>CM061560.1:161886472-171886472 GCA_030864225.1 Capsicum baccatum var. pendulum
CTTTTCCATATCTACAGTCTATTACATGTTCTTTCTGGCATACTACGTAATATTCATTCTTTTTCCTAGTAAACATATTTTTTATTGTTGGTATTTTAAATATTTTTTCTACACTTAAATTTAACTCTTTTCCTTTTATTTCATCAAATATATTACTGTCAAATATTATTTTTTGTTCTGTTCCTTCATCATTTAAATATTCTTCCTTTGTTATTATTTTTATATCTTCTACAGTCATTCGATTCATCTATTTCACTATCTATTTCAGTATCTATTTCGTTTTCTGAAATTTCATATATACTATCTTCACTTTCTAATTCATAATCTATGTAATCTATTTGCATATATTCTGTATTGTCTATTTTATTTCAGATATTTGTTTATTTTTTGGATTTTTAGATAATTTACAATCTCTAGCTAAATGTCCTAACTTTCCACAATTATAACATGTACATTCTTTTATAGACTTTTTCTTTCTGTATGGTCTTTTATTTTTATAATTTTTTACATAATATCTTTTTCTTGGTTTCTTATATTTATATTTTGATTTTTTATATTTCTTGTATTTCTTATGTCTTTTTCTTTTCTTATAGTATCTTTCTTCGCATCCAAATTGGGGTGCTATTTCTTTTTGCAACATGCTAAATTTCTTATTAATGTTTTTTCCATTTTTAATTCTTCTCTATCTTTTTCACATAAATTTCTATACCATTGTTGTAAGAATTTTATTCTAGCTCCTAATGTATCTACCATTTTTGCTTCTTCCCAACTTTTTATTATCTTTGAACTAAATGGTTCGGGTAATTTATTCAAATATAATTTTCTTATTTCCTTACTTTCTTCTATACTATATGCTCCTTTATAATAATATTCTTTAAATGCGCAATTATAATCGTCTATATAACACATATTACATATTGTTAATTTTAACATTAAATTCCTATTTGTATCTTTTTCTTTATCTTGTTCTTCTTCTATTGTTGCCATACTACCAAATTCATCTTTTATAGTTGTTTCATATTTTTTCAATAATTCTATAGGTGTTAGTTTAGTTGTTGTTGATGATGTTCCTTCCATAGGTTTATTAGTTCTTAATACTTTTTTACTATTTTCAGTTAAATTTGAAAACTATAGTTTTACTGATCCCATTAATGTTCTTTCTATATATTCTGGTGCATCTGTTATGTTTATATTATTATCTAATAATTGTTTT
This sequence comes from Capsicum baccatum var. pendulum, assembly GCA_030864225.1. Classification (NCBI taxonomy): domain Eukaryota; kingdom Viridiplantae; phylum Streptophyta; class Magnoliopsida; order Solanales; family Solanaceae; genus Capsicum; species Capsicum baccatum. The sequence goes on from CM061560.1 coordinate 161,887,686, forward strand.
GTCATATATCCTATCCATAATTGTATTATTTTTTCTGTATCTATTACACAGTCTAGATCTAAAAAGTTATAATTTTTATCAACTATTTGTTTTGGTGTCCATTTGTCATATTTATTATATTTTTTAAATTTATTTTTATAATATATTGGTTTTCTTATTTCTGTTGTATTAGGTATTATGGTTTCATCTTCTTTTTTATCAAGAGTATTTATTTCTATGTTGGTATTTTCTAAGTTTTCGCCATTAATTATTTCTTGTTTTTCGTTAATGTCTAAATTTTTTATATTTGTTAAAATTTCTGATTATGTTTCACTATCTTCTGAGTCATAATTATCTGACTCTTCAACCTCTATATTATTTATTTCTAATTTTTCCTTAAATTGATTTATCTCGTTTAGTAATTTTTGTTCTTTATCTTTTTCTTCTTTTTCTTTTTGTCTTTGTTCGTACAAATCTTTTAACATTTGTAGTTCTTTTTCTAATTCAGCAATTCTACTATTTTTAGTTTCTTCTATTTTTCGTATTTCTTCCGTAGTTTGTTGTTTAATTTTTTCTATTTCCTTTTTTCTATCTATTTCTTCATTTTCTTTTTCTATTCTTACCATTGCTGTTAATTTATCTTCTAATTTTAATTCTTCTTTTTCTAACATTAAATATAAATGTTCACCTATTTTCTTATATCTTCTTCCTAGATTCAAAAATACTATTTTTATTTTTGATCCTTCGTGATTTTCATATATTTTTTCATCTATTATAAATTCTTCTTTGTTCATTTTATTGTGAATAATTCATGTTGGTATATATATTCTAAACTATCTACTTGTGATTCTAATTTTGATATTTCATCTTTTTGTGTATTTATTGAATTTTTACTAACTCCGACAAATATATTATAATGTAATCTTTCTTTTCTTGTTTTTAATTCTTTACGTTTTTCAGAGGTAAATTGTTTAATTCTTTGTATTTTGTCTCTTTATTCATTTAAATTATATTTATAATATCTTGGTGGATATCTAAATCTAATTTTATTATAATTAGGTGGTATATGTCTCATTCTTCTAGATTTTAAATGGATTATTAATTTGCTTCAATACCAGATATTAATATAATTAGATAGGCTAATCTTTTTGGATTTTCTTTTGTTTTATTTAGACTTATATATTCTGAATAATTACTAACTAAGGATTCCTTAATTTTTCTAAAAGCTTCTCTATTTTTAAATTTGGAGGGGGGGTGGGGTGCGGATAACTAGGCTAATAAATAGATTTATTATAACTAATGAATCTATTCTTTTTAGTGCGTGGATATTTTTTGGATTTGGTTTTTAATAAATTATTCTTTTTGAAAGATGTATTCATTAATTTATTTGGTATATTATTTTATCCTGTAGTAACTGCAGAGTTACAAATTTTTGTGTAATAATTTATTCTATCTGTACTGTAGTATATATCTATTTCTAGATTTTCTATGTCATTTATTATCTTGTGTTGTTCTTCTCGTAGTGAGTTTTTTATATTATATAAACTATCACATGTGCTTTTTTCTAAATTTTCTAAGGTTTTTTCTATCCATATTAACTTTTCTTTTAGATCTTCCATTATTTTTCTAATTCGGTTTCTATAATTAATTTCGTTATTAAGATTATCTTGGTTTTCTCTAGTTTTTCTAATATAATCTAACATCCACAATCTTGATCTGAATAATATCCTTCTGGGTAAATGTCTTCGTATATCTGTTCTAACGCATTTATTGTTTCGATTTCGTAGTTTATTACTTCTTCTAATATTATTTTCTTAATATCTATAATTTCTATATCTTTAAGTATATATAAGATTAAAACTTTAAGGTAATCTAAATGATCTATTTTCTAAAATTGATATTTTATAGTTATTTGTTTTAGCCTTAGTAGTTCTTGCATATTTTTATTAAGAGATTTTATGTATTTTTTATTTTCCATGTATTTGTTTATATTTATTTTTATCTGTTTTTCTAGTAACTGTATATTTCGCATATCTTTAAAAATTCTACGTGATTTTAACATAATAAGTATTTATAAGAGTAGCTAGGTAGAAATGGTATATAATTTACTCTAGTCATGTAATATTCTCCAAATGCTTTTTCTAATATAATTTTTCTTATATCTGCAACATTTATATCTCTAAGTGCATACAAAATAATTATCTTAAATTTATCTACCATGACATCAAATAAATTGTTATTCATTATCATAAAATTACTTTTTTCAAAATATTCCCTTCAACCATGTACATAATAAAATATAGTCATCTCAGATTACTATATACTAGATTATTCTTAATTAACATGTTCTTCGGTCACTATTAGCATGGTAATTCGGATACTTTTTCCTTTAAACAGCGCCTCGACTCTGGTTACTCCCCGCCACGGCTTCTTGCCTCATTGGTTTCACCTTTAGGATGGCATAGTTCTTAGGAATTTTTCTCCGTTTCCACTTTACTAATAAACTTCTTAACATATTATTTTTCGAATAATTCTACTATAAAGTAACTAATATCAATTTATTTTATCATATCATGATTGTCGGAAATTATGAATTTAGCTATTCATAATCATAAATAGATATACCTGTTCCGGTAGCTTTGATATTTCTGAGGTTTGTTGCACCATAGCTTTTTCCATTGCAGTGTATATATTTAATTAACTGGACTAAATATTTTTGAACGGAGAGGATTTTGGCTTGAATGTGAGAAGGCTTGCCCTCTGCAATGCCTTCTGAGCTTTTATTTATAAGTGAACTTTTCAACTTTACAAAGTATTTTCTACATGTGTTCTAAAAGATAAGACTAATAATGCTAAAGAAAAGGTTACAAAAAGTCCTAAAGGCTACTAAAGCCTACTACCTAAAGTCTAGGCCTAAAACAAAAAAGTCTTTACATAAATAGTAAAGTACAATTATTTTGAAGACTTTACGTAACTTGTAATAAATATCTTGTCTCCGTGGTTTTTGTCGTATATGTTGTATCTCCATTATTGCTCCTCTTATCTTTCCAGTTGGCGTTCTTATCTCTTTTTATTCTAGCTGAACTGCTGGGACATCATTATCTCCTCCATTACATTTTGAACATTTGTGGTCTGGATATTTATGTCCAATAGTCTTGCAATATCTGGTTAATAATTCTTTCGAAATAAATTTTTCTCTGATAGCTCTGGCGATAGGTTCCGTTTCTGGTTTAAGCAACGCGATAATCCATTGCCTAATAGTTTCCATATCTGTTTCTCGTAACTCTTTTGAATTTGAATATATAAGTACATGATTTCTTGAATAGTAGCTCCATATAGGATTTTGGTTGCAATATGTATTTGCTAGCTCTTGCAAAATTGTAGATAGTCCAATAATCCTTTTGTTCGCATAAAATTTCGGTATCTCGATTCGAGGTATCTCTGGTTGTGAAATAATATCTTGTGGTATAATCATATCTCGTGTCATTCCTATCTTTACAACTTGTATAGGTTTTTTAACTTCATCAAATAATATCTCTGCTGGTGCCGTGTAAATTTTTATAAAAAATAAAGTACCTTTGGTTATTCTTTTAAAAGTGATAAATGCTTCATATATCTCTGGTATGGTGGATATCTCAGTTTCGTCCGTGGTATATACGGTACTAAGTAGTCCATATTCGTAGCAAGTTTTAACTAAGCTTGGTTTGGTTTTAGGTAAGGCAATTAGTTTATTATATCCGGTCAATCTCTGGGTTATATAGTTTATATCTGGTTTTTGGATATTTGTAGCTTTGGGGTTGCTATTTAAAAAGGTTTGTACATTGTAGATATTTTCTATATATGTACGGGCTGTGTAGTTGTAAGTCTTTTTGTTTTGGTTTAAACTATCTCGGTATGTGGTAACTTGTGGGGGTATAAACATGGGGTCTTTTGATGTATTTGGTGTATATGGTTTATCAAATAGCTTGTTTAGGTTCATATTTTTTCTAACTCCTCTGCTTGTACCTGCAGAAGTAGATTGATAAACGTTATGGGTTATATGGAGTATCCCAACATCTCCTTTTAGCTTTGGAATTTTTATTGTCTTCCGATCGACATAGCTCTGCGCATTGCTGAGTTAGCTGATTCATAGCTATAGACTTCAGTTTATCTTCACTAGTCTTTAGCTTTAGCTTTTCAATCTCAGTACCCATACTGTCCACATTCAATGAAACCGTAGTTAGGGCGTTGAGTATCTTTTCATGTATATTTTCTTCTATCATTTCAGTCTGTGTAGCTTTGTCTTGATATGTAATTTGCAATAACATTTTTGTTAGTACTGATTACTTCTATTATAAATGTGAAATTTAATATGATTAAAACTAGTCTCCGAATCTCTTTTGTTGTAACTAAGTTTTGTATTTTCTTTGTTAGCCACCAGCGTACCTGTCTATTATCTATTCGCACAATAAATTTGTTATATACAATATATGGCTCAAATGCTAATAAACATTTATATAATGAACATAATTCTTTCCTATTTATTTCCCATTTTATTTCTGTCTCGTTGAACGTACCTGAGTAGTATCTACAATGATGTTCTATTTTTTCTGCTTCATATCTATATTTAAGTACTCCTCCGTAACTATATTCACTGGCATCTGCTTCTACTATGTATGTAAATTTTCTATTTTTCATCCGGAAATTGTAATTTTGGTAAATCGTTGCAAAGTAATTTTATTTTTTGAAGTTGTTTTTTATCTTCTTCATTATAATTATATTCTATATCCTTTTTTAATTTTTTCTGTAGTGGTTTTAGGTTTTCTGCTAATTTTGGAATATATTCTCTTACTTGGTTTACTAATCCTAAAAAAGATTGTAATTTCATTTTTGTATCTAATTCTTCTTTCGAATTTATTATTTTTTGTACTATATGTTGTTGCATTTTTACTCCACTTTTATCTATTTGTATTCCTAAAAATTCTATCTGGTTTTCATAATTTCGGCTTTCTTTTCACTTAGACTTTTTCCTCATTTTTCTATTATATCTGTAAATTGTTCTAATAATTTTATATGTTCTTCTTTAGTCTTTGTATATAATAATATATCATCTATGTATACTATGCAATTAGGTAATTGTTTAAAATAATTATCCATAAAATGTTGATATCTACCTGGTGCATTTTTATATCCAAAGGGTAATACATTCCACTTATAAAATCCTTGTGGTACCGTAAATGCGGTTAATTCTTTAGATTCTTCTTCTAACTTTAGATGGTAAAATCATGATTTACAATCAAATTTGCTAAAGTAATTATATCCTTGTATTTGTCTTATTTTTAATATCTTATTTGGTATTGGATAATTATATGTTGTAGTTTTTGCATTTAAATTTCTATAATCAATAACCATTCTACTTTTTCCTCTTTTTTGTTCACTATGTTTATTTACTATAAATGCTGGACTATTATGTTTACTATTACTCTTTTGTATATATTGTTTTTCTAATAATTCATCTATATGCATTTTAAATTCTTTTAAATCGTCAAAATTATATGTTAATGGTTTTTGGGTTATTATACTATTTTTATCTATTAATTCAATTTTTATGGTAGTTTTATGTTTTTCCCATCCTTTTAATGGATCTTCACTATATAATTGTCCTAATTTTTTCTTAACTATTTCTATCTTATTTATTGAAAATATAGTTATTTCTATTTTATTTATCGAAAATACTACTAATTCTATTGTATCTTCAGTGGTTTTTATATTTTCTAACTTTTGTGTAATTTTTTCACTTCCTTTTATCCAATCAGTTTTTTTCTTAATTTTTTCACTTCCTTTTCTTTTTGTTTATATTTCATCAAATATATTACTGTCAAATATAAACATAACAGATGCATATTGTTAATTTTATTTTTTCCTGTTATTTTATGTTTTGTTGTTAATACATATAAATTTTTGCATCTTGCTGTAAATATTTTACTTTCTGGGGTTAATTGTATTCCTGATATCTTCCAATATAATACTAGTGATTTATCTATATTTCTATCTGTTACTGCTACTGAATAATTTGCACTTATTATGAATTTAAATTTTTAGTATATTAAATTTCCTTTTACGGCAGTTATTATGCTTTTTTTCTATAGGTTTTATAATTCTATCATCTGCTAAATATAATTCTATCGGTGTATCTATTACTTCTCTAAAACATGCTTTTATTAATATTTCTGTACCTCCAAGGTGTACATATTTTATTGAATCTCCTTTACTTTTTATATCATTTATTTCTTTATTAATTATCCTTTTTGTTACTAGTGGTATACTAGCTTTACCTTTTGCATATCTACAGTCTATTACATGTTCTTTCTGGCATACTACGTAATATTCATCCTTTTTTCCTAGTAAACATCTTTTTTATTGTTGGTATTTTAAATATTTTTTCTACACTTAAATCTAACTCTTTTCCTTTTATTTCATCAAATATATCACTGTCAAAGATTATTTTTTGCTCTGTTCCTTCATCATTTAAATATTCTTCCTTTGTTATTATTTTTATATCTTCTTCAGTCATTTGATTCATCTATTTCACTATCTATTTCAGTATCTGTTTCGTTTTCTGAAATTTCATATATACTATCTTCACTTTCTAATTCATAATCTATGTAATCTATTTGCATATATTCTGTATTATCTATTTTTATTTCGGATATTTGTTTATTTTTTAGATTTTTAGATAATTTACAATCTCTAGCTAAATGTCCTAACTTTCCACAATTATAACATGTACATTCTTTTATAGATTTTTTCTTTCTATATGGTCTTTTATTTTTATAATTTTTTACATAATATCTTTTTCTTGGTTTCTTATATTTATATTTTGATTTTTTATATTTCTTATATTTTTTATGTCTTTTTCTTTTCTTATAGCATCTTTCTTCGCATCCAAATTGGGGTGCAATTTTATTTTTGCAATATGCTAAATTTTTTATTAATGTTTTTTCCATTTTTAATTCTTCTCTATATTTCTCACATAAACCATTGTTGTAAAATTTTTATTCTAGCTTCTAATGTATCTACTATTTTTGCTTCTTCCCAACTCTTTATTATTTTTGAAATAAATGGTTCGGGTAATTTATTCAAATATAATTTTCTTATTTCCTTACTTTCTTCTATACTACATGCTCCTTTATAATAATATTCTTTAAATGCGCAAGTATATTCGTCTATATAACACATATTACATATTGTTAATTTTAACATTAAATTCCTATTTGTATCTTTTCCTTTATCTTGTTCTTCTTCTATTGTTGTCATACTACCAAATTCATCTTTTATAGTTGTTTCATACTTTTTCAATAATTCTATAGGTGTTAGTTTAGTTGTTGTTGATGATGTTCCTTCCATAGGTTTATTAGCTCTTAATACTTTTTTGCTATTTTCAGTTAAGTTTGAAAACCATAGTTTTACTGATCCTATTAATGTTCTTTCTATATATTTTGGTGGATCTGTTATGTTTATATTATTATCTAATAATTGTTTTGTCATATATCCTATCCATAATTGTATTGTTTTTTCTGTATCTATTACACAGTCTAGATCTAAAAAGTTATAATTTTTATTAACTATTTGTTTTGATGTCCATTTGTCATATTTATTGTATTTTTTAAATTTATTTTTATACTATATAGGTTTTCTTATTTCTATTGTATTAGGTATTATGGTTTCATCTTCTTTTTTATCAAGAGTATTTATTTCTGTGTTGGTATTTCCTAGGTTTTCTTCATTCATTATTTCTTGTTTTTCGCTAATGTCTAAATTTTTTATATTTGTTAAAATTTCTGTATATGTTTCACTATCTTCTGAGTCATAACTATCTGACTCTTCAATCTCTATATTATTTATTTCTAATTTTTCCCTAAATTGATTTATCTCGTTTAGTAATTTTTGTTCTTTATCTTTTTCTTCTTTTTCTTTGTCTTTGTTCATACAAATCTTTTAACATTTGTAGTTCTTTTTCTAATTCAGCAATTCTACTATTTTTAGTTTCTTCTATTTTTCGTATTTCTTCCGTAGTTTGTTGTTTAATTTTTTCTATTTCCTTTTTTCTATCTATTTCTTCATTTTCTTTTTCTATTCTTACCATTGCTGTTAATTTATCTTCTAATTTTAATTCCTCTTTTTCTAACATTAGATATAAATGTTCTCCTATTTTCTTGTACCTTCTTCCTAGATTAGAAAATACTATTTTTATTTTTGATCCTTCGTGATTTTCATATATTTTTTCATCTATTATAAATTCTTCTTTGTTCATTTTATTGTGAATAATTCATGTTGGTATATATATTCTAAACTATCTATTTGTGATTCTAATTTTGATATGTCATTTTTTTGTGTATTTATTGAATTTTTACTAACTCCGGCAAATATATTATAATGTAATCTTTCTTTTCTTATTTTTAATTCTTTACATTTTTCAGAGATAAATTGTTTTAATTCTTTGTATTTTTGCTCTTTATTCATTTAAGTTATATTTATAATAACTTGATGGATATCTAAATCTAATTTTATTATAATTAGGTGGTATGTGTCTCATTCTTCTAGATTTTAAATGGATTATTAATTTTGCTTCAATACTAGATATTAATGTAATTAGGTAAGCTAATCTTTTTGGATTTTCTTTTGTTTTATTTAGACTTATATATTCTGAATAATTACTAACTAAGGATTCTTTAATTTTTCTAAAAACTTCTCTATTTTTAAATGGCCTTCTCATAATTAATTTTATAAATAACTAATTGTATAACATCTAACTAACTTATATCTCACTTCTGTACTTTTTGTGCTTTAGGATAAGTGAAATACACGCACCATGTTAACTCTGCAAAAGGTGTCAAAATGACACGCTCATACGCTAGTTGAGGTGCCTAAAGTAAACAACATCCACTTGAGATGCTAAAGTAAAAGATGGTGCCAAGTTGAGGGGTCTGACGATATATTCTGCCAATAAGAAACTAAGGTGACTAACCAAACGAGCTGATCTACCTTTTGGGTTGAACATTGTCGTTTTATTCAATTTATCCTATGCTTTTATTTTGCCTTTCAATTGTATGTAAATATCTAATACTTTTTTCGTCTCATTTTATGTATCATTATTTTTTTGTGATTCGTTTTATTTTTTTGAAAAATCATCTTTTTTTATTTGATAATTATTTAAAGATATAATTTTACTTTTAATCTTATTGACTCCACTTATAAAGTTCCACTTAGGCCCAACTTGGCCATGAAAATATAATTTGTCAGAGTTGAAAATAGAGTTGGAATTGAGGTTGGATTTGAAATTATTTTTGGTCATAAAAATAAATTAAAGTTATTTTTGAAATTTTGTGAGAGAAGTAGGCGTGAAAAAAGTGAAAAACAAGTTTTTCTTATTTTCACTTTTCTAAAATACAATTTTAAATTGTACTTGAAATTTTCATGGCCAAACACCATGATTTCACTTTTTTCACTAAAGTGAAATAATTTTCTGGAAAAAAGTGAAAAATATTTATGGCCAAACAACTACTTAATTAAAGATAGTTATAGTATATTTTTTAAAGGATAATTTGATAAATATCACTAAGTCTTTATTTATTTCTTAAATTTTATGTCCGATCAAAATATGTCACATAAAATAAAACTAGGTAAAAATTTTCAATAAAGCAGTATCATGTGACAACCTTCCCTGATTGGATAATCAGGGGCAGATTTAGAGTATTATATGGGTGTTCCTGGGAACCGAGTAACTTTCGTACTGTTCTTGAATTTATATTAAAAAAACTAGTAAATATATAAAAATTATATGTTGAAAACCCATAAATGAAGTGTATTTATTAGTCTAGTAATAAAGAAAGAGCTTACTAAATCTTTATTAGGACTCTTGACTGTGGGTTGAAGCTAAGTTTTTGACAACACAAAAAGTGAAAAATATATTTATTGCCTATATATAGATTCTCCTGTCTTTTGGCTTTTCCCACCTCCTCCAATCATCAACGGAAGGAAAGTTAAAGCAAAGTGTGTTCTTTTTAATCGGAATTCGGATGTGAACACAAAATAATAAATGGCATAGAAAATCTAGAATTAGATATACACTACAGTACAGAAAGAATAAGTTATTACACAGAAATTTGTAACTCAGCAGTTACTACAGGATAAAATAATAAACTAAATAAATTAATGAACACATCTCACAAAAAGAATAATTTATTAAAACAAAATCTAAAAAATATCCACGTACAAAAAAGAATAGATTCATTATCTACAATAAATCTATTTATCAGCTTAGTTATCCGCACCCCCCTACAAATGATATCAAGATTGTGGATGTTAGAATATATTAGAAAAACTAGAGAAAACCAAGATAATCTAAATAACGAAGTTAATTATAGAAACCATATTAGAAAAATAATGGAAGATCTAAAAGAAAAGTTAATATGGATAGAAAAAACCTTAGAAAATTTAGAAAAAAGTACATGTGACAGTTTATATAATATAAAAAACTCACTACGAGAAGAACAACACAAAATAATAAATGACATAGAAAATCTAGAATTAGATATACACTACAGTACAGAAAGAATAAGTTATTACACAAAAATTTGTAACTCAGCAGTTACTACAGGATAAAATAATAAACTAAATAAAATAATGAACACATCTCACAAAAAGAATAATTTATTAAAACAAAATCTAAAAAATATCCACGTACAAAAAAGAATAAATTCATTATCTACAATAAATCTATTTATCAGCATAGTTATCCGCACCCCCCTACAAACTTTTCAAACTTAACATAAATATGCTAACTACTTTGTTTACGTATTTCTAAATACAAAACCATATAATATAGAACATACACAATAAGCCATAACATATAATAGGGAAAGATTATTCTTAAAAAGAGCCTTAACATAAAATGAAAATATATGTATTAATAAAGATAGTAGTGGAAGGATATTACAGTAGATATTATACGCCTATGATAGATACAGGAGCAGAAGCTAATTTATGTAGATATAATTGCTTACCAGAAAGTAAATGGGATAAATTAAAAATACCAATAGTAGTTAAAGGATTTAATAATGAAGGAAGCTTAATTACTTATAAAGCTAGGAATGTAAAAGCACAAATATGGGATAAGATATTGACAATAGCAGAAATTTATAATTATGAACTAACATCAAAAGATATACTTTTAGGAATGCCATTTTTAGATAAACTTTACCCACATATAATAACTAGAAACGATTGGTGGTTCACAACACCATGTAAACAAAAAGTAAGAGCAAAAAGAGTTAATAATAAAATAAGAAAGAAAACTGATTGAATAAAAGGAGTGAAAAAATTACACAAAAGTTAGAAAATATAAAAACTACTGAAGATACAATAGAATTAGTAGTATTCTCGATAAATAAAACAGAAATAACTATATTTTCAATAAATAAGATAGAAATAGTTAAGAAAAAATTAGAACAATTATATAGTGAAGATCCGTTAAAAGGATGGGAAAAACATAAAACTACCATAAAAATTGAATTAATAGACAAAAATAGTATAATAACCCAAAAACCATTAACATATAATTTTGACGATTTAAAAGAATTTAAAATGCATATAGATGAATTATTAGAAAACAATATATACAAAAAAGTAATAGTAAACATAATAGTCCAGCATTTATAGTAAATAAACATAGTGAACAAAAAAGAGGAAAAAGTAGAATGGTTTTTGATTATAGAAATTTAAATGCAAAAACTATAACATACAATTATCCGATACCAAATAAGATATTAAAAATAAGACAAATCCAAGGATATAATTATTTTAGCAAATTTGATTGTAAATCAGGATTTTACCATCTAAAGTTAGAAGAAGAATCTAAAGAATTAACTGCATTTACGGTACCACAAGGATTTTACGAATGGAATGTATTACCATTTGGATATAAAAATGCACCAGGTAGATATCAACATTTTATGGATAATTATTTTAAAAAATTACCTAATTGCATAGTATACATAGATGATATATTATTATATACAAAAACTAAAGAAGAACATATAAAACTATTAGAACAATTTACAGATATAATAGAAAAATCAGGAATAAGTCTAAGTAAAAAGAAAGCCGAAATTATGAAAAATCAGATAGAATTTTTAGGAATACAAATAGATAAAAGTGGAGTAAAAATGCAACAACATATAGTACAAAAAATAATAAATTCAAAAGAAGAATTAGATACAAAAAAGAAATTACAATCATTTTTAGGATTAATAAACCAAGTAAGAGAATATATTCCAAAATTAGCAGAAAACCTAAAACCACTACAGAAAAAATAAAAAAAGGATATAGAATATAATTATAATGAAGAAGATAAAAAACAAGTTCAAAAAATAAAATTACTTTGCAACGATTTACCAAAATTACAATTTCCGGATGAAAAATAGAAAATTTACATACATAGTAGAAGCAGATGCCAGTGAATATAGTTACGGAGGAGTACTTAAATATAGATATGAAGCAGAAAAAATAGAACATCATTGTAGATACTACTCAGGTACGTTCAACGAGACAGAAATAAAATGGGAAATAAATAGGAAAGAATTATGTTCATTATATAAATGTTTATTAGCATTTGAGCCATATATTGTATATAACAAATTTATTGTGCGAACAGATAATACACAGGTACGCTGGTGGCTAACAAAGAAAATACAAAATTCAGTTACAACAAAAGAGATTCGGAGACTAGTTTTAAACATATTAAATTTTACATTTGTAATAGAAGTAATCAGTACTAACAAAAATGTTATTGCAGATTACATATCAAGACAAAGCTACACAAACTGAAATGATAGAAGAAAATATACATGAAAAGATACTCAATGCCCTGACTACGCTTTCATTGAAAGTGGACAGTATGGGTACTGAGATAGTAAAGAAGGGTACTGAGATAGAAACACTAAAGCTAAAGACTAGTGAAGATAAACTGAAGTCTATAGCTATGAATCAGCTAACTCAGCAATGCGCAGAGCTATGTCGATCGGAAGACAATAAAATTCCAGAGCTAGAAGGAGATGTTGGGATACTCCATAAAACCCATAACGTTTATCAATCTACTTCTGTAGGTACAAGCAAAGGAGTTAGAAAAAATATGAACCTAAACAAGCTATTTGACAAGCCATATACACCAAATACATCAAAAGACCCCATATTTATACCCCCACAAGTTACCACATATCGAGATAGCCTAAATCAAGATAAAAAGACATACAACTACACAGCCCGCACATATATAGAAAATATCTACAACGTACAAACTTTCTTAAATAGCAACCCAAAAGCTACAAATATCCAAGAACCAGATACAAACTATATAACCCAGAAATTGATCGGATACAATAAGCTAATTGCCTTACCTAAAACCAAACCCAGCTTAGTTAAAACTTGCTACGAATATGGATTACTTAGTACCGTATATACCACGGACGGAACAGAGATATCCACTATACCGTATGGATTTCAGTTTCGTCCGTGGTATATACGGTACTAAGTAATCCATATTCGTAGCAAGTTTTAACTAAGCTGGGTTTGGTTTTAGGTAAGGCAATTAGCTTATTGTATCCGATCAATTTCTGGGTTATATAGTTTGTATCTGGTTCTTGGATATTTGTAGCTTTTGGGTTGCTATTTAAGAAAGTTTGTACGTTGTAGATATTTTCTATATATGTGCGGGCTGTGTAGTTGCATGTCTTTTTGTCTTGATTTAGGCTATCTCGATATGTGGTAACTTGTGGGGGTATAAATATGGGGTCTTTTGATGTATTTGGTGTATATGGCTTGTCAAATAGCTTGTTTAGATTCATATTTTTTCTAACTCCTTTGCTTGTACCTGCAGAAGTAGATTGATAAACGTTATGGGTTTTATGGAGTATCCCAACATCTCCTTCTAGCTCTGGAATTTTATTGTCTTCCGATCGACATAGCTCTGCGCATTGCTGAGTTAGCTGATTCATAGCTATAGATTTCAGTTTATCTTCACTAGTCTTTAGCTTTAGCGTTTCTATCTCAGTACCCATCTTTACTATCTCAGTACCCATACTGTCCACTTTCAATGAAAGCATAGTCAGGGCATTGAGTATCTTTTCATGTATATTTTCTTCTATCATTTCAGTTTGTGTAGCTTTATCTTGATATGTAATCTGCAATAACATTTTTGTTAGTACTGATTACTTCTGTTACAAATGTAAAATTTAATATGTTTAAAACTAGTCTCCGAATCTCTTTTGTTGTAACTGAATTTTGTATTTTCTTTGTTAGCCACCAGCGTACCTGTGTATTATCTGTTCGCACAATAAATTTGTTATATACAATATATGGCTCAAATGCTAACAAACATTTATATAATGAACATAATTCTTTTCTATTTATTTCTCATTTTATTTCTGTCTCGTTAAACGTACCTGAGTAGTATCTACAATGGTGTTCTATTTTTTCTGCTTTATATCTATATTTAAGTACTCCTCCGTAACTATATTCACTGGCATCTGCTTCTACTATGTATGTAATTTTCTATTTTCATCCGGAAATTGTAATTTTGGTAAATCCTTGCAAAGTAATTTTATTTTTTGAACTTGTTTTTTATCTTCTTCATTATAATTATATTCTATATCCTTTTTTAATTTTTTCTGTAGTGGTTTTAGATTTTCTGCTAATTTTGGAATATATTCTCTTACTTGGTTTACTAATCCTAAAAATGATTGTAATTTCTTTTTTGTATCTAATTCTTCTTTTGAATTTATTATTTTTTGTACTATATGTTGTTGCATTTTTACTCCACTTTTATCTATTTGTATTCCTAAAAATTCTATCTGATTTTTCATAATTTCGGCTTTCTTTTTACTTAGACTTATTCCTGATTTTTCTATTATATCTGTAAATTGTTCTAATAGTTTTATATGTTCTTCTTTAGTTTTTGTATATAATAATATATCATCTATGTATACTATGCAATTAGGTAATTGTTTAAAATAATTATCCATAAAATGTTGATATCTACCTGGTGCATTTTTATATCCAAATAGTAATACATTCCATTCGTAAAATCCTTGTGGTACCGTAAATGCAGTTAATTCTTTAGATTCTTCTTCTAACTTTAGATGGTAAAATCCTGATTTACAATCAAATTTGCTAAAATAATTATATCATTGGATTTGTCTTATTTTTAATATCTTATTTGGTATCGGATAATTGTATGTTATAGTTTTTGCATTTGAATTTCTATAATCAAAAACCATTCTACTTTTTCCTTTTTTTTGTTCACTATGTTTATTTACTATAAATGCTGGACTATTATGTTTACTATTACTTTTTTGTATATATTGTTTTTCTAATAATTCATCTATATGCATTTTAAATTCTTTTAAATCGTCAAAATTATATGTTAATGGTTTTTGGGTTATTATACTATTTTTGTCTATTAATTCAATTTTTATGGTAGTTTTATGTTTTTCCCATCCTTTTAACGGATCTTCACTATATAATTGTTCTAATTTTTTCTTAACTATTTCTATCTTATTTATTGAAAATATAGTTATTTCTGTTTTATTTATCGAAAATACTACTAATTCTATTGTATCTTCAGCGTTTTTTATATTTTCTAACTTTTGTGTAATTTTTTCACTTCCTTTTATCCAATCAGTTTTCTTTCTTATTTTATTATTAACTCTTTTTGCTCTTACTTTTTGTTTACATGGTGTTGTGAACCACCAATCGTTTCTAGTTATTATATGTGGGTATAGTTTATCTAAAAATGGCATTCCTAAAAGTATATCTTTTGATGTTAGTTCATAATTATAAATTTCTTCTATTGTCAATATCTTATCCCATATTTGTGCTTTTACATTCCTAGCTTTATAAGTAATTAAGCTTCCTTCATAATTAAATCCTTTAACTACTATTGGTATTTTTAATTTATCTAGTTTACTTTCTGGTAAGCAATTATATCTACATAAATTAGTTTCTGCTCCTATATCTATCATAGGCGTATAATATCTACTGTAATATCCTTCCACTACTATCTTTATTAATACATATATTTTTATTTTATGTTAAGGCTCTTTTTAAGAATAACCTTTCCCTATTATATGTTATGGCTAATTATGTATGTTCTATATTATATGGTTTTACTTGTTCTAACCATTTTATTTCTAATATTATATCTGCTTTTTGCATTTCTTCTTTTACCTCAAATTCTATTTTTATTTTTCTAATTCCTCCTATTATTATTTCTTTTTCTACTATATCCTTACTATTTATTAAACTTCTCGGTAGATCTGGGCATATATCATTATCATTTTTTATTTCTTTATTTTTTACTAGATATTTTGCTATATAATTTTCTTCTTGTCCCGTGTTTAATAGTATTAATTGTTCTTTTTCATTTATTTTTCCTGTTATGTAATATTGATTTAAATTACTTATTGAATTTGTTTCATAACTCATTCTTTTCGATGAGCTTGATGATTCTGGTTTTTCATTAGCTATTCTTTTTGTTGTACTTATTCTATCATTTACTATTTCTAAATTTTCTTCTATATCTATGTCTCTATAGCTATAATCATTATAATCTATTGTTTTTACAATTTGTTCAAATGGGCTATCTATTTGTATCTTGTTAATCTTATTTTTCCCTGTTATTTTATGTTTTGTTGTTAATACATATAAATTTTTACATCTTGCTGTAAATATTTTACTTTCTGGGGTTAATTCTATTCCTGATATCTTCTAATATAATACTAATGATTTATCTATATTTCTATTTGTTACTGCTACTGAATAATTTGCAGTTATTATAAATTTAAATTTTTGGTATATTAAATTTCCTTTTACGGCAATTATTATGCTTTTTTCTATAGGTTTTATAATTCTATCATCTGCTAAATATAATTCTATTGGTGTATCTATTCCTTCTCTAAAACATGCTTTTATTAATATTTCTGTACCTCCAAGGTGTACATATTTTATTGGATCTCCTTTACTTTTTATATCATTTATTTCTTTATTAATTATTCTTTTTGTTACTAGTGGTATACTAGCTTTTCCTTTTGCATATCTACAGTCTATTACATGTTCTTTTTGACATACTACATAATATTCATCTTTTTTCCTACTAAAATTTTTTTTTATTGTTGGTATTTTAAATATTTTTTCTACACTTAAATCTAACTCTTTTCCTTTTATTTCATCAAATATATTACTGTCAAATATTATCTTTTGTTCCGTTCCTTCATCATTTAAATATTCTTCCTTTGTTATTATTTTTATATCTTCTACAGTCATTCGATTCATCTATCTCACTATCTATTTCGGTATCTGTTTCATTTTCTGAAATTTCATATATACTATCTTCACTTTCTAATTCATAATCTATGTAATCTATTTGCATATATTCTGTATTTTCTATTTTTATTTCGGATATTTGTTTATTTTTTAGATTTTTAGGTAATTTACAATCTCTAGCTAAATGTCCTAACTTTCCACAATTATAACATGTACATTCTTTTATAGATTTTTTCTTTCTATATGGTCTTTTATTCTTGTAATTTTTTACATAATATCTTTTCCTTGGTTTCTTATATTTATATTTTGATTTTTTATATTTCTTATATTTCTTATGTCTTTTTCTTTTCTTATAATATCTTTCTTCGCATCTAAATTGAGGTGATATTTAATTTTTACAACATGCTAAATTTGTTATTAATATTTTTTCCATTTTTAATTCTTCTCTATATTTTTCACATAACTTTCTATACCATTATTGTAAAAATTTTATTCTAGCTCCTAACGTATCTACTATTTTTGATTCTTCCTAATTTTTTATTATTTTTGAACTAAATGGTTCGGGTAATTTATTAAAATATAATTTTCTTATTTCTTTACTTTCTTCTATGCTATATGCTCCTTTATAATAATATTCTTTAAATGCGCAAGTATATTAGTCTATATAACACATATTACATATTGTTAATTTTATCATTAAATTCCTATTTGTATATTTTTCTTCATCTTGTTCTTCTTCTAATGTTGTCATACTACCAAATTCATCTTTTATAGCTGTTTCATATTTTTTCAATAATTCTATAGGTGTTAATTTGGTTGTTGTTGATGATGTTCCTTCCATAGGTTTATTAGTTCTTAATACTTTTTTACTATTTTCAGTTAAATTTGTAAACCATAATTTTACTGATCCTATTAATATTTTTTCTATATATTCTGGTGCATCTGTTATGTTTATATTATTGTCTAATAATTGTTTTGTCATATAACCTATCCATAATTGTATTGTTTTTTCTGTATCTATTACACAGTCTAGATCTAAAAAGTTATAATTTTTATTAACTATTTGTTTAGGTGTCCATTTGTCATATTCATTATATCTTTTAAATTTATTTTTATAATATATGGGTTTTCTTATTTCTGTTGTTTTGAGTATTAGATTTTTCATCTTCTTTTTTATCAAGAGTATTTATTTCTGTATTGGTGTTTTCTAAGTTTTCTTCATTAATTTTTTCTTGTTTTTCATTAATTTCTAAATCTTTTATATTTGTTAATATTTCCGTATATGTTTCACTATCTTCTGAATCATAATTATCTGTTTCTTCTACCTCTATATTATTTATTTCTAATTTTTCTTTAAATGGATTTATCTCGCTTATTAATTTTTGTTCTTTATCTTTTTCTTCCTTTTCTTTTTGTCTTTGTTCGTATAAATCTTTTAGCATTTGTAGTTCTTTTTCTAATTCAGCAATTCTACTATTTTTAGTTTCTTCTATTTTTCGTATTTCTTCCGTAGTTTGTTGTTTAATTTTTTCTATTTCCTTTTTTCTATCTATTTCTTCATTTTCTTTTTCTATTCTTACCATTGCTGTTAATTTATCTTCTAATTTTAATTCTTCTTTTTCTAACATTAGATATAAATGTTCTCCTATTTTCTTATATCTTCTTCCTAGATTAGAAAATACTATTTTTATTTTTGATCCTTCGTGATTTTCATATATTTTTTCATCTATTATAAATTCTTCTTTATTCATTTTATTGTGAATAGTTCATGTTGATATATATATTCTAAACTATCTATTTGAGATTCTAATTTTGATATTTCATCTTTTTGTATATTTATTGAATTTTTACTAACTCCGGCAAATATATTATAATGTAATCTTTCTTTTCTTATTTTTAATTCTTTACATTTTTCAGAGATAAATTGTATTAATTCTTTGTATTTTTGCTCTTTATTCATTCGAATTATGTTTATAATATTTTGGTGGATATCTAAATCTAATTTTATCATAATTAGATGGTATATGTCTCATTCTTCTAGATTTGAAATGGATTATTAATTTTGCTTCAATACTAGATATTAATGTAATTAAATAGGCTAATCCTTGTGGATTTTCTTTTGTTTTATTTAGACTTATATATTCTGAATAATTACTAACTAAAGATTCTTTAATTTTTCTAAAAGCTTCTGTATTTTTAAATGGTCTTCTCATAATTAATTTAATAATTAACTAAATCTAACTTAACTAAATTTAATCTAACTAACTCTAACACGTATCTCACTTTTGTAGGGGGTTCCGGATAACTAAGCTGAAAAATAGATTTATTGTAGATAATGAATCTATTCTTTTTTGTACGTGGATATTTTTTAGATTTTGTTTTAATAAATTATTCTTTTTGTGAGATGTGTTCATTAATTTATTTAGTTTATTATTTTATCCTGTAGTAACTGCTGAGTTACAAATTTCTGTGTAATAACTTATTCTTTCTGTACTGTAGTGTATATCTAATTCTAGATTTTCTATGTCATTTATTATTTTGTGTTGTTCTTCTCGTAGTGAGTGTTTTATATTATATAAACTGTCACATGTACTTTTTTCTAAATTTTCTAAGGTTTTTTCTATCCATATTAACTTTTCTTTTAGATCTTCCATTATTTTTCTAATATGGTTTCTATAATTAACTTCGTTATTTAGATTATCTTGGTTTTCTCTAGTTTTTCTAATATATTCTAACATCCACAATCTTGATCTAAATAATATCCTTCTGGGTAAATGTCTTCGTATATTTGTGCTGTGGCATTTATCATTTCAATTTCGTAGTTTATTACTTCTTCTAATATCATTTTCTTAATATCTATTATTTCTATATCTTTAAGTATATATAAGATTAAAACTCTAAGGTAGTCTAAATGGGCTATTTTTTAAGATTGATATTTTATAGCTATTTGTTTTAGGCTTAGTAGTTTTTGCATATTTTTATTAGGAGATTTTATATATTTTTTATTTTCCATGTATTTGTCTATATTTATTTTTATCTGTTTTTCTAGTATCTGTATATTTTGCGTATATTTAAAAATCCTACGTAATTTTAACATAATAAATATTTATAAGAGTAGTTAGGTATGTGTGGTATATAATTCATTCTATCCGTATAATTTTTTCCATATGCTCTTTCTAATATAATTTTTCTTATATCTGCAACATCTATATCTCTAAGTACATACAAAATAAGTATCTTAAATTTATCTACCATGACATCAGATATATTATCATTCATTATCATAAAATTGCTTTTTTCAAAATATTCCCTTCAACCATATACATAATAAAATATAGTCATCTCAGATTACTATATACTAGATTATTCTTAAATAACATGTTCTTCGGTCACTACTAGCATGGTAATTCGGATACTTTTCCCTTTAAAAGCGCCTCGACTTTGGTTACTCCCCGCCACGGCTTCTTGCCTCATTGGTTTCACCTTTAGGATGGCATAGTTCCTTGGGATTTTTCTCCGTTTCCACTTTGCTAATAAACTTCTTAACATATTATTTTTCGAATAATTCTACTATAAAGTAACTAATATGAATTTATTTTATCATATCATGATTGTCGGGAATTATGAATTTAGCTATTCATAATCATAAATAGATATACCTGTTCCGGTAGCTTTGATATTTCTGAGGTTTGTTGTTCCATAGCTTTTTCCATTGCAGTGTATATATATAATTAACTGGGCTAAATATTTTTGGATGGAGAGAGTTTTTGGTTGAATGTTGGAAGGCTTGCCTCTGCAATGCCTTCTGAGCTCTTATTTATAGAATCAACAATGTACAAAAGTTTTTTTTTACATTTATAAAAAAACTAAAAACTAAAAAAAACTAAAAGACTTTAAAAAGTCCTACCTACCTAAAGACTTTTCAAACTTAACATATATATGCTAACTACTTTGTTTACGTATTTCTAAATACAAAAGCTAAAGTCTTATTACATTAAATGTATTAAAGACTTTGTAAAATATATTAAATATCTTGTCTTCCGTTTATTTTGTCGTATCTGTGGTATCTCCATTATTGCTCTGGTCTTATCTTTCCAGCTGTCGTCCTTATCTTCTTTTATTCTAGCTGCACTGCTGGGACGTCATTATCTCCTCAATTATATTTTGAACATCTGTGGTCTGGATATTTGTGTCCAATAGTTTTGCAATATCTGGTCAATAATTTCTCTGAAATAAATTTTTCTTTAATAGCTCTGGCGATAGGTTCTGTCTCTGGTTTAAGCAAAGTCATAATCCATTGCCTAATAGTCTCCATATCTGTTTCTCGTAACTCTTTTGAATTTGAATATATTAATACATGATTTCTTGAATAATAGCTCTATATGGGATTTTGGTTGCAATATGAGTTTGCTAGTTCTTGTAAAATCGTAGATAGTCCGATAACTATTTTATTCGCATAAAATTTTGGTATCTCGATTCTGGGTATCTCTGGCTGTGTACCAATATCTTATGGTATAATCATATCTCGTGCCATTCCTATTTTTATAATTTGTATAGGTTTCTTAACTTCGTCAAATAATATCTCTGCTGGCGCCGTGTATATTTTTATAAAAAATAAAGTACCTTTAGTTATTCTTTTAAATGTGGTAAATGCTTCATATATCTCGGGTATAGTGGATATCTCAGTTCCGTCCGTGGTATATACGGTACTAAGTAATCCATATTCGTAGAAAGTTTTAACTAAGCTGGGTTTGGTTTTAGGTAAGGCAATTAGCTTATTGTATCCGGTCAATTTCTGGGTTATATAGTTTGTATCTGGTTCTTGGATATTTGTAGCTTTTGGGTTACTATTTAAGAAAGTTTGTACGTTGTAGATATTTTCTATATATGTCCGGGCTGTGTAGTTGTATGTCTTTTTATCTTGATTTAGGCTATCTCGATATGTGGTAACTTGTGGGGGTATAAATATGGGGTCTTTTGATGTATTTGGTGTATATGGCTTGTCAAATAGCTTGTTTAGGTTCATATTTTTTCTAACTCCTTTGCTTGTACCTGCAGAAGTAGATTGATAAACGTTATGGGTTTTATGGAGTATCCCAACGTCTCCTTCTAGCTCTGGAATTTTATTGTCTTCCGATCGACATAGCTCTGCGCATTGCCGAGTTAGCTGATTCATATCTATAGACTTCAGTTTATCTTCACTAGTCTTTAGCTTTAGTGTTTCTATCTCAGTACCCATTTTTACTATCTCAGTACCCATACTGTCCACTTTCAATGAAAGCGTAGTCAGGGCATTGAGTATCTTTTCATGTATATTTTCTTCTATCATTTCAGTTTGTGTAGCTTTGTCTTGATATGTAATCTGCAATAATATTTTTGTTAGTACTGATTACTTCTATTACAAATGTAAAATTTAATATGTTTAAAACTAGTCTCCGAATCTCTTTTGTTGTAACTGAATTTTGTATTTTCTTTGTTAGCCACCAGCGTACCTGTGTATTATCTGTTCGCACAATAAATTTGTTATATACAATATATGGCTCAAATGCTAACAAACATTTATATAATGAACATAATTCTTTTCTATTTATTTCCCATTTTATTTCTGTCTCGTTAAATGTACCTGAGTAGTATCTACAATGGTGTTCTATTTTTTCTGCTTCATATCTATATTTAAGTACTCCTCCGTAACTATATTCACTGGCATCTGCTTCTACTATGTATGTAAATTTTCTATTTTCATCCGGAAATTGTAATTTTGGTAAATCCTTGCAAAGTAATTTTATTTTTTGAACTTGTTTTTTATCTTCTTCGTCATAGTTATATTCTATATCCTTTATTAATTTCTTTTGTAGTGGTTTTAAGTTTTCTGTTAATTTTGGAATATATTCTCTTACTTGGTTTACTAATCCTAAAAATGATTGTAATTTCTTTTTTGTATCAGATTCTTCTTTCGAATTTATTATTTTTTGTACTATATGTTGTTGCATTTTTACTCCACTTTTATCTATTTGTATTCCTAAAAATTCTATCTGATTTTTCATAATTTCGGCTTTCTTTTCACTTAGACTTATTCCTGATTTTTCTATTATATCTGTAAATTGTTCTAATAGTTTTATATGTTCTTCTTTAGTTTTTGTATATAATAATATATCATCTATGTATACTATGCAATTAGGTAATTGTTTAAAATAATTATCCATAAAATGTTGATATCTACCTGGTGCATTTTTATATCCAAATGGTAATACATTCCATTCGTAAAATCCTTGTGGTACCGTAAATGCAGTTAATTCTTTAGATTCTTCTTCTAACTTTAGATGGTAAAATCCTGATTTACAATCAAATTTGCTAAAATAATTATATCCTTGGATTTGTCTTATTTTTAATATCTTATTTGGTATCGGATAATTGTATGTTATAGTTTTTGCATTTAAATTTCTATAATCAATAACCATTCTACTTTTTCCTTTTTTTTGTTCACTATGTTTATTTACAATAAATGCTGGACTATTATGTTTACTATTACTTTTTTGTATATATTGTTTTTCTAATAATTCATCTATATGCATTATAAATTCTTTTAAATCGTCAAAATTATATGTTAATGGTTTTTGGGTTATTATATTATTTTTGTCTATTAATTCAATTTTTATGGTAGTTTTATGTTTTTCCCATCCTTTTAACGGATCTTCACTATATAATTGTTCTAATTTTTTCTTAACTATTTCTATCTTATTTATTGAAAATATAGTTATTTCTGTTTTATTTATCGAGAATACTACTAATTCTATTGTATCTTCAGCGTTTTTTATATTTTCTAACTTTTGTGTAATTTTTTCACTTCCTTTTATCCAATCAGTTTTCTTTCTTATTTTATTATTAACTCTTTTTGCTCTTACTTTTTGTTTACATGGTGTTGTGAACCACCAATCGTTTCTAGTTATTATATGTGGGTATAGTTTATCTAAAAGTGGCATTCCTAAAAGTATATCTTTTGATGTTAGTTCATAATTATAAATTTCTTCTATTGTCAATATCTTATCCCATATTTGTGCTTTTACATTCCTAGCTTTATAAGTAATTAAGCTTCCTTCATTATTAAATTTTTTAACTACTATTGGTATTTTTAATTTATCCCATTTACTTTCTAGTAAGCAATTATATCTACATAAATTAGCTTCTGCTCCTGTATCTATCATAGGCGTATAATATCTACTGTAATATCCTTCCACTACTATCTTCATTAATACATATATTTTCATTTTATGTTAAGGCTCTTCTTAAGAATAATCTTTCCCTATTATATGTTATGGCTAATTGTGTATGTTCTATATTATATGGTTTTACTTGTTCTAACCATTTTATTCCTAATATTATATCTGCTTTTTGCATTTCTTCTTTTACCTCAAATTCTATTTTTATTTTTCTAATTCCTCCTATTATTATTTCTTTTTCTATTATATCTTTACTATTTATTAAACTTCTCGGTAGATCTGGGCATATATCATTATCATTTTTTATTTCTTCATTTTTTACTAGACATTTTGCTATATAATTTTCTTCTTGTCCTGTGTTTAATAGTATTAAATGTTCTTTTTCATTTATTTTTCCTGTTATGTAATATTGATTTAAATTACTTATTGAATTTGTTTCATAACTTATTCTTTTCGATGAGCTTGATGATTCTGGTTTTTCATTAGCTATTCTTTTTGTTGTACTTATTCTATCATTTACTATTTCTAAATTTTCTTCTATATCTATATCTCTAGAGCTATAATCATTATAATCTATTGTTTTTACAATTTGTTCAAATGGGCTATCTATTTGTATCTTGTTAATCTTATTTTTCCCTGTTATTTTATGTTTTGTTGTTAATACATATAAATTTTTACATCTTGCTGTAAATATTTTACTTCCTGGGGTTAATTCTATTCCTGATATCTTCTAATATAATACTAATGATTTATCTATATTTCTATCTGTTACTGCTACTGAATAATTTGCACTTATTATAAATTAAAATTTTTGGTATATTAAATTTCCTTTTACGGCAGTTATTATGCTTTTTTCTATAGGTTTTATAATTCTATCATCTGCTAAATATAATTCTATTGGTGTATCTATTCCTTCTCTAAAACATGCTTTTATTAATATTTCTGTACCTCCAAGGTGTACATATTTTATTGGATCTCCTTTACTTTTTATATCATTTATTTCTTTATTAATTATCCTTTTTGTTACTAGTGGTATACTAGCTTTTCCTTTTGCATATCTACAGTCTATTACATGTTCTTTTTGACATACTACATAATATTCATCTTTTTTCCTACTAAAAATATTTTTTATTGTTGGTATTTTAAATATTTTTTCTACACTTAAATCTAACTCTTTTCCTTTTATTTCATCAAATATATTACTGTCAAATATTATCTTTTGTTCCGTTCCTTCATCATTTAAATATTCTTCCTTTGTTATTATTTTTATATCTTCTTCAGTCATTCGATTCATCTATCTCACTATCTATTTCGGTATCTGTTTCATTTTCTGAAATTTCATATATACTATCTTCACTTTTTAATTCATAATCTATGTAATCTATTTGCATATATTCTGTATTTTCTATTTTTATTTTGGATATTTGTTTATTTTTTGGATTTTTAGGTAATTTACAATCTCTAGCTAAATGTCCTAACTTTCCACAATTATAACATGTACATTCTTTTATAGATTTTTTCTTTCTATATGGTCTTTTATTCTTATAATTTTTTACATAATATCTTTTTCTTGGTTTCTTATATTTATATTTTGATTTTTTATATTTCTTGTATTTCTTATGTCTTTTTCTTTTCTTATAATATCTTTCTTCGCATCCAAATTGAGGTGCTATTTTATTTTTGCAACATGCTAAATTTCTTATTAATGTTTTTTCCATTTTTGATTCTTCTTTATATTTTTCACATAACTTTCTATAACATTGTTGTAAAAATTTTATTCTAGCTCCTAACGTATCTACTATTTTTGCTTCTTCCCAATTTTTTATTATTTTTGAACTAAATGGTTCGGGTAATTTATTAAAATATAATTTTCTTATCTCTTTACTTTCTTCTATGCTATATGCTCCTTTATAATAATATTCTTTAAATGCGCAAGTATATTCGTCTATATAACACATATTATATATTGTTAATTTTATCATTAAATTCCTATTTGTATCTTTTTCTTCATCTTGTTCTTCTTCTAATGTTGTCATACTACCAAATTCATCTTTTATAGCTGTTTCATATTTTTTCAATAATTCTATAGGTGTTAATTTAGTTGTTGTTGATGCTGCTCCTTCCATAGGTTTATTAGCTCTTAATACTTTTTTACTATTTTCAGTTAAATTTGTAAACCATAATTTTACTGATCCTATTAATGTTTTTTCTATATATTCTGGTGCATCTGTTATGTTTATATTATTGTCTAATAATTGTTTTGTCATATAACCTTTCCATAATTGTATTGTTTTTTCTGTATCTATTACACAGTCTAGATCTAAAAAGTTATAATTTTTATTAACTATTTGTTTTGGTGTCCATTTGTCATATTCATTATATCTTTTAAATTTATTTTTATAATATATGGGTTTTCTTATTTCTATTGTTTTGGGTATTAGATTTTCATCTTCTTTTTTATCAAGAGTATTTATTTCTGTATTGGTATTTTCTTCATTAATTACTTCTTGTTTTTCGTTAATTTCTAAATCTTTTATATTTGTTAAAATTTCCGTATATGTTTCACTATCTTCTGAATCATAATTATCTGTTTCTTCTACCTCTATATTATTTATTTCTAATTTTTCTTTAAATTGATTTATCTCGCTTATTAATTTTTGTTCTTTATCTTTTTGTATATTTATTGAATTTTTACTAACTCCGGCAAATATATTATAATGTAATCTTTCTTTTCTTATTTTTAATTCTTTACGTTTTTCAGAGATAAATTGTTTTAATTCTTTGTATTTTTGCTCTTTATTCATTCGAATTATGTTTATAATATTTTGGTGGATATCTAAATCTAATTTTATCATAATTAGATGGTATATGTCTCATTCTTCTAGATTTTAAATGGATTATTAATTTTGCTTTAATACTAGATATTAGTGTAATTAAATAGGCTAATCTTTGTGGATTTTCTTTTGTTTTATTTAGACTTATATATTCTGAATAATTACTAACTAAAGATTCTTTAATTTTTCTAAAAGCTTCTCTATTTTTAAATGGTCTTCTCATAATTAATTTAATAAATAACTAAATCTAACTTAACTAAATTTAATCTAACTAATTCTAACACGTATCTCACTTCCGTATCTTTTAAATTACTGTGCTCTGATACCATTTGTAGGGGGGTGCGGATAACGACACTTTCAACAGATTATATATGATTCTGTTCCGGATCATTTTAATTGCCACAGTTTTGTTTTACATGTCTTAAAAAACTATTACTCCCTCCGTTCAAACTTACTTGTGACTAATTTTTTAATTAAATTTTTTACTTTTACTTATCATTTTTATTTATTCGCTAAACTAATTTCACAATGTAATAGTAACCACCAATTAATAGAGTAATATGGTAAAATAGTTATTTTAATAATTATTTTCTTGATGAGTTTGACAAGTCAAAATGTGACAAGTAAAAATGAATGAAAGAAATATTTTATTTGGTCATGAAAATTTTTTAATTTTTTTTTTCAATTTTATTAGGCCAAACACATCATTAGACTCCTAAATGTAGCATTAACTTTCACATTGACACCTAAAGTGGACGTTGTTCATTTTCAACGTCTAAATTAGTGTCCACTGTGTTATTTTGGCACTTTTTACACAGTTGACAAATCGCGTGTATTTTACTCATTGAAGGTGTGTGGAAGGCTTTTTTGATTGATGTGGCGTCAAAGTTGGCTTCCAACAGTAATATTAACCCATCCCCATTAATTTATACCTTCTTCCTCATTTTTAGCCACTATTTTTCCAATCTTAAGCTTCTTCAATGGTGAAAACGTGTTGAGAAAGATTTTAGAGTTGGATAGACATCTCTATGTAGATTAAATTTAATTTGATAGTTAACTTGATGCTAAATTTTGTACCAATGGTAAGGCCCAAAATTCACTTGACGAAATCACATTCTTGAATTTTATTTCAACAGTTAACTTGGTGTTCCATTTTTCTGTAGTGAAACTAAGTTTCAACCTTTAAAAAAAGGAGTTTCAAGCTTAAAAAATAGATTTCAGTCTTTCTCTTTCTGTTTTATATATAAATAAGTAAATCATAAACTCATTTACAATTGAAACAAAAAAGAGGTGGGTGGGTGCTGCAGAAGATGAATTTGGGGATGAGGGTATTAGAGAAGACAATTGTAGAGGGTGGTGTTAGAGAAGACGATTGGGGGAGGGGGGCAGCAAACGATTTTGAGGGTGGGGGTGTTGGAGAAGAAGACTTGTGGGAGGGGGTGTTAGAGAAGACGACTTGGGGGAGGGGGGGGCGGCTTCCAAATGTCATCGATTCAATGATTTTTTTAATTTTAATCAAATTAATTGTTTAAACTATATTTTTGGAGAGGAATGACAAATGTCCTCATTTCATTCGTCACTTTACATGCCATCAAGCGAGTGTAATACATGCATATTATATATTTTTACTGATTGTGCAAAAGGTGTCAAAATGACACAATAAAATACTGATTTATGTGTTTAAAATGAATACCGTTCACTTTAGGCGTCAAAGTGAAAGTTCGTGTTAAGCTTTGGATCCTGACAATGTGTTTGACTTTTATTTTATATGATTTGAAAATGTTTGACCATAAAAATATTTGAATAATAAATTAAAGAAACTTGACTAAGAAAATATCTAGAGACACTACAAATAACTCTAGTCCTTTTTTTAAAAAAAAAAACATTAATCCATTCATTACTTAACATCATGGGACATGGTTGAGAATGAGAATGAAAAAATCAAGTATTTCAGTAAGACTTGCTGAAAAACATGCTGACAAGGCGAAGCAGAAAACTCTTTCGAGGCCAAGTTCATATGGGTCAACTACGACACAAAGTTTTGGGCCAATTCTAAAGAAGACATTGCCCAATTTCCTTCAACCCAAGAATTACCATTTGGATGATTACAAACCAGATTCTCAAGATTCTTATTAGTTGTAAATATTTGCAGTGTTTTCGTAGTATAGCACAAGATATGTTATAATATTTAGTTTTCTAGTATAGTACAAAATCTGGATAGAGGTTATTTTGTTCCTTTATATTCTACCCATACTTAAAATAAAAAAAATCAAGTATTTTAGTAAGACTTGCTAAAAAACATGATGACAAGGAGAAGCAGAAAACTCCTTCGAGGCCAAGTTCATATGGGCTAACTACGGCGCAAAGATTGGGCCAATTTTGAAGAAGACACTGCCTAATTTCCTTCAACCCAAGTATAACCATTTGGATAATTACAAATCAGATTCTCAAGATTGTTATTAGCTATAAATATTTGCAGTGTTTTCCTAGTATAGTACAAGATGTATTATAATATTTAGTTTTCTAGTATAGTACAAAATCTGGATAGAGGTTATTTTGTTCCTTGATATTCTACCCATTTTTGTATATATACATGTATTCTTGAATGATGAAATACACAGAAAATTTTTCCATCTCTTTTTACATGGTATCAGAGTAATAAATCCTATTCTTTCTGCTCTTCATTTACTTTCTTGGCATTCTTTTTCTACCTCATCCTGTCAAAAGAAACAAAAACCATCATCCCAAGTGCTGCTGCAACACAGACTAGACAATTGGTACGTCACCGAATTATTTAAATAAGTCATGTTTTTGTAATTTTTAAGTTACAACTTTCATACCAATTTGGTCGATTCAAAATAACGAAGGTATGAAGGTACAACAATGCATCCCAGTCTGGTTTGAAGAAGAGTGAGACTGGGGCCTGTCTTATAATAAAGAGTGCACTCTCTTCTTTGATGTGCACTATAGTATTGTGTCCTATTTCTTAAGGAGTCATTCAAAATTAAACTGTGTTTTCACATCAAAAATTATTTGCAGATGATCCAAACCTATCTCGATTGCAACAATTCTCTTTTTCTTCATTCATCAGATGCACCTAGCATGAACCTTGTGAACAACAGTTTCAAAGGTAGCGGATACTAAGGGTGGAGGAGATCTATGTTTATTGCACTCTCCGCAAAATAAATTGGGGTTCATCAATGGTATGTGACTTGAGCCTTAATCTACTGCCAAAGACTTTGTATCATGGAGTAGATGCAATGACATGGTAACTACTTTGTTACTCAACTCTTTACCAAAATATATAGTTGGGTCTGTGATTTATTCAAGAACAAAAAATGATCTGTAGATGGACCTTGAACAAAGATTTGGATAATCAAACAAGGAAAAATTATACCACCTGCAAAAGGAGATAGCTGGATTACTGCAGACATCCAGTGATGTAGCAGGATATTTCACAAAATTAAAGAGATTATGGGATGAGTTGGATTTGCTCAATTCACATAGCATTTGCAACTGTGTACGTGCGTGTAAAGGAAAGTCCCCGGAAACCATTCCCAAGGATAAAAGATTTTAGTTAAGAATTAGAGGTTCAATCAACCACGAAAGAATGGAGAAGTCAATAAAAAGAAGTACAATCTCAACGTAAGTTGTACCTATTGCTTGAAAACTGGACATCAAGAAGATAATTGTTATAGACTAATTGGGTTTCCAAATGATTTTCAATTCAAAAAAGGGTTACAAGGAACAATAAAAGGAAATGCAATAATTATAGAAGATGAATATGGAGGTATCAATAATGGGAATGATCTCTCTAATAGAGACATCATCAATCAGCTAAGTAAGGATTAAATCTCACAAACAAGGCAAATATTCCATTAAGGACAGAAAAATGCATCAGGAAGCGGTAACTTGGACATAAAATGTCAATGCTGTGGCTAATACCATAACTAAGTACTCTGGTTCTTATTTCTATATTTATAATTCAAAGTCTTGGATAATAGACTTAGGAGCATCAGAGCATATGTGTTTTGACTCAAATTCTTTTCTCAAACTCACACTTCTCCCTATATCTCTAATCATAAATTTACCCAGTTCTTACAAAATTAAAGTCACTCATACAAGAAGCATTAGGATACTCCCT
Organism: Capsicum baccatum var. pendulum; assembly: GCA_030864225.1. Lineage (NCBI taxonomy): Eukaryota > Viridiplantae > Streptophyta > Magnoliopsida > Solanales > Solanaceae > Capsicum > Capsicum baccatum. Next base: position 161,919,218 of record CM061560.1, read on the forward strand.
AATTACACTCTGGAAAATGTTATTTTTGTCCTTTCTTTCAAATATAATCTACTATCTGTCAATAGATTTTGTGGACAGTCCAAGTGTTTTCTCATCATTGAAAGTTGTATTATGTAGGACCTTTTAATGAGGAGGAAACAAATTTGGTAAGTCTTGAATTCACTAGTTTATCTAATTTATTATTTTTTTCAAAAGAAAGTTTTTTCAATCTTTTTCAGTTAGTTTCCCTTTCTCGGCAAATGCAACGTCTAACATAGCCTTGTGGCATGCTAGACTAGGGCATTTTCCATATTCTGCAATGAAATAGTTCAATTTTATTTCACTTCTTTCTGATTTTACTTGTGCTTGTGAAAGTTGTTTTCTTGCAAGACAAACAAGATTGCCTTTCTCTACTAGCCAATTGTCTCCAAAAGGATTTTTGAGTTAATTCACATATATACTTGGGGGCCTTTTAAGGTTTCCATTTATAATGGCTATAAGTACTTTCTTTCTATTGTTGATGATTTTAGTAGAGGCACTTGGACATTCCTGTTGACTATCAAGAGTAATGGCTTCTTAGTTTTGCAAGATTTTTTGCTAATGATTGAAAGATAGTTCAATGTGAAGGTTAAAAAGATCAGGTCTGATAAGGCTATGGAATTGGGAAAAGGAATACAAGAGGCTAAATTCCTTAAATCTCAAGGCATACTACATCAAACATCTTCTGTTGCTACTTCTCAATAGAAAGGTATTGTTGAGGTAAAACATAGACACTTATTAGAGATTGCAAGGGCTCTCATTTTTCTATCTAATCTACCTAAGGTTTATTGGGGAGAATGTATCTTGACTGCTATTCACTTAACTAATAGAATACCTTTCATAGTCGTTAAAGGGTAATCTCTATAGTAGGTCATTTTTGGGAAGCTTCCTGTTTATGAAACTTTAAGAGTTTTTAGATGTTTATGTAATGCTTCAACTTTAAGAAGTAATAGAAATAAGTTTGATCCTAAAGCTACAACTTGTGTATTTTTAGGATATCCTCAAGGACAAATAGAATATAAGTTACTTGAGATTTCAACTACGAAAGTGCTTGTTTCTAGAGATGTGCATTTTTTAAAGATATTTTCCCTTTTTCCAAATCTAAACCAAATCCAGAATTAATTTTTCCTAGTCTCTCCTGTCCTGATCAATAACTACAAGCTGATGATATTTATCCTGCCACATCTTTTGTCCCAGATCCTATAACCCAAAAATGCCCAATTTTCTCCTAATAGTCCTAAATCAAATAATCCACCAATTCGTACTTCTAGTCCTACTGGAATGCACACACGTATTCAATCTCTCAGAAGGTCACAAAGAGAAAACAAAAAACCTCCATACTTGAATGATTTCATTTGTAATCATGTTTTCTAACAAATGTGTCAGATACTTGTTTTGATCAACCTATAACATCATCAATTTTCTCTTTTGGGGCCTTATTGTTATAGAATCAACACTTACTAGAGTATATATGTACATTTTTAGAGCCTACAAGTTATGAACAAGCTTATTTGAACCCAAGCTGGAGGGAAACAATGAACAAAGAAATTACAGTTCTTGATGAAAATCAAACATGGAAGGTAATGGTTCTACCTACAAGAAGGAAGGCTGTACCTTGTAAATAGGTGTACAAAATAAAGCAGCATTCTGATGGGTACATTAAAAGGTAAAAATCTAGATTTGTCATTAGAGGGGATATACGAAGCAAGGTGTAGATTACAATGAAATTTTTTCTCCTATTGTCAAAATGACGATCATTAGATGTCTTCTAGCTGCTGCAGTTAAGAAAGGATGGCCCATTTCTCAACTTGATGTGAATAATACTTTTCTTCATGGATACCTTCAAGAAGAAGTGTACATGAAGTGCCCACATGGCATGGTTCCTCCTAGTCCTAATCATGTGAGCATGCTAAGAAAATCTTTGTATGAGCTCAAGCAAGCTTCTGGGCAATGGTACGCCAAGCTTGTAGGTGCATTGAGCTTCAAAGATTATTAGTTTCTTAAATAATTATTCTTTGTTCTTTAAGAAGAAATACAACCTCATTCTATCATTGTTGTCTATGTCGATGATATTTTAATTACTAGGTATGATCTAGATGAGTTTGCAACTATGAAACTGTTCCTTGATTCAAAATTCAAAATTAAGGACTTAGGAGAGCTACATTATTTTCTTGGAATAAAGATTTTGCGAGAATCACATGGATGTATCCTTAGTCAAAGAATGTTTTCTTTAGAATTGTTACAGGAATTCGACTGCACAAACTTACCTGTGGTATCTTCCCCACTCGATCCTTTTTCCTAACTTATACTTTCTACACCATTACTATCAGACCCCACAGTTTACAGGTGATTAATAAGGAAGCTTAATTACCTCACTCATATGCAGCCTAATTTTTCATTACTAGTTCTATCCCTAAGCTAGTATATGTAGAAACCTTGTATGGATCACTTTACAACGACATTCAAGGTTTTGAGATATTTATGGGTAAATCCAAGTCAATGTCTATTTTTTAATTTAGATCCCTCATTTTTGCTAATTGATTTTTGTGATGTCGATTGGGCATCATATCGATACATACAAAGATCAGTTCGTGGGTTCTTTATTAGTTTTGAAGGCTCTCCTATTTCTTCGAAATCCAAGAAACAAGCCTCTATTTCTTTATCCTTAGTAGAATCTGAATATGGGTCCATAAGAAGGGTAACTGTAGAACTAACTTGGATAATGAGACTTCTTCAAGATCTATCTATTTCTCCATCATTGCCCATGCCAGCTCACTTTGATAGCCAAGTGTCACGATCCAAATCAGGACCTAGTCGTGACGGGTATCTCAAGCCCACCATGGATAGAAGACTACCCCTTAACCTAACCTCAAGAGTACAACAATAATAATTAAGTGAAAGCCAATAAAGATAGAAATAAAAGAAAAATATATTAAATGAACTTCTAAGAATCCAAAACCAACAATCCAACCCACAAGTGTCCACGAGAGCCTCTAAATCTAGACCAACGTAGGTCGAGACATGCCTCCAACCATGACAAAGAAAAGTCACAATTCCCAAAATATGAAAAGAAACCTAATGAAATGACAAGGCTTTCTGAATATGAAAGCTCACCAATTCACAACAACTCAACAGAAAACCACACCACCTAATGCTGCGCAGAGGTAACAGAATAGTCTTTGGACCCTACATCATGAAATTATGGAGAGTCCTAGGACGTCCAATGGGATAAACACTGACATTTAACTCAGGAAAGTGATAAAATAATCCCGTGTCCAAAATAATCCAAAACCACATGCACACATTCATATATATATATATATATATATATACATATATAAGATGCCAAGATAAGGTAAAGGGTATGAACATGAGATTTTACAATTATTAAACTGGACTGTGTAGCTCTATCTATCTTAAGGGAACCCACAGGTTATATGGATTCTGCTTTCCCTACTAAAAGGGACCCAGGACGTGTTAGCCGCATGAACGAAGGAAAATCCGAAGGAGGGCTAAAGACACCAAGGCTTTAACCATCCCAAAAATAAAATGTGTGAACCAAGCACACGGTCATATAGACCCACATGCCGACAAATGTGGTTTTTAGTATTGGTCCCCCCTGGATCTCCACCTTAACGGTGAGCTACACAACCCCTTTTAAGCCCAGATTAAAATCACTTTGCACATAATCCCATCATAGAAATAAGGAGTCTTATATTAATGCATTTACCATTTAGTATCGTCATACCAATTATGCTTGCAAGCTCATATAATCATGCCAAACCAATCCATGTAATCATTAGAATCCCAAGTCCCATTTTAAAATCCAAACCATGGCCACCAAGGGCCTTTCAAATTTGTTTTAACCAATTATCCATTAATGAAATGCAACTGTATTTATAATTAAGTTGAATTATGCATCATCTATGTTCAAAAACCAATTACAAAGTGAGTTGGGGTTAATGGCAATACCAAGCCAAAAGTCATCAATTTGGAAAAACCCATGTTCCCCATTCCAATTCCCATAACAATGCACCCATTCAGTCCAAAAATCATAAATTTAATGAATAAATCATCAATTTAAAACTTGGTAAAAGTAATTCAAGTGATACCAATAAAAACCCCTTAACCTAATCTCAAATCCATCAATTTAAAACACATGGATAATGATAAAAAAGTGCCACAATGTTAAATTAAAGTTAGAAAATGAGATACATGCTTGAAATACACATGGAATTGAAAACAATTTGTAGTTTGGAGCTCGAATGATGAATTCTCTGTAAAACCCTTGAATATTCTTTGTTTTTGAGTTTAAGGGAGAAAGAAGATAATTTGATCTTTGAAAATTAGAGAGAATGGGGTTATTAATGTTATAAGGTTGTACAAGGGGTAAAAAGACCAAAAGTCTCTCACCCCAAATGAAAAAAAAACTACGCAAAATTAAAACATCAGCATGGCACATCATTATCGCAGAGGGTAGCCTCCATTCCACGCCAATATCGCGGAGGTTAACCTCCGTGACACGGCCTTATCGCGGAGACTTACTACCTCAGGGTCCTAAAATGACCCCAAACTCCTTCCAAAAAATTCAAAACTTTCCCAAAACACTCTTTTAACATTTCTAAATATATTTAAGTTAAAAATTGACGTTACGCATATGGGAGGATCAAAATTAAAATGATTGAATTTTAAGGAGTCTTACATTATCCCCTTTTAGGATTATTCATGTACGAATGATGATTTAGGAAACTTTTAGCATGAGAATAGCAAGAATACATAAGAATCAAATGACAAACTCAGAAAGTGACAAGAGGAAAAAAAGAAACTAATACCTTCACCACTCTCACCCAACACGAGGAATTAGAATGGATACTTGACCTTTATATTTTCCTCAGCTTCCCATGTAGCCTCTTCTATCTTTTGATTTCTCTAAGGAACCTTCACCGAGGCTACATCCTTGGTCCTCAACCTACAAACTTGCCTATCCAATATTTTAATTGGGACTTCCCTATAAGATAAGAAATCTGTAACACCAACATCCTCAATAGGTACTTTCAAGGAAGGACCACCCCCACACTTTTTCAGCACGAACACATGAAAAACAGGATGAATCAAAGCTAACCTTGTAGGCAAATATAACTTATAAGTGACATTCCCATTTCTCTTCAAAATTTAATATGGACCATCGTAATGGGGACTGAGCTTCTCTTTCTTCCCAACCTCATGACTTCTTTCGTAGGAAACACCTTTAAGACTACCCAATCTCTTACTTCAAACTTTAAATCCCTCTGCCTTACATCCGCATAAGACTTTTAGAGACTCTGAGCAGTATTAAGTGTTTCTCTAATCACTTTTTCCTTATCCATGTCATGGTTAACCAAGTCAGAACCAAAAAAACTAGTCTCACCAACCTCAAACCACCTATAATAAGAGACCTACACCTTCTACTAAAAGGAGCCTTAAAAGGAGCCATTTGAATGATAGAGTGGTAACCATTGTTGTAAACGAACTCAATAAGAGGCAAATAATCAAACCAACTACCCTTAAAGTCAATCACACAAGACCTTAGCATATCCTCTAAAGTCCTAATAGTCTGCTCCGTTCATCCATCCATTTGAGGGTGAAAAGCGGTGCTAAGGTTCACCTGAGAACCCATCTGAAATGAATGCCAAAAGTGAGAAGAAAAATGCATACCTCAGTGTGAATTAATAGACACTGGAACACCATGCAACTTTATAATTTCCTGAATAAACAACTTAGAATAATCCTCTCCTGAGTAGTTAATCCTCACATGCAAGAAGTGAGCAAACTTAGTCATTTTATTCATAATGACCCAAATAAAATTATACTGATTGCAGGATCGCGGAAGAACCGTAATGAAATCCATATTGATCAACTCCCACTTCTATATGGGAAACTCTATATCTTGAGATATGCCACCAGGCCTCAAATGCTCAACCTTAACTTGCTGATAAACCATACATCTGTCATCAAAATTCGCTACATCTTTTTTCATATTATTCCACCAGTAGATTTTCTTCAAGTCATGATACATATTAGTTAAACCCGGATGAACTATAAATCTGGACTCATGAGCCTTAGTCAAAATCCTTTCCCACAACCTATCAACATCAGAAACACACAATCTTTCTTGATACCTCAAAATGCCATTTTGCCCAATGTTAAATTCCCTAACCTTTTACTGACCCACAACATCCTTAATCTACATAAGTATGGGATCCAAAGCCTATTTTTTCTTCACCTCAGCACCAAGAGATGATTTAATCACTTCTTGAATAATCACTCCCCTATCCCCAGAGTCCAAGAGATGAACTTCCAACTTAGCCAACCTATGAATGCCTTTCACCAATTTTCTTTTCTTCTCATCAATATAGGATAACCTCCACATAGACAACCTTCTAAGAGCATCAACAACAATATTAGCTTTACCTAGATAGTAGTGAAGGCTTATATCATAATCCTTAAGCAATTCAAGCCACCTCCTTTGCCTGAGGTTTAATTTCTTCTTTATAAACACATACTACAAGCTCTTATGATTTGAATAAATATCCATATGCATCTTATATACATAATGGTGCCATATTTTCAAGGCAAAGATCACAGCCGCCAACTCTAGATCATGAGTCAGGTAATTCCTTTCATGAACCTTAAGATGCCAGGAAGCATAGGTTATGGCCTTACCATGCTATATCAAAGCATAACCCAGTCCTATATGGGATGTATCACAAAACACAACAAAACCAACAGTACCCCCGAACAGGGTTAAAACTGGTACAGAAGTCAACTTATCCTTCAACTTCCTAAAACTATCTTCACAAGCATCGAACCACAAAAACTTAACCTTTTGCTAAGTTAGCTTCATCAATGGAGAAATAATAGATGAGAAACTCTCCACAAATCTCCTATAGTACCCAACCAAGTCCAAGAAGCTCCTAATGTCGGTTAGAGTTATGGGTCTAGGATATTTCTTAACTGCTTAATCTTCTATGGATCCACCTTTATCCCTTCACTTGAAACAACATGCCCAAGAAAGGTCATAACACTTAGCCAAAATTTACACATAGAAAATTTTGCATATAATTTCTGGTCCTTCAAAGTCTATAACACAATTCGAAGGTGATTGACATGATCCTCCTCACTCTTAGAGTACACCAAGATATCATCAATAAAGACTATAACAAACAATTCTAGAAACTACTTGAAATCCCGATTCATAAGATCCATAAAAGCGGCCGAAGCATTAGTCAACTCAAATGACATAATCAAAAACTCATAGTGGCTATACCGTGTTCAAAAAACAATCTTGGGAATATTAACCTCCCTAATTTTCAGCTGTTGTTCGCCCAAATAGAGATTAGTCTTAGATAAACAACTAGCACCCTGAAGCTGATCAAAGAGATTATCAATCCTAGGAAGAGGATACTTATTTTTCACTGTCACTTTATTCAACTATCGATAGTCTATACATATCCAAAGGAACCCATATTTCTTTCACATGAAAAGCATAAGAGCACCCAATAGAGAGACACTAGGATGAATAAAGCCTTTTTCAAGAAGATCTTTTAATTGCTCCTTAAGTTCCTTTATTTAACCAAAGCCATCCTACAAGGAGGAATGAAAATAGGATGGGTATCTGGTAGAAGATCAATCCTCAAATCTATTTTCCTATCAGGAAGAATTTTGAGAAGATCATCAAGAAATACTTCAGGAAATTCATTAACCATAGGGACGGATTACAAAGAGGGACTTTCAGAATTAGAATTCTTAACCTAAACTAGGTAATACAGGTACTCTTTTGAAATCAATTTTTGAGCTCTAAGATAAGAAATAAACCCCCCTTTAGGTTCTAAGGAACTCCCCTCCCATTCTAATACTAGTTTATTAGGGAATTGGAAATTGACCTTTCGGGTCCTACAATCCAAGGAAGCATAGCACGAATGAAGCTAATCTATCTCCAAGATAATATCAAAATCCACCAGAGTAAAAACAAAAAAGGGGTTTGAAATATTCTTAGGACCAAAACAAAATGCATAGCCACATAAGGGGTCACATAAGAAAGGGTAGAACCTGGATCAAACAAATAATAAATATCATGAGAGAAGAGATGCAATATACCAATGACAATGTTAGGGGGTGCCTCAGATTCCTAATGAGTAACAAGTGCATAGAGATAAGTTTGGCCAGTGTCGGTACCCAAAGTAGCAACCTTAGGTTCTAGAGCTGAAGAAGAGGTGACCGAAACCTTATTATCTTTAGTGGAAACCTTTGCTATAGAAAAATTTCTCTGTAGATAACTAGGATGACCATAATTGAAACACAAGTTCCTACCCTCCTCACAATACCACAGCAAACTACACATAAAAATGGTAAGGAGGGTAAGCTGGGGCTGACTGAGCTCCACTAACCAGAGACTGGACACCCTGTGCCTTAGGACCACTGCTGGCCTGTAAACGATGATCACTTGAAGACTTTGGATAAGGAGCACTGATAGCCGAATATGAATTTCCCAAATTCTTCTTCTTAGTCCACTTTCTACTATTTTTCCTACTATTCTGCTGACCTACACCCTGCTCTGAATATTGAAACTTCTTATTCTACCTCTCTTTCATCTTTAACTACTTTTTTTTTTCATCTTCCACTTGATGCATATAAATCACAAGCCTAGAGATGTCTATATAATCAACCTAGCATCCTTAAATTTCAGCACCAAATCATGGGACAAACCAGAAGCAAACTTTGTTATTCTAGACGTCATATTAGACACCAACTCTGGAGCATAACGAGCCAACTACTGAAACTTCAGAGCATACTCTTTGACACTTATCTTACTCTGCTTTAATTTCATAAACTTATAAGCCTTAGATTTCCTCAAATCTTGAGGAAAGAAGTGATTAAGATAAAAACCTAAAATGTCATCCCACACTGCCTGTTCGACATCATCACTCCTTACCGCTTCCCATTCTTCATATCGCTAATAAGCAATATCTTTCAGGTAATAGCCAGTGAACTCCATACCCTCAAAATTAGTAACATGCATTACCCTAAAGATTTTCTCTATCTCATCAATAAAACCTTGAGAATTCTCCTTAACCTTAGATCTTGCAAAGGTTGGGGGATTCAACCTCATAAGCTGGACAACCCAAGTAAACTTAGATGTAGGGGCAATAGAACCAATACAGTCAAACTAATGTGACTGCGTCGCCATAAATTGCATAGTCATATGAATAGACTGATGAAACTCTATATTAAAGATATCTCCCTTAGGTGACTGAGCATAAGTATCACCAGCCTAGGAAGCTCGAGGAAGACTAGTAGGGACCGGTGGAACTCCATGAGTAGTAGTACAATCAGGAGCCATTACCATAGATCAGGTCTGCACTCTACAAATAGGGCGAGTCCCCTACACATTTTCCTTAGGTGGAATAGAGGTTCTAACAGAGTTTCTATGACCATCAGATCTTTGAAAGGTATAATTTGAAATACGAGGAATCCAGGAGTCATTGAAGTTTCATAACACTCGACTCTATATCCTGAAATAGAACACATGAAAGGGAAATATTCCTAAATTTCTTGTATCCTCCTCCTTATAAGTGTGGCATGATACACACCTATACAAAGGATTCCACTCAACACGACTTTATGGACACCCAACAAACCTAAACCGTGCTCTGATACCAAGCTTTTCACAACCCAAATTAGGGCCTAGTCATGATGGGTATATCAAGCGCACCATGGAATGGATACCACCCCGTTAACCTAACCTCAAGAGCATAATAATAATAAGAAAGCAGAAGCCAATAAGGCTAGTAATAAAATAAAAATATATCAAATAAAAGTTCTAATAATACAAAACCAACAATCTAACCTACACGTGTCCATAAAAGCCTCTAAAACCAGAATACCAGCCTAGGTTGGGATATGCCCTCGACCATGACAAAGAAAATTCACAAATCCTAAAATCTGAAAAGAAACCTAATGAAATGACAAGGCTTTCCAACAGATGGAAGCTCATCACTTTATAATAACTCAACAGACTACCGCACCACCTAACGCTACACAGGGGTAAACAAATAGTGTTCGAATCGTACATCATGAAATGACGTCGCATCCTAGGATGGTCAGTAGGATAAACACTAACATGTAACTCATGGAAAGTGATAAATAATGCCATGTCCAAAATTAACAACAACCACATGTACACATTCATATACATGCATATATAAGATGCCGAGATAGGGTAAAGAGTTATGAACATGAGAGTTTAAAATCATTAACCTGGACTGTGTAGCCCTATTTATCCTAAGGACACCCACGGGATATATGAGTTTATCTCCCCTAATAAAAGGGCCCTGCTTGTATTAGCTGCACAAATCGAGGAAAATCCAAAGAAGGGCTAAAGACACCAAGCTCTAGACATCCCAAAAACAAAATATGTGAACCACACACATGATCAAATAGACCTTATGCCGACAAATATTGTTTTTAGTACTGGTCTTCCTGGGACCTCCACCTTCACGGTGAGCTACACAACCCCTTTTAAGCTAAAATTAAGATCAATTTGCACATAATCCCATTCATGAACCAAAGAGTATTATATTAATGCATTTACTATTTGGTATCGTCATACTATTTATGCATGCAAGCTCATATAACCATGACAAACCTATCCATGTAACTGTTAGACACCCAAGTCCCATTTTGAAATCCAAACCATGGACATCAAGGGCCTTTCAAATTCATTTTAACTAATTATCTATTAATATAATGCAATTGGATTCATAAATAAGTTGAATTATCTAATTGTCCATGTTCAAAAATCAAATTCATAAAATGGGTTGGGGTTAATGCCAATACCAAGCCAAAAGTCACCAGTTTGGGGAAACCTATGTTCTCCATTTCAATTCCCATAACAATGCACCCATTCAGTCCAACAACCATAAATTTAAAACATCAGTCATCAATTTAAAACATGAAAAAAGTACTTCAAGTGATTCCAATCAAAACCCCTCAATCCAATCTCAAACGCATCAATTTAAAACACATGGATAATGATTAAATAAGTTCCACAATGTGAAATTAAAGTTAGGAAATGAGATACTTTCTTGAAATACACAAGAAATTAAAAACAATTTAAAGTTTGAAGCCCGGATGATGAATTATCTTTAAAATCCTTGAATGTTCTTGGATTTTGAGTTTAAGAGAGAAAGATGATTATTTGATCTTTAAAAACTGAAGGAAATGTGATTATTTCATATTATAAGGTCGTACAAGGGGTGAAAAGACTAAAAAACCCTCACTCCAAGTAAAATAAATAAAAAATGGGGAAAATTAAAACACCAGCGTGGCACGCCGTTATCGCGATGTGTAGCCTCTGTGACACGGCCTTATCGCGGAGGCTTCCTGACTCGGGATACCAAGATGACCCCGAATCCCATTTAAAAAATTCAAAATTTTCCCAAAACACCCTATAAATATCCCTAAATATAATTTAAGTTAAAAATCAATGTTACACAGGCGGGAGGGTCAAAAATAAAATAATTAAAATTTTAAGAGGTCTTACACCAAGCATATATACACATAACATGTAACCATGTCTTTCACGAATAAACCAAACATGTAGAACTTGACTGTCAATTTGTGTAACAACAGTTTCTCTTTGGCCTCATCTTTCTTATATTTGTTTCATCAGCTTCTCAACTTGCCAGTTTGTTCACTAAAGTCCTCTCTAGACCATCAAATCATTCAATTCTCTCCAACCTAGGTGTCGTTTCCCTCTCCTCCATCTTGAGGTATGTGTGTGTTGAGAATGAGAATCAAAATCAAGTATTTCAGAAAGACTTGCAAACTAACATGCTGACAAGATGGAGTAGAAATCTCCTCCGAGGCGTAGTTCATATGGGCCAACTATGGAGCAAAGTATTGGGCCGATTCTAAAGAAGATATTGCCTAATTTCCTTCAGCCCAAGAATAACCATTTGAATGATCATAAATCATATTCTCAAGATTCTTATCAGTCTTAAATATTCACAGTATTTTTCTAGTATAACACAAGATGTGTTATGATATTTAGTTTCCTAGTATTGTACAAATCTGGATATAAGTTATTTTATTTATTTTATATTCTACCCATACTTGTTTATATACATGTATTCTTGAATGATGAAATACATAGAAATTTTTCCCATTTCTTTCTTCAAAGATGTATGACTGGCTGACATGCCACATTAATTCAAGAAAAGGTATTTTAGTGAAATATCATTTATTCATAATTAATTTGGTGAATGTGAAGCTTGTACAAAATTGGGCTCCAAATGTTAGAAGGTGCATTAAATTTGAATCTTAGATGGATTAAAATAACAAAATAGGTTTAACAGAGATGATATTTCACAATTAGGATAAATAAGACTTTGCTTTCACTTGGAAAAGAATTACAACTTGATGGGACCGTACAAAAAAGTCTAGATTGGATGACTCCTAAAAATGACAAGATATGACAAATAGTGTTTTAAAAGGCAGAAATATAAGGCGAGATATTTAACGAAATATGGAACGAAGTTTAAATCTTGAGATATGAGGCGCAAGTTTCATAGATCTACGACGTGTATATCTCATGTATCTAAAATTTATAATTTTATTACTAAAAAAATAAGCTATGGTACAATTTTCAATAGTTTTATAAATAAATTACCAATGATATAGAAACAAATATTATAATTGTTATTAAGAAAGGTAACAACAAAAATAATAATAGATGAGATAATCCTTAAACTAAATTATATTCACATATATTAGTCCTTTTCACCCGTAAATTATATTTGTACTGATTATTATTTATATATTTCAATGAAGGAGAAAATAAAAAGTGTAAGAGCAGTGACATATGTATAAAATTGCCTCAACGACATAGTGCTATGAAATCTCTATATATCAATTTCAAGCATGATTATCTCAAAAAAATGTAATAAACCTAATTTGATTTGGAAGTGAATGTCCATTTCTTGGATAAGAGGAAAATCAGATTTGATTTGGAGTGAATGTCGAATCCTCGGGAGAAAAGAATCAAGTCAATTCTCTTCTATAAATAAAGGGATCTTATTACTCCTGTCTTTTCTTTATTAATTCATCATTTTATCAGGTAATCTTAGTGCTTCTCATACGTCGTGAAAAAGGAGCACACAACAAGAACAAGATTAATGGCACAAAAAGCCATGTTACACAGAACTCCACATTCAATGATGAAAATCTTTTATAAGTATATATATATATATACTTATGTATATATATTATTTGAGGTTATACATATATGTCAAAACAAGAGCCCGGAGCTGAAAGGACTAATTTTTTGAGTCAAAATGTCAAAGAGGACAATAAATGTTGAAAAAATCCAAATAGAACAAAATTCCCTTAGCCTAATAATTTAGAAGTTGCTGATGGACCATTGAATTGTAAGCCGTTATGGGGTCTAGCGACTTACAAGTCGCTGGCCTACCAATGACTTTCTTTAATTTTTTTTATTTTTTCAGCATTTTTGTATATAATTTCTTCTCCGTGTTTTGTTTGAGTTAACCCTTTCTCTTTCAATTCCTTATTTTATTGAATAAGTTATAGATATTATATTTTTATTGTATAAAAGATGAATGAGGATTCAGTAAGAGTAAATTTATATTGGGGTGGTTATATTTTATATGAAACTGGTTCTGTAGATATAGTCGATCACATGTAGTTGTGTAAGTGTATCCACTCTCTCTTAAATATGAGTGATTGCAACGTCTACTAAGGAATAAAATGTGTATAAGTAATTCAAAAGATATGGTGGTTATCACGGGATGATATTTGTCTTTTTCAGCCAATAGAGTTACAATGTACGATGAGACTTGTATTTGGAGTGATGATTCTTTATCTTTATTTGTTTGTACTGTTGAAATTTTTTATAATCGCATTAACTTAAAGTCTTGATATGTCTGTGTCAATTGAATGTTGTCCCGTTGTTCAAGAACCCATTGACAACGAGTTTGATTTCTGTGATACTACATATTTATCAAATTTGAATGTTGGTTCTTTAAGGGTATAGACCAACAAAAAACAATTGGAGGATTTGACAGGAACTCAAATAATATAAATAGCTTGAGTCAAACATGAAGAAGACATGGAAAATAAACTTATATAGAGAAAGATAGAAAATAAATTAAAAATTAAAAAAAGTTGTTGATGGGCAAGTGACTTGTAAGTCGCTGTGGGTCCAGTGATTTGCCTTAGTGACTTACAAGTCACTGACCCACCTACGACTTCTAAATTTCTGGGCCACGAGCATTTTGTTCCATTTGTCTTTTTCCAACATTCATTGTCTTCTTTGACATTTTTACTCCAAATATTAGCCCTTTCAACTCCGAAATAAGGTGAGATTCACGAAGACAAAGCTAGTGAAGGTATGTGTCTCCTCTATCATTGTAAAAAGTTATTTTGTTAATTAATATGGTGATAATGAAAAAAAAGATTTCTTAGTATTGCTAATTAGTAATTAGTTGCTAGTCTATCAAGGTAATAACATCAAAATGTCACTACCGAATATGTGATTATCCCGTTTTCTTTGTTCGTCTTATTTGTATGGTGTGAATTGTGATCTTATTTTTGTTAATTATTGATTTGGTATTATATATTACATATATGTTTAGAGGGAGAAAGTCACGAACTATTTACTAGCAGACACAATTAGTTAATTTGATTTTAAAGTGGTCCGAAACTTTATTGGGAAATTACTAACATATAACTTGGTATTCATTAATCTTTATGTGATGATCACTTAGTTTTAAATACTTCGTTCATGGATTGTTTTAATTCTTATATGGGATATTCTTAGTCCAAGAACACTAATTAAAATAAATGACTGATGTTAATTGATATAATCACTAAACACGATCATAATATTTTTCAAAAGGCTTGGGGCTAAGTCCTAATATATTTTAGTCTATTATTCCAACAGATGAGGGTAAGACAATATATTAAAGTTCTATCACATCTAGATGATAAGACATTAGATTTGAGTTTTGATGCACTATAACGATAAGATGTTGGGTTCAAGTCCTATTGATTTATGACCTAACATTTTTTTATAGGGGTAAGATGTTGTGTTTAAGTTCTAATGCACCATAGTGATGATATAGAGATGACTAAGGAAAAATAATGTGCTTTTGATGCAATTTTATGAAACTTGTCCCAATGAATATGCTTTATTTCTTAAAGTGAATGTGGTAGCAGTGCATAATATGTCTGAAAGAAGACAAGCATTTTAACTCCATAGTACTATATAAGCTCATGAAGTAGTAGTTATTTTGAATTCAAATAACTTTGAAAAACGTGTTAGGAAAAAGACTCATCATAATATATCTCGATTTGCTTCTGAAGTAGAAAACTGTTGAAAGAGATTCTAAGCCGTCTAAGTTTGATCGCTATAAGTGTAGATCCATTTCTGGGGGTGAATGTAACAAGTGTATGGTAAAACTTATAAATGCCAACGTATTTTTGGTTGTGAAGATATCATAAACCACCTCTTGAAGAGGTAAAATATTTGAGCCGTGTCTATTTATGAAATAATAGAACTTTGAAATTTACTCCTGAAGTAGTAAATTTGAAAATATTTAGTCTACATTAATATTACCTATTCCTTAGAGTTTGACGTGAACAAGAAAGTACAATCTCTTTGTAAGGGAGAATGATTTAGTACATGTGACATGTACGTTCTCAATCCTCCATAAGGTTTGTGGTTATAGTAAGCTATCATATGTGGCAAAATATAGAAATAATCTATACAAGTAATAATTTTTTGAGCTTTTTGCTACCTCTTAATTAATTATTTTCACCATTTCTTGCTAAAGTTACTATTTATAATAGTATCCAATATCTATATATTAAGATACATTATAAGGGGTAATATTTATCAAGTGTGTAATAGTAAATTTTGCAATTGTCTCTCAAAGTATTACAATTGAAATTTATCCAAGAAAATAACACATGCCATGATAAACTTGAAGTTTAATATTGTAAATATATTCATAACATCTCCAAGCTGTGCATATTGAGTAGTAGACATATATTGAAGAACTAGAAGATTCTTCAAGTATTATTAACTTTGCTTACTCTCATGATAAATTGGTTGGACCAATGAATATTGGGATTTGATCCCCTAAATTTTAAAATGTATAAAAGGTGAATAAAAGCCCATTCACCTGTCATGCGATATATTGAATAAATGCATTAACAGTATTATCATATGCAAATTTATTCAACTTGCAGTTTGATAGATAAAAAGTTATTTGCTCAATATAAACTGAGTTAAGAACATAGTTTCAAGATTGAGTAATCAAGATAATTTATCTTAATAATGCTAGTTTAACGTTAGTTGCCTCCAACAAATAGTTAAACTATTGCTTATGAGAAAAAAACTTCATGCGCTGATCTAAAATATGATATATTGCATACAATAACACTTGTATGGATTGGATCAATAAATTATGATCAATTCTTTCCTTTCAATTGGTTCAAGGATTGGAACCTAATATTTTATCTTGTAATATTTTATGTGGATTATACGATTAATGTATATACCATGATGCATAAAGATGAGTTCTCTAAAGTAAATTGAGATGTATGTTAGTTTTTTCTAACATAAAAGGGAGTAATAATCAGCGAAGAAATATGTTGTAAATTATCATCAATATGATCCCCATTCAGAAATAATTCAAGTCAAAAGGTGGGAGCATTTGTTGACCCCAAATTGATTTCATATTTAGCTGCAGATGCTGCTATTGTGTGTCCCCAAAGGACAAAGTCCACAACATGAATTAATTATGGAAGATCATAATTAGTTTTAAGTGAAAGAATACTTGAAAAGGATAAGAAGCAAATGACTATAATAAAGAGGCAATGTGCTCTTGAAAAGCCTACGACATAACACTTCACTAAAACTTATAAAAGGTTCAAATACCTAAAAATAATAAAGTTATGAGATCTAAAAATACTATGCCATATTGAGAAGAGTACAAAATGTCACAATTCCAATGGGCATGAGTGACACCCACACTGGTTTTCGATAGGAGAACCAATAAATTCGAAAGCATTAACTAACACTTAGAGATAATAAGGAAACTGTTTCAGTATTAGTTCAAAGATTATCCAGTCTAGAAAAAACTAAAAAGTATGAAAGATAAACTTAAACCAGTAACATTCTTAGAATACAAAAGTCGGTGTACGAAAACATACTAAAGATTGTCAAGAAAGGGATGCAACCTAAAAACTAAGAAATACATAAGTTTAAAACAAAGGACAATATCATTAAAGAAGGATGTCATGGTAGCCTGATAATGCTACTCACCCTTGAAATCTGAATCACACACTAGAGTCACATGCAATGTCTTGCAGGAGCCGCTAGAATATACGTTATACTTAACAAAAGTAAGATTAGGTCTAGTTTTAGCACACAAGAAATCAATAGTGTACTGATAGGATCATTTGGCCAACTCAAGATGAGAATATAAATACTTCATTAAAATATAGTACAACACGTTAATATATGCTTACCCTAACTACACCTAGCACAACAAGTAGCAATTAAAATAGTTTAGGATTACTAGAAACAAATGAAGACATCTACAATTAAGTCAAGCCAGTCATAACAAGTCCAACACCAAATACAATGACACTTATATATATATACACACCTTACCCCACCTACTTATGGAACCATCAAACTCACCTGTACCTTATACATACATGCTAAAGGTATCATAATCACCCTCTAATCATGACTTGCAGGAAAATATTTTCGTCCCTATACCCAAACCCCTGACACAAGTGTCTACCATCCTTATCCCACTAAATAACTGTGAGAATGTCCAAATACAAAAATATTCCATAAAGCAACAATCGAGTATATCAAAATCATGAAAACAATAATATCAATTCGATACTTGTAGTATCCATAAGCTCATAGTAAAATTCATTTGAAAAATAACCACACCAAACAACATGCACTAACAAGCAATACTAAAAAGTAGCTAACATCTACATATAGCCCAAATTGGATTAAACTACAATACCATCACTTACCTCAATTGAAGCTTGTAGGACTCAACTAAGCTTGGACCTTTTCTTTTCATGCAATTTATGCTTGACCTTGGTCTAGAAATACATAAAAATCAAGTCAAAAACTACCATACTCACACAATTAATTTCTAAATTGCCTTAGATCATACCTTTCTTAGATTTTGTCCGAAACTAGCCTAACTTGAAATTTATAACTTCACAACCGAGAAGAATTTTAGTATGAAAATTTAAATGAGAGACTTATCCGTAACAACAGAACGGGTCATTATAATAGATACCAATTTATCTTTTGTTCATTCCCAAATGATTAAACAAGAAAAATAGGTTGAACAAGAAATAAGAGAGTACCTGTATCCTCAAATAATTGAGGGTATTTGTCTCACATGTTCTTCTTCATTTTCCAAGTGGCTTCTTCAATTGGATGATTATTCCATTGAGCTTTGATAGAAATTCAATTTCCTTTGTCTTGAACTTCTAGACATCTTGATATAAAATCTCTATCGGTTCCTCCTCATAAACCAACTCCTTTTCTAATCAAGTCGAGTCCTATTTAATGATATAATCTCCATTCCCACGGTACCATTTCACATAGACACATAATGTACTAGATGGACTCATGATAACTCTAGAGATAAAGTTAGTCTATACACAATTAGACCCACATCCTCAAGAATCTCAAAGGGGCCAATATACTGAGGGCTGGGCTTGACCTTTTTACAAAATCTCATGACTTTCTTCATATGATACACCTTAAGAAACACATATTAACCAACCTGGAAAGCCATCTCTCTTACCTTATGATTTTCGTAATCTTTTTGTCTACTTTGGGCAACCAACAACTTATTTTTAAATACCCTTGGTCTTTTATTGAGCCACTTTTATCAAGTTAGTACCCAATAATGCAACATACCCAGTCTTGAACCACCTAATAGACGACCTAAACCTCTTTTCATAGATTGCTTCAAATGGTACCATACCGATACTGAAATGAGAATTGTTGTTGTATGAAAACTCACACAATGATAGAAACTGATCCCAATAGCCTCCAAAGTCAATAATAGAGGCTCGCAACATGTCCTATAACACCTTAATCGTCCTCTTTGACTGCCCACCAGTTTGAGAATGAAAAGTTATCTAACCCATTTCCTCGTGTAGCTTATCCCGAAATTTAAAAATATATTTCGTATTTCTATCATAAATAATGGTAAGGGGAACCCCATGAATCCTCACTATCTCCTTGATATATATCTTGGATAATTCCTTAGAACTATGTTAAACTGAACAAAAAGTGACCTAATTTCATTAATTGATCCACAATAACCCAAATGGAATCATACTTTCCCATGGTCATAGAAAGACCCATCATGAAATCCATGAAATATTGTCCTATTTTCATACAAGTATAGGCATTCTCTGAAGTAGTCCTATGGACCTTTGATATTCATACTTCACCTGCTGATAATTAAGACACTTAGACGTATACTCTACTATGTACCTCTTTACCAACCCGAGGAACATATATTCACCCATTAAACTATAAGACCCCACCGGTGTCAAAAATGATGTCCACCATCTCTCCATGCACCATCTTATTTTGAAATGCATTCGACTCCTCATTCTTAAATTGCTTGGCCTTAATTCGATCTAGAAATATGGACTTTACCTTAACACTAACTAATATTCTGTCTCCATCTGAAACACCAAACTACATAACTGAGTTGCTAAAGTTTGAAACTTTCTAGCTAAAGGTCTCTTAGATATCCTCAAGATGGATAGACTACCCATACTTACAGCCTTTAAGCTCAATGTGTCTGTAACCACATCGGCATTTCCCGGATGATATTAGATTGTAACATCATAATCCTTCAACAAAGCAATCCATCTCCACTTTCTTATGTTCAAATCCCTTTGAGTAAACACATATTGTAGGCTATGATTATTTATGAAAACCTCACACTTGACACCATAAAAATTGTGCCTCTAAATCTTTAATGCAAACACCATCACTTCCAACTCTACATCATGCGTTGGGTAGTTCTTTTCATAAGGCTTCAACTATATCAAAGCATAGGCACTAACATTCCTATCCTACATTAACATAACACCCAAGCCCATATGTGAAGAATGACAAAATACTATAAAGTCCTTACCTTCAACCATGTAATGACCCTCACATTAAAATTTAGAAGTTTTTGTGTTCTTACTATTTTTCCCTATCTTGTGGTTGGCTTATCTGATTTATGAGTTGTTTGGATGATTAACACATTCCTAAATGCATTTGAGAGTGTTTTATTTGAGTATTATAAAAATAATAGGTTTGACTTCGATTAATATTTTTCAATCCGAGATCGAAATTGAAATTTGGACATTTCTATTAGATCTAAAATATTTTTTTGGGTTAGTAGTGGGGTCGATTGAGGTTCAAAACCTTTATTTTGCATTTCAACCCCCCATTTGTAAACTAGTCAATTGGCCTAAAGGGGTCTTAGTTTTTTTTTTTTTGTGTAAATGATCCTTTTTCAAAAAGTCTATGTTGTCATTGAGTATGGAATGTCGAAACAAGCCTATATACATTATTATTTTATTACTATGGAGTTCCAAACAGGTCTCGATGGTCTATGCAGAGAGTTTCTGACTTAGAGTTGCTATTTTTTGGTGCATAAGTCTCTCGTACATGCTTACGACTCCTCCTATTTAGTTCATAAAAATAACTAACTAGGGCATCGCGATCACGTGGTGGGTTCATCATGATCACGATTAATGGGTTCAAGTCAGTTTTTTTTCCTTTCTTGGTTTGCAAACTAGAGGCTCATGTTTCCAAGAATCTTGGTTTGGGTCACATTGTGATCGCAATCGAGTACCCTCAATCACAATGGTCATTTCAATCTTAGTGAAAGTGTTAGATCACGATATATTGTGTGCAGAACATAGTAAAACCTTTCTTTTCTCAATTTTCTCTCTTTATGGACTTTAGAGTGCAAATTAAGTCATTTTCAAAAGTTTTTTTTTATTATTTCTTTCATGGGTAAGTTCCCAAATTATTATTCCAAAATCTTCAAAAAAATTCAAATCCAGGATTTTAAATTTATTTTTAGGGTTTTTACTTAGTAAAATGTAAATTGATTTTCTTTAATTTAAGGCATGATTTCTACTCGTTTTTGTTTTGGTTTTCAACTATAGAGTTCTCTTGATACGAGGAACCTTATTCTTAAATAAAATTCCAAATTTACGACTTTCATTTTTGAATTTGTTATATGCTATCAATATAGGTATCATTAGCTTTGTTTTGATTTGTAGATGACATTAGATTGGCCACTTTTGATGTTGATTTCAGGGAGTTGAGCTTTCGGTTGGGGCTTTGGACGGTGTATGAGCTTACGAATCATCATTTAATGTAAGTTGAGATGTAACTTGACTTTTTTAAAAATATTTATATGTTTTATGCATGTTTGTTTGTATGTTGAGATTTGCTGAGGAATGAGGGTACCACTTAGATGAAATGATAAGCATCTTCATGGGTACCAGAGTTTTTTGGTAGATTATAGTTACTTTATTGCCTTGATTAGTTAGTTTTGATGCTTGAAAATATCCTTAGAGTACGAATGGACTTGTAGTAGTTTATAAGACTTTATGTATGGAATAAGCTATGTTTGGGTAGTTCTATAATTCATGGTTGTTGGGATTGTTATCTATTTTCTGTTGCCCATATAGGGCTCCTGTGAACATATTTATGAACTTAATGAATTATTTATGATTGTGTACCCGAGTAGGGGCTTATATGTATATTGCTTCTTAATTTGAGAGGATATATTATTGTGACTCCCGGTGGAAGCTTTACTTGATGTTATTGGTCATGTTTGTGCATTAAATGCCATATATTATTGCATCGCTTGAGTGGGGGATACACTTGTCATCATAGGCCATATATGTGCATTAGAATACCTTATATGTCATTGTGTCGTCTGAGTGGGGGCATGAATTGATATTGTAGGCTTTATTTGAGGATTTAATTACATCATCATTATAGTTTTGCCTGTGTAAAGGGTTAGGAATGACATTATTTATGAATACATGAATATTTATTCTGGTGGTGCCAAGTGAAAACTAATATCATAAATGACTGATTAAGTTGATTCTAAGCTCACCATACACATATTGATTGGATTTTGATCTTCAGACTGATTGGTTATGAGCATGTAACACCCCAAGAGTACACCCTGGGTGTCACATGGTGCTTATATCCCTAAAGGACCACAAGCTAACCCATGACTGGCACTGCTGTGAGCACTGAATATAATACTAGAATATATATGGGGAAGAAATATGAAAATTCCATAAGGTTCAAAAAATACTAAAGTAATAACTGAGTATAACTGATAATAACATTTGAAAAATAAATAACTGACTATGCTAGTCTGAAAGCCTCCAACGTCTGAATATGGAGTTGATGGGTTAAACCCCAAACTAACTCCAACTAAAATAATTACTGAACTACTGGAATGCTGAAATAGATAAACTCTATCCTTAAAATATGAGGACTCACTACTATATCTACTGCTGATAGCCTGAGCTGCTAATACAGTCAGGAACCAGAGCGTTCGAACCTATGATTTGAGACATCATAGCGCAAAAAAGAGTATGCAATTAGAACGTGGAATGTACTAGTATGATAAGTGAGGTTAGGCTGGTACACATGGGATCATGCGTATGAATAACAACTGACTGAATGAATTGCATGGGATAAATGGATATGCATGCGTGAATGTTGTAAAATCTGAGAATGCACGACCAAGAATATAACATGATTTTGAAATAGTCTGTAAACTGAAATACTAGAATCAGATAACTGAATAACTAATAAACTGTACTCTATGGTCAAGCAAGACTGAACTGAGTTTTGAACTAAATACTGAATACTGAAACTGAGACCGTGGGAGGTATCATCTAATCGACATGCCCCATTCTTAACTGATTGGGGTCTAACCTATAACCTCTATTTGAAGGGTGTTAGTACCAAGTCATAGGTACTAATGCTTGCTGTGTATCAACCTAACTGACTGGAAGATATTTTGTCCACCCTCAGTGGCAGGAAAACTCATACGAGTTATGTCAACCCTTATCTGGCAGGTAGATATCTCAACCTACACTGGCTACGTAGTTTTGTAACTCAGAGATTGCTACTAAGGGTACTGGCAGAAATTCCCCCATCCCTAGGTTTAATCAGTGCTAAATCCTACTTCCAACTGAAAGACACTGATCACTAGCCAGTACTAAGCTTGACTGAACTAACCCTGATGGTGTTGACTAACTGAACTGGACTGAGTTCACTGAGTTCTACTAACTGGCTGAGTACTACTGTTCTTGACCTTTACTGGGACTATTTTATAACTATTGCAACTAAGTAAACAACTAGATTTCGGGTAAAAAATACCCCAGGACTCGATAGCATAATTGATAAACCCACGTCACAACTTTAGCAACACAACAATAGGTTACCATGTATAATTTACTCATATGTATACTTTATCAATCACTTGGGGAGCATGATTACAATACAGAAGAACTAACCATATAAGGTATCATAACTTCAACATGCAGCTTGCATATTCAAGGGTTTTGACATGAGAGATTCATAATTCAATGCATATGTTAACTTAATTTCATGGAAATCATAAAAGATCTTAACTTGAAACCCATACAACAACACAAACATGAGCATAATTCAATTCATAACATGGGAATCATAATTCATGTTTTGAAAAGGGTTCTTGAACTCCAAGGGTGGAAGGAGATCCAAGGATGAACACCTAACATATCTGAGTGACAAAATTCATGAAGATTGTTGGGATTTCTTGGAACTTGATCTTGAGGAATTAGGGTTTATTTCTTGAAAGGATTTTGTGAATGAGTTAATGCATTTTACCTATTGAGGGGCTGAATTTCATTTTATGGGGTTTAATGTTGGTGGAAAATAACTTAATCTCCCCCACAATCCATAACTAAATTTGAAAACTACGCCCAGCGATGCAATAACTAATACGCCGCATCGATGGTGTCGATGCTATTGCCGACGTACTGTGTTGATGCTGTCGATGTAATTACTGATGCATCGTGGCCTAATAACGTTGACTCACTGTTTTGGACATCCTAACATGTCTTTAACGATGTCCAAAAATCCAAAACTCACCCAAGATGACCTATTGATATCCGTGATCATGAATCAACTTGAAAATAGACATTCTAAGTTTTTAAGGATAAAAAATAAGATCATCCAATTACCAAGGCTAAAAGAGATTCTAAGTCTTAACACTTAGCTGAATTTTTTTCTAAGTCTGGGATCCCTTATTACAAGCTATATGGGACTGAATTGAACTAGAATTTTTATGGGGTCTTACAATATCTCCCCTTTGAAAACATTCATCCTCAAATGAGACTGACTGAACTGAGATTATATGCTGAACATGCCTGACTGAAACATGACTACATGATCGAGTCTGACACATGATGAATAACCAAATTGATTTGTGAATGCATGAATGGCATAAAAATGATATGCAATTGAAACTGACTATGGAAACGAGGGATTCTAAAGAAAATTTTTACCTTACACTGAGAATACCGAAGAACCTGGGATAATTTACTGAACATGCGTGAATGGGAACATGAGATCATAGCTGAGTTTGAAGCATGATATATGAGATAAATTAATTTCTGGAATAAATTCAATGACACGAGAATGGTTATGTGGATAATATAGGAACGAGAGAGTCAACTTATGAGTAACCAAACCATTACCTCTGGCTGGACCTAGTTTCGAAAAAAAAATATTAGAGATTTAGTAAATGAAAAACTCGGGGCATTACTATATCTCCGCCTTGGGATAGTATATCCCCCAAAAGATACTGACTTGGCTAAAATGCTGAGGAAAGACTGAGATGATGCATGAGACACAAATGAATTGAATCATAACTGAATATCTAGAACCTAAAACATGATGCATGAACTAAACTGTATTTATCAAAGAGGATAAACTCGGGATATGCATGACATAAATCTGAATTTTGCTGATCATTATGTGTGTAGCATGAGTACTGGAACTGAGCATACTGTAAAGCATGAATACATAAGTCATAAACTTCATGGCCTAATTTTGGATTTTCTAAATTTAAGGGACATGAGTCGTACTGCTGAGTGGACTGGAACACCTCATACTAGGAACTAGGAGAGCACATGATTTTCTATAAGGTGCACGAATATTATCTATGATCATAGAGCTGACATGTAAAGTATGAGTAGATATTGTGATAAATGAAGTACAAAACTTTGAGCGTCTCCCCCCTATACTGATGTTCTACAATACACTATATCACCACTAGAGTATGAGAGCCTAACTTGGTTACTTGCCTTATCATCTCCCTCTTAGATTAAATACATCATTCTAAATCTATGAACTACTTAATCAACAACTCTAAACTGAACTTCCACCAGCTCACTCTAGAATTTGGGGTATAATAATACGTATAATTGGTAAACTTACCTTAAATGACTATACCCGATAATGTAAAACTTGATGCTAGTACTTTCTTCTGAGATACAACTCTTAGCTTTCTGTGGTCCCAACAATCATCATGTAACAACTTAAGGTTGACTAACTCTGAATTTTCAACTCCCCTTTCTAGTAGCTCAACCTTCAAAGATTCTAACTTAGATTCTAACACATAACATGGATATCCCCAAATCTTTAATAACTATACTACTTTCATCATAGCCTAAAAATATCACATCCACAACACGTGTTTCAAATCAACAAACTTAAATTCTTGCATACACTGCTTCAAGGCTACTGATTCACCTTTCATTTAACTAGCCCCATGAACTAAATAATCTTCTCAACTTCAGATAACACTATCCTAACTCTACTACTACTGCTAAACTCTAGGTTTCATACTTTCATTTCTTGATCATTGCGATCATAGGATTCTGAGAAGGAATCTAAAAACACTTATAACTCCTAAGCACTGAGGTACTACCCCTTCATTCAAAGTATGGTTCATCGGGACACCAAAAATGAACAAACCTATTTGTATAATCAACTAAATCATAGCAGGAATGAATCCAATCCATGCCAGTAATGACGTCAAAATCCGTCATCTCTAACTCTACAAGGTCTACTGAAGTAACTTTCTGAGACACCATAATCGGGCAATTTTTGTATATCCCTCGGGCTATGATAGATTTAACCAATGAGGTAGATACTAAGAAGGGATCTATTAAGTTTTTGGGACTGACTCCAAAGTTGACAGCTATGTAAGGGGATACAAAAGAAAGAAAAGCTCCAGTATTAAGTAAAACATGCATAAAATAAGAAAGGACTGAAGTGTACCTATAACCATAGCAAGAGCATTTTTTTGATCTTGTTGGGACTGGATTGCATAAAGTCTATTTTGATGTTGACCACTGGTGGCACTGGAGGTGGCGCCCTGCTGAGTCGGGCGATTGAATAGAACTAGAGATGACTGTGCTAAGTACGCAGACCATCCTTAGTATATTCTCTTACTCTATGTCCTAACTCGCCATATCCAAAAAACACATCTCTGCTTGCTCTACACACACCCTTATGATTTTTACCACACTCTTTACAAAGCAAATGGGTACGACCACTGCTCATACTACCCTGGGTTTTGGAGCCTGGCACCCTATCTTGACTTTCACTTATAAACTTTAGTACTGGCACACTAGATGAAGTCAAAACTGGGTCTGAACACTTTTGGCTAAACTAAGAATGGGTACTACACTTTTACTGAGCAAAATTAAAACTACCTGTCCTAGCCCTCTTACTCTATCTTTATTTTTTTTTGACCTTCTCCTCTTCGATTTGCTGAGCATGGACCATAAGTCTATAAAAGTCCATTTCCTTAATCAACATTGCGGTCCTAAACTCCTTGACCACATCATCAAACACTTTGAATACAAATTTTCTTATCCTAGACCTATTATCTACCACCACGTGAGGAGCATACCTAGCTAGCTGAGTAAACTTGAGAGAATACTCCTTCACACTCATTTTACCCTACTTTAAGTTAATAAATTCCAACACCTTAGATTCTCTCTGCTCCAAAGGGAAAAATCTATCTAAGAAGTTTGTAGAAAATTCCTCCCATTCTATAGGCCCTGATTATGTGTTTGTATCGCTTTCTACTGCTTAAACTAGGTGTGAGCTATATCCTAAAATTGGCAATAAACCAACTCTGCACTCTCACTAGGCGTGACACCCATGATGCCAATAACATTTTGAACCATATCAAGAAACTCTTACAGATCTTCATCAGATTTGGATCCAGAAAACAAAGGAGCGTTCATTCGGGTTAAATCCTGAATCCTAGCTGCATCAGTATTACCTACTAGATTGGATGGGATAGAAGTCCGCTTGTTCTGAGCTACTACTGAGTGAGATAAGCTAGTGAATGAAGCTCTGAACTTGGAGTAAGAGACATGCTCATCTAGGTGATCTTCCTGAATGGGCGGTGATTTTTATTTCTTCTTCCATTAGTTTTTCTAGGAGGCATATTATGTAAATGGAAGGA
Source organism: Capsicum baccatum var. pendulum (assembly GCA_030864225.1). Taxonomy (NCBI): domain Eukaryota; kingdom Viridiplantae; phylum Streptophyta; class Magnoliopsida; order Solanales; family Solanaceae; genus Capsicum; species Capsicum baccatum. Next base: position 161,946,940 of record CM061560.1, read on the forward strand.
AGATTGTAATTAGATAGAGAGTTTAACTTAAGCACATGCTCATTTGCATGATATATATACTGAAATAATAGAAACTTTTCCTAAAAATGCCACGTAGCCTCTTGTCTATAAGTATGGTGTGCTATACACCCATGCACAAGACTCTACTTGACGTGACTTTCACACTACCTAGGATACTTTAAAATCTTATGCTTTGATACCAAGTTTGTAATGTCCCGAGAGTACACCCTGGGCATCACATAGTGCTTACGACCCCAAAGGACCACAAGCTAACCCATGACTGGTACCTGCTGTGAGCACTAAATATAATACTGGAATATATATGTGGAAGAAATCTAAAAATGCATAAGGTTCACAAAATAATAAAATAATAACTGATTATAACTGAGAATAACATCTGAAAACTGAATTACTGACTATGCTAGTTTGAAAGCCTCTAACTATCTGAATATGGAGTTGATGGGATAAACCCCAAACTAACTCGGACTGAAATAACTATTGAACTGCTGGAATACTAAAATAGATAAACTCTATCCTCAAAATATGAGGACTCACCACTATATTTGCTGCTGATAGCCTGAGCTGCTAAGTACAGTCAGGAACCTGAGCATCCGAACATATGATATGAGACATTATAGTGCAAAAAAGAGTATGAGATCAATACGTGGAATGTAATGGTATGCTAAGTGAGGTTAGGTTGGTATACATGGGCTTAGGTGTATGAATAACAATTGACTAAATAAATTACATGATAGAACTGGATATGTATGTGTGAATGTTGTAAAATCTGAGAATGCACGACCAAGCATATAACATGATTTTGAAATAGTCTATAAACTAAAATACTGAAATTAGATAACTGAATAACTGTTAAACTATATGCTATGGTCAAGAAAAACTAAACCAAGTTTTGAATACTGAAACTGAGACTTTGGGAGGTATCATCTAATCAACATGCCCCATTCTGAACTGATTAGGGTCCAATTTGTAACCTCAATTGGAAGAGTGTTAGTACCATACCACAGGTACTAACACTGGCTGTCAGTTACCCTAACTAGAAAGAAGATATTTTGTTAACCCTCACTTGGCAGAAAAAATCATATGAGAGGTGTCAACCCTCATCTGATGCTGGCTACATAGTTCTATAACTCAGGGTTTACTACTAAGGTTCAAACCCTAACAGGCAGGAATTCCCCTATCCTTAGGTTTGTTCGGTGCTGAATCCTACTTCCAACTGAAAGACACTGATCACTAGCCTGTACTAAGCTTGACTGAACTAACTCTGATCGTGTTGACTGACTAAACTGGACTGAGTTCACTGATTTCTATTAACTGACTGAGTACTACCGTTCTTGACCTTTACTGGTACTATTCTATAACTACTACTAATAAGTAAACAGCTAGATTTTGGGTAATAAATACCTCCAAGTCTTGATAGAATAATTGATAAACTCATATCATAACTTTAGGAACACAATAATATGTTACCATGCATAATTTAATCATATGGACACTTTATCAAACACTTGGGGAGCATGATTTCTATACATGAGAACTAACCACATATGGTATAATAACTACAACATTCAACTTGTAAATTCAAGGGTTTTGACATGAGAGATTCATAATTTAACTCACATGTTAACTTAATTTCATGGATATCATAAAAGATCTTAACTTGAAACCCATACAACAACACAAATATGAGCATAATTCAATTCATAACATGGAATCATAATTCAAGTTTTGAAAAGGGTTCTTGAACTCCAAAGGTGGAAGGAGACCCAAGGATGAATACCTAACATACCTGAGTGACAGAATTTGTGAAGTTTGTTGGGGATTTCTTGGAACTTGATCTTGAGCTTAATAAATTAGGATTTATTTATTGAGCGGATTTTGTGAATGAGTAAATATATTTTTGCCTATTGAGGGGATGAATTTCATGTTAAGGGGGTTTAATATGGGAGAAAAATGACTTAATCTCCCCCACAACCTGTAACTAAATATAAAAACTGTGCCTAGCAATGTGATAACTGATGCGCCACATCTATGGCTTCGATGAAATTGTTGATAAACCGCGTCGATGCGATTACTGATGCGTCACAGCCTGATAGCGTCGACCCAATTTTTTGTACATCCAAACATGTCTCTAATGATGTCTAAAAAATCCAAAACTCACTCATGATGAATTATTGATATCCCCGATCATGAATCAACTTAAAAATCGATATTCTAAGGTCATAAGAATAAAAAATAAGATCATCCAATTACGAAGGCTAAAAATAATTCTAAGTCTTTACACTTAGCTGGATTTTTTTCTAAGTCTAGGACCCCTTATTACAAGTTATATAGGACTGAATTAAACTAAAATTTTTATGGGTTCTTACCGACCATTACATCCTTATATCATGTGTACATATTTTTAGATATTGGTAACACCGAGACATTCTAATTTTTGTAAGAAAATAAAACACTTTATAAAATTCCTATACTGAGGGATGAGTCAGTAAGGTTGATATGAAATATTTTATAAGATATTGTAGTAAACTTGATCTTTGAATACTCTACAAAGAGGTGGATTGAGATTCTGGAAAGTATATAGATTGCGAACCCCCCATGGTTCCTACTTGGAAGCGGCAAACTTAGTGGGTTTGTATAAAAAGTTTATGTGATAACTTTCAAATATTTATTATTATCCTATCATCATCACTCCATTTTATTCTTAATTTGCATTGTATTACCTTTTTTGGCATGGTTTGATATTGTGTTAGTATTTGCTTTTGTACTATATTATCATGTTAGAACCTTAATTGTGATATGGTGTTTGAGCATTTATTTTACTTTATTACATTATCTTATATCATCTTATATTGATTGAGAGATTGGAATATTATGAGACTTGGGGTATGGTTGTGGTTTGATAGGAGAGATAGTTGTGTAACACCTTTTTGGTAGCATGTGATACACTTTTATGTATGTACACTCACCCAGTTTTTAACCCATATTATTTGGTTAATTTTAATAGATTAAGCCTAATATATTATGTTAGTAAGTCTTTTTCATAAATGACTTCCCTTAATTGTTGATCATGAAAGAACAGTGTTGACTTACCTAGATTAAAGTGCCTACCCTCTAATTTTTTGTAAGTCTGGTGACTATTGTATTGGGTTACCCTAATAGGATAATGATATATGTGTGAATTATTGATGGTTTATAAAACTTTAGGGTAGTAGGGGTGGTGGTTCTCACCATCATTCTTGATTAGGATCAATTATCAATGATTCTTGCTAAGTACGCATGGTTTTGTACTCACCCTTGTTTTTTTTTTATTTTTTTTAATTTTTTTGTACCCTCTGCAAGTATCAGTCCAAGCTGAAATTTGTAAAGTTATTTTCTTCCAGTATTAAAATTGCATAGACCAAGGTAGTGTTGGGGGACCCCAAGCTTACTTAGATCTCTTTTTATTTATCTTATTCTTTCTCTATTTAAAATACTTTAGCTATTGTGATCATTCTATATTAAGAGGCTTGTACTGGGGCTTACTTGTTCTGTGGGTTTCACAAGTGCCATCACATTTTTATTTTGGGACATGAAAAATTGGTGTTAAAGCACCAGGTTCATTCATCTCATTAGAACAAGTCGAGTCTTTTAGAGTCTTATAGATCAGTGTGGAGACATCCATTATTTATATTCAAGAGGCTATGTGACTTTTGGAGATTTTTATTCTTTCATTTTGTTTCAAATATTCAGATCTTTTTATAACTTAAAAACTTATTCCCTCTCTCACAGATGGTGAGCACACATACTTCCATGGCTAGAGATTTAGGTCCCATGCCTTCGGTGTGGAGAAGGAGAAAGGTTTGAGGTAGAGGCTAGATCAGGATGTCCAGACTAGCTATAAGTTAAGTTAGAGTTGTCTTTTTATGTTCTAGGGTTGCTTGTGGGGGTAGGTCTGGAGTGTTAGAGGAATTAAGGCCAATATATATACCACATGTGGCCATACCTATAATTGAGGATTGTTTGGTTTGAGTGTTGGGTTTCCTTCAGAGGGTGGATCTTATTTTTGTTCAGTATTCTACTTTAGGGCTTTAAACTCCTACTGCACAGATGACTACTACTTTTTCTCTTTGTTTTGATGATGTATTACCAAGGATTTCTCCACATCTAATTACTTTACCCTTTATGTCCATGGAATAATAGGTTAGATTTGTAGAGTTCTTGAGTATAGGTCCACCTTGTTTCAGTGGAGATCCTAGGTTTGATACTTATATTATTGCTTAGTTGTTATGAGAGGTTGCATAGGTTGGGTTTGATCGAATCTAATGGAGTAGACTCTACTTTTTTTTAGTTCTTTGTCTTGGTTAGGCAGTGGTGGAGGACCTTTAAAGAGGGTCGGACAGTTAGATCAACTCTTTTTTTTTATGGGATTAGTTTTCTCAAGTGTTCTTAGAGGAGTTTGTGTGGAGATATGAAAGACTTGAGAGACAAAAGACCCATGGATTTGTTGATCATAATGATATGCATGATGAAGGTTAGGATCTTCATGGTTATTCTTAAAGTAGGTTATATTAGGGTGGTCCTTTAGGTTCTTTAGGTTTGGTTTAGCGAGCTATGAATTCTTATGTTTACTTTTGATGTGGAGGTTTAACCACTATAGATGGGATTACCCACAACTTAAATAGAGAGATACTTCTTTAGTTTCTCTAGGAGATGACAGGTCTTAGATCAAGTTGCACAGGATGGACAAGAGGTAGGTTTTTCATTATAGTTGACATAAATATTATTTTAGTTTGCCCTTGAATTTTCTTGGCAGTGTTTGATTATGGGTCTACATCTACCTATGTGTTTGCTTATTCAATGGTGATTATTGATATGATTCGTGGTCTTTTGTTGGGTCTCCTAATATTATTGCTCAATAAATAATTCCTTAGTGGTGGATTAGGTGTATCTATTCTATGTCATGATTCGCTTAGAGCATAGCGGGATTAGGCTTGATTCTTTGAGTTATATTGGTTTTGGTACATTTAGGTATGATCTTTATGATCGTTATATTATGGGCTAGTGGGGATTAATGGCTGATTTTGGCATATTTAGATCCTAGAAGGTGATCCAAAAGTTCTCTAAAGAGTCATTGGTCGGTGGGGATCAAGAAATTATTTTGATAATTAGGATGGTGAGTTGCGACTAAAGGAAGTTACATCTAAAAGACTTATGTAGAATTGCCTACAAGTGTTATTGACTAAGTGTGTGCATGAGTTGGCTATTGTATAGGGGTCACTTTGATGTATTTGTGGTTTAGGTTAATGACAATAGTAATCAACTTCATAAGGTGATGAGTGGTACTTACTAGACTATGCAAAGACCTTGTGGTGGGTCAGACTTGGTAAAACCAACTTAGAAGGATTTTCTTTGAAAGATTTTAGTTGGATAAAAAAAGATTTTCAAGCATTCATGCCTTGTGTATTGATTATTTCTTTATCGATTGGCCCTTGTTTTATTATGTGATTTGATGGCATTTAGACACTCCTTGGTTAGGTTTGAAGGGTTTCAGCTTATGTAGGGTCCTTGCTTTATTTAAAAAGAGTTTAAAATGGAAGGAAAACTTACATATAACAATTGTCACTTCTATAACTAACTGGCTTAATGGTATATTTTTGCTTATGAGTTTTGATTTTGGAGTATGTGTTACTATGTCTTAGTTCTTGTGTTGGAGAAAGTACTGAATGGAAAATTTAGTAAGGAAAGGTTAAGGAAAACTCTACATAAGGAGTTTTGATGTATTCAAAGTTTAGCTATGGGTTTGAGTTGAGAATTTAAGCTCCTGATAGTGTAGTTTATCAGTCGCTTATTAAGAGTTTAGCGATGATTTTTCTAAGTTTGATTCATTAGTTGGGTGTCCATTAGTTAGATATAGTAATTGTTACACTTCTTTTATAGGTTTATGGTTACTTGTTATGATGGATTTCATATATATACGGGGTCAAAAAAACTCATTATTCTACTAGATTATTATAGACTTTAGGTTGTTTGGTAGCTTTTAAGTATTGAGGTTACTTGGGTTATTATGATGAGTTACATGAGATTTTGGGTACCATTTTGGGTACTTAGTGTTATTTAGATATTTCATGCCTATGGTATCTGGAGTTTATGGTGATTCTCAGTTGCCTCAAAGGGTTAAGTTTTAGGTTTTGACTATTGTGGGGTGACTTAGTGTATTGAATGTGACTTTTAAAGTTTTGTATAGCTTTGATTATGGTTTCTGGCCTAGTTGTAGTAGCCTAGGGCTGTGGAGTGGTTATGCTTGACAGTGATAGTATCATCCTTAGGTGAGTTTATTTCATACATTGGTGGGTAATGATGTAATTTATGGGTTCCTTGGCTCTTGGTAGGTCCAAGGATAATTGGTCTTGTGATGCTCGGGTTAGGTTTAGTTTAAATGAGTTAGTTTATGACTTTTATGGTGCTCGATTCAGTTTTTGGGTATAACAGAAGTTCAAAAATATTGAAATTCTACTTCATTGATGATTTGACCTTAAAGGCTAGTGATGTGACTTCGTGAGTCTTTATGTGTTACGTTTCCGGTTCCATGGTAAGACCGTTGGTTTGATGGTTTTGACTCTGCATTGAAGTGCTTGCTTGATGTCTCTCAAGGATATTTCTATCCTATACCTATTTTTGATATTTTTTTGCTTATATGTTCAAGGATGAATGTGCGTTTTAGTAATGGATCATGTAATGACCCTCACATTGAAATTTAAATTTTTTTATATTTTAACTATTTCCCCCCTCCTCGTGGTTTCCTTTTCTGATATTATGAGCTGTAAGGAAGGTTGGAATGGTCCACAATGCATTCGAGAGTGTTTTATTTGAGTGTATGGTTTGTGTATACTTAAAAGAATCGGTTTGACTTTGGTTGATATTTTTTGGTTCGAGTGCCAGAAGACAATTTGGACGGTGCCATTAGATCTAAAATGTTAGTTTTAGGTTAATAGTAGGCTCAGTATTGATTCAGAACCTTTATTTTGCATTTCGATCCTCCATTTGGAAACTAGTCAATTTTTTCCTAAAGGGAGCTCAGTGATTATTTTGGTTCGACTGTTCCTTTTTAGAAAATCTTACATTGCCATTGAGTCTAAAATGTCAAAATTAGACTAGATGCATTATTGGTTTGTTTCTGTTGGGTCCCAAATGAATCCCAAGGGTCCGTTCAGAGAGTTTTGAACTTAAAGTTTCTATTTTTTAGTGCATAAGTCCCTTCTTTGCATTTGCGACCCCTCTTATCGCGTTCACAAAAAAATAATTAGGTAGGGATTCATGATTACATTTTTTCATTGCGATCGTGATGGGTAGTGGGCCCGAGTTAGTTTCTTCTTTTATTGTGGCCTTGAGGATCACATTCACACGAGTCTTGGTTCGGTTCATGTCGCGATCACGACCAAGTGGCCATGATCTCAATGGATATTTTATTCTGAGTCAAAGGTTGACCCTTGCAATCACAATGGGTTGACCGCGATCGCGAGGCACCGTGTCCAGAATTTATTAGAACCTTTCTTTTCTTGTTGTTCTCTATTTTTGGACTTATAGAGTTCAGATTAAGACATTGTCAAAGGGGTTTTCACAATTTCTTAAAGTTCCCAAATCCTTATTATATTATTTCCCAATGATTTTATCTTATAAATAACTTTTAATCCGTAATTTTAAATGTTTTTTGGTGGGGTTTTATCCTGTAAAGTATAAGATGGTTTTCCTTCAATTTGAGGCCTGATTTTTACTTCGTTTATTAAATAAACTCCCCTTGATATGGGAAACCTTATTCTTAAATAAAATTCTTGTTTTACCCTTTTTGTTTTCAAATTCACTTTTCAAACCTATTTTAGACCCGCCTTATATAAGGTTAATAAAGGTGTCATTAGCTTCATTTTGACTTGTAGATGACATATTTGATTAGATTGGACACTTTTAGTGTTGATTTGAGTGAGTCGAGCTTCTATTTGGGGCTTTGGATGGTATTTGGGCTTGAAAATCTTCATTTAAGGTAAGTTGAGATGTATCTTAACTTTTTCCAACGTGTTCATTTGTATGTTATGATTCACTTACTATTGGAGATTCTGCTTAAAAAAAACGACGAACATTTTTGAGGGTACTGAAAACTTTTGGTGGAATGTAGTTACTTTATTTCCTTGATTAGTTAGTATTAATGCGTGTAAATATCCTAAGTGTCGGAATGGACTTGTATTAACTGAATATACTTTATGTTAGGTTTGGGTAGTTCTGTGATTCATGGTTAATGAAATTGTTGTTTATTTCAGCTTGACCATGTGGGCCTCATGTGATCATATTTATGGACTTGAGTAATTATTTATGATTGAGTGTCCAAGTGGGATCTTATATGCATCTCTCTTGTTAATGTGAGAGGATATATTATTGTGACGCTTGGCTGGGTGCTTAACTTGATGTTTTTGGCAATTTTGTGCATTAAATGCCTTATTTATTAGTATGTCACCTGAGTGGTGGGGCTAGACTTGTCATCCTAGGCCTTATCTGTACATTAGAATATCTTATCTTGACTTGACACTGTAGGCCTTATTTGACCATTTAATTGCACTATCATTGAGGGGTTCAAAATGACATTATTAATGAGTACATGATTAATTATTCTGCTGGTTCTAATTAAAAACTGATATCATGAGTTACTGATACATTGAGTTGATTATGAGCTTACTTACACATGTGTTGGATGGATTTGATCTTCATACTGATTGGTTGAAAGCATTACATCCTTACATCATGCATGCATATTCATGAGACATTCTGACTTTTGTAAGAAAATGAGACACTATATAAAATGCCTATACCGATGGATGTGCTGGTAAGGTTGATATGAAACATTTTATGAGATATTATGGTAAACTTGATTCGTGATCATTAGCCAGAGAGGTGGACTGAGATTATAGAATGTATATGGGTTGTGAACCCTCCATGGGTCCTACCTTGAAGCTACAAACTTGGTGGGTGCATAAAAAAGCTATGTGATAACTTTCTATCATTCATCATTATCCCATCATTATCATTACATTGCATTGCATAATTTGAATTGCATTACCTTCCTTGGTATGGTTTTATTTTGTGTTACTATTTACTCTAGTACTGTATTATTGTCACGACCCAAAAATCTAAGGGCTGTGATGGCACTTGTCGCGACAAACCTTGACAAGTAAGCCTATTACACAAACTGATACAAAAGAGAAATTAACATTCAAAATCAAAGGCGAGACTCCTAGAACGAAGCTGAGCCATAATCAATATAATGAAAGTGGAAGTAAGCATAAACAATAATGTCATAACTCCGAAAACCTGGTGTCACATTGTAAGAACTGCTAATACAACTCAAGAAAACACAATACATAGGAATACCTTTATCTCTGAATAGCAATAAGGATATAGTCTAATAAGAAGAGGTAGTAGTAGACTCCGAACGCATGAAATCCATCGCTACCTCATAAATCTAAAAATATTGCACGAATCAACCGACATAGGGCGTACCTGAATTAGGATCTACACCGAAATGGCACAATAGGAGTGAGTACACCCCACTTGTATTCAGTATGTACCATAGACCGACTGTGCAAAGTAGATAATAAAGCATACAAAATACACACTAAGGGCACATTACTTGCAATCAGAAAATGTCCCACAATGGTAGCCCACACAACTTTCATTAACAGTTCTATAATACTTACATATATTGCATCAAACACCAAAAAGGAACACAAGTATACATTATACCATATACAAGTAAAGCACAAAAGGAAAACATAAACAAAAAAACAAGTACAAGTGATGAAAGGCATAACAAATGGATGGGTAATAAGTCAAGGCAGAAATACAATCACATCACAAGCATATCAAAGTAAATACAATGAAAATGATGAGAACAATGATGATGATGATGTAATGCTCGAGGTCATCACACAGCCTTCGAGACTGTCACACAACCTCCGTATACACCTACAAAACTAAAACTTCCCGACGTAGGAACCATAGGGGGTTCGTCAACCCGTATGCAATTTATATCCATATATCTTCCCCGACACATCCTTCGGTGAGGGTTTTTATAGTTAATATTTTCTATCAGAAAAACAAGTATTTCTCAGTGTTTTCAGTATTTCCATGGTGGTACCGATGTTTCATGAATATACATGATATTAGGATGTAATGCTCACAACCAACCACAATGAGTATTTCTATATCCAACCATTATACCAAGTAAGCCAAATACCCATTCATTATTTCCATCCATCCATGAAAACCAACATGATTCATATGACAATAGAGTATGAACACATCACAATATTTAACTGATACCACAATAGGATTTTCATCAAACAAGATATAACTATTTTTATGTCTATAGGCTATCAACATCACATAGGACCCCACACGGTTACACATAGAACATAATATACCAAATCTACCAAATACATCACGTTGAAAGAAGTTAATCCATAACCTATGTTGAATGCAAAAAATCGATCAGCAACCCTTTAACCCACATTCTTACTCCTCACGAACGGATCCGAAATCAACTAAAATACAAAAATATAGAATCTATGCATCAAAAGAAAGCCAAAAATAACCATATTGCCTAGTTTCAAGTCAGGGTCAAAATGGACACCCAAAATGGGTTTTTGAAAAAAAAGTGAAAAATCATAACTTTATTTCAAAAATGTGTTTCCCACATGTTTAGGAGTCTATAACTGATAACCCAAGCAAAAATGAGTTATAAACAAAGTTCAAATCAAAGAAAAATAATTTTCAAGCTTTACTGGGTAAAAATCCCCAAAATCCATTTAATAATCTAGAATTGAAGTTATTTTGAAGATGAAATTAAGGAAAAACTAGTAATTATAGGATTAGAAACTTACCCAAGTGAAAATGGATAGAAATTGGGGCTTAAATTCGAGAAAAACAATTTTTAGGCCTAATGGGCCAAAATTCTCAAATTCCATACTTACATCCAAGTTTAAAATAAGAAATAGATCATAGGGATTGAAGGAAATAATTGAAATAGGTGTTATGGAGCTTACCCAAGCTTAGAAGTGGAGAAAGTTGCTCAAAATCACGAAACCCTAAGTACCAAGTCCCAAAATGGTGAAAAATGGCAAAACATGGGTCTTTATATACCTAGGCATGGCAATAGCAGACCAGGTGTTACAAATAAGGTACCTGGCTGATAGTGGTATCGCAATCACGGAAAGGGCATCACGATTGAGACACTTGACTTGCATGCCCAATCGCGATCACGACACTAGCTTTGTGATCGTAGGTGCACCACCAGCTGAGTGGTGCACCAGTAGGGGATTGGTACATTCCTAGTCTCTGCGGGGCCCTTAAGATTAATTCAAAATCTTGTGAAGGCAAACGAACTATGCAACCTTATCAAATTGGGCATTCCGAACAAAATGACAATGTCTGATTTTCGATAAAATATCATTTTCACAAAGTTGAGCCCCGAAACCTAAAATCACAATTTTTTGAATCACGGGTCGAAGTGAGATTTAAAAAACATAAAACCACATTAACTATATTACTACCTTCAAATCGATGTTTCAGATCTACTGATGTAGTCCGTTTTTCCATCTAATGCACATAACAAAAGATGTTGACTGAAGTCAACTATAAGTCTCTCGAATCTACCAAAAACCATAATATCACATAAATCACACCAAAATATATCAGGAACCATACCAATCGTCCCCATACCCCATAAACACCACAATACAACCACAGAGAAGGGTAAAATGGTTAAATCACACAAGAAAAACATATTTTCCATAATTCATCAAAATTTGAGTCGTTAAATCATCCACCACTAAAAATCTAGTTCGTCCTCAAACTAAAGGCAAGAGAAAATACCCGAATCAGCAAAAAGTTGGGGATAACAACTACACATATTAGACTCGACCTCCCAAGTAGCCTCATATATAGGTCGATGCCTCTGCTGGACCTTAACCCCAGGAATAACTCTAGAGTGAAACTGTTTAACATCCCTAGCCAATATGGAGACCGACTCTTCAACCAAATAAAACCTCTTATCTAACTGAACTGACTCCTAATGAATTACATGATACTTATCTGAAATGTAATGGCGAAGCATGGATACATGAAAAACTAGATGAACAATTGATAAGTTTGGGAATAAATATAACTCATAAGCCACATCACCAACAGTCTGAAGAATCTCAAATAGGCTAATATACCATGGTCTAAGCTTTCTTCTCTTCCTAAACCTCACCACACCCATCATGGTGAAACTCAAACAAAAATACGATCACCAACACCAAATCTCAAGACACGAAGTCTACGACCTGCATAATATTTTTGTCTACTCTGAGCCGCTCGAAGTCTATCCTAAATGATCCAAACTCTATCTAAAGACTCATGAAGAAAGTCCGTACTTCAAGGTCTAACTTGAGAAACCTCAAACTAACCCATTTGAGAGCGACAACGCCTACCATATAAAGCCTAAAAAAGATCCATATCGATACGAGAATAGTAGCTGTTATTATACGTAAACTCTGCCAAGGCTAAATACTGCTCCTACAGACCATCAAAATCCATCACACAAGTGTGGAGCATATCTTCCAAAATTTGGATAGTCCACCGCTCTGACTTCTTGTTAGTTTGGGGGTGAAATGCAGTGCTAAGATCAACCTGAGTACCCAAACCATCCCTAAAAGTCTTCCAAAATGAGATGTGAACACAGAACCTCAATCTAAAATAATAGACACTAGCACCCCATGAAGACGCACAATCTCCCAAATGTAGAGACTTAAACAGGACCATATGAATAGACTTGGTCAATTGATCTATGATCCCAAACACTATTAGAACCATGCAAAGTGAGAGGCAAGCCGATTATGAAGTTCATAATGATCCATTACCACTTTCACTCGGGAATGGGTAACCTGTGAAGTAATCCACCAGGTCTTAAATGCTCGGCCTTTACCTGCTGGCAACATAGGCAATGAGATACAAACTCCTCCACATCCTTCCTCATACCACCCCACCAGCAATGATATCTTAAGCTACGATACATCTTTGTTACTCATGAATGGATGGAATACCTGGAACAATGGGTCTCCTCTAAAATCAATCTAATCCGGTCACCAACTCTCAGCACACAAACTCGGCCTCCAATTCTCAAAACTCTATCTAAATCAAGTAAGACTTCCTTTGCCTCACCACTCAACACCTTATCTCAAATCAACCTCAATCCAACATTATCAAACTAATGAGCTTGAATCTACTCCATCAAAGAAGACATAGCTTCTACAAAAGCCAAAACACCCCTAGGTGTTAAAATATCAAGCATAACCATATGGTTAGCTAAAGAATAAACCTCTAAGGCCAAAGGACTCTCATGCGTCAAAAGATGCACCAAGATACCCATGCTAGTCGACTTCTAGCTCAAGCAATCTGCAACTATATTAGTCTTACTCAGATGATAGAGAATAGTTAAGTCATAATCCTTAAGCAACAAAAGCCAACGACGCTGGCTTATATTGAGATCGCGCTGGGTGAAGAAGTACTGAAGGCTACAATGATCTGAGAAAATCTCACAATGGAATGCATACGAGTAGTGCCTTCACAACTTCAAAGAAAAAATAATCGTGCACAACTCCAAATCATGGGTAGCAAAATTGTTCTCATAGGGCTTCAATTGAAGAGAAACATAGGCATTCACCTTACCCTCCTGCATCAAAACAACACCTAACCCAACACCTAAAGCATCACAAAAAATGGTTAAACCTACGCCCTCCTTGGGAGAAGTCAAGATAGGATCCAAAGTCAACAAATCCTTGAGTTGTTAGAAGCTCATGTCACAAGAATTAGACCCCTAAAAAGAAATTTTCTTCTGTGTTAACTTGGTCATGAAGCCATAATGGATTAAAAACCCCCAACAAAATACTGATAGTAACCTGCCAAGCTAACAAAATTCTGAATCTCGATGGGCGAAGTAGGCCTAGCCCAATTACAAACTATTGCAATCTTAGTTGGATCAACTGTAAAACCCTCCTTAGTCACCACATGTCCCAAGAAAGAAACAGACTCCAACAAAAACTCATACTTAGAGAACTTTGCATACTACTTCTCATCCCTCAATCTTTAAAGCATAATCCGCAAATGCTCCTCAAGATCAGTCTTACTCTTGGAATAAACCAAGATATCATCTATAAATATAATAACAAAGTAGTTAAGATACAATTGAAACACCTAATTCATCAACTCCATGAACACCGCTGGGGCATTGGTCAACCCAAAAGACATATCCAAGAACTCATAATGACTATATTGAGTCTGAAAAGTTATCTTCGAAATATCTGAAGCTCTAATCCTCAATTAGTGATACTTGAATCTCAAATCAATCTAAAGCTGATCGAACAAATCATCTATATGAGAATTAGGATACTTATTCTAACCATCACCTTGTTCAACAATCGATAGTCAATACACATCTGCATAGATCCATCCTTCTTCTTCACAAACAAGATAGGCTCACCCAATGGTGATACACTAGGTCAGATAAATTCCTTATCCAATAACTCCTATAATTAATTTTTCAATTTTTTCAACTTGGTTGGGGCCATCATATATGGAGGAATAGTAATGGGATTGGTGCCCAGATCAACATCAATAGAAAAATCAATATCACGATTCGGAGGCATACCAGGAAAATCCATTAGGAACACATCTATAAGACGCAGACAACACAAACAGAATCTAAAAAAATTTGTGAAGTAATACCCCCTTTCAACCAATCGACGAACCTGAACATAAGATATAACCCTCTTAGGTCCTGAATGAAACAAACCTTTCCAAGCTATTCTCAGCACACCCAATGAATCTCGGGTCATGGTCTTAGCATAAAAATCTAGGATATCAAGGTAAGGAGCCAACAAATTCATACCCAAAATGGCATCGAAGTTAATCATATCTAAGATAAGCAAATCTTCCTATCTCACGCCCAGTAAAAGTCATAATACAAGATCAATTCATCCGATCCACCACTAAAGAATCTCCTTCTGGCGTAGACACATAACTAGACATAGCAAGAGGCTCACTAATAGAATTAAAACCCAAAGATAAATATACAGACACATAGGAAAAACTCAATCTAGATCAAATAACATAGATGCAGATCTAAAGCAAATGAGGATGATACCTGTGATCAGAATATCAAAAGACTCTTTATTTGGTCTGGTGGGTATAGCGTAACACTGTCCACGATTACCAACTAGCTGAGTTGCCCTGCGACCACCACCACAAGATCTACTACCGCTGCCCCTCGCATCTTTGGTAGAACCCTTATCTCTCAAAACTGAAATAAGAGTAACTCTGATCGCACAGTATTGAACATCCTTGGACAAATAGCTAATAGCATCATATACAAAGAAACCTTTATGACCCGATTTAATAGGAGAAGGTACCATTGGGCCCAAGCAGCCACCCTGCATTGTTGAACCAGAGGATCCACTAACTAAACCCTGCAAGGCTGCCTGCACTGGCCTACCATGAGAACCTATAAAATCTCCACCTTGAGAAGTGTGACCTCTGAACTCACCAAAATGATGCACCTTCTTGGTGATTCCCTAAGATTTTCAAAGAATACCCCTAGTCATCTTAGTATGATCCACTATACTCTGAAAAGATGCTCCAAATACAATCATCTAAGACTTAGCCAACTAAAGAGAAACATCCAACCCCTTTATGAACTTTTGAATCTTCTCAGACTTGGTGGCAATGCTGGTATGAGAATATCTATATAAGATATGGAAACGATACTCTACAACAGTCATGGAGTCCTACTCCAGGCGATCAAACTTATTTCTTTTCCGATCCCTTAGACTGTAAGGCATAATGTCTCTAAAAAAGCATCGACAAACTGATCCCATGACATCTTCAAAGAATTAAGAGGTCTGAAGCTAATAGGCTACCTCCATTAATCTCTAGCAATATTTCTCAACTGATAAGTAGTATAGGCAACCACATACAACTCAAGCAAACCCAAATTATTCAACTTATCTTAAGAATCAATCAAGAACTCAAAGGGATCCTCGTCCATAGCACCACTGAATGTAAAAGGACCCAAATGATTAAATATCTCAAACCTCTTCTAATTATCAAATGACATCACTGTACTTGCAACAAAAGAAGACATGGTGAATCCGGCGGGCTGAGATCCCACTTGGGGAGGTAACATAGATAAAGACTGAACTCCCGATCTCAGAATAGCATACTCAGATGTTGGTGATAGAAGAGGAGTAACACTCAGGTTCAGAGGAGTATCAAAGAAAAAAATATGTACGACTGGAGGATCCACTCTCGGGACTGGAGGAACACCAAGCAAACTCAAAAGAGCACCCTTAAAATAGGTCAACAAGCAAACCAACAACCCCTCAAAGACTGGGGTAGAAGAACTTAGGAGAACTGAAGTAGGACCCACACCTCTAACATGCTCAACATGTGGCTCAAGGGAAAGTCTGCTCGTACTACTTCTAAATAGGGCAGATCCACGTGCCCTTCCACTACCTCGAGTTTGTCCATAACTCACCACTAGCCCTCTAGACTAGGCCCTCACCCTGGATTAAGGTTCCATATCTCAAGCTAAACTTTGAGATCTAATCATTACCATCTACATAGAAAAGAGTGAAATATGGCTTAGAACACAAGGCATGAAAGAAATTCGCATGATAAAGAGCAAAATAAGGGAAATTTTCTACAGACATCCTTTAGCCTCTCAAAGATAGATACAGATGTCTATGTACAATTTGTGAGACTCTATTAGACATCTCATTTTTACATTATTGAGACCAATGAATTTGGCTTCTCTAATACTAATTTAGCACCACACAAAAATTAAAGGGTCATTATGACACTTGTCGCGGCAAACCTTGACAAGCAAGTCTATCACACAAACTTATACAAAAGAAAAATTAACATTCAAAACCTATGACAAATATCCTAAAATAAAGATGAACCATAATTAATATAATAAAAGAGGAAAGAACCATAAACAATAATGTCATAACTCCCAAAACCTGGTGTCACAGTATAAGAACTGCTAATACAACTCAAGAAAATACAATACATAAGAATAACCCTATCTCTGAATAGCAATAGAGACATAGTCTAATAAGAAGAGGTAGTATTAGAATCCAAACATGTAAAATCCATTACTACTTTGTAGAGCTCCAAATATCCCCCGACTCAACCTACGTGGGGCATACCCAAACCATGATCTACACAAAAGATAGTATGAGTGAGTACGACTCACTTGTACTCAGTAGGTATCATAGGTTGACTGAGCAGAGTAGATAATAAAGAATACAAAATCAAACTAAGGGTAAGTCACCTACAATAAGAAAATATCCAACAATGGTAGTCCAAATTGCTTGCACCAACAGTTCTATAATACTTACATATATTGCAAAAACACTAGAATGGACCACAAGTATATATTATACTATGTATAAGTAAAGCACAAAAGAATAACATTTATAAGAAAACAACTATAAGTAAAGGAAGGTATAACAAATGGATGGTAACAAGTTAAGGTAGAAATACAATCATATCACAAGCATAATAAAGTAAATACAATTAAAATAATGAGAATGATGATGATGATGTAATGCATGAGGTCATCACAAAACATTCGAGACTGTCAAACAACCTCCGTATAAACCTATGGAGCTAAACCTTTCAGACATAAGACCTATAGGGGTTTATCAACCTGTATATAATCCATATCCATTCTCCTCCCCGATACATCCCTCAGAGAGGGTTTTTATAAGATATTATATTTTCTATTAGAAAAAGCCAGTGTTTCTAGTATTTCTATGGTGCTACCAATGTTTAATAAATGTACATGATATAAGGATGTAAGGCTCACAACCAACCACAATGACTATTTTCATATCCAACTATTATACCAACCAAGTGAGCCAAATATCCATTCATTATTTCTAACTATCCATGAAAACCAACATGATTCATATGCCAATAGAGTATGAACACATCACAATATACAATTGATATAACAATAAGCTTTTCATCAAATAAAATTGAATTATTTTCATGTATATAGGCTATCAACATCACATAGGAACCCATATGGTCACACATAGCACATTATATACCAAAACTACCAAATACACCACATATAGGCCCCCCACACAGGTAGAACACAATAAGATAGCCATTTTTATAATTAGTTCTCACACTTTTTACATGCTTTGTATCAAAATTAAGTACCTGCCCAGTCTAAAAAATACAAGCTATAACCTACCTCAAATGTTGAAAATCAATCCACAACCCTTCAATCTATTGTATTACTCATCACGAACGGACCTAAAATTAGCTAAAATATGGAAATACAGAATCTACATATCAAAAGAAATCCAATGGTACCCATATTGCCTAGTTTCAAGTCGGGGTCAAAACCAACCCCAAAATGGATTTTTAAAAGAGATGGGAAAAATCATAACTTTATTTTAAAAATGTGTTCTCCATATTTTTAGGTGTCTACTACAGAAAACCCAAGAAAAATTAGCTAAAAATAAGGTTGAAATTGAAGAAAAATCATTTTAAAGATTTACCAGGTAAAAATCCCTGAAATCTATTTAAAAAGCATGAATTGAAGTTGTTTTGAAGATAAAATTAAGGGGAAACAATAATTATAGGATTGGAATCTCATCCAAGTGAAAACGAGTATAAATTAGGGCTAAAATTAGAGAAATATAATTTTTTAGGCCTTACGAGCCAAAATTTCCAAATTTCATACTTGAATCCAAGTTTAAAATAAGAAATAGATGACAAAGATTGAAGAAAATAACTGAAATAGGTGTTATAGAGCTTACCCAAGCATAGAAGTGGAGAAAGTTGCTCAAAATCACAAAACCCTAAGCTCCAAGTCTGAAAAATTATGAAACATAGGTATATATATACCCAGACATCGCGATTGCAGATCAGGTGACACGATTGTAGTACCTGGATGATAGGGGTATCAAAATCACGGAAAGGGTGTCATAATTGAGACACTTGGCCTACATGTCCAATCATGATTGCGATACTGGCTACGCAATCGTGGGTATATCATCTGGGACTTGGTGTATTCCAAATCTCTATGGACCCCTCGGGATTCATTCGGTATCTCGTGAATACAAATAAACTATTCAACCTTATCAAATTTAATGCTTTGAACTCAATGACAATACCAGATTTTTGAAAAGAATATTATTTTCACAAAGTTGACCTCCAAAATATGAAATCACAACCTTTTGAACCGAGGGTTGAAATGAGATGTATAAGCCATAAAACTACACCAGCCTTGTTAACATACTAAAATCTATGTTCTTTTGCCATCCGAAGCACAGATCAAAAGATATTAACCGAAGTCAACTATAAGACTCTCGAACCCACCATAAACTATAATGTCACATAAATCACACCAAAAAGCATCAGGAACTATGCCAATCATCCCCATACCCTAGAAACACCATAACACAATCGCGGGGAGAGGTAAAATTATCAAATTAGACGAAAACACATATTTCTCATAATTTATCAAAATTTGAGTCATTACAATTACCGTGTTAGAACCTTATTTGTGATATTATGTTTTAGCATTCATTTAACTTTATTACATTATCTTATATCATCTTATACTGATTGGGAGATTGAGATACTATGAAACTTAGGATATGACTATGGCTTAATAAGAGAGATAGTTATGTAGCACCTTTTTGGTAGCATGAGATACACTCTTATATATGTTCACTCTTCTATTTTTAACCCATATGTTTTTGGTTGATTTTAATTGATTAAGCATGATATATCATGTTAGTGAGTATCCTTCATAAATAACTTCCCTTAATTGTTGTTCATGAACAAAATTGTATTAACTCACCTAGATTAAAGTGACTACCTTGTATTTTAGGTAAGTCTAGTGACTGTTATGCTGGATTTCACTGAGAAAATTAAGTGATATATTTGTGGGTTATATTTTTGGAAACCTTGGGGTAGTAGGGTGGTGGTTCTAACCATAACTATGGTTTAAGGTCAATTATAGTAGGGTGGTGGTTCTAACCATAACTATGGTTTAAGGTCAATTATACACAATACTTGCTAAGTACACGTGGTTTTGTACTCACTCTTACTTTTCTTTCTCTTTCCTTATTTTCTTTACCCTATTTAGGTATTGGTCAAAGTAATATTATATTATTTTTTCCTTCCAACATTGAAGTATTAGAGATTGAGGTAGTGCTGGGGGACTCCAAGTTTATCTGGATCTATCTTTATTTATCTTATGCTTACTCACATTTAATATACTTTAGATGTTGTTATCATTCTGTATTTAGAGGCTTATACAAATGGCAACCAGACCTGGGATGTATCTTTTAGACTCATGTCTCATATTTATTCATTCTTCTGGTGTCTTTTTTTTTTCCTTAAACCTTGTTCTTTGAGATGAGTTAGGCTTACTGGTATGGTGGGCTTGATAAGTGCTATCACGGTCCTATTTTGGTCATGACAGATTAGCAGAGAAAGAATAGGAGTCGTAGTCAAGAGTGTCTTGAGCTTTAGAAGCTCACCTCATATTGGTATGACCAAACAAATGACACTTTCTTCTAAGTAAATCTTTCCAAGTGTGTGGCAATGGATGCAAAGTTCTTAATAAACCTACGATAATAACAGGTAAGACCCACAAAGCTCTTTACCCAGTTACTAAACTAGGCCAGGTCTAACTCTTAACTGATTCAATCTTCTAGATATTTATCATTACCCTTTTTTAGAAACAACGTGCCCCAAAAAAGCAACTAAAGACAACTGGAACTCACACTTCAAAAACATGGCATATAATCTCTTCTCCCTTAAAATTCCCGACACTATACGAAGATGAATTGCATGCTCCACCTCTTTCTTGGAGTTTACTAGAATATCATCAATAAATACAATAATAAAGTAATCCAAGAATGAGTTAAAGAAACTTTTCATAAAACTCATAAAGGTTGCAGGTGCATTAGGTAGCTCGAAGGACATCAACAGATGCTCCTAATGATCATATCGATTCTGAAAGTTGTCTTTGGTATATCCTCGGATCTAATTTTTCAGTTGATGATAACTCGACCATAATTTAATTTTTGAAAATATCATCGCACCCTGTAATTGATCAAACAGATCATCAATGTGAGGCAATGGATATTTATTCCTAATGGTAACCTTATTCAACTGTCTATAGTAAATATACATCCTCATACTATTTTTTCTTATCAAAAAGGAGTTGAGCACCACAAGGTGAAGAACTTAGATGAATAAAACACTTGTCGAGTAGTTTTTGTAATTTAATTTGAGTTTCCTCAACTCTTCTAGAGCCATTTGATAGGGAGGAATAGATATACGGTGAGTACCCAACTTTGAGTCAATACAAAAGTCAATGTCTCTATCTGGAGGCATACTTGATAAGTTTGAAGGAAATACTTCTTGCAATTTAAAAACCATCAGAACTGACTCTATAGAAGAGGACCCCATTCTTAAATCCTAAAGATGTTCTAAAAACTCTAACACCCCTTTTCTACTAGCTTTATAGCCTAGAAAAATAATATAATATTCACTAGAACTATAAGAAAAAGGTTTATTTAAGACCAACATTCAGGGACGAGTCAATAATTTAGTCTCTAAAAGTATACTTATTAGGACGAGATTAAATTCTGTTCCATAATTGTGTATTTTTTTGGGAAGGAATAAAATTTGGTCCTAAGAAAATTATTAACTTGTCCCTATTAATAGAAATACCACCAAATTATTATAGTATTATAAAAATTTAATAAAAATAATATATTCTAATCAAACTTAAGGCGCCAAAAATGAAAAACACTTTCTATATTCTCCAATGTCATGCCCTAGATATTGTTGCTCAAAATTTCCATCTACAATTTTCCCATTGAACGCTGCCGGCAGCGATTCCATCAAGTTTGTTCAATTCCGGCAGAGACGTCGCTTCTTGCTCTACTATTGGCAACCATCCTTCCTATTTCACTTGGTAACATCTTCATTCTCTTAATATTACTCGATCTGTACAATCTTTAGTAGGCCAGTCAAACCTATAACTTGATGTTAGAACTCGAATACTGGTAAGTATGGTACTCCTATTTCTTTTATTTTTTAGTGAAAGCAGAAGAAGTGATGGATGGTTGTGGAAGGGATATTGAATGGCTATCCTAGTACATTCCATAAAAGGGAAGTGTAGGATCAGGGATGAAATTTTCATGGGAAGAATGAAGCATTGTGCTGATTGAATTCCTTATTTATTGACAAAAGTAAAATCGCTTTTAAATTAATTTTATTTGTATGTATATTGGGGGTTGAGCACATATCATTGACATTCGTAAGTTATTTCCAATCTCTCTTATGCAATGCTAAATCTCTCTTATTTTTAATCGTATCTTTCATTATAGGTATGATTTCTCATCTCTCTATATAGACAAGAGTAAAGCTTTTTGTTCACCAAAACATCAGTTGTTGATGGTCAATTCAAAATCGAAAGCCCTAAGTTCTTTGTTCCATTTGTTTAGTAAATTATCAAAGTAATGGAAATCTTTTTCAGCTAAAAAATTAGCTGCACATATTTCTCTTAAAGTCTATGTTCCATAGCAACGACCTGCTTTAGCTGAACTATGCACAATGTTCAATTTTTATTTTGATTTTAATCTATTAATTAGTCTGTAGAACTATGTATGCTGTTAAATTTCTATTTTGATTTTGATTTGTTGATCTAGTCTTCCGCCCTTGAATTTGTTAAACTACGTATGCAATCATTAGTTTTTTTTGATGAGGTATATCTTAGGATTGACACTAAGCATCTAGTCCTATCCAGAAAATGTGCTTTATAGTTGAAGTCAAGCTGGTTAATATACAAGAAGAGAGTGCTTTGTTTTATTTGTAAGCTAATATATGTTGCTAATATCTATAAGAAATAATACTATCTATCCTTGAACCAATTTTTATCAAAAATTAAGGTTAATATATATCCACTTGAGAAAAATGCTAAAGATCCTGAGTTCTGCCTTTGTTCTCATTGTTTAGCTTTAAAGGTCCAGACCCTGTATGGATTTCTTTTGGGTGTATGCTATGAAATTGTTATACTTTTACCTTATCCTTTTTTTCTTACCACAGCCTTGAGGGAGGTGGGGTTTACCATAATAAGGTGAAGCTTTAATGAAATACTTTTCCAGAATATAGTAATCACTTAGTTATATCACTTTTGCAGAATATTTTTTTTCTATTGAGTGTAGAATATTAATCTCCTTGCTATTTTCATTGACCTGCTTCTGGTGTACTCCAATAATTTATATGAAAATAAACTAATACGTAATTCTTTTATGCTATTCAATTTACCCTTGACATGTTTTCTACAATGACCTATTACTGTGAACAGTAAGATTACATTTGTTCACAAATTAACTTAATATTGTAAGCAAGTTTTGACTACATTCAGTATAAAATCTCATTAAAATAGTTTACTAATCATTGGAGAGTCCGAGGTGGATGATTGATCAGATGTAGAAAGTATCTCTAAATGATAAAAAAACAGTAATTAGTTGAATGTTGTTTCATTTTTGTAACAACATAAAGTGCTATTAATTTTTAGTTGAGGAGTTGGTGTGCAAAAAACGTCACCCATTTAAAGGAAATGGTCAACATATATTTGGGAAATGCCAAAACAAAAGCAAGTTTTTGAATTGGATGGTGGGACTGGGAAGTATTAAACTATTAAGGTAGTGAGAAAAGCAACCGACTATATGTTATGCCTGATGAAAATCTAGGTAACAATGGGGTTAATGGTTAAGTTCTTGGACGATCCAAGTAGGCATTTAAATTGTCAAACAGTTTCGTATGTCTAGATGTTTAATAGATATGAAAGTTGGTTATGATGGTTCATTTTTGGCTTTGGTTTGGAAAATGGATCCACCTGGTGAAGACTTCTTAGTGTCTGATTTGAGTTGGACCAAGTTCAAAAATGAAGAAAATCATGATGATATTGCCCGTATTCCTTATGATCGAGTTGATGCTTTTATCATTGGAGAGTGTTGTAATGTGGAATTCCCAACAAGGTTTCACATTGAGAGGGGAAGGAAAAGAAGCAAAGGCAGTTTAAAGGAGTATTAACATGATGAGTATTTGGAATACAAGATGTAAATGCTTTAACCATTTTAGGATATATCATTCTATATCTTATTTACTTTTTTTTTTTTAAAATAATTAATGTGGTTCATGCTGACCTCTGTTTTTGTTATATTTGTTTTAGCAAATAATCTATGTACTCGTTTGAATTTTTGATTTTTTGATATTTTGGTGGATTGACTTATGAATGAATTTTCACGGCAACTAAATTTGAATGTAGAGGATCTAACTTAACTTAACATCTAATTGAGCATCCTCTTTTTTTTTTTACATTCACAGGGAGAATATACCCTTCTCAACTAATCAATAAAATCAAGATTACTATCATTGGAAAGCAAGTCGGATTCAACCATGTGAAATCTACCTCAAAATATTTATGATCTAGTCTGTAAGGTTCTTGATTAAAAAAACAAAACAAAATAATTATTTTTCTCTGTAGGCCTTAGTA
This sequence comes from Capsicum baccatum var. pendulum, assembly GCA_030864225.1. NCBI lineage: Eukaryota > Viridiplantae > Streptophyta > Magnoliopsida > Solanales > Solanaceae > Capsicum > Capsicum baccatum. The sequence goes on from CM061560.1 coordinate 161,971,631, forward strand.
AATATGAAATTTCATGAATTCTATGGAGCTCGAAAGGAGATGCATTAGCTGTGTTGCGCATCCCATCACTCGCTTAATCAATGTCTTCTTCATAGGAATTTTGTCCTTGTATATATAGTACTTAACAGCCTAGCTTTGTCATTCACAAATATTTTTAGAATTTCCTAAGTGTAAATTTATTTTTCTAAAGTTTGTGTGTATATGTTTCTTTCTCTGTCTGCATTCCAGTATGTTTAAAGTTTGAAAATAAATAAAAATATATAATGTCTGGAAAGGCTTCTGCAACTTACTCAAAATTGTAAATTTCTCCCAAGTTTTTTCAGACCTTTGATTTATGTAGTTTTTTATTGTCTCCTTTCCTCCCTTCCTTTGTACCTACTTCCTTCCCTCCCTTCCTCCTTTCTTCCTTCCGTTCCTCCATCCCTCTTTCTCTTTGTCCCACTTTTTTCATAAGGAATAGAATTAAGCTTTCTGCAACTTCAAGTTTGTGTCACTTTACATTCTTTACTTGATTATTGCTTCCAGACCATTGCTACTGATATGGTAAAGAAGAGAATTAATTCAAAATTCTTAGATCGCCAGTATTATTCCCTTGGAATACTAACCATATCAACCAATATGTTACTCCTTTGCCCATAATTATTTACCAACATTTGACTTTCTAAAGTCAAGACTAGACTAAAGTCATATTTGGACTATATTTTTCAATGGAAAAGAATAAAACTCATAATATGTTCTATCTTGAGAAGGTTTCTAAATTTCTAACACATAAAAATATATAAAAATCCGCTTTACTGAAATCCTATTTGAACTTTTAGGGACAAAATCATGGGAATAAGGGAGTAAGAATGAGTTCTAGAAATCATGAGATTTCAACATCATAACGATTGACTCAATACAAAATATTGAGGAATAGATTACCTTTTCTGATAAAATTTGGTGTAATAGGAACTTGAAAACTGAAATTGTTTACAAGTTTCTCATTCATATCTTATCATGCTATTATTTTAGGCATTGTTGTTCCTTTAGCCTAGAAAATTATGAAAAAGGTGGTGGTATGTTACCAAGTCGATGATATCGGCTTAACACTCGAAACTGTGTCGCTAGACTTCAGTCCATGAGGGGTTGCACATACCACTTTATAGTGAAGTGTTTGTGTGACCAACCATCTCTTGCATTTCTTATATATCACAACAGGCGTCATGTTAACAAATCTAGTTCTGTATGCCATGGGACACTTAATAGAGATGCTATTGGTCCTGGTGCGAAAAAGATTCCTTACATTTATAATGAGATTCAACAGCATACTATGTCTATGATCTATCTTGGCATTCCTGAGGAGAATCTTTTAGCAAAACATATAGAGGGTATTAAATGCTACTGTAGTTCTGATGCCAAAGTGAACAACCTTGCTTCTCAGTATGTCCATAAACTTGGCAAGATTATTATAAGATCTAATCATGAGTTAGACCTAGATGATCAAGCTAGCATAATATTGTGGGTCGAGCGTAATAAGAAGTCTGTTTTCTTTTATCAGGATTCATCATTAAATGATCTATTCATCTTAGGTATCGAAACTGAATGGAAGTTGCAATAAATGATTCAGCATCGTAGTCTCATTGCAGATGATTCAACATTTGGTATAAAGAAACTAAAGGTAATGAAGCAATAGTGTCTCCTCCTCTAAACCTTGACGACATCTTCCATAGTTCTAATTTTATTTGTGTAAATCGGTAGTGTCCTTTGTGCACACTTCTTGTGTTTGACTCAAGACATCATGCCCTTCCTGTTTCTTGGATCACCACCCGCATAATTGCCAATCCTGATATGAGTAAATGGATGAAATCTCTACATGATCATGTCCATGCTGTTGATCTAACATAGAAAGTCAACAATTTTCTAATCGATGATGCTGCTGCAGAAATTGTCCCCATAAGGAAATTTTTTTCAAGTCTACCATTTGTCTGTGTCTAGTTAGTCACATGGTTCTATAACTAATTTATATGATCTTAATGTCTTTTTAGGGAGATATTTTCATGTCCGGTTCTATTTTCACTTTAGTGCATTCATAGACCTTGGTTGAGAAATATCATCAAGAAATATAGTAATATTGAAATTCAAAGAGAGATATTTAAGCGTCTAGGAAACATAGTGTACTACATGTGGGATGGAAGTGATCCTTTTGTTTCTTTAGAAAAATTTTCTCAAGATTTTGTTTATCAAATGGCCTTCTTGCAGTATTTCAAAGCCACATGGGTGCCTAAATTTGGTTAGATCATCTCTTTGATCGTTATCTACTTTTGTTACATTGAAAAGCTTTTTCATCACAAAGAAAGGAGAAAAAGAACATAATCTTTCATACAATATAACTCTACTACATGTATGCACTCCATTACTTACATGTATATATTTTTTATTTTAGTTTATTTCACCTTACTATATAAAAGCATTTTCTTACAATCTTTTTTTTTATATTTTTGCACTGTAACATGTGTTCTTTTCATAGTACAGAAATGTGGCTTACTACAATGACGATTTTACCTCTTGCGATCCAGGAAGCATCTGGTGAAATCAAAGCATATCATGTGAAGTTAAAATTGAAACTATATGATGATTCATATCTTAGAGAACTCCAGAGGGTTGATTGGTTAGTTCACAAGTTTGCGCTGAGTTACACTCTAGCTACTGGATTGACCGATATGCAGATGAGAGTGATTCTTTTCAAAATGTGAAGGCAGAATATATTGCCACCACTTCTTGTCATAGAGCTCTGCAGATTCCTAATGCTGCTATAAGCTTGGATTCCACAGATAACTCATTTGAAAAAGTTATGAGCCATAAAGACACCAATATAGCACGACTAGTTTGGAATCCTAGATAGGAATTTACCCATTGTGATTGTGAATGGTCAATGCAAGGAAACTAATATCATGGGATGTTAACTAAGTTTTTTTGGTGTCTAATTATATCATGTTTTTATATTGAGATTCTCAATACCAATTTGATATAAATTGATGAAATTTATTATTTTGTGATATATATTAGCCTCATTTGTGGTCAATTAGATACTAGAAATATTGCTCGTCTTTAAATATTTATCTACGACTAGAGGTATTTCTCGTCTTTAAAGGTTGATCTAGGACTAGCATATCACTTGTCTTTAAAAGTTTATCTACGGCTAGGATGTTGCTCATCTTTAAAGGTTGATCTAGGAAAAGAATTTGTTCATTGCTAAAGGATAATTTAGGACCAAGTATTTCTCGTCCCTAAAAGATAATTTACGACCAGGTAGTTAGTCTATTTGAGACGAGATATATCATCACTAAAAGATAATTATGATCAAGTAGTTAGTCTATTTGGGACGAGATATATCATCGCTAAAAGATAATTATGACCAGGTAGTTAGTCTATTTGGGATGAGATATACCGTTGCTAAAAGATAATTATGATCAGTTAGTTAGTCGATTGAGATAAGATATACCGTCGCCAAAAGATAATTACGATCGGATTTTTTGCCATCTCAAAAAGGTTCTTAAGGACTGAATTTGTTGATTCGTCACTATTGATCTTTTGCAGTGAAACCTATTAGGACGTGATGCAAACAGTTTTTTCCCGTCCTAAAAGACCAATTAGGACAAGATTTGGACTTTTAGGGACCAGATTTCCCTTCCATATAGGTTGTTTTTCTTGTATTGTAGTTTGGCCTTATACACTTTCTCCAGCTCTCTCTTATCCATCCTAGGCATAACTAGAGTCACTGTCTTAGCATTATAACTTAGGATAATATGATATGGAAATAACCTGGTTATACCAAAAATTACATCAAAGTCCAACATATATAGAATAATTAAATCTACCACTGTTTGAAAACCCACAAACACTATTAAACAAGAACGATAAACATGAGTTGCTACCACAAACTCACCAACTAGTGTAGACACATAAATAAGACAATCAAGTACATCACAAAACAAATTCTGACCAACTGCAAATTGGACAAATACCTAAAAATAGGTAGATCCTGAATCAAATAAAATAGAAGTTTTCTGGTCACAAACATAAATGGTACCTATTATAACCACATCAAAAGCTTTGGCATCAGTCTTCTCTGGAAAGACATAATAGTGAGCTCGGTCATCAATTTAAGCTAACTTCCTACCTAGCTGCGCTCATCCTTCTGTGTCGCTATTTTTTTTACCACCCTGATGACCTATATGATATCCCCTGATACCATGTAGACGACCCCTACCATTACCTCATCCTTATATACATACATAACTATAGCCTATATCTGCTACTGCAATTGGCTATTCCCCTACCTTAATAGACACTCTCGATTAAAATGACAACCATTACCATAATAATAACATTCCTGCTTGAGAGAAGGACGAGCCATAGAAGAATACAGAGACATTTGGATCCTAATAACCTATGACTGAGAAGACAACTTAGCTGGACTCTTGAGCCATCAGGATGGGTTTGGACCATGGGTCTGACCCAACCAAACCAACTGCTAGGGTAGGTTTAGGTTAAGATTTTTCAATCCTATTTAAAACTGGGGCTTTTAAATTCGACATTAGTTAGGCCTTTGATCTTGGGTGTATTTATACGCCTAAGCACCATAACTTATCCATATTTTAGCTATGTTTAGAGAACAAAGTGCCTAGTTTATTATGTTTTGCTCTACTTTTATGTAATTGAGCTAACCAATGTGATTAGCATGATGTCAGCTATTAATGAAGTAGATGAAGACATAATGGGACTATGGAATATGGATGGCATATGAAACAAGAGAGAGTAGCAGTCTGGACCAAATGTGGCACCTAGAAACTATGTCCAAGACTAGTTGGTCATTTATAATTAGTTCAGGGACTTAGAAGGCAATTATGAGAGAAAAGATTATTAAAAGGCTTAATGCTGAATTTTTATTCATAATTCATTATTCTGTATAATTTTTGGGAGAGGAGAAAGGCGGATTAGCTTGAGGAGAGAGAGAGAAACGTTTTCTCTCTTGTTTTCACTATTCGCACACCAAGATCATCTTCTAGTTTTTGGTATGATGAATATTTATATTGTGATTTCCATTTTACCCATGAGTCGCTAAGTTTATTAGTTAGGGTTATGGAAACCTTGTAGCATACAATCTATTACTTTGGGTTTTGAATTCATTATGTATTAATTTGTTTACATCATACTCTCTTCACTTATCTTGAATTCTCATGGTTGCAAACATAAAGGCCATGCCTTAAAACACAACTTGTTCGAAAGAAAGGTTGATGTTCAAAAAAGAGAGTAGTGACAAGAAAATAGGATTTCCAAACCCTATTTCATATGTTATTGCCTTAACAGGATTAACTACTTGGAGATTTCGTATTATTTTTGGTAAACGCTTTTGATTTAAGAGAACTAAAGTGAATTAGTCCTCGATGGCTGAGAAACACTAGGATTAGGTTATTAAATACAATACATTTCTCTGTAATCACGATGCATGTATGAATTCGTAAATCCCATAGTTAGAAAGTATAGAAAACTACAAGGTGGACATAACCCTAGCTTGCTATTTCTCTTAATTTGAATACTACTATACGTATTTCATCTTGTTAAACTGAAACCATTAATTTGTGAACTGAATTAAATACCCCCTATTTATTTTACGGAAACAAACAATTAAAATTTAACTAATTTGTATACAATTTAATTAGCACCATATTTCCTGTGGGATTCGACCCCAACCTAGTTGGGTTATATATTTGACAATGACCGCTAACTCTCTCGTAAGAGAGGTGTAATTTAGGCGTATCACCCTTATTAGCCTTGGAGGCTTGACTGAGGTTGAGTCGAGGCCAGCCTGTGGGCGGAAAATATGATTATTTAAAATTAAAATTAATATTTTTTTAAACAAAACAACTAAAAGTTTCACGCCCAATGCAATTAGGGGTCGTTTGGTAGTTGGATATGAAAAGTTATTCATGTATTAAAATATGCATAACTTATACAACGTTTGATAGGTAGATAAAAATTAAGTTACTAATGTATAAAATTAAATAACACTCCATATGAATTGCATATGAAGATGAAGATGTTAAGACAACTTTATCAGAGGTGACTTTTGAGAAGATGATACATTAGTGTTGGATACGTAATAAGCTTACTTATTAATTTCTTTTTTATTTAGTTTTAGATTTAACACTTGGCCAGTAAACTTGATTTATATTTGGTTGAACGTTTTATGGCTTGAACAATTAATAAGTATCATGATTTTACTTAACAAAATATTCTAAGTATTTTTATTTGCTAACTAAAATTTTAAGCATATATGTTCTTTAGTAATCAATTTACAATATTTTTTTTCAAATTTTCTTACTTATTTATTTGTTAAAAAAGATTATTATTTTTTTTAATATTTTGCTAGATTTTTCTAGAATTATTGAAACAACAGAATTTTTTGCTATATTTTATTTGAAAAAATTCTAGTTTTCTTGATGTTATATATTTAAGATATGGGATGGTAAGAATTTTATGTTTGCATTTCGATTGAAAAAAAATTCTTAAGAAAATAAAGGGCTTGCCTAGACCAACCCTTGACCCTCCTGATGTTGTGTTGGGTTGGGCATTTTAAGGCCTTTTCTTGAGAACGGCTAGTCCGCCCCAACCATTGAATTTCTTGGTCCCTAAGGCTTGCATAGGGTGGGTGGTGCTGGCACATTTTGACAGATCTATTATACCCACAGTAGAAGCTGGCAATGCAAACTGAATAGGGTAAGCTTGGTAGGCATGCTGTCCAATGAAATTACCAACATTGTGAGGCCTCTTAGATGATCTCTTAGCTTAACCTGCCAGCGTGACCATTTCTAGCTACTTCACATAATTTGAAAACTCATTGAAAGCTTTCACTGTAGAAATCATCTAAACAAATAAAAACTGAAGATTATAATTTAAACATTTGATATAGTATCAAATCCACTCCTCCTTAGTAGCAAACAGTTGAGTAGCATACCAAGACAAGGAAGGGATCTTAGATTCGTAGGATGCAACTAACATATAAACCTGCTCCAATACCAAAAACTCATCTATTTTACGATCGCGAAGGGCCCAAGGCATATACTTCTCTAAGAACAAACCATGAAATTGTTCTTAAGTTAATGGAGGTAAAATTAATGACTGACATTCAACATACGCCCTCCACCATTGCTTAGTATCCTTCTCTAATTGAAAGGTCACGAACTCAACCCCATATTGATGCACAATACCCATCTTATGTAACATATCATAATAGTTAATGATGAAATTAAGAGTGTTCAGACTTAATACCTTGGAATGTTGGAGGTTTCATCTTCAGGAACTTGGTCAGAAGATCATGTTCAATACCAGTCATCACAATCCCCAAAACCAAATGAAGGAAAATATCAGTCCCTTAAGCATTATCAATTCTAGGAGACATACAAGTAGTAGGTGAACACTTGTAACCTGTACAACCGGTACAATAGGAGTAGCACCAGTACCGAACAACTCACTTAGAAAAGCTAAAACCTATTAAATAACCATAGCAGACATGGCATGTAAGGTTATAACTCCCACTGGTGCTGGCACCTTCGGACCCATTGCATGCTTCTGTATTGCTTCCAGATCCTTCAAATGATCCTAGAGTGGGAGAGGTGACACTAACATTTTATGATCCTATCCGCGGCTACTTAAGCTCCATCCCTGGTAGGTGTGGCTAGTACCCTTCCTACCCTGCCTCTTCCTTTCACTCATCTTTTTCTCTTTATTTCTGGACCCATAGCTGGAGACGCAAATGCAGAGGCTGCTTCTTGGGTTCGGTTCAAGCTAGTAGTCATCGTCCATGGACAAAAGAGTGATAAAAATTAGACAATAATTTAGATATCTAAATACCAATTAGAATCGAGTTACATCACGAAAGAAGTAAGAATAACAGTTTTTCTAAAGTCCAACAGGCTCTTGAAAAAGGTACAAACATCTTCGTACAATTTTGTGGGACTCTATGACATAACCCAACTTGAGGCCTTATCGTAACGGGCATCCCAAGTCCAACCAAGAGCAAGGACCACACCCGATACCCAACCCAACTATCCCAACACATGCCCTATGTCGGATGGATTCCAAACGACTTACAAGATAGCGTGTAAGCATAACCCAAGACTCTGGGATAGGTCTACAACCATGACCAACCTAAAAAAGTCCAACCTTCTATTACCAACTAACAACCATAATAAAACCAATATAAAAAACAAGTTTTTGTCTATAAAATGACATAAAAAGTATGGAACAATCATAAATTTAGTCCAACGGTATCAACCCCAATACCAATGCCAATATTAAGATTGACACCACTATCGATCCCGTTCATTCTAACCCATAGTAGTACCACAAAGACTATAACCAAATAAAAATAATATCTGATTGGAACATGTCCCTAAACATATCCAAAACCAAAATTCATAAATAAACCAAAGTATGCAAAGACATCCATGATATGAAATAGAGCCTTCCAGATGATGGAAGATCACCACTTCAATCTAATAGATGATCTTAAATTCGGTCACTAAGCAGGAAGAGTACAATGGTCAGTTCCTATATTGCATGGGAATAGAACCACTCGAAGATGGGTTAGAGGGTGAATGATAGAATAAACTCAGGACAAGGATAGAATAATGCCAACTCGTAAAATGAAGTAAACCAACCATATGTATACAGACCCCCCCCCCCACATATATATATAACCATGCTGGGAAAGGAAATCGGGTTTAGCATGAATTTAAAACCATTAACCTGGGTATGTATAGCTTAATCATCCTAGAACAGCCCACGGGTTATATGGGTCTATTGTAACCCGCTGATCGGGCCCTGATATAGGTAGCCACACGAAACAGAGATACCATAAGAGTAGGGGATTCCCAAGTACCCTTTACTTTCTATGATACATATGTACAGTGTACTTAGAGGATTCCCATGTACCGCATAGTATCATATATGATCGCTATGACCAACCCTCATGTCGGCAAACATGATTTTCCAGTTTCCGTTCATTAGACTCGCACTTTAACGGTTAGTTATCACACCCTACCATTATTGCCCAATTAAAACCATTACCATTCAACCAAACAATTATTCTATTATTATTAACCAAGGCTATGAGTAGTGGTATCGTCATACCGACTATAGCTTTCAAGTAATGTCCTTATCTGTAACACCCCATACTTAATTATGTGCATTATCCATGGTTATATGTGTTGGAGTATATGTATTGATCCTAAGTTAGGTATGTATGAGTTTAAGTATGAGTATTGATTATTTTGAGATGGTTTCAAGTGTATAGTTTGATTATATGTGTATGGGAATCGACTTTATTTATACCGGAATTTGCCCGTCGATGGTTCCATATGAATTTTATTGAATAAGATTTCCAATGATATTAAGATTTCCAAAAACGGATAAGTTTCGGATATAATCGAGCACGTTCGAAACTATAAAACGGCGGCCGGGATAATTGTGAACAGTAAATGTGCAGGAAATTCAAACTACTGAGGCCTGCCAGTTTTTTGGGTCGACTTTGAACGCTCATAACTCCCTCAATATAATGCACTGGGAGAGCTACCACATATCAAAAGAAATATATTTGAGTCTTCTTTCCAATGCAATTGGTTTCATCCAAATCCAACGTCTGAGTAAGGAGTTATACTCGTTTTACTTCAGCCTCTCAAAACAGATTTTTAGGGTCAACTTCAAACGATCATAACTCCTTGTACAGTCCGAACTGGGTGGCCTACTTTATATGAAATGAAATCCCTTTGAATTATCTATCCAGCGATACCAATTTCACCCAAATCTGATATCGGAGCAAAGAGTAATGGCTGATTTACTTTAGCCTATCAAAACAGTCCACCATGGACAAATTCGGATTTACTTAAATTTGTAAGGGCAATATGGTCATTTTCCATCACCTCTTGGACGAAGATTGGCCATTATATAGATATAATTGGTCTTATATCCATCAATTATCATCATATTATTGGAAATAAGAAGCCCTAGCCTAATTTCAACACCAATTATCTTGTGATTCAACCGTAGAAAATCCAAATTGATTTCGTAGTTGTGTTCACCGTCTCGAGGGCTTCGAGAAGCACCCCTTATTTGTGCCAACAGGACTTCGAAATCAAAAGGTCCATTTTATGGTAAGGATGTAAATTATGTTGGTGTTGTTTATATGGATATGTATATATATATTTTTGCATGTGAGCATAAGAAGTATGTTATTTGATTGTTGTTGAAAGATGATTGGAAATGATGTTGGATTATTCTTGTGCATGGTTGGATTATGTTGAATTGTGAAGGGATTTGGTGTGATGATGTGGTATTGAAATGATGATTATATATATATATACACACATAAACCTATTGATCAAGTTGGTTTTTGGAATGTTTTACAAATATTGGTTGTATGGAATTATGGAAGAGAATTGTGGTGTTGGGTTGCTAATACTAGATGCCAAATATTTCATTGTAGATAAGTGATTTGTAAAGGCGGGAAGTTGTGTCGAATTGGTGTCCGAATCTACAACGAGGTATGTAAAGCATACTCTAACGATGTTCTTTGGCATGAAAACATCAATGTTCCATCAAGTAAGATTCCAAGGTTGTCCAAACACATGTATTGTTCTACATTACCAACGAAGTTGTTTCCATTCTATAAAGTGTCAAAATATTTCATTGATATACCAAAAGGCTCCTATTTCATTGTTGTGATATTGATGATTCTGAAACACATTGTTGATGTACTAATGAGTCTTTATTACATCGTTATTGTATAGAGGTCTATTACTTGATTCCTATTGATGTATCATTGTTCCAAAGGTACTATATTGGCATGAACACTAATGTAATAATCTCAAAAGCTTTTGAACTAAGTTATCGGAAAGATTTCTTATGTGTGTTACTTGATATACGTGTGGGTGGTATCCCAGGGGCATAAGCCTAGCATGGGTCGATCCCTATTTATGTGTTTATGGGTGGTATCCCAGGGGCATAAGCCTAGAATGGGTCGATCCCAATTGATATGTACTGGAGGCAGCCTAATGGTCACAGTACGGTACAGTATTGATTATTGTTAGGTGGTTGGAGGTTCGGGAGGAGGAGGTAATGTCGAATGATAATTGTAAAGAATGAAATGAACGAATATATACCGTTCCACAAATGTGTTTGAATCCAAGAACCCAGTTCAGATTAATGATAATGTACATGATCCTAAAAGTGTTTATGAAGTGTGGTTCACTTCTATTATGATTTATTCACATGTGTATGATTTTCTTGATCCCCCATATCACATATGATTAGCTACAGCTTTACATACTCAGTACATATTTCGTACTAGCGTCCCTCACGGGGAACCTGCATTTCATGTGCAGGCACAGGTACTTCAGCTTATTCACAGCATAGATAGGAGCCGGGTCGTACAACTATTGTTGGTGAGCTCCAGTTTGCTTCGGAGCTTTCCGAGTCGGTTCCTTATATTTTGTTATTGTACAGGAGTCATGTGTGGGCGGGGGTTTGTCCCGACCCTAGTTATGTCATGTATATATGTCCTAGAGGCTTTGTAGACATAAGGAAGGGTCAGGTCATGGGAGTTTATATAGTGATGTTATATTTGTATATGTGGTGGCCCCGACGGCCAAGTATTATATATATATATATATATATTTGTGCGTGTTGTGCTGATACAGGAAATTAGACCCTTCTATATGTAACGAAGTGCTGCTCAAATTTTTGGTGAATGTAAGTGAAGGTACAGGTATTTGAACGGGTTCTCCCGGGCCTTCTCAGCTTCGGGTTCCAGTCTGGCCCGATGGGATTTTGGGGCGTGACAAAAGTGGTATCAGAGAGGTTCGTCCTAGTGAGTCTACAAAGCTGTGTCTACGTAGAGTCTTGTTTATCGGTGTGTTGTGCACCACATCTATAAACAGAAGGCTATGGACATTTAGGAATTATTTCTTTTCTTCATGTCTTAGATCGTGCGATAGAACTTATATTGTATATGAAGTCATAGTTGACCACTGAATCAGTTTGTTTCTCTTATTATAGTAATGATGCCGGTTACCAGAAGCAAGAATACAGGTAAGCAAGTAGATGTGGTTGCCGGAGAGGGGTGCCAGTCCGGCCCGATGGAATTTTGGGGCGTGACATTATCTAACCATTTAATGTAAAGGGATTCCCATGTACCCATAGATTACATTATCAAGTTAACTTGGGGGAATCCCGTGTACCCCACAGGTGTTCCATTATTAAGTTTGCTTATGGGAATCCCATGTACCCCACATGTTGTTCATTATCATGCATACTTGGGGGATTCCATTGTACCCCACAAGGAACTTTAATTAACCATAACCATGACCACAAAACCTTACAATTTAACCATTTAAAACCATTTAAACCATTCATACCATTTAGGGTTCCATTACCAAACCATACCATGCAATAGTTCCATTAAAAGTCCAATAATATAGTAAAAGCATTCTCATAGGCTTTTTACCAAACATGTTAGGGGCATAGTGTTTCCAAAACTAGTTCCAATTACCAATTTACCATTCTCATGCAACCAATTATCCAAACCACCATTAAAGCATGTAAAAATATAATTAAAACATGGAAAAACCATAACGAAGTATTTAATACCAAAACCCCAACATATATTTGAAAACCCCAAAACCATACAATATTCATGCCATGAAAATATTATATAAAACATGCCTTTAGTTGGAACTAATAGTGAGGGAGGAGTATATGCCTTAATTTTGAAGATGATGGAGAGAAATCACTCGTACAAGCCCCAATTTGATTCTCTAGATGAAACCCTAGCCTTTCTTTACCCAAGAGACTTAGAGAGAATTAGAGAGCGTTTATAAGTGTTTTAGATTAGAATAATATGGTAAATAATGTCCCAATAGTGATATAAGTCATACGACCTTTAGTGGTTAAGTGGGGAAATATACATATTACTCTCAACTTAAACTGTTTAAAATTCCCGTCAGATGGTATGACTACCTATACCAGTCGTACCCTCTAATATGAGTGGTACCTACCACTCATCCCTTAGGCTTCCTCCTGGACCCAACACTATCCAATATATGACTTACCTAAACCAAGTCGTACCCAACCATACGACTAGTTTCTCTAAACCGTATCCCTAGCAGGATAGAATCAAAGGAATTTTGAACACTGCCTACCATACGAGTCAATGGTGAAACTCGTATCATATCTTACGACTTATATTGAGCCACTCGTACTCAAATCCAACTTAAGTTACTATGACTTAGATTAAGTGAAGGAAAAACACAAACCATACGACCCGTATCCACCATACATCGCGTACCCTCAAAGTCGTACCCATTTTGAAAACTAATCCAATCCACCAACCAACACTGGTTAGTATACGACCAAGAGAATACCAATTGTACCCATCATATGAATGTTACCCACAAGTCGTATGTTGTCCAAAAACCAAAAATCCCAGAATTTTTCTAAAGGTCCAAACCTAGGGTGTTTCAGTCTCCCCCACTAGGATCATTCATCCTCGAATAACGGACAAGGTAGGTCAAACACAAGCACGATTCACTTGCATTATCAAATATCAATCTATCTTTTAACCAAGTTAGAAAACAAGGATGCGATCAAGAACACATACCTTCTATACGAATATCCAGAGCAGAAAACAAATGCAGATATTTCAATTTTATGTCCACTTTTGCTTCCCCTGTAGCCTCTTCCAGCTTGTGGTTCTGCCATAGAACCTTAACCGTGGCCACATCCTTGGTCCATAACTGACGAACCTGTTAATCCAATAGCTAAACTGAGACCTCTACATAAGAAGAGAATCTGAGATACCTAATCTTCCCAAAGGAACCACCAATGAAGGATCACCAAGACACTTTCTCAATATAGAGACATGAAATATCGAATAAATGGTGCCTAAACTAGAACGCAACTCCAATTCATACGCACGTTACCAACCCTCTACAAAACCACATAAGGACCAATATACCAGGGACTGAGCTTTACCTTTTCACCAAACCACATTACTTCTTTTATGGGAGACATCTTCAAGAATGCCTTATCCCAACCTTGAACTCCAAGTCCCTATGCCTTACATCCGCATAGAACTTTTGCAACTTTGGAAAGCCTTAAGTCTATCCCAAATCACCTTTACCTTTTCCATAGCCTATTAAACCAAGCCCAGGACAAACATATCTACCTCACCAACCTCAAACTATCCAATAAGAGATCCATACCTCCTACCACACAATGCCTCAAAATGGGCTATCTCAATGCTAGAATGATAGCTATTATTGTAAGCAAACTATACCAAAGGTAAATGCTCAACCCAATTTCCACCGTAATCAATCACACATGGATGAAGCATGTCCTCCAATGTCAGAATAGTCCTCTCTACTTGCCCATCCATTTTCAGATGAAAAGAAGTACTCAGACTAGCCTTAGTCCCCAACCCTTTCTAAAAAGAATGCCAAAAGTGAGATGAAAACTGCATACCACGATCATAAATAATTGAAATAGGTACCCCATACAACTTTACAATCTCCTGAAGATACAACCATGCATAGTCCTCAGTCAAAAAGTTAGTATGCACTGGCAAAAAGTGAGCAAACTTCGTCATCCTATCCATGATGATCCAAATATAATCAAATTGGTTTCGAGACCAAGGAAGAACGGTAACAAAATCCATATTAATTACCTCCTATTTCTATTTAGGAAGCTCAATTTCCTGATATCACCCTCCAGTCCTCATGTGCTCAACTTTCACTTGTTGATATACTAAACACTTGGCCACAAAATCAGATACATCCCTCTTTATACCATTCCACCAATACATCTCCTTGAGATCATGATACATTTTTGTTGAACTGGGATGAACAATATAGCGCGATTCATGTGCCTCAGCCAATATCTTTTGTCATAAACCATCGACATCAGAAACACATAACCTCCCTTGATACTGCAAAGTTCCATCACCACTGATCTCAAATACCATTACCTTTTGCCAACCAACATCACTCCTTATTTTTATCAAGATGGGATCTATCATTTGCTTTTCCTTGATCTCTACACCAAGAGACGACTGAACTGCTTTTTCCATCACACCACCATCATTGGAGTCCATGAGAAAAACTCTAAGATTAGCCAAGCAGTGAATATCCTTCACCAATTCCCATTTCTCCTTATCCATATGAGCTAAACTTTCCATGGACAACCTACTAAGAGCATCAACAACCTCATTAGCTTAACCTGGTAGTAATTAAGACTCATATCATAGTCCTTGAGAAGCTCCAACCATCTCCTTTTATTGAGATTTAGCTCCTTCTAAGTGAGCACATAAAAGTAGACACTTATGATCAGAAAAGATATCACCGTGCACTTCATAAAAATAATGCGACCAAATTTTCAATGCAAAAACCACCGCTAAAATCTCTAAATCATAGGTAGGATAATTCCTCTCATGTACCTTTAACTGCCTGTAAGCATTGGCAATTACCTTCTCATGTTGTATCAAAACACAACCATGTCCCTCCTGGGATGGATCACAATAATTCACAAACCCCACATTACCTTCAGGTAATGTCAAAACTGGACTCAAAGTTAGCTTATCCTTCAGCTTCTTAAAACTTCCCTCATAAGCATCTGACCAAGAAAACTTTACCTTCTTCTGAGTCAACTTAGTTAATAGGGCAACTATCATCGATAAACTTTCCATGAACCGCCTATAATACCCAACCAAACCCAAAAAGCTCCGAGTGTTGATTCGAGTCATGGGTCTAAGCTACATTTCAACCACCATCACCTTTTGCAGATCCACCATGATCCCCTCACTAGAAATAATATAACTAAAAAAAGTTACAATGTTTAGCCAAAACTCACACTTGGAGAATTAGGCATACAACTGCTGCTCCTTCAAGGTCTGTAACACCACACGGAGGTGATTGGCATGATCTACCTCACTCTTAGAAAAAACCAAAATGTCATCAAAGAACACAATGACAAAAAGATCCAAAAACTACTTGAAAAGACTATTCATCAAATCCATAAATACCGTTAGGGCATTAGTCAAACTGAATTAAATAACCAGGAACTCAAAGTGCCCATACCGAGTACGTAAAGCCATCTTAGGGATATCCACCTCCCGAATCTTAAAACGATGATACCCAGATCGAAGATCTATAATAGAAAAGAATTTGGTACCTTACAACTGATCAAACAAGTCATCTGTCCTTGAAAGAAGATACTTGTTCTTAACCATTACCTTATTCAACTACTGATAGTCAATGCACATCTGAAAGGAACCATCCTTCTTTCATACGAATAACTTTAGTGCACCCCACGGGGACACTCTAGGATGGATGAAAACCTTATCTATAAGATCCTTAAATTACTTCTTGAGTTCACTCAACTTAGTCAAAGCCATTCTATAAGAAGAAATAGATATTGGACGAGTATCTGGAATAATCAATACTAAACTCAATCTCTCTATCTGGAGGAACACCAGGAAGATCATCAGGAAAGACCTCAAGAAACTTATTCACCACCAAAACCAAATGTAAAGAAGGACCTTTTGAGTTAGAATCTTTAACCCAAACCAAATGATAGAGACACCCTTTAGAGATTAACAACTGAGCTCTAAGATAAGAAATAAACTTTCCCCTTGGAGCTAGGGAACCACCCTCCCACACACCCCCTATAGACTTTTTTTAGCAACCGTAGAGTCACCTACCGGGGTAGAAATAGGAAAAGGATTTGAAATAACCTTGGGATCAAAACCAAAATATATAGCCATAAATGGGATCACATTAAAGATAGTGGACCCCAGATCAAGCAAACAATACACGTCATGAGAAAAGAGTTGTAACATATCAATCACAACATCAGGTGATGCCTCTGATTCTTGTTGAGTAGCAAGAGCATATAACCTATTCTGACTAGCGCCGATACCAAAAGCAGAAATAGATGCAGAAGCAACACCCTTTGGTGCAGGAGCAGAAGATGAAGCAACCAGAGCCTTACTCACCCCCGAAGCACCCTTACCAACCAAATAATTTCTAAGCATATGGACTGGATGACTATATTTAAAATACATGTCCCTTATTTCATCATAACAACCCCTATGAAACCTACTACATAATCGATAAGAAGGGTATGATGAGGCCGAATGATCCCCACTCACCTGAGATTGGGCACCTATGCTTAGAAATTATCACCATCTTACTGATGCCTATCACCTGACTATTTTAGGTAAGGAGCACTAGCTGATGAAAAGGAACCAAAACTCCCCTATTTCTTCTTTGGCCACTTACCACCATCCCGACCACCTTACTATAGAGCACCATTTGTTCAGATGATTCTTACCCTACCTTTCCCCAAACTTAGCCTACTTTGTTTTTCCTCCCTCACCTGTTGCATGTGAACCACTAACCTAGAAATATCCATATCCTTGATCAATAATCGAGTTTTACTTTCAAGGATTAAATCCTAAGAAAGTTCAAATATAAACTTTCTCATCCTTGCCCCCATATTTGACACCAATTCTAAAGTACACCTTGACAGCTGATGAAATTTCAAGGCATATTCCTTGACAAACATCTTTCCTTATCCCAGATTGACAAATTTCTTTGCCTTTACTTCCCTCAACTCCTGAGGAAAGAAGTGATCCAGAAAATTATTAGAGAAATTCTCCCATAAAGTTGATTTCTCAAGATCACCTTTTACCCTATCCTACTTCTCGTACCATTGGTACACCATATCCTTAAGCAGGTAAGCAGCGAAATTCATCCCTTCTATATTTTTGGCTTGTATCATCCTAAAAATTTTCTCCATGTCATTCAAAAAACCCTGAGGATCCTCATTCACCTGCACACTAGTAAAAGTAGGAGGATTTATCTTCCTAAATAGGCCAATCCTTGTGGCCGCAATCGATAAAACACTAGATGCACCCCACTATGCCTGAGCATCTACTAGCTGAGCAATAATATGAATCGATTGATGAAATTCTTCATTAGTCACCTCATCATGAGGAAATTAGTAGAAACCTGTAGAACTCCAGAAATATCAGGGACGAGACCGCTAGATCGAGTATGGATCCCTTGAGCAGGTTGTGTCCTATCAACATTATCTCTAGATGGGACAGAAGAGTTACCTTGCATTTTAAATCATTAAGACATGATCTGAAAAATGAATGACCTAGGATTAGAGAAGATTCCAGGACTTAGACTTCGATCTTGAAAATAGAATACCAAGAAAGTTGATACAAATAGCATACAAACACAAGATAACAACACTAAGTAAACAAATAACACAAGCCGAATGTAAGATAACAAGAACAACACCAATGATTTGCAATAAAAAAAGGGATAGATAGTGAGACATAAACTATTGCAAGAAATAGGAACTAAAGAGTGTATCAAACACTAGAACCCCTAGGACTCATAATAGAAACACCACACTCTTATATAGACATAAGAGGGAACTCACTCTGCTCAAGCACCAACATTTCTAAGCCAAAATACAATACAAGTGAATCCACACTTGATATGCCCTAGTTATGGTTTCTCTCTCTCTCTAGAGAGAAGACTTGTTCTTTTAACATTCCATATCAATAATCAACCAAGGAAATAAGACCCAAAATGTTCTACTTATAGTCTATTACAAAAGAAGACAAAATGACCAAACTATACTTAATGAGAAGGGGTGTGCCTATGGAGTGTCTTTCCAATAAGTGTAATCCCCAAAATATCCTTAATGAAGGGTGCTTCATCAGGCTTCAACACTGTTGGTCTCAGGTTGGCATCAAAGGTAAGCCCTCACGTAATTTTCCACACATGAGTTTGCTTTATGTCATCCTTAATACGGGTCCTCCAAGTATGTTCTTGTGTTCTTGAGGTGACCAATTCTTGAGTCTTTATGCATTGACCTCCAATGATGTCTTCAAAAGCATAGATAGCTATTTAGATTGTATCAGCCTCCCCTCCTTGAAAAGGATTCGACCTCGAATCCATACCTTGCCAAACCAAAGAAAGGACAAACAAGAATAACTTCCTCATGGAATGAGGTTAGGGTTAGTACAACAAATAACATCATCATGCCAAAGTGGTACATACTTAAGATATGACCACGAATCCTTTGTCTTATTCAAGATAGTAAGAATGTTATAAAGGAAATGGATATGACAAGTATCAAAGATAAAGAAACTACGAAGGTCTCAATGGTATCACTAATTTCAAAAGGTAAGACTACCCTTGTTTTAGGAACCATATAGCACAATTTTTTCATTACCTCTTCAAGTGGCCTCATCAAATGGGGTACCACTATTGGTCTCAATGTCCACCAATCCCTAATAGAATTGTCATTCAAACAAGTGGATCTACCAATAAGACCCTTACCTCTACTTAATGCAAACCCGAAACTAGCATGGATTTCATCATAGGCAAAGAGGCAGTATAGGAAAGAATCAAGTGTAAAGACATGCATGGGTAAAGACAAAGCATTTAAGCACACACTCTTTTTCCTTCAAACAAATATACAACTTGGCATCCACCAGTTGGGATTCATGAAATTTAAGCACCAGTGTGTCATGCAAGGATGCACATTTAGGAACATTACCCTAAGGAGTCAATGAAACCTTTTCCCTCAGGTTGGTAAGAAGGACTACACATTCCTTACCTTTAAGAGTACTTTTATCTTTTAAAAAGAGATTTTCATTTTTAGGAGGAATGTTGTCACACAATAGTGGGTTATAATATAGGCTATAGCCTCCAAGACAAGCTATACCATTATTCTCACCACTAGGGAGTATTCATATAATCTTCAAACAAGACATTATACCTAAAGAAAGCATGATATATCCTGCGAGAAAATTTGGAACAAGCAAGTTCTTTACTCTCTAAAAGATCATTATCAAGTTTCAAAGATGTTTCAAGCACAAGATTATCCCTACGTGATAAGCAAACATTAGAATCTCTACCATAAGACAAGCTCACAGGTTCACTCCTATCCCTTTGGCCAACATTCTCATTTGCATGACTTTTATAAGCAAAACTAAAAGTAAGACCTTCAACACACAATATGCTCAAAGTATCATCTCCAATCTCGTGATCAACTCTATCAACATCATCACTAACTTGAGCCCTTTTAGACACATCATACATATGCTCAAGTTGTGGACTACGTTCGTGAGTAAGTTCATCCTTATACACATCCTCACTAGTTATCAACAACTCATATGTCAACCTAGACTCACCTTGGTTTTCACAAAGGTCAGCTAGTGTGTCAATACTCTCATGACATGGAAATAGAACCTTATTCAAGTCACAAGTGCTAGAACTAGATAGACACAAATTATTTTTACGAGAAGAATCAATTTTGTCATCTATAGGATCAACTAGTGCTTGCTTACTTACAATAAGAATTGGACATTCTTGCAACCTAGAAATACTAAGAGTATCACAAAGGGAAGGCTCATGAAATCCTACTTTAGGAAAACCACCATCTACATCCACTTGGCTTCTACTAGCCACATCACAATATTCTAAAATTGTAGAAGTGTTGGAGATAACATTTTTACCTTGTAGATCATATGAGGTGTGACCTTCACCTTGGTGTGTGTCTTGGCATCCTAGTTTCTGCTTTGGAAAGGAGTGATTGGAGTTCCTTTGACCTCCCATGAGACCCAACCTTTTATTTATTGATGACAAGTCCGTGGGTAACCTTTCACACTTACGGTTGAGAGCTTCAAGGTAGGCCAAGATAGTATGGGCATCATTCTTATCCATGGGACCTAAGAAAGATAATCAACCAAAAAAATACGTTAGCTCAAAAAGTATCCTCACCACACTCACACACCTTTGGTTTCCTCATACTTGGCTTCATAAGTGTTGAAAGTTGGCTTATAATCTATGAGGACTTGAGGGGTGAGTTCTACTCTTGTCCGGAATGGATTTTCATTTGAAAGACTTAAGGAAATCTTATTCAAACTTGAGCCAAGAAACTACAATGAATCACAAAAGATAAAAGCACACAAAGAAATGCTAACACAAAGAAACAGATTCAAACAAACAATTCACAACCTAGTAGGTGATTACTAGTTGTCAATTAGTATTAGGAACAAGAGATGAAACTAAAGAAACAAATAAATAAAACTTAAAAATCTGAAATTTTGAGCCTAAGGTCATTTTTGGAGGTTGATAACATGGCAAACTCCAATTAGATGTTAAAATTTGTTGAAAGTTTGAGACATTTTCTTGTCTTCAAATTGTATTAATCAATTTTCAAGTTGGAATGGTGGAATTTCGGCTAAGGGAGGGAAATAACAAGACTTTGGAACCTTTTTGCAAGTTCAAAAAGTGTTTGACTTTCTTGCACCCTTTTGGCTAAACACCTTTTTGAATGTTTTTTTTTGTCTCTTTCCTTTTTTGTATGTCTTGGTAGGTGGCCTTTCACCCTTTTGGTGACAAGCTTTTTTGAGATTTCTTTGTATCCCTTCTTCTTTAGTATTAGTCTTGGGAATGTTTTCAAGACAAACTCAAGGCTACATTCTTTTCCATCTTGTTTTAACATCAAACCACTATCTTTCTCTTCAACAACTTATGAAGATGGTGAAAAACACCAAGAACACAACTTTTGAAACTTGTAGTTCTAAGGTTCACGTTGGGCTCTCCAACATCAACAACACATGTTCAACCTCAAATCTTCAACAAAAAACATCAACTACACAATTTCAAGCCACCAATCTTCAACAACAACATCAACAAAATGTTTTTCAAGCTCAAGATTTTAGATGTAGACTCAAATAGTTTTAGTGTAGAAGAACCTAACACTAGAAACAATTACAACACATAAAATCTCGTAGATCTAGACTCAAAGTTTTGGCCAAAATACACAAACAAGACAACAATTTCTCGGCCAAGGTACAAAAATGGGAACAATTTTGGACTCCTCTTCTAGTGTTAGCAAACAAAGATTTAACATTAACACACAAAACACAAAAAATTCAAGATCAAAATTTCAGCCAAGAGCCAAAAATGAGATAGATTGCTATTTTTTGAGATTTTTAGTTTACAACACTTTTTTTATTTTCAAGTTTACAAGCCCAAGATTGATTTTGTTAGAACAAAATAAATCCTTTCTCTGATAACGAATGATACAAAATATCCCACAAACACAAGATAACAAGAAGATAACAACACTTAGAGAACAAATAACACAAGCCGAACGCAAGATAACAAGAACAATATCAATGATTTGCAATAAAAGAAAAGGATAGATAGGGAGATATGGACTATTACAAGAAATAGGAACTAAAGTGTATATCTAGAACCCTTAAGACTCACAATAGACACTCCACTCTCTTACGAAGATGCAAAAGGGAACTCACTCACCTCAAGCACCAATATTTCTAAGCCAAAATGCAACATAAGTGAATCCACACTTGATATTCCCTATTTACGATTTCACTCTCTCTCTAGAGAGAGAAGACTTGTTCTTTTAGCATTCCATATCAATAATCAACTAAGGAAATAAGCCCTAAAATGTTCTACTTATAGTCTATTACAAAAGTAGACAAAATAACTAAACTACCCTTAATGTGATAGGGAATCTATGGAGTGTCTTTCCAACAATTGTAATCCCTAAAATACCCTTAATGAAGGGTTCTCCGTTATGCTTCAACACTTGTGGCCTCAGGTTGGCATCAAAGGTAAGCGCCCGTGCAATCATCTACACATTGGTTTGTTTTATGTCATGCTCAAAAAGGGTCCTCCATGTATGTTCTTGTGTCCTCGAGGTGAACAAGTCTTGAGTAATTATGCATTGGCCTCTAATAATGTATTCAAAATCATAGATATCCATTTGGCACATATCAAAAGTAAAACATTCCGAAATGTATTATAGCCTCCTCCTTATAAGTGTTTGCGCTACAAACCGTTAAAAGAGACTCTACTTAACACAACTTTGTGGACTCCAAATTGACCATGAACCTAAATCTCTGATACCAACTTGACATAACCTAACCCGAGCCCTTATTATAACAGTTATCCCAAGTCTAACTAGGATTGGGGACTACCCTCGATATCCAACCTAACCATCCCAATACGTAACCTACATTAGATAGATTTTGAACGTTTAACAAGATATCATGTAAGAATAACCTAAGGATCTAGAGTAGGTTTACAACCGTGACCAACCCAAATAAGTCCAACCTTCCATTACCAACCAACAACCATAACCAAACCAATATAAAAATCAAGTTCCTATCCATAACATGACAAAAAAGGATGGAACAATCATAAATTTAGTCCAACTATATAAGCTGCAATACCAGTGTCAATACTAAGGATGACACCAATACCAATCCTACCTATTCTAACCCATAGTAGTACCACAAAGCCTCTAACAAAAAAACAAAATCTGATTGGCAAATGCCCATAACCATAGCCAAAACAAATATCCATAAATAAACCAAAGTATGTAAAGACATCAATGATATAAAATGGAAACTTCCAAAATATGGAAGCAGGCCACTTTAATCTAATAGCTAATCCCAAATCTGATCACCAAGTAGGAGAAAAAGAATGGTCGATTCCTGCATTACATGGGGATACAGCCGCTCAAAGATAGGTTAGCGGGTGAATGCTAGCATGAACTCAAGATAGGGATAAAATAATGCCAACCCATAAAACCAAGTAAACCTACCATATGCATACAAACCATATATATACACATATATACATATAATTATGCTGGGAAAGAAAATTGGGTTTAGTATGCATTTAAAACCATTGAACTAGGTATGTGTAGCTTAACCACCCTAGAACTACCCACGGGCTATATGGGTTCAGCATAATCCCCTAAATGGGCCCCGACATGAACCGAAGATACCATAAGAGTAGGGAATTCCTAAATACCCTTCTCTCTCCATAACACTTATATATGGTGTACTTAGAGGATTCCCGTGTACCATATATCATCATATATAGTTTCTATGACCAACCCTCATGTCAGCAAACAGAGTTTCCATTATCCATCTATTGGACTCGTACCTTTACGATTTGCTATCACACCCTACCATTATTTCATAATTAAAACTATTATCATTTAATTATACCATTATTTTATTATTATTATCCAAGGCCATGAGTAGTGGTATCATCATACCAACTATAGCTTGCAAGCAATGTCCTTAGCCAACCTTTTAATGAAGCACGAGCTCTAGAGAACCAGTTGCATCCTAGTTCAGCGATCAGAGTTAGAAGTGAGTTCTCATCTTTCAAGGACATGATGATTACATTACTATTTCAGTTTCCAGTTTATTTTAGTAGATGGAGTTAGTTGGGAACATATCCCATCAACTCTTTATTCAGGTAGTTTAGAGGTTTTCAGACTACAACATGTTAGGCAATTATTTTAGATTTGTTTTGGTATTGTTATACCATTTTCAGACATTATATTATCAGATATTTGTTCAGTATTGAACCTTATAGACTTTTAGTTCATGTTTCCATATTTATCATGTTATATTACGCAGTGTACAGGTACAAATATCAGTGATGGGTTAGCTTGTGGTCCTTCAAGGTCATGAGTACCGTGTAGTGTTTCAGTTTAGAAAATTGGGGCATTACAAACTTGGTATCAGAGCCTAAGGTTCAATAGTATCCTAGGAAGTCCGAAAAGCCGCATCTAGTAGAGTCTTGTACATGCATGTATTGTGCACCACACTTATGTGCAGGAGGCTATGAGATGTTTTAGGAACAGTTTCCTTTCTTTCAGTATTCAGGTCATGCCAGTGAGCATAGGCTCAAAGTTAAACTCTCAGTCATGAATCAGTCCGTGGATGCCCTGTGCATCACCCCAGTATCTCAGTAGAGTGAGCAATCTTAGTGGGACATATTGTCCTAAGAGGGAGATACCCTATTTTTCCCCAATGCTCTCATGTCTTAAGTTCAATCTCCCTTCACATGAAGAATCCATATAGAGTAGAGGGTACTCATAAGTTGACCCTCAAATTCTCAACCTCAGCTATGGGCCAAGTATTCAGAGGCTTAGTTTAGTTCACGAAATTCAATTTTATGTATCGTGTTTCAGCCTCAGTCATGTTCTCAAGTTCAGTTCATGAATACTTATAGCATAATCATGGGGTCATCAGTGTTGTTTAGTCACATAACAGTTTTCTTAAACTTACTCGTTAGGTTCTCATATTTCTGCTCATGCATGTTTAGTAAGACAATCTCGGATTCATTAGAATTTTTGATTAAGATAAAAGTTCTCATTAGTCTTACTCAGTTTCATGTTCAGTGTTCATTACAAACTTGGTATTCAGTTCATGCTTAGATCCCTATTACAAACTTGGTACTAAGTACCCTTGGATATTCAGTCATGCATTCATATATCAATTCAGTCATGTAATTATACATTAGACATACGTTCTTACTATGGGAAATTTAGTTCATCGGCATATTCAGTCATATATTTATGACTCAATTATCATTCTTGCTTCAGGTATGCATGAATTCAGCTTATTAGTCATGCATCAGATATGCATGTTCAGTATGTTATATTCAGATATTCAGTCATGTCAGTCATGAGATAATGTTCATGTTCAGTATGTACGTCAGTTTATGTTCTTTCCCTCACTCTTAGTCTCATTCAAAGAAGAATGTTCTCAAGGGGGAGATATTGTAATACCCCATACTTTTCCTAGCTTGAAAAGTTACCCAAGAATGTTAGAAGCTTTCTTTAAAAGATGAATGTACTTTTTTACACGTGGTATTTTTAATATTTTTGTTTTTTATCATGTGGGGAATCAAATAAGCTTTCCATCGATACCAAATTCACCCAAATCTGACACCCAAGTGAAGAGTTAGATCTTTTTTAGTGAGATAGTGTATCACCTGAGCCTTTAGCGCGTCGATGAGATAGCTCAAATGGAAATTTTCAATTTCCAATATAGCGCCAAACTTATAGGTCACAGACAAGGTGGCAACGTGATAGCTCCACATTGCGCCACCGTGCAATTTCTTATTTGTCACTTTCCAGTGACTTGGCGCGATAGTGGCGCATCGCACCAAGGATGAAAATCGAGAAATTTTCTTAAAAATTAAAGACGTGTCCTAGGGTTAAAAGGGTTAATTTTTCACCCCATATAAGCCTTATAACATGAGATTTGGCCATTATTCAGCAGCTTATACTCAATTACTCTCAAAAACTCTCAAGAACATGCCCTAGGGTTTTCATAGAAGGTTCAATTCCAAGGGAATTCACCATAAAATTTCAAGAATCTCTTTGTTAATCTTTAAAGAATCACAAGCTAAGGTATGCGTCGTGTTCATTCATGGACTCCTTTAATCCATGAAGCCCGAGAATCTCTTTTCTAATTTAAGTTTATGGATTTCTTTATGAATTTCATGTTGGTTTTTTTTTTATGTTGAGGATGATCAATTGAATTCAAATCCATGTTGGGTGATCAATTTTATATGAAATTGATTTGTAAAATGTATATTCATGTGAACCTATAAAAAAACCCTTGGATGATGAAATTAGATATGAGTCATGATGTTTGATTGTTGTATAACGTTGTGTACACATTCTATGCGTATTATGTGTATGATTAAATGCCTAGATAAAGGAACAATGCTCAACTAGTATGATATCATGAAATCCCCATGTATGTACAAGCTTATGCATATCACATGTTTGATGAAGTGCTTCAATATATGAATTATGAATTGTGTTGTTGGTCATGTGTTCAAGTAAGCCATGCTATGTCAGTTTCTTCTCATCAAATCCCAGGGGTAATTGTACATGAACATTTAGCTATGTGCCTAGAGCGATGTCATGTTTTCATGATCTCCTCAGTCAAGCTATGATCCATAGAACTCAGTCAGTCATGTGACTCAGGAAATCTCAGAAATCTTAGTAATTTTAGTAGATCAGTAATCTCAGTAACTTTAGTATTCCCAGTCAATCTTAGGAACTTCAGTATTCTCAGTCAGTCCTCCAAACTCAGCATATTCCGTCAGTTAATGGAACTCAATAAATTCAGTTTAGCTCCACTAGACAATACCACTAGTATCAGTTCAATTTAGTTAATCAGCCCAGTTCAGTTCAGCCAATCAGTTCAGTTTAGTGTCTTTCAGATGGAAGTAGGATTTAGCACCGAGCGAGCCTAGGGATGGGGACTTACCTGCTAGACAGGACTGAGATCCCTAGAAGCAATCCCTATGTTCTAGAACTATATAGCCAGCATAGGTACGAGATGTCACCCGTTAGATAGAACTGACATACTCAGGAATCACCCGTTAGCACATTAAAATATATAGGACTGATCCCAGGGGTCACCCGTTAGATTAGGACTGACTCTATGGTAGTAGTCTTTAACAGTGGCTTGGTACTGACAGCCTTCCAGCTGGGGTTACATGTTGGACCCTAGTAAGGTTAGTTTGGGGTATGTCAGTTAGATAAATACATCCTACAGTTTCAGTTATAGAAATCAGGACTGTCAGATACAATCAATTCAGGTTAGTAATACAGATTTAGAACTATCAAATATAGTCAATCCTTGTCATTATAAATAGACTACGATATCACCCATTAGATAGGACTGATCTCAACTATGGTCAATCAGTAGCAGCATAATCAGATTCAGAGATCACCCGCTAGGTAGGACTGATCTTAGACTAAGTCAAATCTTCTTTATTATCAGTATACTCAGAGATCCCCCACTAGATAGGAGATCTCAAATTCAGTTACTCAGATACAATATGAAACTCAGCTAGTTCCATCAGATTTAGGACTGTTAGACATAATCACTCATGTTATCAGTTAGCAAAACATATGTAATCAGTCGTCAGCTTCAGGACTATCAGATACAGTCAACCAGACTAGTTTATCATAATTAGAACTATTAGACATAGTTATCCATGTATCAATAACATAGTATCAGTCCCTCAGTATTCAATAATATAGTATTCAGTCCTAACACGATCTCAGTTACAGTTACGTAGTCGTGCATGTATTCTCACGTTCATGTTAGTCAGTCAGTTATATTTGTTCATGCTTATGAACCTATTGCAATCAACCTACCTCACTTACATACCAGTATTTTTAAAGTACTGACGTATTTACGCTACGGTGTCTTAGACCATTGGTTTAGAAACATGAGCTCTAGATAACCAGTAGCATCCTAGTTCAACCATTAGAGTTAGAAGTGAGTCCTCATCTTTTGAGTACATGATGATTACATTACTATTTTAGTTTCTAGTTTATTTCAGTAGATGGAGTTAGTTGGGGACATGTCCCATGAATTCCTTATTCAGACAGTTTTGAGGCTTTCAGACTACAACATGTCAGGCTGTTATTTTAGATTTGTTTTGGTAATGTTATACCATTTTCAGACATTGTGTTATCATATGTTTGTTTAGTATTGAACCTTATGACCTTTTAGTTTATGTTTCCAAATTTAACATGTTATATTATGCAGTGTACAGGTACAGATATCAGTCATGGGTTAGCTTGTGGTCCTTCGGGGTCATCAACATCGTGTAGTGTTCCGATTTAAAAAATCTGGGCGTTACAACCTTCTCTATATATTTTATAATAGAATCTAGCCCAATAAAAGAAGCCTCACCAAATTAAAACCACCTTATAGGTGATATAAACCTATGCCCATATAAGGCTTTAAATGGAGCCATCTGAGTACTAGAATATAACTGTTATTATAAGCAAACTCAAACAAGGGTACATGATCATCCCAATTTCCTTTGAAGATAATAATACTGGATCTTAACACGTCTTTCAGAGTTTTAATAGTATTCTCGGTCGAACCATCTGTATGTAGGTGGAAAGCGGTACTAAGCTTTACTTTTGTACCAAGGCCTTTCAAAAATAATTGCCAAAAATGAGAAGTAAACAGAGTACCTTGGTCTGAAATGATGGATAACGGAATCCCATAGACTCTTACTAACTCACGAATATATAAATTATATTTGTGGTCTTAACTGGTAAGAAATGGATTGACTTAGTTATTCGATCCATGACGACCTAAATCAAATCATGCTGACGTCTGGTACGTGGATGTCCCATAATATAATCTATATTAATGGCCTCCCACTTCAAAGTAGGTATGCCAATATCCTAAAGTGTACCTCCTAGTATTTAATGCTTAACTTTCTCTAAATGATAATTAGGACACTTAGACACAAACTTTGTAATGTTTCTATTTATACCATTCTGCCAATAAATATCCCGCAGAGCGCAGTACATCTTGGTATCACCAAGGTGAATCAAATACTTAAAACTATTAACTTCCGTTACTATCCATTCTCTAAACTCATCAATATTGGAAACACATTGATGACCTTGATAGCGATGATCACCATCTCCCTCTTAGGAAAAAACTTTGAACTTTTATTAATGAACTGCTTCCATTAACAGGCTAAGTATCGGAACACTGGCTGGTTTTAATTTACCTTTGCTATAAGAGATGACTCAGACTTATTTAGAACAATCAACCTACCATTATCAATATTATGCAAATAAACTCACAATTGAGATTAGTCTATGCCCCTCCTTGTCCAACTTTTTCTTCTCTTTTTCCACATAGGCTACACTACCCATAGACAACTTACTCAAAGCATCAACCATCATATTTGCATTACCTAGATGGTAGAGCATATTCATGTCATAATCCCTTATTAACTCTAACCACCTTTTCTAACAAAGATTTAACTCCTTTAGTGTCTTATGATTATTGAAATCTCTATATGCACACCATATAAATAATGTCTCCAAATTATCAAGGTGAACACCATAACTACTGATTCTAAATCATGAGTTGAATAATTGTTTTTATAATCCTTAAGTTGTCAGGAGGAGTAAGCTATTAATCTTCCATTTTGTATCAAAACACAACCTAACACAACTTTGGAGGCATTATGTTACACAAATAATCCATCTAATCTATCAATCAAATCTATCACTGGTGTCAAAGTTAATTTATCCTTTTAACTTTTGAATACTTTTCTCGTATTTGTTTGACCATTGGAACTTCACCTTATTTTGTGTCAACTTGGTTATTAGTGTAGATATTGATGAAAAACCTTCCATGAATATTATGTAATAATTGGTCAAACCCCAAAGCTCCTAATATTAGATGGAGTAGTAGGCCTAGGCCAGCGCTTTATTGCATCTATTTTTTGAGGGTCTACATTATACCCTCACCCAAAATCACAAGCCCTAAAAAGGTAACTGACTCAAACTAAAATTCAATTTACTAAAAATTACCAACAACTGGTAATCTTTGAGGGTCTACAATAAAATTCTTAAATTGTCTGCATGTTCCTCCTCACTTTAAGAATAGAAAAGTATGTTATCTATGAATAAAATGAAAAACATGTCCAAATACTTCTTGAAAACCCTGTTTATTAAGTCCATAAAAGCAGTGGGAGAATTTGACATTCCAAAGACATAACCATAAACTCAAAGTGACCAAATCGTGTTCCAGAAGAATTGTTTGAATTGTCATATTCTATTAATTTCAACTGTTGATATCCCAATTTGAGATAAATCTTCAAAAACCAATAGTCACCCTAAACTAGTCAAACGTAATGCCCCGTAAGATCTTAGACAAGTTTTCAGCTATTCATCGCATGTTTAAAGGCCCCAAAGCAATTATTATGCACTAGAGATAAGTGACATGACCCATCTAACACCCTCAAGAATCTAAGAATTTTATTTTTGGCCATTACATGTTTGAAACATTAATTTTTGAGTTGAGATATGTTTAGGAAAGTTAAAAGGGTCTTCTGGGAGAGTTTTAGAATATTTGGATGAGGTTTGGGGTCACTTTCGAATTTTGAGGCAGTAAGCCTCTACGATATTGCTGTGTCATGAAGGATAGTCTCTTTGATAAGCAACGTGTCATGGAGGATAGTCTCCACAATAAGCAGCGTGTCATGGAGTCTAGTCTCCGTGATAGGCAACATTTTACGGAGGTTGTGTAAAATTATGCAGTCTTCCTTAAAGTCAAAAGGCTTATTGGTCTTTCTTCCTTTTTAATCATGAATCCATGACCCAGAACATAAATAGTCTTTATTTTACCTTTATTTTCAATCAATTAACAATATCAATTCCCTTTAACTCTCAAGAGAAAAAACAAGGGTTTCTTCCCCAAGTTTACCTCCCAAGGTCCCAAAATCCAAGTTTCCCTCAAGAAAATAAGGAATTTAGGTATGTGGGTATTTAATAAGGATCTTTTTTGATCCTCATACCCAAAATTACACTTTGTGTTCATGAATTTTATTAAATCCATAAACTAGGGTTCCATGAAAAGTATAAATTCTATGACTTCATCTATGTAATTCCTGAATTCTATAATGAAATAGTATTCCCTCATAATTTCAAGTATTCTTCCATACTTTAATCACGACAATTAGTTACATTGATAAAATTGTTGGAGTTTTGAGTTTAAGTCATGAAATCTCTTATCTTGTCATTACTTTAAAATTATCGTATTTAACTGTATTTTTTAATACTGGTGGGTTATGAACACCCGATACCTAGATAGTCATGCATATTTCATATTTTCAAGTTACAAGTCACTCATACTATGTTTGTAACATGAAATTTATAACACTTTCATAAGGAGGACTCAACAGTAATATATCATGCTAAATATATCAGTTAACATGTTCATGATTACTTCAAATTATACATTCACTGTTATTTTCAAAATTCAATATTTGAGCACATTACTTATTAGTGCATGCACTAGTTTATGATTCTGTGTTAGTTTAGTTAGGAGTAGAGCTTAGCACTGAGAGAACCTAAGAATAATGGTTCACCTACCAGTACAGGACTGAAACCTTTAGTAGAAGTCCCTAAGTTCCAAACTACATAGACAACGTGGGTTATGAAAGGTCACTCGCTAGTTCAGGATTGATACACTCTTATGGGTTACCTTCCAGATTAGGTTTGACACCTTAGTCCGTTGGGACATCAAATTAGTGGATTAATACAGCCAATGTTAGTACTTGTGGTAAGGTACCGACACCATTCCAACTAAGTTACAATTTGGACCCCAATTAGCTAAGAATGGAGTATGTTGGTTAAATGTTAGCTTCCACAGTATCAGTTCAGTATTCAGTTACATAAGCTCAGGTTTGCATAAACAAGTGTTCAGTTTATTATTTTTTGAATTGTTCAATTTTACAGATTATTTCAGCACTTGATTTACTTGGTTTTTTATTCATTTTACATATTCATGCATTCATTTATAGTACCTATATGTATTTCATTTAGTCATGATCTCGCATATCAGTATATTCAAAGTACTAACTACATACTCTCTTGTGCTATATTGATTTCACAATATCGGTTCGGGCACTCAGTTCCTAAATTACATATAGTCCATTCATGTATCACTGAACTGCAACTTTGGTGAGTCCTCATTAGTCAAGGAATATTAGTATTATTTGTCATGATTTATAGTACCTTATCATATGTTATTTCAGTAGTCAGAGTTAGTTGGGTACCTGTCCCAACATCTCATTATGGTTAGAGGCTTTCAGACAGTCAGACAGTTAGTATGATTTTAGTAATGATTATTCAGCATCTTTGTTATTGATTGATGTTTAGATATTTTCATGAATGATTTTTCATAGTATTTTGTTATTTTTTTCAGTCTTTACAACATATGCCAGATCATGGGTTTGCTTCGGACCACTTGTGTCCTCAAGAACCATGTCACGACTAGGGGGTGGTCTTGGGTCGTGACATCAAATAAGTCATAAATTTAGTGGATAAGGTAATTGATCTTAATGATTCCTTTTTTTATTATCAATAATATATACACATTATTAGAGTACCATCCTTCTTGCACACGAAAAAGATTGGAGAACGAGAACCCCATTAAGAAACACTAGGTTTGATAAACCCTTTATCTTAGAGATCCTCAAGTTTTTCCTTTAACTCTATAAGTTTTTCTGGAGCCATTTGATAGGGAGAAATGAAGATGTACTGGGTATCTGGGAGTAGGAAAGTCCCAAATTTAATTTCTCTATCAGAAGGTACCCCGGGCGGATTATTTGGAAACACTTTATGAAACTTAGTAACTACATAAATTTGCTGAATATTTAGGGTCTCTGACCTAGTGTATTTAACCAAAACTAGGTGATATATACACAGGATTATGATTGAATTCTTGGCTTTAAGATTAAAGATGAAAAAACCCTTATGAGTTACTGAACTACCCTCCCACATGAGGACTGACTTATTAGGAAACTGAAATTGTATGACTCTGGTGCAATAATGAATAGATCTATAACATGAATGGAGACAATACATACCAAGAGTAATATCAAAATCTATCATCTCTAGTTCTATTAAATCTGCTAAAGTAACTCGATGAAGGACTATAATAGGAAACTTTCTATATACTCTTCTAGTAACAATGACTCACCAATGGGAGTGGAAACTGAAAAAAAGTTCAGAATGATTGTCGAGACTTACAACAAAGTTCACAACAATAAGTGGGGTTACAAAAGAGTGGGTTGACCCCGAATCTAACAAAACATAGGCATCAAGGTGGAAGACACTAAGCATAACAGTGACTACATATAGGTAGCTCTCCTACTCTTGAAAGGAAGATAGGGAATAAAACTAGATTTGATGCTGACATCCACTTGTACTGGATGATGCACCCTGCTGTTGAGCTGGTCCTCCTGACTTAGCTGTAGAAGTGGTGGAATGAGATTGAGGGTGCACATTTATAATTCTCGGCTTAGAAAAAGGGAATTTCTTAGTCCTATGTCCTGTCGTACCACAACTATAACAACCATCTCTACCTATCAGGCACTCATCCAGATGAATTCTACCATACTTCTTACAAGTAGGAAAAATATATCCCCTATCAATGATATGCTAAGATACAGTGGGTGGTGCTCAACATCATTTTTTTGCTTAGTCCTAGGTGTGGGAGCACTTGCTGAAGACGGTGTGGGTATTGGTGAATGTCTTTGAATCTGAGAGTGGTTTGGCCTTTCTAACCTGTGTTGTCCATATTAAAATTATCTAGTCTTATCCGTATTGGTTTCCCTTTCTCATTTCCTTAGTTTTTAAGTGTCAACCTGCTGAGCATCAGTCATCAATTTAGTAATATCCATATCTCTAATTAACATGGAAGCCTTACACTCCTTGATCGTAAAGTCAGACACTCCAGTCACAAATTTACTCATAAAATTCCTAGAATCCAGCAATAACTCTGGTGCATACTTACAAAGTTAAGTGAACTTGAGACAATATTAGTTCATCGATATAAAACCCTGATCGAGTTTATGAAATCCTCCACCTAACCTCCCTCATCTCACGAGAAAAGAACCTATCTATAAGAGGTTTCTAAAATACATCCCAACTCATTGGAGCATGATTCTTACCCCTACCTTTGTTCCTCATAGTGACCCAGTCATAAGCAACATCTTTTAGTTGGTAAGATGCCAATTCTACACTCCTATTTTGTAAAATATATAATCTAAATGATTTTCTTCACCTTATCGATGAAAAATTGTGGATCCTCATTCATTTTTGATACAAAAAACTTAGGTGGATTAATTCTCAAGAAATCTCAAACTCTAGCTAAAGCTAAGTTACCATTATGCCAAATTATGACTATTGCTGGCTAATTTCCTTGAGTATTTCAGCTTGAGCAAACACTTGAAATGCAGCTCGAAACTCAACATAGGAGATATTATCATTCAAAGGGTCGGCATGTGGTGGTGGGGTTGGTTGGTCCCTATTTTTGTATTCATAAGCTCTGTGAGAATGCATTCTCTGTCACATGAAAGCACGAGTTAGATCAGATAAAGAAAACTTAAAATCATGATAGAGATCATAGAAGAAGAGAAAATTTCTAAAACATTCTATGGACTCGCACTCATAAATATGGTGTGCTTTAAACCCATGATACACTCTACTGGTAAGGAAGAACATTAAAACCTACATTATGAACAATGTATCCACATAGATATACTTTTGGTTAGCACTACTTGAATGTACTGAGTATATGGGTGTGAATGCAATAAGTAAAATCGACAAAAATCATAAGTTTAAAACATGTATGCTAAGTATAAGCAGACTCATCATATTCACGAAGAACATTAAGGATTGAAAAATGTTAAAACATAAGAAATAAATACATAATCAAATACTTCGATGATTCATTACACTTAGTTTCTAAAATTATATTTTCTTGTGGAAGATTATTATAATTGACATAAGCTATGTGAGCTAGCATGGAGTCCAACGTCTTGACCACGTTAAGGAGATTTGTTCTATACCTTTCTATCGATATTGAACCTTAACTATAGTGATCACTAAACTGAGCCCATTAGGGCTATAGAGACACTCTCCAGATATGATCCCTTTAACCTACGGTGGTATGTAGTTTGTTAGAAATAGGATGTGCTAAACCCAAAATCCCCTCAGTTATATATACTACTCCTAAAACTTAATAGTGTTTATACTTTATGAAATTCACCTTGAAATAAGCATATAGGTTTATAAGTCTGAAAACCAATCATGCTTCTGTTCCTAAATCTTATTCTTAAATAACTGTGTAAATTTTATATCATGTCTGAGATCAAAAGATCTAAACTAAAACTTTAATTATGTTGTAATACTCTATAACTTGAATTAGAAAGCTTGAGCTTCTTGTAAACTAAGTAAATCATGCAAAATCATATACACACTTTTCCACTAGTAGAATTTCATGCCAAAATACCAAACTCAGTTCGTAAGATTAATTTTATGGATAAAACATAACTAAAGATAAAATCTTGTGCTAAATAAAGTTTAAAGCATGAGGAAGCATCATAATTTCAAAGGATAATAAAAGTGGGTATGAACCCTTTTCATTAAATGCTTAAATTCAAGTAAAAACTTAAATTTTAGGCACAAGGATGAAAGGTTTTCCTTCTCCAAACCCTATATACCTGAACTTAGTGAATTCTCTTTGACGGAGACTTGAATTTGAGCCTTTGAGATAGAATTATTAGTGGATCCATTTATTTTGATATTATTTTGAACTTGAGAGGAGATGAAATGGTGTATTTGGGTTATGGGGTAAGGGAATATGCTTTATTATAATTTGTAGGAGTATTTAGGATGTAAAAGACCAAAATACCCTTGAAAATATGAAGAAAAAATGGAATTTGGGTATCATTACGACCTTGGGCATAGCATGCCCTTCATGCGGTAACCAGCTGATGTGGCATGCCCTTATTGTGTTGGGCTACTGGTTTTCATGTTAGGGTGTCCATGCCTCCATTGCATGCCCTAATCACAAACCTTTACTTTTTAGGGTCCCAAAATGGCCATAAACACATTTGAAAATTTTTGAAACACTTTCTACTGGTCCCATCAACATTACTTATCATTATTCAACCCAAAAATCACATTAAAACTTATTATGTCTATCAAAATAAAATCATTGAGATTTTTGAGGTCTAACATTATCTCCCTCTTGGTATGACTCATCCTCGAATGATGGTTGGGATAGGGAAAAATCAACCTTATGGGTGCGCTAGGTTGAGGTCTAAAGCTTATTTGCTGTTTGACTGAAGCTACTCACCTCTAGAACAAGCATACAACTAACATGATCGGATACACATAAACCTTATAGGTTAAACTAATATGAGTAAGTTGTTGGTAAGTAGAATTAGAAGGGATTTCCGTTCTCAAGTTGACTTTGTACTAGGAGAAAATAGGTGAAGATATCAACTTGTCATGTTTGCCTCTACTTCCCATACTGCTCTCTCAACTGGTTGATTCCTCCATAGGACTTTCATCAAAGCCGCTTCCATATTCCTTAGCCTTCGAACTTATCGATCAAGAATTTCAGCTGGAATCTTCTCATAGGATAAACTGTCTTTCACTCCTATACTTTCTGTAGGTACTACTAAGGATGGGTCTTCAATTCCCTTCTTTAACATACACACATGGAAAACTGGATGAACAATGGCTAATTCTTATAG
Source organism: Capsicum baccatum var. pendulum (assembly GCA_030864225.1). Classification (NCBI taxonomy): domain Eukaryota; kingdom Viridiplantae; phylum Streptophyta; class Magnoliopsida; order Solanales; family Solanaceae; genus Capsicum; species Capsicum baccatum. The sequence continues at coordinate 162,008,719 of CM061560.1, forward strand.
AAGATCTAGCTCATATGTGACATTTCCAAAACACTTCACGATTTCATATTGACCAATAACCTAGGGATCGAGCTTTATTTTTCTTCCAAATCTTATTACTCCCTTCATGTGTGACATATTAAAAAACACCCAATAATTGATAGCAAACTTTAGTTCTCTCCTCCTCACATCTACATATGATTTCTGACAACATTACACAGTTTGCAACCTCTTATGAATTAACTGAACCTTATCAATAGCTTTGAGAATAGAATTCATCCCAATTAAAGTAACTTCACCACTTCAAATCACACTATAGATGATCTATAGATACGCCCATATAAGGCTTCAAATGGAGCCATCTGAATACTAACATGGTAACTATTATTATAAGAAAACTGAATCAAGGGTAGATAATCATTCCAATTTCATTTAAAGTAATTCACATAGTCTCTCAATATATCTTCTTAACTTTGATTAGTATGCTCGACCTGACCATCTTTCTATGGGTGGAAAGAGTTACTAAGCTTCTCCTTTGTTCAAAGGCCTTTCTAAAATAATTGCTAAAAATGAGAAGCAGACTAAGTACCTCTGTCTGAAAAGATAGATCATGAAACCCGTGGAGTGTTAATAACTCACCAACATATAAGATAGCATTATCTTTAGACGTATCTGAGGTCTTAATTGGCATGAAATTAGATAACTTGGTCATTGATCCATGAAAACCCACATAATGTCATGCAGACGTCTGGTGAGAGGAAGTGCCTTGATAAAATCCATAATTAATTATCTCCCATTTTTAATCAAGGATACCAATATACTAAAGTGTGCCTCGTTGTCTTTGATGCAAAACTTTCATTTGCTAAAAATTGGAACACTTAGCCACTAACTTTTCTATGTCTCTCTTCATACCATTCCACTAATAAACTTCCTACAGAGCGTGGTACATATTGGTGGCACCAAGGTGAATCGAATAATTTGAAATATGAGTTTTCTCTAGTATTCATTCTCTCAACTCATCAACATTAGGAACACATAGATGACCCTAATAGAGAAGAACACCAACTACCCCTTGGGAGAAAACTTTAACATTTATTGATGATCTGCTTCCATTAACTAGATAAGTATCGAATCACTGCCTTCTTTTTCCTTTTCCTATGCTTTGAGAGGCGACTCAAAACCATTTAGAACCATCAAACCACCACCATGTATATCGTTCAAACAATTTCCCAATTGAGCTAGTGTAACGCCCCGAGAGGACACCCTGGGGGTGACATGGTGCTTACAGTCGCGAGGGACCATAAGCTAACCCATGAGTTGGTACTTGCTATGAGCACTGAATAACATAATCATAAATGCGGAAGTATAACTTATATGCCCTAAGGTTTTAATAACTGAAACAAGTTCTGGATTATGAATCTGAAAAAATAACTATTTGAGTCAAAATAAATACTGAAATCTGAGATAAACTGAATAACTAACTAATAGGCCGACTGAAGTCTGAATACTAAATAACTAACTGTAGTGTATAAAAGCCTCTAAACGAAATAACTATGAGTTGATGGGACAGGCCCCAACTAACTCCAACTAACTACTAAACTGAAAGCATAAAATAAATAATCCGTCCTCAAAATATGAGGACTCACCACTGCGACTGTTGAGAGTCTGAGATGTCTAAATGTGATTCGAGAACTGAGCGTTATCACCTATGATAAAATAATCATAACGCAAAAGAAAGATATGCGATCAGTACTTTGAATGTACTGGTATGCTAAATCAGGTAAGCTAATATGCAGGTTTCATGAACATGAATAATAACTGTCTGAATATACAAATAAAACATGGAGTACTGAATAGAGAGCATGAAATCTGTAGAGATTGAAAATATATGAAATTTATAAATACTATGTATGCATAAAAGTCTATAAATGCTGAAGGTACATGAAATCTGTAGATACTGGGAATGCATGATCAAGCATATAACATGAACTAAATAAAAGTCTATAAGACATACTGAAATAACTAATATCTGTATGCCTTGGTCAAACAACACTGAGATTGAATGTTTGAACTGATTACTGGACTAAAACTGTAACTGAGACTGTGGGAGGTATCATCTAACCGACATGCCCCAATATTAGCTAATTAGGGTCAAACTTGTAACCCAGTTGGAAGGGTGTTAATACCATGCCATAGGTACTAACGCTGGCTGTGTAGATCTACTATACTTAATTACTATCCCGAAGGACTAAGGGTGTCAAGCCTAAATTGAAGAGTGACCCCAGCGAGATAGTCAAGCCTACATGATGGGTGACTTCTCATATCCTATGCTGGCTATGTAGTTCTGGAGTTTAGGTATTGATACTAGCAACTTTGCTTATCTGATGGGGAAACCGCCATCCCTACACTCGCTCGGTGCTAAGTCCTACTCCCAACTGAATGACACTGAGTTACTGACTATTTTGAGTTTAATCTGACTGATCTAGTAATGCTCATAACATGTATTCTGAAGTTATTCTTAAGATACTGAGACGAGACTAAATAAGCAACTATGGTTTTTGGGCATTCAATACCCCCCAAGACTCAAAAGAAATAATAGTAACATGATATTTAAGCTTAGAGGACATAGCATGGAGTCTTTTATCAAACATGTATCTTGTAGGTATTTTATCAAACACTTGTAGTTCATAGTTTGGTCAAGTCATAGGAATGTTAGGGAACTTGTAGTAATAGCATGAATTCAATATGAATAGTTCTAAATCATGACTAATTCAATGAATGATAACATTAAAACATGGAAAATTGAATAACAACAATAATTTCATCTATACATGGTGTAAAATCATAGTTCATGGAGATTCATGGGTGAAATAATAATTTAAAATCAAAATAACATGAAAAGATCACAATTTTGTAATTTAAATCGGATACTTGGACTCCATGGGTGAAAGGAACCATGGATGAAGATTTAACATACCTGGATTAATGAATTTAAGAGGATTGATGGAGAGTTCTTGAGATATGGCCTTGAATTTGAGAGCTAGGGTTTTTCTATTCTTGAGGAGAATGGATCCCCTTTTGAGTAATCTAAGAATAATGGGTATATGATGTCCTATTAGGCTTTAATTTTGTGTTTAGGATGAGTTTAGGGCTTAGGAAAATGACCGAACAGCCCCTTGGAAATAAAAAATGCAAAACTAGAAAAACTAAAAAATCCTGATTTAAGGCCTTGGCGCGATGCGCCAGGATCACAGAGCCTCACTGGAAATTGATGACTGAGACCTGGAAGCTTGGCACGACGTGGAGCTATCGCGGTAAGCCTTTGGAATGCCATTTTGTCCACCTTCGCGACGCGCCATTATCGCGGAGGCTCACTAGAAATTGCCAAATGTGAACTGGGTCCTTGGCGTAATTTGCCAATATCGCGGTCCCTTACTGGAAATTGACAATTGTCATTTAGACTGGATCCGAAATGTGCTACTGACCAAAATGAAGGTGCTTAACGACTGAAACTTAAAATCACCATAACTTCTTACATAATTATCGGATTTGGGTGAATTTTACATCGTTGGAAAGCTAATTGAATTTCCTACGCAATGGCAGGCTCTAAACTGAAAAATAAAAGGTATTTCAAAAATTTTATATATGAATACTCATGTATTGGGAATTAAATTATTCTAGGGAAATATGGGGTATTAGAACTAGTCTGCGCACCTCATTGGCCAACTCCTTTTTCTCCTTTTCAACATGGGCTACATTACCCATAGACAACCTGCTCAAAGCATTAGCCATAACATTTACCTTGCCCAAATGGTAGAGCACATTAATGTCATAATCCTTTTGCAACTCCAACCACCTTCTTTGAAGATGATTTAACTCCTTTAGTGTGAACATGTATTGAAGACTCTTATATTAGTGAAATTTCCAACTACACACAATATAGATTATGTCTCCAAATTTTCAAGGCGAATACCACAACTGCTAATTCCAAATCATAAGTTAGATAATTCTTCTCGTGATCTATAAGTTGTTGGAGGCATAAGCTATTACTCTTCCATTTTTCATCAAAACACACCCTAACCCAACTTTCAAAGAATCATAGTACACAAATCCATCTAACCCATCAGGCAAAGTTAGCACTAGCGACAAAGACAATCTATCATATAACTCTTGAAAACTTTTCTCGCATTTGTCTAACTATTGCTACTTTACTTTCATTTATGTCAACTTGGTCAATGGTGGATATATGAGGAAAAATCCACAATGAACCTACTGATAATTGGTCAAACCTAGAAAGCTCCTAATATCAGATGGACTAATGGTCCTAGACCAACGTTTCATTGCATCTATATTCTAAGGGTTTACATGAATACCATCACTTGAAATCACATGCCCCAAAGAGGTAACCGACTCCAACTAGAATTCACACTTACTAAACTTTGCAAACAATTGGCGATCTTTGTGTTTCTGCAATACTATTCAAAAATGGTTTGCATGTTCCTCCTTACTTTGAGAATAGAAAAGTATATCATCGATGAAGACAATGACAAACATGTCCAAATACTTCTTGAAAACCACATTCATTAAGTCCATAAATATGGAAGAAGAATATATTAGTCCAAAAGACATAACCATAAACTCAAAGTAACCATACGAGTTCTAAAAGAAGACTTCAAAATGTCACATTCCCTAACCTTCAACTGGTGATATCCCGATCTGAGATCAATCTTCAAAAACCAACAGACACCCCGAAGCTGGTTAAATAAGACATAAATTCTGGGGATAGGGCACTTGATCTTAATGGTGGCGTTGTTTAGCTGCAAGTAATGTATACATATTTTGAGAGTACCATACTTCTTGCACATGAATAAGATGGAGCACCCCATAGAGAACACTGGTATGATGAACCGCTCATCTAAGAGATCCTTAAGTTGTTCTTTTAACTCCTTAAGTTCAGCCAGAGATCTTCTATAGGGAGGAATAGAGATGGATTGTGTATCTGGGAGTAGGCCAATCCCAAGTTCAATTTCTCTATTGAAAGGTGCCTTGGGAAGATAATCTAGGAAGACTTTGGGCAATTCATTAACTACATAAATTGATTGAATAGTTGGGGTCTCAGACTTTGAATCTTTAAATCAAACAAAGGGGTAGATACACCTTTTTGAGATTAACTTCTTAGATTTAAGATAAAAGTTGTAGCTACCCTTAGGACTGGAGACCGCCCCCTGAGCCTATTCTAATATGACTGAGAACACCTAGAAATGGATGAATACTAATATAAAACAAGACATGAAAGATAACTCAAAGATCTATATAAAGTTAAAATACAAATATATCTACAAAACCAAAATCCAATACCAAATGACAACCATAATACCCAAGTTCTCATTAGTCTAACAAAGCCTCTAACAAAAAAATCGAGTACCAATAAATTGTTAGACATGCCCCTGACCATAGTTAAAATATATATGAGATAAAGTCTATGACATAAGAAACCAAACATGAAATGACGTCTTTTAAAAGATGGAAGTTCACTACTTAAAGTCAACTCATGAACCAACCAAGAATACCTGATCATTGTGTAGGAGGAGTAGAAGTATGGCCAGTTCCTGCATCACGTAGGGATACAATGTCTGAAGACGGTAAGCGGTTGGAGCGCTAACAAGTAACATAGGGGTGGGAGAACAAATAAATCCATGCATAATAAATCAAATTAGTTAAAATCTAATGCACATAACCATATGCAAATACATACACATATATACCATGTCGGGATAAGGAACAATGCTTTACATGAATATTTAAAAATTTTAGCTTGGATTGTGTAGCTTAACCATTATAAAATCCACTCACGAGCTATATGGGTCTAGTGTCACCCACTGAACGGGCCCTAGTATGCGTTAGCCACATGAACCAGAGATATCATAGAAGGTTGGGGATTCCAATGTACCCTTCGCCCTCTATGATACATATGTACATCTATACACTTGGGGGATTCCCTCGAACCCTGCAAGCATATTTCCACTAAGAATACCCTCACATCGGCTAACATGAGTTTCTTGTATCAGTCCTTTGGACTCACACCTTTACGGTTAGCTAACACAACCCCCAATAATGCCCAATTAAAACAATTTACATATAACCCATCTACCAAAATACAGGAGTCAATTAATAAGACATTATTAAGTGGTATCGTCAAATCAACTATAGCTTGCAAAAAATATCATTAAACAACACATACGAGATTCCTTTATACCCTGTAGACTCCATTATCAAAATTACTTAGGGGATTCCATTATATGCCACAAGGTTTTCATAAATCATTTACTTAGGGGATTCCATTATACCCCAAAAGGTTTTCACAACCATCCTTAACCATTTATACCCTACAATAGTTTCAAAGGGAATAAGCTAAACCAAATGAGATGACAAAATCATATTCACTAACAATTTATCAAACAGGTTGAGGGCACATTATTTCCAAACCATATATCAAGGTAAAATGACCAAATTAGCAATTAACCATGACTCCTCTATTCAATTATCATTCCCATGCATCCCACAATGTTTGTAAACATTAATAAAGCATGAATTTTGCATAATAAACAATGGAAAATCAATTTAGAGACCAATAATGTCAAAATCCCTTAACTATTCCAAAACTTACACCAAAACCATGCCATAATAATCAATTTATGCTAATAAGAAATTATAAGTTCAAGGGAAAGAGATACATGCCATAATTGACAAAAAATTTAACGAATACCACACCCTTAGGATCCTAGATGACCACCTCCTAGAACCCTAGCCTTGAGTTGAAAAGGGGATTTTGAGAGACAATGTTTAAGAGTGAATAATGACCTTTGCGTATTGAAAAGCTGATGAGAGTTAGTACTTGTATGTTTTAAAAGTTGTGTATGAGTGAAAGGACCTTACTACCCTTCTCTCCTTTTTAATTAAACAAAATAGCTGCAAAAATACACAGGTACATATCGTGGAACTCATTGCGGTGACTACCTTCCGTGCTGCGGGGCTATCACAGAGGCTTACTACCTCCGTGACCCTAAACTACCCCGAACCCTATCCAAAAATTCCTATACTCTCCCAGGTTATCCTTTTTACATCGCCAAATATGATTTGAGTCAAAAATTAATATTTCAAGTACGGGAAGGCCAAATATAAAATACTCAAAATTTGAGGGTGTTACATTATCTCCCCATATGATCATTTGTCCTTGAATTGATGAGCTAAGACACATTTTTCACGAGAATAATATCAATGCAATAGAATCAAAGGATAAAACAGTTAATAACAAGAAAGAATGAAGTTCATACCTCAAGCTTCTTCTTCTATCACAAGGAATAGAAATGGATATTTAGCCTTCGTATCCTCTTTCACCTCCCAAGTGGCTTCTTCCACTTTATGGTTTCTCCAAAGGACCTTTACCAATGATACATCTTTGGTTTGCAACCTACGAACTTTCCTATCCAAGATCTCCACTCGACCTCCTTGTAAGATAGAGAATCTAAGACACCAACATTCTCAATAGGCATCACCAAGGAAGGATCCCCTATGCATTTCCTTAACATGGACACATGAAACATAGGGTGAATAGAACCCAAACTCGAAGGCAACTCCAACTCATATACAATATTCCCCACTCTTTTGAAAATCCAATAAGGAATAATGAAGTAGGGACTGATCTTCCACTTCTTTCCAAAATACATCACTCTCTTCATGGGAGGCACCATCAAGAATACCTATTAACCCACATCAAACTCCTACTCACTTCACCTTATGACTGCATAGGAATTTTGGCGACTTTGGGATATTTTAAGCCTATTTTGAATGACTTCACCTTCCCCATAGCTTGATAAACTAAATCAGGATCGAACAACCTCACCTTACAAACTTCGAACCACCCAATAGATGATCTATACCTCCTACTATATAATGCCTCAAATAAAGCGATATCAATGCTAGAGTGGTAACTTTTGTCGTACATAAACTCTACAAAAGGTAAGTGGTCAACCCCACTGCCACTAATGTCAATTACACAAGCCCAAGGCATATCCTCTAGAGTCTTAATTATCCTTTCCACTTGTCCATTCGTGTGCGGGTGGAAAGCTGTACTAAGGGTCATCTTAGTCCCCAAACCTCGCTGAAACGACCACCAAAATAAGATGAAAACTGAGTAACACGATCCCAAATAATGGAAACAGGAGTACTATGCAACTTTACGACCTTCTAAATAAACAACCTTGAATAATCCTCAACAGAATAGTTAGTCCTCACCGACAAGAAGTGAGTATACTTAGTCATCCTATCCACGATGACCCTAATTGAATCAAACTGATTTCGAGAACATGGAAGACCAGTAAGAAAATCCATATTTATCACTTCTCATTTCCATATAGGCCACTAGATTTCTTGAGACAACCCACAAGACCTCAAGTGTTCCACTTTCAATTATAGACACATCATGCACTTAGCTACAAAGTTAGCTACATCTCTCTTCATGTTATTACACCAATATCTCCTCAAGGTCATGATACATCTTTGTCAAACTAGGGTGAACCGAATAATATGACATATGATCTTAAACAAAAATTCTTCCTTGCAGGCCATCCATATCGGGGATATAAAATCTCCCTCGGTACCTGAAGATACCATCACCACCAACCTCAAAACCCATAACCTTCTACCTACCCACATCATCCTTGATCTACATCAAGATAGGATCCAACACTTGTTTCTTCTTCACCTCAGGACCAAGAGATGACTTTCCCACCTTTTGCACGAACACACAACCACCCTCGAAATCTAGGAGACAATCTTTAATATTAGCCAAACGATAAATATCCTTCACCAAATCCGACTTATTCTCCACATAGGACAAGCTCCCCATCGATAACCTGCTCAGAGCCTCAACAACCATGCTAGCCTTACCTGAATGATAATAAAGACTCATGTCGTAGTCCTTGAGTAATTTAAGCCATCTTCTTTGCCTGGGATTTAACTCCTTTTAGGAGAAAACATACTGTAGGCTCTTATGATCAGAAAAGATATCAGCATGAACCTCAAATAGATAATGCCACCAAATCTTCAATACGAATACCATGACTAAGAACTGCAAATCATGAGTTGGATAATTCCTCTTATGAACTTTCAACTGCCTAGAAGCATGTGTTACTAGCTTGCCATGCTGCATCAATACACAACCAAGTCCGACAAAGATGCATCACAATAAACCACAAACCTATCATTTCGTTCATGTAAATCAAAATTAGAGTATAAGTTAATTTATATTTTAGCTTTTCAAAACTACCCTCACAAGCATCGGACCATAGAAACTTCACCTTGTTTTTGAGTCAACCTAGACAAAGGTGAAGCAACCAATGACAAGCTCTTTAAAAACCTCTTATAATAACTCGCTAAACGAAAAAGGTTGTGAATATCAGTTGGTTTCATAGTCCTAGGCCACTTCTTAACCACCACAACTTTCTATGGATCCACAATGGTCCCTTCACTAGAAAAAACATGACCCAGAAAAGGAATAACATTCAACCATAACTCACGCTTTAAAAACTTAGCATATAATTGCTGATCTTTTAGTCTACAATATGACACATGGGTGATAGGCATGATCCACCTTATATTTTGAATATGCCAGAATATCATCTATAAACACAATCATAAAAAAATCCAAGAATTGACGAAATACTCGGTTCATGAGATCCATAAATATCGCTAGGCATTGGTTAACCCAAATGACATAACCAAGAACTCAAAATGTCCATACCGGGTACAAAAGGCAGTCTTAGGTATATCCTCCCCCTTAATCTTTAATTGATGATAATATGATCAAAGGTCAATCTTAGAGAAATACTTAGCACCCTAAAGTTGGTCAAATAGATCATTAATCCTAGAAAGAGGGTACTTATTCTTCACAGTCACCTTAATCAACTTATAATAATCAATACACATTCGAAGAGAACCATCTTTCTTATGTACGAAGAGAATACGAGTACCCCATGGAGACAAACTAGGGTTGATAAAACCCTTGTCAAGAAGATCCTTAAACTGCACCTTAATCTCCTTTAACTCAGTCGAACTTATTTTATAAGGAGGGTTAGCGATATAAAGAGGGCCTAAAATAAGATCAATCCCAAAATCAATTTCACTATTAGGAGGAACACCAGGAAGATCATTATGGAAAACCTCATGAAACTCATTAACCATAGGAATAGATTGTAATAAAGCACCCTTCGAGTTAGAATCTTTAACCCAGACCAGATGATAACAAAACCCCTTACAAATGATTTTTTTGGCTCTAAGATATGATATGAACCTTTCCTTGGGCACTAGGAAGCTCCCTTCCTACTCAATAATTTGCTCATTAGGGAATTTAAAGATGAACTTACGGGTTCAACAGTCTAAAGAGGCATAGCACGAGAGTAACCAGTCCATTCCTGATACGCCCAAATTACAACTCTCGTTAGAAAGTGTAAGCGGTCGCTATCAAATATAGAACCCAACAGGGTTGGGTGTCGAATCCCATAGGGAATACTATGGTCACTAAGTATTGTGATTATTATTAGACTGTTGGTCGAAAATTCCAAGGTAAAGGGGGGTTTGCTTTAGGCGCATAATAATATTATCAAAGTAACGATGGAATGATATGTGTAGTAGGATTTGATCACAGAGAATAACAAGTTAGGGTTATGTCCACCTTGTAGTTTCTACTTCTCTATTAACTATGAGTAATGTAGAGTTTATACATGCATGCACTTATAGAGAGTCGTATTCTAATTCTAAATCCAAGTGTTTTTCAACCATCAAGGATTTACTCACCTTAGCTCTCTCGAACCTAAACTGTACAACAAATGGTACGAATTCTCCAAGAAGTTAATCCTGCTAGGGCATTAACGTGTAAATAGAAGTTGAAAACCCTATTTTCTTGTCACACTCTCTTATCCAAACATGTAACTTTTCTATCGAACACGTTAATGCTATAATGACACATTCCCTATGTTTGCAACCATGAGAATTCAATCAAAATGAAAAGAGTAATGATATAAGTGGCATGACACATCATAACTTCACAAACTCATAGCAATAGAGAGTATATTACAAGGTTTCCATAACCCTAACAGATAAGCTTAGCTACTCATGAATACAACGGAAATCAAAATAGACATAATCATCATACCAAAACTTAGAATAATCTTCGCGATGGAGATGATTAGCGACAATAAGAGAAGATCGTGTTTCTCTCTAGCCATTGCTCAAGCCTAGCCATTTTTCTCTGTTCCAAAACTATTACAGAATCTGAATAAAGAATAATGAATGATAATGCTGAAAATTCAGCAATAGGGTTTTTAATAATATCCTTCTCTACTAAGTTGCTACTGCATCCTTAAGTATTTAAAAATACTGAGTTTGGCTGGGAAAAAGTTCCCATGCATCACATTCAGTCCAAAAGCTGTCTTCCCTCTTATGTGAAGTTTTCCTTTGTTGTCCACAGGTCCCTAAAGTGCTGAAATCCTCCTCATTGGTACCTGAAAAGTATGCTAGTCACATAGGTCAGCTCACTTAGTTGAAAATAAACTAAAAGTGTAGGAATTATGTATTTTATCCTCAAAACATAGCTAAAACATGGGTAGGTTTTGGTGCTTGGACGTGTAAATACGCCCAACATAAATTCCTAAGATAACTTTAAAATCTAATATGCGTAATTCAAATAGATCCACCAAGGTTTCCCTAAGACCAGTAGATACTGCACAACCTCTATATACCCTTTAGCAATCACCGAGTCACCCACTAAGGTAGAAACAGAAAAGGTCCGAGGATCAAAACCAAAATGCACAAATATAAATAGGGTCACATAATAAAAGGTAAACCCCGAATCAAGTAAAAAATACATATCATGAGAGAAGAGTGTTAAAATACAAGCGATGACATCAGGAAATGACTTGGACTCGTGATGAGTAGTAAGAGCATACAGGCAATTTTGGCCAGTGTGAGAGCCAGAGGTGGCACCTTTTGGTTCAGAAGCTGATGAAGTAGCAATAGGAACCTTATTGGACATAGAAACAACCTTTGAAGGATAATTCCACTGTAAATGACGAATCTGACCATAACTAAAACACCAATTCTTCCCCTCATCATAGAAATCATGATGCGATCGACCACAAAACTTGCAAAGAGGATATGATGGAGCCGATTGGGCCCCACTAGCCTGAGATTGGGCACCCTCAACCTATAACCATCATCTCTCTGGAAATAATGATCTTTGGATAGCTTCAGATAAGGTGCACTAGCTATCAAATAGGATCTAGAATAATCGTACTTCTTCTTGGACCATTTTCCACTATATCTACCACTTTGTTGCTACCTTTACCCTAATCTGAATAACAAAGTTTCTTACTCTACCTCTTTCCTATATCTGCTTGCCTCTTCTCCTCCTTCTCAACCTAGTGCATATACACCATAAGTCTAGAGATGTCTATATCTTTATTCAACAAGGCAACTTTTCTCTCCAAAATCAACTCGCGAGACAGACTAGAAGTAAATTTCCTAATTCTATCGCTCATGCTAGACAGTACCTCAATAGTATATCATGACAACTAGTGGAATTTCAAGGCATACTCCTTCACTGTTATCCTAGCTTACTTCAAATTCATAAACTCAAAAATTTCTTTCACCTCCCTCAACTCCTGAGGAAATAAGTGGTCAAGAAAGGCACTAGAAAAGTTATCCCACAAATTAGACTAAGCATTATCACCCTTAAGACACTCCCAGTCCTCATACTATTGGTACACCATATCCTTCAACTGATAAAAAGCAAGTTCCACACCCTCAACCATAGTAGAATGCATAACCCAAAAGATTTTCTCCATCTCATATATAAAACTTTGAGGACCCTCCTTAACCTTAGTACCAATAATAGTCGAAGGGCTCAGCCTTATAAACTGGCTAACTTTAATGGCCTAAGATGAAATCCCAACATTACCAGTAGAACTCGACTAACGTGATTTAGATATATACAGTTGAGTCAATAGATGAATAATTTGGTGAAACACAACATTAGTAATATCTTCCTGAGGTGGTTGAGTATATGTACCACCAGTTGGAGCAAGATTAAGAGAGATAGGTGGAACTCCACGTGGACATTCAGAAGTAGTAACCAAAGACTGGGTTTGTACCTCAAGAGTAGGATGAACTCCATCCACATAGTCCTCAGGTGGGAAAAATGAGTTTTCACAAGATTTGTATCGTCTGATAGGCATGATCTAAAAGGCAAATAAATAGGAGTTAGAGGAATCTAAGACCTTAGACTCTATAGCCCAAAAATAAGACAACAAGAAAGGGAAACATTCTTAAATTCCACATAGTCTCTCTCTTATAAGTGTGGTGCCCTACATACCCATAAAAAAGACTCTACTTGACATGACTTTGGGGATACCCCATGAAACCAGCTTTGATACCAACTTTGTCATGGCCCATATCGAGGCCTGGTTGTGATGGGCATCTCAAGTCCACTGAGGACGAGAGACCACCCCCTTAGCCTATTCCAAAATGAATGAGAATACCTAGTAGTAGATGAATACTAATATAAAGCAAGATAAGAAAGATAACTGAAGGATCTATATAAAATAAAATCCGAATTAATCCACAATACTGAAATCCAATACCAAATGACAACCATAATACCCAACTCCAATATAGTCCAACAAAGCCTCTAACCAAAAACCAAGTACCAATAAAGGGTTGGGACATGCCCCCAACCATAGCCAAAACAAATATAAGATCAAGTTTATGACATAAGAAACCAAATATGAAATGACGTCTTTCAAAGGATGTAAGCTCACTATTTCAAGTCTAATCATGAACCAACCATGAAAACCTAATTATTGTGCAGGAGGAGTAGAAGTATAACTAGTTCCTATATCCCGTAGAGATATAACATTTGAACATGGTTAGTAGTTTGAGTGCTACCATGAAACTCAGGGATAGGGTAACACATAATGCCATGCATAATAATTCAAATCAGTCAAAATCTAATGTACGCAACCATATGAATATATATATATAGATATAAATATGTATATGTGTGTATATGTATATGTGTGTATACACCATGTCTGGATAGGGAACAAGGCTTAACATAAATGATTAAAAACTTTATCGCGGATTGTGTAACTTGACCATCATAAAATCTATCCATGAGATAAATGGGTCTAGTGTCTCCCCCTAAATGGGCCTCAGTGCATGTTAGCCGCACGAACCAGAGATATCGTAGAAGGTCGGGTATTTTGACATACCCTTCGCCCTCTATGATACATATGTACATATATACACTTGGAGGATTACCCCATACCCCATAAGCACACGGTCACTAAGACCAACCCTCACGTCGACAAATATGAGTTTCCAATATCAGTCCTTTGGACTCATACCTTCATGGCTAGTTAACACACACCCCATTAATACCTGATTAAAATATTTTACACATAACCTATCCACCAATTCCAAGATTGTGGTATCCCACAATCTTCATAAACATTAATAAAGTATGTATTTTTCATAATAAATCATATAAAAACTATTTAACGACATCAAAAGTCCTCAACTATTTCAAAACTCACTTCAAAACCTTGCCAAAATAATCAATTTATGCCAATAAGAAAATGTATGTTCAAGGAAAAGAGATACATTCCTTAATTGCTTTAAAATTTGAAGAATACGACACCCGTAAAACCCTAGGAAATCACCTCCATGAACCCTAGCCTTGAGTTGAAAAGGAGATTTTGAGAGAGAATGCTTAAGATAGAATAATGACCTTTGCATATTGAAAAACCAATGAGAATTGGTCTTTTTCTGTTTTAAAAGTCGTGTATGAGTAAAAGGACCTTACTACCCTTCTCCATTTTTTAATTAAACAAAACAACCATAAAATTACACAAGTCCACGTCGCGGACCTTATTGCAGTAGCTATGTTTTGTAGCACGGGGCTATTGCAAAGGCTTACTGCCTTTGTGACCCAAAACATCCCGAACCCCATCCAAAAATTTCAAAACTCTCCTGAGTTATCCGCTTTACATCATCAAACATGATTTGAGTTAATAATCAATATTTCAAGTACAAGAAGGCCAAAAGTAAAATACGCAAAAATTGAGGGTGTTATAGTTATTGAACTATCCTCCTACTCTTGCCTGAATAAACACAATCCATACCAAGAATGACACCTAAAATCTAAAATCTCTAGCTCTATTAAATTTGCTAAAGTAATTCTATGGAAGACTATAGTAGGGTGCTTTTTGTATTCTCATCTAGCAACAACTAACTCATTAATGGGAGTGAAAATTTAAAAAGGTTTAGAAAGTCTCTCGATACTTACAGTAAAGTTCACAACAATAAGTGGGGTTATGAAATAAAGGGTTGACCCTAGATCTAACAAAACATAAGCATCAAGTGAAAGATATAAAGCATACTAGTGACTGCATAAAGGGAGTTCTTTTACCCCTAATGTAAAGGTATAGGATAAAACCAGTTCTGATGTTGATCGCCATCTGTACTAGGATGTGCACTATAATAGAAATAGGCAGATTGACTAAGCTACTCAAGTGGTGAATTGAGACTGAGGGTGGGCATCTCTACTTCCCTACTTAGCAAAGAGGCATTCCTTGATCCTATGCCCTATTTTACCACAACAATAAAAACCATCTCTACCCTTCAGAAACTCACCTAGATAACTTCTACTACACTTCTTATAGGTAGGAAAAGTGTATCCCCTGAAAATACTTCTATTGAGATTTAGTAGCCGGTGCTCGACCCCACTCTTCCCTCTTAGTCCTAGGTGTGAAAGTACTTGCTGAAGACAGTGCGGGTGTTGATGAATGACTTCAAAATAGAGAATGGTTTTGACCCTCCTAACATGTGCTGACCATATTAAAATTGTTTGGCCCTAGCCCTCTTGGTCTACCTCTCTCATTTCTTTAGTTTCTCAGCCTCAACTTACTAAGAATGGGCCATTAATCAAGCAATATCCATATCTCCAATAAACATGGAATCCTTACACTCCTTGACCACAAAGTCAAACACTCTAGTGACAAATTTACTTATATGGACCCTAGAATCTAGCAACAACTATGGTGCATACTGTAAACTGAAGGGATCGGGATATTTACAACTGAGTCAATAGATGAATAGATTGGCATAACTAAAGATTAGAAATATCTCCCTGAGATGGCTGAGTATGAGTGCCACCAGCTGGAGCAAGATTAGTGTAGATAGGTGGAAGTCTGCGGGGACATTCAGAAGTAGTGACCCAAGACCTAGTCTGTACCCTAAGAGTAGGAAGAACACCATTCACATTGTCCTTAGGTGGAAAAAATGATTTTTCATTGGATTTGTTTTGTGTGGGAGGCATGATCTAGAAGGAAAATAAACGAGAGTTAGAGAAAAACAAGACTTTAGACTCTATAGCCAAAAAATAAGACAAGAAGAAAGGGAAATATTCCTAAATTCTTTCTAGTCTCTCTCTTATAAGTGTGGTGCCTAAACACTTATAAAGGAGACTCTACTTCACACGGCTTTATGGAATCCCCATGACACCAAAACCTAGGCTCTGATACCAACTTTGTCATAACCCAAACTGGGGCCTGGTCGTGATGGGCAACTCAAGTCCACTATGAACTAGAGACCGTCCCCTTAGCCTATTCCGATATGAATGAGAACACCTAGTAGTAGATAAATACCAATAAAAAGCAAGACATGAAAGATAACTCAAGGATCTATATAAAATCAAATCCAAATCAATACACAGTAGAATCTAATACCAAATAACAACCATAAAACCCAAATCCACTGTAGTCCAACAAAGCCTCTAAGCAAAAAACCAAGTACCAATAAAGTGTTGGGACATGCCCCCAATCATAGCCAAAATAAATATGAGATAAAGTCTATGACATAAGAAATTAGACATTAAATAACATTTTTTGAAGGATGTAGGCTCACCATTTTAAGTCAAATCACGAACCAACCATGAACACCTGATCACTGTGTAGGAGGAGTAGAAGTATAGCCAGTTCCTACACCGTTTGGGGATATAACTTCTAAAGATGGTTAGCGGTTTGAGTGCTAGAATGTAACTCAGGGATAGAGAAACAAATAATGCCATGCATAATAATTCAAATAAGTCAAAATCCAAATGCATATAACCATATGCAAGTACATATATATATATATATATATATACACCATATCTAGCTAGGGAACAAGGCTTAACATGAAAGTTAAAAAACTTTAGCCTGGATTGTATAGCTTGACCATCATAAAATTCAAGAATGGGATAAATAGGTCTAGTGTCACCCCTGAATGGTCCGCAGTGCATGTTAGCCGCATGAACCAAAGATATCATAGAAGGTCAAAGATTTTGACATACCCTTCACCCTCCATGATACATATGTACATCTATACACTTGGGGGATTCCCCCATACACCATAAGTACATGGTCACTAAGACCAACCCTCACATTTCCAAATATGAGTTTTTGGTATCATTTATTCAGAATAGCACCTTCACGGCTAGTTAACATAACCCCCATTAATGCATAATTAAAACATTTTTCACCTAACCTATCCACTAATTCAGAGAGTCAATTAATAATGCCTTTTTATGTGGTATCATTATACCAACAATAGGTTGCAAATAATGTCATTAACCAACACTTAGGGGATTCTTCATACCTTATAGACTCCATTATTAAAATCACTTGGGGGATTCAATCGTACCCCACAAGGTTTTCATAAATCATTTACATAGGAGATTCCATCATACCTCACAAGGTTTTACATCCATCCTTAACCATTTAACGATTTATATCATGCATTTGTTTCAAAGGGAATAAGCCAAACCAAATTAGATGACAAAATTACATTCATTGATTATTTCACAAACAGGTTGCGGGTACATTATTTCCGAGGTAAAATCATCAAATTGTGGATTAACCATGACCCCTCCATTTAATTATCATTCCCATGCATCCCACAATCTTTGTAAACATTAATAAATCATGAATTCTGTATAATAAATCATAAAAAATCAATTTTACGATCAAGCATGTCAAAACTCCTCAACTATTTTAAAACTCCCATCAAAACCTTTCCATAATAATCAATTTCTGCTAATAAGAAAATATATATTCAAAGGAAAGAGATACATGACTTAATTGCTAAGAAATTCAAAGAATTCCACACCCCTAGGAACCTAGTTGATTACCTCCTTAAACCATAGCCTTGAGTTGAAAAAGGGATTTTCAGAGAGAATGCTCAAGATTAAATAATGACCTTTGCATATTGAAAAACTGAAGAGAATTGGTCCTTTTATGTTTTAATAGTCGTATATGTGTAAACGAACCTTACTACCCTTCTTCCCTTTTAATTAAACAAAAAAACTACAAAAATACATAGGTCCATGTGGTGGACCTGATCGAGGTGACTACCTTTCGCGGCGCAGAGCTATTGCGGAGGCTTACTACCTTTGTGACCCAAAACTACCCCAAACCCCGCTCGAAAATTCTGAAACTCTCTCGAGCTATCCATTTTACATCCTCAAACATGATTTGAGTTAAAAATCAATATTTCAAGCACAAGAAGGACAAAAATAAAATACCCAAAATTTGAGGGTGTTACAGTTATTCAACTATCCTCTTACTCAATGGCTAACTGGACAATCAACTAAGGCATTGCCTGAATGGAGACAATCCATACCAAGAATGACATCTATAATCTAAAATCTAAAATCTCTAGCTCTATTAAATTTGCTAAAGTAATTCTATAAAGGACTATAATAGGGCATTTTTTGTATGCTCATCTAGCAACAACTAACTCACTAATGGGAGTGGAATTGAAAAAGGTTTTGAAAGACTCTCGATACTTACACCAAAGTTCACAATAATAAGTAGAATTATAAAAGAGAGGGTTGACCCCGGATCTAACAACACATAAACATTAAGTGAAATATGTAAAGCATACTAGTGATTGCATATGGGGAGCTCTCCTACTACTGATGGAAAGGTATAGGATAAAACTAATTCTGATGTTGATCGTCATCTCACTACTGAAAATTACCCCTATGGTTAAGATTACAAAACCATTACAATAGACAAAAAAACTATTTCCATAGCTCTACCATAGTAATTTAGCAAGCATCCTATATGTAGGAATTGTGATAGGTCTATGGCAATGATTTATACGATGGTTGTCGAAAACCTTTGCCATAGGTCAAGCTATGGCGATGGTTGTGTGGAACCATCGCCATAGCTTGACCTATGATGATGGTTATTTCTTGACTTATTGAGATGCCTATTTTCATCTATTCCAGTGGTTACTAACTATTGTAATTGATTCTATTCCAACAATATTAAACCATTGCAATAACATCTATTGTGACACTTTTGTTATTCTATTGCAACACTTTTTGAATACCTATTACAACTATTTCATTAATTATTGGGACACCTATTTTCATTTATTATAGTGGTTACTAACCATTGCAATAGATTCTATTGCAATGACACTAAACCGTTACAATAACATCTATTACAACACTTTTGTTATTCTGTTACAATACTTTTTGACTACCTATTGCAATGGTTTATTGATCTATTGCAACAATTGTTGCCACATGTTATTAAATTGAAACGATTTATATAAATAGTCACTCATATTATGTATGTAAATTTTTATTTACATACATAATAAATTATAACACAATATATACACATCACATCACAAAACAAAATTAAGTCCAAATGATTACTTAAGTTTTTAAATAATAACAAGTTCGAGTCGAGATAAGTTTCAAGAAATTCAATAAAAAACTATTGATATTAGAGCATTTATCCACAAGCCAAAAATCTTCTCAAGTAAGGTCAATGTCTTCATCACTTTTTTCATCTATTTCTTCATTTTGGACACCTATAAAAAGAGAACAAATAATATAAATTAGCACTTAAATAACTACTTAAAAAGATTAGAATCACACTGCAGCATGATCTAATGGGTCAACGCCTCTTTGGAGTTCTACTTCAAGAATTTTTTGAGTTCACATTGGGAGGATTAGGTCGGGCTCTTAGTCATATCTAGATTCTCATATAACATATAATACAATAAGTCTACCGGTCAGACATAATTCCAGTTACTCACAGGACAACATGCATACAAAATCTATATTCAAGACCAACAATGTTCAATGGGAAGAGTTTAGGGGCTTATTTGTGGAGTGAATTTATACTGCTAAGTCCTAATTGGAAAATGCACCAAAAAGATTGGAAAGTTTGCAGACCTTATACATTATATCATGAATCATAATTATCTGCCAAATGGAGAGCTGTCTTACAACTGTTTCACTTAATAAGTACCACGCACAACAAAAACATATTCAGTGTAACCCTATAGGCTCAAGGAGGCAGTACAGAAATCAAAACAAGGTAATTATTAGCATACACATTTCAAAATTTGAATATTTTTTCTTAAAACTAGCATTTCAAAGAAATGATGATCATAACATGAATAAATGAATTTATAGGGATATATATGAGCACTTACTAGATTCACTGATATTGGATATGCCAGATAAGAAATGAAGGATATCTTCTTATTTTCAGTGCATAGAAACCAAAATCAATTGAAAAGGTTCATTCCTACTGCTTTTCTTACAGTTGATGTTTTTTAACTTCCTCTTTTGGTGCTTCATTACTTGCTATTTGTTATACTTTACTAAAATCATTGGAAAGTGGAATTTGAAAATTTTTACTTCCAATAGTCTGGTATTCCTTTCCATCCATGTTAAAGTAATACTTTTGATGAAGGTGTCCATGTCAAAGTTATATCTACATAGATAAAAGGAAAATTTAGAGACTGGTACTGTTATCCACTAAAATTCTGGACCTTGTTTCTACTTACAACAACAACATACCCAGTGTAATCCCTTAAGTGAGGTTTGGGAAGGGTTGAATATAGCAGACCTTATGCCTACCTTTATGGGTTAGGGTGGCTGGACCCTACTTTTACTTCTCTCATGAAATGATTGTATTCTAAAAGATCAAGAAAAGTGAGCAATAACTTCAACAAAATTTCCTCAAAGTTTGTATTTTTAACTTACTGTAGTGCTAGTGCCAAATAAAGTGGAGACATTCATTGGGAAAAACTAATAAGATAAAAAGTGCATCCCAAGTTGAGCATCTGGCTATTCCCAAGTTGAGTATCTGGTAATAAAATAGAGTGTTGAATAGGAAATTTCTTATTTTTTTTTGGAAAAATAGATAGTTTTTTTGATATGACCAAAGAATGAAGGTATGACAGGTAAGTCAACATAAATATTTCAGATTTTTCATCGGTATTACCCAAGGGCCTAGGACTTGCAGAGTAATTGTACTTACTATTTTCTTCATGTGCAATCTCGGGCACCAGGGGGTCATCCGGGTTTGGGTACGTCAAAAGAGAGAAAATTAAAAGCAAAACTTGAAAGACAATACAATGACCTTTCTACCTTAATAAACCTATCTAGATACACATACTTAAAAAAAAAACAAGCTACACTGGTCGAGAAAGGCTATTCAAGGAGAACACATTAATCCATGAAAATGATTGGTAATTTCATCAGAGAACTGAATCATTTTCTCCCATGGTTCAGAGTCTAGAATAGAAACCACAAAGAGGCCAAAGAAAATAGTCCCTATCATCTATAGTTTCTCGTTAAATCATTTTTTATTTTTTAATAAGTCAATTTTGTTATTACTATTTAGATATGCTTCAGAGTGTATATAATTTGGCTGATGGTTTCAAAATCTATTTGCAAGGGCTCTAAATCAACCATGACTCCCAAGGTTCTAAAAGAAAATTTCTATTTCTTTAGCTTGTATTATTTTTCAGCAGATAAAAGCTAGCTTGAAAGTTAAGAAAGGACCTTGGAAATAGTTAAGTTAGGGCTCCACTGCTACTTCAATATATCAAGGAATATACTACCATTACTATTAATTTTTGGATGGAAAAATTTTGTCCTGAAAGCAACCTGCAAGGATACATCCATAACTTTACCATAATAGTGTTGACAGGAGAATAACAAATACATATATGTACATATCAGAGTTCCACCAAATGTTGCCAGATGGCTATAAATCATGGTTGACATACTGAGTTTTCAAATAGTTTGATGTATTCATATTTTATTTGATACATACTCTTTCTTTGATAAGGTAGATATTTATTTGGTACATACTATGAAAGGGTATAGATACACACACTTCCACGGAGAAAGAGAGAGAGAGAGATAACTATGTTGACATTAACCAACATTTCTTCCCAGAGAAGTTGAACCTGGCACATTCTCAACCTTTCTCCAAGAAGAAATTTGTTCATTCTACAAATGTTTTACTAACTACTGAGTACTCTGTGCTGCTTACTTGACAGACAATAGGAAGATCTCAGTACATTTCTCTTTTTTTTTTCATGAAATATATTATGTTAATATAAGATGTTCCCCTGGAGTTCCAACACATGCTCCGCTTTTTTTTATATACAGTCTCTCGACATTTTTTTTATAAACCATGACTCACAACTCTTAATAAGTCACACTCACCAATGAACCTAGATTTCATAAGAATGCTCTCACCATCCCACTTTGGTTGTCTATCATGGACTCCAGGAACCACTCACCCCCAAAAATAAATAAATAAATAAATAAATATCTTTATCTATTTCTCGACCTTAGCTAGTACATATAACTTAGATAAAAGTTGACATCTCAAGTATCCAAAAGGTGGAATTTACAAGCCTACGAGTAAACAAACCAATAATGGATCCACCAGTGACACATCAATAGTTAACAACCCATATCCACTTATTCAGCTGGGTACAATTCCCCAAACGCTATGCTCCATAAATAGGAGCTTGTTACCAGTAAATTTACATCGACATCCTCATGCAAAGTCAACTTAGATGACAAAATACAGTAGAACTATGTTGAATATAGTAAACTAGAAAATAAATAGGGCCTTGATATCCTCATACAAAGTTAACTTAGATGACAGAATACAGCAGAACCATGTTCCATGTAGTAAACTGAAAATAAATAGAGCCTTGACTAATAACAAAAATAATTATCAAGGAAGAAGTCACAAAGTAATTTAAACCATTTACTATCTTTGGAGGTTTGAAGGGGTAATCAGGAGGAAAATGGATAGTAACTGAAAATACGCCACCAGTATAAAGGCTGTCTGGGGATCCCATAATTATAGCCTACCAATGAAACATGTACTCTCCAACGGGCCCTGTTACCATATCGTACAAAGTTAAGGAAGATAATAACAATCAATGATGAATCACATAGCATGTGCATCCCCTGTAAAGATCCAATACTATTTAAACACCTTGTTACAAAATTAACCAAAGGCCCTAGGCCATAACTAAATAGATTTACAAGGTACACTAGTGGAATATCTCCATAGGACTAAAACATTTAAAGAATCAGCTGGCAACAAGAATAGTATTTCAACGAAATTAGAAAGAAATATGATGAGCAGAATGTACTGGCTGGGATGACTATGTAGAGAAACTATTCTCACTGAAAAACATGTAAGGAAGGGGTTACTTTTTATTGCAAGGATTTCAATATGAATAATATAGATCTCCATCACCACATAAGGACAACAAAACACAAGGTGGAAGAAATATATGATAAGTGAATGATATCTATACAACAATGGAACACTTCCAATTGCTTCAAGAAGAAGAAGTTATCGAATTTCTTTTGGAAACTGGTAGCATAAAATTCTGCATTGTTGAATAGTTTATGTCAAGAGAAACCATTACATTAAACCCTCATGTATAAACCTTTCCTTTATTTTCAAGAGGAATCAACACTTCTCTATGTATTTAAATTAAGCAATAAACAAATACAATGGACTACATTACTGATAAAATAGAATCTCTACATAAATGCTTTCCAATCATCATTAAAGTTCATAGAGGATTAGTAATGTTGAGATTAATTTTGAAATTAGTTATGCGGAGATAATTTCTTATCTATTATTTGGTCTAGTGTATTCAAGGATAATTTTATCTTTAACCATGATTATTCATGTATTTATTAACTCTAGAAATATTAGGAAAAGGGAACCATAGCAACTACTCTTTTAGTGCACATAGGGCAAAGCCTGCTCCAGAATAGTAGCTTAAAAGTTGGACAACAAATTCGCTTATTTGTCCATCTCCAATTAATTACTAAACTTAGGTAGTAGTGTTTTCAATATATTTATAACTAAAAAAGATATAAATACATTGAAAATAATATCAAACAAGATATAATACATATTATGTCTCTAATACATTCTACCAAATAATCCTAATTAACTCTTATATTTGTTAAACCAAATAAAATGTTTGCACATACAAATTTTATTAGAGATAGCAACAGTTAGATGTAGTAGTTAGCATATTTAATCAATGTATTTAATATATAATTGGTATTTAGTTGATTAGTTAGTTGATACCTTAGTTAGTGCAGATGATAGGACAGCTAAGCTAACAGGTAAGAAACCAATTATAGATTCTTGTATATATAGCTCAATTCTATGCTTGTAGTTTCAGTTTTTCAATTGAATGAAAACTTTTCAATTGAAAATCTTCTCTCTAAAACTCATCATGGTATTAGAGAAACAAATTCAAGTTTGTTGCATTCATAAAACAGTAAACATTCAGAAGCAAAGAACCAAAAACAAGGACTCTTTTCTTCTTGTTATAAATCACAAGAAAACATGAAGACACCTCGACTAATTCCACATTGTTTGTACTATCTCCTGTTTCCTACTTCAATAGTGAAAAACTCACCATACACTAGCCATGTCCGCTCATCCTTAACCTCATCAATCTTAGAATAATTTTGCATCAGATTCAAGGATAATAGAGAAACAATGAAAGAAGCTAAACCCATAAAAATCAAAATATAAATCATGGAGAAATAAAAATTTTTCATGCAATCAAATGAACCCATCAATCAAATGTTCTCTAAGAAGAAGAAAAACCCAAAATCCCCAAAAATTAGGTCAAAGTCATAGAAGAACACACTAACCTTAAAATCCTCAAATTGAAGCAATTGAAGTACGAATTTTGAGAGAAATTGAAGTGCAAATTCGGTCTGACTTTCCAACACAAATTGAAAGCTTAAATTCAGTGTCACTTTCCAACACTAAGAGAAATTGAAGTGCAAAATTAGCCCTAATTGCAAATCAAAATGCAAATTCAGTATGAAATTAAAGTGCAAATAAGATATGGTTTATCTTTAACTCACCAAATTGCAATTCTACAGTTATTCTGAAGCTCACTGCACCACAACTCACTACAGTCAGTCCGATTTAAGGATACAAATCGCAGATATGTTCATTGAAATATCCCTAACACCAGTAAATCGAAGCTATGTGGTAATTATTTGTTCTTATGTGACTAACCAAACACTGTATTTCTTTAACGCTAACCAAACAACACCTAAATATTTGTGAGATAAAAAATAACTTACTGATAATGAACAACAGAAATTTTTTAGAAGAACGCTCCACGGCGTCTCCATGACACTATCGAAAGAGCTCAGTACTCGATGGTCAATCTCCACAAGCTATAGCAATTATAGCGATTGTAGCAGTGTGGCAAGTTTAAGTAATTTTAGCAATTTTAAATAGTTTTGTTTAAATGTTTTTTTTGGCGGACTTGATAAAATTTATCATGAAAATGGAGGGAATAAAATAAGCGTTGCTATAGCTTATTTTATTTATCTATTGCAACGCTTAATGTCAAAAGCGACACTTATAGTGTTAAATTATAGCTAATAGAACAATTATTTTTTGCAACGCTTGAAGCCATTGCAATAGACCACCTATTGCAATGCTTTGTTAACTGTCGCCAAAAAGTTAGTTGCCATAGGGATAATTTCCATTAGTACCTGTACTAGGATGTGCCCTACTATGGAACTAGACGGACTGACTAAGCTACTCAAGTGGTGGACTGAGACCGAGGGTGAACATCTTTACTTCTCTACTTAGTAAAAAGGCATTCCTTGATCCTATGCACTGTTTTACCATAACAATAACAACTATCTCTACCCTTCAGAAACTTACCTAGATTACTTCTACTGCACTTCTTGTAGGCAGGAAAAGCATATCCCCTAATAATGCTCCATTGAGATTTAGTAGCCGGTGCTTGACCCCACTATTCCCTCTTAGTTCTAGGTGCAAGAGTACTTGCTGAAGACAGTGCAGGTGTTGATGAACGACTTTGAAATTGAGAGTGGTTTGACCTTCCTAACATGTGCTGACCATATTAAAATTTTTTGGCCTTAGCCCTCTTTGGTATACCTCCCTTATTTCTTTAGTTCTCAGCCTCAATTTGCAGAGCATGGTCTATTAATCAAGAAATATCTCTATCCCCAATCAACATGGAAGTCTTACACTCCTTGATCACAAAGTCAAACACTCTAGTGACAAATTTACTTATATGGGCCCTGGAATCTGGCAACAACTTGGGTGCATACTTAGAACTGACGTGATTTCGATATTAACTGAGTCAACAGATGAATAGATTGGCAAAACTCAATATTAGTAATATCTCCCTGAGGTGGCTGAGTATGAGTGCCACCAGTTGGAGCAAGATTAGCGGAGACAGGCGGAAATCTGTGAGGACATTCAGAAGAAGCGACCCAAGACCAAGTCTATACCTCAAGAGTAAGAAGAACTCCATCCACATTGTCCTCATGTGGGAAAAATGAGTTTTCATTAGATTTATATCATATGGGAGGCATGAACTAAAAGAAAAATAAATGGGAGTAAGAGGAATCCAAGACCTTAGACTGTATAGCCAAAAAATAAGACAACAACAAAGGGAAACATTCCTAAATTCCTACTAGTCTCTCTCTTATAACTATGGTGTCTTATACACCCATAAAAGAGACTCTAATATACATGGCTTTGTGGACACCCCATGATACCAAAATCTATGTTCTGATACCAACTTTGTCACAACCCAAACTGGGGCCTGGTTATAATGGGTATCTAAGGTCCACCGAGGACCAGAGAACACCCTCTAAGCCTATTCCAATGTGAATAAGAACACCTAAAAGCAGATGAATAACAATATAAATCAAGACATAAAAGATAACTCAAGGATATATATAAAATCAAATCTAATCTATCAACAATACTAAAATCCAATACCAAATGGCAACCATAATACCCAAGACCACTGTAGTCCAACAAAGCCTCTAACCAAAAACCGAGTACCAATAAAGTATTAGGATATGCCCATAACTATAGCTAAAAGAAATAATAGATAAAGTATATGACATAAGAAATAAGACATGAAATGGAGTCTTTTGAAGGATGTAAGCTCACCATTTAAAGTCAAATCACGAACCAACCATGAACACCTGATCACTGTGTAAGAGGAGTAAAAGTATGACCAGTTCCAACATCGTGTGGGGATATAATATCTGAAGATGGTTAGAGGTTGGAGCGCTAGCTTGTAACTCAGGGATAGGGGAACAAATGATGCCATGTATAATAATTCAAATCAGTCAAAATCTAATGCACATAGCCATATGCAAATATACACACACACACACACACACCCCATGTCTGGATAAGGAACAAGGCTTAATATGAATGTTTAAAAACTTTAGCCTGGATTATGTAGCTTGACTATCATAAAATCCACCCATGGGATAAATGGGTCTAGTGTTACCGCCTTAACGGGCATAAGTGCATGTTAGTTATACGAGCCAGAGATATCATAAAAGGTCGAGGATCTGGAAGTACCTTTCTCCCTCCATGATACATATGCATATCTATACACTTGGGGGATTCCCCTATACACCATAAGCATACGATCACTAAGACCAACCCTCACGTCGATAAATATGAGTTTCCAGTATCAGTCCTTCGGACTCACACCTTCACAGCTAGTTAACACAACCCCCACAAATGACCAATTAAAATATTTTATACATAATTTTAGTTCCACGAATTTGGCACCCAAAAAGCTACACGGTGCTCATGAACCCAAAGGACCATAAGCTAACCCATGATTGATATCTGTACCTGTATATAACATGATATAATGTATAAATATGGAAACATAAACTGAAAGGCCATAAGGTTCAAAACTATAACATAATATCTAATAAAGGATAATATCTGGTGGGGTATGAAGTACCCAAAACAACTAAAATAAACTGTCTGAAACATAATGGTCTGAAAAGCCTCTAACCGACCAAATTGTCTGAATAAGGAGTTGATGGGACAGGTCCCCAACTAACTCCAACTAATAAATTAATGAATGTGATAATAAAGAAATAATTATGTCCTCGAAGGATGAGGACTCACTGCTAATTGACTGTTGATATCTGGAATCTACTGATGCTCTAGAGCTATTGCTTTGGAACCTATGGTATAAAACACCATAGCACAAATGCGTTAGTACTTTGAATGTACTGGTATGCATGTGAGGTAGGATAAATGCATGGGGTTCATATGTATGAACAATACTGGCTAACTAACTAATAATATGAACGTGAGAATACATGCATGAATACATAGTAACTATATCTGAAATCAGGATAACATGAGTTTACCAATAAATAACATGACTGATAACTAAGTTCTGATGAATGATAAAACTGATAACATAAGTGACTATATCCGACAGTCCTAAATCTAATGGAACTAGCTGAGTTCCATACTATTCTGAGTTAGATGTATCTGACAGTCCTGAATTCTATAATTGAAACTATGGGAAGTAGTTATCTAACCGAAATACCCCTAATATGCCATTATGGATGAGTTAGGGTCTAATATGTAACCCCAATTGGAAGGGTGTCAATACTGCGCCACAGGTAAGCTTAATCTGTGAGTAACCCTCATATAAATGGTAACTCTAGTGAGAATGGTAGGAACCCTCTTATAATAGGTTAAACCACCTCATCTACCCTCATATAGCAGGCTATGATGTCTCAACCTCCGCTGTCTACATAGTTTTTGAACACAAGGATTGATTCTAAGAATCACAACCTCATATAATAGGTGAGTTCCCATCCTTGTGTTAACTCGGTGCTAACTCCTACTCTCATCTGATTAAACACTGAACATGAATTTTTGAACTTCACTAGACTAAATTAACTAAATTCCATTGACTGACAGAATAGTACTGAGATTACAGAATTACTAAGATTTCCCAAGTCATATAAATGATTGAGTTCTATAGATTATGGCTTGACTGAGGATATCGCAAAACATATCACTGACTTTAGGCACATAACTATATTTTTTGGGTACAATTACCCACAGGACTCGATAAAGAAAACTGACAAGGCATGACATTATTGAATACATGACCAATATCAACAATCTATAATACAATAGTTCGAGATATTTCATAGGCATTTGAGAATCATATCTTGGTGTGTGACTAAGATAGCAGGTATACATAGAATAATTTCATAAGGCTAACTCATGAGCAATCCCACAAGCAATTTCAATACATAAGAATCAAATGGAAGTCATTTTGAACATAAGGTTAAAGCATACATTGTCATTTGGGTCACAATTTAGCTATAGTGCATAATTTCTATCCCTTTAGGCATTTTATCAAACACCTTATATGCACAACTTAAGGCATAGGTAAAATCATCAAATTTCACAAATCATAAACCATCCAATTTCATAGATTTCAATTTATATGCTAACGTAGTTATCATAATTTCATATAAGGATCCTAATAAGGGAATCAAATAACAACCATCACATAACTTGAGCAACCCCCAAGATAATAATCATGATTCATAATTAAAAATAAGGTTCTTGAGATTTATGGATGAATGGAATCCATAAATCAACACAACGCATACCTTAGTTCTTGGTTTAGTGAAGGTTGACGGAGAGAATTTCTTAAAATTGAATCCAATTGAAACACTAGCTGGTTTTTGAATGAAAATTGAGAGAAACTAGTTTATTTTAGGTTCCAAATATCTGAATCTCATGTTAAAGGGCTTAAATAGGGGTGGGAAATTAACCCTTTTAACCCTGGACGTGTCTTTTAATTTCAGTGAAAATTTTCCAAACTGGACACCTGGCGCGACGCGGCGCTATCACGCCGTGTCTTTTGTGACATGATAGTTTGGCGCGATGTGCCACTATCATAGACCCTTACTGTAATTTGATCAATTCCATTTTCTCTTGTGACGCGATGCGCCACTGACTAATATGGCGCTATGTTACGACGGGAACTTGAAATAGTCATAAATTCTTACTCAGTTATCAAATTTAGGTGAATCTTATATCGACAGAAAGCTTTGGGGTATTACAATATCTCCCCCTTAGGAACATTTATCCTC
Source organism: Capsicum baccatum var. pendulum (assembly GCA_030864225.1). Lineage (NCBI taxonomy): Eukaryota > Viridiplantae > Streptophyta > Magnoliopsida > Solanales > Solanaceae > Capsicum > Capsicum baccatum. The sequence goes on from CM061560.1 coordinate 162,039,140, forward strand.
GAATGTGATGAATTGAGATGGGAGAAATGATAAGCTAAAGTACATATTGACAAAGAACAACTGAAGCATGACTGACATGTCTGAGATTTATACTGAGCATGTATATCTGATGCATGATTTTATGACTTAACTAACTCATGAACACATGATTGAGATTTATGATAACTGAGTTTCTCACTTGGAGAATGCATGTCTGATGCATGAACACATGACTAATATGATGCATGAACACATGACTAATATGATGCATGAACATATGACTGAATATGCAATAGTACTTAGTACCAATTTTTAAAAATAGAATCCTAAACATGAGATTGATAACAAGTTGTAACTGAAATCTGGACATAAAAATTGAAAAGCTTAAGGTGAACTATTACCTTGAGCTTGATCTGAGTTAATGTGGAAAAGGTGAGGATACTTGGTTTGCATATCTACTTCTACTTCCCAAGTAGCTCCCTCAACGAACTGATTTTGCCGAAGAACTTTGACTAGTGGGATTTCTTTATTCCTTAGTCTACGGTTTTGATAGTCAAGAATTTCAACTGGAATCTGTTCATAAGAAAGGCTGTTATGAACATCTATGGTCTGATTAGGGACTACAATTGCTGGTTCACCTATGCACATCTTCAGAAAAGAGACATGGAAAACTGGATAAACTGAGGCTAGATCTGAAGTCAATTCTAGCTCATAAGCTACCTTGCCAAAGCGACTGAGAATTTTGATGGGACCGACATATTGAGGACTGAGCTTTCCCTTCTTGCGAACCTCTTCACTCTTTTCATGAGAGAGATCTTTATATAGATATATTCACCAATCTCGAACTCGATATCATTACTATGCATATCCTTATAACACTTCTGTCGTCTCTGAGCAGCCCAGAGTCTTTCTCTGATCAACTGGACTTTTTCTAAAGCATCGAATACTAACTCAGGACCTATGCCTGAGGCCTTAGTAACTTCAAACCAACCGACTAGAGATATAAATCTCCTACCATAGAGAACTTCGAACGGAGCCATCTTAATTCTTGAATGATAGTTGTTTTTGTATGCAAACTCAATCAAAGGCAAATGGTCATTCCAACTACCTTTGAAATCAATTGCACTTGATCACAACATATCTTATAGAGTCTAAATGGTCCTTTCTGCTTGACCATTTATTTGAGGATAGAAGGTTGTACTGATATAAACCTGGGTACTAAGACCCTTTTGAAATGCTTTCTAGAAATGAGAGGTAAACTGGGTACCTCTATCTAAGACAATAGATAATGGAGCACTATGTAATTTGACCAACTCTCTGATGTAGATTTTGGCCTAATCCTTGGCTGAATAAGAGGTATGGAGTTGAAGGAAATGAGATGATTCGCTCATTCTATCTATAATGACCCAAACTGGATCATGCTGATGAAGAGTATGAGGCAAACCCATCACGAAGTCCATGGTAAATTCTTCCCACTTCCAAGTAGGAATATGGAACTTTTTTATGGACCCACTAGGCTTCTGACGCTCTATTGTAACTTGCTGATATGTAGAGCAAATAGCCACAAACTATGTAATATTTCTCTTCATCCCACTCCACTAATAGATCTCCCATAATTCGTGGTACATCTTTGTGGACCCTGGATGAATAGAGTAGCGCGCACCATGCACTTCTGCAAGAATTCACTTTCTTAAGTCATCTACACCTGGAACACACAGACGTCCCTGATAATACAAAGCACCATCTCCCCGTTGGGGTAAAACCTCTACTATTATTTCTTTACTGACTCTTTTAACTTGTCTAGACTGGGATCTCTATCTTGCTTTTCTTTTACCTCTGAAACTAGAGATGATTCTGAACTAGTCTGAACCCATACATCACCCTTCTCTGTATCGACTAAGTGAACAACTAGTCTGGCAAGATAATGGATTTCCTGAGCTAACTTCTACTTACTGTCTTCAACATGAGCAACACTACCCATAGACAGTCTGCTGAGAGCGTCGGCCACTACATTGGCCTTACCCGAGTGATAAAGGACACTCATGTAGTAATCTTTCAAAAGCTCTAACCACCTTCTATAATGAAGATTGAGATCTTTCAGAGAAAAGACATACTGAAGACTCTTATGATCTGTGAACACATCTACATGAACACTGTATAAATAACGCATCCAAATCTTTAAGGAACATATTACAACTGTTAACTCAAGATAATGAGTAGGATAATTCTTCTCATGGGGTTTAAGCTGTCTGGAGGAGTAGGATATGACCTTACCATGATATATGAGGACATAACCCAAACCTATACGGGATGCATTACAATACACTATGAAACTATCTGAACCATCTGGAAGAGCCAAAACTGGAGCTGAGGTAACTCGAGTCTTCAACTCCTAAAAACTCTTCTCCCAAGGATTTGACCACTAAAACTTGACTTTATTTTGAGTCATTTTGGAAATAAGGGATGCAATAGAAGAAAATCCCTCAACAAACCGTCTGTAATAGCCAGCCGAACCCAAGAAACTCCTGACATCTGATAGAGAGACAGGTCTGGGCCAGTTTCTTACTACATCATTCTTTTGAAGATCTACTCTAATGCCATCACCGGAAATAATATGGCTAAGGAATGCTACTGACCTTAGCCAAAATTTGCACTTATTGAATTTGGCGAATAGCTGATGACCTCTGAGAGTCTGAAGTATGGTTTTGAGTTAGTCTGCATGATTATGCTCACTTCGGAAATAGACCAGAATATCATCTATAAAGACAATGACAAACACGTCCAAGTACTACTTGAACACATGGTTCATCAAGTCCATGAAATCTTTTGGAGCATTGGTAAGACCAAAGGACGTGACTAGGAATTTGAAATGACCATACCGAGTATGAAAGGTTGTCTTCGAAATGTCACATTCTTTGACTCTGATCTGATGGTATCCTGATCTGAGGTCTATCTTAGAGAAATAGCTGGCACCCTGAAGTTGGTCAAACAAATCATCAATTATGGGGAGAGGATACTTTTTCTTGACCGTGACTTTATTGAGCTAACAGTAATCAATACACATCCTGAGAGAACTATCTTTATTTCACATGAATAAGACTGGTGAACCCCATGGGGACATACTGGATATGATGAACCCCTTATCTTAGAGATCCTTCAACTGTTCTTTCAATTCTCTAAGATCTGCTGGTGCCATTCTTATGGCAAAATAGATACGCTAAGTATCTAGAAGGAGATCAATGCCAAAATCTATTTCCCTTTCGAGAGAAATTCCTGGAGGATCTTCGGGAAAGGCATCTAAATATTCATTCATGATTGGGACTAAATCAAGGATGGGAGTTTCAGAACTAGTGTCCTAAACTTGAACAAGATGATAGACATATCCCTTAGGTATCCAAATGTAGGAAACAAGCTAACCTCTGAAAGCGGATACACTACCCTTCCACTTTAAGACGGGTTTATATGGAAACTGGAACTGGACTATTCTGTGTCTGCAGTCTACTATGGCATATCAGGAATGAATCCAATCCATGCCAAGAATTACATCAAAATCAATCATCTCTAATTTGACTTGGTCTGCTAAGGTGATTTTCTGAAATATCATAACCGGGTAGTTCCTGTATAACAGCCGAGCTATGATGGTTTTACCCACTAGGGTAGATACTGAAAAGAGCTCTGCTAGAATTTTGGGACTGACTTCAAAATCAACTACTATATAGGGAGTAACAAAAGATAAGAAAGCTCTTGAATCTAGCAAAGAATAAACATGCAAGTGAAAGATCTGTAACGTACCAGTAACCACATCAAGAAAACATTTTTGATCTTACTGGGACTGGAGAACATAAATTCTATTTGGGTGTTGCCCACTAGTAGCCCTGGAAGTGGCACCCAATTGATTTGGGCAAACGGACTGAGCTGAGGAATAGTTCTGTTGACCCTGAGGACCTGGCTGAGGATAGTGGTTGACTCTGTGGCCTGGCTTGCCTTATCCAAAACAAATACCACTGCCAGCTATGCATATACCTTGATGGTGATTTCCATAAGTCTAGAATAGAGGATAGGTGCGGGCACTTCTAATATTGCCCTGAGACTCATAGACTTGCGCTTTATCTTTATTACCATTCCTGAACTTAGGAGCTGGAGCACTAGCTGAAGAGGGAGATGGAACTGATGACTTAGGATGAAACTGAGAATGGAATCCTCCTAATTTAGGCTGAGCAAAGTTGAAAATACTTGTCCTTACTCTCTTATTCTACTTCTTTCTCAAGTTAATCATTTGCTCCTCTATCTGGTGAGCATGATTCATAAGCCTGGGTATGTTTATGTCACTATTCAACATTGCAGACCTACACTCGTTGACCACACTATCATTTACCCCAAAAACAAACTTACTTATGTTGGCCCTGCTGTCTGCAACCACATGAGGGACATATCTGGCTAATTGAGTAAACTTAAGAGAATAATCTTTCACCGTCATGTTGCCCTGCCTGAGGTAGATAAATTCCAACACCTTAGCTTCTCTAAGCTCTAGGGGAAAGAACCTATCTAGGAAAGTAGAGGAAAACTCCTCTCACTCAATAGGCCCAACATCAACTGGCCTTTCTAACTTCTACTACTTGTAACAAGTATGAGCAACATCCGGCAACTGCTATGCAGCTAGCTCAGCACTCTCACTAGGAGTAAACCCCATAATGTCAGTAACCTCCTGAACTTGATCAATGAATTCCTGAGGGTCCTCATCTGACTTAGACCTGAGAAAGAATGGAGTATACATTTGGGTAAAGTCCCTAATCTTCGCTGTAGCTGAATTGGCCACTGTGTTGGATGGAAGGACAGCTGGTCGTTCATTCTGAGCAGTAACTAATAGAGCAAGAGTAGTGAATGTAGCTTTAAACTCTGTATGAGAAACATGTTCTCCCAAAGGATCTTCGAGCTGAGGGGTTAACTGATTCCCATTTCTTTTTTAGGGGGCATGTTCTGTTGAAGAAAAAGAGAAATGGTTAGACTGAGAGATTGACTTAAGATTATGCTTACTGGCATGATATGAATACTGAAAGAAGGGAAACTGTACCTAAAACATCTCGTAGCCTTCTGTATATAAATGTGGCACCCTACTGGATATGGCTTTCAGACATCCTAGGACTCTATTTAACCTTAGGCTCTGATACCAAGTTTTTAACACCCCAAATCTAGTACCCAAAACTCTACACGATGCTCATGACCCTGAAGGACCACAAGCTAACCCATGACTGATATCTATACCTGTATACTATATAATATACTGTATAAATACGGAAACATAAACTGAAAGGCCATAAGGTTCAAAACTATAACATAATATCTGATAAAGGATAACATCTGGTGTGGTATGAGTTACCCAAAACAACTGAAATAAACTGTCTGAAACATGATGGTCTGAAAAGCCTCTAAACGACTGAACTGTCTGAATAAAGAGTGGATGGGATAGGTCCCCAACTAACTCCAACTAATAAATTAATTAATGAGATAATAAATAAATAATCATGTCCTTGAAGGATGAGGACTCACTGTTACCTGACTGCTAATATCTGCAATCTACTGATGCTCTAGAGCTTGTGCTTTGAAACCTATGGTATAAAATACCATAGCGCAAATGCTTCAGTACTTTGATTGTACTGGTATGCATGTGAGGTAGGCTAAATGCATGGGGTTCATATATATGAACAATACAGGGTAACTGACTAATATAAATATGAGAATACATACATGAATACATAGTAACTATATCTAAGATCATGATAACATAAGTTTACTGATAACTAACATGACTAATAATGACTTCTGATGACTAGTATAACTGATAACATGAGTGACTGTATCTGACAGTCCTAAATTTGATGGAACTAGTTGAGCTCCATACTGTTCTAAGTTGGTTGTATCTAACAGTCCTGAATTCTATAACTAAAGCTGTGGGAAGTAGTTATCTAACCGATATGCCCCTAATACGCCATTATGGTTGAGTTGGGGTCCAATCTGTAACTCTAATTGGAAGGGTGTCAATACTATGCCACTGGTAAGGACAATGTGTGAGTAACCCTCATATAACAGGTAACTCTAGTGAGAATGGTGGGAATCCTCATTTAACAGGTTAAGCCACCTCATCTACACTCATATAGCAAGTTAGGATGTCTCAACCTCCGTTGGATACGTAGTTCTGGAACACAAGGATTTCTTTCAAGAATCACACCCTCGTATAACAGGTGAGTTCCCATCCTTCGGTTCACTCAGTTCTAACTCCTACTCCCTTATGAATAGACACTGAACATAAATTGTTGAACTGAACTGGACTGAATTAACTGAATTCCATTGACTGACGGAATAGTATTAAGATTACTGAATTACTGAGATTTCCTGAGTCACATGACTTGCTGAGTTCTATAGATCATGGCTTGATTGAGGATATCATCAAACATGTCACTGAATCTAGGCACACAACTATATTTTTCGAGTACACCCCCAGGACTTGATGGAAAGAAACTAACAAGGCATGACAATATTGAATACATGACCAACATCAATAATCCATAATACAATAGTTGGAGATATTTCATGGGCATTTGAGTATCATAGATTGGTATGTGAATAAGATAGCATGTATACATAGCATAATTTTATAAGGCTAACTCATGAGCAATCCCACAAGCAATTTCAATTCAAAATAATAATATGGAAATCATTTTGAACATAAGGTTAAAGCATACATTGTCATTTGGGTCACAATTTAGCTATAGTGCATAATTTCTACCCCTTTAGGCATTTTATCAAACACCTTACATGCACAACTTAAGGCATTGGTCAAATCATAAAATTTCACAAATCATAAACCACCCAATTGCATGGACTTCAATTTATATGCTAACGTAGTTTTCATAATTTCACATAAGGATCCCAACATGGGAATCAAACAACAACAATCACATAACTGAGTAACCCACAACATAATAATCATGATTTATAATTTAAAATAGGGTTCTTGAGCTTTATGGATGAAAGAAATCCATAAATCAACACAATGCATACCTTAGTTCTTGGTTTAGCGAAGATTAATGGAGAGAATTTCATGAAATTGAATCCCCAATTGAAACTCTAGCTTGTTCTTGAGATAAAATTGAGAGAAACTAGTTTATTTTGGGTTCCAAATAGCTGAATCTCGTGTTAAAGGACTTGAATAGGGGTGGAAAATTAACCCTTTTAACCCTGGACGGGTCTTTTATTTTCAGTTAAAATTTCCTGAATTGGACCCCTGGCGTGATGCGGCTCTATCATCCCATGTCACTAGAATTTGACAAAAGGGAAATTGGGGAATGGCGCGATGTGGAGCCATCGCGTTGGAACTTTTTTTTCGACCTGGAAGTTTGGCACGCGCCACTATCACGGACCCCTAATGGAATTTAACAAATTCCATTATATCTTGTGGCGCGGCGCGACACTGGCTAATAGGGTGTTGTTTTACAATTGGAACTTGAAATAGACATAACTTCTTACCTGGTTATCGGATTTAGGCAAATCTTATATCAATGAAAAGCTTATTGAATTTTTCACATAACTAAAAGTAAAAATATTAAAAACTCCTCATGGAATAAACATTATTCAATATATAATATAATACTAGACATTCTTGTGATTAAATTAGTTAGAAAACTTTGGGGTATTACAATATCTCCCCTTTGGGAACATTCATCCTCGAATGAGACTGACTGAGATAGGATAAATGATAAGCTAAAGTATATACTGACCATGAACAACTGAAGAATGAATTACATGTCTAAGATTTAGACTGAGCATGCATATCTAATGCATGATTTAATGACTTAATTGACTCATGAACACATGATTGAGATTTCTGATAGCTGAGTTTCTCAATAGGAGAATGCATGTCTGATGCATGAACACATGACTAATATGATGCATAAACATATGACTAGATATGCAATGGTACTTAGTACCAAGTTTTAAAAATAGAATCCTAAACATGAGACTGATACCAAGTTGTAACTAAAATCTAGACATGAAAATTGAAAAGCTTAAGGAGAACTGTTACCTTGAGCTTGATCTGAGTTAGCGGGGAAAAGGTGAGAATACTTGGTTTGCATATATTCTTATACTTTCCAAGTATCTCCCTCAATGGACTGATTTTGGCAAAGAACTTTGACTAGAGGGATTTCTTTATTCCTCAGTCTACGAGTCTGATAGTCAAGAATTTCGAATGGAATCTCTTCATAAGAGAGGCTGTTCTGAACATCTATGCTCTGAATAGGGACTACAATTGCTGGGTAACATATGGACTTCTTGATCAAAGAGACATGGAAGAATGGATGAAATGATGCTAGATCTAAAGGTAATTCAAGCTCATAAAATACCTTGCCGAAGCGACTGAGAATCTTGAGGGGACCGACATATCAGGGACTGAGCTTTCCCTTCTTACCGAACCTCTTCACTCCTTTCATGGAAGAGATCTTTAGATAGATATAGTCACCAATCTCTAACTCAAGATCTTTTATATGTATATCTGCATAAGACTTCTATCAGCTTTGAGTCGCCCATAGTCTTTCTCTGATCAACTGGACTTTTTCTAAAGCATCAAATACTAAGTCAGGCGTTATGATTGAGGCCTCACTAACTTCAAACCAACCGACTTGAGATCTGCATCTCCTACCATAGAGAGCTTCGAATGGAGACATCTTAATACTAGAATGATATTTGTTGTTCTATGCAAACTCAATCAAAGGCAAGTGGTCATCCGAACTACCCCTGAAATCAATTGCACACGCTTGCAGCATATCTTCTAGAGTCTGAATGCTCATTTCTGCTTGACCATCTATCTGAGGATAAAAGGCTGTACTGAGATGAGCTTCAGTACCAAGACCCTTTTGGAATACTTTCCAAAAATGAGAGGTGAACTGGGTACCTCTGTCTGATACAATAGATAACGGAACACCATGCAATCTGACCAACTCTCTAATGTAGAGTTTGGCATAATCCTCGGCTGAATAAGAGGTATAGAGTTGAAGGAAATGAGATGATTTGGTCATTCATTATACAATGACCCAAACTGAACCATGCTGATGACGAGTACGAGGCAAACCCATCACGAAGTCCATGTTCACTTTTTCCCACTTATAAGTAGGAATATGGAACTCTTGCATTGACCCACTAGGCTTATAATGCTCTATCTTAACTTGCTGACATGTAGAGCCCTTAGCCACAAACTCTGCAACATCTCTCTTCTTCCTATTCTACCAATAGAGTAGCGCGCTCCATGCGCTTCTGCAAGAATTCACTGCCTTAAGTCATCTACACCTGGAACACACAGAAGACCGTGACAACGCAAAACACCATCTCCCCCCTGGGAGATAACCTCTACTTTCTATTCCTTGACTGACTCTTTCAACTTGAATAGACTAGGATCTCTATCTTGCTTTGCTTTTACCTTAGAATCTAGAGATAATTCTGAACTACTCTGAACCCATACATCACCCTCCTCTGTATCGACTAAGCGAACACCTTATCTGGAAAGATGATGGACTTCCTAATCTAACTTCTTCTTACTGTCCTCAATATGAGCAACACTGCCCATAGACAGTCTATTGAGAGCGTCAGCCACTATATTAGACTTTCTCGGGTGATAAAGGACACTTATGTCATCATATTTCAAGAGCTTTAACCACCTTCTTTGACAAAGATTGAGATATTTCTGAGAAAAGGCATATTGAAGACTCTTATGATCTGTCAACCCATCTACATGAACACCGTATAAATAATTCCTCCAAATCTTTAAGGCAAATACTATAGCTGCTAACTTAAGATAGTAGGATAATTCTTCTTATAGGGTTTAAGTTATCTGGAGGCATAGGCTATGACCTTACCATGATACATGAGGACATAACCCATACATACTCTGGATACATGACAATACACTACAAACTATCTAAACTATCTGGAAGAGCCAAAACTTTTGCTGAGGTAAGTCGAGTCTTCAAATCCTGAAAACTCTTCTCGCAAGGATCTGACCTCTGAAAATTGACTTTTTTCTGAGTCAATTTGGACATAGGGGATGCAATAGAAGAAAATCCCTTAACACGTTTTCTATAATATCCTGCCAAACCCAAGAAACTCTTGATATCTGATAGAGAGACAGGTCTGGGCCAGTTTCTTACTACTTTGATCTTTTGAGGATCAACTCTAATGCCATAAGAGGAAATGATATGGCCAAGGAATGCTACTAACCTTAGTCATAATTCTACTTACTAGATTTGGTGAATAGCTGATGACCTTTGAGAGTCTGAAGTACGATTTTGAGATGGTCTATATGATCACACTCACTGCAGAAATAAACTAGAATATCATCTATAAAGACTATGACAAACATGTCCAAGTACTTCTTTAACACATGGTTCATAAAGTCCATAAAAGCTGCTGGAGCATTAGTAAGACTAGAGGACATGACTAGGAATTCAAAATGATCATACCAAGTACGAAAAGCTATCTTCGGAATGTCACATTCTCTGACTCTGAGCTGATGGTGACCTGATATGAGGTCTATCTTAGAGAAATAGCTTGCACCCTGAAGTTGGTAAAACAAATCATCAATTCTAGGGAGAGGATACTTGTTCTTGATCGTGACTTTATTAAGCTGAAGGTAATCAATACACATCCTAAGAGAACTGTCTTTCTTTCGCACGAATAAGATGGTGTACCCCACTGGGACATACTGGGTCTGATGAACCCCTTACCTAAAGATCCTTCACCTGTTCTTTCAATTCTCTGAGCTCTGCTAGTGCTATTCTGTATGGCAGAATAGATATAGGCTGAGTAAATGAAAGAAGATCAATGCCAAAATCTATTTCCCTTTCGGGAGGAATTCCTGGAACATCTTTAGGAAACACATCTGAATGTTTATTCGTGACTGGGACTGAATCAAGGCTGGGAGTTTCAGAGCTAGTGTCCTTAACTTAAACAAGATGATAGATACATCCCTTAGATATCATTTTCTGTTCCTGACTATAGGAAATAAGCTGACCTCTGAAAGCGGATACACTACCCTTCCACAATAGGACAGGTTCATTTGGAAACTGGAACTGGACTATTCTATATCTACAGTCGACTGTGGTATACCAGGAATAAAGCTAATCCATATCGATAATGATATCAAAATCTATCATCTTTAATTCGACTAAGTCTACTGAGGTGACTTTATGAAATATCATAACTGGGCAGTTCTTGTATACCCACCGGGCTATGATGATTTTACCCACTAGGGTAGATACTGAAAAAGGCTCTGCTAGAATTTTCAGAATGACTCCGAAATCAACTGCTATATAGGTAGTAACAAAAGACAAGGAAGCTCCTAGATCTAGCAAAGCAAAAACATGCAAGTGAAAGATCTGTAACATACCAGTAACCACATTAGAAGAATTTTCCTGATCTTGCTAGGACTGGAAAGCATAAAGTCAATTTGGGCGTTGCCCACTAGTAGCATTGGAAGTGGCACCCTGCTGATTTGGGTAGCCAGACTAAGCAAAGAAATGGTTCTGATAACTCTGAGGAGCTGGCTGAGGACAGTCTCTGACTCTGTGGCCTAGCTTGCCGCATCCAAAACAAATACCACTGCCATCTCTGTAAATACCCTGATGGTGCTTGCCACAAGTCTGACAAAGAAGATAGGTGCGGGCACTGCTAATACTGTCCTAAGACTTAGAGCCTAGTGCTCTATATTTATTACCATTCCTAAACTTAGGAGATGGAGCATTAGCTGAAGAAGGAGCTGGAAGTGATGACTTAGGACAAAACTGACAATGGTTTCCTCCTTATGATTTGGGCTGAGCAAAGTTAAAACTACCTATCCTTGCTCTTTAATTCTTCTTCACCCATATCTTAATCTTTTGCTCCTCTATCTACTGAGCATGAGTCATTAGCCTATCTATGTTTATGTCACTATTCAACATCGCAGACCTACACTCGTTGACCACACTATTATTCACCCCAAAAACAAACTTACTCATCTTGGCCCTACTGTCTGTAACCACATGAGGGGCATATCTGGATAATTGAGTAAACTTAAGAGAATAATCTTTCACCATCATTTTTCCCTACCTGAGGTTGATAAATTCTAACACTTTAGCGTAACTAAGCTCTAGGGGAAAGAACCTATCCAGGAAAACAGAGGCAAACTCCTATTACTCAATATGCCCTACATCAACTGGCCTTTATTTCACAGCTTGTACTAAATATGAGAAACATCCTACAACTGGTATACAAATAGCTCAGCACTCTCACTAGGAGTAACCCCCATAATGTCAGTAACTTTCTGAACTTGATCGATGAATTCCTGAGGGTCCTCATCTGACTTAAACCCGAGAATAGATAGAGGATTCATTCGGGTAAAGTCCCAAAGCTTGGATACAGCTGAATTGGCCACTGGATTAGCCGGAACAACAGATGGTCATTCATTCTGAGAAGTAACTAACTAACCAAGAGTAGTGAATGCAGCTCTAAACTCTGCATGAGAAACATGTTCACCCAAAGGATCTTTGGGTTGAGGGGCTGACTAATTCCTATTTCTTCTTTTAGGAGGCATGTTCTGTAGAAGAAAGAGAGAAATGGATTAGACTAAAAGATTAACTTGAGATTATGCTCACTGGCATGACATAAATACTGAAAGAAGAAAATTGTTCCTAAAATATCTCGTAGCCTCCTATACATAAATGTGGCGTGCAACACACCCATGTACAAGACCCTACTAGATGCAGCTTTTAGATTTCCTAGGACTCTATTTAACTCTAGGCTCCAATACCAAGTTTGTAACGCCTGGAATCTGGTACCCAGAATGCTAAATGGTGCTCATAACCCCGAAGGATCACAAGCTAACTCATGATATACTATATAAATGTGGAAACATGAACTAAAAGTCCATAAGGTTCAAAACTATAACATAATATCTAATAAAAGATAACATCTGGTTGGGTATGAAGCACCCAAAACAATTGAAATATACTATTTGAAATGTGATAGTCTGAAAAGCCTCTAACCGACTGAACTATCTAAATAAGGATTTGATGGGACAGGTCCCCAACTAACTCCAACTAATAAATTAATTAATGAGATAATAAAGAAATAATCATGTCCTCAAAGGATGAGGACTCATTGCTAATTGACTGCTGATATCTGGAATCTACTGATGCTCTGGAGCTTGTGCTTAAAAACCTATGGTATAAAACACCATAGCGTAAATGCGTCAGTACTTTGAATATACTGATATGTATGTGAGGTAGGTTAAATGCATGGGGTTCATAAGTATGAACAATACGGGCTGACTGACTAATATAAACTTAAGAATACATGCATGAACACATAGTCACTATATCTGAGATCATCATAACATGAGTTTACTGATAACTAACATGACTGATAACTGAGCTCTGATGACTAATAACTGGTAACATGAGTGACTATATCTGACAGTCCTGAATGTCATGGAACTAGCTGAGTTCCATACTATTCTGAGTTGATTGTATCTGATAATCCAGAATTCTGTAACTGAAACTGTGGGAAGTAATTATCTAACCAATATTCCCCTAATCTGCCATTATGGTTAAGTTGAGGTCCAATCTATACCCTAATTAGAAGGGTGTCAATACCGCGCCACTGGTAAGGACAATCTGTGAGTAACCCTCATATAACAGGTAACTCTAGTGAGAATGGTGGGATCCCTTACATAACTAGTTAAGCCACCTTATCTACCCTCATATAGCAGGATATGATGTCTTAACCGTCACTGGATACATAGTTCTGGAACACAAGGATTACTTCTAAGATTCACACCCTTATATAATAGGTGAGTTCGCATTGTTGGGTTGACTCAATGCTAACTCCTACTCCCATCTGAATAGATAGTGAACATGAATTTCTAAACTGAACTGGAATAAATTAACTGAATTCCATTGACTGACGGAGTAGTACGGAGATTATTGAATTACTGAGATTTCCTGAGTCACATGACTGACTGATTTCTATAGATCATGGCTTGACTCAGGATAGAGTGAAACATATCACTAATTCTAGCCACACAGATATATTTTTTGTTTACAAGTACCCCAAGAACTCGATGGAAAGAAACTGACAAGGCATGACATTATTGAATACATGACCAACATCAACAATCCATAATACAATAGTTGGAGATATTTCATGGGCATTTGAGTATCATAGCCTGGTATGTGAATAAGATAGCATTTATACATAGCATAATTTCATAAGTCTAACTCATGAGCAATCCCACAAGCGATTTCAATACATAAGAATAACATAGAAGTCATTTTGAACATAAGGTTAAAACAGACATTGTCACTTGGGTCACAATTTAGCTATAGTGCATAATTTCTATCCCTTTAGGCATTTTATCAAACACCTTACATGCACAACTTAAGGCATAGGTGAAATCATCAAACTTCATAAATCATAAACCACCCAATTTCATGGATTTCAATTTATATGCTAACGTAGTTTTCATAATTTCACATAAGGATGCCAACAAGGGAATCAAACAACAACCATCACATAAATTGAGCAACCCACAACATAATAATCATGATTCATAATTAAAAATAGGATTCTTGAGATTTATGGATGAAAGGAATCCATAAATCAACGCAATGCATTCCTTAGTTTTCGGTTTAGAGAATATTGACGGAGAGACTTTCTTGAAATTGAATCCCCAATTGAAACCCTAGCTTTTTCTTGAGAGAAAATTGAGAGAAACTAGTTCATTTTAGGTTCCAAATAGGTGAATTTTATGTTAAAGGGCATAAATAGGGGAGAAAAATTGACCTTGTTAACCCTAGACACATTTTTTAATTGAAGTGTAAATTTCTCAAACTGGACCCCTTGCGCGACGCGGTGCTATCGCGCGGTGTCACTGAAATTTGACAACTGAGTAATTGGGGAATGGCACGATGTGAAGCCATCGCGTTGCCACTTCTTTTGCGACCTGGGAGTTTGGCACGACGCGTCACTATCGCGGAACCCTACTAGAATTTGACAAATGTCATTTTATCTTGTGGCGCGGTGTGCCACTGACTAATATGGCGTTGTTTTACGACGGGAACTTGAAATAATCATGACTTCTTACCTGGTTATCGGATTTAGGCGAATATTATATCAATGGAAAGCTTATTTAATTTTCCACATAAATAAAAGTGGAAATCTTAAAAATTCCACATGGAATAAATATCATTCAATCTAGAAGATAATACTAGACATTCTTGGGATGAAATTAGTTAGAAAATTTTAGGGTACTACAATAACCCATCCACCAATTCCAAGAGTCTATTAATAAGGCATTTTAAGTGGTATCGCCATACCGAATATAGCTTTCAATCAATGTCATTAGCCAACACTCAGGGGATTCTTTTGTACCCTGTATACTCCATTATTAAAATCACTTGGGGGATTTAATCATACCCCATGAGGTTTTCATAACTCATTCACTTAGGGGATTCCATAATACCCCACAAGGCTTTCACAACCATCCTTAACCATAGCCATTTATATCATGAATTAGTTTCAAAGGGAATAAGCCAAACCAAATTAGATGACAAAATTAGATTCATCGACAACTTCAAAAATAGGTTGATGGCACATTATTTCCAATCCAAAATCATCAAATTAGGGATTAACCATGACCCCTTCATTTAATTATCATTCCCATGCACTCCATAATCTTTGTAAACATTAATAAAGCATGAATTTTACATAATAAACCATGGAAAATCAATTTAATGACCAATAATGTCAAAAGTCCTCAACTATTTCAAATCTGACATCAAAACCTTGCCATAATAATTAATTTATGCCAATAAGAAAATATATGTTCAAGGGAAACAGATACATGTCTTAATTGCTAAGAAATTTGAAAAATAACACTCCCCTAGGACCCTATGTGATCATCTCCTTAAACCCTAGCCTTGACTTGAAAAGGGGATTTTGAGAGAGAATGCTTAAGATTGAATAATGACCTTTGCATATTAAAAACTAATGAGAATTGGTCCTTGTATGTTTTAAAAGTCGTGTATGTGTGAAAGGACTTTACTAACCTTATTCTCTTTTTAATTAAACAAAACACTGCAACAATACACAGGTCCACGTGGTAGACTTCATCGCGGTGACTACTTTTCGTGGCACGGGACTATCACAAAGGCTTACTGCCTCTATGACCCAAAACTACCCCTAACCCCATCAAAAACTTCTAAAAATCTCTTGAGTTATTATTCTTACATCCCCAAACATGATTTGCATTAAAAATCAATATTTCAAGCATGAGAAAGCCAAAAATAAAATATCCAAAATTTGAGGGTGTTACAGTTACTAACTATCCTCCTACTCAAGGACTAACTCTACAATCGACTAAGGCATTGCCTGAATGGAGACAATCCATACCAAGAATGATATCTAAAATCTAAAATCTCTATCTCTATTAAATTTGCTAAAGTAATTCTATGGAGGACTATAATAGAGTACTTTTTGTATACTCATCTAGCAAAAACTATCTCACTAATGGGAGTGGAAATTGAAAAAGGTTTAGAAAGACTCGATACTTTCACCAAAGTTCAAACAATAAGCGGGGTTATGAAAGAGAGGGTTGACCTAGGATCTAATAACACATAAACTTCAAGTGAAAGACATGAAGTATACTAGTGACTACATATGAGGAGCTCTCCTACTCCTGATGGAAAGGTATAGGATAAAACCAGTTCTAATATTGATCGCCATCTGTACTAGGATGTGCTCTACTATGGAACTAGGTGGATTGACTAAGCTACTAAAGTGGTGGACTGAGACTGAGGGTGAGCATCTCTACTTCCCTACTTAGCAAAACGGCATTCCTTGACCCTATGCCCTATTTACCACAATGACAACAACCATCTCTACCCTTTATAAACTCACTAAGATAACTTTTACTACACTTCTTGTAGGCAGGAAAAGCATACACCCTAACAATTCTCCATTGAGATTTAGTAGCTGGTGCTCGAACCTACTGTTCTCTCTCAGTCCTAGGTATGAGAGTACTTGCTGAAGATAGTGCCAGTGTTGATGAATGGCTTCAAAATAGAGGACGGTTTGCTCTTCCTAACATGTGCTGACCATATTAAAATTATTTGGCCCTAGCCCTCTTGGTCTACCTCTCTTATTTCTTTAGTTTTTCAGCCTCAGCTTGTTAAGCATGGGCCATTAATTAAGCAATATCCATATCCCCAATGAACATGGAAGTCTTACACTCTTTGACCACAAAGTCAAACACTCTAGTGAAAAATTTATTTATATGGGCCATAGAAACTGGCAACAACTCTGGTGCATACTTCAAAAGCTAAGTGAATTGGAGACAATATTCCTTTACCAACATAAAACCCAATATGAGGTTTATTAACTCCTCTACCTTATCCTCCCTAATCTCACGAGGAGAGAACCTATCTAGAAAAGCTATCAGAAAATTATCTCAACTCATTCGAGCTGCATTCTTACTCCTACCTTCCTTTCACATAGTAACCCGATCATAAACAACATATTTTAATTTATAAGATGCCATCCCACACTATCATATTCTATAAAATCCATAATATTAGTGATTTTCTTCACCTTATAAATGAAAAATTATGGATCCTCATTCACCTTTGATCCAAAGAACTCAGGTGGATTCATTATTATGAAATCTCAAACTATGGCTGCAGCTAAGTTACCATTTTGTTGAATTGGGACTACTTCTGGATGGTTCCCTTAAGCATTAATATCTTAATCTAATGCCTCAAATTCAACCCATAACTCAACATGAGAGATATTCTCATTCAAAGGGTCTACAGGTAGTGGGGGCTAGTTTGTCCCTATTTTTATGGATATAAGCTTTGCAAGGAGGCGTTACCTATCACATGAAACAACGAGTTGGAGGAGATAGAGATAACTTTAAAGAATAATAGATTTCATAGAATAAGGGACAATTCCTAATATGTTTTGTCGCCTCTCACTCATAAGTATGAAGAGCTTTACACCCATGATCAATACTCTTTCTAATGTAACTTGTCAAACTCCCTAGGAATCTTAAAAACCTTAGGCTCTGATACGAATTTTGTAACATCTAGAGACTACCCTATAAATGTCACACAAAGCTTAGTACTACAAGTTGCCCTAAAGCTAACCCACGGTACGCACTTATCACTGAATAAGAAATAGTTTATATATACGTAAGTGGAGCTTTAACTTATAAACTAAATTTCACTTGAAATATCAATATCAATACCAAAAAATAGTAAACTAAATTATAACTGAAAGTCTAAATGTCTAAAGGAAGAAAGCTGATAGGTTCTGACAAGCCTCTAAAAAAAACTAAAGAGCCACTGGATAAACCCAGGTGAACTACAAAAAAAAATAATATCTAAACCTCTACTTATTAGATAAACATATAAAATAACCAAAGTCATGGCCCTCAGAATATGAGAACTCACCAACTATTAGGATGTAGGAGGTGGTGACCGTGGCTAATCGTACTGCGAAGGACGAACACCGGAACCTATATCATGAATGTAGCCACATAAACATATATGTGGTCATTACTTCTAGAATGTACTGAGTATGTGGTGGTGAATGCAATAAGTAAAATTGACATAAATCATTAGGTTAAAACATGCATGCTAAGTATAAGCAAACTCATCATAATCAGGAAGAACACTAAGGATTGAAAAGTCTTAAAACATAAGAAATAAATATATAATCAAATATTTTGATGAGTCATTACACTTAGTTTTTAAAATCATCTTTTCTTGTGGGAGATTCTTATAATTTTCGACATAAACCATGTGAGCTAGCGTGGGTCTAACACATCACCCATGTTTGAGGAGAGTTATTCTACACATTGCCATCGATATTGAACTTTAACTAGAATGATCACTATATTGAGCTCGTTTGGACAAAGGAGACACTCTCTAGTGAGGACCCTTTAACCTACGGTGACACATAATTCTAAGAAATATGATGTGCTAAACCCATATTCCCCTCGATACTAAATACTACTCTTAAAACATACTAGTGTTCATACTTTATGAAATTCAACTTGAAATAAGCATATAGATTTATAAGTCTGAAAATCAATCATGCTTCTATTGCTTAATCTTGTTTTTAAAAAACTTTGTAAATTTTATCTTGTTTGAGACCAAAAATTCAAAAATGAAACATTAATTATGTTGTAATACTCTATAACTTGAATTAGTAAGCTTGAACTTTTTGTAAACTGACTAAATCATGCTAAATCATATTGCAATTTCATTCTAAAACACCAAAATCAATTCATAAGAACAATGTCGTGGGTAAAACATAAGTAAAAAATCTTTTTCTGAATAATGTTTAACTCATGAGAAAGCATCATAATTTCAAAACATAAGAAAAGTAAGTTTAGACCCTAGTTATCAGATCCTTAAATTCAAGTACAAACTCAACTTCTAGGTACAAAGAAGAAACATTATCCTTATTCAAACACCACATACCTAAAATTAGTGAATTCTCTTTGAAGGAGATTTGAATTTGAGCTTTAGAGATAGAATTATTAGAGGAACCCTTCCTTTTGATGAACTTGAGAGCTTGGGAGGAGATGAAATAATGTCTTTGGGTTATCAGTTGAGAGAATACACTTTAGTATATATAGTAGGAGCATTTAGGAAGTGAACGACTAAAATACCCTTAAAAACTATATGGAAAAAAAATTTGGGCGCCGTAGCACGATAAGGGCACGCCACGCCCTTAATACAGAAATCAGCCAGTGTGGCATGCCCGTATCGCCCCAAGCCTTTGTTTTTTTCATTAAAATATACCATGTCTCCGTGGCACACCCTAATCGTGGAATCTTACAATTTTGGAATCTTGAAATTCCCTAAAACACGTTCCAAAATTTTCAAAAAACTTTCTAGTAGTCCTGTTAACATATCTTATCATTAGTCAACTCAGAAATCACATTAAAATGCATGATATCAATCAAAATAAAATCATCAATATTTTTGGATTTATAGTGTAAGACATCAATAATATCATTTCAACCCTTCATCAAGTATATAAATCACAATAAAGGTAAATACTTCTCAAACAAGGCCTGTAATATCTATTTAAACCCTTGCACAGACATCACAATAATAATTATGAAGTTTAATGCATAAATAAGATATATGATGTCCAATAAATTCCATACGGGCAACATCCAATGTATGATATTTCAGTCAACAACAATATACATATAAGTTCTCACACAGGAGTGTGATAATACTAATAATAATAATCTCAAATTATGATTTCTCATGATTAATTTTCCAACCTATAGAATGCTTTACATATTCATTAACTACCCAACCCAATCTAAATAAAATTAAGTCATAACCACATCTAAAGACAAAATCCAAGCCTAGACCAAACAAAGTCCATTGGCGGAATCAAGAATTTGGTGTAGGGTAGATAAATTTTATTCTCAGCTATGTTAAGAGTGTGTTAAATTAAATATACACTCATTATAGTTAACATTGAATCTTTATTTGCCACATAATTTTCCAGTGAAGGGTGTGCATTTGACCACCCTTTGCTAAAGGTAGCACAGTCCCTAGAGTGAACCCAATCTATCCAAATGTATTAATCGTAGGAAAACAAACTCGTTGAAATCCAAACCTAGTTAGTAATATTTAATGCAATTTCCAGTGAGTGATCAATTTTTGATTGCACAAAAGATTTTTTGACCATAATCAAAATTATTACTGGAACGGAGATGCTGAAATTTAAACATGTCTTTAACTCCATGTTTTCTAAAAGGCTACATTCGAAATTGCTATAATCATTGGAAATTATTACACGATTACGAACCATAATTTTGTCCCTTTAACACCTTGTAATAAACCATAAATTAACAAAAATTGTATGACCAAACGACTTCTCCAATACACAAGAAAAAAAAAGAGTAATGTCAACTATTTAACAAGAAAATCATTCATTTATTTTTAGACAAAAAGAAAGAAAAGACTCATTCAGTTATGGCTAGTCATTAAGTCCTTCACCCTCTTGCTATCATTGTCCCATAATAACTAACCAATCATTACTATCCTCAACGTCAACCCAAAATATAAATCTATCAGCACTGACTCAATGTTACCAAAAAGTGTACCATTTGGAATTCAAATTACGCACTCAATAATATGATAATAATAAGTACCCATAATCAATCTAATAATAATAAATACGCACAAAGGATTAAACTGTTGGGTTTTAAGAGGTGTGAATGAAAAATGAATAGATGTTTTTTTAAAAATACAACAAGAGAAATGATGCAATTTGAATAGGCACCTTTTCGGATTGAATGATTATGACCTTTCTAATGGGCTGTGACTTTTCCAAAGAGTTGCACCTTTTCTGAAGAGTTGCACCTTTATGAAGGGATGCATTTTTCTGAATCAATGCTTCTATTCATGAAGCAACACCTTGATTGCAATAAACACCTAAATTTTTCCTCAGGTAGAGAGAATTTTTTGAGTAGAAAAACAATCTTCTTCTTCTACTAACAACTCTCATGTGATTATCAAATCATTGAGTGTGTTCGAAGTATCCAAAAATTTGCGGTACCTCTATTTTTAGAAAGAGAATCATTTAATCCTCAAAGGAAAGATTCCATAACCTCGGGTACTTGAGGAAAATAAATTTTTTAAGGACACACCATGTATTCGGTGGACTTGATTCTAGCATTTTCTGCTTCATCTTCTTCCTTAAAGTTGAAAAATACTTCATTTTGATAGTTCATTTGATTATTCATTTGGATTTCTATTTGAAGTTGTTGTAACTTCATTGTAGTTCCTGAAAGTTGTTCTTGAACTTAGTATTTATATTTGAGTTAAAACATACAGATTTTTGTACCCACGAGGATAACAATCTTAAGGAATTTATTTAAAAAAAATATTTTTTTGAGCTTGTTTCGTAAATTTTTTTCACCATTTATAAATAAAGTACTTTCATAATTTGAATTGTTTGGTTTCTAAATATTAAGACTTGTTTCTTTCTACTTTATTTGAAGTTAATAGTGATTTAAAGACATAAAAACTTTATCATGAGTTAAAGTTCATTTGGTTGACGATTAGAAGAACATAAAAACTTCATCATTAAACTAGAATAAAGTTGTTTAAATTTTTTGTTTCAAAAAATTTTTATAATTAATATTCTAACATACTCAGTTAATTGTCTTTTTGTGACAGAAAAATGTCTACTAAAATTTAAGAAAATGATGGTGTGGCAAGTGTAGCAGCAACAACTATTGCTACAATAAGTCATACAAGTGTTGCGCCTGCAATGTCACCTGTGGAGAAACCTGAAAAGTTTATGGGTGTAGATTTAAAGTGATAGTAGCAAAAGATGTTCTTCTATTTGATGACTTTATGTTTTCAAAGGTTCGTCTCTGAAGATGCTTCAGAATTGCCCGAAGATACATCTGACAAGGAGAGGTTTGTTGTAATGGAGGCATGGAAACACTCAGACTTCTTATGTAAGAATTATATCCTAAGTGGCCTCCAAGATGACCTGTACAATGTGTACAACAGTATGAAGACCTATAAAGAGTGGTGGAATGCTTTGGGATAAAATTATATAACTTAGGATGAAGGAACAAAAAGGTTCTTTATTGCAAAGTTCCTTGACTACAAGATGATTGATAGTAAAACTGTCGTGTCTCAAGTACAAGAATTGTAATTAATCATCCATGATCTAGTGTCAAAGGGTATGAATATAGTAAATACATTATTTGAAAATCTTAAATGTGTCCTTGATAATCATATGACTTTTTTTATAGGTTTAATTATGAATGATGCTTTCTAAGTAACAGCTATAATAGAGAAGTTGCTACCTTTCTGGAAGGACTTCAGAAACTACTTGAAGCATAAGAGGAAGGAGATGTCCGTTGAATACCTCATTGTGAGGTTACACATTAAGGAAGATAAAAAATATGTCGAGAAAATGTCAAAAGAAAATTCCACAATCAGTAGAGCCAACATTGTAGAGGATGACCTTAACAACTCAAAAAGAAGAAATTCCAGGGGAAATACTTTTATTGTGGCAAGGCTGGCCACAAGTTCATAGGTTGTCAGGACCAAGAAGAAGGATCAAGACAACATGGATGAATTCAAAAGTAAAATGGATGATCTATATGTCATGCTCTTAGAATTAAACTTGATAGGTAATCCTAGAGATTAGTGGATAGATTTTGGTGCCACCCGCTATGTCTGTGAAAACAAAGAGTTGTTTGCTTTATATGCTCCTACTCAAGATGAGGAAAAGATTTATATGGCTAACTCCGCAATAATAAAGGTTAAAGGGATGGAAAAAATCTTCTTGAAAATGACATCAGACAAAGTGTTGACTCACAACAATGTCCTTTATGTATCAGAGTTGAGAAAGAACTTGATTTCTATGTCACTCCTGACCAAAAATATATTCAAATATGTATTTTTTTTGATAAATTTTTAATTAGCAAAGGAGAAGTATATGTAGGAAAAGCCTACCTCACTAAGGGCCTATTTAAGATGAATGTAATGACAGTTGAGATGAATAAAAGTTTAATTTCTTCTTACTTGCTTGAGTCTAGTGAATTGTGGAATGAATGATTAGGACATGTCAATTACAAAGCTTTGCAAAAACTGATTAACTTAGAAGTTTTTCCAATTTGAGCCCAATAAATCTAAGTGTAAAACATGTGTAGAATCAAAGTATGCTAAGCATCCGTATAAGTCAGTTGAAAGGAATTCCAATCCCTTAGACTTAGTCTATAAAGATATTTTTGCTATGAAGTCAACACCATCTCGTAGTGGAAAAAAAGTATCTTATAAATTTTATTGATGATTGAACTACGTATTCTTATATCTATTTGATAAATAGTAAGGATGAAGAAATAAATGTGTTTAGGCAATATAAAATAGAAGTTAAAAATTAACTAGATTAAAAAATCAAAATGATAAGAAGTGATAGGGGTGGAGAGTATGAATCTCATTTATTGCAGATTTGTGTAGAGAATAGAATTTTCCATCAAACTATTGCCCCATATTCACCTCAATCAAATAGGATTATAGCAAGTAATAATCAAACCTTAAAGGAAATAATAAATGCCTTACTTATAAGTTCAGGTTTGCAACAAATCTTGCGGGGGTTGGGGGTGAAGGGAGCTATCCTTATAGCTAATTAACAACTCAAAAGTACCCTATAGTAAGACACTTTTAATTCTATATAAAAATGGGAAGGAAGGAAACCCAACTTGAGATATTTTGAAGTATGGAGGTGTCTAGGGTAAGTCTAAGTTCCTATGCCTACAAGGGTAAAGATAGGACTTAAGACTGTGGACTGCATGTTCATTAGATATGCTAAAACAGTAAATCATGTAGGTTTTTGGTTTATAAATCCGAACATCCGGATATCAATGAAAATATAGTAATTGAATTAGATAATGCTGAGTATTTTGAACACATTTATTCATATAAAATAGACATGAGTGGTCTAGTGGGGTCTAAATAACCTCAAGATGAACCATGAGAGAATATACCTAACAATTAGAATTCAAGGCATAGGACACGTCAAGGAACATCAACTTAATTAGGATTGAATTCTATAAAATTTCTCCTAGAAAATGAGCCTCAAGCATTTAAAGAAATGATATCATCTTCAGACTCATCCTTTTAGAAAGAGGCAATCAATAGTGAGATTGATTCAACCTTGAGCGACCATACTTGGGAGTTGATTGATCTTGATCCAAGAACCTTTAGGTTCTAAATAGATATTCAAATAAAAAAATGAAAGTGGATGATACTATTGACCAATACAAGGTAAGATTAGTAGTGAAAGACTTCAAATAGAAAGATGGCCTTGATTATTTTTTTATAAATACTCACCTGTAATATAGATAATGTCAATTTGGATGTTAGGTTCCTTGGTAGAAGTATATCATCTTGAAATCCATCAAATGGATGTGAAAACAACATTCCTAAATGGAGAGTCGGAGGAAGAGATTTACATGGATTGACTTGAGGTTTTTGTGGTTCCTAGTAAATAAAAAAAGGTGTTCAAACTTGTTAAGTCACTTGGTGGACTAAAACAAACACCCAAACAGTGGAATGCCAAACTTGACCAAACCATGTTGGTAAACATTTTTAAGATAAATGAATATGATAAATATGTTCACATTAAAGACACACCAAATCATAAAGTCATTGTTTGTTTGTATGTGGATGACATATTGATCATCAGTAGAGACATTTCTAACATAAATGCTACAAAATTAATGCTTGAGAAAAATTTTGATATGAAAGACCTCAGAGTTGCGGATGTGATCTTAGGCATAAGAATCCATAAAACACCATAAGGATTGGCATTGTCACAATCTCATTATATTAAAAAGGTACTTAAAAATTTTAAGTATTTGGATTTTGGTATTGCCAAAACTCCATTAGATGCGAGCTTTGCACTTCAAAAGAATGATAAGTTACTTACAGTTGGACTACACAAAAACGTTGGGATGTTTAATGTATATCATGAATTGTACACGACTAGACATAGCATGTGAATTAGTAAATTGAGTTAGTACACAAGTAATCCCAATAAAGCTCATTGGATGGCAATGAAAAGAGTTCTGGGATATCTTAAATATACTCAAGACTTTGTTTTGTGTTATAATAATTATCCAATGATCATTGACGGATATAGTGATGCAAATTTGATCATCAAATTGAATAAAGTAAAATCTACAAGTGGATATGTATTACATTAAGTAGAGGAGAAATCTCTTTTAAATCATCCAAATAGACATGTATTGCCTGCTATACAATGGAATCTGAATTTATCATATTAGATAAAGCAAGTAAAGAGGCTGAATAGATCTAGAATTTCTTGGAAGATATTCCTTATTTTCCAAAACCATTGTCACTAGTATATATACTCTATGATAGCCAAGAAATGATAGTTAGGTCAGGAAGCATGATGTATAATTCTAAATATCGTCATATAATATAGAGACATAATACCGTTAGAGAACTAATCTCTGGTGAAATTATCACTATTAACTATATAAAGTCAAAGAATAATGTGTCGAATCCACTTACAAAAGGCCTATATATAGAGTGAGTTGAGAG
Source organism: Capsicum baccatum var. pendulum (assembly GCA_030864225.1). Lineage (NCBI taxonomy): Eukaryota > Viridiplantae > Streptophyta > Magnoliopsida > Solanales > Solanaceae > Capsicum > Capsicum baccatum. The sequence goes on from CM061560.1 coordinate 162,065,326, forward strand.
ATCATCAAGGAGAATGAGTTTAAAGCCTAGGACAAGTCAGCATGGTGGTAACTTTACCTAGCAAACTGGATATCTCAAGGGCTAGGTTCAAGGAGATAAAAAAAAGTTGTGACTGACTGTTCAATATTGTCAATATAATCAACCCATTCTCATGATAAAGACAATGTTCAGAGAACAAGGATAAGGCTTATGGTTTAAAGCTTTTAATGGTTACTAAGTTTGGCAGGTTTAACCAAATAGTTGATCTATATGATTAAATAATTAGGAATCACCTTTGTGAGGTGAAGTGAAAGTCACTTCAAGGAGAATGTTAGTTAAGGCCTATTCACTATGCTCTAATGAAACCAGAACATGTTCATAGATGAAATGAACAAAATCATGAGAACCATAAATGATAAAATATTGGTTATGTAACTTATGTTGTCTAGGTGTACATTAATGTTCGACAGTTCAAAAATATCAAATCTACCAACTGACCGAGTAAATCCGATGCATGTTCACTATGAAAAGTTTAAAGGGAAATCTTCTTATCCAGATGAAATTAGTCTTTGCTTGTTGATCACAACTTATCCATAAATATTTTATTAAAATAGACATTTCCCATTAATTTGGTGGATTGTTGGGTTTTTAAGAGGTGTAAATGGAAAATTTAATAGGTGTTTTTCCCAAAAAGACACAAAGAGAAAGAATGCAATTTGAATAGGCACCTTTTTAGATTTAATGATTATGATCTTTCTAATGGGTTGTGACTTTTGCAAAGAGTTGCACCTTTGTGAAGGGGTACACCTTTCTAAACCATTCCTTCTCTTCATGAAGAAACACCTTGATAGCTATAAATACCTAAATATTTCCTCAACTGAAGAAAATTTTTTGAGTAGAAAAACAATCTTTTTCTCCTTCTTCTAAAAACTGTAATATGATCATCTAATCATTGAGTGTGTTCAAAATTTCTTAAAATTTGAGGTACTACTATTTTTAGAAAGAGAATCATTTTATCCTGGGAGGAAAGATTACATAACTTCAAGTACTTGAGGGGAATAAATTTCTTATGGACACATCATGTATTCAATGGACTTGATTCTATAATTTTCTTCTTCATCTACTTTCTTAAAGTTGATAAATACTTCATTTTAATAGTACATTTGATTATTCATCTCCACTTGTATTTGGAGTTGTTTTAACTTCATTGTTGTTCTTGAAAGTCATTCTTGAACTTAGTATTGAAGTTTGAGTTGAAACATACAGATTTTTATACCCGCGAGAATAATATGAGCTTGGGGAAAATTTTTATTTACCTAATATTGTTGTCTTCAATTGGCTCTATACTATGTCCAATGCTCTTTATTCCTTTCTCTTTGTAGTTTGGAGTATGAAAAACTAGTCTTTATATACTACTTTAGCTTCTTGAACATGGTCCAAATAGTTAGGGTTTTTAATAAAAGAAAAATTTCATAAAAGTACTAGTTAAGTTATCAAAAATACTCAAAATTTCTTTACTTTGTAAAAAGTACAAATATTTCTATTTTTATTATTTTAACTAAAAGTTCGAGATACATCCTATAAGACCACCATTTTTTTTTATAAAACTTTAGCAACTGAAGTTGCGGTTCCCTCCTCCTTTAACGGCATAATTGTAGGTGCAGTTTCTTGCCATAATTATCTCCACTTCTCCAGATTTTTAAATTGAGGTATTTACCCCAAATTCAACTTCACTCTCTTCCTATCATGTTCAAAAACTTATATCAAATATCAAATTAATCTTTATCTTAAATTTTTCTTAAGGTTATTTTGGTAACATTGTTGAATAAAGCCTTAGTATATTGAAATTTTGGCCTTTATTGGTTCAATTAATATAATGAATTTAGATTTAGGACCATCTTCTAGTCTTGAAATCTCTCAAATAGACAAATTCAAACAAAATGAAGATATTGTTAATTTTTTCCTGGTGTTTTTGATAGACTTTGATGATTTTCATGAAAATAGATCCAAACATTGAAACGATCTTACTGTGATGATGAAATTGCATGAAAGGCATAAAAAGGCTAAGAAAAAAAGAGTGGATGATTCTAAAAAAAGAGAATCTATAAGTTCAAGAGGCTTAGTTCGTGCAAAAGAAGAAGATTTGTTGAAGTTACATCTAGCGACACCATACCAAAGTTATTGCATGTTATTGGGCAATAATTTAGGATAAGATACATATTTAGATACACCTGATAATTTTTTTTATCTTGTATCTCTGGGTATGTAACACTGCAATATTATGTATCTCGCATTATATATTTGAGTGGAATATATATATATACATATTATTAGAGTAAGAGATACATATAAGGTTATTATATGTATAGTATGTATCTCTCGTGATATATTTTGAGCAAAATATGTATATGAGAGATACATATTATTACAGTAAGAGATACATATAAGGTTATTACACGTATAGTATGTATCTCTTACAAGCTTTGTAAATATAGATGTTATTGTAGATACATGTATCTTTCGTAATAGCATGTATCTCTTACAAGAGTACATGGTAGTATTACGTGTATTATTTTGGTAATTTCCAATGTAGCATGTATCTGTTTCAAAATTAACTATACTTTGTATGTCATTTTTTAGGGTATGGTTATGCTATCAATGAGATTCTATCACATCCTTTAAGATTTTGAAGCTCCTGTAATAACAAGTTCAATGATGATTTTAAAAAGGTTATCGGACAGGAAGTACTTGAATTGTTTGGTGAGATGATTTGTTGGTGTTATCTCAAGATCCCACCATTTAATTATATAGAAAAAAATACAAAATATTTACTTATGCTTGAGATTGAGTAGAAAAATCAACATGAGTTGCATGTTTTCATCAAGGGAAATGTTCTTAGATTTTTCATCTTTGAATTTACCTTAATTACTAGTTTGAAATGCACCAACAATATCGAAGATTTCCAATATCATGATTCATCACCCAATATCCTGATGCAGAAGTATTTTCTCGAATCAACAAATGGTATTGACAAACAAACATTGTTAGAACATGTTTTGATGGGAAATGTTGATAATAATCAAGATTCTATCCACATGGCCATTCTATACTTCATCCACACATTTTTATTTCTCAATTAAAAGATACACCTGTTTTATTATTGGATTTTAATATGGTTGAGGATGGCAAGTTGGAAGATTTTCCTTGGGGTAAAGTGGATTTCTCCAAGTGATAACTTCATTGATACAAGTGTATGTTATAGAAAAGTAGTTATATAGGTTATGTGGAATGCCTCACATGCTTAATTTGTGGATGTTTGAAAGCTGCATCGAAGTGAAAAATGTACTGTAGTTCAGCATGGCAACCAAAATTCAAGGATTTTGAATTGAAAAGTCATGGCAGTTAGACCACAACACAATCAATTTATGGCCGTCATTTTTAGCAAAGTACAGTAGTCATGGTTAAAAGTTAAAACATATTTGCATATCTATTCACAAATAACACGAACCATTCATCTGAGTTGAGTAATTGATTATGAGTAGGAGTATGTATTTTACTCATTGCAATGAATTAAATTATTTTTAATTATTTTTTGGTGTTTATAATTTCTTGCACCGTATGTATTTAACCATTATTCCAATTTTATGTTTATAAATTAGTTTAATAATTTCTTGTACCTACTATGGAGGAGCTCGATAAACATGACTTGCCTCCTATTAGTATTGTTTTATTTGATCCTGCAATAGAGAGTATACCATCAACATCTTCGGGTAAAAAAAGACAAACAAAGCCAAAAATTATTGAAGAACCTATTTGCATGGATCATAATTGTTTTAAGGATTTCAGTACTACACCTCCTGAGCATTTGATGAAGAAAACACAGCATGTATGAGTTACAACTTCTGCCTCCCTGAACAAGAAAAGAAAAACAGTTTTACTCCAAGTAAAAGGTGCATAGTAAAGGGGATTTTGACACATTTGATTCAAAAGAAATTAGTCTGATGGACACATAAATCTCCCATGTATCCCATTTTATACACTGCAAAAGAAATTTCAGCATCTCATTTTCAAGGTAAATGAACATCACTACATCCATCGAAAAAACTGGTTGAAGAATCTGCCAATAGACCTATGGGTCATCCATTGTTGAAGTCCAACTAAGAATCATTTGAGTCAAAGATGAAGTCATTTATCAAGACCTATGTAAGTATTACTTTAATATTGTTAATTCAATTAACCAACTACTTTTTATCTGCATACACTTATAAATTTTACCTGTTTTACATTACAAGGTGGATCAAAATTTCAATGACCTTCTAACACTGTTCACTGATCAATACATGCGCATTATGAAATCATTAAAGCTAAAGCATGTTCATAAGAAGAAGGTAACTTTTTTTGCTCATCTTATTGGTGTATTAATTACATTCTTATTATGTGGCACGCTATTAAATTTTAGATTGATCTTGAGAAGGAGAGTTCACATGGAGATCGTCATTCAGATGGACAAGGTGAATCTGAATGAACTACTAAATCAGAATTTATAAAGGTATCCCTAGTACACAGGTTCAGACTGAAAAAATTAAAGTTATTCAATCACCGATGGTTACTACTCATGAACCTGAGTCGAAAAACATACTTAATCTAACATTTATGGCAGTGACATCATGTCACGACCAGAACCAAGTCCTGGCTGTATAGGTATCTCAAGTGCCACATAGACCAAAGATCAGCTCCTACACCTAACCAAACCAACCATAACTTCCCAATATGTCGAATAAATTTTTAACATATAATAAGATAGCATGCAATAAGCTTATGAAAATCCAAAACGTCTATAACTGACGACGGATGACCGGCCAAACAATCGACCAACATCACCCAATATCTACAATAATCCAAACAAAGCCTCTATAAAAATTGAATATCAATAAAACATCGCGACATGCCCCTGATTATATAAAAATAACAATTCTAAATAGTGTGAGACATAAGAGAACAAAACATGAAATATAGACTTCTGAAGTATGAAAGCACACCACCTTAATGTCAACTCAAGAATCAATCCACTTCAATGAAAAATCATGAATCAATCTCGAAACCTAATCACTAAGCAGAAGGAGTAGAAGTATGGCCAGTTCCTGCATCGTGTGGGGATACAATCTCTAAAAATGATTAGCAGGGTGAACGCTAGCATGTAACTCAGGGATAAGGATAACATAATGCCATGATCAACTGTCATGACCAAAATAGGGCCTAGCCATGTGGGTATCTCAAGTTCACCGAGGATCGGAGACTACCCCCTAAGACTATTCCAACCTAACCAATATATATATCATAAAATATTATAGGTGAATCCAAAAATCTAAATGACATCGATATCCAAAAACAATATCAAATGACAACTATAATACCCAAGTCAACAGTAGTCTAATAAAGACTCTAACAAGATTGAAAACTAATAGATGGTTGGGATATGACCCCGACAATAGCCATAACCAAACTGAAATAAAATCTAATACAAAGAGAAACCAAACATGAAATAAAGACTTCCGAAGGATAGAAGCTCACAACTTTAAGTAAACACCCAAACAATGACAAACACCCAATCACTATGCGAGGAAGGTAGACTTTCCTTCGTACCCTGCATCACATGGGGATACAGTATCTGAAGATGATAAGTGATTGGAGCACTAGCAAGTAACACAAGGATAAGGGAGTAAAGTAATGCCAAAATCCATAATATGGATACCAATAAAACAATGTACAATATCATATGAGAAACATATATATATATATATATATATATATCATATGTCAGGAAAATGGAATAAGGCTTAGCATGAATTTTTAAAACATTAACCTGTACTGTGTAGCTTGACTATCATAAAACCACCTATGAGATATATTGGGGTTCAGCTCCCCCTGCTGAAAGGCAAGTGCATGTTAGCCGCACGAGTGAAGAAAAAATAAACCTAAGATGATTAGTACATCCCTAAAATATAAAGTGTGACATCATGCACACAGTAACCAAGACCAACCTTACATTGGCAAACATGAGTTTTCAGTGTCGGGAAACCATAACAAAACATTAGATACCAAAACCCCAACATATATTTGAAAACCCCAAAACTATGCAATAATCATGCCATGAAAATACTAAACATACCTTTAGTTGGAACTAACAATGAGGGAGGAGTACATGCCGTAGATTATGAAGATAATGGAGACAAATCACTCGTACAAGTCCTAAATTGATCCTCTTGACGAAACCCTAGCCTTCCTTTACCCAAACGCCTTACAGAGTATTAGAGAGTATTTCTAAGTGTTTAAGATTAGAATAATAGGGTAAATAATGTCCCAATAGAGATATAAGTTGTGGGGCCTTAAGTGGTTAAGTGGGGAAATGTCCAGATTACCCCAACTTAACTGCTTAAAATTCTCGTTAGATGGTACGACTACCCATACTAGTTGTACCCTCCAATACGAGTGGTACCCACTACTCATACCCTAGGCCCCCCTAATTGGACCCAACACTGTCCACCATACGACTTACCCTACCCAAGTCGTAACGAACCATACGATTAATACCTCCAAACTGTATCCCTGGCAGATTAGAATAAAAGGATATTTGAACACTATCTACCATATGAATCATTGGTATGACTCATACTCTATGTTACGGCTCACGGTGAGCCACTCGTACTCAGATCTAAGTTACATTACTAAATCTCAAATAAAGTAAAGGAAAAGCCCAAACCATACGATCCATCACCAACCATACGACTCGTACCCCCAAAGTCATAACCATTGCAGAATCTAATCCAACCTACCAGCAATCACTGGTTAGCTACGACCAAGAGAATACCAATAGTACTCTATCAAACGACTGGTACCAACAGGTCGTATGATGTCCAAAATCTAAAATCTAGGAAATTTTCTAAGGGTCCCAAAGCCAGGGTGTTTCAAATAGTAATAAAAGAAAAATAGATAACTCAAAATGAAATCTAATAGTCAATCAATAACCAACCCACATTTGTCCACAATAGCCTCTAAAACCAAAATAACATCTAAGACAAGACATGCCCATGATTATGACCAAAATAATCAAAAAGTATATAGTAAATGAAGAAAGAATAATAAAATAATAAGGTCTTCCAAAGGATGAAGGATCACCGCTTAACTGCAACTCAACAAACAACTAATCCACCTAACTCGGCATAAGAGAAATAGAAGTGTCTTCAGACCATACATCATAAAACGATGTAGCGTCCTAGGATGGTTAGTGGGATAAGCACTGACATATAACTCAGGGGAAGCGATAAAATAATGCCATGTATACAATTAGTCAAAACCACATGCACACATTCACATATACATATGTAAGATGCTGGATTGGGTAAGAGTCATGAATATTAGAGTTTTAAACCATTAACCCAAACCGTGTAGTTTGATCCTTCCTAAAGGCATCCATGGGATATATGGCTTTAGATCCTCCTGTCGAAAGGACCTTAGTGCTTGTTAGCCACACAAACGAAGGAAAATTCAAAGGAAAACTAAAGCCACCATGAGCAATACCCATCCTAAATATATATATCAAGGGTATGTCAAACACACGATCATATATACCACTAACCCCGACAAATGTTATTTCCAGTGTTCGTCCTCCCGGGACTTTCACCTTCACAGTAAGCCACATAACCCACTTTAAGCGCAAATTAAAATAATTTGCACATAATTCCAACCATTAACTCGGGAGTCATTCATTAAGGCATTTACCACTCGGTATCGTCATATCATTATGCTTGCAAGAAATATTAAATATGCCAAACCAGTCCACATAACCACATCAAACTCATAAGTCCCATTAAAAACCAAACCGTGGCCACCAAGGCCATCCAAATCCATTATTTTATCCATTTAACCATTCACGCAATGCATTGGGTTCAAAAGCAAGTTAAACTATGCAATTTTCCATAATTAAAATCAAATTCACAAAGTGGGTTGAGGTTCATGTAATTCCAAGGAAAAATTCATCCAATTTGGGGAAACTCGTGTCCCACATTCCAACCATTTAAATAATATACCAATTCAGTCCTAAAAGCATCAATTTAATACATGAATAATCAATTCAGAACATGGGACAAGTAATTTAATCAGTAACAACCAAAATCCCTCAACCCAATTTCAAAAACCACAACTTAAATCTCATGGAAAACCATTCAATTCATAACTCATTATATAACTAAAGTTTAGGGAAGAGAAACATGCCTAAAACACACAAGAATTTGTAGTCAATTTGAAGTTTGGAGCCCAGATTAGTGATTTCTTGAAAAATGCTTGAGGTTTCTTGGGCAGAGAGTTAAAAATGAATAAAGCAATGTTTGATCTTTGAAACTGAAGGAAAAGGGTCTCTTTTATGTTTACAAAGTCGTACAAGGGTTATAAATATCAAAAGCCCCTAACTTCAAGTGAAAAAAATAAAACTAGATAAAATTAACATACCAGTGTAGCATGCCATTATCACGGAGGTTGTCCTCCATTGCATACCGATATTGCGGAGGGTAACCTCCATGACATGATAATATCGCAGACCCTCCCTTCCTCGGGGTTCCAAAATGATGCCAAACCCCTTCCAAAAATTCCAAAACTTTTCTAATATACCTTTTTTATTTCATTAAACATAATTCAATTAAAAAATAAATATTACAAATGCGGGAAGGTCAAAAATAAAATTATCAAAATTTTATGGGTTCTCATATTTTCCCTCCATTGGGATCATTCGTCCCTGAAAGATAAGTTAGTTTAGCTTGATAATAGCAAGAATACACCAGAATCAATTGAAAAACTTGAAAAGTAAAAGGTGGAAAATAAAACTCATATCTTAAGCACTTTCATTCAACACATGGAACAAGAATGAGTATTTGTCCTTCATATCTTCCTCAGCTTCCTATGTAGCCTCCTCTACCTTTTGATTTCTCCAAAGAACTTATACCGAAGCCATATATTTGATCCTCAACCTACGAGCTTGCCTATGCAATATTTCAATTGGGACTTTCTCAAAAGACAAGGAAACTATTACACTAACATCCTCAATATGCACTATCAAGTAAGGATCACCCACAAACTTTTTTCAGCATGGACATATGAAACACAAAATGAATGAAACTCAAACTCACAGGCAAATCCAACTCATATGCAACATTACCAATTCACCTTAAGATCTGATATAGACCAATGTAATAGGTACTGATCTTCCCCTTCTTCCCAAACCTCATATCTCCTTTCATAGAAGACACCTTCAAGAATACCCAATCTCTTACTTCAAACTCCAACTCTCTTTCCTAATATTTGTATAAAAGTTTTGGTAACTCTGAGCAGTCTTAAGTCTTTCTCTAATCACTTTTACCTTCTCCATGGATTGGTGAACAAAGGTAGGACAAAATAACCTAGTTTAACCAACCTCAAACCATCCAATAGGATACCTGCAGCTCCTACCATAAAGAGCCTTAATAGGAGCCATTTGAATGCTCGAATAATAACTATTATTGTATGCAAACTCGATAAGAGATAAATGATCAACCGAACATCCTTTAAAATAAATCACACAGGCCCTTAGCATATCCTCCAAATTTTGAATCATACTCTCTGCTTACCCATCCATGTAAGGATGGCAAGGGGTACAAAGGTTCACCTGTGTACCCATACCTTTCTTAAATAAATGCAAAAGGTGAGAAGAAAACTGCATACCTTGGCTTGAAATGATGGAAACTGGAGAACCATGCAACTTTACAATCTCCTAAATGAACAACTTAGCATAATCCTCTCCTGAGTAGTTAGTCCTCATAGGCAAGAAGCGAGCTGACTTAGTTATCTTATCCACAATGATCCAAATTGAATCTTACTAATTGCAAGACCGAGGAAGTCTCATAATGAAATACATATTGAGCATCTCCTACTTCCACTTGGGCAACTCTATCTCTTGAGACAGGCCACTAGACCTCAAGTGTTCAACCTTAACTTGCTGACAGACCATGAATTTGGCACCAAAATTTTCCGCATCCCTCTTAATATTGTTCCACCAGTAGATTTCTTTCAAGTCGTGATACATCATAGTTGAACCCAAATAAACTATATATCTAGACTCATGAGCCTCAATCAAAATCCTTTCCTACATCCCATCAATATTAGGAACAGGCAACCTACCTTGGTACCTCAAAATACCATCTTCCCTAATCTCAAAAGCCATAATCTTTTGCTAACCTACCTCATCCTTAATTTGCATAAGTATAGGATCCAAAACCTGTTTCTCCTTCACTTCGACACCAAGAGAAAATTTGACCACTTCCTAAATAATAACTCCCCCATCCTCAGAGTCCAAAAGATGAACTCCTACGTTAGCCAACCTATGAATGTACTTCACCAACCCTATTTTCTCCTTCACATGAGATAAGCATCCCATAGATAACCTGCTAAGAACATCAATAATAATATTAGCTTTAAATGGATGGTAGTAAAGGCTTATGTCCTTCTAGGTAAACACGCACTTCGAACTCTTATGATTTGAATAGATATCCATATGTACCCCATACAGATAATGACACCAAATCATCAATGAAAAAACCACAGCCACCAACTCAAAATTGTGAGATGTATAATTCCTCTTATGAACCTAAAGCTGCCTAGAATCATAGGCCACAACCTTTTCATACTGCCTCAAAACACAACAAAACCATTGGTACCCTCGGGTAAGCTCAAAACTGGAGCAGAAGTCAACTTATCCTTCAGTTTCTCAAACTTCCCTTACAAGCATCGTATAATAAGAACTTAACCTTCTTCTGCGTCAACCTTGTTAGCAGAATAACAAATAAGAGAAACTTTCCACAAACCTCCTATAATACCCAGCCAAACTCAAGAAGATCCTAATATCGGTTAGAGTCGTAGGTCTAGGCTATTTCTTAACTGCCTCAACCTTCTGTGGATCCTCCTTGATCTCTCCACTAGAAACTATATGCCCAAGTTCACACTTGGAAAATTTTTTATGCAATTTCTGGTCCTTATGAGTCTGCAACATAATTCAGAGGTGATTGGCATAATCCTCTGCACTTTTGGAGTACACCAAGATGTCATCAATGAAGACTATAACAAAACAATCTAGAAAATGCTTGAAAACCAAATTCATAAGATCCATGAATGCGGTCAGAGCATTAGTCAACCCAAATGCTATCACCAAAAATACATAGTAACTATACTGAGTTTAGAAAGCAGCCTTGGAAATATCAACCTCCTTAATTTTTAACCGATGATAGACCGAAAAAGATTGATCTTTCAAAAATACCTAGAATCCTGAAGCTAAACAAATAGGTCATCAATCTTAGGATGAGGATACTTATTTTTCACGGTAACCTTATTCAACTGATGATAGTCTATACCTATCCAAAGAGACCCATCTTTCTTGCATACAAAAAGTATAGGAGCACCTCATAGAGAAATACTAGGATGAATGAAACCCTTATTAAGAAGATTCTTCAACTAATCCTTAAGCTCCTTTAGTTCAGCCGGAGCCATTCTATAAGGAGGAATAGAAATAGGAAAAGTATCGGATAAAAGATCAATTCCAAAATCTATTTCCCAATAGGGAGAAATTCCATGAATATAATTAGGAAACACTTAAAGTCATTAACCATAGGGATAGATTGAAAACAAGGACTTTCAGAGTTAAAATCCTTAACTCGAACTAAATGATATAGATACCCTCTAAAAATCTACTTTCGAGCTCTAAGATAAGAAATAAACTTCCCTTTGGGCGCTAAGGAACTCCCTTAACATTAAATCACTAGTTTATTAGGGAATTGGAAACTGACCTTTTGGGTCCTACAATCAAAAGATGCATAGCAGAAATAAAGCCAATCTATCCCTAAGATAACATTGAAATCCACCATATCCAACCCTATCAAATTCACCAATGTCTCCCTATGAAGGATGGACACTACACAACCCCTATAAATTTTTCTTGAAACTATAGAATCATCCATCGTAGTAGATATAGAAAAGAAGTCGAAAATACTTTTGGGACCAAAACCAAAATGCACAGCCACAAAGGGGTCATATAAGAAAGGGTAGAACCCAGACCAAGCAAGTAATAAAAATCAAAGGAAAAGATCTATAATATACTAGTAACAACATTTAGATATGATTCAGACTCCTGACGTGAAGCAAATCCATAAAGATCATTATGGAAAGGGCTAGTACAAAAAGTAGCACTCTTTGGCTCGTGAGCTGAAGATATGAGAACTGAAACTTTATTAGCCCAGTGGCAACCCTGGCTGAAGGATAATCTCTCTTTATGTGACCCAACTGACTATAATTACAACACTGATTCCTCTACTCCTAACAATATCCATGGTAACGCTGCCCACAAAATGATAAGGAGAATAAGGTGGGGCTGACTGAGCTTCACTAGCCTAAGACTAGGCACCCTATGCCTTAGGACCGCTATTATCCTTAAAATGATGATCAATCGAAGGCTTAGGATAGGAAGCATCGGCAGATGAATATAAATTGCCCAAGTTCTTCTTCTTGGTCCATGATCTAATATCTCTCTAACTATTCTACTGATCCCCACCCTACTTTAATTATCTACACTTCTAATTTTGTCTCTCTCTAATCTCTTCCTATTTATTTCTGTTATCCTCCAGTATGGAGATGTCAATGTCGTTGTTTAACAATACAACCTTTTATTTGAATATAGAGTAGCTAGACAATCCAGAGGCAAACATCCTTATTTTAGCTCTCTATCTAGTTACCAACTTAGGAGCATAACGAGATAGCTACTAAAATTGCAAAGCATACTCTTTCACACTTATCTTACCTTGCTTCAGATTAGCAAGATCCTCGGCCTTAGATTTCCTCAACTCCTGAGGAAAAAAAAGTGATCAAAAAAGGCACCCGAGAACTCATCCTATAATGTCGTCTCCATATCATCACCCCTCAACTTCCTACTTTTTATACCACTAAAAATCTATATCTTTTAGCTAATATGCAACTCTACACCTTCAGAATTAGTAGCATGCATCACTTTGAAAACCTACTCCATCTCATCAACAAACCTCTGATAATCCTCTTTAACCTTAGAGCCTATAAAGGTTGGGGGATTCAACCTCATGAACTAGCCAACCTGAGTGACCTCAGAAGAAAGAGCAATAGAGCTAACACGATCAGACTTATGAGACTGAGATACCACCAGTTGAGTAAGAAAATGAATAAGCCAACAAAACTCCATATTAGAGATGTCCCCCTAAGGTGGTACATTATAAGGATCAGCAACCTGAGAAGCCTGAGAAGGACTAGCGGGGACAGTGGAACTCCACATGGGGAAGTGCAATCTACAGCAGGGACCTTAGACCGATCTGAACTCCATACACAATGTGAGTCTCCTCCATATTATACTCAGGGTATGACAGAGTCCTAACACAGTTTTTATGAATATCAGATCTTTGGGGAGGCATAATCTAAAATATGGAGAAGCTAATAGTTAGACAAGTTTCATGACACTAGACTCTATAGCCCAAAATAGAACACAAGAAAGTGAAACATTCCTAAATACCTTGTAGCCTCCTTCTTATAAGCGTGGCACGCTATTTACCCATAAAAAGACTCTACTCAACATAACTTTATGGACATCCAATGAATCTAAACCTAGCTCTGATGCCAAGCTTATCATGGATAAAACCAAGACCTATTCATGATGGGTATCTCAAGCTCACCATGGACCCGAGACCATCCCCATCGCCTAACCTCATGAGCACAAAGATAATAATAAAGATAAAGAGGAATCCAATTAAGATAGTAATGAAAGAAAAATAGATAACTTAAGTAAAATCTAAGAGTCAATCAACAACCAACCCACATTTGTCCATAATAGTCTCTAAAACTAGAATAACATCTAAGTTGGGACATGCCCCCAACAATGACCAAAAAAATCCAATAGTACTAAGTAAATAAAGAAAGACTATTAAAATAATAAGGCCTTTCAAAGAATGGAGGCTCACCACTTCAAAGCAACTCAATAAACGTGATAATCTACCTAACCACTGTACAAAAGCAATAGAAGTGTCTTCAGACCCTACATTATGAAACAATGTAGCATCCTAGGATAATCATTGGGAGAAGAACTAGCATGTAACTTAGGGAAAGTGATAAAATACAGCCATGTCAAAAATCAGTCAAAACCATATGCACATATTCATATATACATATATAAGATGCCGAGATAGGATAAGGGTCATGAACATGAAAATTTTAAAACCATTAACCTAGATTGTGTCACTCGATCTCCCCTAAAGGTACCTATGGGTTATATGGGTTCAGCCTCCCTGCTAAAAGGGCCCTAGTGCATGTTAGCTATATGAATCGAGGAAAATCCAAAGAAAAACTAAAGCCACCATGGGCAATAGCCCTCCCAAATATATATATATATATATATATCAAGTGTGCGTCAAGCACATGGTCATATAAACCCTCAACACCAGCAAAAGTGATTTCTAGTGTTCATCTCCCCAGGACTTACACCTTTACGGTGAACTACATAACCCTCTTTAAGCCCAAGTTAAAACAATTTGCACATAATTTTGACCATTAACCTAGGATTTATTCATTAAGACATTTATCACTTGGTATCTTCACACCATTATGCTTGCAAGCCAAATTAAACAGGACAAACCAATCCATAGAACCACATTGAACTCTCAAGTTCCATTAAAAACAAAACATAGCTAACAAGGCCATCCAAATCAATTTTCATATTCATTTAACCTTTCATGCAATGCATTAGGTTCAAAAGCAAGTTAAACCATGCAATTTTTCATAAATAAATCAAATTCACAAAGTGGGTTGAGGTTAATGCAATTCCAAGCCAAAATTCATCCAATTTAGGGAAACTCGTGTCCCCCATTCCAACCATTTAAATAATGTACCAATTTAGTCCTAAAAACATTAATTTAACACATGAATAACCAATTCAAAACATAGGACGAGTAATTCAATCAGTAATAACCAAAACCCCTCAACCTAATTTCAAGTCCCACAACTTAAATCTCATGGAAACCATTCAATTCATGCCACAATGTTAAATTAAAGGTGAGGAAAGAGAAATATGCCTGAAACCCCTAAGAATTTGAAGTCAATTTGAAGTTTGGAACCCAGATTAGTGATTTATTGAAAAATTCTTAAGGCTTCTTTGGTAGAAAGTTAAAAATAAATAAAGTAGAGTTTGAGCTTTGAAAACTTGAGGAAAAAGGATCCCTTTTATGTTTAAAAGTCGTACAAGGGGTAAAAAGACCAAAAGCCCCTCACTCCAAGTGAAATAAGAACTATATAAATTAACACACTGGCATGGCATACCATTATCGTGAAGGTTATCCTCTGTGCCACATCGATATTGCAGAGGGTAACCTTCATGATACGATGATATCGCGGACCCTCACTGCCTAAGGGTCCTAAAATGACCCCAAACCCCTTCTAAGAATTTCAAAACTTTCCCAATTACACTTTCAATATCCCTAAACTCAATTTCAAGTCAAAAATCTATATTACACATGCAGGAAGGTAAAAAATAAATAATTAAAATTTTACGGGGTCTCACACATTTGAAAGATGGAAGCTCACCACTTCATAGTAGATCAAAAGAGGTACCATACCGCCTAATGCTACACAAAGGTAATAGAAAAGCCCTCAAACCCTACATCACAAAGCGATACAGCATCTAGGGATGGTCAGTGGGGCGAACACTGACATGTAACATAGGGAAAAGGGATAAAATAATGTCATTGCCAAAAATTTGTCAAAAACTGCATGCACAACTTTATATATGCATATAAAGGATGCCAGGATAAGGACAAGTTCATGAACATGAGTGTTTAAACCATTAGCCTGAACTATGTAGCTCCCTCTGTCCTAAAGGCACCCACGGGCTATATGGGCCTAGTTATCCCTACTGGAAGGGACTTATTGTGTATTAGTTGTATGAATCAAGGACAGGCTAAAGACACCAAGGCGATAGCCATCCAAAATACAATGTGATTTCAGACACATGGTCATATAAAACCTTATACCGGCAAACGTAGTTTCTAGTGTTGGTCCCCCCGAGACTACACGTTCATGGTGAGCTACACAATTTCCTTTAAGCCCAAATTATAATAGTTTGCACTTAAATTGAACCATTAATCAAAGAGTCTTATTATGGCATTTCCAGCATGGTATCATCTTACCTAAACTCTTGCAAGCTAATTCAATTATACCAAACCAGTATATGTAACTATTAGACTCCTAAGTTCTATTTAAATTCAAAATAATGGCCACCATGGGAATTTCAAAACCAATTTTATCTATTAATCCTTTAATGCAATGCAAATTTTTCAAAGAACAAGTTAAACTATGTGAATATTCATATTTAAAACCAAGATTGTAATGTGTGTTAAGGTTAATACCATTATCAAGCCAAAATTTCATCAATTTGGGGAAATCCTTATTCCCCATTCCAATTCCTATAATAATGCACCCATTCGTCCCTAAAACCATCTACTAAAGCATGAAATACACATTTAAAACATGGGGGAAATAATTCAAGTAATGACCCATCAAAAGACCTCAACCTAATTTCAAACCCATCAATTAAAATCACATAAATAATGATTATATAAATACCACAATATAAAATTCAAGTTAAGAGTGAGAAACATGTCTGAAATACCAAAGAATTTGAAGAGAAATCAAAGTTTGGAGCTTGAATAATGAATTCTCTCTAAAAATCTTGAATTTTCTTGGGTTGGGAGTTAAAGAAGAAAAGAGTGGAGTTTTATCTTTGAAAACTTAAAGAAAAGGATAACTTTGATGTTATAAACTCGTTCAAGGGGTAAAAGGACGAAAAGCTCCTCACCCCAAGTGAAAGAAATAAAACCTAGATGTAAAATAAATAATAGCGTGGCACACCGCTATCATGAAGTTTAGCCTTCATGACACACCCTTATCATGGAGGCTAAGAGGCGGGGCACGCCATTATTGCGGAGGCTTACTGCCTCGGTGTCCCAAAATAAACCCGAACCCTTTCTAAAAATTCTAAAACTTTTTTAAAACACCCTTTTAACATCCCTTGACGTAATTCAAGTCAAAAATTAACATTGCACGTGCGATAGAGTCAAAATAAATTTGTAAAGTTTTGTGGGGTCTTAAAATTTTCTAGGCTATAGTATCCACATGCACACCCTAATCAAACAACACTCTCATAACAGGGGTCTTTTTCTAAGTCAAAGAATTAAATAAACTTATCTTATCTACCACCTCATGATACTAATTTAAAACCTACCCAAACTAGATAAACTACCCCCAAGTTTCTCTCAACAACTACAAGTGGATCTCACCCCCTTTTGTTTTGGAAACTATTAACAAACTCAAGGGTTCCATCCCTCACAAAAATGTTTTTCTCACCAATAGTAACAATAATAACAAACTAACAACAATGCCAATAATATATACATACACATACACTTTCTCCTCCATTTTTAGTACCATGAATAAACTCTATCCATTAACTATAACAATGATATAATAATAATAATTAACAACAGAACATTAATTCCACCTCTATCTTTTTCTCATCCATACACCATGGAACAACACCAACAATAAAAATAGAAGCAATAATATACAATACACACATATCTGCAGAAAAAAAAGAGGAAAAAAGCTAGAAAATAGAGGGAAAATAGACAAAAATAAAATGAGGAGAAAAATAGAAAACAAGAAGGAGAGCAGAGAAACAATAATGGAGGATTCTCTATATTAACTCCAGCCAACAACACCAACCAGTTTCAACTCAAAACAATCCCATTTATCAAATAAACCAACAAAAAAACCCCTCCCCAGCCAACCACTAAACCATCCGCAACTAACAATTAAATAAGCTTACCAAACAATCCCTATTTCTCAATGTAACACAGTAGCTCTGACCTACATCTCTATTAGAAAAATGACCAAAACATACTCTAAAAGTGCCATCTCTCTTTCGATGTATCTAGCTTATTATAAAATCCAACCTCATTCAAATCTACGATGGATGTCAATAATTTCGACAAAAAATTAACAACTCTAATTGACTTTTCTCCATTAACAATCATATTACCTGTATAAAAAGATCATTGTATTGAAAAATTGAGATTAGGGATTGATGTTTCTTTTTTTGGATTTTTCAGTGTAGGATATATTTTCTAAAGCGTTAGATTCTTTTGGGTTTGAATTCTATCTGGGGTTTCATTATTGAGGTGTAATGATAGGTTCATCGTGGTCAAGTGGTTTTTTTCCACGACAAATCAATATTGTTTGTTTGAATAAAAGCAATCATTGAGGTCTAATTCCTTAGCTCTATCAATTTTAGTCCCTTTATCCTAATATATTATGATGGTTTTATGATTATGTGGTTTATAATTATTTGGTGTGTGTTTTGTTACTTCAATTTTCATTGTTGTAATTGATAGTCGATTGATGGATTGATTATCAAATAATTGAATTTGGATAATATGAAATTGAAAATTGATAATTGTTTTATTAATTTAGGGAGGAATTCAACTGGTAAAGTTGGATATAAATTGATTTCTTTGATTCATGGTTTTGTTCATGTGAATTAATTAGCAATTTACTATTGATCTATAGTAGCACGTTAGGTCATCGATTTTGGGTAGTCAAATTTTAAGATTTTTGATAATCATTGATATGCTTGAATTATTTGTTTGAATGAGTGTTTCTTGAATTACAATTTCTGATCAATTGTCTCTATTTTTTGGGGAATTCCCCAATGTACTATGTATTTGATGAGTTTCCAGGGAATTTCCCAAAGTAGTATATGGTATTATTCTAGTGATATACAGTATTACAGCAGTGCTATACATAGGGCTCTTTGGCACATAAAGAGACCTCTTAACTCAATCATCTAGTGATATATGATATTGTACTTTAGTTCTTGAATATTGTTACAATAGAATAGTTTACCCTTATTGCTCTATTAACATTATTATTTTTAGTTTCTTGGATAGGTAGTTGTAGTTTGTATTCCTATTTTAGATGATATTTATGCCTACATTATTGTTGGAATTCTATCGGTTGATGCCTACTGAGTACAATGTGTTTGGTACTCATACTACACTTCTTCAACATGCAAATCATAGTATAAGTTCTCGCCATTAAAGTGCATATCATATGGAGCAGCCATGGATTGAAAATTTAGGGTGAGCTCATGACGTTTGGAGTATTCCTACTCTCCCTCTTATTCTTAGATTGATCTTTATTTTTTATTGAGAGATATCTTTGAAAATATATTTATTTTGAATTTCACTTGTATTCTTGTTGTATTAAAAGCTCTTGTACCGATTCCACATGGCTTTGGGATTATATTAGTCTCTTAATTATATTAATTTGACAGTTTTCTTCATTTCTCTTGGTAGTCCATTACAACTATTTTAGATTATAGGTTGGCTTACCTACTGGTGGGTTAGAGTAGGTTTCATCATGACCTAAGAAATCAAGATGTGAAAATAGAGAAGCATGGAATAGGGTTGCCATTACCCTTTGAGATTATCATTTGAATAGTTAAACTATATGAGATAAAATAGTAAAATAAATAGGTGCATAAAAGAATACAAAAACTTTGTTTAATAAAGCTATAAAGATAGTCACAAAAACATGAAATAAGGTCGTAGAACACATGTTTGGGCTGCTAGACTTTCTCCTTCTCTGGATAGATTTTTTTTAGCCAGAATCACGCTCATCCAATATTCAATTTACCTAAAAATATAACTTGGACAAGATCTCTTCTTCCATCATAAGACATGTTTTCATTGTGAATTGAGTCTCACAAAGTATTTTAATATTCCCTTGACTGTAATGACCTGTTTGTCGTTATTAAAAGCCATTTTTTTATGGGTATAGGATTATGGAAATTTTGTAAATATGATCTCAAATTAGTATGGCTAAAACAACAAAAAAAATTGAATTTTAAATTTTGATCGGGATGATGTCATCTCGCTATAACAAAAATTTTCTTGCAATAGCATTATTGCCATAGCAGCTGGTAAACTGCTATAGAGGGACAACAAGAATAACCTCAGGTCTATTTTTAATTTTTCTCTTCTCCTCTTCAATTGTAAAAAGAATGAGGGTCGCTCTAAAAACACTCTTAGGATTACATCATGGTTGATGATGCTTAAATTACACCATTAAGGTGTAAGCAATCATCATAAATATAGTAATCCAATGGAGGTTGGGGTTGAATCCATAAGGAGTGAAGACAAGAATTTCAATACCGAGAGTGTTATAAGCTAACTAGGAGTTGGCCCGTAATATATGGTAAACAAACATGAAAGTAAAAATGGGGTTTTAGTTGAATGAACAATTTGGTTGTTTTAAGTCTACTATTTTGAAGCTAGAAAAAATTAGAGATTAATCAAGTGTTAATGGGACTTGGGGTTATGCCTTCCCATGAATGGGTTCATGCATGGGTATTTGATTATTTGTCCAAATTTTGCTAGAAGTCATGGGTAAGCTAGATCTTGAAGTTCTATTGTCATTTGTCAATAAAATACCAAATATTGCAAATGGGTTCTATTGAACAGCTTTAAGTGTAACAATTTTACCAATCTATTACCTCAATTAACATCCTTATGTCTAGAAGATGATATTAGATGAACTAATTCAAGTTATTTTTTACATCCATTCCTCACCTAAATTACCCTTGTCCATGATGATATGGGTTCTAAGGTAATTGGGGTTTGCAACCCCCAATTCTTAGTTAAAACATGGAATGAATACATAACCCATATAAAATAGCTAATTAAAAAGACAAATAAATAAAACCCGTGTGCTAATCACAAACTATTCAATCATAACCCCAAGAAAAAGAATTAGCTACTCATAGAGAGAGAGAAAATAGAGATATACCCAAATTTTCATTAAATGATCCATAAAAAATAAAGAGAATGTAAAATCCAAGATTTAATTTCAACAAATAATTAATATAAATAACTAATTCTTCATTTGAGAGTCACCCTAATGTGTTCTTAGCTCAAGAATAGTACAATAATGCTCAATAATGGTGGAAATGAGCTGAAAACCTCTCTTTGACCTCATTTTCACACTTTCCAAATATTACAAAAATGCCATTGCACTCTTGATCTGCTTGAGCATATCCAAAGAAGATCCTGAGCATATACATAGTAGATTGGTCGCAGATGGGACTGTTTTATCCATTTTATCTACCCATTTGTATGGATTAACTCCTGACATGTCCGTGTGGTATTTAAGGCTCTTCTCTATCATATTTGATCTCCTATTGACTTGAATGACTTGATCATCTTCATTTTCAATCTCTACCTAAAAATATGAGCATTATACATGAAACTAACACCAAATTAATGGAAAACATGATAATTTAAGCTTAAAATGTGCTAATAAGTCATCGAATTGATGACTTATCAACCGCCCAAACTTGAACTATTGTTTGTCCTAAAGAAGCTAAAAATAATCCAATGAGATAGGGTACTTAAGGCTCAAAACCACCCAAAAAAAGATATACTAAATATTTAGGCTAAAAAGTTCAACAAATAACAATTTTTTTTCAATAAGCATATATCTATGAAGTAAGGATACAAGTTTGTATCAAATACACCTTTAAAATCAACAAAGCATCTCAAGAGGTGACACAAAATCATCAAAGATCATATCAATCTTCACAATGCAACTTAACCTTGCTCATTTATCCAAACTTAGAGTAAGACATCACTCTCTACCCCAAAGTATTGATGCCACTCACATCTAAGAGTTAGCTCCACACATATAATATATTTCAATTCATAATGAATCTCAAATAATGAAAGTATTTACACTCACTCTCGCAAAGAAATTCAAGTAGACGAGTAGAATCATAGACTTTCCCTTAGTGTCTTTAGCCACCAATGTGAACTTACCTAGTTTGGAATCGCCAACATCTTGCAGATTTAGAAAAATGTTTAAGGTGTGGGAAGGGATAAATGGATAAAGTTACTAAAAAAATCATTCAACACAATCTCTCATCCCCTTCTACCCTAAAATTTTCAAATTATCCACCTTATTCACCTTCAAATTATGTCTTTTTCTCCCCTTAACCTTTATCTTAGCATTTACCAAATAAATCTAATCTACAATGTTATTTCTTGACTTCTTTGACTTTCTTAATAACTTTAAGCCCTTCTTAGCTCCTCTTTTTTCTATTTTTTTTCTTCAAGTTCTATGGTCTAGGCTATTCAACATTATCATAAGCATACATTTTATCTCTTATAAACATATGATGTGACACTCTTACATACACCTTTCTTGGGTCATACCAGCATATCAAATTCTTTCTCCAAACTTGGAGTTTGAACCACCCTTACATTATTCTCCCAAATACATAAACCCTAAACTTTGGCTTTTGCCTATATTTCATTATTTAGAATCATGCAATGCATCAAAAGAGGTTCAGTGCCAAAAGGAAGCTTTTCAAAATGGTTTAGGCATTTTGCATGGGTATTATACTTATATATAAGAGAGGATATTAACATTTTGGTATTCCTCACAAGGCCATATTTGATATTATATTTTTCTTAAATGAAATTATTGCACATGGTAATTAATAGTGTCTTTTTATAACATATTTTCACCCTTATTCTTTTTGGTAAAACTATCCCAGTTAGGTTTTTATAATTGATTTTTTCTTTCCACTTGTTAGATAATTATGTAATTAATCTACTCTTCATTTTAAATCAATAATCACTTTAATTCATAAAATATTCAAGATAACTTCTAATACAAAATAAAAATTTGCAATGATTTTCAACTACAAACTCATACATAGTTCTTTTTTATCTTATCCAATTCTCAAAATATATAATTAAATTGGGAAGAATAGAGTACTCTTGTAAGGGACGTGAAAAAAATAAACATGATAAATTAATGGACTGAATTGAGTAATCTATTAATATAGTTTAATTATCATTTAATAGCCTTATAGATCATTTGTTAGTTAATCTATATAAAGGCTCTAAATTAAGGTTAAAACTGAAATTATTGATTTTGTTTTAGATGATTCTATTAATGATAAAAATTTATTTAGAAAAACTATTGCCACTAAAATTATGAGGAAAGTTAAAACTCAATAAATATCAAAATAAAATTATTTTTTCCATAACTAAGAAATTACATACTAGCAAATTTATAAATTTATCAAAAAAATACTATTCATGATCTTCATTGAAGCGTGATTATAAAATATTTCAAATCATGTCATTTTGTAAAATATCGAGTTACTTGTAGATTTTTGATATATTTTAATTCTCTGATAATACTTTCTTCCTCACAAATAATAGTTTATTTAAAATTATCCAATTATGTGATTTACAACTTTAATAATTATAAAAGCTCATCAACAAGAGTTGTTTAACATATCATTAGACTATACGGATTATAAAGTAAGAAAATATATATAATACAAATTATAGTTTAAATTTTAAATTATTATTGTTTATGATTTGAATTTGGGCCTGGGCATAGCATGGACCTCATAAAACTAGTTATTGCAATAAGAAAGGAAAATGGGTAAAACGCTCAAAGGGGTTAACTAGGGAACAATGTTAAGGTGGGAATATGGATAAGTGACAGGTCAAAAACGGCCTCGGGTCATCCTCCAAACCAAGCTTGTCTAGGATTTCACTTTGACTGCACTCGGGGAAAGTTATAGACTACTCATATATACAAAAATTATTCAAAAATCTCACCACACATGGCAACGTACTCATAGAGAAAAATGTTAGTCTCCCACCAAGTTTGAGCAATTCGGGCTTAATAAGTTACTCTAAGACAAAGACTCATCCTTGTAAAGAGAGAGCCACAAGTTGAATTTAATGGTCTTCGTAACGACCTAATTTTTTTAACCGGAATGATACACTGTGCCTATGACCCCAAAGGACCACAAGCTAACCCATTACTGATATCTGTACCTGTACACTGCATAATATACATGAAGAATATGGAAAACATGAAAAATAAGCCATAAGGTTCAACTGAATAAAGAATCTGTCAAAACATAACATCCATTTGGGGTAACGAATACCCAAAACAACTAAATCTGAATCAAAACTGAATACAAATCTGAACTAAATCTGAAAGCCTTTAAGTATTGTCTGAATAAGGAGATGAAAGAACATGTCTCCAACTAACTCTATAAAATTGAAAGCTAACTGAGATAATAAATTAATCAAATCATATCATCCTCGAATGAAGAGGACTCACTGCAACTCTGTATACTGGAATGCTACTGCTACTGTGAATCTAGAGCTCATGTCTCTGGACCTATGGTATAACATGAAAAGAAAGCACCATAGCGCAAATGCATCAGTACGTGGGGATGTACTGAGTATACAAGTGAGGTAGGCTAAATCTAAAAGGGTTTACATGCATGAGCAATGCTAACTAACTGACTTATATGAACGTGAGAGTGAAAATATGCATGCATAGTAACTGAGATCGTGAATGCGTGATAGCTAAATCTGTACACTAATACATGGTTTACTGATAACTAATTATGACTGATACTGTAGTTCTGATAACAAAGGTGACTGTATATGATAGTCCTGAATCTGCTGAAACTATCTGAATTTCATACTGTAATTAAATTAACTGTATCTGACAGTCCTAATATACTAAAATCTGAAGAACTATCTGAGTTCTTTTACTGAGACTGATACTAAAACTGTAGGAGGTAGTTATTTAACTGACATGCCCCATATGTTCCATTATGTCTAAGCTGGGGCCCAATCTCTGCCCTGACTAGAAGGGTGTCAATACCGTGCCACTAGTAAGGAAAACATGTAAGCAACCCTCATATAATAGGTAACTCTAGTGATAACGGTGGGAACCCTCATATAACAGGTTAAGCCACCTCATCTACCCTTATATAACAGGGTGCAATGTCTCAACCTATATTGGCTATATAGTTCTGGAATGCAAGGATGACTGCTAAGAATCACACCCTCATATAACAGGTGATTTCCCATCCTTGGGTTTACTCGGTGCTAACTACTACTCCCATCTGAAGAGACTGAACATGATTTAACTGACTGTACATGAACTGAACTTACTGAATTTCTGTTGACTGATGGAATACTACTGATATCTGATAACTGACTAAGATCATGAGGTTTTCCTGAGTCACATAGTTGACTGAATTCTATTGAATCAGGGCTTAATTTCGGATATCATGAAATATGACATGGCTCTAGGCACACAACTATATTTTTTGGGTACGAATACCCCCAGGACTCGATAGAAGGAAACTGACAAACACATGACTGACTTGATCCCTAATTCATAATATCATAACTTAGGGAATTTTATAAAGTACATAATTTTCATACATATTGTACATAAGTAGGATTTGCAAGTAAGCATAGCATAATCTCATAAGGCTAGTTCATGAACAATCCAACAACATTTACGAGACACGCTATCAACATAAAAGTCATTGGAACATAGGGGCATATCATGAATCCTTCACTTAGTCATAATTTAGCTATATTGCATGATTTCTAGTTCCTTAGGCATTTTATCAAATACCTTACATGCACTCTTTCAAGGCATAGGTATATTTATCAATTTGACCATCTTAATCCATCCAAAATTTATGGGTTTCAACTAACCTATTCACATGCTTCATGAAACAAGTCAAGATACAACCTTGAATCCAAACAACAATCATCAACATGAATATAGTCATAAAACGACAAGGAAATCACAATTTAGAATTTAAAACATGATTTTTGAGCTCCATGGATGAAAGGGACCCATGGATGAACACTACACATACCTTAGTGATTAAATATTGAAAGAGATCTAATGTTTCTAAAGGTTCTGAAAGAATTCCTTAGGCTTGCTCTTGAGGAGATGATCTTAAGTGAAAACCCTAATCTTGTGGTTGAGAGTGTATGAGAGAGCTTATTGAGATGTTTAACTAAAGAGAATGGAAGATAATATGCTACTTGAGGGTTATAAGTCATGGGAAGTGAAGAAAAAGGACCAAAATATCCTTACAAAAACATCCCTCAATTATTGGGCAAGGTAACTGACGACATTCATGAAAAGTTGTCAAGCTGGTGATAAGTTATCATAAATTAACAACAACAACAAACCCAGTGTATTCCCACATAGTGGGGTCTGGGGGGGTAAGATGTACGCAGTCCATACCTCTACCTCTAAAGAAGTAGAAAGGCTGTTTCCGATAGACCCCCGGTTCGAGACACGAGATACCACACAAATACATAGTAAAGCATAAAACAAGATTTCATAACATAACATAAATACGACACCCATAAGTAATAAAAACAGAGAAAAGCACACAGATTCGTAATAAAACATGGAACAAGGTATCATAACAAGAATAATACCCCCCCAAGTAATTCCCTACACTAGCGACCCAAACTGGCCCTAGCCTTCTGCCCTAATTTGCGTCCTCCAGATCTTCCTATCTAGGGTCATGTCCTCGGTGAGCTGTAACTGCTCCATGTCCCGCCTAATCACCTCACCCCAGTACTTCTTCGGCCTAACCCTACCCCGCCTAAAACTATCCAATGCTAGCCTCTCACACCTACGAACTGGGGCATCCATGCCCCTCCTCATCACATGTCCGAACCATCTCAATTGGACTTCCCACATATTATACTCCACTGGAGTCACACCAACCTTCTCCCTGATAGTATCATTCCGAACTCTATCCCCTCTAGTCAGCCCACACATCCAACGCAACATCCGCATTTCTGCCACCTTCATTTTTTAGATGTGGGAGTTCTTAACTGGCCAACAGTCCGCTCCATACAACATGGCCAGACGGACTACCACCCTTTATAATTTTCCTTTAAGCTTGGGCGGCACCTTCTTATCGCACAACACCCCCGACGCGAGCTTCCACTTCATCCATCCCACCCCAATACGGTGCGAGACATCCTCGTCAATCTCACCGTTACCCTGGATCACGGACCCGAGCTACTTGAAACTATCCCTCTTACATACCTCCTGTGATTCCAACTTCACTACCACCTCATTCTCCAGCCTCACGTCATTAAACTTGCATTCCAAATACTCCGTCTTGCTTCTGCTCAACCTAAACCCTTTAGACTCGAGAGTTTGTCTCCACATCTCTAATTTGTCATTCACACCCCCTCGCGTCTCATCAATCAAAACTACATCATCTGGAAAAAGCATACACCAAGGCACCTCCCCTTGAATATGTCGCGTCAACACATCCATCACCAAAGCAAACAAAAAGGGACTAAGATTAGATCCCTGATGCAATCCTGTCAAGACAGTGAAATACTCTGAGTCTCCTCCCGCCGTCCTCACCTGAGTTTTTGCTCCATCATACATGTCCTTAATTGCTCTGATATATGCCAGCGGGACTCCACTCACCTCCAAGCATCTCAAAAGCACCACCCTGGGGACTGTGTCGTATGCCTTCTCCAGGTCGATAAACACCATGTGCAGGTCCTTCTTCCTTTCCCTATACTGTTCCACCACCCTCCGTACCAGGTGAATTGCCTCCATCGTCGAGCGGCCAGGCATAAATCCAAACTGATTTTCCAAAATAGACACTATCCGTCTCAGCCTCACCTCGACCACTCTCTCCCAAATCTTCATAGAGTAACTCAATAACTTAATCCCCCTATAGTTATTGCAACTCTGGATGTCACCCTTATTCTTATAGAGAGGGATCATGATACTCCACCTCCAAGCCTCGGGCATTTTTGCCGTCTTGAAGATTTCGTTAAATAATCCATTCAACCACCTTACACCAGCCTCTCCAGTGAACTTCTAAAAATCCACCGGTATCTCATTCGGCCCCGTCGCCCTACCCCTTCGCATCCTGCGAACAACCTCTCTAACCTCTTCTACCTTAAAACGTCTACAATAACTAAAATCCCGACACTCCTCTGAGTACTCCAGCTCCCCTAACACAATTGCTCTATCCCCTTCATCATTCAGGAGCCTATGAAAGTACGACTGCCATCTATTCTTAATGTGGCCGTCCTCCACCAACACTGTACCGTCCTTCCCCTTAATGCACCTCACCTGGTCGAGGTCACGACCCTTCCTCTCCCTAGCCTTAGCGAGTCTAAACAATTTTTTCTTCCCTCTTTTCCCCTGAAACCCTGCATACAAGCTCTCAAATTGTAGTCACAAAAGGGTAAAATCTTAATTTTCTAATTAAAGTTGACGCAATTGGTGATAGGCCATCACAGGAATGACGGCTTATCATAAAATGTCATCACTAGGGGTGAAAATCTTCCTAGGTCTGACGACATTGGTGATAGGCTATCACGGGCGTGACAGCTTATAACGAATGTCGTCACTCAGTTTCCCAGCCTAAAATATCGGAGTAAAATGAGTATAACTCCTTGATCCAATATCGGATTTAGGCAAAATTGATATCATTGGAAAGATAATTAAATTATCTATTTGTTAGTGGGTCATTAGATCAGAGATTAATAGCATAACGAGAGATATGCTCATTTAAAGATGACAATACCAATATCCTTCTCAAGAATTCAATCAGTAAGGAAATATTTTGATTCGTCTATTAGCTAGGACAGTTTTGAGGTCTTAATATGCATCAAAATTGATCATAGCACTACCAAATAACTAAAATTTATTACTCATAAGTTTGAAGCATGATCCTAAAAATGTTTGAACTTTTGGGGTATTACAATATCTCTCCCATGGGAACATTCATCCTTGAATGAGAATCAACTAAGAGGGTATAAACGACAAACTAAACATGATTGAACTTGAATAACTAAAATCTGATCTCATGACTGACATGATGCATAACCGAGTAATCTGATAAACTAAGTTTCTCAAGATGAGAATGCGTAGCTGAAGCATGATCTTATAACTGAACTGATACATGAATTCATGACAGAGTATGCAATGGTAATAGGTACCAAGTTTTATGATGGTTACATAAACGTGAAACCGAATAAGCTTAAGAAGAACTATTACCTTGAGCTTGATCTGAATTGGCGGAGAAGAGGTGAAGATACTTGGTATGCATATATGCTTCTGCTTCCCAAGTAGCTCCCTCATGAGACTGATTTTGCCAAAGAACCTTGACTAAAGGGACCTCTTTGTTCCTCAAATGACGAGTCTGATAGTCTAAGATTTCAACTAGAATCTCCTTATAAGAGAGGTTGTTCTGAATGTCAATTCTCTAAATAGGGACTACAACTGTTGGGTCACCTATGCACTTCTTGAGCAAAGAGACATAGAAGACTGGATGAACTGAGGCTAGATCTGAAGGCAATTCGAGTTTATAAGCTACCTTGCTGAAGCGACTGAGAATCTTGAAGGGACCGACATATCGGGGACTGAGTTTCCCTTTCTTGCCAAACCTTTTCACTCCCTTCATGGGAGAGATCATAAGATAGACGTAGTCATTGACCTCAAATTTGAGATCCTTTCTACGAACATCTGCATAAGACTTCTGTCAGCTCTAAGCATCCTGGAGTCTCTCTCTGATCAACTGAACCTTCTTTAAGGCGTTGAATACCAAGTCAGGACCTATGACTGAGGCCTTACTAAATTGAACCAACCAATTAGAGATCTATATCTCCTACCATAGAGAACTTCAAATGGAGCCATTTGAATAATGAAATGATAGCTATTATTGTATGCAAACTCAATCAAGGGCAAGTGGTCATCCCAACTTTCCTTGAAATCAATTGCACACGCTCTTAGCATATCTTCAAGAGTCTGAATGGTCCTTTTTGCTTGACCATCTGTCTGAGGATAAAATCCTGTACTAAGATAGACTTGGGTACCAAGACCCTTTTAGAATGCTTTCCAGAAGTAAAAGGTGAACTGGGTACCTCTGTCTGAGATGATAAATAATGGAACATCGTGTAATCTAACCAACTTATTGATATAGAGTTTGGTGTAATCCTCGGTTGAATAAGAATTATGAACTGGAAGGAAGTGTGCTGACTTGGTCATTCTATCTATAATGACCCAAATTGAATCATGCTGATGATGAGTGCAAGGCAAACACGTCACGAAGTCTATGTTCACTTCTTCCCATTTCCAAGTAGGAATGGTTAACTCCTGTATAGAACCACTAGGTTTGTGATGCTCTATCTTAACATGCTGACATGTAGAGCACTTAGCCACAAATTCCTCAACATCTCTATTCGTCCCACTCCACCAATAGATCTCCCGCAAGTCATGGTTCATCTTAGTGTCCCTTGGATGAATAGAGTATCACGCACCATGTGATTCTACAAGAATTTGTTGCCTCAAGTCATCTACACCTGGAACACACAGACGACCCTGACAACGAAGAACACCATCTCCCCCTTAGGAGAAAACCTCTACTTTCTAATTCAGAACTGACACTTTTAGCTTGACAAGGCTAGGATCCCTGTCTTGCTTCTCTTTCACCTCAGAAACTAGAGATGACTCTGAACTACTCTGAACATATACACCACCCTCTGAAGAGTCGTCTAAGCAAACGCCTAGTCTGGTAAGCTGATGGATCTCTTAAGCTATCTTTTTCTTGCTATCCTCAATATGAGAAATACTACCCATGGAGAGTCTACTTAAAGCGTCGGCCACAATATTTGCCTTGCCCGGATGGTAAAGGACACATGTCATAATCCTTCAAGAGCTCTAACCACCTTCTCTGACGAAAATTGAGAACTTTTTGAGAAAACACATACTAGAGAATCTTATGATCTTTGAAGGCATCTACATAAACTCCGTATAGATAATGCCTCTAAATTTTTAAGGCAAATACTATGGCTGGTAACTCAAGATCATGAGTAGGATAATTCTTCTCATGGGGCTTTAACTTTCTGGAGGCATAGGCTATGATATTACCATGCTGTATGAGGACACAACCTAGACCCATTCTGGATGCATCACAATAAACTACAAAACCATCTGAACCATCTGGAAGAGCTAGAACTGGAGCTGAGGTGAGTCGAGTCTTTAACTCCTAAAAATTCTTCTCACAAGAATCTGACCACTAAAACTTGACCTTCTTTTGAGTCAATCTAGACATAAGGGATGCAATAGAAGAAAATCCCTCAACAAACTGTCTGTAATAGCCAGCTAAACCCAAGAAACTCCTGATATCAGATAGAGATATGGGGTGAGGTTAGTTTCTTACCGCTTTAATTTTCTAATGATCTACCCTAATGCCATAACTGGAAATAATATGGCCAAGGAAAGATATTAATCTTAGCCAAAACTCACACTTACTGAACTTGGAGAATAAGTGATGATCTTTGAGAGTCTGAAGAACAATTCTGAGATGGTCTGAATAATCACGCTCTGTACGGGATAGACCAGGATATCATCTATGAAGACTATGATGAACATGTCCAAGTACTGCTTGAACACACAGTTTATCAAGTCCATGAAAGCGGCTGGAGCATTGGTAAGACCAAAGGATATGACTAAAAATTTAAAGTGACCATACTGAGTATAGAAATCTGTCTTTGGGATGTCACATTCTCTAACTCTGAGCTGATGATAGCCTGATCTGAGGTCTATA
Organism: Capsicum baccatum var. pendulum; assembly: GCA_030864225.1. NCBI lineage: Eukaryota > Viridiplantae > Streptophyta > Magnoliopsida > Solanales > Solanaceae > Capsicum > Capsicum baccatum. The sequence goes on from CM061560.1 coordinate 162,096,962, forward strand.
ATGGAGAAATAACTAACACCCTAAAGTTGGTCAAACAAATAAGACTGGTGCACCCCATGGGGATAAACTGGGCCTGATGAATCCCTTATCTAAGAGATTCTTTAACTGATCTTTTAGTTCCTTGAGTTCTACTAGTGCCATTCTGTATGGAAAAATAAACATAGGTTTTGTTGCTGGAAGCAGATCAATGTCAAAGTCTTTTTCCCTTTCAAGAGGAATGCTTGGAAGATCTTTAGGAAAGACATCCGAATATTCATTAACCACTGAGACTGATTTTAAGCTAGGAGATTTAGAACTGGAACCTTAACATACACGAGATGATACACACACCCCTTAGAAATTATTTTCCTTGGTCAAAGGCAGGAAACAAGCTGACCCCTGAATGATGAAGTACTACCCCTCCACTTTAAAAAGGGTTTATTTAGGAACTGAAACTGAACTACCCTATTTCTGCAGTCGACTATGGCATAGCAAGAATGAAGCCAATCCATGCCGAGAATGACATCAAAATCAGTCATCTCTAATTTGACTAAATCTGCTGACATGGATTTCTGAAATATCATAATCGGGTAGTTCCTGTATACCCTCCATGCTATAATGGTTTTACCTACTAGAGTAGATATTGAAAAGGGCTCTGCTAAAATTATGGGACTTATTATGAAATCGCCTGCTATGTATGGAGTAACAAAAGACAAGGATGCACCTGGGTCTAGCAAAGCATAAACATGAACATGGAAAATCTGTAATGTACTAGTAACTACATCAGGAGAATTTTCCTGATCCTGTTGGGTCTAAATAGCATAGAGTCTGTTTAGGTTTTGCCCACTAGTAGCACTAGAAATGGTACCCTGCGGGTTCAGGCGATTGGACTGAGCTGTGGAACGATTCTGCTGACCCTGAGGACCTGGTTGAGGACAGTCTCTAACTCTGTTGCCTGGCTTGCCATAACCAAAACAAATTCCACTACCCGCTCTACACACACCATGATGGTGCTTACCAGAAGTGTGACACTGAGGATAAGTGCGGGCACTGCTAACACGGCCCCTAGATTTAGATCCCGGTGCTCTATCTCTGTTGCCATCTCTGAATTTTGGCACTGGGCACTGATGGAGAAAAGGGCTGGAACTATTGACTTAGGACAAAACAACGAATAGTTTCCTCCCTCTGCTTTGGGCTGAGCAAAATTGAAACTGCCTGATCTTGCTTTCTTGTTCTGCCTCTCCCTAGTTCTAACCTTCTGCTCCTATATTTGCTGAGCATGGGTAATGAGTCTAGCTAAAGTCATATCACTGTTCAGCATCACAGGCCTACACTTATTTACCATGCTATCATTCACCCCTAACACAAACTAGCTCATCTTAGCCCTGGTGTCTGCAATCACATGAGGGGCATATCTGGATAACTGAGTAAATCTAAGAGAATACTCCTTAACCATCATATTTCCCATTCTGAGGTTGATGAACTCAAGAACTTTGGCCTTCCTCAGCTCTTAGGGAAAAAATCTGTCTGAGAAGGCCGTGAAAAATTCCTCCCACTCAATAGGACCTTCATCCTCTGCCCTCTTTGACTTCCACTGTTTGTACCAAGAATGAGCCACATCTTACAACTGGTATGCGGCTAACTCAGCACTCTTAAAAGAAGTAACATCCATGATATCAATGACCTTCTGACTTGGTTAATGAATTCCTGAGGGTCTTCATTATACTTAGACCCAAAGAAAGATGAAAGGTTTATCCGGGTGAAATCTCGAATCCTAGCTATGGCTGAGTTAGCCACTAGATTGGCCAGAATAACTGGTGGCCATTTATTTTGGGTAGCCATGGACTGAGCAAGTATGGTGAATGCAGCTATAAACTCCACATGAGAAACATGTTCTCCCAAAGGATCTTCGGGATGAGGAGCTAGCTAGTTTCTTCTCATTAGAGGTGTATTCTAAAATAAGAGAAGAATGAATTAGACTGAGAGTTTAACTTGAGATTATGCTCACTACCATGACATAAATGTTGAAAGAAGGGAAACTGTTCCTAAAATATCTCATAGCCTCTTGCACATAAATATGGCGCGCAACACACACCCATGTACAAGACACTACTAGATACGACTTTCAGACTTCCTAGGACTCTATGAACCTTAGGCTCTCATACCAAATTTGTAACGCTCTGATTTTCTGAACCGAAATGCTACACAGTGCCTATGACCCCGAAGGACCACAAGATAACCCATGACTGATATTTGTACCGTTACATTGGATAATATGCATGAAGAATGCGGAAAAATGACTAATAGGCCATAAGGTTCAATTGAATAAAGAATCTATCAAAACATAACATCCATGAAGGGTAACGAATACCCAAAACAACTAAATCTGAATCAAAACTGAATACAAATTTGAACAAAATTTGAAATCCTTTAAGTACTGTCTGAATAAGGAGATGAATGAACATGTCTCCAACTAACTCCATATAACTAAAAGCTAAATGAGATAATAAATGAATCAAATCATATCATCCTCCAATGAAGAGGACTCACTGCAACTTTATATACTGGAATGCTACTACTACTACGGATCTAAAGCTCGTGTCTCTGGACCTATGGTGTAATATGAAAAGAAAGCACCATAGCACAAATGTGTCAGTACGTGGAGATGTACTGAGTATACGAGTGAGGTAGGCTAAATGCAAAAGGGTATACATGCATAAGAAATAAAAACTAACTTACTGATATGAACGTGAGAGTACAAACATACATGCATAGTAAATGAGATCGTGAATGCATGATAGCTAAATCAGTACGCTAATACATGGTTTACTGATAACTAATTATGACTGATATTGTAGTTTTGATAACATGGGTGACTGTATCTGATAGTCCTAAATCTAATGAAACTATCTGAGTTTCGTACTGTAATTAAAATGATTGTATCTAACAGTCCTGATATACTAAAATCTGAAGAACTATCCGAGTTCTTTTACTGAGACTGACGCTGAAATTGTGGGAGGTAGTTGTTTAACCGACATGCACCATATATGCCATTATGGCTAAGATGGGGTCCAATCTCCGCCATGACTAGAAGGGTGGTACAACCGCACCACTAGTAAGGACAATGTGTGAGCAACCCTCATACAACAGGTAACTCTAGTGAGAACGGTGGCAACCCTCATATAACAGTTAATACACCTCATCTACCCTCATATAATAGGCTACGATGTCTCAACCTATGTTGGCTACATAGTTCTGGAATGCAAGGATGACTGCTAAAAATCACACCCTCATATAACTGTTGAATTCTCATCCTTAGGTTAAGTCTGTGGTAACTCCTACTCCAATCTAAAGAGACTGAACATGATTTAACTGACTGTACATGAACTCAACTTACTGAATTTCCATTGACCGATGGAATACTAATGATATCTGATAACTGGCAGAGATAATAAGGTTTTCCTAAGTCACATAACTGACTGATTTCTATTGAATCATGACTTGATTTCAGATATCGTGACACATGACATGGATCTAGGCACACAACTATATTTTTTGGGTATGAATACCCCCAGGACTCGATAGAAGGAAACTGACACACACATGACTGACTTTATCAAAAGATTGGAGTTCCTAATTCATAATATCATAACTTGGGGAATTTCATGAAGTACATAATTTTCATACATCTTGTACATAAGTAGGATTTGCAAGTAAGCATAGCATAATCTCATAAGGCTAGTTCATGAACAATCCAACAACATTTACGAGACACGCTATCAACATAAAAGTCATTGGAACATAGGGGCATATCATGAATCCTTCACTTAGTCATAATTTAGCTATATTGCATGATTTCTAGTTCCTTAGGCATTTTATCAAACACCTTGCATGCACTCTTTTAAGGCATAGGTATATTTATCAATTCGACCATCTTAATCCATCCAAAATTTATGGGTTTCAACTAACCTATTCACATTCTTCATTAAAACACATCAAGATACAACCTTGAATCCAAACAACAATCATCAACATGAATATAGTCATAACATGACAAGGAAATCACAATTTATAATTTAAAATATGATTCTTGAGCTCCATAGATGAAAGGGACTCGTGGATAAACACTATGCATACCTTAGTGATTGAATGTTGAAAGAGATCTAATGTTTCTGAAGGTTCTTGAAGAATTCCTTAGGCTTGATCTTGAGGAGATGATCTTTAGAGAAAACCCTAATCTTGTGGTTGAGAGTGTATGAAAAAGCTTTTTGAGATGTTTAACTAAAGAGAATGGAAGATAATACGCTCCTTCAGGGTTATAAGTCATGGAAAGTGAAGGAAAAATACCAAAATACCCTTACTAAAACGTCCCTCAATTACTGGGAAAAATAGCTGATGACATTCGTGACAAGTCGTCAAGCTGGTGATAAGCCGTCACGAATTGTCCTCACAAAAGGGTAGAATCTTGATTTTATGGTTAAGGTTGACGACATTGGTGATAGGCCATCACGGGAGTGATGTATTATCATAAAATGTCATCACTGGGGGTTAAAATCTGCCCAGGGCTTACGACATTGGTGATAGGCCATCGCGGGCGTGACAGCTTATCACGAATGTCATCACTCAGTTTCCCAGCCTGACATGCCGGAGTAAAATGGGTATAACTCCTTGCTCCGATATCGGATTTAGGAAAAATTAATATCGTCGGAAATCTAAGTCAATTATCTATCTGTTGGTGGGTCATAATATCAGAGATTCATATCATAACGAGAGATATGCTCATTTGAATCTGACTATACCAATATCCTTCTCAAGAATTCAATCGGTAAGGGAATGTTTTGATTCGTCTATTAGCTAGGAAACTTTTGAAGCCTTAATATGCATCAAACTTGATCATAGAACTACCAATGCACTAAAATTTATTACTCATGAGTTCGAAGCATGATCCTAAAAATGTCTAAGCTTTTGGGGTATTATAGTCTTACTCAAGAGAAAGCTCAAAAATATCCATGTTCTTTTTCAAAAGAGCTATATTTTTGGTTATTCTCTAAATCGTTTCATTCCTTGCCAATGACATTTTGAAAGTATTTTTCAATTTTTTCCTATTTCCAATCAACTCAAAATACTAGATACTTCACCTAAGGATTTTGCCTTATCATCCACATGGGTAAACTATCACTCATTTTGACAGAGAAAATAAAGCAAAATAAAGACCAAAGATCAAAAGAAAGTGTAATGACCCTCCTGGCTATTTCCTCAATTTGCACGAATTTCTGTCAGTTTGAGCCTTCTCATTATGTCTACAGGTCATTTATGACTTACCTGAACTGTCAGTTTAGTTATTAGATAGTTTATTTGGATTTTACTTTATTTCCCCATTTGGATCTTTCATTGTTTAGGATTCAATTTTTTGCCAAAACTCCTACTAGATGACCTTGGATGAAAATTCTGATAGCCATCAGTTTCGTAGTGTTTAGTTTAGGATAGGGGACCTTTGGTTCAGTTTTAAGGCCTCCAAACTTAATTTGGGCTATCGAGCTAACTATGTAAAAATTGGAACTATAGTCATGGGCCCTACTAGCTACTTAAGCGACTCTCATTTGAGAAAAGGGGGCATCGCTTACACGATAAAACATTTGAAAACCTAGTTACTTAAGTGACCAGCTGGCTGCATTTGCAACGTTCTCTGAAGCGACCCATATGGTTCTTAAGCGGATACACCAACTAGGGACTTGGGAAATTTCAAGTCTCCACTAACCCCTTGAGACCAAAATTTTGTGAACACAAATGATCTATGCTACAATATCAAATATGATGTTTCAAACTTAATGGCACGGTCAAAAAATTCCATTCGAGGTTGTTTCAATGAAAAGTGGGTCCCATGCCTAAGTGCCATTTTTATCAATTTCCTACTAATAGCCCAAAAGCCTCGGGACCTAAATAAAAGGTCCCTCAAGCCTAAAATCAACATTCTAGATGCGGTTGAAATTCTAATTTGAGGTCATATATTAAAAGCTTTAGTTCGAGACCAAATCCTAAATAGCAAAAACTTTAAAATAAGGAAATGAGCCAAAATCCCAAACGAGCTATCCGAAAACCAAACCAACAGTTTAGGCAAGTCGTAAATGACCTTTAGCCACTGTAGGAAGATCAAAATGTCAAAAATACATGCAAATCACTGAAATGGCCTAGGGGTCATTACAATATCCATTACTAAAAGATGTTTCATCAGCTAAAGTTGATGGACTGGAGGAACACGAAAGCTTGAAGGGACGAGGTACTGGTCTCGCAATACTTCAAGTAAGACTTCCCAGATAACCTCCAAGAAGAACTATGCTTCCAAGGGATTCAGCCATAGGTATCCCTTTCTCAACCAACTTCTTTCATTCACTTCTCAAACAGCAAAAACTCAACCACCACAACCAATATGCCTCTAACTGAATCAAGGAAGGTTGACACATAAAAATCTAAGCAAAAACATACTTATACCACACTGATACACACACAACCAAGCAAAGAATTATCCAAGCTAAAGTCAAACCAAGGCATGAGTCATGCAACAAAGTCCAAAATTCAAATAAATCCTCTCATTGCCTTTACCAACCTGCTATCTACTCCAAACCAAGTAGAAAGTCACCTGAGTCTTGCTTGCACAACCCTCTTACACTAGCCTCAAAGAATTGAAGCTAATCCATAAAAAATCTGCAATAACAAACATGAGAATGGGCCTATAAAGCATTACCAGGGCACACAAATAGAGATGACCAAGGTTTGTAATCTATGTCAATGCTACAACTGGCCCAGTTAACCCTCAAAACTAATAGCCAAGAGTTTGAAGCACACACTTACCAAGAAATGATCCACTCCAGGATGTCCCATAAATTGAGTATAAATCCATGTTAAATCTAACTCGAGCATACTCTTTGTAATACACAATGTTTAAAGACTTCTGTGCATCATACAATTATTTCTTTAAGTCATATATACAAAATATGAGTAGTATGTTATAGTCATATCCAAGCTGGTGTGAGATGGTTGAAATTCTAGTTTAGGTATGACTCAACCTTTAGAGTCATAAGATCACTACATGAGTCGTATGAAGGTGAGTCATGAGGTCAACTTCCTAGGTTCTCTAAGTTTCTATCCAAGTTATGATGGGGGACTATAGGTTGTATGGTGATGTTACTAGTCATAGGTTTAGACTCGTATGTTGACCAGTGAATTCCATCTTTGATCTTACCAAGCTTATGAGTCATGAGGCTAACTCATATGTTTACCATAAAAGTCATATGGCTGACTCATATTTACTGGCGAGCAATTTTTGTAATATTCAGTTAAAGGGCCTTTTGGTCTTTTCCACTATATTAACTCCCAACCCATGAATTATAACCTAAAAATGAGTATTATTTTTTTCCACTTTCAATCAATTAACAACACTTTCCTCCTCCCATATTCAAGAACATCAACATTAGGGTTTTCTCACCAAGTCATCATTCAAGTCTCAAAACTCAAGCCTTCTTCACAAGTTAAGCAATTCCAGGTAAGTGGGGTTTATTTTTTTAAAATTTTATTTACTTGTTATGAAATAGGGTTCATACCAAAATAACCATATTCTTGAAGTATGACATTGCCATGAGATAGAAAGCTTTAAGTATATCAAGGTTTACAAATATCCATGTCATTGTAATTTGAAATTCATTATCTTGACTGGGATATTGTTGAATGATTTCAAGGTGAAAATTTAGCATAATAGTATGTTATAAATTTCTATAAAGTATAGCATGAATTCCAAGTCCTAGGTATAAGTACTAAATTTAGAAGTTTATGCTCTTAAGCTTCATTGATATGTTCCATAATATGATTTAAAAAAAAGCTTGATATTTTAAACTAAGGATAAGACATAAAATCTAAAATTATTAATCTTGATTATGATTTAAGTAAAATAGAAGTATAACTGGTTTTCATTCTATAATCCCTTATGCTATTTTAAGGTGGATTTCTTAAGTATGAGAAGATATGTATTTTGGGTGTAATATTTTGCACTAAGAAGGGAATGAGAATGCGTGTATCCTAAATTCCTAGAAACTACAAGCCACCGTAGGTTAAACTTTTTCCTAATACGGATGAAGTATAGTGATCACTTAAGTTAAGGTTCTATTTCAAGAAGTTTATTTAAGGTTTTCAAATTTAGAGGATTCAAATTAATATATGGAATGGTTTATGTTCATTTTCTATGCATGCTATCTTACTTTTTATATGAATTTCAAGATAAATAATTAATATATGGAATGGTTTATTTTCATTTTCTATACATGCTATCTTACTTTTTCTATGAATTTCAAGATAAATAGATATCATGGGTTAGCTTAGGGCTATTTATAGTCTTGAGCACCGTGTGACATCCAGGGGGTACTTTCGGGGTGATACAAAATTGGTATCAGATCCTAAGGTTTAAAGAGTCCTACAGAGTCAGATAAGCCACGTTATGTGTAGAGTCTTGATCATGAATGTGAATCAAGCCATATTTATAAATAGGAGGCTATAGAATGAGTTACGAATCATTATTTCTTTCATGATCTATAAAGCTTACATTTGTCTCTATATTCCTTAACTTGTGCTTTACGTGGAAGAATATGCCTCCTCACTGAGTCGATACATGCAGAAATGGTGATCAACCACCCCTACATGTACACCCTCTAAATAAGAGTATGTCTCATGCTAAATTTTGGGTTTTCTTTCAAATGTTGGCCTAAGATGTGAATGCTAATGTTAAGGGAAACCAACAGGCAGCGGTCCCCCTTTAGTAAAATGGTAATTTAGCTGCAGTCCATGTTTGGGTCTTTATGAGGATGAATCCACATGAGTTCTATGGGTCAAAAGTTGATGAGGATCCTCAATGCTTTATTAATAAGGTGAGAAATATTACTTAAATTATGCATGTTACTGAAGAAGAGAGTGTCGAGCTGGCATCCTATAGGATGAAGGATATTGCTTATGACTGGGTCACTATGTGGAAGGATAGTAGGGGTGAGAATGCATCTTCTTTAAGTGTGCAGGTATTTTAGAGTGCTTTTCTAGATAGGTTATTTCCACGTGGGATGGGGGAGATTAAGGTGGAGGATTTCATGAACCTAGGTCAAGGCTCTATGACAGTAAATGAGTACTTCCATAAGTTCACTCAGTTGTCTAAGTATGCTCCTGGGTTGTTATTTGACTCTAGATCTCGTATGAATAATTTTGTTACTGGGTGTATGATTTGGTGGTCAAGGAGTGTAAGACTGCCATACTAATTGAAGACATGGATATTGCTTGGTTGATGACTCATGCTCAATAGATTGAGGCAGAAATGTTGAAGGAAAGCGAGAAGAGAAATAAGAGAGCTAGGACTAGACAGTTTGAGTATAGTCAGACAAGTTTTGGAGAGGGAAACCATTCACAGTTTAAGGTCATTCATCTATGCCTATGCCATCTTTAGCCAATTCCCCTGCACCTAGGACTAGGAAAGAGAAGTAGGGTGGGACTTCAAATTCTAGGTGTTATAACAGTGTAGTTGGGAGGCCCAGTTACTCGATATGTGCAAAGAATGACGGACCCATCCTGGTGAGTGTTTGATGGGCAAAGGGGGTTGCTATAGTTGGGGAAAGTTGGGGCCATAGTATTAAGGAGTGTCTAATAAAGGAGGTATAGATTCTCATCCTCATACTTAGAATACAAATCTAGTAGCTCAGCCAGGCCGCCCAGTTCCTCCACAGAGCGTATTATTTAGTACTAGTGGCGGTCAGCGCCAGAATTAGTTTTATGATTTACCATCCCACTAGGAGCAGGAGAGTTCACCATATGTCATCCCTGGTATGCTTCAATCCTATCACCTTGATGTATATCTTTTGTTATACCTAGGATCAAATCTCTCTTATATAACTCCACTTGTTACTGCAAATTTTAGGGTCGGTCTTGAAAATATCCCTAAGCCCTTCTCAGTTTCTACCCCCATGTATGAGTCAGTTGTTGCTAGGGTAGTCCTTAAGTAGTGTCCTATTACCATCCTTCATAAGATCATATTACCGGACCTAATAGAGTTAGAGATCGTAGATTTTGATTCCATTTTGGGCACAGATTATCTCTATAGTAGATTTTGATTCCATTCTAGGCATAGATTGGCTCTATCCATGCCATGCATCAATAGATTATCGCACCCATGTGGTGAAGTGTCAGTTTTCTAGTGAGACAACTCTTGAGTGGGAGGTTAGTTTTGTGTCTCCAAAAGGTTATTTCATCTCTTATTTTAAGGCTAAGAATTTCATATTAAAAGGGTGTATCTATCATCTAGCTCGAGTCAAAGATACTAAGTCTGAAGTCCTGGTGGTTTAATCAGTGCGTGTAGTCAATAAGTTTCTATAGGTCTTCCACGAATATCTAGCAGGGGTACCTCTAGATAGAGAAATTGAATTCAGTATTGATCTTCTTCCTGATACTCAGCCTATTTCTACCCCTCCATATCGCATGGCTTTGGCCGAACTTAAAGAGTTAAATAAGAAGCTTAAGAACCTCTTAGATAAAAGTTTCATCAGAACCAGTGTTTCTTCATGGGGTTCTCTAGTCCTTTTCATGCATAAGAAAGATGGCACTCTCAGAATGTATATAAATTATAGACAACTAAACAAGGTCACCGTCAAGAACAAATATCCCATTCCTAGAATTGATGATTTGTTCGAACACCTTCAGGGTGCTCGGTGGTTTTCCAAGATTGACCTTAGGTTGGGATACCATCAATTGAAAGTTAGGGAGCAAGACTTTCTGAAAATAGCTTTTTGAACAAGGTACGGTCTTTTTGAGTTTGTGGTTATGTCATTTAGACTAACAAATGCTCCTGCTACCTTTATGGATTTGATGAACATTGTCTTCAAGCGGTATTTGGATATGTTTTTCATTGTCTTTATAGATGACATACTGGTATATTCCAGGAGTAAGGAGGAATATGCAGATAATTTGAGAATAGTACTGCAGACCCTCAAGGACAGTTAATTATATGCGAAGTTTGGAAAATGCAAATTTTGGTTGGAATTTATTGGCTTCTTAGGGCATGTCATTTTCGGGGCCGGTATTCAGTAGATCCTTACTCTATTCGATATCAGGAGCTTTTTAGGTTTGACTGTGTATTATTAAAGATTAGTTGAGGGGTTTCCTCTATAGATGCACTATTGACTAAGTTGAACCAAAAGAAAGTGAAGTTTATATAGTCGAATAAGTATGAGAAGACTTTCCAAGATATGAAAAATAGGTTGACTTCCGTTCTGGCGTTAGCTTTACCAGAGGGGTTAGACGGATTTGTGGTGTATTGTGATACATCTAGAGTTTGGTTAGGTTGTCTGCTGATGCAGAATAGGAGATTGATAGCCTATGCCTCTAGGCAACTTAAAAATCAGGAAAAGAGTTACCCAACTCATGACTTGGAGTTAGCTAGTGTAGTGTTTTCCATGAAAATTTAGAAACATCACCTCTATGGTATACATGTTGATAATTTTATGGACCATAAAGGTCTTTAGCATGTATTTTCTCAGCGGGAGATAAATCTTCTCAGCGAAGGTGGTTAGAGTTATTGAAAGATTATGACATGAGTTTCTCTATCATTTGGGTAAGGCCAACATAGTGGTAGATGCACTAAAGAATGGGGGGACTACAAATCATATGGTGATATTACTAGTCATAGGTTTAGACTTGTATGCTGACCAGTGAATACTATCTTTGACCCTATCGAGCTTATGAGTCACGAGGCTAACTCATACATTCACCATATGACTCATACGGTTGACTCGTATAGACTGGTGATCAATTTCTGTAATTTTTAGTTAAAGGGCATTTTGGTCTTTTTCCCTCTATTAACTCCCAACCCATGACTTATAACCCAAAAAAGAGAATTATTTTCCTCTTCTTTTAATAAATTAATGACACTTTCCTTCTCCCATCTTCAAGAACATCAAGATTAGGGTTTTCTCACTAAGTTATTTTTAAAGTCTCAAAAATTCAAGCCTTCTTCTCAAGTCAAGTAATTCCAGGTATGTGGGGTTTATGTACAAGGTTATTCTTTCATCCCCATGCCCAAAAATCATGATTTTAAGAATTGATTTACGTGTTTTGAAGTAGGGTTCATACCCAATTAACCATATTCTTAAAGTATGACATTACTATGAGATAGAAAGCTTTAAGTATATCAAGGTTTACATATATCCATGTTTTGACTTATAAACTTTGTATTGTGATTTGAATTTCACTATCTTGACTGGGATATTGTTGAATGATTGCAAGGTGAAAATTTAGCATAATAGTTTGTTATGAATTTCTATAAAGTAAATCATGACTTCTAAGTAATAAGTATAAGTACTGAATTTACAAGAAGTTTATGCTCTTAAGCTACACTGATATCTTCCATAATATGATTTAAAGAAAAGCTTGATCTTTTGATCAAAGAAAAAGACATGAAATCCATAATTGTTCATGTTCATTATGATTTAAGGTAAAGTGAAGCATAACTGATTTTCATTCTATATACCCTATGCTATTTTAAGGTGAATTTCTTAAGTATAAACATATATGTGTTCTGGGAGTAGTATTTAGCATCGAGAAGGGAATGCAGACGAGCGTATCCTAAATTCCTTAAAACTGTAAGCCACTGTAGGTTAAGATTTTTCCCAATATGGATGAAGTATAATGATCACTTAAGTTAAGGTTCTATTCCGATGGCAAGGGTAGAACAACTCTCCCCAACATGGTTAAGACGTTGGACTCCATGGTAGATCACAAGGTTGGTGTTGGTTAGGAGAATCTCCCAAATGAAAGTTTAAAAGTAAAGATTTTAGAAACTAAGTATCATGGCTCGCTAAGTTTACAATTATGCTTCATTATCCATGTTTTATGATCTTGTAGTCTTTAGTTTTACTCAAGTTTGAGGTGAGTTATTTATGCTTGGCACGTATTATTTGAAAGTTTACATGTATATTTAGTTCTTGTTTTACCTTGCATTCACCCCCACATACTTTGTACATTCCAGAGGTATTGACCCACATATATGTCTATGTGCTACATTATCTTATAATGTAGGTTTTGGTGCTCTTTTCCAGCAACACAATTGACTATGGGCATCATCACTATATCCCAACAGTACGAGGACCCATCTTATTAGACTTCTATTCATTGATGTAAGCATTTTAGTAGTTGATTTTCAATTAAGTTTGAGTCAGCTAGGGTCTATCCTAGTGGCCTCTAGTTAGCAGTATAGGCTTGTCAGACTCTTTATGTTCTAAGTTTAAGAAGTTTATTTAACGTTTCCAAATTTAGGGATTTAGATTAAAATATGGAATGGTTTATGTCCATTTTCTATACATGCTATCTTACTTGTCATGTGAGTTTTAAGTTGAAAAGATATCATGATTTAGCTTAGGTCTATTCATAGTATTGAGCACCGTGTGACGTCCAAGGGGTACTTCCAGGGCATTACATACTCCTATTGAATAGTTCATCTAAGAATTTATAAAAAAAACTAAAAACTGATGTCAAGAGCAGAAGAAACCATCCTCAAATGCCAACAATTTACCATCTAAACATCTATCAACCATAATCCACCCAAAGAAAAGAAGTCCTATCAATAGCTAAGGAGTAAGCTTAGTTAGCCTATAGATAAAACCCCAATTTAGATGGATCTAGAATTAATTGAAATATCAACACCTAGGCTGAACCGCTCGATCTTAACTATCCAAACCAATTTTGTAGATGGGTAAGCATCAATACTCTAAATCCAATATAACCTCCAAGCCTCCATTCTAAGACATCAAATCCTAACTGAAGCTGACAAGTCCAAACCAAGGCCAATTACCCAAATCAACCTTACTGGGGAGCAAAATAACAGTCTAAAGTAGTTTATACTTTAAAGTACTTTAAACTTTGAAATTAACTTTAGAACAAAAAAATAAGAACAAAATAAATGTAAAGAAAAATTAATTAAAATAGTAGAGAAATAGAGAAATTTATACTTATAAAAACTTTTTATTGATTTGGGAAATATAGAGATATTACAGAGGGAGGATGGGAAATATGGAAGTAGTGGAGAGTTTTTCTGAGTTGTGGAAATTTCAGGATGCTCTCCGCTATTACAAGTTGAACGCCTTAAATAGGCCTCAAAAGTAGGGACTAATATCTAAGAAACATTATCTATTTTACATTTGTTCATATGATATTTATTCTACACTTGTCTAGGAGTAGCTGACGACTATGTACTTGTTCTGCACGTGTTTCTGACTGTCTTTTTATCTTGAACATGTGTCTTTTGATGATTTTGAGAAGATTTTGTATTTTTCTTCCTTGAAGATTTGTGCCATTTGTCTTCTAGTCTTTTTTGTTTGTGGGGTCTATCAAATATCTTTTTGAATTTTTAAGGAGTCCTGGCGCCTTTCTTTTAATTGAGAAAGTATGCCTGTGTTATCCCTTGTGGATCCATCATGTCACCGTTTCTAGGTTCTTTGGCATGTGAAGATGTAGTATCTAATAATTCCATTATCTTCTTTGAATTGTTCTCATTATCTAGCTTTTACAAGGCTTCTTTGAGTCTTCTCTTTAATTCTTCTTTAGAAAGGTGTGATTCCTTTTGTGAGGATGAACTTGTTGGTGGTTTTTCTATTAGACTCCATTCCTTAATACTTATGGTCTTACTTAAGTATTTGATCCTTTCAGTTTCATGAATATCAAAGGACAAATAGATAAAATATGAAATTCTTTTTGCAATAAATGTTTTTCATAATTTAACATTCTCCAATAATGTAGAGATATTACGCTCTACCTGGAACTTTTTAAACTGCTTTTGAAATTGGATTGTCAATACCTATTTATTTCCTCCAAATTGGCTCCACTAATCGTAGAACCATCGGGGTATTACGGTGGTCTTCATTTTCTCTGAGTATTTAACAAACTAGGAGTGAGTGTTAGGCCTAAAATACATACAATTATACCAAGCCGCCTTATAATCATACCAATTATATGTTTGAGGTCGGTAATTTCTTGACATAGGAATAGGTGCATATAGATGATCCACATAATGAGCTTAATATCCTTTTAATTGTAAACTTTGAGTATAGAATACTGTTGGGATCATTTATAATGCTAACTTATGCTCAATTTGCAACGAATCAATGTCTGTTAATATGAACTCATAATACCTTCAAGTCTTGAGGGGATCATGTATCTCCATATATTTCAAATTAATATAACAAGGTTTTAACAACTCTGGTAATCAAAAACCTTCATATTTTTAATCAAGTGCCATTATTGGCAGTACCTGCAAATTATCTCCAATTATTTTTTATCAGGAATACTCTATTCTTATTTCTTTTGCGGAGTGGTTGGGGAGACTGCTTGTGAGTATGTCTCCAGTGGTTTCGTCGCATAACTATCTTTGGTTTGGATAGCAATATATTTATTAGCTGAGGAGTATTCTTTTTTAAATATTTATTTAAGTGGTTGCATTATGGGTAAACTGGTAATTTCTTTTGATAGTTGGGGAATGGTAGACTTTGGCAGGGATGGAAATTTTGCTAGGACTGAAAATCTATTTTCTGACTTTTTATCTTCTTCATTGAAGGGTCTTTCCATTTTGTTTTGGCTGAAAAGGCTGAAATGGAGGTTTCAGCCTTGTTCCAGATGTTCCGAGTCTCATTATTTCGCGGTAGATAAAAATTGTTAAAATTTTTGGGAGAGAATTTCTCCCTTTATAAAATTAAAATGTTGACATCTTTTGTAAAATAGTTTTGGCTATTTTTTTAAAGAATTTTGAAATTTAATAACTCATAAAATTTTCTTTTAATGGTAAATCAGTATTTTTTAATCTGTACAGAACTAAATTTCTTTTGAAATGAACCCTACAAACCTATCTAATAATAAGAATATAAAATCTATAACATAGTTGGAAATTCCTAGAACTCTTTGGGATTGAGTTTCATTGGAACAAATCTCTCATTGTATGAATTTTTTTAGAAATTCTAATTCTTTAATGTTTATTTGACTCTTTACACGATTTATCCTAAAGACAGTTTAATCTTTCAAAAAATCAATTTCTTCTTTTGATATACTGTTTAGACAGGGAAAAAAATCTTTTTTCCCAAAATAGTGGTGTGAATACCATTTGGTTCGGTAACATAAGATTTTATTTGAGTTATAAAAGGAAAACCTGATATTATCTCTTCATTTATATCTTTAGTTATTACAAAATTATTAATAAAACAAACTCTATCGATGGATATATGTGCCCTGGGGAGTTTATAATTTATTTTTAATCTTTCTCCTGTTGCAGAGAATAATCACGTAGAACCTTTTTCTAGGTACTCTATAAGGAACTAGTCCTTTTATAATGTAGTTTTCATCAGCACCTATATCAAATAATGCAATCTCATTATTTATCATCAAAGTCAAAGCCATTTCAATGAATTTTATAATCTTTATTGATAATTATTGTAATTGGTATATGGTAACTTTGAGCTTTAACTATTGTAATTGTATTAATTCCTGATTTATTTATAGGAGGTTTTTCTATAGATTCTATTTCTAAAGACTCTATTTCATTATTACCACCATTTACTTTTGATGTTTCACCAAGCTCAAGTTGATGTGATTTGGGGTCTTGGTTAGAAGTTTAATCTTTTAATAATTTATTAGCAAGAGATTCACTTTCAAGATCGTTAAGTCTTTGCTTAACTTGTCTGACTTCTTCCTTTATATATGATGATTCTGTCTGAAGATCTTGTATTGTTGTTTCAGACTTATGTTCCTTAAATTTGTTTAATACATTTTCATTAAAGGGTTTAATAGTTTCGTTGTCAATCTAATGATTAAGAACAATATCTTTTAAGGCTATTAAATAGTTTCTCCTAAGAGTTGGATCGTCTAGATGATCTATCATGTCAAATAATACCTTTTTTTCTTTATTACTACTGGTGATAACATTTATACAATAGCTATCGCAAGTCCAAATTGCACTGCTACAATTACAATGGTTAGTTGATTCACTGCTATCTGAATTATATGCTACATTAAGGTGATTATCATCACTAAAACTTTCCTCATAAGAAGAACTATTTTCCTTTTCATCAAGAATGGAATATAATTTATTTTTAACTTCGTTTCCTATTTCTAACATATTTATTTTATCTTTTTTTTTATTTGGAACTTGAGAATCTTTAGCCTATGACCTGATTTTTCGCAGTTCCAACATGCTTCATTGTTGTTTTTATTTTCATTTTTAAGGGCTTTTTTTAGATCTTTTAAATCATATTTTATAATAATGAGGCTTTTAAGATTTATCTTTATAATTTTTATGTGGTCTTTTAATCTTTTTGGCAGCTTCTTTTCAAGAAGCTGATAACTTCATATATCCAAAATCTTGACAAAAGCTTCCTAGCTCATTTTGTGTTATTGTATTATTTTTTTTAAGTTGATTTTTAACTTTAATATCTGTACATAGTTCTAGACCTGTGGCATTTATAAAACTTATAATAGCACCATAAGTTAAATAGCTATAAGGAATTTTTTCCTCAAATCTATCTTTTCATTTTGTTTTGACCTTTTCCACAAATAAAGTTGGTAAACCACTTAAAATTTTTCTTTTCAAATCATGATTACAATCTTCTCTAACCATGACTTGTTGAGGAAAACATCTTTATACCATTTAAAATCATCTAACTTTGGACATGATAAATTTGATAATATTTCTAAACTTCTATCCTGAAAAAGTTGAGGTTCTCCTATAAGATGTTTAGCTTTACTATAAATTAAGGTGTCTGTGGCACCTTCTAAAACTTGATTTTCAATTGTTTGTCCTATAGACTCAGTCTTAACAACTTGAGTAATAGTTGTAGCATTTAATATGCTTTGCCTATTATTATCAGTGAGGTAATTATCCCACCAATATTTTATGATACCTGTAAATCGTGATATGAATATTATAGCCACTTATTTACCAGACATTCTATTAATTTATATGTCGTAATGGTCATTCTCATTTCATGTAGTTTATTATATATTTGATGTTCTGCTAATCCATCAATATTCCATTCTGTAATTTCTTTTTCAGAATGTAAAGTATGAGATAAAAATTTATTTCTTCATACTGCATATCCTAAAATATGGTCTTTTTATAATAATTCTTTTTTACTGAATATTTCAAGCTTAATTTGTTAATTTCATTATCATTTTTTTTCGATAAAGTTCTTATAATCTTATCATTTGAGATTTTTAATTCAGATTTTAATTTTTCATTAATTTTTCCCAAAATATCATCTATTATTTCAAACTTTTCTTCAAATTTAGGAAATTTATCTTTTAAGAATTCAGGTAATTTAAATATTGGGTGAGTTTCTAACTTTTTATCATGATGAGAAGAACTTGGTTTATCTTTAAAAGTTAATTTATTCTCAACTTTGAGAATCTGTTTAGATACTTTATGTAATAATTGATTTTTATATTTATTTTGTTGGGGTATCTTATTTATATCCTTATTTGTAGAGTCACCTTTAGTATTACTATATCTAATTTAAAGGGTGAGGCAGTAACAACTCTACCATCTACAGGTAGGTTAATTTCTTCTAACAGAGGAATTATCGATTCAACTACTTTATCACTAGTATACCATTTATTAACAACCATATTTAATGATTTCTTTTGATCATCTAATTTTTATGTAATTTCAAACCATTTTAAAAATTCAATATTACATTTTAATTTTTTCATATCATTGCACCATTTTTCTCTAAAGGAATGTCTTTCTTTTAATGAAAATCTTTATTCATACAATTCTTTTTTAATAAAATTTTCTAGGCTAGTCCATAATTTATCTAAATATTCAAAGTCGTTCAAATATTAAATCTGACTTAATCATGCATAGGAAATCTCAAACTCCTAGCATTTCACTAGCAGTAAGACTTATTGATTTTTTAATTTTTTAATTTGTAGATTCATATTCTACTTTAGGAATTGTTTTTGAGAAATCAACTCCTTTTAATTTTCTTTCTATATCTTCTAATGTTACATCCCTTTCTTCTACAAACTTGGAGACTAAAGGTTTAGAAAAGGACATTCTTATACTTGAAGAAGCTTGGTTAAAAAATTGGGATCTTAAAAATTTTAAATCTATAGATCTATCTGGATATTGTACTACTTGTTCAATGTTTGAATTTTCTTCTTTTATTTCTGGCTTCGTTATGGAGTCAAAATACCAATTATCTTTTATTAATACATCATCCCATTTTAATCATTTTTGAAACAAAGGTATTATTATGATATTGTTAGCTTCCATAAGCATGGTAAATCCTTTATTACTAACTATTTTAGCCTTGGGGGCTAAGGTTGTTTTTATTAATCTATAATATACTCTATATATTATTGCTATTTCTCTTGTATTTACATTACTATTCTTGTTTTTTGTTTTAACATTTAACATTAATGTATCCATAACATTTTGATCACTAAAACCTATAGAAAAATTAGGATTACAATTAAAGTATACCGGGCCATTAGCAAGGTTACTTTGTAATACTGCTAATAAAGAATCATCAAAGTTTAATAACCTATTATCTCTTAAAAGTAGACATATAGAAACATCTAAACCTAATCTATATAATCGTTTAAATGCCACTTGAACAAAACCTATGTGAAGGAACTTATAATTTTTTCTATATCTATTAATAGCTTCAGCTACTAATAATTTAATAGTCTCAATATTCTTATTAATGGCAATAGTGGATTCAGAAGTTTTAATATTATAACTTCTTACAAAATCAAAGTGTCCAGTTTTATAGACTCTGTTAAAACTTTCTTTTGAAATATTCCAATTCTATAAGTCACTATCTATCTTAGCTATTTTATTAGAGGTAGCAGAAAAATTAACACTATTTATTACGTTTTGGTTGGTTGGAGTATTTATTTGGATTTTTGCGGATGATAGAGAAAACACAATCCTAGGACCAAAATCTACTTTAGATGTTACTCCTATAATAATTATAGTAATTACTAGGGTTTCTTCTTCTAGCATTCTTTTATTTTATTCCTATAGACTTCATGACGGGAACACCCTCAAGGTCCGGCTCTATTTTTCATATATTCGAAGCTAATCTAACGAAAAAATACAGGTTTACCAACGTGTAAACAACTATTAAACGGCTATCCAACTTAAAGGAATAAAACTAAAAACATAGAGGAAGAACAACAGTAATTACTAACTACAGAAATGATTATTCCAAGAGTAACACTAATTTTGACCGGCTCTAGGATAGCGTAATGCTCAAGCTGCTCCTACTCATACTTATACTCTCTCCTAGGCAACTTGGCTCTAATATCATTTGGGGAACGGATCGAGAAAACGGGCTTAAAAATCTCAAATGATAAGATTATAAAAACTTTATCAAAAAAATAAAAATGATTCCTCTTCAAAACAAAATCTTAATAGCTTTTATAGAAATAAATTAGCTAACCATTCTAAATGCACTGGTACACGTTGTATTTGCAATAATCATTCTATAAATGTTATTACCAATAGTAACAAGGAGAAAGAAGTCTTATTTGATATAATCGATCACTTAGAAGATCCAACCCTTAAGAGAAAATATCTTATAGCATTAAAAAATATTGTTCTTAGTCAACAGTTTGATAAAAAAATAATTGAACTTGCTAACATGAAGGATATGTCAAATAATTTTAGAGAACAAAAATCAAAAACAACTATACAAGACCTTCAAATAGAGTTAGAATACTTAAAAAAAGGAAGCTAAAAAAATTAAGCAGGTATTTAGCAATAAATTACTTGCTCATACTAACAATAAATTCTAATAAAAAAATCAGAACATGTCAATCAAAGCTTGGAAAGACATCAAAAATAGAATGGAATAATAAAGATATTAATTCTCCAGAAAATCAATCTAAATTGACAAAATTACAAAAGATAAAGTACAAAGTTACCATATACCCATTACACGAGTTATAAATAAAAATTACACAATTCACAAAGTGGCATTATTAGATACAGAAGCCGATCGAAACTGCATCATTGAAGTGAAGGAATGATCCCCATTAAGTATCTTGAAAAAGGTAGTACAAAATTATTCTCTACAACAGAAAAAAGATTAAAAATAAATTATAAACTACACAATGCACACATTTGAAATGATGAAATTTATTTCAAATATGACTTTGTAATAGCCAAAGATATAAATGAAGGGGTAATTTTAGATCTACATTTTATAAATCAAATAAAACCTTATACTGCCGAATTAGACGATATCCACACCACTATTTTGGAGAAAAAAATTATTTTTCCTTATCTAAATAGTTTATCAAAAGAAGAAAGTGACCTTATAAAAAATAAAATGATCTTTAAAATCAATTTAATTATGCAACAGATAAATTATCTAAAAGACAAAATAAAAAAAATTGAATCCTATTTAAAAACCCTGGAAGTAGAAGCAAAGATTAAAAATCTACAAGAAGTCGTAGAGTAAGAGGTTTGCTCAGATTTTCCTAATGCCTTTTGGAAAAGAAAAAAGACATATTGTTGAATTACCCTATATTGAGGGATTTGACGAAAGGATTATTCCAAAAAAAGAAAGACTCATTCGAATGAACCATGAATTAATGGAATACTATAAAAAGGAAATTAACGATTTATTAGATAAAAAAATTATTAGACCTTCTAAATCACCTTGGAGTTGTTCAACCTTTTATGTCAATAATAGTTCTGAAAAAGAATGAGGTGCCACGATACTAGTTATAAATTATAAGCCTCTCAATAAAGCATTAAAATGGATTAGGTACCCGATACCTAACCAACATGACCTTCTTAAAAGAACTTATAAAGCTAATATTTATAGCAAGTTTGATATGAAATCAGAATTTTGGCAAATACTTATCGCAGAAAAAGATAAATATAAAACAACCTTCAATGTTCCTTTTGGTCAATATGAATGGAATGTAATGCCTTTTGGACTAAAAATGCTTCTTTCGAATTTCAGAATATTATGAATAATATATTCAATAAATATAGTCATATTTCTATAGTCTATAGAGATGATGTTTTAATATTTTCTTAAGATATTGACCAACACTTTAAACATCTCCAAACCTTTTTAAAATTTTTCAAACAAAATGGACTAGTAGTTAGTGCTAAAAATATTAAATTATTTCAAATCTCTATTAGATTTCTTGGTCGTGATTTATATCAAGGACCTAAAAACCCATCTTTAGAGCCATAGAATTCTCCTTTAAGTTTCCAGATGAATTAACTGATAAAACTCAGTTTTAAAGATTCTTAGAAAGTTTCAACTATGTTGCAAATTTTATTCCTAATATTAGATAGGTTTTAAGCCCCTTTATCAGCGTTTTAAGAAAAATCTAGTACTTTGATGAATAGAGCACACTAATACAATTCAAAAAATTAAATCAATAATTCAAAAACATCCATGTCTAGGGATACCGCATCCAGAGGCTCTTATGATTGTAGAAATCGATGTCTCAGACATAGGATATAGAGGCATCCTTACAAAAATGATTTTCATAGAGTCTACTGAACAATTAGTAAGATTCACGTTGAAAAACTGTAACAATACTCAAAAGAATTATAGTACTATTAAAAAATAAATTTTGGCTATAGTATTATTTATTACTAAATTTTAAGATGATTTAATAAACAAAGAATTTTTACTAAGAGTAAAATACAAAGCAGCCAAAAATGTTTACAAAGGGATGTTAAAAATTTAATTTCTAAAAAGATATTTGCCAGGTGGCAAACTTTATTATCTAGTTTTGATTTTCAATTAGAATTTATAAAGGGAGAAAACAATTTCTCTCCCAGATTTCATGACTAGAGAATTTCTACAGGGAAATAATGAGACCCAAAAAATAAAAATAAAATTGTTGAGCTCTCTATTTCAACATGAATATTAAAAGATATTCAATATTGACAGAATTTTTATCTCTTCAAAAGAATCCATCACTAGTTACTACTATTCAAATATGTTTTTATCAATAAAAATATTTGTACTAAGAAACATGTTTTACAAAAATTAATTTCGAAAAATAACTTCGCCAAATTATGAAACTTAAAAAAATATGAAAACGTTAAATAGCAGGATTACATAACCTTTTGAAGCTATAAATATTAACTCCTATTATGAGATTCCATTAAATCTACCAGTTAACTTTTGAATAAATAACTAAACTTTTTAGTTTTCTAAAATATAAAATTGTATTTTGTCCTTTATTTTGTAATAAAAATATTTAATGAATATTTACTTTTGCATTTATCAATTCAGTATGAATTAAGCAGAACAAAGAAATTTTGAAAAGTTTCACGGAGAATCTCTCTACACTATCAAAAAAGTATTAAATAGTTTTCATATATTAGTAGTCTGTTTTCAAAGTCAAAATTAAAGGATAAACACCATTAGATAAATCTACATTAGGTTCTTCCTTACAGAAAGAATCCCGCCTGTCAAAGCAGATAATGTAGTTATTAGATAATGAGCCAGTAACAGAAACATGAAAAATCATTAGTAGTAAAAAGAAAGAAGAGCTAGCACTTCTTTTACATTTTAAAAGGATAATACAACAAAAGAAAGTGGACCATATGACATCTCCCAAAATCATGATGAAGAAGCACAAACATTCATATCACAAAAGGACAAGGACACAAAAATCAGCAAAAGCACAAATCTTCATATCACAAAAGATAAGGATACAAAAAACAATAGACACGGAATTCACAACAAACTTTTGGTACAAATCTTTGTTGACACCCAATTTTAGCTCTCCTTTTCATAAAATTAACTTCTTGATGCTTAGGATTCTTGAATATTTTTCCAGTGCATCTTCATTATTTTTTAACATTAATAGTTTGAAAAATGATATTTTCTTATCTTTGCATCTTATAAATTCGCTCGAAAATAATAAATAATTATATTTTAAATTATCATTTCACTACTTTTTCTAAAATGAGTAATATATGATATATATATATATATACACACACATATATATATATATATACACACACATATATACATACATATATATATATATATATATATATATATATATATATATGTTAAATTAATCAAACAAAATATGCATCGCTAAATTAGTTAAATAAAATAGATTAAAGAGAATTAGATTAATTCATTTATTCATTTGGGCCAGTCTCATTAATTAATGTATAAATAACATAAATACCAACCTTTTAAAAGTAATTACACTCTCCCCCACTTTTTAATTACTTTATTTCTCTCCATATTAATATACATAACATAACCCACATATACATAACATTCTATGTATATGTGAAATTTTTGTAATATGCTTAGGGAGTTGAGATTTTTTGTAATATTGAAAACACAAGTTGTGTATTTATATAATTTTTCGTTAATTAATTCTCATCTTTGAAAATCCAATTAAAACCGGCCCAAAATTTCCAAAACCCATCCTGCCCTAGCCCAACACCCCTACCCATTTAAATCATACCCGACCCGGCCCATCGCCCCTCACACCCTTAATACCCCTAACCATTCACTTCTTCTCCATCGTTGAAATGTAACTAGACATCAATATAAAAAATATTGATTCCCTTCTTTTCCTTTCTGCCAGCAACGTACTCCACTAGGATCCCAGTTAATGGAAAATCCAGTGGTCTTTAGCCTTCTCCTTCACATTTTTATTAGTCCTGCAATTCATCCCTCAATTTTATATCATTTCAATAGCCCTTTTAGCTTAAATTAGACCCCAAAGAGACTTCCACCGCCCTGCTACCCCGGTAAAGTTGAAAAGTATGAAGCACTGCAGGATTTAGGATTCTTACTCCCCTTAATTCTATTGGTCTAAAAGTGAATGCCTTCAAAAATCTTTTTTCTCCCATTCACATCAATCTAAAATTGAAGCTTTCTCTCATTCCAATTTGTTCTCTTTGTTTCTCTTTAAGACTATCAGTTAATGAATTACTGATCACTTTGGGTTATAGAGAATTTATTTTCCCTTATTTAGTATTCTGCTAGTTAGAGGAGAGGTGATTAGAATATGGGGGGAAGAGTAAAGACAAGTCGAAACCAAACACTTGGTACATTTGTTGGTTGAATAGAAATCACCCAATTAGTATCAATCGAGCCAGTAATATATTTATAGTAGGATGCACCCATTAAAATGAGTTTTCTTTTTAAACTGAAGTTTTGCAATGTGAAAAAAGGGAATTTAGGAGTGTGGATCCGACCTCACTTCTGAATACAAAACAATAACGGGCAAGTTTTTATTGCCATAGCTATCCTCGCCAAATTTTATGTGTTAGGCTTTCTTGGGCATATATTTTTTACATTATGTGGAGTTCATCCCATAGAAAGTTGATTTGGTCTAAAATGCAGTATCTTGTTGAATCCATCATTTATTAGGTTCCTTTTTGAGTTTATTTTTTATCTTTTTACTTGCATTTTTGTCTTTATCAACTGAATCATACTAGGAGCTTTGAGTTTGTTTTGTGATGACTGATTATATATTATCTTTGCTATTAATTTAAATTATTTAAGTTCAAGTTTAGATCCCTTAATCCTTTTCTTTCTTATTCCATATGTACACTTAGGAGCACATTTGGGGTCTCATGACGGGACTCTATCTCTGTCCAAATCAGAGAAGCGAACGATAATTGCATTATGCATTTTCGCTTAGCAGTCTAGTGCTTCTTTCCCTTTTTTGAAGCTTTATCCTTTCTTGTAGACAATTGTTATTATTTTAGTTTTTAACATTTTATTTATTATTATTTTGAATTTGTGTTCTTATATATTACTTATTAGAATTAGTGTGATCTTTAAATATTATGACAACTTTAATTGCTCGCTTTCTACTCCTTAGATTTTAAGCTTTAGCAAAATCACTAGGCTTTGCTATTTAATTCGTATCGTTAAGAGTTTTAAATTTAGCAGGTTTAAACATACCTCTTAGAATAATTGGACGAGCTTATTAGAACCCTTTGACACTTTAATATAGAATGATGACCTTCTCTTTAGAGTCAAAATTAATTTTAATTAATTAGTAACATCTAATTAATCAAATCTAGGTTTCACGGTAGGTGAATTTATTATAGCTAAACTCGGAAATTGACCTTAATAATTTTGAATATGGTAAATCAACTATCTTTTTTCATCTATGAAATTTTGTAATTTTGCCAACTTGATTCTGCAAGGCCTTTTTTTGAATTTGAAATAATAAAAAAAATATTTTATTACATGGGCCTTTTCCTTAAAAATAAATTCTCAAGTTATTGCAGATTTAAACAACTATATTTTAGCTATTCGTTTAGTGAAGTATAATTAATCTTTTTCCGTAAAACTTGATTTAAAGGAAGAAAAAAGTCATTCTTTTTAGAACAAAAAATGTGAAGTTTCTTAACTAACCCTTTTTAAATGATAAATTGAAAGCCTTGTACATCTGTTAAGAGAAATGATTCAAAGTAACCATCTCTCGACAACAATAAGGTTGCGTTATTTTAGGAGTTATTTTTGATAATTTTTGAAGAGCGGGTGAATCTTTCTAAAGTTTTCCAATCTTTTTTCTTATAAATAATTAGCATGTTTTACTTTAATAAAATATTTTCTTACCTATGTCCTATATCTTAATTTAATATTTGATCTCCTTATATAATCTATGTTTGGCCAGTTAACTGTAGTTAGCGGATCCTTTAAGATGCCTAATCCCTTTCCTTTAAGATAATTAGAATCCTTAATTGCGTAGACCTTAAAATGAAGTCTTTAATTGTTTTAATCACTTAGTTTATAATAGGTGTCCTAATTCACCTTAGAACTAATTAGGTGGTGACTTTCTTAATTTTAATTTGAAGTTTTTCAATATGTTGTACCTCAATTTGACTCGAGTTAAAATGGGGTATAACAGCTTGGAGACTTCACTGGGAGTATTAGGTTCCTAACTATAACTAACTTAGGTTAATAATTATGTTTTTTTTGTATATACTGTTATTTATTTTTCCCTATCTGTCTTGGTTTTTCATGTTTGCATGACAAATTATTTATTTATTATTATTTTATATTAATTGCTTATTTGTTTATCACTTTATATAAATTGGCATTCCTTTCATATTTCCTCCACTTCAGAAAACTGACACTCACACACATTGTACATGTAGATTGTACATTGTAGTTTCTCAAAATTCTTTCAAATCACCTATTTTAGAGAGTCGATGCATACGTGGGGTGAACGGAAGTTTTACTGCCGTGGGATCACGTGCCTTCTCATATAGGAAATTCAAGTCCGTTTCTACCCAAATATTAGAAAAACTTAAGATAGAGCATTGTCACCCTTATTTAGGCCATGTATGCATAAGCCAATGGTGGTTTGACCCATGGTGTCATTCCACAAATTTAGGAAACACCTTTATGTCAAAAAGGTTCACGACCCAATGACGACCCTCATATTATGTGCAGAGATAATGATAAATTGATCCAAGTTAAACTTTGATCAAATTGAGTTTGGAAAATCATTTTCTTATGTTGTCTTCTTGTAGGTTGCTAGAATGGATAACTTGCCTAATTTTACCAACACCCAAATGGTTGTGTGTGTGCCACTTAAGCAAATGAGATGGTGGGAGAACATTAAGATGGAGCATGGGTTCGAGATTAGGAGAACTTTGGGTTTCTTGACATCATTGATATACATCCTTTCTAACAGGAATATGGTCAAGGCATTGCTCAATTTCTGGGCTCCCACTAGAGTCTTGTTCAAGTTCAAGGATTTTGAATTGACCCCTACAATTGAAGAAATTGGTGGATTTATCGATTTAAAGTATCAAGGATGGGGTATGATCTTATCTCGCTAACAGTCAGGAAAGAAATTCTTATATCTTCTTAGGCTCAGAAACAACCTCAAGTTTGTGTATTTGGATTGTGATTGGATTTCTCTTGGCGAATTCTATGAATATTTTGTTTGCAAGGATGGTCACGATGTTTTTAGCAGGGAATTCTCTTATTCTGCGAAGAGTTGGAAAAATAAATGTCCTGTCGCTTTTGCTATTGCTTTACTAGGTATTCTGGTCTTTCTTTTGGAGCATAGAAGGATTGACAGTTGCCTTAGTTTCGTGGTTCAAGCTCTTTTTCATGGGGTTGAAAATGTTAAAGTTATATTTATTTCGATGATTGTAGTAGAAATGATAAAGGCACTATCCAAATGTTCTAGAGAAAGAAGGTTCTTCGAAGGTTACAATCTCCTGCTTTAGATTTGGGCTATAGAACATTTCTATAGAGTTAACGCCATGGTTGACATGATATTTAGTAGACCCAATAGGATCGACTCTTATCTACAAAGAATGGTGGAATTTGCAGCTCCCGTTGGTACAAATGATTGATATGCATACTTGAGGGTGATCATGGGCAATCAAATCTAATGGACGTACTCATGGTTGTCACCTTATGCTGCCATCATCATGGGCCATACGATATACCGTATTGAGCTTATTGGATTGAAAGGTCTTCAAACATATGCTTCCTCAAGAGTGCTTCGACAATTGGGATGTCATCAAGTCATTTTACTTCGTTCAGATATGAGTAGATTTGAGGTTGATTTTGGTCCACTCTTTGAGATTTCTATAGCAATGGAGTTGCTTCAAGAGTAGGGAAATCTAATGACAATGGATGTGCTCAACGCATAAGCTTACTGTACTTCAGAGTATTATGTGTGGTTATTAGTAAATATGGAGGTAGTGGGTTCTAGTTATTAAGGAAAACCCGTTGGGTATAAAGATCTTGAAGAAATAGAATGGGCATATGGTATCCTGATCAACCACTTTTTCATCCTACCTGAATTATGGGAACGTTATTCCCGGATCTTATGCACACTTTGGAGCATGAAGACCTAGTTTAGTTCCTAGAATTTCTCTTTAATTATCATGTATTCTTTTATTGTTTTGGCTAGGATTTTTGTTTTATTATCATTTACTCTCTTTATGTTTTCAAAATCAATGTAATGGTCTAATGATGATATTTAAATGAAGTGGTTTGTTTCTCATTTTCTAACTCCAAACTCGAGCAATGTCATTAATTAAAGCTTGGATCAATTTTCATATACTAATTATTTCACGCATAGGCCCACCTCTTGGCACAAAAGAGGTCCCGTTCATAGTAGGATGCATTTTTTATTATTGAAATTTTCTTTTATTATGTGCTTTGTTTGCAATATAATGTATGCTTTTTTTTTTTTCTAACATTGTTAGCTTAACTGTGAATTACTTTATTAGTGTAAATTACTCACCTATACTGATATGAACTAGCTGATCACCCATACTTTATGAGATCAAAAGAACGATTAAGTGTGGACTTGTCACCATCCCAAGAGATGAAATATGACTGATTTAGGTAAAAACTGATGTTTTTGGAGTTGTCACCATCCCAAGAGATGAGCCAAAGACTTCAAGGGAGAGGGATGTAGATGAATGCTGATTTTACCACTCATTCGCACTCATCATTTATGCACCTTACCTTGTTTTGAATGAATAAGTGAGACATAATTGTGATTGAATGCACTAATATCCATATTTTGTAGGCACAAAGGTGATGAGATTAAATGATGTGGATTGGAGCTACAAAAAGGAACAAAAGGAAGCAAAGAGGTACAGTTGAAGACCTGGAGCAGAACATGGCCTCAATTATTGCAATTGCGGGCATCAGCCCACGATTGCGTGGATTCAAGTAGGTTAAAGTGTCGTGATCACATGGAATTGCCTGTGGTCACTGTACTACGATCGCATTAAAGACACTGCGAATGGGACCTAGTGGGATTTCAGCCCAAGGGCAAAACTGTAAATGCACGAAGCTATCCCAAATTTTTCTACCAAAAAAAAACTCAAACCCTAATCCAATCCATCAATCCACACCCTTACTTCCCATCCTTAGTTTAGGGTTTTTGCAATTTCTTGGAGATTGGAGCTAAACCTGTACTAATCTTGAGCTAGGAAGACATTAGAGTGACTTTTAAGTGTAGATTTGGCTTTGTCTATTGAAGATTCATTTGAGTCTTAAGTGTGGTTTGCCCTCTCTTTATTTTTCCTATGAATAACTTTAATAGACATCTTGGTTTATTTGTTTTGATTATTATTATGATTTGCTTGATCTACCTCTCGAGATTATGTTTGAATATAAAGCAATTGTGCGTGGGTTGTGATATATTTGTGTGAAATTTAGTTTGTTAATGATGGGTTCTATTGTTGCTTGATTAAATAGGTAGGGATTTTTGGGTGAAAGCCCCAAATGCCTAAATGGGTTTGATGGATGAAAGTCCAAAGTTCTTGAAAGCCCTAACCATCCTTGAAAAAGGGGTTTTTGGTGAACTTTAGGAACCTACATCATCCTTGAAAGAGGGATGTGTGAATCAAAGAAATAGCAGATAATTCATGGGTATGTCTTGCCAATTTTTCACTATCTTAGACATAAGGGTGATTAGGAGGTTGACTATCCCTCGGGTTCCATCCTAGAAATTGGGGTGCCTAATTAAGGTAGTGGGTGGCTTTAATTGACACACTAGTTATGTAATGAAAAAGGTCAACAGGTGACATCTTTGTAGTTTTGTTGAAAAACTAGCGTCAAGGAATTTAGACCTAGCCTACCACATCATCAATGATTAGAATTTGCATCGAATTATCATGTTCCTATGCTCATCTTGTCCCTAGGAATTCATAGTCCCAAGATCCGTTTTAATTGATTACACTTTAATTATTCTTAGTCTCCAATTAGTTCCCTAGAAGCTCAAGAGTTGCATTCATATTTAACATGATTGAAACCACCAAACTATCTTGTATCATAGGGTTGAACTTAGCGAGAAACAATTATTCCGAACTTACCCAATCGTCACTCACATTTTTCCTCATGGATTCTATCCCGATTCTTAGTTGGATAAATATATTGACAACGACCGCCTTGCACTAAATTAGATGTGTAAGTTGAGCGTTATCAATGTAACACTTCATGATGAACATATAGCTCATAGGATGTAGCAAATGGCTGACATGCAAAGTGAAATTGATGGACTTCGAAATCTCACCAAACTATCCATTAGTATGAATACTCCACTTTCTGAACATAGAACAACTACCACTATTCCATTTTCTATTCCACCTAATTACTCTAATGCTTTCGTACAATTCCCACCAAATCTATCACCCCACCAAAACAATCCTATTTGTACCAAATATCCCTTTAACCCACAAGAAAACAACCCACAGCAAGTCGACTCTCAACAAATAAACCCATTAGCTTTCACTGCTCCATATGTTCCTCAAGATCCTCCTACCCAAACTCCATTTACCCAAGCTCCACATACCTAAAATATCCCAGTTTCCCAAACTACCCCAGTCATCTAAAACAACCAAGCGGCCCCACATATATTGGTGGCACATGCTGGAATTTCTAATACGCAATATATGCCACAAGTATATGTAGTGGGAGCTTAAAATTTCACATCCCAATGTTGACCGTGCCAGAAGTTGATCCTTATGAGGAGATGGAAAAGAAATGATGGTCAAAAATAGATGATAATATAGCAAAGGAAATTGCAGCTTAAGGAAAACATTTAGAAGAATCCAACAACACAAAGGATACGAAGGGCTTGAGTATGAAGATTTATGAGTTAATACAGATATCGAGCTGTTGATTAGGTATAAGGTGCCAAAATTGATATTTTTGATGGAAAAGGGAATTCTCAAGCTCATTTAAGGTTATACTATGACAAGATAGTTGGAGTAGGGAAGGATGAGGTCATTAGAATGAATTTGTTTATAAGGAGTTTAATAGGATAAGCTTTAGATTGGTACACGGGCCAAAACCCACAAAAATGACATAGTTGGAATGCCTTGACACAGGAATTTATGGATAGGTTCAGGTTTAACACTGAAGTCATCCCTGATAGATTTTACTTAATGAATATGGAGAAGAAATTGATGAAGTCCTTCAATGATATGCCATGCGGTGGAGAGCAGATGTCGCGAAAGTTCAACCTCCAATGGCAGAAAGCAAGATGACTTTTCTTTTTGTGCAGTCTTAAAAAAATATGACGTATTATGACAAGCTGATAATTATGGTTGGACAAAAGTTATCCGAGGTTGTTCGGATAGGACAATTCATTGAAGAGGGTATTAAAACATGGAGAATTACTAATCTGGCAGCTTTACAAGAAACAAGTAAGGCAATGCAGTCTGATCCAACTGAGGGAGTGAACAAAAAGAAGAAGGATGGAGTTTTGGTTGTCATGACCATTCAAGAGAAAATACCAAACCAAATGTTAACATGCCAAAATCCACAACCCTAGCCTTCTTACTATAACCAATATTCCCAAACTCCTCACATATATTACCAACCTTTAGCTGCCCCATATCCAGTGTATGCCACCCAGCCAACATATTGTCTACCTCGACCACCAGCTTATCAAAAAATGCCTCAATATCAACCTCCCCATACTCCTAAAACCCACTACCAACCATAAAATTGTCTATCAAATTCACCCAGACCGATGCCCAAACTATGAAAAAAGGCCAACCAAAACCTATATAACTCTAGCTGAATCCTTATCCCAACTATATTAAATATTGAGAACTTCAGAAGTACTTTAGATGATCCATGGTAGAATTCACAATCCCCTTCCTGGATAGTATGATGGGAAAAGGCGTTATTCTTACCACTTCGGGGTTACTGGGCATGACACTAAAAATTGTCTTACTCTTAAGGCTAAAATTAAGGTGCTAATTAAAGAAGGAGTTATTCATCTTAAAGGATCTCCTCCCAATGTGAACAACAATCCCTTGCCAAATCATGGGGTTTCCCATATGAACATAATCATCATCGATGAAGAGTATAATTTGGAAGGAACTATTATATCAATTGGTGATAAAGAAAAAGTGGAAATATCAGCTTTTGTCGCACCTATAATTATAGTCCAGATGCGAGCACCAATTGAAGTAGAAGTTGTTATTCCTAGGACTACTATCACAGTCTTAGTTTCTCAAACACCTTCAAATACTAAGGCGGTTCCTTCGAATTACTCAACTGATGCAAGTGACAAAGGAAAAGAAAAATTGGTTGTATAAGTTGTTGCTGCGGGAATGACAAGATCTGGGTACTGTTATAGCCCTGAAGGTGTTGTACAAAGAGCATCTAATAAGAATAATAGTCAAAAAAGAGTAGTGAAAGAGGGTTTCTAGATAAAAATATCGACTAAGGTGTATTTTGTTATGGAACAACTAAAGAAAACTCATGCCCAAATCTGTTTGTTTTCATTATTGATGAATTCTGTAACTCATAGGAGTGCTCTTGTCATGACTCGAGGCTACACCCTAGTCGCAATAGTGGTTCTTACGGTTATAAGTGACCACAAGATAACCCATGAGATAATACCTACTGTGAGTGCTGAATATATATATGACCACAACACCTGTGTGGAAGATAAACTGAGAGGGAAATATAAATCTTAATACGAAAAAAATTAAATCAATCGTAAGTATGAAACATCTAATAAAACTAAAAGTAAATGACTAACTGTCTACTAAATGTATGAACATCTGAAAGTCTCTAAACTGATTGAGTAGTTGATGGGACAGATCCCCAACTAACTCCAACTGACTAAATAAAATGAAATACAGAAATAACTGAATAAACATAGCATGTCCTCGATGGATGAGGACTCACTACTAAGGCTATTAGATTATGCTTAGATGCCTAACTGTGGTTGGGAAAATATGCATCTAAACCTATGATATAACATATCATAGCGCCAAGAAGAGTATGCCATCATCTTAAAAAATGACCTAAGGCTCAAAATTTGGATTACTAAGTTTCTTTTATTTGTTTTCTTAGTTTCATTTCTTGGTTGTAATAATAATTAGCAACTAGTAATCATCTACTAGGTTGAGAATTAGTTGTTTGAATCCGTTTCTTCGTGTTAAGCATTCTTTGTGTGTTTTTATCTTTTTGATTCGTTGTAGTTTCTTGGTTCAAGTTTGTACATATTTTCTTTGAGTCACTTCAAAAAAAGAATTTATTCTGACCTCAAGCCTCAATTGGTGCCAATCAATCTTATTGGAGTATAAACGAGATACCAACACTTGCGACACCAATTGAATGGCATTTCAAAGGCATGAGCTTAAGAGTTAGTGAGACTGTTTTTTCTTTTCTAACCTTAACTAGTTTGCTGTTTTGGTTGTTTTGTTTAGAATTATTTTTGATAGGTACCATGGCGTCAAGTGAAGTTAGTCCAAGAGATTTGGGAGAGGTACATATGGATACTTTAATGGAAGCCATAATGGGTATAAAACATAATATTAGTAGTTGGATGTAAAGAATAGAAGGAAGAATGGAAAGGATGAAAGGTTCTCTTTTAAGAAGACTGGACACCTTGATAGAGCATCTAAGCCTTCCTAATCGATCTTTCATGAGAGGAGGTCAACCTAATCAAGTTGAGGATGTAAGGGAATGGGAAACTAAGATGGTAGAGTAGAACTAGGTGTTCCTTGTCTCCCTCATTCGATTCAACCCTTGGCTCAATTAGGAAGTGTTAGATGCTCTAACAAGGTGTCCAACCCTTGTTACATACTAACCATAGAACTAGAATTTTACCTAGTACCAATACTCTCATGCAGGTTCATAAGATAATGCTTCCAAAGGAGGACTCAAAGAGGACTTCTCATGAGCATAAGTTTGAAGGCCTAGATAAGTTCTTATTCAAGAACTCCAAGATTGATGAAGAATTGGCTCAAAAGAGGAACCTAACCAAACTCCTATAGGTCGATAGGTACTTTGTGCCAAGGTGTAAAGCGTATAACCCCATGGATCAAAGAAAGGAGTTCCCTACCAAAGGAATTCATACCAAGAGGAAAAAGGACCAAACCTATTGGTCCAAGTTAATGCATGGAAGGAAAGGTCCTTGTAAAGAACCTATGGAGAACAAGAAAACAAACTCAAGGCATTGCTTTAAAGGTATACCTACCCCTCCTATTCCTAGTGATCAATGGAGACATGATGATATCTTTCTTATATTGAATAGACCCTTGAGGTTTATTGAGATCATACCACACCATGGTATTATTAATGTCTTCATGAATCCTTTATGGTGTTAGCCTTTGGTGCTTAAATTGTGTGGGCCTTACAATCTTAATGCCCAATCTATTTGTTGCTTAGGGAAGAGTCCTTGGTATGTGCTTGATATAAAACATTGGTTTCCCAATCCTTGTCACACTTGTGTGGTTGGAAAAGTTGAACTAATAGGAAGGACTTTTAGAAGCATGCTAAGTTCCATAAAAAGAAGTCACTGAACTTTTTGGGTATAAACTTTGGCTTGGAATGATTTGGTTTCTCCTAGATTATCTAATTCTTCTAATCGCATGATTCCACTGGTGAATGCACCTCTTGAGGGAAGTTGCTTGAAGAGAAAAGATGCAATGTGCTTCAAATGTCTTGTCTCATCTTATTGTGAACTCATGTTTGAGGGTAATTTTGATAACAATGGTGCCCTTAACTCTTTTCTTTTCTATATTTTTGCTTATGATGATGACCATATTTGTGTTAAAAATGCATTTTGTGTAAACATGGTTTCTTGTGATTGGAAGGGTACTGGCAACAGAGTTAACCTACTACACGGAAATAAGATAAAAAACGCAAGAGAAACCGAGAGCATAATAAAATCACAATCTCGGCAGTAGCAAAACATAAGAAAACGAGAACACAAAGAAAAGGAACAACACAACAAATATGACAAAAAATTAAAAGGAAAAATAGTTTGACATAAAAATTATATAAATATTAAGAACCTTAGGGTTTTTCAAACCCAAAGACCTATACGATTCATACAATCAACACCAAACTCCTACATAGACAAAAGATGGACGTCGATCTCCTAAAGCACCAACATCTTTTGATACAAAATCAGCCAACAACAAGGATAACAAAGGAATAACAACAAGACAATGATACTCCCCCACACAGCTTTTACTTAGAACAAGAAGATAACAACAATAAGATTACAATGAGTAGGATAGATAGTTTGACATAAAAATATCCTAAAGTCTAAGAACCCTAATATGTATCAAATAGAAGGACCCTAAGACTAGAAGATATAGACACCAAACTCTTACTTAGACCAAGAGGAACTGAAACAACCTTAAGACCCAAGTTTCTAGCCAAAGAACAACAGAAGTGTCACTACACTTTCTAGCTACGGTTTGGACTTCTCAAGAGAGAGAGAGAAGCTTCCAAATGTTACAAGTCTTGTATTATGAAATATCAATAATGATCTAAGTTCTAGAATAACCCTAATATGTTCTATATATAGTACATTACTAAAGGAGTGGAAAATGACCAAATGACCCTTGGTCCAAGGGGCATTCTTAGAGTGTTAATTGTAGGCCTCTTCACACTTCAATAAATGTAATCGCTTAGATATATTAACACAGTCACACACAACCATATTCATGAACATGCCTTGGAGTTTTTTTAACTCTCGAGATTGGCTCCTTGTGAATGGTCTTGAGCTTATTGTACCCATATCAGCCCTTTTGCATCCATCTAGGCTTATCATAAGATCACTTGAAAAAGGGGTTAGATCTAAAGGGTTAAGGGGATTTAGTCCATATACACACTCAAAGGGTGTCATACCTGTACTTGAGTGTATAACACGATTGAAAGAAAATTCAACCAAGGGTAGTTGATCCTCCCAAGAAGTTGTTTTACCTTTAACCATGAAACGTAGCATTAAATCCACGGTCCTATTCACTACTTCCATTTGGCCATTGATTTGTGGGTGGAAAGAGGTTAAAAATAGCAACTTGGTAACAAGCCTACCCCATATCAAACTCCAAAAGTGATTAAGGAACTTAGAGTCCCTATCACACACAAAGGTCCTCAGAACACCATGCAACTTGACAATATTTTCAATAAGCAAAGAGTCTAAACTAGATGCATCGTTAATTTTAGAGTATAGAATGAAATGTGCCATCTTAGAATACCGGTCAAATACAACAAAAATACTATCCCTACCTCTTATAGTCCTCTGTAACCCTAACACAAAATCTATTGATATATCAATCTAAGGATGTAAAAGAGTGGGAAGTGGGGTATACAACCCTTGAGGGAGGAGTCAAGAATTAGTACTCCTATAATCAGTACATTGGCCATAAATTTTAGCAACATCTTTACACATCTTAGGACAATAGAATTATTCCTCAAAGATCCCGAGGGCCTTATCAACCCCAAAGTGCCCCATTAGGCCACCATCATGTGCTTCTCTTACAAATAACTCTCTCCATAAACTAGAAGGCACACACAACCATCTTCTTTTGAATAAGTAGCTATCAAATTTGGAATAAGGATTTGATCCTCCATCCATGAGCCGCTTCTCCCAAACCAATGATTTCCATTCCCTAAAAATAGGAGCAAAGTTAGGATTCTCAGAATACAATGAGTTTAGGCTCTAAAATCCCATCAACTTAGAAGAAAAGGTTGAAACAAGTATATGTTTCCTAGACAATACGTCGACAACCACATTTTCCTTACTCTTTTTGTATTAAATAACATAAGGGAAGGTTTCTAGGAATTCAATCTACTTAGCATACCATTTGTTGAGCTTGTCTTGGGACCAAAGGCTCTTCAAGGATTCATCGTCCGTTCGAATCATGAATTCTTTAGGCCACAAGTAGTGTTGCCAATTACCCAAAGCTCTAATCAAGTCTTATAACTCTAGATCATAAGTGGAATAATTTAGGGTCGCACCATTAAGATTTTCACTAAATTAGGCAATAGGTAATTGTAGTATCACATTCAACTTCAAACATTTTATCAAAGTTGGATAATTGTAGCAAGGGTTTAGAAATGAGCATAGCTTTTAATCTTCAAATGCCTTAGCTTGTTCATCACCCCACTTAAATGGTTGGCCTTTACAAATGGTTTCGGTTAAGAGGGAAGTAATGATGCTAAGACCTTTGAGAAATCATCTATAAAAACTAGCCAATTCCTGGAAGCTTCAGACTTTACCGATGAATTATAGGGTTGGCCAATTTCTAATAGCGTGTATCTTGGATTCATCCACTTTGACTCCTATTGAACAAATAAAAAATCAAAGAAAACAACTTTATCAACACCAAAGGAGTACTTTTCAAGATTAGCGTACAATTTCTAATATGAGCCAAGTGTCCATCATAACTTTTGATGACATACCAACACAAGAAGAACCTGATTATAGTTACATTGAGGACATAGAAACATGCACGGGGGCGCATTTTTATCCCACAATAGAGAAATCCCATGTATGAAAGGTTGCTTGGATGCTTACCTTGATGCCAACCCGAGAACCACAAGCATGGAAGTATGAACCACCCACCGTTTTAGAGAATTGAAGAGGCACCATTCATCAAGTCCAAACACACTTTGGGTGCCCTTTCATTAAGTGTATTTTAGAGATTGAACATGGTGTCTTTACATACCATGGACGCCCCTCTCATTAAGGGCAAGGTGGTAATTTTGTGCCTTTTCTTTACACTCCATAGGAGCCCCTTTTTACTAAGGGTATTTTGGTATTTTATGTAATAACCTATAAATAGAATCCTTAGGCTTATTTTTCATTAGTGATTGAATTTTATTGAAAGACAATTCTCTTGAGAGAGAGAGTTTTTGTAGTGTGGGTCTTAGAAAATCCATAATTGAAACTATATTAGCCTTAAATATGGATTCACTTGGGTTGCAAATTGGCTTAGAAACATTGGTTCTTTAGGGTAGATTGAGTCCCTTTTGTGTCAACGTAAGAGTGTGGTGTTGCTATTATGGATATTATTGGGTTTTAGTGTTTGATACACACTTTAGTTCCTAAGTTTTGTAATTGTTTATGTCTCACTATCTATCTCTCATTTTATGCATTAGTTTGTGTTTTGCCTCTTTATCCAATTATGTTTTCTTCTTGTCTTAGTGTTCTTGGTTTTTATCACTTTCTTTAGGCTTATTTTCATCTTTATATTTTAGAATCGTACCAATTCTCCTTTCTCAGAACATCAAAGACACTTTGTAAATGCAATACATGCTCAGCTAGGGACTTACTATAGACTAAGACTATCAAAAGAGACAACAACAAACTTTCTAATGAAAGGTTTCATCACATGATTAATTAACTGCATGAAAGTACTTGTAGCATTGGTTAGGCCAAATGGCATAACCATCCATTCATAGAGACCAAATATACAAGAACCATTCAAATCATAAGGCAATCATCCAACCTAGAAATGGGATGGCGATACTTTACCGTAATTTTGTTGATGGCTCGGTAGTCCATACACATGTGCCTTGTACCATCCTTATTTGACCTTAGCAACACCAAAACAACATATGAACTCATGTTTTATTTAATGTACCCTTTGTTGAGAAGTTCGTCAACTTGACATTAAAGCTCTTTAGTGTTTGTAGGATTATTTCTATAAGTTAGTTTGTTTGAAAATTATGACCCCTACACAAAGTCAACTTGATGTTCAATACACCATGATCGGGGTAACCCTTGCAGAAGTTCTTTGGGAAAAAAATCATCGTAATCTTGTAAAACAAGAGAAATAGAAGGAGAAGAAATAGAAGAATGAGAAGGGTTAGTGCTTAAAACATAATCCAAAAGAAGCATAGGTGTGTTACCATCATTTTCCAAGAAGAGTTCCTTCCTTCTATACAACATCATCATAGTATCCTTCCATTTAGAGTTTGAGACCCTCTTGGGTGCCCCTTTTTTTCCCACTCTCGGATTCTCTCCCTTTCTCTACTTTCTTGCTTTTTTCTTTCAACTCTCTCATCTTTTGATGTAATTCATTCACTTGAGATAGAAAGAGAGGATGAAGTGTGAACTTTCAGCCATCCATCTCAAGGGAGTACCGGTTGGTCCTCCCATCAAGTTTGGTAGACCTATTATATTGACAAGGTCTATCCAACAACAAGTGATATGCTTGCATCAGAATCACATCACAAAGCACTTCGTCGTGGTATTTTCCCTCCTTAAACTAAATTATACATTGCCTTGTGAATTTTAATTCTCCATACTCGTTCAACCATTGTAACTTGTAAGGACTAGCATGTGGAGTAGTAGGTAGTTTAAAGAAATCCACCATAGTGGCACTAGAAATATTTGTGCAACTCTCACTATCAATCACTATGGTACACACATCATATTTGACAAGGCACTTAGTATGGAATAGATTCTTCCTTTGGCTAGGGTTATCTAATTCCTTACTAATAATGGCTCGTCTCACCAAACAATTTTAAACTAGAAACTCATCCTCTTGCGGCCAAGTATCTTCTCCATCATTTTTTTTTTGCACTTTATTCTCATTGTGATCTCCATCTTGAGGCTCATCCTTATTCTCCTCGGCTTTAATATCTACCTTCCCCCTAAGATAGTACAATTTCTCTTTTCTTAGGATCACATTCCATCGGTTTGGACATTTATTGGCTTTATGGCCCTAACCTTAGCATTTGAAACATGTGAACCCTTTAGGATTAGGATACTTTTTCATTCTTGTCTTGGAGGATATTTGGTTAATATTTTAGCCTTGGGTTATCTAGCATTGGCAGGTTGATCCTCGCCTTTGTTCCAACCTGAGGAAGGTTGAGCTATTTCTATGTTTCTAGGCTAGCCCAAGTATTTTTGTCCCCTTGCCTTGTAACTTGACCTCTCTTTGAGCTATATTTCAATCTCTATGGCCGCTTGAAATATACCATCAATGGTATCAAATTTGTAAAGGGTCAAGAGAGTAAAGATGTCCTTGTTCAACCCAACCTTGAATCAAATAATGTCATGAAAAACTTGTTCCCTGCGATGGTCAAGCTTCAACATGAGTTGTGATACAAGTATGATCATGACCATGTGATACAAAAACAAGGAGTACCAAGAGTAAAAGATATTGTCCAAGGTTCAAGATTCAGAATTGGCAAGTAATTGAAGACCTTTTGGAGAATTTTAAAGCCTTGTTCAAGAGAAGAAAGCAGGAGAATAAATACACTCAAGGGTCACATCAATTGAAGGGAAATATGGACTTTGCACACTCCAAATTAACACTCAAGTGGCGCTTCCTTTAAGATCTCATTAAGGGCATTTTAGTCTTTTGTTATATAATAATATAAATAGATATTTTATCTTCTATTCTCGTTAGTTTTGAAGAATATTGAAATAATTACTATTAGATTGTAGTTTTAGTCTTCTTAGCTTAGAAAACTGGAAATTAGAGTGTTTGAATTCATTTGAAGGGTTCTTCATTTATGTTGAATATTTGGCAAGAAAGGTGTGATAGAGGGAGTGTGAATTCCTTTGGTTCAGATGATAATGAAGTGTTATCCATCCATGGTGAAGTGTTTCTAGTTGTTTGAGACACAATTAGATGGTAATCATTAAAGGTGGTATATGTTTCGTCATCTATCCTTACATTTATGCAATCTTCTTCTTCATCTCCTTTCTAAGTGTTGTTTTTGTTGTCTTGTGGTTGCTGATTTTTGTGTCATTAGTCCTTAATCTCGGTTTTTAGGCTATCATTTGGTATCAAATCCTTGGTTAGGGTTTTTCCTACGTCCCTAAATCTTGGTTTTAGTGTCCTTATTAAGAAAATCTCACAAAAAATGGTGTCTAGTTGTGTTGTGTTATAGATACGAACCTAATGACTTAGATCTACATGATTATAATTTGTTTTAGAAGTTTCTTGTGTTAGACTCTTGTTCTCTAACACCTAGGGAGTCTAGATCTACACTTGGAACAAGATTTGGTTGATTTTGAGCTAAGACCTTCATGGATATAGCACTTTGAAGCTTTTAAGCTCTAGATCCATATGCCATTTACATTTTGGGTGGTGGTTTTTGTTGGTTTATTGATATTTTAGTTTATCTTGACCTAAGGAACCTAGATCTAAAAGAAAATCCAAATTTGGGATTCATTTGATAGAGGGTCAAATTTTGGTTAACTCTTTAATATTTATTTTGCTCTTCTATCTTCATCATATCTTGTTGGAGAAGAATATTCAAGAGATGCATTTGATACAAAAAGGAGGGGAGAGGGTGTACTTGGTTTTTTTGGAAGGAATATTCCTTATTATATTCATAGTCATGCAAAAGAAAGAAGAGACAAAGGAACAATTAAAGTACAATTCCAAGTACAAAGGGGGGACCATTGTTTTTGAATTCATTTAAAGCTCCAAAAAGCCTTTCAAACCTTTAATTTTCCCTCCCAAACGAAATTATTCTTCTTCAAAGGTGTTCTAGGCCGAGACTTAGAATTTTGGGTTGAACAATTTTGAAAACTCAACGTCCAATCATTGAATACCAGTCAATCGGCCAACTTGAGTTCCTAAGTAGATTTTCTAGTTTCTCATTTTTTATTCTATTTTATTGTGTTTTAAACTCTATCACTAATTAGCAAACTATTAACTACTACTAGGTTGATAATTAGTTTTGAGTCTATTTGTTTCATGTCTTTGGTTTTTGTGTGCTTTTCTCATTTTTCAAGTCGTAGTAATTTGTTGGTTCAAGTCCGTACATCATTATTATTTGATTCATATCAAACAAAAATAAATTCTAGACTAAGTAATAGCCACCATTCATTCACTTGGAAAGTATTGCAAAATTTTTAACACTTGTGAGACCAAGTGTGAGGATAGATCCAAGTGTGAGTGTGGTGAGGTTTATTGAACTAACATGTTTGTTCGTTTTGAAGGATTTTCCCTTCGCTATTTTTTACTTCTTGTTAGGTACAATTGTGATGGAAACCAAATGTGCCACATCTCAACCTTTGGGAAATCATGTTTTGGGAGTCTTGATGGCTCAATTGGATGCACTAAGCCGAGACTTGAAATGGTATCAAGTCCTTCCTCAACCAAATCCGGTTCACCCTCACCAAACTTCCCTAAACAGAACTAAATACATCAAAGTAGGAGAAGTGTGAGAGTTAGAACCTAAGTAGAATGAGGCTAAGCCTCAAGATAGAGAGAAAATTAATGGTAAGGTACAAGGAGGATGTGAAGAAAGGAGGGGAAAGGAAAGGGAAGCCACGGGTAGTGAAATTAGAAAGGAAAAAGAACACTTTATTGTGGATCTTTTCCACAAAGGACCCTTGTTATTGACTAACCCAAATTCTAGCACTTTTCCTAGGACTTATGTGTAGGTTCAAGATCATATATTCTCAAAGAATAAATCAAAAGGAGTTCCACACATACACACATGGTTCATGAGTTAATAGAACCCTTGGCCGAAAGTTCCAATCTTCTAACAAGTGATGAAGAAATGAATCCAAGAGGATATATTGACATATTTAATTGTGTAGTGGAGCATGAGGGCTTCCATGATGCAAAACCAAGTGAAGAACACACTTTCCATGATCTACAAGGTAACATGCTATCTTCTACACCCCTACAAACTTGAATTGTTGTGATGTGTCTAGTAGTGGCCAAAGTGGTGTAGTTTCAGATTTTCTTAGTGAAGAAGTGAATGAATCTTTCTTTTGTTATATTCTTAGTGTTGTTAGGTTGCATAAGGACCAAACCCTTGTTGTATGTACGCAAGCACTAGTTGATCCTTTTGATGACAAAGTCAATCTTTTTGTAAGAATGATTTGTGTCCATCTAGTGCTAGAACTTATAACTTGAATAAGGTTATATTACCAAGTGAAAATAGTATTCACACACTAGTTGACCCTTGTGAAAACCAAGGTGAGTCTACGTTGGTAGGTGAGTTGCCAAAAACTAGTGAGGGTGTGCAAGATGATCAATTAGGTGGAGTTGACCTTGAATTGCTAGAATGTTTAGGATACCTAAATTGTGATTATACTTGTGTAAATGATTTTAATTGTGATCCCTTTGCTTCCCATTATGGTTTGAATATATTTGTGGTCTACTCTCTTGAAAAAAAGGTGGTTTCATGATTGAGGACCCTAAGGAAAATGTGTCATTGCCTCTTTGGGGTATTGCTTATGCATGTGCATTATTGTTTGACACACTTGTGCTTAAGTTACTGGAATCTCAACTTGTGGATGCCAAGTTTATGTTTCATTTGAAAGGAAAGAGCCGTATGAGTTTAAATGACATGATTCCATTCTTATATGCTAAGTCTTTTGAATCCATTAGCATTCTCTTTTGAACTTGTGTAATAAGATCCATGATATTAGTCTTGTTCATAGTGACCTTGTTTATGTCAAAATTGTGAGTAATGCATTGAATGTTTGTGAGCTTAGTAGCCTAGTGAAAAGAGTGGGTCATCTAGGCTTAACCCCTTGTCTTCTACTCCCGTTTGACCTCAGAATATTTTTGATATGTGAAAGTTGTAGTTTTGGGTTATTTTCAATTACTATTAATGTTGATGTTATTCATGTCTTTAGTACCCTTTATACTAAGATTTTCATATGGCATATCAAGGATAAGTGGGTGTACGTCAAGTGTGAGCAACCATGGGTTGATGATATGAGTGTGGTACTAATACTAACCTTCCTACCAAGAGGATTGTGTGCTTGTTTTTCCCTCTCTTTGGTTTTACAAAATCTGAATTTGAGGACAAATTCCTTTCAAGATAGAGATGATGATACAAGCACAAGGAGTACCAAGAGTACAAGATATTGTCTAAGGTTCAAGATTCAGAATTGGCAAGTAATTGAAAACCTTTTAGAGAATTTTGAAGCATTGTTCAACAGAAGAAAGGAGGAGAACTTATACACTCAAGAGGCACCTCAATTGAAAGGCAAGATCGACTTTGCACACTAAAAATTAACACTCAAGAGGCACCTCCTTTAAGATCTTATTAAGGGCCTTTTAGTCTTTTGTTATGTAATAATATAAATAGAAATTCTAGCTTCT
This sequence comes from Capsicum baccatum var. pendulum, assembly GCA_030864225.1. Classification (NCBI taxonomy): domain Eukaryota; kingdom Viridiplantae; phylum Streptophyta; class Magnoliopsida; order Solanales; family Solanaceae; genus Capsicum; species Capsicum baccatum. The sequence goes on from CM061560.1 coordinate 162,141,831, forward strand.
ATTCTCATTAGTTTTGAAGAATATTTAAATAATTACTCAATATATTGTAGTTTTAGTCTTCTTAGCTTAGCGAAACTAAAATTGGAGTGTTTGAATGCATTTGAAGGGTTCTTCAATTGTGTTGAACATTTGGAAAGAAAGGTGTGATGGAGGGAGTGTGAAAATTCCTTTGGCTCACCTTAAAATGAAGTGTTATCCATCCATGGTGAAGTGTGTCTAGTTGTTTAATACACAATTAGGTGCTAATCATTAAAGGTGGTGTATGTTTCATTATCTATCTTTACATTTATGCAATTTTCTTCTTCATCTCCTTTCTAAGTTTTGTTTTCTTTGTCTTGTGGTTGCTGATTTTGGTGTCATTAGACCTTAATATCGGTTTTTAGGCTATCACCATGGACCCTTTTTGAGCATTTTTGAAGACCACCTAAAGAGCTCAGAAGCCCAAGTGTGAAGGAGGCCCAAAACTGGTTTTGAAGTATGAAGAAGGCCTACCTTTGGAGCCTTTTAATGGAAGGAATCTCTTGTCTTTTGTCCACTACTTGTTTTGTAATATAAATATAACATTGTATGGTTTTATGTCTTTATTTTATGATTGATCTTGTAAAAACACACCTCTTAGAGAGAGAGAGAGAGACTCCAATCGAAACTAGGGCCTAACACAAAGGTGAAATCATTTGTGTGGTGCATTTCTTGATACGTTGGTGGTTGATAGGTGGATGCCCCTCTTGTGTCATTGTAAGAGTTAGGTGCATGCGGTGTGTGGTGTTAAGGGTCCAAGAGTGGAATATGCTCTTGGGTTCCTAAGATTACAACTTCATTGTGTGTAACTATCTATCCATGTTTCTTGTTTTTAGTTTTGATTTTTCATGTTTTGTTGTTGAACCTATAGGTTCTTGTTGGTGTAACATTGTTGTTATTCCTTATATTGTGTTAATATAGTTTGTTGGTTGGCTGGATTCATATGTAAAAAACTTGTTATTCTCCCTATTCTTGTTATAAGTAGCTAATCCAAGAGTGGTCACCTAGATAGTCCACGGTTTCTCTTCTTGTGGACTATTTTTGGTGTTTGTTTTGTTGTGTTATTGGTCATCCTCGTATCATTTGGTATGAAAAACATCTTTGATTTTGTTCTAAGAAGATCAATCTTGGGTTTGAGAGTTGAATTGTACAAAAAAAATTGTTGAAATCTGAAAATTCCAGAAAAAAAAAATCTGTCCATTTTGTTCTTGGCCAAGAAATTTGTGTTGTGTTGTTGTCTTGGCCGAGATCGGTCTTGTGTTGGTATCTCTTTCACTAGCACAAAGAGTGTCAAAATCTAAAGTTGTGTTTAATATATTGACAATATTGAAGTGAACTTGGAGTTGGCCGAGACTTGAAGTCGTTGTTCTTGGCCGTATAGTGTGTTGTTGACGTTGGGATGACCCTTGTTGTTGTGTTGTTGTTGAGTTCTTGAAGGTTGTTGTGGTTTTCATATTGTTCTTCATATATTCTTGCAACTTAAGACAACCAAAAGACAAATAGATCCAAAAAGTTGTAAGACAAAGGTTGTAAAGTTGTTATGAGAAGACTTCCACACATCACTTCCTAGATTTGACAACCAGTTTTCCTTAAATAAAGGGGCCTTGTTTTGTGTGACTATTATAGTAAAATCTCACCCTTTTGATTTTGAAAAGTTCACAAGGAGAACAAGACTTTATTCTCCCCCTAATATTAAGTCATCTATTCTAAAAGGTGTATATGGACTAAAAATTTCAAGTTGTTACAACTTTGTGAGGGCCGTGACTAACTAAGGGGTGCCACATCACCAAATCACCGTTCACATGACCATTTTAAGCTCATAATCAGATCTTCTAGTTTTGTTTTGTTCTTTCTCTTGTTGATTCCATTACTAACTTACGTGTTAATGCTACATTGTAAGTTAGTTTTGTAGCCGTTCTTCATGTTTACAGTCCTTCGTGTGACCTTTTGTTATTGTTTCCTTGAGTCGTTGTAGAGTTTTGGTTCACCTCTCAAGATGGAATACAATCAAGATTTCCACACTTGTGTAATTGAGTGAAAAAACCGAGAGGCAAAGAACTAAAGAAAGAAAGAGCTGAGGACCTTTCTTTTACAACTAACTCATTTAATTATTTTGTAGGTATTTTTCTTAGGTACATTGTAATAGAGGAAACGACCTCCCAAACCATGGGAAACAATAATACCAATATCCTCATGGATTCTTTTGAGGGTCTCAACCGTACTTTGGAAAAAACTTAAGTGAGTCTTGGGAAGTTAGAAACGGATGTGTCTTCGGTGAAGGGGGATGTAACATCGTTTAAACGGGATGTATCTACTATGAGTGGGATATTGGAATAAGTGTAAATTTAAAGGATCTACCCCTCTACTTCGCAATACTATCATGTTTCCTCGAGTTGACATGATCAAAATAATTTCCCTACCATCTCCCCCAAAATATTACACTAAATGATCAATTCACTGAGACAACCACCAAATACTTCTTAAAGCTGAGAGTTTAATAGACCAACCTACCATCCACTTCACCAAGTCCAACAAGAAGGATTTTTAACCTAAATACCAACACCAAACCTGAGCCCTCCACTTAACCAAAGGCCTCACATTCCAATTCAAGCTCCATTAGAACAAAGACCTTGCTTTCCACCCAATCCAAACCCACCTAACCCGAACCAACAAAACTGTGATATGGTGGGGAACAATTACATGGAGGCTGTGGATTCTATGGTAATGCTTACTTGAGGGAAAAAATAATGAGGGGTAGACATGGGGAGCTAGGTCTATATTTGAGGGAAGGCCACCAAAACCGAGACTTAGGCATAAACTCCATCAAAGTTAGTCTCCTAATCTTCAAGGGTGAGAGTGATCCCTAAGCGTATCTTTCTTGGGAGTAATTGTGTGATAATATATTCAAACTCAATGACTTTACTGATGAAAAAAAGAGTTTCTATGCGATAGCTTATTTTGAGGGGTATGCTAATATATGGAGGGAGTATGTTAAATGGTTTGGGAATGAGATGATCAGGGGAGAATATCCTCCTTGGTTTTGGTTGAAGAACCTTATGCGGAAAAAGTACTTACCCGAGACTTATAGGCATGAGCTCCTTTCCAAATTATACAATTTGAGGCAAGGGAGCAAGAGTGTCATGGATTACTACGATGAATTTCAACAATTGTTGTTGAAAGTTGACCACCAGGGAGAGAAAGTAAGTCATGACATTGTACAATTCAAGGTTGGGTTAAACAAGGACATCTCCACTCGCATGACACTTCACAAATTTAACACCATAGTGAGCATTTTCCCAGCGGCTTTAGAGATGAAGAGGGAGTTCAAAGAGAACTCATTCATGGCTGCCCAACCCGAGATCTCTAAGGCTATCCAAAAATAGCCTCCAAGGTATGAAATTAAATTGAATTCTACTTCCAATCCCAAGGGGTTTCTATTCTTCAAGTGTAATGGGTGGGGGCACAAGGTTAGTGAGTGTCCAAATCGGAGGAATATGATCCTAAGAGAGGGGAAGTTATACTACCTAGGAGAGAAGGTGGTGATTGAATCGACTAAGGTTGATAGTAAGCCTCAAGGTGGAGAGCACAAAGAGGTTGAGATTTAAGTTGAGGAGAAAGGAGAAGGTGTGTAGCCGTGTGAGGGGCCGTATGAGATACCTATCTAAAAGAGGTGAGGTCATGAATTTGTGGGAAAATTCCTCTCAAGATGGAGAGGATGATACAAGTATGATCATTACCATGGACACTTTTTGAGCATTTTTGAAGACCACCCAAAGAGTGCATAAGACCAAGTATGAGAGTGGCCCAAAACTGATTTTGAAGTGTGAAAGAGGCCCACCTTTAGAGCCTTTTAATGGAAGGGCTCTTTTGTCTTTTGTCCACTACTTTTTTTAATATAAATATAACATTGTAGGGTTTTATGTTTTTAGTTTATGCTTGATATTGTAAGAAAAATCCTCTTAGAGAGAGAGACTCCAACTGAAACTAGGGCCTAACACAATGGTGGAATCATTTATGTATGGTGCATTTCGTCATATGTTGGTGCTTGAGAGGTGGATGCCCCTTTTGTGTCAATGAAAGAGTTAGGTGCGTATTGTGTATGGTGTTAAGGGTCCAAGAGTGGAATAGACTCTTGGGTTCCTAAGATTACAATTTCATTATGTCTAACTATCTATCCTTGTTTCTTGTTTTTAGTTTTGGATTTCCATGATTTGTTGTTGAACTTGTAGGTTCTTAGTGGTCTAACCTTGTTGTTATTTATTATATTTTGTTAATATAGTTTTTTGGTTGGCTGGTTTCGTGTGTAAAACACTTGTTATTCTCCCTATTTTTGTTATAAGTAGCAAATCCGAGAGTGGTCACCTAGATAGTCCACGTTTTCTCTTCTTATGGACTATTTTTAGTGTTTGTTTTGTTGTGTTCTTGGTAATCCTTGTATCAAGTTGTTGGAACTCATCATAGTAGGCGATAAAACTTTTTCTCCCTTTCCTCAAATTGTATACCTTGGCAAGGACCTCATGTCTATAGCTCTCGGGTAGGTATCGTTGCTTCATGAGATACCTCAACCCAAACCAAGGTGGTGGTTAGCCTTCAATTAATTCATTCCTGAACCTCTTGACATATTCCTACCAAGGGTTATCATATCTCTTAAAATGATCCACGACATAGCAAATTTTCTTTTCTTCTGAGATATCATTGACTTGAAAGATCTTGTCACAAGAAGATTTCCAAGCAAGGTAGGCGTCGGGGTCACTTTCTCCTTTGAAGATTGGAAGACTCAATTTTATGGTATTGATACCTACATTCCTATCTTGGTGGAGGTTCCCTTATTGGTTCCTTGGATCAACTCTTTCCCCATTCCCTCAGTATCCCCTTTGATCCATATGGCCTCCGCTTATCTTCTCCTCCCTCATGTAAGCATCATCATACACTCCATACACTTCATGTTCCTCTCTACCATATTTCTCAAAGTAGATGAGTCAGTTTTTGCTAAGTTGTACTTGTTTTGGAGGAATACGATTTAGTGGAGGCTGTGGACTTTGGTTAAGTAGAGCTTTGAAGGGAGGGTTCAGATTTAGTGGAGGTCATTGGTGTCCAAGTCCTTCTTGTGGTACTTGAGGAGATTGGGAAATGGAATGGTCTACTAGAGTCTCAGTTTTGGGGGTAAGGAGTAGATTGGTTTGTGACATTTAGTGGAGGTTGTGGTGGATTAACTTTTGACGTAAGGTCTCGGGAGTAATGGTAGAGGATAAGTTTCGATCATGTCCACTTGAAGAAATATGTTGAGGCGTAGATGGGAGAGAGTTCCTTTGACTCTCCACTTGTTCTAACCTCCCTCTCATCGTTGACACTTCCCCTTTCAATGATGACAACTCCGTTTGCATCTTTTCCATGTTTCGATTTAGCGTCTCAAGAGAAGAAATGAGAGAACCAAGTGTATTGTTGTCCACAATTTGAGACGTGGTTCCTTCCATTTTCTATGTACCAAAATTAATACCTATAAAACAACAAACAATTAGTTCAAAAGAGCCTCACCATACTCAAAATCTTTGGATCACCTCACACTTAGTTCCACAAGTGTTGTAAGTTAGCTAGGAACCCATAATATTTAAGAGATGAGTATAATATTGTCCAGAGTAGATTCTCATTTGAATACTCAAAGAAATCTCATCGTACTTGAACCAAGAAGTTACATAAATAAAAAAGCTAAAAGCACTCAAGGAACATACACACCGAACAACGGATGCAAAAACTAATTAACTACCTAGTAGAATTTTATTAGCTTGTTAATTAGTACTAGGATCAATTAAACAAAACTAAGGATCAACAAATAAGAAACTAAGAATCTAAATTTGAGCTTAAAATTGATGTGTGAACTGTAAAATGATGATGTGGCATCCCTCGATTGGTTGCAGTTTCAAACACATTTTATTTACCAATTTGATGTTCTTGGCCAATTCATAATGTGGAATAATGAAATTTGTTGTTGGAGGAAACTACAAGTCTTGGAGCCTTTTATTTCAAATTAAAACTCAAAAATCTTGACTTGACTTGTGCTTCTTCCTCAAAACATGGGAATGTGGTTGAAAAGTGGATGCCGAGTTTTTTGAGTGATGTAAGCAAGTCCTTTCACCAACAAGTACTACAACTTTTATCTTTCACCTCTTTAGATCTAAGGTTTACTTTAAGGTTCAACAAGATGATGAAGGTGGTGAAGACTTCAATAACACAACATCTAACGTGCAACTCTAATCCACCACAACAAAGCCACAACACACGGCCAAACTTTTAGTTCACAACAACACCTTTAACAATGTAAGCTCAAACTTTAAATCTAGACACTTTTAGTGTCAGTGATGAATAAAATAACACTAGAAACATTCAAAACAAACAAAATACTTCTAGATCTAGTCACAAAGTTTTGTCCAAGACACTTCAATAGCACAATCACTTCTTGGCCAAAATACAACAATATAATGATACTACGTTTGGTAAGATCTTTACAAGGTTGATTTTGTTGGAACAAAATTAAGCCTTAAGCTTTGATACCAAATGATACCAAATCATCCAACAACAAGGATAACAATGGAATAACAATAAGACAATAACAATACCCCACATGACTTTCACTTAGAACAAGAAGATAACAACAACAAGTAGGATAGATAGTTTGACATACAAATATCCAAAAGTCTAAGGACCCTAATATGTATCAAATATAAGGACCCTAATACTAGAATATATCAACACAAAACTCTTACATACAATAAGAGTAACTCAAACATCCTCAACACCCAAGTTTATAGCCAAAGAACAACACAAGTTTCACTACACTTGCTAGCTATGGATTGGACTTCTCAAGAGAGAGAGAGAGACGCTTCCAAATGTTACAAGTTTTGTATTGTGAAATATCAATAATGAACTAAGTTCTAGAATAACCCTAATATGTTCTATCTATAGTATATTACAAAAGGAGTAGAAAATGACCAAATGACCCTTGGCGCAAGGGGCGGCCTTGGGCGTTAATTGTAGGCTTCTTCACACTTCAATAAATGTAATCCCTTAGATGGAATAATAACACACTTACACACGGCCATATACATGAACATGTCTTAGAGTTTTTATAACTCCCGAGCTTGGATCCTTATGAATGGTCTTGAGCTTATTGTAGCCGTATCATTTCTAAGCCAAGATTTAAACACAAGTGAGTACCACACATATTTATCCTAGTTATGGTTTCTGTCTACTTTCACAAAAGAGGAAAATGATACAACATTTTCTTTCAATTCTTCCTAATGGTTAACTAAGAAAATAAGTCTAATAAGGAACCATTTATTATTATAATTGAAGGACAAAGACCAAAACAACCTTAATGAAGGGTGGGCGCCTATGGAGTGTAACTTGAGCATGTGAAATCCTTAAAACACCCTTAATGAGTGGCGCTTATTCCATGCTCCAAAACCGTGGCTCTTCAAGCTTCGAAATCATGAACTCCCTTAGGCTCTCAAGCAGGCATCAAGGAAAACCCCAAGCCACCTTACACACATGGCTTTCCTTATAGAATTCTCAAAATGGCATCTCCATGCATGCTTTCTTCCCCTCATGGTGACCACAACCGGATTTTTTACGCGTTGGCCTTGAATGATGTCTTCAAAAGCTAGGATGGCCATTTGAATCGTATTATCCTCCTCTTTTTGAAAAGGATTTGACCTCAAATATACACCTTGCAAGATCAAAGAAAAGACAAACAAGAACAAAATCCACATGGCATGAGGGTTAGGGTTAGTACAACAAACAACATCATCATGCCAAGGTGGTACACACTTGAAATATAACCACACATCTTTTGTTTTAATCAAGAGAAGTTTAGTAAAAATATAGAAAAGGAGTTGGCTAAGGGGATCACCAAGAGGTAAGAAAGCTACAATGGTCATAATGGCATCACTAGATACAAAAGGTAAGATTACCTTTACCTTAGGAACCATAAGACACAATTGCTTCATCACCTCTTTAAAAGACCACTTCTAGAGTGGTGCCTCAATTGAAATTAAAGTCCACGCAAAACATATTGAAATGTCTCTAAAACAAATGGACCAACCAATAAATATCCTACCTCCACAACTTTCATGGAATCATCATAAGCGAAAAGGTAGTATAGAAAGAAATCAAATATAAAGGCATTATCCAAGGTGCTGCCATCTATAAGAATGTCGTTTGTCTCAAAATAGTTAGCACATGATGTGCTCAAGGATGAAAAATCAAAGAATTGAAGCACATGCATATTCTTCCCTTTATACAATTCATGCGAACATACGATTTAGTTTCAACAAGATTATAAAAATCATCATATGCATAAAGGTAATGAAGAAAGGTACTAAAGACACCATTCTCATAAAAAATGTATTCATAAGTAGGAACACAAGACACTTCCAATTGCTCTATTCCCAAGAGCCCCACAAGACACTTCCAATTGTCCACCCTATGAAGTTGACAAGAAGTCTTTAACATCCTTGGACTCTTCAACAAGAAAATATTTGATTTGGTATCCACAAGTTATTGTTTATATAACTTGAGCACAAGTGTGTCAAACATGGATGCTAGTATATAAGCAATACCCCAAAGAAGTAATGACACTTTTACCCTAGGGTCCATAATGAAAATCAAGTCACCAAGAAGGATATCATATGAATGGAATTCACCCAAAGTGTTTTCAAGATGGAACTCTTTCCTTGACCTACAAGTAGTGATACCTTGGTCAAGAGCGGAAACACTCAAGGATGAACTCTCTTGGCTCCTTTTATTACTCCCCTTCTTTAGTGAACACTTATGATAGTAGGAAATTCCCCTCATGCACAACTTAGGTTTAGCAAGTGGATTATAAATCCCCAAGAGAGACTTTCCATCGTAGGGAAGGATTCAAACACTCACAACTAAATATTTCTTGTCATCTTGACCAAGCATCAAGTGGACTCTATAACATTCTCCATATTTCGAGAGGTTGCCGGGGTCAAATAGGAGAAGTAGCCATGGACATGGATTTTGGCAATACTTACTTTCCCCAATGGAATCATTCCTAAATTTAGGCATACCCTCTTTATCAACATGTGATATATCGTGAAAAAAGAGGGTAGAGACTGGTGTTCCGTAAGTCAAACTCAAACTTAGTATTTTTATGCATGCACTCATCACTAGTTTCAAGACCTTCACTATGATCATGTTCAACATAAGAAACACATAAAGAAGTAGATAGAATTTCGAAATATACATCACCTCCTATTTTAAATGGTTAATCCTCACTTAGATACAAACCCCCATGATGAGCATAAAAGGGATCACAACTAAAATCAATTTTACAAAAGCAAACACCATTCGCGTTTTCCAAACTCTCAAGCAAATCAAGATCATTTTTACCCGATTGAACATTTTCCACATCATCTTCCACTTCACGATTTCTATGAGCAAATTTAAGACTTTCATCACACAACATTCTCAAATAATCATCTATAATTTCATGACCAACTAATACGGGTGCAAAGTGTACAATACCTTTCACAAGGAGCCAAGTTCGAGTTTGTGTGTGAAGACCTTTTTGAATTACTTTAAAGAATTGGCACAAGTTAAAGAGAGGAGTGAGAATCTTTCTCTCTAAAGATTCCCTTTTCCTTATAATATGAGGTGTAAAACACGAAATTAGAAACAACACAAAAACAAGAACAATAAAAAAAAAATAAAGCAATAACGTAAAGGATAGATAGAATGACACAAGCAAAGGAACACAAGCAAACTACAATATACTAAGTTTGAGTCCCTCAAATATAATCCGACTACAAGCACCAATTCTCCTACAAATACCGAGAGGGATGTTTAAACCTCACAACCCACATTTCTAGACAATCCGTAAGCTCCCAACAAATATAAAATAAACACTTTCAAGTGAATTTCAAAAAAAATATCCAAAATATTATACCTAAAAATGAAAGAAAAGTAGCTATTTATAGCCATGGAATATTTATTACACAATGGGATCAAAAGTAAACCTAAAAGCTATTCGGACCAAAAGTGACCTAAAGCCCAAAACATAACAAAGTAGACTTCATTCTTCCAATCTCCTTATGGGGCATCACAATATTTATCTTCATTCCTAAACTATGGCCATGATGCACTTTTACTTGTATCACCCGCTCCTTCTTGAAGATAATTTATCCTCAAATTCCAAAGTTTATCATGTTCAAGATCAAGGAATTCTGGGAAGTTCTTAGAAAAGTAGGGAGTATAACATGTGTAGCCAAGTAAAGTGGAATGCTAGGCTCACCTTCTTGAGGCCAAAATTTCTCCATCGGCACTTTGTTGGCTAGCAAATTTGGAACTTTAAGAACCCCATCACATGGATTCACATCAATCTCCACATTTTCATTAAGATCACTAACTCCTTCCACATACTCCACTTCATCTTTATAGTCTGGATCACCTTCTCAAATTATGATGGCTCATCTTGTTGGACACTCACTTATTCGGTGACCCCATCCTTGACATTTAAAGCGTTGAGTACCCTTAAGATTAAGATTACCTTTTTATCTAGGTGGATACTTTGGAGTATTCTCATCAATGGTCTTCTTCTTAAAAGTCTACTTAAAGTTGAAGCCTTGACTCTAATTGGAGAAAATTGATTCCCCACCTTAGGCTTAGTTGCCTTCTTCTCCAACTTGATATCTCTTACAACATCAATAGCCACTTCTAAAATATCAACCATCTGGGAAAACTTATGTATTGACATTCGTGAGGTAATCTCTTGATTCAATCCTACCTTAAACTGGATCTTGGTGTGCTCTTCATCCTTGTTGTAATCAAGCTTCAAGAGTAGATTTTAAAATTTATCATATTATGCTTCAACAGTCTTATCTTCTTGTCTCAAATTGTACTACTTGGCAAGCAACCCTTGTCTATATATCATTAGTACTTGGCTCTCATAAGGGCCTTTACAATAATCCATGGTGAATATTAACCTCCATCAAGGATCTTTTGTGTTCTCTTAGCTGATTCCCACCAAGTCAAAGCATATCCTTCAAATTAAGCAACAACATAGGTTGTCTTCTTAACATAGGACGAATCATTAGCTTTGGAGATCCTATCACATTGCGACTCCCATTTGAGGTACCCTTCGGGATCACTACCTCCATGAAAGCTAGGAAGATTGACCTTGATAGAATTGAGACCTATATCATGACCTCAATAGCCACCGTGGTCTCTTGGGACATGACCTTGTGCACCATATCCATAACCTCCTTCAACATTTCCTACAAACTATTCTTAAACTCCAATGACTTAGTTTGGTATCATTTAGTATGGTGCCATTTTGTTAAGTGGAGATTGGTAGGGTGGATTCGGATTTGGTGGCCTTTGGTAGTGTGGTATTTGGATTTAGGGAACTTGATAGGGTGGATAGTAGGGTGGATTGAGGCCTTGTGGGTTCAATCCTTAGGGTATTTTGTAGTTTAGAACTTGAATTAGGGGTATTCGATAGGGTAGAGTGAGGATTTGTGGAGCTTGGGTGGGTTTTAGGGGTGTTTATTGGTTGAATTGTAGTGGTCGAGCTACATATCATGGTGTTTGGTTGGTAGTAGCAGTGGTAGGCAAGGGATTAATTTCTTGTAAGGAGGGTAGAGCATATGGTGGAGAGTTCTAGGAGAGATAGTAGCTGAAGTCTTTTGAACTTGCACACTTTAGGATGCTTGGAGGTGGATTTGAGGAGTAGCATTGAAATAATTATGGTTTCCTTCCACACTCATCATCCTTCCATCTAAATTCGTCACTCTCACCTCCAAAATGGACAACTTCTCATTCATATCTTGTTATATTCCCATTATTACCTCGACCAACGTATCAAAGCTTGCCCCGCTTGAACTAGGTTGGATTTTATCATCCTTTGCCACAATACCTATCAACAAGACACTCAAACACAACTAGAAACAAGGTTAATGTTAGTGGTACTAACACTCAATCCAAGTGTTTGGTTTGTCTCACAATTTAGCTCAACTTGTTAGTCTTGGTTACTTAACGTATATGACTCTATTAAGAAGTGAAGGACTTGAAGAACTTGAGTTTCAAGTGATAAACTAAGAAAACAAAAGATAAAAGAGGGAAAGTACACCATAATTAAGACACAAAAGAAGAGCAAATAAGAAATAATTGAACAACTAAGTAGATTATGATTTAGTTGTTAATTAGTTTCAAGAATCAAAGAAATGAAAGGAGGAAATAAGATGTGAAATTGATGTGATTGAACCAGATTTAATGGAGTTTTTTAGTGATGATAAGTGTTTTGGAAGTTGAATTGATGTTGGAGAAGTGTTGGATTATGTTCGGGATGCGTTGGGGCTGATTTGCTCTCAATTTGAGGTGTTCTGTGTTGAAGTGTATTTGGGGAGTTGATGCAACAGGTGGGGAACATGTACAACACACCTTGGATGCAGGAGGACCTCACCCTAATGGTTTGAGGTTATTTGAACCTGCTGAAGTATACCAAGAGCACCTTGGGCGCAGATGCAAGGCAGGTCACCCGCAACTCTCTCTTGTGATGGCCCTTTTGCTCTCTAAATGGTCCCCCCTTGTACTCTCTTGTGGAATATTCTTTAGATACTTGTACAAACACTTTTGTACACCTTTTTATTCACTTTTGAGGATTGAACAACCACCTTTTGAAGAAAATTCCCCTTGAATATTTGAATTTCTCCAAGAACACTCAAGAACACCAACAACTTCAAAATGCTCTAAATCTTCAACCCTTGCCCGGAATGTTTCAACCTTCAAAACAAATTCCAACCATCAATTTCCTCAAATTCTCATCCAAAAATTCTAGATTTTAACTCCACCTTCAACCTTTAAACTTGAGTTTCTCAATAATGATAGAACCTCTGATTCACCTCTGATTGATCTCAAGTTCAAGGTTTAGACTCTAATGATGTTAGGGAACAAGAATATAACACCAAAACCTAAGAAAAACAACAAAATTAAAGATTCAAAATTTGACCTAAAGGCAAAAATGTGAATAGTGATTTTCTTTTGGATTTTTGTTTTTCCAACACAACGAGACCCAAGACTAGAATCGTGGGAATAATTCTAAGCTCAGCTCTGATACCAAATGATACAAGACGTAAAACATGAAATTAGAAACAACACAAAAATAAGGAAAACAAAGGAAAATGAAGAAATATCGCAAAGGATAGATAGAATGACACAAAAGAAGGAATGCAAGTAAACCACAATATACTAACTTGAGGCCCTCAAACGTAATCCGACTACAAGCACCAATTCTCCTAAAAAGATTGAGAGAGACGTTGAACCCTCACAACCCATGTTTCTCAACAGTCTGTAAGCTCCCAACAAGCTTAACATAAAACTCGCAAGTTTATTTCAAAACTTATCCAAAATCATCTACCTAAAAATTAATGAAAAATAGATATTTATGACCATGGGTTATTTATTACACAATGGGCCCAAAAGTGACCCTAAAAGTTATTGGGCCCAAAAGTGACCAAAAGCCCAAAACATAACAAAGTACTCTTCATTCTTCTGATCTCCTCATGGGGGATCATAATATTCCTCTTCGTACCTAAACCGTGGCCATGATTCACTTTCACTAGTATCACCTACTCTTATTAAGGGCATTATGGTCATTTGATGCCTTTCCTCCTTCATTTCTCCCATATCCGACCCCAACCTTGAAAGATTTCAGTTGATGGACTCAAGAGAAGCCTTGAAAGTATCAAGGCCATTGTTATCCATGGTTTTGGAGGTGGAAGCCTCGGATTCCATAGCCAAAGTACCTAAACAAAGAAACAAACCTACAAAACGAATAAACAAGTTAGTTCAAATAACCTCACCATACTCACTCTTAGTTTTTACCTCATACTTGGTTTCACAAGTGTTGAAAATTAGCTTGTACTTCGTGAGTGATTAAGGGATGAGTCTACTTTTGTCCAGAATAGATTTTTGCTTGATTTTACTCAAAGAAAATTTGGTTTTAGACTTGAACCAACAAAGCACAACGAATCACAAAATGAGAAAAGTACACAAAGAACGATAGCACGAAAGAAAAGTGACTCTAAACTAATTCACAACCTAGTATATAGTTACTAGTTTGCCAATTAGTGATAGAATCAACAAAATTTAACTAAGAATCAACAAATTGAAACTAGGAAAGTAAAATTTGAATTCAAAATCTGGTTGTCCAATGTGATGACGTGTCACTTTTTAATTGGACGTCACTTTGCAAAATTTTTGTTCTTCAAATTTTGTGTCTTGGCCAAATCTTCAATCAATGGAGTGTGGAACGATTTTGAGGGGAAAAATTCAAGTTTTGGAGATTTTTCAAGATTCAAAATGGATTTGAATTGAATTGGTCCACCCCCCCTTGTACTTTCAATTGTACTTGAATATTCCCTTTGTTCCCTTCTTCTTTTGGATGACTTAGAATATGCTAGGGAATATTCTTTGTACAAATAACTTACACACTCTCTTTCTTTATTTTTATTGATCAAACAAGAACTTTTGATATTCTTCTTCAACAAGAAATGAAGATGAGGAAGAACAATATGAATATTCAAGAGTTGACCAAGTTTGACCACTAGGCAAATGACCTCTTAATTCAAATTTCTTGTAGATCTAGGGTCCCTTTGCCAAGCCAAGCACATATAACACAAAATCACTACTAAAATTTCACAACCACAACAAACCACACGATATATCCCACCTTGCTCCAAAAGCATCAAACACAACTTCAACAATGGTAGAATGCTCAAAACAACCCGGATCTTACTCAAATGTTAGATCTAGACTCTCTTAGTGCTAATGAGCAAGGATATAGCACTAGAAACTATCAAAAAACACAAAAACCTAATATATCTAGTGTTTAAGATTCGGATCTAAGTGACCAAAACAAGACTCAAAGCTTTTTTTTTTTTTTTTGTAATTTTGACTCTTTTTTTGTGAAGATTTTCTTTAAGGTGACAACAATCCAAGACATAGAGTTATAGGAAAAAACCTAAAACATGGATCCTAATACCAAATGATATAATAAAAACCTATAAAACAAAACTAAACCTAAAAGAAAGGAGATAAAGTAGAGGTGATAACACAAGAAGCAAAGAACTCACAGACAAAGAGACAAAATACTAGATAATTGCATAAATGAAGGATATATAGTGAGACATAACAACTGTAATACCAAAGGGACCAAGGTGTGTATCAAACACCAAGACCTACCAAAGCTTGTAATTGTACCACACTCTTATATTGACACAAAAGGGACTCGAAGCACCCCAAAACACCGACATTTCTAGCAAATTCACAACCCTAGTGATTCCACACTCAAAGGTTTCCCTAGTTATGGTTTTCTACTCACTAGATGATACAATAATCAACTACAAAATACAAAATTAACATTAAGAACCAAAAAATCAGCAACTACAAAAAAAGGAAAACAACACAAAGAAGAAAGGAGATGAAGAAGAAATACATGAAAATGAAAATAATAGGTAATGAGACCAATGATTAGAACAAGAATGTGTCTAAAACATTCAAACACACCTCACCAATGTTAGTTAAAACCTCACTCTTAGGTGGACCAAAGGAATTCACACTCCTTAATCACACCATTCTTGCCAATTGATCAACACAAGTGAAGTCCATCAAATGCATTAATTCCTAGTTTCGATGTCTTTTCCAAAACCTACACTAAGATGTCTTTTCCAAGACCTACACTAAGGAAAGAAAATACAATTTGAGTTTTACTCAATCCATTCATAAAAGTCTAACGAAAACAAGAGCTCAAATATCTATTTATACTATTATGTTGTAAATGTCAAAAATACCCTTAATGAATAAGGGAAATGGGGAGCCACTTGAGTGTTACTTTAGGGTGTAAAATGTGTTCTATACCCTTTACTTGAGGTTCCTCTTAAGTGTACAGGTTCTCCTCCTATCTTTTCTTGAACAAGGCTTCAAAAATGCTCCCAAAAGGCCTTCAATCACTTGTCGATTCCGAAGCTTGAGCATTTGACAATATCTTGTGCTCTTGGTGCTTCTCATGCTTGTATCAAACTCTCCATATTGAAAGGAATTTATACTCAAATTTGCACCTTGTAAAACCAAAGAGATGGAAAACAAGCACACAATCCTCATGGTATGGCGGTTAACATTAGCACCACAAGTTATATAAATCATGCCAAGGGGGTACACTTTTAGAATACACCCGACTATCCTTTGTTATGGTCTTGAAACACCTACCACAAGAACCACAAAGGAAACGGTTAAAGTAAACATCAAGGAATTAGGAACACAATCCAAAACAAATATATATGGTACATATTTTCAAAGGGATGCAAATATTCAAAATCGGGGACCTGCAGCTTTGAAAAACTCCCTTAGCAACACAAAGTCCATCACTCCAAGGTTGTTCACACTTGATATACACCCACATATCCTTGGTATTCGACATGAAAAACTTAGTATAAAGGATACCAAAGAAGTAAATAGTATCAAAATTAAAAGATAATGAGCATGAACTGAAACTACACTTCCAACATCTCACAAGTACCCCAGGGTTAAAGATAAGAAGCAACCAAGGGCTTAAGTCTTGGCCACTCTCATTTTCCCCTAAGGTTCTATCCAAAAAGCTAGGCATACCCTTTATATCACTATTGGAAATGTCATGAGTGCAAAGAAGGTTGAGAGAGGTAACACACAAATCAACATCAAATTTGGTGTCCTTATGAATGTACTCACAAGTTTCAAGCTCATTACCATAGGTATGCTCATCATAAGAAACACACAAAGAAGAAGTAGATAGAATATATAAACAAATGCCACCTTATCTTTCAAGAGAGTAGCCCACACACATATTCAAACTACAATGTCCAGAAAAAGGATCATAATCAAAAATATTTGCACAAAGACAATCACAATTTGGGTCTTCTAAACATTCTATCAAATCAAGGTCAACTCCACCCGATTGATCATTTTACACACCCACACTAGTTGTTGGCAACTCATATACCAACGTAGACTCACCTTGGTTTTCACAAGGGACAAGTAGTGTGTGAATACTTTTTTCACTTGGTAATGGAACCTTATTCAAGTTATAAGTGCTAGCGCTAGATGGACACTAATCATCTTTATAAAAAGAATAGATTTTGTCATCTAAAGGATCAACTAGTATCTGTGTACTTACAACAAGAGTTTGGTTCTTAGGCAACCCAAAAACAGCAACAGTATCACAAAAAAAAAGATTCATACACTTCTATACTAAGCAAATCCGAAACTACACCAATTTGGCCACTACTAGCCACATCACAACAATTCAAGTTTCTAGGGGTGTAGAACATAGCTTTGTTACCTTGTAGATCATGGGAAGTGTATTTTTTACTTGGTTTTGCACCATGGAATCCCTCATGCTCCACATTACAATTGAATATGTCAAGATATCTACTTAGATTCATTTCTTCATCACTTGTTCCAAGATTGTAACTTTTGGCCAAGGGTTCCATAAACTGATCAATCATATGTGTGTATGGAACTCCTTTTGGATTATTCTTTAAGAACATATGATCTTGAATCTGCACATAATAAGAATCAATGCTAGGCAAAGTACTAGCATTTGGGTTAGTGAATAACAAGGGTCCTTTGTGGACAAGATCCACAATCAAGTGTTCTTTTTCCCTTCCTATTTTACTACTTGTGGCTTCCCTTTCCTTTCCCCTCCTTTTTTCACATCCTTCTTATACCTTACCATTTGTTTTCTCTCCATCTTGAGGCTTAGCCTCATTCTCCCTGGGTGCTAACTCTGTCACTTCTCCTACTTGGATGGATTGAGTTTGGTTTAGGAAAGTTTAGAGAGGAGAAACTAGGTTTGGTTAAGGAAGGATTTGAATTTATGGCATGGGGTTTTGTGGAGTGTAGGGTCTTTGGTCAAGTAGATTCGGGACTTGGTGGTTTGAATTATGTGGAGGTTTTGGTGGACATAGTCTATCAACCCCCGTTTTAATTCTAATCATGTCACCCCTCATGGATCCCAAATAACCCCTGATGGATCCTACATCACCCTTTATGGATCTCAAGTCACCTTTTATAAGGTACAAATCACCCTTCAAGTCTCGGTTTAGTACATCCAACCGAGCCATCAAGAGTCCCAAAATATCATTTCCCAAAGGTTAGGATGTGGTACCCTCAGATTCCATGGTTAAAGTACCTAAGAACAAGCAAAAAGAAAAAATAGCAAAGACAACACCAAAAAAACAAACAAATAAGTTAGTTCAATAAACCTTACCACACTCACACTTGGATCTCACCTCACACTTGGTCTCAGAAGTGTTGAAAACTTGGCAATACTTGGTAAGTCAATGAGTGGTAAATATGTTTTGGCTCAGAATTGATTTTTGTTTGATAAAACTCAAATAAAAAATGATGTACGGACTTGAACCAATAAATTACTACTGCTTGAAAAATGAGAAACACTAACAAAAAGCAAAGACACGAACAAAATGGACTTAAGACTAATTATCAACCTAATAGGTACTTACTAGCTTGCTAATCAGTGATAGAGTTTAACACACAAGAAACTAGAATAAAAAAATTAGAAACTAAGAAATCTAGTTTAGAGCTTAATTAGGTCAATCAACTAGTGATGACATGGAACAATATGTTTGGTTGATGATTTTTCAAAAAATTTCCAATTTCAACTTGTAGTTTTGCCCAAATAATCACTAAAGAGAGTGTTTGAACTAAATTTGGTGAAAAATGAAGGATTGGAGCCTTTTTTTGCAAGTTCAAATGGATTTGAAATCAATGATCCCCCCATTTGTAATTTCAATTGTACTTTGAATATTTCCTTTGTCTCTTCTTCTTTGGATGACTTGAATATTCTTTGGCAAAATGGCTCAGTGGACCCTTGTACTATATCGGTTTTGTAAGTTGGACACTTCTACTTACATGTTTGTCATCTGGACCCTTGAACCCATTAAAAAGCAACATTTTGATCACTTTTTTGGTGACTGTAACACACTCTCCCATGTCAGCTGCCACATAAGCTGCCATGTGTGCCACATCAGCTGCCATATGTGCCACGTTATCTACCACGTCATTTTCAAGTGTTTCATTAAATTCAAAGTCATTTTAAAAATGCAACATGACAAATTAAATATTAAAATTAATTTAATTAAATAATTTTTTTATAAGTTATAGAAAAAGCTAAATAATCATGTTTTAAATTAAATATCCAAATAATTAAATTATAAAATGACATTTAATTTATTTTTTCTCACAAATTAAATATCAAATTTATTTCAAATAATTAAAATTCTTCTCTAACTAATTTAAATTTTTAAATATAAATTCATATATACAAACATAATGAATTTTCAAATTTTAAATTTGAATATTATTAAACAATTCATAAAAACATTAAAATTTTTCAAGATTAATCTCCAAAAAATTTGAAAATACTCAAATTTAAATTTTAATTCAAAAAAATAAAAATATATTCAATTGAGAGGAAAATTTTTTTAAAAAATTGAAGGTGGTGCTGGGGAGGAGGCTGAGGTGGGGGCTCAACGGGGGCCTAGGGTGAGAAGGGGGCTAAACAGTCTGGGGTTTAGTGAGGAGGGGCTGGACGGGCTGGGGTATGGTAGGAAAGGGGCTAGAATGAGCTGGGTAGGGTGGGGAGGGCTGGATGGGCTGGGGAGGGGTAGGGAGGGGATAGATGGGGTGGGGAGGGATTGGACGGGGTTGGGGTGGTGTGTGAAGGGGATGGACGGGCTGGGTGAGGGTGGGGAGAGGCTGGGGCTATAGTAGGGGTTGGATAAGGCTAGGGTAGGGTGGGGAGGGGGTTGAGGGTGGGGTGGAAAAAGGGCTGAGTGGGGTGGACGCTGGGTTGAGGTGGGGGGTTGATTAGGGGTGGGAGGTGGGTTGGCCTTCTTTTTATTTTTTGTTTTTAAATTTTTAATTTTTTAAAATATTTTAAATTTTAAAAATTTGAAAAAATTTGACTATCCTTTTTTTATTTATTTTTATTTTTTTAATATAAAATTGGCAAAAAATTGACCCCCACTCGTACCCCAGGCGAGTGACTACACTCTCTTTGTCCTAGTCAACATTTGAATGCCATATAGTCTCGGTCAATGGTTAAAGGATGCAAAATGTTTCTTTTTAATGGGTTCAAGGGTCTAGATGACAAACATATAAGTAGAAGTGTCCAACTTACAAAATTGACATAGTAAAGGGTCCACTGAACCATTTGGCCATATTCTTTTGTAAAAACAACTTTTTCACTCTCTTTCTTTCTTTTTGTGGATCTAACACCCTTTTTGAATATTCTTCTTCAAGAAGATATGAAGATGGAGAAGAAAAATATGAATATTCAAGAGTTGACCAAAGTTTGACCACAAGGCAAATGAACTTTAACTTCAATTTTTCTTTTGGATCTAGGTTCTTTGGGTCAAGGCAAACTCAAATAACACAAAATCAGCCACAAACATGCAACAAAAAGATATTCACCATGAGATCCCACCTCAAAAAGCTTCAAACAAGGCACAACAATGGTGGATCTAGCTCAAATTCAACCAAACCTTGCACTAAACTTAGATATAGAGACTTTAAGTGCTAGAGAACAAGAATCTAACACTTAAAACCTTCAAAACACAATTAAAACTTGTAGATATAACTTGGAAATTTCTGATATACAACAAGCGCAACATGATCGATCCTCATTTATGATTTTTCTTTGGATTTGACTCTTTTTGTTGCATTTTTCTTAATAAGGACACAAAAACCAAGGGTTTGAGTTGTGGGAACAACCCTAAGCAAGGCTCTGATACCAAATGATATAAGAATCAACTGCTAAAAACGAAATTAACATTAAGAACCTAAAAATCAGCAACTACAAAAAAGGAAACAACATATATAAGAAAGGAGATGAAGTAGAAATGCATGAAAATGAAAGAGATAGGTAATAAGACCCTTACTATCACCAATGATTAGCACAAGAATGTGTCTCAAACATTCAAACAAACCTCACCAATAGTAGTTTAAGCCTCACGATTAGGTGGACCAAAGGAATTCACACTCCTCAATCACACACTTCTTGCCAATTGATCAACACAAGTGAAATCCATCAAATGTATTAATCCCTAGTTTCGATATTTTTTCTAAGGCCTACACTAAGATGTCTTTTCTAAGCCCCACACTAAGGAAAGAAAATACAATTTGAGTTTTACTCAATCCATTCATCAAAGTCTAATGAAAACAAGAGCTCAAACGTCTATTTATATTATTGCATAGTAAATATCAAAAGTACCCTTAATGAATAAGGGAAATGGGGAACCTCTTGAGTGTCACTTTAGGGTTTAAAATGTCTTCTATACATTTCACTTGAGGTGACTCTTGAGTGTAAAGGTTCTCCTCCTAGCTTCTCTTGAACAATGCTTTAAAAATGCTCCCCAAAGGCTATCAATCACTTGTCAGTTCCGAAGCTTGAACCTTTGACAATATCTTATGCTCTTGGTTCTTATCATGCTTGTATAACTAGAGAGAATAAAAAGTATACAAAGTGAGTTCACTCAATATTCATCAAAAGCTAATGAGAATAGAAACCAAAAAGTCTATTTATAGTTATCACATAAAAGACTAAACTACCCTTAATGAAAAGGGGATCTTATGGAGTGTAAAGAAAAGATATCAAAAGACCACAATACCCTTAATGAGAGTATGCAAAGGAAGGATTTGGAGTGAAAGACTCCTACTTCTCTCTTCAACTTATGTCAATTCATTAAAGTGGTTCAAAAAGGTTGTCACACACTTGCAAACCCAAACTTGGATCCTTGTGAAAGGTCTTGTACTCTTTGAACCCGTATCACCAACTCTATCAATATCTTTACTAACTTGAGACTCGTAAAGCACACCATCCACACGCTTAAGTAGTGGATTACATTCATTAGTAAGTTGATTATCTTTCACACCTTTACTAGTTGTTGGCAAATCACATACCAGTATAGTGGTATGAGCCAAATGGCCATCCTAGCTTTTGAAGACATAATTGGAGGCCAACATCTAAATAATCAAGACTTGTTCACCTAAAAAACACAATAACATACAAGGAATACCCATTTTTAGCATGACATAAAGCAAACCCATGGGTGGAAGATTGCATGGGGGCTTGCCTTGATGCCTACTCGAGAGCCCTATGGGTTCCATGTTTTGGAGACACGACTTTGAAGTGTTCATTATCCCTTACGTTTGGATCTTGAAGAGACACATCCTTGGAGACTTAAAGAGCACCCTCTTTAAGGGTGTTTTAGGGATTACATTTATTGGAGGAACACTTCATGGCCGCCCCTATCATTAAGGGTAGCATGGTCACTTTATTTTGTAATAGCTTAAAAATAGACCCATTTTAGGTTTAGTTCATTTTTTGATTATTTTTTTAAGTCTTGAAATACTTTGAAATGCCATACTCTAGAGTAAGAGTAGTCACACCCGTAACTAGGGCTTCCTAAGTGTGGACTCATTTGTGTTGCATTTTTGTCTTAAGACATTGGTGCTTGAGGAGGTTAATATTCCTCTTGTGTTAATATAAGAGTTTGGTGATGGTTTGTAGTAAGTGTTTTGGGTCCTTGAATTTGATACATTCTAGGGTTCTTAGTGTTTATCTATTCCTTTGTCAAACTATCTATCCTTTCATATATTACAAATCATTTGTGCTGTGTTTGTCATCTTGTAACTGTCTTGTGTTGCTTGTTTTTCTAGTGTTGTTTTCATCTTGTTTTCTTATTTTTGTGGAATGATTGGTATCATTTGGTATCAGAGCATGGCTGATTTTTTTTCCATAAGATCAATACTAGCCTTGCTTGCGTAAAAATTAAAAAATATGGTTTTTCTTGTGTTGTACTTTGGCCGAGAGTTGCTGTTCTTGTATACATCTTAGCTGAGACTTAAACCCTATATCTAGCATTCTTTTACTTGTATTGAGTGTTTCTAGAGTTATTTTTCTTCTTTACTAACACCGTTGAGTCTAGATCTAAGTTGATCTTGTGCTATTGTGGTTGGTATGTTATTGCGGATTATAGCTTGGAAGTTTGATGTATTGTTGGTTCAAGGTTTAAACGTGTATTGTTGATATTGTACTGTGGTTTGATTCTTGAAAAAAGTGTTATTGTTGTTTGGGAGGTCGAAAGTGATCCTTAGCCTTCAAAGTCTATTGAAAGTTCTTGGTGTTATTGACCAATCTTCATGTCTTGTTGCAAGAAGAACTTTCAATAGTGGTGTTTTGATCATAAGACTAAGTGGAGAGAAGTGAAGCCTTTTGTTTGTCTTGAAATAGGTCCCAAAGACCTACCAAGAGTAAGGGATCAAAAATATCTACAAAAATCTGAAAGAGCCACCAACCCTTCAAAAAGGTGTCTTTCCCAAAAGGTGTAAGACAAGTCAAAACTTTTTTTGAATTGAAAAAGGGCTCCAATATTGTTGTTTTCTTCTCCAAGGCTGAATACACTTCTTCAAGAATTGAAAATTGAACAAAATTCAAAGTTGGAAAAATAAGAACTTTTCAAAAACCACAACCAATACAAGACTTCCACATCACCTAATTTTTGTACAATACCAATTTTTAGGCTAAAAAATCATGGAATCTTAGATTGTTAATTGTTGTTCCGTAGTTTCATTTATTGATTCTAATGCTAATTGACCAGCTAGTACTCATCTACCAGATTGTAAGTTAGTTTTTTAGTCCGTTTGTTGTGTGCTTTTGTCTTTTGAAATTGTTGTTAGTTCTTGGCTCAAGTTGGACAAGATTTGTTTGAGTTTCAAACCAAAATCTATTCTGGACAATGGTAGATAACCCCTCAACTCCTCACAAACAACAAGCCAACTTGCAACAAGTGTGAGATAATCAAAAGTGTGAGAGTATGGTGAGGATACTTTTTGGGCTAAATTGTTTGTTGGTTTTGTTGTTGTGTTTTTCTTAGGTACCATGGACGAAAAGACTACCAATGCTATTTGGGACTTTATTGGAGCTATGAACCGTAGCATGAAAAGAATACAAGTGGATATAACATCAATCAAAGGGAATTTGTCTTCAAAGAACCAAGGGAGAAATATTGACAAACTTCCTTGGCATAAGAGCTTCCCAAAGAAACAAGTGGGTTACGATGACATATACTAAGGTGAAGTCCGTACCTCATATGAGCTATGAGGTAACAATGCTACATCCTACACTCCTATAAACATAGAATGTCATGATGTGGCTAGTAGTAGCCAAGTGGATGTTGTTAGTCATTTGCCTAAAGGGGAATTGCACAAGTACTCCTTTTGTAATACTCTTGATATTTCTAGGTTGCATGAAGATCCGATTCTTGTTGTAAGCAAGCAAGAACTAGTTGATCCTATAGATGACAAAATTGATTCTTCTCGTAAGAATGAATTGAGCCTACCTAGTGTAGCAGTTGTAACTTGAATAAGGTCCTAATGCTAAGTGATGAGAGTACTCACACACTATTTTACCCTTGTGAAAACCAAGGTGAGTCTACATTGGTATGTGAGTTGCCAACAACTAGTGAGGATGTGAAAAATGATCAATCGGGTGAAAATGATCTTGATGTATTTGATTGTTTAGGAAACCTGAATTGTGATTGTATTTGTAAAGATGGTTTAAATTATGATCCCTTTACTGATCGTGGTTATTTGTATCTATGTGCAGATTACTCTCTTGAATGAGAAGGCGTTGCATGTTTAGAAATTCCATCTAGTTCATCTTTATGTGTTTCTTATGTTTGGCATACTCTTAGTGAAGATCTTGAAAGTAGTAGTAAGTACATGCATGAGAACCCTATATTTGAAGTTAACTTATGGAACACCTTTCTCAACCCTCTTTTTACTCATGATATTTCCAATGGTGATAAAGAGAATATGGATAATTTTGAGAATGGCACCTTAAGGGAAAGTGAGAATGGCCGAGACCTACGTCCTTGGCTATATCTCCTATTTGACACCGATAATCTCTTAGGATGTGGAGATTGTTATACATCCAACTTGTTGGTTGGTCTACATAACAAGCAAGAATTTAATGAGGATGTTGATTTCCTTACCTATAATGAAAATTCTTTCTTGAGGATTCATCATCCACTTGAGGGACTCACATTGTGCAAAGGAAAGAACTCCAACCAAGATGAATGGTTATGAAGAACTCCAAGAGGGTTCACCATTGTGTGTTTCCATTCTTGACCAAGGTTTTATCACTTGTAGGTCAAGAAGAGAGTCTTCTCTTGAAACTACTTTGGATCAACCCCATTTATGTGATACCCTTTATTTTGTATGTGTGTAGAAATGATGGATTTAATAGCCCACTCCTTTGTGCATTTTTCAATAGATTTCTAATATTTAACGCAAAAGATCTATAACACCCCGTACCTTGTATGTACTTGTTCTATTTATATATAACTTGGTATGTCCTTGTGGTATAGGTAGCAAATAAGAATTTTAATGCATGTATTAATAGTATATATGGAATTCTAGAAGTTTCCCATACGTTTTAAGGTGAACCAGCCAAGTTAACATCGATACAACTTTTAAATTCAGAATTGTTAGCTGGTATTTGAATCTAAAGTTTAAAGTGACCAAGTATATACAAGTTTTAAGTTAGATTAAAGGGATTATGAATGGAAAATGGAGTATTTTTTTGAGGTGCTTGCTTGACTTAATTAAGATAGTAGGTTCATCACCTACTTGATCTATTTGGACTAAGCTAATGGGCTCAAGGCTATGGATCAGATTTGGGCCTATATTAATGTACTCATTCGGGCCCTAATTAAGTGAAAAGGAAGAAGATGGATAAAAGGAACAATTTAATTGAGCCAAACTAAGAATTAAGTAAGTATGTGCATCATCTACGTTTAAATTTTGAGCATCTTATACCCTTAAGTGGGTGCATCACTGTAATACCTGTGCCTTTTTCTTAGCATGAAATCATCTCAAGGATGTCAGAACTTGCTTTAAAATATGACACCATTTTTTTACACATGGTATTTTTATGATTTTCACTTTCCATCATGTGGGAAATTGAATAAGATTTCCATCGATACCAACTTTATTAAAATCCGGTATTGAGGGAAGAAGTTATGGACGTTTTACTCAATGCTGTCAGAATCGCCCAGGTGTGACTGTCAGGTTGACGAACCGTCATCTAGCGATGGACCATCACAGCCAAGGCAGTGGGTCAACCTTATGGAACACCTGTGATGGTCGAAACAATGGAAAGTCGACCCAGTGATGGACCATCGCATGAGCCATCGCTACCTAGGCACTGAAACCCTATTCTGGTCCACCTACGATGGACCATTAGCCCAGCGATGGACTATCCCTTGAGCCGTCACTACCTAGGTAGTGAGACCCTATTCTGGTCCACCTACGGTGATCGAAATAACAGATGGTCTCCCGAGCTATCGCAGGTTCCATTTAGCAAATTTTTAAGTCGTTTTAAAGGGGCTTTTTGGTCATTTATCACCGTTTATATACCTAGTTAAATCCGGTCAAAAATCACATTCTCATTATAATTTTACAACAAATATTAGGGTTTCACTCTGACCTTATTATCCAAGAACAAAACCCAATCTTCTTCAAGAACTAATGGATTTCCAATTCTTCAAGTTCAAGAACCTTAACCCAGGTATGCATAGTTTTCATTCATGGACTCCTTTCATACATGAAGCCCAAGAATCCCTTTTCTAAATTAAATTTATGGATTTTCTTATGAATTTCATGATTTGGCTACTCTTGTTCATGTTGAGAATGAGTAATTGAATTGTATTCCATGAATGGGTGCTAAATTCCATATGGATTGATTTGTATAGGAATAGATTCATGAGATCCTATGACTAAACCCCTAAATGATTAAATTAGAATTAAATAATGAAAGTAAATTGTTGTATGATATTATTTACACATTCTAAGCCTACCATGTGTTTGATTAATTGCCTAGATGAAGGAAAAATGTCTAATTAGCATGATATCATGAAATCCCCATGTATGTACAAGCTTATGACTATCACATGTTTGATGAAATGCTTCAATAAATGTACTATGAAGATTATTATATATTCAATAAAGTCATGCTTTGTCCGTTTCCTTCTATCGAATCTTGCGGGTACTTGTACCTGAAACATTAGTTGTGTGCCTAGATCCATGTCATGTTTTCATGATACTCTCAGTAAATCTATGAATCCTTATACTTCAGACAGTATTATGACTCAGGAAAATCTCCATGATCTTATGAACTCCGTCAGTTGTCAGATATCAGTAGTATTTCATCAGTCAACGGAATTCAGTAATTTAGCTCATGTTTAGTTTAGTAAATCATGTTCAATGTCCATTCAGATAGGAATAGAAATTAACACTGAGGGAACCCAAGAATGGGGACACACACCATCAGATGAAGGTATGATCCTTAGCAACCATCCTTACATTCAAGAACTATGTAGCCAGCATAGGTTGACACATCAACACTGTCGATGAAGGATGATGAGTTGGATAAGCACTGTCTGATCAGGGCTCCATCGTTATCGTATAAGGGACACTATCAGAAAAAGGTCACCCATAGCTTGTTCTTACTAGTGGTGTGGTATTGGCACCCTTCCAATTGGGGTTACAGATTGGACCCCAACTCACCCATAATGTCATATCAGGGCATGTCGATTAGATAAATAATTACCACAGTTTTATGTTACTAAATCAGGTCTATCAGATACAATTAATCAGTCTCAGTAATAAAACACAGATAGTTCTTCAGAATTCAGGACTGTCATTTATAGTTAACTCAGATACAGTTCAGAACTCAGATAATTCCATTTGATATAGGACTATTAGATATAGTCACTCATGTTCTCAGTCATATCAGTTATTAAAATTTCAGGTTATTAGTATTCTGACTCAGTAATCATGTTATCTTATTATCAGTTATAGTTACGTATTTATGCATGCATTCTCACATTCATGTTAGACAATCATTTAGTGATAATCGTGCATGTGAACCCTTTCATATAGCCTACCTTATATGTATACTCAGTTTATTCTATTGTATTGACACATTTGTGCTATGGTGCTTTTTTTTTATGTTACACCATAGGTTTAGAGACACGAGTTCCAGATCAACAGTAGATTCCAGTTTCTGCAGTCAGAGTCCAAAGTAAGTCCTTATCCTTTGAGGGAATGATTATTTCCTTACTATCCCATTGATTAGCTTATTGTTGGAGTTAGTTGGGGACATGTCCCATCAAATCCTCATTTAGATTATTTAGACATTAGAGGCTTTTATACTAGATGCAGATTATCATGTTTCAGATTTCTGTATTTTCAGTTTTGTTTTGGGTATTCTATTACCCCACTCAGATGTTTTATTATTCAAATTTTGTTCAGTATTGAACCTTATGTCCTTTCAGTGCATATTTCTGCATTATCATGATATATTATGCAGTGTACAGGTACAAATATAAGTCATAGGTTAGCTTGTGGTCCTTTGGGGTCATGAGCACCGTGTAGCATTCCGGGAACTAGGTTCGGGGCATTACAAACTCAGTATCAGAGACTAAGGTTAAATAGAGACCTAGGGAATCTGAAAGTCGCATCTAGTAGAGTCTTGTATATGGGTGTATTGCGTGCCACATTTATGTACAGGACACTATAAGATATTTTAGGAACTATTTCACCTCTTTAAGTATTCATATCATGCCAGTGAGCGTATTCTCAAGTCAATCTCTAAGGATAATCCATTTCTCCCTTTCTTCTACAAAACATGCCTCCTAAAAGAGGAAACGTAAATCAGTCAAATCCTCAACCCGAAGATCCTTTGGGAGATCATGTTTCTTATACGGAGTTTAGGTTCACATTTACCACTCTTGTTTAATTAGTTGTCTCTTAGAATGAATGGTCAACAATTATTTTGGCCAACCTAGTGGCCAACTCTGCCACAGCTAGAATTCGGGACTTCACCCAAATGAATCCTCGAGCCTTCCTTGGGTTTAAAGTAGATAAAGACCCTTAGGAATTCATTGATCAGGTTCAAAAGGTGATATACATCATGGATGTGACTACTCTTGAGAGTGTTGAGCTAGCTGCATATCAGTTGTAGAATGTGGTTCATGCTTAGTTCAAATAGTGGAAGTCAGAAAGGTCAGATGATGTAAGTACTATAGAGTGGGAGGAGTTTGTCACTGCATTCTTAGACATGTTCTTTCCCCAAGAGCTTATCGAGGCCAAGGTATTAGAATTCATTAACCTCAAGCAGGGCAATATGATGGTGAAAGAGTATTCTCTTAAGTTTACTCAATTAGCCAGATATGCCCCTCATGTGGTTGCAGACAGCAGAGCCAAGATGAGTAAGTTCACTTTAAGGATAAATTATAGCGTGGTAAATGAGTACAGATCCAACATTATGAATAGTGACATGACTTTAGCTAGACTTATGACTCATGCTCAGCAGAGAGAGGAGCAGAGGATTAAGTAGATGGAGAAGTAGAATAAGAAAGCTAGGATAGGTAGCTTTAATTTTTGCCAGCCTAAGTCAGAGGGAGGCAATCATTCTCAATTTTTCCCTAATTCATCAGTTCCATCTCCTTCTTCAGCCAGTGCTCTAGCTCCTAAGTTCAGAGACAGGGCGCTAGGCTCTAAGTCTCAGAGCAGTGTCAGCAATTCCCAAACTATTCTCCTTTGTCAGACTTATGGTAAGAACCACAAGGGTGCTTGCAGAGTTGGCAGCGATGTCTGTTTTGATTATGGAAAGCCAGTCCACAGAGTCAGAGACTGCCCTTAGTTAGGTTATCAGAGTCATCTCCGCTCCTCAGCTCAGTTCGTTCACCTGAATCAGCAGGGTGCCACCACCAGGGCTACTAGTAGGCAACGCCGAAATCGCCTTTATTCTTTTAAGATTCAACAAGATTAGAAAGATTTTCCTAATGTAGTTAGCGGTGCGTTATAGACATTTTATGTGCATGTTTACACTTTGCTAGATCTAGGAGCCTCCTTGTCTTTTGTTACTCGTTATATAGCAGTTGATTTCAGAATTAGTTCTAAAATTCTAGCAGAGCCCTTTTCAGTCTCTACCTTAGTGGGTAAAACTATCATAGCTCGGGGGGTATATAGGAGCTGCTTGGTTATGATATTTTAGAAAGTCACTTCAGCAGACTTTGTCGAATTAGTGATGACTGATTTTGAGGTCATTCTCGACATGGATTTGCTTTATTTCTATTATTCCATAGTCGACAACAGAAACAAAATAGTCCAGTTTTAGTTTCTAAATGAACCGATCCTAGAGAGGAAGGGTAGTACTTCATCTTTCAGAGGTCAGCTTATTTCCAACCTTCAGGCAAGGAAATAAATATCTAAGGGATATGTCTATCATCGTGTTCAGGTTAAGGATTCCAATTCCAAAACTCCCAGTCTTGAATTAGTTCCAGTCATAAATGAATAATCAAATGTATTTCCCAAATATCTTCTAGGAATTCCTCTCAAAAGGGAAATAGACTTTTGAATTGTTCTCCTTCCAGATACTCAGCCCATATCTATTCTTCCATATATAATGACACCAGCAAAACTCAGAGAACTAAAAAAATAGTTGAAAGATCTCTTATATAAGGGACTCATCAGACCCAGTGTTTCCCCGTGGGGTGCTCCAGTATTATTCATGCACAAGAAAGACGGTTCTCTCAGAATGTGCATTGAATACCGTCAACTCAACTAGGTCACAGTCAAGAATAAGTATCCTTTTCCTAGAATCGGTGACTTGTTTGACCAACTTCAGGGTACCTGTTATTTCTCTAGCATAGTCCTCCGATTCGGCTATCATCAGCTTAGAGTTTGAGAATGTGACATCCCAAAAAGAGCTTTTCATACTCGATATGGTCACTTCGAATTCTTAGTTATGTTATTTGATCTTACCAATGCCCCAGCCGCTTTCATGGACTTGATGAACCGTGTGTTCAAGTAGTACTTGGACATGTTCGTCATAGTCTTCATAGATGATATCCTAATCTATTACCACAGTGAGCGAGATCATGTAGTCCATCTCAGGACAGTACTTCAGACGCTCAGAGATCATCAATTATTCACCAAATTTAGTAAGTGCAAATTTTGGCTAAGTTTAGTAGCATTCCTTGGTCATATCATTTTCGGTGACATTAGAGTAGATCCTCAAAAGACCAAAGTAGTAAGAAACTGGCCTCGCCCTATCTCTCCATCAAATATTAGGAGTTTCTTGGGTTTGGCTAGCTATTATAGATGGTTTGTTTAGGGATTTTCTTCTATTGCATCCCCTATGTCTCGATTTACTCAGAAGAAGGTCAAGTTTCATCGGTCAGATCTTTGCGAGAAGATTTATTAGGAGTTTAAGACTCGATTCACCTTAGCTCTAGTATTAGCTATTCCAGATGGTTCAGATGGGTTTGTAGGGTATTGTGATACATTTAGTGTATGTTTGGGTTGTGTCCTCATGCAGCATAGTAAGGTCATAGCCTACGCCTCCAGAAAACTTAAACCCTATGAGAAGAATTATCCTACTCATGATCTCAATTTAGCAGCCATAGTGTTTGCTTTGAAAATTTGAAGGTAATACCTATAAGGTGTTCATGTAGATGTGTTCACGAATCATAAGAGACTTCAATATGTCTTTTCTTAAAAAGATCTCAATCTTTGTCAGATAAGGTGGTTAGAGCTCTTGAAAGATTATGACTTGGGTGTCTTTATCATCTGGGAAAGGCCAATGTAGTGGCCAACTCTCTCGATAGATTATCCATGGGTAGTGTTTCTCATGTTGAGGAAAGTAAGAAGAAGTTAGCTCAAGAAGTACATCAGTATGCCAAACTAGGCATTCGCTTAGTCGATTCTCTAGGGGGTGGTGTATGTGTTCTGAGTATTTCAGAATCATATTTAGTTTTTGAGGTAAAAGAAAAGAAAGATAGAGATCCCAGCCTTGTAAAGTTGAAAGAATTAGCTCAGGATCAGAAAATAGAGGTTTTCTCCCAAGGGGGAGATGGTGTTCTTTGTTTTCAGGGTTGTCTCTGTGTTCCAGACGTTTATGACATAAGGCAGCTAATTCTTGCAGAAGCGTATGGTATGCATTACTCTATTCTTCCAGGGTCCACAAAGATGTACCACGACTTACGGAAGATCTATTGGTGGTGTGGGATAAAGAGAGATATTGCAGAATTTGTGGCAAAGTGATCCACATGTCAACAAGTTAAGATAGAGCATTAGAAGTTTAGTGATCCTATGCAGGAGTTCAATATTCCTACTTTGAAATGGGAAGTTGTGAACATGACCTTCGTGATGGGTTTACCTCGAACTCGACATCAGCATAATTCAGTTTGGGTCATTGTAGACAGAATGACAAAATCAGCCCATTTTCATCCAGTTCATACCTCTTATTCAGACGAGGATTACACCAAAATCTACATTAAAGAGTTGGTTAGATAGCACACTATTACATTATCCATTATCTCAGATAGAGGTACCTAGTTTACCTCTCATTTCTAGAAAGTGTTCCAAAAGGGTCTTGGTACCCTAGTTTATCTCAGTACAACCTTCCATCCTCAGATAGATGGTCAAGCAGAGAGGACCATTCATACTCTAGAAGATATGCTAAGAGCATATGCAATTGATTTCAAGGGTAATTGGGATGACCACTTGCCTTTGATTGAATTTGCATACAACAATAGCTATCATTCCAGTATTCAGATGGCTCCATTCGAAGCACTCTATGGTAGGAGATATAGATATCTAATTGGTTGGTTTGAAGCTAGTGAGGCCTCAGTTATAGGTCCTGACTTAGTATTCAACGCCTTAGAGAAAGTCCAGTTGATCAGAGAAGGACTTCGGGCTGCTCAGAGCCGATAGAAGTCTAATGCAGATATTCGTAAAAAGGATTTTGAGTTTGAGACCGGTGATCTTGTTTATCTAAAGATCTCTCCCATGAAGAGAGTGAAGAGGTTCGGCAAGAAGGGAAAGTTCAGTCCCCGATATGTCGGTCCCTTCAAGGTTCTTAGTCGTTTTGGCAAGGTAGCTTATGAGCTCGAATTGCCTTCAGATCTAGCCTTAGTTCATCTAGTCTTCCATGTCTCTTTGCTCAAGAAGTGCATAGGTGACCCGTTAGTAGTAGTCCCTATTCAAATCATTGATGTTCATGACAACCTCTGTTATAAAGAGATTCCAATCAAAATCTAAAACTATCAGACTCGTAGATTGAGGAACAAAGAGGTGTCTCTAGTTAAGGTTCTTTGGAGAAATCAGTCGATCGAGGGAGCTACCTGGGAAGCAGAAGCAGACATGCACACCAAGTATCCTCACCTCTTCTCCATCCACTCATACCAAGATCAAGGTAACAGTTCTCCTTTAGCTTACTCAGTTTCATGTTCTGTGTTCATCATGAACTTGGTATTCAGTTTCAATTTCATATTCCCATCATAAACTTGGTATCAAGTACCATTGCATATCTAGTCATGCACTCATGTATCAGTTTAGTCTTATCTTTATGCATCAACCATGCATTCTTATTGTGAGAAAATTAGTTCTTCAGAACACTCAGTTATGCATTCATGAATCAGTTATATATGAATCAGATATGTATGTTCAGTATGTTATATTCAGCCTATCAGTCAGGCCAGTCATGAGATCATGTTCCATTTATTCATCTTCAGTCTAGTTTTTCCCCTCTGATTCAGTCTTATTCGAGGACGAATATTCTCAAGGGGGAGATATTGTAATGCTCGTGCCTTTTTCTTAGCTCGAAATCATCTCAAGGATGTCAGAACTTTCTTTGAAATATGAAGCCATTTTTTTACACATGGTATTTTAATGATTTTAACTTTCCATCATGTGAGAAAATGATTAAGCTTTCCATCGATACTAATTACATCAAAATTCGATACTGAGGAAATAAGTTATGGACGTTTAACTCAGAGCTCTCAGAATCGCCCAGGTGCAACGGCCAGGTTGATGGACCGTCGATCTAGCGATGGACCGTCACTTAGACCATCACAACCAAGATAGTGGGTCAACCTTTTGGTCCACCTATGATGGTTGAAACGACAGACCATCGACCCAGCAATGGACCATCGCACGAGCTGTCGCTGCCTAGGCAGTGAGACCCTATTCTGGTTCACCTATAACGGTCGAAATGATGGACCGTCGATCCAGCGATGCACCATCACATGATACTTTTATACCTAGGCAGTGAGACCTTATTCTGGTCCACCTATAACGGTTGAAACGATGGACCGTCGATCCAGCGATGCACCATCACATGATACTTTTATACCTAGGCAGTGAGACCCTATTCTGGTCCTCCTACGATGGTCGAAATGATGGACCATCGACCCAGTGATGGACCGTCGCACGAGCCATCACAGGTTCCATTCAGCAAATTTTTAAGTCGTTTTAAAGGGGATTTTTGTCCTTTTCCACCTGTTTATATACCTAGTTAAATTCAGCCAAAAATCATATTCTCATTATAATTTCATAACAAATATTAACGTTTCTCTCTAACCTTAATCACCATGAACAAAATCCAATCTTCTTCAAGAGCTAAGGGATTTCCAATTCTTCAAGTTCAAGAACCGTAACCCAGGTATGCATAGTGTTCATTCATGGACTCCTTTTGTCTATGAAGCCAAAAAATCCCTTATCTAAATTCAAGTTATGGATTTTCTTATGTATTTAATGATTTGGCTGCTCTTGTTCTTGTTGATAATGAGTAATTGAACTGTATTCCATGAATGAGTGCTAAATTCCATATGGGTTGATTTGTATAGGTATAGATTCATGAAATCCTATGACTAAACCCTTGAATGATTAAATTAGAATTGAATCATGTTAGTAAATTGTTGTATGATGTTATTTACACATTCTAAGCCTACCATGTGTTTGATTAAATGCCTAGATGAAGGAAAAATGTCTAATTAGCATGATATCATGAAATACCCATGTATATACAAGCTTATTCCTAATACATGTTTGATAAAATGCTTTAGTAAATGTATTAGGATGATTTTTATGTATTTAAGCAAGTCATGCTTTGTCTGTTTCCTTCTATGAGTCCTGGGGAACTTGTACCCGAAACATTAGCTGTGTGCCTAGAGCCATGTCATGTTTTCATGATACTCTCAGTTAATCTATGAATACTTATACTTCAGATAGTCTTATGACTCAAGGAAATCTCCATGATCTTATGAAATTCGTCAGTTGTCAGATATCAGTAGTATTTCATCAGTCAACAAAATTTAGTAATTCAGCTCATGTTCAGTTCAGTAAATCATGTTTAGTGTCCATTTAGATGGGAGTAGAAATTAGCACCGAGTAAACCCAAGGATTGGGACACACACAATCAGATGAGGGTGTGATCCTTAGCAGTCATCCTTGTATTCTAGAACTATGTATCTAGCATATGTTGAGACATCAACATTGTTAATGAAGGCTGATGAGGTGGATAAGCACTGTTAGAGAAGGTCCCCACCATTCTCGTACAGAGGACACTATCAGATGAGGGTCTCTCATAGCTTGTCCTTACTAGTGGAGCAATATTGATACCCTTCCAATTGGGGTTACAGATTGGACCCCAACTCAGCTATAATAGCGTATCAGGGGCATGTCAGTTAGATAACTACTTCCCATAGTTTTATGTTACAGAATTAGGACTGTCAAATACATTCAATCAGTCTCAGTAGTAGAACTCAGATAGCTCTTCATAATTCAGGACTATCAGATACAGTCAACCTAGATATAGTTCAGAACTCAGATAGTTCCATCAGATTTAGGACAGTCAGATACAGT
The DNA here is from genome assembly GCA_030864225.1 of Capsicum baccatum var. pendulum. Lineage (NCBI taxonomy): Eukaryota > Viridiplantae > Streptophyta > Magnoliopsida > Solanales > Solanaceae > Capsicum > Capsicum baccatum. The sequence goes on from CM061560.1 coordinate 162,177,702, forward strand.
CACTCATGTTATCAGTCATATCGGTTATTAACATTTCAGGCTATCAATATTCAAACTCATTAATCATGTTATCACATTGTCAGTTTTAGTTACATATTTAGGCATTCATTCTCACATTCACGTTAGATAGTCAGTTAGCAATAATCATGCATATGAACCCTTGCATATAGCCTACCTCACATGTATACTCAGTACATTCCATTGTACTGGCGTATTTTCGCTATAGTGCTTTCTTTTTATGTTACACCATAGGTTTAGAGACACAAGTTCTAGATTAGTAGTCGATTTTAGTTTCAGCAGTTAGAGTTTGAAGTGAGTCCTCATCTTTTGAGGGAATGATTATTTCTTTACTATATCATTGATTAGCTTATTAGTTGGAGTTATTTGGGGACATGTCCCATCAACTCCTTATTCAGACATTAAAGGCTTTCAGACTAGATGCAGACTATCATGTTTCATATTTTAGTATTTTTAGTTTTGTTTTGGGTTTTCTATTACCCCACTCAGATGTTTTATTATTTAGATTTTGTTTAGTATTGAACCTTATGACCTTTCAAAGCATGTTTCTGCATTATCATGTTATATTATGAAGCGTACAGGAATAGATATCTGTCATGGGTTAGGTTGTGGTCCTTCAAGGTCATGAGCACCATGTAGAATTTCGGGCACCAGGTTCAGCAAATTTTCAAGTTTTTTTAAAGGGGCTTTTTTGTCATTTGTCACCGTTTATATACCTAGTTAAATCCGGTCAAAAATCACATTCTCATTATAATTTCACAACAAATATTAGGGTTTCTCTCTAACCTTATTCTCCAAGAACAAAATCCAATCTTCTTCAAGAACTAAGGGATTTCCAATTCTTCAAGTTCAAGAACCTTAATCCAGGTATGCATAGTTTTCATTCATGGACTCCTTTCATACATGAAGCCCAAGAATCCCTTTTCTAAATTAAAGTTATGGATTTTCTTATGAATTTCATGAATTGCTACTCTTGTTCATGTTGAGAATGAGTAATTGAATTGTATTCCATGAATGGGTGCTAAATTCCATATGGGTTGATTTGTATAGGTATAGATTCATGAAATCCTATGACTAAACCCCTAAATGATTAAATTAGAATTAAATCGTGACAATAAATTGTTGTATGATATTATTTACACATTCTAAGCCTATCATGTGTTTGATTAATTGCCTAGATGAAGGAAAAGTGTCTAATTAGCATGATATCATGAAATCCCTATGTATGTACAAGCTTATGACTATCACATGTTTGATGAAATGCTTCAATAAATGTATTATGAAGATTATTATGTATTCAAGAAAGTCATGCTTTGTCCGTTTCCTTCTATCGAGTCCTGCGGGTACTTGTACCCAAAACATTAGTTGTGTGCCTAGATCCATGTCATGTTTTCACGATACTCTTAGTAAATCTATGAATCCTTATACTTCAGACAATATTATGACTCAGGAAAATCTCCATGATCTTATGAACTCCGTCAGTTGTCAGATATCAGTAGTATTTTGTCAGTCAACGGAATTAAGTAATTCAGCTCATATTCAGTTCAGTAAATCATGTTCAATTTCCATTCAGATAGGAATAGAAATTAACACCGAGTGAACCCAAGGATGGGGACACACATCATCAGATGAGGGTATGATCCTTAGCAACCATCCTTATATTCCAGAACTATATAGCCAGGATAGGTTGACACATCAACACTGTCGATGAAGGATGATGAGTTGGATAAGCACTGTCTGATAAGGTCTCCATTGTTCTCGTATAAGGGACACTATCAGATAAAATTCACCCATAGCTTGTTTTTACCAGTGGTGTGGTATTGACACCCTTCCAATTAGTGGTACAGATTGGACCTCAACTCAACAATAATGTCATATCAGGGCATGTCAGTTAGATAAATAATTCCCACAGTTTTATGTTACTAAATCAGGTCTATCAAATACAGTTAATCAGTCTCAGTAATAAAACTCAGATAGTTTTTCAAAATTCAGGACTGTCAGATATAGTTAACTCAGATACAGTTCAAAACTCAGATAATTCGATCTGATTCAGGACTATTAGATACAGTCACTCATGTTATCAGTCATATCAGTTATTAAAATTTCAGGTTATTAGTATTCAGACTCAGTAATCATGTTATCTCATTGTCAGTTATAGTTACGTATTTATGCATGCATTCTCATGTTCACGTTAGACAATCATTTAGTGATAATCATGCATGTGAACCCTTTCATATAGCCTACCTTATATGTATACTCAGTATATTCTATTGTATTGACATATTTATGCTATGGTGCTTTCATTTTATGTTACACCATAGGTTTAGAGACATGAGTTCCAGATCAACAGTAGATTCCAGTTTCTGCAGTCAGAGTCCAAAGTAAGTCCTCATCCTTCGAGGGAATGATTATTTCCTTACTATCCCATTGATTAGCTTATTAGTTGGAGTTAGTTGGGGACATGTCCCATCAAATCCTCATTTAGATTATTTAGACATTAGAGGCTTTTATACTAGATGCAAACTATCATGTTTCAGATTTTAGAATTTTCAATTTTGTTTTGGGTATTCTATTACCCCACTCAGATGTTTTATTATTCAAATTTTGTTTAGTATTGAACCTTATGTCCTTTCAGTGCATATTTCTGCATTATCATGTTATATTATGCAATGTAAAGGTACAAATATAAGTCATGGGTTAGCTTGTGGTCCTTTGGGGTCATGAGCACCGTGTAGCATTCCGGGTACTAGGTTCGGGGCATTACAAACTCAGTATCAGAGACTAAGGTTCAATAGAGTCCTAAGGAATCTGAAAGTCGCATCTAGTAAAGTCTTGTACATGGGTGTATTGCGTGCCACATTTATATACAGGAGACTATAAGATATTTTAGAAACTATTTCACCTCTTTAAGTATTCATATCACGCCAGTGAGCATAATCTCAAGTCAATCTCTCAGGATAAGCCATTTCTCCCTTTCTTCTACAAAACATGCCTCCTAAAAGAGGAAATGTAAATCAGTCAACTCCTCAACCCGAAGATCGTTTGGGCGATCATGTTTCTTATACGGAGTTCAGGTCCACATTAACCACTCTTTTTTAATTAGTTGTCTCTTAGAATGAATGGTCAACAATTATTTCGGCCAACCTAGTAGCCAACTCCGCCACAGCTAGAATTCAGGACTTCTTCCAAATGAATCCTCGAGCCTTTCTTGGGTTTAAAGTAGATGAAGACCCTCAAGAATTCATTGATCAGGTTCAAAAGGTGATAGAAATCATGGGCGTGACTACTCTTGAGAGTGTTGAGCTAGCTTCATATCAGTTGTAGAATGTGGGTCATGCTTAGTTCAAATAGTGGAAGTCAGAAAGGTCAGATGACGCAAGTACTATAGAGTGGGAGGAATTTGTCACTGCATTCTTAGACATGATCTTTCCCCAAGAGCTTATAGGCTAAGGTATTAGAATTCATCAACCTCAGGCAGGGTAATATGATGGTGAAAGAGTATTCTCTTAAGTTTTCTCAATTAGCCAGATATGCCCCTCATGTGGTTGTAGACAGCAGAGCCAAGATGAGTATGTTCACTTCAGGGATAAATTATAGCATGGTAAACAAGTGGAGATCTACTATTATGAATAGTGACATGACTTTATCTAGGCTTATGACTCATGCTCAGCAGACAGAGGAGCAGAAGATTAAGTGGATAGAGAAGTAGAATAAGAAAGCTAGGATATGTAGCTTCAATTTTAGCCATCCTAAGTCAGAGAGAGGCAATCATTTTCAAATTTTCCCTAAGTGATCAGTTCCATTTCCTTCTTCAGCCAGTGCTTCAGCTCCTAAATTCAGAGACAGGGTGCTAGGCTCTAAGTCTCAGGGTAGTTTCAGCAATTCCCAAACTACTCTCCTTTGTAAAACTTGTGGTAAGAACCACAAGGATGCTTACAGAGTTGGCAGCGATGTCTGTTTTAATTATGGAAAGCCAGTCCACAGAGTCAGAGACTGCCCTCAGTTAGGTTATCAGAGTCATCTTTGCTCCTCAGCTCGGTTCGGTCACCTGAATCAGCAGGCTGCCACCACCAAGGCTACTAATGGGCAACGCCTAAATCGCCTTTATGCTTTTCAGATTTGACAAGATTAGGAAGATTCTCCTAATGTTGTTAACATTACGTTACAGATCTTTCATGTGTATGTTTATGCTTTGCTAGATCTAGGAGCCTCCTTGTCTTTTGTTACTCCTTAGGTAATAGAATAGTCCAGTTTCAGTTTCTAAATAATCCTATCCTAGAGTTGAAGGGTAGTACTTCATCTTTTAGAGGTCAGCTGGGCAAGAAAATGGATATCTAAGGGATATGTCTATCATTTTGTTCAGGTTAAGGATTCTAGTTCCCAAAGTCTTTGTCTTGAATCAGTTCCAGTCATAAATGAATATTTAGATGTCTTTCCCAAATATCTTCCAGGAATTCCTCTCGAAAGGGAAATAGACTTTAGCATTGTTCTCTTCTAGATACTCAGCCCATATCTATTCTGCCATATAGAATGATACCAGCAAAACTCAGAGAACTAAAAAATAGTTGAAGGATCTCTTAGATAAGGGATTTATCAGACCTAGTGTTTCCCCGTGGGGTGCTCCAGTATTATTCATGCATAACAAAGACGGTTCTCTCAGAATGTGCATTGAATACCGTCAACTCAACAAGGTCACAGTCAAGAATAAGTATCCTTTTCCTAGAATCGGTGACTTGTTTGACCACCTTCAGGGTGCCTGTTATTTCTCTAACATAGTCCTCAGATTTGGCTATCATCAGCTTAGAGTTTGAGAATGTGACATCCCAAAAAGAGCTTTTCATACTCGATATGGTCACTTCGAATTCTTAGTTATGTCACTTTTCATACTTGAAAGATTATGACTTAAGTGTCCTTTATCAACTGGGAAAGGCCATTATAGTGGCTAAGGCTCTCGATAGATTATCCATGGGTAGTGCTTTTCGTGTTGAGGATAGTAAGAAAAAGTTAGCTCAAGAAGTACATCAACATGCCAGACTAGGCATTCGCTTAGTCGATTCTTAGGGGGTGGTGTATCTGTTCTGAGTATTTCAAAATCATCTCTAGTTTTTGAGGTAAAAGAAAAGCAATATAGAGATCCCAGCCTTGTCAAGTTGAAAGAATTAGTTCAGGATCAGAAAATAGCGGTTTTCTCCCAAGGGGGAGATCGTGTTCTTTGTTTTTAGGGTCGTCTCTGTGTTCTAAATATATATGACATAAGGCAGTGAATTCTTGCAGAAGGGCATGGTGTGCATTACCCTATTCATCTAGGGTCCACAAAGATGTACTGCGACTTGTGGAAGATCTATTGGTGGTGTGGGATAAAGAGAGATATTGCAAAATTTGTGGCAAAGTAATCCACATCTCAACAAGTTAAGATAGAGCACTAGAAGTTTAGTGGTCCTATGCAGGAGTTCAATATTCCTACTTTGAAGTGGGAAGTTGTGAACATGACCTTCGTTATGGGTTTGCCTCGAACTCGTTATCAGCATGATTCAGTTTGGGTCATTATAGAAAGAATGACAAAATCAGCCCATTTTTATCCAGTTCATACCTCTTATTCAGACAAGGATTACGCCAAACTCTACATTAAAGAGTTGGTCAGATTGCACGGTGTTCCATTATCCATTATCTCACAAAGAGGTACCTAGTTCACCTCTCATTTCTAGAAAGCATTCCAAAAGGGTCTTGGTACCTGAGTTTATCTCAGTACAACCTTCCATCCTCAGATAGATGGTCAAGCAGAGAGGACCATTCATACTCTAGAAGATATTCTAAGAGCATGTGCAATTGATTTCAAGGGTAATTGGGATGACCACTTGCCTTTGATTGAATTTGCATACAACAATAGTTATCATTCCAATATTCAGATGTCTCCATTCAAAGCTCTCTATGGTAGGATATACAGATATCTAATTAGTTGGTTTGAATTTAGTGAGCCCTCAGTCATAGGTCCTGACTTAGTATTCAACGCCTTAGAGAAAGTCCAGTTGATCAGAGAAAGACTCCGGGCTGCTCAGAGCCGATAGAAGTCTTATGCAGATGTTCGTAGAAAGGATCTTGAGTTTGAGATCAGTGATCTTGTTTATATAAAGATCTCTCCCATGAAGGGAGTGAAGAGGTTTGGCAAGAAGGGAAAGTTCAATCACCGATATGTCGGTCCCTTCAAGGTTCTCAGTCGATTTGGCAAGGTAGCGTATGAGCTCAAATTGCCTTAAGATCTAGCCTTAGTTCATCAAGTCTTCCATGTCTCTTTGCTCAAGAAGTGTATAGGTGACCCGTTAGTAGTACCTATTCAAATCATTGATAGTCAGAACAACCTCTCTTATGAAGAGATTCTAGTCAAAATCTTAAACTATCAGACTCGTAGATTGAGGAACAAAGAGGTCTCGATAGTTAAGGTTCTTTGGAGAAATCAGTCCATTGAGGGAGCGACTTGGGAAGCAGAAGCAGAAATGCACACCAAGTATCCTCACCTCTTCTCCACCAACTCATACCAAGATCAAGGTAACAGTTCTCCTTTAGCTTACTCAGTTTCATGTTCTGTGTTCATCATGAACTTGGTATTCAGTTTCATCTTCATATTCCCATCATAAACTTGGTATCAAGTACCATTGCATATCTAGTCATGCACTCATGTAGCAGTTTAGTCATATATTTATGCATCAACCATGCATTCTTATTATTAGAAAATTAGTTCTTCAGAACACTCAGTTATGCATTCATCAATCAGTTATATCTGAATCAGATATGCATGTTCAGTATGTTATATTCAACCTATCAGTCAGGCTAGTCATGAGATCATGTTTAATTTATTCATCTTCAGTATACTGTTTCCCCTCTGAGTCAGTCTTATTCGAGGACGAATATTCTCAAGGGGGAGATATTATAATGCTCGTGCCTTTTTCTTAGCTCGAAATCATCTCAAGGATGTCAGAACATTCTTTGAAATATGAAACCATATTTTTACACATAGTATTTTAATGATTTTAACTTTCCATCACGTGAGAAATTGAATAAGCTTTCCATCGATACTAATTACATCAAAATTCGGTATTGAGGAAAGAAGTTATGGATGTTTTACTCAGAGCTGTCAGAATCGCCCAGGTGCGATAGCCAGGTTGACGGACCATCGATCTAGCGATGGACCGTCACTTAAACCATCACAGCCAAGGTAGTGGGTTAACCTTTTGGTCCACCTATGATGGTTGAAATGATAGACCGTCGACCCAGCGATGGACCGTTGCATGAGCCGTCGTTGCTTAGGCAGTGAGACCCTATTCTGGTCCACCTATAACGGTCGAAACAATGGACTGTCAATCCAGTGATGCACCATTGCATGATACTTTTCTACCTAGTTAGAGAGACCCTATTCTGGTCCACCTATGATGGTCGAAATGATGGAACATCGACCCAGCGATGGACCAGCGCACGAGCCATCAAAGGTTCCATTCAGTGAATTTTTAAGTCGTTTTAAAGGGTTTTTTGGTCCTTTGCCACCTGTTTATATACCTAGTTAAATCCAGCCAGAAATCATATTCTCATTATAATTTCATAACAAATATTAGCGTTTCTCTCTAACCTTAATCACCTAGAACAAAATCCAATCTTCTTCAAGAGCTAAGGGATTTCCAACCTTAACCCAGGTATGCATAGTGTTCATTCATGGACTCCTTTTGTCTATGAAGCCCAAAAATCCCTTATCTAAATTAGAGTTATGGATTTTCTTAGGTATTTCATGATTTGGCTGCTCTTGTTCATGTTGATAATGAGTAACTGAACTGTATTTCATGAATGAGTGCTAAATTCCATATGGGTTGATTTGTATAGGTATAGATTCATGAAATCCTCATACTAAACCCTTGAATGATTAAATTAGAACTGAATCATGATAGTAAATTGTTTTATGATGTTATTTACACACTCTAAGCCTACCATGTGTTTGATTAAATGCCTAGATGAAGGAAAAATGTCTAATTAGCATGATATCATGAAATCCCCATGTATATACAAGATTATTCCTAATACATGTTTGATAAAATGCTTTAGTAAATGTATTAGGATGATTTTTATGTATTCAATCAAGTCATGCTTTATTCGTTTCCTTCAATGAGTCCTGGGGGAACTTGTACTCGAAACATTAGCTGTGTGCCTAGATCCATGTCATGTTTTCATGATACTCTTTGTCAATCTATGAATCCTTATACTTCAGACAATATTATGACTCAAGAAAATCTACATGATCTTATGAAATCCATCATTTGTCAGATATCAGTAGTATTTCATCAGTCAACGGAATTTAGTAATTCAGCTCATGTTCAGTTCAGTAAATCATGTTTAGTGTCCATTTAGATGGGAGTAGAAATTAGCACCGAGTGAACCCAAGAATTAGGACACACACCATCAGATGAGGGTGTGATCCTTAGCAGTCATCCTTATATTCTAGAACTATGTAGCCAGCATAGGTTGAGACATTAATATTGTTGACGAAGGCTGATGAGGTGGATAACCACTGTTAGATAAGGTCCCCATCATTCTTGTATAGGGGCCACTATCAGATGAGGGTCTCCTATAGCTTGTCCTTACCAGTGGAGCAATATTGATACTCTTCCAATTGGGGTTACAGATTGGACCCTAACTCAGCCATAATGGCGTATCAGGGGCATGTCGATTAAATAACTACTTCCCATAGTTTTATGTTACAGAATTAGGACTGTCAAATACATTCAATCAATCTCAGTAGCAGAACTCAGATAGTTCTTCAGAATTCAAGACTGTCAGATACAGTCAACTCAGATATAGCTTAGAACTCAGATAGTTCTATCAGATTTTAGACTATCAGATACAGTCACTCATGTTATCAGTCATATCAGTTATTAACATTTCAAGTTATCAGTATTCAAAGTCATTAATCATTTTATCACATTGTCAGATTTAGTTACATAATTATGCATGCATTCTCACATTCATGTTAGATTGTCAATTAGTACATAGCCTACCTCACATGTATACTCAGTACATTCCATTGTACTAACGTATTTGCGCTATAGTGCTTTCTTTTTATGTTACACCATAGGTTTAGAGACACAAGTTCTAGATTAGCAGTAGATTTTTGTTTCAGCAGTTAGAGTCTGAAGTGAGTCCTCATCTTTTGAGGGCATGATTATTTCTTTACTATATCATTGATTATCTTATTAGTTGGAGTTATTTGGGGACATGTCCCATCAACTCCTTACTAGATTATTCAGACATTAGAGGTTTTCAAACTAGATGCAAACTATCATGTTTCATATTTTAGTATTTTTAGTTTTGTTTTGGGTATTCTATTACCCCACTCAGATGTTTTTTTATTTAGATTTTGTTCAGTATTGAACCTTATGACCTTTTAGAGCATGTTTCTGCATTATCATGTAATATTATGAAGTGTACAGGAATAAATATCAGTCATGGGTTAGGTTGTGGTCCTTCGAGGTCATGAGCACCATGTAGCATTTTGGACACCAGGTTTGAGGCATTACAATTACCTACTTAGACCAATTTGCCCAATGCTGAGGTGCAAATATGCAGCTATTGAAATAGCCAAAATAGGGCCTTCATAAGGCTAAGTTGCTGGTCATTTTCCCTCATTCTTAAGTCACAAAAAAGGTTATACTTCACAAATTCTCTCTACTTTCTTTAAAGCAACTAAGAGAAACCCTATATTTCCTTTTAACATTATTGCAGAAACCCCAACCTTTGCAGGCCAAGGTAAGTGAAAAATCTTAAGGTTTAGCATAATTCTCCCATAGAAGATTAGGAAAACATGCTATTCATGCTTAATTTTTAGTCCATGGTAGAATATAAAGTAAGCTAACCGCTCTATTTTTCTTTGTTGTTAAGAGATCTCTTTTCTTCTTTGGTTTAAAGTGTGAAGGAAAGTGAAAGTTAAAGTTCTTAAGGAGTTCAAATTAAAAGAATAAGTTGAAGAACTGAGGTAAGGTGACTACTCTATTTTTTCTCCTTATATATGAATTTGAGAGAAAATTATGGATGTGTTGTTATTGAGAACTCACGAGATGATGAGTTCAATAAATGATTCCTTGAATAAAAGGGATTTGAGACTTTTTTGTAGACTGTTTTATATGTATATATGGCGGCTGGTAGGTTGATGTTGAGGAAAGATGCGATTAGTTCATATTGAAATATTGAAGAATGGTGTGGTGGTACATCATCGAGCTAATTGGTGTACATGATTATTACTCATTCATTTTTTATACCATTTTTGGAGGGTGTAATGAAGTCATTTATTTTGGGGGATCTTAAAATAATCTTTATACATATGTTTATAATTGGAGGAGAAAAAGGTTAAAACAACACCCTTGATTGGCAAATTAAGGGCTTACTGCCCAGCTACTGTTTTCATAAAATTAAGTATCCCAAATGTGTCGGTTGCTTGCTAATATTAGTTTAGCATATATTTTATTGTAGATAAGTAATCTAAAAGGCGATAAGTCAAGTGGGATTAGTATTTGAGTTGTACAACCAGGTATGTAAGGCTACTCTATGTCGTATTCTTTGCCATAAAATCCAGCACTTTTGGTACAACATAAGATTCTAAATCTTTCCCATAGTATATTGTACCTAATAGCAGAACATGATCTCCTATCTAGATAACAGTCTTGTTCCTTCTCCCTAATGTTTTAAAATACCTTACCACATGCTTATTATTGAGTCTATACTTTTACATTCACTAGCAAGTCTCAAGGTCTCTCATTTAAGTCAAATAAGACCCGTATGTTATTTTCAGCTCCTAAACATCTCATTCGTGTACAATCTACCCCATACCTCTTTGTCATTGCATTAAGCATTTATTCATATATCTCTTATTGGTAGATTATTATTTTGAAGTACCAAAATTCTATGACCACTAAAGTAACAATCTCAAAGGCTAAATAAATTAAGTAACACAATCTATATTGAAATGGGTGGAAGCTCAGGGGCATAATCCTAGCATGGGCCGATCTCAATGTCTATTTATGGGTAGTAGATTAGGGGCGTAAGCCTAGAATAGGCCGATCCCAATGTTTATTTATAGGTGGCAGCTCAGGGTTGTAAGCCTACCGTGAGTTAATCCTGATTTGTCTATTTAGCACTAATCAGCTGGTTATTTGTATCATATGGCTTACAAAGATTATAAAGTAAGAAAGTTAAAATAAATAAAGGAATGTAATATACCTGACCCTATAATTATATATAAAGGTGGTCTACTAGCACTATTTGTAAATTTGTATTTGATTTCTATTGAGCTCCTATATCATGTGTGGTTACTTTTAGTCTTATATATTCCGTACATACTTTCATACTGATGCCCCTTATAGAGGACCCGTATTTCATGCTGCAGGCACAGGTGCTTCAGCAAATACACCTTTTCAGTAGGAGCTCAGGATATCCAGCAGCTTTTGGTGAGCTCCAGATTGATTCGGGGAATTTAGAGTCTGTTTTGTATATTTTTGTAATGTACAAAAGTTAAGAGTATGGTTTTTCCCAACCTTATATAAGTTTCTATGTATCTTTTAGAGGCTTTGTAGACCAATGTAAAATTAAGTATGGTAATGTCTTATTTCTTAAATGTTGTGGCCCCAACGGCTAAGTCTTGCATATAATTTGGTGCTTGCCCATGTGGTTGTTATCATTCATGTATTGTATCATATTTGGTAGAACTCTTGGATATCATATTTATATACATGAGATGTGATACAAGCTTAAAGAGCACAAAGAATACAAGAGCTTGTAGAAGGTTTAAGTCTCAGATGGTGCAAGTGATTGAAGACCTTTTGGAGCCTTATCAAAGTCTTGTCCAAGTGAAGAAAGGAGGAGGGATATTACACACCATAGGCACCTCCCATTAAGGTCATGATGGACTTTTTACACTACAAAATAACACTCTAGATAAGCCTTTCTTGAAGCCCTCATTACGGGCATTTTAGTCATTGTGTTGTAATAAGTATAAAATAGACATTTTAGCTTCTCTTTTCATTAGACTTTGATGAATTGATTGACTATTACTCAAATTTTATTTTCTTTCCTTAGTGTAGGGCTTGGAAAAGCCATCTTACCATAGGTCTTAGATAAGACATCTAAACTAGGGATTAATACATTTGATGGATTTCACTTGTGTTGATCAATTGGCAAGAAAGGTATGATTATGGAGTATGAATTCCTTTGGTCCACCTAAGAGTGTGGTTTTATCCTTCATTGGTGTTGTGTGTCTTGATGTTTGACACACACCTTGGTGCTATTCAATGGTGTAAGTGTATGTCTCGCTATCTATCCTTTACATTTATGCACTTTTCTCTTCTTTTGTGTTGTATCCGTTTGTTTCTCTACTTCATCTCCTTTCTTGTAGCTTCTGATTTTTGTTCCTTTAGGATTAATTTCATTTTTAGTAGTTGATTCTTGTATCATTTGGTATCAGAGCCTTGTATTAGAGTTATTCCCACAACTCTAAGCCTTGGATCTAAGAAAATCTCACAAAAAAAGAGTCTAGAGTTAAGAAAATTAAAAAAATATAGGTGTTTCATGTTTTTGTACTTGGACAGCATTTTAAATCATAGATCTACATGTTTTATGTTGTTTTGTTGGTTTCTAGTGCTATATTCTTGTTCACTAGCACCTAAGGAGTCTAGATCTAAGTTTGGAATAAGATTTGATTATTTTTTAGCTAGATCCACCATTGTTGTGACTTGTTTGAAGCTTTTTGTGGTGGGATCTCGTTTTTACCTTCTTGTTCGTGGCATTTTGTGGCTGATTTGTTGTTATTTGATCTTGCCTTTACCCAAGGAACCTAGATCCAAAGAAAAATTGAAGTTAGACTTCATTTGCCTTGTGGTCAAACTTTGGTCAACTCTTGAATATTCATATTGTTCTTCACCATCTTCATATCTTATTGAAGAAGAATATTCAAAAAGGGTGTTGATCCACAAAAATAAATAAAGAGAGTGAAAAAGTTGTTTGTATAAAAGAATATTTCAAGAATATTCAAGTCTTCCAAAAGAAGAAGAGACAAAGGGAATATTCAAAGTACAATTAAAAGTACAAGTAGGGGGGAACCATTGATTTCAAATCAATTTGAACTTGCAAAAAAAGGCTCCAACCCTCCATTTTTACCCAAATTTCGTCAATATACTCTCATTAGTGGGTATTTGGCCGAAACGCAAAGTTTGAAGTTGAAAAAAAAAATTTGCAAAAAAAATCAACTACTAATCACAAAGTGCCATGCCATCACTTGCATGAACAACCGAATTGAGTTCTAATTTAGATTTCCTAGTTTCTAATTGTTTTTTCTAGTTTCTTTTGTATTGATTCTATCACTAATTATCAAACTATTAAGTACCTACTAGGTTGATAATTACTCTTGAGTCCGTTTATTCGTGTCATCGCTTTTTGTATGTTTTTCCCGTTTTAATTCATAGTAGTTTGTTGGTTCAAGTCTATACATTATTTTTATTTGATTCATATCAAACATAAATCGATTACGGGACAAGGCATATTCATCACAAAATCACTTGCCAAATATTGCAAAGTTTTCAACACTTGTGAGACCAAATGTAAGGTGAGATACGAGTGTGAGTGTGGTGAGGCTTTTGAACTAACTTGTTTGTTCATTTTGTAGTTGTTGTATTTGCTATTTTTTGCTTGTTATTAGTTACTTTAACCATGGAATCCAAAGGTAACACATCTCAATCTTTGGGAAATGATGTTTTGGGAGTCTTATGGCTCGGTTGGATGTACTAAATCAAGACTTGAAGGGTGATTTGGACCTTATAAAAGGTGACTTGAGATTCATGAAGGGTGATGTAGGATCCATAAGGGGTGACATGATTAGAATTAAAGTAGGGGTTGATAGAATATGTTCACCAAAACCTTCACAGAATTCAAACAACCAATTCCCAAATCCACTTGACCAAAGACCCTACACTCCACAAAACCCCGTGCCATAAATCCAAACCCATCATCAACCAAATCCAATGCCTCCTATACACAAGTTAGAATCCAAGGAGAATGATGTCGAGACTCAATATGGAGAGAAACTTAGTGGTGGGATATAAGAGGAATATGAATAAAATAGGAAAAGGGAAAGGGGAATCGCAGGTAGTGAAGTTGGAGAGGGAAAGAAATGCTTGATTGTTGATATTGTCCACAAAAATTCATTATTACTAACTAACACAAATACTATAATTTTGCCTAGTATTTTCTGTTCTCATGTGAAGGTTCAAGACCCTATAAGTCCCAAGGAAAAGCCCAAGGAAGTTCCTTTCAAGCCCTTGGCCGAAAGTTCCAATTTTGGGATAAGTGACGAAAAAGTGAGTCCAAAGTAAAACTTTTACATATTCCCTTGTAATGTGGAGCATGAAGTTTTACATAATGCAAAACCAAGTGAAGAACACAATTCCCATGATCTACAGGTAACAAATCTATCTTTTACACTCCTAGAAACTTGAATTATTGTGATGTGGCTAGTAGTAGCCAAAGTAGTGTAGTTTCGGATTTTCTTAGTGAAGAAGTGTATGAATCTTCCTTTTGTGATACTCTTGGTGTTTTTAGGTTAAATAAGGACTAATATATTGTTGTGAGTACGTAAGCACTAGTTGATTCTTTAGATGACAAAATTAACTCTTTTCATAAGAATGATTTGTATCCACCTATTGCTAGCACTTATAACTTGAATAAGGTTCCATTCCCAAGTGACAAGAGTATTCACCCACTAGTTTACCCTTGTGAAAAACATGGTGATTCTATGTTGGTATGTGAGTTTCCAATAACTAGTAAGGTTGTGAATGATGATCAACTTACTCACGGATATAGTCCACTACTTGAACATGTGAATGGTATGATTGAAAATTTTCAAGTTAGTGTTGGTTCTTGTAATGTTTATCTAGATAATGAATATGGTCCTTTGAACTTGTGTGATGAAAGCCATGATTTTGGTCTTGTTCATGGTGACTATGTGTATGTAAAAGTTATGAGTAATGCCTTGGGTGATTGTGAGCTTGATTTTCTGGTAAAAGGAATGAGTAGCCTCGGCTTAAGCCCTTGGCTACTTCATCTATTTGATCCCGGTGCACTAGTGGGGTGGGAAAGGAATTATCTCGGTTTGTGATTATTCCCTCTTGATGTTTGTCTTATCTCTATCACTTGTAATGCTTATACTAAATTTCATTGTCAAAACAAGGGATTGATGGTTGTATTTTAAAAGTGTACCCCTTCGGCATGAAGTCTTCATACTTGATTCCTTCCTATACTACCTCTTTATCTATGATGATAACCATGTTAATTTTGAATGTGTAATGTGTAGAGGTACTAGGTTTGGTTGCTGGATTCCTTCTTTGAATGATAATGATATGTGGATAAGGTGGACCTTAGGATCAATAGTAGAACCATATTTGATGAGGTCCTTTGTAGAGGTAATAAATCAAATGTATCTTATGGTTCCAAAGCCAAAAGTAGTCTTATCTTTTGAGTATAGTAAAGCCATTAAGACTATTGTAGTATCCTTATCTCTTGATATTGGACAAAACAACCTCCTTTATGCCATTCATTCTAAGCTTTTCGTGTCACATACAAAGGACCCATGGTGCAAGTGATTGAAGACCTTTTGGAGCCTTTTCAAAGCCTTGCCCAAGTGAAGAAAAGAGGAGGGATCTTACACACCATAGGCACTTCACATTATGGGCATGATGGACTTTTTACACTACAAAATAATACTCAAGATGAGCCATTCTTGAAGCCCTCATTAATGGCATTTTAGTCATTATGTTGTAATAAGTATAAATAGACATTTTAGCTTCTCTTTTCTAAGCCCTACACTAAGGAAAGAAAATAAAATTTCAGTAATACTCAATCAATTCATCCAAGTCTAATGAAAAGAGAAGCTAAAATGTCTATTTATACTTATTACAACACAATAACTAAAATGCCCTTAATGAGGGCTTCAAGAAAGGTTCCTCTTGAGTGTTATTGTGTAGTGTAAAAAGTCCATCATGCCCTTAATGTGAGGCGCCTATGGTTTCTAAGATCCCTCATTCTTTCTTCACTTGGATAAGGCTTTGAAAAGGCTCCAAAAGGTCTTCAATCACTTGCACTATCCGAGACATGAACCTTCTAAAAGCTCTCGTACTCTTTGTGCTCTTTATGCTTGTATCAAGATGTACAGGGCTGTAGATTGGTTATCTTGGGCCTTATGACTACAGGTGCCTATCCTCCCCAATAGGATTTAAAGGGTGACAAAAGTGGTATCAGAGCTGGTCGTCTAGGCAGTCTACAAAGCCGTGTCTACGTAGAATCTTTATTATAGGTGTGTTACATGCCAAATCTATAAATAGGAGGGTATGGGACATTTAGGGGTTTTCTCTTTTTCTTCATATCTTAGATCGAGCAATAGAGCAATTTTGTTTTCTATTATCATAGTAAAGATACCCATTACAAGGTGTAAGAATATAAGTAAGCGAATGGATATGGCTGACGGAGATGGGACCAATAAGTCACCACCTAGGATAGTTACTCAAAGTAAGGATCAAGCTAAGTTTGTATCACAAACTTCTTCTACTCCTCCATCTCCAGAAGAGCTAAGAAGGAGAAGAACAACATCCTCAGAACCACCTATTAATGCTACTGAGCAAGATCTAAGGAATGCGGTGCAATTGCTAGCTCGTATAGTTACTGGATAATATCAAAGATAAACTATTCCAACCACAGGTTTTAGTGGTGAAGATAGGGAAGCTAGCCTACGAACATAGGATTTACTTCAGCTAGATCCTCCCATATTCACCAGATCAGATATTAATGAAGACCCACAGGGCTTTATTGATCAAATCCAAAGAGCTCTAGATGTCATGCATATATCGGGTAAAGAGATAGTTGAGGTAGTAGAATATAGATTCATATGGGAGGCTATATTTTGGTATGAAGACAAGAAACAATATAGGGGTATCAATGAACCTTCAGCTACTTAGAAAGAGTTCCAAGAGGCATTTCTTGACCATTACCTTCCATTTGAGATCCGAGAGGCTCATGCAGATCAGTTTATAAATATTTACCTAGGGAATATGAGCGTGAGTGATATGGAATAAGCTGTAAAATCCAAAAATACACCTAAAGAAGGGAGATAAAGATAAGAATAGCAACACAAGAAGCAAATACCAACGGATTAAGACACAAAACACAAACTAAAATGCAATAAAAGAAAAGATAGTTAGTGAGGCATAACCATCACAGTACAATAGGAACCAAGGTTTGTATCAAACACCAAAACCCACTAAATCTTGCAATGGAAACACCACACACTTATGGTGACACAAAAGGGACACAAATCCCACAAAGCACCAACATTTCTAAGCTGATTTGTAACCTAAGTTATTTCACACTCAAGGATACCCTAGTTTCAATGACTTTTCCAAGCCTACACTATAAACACTCATCACAAGAGAGTTTACTCAATACTCATCAAAAACTAATGAGAATAGAAGCCTAAAAGTTTATTTATAGTTACTACATTAAAGACTAAACTACCATGAAAAAGGGATCCTATGGAGTGTAAAGGAAAGGCATCAAAACACCACAATTGCTTTAATAAGAGTAGGCAAGGGAAAACTTTGGAGTGTGATACTCCTACTCTTCTTTCAACTTGTGCCAATATTTTGAAGTGGTTCAAAAAGGTCTTCACACATTTCCAAACCCAAACTTGGCTCCTTGTGCTGGTCTTGTACTTTTTGCACCCGTATCATTCTCTCTATCTTGTAAAGAATTTAACCTTAAATTCATACTTTGAAAGAAAAAAGAGAGGGCAAGAAAGCACAAAATCCTAATGCCATGAGGGTTAGGGTTAGTGCAATAAATAATATCATCAAATAAAGGTGGTACACGTATAACAATGAACCTAACTCTACATAATATAAATCTAAGACTAGCATAGACATCATCATAAGAAAAGAGGAAGTATATAAAAAGGAATTAAGTGGGAAGGCATCAACCAAGGTGCTATAATCTGAAAGAATTCCATTTGACCCACAAAATATAGAAAATAAAGCACACAAGGATGGATTTAAGGCATTTATGCCCATATGGCCTCTTCCTTTTGATATAGATCTAACTATAAAAGCCAAAAATAACCTAAAAGAGGAGGATATGAAATAGATATGATGACACTATATGTAAGACAACACACAAATTCAACACAAACACAAGAGAAATTGCATAAAAGGAAAGATAGTTAGTGAGACATAAAAATTACAATACAAAAGGTAAAAAGGTTTGTTTCAAACACCAAAATACCCTTGATATTGAAATTGGAACACCACACTCTTAGTTTGACACAAAAGGGACTCAGGCCACCTCAAGAAACAACCTTTCTAAGCAAAATTGTCAACCAAAGTGATTCCACACTCTAGCTAACCCTAGTTTTGATTTCAACTCATAATGAGAATAAAGAAGACTACAAAATGAGTTCACTCAATATTCATCAATAAGATAATGAACAATAGAAGACTAAATGTCTATTTATAGTTATTACAAAAAAGGACCACAATTCCCTTAATGAAAGCCAAGGAATAGATCCCTCTTGAGTGAAGATTTCTAGAGTGTAAATACCATGATGCCCTTTAAGAAGGCTACCTTGGAGTTTAAGATCCCTTATCCTCTCTTCAACTTATGCCAAGGCTATAAAATGGTTCCAAAAGGTCTTCACCCACATTGTAAATTTGAAATTGGTCTTTCGAGAAAGATCTTGTACTCTATATAGTCTTTGCACTTGTATCATCCTCTCCATCTTAAAAGGAATTTGACCTTGAATTCATACCTTGGAAAACCAAAAAGGGGGCAAACAAGCACAAAATTCTCATGGCATGAGGTTAGAGTTAGTGCAACAAATAATATCAACATGCCAATGTAGTACACACCTGGAAAACAACCAAGAATCCTTTGTTTTGATCATGAAAAGCTTTGTACAAACGTCACAAAGGACATGGATAAGATAAACATCATGGAATAGTGAACATAAACCGTGACAATACCTTTCCCACCCTAATAGTGTACAGAGATCAAATGGGAGAAGTATCCAAGGACACAAGGTGACGCTACTCTTTCCTTCTACTAGGGTATCATGCTCACAATCACAGAAGACTTTTGTCCTTAAGAGAAGAATAACATTCAAGATTAAAGAGTTACAGCTTAGAAGTCTTCCTTCAACAAGATATATGCCATTAGTCATAATATTTCCATGCACATGATCTTTATGAACAAAACTAGTAACAAAGCTTTCACCACACCATATGTTTAAAGAGTCATGTTTATTATCAAGATCAACTCTATAGATGCCATAAGTAACTTTAGACTCTACAAGCACACCATACACATGACAAAGTAGTGAATGAAATTTATTAGTGAATTGATCATCATACGCATCAAAAGTACTACCAAAGAAATAATCATACACTTCTGCACTAAGAAAACCTGAAGCTGCACCAATTTGGACACTACTAGTCACATCATAATATTTTAAGTTTCTAGGAGTGTAGGAAGTAGCATTGTTACCTTGATTTTATTTATCGAAGCCCACTTGTATTTTTTGGAAGATCTTATTACAACAGAATATGTCAAAACTTTCCTTTTGAATCGTTTCTTCACCACCTCCCCCAAAATTGGAACTCTTGGCTAAAGACTCCACTAGATCATCAATAATGTTTTAGGAGGGACTTTATTTGGATTCTCCTTGGGAAATTTATGACCTTGAACCTGAACATAAGAAGAATCAATGCTAGGAAATATGCTAGCATTTGAGTTAGTGAGCAACAAGGGTCCTTTGTGGGTAAGTCCTGCAATCAAGTATTTCTCTCCCTCTTGTTGCATTGTTTTCTCCCTTCCTTTATCTCCCCTACTCTCAGATTACCCTTTCCTTTTCCTCTTCCCTTTCCCTCTCAACTCTCTCACTTATCGATGAATTTTATTAACTTTAGATGGTGAAAGAGGATGGAGAGTGAACCTTCGGCCACTGAATTCAAAAGTGTACCTATTAGTACTCGTATCATTCTTAGTAGATCTATTAAATTTCCATGGCCTACCCAATAATAGGTGACATGCTTTCATAGGGATTACATCTCATAACATTTCATCTTGATAGCTCCCTACTTTGAACTAATCACACATCATTCAGTGACCTTCAACTCACCTTACGCATTCAACATTGAAGCTTATAAGGCTTCAGATGAGGGGTAGTGGGTAGTTTTAAGTATTCAACCATGGTGACACTAGCAATGTTAACACAACTCGCACTATCTATGATCATGGAGCATACACCCTCTTTAATAGAAAACTTAGTATAAAAGAGATTCTCTCTTTGACTTGGATCATCCAAGGCCTTACTAAGAATGGCTCTCCTCACCACATACTATATACTTTACATTCACCTTCAAGTGGTCAAACATCTTCTTCACCTTCTTAATTTTGCACCTCATTATTCACTTTCTCTCCATCTTGAGGCCCGACCTTATTTTCCTTGGTTTCCAACTCCACCTCCTCCCCAAGATAGTAAAACTTTCATTTCCTAAGGATCACATTTCTCTGATTTGGACACTTACTAGCCTTGTGTCCCCACCCTTGACATTTAAAGCATTGAAATCCCTTAGAATTGGAATTAGGATTTGGTTTACCTTCATTTATTTAAGTATGGTGTTGGGCAACCTTGATTTTAGTGTATGGATTATTAGATGGAGGATTTTTATTCTTGTTCCAACCCAAAGATGATGAAATAACTTCTTTGTCCTTAGATCAACCCGTGGATTCTTGCTTTTTGAACTTGTTGGTTGCCTTTTGTTTTAGTTCCCTCTCATCCTCTAATGCCCGTTGGAAGATACCATCAATAGTTTCAAACTTATGATGAGTCATGTGAGAAGAAATGTCTTTGTTCAACCCAACTTTAAAGTGTATGATGTCATGACGAACTTTTCTCGATGATGATCAAGCTTCAAAATTAGTTGTTGAAATTGATCATAATATGCCATGACACTCTTGTTGCCTTGCCTCAAGTTGTAAATCTTGGCAAAGAGCTTATATCTATAATGCTTTGGTACATATCTTTCCCTCATAAGCCTCGTTAATATTTCCCAATGATGAGGTTGACCACTAATCATCACATTCCTTAATATTTTTGTATAATCCCACCAAGTGTTAGCCTAGCCTTCAAAGTGAGCTATAACATAGCAACTTTTTTTTATTTGGAAAGATTGTTAACTTGGAAGAGATTTTCACAAGAAGACTCCCATGAAATATATACTTTTGGATCACTCTCAAACTTGAAGATAGGAATAACAACCTTGATAGAATTAATTCCTACCTCTCAGTTTCCATATGGATTTCCATGACCATGCCTACCTTTATGCCATCGGTATCTACCTTGTTGCCCTCTTTGATCATATCTACCTCTCATCTCCTCATCAATTATATAGTCATTATTGTAAACTCTATAACCCTCTTGTTCCCTTCTACCATAGTCTTCTACATGGATGGGTTAATTTTGGTTAAGTGGAGCTTGATATGAGGGATTTAGTAAATGGTAAGGCCTTTGTCAAGTGGAGCTTGGATAGGAGCTATAGGATTTTGTTGAGGATAGGGTCTTTAGTTAAATGGGCCTTAAAGTGGGGCATCGGGTTTGGGCTTGGTATTTGGTTACCAAGTCTTTCTTGTCAGAATTGAGTGAATTGAGGGTCAAGGGGTCTTGTGGGGTTTTGGGTTTTGGAGTAAGTAGGTATTTGGGTGTGATTTTGTGGAGGTTTTGGTATATAGAGCATTTGATGGAGGGTCTCGGGTGTGCGGTAGTAGAGGTGTTTTGGTCTTTTCCAATTAAAGACACATGGTAGTGTTGAGGAGTAGAGGATCGGGAGTTCCTTTAACTCTCAACTTACTCCACCCTTTTACTCAATGAGGATATATACGATTGCACCTTGTCCACCTTTCGGTTGAAAGCCTCAATTTCGGCCATGATAGTTCTAAGAACATTGTTATCCATGATTTGGGAGGTTGTACCCTCGGATTCCATTGCCAATATACCTAAAAAGGAAAGAAAAACACCTACAAAATAGTTAACAAGTTTGTCTATAAGATCCTCACACACTCCCACTCTCGGTTTTACCTCACACTTGATTTCACAAGTGTTGAAAATTGGCTTGTACTTCGTGAGTGATTGACGGATGAGTCTACTTTTGTTCAGAGTAGTTTTTTGATTGAATGACTCAAGGAAATCTTGTTTGAAATTGAACCAACAAAATACAATGAATTTAAAATGAAAAAAGAACACAAAGAACGATAACACGAAAGAAAAAGGACTTAAAAATAATTCACAACCTAGTAGATAGTTACTAGTTTTCCTATTAGTGGTAGAATCAACAAAATACAACTAAGAAACAAAGAATTGAAACTAATAAAATACAAATTTGAGCTTAGATTGTGGTTGTTCCAAAATCATGACATGGCACTTTGTGATTGGACGACACTTTGCAATTTTTTTTTGTTCTTCAATGTTGTGTCTCGGCCAAAACCCCAATTAAAAGAGAGAGAGATGAATTTAAGGGGAGAAATCCAAGTTTTGGAGCCTCTTCAATCTTCAAAATGGATTTGAAATGAATTGGTTATCCCCATTATACTTTCAATTGTACTTGAATATTGCTTTTGTTCCCTCTTTTTTGGATAACTTAGAATATGCTAGGAATATTCTTTGTACAAACAATCTTTACACTCTCTTTCATATTTTTTGTGGATCAAACACCTTTTTTTGAATAATCTCCTTCAACAATCTATTAAGATGAATAACAACATGAATATTCAAGAGTTGACCAAGTTTGACCATAAGGCAAATGACCTCCAAATTCAAATTTTCTTGTAGATCTAGGTTACCTTTGCCAAACCAAGCACAAATAACATAAAATCTCCTTCCAAACATCACAACCACCACACTCCATACAAGATTCACCTTCAAAAAGCATCAAACTCAAGCCTAACAATGGTGGAATGCTCAAAACAACCTAGATCTTTCTCAAAATTTTGATCTAGAATTTATTAGTGATAGTGAACAAGGATCTAACACTAGAAACTATCAAAACAAACAAAAACTATGTAGATCTAGCTTTTAAGATTCAAATATACTACCCAACAAAAGAATCAAGACTTTTTTTGTGATTTTTTGACGTTTGACTCTTTTTTTGTGAAGATTTTCTTTAAGGTAACAACAATCCAAACCTTAGAGTTGTAGGAACAACCCTAAAATGGGGATCTAATACCAAATGATATAGATATAACTATAAAAGATGAAAATAACCTAAAAGAAGAGGAGATGAAGTAGAGAGTATGACACTAGATGCAAGACAAACACACGGATTCAACAAAACACAAGAGAAATTGCATAAAAGGAAAGATAGTTAGTTAGACATAGCAATTACAATACCTAAGTAACTAAGGTGTGTTTAAAACACCAAAACCCACTTGAGCTTGGAATTGGAACACCACACTCTCAGGTTGACACAAAAGGGACTTAAGCCACCTTAAGCACCAACCTTGCTAAGCCAAATTGTCAACCAAAGTGAATCCACACTCTGGCTAACCCTAGTTTTGGTTTCAACTCCTAATGAGAAGAAATAAGACTACAAAATGAGTTCACTCAATATACATCAATAAGCTAATGAAAAATAAAAGCCTAAATGTCTATTTATAGTTATTAAATAAAAGGATCACAATGCCCTTAATGAAAACCAAGAAATAGGCACCTCTTGAGTGTAGATTTTTAGAGTGTAAAGACCACCATGCCCTTAAAGTGAGGCACACTTGGAGTGTAAGATCGCTTCTCCTATCTTCAAATTATTCAAATTCTTTGAAATGGTTCCAAAAGGTCTTTACCAACTTTGTAAATCTGAGCTTGGTCCTTTGAGAAAGATCTTGTACTCTTTGTAATCTTTGCACTTGTATCACCTTTCAAGTAAAGTATCAACTTGGCATTCACACGTTGTGAATCATGCAACTTAAGCACAAATGTGTCAAACAAGGATGTACATTTAGTAGATAATGATACCTTTTCCCTCAGGTTTTCAAGAATGTCACTTTGCTTGTCATGTAGACCAAGCAACAAGTTGGGTGTGCCAACATCATCATGTCCACATTTGGCATCGAGGTCAAATGGAAAGAGTGGACATATACATGGGTATAGACAACATTCTTTTTCCCCATAGGCTTCACCAAAACTACAAGGTATACTCTCTACAATAGCATCCATATCATCAAAAGCTAATAGATAGTGGATAAAGGTATCACTCAAGTCAAATTGAACTAAGGTGTCCTTGTATATGTACTACTAGTTTCAACATCATCACCATGAGAACTCTCAAAAATAAGGTCACACATAGTATAAGAAATAATTTCCATACAATGGACACCTTCCCTTTCTATGGAAGTACCCTCAAGTAGACACATACCATCACCAAAATCAAAGGGATAATTACTTAAGTCTTCACAAGAAGCAAGCAATTCATCCTCATAGTCATCAAACATGGGTGGGGTATCATACAAGGGATCTTAACCATAATTAATTTTCAAGGAACAATCACTTATTGTGTTTCTTAAGAATTCAAGAAAGTTAAAATATCATCACCCAATTAATCATTCCTTTCAAAGACTACACAATCCTTACCTTTAAGAGTACTCTCATATTTAAAGAAGAGATTTCCATATTTAGAAGGAATGTTGTCACACTATAGTGGGTTAGCATATAGGCTATAGCCTTCAAGACAAGCTATACCTTCAATATCATTCTCACCACTAGGTTCATTAGGAGTGATTAGATCATCTTTGAACAAGATATTATACCTAATGAGAGAATGATCTACCCCCGAGGGAGATTTAGAACATTCAAGTTCACTCTCTAAAGGAAAACCACCAAGTTCCAAAGAAGTTTCAAACACATAATCATCTCTATGAGCAAAAATCGAGAGTAGAACATTCAATAGAGGTCATGCTAAATGGGTCAATCCTGTTTATTTGATCAACATTTTTAACATCATCACTCACTTAAGATCTATTAAACATATAATACACATCCTCAAGTGGTGGACAAATTTTGTACATAAGTTGATCAACACAATTCCCACAAGATGATGTACTATCATTCAACACATTGGCTACAACACTAGCTGAACATAAATTGATCTAAAAAGAAGAGTCAATTCAGTCATTAATAGGTTCAACTAGTGTATCCACACTCACAACATGTACATCATCATCAAAGGGCAAAGAATCAATAGATGATGTACTATCATTCAACACAATTGCTTCAACACTAGGTGGAGTTAAATTGATCTTACGTGAAGAGCCAATATAATCATCAATAGGATCAACCTAGTGTATCCATACTCACAACAAGTGAATCATTAACAAGAGGCAAAGAATCAATAGACTCTCAAATAGGTAAGCTACAACTCACACTCAATGGGATACTAGCTACACAATCACCATTAACATATATAAAAGCATAAGTGTTAGCTATTTTACCTTGAAGTTCTTTAGTATATTCTTTTTTACCTTGGTATGAAGGTTCCCCATAATATTTGGAAGCAAATTCTCTTCAGCCTTGTGTTCCTCCACCTGCCATGTTGGTACCTACACAAATCTCCTTAGAAATAGAAGGACAAACATAGTTAGCATAGTTTGGTGGTAGCATTTGTTTTCTAACTTCTCCGTGTTGGTTTTGAGTGAATTGGGGGTGAAGTGGTCTTATGGTGTTTCATCTTTGAGAGTAAGTGGGGGTTTAGGTGATGTGGTTTTGTGAAGGTCTTAGTGGATAGAGCATTGGATGAAAAGTTTCAGGTGTAATAGTTGTAGATATGTTTTGGGCATGTCCACTCGAACACATATGGTAGTGTGGAGATGTAGAGGGTCGGGAGTTGTTTTGACTCTCAACTTGATCCAACCTACCACTCAATGTTGACATGTCACTCTTTATTGATGCCATATCCTTTTTCATTTCTCCCATATCTAACCCTAACCTTGCAAGAGTTCGGTTGATGGCCTCAAGAGAAGCTTTGAAAGCATCAAGGACATTGTTATCTACGGTTTGGGAGATAGAAGCCTAGATTTCCATTGACAAAGTACCTAAACAAAGAAAAAACCTACAAAACAAATAAACAAGTTAGTTGAAATAAACTCACGACACTCACTCTCGGGTTTTACCTCAACTTGGATTTACAAGTGTTGAAAATCAGCTTTTACTTCGTGAGTGATTGAGGGATGAGTCTACTTTTGCTTGGAATAGATTTTCATTTGAGTTGACTCAAAGAAAATTTGTCTCGGACTTGAACCAACAAAGAACAGTGAATCACAGAATGAGAAAAGCACACAAGGAATGGAAACACAAAAGAAAGGACTCTAAACTAATTCTCAACAAAATAGCAGTTACTAGTTTGCTAATTAGTTATAGAATCAACAAAAATGTAACTAAGAAACAACAAATTAAAAATTTGAACTCAAAATTTGGTTGCCCCAAATAATAACATGGAACTTTGTGATTGGACGTCAATTTTACAAAAAAAAATTGTTCTTCACTTTTGAGCTTCAGCCAACTTCAATCCCAAGAGTGTAGATTTGGTTTTGGGGGGAAATTGAAAGGTTTTTGGAGCCTTTTAAAGTTTATAATGAGTTTGAATTGAATTGGTCCCCTCCTTGTACTTGCACTTGTACTTGCTCTTGTACTTGATTATTCCTTCCCTTTTGTTGTTTTCTTTCTTTTGGATAACTAGGAAGGTACTTAGAAATTTTCTTAAACAAGTACTACACTCTTTTTCCTCCTTTTGCAAGATCAAAAAGCACTTTTGAATATTCCTCTTCAACAAGATATGAAGATGAGAAAGAATAACAAGAATATTCAAGAGTTGACCAACATTTGACCACAAGGCAAATGACTTCCAAATGTAAGTTTTCTTGAAGATCTATGGTCTCTTTGCCAAGACAAGCACAAATATCACAGAATCAGATCCAAAACATCACAACCACAATGATCACTATGAGATCCACCTTCCAAAAGCTTCAAACACAAGTATAACAATGGTGGAATGTGTAAAACAACCTGATCTTTCTCAAATCTTACATCTAGACTCTATTAGTGCTACAGAACAAGGATCTAGCACTAGAAACACACAAAACACACAAAAACAAAGTAGATCTAAATATTCCCCAAACACAAAAACGGGTTAACAATTTTTTTTGTGAGATTTTCGAGTTTCTACACTCTTTTTATGAAGATTTTCTTTAAGGTAACAACAATGAAAGACTTAGATTTGTAAGAACAACTTTAAAATATGACTCTTATACCAAATGATATAGGACTAAGCTATAAAATCAAATAATACACCTAAAGAAGGGAGATAAGGATGAGACTAGCAACACAAGAAGCAAATACCAACGGATTAAGAGACAAAACTCAAACTAAAATGCAATAAAAGAAAAGATAGTTAGTGAGACATAACCATCATAATACAATAGGAACCGAGTAGTGTATCAAACACCAAAACCCACTAAAGCTGCAATGGAGACACCAAACTTTTACGTTGATACAAAAGGGACTTAAACCTCCCCAAAGTACCAATGTTTCTAAGACTATTTGTAACACAAGTGATTCCACACTCAAGTATGCCCTAGTTTTAATGAATTTTCTAAGTCCTACACTATAAACACTCCTCACAAGAGAGTTCACTCAATATTCATCAAAAACTAGTGAGAATAGAAGCAAAAAAGTCTATTTATAGTTAATTACATCATATACTAAACAACCCATAATGAAAATGGGCTCTTATGGAGTGTAAGGGAAAGGCATAAAAAGACCACAATGCCCTAAATGAGAGTAGGCAAGGGGAGGCTTTAGAGTGCAAGACTCCTACTCCTCTCTTCAACTTGTGCCAATGCTTTGAAGTGGTTCAAAAAGGTATTCACACATTCATAAATCCAAACTTGGCTTCTAGTAGAATGTCTTGTACTCTTTGCACTCGTGTCAGTGAGGGAGTACAACCTCTAGTTTAACTCTTTATCTTGGTATGATCCTAATGTAGTAGTTATTATGGATGATAGAGTTCATCGACATATGGATAGATTAGATCTATATCTGGTTAGAGATTATAATATTTCTACTTTGAACAAAGACATGGACATAAGC
Organism: Capsicum baccatum var. pendulum; assembly: GCA_030864225.1. NCBI lineage: Eukaryota > Viridiplantae > Streptophyta > Magnoliopsida > Solanales > Solanaceae > Capsicum > Capsicum baccatum. The sequence goes on from CM061560.1 coordinate 162,205,969, forward strand.
TTTCGCACAAAAAATTGAGGATCAGAGGCTAAGAAAAGAAACACAAGAATTGGAAAGAAGGTATTCTATGAGAGCCAGATCTACAGGGCAGTTTATGGCATCCCAAGGAGAGTTTAGGCCTCAATTTTCTAATCGACTTCCTAGGCCATTATCTTCTTATTCTACAGCTAGTGGGCTACCATAATTTCAAGGGTCCAAAGGCAATTAGTTTAGGCAAATAAGTGAAAGTCAGAGTTCACGAACAGTGGGGTATCAAGAGCAAGGGGGTATGATCCAATTAAGACCTCCTTGGAAGCCATGTTAACAATGTGGAAAGATTCATTTAGGTGCATATCATTTCTAGACAAATGCTTGCTTTTGGTGTGGTACGTCGGGGCATATAATGAGAGAATGCCCACAAAGAGGCATAGGTGGTATGGCACAACCTACTGGATGAGCCATTGTATCATCATCATTGGTGACTTATTTAGGTAGAGATGTACAACCTATTAATCATGGTAGAGGTGCTAAAGGAGTAACTAGCTCTAGTGGAGATTAGAATCGTACATATGCTTTAGTGGATCGACAAAATTTAGAGGCTTCTCCAGATGTGGTTACAAGTACATTATCCATCCATTCACATGATGTATATGAATTAATTGATCCGGCTTATACATTATCATATGCCACTCCATTGGTTGTTGGAAAGTTCAAAAGAATACCAGAATTGCTAGTTAAGCCATTTAAAGTATCTTCATCGATTGGTGAATCTATAATAGCTAGGACAGTATATCAAAGTTGTATAATAACTATTTGTGGTCGTGATACAATGGCTGACCTTGTTGAGTTAAAAATGGTAGATTTTGATGTTATAATGGGTATGGATTAGTTGGCTTCTTGTTATGCCACAGTAGATTGTCAAACTAAGATGATGTATTTCAATTTTCCAAGAGAGATAGTCCTTGAATAAAGGGGTAATATAGGTGCACCAAGAGGTAAATTTATTTCTTATTTTAAGGAAAAAAGAATAATTTCTAAGGGTTACATATATCATCTAGTTAGAGTGAAGGATAAAGATGCAGAGCCATAAACTCTTCAAACTATTCTAGTGGTAAATGAATTTCCTGATGTATTTCCTGAAAATCTTCCAGGTTTGCCTCCAAAAATGAGAAATAGGGTTTGGTATTGATGTGATTCTAGGTACTCAACAAATATTAATTTGTCTGTATAGAATGGCCCTGATAAAATTACAAGAGTTGAAAGAGCAATTGAAAGACTTGCTAGAAAAAGGATTCATAAGGCCTAGTATGTCCCCCTAGGATGCATCAATGTTATTTTTTCATAAGAAAGGTGGCTCATTGAGATGTGTATTGACTATCGGTAACTGAATAAGGTGACTATTAAGAACAAATATCCCCTTCTGAGAATTAATGATTTATTTGATCAGCAACAAGCTGCCAAGTGTTATTTAAAGAGTGACTTGAGGTTTGGTTACAACCACGTGAGGGTCAAAGAGAAGGACATACCCAAGACAGCTTATCAAATACGGTATAGTCATTACGAGTTTCTAGTTATGTCATTTGGGTTAACTAATGCACCCACAACTTTTATGGATTTGATGAATAGGGTATTCAAGACATTCTTAGATGTATTTGTGATAGTTTTTATAGATGATATTCGGGTTTATTCGAGATCAAAGGAAGACCATGCCAGTCAGTTACGACAGGTGTTACAGATTCTTCATGATCATAAGCTATATGCAAAGTTCTATAAATGTGAGTTTTGGTTAAAATCTATGGAATTCTTGGTTCATATTGTATCTAATGAAGGAATAAAGGTTGATACTCAAAAGATAGAAGCTGTGAAGAACTAGCCAAGACCTATAACGCCGATAGAGATTCATAGTTTCCTTGGGTTAGCAGGTTATTATAGAAGGTTTTTTGAAGGATTTTCTTCAATTTCTGCACCTTTAACAAAGCTAACACACAAAGTATCCAAGTTCCTATGGAATGATGCATGTGAAAGTAGTTTCCAAGATCTAATGAATAAGTGGATTTCAACCCCGATATTGGTACTTTCAGAAGGCACAGAAGGGTATGCAATGTATTGTGATGCTTTAAAAATTGGCTTAGGATATGTGTTGATGCAGCATGGTAAAGTAATAGCATATGCCTCAAGATAATTGCAGTCGCATGAGAAAATTATCCAACGCATGATCTTGAGCTAGCAATAGTTATATTTGCTTTAAATATGTGGCATGACTACTTGTATAGGATTCATGTTGACATATATACTGATCATAACAGTTTGTAATATATCTTTAGCCAGAGGGATCTAAATTTGAAGTAGGGCAGGTGGCTTGAACTATTAAATACTATGATGTTGATATCTTGTATCATCTAGGAGAAGAAAATATGGTAGCTGATGCATTAAGACATAAGGATATGGAGAGCACTAATGGACTCCTATAGAAAGACAAGGGATTACTAAAGATCTACACCAACTAGCTAATTTAGGAGTTTGCCTTCTTGAAACTCCATATAAGGGGCTTATTGTGCATAATGCGGTACAATCTTCATTAATAGTTGAAGTGAAGGAGAAGAAACATGTATATCCTATTCTATTGTAGCTTAAGGAGAATGTACAATGTGGTATGACCAGGGCATTTGAGCTAATGCAAGATGGAGTACTTCAAGATATTCCATCCATCTGCGGTCAACTAAAATATATCAGGATTTTAAGGTAGAGCATCAAAAACCCAATTGTCTGAAAGTAAAATTAGAGCACCAAAAGCTCGGAGGTTATATGAAATATATAGATCTTCTAATCTAGAATTAGGATATTATCAACATGGATTTCATCACTCGTTTGCCTCATACATCTCAAAATTTTGATTCCATATAGGTGATAGTTGATAGGCTTACCAAATCAACACACTTCCTACCGATTAAGACCACTTACACATTCAAATAGTACATAAAATTATATATCAAAGAGATAGTTCAGCTCACAGAGTACCAACCTCCATTATTTCAGATAGGGGAACTCAATTTACGATAAATTTTTTGAAGTCTTTTCAGAAAAAATTAGGAACACAAGTGAATTTGAGTACAGTTTTTCACCCTCGGATAGATGGACAAGTAGAACGTACCATTCAAATACTTGAAGATATGCTATGAGCTTGTATATTGGACTTTAAAGATAGTTGGGATGATCATTTACTTCTTATTGAGTTCACCTATAACAATAGTTATCATTCAAGTATGAAAATGACACCATATGGAGCCTTGTATGGAAGAAAGCGTAGATCATCAATTAGATGGTTTGAAGTGGGTGAAACTACCTTGTTCGGTCTAGATCTTGTTCATCAAACTATGGAAAATGTTAAAGTAATCAAAGAACATCAAGAAACAGCCTAAAGTTGACACAAGTCATACGTAGAAGTTAGAAGAAGGGGGCTAGAGTTTGCTATAAGTGATTGGACATTCTTGAAGGTGCCACCAATAAATGGGATAATGAGATTTGGTAAGAAAGGAAAACTAAGTCCATGTTATAGAGGCCCATATAAGATTACTCGAAGGTTTGTCCAAGTAGCTTATGAATTAGAGCTACCCCAAGATCTCTCAACATTTCATCCATTATTTCACATCTCAATGCTTTTAAAGTGCATCGGAGATCCATCTCATACTACTCCTACTGAAGATGTACAAGTTATGAAAGATATCATCAATGAAAAAATACCTATTGCTATTCTTGATCAACAAGTTAAGAAGTTAAGTAATAAAGAAATATCTTTGGTAAGTTCTTTGGAGAAACCAACTAGTAGAAGAGATAACATGGGAAGTTGAACAAGTGATAACATCCAAAGTATTCTCATTTGTTCAAATATGAAGAGAAAGTTCAAGATGCTGAATTAGGGAAATAATAAGTGTAATAAATAGGTACTACATGATAACATGAGTATTAAACTTTGGCTTGAACATGTTTTGGTTGGACAATTATGCTAAAATTCGAGGACGAATATTCCTAAGGAGGGGAGGATGTAACACCCCATACCTTGCATGTACTTGTTCTATTTATATGTAACTTGGTATAGCCTTGTGGTATAGGTAACAGATGGGATTTTTTATATGAGTATTAATAGTGTATATAGAATTCTAGATGCTTCCTGTACATTTTAAGGTGACGTAGTTATACCAAACAATCTACAGAACACACAAAGATGGCACAAAATAGCCACTCAATAAGGCACAAATCGAGGACCAAATGAGAGCTTGTCTCAGCCAACAACAAATAAACAAGAATAATGAGTTACCAAGGTGTTTCAACACATAAGTATCCACAATACACAATAAACAAGATCAACAAGAGTTACAACAACATAAGAACCAACGGTTTTCACTAAGCAAGAAAAACTAGTATATGAAATATAGAGATAGGTACCGTGACATAGATTATTACAATGAATAATAACAATGGTGTGTATCAAACACCAAAACCCTTAATGAATGTAATAAAAACACATACACTCTTACGGAGACCTCAAGGGAACCGGAATCCCTAAGCAACCACTGTATCTAAGCTAGTTATAAACACAAATGATGTCCATACTTATCATAAGTGAAATCCACACTTGGAAGATCTCTCAAGAGCACTCAAAATATTCATCAAATTTATGGAATAAAGACCTAACATGTTCTACATATATTCTAGGTTAAGCTTATTACATAAAATGACCAAAAGGCCCTTAATGAGCTATTACAAAGAAGCGGCCTTGGAGTGTTCTCTTGGATGTCCTTGGAGTGTTTTGAAGGCATTCTTGACACTTCAAGTCTTCTTGTATTAGTGGGGAAGCCTCCGATATTGAGTGTTTACGTATTGGTCTCCACTCATGTACTCGAAAGCTAAGAGATTTCTTTGTCCCATATCATCCTCCCCTTCTTGAAAAGGATTCGACCTCGAATCCAAACCTTGCAAACCAATAGAGGAGAAAAAAACACATATTCCTCATGCCATGAGGGTTAATGTTATAACAATCAACAATAGTATCAAACCAAGGTTGCACACACATCACATGTCGAGGGGTCTTAGGGAGTAGGATACCCTTGCAATCCTAAAAGCTCAAACACAAAGTTGGAGAAACAATTTGTCTATCCACATAAGTATGGCAAGAAACAAAAAGTGGTAGGAACATACCTTTTGAGCAAGTACATGAGCTTTATCTCGGCTTGGAACATGAACAATGCTAGCGCCAAATGTGGTGAATAACAAATGCTTGGGTATGTCACCAAGTTCTTACTTTTGAACCCGAGATGTATCACCTTCACTATTCGGGTACCTCCTCATCAAAAGGTAATGTTCAAGACCTCTCCTTCTTTGGGCCAAACATCTTCATAAGGAACCTTTATCATCAAACCACAAGGCACACTAATATCCCCTTCTTCTACTACCAATTCAGTTTCACTATCATTGTCATCATCATCTTAAGGGATTTCCTCACTACCATTATTTAGGGTCACTTTATCCCCAAAAAAGTTAGGATCACCCTCCAACAACACAATTTTCCTTTGGTTGGGGCATTCACTAGCCTTGTGACCCTAACCTTGACATTTAAAACAAAAAATACCCTTAGGATTAGGAGTAGAAGATTTATTACCTTTAATCTATGGTGGATACCTTTGGATTCCCCTATCAATGGGTTTAATATCAAAGGGTTTGTAGGTATCCTTGTTATTGTTCCATCGAAAGGTCTTCTTGGCATCATTATTCCTTTCAACCTCAATGGTTTCTTCAACAAAATTCTTAATTTGGTCAAACTTATGGACAACTAGTTGAGAAATAATCTTATAGCACACGCCACTTTTAAACCGAGGCAAGCAATGATTTGGAGGTTCAATAATATCAAGACAAAGAATTAAGTTTTGAAACTCCTCATGATACTCCTCCATACTTCTATCTTCTTGCCACAAGTTATAGAGCTTTATTAATTGCTCTTTCTTGAACCTTTCCGTGACATATCTCTCTCTCATAAGTGATTTTAACTCATCCCAATTTGGAATGTCAAGATTTTTATTTCTTGCTTTTTGCAACCATTTGGTCTCTTACCAAGTAGACGCATATCCTTCAAGTTGAGTAATGGAATGGGCGGCCTTCTTGTGAGGAGTTAACTCATTGAGTTGGAAGATTCGATTGCATTGTACCTCCCAATCAAGATAGAGAGATAGATCACTCATTTCTTTAAAGGTAGGAAGAGTGATCTTGGTAGATTTAAGACTCGTGTCTCTACCTATATTTCCTTTTTGGTCCCGTAAACCTTCTTGAACATGAGGACAGTGTCCCAAATTTCCTCTACCATGAGGATCTGATTCAAACCTTCCCCAACGGCCCCTATATCCTCCACCATGAGCTTCTCTTCTATGTCTTATAAACTCCATAAAGAGAGTCACTTTATCTAACTCCACACCTCCATAATAACCCTCACCTTCTATATCATCAATTTGGATTAGTTGGTTTTGGTTAAGAGGGACTCTCGACATTCCTTGGTTTTGTGGAGCCTCTTGGTGGATTTGGTTTTGGTTGTTTTGATAAGTAGGGATTTTTTTGATAGGTTCATGGACTTATTTAAGTGGATTGAACATTTGGTGAAGTGTTTTCAAAGTTATAGTAGGGAAGGTGTTGGGATCATGTCCACTAGATGAGGCATGGTAGTTTTTAGGACTTGAGTGGGTGGAGTATAGATGAACTTCCAAGGTGTCCATTCTTCTCGAAAGAGAACCTTCCATCCCTTCAACCCTTCCCTCCATCCTTTCCATTCGACCACTAAGATCATGTTTCACACCCATTATGGCCACCATCAAAGCATCTATGTTTACCACTCCTGGAGCCTTAGGACTATCTTCACCCAAAGCCATGATACCTAATATGTAAATGCTAAACAATACAACAAAAATAGAAAACACATTAAAGGTTATAAAAAAATCATCCTCACACTCTCAAGATCTGACGTTTGAAGTATCACTCAATTGGTCCCAAGAGTGTTGATAACCCGCTTATACTCTAATGAGGTTACTTAGTCCCAATTGTCGGTTGAGGTCGAAGTAGATTCTTGTTTGAAATAACTCAAGAAGTGTTGTCAGAACTTGAATCAAGAATGGTTATGATTCATAAATAATAAAAGTACAAAAATAATGCTAACACAAAGAACGTATTCAAAAAGTAATTTACAACCTAGTAGGTATTTACTAGTTTGCTAATTAGTATGAGAATCAACAAGATTGAAACAAATGGAAACAAAGAAGAGAAACTAGGAATTTCAAATTCTTGAGCTTACGATGCCGTGCCAGTCAGCTATTAGTCGTTAAGATGTTGTTGAAGTTGGAAATTTTTTTTTTCCAAGAATTAGTTGTTCAATTTAACACTTGGAAGTGATATGAGTGCAAAGAGTACAAGGAGGACAAGATCTTTCAATGGAGAGCCAAGCTCGGGTTACTAAGTGATGATATGAGTATCAAGTGCTCAAGGCCTTTCACTAGGAGCCAAGACAAAGAGCTACAACATCTATAAGCTATGTTTTTTAAGATAGAGGCTTGTGAGAGTATTCTGCATTCATCCAAGGGAGTGTACTTACTAAAATGTGAATAGTGACCTTGAATATACACTAATAAAGTCTTGGATACACTTCAAAGGTGCCTCAACTTAGGGGTATTATGGTTTTTTAAGACTCCTCTTTTACACTCCAAAGAAGCACCCTTCATTAAGGGTATTTTAGTCTTTGTTTGTAATAAGTATAAATAGACAATTAGTTTCTATTTTTCATTAGTTTTGGACGAATATTTGAAAGACAACTTCACTTGGGAGAGAGTGTTTTTAGAGTAAGGCTTGGAAAAACCATTATAGAGTAGGACTTGGAAAAATCATTGTTACTAGGGTTAGCTTGAGTGAGGATTCACTTGAGTTGACATTTTGGCTAAGAAAGGTGGGTGCTTTAGAAGCTTGAATACCTTTGTGTCCACCGAAGAGTGTGGTGTTACCTTCATTGGTTGTGTATGTCTTGGTGTTTGATACACACCTTGGTCCTATCCATTGGTGATGGTTTATGTCTCACTACTAGCTTTTCATTTTAATGCAATTCTATCTTGTTTCTTGTTCAATCCGTGTGTTGTTTGTTTGGTTGAATCCGTGTAGTGTCTTCTTCATCTCCTTTCTTTAGTTGTTTTTTTTTCATATTTTGGGGTTAGATCTCATATCATTTGATATCAGAGGCACATTTTAGTCTTATACCTACAACTCTAAGTCTTGGTTTATTGTTATCTTAAGAAAATCTCCATAAAAAAGAGTCTAAAGTCAAAAAAATCACAAAAAAGGTTGAATCTCGTGTTGTTAGTGGTAGATCCAAATTTAAAAAGATAGATATACTAAGTTTTACTTTGTTTTGAAAGTTTCTAGTGCTAGATCCTGGTTCACTAGCACTACAAGAGTCTAGATTTAAGATTTGAGCAAGATTCAGTTGATTTTGAGACTTTCCACCATTGTTGAGGTGTGTTTGAAGCTTTTTGAAGGTGGGATATCGTGTTGTCTATTGTGTTTGTAGATTTTGTTGATGATTTTTTGTTGGTTGTGCTTAGCTTGGCAAAGGGAACCTAAATCTAAAAGAAAAATTGAAGTTGGGGTTCATTTGCCTTGTGGTCAAGCTTTGGTCAACTCTTGAATATTTATATTGTTCTTCTTCATCTTCATAGATTGTTGAAACAGAGTATTCAAAATTACTTGTTTGATCCACAAAAAGGAAGAAAGATAGTTGAAATGGTGTTTGTATAAAGAATATTCCCTAGCATATTCTAAGTCTTCCAAAAGAAGAGGGAACAAAGGGAATATCAAAGTACAATTGAAAGTACAAGTGGTGGACCAATTAAATTCAAGTTCATTTGAATTTGAAAAGGGGCTCCAAATCTTGCATTTTCCACCTACTTTTGTGTACTCACTCTCTTAAGTGAATGTTTGGCTGAAAAACGACTATTAAAGATTGAAAAAAAATTGAAAAGTGGATGTCCAATCACAAGGTGCCACATCATCAATTTGTGGACAACCAATTTTTTTATAAAACTTGGATCTAATAGTTTTTAGTTTTTGATTCCTTAGTTACTTTTGTTGGATTCTATCACTAATTAGCAAACTATTAACTACCTACTAGGTTGATAATTAGTTTAGAGTCCTTTTGTTTTGAGTCATCATTTTTTGAGTGCTTTTATCATTTTGTAATTCATAGTATCTTGTGGTTTCAAGTATGAAAGATATTTTTCTTTGAGTCTCTCCAACAAAAATTGATTTCAGTCAAAAATACACTCATCCCTCAATCACTCACTAAGTACAAGCTGAATTGTCAAACTTGTGAAACCAAGTGTGAGGTAAGAATTTGAGAGTGAGAGTTAGTGAGGATATCTGGACTAACTTGTTTATTCGTATTGTAGGTTTATTCTTTGCTGTTTTTTAGGTACCTTAGCTATGGAAACTGAAATATCAACTTAATGATATTGGTAAATCTATCTTGGCTCGAATTGGGGCTCTTAACCTTGACTTGATAAATGAGATCAAGATGGTGAGAACGGATGTTGGTATGCTAAGGGAGGGTATATCAACAATCAAAGGTGACTTGACTAGAATGAATGCAGGTTTTGATAGACTATGTCCACCAAAACCTTTAAAAAATCTAATTCCAAAATTCAAAATCCATCATCAATCAAATCAAATGCCTCCTTCCCAAGCTCCACTAAACCAAAAACATCCCATCCAAGTAGAAGAAGAGGGAGATTTAGAATCCAAGGAGAATGAGGCCAAGCCTCAATATAAAGAGAAATTTGATGGTGAGGTACAAGAAGAATGTAAAGAAAAGAGGGAAAGGGAAAGGGAAGTCATGGGTAATGAAGTTGGAAAGGGAAAGGAACGTTTGATTGTGAGTCTTGTCCATAAAGAACCCTTGTTACTAACTAACCCAAGTGTTAACATTTTGCCTAGCATTGATTCTTCTTATGTGCAGGTTCAGGATCATAGATTCTCAAAAAAAAATCCAAAAGGAGTTCCACACATACACATGGTTGATGATTTAATGCAACCCTTGGCTGAAAGTTCTAAATTTGGGAATGGTGAAGAATCAATGGTCCAAAGGGGGATTCTTGACACATTCCATTGTAAGGAGAGCTTCCCAAAGAAGCATATGGACTTCCATGGTACAAATTGAGGTAATAATGCAACATTTTACACCCCTTTAAGCTTAAAATATAGTGATGTGGCTAGTAGTAGCCAATGTGATGTAGTTTTAGGGTTTTTTAGTGTTGAAGCACATGTATCATTCCTTGGTAGTACTAGTATTGTGAGTGATGATCAATTTTCTATTAAATATAGTTCACTACTTAATAATGTGAATGGTGTGACAAAAAACTTTCAAGCTAGTGTTGATGCTTATAATGTTGATCATGATAATGGACATGACCCATTGAGCTTGTGTGACAAAAACCTTCCTTTTAATTTTGCTCATAGTGATCATGTGTTTGGGAAAGTTGCAGATAATGGCGTTCTTATTTGTAGGAGAGGACTTCTAGACCACAATCCTTTAGTCTTGAATGTTTGACTTCTCTTAAAGACCAATGTATTAGGTGATTATAAGTATGACCCTCTCGTTAAAGGAATGAGTAGCCTCGACTTATGCTCTTGGCTACTTCATCTATTTGATCCCGGTGCACTAGTAGGGTGGAAAAGGGAGTGTCTCAGCTTGTGCTTATTTTCCTTAATATTTTCCTTATCCCTATCCTTTGTAATATTTATACTATGTGTTTCATGGTCAAAATAAAGGATTACTATTTTATTTAAAATGTGTACCCCTTTGAGTGTTCCTTTGAACTTGTGTGATGAAATCCGTGCTAGTAGTAGTGTTCATAGTGATCATGTTTATGGAAATCTTGTCAATGATGGAATGTATATTGTTGAGGAAAGCCTTTTAGGCCATAGGTCTCCATTTTTGGATGTTTGTCTTACCTTAAACATAAGATCCTTATATGTTTATCTCATATTATATTTATCACTCCTTGATGTTTACCTTAGCCATGTCCATTGTGATATTTCTGGTATGTATTTCATGATCATAATAAAGGATTGTTCGTTGTATTCCAAAAGTGTACCCCCTTGGCCTGATTATATAATTTGTGACACTAATTCTAACCTTATACTATGAGGATTGTGTGTTTGGTTTCCCTCTCTTAGGTTTTCTAAGGTTTGAATTTGAGGTCAAATTACTTTCAAGATGGAAAGGATGATACGAGTGTGAAGAGTACAATGAGGAAAAGAACTTTGAATAGAGAGCGAAGCTCGGGTTACCAAGTGATGATATGAGTATCAAGTGCTCAAGGCCTTTCACAAGGAGCCAAGCCAAAGAGCTACAACGTCTACAATCTTTATTTGTAAAGAAGGAGGCTTGTGAAAGTATTATACATTCATCCAAGGGAGCATACTTTCTAAAATGTGAAGAGGGACCTTGAATATACTCCAAGGCAGCCTTGGATACACTCTAAAGGCTTTTGAACTTAGGGGTATTGTGGTCTTTTGAGACTCCTCTTTTACACTGCAAATGAGCATCCTTCATTAAGGATATTTTAGTCTTTATTTGTAATAAGTTTGAAAAGACAATTAGGCTTCTATTTTTCATTAGTTTTGGATGAATATTTGAAAGACAACTTTGCTTTGTTTGTGAGAGAGTGTTTTTAGAGTAGGGCTTGGAAAAGCCATTATAGACTAGGACTTGGAAAAGTCATTGCAACTAGGGTTAACTTGAGTGTGGATTCACTTGAGTTGACATTTTTACTAAGAAAGGTGGGTACTTCAGGAGCGTGAATCCCTTTGTGTCCACCTAAGAGTGTGGGGTTACCTTCGTTGGTTGTGTGTCTTGGTGTTTGATACATACCTTGGTGCTATCCAATGGTGAAGGTTTATGTCTCACTATTATCCTTTCATTTTAATGCAATTCTATCTTGTTTCGTGTTCAATCCGTGTGTTGTTTGTTTGGTTGAATCCGTATAGTGTCTTCTTTATCTCCTTTCTTTAGTTGCTGATTTTTATGTTAGATCTCATATCATTTGGTATCGGAGCCACGTTTTAGGGTTGTTCCTACAACACTAAGTCTTGGTTTATTGTTATCTTAAGAAAATCTCTACAAAAAACAGTCTAGAGTCAAAAAATCACAAAAAAGGTTGAATCTCGTGTTGTTAGTGGTAGATCCGAATTTAAAAAGCTATATCTACTAAGTTTTCCTTTGTTTTGAAAGTTTCTAGTGCTATATCCTTCCTCACTTGCACTACAAGAGTCTACATCTTAGTTTTTAGCAAGATTCGGTTGATTTTGAGACTTTCCACCATTGTTGAGGTGTGTTTGAAGCCTTTTGAAGGTGGGATCTCACTTTGCCTATTGTGTTTTTGGCGTTTTCTTGCTGATTTGTTGTTGGTTGTTCTTGTCTTGAAAAAGGGAACCTAAATCTAAAGGAAAATTTAAAGTTGAGATTCATTTGCCTTGTGGTCAAGCTTTGGTCAACTCTTGAATATTCATATTATTCTTCTTCATCCTCATAGATTGTTGAAGAAGAGTATTCAAAAGTACTTGTTTGATCCATAAAAGGAAGAAAGAGAGTGGAAAAGGTGTTTGTCTAAAGAATATTCCCTAGCATATTCTAAGTCTTCCAAAAGAAAAGGGAACAAAGGGAATATCAAAGTATAATTGAAAGTACAAGGGGGGACCAATTCAATTCACGTTCATTTGAACTTGAAAAGGGTCTCCGAACCCTGCATCCCCCCCCCCAATTTTTTGTACTCACTCTCTTAAGTGAATGTTTGGCCGCAACATTAGAAATTAAAGACTGAAAAAAAAAATTGAAAAGTGGAGGTCCAATCACAAGGTGCCATGTCATCAATTTGTGGATAACAAATTTTTTGCTCAAACTTGGATTTCATAGTTTCTAGTTTTTGATTCCTTAGTTACTTTTGCTGAATTCTATCACTAATTAGAAAACTAGTAACTGCCTACTAGGTTTATAATTAGTTTAGAGTCCTTTTGTTTCTTGTCATCATTCTTTGTGTGCTTCTATCGTTTTGTAATTCGTAGTATCTTGTTGGTTCAAGTCCCAAAGCTATTTTTCTTTGAGTCATATCGAATAAAAATCAATTCTGAGCCAAAGTAGACTCATCCCTCAATCACTCACTAAGTACAAGACAAATTGTCAACACGTGTGAAACCAAGTGTAAGGTAAGAATCCGAGAGTTAGAGCTGGTGAGGATATTTGGACTAACTTGTTTGTTCGTATTGTAGGTTTGTTCTTTGCTATTTTTGAGGTACCTTAGCTATGGAAATCGAAAGTTCAACTTTCTAAACCTAGGGAAATGATATTGGTAAAGCTATCTTGGCTCGAATTGAGGCTCTTAACCTTGATTGGAGAAATGATATCAAGATGGTGAGAACAGATACTGGTAGGCTAAGGGAGGGTATAGCACCAATGAAGGGTGACATGACTAGAATGAATGCGGGTTTTGGTAGACTATGTCCACAAAACCTTCAAAAAATAAAATTCCATAAATCAAAGTCTATCATCAATCACATCCAATGCCTCCTCCCTAAGCTCCACTAAACCAAAATCACCTCATTTAAGTAGAAAAAGAGGGAGAGTTAGAATCCAAGGATAATGAGGCCAACCCTCAAGATGGAGAGAAATTTGATGGTAAGGTACAATATGAATGTAAAAAAAAGGAAAAGGGAAAGGAAGCCGTGGATAGTGAAGTTAGAAAGGGAAATGAATTCTTGATTGTGAGTTTTGTCCCCAAAGAACCTTTGTTACTCTCTAACCCAAGTGCTTGAATTTTGCCTAGCATTGATTCTTCTTATGTGTGGGTTCAAGATCATATATTCTCAGATAAGAATCCAAAAGGAGTTCTACACACACACATGGTTGATGATTTAATGGAACCCTTGGCTGAAAGTTCTAACTTTGGGAAAGGTGGAGATGCAATGGTCCAAAATAGGATTCTTGACACATTCCCATGTAATGGGAGCTGCCCAATGAACCATATGGATTCCATGGTACAAACTGAGGTAATAATGCTACACTTTACACTTCTTTATGCTTAAAATATAGTAATTTGGCTAATAGTAGTCAATGTGATGTAGTTTTGGGTTTTTTTAGTGTAGAAACACATGTATCATTCCTTGGTAGTACTAGTGTTGGGAGTGATGATCAAGTTTCTCTTAAATATAGTTCACTACTTGATAATGTCAATGGTATGAACAAAAACTTTAAAGCTAGTTTTGATGCTTATAATGTTGATCATGATAATGGACATGACCATTTGAGCTTGTGTGATAAAAACCTTTCTATTAATTTTGCTCATAGTGAACATGTGTTTGGGAACGTTGTGAAAAATGGCTTGCTTGTTCGTAGGGGAGTACTTCTAGACCACAATCCTTTAGTCTTGAATATTTGCCTTCTCTTAAAGACCAATGTCTTGGGTAATTGTAAGTATGAACCTTTAGTAAAATCAATGAGTAGCCTCGACTTATTCCTTTGGCTACTTCATCCATTTGAAATTGGTGCACTAGTGGGGTGGGGAAGGGAGTTTCTCAGCTTGTGCTCTTTTTTACTTGATGTTTTCCTTATCCCTATCCTTTGTAATATTTATACTAAGTGTTTATGGTCAAAACAAAGGATTATTTGTTGTATTTCAAATGTGTACCCTCTTGGACTATCCCTTTGAACTTGTGTGATGAAATTCGTACTAGTAGTAGTGTTCATAGTGATCATGTTTATGGAAATTTTGTGAATGATGGAATGTATGTTGTTGAGGAAAGCCTTCTAGGCCGTAGGTCTCCATTTTGACATTTGTCTTACCTTAAACATAAGTGCCTTTTGTGTTTGTCTCAGATTATATTTATCACTCCTTGATGTTTACCTTAGCCATGTCCTTTGTGATGTTTCTAGTAAGTGTTTCCTGATCATAATAAAGGATTGTTGGTTGTATTCTAAAAGTGT
Source organism: Capsicum baccatum var. pendulum (assembly GCA_030864225.1). Taxonomy (NCBI): domain Eukaryota; kingdom Viridiplantae; phylum Streptophyta; class Magnoliopsida; order Solanales; family Solanaceae; genus Capsicum; species Capsicum baccatum. The sequence goes on from CM061560.1 coordinate 162,221,003, forward strand.
ACCCCCTTGGTGTGATTATATAATTTGGGACACTAATGTTAACCCTCATACTATGAGGATTGTGTGCTTGTTTTCCCTCTTTTTGGTTTTGCAAGGTATGAAATTGAGGTCAAATTCCTTCAAAGATGGAGAGGATGATACGAGTGCAAAGAGTAAAAGGAGAACAAGATCTTTCAATGGAGATCCAAGATCGGGTTACCAAGTGATGATACGAGTATTAAGTGCTCAAGGCCTTTCACAAGGAGCTAAGCCAAAGAGCTAAAACATCTACAAGCTATGTGTGTGAATATGGAGGCTTGTGAGAGTATTGTGCATTCATCCAAGGGAGTGTAATTTCTAAAAGATGATGAGTGACCTTGAATATACTCTAAGGTAGCTTTGTATAAACTCCAAAGGCGCCTCAAATTAGGGGTATTGTGGTCTTTTGAGACTTCTCTTTTACAGCCCAAACAAGCACCCTTCATTATGGAAATTTTAGTCTTTGTTAGTAATAAGTATAAATAGACAATTAGGGTTCAATTTTTCATTATTTTTTTATGAATATTTGAAAGACAACTTCCCTTCGCTTGTGAGAGAGTGTTTCTAGAGTAGGGCTTGGAAAAGCCATTGTAGAGTAGGACTTGGAAAAGTCATTCCAACTAGGGTTAGCTTGAGTGTGGATTCACTTGAGTTCACATTTTGTCTAAGAAAGGTGGGTGCTCGAGGAGATTTAATCCCTTTGCATCCCCCTAAGAGTGTGGTGTTACCTTCATTGGTTGTGTGTGTCTTGGTCTTTGATACACACCTTGATGCTGTCGATTGGTGAAGGTTTATGTCTCACGACTATCCTTTCATTTTAATGCAATTATATCTTGTTTCTTGTTCAATCCATGTGTTGTTTGCTTGAATTCGTGTAGTGTCTTCTTCATCTCCTTTCTTTAGTTGTTAATTTTTCATGTTTTAGGGTTAGATCTCCATATCATTTCGGCTATAGGGGTTGTTACAAGTACGATCACGTAGATGGACTTATGAGGATACGTATTGAATTCATCCAACTGTGTGGCAAGAAAAGTGGAATTAAGGGCTTAAAACACATCAAAATAGCCACTAATTCACACTAGAGGGGCGCCTAATCTCTAAGGGGCATTTTGGTATTTTTGTCTTGTCTTTGTAATACACTATATAAGGAACATTTTATGGTTACTTAGTTTTTTCATGTTGAATCTTGTAATACACAATTGAAATACATAAGTTCTCTCTCACTTGAGACTTGGCCTATACTAGGAACAACTTAGGTGTGGAATCACTTTTTTTTATCTTGCTTGTAACTTTGGGGTGCTTGAAGGATGGAGGTCCCTCTTGTGTCTCTTTGAAGAGTGTAGGTGTTACTACTACCATTAGTAAGGGTCTTTGTATGTGACATACACTTAGGTTCTTAGTCTTTGTAGTAGTGTATGTCTATCTATCTATCATTTACATTTTTATCATCTTTGTAATGTTTTGTATCTTTTAGTGGAAGCCATTTGTATTGTTATTGTTCTTCACATTTTTATATTCATATTATTATTCATCTTTTGTGATAATATAGTTTGGTGTTGGCTGGAAAAAGGTGTCAAATACCTAGATATATCATCTTTCTTCTGTTGTATTCTTGAATCCGAGAGAGGTCCCCATTTGGTCCACAGATTCTTGTAGTTTGTGGGCTGATTGGGGTGTGATTTCGTGTCCCCCTTGTTATTTTGGTATCATTTGGTATCAGAGTCATCTTTGATTTTGTTCTATCAAGATAAATCTTGGGCTTGAGAGTAGGAAAATTTAAAAAAAAAAGACAAGAAACAAATTTATCCATCTTGTGTTCTTGGCCGAGAACTTGTTGTTCTTGTTGTTGTAGTCTTGGCCGAATTGTGGTGTCTGCATTCAAGTATATTTTGTTTTGTTTAGTTTTTTCTACGTGTTGGTTTTCTTGATCACTAGCACCTTGTATAGATCTAAAAGATTGAGCTAAAAATAATGACATTGTTGATGTGCACTTGAAAGGTGGTCGTGTGTTGTGGTGTTGTTGTGAAGAATTGGGGTGGGTGTTGAAGGTGTTGTTGTTGTAGTTCTTGAAGATTTTTGTTGTGTTATTTTTGTTATCCAATTTATCTCATATATTGACAAACATAAAGTGCAAACTAGATCTAAAAATGTGAAGTATAAAGTTGTAAGACTTGATGAGAAGACTTGAACCCATCACTTTCTAGATTTGACATCAACTTTTTCAATCACTTTCCTTGATTCAAGGAGCCAACAACAAAAACAACAACAACTTGTTTTGGGGGAATAGTATAGGTCAAGTATCACCTTCTGAGTTTGAATTTGAAAAAGGTTCTAAGATTTGTATTTTCCCACCAACTACCAAATTCACCCATACCCAAATTGTAGCAAGACTAAAACTTCAAGTTGGTTACAAAAATTGTGTGGGACCGTGACCAATACGTGGCTTCCACATCATTACATTTTACTTTTCATGCAACATAATTAATCTCCAAATTTTAGATTTCTTAATTTCATTTTATTTTTTCTTAGTTTCATTTGTTGGTTTGAACACTAATTGGCGACCTACTAATCACCTACTAGCTTGTTAGTTAGTTTTTGTGCCCATTTGTTCGTGTTAGCATTATTTGTTTATGTTTTTATCATTTTAATTCCTTGATTAGTTCTTGTCTCTCGTCCTATGGTATTTTTTTGAGTGTCAAACCGAAATCCAATCCAGAAAAGAGTAGGCTAAATACTCGACTCCTCACAGATTCCTTAGTCGGCTTACAACACTTGTGAAGCCATGAGTAAGGTAATCAAGTGTGTAAGCGTGGTGAGTCTTTCAACTAATTGTTTGTTGTTTTTGTAGGTAATTTTTATTAGGTACTTGCAATGGAAGGGTCCACATCTCAAATCGTGGACAATAGTACTCGTGACACTATGAAAGCCTCTCTTGAGGCTATCACCCGAACACTTGAAAGATTGAGCACGGAAGTTGGAACCATGAGAGGGAATTTGGCAACAATAAAGGGAGATGTATCTACCATGAGTGGTAGGTTATAGGGGGTAGAAATCCAAAGAAGTTCTCAACCCATAACTCTTCAAAACACTTCCCCTACTATTTCCCCCGAAATGTTACACCAAATGAACAAGTCACCAAGCCAACCACCAAATGCTCCCCAAAACCGTGAGTATGATAGACCAACCCTCCCTCCACTTCACCAACTACAACATGATGGATTTGGAAATAAAATTCCACCAAACCCGAACCCTCTACTTAACCAAAGACATCACTTTCCAATCCAAAATCCATTGAACCAAAGGCCTTACTATCCTCTAAATATGAATCCACTTAATCCAAATCCACCAAACCATGTTGAGAGTTATGGTAGGTAAGAACAACATGGGGTTATGGAGATTATGGTGATACTTACTTGAGGGAAGAAGAGGAGAGGGGTAGGTAAGGTGATTTAGGTCGAGAAGTGAGAGGTGGTCACCAAACCCGAGAGCTTAGTCTCAATTCAATCAAAGTTAGTCTTCCGATATTCATGGGTGAGAGTGATAATGAGGCATATATTTCTTTGGAGTCATCTTCTTGATAGGATATTTCAAGTGAATGATCTAACTAAAAAGAAGAGGAGTTATTATGTAATCACTCATTTTGAGAGGTATGCAAACACTTGGTGGGAGTATGTGAAGAGGTTTGGTGATGTGTTGATTACCGGGTATCCATCTCCATGGTTTAGATTAATGTACCTTATGCATCAAAGGTACTTACCCAAGGGCTACAAACAGGAACTTCTTTCTAAGTTGTACAACTTGAGGCAAGGAAACAAAAGTGTTATGGCATACTATGACGAGTTTCAACAATTAATGTTGAAGCTTGACCATTGAGGAGAACTAGTGAGCCATGATATTATATGATTCAAAGTCGAGTTGAATTGGGACATAGCTTGTCGGATGACCCTCCACATTTTTTACATGATCAATGGCATTTTCTAAGCGACCTTGGAAATTGAAAGGGACATCTCAGCCTCCAAACCCAAGAATCACCAACAACCTTCCTCAGATTGGCACCAACATCAAGAGCACTCATCTAATGCCAACCAAATCGAGAACAAGGTTGTCCAAACCAAAACCAAAACTGCCCAAAGGTATCCTCCAAGAAACAAAGGTAAACTAAATTCTTTTTCTCGTCCTAAGGGATTTCAATGTTTTAAATGTCAAGGGTGGGGGCAAAAGACTAGTTAATTCCCAAACTAGAGGAATGCCATCCTTAGGGAAGGAAAATTTTATTACCTTGGTGAGGAGGTAGGACTTAAATACAATGAGGGAGATGAAAAATCTCAAGATGGAGAGCTTGAAGCCGAGGCGCAAATTGATGAAGGTGGGGAAGATAATTGGCAAGGAAAATCATTCTTAGTGAGGGTGTGCAAGAAGAATTTGAGATTGAGGAGCATAAAGAAGGAGAGAAGCTGAGAGTTAGGATTGTAGGGTTTGCTCACAAAGGCCCTTTGTTGCCTACTAACCAAGATGCTAGCAATTTGCCTAGCATCCTTTATTCTTATGTGCAGGTTGTAGAACATGTAAGTACAAGGAGCATTCTTGATGACCTCATGGAACACTTGGTTGAACATCCTAACCTTGGGAGGAGCATTGAATAGATGATTAAAAAAGGAGAGCTTGCGGGTGATGATTGTTTGAATTTGTGGACAAATTCCTCTCAAGATAGAGATGATGATACAAGTACGATCATGTAGATGGACTTATGAGGATGTGTATTGAATTCGTCCAAGTGTGTGTGCAATATAAGTATAATTAAGGGCTTAAAACACATCAAAACAGCCACTAATTCACACTAGAGGGGCGCCTAATCTCTAAGGGGCATTTTGGTCTTTTTGCCTTCTATTTGTAATACACTATATTAGAAACATTTTAAGGTTAGATTACTTAGTTCTTATATAATGCCCTATATTATGCATGTACTAGTTCTACTCATGTGGCATGTGATATAGACTTATGGGATAGATAATGGGCTTGGGTATCCTATGTGATTAGTGACGGTAAGATAGGCTTGAAGGAATTCCCACATATATTGAAACATGGTACGATCATCGATGAGAGTATCTAAACTTGGGCCCTTAAGTAGGTATTTGAATATAATTAAGTTTAACTATAAGTATTTTGATCTTAAAATGGAATAAAATATTAAGGTGCATGCTTGACTTATTTAAGCTAGTAGGTGAGTCACCTACTTTAACCTGTTGACCAACCTAAGAACTAAGTAGGTGCATCATGTATTAAGTCTCCCTTGACCAGTTTATTGTGCCAAGTACACTACCACCTATTTTATTTAATTTTGGCTCAATTTGAAGGAGAGAAAGAGGGAAGAATGGACATCCAAGGACCAATGGTTTTAGATCCACAAAGGCCCAATATAATGGGAAAGTAGGTGAATCACCTACTTGACAAATTATGGCCCAAAAATAGCCAAGAAAGTCGGCCAAAAGCAGATCCTTTTAAAGGGGTTGAAACTAGCTCTTTTAGCTCATTTTAACTAGCAAAAAAAACAGCTTTCAAGATTTCTTCTATTGTTCTCTCTTAGCTATTCATTAGCCCTAGAATTCCACTAGGTTTCTTGGAATTTACCTTTCTTCCAAGTTAAAGGTAAGTGAACAAATCAAGAGCATGTATTAAGAATGCTATGAGAATTATGTTTTCCATGATTAAACTATAAGACATCCCTTTTTAAGTTTTGCAGCCCCTTTATTCTTGATTATTAAGAGATTTTTCTCTTCACTTATGTTTTGTGAGTAAAGGAATCAAGCTATTAAAGTACATTAAGGGAATAAACCACCACCGAAATTAAGGTATGGCTATTGTCTATTTTTACCCTTTTTCGATACATGTGTTGCTAGAGATCATATATATGTTGTTATTAAGAACTCAAGGGATGGTGATTTCAATATTTTGTTGCTATATTGATATTTGGGGTTGTTATGTATATATGCTAGGGGCTGCTTAGATGATGCTGGGGGAAAGGTGTGAATGGTTTCCAATGAAAGGTAGAAGGAGGGTATATTGGTACACCACCGAATTGAACGTCGCATATGCTTACTGTCCACACCACTTAGTATACCATTTTAGAGTATAATAACGACAAAACTATTAAGGGGGATCTTATAAGAAGTTACATTGCATGTGAATGTAATTGGAGAAGAACGAGGTTGAAAGAACACCCTTGGATTAGTTAATTTTAGGTTACTACCTACCTTCTATTTTGGTAAGTTTCAATGGCATAAATGGATTAATTAGCTGCTAATACTAGTTTTATGCTATTGTAGATTAATAATCTAAAAGGAGGGGCATTAAGTAAGAGTGTGATTAGTTGTGCAGCAGGTATGTATGGTTCATCGATCCTATACTTTTTGGCATAAATCTAACTCCTGTGTTACAAAATAAGCTTCCTAAGCGTTCTTCCTTTCAAATTATACATAAATGCAACATACAACCTCCAAGAAGGCTAACAACCTTATTCTAACTTGTTAGGTTGTTAAAGCACCTGAAGATGTGTTTGTTATTATATCTGTCCATTTTGCCTTCTAAATACTAGTATGATATAGGTGTTTTCATTAATAAGCTTTATGAGTTGTTCTCTTACTCAACATGATCTATGGTGTTAGTTAAGCTCCTATGTGTTATATTTCTATTATTTTTGTATCATACCTCATTGCTACTGCATCTAGTGCATATTTTTATATCTTTTGATACTAGTCCAAAGTTCCAAATCTAATACATAACCACAACAACAAAAATTTTAAAGGTGAAAAGAATGATCTAAAGTAATTCTATGTATTCTTAGGTGGTATCCTAGGGGTGGAAGATATAGAGGTTGATCCTAACATTACGGGTGGTATCCTAGGGGTAAGGAAAGCCTAGCATGGGTCGATCCCGACAAGTGTACTTATGAGGACCGTATCCCAGGGGTTAAAATGCCTAGCATGGGCCCTCCTCTTTTACCATTGATCAGCTGGTCATTTGTATCACTCCTTATAATTTCATAAAGTAAATAAGAATAAAACAAAGTAACAGATGTAATGTATATGATCCCATAAGTACAAGCAAAGTTGGTATTCTATCTTTATCTTTATAGATATATATTGATAACTGATTTTGTTAAGCTCGTCTTATTTATAGTCATTTCATGTCGTACATACTCAGTACACTCTTTTTATTGAAATCGCTCATGGGGGGACACTTTATTTCATGTTGTAGGTATAGGTACTCTAACTATTAGACCACCTTAGTAGGAGCACAAGACATCCAACGGCTATTGGTCATCTCCAAGTCGATTCGGAGATTTCTGAGTCTGTTATATGTATTTTGGTCTCGTATAGTAATTATGAGCAAGGTGGGGGTTTGTCCTGACCTTAAATAAGTCCATGTGTCTTTTAGAGGCTTTGCAGACTAAGGTAAAGTTAAGTGTGGTAGCATTGTGTTCTTTTAACATTGTGTCTCCAATGGCCAAGTCTTGTATATGTTGGTTTGGACTTACTTACGTGGTGTTTTTATCAATGCATCGTATCCATACTAATAGGACCTTCCATAGTTACATGCATGAAAAGTACAGGGCTACGAGTTGGTTCTCCTAGGCCGTTATGGCTACGGGTGCTTGTCTGTCCCAATGGGATTTGGGATGTGAAAAAAGTAGTATCAGAGAAGGTCATCCTAGGGAGTCGTCTGCAAAGACGTGTCTGTGCAGAGTCTTTCTTATGGGTGTGTTGTGTACCATATCTCTAAGTAGGAGGCTACGAGGCATTTAGGAGTTGTTTCTTTTTTTCTTCATTCCTTAGATTGTGTGATAGAGCCAATAATATAGTTTGATTTCTATTTAACATTGAATATTTTTTTTCTCTTAATATAGTAAAGATGCTGATTACAAGAAGGAGTAAGGGTAAGAGTAAGCAAGTAGATATAGCTGCCAGAGAAGGGATAAGTAATCACCACCTAGACATACTAATCAAAGTAAAGCTCAAGATAAGTTTGCATCATAGACTTCTTCTACCCTTCCATCTCTAGAGGAGCTAAGGAGGAGAGGAGTGCCCCCATAGTTACCTATTAATGCTATTAAGCAAGATTTGAGGAATGCGGTGCAATTATTAATGTGTATAGTTATTGGACAGGGTCAAGGACAATCTAGTCTAACTATGGGTTCTAGTGGTGTGGATAGGGCAACTAGTCTACGAAGATAGGATTTCCTTAAATTAGAAGCTCCTCAGTTCACTGAGTCAGACCCTAATGAAGATCCACAAGACTTTATTTATCAGATTCAAAGGGATTTTGATGTTATGCATGTATCTGGTAAAGAGACAGTTGAGTTAGCAGCATATCGATTAAAGGGGGTGGCTATATTGTGGTATGAACTTGGAAAAATTTAAGGGGTATAGGTACACCTTCAGCTAGTTGGGAAGATTTCAAAACAACATTTCGTGATTATTATCTTCCATTCAGGATTTGACAGACCCATGTAGATCAGTTCTTAAATCTTCACCAAGGGAACATGAACGTGAGGGAGTACAGTCTTCAATTTAATTCTTTGTATTGGTATGCTCCCAATGTAGTGGCTACTATGGAAGATAGAGTTTATTGATATGTGGATAGATTGAACCCATATTTGGTTAGAGATTGTACTAGTGATGCCTTGAATAAAGACATGGATATATCAAGAATACAAGTTTTTGCACAAAAAATGAAGGATCAAAGGCAAAGAAGGATACAAGAGATTAAAAGAGACAACTCCAAGAGGGCTAGATCTGTGGGACAATTTTCTCCATCTCAAAGTGAATTCAGGCCTCGGTTCTTCAATAGACCCCCTAAACCATCACCTTCCAACTCTAGATCAGGTGCTTCTCCTCGATTCCAGGGGTTTGAAAAAAATCAATTTGGGCAAAGAAGTGAGAGTCAAGGTTCACAAGTAGGGGGTATCGAGATAAAGGAGGTGTAAGCCAATCAAGACCTCCTAGATAAATTTTTAAGCACTGTCGAAGAAATTATTTAGGTGTATGTCAGTTTGGGATAGATTTTTGTTATTGGTGTGGCACACCGGGACACATAATAAGAGATTACCCAAAAGGGGGCATGGCTGATATGGCATGACCTACTGGATCTACTGTTATATCATCATCCTTGGTTCCTAATTTTAGTAGGGGTCAGTAGATGCCTACTGGTCACAGTAGGGGTGTTAGGGGAGCTAGTTCTAGTGGTGTTCAGAATCGTACATATGCTCTAGCGGGTTGACAAAATTTGGAGGCTTCTCCGACGTGGTTACAGGTACATTGTCCATCTTTTCACATAAAGTATATTCATTAATTGATCTCATCTCTACATTATCATATATCGCTTCATTAATTGCTGGAAATTTCAAAAGAAAACCAGAATCCCTATGCCATTTGAAGTGTCTACACCAATTGGCAAATCTATTATAGCTAGAAGAGTTTATCATAATTGTATAGTAACTATTTGTAAGCATGATACATTGGCTGACCTTGTGGATCTTGAAATGGTAGATTTTGATGTCATAATGGGTATGGGTTGGTTGTCTTCTTATTATGCCATAGTGTATTGCTGAGCCAAGAGGGTGCATTTCTATTTTCCAAAGGAAACAGTCCTTGAGTGGAGGGGTAATATTGGGGCACCAAGGGGTAAGTTTATTTCTTATATTAAGGCAAAGAAGATGATGTCCAAAAGATACATATGTCATCTAGTAAGGGTAAAATATATAGAGGCAGAGTCACTAAATCTTCAATCCATCTCAGTGGTAAATGAATTTCTTGACGTATTTCCTGAAGAGCTTCCGAGTTTACCTCTAGAAAGAGAAGTAGAGTGTGGTATTAATGTACTCTCAGGTACTTAACCGATTCCTATTCCCCCATATAGAATGGCCCCTGCAGAATTATGTGAATTAAAGGAACAATTAAAAGATTTATTGGAAAAGGGTTTCATAAGGCCTAGTATATCTCCTTGGGGCGCACCCGTGTTATTTGTACATAATAAAGATTGAACATTGAGAATGTGTATTGATTACCGACAATTGAATAAGGTGATAATTAAGAACAAATATCTCTTTCCTAAAATTGATGATTTGTTTGATTAGTAACAGGGCGATAAGTACTTCTCAAAGATTGACTTGAGGTCAGGTTATCACCAACTGAGAGTGAAGGAAAAAGATATACCTAAAATGACTTTTCAAACGCGACATGGTCATTTTGAGTTTTTAGCTATGTCATTTGTCCTAACTAATGCACCAGCAGCTTTCATGATTTGATGAATAGAGTGTTTAAGCCATTCTTGGATATATTTGTTATCATATTTATAGATGATATTTTGGTCTATTCAAGATCAGAAGAAGACCATGGTAATTACTTGCGACAAGTGTTACAAATCCTTCGTGATCGTAAGTGTAATACCCCATACTTTTCCAAGCTCAATTTAGCTCCTAGAATATCAAAGGTTATCTTTGAAAATGAATAACTCTCTATGCATATAGAATTTTCCAGCTCTAGACCCACCAATGTGTAGATATTTGGCTCAGCTCTCCAACGATACCAATTTTGCCTCAATCCGAGACTTGGTTGAGATGTTATTACATTTTTAGTAATACGGTATGAAATTTCGACTGGCACTGCATCGTGGTGAAGGAAAAAATAGAAATTGTCTGATTTCCAGTGAAGTACCATGATTAGCCCACATCGTAATAAAGTCCCAGTTCCCATTTGTCAATTTTCAGTAGCTCACCACGATGGCACCGCATCGCGGTGATGGCCTAAATGGAAATTGTCAATTTCCAGTGGCTTACCATAATAGCCCCACATCGCGATGAAGTTCCAGTTTCCAACAGTCAATTTCTAGTGAGCCACCGCGATAGTGGCGCGTCGCAGTGGGATGCCAAATTGAGGTTTTTCCTAGTTCTGAGTAAATTTTTAAAAGGGCAATCTAGTCTTTTCCCTAGCCCCAAAATCGTGACTAACAGAGGATTAAACATATTCTAAGCATTCTATACTCACTTTTCATCAAATTACTCTCCAAGAAAACCTAGCACTCAAACATTAATCCCCAAGAATCCAATTTCCACCATTCTTTCTACAAAAAAGCTCAAAATTCAAGGTTTTCATTTCAAGATAACCAAGAATCCATCTCCAAGAGAACAAATAGGAACCCAAAATTAAGTGTTCTCATCAATTTCATTAATTAAGGTATGTGGAGTTTTTCAACAAGGATAATCCTTTCATCCGTGTGCCCAAAATTAGTTTTAAAGTTGATTTTGTATGAAATTTCATAAGTTTCAACTTAGGGTTCATACCCAATATTACTAATTGAAAGAGTATGATATTTTAAGTGTTTTTGATGATGAATTTAATTGTTATTTTCGTATTTTCAAGCGTATTGCTGAAATTCCAAGATTCTGAGTTGAACTATCAATATCTTCATTATCAAGCATGAATATTATTATTTTTTGACATGAATTTGATGCATGGGTATTAAGCCCTAGTTCAATATTGCTATTCAAAGATTGGTTGTGCTATAAGTACCCTATGACTAGATTATTTTTTAGATTTTCGATAAATATTTGATCTTTTGATCTCAGTTTAGATATGGTATCCACTTTAAAGTTTTAGAGTACAGTTTAATTTAACAGATATTTAGTCGGTTTTCATTATAAACCATTATACTAGATTTTAAAAGTGGATCTCCATCAGGATGAGAATACAGATTAAAGGGAGTAGTATTTAGCACCGAGTTGGGTATGTTCTCATGCCCCAAAACTATGAGCCAATGTAGGATTTAGATTTATCAGATTATTCCCATTTCTATATGGATGACAGATACAGATGTTATCACTTAGATTAGGTTATACTCCTTTACAATAATATGATACCTCTCCCCAACTTGATGTTTTCCGCTAAGGGAACTAGACGTTGGACTCCATGATAGCTCACATGGTTTAAGTCGGTTAGAAGAATCTCCCTACTAGTAAAACCTTACAGAACAGAGTAATCATAATAGAATAGCTTTTAAAAACTATGTGTAAAGACTCACAAATTTATTCAGACATTATTTTTATATAAGCCTTTATCTACAGATTTTTGCTTTGGAATTTTAAACATAGAAGTGAGTCCTTCCTACACTTAGACAGTATGATTTAAAGATAGAATACAAGTACAACTTTTAAAAACTAAATGTTATGAATCACTAAATTTATTCAACATATTTTGCTCTTCTTGATTATGATTTACAGTTTTCAATATTCCAGCTTGTGTAAGTCATCTACATTTAGCATGCATTCTTTCCAAATTTATAAATATATTGAGATATGATTTTTTCTTATATTTTCACCCCCATATGATCAGTACAATCTCAAAGTACTGATCCACATATACGTCTATGTGCTATATTTTCTCATAATGTAGGTTCAGGTGCTCAGTTTCAGCAGCGTGAGTAATTTTGAACATCTCCATCTACATCCCCCCAGTTGGTGAGTCCTCTTAATTTGCGTACTAAGTCAATTAGTTTTCAGCTTATTAGTATAGATGATTCAATATTTTTAGACAATTCGTGTCAGTTGGGGGTTTGTCCCAGTGACTCTCTAGTTATTAGTAGTGAAGGTTTATCAGACTTCTAGATTATGATTCAAACTTTTTGTATTGATTGATTAGACTCTTGAGTCTAGTGATTTTAGATATTATACTTAGATAATTTTAGTTTAGCTCAGACAGATTTCCGTATTTTAGCTTTGATCATATCTCTACATTTCCTCTATTATGAGCTTACAAATTTAGTAGAAAGCTGACAGGGTTAGATTAAGGCTACTCATATTATTGAGCACCATGTGACGTCTCGAGACCCATTTTTAGGGAATTACAAACATGGTATCAAATAATAAGGTTATAACATTCCTAGGGAGTCAGACAAGCTGTATTACGTAGAGTCTTGATCATGCGTATGAAGTGCACCACATTTATGAGCAAGAGGCTACAGGATGTTTTTAGGAAATCATCTATTTCTTTCATGATCTATCATGCTTACAATAGCTCTATCTACTTTTAACTCATGCTCTTACATGATAGTTGAATATGCCTCTTCACCGAGCTAATGCTCGTAGAAATAATAACCAGCCACCCCAGCCTACAGACCCTCTGAATGACAATGTATCCCATGTTAAATTTTGAGTTACCTTTCAGGCATTGGCCTAAGATATGACTACAAATGTTCAAGAAAACTATCAGGCGACAGTCCCACTTTAGCAGAATAGTTATTTAGCACTAGCCAAAATCTGAGACTTTAAGAGAATAAACCTGCCAGAGTTCTTTCGGTCAAAAGCAGGTGAGGACCCATAACTTTATTTAGATGAGTTGAAGGAGATCACCCAGATTATGAATGTTTTTTAGGAGGAGAGTGTAGAGTTAGCATCCTATACATTGAAGGATGTAGCATATGATTAGGTGGTTATATATAAGAATAGAAAAGGTGATAATTTCGCTCCTATGAGTTGGCAGGTATTTCAGGATATTTTTCTAGATAGGTTCTTTCCACGTGAAATAAGAGAAGCTAAGTTAGAAGAGTTTGTGAACCTGATATACGGATCGATTATAATGAAGGAGTATTACCTTAAGTTCAACTAGTTGTCTAAGTATGCCCCTGATACGATGGCTTACCCTAGGTCAAACATAAGTAAGTTTGTTACTGGAGTATCTGGTTTGGTAGTCAAGGAGTGTAAAACTATCATGCTTATTGGGGACATAGACCTTTCTAGGTTGATTATTCTTGCCCAGTAAATTAAGGTAGAAAAGTTGAAGGGAGGAGAGAGGGGGAATAAGAAGGCTAGAATAGGGCAATTTGAGTATGGCCAGATAAAGTTTAGAAGGGGAAATCATTCATAGTTTTAGAATCTTTATCTATGCCAATGCCATCTCAGCTCCCGCTCCCACTCCCAGATCTAGGCAGGAGCAGTGATGTAAGACTTTTATGTCCAAATCTCAAATAGTATGAGTGGAAACCCAGTTATCCTTCATGTGCTAAGTGTGGTAAGAATCATCCTGGTGAGTGCTTGTTAGGACTTTAAGGTTGTTATGGTTATGGTAAGATGGGTCATAGAACCAACTATTGTCCGCATTCTAAGTAGGGAAATAGGGATACTCGTCCCCAGACTCAGGCTACTAGTGCACCAGCTCCTCTAGGTCGCCCAGTCCCTCCTCATAGTGCCTTATCTAGTACCAGTGGCGGTCAACGCCAGAATCAGTTTTATACTTTACCATTCCATCAGGAGCAGAAAGATTCACCAGATGTTGTTACTAGTATGCTTAGTGTCTTTCATCTTGATGTATATGTGTTGTTATACCCTAGGTCAATTTTCTCTTATGTGACCCCATTAGTTGTAGTGAATTTTGAAATAGGTCCTAAAAATATCCATGAGCCCTTCCTAGTGTCTACCCCAGTGGGTGTCAGTTGTCGCCAAACAAATTTATAGAAAGTGTCCTATCACTGTCCTTCATAAAATCATGTTAGTAGATTTAATAGAGTTAGATATGGTTGATTTGACCTTATTCTTAGTATTAATTGGCTTCATTCCTATTATGCATCTATAGATTGTCGCATCCAAGTGGTGAAGTTTCAGTATCCAAATGCGCCAGCGTTTGAGTGGAAGGGTAATTCAGTGTCTCCGAAGAGTCATTTCATATCCTATATTAAAGTCAAAAAGTTGACTTCAAAAGGGTGCATCTAATATAGGTAAATATTAGATGAGTTTCTTGATGTCTTTCCTGAAGATTTTCCAGGGGTACCTCCCGATAGGGAAATAGAATTCAGTATTGACCTTCTCCCTGATACTCAACCCATCTCTATTTATTCATATCATATGGCTCCAGCTGAGCTTAAAGAGTTAAAAGAATAGCTTAAAGATCTCTTAGATAAAGGATTCATAAGGTCTAGTGTCTCTCCTTGGGGCGCTCCCTTTCTAACCGTGCGTAAGAAAGATAGTTCTTTACAAATGTACATTGACTATCATCAGCTGAATAAAGTCACAATAAAAAACAAATATCCTCTTCCTAGGATTAATGACTTATTCGACCAGCTCCAAGGTGCAAGTTACTTCTCAAAGATAGACCTTAGATCCGGCTATCATCAACTTAAGGTAAGGGAATGTGATGTTTCAAAGACATCTTTCAGAACCTGTTACGATCATTTTGAGTTTTTAGTCATGTCCTTCGAACTAACAAATGCCCCCGCATTCTTCACGGACTTGATGAACAAAGTATTCAAACAATACTTGAACATGTTTTTCATTGTCTTTATTGATGATATTTTTGTCTGTTCTCATAGTGAGGATGATCATGTTGACCAGCTTAGAATTGAAAACTCTTAGGGATCACCAGTTGTTTGCCAAATTTGGCAAATGTGAATTTTATGTAAGATCAGTAGCTTTCCTCGGTCATATTATTTCCAATGATGGAATTAGAGTTGATCCCCAAAAGACTGAAGCAATGAGAAACTGGCCTTGACCTATTTCTCTATCAGGCATTAGAAGTTTCTTGGGTTTATATTGCTATTATAGATGTTTTTTTTGAGATTTTTCTTCTATTGCATCCCCTATGTCTAGATTGACCAAAAAGAAAGTTAAGTTCCAGTGGTCAGATTATTGTGAGAAGAGTTTTCAGGAGTTGAAGTCTCGACTCACTTTATCCCCAGTTTTAGCACTACCTGATAGCCTAATCCAAGCTAATAAACTAAATCTAAGGACTTAACACACAAAAATCTCCAACCACACAAAAAGGAAACAACACACATAGAAGAAAAGAGATGAAGAAGAGATGCATAAAGTAAAGATAGGAGAGAGACCCTCACTTCCACCAATGATTAGCACTAGAAGGTGTCTCAAACCTTCAAACACACCTCACCAATGTAATATCAAACCCCACTCTCAGGTGAACAAAGGAACTCACACTCCCTCAATTCCACCTTTCTTGCCAAATGTTCAATACAGGTGAAAAACCTTCCAAATACATTCAACACTCAATTTTAGGATTCTAAGCTAAAACTAGAAAACTAAAGTTACAAACTAAAGAGTATTGTTTCAATATTCTTCAAAACTAATAAGAATAGAATCTAAAATGTCAATTTATACTATTACATAACAATTGACAAAAATGCCCTTAATGAGGGTTAGACAAAAGGGCACCTCTTGAGTATTGAAATGTAGTGTATAAAGTCTACTTTGCCCTTCACATCAGGTTCCTATTGGGTGCATAAGTTCTCCTCCTTTTCTTCTCTTGAACAAGGCTTCAAAATGCTCCAAAAGTTCTTCAATTACTTGCCAATTCCAAGGAACCTTGGACAATATCTTGTGCCCTTGGTGCTCCTTATGCTTGTATCATCCTCTCCATCTTGAAAGGAATTTGTCCTAAAATTCAGATCTTGCAAAACCAAAGAGAGAGAAAAACAAAGACACAATCCTCTTGGTAGGAGGGTTAGTATTAGTACCACACTCATATCATCAACCCATGGTTTCTCACACTTGACATACCCACTTATCCCTGGTATTTGACATGAAAAGATTAGATTAAAGGATATCAAAGACATTAATAGCATCAACATCAAAAGTAATTGAGCATGACCCGAAACTACAACTTTCACATCTCAAAAGTATTCTGGGGTCAAATGGGAGTAATAAACAAGGGGTTCAGCCGAGATGACCCACTCCTTTCTCTAGGCTACCAAGCTCACAAATATTCAAGGCATTATTCATAATTTTGACATAAACAAGGTCGCTATGAACAATACTAATATCATGGATCTTATTACACAATTTCAAAGGACTATGCTCCACATCAAGATCATCATTACAGATATCAACACTAACTTAAAAGTTTTCAGTCACACTATACTCTTGTTCAAGTAGTGAGCTAATATTAGGGGCACATGGTTCATTATACACATCAAGAGATAAGGCAACCTCAAAGGTACACAAAAGCCATGTAGCATTGTAACTCTAAGTGGACCAATAAACAAATGTCCTACCCCTACATAAAAGAAAACCAAGAGTAGTATGGATATCATTATAAGCAAGGAGGTAGTATAAGAAGACATCAAGTGTAAAGAAATCATCCAAGGTGCTATCATCAATAAGAATGCCAATGGATTCAAAAGAATTAGCATGTAAGGATGGAATCAAGTCATTTAAACTCATACGACTTTTTCTTTTCAAATAAAACATAAACTTGGCACCTACAAGTTGAAATTCAAGTAACTTAAGCACAAGTGTGTCAAACAAGGATGCATATGTATAAGCAATACCCCAAAGAGGCAATGACACATTTACCCTAGGGTCCACAAATATGAAACTACTTGTGAGAAAGGGGTTCCAAATCAGAGTTAAGTCACTAAGACGGGCACTAGGATGAAATGGAAGAAGTAGCCAAGGATCTAGGCCAAGGCTATACTCACTTTCCACTAAAGTATTATCCCTAAAATTAGGCATACCTTCTCTATCACCATTAGAAATACCATGAGAAAAAAGTGGGTAGAGAAATGTGACCCACAAGTCAACTTCAACTATAGCGTTCTCATGCATGTACTCACTACTAATCTCAAAATCCTCACTATGAATATTCTCAACATAAGAAACATATAGAGAAGAAGTAGATGGAATTTCCACAAATGCACTACCTTCTTTTTCAAGGGAGTAATCCTCACATAGAAACAAACTGCCATGAGTATCAAAGGAATCACAATAAAGGCCATTTTCACCAGAACGATCATTAATTGGGTTTCCTAAACATTGAATCATATCAAGGTCTTCATCACCCAATTGACCATTCTTTACCAAAAGTGGGAGATCACCATCAAGAATCTGATGGTTAACATAATCTTTACTTAACCCTATATTCTTGATGGATCTCAAGAAATAGGACAACAAGTGAATCTTAAGCATACCAACTTTCCTATTAAACCCATCACATTGTATATCACTAGGGGTCATGCAACGAGTAATCTCACCAACTTCATACAAGCCAACTTTCTTTGATAGAGTATTAGTATTCAAAGGTAAGAATTTGAAGCCTACAAGTTCACTCTTAAAGATATACATGTCATTCTTAACATCATTTTCATTTTCATGATTTCTATGAGCAAAACTAATAATAAGACTTTCATCACACAATATGCTCAAAGAATTATCTTTACTCTCATGATAAACTCTATCAGCATCATCACTAACTTGAGACTCATCAAGCACATCATACATAAACTCAAGTAGTGGACTTACATTCGTGAGTAAATTGATTATCATTCACATCCTCACTAGTTGTTGGAAACTCACATACCAACATAGAATAACCTCGGTTTTCACAAGGGTCAACTAGTGTAAGAATACTCTTGTCACTTGGTAATGGAACCTTATTCAAGTCATAAATGCTAGCACTAGATGGACACAAATCATTCTTATGAAAAGAATTGATTTTGTCATCAAAAGAATCAACTAGTGCTTGCGTACCCACAATAAGATTGTGGTCCTTATGCAACCTAAAAACAACCAGAGTATCACAAAAGAAAGATTCATACACTTCTTCACTAAGCAAATCTGAAACTACATCACTTTGGCCACTACCATCCACATCACAACAATTCAAGTTTCTAGGGGTGTAGAAGATAGCTTTATTACCTTGTAGATCATGGGAAGTGTGTTATTCACTTGGTTTTGAATAATGACAGCGGTCATTCTCCACTTCACAATAGAATATGTCAAGATATTCCCTTGGATTCATTTTTTCATCACTTGTTCCAAGATTGGAACTTTCGGCCAAGGGTTCCATTAACTCATCAACCATGTGTGGGTATGGAACTCCTTTTGGATTCTTCTTTGAGAATATATGATCTTGAACCTACACATAATTAAAATCAATGCTAGGTAAAGTTCTAGAATTTGGGTTAGGTAACAAGGGTCCTTTGTGGACACGATCCACAATCAAGTGTTTTTTTTCCATCCAATTTCACTACCCGTGGTTTCCCTTTCCTTTACCTCTTATTTATTCATATCCTCCTTGTAACTTACCATTTACTTTCTCTCCATCTTAAGGCTTAGCTTCATTCTTCTTGGTTTCTAATTCTCCCACTTCTCTTACTTGAATGGATTGAGTTTTGTTTATGGAAATTTGGAGAGGGGAAATTAGATTTGGTTGAAGAAGGATTTGAATTGGTGGCCTTGGATTTGGTGTCATGTAGGTTCTTTGGTTTTAAGGGGTTTAAACTTGTGGAGGGTTTGGTGGAATAAGTCTATTAACTCCCGCTTTCATTATAATCATGTCACCCCTCATTGCTTCCCACAATTCTCGAGAAAGGGCATTAATCCGAGCCAATAAGATTCCCAAAACATGATTCCCCAAAGTTTGGGATGTGGTACCTTCGGTTTCCATCATAATTTTACCTAACAAGAAGCAAAAAATAGCAAAGAGACAACCTAGAAAGTGAACAAACATATTAGTTCAATAAAGCCTCACCACACTTGTACTCGGATCTCACCTAACACTTGATATCATAAGTGTTGAATACTTGGTAATACTTGGCAAGTGAATGAGTAGTGAATATGCCTTGGTCTAGAATCTTTTCCTGCATAGTGACTAGGTAATTGGAGCAGTTTGTGTGTTGACCTTGAAGTGGTAAGCTTTCCTACTTCAAAAGGGATACATTTCATAGTCTCTTATCTTTGGCCGTAGACTTATTTAGACTTGGTTTGGCTAGGGGGCTTGGCCTGACATATATAAACATAAGATTTGTATAGAGGCATTGTGGATAATTGTGAACTTAGGTATGTTGGTTAGTATGTTGATTTAGATGAAATGTTTAAAGATTGTCTAATTTATGATATTAGTCTTGTTTCTGCTATTTGATTTATGGACGAAGTTCATTCGACACTTATGAATTAGGGTGATGGTTAGATTGGGTTAATACGGTGATTTTCAGTCCATGTTAGGCTTGAAATGCCCATATAACTTGGACCAGTTTTTCTATGTAAAGTTTTTATTAGAGCCTAGTTTCATAGTCAATTATTTTTCCATAAATCTGTGTCATGTAGAGTCACATTTATGGGCGTATAGAGTACCACACTTATAAAAAAGGGGCTATGAGATATTTAGGAATATTTTCTTTTCTTTTTTTTCTATCTCGAGCTATAGAGTTTAAGGACTTGGATTCCTCTGATTTATGTTTGGTTATCATTCAAAGCATGCCTCCAAGGAAATCTAATACTAAGGTAAACCTTTCTATCCTAACTAAAGGCATTTTGGACGAAGTTCGGCCAACTTCTGGTGTCTATACCTAAGCTAGGGCTGCGGTATTTGACTATGCTCATGGTGTTCCACCTTTTCCCACTAATCTTGCTTATGAGAGTGACATTCCTGCTCAAACACCATATGGGGATGCTACTAATATTGTGTTTCTCCTCTCTATTAACCACTTAACTCAATTGATAGCTTCTTAATCAAAGTGTGGTACTTCGAATACTACTTATTTTGAGGCCACAAGGGTCTGCCAATTCATGAGGTTGCACTCTCCTATATTTATGGGTACGAAGGTAGAGGAGGATACTCAAAGTTTTGTTGATGAAATAAAGAAAATCTTCTGAATCATGCATGTTTTAGAGGTTGAGGCTGTTGTGTTTGATTCCTGCCAATTTAAAGATATAACGTACTAATGGTACGAAGGGTGGGAATTATCTAGAGGTTCGGATGCTAGTTCTGTCTTACGGGATGTTTTCTCTAAGGCCTTCTTGGATTACTTCTTTCCGTGAGAGTTGGAGGAAAACAAAAGAGAAAGAGTTTATGAACTTTAAGCATGGGAGGATGTCTATCAAGGAACTTGAAATTCCATTAGTTGTCTAGGTATGCTTCGGAGATGGTTTCTAGCATGAAGGCTAGAATGTGTAAGTTTGTTTCAGGACTATCTCAGGAGTTGGTGCTTGAGAGAAAGGTGTCTTTGTTAATCAAAGACATGGATATCTCTCAGTTGGTTGTGTATATGCAATAAGTAGAGGAAAGGAAAAAGAAACAAGTTGAGTTTAGTAAATAGCAAGGGAAGAATATAGACCTTCTTATCAAAGTGGTAGAGATGGTGGAAAGTGGACTAGGAAGAAGTGGGGAAGTTTGGGTTCTTTCTCCCTGGATAGTGCTCCTTACCCAAAGTTATTTGGAGATAATTAATCTTAGTTTAGTTCTAGCTTAGAGTGCAGGGCACCCAATTCCAAGATAGTGGAGTTCAGTCAAATCAAACTAACCCTTCTTATAGATTTTATGGTCAGCATCATCATGCCTAGTGTAAGAAGGGTAGGAATAGATATTATGGTCAGATTGAGCACATGCAGCATGATTGCCCCTCTTTAGTGGCTTCTTGGGCCAATGGAGCCCTTCTAGCTACTTCATCTACTCTCGAACCAAAGGGTGCAGTTTTTGCTTCTGCTTCTATTTCTAGCACTGGCACTGGCCAAAACTACTTGTATGTACTTGCTTCATACCAAGATTCAGAGGAATCTCTCGATGTTTTCATTGGTATATTGAAACTTTTCTCCCGTTATATGTATTATTTACTTGATCCAGGGTCCACTCTTTTTTATGTGAACCTATTTATTGTTGTGCATCTTGATTTTGGTCCTAAGAGTTAGTAAGTTCTTTTTTCTATATCAACACTTGTAGGAGACTCTGTGGTTGTTAAAAGGGTCTATAGGGTGTGTGTGGTATCTGTTAGTGGTAGAGAAATTCATGTAGACTTGATAGAGTAGGACATGATTGATTTTGATATTATTTTGGGGATTGATTGGTTGCGCTAGTGCTATGATTCCTTGGATTGTTGGACCCATAAGGTCATGTTTAAATTCCTTAATGAGCCCATCATTGTATGGGGTGGTGGTTCTTTAGTGCCTAAGGGAAGATTTATTTCGTATCTTAAGGCCCAAAAGTGGATCTCAAAAGGGTGTTTTTATCATTTAATTCGATTTAAAGATTCTAATTGGAAAGTCCTTCTATAGAATCCATTCCCGTGGTTAATGAGTTTCCTGAGGTCTTTCCCAATGACCTCCTCGATATTTCTCCTAATATGGAAATTGATTTTGAAATTGATCTTATGCCGGAAACTTGTTCGATTTCTATTCACCCTAATAGATTAGCTACAGCAGAGTTGAAGGATCTTAAGGAGCAATAGAAAGACCTCTTAAATAAAGGTTGTATCTATCCTAGTGTATCTCTTTGGGGTGATCCCATGTTGTTTATGATCAAGAAGGATGTTTCCCTTTATATGTGAATTGATTATCGTCAGTTGAACAAAGTTGCCATAAAGAATAAGTATCCTCTTCCTAGGATCGATAATTTGGTCAACTTCAAGGTGCAAAGTTTTTCTCTAAGATTGATCTTAGGTCGAGTTACTATCAGCTTAAAATTAGGGAAGTGGATATCCCTAAGACTGCCTTTATAACCCTGTATGGTCACAATGAGTTCCTAGTTTTATCCTTTGGATTGACTAATGCTCCAATGGAACTCATGGATATGATGAATAGGATCTTTCATCCATTCTTGGACTTGTTTGTCATTATCTTCATTGATGACATCTTGGTCTACTCCAAAAGCAAGTTAGATCATGTCAATCACCTTCATGCCATGATACAAACTTTGATGAAACATCATTTGTATATCAAGTTCGCTAAGTATGGGTTTTGGATGAAGGATGTGACCTTTCTTGGTCATGTTATATCTAGTGAAGAGATTATAAAAGATCCACAAAAGGTTGTGGTGATTAAGAAATGGCCTAGACCTACAACTCCAATAGATATTCAAAGCTTTTTAGGTCTAGCCGGTTACAACAGGAGATTTGTGGATATTTTTTTGACTAGCTACCCCATTAACCAAGTTGACCCAAATGAATGTCAATTTTTTATGGTCGGATTCCTATGAGGGTAGTTTTGAAAATTTGGAAGATAAATTGACTTCGTCTCCAGATTTGACCTTGCCTGAGGTTAATGATAGATTTGTAGTGTATTATGATGCTTTTTGTATTGGTCTTGGTTATGTATTGATGCAGCACGGTAGGGTGGTGGCCTATGTTTCTAGGAAGTTAAAAGTTCATGAGAAGAACTACCCTACTCATGACTTGGAATTGTTAACGGTGGTATTTGCCTTGAAGATTTGGTGTCACTATCTCTATGGGGTTCATGGGATATATTTTCCGATCATAAGAGCCTTCGATATGGTTTTACTTAGAAGGAGTTGAATCTTCGGCAAAAGAGATGGCTTGAGTTGTTGATGAACTATGACATGTGTCTTTATTACCATCCAGGTAAATCTAACGTGGTTGCTGATGCACTTAGCAGATTATCCATGGGGATTTCAGCCTATGTGGATGAGGATAAGCAGGAATTGGTGAATGATATTCACTATTTGGATAATATTGGAGTTCATCTCGTTGACACAAAGGATGGTGGTGTATTTGTGAATCAAGTATCCCAGTCTTCTCTTGTTATTGAGATAAAGTAAAAGAAAATTTTGGATCCTGAATTGATGAAGATTAAGAGTAATATGGGTCAACAGATGATTGTTGATTTCATGATTGGTGGTGATGGCATTTTGAGATACCAAGGTAGGCTATGCATTCCCGACGTTGATGGATTGAGGGAAAGGATTATGGTTAAGGCTCATGATCTCGGTGCTATTCAACCCAGATTTGTAAAGATGTATCATGATATTAGGAAGTTCTAATGGTGGAGTCATATAAAGCGAGATATGGCTAGTTTTGTGGCTAAGTGTATGGTGTGTGAACAAGTGAAAATTGAACCCATGTGGTCCAGAGTTTTGTACCAAGAGATTTAATTGCCCGAATGGAAATACGAGGTGATTAATATGGATTTCATTACCAGTCTACCCCAGTCTCGAAATCATTGTGATTCTATTTGGTTAACTGTGTATAAGATGACCAAGTCCGCTCACTTTTTATGGTGAGGACTAATTACTCGGTGGAGGATTATGCTAAGTTATATCTCACGGAGATTATGAAATTTCATGGAGCTCTAATTTCTATCATATCGTATCGAGGTACTCCATTCTTATCTTACTTTTGGAAGTTGTTTCAAAAAAGTTTGGGGACTAAGGTGTTCTTTAGTATCGCTTCCCACCCGCAAACGGATGGACAAGCGGAGAGGACCATCCAAACATTGGAAGATATGCTGCGTTCTTATGTGATTGATTATAGTGGTAGTTGGTACGACCATTTGTCTTTGATCGAATTTGCCTATAACAATAGTTACCACTCTAGCATAGGCATGTCCCCTTTTGAGGCGTTGTATTGAAGGAGATATCATTCTCCTATTTGGTGGTATGAAGTCAGTGAGGGTAAGTTTCCTGGCCCTAATTTGATTCACCAAGCCTTAGATAAGGTGAAGGTGATTTGGGATAGGTTGAAAACCACTCAAAGTCGTCAAAAATCCTATTTGGATGTGAGATATAGAGATTTGGAGTTTAATATTGGCGATTGGTATTCTTGAATATGTCTCCAATGAAGGGAGTGATGTGATTTGGCAAGACAGGGAAGCTTAGACCCCGATATGGTGGTCCTTACTTTATTTTGAAGAGGATTGTCCATGTTGCCTATAAGTTAGAATTGCCTCCTAGTTTGAACTTCATCTACCCGATTTTCCATGTCTCTATGTTGCATAAATATGTGGGCAATCCTTTGTTGGTTGTCCCTTTGGGGTATGTTGGTATTTAAGATTTTTATCCTATGAGGAGGTCCCAATGAGGATCTTAGATTGGCAAGTTCGCCGGTTGCAAACAAAAGAGGTGGCTTCGGTGAAGGTTATATTGAGGAACCAAAAGTCCGTGGAAGATACTTGGGAGGCAGAAGAGGATATCAAGTCCAAGTATCCATATTTTTTTTTCATTTTGAAAACCCTTTCTTGAGGTATTCCAAGAGAATTTGATTTATGTCCTTGGTAGACAAAGTTCAATTCTCTAATCTTTGAATTGAGCAAGTGTTTTTGATAAATAATGGGTTTCAGTCCCAATGTAAAAAAAATGGTTGATTAATAATGATCTTGGCATGTCCTTATCCTTGTTGTATGCCTTGTTTTCTAACTAGATCAAAGGTTAGTTTATGTGTAATAATGTGTCAACTAATGTTTGTGCTTGCCTTACCCATCAATCAAGGACGAATGATCCAAGTGGGGGAGAATTGAAACACCTAGGCTTTGGACCCTTAGAAAGTTTCCTTAGTTGAAGCTTCTGGACTAGGTACGACTCCAGGGTAGTAGTCGTACCCTGAAATACAACTTAGTTACCCCCTCTCATATGATAAGCAGTGTCATAGGGGTTACATACTGTCAAAGATACGACTTAGCCTCCCCATGGTCGTATAATATGGAATGATTCATACACTACCTAGTTATATGGAGTGTTGATCTTGACATAGATAAAACTGTCTTGGGTACGGTTTGGCAATATGGTTTAGGGTACCACTCGTACCCTTGGATACGAGTCATGAGTGTGTGGTCATACCTTGGTCGGTGTAGGGGTCCTTGGTGTGGCCTAGGGTATGACTTAGGAGTCATACATTAAATTGTCATTTTTATCAGCTTTTTCCCAATCAGTTCCCTAAATGGTATCAAAGCCAAGTTGCCAGGGAGGGAGTATGTGTATGAGTAGTAGCGGCTAGAGCATTTTTCTATCCTAGAGCCGGTCAAAATTAGTGTTACTCCTGGAATAATCATTTCTCTAGTTAGTAATTACTGTTGCTCTTCCTCTATGTTCTTAGTTTTATTCCCTTAAGTTGGGTAGCCATTTATTAGCGATTTAGATGTTGGCAAACCTGAAATTTTCATTGGATTAGCTCTGAGTATGTGAAAAATAGAACTAGACCCAGAGGGTGTTCTCGTTCCCAAGCCTATAGGAATAAAATTAAAGAATGCTAGAAGAAGACAAACCAGTAATTACTACAAAGAAATTATTATTAGAGTAACATCTAAAGTATGGTCCTAGGATAGTGTTTTCTTTCTCATCAGCAAAAGTCTTAATGCATACTCCAACCAACCAAAACATAATGAATAGTGTTAATATTTCTGCTACCTCTAATAAAATAGCTAAAACGGAAAGCGATTTTCAGAATTAGAATATTCCAAAAGAAAGTTTTAACAGTCTATAAAATTGGACACTTTGATTTTGTAAAAAATATAATTTTTAAACTTTTGAATCCATTGTTGCCATTAATAAGAATATGGAGACTATTAAATTATTAGCAGTTGAAGATATTAACAGATATAGAAAAAATTAAAAGTTCCTTCGCATAGGCCTTTTTCAAGTAGCAGTTAAACCATTATATAGATTAGGTGTAGATGTTCCTATATGTCTACTTTTAAGAGATTATAGGTTATTCAAATTTGATGATTCTTTATTAGCAGTATTACAAAGTAACCTTGCTAATGGCCCAGTATACTTTAATTGTTATCCTAATTTTTCTATAGATAGTAATGATCAAAATGTTATTGATACATTAACATTAAATTTTAAAACAAAAACCATGAACAGTAAAGTAAATACAAGAGAAATAGCAATAAAATATAGTGTATATTATAGATTAATGAAAACAACTCTAGCCCCTAAGGCTAAAATAGTTAGTAATAAAAGAGTTACCATGCTTAGGGAAGCTAACCATAATCATAATAAAACTTTTGTCCCAAAAATGATAAAATGGGATGATGTATTAATAAAAGATAATTGGCATTTCAACTCTATAACAGAGCCAGAAATAGAAGAAGAAAATTCAAACATTGAACAAGTAGTACAATATCCAGATGGATCTATATATTTAAAATTCTTAAGATCCCAATCTTTTAACCAAGCTTCTTCAAGTAGAAGAATGTCCTTTTCTAGACCTTCAGTCTCCAAGTCTATAGAAGAAAGGGAAGTAACAGAAAGAAAACTAAAATGAGTTGATTTCTCAAAAACAATTCCCAAAGTAGAATATGAATCTAGAAATATAAAAACTAAAAAGTCAATAAGTCTCACTGTTAGTGAAATGCTAGGAGTAAGCGAATCCCTATGCATGATTAGGTTAGATGTAATATTTGACCTGACTTTTATTATTTAGATAAATTATGGACTATCCCAGAAAATTCTACTAAAAGAGAATGGTATAAACAAAGATATGCATTAAAAAAAGATATTCTTTTAGAGAAAAATGGTGCAATGATATACAAAGATTAATATTTAATATTGAATTTTTTAAATAGTTTGAAATTATCAAAAAATTAGATGATCAAAAGGAATAATGGTTTTATACAATGTTTTCATTGTTTGATTATTGTATAGTTTTGTACTTTCAAATATAATTTAGGGGTTTTGGTTATAAATTCTTGGTTATGGTTTTCCCATGTTTTAATTATGCTTTTATATGCTTTAATAGTGGTTTTGGATAATTGGTTACATGGGAATGGTTATTTGATAATTGGTTTTGGTTTTGGAAATACTATACCCCCAATATGTTTTATAAAATGCCTATGAGAATGATTTTACTACATTGTTGTATTTGAATGGAACTATTGCATGGTTTAAACTTAGTAATGGAACCCTAAATGGTTAAATGGTTTGGAGTGGTCAAAATTGAATGGTTTTGGTTTAACAATTTGTGGAACATAATTGGTGGGGTACATGGGACTCCCCTAAGTTAATTGGTAATGTGATCTATGGGTACATGGGACTCCCTTGATCTCAAAAAGGTTTGGCTAAGGACAATACTTGCAAGTTATAGTCGGTATAAAGATACCACTATTAATAGCCTTGGTAAGTAATTAATGGTAAAATGGTTGGTTGGTTGGAACTGGTTTTAATTGGGCAATAATGGCGATGTGTGATAGCTAACCGTGAAGGTGTGATTTCAATTAACGAACACTAGAAAGTCATGTTTACCGACATGAGGAGTAGGGAAGGGGACCCTTTTATGATACTATGAGGTACACAAAAATCCTGTAAGTACGTTGGACATATGCATCATAGGGGTTAAGGGTACTTGGGAATCGCCTACACTTATGGTATCTCTGGGTCATAAAGATACACGCATCGGGGCCCATTCAAGGGGTTACACTGGACCCATATAGCCTGTGGGTGGTTAAGGATGGTTAAGCTTCACATACCTAGGTAAATGGTTTTCAATGCATTCTAAACCCGATTTCCTTTACCGTCAAGGTTATATATATATGTGTATGGTTTGTATGCATATGGTTGGCTCACTTCATTTTATTGGTGTTATTTTATCCTTATCCTTAGTTCAACTAGCGTTTACCCACTAACCCATCTTTGGGCGACTGTATACCCACGCGATGTAGAGACCAGTCATTTTACTCCTTCTACAAAGTTATCGGACATTTGAGATCAGCTATTGGATTGAAGTGGTAAGCATCCATCTTCTTGGAAGTCTCCATTTAAAGGATGTTATTTCATACTTTGGTTCATTTATGGATATTGGTTTTGGATATGGTTGGGGTCATGTTCCAACCAAAATTTTATATTTTTTTTTATTAGTGGCTTTTGTTGAACTACTATGGTTTGGTATGGGTGGGAGCGATATTAGTGTCAGCCTTGGTATTGGGGTTGATACCGTAGACTAAATTTCTCACTATTCCATCCTCTTTTATTTTGGGATTATATATAATTATTATGGAACTCATATAGTTATGGTTTTGTTGGTTTGGCTATAGGTTGTATTTGGACGGTTGGACTCGATTGGGTCAATCTCGATTATAGACCTATCCCAGAATCTTTATATGTACAATTACACTATCTTGTTAAATGCTTGAAATTCAGCCAACTTAAGGCAGGAAGCTGGAGGTTGGGTTGGGTAATGGGGGTGGTCTCCGATCACGGTCGAACTTGGGATGCCTATTAAGACAAGACCTTGAGTCAGGTCATGTCAAGTTGGTATCAGAGCTTTAGGTTCATGGTAAATTAGGAGTCCACAATGTCGTATCTAGTAGGGTCTATTTTAGGGGTGTGTAGTATGCCACACTCTTAAGAGAGAGGCTATAAGGCATTTAGGAATATTTTACTTTCTTGATGTTCTATTTTCAAGCTGGAGTCTAAGTCCTGGAATATGTTCTAATCCTTGTTTGTTTGCATCTTAGATCAAGCCTCATAGATCTAGAACACAAGGAAATCCTTCTGTCCTATATGGGGACGATGTTAATAGAGTACGCCCTACACCTAGAGTTTGCACTCGATCTCAGGGTCCAATCTCTGATTATTCCAGAGTTCCTCTGTTGCTACTAGTCCTCCTCAAGGTGAGGTGACTAATACAAAATTCCGTTAGTCGATTTATACTATTGCTCAGTGATAAGTTGTGATGTTACCTCTTATTTTAACTCAACTTTCATGTACACTACCAAGTTTTTTATAAATAAATGAGACATAATCATGATTTCATGCACTAATATCAACATTTTGTAGGAACAAAGTTGGTGAGATGAAATGATGTTGATTGAAGATAAAAGAGATCAAGCGAAAGTAAAAAAGTGTAGTTGAAGACCTAAAGCAGTCATCATCCCCAGTTACCGGAATTGCAGGACAAAGGTTGTAGTCGCGGTGAATCAAGATGGTTAATAGAACATGACAGAATTATACTACGGTCGCATTAGCTGTAGTTGCGGACAACCTCATGCGATCGCATCTAAGTGGGAATATTTCCCAGGGTAGCTTTGTAATTTCACTTGGCCAAATCCCAAACCTTATATACACAAAACCATTTCTTCTTTGGGCATTGCTTACCTCATAGATATTTTTGAATTCGAAACAAGAACACTAATTGTGCAAGATTGTAATAATTTTGGAGACTTGAATTTTTAGTGCTTTGTGAAGAATGGATGCTTTGGATAATCCTTATGGTATATCTTTCTCTACTTTTTTCATGAGTATCTAAGGAATTTAGTCTTTGGATTATGTTGAACTAAAGTGTATTTGTGTGTTGTTGTTGATGTGTTTACATGATTTCTAGTTATTAGGTATGGATTTCACCATTGCTTCAGTTTAATAAATGGAATTTTGTGGGTGAAAACCCCAAACATCCAAATGGGTTTGATGGGTGAATACCCCAAACTCAAGAAAACCTTCATCATCCTTGAAAGAGATATGAAAGTGAACCCATGGGAACCCATAACATTCTTGAAAAAGGGCTATAGAGGGACAAGGCAATGGTTGACAATTAAGTATGTGGTTACTACTTTTTGCAATCTTAGAAATAAGTGTAAATAGAGTGTAAGTCCTGTCATGGGCATATTTCTAGAAATAGGGATGCCCAATTGAGGTAATGGGTGACTATGAATGGCACACTTTCTAGGTGATCGAAATAGCCAATGGGTGAAATCTTTGAGGTTTATTTGAAAAAATAGCCACAAAGACTTTTGACATAGCCTATCTCTCACTCTAAAACTAGATATCACGATGAACCATCTCTAACCTACACACTCTATACTTTAGGAAGACATAATCCCAAGATTTTCCCCAAACATGATTTTTAAAACTGAAGTGTCATTATAGCTTGTTATAACTCAAAAGTTTATACAAACTAAACCCTCCCTCACTTGTATTACATGTTGTGTTTGCTTGCATTTCAAGTATCCTTTCAGTAATTAGAGCACCCATAGGACTTGAAATTTGCATTTCACTCCTTATGGATTTTACCCTAACACGAGTTGGGATGTTGACAATGACCGCCTTACTCTTTAAATATGGGAGCAAGTTGAGCGTTATCAAAATAGCGTTATTGCAGGGGAGAGGAATATAGATTTAACTTGTGCAGTATGATTTTTACTTGGGTATACCCGGGGTGGTGTTATTTACTTTCTTTGATGTTTCATATTTTTATAGGTGATAATAATACTAACGCAAAAATGAGTGACAGCTCTAGTAACATAGGGCCCTTTGATGTTCCTCTCGATGATGAGGGACAACTCAATGATGCGGGCCAAACGAGTGCAATGCATATCCCACCAACTAATGTGAACTTTTTATGTAACTAGTGTTCTATTACACATGTTACAATAAAATGGGCTATATGGTGGATAAGCATATGAGTATCCCAATTTTCACTTGAAGAATTTTGTGGAGGTGTGTGTACCTTTCAACATCGCACACATCACTCAAGATTCTATTCGTCTTTGCCTTTTCCCGTTCTCTTTAACGAACGAGGCAGCGTTGTGGCTCCACTCACTCTCACTCGATTAAATCACTACTTTGGATGATATCTTAGTTTTCTTGATAGATACTTCCCACCATCCAAAATACTCTAAATATGGGATGAGATCATAAATTTTATGCAATTGAGCGGGGAACCATTTTTTGAAACATGGGAAAATTCAATGGAAAATTGGAGAAGCGTCCAAACCATGAGGTCTCAGAGAAGATGATTATCTAAATCTTCTACCAGGCCCTTGATCCGCTTAACGAAACTATGGTGGAAAACCTGGTGGGAGGTTCCCTAGTGAAGATGCACTACCATGTGGAAATTTAATTATTGGGAGAGGTGATGAAGCAAAATCGGGGTTGGCATACCTGAGATACTGAAGTTTCCAAAAGATCTCCCCGTACATTTTGTGGTTGACAAAGAACAAAGAAAGCGAGATGAGGAAATAGAGAAGAGCAAGGAAAACATGATGACCCAACTTGAGCTCTTGACAAAGTATGTTATGGGTGCACCTATGAAAGAGGTAAACACCATAGCATCTAAGGCATATGAGGATGAGGAGGAGGCTTCTCTTATCCAATGAGGATGGTGAGGAGACCAAGAAGTTGGATAAGGAGATCAGGTAATTTAGAAAACTATTTGGGGGTTCCCGCCCCGCCTATCAAAGGCAAGGTGGGAATCAATGTTTGATGGACCGTGAGCGTGTCTGGGATTAGAGGGATAGAAAGCATGATTAT
Organism: Capsicum baccatum var. pendulum; assembly: GCA_030864225.1. NCBI lineage: Eukaryota > Viridiplantae > Streptophyta > Magnoliopsida > Solanales > Solanaceae > Capsicum > Capsicum baccatum. The sequence continues at coordinate 162,252,985 of CM061560.1, forward strand.
GACCACTATGTTCCCCCATGATCAAGTTAAAAACAAAGATTCAAGCTTCATTGACCCCAAAAAAGTTCAAGACTGACGATATTTTGGCCTGAATTTTGAATAGGGTGGATATGATACCCCGAGTTTTCCCATTAAATATTTCTCTCCCAAATGTGTTGATTCATTAAAGCCTTTTTATCTTTCCAAGAGTCCATTAAGATCTCGAACGAAAATATGTTGAATTCTATTTTTTATCGTGATTAATTTTTTTGTGAAGAATTTCTGGATATGCAACCCTTCATCGCGTTGAGCATCGAATAAGCCTTCCAATGATATGTGGATCATTCAAAATGGACACTTTAGCGATGATTTATGATCATTCTGATCTAATTGTGAATAGTGGTGAACAGTAAATGTGCAGGAAAAAATACTGAGGGTAGGCAAATTTTAGGGTCAACTTCAAATGTTCATAACTCCTTTTACATAATGATCTGGGTGAGATACTATATATCAACAGAAATATCTAAGAGTCCTCTTTCCAATGAAATTGGTTTCATCCAATATGTCCATCGGAGAAAAAATTTATGGTCGGTCTAATTCAGCCTATCAAAATAGTCCACCAAAGGACAGATTTGATGTTATTTAATTTGTAAGGGTATTTTGGTCATTCCTACTCCAATCCATCCAGGTAAACCATGGATTTAAGTCCATTAAGAGTATTCAATAGCTCATTTTTCTCCAAAATTTCCTAAGGCTCAAACCCCAACCCTACTACTCCAAATTTCATCCTTCTATGTCTCTTGATTGAACCATAGAAATTTCAAATTGATTTGGGATTCGAGTTGATCATGTTAAGGGCTTCGAGAAGCACCCTTTATTTTTGTGAATAAAGTTTCAGAGTCGGAAGTTCATATTCATCTTCCATTTTTAGGTATGTGGGGTTTGAACAAGAATAATTCTTCCGTTCTTGTGCCCGTATCTTTAATTTTTATTATGGATTATTATGAGTTTGGCAAATGAATTTATTTCCAAGATATCCTACCATGAGATTTTAATTATGTATATATGTAAATTGTTCAAGCTTGCCAATTATGATTATTTAATGGATTCATATGGTTCTGTAAGTTGAATTATGTCTAAATAATTCGATTATGAACTTATAAAGATTTGAATTGTAAGTTTTGAATCACATGAGTATTTGACTATTTTCGTTCTATGAGTTGAGTTTTAATATTGGGATTCTTGGTGTTTCTATCAAGAATTGATATATTTTGAACATGTATCCACGTTTTAAGTTCAAGAATGAATTATTGGTATTTCCAAGTGTTTTTTAGCCATGTGTCAAATTTTAAGCTTCCTTATGACGATTTGAGTTATTGGGTATATTGATATCGAAGTTGCAATGAGTCTTGTTATTTTTCGGATGGTTTTGATTAGTTAAATTGTTTAAAAAATTACGTAATGAGTCTTCATATCCTTGTCCAAATGTCAAGTCGGTTATGGTTCAATGCATTGATACCTTGATGATGTTGAGAATGATTAAAATGTTTTGAGCTAAAATGTGTTGAGTTAGGAATCCACAAATTGATATGATTTGATAAATGAGAGAGAGATTTGATTTAGTCTTTATGATAGACCCTTGTAATGTTGTTATGGATTTCCTAACGCGTTTTGAGCTTGTCGGGGAGTAGTACTTAGCACCGAGAGGCAAATTTTGTATGTCCCCAAACCTATGTGCCACCGTAGGGTTGTTTGATGATGATATTATTGGCCAGAGAGCCCAATTGTGATTATTGCAGTTTTAAGGTCGTACTCTCTAGCAAAGAGTATGACGTTCCCGCCAACGAGGGTTTCAAATGTTGGTATTCCACGTAGCTCACATGGGGCTGTCGGTTATAGGAAACTCCCGTGTCCATAAGATTAAATTTATTGAATTACTGAGTCACTCTGAGATTTGAGTCACATAGTTGAGATGTTTATGATGTTTTATGGTCATTTATGATGATTTATAATTACCTATGATGATTTAGGATAATTTATCATAATTTATGATTTATAATGATTTACGTGGACTACGAGATTTTATCATATGAACTGTTTATTATAAAATTATGAAAAGTATGATTTGATATAACTCAAGCCAAGTGAGTCATCATTGTCCGTATGCATGTTTTCATGAAATTGATTATAATATTTATATTGTTGTATGCACCCCTACATACTCAATATATTTCAAAGTGCTGACCCATTTATTTCCATGGGCTACATTCTTACCAGAATATAGGTACAAGCGGTAGCGCACATATCATGTTCAGGTGGGTCTCAGCTCTTGATCGGCAGGTGATTAGTCCTTTTGATTCAGGGACTTGAGTTGTTCAGATTTGAGGTGTATTGTATTTTCTATTTTCAGACGTATTGAGTAGGGGTAGTTGGGACTCATGACCCGGCTATCTTTGGTCAATGCTAGTAGAGGCTTCATAGACAGTCACTAGTAGTCAGTGTATTCAGTTTTAGATTTGTATATATATGAGCAGAATTGTGATCGTGTAAATTTACTTTCATGTTGGTCAGATTAAGTTATGGGTTATTTCCGCATTATTCCTTCTATTTTATGTATTTTATTCGGTTGCTTTGGGTTATGCCAGATGAAGGGTCATCTTGGAGTCACTTGTGACCTTAAGCACCATGTGACATCTCGGGATGCGATTTCGGGGCGTTACAAGCTTGGTATCAGAGCACAGAGTTCAAGTGTCCCAGGGTGTCTATGAAGCCATGTCTAGTAGAATCTTGCGGACCGGTACGGAGATGTCTGTACTTTTCTTCGAGAGGCTATGAGGCATTTAGGAAAATTTTCCCTTTCTTTCAAGTCGTAGATCGTTCTATGGATAGGTTTATTAAGAAATTCATATGGGTTCATATCTTGCATAAATTTGGCCATTTCGCCTTGTTCTAAAATACCGGATATAGTCAACCATAAATCCTTAAAGATGGTGCTTTCTTAGATAATCTCCTCTGATATTACGAGCTTGTAAGTGAGCTAGAAAAAAAAATGATTTCATTAGTGCTCTTGAGTAACAAAAAATTGAGGTGTCATATGTACGTTCTTGAAGGTTGTGCATTAAGCCTATGTCGGAAGTGTTTTTGGATTTCTCCCTTGAATTCATGATGTGATTTCGTATTTTCCTTATCTGTGTACTAATGTTGAGACAGGGCGATTAACTAGTTCCAATTTCCTCTCTTGATTATATTCCTAGGCTTACTAGCAAAGGTTCCATAGCATTCAAGATGTACCCTTATCCCTCTTGAGTCGTTCAGTTGAGGTAAAGCTAGACATATATTCTCAGATCCTTGATTATGGTGTACCAGGCTTTTATTTCTTGAAAATATTTTCTGATCATCTTTTGATGAAAACTTGAAGTCTAGTGAAGCCGTGTGGGTCTTATTTTGATTCACTAGCATAATTGTTTTTATATTTATTTCCTTTTTCAAAATACAAAACCAAAGTCTAGTGAAGCCGTGTGAGGCCTGTTTTGATTCACTAGCAGCTGGCTATTTACTCTATTGTTCTTGCATTGGCTAGAACCAGGGGGTTGGAAACATGGTGGAAGGCGGTGTTAATAAATTATTATGGCTTAGGCCATGAAATTGTGGATGATTATTGTCGTTATGAGGTTTTGGTGGACTAGTATGTTTGGGGTATTAGATAGATGGAAATGGTTGTTGAGATTGTTGTTAATCGTAGTCAGAGTGAGTTGTTAAGTTTGTATAGCGAGTGCTGAGAAAAATGAATTTAATGATTGAATTTCTACGACGTTAGTGATTGGGAGGAGATTTAGTAGGTTTGAACCATATGTACGGGAGCTTAAGTCTATTTGTTTGTGATCAAGTGTGATATTGTATGTTGAGGTAGTAGTATGCTCAAGGTGTTATGGGGATTTTTTTTAAGTTATTAAATGTTAAGCGGTTAGTGTTATCCTTGATCGGGTAAGTATGAATGATGATATGTGGTATACGATGTAATGGTGAGTTAACTTGGGCATTAGAGGTTGACGAGGGTGTTAGCTTGAGATGTGATATTAGTAAAGCACGAAGAAGTTAGTATGGTTTATCAAAGGTTTGACGTATCCATGGTAAGTGCTAGAATCTAAGCTGCGGAGTGTATGAATTGTTGTATGATAACTTTTGAAGTTGTCTAAGTTGGTGGGTATTTGAGAGTTATGTTAAGATTGAGTTTTACGCTCGCGGGTGTCGTTATGTGGGTTAAGTTATGGATCTTGTGTATGGGTATATTCGGGGACCCTGGAGTAAAGCGAATGCCATGGACTAGAGTTTGTATGGTGATTCATTGACTCGGAGTATTGGCTTAAGTCTAAGGGGGAGATAGTAGAAAAAAAAAATTAACTAAGTTAAGATTGTGGGATTCAGGTAGGTGTATCAGTGGGTTGCAAGTTGGTAGTGAGAAGGAGTGGTGTTGATCCCATTTTAACCCAGCCTTTTCTATGACTTCGATATTTTCTCATGACTTATGTTTCATTCCCCTGATCATAATACATGTTCATGAATATCATGGGAAATCATGTATTCTCCTAACTATCGAAATATGGAGTCCCAATTTTTCTAGCGGGCGAAATCGACATTCCATAAGCTATAAACTCCAAACTCAAGTTGCATGGTTCATAATGCATGTGCTTAAGTTTTATTTTATGTTTAAGTTCAGTCCACCGGCAACACCCTTAGCGACCAATAAGATTCAATTTATGTCCTGGGTGTCCTTAATCTTTAATCTTGATTCTGGTTAAATTCGTGCATTTGATGCGCTAGTTCTCCGGCCTCAATAACCGCACCAAGTCATACACAATATCCCTTCATATTATACCCTTTCATGACTTTTCATTTGTCGAGGGAGTGTGGATGAATAGGGGTGACGATAGGAGAGAGTGAGCGGGTTTTTGTTGATAAAGATTGTGGCATGTTCATTTTAGCTAAGGTGGCAAGTGTGGAGTAAGCTTGAGGCTAGGCTTTTGATGGATGTCATGGTTATTTGAAGCATTTCGTGTTGTGTTTGTGAAAGTGATTGTGTGATGGTTTATCTAGGTTTGTAGGTGGGGAATTATTGAAGTAAAGTCTTGTGCATGGCTTAGTTAATTGGAAAAGTTAGTGAGTGTTTTCTTAAGAATAGTTCCCGAAAGTTGTCTTAATAAAGGATTGTAGAATTTCAAAAAGGTGTTTTATGGGTGTTGATTAGGAGTGTATACGTAATTATAAAGATAGTCTTGAACATCATGTGTGTATATATGTACGGAGATTAAGGTTTAGATTATCGATAAGTTTTGGTATCTATGTTGATTTAGAAGTCTAAGCTAAAAGCTTTTGTAAATTGATCTTGCATAGCACTCATGTATTGTGAATATATCTCCTATCTGAGGATATTAGTTGCAAGCCTTGGCCTTGCTATAAGTTGAATTATGTATATGCCTATGAATAGTTCCCTAAGCTTCAAGACTTGTTGATATGAATATGATGGTTGAAAATGGTGAGTATTAAGTGGATTAGAGTTGATTGAGTGGTAATAAAAATTATCTGTGAGATGAGGAATTGTAATAATGTGGATATGTGTAAATTTATAATTCGGAATGGTGCTATGTTACGGTGTTAGGTGGAGTAATTGGTGACTCCAAATTAAGCTTGAAAATGAGGAGAGAGAGTTTGGCTTAGTTAGATTTGAATATCCAAGATTGCAAATGCCTTGTGAGAATTATAAATTGAATCAAGTAAGTACGGTATTTGGGGAAAATAGTATTGCGGAGAAAGGGTGTGCGAAGCGTACTGATAAGCTTGAAAGTAAGGAGTTGTTCTACGTGGGGTCTAGTACTTTTATTTTGATATAAGACTGATCGACCTACGCTCCGTACTTAAAATTGGGGTCGAGTTATGAATCCTTATTTCAATATATATATATATACATATATATATATATATTGTTCAGACCATATCCCAAACCCAATTGCTTCCTAGTAGCGTTGAAAGTTCCTTGGAAAGATTTTGAATCATGGCCTAATTGAATGAGAGTGTGTCTTGATTCAGTCCGTGCACCTAGAAATTCAACTTGATAGTTATTCCGACGGATTCATACATTTCTTCCATCTTCCGATGTGGTCCAATCTCACTACTTGAAGTTTTGTGAGCATAACCATTTCAAGAATGATTTATTTGCGTCGAAGCGAGTTACCAAATTCTATTTAGCCTTTTCTTTTGTTCCCGACCCAAGTATTAAGCCATAGGTCGATCATAAAGTGTCCTGTGTATAAATTAGTATTATTCGGGGAGAACCGATCCCAAGAGGGAGATATTGTGATATCCCGAGTTTTCATATCCCAGATCTTTCATCTCTTTCTTTGTGAATGCAGATTTAAATCGAAGTTAATAATTTTTCCTTCATCCAACTCTTTTAGTAATAGACTCAACCATGTAGTTGTGATTATCATGAGCTTATGCGTCGGAAAGTACTCCAAAGCTTAGAAAAATATAAACTTGTTCATCAAGCTATTTTAGTTGCGTATCCTCAATTTTCCTTGTCTTCCTAACCCAACGAGCGACATTCGGGGATGAATGTTTCCAAGGGCGAGATGATGTGATACCCTAAGTTTTCCCATTAAATATTTTGCTCCCAAATGTGTCGAGTCATTAAAGTCTTTTTATCTTTCCAAGAGTCCGTTAAGATCTCGGACGAAAATGTGTTGAATTTTGTTCTTTATCATGATTAACAATATTTCTATGAGAAATTTCTGGATATGCGATCCGTCATCACGTAGAGCATCGAATAATATTTCTAACGATATGTGGATCATCAAAAACGGACACTCGAGCGATGAATTATGATCATTTCAATCTAACCGTGAATAGTGGTGAATAGTAAATGTGCAGGAAAAAAATACTGAGGCCAGGCGAATTTTAGGGCCAACATCAAACAATAATAACTCCTTGTACATATTGATCAGGGTGAGCTACTATATATCAACAGAAAGCTCTGAGATTCCTCTTTCCAATGAAATTGGTTTCATTCAATTTGTCCATTGGAGCAAAATGTTATGGTCAATCTACTTCAGCCTATCAAAACAGTCCACCATAGGACAGATTTCACATTATTTGATATCAAAGTTGCAATGAGTCTTGGTATTTTTCGGATTGTTTTGATGAGTTAAATTGTTGAAAATATTACGTATTGAGTCTTCATATCCTTGTCCAAATGTTGAGTTGGTTATGGTTCAATCCATTGATACCTTGTTGATGTTGACGAAGATTAAAGTGTTTTGTGCTAAAATGTGTTGAGTTAGGAATCCACAAATTGATATGATTTGATAAATGAGAAAGATATTAGATTTGGTCTTTATGATAGACCCTTCTAATGTTGTGGCGGATTTCCTAACGCGTTCTGAGCTTGTCGGGGAGTAGTACTTAGCACCGAGAGGCAAATTTGGTATTTCCCCAAACCTATGTGCTACCGTAGGGTTGTTTTATGATGATATTATTGTCCAGAGAGCCCGATTGTGATTATTGCAGTTTTAAGGTCGTACACTCTAGCAAAGAGTATGACGCTCCCGCCAACGGAAGTTTCAAACGTTGGTATTCCATGTATCTCACGTGAGGTTGTCGGTTATAGGAAACTCCCGTGTCAATAAGATTAAGTTTCTTGAATTACCGAGTCACTCCAAGATTTTAGTCAAAGAGTTGAGATTTTTATGATGTTTTATGGTCATTTATGATGATTTATAATTACCTATGATGATTTTTGATGATATGATAATTTATAATGATTTATGATGATCTATCATAATTTATGATTTATAATGATTTACGTGGATTACGAGATTTTATCATATGAACTGTTTATTATGAAATTACGAAAAGTATGATTTGATATAACTCAAGCCAAGTGAGTCACATTGTCTGTATGCATGTTTTCATGAAATTCATTATACTATTTATATTGTTGCATGCACCCCCACATACTCAGTACATTTCAAAGTGTTTACCCACATATTTCCATGGGCTACATTCTTACCAAAATATAGGTACAAGCTGTAGCGCACATATCATATTCAGCTAGGTCGCAGCTCTCGATCGGCAGGTGATTAGTGCTTTTGATTCAGGGACTTGAGTTGTTCAGATTTGAGGTGTATTGTATTTTCTGTATTCAGTCGTATTGAGTAGGGGTAGTTAGGACTCATGACCCAGCTATCTTTGGTCAATGCTAGTAGAGGCTTCATAGATAGTCACTAGTAGTCTGTGTATTCAGTTTCAGATTTGTATATATATAAGCAGAATTGTGACCATGTAAATTTACTTTCATGTTGGTCAGACTAAGTTATGGGTTGTTTCTACATTATTCCTTCTATTTTATGTATTTTATTCAGTTGCTTTGGGTTATACTAGATGAAGGGTTAGCTTGGGGTCACTTGTGACCTTAAGCACGGTGTGACATCTTGGCATCCAATTTCAGGGTGGTACAGTGGAAGGTACGGACAAGACAGTTAATGAATTAAAAGGTGACATCTCTCAACTCTCTCAAACAGTAGTGGCCCACTTTTCCTCCATCAAGCAATTGGAGACTGAAGTTTGGCAAATCTCGATGCAAGTAAATGCTAGGCCTAGAGGTAGACTCCCTAGTGACACAATTGCTAATCCAAGGAATAACGCTTTAGTCCTAGCAATTGTAACTAGGAGTGTGAAGATAATTGATGATCACTTGAAAGATGACTTGAGTGGGATGATGCCTAGGGTTAAGACAAAGGAGGTGTTACCTCAAAATCAAGAAGAAGATGATGAGAAAGATGACAAAGAAGTGGTTGAGGTTGAAAAGCCACAAAGTGAATCAGGCCTACAATACAAGTTCCTCCCCCATCCCCTCAATGATTTCAATGAAACAAGAAAGGTGACAAGCTTAAAAATTCATGGAAAATCTTAGTAATCTATCGATAAACATCCCATTACTTGAGGCGATCCAAGAGATCCTAGCATATGATAATCTAATGAAGAAATTAATGTCGAAAAAAAAGCTTGTCGAAGGTGATGCTATTAAAGTCACCGTGGTTGTAGTGCTATCGTGGATAGTATGGTTGTAGAAAATAAAGATTATCCCAAAGCTTTCATAATTCCTTGTACCATTGGAATGCATGTGTTTTCAAAATCTCAATGCGACCTTATTGCAAGAATCAACCTCATGCTCTTTGTCATCTACAAGAAACTTGGTTTGAATGCTCCTACCCCGACCTCTATGCAACTCTTAATGACGGACCGATCTATGAAAAGGCCGATGGAATTTTATTTGATGTCCTAGTTAAAGTGGACAAGCTTATACTTCCAGCGGACTTTGTGGTCTTGGATAGTGAAATGGACCAAGAGGTACCTATCATCCTTGGTCATCTATTTTTAGCCACTGGAAGGGCTATTGTAACTTAGAAATAGGGGAGATAATATTTAGGGTGCAAGAGGATCAGGTCACTTTCAAGGTTTGTAAGACAAAGAAGAAATCCACAGAGCTTCAAGTTGTGTCTGTAGTGGATGTTGAGATTGAAGAGGCAAAAAAAGGTGGGCTTGAGGACCCGCCTTAGTAATGAAACAAAACAAAAGACGTCGTGCCACGACGTTAACTAAGGCAATGTGTGGGAGGCAATCCACAAATGTTACGAAAGTGGCTTGTATCCTTTCTTTATGATGTTATAACTTAGATTTTGGTTTTTTCATTTCAATAACCCATGCATTTGTGGCACTATAGAGCGCATTGGATGAGCTTAGAAAGGGGGAAAGTGTGAAATTTTTGTATTATAAACTGAATATGGGAAAGGCTGTCAATCTGTGAATTGAGCTAAACAGGGGAAAATAGGGGAGCAGAAATGCACTCAGTTATTGCGATTGCGGGCCCTTGGTCACAATCACGATCACCCGTGTTCCCATGATTGCAGTCAATTAACTATGACTGCGTTTTCTTTAGATATATAACCATCTGAATCCCTTATTTTCGTCACACTCCCTTTTGAAATCTTGCACTCTAATTGGACCAAATTCTAGCAAAGCTTGTGAGCTCTCCAACAACATCCCTGCATTCCTTTTTCATCACAAATCTAGTAGGTTCGTTGAATCCATGCTTTGATTTTATAAAATAGGCCAAAGAATGCATGATGTTGAAAGGGCCTAAGTCTTTGATTCTCATGTCTCCATACTTGGTAATTATGTGGTGTTTAGCTATTAGAGTATGGTGTGCACAAGTGGGTAAGTCTTGAGTATCCAAAAATATGTGTGAAATGGAGTGTGCACACCAAGTGTTCGATATATTTCCCAGATAAGTATTCAATAATGGTTTTTGCATTCAAAAGGGCATAATAGAGCAACTAATAGCCTTGTTCATTGGTCTTAATGTGAATCCATATTGTAGAACATGCTTGTGGTCTAACAATATGAAATGTTAAACATGGGAAGCTGGTAGGAACTGGTCTCAGTTACTGTGATTGCGGTCATTAGACCACAATTGCATCAGCGCAAACGCGGCTATTACCCACAATTGCAATAACTGAGGGTGATTTCATGCCATGCCAAAAATCCTACACTCTAAATTTTTAACCAAATACCACCAAGTACCCAAATACAATGACCTTTAGAGAACAATGTGGCATAGTTTGGCTATAAAAATGTCATTGATTAACATCATGTGTGCCTAGTTCTTTTAGGACAATCTTATGGGCAAGTATGATCACATCCGATTCATGGCACCCGAGTGCCACACTCATTACTATAGTGATCTCCCTAGGATGAAGCTACCCCCAAAGAGAAGAATTTGCTTAGATAATATGCCGGTTGGCATTCCATGACAAGCTTGAAGCGATAGGATGGGATTGTTTTGCCCCAAACCCATGCAATGCAAATAAGCAATGGGTCCATGAAGTCTATGTCAATATTAGCATAATTTCTTTCTCGGATCCATCCAACATGACTATTAAGATCTGGGGACAAATGGTGTGCTTTGGGGCAAAGCAAATTAATGATGTTTACAGGCTCCCACATGCAGACATGGTGGAATTTAAATAAAAAGGATGTAAGATAGAAAGTTGTTTGGTGAAAAGGTTGTGTCCCAAAAAAGTAGTCTTGTGGATGAAAAAAGCAACATCTCCATGAATGACTTTAATTTTGAGACTCAAATTTGGTTACACATTATATGTAGCTGAGTCTCCCCATGAACCCACATGACAGAAGTCCTAGATCTATGTATTTAACTGGTTTCTTGAATTTTAGACAGTATTCCCTTGGATGTTGGTCAGTTTTTAGTCAATGAAATAGACCACTTCAAGGACCAAGGTGGTACATATTTCTTTTTTCCCTCATTGGTTACTACTCTTTGAAAGAGAGCAGGGGTTGAGGACTATGCTGGAGATACTAGGGTGTGGCTTGGACCTCTATCTACCCCTTGAGGATTTGAGGAGAGGGTGCACCTGGCAATGGAAAGAAGTGAAAAATCGACTTGGTGAAGTCAGCATGTATTGAGCCTGAGTTTCATAAGCCATCTACCACCGATCCTTTTGAGGATATTGAAGTTGATATTGATGTTATCAGGGATCTTGTGTCTAGTTTTCCCCAGGGATTGAGAGAGCCCTCCACCATTTATCATTCATATATGTCACAGTCTAATTATAAGAATTATAGAGAGGATCAAAAAAAGCAGGAAGGTACCATTGGTAGGCTTGAGAAATCCTATTCATCTTTTGTGTAATCACATTAAGATCTCAAAATTGCATATGAAAAGATGGTTATAAGGGATAAGAAGAGGGATGAGTTCTTTAACAAGATGTGAAAGGGGGTTAAAGGCCTATGTGTAACACCCCGAGTCTGTACCCCAAATACTACATGGTGCTTACGATCCCAAGGGACCACAAGCTAACCCATGACTGATATCTACTATGAGCACTGAATAATAATGTAATAGTGAGGAAAATAGGTTGAAATGCCATAAGGATCACAGTTTAAATACTTAAAAATAATAAAACTGTAATAATATCTGATAAAACATTTGAAGTCTGAAACATTGTATAAACTAGTCTAGTCTGAAAAGCCTCTATCTGAATTGTCTGAAAGTGGAGTTGATGGGACAAGACACCAACTAACTTCGACTATTAAAATACTGAAGCTATTGTAATGCTGAAATAAAAGCATATACTTGATAGATAAGGACTAACTACTGAATGTACTGCTGCTAACTAAATCTGTCTAAGAACGATCGGGATCTTGAGCATCCAAACTTATGATATGAGACATCATAGCGCAAAGAGAAAGTATGCATCAGTACGTGGAATGTACTGGTATGCTAGAGACGTAAGGATGAACGCAAGGGTTCCTATGCACGAACAATAATGGATTGAATGATAAGGAATAACTGAGTAAGGGTACATGGATAACTGAAACTGCTGTAAAATATAGAGTGTGCAATACTATGAATATACGTGAATACTATATTTAAGATTTCACTAAAGCTGAGTACAAATTTCTGATACTGAGTAACTGATATATGTAGTCACTGATAATTGAGTGACTGATACTAAGTGACTGTATCTGACAGTCCTAATTCTGTAGAACTAAATTAATTTCTATACTGAGACTGTGGGAGGTAGTCATCTAACCGACATACCCCTTTTTGAATAGATTTGGGATCCAACTTGTAACCCCAGCTGGAAGGGTGTCTGTACTGTTCCACGAGTAAGGACAAATTGAAGAGTTACCCTCATCTGGTAGGTGCACTGAATGAGAACGATGGTACCCTCAACTAGCAGGTAATCCACCAAATCAACCCTTAGCTGGCAGGTTGATGTCTCAACCTACGCTGGCTACGTAGTTATGGAATGTAAGGACTGTTTCTAAGGATCAAATACTCTACTGGCAGGTGAGTCCCCATCCTTGAGTTCACTTTGTGCTGAATCCTACTCCTATCTGACTGACACTGATTACTATACTAAGAAGAACTAAACTGATACTGAATTTCGTAGAGTTCTGTAACTGCTTGAGTACTTACTATTTTTGGACATGACTGAGACTATTCTGTAACTACTATAGCTCTAGGTAAACAGCTATAGTATTGGGTATTAGATACCCCCAGGACTTGATAGCACGAAAATAAAGCATAGCGTGATCTTGAAAAGCATAACAATGTCCACTTGTTCATAATTCATTCATAGAGACATTTTATCAAACACTTGTAGGGCATAAGCTTGTACATGATTAGGACTACATAATGAAATGTCATGATTCCTCTATTTACTTCACATAGGCATTTTCGCAAATACTTGGGGGCATGGATTATTTCACATAATAACAGTCAATACATGAACATCTTGAATACAATACTCAATTCCAATTTCAAGGATTTAGCATACAATTCACATAAATTATCACATAAAATATTTTAATTTCATGGAAACTTATAGTTAATCATGAATTGAAACCCAATTACTATCCTCAACAACAATACAATCAATTTCAAGCATGGAATTCATAAATCTGAGATCTTGTAAGTTTAAAAAGGGATTCTTAGAATTCATGGGTGGAAGGAACCCATGAATGAAAACCTAGCATACCTGAGAAGAAAAGTTCTTAAAGGTTCTGGGAGGAATTCTTGAGTTTGTTCTTGATTTCTTTATGCTAGGGTTTTGCCCATTGATAAGAGGTGAGAATACTTGTCTACACATCAGCTTTTGCTTCCTAAGTAGCTCCCTCAATGGACTGATTCCGCCAAAGAACTTTGACCGAGGAAACTTCTTTGTTCCTTAGTCTGTGAATCTGATGATCAAGAATTTGTACTGGGACCTCTTCAAAAGAGAGATTATTCTGAATGTCTACGCCCTCTAAGGGGACCATGACTGTTGGGTCACCAATGCATTTCTTTAGCAAGGAGACGTGGAATACTAGGTGCACTGAAGCTAGATCTGAAGGCAACTCAAGCTCATAAGCTACCTATCTGAAATGGCTGAGAATTATATAAGGACCAACATATTGGGGACTGAGCTTTCCCTTATTTCTAAACCTCTTTACCCCCTTCATGGGTGATATTTTTAAGTACACAAAATCTCCGGCCTTAAACTCGAGCTCTTTTCTCCTCATATCTGCATATGATTTTTATCATCTCTAGGCTGCCTTAAGCCTTCATCTAATCAACTAAACCTTCTCTAAGGAATAAAACACTAAGTTAGGACCTACTACTTCAGCCTTACCTAGCGCAAACCAACTAATTAGAGATCTACATCTTGTACAATAAAGAGCCTCAAACAGAGCCATTTGAATACTGGAATGGTACCTATTATTATACGTAAATTCAATCAAAGGTAAGTGTTCATCCCAACTACCTTTAAAATTAACAACACAGGATTAACAACGCAGGCTCTTAACATATTTTATAGAGTCTGAATGGTCCTTTCTGCTTGACCATCTGTCTGAGGGTGAAAAGTTATACTGAGGTAAACTTAGGTACCAAGACACTTTTGGAATTCTTTCTATAAGTAATAGGTAAACTTGGTACCTCTATCTGATTAATGGATACTGGGACTCTATGTAACTTGACCAACTCTCTGATATAGAGTTTCACGTAGTCCTCGGCTGAATAGAAAGTATGAACTAGCAAGAAATGAGTGAATTTGGTCATTTTGTCTACGATAACCCAAATTGAGTCATCATAATGATGAGTACGAGGAAAACCCATCGCAAAGTCCATGTTCACTTTTTCCCATTTCCATGTGGGAATACTGAACTCCTGTATGGACCCACTAGGCTTTTGGTGCTCAATCTTAACCTGCTGACACGTAGAGCACTTAGCTACAAACTCTGCAATGTCCCTCTTCATTCCACTCCACCAATAGATCTCCCATAAATCATGGTAGATCTTAGTAGCTCTAGTATGAATAGAGTAACGCACACCATGCACTTCTGCAAGAATTCATTGCCTCAAGTCATCTACATCTAGGATGCATAGCTGACTCTGGAAATGCAACACACTAACTCCCCCTTGGGAGAAAACTCTACTTTCTGATCTCTGACTAACTTTTTTAACTTAATAAGGATAGGATCTCTATCCTGCTTTTTGTTCACTTTAGAAACTAGAGATTATTCTAAACTACTCTGCACCCACACACCGTCCTCTGCTGAATCGACTAAGAGGACACCTAGTCGGGAAAGATGATGAACTTCCTGAACTAACTTCTTCTTACCATTCATGATACAGAACACTCATGTCATTATCTTTCAACAACTCTAACCACCTTCTCTGATGCAAATTCAAATCTTTCTGAGAGAACACATGCTGCAATCTTTTGTGAAATATTAACATATCAACAAGCATCCCATATAAATAATGCCTTCATATCTTTAAAGCAAAACACTACAACTGCTAAATCAAGTTCATGGGTAGGGTAATTCTTCTCATGAGGCTTAAGTTGTCTAGAGTCATAGGCTATGACCTTACTTCTCTGCATGAGACCACAACCCAGACCTACTTTGGATGCATCACAGTACACCACAAACCCATCTGAACCATCTGGTATAAATAAAATTGGGGCTGAGGTGAGTCAAGTATTCAACTCCTAAAAACTCTTCTCACAAGAATATGACCACTAAAACTTGACTTTCTTCTGAGTCAATCTGTACATAGAGAATGCAATGGATGAAAACCCTTCAATAAATAGATGGTAATAGCTAGCTAAACTCAAGAAGCTCCTGATATCTGATGGAGAAATAGGTCTAGGCCAGTTTCTTACCACTTCGGTCATTTGAGAATCAACTCTAATTCCATCACCGAAAATATATAACCAAGGAATGCTACTGACCTTAACCAAAATTCGTACTTACTGAATTTGGCGAATAAATGATGAGTTCTAAAAGTCTGAAGTATGATTCTGAGGTGATATACGTGATCATTCTTGCTATAGGAATAGACAAGAATATCATCAATGAAAACTATAACAAACATGTCCAAGTACTTCTTGAACATACAATTAATTAAGTCCATGAAGGTTGCTAGGGCATTCGCCAGACCAAAGGATATGACTAGAAACTCGAAGTGACCATACTAGGTTCAGAAAGCTATTTTTTGGAATGTCACATTCTCTGAATCTGAGTTGATGATAGCCTGATCTGAGGTCTATCTTATAAAAGTAACTAGCGCCCTAAAGTTGGTCAAATAAGTCATCGATTCTAGGAAGTGGATATTTATTCTTGACTGTGACTTTGTTGAACTGACAATAGTCTATACACATTCTAAGAGAACTGTCTTTCTTACGCATGAATAAGACTAGTGCACCCTATAGGGAAATATTGGGTTTGATGAACCCTTTTTCTAAAAGTTCCTTTAACTATTCTTTAAACTCTCTGAGTTTAGCTGGAGCCATTCTACATGGCGGAATAGAAATAGACTGAGTATCTGGAAGAAGGTCTGTTCCTAATTCAATTTCCCTTTTAGGAGGTACTCTAGGAAGATCTTCGGGAAACACATCTAAGAATTCATTTAATACTAGAACTGACTCAAGACTAGGAGTTTCTGAATTAGAATCTTTGACTCGCACAAAATAATAGACATATCCTTTGGATATTATTTTTCTCCCTCTAAGATATGAAATCAACTGACCCTTAAGCATTGTAGTACTACCCCTCTATTCAAGGATTGGTTCATTTGGAAAATGAAAATGAATTCTATTTCTACAATCAACTGGGGCATAGCATGAATGAAGCCAATATATGCAAAGAATGACGTCGAAATCCATCATCTTTAACTCTACTAAGTCTGCTGAAGTAAGTTTTTGAGATATCATAACTAGACAGTTCCTTTATACCCATCGGGCTATGATATACTGACCCACTGGGTAGAAACTGAGAAAGGTTTTGTTAAGATTTCTGGTCTGACTTTGAAATTAACTGCTATATAAGGAGTTACAAAAGAAAGAAAAGCTCCTGGATCTAATAAGGCATAAATATTTAAATGGAAGATTTTTAATGTACCAGTAACCATATCAGGAGAACTTTCCTGATTTTGTCTTGACTAAAGAGCATAAAGACTGTTTGGGTATTACCCACTGGTGACACTGGAAATAGCATCCTGCTGATTCAGGCAACCGGACTGAGCTGAAGGACGACTGTACTGACCTTAAGAACCTATCTAAGGATAATATCTAACCCTATATCTTGGCTTGCCATACTCAAAATAAATATCACTAACAGCCCTGCTGATACCCTGATGGTTTCTGCCATATTTCTGACAAAGAAGATTTGTTCGGGCACTGCTGACACTACTCTGAGATTTAGAGCCTGGTGTTCTATCTTTGTTACCATTTTTTAACTTAGGTACTAGAGCGCTGGATGAAGATGGAGCTGGAACTAAAAATTTTGGACGAAACTGGGAATGGTTATGCCTTCTAACTTAGGCTGAGTGAAATTGAAGCTATATTTTCTCGCTCTTCTGTTCTCTCTCTCCTTATCTTTTTTATTATCATCTTCGATATACTGATCATAGACCATGATCCTTGATATGTCTATCTCCTTAATCAACATCGCAGTTCTATACTCCTTAACCACACTCTCTGACAAACCTAACACAAACTTGATTATTTTGGACCTACTATTTGCTAGCATATCTACATAACTAATTCAACTTGAGGGAATACTCTTTAACACTCATGCTACTTTGCCTGCTATTGATGAACTCTAACACCTTGGATTCTCTGAGCTCTAAGGGAAAGAATCTATCTAGAAAAATAGTAGCAAACTCTTCCCACTCTATGGGCTCTGTATCTGTGCCCCTGTCTACCTTCCATTGCGTAAACCACATAAAAGTAATATCTTATAGCTAATAGGTAGTTAACTCAACACACTCACTGGAAGTCACCCAATGATAGCTGTAACTTTCTGAACCTGATCAAGGAAGTCTGTTGAACCTTAGACTCTGATACCAAGTTAGTAATGCCCTGAGTTTGTACCCTGGATGCTATATAATTCTTATGATCCCGAGGGACCACAAGCTAACCCATGACTAATATCTATCGTGGGAACTAAATAATAATACTGTAATAATGCAAAAAATAGGCTAAAATTCCATAAGGTTCATAATCTGAATTCTGATAAAGAACAATAACTATAATAATATCTGATAAAACATATGAAGTCTGAAATACTGTCTGAACTAGTTTAGTCGAAAAAGCATCTATCTGAACTTTCTAAAGGTGGAGTTGATGGGACAAGCCCCCAACTAACTATGACTATTAAAATACTGAAGCTATTGTAATGCTAAAATAAAAGAATATCCTCAATAAATGAGGAATTACGACTGAATTTGCTGTTATTTACTGAATCTATCTAAGTGCGGTCAGGAACCTGAGTGTCTGAACCTAGGATATGAGACATCATAGTGCAAAGAGAAAGTATCCATCAGTACATAGAATGTACTGGTATGATAGATAAGGTAAGGATGAATGCAAGGGTTCATATGCATGAACAATAACTGACTGAATGATATGGAATAACTGAGTAAGAGTACATGGATAACTGAAACTACTGTAAAATACTAAGTATGTATACTATGCATATACGTGAATACTATATCTGAGCTTTTACTGAATCTGAGTACTGAGACTATAGAAGGTAGTCATGTAACGGACATACCGCTTTCTGAATAGATTTGGGTTCCAACCTATAACCCTAGTTGGAAGGGTATCAGTACCGTGCCATGGGTAAGGACAAGCTGAAGAGTGACCCTCATCTGGCAGGTGCCCTGATGAGAATAGTGGTACCCTCAACTAGCAGAAAAACCATCTTATTAATCCTCAACTGGCAGGTTGATGTCTTAACCTATGCTAGCTAAGTAGTTCTAGAATGCAAGGATTGCTTTTAAGGATCACACCCTCTACTGGCAGGTGAGCCCCCATCCTTGGGTTCACTTGGTGCTGAATCCTACTACCATCTGAATAACACTAATTACTATACTGAGCTGAACTAGACTGATACTGATTTTCATTGAGTTCTGTAACTGCCTGAGTACTTATTGGTTCGGGACATGATTGATACTATTCTGTAACTACTGTATCTCTAGGTAAATACCTAGAGTATCAGGTATTAGGTACCCCCAAGACTCGATAGCATGAAAATAAAGCATAGTATTATCTTGAAAAGCATAACAATGTCCACTTGTTCATAATTCATTCATAGAGACATTTTATCATACACTTGTAGGGCATAATCTTGTACATGATTTGGACTACATAATGACATGTCATGATTCCACTATTTACTTCACATAGGCATTTTAGCAAATCTTGGGGAGCATGGACTTTTTCACATGATAACGGTCAACACATGAACATCATGAATACAATACTCAATTCTAATTTCAATGGTTTATCTTACAATTCATATAATTCATCACATAAACTATTTTAATTTCATGGAAACTCATAGTTAATCATGAATTGAATCCCAATTACTATCCTCAACATGAATACAATAAATTTCAAGCATGGACTTCATAAATCTGAGATCTCGTAAGTTTAAAAAGAGGTTCTTGGACTTCATGGGTGAAAGGAACCCATGAATGAACACCTAACACACTTGAGAAGAAAAGTTCTTAAAGGTTTTGGGAGGAATTCTTGAGTTTGTTCTTGATTTAATGATGCTAGGGTTTTTCCCTTTCAATGAGAATGTTTTAATCTATAGAGAAAGTGAGTGAAAATGAAATAATAGGTTAGTTAGGAGTTTAATTTCGTGTTTAGACTGATTAGGGTCGTGGAAAAATAAAATATTATCCCTGGGAATGCATTAAATTTCATCACTAAAAATCCTAAGTTTTACCTGTGGTGGAATTGGGTTGGCACTGTTCAAAAAGGGACGAACATAAAATGGACCCTTGGTGCGATACCGCACCATCGTAGAGCCTCACTGGAATTTGACATCTGGGAAAATGGACAGTGGCACAACGTGATGGGATCGCATTGCCATACGGGAAAATGACAATTGTGAACTAGAGCATTGGTGCATGCGCCATTATCATGGAGCATCACTGGAAACTGACGACTGTCATTTGGTTGGTCTCTGCGATGTGCTGATGTGCCAGATGGCATACTGCTTTACAAAAATGGCTCTAACTCTTCGCCCGAGTATCGAATTTGGGGGAATTTTATATCATTGGAAAGCTGACTGAATTTCTCACGCAATGGTAAGTTCTAAACTAAAAAAATCCTGAGTTCTTTAAAAATTTTATATATGAATACTCATGTACTAAAAATTAAATTAAGCTATGGAAATATGGGGTATTATACTATGAAAGGTCCTAAAACATTGAGATCGACTTCCTTCATATTTTGCAGAGATTTATGATGAGGCACCGATAATTTGGTCTGATCTTAAGAAGAATTATGATGATGCAAAGTCTGAGAGTGACAGCAGCCCTTGATGAGGTTTCAGGGAGCACTGTTATCTCTTTTATCCTTGATTATTTATGTAGTGGGGACACTTCTACCTTTTAATTTAGGGGATTCCTGTCTCCCTATTCATTTGATTTGGGCCTCTATTATTAATATTTCTACATATTTTCTGCTCTTTTAGATGATTCTTATTTTTATTTGGTTTGTTATATTTGGGCACTCTGGTAGTGCCCACATTTGCATGTATTAGTTACTTTGTTCCTAGATTGTTGTTTTATTTAATTCTGTTCAATTGATAAGATTTTTCCTATGATAGACTTAGTGATGACATTCTTAAGGGGAAAGTGTCATGATTGGGTTTTATTCATGGATGCAGGGGAAGTCACCCATGGTATCAAGTTCACAAATTCAAGGGATGTCTGAGTAACTGTGACAATATGGCATTGTTGATTTGGGATCACATTGATTACCATTGGAAAATTCTAAGTATCCATATTGGTGGGTAACCCATGAAATCTTCAATGTGAGACAAAATCTTGGGTTGTTGTCATGATTAACAAATTATATATGTGGTGAGAATGCAAAATAAACAGCCACCCTCCTTCATCCAAAATTTTTGCAAAATTCAAGGGCGTAGATGTCAGAGACTTTGTAACAAAACTTTTACTCTTTTTATGACTCCAAAAAATTAACTTAGGAGAATTATTTATCTCGAGCGGGAGGAATAATTAAATCCCCTGGACGAGATTCGCATGCCATGTGTGGGAGCTTATTTGTCTAAATCTCATGTGTACTTGTACCATCTAAAACTTGCCCCATTAGTCTTTTAAGGATAAATTTTGATTTTCTTGGGTTGGTAAAATGATCCTAGGCCATTATTTGGCCTTGAAAGCCTACCAATACATAGATATAATCCTTAGTCACCCACTTTAAGACTTTGGACTTTTCTTTGGGAAATGCATTGTAAGTTGTGACCCTTCTATTATCCCTCTCTTGAACCCTATCCTCCTTGAACTTAAGAATGCAATTTGAGGCTAAAACTCTAAGTTAGGGGTGGTAAAAGTTGAAAGATGTGTCGTTGGGCCACGAAGTCATAAGAAAGCACTGACATGCTTAAGAAAATAAAGCAAAATGATTAGAACAAAGAAAGGATACAAAAAAGAAAAGAAATACATGACTTATGAACACATAAAAAAAGAAAAAGATAGAAGTGGGAAGAAAGTGAGAAAACCAAGAAAGAAAATGTAGGAATAATAGTGAAAGAAAAGAAGTGGACCAATAGAAAAATTAAAAAGAGTGTGTTGTAGAAGTTCAAGGAGGGTTTAGCCTTGTTGTCCTAAAATTTTTATCCTACCCTACCCTAAGCCGACATTACAAGCTCAAAATGTCCTTCGTGATTCCCAACCAAATATGATCATTCTAGTGATGATTGAAAATAGGGGCAAGCCTATGGCATGGTACTTTCTTAGCATTGAGAGTTATTGAAAAAGAGACTGTTTGCACTTAAATTCCTTATTGCATGGTTGATAGAAAGGTATGTGAATTCTTCTTTCTTATGAGGAGGCATGTGATCAAGTTAAGATGGGTGATTTTGTCACCTTTTAAACAATGAGGCAAAAGGAAGTATAATGTGGTTGAGGTCAAGAAGTGAGTCATTTCTAGAGTATTAGTAGTTGTCACATGATTGCTCCTTAAAGTCTATTGAGTCCTTTAATATTCCATTTTATGTTGAGGGTGTAGTCAAAATCATTTTGCCTATGTGTGAAGATCATTTTGTGGTAGTAATCAAGTTAAAGTCATCATGATCATTGGGTAATAGAATAGGGGCACACCTGTGAAATTGTCTTATGATGAGAGGTGGTGTTGCTTGAGGATAAGAAAGGTTTTAAGTTTGGGGTGGTAATGAGTGGTTATTTTACAACTCACTCATACTCAACTTTTGTTCACACTATCAAGTTTTGTATAAATAAATGAGATATAATCATGATTTAATTCACTAATATCCACATTTTGTAGTCATAAAGTTGGTGAGATGAAAAGATGGAAATTGAAGCTAAAAGAGATCAAGTGGAAGCAAAAAAGTGCAGTTGAAGACCTGGAGCAGTCATTAGCCCCATTTACCACGATTGCGGGCCAAAGGCCGCGGTCACTGTCAGCCAATATGGTCAATAGAATGCAATCGCGGAACCATACCGCGGTCATGGACAACCTCATGCGATCTTGGCTAAGTGGGAAAATTGACCAGGGCAGTTTTGTAATTTCACTTAACCAAATCCCAAACCTTATATAGGCAAAAGTACTTTCTTTTTTGGGCATTGCTTACCTCATAGGTACTTTTGAATTTGAAACAAAAACCCTAATTGGGCAAGATTGTGCCTAATTTAGAAAACTTGAATTCTTAGTGCTTTGTGAAGAATGGATGCTTTCGATTATCCTTATGGTATATCTTTCTCTACTTTCTTCATTGGTAGCTAACTAATTTAATCTTAGGATTATGTCAAACTAAACTACATTTGTGTGTGAGTATTTATTTGTTGACATGATTTCTAGTGGTTGAGTATGGATTTCACCATTACTTGCGTTTAATAGTTGGAATTTTATGGGTGAAAACCTCAAACTGTCGAAAACCTTCATCATCCTTGAAAGAGGGATGAAGGTGAACTCATGGGAACCTATAGCATCCTTGAAAAGGGGTTATAGGGGGATAAGGCAATGGTGTACAATTAAGTGTGTGTCTTACAACCATTTGAAATCTTATAAATAAGTGTAAATGGAGTGTAAGTCATGTCTTGGGCATTTTCCTAGAAATAAGGATGCCCAATTGAGGTATTGGGTGACTATGAATGGCACACTTGTTAGGTTCTCGAAAGAGCCAATGGGTGAAATCTTTGAGGTTTAGTTGAAAAACTAGCTGTAAAGACTTTTACCCTAGCCTATCTCTCACTCAACAAGTACATATCATGATGAACTATCTCTAACCTACGTAGTCTATACCTTTAGGAAGACATAATCCCAAGATTCTCCCTAAACTTTATTTTTAAAACTAAAGTGTCATTATAGCTTATTATAACTCAAAAGTTGATAAAAACAAACCCCCTTGTATTCCAAGTTTTGTTTGCTTGCATTTTGAGTATCCTCTTAGTACTTAGAGAACCCATAGGACTTGAAATTTGCATTTCACTCCTTGTGGATTCGACCCCAAGGAGAGTTTGGATATTGAGAACAGTTGCTTTACCCCTTAAACATGATAGTAAATTGAGTGTTATCACTCAGTCGGTTGTTTCTCAGGCTGAGTGGGATGCATCTAGTGTTCTATCTGTCAAGGCCACAAACATTAGCCAATTCATGAAGATGAATATTCCTACTTTTACTAGTGTAAAGGTGGAGTAGGATTCTCAAGGTTTCTTTGATGAAATAGAGAAGATATTTTCAGTGATGTAGGCCACTAACTTGGAAGGGGTGAATTTTGGAGCTTATCATCTAAAAGATATTATGTACCAAGGGTACAAGGAGTGGGATAGGGATAGGGTGATGTGGAGGAGCTTTCTTTGTAGGAGGACTTTTCTAATACCTTCTTAGATCACTTATTTCCTTAGTAGCTAATGAAAGAGAAGATGAAAGAGTGTTTCAAACTTAAGCCGGGGAAAATATTGTTAAGGAGCATGCCTTGAAATTTCATCAGCAATCAGGGTATGCTCAAGATTTGGTGGTTTATATGAGGGAAAGGATGAGGTAGTTTACTTTTGGGCTATCTCAGGATTTGATCCTTGAAAGCAAGACTTCTTTGTAGATAATGGAGATGAATATTTCGCAGTTAATTGTTCATATGCAGCTGGTGGAGAATGAGAAGATGAAACATTTAGAGTTTGGGGAAAGTCATGGAAAGAGAAGTAGGTTCTCTGAGCAGGGTAGTACTTAGCAACAGGGTGGACGGGATGGCGACAAATAGCCGAAGATTAAGTGGGGTAGTTCTGATTCCTTCTCTACTGCTAGCACTCCTTACCCAAAGTAATCAGATGAGATGTGTCAGCAAGGTAGTGATAATTTTTGGGCACAAATTTCCCAATATTAGGTGAGTGGGACACATTTAACTTCTTCATGTTCTCTTTATTTGTTCTATGGCCATCTTTATCTCGGATTTTGCGATGATGGGAGGGACATGTGTTTTAAATAAGGCCAGCCAAACCAAATGCTCAAAAACTATCTGGTTGGTAAGGGTGCTTCGAAAGTGATCAAGGCTCCGGTTGCTTTATTTTCTGCTCCTGCTCCTAGTGGTGTAAATTTGGCATCTTCTCCTACTTCTGGTACCATCACTAGACAGAATAGGTTATATGATATTATATCTCGGTAGGAATATGAGGCATCACTTGATGATGTTACCGGTACGTTACAACTTTTTCTCGTGACGTTTATTATCTACTTGATTTGGGGTCTAGTCTTTCTTATGTGACCCTATACGTGGTTGTTTGTATTGGTTTTGATCCTGAGGTTGTTTTAGATCCTTTTTTCTATTTCTACCTTAGTAGGTGACTCGGTTATTACTAAAAGAGTTTATATTGGGTGTGTGGTATCTGTTGGTAGCAAGCATACCTTGGTAGATCTGTTTGAGCTGGATATGGTGGATTTTGATGTTATCTTTGGATGTATTAGTTACACTCTTGATACGTGTTCTTAGATTGTTGGATCTCTAAAGGTTTTTTTATGTTCCCTAGTGAATCAGTTATAAAGTGGGAAGGTGGTTCCCTAGCTCCTACGGTGTCACGGCTCGAGGCTACCCCTAGTCGCGATAATGGTGCTTACGATCACAAGTGACTACAAGCTAACCTATGACCTGGTACCTATTGTGAGCACTAAGTAAACTGATAATAAACTACATATGCAAAAAAACAACTGATAATGGCATAAGGTTGTAAATTTTGAAACACAGTAAATAATAGATCTGAACCAATGAAGCCATACTGAAAAGACTAATAAAACAACAAATAAACTGACTAACTATCTGAATGTCTGAAAAGCCACTAACTGACTGACTATGGAGTTGATGGGAAAAACCTCCAACTAACTTCGGCTAAATGGAAATACTGAACTACTGAGATAAATTGAAATGAAACAATCAAGTCCTTGATAGATAAGGACTCACCACGACTACTAGTGCAGATAATCTGAATTGTCGAGGTCAGGAAACTGTGCATCCGAACCTTTGACATAAGACATCATAGCGTGAAGAAAAGTATGTGGTCAGTACTTTGAATGTACTGATACATGAGATAAGGTTAGACTGAAATTCAAAGGTTAACTGTGCATGAGATAATGACTGACTGAATAGCATGAAATAACTGAATATGCTTGCATAATATAGCTAAGAAAAATGCATAAGAGCTGTAAAATCTAAGAATGCATGACCAAGCATATATTTTTTTGAGATAATCTGTAATCTAAAATGCTAAAATTCTATAACTGAATAACTAGTAATCTATATGCATTGTTCAAGAAAACCTGAACTAAATTTTGTACTTCAAACTAAACTGAGACAGTGGAAGGTATCATCTAACTGACATGACCCAATGTGAGCTAAGACCATGCCATGGATACTAATTTTGTTTATGTGGATCCACTAATTTGATGTCCCAAAGGACCAAGGTGTCAAGCCTAAATTGATAGGAGACCCCTGAGAGGAATTCAAGCCTAAACTAATGAGTGACTCCTGAAAGGAAGTCAATCTTAAACTTACGGGTGACTCCTGATACCCTACGTTGGCTACATAGTTTTGAAAATATAGGTAATACTACTCTTGACTCTACCTAACTGGCGGGGAAGCCGCCATCCCTGCATTCTCTCAGTGCTAAGTCCTACTCCAAGCTAAACTGACACTGATTATTGGAATGAACTATGTTTAACTGAGAAAACAACTGATCATGATAGCTAACTGAATGGCAATGCTAATGATTTATATGAAACCATTCTGAAGATACTAAAATTTTGTAAATAGCAATGTATTGCGCATTCATAACCCTCTAGTACTGAATGAAAATAACACAAGGGTGGATTAAGGCTTTGAAACCATAATAAGGGATCATTGTTCAAAACCCAATCATTTAAACACTTCATAAAACACATGAAATTCATAATCTTAAGCTTGGGAATAGTAAAGCCGATGAAAATAACATATTTACAATACCAAAACCATGAATTAGGGATTCAAAATGAAAATTTCATCATTCAAACATGAAAAGGCTCATTTCATCGAGAAACACTTGAAAACATAATTTATAATTAAAATTCATAAAATATTCATGGAGATAATTCATCATAAACATGTATAATTCATAATTTAAAACATAAAAATATATTCTTGGACTACATGGCTGGAAAGGGCCTATGGATGAACATCAAACATACCTTAAACCCTTTAGCTTAAACGAGAAACACAATCTTGATGCTTTTCTTGAAATTTCTTGGATTGGAAAACTTAAATTCTTGGTTTCTTGGAGAGGAGGTAACAGAATTTGATGTTCTTGGGATATGTTTAAGGTTTCTTTGAGAGGAGAATTAGGGAAATGGTCATATAATTCCCTAACTGATGCTTTAATTAGTGTTTTTTATGAATTGAATTGAGGGGGAAAAACTCAATTACCCCTCAGAGAATTAAATTTGCAAATGGAATGCGGCTTAAGAGGTCACTACAATGCGATGAGGCCTCTGTCACTATAACCACCGCGATGCACCACTATCGCAGTGAGCTGCTAGAATTAAAATATGAACGTGATCTAATCCTTGTTCAAAAAATCTGAAAATTTCACGAGACATGCTCCTTACACCACTGAACATGAATTAACTCAAAAAACTATGTCTCTGGGTTGGAAAGACTAATTTAAAAATCCTCAGATTTAAGAGGCCAAAAATAAGACTAAGTCCCCAACACTTAGTGAAATTTTCAGGCTTTAAGCCTCTTATGCATGCAACTAGGAGTTGAAGTAATCTAAGTATAATACAGCGTATTACAATATATCCCCCTTGGGAAATTCATCCTCAAATAAGATTGACTAAGCTGAGAATACTAGAGAAACTGAAATCACATTGTGAACATGCATAACTGAAAACATGATTATATGACTGAGTCTGATACATGATACATGATTGAACTAAATTCTTGAATGCATTCAAAGACATGAGAATGATTATATAGATGGGAGTGAGAATAGAAAAGAGTCAATCTAAGAAGAATTATTACCTTAACCTGAGTCTGAGTTTGTGGAGAAATAATAGGGTACTTGGTACGCATATCTGGTTCTGCTTCCCAAGTAGCTCCCTCAACAGACTGATTTTGCTAAAGAACTTTGACCAATGGAACTTCTTTGTTCCTTAGTCTACAAATATAACAATCAAAGATCTCGACTAGGATTTCTATGTAAGAAAGGCTATCTTGAACATCTGTGCTTCAAAAAGCAACTACAATAGTTGGGTTTCCAATACACTTCTTTAATAAGGAAACATGGAGCACTGGATACAGTAATGCCAAATGTGCAGATAACTTAAGCTCATGAGCTATCTTCCCAAAACGATTCAAGATTTGGTAAGGGATAATAGATCAAGAACTGTGTTTCCCCTTTTTGCCAAATCTCTTCACTACGTTCATGGAAGATATTTTCAAATACACTAAATTCTAACTAAAAAATCAAGATACCTTCTTATCATATCTACAAAAGATTTTTGATGACTTTGGGATGTCTTAATCCTCTCCCCAATCAACTGAACCTTCTTCATTGCATCAAACATCAAATTTGGTCATATCAAAGCATCCTCACCTGCCTTAAACAACTAATAGGAGATCTACATCTCCTCCCATAGAGAGCCTCAAATAGAGCCATCTTAATACTGTAGTGATAATTATTATTATACAAAAACTCAATAAAAGGTAAGTGATCATCCCAACTTTCTTTAAAATCAATAACACATGCTCTCAATATGTCCTTTAAGGTCTTAATGGTCCTCTCTGCCTGACCATCTATCTGAGGATGGAAAGTTGTACTGAGATAAACTAAGGTAAAAAGACCCTTCTGAAAAGCTCTCCAAAAGTGAGAGGTAAAGTGAGTACCTCTATCTTAAATGATAGACAATAGGACTCCATAAAGATAATGCCTCTAAATTTTCAAGGCAAAAAAAATTGTTGCCAACTCAAGATTATGGGTAAGGAATTCTTTCCATGGGGTTTAAGTTTTATAGAGGCATAGGCTATTACCTTACCTTTCTACATTAATACACAACCAATACCAACTCTGGAAGCATCAAAGTAAACAACAAACCCATCTGAACCATCTAGTAAAGTCAAGACTGCGGATGAGGTGAGTCAAGTCTTCAACTCTTGAAAATCTTTTCACAAGAATCTAACCATAGAAATTTGACATTTTTGGGTCAATCGAGACATAGGGGATGCAATATATGAAAACCCTTCAAAAAAACATCTGTAATAACCAGCGAAACCTAAGAAACTTTAGATATCTGATGGAGAGATGGGTCTGGGCCAGTTTCTCACTACTTTAGTCTTTCAAGATCCATCTCTAATGCCATCACCAAAAATAATATGGACAAGGAAAGATACTGATCTTAGCCAAAACTTGCACTTACTAAATTTGGCGAATAACTGATGGGCTCTCAGAGTCTGTAATACAATTTTGAGATGGTCTGCATTATCATTTTCACTATGGGAGTAGATAAGAATATCATCAATAAAGATGATGAAGAACATGTCCAAATACTTCTTGAACACTCTATTTATCAAGTCCATAAAAGCTTCTAGGGAATTCGTTAGTCTAAAAGACATAACTAGAAATTCAAACTGACCATACCGAGTTTTGAAGGCTGCTTTAGAAATGTCACATTCTCTGACTCTGAACTGATAATAGCAGGATCTGAGGTCTATCTTAGAGAAATAACTAGCACCCTGAAGTTGGTCAAATAAGTTATTAATCCCAGGAAGTGAGTATTTATTCTTGATTGTGACTTTGTTCAATTGATGATAATCGGTGCATATTCTAAGAGAACCATCTTTCTTATGCACGAAAAGGACTGGAGCACCCCATGGGGAATCACTGGGGCTTATTAATCCCTTATCTAAGAGATCTTTCAACTCTTTGAGCTCAGTTGGAGCCATTTTATAGGGAAGAATAGCGATACTTGGGTATCTTAAAGGAGATATATTCTAAAGTCAATTTCCCTTTCAGCAAGAACTATAGGAAGATCTTCAGGAACAAATCTAGAAATTTCCTTACTACTAAAACTGGCTCGAGACTTGGGGTCTCAGAACTAGAGTCTTTGAATCAAACAAGATAGTGCATGCACCCCTTAGATATCATTTTTCTTCCCTTAAGATATGACACAATTTGCCCCCTAAGAATTGAAGTACTACCCCTCCACTCAATAACTGGTTCATTAGGATACTTAAATTGAACGACTTTATTTTTGCAATCAACTAAGGCATAACATAAGTGGAGCTAATTCATACCAAGAATAACATCAAAATTAGTCATCTCTTACTCCACAAGGTTAATTGAGGTGACTTTCTAAGATGTTATGATCGGACAATTCCTGTATACCTGCCTGGCTACAATAGAGACACCTACTAGGGTAGACACTGAGAATGGTTCTGCTAAAGATTCAGGGCTGACACTAAAATTAACAGCTATATAGGGGGTTACAAGAAAAAGTGAAGCCCTAGGATCTAACAATGCATACACATAATATGAATGACCCATAACATACCCGTAACCATATCAGGAGAACTTTCCTGACCTTACCGGGACTGAAGTGCTTACGGCCTATTCTGGCATTGTCCACTGGTTTCACTGGATGTAGCGCCCTGCTGAGTCGAGTCACCTAGTGGAGTTGATGACTGATTAGACTGACCCTATTGCTGCAAATCTCTTCCCCTCTGAGAACCTACTCGACATTCCCTAATCCTATGTCCTGGCTTACCATACCCAAAACATACATCACTACCATATTTACACTCACTTTGATGATTACTATCATATTTCTCGCAAAGCGAATTAGTACGATCACTGTTCACACTACTTTGGGGGCTTAGAGCCTGACTCCTTATCTCGACTGTCATTCCTGAACTTTGGTACTAGTGCACTAGCTGAAGATAGACCTGTGGAAGAAAACTTCTAACAAAACTAAGAACGGTTAACACCTTCTGACTTCGTCTAAGAAAAATTAAAGCTACCTATTCTGGCCCTCTTATTCTCCCCCTCTCTCTCCTTAGATTTCTATTCCTCAATCTATTAAGCATAGATCATAAGGCTAGATATGTCCATCTCCTTAATCAACATAGATGTTCTACACTCCTTGATCACCCTATCAGATATACTAGATACGAACTTACTTATTCTAGACCTATTATCAGCCACTATCGAAGGATCATACCTCACTAACTCAGTAAACTTAAGAAAATACTCTTTCACACTCATATTACCCTACGTCAAATTAATAAACTCCAACACCCTAGCTTTTCTCAGCTCCAAAGGGAAGAATCTATCTAAAAATTTCATTGCAAACTTCTCCTACTCTATAACCCTTGCCATAGCACCCCTATCCTCCTTCCACAGCTTATACTAAGTGTGAGATAAATCCTATAATTGATAGATAGCAAACTCTACACTCTCACTTACGGTGACACCTATGATATCAGTCACCTTCAAAAATATATCAAAAAACTCTGGCGAATCCAACTTAGACTCGTATCGCAAAAACAAAGGGGAATTCATTCGGGTGAAATCCTTAATCCTAGCTGCAGCTACATTTTCCACTGGATTAGCTAGGGAAACAGCCTACTGATTATTCTAAGCATCTACTAAATAATCTAAGGTGGTGAATACATCTTTGAACTTAACATGAGAGACGTTCTCATTCAGGGGATCTTCCTGAACAAATGCAGGTGTAGGCTGGTTCCCACTCCTTCTTTTGTTATTATTTCAAGGATTCATTTTTTTTAACAGAATAAAGGATGTATTATAAAGAGAGTTTAAATAAAGAATCATTCTTACTCGCACGACATGAATACAAAAAGAAGGGAAACGTTTCCTAAAATTTCTTGTAGCCTCTTGTCCATAAGTGTGGCGCGCTAAACACCAATGTACAAGCCTCTACTCAACACAACTTTTCAAAATCCCTAGGACACTGTAAAGCCTTAGGATCTGATATAAAGTTAGTCCATGACCTGAGGCTACCCCTAGTCGCAACCACAGTGCTTACAATCATAAGTGACCACAAGATAACCCATGAGTCGGTACCTACTATGAGCACTGAGTAAACTAATAATAAACAACATATGTAGAAAAAATAAAAATAAAATAAGGTTTTAAATACCAAATCATAGATCAAAAACATGTGGATACATACTAAAAAGATTGATAAAATAACTGATAAATCGACTAACTTTTTGAATCTATGAAAAGCCTCTAACTAACTGACTGTGGAGTTGATAAGATAAACCCCCAACTAACTCTGACTAAATGGAATACTGAAATACTGAGATAAACTAAAAAAAATCATGTCCTTGATAAATGAGGACTCACCATAACTATTGTTACTGATAAGCTGAACTGTCTAAGTGTGGTCAAGAAACTGTGCATCCAAACCTATACATAATAGCATGAAAAAAGTATATGGTTAGTACTTTGAATATACTGGTATATGAGATAAGGTTAGGCTAAAATGCATGGGTTAACTATGCATGAGATAATGAACGACTAAATAGCATGAAATAACTGAGTATGCAAGCACAATATTTGAGCAAAATGTATAAAAACTGTAAAATTTGAGAATGCATGACCAAGCATATATTATTTTTGAGATAATCTGTAAGCTGAAATATTGGAATCTGATAACAAAATATCTAGTAATATGTATGATTTGTTCAAGAAAAACTAAATTGAATTCTGTACTAAATACTAAACTGAGACTATAGGAGGTATCATCTAACCGGCATTCCCCAATCTGAGCTAAGAAGGGTCCAACCTACAACCCCAGTTGGAAGGGTTTCATTACCATGCCATGGGTACTAATGCTGGCTATGTGGATCCACTAATTTGATGTCCCGAAGGACTAGGGTGTCAATCCTAAACTAACGGGTGACCCCTGAGAGAAAGTCAAGCCTAAATTGATGGGTGACTCCTCAGAGGAAGTAATGTGTAAACTAATGGGTGACTCCTCATATCCTACGCTGGCTACGTAGTTCTAGAATATAGGGACCACTACTAACGACTCTACCTAAATAATGAGTAATCCACTATCCCTGCATTCTCTCGGTGCTAAATCCTACTCCCAATTGAACTGACAATGATTACTGGACTGAACTACGTTTAACTGAGAAAACAATTGATCATAATAGCTAGCTGAATACAATGCTTATGGCTTATCTTAAACCATTCTGAAGATACTAAAATTCTATTAATAGCTAAGTATCAGGTGTTCATAACCCTCCAGCAGTAAATGGAAATAATAAGGATGGGTAAAAGTTTTGAAACCATAATAGGGGATCATGGTTCAAAGCCCGATCATTTAGAAATTTCATCAAGCACATGAAATTTGTAATCTTATGCACGGAAATAGTAAAACATGAGAAAATAACATAGTTACAACACCAAAATCATAAATTAGGGATTCAACATGAAAATTTCATCAGACAAACATATAAAGGCTCATTCCATCAAAAACACTTGTACACATAATTTATAATTAAAATTCGTAAGACCTTCATGGAGATAATTCATCATAAACATATATAATTCATAGTTTAAAACATAAAATAGATTCTTGGACTCCAAGGGTGGAAAGGGCCCATGGATGAACATCACACATACCTTAAACCCTTAAGCTTGAAAGAGAAGTACAATCTTGATGCTTTTCTTGAAAGTTCTTAGATTGAAAAACTTAAATTCTTAGTTTTCTTAGAGAGAAGGTAATTGAATTTGATGTTCTTGGGAGATGGTTAGGGTTTCTTTGAAAAG
This sequence comes from Capsicum baccatum var. pendulum, assembly GCA_030864225.1. Classification (NCBI taxonomy): domain Eukaryota; kingdom Viridiplantae; phylum Streptophyta; class Magnoliopsida; order Solanales; family Solanaceae; genus Capsicum; species Capsicum baccatum. The sequence continues at coordinate 162,286,406 of CM061560.1, forward strand.
AGAATTAGGAAAAATAGGCATATAATGCACTGATGCTTTAATTCAAGTTTTTACATATTTCGAGTGGAAAAAAGCAATTAACCCTTAGAGAGTTAAATGTTCTGAAAAATCAAAAAATCTCTCGAGACATACTCCATACACCCTTGAACATGAATTAACTCAAAAACCTACATCTCAGGGTTGGGAAGAGCTATTTAAAAATTCTTAAAGTTGAGAGGCCAAAAATAAGACTAAGTCTCCAACACTTAGTAAAATTTTTAGGCTTTAAACCTCTTATGTATACAACTAGGAGATAAACTAAGCTAAGTATAATATGAGGTATTACATAAGAGAGGTTTATTTCTTATCTTAGAGCTTAAAGATTAATATCCAAAGATTGTCTCTGTCATTTGGTCTGGGTTAAAGATTCTAACTCATAGGGTCCTTTTTTTTACTCAGTTTCATTGATAAATGAGTTTTCTGAGGTTTTTTTGGATGATCTTCCTGGTGTTCCTCCAGATAGGGAAATCAAATTCGATATTTATTTGGTTTCGGACACTCGTCCAATATCTATTCCTCCTTATAGAATGGCTCTGGCTGAGTTGAAAAAACTCAAGGATCAATTTAACGATCTTCTAAATAAGGAGTTTATTGGTCCTTGAGTATCCCTGTGGAGTGCACCTGTGTTATTCGTACGCAAGAAGGACGGTTCCCTTTGGATGTGCATTGACTATTGCAGTTGAATAGGGTAACGATTGAACAAGTATCCTCTTCTATGGATAGATGACTTGTTTGATCAGTTGTAAGGTATCAAGTTTGTTTCTATGATAGACCTTTAGTCTGGGTATCATCGGCTTAATATTAAGGAGGACAATATCCTTAAGATGGCTTTTCATACTCGGTATGGGACCTTTTAATTCTTGGTTATGTCATATGGCTTAACTATTGCCCTGGCGGCATTTATGAATTTAATGAATAAGGGTTTCAGGAAGTTCTTGGATCTTTCTATTATTGTCCTCATGAATGACATCTTGCTGTATTCTAAGAGTGAGGTGAATCATTCTAATCACCTTCGGGTGGTGTTGTAGACCTTAAAGGAATAGAAGTTGTATGCTAAGTTCTCCAAGTGTGAGTTTTAGTTGAATGTTGTAGCTTTCCTGGGTCACATTATTTCTAGTGAGGGGATCATGTTGAATTCTTAAAAGGTGGTTGTGGTTAAAAGGTTTCCTAGACACACAACTTCAACCGACATTCGAAGTTTCATAGGTTTGGCTGGGTATTATAGGTAGTTTCTGGAAAGCTTTTCTTCAATAGCTGCTTCTTTGACTAAGTTATCTAAGAAGAAGGTAAAGTTTTCTTTGTCGGAAGCGTGTGAAGGGAATTTTAGGAAGCTTAAGGATAAGATAACTTCGACTCTGGTTTTGACATTACCTAAAGGTAATAAGGGTTTTATGATTTATTGTGATACATCTAGGGTGGGACTTGGTTGTGTTTTGATGCAGCATGGGAAGGTTATTACTTTTAGGCAGTTGAAGGTACATGGGGGGAATTATCTTACTCATGATTTGAAGCTATTGGCGGTGGTTTTTCATTTGAAAATATAGTAGCATTATTTGTATGGAGTGCATGTAGACATATTTTCTAATCATAAGAGTCTATGATATGTGTTCACGCAGAAGGAGTTAAATCTCAGGCAAAGGTAATAGTTGGAGCTTCTCAAGGACTATGATATGAGTCGTTACTATCATCTAGGTAAGGCTAATGTTGTTTCTAATGCTCTTAGTAGATTATCCATAGGGAGTTTAGTTCATGTGGATGAGAAAAAGTGAGAATTGGTGAAAAATGTTCACCGCTTGGCTAATCTTAGAGTTCGTCTCTTGGATTTCGAGGAAGATGGTGTGTTGTTACAGGAAGCGATTAGATCATCTCTTGGTGCATAGATTAAGGAGAAGCAAGTTCTAGATTCTATATTAATAAAAATCAAGAGTTATATAGGTGGGGAATAGTAATGGTATTCGGGATCAGTTGTGATGATACTTTACACTACCAAGGGAGGTTGTGTATTCCTGACATCGATGGGTTACGACAAAAGATCTTGGCTGAGGCAAATCAATCGCACTATGTTTTTCATCCCAGTGCTATAAATATCTATCATGATCTTAAAGATATATATTGGTAAAATGGTATGAAAAAGGACTGGCTAATTTTGTAGCCAAATGCATGGTGTATAACAAGTTAAGGTTGAGCACATGAGGCATGGAGGGTTGTATCAGGAAATTGATTTGCTCGAATGGAAATGGGAGGTAATCAATATGGATTTAATTTTGGTCTTCCCCGATCATGGAACTAATTTGATTTGATTGGGTCATCATGGATAGGATGACAAAGTCTTCTTACTTTTTGCCAATGAGGGCTACCTTTTTGATAGAGGGTTATGCAAATTTGTATCTTTGGGAGGTTGTAAAGCAGCATGGGGTACCTGTTTCAATTATCTATGATAATGGTACGTATTTATCTTATTTCTGGCAGTCTTTTTAGAAGGGATTGGGTACTAAGGTGAGTCTGAAAACTACTTTTCATCCTCAGATAGATGGTCAAGTAGAAAGGACTATTCAGACATAGGAGGATATGTTTCGGGCATGTGTGATTGATTATAATGGCAATTTGGTTGAGAATCTATCTTTGGTAGAGTTTGCTTACAACAATAACTATCATTATAGTATTGGTATGGCCTCTTTTGATGCATTGTATGGTAGGGGGTGTAGATATCCTATTAGTTGGTTTGATCTTGGTGAGGCAGACATATTCGGTTCGAATTTGGTTTATCGGGCTATGAAAAATGTGAAGGTGATTCAGGATAGGCTTAAGTCTTCCTAAAGTTACCAAAAGTCCTATATAGATGTAAGGCATATAGCCTTAGAGTTTGAGGTTAGGGATAAGGTGTTCCTAAAGGTATCTCCCATGAAGGAAGTAATGTTGTTTGGTATAAAGGGAAAGCTCAGTCCCCGGTTTGATGGTCCGTATGAGATTTTGTAGAGGGTTGGTAATGTTGCTTATGAATTAGAGTTGTCTTCTTGTTTGAGCTTACTTTATCCGGTACTTCATGTCTCCATATTGAGGAAGTGTGTTGGTGATCCTTCTTTAGTGGTTCCCTTAGAAGGCTTGGGTATCTCGAATTCTCTGTCTTGTGAAGAGGTCTCGGTTGAGATATTGGATTGGCAGGTTCATTGGTTGTGGACCAAGGATGTGGCCTCGATTAAGACTCTATGAAAGAACCACAAGGTAGAAGAGGCTACATGGGAAGCGGAGGAGGACTTAAAGTCAAAGTATCTGCATTTATTTTATGCTCTTGGGATTCGTGTGGAAGGTATGAATTCTCGAACACATCTTTATTTTCTGAGTTTGTTAAAGGAAAATTAATATCTTTCCATCTGTGTTTCCTAACTTGGTTAAAAGTTGGATTGATATTTGATAATGCAAATGAATCGTGCTTGTGTTTACCCTACCTTGTCCATCATTCAGGGATGAATGTTCCTAGTGTGGGAGACCGAAACACCCTAAGTGTCTGGACCTTAGAAAATTTCTTGAATTTCTGGTCTCTAGAAAGGATACGACTCATACATAGGGATACGAGTGTATGGGTTAGTGTATGCTGACCAGTGTTGGTTGGTCGGTTGGATTTAGTTTCTAGAATGGGGTACAATATGGGTGGTACGAGTAGTATCGATGGATACGGGTTGTTTGGTTACTTGATTTTATCTTAGTCTTATTAAGTTAAGTTGGATCTAAGTACGAATATCTAACCAAGAGTTGTAAGATAGGGTACGAGTCGTACCATGGACTCATTGGGTGGGCAGTGTTCAATCTTCTTGGGATTCTATTCTTGCAGGGGTACGGATCATGGGTACTAGTCGTATACTTGGATACAACATGGTTTGGGGTGAGTCGTACCCTGGAAAGGGTTGGGTCTAAGGGATATGTCCTTGGGTATGAGTGGTGGGTACCACTCGTACTAGAAGGTACGACTGGTATGGATGATCGTACCCACTTGATGGGATTTTGGGAGTTTAAGTGAGGGAAATCTGTATATTTCCCCACTTAATCTAATAAGGCCCTACGACTTATATTTCTATTTGGAGGTTATTTTCCCTATTCATCTATTCATTAATACGTATAAACTTCTCTTAAACACTCTACAATTCTCTCTAAGGCTATTAGATAAAGGAAGGCTAGTGTTTCATCTTAAGGACTAATTTGGGGCTTGTGTTGGTGATTTCTCTCCATCATCTTCTTGGTTTAAGGCATGTTCTCTTCTCTAATTTTTAGATCTAACTAAAGTCATGGTTTTATGAAATGTTTTCATGGTTGATTAGTGTATGGTTTTGGATTTTCAAATATAATTTAGGGGTTTTGGTTATAAATGCATGGTTATGGTTTTCCCATGTTTTAATTATGCTTTTATATGTTTTAATAGTGGTTTTGGATAATCGGTTGCATGGGAATGGTTATTTGCTAATTGGTTTTGGTTTTGGAAAAACCATACACTCAATATGTTTGATAAAATGCCTATGAGAATTCTTTCACTACATTGTTGGATTTTAATGGAATTATTGCATAGTTTTACCATGGTAATGGAGCCCTAAATATTTAAATGGTTTGGAGTGGTCAAAATGGAATGGTTTTGGTTTAACAATCAGTCTTGTGGGGTACAATGGAATCCCCCAAGTGATTATGATAATGAAACACTTGTGGGGTACATTAGACTCCCCCAAGTTAATTAGTAATGTGATCTATTGGTACATGGGACTTCCTTGATCTCACAATGATTTGGCTAAGGACAATACTTTCAAGTTATAGTTGGTATGGTGATACCACTATTGCTAGCATTGGTAAATGATAAATTCTATAATGGTTTAGTTGGTTGGAAATAGTCTTAATTAGGAAATAATGGCGGGGTGTGATACCTAACCATGAAGGTAGGAGTTCAATGAACGAACACTAGAAAATTATGTTTGTCGGTATGAGGGGTAGGGCATGGAGACCCTTTTATGATAATATGAGGTATGCGGGAATCCTCTAAGTATGTTGTACATATGTATCATAGGGGTGAGGGTACATAGGAATCCTTTACTCTTATGGTATCTCTGGTTCGTGCAGCTACACGCAACGGGGCCCATTCAGGGGGTTATACTGGACCCATATATCACGTGGTTGTTAAAGATGGTTAAGGTTCACATATCCAGGTAAATGGTTTTCAATGCATGCTAAACCCGATTTCCTTTCGCAGAATGGCGTTATATATATATATATATATATATATATATATATATATATATATATATATATATATATATATATATATATATATATATATATATATATATATATATATATATATATATATATATATATATATATATATATATATATATATATAGTTAATACATAAAAATGACCCTAAACTTGACACCAAACTATAAGTTTGACCTTAAAATTTGATAGTGCACAAATATGACCTTTAACTATTCAAAACTATACAAATATGACCTCCAATCCTACGTGGTAAAACGCATGTTCAACACGCAAAACTGGGCGCATCCAGCTTAAAATATAAGGGCATAATTTATAAATATGACCTTAAACTTTAACAGTGCACAAATATGACCTTTAACTAATCAAAACTGCACAAATATGACCTTTAAATGACTCTTCACTATTATTTTTCATTATTTTTGGCTCAAGATGAAAATGACATCTAATTTCTTTTGTTATTGCGGAAAAAAAGCAATATTGAAGATTTATTAGTTAGGCGGGTCAGCCTCATATGAAAAAATCGAGCGGGTATGTATACATATTATAAAGCAGAGGACGAATTTAAGTTATATAATATATCTAAATATTATTTATTTAAATATTAAATTAAAGATGAAACTATACTAATAATAAAAAAATTATAGTTTTAATAAAATGTTATTAAATTAATGTTATTAAAGATAGTAGTAGTATATTAAATTAACATTATCAAATTAATATAATTAAAATGTTATTAAATTAATGTTATTAAAACGTTATTAAATTAACGAGGGGCGGACCTACGTGGTTGCCTTGGGGTTCACCCGAACCCCCTAGGTAAAACAATTATGTTGTATATATGTAAGATAGAAAATGTATATTTATGTACGTATATTATTGTTGAACCACATGAAACAAGGCACTTAGATAGCCCGCGGTGTTATTTGCTCTTCTTAGGCGCTTCCTTCAGCCTACTATGCCCTTCGATCCCTGCTAGTGGCTTTTTTTTTTAATTAAAAAAAGCTTGGTGTGCTGCTATAGAAATAAATAAAATAATAATAATAATAATAATTTTTTAAAATTAAAAAAAAGTTAGGTGTTGCTACTGTAGAAATAAATAAAAAAATTATTATAATAATAATAATAACAATAATAATAATAAAAACGACGTCGTTTTAACACAAAAAGAAAAACTTTGAAAGTGCACAAATATGACCTTTAACTATTCAAAACTACACAAATATGACCTCTATCCAAGTCAGCCCTTTTAACGATGTGACACCATGTGATTGGATTACCTTTCCATGTAGGCGCAAGTGAGACTCACGCATGGGGTTTCAAAATCGGAGGTCATATTTCTTCAGGTTTTGAATAGTTAAAGGTCCTATTTGTGCACTATCAAAGTTTAAAGTCAAAGTTATAATTTGGTATCAAGTTTAGGGTCATTTTTATGTATTAACTCTCTCTCTCTATATATATATATATATATGTATATATATATACATACATACATACATATCTATATATACATACACATATATATACATACATACATAAATATATATATATATATATATGTATGTATATGTATGTACGGTTTGTATGCATATGGTTGGTTCACTTGATTTTACTGGTTGGTATTATTTTATTCTTATCCTAAATTTATGCTAGCGTTCACCCACTAACCCATCTTTGGGAGGTTTTATCCCCATGCGATGTAGGAACAGGTCGTTCTACTCCTCCTACTTAGCTATTGGACATTCGGGATCAGCTACTGGATTAAAGTGGTGAGCTTCCATCTTTCTGGAAGGCTCCATTTCATGGATGTTATTCCATACTTTTGTTCATTTATGGATATTGGTTATTGCTATGGTTTGAGGCATGTCCTAATCGGATTTGGGTATTCTTTTGATTAGAGGCTTTTGTTGAAATATTATGGGTTGGTTTAGGCAGGATCAGTATTGGTGTCAGCCTTGGTATTTGCATTGATATTCCATCCTCTTTTATTTTTAGATTATATATAATTATTATGGAACTCATATGGTTATGGTTTTGTAGGTTTGGCTATTAGTTGGGTTCGAACGGTTAGACTCGATTACGGCAGTCTCGGTTATAGAACTATCTCAGAGTCTTGATGTGGACAATTAAGCTATCTTGTTATATGCTTGAAATTCATCCAACTCAGGGTAGGCGGCTGGAGGTTGGATTGGGTAATGGGGGTGGTATCCGATCCCCATCGTACTTAGGATGCCCATTACGATAAGGCCACGAGTCGGGTCATGTCAAAATATTATCAAGTTTATCATGTCCATAGTTAGATGATTTTGGATGGTATACAGATGATTTACTCAACAAAGTCATGGTTAGAGAAGATTATAATCATTATTATTGGAAATAAAAATTTATAAGTGGTTTACCAACTTTATTTGCGAAAAAGGTCAGAACAAAATTAAAAGATAGATTTGAGGGAAAAATCCCTATAGTCATTTAACTTATGGTGATATTATAAGTTTTATAAATGTCACAGGTCTAGAACTATGTACGGATAATAAATTTTAAAAAAAGATAATAAAATAACACGAAATGAGCTAGGAATCTTTTGTCAAGATTTTGGATATATGAAGTTATCATCCCCTTCAAAAGAAGCTGACAAAGGGATTAAAAGACCATATAAAAATTATAGAGATAAATCTGAAAAATCTCATTTCTAGAAAAGACAATTTAAAAGATATAAAAATCCCTTAAAATGAATATAAAAAAAAACAATGAAACATGTTGGAACTGCGGAAAATCTGGTCATAGGGCTAAAGATTATTGAGTTCCAAATAAAAAAAAAGACAAAATAAATCTATTAGAATTAGGAAACGAAGTTAAAAATAAATTGTATTACATTCTTGATGAAAAGGAAAATAGTTCCTCTAATGAGGAAAGATTTAGTGATGATAATCAACTTAATGTAATAGACAGTTCAGATATCAGTGAATAAACTGACCATAGTAATTGTATTGGTGCAATTTGCACTTGCGATTGCTATTCTATAAATGTTATTGCCAGTAGTAATAAAGAAAAAGAGGCATTATTTGACATGACAGATCATCTAGAAAATCCAAATCTTAGGAGAAAATATTTAATAGCATTAAAGATATTGTTCTTAATCATCAAATTAATAATGAAACTATTGAACCCTTTAATATGAAAAATGAATTAAATAAATTAAGGAACATAGGTCTAAAACAACAATACAAGATCTTCAGATAAAATTATTATATATAAAGGAAGAAGTTAGATAAGTTAAGCAAAGGCTTAACGATCTTGAAACTGAATCACTTGCTAATAAATTATTAAAAGATTTAACTTCTAACCAAGATCCCAAATCACATCAACTTGAGCTTGGTGAAACATCAAGAGTAAAAGGTGATAATAACGAAATAGAGTCTTTAGAAATAGAATCGCTAGAAAAACCTCCTATAAATAAATCAGGAATTAATACAATTATAATAGTTAAAGCTCAAAGTTACCATATACCAATTACAATAGTTATCAATAAAGATTATAAAATTCATAAAATTTATTATTTGATACAGGTGTTGATGAAAACTGCATTACAGAAGGACCAGTTCCTATAGAGTAACTAGAAAAAGGTGATACACGATTATTATCCGCAACAGGAGAAAGATTAAAAATAAAATATAAACTCCCCAAGGCACATATATGCAATGGCGGAGTTTATTTTATTAATGATTTTGCAATAATTAAAAAATATAAACGAAGAGATAATATTAGGTCTTCCTTTTATAACTCAAATAAAATCTTATCTTGCCGAACTAGACGGTATTCACACCATTATTTTGGAAAAAATGATTATTTTTCCCTATCTAAATAGTATCAAAAGAACATAGTGATTTTATGATGGATCAAACTATCTTTAGGATAAACCACCTAAAGAGTCAAATAAAAACTAAAAATTTAGAATTTCCTGAAAAAGCCATACAACAAGAGGTTTGATCAAATGAAACTCAGTCCCAAAGAGTTCTAGGAATTTTCAACTATGTTATAGATTTTATATTCTTATTATTAGATAAATTTGCAGGGTTCATCTCAAGAAAAATTTAGTACTATAAAGATTAGAAAATACTGATTTACCATTAAAAGGAAATTATATGAGTTATCAAATTTCAAAATTCTTTAAAAAACAATTAAAATTGTTATACAAAAGATGTTAATATTTTTAATTTTATAAAGGGAGAAATTCTCCCCAAAAAATTTTAATAGAAATTTTTCTACAGGGGAATAATGAGACCCGAAACACCAGGCATAAGGATGAGGTCTCCATTTCAGCCTTTTCGACCAGAAGAAAAAATGAAAAGACCTTTATTGAAGAAGATAAAAAGTCAGAAAATAGATTTTCAGTCCTGGTAGAATTTTCATCCCTGTCAAAGCCTACCATTCACCAACTATCAAAAGGATTCATCACCAATTTACCCAGAATGCAACCACTTAAAGAAATATTTAAAGAAGAATACTCCTCGGCTAATAAAAATATTGTTATCCAAAATAAAGATAGTTATGCGATGAAACCACCAGAGACATGCTCACAAGAAATCTCCCAGCCACTCCACAAAAGAAGGAAGAACAGAGTATTTCTGATAAAAAGTAATTTGAGATAATAGATTTGCAGATACTTCCAATAATGGCACTTGATAAAAAATATGAAGGTTTTTGAATACCAGAGTTGTTAAAACCTTGTTATACAAATTGGGAATATGTGGAGACAAATGATCCCCTCAAGACCCAAAGGTATCATGAGTTCATATTAACATATACTGATTCATTGCAAATTCAACATAAGATAGCAGATATAAATGATCCCAACAATATTCGATACTCAATATTTACAATTAAAAGGATATTAAGCTCATTTAAATGGTATGTAGATCATCTACATGTACCTATTACTCTATCAAGAAATTATCAACCTTAAACATATAATTGCTATGATTATAAGGCAGCCCGATATAATTTTATGTATGTTAGGCCTAACACTCACTCCTAGTTCATTAAATACTCCAAGCAAATGAAGACCATTGTAACCCCTTGATGGTTCTATGATTGGTGGAGCCAATTTGGAGAAAATAAATAGGTATTGTCAACCCAATTTAAAAAATAGTTTAAAAAGTTCCAGGTAGAGCAGAATGTCTCTACACTACTAGAGAATGTTAATGGTGTAAATTTTTTATTGCAAAAAGAATTTCATATATTATCTATTGGTCCTTTTATATTTATGAAATTGAAAGGATCAAATACTTAAGTAAGACTCTTAAGATTAAGGGATGGAGTCCAACAGAAAAACCAGCAACAAGTTCATCCTCATGAAAGGAATCACACCCATTTATAGAAAAATTAAAGAGAAGACTCAAAAAAGCCTTGTCAAAGCTAGATAATAAGAACAATTCAAAGAAGATAATGAATTTATTAGATATTGTATCTTCACATGGCAGTGAACCTAGCAACGATGACATGAAGGATTTGCAAGGGATAGCAAAGGCATACCTCCCCAACTAAAACAAAAGGTGCCAGCACTCCTTCAAAATTTGTAAAGCTACTTGATGGACCCCATAGACAAAATGAAGACTAGAAGACAGATGACACATATCTTCAAGGAAGGAAAAGCCAAAATCTTCTCAAAATCATCAAAAGACATATGTTTAAGATAAAAAGATAGTCAGAGACACGTGAAGAATAAATAAATAGTCGCCAGCTGCTCCTAGACAGGTGTAGAATAAATATCATATGAATTGATGTAAAACAAATAATGTTTGTTAGATATTAGTCAACACTTTTGAGGCCTATTTAAGGCTTTCAACTTGTAATAGCGGAGAGCAATCTGAAATTTCCACAACTAATAAATACTCTCCACCACTTCCATATTTCCCATCCTCCCACTGTAATCTATCTACATTTCCCAAATCAAAAAAAGTTTTTGTAAATATAAATTTCTCTATTCCTCTAGTGTTTTAATTAATTTTGTTTTACAATTATTTTTTTCTTATGTTGTTGTTCTAAAGTTAATTTCAAAGTTTAAAGTATAAAATACTTTAAACTGTTATTTTGCTCCCTATTTTTTGATCCGTTCCCCAAATAAAATTGACAAAATTACAAAAGATAAAGCATAAAGTTACCATATACCCATTACATTTGTTATTAATAAAAATTACATAATTCACAAAGTGGAATTATTAGATACAAGAGCCGATTGAAACTGCATCATTGAAGAAATGATCCCCACTAAGTATCTTGAAAAAGGTACTACAAAATTATTCTCTGCAGCAGGTGAAAGATTAAAAATAAATTATAAACTACACAATGCACAAATCTGCAATGATGGAATTTGTTTCATAAATGACTTTGTAATAACCAAAGATATAAATGAAGAGATAAATTTAGGTCTACCTTTTATAATCAAATGAAACCTTATACTGTCGAATTAGACGGAATCTACACCACTATTATGGGGGGAAAAGATTATTTTTCCATATCTAAGTAGTTTATCAAAAGATGAAAAATTAGTAGTTACTAACCAGAGAAATGATTATTCGAAGAGTAACACTAATTACGATCGGCTCTAGCACAACATAACTCTCTAACTGCTCCTACTCATAATCATACTCTAGTGATAAAGTAGTCAAATCAATAATTCCTCCGTTAGAAGAAAATATCCTACCAGTAGATGGTAGAGTTGTTACTGGCTTACGTTTTAAATTAGATATAGTAGATACTAAAGGTGATCTTACAAATAAGGATATAAATAAGATACTCCAACAAAAAAATTATACAAATCAATTATTACATGTAGTAGCTAAATAGATCTCAAAGTCGAGAATAAATCATCTTTTAAAGATAAACCAAGTTCTTCTCATTATGATAAAAAAAAATTAGAAACTCACCTAATATTTAAATTACCCGAATTCTCAAAAGATAAATTTCCTAAATTTGAAGAAAAAATTTAAATAACAAATAGTATTTTAGGAAAAATTAATGAAAGATTAAAATGTGAATTAAAAATCTCAAATGGTAAGATTCTAAGAACTTTATAAGAAAAAATGAAAATGATTCCTCTTCAAAACAAAATCTTAAGAGCTTTTACATTAATTAATTAACTAACCATTGTATATGCACAGGTACACGTTGCACATGAAATAATCATTCTATAAATGTTATTACCAATACCAACAAGGAGAAAGATGTCTTATTTGAGAGAATCGATCACTTAGAAGATTCAACCATTATGAGAAAATATATAATAGAATTAAAAAATATTGTGCTTAATCAATAGGTTGATAAAAAAAATAATTGAACTCTTTAACATGAAGGGTATGTAAAATAATTTTAAAGAACAAAAATCAGAAACAACTATACAAGATCTTCAAATAGAGTTACAATACTTACTAAAGGAAGCTAAAAAAATTAAGTTGGGATTTAACAGTGAATCACTTGCTCATACTAACAATTTAACTTCTAATAAAAAATCAGAATCATGTCAATTAGAGCTTAGAAAGACATCAAAAATAGAACGGAATAATAATGATATTAATTCTCCAGAAAATCAATAAAAAGTTTTTGTAAATATAAATTTCTCTATTTCTCTACTTTTTTAGTTAATTTTGCATTCCATTTATTTAGTTCTTATTTTGTTGTTTTAGTAATTATTGTTGTTCTTCCTCTATGTTCTTAGTTTTATTCCTTTAAGTTTGTTAGTCATTTAATAGCGGTTAAGACATTGACAAACCTGGAATTTTCCATTGGATTAGCTATGAGTATGTGAAAGATAGAGTCGGACCCATAGGGTGTTCCCGTCGCCAAGCCTATAGGAATAAAATAAAAGAATGCTAGAAAAAGAAAAAACAGTAATTACTACAAAAAAATTATTATTAAAGGAGTAACATCTAAAGTAGATTTTGGTCCTAAGATAGTGTTTTCTCTCTCACCTGCGAAAATTTAAGTGAATACTCCAACCAACCAAAATGTAATAAATAGTGTTAATATTTTTGCTACCTCAAATAAAATAGCTAAAATAGAAAGTGATTTACATAATTGAAATATTCCAAAATAAGGTTTTAACAGAGTCTATAAAATTGGACACTTTGATTTTTTAAGAGAATTGTAATATTAAAACTTTTGAATCCATTTTTGTCATTAATAAGAATATTTAGACTATTCAATTATTAGCAGCTGAAGATATTAGCAGATATAGAAAAATTACAAGTTTCTTCACATAGTTCTTATTCAAGTAGCAGTTAAACCATTATATAGAATAGGTTTAGACGTTCCTATATGTCTACTTTTAAGATATAATAGGTTATTAAACTTTGATGATACTTTATTAACAGTATTACAAAGTAACTTCACTAATGGTCCGGTATACTTTAATTGTTATTCTAATTTTTCTATAGATATTAATGATCAAAATGTTATGGATACATTGACATTAAATGTCAAACAAAAAACATAAATAGTAAGGTAAATACTAGAGAAATAGCAATAATATATAGAGTGTATTATGGATTAATGAAAACAACCTTAGCCCCTAAGGCTAAAATAGTTAGTAATAAAGGACTTTCCATGCTTATGGAAGCTAACCATAATCATAATAATACATTTGTCCCAAAAATGATAAAATGGAATGATGTATTAATAAATGATAATTGGAATTTCGACTCCATAATGGACCCAGAAATAGAAAAAGAAATGTCAAACATTGAACAAGTAGTATTATATCCAAATGGATCTGTAAAATTTTTAAGATCCCAATCTTTTAACCAAACTTCTTCAAGTAGAAGAATGTCCTTTTCTAGACCTTCAGTCTCCAAGTTTGTAGAAGAACGGGAAGTAACAAAAACAGAATTAAAAGGAGTTGATTTCTCAAAAATAATTCCAAAAGTATAATATGAATTCAATAATTTAAAAACTAAAAAATCAATAAGTTCCACTACTAGTGAAATGCTAGGAGTAAGAGATTCCCTATGAATGATTAAGTCAGATTTAATATTTGAACCTGACTTTGAATATTTAGATAAATTATGGACTAGCCTAGAAAATTCTATTTAAAGAGAATGGTATAAACAAATATATTCATTAAAAGAAAGATATTCTTTTAGAGAAAAATGGTGTAACGATATGAAAAGATTAAGATCCAATATTAAATTTTTTAAATGTTTTTAAATCACAGAAAAAATAGATGATCAAAAGGAATCAGTAAATATGATCATTAATAAATGGTATACTAGTAATAAAGTAGTCGAATCAATAATTCCTCCGCCAGAAGAAAATAGCCTACCAGTAGATGGTAGAGTTTTTACTGCCTCACCCTTTAAATTAGATATAGTACATATTAAAGGTGATCCTACAAATAAGGATATAAATAATATACCCCAACAAATAATTATACAAGTCAATTATTACATGTACTATCTAAACAGATTCTTGAAGTCGCAAATAAATCACTTTTTAAAGATAGACCAAGTTCTTCTCATTACGATAAAAAGTTAGAAACTCACCCAATATTTAAATTACAAGAATTCTCAAAATTTAAATTTCCTAAATTTGAAGAAAAAAATTGAAATAACAGATGATATTTTAGGAAAAATTAATAAAAGATTAAAATATGAATTAAAAATCTCAAATGATAAGATTATAAGAACTTTATCAAGAAAATGAAAATGATTCCTCTTAAAAAAAAATCTTAATAGCTTTTATAGTAATAAATTAGCTAACCATTGTAAATGCATGGGTACACGTTGTACTTAAAATAATTATTTTATAAATGATATTACTAATAGTAACAAGGAGAAAGAAGTCTTATTTGATATAATCGATCACTTAAAAGATCCAACCCTAAAGATAAAATACCTAATAGCATTAAAAAATATTATTCTTAATCAATAGTTTGATCAAAAATAAATGTAATACCCCGTATTTATCTTAGCTTAATTCAGCCCATAGTTCATGTACAAGGGGCTTAGAACCTGAAAATTTAGCTAAGTGTTGGAGACTTAGTTTTATTTTTTAACTCTTAACTTTGATGATTTTTAAATGACTTTTTTACCCAGAGACATAAGTTATTGAGTTGATTCATGTTCAAGGGTGTAAGTAGCATATCTCGGGTAAGTTTCAGATTTTTTGGACAAGGTTTGGACCACATTTGGATTTTTGAAAAGCAAGTCACCGCGATTATGGTGCATCGCAGTGAGGACTCATTCGACGTTCCAGTTATGAATTTAAATTTCTCAGGGGAAGTCAGGTCTTTTCCCATGACCCCAATACATAAAAGCACAGGATTTATCATCAATTAACGCATTATGTACCTTATTTCCATAATTCCTCTTTAAAATAAACCCTATCCATCACCCAAATTCATCAAGTTCAACCATTATTTTTTCAATAAAACTCAAGAATTCAAGTTTCACCACCCAAGAACGTTAGTTCTCTTGCAAGATTAAAGCCTTAAGATATGTTAAATGTTCATCCATGGGCCCTTTTCATCCATGGAGTTCAAGTGCCTATTTTTATGTTCTAAATCATGAATTCACATGTTTACAATGAGTTAATTTCATGAAGCTTTTGGGAATTTTAATTATGCATTATGTTTACAAGTGTTTTTAGTTGGAAAGTAGCCTTTACATGTTTGAAGCATGAAATTCCATGTTAAATCACCCAATGTATGGTTTTAGTATTATGATTATGTTATTACCATATGTTTCAATTATTCCCATGCTTGAGTTCATAAATTTCAAGTGTTTGACGAAATGCCTAAGAGAAGAATTTTAAGCAATGACTACTTATTATGCTTTTAAAGCTTTAGTGTGATTTTACTGTTAATGTTATCGAGTCCTGGGGTTATGAATACCTAAAATTTAGCTATTTACTTAGTCTTAATATTTTTAGAATGGTTTTCAGGAATATATAAGTATTATTTCTTCAGTCATTTGTCCTATCAATCAAGTTTAGATTAATTCAGTATTCCGAGTTTGTTCAGTTGGGAGTAGAATTTAGCACCGAGCAAACACAGGGATGGGGGCCCACCTATCAGTTGAGGGTGTGACCTTTAGTAGCAGTCCCTACATTCTAGAACTATGTAGCCATCATAGGTTAGAGACGTTAACCTACTAGTTGAGGGTTGACATGTATCTCACTAGAGCACTTGCTAGTAGAGGGTGACTCTTTAGTCCTTCGAGACTTCATTTCAGTGGATCCACATAACTAGTGTTAGTACTCGTGGCACGGTACTAACACCGTTCCAATTGAGGTCACAAGTTGGACCCCAATTAGCTCTTATTGGGGTATGTCGATTAGATGATATCTCCCACGGTCTCATTCTAGTATTCAGTTTAGAGTTCAGTTTCAGGCTTGCTTGACCATGGCATATAGTTATTAGTTACTCAGTATCAATATTTTAGAATTTATGTTTACAGACCATCCCAGTATCATGTCATATTCTTGCTTATGCATTCTGAAATTTTACAGCTCTCACTTACTATTGATAACGATCAACTTACACATCAATTTAGTGCAGGAGGTTGTCGTCAATATATTTATCCAACTTTGGAGTCGGGATCAAAGCCACGAGGAATAATATTAGTGGTGATTAAACTAATTGAAACTATAGCTATAAGTTAAATTCAAACAAATGATATGAAAAGATAAAATGAGGGTTTTTGATGATCAAACAAATGTTAAAGTTTTAACTTGCTTCAGAGCTCAAAACTAAAATTTTAATAGTTCAAATAGTGATAGAGAGGAACTAGGGTTGTGATCGTTATGATTATTAATCCCCATTAAATAATAACTATAGTATTGGGTTCTCATGACTTGTTGGAAACACCAAATTATCAGTTTCGACAGTCCATCTAAGTGTTTCTCAACCTGCCTAGATGTTGAACTCCCTAATTCTCTCAAACTTAGGAAATCATTCTATTCATACTGATTTTATCTCAAGTTGATCAATCTTGTTACAGCATTAATCATTAGATGGGAGCTTAACCTTCCTAAATCCTTGTAGATAATTCGTTATCTTTATTTTATTTCATAGTTTGAGCAAATCAACATAAGGAGAGATTTATTGTTTGCAACCAATAAATAACAATCATAACAAAGGAATTATCAAGATGTCCCCACAAACACTCAAACCCTAACCAACTATTAAATCCATGGGGGAATAATCATAGATCCCAGAACCCTAGTTGTGGGTTTTAGTTCCACATGAGAAAGAAAGAGATAGCAACAATTGTAATCATCATTCAAAGTAATTAAACTTACAAATAATGAATTCTGAAGTTGATTCTCTTCTAAGTTCAAGAGAAAATTTCCACAACCAAATCAAAGAGTTGAAAAAATTAAATTCTAAGTTAAGATAGCCAAAAAAAAAAAAGTAAACTCCCCTCTAATAAGTCCCATCCATTTTAAGATCCCCTTGAAAACCCTAGAATTTGTCCTTAAATACTTCAGCCTAATTATGGAAACAAAATCATAGATCACAACTTTTTTTCTCGAACAGATAATGTCGTGGGTGACGGCTTATCAAGAGTCTGATGACTTATCAGGAATGTCGTCAGCTCCTCTTCACTTTTGACAATCTCTACCTAAGTTTGACGATGAGGTATGATGGCTTATCAGACCTTTGACGACTTATCACAAACGTCGTTGATTATTTAGTTCAAATCACATTCACTGGCTAAGCCTAATGACAATACTTATGGCTTATCACACTTCTAATGGCCTATTACAGATGTCATCACGTATTTCAGCTGAAGTCCATTCTTTGTCTAAGGTTGACAGTACTTCTAATAACTTATCACAGGGCTGATGGCTTATCAAATAAGTCATCAGCTATACTTCCCTCTCTACTTCATCAAAAATCAACGCTTTTACTTCCATTATTACTAGTTCTCTTGCATCTTGACTTTTACTACAATATCAAAGAGAAAACATTCAAAAACGACAAAAGTTTCTTAATACTTTGAAATTATTCTTAGTTAAAAGCCTCAAATGTGTTAGCATCTGCTCACACATCAACTACACATCTGTTATCTCATGTTATTTATTCAGTCAATTATTATTCATGCATATGAGCCATGCAAATTAGCCTAACCTCATTTAGCATACCAGTATATTCAAAGTACTGACCGCATACTCATTTTTTATGTTATGATATCTCATATCATAGGTTTGGATGCTCAGGTTCCTGACCACACATAGACATCCAGTGCACCAGTAGTAATAGCAATAGTGATTCCTCATATTCCAAGGATCATTTATGTTTATTTCAGTGTATCAGTTTAGCAGTTAGCTAGAGTTATTTAGGGACTTGTCCCATCCACTCCACATTCACTCAATTAAAGGCTTTTAGACAGTTAGTCAGTCATCAGTTGTTACTGATAGTCTTTACAGTATTGTTTTCATACATTTACTTTTTAGGCATATTAATTCAGAGATATTTTTTAAAATTTTTAAAACTTGTGGCATATCCAGATTTTTTTTCCTCACATGTGTATCCTTTATTATCAGTTTATTCATTGCTCACAGCAGGTACCAGCTCATGGGTTAGCTTATGGTCACTTGTGACTGTAAGCACCGTGTGTCATCAAGGGTGTACTCTCGGAGTGTTACAAACTTTGTATCAGAGACTAAGGTTTTAAATATTCCTAGGGAGTTTGAAAGCTGCATTGAGTTGAGTTTTGTGCATGGGTGTAAAGTACGCCACACATATAGAGAAGAAGCTATAAGACATTTTAGGAAAAGTTTCCCTTCTTTCAGTATTCATGTAGTGCAAATGAGCATGAGCTCAATTTAAACCCTATTTCTAATTCAATCTTCTTTTTATTTATCGAACATATATCTTAGAAAGAATAACAGAAGGAGAAATGGGAATCAACCCACACCTCCACCTGTTCAGGAAGATCCCATGAAAGAGCATGTCTCTCATGTCAAATTTAGATATGCATTCACTACTTTAGCTCACTTAATAGTATCCCAGAATAATCAACTGACTATCGTCCTAGTCGTTCTGATGGCTAATACTGTCACAGCTAGGATTCGAGACTTCACCTAAATGAACCCTCCTCTATTTTTGGGATCCAAGTCTAATGAGGATCCATAGGATTTCCTTGACATAGTTCAAAAGCCAATTGACATTATGGCTGTGACCTCCAGTGAGAGTGTAGAGTAGGTGCTTACCAGTTGTGGGATGTTTCTCACACCTGGTATAAGCAGTGGAAAGGAGATAGAGGTGCAGATGTAGGGCCTATTGAATAGGAGAAGTTTGCTACAACCTTTCTAGATAGATTCTTTCCCTTGGAGTTAAGGGAAGCTAAGGTGTAGGATTTTATTAATTTGAGGAAAGGAAATATGAGTGTCAATGAGAATTCTCTTAAATTTACTCGGCTAGCTAAGTATGCTCCTAATGTGGTGTCTGATAACAGGTCTAGGATAAGTAAGTTTGTTTCTAGGGTAGCTGATAGTATGGTCAATAAGTGTAGGACCACGATGTTGATTAACGAGATGGACTTTTCTAGGTTGATGGCCTATGATCAACAGATTGAGGAGTAAAAATTTAATAAAAGAGAGGGAGAATAAGAGATCCATATTAGGTAGCTTCTATTTTTCTCAAATAAGGTTGGAGGGTGGTAACCGTCCTTAATTCTGTTAGAAATCTTCATCCCCAACTCCATCTTTATCTAGTGCGCCAATGTCAAAGTTAAAAAATAATAATCGGGATAGGGCGCTAGGCCCTAAGCCCCAGGGAAGTGTGACCAATGGTTGCACAAATCCTCTTGGCTAGAAATATAGTTGAAACCATCAGGGTGTGTGTAGACCTAGAAGTGATGTATTCTTTGGGTGTGGCCAACCAGGACACAAGGCCAAGTATTTCCCATAGAGTGGACAACAGGGTCATTCTAGTCATCCCCCAGTTCCATCTAATCGCTCGACTCAGCAGGGGGCCACTTTCAGTGTCACTAGTGGTCAACACCCAAACATATTGTATGCACTTCATTCTTGGTAGGATTAATAAAATTCTCTTAATGTTCTTACTTGTACATTGCAGGTCTTTCATTTATATTTTTATGCTTTGTTAGATCCCGGAACTTCTATTTCGTTTATAACCCCTTATATAGCTATTGATTTCGGTGTCAGTCTTAAGACTGTAGAAGAACCCTTCTCAGTGTCCACTCAAGTAGGTTTCTGTATTGTAGCTAGGTAGGTATACAGGAACTTTCCAGTCACAATATCCTAGAAAGTCACTTTAGTTGATCTTATGGATTTAGAGATGATGGATTTTGATGTCATCTTAGACATAGATTGGCTTTACTCATGCTATACTTTAGTTGATTATAGAAATAGAGTTGTTCATATTCAGTTTTTGAATGAATCAGTCCTAGAATAAAGGGGTAGTACTTCAGCACTTATGGGTCAACTTATTTCATACCTTAGAGCGAGAAAAATGATATCCAAAGGGTGTGTTTACTATCTTGTTTGAGTTAAATACTCTAATTTTGAGTCTCCTAGTCTTGGGCCAGTTTCAGAAGTGAGGGAATTTCCAGATATATTTCCCAAAGATTCTCCCAGAGTTCCTCCCGAAAGGGAAATTGACTTTAGAATAGATCTCATTCTAGATACCCAGCCTATCTGTATTCCTCCCTACAGAATGGCTCTACTAGTTCTTAGGAAGTTCAAATAAAAGTTGAGAGATCTCTTATATAAGGGATTCATCAAGCCTAGTGTTTCCCCATGGGGCGCTCCAATTTTTTTCGTGCAAAAGAAAGACAGTTCTCTCAGAATGTGCATCGATTATCATTAGTTGAACAAAGTCACAATCAAGATAAGTATCCACTCCCCAGAATTGATGACTTGTTCGACCAACTTCAGGCTGCTAGTTACTTCTCTAAGATAGACCAAAGATCCGGATACCATCATCCCAGAGTCAGAGAATGTGACATTCTAAAAATAGCTTTCAAAACTCGATATGGTCACTTCAAATTCCTAGTCATGTCTTACGGTCTTACAAATGCCCCAACAGCTTTCATAGACTTGATAAATAGAGTGTTCAAGTAGTATTTGGACATATTCATCATAGTCTTCATAGATGAAATTCTTGTCTACTCCCATAATGAAAATGATCATGCAGACCATCTCAAATCGTATTAAAGACTCTTAGAGCCCATTAGTTATTCGTTAAATTCAGTAAGTGTGAGTTTTGCATATGATTAGTAGCTTTCCTTGGCCATATTTATTCTGATGATGGCATTTGAGCCAACCCTCAAAAGACTAAAGCAGTGAGAAATTATCCCAGACCCATTTCTTCATTAAATATTAAGAGTTTCTTAGGTTTGACAGATAGTTTGTCGAAGTGTTTTCATCTATTGAATCCCCCATGTCTAGATTGACTCGGAAGAAAGTTAAGTTTCAGTGGTCGAATTCTTATGTGAAGAATTTTTAGGAGTTAAAGACTTGACTCACCTTATCCCCATTTTCAACCTTATCGGATGGCTCAGATAGGTTTGTTGTTTACTGTGATGCTTCCAAAGTTGGTTTGGGTTGTGTATTAGTGTAGAGAGGTAAGGTCATATCTTATGCCTCTAGACATCTTAAGCTTCATAAAAATAATTATCCTACCCATAATCTTGAGTTAGCAGCTGTTATGTTTGCCTTGAAAATTTAGAGGTATTGTTTATATGGGGTACATGTTAATATGTTCAAAGGAGGTGGTTAGAATTGTTGAAGGACTATAATATGAGTGTTTTGTATCATCCAATCAAGGCCAATATAGTGGCAGATTCCCTAAGTAGATTGTCTATGGACAGTGTTGCTTATGTTGAGAATGATAAGAAGAAGTTGGTTCAGGAGGTTCATCAGTTGGCTAGATAAGGCGTTCGTTTGGTTGACTCAGTTGAGGGTAGTGTATGGGTTCAAAATTGTTTAGAATCTTCTTTGGTTACCGAAGTTAACGAAAATCAAGATAAGGACCCCAGTCTAGTTAAGTTGAAGGAGTCAGTCAGTTATCAAAAAGTCGAGATTTTCCCCTAAGGGGGAAATGGTATGTTGCATTTCCAGGGTAGACTGTGTGTTCAATGTGTAGATAGTTTGAGATAGCAAATTCTTGCATAAGACCATGGTGCGCATTACTCTATTCACCCAGGAGATACTAAGATGTACCATGATATGCGGGAAATCTATTGGTGGAGCGGTATGAAAAGGGATATTACAGAGTTTATAGCCAAGTGTGCTAATGGTCAGCGGGTTAAGGTCAAGAACCAAAGGCCTAGTAGCTCTATACAGGAGTTCAGCATCCCTACATGGAAGTGGGAAGAGGTGAACATGGATTTTGTGATAGGATTTCCTCGTTCACGTTACCAGCATGATTTGATTTAGGTTATTGTAGACAGAATGACCAAATCAGCCCATATTTTGCTAGTCCATACTTCTTATTTATTTTTCGAGGATTATGCCAAGCTCTATATTAGAGAGTTGGTTAGATTTCATGGATTCCCATTATCCATCATTTTAGATAGAGGTACTTATTTACCTCTCATTTTTGGAAGGCATTTCAGAAGGGTCTTGGTACCCAAGTTTATCTCAGTACAGTCTTTCACCCTCAGACAAATGGTCAGGCAGAGAGGACTTTTTAGACAGGAGGAAGTATGAGTATGAGTAGGAGGGGCTAAAGCATTACGTTTTCCTAAAGTCGATCGAAATTAGTGTTATTCTTCTAATAATCATTTCTCTGGTTAATAATTACTGTTGTTATTCCTCTATGTTCTTAGTTTTATTCCCTTAAGTTGTTAGCAGTTTTATTGCAGTTTAGACGTTGACAAACCTGAAATTTTATGTTGGATTAGCTCTGAGTATGTGAAAAATAGAGCCGGACCTGGAGGGTGTTCTCATCGCGAAGCCTATAGGAATAAAATAAAAGAATGCTAGAAGAAAAAAAAACAATAATTAGTACAAAAAAATATCATTAAAGGAGTAACATCTAAAGTAGATTTTAGTCCTAGGATAGTTTTTTCTTTCTCATCTGCAAAAATCCTAATGAATAATACAATCAACCAAAACATAATAAATTGTGTTAATATTTCTTCTACCTCTAATAAAATAGCTAAAATAGAAAGTGATTTACAGAATTGAAATATTCCAAAAGAAAGTTTTAACAAAGTTTATAAAACTGGACACTTTGA
Source organism: Capsicum baccatum var. pendulum (assembly GCA_030864225.1). Lineage (NCBI taxonomy): Eukaryota > Viridiplantae > Streptophyta > Magnoliopsida > Solanales > Solanaceae > Capsicum > Capsicum baccatum. Next base: position 162,309,901 of record CM061560.1, read on the forward strand.
TTTTGTAAAAAATTATAATATTAAAACTTCTGAATCCATTGTGGCCATTAATAAGAATATTGAGACTATTAAATTATTAGCTGCTAAAGAAATTAATAGATATACAAAAAAATACAAGTTTGTTCACATAGGTCTTGTTCAAGTAGCAGTTAAACCATTATATAGATTAGGTTTAGATGTTGCTATATGTATAATTTTAAGAGATTATAGGTTATTAAACTTTGATGATTCGTTATTAGCAGTATTGCTAAGTAACCTTGCTAATGGCCCGGTATACTTTAATTATAATCCTAAATTTTTCTGTAGGTTTTAGTGATCAAAATGTTATGGATACATTAACATTAAAATCTTTAAAAAAAATATGAATAGTAAGGTAAATACAAGAGAAATAGCAATAATATATAGAGTATATTATAGATTAATGAAAACAATATTATCCCCCAAGGCCAAAATAGTTAGTAATAAAGGATTTACAATGTTTATGGAAGATAACCATAATCATAATAATACCTTTGTCCCAAAAAATGATAAAATGATATGGTGTATTAATAAAAGATAATTGGCATTTCGACTCCATAACGGAGCCCAAAATAGAATAAGCAAATTCAAACATTGAAAAAGTAGTACAATATCCGGATGAATCTATAGATTTAAAATCTTTAAGATCCCAATCTTTTGACCAAACTTCTTCAAGTAGAAGAATGTCCCATTCTAGACCTTTTGTCTCCAAGTCTGTAGAAGAAAGGGAAGTAACAGAAATAAAATTAAAAGGAGTTGATTTCTCAAAAATAATTATCAAAGTAGAATATGAATCTACAAATTTTAAAATTAAAAAATCAATAAGTCCCACTACTAGTGAAATGCTAGGAATAAGAGATTCCCTATGCATGATTAGGTTAGATGTAATATTTGAACCTGACTTTGAATATTTAGATAAATTATGGATTAGCCCAGAAAATTCTATTAAAAGAGAATGGTATAAACAAATATATTCATTAAAAGAAATATATTCTTATCGAGAAAAATGGTGCAATGATATGAAAAAATTAAAATGCAATATTGAATTTTATAAATGGTTTGAAATGACATGAAAATTAGATGATCCAAAGGAATCAATAAATATGATTGTTAATAAATTATATACTAGTGATAAGTAGTCGAATCAATAATTCCTCCGTTAAAAGAAATTAGCCTACCAGTAGATGGTAGAGTTTTTACTGCCTCACCATTTAAATTAGATATAGTAGATACTAAAGGTTATCCTACAAATAATGATATAAATATGATACTCCAAAAAAATAATTATACAAATCAATTATTACATGTAGTATCTAAATAGTTTCTCAAAGCTGAGAATGAATCAACATTTAAGGATAAACCAAGTTCTTCTCATCCTGATAAAAAGTTAGAAACTCACCCAATATTAAATTACCCAAATTCTCAAAAGATAAATTTCCTAAATTTGAAGGAAAATTTGAAATAGCAGATGATATTTTAGGAAAAATTAATGTGATATTAAAATATGAATTAGAAATCTCAAATGATAAGAGTATAAGAACTTTATCGGAAAAAAATGATAGTGAAATTAATAAATTAAGCTCTAAATATTCAATAAAAAGAATTATTATAAAAAGATCACATTTTCGGATATGCAGTCTGAGGAAAATGAATTTTTATCTCATACTTCACATTCTGAAAAAGAAATCATAGAATGAAATGCTGATGGATTAGCGGAACATCAAATATATAATAAACTAGATGAAATAGGAATGGCCATTATGGCATATTAAATTAATAGAATGTCTGATAAACAAGCATCTATAATTATTATATTAGGATTTACAGGTACCATAAAATATTGGTGGGATAATTACATTACTGATAATAATAGGCAAAGCATATTAAATGCTACATCTATGACTCATGGTATTAAGACTGAGCCTACAGGACAAACATTTGAAAATTAAGTTTTAGAAGATGCCATAGCCACCTTAATTTATAGAATAGCTAAACATTTTACAAAAGAACCTCAACTTTTTCAAGATAGAAGTTTAGAAATATTATCAAATTTATCATGTTCAAAGTTAGATGATTTTAGGTGGTATAAAGATGTTTTTCTTAACAAAGTCATGGTTAGATAATATTGTAATCATCGTTATTGGAAAGAAAAATTTATAAGTGGTTTACCAACTTTAATTGCGGAAAAGGTCTGAACAAAATTAAGAGATAGATTTGAGAGGAAAATTCCTTGTAGTCATTTTAACTTATGGTGATATTATAAGTTGTATAAATGGCATAGGTCTAGAACTACGTATGAATATGTAACTTAAAAATTAACTTATAAAAGATAATAAAATAACACAAAATGAGCTAAGAAGCTTTTGTTAAGATTTTGGATATATGAAATTATCAGCCCCTTCAAAAAAAGCTGCCAAAAAAATTAAAAGACCACATAAAAATTAAAAAGATAAATCTAAAAAAACTCACTATTATAAAAAGCGATTTAAAAGATCTAGAAAACCCTTAAAAAATATACAAATAACAATGAAACATGTTGGAACTGCGGAAAATCTGGTCATAGGGCTAAAGATTGTCGGGTTTTAAATAAAAAAAAAAGACAAAATAAATACGTTAGAATTTGGAAACAAAGTTAAAAATAAATTATATTCCATTCTTGATGAAAAGGAAAATAGTTCTTCTTATAAGGAAAATCCGAGTGATGATAATCAACTCTATATAGTATACAGTTCAGATAGCAGTGAATCAGCTGACCATTGTGATTGTAGCGGTGCAATTTGCACTTGCGATAGCTATTCTATAAATGTTATCACTGGCAGTAATAAAGAAAAAAAGGCATTATTTGACATGATAGACAATCTAGAAGATCCAACTCTTAGGAGAAAATATTTAATAGCCTTAAAAGATATTGTTCTTAATCAACAAATTGATAACGAAACTATTAAACCCTTTAATATGAAAAATGTATTAAACAAATTTAAGGAACATAAGTCTGAAATAACAATACAAGATCTTCTGTAGTTAAGTAAAGACTTAACGATCTTGAAATTGAATTACTTGCTAATAAATTGTTAAAAGATTTAACTTCTAACCAAGACCCCAAATCACATCAACTTGAGCTTGGTGAAACATCAAGAGTAAAAGGTGATAATAATGAAATAGAGTCTTTAGAAATAGAATCTCTAGAAAAAACTCCTATAAATAAATCAGGAATTAATACCCTTACAATGGTTAAAGCTCAAAGTTCCCATATACCATTTGCAATAGTTATCATATAGATTATAAAATTCATAACATTGCATTATTTGATACAGGTGCTAATGAAAATTGTATTATAGAAGGACTAGTTCCTATAGAGTACCTACAAAAAGGTGCTACACCATTATCCTCCGTAATAGAAGAAAGATTAAAAAAAATAATAAACTCTCCAAGGCACATATATGCAACGACGGAGTTTGTTTTATTAATGATTTTGTAATAACTAAGAAAATAAACAAAGAGATAATATTAGGTCTTTCTTTTATAACTCAAATAAAACCTTATGTTGCCAAACTAGATGGCATTCACACCACTATTTTGGGAAAAGGGATTATTTTTTCCAATCTAAATAGTATTTCAAAAAAAGAAAGTGATTTTATAAAAGATCAATCTGACTTTAGGATAAACCGCCTAAGGAGTCAAATAAACATTGAAGAATTAGAATTTCCAGAAAAAGTCATACAACGAGAGGTTTGTTCCAATGAAACACAGTCTCAAAGAGTTCTAGAAATTTTCAACTATGTTGTTGATTTTATATTCTTATTATTAGATAGGTTTGTAGGGTTCATGTCAAGAAAAAATCAGTTATGTAAAGATAAGAAAATACTGATTTTCCATTAAAAGGAAATTTTATGAGTTATTAAATTTTAAAATTCTTTAAAATATAACCAAAATTGTTTTACAAAAGATGTCAACATTTTAATTTTAGAAAGGGTGAAATTCTCTCCCAAAAAATTTAATAAAAAATTTTCTACAGGGAAATAATATGACCCGAAACACCAGAAACAAGGTTGAGGCCTTCATTTCAGCCTTGTCGACCAGAAGAAAAAAGAAAAGACCCTTCAATGAAGAAGATAAAAAGCCAAAAAAATAGATTTTTAGTCCTGGTAGAATTTCTATCCCTGCCAAAGCCTACTATTCCCCTACTATCAAAAGAATCCATTACCAATTTACCCAGATGCAACCACTTAAACAAATATTTATAGAAGAATACTCCCCAGCTAATAAAAATATTATTGTCCAAATCAAAGATAGTTATGCGATGAAACCACCGGAGACATACTCACAAGCAATCTCCCCAGCCACTCCGTAAAAGAAGGAAGAATAAAGTATTCTTGATAAAAAGAAATTTAAGATAATTGATTTGCAGGTACTGCCAATAATGTCACTTGATAAAAAATACGAAGGTTATTGAGTATCAGAGTTGTTAAAACCTTGTTATACAAATTGGAAATATGTGGAAACAGATGATTACCTCAAGACTCGAAGGTACTATTAGTTCATATTAACAAATACTGATTCGTTGCAAATTGAGCATAAGTTAGCATATATAAATGGTCCCAACAATATTCAATACTCAAAGTTTACAATTAAAAGGATATTAAGCCCATTTGAATGGTATGTAGATGATCTACATACACTTATTTCTCTGTCAAGAAATTATTGATCTCAAACATATAATTGGTATGATTATAAGGTAGCCTGGTATAATTTTATGTATGTTAGTCCTAACAATCACTCCTGGTTCGTTAAATACTTGAAGCAAATGAAGACCACTGTAATCCCCCGATGGTTTTATGATTGGTGGAGCCAATTGGAGGAAATAAACAGGCATTGTCAACCCAATTCAAAAACAGTTTGAAAAGTTCTAGGTAGAGCAAAATATCTCTACACTACCAGAGAATGTTAAATAGTCTAAATTTTTTATTGCAAAAGAATTTTATATATTATCTATTGTTCCTTTTATATTCATGAAATTGAAAGGATCAAATACTTAAGTAAGTCCATCAAGATTAAGGGATGGAGTCCAAAATAAAAAATAGCAACACGTTCATCCTCACGAAAAGAATCACACCTTTCTAAAGAAGAACTAAAGAAAAGACTCTAAGAAGCCTTGTCAAATCTATATAATGAGAACGATTCAAAGCAGATAATGGAATTATTAGATACAGCGTCTTCACATACCAGTAAACCTAGCAATGCGAACATAATGGATCCGCAATGGATAGCACAGGCATACTTCCTCAATTAAAAGAAAGGTTCCAGCTCCCCTTCAAAAATTAAAAAGCTACTGATGGACCCCACAGACAAAATGAAGACTAGAAGACAAATGACACAAACCTTCAAGGAAGGAAAAGCCAAAATCTTCTCAAAATCATCAAAAGACACATGTTCAAGATAGAAAAATAGTCAGAGACACGTGAAGAATAAATAAATAGTCGTCCGCTACTCCTAGGCAAGTGTAGAATAAGTATCATATGAACAGGTAAAACATATAATGTTTGTTAGATATTAGTCATCACTTTTAAAGCTTATTTAATGCTTTCAACTAGTAATAGCGGAGAGCATTCTAAAATTTTCACAACTCAGAAAAACTCTCCACTACTTCCATTTTCCTATCCTCCCTCTGTAATCTCTTTATATTTCCCAAATCAATAAAAAGTTTTTTGTAACTATAAATTTCTTTATTTCTTTATTGTTTTAGTTAATTTTACTTTACACGTATTTTTCTCTTATTTTGTTGTTCTAAAGTTAATGTCAAAGTTTAAAGTACTTTTAAAGTATAAACTGCTTTAAACTATTAGTTTGCTCCCATTTTCCCGATCTATTCCCCAAATAGTATAAACTACTTTAAACTATTATTTTTCTCCCCGTTTTCTCGATTATTCCAAGAGTAACACTAATTTCAACCAGCTCTAGGATAGCGTAAGGCTGTAGCTACTCCTACTCATACTCATACTCCCTTACGGGCAACTTGGATCTGATATTGTTTGGGGAATGGATCGAAAAAACGGGAAGCAAAATAATAGTTTAAAATAGTTTATACTTTTAAAGTACTTTAAACTTTGAAATCAACTTTAGAACAACAAAATAAGAACAAAATAAATGTAAAGCAAAATTAATTAAAACAATAGAGAAATTTATAGTTACAAAAAACTTTTTATTGATTTGGAAAATGTAGAGAGATTACAAAGGAATGATAAGAAATATGGAAGTGGTGGAGATATTTTTTGAGTTGTGGAAATTTCAGAATGCTCTCCTCTATTAAAAGTATAAAGCCTTAACAAATTCTATCGATTTTACATCTGTCTATATGTTATTACATCTATCTATGTGCTAATACATGTTATTTATTTTACACCTGTCCGGTAGTTGATATCTGCTCCGCAAATGTCTTTGAATAGGAGATGTGTCTTTTGAATATTTTGAAGGGACTTTGACCTTTTCTTCTATTAAGATTGTTATACCTCATTTAAAGTCTTTTATGTCTTCTAATTCTAAGTCTTTTATGATATATAAAACTAGTATTTTAGTTTCATCAGATATCTTGTCATGTTATCCATGTTATGCTTAGGTTTCTATGAATAACTTGGATAACTTGGAATTGGATTCTAGTAATTAATTGCTTTATCATAGTATTTATTAGTTGTTTGTTTTAATCTTAATAATTCCTCTATATTTTCATTAAGGAATTCTATATATTTTATATCTTTAGTTCTCATATATTCTTCTAAATTTGTTTTTGTTAGTTTTTCTATTAATTGTATATTTTTCATATCTATTTTCCAATAATATAAATATACGTAATTTATCATTGTTGATGTGTAGGTTTGGTATGTATGTATTTGTAAGAATAATTAGGTAGGTGAGGTATGTAATTTATTCTAGTCATAAAATATTTATCAAATATTTTTTTCAATATGATTTTTCTTATATCTACAATTTCTATATCCTTAAGTACATACAAAATAAGTATTTTAAATTTATCTACCATTTCGTCAGATAAATAAGTATTCATTTTTCATATGATGCTTTTTCAAAATATTTCCTTCAATCACACATATAACAAAATATGATCATTTTAGATTACTATATACTAGATTATTCTTAAATAACATGTTCTTCGGTCACTATTAGCATGGTAATCTGGATATTTTTCCCTATCTATAAAAGAATGTACTTGTTATAATTGTGAAAAACTAGGACATTTAGCTAGAGATTGTAAACTACCAAAAAAAACCTATCAACATAACCTATATACATTTAAATAAAATGAACAAAGAAGAATTCATAATAGATGAAAAAACATATGAAAATCACAAAGATTAAAAATTAAAATAGTATTCTCTAATTTAGGAAGAAGATATAAGAAAATAGGTGAAAATTTACATTTAATGTTAGAAAAAGAAGAATTAAAATTAGAAGATAAGTTGGCAATCATGGTAAGAATAGAAAGAGAAAACGAAGAGATAGACAGAAAAAAGAAAATAGATAAAATAAAACAACAAACCATAGAAGAAATACGAAAAATAGAAGAAACTAAAAATAGTAGGATTGCTGAATTAGAAAAAGAATTACAAATGCTAAAAGATTTGTATGAAAAAAGACGGAAAGAAAAAGAATAAAAAGATAAAGAACAAAAAATATTAATTGAGATAAATCAATTTAAAGAAAAATTAGAAATAAAAAATAAAGAACCAGAAATCAGTGAATTAGAAATAAATGCAATAGATGCTGAAGAAACAGATAATTATGATTCGTAAGATAGTGAAACATATACAGAAATTCTAGAAAACATAGGAAAACTAGAAATTAATGAAAAACAAGAAGTAATTAATAAAGAAAATCTAGAACTAATAAATAAAGAAGTAAATACTCTAGATAAAAATATAATACCTAGTACATCAGAAATAAGAAAACCAACATATAATTACAAAAGTAAGTATAAAGGATATAATCCAAAGGATGAATATAATAAATGGACACCAAAACAAATAATTAATTACAACTTTTTAGATTTAGACTGTGTAATAGACACAAATAAAACAATACCACTATGGGTAGGATACATATCAAAACAATTATTAGATAGTAAAATAGATACAACAAACACACCAGAATATATAGAAAGACATTAATAGGAACAGTAAAATTATGATTTTTAAACCTAGCCGAAGCAAGTAAAAAAGTATTAAGATCTGATAACAAAACAGAAGGAACATCAACAACTACTAAAATACTACCAACAGAAATATTAAAAAAATATGAAATAGATATAAGAGATGAATTTAGTAGTGTAACAACAAAAGAAGAAGAGTAAAATAAAGAAAAAGATATAAATAGAAATTTAATGTTAAAACTAGAAATATGTAATATGTGCTATATAGATGAGTATATGTGCGCATTTAAAGAATATTATTATAAAGGAACATATAATATAGAAGAAAGTAAAGAAATAAGAAGATTATATTTTAGTAAATTACCTGAACCATTTAGTTCAAAAATAATAAAGAGTTGGGATAAAGCAAAAATAATAGATACCCTAGGAGCAAGAATAAAATTTTTACAACAATGGCATAGAAATCTATGTGAAAAATATAGAGAAGAAATAAAAATGAAAAAAACATTAATAAGAAATTTAGCATGTTGCAAAGATAAAATAGCACCTCAATTTGGATGTGAAGAAAGATATTATAAGAAAAGAAAAAAAAACATAAGAAATATAAGAAATACAAAAAAACAAAATATAAGTATAAGAAACCAAGAAAAAGATATTATGTAAAAATTATAAACATAGAAAATATATTTAGTAGAAAAAAGGGAGAATACTACGTAGTAAGCCAAAAAGAACATGTAATAGACTGTAGATATGCAGAAGGAAAAGCTAGTATACCACTAGTAACAAAAATAATAATTAATAAAGAAATAAATGATATAAAAAGTAAAGACCGAATAAAATATGTACACCTTAGAGGAATAGAGATATTAATAAAGGCATGTTTTAGAGAAGGAATAGATACACCACTAAAATTATATTTAGCAGATGATAGAATTATAAAACCTATAGAAAAAAGCATAATAAGAAATTTACTATACCAAAAATTTAAATTTATAATAAGTGTGAATTATTCAGTAGCAATAACAGATAAAAATATAGATAAATCATTAGTATTATATTGAAAAATATCAGGAATAGAACTAACCCCAGGAAGTAAAATATTTATAGCAAGATGTAAAAATTTATATGTATTAACAACAAAACATAAAATAATGGGAAAAAATAAAATTAATAAAATGCAAATAGAAAGTCCTTTCGAACAATTTGTAAAAACAATTGATAATAATGATTATGTTACAAAGACATAGATAAAGAAGGAGATTTAGAAATAATAAATGATAGAATAAGTACAACAAAAAGAATAGCTCATGAAAAATCAGAATCATCAAGCTCATCTAAAAGAACAAGTTATGAAACAACTTCAACAGTTAATTTAAATCAATATTATATATCAGGAACAATAAATGAAAAAGAATATTTAATACTCTTAAACGCAGGATGTAACACCCCGATTTTCTGAACCGGAATACTACACGGTGCTCATGACCCCGAAGGACCACAAGCTAACCCATGACTGATATCTGTACGTGCATACTGCATTATATATCAGAAAATGTGGAAACATGAACATGAAAGGCCATAAGGTTCGAACTGAATAAACGTCTGATAACAAAATGTCTGAAAAAGGTATAACAATACCAAAATAAGTCATAAATACTGAAAATAATGAGATCTGAATATCTAATCTGACATCTAGTCTGAAAGCCTCTAACTGAACTGAATAAGGAGTTGAAGGAACATGTCTCCAACTAACTCCATCTCGTAACTAAATAGTAAATGTAGCAATAATCATATCATCCTTGAATGAGAAGGACTCACTGCAAACTCTGAACACTAAAATGCTACTGCTGATCTAGAGCTCGTACCTCTGAACATATGGTCTAATATAAGAGAAAGCACCATAGCACAAATGCATCAGTACATCTGAATATACTGAGTATACGAGTGAGGTATGCTAAATGCAAAGGGTTATATGCATGAACAATGCTAACTAATATGAATATGATAATACATACATGCATAAACAACTATAACTGAACTCGTGATGATGCTGACTCCTGAGTATGAATGCAGACAACATAAATTTACTGTTACTGAGGTACTGAATAGATTATTGACTATTTCTGACAGTTCAAATTATGAATAACTAACTATGTCTAATAGTCCTAAAACTAAATACTGGTAAAGTTAGCTATGACAACTGATATAACTGATATAAATGTAATGATCGGACTAATCGATATAACCGATACTGAGCGAATGTATCTGACAATCTAAGTTCTGATGGAACTATTTGAGTTTCATTCTATTAGGAGTAACTAAATTTGAGATCAATCCTATCTAGCGGGTGATCATGAGTATACTGATAATAAGGATGATTTGACTTATTCTGAGATCAGTCCTATCTAGCGGGTGATCTTTAAATCTAATAATTCTGATACTAATTAATCATAGTTGAGATCAGTCCTAGCTAATGGGTAATCTTAAAGTCAATTTACAATGATAAGTACTGACTGTATCTAACAGTACTAAATCTGTACTACTAAGCTGAGTTGACTGTGTCTGAAAGCCCTGATTCTGTAACTGAAACTGTGGGATGTCTTCATCTAACCGACATGCCCCAAGCTAAGTTGACTGAGATCCAATCTATGCCCTGACTGGAAGGTGTCAGTACCGCGCCACCAATAAAGACATTTGTTGTGGAGTCAATCCTAATCTAGTGGGTGACTCCTGGGATCAGTCCTATACATATAAATGTGCTAATGGGTGACCCCTGAGTATGTCAGTCCTATCTAACAGGTGATATCTCATACCTACACTAGGTACGTAGTTCTGGAACTTAGGGATTTCTTCTAAGGATCTCAGTCCTAATCTAGCGGGTGATTCCCATCCCTAGGCTCACTCGGTGCTGAATCCTACTCCCATTTGAAAGATACTGAACTGAATAACTCGGCTGAACTAAATAACTTAACTAAACAGATTTTCTGAACTGATGCTGATTAACTAAATTGAAAATAGTGGTATTATTTAGCGGAGCTAAAACTGAGTTTACAGGATTCTGATGACAGATGGAATATAATGAGTTTTGAAGACTGATTAAGAGTACAGAAGTTACTGAGATTTACTGTGATTACTAAGGTTACTAAGCACTGAGATTACTGAAAATATTGAACTACTGAGAATACTAAGTTTTCCTGAGTCACATGACTGACTAATTTTTATAGATCATGGCTTGACTGAGAGTATCGTGAAAACATGACATGGCTCTAGGCACACAGCTATTATTTTTGGGTACAAGTACCCCCCGGACTCAATGGAAGGAAACTGACACACATGACTGACTTGATCATAAGAGTAGAGTCTATAATCCACAATATCATAAATAAGGGATTTCATACTAAGCATGGTTCTCAACAATCTGTTTCATGGAAGGGAATTTCATACAACATGTATATACTTGCATATCTTTCAATATCATGCTCATTACATATTACAACCATAATCCATAATATCATAACTTGAGGAATTTCATGAAGTACATGGGTATTCTACATTTTGTATATGAGTGGGTTTTGCAAGTAAGCATAGCATAATTCCATAAGACTAGTTCATAAGTAATCCAACAGTGTTCACAAGACACATTATCAACATGAATGACATTGAATCAAAGAGGCCTACTATGAATCCTTCCCTTAGTCACAATTTAGCTATAATGCATGATTTCTAGTCTCTTAGGTATTTTATCAAACACCTTACATGCACAACTTAGGCATAGGTGTAAATTATACAATTACTCATCATAAATAATCAAACTTACATGATTTCAACTCATATGATTTCATAGATTCATAACAACACATAAAGATTCTATCTTGGCATCATTCAACAGATAAACATGATCAACAATTCATTCATAACATGAAAACCATAATATATAGTTTTAGAAAAAGGTTCTTAAACTTCATGGATGAAAGGAGTCCATGACTGAACACACGCATACCTTAGAAAGGAAACCTTGATGATTTGCAGGAGAGTTCTTAGATTGGGAAACTTAATTCTTGATTATCTTGGAAAAAGGCTTGAATCTTGCTTTTGAGAGATGAGTTTGATGAAAACCCTAATCTTGTGGTTGAGAGTGTAAGAGAGGGTTTTTGAGATGCTTAACTGAAGAAAAATAGAAAAAATTATGCCTCTTTAGGGTTATAAGTCATGGAAGGTGAAGGAAATGACCAAAATACCCTTGCAAAAATGCCCTTGAATTGCTGGAAAAATATACTTGACGCCATCCGTGATGGGATGTCAGGTCCGTGATAGGCCGTCATGAATGGTCATCACAAAAAGGGTCCAAATTCTTGATTTTCTTCCCGGGACTGACGACATCATCAGAAATGTCGTCAAAATGTGATGACGTCGTCATAAACTTGATAGCCAGTCAGAAACATCATCACCATTTTCCAGCTTGACATGCTGGAATAAAATGGTGATAACTCTTTGCTTTGATATTGAATTTAGACGAAATTGGTATCGTTGGAAAGATAATTCAAAGCGATTTCATTTGATATACAGTAAACCACCCAGTTCATCATATACAATGAGTTATGGTCGATTGAATTTGACCCAAGTTTTGACGCTCACTAAAACTTGAACGATAGGAAATCTTTCAACTTGTACTTAAGTTAGTGGACCTCTATGATATAAATTCATGCTCAAATAGATTCCCACACTACATAATTGATTAACACACTAAATTTATATAGGATTTGAGTCTTTTGAAACATCCACGCATAGGAATGACGGATTTCATTCTAGTCCAAAATGTGGGGTATTACAATATATCCCCCTTGGGAACATTCGTCTTCGAATGATACTGGATGAGATGAGAGAAAATACAACTTACACAAATATATAGCATGAATGACTGATCATGATTTCATGGCTGACATGACTGAAAACTAAGCATATCATACTGTACATGCATATGTGATGCATGGGTAGCTGATTTATGAATGTAGGACTGAGTGTTCCGATAAACTAAGTTTCTCAAACTAAGAATGCATATCTAATGCTTAACTGATAAGTTGAATCCATACATATCTGATGCATGATTATATGACTGACATAATACGTGAATACATAACTGAAAGTACTGATAAGCTAACCATGCATATCTGATGCATGAATACATGACTGAACTGACTCACAAACATGCGACTAAACATACAATGGTAAAGGCACTAAGATTGAAATAAAATATGAGAACATGACTGATTCTGCTACGTGACATATGGACTGAACATCATGAATTGAACTGAACCTCTGAATACTTGACTTACAACTGAGGTCTAACTTAAAAGTCAACATATGAGTACCCTATATTCTAGACTGAATTCATTATGCAAGGAGAAACTGAAGGATCTAAGGCATGTGAGCATTAAGAGAAAGTGGGGTATCTCCCCCTTAGGATGCTATGTCCCTCTAAAAACGCTTACCTTACAGAGATACTGGGTGATGCACAGGGCATCTACGAACTAGATTATAACTAAACTTTGGGAGTATGAAACTAATGCATGATGCATGAGATGAACTGAACTTGCAACTACTAGGAGGTTCTACCTTGAAATAGTTACATTCTCTGAGATTTTGGATAGCATGAATAGATGCAAAGATGAGGAAACAAGTTATGAAAATCTGACTGCTCGATTGCTAAACTGACTTGCTGGCTTTACTAGCTAACTCATACTGAAACATCTGCTTGAATGAGAGAAAGAGATCTAACAATACATACTATGAACATGAAAGACTGGTAACATATCCGAATCTAAGTCAGGGAAACATTTTAGATTAGGACGGGTCTGGAGTGCATAAAGTCTATTTTGATGCTGACCACTGTTGGTAACTTGTTGACGCAACTTCTTACCCCTCTGTGCCAGAACTCTGCACTCTCGCATCCTGTGGACTGGCTTTCCACACCCAAAGCATACATCACTACCTGCCATACATGAACTAGATGATTCTTACCACACTCTTCACAATGCGGATAAGTAAGACCTCTATTTTCACTACCCTAGGCCTCGGAGCCTGGCGCTCCATCATGACGGTTATTTCTGGACTTAGGTACTGGTACACTAGCTGAGGATGGAGCTGGGACTAAAATTTTTTTACTATACTGAGAACAGTTACCACCCTGTGACTTAGGCTGAGCAAATCTGAAACTACCTGTCCTTTCTCTCTTACTCTGTCTCTCTCTTGTCCTAATTTTCTGCTCCTCTATCTTCTGAGCATGTGTCATAATTCTGGCTAAAGTCATATCACTATTCAATATTGTAGATCTACACTCGTTTACCATACTATCATTCACCCATGACACGAACTTACTCATCTTAGCTCTACCGTCTGCAACCATATGAGGGGCATATCTGGCTAATTGAGTAAACTTGAGAGAATACTCTTTTACCGTCATACTTCCCTGTCTGAGGTTGATGAAATCTAGTACGTTAGCTTCTCTAAGCTTTAGCAGAAAGAATCTATCAAGGAAAGTGGAGGAAAGCTCCTCCCACTCTATAGGTCCTGCATCATCTAACCTTTCTGATTTCCATTGCTTGTACCAAGTATAAGCTATATCCTGTAATTGGTATGTGGCTAACTCAGCACTCTAAACAGTAGTAACCCCCATAACATCTATCACCTTCTGAACCTGATCTAGGAATTCCTGCGGGTCCTCATCTGACTTAGACCCTGTGAAGGAAGGAGGATTCATTTGGGTGAAGTCCCAAATTCTAGCTGCAGCTGAATTGGCCACTGGGTTGGCCAAAACGATAGGTGGTCATTCATTCTGGATAGCAACTAACTGAGAAAGAGTGGTGAATGCGGCCCTGAACTCCGCATGAGAAACATGATCACCCAAAGAGTCTTCGGGCTGAGGGGCTGACTGATTCCCGTTTCTTATTTTAGGAGGCATGTCTATAGAAGAAAGGGAGAAATGGATTAGACTGAGATTATGCTCACTAGCATGACATGAATACTGAAAGAAGGGAAACTATTCCTAAAATATCTCATAGCCTCCTGGCCATAAGTGTGGTGCACAACACACGCATGTACAAGACTCTACTAGATGCGACTTTCAGAATTCCTAGGACTCTATTGAACCTTAGTCTCTGATACCAAGTTTGTAACACCCCAATTTTCTTAACCAAAATGCTACACGATGCTCATGACCCCGAAGGACCACAAGCTAACCCATGACTGAAATCTGTATATATATACTGCATTATATATCATAAAATACAGAAACATAAACATAAAAGGCCATAAGGTTCGAACTGAATAAAAGTCTCATAACAAAATGTCTGAAAAAGGTATAACAATACCAAAACAAGTCATAAATATTGAAAATAATGAGATCTGAATATCTAATCTGACATCTAATCTGAAAGCCTCTAACTGAACTGAATAAGGAGTTGAAGGAACATGTCTCCAACTAACTCCATCTAGCAACTGAATAGCAAATATAGCAATAATCATATCATCCTTGAATGAGAAGGACTCACTACAAACTCTGAACATTGGAATGCTACTGCTAATCTAGAGCTCGTGCCTCTGAACCTATGGTGTAACATAAGAGAAATCACCATAGCACAAATGTGTCAGTACGTCTGAATGTACTGAGTATATGAGTGAGGTAGGCTAAATGCAAAGGGTTATATGCATGAAAAATGCTAACTAATATGAACGTGAGAATACATACATGCATAAACAACTATAACTAAACTCGTGATGATGTTGACTACTGAGTCTGAATGTTGATGACATAACTTTACTGTTACTGAGGTACTGAATAGATTATTGACTATTTTTGGCAGTTTAAATTATGAAGAACTGGTTTGAATGATTGTGTTCAACAGTTCTGAAACTGAATACTGGTAACGTTAGCTATGATAACTGATATAGCTAATATAAATGTAATGATCGGACTAATCGATATAATCAATACTGAGCAACTGTATATGACAGTCTAAGTTCTGATAGAATAAACTGAGTTCCGTTCTACTTGGAGTAACTAAATCTGAGATCAGTCCTATCTAGCGGGTGATCATGAGTATACTGATAATAAGGATAATTTGACTTAGTCTGAGATTAGTCCTATCTAGCAGGTGATCTTTAAATCTAATGATTCTGATACTAATTAATAATATTTAAGATCAGTCCTAGCTAATGGGTGATCTTGAAGTCTATTTACAATGATAAGCATTGACTGTATCAAACAATACTAAATCTGTACTACTAAGCTGAGTTGACTATGTCTAAAAGCCCTGATTCTGTAACTGAAACTGTGGGATGTCTTCATCTAACTGACATGCCCCAAGCTAAGTTGACTGAGATCCAATCTCTGCCCTGACTGGAAGGTGTCAGTACCGCGCCACCAATAAAGACATCTGTTATAGAGTCAGTCCTAATCTAGTGGGTGACTCCTGAGATCAGTCCTATACATATAATGTACTAATGGGTGACCCCTGAGTATGTCAGTCCTATCTAACGGGTGACATCTCATACCTACAATAGCTACGTAGTTCTGGAACTTAGGGATTTCTTCTAAGGATCTCAGTCCTAATCTAGCGGGTGATTCCCCATCCCTAGGCTCACTCGGTGCTTAATCCTACTCCCATTTGAAAGATACTGAACTGAATAACTCGGCTGAACTAAATAACTTAACTGAATAGATTTGCTGAGCTGATACTGATTAACTGAACCAAAAATAGTGGTATTATTTAGCGGAGCTAAAACTGAGTTTACTGGATTATGATGACGGATGGAATATAATGAGTTCTGAGGACTGATTAAGAGTACTGAAGTTACTGAGATTTACTGTGATTACTGAGGTTACTGAGTACTGAGATTACTGGGAATACTGAACTACTGAGTTTTCCTGAGTCACATGACTGACTGATTTCTATAGATCATAGCTAGACTGAGAGTATCATGAAAACATAACATGACTCTAGGCACACAACTATATTTTTTGGGTACAAGTACCCCCAGGACTCGATGGAAGGAAACTGACACACATGACTGACTTGATCATAAGAGTAGAGTCCATAATCCACAATATCATAAATAAGGGATTTCATACTAAGCATGGATCTCAACAATCTATTTCATGGAAGAGAATTTCATACAACATGTATATACTTGCATAGCTTTCAATATCATGCTCATTACATATTACAACCACAATCCATGATATCATAACTTGAGGAATTTCATGAAGTACATGGGTATTCTACATCTTGTACATGAGTGGGTTTTGCAAGTAAGCATAGCATAATTCCATAAGGCTAGTTCATGAGTAATCCAACAGTGTTCACAAGACACATTATCAAAATGGATGACATTGAATCATAGAGGCCTATCATGAATCCTTCCCTTAGTCACAATTTAGCTATAATGCATGATTTCTAGTCTCTTAGGTATTTTATCAAACACCTTACATGCACAACTTAGGCATAGGTGTAAATCATACAATTACTCGTCATAAATAATCAAACTTACATGTTTTCAACTCATATGATGTCATAGATTCATAATAACACATAAAGATTCTATCTTGGCATCATTCAACACATAAACATGATCAACAATCCATTCATAACTTGAAAACCATAATATATAGTTTTAGAAAAGGGTTCTTGAACTTCATGGACGAAAGGAGTCCATGAATGAACACACGCATACCTTATAAAGGAAACCTTGATGATTTTCTAGAGAGTTCTTGGATTGGGAAACTTAATTCTTGATTATCTTGGAAAAAGGCCTGAATCTTACTTTTGAGAGATGAGTTTGATGGAAACCCTAATTTTGTGGTTGAGAGTGTAAGAGAGGGTTTTTGAGATGCTTATCTGAAGAAAAATGAGAAAAATTATGCCTCTTTAGGGTTATAAGTCGTGGAAGAAAAATAAAATGACCAAAATACCCTTGCAAAAATGCCCTTGAATTGCTCAAAAAATATACTTGACGCCATCTGTGACAGGCCATCAGGTACATGATAGGCCGTCACGAATGGTCGTACAAAAGGGGTCCAAATTCTTGATTTTCTTCCCAAGGCTGACGATGTTGTCAAAAATGTCGTCAGAATGTGACGACGTCATCAAAAAAGTCGTCAGAAACGTGATAGCCTGTCAGAAACGTCGTCATCGTTTTCCAGCTTGACATGCTGGAATAAAATGGGGATAACTCTTTGCTCCGATATCAGATTTAGGTGAAATTGGTATCGTTGGAAAGATAATTCAAAGAGCTTTTATTGGATATATAGTAAATCACCTAGTTCGTCATATACAACGAGTTATGGTCGATTGAAGTTGACCCAAGTTTTGACGCTCACTAAAACTTGAACGATAGGAAAGCTTTCAACTTGTACTTGAGTTAGGGGACCTCTATGATCTAAATTCATGGTCAAATAGATTTCCACACTACATAATTGATTAACACACTAAATTTATATAGGATTTGAGGCTTTTGAAACATCCACGCATAGGAATGACGGATTTTCATTCTAGTCCAAAATGTGGGGTATTAATCAGGACAAGAAGAAAATTATATAGCAAAATATCTAGTAAAAAGTGAAGAAATAAAATCTAATAGTAATATATGCCCAGATCTACCAAGGAGTCTAATAAACATTAAAGATATAAGAAAATAATAATAGGAGTTAGAAAAATTAAAATAGAATTTGAAATAAAGGAAGATATGCAAAAAGCAGACATAATATTAGAAATAAAATGGTTAGAACAAGTAAAACCATACAATATAGAACATACACAATTATCTATAACATATAATAAAGAAAGATTATTCATAAAAAGAACTTTAACATGATATTAAAATATATGTACTTGTAAAAATAATAGTAGAATGATATATAATAGGTCTTATACACCTATGATAGATACAGGAGCAAAAGCAAACTTATGTAGATACAACTGTTTACCAGAAAGTAAATGAGATAAATTAAAAACACCAATAGTAGTCAAATGATTTAATAATGAAGGAAGCTTAATTACATATAAAGCTAAAAATGTAAAAATACAGATATGGGATAAAATAACAACAACAGAAGAAATCTATAATTATGAACTGACATCAAAAGATATGCTTTTAGGAATGCCATTTTTAGATAAATTATATCCACATATAATAACTAAAACAGATTGGTGGTTTACAACACCATGTAAACAAAAAGTAAGGGCAAAAGGAGTTATTAATAAAATAAGAAAGAAAACTGATTGGATAGAAGGAAGTGAAAAAATTACACAAAAGTTAGAAAATATAAAAAGTACAGAAGACACAGTAGAACTAGGTATTTTCGATAAATAAAAAATAAATAACTATATTTTCAATAGATATGGGAGAAATAATAAAGAAAAAATTAAGACAATTATACAGTGAAGATCCATTAAAAGGATGGGAAAAACATAAAACTACTATAAAAATTGAATTAATAGATAAACATAGCATAATAACTCAAAAACCATTAACATATAATTTTGACGATTTAAAAGAATTTAAAATGCATATAGATGAGTTATTAGAAAAAAAGTATATACAAAATAGCAATAGTAAACACAATAGTCCAGCATTTATAGTAAATAAACATAGTGAACAAAAAAAAAGGAAAAAGTAGAATGGTTATTGATTATAGAAACCTAAATGCAAAAACTATAACATATAATTATCCAATACCAAATAAGATATTAAAAATAAGACAAATACAAGGATATAATTATTTTAGTAAATTTAATTGTAAATCAGGATTTTACCACTTAAAGTTAGATGAAAATTCTAAGGAATCAACCGCATTTACGGTACCACAAGGATTTTATGAATGGAATATATTACCATTTGGATATGAAAATGCACCAGGTAGATATCAACATTTTATGGATAGTTATTTTAAATAATTACCTAATTGTATAGTATACATAGATGATATACTACTATATACAAAAACTAAAGAGGAACATTTAAAATTATTAGAATAATTTACAGATATAATAGAAAAATCGAGAATAAATTTAAGTAAAAAGAAAGCCGAAATTATGAAAAACCAGATAGAGCTTTTAGGAATACAAATAGATAACGTGGAGTAAAAATGCAACAACATATAGTACAAAAAATAATAAATTCAAAAGAAGAATTAGATACAAAAAAAGAAATTACAATCATTTTTAGGATTAGTAAACCAAGTAAGAGAATATATACCAAAATTAGCAGAAAACCTAAAGCCTTTACAAAAAAAATTAAAAAATAATATAGAATATAATTATAACGAAAAAGATAAAAAAAACAAGTCCAGAAAATAAAAATACTATGTAAAGAGATACCAAAATTACAATTTCCAGACAAAAATAAAAAAATTATATATATAGTAGAAACAGATGCTAGTGAATATAGTTTTGGAGGAGTACTTAAATATAGATATGAAGAAGAAAAATTAAAACATCATTGTAGATACTACTCAGGTACGTTTAATGAAACAGAAATAAAATGGGAAATAAATAGAAAAGAATTATGTTCATTATATAAATGTTCATTAGAATTTGAAACATATATTGTATATAACAAATTTATTGTGAGAACAGATAATAACCTGGTTCGATGGCGGTTAACAAGAAAAATACAAAATTCAGTTACAACGAAAGAAATTCGGAGACTAGTATTGAATATATTAAATTTTACATTTACAATTGAAGTAATTAGTACTAACAAAAATGTTATTACAGATTACATATCAAGACAAAGCTACACACACTGATATAATAGAAGATGATGCTTTAGAAAAAATACTCAAAACCCAAACTACGCTTTAAATGAAAGTGGACAGTATAGGTAATGAAATAGAAAAGCTAAAGACTAATGAAGTTAAACTGAAGAATTGAGATACCTAAAGACTTGCGTAAAAATTTGGTATCTCGATTCTTCAGTTTAAGTTCATTAGTCTTTTGCTTTTCTATTTCATCACCTATACTGTCCATTTTCATTGAAAGCGTAGTTAGGGTTTTGAGTATTTTTTCTAAAGCATCATCTTCTATTATATCAATCTGTGTAGCTTTGTCTTGATATGTAATCTGCAATAACATTTTTCTTAGTACTAATTACTTCAATTGTAAATGTAAAATTTAATATATTCAATACTAGTCTCCAAATTTCTCTCGTTGTAACTGAATTTTGTATTTTTCTTGTTAACCACCATCGAACCTGGTTATTATCTGTTCTCACAATAAATTTGTTATATACAATATATGGTTCAAATGCTAATGAACATTTATATAATGAACATAATTCTTTTCTATTTATTTCCTATTTTATTTCTGTTTCACTAAACGTACCTGAGTAGTATGTACAATAATGTTCTAATTTTTCTTCTTCATATCTATATTTAAGTACTCCTCCATAACTATATTCACTAGCATCTGCTTCTACTAATTTTGGTATATATTCTCTTACTTGGTTTACTAATCCTAAAAATTATTGTAATATCTTTTTTATATCTAATTCTTCTTTTGAATTTATTATTTTTTGTACTATATGTTGTTGCATTTTTACTCCACTTTTATCTATTTGTATTCCTAAAAACTCTATCTGATTTTTCATAATTTCGGCATTCTTTTCACTTAAACTTATTTCCAATTTTTCTATTATATTTGTAAATTGTTCTAATAATTTTAAATGCTCCTCTTTAGTTTTTGTATATAGTAGTATATCATCTATGTATACTATACAATTAGGTAATTGTTTAAAATAACTATCCATAAAATGTTGATATATACCTGGTGCATTTTTATATCCCAATGGTAATACGTTCTATTCATAAAATCCTTGTGGTACCATAAATGCGGTAAATTCCTTAGAATTTTCATATAACTTTAAGTGGTAAAATCCTGATTTACAATCAAATTTACTAAAATAATTATATCCTTGTATTAGTCTTATTTTTGATATCTTATTTGGTATTGGATAATTATATGTCATAGTTTTTACATTTAGGTTTCTATAATCAATAACCATTCTACTTTTTCCTCTTTTTTGTTCACTATGTTTATTTACTATAAATGCTGGACTATTGTGTTTACTATTGCTTTTTTGTACATACTGTTTTTCTAATAATTCATCTATATGCATTTTAAATTCTTTTAAATCATCAAAATTATATATTAATGGTTTTTGAGTTATTATGCTATTTTTATCTATTAATTCAATTTTTATAGTAACTTTATGTTTTTCCCATCCTTTTAATGGATCTTCACTATATAATTGTCTTAATTTTTTCCTTATTATTTCTATCTTATCTATTGAAAATATAGTTATTTCTTTTTTATTTATCGAAAATACAACTAGTTCTACTGTGTCTTCTGTATTTTTTAAATTTTCTAACTTTTGTGTAATTTTTTCACTTCCTTCTATCCAATCAATTTTCTTTTTTATTTTATTAATAACTCCTTTTGCCCTTACTTTTTGTTTACATGGTGTTGTAAACAACCAATTTGTTTTAGTTATTATATGTGGATATAATTTATTTAAAAATGGCATTCCTAAAAGCATATCTTTTAATGTCAGTTCATAATTATAGATTTCTTCTATTGTTATTATTTTATCCCATATCTGTATTTTTACATTTTTAGCTTTATATGTAATTAAGCTTCCTTCATTATTAAATCCTGTGACTACTATTGGTGTTTTTAATTTATCTCATTTACTTTCTGGTAAACAGTTGTATCTACATAAGTTTGTTTCTTCTCCTGTATCTATCATAGGTGTATAATACCTATTATAATATCCTTCTACTATTATTTTTACAAGTACATATATTTTAATATCATGTTAAAATTCTTTTTATGAATAATCTTTTTTTATTATATGTTATAGATAATTGTGTATGCTCTATATTGTATGGTTTTACATGTTCTAACCATTTTATTCCTAATGTTATGTCTGCTTTTTACATATCTTCCTTTATTTCAAATTCTATTTTTATTTTTCTAACTCGTACTATTATTTCCTTATATCTTTAATGTTTGCTCCTTGGTAGATCTAGGCATATATTACTATTAGATTTTATTTCTTCACTTTTTAGTAGATATTTTGCTATATAATTTTTTTCTTGTCCTGTGTTTAGGAGTATTAAATATTCTTTTTGATTTATTGTTCTTGTTATATAATATTGATTTAAATTAACTGTTGAAGTTGTTTCATAACTTGTTCTTTTTGATGAGCTTGATGATTCTGATTTTTTATAAGCTATTGTTTTTGTTGTACTTATTATATCATTTATTATTTCTAAATCTTCTTCTATATCTATGTCTTTGTAACTATAATCATTATTATCAATTATTTTTACAAATTGTTCTAAAGGACTTTCTATTTGTATTTTATTAATTTTATTTTTTTCCCATTATTTTATGTTTTGTTGTTAATACATATAGATTTTTACATCTTGCTGTAAATATTTTACTTCCTGGGGTTAGTTCTATTCCTAATATTTTCCAATATAATACTAATGATTTATCTATATTTTTATCTATTATTTCTACTTAATAATTTGCACTTATTGTAAATTAAAATTTTTGGTATATTTAATTTTTTTTTATGGCAGTTATTATGTTTTTTTTATATAGGTTTTATAATTCTATCATCTATTAAATATATTTCTATTGGTGTATCTATTCCTTCTCTAAAACATCCTTTTATTAATATTTCTGTTCCTCCAAAGTGTACCTATTTTATTGAGTCTTTACTTTTTATATTGTTTATTTCTTTATTAATATTTTTTTTTTACTAGTGGTATACTAGCTTTTCCTTTTGCATATCTACAGGCTATTACATGTTCTTTTTGGCTTACTACGTAGTATTTTCCCTTTTTTCTACTAAATATATTTTTTATTATTGGTATTTTAAATATTTTTTCTACACTTAAGTCTAGCTCTTTTCCTTTTATTTCGTCAAATATATTACTGTCAAATATTATTTTTTGATATGTTACTTCTTCATTTAAATATTCTTCCTTTGTTATTATTTTAATATCTTATTCAGTTATTTGGTTCATCTTTATATCTTCTTCAGTCATTTGATTCATCTAATTCACTATCTGTTTCATTATCTATTTAATTTTGTGTAATTTCATATATACTATCTTCACTTTCTAATTCATAATCTATATAATCTATCTGCATATATTCTGTATTTTCTATTTTTATTTCTGATATTTGTTTCTTTTTTGGGTTTTTTGGTAGTTTACAATCTCTAGCTAAATGTCCTAGTTTTCCACAATTATAACAAGTACATTCTTTTATAGATTTCTTTTTCCTATATGGTCTTTTATGTTTATAGTATTTTACATAATATCTTTTTCTTGGTTTCTTATACTTATATTTTAATTTTTTGTATTTCTTATATTTCTTATGTCTCTTTGTTTTCTTATAATATCTTTCTTCACATCCAAATTGAGGTGCTATTTTATCTTTGCAACATGCTAAATTTCTTATTAATGTTTTTTTTATTTTTATTTCTTCTCTATATTTTTCACATAGATTTCTATACCATTGTTGTAAAAATTTTATTCTTGCTCCTAGGGTATCTACTATTTTTGCTTCATCCCAACTCTTTATTATTTTTGAACTAAATGGTTCAGGTAATTTACTAAAATATAATTTTCTTATTTCTTTAATTTCTTCTATATTATATGTTCCTTTATAATAATATTCTTTAAATGCGCACGTATACTTATCTATATAGCACATATTACATATTGCTAGTTTTAACATTAAATTTCTATTTATATCTTTTTATTTATTTTGCTCTTCCTATTCTGTTGTTAAACTACTAAATTCATCTCATATAGCTATTTCATATTTTTTCAATGTTTCTGTTGGTAGTATTTTTGTAGTTATTGATGTTTCTTCTGTTTTGTTATCAGATCTTAATATTTTTTTACTTGCTTCGGCTAGGTTTAAAAATCATAATTTTACTGTTCCTATTAATGTTTTTTTTATATATTCTGGTGTGTTTGTTGTATCTATTTTATTATCTAATAATTTTTTTGATATGTATTCTATCCATAGTTGTATTATTTTGTTTGTCTCTATTACACAGTCTAAATCTAAAAAGTTGTAATTAATTATTTGTTTTGGTGTCCATTTATTATATTCATCCTTTGGATTATATCTTTTAAACTTACTTTTGTAATTATATGTTGGTTTTCTTATTTATGATGCACTAGGCATTATATTTTTATCTAGAGTATTTACTTCTGTATTTATTAGTTCTAGATTTTCTTTATTAATTACTTCTTGTTTTTCATTAATTTCTAGTTTTCCTATGTTTTCTAGAATTTATGTATATGTTTCACTATCTTCCGAATTATAATTATCTGTTTCTTCAACATCTATTGCATTTATTTCTAATTAATTGGTTTATAGTTCTTTATTTTTTATTTCTAATTTTTCTTTAAATTAATTTATCTCAACTAATAATTTTTGTTCTTTATCTTTTTTTTTTCTTTTTGTCTTTTTTCATACAAATCTTTTAGCATTTGTAGTTCTTTTTCAAATTTAGCAATCCTACTATTTTTAGTTTCTCCTATTTTCCGTATTTCTTCTGTAGTTTGTTATTTTATTTTATCTATTTCTTTTTTTCGGTCTATCTCTTCGTTTTCTCTTTTTATTCTTACTATGACTGCCAACTTATCTTCTAATTTTTATTCTTTTTTTTTAACATTAAATATAAATGTTCACCTATTTTCTTATATCTCCTTTCTAAATTAGAGAATACTATTTTTATTTTTAATCCTTCGTGATTTTCATATGTTTTTTCGTCTATTATGAATTCTTCTTTGTTCATTTTATTTAAACGTATTTAGGTTATATTGATATATATATATATATATATATATATTCTAGACTATCTATTGTTGATTCTAAATTTGATATTTCTTCTTTTTGTGCATTTATTCAATTTTTACTAACTCCGACAGTTATATTATACTGTAGTCTTTCTATCCTTATTTTTAATTCTTTATATTTTTCAGATATTATTTGTTTTAATTCTTTATATTTTTATAATTTTTGTACATTATTAATCTAAATAATATTTATAATATTTTGATGGATATCTAAATCTAATTTTATTATAATTAATAAATTAATCACATAAATCCAAATATATACTACTTCCAATAACTTTAAACAATATAGACTCTGATACCATGTAGGGGATGCGGATAAATCAAGTATCTTAAATAGATCCATTAGAGCGTAGGGAGATGCGGATAAATCGAGTAACTTAAATAGATCTGTGGGGATAAATCGGGTAACTTAAATAGATCTATTATAGCTCTAATGGATCTATTTTTGTTTGTGTGTGGATATTTCTTAACTTCTCTAATCATTTTTATTTTTAGTTTATTTATTTTAATTTTATTAATGTTCATATCTTGGGGGGTGATCGGATGGTATTTGATTAAATGCTTTACTATAATATTCTTTAGTTTTTTCTCTTAGCCTTTGTTATTCTTGTATATTACTTTGGAGATATTCTAAATATTCTATATCTTTTGTTCTAAAATATTCAATTAAATTCTTTTTCATAAGTATTTCGGTTAATCTTATTTCTTCAATATCTTGTCTTCAATATTTTACATACTCATAGTCTATCATTTTATCCTAAAGTAGTTGTGATACTGCAAATTTCTTTGTAATAATTTATTCTAATTGTACTATATCTTATATTAAATTCTAGGTTATCTATTTCATTAATTATCCTGTCTTTTTTGTCTATGAATAATTGCATGTCTAAATCATATTCTAAATTGTCTTTTAATTTTAGTTGTTTTATAGTTTTATCTAGCCAAATTAATCTTTCTTTTAGTTGTTCTCTTCCTCTTCTAAGATGGTTTCTATAATTAATTTCTTCGTATAGCCAACTTTGTTTTTCTCTAACTCTTTAAATATATTCTAGCATTTTTAATCTGTATAATATTCATCTGAATAATAACTATCTGAATTATTTCTATTAAAGAAATCCATATTTTCTAATTCCCCTTCTATTCAATTAGTACTTAGTAAGTCATCTTCATAACTAAATATTTTTTTGCATATTATTTTCTTTATGTCTTCTAATTCTAAGTCTTTTATGATATATAAAACTAGTATCTTCATTTCATCAGATATATATCTTGTCATGTTATCCATATTATGCTTAGGTTTCTACGAATCACTTGGAATTGGATTCTAGTAATTAATTGATTTATATAGTATTTATTAATTTTTTGTTTTAATCTTAATAATTTCTCTATATTTTCATTAAGGAATTCTATATATTTTATATCTTTAGTTCTCATATATTCTTCTAAATTTGTTTTCGTTAGTTTTTCTATTAATTGTATATTTTTCATATCCATTTCCCAATATTCTAAATGTACGTAATTTATCATTGTTGATGTGTAGGTTTGGTATGTAAGTATTTGTAAGAATAATTAGGTAGATGAGGTATGTAATTTATTCTAGTCATAAAATATTTATCAAATATTTTTTTCAATATGTTTTTTCTTATATCTACAATTTCTATATCCTTAAGTACATACAAAACAAGTATTTGAAATTTATCTACCATTTCGTCAGATAAATAAGTATTCATTTTTCTTATTATGCTTTTTTAAAATATTTCCTTCAATCACACATATAACAAAATATGATCATTTTAGATTACTATATGCTAGATTATTCTTAAATAACACGTTTTTCGATCACTATTAGCATGGTAATCTGGATACTTTTCCCTTAAACAGCGCCTCTACTCTGGCTACTCCCCTATCACGGCTTTCTTGCCTCACTGGTTTCACCTTTAGGATGACATAGTTCTTAGAGATTTTTCTCCTTTTCCACCTTGCTAATAAACTTCTTAACATGCTATTTTTTGAATAATTCTACTATAAAATAAATATCATGAACTTATTTTATCATATCATGATTGTCAGAAATTTATGAATTTAGCTATTCATAATCGTAAATAAATATACCTGTTCTAGTAGGTTTGATAATTCTGGGCTTTGTTTATCCATAGCTTTTCCTTGAAAATATATCTGTTTTTTATTAAATATTCAAAAGTTTTTTTTTTACAAAAGAGGAGGCTTGCTTTCAGCACATGAAAGTCTTACCTTTAACTGAGCAAAATGCTCTCTATTTATAATCCTAAGAAAGATAAAGAAAATGTGTATTCTATCTCTATATTGTTCCTACTTTACACATATCCTATCTAATTTACAAAAAGTCTTTACATTCTGAAAGGAAAAGACTTAAAGTTAACTAAAACAAAACCTAATAAAGGCTTTTGCTTAAAAAGTCAAAAAGCCTATTAAATGAAAAGAAAAGTCAAAAAGACTATTAAAGCTTTACAATAATTTATGTAGGAAGTGTAGTTTTTTCTCCATATGTCATTTTCCTATCTTCAATGCTCTGTCTTCTTCTATTATTGCTCCGTTGATTTTTATCTTCTAGCTGGCATCCTTATCTTCTTGGTTGATTTTTTTTATTCTAGATGGACTTCTGGTATAATATTATTTCCTCCATTACATCTCGAACATTGATGGTCTGGATATTTGTGTCCAATTATCTTGCAATATCTTGTTAATAATCCCTCTGTAATAAATCCTTTCCTAATTGCTCTTGCAGTAGATTGTTTTTCTGAGTTAAGTAACGTCATCATCCATTTTCTAAAATCTTTCATATTTTTTTGTCGTAGTTCTCTTGAATTTGAATAAATCATTTGATGATCTCTTGAATAATAGCTCCATATTGGGTTTCCATTGATATAATTATTTGCTAATTCTTGAATAATTGTAGCTATTCCAATAAGTCATTTATTTGCGTAAAAATCAAGTATCTCGATTTTGGGTATCTCTGGCTGCTGCACAATATCTTCCGGTATAATCATATCTCTGGTTAATCCTATTTTTACAACTTGTATAACTGGTTTGATCTCGTTGTGTAATATCTCTGCTGGTGCAGTATAAAACTTTATATAAAATAGATTTCCTTTGGTTACTCTTTGATAGGTGGTGAATACTTTATGTAATTCTTCTATAGCTGTTAGTTCTTCTCCATCATAGGTATATACGGTATTTAATAATCCATAGTCGAAACATATTTTTATTAACCTTGGATTAGTTTTGGGTAGTGCAATTAGCTTGTTGTAACCTTGCAATTTTTGGGTTATATAGTTTGTGTTTGGTTCTTGGATATTTGTAGCTCTGGGGTTAAGGTTTAGAAAAGTTTGTACTTTGTAGATATTTTCTATATATTCTCGGGCTATATGGTTATAAGTTTTTTTATCTTGGTTCAAACTATCTCGATATGTGGTAATTTATGGGGGTATGTACAAGAGGTCTTTTTGTATTTTTGGTATAAATGATTTTTCAAATATCTTATTCATGTTCATGTTCTGATATCTTTGTCCACTAAATCCTTTGCTTGTACCTATAATTGTAGATTGATAAACGTTATGGGTTTTATGGAGTGTCCCAACGTCTCCTTTTAGCTTTGGAATTTTATCGTCTTCCGATTGACATAGCTCTGCACACTGCTGAGTTAGTTGATTCATAGCTTTAGACTTCAGTTTAACTTCATTAGTCTTTAGCTTTTCTATATCATTACCCGTACTGTCCACTTTCATTGAAAGCGTAGTTAGGGTTTTGAGTATTTTTTCTAAAGCATCATCTTCTATTATATCAGTCTGTGTAACTTTGTCTAGATATGTAATCTGCAATAACATTTTTGTTAGTGCTAATTACTTCAATTGTAAATGTAAAATTTAATATATTCAATACTAGTCTCCGAATTTCTCTCGTTGTAACTGAATTTTGTATTTTTCTTGTTAACCACCATCGAACCTGGGTATTATCTGTTCTCAGAATAAATTTGTTATATACAATATATGGTTCAAATGCTAATAAACATTTATATAATGAACATAATTGTTTTCTATTTATTTCCCATTTTATTTCTGTTTCATTAAACGTACCTGAGTAGTATGTACAATGATGTTCTAATTTTTCTTCTTCATATCTATATTTAAGTACTCCTCCATAACTATATTCACTAGCATCTGCTTCTACTCTATATATAAATTTTTTATTTTCGTCTGGAAATTGTAATTTTGGTAACTCTTTACAAAGTATTTTTATTTTCTGGACTTGTTTTTTATCTTCTTCGTTGTAATTATATTCTATATCCTTTTTTAATTTTTTTCTGTAAAGGCTTTAGGTTTTCTGCTAATTTTGGTATATATTCTCTTACTTGGTTTACTAATTCTAAAAATGATTGTAATTTCTTTTTCGTATCTAATTCTTCTTTTGAATTTATTATTTTTTGTACTATATGTTGTTGCATTTTACTCCACTTTTATCTATTTGTATTCCTAAAAACTCTATCTGGTTTTTCATAATTTCAGCATTCTTTTCACTTAAACTTATTCCCGATTTTTCTATTATATCTATAAATTGTTCTAATAATTTTAAATGTTCCTATTTAGTTTTTGTATATAGTAGTATATCATCTATGTATACTATATAATTAGGTAATTGTTTAAAATAACTATCCATAAAATGTTGATATCTACTTGGTGCATTTTTATATTCAAATGGTAATACGTTCCATTCATAAAATCCTTGTGGTATCGTAAATGCGGTTAATTCCTTAGAATTTTCATCTAACTTTAAGTGGTAAAATCCCGATTTACAATCTAATTTACTAAAATAATTATATCCTTATATTTGTCTTATTTTTAATATCTTATTTCGTATTGGATAACTATATGTCATAATTTTTACATTTAGATTTCTATAATCAATAACCATTCAACTTTTTCCTCTTTTTTGTTCACTATGTTTATTTACTATAAATGCTGGACTATTGTGTTTACTATTGCTTTTTTGTATATACTATTTTTCTAATAATTCATTTATATGTATTTTAAATTCTTTTAAATCGTCAAAATTATATGTTAATGGGTTTTGAGTTATTATGCTATTTTTATCTATTAATTCAATTTTTATAGTAGTTTTATGTTTTCCCCATCCTTTTAATGGATCTTCACTGTATAATTATCTTAATTTTTCTTTATTATTTCTACCTTATCTATTGGAAATATAGTTATTTCTTTTTTATTTATCGAAAATACAACTAGTTCTACTGTGTCTTTTGTATTTTTTATATTTTCTAACTTTTGTGTAATTTTTTCACTTCCTTCTATCCAATCAGTTTTCTTTCTTATTTTATTAATAACTCTTTTTGTCCTTACTTTTTGTTTACATGGTGTTGTAAACCACCGATCTGTTTTAGTTATTATATGTGGATATAATTTATTTAAAAATGGCATTCCTAAAAGCATATCTTTTAATGTCAGTTCATAATTATAGATTTCTTCTATTGTTATTATTTTATCCCATATCTGTATTTTTACATTTTTAGCTTTATATGTAATTAAGCTTCCATCATTATTAAATCCTGTGACTACTATTGGTGTTTTTAATTTATCTCATTTACTTTCTGGTAAACAGTTGTATCTACATAAGTTTGCTTCTTCTCCTGTATCTATCATAGGTGTATAATACCTATTATAATATCCTTCTACTATTATTTTTACAAGTACTTATATTTTCATATCATGTTAAAGTTCTTTTTATGAATAATCTTTCTTTATTATATGTTATAGATAATTGTGTATGTTCTATATTGTATGATTTTACTTGTTCTAACCATTTTATTCCTAATATTATGTCTGCTTTTTGCATATCTTCCTTTATTTCAAATTCTTTTTTTATTTGTCTAACACCTATTATTATTTCCTTATATCTTTAATGTTTATTAGACTCCTTGGTAGATCTGGACATATATTACTATTAGATTTTATTTCTTCACTTTTTACTAGATATTTTGCTATATAATTTTCTTCTTGTCCTGTGTTTAAGAGTATTAAATATTCTTTTTCATTTATTGTTCCTGTTATATAATATTGATTTAAATTAACTGTTGAAGTTGTTTCATAACTTGTTCTTTTTTATGAGCTTGGTGATTCTGTTTTTTCATGAGCTATTCTTTTTGTTGTACTTATTATATCATTTATTATTTCTAAATCTTCTTCTATATCTATGTCTTTGTAACTATAATCATTATTATCAATTGTTATTACAAATTGTTCAAAAGGACTTTCTATTTGTATTTTATTAATTTTATTTTTCCCGTTATTTTATGTTTTGTTGTTAATACATATAGATTTTTACATCTTACTGTAAATATTTTACTTACTAGGGTTAGTTCTATTCCTGATATTTTCCAATATAATACTAATAATTTATCTATATTTGTATCTGTTATTGCTACTAAATAATTCACACTTATTATAAATTTAAATTTTTGGTATATTAAATTTTCTTGTATGACAGTTATTATGTTTTTTTTCCTATAGGTTTTATAATTCTATCACCTGCTAAATATAATTCTATTCGTGTATCTATTGCTTCTCTAAAACATGCTTTCATTAATATCTCTGTTCCTCCAAGGTGTGCATATTTTATTGGATCTTTACTTTTTATATTGTTTATTTTTTTATTAATTATTCTTTTTTTTACTAGTGGTATACTAGCTTTTCCTTTTGCATATCTACAGTATATTACATATTCTTTTTGGCTTACTACGTAGTATTCTTCCTTTTTTCTACTAAATATATTTTTTATTGTTGGTATTTTAAATACTTTTTCTACACTTAAGTCTAACTCTTTTCCTTTTATTTCGTCAAATATATTACTGTCAAATATTATTTTTTGATCTGTTCCTTCTTCATTTAAATATTCTTCCTTTATTATTATTTTTATATCTTCTTCAGTTCTTTGGTTCATTTTTATATCTTCTTCAATCATTTGATTCATCTAATTCACTATCTATTTCATTACCTGTTTCATTCTTCAAAATTTCATATATACTATCTTCACTTTCTAATTCATAATCTATCTGCATATATTCTGTATTTTCTATTTTTATTTCTGATATTTGTTTATTTTCTATTTTGTATTCTTATAATATCTTTCTTCACATCCAAATTGAGGTGCTATTTTATCTTTGCAACATGCTAAATTTCTTATTAATGTTTTTTCCATTTTTATTTCTTCTCTATATTTTTTAAATAGATTTCTATACCATTGTTGTAAAAAATTTATTCTTGCTCCTTGGGTATCTACTATTTTTGTTTCATCCCAACTCTTTTTTAGTTTTGAACTAAATGATTCAGGTAATTTACTAAAATATAATCTTCTTATTTCTTTATTTCTTCTATATTATATGTTCATTTATAATAATATTCTTTAAATGCGCACGTATACTCATCTATATAGCACATATTACATATTGCTAGTTTTAACATTAAATTTCTATTTATAGCTTTTTCTATATTTTGCTCTTCTTTTTCTGTTGTTACACTACTAAATTCATCTCTTATAGCTATTTCATGTTTTTTCAATATTTTTGTTGGTAGTATTTTAGTAGTTGTTGATGTCCTTCTGTTTTGTTATCAGATCTTAATACTTTTTTACTTGCTTCGGCTAGATTTAACAACCATAATTTTACTGTTCCTATTAATGTCTTTTCTATATATTCTGGTGTGTTTGTTGTATCTATTTTATTATCTAATAATTGTTTTGATATGTATCCTACCCATAGTCGTATTGTTTTATTTATGTCTATTACACGGTCTAAATCTAAAAATTTGTAATTAATTATTTATTTTGGTATCCATTTATTATATTCATCCTTTGGATTATATCCTTTAAACTTACATTTGTAATTATATGTTGATTTTCTTATTTCTGATGCACTAGGTATTATATTTTTATCTAGAGTATTTACTTCTGTATTTATTAGTTCCAGATTTTCTTTATTAATTACTTCTTGTTTTTCATTAATTTCTAGTTTTCCTATGTTTTTTAGAATTTATGTATATGTTTCACTATCTTCCGAATCATAATTATCTGTTTCTTCAGCTTCTATTGCATTTATTTCTAATTCACTGGTTTCTGGTTCTTTATTTTTTATTTCTAATTTTTCTTTAAATTGATTTATCTCAATTAATAATTTTTGTTATTTATCTTTTTCTTCTTTTTGTCTTTTTTCATACAAATCTTTTAGC
Organism: Capsicum baccatum var. pendulum; assembly: GCA_030864225.1. Taxonomy (NCBI): domain Eukaryota; kingdom Viridiplantae; phylum Streptophyta; class Magnoliopsida; order Solanales; family Solanaceae; genus Capsicum; species Capsicum baccatum. The sequence continues at coordinate 162,344,297 of CM061560.1, forward strand.
ATTTGTAGTTCTTTTTCAAATTTAGCAATCCTACTATTTTTAGTTTCTCCTATTTTTTGTATTTCTTCTGTGGTTTCTTGTTTTATTTTATCTATTTCCTTTTTTCTGTCTATCTCTTCGTTTTCTCTTTCTATTCTTACCATGACTGCCAACTTATCTTCTATTTTTAATTCTTCTTTTTCTAACATTAAATATAAATGTTCACCTATTTTCTTATATCTCCTTCCTAAATTAGAGAATACTATTTTTATTTTTAATCCTTCATGATTTTTATATGTTTTTTCATCTATTATGAATTCTTCTTTGTTCATTTTATTTAAAAGTATATAGGTTATGTTGATATATATAATATATATATATATATTCCAGACTATCTATTGTTAATTCTAAATTTGATATTTCTTCTTTTGTGCATTTATTGAATTTTTACTAACTCCGACAATTATGTTATACTGTAGTCTTTCTATCCTTATTTTTAATTCTTTACATTTTTCAGATATTATTTGTTTTAATTCTTTATATTTTTGTAATTTCTGTACGTTATTCATCTAAAAAATATTTATAATATTTTGGTGGATATCTAAATCTAATTTTATCGTACAAGTAGCTACTGGGTTTGCTATGACTTTTTACTATCGTCCGACCCTTACTGAGGCTCGCCTTTGTGCTAGCTTCTTGAACTCGGAATGATAACACGAGCCCTAGAACAAGCAGTCTTAGCGGAAAATAAATTAATTAAATAAATCCAAATATATGCTACTTCTGATAACTTTAATTATATACACACTTATTAACAAGCAATAAACTAAACAATAAGCCTTGGTTCCAATGAATTCCTGTATCTGCTAGACAATAAATTATCAAAATAAAAATGTTTTAGCAAATTTTTAGAATTTTTGAGACAGGAAGACGCAAGCGAATCTTGACTTATGACTTTACATTTTTCTACCCGATTAAAGCTTTGATTAAGAAGTCCCGGTAACATGATTTCCAAAGCTTGAACACAAACTGATCCAAAAGAAAACTCCAAATAGCAGCTGGTCCCGTATAGAACTCAAGTAAAGTAACCGTGTTTTAAGAATCCAATTGCAAGTCATAAATCATACTCCGGAACAAGTTAACCTTAGCGGTAACAGATAAAAATATAGATAAATCATTAGTATTATATTGGAAAATATCAGGAATAGAATTAACCCCAGGAAGTAAAATATTTACAGCAAGATGCAAAAATTTATATGTACTAACAACAAAACATAAAATAACAGGAAAAAATAAGACACTCCATAAAACCCATAACACTTATCAATCTACTTCTGCAGGTACAAGCAGAGGAGTTGGTAGACAAAGATATCAGAACATGAATATGAATAAGATATTTGAGAAACCATTTATACCAAAAACACAAAAAGACCCCTTGTTCATATAATGGATATATTTTACAAGTTATCTTTACAAGTTATTTATCCGCACCCCTACAAATAGTATCAAAGCTCAGTTATTTAAAAAATATAGCAGTAGCATATATGTTTGAATTTAGATTGGATTGGATTAATTATGAGAAGACCATTTAAAAATAGAGAAACTTTTAGAAAAGTTAAAGAATCTTTAATTAGTAATTATTCAGAATATATAAGTCTAAATAAAACAAAAGAAAAACCACAAAGATTAGCCTACCTAATTACCTTAATATCTAGTATTGAAGCAAAATTAATAATCCATTTAAAATCTAGAAGAATGAGACACATACCACCTAATTATGATAAAATCAGATTTAGATATCCACTAAAATATTATAAATATGGATTAAATGAATAAAGTACAAAAATACAAAGAACTAAAAAAAATTATTTCTGAAAAACGTAACGAATTAAAAATAAGAATAGAAAGACTACATTATAATATATTTGCCGGAGTTAGTGAAAACTCAATAAATACACAAAAAGATGAAATATCAAAATTAGAATCACAAATAAATAGTTTAAAATATATATATCAACATGAACTATTTACAATAAAATGAACAAAGAAGAATTTATAATAGATGAAAAAATATATGAAAATCACGAAGGATTAAAAATAAAAATAGTATTTTCTAATCTAGGAAGAAGATACAAGAAAATAGGTGAACATTTATATCTAATGTTAGAAAAAGAAGAATTAAAATTAGAATATAAATTGACAGCTATGGTAAGAATAGAAAGAGAAAATGAAGAAATAAATAGGAAAAAGGAAATAGAAAAAATAAAACAACAAACTACAGAAGAAATACGAAAAATAGAAGAAACTAAAAATAGTAGGATTGCTGAATTAGAAAAAGAACTACAAATGTTAAAAGATTTGTATGAAGAAAGACAAAAGGAAAAGGAAGAAAAAGATAAATAACAAAAATTACTAAACGAGATAAATCAATTTAAAGAAAAATTAGAAATAAACAATAAAGAAATAAAAAACAAGGAATTAGAAATAAATAATATAGATGTTGAAGAGACAGATAATTATGATTCAGAAGATAGTGAAACATATACAAAAATATTAACAAATACAAAAAATTTAGAAATCAATGAAAAACAAGAAGAAATTAATGAAGAAAACTTAAAAAATATCAACACAGAAATAAATACTCTTGATAAAAAAGAAGATGAAAATATAATACCTAGAACATCAGAAATAAGGAAACCTACATATTATAAGAATAAGTTTAAAAGATATAATCTAAAGAATGAATATGACAAATGGAGACCAAAATAAATAGTTAATAAAAATTATAACTTTTTAGACTTAGACATAACAATTATTAGATAATAATATAAACATAACAGATGCACCAGAATATATAGAAAGAACACTAATAGGAACAGTAAAATTATGGTTTTCAAATTTAACTGAAAATAGCAAGAAGGTATTAAGAACTAACAAACCCACAAAAGGAACATCATCAACAACAACTAAACTAACACCTATAGAATTATTAAAAAAATATGGAATAGCTATAAAAGATGAATTTGGTAGTATGTCAACAATAGAACAAGAACAAGATGAAAAAAAAGATACAAATAGAAATTTAATGTTAAAATTAGCAATATGTAATATGTGTTATATAGATGAATATACTTGCGCATTTAAAGAATATTATTATAAAGGAGCATATAATATAGAAGAAAGTAAAGAAATAAGAAAATTATATTTTAATAAATTACCCGAACCATTTAGTTCAAAGATAATAAAGAGTTGGAAAGAAGCAAAAATAGTAGATACTCTAGGAGCAAGAATAAAATTTTTACGACAATGGTATAGAAACTTATGTGAAAAATATAGAGAAGAATAAAAAATTGAAAAAACATTAATAAAAAATTTAGCATGTTGCAAAAATAAAATAGCACCCCAATTCGGATGTGAAGAAAGATATTATAAAAAAAAAAGAAAAAGACATAAGAAATATAAGAAATATAAAAAATCAAAATATAAATACAAGAAACCAAGAAAAAGATATTATATAAAAAATTATAAATACAAAAGACCATATAGAAAAAAGAAATCTATAAAAGAATGTACTTGTTATAATTGTGGAAAATTAGGACATTTAGCTAGAGATTGTAAATTACCTAAAAATCCAAAAAATAAACAAATATCAGAATTAAAATAGAAGATATAGAATATATGCAGATAGGTTATATAGATTATGAATTAGAAAGTGAGGATAGTATATACGAAATTTCAGAAAATGAAACAGATAATGAAATAGATAGTCAAATAGATGAATCAAATGACTGAACAACATATAAAAATAATAACAAAGGAAGAATATTTAAATGATGAAGGAACAGACCAGAAAATAATATTTGACAGTAACATATTTGATGAAATAAAAGGAAAAGAATTAGACTTAAGTGTAGAAAAAATATTTAAAATACCAACAATAAGAAATCTATTTACTAAGAAAGAAGAAGAATATTATGTAGTATGCCAAAAGGAACATGTAATAGACTGTAGATAAGCAAAAGGTAAAGCTAGTATACCACTATTAACAAAAAGAATAATTAATAAAGAGATAAATGATATAAAAAGTAGAGACCCAATAAAATATGTACACCTTGGAGGTATAGAGATATTAATAAAAGCATGCTTTAAAGAAGGAATAGATACGCCAATAGAATTATATTTAGCAGATGATAGAATTATAAAACCTGTAGAAAAAAGCATAATAACTGCCCTAAAAGGAAATTTAATATACCAAAAATTTAAATTTAAAATAAGTGCAAATTATTCAGTAGCGGTAACAGATAAAAATATAGATAAGTCATTAGTATTATATTGGAAAATATCAGGAACAGAATTAACCCCAGGAAGTAAAATATTTACAGCAAGATGCAAAAATTTATATGTACTAACAACAAAACATAAAATAAAAGGAAAAAATAAGATTAACAAAATATGAATAGAAAGTCCATTCGAACAAATTGTAAAAATAATAGATTATAATGTTTATAGCTATAGAGACATAGATATAGAAGAAAATTTAGAAATAATAAATGATAGAATAAGTACAACGAAAAGAATAGCTGATGAAAAAACCAGAATCATCAAGCTCATAAAAAAGAACAAGTTATGAAATAAATTCAACAAATAATTTAAACCAATATTACATAACAGGAACGGTAAATGAAAAAGAATATTTAATACTCTTAAATACAGGACAAGAAGAAAATTATATAGCAAAATATCTAGTAAGAAATAAAGAAATAAAAACTGATAATGATATATGCCCAGATCTACCAAGAAGCTTAATAAATAGTAAAAATATAGTAGAAAAAGAAATAATAATAGGAATTAGAAAAATAAAAATAGAATTTGAAGTAAAGGAAAAAATGCAAAAAGCAGACATAATATTAGGAATAAAATGGCTAGGACAAGTAAAACCATATAATATAGAACATACACAATTAACCTTAACATATAACAGAGAGAAATTATTCTTAAGAAGAGCCTTAACATAAAATAAAAATATATGTATTAATGAAGATAGTAGTAGAAGGATATTACAGTAGATATTATACGCCTATGATAGATACAGGAGCAAAAGCTAATCTATGTAGATATAATTGCTTACCAGAAAGCAAATGGGATAAATTAAAAACACCAATTATAGTTAAAGGATTTAATAATGAAGGAAGCTTAATTACTTATAAAGCTAGGAATGTAAAAATACAAGTATGAGATAAGATATTAACAATAGAAGAAATCTATAATTATGAACTGACATCAAAAGATATGCTCTTAGAAATGCCATTTTTAGATAAATTATATCCACATATAATAACTAAAACAGATTGGTGGTTTACAACACCATGTAAACAAAAAGTAAGGGCAAAAGGAGTTATTAATAAAATAAGAAAGAAAACTGATTGGATAGAAGAAAGTGAAAAAATTACACAAAATTTAGAAAATATAAAAAGTACAGAAGACACAGTAGAACTAGTTGTATTTTCGATAAATAAAAAAGAAATAACTATATTTCCAATAGATAAGGTAGAAATAATAAAGAAAAATTAAGATAATTATACAGTGAAGATTCATTAAAAGGATGGGAAAAACATAAAACTACTATAAAAATTGAATTAATAGATAAACATAGCATAATAACTCAAAAACCATTAACATATAATTTTGAAGATTTAAAAGAATTTAAAATGCATATAGATGAGTTATTAGACAAAAAGTATATACAAAATAGCAATAGTAAACACAATAGTCCAGCATTTATAGTAAATAAATATAGTGAACAAAAAAAAGGAAAAAGTAGAATGATTATTGATTATAGAAACCTAAATGCAAAAACTATGACATATAATTATCCAATACCAAATAAGATATTAAAAATAAGACAAATACAGGGATATAATTATTTTAGTAAATTCGATTGTAAATTAGGATTTTACCATTTTAAATTAGAAGAAGAATCTAAAGAATTAACCGCACGGTACCACAAGGATTTTATGAATGGAATGTATTACCATTTGGATATAAAAATGCACCAGGTAGATATCAACATTTCATGGATAGTTATTTTAAACAATTATCTAATTGTATAGTATATATAGATGATATATTATTATATACAAAAACTAAAGAAGAACATTTAAAATTATTAGGACAATTTACAGATATAATAGAAAAATCGGGAATAAGTCTAAGTGAAAAGAAAGCTGAAATCATGAAAAATCAGATAGAATTTTTAGAAATACAAATAGATAAGAGTGGAGTAAAAATGCAACAATATATAGTACAAAAAATAATAAATTCGAAAGAAGAATTAGATACAAAAAAGAAATTACAATCATTTTTAGGATTAGTAAACCAAGTAAGGGAATATATTCCAAAGTTAGCAGAAACTTTAAAACCACTACAGAAAAAATTAAAAAAGGATGTAGAATATATTTATAATGAAGAAGATAAAAAACAAGTTCAGAAAATAAAATTACTTTGTAAAGAATTACCAAAACTACAATTTCCAGATGAAAATAGAAAATTTGTATATATAGTAGAAGTAGATGCTAGTGAATGTAGTTATGGAGGAGTACTTAAATACCGATATGAAGCAGAAAAATTAGAACACCATTGCAGATACTACTCAGGTACGTTCAATGAAACAAAAATAAAATGGAAAATAAATAGGAAAGAATTATGTTCATTATATAAATGTTAATTGGCATTTGAGCCATATATTGTATATAACAAGTTTATTGTACGAATGGATAATACACAGGTACGCTGGTGGTTAACAAAGAAAATACAAAATTCAGTTACAACAAAAGAGATTCGTAGACTAGTCTTGAATATATTAAATTTCACATTTATAATTGAAGTAATTAGTACTAATAAAAATGTTATTGTAGATTACATATCAAGACAAAGCTACACATACTGATATAATAGAAGAGGATACTCTAGAAAAAATACTCAACACCCTAACTACGCTTTCAATGAAAGTGGACAGTATGGGTAATGAAATAGAAAAGCTAAAGACTAATGAAGTTAAACTGAAGTCTATAGCTACAAATCAGCTAACTCAGTAGTGTGCAGAGCTATGTCGATCGGAAGACATTAAAGTTCCAGAGCTAGAAGGAGACGATGGGACACTCCATAAAACCCATAACGCTTATCAATCTACTTCTGCAGGTACAAGCAGAGGAGTTAGTAGACAAAGATATCAGAACATAAATATGAATAAGATATTTGAGAAACCATTTATACCAAAAACACAAAAAGACCCCTTGTTCATACCCCCACAAATTACCACATACCAAGATAGTCTGAACCAAGATAAAAAAGTTTACAACTATACAACCCAAAATACATTGAAAATATCTACAGAGTACAAACTTTCCTAAACCTTAACCCCAGAGCTATAAATATTAAAGAACCAAACACAAACTATATAACCCAAAAATTACAAGGTTACAACAAGATAATTGTACTACCCAAAACCAACCCAAGCTTAATAAAAACCTGTTTTGACTATGGATTATTAAATACCATATATACCCAAGACGGAGAAGAACTAACAGCTATGGAAGAATTACATAAAATATTCACCACCTATAAAAGAATAACCAAAGGAAATCTATTTTATATAAAGTGTTATACTACACCAGCAGAGATATTATACAACAAAATAAAACTAGTTATACAAGTCGTAAAAATAGGATTAACCAGAGATATGATTATGCCGAAAGATATTATGCAGCAGCCAGAGATACCCAGAATTGAGATACCTGATTTCTACGCAAATAAACGACTTATTGGACTAGCTACAATTATTCAAGAATTAGCAAATAATTATACCAATGAAAATCCAATATGGAGCTATTATTCAAGAGACTATCAGATGATTTATTCAAATTCAAAAGAACTATGACAAACAGATATGGAAGATGTTAGGCAATGGATAATGACATTACTTAACCCAGAAAAACAATCTACTGCAAGAGAAATTAAGAGAGGATTTATTTCAGACGGATTATTGACAAGATATTGCAAGATAATTGGACACAAATATCCAGATCATCAATGTACGAGATGTAATGGAGAAGATAATATTATCCCAGAAGTCCGCCTAGAATAAAAGAATCAAGAAGATAAGCATGCCAGCTGGAAAGAAGATAAAAAATCAACAGATACGGACAAAAGATAAAAAGAAGACGGAGCAAAAATAGACAAAGCATTAAAGGAAGAAAGCGACATATGGAGAAAAGAAAAAGCTAACTTTGAAATATACGTGAATCATGTAAATATCTTTAGCCTTTTTGACTTTTTCTTGTTTCATTTATTAGCTTTCACCATTATTGTCTTTTTAGGACAAATGTATAGAGGAAACGTGTAAAGACATATTAGGATAACCTTTTTTCTTTTGTAACATTAGAACCATGTAAATTATTCATTCTCTGATTATAAATAGAGGCATAGAAGGCAGCAGAGAAGGCAAACCTTCATGTGTTGAAACAAAAACTCTCTCCTGTCCACAACAAATATTTTGCTTAGTTATTAAAAAATAGATTTATTTCAATGAAAAAAGATATGGAGGAACAAACCTTAGAAATATCAAACCTACCCGAATAAGTATATTTATTTATGATTATGAATAGCTAAATTCATAATTCCCAACAATCATGGTATGATAAAATAAATTCATGTTAGTTACTTTATAATAGAATTATTCGAAGAATAATATGTTAGGAAGTTTATTAGCAAAGTGGAAACGGAGAAAAATCCCTACGAACTATGCCATCCTAAAGGGAAACCAATGAGGCAAGAAGCCGTGGTGGGGAGTAACCAGAGTAGAGGCGTTGTTTAAGCGAAAATATCTAGATTACCATGCTAATAGTGACCGAAGAACATGTTATTTAAGAATAATCTAGTATATAGTAATCTAAGATGACCATATTTTGTTATGTACATGATTGAAGGGAATATTTTGAAAATAGCAATTTTATGAAAATGAATAATTATTTCTCTGATGTAATGGTAGATAAATTTAAAATACTTATTTTGTATGCACTTAAGGATATAAAAGTAGTAGATATAAGAAAAATCATATTAGAAAAAACATTTGGTAAATATTATATGACTAGAATAAATTACATACCATACCTACCTAACTACTCTTACAAATACTTACCATGATAAATTACATATATCTAGAATTTTTGGAAAAAGATATGAGAAACATACAGTTAGTAGAAAAACAGATGAAAGTAAATTTAGACAAATACATGGAAACTAAAGATATAAAATATATAGAATTTCTTAATGAAAATATGCAAGAACTACTAAAACTAAAACAAACAACTACAAAATATTATAATAAAATATTTAGTCAATTTTAAATGATAGATAATCTTAAAGTCTTAATCTTATATATACTTAGAGATGTAGAAATTATAGATATTAAGAAAATAATATTAGAAAAAGTATTAGACTATGAAATTGAAACTATAAATTGGATAGCACAGTTATACCTAGATAATTACCCAGAAGGATATTGTTCAGATTAAGAGATGTTAGAATATATTAGAAAAACTAGAGAAAATCAAGATAATCTAAATAAAGAAATTCATTATAGAAACCGAATTAAAAAAATAATGGAGAATCTAAAAGAAAAATTAATATGGATAAAAGAAACCTTAGAAAATTTAGGAAAAAGTACATGTGATAGTTTATATAATTTAAAAAACTCGCTACGAGAAGAACAACACAAAATAATAAATAACATTGAAAATACAGAATTAGATATACATTACAGTACAATTAGGATAAATTATTATACAAAAATCTGTAACTCTGCAATCACTACAGGATAAAATGATAGACTACAAATACTTAAAATATTGGAGAGAAAATATGGATAAAATAATAGCACAAAGTAAAATATATCCATTATATATAATAGATATATTTTACAAGTTATCTTTACAAGTTAGTTATCCGCACCCCCTACAAATGGTATCACCTTTAGGATGGCATAGTTCTTAAGGATTTTTCTCCGTTTCCACTTTGCTAATAAACTTCTTAACATATTATTCTTCGAATAATTCTACTATAAAGTAACTAACATGAATTTATTTTATCATACCATGATTGTTAGGAATTATGAATTTAGCTATTCATAATCATAAATAAACATACCTGTTCGGGTAGGTTTGATATTTCTAAGGTTTGTTCCTCCATAGCTTTTTCCATTGAAATAAATCTGTTTTTTAATAAATAAGCAAAATATTTGTTGTGGATAGGAGAGAGTTTTTACTTCAACACATGAAGGCTTGCCTTCTCTGCTGCCTTCTATGCCTTATATGGACGCTGAAAAGTTTTTATAAAGGCCCCTTTTTATGCACACATGGTTACAGACAAAGCCTCAAAACATGTTGCTAAGGTCTCATGTCCCTAAACGTTCATCACTCATTTTTTAAAATCTATTGACATGGATATCAGAATAAAAACAAACAAATACAACAAGTTTTGATGAATCTCGGAGCATAACGATGAAGTGAACGACAAACTTTTTCACTATTTGACCAATTAACCGAAATAGCTTCTCTAAATGTTATCAGTTCTCATTAGTTATTTTTTTACATATTTGAAGGATATACTACAACAAACAGAGAATACCAACGACTTTAATAGGCATAGATTCAACAAGCAACAAACAAAAGACTACTAAGCAACTGTATTTATTTATAGTAACTGAAATGGAACGAAAAATGAGAATGATTATTGGCCTTTTATGGAACAATGAACTAAAGCTTGTCATCGAAGATCCAAAATCAAAATCTGACTTTGATTTCAGAAAGAGATCGAAAAGACAATATAGAAATAGTAATACGAACAAATTTTTTGATGGCTTCTTACTTGGTGATCCTCTAATTGGGAGTCCACTGGGTCCCTTTTATAGCCACACTTGAGAGGCATTGCAACAACCCCCAATAGAGGATCCAAGAATTCAAATTTGAATTCTTAGAAAGCCCAAATCTCAGAGAGAAATAAAGGGACTGAATTAGAAGGAGAGAAATCTTCAATTTTAGATTGATGTGAATGGGAGAAAATGGATTTCTGAAGACATTCACTTTTAGATCAATAGAATTAAGGGGACTAACAATCCTAAATCCTACAGTCCTTCATACTTTTCAACTTTACAAGGGTAGCAGGGCGATGGAAATCTCTTTGGGGTCTGATTTAAGCTAAAAAGGCTATTCAAATGATATAAAATTGATGGATGAATTGTATGACTGACACAAAAATGGAGGAGAGGGCTGAAGACCACCGAATTTTCCATTATCTGGTGGTCTAGTAGAGTATGCTGCTGGCAGAAAGAAAAATGAGGGAACCAATATTTTTTTATATTGATGTCTGATTACATGTTAACGATGGAGAAGAAGTGAAGGGTTAGGGGGATTAAGGGTGCGAGAGGCGATGGGTCAGCTCGGGTATGATTTAAACGGGGAGGGATGTTGGGCTAGAGAAGGATGGGTTTTGGGAATTTTGGGCCGGTTTTAATTGGAGAGAATTAATTAAAGAGACTGGACCAAATGAATAAATGAATAAATCTAATTCTCCTCAGTCGATTTCATTTAACTAATTTAGCGATGCTTATTTTGTTTGATTAATTTAACACGTGTGTGTGTGTGTATATAAACTTCCCAAATATGTAAATATGTCATATTTTAGCTATAATTTGAAATCAAATAAATCAAATAAAAATAGAGTAAATTTGTAAAAAAAAATATGATACTATAGCAAGCCATATGTGTGTGGGTGTGTATATGTATATATATATATATATTTATTACTCATTTTAGAAAAAGTAGCGCAATGATAATTTAAAAAATATTTGTTTATTATTTTCGAGCAAATTTATAAGATGAAAAGATAAGAAAATATCATCTTTCAATCTATTAATGTAAAAAAATAAGGAAAATGTATTGGAAAAATATTCAAGAATCCTAAGCATCAAGAAGTTAATTTTATGAAAAGGAGAGCCAAAATTAGGTGTCAACAACCTTTCCCTCTTAGACCAAAGATGATGAAAAGAGTCTTTGGGCGAAAACATTAATGTAAACCTATTTTGTCTCGACTAGTATATTAGACCGATTGTGAAAAGGCTACACCTGAAAGGTAGAACGGTGAAGTTGGAATTGACACAATTTATGATTATGAATTTGACCGAACCCTGGTTTCTGAGTGGCCTACATATCCCGAGTTTCACGAGAATCAAGTCGATGTAGTTTAAAGTTATGTTATGTAAATATTTTGAGAGGATCTCAAAATTTGTTCCAGTTTCAGATCTCTGATGACACTGGAATATAAGAATAGATTTGTGAAAACGTTTAGAGTTACATGAGAATTTTTAAAAATTGAGTCGAGTCGAGCTTTTAATTGTCGACGCTGCCAGGAATGCTTGACATTTTGCCAGCTTTGCCCTAGTTCGCTACTTAGAAATTGTTCCATGTTTGTGCTAAGGTTCCAGTAAAACTTAAACTAGATAAAGTAATTAGTACATAAATAGTAAATGCATTCAGTGAATTAATGAAGATAACGCCTAGGGCATTACTTTATGCAAATGTGGTATTGCAAGCCAGAAATAAAGTTTATGCAAGAGGAAGTTCTAGGTCGATGATTTATGTGAGTGACGCCTTTAGGTGATAAAAATGAGGCCTTAAACTAAGTAAATTATAAAGATGAGTAATTTTCAACCAAATGATTGATGGATGGAGGCTTTTCTCTAAGCCAATAATTTATGAAAAACAGCTTTTGCAAGCAATGGATTTTTATAAAGTATTATTTTTGGTGCATTGATAAGTTTTGTGCAGTTATCATAAAGCAATCGTGCAGTGCATTTGAAAGCAATTATGCAGTTCTATAGATGATTGAAATCCATGCATAGTGCAAAATAACTTAAAGCGATTGTGCAGTGCCTTAGAAGAAAATCAAATCCATGCATAGTGCTAAATAACTTAAAGTGATTGTGCAGTGTGTTAGAAGAAAATAAAAGTTATGCATAGTGCAAAATAACTTAAAGCAATTGTGTAGTGCATTTGTACCCATGCAAAAGCCATTAAAGCCATGTGCAATGCATTCTAAATTATGTTAAAGCATTTTTGTAGTGCCAGTGCAGTGCATTTTAGAGCATATTGGGAAAATAATTTAAATCCATATATTGAGCATTTCACAGTAGTTTAAAGCAATTGTGCAATGTGTTTGTTCTTATATAGAGCCATTAAAACCATGCACAATGAATTTTAACATATTCTAAAGCATTTATGTAGTGCATGTGTGGTTCATTATAAACATTTGAAAACACTTGTGCTGTATATCAAAACACATCTATGTAGACTAGCAAAAAGTCATGTGCAGTGCATTTGCAATCCTTGGAAAATTGTAGAATCATTTAATCAATATTACTGTAAAGGCATAATTTCTCCTAAATGTTTTAAAGAAAATTCAAACTGTTTGAGGTGTAATCCTTGCAGGATTGCAAATGTTATTAACTTTTGGCTTATACTATTGTCCAAAAACCTGCACTCAAAGAAAATTTATAAGTTTGGGGGCGATTAATTTGTGTTTACTTTGAATGTCTAGCTCTTGATGATTTGCGCTTTCAACTTTGTTTGGACTCATAACCCAATTCATTCAAATCTTGGCCAATGAACGATAAGAAAATGTTTGATTGAAAACTATTTAAAATATAGATAAAAAAAGTAACAAATTACTTGTTAAATAAAAATGTGCAAATATGCATAGTGGTAAAATAGAAATTCTGCCAAACTTTTCAACTGTGACTTATTGTGAAACAAAGAGAATGTCCTTTATCCAAAGAGAATTTCCCCTCTTTTAAGATACTTGATTGAACCCACACTCTTCAATATCTCACGATGTCTTCTCAACCATTTCTCAAAATGATGCCCCCTTAAAAGCTATCCCAACTTTGACTTGAGAGATGTTGACGTTACAAAATAATGAGACTGAGCCTTGTATAGGCTACCTACATATCCCGCTAAGGGAATCAGACCAAGCATAATTCATGAAATACTTTTAAGAAAATTAAAAACTAAGGGGTTGAACTCTTCGTGTGTTGCCTATATATCCCATGGGAATCAGTCCGAATGTGGTTCATTTCCCATAAAATAAAAAGAGGGAAATTGATTTTTCTTCTAATATGACTGAGGCCTATATGGCCGCCTACGTATCCTCCAAAGAAGTCAGGTTAATTGTAGTACACATTACAAGTAAAGAAAGATTTTTGAAAACTTTTGACTTAAAAGACCAAACCCGATATGGGTTTCCTACATATTCCCCAAGGGAATTAGGTCATTCATAGTTTCATTATATTGCAAAAGGAACATTACATAAAAATTCGTCTAAACATAATATCTCTTAAAAATATCTACATTGATGGCTTTCGGCCATACATCAGTGCTCCGCCTGTCAGTACTTGGTGAACGATGTAAGGCCCTTTATAGTTAGGTGTGAAGTTTACCTTAGCTTCATTTTGGTGCAGAAATATGTGCTTCAACACCAATTATATTGGTTTGAATTATCTCGGTCTTACCTTCTTGTTGAAAGCTTTGGCCATTCTATTATGATAATCTGCCCATGTAAAACTGCATTCATTCTCTTTTCATCAATTAACATCAATTGTTCATATCGATTTTGAATCCATTTGGCATCACTCAACTCAGCTTCCTAAATGATTCTCAAAGATGGTATCTCTACTTCTTTGGGTAACACTACATTCGTTCCATAAACCAGTAGATAAGTTGTTGCGCTAGTAGAAGTCCTAATAGTGGTGCGATAGCCAAGGAGGGCAAATTACAAATTCTCATGCCAATGCTTGTAGTTATCAATCATCTTCCACAATATCTGTTTGATGTTCTTGTTTACAGCCTTAACTACTTCATTCATTTGAGGATGGTAAGGGGTGAAATTATTATAAGTAATCTTAAACTTCTCACATATCTCACACATCAATCCACTATTGAGACTAGCTCCATTATCTATTATAATTGATTCTAGAACTCCAAATCAACAAATAATGTTATTGCAAACAAAATTTGTCACTACTTTCTTCATCACAAACTTGTATGAAGAGGCTTCTACCTATTTGGTAAAATAATCAATAGCTAACAGAGTGAACCTATGTCTATTTGATGCAGATGGCTCAATAGGACTGATAACATCCATTCCCCATGATACAAATGACCAGAGAGAACTTGTCACGTTGAGTTCATTTAGTGGAACATGAATCTGACATTGATAATATTTTTTCACAAAGTGAATGCAATCTATTTCCATTGTCATCCAAAAATAGCCAGCCTGAAGGATCTTCTTAACCAAAATAAAATCATTCATATGCGGCCCACATATGCCCCCATGTATTTCTTCGACCAAACTGGTCGCCTCCTGAGTGTCGACACACCTTAACAGTCCTAAATCTGGAGTCCTTCTATAAAGGATTTCTCTATTTAGGAAAAATTGATTTGCCAATCTCCGAAGTGTTCTCTTTTGGATACTGGTTATGCCTTCTAGATAGTCTCCCTCCTTGAGATACCTCTTGATATCGTAGTACCAGGGTTTACCGTCTGGTTCTGCATCTACATGAACACAGTATGTAAGTTAGTCTTGCACATTCATCTTGATAGGATCTATGAAATTCTTATATGGATGTTGAATCATAGAGGACAAGATCGCCAATGTATCTACTAACTCATTTTGAGTTCTCAGGACATGTTTGAATTCAACCTTGATGAATTTTTTGTGCAAGTCTTTCATGCACTTCAGATATGGAAGAAATTTCATGTTCTTGATGCTCCATTTGCCTTGTACTTGATGAACCACTAAATTGGAGTCCCCTATAACCAAAAGTTCCTGTATGTTCATATCAACAACCTTTCTAAGACCAAAATGGTAAGCATCATACTCTGACACATTGTTAGTGCATGGAAACCTGAGCATTGCTGAGATTGAATAATGTTAGCTTGATTCTGCAATCAGTACTGCCCCAAAACCAACTCCTTTGAAGTTTGCATCCCCATCAAAGAATATTCTCCAACCTGAATATTCTTCCAAAATACATTCTCTAATAAACAGAACTTATCCGTCTGGGAAATAAGATTTAAGAGGCGTATGCTCTTCATCTACAGGGTTTTTAGCAAGATGGTCAGTTAAAGCTTGTCTCTTCACCACCTTTTGAGTAACATAAATAATGTTAAATTTATTAGCAGAATTTGCCACTTTGTTAGCTTCCCGGTAGGCATGGGCTTCTGAAATATATACTTTAGTGGATCTGTCATAGAATTTAGAAAAGTTGTATACGTACATGTGTAATGTCCTAACTTTTGTGCAATCCAAGTCAAGGCACAACATGTACGCTCCATTAATGTATACCGGGCTTTATAAGGCGTGAACTTCTTGCTCAAGTAATATATAGCTTGCTCCTCTTTTCAGTTTTATCATGTTTTCCTAAAATACACCGAAATGCATTTTCTAACATAGACAAATATAGCAACAAAGGCCTTTTGGGCTTTGGAGTCACCAGAACGGGTGGATAAGATAAATACTTATTGATTCTATCAAAAGCTTATTGGCAATCTTCTGTCCACTTGGTAGCACTATCCTTTCTCAACAACTTGAATATTGGTTCACAAATTAATGTGGATTGTGCAATAAATTGACTGATATAATTATGTCGACCTAGAAAACTCATCATGTCCTTTCGACTTCTTGGAGGAGGCAAGTCTTGGATAGCCTTTATTTTTGAAGGATCCAATTCTATGCCTTTCCTACTCACGATAAATCCTAATTGCTTCATAGTGGAGAAACTAAATGCAAACATTACAAGATTCAATTTAAGATCATACCGCCTCAACCAGTTGAAGAACTTCAAATCTGTCAAGTGATTTAAGCTCTTCCGCAACTTCATAATGACATCATCTACATAGACTTCAATCTTCTTATGGATAATGTCAAGAAAAATGGTAGTCATGGACCTCATGTAAGTTGCCCCTTCATTTTTTAGTCCAAAAGGCATCACCCGATAATAATATACTCCTTAAGGTGTGATAAATGTAGTTTTCTAGGCATCTTCTTCGTTCATCAGGATCTGATGGTACCCTTCAAAGCAATCAACAAATGACTGCAACTCATGCTTCGCACAATTATCAATGAGTATGTGAATGTTTGGGAGAGTAGAATCATCTTTGGGTTGGCCTTTTTGAGATCTCAATAATTCACGCATACTCTAATTTTCCATATTTATTTGGCATGGGTACAATGTTGGCTAACCAAGTGGAATACTTCATGACTTGGATAACATTGTCCTCAAATTATTTTGACACTTCCTCCTTGACTTTCAAACTCAAATCAAGCTTCATATTTCTCGGCTTCTGTTTTATAGGAGGACAAGATGGATCAGATAGCAACCTATGTGAAACAATTGCTATTCTTAGACCTGGCATATCATCATAGGACCATGCAAACACATCTATATATTGCTTCAAGAGATCAATCAATTCTTTTCTCTGGGACAGAGACAAATGAACACTAATCCTTATTTCTCTTATGAGTTTTGAATTCCCCAAGTTTATCATCTCAGTTTCATCCAAATTTGATTTTGCCTTATTTTCAAAATTTTCAAATTCTTTGGTCAACTCTTAAGACAAGGGATCTTCTTCATATTCTGCAAAGTCTTGTTCGCTATTTGGAAATTTTTTTCTTGTTTCATTACATGTAATATTCATAGTATTGGCAGATTTGTTAGTTTGCTTGCTGAAAAAAGAAAAAGTTAATGAAAAAGATTTGAAATAAAAACAACAAAACATACTATAGATTTGGCATTTAAGCTTTCAAAAGAGGAGGCAAACACATAAATTTATAAACACGATTCAGGCCTCAATTTTGAATCATGTTCTTTCATTAATAATAATACAATCATCTACCAGGACTCCCAAAGAACCGGGGATGGGGTACAAGTCCAATTGTTCAAAGTATCCCTAGGCTCAGAATCCCAGATAGTCAGGGTCTCGATGTAATCTTCCCAAATCACATTGCACTCAGCTTCTTCTACAGTAATGAACAAATTTTTGACTCCTTCCATGAGGTCTTCTTCAACATCTTATTCTGATACTTGGGAAATAAATGCTTGAAAAATGACTGATTCAGGAGTGGGTAGGCTTTGGCAGGAGAATATCACCTTTCCTTTTGAGATTAGCAAATGAAACTTCTTCAGGAGTGGGCTCATACCCAAGACCAAAAGTGCTCTTCAGTCCGGACAATTGGACTGGCTCTAGTATTCCATCCAAGTTCACACCAAGACCACGACCAGACATAAAACTATTCTTTAATATTTCCAAGGCCACCATCATAAGTACCCATGGCAACTTTAAGCTTTCTACCCGAGCAGTACACATGATCTTCTTAACATGAAAAATAGATCTATCCAGGTGTTCCACTCATTCAATAATGGGGACATACTTCTCCTGGTAGATAGAATTATTTTTCTCCCTATGAATCACAATCTTATGATAATCCCAAATAAATTTCAAAATCTGGTGCAGGGTAGAAGGGACTGCACTAGCACTGTAAATCCATAGTCTTCCGAGTAACAAATTTTAACTAGCAGATATGTCCAACACTTGGAATTCTATTGTAAACTCCACTGGTCTAATTTGTAGCACCAAATTAATTTGTCTAATAACTCATCTTTGAGTCCCGTCAAAGACCTTAATTGTGACATTACTTTAACGAACTTACCCGATGTCAATTTCCAAAGCTCGAATGTTAGTAAAAGGATAAATATTAATAGCTAAACCTTTGTCAATGATAACTTTAGAAACAAACTTTTCCCTACACCCGACAGTGATGTTCAATGCTCTATTATGCCTCAAGCCCTCAGGAGGCTACTTATCTTCATGAAAAGAGACTATATTATCTTCCAAAACTTGTCCCACCAGAGATGAAACGTTCTCTCTAGTCATCTCAGTTGACACATAAAATTCATTCAGCACCTTCACTAGAGCTGTAATACCCCATAAGATCCTAGCTCAATTCTTCTCACAATTCCATGTTAAAGGGGTCCAAGACTTAGAAAGTTTACTAAGTGTTGGGAGTTAGTCATTTCCAAGGCCCCTAATCTTTGATGATTTTATTTTTGACCTTTCAAACCTTAGAACTTAGATTTTTAATTTAATTTAAGATCAGGGTTTTTCAAGGTGTGTCTCGGGTGAGTTTTGAAATTTTCAAACGAGCGTAGGAGCGTGTTTGGAGAAGCAAAATAGTGAGGGCACCGGGATAAGCCCACAGTGTGGGGGTTAGCCCATCAGATTGGAGCCCATGGTGCGGGGCTTAGCCTGCTGCTCTATATCCCATTGTGACCCTCTTTTTTTTCTCCAGCTTATGTTCCTCATCATTTAAGGGTATTTGGGTCAACTCCCCTCACCCAAGCTCATCAATAACATAAAATTTAGGTCCCCAAGGAGAATTATTTTCCCCTTTATTCATAAAATTTCTCAAGAAAACCATCTTCCACCTCAATAATAAGCCCTAACCTATTCTCAAGGAATTAAGGAATTCAAGCTTCAAATTTTAAGAAATTTCTCAAGGAATTAAGGAATTCAAGCTTCAAATTTTAAGAAATTCCTAAGAATCTTCACAAAATCATCTAGTGAGGTATGTGTGATATTAATGAATGGGTTCCTTTTATCCATGGAGCCCAAGAATCCATTTTTAGTTTTAAATTATGAGTTTTCCATGTTTAAGTTTAAATATCTCCATGAATCTCTTGTTAATTCAATTACAAAATATGTTTCTAAGTGTTTTCAAGTGGAATGTGCCATTACATGTTTTAAATGTTGCAATGTACACGTTAAATCCCTAAGTTATGATTTTAGTCTTATAATCATGTTATTCTCACATGTTTTACCCATTCCCAAGCTTAAGTTCATGACTCTTATGTGTTTGATGAAATGCCTAAGTGTTGATCCCATACTATGATTTTCCAGCTTTTATATAGCATTATTGTTAATTCCATTTAGTGTTAGTGGATTATGAACACTCGATACCTATATGTTTTTACATGAATTTATATTTTCAAGTATTAAGACAATGTATCCATGACTCTTATTATTATACATATTTATAATCATGATTAGCACTATCAGTTATGTAATAATGTTTTGTCTAGTTCAGTCTATTCTAGTATCAATGTCATTATAGTTGAGAGTGGTATTTAACACCAAGAAAACTTAGGAATGAGGGCTCACCTGACAATAGAGGGTGTGGCCCTTAGTAGCAATCTTCAAGTTACAAAACTATGTAGCTAGTATAGGTTAGAGTTATTTACCTACCAGTTAAGGGTTAACAAAGTGTTTACCTTCCAGGTGAAAGTGACACATATCCTATTAGAGCACCTAGCAGTTGAGGGTGACTCATTAGTCCTTCAGGACACCATTTTAGTAGATCCACACAGCCAGTGTTAGTACTTATGGCATGGTACTGATACCCTTCCAATTGGGGTTATACGTTGGATCCCAATTAGCTTAGATTGGGGGCATGTCGGTTAGATAATACCTCCCATGGTCTCAGTTCAATATTCAGTATAGTTTCAACTCAAGTTTACCTCACCAAAGAATACAAATTCTTATTCAGTTATTAGATTTTAGTCTTTCAATTTATAGATTATTTCAGATATATGTTTATGCTTGGTCTTGCATTCTCAGATGTTAGATTTTTTATGCATTCATTTTCAGTTATCTCATGATATTTAGTTGGTCCTTATTTTATATGCACAGTACCCAATGTATATCAACCTAACCTTATCTCATATACCAGTACATTAAAAGTATTGACCGTATACTTTTCTTTGTGCTATGATGTCATATATCATAAGTTCAGACGCATAATTTCCCAACCATAGTTAGATAGCTCAGTGTAATCCAACAGCCATAGTGATGAGTCTTCATCCATCGAGGACATGTATGTTTATTCATTTATTTCTGTATTTCATTTTATTTAGTCAGTTAGAGTTAGTTGGAGGTCTATCCCATCAACTCCTCAATCAGTTTAGAGGCTTTCAGACATTCAGATAGTCAGTGGACAATTAATCAGTTACTTTCACTTTTATCGAATGTTTTAGACTTATGATTGATTCAATTTTTTTTATATTCAGATTTATATTTCCCTCTAAGTTTATCTTCCGCAGTGGCGTTATGTTCATATTTGTTCAGCGCTCATAACAGGACCAACTTATGGGTTAGCTTATAGTTATTTTTGACCGTAAGCACCATTTTTGCAACTAGGAGATAACCTCGGGTCATGACAAATCTTGGTATCCGAGCTCAAATTTTTAAAGTGTCCTAGGGAGTCTGAAAGTCACGTTGAGTAGAGTCTTGTGCATGGGTGTGAAGTGTAGTACACTTATGGAAAAGAGGCTATAAGATATTTTAGGAAAAGTTTCCCTTTTTTCAGTATTCATGTTGTGCAAAAGAGCATGATATCTATTTAAACTCTCTTTCTAACTCATCCTTCATTTTGTTTACAAATAATGCTTCCTAAAAGAAACAATAGAAGAAGGAACAGGTATCAGCCTACACCACCGCCTGTTCAGAAAGATCCCCTAAATGAAAATGTCTCTCACAGAATGTTCAGAGCTATTTTTACTACCTTATCTTATTTAGTAGCTACTCAGATCAATCAGCGAGCTACTGCCCAGCCAAATTAGTGGCAAATACAGGTGTGATTAGGATTCAAGGTTCCATGCAGATGAATCCCTCTTTGATTTTGGGATCTAAGTCTGAGGAGGATCCGCAGGAGTTTTTTGATATGGTCTAAAAAATGATAGATATCATGGGTGTCATATCATGTGAGAGTGTAGAGTTGGCTACATATTAGTTATAAGATATAGCTCACACCTGGTTTAAGTAGTAGAAGGAGGATAGGGGGAGGTAGGGCCTGTAGAGTGGGGAAGAGTTTTCCAAGACTTTTCCAGATAGGTTCTTTCTATTAGAGTTAAGGAAAGATAAGGTTTAGGAGTTCATTGACTTGAAGTAGGGAGGTATGAGTATGAAGTAATACTTTCTTAAGTTCACTCAGTTAGCGAGGTATGCTCCTTCGATGATGGCTGATAATAGGTCTAGAATGAGTAAGTTTGTATCTGGTATATCTGATAGTGTGTTCAAGGAGTGTAGGACCATAATGTTGATTAAAGAGATAGATTTATCTAGACTTTTGGTTCATGCTTAGCAGATTGAGGAATAAAAGCTTAAGGAGAATAAAAAAGGGAGAATAAGAGGGCCAAAACAGGTAGTTTTAACATGTCTTAGCCAAGGTCAGAGGGTGGTAACTGTTCTCAGTTCTGCCAGAAGTATTCATCCCCATCCCCATCTTTAGATAGTGGACCAGTGCCTAAATTAATGAAAGATAGTTGGGATAGAGCATCAGGTTCCAAGTCCCAGGGTAGTGTGAACAGTGTTCGTACTAATCTGCTTTCTCTTTAGTGACACAAGATTGGATTCCATTTCTCAAGCGTTGACGTTTCCAAGAAAATATAATCACTGATGAATCCACACTAGATCTTATGCTAGTTTCGGTTTTGTTCCCCCAAAGGGAGAGGACTTGTGTTTCTTTGTGTTTGAAGACTTACAACATCATGAATAATCTAAGTAAAGAAACCCTAACATGTTACTTATATAGCTATTACAAAATGGGAGCTAAAATAACCAAAAATCCCTTAAGTGATGGGCACCCATCAAGTGTAGCCCAAGTGTAGTGTTTGGATTGTTTTGGGTGCATAATTAGATCCTCTTTGGCTCTTCAATTGAACAGACCAAATCTTGGATCCAGCACGTACTCTCTTAAGGCTATTTCCATGATTATTCTCGTATCATTCTCTCTATCTTGAGAGGAATTTGTCCTCAAATGCATGCCTTCACCTCGTTCAATTGGTCACTTCAAAGGAAACCGACTCAAAATAGTCTGCAAAAAAGTCACAAAAAAGCATATCAAAATAGTCAACAAAAACATGAAGAACTTAAGGCACAATAACAACGTCTCGGCCAATATCTTTATTTTGAACCTTGGTTTTCTCTCCATCTTGAGCCTTGTCTTCAATATCATCCAAAACAAGTCTCCTACCATCATACACATATTTAAGTTGACTCCATTTCCTTTATGTTCCTTTCGACCATTCTCTTCTACATGGACAAGTCGACTTTGGTGAAATGGAGTTTCGGTTGAGAGGATGGATATGGTAATATGGAGCTTCGATTGTGGAACTTGGATGGGAGGAAATTAGCTTCCAAGTCCTTCTTGTTGGACTTTATTGAATGGAGGGGAACTTGACCTATTTAGGTCTCGGGTATGAGAACATTGGCTGGCTTGGGATATGTCTATGTCATTTGGTGGTGGTCTTGGAGGATTGATTGTTGGGAGTAAAGTTTTGAAAGTAGAAACATGAGAGTTCCTTCGACTCTCCACTCGATCCAAACTCTCAAGTAGAGTAGACATATTCGAGCCTAATTTTTCAAAACCCGCATTTGCCTTAGCCATTTCTCCGGTAATAGCATCAAGGTGGGCCAAAATGGTTTCCATTATAGCCAAACCTACAAAACAAAAAACACATTAGATGTACAAAAATATCCTCACTTTCTCTTTTTATTTCTTGACTCTCGGATCCCTCACACTCAATCTCACAAGTATTGCAAGCTTTCTTGTATGCTGAGAGGTGTTGAGAGGTGATTCTAACATTGAAAATGACTACAAAGAGTAAGGAAAACACAAGGATGTATAACAATGAATCAAAAGAATTAAAACATACAAAGGAAAGTTAACACGAAGAACAGGTTCAAAACTAATTTACAATCTCGTAAATGGTCACTAGCTTGCAACTTAGTATTGGAATCTACAAACGAAACCAAAAAAACAACAATTGAAACTAGAAGATATAAATTTAAGCTCAAAATATGTTGCGTGAACAGTAAAAGTGATGACACGGTAGCACACTATTGGTCATGGTCTTGGCGCCATTTTATCCACCAATTTGAAGTCTTGATCACTTTATAATTTGAAAAAAAAATGGAGGGAAGACTATAAGTCTTGAAACTATTTCAATTTTCAAAAAAAAAAAATCTTGACTTGACTTGTACTATTCCCATAAAACAAGGTCCTTGAAACATGGAAAAGTGGTTGACAAATCTTTGATGGATGTGATCTTAGTCTTTTCACCAACAAGTCCTACAACTAGGCCCTTCACCTTTGTAGACCTAATAGACACTTTATGTTCAACAATATGTGAAGGGTGGTGAACAACAACAATATCCACTAAGAACAACAACAATATCCATACAACCAAGAACCAATCCGTCACAACAAATCACCAACCAAATGGTCAAGTCTTCTTTGTGTTATGTTTTTTAGTTTGACAATAGTTGAAGGTTGTGATGAACAATAAGAACTCTACAACAACCTTTCAAGAACAATAACAATACCAACCGACGTCCAACCAAATCCAAAACAAGCCCACACTACCAAGACAACAACATCAACTCATGGCTACTTTTGGTTCATAATAACAACATTAACAACATAAGCTCAAGTTTAGATCTAGACTCAAAGGTGTTAGTGAAGATCAAGACTAACACTAGAACAATAAAGCAAGCAAAATAAATTCCTAGACCTAAACTACACAATCTAGCCAAGACAACAACAAAAAGAACAACAATTTTCCTCGGCTAAGAACAACAATAAAAACAAGGAACTCTCGGCCAAGAACACAACAACAGTTCTTCTCGGCCAAGAACAAGATCTCAAGAATATCTTTTTTTAATTTTCTAACAAGCAAGCCCAAATTGATTTTGTATAAACAAGATCAAACCATGATTTGATACCAAATGATTTAATAAAAATAAGAAAGGAACAAATAATGCAAAAATAATCCATAAAGTTAGAGGAACCCGAGAACCCTTTGAGATCTATCTCAGCCAACAACAATAACACAAGAATAACAAGATAACAAGGTGAAAATGACACCAAATCATCTAACCAAACTAAGTTGCAAAAACACAAGATGAACAACAATAAGAAAAATGCCCCACACGACTTGCAATAAATAAAAGGAAATAATACAAGATTATAATAAAAGAAAAAGGATAGATAGATAAACTACACAAAGGTGTAATCTTAAGAACCCAAGAGCTTATTCCACTCTTGGACCCTTAACACCACACACAATGATTCATATATCTCATACATTACAAAAGATCGGATTCTACCTCTCAATCATCAACGTTTCCAAGAAAATATAATCACTATTGAATCCACACTAGATCTTGTCCTAGTTTCTATTTTGTGCCTCCAAAGGGAGAGAACTTGTGTTTCTTTGTGTTTCAAAAGTTACAACATCATGTATAATCTAAGTAATGAAACCATAATATGTTACTTATATAGTTATTACAAACTAGGAGCTTAAAATGACCAAAAATCCCTTAAGTGATGGGCGCCCATCAAGTGTAGCCCAAATGTAGTGTTTGGACTATTTTGGGTGCATAATGAGGTCCTCTTTGGCTCTTTAATTGAACACACCAAGTCTTGGATCCAAAACACACTCTCTTAAAGCTATATCCATGATTATTATCATATCACTAAGTGACCAAAATAAGACTCAAAGCTTTTTTATGATTTTTGGACTTTTTACTTTTTTTGTGAAGATTTTCTTTAAGGTAACAACAATTCAAGACTTAGAGTTATTGGAACAACCATAAAATGTGGATCTTGATACCAAATAATAAAAATCTAAACTATAAAGATGAAAATAAGCTTAAAAGAAAGAGATAAAAACCAAGAACACTAACACAAGAAGCAGACACAATTGGATAAGAGATAAACACAAACAAAAATACAATAAAAGTAAAGATAGTTAGTGAGACATAACCATTACAATACTATAGGAACCAAGGTATGTATCTAACACCAAAACACAAAAAATCTTGGAATGGAAACACCACACTCTTACATTGACACAAATGGGACTCAACCCTCCCCAAAGCACCAATATTTCTAAGATGATTTGCAACCCAAGTGATTCCACAGTCAAGGATGCCCTAGTTTCAATGAATTTTCCATGTCCTACACTACAAACACTCCTCATAAGAGAGTTCACTCAATATTCATAAAAAACTAGCTATAAGTCTATTTATAGTTATTACATAAAAGACTAAACTACCCTTAGTGAAAAGAGGCTCCTATGAAATGTAAAGGAAAGGTATCAAAAGACCAAAATGACCTTAATAAGAGTAGGCAAGGGGTAAATTTAGAGTGCAATACTCCTACTCCTCTCTTCAACTTGTGCCAATGCTTTGAAGTGGTTTAAAAAGGTCTTCGCACACTTGAAAACCCATGCTTGTATCCTTGTGAAATGTCTTGTACTCTTTTCACCCTTATCATCTTGTATTCTTGTGTTGTTGAAGTTGGCTGAGACTTGGTCTCCTTGGTCCTCGGGTTCCCTTTGAATTTGTGGAATGTTTTTTGTTACTTTTGGTGCATCCCTTGTTTGGTTTGTATCATTTGGTATCAGAGCATGGATGATTTTGTTCCCAAAAGATCAATATTGGGCTTTCTTTCTTGAAAATCACCAAAAATGAAGTGTAGAAAATTAAAAATTCCAAAAAGAAGAAAATCTGTTCATTTTTGTGTCTTGGCTGAAATTGTTGTCTTGTTGTGTCTTGGCTGAGATTTTTACTTGTCTTGAGTGTTTTTAGTGTTAGTTTTATTCTTAACTAACACCATTGAGTCTATATCTAAGTTTGAGCTTAAATTTGTTGATGCTGTTATTGTGAACTTAAGCTTGGCAGTATATTTTTGAACTTTGTTGTGGCGGACTATTTTGGCCGTGTGAATTTCATTGTTGTTCTTGTGGTTATTGTTGTTGTTGTTCTTGAATTTCTTCACAACCTTCATATTTTGTTAAAACCAAAAATAAAACACTAATGACTTGGCCGTGTATTAGTGGAATTGTTGTTGTGGATTAGAGTTGGCCGTTGGATGTTATTGGTTGTTCTTGGAGATGTTGTTTTTGTTCTTGGTGTGGTTGTTGTTTTTATTGAAGTTCTTCACCTCCTTCATATATTTTTAAAAGATAAAAGTAAACTTTAGACTCTACAAAGGTGATGGAAAAAGGTGTAGTACTTGTTAGTCTTGAAAGACTCTACAACCTCCAAAGACTTGTCAATCACATCTCAACCATTTTCCATTATTCAAGGTCCCATGTTTTAAGGAGAAGTACAAGAAAAGTCAAGTCTTGAAACATGAAATTTGAAAAAAATCTCCAAGACTTGTATTCCCTCTTTTTAACCAAATTCCATCAACCCAAATTGAAAAATTGATCAAGATTTGAAATTGAAAAATAACAACTTGTTAAAAACCGCAACCAATACATGGATGCCACATCACCATTTATTGTTCATGCAATAATTTTGAGCTTAAATTTTGATTCTTAGTTTCTTAAATTGTTTCTTAGTTTTATTTGTTGATTCTAATACTAATTGACAAGGTAGTACTCTCCTACTAGATTGTAAGTTAGTTTTGAGTCCATTTGTTCGTGTTAGTATTATTTGAGTGCTTTTGTTATTTTAAAATCGTTGTTATTTCATTAACTCAAGTCCTATGAGATTTGTTTAAGTTTCAAACCAAAATCTATTTCGGATAAGAGTAGACTCAACCCTCGACTCCTCATGAGTTCCTTGGCTGGCTTATAATACTTTTAAAGCTATGTCTATGGTAATCAAAGAATGAGAGTACGGTGAGGCTTTTTGAACTAATTGTTTATTCATTTTGTAGGTATAAAGGTGATATAAGGGGAACATGTCATTAATAGCTGGGGATTATTATGACTATAACATGGGAGACTATAATTGTAGTGAGGGATTTTATGGCTATGAAATTGATGGAGATTATGGGAGCTATGAAAATAGCCAAGAACAAGGCCCGGATAGATTTGAAAGTTATGGGTTTAAGGGGAAAATGAGATGAATGAAGTGCCTAGTGCTTATAGTAAGTATGGAGATGATGTAGGACCTTGTGTTGGCTCTTATGATGAAAGTGGGATATATGGAGAGTCTTGCACTACCCAAGATAAACCTAGACTTGGAGTTAGGTATAACCCGTTCATTTGCAAATTTTATGAGATTTATGGTACGAGTGCACGTGTGGAGTCTGAGAATTCATACTATTCACCTTGTAGTACTTCTTTTCAAGGTCGAAGTTGTGGGAATGGTTATACTAGCTATAGTGGAGGTTATCCCATGAGAATAAGAAATCATGCATCTCCAAAGTCGAAGGGTACTCATGTGTCTTATAATGTTGATCTAGGAAGGAGTGTTCATTCTAAAAAGGTGACCATATGTGGCACACCAGGCTGCCTCATTATGCTAGGTGATAGATGCTATGGAACTATATCTTTCTATCCATGGTTGATTATTTGGGGTTATTTCGAGAACCTTTACTTGTTCTATATTTCTTGGATGGGTTTAAGATTACCGAGAGGGTAAAGGTTGTCTTTTTGTAATTTGAATACCATGATGAGGTGTGGTACGATATTTTTCCTTTGACTTATGATCACATATGCTTAGGTGCTGATTGGTTTACATGACATAAAGTTTTAAATATGCGAAATTGGCCTAATGTTGTAAGATACTAATAGGGAAATAATCTCATGACGAGCAGGTTGCCCAACCTTCAAAGAGAAGTGTTCACCGACTCTAATCTGAATTATTATGAGAGAAGTAAGGGTGTGCAAGGTGGTAATACGAAAGTGGAAAAGGAGAGGTTGTCTGGAGCGATGTGAGGGGAATGCCACCAAACTGTGATAACTATGTTTGGCCTTTAATTCTAAGGACATTTGTGTAGGTACAAATATTGCAAGGGAAAGCGAGAAAGGATGAAGAGAAGTTGCCGCCAAAGCTTGTGGAGGACCTTCACACCACGACAAAGGAGAATCTACTCAAAACATCAAGGTAAAATAGCTAACTATTGTAGTTTGTGTAAGTCAATGATAATTGTGTGGCTAGTAGCCTGTTGTGTGTGAGTCGTAACTTACCTACATGTGAGTATATTGATTCTTTGAGTAATACCTCAAAAAATCCAAACCAATATTAGAGCCATGTACCAAGCTCATTCATAGTACATCATAGTTATTTTATAGTTTTATGAGTAAGTTAGATGTATTTTAAGGCATCAAATAACTCCCATCTATCAGACGAATCAAAACATTCCTTTTCGATTGAATTCTTGAGAAGGATATTGGTATAGTTAACTTCAACGAGAATATCTCTCATTATACTTGGAATTTTTGAGCTCATGACCTATCAAAAGATATATAATTGAATTATCTTTCCAACGATACCAATTTTGCCTAAATCCAATAACGAAGAAAAGAGTTATTCCTATTTTACTCCAGTATGTCAGGCTGGAAACATTGTGACGACAATCATGGTAGCTTACCACATTTGTGATGCCCTACCATGAAGGTCGTCAGCCTTTGGCTGAAACTAGCTCCTGTGTGATAACATTCGTGGTAGCTTACCACATTTGTGATGCCCTACCACGAAGGTCGTCAGCCTTAGGCAGAATCCAGCTCCCATGTGACGGCATTCGTGGTAGCTTACCACATTTGTTATGCCCTACCACGAAGGTCGTCAACCTTAGGTAGAAATCATTCATGGTAGCTTACCATATTTGGGACGCCCTACCATGAAGTTTGTCAAACTTAGGAAGAAACCATCAATTCCAGCTTCTGTGTGACGAAATTTTTGATGGCTTACCATATTTTTGACACCTTGTAACAAATGTCGTCAGCTATTTTTTTCAGCAAATAAGAATTTATTTCATAAGGGTATTTTGGTCTTTTCCCTTTACTTCCCACGACTTATAACCCTAAAGAGGCATAATTTTTCTCATTTTTATTTAGTTAAACATCTCAAAAATCTCTCTCATACACTCTCAACCACAAGATTAGTGTTTTCTCTCAAGATCAAAACTCTCAAGAACAAGCCCTAGGGTTTTTATAGAAGAGTCTATTTCAGGGAAATTTCGCCGTCAATCTTCACGAATTCTTAATCTAAGGTATGCGTAATGTTCATCCATAGGTCCCTTTCATCTATGGAGCTCAAGAATCATGTTTTAAATTATAAAATGTGATTTCCTTATTGTTTTATGACTATATTCTTGTTAATGTGTTGTTTGGATTCAAGGTTGTGTCTTGATGTGTTTTTCATGAATCATGTGAATATGTTAGTTGGAAACCCATGAATTTGGGTGGTTCATTATTTCTAAATTTGTTAAGTACACCTATGCTTAATATTATGCATGCAAGGTGTTTGATAAAATGCTTAGGATGCTAAAAATTCATGTTTACATAGTTCCATGATATCTAAATGACAAGTCCATGTTAGCTATATACTTCAATATAAATTCCATGCTATTGATGTGTTGCTATTGTTGTGGTATGAAGAAAGTATGATAATGGAGATATACTATATGTACATGAAATATATCCATGCACTCCCTACCATGCTTAAGATGTTGAAGAACTACATGATGTATAATATCCTCTATTTATGATAATGTGAATTATGGACTCCAATCTTATGATCAAGTCAATCATGCTGTTTTAGTTTTCTTCTATCGAGTCCTGGGGGTATTCATACCCAAAAATATAGCTGTGTGCCTAGAGCCATGTCATGCTATCACGACACTCTCAGTCAAGCCATGATCTATAGAATTCAGTCAGTCATGTGACTCAGGAAAAATCCAGTAACCTCAGAAATCTCAGTAGTTCAGTAATCTCAGTGATCTCGTAATCAGCAATATCTGTAACCTTAGTATTCAAAGTCAATATCAGTAACTTCAGTACTCTCACCAGTCCTTAGAAGTCTGTACATTCCATTAGTCATTGAAATCCAGTAAACTCAGTTTTAACTCCGCTAAACAATACCACTATTTTTAGTTCAATTAATCAGTATCAGTTCGGCAAATCAGTTCAATTAAGTTATTAAGTTCATACCAGTTATTTAGTTCAGTGTCTTTTAGATGGGAGTAGGATTCAGCAGCGAGTGAACCTAGGGATAGGGGCTCAACCTCTAGAATAGGGCTGAGATCTCTAGAAGCAATCCCTAAGTTCTAGAACTACGTAGCCAGCGTAGGTATGAGATGTCACCCGTTAGATAGGACTGACATACTCAGGGTCACCCGTTAGCACATTTATATGTATAGGACTGATCCCAGGAGTCACCCACTAGATTAGGATTGACTCCAATACAGATATCTTTACTGGTGGCGCGGTATTGACACCCTTCTAATCAGGGCAAAGATTGGACCCCAATCAGCTTAGCTTGGGGCATGTCGATTAGATGAACACATCCCATAGTTTCAGTTACAGAATCAGGGCTTTCAGACATAGTCAACTCAGCTTAGTAGTACAGATTCAGTATTGTTAGATACAGTCAATACTTATCATTATAAATAGACTTCAAAATCACCCATTATCTAGGACTGATCTCAACTATTATTAATCAGTATCAGAATCATTAGATTTAAAGATCACCCGCTAGATAGGACTGATCTAAGACTAAGTCAAATCATCCTTATTATCAGTATACTCATGATCACCCGCTTGATAGGACTGATCTCAGATTTAGTTACTCCAAATAGAGTAGAACTCAGATAGTTCCATCAGAACTTAGGCTGACAGATACAGTCACTCAATATCAGTTACATCGGTTAGGCCGATCATCATAGTTATATCAGTTATATCAATTTTTTAAACTCATGTATCAGTCATATCAATTGTCAGAATTCATAATATCAGTATTCAGCTTCAGGACTGTTAGGCACAGTCAACCAAACCAATTCTTCATAATTTAAATAGTTAGAAATAGTCGTTCATCTATTCAGTATCTCAGTATCAGTACACTCATATTGTCAGTATTCAGATTTAGTAGTCAGTATCTCCATGAGTTCAGTTATACTTATGTATGTATATATGTATTCTCACGTTCATATTAGTCAGCATTATTCATGCATATAACCCTTTGCATTTAGCCTACCTCACTCGTATACTCAGTACATTTAGACGTATTGATGCATTTGTGCTATGGTGCTTTCTCTTATGTTACACCATAGGTTTAGAGGCACAAGCTCCATATAAGCAATAGCATTCCAGTGTTCAGAGTTTACAGTGATCCCTTTTCATTTGAGAACGATAGGATTATTGCTTCATTTGCTATTTTAGTTCAGTTGCTTGATGAAGTTAGTTGGGGACATATCCCATCAACCCCTTATTCAGACAATTTAGAGGCTTTCCAGACTATAGCATGGTAGATAGTTATTTTAGATTTGTTTTGGTATTGTTATACTATTTTTAGACATTGTCTTATTAGATGTTTATTCAGTTTGAACCTTATGGCATTTCATGTTCATGTTTTTACATTTTATGTTATATTATGTTGTATACAGGTACAAATATCAGTCATGGGTTAGATTGTGTTCCTTCAGGGTCATAAACACCGTGTAGCATTCCGGTTCAGAATAATTGGGGTGCTATAAACTTGTTTCCATTATCATTTTGTATCAGAGCTTGTGGTTGATTTCGTTCTTACGAAATCAATCTTTGGATTTCTCTCTTGAAAAATAAAAAAAGCATTGAAAAACTAAAAATCGCAAAAAAAGGTACACTGTCCCATTTGTTTAAACCAAAATTTGAAGCCTAATTTTCATATGTTTTTTTGTGTGTTTTGTTGTTTCTAGTGTTAGGCCCTTCTTCACTAACACTAAAAGAGTCAAAATCTAAAATTTGAGCCATTTTCAAATTGTGTTTGGATTTTGGGCAGATTGTTGTTGTTATGGATGAAGTCGTGTGTATTTTTGTTTTGGTGTTATTGTTGATGTTTGCTTGTTGTAGATTTGAGCTTGGACATTAATACGGGAACGACCACAAAGATAGACATATATGAGATGCATTGAACCTGAGACTTGGAGTGTACAAGAGAAATGCAAAGGAGGAACTAAATAGAGTCCAAAACCGTCCAAACCCTACACTCCAAGGGCGCCTAAATGAGGCATTTGACTAAGGGGGCTCTTTGGATATTTCACATCTTATTTTGTAATAGCTATAAATAGAACAATATAGGGTTTTGTTAGTTAGTTTTATGATGATATTGTAAGTGAGATAACACGTGAAACACAAAGTCCTCTCTACCTTAAGAGTCAAAACTGAAACTAGGTTCAACCAAGTGTAGATTCACTTGTATTATTTGTTCAAGGCTTAGAAATATTGGGTTCTTGGGAGATTGACGTGCCTCTTGATACAAGATCCAAGTCTTCAAGACCTTTTCCAAGGAGTCAAGCCAAGGAACTTCAACCACATCAAGCTATGTCTATGCAATTGAAGACTTGTGAGAGTGTTATGCATTCGGCCAAGGGAGTATATGTGTTGATATGTGAAAATGGGACTTGAAGGGACCATATTCTACAAGTGAAAGAAGGACCTTGCACATTTCACGTTGACACTCAAGAGGTGCCTCCCCTCCTTAATTCATTAAGGGCATCTTTGTCATTTGTTATGTGATGGCATAAATAGACAAATCAGCTTCTCTTTTCATTAGTTTTTGAAGAATATTGAAGATTACTCTTTACATTGTAGCTTTAGTCTTATTATTAGCTTAGAGAAACCGAATTTGGAGTATTGAATGCATTTGAAGGGTTCTTCACTTGTGTTGAACATTTTGCAAGAAAGGTGTGATTGAGGGAGTGTGAATTCCTTTGGTTCACCTAAGAGTGGGGCTTGAACTACCATCGGTGAGGTGTGTTTAAATGTTGGAGACACATTCTTGTGCTAACAATTGGTGATAGTTAGGGTCTCATTACCTATCTTTACTTTTATGCAATTATTCTTCATTTCCTTTCTTCTATGTGTTGATCTCTCTTTTTGTAGTTGCTGGTTTTGTTTCCTTTAGTGTCCATTTTCATTTTTAGGTAGTATTTAGGCTATGATTTGGTATCCAAGCCTAGGTTAGGGTTGTTCCTACATCCCTAAATCTTGGTTTTAGTGTCCTTATTAAGAAAATCTAACAAAAAAAAGAGTCAAAACCAAAGAAAAATCACAAAAAATGGTGTCTAGTTGTGTTATATTGTAGATCCAAAATTTAATCCTTAGATCTACAATATTTTTTGTTTTGGAAGTTTCTTGTGCTATATCCTTTCTCTCTAGCACCTAGGGAGTCTAGATCTACTCTTGGAACAAGATTTGGGTGATTTTGAGTTAGATCCACCATGGATATGGCATCTTACAGCTCTAAAAGAGATAGATCCATGTGGATTTATATTTTTGGACGTTTGTTGTTGCTGATTCATTGATATTTGAGCTCATCTTGGCATAAGGAACCTAGATCTATAAAAAAATTAAAGGTTAGGTTTCATTTGAGTGAAGTTCAAATGTTGGTCAACCCTTGAATATTCATCTTGTTCTTCTATATTCATCCAATCTTGTTGAAGAAGAATGTTCAAGGAAGGTGTTTGATCTAAAAAACGAGAGTAAAGAGAGTGTACAAGGTAAAAATGCTATCTCTTACACTCCTATAGATGTAGAATGTTGTGATGTGGCTAGTATTAGCCAAATGAGTGTAGCGGCGGTTTTGCCTAGTGTAGAAGTGCATGATTCTTTGAACAAAGTGTGTGATCATAGCTTTACTATTATCTTTTTTCCTCGAGATAATGTGAATAGAAGTGTCAAGAATCGTGGCATGTCTTCTTGAGGATGGACTTTTGGATCGTAACTCTTTCACTTTGAAATGTAGTCCTCTCTTAAAGGTAAATGCCTTGTGTGATTATGAGAATGGCACTATAGTGGAAGGAAAGAGTAGCCTCAACTTGTTTCCTTGGCTACTCCAACCATTTGATACCAGTACCATATTAGGGTGAGGAGGGATTACTCTCGATTTTTGTTCCTTATTTCTTGACGTCTATCATTACCAATTCCTTTATGGATTTGTTAATGACTTTCTAATGTGTAACACGAGGACTTTTGGTAAATTTTCAAGTATCTACTTCCTTGGCATGTTTATGTGTTTATTTTTCTAACCCTAACCCTTATGCCACGAGGATGTGTGCTTGTTTGTCTTCTCTTTGATTTTGCAATGTTGGATTTAAGGTCGAATCCTTTTCAAGAAGGGGACGCTGATACGGGCACGACCACGAAGATAGACTTATGTGAGATGTATTGAACCTGAGACTTGGAGTGTACAAGAAAAGTGCAAAGGAGGACCTAAATAGGCTCCAAAACCATCCAAACCCTACACTCCAAGGGCGCCTAAATGAAGCATTTGACTAAGGGGGATCTTTAGACATTTCACATCTTATTTTGTAATAGATTTAAATAGAACAATGTAGGGTTTTGTTAGTTATTTTTGTGATGATATTATAAGTGAGATAACACTTGAAACACAAAGTCCCCTTTACCTTAAGAGGCAAAACCGAAACTAGGTTCAACCAAGTGTGGATTCACTTGTGTTATTTGTTCAAGGCTTAGAAATATTGGGTGTTTAGGATATTGACATCCCTATTGTGTCCATGAAATATTTTCAGTGTTAGTATTATATGTTTTAAGGGTTTTAGTGTTTGATACACCCCTTGGTTCTTAGATCTTGTAATATTGTATGTCACATTACCTATCCCTTTGTTTAGTGTAATCTTTTGTTGTTGTTTCTTGTGTTGTTGAAACCATTGGTTATTGTTATTTTTATCATCTTGTTCATCATGTGTTATTACTATTTTTGGTGTAAAATACACCTTGAATCTTGTATTCTTGTGTTGTAATTGTTTGCTGAAACTTGACCTCAAAAGGGTCCTTGGGTTCCTCTTACTTTGTGGACTATTTTTGTGTAGTTTTGTGCCTTCTGTGGTTTGATTCTATCAGAAAAATGTTGTTGATGATTGGGGGTCCAATGTGCACCTAGAACTCCAAATAGATCAAAGTAGGTGTTCTTGGTGTTCTTCACCATCTTCATGTTGTTTTGAAGAAGATTCTTCAAAGAGGGGTTGTTTGATCCAAAATTCAAGAGAAAGAAAGAGTCGTCTTTGTTTGTCTTGGATAAATTTCCAAGACAACACAAAAGAGGAAAATAGAAAAAGGGCTTTCAAAGTCTTGTCTTACCAAAAAGGAGAAAGGGGGACTTTCCAAGACCTACAAAAGAGGAAAAAAGGACAAAGGGGTTTTAAATGTTGTCTTGCCAAAAAGGTGCAAGACAAGTCAAACCTTGTTGAAGGTTAGAAAAGGCTCCAAGTCTTGTATTTTCTCTCCAAAGATGATTTCCACTCCTCCAACTTGAAAATTGACCAAATACAATTTAGAACAAGAAAAATTTTCAAATTCAACAATTCCCACGCCCAATCCAAGGCTGACACGTGGTTGCCACATCATCACTTCCAAAAAACGACCCTGAGGCTCAAATATAAGATTTCTTAGTTTCCTTATCTTTTTCCTTTAGTTTCATTTATTGATTCTAAGTAGTAATTGATAAACTGGTAATAACCTACTAGATTGTAAATTAGTTTTTGAATCCGTTTTCATCGTGTCTTTGTTATTTTTGTGCTTTTCTTGTTTTTAATTCATTGAAACTTTTTGTTTCAAGTTTGTAAGTAGAATTTTCTGTTTTGTGTCTTGAGTCGATCAAACAAGAATCTATTTCGGCCGCTAAGTAGGATTGACATCTTATTGACTACCGAAGTATAAGAAACTTTTAGTATTCGTTGCTCCAATTGTGAGGATCACAAAGGTGAGTACCTACGAGTGTTGGTGAGGAGCTTTGATTCGGGTGCCAATACCTACAGACCATTCACAAGAAACCAAGCATGGGAACTACAAAGTCTTCAAAGCATGTTCATGAAGAAAGATGTGTGTCATTTTGTCTTAAGTCAATCCAAAGGTGATATAGAAATCTAACCTAGAAAGATAAAAACTAACCTAAAAGAAGGGAGCTGAAGACAACACAAACACAAGAATCAAAACTCAAATTGCATTAAAGGAAAAGGATAGATATCTTGACATAAGAACATACAAACCATAAGAACCAAAAGATGTATCAAATCTAAAGACACCTATGACTCATATGAGCAACACGAAGATCTTAAGTAGACACAAGAGGAACTTAACCTCTTCAAGCACCCACATTTCTAAGAAAAAATGCAGCACAAGCTAATCAACACTATGTATTGCCCTAGTTTCAAGTAGATTTTCCAAGCCCTACAGTACAAACACTTTATCTAAAGAGAAATATCTTTAGAGTTTCAATATCAATCATCAACTAGTAAGACAATAAGCCTAAACAGTCTATTTATAGTTTATTACATAAAAGACCAAAATACCCTTAGTGAAAAGAGGCTCCTATGGAGTGTAAAGAAAAGGCACAAAAAGACCAAAACACCCTTAATGAGGGGCGGTCATAGAGCGTAAGGACTACATCTTCATACTTCAACACTTGCAATCCTTTGGAGCTTCAGGTAGTCATCAAGGCAAGCCTCCAAGAAACCTTCTACTAAAGGTATTGCTTTATTCAGTATCCAAAATGACTTCTCCATGCATACTCTCGGGCCTTCAATGTGTCTAAAACAAGATTCTCCATATGTGGCCTCGAATGATGGCATCAAAATCTATTATGGCCATTTGGCTCATATCATCCTCCACTTCTTGAAATGGATTTGACCTTGATACACCCTGCAAGATCAAAAAAAGGACAAACAAGAAAAAAATCCTCATGGAAGGTTAGGGTTAGTACAAAAATAACATCATCATGCTAAAGTTGTACACACATGAAATATAACCACACATACTTTTTTTCAATTAAAAAAAAGCTTAGTAAAAATGTGACAAAGGAGTTGGATAAGGGGATTACCAAGAGGTAAGAAAGCTACAATGGTCATAATGGTATCACTAGACACCAAAGGTAAGAATACCTTTACCTTAGGAACCATAAGACACAATTGCTTCATCACCTCGTTAAAAGACCACATCAAGAGTGGTGCCTCAATTGAAAGAAAAGACCACAAAAAACATATATGAATGTCACTCAAACAAGTGGACCAACCAAAAATATTTACCTCTACATAAAGCCAATCCAAAACTATCATGGATGTCATCATAAACAAAGTGGTAGTAAAGAAAGGAATCAAATGTAAAGGTATTATCCAAGGTGCTACCATATATGAGAATGTCATTTGGCTAAAAAAACTTAGCACATTATGTACACAAGGATGAAATCAAAGAATTTAAGCACATACAAGTTCTTCTTTTTAGGCAATTCATGCCAACATACGTTGTTGATTCAACAAGATTATGAATATCATCATATGCATAAAGGTAATGGAGAAAGGTACTCAGGACACAGTCCTCATCAAAGATATATTCACAAATAGGAACACATAAAGTGAGAATGAGACATGGTAAGTACATAAGACCTCTCCCTTTCAGCCAACTTCTCAAGGGAAGGAATTTTATCAATGGAGCCATGCAATTAGGGAGAATAGGGAAACTACTATGCAACAAACAAATCCAAGACAAGTAGTTTTCCAAACAACTTGGTTTACCTCTACTAATGATTTTAAGCATGCTCCCAAGAGTCCCACAGGATACTTCAACTTGTCCAACCTCACGTTTGTGACAAGAAAACTTAAACATTCTTGGACTCTTCCACCAACAAGAATTTAATTTGGCATCCACAAATTATGGTCCACACAAATTAAGCTTAAATGTGTCAAGTATGGATGCAAGTACATGGATAATACCCCAAAGAGCCGAGGATACAATTGCCTTAGGGTCCTCAATCATGAAACCAACATTGAGAAAAAGGTCTCTCATAACCACAAGGTCACAAAGAAAGGTATTACATGAATGGAATTCATCTAAAGTGTTTTCAAAGGGAAATTCTCTTCTTGACCTACAAGTAGTGATACCTTGGTCAAGAATGGATACACTCAAGGGTGAACTTTCTTGGTTCCTTTTATTACTTCCCTTCTTTAATGAACACTTAACATTGTTGGAAATTTCCCTAAGCACAACTTGGGCCTATCAAGTACGTTGTAAATCACAAAAAAGACTTTCCATCATAGGGAAGGATACCAACATTAATCAAACTTTGCTTGTCATTTTGACCAAGCATCTAGTTGGATGTGAAGAAATTTCCACACCCCAATAGGGCATCAGGTAAAATGGGAGAAGTAGCCAAGGACTTGGGTCATGATTACATTTTCTTTTCCCTATGGTGTCAATCCCAAATTAGGCATACCCTTTATACTATCATTGGCAATATTATGAGATAAAAGAGGGTAGAGAAAGGTGTAGCACAAGTCAATTTCAACTATGGTGTCCTTATTCATGTACTTACTAATAGTTTCAAAATTATTACCATGAGCATGCTCAACATAGAAAACACACAAGGAAGAAACATATGGAATTTCTAAAAAAACATCACGTTTTCTTTCAAAGGAGTATTCCTCCAGTGTACACAAACCACTATTAACATCAAAGGGATCACAACTCAGTTATCATATGGGTCACACAATTCATTCTAAAATTTATCAAGCAAGGGAGGGGTTTCATACAAAAGGGCACAATAAAAATTATTTTCAATAGAACAATCATAATTGGAGTTTCCTAAACATTCAAGCAAATCAAGGTTATCATCACCCGATTGATCATTCTTCACAACATTCTCATGTTCACAATTTCTATGAGTAAAAATAAAGCTTTCATCACACAATATGCTCAAAGAGTCATCTCCAACATCATGATCAACTCTACCAATATCATCACTAACTTGAGACTCATCAAGCACACTATATAAATGCTCAAGTAGTGGATTACACTTATGAGAAAGTTGATCATCATTCACATCTTTATTAGTTGTTGGTAACTCACATGCCAACTTAGACTCACCTTGGTTTTCACAAGGGTCAACTAGTATGTGAATACTCTTATCACTTGGCAATGGGACCTTACTCAATTTACAAGTGCTAGAACTATGTGGACACAAATCATTCTTACGAGAAGAATTAATTTTTTCATCTATAGGATCAACTAGTGCTTGCAAATTTAAAAGAAGAATTTGGTCTTCATGTAACCTAGCAATACCAAGACTATCACAAAGGGAAAAATCATGCAATTCTTCTCAAGGTAAACAACCAACTACATCTACTTGGATACTACTAGCTGCATCACAATATTCTAAGTTTGTAGGAGTGGAGGAGATAATATTTTTAACTTGTGGCTCAAATGAGGTACGACATTCGCCATGGTATGGGTCATGGCAGCCCACTTACTCCTTTGGGAATCTCTCATCACATGGGAGTTTATCAAGACTTCTTCCTTGAATCATCCCTTCATTACTTGAGGAAGCTTGGTAGTTGGAGGAGTGGAGTGATTGGAGTTCTTTTGACCTTCCACACGTTCCAACCTTTCTTTTAAAGTTGACACCTTGGTTTTTAGCCTATAAAAACCATTCGGATTTCGCCATGTCTCAAGAAAGAACTTCAAGATGCATCAACATAGCCTTTTCATCCATGGTACATAATAAAAGACACTAACAAAAGCAACAAACAAATTAGTTCAAAATATCCTCACCACACTCTCAATCCTTTGATTACCTCACACTTAATTTCACAAGTGTTAAAAGTTAGTTTGTAATCTATGAGCAATTGAGGGATGAGTATACTCTTGTCCAAAATAGATTTTCATTTAAAAGACTCAAGGAAATCTCGTTCGAACTTGAGCCAAGAACTACAATGAATCACAAAAGATAAAAAGCACACAAAGAACGTAAACACGAAGAAAAGGGATTCAAAACTAACTAACAACCTAGTAGGTAATTACTAGTTTGTCAATTAGTACTAGAATTAATCATAGAAACTAAGAATCAAAAGAAACAAAACTAAGAATCCAAAGTTTTGAGCTTAGGGTTAGGTTTTGCTAGTAATGATGTGTCAGCTTGTCATTTGATATTGAAATTCCAAAAAATTTTCTTTGTCTCAAATTTGTAGTTGATCAATCTTCAACAAGGGGTATGTAATCGGTTTTTGGGGGGAAAATGTAAGGTTTGGAACCTTTTTCAAGATCAAATGAGTTTGAATTTGAAATGAACCCCCTTGTAATTTCACTTGTACTTGATTATTCCTTTTTTTTTTGTTTTCTTCCTTTGGAGGACTTGAAAGATGCTTGGAAATTTCCTTGACAAACAAGTACTACACTTTTTTTTTCTTTTTCAAGATCAAACAACCACTTTTAAATATTATTCTTCAACAAGATATGAAGATCTTGAAGAACACCAAGAAGATTCAAGGTTTGACAAAAGTTGACCTTCAAGCAAACAAACTCAAAATTTTATTTTTCTTGAAGATCCAAGGTCACTTTGAGAAACCAAACACAAATATCACACTTTCAACCCCAAAATGGCACAAACCCCTTGCCCAAAAATGAGATCCACCTTAAGTTTCTTCAAACTCAAGCTCAACAATGGTGGATGGCTCAAAACAACCTGGATTTAGCTTAAATTTTAGATCTAGACTCTATTAGCGCCGGGGAACAAGGATCTAGCACTAGAAAATAACAAAACACACAAAAATTACCTAGATCTATGCTCTAAAATTCTGCCAAAATACAAAAAATGTGAACAACATTTTTTTTTTGATTTTTGACACTCTTTTAGAGTTGATTTTCTCAAGGTAACAACAATCCAAGACTTAGAATTGTAGGAACAATTCTATAATGGAGTTCTTGATACCAAATAATGTAGAAATATAACCTAGAAAGATGAAAAATAACCTAAAAGAAGGGAGATAAAGACAACACAAACACAAGAATCAAAACTCAAATTGCATTAAACGAAAAAGATAGATATCTTGACATAGGAACATGCAAACCATAAGAAACAAAAGATGTATCAAATCTAAAGACCCCTATGACTCATATGAGCTACACCAAGATCTTACGTATACACAAGAGGAACTCAACCTCCTCAAGCACCCACATTTCTAAGCAAAAATACAACACAAGTGAATCTACACTATGTATTCCCTAGTTTCAAGTGGATTTTCCAAGACCTCCACTACAAACACTTCTTCTCAAGAGAAATGTCTTTCAAGTTTCAATATCAATCATCAACTAATGAGAAAATAAGCCTAAAGAGTCTATTTATAGTTTATAACATAAAAGACCAAAATACCCTTAATAAAAAGGAGCTCCTATGAAGTGTAAAGAAAAAGAACAAAAAGACCAAAACACTCTTAATGAGGGGTGGTCCTAGAGTGTAAGGACTCCTGCTTCACACTTCAACACTTGCATTCCTATGGAGCCTCAGGTAGTCATCAAGGAAAGCCTCCCAGCAACCTTCAACACATGAAATTGCTTTATTGAATGTGTGAAATGAATTCCCCATGCATACTCTTAGGACTTCAATGTTTCTAAAATTCTATTCTCCATGTGTTAGCCTCGAATGATTGCATCAAAATCTATGATGTCTATTTGGATCGTATCAAAAGGATTGCATGTATTAAAGTATGAATAGGTTCCTTAAGTATCTTAAAACACCACAAGGCATCCCTAATTTTGCACTCCAAAGCCTCCCCTTCATTAAGGGTAGATGGGTTATTTTCCACCTCTTTTGTAGTAGACTATAATTAGGACCTTCTTAGTCTTATTTAACTAGGTAGATTATTATTGTAATTGTAATATTTTTGAACAACATTCCTCTCTCTTGGAGAGTAGACCACCAAAACTACAGTACACAAG
Organism: Capsicum baccatum var. pendulum; assembly: GCA_030864225.1. Classification (NCBI taxonomy): domain Eukaryota; kingdom Viridiplantae; phylum Streptophyta; class Magnoliopsida; order Solanales; family Solanaceae; genus Capsicum; species Capsicum baccatum. The sequence goes on from CM061560.1 coordinate 162,387,162, forward strand.
TGAATGTTTCACTTGTGCTATTCGTTGGCTAGAAACTTGACTTCTTATTGGTGTTATTTTACATAATATTTAGGGGTTCTTGAGTTTGAAAAACTCCTTAGTTCCTAAATTTCAGGTCCACTCAATGTCAAGTTACATATCTATCTACCTTTTAGTTTGTCTGTTTCTTGTAGCCATTTTTGTGTTTTGTTCTTGTGGACTATTTTTGTGATGTTTTGTAACTATTTTGAGTCATTTGTGGGATGTTAAATATCATTTGGTAACAAATATAAGGCTGGTTTTGTTCCCACAAGACCAATCTTGGGCTTGGTTGTTGAAAAAATAAAAAAAAGAGTAGAAGTTGTTTCTTGTGTTCTTGGCCGAGAAATGTTCTTGTTGTTGTTGTCTTGGCCAAAGTTTGAGTCTAGATCTAGGTGTTTTATTTACTTGTTTTGTTGTTTATATCTTTAGATGATTTATCCCTAATACTTATCATGTCTAGATCCAAGATCTTGAGCTAAAAATTCAAGTTGTGTTGTGGTACTAGTAGACGGCTTGTTGTTGTTATTCTTGTGTTGTGGTGAAGAAGAGGCTTCAAAGAAAGATTTGTTTGATCCAAAATTCAAAGGAGAGTAGTGTGGATTCTTGTTTGTCTTGGAAACCTTTCCAAGACATCACTAAAAGGTCAAAGAACAAAAAGATCCCAAAAAGCCTTACTACCCATAAAGGAGTTAGGTCACTTTTTAAGATTGTCCAAAAAGGGGAAAGGGGACAAGAATTCCAAAAAACGTTTCTTGCCAAAAGAGCGAAAGTAGATGAAGACTTTTTGAATCTTGAAAGGAGAGCCTAAGACCTTGTTTGCCTGCACCCCTAGCTGAAACTTTTTTTTCCAATGGTAAAATTGAACCACTAAAGTCTTGGAACAAATTTTCTCCAACTTCAACAACATTTCCACAGCTAATAGTTGGCTGCCACATCACCAAAAGGATCAAAACCTTGGAATTCCTAGTTTTTATTCTTTCTATCCATTGGTTTCAACTTTGTTGATTCTTATACTAATTGGAAACTAGTAAATACATACTAAGTTGTAAATTAGTTTTTGAATACGTTCTTCCTGTTACCGCTGTTTTTGTGCTTTTCTTGTTTATAAATTATAGCCATTCTTAATTCAAGTACATATAATACTTATTTGGATCTTTAAACCAAAAATCCATTCTGACCAAAGAGTAGACTCACCCTCAATTTCTCATGGGTTGCTAGACAATTTACAACACGTGAGAAATCAAGTGTGAGGTAGTCAAATGTGAAGAATGAGGTGAGGTTGCTTTGAACTAACTTGTGTTTTATTTTGTAGGTTTGTTTTAGGTACCATTGCAATGGATCTCAAGGCTACAACCTATCAAGCCTCGGACAACAATTTCACCAATGTCATTTTAGCCCGCCTTGACACTATTTCCTGAGACATGGCTAGGTTAAGTACGGGTCTTGAAAAGTTAGATTCGGATATGGCATCAATAAGTGGGAGGTTAGAATGAGGGGAGAGCCAAAGGAGTTCCTGAACTTCTACCCCTCAAAACTTTTCACCAAACATTACTCCCGACACTTTGCACCAAATGTTCAATCCCCTAAGACAACCACCAATTACCACCAATAAAACCAACCTCTATTCCCAAAGCAGTGATCATGATTGGCTAAACCTCCCTCCACTTCATCAAGTCCAACAAGAAGGACTTGGAACCAAAATACCACCCCAAAACCTAAGACCTATAATCCAAACTCTATATACCCAAAGACCCTACTTCCCACCAAATCCACTTCCACCACTACAAGCTCTACTTAACCCAAATAAACCCATCCATATAGAGGGGTATGGTAGAGGAGAACAATATAAGAGATATAGGCCATATGATAATACTTACATGAGGGGGGGAAGAGATGATAGGGAGACATGGTGATCCAATAAAAGTTCAATGATGAGAGGGGAGAGTTAGTTAATAGAACCAGTATAAGAACAAAAATCGTGACGAAGGCTTAAATACCATCATGGACGGGCTTCCAATATTCAAGGGTGAGAGTGATACCGAAGATTTTCTTGCATGGGAAACTACATGTGAGAGAGTCTTCCAAGTAAATGATCTTATCGAGAAGAAGAAGAGTTGTTAAGCAATCGCTCACTTTGAGGGTCATGCTACTACATGGTCGGAGTATATTAAACATTTTGGCAATGTCTTAATTGAGGGGAAACCCCTGCCTTGGTTTTGGTTAAGATACCATATGAGGCAAACTTATTTACCCAAAATCTACCACATGAGCTCCTTGACAAGTTTTAGAACTTGAAGCAAGGTGACAAAAGCGTAGTGGCTACTATGATGAATTTCAATAACTCATTTTGAAACGTAATCATTGAGGGGAGAATGTGAGCCACCACATCATACATTTCAAGGTTGGTCTAAATAAATAAATATCCACCCACATGACTTTTTATACGTTTGACACTATTAAAGGTATCTTTCAAGCGACTTTAGATATTGAAATGGAGAATAAAGAGAGGTCGGAATACAAAACCAAGGGTTATCAAGGGTCCTTGGGTTGGACCAAAGGTAAAGAGGTGAATAAATCTTCTTCGGGGTGGAGCAAGACAATAAATCCTCCAAAAAGTGCTTCTCCACCCATGACCAAGGCAGCCCAACACCAACCTTTGAGGTATGAAGGTAAACCAATTACTACTACCACTTCTAAGGGGGTTCAATGCTTTAAGTGCCAAAGGTAGGGACACAAATATAGTGAGTGTCCCAATCATGGGAATGTAATACTAAGGGAGGGAAAATTGTATTTCATGAGAGAAGAAGTGGGAATTGAAATGGTTAAGAATGATAAAGGATGTCAAGATGGAGAGGTAGGAGAGGCTGAAAAGCCTAGTGGTTGTGATGAGAAAGATACATGGCCTCAAGGTGGTGAACTTGAAGTACCTAATTTTATGGTATGGAGAGTTATGGTTAGTAAGGAGTTGGATAACCCAAGTCAAAGAGAGAACCTCTTTTATACCAAGTTCCTTATTAAGGGTAGTGTGTGTTCCTTGATTGTTGATAGTGAAAGTTGTGAGAATGCTGCTAGTGCCCAATGGTGGACTACTTGAAATTGCCTACTACTCTACATACAAGTCCATATAATCTCCAATGGTTGAACGAGTATGGAGAATTGAAGGTAACCCAGCAAATAGAGATTTAGTTTAAGGTGGGAAACTATGAAGACGAAGTACTTTATGATATCATTCCCATGTAAGCTTGTCACTTGTTGTTGGGTTAACCATGGCAATATGATAGGTCTACCAAGCATGATGGCCTAACAAACCACTATTATTTTGATTTCAAGGGCCAAAAGTTTACCCTACATCCACTTTTACCCTTACAAGTGTATGAGTCTCATCAATAAATAAAGGGATTCAAAGGAAAGAGGATAAAGAAAAGGGAACCTGAGGGTGGGGTTAGTGAAACAGACTGTGGAAAGGGTGAGAGAGCCGAGGGAGTTCCAATATTAAAGGGTAAGGATGGTATGGTAATGTTGGCTAGGAAGAGGCATCTTTTCAAGGAGTATGATGACACTATACCTATGCTTCTCTTAGCACATGTTTTTACTACTAACCTTTCTACTTCCTCCATTCCCCCTTCTATTTCTAATGTGTTGCAGGAATTTATAGATGTCTTTCTTAATGAGTTGCTGCAAGATTTACCCCCACCTTGGGGCATTCAGCATCAAATTGACTTCATATCGGGGTCACAATTGCCAAACAAACCAGCTTATAGAAGTAACCTTTCTTACACTAAAGAGCTACAACAGCAAGTTAAGGAACTTTTCAATAAAGGATACATCAAAGAGAGCATGATTCCATGTGTGGTTCCAGTGTTATTAGTTCCAAACAAAGATGGAACATAGAGTATGAGTATGTACTGCCATGCCATCAACAAAATCACGGTAAAGAATTACCGTCCCATTACTAGACTAGATGATATGCTTGATGAGTTTAATAGTTCTTATGTGTTTTAAAAAATTGACCTTAGGAGTGGCTATCACCAAATTAGAATGCAACCCATTGATGAATGGAAAACTACCTTCAAGACCAAATTTGGTCTCTATGAATGGATGGTCTGCCATTTGGCCTAACTAATGCTCCTAGCACTTTCATCTGGTTAATGAATCATATGATGAAACCGTTCCTTGGAAAGTTTGTTGTTGTGTATTTTAATGATGTCTTGATCTATAGTAAGTACATGGAAGAACATGTGTTGTATTTTCAAAGTGTCTTTGATGTCCTTAGAAAGGATCTTAGGAGTGGCTATCACCAAATTAGAATGCAACTCGGTGATGAATGGAAAACCACTTTCAAGACTAAATTTGGTCTCTATGAATGGATGGTTATGCCATTCGTCCTAACAAATGCTCCAAGAACTTTCATGCGGTTAATGAATCATGTGATGAAACCGTTCATTAGAAAGTTTGTTGTTGTTTATTTTGATGATGTCTTGGTCTATAACAAGTCCCTATATGAGTATGTATTGCATTTATAATGTGTCTTTGATGTTCTTAGAAAGGAGAAATTGTATAATAATCTTGAAAAGTGCTCCTTTGGTGTTGATGAAGTTGTTTTCTCAGTTTTTGTTGTGAGTTCAATAGGGGTCAAAGTGGATGAATCCAAGATAGACGCTATCAAAAATTGGCCAACTCCACAATCCATTACTGAATTCTGAAGTTTCCTTGGATTGGATAGTTTTTATAGGCGGTTTGTCAAAGGATTTAGCACCATTGCCACCCCCTTGACCGAGGTTATTAGAAAGGACCATTCTTTCAAGTAGGGTGATGAACAAGATAAGTCCTTTAAAGCCTTAAAAGCTATGCTCATCTCCGCACCTTTGTTGCAATTACCCAACTTTGATAAAATATATGAAGTTGAATGTGATGCTAGTAAAGTAGGTAATGGGTTTTTTTGATGCAAGATCTTAAACCCATTGCCTACTTTAGTGAAAATCTCAATGGCGTGGCTCTAAATATTTCCACTTATGATCTAGAGTTATATGCTTTGATTAGAGCTTTGGATAATTGGAAACACTACTTGTGGCCCAAAGAATTCATGATCCGAATGGACCATGGATCCTTGAAGCACCTTTGGGCTGAAGACATGCTCAAAAAATTGAATGCTAAGTGGATTGAATTCCTAGAAACCTTCCCTTATGTTATTCAATACAAAAAGGGTAAGGAAAATGTGGTTGCCAACGCATTATCTAGGAAACATGTACTTGTTTCAACCATTTTTTCTAATCAGAGAAATAAAAGAAGGAATTAAGAGATAAAAGCAATGGTTTTGAACCTGATTTATTTGAGTTTTGAAATTGATAAGGTGTTCAAATAAGGTGGATATGCATTGGGAATGTTCTTGGTCAGCCTAGGGACACCATGGTCGCAGGTCAAATCCTAAGCAGATTATTTTAAAGTATGGCCGCAGGCTGGATACAGGTGGAGGGTAGATTGGGCACAGGTAATGTTTCTTACTACCTTGACACATGAATGACCTGCTGGTGCAGCCTAGACATACATCAAGCGCAGTTGGTTGCATGAGGAGGCTGGAACACTGGATTGTCATGCGGCTGGTCAGATGGAGCACTTTACACGCACATCAGGCATAGGTTGGATGCACGAGGAGGTTGGAACACTGGTTTGGCATGTGGTTGATCTGCTGGAGCACCTCACACACACCTCAGGCCCACTTAAAACACATTTCACCCACCCCAAATAGCTTGCACTTGTACTATAAACTTCAAACAATCCCCCTTTTTTGTCCTCACTAAAGTGTAAACTTTTGGCCACCATGCTCAAGTGAATACTTATTGGTCCTCCCATCATGTTTGGTAAACTTATCAAATTTCCATGGTCTATCCAACAAAAAATGACATAATTACATTGGAATTACATCACATAACACTTCAGCCTTGTAATTTCCCACTTGGAACCAAATTAAGCATTGCCGAGTCACCTTTAATTCCCTATATTCATTTAAACATTGTTGCTTGTAGGGGTTGGCATATGAAGTAGTGGGGAGTTTTAAGAATTCAACAATAGTAGCACTTTCTACATTAGTTCAACTCCAAATATCAATCACCATAGTACACACTCCACCTTTGATGAGACACTTGGTATGAAATAGGTTCTATCTTTGGATTGGATCATTAATTGCTTTATTTACCTTAACCCTTCTCACCACATAATTAGGAATTTGGAACTAACCATCTTGTGGTGAAGTGTCATCTTCTTCACATTCTTTATTAACCTCATCATCAAGTTTCTCTCCATCTTGAGGATCGGCCTCATCATCCTAAATTTCTATCCCAACTTCTTCCCCTAAGTAGTACAAATTTCCCTCCCTTAGAATCAAATTCCTTTGGTTTAGGCACTCATTTTCCCTATGCCCCCAACCTTGACACTTAACATATTGGAATCCTTTTGGATTAGGAGTAGTTTGTTCCCTTCACCTCTTGGAGGATATATTTGAATTGGTTTGGCCTCAGATTATTTGGCAAGTGTTGGAGGTTCTTTGACCTTGTTCCAACCTGAGGAAGCTTAAATTACCTCTTTGTTCTTAGGACAACCCAAGGATGGTGGTTGACCCTTGGACTTGAAGGTTGACCTCTCTTTATTTTCCTTCACAATCTCCATAGCCACTTGAAAGATTCCATCAATTGTTTCAAACTTGTGGAGGGTCAAACGTGAAGATATGTCCTTGTTTAACCTAACTTTAAAGCGAATGATATCACGATGCACTTGTTCACCCCTATGTTCAAGCTTCTAAATGAGTTGTTGGAACTCATCATAATATGCCATGACATTCTTGCTTCCTTTTCTCAAGTTGTAAAGCTTGGCAAGAAGCTTATGTCTATAATGCACTAGTACATATCTCTCCCTCATAAGTCTCTTCAACATTTCCCAAGGAGGAGGTTCATCACCAATCATCATATTCCCAAACCTTTTAGTATAATCCTACCAAGTGTTTGCATAGCCCTCAAAATAAGTAATAGCATAACAACTTTTCTTATCCTTGAATAGATCATTCTCTTGAAAGAGATTTTCACAAGAAGATTACCTTGAGAGGTAAACTTCGAGATCACTTTCATCCTTGAAAATAGGAATGCCAACCTTGATTGAATTAATGCCAACCTTACGGGTTCCTTAAGGATTCCCATGACCATGTCTTCTTTCCTGCCCTCGGTATCTACCATGATACCCTCTTTTATCATACCTTTCCCTCATCTCTTCCTCAATCAAATCATAATTATTGTAAAAACCATAACCCTCTTGTTCCACTCTATCATAATCTTTAATTTGGATGGGATGGCTTTGGTTTTGTAGAGTTTGAAGGGGAGGCATTGTATTTGGTTGATGGTATGGTCTTTGGTTAAGTGGTGTTTGGACTTGTGGTGTTGGATTTTGTAGAGGGTAAGGCCTTTGGTCAAGTAGATTTGGGAGTTGGTAGTTTGGATTTAGTTGAGGTATTTAGTTTCCAAGTCCTTTTTGTTGGACTTGGTTCAACTGAGGGTGTAGGGATCTATGTAGGTCTTGCGTAGGAGGAGATCAAACTAGGTTTTATGGAGGTCTTGGAGGATATAGCATTTGGTGGAGGGTCTCGGATGTGATGGTGGTAAAGGTGTTTAGGACTTGAACATTAGAATACGCATGGTAGGGATGAGGAGTAGAGGGTCGTGAATTCCTTTGACTCTCAATTTGTTCCAACCTTCCACTCATTATTGTCATGTCACCCTTCATTAAGACCACAACCCTTTCATTGTTCCCACTTCCAAGTCAAACTTTTAAAAAACCGTATTTATTCTAGCCATGTCTTGGGACAAGGCTTCAAGATGAGCCAATATAACATTAGTGGCATTATTATCCTTGTCTTAGGAAGTTGATCCTTTGGGTTACATAGCTATAGTACCTAAAAAAATAAAGAAGAAACCTACAAAATGAATAAACAAGTTAGTTTAAATAACCTCACCAACTCTCACTCTAGGTTTTACCTCACACTTGGTTTCACAAGTGTTGCAAATTCGGCTTGTACTTCATGAGTGATTGATGGATGAGTCACTTTTGCCTGGAATAGATTTTCGTTTTAATTGACTCATAGAAATTTTCGGACTTGAACCAACTAGATACAATGAATTTCAAAATGAGAAAAGCACACAAAGAACGATAACACGAAAGAAAGGACTCTAGACTAATTCTCAACCTAGTAGATAGTTACTACTTTGCTAATTAGTGATAGAACCAACAAAATTGAAACTAGAAACAACAAATTGAAACTAAGAAATCCAAGTTTGAGCAAAATTTTGGTTGTCCACAAATAATGATTTGGCACCTTGTGATTGGATGTCAACTTTCAAATTTTTTTTCCTCTTCAATTTGATGTCTCGGCCTAGAACTCAAAAACAAGAGAGAGAGTGATGATTTTGAGGGGTAAATCCAACTATTGGAGCCCTTTATATCTTCAAAATGGATTTGAAAAGAGTTGGTCCCCCCTTTTTGCTTTCAATTGTACTTTGAATATTCCCTTTGTCTCTTTTTCTTTTGGATGACTTGAATATGCTTGAAATATTCTTTTGTACAAACAACGTTTTCACTCTCTTTCTTCCTGTTTGTAGATCAAACACTCTTTTTGAATATTCTTCTTCAACAAGATATGAAGATGAAGAAGAACAACATAAATAATCAATAGTTGACCAAGGTTTGACCATAAGGCAAATGACCTCTAAATTCAAATTTTCTTTTACATATATGGTCCCTTTTCCAAGCTAAGCACAAATAGCACAAAATCAGCAACAAAACGTCACAACCACAACAAGCTACACGAGATCTCACCTCCAAAAAGCTTCAAACACACTTCAACAATGGTGGAATGCTCAAAACAACCCGGATCTTGCTCAAAACAATGATCTAGACTCTATTAGTGCTAGTGAGTAAGGATCTAGCACTAGAAACTATCAAAACAAACAAAAACTATGTAGATTTAAGGTTTTATTTGGATCTAACAAAAAACTTAACATATTGTTTTGATTCTTTTGACTTTTGACTCTTTTTGTGATAATTTTCTTGAGGTAATGACAATCCAAAGACTTAGAGTTGTGGAAACAACTCTAATACATGGCTCTTGATAACAAATGATAAGAGAAACAAGATAATGACCGAAACTACTCTTAGAGAAAAGGAGATGAATTAGAGATGATGACACTAGAAGCAACACACTTTCGGATTCAACACACAAACACAAAATAAGAACAAAAAGGTAAAGATAGATTCTGAGACATAACAATCACAATAACTAAGGAACTAAGGTGTATATTAAACACCTAAACCCACTTAAGCTTGAAATTGGAACACCGCTCTCTTAGCCAAATTGTCAACAAGAGTGATTCCACACTCAAGCCAATCGTAATTTCGGTTTCCACTCTTATGGAGAAGAAAGAAAGTCAACAATATGAGAGTCACTCAATAATTCATCAAAGCTAATGAAAAATAGAAGCCTAATTGTCTATTTATAGTTATTACAATCAAATACTAAAATAACCTTAATGAAAGGTGCTCCTCTAGAGTGTAAATTATATAATACAAACAAGGAAGACACAAAATCATACTCAAAAAATAGTCCACAGGATTAAAGATCTGAGGACCCTTTTGAAGACAACACTCGAATTCACTATAACTACACAATAACGAGATTGAAAGAGGTTTTTTAAACACCAAACAGCCAACCAAAACTATATTACCAATAATATATGCAGAACAAGATGGATACAACAATGTGAAGAACAACAACAACACAAATGGCTTCCACTACAAGATACAAACGTTACAAGGATGACAAAATGTAAATGATAGATAGGTAGACACACACTACTACAAAGACTAAGAACCTAAGTATTTCTCACACACAAACACCCTTAGTAATGGTAGTAGTAACACCTACACTCTTTGGATAACACAAGAGGGACTCAATCCTTCAAGCATCCACACGTTCCAAGCAAGCAAACAAAAAAAGAGAATCCACCCTCTTGTTGTAACCTATTTTGGCCAAGTCTCAAAGATGAGAGAACTTGTGTGTTTCAAAGTGTTATACAATTATCAATGTGAAACAACTAAGTAAAGAAACCGTAATATGTTCCTTATATAGTGTATTACTAATAGATGTCAAAATATCCAAAATGCCCCTTAAGTGAGAGGCGCCCCTCTAGTGCAATGTAGTGATTGATTTTTGGTGTGTTTTAGGCCCTTAATTACACTTCTCTTGCACACACACTTGGACAAATTGAATGAACACCAACATAAGTCCATCTATATGATCTCACTTGTATCATCCTATCCATCTTGAGAGGAATTTGTCCACAAATTCAAGAAATCATCACCCACAAGCTCTCCTCTTTGAATCATCTTTTCAAGGCTTCCCCCAAGGTTATAATGTTCAACCGAGGGTTCCATGAGATCATCAAGCATTCTCCTTGGATTTACATGTTCTGCAACCTGCACATAATAATAATGGATGATAGGTAAAGTGCTAGCATCTTAGTTAGTAAGCAACAAAGGGCCTTTATGGGCAAATCCCACAACCTTGACTCTCAGCTCCTCCTCTTCTTCACCTTCCTCACTCTCGGCTTATTATTCAAAACCGCCACTAAGAACAACTCTCCTCTCCATATACAAAGGCACTACACACTCTCCATAAATTGGCCAAGCATCTTTCCCAACTTCATCAATTTTCACCTCGGCTTCAAGCTCTCCATCTTGAGCTTTTTCATCACCTTCATTCGATTCAAGTCCTACCTCCTCACAAAGGTAATGCAATTTTCCATCCCTAAGGATTACATTCCTCTGGTTTAGGCATTCACTAGACTTGTTCCCCCACACTTGACATTAAAAATATTGAAATCCCTTAGGACGAGAAGTAGAATTTGGTGTACCTTCATTTCTTCGAGGATACCTTTGGGCAGCCTTGGTTTTGGTTTGGAAAACCTTGTTATTAGTTTGGTGTGCATTGGATGAATTCTCTTAATGTTGGTGCCAATCCAAGAAAGGTTGTTAAAGACTGTTTGATTTGAAGGCCGAGAGCTCCCTTTGAATTTCCAAGGCCGCTTGGAAAATGCCATCGATCGTGTCAAACTTATGTAGGGTCATCCGAGAAACTATGTACCTATCCAACCCGACTTTGAATCGTATGATGTCATGGCTAACTTTTTGATAGCTAAAACAAAGATATAACCGAAATTTAAGACTAAAGGAGGAAAAATCAGCAACTAAAGAAAGAGGAGATGAAGTAGAAACAATAAGAAAATTGCATTAAATGAAAGATAGTAATGATATACACCAACCCTAATGATTAGCACCTAAGTGTATATTATAAACTTAAAAACACCTCACCATTGATGGATAACACTTCATTCTTTGTTGGAAACAAAGGGATCAAATCCTCAAGCACCTAACCTTTCTTGCCAAAATGTCAACAAGAGTGATTCCACACTCAAAGATGACCCTAGTTTCAATGTCTTTTCCAATACCTACACTAAGATGGCTTTTCCAAGCCCTACACTAAGGAAAGAAAATACAATTTGAGTAATACTCAATCAATTCATCAAGTCTAATGAAAATACCCACTAAAGTGTCTATTTATACTATTACATAACAAATGTCCAAAATGCCCTTAATGAATAAGGGAAAGTAAGCGCCTCTTGGATGTCACTTTGGGATGTAAATGTCTTCAATACTCTTCACTCGAGGCACCTTTTGAGTATAGTGGTTCCCTTCTCCTCTTTCAACTTGACAAGGCTTTAAAAGGCTCCAAACACTTGCCAATTCTGGAGCTTGAACCTTATAATGCCTTGTACTCTTTTGTGCTCTTTCTGCTTGTATCATCATCTCCATCTTGAAAGGAATTTGTCCTAAAATTCAGATGTTGTAAAACCAAAGAGAGATAAAAACAAGAACATAATCCTCTTGGTAGGAGCGTTAGTCTTAGTACCACACTCTTATCATCAATCCATAGTTGTTCATACTTAACATACACCCACATATCCTTGGTATTCAACATGAAAAGCTTAGCATAAAGGATACCAAAGAAGTGAATAGCATCAATATTGAAAGATAATAAGCATAAACCGAAACTAAACTTACAACATCTCACAAGTACCCCGGGGTTAAAGGGAAGTAGTAGGCATGGGTCTAGGCCAAAACTACCCACCCCTTGTACTTGAGGATCAAATTCATGACTTCCCAAAACACCACACATAATTTTGACATACACATGGTCACCTTGAACAATTTTAACTTCATGAATTTCATCACACTAGCTCAAAGGACCATACTCATTGATAAGCCAAGGCTGTTCACATTGACATACATCTATATATCCTTGGTGTTTGACATGAAAAACATGGAACAAAGGATATAAACAAAGTGAATAGAATCAACATCAAAAGGAAATGCATATGACCCAAAGTTACTCCACCCACACCCCAAAGGTACACCGAGATCAAATAGAAGTAGGAGATAAGGGTCTAAGACGAGATGACCCACTCCTTTTATTTGGCTACTAAGCATTACTCATAACTTTGACATACACAAGGCCACTATGAGAAAGACTAGTATCATGGATTTCATTACACAAGTTCAAAGGACCATGTTCAATATGAAGATCAACATTACAAACATCAATACTAACTTGGAAATTCTCAAGTATACCATTCTCATGTTCAAGTAGTAAATTAGTTTTAAGAGCAAGTTGATCATTATTCACAATAAAAGAGATACTAAGGAAAGAGGTATGCACTTGTAAACCCAAAACCACTTCACAAGACACCAAATCACAACATTGTGAGTTCAAGGAAGTGTTGAGAGTACCAAAGTCACCTCAGCTTAGGATTTGGTAGTCCACCTTTTTGGAGCTCTCGATCAAGGGAGTCACTAGTTTATTTCTCATGCTTTCATGTGGAACACCTTTTGTATTCTTCTTGGATATGATATCATTTTATCTTGTACCTGCACATAAGAAGAATCAAAGTTATGTAAAATGCTAGCCTTTGGGTTAGGAAATAACAAGGAACAATCAAGATCCACAATGAAGCATTTCTTTCCCCTTCTAACTTCACTACCTATGGTTTCTCTTTCCCTTACCCTCTTTGCTTTATACTCTTCTTGTATCTCAACATCAAGATTCTCTCCATCTTGAGGCTTGGCCTCATTCTATTTGGATTCTAACGTGTGGAGAGGAGTCATTGGATTTTTAAAGTGTAGGATCTTTGGACTTGAGGTGTTTGGACTTGTGAAGGGTAAAGCCTTTGGTCAAGTGAGTTTGAAACCTTGTACTTCGGATTTAGAGGTAGCATTTGAGTACCAAGTCCCTTTTGTTGGACTTTGTTCAATTGTAGGTGTAATGGTCTTTGGAACTCTCGAGTTTGGGGACTTTAGACTTGATAGCTTGGTTTTGTGGAGGCTTTGGTGGACAAAGTCTATCAATTCCCACTTTCATTCTAATCACACCACCCTTTAAAGAATCCAATTCTCCTCTCATAGCTTCCAACTCACCCTTCAAGTCATGGGATAAGGCATCAAACCGAGCCAACAAGACTACCAAGACATTATTTCTAAGTGAAGGAGCTCCTGAACTCTCATGTTCCATGCTCAATGTACCTATAAAATAAGGAAAAACATCAAAGGAAAACCTACAAAATCAGAAAACTCGTTAGTTCAGTAAACCTCACCGCACTTACACTCGGATCTCACCTTACACTTGGTCTCACAAGTGTTGAAAACTTGGCAATACTTGGCAAGTGAATAAGTGGTGAATATGCTTTGGCCCAGAATCAATTTTTGTTTGATATGACTCGAATAAAAAAATGATGTATGGACTTGAACCAACAAACTATTATGAATAAAAAATGAGAAAAGCACACAAAAATTGAAGACAAGAAACAAACAGACTTTAGACTAATTACCAACCTAGTAGGAACTTACTAGCTTGCTAATTAGTGCTAGAATTAAGTTACTAGAAACTAGAATAAAAAACTAGAAACTAGGAAAGTCTACTTAGAACTTGATTTGGCCGTTTACACTTGATGGCATGGCACTGTTGGATTGGACATTGAGCTTCAAAATTTTTTAATCCCAAAATGTCACTCTCGTCCTAACTCCTTATGGAAGAAGAGAAAATGCTTTGGGACGAAAAAACAACAGGTTTACAGCCCTTTTCAAGCTCCAATTTGGATTCAAAAAGAAATGGTCCCCCCTATTGTACCTTGATTGTACTTGATTTTATACTTCGATTATTCCTTTCTCTTCTTTCTTTTGGATGACAATGAATATGCCAAGGAATATTCTTTCACAAACACCAAGTACACTTTCTTTCCACCCCTTTTTTGGATCAAACACACTCTTTCAATATTTTTCTTTAGCAAAACTTGATGAAAGTAGAAGAGCAAGATGAATATTTAAGAGTTGACCAAAGTTTGACCTTCACTCAAATGAATCGTAACCTTTATTTTTTTATAGATCTAGGTTCCTTAGGTCAAGATGAACTCAAATATCAAAAAAACAAGCTCAACCAACATCCAAAATACAAATCCCACACGGATCTTGAGCTTAGAAACTTCAAAATGCCATATCCATGGAGGTCATAGCCCAAACTCAACCAAATCTTATTCCACGAGTAGATATAGACTCCCTAGGTTCTAGAGAGCAAGGATACAACACAAGAAAATTCCAAAACAAAACAAAAATGTGTAGATCTAGGCTTTAATTTCGGATCTACAACAAGACACTACTAGACATCATTTTTTTGTGATTTTTCTTTGGATTTTGATTCTTTTTGTCAGGATTTTCTTGATAAAGACACTAAAACCAAGACTTAGGGCTGTAGGAACAACCCTAAACAAGGATTTGATACCAAATGATAGCTAAAACAAAGCTATACCTGAAATTTAAGACTAAAGGTGCAAAAATCAGCAACTTAAGAAAGAGGAGATGAAGTAGAAACAATAAGAAAATTGCATTAAATGAAAAATAGTAATGAAACATACACCAACCCTAATAATTAGAACCTAAGTGTACATTAAACACTTAAATACACCTCACCATTGATGGATAACACTTTATTCATAGGTGGACACAAAGGTATCAACTCCATAAGAACCCAACCTTTCTTGCCAAAATGTAAACAAGAGTGATTCTACACTCAAAGATGACCCTAGTTTCCATGTCTTTTTCAAGACCTACACTAAGATGGCTTTTCCAAGCCCTACAGTAAGGAAAGAAAATACTATTTGAGTGATACTCAATCAATTCATCAAGTCTAATGAAAATACCCACTAAAGTATCTATTTATACTATTACATAACAAATGTCAAAAATGCCCTTAATGAATAAGGGAAAGTAGGTGCCTCTTGGATTTCACTTTGGGATGTAAAATGTATTCAATGCCCTTCACTTGAGGCACCTATTGTGTGTAGTGGTTCCGTTCTCATTCTTCAAATTGATAAGCCTATAAAAGGTTCCAAACAGTTGCTAATTCCGAAGCTTGAACCTTTATAATTCCTTGAACTCTTTTGTGCTCTTTATGCTTGTATCACCTGTTCTCCTCAATGGTCAAGATTCAATGTCAAATGTTTACACACGTCATAGTATTCCATGACACTTTTGTTTCCTTGCCTCAAGGGTACAACTTGGCAAGAAGTTCTTGTTTGTATCCCTCGGGTAAGTACCTTTGATGCATAAAGTACCTTAATATAAACGATGGAGGTGGCTTCCCGACAATCAACATATCGCCAAACCTCTTCACATACTCCCACCAAGTATTTTCATACCCCTCAAAGTGTGTGATTGTATAACAACTCTTCTTCCCGTCATTTAGATCATTCACTTGGAATATACTATCACAAGTTGATTCCCAAGAAAGTTATGCCTCGGGATCACTCTCACCCTTGAAGATTGAAAGACTAACTTTGATAGAATTGAGGCCAAGCTCTCAAGTTTGTTGACCACCTCTATCCTCACGGCCTAACTCACCTTTCCTACCTCCCAACTCTTTATCCCTCAAGGGAACATTACCATAAGCTCTATAACCCCCATATTGTTCCTCCCTACCATAACCTTCTACACGGTTTGGTGGATTTGGATTAAGTGGATTGGGATTTGGAGGATAGTAAGGACTTTGGTTCAACTGAGTTTTGATTGGAAAGTGAGGTTTTTGGTTGAGTGGAGGGCTCAGGTTTGATGGAATTTAGGTTCCAAATCTTTCATGTTGGGATTGGCAATGTAGAGGGTAGGTTGGTCTATCATACTTACGGTTTTTGAAGGTATTTGGTGGTGGTCTTGGTGGATTCATCACTTAGTGTAATATATCAGGGGAGATTGTAAGGGAAGTGTTTTGAGGAGTTGAAGGTCAGGAACTTCTTTGACTTTCTACCCATTCTAATCTCCTACTCATTGTAGACACATCTCCCTTTATTGTTTCCAAATCCCTTCTCACGGTTCCAACTTTCGTGATCAATCTTTCAAGTGTTCGGGGGATAGACTCAAGTGAGGCTTTTATAGTATCTAGAGTACTATTATCTCAAAGCCTCAACACACTCACTCACTTCGATTACCTTACTCGTGGCTTCACAAGTGTTGTAAGCCGGCTAAGGAATCTCTAAGGAGTCGAGGATTGAGTCTACTCTTGTCCGGATTAGATTTTCAGTTTGAAACTCAAACAAATATCAAAGGAAGAGAGCCAAGAACTAATCAACGAATCGAAATAATAAAAACGTTCACAAATAATGGTAACAAAAATAAACGGGAAAAAAAATAACTAACAAGCTAGTAGGATATTACTAGGTCGCCAATTAGTGTTGAACCAACAAAATAAACTAAAAAACAATAAAATAAAACTAAGAAATCTAAAATTTAAACTAAAAAATGTTGCATGAACAGTAATTTAGTGATGTGTCAGTCCACATTGGCTTCGGTTATGTCAAAATGTTACTCTCCAATTTCAAGTCCTGATTAATTTACTATTTGGAATTTATGGATTTGGTTAATGGAGGGAAATAAGGTCTTGGAGCCTATTTGTTCAAATTCAAGACAAGAATTGACTTCTTTGTACTATCTCCTTGAAACAAGGTCCTTAAATCAAGGAAAGTAGATGAAAAGTGGTTGTCAAGTCTTTTGAGTGATGTGATCAAGTCTTTCACCAACAAGTACTACAACTTGGACTTTCACCTTTTGTAGATCTAATGTTCACTCTTTTGTTTTAAAAAGAGATGAAAAGGGAGAAGAACAACAAGAACCCAATAGCAACACTAAGAAAAATAACAATATTCTCCAAGAGCAACAACAAATTCCAATGCCTAATTCCACAACAACAAGGCCCTCAACATGGTGAAGGCTTAGAATGACAATAATATCAAATCAGCTACACTTTTCTCACATCAACAACATCAACAAGTTCAAGTTCAAGCTTTGATTTGGACACCTTTTCAATGTTGGTGAGAATGAAACGAACACTTGAAACACTCTAAACATCAAAATGACTACCAAATCTAGACACACAAACAAGTTTTTTGCCAAGACAACAACAAGATCCAGATTCAGCCAAGAACACAAGAATACTTCAACTTTTTTTTTTCTTTTTTTTAACAAGAAAGCCCAAGAATTGATCTTGTTAGAACAAAATCAAGCCATGCTATGATACCAAATGAAACAATAAAAACAAGGAAGACACGAAATCACACTCCAAAAATAGTCCACAAGATAAAAGATCTGAGGACCCTTTTAAAGACCACACTCGGATTCACCATAACCACACAATAACGAGATAGAAAGACATGTTTTAAACACCAAATCAGCCAACCCAAACTATATTACCCACAATCTATGAAGAACAAGATGAATACAACAATGTGAAGAGCAACAACTATATAAACGGCTTCACTAGAAGATAGAAATGTTACAAGGATGAAAAAATATAAATAATAGATAGGTAGATACACACTACTACAAAAACTAAGAACCTAAGTGTTTGTCACACATAAAGACCCTTAATAATTATAGTAGTAATACCTACACTCTTCGGAGAACACAAGAGGGACTCAATTCATCAAGCATCCACACGTTCCAAGCAAGCAAACCACAAAAGAGAATTCACCCTCTTGTTGTAACCTAGTTTCAACCAAGTATCAAGGATGAGAGAACTTTTGAGTTTCAAAGTGTTATACAATTATCAATATGCAAAAACTAAGTGATGAAACCCGATTATGTTCCTTATATAGTTTATTACAAATAGAAGTCAGAATATCCAAAATGCCCCTTAAGTTTGAGGCGCCCCTCTAGTGCAATGTAGTGGCTGATTTTTGGTGTGTTTTAGGCCCTTAATTACACTTCTCTAGCACACACACTTGGATGAATTCAATGCATATCCACATAAGTCCATCTACGTGATCGCACTTGTATTATTAAAAGAGAGGTATTAAAAGACCATAATGCCCTTAAGTTGAGACGTCTTTGGAGTGTATTCAAGGCATCCTTGAAAAGTATTCAAGGTCCTTTATCACACTTTAGCATGTACATTCCTTTGTGAGAGTTCATAAAATACTCACAACCCTCCGTCTTAATAAACATAGCTTTTAGATTTTGTAGCTCTTAGGCTTGTCTTCTTCTGAATAGCGTTGATCTTTTGATACCCGTATGAAAAACCCTACATTGTTCTACTTATAATGTATTACAAATATAAGGTGAAATAACCAAAAATTCCTTTAATGAAGATTAAACATCTAGGTGCCCTTGGAGTGTATTTGATGGACGGTTTTGGAGTTATTTTAGGTCCTCCATTGCACTTTACTTGCACACTCCAAGTCGCGGTTCAATACACTCTTGAACTCATCCATCTCTCTGGTTGTGCCCATATCAGCATTTCTCTATCAAGTGCCCAAAATGGTCTCTACATGCATGCTCTTGTATTCTCGAGGTGACCAAATCTTGAGTCATTATGTGTTGGCCTCCAAGGACGTCATCAAAAGCTATGAGGGTCGTTTGACTCGTATGACCCTAAAATTTACCTGTGCATTGATCATGGCTATTTTCATTGCCCCCATAATCTCCAACAACTTTGTAGCCATAAACTCCCTCACTACAATCATTGTCTCCCATGTCGTAGTCACATTAATCCGCGGCTATCGAAGACATGTTCCCTTTATAACACCTTGTACCTACTGATAAGAGCACGACCAGTGTAGGGATTTTCCAAGCCAAGCCCTTTATCTCAAGAGAAATGTCTTTCAATATTATTAAATAACTAATGAAAAATAAGCCTAAAGAGTCTATTTATAGCTTATTAAATAAAAGACCAAAATACCCTTAATGAAATGGGGATCCTATGAAGTGTAAAGAAAAGGCATAAAAAGACCATTACACCCTTAATAAGAGGGGCAGTCATGGAGTGCTTCATGAGCTCTTATTAAAACTTCCACTTATACAGTCCCTTGTGTCATTTTGTCCTTCACAATTATTCTTCATCACTTTGAACTCTTGGAAATGTCATCAAGGAAAGCTTTCAAGAAATCTTCCAAACATGGCATGGCTTTATGGAGATCCCAAAATAGTCTCCCCATGCATGGTCTCTTCCCCATACTATGCCCACTATCGAATTCTTCATATGTTGTCCTCGAATGATGTCTTCAAAAGCTAGGATGGCCATTTGGAGTGTATAACCCTCTCCTTTTTAAAAAGGATTCTACCTCAAATCTACACCTTGCAAGATCAAATAATGGATAAACAAGAACAACATCCTCATGGCATGAGGGTTAGGGTTAGTACAACAAACAACATCATCATGCCAAGGTGGTACACACTTGAAATATAACCACATAACCTTTGTTTTAGCCATGAAAAGCTTAGTAAGAATGTCACAAAGTGAGTGGCTATGAACATCACCATGAGATAATGAAACTACAAAGGACATAATGGCATTAACAATATCCAAAGGTAAGAATACCTTACTCTTAGGAGCCATTAGAAACAATTGTTTCATAACATCTTTGGTATACCACACCAAGGGTGGTGTCCTAATTGGTTTTAAAGTTCACAAAATCCATCTAACATTATTATTTTAAAAATTGAACCAACCAACAAAATTCCTACCTTTATATAGAACAAATCCAAGACTAGCATAGATGTCATCATAGCCAAAGAGGTAGTAGAGAAAAGAATCACTTGTAGAGGCATCATCCAAGTTACTATTGCCTATGTGAATGTTAATTGACTTAATGGACTTAGCACATAATTCACACAAAGATGGGATAAAAATATTTAAGCACATGCAAATTCTTCCATTTAAACAAATGATCAACTTGGAATACACAAGTTGGGATTCATTAACTTTAAGCCCAAGTGTGTCAAATATCGATGCAAGAACATAAAAAATACCCCAAAGAGGCAATGACAAAATTTCCCTAGGGTACTCAATCATGAAACCACCTTTGAAATAGGGGTCTCTCATCATCACAAGGTCATAAATAAGGGAATTACATGAATGGAATTCATCTAAAGTGTTTTCAAGAGACAATTCTCGCTTGACCTACAAGTAGTGATACCTTGGTCAAGAATGGAACCACTCAAGAGTGAACTCTCTTGTTTCCTTTTATTACTCCCCTTCTTTAGTGAATGGCTAACTTTTTTAGAAATCCCCCCCCACTCCATGCATAACTTGGGTCTATTAAGTGGGTTGTAAATCCATAAGAAAGACTTTCCATCATGGAGAAGGATACCAACATTCACAATCAAACCTTGCTTCTCATTTTGACCAAGTATCAAGTTTGATGTGAAGAAATTTTCACACCCCAATAGGTCACCAGGGTCAAATGGGATAAGTAGCCAAGAACATGGGTCAAGGATATACTCATTTTCCCTAAGATGCTATTCTTGTCATTAGACATACCCTCAAGTATACACAACCCACTATTATCATCAAAGGAATCACAACTCAAGTTAACATAAGGATCACACAATTCATCCCCATATTTATCATACAAAGGTGTTGTGTCATACAATGGATCAAAATTAAAATGACTTTCACATGAACAATCATTAATTGGGTTTCTTAAACAAAATCAAAGTCACCATAACTCAATTGATAATTCTTTTTCAAAAGTAGGAAATCACCATCAAGAAAAGGATGGTTAACATAATCTTCACTTAACCCTATATTCTTAATGGATTTCAAGAAATAGGGTAAGTGAATCTTAAGCATGCCACCTTTCTTTTTACACACATCATCTTGCACTTCACAAGGTGTCATGCAAGAAGTGATCTCACTGTTTTCACACAAGACATCTTTCTTTGAGAGAAATTTACTATTCAATAGTAATGAGTTTAAGCATATAAGTTCACTCTTATAAAGACATACGCCTTGTTTCACATCATTTTCATCCACATAATATCTTTGAGAAAAACTATCATGAAGGAATTCATCACACAATATGCTCAAAGAGTCATCTCTAATCCCATGATCAACTCTATCAACATCATCACTAACTTGAGACTTATCAAACACACCACACATATGCTCAAGTAGTGGACTATATTCGTGAGTAAGTAGATCATTATTCATATCCTCACTAGTTGTTGGCAACTCACATACCAATGTAGACTCACCTTGGTTTTCACAAGGTTCAACTAGTGTGTGAATACTCTTGTCACTTAGTAATGGCACCTTATTCAAGTTATAAGTTCTAGCACTAGATGGACACAAATTATTTTTACAAAAAGAATCAATTTTCTCATCTAAAGGATCAACTAGTACTTTCATACTTACAATAAGAGTTTGGTCCTCATCCAACCTAACAAAACCAAGAGTATAACAAAAGGAAGACTCATGTACTCCTATTCTAGGCAATCCCACAACTATACCCACTTGGCTAAGACTAGCCATATCACAACATTCTATGTTTATAGGAGTGTAGGGAATATCTTTTACCTTTTATCTCATATAAAGTATGCTATTAACCTTAGTTTGGATGATGGAATCCCATTTTGTCCTTTTGAAAGCTCTTATACCAAGGGAGTTTGTCAAGACTTCTCCCTTGAATCATTTATTCATACCTTGAGGGAGCTTGGTAGTTTTGAGGAGTGGAGTAATTGGAGTTCTTTTGACCTTACTTGTGATCCAACCTTCCACTCATAGTAGATATAATCCTTTTGAAAGAATTCATCCCCCTTTCTAGTCTACCAAAGTTTGTTTTTATTCTTTCCATTTCACGGTCAAGGGTCACAAGTTGAGCCAAGCTAGCATTAGTGGCATTGTTGTCCAAGGCTTGGGAAGTTGAACCTTCGGGTTCCATAGCTATTATACCTAAAAAAGGCAAAAAATAAACCTACAAAATGAACAAACAAGTTAGTTCAAATAACCTCACCAACTCTCACTCTCGATTTTACCTCACATATGGTTTCACAAGTGTTGAAAATTTGGCTTGTACTTCGTGAGTGATTTCAGGGATGAGTCTACTTTTGTCTAGAATAGATTTTCATTTGAATTGACTTAAAGAAATATTGTTCGAACATAAACCAACAAAACAAAATTAAAAAAAGCACAGACAGAACAAAAACACGAAGAAAAGGGCATTAAAACTGATTCTCAACCTAGTAGGTAGTTGCTAGTTTGCAAATTAGTGATAGAATCAACAAAATGTAACTAAGAATAAAAATAAGAAACAAAGAAGTCCAAGTTTGAGCTAAAATTAGGTTTTACACAAAATGATGACGTAGGACCTTTTGATTGGACGTAAACTTTTCAAATTTTTTGTTCTTCAAAATTTGTGTCTCGTCCAACTCAATCCCAAGAGAGTGTAATTTCAGTTTTGGGGGGAATTTGTAAGGTTTTTGGAGCCTTTCCACGCTTCAAAATGGATTTGAAATAAATTGGTAACCTTCCCCCCCGTACTTGCAATTGTACTTGAAGATTTCTTTTGTCTTTATTATTTTCTTCTTTTGGCAAGACTAGGAAACTTCTTGGAAATTACCTTTAACAAATAGTAAACTCTCTTTCCTCCCTTTTTAAGATCAAATGCACTTTTGAATATTCTTCTTCAACAAGATATGAATATTGAGGAAGAACAATATGAATATTCAAGAGTCGACAAAGTTTGACCACAAGGCAAATGACCTCCAAATCCAAATTTTCTTGTAGATCTAGGTTCCCTTTGCCAAGCCAAGCACAAATGCCATAAAATAAATTATAAATCATCACAATCATAACACACCACACTAAATCCACCCTCAAAAAGCTTCAAACTCACGTTCAACAATGGTGGAATGCTCAAAACAACCCAGATCTTGCTCAAAACTTAGATCTAGAATCTATTAGTGCGAGTGAGAAAGGATCTAGAACTAGAAACTATCAAAACATATAAAACTATGTAGATATAGTGTTTAAAATTCGGATCTAACTAGACAACAGACAATTTTTTGAGTTTTTAGATTTTGACTCTCTTTTGTGAAGATTTTCTTAAGGTAACAATAATCCAAGACTTAGAGTTGTGGGAAAAAACTCTAAAACATGGCTCTTGATACCAAGTGATATGAATCTAACCTAGATCTTAGAACAAAAAATAAAAATAACATAAGTAGAAGAGAGATGAAGTAGAGAAGACACAGATCCAAACAAAAACAAGATAGATTGCATAATGTAAAGGATAGTTGTGAGACATGATAGTTGTGAGACATAAACCTTCACAAATGGTAGGAACCAAGGTGTGTATAAAATACCAATACCCACTACACTCTCTAAAGGAAACACCACACTCTTAAGTTGATCAAAAAGGGATTCAACTCCTCAAGCACCAACCTTTCTTAGCTGGATTGTCAACTCAAGTGAATCAACACTCAAGCTAACCCTAGTTACAATGATTTTTCCAAGTCCTACACTACAATGGATTTTCCAAGACTTACACTAAATCACTCACTCTCAAGAGAAATGTCTTTCAATATCATTCAACAACTAATGAAAAATAAGCCTAACGAGTCTATTTATAGCTTATTACATAAACTACCAAAATACCCTTAATGAAAAGGGGCTCCTATGGAGTGTAAAGAAAGGGCACAAAAAGACCATTATACCCTTAATAAGAGGGGAGGTCATGGAGTACTTTAATAGATCTTCTTCATGCTTCCACTTATACAATCCCTTGTGTCATTTTGTCCTTCACAATTATTTTTAATCACTTGAAACTCTCGGGCATCTCATCAAGGAAAGCTTCTAAGAAGTGTTCCACACACGGCATGGCTTTATAGTGTGCCAAAAATGGTCTCCCCATACATCTCTATTCCCCCCAATGTTTCCACAATTAGATTCTTCACGTGTTGGCCTCAAATGATGTCTTCAAAAGCTAGGATAGCCATTTGGCTCATATTAGGCAAGTTACTTGAAGAGAAATAATGTAATGTACTTCAAATGTCTTGCCTCGTCTTATTTTGAAATCATGTTTCAGGGTATTTTGATGATAATGGTTCCCTTAACTCTTTTAATTACTATTTTTTTCTTATGATGATGACTTGAATGTGAATAGAATGTATTATTTTCCTATTTTAGTTTGCAAGCCTATTTTTTGTTCGATGAAGAGTCTATGGATTAGACTTGACAAACAACTCTTGTCTCTTATTTCTTTTCACGCGTATGTTGATAGACAAGTTATTACCTCTTTAGAAGGGAGTACGAGTTTTTGTGATTAGAAGGGTATCCAACTCTCTAAAACACCTCAATATGTGAAGTGTGTGCCACCTTGGTTTGATGGTATATTTGGTTGTGCTAACCTTAACCATTATGCCTTAAGAAAAGTGTATTTTCTTGTGTCCCCTATTGTTTTACAAGGTTTGGAACAAAATAAAACCTTGATTTGATACCAAATGATAAAGGAACAAACCTAAAATCCAAAAAATAACAACAAAACTAAAGGGAAGAAGATGAGATGAAGAAGAAAAACCAAACGCACATTCGGATTTAGCACAAAAAGAAGAGAAAATGCATAAACTTAAAGGATAGTTAGTGAAACATAAACCTTTACAAATTATAGGAACTAAGGTGTTTATCAAACACCAAACCCTCTAAAATACACAAAGGCAACACCACACTCTTTCGTTGACACAAAAGGGACTCGAAGCACCCCAAAGCACCAATGTTTCTAAGCCGATTGTCAACTAAAATGAATCCACACTCAAGGTAACCCTAGTTTCAATTATGGATTTTCCAAACCCTATAATAAAGGAGATACACTCTCAAAGAGAGAAGAAATCTTCAATATACATCAAAATCTGAATGAAAAATAAGCCTGAGGAGTCTATTTATATCTTATTGCATAAAAGACCAAAACACCCTTAATGAAAAGGACCTCCTATGGAGTGTAAAGAAAAGGCACAAAAAAGAACATTACACCCTTAATGAAGGGGAAATTATGGAGTGTTTGATGTGGTCTTTTTCACACTTCAACATATACCTTTCCTTGTGTATCAAACACCAATAGAAATTGCATAGACATAAAGGATAGATAGTGAGACATACACCTACACCAATGAATAGCACCAAGGTGTGTATCAAACACCAAGATATACAACACCAATGGAGGATAACACCACACTCTGAGGTGTACACAAAGGGATCAACTTCTCAAGCACCCAACCTTTCTTTCCAAAATGTCAACAAAAGTGATTCCACACTGAATGATAACCCTAGTTTTAATGCATTTTCCAAGAACTACACTAAGATGGCTTTCCCAACACCTAAACCAAGGAAAGAATATACAATTTGAGTTTCTCTCAATTAATTCATCAAAACTAACGAAAATATAAGCTAAAATATATATTTATACAATTTCATAACAAAGACTAAAATACCCTTAATGAAGGGTGGTCTTTTGGGGTGTAAAGAGAGCTATCAAAGAAAATATTTACCTTAATGAAAGCCCTTGAATTAGGCACGTATAGAGTTTTGAACCTCTCCTCCTCTATCAACTTGAACAAGGCCTTGTAATGGTTCCAAAAAGGGTCTTCAAGAACTTGCAAATTCGAAGCTTGAACCTTTGACAAAACCTTGTAATCCTTGTGCTCTTTATGCTTGTATTATCCTCTCCATCTTGAAAGGAATTTTTCCTCAAATTCACACCTTGAAATTAACCACATATAAAGGAAAAACAAGAACACAATCCTCATAATAGGAGGGTCCGCATTAGTACCACAAATTATATAACCATGCCAAGGAGGTACACTTTTGAAATACAAACAACAATCCTTTGTTATGATCATAAAACACTTACTACAAGCATCACAAAGGAATTGGATAAGATAGACATCAAGGAATGAGGAGTACAACCCAAGACCATCACACATATCAAAAAGCTAAGGTTGTTCACATTTGACATACTTTCATGGGTCCTTTGTGTGTGATATGAATATCTTAGCATGAATGGCTCAAATGAGGTGGTTTTGGCAAAAATCAAGAGATAAGAAAACTAAAATGGTCTTAATGGCTATACTATACCTAAAAGGTAAGACTTCCTTGTGCTTAGGAACCATAAGATACATTTGTTTCATTATCTCTAAAAAGGACCTCATCAAATATGGTGCCACTATTGATCCTAAGGTTTACCTCACCGACATATCATTATCATTCAAACAAGGAAACCAACCACCAAACTTACTACCTCTACATAATACACATTCAAAATTAACATAGTTATCATCATAGGTAAAGTGGTAGTATAGGAAGGAATCAAGTGTGAAGACATCACCTAAGGTACTCTCATGTACAAGATGGTCACTTGGTCCAAAATATATAGCACATGAGGCACATAAAAATGGAATTAGGAAAATTAAGCACGTTCAACTTTTTTTTTTCTAAACAAACAATCAACTTGGCATCCACAAGTTGAGATTTACCCCATTCAATCACAAGTGTGTTAAGCAAGAATGCACATTTAGAAGAATTATCCTAAGAAGACAATGACACTTTTGCCCTCAAGTTTTCAAGAATAATACTTTGCTTGTCATGTAGACCAAGAAATAGGTTGGCAATGCCAACATCATCATATCCACATTTGGCACCAGGATCAAATAGAAAGAGTGGCCTTAGACATGGATCTAGACAACACTCTTTTTCCCCATAGGCTTCACCCAATCTAGAAAACATACTCTCTACAATATCATACATATCATCAAAGGTAAATAAAGAGTAGAGAAAGGTTTCATACAAATCAACTTCAACTATGGTGCACGTATGCGAGTACTCACTAGTTCGAGGTTCATCAGCACTACGATGCTCAACATAGAAAATAAACAAAGAAGAAGTAGATGGTATTTCTAAGCATGCACCACTTTCTATTTTAAGATAGTAATACCCACATAGATATAAATCACCATGGGATCACACACAAAAATATTTTCACATGAGCAATCACAATTTAGGTTTTCTAAATATTCAAGGTCACCTTCACCCAATTATGTTTTTTCTTGGTTTCTTTGAGAAAAGCTATAAATATGGCTTTTATCATACAACGTGCTCAAGGAATCATCTATAATCCCATGATCAACCCTATCAACATTATCACTAACTTGAGACTTACCAAATACACCACACACATGCTCAAGTAGTGGACTACATTCGTGAGTAAGTTGATCATCATTCACAACCTCACTAGTTGTTGGCAACTCACATACCAAGGTAGACTCACCTTGATTTTCACAAGGGTTAAATAGTGTGTGAATACTCTTGTTTTTTAGTAATGGAACCTTATTAAAGTTATAAATGCTAGCACTAGATGAACACAAATCATTCTTACTAAAAAAATTGATTTTTTATCTAAAGGATCAACTAGTACTTGCGTACTCACAACAAGAGCTTGGTCCATAACAACACCAAGAGTCTCAAAAAAGGAAGAGTCCTACACTTCTTTACTAAGCAAATCCGAAACTACACCACTTTGGCCACTACTAGCCACATCACAACAATTCAAGTATCTAGGAGTGTAGAAGATAGTTTTGTTACCTTGTACATCATGGGAAATGTGTTCTTCACTTGGTTTTGCATTAGCGAAGACTTCATGATCCACATTACAAGGGAATTTGTCAAGGTTTCACATTGGACTCACTTCATCATCATTTATCCCAAAATTGGGACTTTCGGCCAAGGGCTTGAAGGGAACTTCCTTGGGCTTCTTCTTGGGACTTCTAGGGTCTTAAACGTGCACATGAGAAGACAAAAAACTGGGCACAATGATAGTATTTGGGTTAGTGAGCAATAAGGATTCTTCGTGGACAATATCCATAATCAAGCATTTCTTTCCCCTTTCAACTTCACTACCTACGGTTTCTCTTTCCCTTACATTCTTTTCTTCACGCTCTTCTTGTATCTCATCATTAAGTTCCTCTCTATCTTGAGGATTGGCCTCATTCTCTTCAGATTATTACTTATGGATAAGAGGCACTGGATTTGGTTGATGTTAGGATTGGATTTGTGGCATGGGGTTTTGTGGAGTGTAGAGTCTTTGGTCAAGTGGATTTGGGACATGGTGGTTTAAATTTTATGGACATTTTGGTGGACATAGTCTATCAAACCCCGCTTTAATTCTAATCATGTTACCCCTCATGGATACCAAATCACCCCTCATGGATCCTACATCACCCTTCATGGATCTCAAGTTACCCTTTATAGCTCCTAACTAACCCTTCAAATCTCGGGTTGGTGAATCAAACCGAGCCATCAAGGCTCCTAAAACATCATTTCCCAAAGGTTGGGATGTGGTACCTTCAGATTCCATGGTTAAAGTACCTAAGAACAAAATAAAAATAACAAAGACAACACCTACAAAATGATCAAACAATTTAGTTCAAAAGACATACCACACTCACACTCGAATCTCACCTCACACTTGGTCTCACAAGTATTGAAAACTTGGAAATACTTGGTAAGTGAATGAATGGTGAATATTCTTTGTCCTGAAATTGATTTTTGTTTGATATGACTCAAATCAAAATGATGTATAGACTTGAAGCAACAAGTTACTATGACTTATAAATGAAAAAAAAAACATAAAAAGTGAAGACACGAACAAATGGACTCAAGACTAATTATCAACTTAGTAGGTACTTACTAGTTTTCTAATTAGTGATAGAATCAACACAACAGAAACTAGAAACAACAATCAGAAACTAGGAAATCTAAATTAGAACTCAATTCGATTATTTATGCAAGTGCTGATGTGGCACTTTATGATTGGTTGTCGATTTTTTTTGCAAAACTTTTTTCAACTTCAAACTTTGTGTTTCGGTCAAATACCAACTAATGAGAGTGTATTGATGAAATTTGGGTAAAAATGGAGGGTTGGAGCCTTTTTTTGCAAGTTCAAATGGATTTGAAATCAATGGTCCCCCTACTTATACTTTCATTTGTATATTGAATATTCCTTTTGTCTCTTCTTCTTTTGGAAGACTTGAATATTCTTGGAATATTCTTTTTTACAAATAACTTTTTAACTGTCTTTATTTCTTTTTTTGGATCTAACACCCCTTTTGATTCTTCTTTTTCAACAAGATATGAGGATGGTGAAGAACAATATGAATATTCAATAGTTGACCAAAGTTTGACCACAAGGCAAATGAACCCTAACTTCAATTTTTCTTTTACATCTAGGTTCCCTTTGCCAAACCAAGCAAAATCAACAACAAATCAGCCTCAAAACACCACAAAAAAGATGGTCAAAACGAGATCCTACCACAACAAGCTTCTAACAAACCTCAACAATGATGAAATAGCTCAAAATCAACTAAATCTTACTCCAAACTTAGATATAGACTCATTAGTGCTAGGGAGCAAGGATCTAGAACTAAAACCCAACAACAAAAAATTTTTTTTTAGTAGATATAGGTTTGAATTTTTGGATCTACCACTACCAAAAACGAAATTCAACTTTTTTTGTGGTATTTTTGACTCTAGACTCTTTTTTTGTGAAGATTTTCATAGATCCAAGGCTTAGAGTTGTGGGAACAACTCTAATACATGGCTTTGATACCAAATGATACAAGAAACAAATTACTAAAACTGAAATTAAGACTAAAATCCTAAAAATCAGCAACTAGAAGAAAGGTTGATGAAGAAGAAAACACATGGAGTCAAACTAAAAGAAGAGAAAATTGCATAAACATAAAGGATAGATAGTGAGACATACACCTACACCAATGAATAAAACCAAGGTGTGTATCAAACACCAAGACACACAACACCTATGGATTATAACTCCACTCTCTTAGGTGGACACAAAGGGATCAACTCATCAACCACCCAACCTTTCTTGCCAAAATGTCAACAAGAGTGATTCCACACTCAATGATGACCCTAGTTTCAATGTATTTTCGAAGACCTATACCAAGATGGATTTTCCCAACCATACACTAAGGAAAGAAAATATAATGTGATTTTCACTCAATTAATTCATCAAAACTACGGAAAATAGATGCTAAAATATCTATTTATACTATTACATAACAAACACTAAAATACACTTAATGAAGGATGCTCATTTGAAGTGTAAAGGAGAGGTATCAAAGACAATATTTCCCTTAATGAAGGACCTTGAATTAGGCACCTATGGAGTTTATAACCCTTCCTCCTCTTTTAACTTGAACAAGGTTTTGTAATGGTTCCAAAAAGGGTCTTCAAGAACTTGCAAATCCGAAGCTTGAACCTTTGACAAAACCTTGTAATACTTGTGCTCTTTATGTTTTTATAAGTGTCCACCTAAGAGTGTGGTGTTATCCTCCATTAGTGTTGTGTGTCTTGGTGATAGATGCCAAGAAGAATAAAAGTCCTTGGACATGTAATGAATCTTGAAGTACTATTTCTATATTTCCCTGACCAAATCCGCCTACATTAGGATTACTCATTAATGGTTAATCAAATTTGATAGATTAGCCCTCAGAAACAAGAAATTTTGGTCTGAGAGGGTTAATATCAACTACTAGATGTCCCTCCAACACATTCGTTATGGTTATCTCATATCCCTCTTTTTCTTTTCATATGATTTTGCTTACTATACCTGCTGTTGTAGCATTATAAACCATATTATTACTCTTACTGCCATCGGGATAAATCTGACCCCTTCCCCTATTCCCTCCTACGTATATAGGATATTTTAAGAAGTGAGCATCATTCGTTGTAGCAGGATCTGGGTAAAGAATAAGGAAGGTTATTTCACTATATTTTTTACCAGGGACAGGGCCTACCACAAGAATATTTTTTTTTATAGGGGCAATATCTCAGAAAAGACAAATTACCAATCTTTTCTTTTATCTTGGGAGAAATTTGATCGGGATGAGCTAACTCAAACCCCTCCGGTAAAATAAGAACAAGCCCCACATTCAACCCCCCTTTTTACCATTAGCAAGAACCTATTTAAGTTTAATATCATAAGGAATTCGAACAACTACTTCAAATAGACTATTAGGAATTATCGCTAGTGGAACCTCAATCTCCACGGGCTTATCAGCTAAATGACAATTGACACATACAATACGTCCAGTCGTTTCTCATGGATTTTCATAACCCTGCTGTTAAAAAATGGGATATGCATTTGAAATATATATCCGAGTTAAGATATATATCATGAGAAATACAAAAATAGATCGAGTAATCTGTTTCTTTAGCCAAGAAAAAGCATTTGTAGTTTACATGGTCCAATCATTGATCAAAAAAATTTCTACAATAAATTGGGTAGGTCGTAGTATAGTTCCTTAGCCACGATTCTGCTATTTGCTGGAATAATCTAGAAATAATATAGGTTGAATCTTCCCGATGGTTAGAAATAGAAAGATAAAATATGATTTTCAATACTTTGCTTATGTACAACTACAAAGTACCAAGCATTATAATTGGATTAGATTAATATAAATGTATCCTTTATCAGTCATTCATTGAATGATAAATAATTATAAGTGACGAAGAAAGATGATTTAAATAATGAAAAATCTAATATTTAAAAATTGTATCGAGAATGACTGGGAAGGTGGAAACAAGACCAGATATAATTTGATCATTATGAACAAATCCAAAATCTTTGTAGATAGAGCCACTAATTAATTTCCAACAGCTTGGTGAATGGAATCCGATACATAAATCAGTTAATAAAAGAATAGAAAAAGCTATTACTGTGTCACTTACATTATATAGGAATTCCTGAGCCCAAGAGTTAAGAATAACAAGTTTTTCATTACCCAAAATTGAATACCAACTTAAATTAATAAAACTAATGATATTTGTTGAGAAGTGCAAAATCATATGGATACGATTCTTATTTTGCATCTTGATTAATTGAATCATTTCTTTATGGTTTCCTATCCCAAAATCTTTGAGATGTAATTCCGAGTATTCCTTGACCATTTCATCCAAGAAGAGGAGTTCCTCTAATTCTATGAATTTTTCTAGTAGACTCTTTTCTTGAATAGTATTCAAGAAAATTTTGGATTGTTCAGTATTCCACCAATTAGTAACCCAGGATTCCAGACATTTATTATTTGAGAAAGAAATCCACCAGGGCAAAAATACTATATATG
Source organism: Capsicum baccatum var. pendulum (assembly GCA_030864225.1). Taxonomy (NCBI): domain Eukaryota; kingdom Viridiplantae; phylum Streptophyta; class Magnoliopsida; order Solanales; family Solanaceae; genus Capsicum; species Capsicum baccatum. The sequence goes on from CM061560.1 coordinate 162,419,781, forward strand.
CAAGATAAAAAATAGGGGTGAATGTTTTTTTTTGCCATTTTTTCATCTGTGAATTCTTAATCAACCCATCCGTACACTCTATGTGATCAAATATTTCTTACACACATGAGTTTTATACAAGATATCAAACTTATGAATCTATTTTCTTTGTCATTTTGTGGTCAGTCTTTGAATCTAGAAAGAATACAGAAATAGGCTAAGAATTTACTTCGAATGAAGACATTGAGAATATTGTTTCCTGATATCTCAATTGGTCAAATTCAAAATCAAGTGTCTCCTTTCTTTGAGTGATCGAAAGAACCACTTCAAGTAATGAATATTGTTCAGATTTTGAGAAGAAAGAACTCCCTTTCTATCAAAATATCCAATATTTTAAAAAATTTCACTAATCACCCATAGTCAGGAATAGAATAATTGAGGGAAGGATATTACGATGATAAGAAAAATGATTAGCAAAATATAAATTGGCTAGTTATCATTATTTAATTAAGAAATCCAATTGTTGGTCATTAAAGAATACAAAAGAAATAATTTCGAATTTACAAGATATGATCTATCTAGATTTAAAGTGTCAATTCTAAAAAATATAAAATTAAAAAAAATTCTTGATTTTGAAATGGTTTGCCATCTGAGATGAATCTATTATTTCAATTTGTTATTTAATTGTGTGGGTTTACATACGCTTAAAGACCATAAAAAGTTTTTTGTTTTATGGTACTTTGATATATATTTTCTTTAATTGAATGAAAGTTCTGATTCTTAATTTCTCAAAATACTTTAATTGGTACACATAAGAAATAGGATAATTCAGCTGCCTTTTGTTCAATTTCTCATGGAGTCAAATTCTCATCAGTACGGGTTAAGGGAATGGACCCCTGGCCTCGGATATCCATATAAAGAACACGAAAAGCATAAATACCCTCTTTAACTTCTATTCTAATGGATTGAATCTCTTTTATAAGGAATCAAAGGAATATGCGATGATTTTTCCTGGAAATCCCCAACGAAAAATACAGACTATTCCTTCCTTTATATAGAATCAATCAAAACCACTACCTACATTCCAGGAAATTATGCACCACAAATAAGAGCTTAATAAACAGACCTTCAATTCCATTGAAAGACATCATGATTCCTTGTGGAAAAAAATAATTTGCTGAGGCGGAAAAAAAATATCAATTTTCTACCAAGATAACTAGAAGTTCCAAATAATAAGAAGTCTAATGAACCTAAAAAAAAGATAAAGGACCATAAAAAATTACTTATTTTTTAAGACCCCATTATAAGTTATAGCCGTATATATTCTGATCGCCAATTCATACTTTACCCAATTACATTTTATTGGAATTGAGATAATACCCCATAGAAATTTGACTTTACTTTTTTGTTTTCGAAGTAACTCTCATCAACTAGCACCAGTTTGAGGTGAACTAGCACTAGTTTGACGTCAAACTTTTGGAGTAATTCATCAAATTGGTTAAATCTATAATAATAGCATACTCTTTATTTGATACGACCCCACTATAAATATCGATATACATAGAGATTAACTGACTACATTTCATCCATCCAGTGATCCTGATCTATTTGAAAATTACTAGAATGGATATATCCATATATCACATTTCTGCAGGCATAAGAGTTTTGTCTTTATGTTCGGTAGAAATCACATGTTATACTCTATTCCAATAAATAGATATCCGTGTTATGATACAAGTCCACGTTTTCAAAAAAATAAATGGATGAGATTGGGTCCCTGTAGATCTAAACTATCTTGTTTTTATTTGAACATGAATAAATGAAGAAACCATTGTAATTGTCGAAAAGACTAGGCCTACTAACGGCACAAAAATAGATGGAAGTTCAAATTTGTCTTAGAAGGGGTACCTCGATTTACTATATTGTATATGTTATTATATAAATAAAGATATCTTGTAATAATTAAATAATTATAATTAAATTAAGAATTTGAATTCTAATTAGATAATATTTATTTTTAATAGTATTTGAAGAATTTGAAATTCTTAGTATAGATCTAAGTTTCTATATATCTAAATCTAACTAAGTACGTATAATAAGAATAAGTACAAAGAAAGTAGAACTAAATAAATGGACTTATTCATCTCTTACATGAGAAAGATATGTATCATAATAAACTTTATTATTTTTTTTCATTTCTTTGTCTTTTGTTCATGTCTTCAAATTTTCTAAAAATAGATAAAGAGACTATCGAAAGATTCATTCGAATCTGACCCAACATGAATTTTTAGCTAAAATAGCTTTTAGGGAGATAGAGAAAGATAGAAAACTCTATTATCTATATTTTAATTTCAAATTATAAATCTAAGACAAGAAGAAATTCATTTTATTTTCCTAAATTTATGAAAAGGAATAACTCACTCTTGGTGATAAAGGTTTCTTAATTCGTAATAAAAAATATAGGTCAAAAAAGAGTTATCCTCAACGTTAGTGTTGATTCTTTTTAAAATTATATCTTCTATCACTAAATAAAGGGTCATTATTATCTTATTTACTTTGATTCAGATAAACTAACAACTTTTTTGCTACAAACACAAATAAAATAAAATAATGGCCTTAATGCTCTACTTGATTCTGCTTGACTTTTGATTCAAAGGAAAAAAGGTGTGGAACTCAAATAACTAGCTTAGAACGCTTTTTAAAAGAATACGTGGTACAATTAGTTCGAATAAAACCTTTTGGAATAAGTATTCAGCTGCTTGTGAACCTTCGAGTACTGTTTTATTCAATATTTGTTCAATTACTCTTTTACCTGCAAATGCAATGTAGGCATTGGGTTCAGCACTAATGATATCCCCCAACATACCAAAACTAGATGTCACTCCACCAGTTGTCGAAGATGTAAGGATTGATACATAAAATAATTTTTTATTTAATTGTTAAGCATATAAAGCCGATGACATTTTAGCCATTTGCATCAAGCTCAAACTTCCTTCCTGCATGCTTCCTCCCCAAAAGAACACACTTTAATAAGAGGTAAAATTAGATTAGCAGTGTATTCAATCAAATGGGTGATTTTCTCTCTGACTATGGATCCCATACTACCCTCCATAAAATGAAAATCCATAACCCAAATTGCTATGGGAATGTCGTTTAGTTTGCCTCTGCCTATTTGAATAGCCTCGTTTAATCCCGTCTTTCCTTGATAAGAATCAATACGATCTTTATAAGGCTCCTCTAATGAATAAAACTCAATAGGATCCAGGGAGACCATGTCTTCATCCATAGGATCCCAAGTACCTGGATCGATCAAAAGTTCGATTCTATCCGAACTACTCATTTTCAAATGATATCCATATTGTTTACAAATATTCAGTTTTGATTTAAAAAATTTCTTATAATATAATCCATAATAATTCTCGCATTGATCCCACAAATTCCTGTATTTTTGAGTTCCCTCGAGATCATTAGAACTTTTTCTTATAGTTAAATCACTTCCCTTAGAACTTTCTCTTATAGTTAAATCACTGCCCTTTGTGCGACTTTGTATACGGGAACCCTCATTTTCACTATTATTTTGACTTTCACCACCACAAACGGCCCAATAAATGTAACTTCATTGTAATTCTCACTACCTCTTATAATGAGAGTATCTATACCGAATTAAGACTGAAGATAATTATCAATGCAACTATTAATGTGGTTATTCCAACTATATTTAAGTATCATACATGTAAGAATTATAGTAGGGATCTTCCCCCCTAAATCCATTATTCAGATAACTCGAGTTTCAATAACTATAAAAAGAAATTCTAGTTTACTAAGAAAAGAATGATCATTGTCAATCGCAAAAATCTGATTTTCAATATCAAAATAGATGGAATAATTGTCTCCATTCCAATTACTAACTACAAAAGTGTCATCAAATATGAAATTCCAAATGTCTTTAACGCGGAATAAATAATCAAAATTACTTAAACTAGGAATATTTTTCACCTTTCTATTTGGATCTTCACTGGTATTTTCAGTTGGACCAAGACTGCCCATTGATTTATTTAGCCCACACCTGCATTCGAACTCCTTCTTAAGCAACATCATATTAAACCACTTTTTTTTTAAATAGAGTTTTCTTGCCCCCTATTTTCATGAAAATACAATAGATGAATAGTCATTTGCTATAAATTATTTATTTGAATATCTTATTTCCTATCAGACAAAGCATAGAAATCCAATCACTAGGATTATTAGTGAGTATTGAAAAAAATTTCTGAATCTAGGGGAACACTTCACTATATATTAATATGTTTGAACCCCATTTTATTATTAAAAATAATATAAATATAATAATATAATTTTTGATAATGAGCAGCTTCTCCTATGTTGGGTAAAATTCGCATTGAAAAAAGAAAATTGTCCTCTCCTATACTCCTATAAAGAAATTACAAAAGTTTTCTTAAAATCTCATCTAGTACTAATATCTAATCACTAACTAATCCAAAATCTAATAAAATAATAAGTAATAAATTAACCTTCCATTTCAACACAAAATGAAACAAATGGGACAATATACAGGATGTGTAAAAAGAGTTGTGCTACTTGGCTTGATTCAGGGAAACTGAAAACTACATGATAGAAAAAAATATACCAATCCTATGAGTCCATAGGATTTATTGTGGATCCAAGACAACAATAGAAAGATTTGAGTCTTAGATTTTTATTCAGTTTTCTAGATTTTGTATTTCAAATCTTGTATATCTAGGTAAGTATATACTTAGTCAAAATATATGCAATATATTTTTTGTTGTATTCAGCTCAATTCTTTTAGTAAAGCATTGGGCCGAGTTTAATTGCAATTCAATTAAGAGAACGAAGGATAATTACTTGAGTTCTTTTTCATTATCATTCGTTATTTCCTACTAATTTATCTACTAATGTCTACTATTTTTATTTATCCAAAACATCCACCGCTGTAAAATTAAATTCGATCTCTTTCTACACCCCACAAGCAACAACTAGTTTTGAGCTCTATTTGGAATCCTTGCGAATAATCTCATTACCTTCTCGAGCAAGATCGTGTCCTTCATTAAGAGCCTTTACACATGCTTCTAGAGCTACTCAATTTGCTACAACACCTGGCTCATTACCCTAAGGATGTCCTAAAGTTTCTCCACTAAAATGTAGTACAGAATCATCCCCAAAGATCTCGGTCAGAGAAGGCATATGTCGAACATGAATACCTCCTGAAGCCACAGGTAGAACACCTGGTAAAGATACCCAATCTTGACTAAAATAAATATTACGACTTCAATCTTGTTCAAAAAAATCATCATGCAATAAATCAACAAAGCCCAAAGTTATGTCTCTTTCACCTTCAAGTTTACCTACTATGGTTCCAGAGTGAATATGATCTTCACCAGACATCGTAACACTTTTGCTAATACCCAAAAGTGCATACCATGATTCTTCTGTCTATTAATAAACCCATGCATTGCACGGTGGATGTGAAGAAGTAGACCATTATCTCGGCAATAATGAGCCAAGCTAGTATTTGCAGTGAATCCCCCTATTATGTAGTCATGCATTACGATCGGAACGCCCGTTATGTTGTATGTCTCACTATCTATCCTTTACATTTATGTAGTTTTCTTTTGTTTCTTATTGAATCTGTATGTTCTCTTCTTCATCTACTCTTCTTCTTATTGCTGATTGTCGGTCCCTTAGGAGTAATTTCGTGTTTAGTTGTTTATTTTCTTATCAGAGAGAGTGTTTGTAGTGGAAGGCTTAGCAAAGACATAATAGAAAACTAGGGTAACCTTGAGTGTGGATTCACTTGGGTTAACATTGGTGCTTTGTGGAGTTTTGAGTCCCTTTTGTGTCAACATAAGAGTGTGGTATTTCTACTACAAGCTTTAGTGGGTTTTGGTATTTGATACACACCTTGGTTCCTATTGTATAGTCATAGTTATGTCTCACTATCTATCTTTTATTTTATGCATTAGTTTGTGTTTTGCCTCTAACTTTATTGGTATTATCTTCTTAGATTGCTAGTCTCATCTTCATCTCCCTTGTTTATGTTTTTTATTTATTTATAGAGTAGATCTATATCATTTGGTCTCAAGAGCCATGTTTTAGAGTTGTTCCTACAACTCTATGTCTTAGATTGTTGATACCTTGAGAAAATCAGCACAAAAAAATAGTCAAAATCCAAAAATAAAAAAAAATATATTGTTCACATTTTTGTGTTTGGGCAGATTTTTCAAACGTAGATGTACTTAGATTTTGTGTGTTTTGTTAGTTTCTAGTGCTATATCCTTGTTCCCTAGCACTAACAGAGTCTAGATCTAAGATTTAAGCTAAATCGGTGGTGTTTTGAACCATCCACCATTGTTGAGCTTGTGTTTGAAGCTATTTGAGGATGGATATCATTTTGACTAGTGTGGGTGTGATGTTTTGAGGTTTAAATTGTGGTATTTGTGTTTAGGTTGGAAGAGTGACCTTAGATCTTCAGAAAAAAATCAAATTTCGAGTTCTTTTGCTTGAAGGTCAACTTTGGTCAACTATTGAATATTCTTGGTGTTATTCAAGTTCTTCATGTCTTGTTGAATAAGAATATCAAAAAGTGGTTATTTGATCTTGAAAAACGAAGAAAGAGAGTGTAGTTCTTATTCAAGGAAATTTCCAAGAACCTTTCTAGTCATCCGAAAGAAAGAAAACAACAAAAAAGAAGGAATAGTCAAGTACAAGTGCAAGTACAAGGGGGAACCATTACAAATTCAAACTCATTTGAGCTTAAAAAGGATCCAAACCTTGTATTTTCCCCACCAAAAACTGAAACTACACTCTTTGTTGAAGATTGATCAACTACAAATTGGAGATAGAATTTATTTTTGGAATTTCAACGTCCAATGACAAGCTGCCACATCATCACCTTTGTACCACCAATTTTTAGCTCAAATTTTGATATCTTAGTTTCTAATCCTTGTTTCATAGTTGCATTTTTTTGATTCTATTGATAATTGACAAACAAGTAATTATCTACTAGTTTGTGAATTATTTTTGAGTCCTTTTCTTTCATGTTTACGTTCTTTGTGTGTTGTTCTCTTTTGTTCATTTACTGTAGTTCATTGATTTTAATCTGAACAAGATTTACTTGAGTTGTTTCAAACAAAAATCTATTCCAGATAGTATACTCATCCCTAAATTGTTCATGGATCATAAGCCGACTTTCAATATTTGTGAAGCTAAGTGTGAGGTAAACAAAGGAGTGAGAGTGTGGTGAGGATACTTTTTGAGCTAACGTGTTTGTTTGTTTTTGTTAATGTCTTTTATTAGGTACTATGGACAAAAATGCTATTTTGGCCCATCTTGAAGCTCTTTCTCGAGACATGGCAAGAATACAAATTGTTTTTGATAGATTATACATTGAAATTGGAACAATCAAAGGAAGCGTGTCTACTTTGAGAGGAAGATTGGAACGTGTGGAAAGTCAAAAGAACTCCAACTTCTCCCCTCCTCAAAACTACCATGCTTTCTCAAGAGATGAAGAGATTATTCATGGAAGAATTCTTGACAAACTCCCTTGTAATGAGAGATTCCCAAAGAAGTAAGTGGGCTTCCATGACACACACCAACGTAAAGACCATACCTCATGTGCACTACAAGGTAACAATGATATCTCCTACACTCCTATAAACTTAGAATGTTGTGATGTGGCTAGTAGTAGCCAAGTGGATGCAGTTAGTGCTTTGCCTAGAGGAGAATCACATAAGTCTTTCCTTTGCTATACTCATGTTATTGCTAGTTTCCATGAAGACCAAATTCTTGTTGTATGCTTGCAAGAACTAGTTGATCCTATAGATGACAAAATTAATTCTTATCGTAAGAATGATTTGTGTCCACCTAGTGCTAGCACTTATATCTTGAACAAGGCCCAATTGTCGAGTGATAAAAGTATTCACACACTAGTTGACCCTTATGAAAACCAAGGTGAGTCTATGTTGGTATGTGAGTTGCCAACAACTAGTGATATTGTTTATAATGATCAACTTAATCATGAATGTAGTCCACTACTTGATCATGTGTATGGTGTACTTGATGAGTCTCAAGTTAGTGATGATGTTGATAAACTTGATTAAGAGATTGGGAATGATTCTTTGAGCATATTGTTTGATGAAAGCCTTATTGTTAGTTTTGCTCATAGAATTCATGGAAATGAAGATATTGTCCAAACGAATAGGAGTGAACCCGTGACCTTGTTCTTGGGTAAATATTATAATGTTTGAATGGCTCATAGAGATAATCATGCATTTGAAACCACTTTGAAACTTGATAATGATCCTTTAGAGAGTGAAATCTCCAAATTTACCTGCGGGATAGATCACACTCTCTTTAGTGGTATAACTTGTCTTGAAGGCTATAGCCTATATGCTAACACACTATGGTGTGACAACATTCCTCCTAAAGATGGAAATCTCTTCTCGGAAGATGAGAGTACTCTTAAGGGAAAGGACTGAGAGGTCTTGAAAAGGAATAATCAATTGGGTTATGATAATTTTGATTTACTTAAATCCTTAAAAAACATAAAAGTGATTATTCCTTGAAAATTAATTGTGGTTGTGATCCTTTATATGACACCCCACCAATTTTTGATGACTATGAGGTTGAATTGCTTGCATCTTATGAAGACTTAAGTAATAATCCCTTGGACTTTGGTGGTGGTATGTGCCAACTTGAGGGTACTTCCATAGATAAAGAAAGTATCCATTGTTTGGAAATTACTTCCTCTTCTACTTTGTGTAACCTTATTATTGAGAGTAATCATGATGTTGCTTTTGAAACCAGTAGCAAGTATATACATATGGACACCTAAGTCAAAGTTAACATGGGGGATACCTTTCTCTACTCTATATTTTCTTTTTATGATATGGATGCTATTGTAGAGAGTATGTCTTTTAGATTGGGTGAAGCCTATGGGGGAAAAAGAGTGTTGTCTAGATCCATGTCTATGACAACTCTTTCTATTTGACCCCAGTGCCAAAGATGGATATGATGATGTTGGCACACCCAACTTGTTGTTTGGTCTACATTACAAGCAAAGTGTCATTCTTTAAAACCCGAGGGCAAAAGTGTGATTGTCACCTTAGGGTAATTCTTCTAAATGTGCATCCTTGGTTGATACATTTGTGCTTGAGTTAAGTGAATCCTAACTTGTGGATGCCAAGTTGTCTATTTGTTTGAAAGGAAGAATTTTTATGTGCTTAAATGTTTTGATTTCATCTTTGTGTACATTATGTGCTAAGAATTTTGAGCCAAATGGCATTCTCATATATAATAGCACCTTGGATGAGACATTTGATTCCTTTATACACTATCTCTTTTCTTAAGATGACATCTATGATAGTTTTGGATTTGCCTTATGTGAAGGTAGGAGATTTGTTGGTTGGTCCACTTGTTTTGGTGATATTTCTATATGTTTTTCATGGACTTTAATTTCAATTGAGGCACCACTCTCTATGTGGCTTTTAAAGAGGTAATGAAGAAATTGTGTCTTATGGCTCATAAGGTAAAGGTAATCATCTTACCTTTGGTATCTAGTGATATCGTTATGACCATTGTGGTTTCCTTACTTACCTATTGGTGATTTCCTTAACCAACTCTTTTGTGCAATCTTCCATAGATTTCAAATGTTTAACATGAGCGATCCTTGGTTATATTTCAAGTGTGAACCACGTTGGCATGATGATATTATTTACTGTACTATCCCTAACCCTCATTCCATGAAGATATTATGCTTGTTTATCCTTTCTTTATTCTTGCAAAGTTTGGATTAGAGGTCGAATCCTTTTCAAGAAGGTGACGATGATATGAGCCAAATGCACACCATAGATTTTAAGGACATCATTAGAGGCCAATACATGAAGGATCAAGTTTGGTGTCACTAAAGGCACAACAATATGGAAGGGGAAACCATTTTGGACACTTAATAAAGAAACTTTGTGTGTGGAAGGTTGCTTGGAGACTTGCCTTGATGAATACTCGAGGCTTCAAAGGATTTTAAGCGTTGAAGTGTGAAGAAGGAGTCCTTACACTCCATGATCGCCCCTCATTAAGGGTGTTTTGGTCTTTTTTTGTGTGTAATATCCCATATTTCTGTAACACCCCAAAATATCATCCCGAGACACCACACGGTTCCCAAGGCTACATGTAGCCTCAAGCTAACTCTTTAAGACAAAACACTACCTTTGGGTTCCAACATAACAATATACACGCTACGCTAAGGATATATATATAAGTACATATCATATCACATCATACATGGCACAAAATATCGTTAGACTGTAAATATATGGAATGTCTATACACAAACCAACCCAACAATACACTAGTCTGACATACCCTCTATACAGCAAAATCAACGAGCCATTGGGACAAACCTCCAACTGACTCAAAAGACCAAAGGGATCACAAAACAACAACACCAAAACTAGCAACTTGGTCCTCGAACCATAAGGACTCACCACTGAAGGAACGTAGATGCGGCACTCGGATATCACTGTCGGGGCTGTGGCTGAGTACCTGAACCTACATCATGGTAAGAATGTAGCCCATAGAGAAATATTTGGGTCAGCATAAGATATGTACTGAGTATGTGGGGGTGCAATCAAAATATAAATAATATCATAAATTTCGTAAAAACGTACATACGGACCATAATGACACATATGGCTTGAGTGACATTGAATCATGCGACTCATAACATCTTAGATAGGAAATGTAGGAGAAAAACCTCATAAATCATTATAGATCATCATAGGCAACTTGAGTTACCACATCAAAACTCGAAGTGACTCGGTATTTCAATAAACATGACTCTTAAGGATAGAGAAGTTTCCTATAACCAACAACTCCACATGAGCTATATGGAATACCAACATTTGAAACCCCCGTTGGCGGGAGCGTCATACTCTTTGCCAGGGAGTACGACCTTAAAACTGCAATAATCACAATCGGGCTCTCTGGCCAATAATATCATCATCAAACAACCCTACGGTGGCACATAGGTTTGGAAAAATACCAAATTTCCCTCTCGGTGCTAAGTACTACTCCCCGACAAGCTCAGAATGCATTAGGAAATCCACCACAATATCACAAGGGTCTATTATAAAGACCAAATCAGTTCTCTTTCTCATTTATCAAATCATATCAATTTGTGGATTCCTAACTCAACATATTTTAGCTAAAAACATTTTAATATTTCTCAACATCAACAAGGTATCAATGCATTGAACCATAACCGACTCGACATTTGGATAAGGATATGAAGACTCAATACATAATATTTTTAACAATTTAACTCATCAAAACCATTCGGAAAATACTAAGACTTATTGCAAATTCAATATCAACATTTCTCAATTTGCCATCTAACTCTTATTTAAAGTTACTTGAGACATCAACCCATATTGGGGATATAGAATTTCCAATATCAATTATATATTCATAATAAGGAAATGGTGGAATGATAGTATAAATCAAGGCTTAACAAATTAAATCATCATACTCTCATAATCAAATAAGTTTTGGACATAATTCCATCTCAACATCATACACATATCGGATGACATAATCCCATAGCTCATGAACAATAATATAAAATATAAAACCACATTTGCAATTCATGGTAAAACATGTAAAATCTCATGTCAATGTAATTCAACAAAAATACCGGGCACAAGATCGAAAGGATAATCTTGTTCAAATTCCCACATGCCTAAAAATGGAAGATGAATATAAACTTCCAACTCCGGAACTTTATTCACGAAAATAAAGGGTGCTTCTCGAAGCCTTTAACATGATCAACTCGAATCTCAAATCAATTTAAAATTTCTACGGTTCAATCAAGAGACATAGAAGGATGAAATTTAGAGTAGTAGGGTTGGGGTTTGAGGCTTAGGAAATTTTGGAGAAAAATGAGCTATTGAATGCTCTTAACGGACTTAAATCCATGGTTTACCCGGATGGATTGGAGTAGGAATGACCAAAATACCCTTAAAAATCAAATAATGTCAAATCTGTCCTTTGGTGGACTGTTTTGACAGGCTGAAGTAGATCGACCACAACGTTTTTATCCGAAGGCCAAATTGGATGAAACCAATTTCATTGCAAAGAGGAGTTTCAGAGATTTTTGTTGATATATACTAGCTCACCCAGATCATTATGTACAAGGAGTTATGATCATTTGAAGTTGACCCGAAAATTCGCCTAGCCTCAGTATTTTTTTCCTGCACATTTACTGTTCACCACTATTCACAGTTAGATCGGAATGATCATAACTCATCGCTTGAGTGTCCATTTTGGATGATCCACATATCATTGGAAAGCTTATTCGACGCTCTACGCGACAACGAATCGTATATCTAGAAATTCCACATAAAAAATTATTAATCATAATAAAGAACAGAATTCAACACATTTTCATCCGAGATCTTAACAGAAAATTTTTCTGGGGCATCACATCATCTCCCCCTTGGAAACATTCATCCTCCAATGTTGATAGGTAGGTCAAGAATACTATGAAAATGAATATATAGAGAAAAATCATCTTTCCCTAGCATATACACCATTCTAGATTTTTTTGGATATCATAGAATACATATAAGCCAAGATAAACATAACAATAAGGATTAAATCAAAAGAGAATGATAACTTTGACATGCTCAGGATTCATAGGAAAGTGGTGGAGATATTTGGCGCTCATATCCGCTTTGGCTTCCCAAGTAGCACTCTCCACGGATTGATTTCGTCAAAGCACTTTAACCAAAGGAACTTCCTTATTTCTTAGCCTACGAACTTGAAAGTAAAAAACCTCAACCGAAATCTCTTCAAATGAAAGACTATCTTGAATACCCAAGCTTTCGGAAGGATCAATCACAACAGAATCACCAATAGACTTCTTAAGCATAGAAACATAGAAAACCGGATGGACGTTAGATAACTCCGCGGGCAATTCAAACTGTACGCTACCTTCCCAATGCGATCCACAATCTTACAGGGACCAATGTAACGGGGACTTAGTTTCCCTTTCTTCCCAAATCTCTTCACCCCTTTCATGGGTGAAACTTTCAAGTACACTAAATCACCAACATCAAATTCAAGGTCTTTCCTCCTTACATCTGCGTATGATTTTTGAAGACTTTGGGCGGTTTGCAACCTTTCTCGAATCAACTTAACCTTGTCCATGGCCTCGAACACCGCATCCGGTCCAGTCGCGGCAGCCTCACCAACTTCAAACCAACCAATGGGTGATCTACACCTTCTACCATACAAAGCTTTAAATGGGGCTATTCCAATAGTAGCATGAAAACTGTTATTGTAAGCAAACTCGATTAATGCTAAGTGCTCATCCAAAATACCTTTAAAATCAAGCACACAAGCCCTCAACATATCTTTTAAAGTCTGAATGGTCCTCTCGGCCTGACCATCTGTTTGCAGAAGGAATGTAGAACTTAAACGAATTTGGGTACCGAGACCCTTCTTGAAAGATTTCCAAAACAGAGAGGTAAACTGAGTACCTCTGTCAGAAATAATAGCCAAAAGAATTCAATAAAGTCTGACGAGTTCCTGAATATATATTCTAGCATAATCTTTAGCTGTATACAATGAATGCACAGGCAAGAAATGAGCAGATTTCGTCAGCAGATCTATGACAACCCAAATCGAATCATGATGGCGATGAGAAGGAGGCAAACCAACTATGAAGTCCATATTCACTTCTTCCTACTTCCAAGTCAGAATGCTAAACTCTTGCATCACGCCACTGGGCCTTTGATGCTCTATTTTAACCTGTTGACACTTGGAACACTTCATCACAAATTCTGCTATGTTTCTCTTCATACCATTCCACCAATAGATTTCCCGCAAATCATGGTACATCTTGGTAGAACCTGGATGGATAGAGTATCGCGTACCATGCGCTTCCGCCATAATCCTCTTCTTCAAGTTACCAACATCAGGAACACATAAACTTTCTCGAAGTCTCAAAATGCCATCTCCCCCTTGGGAGAAAACCTCCACCTTTTGGTCTTTAACTGACTCTTTTAACCTGACCAAGGTAGGATCCTGTCTTGCTTCTCTTTCACTTTCGAAACTAAAGAGGATTCGGAACCACTTTCCACTCCTATACTACCCTCAGTATCACCAAACAACCTAACCCCCAATATAGCCAACAATGTACCTCACGGGCCAACTCCTTCTTACCAATCTCCACATATTCTACGCCACCCATAGACTTCCGACTAAGGGCATCTTCTACTACATTGGCCTTGCCTGGATGATATAGCACACTTATATCATAATCTTTCAATAGTTCTAACCATCGTCTCTGCCTAAGATTCAAATTCTTTTGGGTGAATATATATTGCAAGCTCTTATAGTCCGTGAAGACGTCGACATGGACACCATACAAATAATGTCTCCAGATTTTCAAAGCAAAAACCACGGCAGCTAATTCAAGGTCATGGGTAGGATAATTCTTCTCGTAAGGCTTTAGCTTCCTAGATGAATAATCTATAACCTTGCCCTTTTGAGTCAATACACAACCCAAACCGACTCTGGAAGCGTCGCAATACACCACCAAACCATCAACACCATCAGGCAAAGTCAACACAGAGGCTGAAGTGAGTCGAGTCTTCAACTCCTGAAAACTCTTCTCGCAAGATTTGGACCACAGGAACTTCACTTTTTTTGGGTCAAACGGGTTATAGGAGACACAATAGATGAAAACCCTTCAACAAAATGATGATAATAACCTGCTAGACCCAAGAAACTTTGGATATCAGAAGGAGAAATAGGTCTAGGCCAACTCTTTATAGCTTCTATCTTTTGAGGATCAACTTTAATACCTTTGGAAGAAACAACATGACCCAAGAAGGATACAGAGTTCAACTAGAACTCACAGTTACTAAACTTAGCATACAACCGATGAGTTCGAAGAGTTTCCAACACGATTCAGAGATGATCCGTATGATCACCCTCACTTCAGGAGTAAATAAGAATATCATCATGGAACACTATTATAAATAAATCCAGATATGGATGGAATACACGGTTCATAAGATCCATGAAAGCCACTGGAGCATTAGTTAACCCAAAAGACATCACTAGAAATTCAAAATAACCATAACGGGTTCAGAAGGCTATCTTGGGTATATCACATTCCCTAACCTTAAGTTGGTGATAACCGGATCTGAGGTCTATCTTCGAAAGTAGATCGCACCTTGCAATTGATCAAATAAATCATCAATTCAAGGAAGTGGATATTTATTCTTGATAGTAACCCTATTAAGCTGCAGGTAATCAATACACATTCACAAAGAACCATCTTTCTTACACATAAATCAGATAAGTTCACCCCACGGGGACACACTAGGTCTGATAAAGCTTTTTTCTAAAAGATCTTTCAATTACTCCTTCAACACTTTAAGTTCCGCAGGAGCCATGCAATATGGAGGAATGGAAATAGGCTGAGTATCGGGAAGAAGGTCAATCCCAAACTATATCTCTCTATTAAGAGGTACACTAGGGAGATCTTCTAGAAGGATATCAAGGAACTCATTTACAATATTAATTAACTGAATGGTCGAGGTTTCAAACTTAGTATCTTTAACACGAACTAAATGGTGGATGCAACCCTCGGAAATCAACTTTCTAGCTTTGAGATAGGATATGAAACGACTCTTAGGAATCATAGAACTCCCAGACCATTCGAGGAAAGGTTCATCAGGAAACTAAAACTTGACCACACGGGCACGACAATCAATAGACGCATAGGATGAGTGAAGTCAATCCATACCCAAAATGATATCAAAGTCAACCATATCTAGCTCAATCAAATCAGCATACATAACCCGATGAAAGACAGTAATGGGACATTTCTTATACACCCGCTTAGCAATTACAGACTCTTCTACCAGAGTAGAAGCCAATATAGGATCAGAAATTAGTTTAGGATCCGTTTTAAAATTTACATCAACCAGAAGTGTCACATAAGAAAAACTCAAACCGGGGTCCATCAACACATAGACATTAAAATAGAAAACACGGAGCATACCAGTGACAACATTGGGAAAGTCTTCTTGCTCTTGATGAGGTGGTATAGTATAGAAATAATTCTGGCGTTGACTGCCAATAGTACTAGATGAAGCACCCTGAGGAGAAACTGGACGCGCTGCGGGAGGCGGGGCACTAGTAGCCTGACTCTGGGGACGGGTATCATGACTTCACTGTCTGGCCTATGGGCAGTCTCTAAGTATGTGGCCCAACTTTCCACAACCAAAATAGCCCCGCTGCCCCATATAACACTCCCCAAAATGGTCTTTACCACACTTAGCACACGAATAATGATAAGGCCAGTTGTTTACACTGTCCGGAGACCTAGAAGGTACCAACCTATTCCCGAGATCCTACCTGCCCTGATATACGAGATAACTAGATGAGAAAGGCACAGGTATAAATTGACGTCTCTAAAACTGAGGGCGACTCCTTCCTGAGAATCTAGTCTGACCAGACCCCTGTTTCTCCGATCTGACTCTCTTAATCCCTCTTACTCTTTCTCTTTACTTTATTTTGTCTGACTCAATCTGTTGGGCGTGAATCGTTAACCTAGGAAGATCAATCTCCCTGTTGATCATAGCAGATCTACATTCTTTCACCACATAACTCGACACCCCAGTTAGAAACTTACTCATACTAGTCCTCGAGTCAGCCATTATATTGGGAACGTACTTCGATAGCTGATTAAACTTAAGACAATACTCCTTAACCGACATGGAGCCTTGTCTCAAATTCATAAAATCATCTATCTTAGCTTCCCATAACTCAAGAGGAAAGAATCTATCCAAGAAAGCATCTTGGAACAATTGCCAAGTCACTAGAGCGGTATCTTCCTCTCTACTCTTATTCTACATCTGCACCCAGTCATAGCCAACATCCTTCAACCGATAAGAAAACAGCTCCACACTTTCTTTCTTTGTCACATGCATAATCTGTGTAATTTTCTTCATTTCATCAACATACATCTGCGGGTCCTCACCTGCTCTCGACCCATGAAACTCTGGCGGATTCATCCGCATAAAGTCATGAATTTGTGCTGCTGCCGAATTCTTTTCTTGTGGAGGTGGAGCATTGGCGGTAACTGCCTAGGCTAGCATCTGAAAAGCTTCCAAAAATTCGGCATGGGATACCGTCTCATGTAATGGATCAACGGGTTGAGGTTGGTTGTTGTTTCTGCTAGCACGATGTGGAGGCATTTTCTATCAGAAAAATGCACGAATTAACAATAGAAGGAAATAGTTGTAAGCATGATAGAGTCTTGTAGAAAGAAAGAAATGACTTTTCCTAGAACGCCCCATAACCTCTTGATCATAGGTGTGGTACGCTATACACCGATGCTCAAGACTATACGTAACATGGCTTGTCAAACTCCCTAGGACTCTTCACAACCTTAGGCTCTGATACCAAGTTTGTAATGCCCCAAAATATCATCTCGAGACCCCACACGATGCCCAAGGCTACACGTAGCCTCAAGCTAGCCCTTTAAGACAAAACACTACCCTTGGGTTCCAACACAACAACACACACTCTATGCTAAGGATATATATATAAGTACATATCATATCACATCGCACATGGAAAGGAATATATTAGACTGTACATATATGGAATGTCTATACACAAACCAACCCAACAATACACTAGTTAGACATAGCATCTATACAGATAAATTAACGAGCCACTGGGACAAACTCCCAACTGACTCAACAGACCAAAGGGATCACAAAACAACAACACCAAAACTAGAAACTTGGTCCTTGAACCATGAGGACTCACCACTGAAGGAACGTAGATGCGACACTCAGATATCACTGTCGTGGCTGCGGTTGAGTACCTGAACCTACATCATGGTAAGAATGTAGCCCATAGAGAAATATATGGGTCAACATAAGATACGTACTAAGTATGTGGGGGTGCATGCAAAATATAAATAATATCATAAATTTCGTAAAAATATACATACGGACCATAATGATACACTTGTCTTGAGTGACATTGAATCATGCAACTCATAACATCTTAGATAGGAAATGTAGGAGAAAAACCTCATAATCATTATAGATTATCATAGACAACTTGACTTACCAAATAAAAACTTAGAGTGACTCGGTATTTCAATAAAAATTACTCCTATGGACAGGGGAGTTTCCTATAACATACAACCCCACGTGAGCTACGTGGAATACTAACATTTGAAATCCTCGTTGGTGGGAGCATCATACTCTTTGCCAGGGAGTACGACCTTAAAACTGCAATAATCACAATCGGGATCTCTGGCCAATAATATCATTATCAAACAACCCTATGGTGGCACATAGGTTTGGGGAAATACTAAATTTCCCTTTCGGTGCTAAGTACTACTCCCCAAAAAGCTCAGAACACGTTAGGAAAATGCACCACAACATCACAAGGGTCTGACCAAATCAAATCTCTTTCTCATTTATCAAATCAAATCAATTTGTGGATTCCTAACTCAACATATTTTAGCTCAAAACATTTTAATCTTCCTCAACATCAACAAGGTATCAGTGCATTGAACCATAACCGACTTGACATTTGGACAAGGATATGAAGACTTAATACATAATATTTTCAATAATTTAACTCATCAAAACCATCCAGAAAATACCAAGACTCATTGCAACTTCAATATCAACATTTCTTAATTTGCCATCCAACTCTTATTTAAAGGTACTTGAGACATCGACCCATAGTAGGGATATAAAATTTCCAATATCAATTGTAAATTCATAATAAGGAAATAGTGGAATGATAGTATAAATCAAGGCTTAAAAAAATTAAATCATCATACTCTCATAATCAAATAATTTTTGGACATAATGCCATCTCAACATCATACATATATCGGATGACATAATCCCATAGCTCATGGACAATAATATAAGATATAAAACCATATTTCTAATTCATGATAAAACATGTAAAATATTATTTCAATGTAATTCAACAAAAATACCGGGCAGAAGATCAAAAGAATAATCTTGTTCAAAGCCCCATATACCTAAAAATGGAAGATGAATATGAACTTCCGACTCCAAAACTTTATTCACGAAAATAAAGGGTGCTTCTCAAAGCCTTTAACATGATCAACTCAAATCCCAAATCAATTTAAAATTTCTATGGTTTAATCAAGAGACATAGAAGGATGAAATTTGGAGTAGTAGGTTTGGGGTTTGAGCCTTAGAAAATTTTGGAGAAAAATGAGCTATTGAATGCTCTTACCGGACTTAAATCTATGGTTTACCCGGATGAATTGGAGTGTGAATGACCTAAATACCCTTAAAAATCAAATAATGTCAAATCTATCCTTTGGTGGACTGTTTTGATAGGCTGAAGTAGATCGACCATAACGTTTTGCTCCAATGGTCAAATTGGATGATACCAATTTCATTGGAAAGAGGACTTTCAGAGCTTTCTATTGATATATAGTAGCTCACCCATATCAGTTTTTACAAGGAGTTATGATTGTTTAAAATTTACCCTAAAATTCGCCTGGCCTCAGTATTTTTTTTCTGCACATTTACTGTTCACCACTATTCACGGTTAGATCAGAATGATCATAACTCATCGCTCGAGTATCCATTTTGGATGATCTACATATCGTTGGAAATCTTATTCAATGCTCTACGCGATGACGGGTCACATATCCAGAAATTTTACACTGAAAAATTATTAATCACGATAAAGAATAGAATTCAATACATTTTCGTCCAAGCTCTCAACGGAAAATTTTTCTGGGGTATCACAATTTCCCTAGCTTAATTAAAATCTTAGTACATGAGTTATCCTATGTAAATTTTTCTAAATACTCTATATTTTTCAATTTAGAGCTTACTATTGCATAGGAAATTCGGTCAGCTTTCCAGCGACATAAAATTCTCCTAAATCCGATACCCGAATGAAGAGCTATAGCATATTATGTAAAGTAGTGTGCCAATTGGCACTTCACCGCATTGCGGAGGCCAGCCAAATGGCAGTTGTCAAATTTAAGTATTGATCTACGATAATGGTGCGTTTCTCTATAGGACCAGTTTACAATTGTCCATTTCTAGTGAAGCTCCACGTTTTCACTGCGTCGCGCTTAGTCTAAAATTTGAAATCAGTGGGGTACCATAATTTTACCCTGTCACGCCAAGACCTTAGTTCCTAATTGTCAATTTCTAGTGACGCGACGCGATAGCGCAACATCGCTTCAAGGGCCCAGGTCGAAAATTTTTGATGAAAATTAAAAGTTTCGTCCAGGTTAAACTAGTCTTTTCTGATGATTTTAATATGCCCAGATATGGGATTTAATCCCTAAAAACATTTTAAACCCACTATTTATTAAATTTTTCTCCAAAATCAACAAGCTTTCTTTCAATTAGCAAACCCTAATCTTCAAGAAATCAAGAGAAAATATCAAGAAACTCACCAAGAACTCCAAGAACGTATCAATTCAGGTGTGTTAGGTGTTCATTCATGGGATTCTTTAACCCATGGAGTCCAAGAACCCTTTTTAAACTTACAGGGTCTCAGATTTATAAGCTTCATGCTTGAAATTGATGGTGTTCATGTCCATGATAGTAGTTGGGTTTCAATTCATGATTAATAATAAGTTTTTATGAAATTAAAATAGTTATGTCATGAATTATATGAATTGCATTCTAAATCCTTGAATTTACAATTGAGTATTATATTCATGATGTTCATGTGTTGGCCATTACCATGTGAAATAATCCATATTCCCTAAGTGTTTGCTAAAATGCCTATGTAAAGTAGATAGTGGAATCATGACATGTCATTATTTGTTCCCAATCATATACAAGTTTATACCCTACAAGTGTTTGATAAAATGTATCTAAGAATGAATTATGAACAAGTGGACATTGTTATGCTTTTCAAGATCATGCTATGCTTTACATTCACGCTATCGAGTCCTGGGGTATCTAACACCCAAAAATCTAGTTGTTTAACAAGAGCTATAGCTGTTGTAGAATAGTCTCAGTAGTGTCACGATCAACAAACTCAGTCAGTTACAGAACTCAGTAACATTCAATATCAGTCTAGTTCAGCTCAATATAATTAGTTCAGTATCTATTTAGTTGGGAGTAGGATTTAGCACCGAGTAAACCCAAGGATGGGGGGAACACCTACCAGTGGAGGGTGTGATCCTTAAAAGTAGTCCTTGCATTCCAAAACAATTTAGTCAGCATAGTTTTAGACATTAACCTGCTAGTTTAGGGTTGACGAGGTGTTTTAACCTGCCAGTTGTGAGGACCACTGTTCTCATTATTGTATCTGCCAGATGAGGGTAACTCTTCAGTTATCTTTACCCATGGCACTGTACTGATACCCTTTTAAATGGGGTTACAGGTTGGACCCCAGTTATCATATTTGGGGCATGTTGGTGAGATGATTACTTCCTATAATTTCATTTTCAGCCACAATATCGAACTCAGTTCAGTTCTACAGAATCAGGACTATGAGATACGGTTAATCAATTTTACTAACTTAGTTATTAGTAATCTTAGATATTAGTTACTCAGTTATCAGAACTCAGAAATCAGCTTTAGTAAAAGCTCATTTATAGTATACACGTACATACACAGTATTATATACTCAGTATTTATAACAATTTTAGTTATCCATGTACTCTCATATTCAATTACTATATATCATTCCGTTAGTTATTGTTAATGCATAAGAACCCTTGTATTCAGCCTTACCTTATCTAGCATACCAGTATATTCTACTTACTGACACATACTCTTTCTTTTTGCTATGATGTCTCATATCATATGTTTGGACAGTCAGGTTCCGACCGTGAATAGATAGATTCAGATTCAGTCAGTTATGTTAGATTCAGAATTGAGTCCTCATCTATTTAGGATATTCATTTATTTCAGTATTTTCGGTAACTTTAGTATTTTAGTAGTCAAAATTAGTTGGGGGATTATCCTATCAACTCCACATCCAGACAGTTCAGTTAGAGGCTCTTCAGACTAGACTAACAGACAATATTCAATTTTGCAAATTATTATTACAGTTGATATTCTTTATCAGTATTCATATTTTGAACCTTATGGTATTTTAACCTATTTTTCATATTATTATTAGTATTATTATTCAGTGCTCACAACAGATATCAGTCATGGGTTAGCTTGTGGTCCTTCGAGGTCGTAAGCACCGTGTAGCATCTGGGGTACAGACTCAGGGCATAACAAACTAGGTATTAGAGCTAGGTTCAACAGAGTCCTATGGAGTCTGAAATCTACATCTAGCAGAGTCTTATGCATAGGTGTTTAGCGTGCCATACTTATGGATAGGAGGCTATGAGATATTTAGAAAACGTTTCCCATCTTTCAGTATTTATGTCGTGCGAATGAGCATAAGGTAATGTTAAAATCTTAGTCTAATTCATTTCTTCCTTCCATTTATAGAACATGCCTCACAAAAAAACTAACGAAAGAAAGATCGGAAATCATTCAGCACCTCAGCCCGTTTAGGCAGATCCCCTGGACGAGCATGTCTCCCTGCAGAATTCAGAGATGCATTCACCACTCTATCCAATTCTGTATCAGCTCTAAATGAATGACCAGCTATTTTTTAGGACAACCTGTGGCTAATACTACTACAGCCCGGATTTGGGACTTCACTCGAATGAATCCTCCCCTATTCTCATGATATAAGTTAGAAGAAGATTCATAGGAGTTCCTCGATCTATTTAAAAAATACATAGATATCATGGGAGTGACTTCCAGTGAGAGTGATGAGTTAGTTTCCTATCAGCTATAGGATGTAGCTTATACATGGTTTAAGACGTAGATCCCATAGAGTGGGAAGAGTTCGCTACAGCTTTACGAGATATATTTTTTCGCTTAGAGTTGAGAGAAGACAAGGTGTTAGAGTTCATTAATCTCAGGCAAGGCAGTATGAGTGTGAAAGAGTATTCCTTCAAGTTTACTTAGTTAGCCAAGTATGATCCCTATTTAGTAGTAGAAAGTAGGTCTAAAATGAGCAAGTTCGTGTCAGCAGGTTAAGATTAAGCACTAAAAGCCTAGTGGGTCCAAGTAGGAGTTCAATATTCCCACATGGAAATGGTAAAAAGTGAACATAAATTTTGTTACGGGTGTTCCTCGTACTTGTCATCTGTGTGATTTCTATATGGTTTATTGTAGACAGGTTGACCAAATCAGTGCATTTCTTGCTAGGTCATACCTCTTATTAAACCGAGTACTATGCAAAACTATATATTAGAGAGTTGTTCAGGTTAAACAGAGTCCTAGTGTCTATCATCTAAGATAGAGGTACCCAGTGTACCTCTTACTTCTTGAAGCATTCCTAAAGGGTCTTGTTACCCAAGTTCACCTAAGTACAACCTTCCACCCTCAGATAAATTGTCAAGTTGAAAGAAATATTCGGACTCTAGAAGTTATGTTAAGAGCCTATGTTGTTGATTTTAAAGGTAGTTGGGATGACCACTTGCCTTTGATCGAATTCGTATATAATAACAGTTGACATTCCAGTTTTCAAATGGGTCTATTTGAGGCTCTTTATGGTAGGAGATATAGATCTCCTATTGTTTGGTTCGAGGTAAGTGAGACCACAGTAGTAGGGCCTGATTTAGTGTTTAATGCCTTAGAGAAGGTTCAGTTGATCTAAGAAAGGCTTTGGGCTACCCAGAGCCGACAAAAATCATATGCAGATATTAAGAGAAAAGATCTCGAGTTTGAGATCAGTGATTTTGTGTTGTTGAAAATCTCTCCCATAAAAGGGTAAATAGGTTAGGCAAGAAGAGAAAGCTCAGTCCCCAATATGTCAGTCCTTATAGAATTCTTAGTCATTTCAGAAAGGTAGCTTACGAGCTTGAGTTGCCTTCAGATTTAGCTTTAATACACCCAGTATTCCACGTCTCCTTGCTAAAGAAATGCATTGGTGACACAACAGTCATAGTTCTATTAGAGGGCATAGATATTCAGAATGATCTCTTTTTTGAAGAGGTTCCAGTCCAGATTCTCGATTATATGATTAACAGACTGAGGAACAAAGAAGTTCCCTTGGTCAAAGTTCTTTGGCAGAATCAGTCCGTTGAGAGAGCTACTTGGGAAGCAGAAGCAGATATATAGACCAAGTATCCTCACCACTTCTCTGCAAATTTAGATTCAGCTTAAGGTAACAATCTTTCTTAGATTGACTCAGTTCCATGTTCAGTTACAGTTATAAACTTGATATTCTTTACCGTTGTATATTAAGTCATGCGTTCATGAATCAGTTCAGCCATGTACTCATGTATCAGATATGCATGTTAAGAATAAAAACTCAGCCTATCAGTAGCTTCAGTCATGTATTCCATGCATCAGATTTGCATGTTTAGTGAGTAAACTTAGTCTATCATTATTTTTAGCTTAATCAGTCTCATTCGAGGACGAATGTTCCCAAGAGGGAGATACTGTAATACCTCATGTTTACCTATCTTAATATAACTCTCAGTACATGAGTTATCCTATATAATTTTTTCTAAATACTTAGTATGTTTTAGTTTAGAGCTTACCATTGCGTAGGAAATTCTGTCAGGTAAAGAGTTATAGACTATTTTGTCAAGCAGTGTACCAACTGGCAATTCACCGCATCGCAGAGGCCATCCAAATAATAATTGTCAAATTCCAGTATTGCTCCGCGATAATGGTGTGTCTCGCCATAGACCTAGTTCACAATTATCCATTTCTAGTGAAGCTCCGTGATTACACCGCGTCGCGCTGAGTCCAAAATTTGAAATCAATGGAGTACTATGATTGTACTACATTGCGCCAAGCCCTCAATTCCAAATTGTCAATTTCTAGTGACACGCTGTGATAGTGCCGCGTTGCGCCAAAGGCTCACGTCAGAATATTTTGACGAAAATTATAAGTTTTGTCTAGGGTTAAATTAGTCTTTTCCCATGATTTTAATATGCCCAGATATGGGATTTAATCCCTAAAAACATTTTAAACCCATTATTTATTAGCTTTTCCCCCAAAATCAATGAG
This sequence comes from Capsicum baccatum var. pendulum, assembly GCA_030864225.1. Classification (NCBI taxonomy): domain Eukaryota; kingdom Viridiplantae; phylum Streptophyta; class Magnoliopsida; order Solanales; family Solanaceae; genus Capsicum; species Capsicum baccatum. The sequence continues at coordinate 162,444,896 of CM061560.1, forward strand.
CTCTCTCTCAATTAGCAAACCCTAATCTTCAAGCAATCAAGATCAAATCTCAAGTAATTCAACAAGAACTCCAAGAACTTATCAATTCATGTAGGTTAGGTGTTCATTCATAGATTCCTTTCACCCATGTTGTCCAAGAACCCTATTTAGACTTACAAGATCTCCGATCTATGAACTTCACGTGTGAAATTGATTGTGTTCATGTCCATGATAGCAGATGGGTTTCAATAAATGATTAATTATAAGTTTCCATGAAATTAAAATAGTTATGTGATGAATTATGTGAATTGTATGCTAAATCCTTGAATTTGCAATTGAGTATTGTATTTATGATGTTCATGTGTTGGCCATTACCATGTGAAATAATCCATATTCCCCAACTGTTTGCTTAAATACCTATGTGAATTAGATAGTAGAATCATGGCATGTCATTATGTGTTTCCAATCATGTACAAGTTCATGCCCTTCAAGTGTTTGATAAAATGTCTCTATGAATGATTATTAACAAGTGGACATTGTTATGCTTTTCATGATCATGCTATGCTTTACTTTCAAGCTATCAAGTCCCGGGGCATCTAATACCCAAAAATCTAGCTGTTTACCTTGAGCTACAGTAGTTATAGAATAGTCTCAGTAGTGTCATGATCAGTAAACTCAATTAGTTACAGAACTCAGTGAAACTCAGTATCATTCTAGTTCAGCTTAGTATAATATGTTTAATGTCCATTCAGTTAGAAGTAGGATTCAGCGTCGAGGGAAACTAAGGATGGGGGTCTTACCTACCAGTAGAGGGTGTGATTCTTAGAAGAAGTCCTTGCATTCTAAAACTACTTTGCCAGCGTAGGTTGAGACATTAACCTGGCAGTTGAGGGTTGATGAGGTGTTTTAACTTGCCAGTTAAGGGTACCACCATTCTCATTAGAGTACCTACCAGATGAGGGTAACTCTTTAGTTGTCTTTACCCATGGCACAATACTGATACCCTTCCAACTAGGGTTATAGGTTGGACCCCTATTATCTTATTTAGGGCATGTCGGTTAGATGATTACTTTCCACAGTTTCAGTTTTAGCCTCAGTATAGGACTCAATTTAGTTCTATAGAATCAGGACTGTCAGTTAGTTTTAGTAACTCAGTTATCAATAATCTCATATATCAGTTACTCAATCATCAAAACTCAGAACTCAGCTTCAGTAAAAATTCAGTTACAATATACATGTATATGCACACTATTGCATACTCAACATTTACAATAGTTTCAGTTATCCATGTACTCTCATATTCAGTTACTCTATATCATTTAGTCAGTTATTGTTCATACATATGAACCCTTAGATTCAGCCTTACCTCATCTAGCATACTAGTACATTCCATGTACTAATGCGTACTCTTTCTTTGTGCTATGATATCTCATATCATAGTTTCGGATGCTCAAGTTCCTGATCATGCATAGATAGATTTAGATTCAGCCAACAGTGTCAGATTCAGTAGTGAGTCCTCATCTATTGAGTATATGCATTTATTTAGTATTTTCAGTAGCTTCAGTATTTCAATAGTCAAAGTTAGTTGGGGGCTTGTCCCATAAACTCCACATTCAAACAGTTCAGTTAGAGGCCTTTAAATTAGACTATCAGACAATATTTAGTTTTGCAGATTATTATTACAGTTGATATTCTTAATCAGTATTAAGATTTTGAACCTTATGGCTATTCAACCTATTTTCAATATTATTTTAAGTATTATTATTCAATTCTCACAGTAGATATCAGTCATGGGTTAGCTTGTCGTCCTTTGGGGTTGTAAGAACTGCGTAGCATCTGGGTATAGACTTGAGGCGTTACATTTTCCTTTTCTTTACACTCTATAGGAGCCCTTTTTCACTAAGGGTAGTTTGGTCATTTGATGTAATAGCTATAAACAGACTCACTTAGGCTTATTTTCTAATTAGTTGATTTTGGATATTGACAATTGAAAGACATTTCTCTTAAGAGGGAGTGTTTGTAGAGTAGGGCAGAAAAACCACTTGGAACTAGGGCCATACATAGTATCAATTAACTTGTGTTGTATGTTTTCTTAGAAACGTGGGTGCTTGACGTGGTTGAGTTCCTCTTTTATCTACGTATGATCTTGGTGTTACTCATATAGGTCATAAGGGTCTTAGGAATTGATATATCCTTTGGTTCTTTTGGGTTGTATGTTTCTATGTCAATATATCTATCCTCTAATTTCTTGCATTTGCATTATTTTGGTGTTTGTTTCTAGATTCAATTTTCAAATTTGCTTCTTTAGGTTATTCTTCATCTATTCTAGGTTAGATCTATATCAGGAATTCTAGGCCACAACTTTTTATTCTTGAATGTTGGTTTTCTCTTAATGACAAATGTCTTGTATTATTGTAAGGATGATACTCTAGCTGAAGGAAAGAGTAGCCTCGACTTGTGTCCTTAGCTACTTCTACCATTTAATATCGGTGCACTATTAGGGTAGGGGGGATAGTCTCAGTTTATGTTCATTATTCCTTGATGTTTATTCTAGCCATGTCCTTTGTGACATTTTTACTAAGCTTTGTAAGATTAAAACAAAGGACCCTTGGTTGTATTCCAAGTGTGTACCACCTTGGCATGATGATATTATTTGTTGCTCTAACCCTAACCCTTATGCCATGAAGATTTTGTGCTTGCTTTCCCTCTCTTTGGTTTTTAAAGGTGTGAATTTGAGGTCAAATTCTTTTCAAGATAGAGAGTATGATACGAGAGCAAAGAATATAAGACCTTTCACAAAGATCCAAGTTTGGGTTTACAAAGTGGGTAAAGGTCTTTTAAACCATTTCAAGGCATTAGCACAAGTTGAAGAGAGGAGTAGGTGCCATGCACTCCAAAACCGCCCCTTTTCTATTCTCATTAAGGGCATTATGGTCTTTTGATTCCTTTTCTTTACACTCTATTGGAGCCCCTTTTCATTAAGAATAGTTTAGTATTTTATGTAATTATTATAAATAGACTTTTCGATTTCTATTCTCATTAGTTATCGATTGATATTGAGTGAAACACTTTGAAACACCTTTTCTTCTCTCTTGTGAGGTTGAAATGGAAACTAGGACAATTCTAGGTATGGATTCACTTGGGTTGCAATTTGGCATAGAAACGTTGGTGCTTGGGGAAGATTGAGTCCATTTTGTGTCAACGTAAGAGTGTGGTGTTACTATTGTGAGTCTTTAGTGGGTTTTTGTGTTTGATACACCCTTTAGTTCCTAAAGCTTGTAATAGTGTATGTCTCACTATCTACCTTTCATTTATGCACTTAGTTTGGTATTGTATTGCTGATTTTTGTTCTCTTCATCTCATCTTGTTCTTAGTTCCTTGATCTCATGTTTTCTTAGTCAGATCTTTATCAATTTATTTTTTCTTTAGACTATTATGGATATTGGAACTTGAAAGAACAATTCTTCTCTTGAGAGAGAATAGAGTAACCTTAATTAAGGCAAGACATAGTGTGGATTCACTTGTGTTGCGTTTTGTCTTAGAAACTTGGATTTTTAGGTGAATTGAATCCATCTTCGGTCCAAGTAAGAACTTGGTTTTGTTCATATAAGTCTTATTGGTCTTAGGATTTGATACATCCTTTGGTTCTTATTGCTTTTATGCTCTTATGTTAAGTTATCTATCTTTTACTTTTATGCATTAGTTTGGTATTTGTTGCTTGTTTCTTGTTCTACATTTGGATGTTTTCTTCCTTAGTTTATATCTCACAGTATTTTACTCTTTTATACTTCGATCCTAGTTTAGAACAATGTCGTGAGTGGTTGTGGGATAGTCTTTATGTGTTGGCTTTGAATAATGTCATCAAAAACTATGATGGCCATTCGGTTCAATCACATGGTCAAGAAAAGATCCTAGGAATGCACATGGAGGACCTGTTCTGAGCTCCTAACCAAACCATATTGTGTTTGGATGATAGATTAGAGCCGAGGAAAGCCAAGGTATGAGAAACAAAGAGCCCTTGTGGGTTATTTTCAAAATAGCCACTTTTGGTCTATTTTTGTAATAGTCTAGGTAACTAATATAAATAGGTTCCTTTACACATTTCATTAGGTATTTTTTGAAGATTATTCACATGATGTATTCATGAAATCCATTAGGAGTGTTTTGAGTCCTTGGAAAAGCCGATATTGAACTTTGCTTAGAAATGATGGTTGTTAGGAGGATCTAGTACCCTGTGCGGTTACCGTAAGAAATTGGTGTTTGATTCTACGAGTTTTAGGGGTCTTCAAGTTTGAGACACTCATTGGTTGTTAATTCATTGTAGTTTCTTATGTCAATTTATCTATCTTTCCTTTCTTGTATTGTTCGGGTTTTGCTTCTTTAGGTAGATTTCTATCTTTTGTAGCTTGATCCGTTTCACTTCACCAATAGATTTTGGAGTTGGCCACTTCTTTATAGCATCAATCTTAAATTTATCCACCTCGACTACTATTGAGCTTACAAAAAATCCCTAAAACACAACTTTATTCACACCAAAAGAGAATTTCTCATGATTAGCATACAATTTTTCCTTTCTAAGGACTTTAAACACATTTTACAAATCTAAAACATGCTCTTCAAAGGATTTTCTATAAATAGGACAACAATAAAATACACCGCAACAAACTTTCTAATGAATGGTTTCATTACATGATTCATTAACCGCATGAAAGTACAAGGAGCATTAGTGAGGTACATGACCATCCATTCATAAAGACCAAACTTCGTCTTGAAGGCGGTCTTGCATTCACCACCCATTGCATTCTTATTTAGAGATAGCCCCTAAGATCAATTTTTGAGAACACACATGAACCATTTAATTTATCAAGTATATCATCCAATTGGGAAATAGGTTGGCCATACTTAAACATTATATTATTGATGGCTCAGTAGTCCACACATATTCGCCATGTTGTATCTTTTTTTGGCACCAACAAGACCGAAACTGCACATAAACTCATGCTTTATTTGATATATCCCTTGTTGAGGAGTTCCACAGCTTTTCTTTGAAGTTCTTTGGTAGCGATAGGGTTACTTGAGTATGCTGGTTTGTTAGGAAATTAAGAGACCGACATAAAGTCTATTTGATACTCAATTCCCCATAGTAGGGGTAACACTTGTGGAAGTTCCTTTGGGAACACATCTTCAAAATCCTGTAAAACAAAGGAGATAGAATAGGGAATTGAAGAAGTAGAAAGGTTAGTATTAAAAACATGGGCTAGGAGAAGCATGGGTGTTTTTTCATCATGCTCCTTGAAGAGATCCTTCTTCCTATCCAACATCACCATAGGATCCTTTCCCTTTGACTGCATTATTTTCTCCTCTTCTTTACCTTATCCCCTTTGACTTTTTGTTCTCTCTCTGTCTTTCCTTTCTTCTTTAGCCCTCTCAATTATTGATGAACATCATTCACTTATGATGTTGAGAGAGGATGGAGTGTAAAATTTTGGCCATTGAGTTCAAGAGAATACCAATTAGTTCTTCCATCATGCTTAGTAGACCGATCATATTTGATATGAGCCAAATGGCCATCATAGCTTTTGATGACATCAAGCAAGGCCAACATCTGAAGAATCTAATTGTGGTCACATTGATGGCACGAGAACATGCATAGGGGACCCATTTTGATCCCTTAATAGAGCAATTCTGTGTGTAGAAGGATGCTTGGGAGCTCGCCTTGATGCCTACCCGAGAGTCTAAGTGATGAAGAATAATTATGAAGGACAAAATGACACACATGGGTTTCCCTACAAATGCATATGGATCTTTGTGTCACATATAGGCCGACCCACCAATGCATAGTGGGCTTTGGAGTGTACTTCTCATTAAGGGTGTTTTAGTAATTTCACGCCTTTATGTAATAGACTATAGATAGACAGCGTAGGTTTCTTTCTTACTAAGTTTTTGATGATATTTTGACATGATGTATTCATGAACTCCCATGGGAGTGTTTTTAGAGTTAGGGCTCGGAAAAGCCAATATTGAACTTTAGTTTAGAAACAATGGTTGTAAGGCGGATCTAATCCTCTTTGTGGCCATCATAAGAAGTTGGTATTTGTTATTACGAGTTTAGGGGTTTTTGCATTTGATACATGTGTTGGTTCTTATTTCTTCATAATCTCTTGTGTCAACTTATCTATCTTTCCTTTCTTGCACCTTACGGTTTTCTAGCTTCCCGAGGTAAGTTTCTATCTCACATAGATCGATCCGTCTCATTTGGTATCAAGAGCAAGGTTTCATTTTGTTCCTATGAAGTCATCTTTGGATTATTATCTTGGAAATAATAAAAAAGAAAAAAGAAAAAAGTTAATGTTCACAGTTTTTAGGGTTTTTCAATTTTTTATACTTGACTTTTGTGTGTGTTGTGTGTTTCTAGTGTTAGATCCTTGTTTCCTAACACTAGAAGAGGAGTCAAAAAAAAAATCACAAAAAAAGAGTTTTATTCCCGTTTTACCCATAGGTTCAATTTAAAGTCTTAGATTTTTGTGTGTTTTTGGTGTTTCTAGAGTTAGATCCTTGTTCCCTTGCAGTAATAGAGTCTAGATCTTGGATTTGAGCTTATTTCGGGTTGTTTTAAGTCATCCACCATGGTTGAGCATGAAGTTGAAGAAACTTGAAAGGTTGATCTCGAAACTGGAAGGGTTTTTGTTGAGATTTTGGCTTGAAAACATGTTGGTGATGTTTAGCAGTGCAATGTGAACTCGGAGAACAAAAATCATCAAATTCCGAGTTCATTTGAGTTAGGTTCCATTTTTGAATGTTCCTGATGTTTTTCATATTTTTCATATATTGTTGAAGAAGAACATTCAAAAAGTGGATATTTGATCCAAAAAACTGAAGAAAGAGGTTATGGTCTTTGTTTGTACAAAGAATATTCCAAGGTCCAATGGAAGAAAAAGATTCAAAAGGCATTAAAAGGTATATTCTCAAAGAAGAGGACATGGGAAAGTACAAGGGGAACCACTACAAATTCCAACTCTTTTGAGCTTGAAAAGGCTCCAATTCTTGGTATTTTCCCTCCCAAAACCGATTCTACTCCTCTAAGGTGAAGATTGATCAAATTTTAAATTACAAAAATGAAAAAAATTGCCAAACATCAACCAACCATTTAGAAGCTGCCACATCATGTAACGACCTAAAATCACCTTCCGGGACATCACACGGTGCTTAGGGCTACAAGTAGCCCCAAGCTAACCCTTTGAGCCTATCACTTCTCATAATAACTCATTCAAGAAGAAATATACAAAACACTGACACTGTCATATCAAATGAAAGGAAATATGAAGATAATACTTGGTCCAAACGACCACAAAACTGGAAATCTCAACACAACCATAGTTTGATAACTAGTCTGACAAAGCCTCTACTACTCCATGAAACCGAGAGCCATTGGGACAGGTCTACAAATGACTCAAACTGAACTAAAAATAATAACATAAACACACAAACACTAAAATGTCTGAAGATAGGTCCTCGAACCATGAGGACTCACCACTGGGGAGATATAGACAAAGGTACTCAGAAATCACTGACGAGGATGGGAATAAGCACCTGAACCTACATTATAAGATAATGTAGCGCATACATATATATGGATCAACACTTGGGAATGTACTGAGTATATGAGTGTGTATGCATTTGCATAAAACAATATCAATACTCTTTAATCAAATCATGCATGCAAATAGGAATGACTCACACGACTTGAATAAGTTAAAATGTAAAGCTCATAAATTATGTAGAATGAAACATCTAACACAAATCTCGTGAGTCATTATACTTTAGCTTTAAAATCTGCACTCTCCTCTTATTCTCAATACTCATAGGATGAAGAAATTTATAAACAATACTTTCAACTCATGCATATGTCTCATGGAGAGTAAAACTTCTTTATTGCTCAAGAATTATAGCTCTTTTGAACTCAAATACTTGGAACTCGGAATCATATAACTTTAGTTTAAAATTCGATGATCAACTCATATTAGTAGAGAAAACTACTTCCTTCTTTGGAAAATACTCAAAAGCAATTAGTTCACTTTAGAAAATATCTCATCTCAAAGCTTTAGGGAAAATATTCTATCTCAATGGAAAATACGTTAGTTTAGGGAGGTTCTCTTAACCGACATAAACCATGCGAGCTAAATGGATTCCAACGTCTTTTCCTCCTAAGGAAGAAACCTCACATTGGGGAGAGGCATCATACTCTTGGCAAGTAGTATAACCTCAACTCAGTGATCACTTATCTCAGCCTCGGGCCAAATAATCTCGGCCTCAGGCCTCAAACCTATGGTGGCACATACTTCTAGGGTAAGAAATCATGGTAACTTACCCAACTCTATGCTAAATATTACTCCCTTTAGTTTATCTCGTTCATCTCATGGAAATCCACTTTCAAAATAATCTCATGGTTTATAAGAACCCAACAATCAAATTTTTAATCTCATGTAGTGAAGTGAATTTCAAAGCTCTATGACCATTAGGTCAAAACATTTCTCAATAATCTTAGAATACTCAAATCAGGGGTTCTTATTGCACAAAATTTTATAAAATTGCAAGTCTCAAGTAGGGCTTAATCACCCATAATTCAATCTCAAGTTAAAACTTATCGAGATGCATATTAGATATCATATAGATTCATAAATCATATAGAAATCTAAAATTTACAGCAATTTAGTTCATAATCTCAAAATACTCATATAATTCAATATCTTAAGCATTTCAACTATTAACTTCTCAAGGATTAAAATCATGGGGTGTAGACCCAGGAACAATTTCTCAAGGGTTCTTGCAACCCTTAAACTTGGAGAACTTAAATCTTAACTAAAATTTTAGAATCCATGGTGAGTTCTTAAATTTTTTGGAGAAGGGTTTTAGATTTGATCTTGAGGGAGAAACCCCAGCTCTCTTGTGTTTTGGATGATGAATGAAGCCAATCGCTTCGCTTGGAATATATCTGGGTGATAAAAGAGTGGAAAATACTGAAAACCCCTTTTACAAAATGAGCTAAAAATACTGAATGGGCTTTGCGATGGTCGGAGAAATAGTCCATCACAATTCCGGCGGTTTGTCGGATCATCCGTCGCACGATGACCAAAAAAGGGACACACTGCCTCGATGTGATGGTCACCGAGAGGGTTCATCGTAGCCTTGATGGTCTATTATTTTGGCCATCACACATGGGTCAGAAAAGGGAGTTACTTCCTTGGTTGCGACGGGCAGAGCGACGGTCTGTCGCAGGCCCGATGGTCCGTTGGATTGTCCGTCGCACCTGTGCGGTTCCAACAACTCTGAGTAAAACGGCCATAACTTCTCACCCCGATGTAGGATTTGGACAAAATTGGTATCGTTGGAAAGTTAATTCAATTCTATACATGACAAAAACTCCAATTTAAGAAAATTCTATATGGTTTAAATACCAATAACTCGGGAAGTATCTTCTTAATCTTTTAGGGACAAAATTATACTTCACTTGACACACTCTGAGGTTCAGACTACGAGGGAACTTAGCGGGGTCTAACACATCATGAAAGCTTCCATGTAATTAATGTTCCAAAATACCTTGAAGCTCATAGTTAGGTTTCAAGTTTCCTTTCTTTGGTTCTTTGGTTTCTTTCTTGGTTTTAATGCTAATTAGCCATTATTAATCACATATTTAGTTGTTAATTAGTCTTTTGAATCCGTTTTGTTTTGTGTCATCTTTCTTTGTATGGTTTTCTCATTTTAATTTTTCAAAACTTCTTTGGTTCTAGTGCATAAGTAGATTTTACTTTGTGTCTTGAGTCGATCAAACAAGAATCCATTCCATCAGTAAATTAGTGATTGACACCTTATTTACTACTAGAGTATAAGCAATATTCAATAGTTGTCGCTCTAATTGTGATTATCACAAAGGTGAGTGCATATGAGTGTTGGTGAGGAGATTTTGCTACTAATGTTCTTTGTTCATTTTATAGGTAAAAGGTGATATAAGAGGAACATGATATGAGTCAAATGGCCACAATAGCTTTTGATGCCATCATTAGAGGCCAACAGTTGAAGAATCCTACTTTCACCGCATTGAAGGCTCAGGAGAATGCATGGGGAAACCATTTTGGGCACTCAATGGAGCAATGTCACGTGTGGAAGGTTATTGGGAAGCTTGTCTTACTAAAGCACCTGAGAGACTCAAGTGTTGATGAATAATTGTGAACGCAAAAATAACACAAGGGCTTGCATATATTAAAGAATGAATAAGAGTCTTAAGACACTCCATGACTACCCCTCCCCTTAAGAGCAAGGTGGTCATTTTGAGTCTTTTCTTTATATTTCATAGGATCCCTTTTCATTAAAGGTATTTTGGTTTATTATGTAATAAGCTATACATAGACAAATAGGCTTCTGTTTTTCATTAGCTTTTGATGAATATTGAATGAACTCATTTTGTTGACTTCTTTCTTCTCTCTAGGAGTGGAAATCCAAAACTAGGGTTAGCCTTGAGTGTGGAATCACTAGGGTTGACAATTGGCTTAAAAATATTGGTGCTTGGGGAAGCTTGAGTCCATTTTGTGTCAACATAAGAGTGTGGAGTTTCCTTTCCAAGCTTTAGTGGGATTGGTGTTTGATAAACACTTTTGGTTTTTATAGTATTGTAATGGTTATGTCTCACTATCTTTCCTTTTATTGCATTTTAGTTTGTGTTTGTCTCATAATCCGTTGGTATTCGCCTTTTCTGTTGCTAGTCTCATCTTTATCTCCCTTTTTAGGTGTATTTTTGGATTTTCTAGCTTAGATCTATATCATTTGGTATCAAAGCCATGTTTTATAATTGTTCCTATAATTCTAAGTCTTGGATTTTTGTTACCTTGAGAAAATCAACACAAGAAGAGTGTCAAAAATCCAAATATAAAAAAAAATTAGTTTTCCATGTTTTATATGTGTTTGACAAACTTTTATATCTTAGATCTACTTTGCTTTTGTATGTTTTGTGAGTTTCTAGTGCTAGATCCTTGTTTCCTAGCACTAATAGTGTCTAGATCTAAGATTTGACAAAGATTCGGTTTATTTTGTGCATTCCATCATTGTTAATCTTGTGTTTGAAGCTTTTGGAAGGTGAATCTCATGGTTATCATTGTGGTTGTGACATTTTGTAGCCTTTTTAATGATATTTGTGCTTGGCCTAGCAAAGGGACCTTAGATCTTCAAGAACATTTAAATTTATAGGTCATTTGCCTTGTGGTCAAACTTTAGTCAACTCTTGAATATTCTTATTGTTCTTCCTCATCTTCATATCTTATTGAAGAAGAATATTCAAAAGTTCTTATTTAATCTTGAAAAGGGAGAAAAGAGAGTGTATTACTTGTTTAAGGAAATTCCAATCACCTTCCTAGTCATCCAAAAGAAAGAAAACAACAAAACAGAAGGAATAATCAAGTACAAGAACAAGTACAAGTGCAAGTACAAGTGTAACGCCCCAAAATCTGATCCCGAGGTGTCACACGGTGCTCAAGACTACGAGTAGCCTTAAGCTAACCCTGTCTGCATTCTAATAGATATAAATCTCATAATCAAGGTAATATATACATGAAAGTCATAATGAATGCAGAAATGTTCTGAAATAACTAAGAATAATCTGAATATAATGTATGAAATATCAATACTGAATAAGCTTAATCACAACTAGTAGTCTGACAAGCCTCTACTTCTAACATCTAGAGAGTTACTGGGACAAACGCCCAGCTAAATCGAACTTTCTGAAAAGAATACTAAATCATGTAAACTGATAAGCTGCAAAATCTGAGTAAACAAGTCCCCAAACTATGAGGACTTACCAACTATAGGATATAGATGGAGATGCTCGAACTACTCATGTTGCTGATACTGAGCACATGAACCTTCATTATGAGACAATGTAACACATAGACATATATGTGATCAGTACTTTGAGGATGTACTAAGTATATGGGGGTGAAATGCATAAATAAAACATCATCTCCTCATAATAATTTATAAAATAATGCATGCTATAAATGACTCACATAAGCTGGAATTTCTGATATACTGAGATCATGAATAATAAATCAATCATACTTTATAAATCTAGTGAGTTATAAAATTTAGTTATGAAAGCTATACTCGTATTCTTTCTGTAAATCATACTGTCTAAGTGTAGAAAGAGCTCACTTCTGTAAAGCATAATTTGAGTAAACTATAAGCCTTTACATGTAGTTTTCTGAAAAATCTTTACTATAAAATTGTAGGGACATCACTTTATCCTAAGGTTATCTTTAAGGGAGGTTTTTCTAACCTACATAAACCATGCGAGCTTTATGGAGTCCAACATCTCATCCTCCTAAGAAAGAAACCTCACGATGGGGAGAGGTGTCATAATCTTGCCAGAGAGTATAACCTTAGCTTAAATGATCACTATCTCAGCCCACTATCATCCCCTTAATCTCTAATCTATGGTGGCACGTAGTTCTGGGGTATGAGACCTTGGAATTATACCTAACTCAGTGTTAAATACTACTCCCTTTTTATTTGCTACACTAATCTTATTGGAAATCCACTTTAAAACTAGCATAAGGGTTTATTACGAAACCAGTTGTGCATTTATCTTAATAAATATGTAAATGAAGCTATTTTTCTTTTTGAAATCTGTAATAAATCTATAAAGTGGATTCCAAAACTTATCTGGTGATTTAGAGATCAAAGTTTTACTGAAAATCTATAAATGATCTGATAATAGGATGCTTAAAGTATCATGTTTCTTAAAATAATAATATTCAATCCTGGGGTAGCAACCCATGCTTAATTCTCATGTCAAAACATCATAATAATCATGCTTGATAATGAAAACAATGATAATTCATCTCAAAATCTGTAATTTACTGCAATAGGCATGAAAATATGAAAATAGACATGCAATTCATCTTTAAAATATCTCTGAAACTCATAACTTTGCAAATATGAATAACGGGTATGAACCCTAAATCAAAACTCATGTAATGTCATTAAAAAATCATATGAATTTAGTGTAAAAGCTTGGTTTTGGGCACAAGGATGGAAGAAGATCCTTGTTCATAAACCCTACATACCTTGATTGATTATATAATGGAGAAACTTGAATAATTGATTTCTATTTGTGTTCTTATAGATGGATTCTTGCTTACATTAACTTGGGAATCCTCAATCTTAAGCTTTCTTGGAGAATCAATGGAGGATTTTGATTTCTTGGAGAAGAGGTTTTAGAGCTCTAGGGTTTCGCTTTTGAAGAGAATGGTAAATAATGAGAACAAAGTGCTTTGAATATGATAAATCTTGTGTTTTGGATGGATTGGGGCCCTGGGAATTGACCCAATACCCTTTTAAATTTATAAGTGAAACTGGAAAAGAGCAATATTTTTCGATTTGGCTGGCTACCGCGAGCGCCACAATTGCGGTGTCTTACTATAAACAGGATAATTAGGAACAGGGCTGACTCCGCTATGTGCCACCCTCACGGTTCCCCATTGGAATGCCATATTGGTCACTGGCGCGACACGCCAATATCATGTTAGGCTACTGGAAATCGACAACTCAAAAATTGGCCATCTTCGCGACGTGCCAATATTGCGTTGGTTTACCGGAATGGGACAATTGGGAATTTGGGCTTCTTCGCAAAGTGTGGCTATTGTGAAGAGCCACTGGAATTTTAATTTCATCATCTTACCCACCTCCGCGATTCGTTAAGTTTCTAGGTGGAACACTGTCAACTTAAAAATGTCATAACTCCTTCACCGAGTGTTAGAATTGGGCGAATTTGGTCTTGATAGAAAACTTATTCGATTTCCCTCACAATGGGAGATCTCAATTTGGAAAATTCTGCACGAAATAAATATTCTTCATTTTGGAAGATATTCTTAACATTCTAGGAATGAATTTAAGCTAGGAAAAGTATGGGGTATTATAATATCTCACTCTTGGGAACATTCATCCTCGAATGTGGCTAGATAAGATATAAATACTAAGAAATCAGAGGCTATAAGCTATCATGCACAACTAAAATAAACTGAATAAGTAAACCTCATTAAAATGAGCTACTGAACTGATCTTAGGGTGCATAAATTCTCATGAAGATAACTATATATAGCTGAATCTGAAACTGGAAAAGAACTGAATGAAGGAAAACTACTACCTTTGGATCAATCTGAGTTCGTGGAGAAAAGATGAGGATACTTGGTATGCATGTCTGCTTCTACTTCCCAAGTACCTCCCTCAACGGACTGATTTCACCATAGAACTTTGACCAAGGGAACTTCTTTGTTCCTTAGCCTATGAATTTGATGATCAAGAATCTCCACTGGTACTTCTTCATAAGAAAGGCTATTCTGAATATCAGTACTTTCTAGAGGATCTATAATAACTGAATCAGGCATGATCTTCTTCAACACGGATACGTAAAATAATGGATGGACTGAAGGTAAATTTGTGGATAACTCAAGCTCATATGCCACCTTCCCAACACGACTTAAAATATAGAAGGGACCAACATAACGGGGACTAAGCTTTCCCTTCTTGCCAAATCTCTTTACCCTTTTCATGGGTGAAACTATCAAGTACATTATATCATCAACCTCAACCTCAAGATCTCTTCTTCTTACGTCTGCATAAGATTTCTGATGACTCTAGGCTGCTTGCAATATCTCTCTAATCAACTGAACTTTCTCCATGGCCTCAAACACCATGTCTGGCCCAATCAAAGTGGCCTCACCCACTTTGAACCAACCATCTAGCGATCTATATCTCCACCTATAAAGAGCCTCAAATAGATCCATATGAATACTAGAATGATAACTGTTATTATAAGCGAACTCAATCAATGGAAAATGATAATCCCAACTACCTTTGAAATCAAGAACACATGCCTTCAATATATCTTCCAAAGTCTAAATGGTCCTCTCTGCCTGACCATCTATCTATGGATGAAAATTTGAACTAACATAAACTTGGGTACCAAGACCCTTCTTAAAAGCTCTCCAAAACTGAGAGGTAAATTGAGTGCCCCTATCTGAGATGATGGATAAAGGAACTTCATGCAATCTGAATATCTCTCAGATATACAACTTAGCATAATCTTCAGCTATGTAAGAATTATGAACTGGTAAGAAATGTGCTGACTTAGTCAGTCTATCTATAATAACCCAAATTGAATCATACTAATGACGCGAATGGGGTAAACCAGTCACAAAATCCATATTCACCTCTTTCCACTTCCAAGTATGGATATCAAACTCTTACAATGAACCACCAAGTCTTTAGTTCTTTACCTTAACCTATTGAGAAGTTGCACACTTAGCTACGAGCTCTACTATATCTCTTTTCATACCACTCCACCAATAGATTTCCTATAAGTTGCGGTACATCTTGGTGGCTCCTAGATGGATAGAATAATGCACACTATGCGCTTTAGCCATAATCCTTTGCCTTAAATCATCAACACAAGGAACATAAAATCTACTTTGTTATCTCAACACACCATCTCTCCCTTGGGATAAAAACTCTACCTTTTGGTCTTTAA
This sequence comes from Capsicum baccatum var. pendulum, assembly GCA_030864225.1. Taxonomy (NCBI): domain Eukaryota; kingdom Viridiplantae; phylum Streptophyta; class Magnoliopsida; order Solanales; family Solanaceae; genus Capsicum; species Capsicum baccatum. The sequence goes on from CM061560.1 coordinate 162,460,449, forward strand.
CTGACTCCTTCAGTTTGACCAAACTAGGATCCTTATCTTACTTCTCCTTCACTTTTGAAAATAGGGAAGATTCAAAACTAATTTGAACCCAAACATTCCCTTTCTCTTAGTCAACCAACCTAATACCCAATCTAGCTAATCGATGAACTTCTTGAACAAACTTTTTTAATCACTCTCCATATAGGCAACACTGCCCATAGATAGTCTACTAAGGGCGTCTGCCACCATGTTGGCCTTTCTTGGATGGTAAAACATACTCGTATCATAATCTTACAACAACTCCAACTACCTTCTCTAATGGAGATTCAAATCTCTCTGAGTAAACACATACTACAAGCTTTTGTGATTCGTTAATAGATGCAGCTAACTCAAGATCATGGGTTGGGTAATTGTTTTCATGGGGCTTAAGTTGTATAAAGGAATAGGCTATGACCTTACCTCTCTGCATCAAAACACAACCCAAACCAACTTTGGAGGAATCACAATAAACAACAAAACCCTCTGTACCATCAGGTAACGCTAAAACTGGGGCTGAAGTAAGTCGAGTCTTCAACTCTTGAAAACTCTCCTCACAGGAATCTGACCACTGTAACTTAACTTTGTTTTGGGTCAATCTATACATAGGAGATGCAATAGCTGAGAAACCCTCAACAAAATTTCTATAATAACCAACTAGACCCAAGAAAGTCATAATATGTAATGGGGAAATAGGTCTAGGCCAATTTTTTACGGCTTTATCTTTTAGGGATCAAATATAATACCTTTATTGGAAATAATATGACAAAGGAAAGCTACTGACCTTAGCCAAAATTTACTCTTGCTAAACTTGGTGAACAACTGGTGATTTTTAAGGGTATGTAACACAACTCTAATATGGTCTACATGATCATCCTCACTACGAGAGTAGACAAGAATATCATCGATAAAGATAATGAAAAAAATATCAAGATACTATTTAAACACTCTGTTCATCAAGTCCATGAAGGCTGCTAGGGCATTTGTTAGTCTGAAAGATATGACTAGAAACTCAAAATGACCATAACGGGTTCTGAATGCTATCTTTGGAATATCACATTCCCTTACTTTAAGCTGATGATACCTGGATCTAAGGTCTATCTTTTAGAAATAACTTGTACCTTGGAGTTGATCAAATAAGTTATCAATTCTAGGAAGAGGATATTTATTTTTTACGGTGAATTTTTTCAACCAATGCTAGTCAATGCACATACACAAGGAATCATCTTTGTTTCACACTAATAAGATAAAAGCGCCCCATTGAGAAACACTAGGCCTTATGAAACCTTTAACACAAGGATCTTTGAGTTTCTCCTTCAAATCCTTAAGCTCGGCAGAAGCCATATGATATAGAGGTATAGAAATAGGCTGAGACGCTGGAAGAAGGTCAATACCAAATTCTATTTCACTATCAGAAGGTACTTGTAACACCCCATATTTTTCTTATACTTGTTCAATTATATGGAACTTGGTATAGCCTTGTGGTATAAATAGCGAATGATATTTGTTATGCAAGTATTAATGGTATAGATAGAATTATAGATACTACCCATACATTTTACTATGATGCAACCAAGTTAATGTCGATACAACTATTTAAACTTGGGATCATAAGCTAGTATTTGAACCTAAAGTTTAAAGTGACCAAGTATGTACAAGTTGAAGGTTCTATTAAATGGATTAGGAGCTAGAAATGGAATAAAATATTTAGGTTCTTGCTTGAATTTTAAGATAGTAGGTGAGTTAACTACTTAAGTTAATTGGTCAAAATTAATGGACCCATGGCTATGAACCAGATTTGGGCCTATACTAATTTACTCATTTGGGCCCAAATTGAATAAAAGAGGAAGAAAATGGAGAAATGGCCCAACACTTAAATCTTCCAAAGTCCCAAGTTAATTGAGCCCAAAATAAGAATTTAATAAAATAGGTGCATCACCTATTTTGAAATTTTAAGCAGCTTGAACCCGTAAGTAGGTGCAACACCTACTTGGACTAGTTTATGGCTGAAAATAAGGTCAATGAGAGAAGTTCTAGAGGGATCAATTTAAGATTAATATAGCTGGTCACTTTACTCCTTTTAAACACATATTCACCCTTTTAAATTTATGCTCTCCCTTTCTTAACAAGGACAAGAATAGCAACCCTAAAATTCCTTTTTGGGTTCTTGAAGGAACCCTCATATTTTCAAGGTAAGGTAAGTGAAAACACATAAGTTTTAATTTAATTATCTCATGGAATATTAGGAAAACATGTTATAGGTTCCTAGTTATAAATACATTGCAGAATATAAAAAAATCTACTTGCTCACCCTTTCTTTGTTATTAAGGTATTTATTTTCTTCTTTGGTTTAAAGTGTGAAGAAAAGTGAAACTCGAAGTGCTTGAGGAGTTCAAAATTAAAGAATAAGTTACAGAATTGAGGTAAGGTTACTGCCCTATTTTTTTCTCCTTAGATATGAATTTAGGAAAGAGTTATGGATGTGTTGTTAATGGGAGCTCAAGAGATGATGAGTTTAATAATTGATTGCTACAATAAAAGGGATTTAGGACTATTTTGTATGCATATGTTATGGGTTACGGGGTTGATAATGGAGAAATATGTGACTAGTTTGAATTTAAATATAGAAAAAAGTGTAGTGTTACACCATCGAATTAATTAGTGCATATTCTTACTGTCCAATATATTTTTCATATTGTTTGGAGGGTGTAATGAAGCCAAGGTGCTTTCGGTGAATCTTATAAGAACATGTATGGTATGTGGGCAAATTGGTAGAGAAAAGGGTTAAAATAACACCCTTGATTGATAGATTAACGGTTTACTGCCCGTTACTATTTTGGTGAAGTAAAATATTCCAAATGTGTTGATTTGTTTCTAATATTAGTTTAGCATATATTTTATTGTATATAAGTAATCTAAATGGCGGGAAGTCAAGTTTGGTTAGTTTCGGAGTTATATAACAAGGTATGTAAGGCATACTCTATTTTGCACTTTTTGGCCTGAAATCGGACATTTGGTCCATCAGTAAGCTTCCAAGGTTATCCTATAAAAAATGACACATATTGGCAGCGTATTATATCCCATGTAGTCAATGACCTTGTTCCCACTCTGTAATGTGTTAAAACACCTCAACACATGTTTATTATTAAACCTATATATCTATTTTCACTAGAGAATATCAGGATTTCCCCATTTACTCAAATAAGACCAATGTGTTATTTTTAGCTCATAAACACTTCATTTGTGTGCCAAAAGGTCCTTACTTCTTGGTTGTTGCATTAAGTGAACATTTACATGTCTCTTATTGGTAGATTGTTGTTTCAAGGTACCATAATGTTATGACCACAAAAGTAACAATATCAAATGCTAAATAAACTAAGTAATGCAATCTGGAAAATGAGTAGCAGCTCAGGGGCATAAGCCTAACATGGGCCAACCTTGATACCATTATATATGGGTGTCAGCTCAGGGGCATATGCCTAGCATGGGTTAATACCAATGTTCATACATGAGTGGTAGCTCAGGGGCGTAAGCCTAGCATGGGCCGATCTCGATTTATCTATTTACCACTGATCAGCTGGTCATTTACATTATATGGGTTATAAATCTTATGAAGTAAGAAAGGTAAAAGTCAAGAAAATAATGTAATGTACATAGTTGAACAAGTATATATAACGGTGGTCTACTGGTATTACTTATACACTTGTATCTGAATTCAATTGATCTATTGTATCATGTGTTGTTACCATTAGCCTTACATAGTACATATTTTCGTACTGATGTCCCTCATGGGGAACCTGAATTTCATGCTATAGGCATAGGTGGTTCAGCTAATACCCCTCGCTAGTAGGAGCACAAGCTATTCAGTGACCATTGGTGAGCTCCAGATTGATTTGGGGCTTTCCGAGTGTGTTCTATATATTTTGGTATTATGCAGTAGTCAAGAGTAGGGCAAAGGTTTATCCCGACCCTTATTAAGTCTATGTATCTTCTAGATGCTTTGTAGACTAATGTGAAGTTAAAAATGGTAATATCTGATATTATAGATGTATGGCCCTAACGGCCATGTCTTATGTATATAATTTATACTTGAATATATAATTATTCTCATCAATGCATTATATCATATTGTTAGAACCTTTAGTTGTCATAGCTATATTCATGAGAAGTACAAGGTTGCGGATTGATTCTCTCGGGCCTTCACGACTATGGGTGCCTGTCTGTCTACCTTAATAGGATTTGTGGCATAGTAAAAGTGGTATCAGAGCAGGTTGTCCTAGGGAGTCTATAAAGTCATGTGTACGTAGAGTCTTGCTTATGGGTTTGTTGTACACCACATCTATAAAAAAGAAACTATGGGCATTTAGGGTTTGTTTCTTTTTGTCATATCTTAAATCGTGCAATAGAGCCCAAGTCATAAGTGAAGTCATATTTAAACACTAAATCTACTTTTTTTTCTCATTATAGTAAAGATGTCGGTTATAAGAAGGAGTAAGAATATAGGTAAGTGAGTAGACATAGTTGCCGGAGAAGGGACTATCAAGTCACAACCTAGATAAGATAATCAAAGTAAGGCTCAAGCTGAGTTTGTATCACAAACTTCTTCTACTCCTCCATCTCCAAAAGAACTAAGAAGGAGAAGAACTGTATCCTTAGAAACCACCTATTAAAGATACTGATCAATATCTAAGAAATATTTTACAATTGTTGGCTCGTATAATTGCTGGACAGACTGTTCCAACCACATGTTCTAGTGGTGCAGATAGGGCAGCTAGCCTACGAACACAGGATTTCCTTAATCTAGATCCTCCCACATTCATTTGAGTAGATATTAAGAAAGATCCACAGGACTTTATTGATCAAATCCAAAGGGCTCTAGATGTCATGCATATTCAAAGGGGAAGATATACTTTGGTATGAAGACTAGAAATGATCTAGGGGTATTAATATACCTTAAACTACTTGGAAAAAGGTCCAAGAGGCATTTCTTGATCATTACCTCCATTTGAGATTCGAGAAGCCCATGTGGATCAGTTCTTGAATCTTCACCAAGGGAATATAAATGTGAGGGAGTATAACCTCCATTTTATATCTTTGGCTTGGTATGCTCCTAATGTAGTAGCTACTATGGATGAAAAAGTTCATTGATATGTGGATAGATTAGATCCAGATCTGGTTAGAGATTGTACTATTTCTGCTTTGAAAAAACATAGACATAGCAAGGATATAAGCTTTTATTGAAAAAATATTGGACTAGAGGCAAAGAAGAAGAACATAAGAATTGGAAAGAAGGTATTCCAAGAGGGCTAGATCTATGGGGAAATTTATGGCATCCTAAGGAGCATTTAGGCCTCAGGTTTTTAATAAACTGCCTAGGACATTATTTTCTTATTCTATAGCTGATGATCCACCAGAGTTTCAAGGGTCTAAAGGCAATGAGTTTAGGAAAAAATGTGAGATTCATAGTTCACGAATAGCGGGGTATCAATATATGAGTATGAGCCAATTAAGACCCCCTCAGAAGCTATGTAAGCAATATGGAAATCTTCATTTAGGTGCATGTCGGTTTGGGACAAATGCTTACTTTTGGTGTGGTACGTCGGGGCATATGATGAGAGAATGCCCATAAAGGGGCATAGGTGGTATGGAACGACCTACTGGATTAGCTGTTGCATCATCATCATCAGTGCCTTCTTCAGTAAGAGGTATAAAACCTATAGGTCATGGAAGAGTTGCTAAAGGAGCAGCTATCTCTAGCGGAGTTCAGAATCATACATATGCTCTAGCGGATCAACAAAATTTAGAGGCTTCTCTGAATGTGGTTACAGGTACATTGTCCATCATTTCACATAATGTGTATGGATTAGTTTATTTGGGTTCTACATTATCATATGTTACTCCATAGGTTGTTGGAAAGTTCAAAAGAATACCAGAATTGGAGTTAAGCCATTTGAAGTATCTACGCTGGTTGGTGAATCTATTACAGCTAGGAAAGTGTATCGAAATTGTATAATAACTATTTGTGGTCATGATACAATGGCTGAACTGGTTGAGTTAGCAATGGTAGATGCTTACGGCCCAATCTATTTTGCATATTGTTTGGAGGGTGTAATGAAGCCAAGGTGGTTTCGGTGAATCTTAGAAGAACATGTATGGTATGTGGGTGTAATTGGAGGAGAAAAGGGTTAAAATAACACCCTTTATTGATAGATTAAGGGTTTACTGCCCGTTACTTTTTTGGTGAAGTTAAATATTCCAAATGTGTCAGTTGGTTTCTAATATTAGTTTAACATATATTCTGTTTTAGATAAGTAATCTAAAAGGCAGGAAGTCAAGTTGGGTTAGTGTTGGAGTTATATAACCAGGTATGTAAGGCATAGTCTATTTTGCACTCTTTGGCATGAAATCAGACATTTGGTCCATCAGTAAGATTCCAAGGTTATCATATAACAAGTGATACATATTGGCAGCCTATTATATCCCATGTAGTCAATGACCTTGTTCCCACTCTCTAATATGTTAAAACACATCAATATATGCATATTATTAAAACTGTATGTCTATTTTCAGTAGAGAATTTAAGGAGTTCCCTATTTACTCAATTAAGACCCATGCATTATTTTCAGCTCCTAAATACTTCATTTGTATGCCAACAGCTCCCTACTTCTTTGTTGTTGCATTAAGTGACCATTTACATGTCTCTTATTGGTTGATTATTATTTCAAGGAACCATAATGTTATGACCACCAAAGTAACAATCTCAAATGCTAAATAAACTAAGTAACACAGTTTGTAAAACTAGTGGTAGCTTAGGGGCATAAGCCTAGCATGGGCCAATCTCGATACCTTTATATATGGGTGGCAGCTCAAGGGAATAAGCCTAGCATGGGCCGATCCCAATGTTCATATGTGGGTGGAAGCTCAGGGGCGTAAGCATAGCATGGGCCGATCCCGATTTATCTATTTACCGCTGATCAGCTGGTCATTTACATTATATGTCTTACAAATCTTATGAAGTAAGAAAGGTAAAAATTAAAAAAAAGTAATGTAATGTACATAGTCCAACAAGTATATATAACGGTGGTCTACTAGTATTACTTATACACTTGTATCTGAATTTTGTTGAGCTCTTGTATCATGTGTTGTTATCTTTATCCTTACATACTCAGTACATATTTTCACACTGAAGTCCCACACAGGGGACCTGCATTTAATGCTGTAGGCATAGGTGCTTCATCTAATACATCTCGTGTAATACCCCAAATTTTTTCTTTAAGTCAAGTTTCATCTTTAAAATGAGTAAGACCTGACTTCCGAAGTGAGAAAAAATTTAAATCATGTAGAATTTCCCTAAGTGTGACGGCAAAACTCCCTCTTTTGTCCCTAGTGCGACGGCCAAGACAACGGACCATCAAGCTAGCGAATAACCGTCACTAGGACCGTCGCAACTAAGGCAGTGTGGCCTTTTTCTGACCAACACAAAACGAATGATCTGATGGACCGTCAGACTAGTGACGGACTATCACTCTGACCGCCACAAATCCTATTCATTATTTTTAAGTCATTTTAAAATGAATTTTTGGCCTTTTTCCCCTTTTAACACTTAAATATATGCAAAATAAAGCATATGACTTTATTATCTCCCAAAACATCCAAAGACTATGATATGAGTGTGTTGTATCACCCGGGCAAGGCCAATGTAGTGGCAGATTCCCTTAGCAGGTTGTCTATAGGTAGTGTTTCTCATGTAGAGGATGGTAAGAAAGAGTTAGCTCATGATATGAATTGTCTGGCAGGATTGGGTGTTAGGTTACTTGATTCAGCTGAGGCAAGTACTTTGGTGCGGAGTAGTTCCGAATCCTCTTTAGTTTTGGAAGTGAAGGAGGAACAAGACAGAGATCCTAGTTTGCTCAGACTGAAGAAGTCAGTTAAGGACCAAAACATAGAAGTTTTCTTCAAAGGGGGAGATGGCGTGTTGAGATTGCAGGGCAGATCCTAGATTTTTAGATCCGTAGACTGAGAAAAAAAGTGGTTCCCTTGTTCATAGTTTTGTGGCGGAACCTGTCAGTTGAGGGCGCTACTTGGGAGGCAGAAGCTGACATGTGAGCCAATTTCCCGCACCTATTATATGAGAGTTCAGATCAAGTCGAAGGTATTATTCTTACTCTCTTCATCCCTTCTAAATCTAAAGTTCATCGATATATCTATTCTTGCATGAGTTCTTGCAATTTCTGAAGTATTCAAGAGTTTAGAAAGATTTTGAGCCATTTAGAAAATTGCTTAAGCTATGTGTACTCAGTTTTTCCTGTCTTGTTGGTATAATAAGTGACATTTGAGGACAAATTTTCCCAAGGAGGAGATATTGTAATACCCCAGATTTTTACTTTAAGTTGAGTTTCATCTTTAAGAAGAGTACGAGCTGACTTCCTAAGTGAGAAATATTCTAAACCATGTAGAATTTCCCTAATATAAACTTTTGTCATTTAGAGATTTGAATTATCTTTCCAATGATACAAATTTCATCCAAATCCAATATCGGGGTGAAGTTATGGCCGTTTTACTGATAGTTGTCGGAACCACCCAGGTTCGACGGACAAGTTGATGGACCGTCGAGTTTGCAACGGACCTTCACAACCATGGCAGTAACTCTCTCTTCTGGACCAAGGGAGACGACTAAGATGACGGACCATCAAGCTACTATGGACCATCAAGCTAACGACGAACCGTCACAACTAAGGCAGTGTGACCTTTTTCTGACTAACGTGCTATGGACGATCTGATGAACCGTCAGACTAGCGATGGACCATTACTCCGACCGTCGGATATCTCATTTATTATTTTTAAGTCTTTTTAAAAGGACTTTTTGGCCATGTTGCCTTTTAACACTTAGATATATGCAAAATGAAGTATATGACTTCGTTATCTCCCAAAACATCCAAAGGCTAGGATTTCTTTGCCAAGAACAAACACATAACCCTTCTCCAGGAAATTTAAGAACTCACCATGGATTGTACAAATTGAGTTGATATTCCCGTTTCCCAAGTCCAAGGCTTCAAGAACCCTCGCTCAAAGAGTAGGAAGAAGTTTAAAGCAAGATTTTTCATGTAGCTTCACAATCTAAGGTATGTGGGCTTTGAACAAGGACAATTCTTTCATCCTTGTGCCCAAAATTTGCTTTAAATTACAAAGATATATGAATTTATGAGTTCTCCTATGAATTTGAAGTGTGGGTTCATACCTAATATTACTATGCATGATATTTTGAGATTTGCCAATGTTCTAGAAATTGAAGTACATGAGTATGTTGAGATTTTAAGACAAATTTCTGAACATTCCAGATTTCCATATGATTTGGGTATCCTTATGACATCTAGTATGCATTTTGATGAGTCTTAACTTGAGATTTGATTATAGGTCATTAAACCCTACTTGAGTTTTAGTTTCTATGAACTTTTGTGCTATAAGCACCTATGATTTGAGTATTTTGAGATCATTGAGAAAGTTTTGACCATAATGGCCATAGTAACTTTTAAATCCACTTTACCAAATAAGATTAAAAATTTTATTATTGGGTTCCTATGAACCATGAGATTATTTTAAAGTGGATTTCCTTGAGATAAAGCATAGCTAACTAAAGGGAGTAGTATTTAGCACTGAGTTGGATAAGTTACAACGGTTTAATACTCCAGAACTACCCACCGTAGGATTGAGATTTATGGGCCCGAGGCTGAGATAAGTGATCACTGAGTTGAGATTATACTCCCTGGTAAGAGTATGACGCCTCTCTCCAACGTGATGTTTCTTCCTTAGAAGGACAAGACGTTGGACTCCATGTAGCTCACATAGTTTATGTTGGTTAAGAGAACCTCTCTTAAGATAGAATATTTTCCCTAAAGCTTTGGGATAAGTGATTTTCCCTAAAATTAAGATTTTCAAAATAGTTTCTTGAAGTAAAATTTTCCTAAGAAGAAAGTAGTTTTCTCTACTAGTAAGAGTTATAGAATTCTGACTTCCAAGTGACTTGAGTTTAAAAGTGTTTTAAGTTCTTGAGCATTAAAGAAGTTTTACTCTCCATGAGATATATGCATGAGTTGGAAAGTATTATTTAAAGCTTTCTTTAGTCTTCGAGTAACGATATTAAGAGGACAGTACAAAATTTAAAGATAAAAGTATGATGACTCATGAGATTTGTGTTGCATACTTCATTCTACATGATTTATGAGCTTTATATTATAGACTTATTTAATCTATGTGAGTCATTAATATTTTCATGCATGATTTGATAAAAGAGTATAGATATTAGTTTTTGTAAATGCATACACCCCCATATAATCTGTACATTCCTAAGTTCTGATCCACATATACATCTATGTGCTACATTGTCTTATAATGTAGGTTTAGGTGCTCAGTCCCAGCCTTGTCTGTAATTTCTGAGTACCTTTCTCTGCATCTCCATAGTGGTGAGTCCTCATGGTTCAAGGATCTATCTTCAGATATTTCTGTATTTTAGTGGATATGTTATTGCTTTCAGTTCAGTTTGAGTCAGTTGGGGATTTATCCCAATAACTCTCTAGTTCATTGAGTATTAGATTCTTTGTTAGACTAGTTATCAGATTGTTAGTATGTTGAGATATCCAGTTTTGTGGTCATTTGGACCTAGTATTTTCTATTATTTGGTACGACAGTGCCAGTGTTTTATTTATTTATTCTAGATATAAGTTATTTTAAGTAGTGATAAACTCAAAGGGTAAGTTTGGGGCTACTTGTTGCCTTAACCATCGTGTGACATCCCGGGAGGACATTTCGGGTTGGTACAAACTTGGTATCAAAGCCTAACATTTAAGGAGTCCTATGGAGTTTGACAAGCCACGTTGAGTAGAGTCTTGATCATCAGTTTATAGCATACCACATCTATGAGCATGAGGCTACGAGATGTTTAAGGAAAAAGTTATTTCTTTTTTTCAGATTCTATCGTGCCTATAATTGTCCCTCTAATCTAATAATTTGTGCTTTTCTATTTTATAAAATGCCTCTCCGAAGAGCGAACTCCCGCAGAAATGATAATGAGCAACCCCAGCCTGTTGATGCCTTGAATGAGACAGTTTCTCATGCTGAGTTTTGGGTGGTCTTTCAGGCGTTAGTCCAAGTAGTCACCACTAATGTTCAGGACAATAACCAGGCCATAGTTTCAAATCTGTAGGAAGGTGATTTAATTGCTGTTATGATTCGTGATTTCATGCGGATGAATTCGCCAGAGTTTTATTGGTCTAAGGTAGGTGAGGACCCATAATTATACCTTGAGGAGATGAGAAAGATCAATAGGTGATACATGTTTCTGAGGAAAAAAGTATTGAGATAGCATCATATAGGTTGAAAGACATTGCTTATGATTGGGTGGTAGCGTGGAAGAAAATAGAGGGGAGGGTGTTACTCCTATAACTTGGCAGGTGCTCCAAGATACATTCTTGGACAAGTTCTTTCCGCATGAGATAAGGGAAGAAAAGATTGAGGAGTTTATGAAACTAAGGAAGGGCTCCATGACTGTTAAAAAGTACTGCTTGAAGTTTAACCAGTTGGTAAAGTATTCTCCTAATTTGATTTTGGACAACCGAGCTAGTATGAGCAAGTTCGTGACAAGTGTTTCTGGTATGGTACTGAAAGAGTGTAGAAAGGCGATGCTGAATAGGGATATGGATCAGGCTAAGTTGATGATGCATACACAACAGATAGATGTGGATAAGATAAGAGAGAGATATAGAGTGAGTGGTAACTAAGTCGCAGAAAAGTGTAACAGACCCCGCTATCCTCCTTGTGCTAAGTATGGAAGAGATCATCCCGATAAGTGTTTAGTGAATCAGAGGGGTTGTTTGGGTTATGGAAAGCTAGGCTATAGACTTAGACATTGTCTGCATGCTAGGCAGGGGAACAAAGATTCTTGACCTTAGGCACAGACTACTAGTGCACCAGCTCCTGTACCGCGTCCCACCCATGTTTAGGGCGCTTCATCTAACACTACTAGCGATTAGCGGCAGAACAGATTCTATGCCTTACCATCTTGTCAAAAGTAGGAGGACTCTCCTGATGTTGTCACTCGTATGCTCCATGTCTTTTTCTTTGATGTTTATATGTAATTGGACCCCGGGTCAAGTTTCCCTTATCTAACCCCATTTGTAGCTATGAATTTCAAAATGAGTCCCGAAAGGATTCATAAGCCTTTCCTAGTTTCCACACTAGTATAGGAGTCAATTGTTGCTAAACAAGTGTATAAACATTATCCTATTATTATTCTTCATAGAGTCATATTTGTTGACTTGATAGAGTTAGACATGGTGGATTTTGATCTTATTCTGGGTATGAATTAGCTTCATTCTTGGTATGCATCTATAGTATGTCATACCCGTGTGGTCAATTTTCAGTTTCCTAATGAACCAATTTTTGAGTGGTCCGGGAGTTCGGTATCTCCCAAGAGTTATTTTATCTCCTATCTCAAGGCCAGAAAACTAATTTCCAAAGGTAGTATTTATCACCTAGTTAGAGTCAAAGACATTAAGTACGAGGCTCTAACTATTAAGTTCGTCAACATTATTAATAAGTTTCCTGATGTTTTTTTGAAAGATCTCCCTGGGTACCTCCCGATAGATAGATAGAATTTAGGATGGACCATCTTTCCGACACTCAGTCCATTTCTATTCTGCCATACCATATGGAACCTGCAGAGCTTAAGAAGTTGAAAGAGCAACTCAAAGATCTTTTAGACAAAGGTTTCATAAGGCCCAGTGTTTCTTCTTGGGGCGCACCTGTTCTATTCGTGCAAAAGAAAGATGGTTCATTGCATATATGTGTTGACTATCATCATCTTAATAAGGTCACAGTAAAAAATAAGTATCTTTTTTCGAGAATTAATGACCTGTCTTATAAGTTGTAAGGTACGGGTTATTTCTCCAAGATAGACCTTAGATCCATCTATCATCAGCTTAAAATAAGGGAATGTGATATTCCAAAGATATCCTTTCGAACCCACTATGGTCACTTTGATTATCTAGTCAAGTCTTTTAGGCTAACCAATGCCCTAACAGCCTTTATGAACCTCATAAGTCGAGTGTTCAAGCAATATCTTGATATATTTGTCATTATTTTCATAGATGGCATGCTTGTGTACTCCTGTACTGAGAGTGGCCATGCAAATCACGTTAGAATTGTCTTGCAAACTCTTAGATATCACAAATGGTTCTCCAAATTCAGTAAGTGTGAATTTTGGCTAAGATCAGTAGCCTTTCTAGGTCATATCATTTCAGCCGAAGGCATTACAGTTGATCCCCAAAGGAAGCTGTTAAAAATTAGCCTAGACCTATTTTCCAATTTGACATTAGAAGTTTCTTGGGTCTATTTGTCTACTACCACCATTTTGTTTAAGGTTTCTATTCTATTGAGTCTCCCATGACCCGATTGATCAAAAATAAAGTTAAGTTCCAGTGGTCAGATCCCTGTGAGAAGAGTTTTCAGGAGTTGAAGACTCGACTTACTTCAGCCCCTATGTTGACTTTTCCTGATGGTATAGATGGTTTTATGGGGTATTATGATGCCTCTAGAGTTTGTTTGGGTTGTGGTTTGATGAAAAAAGGTTAGGTTATAGCCTATGCCTCTAGACAATTAAAGCCACATGGAAAGAACTACCCCACTCATGATCTTGAATTAACTGTTGTGGTCAGTGCTTTGAAAATCTCGAGACACTATCTTTATGGTGTCCATGTTTATGTGTTTACTAATCATAAGAGCCTACAGTATATGTTTACCTAGAGGGAGTTGAATCTTAGGCAGAGGAGGTGGTTAGAGTTGTTAAAAGATTATGATATAAGTGTGTTGTATCACCCGAGCAAGGCTAATGTAGTGGCAGAAGCCCTTAGTAGGTAGTCTATGGGTAGTGTTGCTTATGTAGAGGAAAGTAAGAAAGAGTTAGATCATGATGTACATTGTCTGGATAGATTGGGTGTTAGGTTGCTTGATTCAGCTGAGGGAAGTACTTTGGTACAGAGTAGTTCTTAATCTTCTTTAGTTTCAAAAGTGAAGGAGAACCAAGACAGAGATCCTAGTTTGGCCAGACTGAAAGAGTCAGTTAAGGACCAAAAGGTAGAGGTTTTCTTCCAAGGGGGAGATGGAATGTTGAGATTTTAGGGTAGATTGTGTGTTCCATGTGTTGATGATCTTAGGAAAAGGATTATGGCTAAAGTGCATGGAGTACGGTATTCTATCCATCCCAGAGCTACCAAGATGTACCGCGACTTATGGGAAATCTATTGTTGGAGTGGTATAAAGAATAATATAGGTGAGTTTGTAGCAAAGTGTGCAACGTGCCAACAGGTTAAGGTAGAACACCAGATACCTGGCGGTGTGATGCAATAGTTTGGTAAATCCACTTGGAAGTCATAAGAGGTAAATATGGGACTTCGTGACTAGTTTACCTTTTTGAAGTCGTCATCATGATTCTATTTGGGTTGTTGAAGACTAGCTGACTAAGTTCGCGCATTTCTTGCCCATGCATACATCTTATACAACTGAGGATTATGCTAGGTTGTACATCCAAAAGTTTGTTAAGTTTCATGGAGTTCCTTTGTCTATCATATCGGATAGGGGTACTAAGTTCACTTCTCAATTTTGGAGAGCATTTCAGCAAGGTCTTGGTACCCATGTTCAGTTGAGTTCCGCTTTTCATCCACAAATAGATGGTCAGGCTGAGAGGACTATTCAGACTCTAGAAGATATGTTGAGGGCATGTGCTATTGACTTCAAAGGTAGTTGGGATGAGCATTTGCCATTGATAGAGTTTACTTATAACAATAGTTACAATGATAGCATCGAGATAGCACCATTTGAGGCTTTTTATGGTAGAAGATGTAGATCACCCATAGGTTGGTTTTAAGAGGGTGAAACTGTAGTGATTGGACCTGATACGGTATTCGAGGCTATGGAAAAAGTGAAGTTGATTAGAGAAAGGTTGAAAAGATTTTGATTAGAGAAAGGTTGAAGACAGCTCAGTTTTGTTAAAAGTCATATACCGATGTAAGGATAAGGGATCTTGAGTGTGAGGTGGTTGATTTGGTGTACTTAATGTATTCACCCATGAAAGGGATGAAGAGGTTTGGTAAAACGAGAAAGCTTAGTCCCCATTCTGTGGGCCTCGATAGAGTTTTGATCCGTGTTGTAAAGTAGCCTATGAAGTTGAGTCTCCCACAGAGTTTCAGCCGTTCATCCTATTTTTCATGTCTCCATGCTTAAGAAGCATATTGGTGATTCCGTTGTAGTGGATCCTTTGGAGAGTACTGATATTCAGAACTATTTTTTATTCAATGAGATTCCGGTTGAGATCCTAGATTTTCAGATCCGTAGACTGAGGAAAAAAGAGGTTTCCTTGGTCATAGTTTTGTGGGGGAACCAGTCAGTTGAGGGCGCTACTTGGGAGGTAGAAGCAGACATGCGAGCCAAGTACCCACACCTCTTTTTCGCGAGTTCAGATCAATCCGAAGGTATTATTCTTCCTTACTTCAGGCTTTCTAAATCTAAAGTTCATCTATAAATCTATTCTTGCATGAGTTCTTGCAATTTCCAAAGTATTCAAGAGTTTAGAAAGATTTTGAGCTGTTTAGAAAATTTCTTCAGCTATGTGTAGTAAGTTTTTCCTGTGTTCTTGGTCTAACAAGCGACATTCGAGGATGAATGTTCCCAAGGGGAGATATTGTAATACCCTGGATTTTTTCTATAAGTTGAGTTTCATCTTTAAGAAGGGTAAGGGCTGACTTCCCAAGTAAGAAATATTTTAAACCATGTATAATTTCCCTAATATAAACTTTGGACATGTAGAGAATCGAATTAGATTTTCAACTATACCAATTTTGTCCAAATCTGGTATCGGGGTAAGAAGTTATGGCCATTTTACTAAGAGTTGTCAGAACAGCCCAGGTGCGACGGACAGGTTGATGGACCGTCGTCCGTCGATTTTGCGATGAACCGTCGCCCAAACTATCGCAACCAAGGCAGTGACTCCTTTTCTGGACCAAGTGCGACGACCAGGATGACGGACCGTCAAGATAGCGATGGACCATCGCTAGGACAATCGTAACTAAGGCAGTGTGGCCTTTTTCTGACCAACGTGCGACGGACGATCCGACAAACCGTCAGACTAGCAATGGACCATCACTACGACAATCGCAACTCTCGTTCATTATTCTAAAGTCGTTTTAAAAGTACTTTTTGGCCTTTTTCCCTTTTTAACACTTAGATATATACAAAATGAAGCATATGGCTTCAGTATCTCCAAAAACATCCAAAGGCTAGGGTTTCTTCCTTAAGAACAAACCTATAACCCTTCTCTAAGAAATTAAAGAACTCACCATAGATTCTACAAATTGAGTTGAGATTCGAGTTCCCCAAGTCCAAGGTTTCAAGAACCCTCTCTCAAAGAATAAGAAGAAGAGTTTCAAGACTGCTTGTTTATCTAGTTTCACAATCTAAGGTATGTGGGGTTTGAACAAGGACAATTCTTTCATCCTTGTGCCAAAAACTTGTTTTAAATTACAAAGATATATGACTTTATGAGTTCTCCTATGAATTTGGAGTGTGGTTTCATACATAATATTACTATGTGTGAGATTTTGAGATTTGCCAATGTTCTAGAAATTGAAGTACATGAGTATGTTGAGATTTTAAGACAAATTGTTGAACATTCCAGATTTCTATATGATTTGTGTATCCTTATGACATCTAGTATGCATTTTGATGAGTCTTAACTTGAGATTTGATTATGGGTTATTAAACCCTACTTGATATTTCAGGTTTTATGAACTTTATTGCTATAACCACCCATGATTTGAGTATTTTGAGATCATTGAAAAAGTTTTGACCTTAATGGTCATAGTAGCTTTGAAATCCACTTTACCAAATGAGATTACAAATTTTATAGTTGGGTTCTTATGAACCATGATATTATTTTAAAGTAGATTTCCCTGATATGAGCGTAGCTAACTAAAGGTAGTAGTATGTAGCACCAAGTTGGGTAAGTTACTGCGGTTTCATACTCCAAAACTTTGTGCCACCGGAGGATTAAGATTTATGGGCCCAAGGCCGAGATAAGTGATCACTGAGTAGAGGTTATACTCTCTGCCAATAGTATGACGCCTCTTCCTAACATGAGGTTTCATCCTTAGGAGGACAAGATATTGGACTCTATGTAGCTTGCATAGTTTATGTCGGTTAAGAGAACCTCCCTCGAGATAGAATATTTTCCATAAATCTTTGGGATAAGTGATTTTCCCTAATAATAATATTTTAAAAATAGTTTCTTGAAGTAAAATTTTCCTACGAAGAAAGTAGTTTTCTCTTCTAGTAAGAGTTATAGAATTCCGAGTTCCAAGTGTCTTGAGTTTAAAAGAGTTCTAAGTTCTTGAGTATTAAAGAAGTTTTAATCTCCATGAGATATGTGCATGAGTTTGAAAGTATTGTTTAAAGATTTATTTAGTCTTCGAGTAATAAAATTAAGAGGAGAGTACAGATTTTAAAGCAAAAAGTATAATGATTCACGAGATTTGTGTTACATGTTTTAGTCTACATGATTTATGACCTTTATATTGTAGACATATTCAAGCTATGTGAGTCATTCATATTTGCATGCATAGTTTGATTAAAGAGTAAGGATATTGTTTTTTGTAAATGTATATACCCCCATATACTCAGTACATTCCCAAGTGTTGATCCACATATATGTTTATGTGCTACATTGTCTTATAAAGTAGGTTCAGGTGCTCAGTCCCAGCCTCGTTAGTAATTTTTGAGTACCTTTGTCTATATCTCCACAGTGGTGAGTCCTCATGGTTCGAGGACCTATCTTCAGACATTTCTGTATTTTAGTGGATATGTTATTGCTTTTAGTTCAGTTTGAGTCAGTTGGTGACCTGTCCCAATGGCTCTCTAGTTCATGGAGTAGTAGAGGCTTTGTCAGACTATTTATCAGATTGTTAGTATGTTTAGATTTCTAGTTTTGTCGTCATTTGGACCGAGTATTTTCTTTTTATTTTTAATCATTTGATACAACAATGCCAGTGTTTTGTTTATTTCTTCTCAAAATAAGTTATTTTATGTAGTGACAGGCTCAAAGGGTTAGCTTGGGGCTATTTGTAGCCTTAAGCACTGTGTGACATCCCGGCAGGAGATTTCAGGTTGTTATACCTTGCTAGTAGGAGCACAGGCTATTTAGTGTCAATTGGTGAGCTCAAGGCTGATTTGGGGCTTTCCTAGTGTGTTACACATATTTTGGTATTATGCAGTACTCAAGAGTAGGGTGGGGGTTTTCCCCAACCCAAACTAAGTCTATTTATCTTTTAGAGTCTTTGTAAACTAATGTAAAGTTAAACATGGTAGTGACTTGTCTTTTAGATAAGTGGCCCCAACGGCCATGTCTTATATATATATATAATTTTGTTCTTCAATACGTAATTATTCTCATAAATGCATTATATCATATTGTTTGAACCTTTGGTTTTTATAGTTACATGCATGAGAAGTACAAGGTTATGGATTGGTTCTCTCGGCCCTTCACGGATATGGGTGTCTGTCCGCCCCAATAGGATTTAAGGCGTGACAGTACCCTTGAAAAATCTTTGGAAAAGACATTAGGAAACTCATTAACTACACTGACTGACTGAAATGTTGGAGTCTCAGACTTAGTGTCTTTAACGCGAACAAGATGATAGATACACCCTTTGTAGATCAACTTTCTGGCTCTAAGATAAGATATGAAATGACTTTTGGGAGACACTGAATTAACTGACCACTCAAAAACTAGCTCATATGGAAACTAAAACTTCACCACTCGAGTGCGACAATCTATAGAGGCATAACAAGAATAGAGCCAATCCATACAAAGAATAAGATCAAAGTCCATCATATTTAACTCTATTAGGTCTGCTAACATGAATTTATGAAGGATAGTGAAAGGACACTTTATATAGATCTGTTTAGCAATAACTGACTCACCCACTGGGGTAGACACCAAGAAAGGCTCAGGAATCTTTTCAGAACTTATCTCAACATTTACTGCAACTAACGGGTCACATAATAGAAACTCCACACAGGGTCTAACAATACATAAACATCAAAATGAAAGACATAAAGCATACCAATAACAACATCTGGTGAATCCTCCTGCTCCTGACGGAATGGTAAAGCATAGAATCGATTCCGGCACTGACCGCCACCGATACTGGATGATGAGCCCTAAAGAGGAAATGGGCAACCTATAAGAGCTGGTGCACTAGTAGGCTAAGTATGGGGATGAACATCTCTGTTTCCCTACTTAGCATGCGGACAAGCTCTAATACCATGACCCAACTTACCACAACCAAAGCAACCCTTCTGTCTAGTCAAGAACTCAACGGGATGACTTTTACCACACCTAGCACATGTAGAATAAATGGGCCAACCATTCATACTATTCTGGGATCTGGACATAGAAGACTTACCCCACTGCTCCTGTCTACCTCTAGGACCGGGAGCCCTAGCTAAAGATTGTGTTGGAATAGATGAATGATTCTGAAACTATGAATGATTTCCTCCCTGAGACCTCTTCTGACCATACTCAAACTACCATATTCTAGCCTTCTTATAATTTTTATCTCTCCCTTTCAATTTCTCTCACTTAATTTGCTCAGCATACATCATCAATCTATCAAGATCTATGTCTCAAATAAGCATGGCAGTCCTACACTCTTAGACTACCAAGACGGACTCACTAGTAACAAACTTACTCATACAAGCCCTAGGATCAACCATTGTATCAGGGGCATACTTAGACAACTGATTGAACTTAAGGCAGTACTCCTTCACTATCATTGAGCCCTGCCTCAAATTTACAAACTCTTCTATCTTAGCGTTCCTCATCTCATATGGGAAGAACCTATCTAGAAAAGCATCTTGAAATACCTGCAAACTCATAGGAGAAACATTCTCACCTCTACCATTCTTCCATATAACTACCCAATCATACCCTATATCCTTCAATCTATAGGATGCTAACTCTATACTCTCCCTTTAGAAATATTCATAATACTGGTGATATTATTCACCTCATCCAAATAAAGTTATGGCTCCTCACCTTCCTTTGATACAAAGAACTCTGGCGGATTCATTCTCATGAAGTCTCTGATCCTGGCTATTGCTAAACCACTATTCTACAAGAGTGGGACTGTAGCTTAATTCTGACGATTGCCCTAAACACTGGAAGTCATAGCTTGGGCTAATGCCTGAAAGGCAGCCCTAAACTTAGCATGGGATACATTCTCATTCAAAGGACCTGTGGGATGGGGAGGCTTCTTATCATTTCTGCAAGCATTTGCTTGATGAGAAGGCATATTTAACTGTCATGCAAAAGCACAAGTTAAAAATAAATAGTGATACTGTACTCATGATAGATCATGAAAGACAGAGATGGTTTCCTAAGAATGTTTCATAGCCTCTTGCTCATAAATGTGGCATGCTTCACACCCATGATCAAGACACTACGTAACGTGGCTTATCTGACTCCCTAGGACTCTTGAAACATGGCTCTGATACCAAGTTTGTAACACTCCAAATCTGATCCCGAGATATCACACAATGCTCAAGACTACGAGTAGCCTTTAGTTAATGTTGCCTGCCTTCTACTAGATATAAATCTCATAATCAAGGTAATATAGACATGAAAGTCATACTAAATGTTGAAACTGTCTAAAATAACTAAGAATAATCTAATATAATGTATGAAACATCAATACTGAATAAGCTGAATCATAACTAATAGTCTGATAAGCCTCTACTACTAATATCTAGAGAGTCACCGGGACAAATCCCCAACTAACTCGAACTATCTGAAAAGAATACTAAATAATGTAAACTAATAAGCGGCAAAATCTGAGTGAACAAGTCCCCAAACTATGAGGACTCACCAACTATAGGATGTAGATGGAGATGCTCGAACTACTCACACTACTGATATTGAGTACCTGAACCTACATTATAAGATAATATTGCACATAAACACATATGCGGATCAGTACTTTGAGGATGTAGTGAGTATATGGGGGTGAAATGCATAAGTAAAATGTCATCTCATCATCATAATTTTTGAATGTCTCACATAAGCTGGAATATCTGAAATACTAAGATCATGAATAATAAATCAATCATACTTTATAAATCTATTTAGTCATAACATTTACTTCTGAAAGTTATACTTGTATTATGTCTATAAATGATACTCTCTAAGTGTAGAAAGAGCTCACTTCTAAAATCTGAAATCAAAAAGCTGAAGTCTAACAATTATCTTTCTATAAATCATAATCTGAGTAGACTATGAGCCTTTACACATTGTTTTCTGAAAATCTTTACTATTAAACTGTAGGGAAAATACTTTATCTTAAGGTTAACAGTAAGGGAGGTTCTTCTAACCAACATAAACCATGCGAGCTATATGGAGTCCAACGTCTCATCCTCCTAAGGAAGAAATCTCATATTTTGGAGAGGTGTCATACTCTTGTCAGGGAGTATAACCTCAGCTTAAGTGATCACTATCTCAGACACTATGGGCCCTTTAATCTCAAATCTATGGTGGTACGCAGTTCTAGGGTATGAGACCTAGGAATCATACCTAACTCGGTGCTAAATTGATAGCCAAAAATCTGAGATTAAGGACTAATGACTCAAAAACCAGCAACTAAATAACGAAAAACAACACACATAGAAAAAGAGAGATGAAGAAAAGATTGGATATAGTAAAGATAGGTAGAGAGACCCTTACTTCCATCAATGATTAGCAAAAGAAAGTGTATCAAACAATCAATCACACCTCAGCAATGTAAGATCAAACCTCACTCTTAGGTGAACCAAAGGAATTCACATTCCCTCAATCACACCTTTCTTGCCAAATGTTCAACACAAGTGAAGATCCATTCAAATCCATTCAACACTCCAAATTTCAATTTCTATACTAAGATATGAACTATGAACTACAAACTAAAGAGTAATCTTTCAATATTTTTCAAAACTAATGAAAAGAGAAGCTAATTTGTCTATTTATATTTATTATATTCAACTGACAAAAATGACCTTAATGAATAGGGAAAGTAGGCGCCTCTTGAGTGTCATTTTGGAGTGTAAAAATGTCTTCATTACCGTTTCACTGGAGGCTCCTCTTGAGTGCATAAGTTCTCCTTATTTTTTCTCTTGAACAAGGCTTCAAAATGCACCAAAAAGTCTTCAACTACTTGCCAATTTTGAATCTTAAACCTTGGACAATATCTTGTGCTCTTGGTGCTCCTTGTGCTTGTATCATCGTCTCCATCTTAATAGGAATTTGTCGTTAAATTCAGATCTTGGAATACCAAAGAGAGAGAAAGACAAGCACACAGTCCTCTTGGTAGGAGGATTAGTGTTAGTACCACACTCATATCATCAACCCATGGTTGCTCACACTTGACATACACCCACATATCCTTGATATTCAACATGAAAAGTTTTGCATAAAAGATACAAAAGACATGAATAGCATCAACATCAAGGCTAATTGAGCATGAGCCAAAACTACAACTTCCACATCTCAAAAGTATTCTGGGGTCAAATGGGAGTTTGACAAGGGGTTAAGCCTAGATGGCCCACTCTTTTCACTAGGCTACTAAGCTCATAAGCATTCAAAGAATTACTCACAATTTTGACAAAAACAAGGTCACTATGAACAAGACTAATATCATGGATCTTATTATACAAGTTCAAAGTACTATGCTCCATATCAAGATCATCATTACAAGCATCAACACTAACTTGAAAGTTTTCAATCAGACTATTCTCATGTTCAAGTAGTGAGCTAATCTTAGGAGCACATGGTTAGTTATACACATCAAGAGATGAGAAAAGTACAAAGGTCCACAAAAGCCATGTATTATTGTAACACCAAGTGGACCAATATATAAATGTCCTACCCATACATAAAGAAAATCCAAGAATTGCATGGATATCATCATAAGAAAAGAGGTAGTATAGGAAGGCATCAAGTGTAAAGAAATCATCCAAGGTGCTATCATCTATAATATTACCAATGAATTTAAAAGACTTAGAATATAAGGATGGAATCAACTCATTTAAACTCATATGGATTCGTCCTTTCAAATGAAACACAAACTTGGCATCCACAAGTTGAGATTCAAGTAACTTAAGCACAAGTGTATCAAACAAGGATGCATATGTATAAGCAATACCCCAAAGAGGAAATGATACATTTTCCCTAGGGTCTACAACTATGAAACCACCTTTGAGAAAGCGGTTCCAAATAAGAGTTAAGTCACTGCGAAGGGCATCGAGATCAAATGGAAGAAGTAGCCAAGG
Organism: Capsicum baccatum var. pendulum; assembly: GCA_030864225.1. Classification (NCBI taxonomy): domain Eukaryota; kingdom Viridiplantae; phylum Streptophyta; class Magnoliopsida; order Solanales; family Solanaceae; genus Capsicum; species Capsicum baccatum. Next base: position 162,483,864 of record CM061560.1, read on the forward strand.
ATCTAGGCCAAGGCTATACTCACTTTCCCCTAAAGTATCATCCCCAAAATTAGGCATACCCTCTTTATCACCACTAGAAATACCATGAGAAAAAAGTTGGTAGATAAATGTGTCCCACAAGTCAACTTCAATTATAGTGTTCGCATGCATGTACTCAATACTAATCTCAAAATCCTTACTATGAGTATGCTCAACATAAGAAACATATGTAGAAGAAGTAGATCTAATTTCAACATATGTACTACCTTATTTTACAATGTAGTAATCCTCACATAGAAACAAACCATCATGAGTATTAAAGGAATCACAATCAAGGCTATTTTCACAAGAACAATCATTAATGGTATTTCCTAAACATTCAATCATATCAAGGTATTTATCACCCAATTGACCATTCTTTACCAAAAGTGGGAGATCACTATCAAGAATAAGATGGTTAAAATAAGCTTCCCTCAACCCTATATTCTTGATGGATGTCAAGAAATAGGACAATAAGTGAATCTTAAGCATACCACATTTCCTATTAAACACATCATATTGCATATCACTAGGGGTGATGCAAGGAGTAATCTTACCAAATTCACATAATAAATCCTTATTTAAGAAAGGATTAGTATTCAAATGTAAGAAGTTGAAGCGTACAAGTTCACTCTCAAAAAGATACATGTCATTCTTCACATCATTTTTATTTTCATGATTTCTATGAGCAAAACTAACAATGAGACTTTCATCACATAATATGCTCAAAGAATCATCTCCACTCTCATTATAAACTCTATCAACATCATCACTAACTTGAGACTCATCAAGCACATCATACATAAATTCACGTAGTGGACTACATTATGAGTATATTTATCATCATTCACATCCTCGCTACTTGTTGGCAACTCACATACTAATGTAGACTCACCTTAGTTTTCACAATGGTCAACCAGCTTGAAAATAATCTTGTCACTTGTTAATGGAGCCTTATTCAAGTCATAAGTGCTAGTACTATATTGACACAAATCATTCTTGTGATAAGAATTGATTTTGTCATCTAAAGGATAAACTAGTGCTTGCGTACTCATAACAAGAGTTTGGTCATTATACAACCTAACAACATACAAAAGGAAGATTCATACACTTCTTCACTAAGCAAATCTGAAACTACACCACTTTGGCCTCTACTAGCCACATCACAACAATGCAAGTTTCTAGGGGTGTAGAAGATAGCTTTATTAACTTGTAGATCATGGAAAGTGTGTTCTTCACTTGGTTTTGCATCATGTCTGCCCTCATGCTCCACTTCACAATGGAATATGTCAATATATCCCCTTGGATTCATTTCTTCATTACTAGTTCCAAGATTGGAACTTTCGGCCAAGGGTTCCATTAACTCATCAATCATATGTGTGTGTGGAACTCATTTTGGATTCTTCTTTGAGAATATATGATCTTGAACCTGAACATAAGAAGAATAAATGCTTGGAAAATTACTAGAATTTGATTTAGTGAATAGCAAGGGTCCTTTGTGGACAAAATCCACAATCAAATATTCTTATTCCCTTAAAAATTCACTACTCGTGGCTTTCCTTTCCTTCGACCTCCTTTCATCACATACTCCTTGTACCTCACCATTAATTTTCTTTCTATCTTAAGGATTTTCCTTATTCTCCTTGTGTGATAAATCTCCCATTTCTCCAACTTGAATGGATTGAGTTTGGTTTAGGAAGTTTGGAAAGGGGGAACCCGATTTGGATGAGGAAGGATTTAAATTGGTGGCCTTGGTTTGGTGGAGTGTAGGATCTTTGGTTTTGAGGGGTTTGAACTTGTGGAGGGTTTTGTGGACATAGTCTATCAACCCCCGCTTATATTCTAATAACACGCCTTATTGATTCTATTTCCGTTCTTACCATCTTGATCCTATTTCTAAAGTCAAGGTTTAAAGCCTCAATTCGAGCCAAAATAGCTTAACCAATATCATTTCCCATGGTTTGGGAAGTTGAACTTTCTGTTTCCATAGCAATTGTACCTAACAAGAAGAAAAAAAGAGCAAAGGGAAAACCTACAAAATGAACAAACACGCTAGTTCAATAAAACCTCACCATACTCACACTCGGATATCACCTCACACTTGGTCTCGCAAGTGTTGAATACTTGGGAATACTTGGCAAGTGAATTGAGTGGTGAATATGATTTGGTCCAGAATCAATTTTTGTTTGATATGACTCAAATAAAATTATGTAGGGACTTGAAACAACAAACTAATACGAATTTAGAAATGAGAAAAGAAAACAAAAATTGAAGACACGAAACGAATGGACTCTAAACTAATTACCAAACTAGTAGGTACTTTCTAGCTTACTAATTAGGGATAGGATTAAATTATAATAAACTATAATCAAATTTTGAAACTAAGATAGTCTACTTAGGAACTCCATTTGGCCAATTGACTAGTGATGATATGGCATTCAATGATTGGACATTGAGTTTTCAAAAATTTTCAATCCAAAATTCCAACTCAGCCTAGAACACCTTTGGAGAAGAAGAATGATGATTTGAGGGGGAAATAACTTATTTTGGAGGCCTTTTAAGCCTCCAATTGAAATTCAAAAACAATGGTCCGCTCCTTTGTACTTAGATTGTACTTGATTTTGTACTTTGATTATTCCTTTGTCTCTTCTTTCTTTGCATGAATAAGAATATACCAAGGAATATTCCTTCACAAACACCAAATAAAATATCTTTCTTCTCCTTTTTTGAATCAAACATACTCTTTGAATATTCTTCCTTAGCAAGACTTGATGAAGATGGAAGAACAAGATGAATATTTAAGAGTTGACCATAGTTTGAACCCTATTCAAATGAACTCTAAATCCGGATTTTCTTGTAGATATAGGTTTCTTAGGACAAGGTGAACTCAAATATCTAAAAATCAGCAACAACCAAATTCCAAAAAGAAAAACCTACATGGATCTAGAGCTTAGAAGCTTCAAAATGCCATATCAATGGAGGTTCTTAGCTCAAACTCAACCAAATCTTGTTCCAAGAGTAGATCTAGACTCCCTAGGTGCTAGAGAGCAAGGATCTAGAACAATAAACTTTCAAAACAAAGAAAAAACATATAGATCTAAGGATTAAATTTCGGATCTACAACATAACACAACTAGACACCATTTTTTGTGATTTATCTTTTGTTTTGACTTTTTTTTGTGAGATTTTCTTAATAAGGACACTAAAATCAAGACTTAGGGATGTAGGAACAACCCTAACCAAGGTTTTAATACCAAATGATACCCTAAAATCTGAGGTTAAGGATTAATGACTCAAAAACCAGCAACTAAACAAGGAAAAACAACACTCATAAAAGAAAAGAGATGAAGAAGAGATTGCATAAAGTAAAGATTGGTAGAGAGACCCTCACTTCCACCAATGATTAGCATAAGAAAGTGTATCAAACAATCAATCACTCCTCACCAATGTAAGATCAAACCTCACTCTTAGGTAAACCAAAGGAAATCACACTCCCTTAATCACGCCTTTCTTGCCAAATGTTCAACATAAGTAAAGATCCCATCAAATGCATTCACCACTCCAAATTTTGGTTTCTAAACTAAGCTAAGAACTATGAACTACAAACTAAAGAGTAATCTTTCAATATTCTTCAAAACTAATGAAAAGAGAAGCTAATTTGTCTATTTATACTTATTACATTCAATTGAAAAAAATGCCCTTAATGAATAGGGAAAGTAGTTGCCTCTTGAGTGTCATTGTGGAGTGTAAAAATGTCTTCATTTCCCCTTCACTTGAGGTGACTCTTGAGTGCATAAGTTATTCTTTTTTCTTCTCTTGAAAAAGGCTTCAAAATTCTCCAAAAATGTTTCCATAATTTGCCAATTTTGAAGCTTAAACCTTGGACAATATCTTGTGCTATTGGTGCTCCTTGTGCTTGTATCATAAATACTATTCTCTTTTTAGTTTCTATGCTCATCATTTTGGAAGTCCACTTTAAAACTAGCATAAGGGTTTATTACAAAATTAGTTATGCATTTATCTGAATCAATCTATAAATAAAGCTATTTTGCTTTCTGAAATTTGTAATAAATCTATAAAGTGGATTCCAAAACATATCTGGTGATCGAAAGATCAAAGCTTTACTGAAAATCTTTAAATAATCTGATAATAGGATGCTTACAAAATCATATTTCTTGAAATAATAATATTCAATCTTGGGGTAAAAACCCATGATTCAATCTCATGTTAAAACATCATAATAATCATGCTTGATAATAAAAACAATGATAATTCATCTCAAAATCTGTAATTTACTGCATTAGGCATGAAAATATGAATATAGACTAGCAATTCTTCTTCAAAATATCTCTGAAACTCATAACTTTGCAAATAACAATAATTGGTATGAACCCTAAATCAAAACTAATATAATATTATTCAAAATCATATGAATTTAATGTAAAATCTTGGTTTTGGGCACAAGGATGGAAGAAGATTCTTGTTCATAAACCCCACATACCTTGATTAATGATTAGATGGAGAAACTTGAATTATTGATTCCTATTTGAGTTCTTCGAGATGGATTCTTGCTTATATTTCCTTGGGAATCCTCAATCTTAAGTTTTCTTGGAGAATCAATGGAGGATTTTGATTTCTTGGAGAAGAGGTTTTAGAGCTCTAGGGTTTTTCTTTTGAAGAGAATGATGAATAATGAGCACAAAGTGCTTTGAATATGATAAATTTTGTGTTGTGGATGGATTGGGGCCTTGGGAATTGACCAAAATACCTTTTTTAAACTTCTAAGTGAAACTGGAAAAGAGTATCATTTTTCAATTTGGCTGGCCACCACGACGCGCCACAATTGTGGCGGCTCACTGGAAATAGGATAATTGGGAACTAGGCTGACTCCTAATGCGCCACCATCTGGTGCCCCTTTGGAATGCCATTTTGTCCACTGGAGCAACGCAATAATATCGCATCAGGCTACTGGAAATCAACAACTAGGAAATTGGTGTACTCTGCAATGCACCAATATCACGTCGGTCTCATGGAATAGGACAATTCGGATTTTAGGCTTCTCTGCGATGTGTGGATATTGCGGACGACCACTGGAATTTAACAGTCATCATTTTACCCACCTCTACGATGTGCCAAGTGCCCAGGTGGCACACTGTTAACTTAAAAATGTCATAACTGCTTCACCGAGTGTTTGAATTGGGCGAATTTGGTATCGATGGAAAGCTTATTTAATTTCCCTCACAATGGGAGATCTAAATATAGAAAATTCCACATGAAATAAATATTATTCATTTTGAAAGTTATTTCTAAATATTCTAGGAATGAAATTAAGATATGAAAAGTATGGGGCATTACAACAAGGGGAACCAATTCAATTAAAACTCATTTGAAGCTTGAAAAAGATCCAAGAACTATTTAATTTCCCCTCAAACTGAATCTTTACTCTTGGGATAGATGTTGGCCGAAGCTCATAAGTGGAGAGTAAAAAAGTTTTGGAAAATTGACATTCAATCACAAGCTGCCACATCATTATTTGTGGGCAGCCAAAATTTTTACTCAAACTTGGATTTCTTAGTTTCTATTCTACTTTCCATAGTTGAATTATTTTGATTCTATCACTAATTGGCAAACTGGTAACTATCTACTAGGTTGTGAGTTAGTTTAGAGTCCTTCTCATTCGTGTTATCGTTCTTTGTGTGCTTTTCTCATTTTGTGATTCGTTGTGTTTTGTTAGTGCAAGTCCGAAAGCAAATTTTCTTTGAGTCTACTCAAACGAAAATCTATTCTGGGCAAAAGTAGACTCATCCTTAATCACTCACTAAGTACAAGCCAATTTTCAATACTTCTGAAACTGATAAGGGAAAACAAGCTAAAACCAAAATAGAAACATAAAGGAAAGAGATGAAGTAGAAACAAAACACTCTAGAATAAAAGTTCACATGGATTTAGAAGCTAAAACACAAAAGCTTGTATTAAATGTTAAGATAGGTAGTGAGACATAAACCTTTATTAATGATAAGAACCAAGGTGTATTTTAAATACCAAGACCCATTACAACAAATAAAGGTAACACCACACCCTTACGTTGACACAAAAGGGACTCGAAGCACCAACGTTTCTAAGCCGATTGTCAACTCAAGTGAATCCATACTCAAGCTAACCCTAATTTCAATTATGGCTGTTCCAAGCCACATACTAAAGAAGATACACTCCCAAAGAGAGAAGAAATCTTCAATATTCATCAAAGTCTAAATGAAAAATAATCCTAAGGAGTCTATTTACAGCTAATTACATAAAAGACCAAAATACCCTTAATGCAAAGGGGATCCTATGGATTGTAAAGAAAAGGAACAAAAAAGACTATTACACCCTTAATGAAGGGGAAGTCGTAGAGTGTTTGATGTAGTCTTCTTTATACTTCAACATATGCCACTCCTTGTGTATTTTTGGTTTTTACAATTATTCTTCAACACTTGGAGCTCTCGGGCATCTTATCAAGGCAAGCTTCTAAACAACCTTCCATACATGGGATTGTTTTATTGTGGGATTAAAATGAGGCCCCCATGCATGTTCCCGTGCCCTCAATGTGACCATAATTGGGTTCTTCTTGTATTGGGATCGCATGATGCCATCGAAAGCTATGATGTCCATTTGGCTTGTATCATCCTCCCCTTCTTGAAAGGATTTGACCTCGAATCCATAACTTGAAAAATCAAAGAAAGAAAAAACAAGCACAACATCCTCATGTAATGGGGGTTAGGGTTAGGGCAACAAATAACAACATCATTCCAAGGTGGTTCATACTTGAAACACAACCTAGGATCCTTCGTATTAAACATTAGAAATCTATGCAAGAATGCACAAAGGAATTTTTTATGGAAATCATCAAGAGGTGAGGAAACCACAATGGTCATGATGGCATCAGTTACTACAAAAGGTAATATTACCTTTTCCTTGGGATCCATAAGACATACTTGACTCATCACCTCTTTTAAAGACCACATCAAGAGTGGTATCTCACTAGAAGTTAAGGTCCACGAAAAGCATATAGAAATATCACTCAAGAAAGTGGATCAATAAACAAATATCCTACCTCCACATAAAACAAATTCAAGACTAGCATGGATATCATCATAAGAAAAGAGGTAGTATAGGAAGGCATTAACTATAAAGGCATCACCCAAGGTGATATAACCTATAAGAAGGCCACTTAGCCCAAATGATATTGAACATAAGACAAAAAAGGATGGAATTAAAACAATTAAGCACATATGACTTATTCCTTTCAAGTAAAACATCAACTTGGCATCCACAAGTTGTGATTCACTCAATTCAAGCACAAGTGTGTCAAGTAAGGATACACATTTAGAACCACTATCCCAAGACGACAATGACACTTTTGCCCTTGGGTTTTCAAGAATAATACTTTGATAGTCATGTATACCAAGCAACAAGTTGGGTGTGCCAACATCATTATATTCATATTTTGCACCGAGGTCTAATGGAAAGAGTGTCCTTAGACATAGAGACCATAGGCTTCACCCAATCTAAAAGACATACATTCTATAATAGCATACACATCTTCAAAGGCAAATAAAGAGTAGAGAAAGGTGTCATACAAATCACCTTCAACTATGGTGCCCTTATGCAAGTACTCACTAGTTCCAAGTTCATCACCACTTGGATGCTCAACATAGGAAACACACAAAGAAGAAGTAGATGAAATTTCAAAGCATGCACCACTTTCTATTTTAAGAGAGTGATCCCCACATGAATATAAATAACCATGATCAGCAAAGAATCACACACAAACAATATTTTCACAAGAACAATCACAATTCAGGTTTCCTAAATATTCAAGCAATTAAAGGTCACCTTCACCCGATTGTGCTTTTTCTTCGTTTCTTTGAGCAAAGCTATCAATATAGCTTTCATCATACAACATGCTCAAAGAATTATCTCTAATCCTATGATAAACTCCATCAATATCATCACTAACTTAAGACTTATCAAACACACCATACATATGCTCAAGTAGTGCACTACATTCGTAAGTAGGTTGATCATCATTCACATCCTCTCTAGTTGTTGGAAACTCATATACCAACGTAGACTCACCTTAATTTTCACAAGGGTCAACTAGTGTGTGAATACTCTTGTCACTTGGTAATGGAACCTTATTCAAGTTATATGTGCTAGCACTAGATTGACACAAATCATTCTTATGAAAAGAATCAATTTTGTCATCTATAGGATCAACTAGTGCTTGCAAACTTACAACAAGAATTTGGTATTCAGGCAAGCTAGAAATACCAAGAGTATCACAAAGGGAAGACTCATGCAATTCTCCTCCAAGAAAACCATCAACTATATCCGTTGGCTACTACTAGCCACATAATGATATTATAAGTTTGTAAGAGTGTATGAAATAGCATTGTTACCTTTTAGCTCACATAAAGTATGGTCTTCACCTATTTTTGGATCAAGATAGCCCATTTGCTCTTTTGAGAAGCTCTTATTACAAGGGAGTTTGACAAGAATTCTCCCTTGCATCACCTCTTTATCATTTTTCCCAATGTTGGAATTCTTAGCCAAGAACACTATTTGATCATCAACCATGTGTTCTTGAGGAAATCTCCTTGAATCCTTCGGTGGAAGTATATTATCTTGAACCTGGACACAAGAAGAATTGAGACAACGAAAAATGCTAGTATCTTAGTTAATAGTGATTTGGCTTTGAGGATATGCTTGAATAATCAATTAGCGTAGACTTTTAAGGTTCCAGCTTAAATCTTTAAAAAGATCTGAGGTAGTATAAATACCATAACTATCCAGGGTTGATGATGTTGTTAATTCCATTGTCAAGGTACCTAATGTTAATACCTACAAAAAAACAAACAAGTTAGTTCAAATAACCTCACACACTCTCACTCTCGATTTTACCTCACACTTCATTTCACAAGTGTTGACAATCGGTTTGTACTTGGTGAGTGATTGATAGATGAGTTTAATTTTTCCCGAAATAGATTTTTTCTTAAAAGATTCAAGGAAATCTCGTACAAACTTGAACCAAAAAAACACAATGAATTACAAAATGAGAAAAGCACACAAGAACGATAACACTAAAGAAAAGGACACTAAAACTAATTCTTAACCTAGTAGGTAGTTACTAATTTGCTAATTAGTGATAGAATAAACAAAATTTAACTAAAAATAAAAAATTTTAAACTAAGAAATCAAGATTTGAGCTCAAAATTCGGTTGTCCCATAGTGGTGACGTGGCAACTTATGGCTGGTCGTCAATTTTCTAATTTTTTTTGTTCTTTAAGTTGTGTGTAGACGAATTTTCAACCAATGGAGTGTAATTTTAATTTTTTTGGAGGAGAAAACGCAAGGTCTGGAGCCTTTTTCAAGTTCAAATTAATTTGAATTGAAATGATCCCCCTCCCTTGTACTTTATTATTCTTTCCCTTTTATTGTTTTCTTTCTTTTGGATGTCTAGAAAGGTTCTTGGAAATTTCCTTGAACAAGTAATACACTCTCTTTCCAATTTTTCAAGATCAAACAACCCATTTTGAATATTCTTCTCCAACAAGATATGAAGTTGAGGAAGAACCACAAGAATATTCAAGAGTTGACCAACGTTTGACTACAAGGCAAATGACCTCCAAATTGAAATTTTCTTGAAAATCTAAGGTCCCTTTTCCAACCCAAACACAATTATCGCAAAATCAGTCCAAAAATGTCATAACCACAATAGCCCAAAACGTGACCCACCCTCAAATATCTTCAAACACAAGCTCAACAATGGTGGATGGTTCAAAACATATCCGATTTAGCTCAAATCTTAGATCTAGACTCTATTAGTGCTATGAAATAAGGATATAGAACTAGAGCCTCACAAAAAATACAAAAACAAAGTAGACCTAAGGTCTAAAATTCTGCCAAAAAATAAAAATGGGTTAACAATTTTTTTTGTGAGATTTTCAATTTTCTACACTCTTTTTTGTTGATTTTCATCAAGGTAATCAATAATCCAAGACTAAGAATTGTAGAAAAAATTCTAAAATGTGGCTCTTGATACCAAATGATAACGGTAAATAAGTTAAAACCGAAATGGAAACCTAAAGGAAAGAGATGAAGTAGAAACAAACACACTAGAAGCAAAGTACACACGGATTTAGAAGCCAAAACACAAAAAATTGCATTAAATGTAAAGATAGGTTGTGAGACATACACTTTTACCAATGATAAGAACAAAGGTATATATTAAACACAAAGAACCATTACAACTAATAATAGTAGCACCACACTCTTATGTTGACATAAAAGGGACCAAAAGCACCCCAAATCATCAACGTTTCTAAGCCGATTGTTAACTCAAGTAAATCCATACTCAAGCTAACCCTAATTTTAATTATGTCTTTTCCAAGACCTACACTAAAGGAGATACATTCTCAAAGAGAGAAGAAATCTTCAATATTCATCAAAGTCTAAATGAAAAATAAGGCTAAGGAGTCTATTTATAGATTATTACATAAAAGACCAAAACACCCTTAATAAAAAAGGGCTCCTATGGAGTGTAAATAAAACGAACAAAAAAATACCATTACACCCTTAATGAATGGGCGGTCATAGATTGTTTGATGTGGTCTTCTTCAAATTTCAACATATGCATTTCCTTATGTCTTTTTGGTCTTCACAATTATTCTTCAACACTTGGAGCTCTCAGGCATCTCATCAAGGCAAGCTTCCAAGCAACCTTCCATACGCAGGATTGTTCAATTGTGGGCTCAAAATGGGTCCCTCATGCATGTTCCCGTGCCCTCAATGTGGCCAAAATTAGGTTCTTCTTGTGTTGCCCTCACATGATGTCATCGAAAGCTATAATGGAATTTGGATTGTATTAAAAACCAAGTGTGCGGGAAAAATTGAGAGTGAGTGTACTGAGATTATTTGAACTAACTTCTTTGTTCATTTTGTAGGTTTGTTTCTTTGTTTAGTTACTTTGGCTATGGAACCTAAGGCTTCCACCTCTCAAAGAATGGTTAGCAATGTTCTTGATGCTTTCAAGGATTCTGTTGGGCCATTAACTAAACTCTTCCAAGGGTTGGGGTCAAATATGGGAGAAATGAAAGAGTATATGGTATCAATGAAGGGGAATATATCAACGTTAAGTGATAGAATAGATCATGTTGTGAGTTGAAGGAACTCTTGATCTTCTACTCCTCAACACTTCCATATGCCTTCGAGTGTCAACCCCAAAATACCTATACTATCATTACACCCAAGACCATCCATCATATGTTCTATCCTTTAAGACCTTCACAAAACCAAGTACAGGTTCCATAAACCCAAGACCTCAATAGGCCTTTACATCCCCAACTAAGCCAAGTCCAACAAAAAGGACTTGGGAGTATAATGACACCACAAAATTTGAATTCTCCTATCCAAGCTCCACTTCCCTATAGAGAAACTTTATTACTTACAAACCAATTTCCTAACATTGATTCTTCTTATATGCGAGTTCAAGATGGTATTCTCCCAAAAGAGAATCCAAGAGAAATTCCTCACAAACACCTAATTGATGGTCTAATGGAGCCCTTGGCCGAGAGTTCCAACATTAGGAAGGGTGAAGAAGAAATGATTCAAAAGGGGAGTCTTGAAACATTCCTATGTTATAAGAGCTTGCAAAAGAAGAAAGTGGACTGCCATGGTGCAAACCAAGGTGACAATGCTACACTCTACATTTCTTTAAGTTTAAATTGTTTTGATATGGTTAGTGGTAGCCAATGTGATGTAGTTTTGGGTTGGTCTAGTGTATAAGTACATACATCCTTCCTTGGTAGTACTCTTGGTGTGCATGATGATAAATTCACTCTTAAATGTAGTTCACTACTTGAGCATGTGTATGGTGTGCTTGAAAAATCTCAAGTTAGTGATGTTTCCTATTATGTTGATCATGATAATAGACATGATTCTCTGAACATAGTAAGTAATGAAAGCTTTCCAATTGTTTTGTTACTAGATATCATATTACTGGATATGTTTTGAATGTTGCAATATATCTTTTTGAGGAGGGACTTGTGAGCCATAACTCCTTCCCTTTGAAATGTAGTCTTCTCTTAAAGAATTGTAAGAAAGGCATTCTAGTGGAAGAAAAGGGTAGCCTCAGCTTGTGTCCTTGTCTACTTCTACCATTTGATCTCAGTACCCTCTTGGAATATGGAAGTATCTACACTTCCAACTTGATGCTTGGTCAAAATGACAAGCAATGTTTGATTATGGATGCTATTATAGGGAGACAAAGTTCTTTCTTATCTCTTTGTGTTTATCATGACCACTTTCTTTGTGCCATTTATGCTAAGTTTTTCATGTCCCATACAAAGAACCCATGGATATTTTTCAAGTGTGAATAACCTTGGCTTGATGATATTTGTGGTACTAATGCTAACCCTCATACCATGAGGATTGTGTTCTTGTTTTACCTCTCTTTGATTTTGCAAGGTATGGATTCGATGCCGAACCCTCTTTAAGAAGGAGAGGATAAAACGAGCCAAATGGCCACAATATCTTTTGATGCCATCATTGGAGGCCAACACTTGAAGAATATATCTTTGACCATATTGAAGGTTCAGGGGCATGCATAGGGAAACCATTTTGGGCACTCAATGGAGAAATGTCGTGTATGGAAGGTTGCTTGAAAATCTTGTCTTAATGAAGCACCCAAGAGACTCAAGTGTTAAAGAATATTTGAGAAGGCCAAAATAACACAAGGGATTGCATATATTGAAGTGTAAAGAAGAGACTTAAGACACTCCATGGACGCCTCTCTCATTAAGGGCAAGGTGGTCATTTTGTGCCTTTTTTTTACACTCTATAGTAGCCTTTTCATAAAGGGTATTTTGGTATTTTATGTAATAAGTTCTAAATATATATTTAGGCTTCTATGTTTTATTAGATTTTGATGAATAAAGATGGGGCATGTGAGGAGTCTTATGCTTCCCAATCCGAACCTAGAATTGGTATAAAGTATAACCCCTTCATTTGCAATGCTTATGAGAGATATGGTGAGAGTTCACATGTGGAGTATGAAGATTCATATTCCTCACCTTGTATTACTTTTTATCAAGGTCAAAGTTATGTAAATAGTTATACTAGCTATAGTGGAGGTTGCCCATGAAAAAATAGAGTATGTATCTAAAAAATCGAAGGATACTATTGTTCTTCCTATTCTAGTGCCAGAACATGTGGAAGCAAGAAACAAGTTAGGTATAGAGGGTATGGTAGGATTCAAGATCATCCTACTTTTCCTATCATTATTAAAGAGTCGGGTCCCAAAGACTATCTTCATTTGGAATAGAAGTATGAAAATATCTTCATGAATTATGATATTATTGAAGTTGAAATAAGTACATGTTCCTTTAAACATCTTTAAGGTCTGACACCATTATGGTAGGAATCCATAAGAAAGTCCGTCCAAACATGGAGAGCCTTAAAAGAAATCATGAAGGGTATGGGTGTGCCAATGGGGTATACTATGCTTAACAATGTTGATCTAAGAATAAATGTTTACTCTGGAAAGGTAAGCATTTATGGGGTTCCAGGCTGCCTCCTTATACTAGATTATTAGTGTCATAGAAATTACATCTTTCAACCCATGTTTGATCATTTAGGTCTATATCGAGAACCTCTACTTTTTCTATATTTCTTGGACGGGTATAAGGTTTTCTTCACCCAATTTAGATACTATAAGGAGGTATGGTATGGTATTTTTCCCTTGAAACAAGGTCAACTATTCTTGGGTGAAAATTGGTTTGCACAACATAGAGTTCCAAATGTGCAAAATTTGCCTAAGATTTTATTGGACCATTGGGGAAGTCATCTCTTTCAATCTATTCTTCCCAAATCTTAAAGAGATATGAGCTCTTACTCCAAGCCAAATGATTATGAGAGACAAAATATTAAGAGGAGTAAGGATGTGTAAGGTGGCAATCTGATAGTGGAAAAATGAGAGGTTATGAGGAGTAAAGTAAGGGGATTTCCACTAAATTGAGATAACTTTGTTTTCCTTCTATTTGTAAGGACATTTATGTAGGTACCAACATAGCAAGTAGAGGACAACAAGTGCTAAAAGAGAAGAGTCCCTTTGAAGACTTGACTAGGGAAATCTTAGAGGTTGTCGAAGCTTGTGGAGGACCTTCACACCAAGGTAAAGAAGAATGTGCTCAAGAACTTCAAGGTAAACTAGCTAACTCTTACACTTTGGCGCATATGAATGATGATTGTGAGGCTAGTAGTCCATTGAATATGAGTAGTATCTTACCTATTTATGAGCCTATTAATTCTTTTCATCTTATTGATGATGTACACATTGTGAGTGTGGATACACTAGGTGATCCTATTGATGACCGAATTGACTCTTCTTGTAAGATCTATTTGTGTCCACCTAGTGTTGAAGCCTTAAACTATTATGTTGAATGATAGTACATCATTCTTGTAGATGTTGTGTTGATTAACTTGTGTGTGAAATTAGTCCACCACTTGAGGTTATGTATATTGTAATTAATAGACCTCAAGTGAGTGAAAATTTTGAAAATGTTGGTATAAAAGATAGGAATGACCCTTTGAGTTTCTTCTTTAGTAAATATTCTAATGTTTGCTTGGCTCATAGTGATAATCATGTGCTTGAATCATCTCTGATACTTGATAATAATATTTTACAGAATGGATTTACATGTTCTATATCCTCTTCGTGGATAGATCCTTCTCTCTTTAAGGACAATATCTTGTTTGAAGAAGATGAGTTCATACTCCTAGTGAACCTAGTGGTGAGAATGATGTTTAAGGTTTATATAGATTGTTTTGAAGGTTATAACCTATATATGTTCCACTATGGTGTGACAACATTTCTCCTAATGATGGAAATCTTATCTTGGAAGATGAGAGTACTCTTAAGGAAAAGGAATATGAGGTCTTGGAAAGGAATAATAAATTGGGTGATGATAGCTTTGATTTGCTTGAATATTTAATAAACCCATTAAGTGATTGTTCCTTGAAAAATGATAGCGGATATGATCCTTTTTATGAAACTCCACCCTTGTAGGATTCCTATGAGGGTAAATTTCTTGCTTTTTGTAAAGACTTAAGTAATAATACCTTTGATTTTAGTGGTGGCATGTGTCTACTTGAAGATGTTTCCATAGAAAGAGAGAGTTTTCATTGTTTAAAAATTACTTTCTCTTCTACTTTTTGTGACCTTATTGTTGATAGTACTCATGGTGATGATTTTGAAATTAGTTGAAAGTACATACATGAGGACACCTTAGTTGAAGTTGAATTGAGTGATACCTTTCTCTACTCTCTATTTTCTTTTAATGATATGTATTCTATGGTAGAGAGTATATCTTCTAGTTTAGGTAAAGCCTATGGGGAAAATTAGTATTGTCTACACTCGTGTCTATGGCCGTTCTTTCCATTTGACCCTGGTGCCAAATGTGGATATGATGATGTTGGCATACCCAACTTATTGATTGGTCTACATGATAAGCAAAGTGTCATTCTTGAAAATTCAAGGGAAAAAGTGTCATTGTCTCCGTCGGGTAATGCTTCTAAATATGCATCCTTGCTTGACACACTTGTGCTTAAGTTGCATAAATCCCAACTTACGGATGCCAAGTTGATACTGTACTTGAAATGAAGAAATCATATATGCTTAACTGCCTTATGTGCTATATCATTTGGGCCAAATCCCGTTCTTATATATGATAGCACCTTGGATGATGCCCTTAAACTTAATTTATTCCTATACTACCTCTTTGCCTATGATGACATCCATGCTAGTTTTGGATTTGTATTATGTAGAGGTAGGGGATTTATTGGTTGGACCACTTTTTTGAATGACAATGTTATGTGGGTTCTGTGGACTGTAAGACCAATAGTGGCACTATGAGTGATGAGGTCACTTAAAGAGGTAATGAAACAACTGTGTCTTATGGTTCCTAAGATAAAGGTAGTCTTACCTTTTGGATTTGGTGATACCATTAATACCCTTGCAGTTTATTTATTTCGGAATACTTGTCATAGCCATTTCCTTTGTGATATTTTTTACTAAGATTTTCATGACTAAAACAAAGGATTCGTGGTTATATTTCAAGTGTGTACCACCTTGGCATGATGATCTTATTTGATGTACTAACCCTAACCTTTATGCCATAAGGATGTTATGCATGTTTGTCCTTTCTTTAGTTTTGCAAGGTGTGGATTTGCTTTGAATCCTTTTTCAAGAAAGGGAGGATATGAGCCAAATGAACATCATAGCATTTGATGACATCAAGCGAGGCCAACACATGAAAAATCTGGTTATGATCACATTGAGGGCCTAAGAACATGCACGGGCAACACATTTTGAGCCCACAATAGAGCAATTCTGTATGTGGGAGGTTTCTTGGGAGCTCGCCTTGATTCCTACCTGATAGTCCAAGTGATGAATAATAATTGTGAAGGCTGAAATGACACACATAGGATGCCTTACGAATGCATATGACCCCTTGTGTCACATATGGGCCGACCCACCAACGCATAGTGGGCTTTGGAGTGTAATTCTCTTTAAGGGTGTTTCAGTAATTTCATACCTTTATGTAGTAGATTATAAATAGATAGCTTAGGTTTCTTTCTTACTAAGTTTTTGATGATATTTTGACATGATGTATTCATGAACTCCATTGGGAGTGTTTTTAGTAAGGCTTGGAAAAGCCAATATTGAACCTTTTCTTAGAAACAATGGTTGTAAGGCAGATCTAATCCCCTTTGCAGTCACCATAAGAAGTTGGTGTTTGTTATTATGAGTTTAGGGGTCTTTGCATTTGATACATGCATCGATTCTTATTTCTTCGTAATCTCTTATATCAACTTATCTATCTTTCCTTTCTTACACCTTGCAATTTTCTAGCTTTCCAAGGTAGGTTTCTAACTTACGTAGCTAGATTTCTATCAATATTATTGAGGCCTACCCAACAATAAGTGTTAAACTTACATGGGGTTGAAATCATAAATCACCTCATCTTGGTAATTCGATACCCTGATCCGAATCACAACTTGTCGAGTCACCTTAAATTCTCCACATTCATTCAACCATTGGAGCTTATAAGGACTTGTATGCATGGTAGTGGGTAGATTTAATGATATAGAATCAAATATACAAAGGTGAAACTAACCTAAGGAATTTAAAACACAACAATACAAGAAAGTAAAGATAGATAAGTCAAAACAAGAGATTACGAAGAAGTAAGAACCAATATGTGTATCAAATACAAAGACCCCCAAATTGTAAAATCAAACACCAACTTCTACGTGAACCCAAGTGGGAAATCAAGTCTCCTCAAGAAAACCCATTTCTAATACAAGTTTCCATCATAGTCACACCAATACTATCTCAAGAGCAAAGGTCAATTCAATATTAATAATAAACTAAAGAGGAAATAAACCTAATAAGTGACTATTTATAGTCTAGTACAAAATGAAATGACTAAAACACCCTTTATATGGGATTGACTAAAAATCATTAAAACCAGCTGGGAACATTAAGCCTAAAGTTTAGAACAACATGCAAACTAGCTATGGCAGCAACACAAAAGTCGAGCACACAAGATATCTGACAAAATAATGCAATAAAGTAAGATAGATAGCTTAACATATGAGATTACAAGAAATAGGAACCAAACTGTGTATCAAACGATAAGACCCCTAATACCCATAATTACAACATCAATCTCTTACGGTGACCGCTAAGGCAATCAAATCTTCCTTACAACTATCGTTTAAAAGCAAAGAACAATATTAGCTTTACAAGCCATACACTACTTGGATTGGCTTAGCCCTATACTCAAAGTTACTCTCAATGGAGTTCAAGAATGTTTCTCTCAAAATATCTTCATTAAATGCTAAGGAATAAATGACCTAATATGGGACTATTTATAGTCTATTACTAATAAAAGATAAAATGACCAAAGCACCCTTAACGAGAGGAGAATCCATGGTGTGTTTGGAGTGTTAAGACTCTACTTCACACTTCAACATATGCAATCCCCAAAATAATCTTAATAAAGGGCGTCCATGGGGTGTTTGGACTTTAATGAAGGGGAAAACTTGTAGTGTTGAGACTCCTCTTCACACTTTCAACATATGAAATCCTTTGGAGCTCTTAGGTAGTCATTAAGGTAAGCCTCCAAGAAACCCTCCACACACGAAATTGCTCTCTTAAGTATCCAAAATGGTTTCCCTTTGCATATTCTCAAGCCTTCAATGTGACCAAATCTTGATTCCTCGTGTGATACGAGCACGAACACGAAGATGTATGAGTGCGAGAGTGTATTGAACCAAGACTTGGAGTGTGCAAGTAAAGTGCAAAGGAGGACCTAAAAATACTTCAAAATCGTCCATCAAATACACTCTAAGGGCGCCTAGATGCTCACTCTTTATTAAAGGACATTTTGGTCATTTAACACTTTATTTTGTAACCTACTGTATATAGAACATTTTAGGGTTAGTTCATTAGTTTTGAGATAATATTGAAATTTGTAATACTTTGAAAGATAAATCCTCTCTTCTTTAGGAGGCTTGGTTGAAACTAGGTTAACACTAAGTGTGGATTCACTTGTGTTGTCTTCTTGCTTGAAACATTGGGTGTTTGGAAGATTGAGGTCCCTTTTATTCCATGAAGAGTGTAGGTGTTTCTATTATTATTGTATTACAGGTCTATGTTGGAAACACACTTAGGTTCTTGGTTCATGTAGTAGTTTATGTCACACTTTCCATTTTACATTCATTGTTGTTTATTGTGTTCTTATTGTGTTGTTGAATCCGAGTCTTATATTCTTTGTGTTCATCTTTTTCATCACGTTACTGTTGTGTTGTTGGCTTTTTTGATGTCATTTACATCTTGGTATCTTGCCATTGTTGTTTTATTTTTAGTTTTGGAGCTTGTTCTTGTAGCTCTCGATTGTTGTTGTAATTCTTCTTATGTATGGACTGTTTGGGTATGTTTTGTAGATCAGATTTGATTATTTGGTATCATAACTTATGGTTGATTTTGTTCCAACAAAATCAATTTTGGGCTTTTTTGAAAAATAAAAAAAAAGGAAGAAGTGTTCTTGTATTTGTTCTTGGTCGAGAAGTTAAACTTGTTGTTGTTTTCTCTTTGGCCGAAATTTGAATCTAGGTCTAGGAGTTCTTTTTGTTTGTTTTATTGTTTGTAGTGTTAGTTTTGTTCTTCACTAACACTTTGAGTCTATTTCTAGATTTGAGCTTGAATTGATTGATGTTGTTATTGTGAACTAGGTATGGCTGTGTGTTGATGTTGTTGTTCTTGTCCATGTGGTGACATTATTATGGATTTGGGTTGGACGTTGGTTGTTGTTGTTGGTGTTCTTGGTGTAATGTTGTTGTAGTTTTTGATGTTCTTTACCTCCTTCATAAATTATTAAATATAAAGAGAGCATTAGATCCAAAAGTTAAAGGAGAAAAGGAGTAAGACGTGTTAGTCTTGAAAGACTTCACAACTACCAAAGACCTTTCAATCACCTCTCGACTACTTTTCCATGAATTAAGGGCCCATGTTTTGAGGAAAAGTACAAGTCAAGTCAAGACTTTTTGTGTTTGAATTTCAAAAAGGCTCCAAGATTCGTATTTCCCTCCATTAACCAAATTCCACAATTCCCAAGTTATAAATTGATCAAGACTTGAAAATAGAAAAATAACAACTTGATAAAATAGTAGAAATCGTAACCAATTGAGTGTTGTCACGTTATCAAGATACTGTTCATGCATCTTTTTTTGGCTCAAATTTTGATTTCTTTGTTTTATTTTGTTGTATCTTAGTTTCATTTGTTGATTCTAATACTAATTGACAAATTAGTAATCTCCTACTTGGTTGTAAGTTAGTTTTGAGTCCATTTTGTTCTTGTTAGCATTTGTTATGTGCTTTTGTAATTTTGAATAATTGCTAGTTTTTGAATCCTATCCTACGATATTTATTTGAGTTTCAAACCAAAATCTATTTCAAACAAGATTAGACTCAACCCTCAACTCCTCACGGATTCCTTAGCCAGCTTACAACACTTGTGAAGCCACATGTGAGGTAATCAAAGAGTGAGAGTGTGGTGAGGCTATTTTGAACTAACTAGTTTGTTGTTTTATTTGTTGTGTTCTACTTTTTCCATAGGTACCATGGATAATAACACTCCCTCGGAACCATGTGAAAGTTTCAAATGGGACCTTGAAAGGATACGCCAATTGGTATCCACACTTATTTCACCAAATCAAAAACCTATTGTCCAAGCACCTTGTGATGAGATCTTCCTAAAGGGAAAAGTGGGCTACCATGACCCGCACCAAGGTGAAGACCATAACTCATGTGAGATACAAGGTTAAAATGCTATCTCCTAGATGTAGAATGTTGTGATGTGGCTAGAATTAGCCAAATGGGTATAGTTGTAGTTTTTCCTAGTGTAGAAGTGCATGATTCTTTGAACATAGAATGTGATCAAAGCTTTTCTATTATCTTTGGTCCTAGAGATCATGTGAATAAAAGTGTCGATGATATGGGTATAGCAAGCTATCCAACAAGTTCACAACCATTCACACGTAGCCGAGCTTGGGAGTTACAAAAACATCAATCCATGTTCATGCAAATGGCCGTGTGTTAGTTGATACTTTATCCACCTAATGGTTTGAATATTTTTAAGTGTGAATAAACTTACACTTCAAGGCGCTCCATGGAAGGGGTGGAATAGTCATTTCTTTTTCATTTGTCAGGTAATATAGATAGAAAATATTAGGGTTATTTTAGACTTAGTTCATTCTTGATTCTTTTAAAAACAACAAGTCTTGTAATATTGAAGCAACTCTCTCTCTCTTATTCTTGAATGTAGAAACCCGAAACTACTACAACAAAGTGGGGGTAACAATTGTGTTGTATCTTGGCTAGAAACTTAAGGTCTTGAGGTACAAGAGTTCCTCTTGATCTATGTAAGAACTTGGTGTTTACATCCTTTAATCTTAGGGTCCTTTTCATGTTGTTAGTGTTCTTAGATTCTTGGATGTTGTATTTTAAGGTACCTATCCTTCTTTTGGAATCTTGTGACATTGTTGTTTCTATCTTGGAGTAGTGAAGTAATGTGGGGCAAATTTCTATTCACTACAACTTGTTGCAATCTTGTGTACTTTATCGTCTTGTTGCTATTGTAACCTTGAAGTCTAGTAAAGCCATGTGTAGCCTATTTCAATTCACTAGCATTGTTGTTGACATCTTGTTATTCTTGTTGTTTCTTGCTTCTTGTGTGGTGAACTTGATCTTGTATCATTTGGTATCAAATTTCAAGGCTTGGTTGTCTTCTTATAAAACCAATCTTGGGAAAATCTTACCAAAGTTAGAGACATTGTGTTGTGTTGGACCTTGGCCGAAATTTGAAGTATTGTTGTGTTGACTTGGCCAAGAGTTTTCTAACTACATCTAGTAGTCTTTTACTTGTTTAGAGTGTTTCTTTTATTGGATCTTTTCTCACCAACACTAAAAGTGTCTAGATCTAAAGTTGAGCTTATAATATTGACCATTGTTGTGGTGACTTGAAGATGGTCATATATTTACCTTGTTGTTGACAATTGGTGGTGTTGTGTTGTGTTCTTGAAGAAGTTGTTATTGTGTTCTTGAAGGTTGTTTTGGTGTTCTTCTTGTTCTTCATCTATTCTTACAACTTAAGACAAGAAAAAGTGTAAAATAAATCCAAAAAGTTGAAAGACAGAAGTTGTAAAGTTGTTTGTGAGAAGACTTGCACACATCACTTCCTAGACTTGACAACCACTTTTCCTTAAATCAAAGGACCTTGTCTTGTGGGACTAGTAAAGTCAAATCTTACCTTTTTTATTTTGAAAATTTGAAAAAGACTATAAGACTTTTACTTTTCCTCCAAAACCAATTGTCATCTATTCCAAGTTGTGTGGAGATTGGAATTTCAAATTTATGACTAAAAATTGTGGGGGACCAAGACCAATTGCATACTACCATGTCACTATTGCTACAGTACAAGTCCCTAATAAGCTCAAATTTGGATTTTTCTAGTTTCTAATTGTTTATTCTTGGTTTCAATTACTTGGTTTTAGATCTAATTAACAAACTAGTACATTTCTACTAGGTTGTCAATTAGTCGTTTGAATCCGTTTGTTTGTGTCAACGTTTACTTGGGTGCTTTTATCTTTTGAACATGTTGCTACTTCTTGGTTATAGTCCGAATATAATTATTTGAGTCTTCTAAAAAGAATCCACTCTGGATAAGAGCCAACTCATACCTTAGGGATTCACAGGTTACTAGCGAATCTATAGCACTTGTGGAACTAAAGTGTGAGGTGATCCAAAGAGTGTGAGTGAGGAGAGGTTTTACACAAACTTGTTTGTTGATTTTGTAGGTAATACCTTGTCAATGGAAGGGACTACATCCCAAAACGTGGATACTAATGCTCTTGACACTATTAGGACCACTCTTCAGGCAATTCGAACACTTGAAAGGTTGAATACGGAAGTTAGAGCCATGGGAGGAGATTTGATAACAATAAAGGGAGATGTGTTGACTATTTGTGGGAGATTAGAACAAGTGAAGAGTCAAAGGAACTCTCACCCTTCTAATCCTTAACTTGTTTCTTTAAGTGGGCATGATACAACTTCCTCAACCACCATCACTCCCAAAACATCTCACTAAATGCTAAATCCACCCAAGCAAGCCAAACTACTTCTTTCCCTCCAAACCATGACTCCACTAGACCAAGACATTCCCAAACTCCTCAAGTCCCACAAGAGGGACTTGGAGGTCAAGTACCTTCAAAATATCTGAACTTCCCTTTCCAAGCTACATCAAATAAAATACCACCACCTCCACAAATTCAAATTTCTCTAAACTAAGTCCCAAATTACCAAAACCTTCCCATCCACTTAGAGGAATATAGTAGAGAGCAGTATGAAGGGTATATATCCCTTTATTATGCTTACTTGAGGAAATAAGAGATGAGAGGGGGTTGTGTAGATCTATGAAGATACCGAGGGTATGGAGAAAGAGGAAACCAACACCAAGAGAGAGACGTGGGCATCAACACCATCAAGTTGAATCTTTAAAGGTGAAGGTGACCCCGAAGTCTACTTAGATTGGTTATAATCTTGTGACAAAATTTTCCAAGTTAATGATATCTTAGAAGAAAAGAAGAGCTGTTATGCCACAACTCATTTTGAGGGTTATACTAACACTTGGTGGGAGTATGTTAAGTGGTTTGGTAATGAATTAGTTGATGGTTAGCCACCACCTTGGTTTTGGTTGAGATACTTAATGAGACAATTATACCTTTCCAAGAGTTATCGGCATGAGTTACTTGCTAGATTGTACAACTTTTGTTAAGGTAACAAAAGTGTGATGGCATATTATGATGAGTTTCAAAAACTCATGTTGAAGCTTGATCATCACGGGGAATAAATTAGTCATGACAAAATCTGGTTCAAGTGTGCGTTTAACAAAGAGATCTCCGCTCATTTGACACTTCACAAGTTTGATATCATTAAAGTTATCTTCCAAGCGGCTCTTGAGATTTAAAGGGAACTTAAAGAGAGGTCGTCATTTAAGGAAAGGGGACAAACAACCACGGGTTGGCCTAGATGCAAAGAGATGGTTCAATCCACTTTGGTTTGACCAAAAAACAAGGACCAACCCACCACTAAAAACCTACCCGAGCCCAAAACAGTCCACAAAATTCCTCCAAGGCAAGAAGTTAACAAGTATCCAAACCCAAAAGGGTTCCAATATTTCAAAGTTCCATGTTTGGGGACATAAAGACAATGAATTTTTAAATCGATGCAATATGATATATGAGAAGGGAGATTGTATTACCTTGCTGAGGAGGTAGGTCTTAAAAAAGAGGAGGATAAGGCCGAGCCTCAAGATGGAGAAAAAACCAAGAATGGACCACATGATGATGATGATGATGATTATGATGGTGAAGATGTTTATCTGCAAAAAGGGGAGTGTGTGGTTCCAAACTTCATAAAACACCTTCTGGGACTTCATTAACCTATTATTCCTAATCAAACACTCTTAAATATCACTTAAGCTCTTGCTTTAAGAAAAGTCTAGGGTTTTTACAAGGCAATCAATTATGGGCTTTCAAGAGTGAATCTCTCTGTCTTCATTGTTGTCTTAGGCATGTTACTCCTCCCTTGTTGTTAGTTCAACCTAAAGTATGTTTTAACATATTTGTTAAAATGCCAATGAGAGTGCTTTTGTCACCTAGTTTAAATATTCTTGAAACCTTTGCATTGCATAATATGGTAATGGAACATAAAGTGGTTTGGTTGATTTCAAATAGTTTGGAAAGGCCTTGGTGGCCATGGCTTTGGTTTAACTGGAAATATTGTGGGGTACATGGTCTCTAAGTCTTAGCTAAATGACACTGCTTGCAAGCTATAGTTAGTATAACATTACCACTTTATAATGACTATATAATTGACTCTTGGACTTTGTGGTTTTGTTATATTCTAAATATTTTAATTGGGCAATAATGGCGAGTTGTGATAGCTAAGTGTAATGGTGAGAATTTGATGGACGGACACTGGAAACTCATGTTTTCTGACATGAGAGTTAGTCTGTGTAACCATATACTTCTGTTGTACATGGGCATCCCCTATGTTTATACTTGTATTATGTATCATAGAGGGGGAAGGGTAAACGAGAATCCCCAACCCCTATAATACCTCTAGTTCATGTGGCTACATGTACTAGGGCCTATTTAGGGGGTATCACTAGACATTTATAGCCCATGGGTGGATTATTACTGTAAGGGTACACAACCCAGGTTAAGGTTTTAAATGAATGTTAAATATGGTTCCCTTTCCCAGCATGGTATATATGTATATATGTCTATGATTGGATATGGTTATTTACTTTGGTTTTAAATAATGACATTATTTTATCATATTTTTTAGTAAATGCTAGCATTCATTCTGCTAACCATCTTTAGATGTTGTATCCCCATGCAATGAAAGAACCAACCATACTCCTCCTCCTTCTTAGTGACTTGGATTCGGGGACTACTTTATGTCAGACTTAAGTGGTGAGCTTTCATACTCCATAAGAATCTCTTTAATGCTATGGACTTCTTTACATTATTTTTATTTCTTGGACTTTGGTTTTTGTTATGGTTGGGGGCATGTCCCAATTGGATGTACTTTGTTTTCTGTTAGAGTCTTTGTGGGATTACTATGGGCAGGGGTGGTATTAGTATTGGTGTATACCTAGGTATTGGTATTGGCATTAGGTTTGGCACTGGTTGAATATTTGATTGAGGTTGTGGGATTATGGTTATACACTTTAATATATGTCCTCTAATTATTATTGCTTTATTTGGTTATATATTCGGAATACAACCAACATAGGGTTTAGGGTGGTTATGGTTAGGAATTAGGGATGGTCTTCTATCCCGGCTGGATTTGAGGCATACGCCATGACTATGCCTTGGTTTAAGTCATGTCAAATTGGTATCAGAGTCCTAGGTTCATGTTAAATTGGGAGTTCACAAAGCCATGTCGAGTAGAATTTTTTTTAAGGGTGTGAAGTGCACCATACTCATAAGAGAAAGAAACGAGGAATTTAGGAATGTTTCTCTTTCTTATGTTCTATTTTCAAGATATAGAGTCTAAGATCCTAAAATCTTCTCTAATTCCCATTTGTTAAATTTTCAGATCATTCCTCCTCGACGATCTAAAGCTCACAAAAATTTCTCTGTCCCAACTGAGGATAATATTGATGGGACATATTCTACTTATGTGGTCTAAACTAGTCTAGGGGTCTAGTTCTTGATTGTCCCAGAGTTCCACTAGTTTTCTCTAGTTCACTGCGAGCTTCTCAGGCTGAAGTTATGAATGCTTAGTTTTTCAAGTCCATACACATGATTGCATAGTTAGTAGCTTATAATTCTGAGCATGGTATTTCTGTTACTCAATCTTTTGAGGCCACAAGGGGTGGCCAATTCATGAGGTTTAACCTATGACCTTTATTAGTGATAAGGTTTAGGTGGATCCTCAAGATTTTCTTGATGAGATGAAAAAGATCTTTCGTGTTATACATGCCACGAATGTAAATGGCATAGAGTTTGCCACAAACCAGCTAAAGAATATGGCATACCACTGTTACGAGGAATGGGATTAGTCAAGGGTTGATAATGATGAGCCATCTTTGTGGGAGGATTTTTCTAATGCATTTTTGAACTGATTCATTCCTCAGGTGTCAAGGGAAGAGAAAGTAGAAGAGTTTGTTAATTTCTATCAAGGAAAGATGTTAGTCAAGGAATATGCCTTGAAGTTTCACCAGTTATCATGGTATGCTCTAGAGTTAGGTTCTAGCATGAGGGATAGAATAACGAAGTTTGCTTCTAATTTCTCCCGAGACTTAATTTATGAAAGCTAGGCATCCTTGTTGGACACGGACATAGATACTCCAAGTTGGTTGTGTATATGCAGCAGGTAAAAGAAAAGAAAAATAAGCAGGTTGAGATAGGAAAGAGGCAGAGTAAGAAGTTCAAATTTTTTTAGTAGGGTGATGGCTCATATTAGAGTGGCAAGGATGGTGGTAAGTGGCCTAAGAAGAAGTGGGGCAATTTTGGGTATTACTTGATGGGTAGTGCTCCCTACCCAAAGTCATCGGGTAAAAGTTATTTCCATAGTGGAAATAATTTTAGTGCGCAGGGTGCCTACTTTCTGGCTAGTGGGGCCCAGTCAGCTTCATCATATCCTCTTTGCAGGTTTTATGGCCATTTCCATTAGGGTTTTTGTGATAAGAGAAGGTATAGGTGTTTTATTTGTGGTCAGTCATGACATATGCATAGAAACTGTCCTGTTGGTAAGGTTGCCTCTGGGGGAAAAAGGTTTTGATTTCTACTTCATTAACTCTGGCACCAAAGGGTGCATCATCTGGTTATAGCATGGGTCAGAACCATCATTATGCTCTCACTATTTGATAGGAGTATGAGGCATCACCTGATGTCATGACTTATTTGTTGAACCTCTTTTCCAATGATGAGTACAGTTCACTTGATCCGGGGTCCACTCTCTCTTATATAATCCTATTTGTGGTTTTGCATTTTGTCTTTTAGCTTGAGTTTACTTTGGAACCTTTTTATTTTTATACTTTAATGGGTGATTTTGTTGTGGTTAGAAGAGTCTATAGGGGTTGTGTGGTATCTGTGGGTGGTCGAGAGACTCTGGTGGATATGTTTGAATTAGACATGATTGATGTTGATGCTATACTGGGATGTATTATTTACACTTGTGCTTACTTCTCTAGACTGTTGAACTCATAAGGTAGTCTTTAAATTCCTTAATTACTTTGTCATTGAATGGGAAGATAGTTCCCTATCTCCTAAGGAAAGGTTCATATCATGTCTTAGAGCTCGGAGGTTAATCTGCGAGTGGTTTCGCTATTATCTAGATTGGGTTAAAGATTCTAACTCTGAGGATCCTTCCTTACATTTCATCCAGGTGGTGAATTAATTTCCTGAGGTCTTTGTTGATGACCTTCTTGGTGTCCCTCTAGATAGGAAAATTGAGTTTGGGATTGATCTTATTTTGGACACTAGTCCAATCTCTATTCTTCCGTTTAGAATGGCTCTAGCTGAGTTAAAAGAGCTAACAGAGCAATACTAGGATCTTTTAGATAAGGTTTTCATCCATCCTAGTGTATCCCCATGGGGTGCACCTAAATTATTCATCCATAAGAAGTATAGTTCCTTTCGAATGTGTATTGATTACCGATAGGTTAATAATGTCACAATAAAGAATAAGTATCCTCTTCTAAGGATGGATGATTTGTTTGATCAATTGCAGGGTGCTAAGTTTTTCTCCATGATTGATCTTCAATATGGGTATCATAAGTTAATGATTAGGGATGTGGATATCCATAAGACTGCTTTCCATACTTGGTATGGTCATTTCGAATTTCTTGTTATATATTTTAGGTTGACCAATGCCCTAGCGACATTCATGGATTTGATGAATAGTGTATTCCATCAATTTTTTGAGTTGTTCATCATTATGTTCATAGATGATATTTTGGTGTTTTCTAAGAGCGATTTGGATCATGTTGATCACCTCTGCATTTTGTTACAGACTTTGAAGGACCCTCAGTTGTTTGCCAAATTTTTGAAATGTGGATTTTGGTTGAACGCTGTCACTTTTCTGGGGCATATCATTTCTAGTAAAGTGATTATGGTGGATCCGTAGAAAGTCATAGTGTTTAAGAAGTGGCCTAGAGCCATGACTCCAATTGACACTCAGAGCTTCTTGGATTTAGCTAGTTACTATAGGAGGTTTATGAAGAGTTTTTCTTCCATAGTTGTCCCATTTATTAAGTTTACTCAGAAGAAAGTAAAATTTTTGTGTTCTAATGCTTGTGAGGATAGTTTCTAGAAGATAATAGAAAAGCTAACTTCAGCTCCAGTCATGACTTTGCTTAAAGGCACAGATGGTTTTGTGGTCTACTGTGATGTGTCCTATGTGGGGCTTGGGTGCATTTTGATGCAGCAAGATAAGGTGATAGCTTATGCCTCTAAGCAATCAAAGGTGTATGAGAGAAGTTATCTGACTTGTTATATGGAATTACTAATTGTGGTGTTCGCATTGAAAATGTGGCATTACTATTTGTATGGAGTGCATGTAGATAAATTTTTTGACCATAAGATCCTGCAATATGTGTTAACTTAGAAAGCACTTAACCTCCGACAAAGGATATGGCTTGAGTGGCTCAAGGATTATGACATGAGTCCTTACTACCATCCAGGTAAAGCTATTATGGTTGTCAATGCTCTTACAAGGCTATCCATAGGGAGTCTATCTCATGTGGGTAAGGAAAAGTGGGAGTTGGTGAAGGATATTCACCATTTAGCTAACCTTAGAGTTTATAGCTTGGACGTTGAGGATGGTGGTATGGTTGTAAAAGAGTTGGCGCAGTTGCCTATAGGTGCCGAAATCATGGACAAACAAGTGTTAGATATTTTCTTCATGAGATCAAGGGTGATGTAGGTGCTCAAAAGGTGATGGCCTTTAAGATCACTGATAATGGTACCTTCGGTACCAAAGGGGGTTATGTGTTCCTGATGTAGATAGATTGTCAGAGAGGATATTGGCTGAGGCGCATGAGTCATGCTATGTTGTTCATCGTATTTTGATGAAAATGAATTATAACCAAAAAGATATGTATTAGTGAACCAATATGGAGAGGGATATGGGATATTTTGTAGCCAATTGTATAGTAATCCAGCAAGTAAAAGTATAGCACATGAGGCCCGTGTGATTGTATCAGGAAATTTGAGTTGTCTATATGGAAGTAGGACATCATCAATATGGATTTCATTACAAATGTTCCTCAGTCTCAAAATAAGTTTGAATTAGGTTGGGTCATTGTGGATAGGATGACAAAGTCTGCTCACTTCTTACCAGTGAGGACTAATTTATCGACTGAGTATTATGCGAGGTTGTATCACCATGAGATTGTGAAGTTGCATAGGGTACCTGTTTCTATCATCTCGTATCATCATACGTAATTTTTATCTCACTTTTGGCTATAGTTTCAAAATTATTTAGGGAACAATGTGAGTCTTAGTAATATTTTTCACCTGCAGTCAGATGGGCTAGAAGAAAGGACTATTCAGACATTAGAGGATATGTTCTGTGCTTGCATTATTTACTATAGTGGTAGTTAGGTGTAACACCCTACATTTTGGAATACAATGGAAATCCGTCATTCATACGCGTAGATGTTCCCAAATCCTTGAATCCTATGTAAATTTAGTGATAATCAATTACGTAGTGTGGGAATCTATTTTAGAATGAATTGACATCATAGAGGTCCCCTAACTCAACGACGAGTTGAAAGCTTTCCTATCATTCAAGTTTAAGTGAGCGTGTCAACTTCAATTGACCATATAACCTTGTTTATATCCAATTAGAGGACCTACTATATATCAAATGAAATCTCTTTGAATTATCTTTCCAATGATACCAATTATTCCCAAATCTGATATCGAAGCAAGGAGTTATGCCCATTTTACTCCAGCATGTCAGGCTGGGAAACTAAGTGATGACATTCGTGATAAGCTGTCACAAGCGTGACGATCTGTCACCAATGTCATCAGCCCTAGGCAGATTTTCACCCTCAGTGACAATATTTTGTGATAAGTCATCCTGCCTGTGATGGATTATCACCAATGTCGTCAACCTTAGGCAGAAAATCATAAATTCAACCCTTTTGTGACGACATTTCGTGATGACTTATCACCAGTTTGATGGCTTGTCACAGATGTCGGTAGCTATTTTTTTTCCAGCAATTTAAGGATGTTTTTGCAAGGGTATTTTAGTCTTTTTCCATCTTTTGGAGGTCTCTATAAATATGAGAAACCCCATCCAAACCCTAATTTCATCATTTACTCTTCCAATTCCCTTAAGAGAAAATATCTAGGGTTTTATTCAAGAACCTCGATCTTCCAAAAATCATCTATAAATTCTTCAAGATTTCTTCAAGAATCAAGTTCCTCATAGTTTGGGCTTCAAGAATTATTTATTACAAGTGTGGATAGAGTCTCAAGCATTATAATTTAGCCAATTTCAAAGATTAAGGTATATAGATGTTGATTCTTGGTTCCCTTTCATCTAAGAAGCTCAAGTATCCTTTCCCAAAATTCAAGGATTTTTTGTTTATGAGTTGTTAATGATTTATGTGAGTTGAAATTGATGTTCCAGCTATTGTTGAGTTTTGATTCATATTTGTCTACAAATTTCTGAGCTTTGACCCTAGTATGTGGAATTCATGTGATGTTTGTGATAGACCCTCTTGAAGTTGTTTTCTATGTAATGTGTTCATTACATTTGGGTGTAGAAATAGTTGAATAAGCGAAGCATGTACCCCATAGGTTTTATAAAGAGCTTAGGTGAAGCATAAGGGCCATTATAGTATTTTGAATAGGAAACCCCAAATTATGAGCTAGTCTATGCATGCCAAGTGTTTGATAAAATGCCTTAGCAAATGAATTGTGCCATAATAGTATGGAAATTCCCAAATAAGTGTGAACCCGTTCATATCTAGTGTTTTGTTGAAGGACCTTAGTGAACAAGTGGAGATATGATCGTAGTAAATTCCCCAATTATGTGCTCTTGATATATGCTAAGTTTTTAATACATTCCAAGTGGTTAGCAAGTAAGTTATGACATGATTGTATGAAGTCTCCCAAAGCCATAGGATATCCAAACACATGTCAAGACTGATATAGGTATGAAATAGTTGAGGTAAAACCTTGTTGAATAGAGTACAATCTAGTAGCATATTTCCCCTATGTTATTATATGATTATGATTTTGAGATGCTGAAAGTGACCCCTTGGCGACTGTGATGATAAATAGAAATTTGTGATCCTTAAATGCTTGAGGTGATGTCTTAATGATTGTGGGAATGAACATATGACATGATTCCTGATTACTTGAAGAGATGATTGTGAAGATGCTTTAATGATTGTAATGATGAATGAATGTTTGTGATGATGAACGAATGATTGTGGTGATGACTAGTCAAGAATGATTACTCTTTACTTTTATGCTATCGAGTTCTGGGGGTATTTATATCCAATAATAGAGCTGTTGTCTAGAGCCCGTGTCAGTTTCTCAATAATTCCAGTCGATAGAACTTTGTATCCTCAGACAAATGCAGAACTTAAGAAAGCTCAGTAATCTCAGTTATCTCTGTAATCTTTGTATCGCTAGTAATCTAGCCTCAGTCCTGTAATCAGCTCAAATCTAATAGTATTCAAGTGATTCAATTCTACTCTCATAAGCGATTTGAGTAATCTATTCAAGCTCTGTATCATTAGTTAGATAACATGATTCGATACCTTTTTCGTCAGATACAGAACTAAGTAATCTCAGCGTAACTCAGTCAGATCTTTTGAGAAACATAATCAGTATCAGATACTGTTCAGTTGTAGTCAGTTAAGAATTCAATCAGAGTCTTTTAGTTGGTAGTAAAAATAAGCACCGAGCGAGGGAAGATATTGCGGCTCTTTCCGTCAGTAAGAGAGGCTGGAGTCGTTAGTAGCAATTGCTAAACTCTAGAGCTGTATAGCCAGCACAGGATACAAGAGTCACCATCAGCAAAGGATGTCACCTTCAGAGAGAGAGTATTTGACTATTATGTTGCCTTAGGTCGACTTCCTGGTAAGGGTCATTCATCAGAAAGGATTGACTAGAGAGAGGTATTTACCCATGGCAAGGTATTGACACCCTTCCAACTGGGGTTAAAGGTTGGACCCCACCTGTGGTAGGTTGGGGCATGTCGGTTAAGTAACTACTTCTCACAGTTTCAGATTTAGTCTCAGTTTCAGTACAAATCTTCAGAAATTAAGACTGTCAGATACAGTCATCTATTTTTATGAAGAACTCAGATAGTTCCATTGATTCATGGACCATCCCGTCAGATAGTCTTGGTCTCATATATAGTTATTTGAAATCATATTCAGAGATATGCCGCTAGACAAGCTTGATCATAGTATTAGATTTCTATTGAGTATTTTTGTTGTCAGATTCAGATATAATCATACTTCTTATCATTGATAATCACTTCTGAAATATTCTGTTAGAAAAGTTGATCTCTAATCTTGTCAGTCAAAAATAGTAAGCTCAGAATTCAGTCCTTGTGGTAAGTATATCCAGACTCTCAGTTATCAGTATCAGATGAGTCAGTGATTCTGTATCTCAGTATCAGTAGTGAGTTTAGTCTACTGTAAAGTGGTATCCAAGTTTCAATATCTAGAGTTGAGATGATTGTGGTTATGGTCTGTGGATTCATGTATGTGTTCTCGTGCAGTATTTTCATGATTATTCAGTTTAGATATTATGCATGCATGAGTCCTTGTTTTAGTCTACCTCATCTACATACTCGGTACATTCCTTTGCTGACGTATTTGCGCTATGGTATTTTATTTGACACCATAGGTTCAGAGGCACAGGATCCAGATTATCCTCAGCAGTTTAGTCCCAGTCAGCAGCAGTAGTAGTGAGTCATTTTCTTTCAAGGAAGAAACTCAGTTTACTATTATTTCTTCAGACATTATTTATTTTCAGTTGATGGAGTTAGTTGGGGACCTATCCCATCAACTCCACATTTCAGACAATTTATAGGCTTTTCAGATGGATGTATTAGTATTTAGTTTTTTGTATTATGAGTATTCATAGATGTGTTGAACCTTATGGATAGTTTCCGCATTTATTTTAGATATTATGTAGTATACAAGTACAGCTATCAGTAAAGGGTTAGCTTATGGTCCTTCAGGGTCACAAGCATCGTGTGACGTCTTGGGATGGAATTTCAAAGCGTTACATTGGGTTGAGCACATACATCTTTTAGAGTTTTCCTACAATAATAGCTACTACTCTAGAATTAGAATGGCTCTGTTTGAGGGTTGAATAGTAGGAGGTGAAGATCTCATATTATGTAGTTCAAGGTTGGTATGGCAGAAATGTTTGGTACCAATTTGGTTCACCAAGCCATGGAGAAGGTGAAAGTGATTCAGGATAGTCTTAAGACTACCCAAAGTCGCCAAAAGTCCTATGCGGATGTAAGGGAAAGGAAGTTGGAGTTTGAGATTGGGGATAGAGTGTTCTTAATAGTTCTCCCATAAAGAAAGTGAGGCATTTTAGGAAGAATGGGATGCTTAGTCCTCGATATATTGGTCCGTACTTAGTTTTACTAAGGGTTGGTAATATTTTATATGAGTTGGAGTTTCCTTCTAGTTTGAGCTCCATTCACGCAGTATTCCATGTTTCTATGTTGAGGAAGTGTATGAGTGATCCATTGCAAATTCTACCTATGAAGTATATTGGTATTTCACATTCGTTTTTATTTGAGGAGATCCCGATAGAGGCCTTGGATCGTCAGGTTTGTCAGTTGCGGATTAAGGATGTGGCCTCGATAAAGGTTCTATGGAGGAACCATAGATTCGTAGAGGCTACTTGGGAAGCTGAAGAGTACATGAAGTTCAAGTATCAATTCATGTTTCCAACTCTAGAAATTCAGGCAGAATGTATGTCTTCTTCATAATATCTTTGTTTTCTAACTTAGTTAAACCAAAGATTGATTTTTTTCATCTTTGTTTTCTAACATAGTTAACTATTAGAGTAGTGGTGTTGGGGTTTAAATCATGCTTGTGCTGCCTTTTTCCATCATTCAGGGATGAATGATCCAACAGTTGACTAGATCTAAGATTTATTAATGTGAAAGATGTGACAAAAATGAAGAAATTAAACTTGGGACCACTCGCACCATAAGCGAGAATCACACCACTATTGATAAATATTTATGATTGAAGTACACTACAAATGGGTGAGCGCTTGGGCTATTTAAATTGGATATGAGAATTTGGATTTTCAGATGGAAGAATTCACAATTCAAATCCAAATCCAATAAGTTCAGGTAAGACTGAGTTTTTTTATGTTTGCTTTGAATATTATAGATTTTCCATTTTCACTTCTGAGCCTTTTAAGGTAACACATAAAGATTAGAAATCACAACTTACCCACTAGATTGCTCGTTAAAATATATAATTTTCTACCGTTAACTAAGATTGATTCCACCTTGATACTTATGTGGTGTAATTTCACATTGGACTTAATAATATAATAGATAGGGTCATATGGTTCTAATCTATTAGACCTTTAGAAAATGACTTAATAGTATTTGACGCGTATGCTATAGGTTGGACAGAATATAAGTTTTAAGAATTTTGAATTTTTGGTATCCAAAGTTTGTTGTATTAAGTATGATATTCAATTCCAAATTCATAAATTTTAAAAATTAAATCTGAAATTCAATTTATAATCCAAAATATCTAAACCAAATTATGTCCTAGTTACGAGACTCCTTATGAGTCGTATGTTCATGTGACGAATAGTATAGTCTAATCATATGTTGTCCAGTATCTGGACCTTAATGTTCTACTTAGGATACGACTTGATGGTACTAGTCGTATGGTATGGTGATGAGTTGGGGAAATAGAGTCGTACAGTGGACAGTGTGTGGATGTCCAACTCTTAAATCTCTCTCAAGCTCTTGGTTCAAAAAATGGCTAGGGTTTCTACATGGCAATCAATTATGGGCTTTCATAGTAAATAATTCCATCCTCCTTGTTGTCTAAGGAATGTTACTCCTCCCTCATTGTTAGTTCAACTAAAAGCATGTTTTAATGAATGGTTTTCATGGTATTATTGTGGATTTATTTTGGTTTTGAAATAGATTTTGGGGGTGTTGGTTGTTGATGGTTGGATAATTTTTTCCCATGTTTCATTTATGGGTTTCCACATTGTAATTATGGTTTGAACATGTGGTTGCATGGGAATGGTCAATTGATACTTGTTTGGCTGTGAAAATTATATGCCCTCTATATTTTTGGTTAAAATGCCAATGAGAATGATTTTGTTACCTAGTTTGACTATTATTTAAGTCTTTGCATTAAATAATATGGTAATGTAACCTTAAGTGGTTTGGTTGATTTTAAATGGTTTGGAAAGGCCTTGGTGGCCATGGCTTTGGTTTAATTGGAAATCTTGTGGGGTACATGGGAATCCCCTAAGACTTGGCTAAATAACATGGCTTTCAATCTATAGTCGGTATGATGATATCACTTTATAATGCCTTGATAATTGACTCTTAGAATTGGTAATTTGGTTATATTCTAAATGTTTTAATTGGGCAATAATGGTGGGTTGTGATAGCTAACCATTATGCTGTGAGTCCGATGGACAGACACTGGAAACTCATGTTTCCCGACATGAGGGTTGATCTTGGTGACCATATGCTAGTGGGATACATGGGAATCCCCCATGTTTATACTTTTATATATGTATTATAGAGGGCAAAGGGTGCACGAGAATCCTCAACCCCTATGATATCTCTGGTTCGTGCGGCTACACATATTGGGCCTATTCAGGGGGTAACACTGAACCCATATAGGGTATGGGTGGATTATGATAGCTTATAGTCAAGACATTGTTTATTTACATGATATTGCTTATAATTATGATTTAACTTATACATATGAAATGACTCATAGATATGGTATGACTTGTATACATGATATAGAGTATGGGTATGATATGGCTTATGCATATAATATGGCTTATGGATATGATATAACTTATATATATGATTAACATCTTAAAAATATGATGGGTGGCCTATAAATATGACTATTGTTTTGAATTTTGGATTTGCTAAATAGTATTGCTTACAAACATTAGGAACGGCATGGATTTTGAATATAGCAAATATTATGGCTTATAGCCATGATTTTGGATGAGACTTCAAGATATGATTATCGGTGTAGTGTATAAAAATGAGTAATAGAATAGTTTGTAGCTATGATTTATTGGTATAGTCTATTGAGTTTAGCATATTGAAATGGCTCACTAGGATGGTTCATTGATATGGTTTATAAATATGAGTTCCAGTTCTAGTCTGGCAATTGCTGATGGTATGAATTCCAATTCATATCCGGAAAAGTTGATGATTATAATAATAATTTCATTGACTTTAGTTCAAGTAAAACATTGAGGATTATTTATGATGTTATATGAGATGATGGATTCTTGGTTATGGCATGATAGTTGGTACATTATGGTTCGTCCGTTGTTAGTTTCCTTGATTGTTCCCTCCAAGCTTTTGGGGGTCTGCGTTGGGTTATTTACTTTTTCGCACTTATTGGATTATGGGGGACAATTTTGTACTAAATGGTATGATCTTTATGTTGTCGTTATTATATGAATTTATCATTATACAATGGTGGTGGAGCTTATTTCTAGGTATATCCATTTTACCTTGACTTAGCTTGTGCTTTCTTGTGTTTTTTCATATTTATATGATGATTTAGATCATTCTATCGATGATGCCTACTGAGTAACCGTTGTTTCAGTACTCATACTACATTTTTGTACCTTTTTGGTGCAGATCCGTGTACTAGTTGTTTCCGCGAATTCGACGTTTGTACTGAGTTGACTTTGGAGATTGGGTGAGATCATAGAGTCGGAGTTACCCTTTTTCCTTTTATTTACCTATGTCTAGTCTTTCAATTTTGATATGGATTATATTTGACTATTCAGTACTCATAGTTCTTTTGTAGTAGCCTTTGTACTGACATTACTAAGTCTTTGGATGTTTGTTGGTTTTTGTCTATGTATTAGACCTTTATGACTGTATTATTGATATTTTAATCTTTAATTATTAATTTTCATCTTGGTCATTTCCACCAAGTTAGCCCATTGCAACTAGCTTCGAGCTATGGTTCGGTTTACCGACTAGCAAGATGGAGTAGATGTCATCGAGACTTGTAAATCGGGTCTTAACATAATTATAGCTCACAATAGAAAGTAAGGAGCTAATGGGTGGAAGATAGAAAAATAGGGAAATATAATAAATAAAGCATTTAATAGAGAAAATAAATGAAACATGCATACAAGTAGTGAGGGGTAAAACAAAATATACAAAATGGGTCCTCCAAGACCTAACGTGGTTAGTACAAAATCCACTATAGCCTGAGGAGTACCATCTGAGTACAATATATACAGTTTAGTCTCCAAAACTAAAAAATAAGACTAGTCCAATATTCAAGGAGATAGATCAACTCAAATTACCAAAATCTCATCATATATCTTCGATCAATACCTTCACACGAAGATGGCATCAACGACAATGATTCGTGGTATGATCTACATTAGGGAGAAAATGCAGAAGTATAGTATGAATACCAAAACATGCAGTACTCAGTACGCATCATAAGCCAACTAAGCTCATGTAAGATAAAATTATAATAAAGTGTGAATATACAGTAAAGGTAAGAAAATTGGGGTAAGAAAGAAAGTAATAGGCTAAGGCTATACAATTATGGTAAATATAAATAAATAACTCAACAAAGAATAAATTAAGAATATGACATTAACTTAATTGGACCCCTATAATTTTGAAATGTAAAGACAACAATAAATAAGCCCATCCTACCCCCATAAGTACGATGCGGACAACAAGTAATACTAAATATAAACAAAGTGTGACGTAAATAAATGGACAGAAAAGGTTATGTTATGTAATAAGATAAGTAAAGTGCCTAACCATAGCATTTACTTCTTCTCCAACCATAACCGTACAACATGACCAGCATCAAATTAGACTTCAAAACAAAAATCAATGATTATGCGTGCCTGAAGTCAAAGTATGGCTAAATGTGACATAAAAACAGTAAACTCAAGTGCTCAAAATCGAACAGAGGCTAGATAGTTTATTTTCTCTTTTAGAAAGCCAAATTTTATTTAAAATATTCAAAAATTCCATTTTCAAGTGAAAAAAGTATATATAGGCCACAACACCAATATGCAAAGGATACAAGATCATATAAGTATGATAGAGCAAGCTAATTAGTCAAATACCAATACTCAATCAACTAATACATAACCTAGGTATTTTATAGTCATCTACAACAGGAAAATACATTGTCCTAAGTTGAATTATCCTATAGAAGAAAAAAAACTAGCTACGAACCCTGAGAAACTGAGCCTCAGGAAAGTAGCTACTCGAGCCTAGACTAAGTCATCCGACTCTAATACCAAGAATACAATGTATACTAAGTCAATAACTAAAGAATAAGTGACTTCCAAGACAAAGGATTCTAAGGTGTAATTTTATTCTAAATCCCTAAACAAGGTATAAGGATCATAAATATGTAATTAGATTATTCAAGCCACAACATCCGACAAATAATTAGAAAAATATGCAAATACCATAAATGAGAAAAGTTTAAGAGTAGGTAATCCATAACCTACATAGAAGATAAAGAAACACTCATCGCCAAATACACTAGAGATTTTCCCTAGTGATAAGCCTCTGACAACTGTTATGCTATTAAAATAGTAATCTAGTGTCAATATGAGAAGAATAGTAGTCATATTCAGATGTTATGCTTTAGGTTGGAAATCATGTTAAAAATCAAATGTTGAGCTCATTTATGGAATTTGGTAATCGAACCCACAATTGTGTCCCTCGTCGGACAAGGATATCATGCTCAAAATATGAGCATTATCACCCCCCAAATTATGTTCCAAAATAACCCATAAAAGAAATAAAAGACCAGTTAAAAGGAAGAATAAAAGTGGGGATTTGGGCTAGAACTTAGAACAAATAAAGGGAATATGATCGTAGAGTAAGAAAAAATTACACCTAGCCCTAGTTTATGATTCTATACTAATTTAAAAGATCAAAGGGACTAATAATGGAGGAATTTACTTGAGAATTAATGATAGAGATGAAGTTTGTAGTATATATGTAGCTACCTTTGCTTAAGAAGAGGTCTAGTTGCTTAAAATACTAACCAATGCATAAAAGTGGTCATTGTTTTCCCTTACCCTACTACTTAAGTGATTCCCTAGTCTCATAAGTAGCTCTATTTAAGTGAAAGAGAGATCACTTAATTAGTGAGAGATAACATTAGCTCTAGCCACAGAAACAACCCCTAGCCTCATAACTCAAGTATAATCCACCTAGGGAGAAGAACTTTTACAGCCCAATTAGAAATAAGCAAAAGTCATAAAGGAATACCCATAATATCTTCAAAAAACTGTAAAATGTATTACATTTATTAAAATAAAATCTTTTACCCCAAGGACCTTGTCTAGACATGTACAAGACCTACTAAAAGGACAAAGCTAAATAAACTAGACTCAACTTCCACCTTAGGAATATGGAATCTGTTATAGATCTCTAACCGTATCACACAATGAAACCTCAACTTATCTTGCAACCACTTTGACCAAAAAAATAATTAATTGAATAAATTACCTTTAACAAGCAGAACTCAACTAAAGTCAACCACAGGGATCTCAGAAAAACTTCAACTTATTAATTCTTCATTATAACACATCAACTAGTATCTCACTCTCTTCAATTCCAAAGTCAAATAATCAAGTCACAAAAGGATCCATTAGAATAACATGTAAATCAGGCCTCACAATAAATACAAATATAACACTAAGAAGATCGGACCTAACAAGGAACCCAATATGATATCAAATAACCATAATGTAACCCAGTTCATTTAATGAATCATCAAACTCTCCAATTATAATGTACACACATGCTATGGGTCTTACGTATGTCTACTAGCCACGTCTTACAGAGGATAAGATTGGTCCATGTACCAAATAAATATGTCAAATAGTGCTTTCCACCTTTATTTAAAAAAAAGTATGATTCCAACCTTATTATAATGTCCCCAACCTTATCCTTCCTCTATTCCACCAATTAAATTAGTATCAACCTTTACTAGTTAATCTCATAACAACAAATATAGTACTAATAACAAGTATAGTTACACAACAAGTGAAATCAACCACCTTGTACAACCAACATAGTCCCTTTTACAAGACTTTACATATATTATCAATTTCCAACTTTCTTTTACATTTAATAATTTTTACATATAATAGTACACATTGTAACAAATAGACAAATAGTCAATTAACGTGCCATATATAATCAACTTGAGTATTAACTCCAAGTCAACCATCACTTACCGTATGAATAATAGTACTCATGAATAATTAATGCATATCAGTACGTATGCACAATTCCATTTAGTTTGAGTTTTTATTTTACATATAATGGGATATACCACCCCCTATAACTACAACATTTTTACCTCCTCAATTTAAAACTTAAAATTATGTCATCATAGTTAGTATATAACATAATCCTTAATTTTCTCAAAAGGCATAAATAAACCACATTTGCACACTTCAAATAACTTATATTGTAAAACTCAATCAACTTTAATTGAAAAAGGTTTAAGGCATCAAGCATCAACCATATTAGAACTTAGTCCACTTTACCACATTACAAGAAGCATAACTAGCACCTTTCTACTGGTTATTTGATTTGGCATGTACAAATAATAATAGGCCATAATCAATAGGAATTCACCACAACATTCAGAATAACTAGTCTCATTAACATGGACCTAATTAATAATTTATCCATCTAATCACCTTGCTCATATGACTAAGCATGAAATCTTACATCAATCTATCCAATGAGTGAATTTTCTAATTAAAGAATACTACTCAAATAAATCTAATCTAGTTGCGCACTACATATTTTCTATAGAGGCATGAACTTGCAATCATTGCTCTATTTCT
Source organism: Capsicum baccatum var. pendulum (assembly GCA_030864225.1). Lineage (NCBI taxonomy): Eukaryota > Viridiplantae > Streptophyta > Magnoliopsida > Solanales > Solanaceae > Capsicum > Capsicum baccatum. Next base: position 162,525,180 of record CM061560.1, read on the forward strand.
AGAGATCTTTGGTGTGAAAACTATAATAAATTGATGGGTATTACCCTTTCTAAGAATACCCTTCCATCCTTGTTATTCCAAAGCCTTGTGTCATGACCCAACTCATCAGGTCATGATGGCACCTACTATAACCTACAAGTAGGTAAGCCAATACATTGTTCAAAACTAATATTAATGGGATATGAAGAGAAATAGATGTTAATGGCAAAATAAATATGATAAAAATGCTAACATATGTAGTAATCCCAAAACCTAGTGAAGTTATTACAAGAGACTCTAATACAATAAGAGTACAAAGTGAAATACTAAATAATATGTATGTACAACTCATCTATAATTACAACATAGAGATCAGTGTAATACATACGAGAGAGAGTAGTAATGCTCCAAACATCAGGAACTCACCCTAAATCTCCGATCTATAGTTGCTTTGCATGATGTACACACCAATAATAAGAACTTGTGCTATGATTTACGAGCTTTAAAAGTGTTGTATGAGTACCAGACAAGTGGTAATCAACGGGCAACTTTTGACTGAGCTCCAAAGAAATTAAGCTAGAGAGGCAGTAAGGATAAACTACCCTATTCTAGTTGTATTCAAGAACTAAAGTAATATACCATATATCACTAGCTAAGATGCAAGTTAAGAGTGAAAGAAAGATATGTTGTAGTATATAAGGCCAAGGAAAACATACAATAAGAATAAAAAAGAGAAGAGAGGCATATGTAGTAACACCATAGCTAGATATATGTATATTCATACAGGTACGTAAGACTAACTCAAAGGTAATAGCCTAAGGTAGCCAACCTAACTTATCTAGGGAATCCTAACCTAGTAGGAAAGCTACTACTAGAATTATATGGGCTAGTAAGAATGTATAACCATGAATACACTACCCATAATGCAATTTATCAAAAAAAGGAAAAGCGATCAAAATCATACCTCCAACCTTAGTATCAATCCAAATAAGCTTGACACAAACTAATCGTAATAATAAAAATAGAGTAATCGTATAGTCTAAACAAATAATACCTAACTGGGGACCCATAAACCTGAAAGGTTTAATCAACACTTAGTAAATAGCTATCCTATCCTATACCTATGGAATTACCCATAAGACTGATAGATATAAGCACCAAACAACATATAGGTGATAAGCTATACATAAGAATGAATGAATGTAAAGTAAATCAATGGTACCATAATTGATACAAATACCATAATGTACCAAGTGTATACAACTCCTCCTTCTTGATAATTTGTAAAGGTAGGACCAACAATGACCTATCATCTCTTGCACAATGGATCACAAATGAAGGGACCTCTAGGGGATTTGGGCAAATCCACTAAAACCTACCTTGTACTGATTCTAGATTATCATCATTATTAATCTACTCTATCTAGTACTAGTAGATGTAAATATAATAAATGCATAGACTCGAATCATGGCTAAGAATGTGTAAGTCTATAAATTAATTTCTCTAGATCAACATTAGGACAAAGTCAGTATCATAAAGTAGAAAGGATTGAAATCTCTCTCGACTGAAGTAAATAGTAGTGATAAAAGAGTTGATATACCATGGACCAAAATCAATCTTGTTCTGATTTCCACAACATTATTTTTTGTTCCAAAATCTCATAAATCATCCATTAAGATGGTATGATTTCTAATATGAAAAAATCCATTTTAAAGGTGGTAAGTGGAAATAAATCCCATTTTAGAAAATAATACTAAAATCATAATTTTAGCTAGAATCATACCACTAAGTGAGCATGAATGTATCAAATATATATATATATATATATATATATATTATATGTATTTTTTTTTATCTACAGTATCCAAACAATAATTCATAAGCGGTCGAGCTTATATATGTTAAAGCCACATTTGTTATAAAGATATAATATTTCAGTGGTGTCTAATTGGTATTGTAATCACAGCCTCGGGCCTAATAGTATATGACTAGCATGATGATAATACTCTAATCAGGGGATACTCTGGTCCAATCCACAAAGTCAAATACTAAATAATATACTAACGTATACTTAGAATCAAATAAGGCTAACATGTATTTAATCTAAGGTGGTAGGGTTCTATTGCTATAGCAAGCATTTCATCTTAAGGGTCGGTCCTTCATTCTATCCCCAAACTCCTAAATTAGACTAAGTCATGGTATTATACTCATAATAATATCCTATCATCCTTTCGTGACATGCCATATATACCATACACTATCTCATGAAAAAAGTAGACCAAAGCCTACCTCGATGTCTAACAACAATCCTTAAGTCATCCATATATCACCCGTATTTGTTCTAAGATTATGAAACACCACTACACAATCAATATAGTAATCTACACATTATTAAGAGTAAAATAAGACCTATATAACTATATAAAGGGTTAGGGTAGAATTCAAGACAAGAAAGAGCATGTAGGGTCCACAAAAAAATCTAAAATTGAATCCATCACAAAGTCCCTCGAAGGACAATGAATGTATGCTTAAAATTTGAGCATAAATGGTGCATAAATCAAGTATAAAATCATCCCCTAAGGTCTAGGTATTTATATAAATAATTTCTAAGAATTCACCATCAAATGGGATAGAATTTGGTGGGGAAAATAATAAAAAATGACCGAGAAGTGTTAGGCTAACTTACCTTACCTTTAATGGATGATTCCTAACTCCTTCTTACTCTTCAAGCTCTCAAATAATGGAAAATTATAGAGAAAATAGATGGGAAATTTTAGTGTAGAAGAGGATTTAACAATCCTTAGGTGGTGCTAAAGTGGTCACTTTTCTACTTGAATGACACAAGTCTGCTATTGTGGTCATACCATAGGATGTGGGCATTGCTAAAGACATCACATCTACACTAAAGCGATGTCTGCTTAAGATGTCCTTGATCGCTAAAGTGGTCCTCCACCAAATGGTCAAGGCCTTTAAAGTGGATAAGGGTTGCTAAAGTGACTACTGCTTAAGCGACCAATGGTCTGCATAAGCGGCTACACCAAATGTTGCCATGCACTAGATTTTGATAAGTCTAAATAGACTCAGATCGAGTACTTGAAATTTGTTCAAAGATAATGCTCTCACTCTCTACTAGAAATTTGTTGATCAAAAAAATTTGTAGAGGTATTGGGACTCCTAAAGGATAAGGTTCTACCATAAGAAAAATTTTGTGATAAACAAAGTGAAGGAGGAGGAACCAGAGTTATTTACGTAGATTTAGGAGTTTGGGTGGATAAAGTTGTTTAAGAGTTCTAGGGCATTGATCCAACAATGCACTAGATAAATCTAAAACTACTATTATAAATCCAATATGTACAAATTACCATGGTGGTAGCTTCTATCAACATGGTCCTGGGGGTGCTAGATACCCCTAATGTCTAGTATAAGGCCAAGCCGCTAGAGATGGATAAATGGTGGCAGAAGGAAATCTTTATTACAGAGGCTAACTAAGAGAGTTTACTGTACAGGTCCTAAAAGAATTAATAACATGTAATTTAGTGAGGATGCTAAGATATGGCTAAATTTGGTGACTTAGAGGATTCATCATTTGGGTAACACCATAGATGTGACATGCCTTGGACTCTAGTGAAGGCTTTTGCAATTCTAATATCCCAAAAATTTCTAGCTAAGCTTTTAATTATTTGTAATATGTATATAGGTCAAAAAATTAGTATTTCTAATCATATATAAGTGTCATTATCCTTTACCTAGTGTATAAAGTGCTCTAGATGTGAATATTTTTCATAGGAAACACTTAGTAAAGTTGAGTTGAGAACTGTTACTATCAATTGAGTATAGGTATTTGATCCTACAAGGTTCAAGTTTATTCATGTATTATTTATAGAATATATTGAGTTTTAGACCTCAATACCCACCAAATAAAAATTATTTGATTTCTCTTTCTAACGCATCTAATTTCATATTAATTTGATACTCGAGTGAAATGTTATGAGCATTTTTGCAAGAGAACCAGTGAGGGTCCACAATAAGAGTGTGGCACGCCCTGTGTGATTTATGATAAGAGTGTCACACTATGTATGCTTCATTATAAGAGGGTTTAATGCCATGTGTGCTCCATTATAAGTGATTTCCACAACCATAGTCGCAAAAACTCTAAAACTCACATTTTTTCTTTAGTTGTTTTAGGGCAAACTAGTCATTTATGACTCACATGATCCCATAACTAATAATAATGTGTTTTCACTCATCCCATAACCCAAAAACATGATTACTCCTCTCTTAAATTCTTAAGAACACCAAATAAGAATTCCTTCTCCAAAATTCAAGCTTCTAAGTCTCCAATTCAAGTTTCTCTCAAGAAAGTTCATCAAGTTCAGGTATAAGGATTTTGAACAAGGATATTCTTCCATTTTAGTGCCCATATGCTAAACTTCTTATTTTTAAAATTATGACATGATCATGTGATTTAAAGTTAATTAGCACAAGAATTTTCCTTTTCTCATGTTTTTACTTATGTGATTGTTATGATGAGATAAATTTTAGTACTTTAACATGAAATCGCATGAGTTGAGGAATGTACATGATTTTTATCATGATTTATTTGGTTTACGAGTAAGAGCATAACAATTTATCATGATTCTCTCAGTTTACAAGAAGTTCAAACGTACTATTTTGATTTTAAAACTTATTATAGTATGATTAAGATTTTTGTAATAACTTATGATCTCGGATAAATTATGCACAAATTTATTTATAAGTTTCATTTAAGCAAGATAAGTATAGTTGGTTTTCATTTTATAAACCCATATGTTATTTTAAGGTGAATTTCATAAGTATGATCATAAAAATCTATATTTTTGAAGTAGTACTTAGCATCAAGTGGGGAATGTGGTTTGAGCGCATCCTATTTCCTAGAAATTATGTGCCACCATAGGTTTAAGGGACCTCACTAGAGAGTTTCTCCTTGCCCAAATGGGCTCAAATTAGCGATAACTCTAATTTAGTTTAGGTTCTATACTAATAGCAAGGGTAGAACAACTTTTTTCAATATGATAAGATGTTGGACTCTATGCTAGCTCAGATAGTTTATGTCAGTTAGAAGAATCTCACAAAGTGAAGAATATTTTAGAAATTAAGTGTCATGGATCACAGGATTTACTATGTTGATGCTAAATCAAATTGTCAGATTATATTTACTATTCATACTTTATGATATTTCAACTCTTTGTTCTTTTATGATCATGGTGAGCCTATTTACGCTTAGCATGCATGTTTTATAATTATGATCAATATTAGTTTACTTATTGCATTCACCCCCACATACTCAATACATTCAAAAAGTACTGACCCTATATATGTATGTATGGTAATATTATTTCATAATGTAGGTATCAGTTGTAGCCCACAATATTATGATCTAATAGTTTGCAACTTCCAGCAAACAGGTAATGAGTTTTCTTTATCTGAGGACTCAAGTCAATTTAAAGAGTTAGTAATTTATTTTGTTTTTTTCATTCATTTGTATTGATTATGGATAGCTGGGGGTCATGTCCCGGCTACTTATAGTTAGTATTAATAGAGGCTTCATTGACAATCTATCTTTATGTATTCAATTTCATTTTCCTTTTCTATAACTAGTGTTTATGTTTTAAAATAGTACTATATTAAGAAAGTTCATCTAATGACATTTCTTTTGCTCATTAATTTTAGTATTATGTATTTTAATTTAATTGCTCATAAATTATATCAGTATCATAGGTTAGCTTGGGATCACTTGAGGTTTTAAGAATCGTGTGCATCAAAGAGGTAGTCTCAGGGCATTACAAACTTTGTATCAGAGCAAAGAATTCAAATGTCCTAGGGTATCTATAAAGCCCTATCTAGCAGAGTCTTATGAAATGGTATGGAGATGTCTGTACTTTTCTTTGAGAGGGTACATGGCATTTAAGAAATATTTCCCTTCCTTCATACTCTAGATCATGCAGTAAAGTTGTCCTCTAAGAAACTTACATTAATTCATGTGTTAATAAAACATTCTCCAACTATGGTTCATCATTGAGATAATGAAAGTAGTAAATTCCAATTCCTCATGATATGATGCTCTCAGATTTAATTATCAAAACTTTAGAAATTACAAAAAAGGATTAAGAGGAGCCATTCAATTCATTTTATGTCTAATTATTCAAAAGCATCCACTCATATTCATGCAATTCACGCATTTAATCTACGGTATGATATGCTCCCAGACCAACTCTAAAAATTCTATGATAGAGTGATGCCAACTTTACAAAGGTTAGTATAAAAGTGTACCATTTATAAAGTGGTTTAAACATTGGTAGGTTTCAATAATATCATATGAATAAAGTAGTGTATAGAGTATTTTGTGGTAGTAAGAAAGAGTAGTATGTCCATAAAAGAAGAATATGTTTGTACACTAAAGTTGGAAAAGAGGCATGGTTTATGTTGATTATGAATTATTATAAATTTTAGTGGATTAATGTTCCCATGATTCCTATTTAGTAGTTAAATGGTGGTATAATGTACGAGATGTGTAGTGACAAAAAAGGTAGGGATAGTAATAGGTTAAAATCATATAAATGGATATATGTATGCTATTGAGTTGTGATTGTGGTGATATGTCTTTGGGTATTAACTAAGGTATAGTGAGTTTGGTCTATATTATCTGGGGAAAGGTAGAGAAGGATTTATAGTTAGGGTGACTTAGAATATGCTTGAAATAGGATAGAATTTTTTAACAGTATTTTAATATGTTAGAAAAGAATAGGTCATTAATGTATTTGGTGGTTAATATTGAGAATTTAGGTTTCCCTTTGTGATTGTGAAAATAAAATTGGTTGGTGCTTATTGAAGCATGAATATAATTTATACGTATGGGTGGATAAGTTGTAGTAATGTGTGAAGGGAGGATATTCTAAAGGATTATAATAAGTTAGATCATAAGATTATGATCAACTATTGTTAAGGTTCTAGTGGACTTATGTTTCTTGATGTTTTTGTATATAGCTACCAAGCAAGAAAGCATGTGACGTTGTGGTGTTAATCATGTCTAGTTCTAGACACTAAGTTTGACCAATGGATGATTGATGAGTTCTGAATTTACCTCTCATTTGCACTCAACATTTGTGCACACTACTATGATTTGAATTTTTAACCGGAAAAAAATTGTGATTAAATGCACTAATTTCCACATTTTGCAAGAATACAGGTCATGAGATCAAAAATGTAGATTTGAGCTGAACAAGATCAAAAAGGAGAACAAAAGTTTAGATAGAAGACCTAGAGCATAAAATCAGCCTCAGTTACCGCGATCATAGTTTGTGGGCCATGACTACGGCCAGTTAAGCCAGGTGTAACGTCTCGAATCAGGTGCCCAAAATGATACACGGTGCTCATGAACCTGAAGTTCCACAAGCTAACCCATGACTAATATCTGTAACTGAGCACTAAATAATATACTGTAAATATGTGGAATATAAGTTGTAAAGCCATAAGGTTCAAAACTGAACTAATATTGAATATAAAACAATGTCTGTAATGGGGTATAATGATACCCAAAACTAAAACAAATTGTCTAAAAACATGTTGCTAAACTATCTAAAATTTGTAGAGTTGATGGGACATGTCCCTAACTAACTCCGAACTACTGAAATAATAAAGTAATAAAATATCCATGATATCCTCAAATGAGGAGGACTCACTGCTAGTCTGGCTGCTAAATGTCTGATCTACTAAGGATGTTCGGGAGCTCGTGCTTCTAAACCTATGGTATAAAACACCACAACAAAAATGCGTCAGCATGATTAAATGTACTGGTATTCAAGTAAGGTATTCTGAATGCAAGAGTTCATATGCATGAACAATAATAACTGACTGATGACATGAACATGAATGCGTGAGAAATACATGCATGAATACATAAACTAGGACTGGGGTCATGACAATACTGAATATTGATGTACTGACATTTGAGTTTACTATTACTAGGATACTGAATAACTGATTCTATTAATGATATGAAATATGCAGTTTAAAGGTAACCGATATATGAGGTACAAGTAACCCCAGGACTCAATAGCATGAAACTGACAAGACTTGACACTCTTGAACACATGACCAATATCAACAATTCATCATACAATAAGTTGGGGATTTCATGGAGCACATGGTTATCATAATGTTGTACGTGGATAGGAATGCACACAATCATGTCAAAATTTCATACTCTAACATCATGAGAATTCCAAAAAACATCTACAATGCACTTCAATAGCATGGGAGTCGTTTGAACATAAGGGTAAAACATGTATTTATCATTGGGGTCACAATTAAGCTATAATGCATAATTTCTATTCACTTAGGCATTTTATCAAAAACCTTACATACATAACTTAGAGAATAGGCATAGGAATTAAATTAACACACCATAACTAACTAAGTTCATAGTTTTTGACTTGCATGCTAATAAAGTTTCATAAATCAAATAAAGATTTCAACTTGGGAATCATACAACAACAACCACATGAACATAATCAATCCATAACATGAATATCAAAATTTATAGTTTAAAACTTAATTCTTGGGCTTCATCGATAAAAGGAATCCATGAATGAACACTATGAATACCTTAGTTCTTGATAATATGAAGATTGACGAAGAGACTCTTGAATTTGAGTATTGAATTTTAATCCTTAATTGAAAGCCCTAACTTTTTATTTAGAAAACATTGAGAAGGACACTATATTTTGGTTGAATTGGTGCTATATCCCGTGTTTTATACTTATATAGCGGTGGGAAATTGACCCTTTTGCCCTTAAAAATGCGGATATTTAATGACTGAAACTAAGCATCGATGCTATTATCGATGTGGTGCATCGATGGAATTGATGCGATAGTCAAGGCATTGTGACATCATTATATCGAGTCTTAGTAATTTGACCCTGGCAACCTACACCAGTATCAACCAACGCGATTGGTGACGTAACGCGCTGAGATCACGTTGGTCCACTATTTTGGGCTTCCGAACTTAGTCTAAACGAGTTCTTAAATATTCTAAACTTGTCCAAAAATACCTATTGACCTTCCTGGTCATGAATTAGTAAGAATATGAACCATTAAAGGACATTAAAGTCATGAAATAAGACTGTGAACTTTTGACGGCTAAAATAAATTAAGTCTGGAAAATTAGCTAGAGCCTTCTAAGTATGGGACCGCCTTAACAAGTATAAATAGACTTAACTAAGATTAAGTTTTTGCGGGGTTTTACAATATATCCCCCTTGGAAACATTCTTCCTCAAAAGAGACTGACTGAGATGGGGGAAATGATGAGCTGAAGTACATGCTAAACATGAACAACTGAAACATGAGTACATTACTGATATCACAATTAGCTAAGATTTGTTCTGAGCATACATATCTGATGCATGATTTCATGACTGATAAGTTGAATATATTATACTGAACGTGCATATTTGATGTATGAATACATGATTGATCTGACACATGAATGTATGACTGAATATACAATGGTAATTGATACCAAGTTTATCATGGAAATTAGGGAAGTTCAAGGTGGATTGTTTCTTTAAACTGAAAATGCTAATTAGCCTAAAATTAAATACTAGATATTCACAAGCAAAAACACATGAATGTAACTGAGTCTAGAACGTAATACATGAGCTGGATATCATAATTTAAACTGAGTACCTTGAATACATGGCTTACGACTGAGATCAGAGTTTGAGAGTCAACTCATAAGTACCCCTTACTCCAAACTAGGTTCGCTACTAAAAGAGAGAGTGATATGTTTATTTCATGATGGTTCAGGGAATTATAGTGTATGTCCCCCTTGGGGCACTATGTCCCTTGAAAAAATACTGGGCTGAATTCACTAAGCTATGAGGAAAACTGTGGCGATGCACAAGGAACCTACGAACTAAATCATGACCAAATATCAAATATCTGAAACCAAGACATGATGCATGACCTAGAATGAACACGCAACTACCTAGTTAGTCCATATTAGAATGATCATATTCATGAGACTCTGGATAGTGCGACTGGATGGAAAGATGGAAATCATGCCGTCCAAACTTGTTCACCTTCCTGCTAAACTGAACTACTAGATCTGTAGACTAACTCATGCTAATAACTTATACATAAATAGATCGCTTCTTTGACACTCTTTCTATAGAGTTCTTAGGACTGTAGAGACAAAGTGAATCTTAGACTGGTCTCAGTAGGACATCTGAATGGGAGATCGCTACATGGCTGAGATTATTGTATTAGGAGGCAAGGCCTCTGAAACATCATCTAAGATAAAGTGACTAAAACTTATGCACTGCAACTGAGACTACTAAAAAGTTTCACATGGTGTTGAGCACAAATGAATAAATATACTAACTGATTTGATTAGCTGAATAACAGATAGATGAATGTGGGGCATATAAGACTGAACTATACTTAGTCTGATTAACTAGCTTGAGGCTGTAGAGTATTATGAATAGGAGGTAAAGACTGACTAAGTAATGTGAGGTAACTGAGCATAAATGAGTGAAAAACTGTATTACCTTAAGAACACAAGACCAAGCATCCAACATGATTTGGAAACATTCTATAAACTAAGGTAGTAAAATACCAATAATTGAATAACTGGTGGCGATATGCTATGGTTAGGTAATCCTAAAAGTGAACTGATTTTATGATCTGACTGGACTAGGACTAGGATTGAGATTGTAGCTAAGTTGGTAATTGAGAATGTAACCGTAACTAAGACTATAACTGGGACTGACTACTGGTTCCTGATAGCCGAGGGTTAGACTGGTACTAAAGTACTGAATCTTGATGGCTAAAAAGCTGAAAACTAAAGACCATGGTTCCGTTTGACTATCTAAGTTCTTTACTGAATATTGATTACTGAACTGACATTGTTAATGAGGCCTACGGTATAGAACATTAACACTACAAATTCACCAAGGGATCTAAACTGAGGGTATACATGGTATAATTTGAGTTTGACTGAACAATAGGAGTGAAGTCAGGAATTGTGTAGGCTAAGCATACTGTAAAGTATGACATTATTACATGAGTCATGAGTTGCATGACCTGATTTTGATGTTTCTGAACTCACGGAACATGATTCGTAACACTGAGTAAGCCGAAACACATTATACTAGGAACTCAAAACATACACTATTTTATGAAAAGCACGTGAATATAAGTTGGATGCATGGAATTGTGATGTGAATCATGCATAAGTATCAGGAGGGTTGAAGTGTAAAACTTTACACTGAGGTAGGAATGGGTCCGGAATCATCTTCCCTTATTGGTTTTCTACATATACTGGCATTACTACTAGAATCTGAAGGCCTAACTTTCTGAGATATCATAATCGGACAGTTCTTGTATACTCATCGGGATATGATCATTATACCCACTAAGGTAGATACTGAGAAGGTTCTATTAATATTTGGTCTGACCTTAAAGTTGACTGCTATAAAAGAATTGACAAAAGGAAAAAAAGCTCCTGAATCTAAGGAAACATAAATATATAAATGAGGGATCTGCAACATACTAGTGGTTGCACCAGGAGGACTTTCCTAATCCTGTAGGGACAGGAGTGCATAGAGTCTGTTTGGGTGTTTCCCACTAACGGTATTGGAAATGGCACCATACTAATACGAGCAGCCAGACTGAGTTAAAGGATGACCATGCTGACTTCGTGGCCTGGTTTTAGGACACTCTCAAACCTCGTGACCTAACTTGCCACATCTAAAACACACATTACTGTTGACTCTACATACACCATTTTGATACTTACCCCATTTTTTGCAAAGTGGATGAGTGCAATTAATGCTTGCACTATTCTGAGATTTGGAGCTTGGCGCCATATCTCTACAATTATTTCTGAACTTTGGTGCTGGTGCACTAGCTAAAGATAGAACTAGGGTTGGAAACTTCAGTCCATGCTGAGAACGACTACCACTCTGTGACCCTGGCTGAGAAAAAATTTATCTACCAGTTCTAGCTCTCTTATTTTCCCTCTCTTTATTTTAAAGTTTTTGCTCCTCAATCTGTAGAGGATGGACCATAAGCCTAGATATTTCTATCTCCTTAATCAACATCTTAGTCTTGCATTCCTTAACAACTCTACCTAATATCCCAGAGACAAACTTACTCATCCTGGATCTATTATCTACTACTACATGGGAAGCCTACCTAGGTAACTGGGTGAACTTGAGGGAATATTCTTTTACTCTCATACTACCTTATTAGAAATTGATGAACTCTAACACTTTGGCTTCTTTCTTCTCTGGGGGAAAAAATCTATCTAACAAGGCTGTAGAAAACTCTGCCTATTCTATGGGCTCTACATCTGTACCGGTATCGACCTTCTACTGCTTAAACCATATATGGGATACATCATGTAGCTGATAAGTGGCTATCTATGCACTCCCACTGGAACTCACTCCCATGATTTTTGTGACTTTTTGAACTTGGTCGAGAATTCTTGGGGATCCTCTTTGGACTTAGAACTTGAGAATAAGAAAGGATTCATTCGGGTGAAGTCCCAAATCCTGGCTGTAGAAGAATTGGCCAATAGGTTAGCCGGAATAGCAGTTGGCCATTCATTCTGAGGGTTGGCTGAATTTTCTAGGGTAGTAAATGTAGTCCTGAATTTTGTATGGGAAACATGTTCTCCAGGGGATCTGCCTGAGTGAGCTGAGGTATTGACTGATTATCGATTTTTCTTTTGGAAGGCATGTTCTATAAGTGAGAGGAAGAAGGGGGTTAGACTGAGAAAATAATTGGATATTATGCTCACTGGCACGACATGAATACTGAAAGAAGGGAAACTATTCCTAAAACATCTCATAGCCTCCTTCACATAAGTGTGGTGCACAAACCCATGTATAAGACTCTATTAGATCCGCCTTTTTATACTTCCTATGACATTGTTGAATGTTTGGCTCTGATACCAAGTTTGTAATGCCCTGAATCTAGTACTCGAAACATTACGCAGGGCTCATGACCCCGAAGTCACCAAGCTAACCCATGATTGATATCTGTAACTGAGCAATAAATAATATGCTGTAAATATGCCGAATATAAGCTATAAAGGTTCAAAACTAAACTAATACTGAATATAAAACCATGTCTGTAATAAGGTATAACAATACCAAAAACTAAAATAAACTACCTGAAAACATGTTATAGTTTGAAAGCCTCTAAACTATCTGAAATCTATGGAGTTGATGGGACATGTCCCCAACTAACTCTAAGCTACTGAAATAATAAAGTAATAAAATAATCATGCTATTCTCGAATGATGAGGACTCACTACTAGTCTGGCTGCTGAACGTCTGATCTATTATGGATGCTCAGGAGCTCATGCTTCTAAACTATGGTATAAAGCACCATAGCGCAAATACATCAGTACGATTGAATATACGGGTATGCAAAGGAGGTAGGCTGAATGGAAGGGTTCATATGCAGAAACAATAATAACTGACTGATGACACGAACATAAATGCATGAAAAATATATGCATGAAAACATCTATTGGGACTGGGGTCATAAAAATACAGAACACTAATGTACTGGCATATGAGTTTACTAATACTGGGATACTAAATAACTGAGTCTATTAATGATATGAGTTATGAAGTTTACAGGTAATTGATATCTGAGGTTACTGGTACTATCATGCAGATAACTGATAACTGTGTATAGTGATACTGAAAAACTATCTTAGTTCTTTACTGTATTGGGTGACTGTATCTGATAGTCATGAATCAGAACAACTATATGAGTTCTAGACTAAACTGGATGATTGTATCTAACAGTCCTAATTCTCATGGAACTAGCTGAGTTCCGTACTAAGCTGAGCAACTGTATCTGACAGTCCTGATATCTGTAAAACTGAACTGAGTTCTATTATTAAGACTGAAGCTGAAACTGAGACTGTAGGAGGTAATCATCTAACTAACATGCCCCAAATATAAACTAGTAGGGTCTAACCTGTAACCCCAGTTGGAAAGGTGTTAATATAGTTCCACGGGTAAAGACAAATTGTGAGCAAATCCTTCTAACAGAGAGCTCTTCCGTCAACCCTTACTGTAAGGAAAAACTCAAAGGAGATGTATAGTCACTAAACTCGTAGGGTATATCTCGACATTTGATGGCTACGTTGTTTTGGAATGCAAGGATTGCTTCTAAGGATCACACCCTCTACTGAATGACAGGTGAACCCTCATCCTTGGGTTCACTCGGTATTGAATCCTACTCCCAGCTAAAAAAACACTGAACTAATTTAAATTAACTAAACTATTACTGATTGTATTGTATAACTTATTTAAACTGGGTTTACTAAATTTCGTTGACTAACAAAATACTACTAAGATATGATAACTGATTGGGATTACTTAGATTATGAAGATTACAAAGATTACTGATATTATTGAGATCACTGAGGTTACTGAGATTATTGAGGTTACTGAGTAGGACTAAATGATACTGAATTCAATGAATTTTCCTGAGTCATGACACTAACTAAATTCTAATGATCATGGCTTGACTGAGAGTATCGTCAAAACTGAAATTGGTTCTAGGAACACAACTAAATTGTCAGATACAAGTACCCCCAGGACTCAATAGCATGTAACTGACAAGACTTGACACTTCTTGAACACATGACCAATATCAACAATTCATCATACAATAAGTTGGGGATTTCATGAAGCACATGGTTATCATAATGTTATACGTGGATAGGAATGAATATAATCATGTCAAAATTTCATACTCTAACATCATGAGCATTCCAACAAACATGTACAATGCACATCAATAGCATAGGAGTCATTTGAATATAAGGGTAAAACATGTATTTATCGTTTTGGTCACAATTAAACTATAATGCATTATTTCTATTCTCTTAGGCATTTTATCAAACACCTTACATGCACCACTTAGGGAATAGGCATAATCATTAAATTAACATGCCATAATTAACTAAGTTCATTATCTTTGACTTCTATGCTAACATAGTTTCATAAAACAAATAAAGACTCCTACTTGGGAATCGTACAACAACAACCACATGAACATAATATCAACCAACGCAATTAGCGATGCGGTGCGCTAAGATCGCATTGGTCCACTGTTTTAAACTTTCAAATATGGTCTAAACGAGTTTCAAAATATTCAAAACTTGTCCAAGAATACCTATTGACCTTCCTGGTCATCAATTAGCAAGAATACGGACCATTAAAGGACATGAAAGTCATGAAATAAGACTTCAAACTTTTGAAGGCTAAAATAAACTAAGTCTGGAAACATAGCTAGAACCTTCTAAGTATGGGACCCCCATTAACAAGCATAAATGGACTGAATTAAGCTTAGTATTTTTTGAGGTCTTACACCATGTCAAAGTACCACGATCACGGTGGTCTTACTGTTGTCGTGGTGACTGCAATCGTGAACAATCTTCATTGATCATGACTATGCGGGAATGTACTTAGGTGCATTTTTGTAATTTGATACAGCCAACCCCAATTCCCTTAAAGGGCTCAAACCTTTTCTCTTTGGGTATCATTTATTATTCACCCCATCTCTTCCACCATCCACCTTCCAATTTAGAGGTAATATTATTATACTAATTTTGGGTGAAGAATACATTAGAGTAGCTCTTAAGTTGAGGATTATAAATTTCCATTAAAGATTTATTGAGATAAAAAGTTTGCATTTTCATTTTCTTTATCTTTCATGAATCCAATTGATGGAGATTTTGTATTTGTTTATTATCTTTAAGAGTTGCTAGTTCTCCCTCTTGGGCTTGTGTTTGAATAGGGTTCAATTGTTTGTGGGTTAAGATTGTTAGATTAAATTCTTGGTTAATGTTGTTAGTTTCACAAATATTTGATTATAAAATAAAATTTTTTGGTGAAAGCCTCAATTTTCTTAAACACCACATCATCTTTGAAAGAGTGATGTGGTTTGTTAGATCATACATCATCCTTAAAAGATGGATGTAGGTGACATAAGCATTGGTGAACAATAAGATAGATAATTGTTATTTGGTTTTTATTGTCTTAGATATCAAAATCCTTAACCAAGCCTACCCACGAATGCTTTAGCTAAGATTTTAAGTTGATTTTCATGTACCCAAACACTAGTTTCCCATAGGAAAACATAGCCCTAAGATCTGTTCCTTATTGATTATGTTCAAATTATTCTTAAACTAAAGTTAGTTCTTTAGAAGCCCTTAATTGTTACCTTCCCTTCAAATCCCCCAAACTAGTTGCATCCTAGGTTTTAATTTAGCAGGAAACTTTCATTTCAAACTTTCTTGACCACCACTCACATTGTTAATCATAGATTTGACACCGACTCAAAGTTGGGTAATATGCTGACAAAAATCGCCTTGCACTTGAATCAACATGTCAGTTGAACGTTATTAAAATTGGCATTATTGTCGGGAAACATTTTGTCATATCAAGTTGTTCAGAATTTTAGCTTACTTTCTTAGATTCAAACTTATAAATATTCGTTTGTTATTTTTTTTTATTTTTTGTGTTAGGTATATTTTTCTATTGACTTATTACTATGGTATATTTGAATGAATATGAGTTTGGTGGTTGTAAATCTTATCTTGATGATCCATGTCCATATTTTGGTAGACCCCACTATTGGCAAAATTATTAATATTCTCCTCGGAAAGAGATGTATGCACCATTTTGATTCCATTGGGAGTATAATTGTTCTTTATATGATGGTCGAGATGGGCATTTATGTATAATACGATAGTTATATAGTTTATAGTATTCTTAATATATAAGTTAAAGAGTTATGGCTAAGTGATGTTGAGTCTTTTGGTATAATTTTGATTTTCATGGTTTAGGAAAAAATATAAATTTAGAGGTATGATATTAGAAAACTATAAAGAGGAGGGTAGATTGTGTATTTAGAGAGCCGAATATGTTTAATAAGGAGAGTGTAAGCATATGTTGATGATTGTTGAAGCTAGCAAGAGTTAAGGGTGGTATATACAAAAAGAGCATCCAAGAATGAATTTAATATGTTCCAAATATAGTTTATCCCAGTGCATTGAGAAATCAAGTGTAAAGCGTTAAGGTAAATAATTATGGATTAGTATTAAGGATATGGAATTGTCCCATAGGCTTAGAATACTAGATTTGATCTTGAGGATATGGGCTTACAGCATCCTATTTCCCAGAAACTACGTGCCACTGTAGGTTTAAGGGCCTTTCTATAGAATGTCTGCTTACAAAATGGGCTTTTCTTATGATCACTCAAGTTTGGTTTAGGTTCTATTTCAATGGCAAGGTTAGAACAACTCTCCTTAACGTGGTTAAGACATTGGACTCTATGCTATCTCACATGGTTTATGTCGGTTTTATGAATCTCCCACGGTAAATAAAATATTGGAAACTATGTTTAATTGCTCACAAGATTTACTCCTATGTTGTTTTATGAATTATGCTTATGCTAAATCTGATTATGCTTTACTATTTACGTTTTATGATATTTTAGCTTCTAGCTCCTTTCATGATCATGGTGATCCTATTTACACTTAGCATGCATGTTTTATGATTATGATCAGTATCAGTTTTACTTATTGCATTCACTTTACATACTAAGTACATTCCAAAAGGAATGACCATATATATGTCTATGTGCTACATTGTTTCATAAATGTAGGTATCAGTTATAGCCTACAATATCATGATTAGGCAGTTTATAGATTCTAGCCAGCAGGTGATGAGTTCTCTTTATTCGAGTACTCAAGTCAGTTTGTAGAGTTGGTATTTATTTTATTTTTTATTCATTTGTATTGATTAGGGATAGATGGGGTTCATGCCCCCAGCTACCTATAGTCAGTATTAGTAGAGGCTTCATAGATAGTCAGTCTTTATATAGTTAGTTTTAGTTCCCTTTTTGTATTAACAGGTTTGTTAATCTTTTTAAATAGTATTGAATAGAGGAAGTTCAACTAATGATATTTCTTTCACTCATTAATTTTAGATATATGTATTTTATTCAATTGCTCATGAATTACGCCAGTATCATTGGTTTCTTGGGATCACTTATGGTTATAAGCACTATGTAATATCTAGGGTATAGTCTTAGGGTGTTACAATAATTTAGGGGATTCAGCTTAATGTGGGAGTACATATAGTGTCGGAGTGGAAGAACTTCTACTTGCGAAACAATAAGGCTCTTTTCATTCCTATCGTTGTCCCTAAGTTATGCCTTTGTGTAGGGGTGTTTAGGAAGGATGCCGACTAAGATGTGGAGCATTCTTTTCAAAATAAAGGATGCATAGGGTCATAACAATAATAAAATAAAGGCGGGGACAAAGGGAGAGAGTAGAAGATCTAAGAAGGAGGAGGAAAATACCCCTCCTACACAACCCCCTGTGTCCCTTAAGAGCTTGGAGACCAACATGGCTACTGTGATGAAGTACTTGGAGAGGTCCTACTTTACTTTTTAGGGTTTGGATCCTTCTAAATACACCACCCCGCGAGACCCATCTCAAGCCTACATGTAGCTCTAAGGGGAGTTCGATGAGGAGAAGAAGAAAAGGTGCTCTTGTGACATATGCTTGCCCAGATATGGAAGACCATGAAGGTCAAGCTTAAGTGCATTGTTATATGACCCCGTAAAATTTTGACCATTTTATTTTTGCCCCACTTATGTGTATACCATCATTTTTTTACTTGAATTATGATTAAGGATGTTAAAAGGGTATGTGGGGAAAGTTTCAAAATTTTGGGAGGGGATCTGGACTATTTTGGGACCCCCAAAGAGTAAGTCTCCATGATAGTGGCATGCCATGCCACTTAACCTCCATGATAATAGCATAGGACAGAGGCTAAGCTCCATGATAGCACCATGGCACACTGCTATGCCATTTTTGCCTAGTTTTTAGTTTTTTACTTGGGCTGAGGGGCTGAGGGGCTTTTGGTCTTTTTAACCCTTGTATGACTTTTAAACAGAAAATAAACCCCTTTCCTTCAGTTTTCTAAGATCTAATACACTATTTTCTTCTCTAACTCTCAACCCAAGAAAGCTTAAGGGGTTTTCAAGAAATCACTACTCTGGGCTCCAAAGATCAATTTCACTTCCATTTCTTATGTATTTCAGGAATGTTTCTCATCCTTATATTGAATTATACCTTGTAGCATTTTTTAAAACATTATTATTTTAATTTTTATTTATGGGTTTAAAATTAGGGTGAGGGTTTTTTATGGTTATTGCTTGAATTATTTTTCCCATTATTTAAATGTGTTGATTATTTAATAATTGATGGTTTTTTGGACTGAATGAGTGTATTTTTATGAACAATGGAAAGGGGAACATGGGTTTCCCCAATTTGATGAAATTTTGGTTTGGTAATAGTAGTATCTTCAACCCCCTTTAATAATCTTGTATTTGAATATAAAATTTACATCAATTAACTTACCTTTGGAACATTGCATTGCTTTAAAGGATAAGTGATAATAAAAAATAATTTTGAAATGTTGTTTGTGGCCATGGTTTTTTGGTTTTTTAATTCAACTGGAACTTAGGAGTCTAATGGTTTAATGGATTGGTTTTTCATGATTATATAAGCTTGTAAGCATTATCGAATGAAGATACCAGGTCAATAAATTCCTTAATAAATGACTCATGGGTTAATGGTTGGGTTTATGAGCAAACTATTTCAATTTGGTCTAAAGGAAATTGTGTAGATCACCATGAAGGTGTAGGTCTCGGGGGGCCCAACACTGAAAACCACATTTTCTATTGCGAGAGTCTATTTGACTGTGTGCGCAGTGAACACATTATATTTTGGATGGCTATCATCTTGGTCACTTTAGCCTTTTCTCAATTTCCTCGATTCATGCGGCTAACACATACTGGACCCTTTCAGTACTAGAGCTGAACTCATATAGTCCGTGGTGCCTTTAGGATGGAGCGAACTACATAGTTTAGACTAATGGTTTAAACTCGCGTGTTCGTGACCCTTGTCCCTATCTCAGCATCCTATATATGTATATATAAATTTTGTATATGTTATTTTGAATGGATTTTGGCATTGGAATTATTTTATCCATTTGCCCTTAATTACATGCCAGTGTTCGCCCTACCGACCATCTATGTATGTTGCATCATTTCATGATGTAGGGTCTGAAGGATTTTCTATTTCTCCTATGGGACATTGGGTGATTTAATACTTCTCTGGATCTGTTGTAAAGTTGTGAGCCTCCATCTATCGAAAGGCCTAGTCATTTCACTTATTTCCATTATTTCTTAGTATTTCATATTTTTGGATTCTTTTTGGTCATATTTGGGGGCATGTCCCAACTTCGTTGGAACTTCTTGTTTTTATAGGCTTTTGTGGACAAACGTTTGGTTGGTTATTTTTTTGGATTCTTAGATGATACAAGATCTACTATAAACACAAGATAACAAGATGCAAACTAAGCTATGGAATGAACCCAAAGCCGAGAACAAGATAACAAACAAGCAATATGTAAAGATAGATAGATAACATGACATAAGAGTATACAAGAACTAACAATCAAAGTGTTTCAAGTCCTAATACCCTTAATACTCATATAAACAAAACCAAGTTGTTTCGTGAACCCAAGAGCGAACTTATTCACCTCAAGAACCCATATTTCTAAGACAAAAAATCAACCCAAATAAAATCCACATTTGTCCTAGTTTTGGGTTTGGTACTACTCTCACAAAAGAGAAATGAGTTCCTTTAATTATCAATAATATGCTAAGAACAAAATAAGCATACTAGAAGTCTACTTATAGTCTATTACATAATGAAATAAAAATAACCAAAACACCCTTAATTAAAGGGGCGGCCTTGGAGTGTGAAGAAGGGGAGGTCTTGGCGTGTTTAAAGCTCTTCTTTACACTTTAACATATGCACTCCCTTGGATGGACTCATAACACACTCACACATGTCTATCTTCATGAACATGCCTTGAAGATTTTTCAATTACCGAGCTTGGCTCCTTGTGAATGATCTTGAACTCTTTCCACCCGTATCATCCTCTCCATCTTGAAAGGAATTTGGCCTCAAATTCATGGCTTCATCACCCTCAATGGTGTCAATAAGTAAGAGTTCACACACATTGAATGTGTTGTCACTTGATATTCCGGGGGGAGGGCAATCTTTTATGCATTAGCCTTGATCCTTTCAAGCACTTGAAATGGAACATCACCCCTCAACATCAACTTGGCCTTCGTTTGTGTTGTAAATTGATCCTTTCTAAGGTTCACCCACACCTAATCATCCAGTTATAGTTCAAGCCTTCTTATTTCCTTGTTGGCCCTCTTAGCAACTTCATAGTTTCTCTTCTCAAGGAAGATCTTCACCTTATTATGCAACTTTTTTATAGCTTCCACTCTTTTTCTTCCACTAATGTCAACACAAGATCACTAGATAAGGGGGTTAAATCCAAAGGGTTAAGGGCGTTTAGCCATTATACACACTCAATGGGAGTCATACCGATAGTCGAATCGATAACACGATTATAAGAAAACTCTTCTAGGCGTAGGATATCCTCCCAAGAAGTCATATTACCTTTAAACATGGATTTTAGCATAGAACTTAAGGTCTTATTCACTACTTCCATTTGATGATCGGTTTGTGGGTGGCAAGAGGATGAGAAAAGAAACTTCATATCAAGCCTACCCCACATCGACTTACAAAAGTGACTAAGTAACTTGGAGTCCCTATAACTAATAATGGTTCGATAGATCCCATGGAACTTAACAATATGTTTAACCAACAATGAAGCTTCACTAGATGCATCCTCACTCTTAGAACATCGGATGAACTGTGGCATCTTTGAGAATTGGTCAACAACTACCAAAATGCTATCCCTAACTCTACTTGTACTTAGTACCCTTAAAACAACGTCCATAGATATGTCAAACCAAGGGCGTCGAGGAGTCGGAAGCGGGGTATACCAACCATGAGAGAAGAGGCATGATTTGCCACTCCTACAATCTATACATTGGCCATAAATCTTACCAACATCTTTTTGCATCTTATGCCAATTGAATTATTCCACTAAGATCCTAAGGGGTTTTAAACCCCAATATGTCCCATTAAACTGCCATTATGTGCCTCTCTCACAAATAATTCTCTACAAGAGCTGAAGGGCACACACAACCTTCTTCCTTTGAACAAATAAATATCAAACTTGGAATAGGAAATCCCAATCCTTGAACCATATTCCCTTGCCCCACTTTTCATAATCCTGAAAGATATTGGAAAATGTAGGGTCCTCGAGATAAAACATTCTGAGGCTCTCAAATCCCATCAACTTAGAAGATAATGTAGAAATTAGTACATGCTTCCTAGATAATGCATCAACAACTATATTTTCCTTTCCCTTCTTATATTGAAGGAAATAAGAAAGGGTTTCTAGGAATTCAATCCACTTATCATGATGCTTGTTGAGATTATTTTGGTCCCTAAGATGTTTCAAGGATTCATGGTTCCTTCAAATTACAAAATCTTTGGGCCACAAGTAATGTTGCAAATTACCCCAAGCTATAATCAGGGTGAATAACTCTAGATCATAAGTGGAATAATTTAGAGTCGTACCCTTGAGCTTCTCACTAAAATAGAGAATAGGTTTAAGATCTTGAATTAAGATGACACCTATTCCTACTTTACTTGTATCATATTCAACTTCAAACATCTTATCAATGTTTGGTAGTTATAATAAAGGGGAGGAAAGAAGCATATCTTTCAAGGTTTCAACATCCTTAGATTGCTCATCACCCCACTTGAAAGGTTGGTCCTTTCAGATGGCCTAGGTTAAGGGAGTGGTGATCTTACTAAATCCTTTGACAAACCACCTATTAAAACTAGCCAACCCGTGGAAGCTTCGTACTTCACCAATGGATTTTTGAATTGGCTAATTCTTTATGGCGTCTATCTTGGATTCATCCTCCTCGACTCCTCTTGATCTTACAATAAATCCCAAAAACACAACTTCATACACACCAAAAGAGCATTTCTCAAGATTAACATACAACTTTTCCTTTCTAAGGACTTCAAACTCACTTTGCAAAGGTAAACATGCTCTTCAAGGGATTTTATATAAACTAAGACATCATAAAAATATACCACAACAAACATTCCAATGAATGGTTTCATCACATGATTCATTAACTACATTAAAGTACTAGGAGCATTAGTGAGGTTGAATTGCATGACCATCCATTCATAGAGACCAAACTTGGTCTTGAAGGCGGTCTTCCATTCATCACCCGGTTGCATTCTAATTTGGTGATAGACACTTCTAAGATCAATTTTTGAAAACACACAAGAACCATTCAACTCATAAAGCATATCCTCCAATCGAGGAATGGGATGGTGATACTTTGTCGTGATTTTATTGATGGTTCAGAAATCCACACACATGTCCATATTCTTTGGCACTAACAACACTGAAACCGCACATAGACTCATAATCTTCTTGAATGATCCCTTCTTAAGGAGTTCCCAACTTGCCTTTGAAATTCTTTTGTATCCTTAGGGTTACTTGGATAGGCTAGTTTTTTAGTCAATTATGAACCTTACATGAAGTCTATTTGATGTTCAATTCCCCAAAGTGGGGGTAATATTTGTGGAAGTTTCTTTGGAAATACATCTTCAAAATCCTGCAAAACAAGAGAAATAGAATAGGAATAGAAGAAGTAGAGAGGTTAGTATCAAAATCATGGGCTAGGAGAAGCATGGGTGTTGTATCATCATGCTCCTTGAAGAGGTCCCTATTCCTAGCCAACATCACAAAGTTTGGAACTTGACACTCACCATTTTGCAGCCAAGTATCCTCTTAATCACCTTTATTTTTCACCTTGGTTTCTTCTTGCTATCTATCTTGAGATTTGTCATGATTCTTATCCAATTTAATTCCCACTTCTTCTCCAATATAATACAATTTCCCTTCCCTAAGGATCACATTTCTGTGGTTTGGACATTTATTTTCCTTATGTCCCTACCCTTGACACTTAAAGCATTGAAACCCCTTAAGATTAGGAGTAGGATACTTAATACCTTCAGTTCTTAAAGGATACTTTTTTATGGCCTTGGTCTTGGTTTGGTTAGCATTGAAGGGTTGATATTTTCTCTTGTGCCAACCCGGGGAGGATTGAATCACTTATTTATTCTTAAGCTAACTCGAGGATGATTGGTGACCCTTGGACTTGTAATTCAATCTCTCCTTGATCTCCTTTTCAATCTCTAATACCGCTTGGAAGATACCATCTATAGTGTCAAACTTGTGATGAGTCATATTTTTAGAGATGTCCTTGTTCAACCCGACCTTGAAGTGTATGATTTCATGAATCACTTGTTCTCCTTGGTTATCAAGCTTCAACATCAATTATTGGAAATTATCTTAGTAAGCCATGACACTTCTTCTACCTTGCCTCAAAATGTATAAATTTTCAAGGAGATCATGTCAATAACTCTCCAATAAGTACCTTTACCTCATAAGGTACTTCAACTAATACCATGGAGGGGGTTGTCCCTTAGTCAAATCATTCCTAAACCTTTTGACATACTCCCACCATGTGTTGGCATATCCCTCAAAGTGAGCTATAGCACAGAAATTCTTATTCTCTTCAGAAAGATCATTAACTTTAAAGAGCTTATCACAAGAGGACTCCCATGCAAGATACACTTTGGGATCACTCTTACCTTTGAAGATTATAAGGATTACTTTGATTAAATTGATACCCGTGTCTCTATCTTGGTGGTGGTTTTCATGTTGGTTTCATTGACCAACTCTTTCTCCATGACCTTGAAATCCCTTTTGTCCTTACGCCTACCTCTTATTTCTTCTACCATCATGTAGGCATTATTATAAGCTCCATATCCCCCGTATTGATCCTCTCTACCATATTCCACTACATGGATGGGTCGGTTTTGGTTAAGTGGATATTAGAATGGAGGAATTGGATTTGGTGGAGATTGAGTCCTTTGGTTAAGTGGAGCTTGGAATGGGGGGTTTGGGTTTGGTGGTGGTATTTGGCTTCCATGACCTTCTTGTTAGACTTGATTGAGTTGAGGATTATGTATTCTATTAAGGTCTTGGTTTTGGGGATAAAGTGTAGCACGATTTGTGGAATTTTGTGGTGGTCTTAGTGGATTGAACATTTGATGCAGGGTTTTGGAGGTAATGGTACTGGAATGTTTTGATCTTGTCCACTTGAAGAAACATGTTAGTGTTAAGAAGTAGAAGGATGGGATTTCCTTTGACTTTCCACATGATCCAATCTCCCACTCATAGTAGACATGTCCTCCTTTATCAATGTCACATCCCCGTTCATTGCCGTCATTTCCCCTTTGATTGACACCACATGTGTTTCTAACCTTCCAAGGCTTCATTAGATAGCCTCAAGAGTGGACATGAGAGTATTATTAGCAGTGTTTTCCATGGTTTGAGAGGTTTTTCCCTCGGTTCCATTCTACCTAAGAAAGACAACAACAAAAACAACAAACTCCTTAGCTCCAAAAGTATCCTCACCACACTGTCACACCTTCGACTACCTCACACTTTGGCTTTACAAGTGTTTATATCAAGCTTCTAATCTGTAAAAAGTTGAGGTATGAGTTCTAATCTTTTGTGGAATTAATTTAGGTTTGAAAGACTCAAAGAAATCTTGTTTGAACTTGAGCCAAGAAACTACAATGAATCACTAACGATAAAAACACACAAAGAAAGGTAACACAATAGAAATAGACTCAAAAAACTAATTCACACCTAAGTAGGTGATTACTAGTTACTAATTATTACTAGAATCAAGAAATGAAAAACTAAATAAACAAAGAAAAGAAACCAAGAATCCAAAATTTGAGCCTAAGGTAATATTGGAAGGTTGATAATGTGGCAACCTCCTATTGGACATTGAAATGTTGTTGATATTTTAGAATGTTTTGTGTCTCCAATTTGAATTGATCAATCTTCAATTTGGGATAGTGGAAATTGACTTTGAGAGGGAGAGACAACAAGACTTCGAGCTATTTTACAATTCAAAAGACTTTGACTTTCCTTTGCATCTTTTTGGTAAGACAACTTTTTAAAAGCCTTTTGACTTCTTTCCTCTTTTGTATGTCTTCGAATATGCCCTTTCTCCCTTTTGGTAATATGCATTTTTGAAAGGCCTTTGTCTCCTTTCTTTTTTTGGATGTCTTGGGATTATGCCTTTTAAGACAAATAAAGGACCACACTCTTTTCTACTTTGCTTTTTTATCAAACATGTACTTTTGGAGCTTCTTCTTCAACAAGATATGAAGATGGTTAAGAACACCAAGAACATTCAAAATTACACCCCATGCATATAACCTCAGAAATGAGAAAATTTGATGTTCTAGGTTCACATTGAACCCAAACAACAATAACACACGTTCAAGCTCAAATCCTCAACAACAACAACCTTCCAAAATTTAAGAACAACTCAAAAATAGCTCAAATTTTGGATCTAGACTCTCGTAGTGTTAGTGAGGAAGAACCTAACACTAGAAACAATAAAAACACACAAAAACCCCTAAATCTAAGTTCAATATTTTGGACAGGTTACACAAAATGTGACAAACTATTGTTTTGTGTGATTTTTAATTTTGGACACTTTTTTTTTGTTGATTTTCTAAGTAACAATCCCAAGATTGATTTTTTTGGGAAAAAAAATCAAACCTTGATGTTGATAACAAATAAAACAACATCTACTACAAACACACGATAATAAGATGCAAACTAAGCTATGGAATCAACACAAAGCCTAGAACAAGATAACAAATAAGCAATATGTAAAGATAGATAGATAACTTGACATAAGAGTATACGAACACTAAGAACCAAAGAGTGTTTCAAATACTCAGACCCCTAAGACTCATATAAACAACACCAAGTTCTTACATGAACCCAAGAGAGAACTTATTCCCCTCAAGAACCCATGTTTCTAAGCCATGAGATCAACACAAGTGAAAACCATACTTGTCATAGTTTTGGGTTTGGTACTACTCCAACAAGAGAGAAACGTGTTATTTCAATATAAATAATAAGCTAAGAAGAAAATAATCCTAATAGAAGTTTACTTATAGTTTATTACATAATGAAATGAAAATGACCAAAAAACCCTTAATGAAATGGATAGACTTGGAGTGAAAGAAGGGGCCGTCTTGGAGTGTTTAAATATCTTCGTCACACTTAAACATATGCAATCCCTTGGATGGACACATAACACACTCACACACGTCCATCTTCATGAACATGCCTTGAATATTTTACAATTCCCAAGCTTGGCTCATTGTGAATAGACTTAAGCTCTTTGCACCCATATTATTAGAATTTTTATTTCATTTATCCATCCTTCTTATTATAATTTTTAGTTGGATTAAACTATTTATCTTATTATTCTCTAAAGTATAGGCTAAGGGGTGGTCTTTGGCCCATGGTAGTTTTGATATAACCGTCATGACTAGGCCTTAATTTGGGTCATGACAAGCTTTATATTAGAGAAGAATTTAGGGTAACTGGGTGTCCACAAAGTCATTTTGATTAGATTCTTTTTTAGAGGTGTGTAGCATATCACACTTATAAGAGGGAGGCTATAAGAAATTTAGCAATGTTACCCTTTCTTGTGTTCTATTTCAGGCTATAGAGTCTAGCTGTCATAAGACTTCTCTAACTATTAGTTCAATTGAATTTTAGATCATGCCTCCACAGAGATTTGATGGTCAAAGAAACTCTGTTGGAACCTCTATCACACCTAAGGAAAATATGGAGTGAACTCTCCCTTGTTATAGAGAATAGACCCAATATAGGGTCTTCATCCCTAACTGTACTACTCTATGTGGGGTTTTATTAGTACCTGCTAGACATCCTCATGCTTATAGAGTGGGTGATCGTTATGTTTAATTTCTTTAGGGAGATACTCTAATGTAGAGCTCCATTTGTCTAATCATATGTTTTCCCAATTGGTGACATTTTAGGTCTATTGACCAGATCATGTTAGTCCTACTATTAGTTTCTCTAAGGTCACTCAAGTTTTCCTATTTATAAGGTTTAATCCCCCAACCTTTATAGGCTCTAAGATTGATGAGGATCCTCAAGGGTTCATTGATGACATAGAGAATATTTGCAAGGGTATGGATGTTGCTAATTCTTAGGGTATGGAGTTTGCTGCCTACCAGCTAAAAAGTATGTCTTGCCAGTGATATAAGCAGTGAGAAGCGATGAGGAGTGATGATGCTGATCAAGCAGTGTAGGATGACCTTTTGGGTGCTTTTATTGATTATTTCTTTCCCTTAGAGTTAGGAAGCTAAGGTCGAAGAATTTGTGAACTTGAAGTAGGGTATGATTAGTGTTAAGGAGTATGTCCTAAAGTTTCAGCAGTTGTCCTGTTATACTGCAGAGCTATATATAATATGAGATAAAGAATGAGAAAGTTTGTTTCTAGTTTTTCCCATGATTTAGTGTTAGAGTGTAAGATTGCTATGTCAAATAATGATATGGACATATCAAAGTTGATGGTTTATATATAGTAGGTAGAGGATGTGAAAAAAATAGGTAGATATAGGAAATAGGCAAAACAAGAAGTTTAGATATTTATAGAAGGGTGCAAATTAGTAGAACAGTGAGAGAGATGGTAGGCAGTAGACTAAGAAAAAGAATTGGGGAAAGTCTTTTTCGACAAACAGTGTTTATTTTCCTAAATCTTTAGTTGATCATCATTTTTAGAATAGCAGTGGTCCTAAGGAATAGGGTGCCCTATCTCAGGTTAGTGTAGCTCAGTCACCCTTACCTTATCCTTTTTATCAATTTTATGGGCACCTTCACCGTGGTTATTATGAGGAGGGGAGGAACTTGTGTTTTAATTATGGTCATCCTGGTTATCTTGAGTGAATTTTTCCTATAGATAACATTTTTATTTAAGCTAATAAGGTTATTATCACCATTTCCTTGGATCATGTACCTAACGATGCCACTTCAGGTATTGGCAGTGGTTAGAATCTTCTCAATGCACCTGCTACTCACTAGGAATTTAAGGCATCTCCAGATGTTGTAACTTGAATGTTAAAGCTCTTTTCCTATGATGTTTACTATTTATGGGATGCACTCTCTACCCTATATTATGTCATCACTTATGTGGTTGTACACTTTGGTTTTGGTCTTAAGAATATTTGCCACCAGTTCTCTATTTCTACTCAAGTAGGTGATTCTATTATTGCTAGAAAAATTTATAGGGATGTGTGGTGCCTAATTCATTGAGAGAAATTTGTGGATTTTGTAGAACTTGATATGGAAGATTCTTATGTATTCTTCAGGATGGATTGGCTTCGTTCGTGCTATGCTTCTATGTACTGTACGACCCAAAAGGTTAGCTTCTATTATCCTAATGAACCGGTAATTAAATGGGAGGGGAGTTCCTTAGTGATTATTTATTTCTTATCTTATAGCTCAGACGTTGATTTCCAAGAAGTGTTTGTATCATCTTTTTAGGCTAAGGATTCAAATTCAAAGAGTGAATCTTTGCAATCTATCCCTGTGGTTAATATGTTTTCTGATGTTTTTTCTAATCATCTTCCTAGAATTACTCTTATTAGGGAGATAGATATTGGGGTTGATCTTCTATCAGATACCCATCCTATTTCTATTTCTCCTTATACCATAGCTCTGGCTAAGCTAAAGGAACTAAAGGGGTAGTCAAAAGATCTTTTTTACAACGGTTTCATTTGTACTAGTATTTCTCCATAGGGTTCTTTGATACTTTTTCAATAAAAGAAAGATGGGTCTCTTAGAATGTGTATAGATTATCATCAGTTAACTAGGGTTACAGTGAATTGATGGTCTTTTCGGCCAACTTTAGGGTGTAAGGTGTTTCTCGAAATTGATCTCTGATCGGGCTACACCAATTGAAAATTAGGTAGGCTGGTATTCCCAAAACTATTTTCTAAACTCGCTATGATCATTATGAGTTTTTGGTGATGCCATTTGAGTTGACTAATGCTCTGACCTCTTTCATATATCTTATGAAATGGGTGATTAGGTACTTTCCGGATTTTTTTGTTATATTCACCATTGAGGCATCCTGATGTACTCTAAAAGTATGGAGGATTATTCCAATCAACTTCGAATTGTGTTGCATACATTTAAGGAACAAAAGTTATATGAAAACTTTTATTAAGTTTGAATTTTGGCTAAGTGTTGTGACCTTTCTTAGGCATTTGGTTTCTAGTAAGAGGACTATGTTGGATCCACTGAAAGTTGAGGTAGTTAAGAAATGACCTAGAACCATGACCCCAACCGACATTAGGAGATTCTTGGGCTTAGCTAGGTACTATAGGAGGTTTATGGGATTTACTTGTCTGTTGCTCCTACATTGATGAAGCTAACTCAAAAAAAGGTTACATTTTTGTGGGGAGTTTACGGTTGTGAGTTTTCTTTCATCTTATCATTATGACTTAATCGTTGCTTTTTAAAATGAATGTTATTGATTTCTTCACAAGCTAAAACCTGTAGCTAGGGTTGTGTAAACCCTGTCAAATTGATGAAGTAGGGGAAGTACAATTGTTGATAGAAACCAATACTCATGGAATGAAATTTTTTATCTTCGATATGATTGATTTCTTAATAAAAAGACAATAGTAATTTGGGGAGTTAATAGTCGATCCCTTGCAGTACAATGGTATATGCAAATGATTATTATCCTTCATCATACCTTTAGACTCAGAAAGAGATAGTTAACTAGGAACGGGGTAAGGGTTAGTAACGCGATACTTTAAGACTCAATAGGTAAAGGAAGAAATCCTTCTGCTCGTCCAAAATACTGTAGGAGGTACATAACTTATTGGTTTTGCATGAAAGGTATTGAGTTAGTTCAACAACGCACATAAAAATGAAGAGTTGAGATGTTGGGCGGACAAAATCCTAGTGTTCACTTACGACTAATTTACAACCAAGTTAATAAGATTTTGTGTTTGAGATTACTACAAATCACGCAACCACTAAGATATGTCAAATTACATGTTCTCTTGACAGTGACCATACCATCATCTAAAAGTAGGTGTTTCTTGGATGTCATTAAGAAATTGGTGCCGTTTCTAGGGAACACGGTCTTGATTTGTGGATTAAAGTTATTGCAGTTTTTGGTTTTTTAGTTTCTTTTTGTTCTTAGTTGGGCATATGCCAGTTTATGCCTAGCCCACTAAATAAGAGGCAATCCCTTACTCCTAGTGAATTCAAATCTAAAGAGGATCCCACAAATACCTAGTAGGATGTAAGAATGAAAGAGAGGTGATAATCCTAAAGGATTTGTGATATTGTGCATCCTACAGAAGGGGTAAAATATATTGTGGATTGTCTGACTGGCGAGCTTTTAGCTCAAACTAAAGATTAAAGGAAGGAAGCAAAAGAAACTCAGAGGATTTCTAGGGATACAGATCTAGCTGAATAGAGGCAAGCAACTGACCATCGAGAAGTACTAGGTGGGAATTAAAATAGAGAAAGAGGTGCCTGTGTTCAAGTTATCCCAGCATACCAGTATGTGCAACCATATATAGATAATAAGGAAGATATGGGATATGTTGATCCAACGGAGAATAGAGCCATAGTACCTCGTATTTTACCCACAGGGATCAAATTTGACATTACAAGTGTTATGATCCAACTTTAAAATTTGTAGGGTATGTTTGCAGTATTGCCTACAGATGATGCAACATGCACCTTAGAAATTTCCTTGGGATCTACAACTCATATAGTAATCTAGGGGTAAATTAGAAAGCACTTAGACAGAGGTTTTTCCCCTTCTCACTTATAGAAGAAGCATCTTTACGGTTAGGAGAATTGCCGAGAGGCTCGATCATGAATTTGAACAAGTTGTGCAAACAATTCATTAATAGGTCCTATTCTCTATAAAGGTTGTTGAATCTTGTTGATGAGATCTATAATTTTAGGCAGTTGAAGTTAGAATCCATATACGAGTCTTGGTTCAGGTTTAAGAGGAAGCCGAACTTGGTTCCCAATCATCTGTATTTAGGAAAAAGCTTATCATAGATATTCTATAAAGACCTGAACATCAGCTCTAGATCTATGGCATACACCATCTTTGTAGAAGCTTTCATGAGACTATGTTGGGAGGCAGCTTCAAAGATGTTAGATCGGATCTTACTAACTAATCGATGGAAGAAAACTCGGAAGGCTAAGACAGAATCTGGTACTTATACTATTGGTGCCTCTGGTGACCAAATACCAGCTAATGATGCAGAAGCACAAGAAATTTAATTACTAAGGACTAATTTGGGAGTGCTAGAAAAGAATTTTGCAGCAATAAATTTTAAGAAAGTGAATACAATAGCAACACAGGGGTCAGCTTCATAATTATATGAGTCTAAATTGTAAGAAGAAGCTAATTATTTTGATTATCAGATGGCAGGTTTCTGAGCATAAGGGCAAGGGAACCAAGGTCAAAACTATCATGATAGGTATAGTGATAGTAGCAGAGAGCGAGATGGTGACTGGAGAAACAAAGATGACTACAAAGAGAAGGGAGATAAATATATACCACCTGGTAGACATAATGTAGAATCTCGAATAGAGGAGATGATGGCTAAATTGGTAAAGGTTCAGGAAAGTTAGGAGACCAACCTTAAGTAGATTAAGGCTAATATCTCAGGATTGACCCAGAAGGTCGTGTCATATGCCACTGCCATCAAGTAGTTGGAGCACCAATTTGGGCAGATATCAGCAACTCTAAACCAGAGTCAGCCAGGTACCCTCTTGAGAAACACAGTGTGAAATCCAAAAAACAATAGTCACATAATTGCTATTACCATGAGTAGTGGTATCACTACTATGGATCCCCCACTACCTGCTAAAGAAGTTGTTGATTATGAGACACATGCTGGTGAGTTTGAGAATGTAGAAAATGATAGCGATATAGTTTCTCAATATAAAGTTAAGGGTCCAGTTGTTGAACCAAAGGTAAGACAAATTTTGAGACCACCCCTATCTTTTCCTCAACGGCTGATGTAGAAGAAAGAGGAAGGTAACTTCAAGCAATTTATTGAGAGACTGAAACAATTAAGCATGAACATACTTCTTCTAGAGGAATTAGATCATATGCTTTGATACTTGAGGTTCATAGAACAGTTAGTCACAAGAAATAAAGGGTAACTTTTGATGATGTTGAGAGAATTCACTATTGTAGTGCAGTCACGACTAGGTCCTTACGGCAGAAAAAGGTGATCCCATAGCATTCACTATACCATGCACTATTGGGTCATCCAAATTTTCCCAAGCCTTATGTGATTTAGGGGCCAACATTAATTTGATGCCGGTGTCTGTCTTCAAGAATCTAGGTTTGAACCCTCCAGAATCGACTTTGATGCTACTATTATTGCTGACCGCATAATGAAGAAGCCTATGGGAATCTCTTGTGATGTGATCGTTAGGGTGTAAAAGTTTATTTTCCATTTTACTTAGTCATCTTGGACTATGAGTTTGACACCGAGATGCCTATTATTTTGAAAAGACCATAAATGGCCTCTGGCACAACTATGATTGACATGGAGAAGGGTGAGCTGAAATTTTGACTCAACGGTGAGAAGGCGACCTTCAATATCTGAAAACCCATGAAGCAACGAACTGACATAAGGGTAGTGTTGTTGATTGATGATATTGATAACCTTGAGGATAGTCTTATCGTTATTTATATGAATTTTGAGTAGTCAAGATACCCATGTCGTGTCGCGATGTTAAATAAAGCACTGAGTGGGAGGCATCGCACTATATTTTAGTGGGAGGCATCGCACTGAGTGGACCGTACATGGAATATGGCAAAAATTGATACATTCATCGATTTCCAACTAAGGGTACTGTGTGATCAACCTAACATGATCACCATTCCTACATGGTATGTTGAGTAGAAAATTGAAATATTGAAATTTTGAGGATAAAAAATGGTATGTTATGGACTTTGGTGCCTAATTTTACTTTTGGAACAAAAAACTTAGGTTCCGAGACAATAAGTATCTGGAAAAATATAAATTCGCCAAGTTCAGGTTATGGAAAAGTGGGCCAATGATTTTTGATTGGCACTAGCACTTGCGGACCGCATGTGCTGCTTGCACCTAGGACCAGACTGCGGGTATAGGTCATGGGTAGGTGCTTCTGTTAGGTCAAATTTGGGACCACTTTTTATAAAATTTTGGGCCCACCAACATTCAAATAGGACCTATTAAAGACCCCGACCTATATAAAAATTTTCTAATCCTCATTTTAACTCATTCTAATCCTCAAAACTTTAATCTTTTCTTTGAATTCAAACTTCCCACCTTAAATATAAACCAACCCCACACTAAAGAAAAGGAAAATTTGACACTTTTTAAAGATATTATATTGTCCAAACATAATAGAAACAAGTTTCAATCTTGTTTTTTCTATAGTTCTTCATTATTCTCTTTTGAATTTTCTTATAAAAGTAACTTTCTTGGCTCCTTATGGTGATATAATGTTTTACCTATTGTCAAAATTAGTTGATATAAGTAGTGCATTGCTAAATATATATTAAAACTATCATGCTTGTATGAGGGAGCCTTGAAATAGTCTAAATTCATAATATAGGGCCTTGTTTCAAGGTATTATTCTAAGTTTAGGCCCTAACCAGTAGTTGAACTTTAATAAATAAAAGCAATGCTTTGATTTGAACGTATTTGGATGAGTAGTGTTTATGATTGGACTTATTGGGATTTCTAATAGGTTATAGGGGAGTGATGATAAATTTGAACTTGTTGAATTTTTAGTTTTTCTTTAACTTTCACTATTCCTCTCTTTTGTTGGAAGCTAACAACTAGTTTGTTTGGTATACATGGCACCTAAAGTATCATAGAAGAAAGTAGCTGGTACTTTGAGGAGACAGGTAGAGTCTCCTAAGCTTAGCAGTTCAGTGGAGGAATATCCAAGACAATATTATGTTGACGCTACAATTGTAGTGATATATAGACTCGATAGACTACTATGAAAGTCGTAACCCGACCGAGGATGAATTCCATGAGGATATGACCACCTCATAATCTTCCACCTGATGATGAGGATGTGGATGGGGAGATAGAGGTTGATTCAAATCCACAAGATGATGTACATGACCCCTAGTCTAAGGAGGGGTCCTAGGATTATGTTGAGGGGATTGAGTAGGAACAGTCATCAACGGTACCCCAATATGATCAAGGTACCTCCACTCATATAGAAAGGACAAAGTTACCCCAGTCTATGGAGGGTACAACACCGGTATTCCATACTGCACAATAGGCACCCGTACCGATGCATGCCCCAGATGCACCTCTCGAGAAGGGACATTTGAGGTAGTGTTTGGAAGGAATGAAAAACATATATAAGGTTGATCAGAATATACGGATCTAGGTTAGCTTACACAATATATTTATGAGGAGCGTAGGATTGACTTATTAGGGCTGCAAAGGTTGCCACAACTTAGGGAAGCCTTTAAAAGGTATTGGCTTGGGTGGATGTCTAGGACACTTAGTTCGTATAACTTGGATATGGTGCATGAGTTTTATGCATCTTACAGAGACACTATAGTCTTTCCCATGTTCCATCATCTAAGTTTATCATATTTTCACGGTAGCCACATCTTGATCACACACTAGTCAGAGGTGTCAGATTTGATGTCAGAGAGAAGACTATCTATACAATCATATTTGTCCCAGATTACATACACCTGTATGTACATTTTAGTGTGTCCATAGATTAAGGATTGCATGGTTTATTCATATTATGTGAGATGCATAGCATAGGGCTGAGAGGCTTAAGATGGCTAGGTGGATAGCCGGTTATATTTCACCACAGAGTGATGAGTCCCTATAGATTGATGGGTCATCTATGATAAAAAAAGGACTTGTTGAAACTAGAGGACAAATTTTGGTGGTTGCTGATATATATCGCCTACTTCCCACTGCTTTAGATAATACATTGATGAGGGAACGAGCTATATCTAAGGAGGCTCCTGACTCGGTTGCTTAGTGTATCCCAAGAATGTTCTCACTTCCCTATGTTTTGTTTTGTTTTAGTTCATTAAGAAAAGTGCACAGTTTTTAGTTGGGGGTGGGCATGCCATTCCATTGTGGGTTTTGGTTGTCATGCTTCTTTTCTTATCGTCATAGTATGATTATAGAATTGGTATGTCTAAGATAATTATGTGTCAAATTGTGTTTTTTTGTATTGTGATGTTTCGTGTAATTAGGAGATTTTGATTATTTAGGGAAGTTGTCAGATTTTGACTAATTTCTGATAACCCTAAAAAAAAATTGTTATTTAGAACTGTGTTGATGTACATATATATAACTCTATGGATCTTATTATGTCATTAGTATTAGTGACATGATAACAATCTGCTAACAATTACATTAAATGAATAGGTAGTAGTTGGTGGTATTGAGTATATGCTATCTGAGTGTGAAATGCTACCTAGTTCCCTTTGTATGTTAAATTTAGAACTTTCCTAGTTAGTCATTCCTAGATTGGAGGATAGTTAGTTAGGAAAGGATCATAGGCCATTTTTTATTTTAGTCCTCCTTTAGCCTAAATGATTTTCCATGTTCGAGTTGTATCCCTTGATCCATATTTTGAGCCTTATATTCCATTTTTATTGTTACAACTTTCACTATCCCATTTGTGCTACAATGAACCTGTATTTGCGCTAGTCCTCCTTGGCCAATGTACACCTCAGCACAGACAAAAAAATTATATTAAGTGTGGCTATCATATGGGTGCGTAGTGTAAAAAGGGTATAAAAAAGGGTAAAATAAGATAAAATGTTAGTAGGGCTAGGTGTGGTACAAAAATAAAAAGAAAAATTGTGAAACGTTAAAATGAAAGAATATAAGACCACACTCAACCTAAATGTGCAATAAATGAATAAAATGGAGAAATAAGAGTGGAATAAAAAGGAAATGGGCTAGTAAGTGAGACCCTAAAGTTAGTGTAGTGACAAGGAGGCTTAGTCACTTTAAATGTCCATACCTATCATACCATTCCCCAAGACTACATTACAAGTCAAGAAAAGTCCTATAGTGATCCTAATGTGACTATCTGAATATTAATGTAAAGAAAATAAGGGCAAGTCTATGGTATTTGACATGCATTGACTGAAACTTCTTTGTTGAGTGTCAGTGTATCCTAATCATCCCTGCATTGACATGCATGATCTCATATGTGTGAGTGGGACATTTTTTTTGTGTGGGAACTTGAGTCATGTTGCTAGCGATATGCTTGTTTAGGGAAGTGTAATTTTTAAATATGAGTGGTTTTCTGCTGGTAATGTAGTTGTCATACCTTTATTATTTTGTGTCACATTGTTTTGCTTCACATGCATACTCAGTTAGTTTTGAAAAGAGATATCAGAGGGGATGTTATGATTTAAACTAAGTATGATGACTGGTTTCCTTAAATAAATTAGATTCTCTTAATTAAGTGTTGTTTTAATTTTGTTGTTTTTTTTGTTGATGGAGGATATTCAAGTGTTTTAATTTGAGGGTGTTGATGTGATATAGAAATGTAGCACTTTTTACACTTAAACAAGAAAAATAATCAAGTTTCTAAGGCCTTTTTGTTATTTATGATCCATTTTGGGTTTGTTTTGCAGAAAACTATGATTTGAATAATAAGTTCATGAAAATGGTGAAAAGGTGTTTTTGGCCACTTTTGGAGTGATTATGGATGATTGGGATGTTTTTCAACTTGATTGTGATCAATTAATGTTTGAGATTTGAAGTAGAGTTGAAAAACTAACTCCCGGTACCTACTAAGTCAGCCTACGGATCATATGTTTACCTACGGACCGCAGGTATCAAAGACGGTACCAGAAAGTCCAAAATCTCGAGAGCTGACTTGCAGGAATTTTTCCATCCAGTACCTGTAGTTGGTACCTACACCCGAAGCAGACCATAGGTATAACCCGCAGCCAGTACCAAACCACTGATATAGGAAGTGGGTAGTGAGCGACCCTGTTTGCTCCTATTTTGTTCAAGCTTAGTTCTTAGGTTTTTCTCTTGTATTATAAATACCATTATGTACTTTTTAGTAGAGAGTCAACACTTTTAACACTTAGAAACATATTTTGATTTCAAGATCCATCTTTCATCTTGGGATTTCATTTTATTGACTTTGATTTATTATTCAGTTTACGGTTATGGGTTTTCTTTTATCTTATCATTGTGATTTAATCTTTGTTTTTCAACATGAATGTTATTGGTTTCTTCACAATAATGAGTAGCTAAAACCCATAGTTAGGGTTCTGGAAACCCTGGCAAATTGGCGAAGTAGGGGAAGTGTGATTGTTGATAGAAACCAATACCCTTGGCATCCATTACTTTATCTTCGATATGATTGATTTCTTAATGGGTGCACACATTAGGATCCTTCCTAAGTATTACTAACTTCTCTAACTAAGGGTTAGTAACTAGGAAAAGATAAAGACAACGCTAACTTAGGGAGTTAATACTAGATTCGCTCCAGCACAATGGTATATACGACTGATTATTAGCCTTTATCTAATAACTTGAGACTCAAAAGGTGATAGTTAACTGGGACCAAGGTAAGGGTTAGTAACGCGACACTATGAGACTCAATAGGCAAAGGCTGAAATCCTACTGCTCATCCAAAAAATTATATAAGGTACATAACTTATTGGTTCTGCATGCAAGGTATTGAGTTAGTCCAACAACGCACATAAGCCTACAGAGTTTAGATGTCAGGGGAACACAATCCTAGTGTTCACTTACGACTGATTTTCAACCAAGTCTATATTGTTCTTTGTTTGAGACTACTACAAACAAATTCCCCTTTTTACTTTCCTGTTTTACCCATAGAGCGTGAACACTGAGATCTATCAAATCATGTGTTCATTTGGGATTCGATCCCAACCTTAGTTGGGTTGCTATATCATGACAACAACTGTACCATCATCTAAAAGGAGGTATTTCTTGGACATCATAAAAAACTACGGATTCTTGGGACTTAATGGGTAGAAAGAACCCATTGATGAATATCCCACATACCTAAGTTTCTTGAATTCTTGAACAAAACATGGAATTGGGACTTTGGATATTTCAATTCTTTGAAGAATCTTTGATTTTTGTATTCTTAAGGATTGGAAGGAATTGTGTATCGTTAACTAATGGATAGTAGGGAAAATAATGGCCATCTTAATGTTAAATCATGAATTGGGTTTTTAGGGAGACGACAAAAAGACCAAAATATCCCTCACCCTTTTAATGAAGTTGCAGGATTTACACAACCTCCATGGCATGGAGGATAGACTTTGTAACATGTTATCTATCGTGGAGACTTTAAAGAGGGACAGTCTCCGTGACATTCAAAAATCGCAGAGGCATACTACCTCTGTGGTCCAAAAACACCCCAAACCACTTCCAAAAATTTCAAAATTCTCTTGGATTACCCTTTTAATATTCCTAAACATATTTTAACTCATAAATCATCGTTTCGAATATGGAAAGGAAAAAATAAAATGTTTGAAATATTAGGGGGTTAAAATGGACATGTTACTTTTACTTAGTGTGAGAAAAATGACTTTAGGACTTCTAAACATATGACAAATATCTTAAAACTAATCTAGGATCTTGCAGGGTATTCAATATCTCCCCTTTGGGATCATTCATCCCTGAATAAAATTGTCTGGGCTGAGATACTAAGAAGACTGAGATCATGTTCTGAATACTTATGTGCTAAATC
This sequence comes from Capsicum baccatum var. pendulum, assembly GCA_030864225.1. Taxonomy (NCBI): domain Eukaryota; kingdom Viridiplantae; phylum Streptophyta; class Magnoliopsida; order Solanales; family Solanaceae; genus Capsicum; species Capsicum baccatum. The sequence continues at coordinate 162,564,993 of CM061560.1, forward strand.
ATGATTGAGTAATTGAATTTAAAATATGACGCATGGACTGAACTAAATTCATGAATACATGATATGAAATGAGTATGGTTGGATAGCTGTGATAGAAAACGAGAGAATCACTTTAAGAAAACACATTAACTAAAGATGAATCTAAATTCGTAGAGAAAAGATGGGGATACTTAGCTCACATATCGGCTTCTACTTCCCAAGTAGCTCCCTCAACGGACTGATTTCTCTGTAGAACCTTAACCAAGGGAACTTTTTAATTCCTTAACCTATAAATCTGAAAATCAAAAATCTCAACTGGAATGTTTTCATAGTAAGGGCTATCTTGCATGCCCACACATTCTAAAGTAACAATAGAAGATAGGTCACCAATGCATTTTTTAAGTAAAGAAACATGAAACACTTGATGCACTGAGGCAAAATCTGTAGGCAACTCTAACTCATAAGCTACAATCCAAAAACAACTTAAAATCCTGTATGGGCTAACATAGCATGGACTTAGCTTCCCTTTCTTACCAAACTTCTTCACCCCTTTCATGGGTGAAATTTTCAAATATATCAAGGCACCAATAATAAACTCAAGATCTCTTATCCTCACATCAGTATAGGATTTATGATAACTCTGGGTTGTCTTTAGCCTTTCTCGAATCAACTAAACTTTCTCCATCGCATCATATACTGAACCTAGGCCAATCAAAGCATCCTCACCTACTTAAAACCAACCAATAGAACATCTACACATCCTTCTATAGAGAGCCTCAAATAGAGCCATCTGAATACTGGAGTGATAGTTGTTCTTATAGGTAAACTCAATTAAAGGTAAGTATTCATCCCAACTACCCTTAAAGTCGATAACAAAAGATCTCAATATATCCTCTAAGGTATTAATGGTCTACTTTGCTTGACCATCTGTCTGTCTAAGGATGAAAATGTATACTGAGCAAAACTTGGGTACCAAGACCCTTCAGAAAATCCTTCCAAAAGTGAGAAGTAAAGTGGGTACCTCTATCTGAAATGATAGTCAATGGAACCCTATGCAACTTTACCAAATCCTAGAGATAGAGTCTAGAATAATCCTCAGCTAATTACAAAGTATGAATTGATAAGAAATGGGCTAACTTGGTCATTCCACAATGACCCAAATCAAATCATGTCAGCGATGCATACGAGGTAACTCTGTAACAAATCCATGTTAACAACTTCCCACTACCAAGTAGGGTGCTGAACTCCTAAAGCGTACCACTAGGCCTTTGGTGTTGAACCTTAAACTACAGACAATTCGAAAACTTAGACATAAATTACCCAATATCTTTCTTCATACTATTCCGCTAATAAATTTCTGACAAATAATGGTACATTTTTGTGGATCTCGGGTGAATAAAATATCACTCACCATATGTTTCTGCTAATATTTGTTGTCTCAAACCATCCACACTAAGAACACATAATTTGTCCTGACAATGAAACACACCATCTCCTCTGACAATAAAGCACACTATCTCCCTATTAGAAGAAAACCTCAACCTTCTAATCCCAAATTTCCTTCTTCAACCTAACCAAGTTAGGAACCCTGTCTTGGTTTTCTTTCACTTCAACCACTAATGAAGATTCCTAACCATTTTGAACCCATATACTACCTTTGCCTAAATAAACTAACCTAACACCCAATATAGCAAGCTTATGAACCTCACATACGAACTCATTCTTATCCTCTTCAAAATAGTAATACTTCTCATAGACAATATACTAAGAGCATCGGCCACTACATTAGCCTTACCTATGTGATACAACATACTTATATCATAGTCTTTCAACAATTCAAGCCACCTTCTCTGAAAAAATTTAGATCCTACTGAGTGAACACATATTATAAACTCTTATGATCCATGAACACGTCAATAGACCCCAACAAAGTAATGCCTGTAAATTATCAAGACAAACACAACTGTTGCTAACTCAAGATCATGGGTCAGGTAATTCTTTTCATGGGGTTTAAGTTGTCAAGAGGAATAAGTTATGGAATTACCTCGCTGCATCAATACACAAAAACAACCAACTCTATAAGGATTACAATAAATAACAAACATATCTGAACCCTTTAGTAGAGTCAATACTTGAGCAAAAATGAGTCAAGTATTCAACTCCTAAAAACTCTTCTCGCAGGAATTAACAACTTAAATTTGACTTTCTTTTGGGTTTGTTGATGATAGGCGTATTTACAGGCCTAAAGTGCTATAATTTACCCATATTTTAGCTAAGTTTTGAGGAAAAAATATATAATTCATGCACTTTTAGTCCTTTTTCCTGTAAGTGAGCTAACAAACATGATTAGCTAGTTTTCAGGTATAAATGATGAAGATTTCAGCATTTTATGGATAACTTGACGCCAAAGGAAGCTTCACGAAAGAAGGAGAGCAGAGCTTCGACGCCTAGGACTAAAAGCAACACATGGGAAACCTGTCCCGGGCAAAAACAACATTTCTCAAGACTTTGGGGATCAGCAGTAACTTATTAGGATTAGGATAATGATGCAGTAATTTATTAGGATTTGGATAAGTACGCAGTAGCCTAGTAGGAATAGGATATGGGTATTATAAATACCCTATTTTGCTGAAGCTTTTATTCATTCTCAAAATTCTGATTATTCCCATTATTCCCATCATTCACATTCTAATTCATTCATCTACAACTCTAAACAATTTGCTTTCAATTAATTCTTATTTACTTTCTCTTCATCTATTCGACTTAAAATTTCCACAACAAGAGAACCACTACTTGCAAGGTCTTCACGCCACAAAGCCCTACCAACATATACTACACGAGAGATCCTTATATTGGTATGATGATAATGACTATTGTGATTTCCATTGCACCCATGAGTAGCTAAACTTCTCGGTTGGGGTTATGGAAGCCTTATGAGCTACTATCTATTGCTATGAGTTTGTGAATTCATGACACGTATGCTGCTTCTATCATTATTCTCTTCATCTTAATTTAAATTCTTGTGGTTGCAAACATATAAAATACGCCAGTATAGCATTAGCTTGTTCGAAAGAAAAGTTATATGTCTGGAAAAGAGATAATGTAAAGGTAATAGGGCACCAACCCCTGTTAAAAAGTTAGTGCTGTAACTGGATTAACCTCTTGGAGAATTTGTACCGTTAGATATGCTTTAAGCTCGAAAGAGTTCACGTGAAATAATCCTTGATGGTCGAAAGACGCCTGGATTTACCATAGAATACAATTCTCTATAAGCACATGCATGTGTGAATTCCACATAACTCATAGTCACTAGATACGTACAACTCAGAAGGTGGACATAACCCCAGCTCTCAATTCTCATTGATCAAAACCAACCAAACATTCTTTATTTTTACTTTGCTATTTTCCGTTTTTACTTTGTTATTTTGTTACATTATTACACGCTACAAAATCCCCCCTTTTGATGGAACTTTCACCAAAAGTCTAATAATCTTTGCTTACTTAGTGACCAAGTATTCTCTGTGGGATTGGACACCCAACCCAGTTGTATTCTATATTTGACAATGACCGCTTACACTCTTACGAGAGCTGTAGTTTAAGCGTTATCAAATTTTGGCACCGTTGCTGGGGAATACAGTTGTCTACTAAGTTTGTGATAATTACTAGACCCTTTGGTCAAAGATTATCGTACTTTACTTTTAGTTGTTGTTTTTGTTTTATGCAAGTTTTTATCAAGTGCATGCCCCATACTCGAAGTTCTGGTCAACCATTATTACCTTTCAATCCTGAACCACATCGTATTGGAAGAATGGAGGCTCAACAGGAAATTGAAAGAAGGGTTGCTCAATAGGAACAGGCTAGACTAGCTGCTCTGGCCGCCGCTCAAGTGCATCAACAAAATATTGATAATCCTAGGCGAGCAACAAATCCTAACGAGGCGGATCTAGGTGATGATGAGTTACTAAACCCTAGGCGTGATGCTGAGATGGCGACACCAGCCAACAAAAGAGATCATCAAGCTAGGTTCAGGCATGAACGCCGAGCCATACCATTCAATGATGATGATGATGATCTTGATGGAGTTGGTGCCACAGGAGCCATTATTCCGCCGCCATTGGCACCCGGAGCCAAGTTCAACATCACGAGCACCATGATTCAGTTATTGCAACTCAAGGGATTATTCGGTTGACTAGCAGGCGATGATCTGAATATGCATCTGATCAACTTTATTTCTACATGCAAGTCATTCGACAATTCTGGCGTTAGACAGAATGCAATTCGGTTGCGCTTATTTCCATTGTCTCTATCTGGGGAGGCAACTCTATGGTTGAATGGGCTGACTCCTTATTCTATCACTAATTGGAGGCAATTGAAAGACGCTTTCCTAGAAAGATTCTTTACGCCATCCAAGAGAGCGCAATTGAGAGATGAAATCAATAATTTTCGACAGCTTTCAACTGAAGCCCTCCATGAAACATGGGAGAGATTCAAGAAGAAGCTTATGAGGTGCCCAAACCATCATATAACCAATGTTCACTTAATGGAGATACTATATAGATCCTTGAATTCAGTAACTAAACCAGTGGTGGATAATGCGGACGGAGGATCATTTATGGACCTTACCTTTGTTCAGGTAAGTGATATGCTAGTCCAAATGATGAAGCAAAGTAGGGCGTGGCATACCAGAGATTCTGAGGTAGCAAGCCCCAGTTTTTCTATAGGCATGACTGCAGATCAAAGGAGAAGAGAAGAAGAACGTGATCAATATTTGGCACACATAAAAACACAAGTGGATCTTCTTACAAAGAATCTACTATCAAGGAAGACCAAAAAAGTCAAAGCAGTTGCATCAAAAAGAAGAGAGGAATCCAATTCTGAGGAAGAAGCTAACTACGTGAACAATCAGGGGGTTTCTGAGGCAATGCCTAAGGAAACCAAGGTCGGAACTATTATGATAATTCTGGAAACAAGGATTGGGATCAAGGTAGTTGGAAGAACAAGACTGCCAGGGGTGGCATGTATATTCCTCCAGGACAACGAGAGGCCACTGCATCTGGTTCGGGAAATATGTCAATGGAAGATATGATCGCTAAGTTGTTGAAAGGAGTGGAAGCAACTAGCACGGGAGTAACTGAGGTAATAAATGACTTGGCCTCAATGAAGAAATTGGTTGACTCACATTTCACTTCAATAAGACAGCTGGAACAACAATTGAGTCAAATTTCAGCCACATTAAATCAAAGAAAAGTTGGCACCCTACCAAGCGACACAGTACAAAACCCAAGAAACGATGGAACATGCATGGCTGTTACTACCAGAAGTGGTAAGGCACTGGAAAATTCATCCCAAAGCAAGCAAGTGGCCGAAGATATCGTAGGTAATACAAAAGAAGATGACACCATCGAAACTGATGAAGACATTCATGACGTCATTCCTCGATGTCCACAGCCTGAAAAGATCTCCGAACCTAAGCATGATGAAAAGAAAGCCATGGAGAAAACAATTCCCCTTCCACCACCTCCTTTTCCACAAAGATTAAAGAAGAGAGCTGATGATACCAAGTTCAACAAATTCATGTCAATGTTAAAACAACTGACCATTAATGTTCCCTTGGTTGAGGCACTAGAACAAATGCCAGGCTACGGCAAAATATATGAAGGATCTTTTAACAAAGAAGCGAGCAGCAAGTGGTGAGTTGACAGATGTTGTTCATCATTGTAGTGCAATTGCTACCAGATCACTAGTTTAGAAGAAGGCTGACCCAAGAGCCTTCACTATTCCTTGCAATGTCGGATCTTTGAATTTCGCCAAGGCCTTATGCGATTTAGGAGCCAGCATCAACTTGATGCCATTATCCATTTACAAAAAGTTGGGTTTGGGTGATCCTACTCCAACCAATATGAGGTTTGTGATGGCTGATAGGTCGGTAAAACGACCTGTTGGTATTTTATGTGATGTATTGGTGAAGGTTTCTTCATTCATCTTTCCAGCGGACTTCGTTATTTTGGATTGTGAGGTAGACTCTGAAGTTCCCATAATCTTGGGGTGCCCTTTCCTTGAAACAGGAAGTATGCTTATTGATTTAAGAGCTAATGAGCTTTTATTCTGGATGAATGATGTAGTAGTCTGCTTTGATGTATGTAAATCAATGAAGCAACCCAAAGATCATAATGTGTTCTCGGTAGCTGATGTTTATATTGATGATGAGAAAGAATTACTCGTAGAGGAGCAGCTTGTTGATGACCCATTGGCGGTTGTGGTTATGAATGTTGAGCATAAGGATGCTGAAAATTATGAAGAAACTATTTGTGCTCTAACAGGATTAGGGTCATATCCTCATGCTCCCAAGAAGATGGACTTTGATCTCAAAAACCAACCAACACCACCAGCTAAACCATCTATTGAGGAACCACCCACATTAGAATTGAAGGAGTTGCCTAACCATTTAAAGTATGCATTCTTGGGAAGCGGTAACACACTTTCGGTTATTGTGGCGGCATATTAGGGTAAGCAGCAAGTTGCAGCTCTCTTCACGGTTCTAAGAAAGTACATGAGAGCCATCGGTTGGACCATCGCTGATATCATTGGTATTCCGCCTGGGATTTGTACAAACAAGATTCAACTTGAAGAAAATTGCTTACCCACTATTGAGCATCAAAGGCGCCTGAATCCACCTATGCAAGAGTTGGTGAAGAAAGAAATTATTAAATAGTTAGATGCAGGGGTTGTGTATCCAATCTCCGATAGTAAATGGACAAGCCCAGTACAATGTGTACCAAAGAAAGGTGGCATGACGGTAGTTGCGAATGAAAAAAATGAGTTAATTCCACTCAGACCTGTCACAGGGTGGAGAGTATGTATGGACTACCGTAAGCTGAATTCATGGACACTTAAAGACCACTTTCCAATGCCCTTTATTGACCAAATGCTTGATCGATTAGCAGGGAAAGGATGATTTTGTTTCTTAGACGGTTATTCCGGCTATAATCAGATATGTATCGCCCCTAAATATCAAGAGAAGAAAACGTTTATATGCCCCTATGGTACGTTTGCCTTCAAATGTATGCCATTTGGGCTATGTAACGCACCCGCCACTTTTCAGCGTTGTATGACGTCTATTTTTTCTGATATGGTAGAAGACATGCTGGAGGTATTCATGGATGATTTTTCAGTTGTGGGTGAGTCGTTTGAATCGTGCTTGACAAATCTAAGTATGGCGTTGTAGAGATGTGTTGAATTCAACCTAGTACTGAATTGGGAGAAGTGCCACTTTATGGTGAAAGAAGGTATTGTTCTTGGGCATAAAATCTCCAAAAGAGGAATTGAGGTGGATCAAGCTAAAATCGAAGTTATCGAGAAACTACCACCCCCAATTTCGGTCAAGGAGTTCGTAGTTTCCTCGGTCATTCAGGTTTCTACTGAAGGTTTATCAAAGACTTCTCCAAAATTGCTAGTCCATTATGCAAACTTTTGGAGAAAGATGCAAAGTTTGACTTCAATGAGGATTGTATGAAGGCATTTGAATGCCTCAAAGAGAAGCTAATTGAAGCTCCTATCATGGTAGCACCAGATTGGTCTTTACCGTTTGAAGTCATGTGTGATGCTAGCAGGGTAGCTTTAGGTGCTGTACTTGGCCAGAGAAGAGAAAAGTTATTCCATCCAATCTACTATGCGAGTAAGGTCTTGAACGAAGCCCAGAAAAACTATACTGTCATAGAACAAGAGCTTCTAGCAGTTGTGTATGCCTTCGAAAAGTTCCATGCTTATTTGTTGGGAACCAAAGTGATAGTTCATAAAGACAATGCAACCCTTAGATATCTGATGACAAAGAAAGATGCAAAACTAAGGCTAATTCGATGGGTATTGTTGCTGCAAGAATTTGATTTTGAGGCAAAAGATAGAAGAGGTTGCAAAAACCAAGTGGTTGATCATCTATCTAGACTCGAGAATGAGCATATAGCACAGCAAGATCTTAAGATTGATGATACCTTCCCTGATGAAGAGATTTTAGCAACAATGATGGAGGAGTTACCGTGGTATGTAGATTTTGCAAACTTTGTGGTAAGTAATGTGATGCCTACGAATCTATCATTTCATCAAAAGAGGAAGTTCATGCATGACATGAGACACTACTTCTGGGATGAGCCATATTTGTTTAGACGATACGCGGATGGTGTTATTAGGCGATGCATATCCCATGTTTAGGTGCCGAATATATTGGAAGCATGTCACACTTCCCAAGTTGGGGGACATCACGCAGGTAATCGGACAGCAAGGAAGGTATTGCAAAGTGGCTATTATTGGCTTCGATATTTAAAGATGCCTACGACTTTGTTAGAAGATGCGACCAATGTCAGAGACAAGGTGCGATTTTGAAACACCATGAGATGCCCATGTCCAAAATCCTTGAAATCAAGCTCTTTGATGTATGGGGTATTGATTTTATGGGCCCATTCGTGAATTCATTTGGAATGAAATATATCCTAGTTGCTGTAGATTATGTTTCAAAATTGCTCGAAGCAGTAGCATTGGTTGATAATGAAGGAAAACGTGTTGTTGCATTCTTGAAGAAAAACATCTTCTCTCGTTTTGGGGTACCACATACTATCATAAGCGATGGAGGATCTCACTTTTGCAACAAACTGTTTAAATCCGAGTTGGCAAAATATGGTGTCAAGCAACATAAGATAGCCACGCCTTATCACCCACAAACTAGTGGACAGGTAGAGGTTTCCAATCGAGAGATCAAGCAAATCCTTGCTAAGACTGTAAATGCGAATAGGAAAGATTGGTTTCGGAAGCTGGACGATGCACTATGGGCTTATAGGACTGTATTCAAAATGCCAATTGGCATGTCCCCATACCAACTAGTTTATAGAAAAGCTTATTTTTTACCCATTGAGCTCGAGCAAAAAGCATTGTGGGCGTTGAAACAACTGAATTTGAATTGGGATGATGCTATGAACTTGAGGGTGGAACAGCTGAATGAGATGGATGAATTCCGTCCACATGCATATGAAAGATCAGACCTCAACAAAGAGCGGATGAAAAAGTATCATGATCAGCGGATTGTTCAACAAAACTTCCAAAAGGGTGATATGGTACTTCTTTTCAATTCTAGACTAAAGCTATTCCCAGGTAAGTTAAGGTCCAAATGGTTTGGTCCGTACAAGATTAGCCAAGTCTACTCGTCTGGAGTAGTTGAGCTAGATGACAATAATGGTGTTGTCTTTAAGGTGAATGGCCAATGAGTAAAACCATATATCGGCCCCCTTGACTCGATGAACTATATGGCCACCATCTATCTCGACAAAGTCTAAGTACTCAAGGTAACTATGTCGTGCCGCGACAATAAATCAAGCGCTAGATGGGAGGCAACCCATCGTGATTTTTTCGTTTCCTTTGCATTTGTTGTTATTAAATAAAAATCCAAAAAGAATAGTCAAGCCACGACCGAAACTAAGGCGCTTGATGGGAGGCAACCCATCGTTCTAATCGTTTTTGTTGTCTTTGAGTAAATGTAGGTGCAAGCGGTGTAAAGGAGGAGATTGGTTTCAAATTTTGATTTGGAAGTATTGAATGTTGAAGGTGGTAAGTTAGGAATGAAGAAGCAAAAGGCTATGGGTGAGGCATTACTTATGAAAATATAGGCAAAGAACAAGGCAAGGCCTATGTAAATCTAGGCCACGAACAAGGCAAGGCCTATGCTATGGCCTAAGCTCTCGGATTCTAGAGTGCCATAGCATAGGCGCTGCCTATGCTCAACAATGCCATAGCATAGGCGCCGCCTATACAAAAGCCTTTTGTCTCTGAATCTCATATGCCATGGCATAGGCGCCGCCTATGCCTAACAATGTCATAGCATAGGACCCGCCTATGCTCAACAATGCTTTGCAAAAGGCGCTGCCTATGCCAATCATAGGCAATGCATTAGGCGCCGCCTATGGTCACTTTTGGTCTCCAAATCCGATTCCAAATGGGTCAAAACCCGACCCAAGCTCGTCCTATAAATAGAATCTTAGTCTTAAATCAAAAACACATTGCAATTCACCCTAAAGCACCGCCTACCTCTCCAAATTCTCTCAAAAATTTTCCTTTTTCTCTTTTATTTTGCAAGAACATCTTCCGAGGCCATCAACAAAGTAAGTACTTCTTTGTTCTTCTTTTATGTTCCGTAAGTACTACACTGCTACGTCTATAATGAATTGTTTAATCTTGAAGTAGTATTGATGATTTGAATATGGTTGAGTTGTTGTGGTGAAACTAAGTGAGTGAAAGAATACGTAAGGATGCTCTTGACTTGTTTCCAACGTGTATTTGATACAATGTCATACTTTTGCAGAATTGACATAGTCTAGAACATTGCATAACCTTGTAACTTGAAGGCTTTCTTGAAAAACTTGGTTGTTGCGATGAAAATCATGGTTAACTACAAACATAAGATGTTGTGATTATTTCAAGCCATAAATTGATACAATATCTATGTAGTAGTTTTATTCAAAGTGATGCATTAGTCCAAAACATGAAAGCATTATCAAGATTACATGATCTAGAATTTAGAATGGATAGTTAAGATGATACGAAAAGTATGACTGCACTAATTATATTGTTGGAACATAACACCCAAACGTATATCGATGAAAGCTGAGTAATCGACATCGTTCACTTCACTAGTTCGTACAAACAAACTAAGTGTGGGGTGGTTCCACTACTGCTTGTTTATTGATTGTATCCACCAACATGATTCTAACATGACTATTATTTTAATCTCAGGTACAATGGCACCAAAAGCAAGACAAGGGAAAGAAAAAGCAACTACTTTACAAAAAGGCCAAAAAAGGGGACGAAAAGAGCAAAGAGAATCCTCCTCGCTGCAAATACCTCGCCGCATGTTTTGAATTAAATGGGTCCTCGAGGAGGAAGGAAAAGAGTGGTATAGGAACAATAAAGAGAAAAAATATGTTCATGTGGAGTTGATACACAAGGAAAGCCTAGCAAAGAAAGAACCCCGTATGTTGGCTAAGATAATGGCGTTACATCTTGATTTCATTTTCTGAGATATGGGAGAGTGAAATCTTGATTTAACACATGAAAGATATGCCAACTGGTCACCGAAAACTACAGGGAGTGAAGTAAAGATTCGGGGCCAAGTTCTGCAACTAAATGCGGAGTTTTTCAACTCCTTTCTGGGTTTGCCATCCGTTGATCCATCACCACTCAAAGAGCTGTATAACAGACCTCCGTACAAGAAAATTAGACACACATTGTGCGGGAAAAGATCTATGGCACGATGGAGCAGACACAAGGACACCGGTAGGCACAACACCTTCCCATATGATTCCTTGAATAGAGAATCTCGGATATGGATGCAAATAGTCAACTCTTGTCCGATTCCAGGGACTCAGTACACGAAGATTACACGAGATAGAGTGTGCTTGGTGTATGCGTTGATGACAAATGTTCCTATCAACAGTGGGAAAATTATTCGATTTACAATGCGAAAGGCCAGGCTACACAAGAGGTCCCACTTCAGCTTTGGCAATCTGTTGACCGCAATATTAAGGAAGGAGGACATCGAAGAGGAACCGGCTGATCATAAACTGTCACACAACCCAAAGAAGGTTGACCTCACAAAGGTTAAAGATGCTGAAACCACGCATGGCGTCAACCTTACCACTGCGGAAAGGAATACTCGGGATAAGAGTTTCTTTCGCCATCTTTATGGCATGACTCGGTTTACTATGATTAGTGGAGGTCATGTTCCAGCTGCTGCAGAGCTCCAACAGCTGGATTATGACTACCCAATGAATGAGCATGCAAGGCAAATATGTGGAGTAGGTGTGTACTTTGAGGAACCTCTTGATGACAATGTGCCAACCGATGATGATCGCCGAATGCCAGACTCAGACGTGGAGCAGAACTATGATGATGAAGAATGTAATGACGATTTTGACGAAGGGGGTATGACCCCAGACATAGAGGAGGATTCCGACTAACCAGGTTCTTCTTATTTATTTTCCACTGAGAACAGTGTGTCCTGTCGAAGTGTGGGGTGCTGGTATTTGCATGCTAACCTTCTTTATCTGCATTTGCATTCATTTATGTTTGTTTGTTTTGTTTTTTTAGTCGTTAAATTTTTTTTTAAATTTTTTTTTAACATTGCATGAAATTGTTCTGATAGGCAGCATGGTATTACGACAAGAGCCTGTGATAAAATCATTACTATTGAGACGTTTAGGCTCTAATAGTGACTCATTATGTGATAATTGTGTGGTTCAATTTCTTCATCTGTTGGGTCAAGAGTCTATACTGCTTCCAATAAAGTCGACCATGTGCCTTGTGTGTGTGAGATGATAGTATATTCTATGTTTGTGGCTAATGCTAGAACTTGCCTGGTATGTATGTAAAGCGAAATAAAGAGTGTTAGTTTAGAAGATGATTTAGGCATTTCTTTGACAACATGTGATTGTTTACCTTCGTTTTATCTACCCATGGACATCATCCTAGATAACCCCCTTTTGAGCCTTAAGCCTATTTTCTCTGACAACCTCATATGTAAGCCTAATCCATTTTTTCAAGACCATAATTTGATCCAAATTTCTAAGTGTTTTAATACTGTAAAGTAATATGACAAAATAAGAGGAAATTGGGTGAGAATAGAGCCATAGAATGTATTGGTGCTTGAATTTGTTATGAAAAATAATTATTATCATAACAGGTGTGTTATGAAAAGAAAAAGGAAAAGAAAAATAAAAAGTTAATTCTGTTCAAAATTGAAAAACTAAAGAGGTGAGAAAGGGTGGTAGATTAAAAGAAAGTAGAAAGGTTGTTTGAAAGAAAGCATAAATGGCATAATGTAATGTATTAAAGCGCTTAGGAACATAGTCACTATTTCTGGCCAAAATAGTCCTACCCGTCCCTTAGCTTACATTACAACCTGTAAAGACCTATTTGATCCTAAGCTTACCATTCTGATATTTAGTGGATCATTACACTAAGGGCAAGCCTATGGTCATCAGTTGCAACATATGAATTCTTTGTGAGAGTGAGAGCAAGGATAATCTTATACCCATGTTCGAGATATATACAATACTTGTGAGTGATTATGGGTGACATATTGTGAGACACACATGGTTGATGAGTTTTGGCTAGTCGTATATGAATCATTGTGCCTTAACTTTTGAATACGAATTAACCATCATCACGAGTCTATATTAGAGGTTGAATTGTTTCTAGAAGTTATCAGAAAACTACTCTTTGTTAATAATTGTCATGCCTGTCTTGATGAATATTTTGTGTTGTTACTGTGAAACCCTAAGTGGATGTCTAGAAGGACATGATATTTTGTTCAAGGATGAACAAAGCTTTAAGTATGGGGTGTTGATGATAGGCGTATTTACACGCCTAAAGTGCTATAATTTACCCATATTTTAGCTAAGTTTTGAGGACAAAATATATAATACATGCACTTTTAGTCCTTTTTCCTGTAAGTGAGTTAGCAAACATGATTAGCTAGTTTTCAGGTATAAATGATGAAGATTGCAGCATTTTATGGATAACTTGACGCCAAAGGAAGCTTCACGAAAGAATGAGAGCAGAGCTTCGACGCCTAGGACTAAAAGCAACGCATGGGAAACCTGTCCCGGGCAAAAACAACATTTCTCAAGACTTTAGGGATCAGCAGTAACTTATTAGGATTAGGATAATGATGCAGTAATTTATTAGGATTAGGATAAGTACGCAGTAGCCTAGTAGGAATAGGATATGGGTATTATAAATACCCTATTTTGCTGAAGCTTTTATTCATTCTAATAATTCTGATTATTCCCATTATTCCCATCATTCACATTCTAATTCATTCATCTACAACTCTAAACAATTTGCTTTCAATTAATTCTTATTTACTTTCTCTTCATCTATTCGACTTAAAATTTCCACAACAAGAGAACCGCTACTTGCAAGGTCTTCACGCCACAAAGCCCTACCAACATATACTACACGAGAGATCCTTATGTTAGTATGATGATAATGACTATTGTAATTTCCATTGCACCCATGAGTAGCTAAACTTCTCGATTGGGGTTATGGAAGCCTTATGAGCTACTATCTATTGCTATGACTTTGTGAATTCATGACATGTATGCTTCTTATATCATTATTCTCTTCATCTTAATTTAAATTCTTGTGGTTGCAAACATATAGAATACGCCAGTATAGCATTAACTTGTTCGAAAGAAAAGTTATATGTATGGAAAAGAGATAATGTCAAGGTAATAGGGCACCAACCCCTGTTAAAAAGTTAGTGCCGTAACTGGATTAACCTCTTGGAGAATTTGTACCGTTAGATACGCTTTAAGATTGAAAGAGTTAAAGTGAAATAATCCTTGATGGTCGAAAGACGCCTGGATTTACCATAGAATACAATTATCTATAAGCACATGCATGTCTGAATTCTGCATAACTCATAGTCACTAGATACGTACAACTCAGAAGGTGGACATAACCCCAGCTCTCAATTCTCATTGATCAAAACCAACCAAACATTCTTTCTTTTTATTTTGCTATTTTCTGTTTTTACTTTGTTATTTTGTTACATTATTGCACGCTACAAAATCCCCCCTTTTTACGAAACTTTCACCAAAAGTCTAATAATCTTTTCTTACTTAGTGACCAAGTATTCTCTGTGGGATTCGACACCCAACCCAGTTGGGTTCTATATTTTACAACGACCGCTTACACTCTTACGAGAGCTGTAGTTTGAGCGTTATCATTAGTCGGGATATGGAGAAATATATAGAAGAAAATACTTCAACTATCCATCTATAGTAACTAGTTAAACCCAAGAAACTCTTGATATCTGATGGAGAGATAGGTCTACGCTAATTTCCTACTTCTTTGATCTTTTGAGGATCAACTCAAATGTCATCACCAAAAAAGATATGATCAAGGATACCTATTGATCTCAACCAGAATTCACACTTGCTAAAATTATTGAATAAATGGTAATCTTTAAGGGTCTACAATATAATCCTTAAATGGTATGCATGATCACCTTCACCACAAGAATAGACGAAGATATCATTAATGAAGACTATGATGAACATGTCCAGGTACTACTTTAGCACCCTGTTCATCAAGTCCATAAAATATGTAGGAGCATTCGTTAGTCCAAGAGACATAACTAGAAATTAAACTGACCATATCGAGTTCCAAAGACTGTCTTTGAAATGCCAAAGTCTCTAACTCTAACCTGATGATAGTCGGATATAAGGTGTATCTTAGAGAAATATCTTACACCCAAAAGTTGGTTGAACAATTCATCAATCCCGATTAAAGGATATTTATTCTTGATTGTGACTTTGTTCAACTGATGGTAGTCGATGCACATTCTAAGGGAACCATCTTTTTTGGGCACCTAATAGGATTGGAGCACCCCACGGAGAAATACTAGGCCTGATAAAACCCTTATCAAAGAGGTGTTTCAACTATTCCTTCAATTCTTTAAGCTCATTTCGAGCCATTCTATATGGTGGAATTGAGATAGGCTGCATGTCTAGAAGAAAATCTATTCCAAAGTAAATTCCCCTTTCGGGAGAAACTCTAGGAAGATCTTCAGGGAACACATCTGGAAACTTATTCATGACTGGAACTGACTCAAGACTCAGAGTTTCAAAAGTTAAGTCCTTGACTCAAATGAGAGGGTAAATACAATCATTGGATATCATCTTTCTTTTCTTAAGATAGAAGACATATCGATCTATAGGCACTGAGATAATACCATTTCATTCAATAAAAGGCTCATTAGGAAATTAGAACTATACTATTCTATTTCTACAGCCGACTGAGGCCTAGAATGAGTGGATCCAATCTATGTCAAAATGACATCAAAGTTACTCATTTCTAATTCCATAAGATCAACAGAAGTAACTTTCTGAGCCACTGTGACAGGAAAATTTTTGTATACCCATTTGGTTATAATAGAACTGCATACTGAGGTATACACTAATAATAGCTCTGATAATATATCAGGACTGACACCGAAGTCTATAACTAATAAACAGTCACAATAGAAAGTGAAGCTCCAGTTCTAACAATGCATAAACATAAAGCTGGAAGAATTATAACATACCCATAACCACATCAGGAGAAATTTTATAGTCCTGTCGATTCTGTATGGTGTATATTTTGTTCTGATATGGCCTACTGGTGGTACTTGAAGTGGAGCCATATTGAATCAGTGATTTACTGGAGCTGATGAGAAATTGGACTAACCCTATTGATAAAAATATGTTTCCTTCTGGGCAACTATTGGATTGTCCTTGATCCTATGGCCTAGCTTGCCACATCCAAAATACACATAACTACCTTCCCTGCACTCTCTCTGGTGATTCTTACCATATGTCCTATAAAGAGGGTTGAGACAACCACTATTCGCTCTACCCTAGCACTTAGAGTCAGGCGCTCTATCCCGATTATCCTGCCTGAACTTAGGCACTGGTGCACTGGCTGAATATGGGACTGGAGCGTTTCACACACATGTATAAGACTCTACTCAATGCAGCTTTCAGACTTCCTAGGATACTATAAAACCTTTGGCATAATACCAAGTTTAGTCATAACCTGAGGCTACCCACTAGTTGTGACAACGGTGCTTACTGTCACAAATGACCACAAGTTAACCCATGGGCAGGTACCTGCTTTGAGTACTAAATAATATAATGATAATGAACATATACGGAAACAATTGGGTAAATCTATTAGATTCAAATACTAAAAATACAATTTAAAATATAAGTTTGAATGTCAGATGACATACTGAAAAGAATGATCAAACAACTAATGAACTAACTAACGATTTGAATCGCTGAAAATATTTGAAAGCCTCTAAACTGATTGAGAAATTGATGGGATAATCCCCAACTAACTACAAAATGAACTAAGTAAAAAGAAATATAAAAATATTAAAATAAAATAGTAGGACCTCAACATACGAGGACTCACCACATCTGTTGCAGCTATTAAGCTAAATTGTCTAAGCGCAGGAAGTAAATTGAGCCTCTAAACCTATGATATAAGTCATCATAGGGAAAACAAATGTATTCTATCAATACTATGAATGTACTGGTATATGAGATGAGGTTAGGTTAAAATGCGTAGGTTCATGAGCATAAAATAATGACTAACTGAATAGCATGATATAACTAATGCATAAATGAGTAAAATCTATAAAATCTAAGAAAGCATGACCAAGCATATAAGATAATACTGAAATAGTTTGTAAACTAAAATACTATAATCTAGTAAATGAATAACTAATGAACTGTATGCTATGGTCAAGCAAACCTAAACTAAATTCTGTACTTAATACTGAACTAAGACTGTGGAAGGGATCGACATGCCCTAATCTGAGCTAATTAGGGTCCAACCTGCAACCCCAGTTGGAAGGGTGTTAGTACCTTCCACGGGTACTAATAATAGCTGTGTGGATCCACTAAACTAATGTCCTAAGGACTAATGAGTCACCCTCATCTAGCAGGTGCTCTAATGAGATATGTGTTACCCTGAAATGGTAGTTAAACACTTTATCAACCCTCAACTGACAGGTTTATATCTCTAACCTATACTGGCTACGTAGTTCTGGAACTCAAGGACCTCTACTAAAGGTCACACCCTCTACTGGCAAGTGAGCCCCCATCTCTAGGTTCGCTCAATCATAAATCTTAACCTATACTAAAGGTCACACCCTCTACTGGCAAGTGATCCCCCATCTCTAGGTTCTCTCAATCCTAAATCTTACTCGTAATTAAATAACATTGATTATTGGGCTGAACTAAGATTAACTAAGCAAATAACTGATCATAATACTAACTGAATGATAACACTCATGGTTTATTTAAAGCCATTCTAAAGATACTAAAATCATGTAAATAGCTAAGTATCGGGAGTTTATAACCCTCTAAAACTGAATAAAAATAATATTAAAGACATATGAATCTTTAAAAACAATAATAAAAGATCATTGCTCAAAACCCAACATTTAGACATTTCATCAAACATATGTGAGTCATGTATTTAAGTATGGAAATAGGTACAACATGTGATTGAAAACATAGTTACCATACTAAAACAATGAATTCGGGATTTAACATGAAGATTTAATACTTAAATAATATAAGGGCTCATTCCATCAAAAAACACTTGTAACATAATTTGTAAACAAAATCTATAACAACCTCATGGACACAATTCATTATAAACATGTAAAAACTCATAATTTGATATAAAAAGGGAATTGTTGGACTTCATTGGTGAAAAGGGCTTATGGATGAACATCACACATACCTTAAATCCTTAAGCTTGAAAGAGAAACACAACCTTGATGCATTTCTTCATAGTTCTTGGATTTGGGAACTTTATTTCTTAGATTTCTTGAAGAGAAGGAAATGGAATTAATAAACTTGGGGGATGATTAGGGCTTGTCTTTAGAGGAAAATTGGGGTAAATATGCATACAATGCCCTAACAAATGTTTTAATTTATGTTTTTAAGAATTTGATTGAGGGGAAAAGACTCAATTGCCCCTCAGAGAATTAAATTTGCAACTGGAACACAAATTTGAAGGAAACCGCGATGCGATGAAGGGTTCATCACTATACCCACCGAGATTCGCCAATATCGCCGTGAGGTTCTATTATCAAAATCCAAACACGACCTAATCCTCATCCAAAAAAAAACAAAACTTCTCTGAGACATACTCCTTACACTCTTAACATGAATTAACTCAAAAATCAATATCTCGGGATTGTAAAAATTACTTAAAAATCCTCAAAGTTCAGAAGACTTAAAGATGACTAAGTCCCCAACACTTAGTGAAATTTTCATGCTTTAAGCCTCTTCTACATGCTACTAGGAGCTGAACTAAGGTAAGAAAAGTATGGGGTATTACATCTTCCAACTGTACTTCTTTTCTCTTTTTGATCCTTTTTAGCTCAAATCCATATCTTTCTCTCTTATCAACTATAAGCATGTATAATGTGGAAATTAGTGCATCCAATCACAAATTTATCTTATTCACACGTTCTAATCATAGTAGTGTGCATGAAGTTTAGCAGTAAATAATTGGTAAATTCGCCACTTATCAAATAACCTGTTGATTATTCTGAGCAGACATAGTCTAGGCAAAAATGGTGAAAGCGGTCCTAAATTCAACATAAGAAGCATATTTGTTCAGAGGATCTTCCTAAATAGGTGGTGGTATGGGATGATCCCCATTCCTTATTTTGTTATTTATTCTGGGTAGAATTTTCTATAAATATATAAAGGACGAGTTAGAAAAGGGAATACAATAGAGATCATGCTCTTTTGTATGACAAGATTACTAAAAGAAGGGAAACTTTCTTAAAATTCCTTATAGCCTCTTGCCCATATATGTGGAATTCTTCGTACTCATGCACAAGAATCTACTCAACGTGACTTTCAGACACCCTAGGACACTTTGAAAACCTTAGGCTCTAATACCAAGTTTTTTCATAACCTGAGAGTATCTCCTAATCTTAACACAATACTTAAGGCCACAAGAAACCCCAAGCTAAACCATAATCTGGTAACTACTGTGAGCACTGAATAAAGTAATAATAAAATATCATATGTTGAAACTAAACTAACAAAACCTCTTTCAAGGTGTAATATTAAATCAATACACAACATGTTTATACTTCTAATAAAACTAAAAACAAGTCAGACTATCTGAATCCTCTAAAACATAAGGAGTTGATAGAACAAACCCCCTAACTAACGCCGACTGTTTGAAATAAATGAAGCTCTAAAAATAACTATAAATTACTTTTCCTTGATGGAAGAGGACTCGCCGCAACTATTACAGAGTAATATTAAACTAAATAAGGGAGATCGAGGAACTAAGTGTCCAAACCTATATTATGAAATCAATAAAGCGCAAAAGAAAGTATGCGGTTAATACTTTGAATGTACTTTTATTTTATATAAGGACTAACTAAAGTCCATGTGGATACTGAGCATGAATGCATGAATATGTAAAATGAATGCAAGACCAAGTAAAGCATATAATAAAATAATCTTTAAAACTGACTGACTAAATAGTTCATAAACTGAACACACGTGAGCTGATATAATATGAGTACTGAACTAAAATATGGGAGATATCACGTAACCAATATTCCCCAATATAAGTTAATCGGGGTCCAACCTGTAGTCTAGTCGGAAGGGTGTTTATACCTTGGTGGGGTAACTAACACATAGCAGGCTATGTGGATCCAACAGAGCTGATGTCTCAAATGTCTAAGGTGTCAATCCTTAATTGTTGGGTGACCCCTTAGAGAGTGTCAGTCCTAAACTTGTGGGTGACATCTTAGAATCTATGCTAGCTATGTAGTTTTAGAACTTAGGAACTTTTACTAAAGGTCTCAGTCCTCTACCGGCAGATGAGCTTCGTCCCAAAGTTTTCTCGGTGTTAAGTCCTACTACCAACAGAAAGATACTAAAGCGTAGGATGGTACATTCACTGATAACAAATATACCCAGGTCATGGTATCTTGAAAATAATAGTGCATGCAAAATCTAAAGAAATCATGAATATTTAAATTGATGCATTTAACATGATGCAATACCAGTGAGTGTTTATTATGAAAAGGATAATTTGAATATGGTGATAAAATCATGATCCTGACTTACTTATTACTTGGAATTGGAAATGTGCATAAACATCTAGGTATCCAGTGTTCATAACCCTCCAGCACTAAATAACACTTTAAATACAATAACATCAATTCAAACACTATAAGGAAAATCATGATTCAGAGACCCAAAATATAGAATATATCACTAAGTTCATGAAATCCATGATTATGAATATGGGAATATATTAAACTTATGAGGACAACATGATCTCATGGTTTAATTCATAACTTGATATATTTACATGGTATCAGCTGGACACGATATGGATGTCTGGAATTAAAAAAATGCAAGAGTATAATTCACATGGGAAACACAATGTCATCATGCGTATTCAAAATAACCAGGATAAATTGAGTAAATTCACACTTAATATTGAAATTTCATAAAAATAGAGAAAAGGTTTTATACTTGAAAAATAAGGTATTTTTAGGACTCAATGGGTGGAAGAAACCCATTGATGAATATCTCACATACCTTATTTGCTTAAATTCTTGAAGAAAACATGGAATTGGGACCTTAGATGGTTGAATTCTTAGAAGAACCTTTGATTTTTGTGTTCTTGGGGAGGGAGGGAATTGAGCACCGTTAACTGATGGATAATGGGGAAAATAATATCCCTCTTAGGTGTAAAATTATGAATTAGGTATTTAAGGAGAGGAGGAAAAGACAAAAATATCCCTCACCCTTTTAATGAAGCTACAGGATATACACAGCCTATGTGGCATAGAGGCTACAGGATATTCTAATGCACCCACCCTTATCCTTTCTAAATTGCATCAATTTAGTCAAGATCAACCTTTACCAGTTCATATCGCTATAACAAATAGTATCAATAATATACAATTACACAAGAAGTGAAATCAACCACCTTGTACAAAAAACAAGGTTCATTTTCATAGATTATAAATTTCTAACTTGCTTTACAATTAACAAGTTTTGCATATAATAGCATGCATTGCAATAAGTAGACAAATTATTAGTTAACATGCCCATAGATAATCAACTTAAGTTTCTAATTCAACAGTCACCTAACCAACCAATAATAGTTCCCAGGGTCAATTAATGCATATAAGTATGCACACATGTCACTCAAGATGATCTTTTATCTCACATACTAGGGATATATCACTCCCTCTACTTTAACTTTAGTACCTCATCTACTTCTTTCTTAACACTATGTCATGCAGTGAGTTGTTATACTATCCTTATTATTCTACAAATGAATTATTGCTTAAGCTTATGATGATCTAATGAATATGCTACTAATTTACCTATTTATTGGGCGATCATATATACTATTGAATAAACCCTTGATTATGATACACTATTATTCATGCTATAGGTCATGCTTAATGACTATATTAATGACTAAGTTATTAATTATTCCATGATTAAGCCATTGATTATACTATAAATAAGTTATAGATTACGCCATGGCATAGCTAATGATCAAGCTATTGATAAGCTATTGATTATTAAGATGATAAGCTATCTATTATACTAATGATAATCCATTTATTAGGATATTGATAAGTTATTTCCTATTGTTTAACAATACATATTAATTATGTTAGTAGTCATGTTCATTGACTATATTGGGGAATATGTTATAGATTATGCTAAAGATTGTGCTTATTTATTATATTTGCAATTATGCTATTGATTATGCTAGAGCTCATGATTTCAGTTATGATTATTGATCATATTAATATACAATGTTAATGGTTATTCTATTAAATACTCTAATGATTATGCTATTGGCCATGATAATGATGATATGATTACTGGTGCAAGTTTGGATATTACTTATCCTATGAGATATACGAATACAGATTTGAGTCAGATAATGAAGATGATATCGATTATTTATACATGGTAGAGGTTTAGAGGATGGCTATGACAATGATGATGATGTCTATTATTGACACCCAATAGAAATTCGAATGATGGCCATGATATTGGTGATCGTGCAGTGATGATATCAAGGACGATACTGATGATAATATTTATGAGAATATTGTTGAATATCCATACCAATTTGAGTCTGAATATATATATGTATATCATATATACAGACATATACATTATGCTATAATGTCATGCTTATTATGATATGACAATATCAAGGTGTGAGATTGACAATAGTGGTTCTAACTAAACAAGAAAATGAGGAAATAACTATAATGTGGTATTTTATGAGTGGATTCTAATGATATAATAGTTATTTGATAAATGTTGGTTAGTTGGTAAATGTTGGTCATTTGATAAATAATGACTAGTTGATAATTGATGAGTAGTTGTTATATGAGGATTAGCTGATAGTTGTTTACTTGATAAAGTATGATTTATTGATGTATGAAGATTAATTGATAAGTGATGTTTAGTTGATAAAGTATGATTTATTGATACATGAGTTAGTTGTTACATGATGGTTAGTTGATAAGTGTTGATTAATTGACAAATGATAAATATGGACAATTGATGTTTATAGTGTGGCATGACATAGATGAACTCCAATTATAATATTAGAGTTAATAAATGATAGAGGTGGGTTAGTATATCTTGTTGGTACCTTCTAGGCTTATGGGGGATTGTGATAGATTATTTACTTTTCTGCACTATTTCGTGTATGGGAGCAAATTTTGTAGTATGATTGCATGTGTTGATGCTTTATGTTATGTTATGCTATTATTTAAATTTATTTACTTATTTATCCACAATAATGTTTGACTTACTTCAGGTTGTCTATGCCGTGACTTAGTTATGTTATATTACATTTTATCGTATTTATATAATGATTTAGTTTAGTCGACGGATGATGTCTACCAAGAACCCGTGGTTTTGGTACTCATACTACACTTCGTACATTTTTAGTGTTGATTAGAGTACTGCTTGCCTCCATTTATCAACGTTTGTGTTGTGTTGATATCCAAAGATAGGGTGAACTCTTGGAGTTGGAGTCACCTATTTCCTTTTATCTTTCTATGTAGTCTTTTATTTCAAGATAGATGTTATTGGCTATTCTAGGTACCTGGGTTGTATTATTATTACTAGATTCTCTTGTAATGGATCTACCAGGTCATGAGATAGTATTTATGTATAGACCATCTTTTATTCATTTCTAAAAATTATGCTTATTTATAAGTTGTACTTGTTGATTTTTTGCCTATGTTCGGTATTTTCCACCAAGTTAACCCATTGTGTTTAGCTTAGGCTTATGGTTTGGATTACCTACTGGTAGGATGGAGTAGGTTCTATCATGACTCATAAATTGGGTTGTGACATGTCAACTTCAAGGATCTCATATAATATTTTAACTTATTACTTTATCATACAACCACCTCAGTATAACTCATTAATAAGTATTTAATAATTTTCAATACCAGAATCAAATAACCAATTAACACAAGCATCCATTAAATTCCAAGCAAGTCAGACTTCACAATAAATACAAATATAACACCAAGCAAATAGGATCTCACAAGGATCTTAATAAAATATCAAATAGATACAATATAACCCGCCTCACTCAAGGAACCGTCAAACTCTAATTACTATGTACCATGCTATCGGTCTTATATATACCCACTAGCAATGACCTATAAAGGATGAGCTCAGTCTATGAACCAAATAATCTAGACTATCAGTATTTACCACCCTTATTCTAAACCAAGTATGGCACTGCCCTTATTCTAATGTACCCACCTCTATCCTCCCTAAATTCTATCAATTTAGTTATGATGTTTACCAGTTCATCTCGCAACAACATATAATATCAATAACAAGTACAAATACACAACAAGTGAAATCATATACCTTCTACAACAAACAAGGTTTCTTAAAGTGGACCAATTATCAGTTAACGTGGACACATACAATCAACTTAAGTTTTAACTCTAATTCAACAATCACCTAACCTACTAATAATAGTTCCCAGGGTCAATTAATACATATAAGTATACATCCATTTCACTCAGGTTGAGCTTTTATATTATACACTAGGGATATATCACTCCCACTACTTCAACTTTATTAGCTCATTAACTTCCTTCTTAACACTAAGTCATCGCCGTGAGTATTTGTACCTTACTTCTATCCAAGGGCATGGATACACTATATTTTCACTCATTACATAAATTATACCATATAGGACAATAAACTCTAACTTAAGAAGGTATAAGGCTTCAAATATCAACCGTAATGCATATAGCATAAGTAGTAATTATTATACTTAACCATAATACATGAAGAATATTTAGCTTTTTTCTACTTACTGATAAATTTGGCATGCAGAAATAATAATATAGCAGTATTAATAACAATTGACCACAATAATTAGGAGTACTAGTCTCATCCATATATCCCTAATTACACCTTTTATCTATACAATCACCTTGTCTGCATGCCTAAGCATGAAATCTCCAATCAATCTATCTCATAAATGCATTTTCTAACCGAAGTATACTACTAAAAGTAACCTAGATTATAAGTGCGCCAAGCACTTATTATAGAGGCATGAACTTGAAATCCTTGTTCGACTTTTAGAAATCTCTAATGTTAAAACTGTAAGAAATCATAGGGTTTTACCACTTCTAACCATGACCCTTCATCCTTGTCATTTTGAAGCCTTAAGGCAACTCTACGGAGGGTTTTGGTATAAAGCCTCGTGCTGGCTTACAACTAAAGATAAAGAATTTAAAAAATTCAAGGGAATAATTTCCATATTCCACTATAGCAGTTAGTATGCCACTACAACGATGCCGTTATATTAGGAAAATTCCCACTATAGAAGGATGATGATAGTTTTTTCTCAAAAATTTTTCTATTTATATCCACACCCTATGCCTTTTGGATACAGTGATGTTAATAATAATTATGACATATGCTTAAGAAGTTGCACCAACTAATGCACTGGCAAAATTTTTCCAAGTCAAAAAGAAGTTCGACTGGATGCTTAGGCCAAACCTTGTGCATGCAAACAAAATATGCTACCCTCCTAGAAAAATAACATTCTAGAATCAACGGAATTGAAAAAATTCCCAGCAAGGTAGTTTCGAAAAAAGGTAGGCCCATGTCCAACCTTTCATTTTAACCAAAATCAATTGATAGACCAAATGATTTTGAAAGCAACGGGACATGAACCAAAGGTCCTCCAAGCCTACAACACATTTTGGAGCTACGAAACTATTAAAATGCTCATCTGAGGCCATTTGATAAAAGTTTTAGTCGAACACTAATTTTTCAACTTTGAAAGCTCTAAAATAAGGCAACTGACAAAAAACCAAATGAAACGACCCAAAATAGGGCCTAGTTGTGTCGGGCATCTTGCGCCCAACCAGGACCAGAAACTATCTCTAATACCCAACTGTAACTGCCCAGCACCCTATGTCAAATGAATTCAAATCATATAACAAAATAAAACAAAAATAATTCAAATAAAGTAAATAAAGTCTATTATCATAATCAAATAACCTCAACCAAATATCCAATCGGTGTCAACCCTAATGCCAATACCAATACCAAGGCTGATACCAATACTGACAACGCCCATGCCCATTGTAGTCTAACAAGGCCTCTAACCTAAATAAAATAACATCCAGTTGGGACATGGCCCGACCATAGACAAAACCAAAATCAAAGAAACAAAAATAATGAAAAGAAGTCCATAGCATAAAATGGAGTCTTCCAGAGTATGGAAGCTCACCACTTCAATCTAACTCAAAGCTGTCCCCGAATCTATGTCACTGAGTAGAAGGAATAGTAGTATGGCCAGTTCTGCATCGTGTGGGGATACAACTCTCGAAGATGGTTAGCAGAGTGAACACTTGTATGTACTTAGGGATAAAGATAAAATAATGACATTATTAAAAACCAAATTAAATAACCATATCCAATCATACAATACATACATATATATATTATACCAGGATAGGGAACCCAGTTTAGCATGCATTCAAAACCTTAATTTGGGTTATGTACCTATGCCATCCTAAATGTCTACCTACGAGCAATATGGCCTCAACTCCCCTGCTAAAAGGGCCTCGATACATATTAGCCGTACGAATTGGAGAATAAAAACTAAGATGAGTAGTACATCTCCCAAAATATAAGTGTCACATCATGTACATGGTCGCCATGACCAACCCTTACAACGGCAAATGCAAGTTTCCAGTATTGGTCCCCTAGGGACCTCCACCTTCCACGACCTTGCTAATGCAACCCCTTTTAAGCCCATATTAAAATCAATTAAACATTTCAACAATTTATCAAGGAGTCTTTTCTTTAGGGATTAACCGTTGGTATCGTCTCACATAAATTAAAGCTTGCAAGTCTATTCTTTTATGCCGTACCAAACCCATGAAACTGAGTTGACTCCAAAGTTTCCATTTAAACTAAAACCATGGCCACCAAGACCTTTCCAAACCATTTAAAATCAACCAGACAAATTTAGGTTCCATTACCATTATGCAATCCAATGATATCAACAGTAGTCTAACTATGTGACAAAATAATTCTCATTGGCATTTTAACTAATAGGTTAAGGGAACATAAGTTTCAAAGCCATAACCAAGTAATTTGGGGAATCCATAATACTCAGAAATCCATTTACCATTAACATGCATCCCTTAATTAAAAAATCATACTAAAAGTATGAAATAAAACATAATTAAACCATGAGAAATATTATTCAACTATGAACATCCAAAACCTACAACTATTATTTCAAACCAGAGTAATATCATGAAAATCATACATTAAAACATATGCTCTTTGCGAAATAACAATGAGGGAGCAGTAAAATGTCTTAGACACCAAGAAGACGAAGAGAAACCATCCTTGAAAGCCTTAATTGACTATCTTGAAAAAACCCTAGCAAATCGCTTAATAGAGAGTTTGAAAGAGATTTCAAGAGTGTTCGATTGAGAATAATGGGTTAACAAAGTCCTGAAAGGTGTTTTATGTCATAGTATCAAAGGTATTTAAAAAGAGAAAATGTCCAGAATGCCCCAAACTTAAAACTATAAAATTATTGACAGTTACGAATCGAGGCCATGACTTTTGACCATGACGTATGACTCATATTATTTAGTTATCACCAAGACAGTGAGTTGGACATCCATGCACTGTCCACCATACGACTCACTGGACCCCACTTGTGATCAAGCTATATGACTCATATGTTCCAGTTGTACCAATGACAGAATCCAAAGGTATTGACACTGGACAACATAAGACTTCTCATAATGACTCATAACATATCATCACAGCTGTTAGTGAGCCACTCATACTTAGATCTAAGTTAAGTCACTAAGTTTTTGATTTAATAAAGAATTATCCTAATGATCCATCCTCATAATTAAAGACCCATAACCACAATAAAAAACCCAACTACTATTCACTTTACACCTTACAAGTTAGGTCACTTGACTCGTACCCACATAATATGACTCGTATGATGAGTCTTTACAAGGATAGTAAGCTTCAAGCTTGGGTGTTTTAACTAAATTAGAAAACAAAGATGTTAAGAATAACACATACCTTAAGCACGATCTTTTATAGTGGAAAAAAGAATGAATACTTGTACTTCATGTCCTCTTCAGTTTCCCAAGTAGCCTCTTCCACCTTGTGGTTTTTCCATAGAGCCTTTACCAAGGCTATATCCTTAGTCTGAAACTAATGAACCTACCGATCCAAGATCTCAACTGGTACCTCTTTATAAGATAGGGAATCTAAAATACCAATATCTTTGATAGGTACAATTTGCAATAGATCACTCATACACTTTCTTAAGATTGAAACACAGAATATCGAGTGAATGGAGCTCAAACTAGAAGGCAACTTTAATTCATAAGCAATGTTACCAACCCTTCTCATAACAAAGTATGAACCGACATATCAGGGACTAATCTTTCCCTTCTTCCCGAACCGCATCACTCCCTTCATAAGAGATACGTTCAAGAACACCCTATCCCTAACATCAAACTCTAATTTCTTACTCCATATATCTGCATTGCACTTTTGATGACTTTAGTCAGCTTTAAGCCTATCCCAAATCACCTTCACCTTCTACATAGCTTGGTGAACCAAATACAGGCCAAAAATCTCTACCTTACTAACCTCAAAACGCCTAATAGGAGATCTACACCTCCTACTATAAACCACCTCAAATGGAGCCATTCTAATGCTAGAGTTATAGCTATCATTATAAGAAAACTCTATAAGAGGCAAATGCTCAACCCAACCACCACTATAGTCAATCACGTAAGTATGAAGCATATCCTCAAACATCTGAATAGTTATTTTTCTTGACCATCAGACTATAGGTGAAAATCAGTACTTAGACTCACCTTGGTCCCCAAACCTTTTTGAATTGACCGCCAAAAGTGAGATAAAAACTGTGTACCATAATTTAAGATGATAAAAAAGGTACCCTCTGTAACTTTACAATCTCTTGGAGATATAACCTTGCATAATCCTTTCCTGAGAAATTAGTCCTTACTAGAAAAAAATGATTAGACTTTATCATCCTATCCACAATGACCTAAATTGATTTAAACTAATTCTTAGATTGAGGAATACCGATAATGAAATCCATGTTGATCACTTCCCCTTCTATCAGGAAACTCAGTTTCCTGATAAAATCTTTTGAGGCTCATGTGCTCAACCTTTACTTGTTGGCACACCGTGAACTTAGCTATAAAACTAGCTATATACCAATTCATATTATTCCACCAATACATCTCCTTAAGGTCATGATATATTTTCATCGAACAAGGATAAATAAGATAAGATGACTAATGCATCTCAACCAAGACCCTTTCTTAAAAGCGATCTATATCGAGAACACATAATTTTCCTTAGTACCGCTAGGTACCATCACCACTAATATCAAAGGACATTTCCATCTTCCCACCTACATCAGCCTTAACCTTATGAAAATAGGATCTTACACTTACTTCTCCTTTATCTTCATACAAAAAGACAACCACTCCACCTCTTGCACAAATATACCACCATCCTCAGAGACTAAGAGATGAACTCCAAGGTTAGATAAATGGTGAATATGATTCACCAACTATTATTTCTCCTTATCTACATGAACCATAATCCGTATGGATAACCTGCTAAGAGCATCAACAGCCATGTTAGCTTTACCTGGGTGGTAGTGAAGACTTATGTCATAATCTTTATGTAGCTTAAGCCACCTTCTTTGCCTTATATTAAGCTCTTTCTTAGTAATTGCATATTGTAGGCTTTTATGATCTGAAAAGATATCTACATGCACTCCATACAAATAGTGCTGCCAAATCTTTATCACAAACAACACTACTAACAATTCCAAGCATAAGTTTGATAGTTCCTTTCATGCACCTTTAACTATTTAGAGGCATAAGCTATCACCCTATTATGTTGTATCAAGATACAACCAAGCCTCACACGGGATGCATCACAATATACCATAAATCCATTCATGCCTTCGAGCAATGTGAAGACTAGAACAAATGTTATATTATCCTTTATCCTCTCAAAACTACCCTTACAAGCATCAAACCATAAGAACCTTACCTTCTTTTGAGTTAACTTAGTAAATGGGGCAGCTATAGTTAAAAATCTCTCCATAAACCTCCTGTAGTAACTATCTAAATCCAAAAAGCTCTGAATATAGATTGGAGTGATGTTTTTATTACACTTCTTAACCACTGAAACTTTTTATAAATCCACCATTATCCCTTCACTAGAAATAACATGATCCAAAAAATTGACAGTGTTCAACCAGAATTCATATTTCAAAAATTTGGCATACAACTACGCACTTTCAAGGTCTATAATTTATTATGGAGATGATCAGCATGATCTACCTCACTCTTAGAGTATACCAAAATATCATCTATAAAAACAAGGATCAACAAATCTAGAAACTATTGGAAGACTCTATTCATCAAATCAATGAATATCGTCGGGGCATTAGAGAACCCAAAAGACATAACTAGAAACTTAAAATTCCTATATTGAGTATGGAAGGCAATCTTAGGGATATTCACCTCCCTAATCTTTAAATGATGATACCCGAATCGAAGGTCGATCTTGGAGAAAACCTTGGCTTCCTAAAGTTGATCAAACAAATCATCTATTCTTGGAAGAAGATACTTATTATTTATCATCATCTTATTCAACTGTCAATAGTTAATACAAATTCAAAGGGAACCATCTTCTTTTGCATGAATAAAATTGATGTACCCCACAGAAACACACTAGGAAGGATAAAACCCTTGTCTAAAAGATCTTCTACTTTCTCTTGGAACATTTTTTTTGTTGTTTCATTAGCTGGAGCTAACTTTGGATAGGTTGTAGTTGACTTATCAATTGTTGGTTAAGGAGTTATGTCTACTCTGGCTCCTGACTGAAGATCTTTTACATCCTCTTTATCAAAACTCAAACTCAATTTATTATATGCTTCATAAGCATGACTTGTGGAAGATTACCCAAGAAAAATACCTTTGTCACTTTGTGGGTCAAACTTTCCTAATTTATTCTTGCCATTATTATGGATGAAGTATATGCATCCAAAGGGATGAAAATAACTAATGTTAGGTTTTTCCCTCTCCAAAACTCATAGGAAGTTTTCTATAGAATGGGTCTAATTAGACAACTATTGAGAATGTAATATGTTGTGCTTACTGCCTCAGCCCAAAAATAATTTGGTAGATTATGTTCCCGAAGCATGGTTATTGCAGTCTCTTGAAGAGATCTGCTCTTTTATTCCACCACACCATTTTGTTAGGGAGATTTAGAGGATAAAACATTCTGAGAGTAGACTATTTGAGCAAAGTAATCCTTGAAAGTTTTATTTTTAAATTCTACTCCATGAGCATTATGTACAAAGGTGATGAAATGTCCTAGTTCTCTTGGTACTCTTCTATAAAAGATATCCAAATTAGTGAATGTTTTATTCTTATGAGAAAGAAACATTACTCAAGTAAAGTGAGAATAATCATTAACTATGACAAATACATATCTTTTTCCACAAATACTTGCGATCTTAATGGGGCCAAAGAAATCCATGAGGATTGTTTGAAAATGTTTGGTGGTAGTGACAATATCTTTAACTATAAACAATGTCTGAGTTTGTTTACCAAGTTGATAAGTATTACAGATGTGATCCTTCTCAAACTTTAGCTTGGGCACAACTTTCACCAGCTCAAGTCTAGAGTGTTTTCGCTGGCATACCCAATCTTTCTGCGTTACAATTATGTTTTGTTAGTTTGCACTGTGAGACAAGTTAGAGTAGAAAAATCATGATTATTAAGAGCATAAATATTGTCAACACATTCACTGATAAGAGAAATGCCTCGTTTTACATGTTTGATGGAGCAACTCTCAACTTTAAAGGGAACTCTTAATCCTGTGTCACATAATTGAGTGATACTAAATAGATTGTGCTTGAGTACATCCATAAGATTGACATTAATAAGTTCATAGGAGGATCTGAGCTTTATAGAGCCGACTTTAACGACGTCACCTTTGGTATTATCTCCAAATTTGACAAATCTTTCTTCAATTTTCTTTAGAGAACAAAAACTTTCTTTCTTGTTGGCCATGTATATGGAACGTCTACTATCAATGACCCATATTCCTCTCTTATAGATTTTGTGAATGTATTTTTGCAACAAAACAAGATTAATTTTTTAGGTACCCAAGTTGTCTTGGGTCCTTGATGGTTAGATGTACTTCAATTGAGACACCATGCCTACACACCTTTAGACTATTATCTATAGTTGTGTAAGTTATGTCCCTTTTTACCACAGGTGTAGCAAACTGAACCTTGGAAAGATAAAAAGGTTTTAGCAGACTCAAACAAACTTGATAAGGAGCTTGATTTATTTTTAAAAGAATTTGATCTTATAGAATTATGATTTGGTGATTTTCTAAGTTGTTTAATTACATTTTCTTATCATCAAGTTCTTCTTACAGTAAATTTTATTTTTTACAAGCTTCAATTTCAATTTTCCAGTTCTTTCTTTCCTCTTCAAGCTTTTATTTTAACCGATCTTTCCCATTTTTCTTTTCTTGACCAAGTTTATTATCCTCGTCAATAACTTTTTGGAGCTTGTTGGTAATTATATCTAGATTTATTTGAGGAATGTTGCAATTATGAAAATTGTATGGTCTTACATTACTAGGTTCACCTCTCTCCATGTAGCACATCTTGGTTGCTTCTATTTTTTCCTAAATTTCATCTTCATCACTCTACGCCCCAATGTTCTAATATTTCTTAGATGATATTCTTCTCAGTTATGAAACATTCTTCTAAAAGTTTCTGACTTTTAATAGTAATAAGAGTGATCATTATTTCTTGTGAATTCATTTTTCCTGTATTCCTGAGGTCTCTTCTATATTTTTTTAAGATCTCATTCTTTCACTGTTGTCCTCATCAAGGGATTCGTCTCCTCTGGTTGTTATGACATTGAAAGCCATTGTTTCTTCTTTTCTTCTTCATTTTAATTGTTTATATGATTTTGTTCATAGGTAATAAGGTTATTTCTTAATTCATCATAGGTCATATTGTGAAGAACCCTATTTTCTAGAATGGAATTTTTAGTTTCCTATGCCTTTGAGAGGCTTCTTATAAGCTTTTGGACTTGCAGACTATTTGGATATATCATTCCTAGGGATTTCAGTTAAGACACAATTTTACTGAATCTAAAAACATTTATTTTGTGCTTTCATTGTCTTCCATT
The DNA here is from genome assembly GCA_030864225.1 of Capsicum baccatum var. pendulum. Classification (NCBI taxonomy): domain Eukaryota; kingdom Viridiplantae; phylum Streptophyta; class Magnoliopsida; order Solanales; family Solanaceae; genus Capsicum; species Capsicum baccatum. Next base: position 162,598,426 of record CM061560.1, read on the forward strand.
TTAAGAGCTTGCACTCATTGACAAGATCATTGATTCTCCTATTTTTGATTTTGGTGGTTCCTTTGTATGTTACTTCTAATTTGTCCCGTATCTCTTTTGCAATTTTGCAGGTTGATATCTTGTCATTCTCAGATCTGCTAACTGCACAATAGAGTAAACTTATAGCTCTTGCATTAGCTGAACTACCTCTTGTTGTTCTTTGGTGACTTCAAAGTTTTCAAATTCATCTAAGTCAACACTGCCTGATTCCTTTTGCTTCCATTTTTCTTTGAGTCTTCGAATGGGCTTTGGTCCCTTCTTAATGACAACTCATGTTTGGAAGTTATTTGACTAAACAAAAATTTTGAATTTATTCTTCCAATGAGAGTAGTATTAACCATTGAAGTACGGTGGTCTTGTGGATGAGTGACCATCTTGAAGGAGGGCTCCTGGAATTTGATAGTTTGTCATTCGATATTTACTCACATGTGGTTAAGCATCACTATTGGTGAGACCTGCTATGATACTAACACAAATTCAAAAGGGGTGAATTGAAAAACTTTTCTTGAGTCAACTGATCAACCTTGGCAGTCAACTCACCTGCAGATTAGTATACTTAGCAGAACATATAAGATTAAAATAAATAAGAAAATAAATGAAATAAGAAGACAAATATTTATCTTCGTTCAGAACACCAATGTGGTACCTATGTCCAATCCAATTGGGTTTCAAGAGTTTCGTTAGATCTTTCAAAGTAGAGTTAGAGTACAAATATAGTTTACAATTTCTAAAGGTTATTTTCATTTTCTGATCTTGTGACAAAGCCTCGACGAGTAATACTAAGTTGGCTCGATCTTTCTCTTTTGTAACTATTTTAAACTAAGGAGTACAAAGATTTATTGATAATAAGATTGAGACACACTAATAATTTCCTATGAAGTTCTGTGTTGTCTTCGAACTTCAATTTTTTCTTGTATAACCTTCAGTTGCTTCGGCTTCTTCACTCTATAAGGAAACCAAAGGGATTTCTTCTTAATTAACTATTTGAATTAATTCCTTGATTGAGGAATTTCACCATGTGGTATATCCATATCAGTTATGTCCATACGTGTGGTACAACCTTCTTTTCTCAAATATAAGCTCATGGCCATACATGTCCATATCAGATATGTCCATGTAGAGGATATGATCTTCTTTCCTTTTTCCTTTCTATGAGAGATATTGTTGAAATTGATTGCCAATCATCTTCCTTATACTTAGGGATCTAATAATATCCTTGATTGATGCATTTCCAAATCCAGCGGTTGCTCCTTATAGGTGGATATTGATTTCCTTTTAGGCGAGGATCACTCGAGATACACTTCTTATATGTTGCTTCTGAGATATCTTCTTTGTATCTTCATTGTATCCTGCAAATATTTGTTTATTAGTTTGTAGTTATTAAAATATATTACGTGAATATGTGTCTAATACAACTTAGCATAGTCCTCTCCTAAGTAGTTAGTCCTCACATACAAGAAGTGAGCAAACTTAGTCATTCTATCCACAATGACCTAAATAGAGTCATACTGATTCTGAGACCGCGGAAGACCCATAATAAAATCCATATTAATCATTTCCCACTTCCACTTGGGTAATTCTATCTCTTGGGAAATTCCACCAAGCCTTAAATATTTAACCTTGACTACTGACAAATCATACACTTAGCAAGAAAATTTGCCACATCTATCTTCATATTATTCCATGAGTAGATTTCCTTCAAGTCATGATACATTTTTATCAAACCCAAATAAACTGTATATTTGGACTTACAAGCTTCAATTAGGATCCATTCCCACAATGCATCTATATCAGGAACACACAACCTTCCTCGATATCTCAAGATACCATCGCCCCCAATATGGAAAGCCATAACCTTTTTCTGACCCATATCATCTTTGATTTGCACAAGTATGGGATCTATAACTTGCTTCTCTGTAACTTCGGCACCAAGAGATGACTTAACCACTTTATGAACAATCACTCCTCCGTCCTTAGAGTCCAAAAGACAAACTCCCAAGTTATCCAAATTATGAATATCCTTCATCAACCCCTTTTTCTCCTCCTCAAGGTAAGATAAGCTCCATGTAGACAACCTGCTAACAGCATCAGCAACAACACTAGCTGTACCTGGATGGTAGTGCAAACTCATGTCATAATCCTTAAGTAACCCAAGCCACCACCTATACCTGAGATTCAATTCCTTATGTGTAAACACATACTTCAAGCTCTTATAGTCTAAATAAATGTCCACGTGCACCCATACAAATAATGGCGCCAAATCTTGAAAAAAAACCACTGCCACAACTCTAGATCGTGAGTCCTAATTCCTCACATAAACCTTAAGCTGCCTAGAATCATAGGCGACAACCTTATTATGCTGCATCATAACACAACCTATTTCCTGCGGGATGCATCATAATACATAAAAAACCCAGTAGTACCCTTAGGTAGGGTCAAAACAGACGCAAAAGTCAGCTTATCCTTCAACTTCTCAAAACTACCTTCTCAAGCATCGAACCTAAAAGACATAACCTTTTTCTGAGTTAACTCTGTCAACAGAGATCACCAGTAGATGATAAACTCTACATAACCCTCATATAATAACCAGCCAAGCCTAGAAAGCTCATAATGTTGGTTGGAGTCGTGGTTCTAGTCCACCTCTTAACTGCATCAACTTTCTGTGGGTTCACCTTGGTCCCTTTACTAGAAACAAAATGCCCGAGAAAGGTCATAGAACTTAGCCAAAATTTACACTTGAAAAATTTTCATACATTTCTTTTCCTTAAGATTTTGAAACATAATTCGGAGGAGATTGGCATAATCCTCCTCACTTTTAGAGCACACCAAGATGTCATCAATGAAGAATATAACAAATAAATTAAAAAATTGCATGAACTCCCTGTTCATAAGATCTATGAAAGTATATAGAGCCTTAGTCAACCAAAATGACTTAATCAAAAACTCATAATGGCCATATGGAGTTCGAAAAATAGTCTTTGGGAATATCAACCTCCCTAATTTTTAACTGGTGTTAGCCCAAACGAAGATTAATCTTAGAGAAACACCTAGTACCCTGAAGTTGATCAAAGTGGTCATCAATAATAAGAAGGGGGTACTTATTCTTCACTGTAACCTTATTCAAATAACGATAATCTATACGCAGCTGAAGGGACCCATATTTTTTTGGCACAAAAAGTACAAGAGCACCCCATGAAAAAACACTAGGACAAATAAAAACCTTATTAAGAAGATCCTTTAATTGATCCTTCTATTTATTTAGTTAAACCAGAGCCATTGTATAAAGAGGAACGGAAATGGGATAGGTGTTGTGTAGAAGATCAATCATAAAATCCGTCTCCCTAACGGGAGGAATTCCAGGAAAATCATTGGGTAAACTAGGAATTCATTAACCACAGGGACAAATTGTAAAGAGGGACTAGCAGAGTTAGTATCGCTAACCCAAACTAAATGATACACACACCTCTTGGAAATCAACTTCAAAGCTCTAATATAGGAAATAAACCTCTCTTTGGGTAATAAGGAACTCTTCTCCCATTCAATCTCAGGTTTTTTATGAAAATAGAAGCTGACCATTCCGGTCCTACAATCCATAAAAGAATAGGATGAATAATGTCAATCCATCCCTAAGATTATGTCAAAATCTACCTGGTCAAGTTCTAATAGATCCACTAATGTGTCCCTATCAAGAATGGATATCACACAACCCCTATAGATTTTTCTAGTAACAATAGACTCAACTATAAGAATAAAAACAAAAAAGTAGTCAGAAATATTTTTAGAACCAAAACCTAAGTGTACATCCACACAAGGGGTCACAAAACATAGGTTACACGACCCGACCCTGGGCCTAGTCATAATGGGCATCTCAAGTCCAACTAGGACTGGGGACTGCCCCCTGTTACCCAACCTAACAACCAATATCCAGCCTAAGATAGGTTGAATTTCAAACATATAACAAGATAGCATTATTGTTCTCATTAAGACTTTGTGATAGGGTCACAACTAGGACCGACCCAATCGAGTCCAACTATACCGCAACAACTGTCCAACCATACCAAGCCATAGCATAGACCATAAACCAAAAGGATTACCAAAACATAATACGAAAATCAATCCCAAATTTTAATATGATGGAACAATAAGAAATCATGTCCAATGATTCCAGCCTCTCATCTTATTCTAATGCCAAGGCCAACACCAATATCGATCCCGCCCATACCAACTCTCAGAAGTACCACAAAGCCTATATGCAAAAGAGAAAACAAATTCGGTTGGGACATGCCCCAACCATGGCCAAAACCAATATCCAAAATAAAAGAAAAGTGTCTAAGGAAATCCAAAGCATGAAATTATGCCTTCTAAAATGATAGTAGCTCACCACTTCAGTCCAAATGCTGATACTAAATCTGCATGCTAAATAGGAGGAGTAGAATGGCCGATTCCTGCATAACATGGGCATACAACCACCAATAGACGGAGGGGTTAGCAAATGACCGCTAGCATGAATCTCATGATTAGGATAAAATAATGTCACTCATAAAACAAAGTTAAACCATCCATAATGCATACAACCATACATATATATAAGCGTCGGGAAAAGGGATCAGGTTTAGCGTGCACTTAAAACCTTTTTCTGGGTTTTGTAGCTTTATCGTCCAAACCACCTATGGGCGATATAAGTTCAGTACCCCTTGCTTAAAGTGTCCCAGTGCATTTAGCCATACGACTGGGAAATATCTCATAGGATAAGTAATACATCCCTTCAATATAAAACGTGACACTTGCACATGGTCATCAAGGACCCCTCATATCGGCAAATACGAGTTTCTGATTTTGGTCACTCCATGACCACCACCTTTTATGACTTAGCTACACATCCCGCCATTAATGCCCAATTAAAACCATATCCAAACAATCCATTTACCATTTACTAACCAAGGCCAATATTAGAGGTATCGGCATAGCACACCCTACTTGTAAGTAATATCCATAGCCAAACTATTTGGTTTAATGGGACCTTAGGTGCCCTTTCCATATACCATATTAAATCTATTTGGGAGGCTTCTATGTTCTCCACAAGCGTAACCATTTAGGCTTTACCCTTTTCAAGCCATTTAAACCATGCCTAAATCATTTATCTATTTTAAAACATGCAAGATTTCCATTAAAAGAAATCAATGCAACGAACATATCTTTATAAGCATTTATCAAACACCTTGGGGGCGTAATGTAACCAGAACCAATTCCAAAGACCATTAAACTATTACCATGAATCAAATTGTCCAAAATCACCATTAATGCATATAAAAGCATAATTAAAACCATAGAAAACCATTACGAAGCATTCAATATCAAAACTCCCAATAATAGTTGAAAAACCATAATCATGAAATAGTAAAACCATGAAATCAATCATACAAACGATGCCTTTGGTTGAAATTAGAATGATTTAAGAGAATCATGCCTTATACTAAAGAATCTTTGGAAAGAAATCACCAAATAACTCCCTAAAGCAATCCCTTAGTTGAAACCCTAACTTCCTTCTGCCAAAAGCTATTAAGAGAATTATTAGATGTTTTGGAATAGTTTATAAGTGTTAACGAATAGAATAATAGGGTAAATAAGCTCCTAAGTGTATTACAAGCCGTGGATCCTAATTAGGGTAAGAAGATAATGTCCAGAATACCCTCACTAAAATCCTTTACAAACCTGTTACAGGGATACGACTGACCCATATGATCCATACCCTCTTATACGATCAGTATCCACCACTCGTATCTTGGCCTCAACCCTTGGATCAAACACTATATAGGTTATGACTCATCTAACCAATTCGTAACCACAACATACGATCCTTACCCATAACCCGTATCCTTAATAGAATAAAATACCATGATGATCAAACATTGTACACCATATGAGTCCCTGATACAACTCATACCAATCCCTTATGACTTACACCTCTAAGTCATACCCATTCCAGTGACCAAAACCATCCCACCAACTAACATTGGTCAGTATACGTAAGACTATACCACTAATACCCAGTGTACGGATCGTACCCATGAGTTGTATTGGGTCCGAATAATGAATTTCCAGGAAAATTTCTAAGGTTCAAAACCCAGGATGTTTTAGTCTCCTCCACTAGGAACATTCATCCCCGAATGACGGACAAGGTAGGGGTAACCACGCACAAATTCATTTGTATTATCAAGCATCCCTTTAATAAAGTTTGAAAACAAATATGCAAAGATCTTAATCTTTCCTTTAATAAACTTAGAAAAGAAAGATGTGTTCAAGACACATACCTTCCATACGAATCCCAATATCAGAAAAAATGCGGATACTTGGACTTCATGTCCTCTTCTGCAACCCAAGTAACTTCTTCCACCTTATAGTTCTACTATAGAACCTTAACCTAAGCCATATCCTTGAACCGCAATAGCTGAACTTGCCTATCGAATATCTTAACTGGGACTTTTTCATAAGATAGAGAATCAAAAATACTGAATCCTTCCAATGGAACAACAGAAGAAGGATCACCAAGATACTTTCTCTATAAAGAAACATAAAAGACCAGATGAACCAAACTTAAGCAAGATGGTAACTCCAACTTATAAGAACTATTGCCCACTCTTTGTAAAATCACATAAGGACCAACAAATCGAGGACTGAGTTTCCCCCTTTTTTCAAACCACACCACTCCCTTCATGGGAGACACCTAGAGGAATACCTTATCCCATACCTCAAACTACAATTCTCTATGCCTAACATCCGCATAAGACTTTTGACGACATTGGGTATCTTTAAGCCTATCCTGAATTACCTTGACCTTCTCCATTGCCTGATAGACCAAATCAGGACAAAACATGACTGCCCGACCAAGATCAAACCACCCAATAGGATATCTACACCTCCTACCATACAATGCCTCAAAAAGAGCCATACTAATACTCGATTGATAGTTATTATTGTAAGAAATATCCCCCAAAGGTAGATGCTAAACCTAATTACCACCATAATCAATCACATAGGCCCGAAGTATGTCTTCTAATATTTTAATAGTTCTCTCTGCTTGCCCATTCGACTGTGGGTAAAAGCAGTACTCAGACTAACCTTAGTCCCCACTCCTTTCAAGATACACCACTAGAATTAGGATGTAAACAACATAACACAATCTAAGATAATTGGAACAGGTACCCCATGTAGCTTCACAATCTCCTGAAGAAACAACCGCACATAATCCATCACCAAAAAGGTAGTCCACACTGGCAAGAAATGCATAGACTTGGTTATCCTATCCAGGATGACCCAAATCGAATCTTACTTATTTCATAACCGAGGAATACTGGTAATAAAGTCTATATTGAGCAATTCTCACATCCATTCGGAAAAATCAATTTCTTGATCCAACCCTCCTATCCTTATGTGCTCAACCTTAACCTGTTGATACACCATGAACTTGGCCATGAAACCAGCCATATCCTTTTTCATGACATTCCACCAGTAGATCTCCTTGAGATTATGATACATATTAGTTTATCTGGGATGAACAACATAGCATGACTCATGCACCTCATGAGCTAAAACCCTTTGTCGTATCCCATCGACATCAGTAACACACAACCTCCTTTGGTACCTTTAATTACCATTACCACTAATCAAAAATACCACTACCTTTTTCTCACCAATATCACACTTGGTTTTCACCAAGATAGGATCTAGCACTTGCTTCTCCTTAATATCCACATCAAGAGAAGATCGAACAACTTCTTGCACTATTACACCACCATCTTTATAGTTTAAGAAACAAACTCCAATATTAGCCAAGCGGTGAATATCCTTCACTAATTCCCTCTTTTTCTCCACTACATAAGCCAAACTCCCTATGGATAACCCGCTAAGAGCATCAGCAGCCACCTTAGCCTTACATGGGTGGTAGTGAAGACTCATATCATAATCTTTGAGAATCTCAAGCCACCTTTTCATCCTAAGATTAATCTCTTTCTTAGTGAACACATACTGAAGACTCTTGTGATCAGAAAAAATGTCCACTTGAACACCAAACAAATAATACTGCCATATTTTTAGAGCAAATAGAACCACTAGCATCTCCAAATAATGAGTAGGATAATTCCTCTCTTGTACCTTGAAGTTCCTGGAAGCATAGGCAGTCACCTTCCCATATTTCATCAACACACAACTAAGACCCACCCGAGATGTATCACATTAAACCACAAACCTATTAATTCCTTTCGGCAAGGTCAGGATTAGAGCCGAAGTCAACTTATCCTTTAACTTCTCAAAACTTCTTGCACAAGCATCTGACCAAGAAAACGTAACCATCTTCTAAGTCAACTTAGTCAACAGAGTAGCTACCATAAACCATCTATAATACTCGGACAAACCCTAGGAGATTTGAATATCATACGGAGCCAGGGTCTTAGGACAATTTTTCACCATGCAACCTTCTGTCGATCCACTATCATCCATTCACTAGAAACAACATGACCCAAAAAAGTCATAGCATTCAATCAGAACTCACACTTAGAGAACTTTGCATACGACTATTGTTCCTGTAGGGTATACAACACCATACAGAGGTAATTAACATGATCTATCTCACTCTTTGAATAAACCAGAATGTCATCGATAAACACAATGATGAAGATATCAAAATACTGCCTTCACACCCTATTCATTAAGTCCATAAATGCTTCAGAAGCATTAGTCAACAAAAATGACATCACCATGAACTAAAAATGCCAATACCGAGTACGAAAAGCCATCTTAGGGATATCCACCTACCTAATCTTAAGTTGATGGTACCCAAACCAAATATTTATCTTATGGAAAAAATTGGCACCCTGTAACAGGTCAAACAAGTCATCTATTTAAGGGAGAGGATACTTGTTCTTGACTATCACCTTGTTCAACTGCGTGTAGTCAATGCACATCCAAAGGGAACCATGCTTCTTGTGTAAAAACAACACTGACACACCCTACGGAGAAACACTAGGATGAATAAACCCCTTCTCCAAAAGATCCTGAAGTTGCTCCTTGAGTTCCCTAAACTAATCTGAAGCCATTTTATATGGAGGAATAGAAATTGGATGAGTGTTTGGAAGCAAATAAATGCAAAACTCTATTTCTCTATTCGGAGAAACACCAGGGATATCATTCGAAAAGACCTCTAGAAACTCATTAACCATATAGAACAGAGACAAAAAAGGACCTTCCAAGTTACAACTTTTAACCCGGACTAAGTGATAATGAAAACCCTTAGAGATTAATCTCTGAGCTCTAAGATAAGAAATAAACCCTCCCCTAGGGGCTAAGGAACTACATTCCTATTCTATAACCACTTCACTAGGAAACTTTAAGATAACCTTATCAGTTCGAGAATCCATAGATGCATAACAAGAATGTAACCAATCCATACCTAATATTACATCAAAACCTACCATATCCAACTCAAACAGATCCACTAAGGTCTGATTGCTACCAACAGATACCACACACCCTCTATAGACTCTTTTAGCAATAATTGAGTCACCTACTAGGGTAGAAATAGAAAAAGGATCTGAGATAAATTCTGGATAGAAACCAAAAGACATAGCTACATATGAAGACACATAATAAATAGTGGACCCCGAATCAACCAAACAATATACATCATAAGAGAAAATTTATAACATACCAGTAACGACCTTAAGTGATGTCTTAAATTCCTGTCAGGACACCAAAGCATACAACTTATTCTGACCAACACTAGAACTAAGAGTAGTAACACAAGTAGATGCCACACCACCAGGGGCAGAAGCAGAAAATAAATCCATAAGAAGCTTATTCTCCCTCGTAGCAACCTTATTGACCAGATAATCCCTGATTTGATAGCCTACCTGGCCATACTTAAAGCACTTATCCCTTCTTTCCTTATAATAGCCCCATTTAGGATGACTACAAAATTGACAAGGAGGATACATAGGAACTGACTGACCTCCACTCACTTGAGATTGGGTAACTTGTGCTCGAGACTTATCACCACCTTGCTGACGCCTGTCTTTGGACTATTAATTCTAAGGAGCATTGATAAAAAAAGAGCCCAAACTCCATCAATTCTTTTTATGCCACTTTCCACCATCTCTACCACAGAGACACTAAGCACCTACCTGATCAGAACACCTGCTCTACTTTCCCTAGCTATCCTCAAACTCTACCTATTTTCTCTTCTCATCCTCAACCTGCTGCATATGAACAGTCAACCTTGAGATATCCATATCTTTAATTAACAAGGCAATCCTGCTCTCCAGAATCAAATCTCTATTAAACCTAAAAGCATACTTTATCATTCTTGTCCACATATTAGCCATCAAATTAGGAGCATACCTTGATAGCTGATGGAATTTCAAAGCATTTTCCTTTAGAAACATCCTTCTTTGCCTGAGGTTCACAAACTTCTCCATATTTGCTTTCCTCAAATCTTGAGGAAAGAACCGATACATGAAGACATTAGAAAAAACCTCGCACAACCCTTTCTCTTCTATATCACCTCTATCTTTATCCCACTCCCCATATCACTATAAGAAACATCCTTAAGCTAATAAGCTATAAAGTTAACCACCTCTACATTAGTATCTTGCATCACCTAATATATCTTCTCCATTTTATCCAAAAAGCCCTGTGGATTCTCCTCCACCTTCACCCCAACAAAAGTTAGAGGACCAAACTTTATAAATTAACTAACCCTTATGGCCTCCGTGGATAAAGCATAGTCACACCCCACTCAGCCTGAGCAGCAACCAATTAGGCAATGACTTAAATAGACTGGTGAAATTTTGCATTTGTCATATTGCCCTGAGGGACCTGAGGAGAACAAGACAGAATAGGAGGAACTCCAACAACCTCAGAAATAGGACCATAAGATAAAAGATGTCCTCTAAATATAGAATGTACCCCTCCAGCATTATCCCCAGAAGGGATAGATGAATTTCCTTTTGTTCAAGATCTTGGAGGCATGATCTAAAGGATGAACAAACAAGGATTACAAGAGATTTCAGGATTGAGAACATTCTATTATAAGTGTGATGTACTTTACACCCTTAAAAGAGATTCTACTCAACACGGCTTTATGAACTTTCCAGTTGACCATGAACCTAAGGCTTTAATACCAACTTGAAATGAATCGACCCGGGTCCTAATCATAGTAGACATCTGAAGTCCAACCAGGATTGGGGACCACCCCTTATTAACTAACCTAACCACCAATATCCATCCTTAATGGGCTGAATTTTGAATATATAACAAGATAGAGTTATTGTTCTCATTAAGACTCTGGGATAGGGTCACAAACAGGATCGACCCAACTGAGTCCAATCATACTGGAACAACCTCCCAACCATACCAAACCATACCATAGACCATAAACCAAAGGGAACACCCAAACATAATATAAAAAATCATTCCCAAAATGTAATATAATGGAACAGTAAGAAATTATGTCTGATAATGTTAGCCTCTCACCTAATTCTAATGCTAAGGCCAAAAACAATACCGATCCATCCCATACCAACCTTCATAAGTACCATAAAGCCGCGATCCAAAAGAGTAAACAAATCCAGTTGGGATATGCCCCCAAATATGGCCAAAACAATATCCAAAATAAAAGAAAAGTTTCTGAAGAAATCCATAACATGAAATAAAGCCTTTTGAAATAATAGAAGCTCACCACTTCAGTCTGAATGTTGATACTAAATCTGCATGCTAAACAAGAGTAGTAGAATGGTCGATTCCTCCATAGCATGGGTATACAGCTGCCAGTAGATGGGGTTAGCAAATGACAGCTAGCATGAATCTCAAGATAAGGATAAAATAATGCAAGTAATGAAACCAAGTAAAACCATCCATAATGCATACAACAATACATATATATAAGTATCGAGAAAAGGGACCAAGTTTAGCATGAACTTACAACCTTTACTTGAGCTGTGTAGCTTTATCTTCCTATCCATCCATAAGCGATATGGGTTCAACTCTCCTTGCTGAAAGGTCCTAGTGTGCGTGGCCACATGACCGAGCAATATCCTATGGTACGACTAGTACATCCCTCCACTATAAAATATGATACTGGTGTGCGTGGTCATCAAGGACCCCATATATCGGCAATTATGAGTTTCCAGTTTTGGTCCCCTGGGACGGTCACCTTCTATAGCTTAGCTACATACCCCACCATTAATACCTAATTAAAACCTTGTCCAAACAATCCATTTACCATTTATTCACCAAGGACAATATTAGTGGTATCATCATACCACCCCTTATTTTCAAGTAATAGCCATAGCCAAACTATTTGGGTTAAGGGACCTTAGGTGCCCTTTCCATATACCATATTAAATCCACTTGGGAGACTTTCATGTTCTTCACAAGAATAACTATTTAGCCTTTACCCTTTTCAAACCATTTAAACCATGAATAAATCCTTTATTTAATTTAAAACATGCAAGAGTTCCATTAAAAAACGTCAAGCAATGAATATATCTTTATAAGCATTTTAACAAACACCTTGGGGGCATAATATAACCAAAACCAATTTCACAGTCCATTAAACCATTACCATAAAATCAAATTGTCCAAAACAATCATTAATTCATATAAAAGCATAAGTAAAACCATAACCAAACATTCAATATCAAAACCACCAATAATAGTTTAAATACCATAATCATGAAATAGTAAACCCATGAAATCAATCATATAAACCATGCCTTTAGTTGAAATTATAATGAGGGAATTATACCAAAGAATTGATGTAAAGAAATCACTAAATTAAGTACCAAAGCAATCCCTTAGTTGAAACCCTAGCTTTCTTGCCCCAAAAGCTCTTGAGAGAATTATTTGATGTTCTGGAATAGTTTATAAGTGTTAGTGAATATAGTAATAGGGTAAATAACCTCCAAAGTGTATTAGAAGTTGTGGATCCTAATTAGGATAAGTAGGGAAATGTCAAAAATACCCTGACTTAAATCCCTTAAAAACCTATCACAATGATACGACTGACCCATACAAGTCGTACCCTCTTATAAGATCGGTATCCACCGCTCGTATCCAATCCTCAACCCTTGTAGATACTGTCTAGTATATGACTTATCCAACTAAGTCGTAACCACAACATACAACCCATACCCATAACCCATATCCCTGGTAGAATGAAATACCAGGAGGATCAAACATTGTCCACTATATGATTCTGATATGACTTTTATGAATCCCTTACGAATCTCACCTCTAAGTCGTACCTATTCCAGTGACAAAAACCAACCCACCAACTAACACTAATCAGCATACGACAGGACCATACCACTCATACCCCAACATACGGCTCTTACCCATGAGTCATATTAGGTCTAGAGAACAGATGTATTAGGTCTGGAGAATGGATTTCTAGGAAATTTAAAAAGGGTCAAAACCTAGGATATTACAATAGGGTAGAACCCGGATCAAGCAAATAATAAAGATCATGGGAAAAGAGCTATAACATACTAGCAACAGCATTAGGGGATGTTTTAGACTCTTATGAAGTAGCAAGAACATAGAGATCATTCTAAGTATTGTCAATACCTGAAGTTGCGCCCTTAGGTGCAGGAGCCAAGAAAGTGGCAACAACTTTAGTTATAGGACAATTTCACTATAGATGACCAGGATGACCATAATTAAAATAAAAGTTCCTCCCCTCTTAACAATAACCACAGTAAAGATATCCACAAAATTAACAATGAGAATAGAGTGAGGCTGACTGAGCTTTGAACTGAGAATGAGACCCTTGTGCCATAAGTACACTACTATCCTGAAAAAAAAGATCACCTGAAGGCTTAGGATAAGGAGCACTAGTTGTCGAATAAGAATTTCCCTAATTCTTTTTCTTAGTCAACTGCCCCTACCATCTCTACCACTATTCTGCTTATCGGTACCCTACTCTGCGTATCTAAATGTCTTGTTCTGCCTTTCTCCCATATCTACTTGCTTTTTTTTCTTATCCTTCTCCCACTATGTATAAACCACCAGCCAAGATATGTTCATAAAATTATTCAACATGGCATCCTTACACTCTACCACCAAATGATCAAGAAAATCACCTAAAAACTTATCCCATATTACCGGCTCAGCACCATCACCCTCATGTATTCCAACTTTTCATACCACTAGTAGGCCATATCTTTCAACTGATAAGGTGTAAACTCTATACCTTCTGAATAGTAGCATGCATTACCTTAAGCATCTTCTTCATCTTGTTAATAAACCCCTGAGGATCCTCCTCAAACTTAGAGCCTGTAATGTTCGGGTATTCAACCTCATAAACTGGACAACCCTGGTAACCTCAAATAAACTTGCAATAAGACCAACATGATCAGGTTGAAAGGACTGTTATGCTACCCATTGAGCAAGCATATAAGTAGACTGATAGAACTTTGCATTAGAGATGTCTTTGGTGACTGACCATAAGTACCACTAGCCTAGGAAGTCTAGAGAGGACTAGTATGGACCAGTGGAACCTCAGGTTGAATGTTAAAGTTAGGAGAAAGTAGCCTAGATTTAGTCTGCATTCCATAAGTAGAGTATGTTCCCTTCACATATTACCCAGGGGGACAGAGGTTCTAGCAGAGTTTCGATGCACTAAGATCATTAGGGAGGCATGATTTGAAATGCAAGTAAGCCAGGAGTAAGAGAAGGTTACTAGAATCTATAACTCAAAATACAACACAAGAAAAGGAAACATTCCAAAATGCCCCACAGCCTTCCCTTTATAACTGTGGCACGCTACACACCCATAAAAGAAACTCTACTCGACATGGCTTTATGGACACCCAGTGATCCTTAGTCGTGCACTAATCTTAGACATGATGGGAAATCTCAAGCTAACCATGGGCTAGAGATAACCCCCTTAGCCTTACCTCGATTTCACATAAATGTAAGGAGCAAATACCAAACAAGTATATGAAAGAAATATAAACCAAAAGGAATATCAAAGTCAAAATAAGACATCCAAAACACCCAACATTGTCTATAAAAACCTTTATACTAGAAATACCAACTAAGTTAGGGCATGCCCCCAACTATGACAAAAAGAATCCAAAAGTACTAAGACAATAAAGAAATAATAATGAAATGATAGGGTCTTCAAAAAGATGGAGGCTCACCTCTTCATAGTTAATCAATAGAAGTACTCAACTACCTAACACTGCACAAAAGCAATAGAAAAATCCTCCGAACTAACATCATGAAATAATGCGGCGTTCAAGGATTGTCAGTGGGGTGAGCACTCATGTAACTCATGGGATAAGGATAAATAAATGTATTTACCAAAATCCAGTCATAAACAACATACAAAATATTTATACATATATATAGGATGTTGAGATAAGGAAAAGAGTCATGAAACATAATCGTTCAAAGATTTAGTCCTGAACTGTGTAACTCGCTCCATCCTAAAGGTACCCACGGAGGATATATGGTTTCAAATCCCCTGCTAAAATGGCCCTAGTCTATGTTAGTTACATGTATCGAGGAAAGGCTAAAAACACCAAGGTGATAGCCATCCAAAATATAATATGTATCTAGACATATGGCCATATAGACCCCCACATCGGCAAATATAGTTTCAAGTGTTGGTCACTCCGAGACTATACCTTCACGGTGAGCTATGTAATCAGTGACCAAATAGTCATTTATTAAGATATTTACCAACATAGTATAATCATACCAATATGCTTGCAAGTTATTCCAGTTATGCCAAACCAACCCTTATAACAATTAGACTTCCAAGTTCCATTTAAAATCCAAAACCATAGCCACCAAGGGTATTCCAAAACCATATTTATCTATTTACCCTTAATGTAATGCAATGGATTCAAAAGACAAGTTAAATTATGCAAATATCCACATCAAAATCAAGTTACAAGGTGGATTGAGGTTAATGCTATTACCAAGAAAAAAATTCATCAAATTTGGTGAAACCCATGTCACCCATTTCAACCAAAATAACAATGCACCAATTAATTCCCAAAACCATCAGTTAAAGCATAAATAATTCATTTAAATCTTGGGAAAAGTAATTCAAGTAATAATCACAAAAACCCTCAATCCAATTTCAAATCCATTAATTCAAATCACATTATATTAAATAAATTGATGCCATAATTTAAAATTGAAGTCAAGGAAAGAGAAACATGCCTTATTTAGATGAATTTGAAGAAGAATCAAGTTTGGACCCCAAAGAATGAAAATTCTTGAGTTTCTTGACTTGGGGATTTTGAGGGGAGAAAGTAATGTTAAGCTAAGTGAATTTTGGGGTTTTCTGGGTTTGGGAGTCGTCTATGATGTCTTAAAAGTTAAAAGGACCCAAATCAATCTGAAAAACTAAAACTAGGTAAAAAAAAATATAGAGTAGTGTGGCATGCCATTGTCATGGAGGGTTGTCTCTGTGCCATGCTCCTATCTCGGATCATAAATGGCATGGTACACCACTATAACAGACCATCACTACCTTGGGGTCCCAAAATAATGCCAAACGTACATTAAGAATTCCAAAACTTTCCCAAATTAAGCATACTTTTAACATCCCTTATCACGATTTAAGTTAAAAATTAACATTATGCATGCGGGAGGATCAAAAATAAAATGATCAAATATTTTATGAGGTCTTACGAAATTATACTCTATCTAAGAAAAAAATTTTAGTCTCTCTACCATTATATTGTATAGTAATTGAGAGTTTCTAATAGAGGGAATAGGATGAGTCTTATCCTAGCCTTTACATACATTTCCTATATAATTTGCTTCACTACATCCTTGCACCTCTATATTTCTCAAGAAATATCTATAATCCCTTTCTTACCATACAAAGTAAAACACTTGTAGCTAAATAAATCCTCAGTAACTCTTCTTATGGTTGTTTCCCTCTATAATGCCTTATAACCCATTTTTCTCTTTCTTCTACCATGTACTTTGCCTCTAAACATATGGCATTGAAGAATCAACTACCAGATTTACTTTAATAATAAACAATAGAATAATGGACGGTTTGTATTCTCACTCTCCATATCACATAAAACACAAGTACACTATGTAGCATCCCTAAGAAACTAGTCTTTCCTTTGTAAGTAATCTATTATGCGAGGCTAAGTATAAAATAAATTTTCTCCAAGAAACCTTCTGATAATCACCTCTCAATTTTGATAAACCTAGTTTATAGTTAACCTTTCACTCTTTATCACCATACTCTCTGTCCATCTTGGATCCCTGTTTCACCCAAGCTCAAACGTAAGTGTACGTGGTCTCACCAAATAATAAAGTGGCCTTAAATAAAGCCAAATATTTATCACTCAGAGACTTGTATTGAAAACTATCCAATTGTATTTCAACTATTCAGATAAAGTAACCAAAAGAGTGTTAAAGTTGTAAACTAAAAGTAAAGTAACTAATGTAGACAAGTAATGACTTTAGACAATCAATGGATAGAGATCCATGGTTAAGGATTATGAATATTCATACTAGGCTATTGAAGTTCATTCATTGGATTACTTATCTTGGTTATTGATTTGTAGGTTTTATCACATGATCATGGTCTCCCTACCTCTAATCATCTTCCTAACTTGGACATTACAACTACATCATTGAGCGGGGATGTAACAATCCAATTAGATAGATAAAGTTATCATCCTACATGCAAACCAAACAAGGCTTCTAGGTACATCCCTATCCTAGATGCTAATTCAAATTCTTTATTTCATAAAATAATAAGAACCTTGTCAAATCTACTCCACGTTCTATCATCCTATTCCCCCTCCCGAGATCACAAGGTCGACAATAAATATATTATAAGGGCGATGAATCCTTAAAATAGTTATAACAAGGGTAAATATATAACCATAATAATATGAAATTCAACAAATTTAATTCAAAATGAAAGTAGTCATGATCTTGGCCTTAACCCTGGAAAGGGAGTGTTTAGCCACTAATAGTCATAATCATCATCCAAATAATTGTATGAATGATCAAAAACATAAAAGAAGCAAAATTACAGAATAAAATAAAACCTAAGATAAAGTTTCAGCAGCCTCCTCAATTGTCCAAGACATCCAAATATTTATTTACAATGTGTGTATGTGATGTATTTATAGTAAAGTGGATATCCTAAGATGTGCAGGACAGGGATGATAAGTTTAGCCATATATGGGATGTCCAACACACCGTTTTTACTATCTCATGGAATAGCCAATGCGGGTCCTTGAATTTCACATGGTCTAAGCAATGTAGGGCCTTGCTAATTAGATGGCAAGAGTGGTGCACCACACCTATATTGCGTTGGCTCACTGGAGGTTACATCCAAATTATTGTCTAAGAGTTCGGGAACCTCTTGACTTGTGACATTATTTAACCTTCAATTCCAGTTTGTTCCATATAAAATTATCATCAACTTCAACTCCTCAAGTATTCTTCAAGATCAAGACCAAATATTAGAGCTCACAACAACACAATGTTCAAAACAATGGACTAAAAACACGAGCTAAGACTAGGCTAGTTTATATTGATCTTCAACTTATCATTTCGACTCTTGACTTAATCCAATTGAACTTTGCATATTACAAACAAGTTGTTCCATATTTAAACCATTTCAAGCTCATTAAACACACTAGAATCCAACGAGATCAACTAGACACACACCTAACTCAAGCTAGTAAAACTAGTTTTCTTGATTGAACTCTACATGACTCAATTAAGTACAAAGTGTTAGAAAACACTTTCAACCATTATAATCAAATCCTCAAACACTTACATGCTTATTTATATCATCATCACACATAAAGCACATGAATTATCCTAAAAATAAGACTAAACAAGCTAGAATAGTAACACTAGAGTGCATAAATACAGCCAACATCACCACCCCATCCTTAAAACCTTGTTCATTCTCAAACAACTCTTTACTATAAGCATCATAAGCTAAGGAGACTCTACACTTCTTCAAATACAAATACACTCAAGCTAGTACTACAAAGACTACAGAGAATATGATCAAGTTAAATGGCCGCCTTAGCTTTCGATGACATTATTCAAAGTCACTATATGAAGAATCAAGCTTTGGTTGCATGGAGGGCACGGGATCATACTTGGAGGGGTCATCTTGAGAATCCCATTAAACAAACTCAAGTGTGGAAGATTTCTTCAAGCCTTGAAGACTTGAGGACTCTCGAGTTTGGGCCACTGTAATACCCCGTACTTCTACCTAACTTAAAATAATCCCAAAAATATTAAAGACATGCTTTAAAGATGAATTCTTTTTTATACATGTGGTATTTTCAAGATTTTTACTTTATCATGTGGGAAATAGAATAAGTTTTCCATGGATACCAAATTCGCCCAAATCCAACACCCAAGCGAAGAGTTAGAGCCCTTTTAGTGAGACAATATATCACCTGAGCCATTAGTACATCGTGGAGCGAGCTTAAATAGAAAGTTTAATTTCTAGTGTTGCTCTGCAATAGTGGCGCATCGTGCCTAACTTTCAGGACACAAATAAAGTGGCAACGCAGTAGCCCCACATCATGCCACCATGTAGATTCCCAATTGTCCAATTCTAGTGACTTTGTGGGATAGTGGCACATCGCGCCAAGGATGAAAATTGAAAACTTTTCAAAAGAATTAGAATGCAGATCCAACGGTTAAAAGGGTCAATTTCTCACCCCTATATAAAGCTAATAACATTACCACCCCAAATCTGGTACCCATAACATTACATGGTACTTATGACCCCGAAGGACCATAAGCTAACCTATGACTGATATTTGTACCTGTATACTTCATAAAAGACTATATAATGCAGAAACATAAACTGAAAGGACATAAGATTCAATAATAGTACATAATTGAAAATATGGTATATCTATACCAAAATAACTAAAATAACTGTCTGTCATGCTATAGTCTGAAAGCCTCTAAACTGTCTGAAAAAAGAGTTGATGGGACATGTACCTAACTAACTTCGACTACTAAAATAAATTAAAAACTAAAATAGTATTATACTCATCATTTCCTTGAAGGATGAGGACTCATAGCTGACTCTGACTGCTGAACCTAGATACTATTGATACTCTGGAGCTCGTGCTTCTAAACCTATGGTATAAGATACCATAGCACAAATGCATCAGTACTTTGAATATACTGGTATGCAACTGTGGTAGGTTGACTGCAAATAGTTCATATGCATGAACAATACTAACTGACTGACTAACATGAACGTGAGAATACATGCATGACTATATAACTTTAACTAAGATCATGATGGGACATAATACTAAGTTTGCTAATATTGACATCTGAGTCATACATAAGTGAGAAAAACTAAATACTATATTACTGAATACTGAGGGGCATATACTATGTTACTGATACATTAATAACTATGTATAATTGTTTTGATTATGAAGAACTGGTCTGGTTTACTGTATCTAACAGTCCTAAAGTTGAATACTAATAACATAAGTTTTGATAATTGACATAACTAATAACATGAGTGACTGTATCTGACTATCCTAAATTTGATGGAACTAGCTATGTTCCATACTATATCTGAGTAACTGAATCTGAGATTAGTCCTATCTAGTGGGTGATATCTAAATCTAATGATACTAATACTGACTGACCATAGTTGAGATCAGCCCTATCTAGTGGATAATCCTAGAGTCTATTTATAATGATAAGGATTGACTGTATCTGGCATTCCTAAATCTATACTACTCAGCTAAATTGCCTGTATCTGACAATCCTAATTCTGTAACTAAAATTATGTGATGTATTTATCTAACCGACGTGCCCCATACTATGCTAACTGGAGTCCATCCTATAACCCCAGTTGGAAAGGTGTAAGTACTGCACTACTAGTAAAGACAACTATTGTGGAGTCAGTCCTAATCTAGTAGGTGACCCCTGGGATCAGTCCTATACATTTAAATATGCTAATGGGTGATCCCTGAGTATGTCAGTCCTATCTAATGGGTGACATCTCATACCTACACTGGCTACGTAGTTCTGGAACTTAGGGATTACTTATAGGGATCTCAGTCCTATCTAGCGGGTGCGTCCCCATCCCTAGGCTCACTCGATGCTGAATCCTATTCGCATCTGAAAGGCTCTGATCTGATTAACTGAGCTGAACTGATTAACTAAACTGAACTGATACTAGTGGTATTATCTAGTGTAGCTAAACTAAATTTACTGAGTTACGTTGACTGACGGAATGTACTAAGTTCTGAGAACTGAATAAGAGTACTATAGTTACTCAGATTAACTGGAAATACTAAGGTTACAGAGATTACTGAATACTAAGATCAGTGCGATTACTGAACTACTGAGATTACTGAGATTTTTGGGTTTTCCTGAGTCACATGATTGACTTAGTTTTATGGATCATGGCTTGACTGAGAGTATCGTGAAAACATGACATGGCTCTAGGCACACAGCTAATATTTTAGGTATAAGTACCCCCAGGACTCAATGGATAGAAATTTACATAGCATGACTTATTTGAACACATGACTAACATCATAATCCATAATTCATATACTGAAGCACTTCATCAAACATATGATATACATAAACTTGTACATACTTTGGGATTTCATGATATCATACTAGTTGGGCACTTTTCCTTCATATACGCATTTAATCAAACACATGGTAGGCATGGTACATATAAGCATCATTATACAACAACTAAACATCATAATTCAATTCTAATTTCATCATCCTAGGGTTTAATCATTGGTTCACATGAATACACATCTGGGCCATAAAACGGAATTACTGCTTTAGTTATGACGGCCAAAGCGATGGTCCGTCGCTGACTTGATGGTCCGTCAGCTTACCTGTCGCTCTTGGAAAACTCAGATAGCTCTCAGTAAAATAGTCATAACTTTTTACTCCAATGCCAAAATTGGGAAAATCTGTATCATTGGAAAGATAATTAAATTATGTATTTTTTGGTAGGTCATGAGCTCAAAAATTATTTGTATATTGGGAGATATGCTCATTTGAAGTTAACTATGGCAATGTCCTTCTCAAGAATTCAATCGGTTAGGGATGTTTTGATTCATCTAATAGATAGGACATATTTAAGGACTTAATATACATCAAACTTGATCATAAAACTACAAAATAACTATAATTTAAATCTCATAAGCTTGAATCATGGTTCTACTATCAGTTGGGATTCTTGGGGTATTACAATATATCCTCCTTGAGAACATTCGTCCTCAAATGAGACTGAGTGAGAGAGGGGAAGAACATAAACTAATGTACATACTAAACATGAATAACTAGAACATGATATCCTGGATGACATGACTAATGACTGAATATAACATACTGAACATGCATGTCTGATGCATGACTGATAAACTAAATTCATGCATATCTGATGTATAGATGATTGACTTATGAATACATGAGTAAATGTCCTGATGAATTGGATTTCTCATAGTGAGAATGGATGTCTAATGCATAATTACATTACTGAACTGATATATGAATACATGACTGAATATGCAAGAGTACTTAGTACCAAGTTTTTCATGGGGATTTGAGCATGAACGGAATACCAAGTTTGTAATGGTGATTTGAATAGGGAACTAAGTAAGTTTAAGAAAAATTCTACGTAACAGAAAAGTACTAATGACCCGATGATTATGCTAGAAGTATGCATGAACGGAAACTTGAGAACATGACTGAGGATGCAACATAACATATAAACTGAATTTCGTAAAATGAATTGAGCCCTTAAATACATGGCTTACGACTTAGATCTTAACTTGAGGGATAACTTATGAGTACCCTCTATTCTAATTGGATTCTTTATCCAAAGAGAAACTGAATTTAAGACATGAGAGAATTGAGGAATAATGGGGTATATCCCCCTTGCGACACTATGTCCCTCTAAGAACACTCACCTTAATGAGATACTAGGGCAATGCCCAGGGCATCAACGGACTAATTCATGGCTGAACAACTCATGCTGAAAATTTTAAGTTAAAATGAGAGCAAGAGATCTAACAATGCACATCATGAGTATAAAGGTCCTATAACATACCCAATTCTATGCTGGGGGAATTTCCTTGATCATAGCGAGTCTAAAGAGCATAAAACCTATTCTAACACTAACCACTAGTGGTACTGGAAGTAACGCCCTGCTGGCATAAATCTTTTCCCTTCTGAGCCCTTACTCTATATTCCCGCAGCCTGTGTCTTGGCTTACCACATCCATAACATACCTCGCTGCCTGCTCTACACACACCTAGGTAATTTATACCACACTCTTCACAAAGAGGATAGGTAAGACTTATGTTCTCACTACCCTAGGCCTCGGATCCTAGCAACCCATAATAATAGTCATTCCCAAACATGGGTACTGGTGCACTAGTTGAAGATACAGCTGAGACTAAAAGCTTATGACTATACTGAGAACGGATACCACCCCCTGACTTAGGCTGAGCAAAGATAAAACTACCTGTCCTTGCCCTCTTATTCTATTATTCCTTCATCTTAAATTGCTCTTCTATCTACTGAGCATAGGTCATAAGTCTTGCTAAAGTCATATCACTATTCAGCATGGTAGATCTACACTCATTAAACACATTATCATTCTGACATCCAAGCAAAAATTTAGAGCCTTTTTAGTGAGAAAGTATATCACCAGAGCCATCACACCACCATATAGAAAGTGTCAATTTACAGTATTTCTCTGGGATAGTGGTGCATCGCACCAAACTTTAAAGTCATAAAAAAAGTGGAAACATAATAGCCCCATGTCACACCACCATATAGATTCCCAATTGTCTAGTTCCAGTGACTTTGCGGGATAGTGGCGTATCGCACCAAGGATGAAAAATCGAAAATTTTTCATAAGAATTGAGATACGTGTTCAAGTATTAAAAGGGTCAATTTCTCACCAAATATAAATCTAATAACATGTAATGCCCCGAATCAGCTACCTGGAAGTTTACACAGTGCTCATGACCCTGAAGGACCATAAGCTAACCCATGACTGATATTTGTACCTGTATACTGAATAAAAAATTGTATAATGTGGAAACATGAACTTAAAGGCCATAAGGTTCTACGCTATTACATAACTAAAAATATGGTTTATCAATACCAAAATAACTAAAATAACTGTCTGACATGCTATAGTTTGAAAAACTCTAAACTGTTTGTAAAAGAAGTTGATGGGATATGTCCCCAACTAAATTCGACTACTAAAAAAAATTGAAAACTAAAATAGTAATATAATAATCATGTCCTCAAAGGATGAGGACTCATAGGTGACTCTAACTGTTGAACCTGGATGCTACTGATGCTCTGGAGCTCGTGCTTCTAACCTATGGTATAAGACACTATAGCGCAAATACATCAGTACTTTGAATGTACTGGTATGCAAGTGAGGTAGGCTGAATGAAAGTGGTTCATATACATGAACAATACTAACTGACTGACTAACATAAACCTGAGAAT
The DNA here is from genome assembly GCA_030864225.1 of Capsicum baccatum var. pendulum. Lineage (NCBI taxonomy): Eukaryota > Viridiplantae > Streptophyta > Magnoliopsida > Solanales > Solanaceae > Capsicum > Capsicum baccatum. The sequence continues at coordinate 162,623,029 of CM061560.1, forward strand.
ACATGGATAACTATGTAACTATAACTGAGATCATGATAGGACTGAATGCTGAGTTTACTGATAATGACATCTGAGTCACTGATGAGTGAGAAAGACTGATACTATATTAATGAATACTGAGGAACTGATACTATGTTACTAATACATGAATAACTATGTCTAATAGTTCTGATTATAAAAAACTTATCTGGTTGACTGTATCTGACAGTCCTGAAGCTAAATACTGATGGGACTAGCTGAGTTCCGTACTATATTTGAGTAACTAAATTTGAGATCTGTCTTATCTAGTAGGTGATCTCTAAATCTAATGGTACTGATACTGACTGACCATAGTTGAGATCAGCCCTATCTAGTGGGTGAGGCCAGAGTCTATTTATAATTATAAGGATTAACTGTATCTGATAGTCCTAAATCTATACTACTGAGCTGAATTGACTGTATCTAACAGTCCTAATTTTGTAACTAAAACTGTAAGATGTATTCATCGAACCAACATGTCCCATACCATGCTAAATAGGGTCCAACTTGTAACCCCAGTTGGAAGGGTAACAGTACCGCGCCACTGGTAAAGATAACTGTTGTGGAGTCAGTCCTAATCTAGCAGGTGACCCTTGGGATCAGTCCTATACATTTAAATATTCTAACAGGTGATCCCTGAGTATATCAATCCTATCTAACGGGTGATATCTTGTACCTAGGCTGGCTACATATTTCTGGAACTTAGGGATTTCTTTTAGGGATCTTAGTCCTATCTAGTAGGTGAGTCCGAATCCCTAGGCTTGCTCGGTGCTGAATCTACTCCTATCTGAAAGACTCTGAACTAATTAACTGAGCTAAACTGATTAATTGAACTAAACTAATACTAGTGGTATGATCTAGCAAAGCTAAACTAAATTTACTGAGTTCTATTCACTGACAGAATGTACTAAGTTCTGAGGACTGACTGAGAGTACTGTAATTATGGAGATTTTTAGGAATACTAGGGTTACTAAGATTACTGAGATCATTGAGATTACTGAGATTTCTAGGTTTTCCTGAGTCACATGAATGACTTAGTTCTACGGATCATGGCTTGACTGAGAGTATCCTGAAAACATGACATGGTTTTAGGAACACATATACTATTTTGGGTACAAGTATCCCCAGGACTCGATGGAAAGAAACTGACATAGCATGACTTACTTGAAAACATGACTAAGATTATAATCCATAATTAATATACTGAAGCACTTCATCTAACATATGATATGCATAAACTTATACATAATTGGAGATTTCATGATATCATCCTTGTTGGGCACTTTTCCTTCTTATAGGCATTTAATCAAACACATGGTAGGCATGGTACATGTAAACATCATTATACAATAATTAAACATCGTAATTTAAATCTAATTTCATCATCCTAGGGTTTAATTATAGGTTAACATGAATATACATCTATACAAATCAATTCCACATAACATTTATCACCCAACATGGATTTAAATTCAATTGATCATTCTCAACATAAATAAAATAAACCCAACATGAAATTCATAAAGAAATCCATAAACCTGAACTTAGAAAAGATACTCTTGGGCTTCATGGATGAAAGTATTCCATGAATAAACACTATACATACCTCAAAATCTTGAATCTTGAAGGAGGTTAACTTTTCTTGAAAGTTCTTGAATGGTGACATTTTGATTCTTGAGTTTTCTTGGAGAAGGGTTTGAATCTTTTTCTTGGGTATTGATCTTGAAAGAAACCTAAATTTTGATGTTATGGATGACTGAGGATTTATGTTCTTTGATTTGACATGGTTAGGTTTTAAATAGGGAGGAAAGACACCCAAAAATCCCTTTAAAATGGCATTTCAGTGTTGTTCCTGACAAAACTGACGGTCTAAGTAACAGACCATCACTCTGGCGACTAACCATAACTCCAACCATAATTTTTGTCGATAAAACAACCTTAATACTTTAGGTATGTTGTCCAAAGCAATGGTCTGTCGCTGACTTGATGGTCCGTCAGTTTGCCCATCGCTTTTGGATAGCTCTCAGTAAAATTGCCATAAATTTTTACTTTGATACCATATTTTGGTGAAATTAGTATAGTTGGAAAGATAATTCAATTATATATCTTTTGGTGGGTGATGAGCTCAAAATTTCTTTGTAGAATGGGAGATATACTTATTTAAAGTTTATTATGGCAATGTCCTTCTGAAGAATTCAATTAGTAAGGGATGTTTTAATTCGTCTAATAGCTAGGATGTATTTGATGACTTAATATACATCTAACTTGATCATAAAACTACCAAATCACTATAATTTATTTCTCATGATCTTGAATCATTCTTCTACTATCGGTTGGGATTCTCGGGGTATTACATAACACGTGATTCAGCCAATTTTCAACTAAAATATAGTGTTTCTCTCAAGTTTCTCTCAAGAACAAGCTAGGGTTTTCAAATGGAGATTCAAATTCAATACTCAAATTAAAGAATCACGATGTCAATCTGTATAAAATCAAGAACTAAGGTATGCACAGTGTTCATTCATGGATTTCTTTCTTCCATGAAGCCCAAGAATCAAGTTTTAAATCTTGTATTATGAATATTATGTTGTGGGTTTATTATCTTCATGTGATTATGGTTGTATGATTTCCAAATAGGAATCTTTATGTGTTGGTCATGAACCTATGCTAATAGGTGGTCTAAAATATGTGAAATTGAGTTGAAATATGGAGGTATGTTGTATTAATTTGATGGTCATGCCTATGCCTTAAGTCATGCATTCTAGGTGTTTGATAAAATGCCTAAGAGAATAGAAATTATGCAATATTTCTTAATTGTAACCCAAGGGATAAATGAATGCTTTACCCTATGACCAAGAATGACTTCCATGATATTGTGTGCATTATGAATGGTTAAGGGAATGTCCATGAGATTAGGTTGATGAAAGTATGAGATGTTTATATGCAATTCCATTCATGTACGAGACTATGATAACCATGTGCTTCATAAAATCCCTAAATTAATGTATTATGGATTATTGATATTGGTCATATGTTCAAAAAGTGTCAAGTCTTGTCAGTTTCATGCTATCGAATCCTAGAGTTACTTGTACCTGATAATTTAGTTGTGTGCCTAGATCCAGTGTCATGTTTTCACGATACTCTTAGTTAAGCCATCATCAGTAGAATTCAGTCAGTCATGTGACTTAGGAAAACTCAGTAAACTAAGTATCACTCTAGTCTCATTCAGTAATCTTAGTAATCTCAAAAATCACAGTGATCTCGGTCAGTCATCATGTCTTAGTAGTATTTCATCAGTCAACAAAAATCCAGTGAACTTAGTTCAATCTAGTTAATCAATAAAATCTATAACAGACCAGTCCAGCCTAGTATGAACTAGGAAATCAGTTCTGTGTCTGTTCAGTTGGGAGTAGGATTCAGTACTAAGTGAACCCAGGGATGATGACAACACTGTCATCCAGTAGAGGGTGTGATCCTTAGTAGCAATCCCTGCATTCCAGAACTACGTATCCAGCATAGGTTGAGATGTACCCTATGAGTCAATATATTATACAACTCATTTGAGTTTTCCTACTAGGAGGGGTTGATGAAAGAGCTCCCTATCATAGAGGGTTTACTCACAGCTTGTCTTTACCTGTGGCACGATACTGACACCCGTCCAGCTGTGGTTACAGTTTGGACCCCACCAGTTTAGCTTCGAGGTATGTCAGTTAGATGATTACTTCCCACAGTTATAATTCAGTCTCAGTCTTTGTAATAGAACCCAGATAGATCTTCAGATTTTAGGACTATCTGATACAGTCAACTCAGAATAGTATGGAACTTAGCTAGTTCCATCAAAACCTAAACTATCAGATATAGTCACTTAGTATCAGTTATTTTAGTTATACAACTATCAGTATCTCATGCTATCAATATTCAGTTTCAGGACTATCAGATACAGTTAATCAGACCAGTTCTTCATAATCAGAACTATCAAAAATAGTCATTCCTTTAATTATAATATAACATCAGTTCCTCAGTACTCTATAGATTCAGTTATTTAGTATCCCAATATTAGCACTCGGATATCAGTAAATCCATGTTATCAGAATTCATGGGTTAGTGTTATCACGATCTCAGTTATAGTTACGAGCTCATGCATGTATTCTCATGTTCATATTACTCAGTCAGTTAGTATTGTTCATGCATATGAACTATTATATTTAGCCTACCTCTCTTGCATATCAGTATATTCAATCGTACTAATGCATTTATGCTATGGTGTTTTACACCATAGGTTTAGAATCACGAGCTCTCAAGTATCCTTAGTAGATCTGATGTTTAGCAATCAGACTAACAGTGAGTCCTCATAATTCGAGAATAGCATAATTATTTTATTACTTTATTATTTCAGTAGTTCAAAGTTAGTTGGGGACATGTACCATCAACTCTACGGTTTTTAGAAAGTTTTAGAGCTTTTAGACAACATATGTTTCAGATAGCTTACTTCAGTTTTGGGTATTGTGATACCCCATTACAGACATTTTTTTATATTCAGTATTAGTTTAGCTTTGAACATTGTGTCCTTATAGCTTATATTCTGCATATTTTAAATATATTATTCAGTGCTCAGTTACAGATCTCAGTCATGGAATAGCTTATGGTCCTTTTGGTTTATGAGCACCATATAGCATTTTGGATACCATATTCGGGGCGTTACCAACTTGGTATTAGAGACTAAGGTTCAAAAATGTCCTACAAAGTCTGAAAAACAACATCTAGAAGAGTTTTGTGCATGGGTGTGCTGTGCACCACACTTATGTGCAGGAGGCTATGAGATTTTTAGGAATAGTTTCCCTTCTTTCATGGCTCAGGTAATGCTATAGAAAGATTCTTAAAGAAACTTATGTAGATTCTTATCATGAATCACTCATATCAACTTTACCTTACTTTCAAGGTAACAGAAATGGTAAGGCTTAAAGTCCTAGAGATAGGGCTTTCTCAGACAGTCCCCAGAGACAGTTAGTATGGAATTGCCCACAAGCTCAAAAGTATCCCATCGATTCCGTTATGTTCCAAAGTTGTACAGGTCTTATTCATGATCATGAGAACTCAATGTCATCAGATCCCTTCTGAGAATCTAATGATAGCATATGACCTAGAGTTAGAAACATGAACTTAGGAGTTTAGCAGTAGTAGAGTCGGGATAACATTATCTAGTTTAAACAGATTCATGGGGACAGTTATACCAGAGTAAATCAGTAGGCTTGAACAGTTCAAGCTAGTACTTAAGTATATTAATTTGATACTAAGTATGAAGGTGTGGATGTGAATTAGGTGATGAAGTATTAGTAATCTATGAAGAAACAGAAGAATATAATGTGTTTAGTAAGGTAAGCATATGTCAAACAGAGTGTAAGTATGTGATGATGATTGCAGTTCAATTCAGACTTTAGTAAAGTGGTCACAAACTTATCATAATGGCTTAAAGCTAAGGGGGAGATGATAGATCAAGTGACCAATTCAGGCTCTCAGATTCCAGTAGTAGTGCCAGTACGTATAGAAAAGCGGTAAGGGAAGATGATTCTCGACCCATCCTTGTTTCAATGTAAAGTTGGTACTTTAGTCAGCATGATGCCTATGCATGCTTCACATCTCAGTTCCATGAACATAGCTTATATTCATACGCTTTCCATAGAATCATATACGATTCCAGTTCCCAACATAAGGAGTTCAGTTATATTCCCCTTAGTAATACAAATCATGTCCCACGAATGCAGAAAACTCCAAACTCAGGTTATTCAGCTCATGACTCATATACATATATCATCCTTTATAGTATACTCAGCTTCAATGGCTTATGCTATGCCTCTACTGATCAGTTAAATTTAGACTATGTTATGCATATCCTCATTTTAGACTTCTTGGTGAATCCATGATGTTTATATTCTATTCCTCAAGATTCAGTCAAGTTTCAAGTTCAGTTAGTGTACATTCATACTTTAGGTCCTCCTGATTTAACCCTTCAGTAAGCTCTCTTTGTGAAAACAGTATGGTGGAGAGTAGTTGCTTAGATGGGAGAGAGTGGATGTTACATGTTAAGAGAAGATTGTTGCATGTTTGATTTACATGAGGGTTTATTTATAAAGATAGGCTTTAATGTCATGTTATTGTGCAAGTAAATGGCTAGCAAGAGGTTATCTTCAGAAGTTGGGAAAGTACAGAGTGTGAGTATATATTTAGATCTTTGACTTATGTCAGCCCCCATCGTGTAACTATCAAAATTTAGTTGCCACCCTAGTTACAGTGTTGGTATTCAGTACTTAGCAATCAGTGTTCAGTCTCAAAATTCAGTACTTCAGTACTAGTCTAAACGTTGGTTATCAGAAACTAGTATTTCGTCCTAGCTACAGTCTTAGTTACGATTACATTCTAGATTATCATCTTAGCTACAATATCAGTCCTAGTCCTAGCCTATTAATCGGGTCGGTAACTCTATTCAGTTTTAGGGTTTTCCTGACCATAGTGTACAATTATCAGATATTCATTTATCGGTATTTTAGTACCTTAGTTTACAGACTATTCCAGAATTATGTTATACTCTTGGTCTTGCATTCTCAAATAATACAATTTTTTATGAAATTCATGCTCAGTTACCTCATGTTACACAGTCAGCCATTACCTTCTGTGTATAATACTTTATAGTCTTAGTCCAGCTATTCAGCCCAAGTATAGTTTAGTCTTACAGGCCCAGTATTCAGCTAGCAGCTATCCAGTTAATCAGATAAGTTAGTATATTTATGCACTTGTGTTTATCACCCATGTGAATCTTTTCAGTAGCCTTATTTGTAGTGCAAGAGACTTAGTCATTTCATCTTAAATGGTGTTTGTAGGCCTCAACTCATCTTGCCAAACCTTAGCCATGTGATGATTTTCTTATTCAGTTGTCTTGTTTATACAAGGACAAGATTTCCTTATGCCCTAAAGACACTAGAACTCTATAGAAAGAGTGTTAAAGAAAGGTTCCAGTCGACCATAAGTTTTCATCGCGAGTTAGTTTGTAAAACCAAAAAGTCAGCCTATCAGTCAGACGGACAAGTTCGCATGGTTTAGGTTTCCGTCCCTTTAATCTAGATGTACTATCCTGAGTCTCATAAATGTAACTATTCTAAGCTGAACCAACTAGATAGGTGCAAGCTCATCCTAGTTCATGTATCATGCCTTAGTTTTAGATACCAGATATTCAGTTAAGACACAGCTCGTACATACCTTGTGTATTGCTTCAGTTTCCTCAGCAACTCAGCCAAGTTAGTACTCTTCGAGGGACATAGTGTCCCAAGAAGGAGATACACTATGAACCCCAAAACTTTCATTACAGGAACATCCCATTCTTTCTTCACGTAATGAATCCGATTTAGGAGTAGGGGGTACTCATAAGTTGACCCTCAAGTTTCTATCTCATTCGTGAGCCATGTATTTAGGGGCTCAATTTAGTTCATGATATTCAATTCATAGTATTTAGTTCATGCATCACGTTCCAAGACTCAATCCATGTCATCCGTTACAAACTCAACAATGTTGTCATATTCCTATTCATATGTTTTTAATAAAGGATCTTGAGTTCGAGATTGGTGACTATGTCTATCTAATTATCTCTCCCATACAGGGAGTGAAGAGGTTTGGTAAGAAGGGAAAGTTTGGTCCCTGATATGTCGGTCTCATTAAATTTTTAGTTGTTTTAGCAAGGTATCTTATGAGATTGAGTTGCCTTCAAATCTAGCCTCAGTTCATCAAGTGTTCCATGTCTCTTCGCTAAAAAAGTGCATAGGTGACCCAGCAATTATAGCCCCTATTCAGAGCATAGGTATCAGAATGTCCTATCTTATGAAGAGAATCCAATCGAAACCCTAGACTATTAGATTCGCAGACTAAGGAACAAAAAAATTTCTCTAGTCAAAGTTTCTTGGCGGAATCAGTCCGTTGAGGGAGCTACTTGGGAAGCAGAAGCAAAAATGTGTACCAAGTATCCTCACCTCTTCTCCACAAATTGAGACTTATCCTAAGGTAGTAGCTTTCCTTACATCTTATCAGTTTCATGTTCAAGTTCTAGTTACAAACCAATTTCATTCTCAGATTCCTATTTTAAACTTGGTATCCATTCACCATTGCATAATCAATCATATGTTCATACATCAAATCAATCATTCATCAAAGTATTATATCAGTTAAGTAACCATGCATTAGATATGCATTCTCTTTGTGAGAAACTCAGTTATCAGAAATCTCAGTTATGTATTCATGAGTCAGTTCAATCATGAAACCATGCATCAGATATCCATGCTCAGTATGAATCTCATAAATGTCAGTCATGTAGTCATGTTTCAATTGTTCAGGTTCTTTATGTACCTCAACTTATCATTTCTCCCATCTCAATCAGTCTCATTCGAGGATGAATGTTCCCAAAGGGGAGATATTGTAATACCCCATACTTCTACCCAGCTTAAAATCATCCTAAAAATATTAAATATTTTCTTTAAAGATTAATACACTTTTATACATGTGGTATTTTCAAGATTTTTAATTTTTATCATGTGGAAAATTGAATAAGTTTTCCATCGATACCAAATTCACCCGAATCCGACACCTGGGCAAGGAGTTAGAGCCTTTTTAGTGAGATAGTGTATCACCTGAGCCATCAGTGCATCGCGAATCTATCTTAAATGGCAATTATCAATTTCCAATATTGCTCAATGATAGTGGCGCATTGCGCCAAACTTCCAGGATGCAAAAAAAGTGGCAATGCTACCCCACATCGCGCCACCATACAGATTCCTAATTGTCCATTCCAGTGACTTGGTGTGATAGTGGCGCATCGCGCCAAGAATGAAAATTGGAAAATTTTCACAAAAATTAAAATATGTGTCCAAGGGTAAAAAGGGTCAATTTCTCACCCCTATATAAACCTAATAACACGTGATTCAGCCATTTTTCACTCAAAATATAGTGTTTCTCTCAAGTTTCTCTCAAGAACAAGCTAGGGTTTTCAATTGGGGATTCAAATTGAATACTCAAATTCAAGAATCTCTCCGTCAATCTTAATAGAATCAATAACTAAGGTATGCATAGTATTCATTCATGGATTCCTTTCATCCATGAAGCCCAAGAATCAAGTTTTAAATCTTGTATTATGAATATTTTGTTGTGGGTTGATTATGTTTATGTGATTATGGTTGTATGAACCCCAAATTGAAATCTCTATGTGTTTTTCATGAACCTATTCTAGTAGGTGGTCTGAAACATATGAAAGTTAGTTGAAATATATAGTTTTGTTGTATTAATTTGATGGTAATACCTATGCCTTAAGTCATGCATCCTAGGTGTTTGATAAAATACCTAAGAGAATAGAAATTATGCAATATAGCTTAATTGTGTCCCAAGTGATAAATACATGCTTTACCCTATGACCAAGAATGACTTCCATGATATTGTGTGCATTATGAATAGTTAAGGGAATGTCCATGAGATTAGGTTGATGAAAGTATGACATGTTTGTATGTAATTCTATTTATGTACAAGACTATGATAACCATGTGCTTCATTACATCCCCAAATTAATGTATTATAGATTATTGATATTGGTCATGTGTTCAAGATGTGTCAAGTCTTCTCAGTTTCATGCTATCGAGTCCTGGGGGTACTTGTACCCGAAAATTTACTTGTGTGCCTAGAGCCAGTATCATTTTTTTATGATACTCTCAGTCAAGCCATGATCAGTAGAATTTAGTCAGTCGTATGACTCAGGAAAACTTAGTAAACTCAGTATCATTCTAGTCTCATTCAGTACTCTTAGTAATCTCAGAAATCTCAGTGATCTCGGTCAGTCATCATGTCTCAGTAGTATTCCGTAAATAAACAAAAATCCAATGAACTCAATTAAATCTAGTTAGTCAGTAAAATTAGTAATAGATCATTCCATCCAAGTATGAACCAGGAAATCAATTCTGTGTTGATTCAGTTGGGAGTAGGATTCAGCACTAAGTGAACCCAAGGACGAGGACACACACTGTCATCCAGTAGAGGGTATGATCCTTAGTAGCAATCCCTGCTTTCCAAACCTATGTAGCCAGCATAGGTTAAAATGTACGCTATGAGTCTACAGATTATTCAACTCATTTGAATTTTTCTACTAAGAGGGGTTGATGGAAGAGCTCCCTGTCAGAGAGTGTTTACTCACATCTTGTCTTTACCCGTGGCACGATACTGACACCCCTTCAGCTGGGGTTATAGATTGGACCTCAACAGTCCAGTTTCGGGGCATATCGGTTAGATGATTACTTCTTACAGTTACAATTTCAGTCTTAGTCTCTGTAATAGAACTCAGATAGTTCTTTACATTTTAGAACTGTCAGAAACAATCAACTCAGAACAGTATGGAACTCACATAGTTCCATCAGAACCTAGATTATCAGATATAGTCACTCTGTATCATTTATTTTAGTTATACAGCTATCAATATCTCATGTTATCAGTATTCAGTTTCAGGACTTTTAGATACAGTCAATCGGACCGCTTCTTCATAATCAGAACTGTCAAAAATAGTCATTTCATTAATTGTAATATAACATCAGTTCCTTAGTACTCTATAGAATTAGTTATTCAGTATCCTAATATTAGCACTCGGATATCAATAAATCTATGTTATCAGAATTCATGAGTCAGTGTTATCATGATCTCGGTTACAGTTATGTACTCAAGCATGCATTCTCACATTCATGTTATTCAGTTAATTAGTATTATTCATGCATATGAGCCATTTCATTTATCCCACCTCACTTGCATACCATTATATTCAATCGTACTGATGTATTTGTGGTATGGTATTTTATACCATAGGTTTAGAAGCACGAGCTCTCGATCATCCTTAGTAGATTAGATATTCAGTATCCAAACTAACAGTGAGTTCTTGTCATTCGAGAATAGCATGATTATTTTATTACTTTATTATTTCAGTAGTTCAAAGTTAGTTGGGGACATGTCCCATCAACTCTTTAGTTTTCAGACAGTTTTAGAGGCTTTCAAACTACATTATGTTTCATAAATCTTACTTCAGTTTTGGGTATTATGATACCCTATTACAGACATTATTTTATATTCAGTATTAGTTCATTTTTGAAGGTAATGGCCTTACATCTTACATTCTGCATATTTATAGTATATTATTCATTGCTTAGTTACAGATATCAGTCGTACATCAGCTTGTAGTCCTTTGGGGTCATGAGCACCGTATAGCATTTCGGGTACCAGATTTGGGGCGTTCAGCTACACTTGGCGGTTTACGATTTTGGTTCCCTTTATTAATGGAATTTTGGTCATTTATACTTTTCTAAATAACACTCCATGGCCGACCCGCCTCATTAAGGTCATTGGAGTTATTTTTGTCTTTCTTTTGTAATATACTATATATAGTCTCTTTTTGGTCTTTTCTCATTAACTTATGAATGATGAATGTATGAAACATTGAAAATCCTCTCTCCTAAGAGTAGAACACCTTAGTGTAGTTTTTAGATAGGGCTTGGAAAAGCCATCTTAGTATAGGTCTTAGAAAAGCTAATGTTGACCTTTGCTTTGAAATGATGGTTCTTGAGGTGAATTGATTTTCTTGGCGGTCACCGTAAGAGTATGGTTATGGTTATTACATTCATTAGGAGTTAATTTTGAAATACACTTGGTTCTTAATCTTGTAATAATCTTGGTCTCACTATCTATCCTTTACTTTCTTATAATCTTATTGTGTTGTTCTTGTTTCCTACTCTCGACCATGTGGTATTCTTGCAGAATAATTTGTTGTTCTTCTTGTTCTTTATTTTATGTGTTTTTAATCTAGTTTGGTTGGCTGGAAAATAGGTGTTAAACAACTTGTTATCATCTCTTTTTTGTTCTTATTGTGAATCTAAGAGTTGGTCACCAAAGAGGTCCTCGGGTTCTTGAACTTGTTGACTGATTTTGGTGTTTGTTTCTTTCTTCCCTTGTATCTCTCGTATCATTTGGTATCACAGAATGGCTTGATATTGTTCCCAAAAGATCAATCTTGGGCTCGTAAACTTATAAATAAAAAAAAAGGTATTAGAAAACTGAAAAATCAAAAAGATGTCAATGTGTCCATTTTTGCCTCTTGGCCAAAATTGTGTTGTTGTTGTTGTTTGGCCTAGATTTGTCTCTAGATCTACGTGTGTTTTGATTTCTTAGTTTTTTTTGTGTTGGTTTTATTTCTTCTAACACTTCTTGAGTCTTAATCTAAGTTCTTTAGCAATGTTTCAAGTTTTGTGGTGGTAATTGTTGGACGGCTTGTTGTTGTTGTTCTTGGAGTTCATCTTGTTGTGTTGAGGAAGTAGTTTCAAATTGTTGTTTGATCTTGAAACAAGAAAAGAAGAGTGATACTTTTGTTTGTCCTAGAAATATCCTCAAGATATCGTCAAAGTTGTAAAAGAAGAAAAGTCATCCCAAAAGTCTAGTTACTACAAAAGAGTAAGACCACTTTTCTAGGTTGCCCAAAAGGGTAAAGGGGACAAGACATTGAAAAAGGTTGTGTTGCCAAATTTCCGCAAGTAGGTGAAAGACTATTTAATATTGAAAAGGGAGTCTAAGACCTTGTTTGCCTATACTTAGATGAAACCTCTTCTTCTAAATGTAAAAGTAAACAACTAAATTCTTGAAACAAAAAATTTTAAACTTCAACAACATTTCAATGACCAATAATCGATTGCCACGCCATCATAAGCTCAAGAATTGAAATTCCTAGTTTCTTTTCTTTGTTCTATTGGTTTAAACTTTGTTGACAGTTATACTAATTGACAACTAGTAAATACCTACTAACTTGTAAATTAATTTTTGAGTACGTTATTTTTGTGCTTTTCTCATTTTTAACTTGTAATAACTTCTTTGTTTCAAGTTCGTAAGAAAATTTTGTTTTTTGGTGTATTGAGTTGATCAAACAAGAATCCTTTCTCGAAGCCAAGTAGAATTGACATCCTATTGACTACCGGAGTATAAGAAAATTTCAATATTCGCCGCTCTAATTGTGAGAATTATAAAGGTGAGTGTGTACGAGTGTTGATGAGGAGGTTTTACTACTAATCTTGTTTGTTCATTATGTAGGTACAAAGGTGATATAAGGGGAATATGTATTCGATATTCGGAGATTATTGTGACTACAACATGGGAGACTATGATTGTAGTGAGGGGTTTTGTGGCTATGAAGTTGAGGGAGATTGCGGCGGCTATGAAAATAGACATGATCAAAACTTGGGCAGATTTGAGGGCACAGTTTTAGGGGAGAAAATTAGGGAAATAAAGTACCTAGTGCTTATGATGAATTTGGATATGATGTAGGACCTTGTGATGATTCTTATGATGACGTTGGGGGATGTGAGAAGTCTTATAATTCCCACTCCGAACCTAGATTTAGTGTTAAGTATAACCTTTTCATTCACAAAGCTTATGAGAGCTATGATGAGAGTACACGTGAGGAGGGTGAAAATTTATTTTCATTACCTTGTAGTACTTCTTATCAAGATCGACATGGTATGAATGGTTATCCTAGATATAGTAGAGGTTAACCCATGAGAAGAAGAGGATATGCATAGCCAAAACTGACTGGTAATCATGTGCCTTACAATGTTAATTTGGGAAGCAGTGTAAACTACAGAAAGGTAACCATTTGTGTGATACCAGGCTGCCTCATTGTGTTAAATGATAGGTATTTTTGAAACTAGATCCTTCTATCCATGGTTGACTACTTGGGGTTGTTTTGAGAGCCTTTACTTGTTCTATACTTCTTGGATGGGTTTAAGGTTACTGAAAGGGTGAGGGTTGTCTTCTCCTAATTTGATTACCATAAGGAGGTGTGGTGCAATTTTTTTCCCATAACCTATAGTCAAATGAGCTTGGGTGCCGATTGGTTTACAGAACTTAAAGTTCCAAGTATGCAAAATTGGCCTAATGTTGTAAGAGACCAATGGGGAAATTGCCTCGTGATGTATATTTTGTCTGGGCTGCAAAGAGAAGTACTCACCTACTCCTATCCGAATAATGATGAGAGATAAAATATTAACAGGAGTAAGGGTGTGCAAGGTGGTAATCCAATATTGGAAAAAGGAAAGGTTTTGTGGAGCAGAGTGAGGGGATTGCCACCAAACTGAGCTAACATTGTTTGTCCTTCTATTTCTAAAGATATTTGTGTAGGTACTAACATGGAAAGTGAAGAAGAGAAATGCTAATTTACTGCCCAAGCTTGTGGAGGACCTTCACAATAAGGAAAAGGAGAGTCTACTCAAGAACTTCAAGGTAAAATAGCTTACTCTTACACTTTGGTGCGTGTGAATGATAATTGTGTGGATATTATCACATTGAGTATGCATTGTAGCTTAATTACTTTTGAGTCTAATGCTTTTCTGCCTCTTGCTGATGATGTATATGTTGTGCGTGTGGATACACTAGTTGATCCTATTGATGACAAAATTGACTTTTCTTGAAAAAGTATTTTATGTCCACCTAGTGTTGAAGCCAATATGTTGAACAAAAGTACATCTTCTTATGTAATTGGTATTAATCAACTTATGTGTGAAACATGCCTGCCATTTGAGGTTATGTGTGATGTACTTAATAGAACTCAAGTGTGTGAATTATTGGAAAATGTTGGTCAACAAAATAGGAGTGAACCTGAGAGATATTCTTAGGATAATCTTGTACTTGAAATCTCTTTGAAACTTGATATTGATCTTATAGAGAGTGATGAACGTGTTTTTCCTGAATCTACCTGTGAAAGAGATCATTCTATCTTTAGGTATAATATCTTGTTTAAAGATGATATAAACACTCCTAATATACCTAGTGGTGAAAATTATGGTATAGATTGCCTTGGAAGCAATAGCCAATATGCTAACCCACTATGGTGTGACAACATTCCTCCTAAAGATGGAAATCTCTTCATGGAAGATGAGAGTAC
The DNA here is from genome assembly GCA_030864225.1 of Capsicum baccatum var. pendulum. Taxonomy (NCBI): domain Eukaryota; kingdom Viridiplantae; phylum Streptophyta; class Magnoliopsida; order Solanales; family Solanaceae; genus Capsicum; species Capsicum baccatum. The sequence continues at coordinate 162,638,033 of CM061560.1, forward strand.
TCTTAAGAGTAAGTAATGTGTGGTCTTGGAAACTATTTCTCCTTCTACTTTGTATGACTTTATTGTTAAGAGTACTCATAGTGATGATTGGGAAACTAGTAGTGAGTACACACATGAGGGAACCTTAGTAGAAGTTGACTTGAGTGATACCTTTCTCTACACTCTATTTGATTAGGATGATATGTATGCTATTGTAGAGAGTATGTTATTTAGTTTGGGTGGAGACCACAGGAAAGGGGAGTGTTGTCTAGACCCATGTCTATTACCACTCTTCCCATTTTACCCCGGTGCCAAATGTAGAAATGGTGATATTGGTATACCCAACTTGTTGCTAGGTTTGAATGGAACGAAAAGTGTCACTCTTGGTGAATCCCATAACCAAATAATTTGTACATCTTTCATTAAGTTTTTAATATTTCATTCAAACGATCCTTTGAAATACTTCAAGTATGTGCCGCCTTGGCATGATGATGTCTTTCATCATGCTAACCTAACCCTCATGCCATGAGGATGTTGTGCTTCTTTGTCCTTTCTCTAGTGTTGCAAGGTATGGATCGAGGTCGAATCCTTTTCAAGAAGGGGAGGATGATAAAAGTCAAATGACCGCCTTAGCTTTTGATGACATCATTCAAAGTCACTATGTGAAGAATCAATCTTTGGTCGCATGAAGGGAATGGGATCATACTTGGAGGTGTTGTCTTGAGCATGCCATTAAATAAACCAGAGTGTAGAAGATTGCATGGAGCCTTACAGACATGAGGACTTTCGAGTTTGGGTCACACTATGTGGTTCACAGTTTTGGTTTCCTTTATTAATGGAATTTAGGTCACTTGGCCTTGAGGGAATTTTTTTTTTAGACCTGTCTAAATGACACTCCATGGCCTCCCCACCTCATTAAGGGCATTGGAGTCATTTTTTTTTCTTTTGTGATATGCTATATATAGTCTCTTTTAGGTATTTTCTCATTAGTTTATGAATGATGAACGTATGAAACATTGTTAATCCTCTCTATTAAGAGTAGAAGACCTTAGTGTAGTTCTTAGATAGGGCTTGGAAAAGCCATCTTAGTATACGAATTGGAAAAGTTAATGTTAACCTTTGTTTGGAAATGGTGGATCTTGAGGTGAGTTGATTTCCTTGGCGGTCACCGTAAGAGTGTGGTTTTGATTATTACATTCATTAGTAGTTACTGTTGAAATACACTTGGTTCTTAATCTTCTAATAATCTTGGTCTCACTCTCTATCCTTTACTTTCTGGTAATCTTGTTGTGTTGCTCTTGTTGTGTTGCTCTTGTTGCCTACTCTTGACCTTGTAGTGTTCCTATAGCCGAAGTTGTTTTTCTTCTTGTTCTTCATTTTATGTGTTGTTAATCTAGTTTGTTTGGCTGGAAAATAGGTGTTAAACACCTTGTTATCATCTCTTTCTTGTTCTTATTGTGAATCTGAGAGTTGGTCACCAAAGAGGTCCTCAGGTTATTGAACTTATGAACTGATTTTGGTGTGTATTTCGTGCTTCCCTTGTGTTTCTCGTATCAGAATATAAGTTTATACACTAAGAATGTTATATACACAATTGAAAGCACATGAACATTACTCCAAAACATCCTAGCGTCAACAATTGACTCAACAAGTGGAAAACTTATGTTTATTGCTTAGTCAACAACAATTTACAAATCACCCACATTCATCAAACTTGTACCCCTCACAATAAGAGAGTTACCCATAATAACTCATAATAATGTAATTTGTAGCACAATGGGTAAAGGTATCAAGTTATACTCACTCTCTCAAGGAATTCACAAATTACACATAATTAACCATATGATTGCCCTTAGTGTCATACTCCACAAATATCACGATATTAAGATTAGGATCAAATCGGTATTTTCGGGTTATAATGCAAGATATGGGATGGGTAGGAACTATTTTGGAATACTAACTATCTTCCCTAAGTGCTTTAAAACACTACAGTATGCAGTTAAAAACAATCGCCAGCAACTAAATTACACCTTTTTTGTTTACCCCATTCTTTTGTTTTTCACATATCTTATTAAGCACACTTACATACACTATGGTGTGAGGATTCTATGTACAACTCATTCAATTTGAACAAATTTCTATTCCTTTCATTACTCAATGAGGTTGTTCGAAGAGGTCTTTTATGGAATAGACTCCACCACCCCACACTTATCCCCTTTAATCATAGTAATCATGCACAATTCAGTTTAGTGGGATAGTGTGTATAGTAGTTTGTACACTTTAAAAACAACCTCTACATCATCTATCCTTATTGTGAGTATACCCTCTCTCAAATAAATTAAAGCTCCCCTCCCCCTCCCCCAATTGCTAAAAATGGATGCCCCAAGTTGATTGGTACCTGTTCGTCTACCTAAAAATCTAGAACAATAAAGTCAGCAGGAATAATAAATTTACCAACCTTTCTGAGAACATCCTCTAAACACTTTCATGATGGTCAATAGTCATTTTTGCCAGCTGCAGTAGCACAGAGCTTGGTCTAGGCTTCTCCAGACCCAATATGTTGGACAAAGATAGGGGCATCAAGTTGATACTGGCTCCTAAATCACTAAGTGCCTGAACCACCTAATTGTTCCCAATCTGAATAGGGAGAGTGAACTTCCTAGGGTCCTTAAGCTTTTTAGGCATCTTTTGAGTACCACAAAACTACACTCCTCAGTAAGTGTTGCCACCTCCACATCCTGCAATTTAACTTTGTTAGAAACCATATCTCTCAAGTACTTAGCACACTTTGGCATTCCCTTAAAAACATAAAAAAGAGATAAGTTAATGTGTAGTTCTCTAAATGTATCAAAGAACTTTTTGAAGCACGCATCCTCATTTACCTTTATATGCTTTTGTGGGAAAGGTAGTTGTGGGATCTTCTTCACTTCTTAAGCAACTTTTCCTTTTTAGTACACAAACTTTATCAACTTTTCATCAACTTAACCATTTACCTGTTTAGGACTCGAATCAGCATCCACCTTCTTAGTTGCCTTTGGAGGTTCTCCATAAAGCTCCTTACCACTTTTCAAAGTGATTTCCATAACTTCTTTTTGAATTTTTGTATATCCTGGCAGACCACCTTCAGGCCTGGTATTTAGTGTCTATGATAACTATCCCAACTACTACTTTAAGCTTTTCATGGCTGCTTACTGGTTCTTTATATCTGCATCTAACTATGTTTGATTAAGTAGAATTTATTTCATCATTTCATCCAAGTTGCTAATAGTCTGATTTCCATATGCTTGTGGTTGCTGAATTTGTTGTTGTTGGCCATTCTAAGGTTGATTCAGTGGATGATTCTTTCCATTTCATGTTGTAGGCATTCCCATAATTATACCTTTGAGAATTTCCGACATACATCACAAACTTAGCCGCTGAATGACCAGTGTTTCCACAAACCTCACACCAACCACTGGTTTGTTGAACTGCATTAACTATTACAATAGGTTGTGTAGCTCCCACTTTCAGGCTGCTGAACTGGGTGTTTATCAAATTTTGTAATGCAACAACCTGAGCTGATAAAGTAGTGTATTGGTCCACCTCCAATACACATGCAACTTTCTTCATGGAACTTCTTGAATTACTATGCCATTTTGGAATTCCTTGTGCTATGCAGTTTAAAAAGGTACTTAGCTCATCATAAGTCAACTCCAATGCTTGACCACCTACATTTGAATCTAGAAAAAATTTTGTGTTGTGGTCAGGTTCTTCTATAAAAGTATAAAAAAGTACCTCATTGTACTCTTGGTGATGTGAAAAGTCTTGAATAAAGGCCTTAAATTTATCCCAAGCATGATAGAGGTTCTTGTTTGGCCTCTACTTAAAGCTGACAATCTCACTATGATGTTTCGCAGTCATACCAGATGGAAAGAATCTGATGAGGAACTTTTAGGATATGTCATACCATGATGTGATTGAATTCGCTGGTTCACAGTTCAACCACCTTTTCGCTTCCCCAATAAGTGAATAGGGGAAGAGTGTCAGCCTCATATAATCAGCATTCATATCTGTTGAAATGAATGTGTCAGTGAGCTCAATGAAATTCTGCAAGTGCACCTTTGGATCTTCATATACAAGCCTTGTAAACTTTCCACTGCTAATCAACATATGCACCATATTATTCTTTATCTGGAACCTCTCTCCAGTAGCTTGTTCCTAAAAAGGTGAGGTCAAATTTATTGGAAGTGGGATTGCCACTTCTCTAACTGTCTTGGGGATACTTGTTCATCATCTATGAGAGAAGGATTATCTTGACATTCTTTGATTTGTGGAATCCAGGGGAGGAGGATTGCTTCTCTTCTTCATTGATGGAAGTGTTTCTTAGGTTCGGGGAGTGGTTCAACTAATTCTCGAGCCCTTGCCAGCTTACTACCTTGAATACCTATTTCCTACAAATATAACACCAAGAGCAAGTGTAAAACACCAAAGTTATCTAAAAAGTAAAGCCAACAATAAAATAGTTGACATATAGTGGCCTTCAATAAATCCAAATATCAATCCCATGGGGACTTGTTCTAACAACTATTTGATTTCTGTTCACAATTTAGAATCAATTGATGAAAGAGTAACCAAAAAAGAGCTTCGAATATTTGTAAACTAAGGTAAAGTAAACAATCTGTAAAATAAAGGTCTTGAAATAAACAATACAGTAAGACCCAGGGTTAAAGCACTTTGTACAATCATACAATATTATTGAACTTCATTTGTTAACTCACTTATCTTGGTTGTTGATTCGTAAGTTTAATCGCATGATCATGGTCTCCCGACAGCTAATCATTTTTCTAATTTGTACATTACAACTACTTGTCCAAGAAGTCCAAAAAGTAGATAGCCCAAGTCGTGTAGGATAAGGATATCAAGTTTGGCCGTGTGGGATGTCCAACATACTTCCTTGCCTATATCATGGAATACCCAATGCAGGACCTTGAATTTTTCATGGTCTAAGTAATGTGGGGCCTTGCTAATATTATGTCAAGAGTGGTGCACCATACCTATATCGCATTGGCTCACTAGAGGTTACATCCAAATTCTTGTCTAAGTGTTCAGGTCCCTCTTGCCTTGTGACGTTATTTAACCTTCAATTACATCTTGTTCCATATAACATTATCATCAAATTAAACTCCTCAATCATTCTATATCATCGATAACAAATATTATAGCTCACAACAACACAATGGTCATAACGATGGACTAAAAACACGAGCTAAAACTAGGCTAGTTCACATTCATCTTCAACATATCATTCCTACTCTTGACTTAATACAATTGAATGTTTCACATTACAAAAAAGTTTTTCCCCTCATAATTACACATTTAAACCACTTGTAACTTATTAAACACACTAGAATCATATGAGACCAACTAGATACACACCTAACTCAAGCTAGTAAAACTAGTTTTCTCGATTGAACTCTACATGACTCAGTTAAGTACAAACTTGTTTGAAAACACTTTCAACCATTGTAATAATATTCTTGAAAACTTATATGCTTATTTATATCATCATTACACATAAAATAGACAAATTATCCTCAAAACAAGACTCATCAAGCTAGAATAGTAACACTAGAGTGCATAAATACACCTAACATTAATCCCTAAAGTAAATATGAGCTTGTAGTATCTTTCTCACCATATAAGATACTTGTGTAGATCTGATGCCCTATATTTTACCCTTCTTCCCATAATAGGTATGTACCATTAAAACCACATCTTATCTTTCTTCTTTCTTAAGTTCCATGGTAGTTCACAAATTTTACTTTTATTTCATTTATGTATACTCAGTAGATTAAGTGTTCCTGTAGTTCTTGGATACACAACTTCTCCCATGAACTTAAGGTTGTCTTTGATGAAACTATACCTTCATCCCATAAGAAATTCTACATATAGGTTCAATACATACAATGATTTTCCTTGGAAGAACAAAGACATGAGACCAGAACACTTGCATAGGTCCTTTCTTCATATAAGAGAAACCTAGATGTCCATCTTGTTTTTTCCTACAATCTTGTCAATTAGAAGTTGGTATTATAATATTGATAATTTTTTTAGCATGTAATGTCATATCTGAATATTTAAAAGAAAAATAGCTTGACAAACCCAACAAATTTAGAATCTCTACCTAAAACTCATTTGGCACCCCTCTAACATAAATGGATCTCTTATCCATATTTGTTTCCAACCCAAAAGCTTTAAAAATTCATTAAATAGTCCATATAGTAACCTGACAAAGCTTGTATCCCTTATACTACACAGTAGTATATCATCAACAAAGCTGAATTGGTCAACATGTATTATTTCAAACTTTTGATGATAGTTGAAATCATGCACATGTTGTAACTGTTTGAGCAGTCTAGTAAGATATTCCATAGCTAAAATAAATAGATATAGGGAAAGTGGATCCCCTTTTCTTAGGTCTTTTAAATTGGGAATGGGGTACTGGATGCCTATTTATAAGTATAGCATAATGCACATTACTAATGCTCTCAAAGATCAAATCCAAAAATCTTTTGGAAAACAGTAGCTCCTTTAAGACATATCTGATAAAGCCCCATTCCATAGAATTATAGGGTTTCCTCATATCTACCTTAAGCATATATCTTGGGTAAATTTTCTTCCTTATATACCTTTTTACCCATTAATTGCTTAACATAATTTTTTAATTGATCATTCTTCCTAGGACAAATAAATATTGGCTTCTATCTACTAGTTTGTCCATCACATTTTGCATTCTATTAGTGAGCATCTTTAAGATAATTTTGTATGGTAATTTACAATAAGAAATGGGCGTCTACTCAAAGATATTTAATTGTTGAGCAACCATTGGAATTAAGGTTACTATTGTACAATTTATAGTGCCATGGAGAGAGTGTGTTCTAAAAAATTCTTGAGCAGTTATAGTTCTCTCATTTCGTATAGTGGACCAAGTTTCTTGAACAAAACATTGAATCCATCACAACCTGGATCTTTATTATCATAAATCCCCTGAAGATAATGAATTATGTCTCTTATTTTTATTATCACTAATCCCTCATAGAGCAGGACTTATATCTTAATGAGAGACATCTTCTATCAGCAATATTTATTTACATATATTCAATAATTTCCCCTATTACATCACCAAAGGATTCACAATAGATCGGTGATATGCACAAGTACCTAATAGTTGATTATAAAAACCAATAATCTTATCCTTGATGTCCTTCATAGTAGTCACCCTTTCTCCAAGAGATCTAATAACACTACAAATTTTACTATGTGAGATTCTATATTTAAGACTAGCATGAAAGTAAGCAGTATTTTCATCTCTAATTTGTAACCAGTAGACCCTTGATATTTGTTTTATTATGCTCTCTTCAATATTTAGCCACATCTCATGTTCAACTTTTATTTCCCTTTAAGTAGTGATAACATCTTATTACTTTCCAGTTTGTCTCATATCTTCTTAAACATCTTGTAGGTTTTGTCTATACATGCTAATCTTGATCTCTATGATAGAATATTTTGATGTATTAAGAGACTTTAGAGATTCTTTAACTTCTTTGAGATTTTACCTTATACCTGCCAAATTATGATCCCTTGAGCACTTTGTCCAAGAAGTTTTAACTACATCCTAAATCTTCTCACACTTGACCAAATGATTTATAAACTTAAAAGGACTGGGCTTCCTATCTTCAATGTGATATATAGCATGAGACTAAGTGGGGAATGATTAGAAAAACCAGGCTCCATCAAAGGAATAAACATCATTCATCCTGCATTAACTAGTGCCCAATCAATTCTACTATATGTGTGACCATTTATTCAAGTGTACTCCCTCCCACTAGTTTTCTGTAACACTTTGTACTTTTCAAAACATATACGACCAACCTAGTATTGAAAAAAATACTTAAACTTGAGATAATAAGGAGGTATTTGAGCTTAAAATTATAGTTAACTATTAAGTTAAAGTAGAAAAATTAAGCGGTTGGAAAAATAGGATAAAATAAGTGAGGTACTTGCTTAAATTAATTAAGCTATTACGTGACAAGTAGGTCTATCTTCTACATAGACTAATAGACCGATTTGGGGCCCAAATTAAGTGACTAATTGCAGTCCCAAATTAAGTAAAAGAAAATAAGAAGAATGGTAATCCAAGGCCCAATCTACCCAACACTACAAGATATAAATAAAACTGTCCTAGTAGGTACATCACCTACTTGGACTTTTCCCTACCTTAAATTGCCAAAGTAGGTGAATCACTTAGTTATCATTTATGGTCCAAATTAGAGCAAAATGATGGATGGAAATAAAGTTGAGAGTGAGTCAGGAAATTGTGAGGCCTTTAAAGGCCAAAAGTCATCAACAAACTATCATATTTTTCTTATCAAATCAAACTTCTCTCAAGTCCTTTACTCTCTCTTTTCTATCCTCCAAACAACCACTCTATTTTTCATTAGGTTTCTAACTATTCTTTAAGTTATTATTTGTAAAGTATCCCATAATATCACCTTTTCTCCTAATTAATATCAAATATATTAGAAATTTATTCAAGGGGAGTGAACATATACATTTTGGCAGCCAAGGTGTTGCCACTATCTAATTTCATGTTATAAGCTTGGGTTGTTGTTCTATTTTTATGTGATGTTTCTGGTGATGTTCCTTTCTAATTTTGTGTCTTAGAGAAGGTTAAAAAAATAATACTTCGGGAAAACTAATAGATTAAGACGTCCAAGGTAAGTTGCTTCCCTAACTTCTAATTATTAACTCATTTGTGCATTCTAAGCATACTTGAGTTTTAGAACTCATGGGATGTTAATTGGAAGTTGTAGTTCAATATTTCTAATTATATCATGATGTTTAGGATGTATTATGAAATTGAGAAGATTGTGAAGTCGTGGATGGCTTTGAAAAATGATTGGTTAATGCTACTAGGGTCAAAAATAAAAGGTGTGAACATGGGGAATTTTTTTGTAGTTTATGGATTTTGTGACTATTTATGGTATTTTTTATATGAATTATTGTTATGAGGAATTTAGTCACCTTATTCAATGGCTTAATGGAGTTCCACTGAAGTATAAAAGGAGGGTATGGTGATATATCATATGTTTGGAGGTTTGGATGGTCGTAATGCCCACTAAGTGTTTAGCTACTAATTTGTAGGCATATAATGTGATTGACTTGTAATATTAGCTTCTTTATGTCCTTATATTGTAGAGTAACACTTAAAGGAAAGGTAGAATTATTAAAGTCACATTTTGTAATATCCCGTAATTGTCTTAGCTTAATTCAGCCAATAGTATATGTACAAGAGGCTTAGAACCTAAAAATTTGGCTAAGTGTTGGAGACTTAGATTAATTTTTGGCCTCTTAACTTCCGTGGTTTTTTTAAATAGACCTTTCCGACCCTGAGACATAAGTTTTTGGGTTGATTCATGTTTACGGGTGTAAGTAGGATGTCTCACGTAAGTTTTGGATTTTTTGGATGAGATTTGGACCACGTTTGAATATTCAAAACAACAACTCACTGTGATTGGACCACGACTCGGTGAGTATAGCGATGAAGGGGTCACCACATCTCGGTGAAGATCAAATCAGCAATTGTCATATTCTAGCAAGCCACTGCAATTGCACTGCATTGCATTGGAAATCATGATAGAAGCCTTGGTGTGTCGCGATGAAGGCCCAATCAGCATTCCAGTTACAAATTTTAAATTGCAAGGGTAGTCTTGTTATTTTCCCTCACCCAATCCATCCAAAACACAAAATTAAAACCCCAAAGGGCCATATACCCCATTATTCATAATTTCTCTCAATTGAAAGCTATTTTCTCTCAATAACCAACCCTAGACCATCAAGATTCGAGCTCAAGTTTCAAGAAAACCATGAAGAATTCTTCCATTGAGTCCAAGAACCAAATTTCAATTATATATCATGTTTACATGTGTTATTGTTGATATTAGCATTTGATACATTTGAAGATGATATTTTCATGTTAAATCCTTAACCCATGACTTTGGTATTGAAATTTTGTTACAATCACATGTTTAAAACTATCTTTATGTTTTAACTTTATGATCCCCCATGTGTTTGATGAGATGCCACATAGATGAATCTTGAATAATGACTATTTATGATGTTCTCTAAGTCATATTGTAGTTTCAAATGTTCTCATGTATACTTATTGACATTGCTATCTATTCTTGGAGTTTTGATAACCAAAAACATAGCTTTTTACTTATTCTTAGCATTGTCAGTATGTTTTCAGATATAGCATTGTCAGCTCAGTCAGTACATCAGGTCAGTAAACTCAGTTCAGTTCAGTAATTAGAGTCAGTTTAGTTGGATTAGGATTTAGCACCAAGCGAACCCAGGATGGGGGCTCACTTGCTAGTTGAGGGTGTGACCTTTAGTTGCAATCCCTGTGTTCTAGAACTACATATCCAACATAGGTGGAGATGTTAACCTATTAGTTAAAGGTTGACACATATCTCATTAGGACCCTCGCAGTTGAGGGTGACCTTTAGTCCTTCGGGATAACACTTTAGTGGATCCACACAGCTAGTATTAGTACCCGTGGCATAGTACTGACACACTTACAACTGGGGTTACATGTTGGACCCTAATTAGCTGTTTTGGGGACATATCGGTTAGATGATAGCTCCCATAGTCTTAGTCTAGTATTCAGTCCAGTACTAAGTTTCAGGTTTATTTGACCATAGTACAGATATTAGTTATCCAGTTATTAGTATTCAGTGTCTCAATTTATAGACTTTATTAGAATCATGTATTATGATTGGTCATGCATTCTCAGTCTATAGTATTCATGCATTCTTACTCAGTACTTTATGCTATTAATTCAGTCAATTATTACTCATGCACATGAACCCATGTATAATATCCTAAACCTTTTTAGCATACCATTATATTCATATTACTAATCGCATACTCGTTACTTGCACTATGATATATCAAATCATAGGTTCAGATGCTCAAGCACCCGACCGCACCTAGACCTTCAAGCACATCATCAGCAGTAGCAGTAGTGAGTCCTCATGTTTTGAGTTCCATTTATGTGTACTTCAATTCAATAGTCAGTCAGAGTAAGTTGGGGACTTGTCCCATCAAATCCACAGTTAGTTAGTTAGAGGCTTTGGTACACATTTAGTTTGTTTTCAGTTATCTATTGTTATTAACAGACTTTGCAGTATTGTTTTCAAATAGTTTTTTCCTATATTACGATTCAATAATGTTTTCTATATTTGAAACCTTATGGCGTATTCAGTTAAATTCTGCACATATGTATCCTTTATTATCAGTTTGTTCAGTGCTCACAGTAGGTACCAACTCATAGGTTAGCTTGTGATCTCTTGAGACCGTAAGCACCGTGTGGCATCCAAGGTGTATTCCTTGGACATTACCAACTTGGTATTAAATCGAAAGGTTTTAAAGATTTATGGGAAGTCTAAAATCCATGTTAAGTAGAGTGTTATACATGGGTGTAACGTGCGCCACACTTATGGACAGAAGGCTAAAAGATATTTTAGGAAAAGTTTCCCTTCTTTCAGTATTCATATTGTGTGTATGATTATGAGATTGAGTTAAACTCTCTAGCTAATTCAATCTGTATTCCATTTATAGAACATGCCTCACAGAAAAACTAACAAAAGAAGGAATGAGAATCAGCCTGCACCTCCGCATATTCAGGAAAATCCCCTGAATGAGCATGTCTCATGCAAAATTCAGAGTTGAATTCACTACCTTAGCTCACTTAGTAGCTTCCCAGAATAATTATTCAGCTGTTGTCACAGGCATTCCAATGGCTAATATTGCCACAGTTAGGATTCAGGACTTTACTCGAATAAACCCTTCTCTATTTCTTGGATCTAAGTCTAATGAGGATTCATAGGAGTTCCTTGACATAGTTAAAAAGGTATCTGACTGTATGGGTGTGACTTGTAGTAAGAGTGCAGAGTTGGGTGCTTACCAGTTGCATAATATTGCTCATACTTGGTTTAAGCAGTGAATGGGAGATAAAGGGATGATACAGGGCTTGTTGAATAGGAAGAGTTTGCTAAAGCCTTTCTAGATAGGTTCTTTCACTTAGAGTTAAAGGAATCTAAGGAGCAAGATTTTAAAAATTTGAAGCAGGTAAACATTAGTGTGAAAGAGTATTCTCTTAAGTTTACTAGGCTAGCCAGGTATGCTCCTAATGTAGTGTCTGATGACATGTCTAGAATGAGTAAATTTGTCTTTGGTGTTGCTGATAGCATGGTCAAAGAGTGTAGGACCATGATTTTGATTAATGATATAGACTTGTCTAGGTTAATGGTCCATGCTCAGTAGATTGAGGAGCAAAAATTTAAGGAAAGAGAGAGAGAGAGAATAAGAGGGCTAGAATAGGTAGCTTTAGTTTTGCTCAACTGAGGTCGAAGAGTGGTAACCATCCTTAATTTAATCAAAATCTTCAGCCCCAGCTCTATCTTTAGCTAGTGCACCATCTCTGAAGTTCAAAAATGATAATCAGTGTAAGGCGCTAGGCCCTAAGCCTCAAGTTAGTATGAACAATGGTTGCATAAATCATTTTTTCTAGAAATGCGGCAGAAACCATCAGGGTGTGTATAGAGTAGGTAGTGATGTATGATTAGGGTGTGGCAAGCTAGGCTACATGGTCAGGGATTGCCTACAGAGTGGTCAGCACGGTCAGTCCAGTCGTCCCCCAGTTCCTTCTGGTCGTAAAACTCAGCAGGGTGTCGCTTCTAGTGTGACCAGTGGTTAGTGCCCAAATAGATTGTATTAACTTCAGTCCCTATAGGATCAAGAAAATTCTCCTAATATAGTTACTGGTACGTTATAGGTCTTTCATTTACATGTTTATACTTTGTTAGATCCCGGAGCTTTTTTTTCATTTGTAACTCCCTATCTAGCTGTGAATTTTGGTGTCTGTCCTAAGACTTTAGCAGAACCCTTCTTAGTGTCTACCCTAGTAGGTGTCTTTATTATAGCCAGGTAGGTATACAGGAACTGTCCAATCATAATATCCCAGAAAGTTACTTTTGTTGATCTTGTGGGGTTAGAGATTACTGATTTCGATGTTATTCTTAGTATGGATTGGATCCACTCATGCTATGCTTCATTTGATTGTAGAAATAGAGTTTTTTGTTTTTAGTTTCCAAATGAACCAATTCCTGAATGGTGGTGTAGTTCCTCAGCCCTTAGAGGTCAGCTTATTTCGTACCTTATAACTAGAAAAATGATATCCAAGGGGTATGTCTGCCATCTTGTGTGAATTAAAGAATCCATCTTAGAAACTCCTAGTCTTGAGTCAATTTAAGTAGTGAGGGATTTCCCAAATGTGTTCCCTAAAGATCTTCTTAAGTTCCTCTAGAAAGGGAAATTGACTTCCGAATAGACCTTCTTCTAGATACTCAGCCTATCGCTACTCCGCCATATCAAATGGCTCCAGCCAAATTTAAAGAATTGAAAGAATAGCTAAAAGACCTTTTACATTAAGGAATTATTAGGCCTAGTGTTTCCCTATGAGGCACTCTAGTTCTTTTTGTGTGAAAGAAATATGGTTCTAATAGAATGTATATCGATTACCGTCAGTTGAACAAAGTCACAAATAAGAATAAATGTCCACTTCCCAGAATAGATGACTTTTTCAAATAAATTCAAGGTGCCAGTTATTTCTCAAAGATAGACCTCAGATTCGGCTATCATCATCTCAAGGTCAGAGAAAGTGATATTCTAAAAACAGCTTCCAAAACTCAGTACAATCACTTCAAATTCCTAGTCATGTCCTTTGGTGTAACAAATGCCCCAAAAACTTTCAGAGACTTAATGAACAGGGTGTTCAAGAAGTACTTGGACATGTTCATCATAGTCTTCATAGATGACATTCTGGTCTACTTCCATAATAAAAATGATTATGCAGACCTCCTCAGAATAGTATTTCAAAGTCTTAGTATCCATTAGTTGATCGTCAAATTCAGTAAGTGTGAATTTTTGATAAGATCAGTAGATTTCCTTGGTCATATTATTTTCGGTGATGGCATTAAAGTTGACCCTCAAAAGACCAAAGCAGTGAGAAATTGGCCTAGACCCATTTATCCATTAGACATCAGGAGTTTCTTGGGTTTTGCTAGATATTATAGATGGTTTGGTGAAGGGTTTTCATCTACTGCATCCCCATGTCCAGATTGACTCAAAAGAAAGTCAAATTTTAGTTGTCATATTTTTGTGAGAAGAATTTATAGGAGTTGAAGACTCAACTTACCTCAGCCCAAGTTTTGACGTTACCCGATAGTTCAGATAGGTTTTTTATGTATTGTGATGCTTCCAGAGTTGATTTGAGTTGTATAATTATACAGAGAGGTAAGGTCACATCCTACTCCTCTAGACAGCTTAAGCCGCAAGAAAAGAATCATCCAACCCTTGATCTTGAGTTAGTAGCTGTTGTTTTTGCCTTGAAATATTTGGAGGCATTATTTGTATGGGGTGTATGTTGATGTGTTCACAGATGACAAGAGTTTGCAGCATGTGTTTTCACAGAGAGAGTTAAATCTCTATTAGAGAAGGTGGTTAGAATTGTTGAAATATTATGATAGAAGTGTTTTGTATCATCCGAGCAAAGGAATTGTAGTGGCAGCTGCCCTCAGTAGATTGTCGATGAGTAGTGTTGCTCATGTCGAGAGTGATAAAAAGAAGTTAGTTTAGAAGGTTCATCAGTTGGCTAGATTAGGTATTCATTTGGTTGACTCAGCTGAGGGTAGTGTATGGGCTCAGAATAGTTAGAAATCTTCTTTGGTGGCTGAAGTAAAACAAAAGCAAGATAAGGATCCTAGCTTGGTCAAGTTAAAAGAGTTAGTCGGAGATTAGAAAGTAAAGGTTTTCTCCCAGGGGGGAGATGGTGTGTTGTGTTACCATGGTAGAATATGTGTGTAGATGATTTCAGATAGCAGATTCTCACAGAAGCACATGGTTTGTGTTACTCTATTTACCTAAAATCTATAAGATGTCTCGTGATTTATAGAAAATCTATGGGTGAGCGGTATGAAAAGGTATACTGTAGAGTTTGTAGCCAAGTGTGCTGATTGTTAGTAGGTTAAGGTTGAGAACCAAAGGCCTAGTGGCACTATGCAGGAGTTCATTATTCCCACTTGGAAGTGGGAAGTGGTAAATATGGACTTTGTGATGGGTTTCCTTCGTACTCGTCGTCAGCATGATTCGATTTGGGTCATTGTGGAAAGGATGACCAAATCAGCCTATTTCTTGGCAATCCATACTTCTTATTCAGCCGAATATTATGCCAAGCTCTATATACAAGAGTTAGTTAGATTGCATGGAGTCCCGTTGTTCACTATTTGAGATAGAGGTACTCAGTTTGACTCCTTTTTTGGAAGGGGTTTCAGAAGAGTCTTGGTATCCAATTTTATCTCAGTATAGCCTTTAATCCTCAAATATATGGTCAAGATAAGAGGACCATTCAGAACTTAAAGGACATATTGAGAGCTTGTGTTATCGACTTTAAGGGTAGTTGGGATGTTCACTTGTCATTGATTGAGTTTGCCTACAACAACAACTATTATTTCAATGTTTAAATTGCTCTATTTAAGGATATATATGGGAGGAGATGTAGATCTCCTATTTGTTGGTTTGAGGTGGGTGAGACTGCGTTCGTTTGGCCAAATTCAGTGTGATATACTTTGGAGAAAGTTTAGTTTATCAGGGAGAGGATTAAGATAGCCCAAAGCCAATAGAAATCTTATATAGATGTGAGGAGAAAGGATTTCGAATTTGATATTGGTGATTTGGTATATTTGAAGATATCTCCCTTGAAGGGAGTAAAGAGATTTGGTAAAAAAAGGGAAGCTTAGTCCCCGATATGTAGACCCTTTCAGGATCTTGAGTCTTTTTGGAAAGGTCGCGTATGAGCTTGAGTTGCTTCCAGATTTGGCATCAATGCATCCAGTGTTCCATGTTTCTTCATTACAGAAGGGTATTGGTGATCCAGCTATCGTTGTTCCTTTAGAGAGCTTAGATATCCACAACGGTCTTTCTTATGAAGAACTCCCAGTTAAAATTTTAGATCGCCAGATTCGCAGATTGAGGAACAAAGAAGTTTCCTTAGTCAATGTTTTTTGGAGGAATCAGTTCATTGAGGGAACTACTTGGGAAGTAGAAGCAGACATGCGTACCAAGTACCCTTACCTTTTCTCTGCAAACTTAGAGTCAGCTTAATGTAACAGGTTTCTCTAGAGATCCTCTTTTTCCAGTTCTAGCCATATAATCATGTTCATGTCATTGTATGCATTCACGAATCAGCTCAGTCAGTCACCATGTTTTAGACTCAGTCATGTAATCATGTTTTTCAGTTATGCATAATCAGCATGTAATTTTAGTACCTCTATATTCTCATATTAATCAGTCTCATTTGGGGTTGAATCTTCCCAATGGAGAGATATTATAATAGCCCATAATTTTCTTTGCTCAATTCAGCCCATAGTACATGTACAAGAGGCATAGAACCTGAAAATTTGGCTAAGTGTTGGAGAATTAGTTTCATTTTTGGCCTCTAAACTTTGTTCACTTTTTTAAAGAGACCTTCCCGACCCTAAAACGCAAGTGTATAAGTTGATTCATATTCAGGGGTGTAAGTAGTATGTCTCAGTTAAGTTTTGGATTTTTTGGATGAGGATTGGACCATGTTTGGATTTTCAAAATAGCAGCTCACTGTGATTGGACCGCGTCGCAGTGAGTATAGTAATAGAGGGGTCACCACGTTGCGGTGAAGATCAAGTCACCATGATTTCACCGCGTCACGGTGAAAATTGCGATGGCAGCCTTGGCGCATCGCGGTGAAAGCCCAATCGACGTTCTGATTATGAATTTTAAATTCTAACGGTAGTCTTGTCATTTTCCCTTATCCAATCCATCAAAAACACGAAATTAAAACCCCCAAAGGGCCATCATATGATCCATTATTCATAATTTTTCTCAATTGAAAGTTATTCTCTCTTAAGAAAACCAACCCTATCCTTTCAAGATTCGAGCTCAATTTTCAAGAAAACCACCAAGAATTCTTCAATTAAGGGATGTTAGATGTTCAAACATGGATCCTTTTTGTCCATGGAGTCCAAGAACCCAATTTCAAGTCTAATTTATGATATTTACATGTATTGATGAATTTTATCCATAAACTTCCATGAATTTTAATTTTATATCATGTTTGTATGTGTTCTTGTTGGAATTAGCCTTTGATCCATTCGAAGGATGACATTTTCATGTTAAATTCTTAACCCATGATTTTGGTACTGAAATGTTGTTATAATCACATGTTTAAAACTATCTTCATGTTTTAACTTTATGATCCCCCATGTGTTTGACGAGATGCCTCATAGATGAATCTTGAACAATGACTATTTATGTTGTTCTCTAAGTCACATTATGGTTTCAAATGTTCTCATTTGTTCTTATTGACATTGCTATCAAGTCTTAGGGGTTTTGATATGCGAAAACTTAG
The DNA here is from genome assembly GCA_030864225.1 of Capsicum baccatum var. pendulum. Classification (NCBI taxonomy): domain Eukaryota; kingdom Viridiplantae; phylum Streptophyta; class Magnoliopsida; order Solanales; family Solanaceae; genus Capsicum; species Capsicum baccatum. The sequence continues at coordinate 162,655,557 of CM061560.1, forward strand.
TTGTTTACTTAGTCCTAGCATTGTCAGTATGTTTTCAGATATAGCATTGTCAGTTCAGTCAGTACATTATGTCAGTAAGCTAAGTTCTGCTCAGTAAATAGAGTCAGTTCAGCTGGGAGTAGGATTTAGCACTGAGCGAACCCATGGAAGGAGGCTCACCTGCCAGTTAAAGGTGTGACCATTAGTAACAATCCTTACGTTCCAAAGCTATGTAGCCAGCATAGGTAGAGATATTAACCTACCAGTTGAGGTTTGACATATATCTCATTAGGTCCCTGCCAGCTAAGGGTAACCCTTAGTCCTTCGGGATAATACTTTAGTAGATCCACACATCAGTGTTAGTACCCGTGGAACGGTACTGACATACTTGCAATTGGGGTTACAAGTTGGACCCCAATTATCTCATTTTGGGGCATGTTGGTTAGATGATATCTCCCACATTCTTAGTCTAGTATCCAGTCCAGTGCTTAGTTTAAGGTTTGCTTGATCATGGTATACGGATATCAGTTATCCAGTTATCAATATTTCTGGGTCTCAGTTTGCAGACCTTATCAGCATCATGTATTATGACTAGTCATGCATTCTTAGCTTTTATAGTATTCATGCATTCTTACTCTGTACTTTATGTTATTCATTCAGTCAGTTATTACTCATGCACATGAACCCATGTATAACAGCCTAACCCCATTTAGCATACCAGTACATTCAAAGTACTGACCATATAATCGTTTCTTGCACTATGATATATCAATACACGAGCACACAATAGTATTAACACTATTTTCATAAACTATTCCCATACTCCTAGCATGCTTTTATATAGGATATTAACTACCCAACCAATCTGATGAAAGTTAAGCCATGACCTTCATCGAACGAAGAAATCCTAATTTCAAGCCTTCAATTATGAAGCCTCCCCTCTCAAACATTCTCGAAACCAACAAAAACATATAAATATAGAATCTACGCATTAAAAAATCTAATGATACCCATATTGCCTATTTTTTAGTTGGGGTCAAAATGGCCTCCGAATGGGTTTTTGAAAAAATAAGTAAAACTAGAATTTTAGTTCATAAATGCATTACACATGATTAAAGCATGTCATATAAGAAAACCCAAGTGAAAATGGGTTAAGAGAGAGGCTAAAATTAAAGAAAACTATTTTAGGCCTTCTGGGACAAAATCTCCAAATTTCAGTTTTGAAATCACGAAAATATGGATTTTAGATGACAAAAATCAAAGTAAGATAATTGAAATACTGATTTAGAGCTTACCCAATCTTGAGAGTGGAATAAATCAGCCAAAAATGCTAACACTCAAAGTTCAAAGTCTCAAAAATAAAATAAAACCCGAGAAAATGACTTCTAGATTATATCATCTCTGACCGCTACAGTGGATAAATGACCTGTCATGACTCGACCCCGAGATTGGATGTGACGGGTATCTCAAGACCACCATGGGCCGGAGACCACCCCTATAGTATGTCCAATCCAAACATGATATAGTATAATAGCGGAAGCAATTCAAGTAAGCATATGGAAGATAAATAACCAAGTCAAAGGTTCTAAGATCCCAAACAAATATCCTAATCCATAGTTGTCCACAAAATCCTTTAAAACAATCTGAATATAAACTTGGTTGAGACATTCCCCCGATAGTGACCAAAAAGGAATCCAAAATATGAAAAGAAGCTGATAGGATTTTGATACCCACAAGGAAAGCAATAAAATGATCGGCCTTCCGAAAGATGGAGGCTCGCCACTTCAACACAGACCAATTGATGAACCAAAATCCACCTCATGCTGCACAAAGGTAAAAGAGGTGTCCTCTGACCCTACATTATGAAACAATATAGCATCCTAGGATAGTTAGCGGGGTAAGTTCTAGCATGTAACTTAGGAAAGGGATAAAATAATGTCATTGCAAAATCAAGTTCAACTCAATGTACATATTCACATACATGCATATATACATATATAAGATGTTGGGATATGGAACAAGTCTTAGCATGACATTTAAAATTATTAACCTGGACTGTGTAGATTTAGCTATCTTAATAACACCCACAAGCTATATGGGTCCAGCTACCTCCACCAAAAGGTCCCAGTGCGTGTTAGTTGCACGAACTAGAGAAGTCCGAGGAAAGGCCAGGGAATCCATAACCCCACACCAATCTAAAGTATATATATATCGTCTAAACTAAGCACATGGTCATGTAGAACCCTAAGCCAACATACGTGGTTTCCAATATCGGTCCCCTAAGGACCTCAACCTTCCACGGTAAGATACAAAACCCCCATTAAGCCCAATTAAAATGTTTGCACATAAACCCATCCATTAACGGATAATTATTTAATAAGCCATTCACTATTTGTACAGTCATACCAATATACTTGCAAGCTTATAGAATCATGTCATTCTGATTATCCACCAACTTGGGGAATCCACGACCCCCAAGGTCCAATGTAAAATCAAAACACGTTCCATTAACCTTTTATGCAATGCAAGGTTATAAAATTCAGTTCAATATGAATATATCCATGTTTCAAGCAAATTTCATAAGGTAGGTTGAAGTTATTTCCAATTTCAATAACAAAAATCCATACAATATGGGAGAATCCACGACCCCCATCCCAGTTCCCAAGCCCAGGCACAAATTTAGTTTAAAAACCATAAGATAAAGCATAAATAACAATTCCAAAACCATGGGAAAACCAACCAAGTAATAGTCATTCAAAACCCTCAACCCATCATTCAAAACCTAACAAGAAAATCCACATAATCATAACTAACACATGTTTTTCATAAGATAAGTGTTAGGGGAGAGATACATTCTTACGAAAACCAAAAAATTAGTGAGAAACCATAATTTAGAGCTCTAGATGACCAATCCCTAGAAACTCTAACCTTGTTCTTCATTCAGGAATTTGAGAGAGAAGAAAAGTATTTGTGTTGGCTAAATAATTAAAATAGGGACCCTTATATGTTTTATAGTCGTGGATTATATTTATAGAAGAAGGGAAATATCCAAAGTTCCCATAATTAAGATGTTGGAAAGCTGCCGCAAGTGGTTACGAGTCACTTCACGACTCGTGAGGACTAGTCATGTGTCATCACTACGCCCCATGGTCTAGGAAGAAGGTTTAGGCCATTATACTAGTTTGGTCACGAGTCCCTCATCACAGCTCATGACCTCACCATACGACTTGTGAGGTCCAAATTATGACCTCAATAGAAACCATGGACAAATTTACTGGTCAGACTATAATTAGTAACTTAAGACTCGTGAGGAGTCTTCATGACTCGTCAACTAAGTCATAGACTAGCAGTGAGCACAACACCAAGAAAAGTTTTTAGAGTGCAGAACATGGGTTGTTACATTAGCCCCCACCCCTCTCCCTCAGGATCATTCATCCCTGAATGAGGAGTCAAGGAATTTATTAGCATGATACAAGAAATAATACAACCACAAAACCAAAAGACAAATCAAAAGGCTAAAAGAAAAGAATGGGAATCATACCTCAAGTGTTTTCATCCAATGGAAGGAAGAAGAATGGACATTTGGACTTTATGTCTTCTTTGGCATCCTAAGTATCTTCCTCTACCTTTTGATTCCTCCAAAGCACTTTTACCGAATCCACATCCTTAGTTCTCAACCTATGATTACCTATATAAAATCATAACTAGAACTTTCTCATAGGACAAGCAATCTAAAATACCAACACCCTCTAAAGGGATAAATTAAAGAGGGACCACCTACGCACTTCTTCAGCATCAATACATGGAAAATCGGATGAATAGAACCCAAAATCACATGCAACTCTAGTTCATAAGTGACACTCCCGACACTTCTCAAAATCAAATAAGGACCAATATAACGGAGGTTGGGATTCATCTTCTTTCCAAATCACATCACTCCTTTCATAAATGATACTTTTAAGAATACCTAATAACCTATATAAAACTCTAACTCCCGTCTCCTTACATTGGTATAGGACTTTTGGCAACTTTAGGTCGTCTAAAGTCTCTTCTTAATAACTTTCACCTTCTTCATAGCTTATTAAACCAAGTCAGGACCAAACAACCTAGTCTCACCAACCTCAAATCACCCAATGGGAGATATACACCTCCTACCATAAAGACCCTTAAAAAGTGCCATGCCGATACAAGAGTGATGACTATTATTATACAAAACTCAATAAGAGACAAGTGATCACTCCAACTACCTCCAAAATCAATCACACAAGCCCTTAGCATATCCCCCAAAGTCTAAATAGTTTGTTCTGCTTGTCCATCAATTTGAGGGTGGAAATTAGTGCTAATGTTCACCTTAGTCCCAAAACCTTTCTGAAATAAGTGCCAAAACTGAGAGAGAAATTATACACCTTGGTACAAAATAATGGACTTTGATGCTTTATTTAAGCTAACTATCTCTCAAAGAAAAACTTAGTATAATCCTTTCCAGAGCAGTTAGTCCTCACATACGAGAAATAAGCAGACTTAGTAATCCTATCCACAATAACACAAATCAAATCATACTGATTGCGAGATGGTGGAAGACCCGTAACAAAATCCATATTGGTTATCTCACACTTCCATATAGGAAACTCTATCTCTTGAGATATGTCACCAGGTCTTAAGTTCTCAACCTTCACTTGCTGACACACTAAACACCTAGCCAAAAAATTTGCCACATCTCTCTTCATATTGTTCCACCAATAAGTCACCTTCAAATTGTGATACATTTTTATCAACCTCGGGTGTACTGTGTATCTCGATTCATGATCCTCATCCAAAATCCTCTCTCACAACCCATTAACATCAAGACCACACAATATGTCTTGGTACCTCGGGATACCATCACCACCAATCTCAAAGGCCATCACTTTTTGTTGACCCACATCACCCTTAATCTGCATAAAAATAGGATCCAACACTTGTGTCTTCTTCACCTCAGCACCAAAAGATGATTTAACCACTTTTTTCATAATTACTTCTCTATCTAAAGAATCCAAGAGATGAATTCCTAAGTTAGTCAGGTGGTGAATATCTTTCACCAATATTTTATTCTCCTTATCCACATGAGATGAACTCCCCATGAACAACCTGCTTAGAGTATTAGAAACCACATTAGCTTTACTTGAATAATAGTGAAGACTCATACTCATTAAGTTTCCTAGATAAATAAGCCACAACCTTCCTATGTTGCATCAAAACACAACCCACTCCCATACGGGACATATTATAATAAACAACAAACCCATCAGTACCCTCTGGTAGGGTGAGAAATGATACTGAGGTCAACTTATCTTTCAACTTCTCAAAGCTACCTTCACAATCATCGAACCATAACAACTTTATATTTTTCTACACCAACTCTGTCAATAGAGCAGCAATAGAAGAAAAGTTCCCTACAAACCTCATATAATACCCAGGGAAGCCCAAAAAGTTCTGAATATAGGCAGGAGTCATGTGTCTAGGCCACCTCTTTAATGCCTCAACTTTTGTGGATCTACTTTGATCCCCTCACTGAAAATAACTTGACCGAGGAAAGTCACAATATTCAATAAAAACTCACACCAAGAGAATTCATCATACAGCTTCTAATCCTTAAATGTCTGCAGCATAATTTGGAGGCGATTGCATGATTCTTCTCACTCTTTGAATGCACCAAAGTATCATCAATGAAAACAATTCCAAGAATTATCTGGAAACCTAATTCATAAGATCCATGAAAGCAGTTAAAGCATTAGTCTATCCAAATGACATCACCAAAAATTGATAGTAACCATATCGGGTTTGAAAAGTGGTCTTAGGAATATCAACCTCCCAAATCTTTGACTGATGCTAACCCAAATAAATATCATTCTTAGATAAATAACTAGCACCCTGAAGCTGGTCAACAAGATTATCAATCCTAGGAGGAAGGTAATTATTCTTCATGGTGACATCATTAAACTGTCGTTAATATATACATATCCAGAAAGATCCATCTTTCTTATGCACAAAAAGAATAGAAGAACCCTATGAAGAGATACTAGGACGTATGAAACCCTTATCAAGAAGATCTTTAATTGCTCCTTTAGCTCTATTAACTTAGCTGGAGTCATTTGATATGGATAAATAGAGATAGGAAGGGTATCCGATATAAGATCAATCCCAAAGTCTATTTCCATATTAGGAGGAATGCCAGGAAGATCCTCAGAAAACACTTCAGGAAGATCATTTACCATGGGAATAGATTGCAATGAAGGAGCCTCAGAGCTAAAAATTTTAACTACTGGAGATATCCATATCATTACTCAACATAGTGGCCTTACATTCCAATACCAAGTCATGAGAAAAAACAAATGTAAACTTCCTTATTTGGGCTCTAATGATAGACACTAACTTCAAAGTATAGAGAGACAATCGATGAAATTTCAAAGAATACTTTTTCACACTCATCCTACATTGCATTAGATTTACAAACACCTTTGACTTAGCTTCTCTCAATACTTAAGGAAAGAAGCAATCAAGGAAAGCACCATAGAACTTCTTCTACAAAGCCTGATCAACATCATCACCTCTTGACTGCTCCCACTCCTTATACCACTGATATGCCACCTTCTTTAACTGATATAAGGCAAACTCCATACCTTCAGAATCAGAAGCATGCATCAGCTTAAAGATTTTCTCTATCTCATCAACAAATCCTTAAGGATCCTCCTCGACCATAGAGCCAGTAAAGGTTGGGGGATTAAACCTCATGAACTGACAAACTCAAGTAACCTCCATAGATGGAGAAATAAAATAACCCTGACCTAGCTGGCGAGATTAGGAAGTCATCAACTAAGTAAAAAGATTAATAGAATAACGGAACTCTGCATCAGAGATGTCTTGTTGAGGAAATTGACCATGAGTGTCACTGACCGAATAAGGGCTAGTGGGGACTGGCAAAACTCTACATCGAGCGGCATAATTAGGAGCAGGTACCCTAGAGTGGGTCTACATTTTATAAGCATATCGAGTTTTATCCATATTATCCTCAGGTAGGACAGAGGGTCTGGCGAATTTTCTATAAGTATCAGATCTTTTGGAAGGCATGATCTGAAATGTGAGTAAGGCAGAGATTAGAGGAATGTTAATACACCAGACTCTATAGCAAGAAATAGAACACAAGAAAGAGAAACATTCATAAATGTCTTGTATCCTCTCCCTTATAAGTGTGGCATGCTACATACCCATAAAAGTGACTCTAATTTACATGGATTTGGGGTACCTAATGACCATGAACCTTGGCAATGATAGCAAACTTGTCATGACATGACCCCGAGCCTGGTCGTGATAAGTATCTCAAGCCCACTATAGGCTGAAGACCACCCCCATGGTATGTCCAATCCAAACATGATATAGTATAACAACGAAAGTAATTCAAGTAAACATATGGAAGATAAATTATGAAGCCAAAGGTTCTAAGATCTCAAAAAAATATCCCAATCCATAGTTATCCATAAAAGCCTCTACAATAATTTGAATATCAATTAGGTCGGGACATGCCCCCAACCATGCACAAAAATGAATCCAAAATAAAAAAATAAATTGATAGGATTTCAATACTCATAAGAGATGCAATAAAATTTTCATCCTTCTTAAAGATAGAGGCTCACCACTGCAACGCAAACCAATCGATGAATCAAAATTAACCTAACGCTATATAAAGGTAAAAAGGTATCCTCGGAACCTACATTATGACATAATCTAGCATCCTAGGATAGTTAGTGGGGTGAGATCTAGCACGTAACTTAGGAAAAGGATAAAATAATGTTATTTAAAAATAAAGTTCAACTCAATTTACATGTTCACATACATGCATACACACATATATAAGATGTTGGGATTGGGAACAAGGCAATCATTAACATGGACTATGTAGCTTTAGCCATCCTAATGATACCCATGGGCTATATGGGTCTGGCTCCCCCCACCGGAAAGGCCCCCAGTGCATGTTAGTCGCACGAACTAGAGAAGTCCAAGGAAACGCCAAGGAATCCATGACCTCACGCCAATCAAAGGTATATTTATATATATGAAGTAAGAACTAAGCACACAGTCTTGAAGACCCCCACGCCGGCGAATGTGGTTTCCAATATTGATTCCCTCAGGACCTCCACCTTACACGATGAGCTACATAACCCCTATTAAGACAATTTAAAACATTTTCACATAACCCATCCATTAACCGATAATCATTTAACAAGGCATTCACTATTGGTATCGCCATAAAAAAATATTGCAAGCTTATAGAATCATGACATTTCGATTATCCACCAACTTGGGGGAATCCACGACCCTCAAGGTCTAATTTAAAATCAAAACATGTTCTATTAACCTTTGATCCAAAGCAAGGTTTTAAAATTGGTTTCAATGTGCATATATCCATGTTTCAAAGCTAATTTCATAAGATGGGTTGAGGTTATTTCAAATTTCAATACAAAAATCCATACAATGTGGGGGGATCCGCGACCTCCATGATTCATCAAGTCAATTTGGGGGAATCCACAACCCTATCCTGATTCCCATGCCCATGCACAAATTTAGTTCAGAAACCAAATGATTAAGAATAAATAACAATTATAAAACCATGGGAAAACTAACCAAGTAGTAGTCAATCAAAACCCTCAACCCATCATTCAAAACCTAATAAGTAAATCCATATAAACCTTAATTAACACATGGTTTTCATAAGATAAGTTTAAGAGGAGAGATACATGCCTGAGAATACCAAGTAACTTCAGAGAAACCATAACTCGGAGATCTAGATAACCAATCTTTGAAAACCCTAACCTTGCTCTTAATTGGGGAATTTGAGAGAGGAAAAAAGTGCTTATGTTGGCTAAATAATGAAAATAGGAACCCTTATGTGTTTTATGGTCGTAGATAATATTTAGAGGAGGAGAGAAATCTCTAAAGTGCCCCTATTAAAATACAAAAAAATTGCCGCCAATGGCTACGAGTCACCTCATGATCAAGAGGATTGGTCATGAGTTGTCACCATGACCGATGGTCTAGGCAGAAGGTTTGTGATATTATATCAGTTTGGTTACAATTTCTTTATCATGACTCGTGAACTTACCATACGACTCATGAGGTGTAATCGTGACTATGACAGAAACCATGGAAAAGCTTACTAGTCAGGCTATGATTAGTACCTTACAACTCATAAGAAGTCTTCACGACTCATCAATTGAGTCGTAACTTGAGTAGTGAGCACAACACCAAGAGAATTTTTCAGAGTTTAAAACATGAGGTGTAACGTGACCATTTTAGTGATCATCACTAAAGCGGTCAATTGTTGCTTTAGTGAAATTACCTTGCATGCTCAGTCTGCTTTAGTGGACAAAGGGTCGTTGCAGCAGCTTTTGCAAAATCAGATGAGGCTCTACTAAAGCACCCCCTAGCTAGGAGTTCTGTCGCTAAAGTGATCTAAGTGGTGCTTTAGATACCAACGCTAGGCGACCCAAGTGGCGCTTTAGCGGTTGCACTAGCTAGGACTTAGAAGATTTCCAAGTCTCTATGTACCCCTTAGGATTCATCCAGAATTCCAAGAACGCCAACAAACTATGCTTTACACGACTTGAACTAAGTCTTAGTCATGACGGGTATATCAAGCGCACTATGGGCCGGAGACCACCCCCTAAGCATTACCTCAAGAGCATATAAATAAAAAAAGTGAAAGCCAACCAAAACTGATAATAAGATGTATACATAAACGAAATGAAAACTAAGAGTCAAAGCAACATCAAACCCACCCTTGTCCATAAAAGCCTCTAAAAACAGAAATGCTAAATAGGTCGGGACATTCCCCCAACCATAACCTAAAGAATCCAAAACAAAATACCAAGAAATAAAGAAAATAGATGAATTGATCGGGCCTTCCGAAAGATGGAGGTTCACCACTTCAAAGTAACTCAACAGATGTGCCAAACCACTTAACGCTGCACAGGAGAAATAGAACACCCTTCAAACCCTACATCATGAAATAATAAATCATCAAGGGATGGTCAGTGGGACAAGCACTAGCACGTAACTCAGGAAAAGTGATAAAATAATACATCACACTTACATATATATAGGATGTTGGGATATTAACAAGGATCATGAATATACGAGTTCAAAAGAATAACCTGAACTCTATAGATTGCTCCATCCTAAAGGCACCCATGGTATATATGGGTTCAGCTTTCCTACTGAAAGAGCCCAGTGTGTGTTAGTCGTACGAATCGAGAAAACTGAAGAAAAGGCTAAAGACACAAAGTCCATAGCCCTTCCAAAATATAAATATAATGTGTGTACCAAGCACACGATAATAGAGACTCCCACGCCGACAAATGTGGTTTCTAGCGTTGGTCCACCCTGGGACCTCCACCTTCATGTTGAGATACACAATTCTCTTTAAGCCCAAATTAAAATAGTTTGCACAAAAACCCAACCATTAACCAAGGAGTCTTATATTAAGTCATTTACCAACATGGCGTAATTATACCAACTCATTTGTAAGCTAATATAATTATGCCAAACCAATCGATATAACTAAATTGACTCCTAAGTTTCATTTAAAATTAAAACCTAAGTCCATCAAGGCCATCCAGAACCATATTCATTCATTTATCCTTTAATGAAATGCAATGGGTTCAAAATACAAGTTAGACCATGCAATTATCCATATTCAAAATAAAGTTTGCAAGGTAGGTTGAAGTTAATGCCATTATAAAGCCAACATTTATCCAATTTGGAGAAACCCAAGTCCCGTATTCCAACCATTAAAACAAAGCACCAATTTAGTCCAAAAAATCATAAATTAAATCATGAATTAAATCATGGGAAAAGCAATTCAAGTAATCACAATCAAAACCCTTAACCGTATTCAAACCAACAAATTATAGGCACATAAATATTAAATGATTTATGCCACAATGTAAAAATGTATGAGCAACATGCCTAAAAAATAGAACAATTTGAAGCTTAGAGCTTGAACAGTGAATTTCATATAACCCTTTACCTTTATTGGCTTTTCTAAAATACCCTTTTAACATCCCTAAACATAATTCAAGTCACAAATTGACAATACGCATGTAATGGGTCAAAAATAAGATTGGTGAAATTTTGTAGGGTCTCACAATGCTACCCTACCAAATTTTATGCTTTGGGCTAAGTGATGACATTAAATTTTTGAACAAAAGTTCTTTTCCCAAAATTGACCCTTGAGACCCAATTTTTTGATTTCCTAAATAGAGGGTAGAAATGAGATACCAAAGCCATAAAATCAAACCAACCATCCAACTTCAATGACCCAAATCTGGTACTCAGAATGCCACACAGTGCTCATGACCCTGAAGGACCACAAGGTAACCCATGACTGATATCTATACTGAGCACTTTATAAATATGAAAAAAGGCTGAAAGGCCATAAGGTTTAAATATCTGATAAAACATAACATCTGAACAATATGGTATCACTGTACCAAAACTGAAATAATTGTTTGAACATGCTAGTCTAAAAGCCTCTAAACTATCTAAAAACTGTAGAGTAGATGGGACGTGTCCCCAACTAACTCCGAACTACTAAAGTAATAAAATAATCATGCTTTACTCAAATGATAGAACTCATGTTAATCTGGCTGCTGAACATCTGATCTACTAAGAATACTCTGGAGCTCGTGCTTCTGAACTTGTGGTATAAAGCCCCTAAGCGCAAATACAGCAGTATGATTAAATGTACTGGTATGCAAGTGAGGTAGTCTGAATTCAAGGGGTTTATATGCATGAACAATACTAACTGACTAAATAACATAAATGTGAGAATACATGTATGAATATGTGAGCTATAACTACGATCATAAAACCACTGAATCTGAATACTGATAACATAAGTTTTGTATAATTGATATACTATTATTTGAATGATTATATCTGACAACACTATTTTTGATGGAACTAGATGAGTTCCATACTGGACTGGGTAACTGTATCTGACAGTCCTGAATTCTGTAGAACTATCTGAACTCTATCACTGAGACTGAGACTGAGACTGTAACTATAGAAAGTAGTCATCTAACAGATATGCCCCAAATAAGATAATATAATTGAGTTGGGGTCCAATTTGTAACCCCAATTGAAAGGGTTTCAATACCACACCACTAGTAAGGACAAGCTGTGAGTAATCCCCCATCTTATAGGTACTCTAAGGAGAACGGTGCGGCCCTCATATAATAGGTTAAGCCACCTCATCTAGCCTCAACTAGCAGGTTTAATGTCTCAACCTACGCTAGCTACATAGTTATGGAGCACGAGGATTGCTTCTAAGAATCACACCACCTAATAACAGGTGAGTTCCCATCCTTGGGCTCACTCGGTACTGAATCCTACTCGCATTTGAATAGACATTGAACATGATTAACTAAACTGAATTGGACTGTATTCGTTGAGTTCCATTAACTGAAGGAATACTACTGAGATTAGTAGATTTCTAAGATTACTGTGTTTACTTAGTTTTCATGAGTCATATGACTGTGAGAGTTTTCTGAATCATGCCTTGATTGAGAGTATCTAGAAAACATGACACTGGCTCTAGGCACACAGCTAAATTTTAGGGTACAAGTACCCTCAGAACTAGATAACATAAAACTGACAAGACATGACACTTCTTGACACATGACCATAGTCAAAATTCATAGTACAATCATTGGGGATTTTCATAAAGTAGTCGCATAATATGAGCTTACAGACGAATAGAAATGCATGTAAACATATCATAATTTCATAAGCCTAATCTCATAAGCATTACATCAATCCATTACAAAGCATAACATTAATGTTGAAGTCATATCAAACATAAGGGAGAAATATGGATTCACCAATTTTTGTCACAAATGAGTCATAAGGCATAATTCATATTCTCTTAGGCATTTTATCAAACTCCTTGCATGCATATCTTTAGGCTTAGACATGAATATTTAAATAATACATCATGAAAATATTTTACACTTCCAATGCAAGAACTTCAACCACATGCTAACATATTTTCATTATAGTCATTAAAGACTTCAACTTGGAAATCAAACAACAACATAAACGTGGATATAATTCAATCATACCATGAAATCTAAAGTTTATATTTCAAATAGGGTTTCTTGAGTTTCATGGGTGAAAGGAACCCATGAATCAACACTTGACATACTTGGGTGGATGATTTCTTAAAGATTGGTGAAGTAAATCTTGAATTCTTGACTCGAAATTAAACACCAAAGGTTTATTGTTCTTGAGGATTGATCTTTGAGAGAAACCCTATTTTTGTGTTATGGATGAATAATGAAGTTATGAGCTCTGGTCAGGTATAATTAGGGATTAAAAAGGGTGGAAAAGACCCAAATACCCTTTTAAAAATGGCTTAAAATCTCTGATCGGGAGTGGCGATGGTTTGGGCGACGGTCCATCGCTGGCTTGACAATCGTCGGTCCATCCCGTCATTCTTGGCCAGAACCTAAACTTCCTGCCTTATCTGTGATAATTCAGGCGACGGTTCATCGCTAGCTCAACATTCTGTCGGTCCTGACTGTTGCACTTCGTTAGAAGATGGGCTCACTACCTTAGTTGCAATGGCTTGGGCAACAGTCCATCGCTAGCTTGATGGTCCGTCCGCCTGACCATTGCTTTTGTGCAGTTCCGACAGTTCTCTATAAAACATCCATAACTTTTTACTCCAATACTGGATTTGAATGAAATTGGTATCGTTGGAAATCTAATTCAATTAAAAAGTCAAAATTAGGAAAATTCTATCTAATTTAACCATTAATCATTTAGGAAGTCATCACTAACTCTTCTGGAGACTAGATTTGAATTAAAGAAAGTTTGGGTATTACAACAGCTCCCTTTTAGGAACATTCATCCTCAAATGGGATTGACTAGACTAGGAAAGATGATAGACTGATCTTACTTAAGGGACGTGAACATTTGAGAATGTCTATATGACTGGAACTTCTGATATACTGAAATCTCATACTGAATATACATGTCTGATGCATGGGTATATAACGGATAGTCCTTATAAGTGCATGAATAAAATTATAGAGAAGTTGAGTTTCTCGTGATGAGAATGCATATCTGAAGCATGAATACGTGACTGTCATGATACATAAACATATAATTGGATATTCAAGGGTATTTGATACCAAGTTAATAACTTAAATTTGAACATGAAACTGAATAAGCTTAAACAAAGTTGTTTCCTTGGGCTGAGTCTGAGTTTGCAGAGAAGAGGTGAGGATACTTGGTCCGCATGTCTACTTCTGCATCCCAAGTATCTCCCTCAACGGACTAATTCCGCCAAAGAACTTTAACTAGAGGGACTTCTTTGTTCCTTAGTCTATGAGTCTGGTAGTGAAGAATTTCGACTGGAATCTCTTCATAAGAGAGGTTGTTCTGAACATCAATGCCCTCTATAGGGACAACAACCGATGGCTGACCTATGCACTTCTTGAGCAAAGAAACATTGAATACTGGGTGAACTAAGGCTAGATCTGAAGGCAATTCGATCTCATAAGCTACCTTGCCGAGACGACTGAGAATTTTGAAGGGATGGGCATATCGGGGACTGAGCTTTCCCTTCTTGCCGAACATCTTTACTCCCTTTAAGGGAGAGATTTTCAAGTACGCATAATCACCAATCTCGATCATGAGATCGTTACTGCACATATCTGCGAATGATTTTTGTTAGCTCTGAGCTGTCTTAGGTCGTTCTCTAATCAACTGGACTTTTTCTAAGTCATCAAATACTAAGTTAGGCCTTATAACTGAGTCTTCACTAACTTTGAACCAACCAATTAAAGATCTGCATCTCCTACCATAGAGAGCTTCAAATGAAACCATTCAAATGCTAGAATAATAGTTGTTGTTGTATGGAAACACAATCAAACCCAAGAAACTCAATCCCTCAAGAAACTCCTGATATCTGATGGAGAGATAGGTCTGGGCCATTTTCTCACTACTTTGATCTTTTGAGGATCAACTCTAATGCTATCACTAGAGATGATATGACCAAGGAATGCTACTGACCTTAGCCAAAATTTGTACTTACTGAATTTGTCAAACATCTTATGATTTCTGAGAGTCTACAATTCTATTATGAGAAGGTCTGCATGACCATGCTCACTGCGAAAATAGACAAGAATGTCATCTATGAAGACTATGATGAACATGTCCAAGTACTGCTTGAACACACGATTCATCAAGTCCATGAAGGTTGTCGGGGCATTGGTAAGACCAAAGGAGATGACTAAGAATTTGAAGTGTCCATACTGAGTACGGAAAGCTATTTTTAGAATATCACATTCTTTGACCCTGAGCTAATGATAGCCTGATCTGAGGTCTATCTTAAAGAAATAGCTGACACCCTGAAGTTGGCCAAATAAGTCATCGTTTCTGGAAAGTGGATCCTTGTTCTTGAACATGACTTTATTGAGCTAACGGTAATCTATACACATTCTAAGAGAGTCATCTTTCTTACGCATGAATAATACTGGTACGCCCAACGGAGACACACTTGGTCTGATGAATCCCTTATCTAGGAGATCCTTCAACTATTCTTTCAACTCTCTGAATTCTGCTGGTGCCATTCTATATAAGCTGAGTATCTGGAAGGAGATCAATGCCGAAGTCTATTTACCTTTTGGGAAGAATTCTTGGAAGATCTTTGGGAAAGACATCTAAGTATTCATTCACTACTGGGACTGATCCAAGACTGGGAGTTTCAGAACTAGAGTCCTTAAATCAAACAAAATGATAGACACATTCCTTAGATATTATTTTTCATGCCCAAAGGTAGGAAATAAGTTGACCTCTAAAAAATAAAGTACTACTCTTCCACTCTAGGACGAGTTCATTCAGGAACTAAAACTGGACAACTCTATTTCGGTAGTCGACTGTGGCATAGCAGGAATGAAGCCAATCCATGACAAGAATGATATCAAAATCAATTATGTCTAATTTGACTAAGTCTGCTGAAGTGACTTTCTGAGATACCATAACCGAACAGTTCCTGTATACCCACCGGGATATTATAGTTTTACCCACTGGGTAGAGACTGAGAAGGGTTCTGCTAGAATTTCAGGACTGACTCCAAAACCAACTGCTATATAAGAAGTAACAAAATACAAAGAAGCTCCTGGACCTAGTACGGCATAAACATGTACATAAAAGATCTGTAATGTACTAGTAACCACAACAGGAGAAGTTTCCTTATCCTATCAGGACTGAAAAGCATAGATTCTATTTAGGCATTGCCCATTGGTAGCACTAGAAGAAGAACTTGCTGATTCGGGCGACCGGACTGAGATGGAAGGTGATTACGCTGACCCTGAGGACCTGGTCTGGGGACAATCTCTGACTCTGTGGCTAGGCTTGCCACATCTGAAACACATATCACTTTCAGCTCTACAAATACCCTTGTGGTTCTTACCACAAGTCTGGTAAAGAGGATTGGGTTGGGTACTACTATCACTGCCCTGAGACTTAGAGCCTGGCGCCCTATCATTGTTACTATCCTTGAACTTAAGAACTGGAGCACTGGCTGAGAAAAGAGTTGGAATGGATGACTTTGGGTGGAATTGAGAACTACTTCCACCTTCTGACTTTGGCTGAGCAAAGTTGAAACTACATATTCTTGCTCTCTTATTCTGCATCTCTCTCATCTTAATCTTCTGCTCTTTTTTCTTTTAAGCATGGATTGCAAGCCTAGATATGTCTATATCACTAATCAATATTGCAGATCTGCACTCATTGACCACACTATTATTCACCCTAGAAACAAACTTACTTATCTTAGACCTGATGTCTGCCGCTACATGAAGAGCATATCAAGCTAATTGTGTAAACTTAAGAGAATACTCTTTCACTGTCATGTTTCCCTGCCTGAGATTGATAAATTCGAACACCTTGGCTTCCCCCAGCTCTAGGTGAAATAAAATATCAAGAAAAGTAGTGGCAAACTCCTCCCATTTTATAGGCCCTGCATCACTAGCCCTATCTACTTTCTACTATTTGAACCATGTGTGAGCCACATCCTACAACTGGTATGCAGCTAGCTCAGCACTCTCAACATATAACACCCCCATGATATCCATAACCTTTTGAACCTGATCAAGTAATTCCTTAGGGTCCTCATCTGACTTAAACCCAAAAAAGGATAGAAGATTAATTTGGGTGAAGTCCCAAATCTTAGCTGCAGTTGAATAGGCCACTGGGTTGTATGAAACAATAGTTGGTCGTTCATTCTTGGTAGCAACTCAATTAGCAAGAGTTGTGAATACAGCTCTGAACTCTGCATGAGAAACATGTTCATCTAAGGGATCTGCTTAGACAGACGAGGGGCTGACTGATTTTTGTTTCTTCTCTTGGGAGGGATGTTTTATAGAAGAAAGGGAGAAACAAATTAGACTAAGGGTTAAATTTTAGCTCATGCTCACTGGCATAGTATAAATACTAAAAGAAAGGAAATTGTTCCTAAACTATCTTATATCCTCTTGTACATAAATGTGGAGCGCAACAGACCCATGTACAAGACTCTACTAAATGCGGCTTTTAGACTTCCTAGGACACTATTGAACCTTAGGCTCTGAAACCAAGTTTGTAACGACCCAAATCTGGTACCCGAAATGCCACACGGTGATCATGAAGTACCACAAGCTAACCCATGACTGATATCTACACTGAGCACTGCATAAAATACTATATAAATATGAAAAAAGGCTTAAAGGCCATAAGTTTCAAATATCTAATAAAACATAAGATCTGAATTGTACAGTATCAGCATACTATAATTGAAATAACTGTCTGACCATGCTAGTCTGAAAGCCACTAATCTATCTAAAAACTGTAGAGCTGATGGGACATGTCCCCAACTAACTCCGGACTACTAAAATAATAAAGTAATAAAATAATTATGGTATCCTCGGATAATAAAGACTCACTGCTAGTCTAGCTATTGAAGGTTTGAACTACTAAGAATGCTTTAGAGCTCGTGTTTCTAAACCTGCAGTATAAAACACCATAGTACAAATGCATCAGTACGATTGAATATACTGGTATGCAAGTAAGGTAGGCTGAAAGCAAGGGGTTTATATGCATGAACGATACTAACTGACTGAATAACATAAACATGATATTACATGCATGAATACGTAAGCAATTACTGAGATCATGAAATCACTAAATCGAAATATTGATAACATAAGTTTCGTATAACTGATATACTATTATCTGAATGACAGTGTCTGACAGTCCTATGTCTGATGGAACTAGTTGAGTTTCGTACTAGACTGGGTGACTGTATTTAACAGTCCTGAATTTTGTAAAACTATCTTAGTTCTATCACTAAGACTGTACCTGTGGAAAGTAGTCATCTAACTGACATGCCCCAAATAAGATAATATAATTGAGTTGGGGTCCAATCTGTAACCCCAATTGGAAGGGTGTCAATAACATGCCACTGGTAAGGACAAGATGTGAGTAATCCCTCATCTAACAGATACTCTAAGGAGAATGGTGGGGTCCTCATATAATAGGTTAAGAAACCTCATCTACCCTCAACTAGTAGGTTTGATTTATCAACCTACGCTGGCTACGTAGTTCTAGAGTGCAAGGATTTCTTCTAAGAATCACACCCTCTAATAACAGGTGAATTCCCATTCTTGGTCTCACTCGGTGCTGAATCCTACTCCCATATGAATAGACACTGAAGATGATTAACTGAACTGAACTGGATTGTATTCATTGAGTTCTGTTGACTGATGAAATACTGCTGAGATTACTGGATTTCTGAGATTTTTTAGATTACTATGTTTACTTAGTTTTACTGAGTCACATGACTGAGTTCTATGAATCATGGCTTGACTGAGAGTATCTGGAAAACATGACAGTAGCTCTAGGCACACAGCTAAATTGTCTGTTACAAGTAACCCCAAGACTCGAAAGCATGAAACCGACAAGACATGACACTTCTTGACACATGACCATAGTCAATAATTCATAGTACAATCAATGGAAATTTTCATGAAGTATTTGTAAGCTATAATCTTACACATTAATAGAAATGCATGTAAACATATCATAATTTCATAAGCCTAATAGAATGAGCATTACATCAATCCATTACAAATCATAAAAATTAACGTGAGAGTCATATCGAACATAAGGGATAAATATGGATTCATCAATTTCGGTCACGAATGAGTCAAAAGTCATAATTCCTATTCTCTTAGGCATTTTATCAAACTCTTTGCATGCATATCTTTAGGCTTAGGCATGAATATTGAAATAACACATCATGGCAAATTTTATACTTCCAATGCAACAACTTCAACCACATGCTAACATATTTTCATGATAGTCATTAAAGACTTCAACATAGAAATCAAACAACAACATAAACGTGGATATAATTTAATTCATACCATGGAATCTAAAGTTTATATTTTAAATAAGGCTTCTTGAGCTTCATGGGTAAAAGGAACCCATGAATCAACACTTGATATGCCTGGGTGGATGATTTCTTGAAGATTGCTGGAGGTAAGCTTGAATTCTTGACTTGAAATTAAACACCTAGGGTTTCTTGTTCTTAAGGATTGATCTTTGAGAGAAACCCTAATTTGGTGATATTAATGGATAATAAAGTTATGAGCTCTAGTCTGGTATAATTAGGGATTAAAACGGGTGGACAAATATCCAAATACACTTTTAAAAATAGCTTAAAATCGCTAATCAGAAGTGGCAAAGGTTTGGGCGATGGTTGGTCGCTGGTTCGATGGTTCGTCGGTCCATCCCATCATACTTGGACAGAACCTGAACTTCCTGCCTCGTCTGCGATAGTTCAGGTGATGGTCCATCGCTAGCTCGGCGGTCTGTCAGTCCTAACTGTTGCACTTGGCTAGAAGATGGGTTCACTGCCTTAGTCGTGGCGGCTTGGGTGACGGTCCATCTCTAGCTCGATTGTCCGTCAGCCTGACCGTCGCTTCTTGGCAGTCCAAATAGTTCTCTATTAAATGACCATAACTTTTTACTCTGATACCGGATTTAGATAAAATTGGTATCATTGGAAAGCTAATTCAATTTCCCACCTAAAAAAATGTATAAATTCGGGAAATTCTATCTGATTTAAACATTAATCATTTAGGAAGTCATCACTAACTCTTCTGGAGACTAGATTTGACATAAAGAAAATTCAGGGTATTACAATATCTCCCCTTGGCAACATTCATCCTTGAATAGGACTGACTAGATCGGGAAAGCTGATACACAGATATTACTTTAGGGACGTGAACATTTGAGAATGTTTATATGACTGGAACTTCTAATATACTGAAATAACATACTGAATATACATGTCTGATGCATGGGTATGTGAAGGATAGTTTTTATAAGTGCATGAATGAAATTACAGAGAAGCTGAGTTTTTATGATAAGAATGCATATCTGATGCATAAATACGTGACTGTCATGAGACATGAACATATGACTCGATATGCAAGGGTATTTGATACCAAGTTTGTAAATGATATCTTAACATGTAACTGAATAAGTTTAAGGAAAGCTATTATCCAGAATGCAAGCAAATACAACATATAATAAAAGTGGGGGGATTTGGTTTGTATCAATTTTTGAGTTATAAAAAGCTATAATGACACTTTCGGTTTTAAAATCAAATTTGGGGAGAATCTTGGGATTATGTCTCCCAAAAGGTATTAAGTGTGTAGGTTAGAGATGTTTCATCATGATATCTAGTTGTTGAGTGTGAGATTGGTTGCGTTGAAAGTATTTGCGGCTAAATTTTCTACTAAACCTCAAAGCCTATTGGCTCTTTTGATGACCTAACAAGTGTGCTATTCATTGTCACCCAATACCCCAATCGGGCATCCCTATTTCTAGGAAGATGCCAATGACATGACTTACACTCTATTTACACTTATTTCTACAATTGCAAAAGGTAGTAAACCACATACTTAATTGTCTACCATTGCCTTGTCCCCCTATAGACCTTTTTTAAGGATGCTATGGGTTCCTATGGGTTAACCTCCATCCCTCTTTCAAGGATGGTGAAGGTTTTCTAAATCTTGGGGTTTTCACCCATCAAACACATTTGGAGATTTGGGGTTTTCACCCACAAAATACTAACTATTAAACTCAAGCAATGGTGAAATCCGTACTCAACAACTAGAAATCATGTGAACACATCAACACCCACACCCACACATAAATACACTCTAGTTCAACATAATCCCAAGACTAAGTTACTTATCTACTCAAGAAGAAAGTAGAGAAATATATACCATAATAATTAACCAAAGCATCCATTCTTCACAAAACACTAAGAATTAAAGTCTCCAAAATTAGTTACAATTTTCCCAATTAGGCCTCTAGTTTCAAATTTAAAAATATCTATGAGGTAAGAAATACCCAAAAACGAAAGAGTTTTTACCTATAAAAAGTTTGGGATTCGGCCAAGTGAAATTACAAAACTACCCTGGGTAACATTCCTGCTTAGCCGCGATCGCATGACGTTGTTCGCCACCACAGCTAATGAGACTATTGTATGTTTCTGCAATCACATTCTATTGACTATCTTGACTAACCGCAACCATGGCCTTTGGCCCGCAATCGCGATAACTGGGGATGATGATTGCTCCAGGTCTTCAGTTGCACTTCTTTTCTTCCACTTGATCTCTTATAGCTTTAATCTATAATCTTTTATCTCACCAACTCTATGCCTACAAAATATGGATATTAGTGCATTAAATCATGATTATGTCTCATTTAGTTATACAAAACCTGGTAGTGTGCATGAAAGTTGAGTGAAAATGAGTGGTAAAATCACCACTCATCAACACCCCCAACTTAAAACCTTGCTTGTCCTCAAGCAACACCACTCCTTATCATGTGATAATTTCACATATATGCTCACATTCTATTACGCAATGATCATGATAACATTAACTTGATTATTACCACTAAAATCTGTTCACACATGGGGAAAATGATTTTGACTACACCCCTCAACATAAAATGGTATAATAAAGTACGCAATAGACGTTAAGGAGCAACCATGTGACAAATAATAATACTCTAGAAATGGCTCACTTCTTGACCTCAACCATATTATACATTATTTTGTCTCGTTGTTTGGAAGGTGACAAAATCACCTACCTTAACTTGATCACATGCCTCCTCACAAGAAAGAAGATTTCACACACCTAGCCATTAACTATGCAACAAGGAATTTAAGTGCAAACACTCTTTGTCTCTCAAGAACTCTCAATACTAACAAGTACCATGCTATTGGCTTGCCCCTATTTTCAATAGCCACTACAATAAACACATTTGATGGGAATCAAGGACTTTTTTGACATTGTAAAATAGGTTTAAGATAGGGTAGGATATTATTTTAGGACAACAAGGTTAAAACCTCCTTGAACTTCTACAACGCACTCTTTTAAATTTTGCTATTGGGCCATTTCTTTTCTTTCGCTATTGTGCCTATATTCCCTTTCTTGGTTTTCCCACTTTATTTCCACTTCTCTCTTTTTCTTTTTTTGTTGTCCATAATTCATGCATTTTCTTTCTTTGTTGGATCCTTTCTTTCTTCTAATCATCTTGATTTATATACTTAAGCATGTTGACACTTTCTTATTTCGGCATGAGCCAATGATACCTCTTTCAACTTTCACCACCCCCAACTTAGGCTTTTAGCCACAAATTTTATTCTTAAGTTCAATGAGGATACTGTTTAAGAGAGGGATAATAGAAGGGTCACGGCTTACAATGTGTTTCCCAAGAAAAGTTTAAAGTCTTAAAGTGGGTGACTAAGGATTATATCTATGTATTGGAGGGCTTTTTAGGCTAAAATGGGCTTACAATGTCACAAGAATGGCCTAGGATCATTTTACCAACCAAATACAATAAAAATTTAGCCTTGAAAGACTAATGGGGCAAGTTCTAGATGGTACAATTATACATGAGATATAGACAAATAAGATCCCACACATGGTATGTAAATCTCGTTGAGGTGGTTTAACTGTTCCTTCCCATCGAGACAAATAATTTTCTTAAGTCAATTTTTGGAGTCATAAAAAAAGAAAAATTTTTGTTACAAAGTTGCTCATGTCCACGGCCTTGAATTTTTCAAAAAACACTGGATGGAAGAGGTGTTTGTTTTACATTCGTACCATGCATAATTTGTTAACTATGGAAACGACCCAAGCTCTTGTCTCACGTTGAGTCTTTAATAGGTGTTACCCACCCATATGGCTACTCAGATTTCATCAATGGGTATGAATACGATCCCAAATCAACAATGCTATAGGTACTCAGACTTTTCTTATATTTGTGACATTGATGCCACGGGTACTCAAACTTCCCCTGCATCTATGACTAAAACCCATTCACGATGGTTTATCCTTAAGAATTTCATCACTCAGTCTATTATAGGGAAAATCTCATCAAGTGACCAAAATAATTAAAACAATAATCTAGGAACAAAGTTACTAATTCATGCAAATATGGGCAACATTAGAGTGCCCGATAATTACAACCCAAGTAAAAATAAGGATCATCTAAAAGAGTAGAAAAATATGTAGAAATATCAATAATATAGGCCCAAATTAAATGAATACAGAGACAGTCACCTCCAACTTAAAAGGTAGCAGTGTCCCCACTACATAAATAATCAAGGATAAAAGAGATAAGAGTACTCCTTGAAACTGCATCAAGGGATACTATCATTCTCAGAATTTGCATCATCATCATTCTCCTCAAGATCGTACCAATCAATAAGGGCCTCATCATCATCTCTACCCAGGAGGAAGGAAATCGATCTCGGGGTTTTAGGACCTTTCATAGGCCCTTCACCCCCTTCTACGTCTTGTTAAAGAACTCATCCCTTATGACCATCTTTTCATGTGCAATCCATTGATCTCGATGTCATTTTTCCAAAGATGAATAGGCTTTCTCAAGCTTAGCAATGGTAGTTTTCTACTTTTTTGGTCCTTTCGGAACTTCTCATAATTGGACCATGAAACATATGAATGACGAGTGGTAGAGGGCTCTCCCGGTCCCTAGGTAAAATTATACACATGCTCCTTAATGGCAGCAATATCAATTTTAATATCCTCAAGAGGACCAGTGGTGGATGGCCTATGAAACTCAGGCTCAATACATGCTAACTTCCCCAAGTCAATCATTTTCTTGGTACCTTTTCCAGGTGCCCTAACCTCAAATCCTCAAGGGGTGGATGGGGAACAAGGGCATACCCAAGTATCTCAAGAATACTCCTCAATCCCTGCTCTCCTGTAAAGCTCAATAACCAATAAGGGAGATAACAGAAGTGTACCTCTTTGGTCCTTAAAGTGGTCAATTTCATTGACCACGAGCTGAGCAACATCCAAAGGAATGGTGTCTAAAATGCAAGAAACTATTTAAGCATGTATATCTGGGACTGATATCATAAAGGTGCAAGGGGAAACTCGGCTACATATAATGTGCAACCAAATTCGAGCCTCGAAAGGATATTCATTCATGGAGATGTTGTTTTTTGTTTTTGTCCATGAGACTTCCATTCTAGGACACAATCTTTCCACCAAACAACTTTCCGGCTTATACCCTTTTGCTTTGAATTCCCCCATGTTTGCATGTGGGAGCCCGTAAACATCATTGATTTGCTTTTCCCCCAAGCGCACTATTTTTTCCCGGATCTTAATAGTCATGTTGGATGGATCTGAGAAAGAAACTTTGCTAATATTGGCATAGAATTCACCCACCCATTGCTTATTTACATTGCATAGATTTGGGGGAAAACACCATCACCCTGTAACCTCAAGCTATTCATGAAATTCTGGAAGCTTTTCTGGCATATTGTCTAAGAAAATTCCTCTCTCCGAGAGAAGCTTTTTCCTCAGAAGATCACCATGGTAGTGAGTGTGGCACTCGACTGCCCTAAATTAGTTGTGATCATACTTGTCCATGAGATAGTCCTAAAAGCACTAGGCACACGTGACATTAATCAATGATAATTTTACACACAAAATATGCCACATTGTTCACCAAAGCTCATTGTATAGGCATTTGGTGGTGTTTGGCTAATAGTTGGAAGTGCAGGATTTTCAACATGGCAGAAAACTAGCCTCAATTATTATGATCGCACGCCATAATTGGGTTTGCATTGCCGCAATCGCGGTCCACTGACTGCAACTGCGATTACTAATGTTGATTTCATACTATCTTTCCATATTCCAACTTTCCTAAACTTTTAGACACTAGTAGGTTCTACAATATGGATTCATATTAGGACAAATGACCAAGGCTATTAGGTACTCGATCATTCCCTTCAAATGTAAAGACCCTTATTGAAAACATCATTAAGGTAATATATCGAACACTTGGTGTGAACACTCCATTTGTCTCCATTTCATACATGTGAACACTCCATTTGTCTCCATTTCATACACATTTTTTGGTACTCAAGATTTCCGCACTCATGTGTGCACCATATTCTAGTAGGAAAATACCACACAAGTACCAACTATGAAAACATAGAAACATGAAAATCGAAGACCTAGGCCGTTTCAAAAATCATGAAAAAATCATGAATTCTTTGGCCAATTTTCAAAAATAAAAAGCAAGAATTCAAGGCACCAACTAGATTTGTGATGCAAGAGAAATGAAAGGATGTTATTGGAGAGCTCACACACTTGGACAAAATTTGGTTTAATTAGAGACTAAGATTTGAAAAGGGAGTGTAAGAAAAATGGGGGATGCAGCTGGCCATATAGATAAAGCAACTATAATCATGGTTAAGTGCCGACGATCATGGAAACGTGAGTGACCACGATCGCGATCGCGGTAACAAAGGGCATTTCTTCTCCCTTGTTTTACCCTGTTCAGCTTAATTCACGATTTGATAGCTTTTACCCTATTCAGTTTTCAATACAAAAATTTCACACTTCCTCTTTTTTAAGCTCATCCAATGTACTCTATAGTTCCATAAATGCATGGGTTATTGAAATGCCATGGAATATGAGCCACTCTCGTGGAATTTTTGGGTTGCCTCACACACAGCGCCTTAGTTAACATCATAGCACGATGTCTTCCCTTTTTTCATTCTCATGGCGGGTCCTCAATCCCCTTTTATTTCACCTCCTCAATCTCAACATTTACCACGAACACAACTTGAAGCTCAGCAGATTACATCTTCATCTTATAAACCTTAAAAGTGACTTCATTATCTTGTACCCTAAACTTTATCTCCCCTATTTCTAAGTCAGCAATGTCCCGTGCAATGGATAAAAATGGATGAACAAGGATTATTAGTACCTCGTGGTCTATTTCACATTCCAATACCACAAAGTCCGTTGGGAGTATAAACTTGTCCACTTGAACTAGGACAACAAATACAATCCTTACGGGCCTTTTGATACACTGGTCTGCCATTAAGAGTTGCATAGATTTTGGTGTAGGAGCATTCAAATCAAGATTCTTATAGATGACAAAGGGCATGAGGTTGATACTTGCACCAATATCGCATAGAGCTTTTTGAAACACATGTGTTCCAATGGTACAAAGAATTATGAAGGCTCTGGGATCATCTTTTTTTCTGCAATCATACTATCCAAAATAGAACTACAACTGTGGGTGACTTCAATGGTGTAACCTTAGACAAGCTTCTTTTTTTACATCAATTTATTCATTAGCTTAGCATATCCTAGGATCTATTGGATCGCCTCAAGCAATGGGATGTTTATTGATAGATTTCTAAGCTAGGTCATAAATTTTTTTAGCTTGTCACCCTCCTCTTTTCTTTGCAATCATTAAGGGAATGAGGGAGAAACTTGGATTGTAGGCCTTGTTTCACTTTGTGGCTTTTCAACCTCAACCACTTCTTTATTATCTTTCTCATCTTCTTCTTCTTGATTTTGAGGTAACACCTTCTTTGGCTTAGCCTTAGTCATCTTCCCACTCAAGTCTCCTTTCAAGTGCTCATCAAGAGTCTTCCCACTACTAGTGCCAATTTCTAGGACTTAAGCATCATTCTTTGGATTAGAAATTATGTCACTAGGAAGTCCACCCTAGGCCTAGCATATAATTGAATGGAGATTTTCCGAATTTGGGTCTCTAATTACTTGATGGAGGTGGAGTGGGACACCATGGTTTGAGAGAGTTGGGAGAATTCACCTTACAATTCATGGACCATCTTGTTTGTACCTTCCACCCTATTTAAAATTTGGGACAAAATATCCTTGGCCTTGAACTTTTTGGGTTCAATAGAGCTTAACTATTTGTTCTTAGATCGATCATAAGGGGCACATAGCAGTCATAATCACGCTTTATATCCCTCAAATCCCTATCATGCTCACGATCCATCAAACCTTGATTCCAACCTTGCCTTTGATAAGTAGGGCGGGAACACCCTGAATAGTTTGTTAAGTACCAAATATCCTCATCCAACTTGTTGGCCTCCTCGTCATCCTCATAGGCCTTAGATTCTATGGCATTTACCACTTTCACGGGTGCACCCATAACATTCTTTTTCAAGAGCTCAAGTTGGGTCATTATTTTTTCTATACTCTTCTCTTTTTCCTCATCTGGCTTGCTTTGTTCATTGTCAACCACAGATGTAGAGGGAGACCTTTTGTGAACTTTGATATATTGGGTATCCCAACCCCGATTATGCTTTGTTACCTATCCCAACAATTGAATTGCCACATGGTAGTTTATCTTTATTACTAAAACTTCTACCGCGCTATCCACAACAATTTTATTAAGCGGATCAAGGGCCCGATATAAGATTTGGAGAAGAATCTTCTCCAAGATCTCATGATTTAGACATTTTACCAATTTTTCATTGAATCTTTCTCGTGCTTCAAACAATGGTTCCCCACTTAATTACCTAAAATTTATGATCTCATCCCGCATTTGGAGCATTTTGGATGGTGGGAAGTATCAATAAAGAAAATTCATAGTAAGCTCATCACGAGTAGTGATTGAACTAGGTGGGAGTGAATGCAGCCATAACCCCGCCTCGCTCATTAAAGAGAATGGGAAAAGGAGAAGACAAATAGACTATTTAGTGATGTGTGCGATGTTAAAAGGTCCACACACCTCCACAAAATTCTTTAAGTGAACATTGGGGTCCTCATATGCTTGACCAACATATTGCACCTTCATTTGTAACATGTTTAACATAGCACTAGTTATATGTAAAACTCTATTCCCATTAGTTAGTGGGATGCAGATTGCACTCATTTGGCCCACATCATATAGATATCCCTCGTTATCTAGAGGAAAATAAAATGACCCCATGGTACTAGCATTGTCAGTCATTGTTGTGTCAACACTATTATCACCTACAAAAAAATCAAAAACAACAAAGAAAATAAATCACACCACCCTGGGTATACCCAAGTAAAAATCACACTGCATAATTAAAATCTATATTTCACTCCCCGACTATGAAGCTATTTTGATAATGCTAAACTTACTCCCATGTTTAAGGGGTAAGGAGGTCATTGTCAATATCCCAAATTGCATTGGGGTCGAATTCACAAGGAATGAAATACAAATTTCAAGTCCTATGGGTGCTCTAGTTAGTAAAAGGATCCCAGAATGCAAGAAAACACAATATATAATAAAAGTGGAGGGATTTGGTTTGTATCAATTTTGAGTTATAACAAGCTATAATGACACTTTTGGTTTTAAAATCAAGTTTGGGGATAAACTTGGGATTATGTCTCCCTAAAGGTATTAAGTGGGTAGGTTAGAGATAGTTTATCATAATATTTAGTTATTGAGTGAGAGATAGCCTAGGTCAAAAGTCTTTCCGACTAGTTTTTCAACTAAATCTCAAAGATTTCACCTATTGGCTCTTTCAAGCAACTAACTAGTGTGCCATTCATAGTCACCCAATACCCAATCGGGCATCTATATTTCTAGGAAGACCCGTGACATGACTTAAACAATATTTACACTTATTTCTAAGATTGTAAAAGGTAGTAAACCACATACTTAATTGTCCACCACTGCCTTATTCCTCTATAGACCTTTTTCTAGGATGCTATAGGTTCCCATGGGTTCACCTTCTTCCCTTTTCAAGGATGATGAAGGTTTTGTAGAGCTTGGAGTTTTCACCCACAAAATTCTAACTATTAACCTCAAGCAATGATTAAATCCATGCTCAACAACTAGAAATCATATAAACACATCAAAACCCATACACAAATACACTTTAGTTAAACATAATCCCAAGACTAAATTTCTTAGTAACTCGTGAAGAAAGTAGAGAAAGATATACCTTAAGGATTATCCAAGGCATCCATTCATCACTAAACACAAAGAATTCAAGTCTTTAAAATTAGTTACAATCTTGCCTAATTAGGGTTTTTGTTTCAAATTCAAAAATATCTATGAGGTAAGAAATACCCAAAGAAAAAAGGGTTTTTACCTATATAAGGTTTAGGATTCGACCAAGTAAAATTACAAACTACCTTGGGAAACATTCTTGCTTAGCCGAGATTACATTACTTTGTCTGCCACTGCGGCTAATGCGACCATAGTATGGTTCCTCAATCACTTTTTATTGACCATCTTAACTGACCACGACCGCGACCTTTTGCCCACTATCGTGGTTACTGGGACTGATGACTGCTCAAGATCTTTAGTTACACTTCTTTGCTTCCACATGATCTCTTTTAGCTTCAATCCACATATTCTTATCTCGCCAACTCTATGCTTGCAAAATATGGATATCAATGCATTAAATCACGATTGTGTCATATTTATTATACAAAACTTGGTGGTGTGCATAAAAGTTCAGTGGTAAAATCACCACTTATCTTTCCTCATCAGTCGAGGACTTGTTATATTATTTTTATGTTTTCTAGTATTTCAGTTTATGTTATTTCTGTAGTCAGAGTTAGTTAGGGACCTATTTTAATAACTCATCATGGTTAGAGGCTTTCAAATAGTTGGTTATGTTTTCCACCAATGTGCTTCAGACCCCCTTGTTATGTATTTTATTATTTAAATATTTTATTAAATGAATATCACACTGTATATTATTACCTTCCTTTCGGTATTTACAGGCAGTTCATCGATAAGATTGGGGTCATTTATGGCCTTAAATACCATGTTATGACTAGGGGGTAGTCTCAGGTCCTGACAAACTTGGTATTAAAGCCTAAGGTTTTAAAGTGTCCTAGGGTGTCTGAAAGACATATTAAGTAGAGTCTTGTTCATGAGTGTGAAGTGCACCACAGTTATGGATTAAAAGCTATGAGATATTTTAGAAAAGATTCCCTTCTTTCAGTATTTATGTTTTGCGGTGGAGCATAAGCTCTATTAAACTTCTCTTTCTAACTCATTCTATACCATTTACAAAAAATGTCTAGAAGGGAAAACAGAAGGAGAAATGAGGACCACTCTACACCACCTATTCTTGAAAACCCTTTGAATGAGGAGGTGTCTCATATCGAATTTAGGTCTGCCTTTACTATACTAGACCAATCCATGGATGCTCAAAATAACCAGTAGGTTTTTGCTCAGACAAACCCATAGTTAATATGATAGTAGATATGATCTGAGACTTTGCTCGGATGAATCCTCCAGTGTTCTTTGGATCAAAGTCTATGGAGGATCCATAAGAGTTTTTAGATAATGTGTAGAAGATGACTAATATGATGGGTGTTACTCCTAGTGAGAGTGTTGACTTAGCTGCTTACCAGATTCAAGGAGTAGCTCATACATAGTTTAAGAAAAAGAGGAGGATAGAGGCACCGATACAGGGCTTGTAAAGTGAGATGAGTTTGTTACTGCCTTCTTAGATAGGTTCTTCCCACTCGAGTAGAGGAAGGTCAAGGTATAGGAGTTCATCAATCTCACAAAGGGTAACATAAGTGTGAAGTAGTACTCAGTCAAGTTCTCCCAGTTGGAAAGGTATGATTCGACCATGGTGGTTGATTCTATAGCCAGAATAAGTAAGTTTATGTTGGGAATTTTTGAGGATATGGTTAAGAAGTGTAGAATAACTATGTTGATTAAGGAGATGAACCTCTCTAGACTGATTGCTCATGCTCATTATATTGAAGAGGGAAAGCTCAAGAAGAAGGAAAGAAAGAAAAATAGGTCAAGAACTGGTAGCTTCAACTTCTCACAGCAAAGGTCTGATAGTGGAAATCATTTTTAATTCCACCAAAGACCTTTAGCTCTAGCCCCATCTTCTGCCAGTGTGCCAGTTCATAAGTTTAAGTAGGACAGTCGGGATAGGGATCTAATCTCTAAATCTTATAGTAGTACGAACAACAAATGCATAAATCCGATTTGCAAGAGGTGTGGTAAGAACCACCAAGGTAAGTTTAGGGAAAAAAGTGATGTGTGTTTTTGGTATGGTAAGCTAAGCCACAGAATTCATGATTGCCCAGTGGTGACCTAGAAAGGTAAGGACTTTCATCAACAGGGTCGATCTAATTTTTCATTAGCTCTAGAAGGTAACCTGACTCAGTAGGGTGCCACTAGTGGGCAACATCAGGATCACCTTTATGCCCTTTATACTTGATAGGATCAGGAAAACTCTCCTGATGTAGTAACTTGTATGTTACAAATATTCTACCTTCATGTTTATGAATTATTACAGCCCTAAGCTTCACGTTCTTTTATAACCCCCTATATAGTCGTAGATTTTGGTGTCAGTCCCAATATATTAGCAAAACTATTCTTAGTGTCTACTCCAGTAGGTAGTTCCATTATAGCTAGACGAGTGTAAAGAAATTGCCCAGTGAAAGTGCCTCAGAAAGTTTTCTTAGTAAATCTTGTAGAATTAGACATAACTGGTTTTGATGTCATTCTCAACATGGGTTGACTTCATTCTTGCTATGCCTTAGTTTATTATAGAAATAGAACCTTTTTGTTCAAGTTTTCTGATGAGCCAGTCACAGAATAGAGGGTAGTACCTCAGTGCCTATAGGCCGATTTATCTCCTACCTTAAGGCAAGAAAAATAATTTTTAAGGGTTGTATTTACCATCTTGTCTGAGTCAAGAGCTTAAGTTCCAAAACTCCAAGTCTTGAATCAGTTCCAGTAGTAAATGAGTTTCCAAAAGTATTTCATGAAGATCTTCCCGGAGCTTCTCCCAAGAGGGAAATCAACTTTGGAATATATCTTCTCCCAAATACCAAACCAATTTTAATTCCCTCTTACTAAATGGCTCCAGTTGAGCTTAATAAAATGAAAAAATAGTTGAAAGACCTCCTTTATAAGGGTTTCATCAAGCCTAGTGTTTCCCCATGGGGTGATCTAGTGCTCTTCATGCACAAGAAAGATGATTCTCTCAGAATGTGCATTGACTACCTTCAGTTGAACAAAGTCACAATCAAGAATAAGTATCCTCTCCCCAGGATTAATGTCTTAGTCGACCAAATTCAAGGTACAAATTATTTCTCTAAGATAGACCTCAAATCTGTCTATCATCATCTCAAGAAGACAACCTTCAGAACTCGGTGTTGCCACTTCGAATTTGTAGTTTTATATTTTGGACTAATGAATGCTTCCACGGCTTTTATGTACTTAATGATAGGGTGTTTAAGAAGTACTTGGACTAGTCTTCATAGATTACATCCTTATCTATTCTCGCAGTGAATTAGAGTATGCAGACCATTTGAGGATTGCTTTGCAAACCCTTAAGGATAACCAGTTATTCGTTAAGTTCACCAAGTGTGAGTTTTAAGTGAAATCGGTAGCTTTTATCAATCATATTATTTTAGGTGATGACATTAGATTTGATCCCCAAAAGACCGAAGTAGTAAGAAACTGGCCAAGGCCCATCTCTTTATTAGATATTAGGACCTTTTTGGGCTTAGCCAATTACTACAGGCAGTTTGTAGAGGGATTTTCTTCTATTGCTTCTCCGATGTCCAGAAAGACTCAAAATAAAGTCAAGTTTCAATGGTCAGATTCTTATAAGAAGAGTTTTTAGGAGTTGAAGACTCGACTCTCTTCCGCTCTAGTATTGACTCTACCAGAGGGTTCAGATGGTTTCATGGTTTATTGTGATGCTTTTGGAGTCGATCTTTGTTGTGTATTGATACAATGGGCAAGGTGATGGCATGTGCCTCTAGACAACTTTAAACCCATAAGAAGAATTACGCAACTCATGTTCTTGAGTTGGCATTAGTTATTTTTCCCTTAAATATATGGTGGCATTATCTATATGGGGTTCTGATCACTAACGTTTATAGTATGAATCCACATAGAATGACCTAAAATTCATCAAAGTAGATGGTTCGAATTATTAAAAGATTGTAATATTAGTGTGTTGTATTACCCGGGTAAGGTGAATATTGTGGTCGTTGCCCTTAGTAGACTGTCTATGGGAAATGTTACCCATGTTGAGGATGATAAAAAAAGTTGTTTATGAGGTTCATCAGCTGGCTAGATTGGGTGTTTGGTCGGTTTATTCAGCCAAAGGTATTGGATGTGTTCAGAATAGTTCAGAATCTTATTTAGTTTTTTAGGTAAAGTAAAAGCAACACAGAGATCTTATTCTAGTTAAGTTAAAAGAGATAATTCGAGATCTGAAAGCTGAGGTCTTCTCCCAAGGGGAAAATGGTGTTATTTGTGGTCAAGGCAAGTTATGTGTTCCGAATGTGGATAATTTGAGACAATGAATGTTAGAAGAAGTGCATGGTTTGAGATATTCTATTCATCCAAGATTCACTAAGATGTACCGCAATTTATGGGAAGTCTATTGGTGGAATGGCATAAAAAGGATATTGTGAAATTCATGGCTAAGTGTTCGAATTTTCAGCAAGTCAAGGTTGATCACCACAGACCTAGTTATACGCTTCAGGAGTTCAGCATACCCACTTGGAAGTGGGAAATGGTTAATATGGGTTTTGTTATAGGGTTACCCCAAATACGTTACCAGCATGAGTCTATTCGGGTCATTATGGATAGAATGACCAAGTAAGCCCATTTCTTGCTAGTCCATACCTTATATTCAGATGAGGATTATGCTAGACTCTATCTCAAGGAGTTGGTAAATTTTCATGGGGTTCCATTGACTATCATTTTAGATAAAGGCACCCAATTTACCTCTCATTTTTGGAAGGTTTTTCAGAAAGGTCTTGGTACCCAAATTCATCTCAGTATAGCTTTTCACCCACAGATAGATAATCGGGTAGAGAGGACCATCCAGACCCTGGAAGATATGTTGAGGGATGGCATTATTCATTTCAAGGGTAGTTGGGATGAGCACTTACCTTTGATTGAGTTTGCCTACAATAAAATCTATCACTCAAGTATTCAGATAGCTCCGTTTAAGGCTCTCTATAGTAGGAGGTATAGATATCCTATTGGTTAGTTTGAGGTAGGTGAGGATGCTTTGTTAGGGCCAGATTCAGTATTTAAGGCAATGGAAGAAGTTCAGTTGATTCGAGAAAGGTTGAAGACAACCCAAAATCTTTAGAAATCCTATGTAGATATGAGTAGAAAAGATCTTGAATTTGAAGTTGGTGATTTTATATACTTGAAAATTTTGCCCATGAAAGTGGTGAAGTAAGTAGGGAAAGCTTAGTCCCTGTTATGTTGGCCCATATAGGATTTTGAGCCATTTTAGGAAGGTAGCCTATGAGTTAGAGTTGCCTGCAGAGTTAGCATCAGTACATCTAGCGTTCTATGTATCTTTACTAAAGAAATGCATTGATCCAGCTTCAGTTGTTCCATTAGAGAGTGTGAGTATGGAAGATAGCCCCTCTTATGAGGCAGTCCCAATTGAAATCCTTGACCGACAAATTCGTAGGTTGAGGAATAAGGAGGTCGCCTTAGTAAAGGTTTTGTGGAGAAATTAGTTCGCTGAGAGAGCTACTTGGAAAATAGAAGCCGATATGTGAACCAAGTATATATATCTCTTCCCTATGAATTCAATCTCAGTTTGAGGTAATTGCTTCCTTAATTAATTTATTCAATTTTCTCATTTCTATTTCATCTATCCAGCCATTCTCATGTCATATCGTGCATTCATGAGTTTAGTCCAGTCTATGCATCATGTATCAAATTTAGATAATTATCTATGTCCAGTACGTAAGTGTTCAGTGCATGATCGCAGTATTCCTAGTATTCCATCTCAGACAGTTTTATTCGAGGACAAAGGATCCCAAGGGGCAGCTATTTTAATACCCCAAATTTTCAAACTCTAGACCTCTTAAAAGATAGGCACGGAGCTAGCTTTCCAACGGTTCAAATCTCGCCTTAATTAGACGTCAAGGAAAAAAGTAATGGAAAATTTCCTTAAAGGCCTAACATACATTGTCATGACTACGACTAAGTTTACTAGTTCACTACAAAAAAAAAAAAAAGAGAAGCAAAAAAAAGCGACAAGAATGGCGATACTGTCCGCCTCTTTTTTAGTTTAATTTTATATTTTTATTTATTTTTTATTAAAATCAACGGTCAACGTCTTAATATCCGTCACTCTTTTCGTGTAGTATTATACCAACTAATTAACATATGATTTATAAAATTTTTTAATAAATGCTACGGATAACATCATAATTTATTTAAAAATAATTATAATTAATTTTTTTAAAAAGCGACGTTGTCTGTCAATTTTTAAATTGGATTTCTATTTTTATTTATTTTTATTAAAAGTGATGGAAAAGGTCGCTATACTTTTTATTTTTTAAAATATTAATTCAAAAAAGTGATGCTATCCTTCGCAATTTTTAATCATTTTTTTTTATAAAAATTGATGGACAATGTCGCTTTTGTTAAAACTAAATAAAAATAATTTTTTTGAAAAAGACGTTGTCCGTCAATGTTTAAATTTAATTTTTATTTTTATTAAAATCGACGAACAATGTCCCTATAAATTTTTATTTTTAAAATTTAATTATAGAAAAGTGATGCAATCCGTCGTAATTTTAAATTATTTTTATTTTTTTGTATTTTTTTAAAAAGAGGCGGACAGTGTCGCTTTTGTTAAAAATAAATAAAAATTAACTTCATCATAAAAAGCAATGTTGTCCATCGATTTTTAAATTTAATTTTTATTTTTATTTATTTTTATTATTATCGACGAACAACATCGCTATAATGTTTATTATTAATAAATTAATTATAGAAAAACGACGCTATCCGTCTCAATTTTTAATTATTTTTCTTTATTTTTACAAAAAGTAATGGAGAGTGTCGCTTTTGTTAAAATTAAATAAAAATTAACTTTATCAAAATGACACTGTCCGTCGATATTTGATATTTTTAATTTAGTACTAAATAAATAATTTTTATATTAAAAAATTAAAAGTATTCAATTATATATTGAATACATTAATATCATATGATCGATTGATCAAGGTAATAACATACTGTTGAAGTTATAATATAATAATATAACCTAAATTAGACGACAATTCATGAGAGTATATATGAAATACGTTGTATTACTAGGTAATATACTCGTGTATGTGATGTATATAGTACATATTTTGAAGTTTATAGTCAATCTAATATAGACATATATACACGTTGCTCTCATGTAGTGTAAAAAGCTAGCTAATTGAATCTATCCATCCAAATATTTTGAATAATACGTTAACATATGATCGAGGTAATAATACACTTTTGAAGTTATAATAATGAAGCGAATTAATCGATAATTCATCAGATTAATACTATGTATTACGATATATATATATATATATATACAGAGAGAGAGAGAGAGAGAGAGAGAGAGATTTAATACCTTATTCAAAAATTAATCAACCAAAAATTGTTTGTAGAATACAAAATGCATTGACATTATTATGCAATTGACATTATTAATTTTACTTACATAATTTATTTATAATTAATTTGAAAATAATAATTTTATTTATTTTTTAATATTAATATTTTATAGTTACTATACTTATTAAATATCAACCTAATTCAATTCATTTTTCCTAATTTATTTAAATTATAACTACTTTATACTCAATTTGTGTCAATTGAGTTTAATTGAACTCAATCGAAATCTCCAATTTAATCTTTTTTAATCCAATTTCTAATCACAATTGACTCACCTCCTCAATTTTAATCTTAATTATTTATCATATTTGATCAACGATCAATATTAAATCAATTTTCACTATTATTTTAAATTGAACTACTTCAGACTATTTTTCTTGAACTGAGGGTCTATTAGAAACAACCTATCTAACTTAGCTGTAAGTTTTGCGTATACTGTATCCTCCACAAACTCCAATTTATGGGACTAAATCGGGTTAGTTATTGTATTCATTTTCTCGAAATTTCATAGAGAAAACAATCAAAAGATGTCACCTTGATTAATTATTATTATTATTATTATTATTATTATTATTATTATTATTATTATTATTACTATTATTATTGTTATTACATTTATGACCAACTTATTACAAATTTATTATCGGTAATTTTTATATAATATTTTTAATGTGACATATGTAATTTATTTGTAAGAATAACAATTTTCATAATATTTGTTTATTTATTATTATTATTATTTTATTATTATATTTAAATAGCTGCCTAAGTCAATTCTATTATCTTTTTAATTTTATTTAAATTGTAGTCATCATTATATCTAATTAATGTCAATTTTAACCTTTTTTTAATTCAATTTGATTGATTTTTAAACTAATTTTCAATTCTCTTTTAAATTTTAATCACAGCCGTCGATCTTATGAGATTGACGGTTGAGAGTAAATCTTATTTTTCATATAAAATATACCCAATATCTAAACTCTAAACATAATCACAAAATTTCTACAACACCTAAACACCCAAAACCACCGCCGACAACCAAATCAAGACTCCAAATTTCCATGCCACTATCGAAATCAAGACACCACTGCTTGAACCACTGCCATCACCGTCGATAGCCGTCGAAACATCCAGCGTCGCCCTCCTCCAGGTTTTCTTCTTTCTCTCTAAGTGTATGATAAGTTGAAATTAGTTTAGTGTAACATTCTTTGAATTAGAAATTGGTTGTGACCGATAGACCATTAGCTCAATAATTGACCTTATATTATATTGACTAAATCAAGTTAAACAATTAAAACTTAAATACATAGAAGACTATGTTTCTATTTTATATGTAAACTATTCTAGTTTACTTTTCTTCTTTACTTAGTTAGATAGACCGTTTGATAGGCCAAATTGGATACTAAGAATTTTCTTTTACAGTCTTTTTTCATCACTTTTTTTCTCTTTTCTCCTTTGGTTGATAGACATGTAAAGTTCTCTCTCTGTCTCTCTGAAAAAATATATGGTTTTTAATGTAAGCATAGAATCATGTATCTACTATGTAAAAAGGCGTTGTGAGGAAAATTTTATATATTTACTATTTTCCTTGTCATTTATTTGGGATATAATGAGTTAATATCCACCCATGATTGGTAATTATGTGTTAGATGTGATACTCTCTTTATTTTTTTGCTGCATCTGAAAAATTACTTGCAACTGTACAAGTGTTGTCCACTCGTCTTGGTAGAAAGCCTAAAGACATTATGAAATTAGATGTAAATGAGAAGACATATGGTCCTTGACTTGAAAATGGTTTAGTTTAGTCACTTGAAAAGTAAATTATAGAGTTGAAAATGGTTAAGTATAGTGTTTTAAAATGTGTACTAGTGACTACAAATTAATCAAGTGCATAGTCACTGGAGAAGTGAATTACTGACTTGAAAATGATTTAGTATAGTTACTTGGAAGGTAAACTTGTATTTTGAAATTAGTAAAGTGTAATCACTTAAAAGTGTGAATTCATGACTTGAAATTGGTTTGGTGTTGTCAATTGAAATGTGAATTCATGACTTGAAAATGGCTAAGTTTAGTCACTTGAAATGTGAATTAGAAAGTTGAAAATGGTTGAATGTAGTGCTTTGAAATGTGTACTAGTGACTTCAAATTGATAAATGTTTAGTCACTTGAGAAGTGAATTAGTGACTTAAAAATGATTTAGTGCAGTTACTTGAAAGATAAACTTGTGTTTTGAAATTAGTAAAGTGTAATCACTTAAAAGTGTGAATTCATGACTTGAAATTGGTTTGCTATTATCAATTGAAATGTGAATTCATAACTTGAAAATGGTTAGTTTAGTCACTTGAAATGTGAATTAGAAAGTTTAAAATGGTTGAATATAGTGCTTTGAAATGTGTACTAGTGAATTCAAATTGATAAATGTTTAGTCACTTGAGAAGTGAATTAGTGACTTAAAAATGATTTAGTGTAGTTACTTGAAAGGTAAACTTGTGTTTCGAAATTAGTAAGTATAATAACTTGAAAGTGTAAATTCATGACTTTAAATTGGATTGGTATTGTCAATTGAAATGTGAATTCACGACTTGAAAATTGTTAAGTTTAGTCACTAGAAATATAAATTAGAGAGTTGAAAATGGTTAAGTGTAGTATTTTTAAATGTGTACTAGTGACTTCAAAATCATCAAGTGTGTAGGCACTTGATAAGTAAATTAGTGACTTGAAAATGATTTAGCGTAGTTACTTGAAAGGTAAAATTGTGTTTTGAAATTATTAAAGTGTAATCACTTGAAAGTGTGAAGTCATTACTTGAAATTGGTTTGGTGTTGTCAATTGAAATGTGAATTCATGACTTGAAAATGGTTAAGTTTAGTCACTTGAAATGTGAATTAGAGAGTTGAAAATAGTTAAGTGTAGTGTTTTGAAATGTGTACTAGTGACTTCAGATTGATCAAGTGTAGTCACTTGAAATGTGAATTCATGACTTTAAAATAGTTAAGTTTAGTCACTTGAGAAATGAATTAGAGAGTTGAAAATTGTTAAGTGTAGTGTTTTGAAATGTGTACTAGTGACTTCAAATTGATTAAGTGTGTAGTCACTTGAAATGTGAATTAGAGAGTTGAAAATGATTAAGTGTAGTGTTTCGAAATGTGTAATGGTGACTTCAAATTGATCAAGTATAGTCACCTAAAATGTGAATTCATGACTTAAAAATGATTAAGTTTAGTCACTTGAGAAGTGAATTAGAGAGTTGAAAATGGTGAAGTGTAGTGTTTTAAAATGTGTACTAGTGACTTCAAATTGATCAAGTGTGTAGTCACTTGAAATGTGAATTCCTGAATTGAAAATGGTTAAGTTTAGTCACTTAAAATGTGAGTTAGAGAGCTAAAAATGGTTAAGTGTAGTGTTTTGAAATGTGTACTAGTGACTTCAAATTAATCAAGTGTAGTCACTTGAGAAGTGAATTAGTGAATTTAAAATGGTTTAGTGTAGTTACTTCCAAGGTAAACTTGTGATTTGAAATTTTTAAAGTTTAATCACTTGAAATTGCGAATTCATGACTTCAAAATGTTTAAGTTTAGTCACTTGTGAAGTGAATTAGATAGTTGAAAATGGTTAAGTGTAGTGTTTTGAAATGTGTACTAGTGACTTCATATTGATCTAGTGTAGTCTCTTGAGAAGTGAAGTGATGACTTGAAAATAGGTTAGAGTACTTATTTGAAAGGTGAACTTGTGTTGTGAAATTAGTAATGTGTAATCGCTTGAAAATGTAAATTCATTACTTGAAATCAGCTTAGTGTTGTCACTTGAAATGTGAATTCATGACTTGAAAATGGTTTAGCGTTGTCACTTGAAATGTGAATTTATGACTTGAAAATGGTTAAGTATAGTGTTTTGAAATGTGTACTAGTGACTTCAAAATGATCAAGTCACCACCACCTCTACCTCCACCACCACCTTCTTCTCCACCTCCTCTTGTAGAAGAAGATATTGATGCATATCTGATTGATATAGTTCCTGGAGATATAGACAGGCTTGGTAGAGTGTTCATCGAGCTAGATGGATCTTCGTAAGTTTATTTTTTAATTGATACGTTTATTTTTTCCGTTAATAAAATATTTAACCATACATACTTATTATGTTATTTACAGGTGGCATCCCACGTTAAAAGAAGTTAATGAGGCTGTAAAGGAGAGCGTTAGGAGACTTTTTACATATCCTTAGTAGGGGTGGTGGAGCATTCAAATAGTCTCTAAAAAAGCAATGTTTCAAGAGTATAAGGTATATTAGATTTAATTATTATTTAGTTAACTTTAATAGTAATATATATATATATATATATATATATTAATATATGATATAGCACTAGTCAATTGATTTTCAGACAATGTGTTGTTGGTTGGCAAAACACGATCATGCCATATTCACTATTTTTTAGAGACATGCTGCTATGTCACATCAGATTGCATATCTTAGACGTACCTTGGCATGGGCCGTTTCTTCGTATTCAAGTAGCGAAGAGAAAACAAAGAGTGATGAGGAGTTTGTTGGGGCTACTCCTTAGTGTTGTTGGACTTGACTTTTAGATAATTTTTAGATATTCTTGAACTTATCTTGTAACTAGTGAAAAAACTTTAGGAGTGTAAGTCTTTTGAATGTTGTTGGATTCATTGTTAAGTGTTTTGGATGTTGTTGAATTGATTGTTTAAGTGTTGTTGATTTGAATTGCTTAAATGATTTGTTGATGTAGTGTGTTGTATGACAATTGTAATAATGTGTGTTGCATGAATCTGTATATATTGAATTGCATTTTTATTTGGCAGGTGGGATACAAAAAATGTAGATTTTTGCATTCAAAAAAAAAATACAGAAAAGCGACGGACAGGGTCCTTTTTGTTTGTCGCTTTTTTGAAATACATTTCCAGAAATGCGATGCTTTGCATCGCTTTTTAAATCAGTATTTTTTTAAAGAAGAACGATGATGGTGGTCGCTTTTTTATTCATTAAGAAGAACACAAAGAGACGACCAACATCATTTTTTATTCATTATGAAGAATAGAAAGTGACGACCAACGTCGCTTTTTCTAAAAACAAAATATTTTTCTCAAAATATGACAGCCAGTGTTAATTTTTCTGGACAAAAAATTATTTTTTCCTTTAATAAAATGACAATGTCTGTCATTTTTTGTTCATGTTTTTCACATAAAGAACGAAAAACAACGTACAACATCGCTTTTTCTAAAAATAACTTAAAATTTTTTTCCTAAAAGCGACGTTGTCCGTCGTAATAAAAGCGATGCAGGCTATCGTTTTCAAAAAACAATCGGCCTTTTAGCTACGCTAAAAAAAAGCAACACTTTTTCGTCTCTTTTGGCCAAAAAAGCTATGTTAGCCATCGCTTTTGACTATCGGTTTTTGGCCTTATTTTAGTAGTGGTTGTAACCAATTGTGACAAGTCATCACGAGTAAGTCGTAGTCACTCCAGTGAAAGACCCTCAACTGTAGTCAGTGACCACGACTCCTCCCTATGACCCGTAATCAATGGATACGATTTGTATAGAGGGACTCGTAATCACAATAGTTTGCTACCCAAGACCCTCTCCAATAGTTTCAAGTCCAGTATGTGACTTGTAGTGAGACATTATGAGTCATATAATGGACTTATAACCTAACCAGTAGAGAATACATGAACTAAGCTTCAGATGATGATTCCACCTAATGACTCGTAGTCAATCGTAACGAGTCATAAGGTGCTGAATCATAGTCAAGACAGTGAAGGCCCTAAACTCAGAGTCCCAGCCTATGACTCAAAATACAACTTGTAACCAATCGTGACGAGTCATAGGATTAGTTGTAACGATTAGGAACACAGTTTCCTAAATGATTTTTTAATAGTTTTAAGTTTTTTCCCAATCCTTTAAAAGCCTAACCCATGTTGTTTAGACTTCCAAAAAGGGGGTATATATGACCCAAAACCCCCAATTTCATTATTAATCATAATGTAACTTAGACAAGACAAAAAAGGAGTGATTCCCTTCTTCCTTAAGAGCAAACTAGGGTTTCTCAAGAACAAGATCAACTCCAAGGAATTCACCAAAGCTTCTACTTCAGGTATGTGGGATATTTATCAGTGGGTCCCTTATTCCCATGAGTCAAAAGAAGTCTCAAAACATACAAGTGTAAAAATCTTTCTTTTTTATGGGGTTCCAAGTTAACCATGATTTTTATGAATATCGTTTCAATTATTTGATTCTGAACCATGAAAATATATTCCTCATGATAATTGTGTTTCCATATGTTTGATAATGAAAATGTCTATATTAAGATTAGTTATTGAAATCTTGGGTG
Source organism: Capsicum baccatum var. pendulum (assembly GCA_030864225.1). NCBI lineage: Eukaryota > Viridiplantae > Streptophyta > Magnoliopsida > Solanales > Solanaceae > Capsicum > Capsicum baccatum. The sequence continues at coordinate 162,698,754 of CM061560.1, forward strand.
TTATTCATGATTTTCCCATACCATGGATTGTTCATATTTTCCAAGATTAGTTTGCATTAGGTAGTGTTGGTGGGTAATGAACTCCTATTACCTAGATATTTATGTATGTCATAGATGTCATGTTACAAGTCATTCCGAACATACTTGTATAATAAAATTTAGAATACCATCATGTTGAGCATATTTCAGTATCAGTCATGTTAAGCCTTTTATCAGCATCAGTGTTAATTCAATTGGGAGTAGGACTTAGCACCGAGCGAACCTAGGGATGAAGGCTCACCTGCCAGTAGAGGACTAAGAGCTTTAGTGGAAGTCCTTGAGTTCTATAACTACATAGCCAACATAGGTTATGAGAGGACACCCGTTAGTTGAGGGCTGACACTCTCTTAGGGGTCACCCACCAGTAGAGGACTGACACCTTAGTCCATCGGGACACCAGTTTAGTGGATCTACACAACCCATATTGGTACCCATGGCAAGGTACTGATTTCCTTTAAACTGGGATTATGGGTTGGACCCTAATTAGCTCATATTAGGGCATATCAGTTAAATTCTAGCTCCCATAATTTTAATTTAGTATTCAGATTATATATGTTTAGGTTTGCATGACCAAGTATCCAAATATCAATTTTTCAGTTATTCAGATTATTTTAGTACATGTCTATACATGGCCTTGCACTCATTTTACATGTTCATGCATTCATGCTTAGTACATATATGTATTTTAGTTAGTCCCTATCTCACATACCAGTACATTCAATGTACTGACCACATGCTCTCTTTTGCGCTATATTGATTTCATAGTATAGGTTCGAGCACTCTATTCCCAAATCATATGTAGTTCATTCTTACATCACTCAGCTGCAGCATGGTGAGTCCTTATCAGTCTAGGACTAGTTATATTATTTATCATGTTTTCTAGTATTTTAGTTTATGTTATTTCAAAGTCAGAGTTAGTTAGGGACCTGGCCTAACAACTCATCATGTTTAGAGGCTTTCAGACAATCATATAGTTAGTTATGTTTTTCAGTGATGTGCTTCAGACCCCTTTGTTATGGATTTGATTACTCAGATATTTCAATAAATGACTTTAGCACAACATTTTATTTTCTTCCTTTCAGTATTTACGACTTGTGCCAGTTCATGTGTTAGATTGGGATCACTTGTGGCCTTAAGCATTATGTTAAGACTAGAGGGTAGTCTCGATTCATGACAAAAACTCACACTTGGAGAACTTAGCATACAACTTCTCATCGCTCAATCTCTGAATTGCAATTTGCAAATTCTCCTCATGATCAGCCTCTCTTGAAATAAACCAAGATATCATCTATAAATACAATGACAAAGAGTCGAGATAGAATCAAAATACTTGGATCATCAACTCCATGAACACGACAGTGAATTAATCAACCTAAAACAAATGACCAAGAACTCATAATAAGCGTACCGAGTCCAAAAAGTTATATTCAGAATATCCAAAGCTCTAATCCTCAACTGGTGATACTCTAACCTCAAATCAATCTTTAAAAATGGTAAAGCACCCTGAAGTTGAACAAATAAATAATCAATATGAAAAAAGTATACTTAATATTAACTATCATCTTGTTCGACTATTGATAATCAATACACATATGCATAGACCCGTCTTTTTTCTTCCCAAATAAGACAAGCGTACCACAAAGTGAAGCACTAGGTTGGATAAGTCCTTAATCCAACAACTCCTGCAATTGATCTTTTCAATTCCTTCAACTTCATTAGGGTCATCCTATAAGGAGGAATAGAAATGGGCTTGGTGCCCGACACAACATCAACAGGAAAGTCACATCATGGTCTAAAGGAAATTAGGCAAATTTGTAGGGAAAATAACCATGAACTCACAAACAATATGAATAGAATCCAAAAGAGGCAGTGAATCAATACTAATATCATGAATATTAGATAAATAAGACAAAAAGCTCCTCTCTACCAAGAAACAAGCCTGAAGAAAAGATATAACTCTCTTGGGACCCGAATGACGTGTTCCCTTACAAGATATCCTTAGAACACCCAGAGAAGCTAAAGTCACCGTATTTGCATGCACTCTAGAATAAGATGATAAGGAGATAACCAATCCATACCCAAGATGATATTAAAATATACCATATCAAGGATAATCAGATCTATCCATGTCTCATGACCCACAAAAGTCACAATACAAGATTAGAGCACCCGATCCAACACTAAAAAGTCTCCTCCAAGGGTAGATACATGGATAGCCACAGTAAGAGGCTCACTAGTTAAATCAAAACCCAAAGAAAAATATGCAGACACATAGAAGAAAGTCAAATCCAGATTAAATAAAATAGATGCAGATCTAAAGTAAAGGATGGTGCCTATGATAACAGCATTGGAAGCCTCTAACTCTAGTTTGGTAGGTATAGCATAGTACAATCCATGTCTACTACCTAACTGAGTATCCCCATGGCCACCACGCAGGCACTAATACCTCTGCCTCACACACATCTAGTAGTATCTCTACTTCTCTTAGGGCCACCTCTCACTATTGATATAAGAGTTGTCTTAAAAATACAGCTAGGATAGTTCTTAGACAATTGGACAAACTCATCAAAAACATAGCAAATGACCTAACTCAATACAAGAAGGTATGGCTGAGCTAGAACGACCACCCTAGAACAATGTCTGACCACCCAAAACTGCTGAACTAGAAGACCTACTATATAAACCCTACAAGGGTGCTTGCACTGGTCTACCATGATACTTATGGGAACCTCTAAAATCTCTTCCTTGAGTAATTCAACTACTGAACTTGCCCTAACAACGCAACCTCTTGGTGCCTTCTTGAAAAGCTCAAAGAATAGACTTAATCATCTTTGCTAGATCCACTATACTATAAATGATGCCCGTTACACTACCATCTAGGCAGTAGCCAACTGAAGTAAAACTATCATGCCTCAAATCCCATTGAGACGAATAGGCACTCGTAGCGTAAAGTCCCTAGAGTACCAACCCATAACCTTGTACTTCTCATGCATGTAACTACGATATTCAATGGTTCTGTCAGGTATGGATATGATGCATTAATGAAAATAAAACATGTAATCAAGCTCAAACCTATATGTGCAAGACTTGGCCATTGGGGCCATACGTCAAAAGAAAAAAATGCTACCATGATTTACTTTACATTGGTCCACAAAGCCTCTAAAATATACATAGAATTAATTAAGATCGGGACAACCCCTACCTTACTCTAACTACTATACAATACCAAAATATATATAAAAGACTCGAAAAAAACCCAAATCAATTTGGAGCTCACCAATAATAGTTAGATGCCATGTGCTCCTACTGGGTGGTCTACTAGCTGGAGTACCTATGAATGAAACATAGTGTCCCCCCATGAGGGATGTCAATACAAAGAATGTACTGCATATGTAAGGCATGAAGTGACTATAGGTAAGCCAAGAGCTCAACAAAATAAAATATCAAAATATATCTATATAGACAATTATAGAAGACCACCCTTGGTTGTACCTATGGAATCATGTATGTTGCATCCTTTACATTGCCTTATTATTCTTTACTTTATAAAATTGTAAGGCATTATACAAATGACTAGTTGATCAGTGGTAAAAAGGGATAACCCATGCTAGACATTTTACCTCTTAGGATACGGTCCTCATAAATACACAAATTGGGACCGACCCATGTTAGGCTTTTCTTTCACCCCCAGGATACCACCCGTAATATTGGGATTGACCTATGCTAGGTGTTCCTTCAACCCTATTTTTTTTCAATTACATGCACACGCAAAACAACTTCTTATAAGGTCTTTTTTGACATTTTTGTATTCATTGTACTCTCAAAATAGTATATCAAGTGGAGTGGGAAGTAAGATTATATTACATTCAATTCAGTGGTGTACCACAATACCTTTCTTCTACCTTACAATAAAAATTATTGACATATTTTCCCATCAACCAAGCATTACCCAATATATACACAATATATACACATAAAATATTTCCAAACAGCCCTAAATGACCTTTAATATAGAAACCAAATATTGAACTCACCATCCTTTGAGTTCTGTGCAATATTTTACCAAGATATGTATATAGGAAAAAGGCAAAAATACATAGTATCCATACCTTAATTTCTATAGTAGTTTATTCTCTTAAAATGTATCTCTTTAATAGCTTAATCCCTTCACAGATAAACCAAATGAGAAAAGACAAATCTCTTAATAACTAAGAACAGTGGAACTGCTAAACTTATAGAGGGCTTCCCTATAATTTAATCATGAAGAACATAATTCTCATAGTTTCATTAAGATAAGGTCATGACTTGTTCACTTAACTTTAGCTTGGAAGGAAGGTAAATCCCAGGAACCCTAGTTGAATTATAAGGTTGTTGTATAGCTAAGAGAGAGTAAGAGAGAAAACCTTGCAAGTTGTTTTTTAGTCTAAGTTAAAATAAGCTAAAGGAGTTGGTTTCAATAGGAGCTGCTCTTGGCCGACTTTATTGGCCATTTTTGGGCCATACTTTTTCAAGTAGGTGAATCACCTACTTTCTCATTATATTGGGCCTTTGTGGATCTAAAACTATTAGTCCTTTGCTACCCATTATCTTTCTTTTCTCTCCTTTAATTTAGGCTAGAATTAATTGAAGTAGGTTGTAGTGTACTTGGTCCAATAAGTTGGTCAAGGGAGTCTTAGTAGGTGATGTACCTACTTAGTTCTTAGGTTGGTCAAAAGGTTAAAGAAAGTGACGTGCCTACTTACTTTCTTTTGTCAAGCAAGCACCTTAATTTTTATTCCATTTTTTATTAAAATCCCTTTAGTTAAATTTAAAACCTATGTACACTTGTTCGTTTTAGTCTTTGGACTCAAATACCTACTTAAAATTCCAAATTAAAAAATCTCTCATCGATGGTATCTTTATCGTACAACGTTTAAATGTATGGAAATTTCTTCAACCTTATCTTAACATCATTAATCACATAGGATACTGATTCCATTACCTATACCATAAAGTTATATTAAGTTCTATATAAGTAGAACTAGTACACGTAGAATATGGGGTGTTACATCCTCCTCCTTAGAAATATTCGTCCTCGAATGCTAGCATAACTAGTCAGCCTAAAGAAGTACAAGACTAAGTTTAAACCCATTGTTAGCCACATAACACAAACGTATTTGTACTTACTTGCTAATGCTCCAAATCAGCATCTTGGGCTTTCTCTTTAGATTCAAATAAATGAGGGTACTTGGACTTTATTGCTTCCTCGGCTTCCAATGTGATTTCTTATACTTGTGGGCTCTGCCAAAGCACTTTTACAGAAGCAACTTCTTTATTTCTTAACTTCTTTACTTGCCGATATATAATAGGAATAGGTAATTTTTCATCAGTAAGATCATCTATAACTTGCAGATCTACCATAGGAGTAATAAGAGATGGGTCTTCTATACACTTTTGGAGCATTGAGACATGAAACACTAGATGTACAGTTGAAAGTTCCTGGGGTAGCTCTATCTTATTTGCAACTTGGGAAAATTTTTGAATAATCCTTATATGGCCCTATATAGCGGGGGTTAAGCTTTTTTTTTTACCAAACCTCATTATCCCTTTCATTGTGATACCTTTAGAAATAGTTAATCTCCTATAGCAAACTTTAACCCTCTTCTCCTTGTATCTTCATATAATTTATGCCAACTTTGAGCCATTTCTATCCATTGTTGTATCTCCTTAACTTTTTCTATAGCTTGACGAACAAGATATGGCCCAAATAAGGTAGTTTCACCTATTTCAAACCACCCAATTAGTGATCTACACTTTCTACCATATAAAACTTCATAAGGTGATATTTTGATACTCGAGTGATAGCTATTGTTGTATGCAAACTCAATAAGTGGAAAATGATCATCCCAACTACCTTTAAAGTCCAATACATAATATTGCAACATATCCTCTAGTATTTGGATCATACGTTCTGCCTAACCATCCATTTTAGGGTGAAAATCTATACTCAACTTACTTACGTTCCCAAACTTTTTGAAATGAGCTCCAAAATTTATGGTAAATTGAGTTCCCTATCATATATAATAGAGATTGGGACTCCATGTAGCTAAACTATCACTTTAATATATAATTTTTCATACTCTTTAGCCGTGTAAGTTATCTTATCTGTTAGGAAGTGTGCTAATTTGGTGAGCCTATTAACTATTACCCATATAGAATCAAACTTTTGAAAGGAGTGAGTTAAACCAGTGATAAAATCCATGTTGATAATGTCCCACTTCCAAGTTGGGAGCTGTATAAGCTTCATATAACCTCCTGGTTTTTGGTGTTCTACCTTAACTTTTTGATAATTGGACATTCAACTACAAATTTTTCAATGTTCTTCTTCATGTCACCCCACCAATACACCTCTTTCAAATCATGATACATTTTAGTTAAACCAGGATAAATAGAATATCTTGAATGATGAGCCTCTGTCACAATCCATTTTCTTAGTCCATCTATATTAGGTACCCATATTTTGTTTTGGCACCGAATTATTCCCTTTTGTATAAGCTCAATTGCCTTTTTCATACCTTATTATACATTCCCCATAAGCTATACAAGAATAGGATCTATATATTGCTTCTCTTTAACTTTGGCTACTAATGAGGATTCTACTGCAATTTGCACAATAACGCCTTTGTCTGAAGATTCAAGAAGGCAAAAACCCAAGCTAGTTAATTGGTATAGATCTTTGTTATCCCTTACCTTTCCGCGGTCTGCCTATAAATTCTTGCCATCGTCTTATGACTTATCGCATTGGCTACCACATTTAATTTTCCTAGATGATATAAGATATCGTACATATGATTAGCATGGTCTTCTTTTGATATCGAATACACCAGAATATCATTTATAAATATGATAACAAACACATCCAAGAGTGGCATGAAAACTCTATTCATCAATTCCATGAAAGTTTTTGGAGCATTAGTTAGCCCAAATGACATAACTAAAAACTCAAAATGACCATATCGTGTTCGAAAAGACATTTTTGGTATATCCTTCTCCTTCACTCTCACTTGGTGATAACTTAACCTTAAGTCGATCTTTGAGAACCACTTAGCACTTTATAACTGATCAAACAAATCATCAGTTCTAGGAGGGGGATATTTGTTCTTAATTGGAACCTTATTCAATTGTTGGTAGTCAATACACATTCTCAATGTTCCATTCTTCTTACGTACAAAAAACATGGGTGCAACCCAAGGGGACATACTAGACCTTATGAAACCCTTTCGAAATAAATCTTTTAGTTGTTACTTCAATTCACATAATTATACAAGGGCCATTCTATACGGGGTAATAAAAATAGGTTGAGTACCTGGGATCATATCAATACCAAACTGTACTTCTTATTCTAGAGGTAAACCCAGAAGCTCTTCGGCAAATAAGTCAAGAAATTTATTTACCACTGAATAGATTGAGGGGTTGGTGACTTCACCTCTATATCTTTCACCCTTACTAGATGGCATATGTATCCTTTGGACATCATCCTCTTTTCCATAATATAATAAATAAACTTACCCCTTAGTGCTCCAATATTACCCCTCCACTCAAGGACTGCTTTCTTTAGAAAATGGAAATGCACCCTCTTGGCTCGGCAATCCACTGTGGCATAACAAGAAAATAACCAATCCATGCCCATTATAAAATCAAAATCTACTATTTCTAGCTCAACAAGGTCATCCAATGCATCACTATCACAAATAGTTAGTATATAATTACTATAAACTCTTCTAGCTATAATAGACTCGCCAATTAGTATAGATACTTCAAATGTCTTAGCTAGTGACTAGTGTTTTTATGAACTTTCCCTTAATTAATGGAGTGAAATATGATAATGTAGATCCTGGATCAATTAACACATATACCTTATGTGAAAAGATGGACAATGTACCTGTAACCACATCAGGAGAAGCCTTCAAATTCTATCGACCAGCTAGAGATATGTACGATTTTGAATACCACTAGAAATAGGTAGCCCCTTAACACCCTTACCATGACCAGTAGGGATCTTCTGAACGCTACTAAATGGAGAAAACAAGGATGATAATGCAACAGCCAATCCAATAGGTCGTGCCATATCACCAATGCCCCTTTTTGGGCAATCTCTCATTGTGTCCCGGTGTGCCACACCAATAACAAGCACCTATCCCAAACCTAGATACACCTAAATTATTCCTTCCATAATGTTGTCAAAGTTGTCTAGGAGGACTTGATTGAATTGAACTTCCCTACTATCGATACCCCACTACTTGTGAACCTTGACTCTTACTTCATTACCCGAATTGACTTCCCCTAAACCCCTGGGATTGGGTTAGAGAACATTATTTGGAGTAGGAAGGTAATGGTATAGGTGATTTATTGAAAAACTGGGGCCTAAATTCACCTTGAGACGGCAAAAAATGTCCCATAGATCTGGCCCTCTTGGAGTTCCCCCTTACTTGCTCTTGTGTCCTTTTTTACCTTTGATCCTCCATTTTTTGTGCAAAAGATTGTATTATTGATATATCCATATCTTTATTCAAGGAAGAAATAGTATAATCTATAACCAAATATGGGTCTAATATGTCCATATATAGATGAACTCTATCCTCAATAGTAGCCACTATATTAATAGTATACCTGGCCAAAAAACTGAATGTGAGATTGTACTCTCTCATACTCATATTCCCTTGGTGAAGATTTAAGATCTAATATGCAGTGGCCTCCCAAATATTGAATAGAAGATAGTGATCAAGAAATATTCTTTTGATTTTTTCTCATCTAGATGAAGGTGAACCTATACCCCTTGATTTTTTCCAAGCTTCATACCATAATATAGCAACCCTCTTTAATTGATATACAGCTAGCTGAACTGTCTATTTACAAGATATATATGCATAACATCCACAACCCTATGAATCTAATTAATAAAGTCTTGTGGATCTTCTATAGGATCTGACCCAGTGGATTGAGGAAGGTCAAATTTAAGGAAATCCTATGTCCGTAGACTAGCTGCCCTATCCACACCACCAGTACACATAGATGGACCAGCTTGTCCTAGACCTTTTCTAGAAACTATAAGTTTTAATAATTGTATCATATTCCTCAAATCATTCTAAGTAGCATTAATACAATGAGGACAGTCCTTGGACAAATGGACAAACTTATCACAAACATAGCATATGACCTAACTCAATAGAAGAAGGTATGGTTGAGCTAGAATGACCACCCTGGAACAATGCCTGACCACCCAAAACTATTGAACTAGAAGACCTACTATATGAACCCTACAAGGGTTCTTTCACTAGTCTACCATAATACTTATGCGAACCTCTAAAATCTATGCCTCGAGAAGTGCAACTACTAAACTTGCCCTAACAACACACCCTCTTGGTGCTTCCTTGAGAGGCTTAAAGAATAGGCTTAGTCTTCTTCACTTGATCCACTAAACTCTAAATGATGCCCATGACATTACCATCTAGGCATTAACTAACTAAAGTAAAACTATCACACCTTAAATACTATTGGGACCGAAAGGCACTCATAGTCGTAAAGGCTCGAGAGTACCAACCCATAACCTTCTACTTCTCATGCATGTAACTACAATATTTAAAGGTTCTGCAAAGAATGGATATGATGTATTAATGAAAATAAACCATGTAAGAAATCGTAAAACTACATGTGCAAGACTTGGCCATTGGGGCTATAATGTCAAAAGAACAAAATGCTACCATGCTTTACTTTACATTGGTCTACAAAGCCTCTAAAAGATACGTGGACTTAACTAAGGTCGGGACAACCCCTGCCTTACACTGATCTCCTATTCAATACCAAAATATATATAATAGACTCGGAAAGCCCCAAATCAACTTGGAGCTCACCAATAGTCATTAGATGTCCTGTGCTCTTATTGGGGTGTACTACTAGCTCGAGTACCTATACCTACGGTATGAAACATAATATCCCCCCATGAGAGATATCAATGCAAATAATTTACTAGGTATGTAAGGCATGAAATAACTATAGGTAAGACAAGAGCTCAACAAAATCAAATATCAATATATAGCAATATAGACAAGTATAGAAGACCACATTTGCTTATATTTATGGAATCGTGTATGTTATATCCTTTACTTTGCTTTATTCTTATTTACTTTATAAAATTATAAGGCATGATACAAATGACCAGCTGATCATTGGTAAAAGAGGATGACCCATGCTAGGCATTTTATCCTTTAAGATACGGTCCTCATAAATTCACAAATCGAGGTCGAACCATACTAGTCTTTCCTTTCACCCCTATGATACCACCCGTAATGTTGGTATTTAGCCATGCTAGGTGTTCCTTCCATACTAGGGATACCACCCAATAATATGTAGATTAAATTCAGATCATTCTTTTCATCTTTAAAGTTGTTGTTTCGGTGGTCATGTATTAGACTTGGAACTTTGGAACAGTAGCAAAAAGTATAAAAATATACACTAAAAGTAGTAGTAATGAGGGAGAATGAAACAATAATAGAAATATAACACAGAGGAGGTTAACTAATACCATAGGCCATGTTGACTTAGAAAATAACTCATAAAGCTTGTTGTTGAAAACACCTATATCATACTAGTATTATGAAAGGAAAATGGGCAGATCTAGTAACAAAAACATCTTTAGGTTCTTTAACACCCTAAAAAGTTAGAATAAGGTTGTTAGCCACCTTGGAACTTGTACATTGCATTTATGCATAATTTGAAAGAAAGAGCACTTAAGAAGCTCACTTTGTAACACAAGAGACAGATTCATGCTAAAGAGTATAGGATCAATGAACCATACATACCTTTCTGTACAACTAATCACATTGTAACTTAACGTCCTTCCTTTTAAATTATTAATCTACAATAGATTAAAGCTAGTATTAGTAGCTAATTAACATATTCATGCCATTTAATCTTACCAAAACAGTAGTAGGGTTCCAAAACTGCGCACCCCTAAACTACAAGCTTTCTTTGAATCGTGTAGCTACCCATAATTAATTTATTCAAGAGTGTTCTTTCAACCCCGTTTTCCTCCAATTACATTCACACGCAAAACAACTTCTTATAAGGTCTCCCTTAACTTTTTTGACTTCATTGTATTTTCAAAATAGTACATCAAGTGGAGTGGGCAGAAGCATATGTGATATTCAATTCGGTGGTGTACTACTATACCCTTCTTCTACCTTACAATAAAAACTATTGACACATTTCCCCATCATCAACCAAGAAGCCCCCAACATATACACATAAATAGTTCCAAACAGCCCCAAATGTCCTTTAATATAGCAACCAAATATTGAACTCGCCATCTTTTAAGTTTTTAACCACAATATATGTGCAATCTTCTACCAAGACATGTATATAGGAAAAGGGCAAAAATGGACTGTGGCCATACCTTAAATTCTGTGGTAGTTTATTCTCTTAATGTGTATTTCTTCAATAGATTAATCCTTCACACATAAACCAAATGAGAAAAGAGAAATCTCAAAATAACTAAGAATAATAGAACTGCTAAACTTATAGAGGGTTGTCCTATAATTTAATCATGAAGAACATAATTCTCATAGTTTTCTTAAGATAAGCTCATGACTTATCCACTTACCTTTATTTTGGAAGGAAGATAAATCTCAAGAACCCTAGTGGAATTATATGGCTATTGTATAGCTAAGAGATAGAAAGAGATAAAACCTAGTAAGTTACTTTTTTGTCTAAGTTAAAAGAAGCTAAAGGAGCTGGTTTCAATCCATTTAAACGGAGCAGTTCTTGGCCAACTTTGTTGGCCATTTTTTGGGTCATACTTTGTCTTTTAGGTGATGCAACTACTTACCCATTATGTTGGGCCTTTGTGGATCTAAAACTATTGTGTTTTTGCTTCCCATTCTCTTTCTACTCTCTCCTTTATTATGGGCCAGAATTAATTGAAGTAGGTGATAGTGTACTTAGCCTAATAAAATAGCCAAGGGAGTCTTAGTAGGTGATGCACCTACTTAATTCTTAGGTTGGTCAAAAGGTCAAGTAGGTGACGCACCAACTTACTTTCTATTGTCAAGCAAGCACCTTAATTTTTATTCCATTTTTTTATTAAAATCCCTTTAGTTAAACTGAAAACTTATGTGTACTTGGTTGCTTCAGTCTTTAGACTCAAATACCTACTTACAATCCTAAATTAAAAATGCTCTCATCGTTGGTATCTTGATTGTACCACATTTAAATTTATGGGAACTCTTTCAACCCTATCTCAACATCATTAATCACATAGGATACCGATTCCATTACCTATACTATAAGTCTATATTAAGTGCCATATAAGTAGAACTAGTACACGAAGAATATGGGGTGTTATAAAAAATCCAATCCTTTCATAAACTTCTAAATCTTCTCAAAGTGGGTGGCAATACTGGCAAAACATTATCTAAACAAGGCATGGAGATATGCCTCATACTCGAAAACAATCATGGAGCTCTTCTCCAAGTGATCAAACTTATCTCTCATCTAATCCCTCAAACTGAATGGCATAAACTTGTCCAAAGAAACCTCAACAAATTGATCCTAAGTCATCTTTAAGGAACCTAAAGGTTTGTAACTAATAAGTGACCTCTAGTAATCCCTGATAGTATCTCTCAACTAGTAGGTTGAGTAACCAACCCTGTTAAACTCAACTGATCCATTGTTATGAAACTTCTCCCTACAATTATTAAGAACTAACAGGCATCCTTTTACACAGCTCTACTAAATCTGGGTAGACCAAGCGAGTAAATATCTGAAACCTCTTCTAATCCTCAGAATACATAATTGTACCTACAATAATAGGAGACATAGTGAATCTAGTTGGTTGAGACCCTACCTGAGGGGTAACATAGGTAAAGGCCAAACTCTTGATCTCACAATAAAAAATTCGAATACAGGCACAGAAGAAGGAACAACACTCAGAGTCTATGGAGTACTATAAGAAGATATTGGTACCAGTAGAGGATCCACAATTCAAGGAGAAATGCCACAGAAATACTTAGGTATATATGGAGGTACAATACTCGAAGCTGTAGAAATAGTCGATGCACTCAATAAAATGCCTTCCAAATGAGCCTGTGAATGAATCAATAACCCCTTCAATATTTAGGTAGAAGAACTCTGTGGAACCTGAGTAGGTCCTATATCTATAGCATGCTAAACCTGAGGCTCATGGGAGGTCACCCTATTACTATCTTTAGAAGGGGAAATTCTCATGCCTGTTCTATACCTCGAGCCCACCTACAAATCAGGACTTACCCTTTAGACTGGGCACTCTTCTCATATGATAACTCCACATCTCTAGCCTCACAAGATTTACTCCTCAATATCTATATACGAATGAGTGAAACATAATTTAGAAAAAAAAAGTATGGAAGATATGCATGATAAGGAACAAAACAAGGAAGTTTCCAAAAGATATCTTAGAGCCTATTGAAGATAGATATGGACATCTATGTATGAATCTGCTAGACTATACCAGACACGCTATTCTTACACGGATGAGACCAATCAAACTGGCTGCTCTAAAACCAATTTGTCATAACCCAAAAACTATGGGTCGTTATGGTACTTATCATGGCTAAGCCTTGATAAGTAAGCCAATCACCCAAACTAATATGAAATTTGTAACACAATAGCAAAATCCTAAGAAAACACTTCTAGGACAAAGTCGAACCTTACATAGGCAATAAAAGTGGAATTATGAATATCAAATAATACATAACCCATCCCACCACCTGGTGTCATAGTGTAAGAACAATCTACATACAACTTGAAGTCTGAAAATTCAATTAATAATCCAAAAAGGAACATAAGTTTGTCTTCGAATACAAAACAAGACATAAACTAGATTGGATAGGGTAGGAGGTCAACTCTGGAAGCATAGAGTGAAACTACCTCAAAAGTATCAAATCATTACCCGAACTCAATCATTGTGTGGTGCACTCATACTTGGATCTATATCGAAAAGGCATAATAGGGATGTGTATGATCCACTTGTACTCAGTATGTGTCATAAGCTAACTGATCAAAGTAAAATATATGGCATATAAATACACACTATGAGCATGTCACCTGGAGTCAAAATATGTCCCAAATGATAGCTCATACCAGCTCTGCTAACAGTTATGAATATATGACATAAACTAGATACAAATATGGAAAGAAACTATTATATCTTATTTTGATCAACTGAAAACAAAGGACCAGGTCCTGAGGTCTTCATGAAAACATACAGCTGTCACATGTCCAATGCAGTTTGGTCTGTTAGTGTAACAAACAATGCAGGTGAGTTGTGTACCAGTCAAGACACCGGGCCTAATAGAAATTATACCCTAATCATTATCCAGCTATAAATAAAAAAGAATGCTTCTCAATTAATAGTTTTTACAACCTGATTATTCAGAAGTAAATCAGTGAAAACTTAAATATTGCTCAAGTTCCAACTTTCTGTGTGCTGAGAGCGTATTTTTCTTGAGTTAAGTCTTGTTCTGTAATTGAATTACTCGTTATATAAGAGTAATGCTTTTATTTTGTTTGTTATGTTCTTAGGTAGAGTTACCTTAGTTGATATTGGTTAGAGTTAATCAATATTAAGGACATATCTTGTCAGAGTTGTCAAAGAGAATTTGTAATAGAGTTGTTACAAACTAGTAGAGCTTAGAGTTAGGTTCCAAATAGAGTCTATTGTCATGATTTTTATTATAGTGGATTCTTGGGTGCTTGTGAGGGAAAGCCATGGTTTTTCCTCCCTTGAGAAAGGATGTTTCCAGGGTAAATCTTTGTGTTCTTTAATTTTCTCCAAAGTATTGTTTCCTTACTACTTTATTGTTTTATTATATATGTCTGACTTTAAGGGACCTAGTCCCTTGTTAGGTGGTACACCCACCATGTTTCATCAATTGGTATCATGGTAAGGACACTCTAAAAGGTTTAAACCTAGAGTGATTTATTGATCATGGCTGCTCCACCTAATTTGGAAGAAGGGCAATCTACCACTAGACCGCCCTACTTTAATGGGTAGTACTATAAGTGTTGTAAAACTAGGTTGTGTAACTTTATTATGGCTGAGGACAATGAGCTGATGGATGTAATACTTGATGTTCCTCATGTTCCTATTATATAGGTCAAATAAGTAGACATAACAAGGATGTTTGTCAATACAAGGACAGAGTTTGATGGTGAAGATCAAAAGAAAGTTGAGAAGAATTAAAAGGCAAAGAAATTTCTTGTCTATGGCATAGGACCTAATGAATATAACAAGATTTGTTCTTATAAAAATTCTAAGGAAATCTGGGATTGCTTGAGGACTGATCATGAAGGAACCATTGATGTGAAGGATTCAAATGTTGATATGCTGACTACTCAGTTTGAAACGTTCATCAAGGAAGAAGGAGAAACTATCCGAGAGAAACATACTAGATTCACTTCAATCACCAATGAGTTGGACTACTTAGGAGAAGTTATTCCTTTGTATAAACAGGTGAGAAAAATTTTGAGAGTTCTTATAAAATCCTAGGAAAGAAAAGTAGATGCTACCACTGAGGAAAAAAAACTTGAAACTCTAACAATGGATGAACTTATTGGTAATCTAAAGACCCACGAACTCAATAAGTAGAAAGGGTAAGAGAAAAAGTAATCAAAAAGAGAAGAATCTCTGGAATTGAAGGCTTCAAAGTCTGATTCAACTGAGGAGGACACTAATGTTTCCTATTTAGAAAAAAGGATTGTTAGGTCTATAGAGAAAAGTGGTCAGTTTCAAAGAAGACAAAGTAGAAGCAAAAAGGGAGGCACTATTGAAGTTTGTCACAAAGGTGGAAGTCCTGAACATTAAATTAAGGACTCTCTAATGAACAAAAGGGATTATCAAGAATATCTCAAGACTGAAGAAGAAAAAAAAAAGAACAGGACCAGGTTCTTTTAAAATCAAGAAGAAAGGCTGCAGCTAATTATATAGTGAAGCAGACTCCAGCAGTCTTGGGAGACTCCTCCAGTGAATCTGAAGAAGCTGAGAAGTTTGAAAATATATCTATGCTAGCTATGGAAGATAGTGAAGTCAGTAGTGATTCCTTATTTTCTCTTAAGGCAAATACATAAGATAAATAAGAAAATGAGGTAACTCTCTCTAACATTAAGGAAAACTTAGATAACTACTCTGTTAGAAAGATAAAGAAAGAGAAAAGACAAAAAGACGCCTATCAACTTGTAAGGCTTTTTCGAAAAGACACTTTAACTTTACGGGCGACCTATTACCCGCGTAAATAATTTTGAAATGATATTAACACATCTTTTTGAAATTAATCCTTGTTTTTTAAAAATAGGTGCTAAAGACGCACCAATCACAGATTGACATGTGTTATTTTATTTTTAAATATATTTTTTGTTTTTCTCTTCTTATTTTTTTCTCACCTATTCTTTTGACTTTTTGTCCTCTCTCTTACCCAATCCCCTCCCTCCATATCAGCCAATACCCCTACCCCTAAAACCCACACACATTCTTATTCTTTTATTCTTCAACTAATTCCACCTCCTTCTTTTACAGTTCAAAACTACCATCTCAGAATTTTTAGAACTCTCCCATAAATCTTCCACATCATATTTTTCCTAATTTCCCCTACAATTTCATATAATTACTCATCTTTGTAAAAAGTCTTGTACTCTTTGCACCCATATAACCCATGCGTGTTCATGCCCTCAATATGACTACAACCAGATTCTTCATGTGTTGGCCTCACATGATGTCATCAAAAGTTAAGATGGCCATTTGGAATATATTATCCTCTCCTTTTTCAAAAGGATTCAACCTCCACACCTCACAAAATCAAAGAAAAGACAAACAAGCTCAACATCCTCATGGCATAAGGGTTAGGGATGGTACAACAAATAACAACATCATGCCAAGGCGGTTCACACTTTAGGTGTGTTGAACATGACAAGCTTAGTGAATATATCACAAAGAAAGAGGCTATGACAAGTATCAAGATATAAGGAAACTACAATGGTCTTAATGGCTTCACTATACCCAAAATATAAGACTACCTTTATCTTAGGAACCACAAGATACATTTGTTTCATTAACTCTACAAGGTATCTCATCAAATGTGGTGCCACTATTGGTCTTAAAGTCCACCACACCCATATATCATTATCATTTCAAACAAGGAAACCAGTCACCAAACTTCCTGCCCCTACATAATATAAATTTAAAATTAACACGGTTGTCATCATAGATAAAAAGGTAGTATAGGAAGGAATCAAGTGTGAGGACATTACCCAAAGTGCTATCATCTATAAGAAGGCCAAGTACATAAGGATGGACTTAAAACAATTAAGAACATGTGACTTCTTCCCTTCAAGTAAACCATCAACTTGGCATCCACAAGTTAGGATTCACTCAACTCAAGCATAAGTGTGTCAAACAAGTATGCACATTTAGAAGAATTACGCCAATGAGATAATGACACTTTTACCCTTGGGTTTTCAAGAATGAAACCTTGTTTGTAATATAGACAAAGCAACAAGTTGGGTGTGCCAACATCATCATATCCATATTTGGCACTGGGGTTAAATGGAAAAAGTTGCCTTAGACATGGATCCAGAAAACACTTTTCTTCCTCATAGGCTTCACCCAATCTAAAAGACATACTCTCTTTAATATCATACACATCATCAAAGGTAAATAGAGAATAGAGAAAGGTATCACCCAAGTCAACTTCAACTAAGGTTTCCTCATGTATGTACTTACTCCTACTTTCAAAATCATCACCATGAGTACTCTCAACAATAAGGTCACACAAGGTAGAAGAGGAAGTAATTTTTAAATAATGGACACTTTCTCTATCTACGGAAGTACCCTTAAGTAGACACATACCATTATGAGCATAAAACGAGTCATAACCAAAACCATTTTCATAAGAACAATCACTAATTAGGCTTCTTAAACATTTAAGGATATTAAGTTCATCATCACCCAATTGATCATTCTTTTTCAAAAGTAGGAGATCACTATAAAGAATTGGATAGTTAACATAATCTTCACTCAAGCCTATATTCTTAATAAATTTCAAGAAATAGGGTATCAAGTGAATCTTAAGCAAACCACCTTTCCTTTTAAACACATCATCTCGCACTTCACTAGGTGTCATGCAAGAAGTGATCTCACTATTTTCACACAAGACATCTTTCTTTGAGAAAAATTCATAATTCAAAGGTCAGGAGTTTAAGTATACAAGCTTACTCTCACAAAGACATATGTCTTGCTTCACAAAATTTTCTTCCACATTATATCTTTGAGGAAAACTATGATTAAGGCCTTCATCACACAATATGCTCAAAGAATCATTTCCATTCTCATGATCAACTCTATCAACATATCACTAACTTGAGACTCATCAAGCATACCACATAAATTCTCAAGTAGTGGACTACACTCTTGAGTAAGTTGATCATAATTCACACCTTCACTAGTTGTTGGGAACTCACTTGCCAACTTAGACTCACCTTGGTTTTACAAGGGTCAACTAGTGTATGAATACTCTTATCACTTGGCAATAGGATCTTACTCAAGTTATAAGTGCTAGAACTAGGTGGAAACAAATCATTCTTATAAGAAGAATAAATTTTTTCATATATAGGATCAACTAGTGCTTGCAAACTTACAACAAGAATTTGGTTTTCATGCAACCTAGCAATACCAAGAGTATCACAAAAGGAAGACTCATTCAATTCTCCTCCAATCAAACCACCAACTACATCCACTTGGCCACTACTAGCCATATCATAACATTCTAAGTTTGTTGGAGTGTAGGAGATAGCATAGTTACCTTGTAGCCTACATGAGATACGCCTTCACCTTCGTGTATGTCTGATATGGGCACGATCATAAAGACGGATGTATGTGGGTACGCATTGAATCAATCTAAGTGAGTGTACAAGTTTAAGTGTGAAGAGGTCTTTGGAAACTCCAAAGCCACCCCTACATACACTTCAAGGGTGCCTCTTTTGCTCCCATCATTAAGGATTTTTTGGACCTTTCACTTTGTTTTGTAATAAGTCTATAAATATACTAATGTTAGGTCATTTTAGCTTAGTTGTTGAATGTTGTACAAAGACAAACTTAAAACATTCTTTCTTATCTCTTTGAGAAAGTGTAACACCTTAGTGGTAGGGCTTGGAAAATCCAAAACCAAAATGAGGGCTAATTTAAGTGTGGAATCACTTGAGTTGCAAAACTTGGCTAAAAACTTCGTGCTTGAGTGGTAGACACCCTCTTGTGTCATAATAAGAGTTTTGGTGTTACTTTTACATTAGTTAAGGGTCTCAGTGTTTGAGATAAACTTAGGTTCTTAGTTCTTCTAAGGATTAATGTCTCACTACCTATCTTTATCTTCTTGTAATCATTTGTAGTGTTTGTCTCTTGTTCTAGTGAAAAGCGTAGAATCTTGTTATCTTGTGTTGTTATTCCTCTTGTTTATCTCATGTTGTGATTGTTTTAGGGTTGTTGTACTCCTTATTATCTCGTATTATTGTGTTGTTGTTCTTGGTCGAGACATGTTCTCATTTGTTTCTCGGTTTCTATTGTATTTTGTCTCTTGATGTCATGTGGAGGGTTGATTATGTTATCATTTGGTATCATAGAAAGGCTGATTTTGTTCCCACAAGATCAATCTTGGTTTTGGTTGTTTGAAAATCTAAAAAAAAAGAAAAAAAAGTTATGTTCTTGAGTTTGGTGTTCTTGGCCAAAAACGTTGTTGTTCTTGTTGTGCATCTTGGCCGAGATTGTTGAATCGAGATCTAGGAGTTTTTTTAATTGTCTTGATTATTTCTACTGTTACTTTTATTCTTCACTAACACCTTTGGGTCTAGATCATAGTTGAGTTTGTATTGTTGAAGTTGTTGTTGTGCAACTATAGGTTTGGCCGAGTGTTGGTTTGTTGTTGTTGTGAATCCGAGATATGGAGGTGTGTTGTTGGTTAGTTGTTGTTGTGAATCCAAGATTTAGAGGTATTGATTGGCATTGGCATTGAGGATTTGTGTTTGAGAAGCTATTGTTGTTATTTGGAGGGTTAACTTGAACCTTTAGTCTTCAAACCTTGTTGAAGGTTCTTGGTGTTCTTGACCAACCTTCATGTCTAGTGATAAGAAGAACCTCCAATAGTGGTGTTTGATCTTAAGACCAAGTGGAAGAGTGTTGTCTTTCATGTTTGTATTGAAACAAGTTCCAAAATCATACCAAAGTTGTAAGGGACAAAAGACCTTTCAAAAAGACTAGTTACCAAAAAGGAGTAAGAGGACTTTTTCAAGACTAACCAAAAGAGGAAAGAGCCAACCACCTTTCAAAAAGGTGTTTTTCCCAAAAGGTAAAAAGAAAGTCAACCTATTTTGAATATGGAAAAAGCTCCAAACTTGTGTATTTTCCCTCCAAAACCGAATTTACTCTTCCACAAATTGAAAGTTGAACAAAAATTACAAAGTTGGAGAAAAAACAAGAACTCTTCAAAACCCACAACCAATCAAAGGCTGCCACATCACCCATTTTGTACAACTAACTATTTTGTGTTTTGTAGATAACTTATTGGCTATAATGGATAACAATGATCTTAGTGCTCTCTTGGTTGGGATTGAAACTATCAACTGATGCATGGGAAAGATACATGCAGTTATGTCCTCAATCAACAGAGGCATGTCCTCAATTAAAAGAGACATGTCTACTATGATTGAGAGGTTGGATTGTATGGAGGGTCAAAGGAACTCTCATAATTCTACTCGTCGACACCATATTTCCTCAAGTGGGCATAACCAAAACACTCCCACCACCATTGTCCCCAAAACTTTACCTCAAATGATTCATTCTCTAAGACCACCACAAAATGCCATAAGCCAAGATCCCAATTACCCTCAAAACTGAGACCTAAGTGGACCACCTCCCCCACAATTTTATCAAGTCCAAAAAGAAGGAATTGGAAACCAAATACCTCCACTAAAACCGAACTCTCCCATCCAAGATCTACTTTACCAAATCAATCCCCTCAACCAAAGATCTACTTCACCAAAACTGACACATCCATGTAGAGGAATATGGTAGAGAGGTCCATAAAGGATATGGAGTAAGCAATGATGCTTATATAATGGGAGAAGAGTTGAGAAGGACACATAGGGATCAACAAGGAACTCCCACCAATAGAAGAGGTGGGAATTGAATTGGGTGAGATTTAAGGCAAAGCTCAAGATGAAGAGAAAGGGGAAGCCAAGGTGCAAAATAAAGATGGGGGTGAAGATGTTGGATTTCATGATATTGTGTGAGACGTGCCTAATTGAAAGAGATGAAGTTGTGAATTTGAGGTCAAATTCCTCTCAAGATGGAGAGGATGATAAGGTCACAATCATAAAGGTGGACGTACGTGAGTGCACATTGAATCAAGCCAAGGAAGTGTACAAGTTAAAGTGTGAAGAGAGATTTGGACACTCCAAAGCCGCCCCAACATACACTCTAAGGGCGCCTCTTTTTTCTCCTTTCATTAAGGGATTTTTGAACCTTTCAATTTGTTTTGTAATAAATCTATAAATAGACTAATGTTAGGTCCTTTTAGCTTAGTTGTTGAATGTTATAGAAATACAAACTTGAAATATTGAAACATCCTTTCTTCTCTCTTTGAGAGAGTGCAACACCTTAGTTGTAGGGCTTGGAAAAGTCAAAACCAAAATTAGGGCTAATTCAAGTGTGGAATCACTTGAGTTACAAAACTTGTCTAGAAACATTGGTGCTTGAGTGGTGGACGCCCTCTTGTGTCATCGTAAGAGTGTTGGTGTTGCTTATACATTGTTAAGGATCTTAGTGTTTGATATATACTTAGGTTCTTAGTTCTTGTATGGGTTAATGTCTCACTATCAATCTTTATCTTCTTGTAATCATTTGTAGTATTTGTCTCTTGTTCCAATGAAAACTGTGGGATCTTGTTATCTTGTGTTGTTATTCCTCTTGTTCATCATGTGTTGTGGCTATTTTGGGGTTGTTTTACTCCTTTCTATCTTGTATTGTTATGTTGTTGTTCTTGGCAGAGACTTGTTCTCATTTGGTTCTCGATTTTTATTGTGTTTTGTGTCTTGTTGCTGTGTTGAGGGTTGATAAAATTTTCAATGTCATGGCAACCCACTTTCTCCTTTGGCAAGCTTGCATCACAAGGGCATTTGTCAAGTCTTCTCCCTTAAGGCATAGATGGCAAATCCATTTGTATTCTTTTATAGGTTATGGTTAATAGTCCCAATATTAGCCATGATATCATTAAAAGTAATTTTTTCCATGGTACCTAAGAAAAGACGAAAACAAAACAAACAAACACGTTAGCTCAAAAAAAGTATCCTCACAACTCTTCTCTCTTTTGGTTACCTCACACTTGGCTTCACAAGTGTTGAATGTTGGCTTATAATCCATGAGATATTAAGGGATGAGTCTACTCTTTCCCAAAATATATTTTTGTTTGAATGACTTAAAGAAATCTTGTTGGACTTGAACCAACAAACTACAATGAATCACAAAAATATAAAAGCACACAAAGAACGTAAACACGAAAGAAAAGGAATCAAAACTAGCTGACAACCTAGTAGACAATTACTAGTTTGTCAATTAGTGCTAGAATCAACAAAATGCAACTAAGTAACAAGGAATAGAAACTAAGAAATCAAAATTTGAACTAAAATATTTGTGGTATAAGAGTGATGATGTGGCAGCTTGGGGTTGGCCAAGGATTTTGAAATTGTTTTTTATTCAACCTTACATTTTGGTCAATATTCACTCAAGAGAGGTATAAATTCGATTTTTTGGAACAAAATAAAAGGTTTGGAGCTTTTTTCAAGCTCCGATGAGTTTGACCGCCCTTGTTCTTTCAATTATACTTGAATATTCCTTTTGTTACCTTCTTCTTTTGGATGACTTAGAATATGCTTGGAATACTCTTTGTACAAACAACGTATACACTCTCTTTCTTCCTTTGTCAAGATCAATAAACCACTTTTGAATGTTCTTCTCCAACAAGATATGAAGATCTTGAAGAACACCAAGAACATTCAAGGTTTGACCAAAGTTGACCTTCAAGCAAACAAACTCAAAATTTGATTTTTCTTGAAGATCCAAGGTCACTTTGTCAAAACAAAGACAAATATCATAATATTATCCCAAATACATCATAGCCACACTAGCCAAAATGAGATACACCCTCAAATAGCTTCAAACAAAAGCTCAACAACGGTGGATGTTCAAAACACCCCTAATTTAGCTCAAAACTTAGATCTAGACTCTATTAGTGCTAGGGAGCAAGGATCTAGCACTGGAAACTAAAAATACATACAAAAACTAAGTATATCTAAGATCCAAAATTCTGCCCAAAGTACAAAAATATGAGACAAAATTTTTTTTATTGAGTTTTTGGATTTTGACTCTTTTTTGTGATGATTTTCTTCATGGTAACAACAATTCAAGACATAGAGTTATGAGAACAACTCTAATCGTGGATGTTGATACCAAATGATATAGATCCAAGCTAATAAATAAGAAAAAGAGATGAAGACTATACTAAAGAACCAAACACCACACGGATTCAAGAAACAAACCACAAACTAATTGCACAAATGTAAGGGATGGGTATCTTGACATAAGAAGATACAAACCAAAAGAACCAAAGAATGTATCAAATACTAAGACTCATATGACCTATATGAGAAATACCAAAATATTATGTAGACACAAGAGGAACTCAACCTCCTCAAGCACCAACGTTTCTAAACAAAAATAGAACACAAGTGAATCCACACTATTTATTGCCCTAGTTGCAAGTGTCTTTTCCAAGACCTATACTAAAAATACTCCCTGTCAAGAGAAATGTATTTAAAGTTTCCATATTAATAATCAACTAATGAGAAGTAAGTCCAAAGAGTCTATGGAGTGTAAAGAAATGGCATAAAAAGACCATTGCACCCTTAATAAAGGGGAAGCCATGGAGTGCAAGACTCCCACTTCTCTCTTCAACTTGTGCTAATGCTTTGAAGTGGTTTAAAAAGGTCTTCACACACTTTGCAAACTCAAACTTGGCTCCTTGTGAAAGGTCTTGTACTCTTTTCACCTTTACCACTCATGCGTGTTCACATGCCCTCAATATTAACACAACCGTATTCTTCATGTGTTGGCCTCACATGATGTCATCAAAGGATAAGATGTCTATTTGGCTCATATCATCACAATTAAACTCTAAATTACTATTGTCTTTATGTTTTCCTAGTCACTTCTCCTTTTTTGGAGTAAGTAGCAATATCTAGGCGGGATTTTAATATGTACACCCATTAAGAAATCAATCACAAGATTAACAATTGCACTTCCCCTACTTTGTCAATTCACCATGATTTCCATAACCCTATCTATAGGTTTTAATCACTCATGATTGTAAAGAAATTAATAACATTCATAATATAAAGAATAGATGAAATAACAATGATAAGATGAATAAAAACCCATAACCATAACTGAATAATCAACCAAAGTCAATACAAGGACATCCCAAGATCAAAGACGGATCTTGGAATCAAAATATATTTTTTAGTGTCAAAATTTTGTAACTCTTACTAAAAAGTACAAAATGGGTATTTATGTAAGACCCCGCAAACTCCTCTCGTAGTCTGAGCTTTAGAGCGTGTTAAGTGAAGTCTAAATCTAGCCCTAAAAGATTTTAAAGTGACTTCCCAAGTAAGAAATTTTTTGAAATATGTATAATTTCCCTAATATCAAATGCTTTTTATGTATAGGATTGAATAAGCTTTTCGTTGATACCAAATTCGTCCAAATCCAACACTCGAGCGAAGAGTTAGATCCATTTTAGTGAGACAGTGTGCCACTTGGCACTTTAGCGCATCGCGGAGTCAGCCAAAATGGCAATTGTCAATTTCTAGTGAGCCTTCACAATGCCACCGCATTGCAATGTCTTTCTAGTTCACACCAGGGTGGCAACGTGATTTCTATCGTGTCGCGCTATAAGCAGTTTGTCAATTGTCCACTTTCCAGTAAGCTGGCGCGATTATAGCGCGTCGCACCAGCGTGTAAAATTAGGATTTCATTCAGGTTCTATTATTTAAATTTTAGGGACCCTTTGCTAATTTCCCTAAAGGCCCAATCAGTCTCAACACGAGATTTAAAACCCCAATAGCCAAAGTTGCTTATTTATTCTCATTACTTTATCAATAACAAAACACTCTCTCTCAAAGATAGAAAACCCTGGCCCTTAAGTTTCCAAAGCAATCTCAAAAACCCTTCCAAGAGTCTTCAAGAACTTCAAGAATCTAGAAAACTAAGGTATGCAGATGTTGATTTTTGGGTTCCTTTCACCCAAGAAGTTCAAGAATCCCTTTCTAAATTCAAGAGTATATATATTTATGAGATTTTTATGATTTTTTTTTTTAAATAGAAATTGAAGTTCATGTTGTTGATGAGTTTTAATTAATGACTTGATTTCAAAGATCCAAGCTTTGATCCTACTATGTGACGTTCACGATAAAATTCCTTCAAGTCGCATTATATTGGTGTATTCATAATAATTTAAGTATAGAATATGTGGTATAACCAAAGCATGCTCCTCATATGTTTGATAGAATGCTTAAGTAAAGAGAATAGTTTATTTTTAGCATGTTAAGCATGAAATCCCCAATTATATGATAACTAGTGCATGCCAAGCGTTTATTGAAATGCCTTAGTTAATGTATTATGATACGTTGCATGCATTCTTGTCCATGAGTATTCCTTATTGAACAACTATGAGATATTAGTATGCCTACCGTATACATTTACATGCTTATGACATTCAAGTGATTGACGAGATATCGTATTGATTATGTTGTGAATGATATTCAATTGTCATGATATTCAAGTGTAGTTCTGTCTTATTAATTTATGCTATCGAGTCCTAGGGGTATTTATACCCAAAAACTTAGCTGCTTGTCTAGAGCTGAGTCAATCTCAAGATAATCTCAATCGTGCTATGATCCATAGAATTCAGTCAGTGACAGAACATTTAGGAAAATTTATAAATCTCAGTACTAGTTCAATCCAGCCTCAGACATTAGTCACTTTTAGATAGAAAGTATAATTCATAAGTATTCCGTCAAATAACGGAACCAAGTGAACTCAGTTAGATCAGTCAATAAATATGATCAGTAATAAATTCAGCTCAGTCTAAGTTAAACTAAGGATCCGTTCTGAGTCCTTCAGTTGGGAGTAGTAACTAGCACCGAGCGAGTGCAGGGATGATGGCTTACCTGTTAGAGAGGCAGAGTCGCTAGCAGCAATCCCTGTACTCCAAAACTGTGTAGCCAGTGCAAGACCAAGAGTCACCCGTTATATTAAGTCTTGACTATCACACTGCCATAGGCTTGATTTCCTATTCAGGGTTACCCATTAGAGAGGCTTGACTATAGAAGAAGTCTTTACCTGTGGCACGGTATTTACTTTCTTCCAGCTAGGATTATAGGTTGGACCCCACCAGATCAGATTCGGGGAATATCGGTTAAGTGAGAACTCTCACAGTTACAATTTCAGTATCAGTCTTCAGAGTAGAACTCATAAATTAGGACTATCAGATACAGTCATCAATCTTAGTAAGAAACTCAGATAGTTCCATAGATTCATAGACCACTTGCTAGATAGGCTTGGTCTCACCTAAAGTTATTCAGTATCAGTACCTACAGAGGTCACCCGTCAGATAGGCTTGATCTCAGTCTTAGATTCAATTGAGTTTTCTCAATATCAGTTCCAGTGATCACCCATTAGTTAGGGCTGATCTCAAGCTTAGTCAATCTTAATCGTTATTAGAAGATTTAGAGATCATCCCGCTAGATAGGTTTGATCTCAGAATAATCCAGTTGGTATCAATTATTGGTAGGCTTAATCATCCAGTATATCAGTATTATTAAGTACGGATATCATTTCAGTAGCTTTGAATATGTATAATCTCAGCATGTTCAGAAACCTCAGATTGGTAGTATATTCAATATCAGTTATCAAATTCAGTCCCAGTATGCTCAGTCACAGTATGCACAGTATGTTAAGAAGTTATAGATTCTTTATGTATGCTAATCTAGCTCATGCATATCATTCAGTTAGTTATTGTTCATGCATAAGCCCTTGCATTTAGCCTTACCTCATCTACATACTCAGTACATTCTCATACAGACGCATTTACGCTATGGTATTTTATTTGACACTATAGATCCTGAAGCATGAGCCCCAAAATACCCTTAGCAGTCCAGACTCAGTCAACAGCAGTAGACGTAGCAGTGAGTCCTCATCATCCGAGGATACTTCTTACTTCAGTACTTCATTAGATTCACTTTATTATCAGTAGACGGATTTAGTTGGGGACATGTCTCATCAACTCCACAGTTCATATAGTTAGAGGCTTTTTCAGACAGATGTATTAGTATTCAGTTTTAAGTTTGAGTATTTTAGACATTTTGAACCTTATGGTAACTTTTCTCCATATTTCTGTATTTATTATATTATATTATACAGTGCTCAGGTACAGATATCAGCAAAGGGTTAGCTTGTGGTCCTTCAAGGTCATAAGCACCGTGTAACGACTAGGGGATAGTCTTGGGTCGTTACAATTTATAGTCATGAGAAAACCCTAAAAATAAAGCCCGAACAAAATAAGAGAGAAACGGATCGGTGGCTACCTTCTCTCTGTACCTGCGGTCTGACACAGGCACCGGTAGTACATACGGTCTCAGGATTTTAGTTTTCTGGCACCTGCTTTGTCTGCATATGGTCTGTAGGTCTATATGTGGTTCATAGGTTGACTTAGTAGGTGTTGGGAGTTAGTTTTTCAGCTCTTCTCTATCTCTCAAACATACATTGATCACGATCAAGCCGAAAAACATATCAAACATCCATAATTGCTCCAAATGTAGCCAAAAACACTTTTTTACCTTTTTTAGGAATTTAGCATCCAAAATAGGGTTTCCTGCAAAACATACCCAAAACGGATCATATCTAACAAAAAGGCCTTAGAACTTGCATATTTTCCTTATTTTAAGCATCGACAGTGCTATATTTTTGTAGAACATCAACATCCTCAACTTAGAATGTCTATAAGCCCTCAGGCAACAAAAATACAACAAAATAAAAACAATGCTTAACTAGGAGAATCTTAGTTATTCAAGACAGTCAGTTATCACATTAAGTTCAAATCACAATATTTCCTCTTATATCTCTTTTCAAAGCCAACTGTGTATGAACATAAAGCACAATAATATTACATAATGGGATCTAGGTATGGTAATTATATTAGGAATATATAACCACTCATATGTACAAATTACACTACCTGAAATAAACAAATAGCTAGCAACATGACTCAAGTGCCCTGACAACAAAGATGTCCCACTCACTCTTATGAAGTCATACATATCAATGTAGGGATGGTCAAGAGACACTCACACTCAATAAGGTAGTTCCAATCAATGCATGCCAAATACCATACACCTGTCCTTATTTTTTTTACCTTAGTTTTCTTATAGTCAAGTTAGGATCACTATAGGGCTTTTCTCGACTTGTAATGTAGGCTTGAGCTCTGGCATGTTACATACAGATATATCAAGTGAATAAGCCACCTTGGCACTACACTAACTATGGGATCTCACTTACTAGCCAATTTTCTTTTTTATTCCACCCTTATTTCTCCCTTTTATTCTTTTATGTACATTCAGGTTGGGTGTGGTCTTTTATTCTTTCTTTTTTGCTTTTTCATAATTTTTTTCTTTTGTTTTTATTTTCTTTTTATTTTCTTTATCTACCATACCCAGCCCTACTAACTTTTCCTTACTTTACCTTTCTTCATACCCATTTTACACTATGCAACCCTATGATAGTCATCCTCAACTTATGTATTTTGCCTGTGTTGAGGTGCATAATGTCTAAGGAGACCTAGGACAAAATAGGTAAATTGTAATACAAATGGGAATGTGAATAGTGAAAACAAGAAAAAATAGGCTTATAAGGCTCAAAATAGGGATCAAGGGATGTCATTCACACATGGAAGATCATTTATGTGAAAAGTGGACTAAAATAAAAAATGTCATATGATCCTTTCCTAACTAACTATCCTTCAACCTAGGCAAGACAAACGAGGAAAGTTTTAAATTTGACATACAAAGGGAACTAGGTAGTATCTTATAAACACATAGCACAGAGTCAATATTACCAACTACTACCTATACAGTCCATGCAACTATCAGCAAATGGTATCATGTCCCTAATCCTAATTCCATAACAAGATCAACAAGTTTCACACATATATACACCAACACAGTTCTAAAACATCAAATTTTGAAGGGTATCAAAAATCAGTTAATTCATGACTACTTCCGTAAATACTTAAAAATCTCCTAATTAAACAAAAACACAACACAGCACAAAATAAAACACAATATGACACATATTTATCAAATATATGTCGGTTCTACAATCATACCATGGCCAACAAGAAAAAAAACACGTTAATAAAAACCAGCGGCAGTATGGTATGCTGTAAAACCCCGTAAAATCCTAAGCTTGATTTGTTCCTTTAAATCTTGTTAAGGGGTACAAGACTTAGAAAATTTTAGCTAAGTATTCATACGTAGACTTATTTTAGCCTGCATAGTTGGCAATCTTATTTTGTGACCCTTACGACCATTAAATGCCGATCTTCAAGTTTTTTCATGGTCAGGAATGTCAGTAGGTATTCTCGGAAGAGTTTCAAATTTTTTGGACATCATTTAAGGTATGTTTGGGAGTCCAAACCAGTGTATTGATATGATTTAATCACGCCGCATTGATGAATATTTTTTCTCCAACTCCCTGTGCAATTTCCAGTGAACTAACGTGGACTTGACGCAGCGCATCAGCCATAATGTTGACCCCATAAATTCTATGCGTCAATCTGTGCAACACTAATTCAATTTTCAGTCATTAAGATTCTACATCCTCAGGGGTATATGGGTCTTTTCCCACGACTATTCAGCCCCAAAAACATGAAATTCAGGTCCCCTTAAGCAAATTACACCCATTCTCTCTCAAATTACTCAAGAATAAACCCTAGGGATTTCCATTCAATATTTGAATCTCAAGAATTTCACCATCAATATTCAAGAATTAAAGCATTAAGGTATGTGAAGTGTTCATCCAAGGGTTCCTTCCACCCTTGAAGTCCAAGCAACTCTTTTAAAACTTCAAGTAGATGGATTTGATGAATTTCATGATTGAATTTGATTTTGTTCATGACTATGCTATTAGTTGGGGTTAGAATCCATAAATAATTTACAAGTTCATGAGAAATAAATGGCATGTGTGGGTTGTTGTATGGTTTCATATAAAAACAACTTTGAATTATGAGTTAGGTTTATGATTATGATGCTTGTATGTTATATTACAGTGATGTGCATAAATTATGCTCTTCAAGATGAATTGTTCATGTGGTTTGAGTATTGTAACCATATCATGATAATTTGTATATAAGTTCATTTCATGTAAGTGTTTGCCAAAATACCTCAATGAATGATTTGTGATCAAGAAGTTTGTTGTCATGTTTCAAGATTTTGTTGTCTTATAGTTTATGCTATCGAGTCCTAGGGTATTCATTACTTGACAATTTAGTTGTTTACCTAGAGCTACAGTAGTTACAGAACAGTCTCAAGTCACGGATAATAGTACTCAGTAATCAGTCTCAATTCAGTATTTAGTTCAGAACTCAGTAAACTCAATCAGTTAACAGAACTTAGTAGTATTTCATTAATTAGCAGAATCCAGTGAACTCAATTCAGTTCAGTTAGATAGTACAATCAGTAACAGCTAAATCATGTCTAGTACATTCTAGAAATCAAATCAGTGTCTAATTAGCTGGGAGTAGGATTTAGCACCGAGCGAGAGTAGAGATGGTGGCTTTCCCGTCAGGTAGGAAGAGTCATTTGTAGCAATCTGTGTACTCCAAAACTGTGTAACTAGAATAGGATAAGGATTCACTTATCAGAATAGGCTTGACTACATCCTAGGGGTCACCCATCAGATTAGGCTTGGCTTCGCCCAGGTGTAACCTATCAGTTAGGCTTGGCATCCTGGTCTTTCCAGTGTTAGTACCTATGGCATGGTATTACCACCCTTCCAACTGGGTTCAAGGTTGGACCCCATCAATTCAAATTTGGAACATGTCGGTTAGATGATTACCTTCCACAGTTTCAGTTTTAGTCTCAGTATAGAACTCAGTTCAGCTCTACCAAATTAGGATTGTCAGATACAGTCATCAGATCAGTATAGAACTTAGATCAGTATGGAACTTAGACCAGTTCTATAGAATTAGGACTTCCAGATACAATCACTCAGTTATCAGTTATACAGTATTAGTAACTCAAATATCAGTGAATCAAGAAGCTAGAACTCAGTATCCAGTGTTATGATGACCTCAGATATAGTTTATGTATTCATGCATGTACTCTCATTCAGTTATGTTCATGTACTCAGCCTGTTATTGTTCATTACTATAAACCCATGCATATTAACCTCACTTAGCATACCAGTACATTTAAAGTACTAACGCATACTTTTCTTTGCACTATCATGTCTTATATCATATGTTCATATGCACGGGCTCCTAACCGCACTTAGCAGCCTAGCCTATCAGCAACATACTTAGTGGTGAGTCCTCATAGTTTGAGGACAGAGTATTATTATAGTATTTTAGTACATTTTCTAGTAGTCGAAGTTAGTTGGGGGCTTTTCCTATCAACTCCATAATTCAGACAGTTAGAGGCTTTCAGACTAGAGTATTTCAAATAGTTGTTTTAGTATTCAGTATTAATTTTTTTGTTAGTTATGAACCTTATGGCGTTCTCAACCTAAATTTTGTATTTATACCAGTTATATTTTTATTACAATGTTATTATTATTTAGTGCTCATAATAGGTACCAGTCATGGATTAGCTGGTAGTCCTACGGGGTCGCTAGTACTGTGTAGCATTTGGGGTATAGACTCAAGGTGTTACAAACTTGGTATTAGAGCCTAAGTTTCAATAGATTTCTAGGAATTTTGAAATTAACATCAAGTAGAGTCTTGTGCATGGCTGCGTAGTGTGCCATACCTATGAACAGGCGGCTACGAGATATTTTAGGAAAAGTTTCCTTTCTTTCAGTATTCATGTCGTGCGAGTGAGCATGAGCTCAAATTAAACTTTTATTCTAATCCTTTCTTTCTTCCATTACAGAATATGCCTCCCAAGAAGAATGGTAGAAGAATAGCAAATCAACCAGTCCCTCAGCTCGCCCAGGCAGATTCTCTGGATGAGCATATCTCCCATGCGGAATTTAAAGCAGCTTTTACCACCCTAGCTCATTCTGTGGTAGCCCAGAATGAATTCCCAGCTGTTGTTTTGGTTATTCCAGTGGCCAAAACTATGGTCGCCAATATTCAGGACTTCACCCTAATGAACTCTTCCTCTTTTATTGTGTCAAAGTCAGATGAGGACCCATAGAAATTTATTGATCAGATGAAAAAAGTTATAGATATTATGGGAGTGACAGCTAGTGAGAGTACTAAGTTGGTTTTATATTAGTTACAGGATGTGGCTCACTCATAGTTCAAGCAGTGAAAGGCAGAAAGGTCCACAGATGTAGGGCCCGTAGAATGGGAGGAGTTTGCCACCACTTTTCTTGATAGGTTCTTCCCACTTGAGATAAGGTAAGCTAACATTTTTGAGTTTATGAATCTTAGGTAGGGCAACATGACAGTTTAAGAGCATTCTCTCAAGTTTACTCAGTTAGCCAGCTATGCCCCTTATCTGGTAGCAGATAGCAGATCTAAGATAAGTAAGTTTATGTTTGGTATATCTAGCAGTATTGTTAAGGATTGTAGAAATGCAATGCTAATTAAGGAGATGGATATAACCAGGATCATGTTCCATGCCCAATAGATAAAGGAGGCTAAGAATAAAGAGAAGGGGAGGGAAAACAAGAGAGCTAGAACAGGTAGTTTCAACTTTGCCCAGCCTAAGTCAGAGGGTGGAAATCATTCTTAGTTCCATCCAAAATCTTTAATCCCATCTCCATCCTCAGCCAGTGCTCCAATGCCAAAATTTAGGGATGGCAATAAGGATAGGGCATCAAGCCTTAAACCCTAGGGTAGTGTTAGCAGTGCCCGAACGAATCCTCTTTGCTAGAAATATGGTAGAAACCATCAAGGCAAGTATAGATCTAAAAGTGGTATGTTCTTTAGGTATGGCAAGCTTGGCCATCAGATTTGAGATTATCGGGTAGTTGCTCAGAAAGGTAGGGAGTTGCACCAACAGGGCTAGTCCCATCAGTCATCAGTTCCAGCCGGTCGTCCAATTCAGAATGGTACTTCTTCCAGTACTACCAGTGGGAAACACCCAAACAGACTCTACATACTTTAGTCCTGACAGGATCAGAAAAGTTCTCTTGATGTGGTCACTGGTACGTTACAAGTTTATTATTTATATGTTTATGCTTTGTTAGATCCAGGAGCTTCCTTTCCCTTTGTAACTCCATATATAGTTTTTGACTTCGAAGTCAGTCCAAAAATCCTAGCAGAGTCTTTTTCAGTCTCTATCCCAGTGGGTAAATCTATCATAGCCCGACAGGCATACAAGAACTATCCGGTTATGGTATCTCAGAAAATTACTTCAGCAGACTTAGTAGAATTCGAGATGATAGATTTTGATTTCATTCTCGGTATAGATTGGATTCACTCATGCTATGCCTTAGTTGACTACAAAAATAAAATTATCCAATTTGAGTTTCTGAATGAGCCCGTCCTAGAGTAGAAAGGTAGTACTTCAGCATTTAAGGGTCAACTTATTTCCTACCTCAGGGCAAGGAAATGATATCTAAGGGATGTGTCTACCATATTGTTCGAGTACAAGACTCTAGTTCAAAAACTCCTAATTTTAAGTTAGTATCAGTAGCTTGTAAGTTCCCAGATGCATTTTTTAAGATCTTTTCGGAGTTTCTCCTAAGAGGAAAATTGACTTTGGAATTGACCTTCTTCCAGATACTCAGCCCATTTCTTTTCCTCCATACAAAATGGCTCCAGCAGAACACAGAGAATTAAAAGAACAGTTGAAGGATCTCTTAGATAAGGGATTCATCAGACCCAGTGCATTTCCTTGGGGTGCACCAGTTCTATTCGTGTGTAAGAAAGATAGTTCTCTCGAAATGTGTATAGACTACCGTTAGCTAAATAAAGTCACAGTAAAAAATAAGTATCCACTTCCCAGAATTGATGACTTGTTCTACCAACTTCAGGGTACCAGTTACTTTTCTAAGATAGACTCATATCAGACTATTATCAGCTCAGAGTCAGAAAATGTGACATCATAAAAATAGCCTTTAGAGCTTGGTATGGTCACTTCGAATTCTTAGTTATGTCATTCGGTCTTACCAATGCCTCAGCA
Source organism: Capsicum baccatum var. pendulum (assembly GCA_030864225.1). Taxonomy (NCBI): domain Eukaryota; kingdom Viridiplantae; phylum Streptophyta; class Magnoliopsida; order Solanales; family Solanaceae; genus Capsicum; species Capsicum baccatum. The sequence continues at coordinate 162,733,311 of CM061560.1, forward strand.
GCTTTCATGGACTTGATGAATCATGTGTTCAAGAAGTACATGAACATGTTCGTCATAGTCTTCATTGATGACATCCTTGTATACTTCTACAATGAACATAATCATGCAGATTATCTCAGAATAGTGTTACAGACTCTCAAAAAACATTAGTTGTTCGCCAAATTCAGTTAAGTGTGAATTTTGGCTAAGGTCAGTGGCTTTTCTTATCCATATCATTGTCAGTGATAGCATTAGAGTTGATTCTCGAAAGACCAAAGCAGTGAGAAACTGGCCCAGACCCATCTCTCCATCAGATATCAAGAGTTTCTTGGGCTTGGCACCGATGGTTAGTTGAGGTATTTTCACCTATTGCATCCCCTATGTCCCAATTGAGTCAGAAGAAAGTCAAATTACAGTGGTTAAAATCTTGTGAGAAGGGTTTTCAGGAATTGAAAGGTCGACTCACTACAGCCTCAATTTAGACTTTACCAGATGGTTTTAGATGGATTTATGGTATTTTATGAGGCTTCCAGAGTTGGTTTGGGTTGTGTTTTGATGTAGAGAGATAAGTTCATAGCCTATTTCTCTAGACTGCTTAAGACCCACGAAAAGAACTATCCTACTCATGATCTGGAGTTAGCAGCAGTAGTATTTGCCTTAAAGATTTGGAGGCATTATTTTTATGGAGTGCAAGTGGATTTGTTTACTAACCATAAGAGCCTGCCGTACGTATTATCTCAGAAAGATCTAAACCTCCATCACAGAAGGTGTTTAGAGTTATTGAAAGACTAAGACATAAGTGTCCTATATCACTCGGGTAAGGTCAAAGTGGTGGTTGATGCTCTTAGTAGGATGTCTATAGGTAGTGTTGCTCATGCGGAAGATGATAAGAAGAAGTTAACTTAGGAAGTTCATTATTTTTACCGAATAGGTGTTCGCTTAGTTGATTTAGCAGAAGGTAGTATATGGGTGCAGTGTAGTTCAGAATCATCTCTGGTTTTCGATATAAAGGAAAAGCAGGATAGGGATCCCAGTCTAGTTAAGTTGAAAGAATCAACCAGAGATCAGAAGGTTGAGGTTTTCTCCCAAGGGGAGATAGTGTGTTGTGTTGCCAGGGGTTGGCTATGTTTGCCTAGTGTGGACGACTTGAGGCATTGGATTCTTACAGAAGCGCATGGTGCGCGCTACTCGATTTACCCAGGGGCCACTAAGATGTACCACAACTTGTGGGAAGTCTATTGGTGGAGTAGGATGAAGAGAGATACTACAAATTTTATGGCTAAGTGCTCGATATGTCAGCAGGTTAAGATTGACCATCAGAAGCCTAGTGGGTTCATGCAGGAGTTTAGTATTCCCACATGGAAATGGGAAGAAGTGAACATAGATTTTGTGATAGGTTTGCCCCGTACTCATCGGTAGTACGATTCAGTTTGGTTCATTATAGACAGAATGACCTAATGAGCTCATTTTTTACCAGTCCATACCTCTTATTCAGTTGATGATTATGCCAAGCTCTATGTTAGAGAGTTGGTCAGATTGCGTAGAGTTCTCTTATCCATCATTTCAAATAAAGGTATGCAGTTCACCTCTCATTTCTTGAAAGCCTTCCAAAAGGGTCTTGGTACCCAAGTTCACCTCAGTACAGCCTTTCACCCTCATACAGATGATCAAGTAGAAAGGACCTTCCAAACTCTAGAAGATATGTTAAGGGCATGTGTCATTGACTTTAAGGGCAGTTGGGATGACCATTTTTCACTGATTGAGTTTGCATATAATAACAGTTACCATTCCAGTATTTAGATGGCTCCGTTTGAGGTGCTATATGGGAGGAGATGTAGATCTCCTATTAGATAGTTTGAAGTGGGTAATGCTACAATGGTAGGGCCTAACTTGGTATTTTATACCTTAGAAAAAGTTCAGTTGATCAGGGAGAGACTTAAGATAGGTCAGAGCCGATAGATATCATACGTGGATCTATGAATAAAAGATCTCGAGTCCAAGATCGGTGATTATGTATATTTGAAGATCTCTCTTATAAAGGAGGGAAAAGGTTTGGCAAGAAGGGGAAGCTCAATCCCCGATATATCGATCCTTAATAAATTTTCAGCCATTTTAAAAAGGTAGCTTACGAGCTTGAGTTCCCTTCAAAATTAGCTTCAATCCACCCAGTATTTCATGTCTCCTTGCTAAAGAATTGCATAGGTGACCCAGCAGTTCTAGTCCCTATAGAGGGCATAGATGTTCAGAACAGTCTCTCTTATGAAGAGGTTCCAGTCGAAATCCTCAATTATCAGATTTGTAGACTAAGGAACAAAGAAGTCCCTCTAGTCAAAGTTCTTTGGAAGAATCATTCCGTTGAGAGAGCTACTTGGGAATCAGAAGCAGATATGCAGACCAAGTATTCTCACCTCTTCTCCACAAACTCAAACTCAGCCCAAAGTAATAGTTTTTCTTAAATTTACTCAGTTTCATGTTCAGGTGTAGTTGCCTACTTGGTATCAAGTAACGTTGCATACTTATTCATGCATTTATTAACCAATTCAGTCATGTACACATGCATCACTTATGCATGTTCAGTATACAAACTCAACTTATCAAAAATATGAGTTACGAAATCAAGCATCAGTTATGCATGTTCAGTATAATATCTCAGTATATCAGTAGTCTCAACCATTCAATCATGCTTCAGTTGTGCATGTCTAGTATGTACTTTCCGTCTATCAATTCTCCCATCTTAGTCAGTCTCATTCGAGGATGAATGTTCCCAAGAGGGAGATATTGTAAGACCCCGCAAAATTCTAAGCTTGATTTGGTCCTTTAAATCTTGTTAAGGGGTCCCATACTTAGAAAATGTTAGCTAAGTATTCGTGTATAGACTTATTTTAGCCTTAATAGTTAGCGATCTTATTTCGCAAACCTTATGACCATTAAATATCGATCTTTAAGTTGATTCATGATCACTAATGTCAGAAGGTGTTCTCGGACGAGTTTTGGATTTTTTGGACATCGTTTGAGGCGTGTTTGGGAGTCCAAACCAGTGTATTGATGCGATCTCAATGCACCGCATTGCCTATCTCATCGATGAATATTTTCCCCAACTCCTAGTGCAATTTCCACTGAATCGACGTAGAGTCGATGCGGTACGGCGGCCATAGCATCGACCCCATAAATGCGATGTGTCGATCTGCACGTCACTAAGTTTTTAGTCATTAAGATTCCGCATCCTCAGGGGTATTTGGGTCTTTTTCCATGACTATTCATCCCCAAAAAACATGAAATTCAGCTCCCCTTAAGCAAAGTACATTCATTCTCTCTCAAACTACTCAAGAACAAACCCTAGGGTTTTCCATTCAAGATTTGAATCTCAAGAATTTAACCATAAATCTTCAAGAATCAAAGTATTAAGGTACGCGAAGTGTTCATCCAAGGGTTCCTTCCACCCTTGGATTCCAAAAAACTCTTTTAAAATTTCAAGTAGATTGATTTGATGAATTTCATGATTGAATTTGAATGTGTTCATAACATTGATGTTAGTTGGGGTTAGTATCCATAAATAATTTACAAGTTCATAAGAAATAAATGGCATGTGTGGGCTGTTGTATGGTTTCGTGTAAAAAAAACTCTTTGAATTGTGAGTTCGGCTTATTATTATGATGCTGGCGTGTTATATTACAGTCATGTGCATAAATTATGCTCTTCAAGTGATTGATAAATTGTTCATGTGGATTGAGTAGTGTAACCATATCATGCTATTATGTATATAAGTGTATGTCATGCAAGTGTTTGTCAAAATGCCTAATGAATGATTTGTGATCAAGAAATTTTTTATCATGTTTCAAGATTATGCTATGCCTTATAATTTATTCTATCGAGTCCTGGGGGTATTCATTACTTGATAATTTAGCTATTTACCTAGAGCTACAGTAGTTATAGAACAATTTTACTAGGGTCATGAACAGTAGTACTTAGTAATCAGTCATAGTCTCAGCTCAGTATTCAGTTCAGAACTCAGTGAACTCAGTTAGTTAATAGAACTCAGTAGTATTCCATCAGTTTGTCGAACCCAATGAACTCAGTTTAGTTCAGTTAGACAGTACAATCAATAACAGCTAAATCAAGTCTAGTACAGTCTAGGAATTAGTTCAGTGTCTATTCAGTTGGGAGTAGGATTCATCACCGAGTGAGAGCAGGGATGGTGGCTTTCCCGTCAGGTAAATATAGTCATTAGTAGCAATCCCTATACTCTAGAACTATATAGCCAGTGAAGGATGAGGATTCACCCATCAGACTAGGCTTGACTACCTTCCAGGGGCACCCGTCAGATTAGGCTTGGCTCCGCCCAGGTATCACCCGTCTGTTAGGCTTGGCGTCCTGGTCTTTCTAGTGTTAGTATCTGTGGCACAGTATTAGCACCCTTCCAACTCAGGTCACAGGTTGGACCCCATCAATTTAGATTTGGGGCATGTTGGTTAGATGATTATCTCCCATAGTTTTAGTTTCAGTCTCAGTATAGAACTCAGTTCAGTTCTACAAAATTAGGACTGTCAGATACAGTTACTTAGATCGATAGAACTTAGATCAGTATAGAACTCAGATCAGTATGGAACTCAGATCAGTTTTATAGAATTCACAATGTCAAATACAGTCACTTAGTTATCAGTTATACAGTATCAGTAACTCAGATATCAGTGAATCAGTAATCTAGAACTCAGTATCCAGTGTTATCACGACCTCAGATATAGTTTATGTTTTCATGCATATACTCTCATTCAGTAATGTTCGTGTACTAAGCCAGTTATTGTTAATGCATATGAACTCATGCATATCATATTACCTCACTTAGCATACCAGTACATCTAAAGCACTCACGCATACTTTTCTTTGCTCTATGATTTCTTATATCATAGGTTCAAACATACGGGCTCCTGACCGCACTTAGCATCCCTGCCTATCAGTAGCATACTTAGTAGTGAGTCCTCATAGTTCAAGGACAGAGTATTATTTTAGTACAGTTTCTAGTAGTGGAGTTTGTTGGGGGCTTGTCCCATCAACTTCATAATTCAGATAGTTAGAGGCTTTTGGACTAGAGTATTTTAAATAGTTGTTTCAGTATTCAATATTGATTTTTTTTGTCAGTTATGAACCTTATGGCATTCTTAGCCTATGTTTCACATTTATACCAGTTATATTGTTATTACAGTTTTATTATTATTCAGTTCTCATAGCAGGTACCAATCATGGGTTAGCTGGTGGTCCTACGGGGTTGCTAGTACTGTGTAGCATCCGGGGTACAGACTCGGGGCATAACATATGCCCACCCCCAACTAAAAAATTATGCACTATCCGCAATGCACTAAAACAAAGTAAAACATTGAGAAGTGAGAACATACCTAGGATGCACTAGGCGCCTGAATCAGGAGCATCCCTGATGAGGGCATATTAACTAGAGGAGACGGTGGTAGTAGCGCTGCACTAGTACTGGATGCACCCTCTTCTATAGATGCACGCCTCTGTCTGCCGACGAATGCATTCTCTAAAGAACTATTCTTGGCCTTTTTAATAACCTCCTTATCTATCATATCAGGATCCTACAAGTCGTCTACTGCTAGGACGTTCTCTTCATTCTTTGAAAAGAAATCAAAGTATCTCGGCGCATGCAAAGGTGAAATCTATACCAAAAGGGAGTTTAATTGAGGAAGTAGCTACAACACAGCTCTCTGCATATCGGGACCTCCGTCATCTGAACTAGATCTGGCACACCTATTCTGTATATCGGGAAGTAATTTGTCTCCTCAGCTCAGCTATAATACATCTATATCAGCCTTCCATAATTGCACTCAGTTATAGATACAGTAGTGATGTAATCTGGGCCGAATATAAATCTGAGGATAGTCTCTATCGATACATCAACTTTGACCCCTCTAACAAGTGTGTGATCAAGTTGTGGTTGTTGAGTAAATCTAATAAAGCCTGGATGATGGCATATAGAAAGGACTACGGTAGATCTACAGGAGGCAAAAAACTGTCGTACCATAGTCGGGCTATAGGAACCGAGTGGTCTAGTCATCTACTCTAGCTGATATCTGTCATATGTTGCTCGTAGCTGTGGTACTAGCTCTAGCCTCGATAAGTCAATACAACGCTTCTCATAAATATATCTCATAGGCATGCCCAAATCTTAAACATGACTATCAAGATCAAATATATGTTACATCCCTTCCACACACCACATCAGATGTCTCTTCTCGGGAGGTGCATTTTGGGGCATGTACAAGTGCGGGGCTCTGCTATATTGAATCATTGTGGGAAAGAAGCTCAACACCCTCATCAGAATAGGGTACCTTTGTCTATTTTACATGCGTCGTTGTACCCTCCTCAGATCGGGGCACCATAGATGACTACTTCTATTCAACTTCATCAGATAAATCTAGGGACCCCTCCTCCGATTAGGGGTCCTGAGTATTAGCCTGTGGAGTAGTCTCGAAATCTTTCTCCTTGTCATCATCATCATTAGGTAGAGAAGTATGGCGGTGATATTCATGCAGACTTCATTCTCATCAACGTTGCAGCTGAATGAACAATCTGGCAAGTCTATCCTCTCGTGACTCTATGTGTCACCCCAATGGCAATCTCTCTACGTCGTAGCATCGGGTACTCCTCCACTGATCTACTACACTTGGGAGACTCTGCCGTCTCCTCAAAGTATTAGCCTTTGTTTTATTTACTACTTTAGGTGCCATGTGAACCTTAAAAAATAGTTGTCATTTTCCCAAAAAGTAAGGAATAGCAAAAGTCGAAGAAAACCTTAAAATTCAAAAAGCTTAAGTTTTTCCTCAATTTTTACATCCCTATAACCTATTTGACATCCCAAAAAGTCCAATGTATACACGCTAATAAAGAATCATGAATTTCAAAGTAAACAAACATGCTCAACCCGTGATATTACACTATTCATTCAAGTTCAACTTCTGGTTAGGGCCTAAACATAGAATTTTAGTTCAAAACAAGGTCGTACATTATGATATTAGGTTACTTCAAGGCTCCCAAATACAAGAATGATAGTTTCTATATATTTTGTAATGAAACACACAATTCCACTTTTTTAAACAATAGATAGATTAATAAATAACCTTTAGGATCCGAGAAAGTTACCTTTTATATGAAGAATCAGAAGAGAATAATGAATATCTCAAGAAAAACCAAGGTTGAAACTTGTTTTTAGTGTGTTGGGACAAGTTGGTACCTCAAAGAAGCACCAATTTAGCCATTACCTAAGTGTGGAGTTAGTTGGTCTTTTAAGTGGGAAGTTTGAAGTCAAAGAGAAAAGTCAAGTTTTGAGGATTAGCATGAGGGTAGGAATGTTTATTTTATATGTGGGTGGCTGTTTTAGATCATATTTAAATGTTGGTGGGCCAAAAATTTAAATTAAAAATCGAGCCCGGGATGAAAATTTTAGCCCACTTTTCTGCAACCCAAACTCGGCATTTTGATATTTTTCCAGATGCTTATGGTCCCGCAACATACGTTTTAGGTCCCAAAAGTAAAATTAAATGCCAGAATCCATAACTTACTATTTTTCATCCTCAAAATTTCAACTTTTTGACTTATTACTCAACTTACCAAGTGGGATTTGTGACCATGAAGGGCGGATCACACAGTCCCCTTACCTGGAAATTGATGGATGTAGCAATTTTTATCATATTTAGGGTAAGGTACAAAAGCTAAAAACCTATAAAAAGACAAAAACAACAAAAATGTGAATACTAAAATATAGTGGGTTGCCTTCCAGTTAGCGCTTGATTTAATGTCGCAGCACGATGTTGCTATGTTGGTTACTCAGACTTCACCAACAAGCCCATGGGTTGCCTCCCATACAACGCCTGATTTAACATTGTGGTTCGACAAAGGTATCTTGATTACTTAGAATTCATCAAGATACCCATATGAGTATCCTCCAGTATCATCAATACAATCAATCACTGACTACCCTCATGTCGGTTGGCTGCTTCATTGACTTTTGAATGTTGAATGTTGCTTCCTGACCATTGACTCAAAATTTTAGCTTATCTTTTCTATGTCAATCATATCCCTACCTGTGGACACAAATGGTCTTCCTAGTATAATGGGCATCTCGATGTCAACCTTACATTCCAAGATGAAAAAATCATCCAAAAATGAAGTTATCCACCCTCACATCACATCAAACGAGATTCCCAATGGCTTTTTCACTGTGCGGACAGTAATCAACAGTCGTATCAAAGTCGGTACTTTGATGTTGTCAAGTGTAAAGGTGTGGAGTCCAGCTCATAACTCAGCAGATTCCATAGTATTTTGAATGACAGTCAAAAACCCAAGGATTCACACATATCTATTTTTGTGTTGTTAGAGTTGCATTAATGTACCACAGAATAAAAAACCAGCAAGTAGTGGGCCTTCTTCACCTTCTTGGAACTAGATACAACAAGTAACAACTTGCAAACTTGGGTCCCTCAAAGATCACCCTGAAACTCGGGAAAGTCTTTGTCACTATATTTCCCAACTTTAACAAGTCTATATGTAATCCATATCTGATCGAGGCATTGCAGATCCAAATCCAAATTCCTGGAGCCACGTAATCTATATAAGCCATCAAAGATACTCTCCACTACCAGGGATCTTGGCTGGTCTAGAACAATACTATTGATCTATCTTTTCCTGGTGGAAAAACAGCTTTGTTACTAAACATAGATTCCACACCTAGATTTTGAGGCTAATTCCCATAGAAGAACTTGTCAAAGTGATTCCTAACTCATGGGTAAAAAATCACAAGATGTTAAAAAACCATCCTCAACATCTCCAATCCACTGAACCAACTTATGCCAAAAGGAAAGACAACACAAACACTATTAGTTTTGACCACTGTCATCTTAAAAATCCCCCAAAGACAACCTTTTCTATCCATATGTACCAACCATCTAATGACCTTCCAAATGTGGAAAATTCATAAACTAAATTTTGTTTCTCAATAGTTTCATGAACGAGAATGATTGGCTTCAATAGTTCAATTATAATGGTTGCAACAATATGTGATGCAAATTTTCTTTCTCTAGACACTACCCATGGAAAATGAATTGTGATTGTAACATATGCTAAGAATATACCTCACCCACTCCATCACGTGATAAAACTTCCCAAACAAGAAATAAACTTGTAATAAATATGTCTATGATGTCCTCTATAGTCTCCAATAATTTCGATGACATCCCACTAAATAAAACCTTTGAAAATGATAACTTGATCCATGCTCTAAAAATACAAGAAAAAATATAATCGCACCAATGGGTGAGAAGGTTCCCCTAAGAAACATATAACTAACTCTTAATTAGAAATCTAAAAACGACATGTTCCAATACAGAATGCTATCCAGCATTGGCCAATCCCTTAAGAGTGTTACCCATACACAGACTAAGTTGTTCCACATGATCGAAGCATTAAGGAAGAGAGCAGAATAAAAATCAACTCAGCATGATGGATTTATCTTACAAGTAGAGATCAGGCTCCAAACCTTACACATTATATACGTCCACCAGGAACCTCACTTTCACATTTATTTAACCAAAAATAAAAACAAATGCCTTCTCTGAAAGAACAAATCCAAGACCTACAATACGTTATCTTTTAACCCAAGTAAACCTAAAGAAGACTACCAAAGATAATTTTATTCTCTGTGTTTCCACAAACATACTCTCGGTCAAAGATGAGCCATTATTTTCTCGCTATCCCTACCTTTTCTCATGTGCCGATGACTTTCTCTCCAAGGTCTTAGTACGAACAAGAGTTTGACATTGCTAAGATCATATGGTAAAAAAGGATGACATCGTTGCAAGAAAAAAAGCTCATGAAACCCATAAATAATCCAAAAAAAAGATGAAATTCAGTGAAAAGGATACAGCATAAAGAAGCATGATTATCTCATGCAATGACATTACGTTCCTAGATAATAACTTAATAATCTTGGAATTCAAATTTCCATATGAAGAGAACTAATGGAATTCCTTGCTAATGATGTTCTTCTTAAAAATAAATGGGAATCAATAGATCATGCTTCTCCGAATCTAGCCATTGACTTGATCCTCTTCAATCAAGTTATTCCAAATTTTTATGGCTTAGACATCAATGACAACCCTGTCCCTAACCCATAGGACATAGGTGATAAAGATCCTATAGTAACATATCTAAAATACAATAAAGATATTCAAAGCATTGATCCCAATAACTCTGATATGGAAAAAGAAAAATGCTCGACTGATGAAGACCCTCCAGATGAATACTTACACACCGGTGATAATTTTCTAATTGATGGAGCAAACAAACACAATGAAGACATAGTTGATTCTTGAGAATAGGTTGAACAAATATCCTGAGTCCTAAATTAAATCTCTTAAGGAAGACTATCCTTCCATATTCATCAACCATTCCAAATAGCCATGGTTCTCTGAAGTATTCAATGACTAAGATTGGATGATGAATGATACAATCTTGGAATGAAGGCTGAATCCAACATCTTATTTTGCAATCTCGGGAGGGACATTTTATCATGCTACAGATGTTGGAGAATTTTTGCGGTAGCAGAAAACCCAAGTCATTACCCATATCAATTTTGGTGTTCTTAGAGTTTTATTGACGTATCACAAAAGAAAACCCCCACTAGTATTGGCCCATTTTTCCTTTCTTGATACCAGATACAACTAGTACCAACATGCAAATTTGGGTATCTCAGATATAACCCTGAACACTAGGACATTCTTTGTGACTATACTTCCTAACATTAACAAGTCCCTCTCTGATCCTATCTGATATAGGCTTTGAAGATTCTAGTCCAAATTCTTGGAGCTTACAGGCTAGAGATGCCATATAGGCTACTCTCCACTAATTGGTAGCTTTGCTAGTCTAGAACCATACTATAGATCTATTCCTTCTAGGTGGTGAAAATATTTTTTTCCTAAATATAGATGTCGCCAATGGAACCACCTCGTGACACTAGTTTATAAGTAAAATACCTAGAGAAGAACATGTCTAAGTGCTTCTAGAATCATGGGTCACAGATTACAGAAAATTATGAGACCATCCTCAACCTCTCCAGTCTACTGAATCAACATTTATTAGAAGGAACAATAACACATACACTATTAGTTTCAGCCACTCTCATCTTCAAAAGCCCCCAAAAATAACATTCTCAATCCATATATACCAACCTTTTTATGACCATAAAAATATTGACTATCCAAAAACTATAATTTAATTCTTTAACAGGTTCATCAGCTAGCATGATTGGATTACATATTTCAAACATGAGGGTTGCAACAACATGTGGCCCAAATCTAATTTCTTAGGACACTGCCCACGGAAAATGAATTACGATTGTAGCATGTGCCAAGAAGATACCTTACCTACTCCATCACGTAATAAAACCACCCAAATGAAAAATAAGCCTACAACTAACATATTCATGATGATCCCTATAGGCTCTAGTTATTCTAATGACTAACCAAAAAATAAAACCAATGAAAAGGATATGATGAGTCACACACTAAATATACCAGGAAAAGATGTTATCCAACCAATGGGTAAGAAAATACCCCTAAGAAACACAGAAGCTACTCTCAAATTGGAAATCTTAAAATGCCATGTGTCATAATAGGATGTTATCTAGAATCAACCAATATTTCAATAGTGTTTCCAGAACACACACTAAGTTGGTCCACAAGGTCAAAGTACTTAAGAAAAAAGTAGAACAAATAACTACTCATCATGATGGACTTATCTAACAATTAAATCTCAGGATTCAAACATTGTAGTATGATGCATGTACACCAGTACATCACTGTAACTTTTATTTGAACAAAAAAAATATGAAATGGTTTCTCTAAAAGAATAAATCCAATACCTGAAATCTGGTAGCTTCGAACCTCAGAGAACCCAGAGCTCACTACGAAAGCCAACTTTATTCTTTATATTTTAACAGACATACTCTCTACCAAATATGAGCCAAAACTTTCTCACTATCCCTTATAGTTCTCATGTGCCTATTATTTTCTCTCTAAGGTATCAGGAAAAACAAGAGTTTGACATTGCTAAGCTCATATGAGACATAAAGAATGTCATAGCTACCAGAAATAAAGCTAATGAAATCCTCAAATGGTCCCAAAAAAATGGAATTCAGCAAAAAGGACACAAAAAAATAAAAATGATGATCTCAGGCAAAGACACCACCTTTCTAGATAATGATTTGATAATCTAAGAACCCAATATACCCTATGAAGAGATGGAATGAAAGGTCTTTCTACAAAATGGTCATTTAGAAATAAATAGTTATCACTAGATAATAGTTCCCCAGATTCATCTATTGACTTGATCTCTGCTGATCAAGTTGTTAGTAATTTGAATGACTCGGACATCTATGACAACCTAGTCACTAACACATAGGCCATAGGTGATGCAGATCCTATAGAAGAATATCTAAAATGCAATGAAGATATTCAAAGCACTAATCCCATTAACCTTGATATGAGAAAGGAGAATGCTCATTCGATAATGACACTTTAGAGAAATACTTAATCACTGGTGATAATTTTGTAGCTGATGATACTTTAAAGATAGTAAGGACTCAGTTAATTCTCAAGAATATATGGAAAAAAATCCTAAATACTCAATGAAATCTCCTGAGAAAGACACTCTACCTATATTTATGAACTATTCCATTAAGCTAGAGGTCTCTGAAATAGTCGATGACCATGACGAGATGACAGATGATTTAATATCAGAAAGAAAGTCAAAACCACTTATAACAACTAAGAAAATTATTGGAATTGAATTTTATACCTTTATCCTGACAAAATTAGAGTTTCAGCATTGCCCAAAGGATCCAAGACATCTACGATTGGATAGAGATAAAGTATGTAGTTGAATAAGAGAAATACATGTTACTTTAAGAATTCACCTCTAGATTCTCTGGAATTCATAGAGATTCATGGAATGCTCTTCGGATTGCATAAAAGAATACTTATCTTAAATCCCAAGACTTTACCTTCAATATTAGGATACTAGAAAAGGTCTTCTATAGACATATAGGCCAAAGATAGGAGAAGTTGCACATACATCTTATTAAGATGAAATACCTATCGTTTGATTAAGATATCATCAATATGCACTTGAAAAAAAGGGTAAATAATTACATCAAGTTAGGCAGAGACCCCATCCTTAAACAGGCCTTTATATCTTAACTACTGATAATACTAAGAGGGCACAAAGTAATGATTATGGATGAGAAGTTCAAATATATAACTGTCCCACAAGTAGGATACATCAAATAGGCTATATTACATGCCTTTGAATACATATGGACAAAGATCTATGTACTAAAATGGATCATCCAAAATAATTTAGCTCTTAATTGTGTATGCATTGAAAATAATCTCGTCAGAAAATACAATTTCCCCGACCCAAGAAGCCGAATGAGGTTTAAGAAGCAATGATAGTTTAGGAGGTTCAAAATACCTAGGACTTTCAATGGTAGGACCAATATGTTTAGGCACACCAAGTACTTAAGAATAAAAAACTGATGAACTACGAGAAAGAAAACATCTTCTTTATCTAGAAAAAACGTGGTTAATTTGGAAGCAATTTTCCTAAGGAAAAAAGTCAAAGAACTCCATCCACCTCTCCAAGGAGATAGAAAATCACACAGCCATCTACCTCAACAAAGAGGACAATACAAAATCAAAAAGGGTTACTTCACAAGGTCCCTAAAGTAGAGCTTAGAAGACCAATAATTACTCAAATAGAAAGATAACATCTATTAGTGGTTGGAATAAGGATATGGAATCTCATCACAAAAATCATATGCAATACATGAAAAGATGATACCATATGACATGTGCAAGAAATTACCACTAACCGCAAGCTCTAGAAAATACCTACGCAAGTTTATTTTGAAATCCTCTCATATGGGTTCCCTTTTTAAAGGGAATGCTTATAAGATGCTTACCCAGATACATGGTAGATAATCAAAAGTATCTTACCAATCTTCTTTCATGAAGTACAAAAGCTACTTGCAAGCTAACACCAAGCTGCTCAGTCACTTGCTTGCCTATACTATCAAATGCCAAAAGTATTTTTTTTGGATCCCTCAAATGTTTACGGGCCCTAGTTTGAATTAAATATCTCCTAAAAGTGTGATCCAAAATATGGCATTACTATTTGTTGAAGATATGATAAGGCTTTACTATTTTTAGAATAGTGGGACATGTGTTAAATAATGTATTTTATTGTAGTTTGTTTTTATTGGGGCATTCTTTGGCTATAAATGGAAGTAAATTGGAGATCAACAACTTTTCTAATGACAAACCACTCTTTTAAAGTTTCATATTATAATTAAAAATATTTCTGGCTATGTTGTGTCGCTTGTACCTCTCTTTAGAAAAGATAGGTTATTTGATCCTCTATGTCGGGGTAGTTAGGTAAGGAAACACTTGGATAGAAAAGTATGCTTGTTGTGATTACAGAATAGACTTCCAAAGTCCTTTCCATGTTTATGAAATGAAATTTGCTTGGTCCACACAACATAGAGTTCTAAGTACTTTCTATGCTTATGAAAAAAATTGTCTTTGTCCACATAATAGCTTTCCGATTTGCTTTGTTGAATTTTAAATAAACATTCTAAATCTAAATTTAGTTAAAACATTGTTATGCGAACCGTTTAGGGTGCCAAAATCTATGAGATATCTGCTAAATAAAATAGTTGTTTTACTGATCATACCAAATATTTATTGTGTTTTAAGACTAGCAAAGTCAAGTTATCCCAGTGAGGGTAGAGAAATCTTTGTTCCAACGAAAATCGTCCTTAAGGGTTTATGGATGTAAGGCCCCAATCATAAGAAATCTATTATGGTATTTAAAAATCTATGATTTCAATGATGTGCTATGTACATGAATGTGAAACCTCCTGCTATGTTGGAAAGGTTAGAACTTTATGTTTTTAGTATTGATGAGTACTTTGATTTCATATGGCATGTCATGTATTTGGATGTAAAACCTCTTTTCAGGTTGCAAAGCTTAGAGCTCTTATGGTATTACCTTGTTGATAATGCTTATGGTGTCACTTCATGCCCCACTTTCCCAATATATTTTCTATAGGAGTCATCCCCACTCTCAGAGGGGGAATAATCTAGTATTTGCATAAGATCTATTACCGTTGATGTTTAAGAGACAACTTTACGTTTCAAGTCTTTCCTTTACCTTTTCAAAGTTTCATCTTTAAATTAACACATAATCTTTATCATTACCAAAGTTTCATAAATATTTGTGTCATAGCAACTTTTCTTAGATTTTTGAACAAATAGTTTTTTGACCTCTTTCCTTAGATCTTTAGAACAAATACATCGAGTTTTAATAGTCCAAAAAACACCAAAAATATGTTTATGTAAATGTATTTAGCATATTCATTGTCTATATCTAGTCCATGTATATATGTAGAAGAATTATACATGTCTCCTACTATCTGTAAGAACTTGTCATACAAACATAGTTGCCTATAAGAAGTAGATTTGTTATCACTAGAATAAGATATTACTTTCACATATCTATTGTTACTGAATCCATATTATTCCTTTGTAAAAAAAGCATGTAATCCATAGATTCAAATTAATTCCTTGGTTCTAGAAAATCCAAAGGGAGTTAAAGAATATTTTTCTCCAACAAAACTTGCCAATTCACTCAACACCCTTATTTAACCGATGAATTCTTTCGAATACCTGATGAGCTTGACAATCTTACAAACACATAACCTCAACTTAGCATCCTTATTTCATAGATGATTCCTATGAACATAGCCAATTCATTTAACACCCTTATTTCTAAGATAGTTCTAATAAACAAGCTATTATAAGTTGTTGTTTGTAATCACTCTTAACTCACATCACTATTTTAAGGATGACATTGGATCCAAAGCAATTAGGGTTTTCACCCACAATTCTTAATGCAACTATAAATTATGATAAAATCCCACAAAAATTAACCAATTATTTGGAATAACTATCAATGCCCACACATAATCCACTAACTAATAAAATATTATCCTAAGATATAAAATTAGTTACTCATGAAATTAAAGAGAGGAATTATACCCAAATTTGCATGCACTTGATCCATAATAATCCAAATAATAGTAAACCAAAACTTCAATCTCAATTTACATCCAAATTATCTTGGGATGAGCTTAACAAATTGTTCTCAACTTAAAAATAAAGTGTTTCTCCTTCTCCAAATCTTAAAATTGAATGAAAGATGCCCAAAAATGTGAAAGGTTTTTTCCTCTGTGAAATTTAAATTTTACCTTTGAATTATTCTTCTCCTATTGCGATCGCCCTCTTTCGATCATGACCATGGTTCTACGATCCCGTAGCCTCTTCATTCAATCGCTATGTGCTAACTTTCTTTTGACTGACCGTGATCGAAACCAGAGCTTGAGGGTTGTCTGATCTTTAGCCTTTGGATTCTCTTGCTCACTTCTCTTCTCTTCCAGTTTGATCTCAATTCATCTTTATTATGTTTCCTACAAGATCACAAAAACTAGACATTAATCTATATAAGTGACAAATTAGTTTCATTTTCATAATTAAATCATTTTAGTGTGTGAGAATTTGGATGTAAATGAGTGATGAATTTGCCACTCATCAACACCCCCAACTTAAAACATTATCTTTCCTCAAGCAACACTACTACATACCCAATGAGACTACTTAACGTGTAAGCCCACTCTTACAATCTGTTGATCACCATGATTCTAAATTTTATTAGTACTAACAATTTGTTAACAAGCATAGGAATAACTAATCGTGCAACTCCCTTCAAACTCAATCATATTGTTAAGGGTGCATAAGACTTTAAAGGACAATTAAGAAACAACTATTAACTCTCATAATGTGAACAATAAAGACTTTACCAAAATAAAATAACAATAAAGTGTTGGGGCATGCCCTAGACCATGGAAAAAAATTAGTCTGAAACAAAGTCTAAGACATAAAAAACCAAAATATGAAATAATGTCTTTCGAGGATGGAAGATCACCACTTCAAGTCAACTCATGAATTATCCACAAACACCTGATCATAGCATAGGATAGGTGGAAGAATTTTCTATGCCATCATTGCATGGGGATACAACATTCAAAGACGGTTAATGGTTGTAGCACTAACATATAACTCAGGGATAAAGGATAAATTAATTCCATGATCTATAACACAAAAACCATTAAAACCAGTACATGATGTCATATTCAATACATAGATATACATATCATATGCCATGAAAGGGAATAGAGCTTCGCTTAAATATTTAAAACCTTAACATGGATTGTGTAGGATAACATCATAATTAAGGCACCCACAGGCTATATGGGCCAAGCTCTCCCCCAGCTGGAAGGGACCAAATGCATGTAGCTGTACAAACCAGATAATATTCATATGTCATACTCCTGATGTGGGAATCAAACCTCTCATCATAAATCAATGGTGACTTAAGCGCCAAGTTATATAACATGGAGGACTCAAACTTCCTAATCATATAATAATAGTAAAAGAGACTCAAACCTTTGATCATTTAGTCCACCATGTCGGTTAGCATAGTTTCTATTGTTTGTCCCTCGGGATGTCCACTTTTATGGACCAGCTAGAAAACCCATTTTTTAGAATAATTATAATATTTAACACACATTTCCAATTTATTAAACCAGTTATCCATTTAGGCATCCCGTTGGTATCGTCATACCAACTTTACTTTTAAGTTTATTATAATGCCATAATATATTAACCATCTAGAGGGAAATTCATGAACCTTTATGTTCAACTAACATTCACGCGGGGAATCCACATACCTCAAAGTCTATTAAAATCATACCATGGTTCATTAACCTTTCATGTTACTGCATTGGTATAAGTCAGCAAGTAAAACTGTATCATAAAATCATATTCTTTATCAATTCAAAATTTAAGTTGAGGGGGACATAATTTCCAAGACCATATATCAAGGATAAATCATCAAATTAGGGATAACCATGACCCCTTAGTTTATTTACCTTTTCCATGCACCCGAATGAGTGTTTAAATTAACAATGTAAAGCATAATAGTTTGATAGTAATCATGAGAAAACATTCAAACAATTTATACCAAAATAAAAGTATAAGTAAAGAGGTACATTCCTTAGACACATGATAATTGGAAAGTAAATTGGAGCTTGAAACCTGAAAGATAAATGTACAGTAAAATCCTTAGGCTCCCTTAGGGTTTTGAGTGAGAGAGTAGAATTGGGGATTTTGAATCTCTTAAAATTGAAAGAAATAAGCTGTATCATTTGAAAATACCCCAATACCCCTCATCCCAAGTAAACAAAATAAAAACTACATGAATATTAACACTTTGTTTCAAGGATTATTGAGGATGCTGAAACCTATGGGAGAGCCTTGAAAAGCCTGTGTATGTCATATACAAAATATTTGTGTTACTTAAAAAACTAAAGACTTGTTGTGTTGTAACACTGGAAAAGTCAAGCTTACCTATGGGGATTGAGAAACCTTTGTTCTATGGTAAATAACTGTAGGGTTAGTGGATTTGAAGCCCCTGTTGTAAGAAAGATTTTATAGTGTCGACAAAAGAATTACTTTTTTATAGTGTTCCACCTGTATGGATGTGAAATTGTCTATTATATTGAAAAGGTTATAATGGATTTATGCACCTATGTCTTGTTATCTACACTTATTTAGCTTAGTTTTGAGGACTTATCGTGTTCATAAGGTGTTAATATTGATAAAAATAAGCCTCTAAGTTTTAAGTTATGTAATTTTGATGTTTAAGGTTTCTTCAAACCAATGTTTTAAATGAAAATGCACATTTAGAGTTCAAACAAGATAACTAGTACTCTTATCTTGAGCTATGCTCTTTTCTAGTTTGTCTTGCTTGATTCTAGTTTAGTTAAGGGTCGAATTCATGGTGTTTATTATTATATAAAGATTTATGGGATGATTAAGTTTATATATGGATGATACTTGAGCTTTTTTTAAGTTAAAACACAATCATGAAATAAGGAGCAAAGGACCAAATGCATCGAGTATACAATGATGAAATAGAAAAGTTGTGGACTTAGAGGGCATGCAACGCTTCCTAAGAACCACTTTTTGGGAGTGCACGATATTGGATGCAAATTAAAATACACAAAATAGTGTGCCTCAATGATAGAACTGTGCCAGGCTCCCTAGGCCATGTGATAAGGGCATGGCATGCTAGCTAGGTCAAAATCAGCAACTTTGTTCCTAGACTAAATAGGACACTCCAACCATTGTGTATTCACCTTACACTTTTAGGGATTAACAATATGTGGGAAAAGTCTTCAATTAAGATTTTAATCCCATTTCTTTACTTTTTTTATGGATTATAATATGGCTTCATCTATTATAATTATGTGTATATCTATGAGTGGCTAAACACTATTATATAGGGTTAAGGTCAAGAACGTGATTATTATTGCTTATAATTTAGTGGGATAATCTTTATTATTATTAGTGGTTTTTCATGTATCCTTTTTTTAATTATTCTATAAATTTACGGCCCTTAGGATAACTGTAAAGTTCTATGAGAAGCTGTGAAGGGGGAACAATTGAATAAAACATGGGATATGTGTAATAGGATCGTAATCATTCAATGAATTGAAGTCATGATTTCATTTTAGGTTAGGAATATACCTGATTAGCCATATTGGGTCCATATATGAGAAGAGTACAAAGTCATTTATCTTAATACTTTCATCCCCACTAAACGATATTTGGGAGATCATAATCATGTCCAAGATAATTGACCCAACCAACAAAGTTATATAGGTAAGTATGATTGTTTGTATTTCCCTATTCTTAGGTTTCTCAATGTCCAAGAAATTTATTTTATTATATTGTTTAAGTTTACTTTTAGTCTTAACACTCACATACTTTTGCGTTACGTTTTCACTAGTTAATCTTTAGAGTATAACTAGAATTGGATAGTTGCTTAACACAAGCAACTATGGGATCGATACATGACTTGTAAAAGGTCATTTTACTTATTGGTGGACCACATACACTTGCATGTACACTTTAGTGCTATTAGTTTTTGGCACAATCAACAAGGGACTTGTAAATTGGCAATTATCTTAGTTTTAGTTTAGTTTTTTCATTTCTTAAGAGTTAATTACTTGAGCTTAGCTTTTGAATTTACAAACATATGTTTAAAAATATAGTAAGTTGACAAGGTCATGGAGTTGGTAGGGACATATCCCAAAGTCAAGCAATGCTTACACCAACTGAGGGAAGAAGCAGTTCTTTTTTATCGAATTCTGCCAATTCACGAAGAAGTAGAAGCTACTCTTACACCCATGGCTAAAGATGAACCAGCCCACAGGACTATTCGTGAAGTGGAAATCCCACTTGCGACTAATGTTACCTCTGTCATACGAATACCCACACCCATAGGTAGATTTGCACAAAAATAGAATATGGTGCAGCTTTTGCACAGCAGCGGGCAGTTTACTGACTTGTCACATGAAGATCCACAGGTTCACTTGCAAAATATTTTTGTGATCAGTGACATGTTCATTCCCACTAGGTTATCCACTGATTATGTGAGGTTGACACTCTTTCTTTTATCACTTTAAGGGAATCAAATAAGTTGTTAAACATTGAGCCAGCAGGTTCCATCGCTACATGTGATGACTTAGCTACAAAATTCCTTATCTATTTCATTCCATTCAGCACTACTGCAAAATTACACATTGAAATAATAATCTTCAAGCAGAAGTTTGATGAAAATCTATATTATTCTTGGGAGAGGTTTATATCTCCTATTTAGGACTGTCCACCAATAGCATTTTAATAACGTATTGACTCACACCTTTGTTGTAGCACTTGACCATAATAAGAAAATTTTGATAGATTCAAATGCAGATGGTCAAGAATTAGAGATAACCTATGATAAGATTTATACCTTAATGAATTATATTGCGCAAGGAAATCCAAATTGGCATGGTGACATATCCAGTAGTGTAGTGAAATTCTGCAGGCATAATCGACATTGATAGTGTCACAACCTTATCTAACTAATTGGCAACCCTTCAGAATTAGATGATAACAAAATTTAGCAAGTTGATCATAAATCATTCTCACATTCAGGTGAATGCAATTCATCAGACCCAATCTTGGTGTAAGATTTATGAGAATAATGGTCATTTTATAGATTTGTGTGGAGCATATCCTGAGTCTGTAAACTTTGAGGGCAATGCATAGAATCCAACTTATGTAAATTCATACAATCAAAAGTAAAAGACTAAACCAAACTATTAGTGGGGTAACAATCAAAATCAGTAGTTCTAGTAGCAGCATGACACACATGCCTATAACATTAATGAAACTGTAAAGTATATCCTATCCAATCTAGATGAAATGGTTGTTGAAATTAAGTATTATCAAATTGCACAACAGAAATTGGAGGCATAGTTTGGGAAGCTAGCTCAAGCATAGAATACATGACCCAAGGTGAATTTCCAAGTGATAATGAAAATCCAAAGCAATTTATGGAAATCACCTTGATGAGTGGTAGAGATCTTATTGATAGACCTCCTAACAAAAATAAGAAGGATATAGAGCTAGTCCAAGAATAGTTAGAAAAAAAGCAAGGTGAAGTTGATGATTCTTAGAATTCAGGGAAGTTTGAATGCCCAAGAACTAAGGTTGCAGAGAAATGGATGAAAGGCCACTACCACCATTCCAATAGAATATCAAAAAGGCCAAAGAAGATGTTTGTTTCAAAAAGTTCTTTCACATGTTCAAAGGACATCACATTAATCTTACTTTTTTAGATATTTTGCAAGGTATAACATAGTATGATAAGTACTTGAAGGATGTGGTTACCAGCAATATAATGTTGCATGACATTGACATTGTCGCACTTAAAAAGAAATGTAGTTCAATAGTGTTGCAAAAGATGCCCAAGAAATTAAATGACCCAGGGAGTTTCACCCTTCTCTAAGAAATTGGTAATAGAGGTATGGTCCGTGATCTAAGTGATTAATGATTAATTATAAACTTGATTCCCCTAGTGTTCAATACTCTTTGTTTGGGTAAGTAAAGACCATGCTTTGTAGTTCTACGGATGGCAGACCGAACCACAGTCCAACCTCAAAAATGATAGAGAATATGCTCATTAAGGTTCGTAAGTTTATTATCCCTATCAAATTTTTAGTTTTGGATTATGATGTAGATGACAGCGTGCCAATTATTTTGGAATATCCATTTTTACCAAGGGGAGGATCACTAATTGATGTGAGAGAGGGCACTCTCAAGATGAGATTTGATGATGAAAACATAGTCTTCGAAGTCCAAAAACAACATAATCTGTCTTTACATTAAAAAGACTTATGCATAATCATAGCCATAAAAGTGAATGAGTATGGGGCAGTAGAGCCTAAAGCAGCAAAGACCTTTCCAAATTATCTTATAAAGTTGCTTGAGCCACTATTAACCTTAAAAAGATTTAAGTTGAAATATAAGCCTAAAAAGGCTGATGTTAGAAAAAGTGATGACAGTTAGAGTACACATATAAGAGGTTAAAAATGAGTAAGAAGGTGGCCTCTAAGTAAGAGGAAACAGATAAAGGAATTTGGTTAAGAAGTAGTGATATGGGTTATGTCGTGACTATAGATTGTAACTATTGGTTGTTTAAGGTGAAGTGATGCTATAAGATTGTAAGTATTGGTTGTTTACCAATTTTTGGGTTTGAATTTAAAAAAAATTACAAAATGATTTATGCTTTCTAGTATTTAGTTTAGAAGATATTAGCGTCAATCTAGTAGGTGCACACTTCTCCCACATCGTGGTTTTTCTTTATGGTTATTTTCCACGGGGGCGCCCTTTGATCCTATTATTTTTTTTCTTTTTTGAATTATATTTTAAAATTTTATGTTAGGTAAGTAAGATGTTCTTGTAAGTTCTATGGGTAATTGCATGATGCAAGTATTTTTTGTTGTAAAAGCATGTTGATTGTACTGAATAGATACTTTTGAGACACCTAGGCTCTTGTTTATTACTCGTGTACATTACTGGCTTAATTTTGAATTCCTGTGATTGCTTGGTTGAGAGTAAATAATGATCCTAGTTGAGTTGATCATTTTCCATGTGTGAGTGAGGTTTTTATTTATTCCATGTTGCATTTTGATATCTAGAACTTGCCTGGTATGTGTGCAAAGTTAAATAAGGAATATTAGTTTCAAAAATGATATGGCATTTCTTTGATAGTCATATTTCATACCCCTTTTACCTACCTTTGTAAATATTTATAGATAACCCCATTATGCCTTAAATTATTTGTTTGGCATCCTTATATGTGGCTTGTTCCCCTTCTTTGATAGATCATAATTTGAGCAAAACCTCCTAAGTGCTTCTGTTGAAAATCTAATAGGGTTAAGGAGTGTAAAATTAAAGAAGAAAAAGGCTAAAATGAATCCCCCACGTAGTATCTTTTGGTGTTGAAATGTTGTTATGTTGTGAATGGGAGTAATGTAATCAAAAACAGAGAAATTGATCAATAATAAATTATATATTGATAGAAAAAACTCCCTACTCAATATATGTGAACTAGCTTAAAGATATTGGGAAAACCAAAAAAATATGGGTGTAGAAAGAAGTGGCAAGAATTGGTTGTTAGAGAAGAGTTTAAATGTTAAATGTGACGTATTAAAACACTTAAGTGAATATAGTCTCAATTCCTAGCCAAAAATAGTTCCTACCAGTCCCTTAGTATACATTGCAACTCTTAAAGTTCTATTTAATCTTAAACCTCAACCTATTGAAATTTATAGAGAATTACACTAAGGGAAAGCCTGTGTTTTATCTTGTGTAACTTGTTAATTATTTAGGAGAGTGAGCTTATGTTGATTCCTATACCCTTTCTTGTGATTAGTTGCATCTATGCTAGTAATTAAGCATAAATCTCTAGTTGTGAGGGCACATGCTTAATGATAGATAGGTGATTTGTATGATTCCTTTAATTGAGTAATATGAATGAGTTTTCAAACTTGGTGAGTCAGTTCTTGAGGTTAGGAGTTTTTTTAAGAAGTGTTTATAAGCTTTCAAGTGAATACTACTACATACTTGCTTGGGAAACTTGCTATCTTTATAGTAAATGTAGTGCTAGATTGAATGCTTGCTTATAGTAGTAGTGTGGATTAATTATTTGATATGATTCTTAAGTGAAGAGTTGTTCAAGGACGAACAATACTTTAAGTGTGGGGTAATGATCTCCGCTACTGAATAATTTCCACTTATTATAAATCTAAATTTTTGGTATATTAAATTTCCTTTTATGGCAGTTATTATGCTTTTTTCTATAGGTTTTATAATTCTATCATCTGCTAAATATATATGTTTGAATTTAGATTGGATTGGATTAATTATGAGAAGACCATTTAAAAATAGAGAAGCTTTTAGAAAAATTAAAGAATCTTTTATTAGTAATTATTCAGAATATATAAGTCTAAATAAAACAAAAGAAAACCCACAAAGATTAGCCTACCTAATTACCTTAATATCTAGTATTGAAGCAAAATTAATAATTCATTTAAAATCTAGAAGAATGAGACACATACTACCTAATTATGATAAAATCAGATTTAGATATCCATCAAAATATTATAAATATGGTTTAAATGAATAAAGTACAAAAATACAAAGAACTAAAACAAATTATTTCTGAAAAACGTAAAGAATTAAAAATAAGAATAGAAAGACTACATTATAATATATTTGTCAGAGTTAGTGAAAACTCAATAAATACACAAAAAGATGAAATATCAAAATTAGAATCACAAATAGATAGTTTAGAATATATATATATATATATATCAACATGAACTATTTACAACAAAATGAACAAAGAAGAATTTATAATAGATGAAAAAATATATGAAAATCACGAAGGATTAAAAATAAAAATAGTATTTTCTAATCTAGGAAGAAGATATAAGAAAATTGGTGAACATTTATATTTAATCTTAGAAAAAGAAGAATTAAAATTAGAAGATAAATTGACAGCTATGGTAAGAATAGAAGGAGAAAATGAAGAAATAGATAGGAAAAAGGAAATAGAAAAAATAAAACAACAAACTACAGAAGAAATACGAAAAATAGAAGAAACTAAAAATAGTAGGATTGCTGAATTAGAAAAAGAACTACAAATGTTAAAAGATTTGTATGAAGAAAGACAAAAGGAAAAGGAAGAAAAAAATAAAGAACAAAAATTACTAAACGAGATAAATCTATTTAAAAAAAAATAAAAATAAACAATAAAGAAATAAAAAACAAGAAATTAGAAATAAATAATATAGATGTTGAAGAGATACATAATTATGATTCAGAAGATAGTGAAACATATACAAAAATATTAACAAATACAAAAAATTTAGAAATTAAGGAAAAACAAGAAGTAATTAATGAAGAAAACTTAGAAAATATCAACACAGAAATAAATACTCTTAATAAAAAAGAAGATGAAAATAAAATACCTAGAACATCAGAAATAAGAAAACCTACATATTATAAGAATAAGTTTATAAGATATAATCTAAAGAATGAATATGACAAATGGACACCAAAACAAATAGTTAATAAAAATTATAACTTTTTAGACTTAGACTGTGTAATAGATACAGAAAAAACAATACAATTATGGATAGGATATATGACAAAATAATTATTAGATAATAATATAAACATAACAGATGCACCAGAATATATAGAAAGAACACTAATAGGAACAGTGAAATTATGGTTTTCAAATTAAACTGAAAATAACAAGAAGGTATTAAGAACTAATAAACCTACAGAAGGAACATCATCAACAACAACTAAACTAACACCTATAGAATTATTAAAAAAAATATGAAACAGCTATAAAGATGAATTTGGTAGTATGACAACAATAGAAGAAGAACAAGATGAAGAAAAAGATACAAATAGGAATTTAATGTTAAAATTAGCAATATATAATATGTGTTATATAGATGAATATACTTGCGCAGTTAAAGAATATTATTATAAAGGAGCATATAATATAGAAGAAACTAAAGAAATAAGAAAATTATATTTTAATAAATTACCCAAACCATTTAGTTCAAAGATAATAAAGAGTTGGGAAGAAGCAAAAATAGTAGATACGCTAAGAGCAAGAATAAAATTTTTACAACAATGGTATAGAAACTTAAGTGAAAAATATAGAGAAGAATTAAAAATGGAAAAAACATTGATAAGAAATTTAACATGTTGCAAAAATAAAATAGCACCCCAATTCGGATGTGAAGAAAGATATTATAAGAAAAGAAAAAGACATAAGAAATATAAGAAATATAAAAAAATCAAAATATAAATACAAGAAACCAAGAAAAAGATATTATGTAAAAAATTATAAATACAAAAGACCATATAAAAAAAAGAAATCTATAAAAGAATGTACTTGTTATAATTGTGGAAAATTAGGACATTTAGCTAGAGATTGTAAATTACCTAAAGATCCAAAAAAATAAACAAATACCAAAAATAAAAATAGAAAATACAGAATATATGCAGATAGATTATATAGATTATGAATTAGAAAGTGAGGATAGTATATATGAAATTTAAGAAAATGAAACAGTTAATGAAATAGATAGTGAAATAGATGAATCAAATGACTGAAGAAGATATAAAAATAATAACAAAGGAAGAAAATTTAAATGATGAAGGAACAAACCAAAAAATAATATTTGACAATAACATATTTGATGAAATAAAAGAAAAAGAATTAGACTTAAGTGTAGAAAAAATATTTAAAATACCAACAATAAAAAATATGTTTACTAGGAAAAAAGAAGAATATTATGTAGTAAGCCAAAAGGAACATGTAATAGAGTGTAGATATGCAAAAGGTAAAGCTAGTATACCACTAGTAACAAAAAGAATAATTAATAAAGAGATAAACGATATAAAAAGTAGAGACCCAATAAAATATGTACACTTTGGAGGTATAGAGATATTAATAAAAGCATGATTTACAGAAGGAATAGATACACCAATAGAATTATATTTAGCAGATGATAGAATTATAAAACCTATAGAAAAAGCATAATAACTGCCATAAAAGGAAATTTAATATACCAAAAATTTAAATTTATAATAAATGGAAATTATTCAGTAGCGGTAACAGATAAGAATATAGATAAATCATTAGTATTATATTGGAAAATATCAGGAATAGAATTAATCCCAGGAAGTAAAATATTTACAGCAAGATGCAAAAATTTATATGTATTAACAACAAAATATAAAATCACAGGAAAAAATAAGATTAACAAAATACGAATAGAAAGTCCATTCGAACAAATTGTAAAAATAATAGATTATAATGATTATAGCTATAGAGACATAGATATAGAAGAAAATTTAGAAATAATAAATGATAGAATAAGTACAACAAAAAGAATAGCTGATGAAAAACCAGAATCATCAAGCTCATCAAAAAGAACAAGTTATGAAATAAATTCAACAAATAATTTAAACCAATATTACATAACAGGAAAGGTAAATGAAAAAAAATATTTAATACTCTTAAATACAGGACAAGAAGAAAATTATATAGCAAAATATCTAGTAAAAAATAAAGAAATAAAAACTGATAATGATATATGCCCAGATCTACCAATAAGTTTAATAAATAGTAAAAATATAGCAGAAAAAGAAATAATAATAGGAATTAGAAAAATAAAAATAGAATTTGAAGTAAAGAAAGAAATGCAAAAAACAGACATAATATTAGGAATAAAATGGCTAGAACAAGTAAAACCATATAATGTAGAACATACACAATTAACCTTAACATATAACAGAGAGAAATTATTCTTAAAAAGAGCCTTAACATAAAATGAAAATATATGTATTAATGAAGATAGTAGTAGAAGGATATTACAGTAGATACTATATGCCTATGATAGATACAGGAGCAGAAGCTAATTTATGTAGATATAATTGCTTACCAGAAAGCAAATGGGATAAATTAAAAACACCAATAATAGTTAAAGGATTTAATAATGAAGGAAGCTTAATTACTTATAAAGTTAGGAATGTAAAAATACAAGTATGGGATAAGATATTAACAATAGAAGAAATTTATAATTATGAACTAACATCAAAAGATATACTTTTAGGAATGTCGTTTTTAGATAAATTATACCCACATATAATAACTAGAACAGATTGGTGATTTACAACACCATGTAAACAGAAATTAAGATCAAAAAAAGTTATTAATAAAATAAGACAGAAAACTGATTGGATAAAAGGAAGTGAAAAAATTACACAAAAGTAAGAAAATATAAAAAATACTGAAGATACAATAGAACTAGTCATATTATTGATAAATAAAATAGAAATAACTATATTTTCAATAAATAAGATAGAATAATTAATAAAAAATTACAACAATTATATAGTGAAGATCCATTAAAAAGATGGGAAAAACATAAAACTACTATAAAAATTGAATTAATAGATAAAAATAGCATAATAACCCAAAAACCATTAACATATAATTTTGACGATTTAAAAGAATTTAAAATACATATAGATGAATTATTAGAAAAACAATATATACAAAAAAGTAATAGTAAACATAATAGTCCAGCATTTAAAGTAAATAAACATAGTGAACAAAAAAGAGGAAAAAGTAGAATGGTTATTGACTATAGAAATTTAAATGTAAAGACTATGACATATAATTATCCAATACCAAATAAGATATTAAAAATAAGATAAATACAGGGATATAATTATTTTAGTAAATTCGATTGTAAATCAGGATTTTACCATTTAAAGTTAGAAGAAGAATCTAAAGAATTAACCACATTTACGGTACCACAAGGATTTTATGAATGGAATGTATTACCATTTGGATATAAAAATGCACCAAGTAGATATCAACATTTTATGGATAGTTATTTTAAACAATTATCTAATTGTATAGTATACATAGATGATATATTATTATATACAAAAACTAAAGAAGAACATTTAAAATTATTAGAACAATTTACAGATATAATAAAAAAATCGGGAATAAGTCTAAGTGAAAAGAAAGCTGAAATTATGAAAAATTAGATAGAATTTTTAGGAATACAAATAAATAAGAGTGGAGTAAAAATGCAACAACATATAGTACAAAAAATAATAAATTCGAAAGAAGAATTAGATACAAAAAAGAAATTACAATCATTTTTAGGATTAGTAAACCAAGTAAGGGAATATATTCCCAAATTAGCAGAAACTTTAAAACCACTACAGAAAAAATTAAAAAAGGATGTAGAATATAACTATAATGAAGAAGATAAAAAACAAGTTCAGAAAATAAAATTACTTTGTAAAGAATTATCAAAACTACAATTTCCAGATGAAAATAGAAAATTTATATATATAGTAGAAGCAGATGCTAGTGAATGTAGTTATGGAGGAGTACTTAAAAACCGATATGAAACAGAAAAATTAGAACACCATTGTAGATACTACTCAGGTACGTTCATTGAAACAGAAATAAATAGGAAAGAATTATGTTCATTAGCATTTGAGCCATATATTGTATATAACAAGTTTATTGTACGAACGGATAATACACAGGTACGCTGGTGGTTAACAAAGAAAATACAAAATTCAGTTACAACAAAAGAGATTCGGAGACTAGTCTTGAATATATTAAATTTCACATTTATAATTGAAGTAAATAGTACTAACAAAAATGTTATTGTAGATTACATATCAAGACAAAGCCACACAGACTGATATAATAGAAGAGGATACTCTAGAAAAAATATTCAACACCCTAACCCTAACTACACTTTCAATGAAAGTGGACAGTATGGGTAATGAAATAGAAAAGCTATAGACTAATGAAGTTAAACTGAAGTCTATAGCTACAAATCAGCTAACTCAGCAGTGTGCAGAGCTATGTCGATCGGAAGACATTAAAGTTCAAGAGCTAGAAAAAGACGATGGGACACTCCATAAAACCCATAACGCTTATCAATCTACTTCTGCAGGTACAAGCAAAGGAGTTAGGAAAAACACAAATATGAACCTAAACAAGCTATTTGATAAACCATATATACCAAATACATCAAAAGATCCCATGTTTATACCCCCACAAATTACCACATACCAAGATAGTTTAAACCAAGACAAAAAGACTTACAACTACACAACCCGGACATATATAGGAAATATCTACAATGTACAAACCTTTTTAAATACTAACCCCAGAGCTATAAACACCCAAGAACCAGATACAAACTATATAACCCAAAGATTGACAGGATATAATAAGCTAATTGCTTTACCTAAAATCAAACCAAGTCTAGTTAAAACTTGCTATGAATATAGACTACTCAGTACTGTATATACCTCTGACGGAAATGAGATATCCACTATACCGGAAATATATGAAGCATTTAGCATTTTTAAAAGAATAACCAAAGGTACCCTATTTTTTATAAAAATTTACACGGCACCAGCAGAGATATTATATGATGAAGTTAAAAAAACCATACAAATTGTAAGGATAGGAATGACACGAGATGTGATTATACCACAAGATATTATTCCACAACCAGAAATACCTAGAATTGAGATACCAAAATTTTATCCGAATAAGAGAATTATCGGACTATCTACAATTTTGTAAGAGTTAGCAAACACATACCGCAACCAAAATCACATATGGAGTTTTTATTCAAGAAATCATGTACTAATATATTCAAATTCAAAGGAATTACGAGAAATAGATATGAAAACTATTAGGTAATGGATTCTGACGTTACTCAAACCAGAGACAGAACCTATTGCCAGAGCTATCAGAGAAAAATTTATTTTAGAATAATTATTAACCAGATATTGTAAGACAAATGGACATAAATATCCAGATCATAAATGTTTAAAATATAATGGAGGAGATAATGATATCCCAGAAGTTCAGCTAGAATAGAAGAAAAATCAACCAAGTAGATAAGAACGCCAGTTGGAAGATACAAAATAAGAAGCAATAATGGAGATATGAAAAAGCAGCAGATACGACAACGAGAAGATATCAACAGAGTAATAATAGAAGAAAAGCTATTAAATTGTGGAAGCGACATGTAAACTTTCACAATTTGCTTTACGTAAAATATTGAAAACTTTTGTATAGGCTAAACTTTTGTATAGGCTTTTGACTATTATTAGTCTAGGCATTAATAATTTTTGTCTTATTAGGAGACTTTTGTAAAGTAGACTAGGTAGATAATTTTAGAAACGTGAATACTCTTGTAAAGATTTTAGAAACGTGAATACTCTTGTAAAGTTTCAGTCTATAAATAAGATGAACCGAAGGCATTGCAAAGCAAGCCTTTATGTGTTGAAGCAAAAACTCTCTCTTGTCCACAACAAATATTTTGCTTAGCTATTAAAAAACAGATTTATTTCAATGGAAAAAGCTATGGAGGAACAAACCTTAGAAATATCAAACCTACCCGAACAGGTATATTTATTTATGATTATGAATAACTAAATTCATAATTCCCAACAATCATGGTATGATAAAATAAATTCATGTTAGTTACTTTATAGTAGAATTATTCGAAGAATAATATGTTAAGAAGTTTATTAGCAAAGTGGAAAAGGAGAAAAATACCTAAGAACTATGCCATCCTAAAGGTGAAACCAATGAGGCAAGAAGCCGTAGTGGGGAGTAACCAGAGTAGAGGCACTGTTTAAGGGACAAATATACAGATTACCATGCTAATAGTGATCGAAGAACATGTTATTTAAGAATAATCTAGTATATAGAAATCTAAGACGACCATATTTTGTTATGTACATGATTTAAGGAAATATTTTGAAAATAGCAATTTTATGAAAATGAATAATTATTTATCTGATGTAATGGTAGATAAATTTAAAATACTTATTTTGTATGCACTTAAGGATATAAAAGTAGTAGATATAAGAAAAATCATATTAGAAAAAGCATTTGGTAAATATTATATGACTAGAATAAATTACATACCATACCTACCTAACTACTCTTACAAATACTTACCATGATAAATTACATATATCTAGAATTTTTGGAAAAAGATATGAGAAACATACAGTTAATAGAAAAACAGATGAAAGTAAATTTAGACAAATACATGGAAACTAAAGATATAAAAATATATAGAATTTCTTAATGAAAATATGCAAGAACTACTAAGACTAAAACAAACAACCACAAAATATTATAATAAAATATTTTGTCAATTTTAAATGATAGATAATCTTAAAGTCTTAATCTTATATATACTTAGAGATATAGAAATTATAGATATTAAGAAAATATTATTAGATAAAGTATTAGACAATGAAATTGAAACTATGAATTGGATAACACAGTTCTACCTGGATAATTATCCAGATGGATATTATTCAGATTAAGAGATGTTACAATATATTAGAAAAACTAGAGAAAATCAAGATAATCTAAATGAAGAAATTAATTATAAAAACCAAATTAGAAAAATAACGGAGAATCTAAAAGAAAAATTAATATGGATAGAAAGAAAATTTAGGAAAAAGTACATGTGATAGTTTATATAATTTAAAAAACTCGCTACGAGAAGAACAACACAAGATAATAAATAACATTGAAAATCTAGAATTAGATATACATTACAGTACAATTAGGATAAATTATTATATAGAAATTTGTAACTCTGCAATTACTACAGCATAAAATGATAGACTACAAATATTTAAAATATTAGAGAGAAAATATGACTGAAATAATATCACAAAGAAAAATAGATCCATTATACATATAATAGATCTATTTCACAAGTTATCTTCACAAGTAATCTACACCCCCCTACAAATGGTGATTTATTCACCTAGGTGTTGTTATCTATGCTTATTTAGCTTAGTTTAGAGGACTTGTTTTAATCTTGATATAAATGAGAATTTAAGTGTTAATTTGTTTGGTTTTGATGTTTAAGGTGTTTTCAAACAAAACTTGGAATATAAAATGTACATTTAGGGTTCAAACAACATAATTAGTACTCTTAGCTTGAGCTATGCTCTATTCTAGTGTGTCTTACTTGATTCTGGTATAGTTAAGGGCCTAATTCGTGTTGCTTATTGTTATGAGCTTGGTTTGATGATTAAGTGGATATACGCATATTACACAAAAAAATTTCAAAGTGTTAACACAACCGCGAAGAAAGGAGCAAAGGACCAAATGCATGGATTATTCATTGACAAAATCTTGAAATTTTGGACTTAGTAGCGTGGCACACTGCCTAAGTACCAATTTAAGGGCGTGGCACGCCCTTGGATGCAATTTACAATACAAAAAACATCGTCACTCCCTGATATAACAGTTTCATACTTCCTGTGTCATGCGATATGGGTGTGGCATGCTAGCTAGGTCAAAATCGACCAATTTTTTCCTAGATAAATAGGACACTCCAACCTTTGTGTATTTAACTTGGACGACTTGATGGGATTAACATATTCTGGAAAAGTTTTCCATTAGGGTTTTATCCTATTATTTTAGTTATTTTATGGATTATAACATGGATTCATCTATTGTGATTATGTGTATGGCCATGGGTGGCTAAACACCCTAATCTAGGGTTAAGGCAGAGAACATGATTATTATTGCTTATAATTGAGTTGGTTATTATTTATTGTCATTATTGTTTGTTGATACATCATTTTTCTAATCATTCTATAGATTTGTGACCTTTATGATAAATGCATAATTCTATCAGGAGCTTGGAAGGAGGAACGATTGAATAGAACGTGGAATATATGTAATAGGATCGAAATCGTTCAATGAATTGAAGTTATGTTATTTGCTTTTAGGATAGTAATATACTAAATTATCCATATTAGGTTTATATACTGGAAGAGTACAAAGGAGTTTAGCTTTGTACTTCCATCACCGCTCAGAGATGTAGTTGTGAGGCTAAGTTAGATAAGTTACGAAAGGTTCAGAAGACGATAATAATGCTATGAACCCCATGAAGCAACAACCAAAATAATTATTAAAACCAATTTCATTGTATGAGGTTGAGATCATAACAACTTTAAAATTCAAAAGTTTGGGGAAAATCATACTTTCCTAGTTCATTCACCATACTCATCCACCCACAAGTTCAAAACCATAATTAAAGAATAATAATCACATGTAAACCATGAGAAACATTGTTCAATCCATAAAAAATCAAAACCCTCAACCCTTATTCCAAAACAAGAATAAATATCTCATGAACAATAAAACATATGATTTTAACAAATTAACAATGGCATAAGAGTAAATGCTTGAAATACCAAGTTTCACGAAAAGAATTCAAACCTTGAGCCCTTGGATGACCTACTTCTTGGAAACCCTATGTATTGTTGCTTGATAGAATTTGAAAGAGCTTTGGAAGTGTTTTCAGTATGGTAAGGACGAAATATAATCCCCTTAAGCGCTTTATGAACACGGGGTTTTAATTGGGCAGGGATGTAATTGTCGAAAGTACCCTTAAATTAAAAGTTGAAATTTAGTCTTCAATGACTACGAGTTACCATACAACCCGTATAGTCTAATTACGGCTGTTCACCATAAGTATTAGCCAAGGCAGTTCCCAGTACACCAATACACGGTTGACCCTATGACTTAGTTGGTACCACTCATAATGGGACCCTTTGACTCTTATGGTCTAATTGTATCAACATGAAACACATTTGGGTAAACACTGGACATCCTACAATTTGCACCCAATGACTCATAACAAATCCTTATGACGCATAGTGAGCCACTCGTATACTTTCTGGTTTGGTTACGATTTGTTCCCTAGGACCCATCAAGACTCTCTACGACTAGTATCCCTAAGTTCTAATCAGGGCAGAAACTCAAGCAATATTCACTAGAAAACTTACGACTATGGTCATATGACCTATCAAGACACCATACAAGTTGTAGGGTGACTCATAGTCAAGATAGTAAGGATAAAATTTCAGAAAATTTTCAAGGACCAAAAACTCGGGGAATTACACTCTCCCCTCCTTTGGATCATTCATCCTCAAATGATAGGACAAGGCTTTTATTTGCACTGTTAGACTCCAAACACAATCACACTTACGTTTAATAAAGACTGAAAACAAAGATGTAAAAGAATATGCATACTTCATGAACAATTATCCATAACAACATAACAAGAAAGGATATTTGGACTTCATG
Source organism: Capsicum baccatum var. pendulum (assembly GCA_030864225.1). Taxonomy (NCBI): domain Eukaryota; kingdom Viridiplantae; phylum Streptophyta; class Magnoliopsida; order Solanales; family Solanaceae; genus Capsicum; species Capsicum baccatum. The sequence goes on from CM061560.1 coordinate 162,768,657, forward strand.
TCTTCCACGGATTCCCAAGTAGCTTCCTCAACATTTTAGTTCTTCCAAAGAAACTTTACTGAAGCCACATCCTTTGTCTACTACCAATGGACTTGTGGAGCCAAATCCTAACCTATACCTCCTCGTAGGACAAGGAATAAAAACAACCCACCTCCTATAAAGGAATAACTATTGAAGGATCATTCATGCACTTTATCAATAACAAAACATGAAACACTAGAGGAATGGAACTCAAGCTAGAAGGCAATTCCAATTCATATGCAACATTACCAACTCTCTTCCAAACTAACTACAGACCGATAGAACGGGGACTGATCTTCCCCTTATTGCCAAACCGCATCACTCTCTTCATAAGAGACACCTTCAATAGCAACTAATCACCAACACACAACTCCAACTCCTTTTGCCTTATATCTACGTAGGACTTTTGGTGATTTTGGGTAGTCTTATGTCTATCCTAAATCAACTTAACCTTCTCTATGTCTTGGTAAACAAATCATTGTCAAACATTTTATTCTTACAAACCTCAAACCACCTTGGAGGAGATCTACACATCCTAGTATATAAGGCGTCAAATGGAGCCATACCAATGCTAGAGTAATAAATGTAGTTGTAAGAAATTTTATGAGAGGCAAGTAGTCAAACCATCTACCACAAAAATAAAATACATAAGCCCGAAGCATATCTTCCAAGGCCTGAATTATCCTTTGCACTTGCCTATCCATCTGCGGGTGGAAAATGGTACTACAGGTCACTTAGTCCCTAATCCTCGCTAAAACAACCTCCAAAAGTGAGATGACAACTAGGTACACCAATCAGATATAATGGAGACTGGAGTACCATAAAAATTCACGATCACCTCAATGAAAAACTTGGCAAAATCCTCAGAAGAGAAATTAGTCCTCCTTGGCAAAAAGTGAGTAGACTTAGTCATCCAATCCACAATGACCCAAATCTAATCAAACTACTGGAGAGAACAGGGAGGACCGGTAACCAAATCTATATTAATTATCTCCGATTTCTACATTAGCAACTCAATCTCCTGAGTCAACCCACCAGGCCTCAAGTGCTCTACCTTCACTTATTGACACACCATGTACTTATCCATAAAATTAGCCATATACCACTTGATATAATTCCACTAATATATTTCCATAAGATCACGATACATTTTCATCTATCTAGGATGATTTGTGTACCGTGAATCATGAGTTTTAGCCAAAATTCTTCCTCACAACCGATCAACATTGGGAAAACATAGTCTACCATGGTACCTCAAGATACCATTATCACTAATATAGAAAGCCATCACTTTCTGCCTACCAACATCATTCTTGATTTTACATCAAAATAGGATCTAGCATTTGCATCCCCTCTATTTCAGCGCAAAGAGATGACATCACCACCACTTGAATAATCCAACCACCATCCTCAGAATCTAAGAGATGAACTCTGAGATTAACCAAATGGTGAATATCCTTCACCAAATCCCACTTCTATCATCCACATAAGATAAGCTTCCTATAGACAACCTGCTATGAGCATCAGCAACCACGTTAGCTTTACCTGGATGATAGTGGACACTAATGTCATAGTTCATTAGCATCTCAAGCCACCTCTTTTGCCAGAGATTTAGATCTTTCTATGTGAACTCACATTACAGGCTCTTATGATAAGAATAAATATCAACATGGAACCCATACAAATATTGCCACTAGATCTTTAGTTCAAACACCACAACTAACAATATAAAATCATGAGTCGAATAATTCTTCCCATGAAATTTTATCTATCCAGAAGCATAAGAAACCACCTTACCATGCTCGATGAACACACATCCCAAACCTACCCGAGACATATCACAACAGATAAAAAATTATCAGTACCCTCAGGTAGAGTCAAAATCAAAGCCAAAGTCAATATATTTTTTAACTTCTCAAAAAAACCCTCAAAAGTATTATACCATAAGAACTCCACCGCCTTTTGAGTCAACAAAGTCATTGGGGTAGTAATAAAAGAGAAACTTTCCATAAACCTTCTATAGTAGCTAACTAAGCCTAAGAAGCTCCCAGATAAGTCACAACATTCATCCAGAACTCTCAATTAGAGAACTTAGCATATAAACACAGATTCTTTAAGGTGTGCAATATAAGGTGGAGCTGATCGACATGATCTGCCTCACTCAAAGAATATACCAAAATATCATCGATAAAGACAATGACAAAAACTCCAAGAATCGATGGAAAAATCAATTCGTAAGATTCGTAAATATTGTTGGGTCATTGGTCAAACCAAAGGACATAACTAAAAATACAAAATGACCATAGCGAGTTCAAAAAGAAGTCTTATAGATATACTCCTCCCCAATATTCAACTGATGGTTACATGATCAAAGATTTATCTTAGTACAAAACTTAGCGCCCTGAAGCTGATCATACAGAACATCAATCCTCGGAAGTGGATACATATTCTTCATGGTCGCCTTATATAATTGGCGGTAATCAGTACACATCCAAAGGAAAACATCCTTCATAACCATGAAAAAAACATGAGCACCTCATAGAGACACATTAGGGTGGATAAAAATCTCATCAAGAAGATCTTTAAACTGCTCCTTAAGTTTTTTTAACTCAGATGGAGCCATTCTGTAAGGAAGGATAGAAATAAGACGAGTGTCCAATACAAGATTAATCCTAAAATGAATTTCACTATCGAGATCATCAAGGAACACCTTGGGAAATTCATAGACCATAGAGATAGTCTTCAAAAAAGGACATTCAGATTTAGAATCCTTAACATGTACTAAGTGATAAAGGTAGCCTTTCGAATCCAATTTCTGAGCTCTAAGATACAAGATGAATTTTTCCTTAGGTATTAGGGAACTAGATTCATACTCAATCACCGGCTCACTAGGAAAATATAATATGACCTTTTGGGTCCGATAATCAAGAGACGCATAGCACGAATACAACCAATCCTTCCCTAAAATCATATCAAAGTCTAACATATCCAACTTTGTCAGATCTTTTAAGGTCTCTATACCATAGAACGACACCACAAATACCATATAAACTCTTCTAGCCACAATGGAGTCCTCCATCATTGTAGACATAGAGATGGGTTTTAAAATACATTCAGGATCAAAGCAAAAATATGTAGCCATATAAGGGGTAATATAAGAGAGCGTTGACTTGGGATCAAGTAGACAATAGAATTCATGAGAGAAAATTTTAAGTATTCCAGTAACAATATCAGGGGACTCCTTAGAATTTTGGTTATTACAACAAATATACAGACGATTCCGACCAGTACCAAATCCAAAAGAAGAAGTAGCATCTTTGGTGTGGGGGTTGATGAAGTAGTAAAAAGAATCTTATTTCCCCTAGAAAAAACCTTAGAAGGACAATCCCTATGCATATGTACAATCTAACCATATTTAAAGCACTTGTTCCTCCCCTATTCATAAACACCACAGTGCACCTGACCACAAAATCTACAAGGGCAATATGATAGAGCTGACTGAGCCCTACTAGCTTGAGGGTGGGCTCCTGTTGCTCTAAACTCACTGTAATACTAAGAGTAATAATCACCTGATGGCTTTGGATGTGGAGCACTAGCTGTAGAGTAGAGACCAGAATTGCCCCATTTCTTCCTAGACAATTTTCCACTATATTTACCACTTTACTACTTACCTCCACCCTAATTAGAGCAGTGAAACTTCTTATTCTACCTTTTACTTATTTACGCTTGCTTCTTCTTTTCTTTATTCTCTTGTTACATATACACCATAAGTTTAGAGATGTCCATATTTTTTTTCAACAAGGCACCCTTGCTTTACAAAATCAACTCACAGGAACCTTAAGGTAAACATCCTTATTCTATCCCTATGCTAGACACCAATTCTTAAGCATAACGAGATAACTAATGAAATATTAAGGCATACTCCTTTAGGGATACTCCTTTACTGATATCTTGCCTTGCTTCAGATTCAGAAAATCCTCAGTTTTTGCCTCTCTTAAATTCCGAAGAAAGAAGCAATCAAGAAAAGCTCTTAAGAAGTCACCCCACAAAGAAGAATCAGTATTCCTACCACTAGACTGTTCCAACTCTTCAAATTGTTGGTATGCTACATCTTTCAACTAATAAGTTGTAAACTCTACACCCTCGACATCAGTAGCATGAATCACACGAAAGATGTTTTCCATCTTATCAATTAAATTATAAGGATCTTTCTCAATTTAGAACCAGTGAAAATAGGAGTACTCATCCTCATAAATTGGCTAACCCTAGTAACCTTAGATGATGGAACAACAGAAGTAATATGCTCATTTTAAGAGGCCACAAACTAGGTAAGCAAATAAATCGACTGGCAAAACTAAATATTGGACATGCTAGCCTGAGGTGCTTAAGAAGGAATAGGAGGAACTAGTGAAGCTTCTTCAAGGCAGTTAGAAGTAGTGACCCTCGATAAGTCTAAAATCCTTGAGTAGGATGAGCTCCAACCACATTATCCTTAGATAAAACAAAAAAATTTCCATGAATATTAGATATTTTGGAAGGCATGATCCAAAAAGCAAACATATAAAAATGAGAAGAGATTCAAGACCTTAGACTCTATAGCATGAAATAGAACAACAAGAAATAGAAACAATCCTAAATGCCTAACAACCTCTCCTCTATAATTGTGGAGCACTACACACCCATAAAAGACACTCTACTTGACACGGCTTTGTTGGACACCCAATGACAGGAAACCTAGGTCTTGATACAATCTTTGTCTCGACCCTAACCAGGGCCTAATCATGATGGGTATCTCAACTCCGACTTGGATTGTAAATCATCCCCTGCACCTAGCCAAATCAAACATAACATCCCCCAATGTCGGATGAATTCCAAACATATAATAAGATGGCATGCAACAAGCTTAAGAAAATTCAAAACATGTTTATAACCGACGATCGGTGACCGGCCAAACAAACAAAAAACATTACCTAATATCCTCAGTAATCCAAATTATGGAAGTTAACAACTTCAATTTCAACACACAAACTAATCTTGAATCCTAATCACTGAGTAGAAGAAGTAGAAGTATGGCTAGTTCCTATATCATGTGTGGATACAACATTCAAAGATGGTTAGCAGGGTGAATACTAGCTTGTGACTCATGGATAAGGATAAAATAAGGTCATGATTAGTAGTTTCAAATCATTTAAATCCAATGCACATAATCAATGCATATACACACACCCACATATAAATATATATAGATCACATGCTGATATAGGGAAAAGGCTTAATATACACTTTAAAACTGTAGCATAGTTTCTATCGTTCAACCATCATAATAGATAATGGAATCCATGGGATATATAGGCCCATCTCTCCAACAGCTTGTAGGGCCCTAGTACATGCAGCCGCACAATCTAGAGAGTATACATATGCACTATGGGGGACTCAATCCTATAGGCATATCAAGGTGACACAAGCACCAAATTATGTAACAAGACATGGAGGACTCAAGCGTCTAAATCTTATGATAATAATAATAAGAGGGACTCAAACCTCCCGGTCATATAGACCTCTACATTGACAATCATAGTTTTTAGTTTGGGTCATTCGAGACCACCACTTTTAAGACTCAGCTACACAACCCTTATTAAAGACCAATTAAAACATTTATCACAAATTCTCATTCTTTTAACCATGTTTCAAATGAAGTCATATATTGTTGGTATCATTATACCAACTGTACTTATAAGGTAACAATAATATGCCAAAAACAATTACACCACATGGGGGAATTTACAACCCCCTTGGTTAAATTATATAATAGCTTGAGGAAGCACACAACCCACAAGGTTAGTTCAAAATCATAATACAATAGTTCAAGGATAATTCAATTCCCACATTTCTCATAATTTAAACCAATTTAAAAGTATGTGGTTGAGTTCATAACTACTTCAAAAGTTACAAGTTTAGGGAAAATCACAATTCCCTAGTTCATTGACCATACCCATGCACCTACAAGTTCAAAACCATAATTAAAGAATGATCAATCACATGTAAACAATGAGAAACATTATTCAATCCATAAATAATGAAAACCCTCAACCCTTGTTACAAAACCAACATAAATATCTCATGAAAAATGCTTGAAAATATATGATTTTAACAAATTAACAATGAAGAAAGAGTAATATGCTTTAAATGCCAAGTTTTACATAAGGAATTAAACCCTTGAGAACCTGGATGACCTTCTTTTTGGAAACCCTAAGTATGTGATACAAGTCAAATAGGCGTTAATGTTTTTGATCACTCAGCTTGAGTCCAACATAAAGAGGTCTGAGACATGGTTACCCTAAGGATATAAGAATGTTGTTGGAGGCCCATATTTGAGCTCCTAATTAAACAAAGTTGTGTTAGCAATATAGGTTGGAGCCGAGGAAAGCCATGACATAAGGAATAAAGAGAGTCCTTATGGGTTATTTATAAAATAGCCCTTTTTAGGTCATTTTTGTAATAGGCTATTTATGAAAAGGAAATACTATAAAAATCGGCCTTAGAAATTTTATAGGATATTGTTATGAATGATAAATGAATGTTCCTTGGAGAGTGTGAGGCAAGCTTGGATTAGCTTGTTTAGAAACGTGGGTTGCTCTTAAATTCAATTCCATTAAGGTCTATGTAAGATTTAGGTTCTCGTGGTAATATTAAGAAAGTTCATTGGATTTGATACATCTTTTAGTTTTTTGTTTTCTTACCAATTGTGTCTATCTATCTATCTATCTATCTATCTATCTATCTTTCTATCCCTTTTATCTTATATGTGTTTATCTAATTTTCCATTGTTTAACCTCATTTTCGTGTATTTTCCACTTTCATATTTTGGTTTGTACCATTATGTATCATAGTGTAGCTTGATTTCATTCCTACGAAGTCAATATTAGGTTTGTTATCTTGAAAATTGACAAAAAAGAAGTGTCAAAATTGAAAATTCCAAAAAAGTACTTTTCACATTTTTAGCCTTAGGTCAAAATTTATGTTTTTGATTTCGGGTTTTTTTTTCTTTCTAGTATGATATTTGTGTTCTTAACACTATAGGAGTCTAGGTTTTAAATTTGAGCCAAATCAGAGTCATATTCAGTGAGATATCATTGTTGAGAGCTTGAACTTAAAGAAGTGAAGAGAAACAAAAATCTAGAAAAATTCATTGAGAATTTGGGAAAATGAAGATGGGAATTATTTTAGAATGTTAAAAAGTTGTTTACAGTCAAGATTTTAACTCATTTTGAGCTAAGAAGCAAAAGTTGAAAATTTTGGTATTCTTGGTGTTCTTGAAGAAATTGTTCTCTTCGAGAAGAATTTTCAGCTATAATGGGTTGTTTGATCCTAAAAAGAGTAATAAAAGGTGTAAAAGTTTTGTCTCAAGACCTTTTTGAAGATTATAAATAATATTTCAAGGAGAGGACAAAACAAGGGGCTATTTGGAAGTACATGTGGTACAATGCAAGCTGTTTTTTGGATTATCTGCCTTTGAAAGGCCCTTGAGGTGCGTTCAAGGTGATGCAAAACCTCAAAACAGTATCCAAAGCTTCTCACCTATGTACAAGGTGCTCCACACCATCTGGAGAAGATCCCAAAGAATCTCCAAATGCAGATCACCTTTTCTGAACACAAAACAGCCTCAAACGCATCCCATACGCATACTAACAGTTCTCCAACGTCAATTCAAGATCTAAAACACATATCAACACATTAAAATCTCAATTTCTTAATGTTTGATTCTTAGTTTCAATTTCTTGTTTCTTAAATAAGTTGTTTGAATCATAAACTACTCATCCACTAGTAATTTATCTACTACATTAATCGACTAGTTCTTGAGTCCTTCTTAAACGTCCAACTTTATTTTCAAGCATTATTTTTTGAATTCATTGATATTTCTTGACTAAAGTACGTCCATATTTTTCTTTGAGTCATTTCAAACAAGGATATATTCTAACGTCAAGCCTCAATTAGTACCAAGCAATCTCATTGGAGTACAAACGAGCTATCAACACTTGTGACGCCAATTGAGTGAAAAACAAAGGTGTGAACTTTAGAGCTTGTGAGGTTGATTTCCTAACCTTTAAAGTTTTTCTTTTTAGTATTTCTTAATAGGTACAATGGCTCGAGAACGTTAAACATCACACACCATGGATAATAACACCATAAATGCTATGTTAGTTTCCATGATGGAGAAGTTCAATGCTATGGATAGCCAATTAGGATCCCTTCAAGGAAGAATAGAAAGGCATGGAAAACTATATTTCAAAGAAGTTAGATAAAATGATAAAGAATCCAAGCTTTCCTAAATCCACCCTTCCCAATCCACCAAATTTTCTAGATCCCTTGAGTAGAAATGCTTCAAATGAACTTCAATGTAACTGAGCTAATTCGTGACCTCTAGTGAATGAGGATAGTAGCCAACTAAGTGTAAATAATAGATTATCTTTAGTTGACCCTAATTTCTCATTACTTCATGATGATAATTTACAACTAGAGAATATGGATACACTAGTTGATCCTAATAATGACAAAATTAACTCTTCAAGTGGGATCGATTTGTGTCCACCTAGTCTTGAAGCCATTGTTATGAGTGATAATACATTATCTTAGAGAATTCATAAGGACCAACTTTTGTGTGAACCTAACCCACCACTTAAGGATATTTGTGAAGTGTTGTAGGACCTCAAGTGAATAGTAATATTGAAATTATTAGTCGATTGAATAAGAGTGACCCTCTAATTTCCATTATTGATGATTCTGCTAGTATAAAGGGTATAAATAATTCTATAGGTGGTAATATTGGTGGAAATATATGTTTCCTAAACATATGTCCAGGGCCACTCTACCGATTTGATCTCGGTGATAATTTGAAATTTTGTGGTTCTTCTCCTCATCACTTAGTGCTTTAGAAATAAGAAAATCCAACCACAAGTAAGGTTGTTAGAACTCATCCCTAAGACAAAAGGTCTTTCTTGGATATTTCTAATCTACTTGAAATGCCATAGTTGTGTAAGGTAAGAGTGTCCAACAAAGACGAGTGTTATAGAGGGATTATGAGCTTATTGAGACCTGAAATCCATGTGAGTCATCATGAGCGGTTGATTGATTAACATGGTTCCTTTATCATACCCATTTTTCCAAATCTCTTGAATGACCAAGTAGCTCTTACTTTGTGGGGTTATACACCCTTAGTTGATAATTTTGATTCTTGGTTATATCTTACGTGAGAACAATCTTGCCATAACGCTATGATTGATTGTGCTAACTCTAAACCTCATTCCATGAGGATGTTGTATTTATATGTCCTTCTTTTGGTTTTTCCAGGATTAGATTTGAGGTTGAATACTTTTCAAGAAGGGGAGGATGATACAAGTCAAATGGTCGTCAACATTTTTGATAACTCAACTCGAGTCCAACATAAAGTGGTCCAAGACATGGTCACCCTAAGGATCAAAGAATGTGGTTGGAGGCCTGCCTTTGATCTTAATATTAAATAATGTCATATTTGGAAGATATCTTGGAGATGAGGAAATATATGACATAAGGAGTGAAGAGAGCACTTGTGGGTTATTTCCAAAATAGCCACTTTTGGGTTATTTTTGTAATAGTCTATCTATGAAATGGCAAATACTATAAATAGATTACTTAGACATTTCATTAAGGAGATTTTAATAAATGATGAATTAATGCTCCTTAAAGAGTGTGAGGCAAGCTTTGATTAGCTTGTGTTCATACCTTGTTTAGAAATATGGGTTGCTCGAGAATCCAATTCCCTTGAGGTCTACGTAAAATTTAGCTGCTCATAGTAATATTAAGAAAGGTTGTTGGATTTGATACATCTTTCGATTGTCCTTTTTCTTATCATTTGTGTCTATCTATCTATCTTTCAATCCCTTATGTCATTTATGTGTTTATCTCTTATTGCATTATGTTTTACTCATTTTTGTATGCTTTTTGCTATTGTATTTTGGTTTATAATCATTAATATGGCTTCTAGAGAGAATTTGAGAGAGCTTAGGAAATGTTTGAGTATGTTATGGATTAAATATAACCCCCTTAAGTGCTTTATGGACATGAGGTTTTAACTGGGAAAGAAGGGAATTGTCAAAAGTGCCCTTAAATTAAAAACTAAAATTTAGTCTTCAATCACTATGGGTCACTATATGACTTGTATAGTTTCGTTACGACTCTTCACCATGAGTAGTGTCCAAGGAACTTCCCAGGAAACCCACATATTGTTAACCCTATGACTCAACTAGTGAAACTCGTAATGCAACCCTACGACTCATAGGGTCCAGTCATATCAACACAGAACCCATTTGGGTAAATAATAGACATCCTATGATTTACACCCAAATACTTGTTACAAGTCCTTACGACTCATAGTGAGACATTTGTACTCAGATAAAATCTTTGCCACTTACTTTTAGATTATGTTATGATTGGGTCCTTAAGACCTATTAAGACTCCCTATGTAACGACCCAAGACTACCCCCTAGTCGCCACACGGTGCTTGTAACCCTGAAGGACCACAAGTTAACCCATGAATGATATCTGTTGTAAGAACTGAACAATAATACTAAAATTAACGCAAAAAAATAGGCTAAAATGCCATAAGGTTCAAAATATCTTAAATACTGAAAAAATATAATATCTAAATCTGAAATACTGTTTGAAAATTTAGTTTGAAAATCCTCTAACTAAAACTGTCTGAAAGTGGAGTTGATGGGATAATCCCCCAACTAACTCCATCTACTATAATACTGCTAAGATGAAGTACTAAAATAAAAGTATATCTTCGATAGATGAGGACTCACTGTTAAATCTGTTACTACTGGCTAAATCTGGATAACCGCGATCAGGAACCTGAGCGGCCGAGCCTATGATATGAAACATCATAGTGCAAAAAAGTATATGTTAGTAAATGGGAATGTACTGGTATGCTAGATGAGGTAAGGTTAAATGTAAGGGTTAATATGCATGAATATTAACTGACTAAATGATATGAAAGAGCTGGATTTGCATACATGAAAGATCTGTAACTACTGAACATACTGTGTATACTGGAACTGAATATGATAACTGATAACTAAATATACTAATAATCTAAATTACTGATAACTGAGTGAATGTATCTGACAGTCCTGATTCTGTATAACTAAACTTAGTTCTATTCTAAAGACTGAGACTAAAACTGAAACTATGGGGGTAATCATCTAACTGACATACGCCACTTTGAACAAATAGGGTTCCAATCTGTAATCCTAATTGGAAGGGTGTCATTACTATGCCACGGGCAAAGACAAGCTGAAGAGTAACTGTAATACCCCGCACTCTTTCCTAGATAATTTCATCTTAAGAATTTCTAGTATTATCTTCTAAATTGAATGATGGTTATCCTATAAGGAATTTTCAAATATTTTCACTTTTTGTCATATGGGAAATTCAATAAGCTTTCCATCGATATAAGATTCACCCAAATCTGATATTCGGGTCAGAAGTTATGATTATTTTAAGGTCCCATTGTAAAATAGTGCCATATTAGTTAGTGGCGCGCCGCAACACAAGAGGAAATGGTATTAGGAAATTCTAGTAGGGTTCTTCGATTATGGCGCATTGCACTAGGGCCCAAATTCAGAATTGTCTGTTTTCCAGTGTCTCAGCGCGATTTCCCCTGCGTCGTGCCAAAGTTTCTAGTCACAAAGGAAGTGTCAACGTGATGGCCCCACATCGCGACATCCCTGAATTTTTTAATTGTCAAAATCAAATGATACGATGTGATAGCACCGCATCGCGCCAAGGGTCCAATTCTAGAAATTTTCACTGAAATTAAATGACGTATCCAGGGTTAAAAGGGTCAACTTTCCACCCCTATTTACGCCCTTTAACACGTGATTCAGCCACTTTTCATCCAAAATATACTATTTTCTCTGAAGTTTCTCTCATGAAAAAGCTAGGGTTTCTATTAGGGATTCGAATTCAAGAAGTTTCACCGTCAATCGTCATGAAATCATAAACTAAGGTATGCATAGTGTTCATCATCCATGAAACCCAAGAACCCTTTTTCTAAATTCAAGTTTATGAATTTTCTTATGAATTTCATGATTGGGCTGCTCTTGTTCATATGGATGATGAGAAACTGAATTCTACTCCATGGTGGGTGATAAATTCTATGTGAGTTAAATTATTATAGATATAGATTCATGCAAACCTATGACTAAACCCTTGAATAATGAAATTATAATTGAACCATGATGTTTAATTATTGTACAATGATGTTTACATGTACCATTCCTACAATATGTTTGATTAAATACCTAGATGAAGGAAAAGTGACTAACTAGCATGATACCATGAAATCCCTATGTATGTACAAGCTATGCCTATCACATGTTTCGATGTAATGCTTCTATAAATGTATTATGGATTATGATATTAGTTATATGTTCAAGTAAGTTATGCTTAGTTAGTTTCCTTCCATCAAGTCCTGGGGATACGCATACCCAAAATATTAGTTGTGTGCCTAGATTCATGTTATGTTTTCACGATACTCTCAGTCAAGCTATGATCCTTAGACTTCAGACAGTCTTATGACTCAGAAAATCTCTATGATCTTATGAACTCAGTTAGTTGTCAGATATCAGTAGTATTCTGCCAGTCAATGGAATTCAGTAACTCAACCCATGTTTAGTTTAGTAAATCATGTTCAGAGTCTATTCAGATGGGAGTAGGAATTAGCATGGAGTGAACCCAGGGATGGGAACACACACTATCAGATGAGGGTGTTATTCTTAGAAGTCATCCTTACATTCAAGATAAGCACTGTCAGATAAGGGACCTACCATTCTTGTATAGGGGACACTATCAAATGAGGGTCTCCAACAGATTGTCCTTACCAGTGGTGCGGTATTGACACCCTTCTAATTAGGGTTATAGATTGGACCCCAACTCAGCATAATGGCATATCAAGGGATTGTCGGTTAGATAACTACTTCCCACAGTTTCATGTTACAAAATCAGGACTGTTAGATACAGTCAATCAGTCTCAGTAATAGAACTCAGATAGTTCTTCAAATTTCAAGACTGCCAGATACAATCAACTCAGATATAGTACGGAACTCATATAGTTCTATCAGATTTAGGACTATTAGATATAGTCACTCATGTTATTAGTTATATTCAAATTTAATAATCAAGTTATCATAATACTAGTGTCTGTTGTTATGTCTCATGCATGTATTCTCATGCTCATGATAGTTAGTCAGTTATTATTACTGTCCATGCATATGAACCCCATGCATTTAGTCTACCTCACATGCATACCAGTACATTCAAAGTATTGACGCATTTTATGCTATGGTGTCTTATACAATAGGTTTAGAGATACAAGCTCTAGAGCAAAAGTAGATTCCATATATTTGCAGACAGAGTTAGAAGTGAGTCCATATCTTTCAAGGACATGACTATTTCCCTATTATCTTATTAATCAGTTTATTAGTTGGAGTTGCTTAGGGACATGTCCTATCAACTCCTCACTCAGACAGTTCAGTTAGTTAGAGGCTTTCTAGACTAATGTTTCAGACTTTAGTATAGCCAGTACTATTTTAGGTATTCTATTACCCCACAAAGATGTTATATCATTCAAATCATGTTCAGTATTGAAACTTATGTCCTTTCAGTTCATGTTTCTACATTATAAAGTACTTTATACAATATACAGGTACAAATATCATTTATGGGTTAGCTTGTGGTCCTTCGGGGTCATGAGCACCATGTAGTATTCTGGGTACCAGATTTGGGGTATTACAAACTTGGTATCAGAGCCTAAGGTTCAATAGAGTACAAGGAAGTCTGAAAGCCGCATCTAGTAGAGTCTTGTACATGGGTGTGTTGCATGCCACATTTATGTGGAAGAGGCTACAAGATGTTTTAGGAACAGTTTCCCTTCTTTCGGTATTTATGTCATACCAGTGAGGATAATTTCATGTCAATCTATCAGTCTAATCTATTTCCCCCTTTCTTCTATAGAACATGCCACCTAAAAAAACAAACAGAAATCAGTTAGCCCTCTTTTTGGGCGATCATGTTTCTCATGCGGAGTTCAGGGCCGCATTCACTACTCTTGCTCAGTCAGTAGCTAGGATTTGAGATATCACCTGACTGAATCGTCCATCCTTCCTCTAATTTAAGGTAGATGAGGACCCTCAGGAATCATTGATCAAGTTTAGAAGGTGACAGACATCAAGGGGGTGACTACTGTTGAGAGTGCTAAGCTAGCTGCATATCAGTTGCAGGATATGGCTCATACTTGATTCAAATAGTGGAAGCTAGAGAGGTCAGATAATACAGGTTCTATAGAGTGGGAGGAGTTTGTCACTACATTCTTAGATAGATTCTTTCCCCAAGAGCTTAGAGAGGCAAAGGTGCTAGAATTCATCAACCTCAGGTAGGGTAATATGATGGTGAAAGAGAATTCTCTTAAGTTTACTCAATTTTTCAGATATGCCCCTCATGTGGTTGTAGACAACAGAGCCAAGATGAGTATGTTTGGTTCAGGGGGAAATGATAGCATAGAAAATAAGTACAGATCTGCCATGCTGAGTAGTGACATGACTTTAGCCAGGCTTATGACTCATGCTCAGCCTAAATCATAAGGAGGAATCCGTTCCTAATTTCATCCTAAGCCATCAGTCCCAGCCCCTTTTTCAGCCAGTGCTCAAGTTCCTAAGTTCAGTGAAGGTAACAGAGATAGAGAGCCAGGCTCTAGGTCTCAGGGTAGTATTAGAAATGTCTAAACTAATCCCGTTTATTAGACTTGTGTTAAGAACAACAAGGGTGCTTAAAGAGTTGGTAGTGATGTCTATTTTAGTTTTGACAAGACAGGCCATAGAGTATGAGACTACCCTCAGTCAGGTTATCAGAATTATCTCCACTCCTCAGCACAGTCTGGTCACCTAAATCAGCAGGGTGCCACAACCAGTTCTACTAGTGGGCAACATCCAAATCATATCTATGCTCTCTAGTCCCAACAAGATCAGGAAAATTCTCCAGATGTAGTTACTGGTATGTTACAGATCTTTTAAGTTCATGTTTATGCTTTGCTAGATCCAGGAGCTTCTTTGTCTTTTGTTACTCCATATATAGTAGGTGATTTCGAAATCAGTCCTGAAATCCTAGCATAGCCCTTTTCATTCTCTACCCCAGTGGGTAAAACCATCATAGCCTAGCGGGTATACAGGAACTGCCCAATTATGATATTTTAGAAAGTCACTTTAGTAGATTTAGTCGAATTAGAAATGACTGATTTTGATGTCATTCTTGGCATGGATTGGCTTCATTGTTGCTATGCCACAGTCGACTAGAGAAATAGAATAGTTTAGTTTCAGTTTCCAAATAAACCCATCCTTGCGTAGAAGGGTAGTACTTTAGCATTCAGAGTTCAGTTTGTTTCCTACCTGTGGGCACAAAAAATGATATCTAAAGGATGTATCTATCATCTTGTTCAAGTTAAGGATACTAGTTCCAAAACTCCCAGCCTTGAATCAGTTCCAGTTGTATGTGAATATTCAGATGTCTTTCCCGAAGATCTTCCAGGAATTCCTCTAGAAAGGGAAAAAGACTTCGGCATTGATCTTTTTCTAGATACTCAACCTATATCAATTCCACCATACAGAATGGCACCAAGAAAACTTAGAGAACTAAAAGAACAATTGAAGGATCTCTTAGACAAGGGATTCATCAGGCCCAGCATTTCCCCATGGGGCACTCCAATATTATTCATACGCAATAAAGATGGTTCTCTTAGGATGTGTGTTGACTACCGTCAACTCAATAAGGTCACGGTCAAGAACAAGTATCCTCTTCCCAAAACTGATGACTTATTTAACCAACTTCAAGGTGCCAATTATTTTACTAACATAGACCTTAGATCCAGCTATCATCAACTCAGAGTTAGAGAATGTGATATTATGAAAATAGCTTTTCGTACTCGGTATGGTTGCTTCAAATTTCTAATCATGTCATTTGGTCTTACCAATGCCCTAGTAGATTTTATGGACTTGATGAACCATGTGTTCAAATAGTATTTGGACAAGTTCATCATAGTCTTTATAGATGATATTCTGGTTTATTCCCGAAGTGAGTGTGATCATGCAGACCATCTCAGAACAGTACTTCAGAATCTCTGAGATCAGCAGCTATTCGCCAAATTCAATAAGTGCAAATTTTTGCTTAGGTCAATAGCATTCCTTAGTCATATCATTTCCAGTGGATCCTCAAAAGATCAAAACAGTAAAACACTGGCCTCACCCTATCTCTCTATCAGATATTAGGAGTTTCTTGGGTTTGGCTGGCTATTATAGATGGTTTATGGAGGGATTTTCTTTTAGTACATCCCTTATGTCCAGATTCACTCAGAAGAAAGTCAAGTTTCAATAGTCAGATCCTTGGGAGAAGAGTTTTTAGGAGTTGAAAATGACTCACCTTAGCTCCAATATTAGCTCTTCCAGATGGTTTCGTAGTGTATTTTGATGCATCAAGAAGTGAGAAATAGTATAGTAACTTTTCTTCTCTTCAGAAAAGTCATTCACTTGAAAGAGCTTTTCACAAGAAGACACCCAAGCTAAATACACTTTCGAATCACTCTCACCTTTTAAAATTTGAATACCAACCTTGATTAGATTGATGCCCACCTCTCGGTTTCCTTGTATTCCTTCTTTCCCTCGTTTTCTTCTGTAATTCCCTCTTTGATCATGTTTTTCCCTTATTTTTTTCTCAAAATACTAGTCATCATTAGGAACATTATAACCTTGTTTCTCCCCACTACTATAGTATTCAATAGAAAAAGGTTGGGTACAGATTTGGGGCTTTGGGGAGGTAGATACGGTCTTTGATTATTTTGTATTATGACTTGAGGGATTGGTCTTTGTGGAGGATGAGGTCTTTGTTCAAAGGGATTCGAAACTTGGTTTTGTGGTGAGGTATTCATATTTTCTTTAGGTATTTGGTTTCCAAGCCCCTCTTGTTAGACTTGGGTGTTTTGAAGAGGTAATGGACTGGTGGAGTTTTGGATTTGGGAGTGAGATGGAGTTTGGGAGGTGTTTTGTAGGGGTCGTGTGGGATATTGCAATTGATGTAATGTTTCAGGGGTAATGGTCATTGAGGAGTTGTTGGCTTGAACACTTAAATACACATGTAGGGATTAGGTGTAGCAGGTCGTGAGTTCCTCCTAGTTTAAACACAATTAAGCCTTCCACTAATAGTGGACACTTCACCCTTCAAGGATATCATTTCGGTTTGCACCATGTCTACCTTACAGCCAAGAGCCTCAATTCCGACCTTGATTGTTCCAAGAATGTTATTATCCAAGGTTTGGGATTGTGAACCTTCAGGCTCCATGGTCAAGTTTACCTAAAGAAACAAGAAAAATCTACTAAACAAGTTAGTATTAAAGGTCTCACCACTCTCACACTCAGTTTTTACCTCACACTCTGTCTAATAAGTGTTGAAATCTTGGGATGTACTTGGCAAGTGAATGAGTGATGAATCTACTTTGGTCCAGAATCTATTTTTTTTTATGAATCAAATAAAAATGATGTACGTACTTGAACCAACAAGTTACTACAACTTATAAATGAGAAAAACACATAAAAATTGAAGACACGAAATAAAATGGACTCTATACTAATTACCAACCTAGTTGGTACTTACTAGTTTACTAGTGATAGAATTAATACACAAGAAACTAGAACAAAAAATTAGAAACTAAGAAAACTACTTAGGAACTTGATTTTTAAATTTTAAACTCCCGAATTCTTCAAGTGTCGGCCTAACACCTTAGGGATGAAGATAAAAATTATTTGGGAGGGAAAAACAACAAGTTTGCATCCTTTTTCACTCTCCAATTTGAATTCAAAAAGATTGGTCCCCCCTTGTACTTGGATTTGTCCTTGTTTTGTACTTGATTGTGCCCCTTGTCTCTTCCTTATTTTGGATGAAAATGAATATGTAAAGGAATATTCTTTCACAAACACCAAGTAAACTCTCTTTCCACCCCTTTTTTATGAAACACACTCTTTGAATATTCTTCTTTAATATGATTTAAAGAACAAGATGAATATTTAAGAGTTGGCCAAAGTTTGACCTCTAATCAAATGAGCCGTAATCTCCAATTTTCTTTTAGATCTAGGTTTCTTAGGCCAAGGTGAACTCAAATAAAAGCAAAACAACCTTAAATGACATCACAATCACAACACCTTAACGGATCTAGTCCTTCAAAGCTTCAAAATGCCATAGACATTGAGGTTCAAGTTCAAAATCAACCAAACCTTATTCCAAATGTAGATCTAGACTCCCTAGATGCTAGAGAAACGGGATCTAGAACTTGAAACCAACAAAACACAATAAAATAATTTAGATCTAGCTTGGAACCTACGGATTTGCAACAAACACCATGAAATCTACCTTTTTGTGATTTTTCTTTGGATTTGACTCTTTTTTGTTGACATTTTTTTAATAAAAACACTAACACCAAGGATTAGAGTTGTGGGAACAACCCTAATCAAATCTCTTGATACCAAATGAAAACTAAAACAAATCTATAATCGAAATCAGCAACTAAAGAAGCAAAAATCAACAACTAAAGAAAGGGAGATGGAGAAGAAGAACACAAATAGAAGATTCAAAGGACAAAAAAGGATAGGTAATGAGGCATTAATCAACATTCATGATAAGCACTAAAGTATATATTAAAAATATAAACACAAATCACCAATGTTTGTTACACCTCACTCTTAGGTGAACACAAAGAAATTCACACACCTCAAACACCCTCTTTTCTTGCCAATTTGTCAACACAAGTGAAATCCATCACTTAGTATTAACCCTAACTTTGGATTTCTCTATAAGAGAAAAAGAAAACTACAATTTAGAAGTAACAAGAGCTGAGGTGTCTATTTATACTAATAAAAGATAATGACTCAAATGCCGTTACTGAGGGCTAGAAATGGGGTGCCTCTTGAGTGTTGGAATGTAGTGTATAAAGTCCAGTTTGCCCTTAATGAGAGGCACAAATGACATATTGGAACTCCTATTTCTTTATCCACTTGGTCAAGGCTTTGAAAAAGCTCTAAAATATCTTCAATTTGAGACTTGAACCTTTGAAATACATAATACTCTTTGTGCTCTTCATGCTGGTATAACTCTCTAGGGATATTGATGAGTGGTAGTTTTACCACTTATTTCCACTCAACATTCATGCACTCTACGATGTTTTGAATGAATTAATGAGACATAATTGTTATTAAATGCACTAATATCCACATTTTGTAGGCACAAAGTTGGTGAGATAAAAAAAATGTGGATTGGGACTGAAAATTATCCAAAGAAAGCAAGAAAGTATTGCTGAAGACCTAGAGTAGAAATGGCCTCTATTACCACAGTTGCATTCTGAGGACCGCAACCATGGTCAGTCAAGAAGTTCAACCAAAAATGATCGTAGGAGCCGATCGTGGTCGTGGTAACTCGGTCATAGTAGAGCCTACGCAATCGCGGCCTAGCAGAAAACTTACTGCCTAGAGGTAGAAAGAGAAATGCATGTGGCGAATCCTGAATTGGACAAAAAAAAGACTCAAAACCTATTTATATCATATTATACCTTCCTTAATTTGGAGACATTATTTTAGGGTTTGTAGCCTTCATTCTTGGAGAAGATAATATTTTATAAATTTTGGGTGAAGAATATTTTTGAGTCACTTCCAAGTGAAGAATTAGTGAACTCGCACTGAAGATTTGTTGTATATCATAGTTTAAAGTGACATTCACTTAGATTTTCTCAAAGAAAATCAATGTAGACTTTGGGTAAAATCTTTACTTATTTATCTTATGAGTAGCTAGTTTTTCGTCTTGGAATATGCTTGAATAAGGTATAAATTAGTGTGGGATGTGATTTGTCTGTGGATTTACTAGTTTGTGACGTTTGATTCTACTAGTGTTTGAGTAAATTGATTGGGATTTATGGGTGAAAGCCCCAAATACCAAAATGGGTTTGATGGATGAAAATCCCAATCTCTTGAAAGCTCAATTCATCCTTGAAAGAGGGGTTTGGGTGAACTTTAGAGATCCAAATCATAATTGAAAGAGGGATCTATGAACCAAAGCAATAATAGACAATTTATGAACATAGTTTACTAATTTTCACTATATTAGACATAATGGTAATTGTGAAGTTGTCTATACATACACCAACATCCAAGAAATAAGGGGGTTTAATTGAGGTATTAGGTTGTTTCAATTGAAGTACTCATTAGGTCTCAAAAGGGTCATTGAGTGACACCCTTGGGGTTTTGATAACAAACTAGCCACAAGGATTGCTAACCTAGCCTACCACATCAACAACACTTAGAATTTGCATCAAATTATAATACACTCGTGCATATGTTGCCCCTAGGAAAACATAATACCAAGATACATGCCTAAGTGCTTAGACTCTAATTATTCGTAGCCCCGAATTTGTACTCGAAAAAAAAACAAAAATAAATATTAAATGTGATACCTCTCAAACCCCCCATTTTTATCTTTTTGTACTAGTAGTTTGAATTTAACTAGTATTTATCATTTAAAACTAATTTAGTCGCCGCTAACATTGTTCCTATTGGATTTGACCCCAACTCCAATGTTTGGTAAATATATTGATGACTACCGCCTTGCACTTAAATTGACGTGTAATTTGAGCGTTATAAAAAATATAGCCATTGTCGGGGAATATTTTGGCATATTAAATTAGTTTGGAATTCTAACTTGCTTGTTTGAATTCAAACTTGTATATATTTGTTCATGATTTTCTTTTGTGTCTCGTATTAGGTAATTTTTGTTTTTGCTTCCTTTTCTCTATGTCATCTTCCGACAAATATGATTTATGTATTTCGAAGTCCTATCTTGATGATCCATGTCCCTATATTATGATGGACCACATTTTGGAAGAGATTGCACATATGCTCCCCAGAGGTAGATAAGAAAACCATATCTATCCTATTGGGAGTATGCTTGTTCTTTGTGTGATGGTCGAGATGGACATTGGAGTGATTTCTCAACTGCCCCTTCCCTTATTATGCTAATCGAGGTGCTTATCCTTCTTATGAGTTTGATAGGTATTATAAGCAGTAGGAGGTAGAGGAATATATTGGGTCCAATAGTTTCATAGCAATTCATCAAACTATTTTGGATCAGATAACTACAACGGGGGAGAATATGCAAGACATATGCTGATCTAATACGGCATTTGGAATGGAGATTGTGAAGATAGAAGAAGTGGTCAAATATATAAAACTTGAAAATACCATTACCTTTCCTATTTCCCAAGAGGAGGCTAATCATGAAGAAAAACTAAGATATGATGATGATCTTGGTAGTGAAGAATCCTAGGTGATTGCCCAATCAACCGAATTAAATGAGGAACAAAATGCAAAAATAAAAGGAATGGTACTAGATTCAAAAGAAGAATCAAAGTCACTCTCTTATGATGACTCTAGTTCATTTTAGCGTGAAGGTGCTGATGTGGAAACAATTCTAAAACTTAGGGATAGACCTTACTCAAACCACTTTTCAACATTATGCTTAGAGGATGTAATAAAGATCTATCCACCTAGGAAAATGATGGATTGTGGAGAGAAGGAGGACCATTCCTACGATTTAAGATTTGACATTCCAAAAGAGCACATGAAATCCCCACCTTCCATGGTCAAGGACCTCAACCTCTGATATGTAAATAGTGGCATACTGATGTGCATACCTTTAACTAAGAAGTCAAACAGGAATAGTGATATGAAGTTGGGTAAAAGTTTCAAGTCTTCAAAAGAGAGATTTAGAAGCTCCCTAATCATTTACTTGTGTCTTTGATGATTTGAATCTTCTATCCCTCTGTTGCTTAATGCATCATGAATGAATTTAAGGATGCATCATGCTAAGAAGTTAAACTAAGTGCTCGATCGGAGGCACTCTATCAAGCCACTAAAAGTGGCCCGTATCCTTTTATTTTATGCAGAATAGAGTAGATTTTATTTTGGTATTTTTTCATGCATAATCCATAAAAGGTAGTGATATGAGGAATTTTAATTGAAAATTAAAAAGGGAACTATGAAATTGGCATATTTGGACTAAATAGAGAAGTCTAGGAGACCTTAAATTTAGTCTTAGTTACCGTGACTGCGGCCCGTTCCTCTGTGATCGTGAAGGATGCATGCTTATGATCATGGATTTATGACCATGATCGCGTTTAAATTGGTTTTAATGATCATCCAACTACCATTTTTTCCACACGCCTATTCTCAATTCCTCTAAAATTCTCTCAAAATTTAGGCATTATGTAGAGTATCCGAGTGTCATTTCAATCTATTTGCATCAACAAACCTTTTATGTTGTCTCAATTCTCTTGTTTTTATAGTAATTATATGCTTAGAACTTGTAGTTTAGGGAAGTTCCTGAAATAGTAGTTTCAATATTAAATCTATGTTTGTTGATTATTATTGTTGTGGTTAGCTATTGTAGTTGGTGTACTCACTAATGGGTAAGTCTTGAGTATCAAGATTTAGGCCTTAAATGGTTGAAATTAATGTGTACACAATCCTTTTAAGTCAATACACCATAGTGTTCAATGTTAATTTCTTTGAGTTTTGGCGTTAATCATGCAATTTAGGCCTAAGTTCCTTGATCATAATGTTTATGTTCCTACTAGAACATAAACTTGTGGTAAAAGTCCTACATTTTGGTGAAATTACAGAACTATTGACTATGGTCTCATGTACTGCGATCGTGGTCCCGGTGACCGTGAATGTGGTACCGCGATCGTAGTCACTGCTCCGCAATCTCCATACCTAAGGGCAATGCCTGTAGAGAAACAAATTTTTTGCACACCCAGTTCTCACCCCAAAACCTTATATAAATGCTACCACTTGAGTTATCTTATTAATCTAGAATGCTTTAACTATGATAATACTAATAACAATCTAAATAGTATTTCTTATAGGCACTAAACCACAAGAATGGGAGATTTTGACAACACCGGGCTCATGGCTACTCAATGCCAAAACCTGTACTATGCTAACTTTCCTAGGATAAAGTTACTCCCTGAGAGGGGTATCAACTTGGACAAAGTGGAAAAGAAGTTCCTAGGGTATCATGCTAGACTCACTAAGACCAGGTGGATGTGCTTTTCCCCAGACCCCTACTATGCTAATGAGAATTGGGTTCGTGAGATCTACACAAACCTCAGCATAGTTTCTCTCATAAACCCAATAATAACAACACGGGGGAAGCAAGTGAGCTCTAGAGTAGAGTAGGCCAATGAAGTGTGTAGGCCCCCAGATGTTGACATGGAGCAGTTCCATGAAAAAACATATGAGCTAGAGACATGGATGAAGAATATTCTATGTCCTAAAAAAAAAGTTCCTTGGGCTACCACCATGAGAGACATTTTGATGATTGATTTCACAGTTGTGGCCAGGCTTTACCTGAATATCATCTGTAGCAGATTCTTGTCATGCAATCATATGACCATTATCATAGACATGCGAGCTCGGATGGGGTCTTGTATCCTATGTAGCATTATCCTGAATGTGGGTGAGATTGTTCTCTCAAAGTAGAGATACTTCAAGAATCCTGGAGGTACACATCTTCTCTTCCCTTCCGTTATCATAGAGAAATGTCGGAGGGCGCAGGTAGAGGAATTTCAACAGATACCTGGGTGCACCCGCGTCCACATATCTTTTCACTCAAATTTTGAGGTGAGGGTGCCCCTGGTCAGGGAAATAAAAGAAAGGTATACTTAGGTAGGTCAACACAAGAGGACACAAACTCATGTAGACCTTCGTCATCCAACCCTTTCGAGAACATCTCAAGTCAAATACGGGTGGTTAGGGAGATATTGTCTAGATTTCCTCAAGGATCGGGAGAGCCCTTTATTACTTGCCATTCATCTGTAGCTTAGTCATATTATGAGATATATCAGGAGGAGTAGAAGAAGCAAGGAGCCACAGTTTCCATCTTGGAGAGAGCCGATTCAGTGTTATTTGTTTCACATAAGGAACTCAATGAGTCGTATGAGAAGATGGTGAAAATTAAGAAGAACAGAGATAAATTATTCTGAAGTCTTTGGAAAGGAGTAAAGGGAATCTTTAAGGTTCTCAAATCCAATGATCGACTACCTTCAACAAAGATGTACTGTGATGCTGAAGCCCCTACTGATTGGTCAAGTGATGATGTTGGTGGTGATGATGTTGATTCAGCGGAAGAGAGCAGTTGCTGATGCAGTTTTAGGGAGGTAAATTATCCCTATGTTTATTCTTTGATTTATTATGCAGTGGGGACACTGCAGTCCTTTTAGTTGGGGCTGCCTACCCTTGGAGTTGTTATATTTTGATATATGTAGAGATATTTTGTGATGGCTTTGATGACATTCTGGATACTATTTTTTTTGGTTTGGGATTCCATAGTTGGGTACTCTGATGGTGCCCACGTTTTCAAGGATTATCATGTAGTTTATTTTAGTTTTTATGTCCACTTTAGTTTTATTTTAATTATGATGATGCATGATGCGCCTTTCCCTATGATAGATTAAGTAATGATATTCTTAAGGGTAAAGTATCGTGTTTGTGTTTTGACCCATAGATGCAGGGGAATTCTAAGTACCCATGGCATCTAAGTCATTAATACAAGAGATGTTGTAGTACCAGTGGCATTATAAATTTAGGGTTCTAATGTGCACCATTACTGAAGACCCATATTAAGCCAAAATTTGAGGCTAAAGCTATGGTTGTAGCTGTAAGTTTGCAAATTGAGCATGGTGCGAATGCAAAACTAACAACCCCTTCCATCCAAGTCCAAAGGTCATGGACATGAGCAACTTTATAACAAAATTTTCTCTCTTAATTGTAGCTCCGCAAATTTTTGACTTGTGAATAATGATAGATACTCCAACTTTGTGTTTAATGGGAGGGGCAATTAAGCCACCTTGGCAAATTTTGCAAGCCATGTGTGGTGACTAAATTGTCATTATCTCTTGTATACATGTGTTATCTAGAACTTGCCCCATTAGTGTTTCAAAGCTAGTTTTTATTGTATTTGGTTGGAGATATGATCATAGGCCATCCCTGTGGTTTTGGAAACCAGTTTATCCTAAAAATCCTACCCATGCATAAATGTATTCCCTAGTTACCCACTTTGAGCCTTTGGTGTTTTCTTTGGCACACACATTACAAGTCGTAAAACCTTCTTTTTATCACTCTTTTGAACCATACCCTACTTAAACTTGAAAATGCAACTTGAGGCTAAAACCTAAGTTGGGGTGGTGACATAGATGGATTATAAGAACATTAAATACATAATAAACTACATTAAATGGGAATGGTCATTACATTATATAAAATTAGCAAAATGACAGATAAACAAGAAACTACTATAATTATATCAGAATTTATAGGTACTATAAAATATTGTTAGGATAACTACCTCACAAATAATAATAATAGGAAAAGCATATTAAATTCTACAACTATTACTCAAGCTATGGTGATTGAGTCTATAGGACAAATAGATGGTAGTAAAGTCTTAGAAGATACCACTACCACTTTAATTTGTAGTATTTGTAAACATTTTATAGGAGAACCTCAACTTTTTCAAGATAGAAGTTTAGAAATATTTTCATATTTATCAGGTCCAAAGTTAGAAGATTTTAAATTGTATAAAGATGTTTTCCTCAACAAAGTCATGGTTAGAAAAGATTGTAATCATGATTATTTACAAGAATAATTTATAAGTGGTTTACCAAGATTATTTGAAGAAAAGTTTAGAACATAATTGAACGATAGATTTGAGGGAAAAATTCATTATAGTCATATGACTTATGGTGATCTTATATGTTTTATAAATGTCACAGGACTAGAATTATGTACAGATATTAAACTTAAAATCAATTAAACAGATATAATAAAATAACAAAAAATAAGTTGGGAAGCTTTTGTTAAGATTTTAGGTTTATAAAATTATGAGTTCCTTCAAAGGAAGTAACCAAGAAGATCAAAAGACAACAAAAAAATTAAAAAGATAACTCTGATACTTGAAAGATATTCACTAACCATCATAGTCTTTAATATATAATGACCCAAAGGAGATTAATTTAAGGCAACATATATTGATTAAGTTTTTGAAGGACTACGATATCTTTATTCTTTACCATTATTGAAAGGCAAATTTTGTAGTGGATGTGTTGAGTTGGAGGGCAGTCTGTATGGGTAGATTTATCTTTATTTTATGTCTTAGAGTGGCTATTATATTTAGGTATATAGTCCTTGGCTAACATAGTGGTTTGACTTGACATTTTTTGCCCCAATATGATTCTTGAAAATAATAAGGATAGATCTACCTAGTTGGAGAAAAATTAGGGTCATCAGTTTAAGAATTGTACGTTCTGTAGCATTCCAGCTCAAGTGTTGAGAGATAAGTTCAGGAGGGATACTTTAGATTTAGATGTTGGTCTAATATGTGGAGGTCATACCTATATTTTGTGGGTGGGAGATATGATACAATTGACTCTTTGAGACGCTTATAGCTCCAGGTATTCTTTTAATCCTATGATAACTAAGATCTATAGAGATGTGAGGAAATAATACTAGTGGAGTGGTATGCGATGAGATATAGAAGAGTTTATAGCTCGGAGCATATATTGTCAGCAAGTAAATGTTGAACATCTAAGACCCAGTGGATTGCTTCAAAGACTACCCATTCTTGAGTGGAAATAAGAATCAATCTCTATGGACTTTGTAGGTAGTTTGACTTACACTTCTTGAGGTCTTGATAGAATATGGGTGATTGTGGATCGATTAAAAAAAATTGCACACTTCCTCTCTATTCAAAGTTCCTATAGTGCTGAGAAGTTGTCTTATAACTATAGTTGAGAGGCCATTCACCTTCATGTGGTGGGTGATCATGTTTATTATTTAAGACCAAGGTACTTAGATCACTTCAATCCTTAGGATGATATTTAAAGAAGAGTTAGATACCTAGGTTGACCTTAGATCCACCTTTCATCCCAAGATTGATGGACAGCTAGAGCAGATAATTTAGATTTTGTAGGATATGCTTTGTACTTGTTTTATGGATTTTTTAGGTGAATGATACCAACTTTTATTTTTAGTAGAGTTTAATTAAAATTACAATTTTTATTCGAATATTCAGATGATCAAGACATTGTACGATAGGCATTGTCGATCTCCAATTGGTTTCTTTGAGATTATTAAGTTTAGGCCCGATGGTACCAATTTTCTTTATGAGTCATTGGAGTAGGTTTGATGTATTCTATATAGGCCTCAAGCAACTTAGAACAAGTAGGAGAGTTATGTTAACCATATAATTTATTCTTTGAGGTTTAGAGTTGGTGACTAGGTTTTCTTGTGAGTTTCACCCATGAAGCGCATGAAGAGGTTCGGAGGATGGGGAAAGCTTAATCCGATATATATTGGAACATTTGAGTTCCTTCAGATAGTTGGGGAGGTTTCTTATGGGTTAGCTTTATCTCCAACCTTATCGATTATCCACTCAATATCTCATGTATTTTTGTTGTGATAGTACATCCTAGATGAGTCTAACATGCTTCGGTGTGACTCAATTCAGTTAGATGAGAGATTGACATTGTAGAAGAGATTATGTCGATCATAGTTAGAGATTTCAGATATTTGTGCTCCAGGGATATTGATAGTGGTGATTTTATAACTCATTTTCACTCAATATTCATGTAAATTAACATGTTTTGAATGAATAA
This sequence comes from Capsicum baccatum var. pendulum, assembly GCA_030864225.1. Classification (NCBI taxonomy): domain Eukaryota; kingdom Viridiplantae; phylum Streptophyta; class Magnoliopsida; order Solanales; family Solanaceae; genus Capsicum; species Capsicum baccatum. The sequence goes on from CM061560.1 coordinate 162,796,510, forward strand.
ATAAGACATAATTGTGATTGAATGCACTAATATCCACATTTTGTAGGCACATAGTTGATGAGATAAAAAATGTGGATTAGGGCTGAAAATAATCAAAAAAAAGTAAGGAAGTAAAGATAAAGACCTGGAGCAGTTATCGTGGTTACAATCTAACGACCGCGATCATTGTCAGTCAAGCTGGTCAACAAGAAGTGATTGTGGGAGTCAATCATAGTCGCGGCAGAGCCTATATGATTGCAGCCTAGCAGAAAGGGAAGAAAGGGAAAGGCACCTGGCTGATCCGAAATCTGACTAAAAGAAGACTCAATTCCTATTATATATGGTATTCCACTTTCCTTAATTTGGAGACATTGTTTTAAGGTTTGTAGCCTCCATTCTTGGAGAAGATAATATTTTATAAATTTTCGGTGAAGAATATTTTGAGTAACTTCCAAGTGAAGAATTGGTGAACTCTAACTGAAGATTTGTTGGATATCATAGTTTATAGTAACATTCACTTAGTTTTTTCAAAATCAAATCAATATAGATTTTTGATAAAATCTTTACTTATTTATCTTAGGAGTATCTAGTTTTTCCTCTTGGGATTTTGCTATAATAAGGTGTAAATATATGTTTCTGCATTTACTATTTTGTCGTGTTGGATTCTACTATTTATTGAGTAAGGTGATTGGGACTTGTGGGTAAAAGTCCCAAATACCCAAATAGGTTTGATGGATGGAAATCCAAATCTCTTAAAAGCTCAAACCATCCTTGAAATAGGGGTTTAGGTGAACTTTAGCGACCGAAGTCATCCTTGATAGAGGGATGTAGGAATCAACAAGATTATCACACTCATGCATATGTTGCCCCTAGGAAATCATAATAACAAGATTTTTGTGTATGTGTTTAGACTCTAATTATTCGTTGCCTCGAATTTGTACTAAAAAAACCCAAAAAAAATATGAAGTGTTATACCCTTCAAAAGAACCATTTATATGTTTATGTACTATTGGTTTGAATTTAGCTAGTTTCACTATTTTAAAACTAATTTAGTCACCACTAACATTGTTCCTCATGTATTCAACCCCGACTCTACATATGGGTAAATATATTAACGATGAACGCATTGTACTTAAATTGATTATAAGTTAAGCATTATAAAAAATAACGCTGTTGTCGGTGAACAAAGGCATATTGAGTTAGTTTGGAATTCTATCTTACTTGCTTGAATTCAAACTTGTATATATTTGTTCTTGTTTTTCTTTTGTATCTTGTGTTAGGTAGATTTTTGTTTTCATTTTACTTTTCTCTATGGCATCTTTCGACAAATATTATTTTTGTAGTTGGAAGTCCTATCTTGACGATCTATGTCCATATTATGATGGATCTCACTTTAGAAGAGATTACACATATTCTCCTGGGAGGGAGATGAGAACACCATCTCGATCCTATTCGGAGTATGCTTGTTAATTGTGTGGTGGTCAAGATAGACATTGGAGTGATTGCCCAAATGCCCCTCCCCTTATTATGTTAACCGAGTTGCTAGTTCTTCTTATGAGTTTGATAGGTGTTATGAGGAGAATGAGGAAGAGAATCATACTAGGCCCAAAAGTTTTGAAGCAATGCTTTAAACTATTTTGGATAGGGTAACTACAATAGGGGAGAATGTTTAAGAGATAGCCAATCCAATATGGCATTTGGAAGGGAGATGTAAAGATGGAGGAAGTGTTCATGGAGATAAAACTTGCAAATACCGTTACCCTTCCCATTTCCTAATGGAGGCTAATGAAGAAGAAAAACCAAGCTATGATGATGAGGTTGGTAAAGAATAATCCTCGGTGATTATCCAATCAATCGAATTAAATGAGGATGAAAATGCAAAAATAAAGGAAATGGTACTAAAGTCGAAAGAAGAATCAAAGCCACTCTTTTATGATGACTCTAGTTTATTTCAGCGTGACGGTTCTAATGAGGAAACAATTCCAAAAGTTAGGGATAAAACTCACTCAAACCACTTTTCAACATTATTCTTAGAGGATGTGATGAAGATTCATCCACCTAGGCAAATGATGGATTCCGGGAGAAGGAGGACCATCCCTATATTTTGAGTTTTGACACTCAAAAAAAGCACAAGAAAGACCCACCATCAGTGGCCAAGGATCTCAACCTCCGATATGCAAATCATAGCCTATTGATGTTTATACCTTTACCTAAGGAGTCAAACCAGAATAGGGATGTGAAGTTGGGTAAGAGTTTCAAGTCTTCAAAATGGCGAGATAAAAGCTCCCTCATCATTTCCTTGCACATTCAAAGTGTCATCTTGGAAGATCTAAATTTTTTGTCCCTCTGTCTCTCAATGAATCATTAACAAAATTTGGAACGGAGATTCAAATATTCTAAGTGAAAGCAAAAATAGGAGTAGAGGAAGCGTCATGCTAAGAAGTTACACTAAGGGCTCGATCGAAGGTAACCCATCAAGTTACAAAAATTTGCCTATATCCTTTTATTTTATGCATGATAGATTAGATTTTATTTTTGCATTTGTTCGTGCATAATCAATGAAAAGGTAGTGCTATGAGGAATTTTGATTGAAATTGAAAAAGGAAACTGTGAAATTGGCATATTTCGATTGAATAGAGGAGTCTAGGAGAACTTTATTTTTGTCTTAGTTACTGTGACTGTGGATCTTACCTCTGCGATCGCGAAGGCCTCATGCTTATGATTGTAGAACTATGACCGCGATCGTGTTTAAATTAGTTTGAATAACCATGTAACTTCCATTTTTTCCACACGCCCATTCTCAATCCTCTAAAATTCTCTCCGAATTTAGGAATTGTGTAGAGTATCCAAGTGTCATTTCAACCCATTTGCATCATCAAACCTTGTATGTTGTCTCAATTCCCTTATTTTTAAAGTAATTGTAGGCTTAGAACATCTATTTTAGGGAAGAGCCTAAAATAGTAGTTTCTATACTAAATCCATGCTTGTTGATTATCCGCATCAAGCCACTAAAAGTTTCCCATATTCTTTTATATTATGGAAGATAGAATAGATTTTATTTTTGCATTTGTTCATGAATAATCCATAAAAAGGTAGTGCTATGAGAAATTTTTACTGAAATTGAATAAGGGAACTACAAAATTAGCATGTTTGGACTGAACAGAGAAGTCCAAGAGACTATAATTTTTGTCTCAATTACTGTGGCTATGGCCCATACCTTCACAATAACGATGGCCTCATTCTTGCCATCGCAGAATGAGGACCGCAATCGCGTTCAAATAAGTTTAAATGACCATCCGAATTCCTTTTTTTCCACACATCCATTCTCAATTCTTTTTAAATTCTCTCCAAATTTTGATATTATCTAGAGTATCCAACTGTCATTTCAATCCATTTAGATCATCAAACCTTGTATGTTGTCTAAATTTCCTTGTTTTTAATGTAATTGCATGCTTAGAACTTGTAGTTTAAGGAAGGGCCTAAAATAGTAGTTTCAATACTAAATCCATTCTTGTTGATTATTATTGTTATGGTTTGTTATTGATGTTGGTGTACACATTAATGGGGAAGTATTGAGTACCCAGATTTAGGTGTTAAATAGTTGAAATAATTGTGTACACCATGTGTTTTATTTAATACCCCAATAAGTTCTATGTTAATTTCTTTGAGTTTTGGGGTTTATCATTCAATCTAGGATTAAGTTCTTTGATCATAATGTTTCTGTGCCTACTGGAACACAAACTTGGGGTTAAAATCTTGCATTTTGGTGAAATTGCAGAACTATAGAATATGGTCTCAGGTACCATGATCTTGGTCTCGAGGACCGTGAGCACAACACCACGAGCACAGGTACTATCCGCGATCTCCATCCCTGAGAGCAGTGTCTACAAAAAACAAAATTTTTGCACACTCAGTTCTTACCCCCAAACCTTCTAAAAATGCTACTATATGAGTTATCTAATTAATCTAGGATGTTTTTAGTGTGATAATTCAAATAATAGTCTGAATAGTATTGCTTACAGGTACTAAGCCACAAGAATTGGGAGATTTTGACAACACCAGGTTAATGGACACTCAATTCAAAAACCTCTACTATGATGACTTGCCTAGGAAAAGGTTACTCCCAGAGAGGAGCATCATCTTAGACAAAGTGGAAGAGAAGTTCCCAAGGTTTTATGCTAGACTTACTAAGACTACGTGGATGTGTTTTGCCCTAAACCCCTCTATGCTAATGAAAATTGATTCTGTGAGTTCTATGCAAACCTCAGTGTAGTTTTTATCACAAACCTAGTAATGAAAATACAGGGGAAAATAAGTGAACTTTAGAGTAGAGCAGGTCAATGAGGTGTATGGACTCTGGGATGCTAACATAGAGAAGTTCCAAGAAACAACATGCGAGCCAGGCACCCGGATGGCATATATTCTATGTCCTAACAAAGAATTTACCTAGGCCACCACCAAGAGAGACATTTTGATAAATAATTTCATAGCTGAGGCCAGGCATCTCCTCAATATAATCTGTAGCAGAGTCTCTCCATGGACTCACACCATCATTGTCATAGATATGCAAGATCGGATGGTGTCTTGTATTCTATCTGGTATTACCCTGAATATGGGCAAGATTGTGCTCTCAGAGTAGAGATACTTTAAGAATCATAGAGGTACACATCTTCTTCGCCCATTCCTTATCACATAGATATGCAAGAGGGCGCAGGTGGATGAATATACAGTAGGTACCTGGGTGCACCCAGTCCCTCATATTTTCCCACTTAAATTTTAGGGAGAGGGCACTCCTGGTTAAAGTAATAAAAGGAAGGTGGACTTACGCAAGTCAACCCAGGAGGACATAGACTCTTATAGACCTTTGTCAGCCAACTACTTTGATGACATCATAGGTCAGATACAGGTGGTTAGGGAGCTATTGTCAATAATTTCTCAAGGATTGGAAGATACCTCCACCACTCATCATTCATATATATCTAAGTCATATTATGAGATATACCGGAAGGAGCAGAAAAAGTAAGGAGCCATAGTTTCCAGCTTGGAGAGAGCCTATTCAGCCTTAGCTGCAACACACAAGGACCTCAATAAGTTGCATAAGAAGATGGTAAAGAGAGATTAGAAGAGAGATAAATTCTTTAGAAAGTTCTAGAAATGGGTAAAGGCGTCTTCAAGGATCGCAAACCCAATGATAGACTACCTTCACCAAAGTTGGACAGTGATGACTAGGACCCTGCTAATTGGTAAGCTTATGATACTGGTGGTGATGGTGCAGATTTAGAGGGATAAAGTTGCTCCTGATACAACTTTAGGGAGCACTCTTATCCCTATGTTTATAATTTGGTTGATTATGCAGTGGGGAAACTGAAAGCCTTTCGGTTGGGGTTGCCTATAACTGGAGTTGTGATATTTTGATATATGTCGGGATTTTTTGTTATTGCTTGGATAACATTTTGGATACTATTTTATTTTGTTTTGGTATGTCATATTTGGGTACTATAATGATGCCCACATTTTTAGGGATTATCATGTAGTTTTTTTTAGTTTTTGATTTTACTTTAGTTTTATTTTGATTATAATGATGCATGACTAGCCTTTCCCTATGATAGATGGAGTGATGACATTTTTAAGGGTAAAGGATCATATTTGGGTTTTGAGACATAGATGTAGGGGAATTCTGAGTACCCGTGGCATTTAAGTCATTAATGCAAGGGATGTTTGAGTACCTGTGGCATTGTATATTTGGGTCCCATTATGCCCCATTTGTGAAGTCTGAGCAGCCATATAGTTGGTTTGCTCATATTAAGCTAAAATATGAGGCTAAAACTTTGGTTGTAGCTGTAAGTTAGCAATTTAGAATGGTGCAAATGCAAAATTGACAACCCCTTCCATCCATGTCCAAAGAGCATGGACGTGATCAACTTTGTAATAAAACCTTTTCCTTGTTTTTGTGTCTCCAAAATTTTTTTACTTGTGAATAATGATAGATGCTCCAATTATGTCTTTAATTGGATGGGAAGTTGATCCTCCTTGGAGTTTTTGCATTCCATATATGGTGACTAAATTTTCTTAATCTCTTGTATACTCGTGTTATCTAGAACTTGCCCCATTAGTCTTTCAAAGAAAATTAAGATTATATTTGGTTGGAGAAATTATCTTAGGCCATCCTTGTGATTTTGAAAACTATTTTATCCTAAAAAGCCTACACATGGATAAATGTAATCCCTAGTTACGCACTTTGAGCCTTTGAACCTTTCTTTTGCACACACATTACAAGACATAAACCCTTTTTTTTATCTCTCTTTTGAACCATACCCTTCTTAAACTTGAAAATGCAACTTGAGGCTAAAATCCTAAGTTGGGGGTGGTGAAGATTGATGAAAGTAAGTCTGGGTCCATGATGTTTTTAGACAAATACATAACAATAAGGGCAAAGAGGAGTAGGTAAGAGGGCTCCTTTCACTTGACTGGTTAGTTAGGAGTGATGCATTTTCTACGATGTTTGAGATATTTGTTTTACAAAAGGTGAAATGATATCTTCTTGAAACATGGTCATAGGCATTAGACGGACTAGTTTCTTCTAATTCAAATGATAGATGGATAGTCAGGTTATGCCCAAGTATTGAAAACTAATGAATAGAACAAAAAAGGGTAAAATAGAGGAAAGAACTGCACGAAAATTACCAGAAAAATAAATAGAAGAAAATGGGTGAACAAAGGAAGAAAAAAGTAGGCATATGAAAATAGAAGACATCAAAATGGTATGGCCCATAGTCAAAAATATGGATTAAATAATATGATATAGATGTTGAAGGAAGGTGTTGTCATGTTGTTCGCAAATGATATCTTACCCTAATCCGAATCTACGTTACAAGCTCAAAAAGCCTTTGAGATCTTCAACCATTTATTTTCATTGTAATGACAATTGAAAATAGGATCAAGCCTATATTATGACACTTGTTAACATAGAGAGTTCTTTTGTGAGGGAGAGAGTTTTTGCACTTAAATTCCTAGTTATATACTTCGTAGCTTGGCATGTGACATTTTATTTATTCTGAGGAGGCATGTGAATAAGTTGAAGTTGGTGATTTTGTCACCTTCTGAGAATGAGGCAAATGGAGTGTAGCCTAGTTTTGGTCCAAAGTCAGTCTTTTCTAGAGTATTGGTGGTTGTTGCTTGGTTGCTCTCAGAATTAATATGCATCCTTAGATGTTGTATTTTATGTTAAGGGTTGTACTGAAAATAGCTTAGCCCATGTGCAATGAGTTACTTATGGTAGTGACTAAGCATGAAGTCATTGTGATCTTTGAGGCATGCAAATTTGGCATAAAACTGTAATCTCTAATGATAAAGGGTAGTGTTGCTTGAGGACAAACAAAGCTTTAAGTTGGGGGTGTTGATGATTTGTCATTTTACCACTCATTTGTACTCAACATTCATGAACATTACCATGTTTTTAATGAATAAATGAGACATAAGGTAATTGAATGCACTAATATCCACATTTTCCAAGCATAGAGTTGATGAAATAGAAAGATATGGATTGGGGCTAAAAATGATCAAAAGGAAGAATGCATAGCTGAAGGCCTGGATTAAAAATCGCCTTAGTTACTGCAATCATGGTCTGAGCGCCATGATCGCGATAAGTCAATCATATCAACAAGCAGTGATCGCGGGAGCCGATCGTGGTTGTGGCAGAGCCTATGCGATCGCGGCCTAGAAGAAAATTTGTAGCCCAGGGGTAGAAAGGGAAATGCATGTTTCTGATCCCAAATCGGATAAAAATAAGACTCTAACCCTATTTTCTATCATATTCCACCTTCCTAAATTTAGAGACATAATTTTATGGTTTGTAGCTTCTATTCTTGGAGAAGATAATATTATATAAATTTTTGGAGAAGAATATTTTGGAGTCACTTCCAAATTAAGAATTAGTGAGAACTCAAATTGAAGATTTTTTGGATCTCTTAGTTTGAAGTAACATTCTCTTAGATTTTCTTAAATCAAATGAATAGAAATTTTGGGTAAAATCTTTAATTATTTATCTTATGAGTAGCTAGTTTTTCCTCTTAGGATTATGTTAGAATAGGGTGTAAATATGTGTGGGATGTGATTTGTTTGTGCATTTACTAGTTCCTGGTGTTGGATTCTACTATTGCGTGAGTAAACTGAATGGGATTTGTGGGTGAAATCCCCAAATACCCAAATGGGTTTGATGAATGAAAGTACCACGCTCTTACAAACTCAAACCATCCTTAAAAGAGGGGTCTGGGTTAACTTTAGGGACCCACAACATCCTAGAAAGATTGATTTTGGAACCAAGGAAATAATAGACAATTTAAGAGCTTAGTTGACTAATTTTCACTATCTTAGACATAAGTGTGACTGTGATGTTAACTATACTTAAAGCACCATCCTTTAAATAGGGGTGTTTAATTAAGGTATTAGGTGGTTTTGATTGAGGCACTCATTAGGTACTCGAAAAGGTCAACGAGTAACACCCTTGGGGTTTTGTTGACAAACTAGCCTTAAAGATTTCTAACCTAGCCTACCACACCACCAACACTTAGAATTTACATAAGTCTGTGATAATTTGATGCAAATTCTAAGATCCGTGCCTAAGTGTTTAGACTCTATTTATTCATAGCCCCGAATTTGTACTCAAAAAATCCAAAAAGAAATATTAAGTGTGATACCTTTCAAACCCCCTATTTTTATCTTCTTGTACTATTGGTTTGAATTTAGCTAGTACCTATCCTTTCAAATAATTTAGTCGCTATTCATATTATTCCTTGTGGATTCGACCCCACTTTAATGTTGGGTAAATATATTGACGATGACCGCCTTGTACGTAAATTGATATGTAAGTTGAGCGTTATCAAATATTCCCAATGTAAAGGTTTACTGGAGTCACTATCTAGTTGAGATGTCCACCTAGGAGACTGACCATGATATGTAGACCTAGTATCCTTACAAGTTTGAACCTTTAGGTATTTCTTGATCCTTTACTATAATGGATGAAAGTCCCTTTAGTATTAGTTATTTTAATGACCTCAATGTTATTTTCTTTTTTATGTTCTCTTTTGTCTTAAGAGCTTTCTATTGTTGTCTTATGTTATTTATAACTTACTGGGACTAAGAGTTTGCTTATGTAGTTCATTTGGTTTTAGAGCCATTTCCCTATTTTGGAACTTCTATAGTTGAGAAATGGGTCACGAGCCATAACATCAGTTAAATGGCCTCGAATGATATTTGGACAGTCTTAATAGCCCTAGAATGTCAATTTTACGCAAGAGTTATCCTTGACCTTGGTCTCAAGCCTTTCAAACTCATTTTAGGGTATGGGGTGGAATTTGACAAAAATGGCTCTATGAGGTGTGTGACCTATTTTTTAAAAGTGAACCTATATAGAATTTTTGGTGGCATTGTTGAGTCTGTAACATCGAATATCATAAGGTAGCATAGTGCATCTGGTAGAATAGGATTTGTAATCACCTGAATTTTGATATTATATGTAAAATATGTGTTTTTGTGTGATTTGACTATTTTTTTCCTCCCCATAGTTGCAATGTGGTTTTTTTGGGGGTTCGGGATGATTTGTATAGTTCCCAATTCATTTTGGTTCCTTTTATGAGATATTATGGTTTTTGGAGGCTTCAAGATCCTTATCATGGACTTTCATGGTTATCTCTTGATCCGTGCAGTGGATGGCTATGCGGACTGGGCTAGCAAATCCATAACATCAATTCTAGGGCGGTAACATTTTTGATATGGTTTTATGGATTTAAAATCTCATTTTAACTCTCGGTTTGGAAAATTATAATTTTGGCTTTTGGGGGTCAACTTTGTAAAAATAACGTCTTTTAAAAAATCAGATATCTCCTTTGAGTCTGAATAATTGAATTTAGTGTGGTTACATAGGTTTCTTGTGTATATCAAGTTCCAAATGAATCCTGAGACTTCAGTGGAAAGTTGGAAGAACTTCCAGGTTTCAACTGGTTTTTGGTGTATGTATGATCATGACATTTGAGTGGAGATCACAAAAGTGTGCAAAGAGGATAGTTTGATTGCACCAAAGGTGGTGGTGACCTACGCACCTTGCCCTACATCCAGTGAGTGCGATTGGACACATGGTTGTGCGATTGTAGCATTTAATTACCTAAAAGGGTACATAGACACCTTAGGTCGTAAATTAGCTCATTTTCAATCTTGTCTTTTTAGAGATAAACCATAAAATAGCGTGAGAGATTAAAAGTATATCTTATGGGTTCTTGCAAAGCTAGATCAATATCAATTTCTTGATTATCTTGCGGATTTAAGGTTAGAATTCACTTTTTCTTAGTTGAATTCTTCATTAACTTCTAAAAAACCCCAAAACCTTAGGGTTTTATTTTAAACACCAAGTTCACTCATTTTCACTTGAATAATGACCCTAATACTACAATTTCTAGTTTTTTCTTGAATCTCATCTTCAAAACACCTTTGATTCTTAATTTTAAATCAGATTTTAAAGATTTTAATCGATAAAGTTTAAAAATGGTTTTTCTTTGATTTGAACCTCATTTTTAACTCAGTTTGACTTGGGACTTAAGATGTAGGTTTTGAAATATATGGGGAACACATTTTTTAAATAAATTTATGATTTTTCCCTTCTTTATTGAAAACTCATTTCGAGGGTCTATTTTGACCCCAAATCAATTATAGGAAATATGGGTATTGTTGGCTTGATTTTGATGAGAGGATTCAATATTTCTTGGTTTTAGTTTATTTTTGAATTTTTTATGATAAGTAAGGTAATAGGTTGATGTGTTGTAGACTGGTGTTTTTACTTGAGATAGATTATGACTTAAATTTTTTAGACTTAGGTGGGTAGTTATTTGTATACAAAATGCATGTTAATGGGATGGGAACTAACTATGAAATTTTCTCTCTTAATGTGTTGTTCTTGTGGATCAGCCCATCTAGGAGTTGTGCTAAGGAAATCTCCTCTAAGACTCAGGTGGAGTAGGTGGGGGATAGGTTTAGCTCTATTTCCTTAGAGTTTTCCCACCTCAGTCTTAGTGGGGTTGTTGGGGCATTTTCTGACCCACTTAAAGGGTTCTCCTTTAGTTATGCCAGGTGTTCCTCTAATTTTTACTATGGATCCTCTAGTAGCACCAACTTCTATTTTGGGTACTTGTCAAACACTGAGAACTATTCCTTCTTCAGTGCTAATATCTGAGTATGTTGCATTAGGATCAAAATTTCAGCCTTCATCTAGGCTACCTCCTCAGATAGGATCTCAGCCTGCCAGATTTACTATTCCTCCTCTTATTGCAGGTACTATTATATCTTTTAAGGATTAGAAAAAGTTCTAAGAGATTTACTCATTTGGGTCCTCCTAGATTCAGTGGTTCTTTGGATGAGGATGCTTATGAGTTCTTGATTAATTATCGAGAAAAGTTTCATAATTTGGGTTCACTTGAGTTGCATGGGGTTGCTTATACTACCTATCAGTTAAGAGATGCTGCTAGAAATTGGTTAGGGTTGCTTATGGGTTGTATACCTCACGATGCTCCTGAGATAACTTGGGATCAGTTTGTTGATACTTCTTTTGTGTGTTTTACGCCTTAAAATCTAAGGGATCAAATGCAAGATGAGCTTTATCGCATGAAGCAAGGCTCTATGACTGTAGCTGAGTATGAGGCATGTCTCCATAACTTTTCCACATATTTATATACTAGTATTTCCATTGAGACTGTGAAGATTTGAAAGTTTGTAAAGTGTTTACATGTTTCTGTTAATATGGCTACATCTAAAATGGTTGTATTTGGAGCATCCTTTTTTAATATAGTGGATCATACTAATATGAACAAGGGAATTCTTAGAGCATATTAGGGAGGTGCAAAGAAGTTTCACTATTTTAGTAAGTTTAGTGGTCAGGCTCCTTGTGGTAGAGATTTAAAAGGTTATCATTGCTTTAGGGTAGGCCAGTGCAGGCGGCCTTAAAAAACTTTTGTAGTGGATCTTCTAATTTAATAGTTTAGGGTTCCAGTCTGGGCAAAGTGGTATCTTCTCCTATTGAAGAAGGCTATAGAGATTGTTATATATTTCATAAGGGTTTTTATTTAGCCTAGGAATGTCCCCACTAATGGTTAAAGATACTACTATTTCACCTGTGAGAGGTAGTGGTTCTACCAAAGGTGTGAAAGGTAGAGGCAGTGTAGCTTGTAGTGTTGGTCGTGGGGATACATAGCCAATTGGAGGTCGTATTTAGCGTTATGCTATACCAGACAGGCCTGATAGAGAGGCTTTAGATATTGTGTTCCCAGGTATCGACCCTGTTTGTTTCCGATATATATCTTTGTTATTTGATTCTTGATAGATTTTCTCTTATGTTCCTGCATATTCTTCTTTAGGTTTTGATTCTTTTAGTGATCCTCTTTCCATGCTTGTTCCTGTATCTACCTTTGTAGGAGATTCTTTAGTGGTGGATCGGGTGTATCAATTTTATGTGGTGACATTCTCAGGCCGTGATACTTGGGGAGATTTCTTGTTTTAGATATGGTTGGTTTCACTGTTATTTTTGGTATGAATTGGTTGGCTCCTTATTATGATATTTTAGATTTTTATGCTAAGACTATGACATTAGCCTCATCGAATGTTCCAATGATATCTTGGAAGAGTGCACTTCATTCGGGTCCTTAGAGGGTTATATCTTATATTCAAGCTCATAGATGATATTTATGATACTAGTGTTGTTTCATCTCCTTCCTTAGACTCTATTCATATTGTTTGTCAGTTTATGGATGTGTTCCCTATCGATTTTCCTGCAATTCCTCTAGATTATGATATTGATTTGGCTATTTATGTCGAGCAGGGTACCAAGCCCATTTTTATTCCTCCTTATAGGATGGCCCCAGCTGAGGTTAATAAATTAAAGGATCGGTTGTGGGAGTTGTTGGATAAGGGATTTATCTGACTTATATATCTCCTTGAGGTATGTATTATTTGTGAAGAAAAATAAGGGGTCTATACATATGTGTATTGATTATCGATAATTGAACAACGTGGAAGTTAAAAATAAATATCTTTAACTTTATATTAATGATTTATTTGATCTGCTTCAGGGTGTTGTGGTGTTTTTGAAGATTGATTTGAGATTCAGTTATCACCAATTGAGGATTAGAGCTTTGTTTATTCCAAAAATAGCTTTCTAGACTCGATATGGTCACTATGGCTTCTTAGTCATGTCATTTAGGTTGACCACTGCCCCAGACGCATTCCTCGAATTAATGAACTGAGTATTCCAACCCTATCTCGACTTCTTTGTTATTGTATTTATAGATAATATCTTAGTTTATTCCAAGAACGAGGCTAAGCATGAGGATTATTTGCAGATTCTGATTCAGAGATTAAGGGATAAGAAGTCTTATGCCAAGTTCTCCAAGTGTGAGTTTTGGTTGGAGTCCATTTTTTTCTTGGGTTATGTGATGACTAAAGAGGGTATTATGGTTGATCCAACCATGATTGCAGAGGTTCATTATTGGGCTAGACCTATTTCGCCTATCGAGATTAGGAGTTTTGTAGCTTGGCAGGTTATTATCGGCATTTTGTTTAGGGTTTTTCATCCATTGTAACTCCATTGACCAAGCGGACAAAGAAGAAGATTTCTTTTTAATGGTTTGATGCATGTGAGGAGATCTTTTAAAAGCTTAATGATTTGTTGACTTCAACTCATCTCTAGACTTTGCCTAAGGATAAAATAGATTTCATCATGTTTTGTGATAGTTTAGGTGTTGGTTTGGGTGTTTTATTGATGATAGAGTTTAAGGTCATTGCTTATGCTTCTCATCAATTGAAGCCCCATGAGAGGAATTATACTACCCAAGAATTTGAGTTTTATGTGGTTGTTTTTTCTTTAAAGTTGTGGAGTACTACTTATATGGAGTTCCTTGTTAGATTTTCTAGGATCAGTGTAGCCTTAAGTACTTGTTCACCCAGCGGGATCTTAATATGAGGTAGCATCGTTGGCTTGACATGGTTAGAGATTATGATTTAATTATTCTCTATTATCCAGGCAAGGCTTATGTGGTTGCAGATGCCTTGAGCCGGAAGTTGACTAGCATAGGGTGTTTGGTGCATATTTTTCCCTAAGATAGGCCTTTGGCCTTTGAGTTTTAGTCTTTATCTAATTAGATAGTTGGGCTTGATATTTTGACACATGGGTGTGTTTTTGCATTTGTTGAGGCTTGGTCTTTTTTGATGGAGCAGATTTTAGCTCATCAGTTTGTTGATGGGGGATTGAGATCTATTCAAGATAAGGTGTTGTATGGTGTGTATAAGGAAGCCTCACTAGATTTTGATGGAGTTTTGATGATTAGAGGTCGAGTTTGTATGCCGAGAGTAAGGGACTAGGTTAGATTGATTTTGAAGGAGGCTCATTATTCCAGGTATTCTATCCATCTAGAGTGACTAAGATGTATCATGATTTGAGGCAGCATTATTCGTGGGGTGGTATGAGAAAAAATATAGTAGATTTTTTAGATCCTTGCCTCTATTGCTGGTAGGTAAAGGTCAAGCATTTGAAGCCTGGTGGATTACTTCTGAGGTTACCCATTCAAAATTAGAAATAGGAATGAATCCCAATTGATTTTATGATTGGGTTGCCTCTCACTTCCCATGGATCTGATAGTGTCTGGGTCATTGTAGATCTATTGATCAAGTTTATGAATTTCCTTCCTGTGCAGGTATTTTTTAGTGCCTAGAGGCTATCTGATATCTATATTTATGAGTTGTGCAACTTCATGGTGTGCTAGTATCTATCATTTTAGATAAGAGTTCTATGTTAACTTTGCATATTTGGAAGACTTTTTAGAAGAAGTTGGGTACTCGGGTTTATCTTAACACATTATTTTTCCCTAGAACTAATGGTCAGTCTGAGTGAACTATCAAGGTTTTAGAGGATATGATCCACGCATGTGTGATGGATTTTGGCGGCTAGTAGGAGTAGTATTTTGATTTAGCAGAGTTTTCATATAGTAATAGCTATCATTCCAGTATCGACATGGCTCCTTCTGAGGCATTGTATGGTAGGCGTTGTCATCGCTATCGGGTTGTTTTGATGTTTCTATGGTTAGACCTTGAGGTACTAACTTTATTCATTAGTTCTTGGATAGCATCTGGATCATTCAGGATAAACTTTGAGCAGCTCAGAGTATGCAGAAGTGTTATGCTGATCGTAGATTTTATGCCTTGATATTTGGTGCTGGTAATCAAGTTTTCCTTCGAGTTTCACCTATAAAGGGTGTGATGAGTTTTGGGAAGAGGGGTAATCTTATCCCTGGGTATATAGGTCTATTTGAGATTCTTCAGACCGTTGGTGATGTGGCTTATGAGTTCGTTTTTCCCCCAGATTTATTATTGTTCATCCAGTTTTTCATGTTTCTATGCTTCATAAAAAACTTTGGGATAAGTATCCTGTCATTCGTTGGGAGTCTATTCAATTAAATGAGTGATTTATTTTGTTAAGGAGCCATCTCCATTTTTACTAGGGATATAAGATGGTTGTGTTCTAAAGTTATCCTTATGGTTAAGGTTCAATAGCGACATCGACCTGTAGATGAGGCTTCTTCAGAGGTCGAGTCTGATATGTGTGATTTCATTCCCTAGCTCTTTGTTGATTCAGTTATTTATTTGCCTTATTCAAGGATGAACTATATTTTTGTGATGGATGATGTCACAACTAAATTTTTATGTTATATGTGAAATATGTGTTTTTTGTGCAATTTGACTATTTTATCCCTTCCTATAGTTGTATTATTGTATTTTTAGGGTGTTCAGGTTATTGGTACTATTCCCAATGCATTTTGTTGGCTGTTATGCAATATTGTGGTTTTTAGAGGCTTCAAGAGCTTTATTATGGACTTATGTGGTTATCTTTTGATCTATGCAAAGGATAGCTTAACCGACTAATCTAGTAGATCCAGAACATCAAGTTTAAGGTGGTAACATGTTTGGTGTGATTTTATGGCTTTTAAATCTCATTTTAACCCTCGGTTAGAAAAATTGTGATTTTGGATTTTGGCGGTCAACTTTGTGAAAACAATATATTGTTGAAAGTCTGATATCGCCATAGAGTCTAAAGCATCGAATTTAGTATGCCTGTTGAGTTTTTTGGTGTATAGGGTTCCAAATGAATCCTGAGGCCTTGGCAAAAACATGGAAGAATTTCCAAGTTTCTTCTTGTTTTGGGTGCATGTGCAATCACACCACTTGACTGATGATCGCACAAGTGTGGCAGAGTTGGTAGTACAATGGCACCAAGGGTACTGGTGATCGCCACACCGCCCCCTATTCTCAGGGTGTTTGATTGCAGCATTTGATTACTTGAAGGGGGTAAAATTGACCCTTAATTCAGAAATAAATTCATTTTTCATCTGGCCTCTTGAGAAGCTAGATTAACATCCATTTCTTGATTTTGTTATGGAGTTAAGGTTAAAATTCACCCTTTTTGTAGTTGAATACTTGATTGATTTCTCAAAACCTCCAAAACCTTAGGGCTTGATTTTAAACTGCAATTCCACTCCTTTTCACTTGAATAATGTTCCTAATCTTATTATTTCTAGTATTTCCTCAATTCAACTTCAAAACAACTTCATTTCTTGATATTAAAATGGATTTCAAAGGTTTTACCCAGTAATATTTAAAAATCATTTAACTTTGATTTGAACCTTGTATTTAACTTAATTTTACATGGGTTTTCAGTTGTAGGTTACTAATGGTATGGGAAACAAATTTTTAAAATAAAGTTACGATTTTTCCCTTCTTCATAAAAAATTTATTTTGGGGTCCGTTTTGACCCCGAACTAATAGTAGCAATATAGGTATTGTTGGCTTGGTTTTGATGAGAAGATTTTATATTTCTTGGTTTTAGTTGATTTTGAGATCATTCATGAGAAGTAAGGTCGTGGGTTAAAGTATTATAGATAAATTTTTGTCCTTGAGGAAAGTTATGGCTTAACTCTTTCAGACTGGGTTGGATAGTTAATTTTTATACAAAATCCATATTAAGGGGATGGAAAGTAATCATGAAATTAGCTATCTTAATGTATTGTACCCATATAGGGGCGTATATGTGATGTAATTGTTAGTTTGGAGATATTATGAGATTTGTGTGACCGTGTGGAGTCCTATGAGATCTGGGTAACCTAAAATACATGTGAATAATTCTATTATGCTGTTGAAATGCCTAATGTCGTACCATTAGTGTATTGTTCTATATTCGTACTTTATAGACATAAATCATTTGGAATTTCATGGATGGTGGAAATAATAAGTGAATTTTGGCTCACATGATTGTGGAATATATCATTATGGATAGTTGTGGAAATTTAGCATTACATCCTCATATCATACTAACTCATGAAACATGGGTACTACCATGGTAACATTTGAGAAACACTGGCAAGACCTTTTTAAAACCTTTCTTGAGAGATATGCTAGGAAGAAAAAATTGTGACATATTATAAAACACTCCGTAAGGGATGTGTTGGGGTAGAAATATGATATATGGTTTGTATATAGGTTGACAAACCCCTCATTGGTCCCACGTGGAGAGGCTTGCCTCCGTGGGTGAGTAAAAAGATTGTGCGATACCCTCATGCATCATCATCCTAATTCTTATTGTGTTTACTTCACTATGGTTATGATGTGATTGTACTTCTACTCTGACTTATTACGTAATTTTTCTAACTTCTTATACTTGTACTCAATGATCTCCCATGTATATTATGCTTCCTTGTCCTACTTGTATGTGGTATATTGTACACTTGTGGTCTTTCCTGTGTTTGTTGCAATATATGTGATATATTAGAACTGTTAAGGCAAGCATTGTGGGCTACCAATGCGGGACATTTTCAAATTGCGGTGACATGCCCTTAGTGTGTAGCTTGTATGTATTATTCTCTACTTTGTTTGGTTGTCCTATGATACCTACAGAGTATAAGTGGATAGTACTCACTCCTACTATACCGTTTTGGTGTAGATTTAGGTTTGGGTGGGCCCCATATTTCTTGAATCAGGAGATTGTTTGAGCCTTCAAGGTAGTGGATAATTTTCAGGCGTTCGGATGCCTTAAACTATCTTTCTTTATCATTCGACTGTGTCTTACTAGTTTTCAGAGACATAGTTGTATCTATTGGATTTTTCTTATGTATTTCATTTGGATTCGTGTTGTACTAGATACATTCTTATAAAGTTGATATCAGGTTTTGGGAGTTATTGATGCATTATGGTTTAAGTTTATTTCTGTATTTGTTATTTTTATATGGTTTGGCTTCATTCTAGAATCCCTACCTTGGAGGTATTTTTGTTCTTTCCCCTTTGTATATCAGTATGGGTGATCGGCTTACTTGTTAAGGTTCAGAGCGATAAATTCCATCACGTCCCTTGACTTTTGGTCATGACAAATTTGTATCAGAGCATCCAGGTTCATTAGTCTCAACGGTGTAAGAACGAGTTAATAAAGTCTCACAGATCAATACATAGACGTCTGTATCAATCTTTAAGAAGTTATAGGACGCCTTTAGAAAAACGTCCCCTATTTTATTCCATATCATGAAAATTCTTGTATACTTTTGTTTTGAGTTGTGTTTATCTATTTTACATATATGGTGTTGACCAGGTCTCGTGAGGTCAGGGATGCGAAGCCTTCTCCTAGAGAGCAAGCCTCGAGTCATGGACAGACTCGAGGGAGTAGACAAGCGGATGGATCAGCCCCATCTAGAAATAGTGCTAGGGGACTCTCCCCTGAGCCTTAGGTGAAGCATATTAGGGGAGTAAGTTTAGATCCATTTCCTTAGAGTTCATCTGCCCCAGTCTTAAAGGGGTTGTTGGTGCGGTTGCTGAACTCACTTGGAGGGTTCTCCTATGCTTATGCTAGGTGGTCCTATAGTTTTAAGTATGGATCCTCCAGTTACACCTACTTCTGTTTATGGCACTCCTCAGACACTGAGTACTATTCTTCCATCAGTGCCAATATCTGAGTTTGGTGCACCGATATAAGGAGTTTAGGCCTCATCTATGTTATTTCCTCATATGGGATCTCAGCCTGCTATATAAACTGTGTCACTTCTTGGTATGAATTTTGTTTTGTCTTTTGATGATTAGAAGAGGTTCAAGAAATTTACTCTTTGGGTCCTCTTATTTCTATTGGTTCTTTGGACAAGGATGCTTATGAGTTCTTGATTGATTTTCGAAAGAAGTTGCATAAGTTGGTTTCATTTGTGTTGCATAGGATTGCTTATACTACCTATCAGTTGAGAAATATTGCTAGAGATTAGTGGAGGTCACTCATGGATTGTAGATATCTTTATTCTCTTGAGATGATGTGGGATCAATTTGTCGATGCCTTTCTAGAGATATTTGTGCCTTACAGTCTGAGGGATCTAATGCAATATGGGTTTGATCTCCTTGCGTAAGGATCCATGACTTTATCAGAGTATGACGAATATTTTTATGACTTGTCTAGATATTCTTATGCTAGTATTTCCACAGATTCTGGGAATATTTGGAATTTTGTGGAGGGTTTAGATTCATCCCTTCAGTTGGCCACATCTTAGATGGTTTAATTTAGAGGTTTCTTTTGGAGTATAGTGGATCATGCTAAGATGCTTGAAGAGAATAATAGAGCTTGAATGGTGCCTAGTATCTGGTGCAAATGCTTAAGAAAATAGGGGAGCGCTTTTGTGGTTGGACTTCACTTTTATGGCTTCGAATTTAGCTGTCTTGGATCGCTTTAGCGGATCTTGGCAAGTCTAAGCCTGGCTACATTAGCGGCCCTTAGGGGCTTTAGCAGTGAATGCTTTAGCGGTCACTTAAATACTAAAGCAGCCATATATATATATATATATATCCTTTTTTCGTTTTAGTCATTGATTAAGTGTAAAAACTTCTATTGTATCTTTTAAAAGCTCTGTAATTACGTGGGAATTAGTGTTTAAGGTTGGGTTCAGCTCAGGGCAGTTTCTTGAGTGGTATAACATCATTATAGTTGTAAGTTCAACTTAATTCATGCTTAATAACCTAATTTATCGCTAATATTTATGAGTTGTTGTTGAGACTAATTTTGGGATCAATTAATCTTTGATTCAACAAAATTTCATATAGCTAATGACCCTTGTGCTGCGTAGGATACTGTGACAATTTCTATTTCGTTATTTTGCAAGTGGGCCCAATGGGAAAGTTTTAGTCCAATTTATAACCCACAACACTTATATTCCATATGGGTATATTTTTACTCATTTAGAGGTATACAACATTGTTTTTATAATGTGGAAGCTTTTGGAGGCCTATCAGAATCAAAAAGTTTTTGGTTAGAGGATTTGGCGGGCGTTCTGCAGTGTTTGGGTAGGCTAGGCTTACCATACTTTTAGACTGAGCTTCTGGTATTTACGTACTATTGTTTAAGTTTTGAGTTGGTAGTATTTTCTCAATTATCATTTATGTATTTTTATGCTTTATTTAGACAATTCGGGCTCCTTTATGGTAGAGTTCAAGCTCGTTCTTCCCTCATTTAGTTTTGTATCATCCTTTAGGGCTACGATAAGTTCTAGTAGTACTTGGAGATCAGAATGGGAAGCCTTAAAATAGACTCAACTAGGTTTTGACGTAGGTTTGGTTATAAGGAGCCCATAGTGGGACCCACTACCTTTTTTAAGTTGTAATTGGAAATACATTCCATTAGGCTTAGTTATACTCTTGGCTACTAGTTAAGGCTATTACCATGGATCGGGTTTAACAAAAACGTGATTTTAAGACTATTTAAGATCTTTTTTCCATGGTATATTCATGATTGATCCTGGACCGCACCCTCTATACCACTTATTCCAGAAGTGCCTTGCCTTAGTAGACTTACCTGCCTGAGATTCAAACTTATGATGATATGATTTAGGGATACGCTTGGAACCCTTGAGTTTCTTACTATTATCTTGTTATGCATACATTTATGTAAATGCATTTCAATTTTGATTCGAGTTTGATATGTGTTTTATTGTTATTATTATTATATAGTTTGGCACTATACTCGCACTGATTACAACTATAGTTTTGGGTACTATTCATTAGCTTCCGTAGGAGTTTGGTATCAATTTTGTAACAGCATGAATTTTGATGAAATATGAAAAATATATGTTTCTGTGTGATTTGACTATTTTACCCCTCCCCATGGTTGTGTTGTAGTTTTTTAGGATATAGGGATGTCTGGCACGATTCCCTATGCATTTTGGTGCCATTTATGTGATATTATGGTTTTGGGGGACTTTGAGACCCTTACAGTTGATTTCAGTTGATATCTTTTTATCCGTGCAATATATAGAAGAACAGACTATGCCAGCAGATCTGAAACATCAATTTTAGGGGGGGTAACATAGTTCGTATCGTTTTATGGCTTTTAGATCTCATTTTGAGCCTCAATTTCGTAAGTTTTCATTTTCGATTTCGGGGGTCAACTTTGTGAAAACAACATCTTTTCAAAAATCTAATATCGCCATTTAGTCTGGAGCATTGAAATCGATAGGTGTCATAGTTTGTTTGCATTGACGGGAATTCAAATGAATCCCAGCTGGTTCACCACTTAGCTGGTTCACCCATGATCACGATGCTCTTGTTACGATATCGATTAGGGAATGTAGACATATGTCACAGTCACAACACTTAGTCTATGATTGCAATACCCTTGTCAGCCAGGTACCGTAATTGAGACACCCGGTCTGCGATGGCGATGCCTGGGTATATTAATACCTGTTTTTGCCATTTATCACCATTTGTGAGACTTGAAACTTAGGGTTTTCTTGTTTTGAGCTATTTCTTCAACTTCTAATCTTGGATAAGCTCCATAACACCTATTTCAATAATTTTCTTCAATTATAATCATCTAATTCTTGTTTTAAACTTGAATCGAGTATGGAATTTGGGGATTTTAGCCGGTAAGGCCTAAAAAGTGTGTTTCACCAATTTAAACCTTAATTTCAAAACTTTTAAATTGTGTGAGTTTCATATCCCTTAATTATAAGTTTTGCCTCAATTTCCTCTTTAAAACACTTCGATTCTTGATTTTAAAATAGATTTTGGGGACTTTACCTGGTAAAGTTTGAAAATAATTTTTCTTTGATTTGGACCTTGTTATTCACTCTTTTTTTTTGGGTTTATAGTATAGAGTCGTATAATTATGGGAAGCATGCTTTTAAAATAAATTTATGATTTTTACCCTAATTTTCCAAAAACCTATTTTGGGCTGCCGTTTTGACCTCTATGTGAAAATAGGAAATATCAGAATTGATGTCTTTTTTAATGAGAAGATTCTATATTTGTATGTTTTAGTTGATTTCAGGACTATTCGCGAGGAGTAAGATTTTGGATTAAAGGCTTTTGTTTTAATTTTCAAGATTAGAGGTAGGTTATGGCTTAACTTATTTAAGACTGGGCTGGATGGTTAATATCCATACAAAATGCATATTAAGGGTGTGGGAACTAATCATGAAAAATGGTTACCTTATTGTGTTGTGCCTTTGTGGTCGCCTATATGTGATATATATGAAAATAATGGTGTTTTGGTTGGATGAAATCCCTATTGTTGTATCAATTGGGTATATTGATGTGTTTATACTCTCTTGGCATATTAATCATGTGGGTTTTCATGGATGCTTGGATATATTAAGAAGATATCTAGGCTCACATGATGGTATATTGATGGGTTATTGGATATTCTCATGGTCGGTTTGTTGTAAATATTGAATTATCATTCTCATGGCATCACACATATTATTTCACTTGTTTTATTATATTCTTTGTTACTTGATCTTGTTTATTGTACTTGATTTGTGTCTTATGTCATGTATGTGATCTGGAAATACTGGAAACACTAGAATTGGTGGAAACACTGGAAATATTGGAAATACTAGGAAATTCTACAAGCACTGGGAATAAAGTATTTTATAAACCTTCTTTGAGGGATGTACCAGTGATGAGTCATAGAAATTGAGTTTTATATGGGTTGAAAAATATACCATGGGTACAACATTTTTAAGCTTTAGCTTTTTAGGTGTACATGGAGATTGTGTGATGGTCTTAGAGGTTGTGCGATGATCTCAATAGTTGTGAGACAACCTCATTCATTATATCATCATCATTATCATTCTTATTGTATTTACTTTATTATTTTTTTAATGTGATTGTATATTTTATTTGACTTGTTACCTATCAATTTTCTATCTTCCCTTACTTGTAATTGATGGCCCCATATATGTTATTCTTTTTTTATTGCTTATATGTGGTATAAATGTATACTTGTATTCCTTTATGGTGTTTTGTTGTGTTATATGTGGATATAATAGAAATTTTAATGCAAGCAGTATGGGCTACCATTGTGGGATATTTCTAATTGCAGGTAACATGCCCTTAGTATGTATTTTTTATGCTTTATTTCTACTTTGCTCAGTCGCCCTATGATACCTACCAAGTATAAGTAGAACGTAATCACTTCTACTGCGCTCTTTTAGTGTAGGTCCTAGTTTGAGTGTGGAACCAGATGATTGATTTAGGCACCTTCTGAGTTATCCAAGGTAGCAGTTGGATTTTTATGCGTCTGGAACCCACTTTTATAATTTTGTATAGACTATGTCTTTACTAGTATTCAGGGATAGAGTTGTTCCTGATGGATTTTCTTATGCATTTGATTCATGGATTATGTTAGTAGTTCTTACACTGTGACACCAGGTTTTGGGAATTGGCATGTTATCTTTGAGTTTATACTTCCTTCTATAATTATATTTATATGGTTCATCTTTATTCTAGGATCCTAGCCTTGGGATTGGATTATTATTTCCCTTTTTTGTATTGTGTGATAGGCTTACTTGTCAAGGTTTGTTGCGATAAGTGCCATCATGACCCTCGAGTTTGGGTCATGACAAATTTGTATCAAAATAGCCAGTTCATTGGTCTCAATAGTGTAAGACTAGGATGTATAATAGAGTCTTACGGATTGATACGTAGATGTCCATATCTATATTTAAGAAGCTATAAGTTGTCTTTAGGAAATTTTTGTTATTATATTCCTTATCCTAAGGATTTCTTTCATATTTGCATTTTGAGTTATTTATCACTCTCTTCTATGAAGATGGTGTCGACTAGGTCTTGTGAGGTCAGAGATCAGGAGCCTGTATCCAAAGGGTGAGTCTCGAGTCGTGAACGAGCATGAGGGAGTGGACGAGTACGTGAATTTACCCCATCTAGGATTAATGCTAGGGAACTTTCACCTGAGCCTCGTGTTGAGCATGTTTGAGGTATGGGTCCTACTTTAACTCTAACGAGTTCTTCTACCCCAGTGTTGGAGGGGTTGTTTGTTCTCTTGTTGACCCATTTAGAGGGTGCTTCTTTGAGTGCACTTGGTGTTCCTCTTGTATCTTCGGACCATGAGTACTATTCCTATTTTAGTGTCGGTATCTGAGTATGGTGTTCTGAGGTTAGGAGTTCAACCTTCTTCTATGTTACCGCTTCAGATGGGATCTCAAGATACCAGATTCACCATGTGTTTTCTTGTTGTGAGTATAGTTATATCTTTGGATGATTAGAAGAGGTTCAAGTGATTTACTCATTTGGGTCCTCTTAGATACAGTTGTGATGTAGGCGATCACACCTATAACTTCTTTATTGATTATCGAGAGAAGTTGCATAATTTTGGTTTGCTTGAGTTGCATGGAGTTGCTTATACTACTTATTAGTTGAGAGATGTTGTTAGAGATTGGTGGAGGTCATTTGTTAGTTGTAGACCTCTTGATTCTCCCTAGATGACTTGCGATCAATTTTATTATGCCTTTTCAAAGATGTTCATGCCTTACAGTCTGAGGGATTGGATTAATAATGGTTTGATCACCTAGAAAAGGTCTCCATGACTGTTGCAGAGTATGAGGCACACTTTTATGACTTGTCTCTATATTCTTATGCCAGTATTGCTATCAATTTTTTGAATATTTGGAACTGATTTTGCCATTGATGTTAAGTCAGGCACCTAGCTCATTTATATTCCTCCATATAGAATGTCCCCAATCGAGTTGAAGGAATTAAAGGATCAATTACAAGAGTTGTCAGATAAAGGATTTATCTGACATAGTACATCACCTTGGGATGTTCCCATCTTATTTGTGGAGAAGAAGGATAGATATATGCGGATGTGTCTCGATTATCAGTTATTAAACAAGGTAAAGGTTAAGAATAAGTATCCTTTCAGACATATTGGTCAATTATTTGATCAACTTCAGGGTGTTGCAGTGTTGTCAAAGGTGAGTATCACAAGTTAAGAATAAGAGCTTTAGATATACCAAAGATAGATTTTTGGACAACATATGGTCATTATGAGTTCTTGGTCATG
Source organism: Capsicum baccatum var. pendulum (assembly GCA_030864225.1). Taxonomy (NCBI): domain Eukaryota; kingdom Viridiplantae; phylum Streptophyta; class Magnoliopsida; order Solanales; family Solanaceae; genus Capsicum; species Capsicum baccatum. The sequence continues at coordinate 162,821,894 of CM061560.1, forward strand.
TCCTTTGGGTTGACCAATGCCCCAATCGTGTTCATGGTGTTGATGAACCGGGTGCTTAAGACATATCTAGACTTCTTTGTTATCGTATTTATAGATAATATCTCGGTATTCCAAGAGTAAAGCCGATCATGTCGAGCATTTGTGGATTGTGCTTCCGAGATTGAGGTAGGATAAATTGTATGCAAAGTTATCCAAGTGTGAGTTTTGGTTATAGTTAGTTTTTTCTTTGTCATGTGGCGACAATAGAGGGTATTATGGTTGAACCAACCAAGATTACAGTGGTTCATAATTAGGCTAGACCTACTTTTCCCATCAAGATTTTTAGTTTTATTTTGCTTGGTAGGTTATTATCGATGTATTTTTGTGGGTTTTTCATCTATTGTAGCTTTCTTGACTCAATTGACACAAAAACGATTTCCTTTTAGTGGTTTTATGCCTTTGAGGCAAGCTTCCAAAAGCTCGAGGATTTATTGAGTTCAACTACTATCTTGACTTTATCTAAAGAAGTTGTAGGTTTCATCCTCTTTTGTGATGCTTCAGGTATTGGGTTAGGTGTTTTGTTGATGCAGGAGGGTAAGGTGATTGTACATGCTTCTCATTAGTTGAATACCTATGAGAAGAATCACCTTACCCATGATTTAGAGTTGTTCTCATTTTTTTTGCTTTAAAATTATGGAGGCACTACTTGTACAGAGTCTGCAGTCAGATTTTCTCGTATCATCAGAGCCTTCAGAACTTCTTTACCCAGTGGAAATTTAATATGAGGCAGCATCATTGGCTTGAGTTGGTTAAGGATTTTGACTTGACTAATCTCTATCATCTGAGCAAGGCTAATAAGGTTTCAGATGCCTTGAATTGAAAGTCACTAGTATTGGTAGATTGGCGCAGATGGTTAGGCTTGATATTTTGATAGTAGGGCGTGTTTTGAAATTTATGGAGGCTAGGCCTTCTTTGATGGAGTAGATTCAAGTTTATCAGTTTGATAATTAGATTGTGGTTAATTCGGGATAAGGTGTTGAGTGGTGAGGCTAAAAAAGTATTACATGATTTCAATGGTGGTTTGAGGATTGCAGAATGAGTTTGTGTGTTTAGAGAGGGTGACTGGATTATCTTTATTTTTTAGGAGGCCCACTGTTCTATAAATTCCATCTATCTGCGAGTAACAAAGATGTATCCAGACTTTAGAAAATATTACTTTTGGGGTGGTATGAGGAAGGATGCAGTAGATTTGTAGATTATTTAATTTGTTGCTAGCAGGTGAAGATCGAGTATTTGAGACCTGATGGATTCCTTCAGATTTCACCATTCTTGAGTTGAAATTGGAATGGATCACTATGGACTTTAAGACCGAATTACCTCACACTTCTCATGGTTCTGATAGTGTCTAGGTCATAATAGATTTATTGATCATTTTTATGAATTTCCTTCTGGTGTAGATCTCTTTTAGTGAAATAAGGTTACCCCCCAAATCTACATTTCTGAGAGTGTGCATCATTATGGTGTGCCGGTGTCTATAATTTCAGATTGAGGTTTGGTGTTCACATCTTAATTTTGGAAGACTTTTTAAGTTGAGTTGGTTACACATGATGATCTTATCACAACTTTTCACCCTAGACTAATAGTCAATAAGAGCGGGCTATCTAGGTTTTGGAAAATATGCCTCGCGCTTGTGTGATGGATTTTTGTGGCCAATGGGACCAGCCTTTGACATTAGTGGATTTTGCCTATAATAATAACTACCTTTTCGGTATCAATATTGCTCTCTTTGAAGCTTTTTATTGCAGGAATTATCACTCTCCAGTGGGTTGATTTGAGGTTTCTAAGTTTAGACCTCGAGGTACGAACTTGCTTCAGGTGTCTTTGAAAAGAGTGTGGATCATTTAGGATAGAATTCAAGCAGCTAAGAGTAGGCAGAAGTGTTATACAAACAATAGAAATTATGCCTTGAGATTTGGTGTTGGTGATCATGTTTTTCTTCGAGTTTCGCCCATGAAATTTTTTAGGACATTTGGAAAGAGGGGCAAGCTTAGCCTAGGTATATTGGACCATTTAAGATTCTTTGGACTGTTGGTGATGTGGATTATGAGTTAGCTTTGCTCCTAGACTTATTAGCTATTCATCTAGTTTTTCATGTTTCCATGCTTCGTCATTATGTTCCGTATAAGTCTTATATCATTCATTGGGAATCGGTTCAAGTATATGAGAGGTTGTTTCTGTTGAGGAGCTGATCTCCATATTAGCTAGGGATATTAAACTGTTGGCTCTAGATTTATTTATGTGGTTAAGGTTCAGTAGAGGAATCGACCAATCGATAAGGCTACTTGGGAGGTCGAGTCTGCTATGCTAGTTCTTATCCCCTTCTCTTTGTTAATTCAGGTATTTATTTTCCTTAGTTTGAGGATGAACTATATTTTTACTAATGGTTGATGTAACGACCTGAATTTTGATGAATTATGTGAAATATGTGTTTCTGTGAGATTTAACTATTTTACCCCTCATCATGGTTGTGTCATGGTATTTCTGGGGTGTGGGGATGATTCGCATTGTTCTAAAAGCATTTTGCTGCCATTTATGTGATATTGTGATTTTTGGTGGCTTCGAGAGCCTTATAGTTGATTTCAATTGATATCTTTCTATACGTGCGACGGATAGAAGAAAAAAATACGTCAACACATCCGGAATATAAGTTTTAGAGTGGTAAAATGGTTGGTGTGGTTTTATGGCTTTTAGATCTCATTTCGACCCTCGATTTGGAAAGTTCTTATTTTGGGTTTTGGAGGTAAACTTTGTGAAAACGATGTCTTTTTGAAAATTTGATAGTGCGATAGAGACCGGAGCATTGAATTTGATTGGGTTGCATAGCTCATTTGCATTCATAGGATTCCGAATGAATCCGGAGGGGCCCGTTGAGACTTGGAATGCAGGAAGTCCCTAAGTAGTGCACCACTCATCTGGTACCCTGCGATCGCGATGCTCCTGTCATGATCGCATTTGCGGCCTGCAAACATATGTCATGATCCCGACACTGATTTCGTGATTGTTATACCCTTGTCAGCCAGGTACCGCGATCACGATGCCTGGTCCGCAATTGCGATGCCTAGGTCATATACCTTCTTTCGCCAATTTTCACCATTTTTGAGACTTGGAGCTTAGAGTTTCTTGATTTTGGGTTGTTTCTTCCAATTCTAAACTTGGTTAAGTTCCATAATACCTATTTCAATTATTTTCTTCAATCTTTATCATCTAATTCTTATTCTACACTTGAATTAAGTGTGGAATTTGGTTATTTTGGCTCATAAGTCCTAAAAATTTTATTTCACTGATTTAAATGTTGATTTCAAACCTTTTAAAATTGGGTGAGTTTCTAATCCCTTAATTATTATATTTTCCTAAATTTCATTTTCAAAACAATTTGATTCTCGATTTTTAAATGGATTTTGGGGAATTTACTAGGTAAAGTATGAAAATGATTTTTCTTCATTTTGGACCTCGTTTTTGACTAATTTTTACTTGGGTTTTAAGTTGTAGACTCCTAAAAATATGGAAAGCATGTTTGTGAAACAGAGTTATGATTTTACCCTACTTTTGAAAAACCTGTTTTGGGGGTACATTTTGACCTCGACTTAGAATTAGGAAATATGGGTATTGATGTCTTTTTTTAACGAGTAAATTCTATATTTTGATGTTTTTTTATTTCTGGTCCATTGTGAGGAGTAAAATAGTGAATTGAAGGCTTTCCTTCTGATTTTCGGCATTCGAGATAGGTTATGAATTAACTTCTTTAAGACAAGGCTAGGTAGTTAATATTGATAGAAAATGCATGTTAAGGGTTTGGGAACTAATCACGAAAAATGGATATCTTATTCTTTTGTGCCCCTGTGGGGGCCTATATATGATGTATTTGGTGGCTTTGGGATATTATGTTCTATGTGTGACCGTGTGGGGTCCTATGTGATGTTGATAGCCTATATATATGAAAATAATGGTATCTTTTTTGATGAAAATCCTATTTTAGTATCGATTGGGTTTGTTGATGTGTTCATACTCTATTGGCATATGATTCATGTTGGTTTTCAATATTTGTTGGATATATTGAGCGTATATCTGAGCTCACATGTTGGTATATTGATGGGTTATTGGATATTCTCATGGTCGATAGGTTGTGACCATTGCATCATCATTTTCATGGCATCACACACATTATTTCCTTGTTTGTTGTATACTTTATATACTTGTTATTGTGGTAAGTTGTAATTTATTTGTGTTTTGTATCATGTATGTGCTCTGGAAATACTAGAACTATAGGAAACACTATAATTGTTTGAAACACTAAAAATATTGAAAATACTTGTAAATTCTAGAAACACTAGAAACATCAGATTCTATAGACCTTCTCCGAGGGATGTGTCGGGGATGAGTCATGGATATTAAGTTGTATATGGGTCAACGAACCCCTTATAGGTCCTATGTCTTGAAGCTTTAGCTTCATAAGTTTATACACAAACTGTGTGGCGGTGTCGTAGGTTGTGTGATGGTCTCAAAGGTTATACAATAACCTTGTACATTACATCCTCCCTTCTTCACAAACACCCTAATTTACCTGACCATAGAATCTACCAGGGGAATATGATGGAGCTGAATAATCCCCACTAGCCTGAGACTAGGCACCCTGCACCTTACAAATATCACCACTCTATATATGGTGATCCCTTGACAACTTCAGGAAGGATCACTAGCTGTAGAGTAGAACCCAGAATTACCCCACTAATTCTCAGACCATTTTCCTTCATCTCTACCATTTTGTTGCTGAGCTCCACCCTAATCTGAGTAGCAAAACTTCTTACTCTACCTCTCCCAAATTTTAGCCTACTCTTTCTTATGTTCTTTGACTTTCTGCATATAAACCACAAGCTAAGAAATAGCCATGTCCTTGTTTGACAAGGTAGCCTTATTCTCAAAAATCATCTTGGGACAACCTGAAAGCAAACTCATTCATTATAGCCTTCATGCTAGTCACCAACTATGAAATACATTGGGATAACTGGTGTAATTTTAAGTCATACTCCTTAACTATCATCCTACACTGCCTCAGATTTATGAATTCCTCAGCCTTTACCTTATTCAACTCCTGAGAAAAGAAGCGATCAAGAAAAATACTCGTCAAGTCATCCCATAAAGAAGAAACAGCATTATCACCCGTAAGCTTCTCCCACTGTCCATACCGTTGGTATGCTACATCTTTTAACTGATAAGTTGTGAATTTACGCCCTCCACATCAGTAGCATAAATCATAAAAAAAAAATCTTTTCCATCTAATCAATAAAATATTAAGGATCTTTCTCAACTTTAGAGACAGTGAAAATAGGAGGATTCAATCTCATAAATTGGAAAACTATAGTAACCTTGGAGGATAAAGCAATAAAAGAATCCCTCTCAGTTAAAGAAGCCACCAACTAGGTAAGGAAATAAATCGACTGGCAAAACTCGGCATTAGATACGCCAGCCTAGGGTGCCTAAGGGGAGATAAGAAGAACCGGTCGAGCTCTATCAGGGTAATCAGAAGCAGCGACCCTAGACCAGGGCTGAACTCCTAGAGTACGATGAGCTCAATCCATATTTCTTAAAATGGGATAGAAGAGTTTTTAGCAGTTGTAAAATCTTATTGGAGGCATCATCTGAAAGGAAAATAAATGGGGATTGGAGAGATTGAAGACCTTAGACACTAAAGCTCAAAAATAGAACAACAAGAAAGGGAAACGTTCCTAAATGTCTCGTAGCCCCTCCCTTATAAGTGTGGTGTGCTACACACCCATAAATGAAACTCTACTTGACATGGCATTGTTGGACACAAAATGACACTAAACTTAGGCTATGATACCATCTTTGTCATGGCTCCAACCAAGGCCTGTCCATGATGAGCATCTTAAGTCCAATGCGGAAGAGAGATCACCCCCTACACCTAACTAAATAAACATAATATTCTAAATATCAGATGAATTTCAAATATATAACAAGAAAAATTCAAGAATAATTGATACTTCTATGATCAACAACTAACCATAGGCCAAAAAAATCAGCTAACACCACCCAACTCCACATTAATCCAACAAGGCCTTACATACACAAACCAAAATTGTGTATTAAAAAAGTGTCGGCACATGCCCCCAGCTATAGAAAAAAACAAGTCTAAAGAGTCTAAAATATAAAAGACCAAAACATGAAATCTAGTCTTCCGATGTAAGAAACCTCACCACTTCAATTTCAATTCACGATATGATCCCAAATCTTAATTACTGAGCAGAAGAATTAGATGTATGGCAGGTTCTTGTATCACATTGTAGCACCTCGCAAAATTCTCTCCTAGTCTATGCCTTAAAGTGTGTTCTATGAAGCAAAACTCCGGTCCCAAAAGTTTGAGAGGTGTATTCCCAAGTGTGAAATACTTTGAACCCTATAGAATTTCTATAATATTGACTTTTTCATGTAGATCATTGAATAATCTTTCTGTCGATACCAAATTCGCGCAAATTCAATACTCGAGCAAAGAGTTAGAGCTATTTTAGTGAGATAGTGTGCCACTTGGCACTTTAGCGTGTCGCAGAGCCAGCCAAAATAGCAATCGTCAAAATACAGTGAGTCTCCATGATTATGGTTCATCGCGCCAATGCTTAATTTTAGAATTATCAATTTCCAGTGCACCAACGTGATTATACCGTATCGCGGTGCCTTTCTAGTTCGCAACCAAGGTGGCAACACAATTTCCACCGTATCACGCCATCATGCAGTTTCCTAATTGTTCAATTTCCAGTGAACTGGCGTGATTATAGCGCATCGCACCAGTATGTAAAATTAGAATTTTTTCAGTTTAATTCCAAGGGCTTTTTGGTCTTTTCCCACTCTTCTTCAGCCCCTATATATACCCGATAAAAGGCGCTTAGCCTCATTTCCCATCTTCAACATCAAAACTAGGGTTTTACAAAATCAAAACCCTTATTTCTTCTTCAATCAAAATCAATAGAAATCAACAAAAATCAATAGGAATAAAGAATCTCTCCAAGAACTTGCAAGAAAAGAGTTTCCCCAAGGTATGTAGATGTTGATTCTTGGGTCCCTTTCATCCAAGAAGCTCAAAATCCCTTTTCTAAAATTCAAAGATATTCTGTTTATGGGTTTTCAAGATTCATGTGAGTTGAAATTGATGTTACTTCTATCATTGAGTTGTGATTCATGTTTGTTTACAAGGTTTTCAAGCTTTGACGCAAGTATGTGGAATTCATGTGATGGTTATAATAAACCCTCTTCAAGTTGCTTTCTATGTGATGTTTTTATGTCAATTAAGTGTAGAAATGCTTGAATAAGAAAAGAATGCTCCCCATATGTTTGATAAAATGATTATGTGAAGAATTAGTGCCATTATAGCATGTTGATTAGAAAACCCCAATTGTGTGCAAGTTCATGTATGCTAAGTGTTTGTTGAAATGCCTTAATGAATGAATTGTGGTATGATAGCATGAAATCCCCAATTAGGTGCAACCCATGCATGCCTAGTGTTTGATGAATGCCTTAGTGAATGAATTGTGCCATGATAGCATGGAATCCCCAATTAGGTGTAGACCCATGCATGCATAATGTTTGTTGAAAAGCCTCAGCGAACAAGTTGAGCCATAATAGTAGGAAATTCCCCAATTAAGTGCTCTTTGATACATGCTAAGCCTTTAATACATGCCAAGTGCTTGAAAAGTAAATTGTGATATGATAATATAAAGTTTCCCCAATCATGTGCTATCCAATACATGTCAAGACTGATATACATGCGAAGTACTAGATGAAAGACCTTGTCGAATGGAGTATGATCTAATAGGATGTTTCCCCTACGCTATTATATGTTTATTATTCCAAGATGCTTGAAGTAATGCCTTAGTGATTGTGATATGAATATATGGTTATGATTCCTAAATGCTTGAAGAGATTCTTTGGTGATTGTGATGATGAATGAATGACCGTGGTTATGACTAGTCAAGAATGGTTATGTCTTACATTTGTGTTATCGAGTCCTGGGGGTATTTATACCCGACAATTTAGCTGTTGTGTAGAGCCTGTGTTAGTTTTCACGATAATCCCAGTAGGGCCATGATTCTCAAAGCTCAGTGAATTATAGAACTCTGTATCCTTAGACAGATACAAAACTTAAAAAATCTCAGTAATCTTCATAATCCCCGTATCTCTAGTAATCTAGCCTCAGCGCTGTACTCAGCTCAGATCTAGTTGTATTCAAGTTTTCATTTTTGACCTTGGTAGTGACCGAGTAATCTATTTAAACTCTATATCACCAGTCACATACCGTGATTCAGTAGTATTCCGTCAGATATGAAAACATGTGAATTCATCTTAACTCAGTCAGATCAATTGAGAAACGTGATTAGTATCAGATTTAGTTCAGTTTGTGTTCAGTTGAAAATTCAATTTAGAGTCTATCAGTTAGGAGTAAGAGCTAGCACCGAGTGAGGAAAGTGATGGCGACTCCTCATCAGAGAGAGGCCGAGTCGCTGAGAGCAGTCCCTGAAATTTAGAACTGCGTAACCAATGTAGGATGCAGAAGTCCCCATCAGTAGAGGCTGTCACCGTTAGAGAGGTTTGACTAACTTATTACCTTAGGTTGACCTCCTGTGAGGGTCATCCGTTAGAGAGGCTTGACCAAAGAGGTCTTTACCCGTGGCACGGTATTGATACCCTTCCATCTGGGGTTATATATTGGACTCCACCTATGGGAGGTTGGGGTATCTCAGTTAAGTAACTACTTCCCACAATTGCAGTTTTAGTATCAATCTTCAGATATTAGGACTTTGAGGTACAGTCGTCTATCTAAGTGAGAAACTCAGATAGTTCCATTGATTCATAACCATACATCAGATAGGCTTGGTCTCAGATTTAGTTGAGTACACTTGTTATCAGATCCAGAGATCTCCCGATAGATAGGCTTGATCTCAGTCTCAGATTCAGTTAAGTATTCTTGTTATCAGATCAAGAGATCTCCTGATAGATAGGCTTGATCTAAGGCTCAAATCCTATTAATTATTCTTGTTATCAGATCCAGAGATCTTCTGATAGATAGGGTTGATCTCAGTCTCATATTCTGTTGATTATTCTTGTTGTCAGATTCAGACATAATCATTTTCTTATCATTGATAATAGATTCTGGGGTCATTTGTTAGAGAGAGATTGATCTCCAATTCCGTCAGTTGAGAGCTGTTAGCTCAAAATTTAGTCATTTATGTGATTATATTCAGTTAACCAGTTACCAGTATCAGATGATTGAGTGATTTAGTATCTCAGTGTTAGTAGTGAGTTCAGATGATAGTAAAGCGGTATTCGAGTTTTAGTATCTAGGGTTGTGATGATTGTAATTATCGTTTGTGCATTCCTGTATGTGTTCTCGTTCGGTACTCTCAAGATTATTCAGTTATGTAACTATTCATCCATGAGCCCTTGCATTTAGCCTTACCTCATTTGTATACTCGGTACATTCTCGTACTAACACATTTGCGCTATGGTGTTTTATTTGACACCATAGGTTCAGAGGCACAAGATCTAGAGTACCCTTAGCAATTCAGTCCCAGTCAGCAGCAGTAGACATAGCAGTGATTCCTCTTCATTCGAGGATGATCATTTTATCATTTTTGTATTTGATTTTGTTTATTTGGTATTACCACGTTTGCCTTCCCTAGATGATAAAAGATGGAAATATCATATTCCTTGAGCAACTCCATCCAACTATGTTGTCGAGCATTAATCTCTCTCTGAGTCATAAGATGCTGAAGACTACAATGACCGGTGAAAATCTCACAATCTGGACCATACAAATAATGCCTCCAAATCTTAAATGCGAAAACTACCACCACCAAATCCAAATCATGAGTGGGTAGTTTCGCTTGTGCACCTTCAGTTTTTTGGAAGCATATTCAATAGCACAATCGTACTACATCAAAACACAACCAATACCAACACCAAAAACATCAAAAAACATGGTGAACCCCCCACCCTCAACAGGAAGAGCTAACATAGAAGCTGAAGTAAGGAAGTCTATGATCTTTCCAAAGCTCGACTCACACTCCTCAGACCATCGGAAAGAAACCTCCTTCTGAGTTAATCTGGTCATAGGGGATGAAATAGTAACAAAACCCTTAATGAAGCGCCTATAATAATTAGCCAATCAAATAAAGCTATAGACCTCAGTCAAAGATGTGGGTCGAGCCCAATCATGAATTACCTCAATCATTGTTGGGTCGATAATAATACCATCCTTAGACACCAATGGAAAAGGAATGTAACTGGCTAAAGCCAGAACTCATACTTGGAGAACTTGGCAAAGAGCAAATGATCTCTCAAAGTCTAAAGCACGGTCTTAAAATATTATTTATGCTCCTCACTACTCCTCAAATACAAAAGGATATCATCAATGAACGGAATCACAAAGGAGTCCTAATAAGGCCTAAACACTCAGTTCATCAAATCTATGAATGCAGTTTGGGCATTACTAAACCCAAAAGACATCAAGAGCTTATAATGACCATAATGGGTCCTAAAAGTTGTCTTGGGACATCCTCAACCCGAATCCTCAATGGTAACCAGACCTTAAATCAATCTTAGAAAACACGATTGCACCCTAAAGCTAGTCAAAAAAATCACCAATGTGAGGCATAGGATAACGGTTCTTCACCGTCACTTTATTAACCTGCCTATAATCAATACACATATGCATAGAACTATCCTTGTTCTTTGCAAACAATACAGAAGCGCCCCATGGGGACAAACGCGACCTAATAAAACCCTCACCAAGAAGATCCTAAAGCTTAAAATTTAGCTCCTTCAGATCAGAAGGAGTCATACGGTAAGGTTCCATAGAAATAGATTAGGTGGTACACACGAGATCAATAGCAAACTCAATCTCATGGATAGGGGAATACCAAGCAAGTCGGTAGGTAACATATCATGAAACTTACAAGCAATAAGAACAGAGCCAAGCAATAGACTCTTCATACTAGAATCACAAATATAAGCGAGATAAGACTCACAACCCCTCAAAATAAGTCTACTAGCACATATATAAGAGATAATCCATGTCGGCTCGTGGCTAAGACCTCCCTTTCATACTACTGGGGTAATCCAGGCATGGATAAGGTAATAGTCTTGGCAAACTAATCAATAACTTTATGAAAGTGGGATAACTAGTTCATGCCTAAAATCACATCAAAATCCAACATATCTAGAATAATAAGATCAACACAAGTATTAACATTACTAACTGTCAAAACACATGATCTGAATACTCGATCCACTAGTAAAGAATCACCTACGGGAGTAGATACATGTAATGGCATAGATAATAAATCATTAGTCAACTATAACCGTGGTGCATAATAAGCAGATATATAAGAATAAGTGGATGCATGATCAAATACAGTAAGGGTTGACTTGCGACACACTAAAATTATACCTGTTACTACAACATCTAAATCCTCCACCTTGCATCTAATAGATACTGCACGCTCCACCTGGCTGGGCACCTAATCGACCTCCTATCTTTCCTATCTGAGAACCTCTTTAAGCACCCTGGTAACTACCTCTACGACCATAAGAACCACCTCTAGCCGAGGGATGGACTACTTTAATAAAGAAAGTACCCTGAGATGAAACAATCATCGCCCCACAACTAAGGCAATCCCGCAAATAATGATAAGGAATTCCATAAGTAAAATAGGAAACATGAACAAAACCAAAACCAACAAATCTGGCAGGCTTGAAATAACCACCATGTCTAGAATGACCCAAAGGGAACCTCTTGAAGACTAATCACCGCCCTTATTAGGGTGACCACTAACACTTGACTGACCTCCATCGGTATTCTAAAGAGCTGCATAAACTGGTCGACAAGGCTGAGTCTGAGGCTGAAAATATGGACGCGGATAATACCCAACATGAGAACTACCACCTCTTAATTAGAAACCATTATGGCTCCCCCTAAATCTACCCTGGGACCTAGGCATCTTATCACGGCCTTCATGACTCTCATAGTGCATCTCTTCCATCACCCTAGTATGATCTGAAACCTCAAAAAAAGTCCTACTTATCGGAACTAACCTTTGAGTATCCATACGAATAGGGAGTCTTAACCCTCTAACAAAATATCAAACTCTCCCATACTCTATTTCCAAAATAGAAGTTAAATGCTACACAACTCATGAAAATGGGCCTCGTACTCAAAAATTGTCATGGAACCTTGCTCTAATCTAGAGAACTAATCTCTCAATCAATATCTAAGGATATGAGGAATATACTTCTCCAAAAATAACTTAGAGAACTATGTCCATGATAAGGGAGATAATCCATCTTGTCTAGAATCCATGTAACCACTCTACTAATAATGAGAAGATAAGTCTAACTGAAATATGGTATAATTTATACCATGATTCTCAACAAGGCCCAAACCATGTAGCTTATCCTTACAAGCAATTAGAAACTCATACACATCCTCGCTTGGAGCACTGAGAAACTCATAATGCTCAACTAACTCCATAATAAATGGGTATGGCAATAGTTGTCAAGTATATTAAACCAATGTGAGTTGAGGTCAAATCCTCAAGGAGTGAATCTAGAATACAAGTCCTATTAGTATTGAGATCAACTAAACTATTACCCATAATGTAGACAAAAAGTGAGGCATGAATATAAAAACTAAGGGAGGGAAGTTTGAGGTTTTGAAGATTTTTTAAATGAAACTACATAAACTATTAAATTAGAGCACCGGATATAGATAAACATTCAATAGGAGTAGAATCTTGGGATTATGCCTTCCTAGGGAAAAATAATGCATGGGTTCATGATAATCAAATATGAAAATCGAGTTAACGACTACATGGGTGGGCTAGGTGAAGGATTCTTGAAGCTAGTTTCTCAACATAACATCAAGATTATCATCCATGGACCGTTCCAAATATCTCATGGATATGGCAAGAAAATCCACCCAATACTTCAATTTGGGCCATCCCTATTTCTAGGAAGATGCCCAAGACCTTGCTAATTCTCCTTCCGCCCTTATTTCTAAGATGATGAAAAGGGAATAAGCTACATCTAACCATTGTTCACTAATTCCTTACAACCCATATCCCTCTTTCAAGGATGATATAGGATCCAAAAGTCTACTCATATCCATCTTTCAAGGATGATGTGAGATCTTGGGAATTTAGGATTTTCAGCCACAAATTCCAACTCACTCAAGAAATCTTCAATGAAACCCATCCTCATTAAATAATAATCTACACTAAGAAATCGCAACCACATATATTGGCACCCTATTTTTTCATAATCCAAGATAAAGGTTTAGATACTCATGAAAATGGGAAGAAAAAAATTACCCAAGACATTTATTCCTCAATTAAAAATACAAGCTAAAGTTATCTTGAAATTCAAAGTTTCAATTACAACCAAAAGTCTTTCTTGAAAGATTTAATAAAATCGTTCCTCTCACATAAATTGGAAGTTCTCTCTCTATTCTTCAAAAGGGGCATCAAAGATGATTCCAAGTAAAAGGGTTTATGCCCATTCTTAGAATTTTGGACAAGTTGCGGGAAATTAAAACTGTGTCCCTAGGCTGAATTCTGCTCACTTGAGATTGTGAAAAACTCATTGCGATCGCCATCAATGACTAAGTTGGACTCTCCGCGATCGCAACCCTCCTGCTTAGGCTTTTTCCATCTTTTGCACTAACTCTTCCTTTTATTATTTCTTTTCAGTATATTTCACTTTTTTCTTACCATCACCTATATACCTGCAAAACATTGGAATTAGTGAATTCTAATGATAAATTTGTCTAATTAATTCCTTTAAGAAATAGTAGTATGCACGAATTTGGGCATTAATGAGTGGTAAATTTACCACTCATCAACACCCCCAACTTAAATCTTTTCTTTTTCTCAAGAAACATTACTTCTTACATAGTGAGACTATGCATTTGTAAGCCCATTTAAACAACCAAATGATCACAATGAATTCAAAATTTATTTACACCAACAAGTAGCTCTCAAGCATGGGTAAAGCTATTTTCACGACACCCCTCTACATGAAACACAATTTTCAAGCATGCAAAAGTATCTTAAAGAACAATCAATGCAACCATCACTAACTCACTAAAAGTGACTCTTTATCGATAGCAACTCCACTACACTCTTTTAGCCCTATTTTTCAAAAGATGACAATTTCACCTACCTCATTTTGTCTTCATGCCTCCTCACGAGAAGGAAAACATATGCACCATATTATATATTATGCAACAAGGAATTTAAATGCAAGCACTCACTCTGACAAAGACTCTCTCAATGCTAACAAGTGGCATACCATATGCTTTCCCTTATTTTGAATCACCATTACAATGAACATACTTGGTTGGAGATCTCGAAGGAGTTTTTCAAGCTTGTAACATAGGTTCGGGAAAGGGTATGATATCATTTTGTGTACAAAGTGACTATAACCTCCTTGAACATATACATCACACTATTTAACCCAAGTTTAGACCATGGACCACTTTATTTCTTCCAAAATTCACACATGCCTACTTTTGTTACCTTGATTTACCCACTTCTTTGAAAGCATTTTCTTTTTGACTATTTCTTTTGCAATCCATTCCTTCTTTTGATGATTCCTGTCTTTTTCACTTCTCTTTCTTTGCTTAGCATCATAGGCATCCACTTATATTATCATGGCCCAAGGTCATCTCTTCTAAAGATTACCAACCCACAACTTAGCCATTTGGCATCAAGTTTCATTTTCTAAGTTCAAGGAGGGTAGGGTTCAAAAGAGGGAAAACTTTAAATGGTTCAAGGCTTGTAATGTGGTTTCCAAAGAGAGGCTTAAAGGCTAAAAATGGGTAACTAAGGATACTATTCTATATATGGGTAGGCTATTTAGGCTAAAATGGGTTCCTATTTTTATAAAGAAGGCCTAAGATCATTTCACCAACCAAGTATAATCACAATTAGATTTGATAAACTAAAAGGGAAAGTTATAGATTACACAAGTATGGATGAGAGTTTGACAATTGCGCTCACTGCACGTGGAATGCAAGCTTTTCAAGGAGGCTCGTGCACTTTTGCTAGAGACAGAAAGGAGTATTTACCAATTTCCACAAACTAAAGACTTTGGAGTCACAAAAAGAGGTAAAGTATTGTGACAAAATTATTCACGCCCATGCCTTTGATTTTCAAAAAAAAATTGGATAGAGGGGGTTGCTTTATTCGAATTTGCACCATGCATAATATTCTATTGATGGCACCAACCAAGCCTTCATCAAATATTTTTACTTTCATGAGGTCAAACCATATGGCTACTCAGACTTCACCATAGGTATAAGGACGATCCAAAATCCAAAATACCACAGGTACTTAGATTTCCCATATATTTATAGCTCTAATGCTACAGGTACTCAGAATTCCCCAATATCCATGGCTTAAAACCCAATCACAATGATTTTCAGTTTAAAAAGTCATCACTTAATCCATCATCGAGAAAGGCTCATCCAAAATCACTCAAAGAAAACACAACAATCACTATGCTTAGGGTGACACTTGTTTATTACTATGCCCGAACACAAATGTAACCCTACCCCCAACTTAAAATTTGAAGTGTATTCACAACAACATATAAAAGAAGTAAAAGGGTTAAAAAAGACTCTCTCAAGAAATAACAAAACTTTCAATGGACTTTTGAAATCGTGATAGGTTGTACGATGATCACGAGACCGCAATTACGGCCCCTAGATCGCGATCACGGTAATTGAGGCCGATTTTCCCCTATTTTGCTCTGCTTTTCTACACAGCTACCAAACTTTTCAAATGTTCCAAATTTGTTTTCCCCTTGCTTTTTGGACTTCCAATTAGTGTCAAAATAGCTATAAAACATCAAAAATGCAATAAGTCTATAAAAAAAGGGTTACCTTCAATCAAGAACCTAACTTAACATTGCGGTATGACTTTTCCTAATAAACATTTAGGATATTTGAAATGTACCAACTCTGGCTTGGCCGCCTTGAGGCCTCCCACATTGTAGTGAAACAAGTGGCATGCCTTCTCGAACACCAATTGATAGGGAGACAAACCAATTGTAGTTTTGTAGGACGTCATCTATGCCCAAACTACATCATCAAGTTGCATTTCCCAATTATTTCAGGCTATATTCACAGTCTTCTTGAGTATGGCTTTGATTTCTCAATTTAAGACTTCGACTTGGTCACTTGTTTGGGTTTATGTAGGGTAGAAACCTTTTGCTTCACCCCATATTTGTCAAGAAGATCCCCAAATACCCGATTATAAAAGTTTGACCCTCCATCACAAATAATGGTACATGGCATCTTAAACCATGTAAAAATGTATTTCTTCAAGAGTGACATGACTTTTACTCTCATTGTTTAGAAGTGCCATAGCTTCTACGCATTTAGAAACATAATCAACTGCCACTAATATATTTGTTTCCAAAGGATCTCACAAAAGGTTTCATAAAATCAATTCCCCACACGTTAGAAAGTTAAAATTCAAGGTTAGATTTAAGGGGCATCTCATGTCTTCTAGAGATGCACCTTGCATTTGACATTGATGACATGCTTTTGTCCACTCAATGGAATCCCTATTAATGGTGGGCCAATAATAACCACATTAAAGAATTTTAGGGGTGGTTGGAATCCCCCATGGTGACCTCTAAAAGGTAAAGAGTGACAAGCTTCAAGGATATCCTTCATTTTGACTTCCATAGCACAACGTCTAATCACACCATCTGTGCACTCCCAAAATTGGAATGATTCATTCCAAAAATATTTTTTTACATCAAATAATAACCCCTTTCTTTGATGATAGATAAGCCCCTCAGGGAGTACACCACTTGCCACATAATTAGCATAGTTAGCATACCACGGTGAGACTTTCCCCGAGATTGTCATGACTAACTCATCAAGAAAAGTTTTATCAATATTAATATCCCCATGCTTTTAATGATTACTCTCATGATTTGAAAGATGGTCGAACACTTGGTTTTTACAACCCTTTCAATTTGTTACCACAAAATTAAATTTTTGTAAAACCAAGATCCGTGAAATTAGGCATTGTTTAGCTTCCTTCTTCACCATGAGTTAGTTAAGGGTGGCATAATCCATGTGCACAACCGCTTTTGTACCTAACAAGTAGGCGTGAAATTTCTCAAAATCATGTTCCACTGCCAATAATTCTTGCTCGATAATGATATAGTTACTTTGAGAATCATTCAAGGTCTTGCTCGTATAATAGATAGGATGAAATATATTTTCCTTGCATTGACCCAACACCTCTCCTAATGCATTCCGCTTGCATCACACATCACTTCAAATAGAGACAACCCATCTAGAGCTACAATAATGAGAGCCGATATAAGAAACTCCTTAAGACAATTAAAGAACTTCAAGCATGTGTCATCAAAATTAATTTTTACCTTCTTTTCAAGGATTTTTAACATTGGATGAGCTATTTTGGAAAAATCCCTAATAAATCGCCAATAAAGCTCAGCATGACCAAGGAAACTCCAAACACCCTTTACAAAAGTGGGGGACATAACTTGGAAATTTGCTTGACCTTGGCTTAATCAACTTGTATAACCTTCTTGAGAACTGGTGGCCTAAAACAATACCCTCCTTAACCATGAAATGACATTTCTCCCAATTGAGGACAAGGTTGCTTTCCACACATCTATCTAGCACCTTCATTAGATGATCAAGGCATGACTCGAATGAGTTCCCTACCACCGAGAAGTCATCCACTAAGACTTCCATTGACTCCTCAACTATATCCACAAATATTGATAACATACACCATTGGAATACTGTCAGTGCATTGCACAAACCAAAGGGTATCCACTTGAATGCGAATGTGCCATAGGGGCAAGTGAATATTATCTTCTCTTAATCATTTGGGGAAATACAAATTTAATTGTACCCCAAATAACCATCTAAAAAGCAATACCACCCCTTCCTAGCCAACCTATATAGCATTTGGTACATAAAGGGCATGGGGAAATGGTCCTTTTTGGTCCAATAATTCAACTTATGGTAATCCATGCGCACACTCTACCCTATGACTGGTCAAATGGGAACAAGGTTAGTTTTTTCATTCACAACTACTATAATGCCACCTTTCTTTGGAACATATTGCATCGGGTTTACCTATGTACTATTGGAGATTGGATAGATTGGAGATTGGTTAGATGATTCTCGTATCAAGCCATTTTATATTTTCTTTCTTTACCACCTCTTGCATAGGTTGATTTAACCTTCTTTGATGTTCCACACTTGGTACTTGATCTTGTTCTAGTTTGATCTTGTGGGAACAAATTCTGTAGGCTATGCCTATGATATCCGTAATTGTCCATCTGATAGCGTGAATGAACTTTTTCACTACTAATTTCAAAGCTTCCACTTGGTAGGGTTCGATATCACTTGCAATGATAATAGGCAAAGTGTATCCATCCCCAATGAACACATATTGGGGGTGAGGTGGCAATGGCTACAATTAAATTTGTGGTGGCTCAAAAATGGATGGCTTTGCAAGTGGATTCTCATAATTTTTAAGATCAAGGTCCAACTATATCGAGTTGTTAGTATAAGATCCAATTCATGTTAAATATGCAACACTTCATCAAATCCTTCAACATTATCTATTTCACAATTACATAAGACTGCTACCAAAGGTTTATACACCAAACTCTCATCAACATAATTTGTCACCTCACCATCGATGGAATCAATCACCAAAATTACTAGCAAGTCCATTGGTTATTTCATGGACTTGTATACATTAAAAAAACCTCTTCATCATTTAGGCAAAACTTCATATCGTCGCCCTCTACATCCACCAATGCTCTTTTAGTGGCTGAAAATGGCCTTCCAAGAACAATAGGAATTTCATGGTTCAAAGCATAATCAAGAATCACAAAGTTGGTCAAGAAGATGAACTGATCGATTTTAACTAACACATCATGAAGTATTCTGATAGGTTTATTGATGGTCCGATCGGCCATTATCAATATCACTATGGTAGGTTGCGATTTACCTAATCTTAGCTTGTGGAATATTGCATATGGCATATGGCATAACATTTATACTCGCCCCGAGGTCACACAAAGCCTTTGCAAACTTGAACATTCTGATGGTGCACAGGTTATGAAAGCACCGGGGTCTTTATTCTTCTTTTCCATGGTGCTCAACATAATTGCACTACCATGATGAGTTATTTCTATTCTCTCATCCTCCATAAGCCAGTTTTTTTAGACCAATTCCTTTATAAATTTTGCATACTCTGACATTTTTTGCAAGGCTTTTATTAAGGGAATATTAATGAAAAGGTTGATAAATATATCAAAACATTTTCTAAATTTTTCATTTTCCCCTTTTTTTGAACCATTAAGTAAAAGGGGAGAATTATGATTGATGGCAAGGGGATAATTTGACATTTTTTCATCTTTGAATTTTCATTGAGAAGCTTATTTGGCCTTAGCTCATCATTAGTCAACCTATTTCTCTTCACATTCATTTGCTCATCATTTTTTATTTCATTAGGATCATTATCAAGCTCCATGCCCTTGCTACAATTTTTTCCACTTCGCGTGACCATATCATTTATTATCATATTGCTCGACATCTCTTTATTTTGCATTTCCACGATCTAAACTATCCATTTGATCTAACATATTTGATACAACTCTTTATGACAATTTAACAAATGATCCACTGGTTGCATAATCCATTATGGATTTATTTATATGGTATAAAGACCTATAGAATATTTTGAGAATCATCTTCTATATCATGCCGTAGTTGGAGTATTTTATAAGCTTATCCTTCAATCTCCCCCATACTTCAAACCAATGCACCCCATGAAGTTGATGAAAGTGTATGATTTCATCCCACAATTGTAACATCTTTAAAGGTGGGAAGTATTGATCTAAGAATATATCCATAATTTTGACCCACGAGGTGATGGACCCAGGGGAAAGAGAGTATAGCCACAACACTGCCTTACCTATTAGAGAAAATGGGAAGAGGTGAAACAGTGCGGATTCTTGTGAGATGTAAGAAATATCAAAAAGGGCACATACTTCCATAAAATTCTTCAAGTGCAAGTTTGGATATTCATGATCTTGAACCCTACATAAACCCCTCATATGAAGAAATTGGAGAATCATGCTTGTGGCATAAAATACTTTGTTTCCATCGGTAGGGGGAATACGGATGGTACTTGCATGCCCTTCGTCTCCAAGATAATCCATAGTTTCAACATGTTCAAATGATGGATTGTTGATTATTCCTTTTTAAATTATGGTTATTTAGAGGGAATACTGATTGCCTAATCAAAAATCAAAAACAACAAAGAATGTAAAATATCACACTACGGGTAAACTCAAAGTTAAAAACAATACTTCACATGTGAAAACTAAGTTTCACTCCCTGACAGTTTTGATAATGCTTAACTTACTCCATAATAAATGGGTAAGGCGATCATTGTCAAGTATATTAACTTAATATGAGTTGGGGTAGAATCATCGAGGAGTGAATCTAGTGTTCAAGTCCTATGGGTATTAAGAGCAACTAAACGATTACCCACAATGTAGATAAAAAGTGAAATGCGAATTTAAAAATTAGGAGGGAGAGAGAAGTTTATGGTTTAGAAGATTGTTTAAATGAAACTACTTGAACTACCAAATTAGAGTACCAACTGTAGATAAACTTGTGATAGGAGCAGAGTCTTGGGATTATGTCTTTCTAGGAGAAAATAATGCATGGGTTCATGATAGTCAAATGCAAAATTTGAGTTAACGACTACATAGGTAGGCTAGGTGAAGCGTTCTTGACGCTATTTTCTCAACCAAACTTCAAGATTATAACCCATGGGAAATTTTGGATATCTCATGGATGTGGCAAGCAAATCTACCCAATACCTTAATTTGGGCATCCGTATTTCTAGGAAGATGACCAAGACCTAGTTAATTCTCTCTCCATCCTTATTTCTAATATGATAAAGGGGGAATAATCTATATCTAACCATTGTTCACTAATGCCTTGCTACCCATATTCCTATTTAAGAATGATATAGGATCCAAAAGTATACTCATATCCCTCTTTCACGAATGATGTGAGCTCTTGGGAATTTAGGATTTTCACCCATAAATTCCAACCCACTCAAGCAAGCATTAGTGAAAGTCGTCCTCATTAACCAAGAACCAAGATAAATAAATCAAAACCCATGCATATTGTCACCCTATTTCAATATAATCCCAAGATAAATATTTACCTACTCATGAAAATAGGAAGAAGAAAATTACCCAAGTTGACATTCATTTCCTCAATTAAAAGTACATGCTAGAGTAATCCCAAAATTCCAAGTTTCAATTACAACCAAAAGTATCTTTCTTGAAAGATCTAATGCAATTGTTCCTCTCAAAAAAATTGGAAGTTCTCTCTCTCTATTCTTAAAAAAGGGGATTCACAGATGATTCCAAGTGAAATGGTTTATGCCAGTTTTTAGGCTGTGGGAAATTACAACTGTGTCCCTGGGCTGAATTCCGCTCACTCGCGATTGTGAAAATCTCATTGTGATCTCCATCATTGACTAAGTTAGACTCTGCGTAATCACGACCCTCATACCACAATTAAGATAAATGAGGTTCAGTTCCTGCTCAGGATTTTTCCTGATTTTGCACTAACTATATCCTTTTTGATATCTTTTCATCTTATTTCACTTCGTTTCTTTCCATCACCTATATACCTATAAAACATAGGAATTAATGCATTCTAATGATAAATTTGTCTCATTAACACCTTTAAGCCATAGTAGTGTGCACGAATTTGGACATCAATAAGTGGTAAATTTACCACTCATCACACATCACCAACAATACCTAAAATCTTAATCAAGGAATATCTAAGCAATAAAGATATAACAAAGCCTGGTGGATCCTGGGTTGGTCCCTGTCCTTCCGCTAGATGTGGCAGAAGAATCTTGGGATCAGGTGTAAGAATTGGATCTGGGGAACGCGACCTATCATGTCCCTTAGCTTGGGACATATCACGAGGCTTTCCTCTACCTCTAGGTTATCCACAAATAGGAGGAGGAACCCTAGGCTCAGTCTTGGGACCCTCATCTCCCGTAGCGGTGGCACGTGTCTTGGCCATCTCTAAAAGAATAAAGTCAATGAAATATTCTACAAACCAACTCAAACTCTTAACACAATATTAGTGAAAGAAGTGAATAGCTCCAAAGAATGTCCCATAGCCTCCCGAAGGTAGGAAATCTCCTAATAATTTCCCATAGCCTCCCAAAGATAGGAAACAAACATCAACGTTCCAATCTGCAAAACTCTACTAGACACTTGCTTTTGTGACAACAAATGAGTAAAACCTAGACTCTGATACCAATTTGTCATGACCTAATTTATAGGTCATAATGGCACCTACTAAATCCCACTAATAGGTAAGCCGATGCTATAACCCAAAGCTATCACAATGGGTTAATGTGGTAAGAAATGCAAACATAGGCCAAGATCTATGAGCATAAGTCTTAAATAGTGTTCTAATGTAGATAATTAGACAATAGGAATACCAATCCCACGACTTGGTATAGCTAGTAAGAGAGCATCTAGTATCAATAATACAATCCAATGGTCTAAAATTAGCTAATACATCTATCTCGAAGGAAAAGACTAAATAAAAATAAGATAGAAAGAAATGGGCGGCTTAGACTCTAAGATCTCATCCAATATTTGGAATGTCAACATCGCACGAACTAGAATCAACAGTGGAAACAAGTACTCGAATATGCACCAAAAAGATACAGAAGTGTAGTATCAGTACGAAAACAGCGGGTACTCAGTAGGCATCATTGGTTGACAAAGCTAAGTCATGATATAAAGATTATATAATGCAAGATAATCATATCTAATTTGAAATATAGAATTGAACTTGAATCATCTCCATCATTGTATATATTAAGTACTTAAATTGGAACAATATTATAACATAAGGCATCAACTTATTCCAATACCATCATGCATAAGTAATAGATAATTTGAAACCATAACGCATCATAAAGCATAACCAAAAGTAGACATAAGTACAAAGTTGTCTTCTATACGCCAACTAGTGTATACAGTAAATAACTCATCACAGCATCCCATACTACTGGAGAGTACACGCAAGAGAAATAATAAGGCATTTAACTAACAACATATCCAAATCTCATCATTATTTAACCATATTCTACATTTATCCTCCATCAGACATTTTACCAAACTTTCATTAATTACCAACATTGACCATATTGCCATAACCTATACTATTACAATAATTAATCCCTTATCATTGATATCCATTAGCCATTATTCTCTAGTTAAAGAAGGATCATTAACTTATCCATTAGATTACTAACAATCACATAATTATAGTCATTTATTAGACCACTTTTCACCACATAGCCATTTAAATAACAAACACTCCCAACTAAACATTATATATCACTAGTAGTATTCACTAAGTGAATCCTCATTTTACAACTAGTTTCCCTCTTACCAACTAGTCTTGATTAATTGTTTGAACAATATCCACCACAAATCCTTAGTTAACATTAATCATTAACTACCTCCACGTTATATGCATTTAACACTAGTGATCTATAACCGGCACCCTACGATCAATATCACACCCACATTACTCATAAGGATGCATTATAAGAGCATTTATATATTTGCCATACATAGGGTAAGTCGGACTCAAATTGTTAGATGTATACATAGGCACATCAAATAATCATCCTCCCTCCCTGCCTGGTATATCATCATCACTACAATATTCTTCGTCCTTGTCGGTTATCAAAATCATTATCATAATATCCTTCGGTCTTGCTGGGTATCATCATCATCACAAAAATATCCTCCATCCTTGTTGGGTATCAACATTATCACAACAATATCCTTCGACAATGTCAAGAATCAACATGTCATCACAATAAGTAAATCAATGATAATGATATAGGACAAGACCCATAAGAGCTAAAGTAAATGATAAGCCCCACGAGGAATAAAGTAACTGACAAGCCCCAAGGAAAAGCAAGGAATACTATACCTCCATAACATATCATTTATATTTAATGACACTTTACTAATCGATATTAGAATATATAACATTAATATTACAAACTATCATCAGATTTTTTCCCGGACTTATATCTTCAACACAAAAAAGTACCAAGAGTCATCAATATTGCCCCAAAGGGTCACTCTCTAGGCAATTACTAAGCATAAGGATTCACTAGAACAAATCATCAATCTTGGCTTACGGTGGGTCAATGGGCCCACTCCTAAATTCCCAAAATATATTGTAAGTCAATTTCTACCCCAGACTAGGCTAAGGTATATAAGTCAACTTTTAGATGTATCACAAGCTCCAATAATACCTGGGGTAGACATTCTACTCAAGAAACCTTCACTAAGTCTAATGGAACTAAGGCAACCTCTATTAGTATAAGCATCTAAGGCTAACTTACTCCAAAAGTGAACAACTAGATCTTTTCACCTATTATTGGGCATTTAAAGGATTGTCATGCTAAATATGAGAAATGAAGTCTAATCCACCTAAGTTATAGGGAAATAAGTCAAGTATTTTAATTCTAGGATTACATATAGGTAAAAGGTCTAACTAATGCCAAATCTTATATCTCATCCATTTAACACCTAAAACCTATTCCCATCTTACAAGATATCACAAATATACTATGACATAGCTCAATCCAACAAGAAATCAACCTAACCTACCTCAAATCCAAAGAAAGTTCACAAACCGCTAAACCTCTCCTTTTTCCTTTCGACCAACCTCTTCAATATGCAAAGCTATCAAAAAGCATATTCTACTCATTAATACGAGAATATTGATATCCATATTGCACCATTGTGCTTTGGATCCAAAACTCATG
This sequence comes from Capsicum baccatum var. pendulum, assembly GCA_030864225.1. Lineage (NCBI taxonomy): Eukaryota > Viridiplantae > Streptophyta > Magnoliopsida > Solanales > Solanaceae > Capsicum > Capsicum baccatum. The sequence goes on from CM061560.1 coordinate 162,846,922, forward strand.
CCAAACCTCATGTGGGACCCACTCATGGAAAAACACATTTTCAAAACCAACCCAATATGATACTAAGCTCATAGAATCAAAACCCTCAAAAATGGATGTAAATAAAGCAAACTTTAGGCTAAAATTAAGCCCTAAGTGATTTGGGGCTTTGGTCAAATAATCAAGAAATTCAAGCATGAATTTGAAGAATTATTACCTTAAATACAATGAGAATCCCAAAAATATATGTTAATTAAGCACTCAAGTTACACCCAAGACTCAATTTATGTTTACAACACTATCTAAGGGTTTTTAGGTCTCAAAGATGAGTAAGGAATGCCCAAAATGCTGCCTAAGGGGCCTTTTTATAACCATAACAGGTACTCTGCTATGGCTATTGCAGTGAATAGATTGCAATCGGAATTGGGCAATCACCATGGACTTATTGCGAATGCAATAGTGTAATCATGATGGCTTTTATGCGATAGCTCAAGCATCAGCACCTGCAAACTTAGAAAAAATTCTCAGTTACCAATAATGCCTCAGGATTCATCCAAAATACGATATATGGAAATAAACTATGTATCACACTAAATTTGACGTTACAAATGTATTAGAAAACTCAAATTTTCCATCTAAGGTCATTTTGACCAAATGTGGGTCCCACACCTGAACTTTTAATTTTTCAACTTTCCGTCGATAGGTCAAAATGAGCTCGGGTGCATTAGGAACCAAACCAAAAATCTACCTAGCCTAAAATTGATATTCCAGAGTAGCTAGTGCAGTCGAAATTTGCATCTGAGATTGTCTTGCTGAAGTATTTACCCAGTGACCATTTGGAACCAGCGAAGACTTCTAAACAGGAAATTGGCTCCAAGAACCAAACGAACTACCCGGTAACCTAACTATTAGTTTTAGCAAGTCATAAATAACTTGGGGCAGCTATAGAAAAGCTCTAACAATGAAAATAAGCAGAAATATGGAAAATAACCTCAAGGGTCATTACAAAGACATCATTAATATTACAGGAACCCCTATCTAGAGTTTTATTATCATAATCAGGAAACTGAATCTCAAATAAGGCCTATATTAGAGAAATAAGGTCGTGCACGGGCATTGTATCTAGAATCGAATGTATTTAAATTCATAGATAAGCTCATTGATGTCAAGTAAAGGCCTCAAATGCACAACACACAACATTAGATATCACAAGTCAACGACAATAAAATATAAGCCCAGGTGCACAACAATAATAATCTCAAAATATATGCCCCATAATATTTTCCGTAACCTATACCATGTTCTACTTATTTATTAACTACCCAACTCAATTTGAAAGAGGTTAAGATACAACTTACCTCGAGACAATGAAATCTAGCCTAAAGTACTTCAACACGGAGCCTTTCCCTTATGAATAGCGTCAGAATCAACAACAAAAATCAACTATAATATTTGTGAATTAAGAGAAAGCTAATGATACTCATATGATCCATATTTGAATCAGCTTCAAAACGAGTTGGAAAAATGAGTTCGAAAATAAAATGGATAAAACCAAAATTTTATATTAGAAATACCTTCCCTAAGGTCATAGTATTCTACAGGTGAAACCCTATGCAAAAATGTAACGAGTTTTGAATTGAATAAAACACCATTTTAAACTTTACCGATATAAATCTAAAATTACCATTTTCAAATCATGATTTAAAGGTGTTTTAGAAGATGTAATCAATGGTAAATAATGGGAATATATTTTAGGAGCTTATGAAAGCATGAGTGGTGATAAAAATGTAAGAAATTTCCCAAAATCTGAAGCTTGAGGTTTGAACATAGAGGGAAAAATTAAAATGAGGCTTTTATGCACAATGCCTTACGAACACGGTCAACCCTTCACATTTGCAAGGGTCAAAGCTGAGCAGGCGAAAAACATAGCCTTCATGTTCATGGTCAAGGTTTTGTATTCATGAAGACTGACGATTCAGGCCTTTAAAAGTATGGTAGCCTCATCACGTTCTCGAAGAAGGACTCATCTTTCCTTTGTAATTGCAATAAAAGAAAAATTCCTTCTCCATGTTCGCGGCCAAGGTTCATATTTGTAAAGAAAGATCTAGCCACTAGATATCAAAAACTTTGTTAATTTTCATGACTTTAAATTTTCCAAAGCAGAACCTCTAGATTCATTAGGGACCCGATAGAAATAAATCATGTACTGGTCTATTTTTTATATTCCAAAATCAATGGGAACATCAATTTTTAAAAATAAAATTATTTTCACCAAATTGACCGTCGGGTTCTCATTTCACTTTTTGCCAAATGAATAGTCAAAATACAAGATAAAGGTCCCAATCCTATACCAATAATTCTACAACAACATATTCAATATTTCATCTCCACTGGCTTAGTCTAAATTGTCATCAGGAACTCAGATCATCAAATGTTGATCAAAGTTAATTATATGTGTTTTGAAGCCTCTAATAACCACAAACTTAGCCAAATTATTCTTGAATGCATCAAAAATTATGCTAACTATCCCCAAAACCAACATATACTAACTACGAAGAAGGGAAAAATAATCAAAACATATAAAAAGGGAAATTCACAAATTCAGGTCATTCTAGTATCCACCACTAAGACTCTAGTTTGTCTTTGAACTAAAAGGCAAGGAAATACCTTAACAAGTAAAATCCTGAGGGTAACTACTATGTATGTCATACTCAACATCCCAAGTAACCTACTCAAAAAGATAGTGTCTCCACTAAACCATAACCACAGGAATATCTCTAGAGCCCAACCGTCTAACATCTCTAGATAAATTGAGTTAAAGAGTTTGAAATTAATGTAGGGAAAAGGTGAAAGTGAAGCCCCAAAATAATACCTATTAGTGTTGAAAATTTATATGTATGGTGGTTGGGAGTTGTGTAATGAGAAGAATAAAGATTATTAAAACTGAATAATATGTACATAGAATACTCCCATTATAGTAAATGTGAGGGAGCTTAATGATATGGGGAAAACAAAAGATGTGGGTATATAAAAGGTGTGTAAATAGGTTGTTAGAGGTGAATTAAATGAAAAGTATGATGTATTAAAGTGTTTAGGGAAGATTGTCACTATTCTTGATCAAAATAGTTCCTACCTGTCCCTTAGACTACATTACAACCCTTAAAAACCGGCTTGATCCTGAGCTTTAACACTCTGATACTACTGTACTACACTAAGGGTAAGCCTCTAGTTTATCTTGTTGAACTTGTGAATTTCTTGTGAGAGTGAGCGTAACTTGATTCTTGTACCCATTCTGTGATAAACTCCATCTATTTATGTTAGTGATTATGGGTAACTCTCTTGTGGTAAGGGCACATATTTAATTATAGTTGGGTAATTTACATGATGTCATTGACTAAGTAATATGAATGAGTTTGACAACTTTGTGAGTCAATTCTTGAGGCTAGGATGTTTTGAAGTAGTATTCTTGAACTTTCAATTTTGTATGTAACATCATTAGTGTAATGACTTGGATTCTGTGTAGTCATTGTAGTACTAGTTCGAGTAGATTTCTTGTAGAAGAAGTGTGGAGTCACCTCAGATTATTATTCTTAGAGTAAATAGTTGTTCGAGTAAGAACAATTCTTTAAGTGTAGGGTGATGAACTGAGGTGGATTTACGCATCTCAGTTTTATTATTCAGGCTTATTTAGCCTTGTTTTGAGCACTACTTATGTACCTAAAGTGTTAATAATGATATGATTGAGCCTATTAGTGCTAAAGTAATTATCCAGATGGTGTAAAGTTAAATATAATCAAGCCTAGAGTCAAATAATAAGATAAAAATCAAAAAGGGAAAAAATAATTCTTAGTTTAAGTTTCTAGTTCATTGTCCTGGCCATTCTGTTGTTTTGAGCTCTAATCCTTGATTTTTGATGCTATAGGATACTTTTTGAGTTGAATATTATGATATATGGATGATACAAAATATGTAAATCAAGTGAAAACAACACCAAAAGGCTTGAGATGGAAGGACAGGTGCATGAAATAAGTTTAGGAGTCAAATTAAGGTCGTGAATGCATAGTGCATCGTGGAACTTGGTCCATGCTATGCTAGGGGTGTATCGGATATGGATATGGATTAAATGATGACTTTCCAGTGTGTTACCATGATGGTGCCACGTCACACACCCTATTCCATGGAATAAGAGGGGCGACGCGGACCTAGTCTACAAAACGGCCAAATTGTCTTCCTATAAATAGGACACTTGAACTTGATGTTATAAACCTTGGAAGACTTTGAAATGTGGAGGGGGATGAAAAACACTTGAAATAGGGTTTTTATTATGTTAATTTAGTTTGTTTATGGATTTCATCTTGTATTCATCTATGTTGATTATGACTATGTCCATGAGTGACTAAACTCCCCATTTCCAGGGTTAAGCCATGAACATGATTACTATTACTTTGAATTGATTAGGTTTGGGTTTCTTATCATATTTGGTCATTTATTTACCCTTGTTATAACTATTTTAATGATTTTGAACCCTTATAATACATCCATTGTCATCTTCCTCGAGAGGGGGAATAAGAGGATAGAACGTGGGCGCAAATATAGCAGGATTATAAGCTTCTATAGAATGAAGATAGTAATTTGCATGTAGGATAGAGATATACCTATGTGACCTATTTGGTACACTATGGAATGAAATATAAATGTGTTTAGCTTAGTTCTCACATCCCCTCTAAATGATATAGTTGTGGGGAAAAGTTAGATAGGTGATTAGACGCTCGAGAGGCCATGATCATAATATCAACTTTGTGAATCAACAACCAAGATAAGTCATCCAACCAATGAAGTTCAATAGCTTAGTATGATTGTTCGCAGATCCTTAACCCTGGGCTTCTCCTTATTGATTGTCCAAGAAATTTTATTTATTGCATTGTTACTTTAATTTTAGTTAAAAACTCACAAACTCTTTTGGTTACTTCCACATCAGTTTAATCTCAATTGTGAACTAAAAATAAATTATTGTTAGAACATGTCCCTGTGGGATCGATACTTGGCATGTAAAGGGCCACTTTACAACTTGGTGAGACCACGTACACTTGTGAGTGCGCTTGGGCGCAGCACTTATCATGACACAAAGTAGGGCGTGGCCGTGATGGGTATCCCAAGTCCACAGAGGATTAGAGTCCACCCCCTTTGCCTTGTCAACCAGCATCCAACATATTCTATCAACAGTGGAAACAAACCAATATACATAACTAAGATAAGTGAATAGCTCAAAAGAACTAAGAATCCAACAATATCCCAATCGACAGTAATCCCAAAAGCCTCTACGAAACCAACATCATTCTACATCAAGACATGTCATCGATAATAGACCTAAAAAATTAAATAGTAGTCTATGACACAAAATATACATTACTTTAAAATGATAACCCTTCCGTAGAATGAAAACTCACCACTTTAAAGTTGACAGCTGACAACTTAAAAATCTATCACTATGCAGGAATAATAGAAGTGCCTTCGTACCCTAAATTGCATGGGGATACAACATCCGCAGACGGTTAGTTGGATGAGCACTAGCATGTAACTCAGGGAAGGAATAAACTAATTCCATGATCAAATCAGTTAAAAATCATTCAAAACCAGTGCATACAATCATATACATATGTATATAACATGTTGGGATAAGGAACAAGGCTTAACAAGAAAGTAAAACATTATCTTGGACTGTGTAGCTTAATTGTCATGGTAGTACCCACGGGCTATATGGACCCCAATTATCACCCGCTAATTAGGCCCAGTGCGTGTATCTGCACGAATTAGAGAATAATCATAATATATCTTCACGGGGGACTTGAACATCCCAATCAAATACTAAAGGTGACTTAAACACCCGATCATATAATAAGGGGAACTTAAACCACCAAATCATGTAATAAGGGGGACTCAAACCACCCGGTCATAGAGACCCCCGCACCGGTAAATGTGATTTCCAGTATTGATCCCTTCAGGGCCTCCACCTACACAACCTTACTACATAATCCCCTTTAAGCCTAATTAAAGCATTTAGCACATAACTCGTTCAATCATTCAAGTTTTCATTCATTAAGGCATTATCAAGTGGTATCCTCATACCAACCATAGCTTCCATGGTCTTTTCATGTAGCCAAATCGATCCATTTGCCAAAATGACTCTTACCCATTCAGCCAATAGGACTCCAAAGTCCCACGTAGGAATTAATATACTCTATTCTCTCAAAATCCTCTCAAGAACACATTAGGGTTTTTTCAAAGAAGATTCAAGTTCAATAATTTCCTCCATGAATCTCGTTTATTTATGAACCAAGGTATGCGTAGTGTTCATCATGGACTCTTTCCGTCCATGAAGCCCAAGAATCTCTTTTCCAACTTCAAGTTTATGGATTTCTTTATGAGTTTCATGTTGGGTTTGTTTTATTAATGTTGAGAATGATTAATTGAATTCTAATCCATGTTGGGTGATCAATTTTATGTGGAATTCATTAGTATAGATGTATATTCATGTGAACTTACGATTAAACCCTATAATGAAGAAATTAGAATTGAACCATGATGTCTAATTGTTGTACAATGTTGTTTACATATACTATGCCTACCATGTGTTTGATTGAATGCCTATATAAAGGAAAAGTTCCCAACTAGCATGATATTATGAAATCCCCATTTATGTACAAGTTTATGCATATCACAGTTATGTAATCATGCATCAGACATGCCTTCTCACTACAAGAAATTCAATTCATCAGAACATTTAGTCATATATTCATAAGTCAATTATCTATGCATCAGATATGTATAAATTTAGCTTAACAATCATGCATCAGACAGGCATGTTCAGTATGTTATATTCAATTCTTCAGTCATGTCAGTTATGAGATCATGTTTCAGTTATTCATGTTTAGTATGTACATCAGTTCATCTTCTCCCCTCTCACTTAGTCCTATTCGAGGACGAATGTTCTCAAGGGGGAGATATTGTAATACCCGTACTTTTCCTAGCTTGAAATTTTTCCCCAAGAATGTTAGAAGATTTCTTTGAAAGATGAATCCACTTTTATAGATGTCGTATTTTCAATATTTTTACTTTTCTCATGTGAAAAATTCCATAAGCTTTCCAACTATACCAAATTTGCCTAAATCCGACACCCGGGTGAAGAGTTGGAGCCTTATTAGTGAGACAGTGTATCACTTGAGCCATCAGCGCATCGCAGATCCAGCTTAAATGGCAATTGTTAATTTTTAGTGTTGCTCCATAATAATGGTGCATCGCGCCAAACTTCCAGGTCTCAAATAGGGTGGTAACGCGATAGCTCCGCGTCACGCCACCATGCAGATTCCTAATTATCCAGTTCCAGTGACTTGGCGTGCTAGTGGCACGTCGCACCAAGGATCAAAATTGGGAAATTTTCACAAGAATTAAAATAGGTGTCCTAGGGTTAAAAGTGTCAATTTCCCTACCCTATATAAGCTCAAAAACACGTATCTGAGCCTCCATTACACCAAAATATACTCTATTCTCTCAAAATCCTCTCAAGAACACATTAGGATTTTTTCATAGAAGATTCAAGTTCAAGAATTCTTCCATCAATATTCGTGTATTTATGAACCAAGGTATGCGTAGTGTTCATTCATGGACTCCTTTAATCCATGAAGCCCAAGAATCTTTTTTCCAACTTCAAGTTTATGGATTTCTTTATGAGTTTCATGTTGGGTTTGTTTTGTTCATGTTGAGAATGATTAATTGAATTCTAATCCATGTTGGGTGATTAATTTTATGTGGCATTGACTAGTATAGATGTATATTCATGTGAACTTACGGTTAAACCCTATAATGATGAAATTAGAATTGAAACATGATATCTAATTGTTGTACAATGTTGTTTACATATACTATGCCTACAATGTGATTTATTGAATGCCTATATAAAGAAAAAGGGCCCAACTAGCAGGTTATTATGAAATCCCCATTTATGTAAAAGTTTATGCATATCACATGTTTGATGAAGTGCTTCAACATATGAATTATGAATTGTGTTGTTGGTCATGTGTTCGAGTAAGTCATGTTAGTTTCTGTCCATCGAGTCCTAGGGGTACTTGTACCCGACAACTTAGCTGTGTGCCTAGAGCCATGTCATGTATTCACGATACTCTCAGACAAGTCATGATCCGTTGAACTCAGTCAGTCATGTGACTCAGGAAATCTCAGTAATCTAAGTAGTTCAGTAACCTCTGTGATCTCAATATTCCCAGTAAGTCTCAGTAACTTCAGTAATCTCAGTCAGTCCTGAGATCTCAGTAGTATTTCGTCGGTCAATGAAACTCAGTAAATTTAGTTTTAGCTCTGCTAAATAATACCATCAGTTAATCAGTTCAGTTAAATCATTTTAGTTTAGTTAATAAATTCAGTGTCCATTCAGTCGGGAGTAGGATTCAACACTGAGTGAACCCATGGATGGGGACTCACCTGTTATTCAGTGGATGGTGTGATCCTTAAAAGCAGTCCTTGTGTTCCATAACTACGTAGCCAGCATAGGTTAAGATGCACCCTATGCGTTTATGGATATATACATATATATCTCTTTTGGGTTACCTACTAGGAGGGGTTGACGAAAAAGCTCCCTGTCAGCGAGGGTATACTCACTGCAGGTCTTTACCCATGGCACAGTATTGATATGCTTCCAGTTGGGGTTATAGGTTAGACCGCACCAGTTTAGTTTCGGGGCATGTCGGTTAGATGATTACCTCCCACAGTCTCTGTCTCAGTCTCAGTCTCAGTAAAAGAACTCAAATAGTTCTTTAGCTTTTAGGACTGTCAGATATAGTCAAATTCAGATATAGTATGAAACTCGGCTAGTTCCATTAGATTTAGCACTGTCAGATATAGTCACTCATGTTATCAGTTATATCAGTTCTCAGAACTCATGTTATCAGTATTCAGCTTTAAGATTATCAGTTACAGTCAACCAGACCTGTTTTTCATCATCAAAACTGTCAAAAACAATTATGCATGTATCAATAACATAGTATTAGTACCTCAGTATTAGTCTTTCTCACTTATTAGCGACTCAGGGGTCAATATCAGTAAACTCAGTAGTCAGTCCTCTCACGATCTGAGTTACAATTATGTATTCATGTATGTATTCTCACATTCATGTTAGTCAGTCAGTTAGTATTATTCATGCGTATGAACCATTTGTATTCAGCCTACCTCACTTGCATACCAGTACATTCAAAGTACTGAAGCATTTGTGTGATGGTGTCTTATACCATAGGTTTAAAAGTACGAGCTCCAGAGTATCAGTAGCATCCTAGTTCAGCAGTCAGAGTCAGCTGTGAGTGCTCATCCTTTGAAAATATGATGATTACATTACTATTTCAACTTTCAGTTTAATTCAGTTTTCGGAGTTAGTTGGGGACATGTCCTATCAACTTCTTATTCAGACAGGTTAGAGGCTTTCAGACTATAGCATGCAAGACAATTACTTCAAATTTATTTTGGTATTTGTTGTACCATTTTCAGACATTATTTTATCAGATGTTTATTCAGTTTTGAACCTTATGGCCTTACAGCTTTTACGTATTCCGCATAATTTTAGCATATTATTCAGTGCTTAGTTACAAATATCAGTCATGGGTTAGCTTGTGGTCCTTCGCGGTCATAGGCACCGTGTAGCATTCCGGGTACCGAATTCGGGGTGTTACAAATATCAGCCACCACATGGGCACACAACAGTAATAATAATATTAAAATAAAAGCCTCATAGTTATTCTCCCAACTTATAGCATGCTTTACTTATTTATTAACTATCCAGCTTAATCTGGAAGAAGTTAAGCCATAACTTACCACAAAATGATGAAATCCTAGGCTAAAGTGCTTCAACACAGAACCATCCCCTTACAAACTACTTCAGAATCAACTCCGACAATCAAATATAGAATCATGCATTAAAGAAAGCTAATGATACACATATTGTCCATATTTGGATCAGGTCCAAAGTGAATTTGAAAAATGAGTTCAAAAATTGTCATGACCCAAGATGAGGACCTAGACGTAACTAACATCCCAAACTAATAAAGGCTCGAGAGACCCCTTAACATATCATAATAAGCATCCTCAATAAATAAAGTGCAGAATTTGGCTCATCAGATATGAATTTCTATTAATAGTAAATCAAAACACAAGTCTTGACATTTGTTATAAAACATTTGAATTACTCAGTCTATAAAGCCTCTAACATTATGAATGAAAATCCTAGACCAGAGCATGGCTCAGGAAAATAACATAAAATAGAAAAATCCAAGTGTAACTACAAAAAATATATGTCTTTCAAAAGATGGATAGCCCATCACTTACTGTTGCTATCCCAAATAAATCCTAATGCTGAGATGAATCACAGTAAAATGCTTCAGACCTACATCATGAAAAGATATAGCATCGAGGGACAATCAGTACAATAAGTACTGGTATGCGACCCATGAAAAGGGTCCAAAGCCCTTGATAAATAAAATTTATAGAATTCATAACATAAAACCATCATAGATAAAATTAACAAAAAAGTGAATTAAAACATAAGATAAATAAAATCACTTGAAAATCTTTAATTCGGAACAATATTGTTTGCATCGATATCTAGTAACCCATGGGCTATATGGGACCAGTCCATACCCACCTAGAGGGGCCCCAATAAATGTTTATTTCATGGGTTGAGATAACGTAATTTTCCATCATAATATTAACATATCGGTCATCAATTTTTTAAGACAAGGACCAACCCATATCGGCAAATGCAATTTCAGGTGTTGGATCACAATGAATATACCTTCTTGGGGAACTACATAATTATCTTTAAGCCTAATTAAAACATTATGCATACATACTTTCATTAAGGCATTCATATTTTGGTATCGTTATACCAAGATTGGATAAGTCACCCATATCTTGCCAAAAATCATAAGCATTAAACATTTAAGACTCTAAAACCCCGTCTTTAAAATCATGAGCATAATCATTTTTAAGCTTCCCATAACAATTTAAAAATATTTAATACCATAATGATACAAATGATGGGAAAATCATTGATATTCCTTGATAAACTCTAAGATTTAAAGAAACTTCATAACCATGGCTTAAATATTCATACATTTAATATTCAAAATTAATATATGAAGATTTATCAATTTCAAGTATACATTCTAGTCTTTAAAACCCCAAATAAAGATTAAAAATCCATTCATCAAGAATCTATATCAAGTATTGATAACAAAATCCTCCACCCTGTATTCAATCCATCATTTAGAAAATACAGGTAACTTGATATACATAGCTTGTATAATTAGTTTGAAGTAAGGGGTGTTCACACAGAGCTTTTACCATAAGGAATTCAGGAAAGGTTCAATTATTAGCCTTGAATCTTGAACTCTAGTTTCTTTTACCTCTAGGTATTTAGGGAAAAAGTAGAATATGTTTTTGCAATAAAATTTATGTTTAGGGATTTGGGATCATTTAGTATATAGGGGGACTGTTTTTAAACAAGGAAAGAACCATAATGACCCTAAATTTTTAAAATAGAATAAAGCCTTATCAGACCGGTAGACGGCATAGTGTGCCCCCCTCCCCCCAATCGCAGACCCATTTGTTGTATGGAACATTGCCCAGGTCGAAGGTGAAATAGAGGATCCTTCCTCTAGTTGTTTGATATGGACCTCAGGTCTCGAACCCTTTGATGCGACGCACAGGCTTAGAATCATGTCCAAAAATTCCCTAACATTATCTCACCCTAAATGGTTTTTACTCAATCTGAAGGTCATATAGGTTAATTTTTAAGCTCTAGTAAGTCATGCAAAGTTACGGAGTGTTAAATTATCCCCCATTGAGATCATATATCCTTGAATGATGATTAATGGAATGTTTAGTATGATATATGGATTTATACATAACATTAAGGAATTCATACAAAGAAGGGGGAGTAAGGTTAATATCTGTAATGCCCTGAATCTGGTACTCAGAACATTACATGGTGCTCACGACCCCAAAGGACCACAAGCTAACCCATGACTGATATCTGTACCTGTACACTGTATAACATAATAAATATAATGCGGAAATAGAGGCTGAAAGGCCATAAGGTTCAGAACTGCGTGACTGATAAAATATAATATCTGAGTGGGGTAATAGAATACCCAAAACTGAAATACTTTCTGAACATACTGTAGTCTGAAAAACCTCTAAAACATAACTGTCTAGATAAGGAGTTGATAGGAAATGTCCCCAACTAACTCCAACTTAGAAATTAATTAATGAGATAATAGATAAATGATTATGTCCTCAAAATATGAGGACTCACTGCTAACTTTGACTGCTGAGACTGGAATAATATTGATGCTCTGGAGCTCGTTCTTCTGAACCTATGGTATAAGACACCATAGCACAAATGCGTCAGTACTTTGAATGTACTGGTATGCATGGAAGGAAGGTTGAATGCATGGGATTCACATGCATGAACAATACTTGCTAACTGGATTTTTCCGAACAAGCCTCAAGCTTGAATGAGCTCTCTAACCGGTTAGAAAATTTCTTTCACATTTCCCAAACTGACTAATCTGAACGTAAGAATAAATGCATGAATACATCTTACTATATTTGAGATCATGATAACATGAATAAATGCATGAATACATCGTACTATATTTGAGATCATGATAACATGAATTTACTAAAAACTAACATGACTAATAACTGAATTCTGATGACTGATATAACTAATGACATGAGTAATTGTATCTAACAGTCCTAAATCTGATAGAACTAGCTGAGTTTTGTACAATTTTGAATTGACTATATCTGATAGTCCTAAATTATAGAACTATCTTAGTTCTATTACTGAGACTGAATGACTATATCTAACAGTGCTAATTTTGTAACTAAAACTGTGGGAAGTAGTTATCTAACCGACATGCCCCTAATACACCGTTAAGGCTAAGTTGGGGTCCAATTTGTAACCCCAATTAGAAGGGTGTCAATACCATGACACTAGTAAGGACAAGCTGTGAGTGACCTTCATCTGATAGTGTCCCCAAAACAGAATGGTAGGGCCCTCATCTGACAATGCTTATCCATCTCATCAACCCTCATCTGACAGTATTGATGTGTCAACCTATGGTAGCTATATAGTTCTGGAATGCAAGGATGACTTCTAAGAATCACACCCTCATCTGACAGTATGTGTTCCCATCCTTGGGTTCACTCGATGCTAATTCCTACTCCCATCTAAATGGACATTGATCATGGATTACTGAACTGAACTGGACTAAATTAACTGAGTTTCGTTGAATGAACGAATAGTACTGAGATTGTTGTATTACTGAGCTTTCCCGAGTCACATGACTAACCGAGTTCTATGAAACATGGCTTGACTGAGGATATTGTAAAAACATGACACAAACTCTAGGCATATAGCTATATTTTTTAGGTAAAGTACCCCCAAGACTCGATAGAAGGAAACTGACAAAGCATGACTTTCTTGAGTACAAGGCAAACATCAACAATACATAATCCATTGGATAAGACATTTCATCAAACACTTGACATACATAACTTGTACATGAATGGAGATTTCATATTATCATACTAGTATGGCACTTTTCCTTCACATAGGCATTTAATCAAACATGGAGGGAGCAGGCTATGGTTATACAATCATCAACATATCTAATAATCAAGGATACATTCATCAACTTGTGAATTGAAGGGTTTATCATAAATGCCATGTAATTCCTCACACACTAGAATCAATTCTTGTAATTAATAGTCTATAACATTGAATGAAACCAAACAACAACATGAACATCACTTTTTAATTAAATCAAATCATGAACATTCATAAATATACAAATCTTTGATTTTGAAAAGAGATTCTTGAGCTTCATGGGTGAAAGAGACCTATGAATCAGCATATGACATACCTTAGTTCTTGATTTAGCAAAGATTGACGGAGAGACTTTCTTGAAATTGAATTACCAATTGAAACTCTAGCTTGTTCTTAAGAGAAAATATAGAGAAACTAGTATATTTTGGGTACCAAATAGCTGAATCTCGTGTTAAAGGGCTTAAATAGGGGTGGAAAATTAACCCTTTTAACCCTAGACGTGTCTTTTAAATTGGTGAAAATTTTCCAACCTGGAACCCTGGCGCGACACGGTGCTATCGCGCCGTGTCACTAGAATTTGACAATTGGGAAATAGGGAAATGGCATGACGCGGAGTCATCACGTTGCCACTTCATTTGTGATCTGGAAGTTTAGCGCGACGTAGAGAAATCGCGCTAGGACAATGGAAAAGGACAATTTCCATTTTATCTTGTGACGAAGCGCCACTAACCGATATGGCATTGTTTTACGACAGGGACTTGAAATAATCATAACTTCGTACCTGGTTATCGGATTTAGGCAAATTTTATATTGATGGAAAGCTTATTAAATTTCCTATATGACAAAAATTAAAAATCTTGAAAATTCCCCATGGAATAAAAATCATTCAATTTAAAATCTAATACCTGACGTTCGTAAGACAAAATTAGTTAGAAACTTTAGGGTATTACAATATCTCCCCCTTAGAAACATTCATCCTCGAATAAGACTGACTGAGAGGGGAGAAACAATAAGCTGAAATACATACTAAACATGAACACTGAAATATGAATACATAACTGACATTTCTGAGATTCATACAGAGCATGCATATCTGATGCATGATTTCATGACTGAGCTAATACATGAATGCATGTTTGAGAGTATTGATAAGCTGATCACACATATCTAATGTGTGAATACATGATAGAAATGATTATATGACTAAAATTTCTAATAACTGAGTCTTCTCATAAGGAGAATGCATGTATGATGCATTAACACATGACTAATCTGATACATGAAAATATAATTGGATATGCAATGGTACTTAGTACCAAGTTTAAAAATGAAATCCTGAACATGAGGCTGATACCATGTTGTAAGTAAAATTTGGACATAAAAACTAAAAATCTTAAGGAGAACTATTACCTTGAGCCTGATCTAAGTCAGTGGAGAAGAGGTGAGGTGAGCGTACTAAAAATCCCATGTAGCTCCCTTAACGGACTGATTCCGCCAAAGAACTTTGACTATAGGGACTTGTTTGTTCCTCAGTCTACGAGTCTAGTAGTCTAGAATTTTGACTGGAATCTCCTCATAAGAGAGGCTATTCTGAACATCTATGCTCTGAATAGGGACTACAACAGTGGGTCACCAATAAACTTCTTGAGTAAAGAGGCATGAAAGACTGGATGAACTGAGGCTACATCTGAAGGAAATTTGAGCTCATAAGATACCTTGCCAAAGCGACTGAGAATTTTGAAGGGACCAAAATATCGGGGACTAAGCTTTCCCTTCGTTCCAAACCTCTTCACTCCCTTCATGGGAGAGATATTTAGATAGACATAGTCACCAACCTCGAACTCGAGATCCTTTCTACGCACATCTGCATAAGACTTTTTTCGGCACTGAGCAGCCCAGAGTCTTTCTCTGATCAACTGAACTTTTTCTAAGGCATCGAATACCAAGTCACGTCCTATCATTGAGGCCTCACTAACTTCGAACCAACCGAATAGAGATCTGCATCTCCTACCATAGAGAGCTTCGAATGGATCCATCCAAATACTAGAATGATAGTTATTGTTGTATGGAAACTCAATAAAAGGAAAGTGGACATCCCAACTACCCTTAAAATCAATTGCACAAGCCCTTAGTCTATCTTCTAGGGTTTGAATGGTCCTTTCTTCTTGACCATCTGTCTGGGGATGACAGGCTGTACTGAGATGAACATGGGTACCAAGACCCTTTCGGAATGCTTTCCAAAAATGAGAGGTGAACTAGGTACCTCTATCTAAAATAATAGATAATGGAATACTATGTAATCTGACCAACTCCCTGATATAGATTTTGGCATAATCCTTGGTTAAATAAGAGGTATGAAATGGAAAAAAATGGGTTGATTTGGTTATTCTGTCTATAATGCCCCAAACTAAATCATGCTGGCGATGAGTACGAGGCAAACCCATCACAACGTCCATGTTCACTTTTTCCCATTTCCAAGTAGGAATATTGAACTCCTGCATGGACCCACTAGGATTTTCATACTCTATCTTAACCTGCTGATATATAGAGCACTTAGCGATAAACTCTGCAGTATCTCTCTTCATCCCCCTCCACCAATAGATCTCCAACAAGTGACGGTACATCTTTGTGGCTCTTGGATAAATAGAGTAGCGCACACCATGAACTTCTGCAAGAATTTGCTGCCTTAAGTCATCTACACCTGGAACACAGAGATGACCCTGACAACACAATACACTATCTCACCCATGGAAGAAAACATCTACTTTCTGGTCCTTAACTTACTCTTTCAACTTGATTAAACTGGGGTATATATATTGCTTTTATTTTACCTCAGAAACTAAAGATGATTCTAAACTACACTGAACCCATATGTCACCCTCCTCTAAATTAACTAAACGAACGCCTAGTCTAGCAAGCTGATGGACTTCTTGAGCTAACATTTTCATACTATCCTCGACATGATTAACACTACCCATAGACAGTCTACTGAGAGTGTCGTCCACTAAATTAGCCTTGCCCCGATGATAAAGGACACTAATGTTGTAATCTTTCAAGAGCTCTAACCACCTTCTCTGACAAAGATTTAGATCTTTCTGAGAAAAGACATACTGAAGCCTCTTATGATTGGTGAACACATCTACATGAACTCCATACAAGTAACGCCTACAAATCTTTAAGGAAAAAACCACTACTTTTAACTCAAGATCATGAGTAAGATAATTCTTATCATGGGGTTTAAGTGATAATTCTTGTCATAGGGTTTAAGCTATCTGGAGACGTAGGCTATGACCTTAACATAATGCATAAAGACACAACCCAAACCTACACTAGATGCATCACAGTACACTACAAAGCCATTTGGACCATCTGGAAGAGCTAAGACTAGGGCTGAGGTGAGTTGAGTCTTCAACTCCTGAAAACTCTTCTCGCAAGGATCTAACTACTGAAACTTGACTTTCTTCTGAGTTAATCTACACATAGGGGATGCAATAGAAGTAAATCTCTCAACAAACCACCTGTAATAGCTAGACAAACACAAGAAACTCCTGATATCTGATGGAGAGACAGGTCTGAGCCAGTTTCTTACCGCTTCGGTCTTTTGAGGATCCACTCTAATGCCATCACTGAAAATGATATGACCAAGGAATACTAATGACCTTAGCCAAAATTTGCACTTACTGAATTTGGTGAATAGCTGATGATCTCTGAGAGTTTAAAGTACTATTCTGAGATGGTCTGCATGATCCCATTCACTGCAGGAATAGACCAGAATATCATCTATAAAGACTATGACAAAATGTCTAAGTACTGCTTGAACACATGGTTCATCAAGTCCATGGAAGCTGTTGGGGCATTGGTAAGACCAAAGGACATGACTAGGTATTCAAAGTGACCATACCGGGTATGGAAAGCTTTTTTCAAAATGTCACATTCTCTGACTCAGAGCTGACGATCGCCAAATCTAAGGTCTATCTTAGAGAAATATTTGGCACCCTGAAGTTGGTCAAACAAGTCTTCAATTTTGGGGAGAGGATACTTGATCTTGACCACGAATTTATTAAGTTGACGGTAATCTATACATATTTTGAGAAAACCATCTTTCTTTTGCATGAATAAGACTGGTGTACACCCACGGGGACACACTGGGCCTGATAAATCCCTCATCTAAGAGATCCTTCAACTGCTCTTTTAATTCTTTGAGTTCTATAGGTGCTATTCTGTATGGCAGAATAGATATAGGCTGATATCTGAAAGAAGGTTAATGTCTAAGTCTATTTCCTTTTTAGGAGGAATTCCTGGAAGATCTTCGAGAAAAACATCTGAATATTCACTCACTACTGAGACTGATTCAAGATTGGGAGTTTCAGAACTAGTGTTCTTAGCTAGAACAAGATGATAGACACATCCTTTAGATATCATTTTCCGAGCCCGAAGGTAGGAAACAAGCTGACCTCTAAAAGCTGAAGTACTACCCCTTCACTCTAGGATGGCTTCATTCAAAAACTAAAACTAGATATTTTGTTTCTATAATCGACTGTGGCATAGCAGGAATGAAGCCAATCCATGTCGAGAATGACTTCAAAATCAGTCATATCTAATTCGACTAAATTTGCTGAAGTGATTTTCTAAAATATCATAACCATGAAGTTCCTGTATACCCATCGGGCTATGATGGTTTTACCCACTAGGGTAAAATTAGAAAGGTCTCTACTAGAATTTTGGGACTGATTCTGAAATCAAATGCTATATAGGGAGTAAAAAAAGACAAGGAAGCTCCTAGATCTAGCAAAGCATAAACATGCACATGAAATATTTGTAACGTTTCAGTAACCACATTAGGAGAATCTTCCTGATCTTATTAGGACTGGAGAGCATAGAATCTGTTTGGGCATTGCCCACTAGTAGCACTGGAAGTCGTACCCTGCTAATTTGGGCGATCAGACTGAGCTGACAAATAGTTCTACTGACCTTAATAATCTGACTGGGGATGATCTCTAACTCTGTGGCCTGTCTTGCCAAATCCAAAATAAACATTGCTACCATCTCTGCAAGCACTCTTATTGTTCTTACCATAAGTTTGACAAATGAGATTAGTTCGGGCATTGCTGACACTGCCCTGGGACTTAGAGCCTGGGGCCCTATCTCTATTTCTATCATTAAAATTATAAGTTCGAGCACTGGCTAAAAAAAGAACTGGAACAGATGACTTAAGACAGAACTGAGAGCAGTTTACTCCTTCTGATTTAGGCTGAGCAAAGTTAAACTACCTATCTTTGCTCTCTTATTCTCTTTCTCTCTCTTCTTAACCTTTTGATCTTCTATCTGTTGAGAATGAGTCATAAGCCTGGCTAAAGTCATGTCATAATTCAACATCACAAACCTACACTTGTTGACCATACTATCGTTCACCCTAGAAACAAACTTACTCATCTTGGCCCTGCTATATGGAACCACATGAGGAGCATATTTGGCTAATTGAGTAAACTTAAAATAATACTCTTTCACCATCATGTTAACCTACCTAAGGTTGATGAATTCTAGCACTTTAGCCTCTATCAGCTCTTGCAGAAAGAATTTATCTAAAAATGCAGTGACAAACTCCTCCCACTTAATAGGCCCTGCATCATCTGGCATTTCTGACTTCCACTGTTTAAACCAAGTGTGGGCAACATCCTCTAACTAGAATGCAGCTATCTCAGTACACTCCACAGGAGTAACCCCCAGGATGTATGTAACCTTTTGAACCTGATTGATAAATTCCTGAGGGTCCTCATCTGAATTAGACCTGAGAAAGGATGGAGGATTCATTCAGGTGAAGTCTCAAATCCTGGATACAGCTGAATTGGCCACTGGGTTGGCCAAAATAACAGCTGGTCATCTATTCTGAGTAGCAACTGACTGAGCAAGAGTAGTGAATGTATCTCTGAACTCTGCATGAGAAACATATCCGCCCAAAGGTTCTTTGGGCTAAGGGGTTGACTGATTTTTGTTTCTACTTTTAGGAGGCATATTCTGTAGAAGAAAGAGAGAAAAAAATTATACCCAACTGAGAGATTGACTTGAGATTATGCTCACTGGCACGATATGAATACTAAAAGAAGGTAAAATTGTTCGTAAAACATCTTATAACCTCCTACACATATATGTGGCGTGCAACATACCCATGTACAAGACTTTACTAAATGCGGCTTTCAGACTTCCTAGGACATAATTGAACCATAGGCTTTGATACCAATTTTAATCTGGTACTCGAAAAGCTACACGGTGCTCATGACCTCGAAGGACCACAAGCTAATCCATGACTAATATCTATACCTATACACTGTATAACATACTAAATATATTGCAAAAAAGGAGGTTAAAAGGCCATAAGGTTCAAAACTGCATAGCTGATAAAATATAACATCTGAGTGGGGTAATAGAATATCCAAAATTGAAAAATTGTCTGAATATACTGTAGTCTGAAAAACCACTAAAACATAACTGTCTGGATAAGGAGTTGATGGGACATATCCCTAACTAACTCCAACTTATAAATTAATTAATGAGATAATAAATAAATAATCATGTCCTTGAAAAATGAGGACTCACTGCTAAATCTGACTTCTAAGACTGGAATGCTACTGATGCTCTGGAGCTCGTGCTTTTGAACCTATAGTATAAGACACCATAATGCAAATGCGTCAGTACTTTGAATATACCGGTATACAGAAAGGTAGGAAGAATGCATGGGGTTTATATGCATGAACAATACTGGCTAACTGACTAATATGAACATGAGAATACATGCATGAATACGTTGTACTATAGCTGAGATCGTGATAACATGAATTTAACGATAACTAACATAACTGATAACTAAATTCTAATGACTGATATAACTAATGACATGAGTGACTATATCTGACAGTCCCAAATCTGGTGGAACTAGCTGAGTTCCATACTGTTTTGAGTTGACTGTATCTGACAGCCCTAAATTCTGTAGAACTATCTGAGTTTTATTATTGAGACTGAATACTGTATCTGACAGTCCTAATTCTATAGCTAAAACTGTGGGAAGTAGTTATCTAACCGACAAGCTATAAATAATAGGCTAAGTTAATGGGAAATGGCCTAAAAGTCAAATATCAACAATTAAAGACTTAAAATAGCAATAAGATAGTCATAATCGTCTAATAGATAGATAAAAGATCAACAAGCATTCCACAACTTAGTAGTGTCGATACAAGAGCTATTACAAATGGAACATAAATATTAAAATAGTCATATATGATGCCTCAAAAAGGAAAGACTAGACATAGATAATAAATAAAACTGGGGAAACTTCAACTCCGAGAGCTCACCCTATCTCTGAAATTAACTCAGCATGAGCATCACTTCAATAGCGGCTACTAGTACTTGAATCTACACCAAAAAGGTACAAAAATATAGTATGAGTACCAAAACAACAGGTACTCAGTAGGCATCATCGGTCGATTGAGCACAATCATGATATATATATGATAAAATACAAGATAAAATAAGCTAAGTCAAGGTAAAAAAGCAAACTTGAAAATAAACTCCAATATTGTTGTGCATAAATATATATATAAATTCAGAAAAGTAGCATCAAGAAAACACTATTAATGCAAGTAAATTATCCCCCATAAGTCAATGAGTATGGAAATTTAAATAACCCAACGTGCTCCATATAAGCCCAGATGGAACAATCAGAGGAAAATAAATGATCAAAGATTAATTGTTTTACCGAATATCAGCTATAACCATCAAATCATCCATATCGTATCATATCATACCCACTCGCAATGTCAGACTCAAACCAAAACTCATATAATCATCATCATCACATCATTTGTCAAACTTGAATCAAAATTCATATTATCAATATCGTTATTAACTGTCGAACTTGAATCGAACTACATATTATCGATATCATCATCAACTGTCAGACATGAATCGAAACTCATATTATCAATATGATCATTAATTTTTAGACTTGAATCGAAGCTCATATAAATATACCATATCAATAAACCATACCAATAACCCATATCCATAAGCCATATCAATAAAATACCGGATTATACTCAAAATTAGCACCAACTCCCAATTACCAAACTAGCATAATCATTAAGTATTTAATCTCCTCAAAGTCCCAAAATAATCATTAATAATAGTATAACTTGCATATAAAAGTCTACACAAGCTAACACAAATGTTTGCCTAAGACGGACCAGAGGAGCCCACTTTTAATCTTTGAAATTCATTTTTAGGAAAATTCTATCCCAGACTAAGCTAAAGTATATAAATTCATTCTTAGATGTTAAATAAGTTATAATTATCCCTAAGATAGTAATTCTTCCTATAAAATGAGCAACGAACTCAATTACACCTAGATTATGGTTACAAGATAGCTTAAGCAGTCCAAATAAAACTAATCATACTAATCATGCTTCTAATATCTAAATCTTATTTCATATCTAGAATATATCATAATTATACTATGAATTAGCTCAATCTTTAAAGAAGGTAAACCTAGCCTACCTATACGCTAAAGAAAAGCCCAAAGAATCCACTAAACCACCAGTTTTGCCTTTTGAGAAGCTTCTTTAAGATACCATGTTGTCAAAATCACAATCTACTCATCAAAATAAGAAAAATTATGCCCATATTGCACTATTGTGCTTTGAGTCAAAAATTACGTAAAAACCTCTTGTGGGGTTCATTAGTGGAATCGCACTTTCAAAATTGACAAAACGTCACTCTATGCTCAAGGAATACTTTCCTTCAAGAATGGTGAATTTAACCAATATTTTAGGCATTTTGGAAAAATCATGAGAAATCAACCATGGAATTTGATAAAACTTATCAAGAATTTGAAGAATAAACGCGTAATCTAAGTCCATAAATGCTTCAGAATTACCCAGAAATGATTCTCCTAAGTTTTTATACTTTTTAGAGCTCTACACATTTGAATATTAAAGAAAATTAGGAGAAATTGAGCTAAGTGGGGTTTTTATACCATTCTCAGGTACACGGATGTTATTAAAGCGGACACTAGGCCGATTAAGTGGCTACCGCTTAAGAGGTAGGGTTTTACTTAAGCAAACCTCCATTGGACTGATCCAATCACTTCAGCGATGGGTCGGACTTATTAGCGACCCTTTCACTTAAGCATCCCCAAAGGGCACTTAAGCGATGCACCACCTGGTGATGAGACTTGGAATTTGGATTCCCGTATATGAAAATGAACTATGCTACCATATATAATTAGACATTATGAACTCAATCACACAATCAAAATTTCCATCCGAGATCATTTTGATAAAAAGTGGGTTCCACTCCCATGTGCTATTTTTCCTAACTTTTGGTCAATAGTCCAAAATGTGTCTGGATTCCTCGGGAACTGAAACAAGGATTTACCTAGTCTAAAATCAATGTTCTGGAGTTGTTAAAACCATCAAAATTGGTATATGAGGTCATTAGACTGAAGTTTTTTCCTGATATTTAGTTTGAACCAACGAAGACTTCAAAATAGGAAATTGGCTCTAAAAATTAAATGAACTTCTCGATAATCAAACTATCAGTTCCAATAAGTCATAAATGACTTGGGACAGCTATATAAAAGTTCTAAACAACAAAAATAAATAAACATTTAAAAAATAATCTGGAGGGTCATTATATGTGCATTACCACAATTCAAGAAACATAAGTTGTTCGGACTATTTTAAATTATTTGAGTCATTCAAAATATTCTATTAGTACATAAAGGAGATATGACTTAATCTCATCCAGGAAGTATTATTAAGTTCAATTTGACGTCTTTTATATTTAGTTCCTATATCATGCAGTCATTGCAGTTAGGTTTTCCTTTTGTATATTTATTCATGTTAAGTGTGATTTTGTTTAAAGTTATTAATCCTAATTGGAAGGTTTTGGGATCAATATCCTAAAGGATAGACAAAATAAATTATAATAATATCATGAAAATCTTTTAGATCTTCTAAGGTCTTAGGAGTAGCTAAAGCATCCTAATACCATAAGGTATCATGATTGAAAAAGTTCTTGTATTTAAATTATTTCAGATCTATAGTTAGTAAATTTCATCCAGTTAGCAAACTTCAGCCCAAAGGTGGTTATGGAATCTACTAGTAAATTATTCCACTTATATTGATTTGGTTTCATCTCTTATGTAGTAACACCTTCATTAATAAGAATAAAAAATGATCTTAAGTATAAAAATATAAAAAAAAAACCTTCACTGAGAAATCATAAGGTCCTTCTTTTGTCAGAAAATGGACATACACAAGGGATTTAACAACTAGAAGAAAGACTTTAATAGAGTGTCAATCTTCAAATTTCATATGTCAAAATCACTTATAGTAGATTGTCTCTCTAAGTTTTGCGAATTAACTTTGTTTTCTTAATCTATGTGGGGGATATTGTTAGCCTGCTAAGTCTACGTTTTAATAATGATAAAATAAAAAGTGTATCTTTGCAGGATATTAAAGACTGCTAATGTTGAAAGGATAAAGGAAGCCAGCTCCAGAATAGAAGGACATTAATTCACGATCCACGACATTCAAGTAAATCAATCACAATGAGAACAAATAGAAGGAGAATCTCAACCCCAAAATTCACAAAATATTAGATCAATCATGATCAAGTAAAAGAAAAAAAGGTCACAAACACATTTAGAAAGACATTAATCTTTATGAGACCAAACGGAATAATAGATCATGAACATATCTAATATGGACATGAGTAAAAGCCGTATATGTGCATATCTAATATAGATATATCATACGGCTACATTCCTCAATCAAGGAATCATTTTAAATCCTTGATTGAGAAGAAATCTCTTGTGTTTCCTTATGGAGAGTAGCAGCCGAGGACTATAAAAAGACTGAAGATGGACACGGGTCCCACAACTTCAAGAAGAAAAACTCAAAGTAACTCAATCTTAGTTTTATAAGGCTTTGTAATCTTTATATTATAATTGTTATACAAATAATTGGATCGAGTCAACTTTGTGATATAAACGGAAGTTATTTCACAAGATCCGAAGAGCAAAATAAGTCTTCACAACTTGTTTCCAATCATTGTACTCAAAGCCAATATTGAAAGATCTAAGGAAACGTTGAACCCAAGGGGACTGGAAGTAGGCACCACATTGTTGTTCCGAACCAAGATAAATTCTCCTGTTCTTTACTTTTGAATTCAGTTATCTATTTATATGTTTATTTTAAATCTAATTTGGTTTTTGAAGAATACTAATCTACAGGCAAGTCAACTGTGAGGAGTGAGTAGTCGACTCATAGAAAATTTCAATTCACCCTTCCACCCCCCCACCCCCTAGAATTTCAATTGGTATCAGAGTAGGTCTCACCAATAGTGTTGCTTAACCGCAAGTAAGTAAGGATCAAATGGAAAATAATCAAACCCAGTGCTCTTCTCTAGGATGGCAACTCCTCCACAAGACCAACATACTTTAATAGAGAACATTACGCCTACTGGAAAAATAGGTTAAGAATATTTATCCAATCAAATTACTTCCAAGCATGGGTTGTCATCAAAAAGGGTCTAAAGTCAATTCCAAGACTTAAAGAGAAGTCAAAGGACAAAGACAAAGAATCTAGCAGTTCTGACATAGAAGACCTTGAAAGATTTGAGGTCAACAAAGAACAACAAAACATAATTCAAACTAATGCACGTGCTATAAGTGTACTTATTTGTATAGTGAGTGGAGAAGAGTACGACAAGATATCAACCTGTGAACTGTAAAAGAAACGTGGGATAAATTAAAGGTAACCTATGAAGGAACCACCAAAGTCAAAAAGTCAAATACCGTTGTCCTGGTCAATGAATACGAGTTGTTCAAATTGGAAGAAAATAAGAACATTGAAACAATGTTTGCCAGATTCAGCAAGATTGTATGCGAACTAAAATCACTGGGGGTGATCTATCCATATAGCCTACAAGTCCAGAAGGTAGTCCAGAGTCTCCCAAAAATTAAGGAAACCAAGGATACCATTTTGGAAGATTGAGATCTTCACGACATGGCATACGATGAACTACGAGCTAACCTTATTACATATGAATGCAATTATATATACAGGTACCATAAAGAAGAGAAGAAGAAATCAGTAGCCTTTAATTTTCTCCAACTAAAGAAGTGGATATTCTGGAAGATGCTAGTAGTAAAGGAATAGCTCTAATAAATCGTGGAGTAAGGTAAATCATGAGACAGAGACAGCAAAGATCCCAATGATCCAAGAATGATGATTCCACCAGAAACGATGATCATTGTTATTACTGTAGAAGGCCTGGTCACTTTAAATAAAACTGTCCTGAGTTAAGAAGAAGATCGTTCAGAAAAAATAAAACTTTGGAGCCTAGAGTGATGAAGATAAAAGCAAAGAAGTAGAAGCCACCAATATGTGCTTCATGTCAATAGGTGAATCTAGTGAGGTAAGAATAAATAATTTTCACAACTGTAATATTCTTGAATCTAACTTAGATTTGATAACTGACGAGCTTCAAAAGGTTATAGCTGAATATAACAAACTTTCACAAGCGAAGAAAAGTTGTGAAGTCCAATTTAAATGAAAAATTGAGGAGGGATAGAGAAGTCATCAAATATAAATTGAAGTATGTCAAATTGAAATTGACTTACTTTATGAAGAGCTTGATGATGTAAAAATAAAGCTAAATAGTATTAAGAAAACTCCTAGTCATAGTTTTGGAAGATCCTACTCTTTTCAAAACAAATCAAATTCCTCATCAGAATTATTTAAATCAGCCAAGATCTCCTTTTTATTCTCGAGGACCTGTCTTTTTTATATATGGATAGAGAGGGCACAAATCGTATAGTTACAAACATAAGCCTAAAAGTGTATGGGTTTAGAGGCCCAAAGGAAGCACATCTAACCTGCAAAAACCAAAGACCACTTGGGTACCTAAATAAAATTTATCTTTTTGTGTTGCACAGATAGGTCCGCAAGAGCTATAAGTAACGAATGTGGGTCACTAATAGTAGATGTTCTAGACATGTGATCGGAAAGAGAGAAAATTTTTTGACTCTAGAGAAAATAGATAGGAGATCAGTAAGGTTCAGTGACAATGCTAGAGGCAACGTCATCAGAGTTGACTCAGTAAAACTTAACTCATCATGTGAATTAAAGGAAGTATATCTAGTAAACGACCTCAAATACAATCTACTCAGCATCAGTCAGCTCTGTGATACTGGAATAAGAGTAATCTTCAAAGCCAAAAAATTCTCAATCAAACATGATAAAAGAGATATCTCTCTCATCGGTGAACGTGTTGACAACATTTATCTTTTAAATAGTCCTAATTTTACTACCTTAACTTGTCTTACTATGCAAGCCAATAACACTTGGTTATGGAACAAAAAGCTCAAGCATGCTAGTATGCATATTATTGAAAAATTGTCCAAACTGGAATTGGTGAAAGGTCTGCTAAAACTCAAGTTTGAAAAGGATCATATCTGTGATGCCTTCAATTAGGTTAGCAGACTAGGACATCATTCAAAGTCAAAGACAGTGTCTTCACTACCAAACTTCCTCAAACAATCCACATAGATTTGTTTAGCCCCACCAAAGCCACAAACCTCGGTGTAAAGAGATATGTTTTTGTCATAGTTAATGATTATTAATGTTTTACTTGGGTAATGTTCCTTGCTCATAGACATGAGGCTTTCACAAATTTTATTAGTTTTTATTAAAAGGTACAAAGAGAAGCTAGATACCTTATCATTTATGTTTACAATAATCACGAAGGAGAATTTGAATACAAGGCATTTGAGGAGTATTGTGCTTAGAATGAATACTCTCAGAACTTCTCTTCACCTCAATCCCCTCAGCAAAAGGGTGTAGTGGAGCGGCAGAATTGGTCTCTGCAGGAAACTACCACGACTATATTATTAGAACATAATCTCCCAGATTATTTCTGGATAGAAGTAGTAAGAACCGCATGTCATATCATCAATAGGTTCCTAATCTGACGTATCCTAAAGAAAATGCCTTATGAACTCTGGAGAGCAAAGAAGCTCAACATTAGTTATTTTTATCCTTTTAGCTGCAATTATTTTATTCACAATAATGGTAAGAATAGCTTGGGAAAATTTAATTCATGAAATGACGAAGGTATTTTTCTAAGGTACTATCCCAGCGGTCGTGCCTACAGGGCCTTTAATAAAAGAACATTGTGTGTTGAGGAATCTATGCATATTGTATTTGATGAATCTAACCACTTATCTATGATTTTGAGAGCTGATGAAGAACAGGTGGGTAATCTACAATTGTAATACCCCGTACTTCTACCTAGCTAAAAATCATCCCAGGAATGTTTAAGACTTACTTTAAATATGAATCCACTTTTATACATGTGGTATTTTCAAGATTTTCACTTTTTATCATGTGAAAAATTGAATAAGCCTTCCATCGATACCAAATTCGCCTAAATCTGACACCCGAGCGAAGAGTTAGAGCCTTTTTAGTGAGACAATGTATCACCTGAGCCATCAGTGCATTGTGGAGCTAGCTTAAATGGCAATTGTCGATTTCCAGTATTGCTCCGTTATAGTAGCGCATCTCGCCAAACTTCCAGGTTGCAAACAAAGTGGCAACGTGATATCCCCACGTCACACCACCATGCAGATTTCTAATTGTCCAGTTCCAGTAACTTGGCGCAATAGTGGCGCATCGTGCCAAGGTTGAAAATAGGGAAATTTTCACTAGAATTAAAATATGCATCCAAGGGTTAAAAGGATTAATTTCTTACCCCTATATAAACCTAATAACATGTGATTCGGCCATTTTGCACCCAAAATATAGTGTTTCTCTCAATTTTCTCTCAAGAACAAGCTAGTATTTTTAATTGGGGATTCAAATTCAATACTCAAATTCAAGAATCTCTCCATCAATCTTTGTATAATCAAGAACTAAGGTATGTACAGTGTTCATTCATGGATTCCTTTCATCCATGAAGCCTAAGAATCAAGTTTTAAATCTTGTATTATGAATATTTTATTGTGGGTTGATTATGTTCATATGATTATGGTTGTATGATTCCTAAATTGGAATCTTTATGTGTTGTTCATGAACCTATGCTATTAGGAGGTCTAAAACATGTGGAATTGAGTTGAAATATGGAGTTTTGTTGTATTAATTTGATGGTAATGCCTATTCCTTAAGTCATGCATCCTAGGTGTTTGATAAAATGCTTAAGAGAATAGAAATTATGCAATATAGCTTAATTGTGACTCAAGTGATAAATGCATGCTTTACCCTACGACCAAGAATGACTTCCATGATATTGTGTACATTATGAATAGTTGAGGGAATGTCCATGATATTAGGTTGATGAAAGTATGACATGTTTATATGCAATTCCATTCATGTACAAGACTATGATAACCATGTGCTTCATGAAATCCCCAAATTAATGTATTATGGATTATTGATATTGGTCATATGTTCAAGAAGTGTCAAGTCTTGTCAGTTTCATGCTATCGAGTCCTGGGGGTACTTGTACCCAATAATTTAACTGTGTGACTAGAGCCAGTGTCATATTTTCATGATACTCTCAATCAAGCCATGATCAGTAGAATTCAGTCAGTCATGTGACTCAAGAAATCTCAATAAACTCAGTATCAGTCCAATCTCATTCAATAATCTTAGTAATCCTAGAAATCTCAGTGATCTTAATCAGTCATCATGTCGTAGTAGTATTTCATCAGTCAACGAAAATTTGGTGAACTCAGTTCAATCTAGTTAATCAGTAAAATCAGTAACAAATCAGTCCGACCAAGTATGAACTAGGAAATTAGTCTATGTCTATTCAGTTAGGAGTAGGATTCAACACCGAGTGAACCCAGGGATGAGGACACACACTGTCAACCAGTAAATGGTGTGATCCTTAGTAGCAATCCCTGTGTTCCAGAACTACGTAAGTGTAGGTTGAGATATACCCTATGAGTCTAGGGATTATACACCTCATTTGAGTTTTCCTACTAGGAGGGGTTGACGGAACAGCTCCCTGACAGAGAGGGTTGACTCATGGCTTGTCTTTACTTGTGGCATGGTACTGACACCCTTCCAGCTGGGATTACAGGTTGGAACCCACCAGTTCAGTATTGGGGCATGTCGGTTAGATAATTACTTCCCACAGTTATAATTTCAATTACAGTCTCAATAATAGAAATTAGAAAGTTCTTTAGATTTTAGGACTGTCAGATATCGTCAACTCAGAACAGTATGGAACTTAGCTAATCAATCAGAACCTAGACTATCAGATAAAATTGCTCAATATTAGTTATTTCAGTTATACAGCTATCAGTATCTCATGTTATTAGTATTAAGTTTCAGGACTCTCAGATACAGTTAATCAGACCAGTTCTTCAAAATCAGAACTGTCAGAAATAGTCATTTCTTAATTATACTATAACATCAGTTCTTCATTACTCTATAGATTCAGTATTTTTGTATCCTAGTATTAGCACTCAGATATCAGTAAATCCATGTTATCAAAATTCATGAGTCAGTGTTATCATGATCTCAGTTACAGTTATGTACACATGCATGTATTCTCACCTTCATGTTATTCAATCAGCTAGTATTGTTCATGCATATGAACCATTGCATTTAGCCTACCTCACTTGCATACCAGTACATTCAATCGTACTGATGCATTTGAGTTATGGTGTTTTATACCATAGGTTTAGAAGCATGAGCTCCCGAGCATCCTTAGTAGATCAGACGTTTAGTAGCCAAACTAATAGTGAGTCCTCATCATTCGAGGATAGCATGATTATTTTATTACTTTATTATTTCATTAGTTCGGAGTTAGTTGGGGACATATCCCATCAACTCCATAGTTTTCAGACAGTTTTAGAGGCTTTCTGACTACAGTATGTTTCAAACAACTTACTTCAATTTTGGGTATTGTGATACCCCATTACAGATATTATTTTATATTCAGTATTAGTTCAGCTTTGAACCTTATGGACTTACAGCTTACATTCTGTGTATTTACAGTATATTATTCAGTGCTTAGTTACAGACATCATTCATGGGTTAGCTTGTGGTCCCTTGGGGTCATGAGCACCGTGTTGCATTTCGAGTACCAAATTTGGGGCATTATAATAATCTGAAGAAAGTAACGGTATAATCTCTAAACTATCACAAGACAAGTGGACTATACCCTTCCAAGAGTCAATTCCTAAAGAAGAAACAGTAAAGCGAAGTGTTCCAAAAGAATGGAAGCATGATGGTAGTCATCCAAATGAACTCATCATAAAAAATCTAGAGGATAGAGTGCAAGCAAGAGCATCATTGAGGAGACAAGAAATTGTTGCCCTCGTTTCTCAAATTAAACCCAAGAAAATCGATGAGGCCCTCAAATATGAATCATGGGTTGAAGCTATGAAGGAAGAACTAGACCAGTTTGAATGAAATCAAATTTGGACACTAGTTAAAAGACCAAGAAACTGCTCAATAATTACAAAACCCCTGCTAGAAGAAAGATTTTGTTCCCTTAGAAAAAGGCTTGATATACTTAGCATTGATGATTTTAAAGCTTTATTTTGGATATTAATTTGTCGTGATTATTTCTAAATAAAAAATATGCATTTTTTTACCCCTCTTCTGAAAGAGGAGTCATCATTACCTCCACTTGTTTAAGAATGATAAAAAAATTGATTTTACTTTTTTTCTCTTTGTTGTATCTCTATGTGTGGATTTCTTTGTCTGGATGTTTCCTGCGTATTGTTTCTATTTGATTACTTCAAAGGGAGAGAAAGTAGGAACATTAGAGTCGCCTACCAGTGAGGAGAGCAGAGCAAGTCAACTGATATTACATAAAAGTCAACTAATACATGTACAAGTTAGGGGGAGCAAGCTGACAGACAGGGAAGTCAACTGATGTTTACTCTTGTTTTTTGTTATCAAAAAGGGAGAGGTTGTTAGCCTCCTAAATCTACGTTTTAACAAGGACAAACTAACAAGTGTATCTTTGAAGGATATTGAAGACTGCTAATGTTAGAAGGATAAAGGAAGTCGGCTCCAAGAATGAAAGGACATCAAGAATAGAAGGACATCAATTCATAATCCACTGTATCCAAGTAAATCAATCAAAATGATAATAAATGGAAGGAGAATCTCATCCCCAAAAGTTATGAAAAATCAGATCAATTATGATCACGTAAAAGGAGAAAAAGGTCACAAACATATTTGGAAAGGCATCAATCTCTATGAGACCAAAAAGAACAATAGATCAAGAATATATCTAATATGGATGCGATTAAAATTCGTATATGGACATATCATACGGCTACTTTTCTCAATTAAGGAATACATTCAAATCCTTGATTGAGAAGAAATATCCTGGGTCTTCTTATGAAGAGTAGCAGTTGAAGGCTATAAAAGAGGAATACTAAAGATGGACACGGGTCGCGTAACTTCAAGAATAAAAACTCAAAGTGTCTCAATCTTAGTCTCATAAGTCTTTGTATCTTTAGCTTACAATTGTTATACAAATAATAGGATCGAGTCAACTTTGTGATATAAACTAAAGTTGTGTCACAAGATTCGAAGAGCAAACTAAGTCATTGAAACTTATTCTCATCATTGCACTCGAGACCAATATTGAAAGATCTAAAGAAATATTGAAACCCAAGGGGACTGGAAGTAGGCACCACATTGGTATTCTGAACCAGGATAAATTCTCGTGTTCTTTACTTTTGAATTCAATTATCTATTTACGTATTTATTTTAAATCTAATATGTTTTGTGAAGTATACTAATCTGCAGGCAAGTTGACTGTGAGAAGTAAGTAGTCGACTCACAAAAAAATTAAATTCCCCTCCCCCGCCTCTTAAATTTCATATATCAACTAAATTTTGAAAGCTTAAGAAAGTTATAATGAAATAAATAGAGCCTCTTATTTGAAAAAGGAACTTTCCTTAAAGTAGAGATTTGAAATCTTTTAAACTATTTTTGAAACTTGAGTAAGTAAAGATTTGAAATATTTTAATCTATTTTTGAGATTTGAGTTTTTAATTATATTTCTAAAAAAGTACTTCAAGTTCCACCTTTTGACACTTTATGAATGATTTTAGAAAATCTATGTTATAAATTTCTCTTTGTCAATTTCGATAATCAAATTTTGAGAAAAATATTATTTTAGTGGTGGAAGTTTAAGAGGTACATTATTTAAATTTTAAATTGAATCCCATTTGAAAGACAAAATCCTAGTTATGTGCATTGGTACTGGCAAATAAAAGTAATTAGTGATTTGAATGTATCTACGTATTCTTTGTATAGAAGATTTGAATTTATCTTCATTAAGAAAATATAACAGTTAGAAAAAGATAGAGTTATAAAAGCTCTTGATTTTTTAAATATTGGGACTTGTACAAATTGTACATGAATAAGTAAACTAACAGGTTCATCAAGGATACTTGAAAAAGAGATAAGGACCTAAATATCATACACTTAAATAATATACTCATATTCATCTTTAATGATTAGAGACGATTTTGTTTCATTAAGTAATGACCACTTCAGATATGTATATATCTGTTTTTTTTTAAAAAAAAAAAAAGGTCTAAAATACTTTGTGTTTCAAGACATTCGATGAATTAGAAAAGCAAAGGAGAGAAAGATGAAGATCAAATTATCTCATAAGGATAGTGAGGACTATGATAGATTATTGAGTCATCACAATATTTTTAAGGACTTATGGATTAGTGAGAGTTCCTCATACAGCTCCTTTGAGGAATAATAAAGCGAATTATCATAGCTTTTAGCTTTGGTAGATATGGTTGTCCCTAGATTAATATTGGATAGTCCATTTTAGACTTATCTATCATAAAGGTAAAATTATTGTGTGTTATGAGATGATTTTATGGCACAAGGTATTTGATTTGGACTATTGATAGTCGACTTTATTGCCAAGGTCTAATTTAGTTTTATCATGAAATATAATTTTAAAAAGTCAAGAAAACACTTGGCACAAAGTGCTTAACACTAAAACAAAAATGAGGGTAGATAAAATTTATGTTAAATACATCGTACATCTCATTTGGTTACTGATTCTCGCTAAAGTTGTAAAATAGAATTGTGCATGTGATTCATGAAAGAAAACACTCGGCTTATAATGGGTTGGACCGTCATGATTCTTGCATGATACCATTCTATGTTTACTCGTTATAATTTTCAATCATTTTCACCTGATTAAATTAGTAATATGTGGTCTGTTAGATTTTCATTAAGTGTGGCCCAAACATTACTAATTAATTATTATTTGGTGATAGTATTGGAGAAAGTTCTACGTGAGAATGCACTCTTAATAGACTTATTCTTTGATGGAAAGGATTAGACTTCTACTAATTGTGGAGTTTCGGGACTGATTGGTTGTAAAAGTTTGTGTTTTTATCATGTCAGATTAATTTAGGAAAAAATATCAGAAATAGTTTTGAAAACTCCCACTATTGTTCCTCTCCTTTTGATGTTTCGGATTTACGAAAATAACCATGCTCTCTGCATTTGATCATCATGATTAGAAGTAACACTTAATTCTGTTGCAGCTAGTATGTATATTTAATTATATGCATATGTGTTTCGGTATTTATAAAGTCTAACAATTAATGCTTCTAAATATTTTTTCAGTCCTATTAAAATATACAAAGATATGATACTTTTGAAGAAAATAACACAAAAAGGTGAGATCAGTCATGATATTATGCTAAAATATAGTATAGCCAACGATAAAGATCATTAAAACATATAAAACAGATACGGTTCATAAGAGATTATAAAAATGAATATAATTTAAAAATTCAAATAACCAAATCAATCGAGGCATTATGATACCCCGAAGCTGATTTAGGTAGCCAGCTAAGCTGGCAAAATAATTAAAACTTATTTGGGTACTTTGGGTGTTCCGTGTTAATGACACAAATGTTAAAATATTGTATCTTAAAATGGCCATATCAGTTTAATTCTGCTACATAAAAACCAACGATCAGTTAATTGTCCACGAGGGTGGAATTTGTATTATTTTGTGTTTAATTAAGGCGACCAGAACTTAAAATCCCTACATCTTAAAGAAGTCCCTAGCCTAGAGGCACCCCCGTGTTCTTTATAATTGTGTTTGCTCTCTTTACAGGGGTTCACTTCCTACTTCGTTTTCATTTATTAATTTAGCTCATATTGTTAAAATAAGAGTAAACTTATGGAAAAATATAAAGCAGTAATATATATACACAATACCAAATTAAAGTACGTTTGACCTATTGTATTTAATTATTTATCTTGTTTATGATAAACAATCGATTGAGAACTACTATAAATAGTTACTCTTTACCCTTCAATTTAATTTATTTGTCTGATTTTAATTTGATACAGAGTTAAAAAAAATAAAATAGACATTTGAATCTTTTAGTCTTAAACTAAAGATAGTCAAATGTCTTTTAATCTTATAATTTTAAACATGTCGAGTGAAAAAATTAAAATTAAAAAATATCCACAAAAGGAAAAATGAATTCTTTTTTGAAATACACTAAAAATAAAAGTTCAACAAATTGAAAAGGAATTACTCATTATAATAAGTCAGCTTAATCGGGTAATAACAAATGATAAGTGTTACGAATTGACAAAATTTAAAATTCCAACGAAATTTGATTCACGTTTTATGCATCGATAACATAAAATTTATGTATAGAGAATCAAGATTTCTAATATGGCAAATGCAGGTACTATAAATACTTATGTAAAATGAATCTTCACTACCAATGCATATACTCTCCTCGTTCAATTTTACCTGTCATGTTCGCTTTATAAAAGTTAATTTGACTGAAATTCAAAACTTAATTGAAGTAAATTAATTAAATATTTTTAAATTCAGATGTTTGAAAATAATACAAAAAATGCTACAAATTACAATCTTTCTCATATTACTATGCTGAAAAAATAAATTTTAAAAAAATATTGATCAAAGTTCATAAAGTTCAACTTTCAAAATATGAAATGTGACAAGTAAAAACAAACTAGGCAGTACAGTAACATTTTTTTACCAACCCCCTTATTTTTGTGGTATTTTTTCTTGTGAGCTTGAGATATACCTGTCAACCGGGCCGGGCCGGTTCAACCGGTATCGGCCCATTTAAAAATTTATCGATTTATGGGTTGGGCTAGTTCGGACCCAGTTCATAATGGGCTGATTCGGTCCGGGCCCAACTATATAAAATCCCCAAATGGCCCTCGATCGGCCCACATATTGTAGAATTGATTTTAATCGGTTTGGCCTGGCCCAGTTTGAGAAATGGGTCGGTTATCGGTCTTTTATGTAAAAAAATAGATTAAATTAAATTTTAATTTTCATGTTTTTTTCAACATATACTATATATACACACATATATACATTTTAAATATGTTAAAAATAAACGTATAACATATATACATTACATATTATACTACTTTAGAAAATATATACACATATATACATTAAATATAAACTACTTTAGACTTTAGTCTATTGAAAATATATACACATATATACATACAATAGAATATATATACTACTTAACAAACTACATGAAACAATATATATACAACATATATACATTACATATATATTACATTAGAAAACATATACACATGTATACACTAAATATATATACTATTTTAGACTTTAGTCTATAGAAAATATATATACACATATATACATACAATATAATATATATATATATATATATATATATTGTATGTATATATGTGTATATATTAAATATATGTGTATATACAACTTAAAATACTACTTGAAATAATATACATACAACATATATATGTTACAGATATACTACTTGTCTACTTTAGAAAATATATATACATGTATACATTAAATATATATTACTTTAGTCTATAGAAAATATGTAATATATATACAATATAATATATATACTACTTAAAGTACTACTTGAAAGAATAAACATAAAACATATATACATTACATATATACTACTTTATAAAACATATACACGTGTATACATTAAATATATGCTACTTTGGTCTATAGAAAATACATACATATATAGAATATAAACTACTTAAAATACCACTTAAAAGTTGAAGAAACATTTATACATTACATGTTATAGTACTTTAGAAAATATATACACATAGATACATACAACGTATACTACTTAATATAATAATACTTGAAGTCTAGAACATATATTCAAAAATTTACATATACTTCTTAAAAGATAAACTTATATAGTATTTTTATATGTCAATAATAGTTGTCTAAGTAATATTTGCTAACATTATTTTTATTTTTTTATCATATGAATATATGTTTGTTATGTTTATGACTTTGTGTAAAGTTTGATAGTAATATGAAAAGTATTTAATTCAAATTAGACATCAATTTAAATGAAAAAAATATGTACGGAGGATTGCAAAATGATCCAAAACTTATAAGTTACATGATTGAGAAATCTAGAAATTTTGCATCATTTTTTTAACTCATGCATGTTAATATTAATGGGAACTGCCACAGGAAAGTTAAAATCAATGGGAGCAAAACCATGCATTGGACTTTATTGTGTTGTGTTCTCCCTTGAAGTCATAATTTCTCCAAGTTTCTATTTGTCTTTCGACTCCATCTCCATTCCTTGATTTCTTTGTTCCGCTCTAATCCAATCTCTAAGGTAATCTAGAACATTCATAACATTGTCTCTCAATGAGTGTCGGTTGACTCTAAGTTGTTGTCATTCCTGACTAAAAGTCATTTCTGATGCAACGGTTGACATCAAAACATTTAATATATCTCTAGCTAATCTTGAAAGCACAGGATATTGTCTTTCATCATTTTTTTCACCAATTCAACGCATTGATTCTTACTCTACAATCCTCTATCGGCTATCGAAGATAATACTTAAGTTCTTCCCGAGAATGTGTTCTGTGTGATGAAGGTCGCACCCTGTCCCAAACATTTAAATAAAAAAAAGTAATCAAGATAACTACTATGTGACTGCCTTTTAGAAGATGATGGCTCCTCGAGAGCTTGAGGCGCGATAGTTGGAGTGATATTTGTCGGTACGACTTCATCAAGTAAATCGGCATAATGGTTATATAATGCTTCTATGTAACTGTTCGCATCACTCATAGTCATGAACAAAGAAGGTTCTTCTTGGTTATAAAGGCAACTTGTTCCTGGTCAAGTTCAACTTTATCATCACTGTCTGAGGTCTTCAAAGCCAAGACTTTGTCAAGGGTTGCTTGTTCATTAGTTCCATCAATTTCCATTTCATAAGTCCTCAAATTTCCTACAAGTTCATCTAGTGGCATGCCTGTGAGATCCTTGTTTACCTCCCTGATTGCAGTTACTTTAACATTTCATTTTGATTTTAGTAGTACCTTCAGCACCTTTTCAACTTGTTCCTCTTCAGTGATGACTTTTTCTAAGGAAGTCAACTCATTTATTAAGGCAGTAAGCCTTGTCATCTCATGCAAGGATTTATCCTCCTTTATCTTAAATGTTTCATACTCAGTAAAAAGAAGAGCAATCCTAAATTTCCTTACCTAAGAGGTACCTTCATGTATATTGACTAGTGCATCCCAAATTTGTTTAGCAGTGGCACAAGTTGACACTCAGTTGTACTCAACAGGTCCTAGTTCATAGACTAAGATATTCTTAACCTTAGCATTTTTCTTTAATTCTACCAAGTCATCAACAGTAAATTCACTCCTCACTTTCTTGACTTGTTCACCATCAACCAACTTCATTGGAATAGTAGGACCATCAGTGATCCTGTCCCATAATTCATAGTCTTCACCTTGGATGAACATTTCCAACCTGGCCTTCCACTAGATAAAGTGAGAACCATCAAAAAGTGGAGGTCGATTAGTTAACTGACCTTCACTGTGACCAGTAGGAGGTGCGAAATTTATTATAATGATCCTTTTCTTAGGTACTAACCTTATTTAAGACAACCTCGCTCAGATACCACTTGTTAGAGTGCGTGCCCTACTAATTTTAATATTATACTTTGCTAGGTGCCTATCTTTGGAACAAGTAAGCGAAAGTGGTTCACAGAAGTAAAAGATATACACATTATTTTTACGTGGAAAACAGCCGACTCAAAAAAGGTGTAAAAACCATGACCTGTACCTCTACAGGATTTAACCCCAACTTTACTATTACTCTTGAGCCTCAACAATCAACAAATTACAAGACTTCTTGTAAACTAGGAATTAAAACTTCTAACTCCTATTTCTACAAAAACACAAATCTTCCCAAGATAAGTGTTCCCAAGACTTCGAGTTCCCTTACTTAAAGACACAACTCCTAACTCAGTTTATACTTTACTGAGACTAGAACAAAACATTTATTACAACTCAAAGAACCAACCTATTGCATAAAGTCTACGACTTGCTAAGTAAAGGACCAGGTTCTTCTTTAAGTAAGAGAACTGATTTGTTGATTGATGATTTTCTCGTCAGCGCGAGTGAAACTCTTGAACATTGTTTCTTGTATTTAAGCCAACTCCTGATTGAGTCCTTTAGATAATGTATTTTTCTATCTTTAGTAGGACTCTACTAGGTAGTTTCACTCCTTGTTACAGCCGTCTATCACCTTGACTAATAAGACTCTTCTATTTTATCTCCTAGTCTAGCTGGACTCCTTGATCAACTCAAACTATCAATGTTGGATTTATCTTCTCATTTTTACCCTTTTTACTTCATGTGATAAGATTGAGAGAACATCTAAATCTCCTTGCTTATCCACTCCTGACTTTACGCATGTTTATCTTATCAGTAGTCTTGTCTGCGACAGTTCTTTCTACACTTGTGTGGACCAGCTTGCACAACATGTTTCATTCATATGTTCATCATTAAAACTTCAGTATCTTAACAATACCTTAATCTAATTCACCCGAATTGACACACAAAAAATAAACAATCAAACACATCCCTCCCTCGGTTCTATTGGTCGAATTTTTCCAACGAATAAAAATACTTCTCTTTCAATGTGCAATGCTAGTTGGTTATTTATAAGTTAACAAAAAGTAAAATGAAATAGGATAGTGTAGAAGCATGAAACTAGATAAAATTTCTATTACAAAC
This sequence comes from Capsicum baccatum var. pendulum, assembly GCA_030864225.1. Lineage (NCBI taxonomy): Eukaryota > Viridiplantae > Streptophyta > Magnoliopsida > Solanales > Solanaceae > Capsicum > Capsicum baccatum. Next base: position 162,886,735 of record CM061560.1, read on the forward strand.
TCTGTTCCTGTTAAATTATGTTTAAATTTCAAATTTTGGTATACAATTCTATGTGAATCTAGATTCTAGAATCAGTTAATAAGTTTTCTAAGCAAATAACATGACGAAAAAATTGTGTTGATCTAAATTGCCCACAAAGACATGAATGAAAAGATGTCACGATTGACACATAGGGAGACCTCTTAACTCAATCATCTAGAGAAATATTCAGTGGGCTTAATCTATTGCATTTGACCGTCAAGTGTCATTTTTCATGAGCTCTTGACTGATGTAGAACCATAAAATACGACAGGGGTATATTTCTTTGTATTAGCACTGATGCAGATCAATTTTTCATGTGCTATGTATCGATAAATATACAATGGTTTAATCTCGTTGAAAAATTTGACCAATAAAACTAAGGGATATATTTATTTATGTCTTTTTTTGTGGCTCAAGTCGAGTCGGACAGATTAGATTTGGGTGTGTTTTATTTTTAAAAAATGGGGCATTTAATCTTGATTCCATTTTTCTATTAATGAAAAGGTACATGTGTGAAAATTTTCTTAACAACGACAATAAATTGGACTCCAATATATGATATCGAGGGTAAATTTGACTCCAAAATATGATGGGGGTATATTTAGATAATTTTTCAAAATAGAAGGATAAATTTGACCTCAAAATATGACGAGGATAATAGAATAAATCCTAAAATATGACAAAGAATATATTAAAAGCCAATCATTCAAAATAGATAGATAAATTTGATCCTTTTTCCTTAATCTTAATATTAGCTTGAAACCTTTTGCCATGATCCTATAATATATCAGCAGTATATTATCATCATCTTATATGGATTAAAGTATCATGGATTTTATCCCTAGGTATAAAATGTGAATCTAATTTGCCTATCACATTTGTTAACAAGTACTAGTGGAATTGTACTGTGGAATGAAATTTTAATTTAGCAGAAGTTGTGACTTAATTAAATATTCTTAAAATATTACATTACCAAAATATATTATCCTTAACTTGATTTTTTTAAAAAAAAAATCGTCTAGAAATTTAACAAGTACTTGTGGAATTGTACTGTGGGATGAAATATTAATTAAGCCGAGGTTGTGGTTTACTTAAATATTTTTAAAATATTACATTACCAAAATATACTACCCATGGAAACCACTTTATCGAAGAAGTTTACAAATTCAACATGGATAATTTAAAGTAAGAAAAATCATTATGCTTTTCACATTAAAATACTTTTCATGTCTCACTTTCAAAACTCAAATTAGATGAATTTCAATTAATACTTAAAAATACTTTTTACTATATTAATATGTATTGAATTAATGTCAGTGGAGGATCCAGACTTTTCATTAAGTGGGTTCATTGCATAAAATAATTAAAAAATGCCTTATAAGGGATTGAACACGCAAACTTGATGTTAGGAATTGAACCCACAACTGCTGGGCTGGGCACTGCTCTTGTACCTAATAGATTCAATAGATAATATATATCGGGTTCAATGTATAAAAGAAGCTACTTAAGCTAGGTGTTGCATAAAATAATTTTAAAAAACCCTTACAAGGGATCAAACACGTGACCTAAGTGTTATAAATTGGACCCACAACCACTGGGTTGGGCACTCCTCATGTGCCTAAGGGGTTCAATAAATAATATATATCTTTTACATTTGTAAAGACTTCTTATATATATGCATATACGGTGTAATTTTTCGAAGAAGTGGGTATATATGAACCCACTTGAACCTATGTGGGTCCACCCCTGATTAATGCTATAAAAGAACCACCTTTCCATCCAAAACTATCTACGAGATAACCATCACTGGCATGGGCGGAATGGCCTTGTCGTAGCTAGAGGAGCCACTCTAGCTATTGGATATGTTCAGTTTTTTGTCCTGATTTTTTTACCAAATTTGAGTATTAATTTTCTATTGAAGGAAAATAAAAATAGTAACATAATTACTTTTATTTTTTAAAAAAGAAAAGTATAATTGTTTTCCGTATTTGGCTAACCTCTTTCTTAGAGGAAAAGTTTTGGAACTCTATAAATAAAAACACTCCTCTTCTCATACCTTAACACATTAGTATCCACAATGCAATCATCAAAGATTCTTATTTAGAAGGAGATTTCTCCCGGTAGGTTTTAAGTTTTACAATATTATTTTTAATGTATAGGTCGTTTGATCAACTCATATTAATAATACGTTTTTAGTATTTATTTTTCGTTGTTATATGATTTATTGTCTATATGATTTGAAAATTATAAGCTTCCGCAGGATACCCTCTCTATTTCGAATCAACAAGGGGTATCAGAGCCTACGGTTCAATGATCCGATGGTTCAGACTGAGAACGTATTAAGATCAAACTTGATGATAATGAAGATTATTTTTTGTAAAAAAAAAGGTTCAAAAATAAACTATATGTGGAGATAATTGTCAATCATATTTTCAACAATCCTGTTGTTATATATTTGAAAAAAAAAACCTCAGTTTTAACCTTGTAAAGGGCTTCAATATTTTTTATCCGAACGGGCTCATATATTTTTAACCCAAACAAGCTCTATTTTTACACATGCCAAACAGCGGTGATGGAGATTATATGGAGAATAAAGATCATGCATATGAAGAAGATGGATCAAGTTATGTCATGAAAATCAAGCCAAAAGTTAGAGATTTATTAGGATTTTTGCCCTAATTTTCTTACCAAATTGGAGTATTAATTTCCTATTGAAGAAAAATAAAAGTAGTACCATAATTACTTGTAACGCCCCAAAAAATGAGTCCCGAAGCGTCACACGGTTCTTGAGGCTACGAGTAGCCCCAAGCTAACCCTTTGAGCCATTTTCATTCAGTTCAACACAAATCAACAGGGTTTCCATAAATAACCCTTAAATATCAACAGAGTAATAATCATCCAAGAATAAAAGAATTTCAGAGAGATAACAAAATACGACTTATTAGTCAACTCCCAACATCTATACAAGTCTGACAAGCTGCTAAGAAAATCAATAAAACCACCGAGCCATTGAGACATGCCCCAACTGACTCATACTCAGTTATCAAATGTAAACAATTCCGTGAAACCAACATCAGACATAACACCTCGGAACATGAGGACTCACCACAATAGAGGATGTAGAACAGCATGCCCGAAGAATCACTGTCGAACCTGGAACTGAGCAATTGAACCTACATTCCGAGAAAATGCAGCCCACATCCGAAGATGTAGCTCAGTACCATGGAAAGGAACTGAGTATATGGGGGTGTATGCAGTTGTATAAACATCATCATCATAAATATTTATAAGAAATATGCAGGATGTATGAAAGACTCATATAGCCCGAAGAAAATCACCATAATCATGAGAGGATGAAATAAGTACAATAACACATGCGAGTCATCATATAATTTGTCAATCACTTTCAGTTCATCAAGAATATCAATTCTCATAATGTAAATATCATTTAAATCTTTCAAAAGAATAACTTTCACAATTCCACTTTCAAATCACTTCACCATTCACCATAGACACAAGGAAACACATACACACTGGGAGATCCTATAACCGACATAAACCATGTGAGCTACATGGAGTCCAACGTACAACCCACGTTGGGGAGAGCCGACCTATCCTTGCCATCGGAGTAGGACTATGGATATAAAATCCACAAAAACTAGTGATCACTATATAAATCAGCCTCAGGCTCGCTCCTATGGGGGCACGTAGTTCTAGGGAAGTAAGGTTGCTTTATACCTCCCACTCGGTACTAAAGATTTCTCTCGGACTTAGCTCAGATCATTTTAAAAACAATCCACAATAAAATAATTTCAGTAATATATAAATATACATCGAGAGCCATCATGCTTTCCATCTATCAAAATCAACCACGTTGTGGATTTCTTTCACACTCGAGTTCAAAAACACTCCACTAAGACCAAAAGGTCAAATCATTCAAAATATCTAAAATATTCGATATCAACGTGCTTATAACACACACTCTCTAAAAAAAACACAATATTCAATGGGAATTCACGACCCAAATATCAAAATCATGATAAATATCGTTCAAGATTCATGATTTATATCACCACATATGTAAATTCATCTTTCAAAATCATAAACATCAAGATTTCATAATAATCATCATAAGATATGGGTTCATGCTTCAAATTCATAAAAATTAAATAAAAATTAAATAAAAATTATGCCTTTGTAAAGAAAATTACTTTTCGGCACAAGAACGAAAGAGAGTTTGATGAAATATAACATATAATGCTTCTAATAGGCTTTCATATAGGGTTTGGATGGATTTTGGGTGAGGGAGAATGACCAAAACACCCCTAAAAATCAATAACATTCTCAAATCTGTTCATTAGTGGACTGTTTTGATAGTCTGAAGTAGATCAACCATAACGTTTTACTCCAATATTCAAATTGGATGAAACCAATTTTATTAGAAAGAGGACTCGCAGAGCTTTCCGTTGATATATAGTAGATCACTCAGATCATTATGTACAAGGAGTTATGATTGTTTCAAGTTGGAGCAAAAATACGCCAGGCCTCAGTAATTTTTCCTGCATGTTTTACTGTTCACTACTATTCACGATTCGATCGGAATGTTCATAACCCGTCGCTCGAGTGTCCGTTTTGGATGATCCACATATAGTTGGAAATCTTATTCGATACTCTACTCAATGGTGGGTCATAATCTAAGACATTTTGCACAAAAAAATTATAATTCATTCTAGAAGATAGAACCCAACATGTTTACGCATATAATTTCAATGAAAAATTTCCCGGGGTATTACATCATCCCCCCTTGGAAACATTTGTATTCGAATGATGCTAGACATGCCAAGATTAGATCGGGAATAGAGCATACAGCTGAAACCATTCGTTAGACACATCACCACATCGTTTCTCACTCCGAATGCAACATAGAATTCATAAATTCAAGAAACTACAGCTGAACACATAATAAATGACAGCTGAACTGCTGTAACTTTTATCAAAAGTGCATGATTTAGGAAAGAACGGTACCTTCGGCTTGATCGGAGTTCGCGGAAAATAGGTGCGGGTACTTGAATCGCATATCCACCTCAGCTTCCCAAGTTTCACCCTCAACAGATTAGTTTCGCCACAACACCTTAACCAAGGGTACTTCTTTGTTCCTTAGTCTTCGAACACTGAAATCAAGTATCTCAATAGGAATCTCATGAAAAGAAAGATTTTCTTAAGTGTCAGCACTCACAGAGGAATCCACTACTACAATATCGCTAATATGCTTTGTAAGCATGGAGACATGGAATATTAGATGAACAGAGGACAAATCGGAGGCAACTCGACTTCATAATCTACCTTACCAACACGGCTAAGAATTTTGTAAGGACCAACATAGCGGGGACTAAGCTTCCCCTTCTTTCCGAATCTCTTCACCCCCCTCATGGGTGAAATTTTCAGATACACTAGGTCACCAACTTCAAACTCACGGTCTCTCCTTCTAACATCTGCATATGACTTCTGACGACTCTACGCAGTTTTCAACCTTTCCCTAATCAACTTAACTTTTTCCATAGCCTCAAATACCGAATCAGGACCACTCACAGCCGCTTCACCCACCTTGAACCCACCTATGGGTGATCTACACTTCCTCTCATATAAGGCTTCAAATGGAGCCATGCCAATACTAGAGTGGAAACTATTATTGTAAGCAAACTCTATCAACGGTAAGTGATCATCCCAACTTCCCTTACAGTCAAGTGCACAAGCTCTCAACATATCCTCTAAGGTCTGGGTGGTCCGCAACCATCGTCTATGCCTAAGATTCAATTCTCTCTAGGTAAACATATACTGCAGACTCTTATGATCAGTGAAAACATCAACATGGACACCATACAAATAGTGTCTCCAGATTTTCAAAGCAAACACAACAGCAGCCAACTCAAGGTCATGGGTGGGGTAATTTTTCTCATGGGATTTCAACTGTCTAGAAGCATAAGCTATCACCTTACCCTTCTGCATCAATACGCAACCCAACCCAACTATCGAAGCATCGTAGTACACCACAAAACCATCAACACCATCAAGCAAAGTCAAAATAGGGGTTGAAGTGAGTCGAGTCTTCAACTCCTGAAAACTCTTGTCATAAGATTCGGACCACAAGAACTTCACTTTTTTTGGGGTCAACCGAGTCATAGGAGATGCTATAGAGAAGAAAACCTCAACAAAACGGCGGTAATAGCCTGATAAACCTAAGAAACTTTGAATATCAGTCGGAGAAATAGGTCTAGGCCAATTTCTAACTGCTTCGGTCTTTTGGGGATCAACTCTAATACCCTTGGAAGAAATGATATGACCCTAAAAAGCAACTGACCTTAGCCAAAACTGACACTTACTGAACTTGGCAAACAACTTATGATCACTAAGGGTTTGCAAGACAGTTCGGAGATGATCAGAATGCTCATCCTCACTACGGGAGTACACTAGTATATCATCGATGAGCACTATGACAAACATATCCAGATATGATCTGAACACTCGATTCATGAGGTCCATGAAAGCTGCTAGAGCATTAGTTAACCCGAAAGACATAACAAGAAACTCAAAATGGCCATAACGAATGTGAAAAATAGTTTTTGGGATGTCACACTCCCTAACTTTGAGTTGATGATAGCCGAAATGAAGGTCTATCTTTGAGAAATAACTTGCACCTTGCAATTGGTCAAACAACTCATCTATTCTTGGAAAGGGGTACTTATTATTTACGATGACTTTATTCAGTTGGCGGTAATCAATGCACATACTCAAAGAGCCATCTTTCTTTCTCACAAATAACACAGGAGCACCCCAAGGAGAAATACTGGGCCTTATAAAACCCTTATCTAGTACATCTTTGAGCTGCTCTTTCAACTCCTTAAGTTCTGCAGGGGCCATACGGTAAGAAGAAATAGAAATGGGATGAGTATCGAGAAGAAGATCAATCCTGAACTCTATCTCTCTATCAGGAGGTATCCCTGGGAGATCATCTGGAAAGACATTAGAAAACTCATTGACGACATTAACAGACTTGAGAGTTGGAGTCTCAGACTTAGTGTCTTTGACTCTAACCAAATGGTAAATACACCCCTTGGAAATAAGCTTTCTAGCTTTGAGGTAAGAGATAAAATGACTCTTGGGTGACACAAAATTCCCAGACCAGTCAAACACGGATGCACCCGGAAACTAAAACTTGACCACTTGGGTCCGACAATCAATAGGTCATAAAAAGAATACAGTCAGTCCATACCCAGAATCACATCAGAATCTTCTATGTCTAACTCAATCAGATCAACCAACAAAACTCTATGAAGAATGGTAACAAGACACTTTTTATACACTTTCTAGGCAACAATCGAATCACCCACTGGGGTAGAAACTAGGATAGGCTCAGGAATAATCTCAGGAGTCATTTCAAAATTCATAGCAATCAAAGGTGTAACATATGAGAAACTGGATCCAGGATCCAACAAAGCATACACATCAAATAGAAATATACGAAGCATACCAATAACAACATTGGGAGATTCCTCTTGTTCCTGGTGGGACGGTAAAGCATAGAATCTATTCTGGCGCTGCCCGCTAGCATTTCTAGAAGAGGCACCCTGACTGGGGCTGGGCGAGTTGCTAGAACTGGAGCACTAACAGTCTGAGTCTGGGTCTGAGGGCGATAGTCACGACACCCTTGTCCATCCTATGGACAATATCTAACTCTGTGACCCATGTCACCACACCAGAAACAACCCCAACACTCACCCGAATGAGCCCTACCACACTTAGGACACAGGGGACGATTTGGCTTACTGCCAGCACTGTACTGGGATCCAGATACATATGACCTGGTACCTTTCTCCTGCCTACCTCTAGGCATGGGAGCACTAGCAGATGATGGTGTTGGCATAGGCGAATGATCCTGGTACTGAGGGCAACTCCCTCCTTGCGATCTAGTCTGACCTTGTCTGTGCTGGTCGGACCTAGCTCTCTTATTCCCTCTCATTCTATCTCTCTCCTTAATCTTGTGATCCTCAATCTGTTGGGCATGAGTCATCATCCTAGAAATATTCATCTCACTATTCAGCATAGCAGACCTACACTCCTTAACCATATAATTAGACACTCTAGTCATAAACTTACCCATACTAGCCCGATTATCATCCACTAAGTCAGGAGCATACTTGGCCAACTGATTGAACTTTAAACAGTACTCCCTAACAGTCATAGAGCCCTGTCGCAAGTTCATAAACTCTTCTACCTTCGCCTCTCTTATCTCCAAAGGGAAAAACTTAACCAGGAATACATCCTGGAACTCTTGCTAAGTTGTAGGGACAGCTCCCTCACCTCTACCTTTCCTCCAAGAAACAACCCAGTCATAAGCAACGTCTTTCAACCTATACGTAGCTAACTCCACACCATGTTCCTCAGATACATGTATCACCTGAGTAATCTTCTGTACCTCTTTTAAAAACAACAGTGGATCCTCATCAGACTTGGACCCATAGAATTCTGGTAGATTCATCCGCATAAAGTCACAGATCCTAGCAGCAGCTGAATCACCTCCCTGCTGCTTTTGAGCCAGGGCAAGGTTGGCCTGAACATTTGCAGTAACAACTTGGGCCAGCGCCTAAAAGGCTGCCCAAAATTCAGCATGAGATACATTTTCATTCAATGGGTCAGCAGGTTGAGGTTGCTGACCATTATTATTTTTTCTCGCTCGACGTAGAGGCATATTTCTGAAAAAGGAGAGCACGAATCAATAGCAGAGAGAGACACTTTAAGCACGATAGACTTAGGGACTTTAAGCATGATAGACTTCAGAAAGAAAGAATCACACTTTTTCCTAAAACATCTTATAGCCTCTTGCTCATAGATATGGTGCGCTAGACACCGATAGACTTAGGCACTTTAAGCACGATAGACTTCTGAAAGAAAGAATCACACTTTTTCCTAAAATGTCTTATAGCCTCTTGCTCATAACGCAGCTTGTCAGACTCCCTAGGACACCTTAAAACCTTAGGCTCTAATACCAAGTTTGTAACATCTCAGAAAATAGGTCCCAGAGCATCACACGGTGCTTGAGGCTACGAGTAGCCCCAAGCTAACCCTTTGAGCCATTTTCATTCAGTTCAACACAAATCAATGGGGTTTCCATAAATAACCCTCAAATATCAACAGAGTAATCATCATCCAAGAATGAAAGAATTTCAGAAAGATAAATAAATATAACTTATTAGTCAACTCCCAACATCTATACTAGTCTGACAAGCCTCAAAGAAAATCAATAAAACCAACGATCCATTGAGACATGCCCCTACTGACTCATACTCAGTTATCAAATATAAATAATTCCGTAAAACCAACATCAGACATCACGTCCTCGGAATATGACAACTCACCACAATAGAGGATGTAGAACAGCGTGCCCTAAGAATCACTGTCAAACTTGGAACTGAACACCTGAACCTACATTCTAAGAAAATTCAGCCCACATCCGAAGATATGGGTCAATACCATGGAAAAGAACCGAGTACATGGGGGTGTATGCAGTTGTATAAACATCATCATCATAAATATTTATAAGAAATATGCAGGATGTATGAAAGACTCACATAGCTCGAAGAAAATCATCATAATCATGAGAGGATGAAATAAGTACAATAACACATGTTAGTCATCATATAATTTGTCAATCACTTTTACTTCATCAAGAATATCAATTCTCATAATGTAAATATCATTTAAATCTTTCGAAAGAATAACTTTCACAATTCCACTTTCAAATCACTTCACCATTCACCATAGACACAAGGAAACATACACACACTGGGAGATCATATAACCGACATAAACCATGTGAGCTACATGGATTCCAACGTACAACCCACGTTGGGGAGAGCCGTCCTATCCTTGCCATCGGAGTAGGACTATGGATATAAAATCCACAAAAACTAGTAATCACTATATAAATCAGCCTCAGGCTCACTCCTATGGAGGTACGTAGTTCTAGGGAAGTAAGGTCGCTTTATACCTCCCACTCGGTGCTAAAGATTTCTCTCGGACTTAGCTCAGATCATTTCAAAGACAATCCACAACAAAATAATTTCAGTAATATATAAATATACATCGGGTGCCATCATGCTTCCCATCTATCAAAATCTACCACGTTGTGGATTTCTTTCACACTCGAGTTCAAAAAAACTTCATTAAGACCAAAAGGTCAAATCATTCAAAATATCTCAAATATTTAACATCAACGTGCTTATAACACACACTTTCTCAAAAAAAATACAATTTTCAATGGGGATTCACGACCCAAATATCAAAATCATGATAAATATCATTGAAGATTCATGCTTTATATCACCACACATGTAAATTCATCTTTCAAAATCATAAACATCAAGATTTCATAATAATCATCATAATATATGGGTTCATTCTTCAAATTCATAAAAATCAAATAAAAATCATGCCTTTCTAAAGAAAATTACTTTTGGGCACAAGAACGAAAGAGAGTTCTTGTTGAAAAAACCCACATACCTTGAATGATGAACTTTAGATCGATACTCATTTTTGAGATGTTAATCGTGCCTTTAAATGATGGTTCTTGGAGTTCTTGAACTAGGAACTTGGAATCTTGAATAAATTTGCAGAATTAATGGTGAACTTTGGAGGTTCTTGAAGTTGGATGTAGGAGCTTAGGGTTTTCTTTTTGAGGGAGTTTGATGAAATATAACATATAATGCTTCTAATAGGCTTTAATATAGGGTTTGAATGGATTTTAGGTGAGGGAGAATGACCAAAACACCCCTAAAAATCAATAAAATTCTCAAATCTGTTCTTTGGTGGACTGTTTTGATAGTCTGAAGTAGATCAACCATAACGTTTTACTTCGACATTCAAATTGGACTAAACCAATTTCATTAGAAAGAGGACTCGCTGAGCTTTCCATTGACATACAGTAGATCACCCAGATCATTATGTACAAGGAGTTATGATAGTTTAAAGTTGAAGAAAAAATACACCAGGCCTCAGTACTTTTTCCTGTACGTTTTACTATTTACAACTATTTACGGTTCGATCGGAATGTTCATAACTCGTCGCTCGGGTGTCCATTTTTGATGATCCACATATATTTGGAAAGCTTATTCGATAATCTACACAATGGTGGGTCATAATCTAAGGCATTTCCCACGGAAAAGTTATAATTTATTCTAGAAGATAAAACCCAACACGTTTACGCACAAAATTTCAACGAAAAATTTCCCGGTGTATTACATTACTTTTATTTTTCCTTAGAAAAAAATATGATTCTTTACCATTTTTACTAACCTATTTCTTGAATAAAATGTTTTGAAACAATATAAATAGTTTACCCCTCTTCTCGACCTTAACACAATAGCATCCACAATGTAGTCATCAAATATTCTTATGTAGGGGGAGATTTCTCCCAATAGGTTTTAAGTTTTTCAATATGGTTTTTAATATATAAGTCATTTGACCGAATCATATTAATAATATATTGTTAGTATTTATTTTTCGTTGACATCTGATTTATCGTCTATATGATTTGCAAACTATAAGTTTCTGCATGTCGCCCTCTCGATTTCGAACCTAATAGGATTTCCATCCCTATGCTTATGCAGCTGTTGCAAAGTGATCCATTATGTGATCCTCTATGAATAGACCTTCGATTTCAAGGAATGATGTGTTGTATGTTGTGATGTCAACAAAATAATAAAATTGGCTTTACCGTAAAGTACCTCGAATTAATTCAGGCTTAAGTTAAGTGCTCACCAATCATAGAGTGAGGAATCCTTCAAGGTATACTCTACAACAATTTTGGCTTGGTGGTGCTTCTGTTGAGATTCATCACAATAAATTGATCAATACCGCAATTAGTTGAATGGTGAAGAAGAACATATCACTGGTGGTTTTCACTGATTGAATTATGTATCAATCGAGGTATCATGTAGTTCTTAAGGAATTGTAGATGAAAGCCCCAATTTCTTCTTCCAAAACTGTTGCAAATTTAGGACATAAAGTGTTTGATGTTATTCTACAAACCAGTGCATGTATAGAGGTGAATATTTTTGTTATGATTGACAAAACTGAGAAAGAAAAGCTACGTAGTCCTGTGAAAGGTAATGGGTGTAATGTTTTTTATCCTACTATTCTTTATAATGAGATTACTAGACTACAAGATCAAGAAACTATAAAAATGAACATAATAACATTAGTCCTCCTAAGATCACGACTAATCAGGGGTATCCTATTGTATTTTTTCAAAAAGATAATTGTATGGTGAAATTAGCTAAAAGTTGTAAATTTACTCTAATTGAAAAATTCAGTAACACTATGCCTAAAATGGACACTATCAGAAAAGAATTTCTTATACAAACTGAGTTGAAAGAAATTGTGAAGATGACTCACTTTAATTCTATTTATTTGTATCGAGATCTAGACAATGCAAATGATCATTTGACAATATGGGCAAAATATGACATCTACATAGAGGGACAGTTGATGAGAATACAGGTTTGGACACCTACCTCTAAACCAAATGTGGAGACACCTCTAGTACCAGTTTGGGCAATCTTACTTGAACTCTATTGGCATTGTTACTGTCTGGAAATGTTAGCCACTTATTGTCTTCTATTACTAAGGTGTTATTTCTGGATTTTTCTACTTATAAGAAGTCTAAGGGCAGTGTTGTCAAGGTAAAAATTCAGATTGATCTAACGAAGCCTATATCTAATCATGTGTTGGATGGGCTATGATATTGATGAGAATGGTGAGGGCAGATAGTAATATATTCAATATGAAGGGTTCCAGACTTTTGTGATTACTTCAAGCATTAAGGTACCAACAATGTGGTTTGTACTATTAAGAAAATGGAGAGAGACTTTGCTAGCAGAAGGAAAATTATAGGAAAAAAGTAATACTCAAGCCAATACTGAGCAAGCCAATATGTAAGAAAAAGACCAACAATGGGACACCTAGAAGAATACATAAGAAGTATATTCATCCTCCACAAAAACAAATATACAGACCTAGATCCCCTTAAGGATTATCAAGACCAACTCAAACTAGAGATGTTCCACAGACTGATGATCTTAGTCATTCTACTTCTCAATCTACTAAGGATGCAATACATAAAATACACCCAAGGAAGCAGGACTATGCCAATCTTATGAAATGCAGAGACTTTACATAGTGAAAGAGCTTTGCAAATGAAATTTTATGGTCCTAAGATTATGCATATATATAAATGCAAATATAACTACAGGAGAAGTTTATTTAGGTTCTACTGCCCTGGACATTGGAGAGTTGAGTAACAATATTATTTTTGAGGTGAAAGAAAACTAGGACCAACAAGTTTATAATGAAGAACATGTTATTCCTACTCAGACACCTCAGATTTACAGGGGACAGTAGGTTTCTTATTCTTTTGGTGATGTAGCCTTAGGTAAAGATATGTAGTTTAGACCTTTCAATAATAAATCTTCCTTGGAATTGAATAAGAAGAGGAGAGATAGTATTAAAAGAAGTTAGGAAAAGATGAGCAGGGTCTATAAGTTCATAATAAATTTGTATTGCTCCAAGATGGTATACAGGTGACTGATCAATTCAAGGGAACCTATGTAGATGCTAGTATACTTAAAGGAAATCCTGATCTTAATGAGAACTGTAGAGTGATTCACTTTGAGGAGAAAGACATAGATGTAAATAATTAAGTGCATATTAAAGAGGACTTGGAGGTTGAGAATTATACTTTGTGTAATAATAGAGCTAGAAAAGCTAAAATTTAGAAGAGTTTGAAAAGAGCATTAGTAAATGACTTCTGGCTAGATGAAATGCCTACCTCTACTATTATTTAACTTCTTTCAATAAGGTCTGATCATATCTTTTACTACTGAAACTCTTTGACAGAACTAACATCCCGGTGTAATACTTTAAATTCTTGAATTGTTGGGTGGACAATACTACTATGAATTAATGATGTTCTAGGCCTGTGGAGGGTGTACCTATATGGGCCTTCCATATAAAATTAAAGAGGGTCTCTCATACATTGAGTGTTTGGTATATAAGATAATATGGAGATATAAACATTGCAGTTAAAATGTATGAGAAGAAAATACAGATGTCTGAGAGTGCAATCTTAAATCATAATAGTAAGGCCAAAAAAAGTAATCTCAATTGTTTGACAGTTAAATATATTAAGCATTTAAAGATAGAATAGCCAATACTCAAGCGGAAGACTCAATTGCTGTGGTACAAAGCAGGTGATACAAATTTTAAATATTTTATGCTTTGATGAGAGGAAGAAAGAGAAGACTATTTATTCATGAGGTTGTAGATAAACAAGGAAATTGTATACAAGGGGATGATAATATTGCAAATAGTACTAGAAATTATCTCTATGACAATGGTTCAAAAACCATTGCAATATATATGAAAAAATTGTCATATACCTAATACAATGGCTTACCAAGCATCCCATATGTGAGCATAGCCATAGATCTATAGCAACAGTCTTAGCAACGATTTTGAAAACCATCATCGTAGACTCCATAATGGTTATTATCTCTTCTGATGTGACACCTTTTTTTTCATTGCAATGATTTCTAATTCATGCAATAGATATTTGGAAATGGTTTGAAACCATTGCCAGAACCCTATTGCAATGACTTTCTTATAATAATGCAATAATTTTTTAGGCTATAACAACAGTTTTTGGGGCCTAGTGCAATCGTACTTTTGAAAGCTATTTCAATGAACTATAAAAGGTGTTGCAATAAAATAATAAATAATAAGAAATTAATTATATAATAATAAATATTACCCTAAAATATAATATAAATCACATAGAAATACATTAATCAACTAATCGTAATGCATATTATCCAACCTGTACAAAAAGCAAATATATAATATAATTTCACCTTTCAAGTGTCGACACACATAAGCTTACAGAAAATTCTGAACGATTCCTTAAACATACATTTCAGTATTAAGTACCACCATTACTTTTAAGAAACACGGATAGTTTTTAGAACCAAGTTGAGAACGACATTGAGGCAATCATAGATAACAAGTTTATACATATCCATGAAAACTTATTTTGCAGATGAGGTCTCAAGTTTCATCTTTTAGAAGCATTCAATGTGCAATTTAAATATTAGGCTTGGAACAACCTGCATCACTCAAGATTGCTTCGATAGCTCATAAACCTTCTCAATAGTCAGCTTTGATGATAATCCACCAGTTGTATGCTTGTAACTGTAAATCAATGCCTATTTTGTAGCCTCCTTACTACCGAGAAGAGAAGTAAGGGTTTTGATGTAATACTCTTCAGGTTCTTGATCTTTATCTTCATGTTTCTCAGTATACACTATATGAACTTTGGCTTCATTGAAATGTGATTTTGATGAATCTGCAGTTATTATATTATATCAATCCATCATGTAGATAAAACTTTAAGAACTAACAAGATCTATATTATATCAATCACCTTTTCATTAGCGCTCATAAATATATGTGAAATAATTTCCTAAGACTAATACCAAAACATTAAACAATCAACTTCTATGAATGTAAAACTAAATTTATAACACAGAGTAAGCAGTGTGCAATGTCTCCGATAGATCTAAAATAATATTGGAAACCTGAAATCAGAAGCCAAATTCATGTTCACAAGACATTATCATAATTCTCTGCCAAATATAGAGTAATCAAAAATATTTCAGCTAAAATTATCAAATGTG
Organism: Capsicum baccatum var. pendulum; assembly: GCA_030864225.1. NCBI lineage: Eukaryota > Viridiplantae > Streptophyta > Magnoliopsida > Solanales > Solanaceae > Capsicum > Capsicum baccatum. The sequence continues at coordinate 162,902,541 of CM061560.1, forward strand.
CTATTTTTTTTTAAAATCAACAAGGACATGTTGGTATTAATACAACATATGAACATCAACAATAAAATCCTACACCCATTGACACAGCGAGGACTAAAATTCACCATGTCTTAATAGAAGAGAGTTGGTAGTAGTACTCCCTAACTCAATATAAAGAGTCAATGGATCAAAGAAGCAACAGTACATGATATTCTTTTAATCAAAGAGAGAGTTTGTCACCATGAAGGAAAATAACCTCGTGTTCCATTTACATTAAATAATTTCCAAGTAGAAGAAACTAAACTTAATTAATTATACCAACATCAAATCGATGGACTCAATGAAAAAAGTTCAACAAACTTTTAGCATATAATAAAATGTATCCTCGGACATTTAACAGAGAACACATTTTTATAGAGAAATGTATTGTACTATAAAGCGAGCACTAAGGACTTGTTGTAGAATTTACAAGTACATAAAAGAACTATACAAAAAAATTTTCCCAATCTTACATGGATTCTACGAGGCTAAAGTATTAATTATGCTTCATTTACTCATTCATATTTACACCAAAAAGAAAGAAAAAGTATGCAATTAAACTTGAAACTGTGACATGATTACAATAATAACAATAACATTTCGGTGTATCCTCACAAAGTGTGGTCTGAGGTGGGTAAAGTGTACCCAGACCTTATCTCTATCTCTAAGGTAGAGATGTTTTAGACAGACCCTTGACTCAAAAAAATATTCAAATAGTTCCAAGACTGAGACATGATTGAATACATATGATCAAATTATACAGTTAACAAAAGAAACTAATCAACCCTATCTTTAATTTAACCATATAGGTAAAATTTACCTGATAGATACAGGGAGTACTGCTTGGCAATCGACTAGAAAGAAACAAGTACAAAATTATTGGAAATTAAATAGATTGTGCATTAATTAAAGTAATAAAAATCAATGCCATCAATACAGCTAGCTACACAATGACTACAATTATGATGGCAATAGAACACCAAGGGTAGATCCTCGCAGATGGGATACTAGACCCAGTGTTTTTGTTCCACTGGCCACCTAAACCAGATGTTCCCCTCTTTAATGTCATATCTTGTTTCAATAACATATAATTAATAATAATGACCAGAAAATAATAACACAAGTACAAGTTAACACATAGTCACATAAACAACACAAAAAGATCCCAAGAAAACATAAATGTTCCATTAAATATTGAACAAATAAAGGAAGGAAAATAAAGGGAAAGAGAGAAAGAGATAACATAGGGAATTTGAATAAATGGGAAAAAACTAAATTTTTTTAGTGATTCCTTAAATCAAAATGTGATTTAGAGAATCATGGTGTGATTGAGAAAAATAAACTCACATTTTCTATATTCCTAATAAACTCACACCACATACTTATTTTCTGCAAAATACTCAGATTTTTCTCATCAATTAACCCCGCTTTACCTAATCCCTCACCTCTATAAGTTAAAATTGACAAAAACAACTCTTCTTTTGTACTAATGTTACTCAAATAAAAAGCATTAATGTCTTGCATAAACGTATCGAGAAGAAATGCTTTATAACTAATATCGATGCTGGACTAAAAGGAATGTAAATAGAGAGGTAACGGCTAGGAGTCAGAGATAATAGAAAAAAAAGAATGATCTTGGATGCGTAATGAGATATTTTAAGTAATTTGCCAATGCCATTGTATTTAGAGATGTAGGATTCAAGATGGAGAAGGAAATCATATGGATTAGGGTTTTGGGATGCCATAATTGGAATTTACAAAAGATGAGGATGTTAGGGGATTTTGATGAATTGGGAGAAAGTTTGTTGGAAAAGTATTAAACGGGTCTTGTTTAGTGACTCGTGATGATTATCTATTACTGATATTTCTGGTGAAAACCTATCCACTAATCTTTAAGGGAATTCAAAAGAGAAAGAAAAAGGGTTTGAGAGAAAGATAAAAAGTATTGAGAAAAGTAAGTGGCTGACTTGTGAAAATATTTAGGAGGAATTAAATAATTGTTGCAATAGATATTCCCCCCCCCCCTATAAAGTGTTGCCATAGATGCTTTTATGGAAATGGTTCTAATAAGTGTTGTTATATGTATCTTTATTTCTATAATTAATCTATAGTGGCTAGGGTTATATCACTAAATTATAGTAGCAGAACAATTCTTTTTGGTAACAGTTAGAACTATTGCAATAGACCTTCTATAGCAACCTATAGACAATCGTTGCCAAAACATCTATTTCTATAGGCCAAATATGGTTGCATGTACCTATTTTGAAAAAATATTTGTTGGGAGGATAAAAAGATAGATGAAGAAATTATGGACTATATCCCTAAACTAGTTATTGAGGAGCAAAATATCAAGTTACAATCCGTGCCTTCTAAGGAGGATTTACACCATGTGGTATTCTCCTTAGATCCTTATTCAGTTGTAGGCCTTGATGGCATGAATGGTATGTTTCTTCAAACTTGCTAGGCTATTATTTGTTAGGATCTACTAGCAGTGATATAATTCTTTTTGTGTGGTAGTTTTATGCATAAGTACTTCTCTTATGACTTCTTAGTCCTATTGCCTAAAATACCTCATCCAAATAAATAGCCTAAAGATAGACCTATTATCCTCACCAACTTTACAAACAAAGTCATTTCAAAATTGATTTCTAACAGATTAGCGCCTATACTTCCACTATTGATTTTTGATAACTAGTTTGATTTCATTAAAGGTAAAAGTATAACTGAAAACATAATGCTTGCCTAAGAGGTTATTCATGACATTAAAAAGCTTACTTCGAGAGATAATATGTTTAATAAATTAGACATGACTATGTCTAAAGTTTATGTTTGAATATCATGGTTATATACCTGCCTCGTAATGAGAAGACTGAGCTTAGGTGAATAAGTTAAAGATATGGTCTAGAGAATTATGGAAAATAATTAATGCTTTATGATAGTGAGTAGAGTCATACATGGTTTGTTCCACTCTAGAGGAGGTTTAAAATAAGTTAATCCACTTTCACCTACATTATTCATTCTAGGTGCAGAAGTGTTGTTAAGATTATTGAATAATCTATACCATCACTATTTGAATGAAGGTTTTCATATAGAGAAGAAGGGACCTCAAGTTAATTATCTTAGCTTTGCTGATAGTGTTCTAGTATTTTTCTCAACAACTAGATTTCCTTTTTAGCTTATCATGAAGATATTGCATAAGTATAAGGATTTCTCATGTCAACTTATACATAAAGATAAGAGTCATTTTATGCTTTCTGGGAACATACCAGCAAATGTTATTAGTAGAGTGTCAAACATTATTGTATTCACTATAAAAGTAAGTCTTATCACTTACTTAGGGTATCCTTTATATATTGGAGAAACAGGGGTGATTTACCTCTCCAATATGATCTCTAAAGTTTTGAATAAGATAAAATAATGGAAGATAAACTTCTTAGCAATGGATGAAGGACCATACTAATATAACGATTAGCTTTTTGATAAAATATGTGAATTGTATATTACTGTGTGATTTGAATATTTTAGCCCTGCCTATAGTTACATTATGGTATTTCTGGAGTGTAGGGGTGTAACTTCCCAAGTCTGTACCCCAGACGCTACAAGGTGCTCATAATCCTGAAGGACCATAAGCTAACCCATGACTGGTACCAGCTGTATAAACTGAATGATAATACTGTAATATGTAGAAATTTGGTGAAGAACATGCCATAAGGTTCAATAATGTAATAAAACTAAATACGGTATAACAAAACCAAAACTAAAATATCTATCTAAAAATACTAGTCTGAAAAGCCTCTACTGTCTAAATAAGGACTTGATAAGACAAGTCCCCAACTAACTCCGACTACAGAAATAAACTTAGTACTAAATTACTGAAATAATAAGTCTATTCTCAAACTATGAGGACTCACCACTAAGTCTGCTGCTGATAGATCGAGCTGCTAAGTATGATCGAGAGCTGGTGTATCTAAACCTATCATATAAGATATTATAACAAAAAAAAGGTATGCGTCAGTACTTTAAATGTACTGGTATGCTATGTGGGGTAGGCTGAGATGGATAGGTTCATATGCATGAACAATATTGACTGAATTACATGAGTATACCGAATAAGAGTACACACGTGAATACGTAAACTATAACTAAGATCATGATAACACTAGAAACTGAGTTCTGAGTTACTGATTTACTATTATATGAGTTTACCGATATTGTGTCACTGATAACTGAGTGACAGTATCTGACAGTCTTGATCCTGTGGAACTATACTAAGTTTCATACTGAATTGAGTGACTAAATCTAACAGTCCTAAATCTATAGAATTGAACTTAGTTCTATTCTAAGACTGGAATTGAAACTGAGACTGTGAGAGGTAATCACCTAACTGACATGTCCCTTTCTGAATAGATTGGGGTCCAACCTATAACCCTAAGTGAAAGGGTATCAATACCATGCCACGGGTAAAGACAACTGGTTGTGGGGTCAGTCCTAGTCTAGCGGGTGACCCTGAAATCCGTCCTAACTAGTGGGTGATCACTGAGTATGTCAGTCCTATCTAATGGGTGATATCACTTAACCTATGCTGGATACGTAGTTTTGGTACTTTGGGATTACTTCTAGGTAGCCAGTCTTAGCTAACAGGTGATCCCCCATCTCTAGGGTCGCTCGGTGCACAATCCTACTCCTAACTTAATAAACACTGAACTGATTCCTAGTTTATACTAGGCTTGACTGAACTGTTATTGATTATACTATCTAACTGAATTGAACTGAGTTCACTAAGCTCTATTGATTGATGAAATAATACTGAATTCTGTTAACTGACTGAATTTACTGAGGTCTGAACTGAATACTGAACTGGACTGGACTTATACTGAGTCTACTAAGTTCTGTAACTGACTAAGAGTACTACTGATTGTGACATAACTGATACTATCCTGAGACTGATCATAGCTCTAAGTAATCAGCTAAATAATCGGATATTAAATACCCCCAGGACTCGATAGAATAAATTATAAGACATGGCTCAATCTTGAAACATGATAAATAACTACTTGATCATCATTTATTCATTTGGACATTCTAGTAAACACTTGCATGACATGAACTTGAATACATGCTAACATGATATAATTTCATTTTTCAATTCTCATGAACAACTCATCAAATATTTGAATGGCATTGTATATTCACTTAGTACTAATTAACACATGAGCACCACAATTTCAAGGCTTTAACATGAATTCACATGATACTACATGCATAATAGTTGTTTTTACATAAATCTTGCACTTAATTATGGAATAGAAATCCAATCAATATTATAATCATGAATACACTTGAATCCAAATCATGGAAAGCATGAAATTAAGTTACTTGAAGTTTAAAAGAGTTTCTTGGACTCCAAGGGTGGAAGAAATCCTTGGATGAAAACTTTACATACCTTGGTTGCTAAACTCTTGAATATTAATGGTGGAATCTTGAGCCTTGAATTTGAAATTCAATCACCTAGGGTCCTTGTTCTTGAGCAATTTGAGAGAAAGTGAGTGTATGTTGCCAATAGAAGGCTAATTTTAATTTCTTGGGGGGTTGAAGGATGTGGGAAAAGACCCAACTACCCCTAAGGATACAGCTTTTTAATGACTAAAAACTAAATTATTGATGCATAGACCGACGCACCACATTGTTGGCATTGATGCGATGGCCAACGCTGCACGTCGAGTTCGCATTAGTTCACTGGAAATTTCCACTGGAGCCAAGGAAAAATATTGATCAACGTGATAGCCACCATACCTACTGACATTACTGATCATGAATTTACCTACTGACATTACTGATCATGAATTAACCTAAAGATTGACATTTTAAGGTCATAAAAAGTCATGAAATAGAGTTGCCAACTTACGAAGGCCAAAATAATACTAAGTCTGAATACTTAGCTAGAATTTTATAAGTCTGGGGCCCCTTAGCAAGCTTAAAAGACTGAGTTGATCTTAGGATTTTGTGGGGTCTTACAATATCTCCCCCTTGGAAATATTCATACTTGAATGAGACTAATTAAATTGAGAATACTAATAGACTGGACTTAGACAATGAACATGCACAACTGAAGCATGATTTCATGACTGAAATTATTGATATACTGAACATGCATATCTGATGCATGAGTACATAACTAAACATGATTTATGAATGCATAACTAGGAATACTGATAAGGTGGGCTTATTTATTGGACATGATGTCTGATGCATGAGTACATGACTGAACTGATTCGTGAATGCATGACTGAATATGCCACGGTACTAGATGCCAAGTTTATAACTGTAACTAAACATGGACTAAGCTAATCTAAGGAAGACTATTACCTTAAGCTGAGAATACCGATAAACCTGAGATCATTTACTAAACATGTATGAATGCGAACATGAGAATATTACTGAGACTGAAATGGGATACATGAACTGAGTATCATAAACTAAACTGAGACCCTAAACACATGGCTTACGGCTAAGATTAGAACTTAAGGGTCTTCTCATGAGTGCCCATTATTCCAAACTGGATTCTTTATGTGAAGAGAAACTAGGAGGTTAAGGGAATAAAAGCTTGAGGGTTATGGTGTATCTCCCCCTTGGGAAATTATGTCCCTTGAAGAACACTGACTTGGCTGAGATACTGAGAAAAGATAGAATAATGCATAGGGCACTTCTGAACTGAGTCATGACTGAATATCTGGGATCGGAATCTAGGACATGATATATGAACTGAGATGAGCGTGCAACTACCTATTTGCTCTATCTTGGAATAGTTATATTCATGATACTTCAAATAGTATGACTATATGGAATGATGGAAACCCAATCATATGAACATTGTCCGTCTCACTGCTAAATTGAATTGTTGGTTTTGTGGACTAACTTAAGCTGAAAACTTATATTTGACTGAAGCCTTTCTTTGACACCCTTTTTATAGAGTTCTAGTGGCTTTAAGGAGCAAGGAGTCTTGGCATGGGTGAATAAAATAGCTGAATAAGAAAATCACATCCTGGCTAAAATTCTATAGTATGAGTCGAGGCCTACGAAACATCATCTAAGATGAAGTGACTAAGCCTTATGCACTGCAACTTTAATTTTTTTCAAGCTTAGACATATCCCTTGAATACTCTCTCAACTATACTCTCCACCTTAATACAACACTTTTTCTGAAATTATTGAAATATTTATATAGGTACTGAGCATGAGTGCATAAACACACTAACTTATCTGTTTATCTGAGTGGTTGATAGCTGAATACTTGCACAAGTAATAGTGAACTGTACTTAGTCTAAATAACTGGGCTGAAACTGTAGGGTATTATGCATATGAGGTAAGGACTGACTGTGTAATAGGAGATAACTAAGCTAGAATTTATGAAAACTATATTATTTGAGAAGGCAAGACCAATCGTATAACATGACTCTGAAATAGTCTATAAACTGAGATAGTGAAATACTGATGACTTAATAACTAATAATTGCATGCTATGGTTAAGCAAATCTAAAACTTAACTGAGTTACTGATCTGATTAATGGACTGGGATAGTTACTGAGACTGTAACTAAGACTGTAACTGAGACTGTACTAGAACTGAATAATGGGTTCTGATAACTCTACCTACTGAGGTCTGATCTGGACTGAATTCTCCCTCTATGTTTAAGCCTACTCAAATCTCGTAAATGCATTTAGTCACTTACACATCAACATGACATTCAAGCCTATCTTCATAACTATAGCCTCATGTAAAACTAGCATGTAATAATCTTTTCTTAACATGAAACATTGACCCTCCCCTTTCTAAGCAACTGCACGTTGTACATCACTTCATAAATAGAGTTTACTAAAGGTTAAAACATGAGGACCTGAAGTATGAATGGCATTATACCAAACTTGACACTTAACAGAGGCCTGAGGAATAGGACATCAACATCTTGTATTTTATCAAAAAATCTAAATTGAGGATTTGCATGATGAAATTTGAATTTAGCTGATCATTAGGAGTATAGCATTGGTCATGGGAACTGAGCATACTGTAAAGCATGACATAATTACATGAGTCATGAGTTCTATGACCTAATTTTGGAGTTTCTATATTCATGGAACATGATTCGTAACGCAGAGTGAACTGGAACTTCTTATACTAGGAATTATAAGCGTATAAGATTCTTGTCAATGTGCACAATTATGAGCTATGATCCAAAGCTGACATGTAAGGCATGGGTAGTTGTTGTGATAGCTGAAGTAGAAAACTTTACACTGAGGTAAGTACAGGTTGGGCATCAACCTCTCCTACTGCTTTTCTACACATGCTGACATTACTATAAAAATTTGAAGGCCAAACTTTTTGAGATATCATAACCGGACCGTTCTTGTATACCCGTCGGCTATGATAGACTGAACCACTGGGGTGGAGACTGAGAAAGGTTCTGTTAAGGTTTCCAATCTGACTTTAAAATCGAATGCTATGTAAGGAGCTACAAAAGACAGAGAAGCTCTTAAATTTGATAAGATAAAACATGTAAATAGAAGATCTGTGATGTACTAGTGACCGCATCAGGAGAATTTTCCTAATATCGTTTGGACTGAAGTGCCTAGAGCCTATTTGGGCGTTGCCCACTGTGGAACTGGAAGTGGCACCCTACTAATTCAGGTGACTGGACTGAGCTGAAGGATGATTATACTGACCCTGTTGGCACAAATATTTTCCCCTTTGAGCCATTACAGTACACTCCCACATCCTATGGTCTGGCTCACCATATCTAAAACACACATCGCTGCCTGCTCTACATAAACCTAGGTGATTTCTACCACATTCTTCACAAAGAGAGTGGGTACGACTACTGCTCATACTACCCTGGGTTTTGGAGCCTGGCGTCCCATCATGACTGTCATTCTTGAACTTTGGTACTAGTGCACTAGCTGAGGATGGAGATGGAACTGAAGATTTTGGATGAATTTGAGAATGGTTACTTCCCTCTGACTTAGGCTGATTAAAATTAAAATACCTATTTTAGCTCTCTTTTTCTGCCTCTCCTTCTTCTTAAGATTTGCTCCTTAATCTGTTGAGCATGGACCATAAGCGTGGATATGTCCATCTCCTTAATTAGTATCGTTGTTCTGTACTTCTTAACCATACTATCTGACACCCTAGACATGAACTTGCTCATTCGGGACCTATTGTCTGCTACTACATGGGAAGCATACCTAGCTAACTGAATAAACTTAAGGGAATACTCTTTTACATTCATATTGTCTTTCTTGAGATTGATGAACTCAAACATCTTAGCTTCTCTCAGCTCTAAGGGAAAGAATCTATCAAGAAAAGCAATAGCAAACTCTTCCCCATTCTATGGGCACTGCATCTATGCCCCTATCTACCTTCCACTACTTAAACCACGTATGATCTACATCTTATAGGTTATAGGTAGCTAACTCATCATTCTCACTAGAATTTACTCTCATGATATCTGTGACTTTCTGAACCTGATTGAGGAACTCTTGGGATCCTCTTCTGACTTAGACCTGAGAATAAGGGAGGATTTATTCGGGTAAAGTCCTGAAGCCTGGCTACAGTTGTATTGACCCCTAGGTTAGCCTGAACAGTAGCTGGCTATTCATTTTAAGTTGCTATTGAATTGGCTAGAGTAGTAAATGCGGCTCTAAATTCTGTATGTGAGACTTGCTCGTCCAGGGGATCTTCCTGAACATGCGGAGGTACTGACTAATTTCTGGTTCTCCTTCCGTTAGTCTTTTTGGGAGGCATGTTCTGCAACTGGAAGGAAGAAAAACATTATACTGATAATTTATATTGAGCTCATACTCACACGCACGACATGAATTCTGAAAGGTCAGAAACTTTTCCTAAAACATCTTGTAGCCCCCTGTCCATAAGTGTGGCGCGCTGCACACCCATGCACAAGATTTAACTAGATGCAGATTTTAGACTTTCTAGGACTCTATTGAACCTTAGGTTCTAATACTAAGTTTGTAACTCCCCGAGTCTGTACTTCAGATGCTACACTGTGCTTATAATCCCAAAGAACCATAATCTAACCCATTATTGGTACCAGTAAGAAGGGTGTTAGTATCGTACCACGAGTAAAGACAATTGGCTGTGGGGTCAGTCCTAGTCTATGGATGACCCCTAAGATTTGTCCTAACTGTCGGGTGATCCCTGAGTATGTCAGTCCTATCTAACAGGTGATATCTCATAACCTACGTTGGCTACATAGTTATAGAACTTAGGGATTGCTTCAAGGGACCCAGTCCTAGATAACGGGTAAACCCCCATCCCTAGGCTCGCTCGGGGCTGAATCCTACTCCCAGCTGAATAGACACTGAACTAATTCCTAGTTCATACTAGGCTTGAGTGAACTACTACTGATTATACTGTCTAACTGAACTGAACTGAGTTCACTGAACTTCATTGACTGATGGAATACTACTAAATTTTGTTAACTGATTGAATTTACTAAGGTTTGAACTAAATACTGAACTAGACTAGACTGATACTGAGTCTACAGAGTTTTTCCTGAGTTTTGTAACTGATTGAGAGTAGCACTGATCGTGACATGACTGATACAATCCTGAGACTAACCTCTAGGTAATCAACTAAATTTTCCAGTATAAAATACCCCATGGACTTGATAGCATAAATTATAAGACATGGCTCAATCTTGAAACATGATAAATAACTACTTGATCATCATTCATTCATTTGGACATTCTAGCAAACACTTGCATGACATGGACTTGAATACATGCTAACATGATATAATTTCATTATTTAATTCTCATGAACAACTCATCAAATAGTTGGAAAGCATTGTATATGCACTTAGTACTAATCAACATATGAGCATCACAATTTCATGGCTTTAACATGAATTCACATGATACTACATACATAATAGTTTTTTTTACATAAATCTTGTACTTAATCATAGAATAGAAATCCAATCAACATTATAATCATGAATACACTTGAATCCAAATCAAGGAAAGAATAAAATAAAGCTACTTGAAGTTTAAAGAGTTTCTTGGACTCCAAGGGTAGAAGGAGCCCTTGGATGAATACTTGACATACCTTGGGTTCTAAACTCCTTAAAATAAATGGTGGAATCTTGAGCCTTGAATTTGAAATTCAATCACCTAGGGTTATTATTCTTAAGAAATTTGAGAGAAAATGAGTGTATGTTGCCAGTAGAAGGCTAAATTTTGTGTTTTTGTGGGCTAAAGGATGTGGGAAAAGGCCAAAATACCCCTAATGACGCAGCTTTTTAATAACTAAAAACTGAACTGTCGATGCATAGACCGACGCACTGAGTTGTTGGCATCAACGGGATGGCCAATGCATCGCATCGAGTCCATGTTGGTTCACTAGAAATTGCCAGTGGAGCCAAGGAAAAACATTGATCGATGCGATAACCGACATGCCGCGTTGAGAATGCATCGATGCACAATTTTGGATTCCCAAACGTGGTTCAAACGAGGTTTGAAAATTTTGAAACTCATTCGGGAACACCTACTGACATTCCTGATCATGAATTAACCTAATGATTGACATTTTAAGGTCATAATAGTTGTGAAATAGATTTTCCAACTTACGAAGGCCAAAATAATACTAAATCTGAATACTTAGCTAGAATTATCTAAGTCTGGGCCCCTTAGCAAGCTTAAAAGACTGAGTTGAGCTCAAGATTTTTCGGGGTCTTACAAGGGGTGATTATCATGGTTCTTAATACATTTTGGTACTATTTATGTGATATTATGGTTTTTGATGACTTTGAGAGCCTTATTTTTGACTAATATGGATATCTTTTGATCCGTGCGATGGATATCTGAATAGAATATCACACCAGCTCTAAAATATCAATTTTAGGATAGATAGATCTTTGGTTCAGGTCCTAGCAGAAATTCAACATAGGGGTGAATTGAAATTTTCTTCTGTGAGTCAACTACCGACCCTTCATAGTTGACTCGTCTGCAAATTAGAACACTTTACAAACAGATTAAATTCAAAATAGTTTAGCAAGAAAGTGACAAAAAGTAAAGCACTAAGATTTATCCTGGTTTGGAACACTAATGTAGTGCCTACGTCCAGTCCCCTTGGGTTTCAACTTTCCTTAGATCATTGAATTTTAGCTTGAGTACAATGATAGAAAACAAGTTCTGAAGACTTATTTTTCTCTTCAGATCTTGTGACAAAGGTTCAGTTCATGTTACAAAATTGACTCGATCCTATACTTTATATAACAATTGTAAACTAAATTTACAGAGCTTTGTAAGACTAAGTATGAGACACTTGAAATTTTCTCTTTAAAGTTGCTTAAGAAGTGTTTGTCTTTGGTTTTCTTATTTTATAGTCTTCGGTTGATACTCTTCATAAGAAAACCCAAGAGATTTCTCCTCAATCAAGGATTTAAATTGATTCCTTGATTAAGAAATGTAGCCATTTAATATATCCATATTCGGCTTTGGATCACATCCATATCAGATATCTCAATGATTCATCTTTCCTTTTAGTCTTGATGTCTACGTGAAGGTTGTGTACTTTCTTCTTTCGTTTAAATTATGATTGATTTCCTGATTGATCTAACCTGTCATGTTTCTAGTATGGTGATTCTCCTTCCATTTCAGAGATATTTGATTAATTCTTTTGCCATGCTTATTTGAGTGCTGTGATCTTCTATTGATTAGATGTCCTTTCATTTCTAGAGCCAACTTCCTTTATCAGCGGTCTTTAACATCATGCAAGGATCCACTTGTTAGTTTGTCATTATTAAAATATAGACTTCGGAGGCTAATAATATCCCCCTTTTTTATAATGACAAACATAAGTAAACATCAGTTGACTTCCATGTCAGTCAACTTGTTCCCCCTAACTTTGTAAGCTTCAGTCGACTTTGCTCCTCTTAACTTTGTAAGAATCTTTGATTAAGATTGTTTTTCAACTGTCCTTAAAGGTCGACAGTCAACTTTCTCCTAACTGATAGGTGGGAATCCTTACTTTTTCTCTCCCTCTTTTATCATAATAATAAAAAAATAGGAAGGAACAGAAAGAAAATAGCACACCTAGATAGAGCATCACACAATCCATATAGACAAAGGTAGTAGATAACCATCAATAGCTAAAAAATATAGAGTAATAATAGCAAGCAAAATATACCCAGCCAAAAAATGAGGAAAAGAACAGAGCAAAAAAACATATCATTGCAGAATAACAACCCAAAAATATAGAGTACTAAGCATGTAAAGTTATGGTGGCAACAAAAATATGTCAGAGTAGGAGTACATAGGTTTCTTATATAGTTTGGAATATAAGAAGGGAGAGACCCCTTTTGAATAAAAGATTTCAGCACCGCTTTGCAAGGAAATAAGTAAGAGAGTTATGGATGTTAGATAAGAAACGATCATAAACTTTCTCCACATTCTTGGTGAAGTTAGAGTAAAAGTTCTGAAAAAAAATGGAAAGCTAATTTAAAGAGGAGAAGGATTATGTCTTGATGGTCTCAACTTGGGAAAACATCCTGTTAAACAATCTTACTCCTTCCTATTTGAAACCGTCAAGAGAGAGTAACATTTGCCTATGTTGGTACCTGTCTCTTTTCCCTACTGTAGTAGCTTAGCAGTCGTCTCCTTGATGCTAGCTATTCCCTCCTCGATGGAAGTGAGCCTGCTCTTGATTTCTTCAAACTCCTTATTTACACAGGATATGGAATGAGGAACAGGTTTACGTACCTTGGATGTGTCAGGCCGGCCTTTGACAGTCTTCCTCTTACACCATTGTTTTGAATCATAGGTGAAAGAGACCTCTACCACTGGATCTGCTAAAAGGTCGATTCCATGGTAAAGAATAATTTGAGTGATGAGCAAATCATAAGGTAGATTTGTCGAGGCATGGGAGCCAACTGCACTTTCTATTATGTATTCATGAATCTAGGCACTCCAGTTGATTTTGTACTTTTTGGTCTTCCAGAAGAGAATAAATACATCTCTATAAGTCATATTACTGAGAGATACCTTTCGAGGAATCAAAGTGGTTGCAATGCTATGAACCAAAATCTTGTTGCAGATTTTGAGGGACAGAGGTCCAAAGGAGTTGTAGTTTGAGTTAGGATCTCAGACGACCTTCTTTGCTTTATCAAAACTAACTTTAAATCCTCTATCCCAATGCCATTCATGAATGGGATAACACCCAAGAATTCGGTATCAAATACTTTCTCAAATAGGAAGTTATTCAAAAATAATACGAGTGCCAAGAACCAAGGTTTCTAGTTCCCTGATGTCAGGGGAAAGACAAAGATTTCTGAAGAACATACGGATGGGATCTTCAAAAACCTTCAAGACACATAGACAAAACATCATTGACAAGTCTTGAGCTTTGATAAAGTGACCAATATTACAGTGGGATTCCTTTAGGAGAGAGAGATTGATAACTATACCAGAACAATACAATGATTCTTGAAGGTGAGAAACTTCTCCTTGTAAGAGAGAGTCATAACTTACACATGTCCTTCAGAGGAAGAAAATCCAAAGGAGAGGGTTTTCTTTTGTTAGAAGACGATATGGGACTAGGAGCAGTGCGTTTCCTGGAAACAGTCGACTGGATAGAGTGAGAAGAGGCTTCTTCAGAGGATTCAAAAAGAAGTATATGATCAAAGTTGAAGGAATATAGTTTGGGGTATGTTTTCATCAGAATAGCCATTGATCGTGTTTTAGTCATAGTAGGGAAAATGGGGATGAATGAGTATAAAGGGAAAGGAGTAAGGGAAGAGATATATTGAAAGAGGATGACCAAGTGTTGGGGTTGAAGATGAAAGGGTGGAGAAGTGTTGGGAAGTGAGAAGGGTAGAGAAAGTAATAATGAAGGAAGAGAAAAGGTGGCGTGTGGAGGGAATTTGAAAAGAAAGGATGGGGGGGTCAGAAGATTGATGATGATTTTTGTGCCAAAAATAATTCCTTAGAAATATTTTAGGGGTTTGGTAAAATATATGGCACCGAGTTTTTCTATAAGAAAAATCCTCAACAATATATAAAAAATAATTTTTGGCAAAATGGGTAAAACTGGACCAAGAAAACAAAAGACGAAAAATATGACTCATAAGTTATAAATGCTAAATCCTTCAAAACATCTTTTCATTTAATGAAAATAAAATTGGACTGAGTGAAATAATTTGTGTCCCAAATATATGACTCACAAAAGATTAACACCAAATTTTTGAGAAATCAAATTTTTTGGATAAGGGTCAGAAAATACTTAGATCATCAGCAAAGCATTATCATTTTACACAGAACATTTAAATAGCATTATCATATATTCTGGGAACAATCTCAAGATATAGATTAACATAAAGTAGTTGATGCAGAACAGCTTCCAAGAGTTGTGCATACTGCTCCGGTTGTTGAAGAATCAACTAAAGTTTTTTCCTTGAGTTTGGGACATTACTCATAAGAAGAAGCTTTCAAAAAAAAATCTCACAAGAGAATATCAAAGTTATCAAGAAAAAACATGTAACAAAGATAATAATAAATTTAAAACATAAAGAACTTGCCTCCCTTTTAAGAAGGTTTTAAAATAAATTTCATATTTTAGAGATTGTTTCACAAAAATCTCTTTAAAAAATGAGGAGGCCTAAAACATTTGAGAGTATCAATAAATAAGGACAATTCATATTTATTCTGACCTCGTCAGGGATTCTGTCTTTTTTTCTAATTCAAGAGTCTACTCTGAAGGAGGCATAGTCGCCTCTGGTGACATTACCTCCAACACTGTCACTGAATCTGACTGACTATCATTTACATTTTGTATAGACAGATGATACATTTTTCTTTCCTGTTATACTTTTGGAACATCTGCTATCAATCTCTCTATGTTATAGACCTTGCGGACATGTTCCGACAAAATAACATGATTAATTCAGCTTAGGTACCCAAACAATCTTAGGTCCTTGCGGTTTAGATGTACTTTCTTTAGGCTTCCGAACCCACACATTTTTAGGCTTATGCCTATAAATGTAGGATTTATGCTCTCTCTATCCATAGATGAAACAAATAGGTCATAGATATGAGAAATAGTTCTTAGCTGATTTAAACAATCCTGATGAGGAACTTGAATAGTTTTTGAAAGAGTTTGATCTTACAAAACTATGGCTTGGAGATACCTTAAAATTGTTTAATCTTATTTTTGTATCATCAAGCTCTTCATTTAGTAGGTCAATCTCAATTTGACATGGCTTTATTTCTATTTGCTAGTTTCGTCGTTCCTCTTCGAGTTTTTATTTACATTGGCTTCACAAATTTTCTTATCTTGAGAGAGTTCGTTATATTCATCTATAACCTTTTGAAGCACTTCAGTAATCATATCTAAGTGTGATTCAAGAATGTTATAACTATAATAATTGTGTAGTCTTACCTCGTTATATTCTCTTATTGCCATGATGCACATATTTGTGGCTTTTTCTTTTTTCTTCGGTTTCATCTTCATCACTCCAGGCTCCAAAACTTTAATTTTTACTGGATATTCTTTTATTAATTATGGATAGTTTTATTTGATGTGGTCAGACTTTCCACAGTAGTAGTGGCGTTCATCATTTTTTATGGGATCATCATTTTTGCCTCTTTGGGATCTTTGTTGTCTTTGTCTCATGATCTTCCTTTCCGCACAATTGATGAGGGTCATTCCATCACTATTCATCCAAAATATTCTCCTCTTCAGTTGGATCAGCATTGAAGGTTATTGGTTTCTTCTTATTATCCTTGTGAAATCTGTTGATATAATTTTTCTCATATACGATAAGGTTACCTAGCAGTTCATCATATGTCATGCTGTGGAGATCTCCATCTACCAGAATGGCAGCCTTGGTTTCCCAAGTCTTTAAGAGACTTTGGACCAACTTCTGGACTTACAAGCTGTGGGGATAGATCATCCCCAGTTATTTCAGTTCGCACACGATTCTACTGAATCTGGCAAATATTGTTTCAATGTCTTCATTTTCCTCCATTTTGAATAACTCATATTCATTGACAAGAGCAACAATTTTTGACTTCTTGAATTTCGTGGTTCCTTCATTGGTTGCCTCCAGTTTGTCCCATATTTCTTTTTCTGTTTTATACATTGAAATCTTGCCGTATTCTTCTCCACTAACTGTACACAAAAGCAAACTTATAGTACGTGCGTTAGTTTGAATTACCTCTTGCTGTTCTCTGGTGACCTTAAAGCTTTCAAGGTCCTCTATATCAGACTGCTAGATTCTTTATCTTTATCCTTTAACTTCTACTTGAGTCCTAGAATCTACTTTGGACCATTATTGATAACAACCCAAGCTTGCTAGTCATTTGATTGAACAAAGATCTTAAACCTATTCTTCCAGGAAGAGTAATGTTGTCCATTAAAGTATAGTGGTCTTGTGGAGGAGTGAACATCTTAAAGGAGACCACTTAGAATCGGATAATTAGCCATTTGTTCTTTGCTCACTGGTGGTTAAGAAATGCTATTTGTGATACATGCTCTGATACCAATTGAAATTCAATTGAAGTTTTCTTCTGTGAGTCTACTGACCCTTCACAGTCGACTCGCCTACAGATTAGAACACTTTATAAATAGATTAAATTCAAAATAGTTAAGCAAGATAGTGACATAAAGTAAAGTAATAACACAAAGATTTATCCTGGTTTGACTCACCAATGTAGTGCCTACGTCCAGTCCCCTTGGGTTTCAAGTTTCCTTAGATCACTGAATTTTGGATCGAGTACAATGATAGAAAACAAGTTCTAAAGACTTATTTTGCTCTTCAGATCTTGTAATACAACTTTAGTTGATGTTACAAAGTTGACTCGGTCCTATTTTTTATATAATAATTGTAAACTAAAGTTACAGAGCTTTGTAAGACTAAGAATGAGATACTTTGAATTTTCTCCTTGAAGTTGCATAAGAAGTGGTTGTCTTCAATCTTCTTATTTTATAGTCTTTGGATGCTACTCTTCATACAAAAATCCAAGAGATTTCTTCTCAATCAAGGATTTAAATTGATTCTTTTATTGAGGAATGTAGCCGTTTGATATGTCCATATACGGTTGGATCACGTCCATATCAGATATATCTGTGATTCATATTTTCTTTTAGTCTTGATGTCTATGTGATGGTTGTTTCCTTTTTTCTTTTATTTAGATTCTAATTATTTCTTGATTGATCTAATCTGTCATTTTCTGGGATGGTAATTCTCCTTCCATTGCAAATATATTTGATTAATTCTCTTGCCATGCTTGTTTGAGTGTCATGATCTTCTTGTGATTGGACATCTTTTCATTTCAAGAGCTAGCTTCCTTTATAAGCATTCTTGAATATCTTATATGGATCTACTTATTAGTTTGTCATTATTAAAATTAGACTTTGGAGGCTAACATCGGTGCACCTAAGCTCATTTTGACCTATTGGTTAGAAAGTTGAAAAAATTAGAAATATAGGTGTGGGACCCACAGTTGGTTAAATGATCTTAGATGGAAAATTCGACTTCCCCAGCAGCTTCTAAATATTAATTTTAAGGTGGTAACATCTTTGGTGTAATTTTATGACATTTAAATCTCATTTCAACCCTCGATTTGGAAAATTATAATTTCGAGTTTTGGGGATCAACTTTGTGAAAATGATACATTTCAAAAATTTGATTTCGCCATTGAGTCTGGAGCATCGAATTTGGTATAGTTATATAGTTTTTTAATGTATATTAGACGCTAAATAAATTTTGAGTGACCCATTGAAGTCAGGGTTGGACTTAAAGATAGAAATATCAGGTCTAATTGCAGTTTTTGGGGTATAAAAACAGCTTTTCCCCTTCTTTTTGCCCATTTTGCTCATTTTTGAGCTTGTCTCTTGAGAGTTAAATCCTAAAATAGTGTGGAAGCTTAAAACTGAAGTTTGTGGGAGCTTGGGAAGCTAGATTAACATCTATTTCTTGATTTTATTATGGATCTAAGATAAGAATTCACCATTTTCTTAGTAATTTCTTGATTAATTTCTCAAAACTTCAAAAATCTTAGGGTTTGATTTTAAACCCCAATTTCACTCTTTTTTACTTGAATAATATTTTTATCTTATAATTATTAATTTTTTATTAATTTAACCTTCAAAACAACTCTAATTCTTGATTTTAATTTGAATTTCAAAGATTTTACTCGGTATAGCTTTAAAAATAGTTTTTCTTCGATTTGAACCTTATTTTTGACTCAATTTGACTTGGGTTTTCAGGTGTAGATTTTTAAAAATATGAAAACACATTTTTGAAGTAAAGTTACAATTTTGCCTTTCTTTGTTTGAATACCCATTTTAGGGGTTCGTTTTGACCCTGACTAAAAGTAGTTAATATGGCTGTCGTTGGTTTTGTTTTGATGCTTTGATTTCATATTTGATTTTTTTGGAGGAGCTCGAGATTGTTCGTGAAAAGTAAGGTCGTGGTTCAAAGTATAGCAGACTGATTTTAGTTTTTGTGGTAGGTTATGTCTTAACTCTTTCAAACTGGGCTGGGTAGTAAATAATGATACAAAATGCATGTTAAGGGTAGAAACTAATCATGACAAATATCTATCTTTTTGTTGTACCTGTGTAGGGGACTATATGTGATATAATTGTCAAAATTGAGATATTATATGATATGTGTAACCATGTGGAGTCCTATGTAATATTGATAGCCTTGAATACATATGAATAATTGTATTGTGTTGTTAAAATTCTTAATGTTGAACCATTGGTGTATTGTGATTATATTCATACTTTATTGGCATATGAGACATGTGGAAAGTCAAAGATGAAATGAAAATAATGAGTGAATATTGGCTCACATGGTTTAGAAAATGTATCATTGTGAATGTTTGTAAAAATATCTCATGTGGTGCGTTGTGAAAATACACATTGTGATTGGTTGTAAGCATGACATCCTCATGTCATACTCATTCATTAAACATTGGTACCATCATGGAAACACCTGAGTAACACTGGCAACACCTTTTTAAAAACCCTTCCCGAGGGATACATCGGGGAGAGATATTGTAACACCTTATAAAACCCTTTTTGAGGGATATACCAAAAAAGAGATATGACATATATGGATTGTATACGAATTGACGAACCCCTTATGGGTCCTGCATTGGAAGGCTTTCCTTGATGATTTAAGATATGGGCTAAAGAACCCCCTAAGGGATATGACGGTTAAGAATAAGTATCCTCTTCCTCGCATCGATGAATTATTTGATTAACTTCAGGGTGCTTTGTTTTTTAAGATTGATTTTAGGTTCGATTATAACCAGCTGGAGATTAGAGCTTTGGATATTTTGAAGATAACTGTTTGGATTTCATATGGTCATTATGAGTTCTTGATCATGTCCTTTGGGTTAACCAATGCCCCTGCCGCAATTATAGAGCTGATGAACTGGGTATTTAACTGTATCTTAACTCATTTGTTATTGTATTTATTGATAATATCTTGGTGTATTCTAAGAGTGAGGCTAAGCATGAAGAGCATTTCCAAACTGTGCTTCAGAGATTGAGGGATGAGAAGTTTTATGCAATGTTCTCTAAGCGAGAGTTTTAGTTGGAGTCTATTTCTTTCTTGGTCATATGGTGACTAAGAAAGGTACTATGATTGATCCAGCCAAGATTACCGCAGTTCGTAATTGTGCTAGACTTACTTCGCCCATGGAGATTTGAAGTTTTATTGGCTTAGTAGGTTATTATCGATATTTTTAAGGGTTTTTCATCCATTGCAGGGCCATTGACCAAGTTGACCTAGAACAAGATTTCCATTCAGTGGTTCAATGCTTATGAGTCGAGCTATAAAAAGCTCAAGGATTTATTAACTTCGGCTTTTATCTTGACTTTGCCCAAGGAGGGCGTGGCTTTTACCATTTTTTGCGATTCTTTAGGTATTGTGTTAGGTGCTATGTTGTTGTAGGAAGGCAAGGTGATTGCTTATGCATCTCGCCAGTTAAATCTTCATGAGAGGAATTATTCTACCCGTGATTTGGAGTTGTGCGTAGTTGTTTACCTTGAAGTTATAGAGGCACTACTTGTATGGAGTTCGTTGTGAGATCTTCTCAGATCATCGTAGCCTTCAGTACTTCTTTACCTAGCAAGATCTTAATATGAGGTAGTGTCGTTGGCTTGAGTTTCTTAAGGATTATGACTTGACCATTCTCTATTATTCGAGAAAGGCTAATGTAGTTACGGATGCCTTAAGCTAAAAGTTAACTAGAATAGGTAGCTTTGCGTATCATTTGACCTAGGAGGGGCCTTTAGCAATATAGGTTCAGTCTTTAACTAACTAGATGGTTAGGCTTGATATTTCAACACCTTAGTATGTTTTGGCATTTGTGAAAGCTAGATCTTCTTTGATGGAGCAGATTCAAGCTCATCAGTTTGATAATGTTAGATTGAGACTGATTCACAATAAGGTATTGAGTGGGAAGGCTAAGGAAGACTCACCTGATTCAGATGGAGTTTTGAGGATTGGGGGCCAAGTTTGTATGCCGAGAATAGGTGATTAGATTAGGTTGATCTTGAAGGAGGCCCATTGTTCCAGATATTCCATCCATCCAAGTGTGATTAAGATGTATCATGATTTATGACAACACTACTGGTGGGGTGGTATGAGGCAAGATATAGCAAATTTTATGGCTCATTTCCTATATTTTCAGCAGGTGAAGCCCACGCATATGAGACCTAGTGGATTGCTTCGAAGATTTCCTATTCCCAAGTGAAAGTGGGAACGGGTCACCATGGACTTTGTGACTGGTTTGCCTCGTACATCTCATGGTTCTGATAGCTTTGGCTTTAGTAGAGTTTGCATATAATAATAGCTACTATTCTAGCATTGATATGGCTCATTTTGAGGCATTGTATGGTAGGCTATGTCTCTTCCCAGTGGGTTGCTTTGATGTTTTAAAGATGAGACCTCGAGGTACGGACTTGTTTTGTAAGTCTTTAGATGGAGTTTGGGTCATTCAGGATAGACTTATAGCTGCTTAGAGTAGGTATCAGAAGTGCTATGTTGATCGTAGACTTTGTTCCTTAAGATTTGGTGTTGGTGATCGTGCTTTCCTTTGAGTTTCCCCCATGAAGGGTATGATGAGGTTTGGGGAGAGGGGAAAGCTTAGCCCTAGGTATATCGACCCATTTGAGAATCTTTGGGTTGTTGGTGATGTGGCTTATGAGTTGGCTTTGTCCCCTGATCTATTAGTGGGTCATCTAGTTTTTTATGTTTCTATGCTTCGCTGTTACATTCCGAATGAGTATCACATTATTCGTTGGGAGTCAGTTCAGTTACATGAGTTGTTGTCTTTTGTTGAGGAGCTAGTCTCCATATTGGTTAGGGATATTAGGTGGTTACGCTCTAGAGTGATCCCTATGGTTAAGGTCTAGTGGTGACATCGACCTATAGATGAGGATACTTCAGCGGTCGAGTCTGATATGTATATTTCTTATCCCCAGCTCTTTGTTGATTCAGGTATTTCTTTGTCTTAGTTCGAGGACGAACTAGATTTTAGTAGTGGATGATGTAACGGTCAAATTTTTGATGAAATGTGTGAATTATGAGTTTTTTCTATTATTTAACTATTTTAACCCTCCTTATAGTTGTATTATGATATTTCTAGAGTGGGGTAATTGACATGGTTCCCGGTGTATTTTGGTACTATTTATGTGATATTGTGATTTTTGATGACTTCGAGAGACTTAGTTTGGACTTATAAGGATATCTTTTGATTTGTACGATGGATGGATAAATGGAATATGCTAGAAGCTCCAGAATATTGATTTTAGGCTAGATAGATCTTTGGTTCAGGTCCCGGTGCACCCGAGCTCATTTCGACCTATTGATCGAAAAGTTGAAAAAATTAGAAATATGAGTATGGGACCCATATTTAATCGAAACGACCTCAAATGGAAAATCCGACTTTGCCAGCATATTTGGAATATCAATATTAGGGTGGTAACATATTCGGTGTGATTTTACGAATTTTAAATCACATTTCGACCCTCGATTTGGAAAATTGTGATTTTGGATTTGGGGGACAATATGGGTGTCATTGGTTTGCATAATCTCCATTGAGTCCGGAGCGTTGAATTTAGTACAGTTACATAGTTCGTTTGCGTATATCAAACTCCGAATAAATCCGAGCACCCCACCGAAGTTCGGATTAGACTTAAAGATAGAAAAATCTGGTGCTATTGCAACTTTTTTGGCATAAAAACAGTTTTTCCACTCTTTTTTACTCATTTTTCATCTTGCCTCTTGAGAGTTGAATTCTAAAATAATGTGGCGCTTAAAAGTAAAGCTTTTTGGAGTTTGGGAAGCTAGATTAACATGTATTTCTTGATTCTATTATGGATTTATGATAAGAATTAACCTTTTTCTTAGTAAATTTTTAATTAATTTCTCAAGATCTCAAAAATCTTAGGGTTTGAATTTACATCTCAATTTCACTCCTTTTCACTTGAATAATGTTTTAATCTTATAATTACCAGTTTTCATCAATTTAATCTTCAAAACAACTCTGATTCTTGATTTTAACCTAGCTTTCAAAGATTCTATCCAGTAATACATTAAAATAGTTTTTCTTTCATTTGAACTCATTTTTTACTTGGGTTTTCATATGTAGATTCTTAAAAATATGGGCAACACATTTTTGAAGCAAAGTTACGATTTTGTCCTTTTTTTAGAACCCATTTTGGGGGTCCGTTTTGACCCCGAACTAAAAATAGTCAATATGGGTGTCATTGGTTTTGTTTTGATGTGTAGATTACATATTTGATATTTTTGGAGGACTTCGGGATTGTTAGTTGAAAGTAAGGTCATGGGTTCAATGTTTAGCGGATCGATTTCGGCTTTTGAGGTAGGTTATGGTTTAACTCTTTCAGACTGGGCTGGGTAGTAAATGATGATAAAAAATACATGTTAAGGGTGAGAACGAATCATGACAAATGTCTATTTATGTGTTGTGCCCGTGTGGGGTCCTATATGTGATGTAATTGTCAAAATTGAGATATTTTGTGATATGTGTGCCCGTGTGGGGTCCTATGTGATATTGATAGCCTTGAATACATGTGAATAATTGTATTGTATTCTTAAAATACTTAATGTTGTACCATTGATGTATTGTAATTATATTTATACTTTATTGGCATATGAGACATGTGAAAATTCATAGATGAAACAAAAATAATAAGTGTATATTGGCTCACATGGTTGTGGAAATGTATCATTGTGGTTGATTGTGGCAATATATCATGTGGTTGGTTGTGAAAATACCCATTGTGATTGGTTGTAAGCATTACAGGTTGTAAGCATTACATCTTCATATCATACTCATTCATGAAACATTGATACCACCGTGGCAATACCTGAGGAACACTGGAAACACTTTTTTAAAAATCCTTCCCGAGATGTGTCGAAAGGAGATATTGTAACACTTTATAAAACACTTTTTGAGGGATGTGCCAGAAAGGAGATATGAGCTATATGGATTGTATATGAGTTGACGAACCCCTCATAGATCCTGCATTGGGAGGCTTATTTCATAGGTGTATATGGGGATTGTGCGACGACCTCGTGCATTATCATCATCATCATATACATTGCACTTACTTTATTGTATTTATATTGTGTTGTATTGCCATATTGACTTGCCATGTTACAATATATGTGATATATTAGAACTGTTAGTGCAAGAAGTATGGACTACTGTTGTGGGATATTCTTTTATTGCAGGTGACGTGCCCTTAGTGTATATTTTGTATGCTTTATTTATTACTTTGCTTAGTCGGCCTATGATACCTACTGAGTACAAGTGGACCGTACTCATGCCTACTGCGCCCTTTCGGTGCAGCCCGAGTGTGCCTTAACTTGCTTGACTTAGGCGATTATTGGAGATTCCAAGGTAGCAGTTGGACATTCATGCGTTCAAAGTTCACATCTATCTTTCTATATTAGTTATGTCTTTATTAGTGTTCAGAGACCGATATTTTTCTTTTTGGTTATTTTTCTGATGTATTTGACTTCGGGATTGTATTAGTAGTTCTTATACTATTGACACCAGGTTTTGGGAGTTCTGGTTGCATGCATTGATTTTATTTTTTCCACTTTTATTATACCTATGTGGTTCATCTTCATTTTAAAAGACTTACCTTGGGGGAATTTCTGTCTTTTCCCTATGTGTACCAGTTTGGGTGAGAGTCTTACTTGTCAAGGTTCGCCACAACTAGTGCCATCATGACCTATTGATTTTTGGGTCGTGACAATTAATCAATTCAATCTTCCAATCTTTGTATATACATCTTACCTTAGCCATATCTGCAACAAAAACAAATCTCCAATAACTCAAAAGTATTACTGTGGATTTTTTTGAGGGTTGAGTAAAGAAAAAAAAGTACTATTTGGATTTTTGGGAAAGATTTAGTTTCCCTTATGCTAAAGGAGGTGTTGGTGTCGGACAAGTAGTAGATATTTTTCTAGCTATGTAGTTCAAAAAATGGTGGAACTTTAGATTAAAGAAAGTCCTTATGAGGTAATTTGCTGAGGGCTAAATTTTGTCAAAGAGCTAATTTTGTGATTGAGCCAATGGATAAACTTTGGATTAAAAGTATAAAATGTAGAACAAGGTGAAGGCTGAGATGGAGCATTAACTCTGAAAGTTGTTGCTTTTGGTGGGATGATTGGCTTGGTATGGGCCATTGGCTGCTCACAACACTTTTGATGCTAAACCAGAAAACATCACAGTTGATAAATTCTCTTAGCAAGGACAGTTGAATGAAACTTTGGTTAGAAAACACGCCCCTCCTAATCTGGTGCATAAGATTCTCTCTACACCTATTAGGTATCATGCAAATCTTTTTGATCAACCTATTTAGAAGTCGAACTCTAGTGGTGTGCTTACTTGTTCATCTGTTTGGAACTTGATAAGGAGGAAAAAGACCACACTCTTAGTTGTAAACAACTTTTGGTCAGCTAAATCCCTTTTAAAATATCATTTCTTGTATGGAGAGCTCTCAGGAATAAACTTTCCACTAATAAAAATATCACAACCCTTAGACAGAACCCTAAAGATTGTAGTTGTTGTATTATACCTGGTGAAGATACAAATGATCATATATTTATGTCACGAAGTTTTTCCAACTGTTCTTGGAAGTTCTTCTCCAACAGTTCGGTTATAAATCATGTATCTACTCTTTTACCTAATTTGCTGATGAAATGGTGGTGCATCAAGCTTAAAAATGAAGTGCATAGACTAATCATACAAGCTTTACCTATTTTCTTATGTTGGAAATTGTGGAAGAACAAATGTTCAAGTAAATATGGGAGCAAAGAGTCTAATAGTACTAGATTCAAACTTCTTGTTAAGAAGCATATGTCTATGTTACTGTCTACTACTCTTCCATACATTGCCAGGTCACTAGATTGAAGAACTTTGGTTCAACAAATGGACCAAAGTCAGCATGAGGTGCAAATTATACATTTTTTCTGCGCTAAGGCCGTTGTTACACTGGTTAAGCTAAATACAAATGATAGTACCTTGACAATCCAAGTAGTATAAGGGCTGGAAGTGTTCCTGAGAGATTATGGAAGCAATCTTATATGTGCATTTGCTGCTTCATTAGGGTTAGGAACCAATAATCATGCTGAATTGCAGGCAACCATTATTGAAATCACCTAGCTAGTGCATTCAACATGGATACAAAAAGGTGCTCTTGGAGGTTGATTTAGAGCTCTTAGTTATATGGTTGAAATCAAATATCCATCCTCCATGTAGTATTTATAAGTACATTGTGAAGTTACAAGAGTTAGTACTGTCACTTGAATATTTCCACTGTCAACACATTTATCGGGAAGTCAATTATACTACACATGCTCTATCTAAACATAGTCATCAGGTTACTCAGCTATAATACTTTTACTCTGTTTAACAACTTTCTAAAGTTGTTAAAGGATACTTCAGAATGAATAATTAGAGTATGGCCAGTTTCAAAAAAAGAAAGAGGAGAACTAAGTCAATGTCGTGCATTGTTTTCTAATTACTTAGTTTCCCAACTTGTTTAGTTTTTGTATCGGTCTTTATACCTCGACTTTTGTACGAGATCCTTCTTAGTATGGGAAAGAGTTAGTTTAGTAGGCTCATTAACTCTAGTACCATCTTAAGTCTTTGGAGATAAGATTTTATGTCCCCTACCTTATACTTTATTATCATACAACAACAACAAACCCAGTATATTCCCACAAAGTAGGGTCTGGGGAGGGTAGAGTGTACGCAGTCCATACCACTACCTCTAAAGAGGTAGAGAAGATGTTTTCGATAGACCCCCGTCTCAAGATTAAAGACAACATCCAAAAGCATCAAAATCAAGGAGCATGATAAAATAACATAGGTACGACATCCACAGAAGATTGTACATTACAAAACAAAGAAAACCAAAGTCCACCTAATTACTGGCTACGACTCATCCACACCCTTAGCCCTCTATCCTAATGTTTTTCCTCCATACCTTCCTATCCAGGGTTATGTCCTTAGTCAACTGTAACTTTTTCATGTCACGCTTAATCACTTCTCTCCAGCATTTCTTCGGTCTACCCCTACCCCACTTGAAACCTTCCAAGGCTAACCTCTCACACCTACGAACTGGGGCATTTGTACCCCTCCTCATCACATGACAAAACCATCTCAACCTCACTTCCTGCATTTTTTCGTCCACAGATACCACTCCCACCTTCTCCCGAATAATATCATTCCTAACCCTGTCAGCCCTTGTGAAACCACACATCCAACGCAACATCCTCATTTCCACCACTTTCAACTTCTGGATATGAGAATTCTTAACCGGCCAACACTTCGCTCCATACAACATAGAAGGTCGGATTGCAATTCAATATAATTTACCTTTTAGCTTGTGGGGAACCTTCTTATCGCATCAAATACCTGAAGCGAGCCTCCATTTCATCCAACCAGCCCCAATACGGTAAGACACATCCTCATATATCTCTCCATTCCCCTGAATCCTAGACCCGATATACTTAAAACTATCCCTCTTGCAAACCACCTGAGAATCCAACTTCACTACCACCTCCTCCTCATGCCTCGAGTCACTAAACTTCCATTCCAAGTACTCCGTCTTGCTCCAGCTCAACCGGAAACCTTTAGACTCCATGGTTTGTCTCCAAACCTTCAGCTTATCATTAACCCCTTGTTGCGACTCATCAATTAAAACTATATCATCTATGAAAAGCATACACAAAGGAACCTTACCTTGTATATTCGTGTCAACATATCCATCACCAAAGCAAATAAAAATGGACTAAGAGTTGATCCCTGGTGCAACCCTGTTAAGACCAGAAAATGTTAAGAATCTCCTCCCACAGTCCTTACTGGAGTCTTCGCCCCCTCATACATGTCCTTAATCGCTCTGATGTATGCCACCGGGACCCTTCTGACCTCCAAGAATCTCCAAAGAACCTCCCTAGGAACCTTGCCATACGCCTTTTCCAAGTCAATAAACACCATGTGAAGATCCCTCTTACTCTTTCTATACTACTCTACCAGTCTCCGCATAAGGTGAATTGCCTCAGTCGTAGAGCAACCAAGCATAAAACCAAATTGATTCTCCAAAATAGGCACAATCTTCCTCAACCTCCACTCCACCACCCTCTCCCAAATCTTCATCGTGTGACTCAACAACTTAATAAACCGATAGTTATTGCAACTCAGAATGTCATCCTTATTCTTATATAAGGGAATCATTGTGCTCCATCTCCACGACTCAAGCATCTTTGCTGACTTGAAAATATTGTTAAACAAGTTGGTCAGCTACCTTAACCCTGCCCCGCCAGAGAACTTCCAAAGGTCCATCGGAATCTCATTGGGCCCCGTCGTCCAACCTCTTCGCATCTTGCAAATAGCCTCACTGACCTCCTCTACCTTAAAATGCCGACAAAATCCAAAGTGGCGACACTCCCCGGAAAGCTCCAACTCCCCTAACACAACACCTCTGTCCCCTTCATTATTCAAGAGCTTATGGAAATACGACTGCCATCTTTTCTCAATGAGGACGTCTTCCACCAAAACTCTGTTATCCTCCCCCTTAATGCACTTCACCTGGTCCAGATCACGACCCTTCCTCTCCCTAACCTTGGCCAGCCTAAACAACCTCTTCTCCCCGCCTTTCTCCTCAAACCCCTTATACAAACTCTCAAAAGCTACTGTCTTAGCAGCCGTAACTGCTAGCTTAGCCTCTTTTTTAGCTAACTTGTACTCCTACCTGCTCACCCGTTTCTCTTCTTTATCCTTACTTTCAACCAATTTACCGTAAGCCGCCTTCTTCAACTCCACCTTTTTCTCAACATCGTCATTCTACCACCAATCCCTCTAAAACTATCCAGACCAACCCCTCTAAACACCCAACACCTCCCTAGTAGACTCTTTGATATAACCAGCAGCCCTATCCTACATACTATCTGCATCTCCCCCGTACTCCCACACCCCCTTCGCCTCTAACTTTACCCCTATCTCTAAAGCACTATCCGAAGTCAGACTACCCTACCTAACTCTAGGTCGACCCTTCCCACCCTACCTCAACTTTCCCTTCTTGATAGCCAAGTCCATCACTAGGAGTCTATGCAGGGTCGCAAGATTCTCACTCGGGATTACCTTACAATCCTTGCACAAAGCTCTATCTTCCTTCCTAAGCAGTAGAAAGTCAATCTGGGTCTTGGCTACCCTACTACGGAAAGTAACCAAATGCTCTTCCTTCTTTGAAAAGCTGGAATTCACTACCACCAATCCAAAGTCCCTCGCGAACTCCAAGAGAGCAGCTCCCTTATCATTTCTAACCCCGAACCCAAAGCCCCCATGCACATCATCATACCCTAACTGCAAGACACGATGTACCTATTGAAATCCCCTTCTATGAAAATCTTTTATAAACTAGGCACTCCTCTAACCACCTCATCCAAAACCTCCTAAAAACTCTTTTTCTCCTCCTTGTCCAGTCCCACCTGTGGTGCATACGCACTACAAATGTTCAAAGTAAACCCCCCAAAACTAATTTGATAGTCATAACCTTATCAGTAACCCTTTTAACCTGCACTACCTACCCCCTAAGCTCCTCATCCACTAAGATGTCTACGTCATTTCTACGCGTATCACTACCTGAATACCACAACTTATACCTATCTATATCCATAGCCTTGAAACCTACCCACTTGGTCTCCTAGACACATATAATATTAATCTTTCTCCTCTTATAAATCTTAACGAATTCTATCAACTTACCCTGCAGGGTCCCAATGTTCCACGATCCTACCCTCAAAATATCAAATCTCTTATCCCCTTCCTTAATACCTAGCAACCCACATCTCAAACCTAACCCAACACCAGCCCCCGAACCCACTCCTAGCCCACCAAAACTCCCAAGACGTGACCCTATTCTACCATGAGCTACCCAAGCCACTACTCAACATAAAATACAGCAAAGGCTAAAACAACAGTAACAATAAAAGGCACATGCAAAGCATAAAATACATACAAAATTCAACCACAACAGATACTAGAAAAATAAAGAAATAAAATAAAATTCAAGAAATAAAATTAATGGTTAGAATTCACCGGGATATATAGAAATCCCATCGCGGGCACGCATAAAAAACATAGTAATATCTACCTCTAAGTAAATCGGGCACAACTAAAAACACAAGTAGCTGAAATAACAATTACCAAGAACTAAACTGTAAAGATTATGTACAAAGTAAAGTTTAGATGTCAACATGGTTCTATGTGTGCTGGCCACGAAAATTTTGAAGTAGAAATTGGTTGCCAGAAGTACAGTCACCAGAAAGAAGTTAGCTTTGCATCGCCGAAAAGTTGTTGAAGCTTCTTGTTGGTGTTGCTGGAATATAAATGCCGATGGACGTCTGACCAACTAATTTAACTATTTTAAACCATTTCTGACCGGTTCTTCCCTCTACCACCATCGCCGGAGTCGATCCGAAGAAAGCCTTAAATCTGCTGGCGACCACAGTAACGAAAGGGCAAACCAATCTGGGGAGAGAGAAGGGCTTAGTGAGAGAGAGATAGAGGGAGAGAGAGTGGCCTTACCTATTATAGTCACCGGCGTCGACTGGTCTGTTAAGACCATTTAAATATCCATTAAAGGGAAAAGAGGAAAGAGCATGTAGAGAGAGAGAAAAGAGAGGACAGGTTTGCTTTATTCCAGTTGACAACAATATCTAAGATAAAACAAAAATTCTAAAGTTTATCAAAAAAAATATATTAGGTAAATTAAAATTTATTATATTTATATATATAACTTCAAAATATTAATTAACTTAATTGTTATAAAACAAAATCTAATACCAATAAAAGAGAATGTTGATGTCAAATAAGGGGGGCTCCAAATAAAGTGGTATATTTTGTCCTCAGAAAATCTGTGAAACTCATCAGATGTGTCACTTTTGGAAAACTAAACCTCTATAATTTCTTTTATTTTTGAAACTTTTATTTAATGTCTGATATTTATAGTGAATTTAATTAATCTAAATTTACATAACGTAAAATTTTATATCAAAAAAATTTTTGTGTCCAATATTTAAACCAAAATTTTTTATTAAATAAAAAATAGCCCTAGTTATACCATATGTTCATTGATGTTAGTTCCATAAATTATGTGTATATCACACGATTCAAGTGTTGTGTAAGATTTTTACCTTTTCTTTCACACCTAATGAAAGTAAAACCATTAGAATCAAAAGTTCTAAATTGAACTAAGGTGTTTAACTTTATATTCAAAATGAATCTTTTTATGGTGTAGAAAACTTATTTAACTAGTTATAGCGCATAAATGTCATGCATTATGCTGAAATAAGTCAATGTCTTCTATCAAAATATGTAATTTTGAGTTTTTAGTTTATAGAAAAGCCATCATTTCACCCCTGAATTTATCCGCCCAACTTACTTTAACACTTGAATTAAAATTTCATTTATTTACCCTCCTTAACATCTTTAAAGTATATTAAAATATCCCATTCGTAGCCTAACCCAAGTAAAGGCTGGGTGTTATTAAACACATATATTTTGATTCATTCACGTTATAACCTGACCCATTCTCAATTATAACCCAACCCACTCTTAAAAAATACCCTATTTCACTTTCTTCTTCCTAAAACCTATCTAAACCGCGACTCACTTGATCTCTCACTTCAAATTAGTTGATTTCTATGGTTGTTTAGGATTTCTAGGTTGCTCCTAGATGAAATTTAACTACCTAGGTGATTATTAGTTGTTTCGACTGTTGTATTTTGACATTAGGGTTTTTGCCTTTAAAAAAATTCTAAGCTCATATTATTTTAATTTCATTTAGATTAACCATGAATTTGATGTATGTTACGTTGAGGTTTCACCATGGAGGAAAATTACAACAAAAGTCTTGTATTAAGTATCATGGAGGTATTGTTACTAACTATTTCGATGTTGATGTAGATAAATTTTCTTACTTTGAATTTATTGGTTACGTAAAGGAAATTAGTTATAACCATTCCTTATGCATTGTTTATGTCAGAATTCCTAAAAGAAAATATTTAGTAAAGGTGACATGTGATAGGGACATTTTGGATATTGTACCTTAACTTAAAAATGGAGATATTGTTGACTTATATGTGACATATTTAGTTGAAGAGCCTGATGTGGTTCCAACTATTGAATATGACCCCTATGTGGGAGGAGGTTCTACTACTTTTGATAAAGAGTTAAGTCAAGACTCAGGAGATTGTGAAAATTTAGAGTTTAAAGAGGGCTTCGTAGATGCTGCAGCACCTCAAGAACCTACAGTTAGTAAAAGCTTGAGTGATGATGGTACTGTAGCTAGGGGTGAATACCTAGGTTGTGGTGATGGTATTTTTTCTATTGGTGAAGACTTAGGTGGTTGTGGTGGTGGTGTTTCTACTACTGGTGGGACTTGGGTGATGGTGGTATTACTGCTAGGGGTGAAAACTTAGGTGGTGGTGGTGGTAGTGCTAGGAGTAATGACTTAGGTGGTGTTAGTGGTATTTTTACTACTGGTGAGGAGTTATGTAGTGGTGATATTAGTTTTTCAACTACTGGTGAGCACTTGGGTGATGGTGGTGTTGCTGCTAGAAGTGAAAACTTAGATGGTTGTGGTTGTGGTGTTTCTGCTACTGGTGGGGACTTTGGTAATGATGGTGTTGCTGCTAGGTGTTAGATATTAGGTGGTGCTAGTCGTAGTGCTAGGAGTGAGGACTTGGGTGTGTTTCTGCTAGTATTGAGCAGAATTTAGGTGACACTGCTTTTGTTACTGCAGCATAGGTCTCAGTCAATTCATTAGATTAGGAAAGTAAAACTGATGTTAGTTAAAATTTAGATCATTATGACTTTTTTGATAAAGGTGTAGATGATAAGTATGGTTGTGATATTCTAAGTAAGTAAGGATTTTAAGGGTTAAAAAAGGGCTACCAAGAAGAAGGGGTCTGATGAAACAAAAAAAAAGAAAAAAAAAACATAGAACAAAAGGTGTTAGTTTAGGTAAAAAGAAAATTGATGTGGGATATGATGAGGTTTTATCCAAGAAAAAAATTGTCTAGAGGGAAAGATAGCTGAAGATGAGTCATATGTTGATTCAGATAAAGAGGTAAGTTTTAAAATAGATTTTGATGAGGATAATTATGGGGATGCTGAATGTAACACCCCGTACTTTTGGGCTAGGATTTTAGACCATCATTCCTATGCGTATAGACCCAAACTAGATGATTCCTTGTTAATATATGTGTGGTGATCAATCCTGTAGTGTGGGAATACCTTTGAATATGAATTGAGGTCACAAAAATCCCCTAACTCAAAGATTAGTTAAAAACCTTTCTTTCGATTAAGTTTTAGTGGGCGTTTAAACTTGGGTCAACTTCCATCAACCATAAATTTTTTTATATAACAAATTAGAGGTCCTACTATATATGAAATGAAAGGACTTCGAAGTATCTTTCCAACAATACCAATTTCACCTTAATCTGATACCCAAATAAAAAGTTAGGGCTTTGCAAAGAGGTGTGCATTGCCTAACAATCGCAAATATTCACTGGAAAGAGTTTTCCATAGGTAGTGCGATGCAAACCATAAAGTTTTCCATAGGGAGTTCGAGGCAAACCATAAAGTTTGCCATATCTCTTGCGACGCAAACCCCATGGTACAATGACCTGGACATTTCTTTTTTGAGGTATTTCGAGGGCAACTAAGTCATTTGACACCCCTAAACGGTACCTAATCATCCTTAAACAAAATTAGGCTTAGTAGTAAGGTTTTGACTCCCTTAAGATCCCTATTTCATCTTTCAAGAACATAAGAGGAGAAAACAACTAGGGTTTGGGCAATCAAGCTTAAAGGTCCAATCTTTTTGAAATTTCTTGAATTCATTCCAACTAAGGTACATGGGGTTTTCCTAAAACTACATGGGCATGGTGAAATTGGTTTTAATGATGAATAAATTTTTAGAAATCATGAATTTACAAAGGGGTTTGGATTTACAATTACAATTATGCATTATGAAACCTTATTGATGATAAAGTTTTGGTCTGAGGCCTTCCCCCCTTAAATTTTATTTTTTGTTCATATATGTTCATATGTGGGTTGAATGATTGAAACTTGATTTGAGATCACGAAGATTTATACTTCCTCTATCGTTATGAATTATTTGATTGCATATTGAGAAACATGACATAAATGTCTTTACTATTATTTGTTGACTTGATTTTGATGATGACTTGAAGAGAGGGTGTCTTTCTTAATTGAATAAATAAAAGTGATAATTTTAAAAAGAAGTGAATGATTTGTTACAAGATACTTGACCACCATGTGTTTGTGAATTGAATTGAGGATTCTTGACTCTATTTTCATGAATTTCACTATACATATCCTCTTATACTGTTTGACTAGTTTGGTGGTCTGAAAATAATGTTTTGAAAGAGAAGACTTTAACATGATATTGTATGGCTTAGAAATATGACTTGCAAGTTTTGGTATGACGATACCAATACAGATAATGCCATGATAACACAGAATAGAATACAGATTTTTATTCAGGTTTCTAGATTTTGAATTTAGAAAGAAGCATGTTTATAAAACCTTAAAAATAGGCTTAAACAGAGTTAGATGGTTACCCGAAGAAAGAATAAGTTGAAAGACTCAATGCTAGAAATCATGATTTTCCAACATGAGGTTATGGTACCATGCTGTGTGGTCTTATGTATCTTGATTTATGTCATCCTACTTTGGGACTATGGTTCAGAGCCATGCCTTGTGGTCTTGTGCATTACCATGAAATGTTGATTTGATTAGGGGATCATGGCACCATGTTGTATGGTCTTGCGTGTCTCCCCATACTGATACTACAGTCCTTGCAGCAAAATTGGATTGAAGACTTGGCTGCCGAGTCAAGGGCAGATTCCATATAGCCGATGGAATTACAGATTATAGGGTGTACCATCTAGCTCAGAAGTAAGACAAAGAATGAGTTATGATTTCAAAGAATTGTTCGAAGTCTTTTAAAGTGTGACCATGTGTTTTCATATATTATATGTAAAATGTTTTATGAATTTCTCTCACTTATATTATATATATAAATACCTTATTTTGGAATTCTCTGCGTACCAGTACGTCTGTATTGACCCCCTATATTTTAGGCTCAGTCCAGGGGTCCTACTAAGCCATAGAATTTTCAAACAGAAGTGTGCAGTTGGTGAGCCTTATCTATTTCGGAAGGCCGAGTTTATTTAAATATTGTTATTTTTCTGATTCAAGGTCTGACTGGGGGGCTTTGTCCCAGTTTTGTTTTCAGATAGATTGTTGTTTTTAGTTGTAGTAGATAGTTCGCAGACGTGTTTCAGATAGTTTGAGTTTTATTGAACTTATGTTTGCATTACTCAGTTGAGATATTAAAGTGACCATGATTCTGTTTGTATTATATTTCAAATATTTCCTTATTGTATATGAATGGTGTTCATGATTGCCAGATAGAAAAGGGCACCCGGGCCTTCATGGTTTGGGATGTTTGTCACGGCTAGGGACCCTATTCAGGTCATGACACTTAAGTTGAACAACCTGCTAAAAGAGAAGAAAAGGCAAGAAGAGTAAAGAAAAATTACAAGAGGATTTTTTTTTATCTTAGTTGTAAATTAATAGTTTGAGAGCTTGAGCTTTGTTTTGTAAATGTTGAAGAGTTTACCAAAGCTCCTACTAGATATGTTTTTCAAGAACATTTAGAGCTAGATAAGTTTGTGAATGAACCAAAAAGGGTGAGAGTCAAGAATGTAGATGATTTTCCATGGTTGTTGTTTGCAGGCATTGATTTTAGGACTAGATAGTTTCAAGTTAAGAAGTACATTCTAGTGTACAGGTGTAATGCCACAACAAAATAACAACTTGGTGAATTCTAAGTACTTGGATGAGAGTTACAAGGACAGAATCACAGCAGAACCTGGAATTAGAGTTTGTCAGTTTCAAAAGTTAGTGAAGAAAAAGTTGGAGGTATATACAGGGATGACTATAGCAAGAAAAGCAAGAAATATTGTGTTGCAACAAATTATTGGTGATCATATAGAGGAGTTCAAAAGAATTTTCGATTATAGAGATAAGCTCTTAAAGACCAATCTAGGTAGTATGTGTGTAGTGAGGCTTAGAGGCTTAGTGAAGAAACTTTTGAAGATGGACGAAAACAGATCTAATCATCTTACATATGTTTTGATGCTTTGAATAAAGCATTCAAAGTTGGTGCCAGGAGATGTATTGGATTTGATGGTTGTGTTTTTGAAAGGTATTTGTAAGGGTCAATTACTTATGGCTGTTTTTAAGGATAATAATAAATAGATACTACCATTAGCCTGGGAAATTGTTGAATTTGAAAAAAAATTCACTTAGAGATGGTTTGTTAGACTTACGCAGAATTATCTTGAATTGGGAGATGGGTCTGAAAACAAATTCACTTAGAATGGGTGCTAGACATGTTTTAGCCAATTGGTCTAAAGATTGGAGAGGTATTAAAAAAAGAAACTATTTTTGAAAGTGTGCCCAAACTATATATGAGCAAGAATTGAGAAGAAATTTGG
Source organism: Capsicum baccatum var. pendulum (assembly GCA_030864225.1). NCBI lineage: Eukaryota > Viridiplantae > Streptophyta > Magnoliopsida > Solanales > Solanaceae > Capsicum > Capsicum baccatum. Next base: position 162,939,727 of record CM061560.1, read on the forward strand.
ATCATATAGAGATGTTATGGAATAAGATATGTGATGACATATTGTATTATAACATAGAAAAGTGGTCTAAGGTTTACTTCAAATATCATAGTTATTGTGATAGTGTTCACAACAACATCGCTGAAAGCTTGAACTCATGGATATTGGGGGCAAGATACAAGACTATCATAACAATACTTGAGGAAATAAGGGTCAAGGTGATGAGAATAATAGGATAAATACGAGAGTTTTCTACAGCATGGATAATTGATATTTCTCCAATGGCACTAAAAGTGTTGCAAGATAACATATCAAAATTAATGAAGTATAAGCTTGAGTGGAATGGTGAATTTGGTTTTGAGGTTAAGGATAGATGGATAAATACTTGTATAGTGAATTTGAGAGATAATACTTATACATGTAGGTCTTGGATGTTAAAAGGTAAACCTTGTTGTCATGCCATTACTACATTTTAGTAGACTAGAACCCATTAACTATGTTGCACGTTAGTATACCAAGAAAACTTACCTCAATCCTATAGTTACTTGATTCAACCTGTCATTGGTATGCAAATGTGGCCTAAGTCAATCAACCCTTCTGTAAATCCCCGAGAGTACACCCTAGACACCACATGGTGCTTACAGTCCCAGGAGACCACAAGCTAACCCATAAACTGGTACCTGCTGTGAGCACTGAATAATATAATAACATATGCAGAAGAACGACTGATAAGCCATAAGGTTTTAGCAACTGACAACAATACTGAATCATAAATTCTGGAAAACAACTATTTGAAACTGAAAAAATAAAGATAAACTAACTGACTATCTGAAGTGTTCGAAAGCCTCTAAACTGACTGAATATGAGTTGATGGGACAAGCCCCAACTAACTCCAACTAACTACTGAACTGAAAGCATGAAAAAAATAGTCTATCCTCAAAATATGAGGACTCATCATGGCTACGGCTGATAGTCTGGGAAGTTTATGCGTGACTCGAGTGGGCATCCGAACCAATGATATGATACATCATAGCGCAAGAAAAGAGTATGCGATCAGTACTTTGAATGTACTGGTATGCTAAATGAGGTAGGCTGATATGCATGGTTTCATGAACATAAATAATAACTGTCTAAATATATATATATATATAACATGAAGTAATGAATAGAGTGCAGAAAATTTGTACATACTGAGGATATGTGAAATTTGTAAATACTAAGGATACATGAAATCTGTAAGTACAGGGGATGCATGATCAAGAACAAAATATATTCTGAATATAATTTGTAAATATTGAAATACTAAAATATGATAACTAAATCACTGATATCTATATGTTATGGTCAAGCAACTAAAACTGAATTACTAAATTGATGACTGGACTGAGACTGTGGGAGCTATCATCTAACCAACATGCCCCAATAAGAAAATTTAGGGTCCAACCTGTAACCCCAGTTAGAAGGGTGTTAGTATCGTGCCATGGGTACTAACGTTGGTTATGTGGATCCACTATACTGATATACTATCTCGAAGGACTAAGGGTATTAAGCCTAAACTGATGGGTGATTCCTTCGAGGTAATCAAGCCTAATCTAACTGGTGACTCCTCATATCCTACACTAGCTACATAGTTCTGGAGTACAGGTACTGCTACTCACGACTCTACCTATCTGACGGGTAAGCTGTCATCCCTGCATTAGCTCGGTGCTAAATCCTACTCCCAACTGAACTGACTTGGAGTGCTAAACAATTCTAAGTTTAACTGATTTTGATGACTGACTGAACTAATAATAATGATAACATACTATCAAACTATTTTAAAGATACTGAGACTAGGTAAATAGCTAAGTATTTGGGTATTCATAACCCTCAGGACTCAAAAGCAATAATAGTAAAATAGCACTTAAGCTTAGAGGACATAAAATGAAAGCTTTTATCAAAAATTCATTCTTGTAGGCATGTTATCAAACACTTGGTATTCATAGATTAAGCTAGTCATGGGAATAGTAGGAAACTTGGAGTAATAGCATGATTTCAACATCAATAACACTTAATCATGATTTAATTCACAAAATAGCAATATCAAAACATGTGGGGTCTGATAAACAACATAATTTCGTGTAAACATGGTATAGAATTTCAATTCATGGGAGTTCATAGTTAAAATCACAATTTAAAATCATAATAACATTGAAAAGATCATAACTTTGTATTTAAATTGGATACTTAGGCTCCATGGGTGGAAGGAACCCATGGATGAACACGTAACATACCTGGGTTGATGAATTCGTGAGAATTGATGGTGAGTTCTTGATATTTGATCTTGAATTTTTGAAAGCTAGGGTTTGTTATTGAAAGAGAATTAATTTAATTTGAGAGAATAGTGAAATAATGAGCAAATAATGCATTATTAGGGCTTAAATCCGGTGTTTGGATGGATTAGGGGCTTTGGGAAAAGACCAAACGGTCCCTGAAATTTAAGTGGTGGAACTAACAATCCCGATTTTGGCTCCGGTGCAATGCGGTAAAATTGCGTCGACCACTGAAAAACTGATGAACCCTATTTTGCCCAGCGGTACGACACGGTGCCATCGCGTTGCGCCACTGTAAAAGGACCACTCTGAACTGGCATTTTGGTGCGACGTGATGGTAATCGCGGTGCCTTACTGGAAATTGACCATTGCAAAATGACCCATCGGCGCGACATAATGCTTATCGGTGTGACACACTGGAAAAGGATGAACGTTATTTTTGGGTTCACCGTGATGCGGTTCTTCTTGTATTGAGCTACTTCTTTCACTAAAGTGCCATAACTTCTCACTCGAGTATCGAATTAGGGAAAAATTGGTATTATTGGAAAGATAATTCAATTTCCTACGATTTATTGGTCGTGAGATGAAAATTTGTGAGTTGAGAAAAATATATGCTCGTTTGAAGTTGACTAAAGCAATATTCTTAGATGAAATTAAATCGGTATAGATTATTTTGATTCGTCTAACAGCTGGAAGTTATTTAAGACCTTAATATACATCAAACTAACTCGTAAAACTATCAGAGCTTAAAACATGAATCTAGCATTGGCTTGGATTTTGTAGGGTACTACACCTTTTTTTCATACCACCTACAGTAAGAAAGCTTTTAGGTAGACCCAGTAAATCTAGAAAAAAAAATAGAATGAAAACAAGACTAAAAAGTTGTTAATGAGAGGCATTGATATGACCTGTAGCACATGTCATAACAAGGGTCATAATAAGAGGAGTTCAAGTTCAAAAAGAACTAGAGTGGTTTCTTCTAAAGAACCAAGCACAAGTAAAGGAAGAGGAATACCAAAAGGATTCTACAAAGATAACATTTGACTTGTAATTTACTAATATTTTAATTCACTTTTGTTTTCTTAAATTTTTTGCTCTTTTATTGTATCACATTTTTTCTTATGTGTAGTAGGCTACTTCAGCTATAGCTACTAGTAATACTGGCAGAGGGAGAGGATCACCTGAAACAGTTGATGCGACTGTAGATGTTAACAAAGGAAAAGGGACTACAACTTTTACTGTTGGTAGTGCTATTAGTATAGGTAGAGGAGTTAATGTTGCAGTTGTTGGTGGAGCTGGTAGAGATAGAGAAGTTAATGATGATGTTTTTAGTTGTGCTGGTACAACAAGAGGAGTTGACTAAAGTAAAAGATATGATCATTTGAAATTGACTAAAGAAATATTTTTATACGAAATTAAATCGGTAAGGATTATTTTGATTCGTCTAATAGTTGGGAGTTATTTGAGACCTTAATATCCATCAATGTAACTTGTAAAACTATCAAATAACCTTAATGTTCTATGCATAATCTTGAAACATGACTCTAGCATTGGCTTAGATTTTTTGGGGTATTACAATGTCTCCCCCTTGGGAACATTCGTCCTCGAATAGACTGATTTAGCTGAAAACACTAAGGGATTGATATTACATGCTGAATATACATGATGAAAATGTGATTACATGACTGAGTCTGAAACATGACACATGACTAAACTGGTTCTGTGAATGAACGACTGACATGACAATGATATGCTGCTGAAACTGAGCATGGAAAAGAGAAATTCTATAAAGGTTGTTACTTTAGGCTGAGTCTGAGTTTGCGGTGAAAAGATGAGGATACTTGGTCCGCATATCTACTTCTTCTTCCCAAGTGGCTCTCTCAACGGACTAATTTCTCCAAAGAACTTTGACTAGGATAACTTCTTTGTTCCTTAGTCTACGAACTTGTCAGTCAAGAATCTCGACTAGAATTTCCTCGTAGGAGAGACTGTTATGAACATATATGTTTTATAAGGGAACAACTATAGTTGGGTCACCAATACACTTCTTCAACAAGGAGATATGGAATACTGGGTGCACTTATGCTAAGTCTGCAGGCAACTCAAGCTCATAAGCCACCTTCCTAAAGCGACTCAAAATTCTGAAAAGGCCAACATATCGGGGACTAAGCTTCCCCTTCTTACCAAACCTCTTTAATCCCTTCATGGGAGAGCTCTTCAGATATATGAAATCACCAATTTCACCTTATATCAGCATAATATTTCTGTTGGCTCTAGGCTGCCTTAAGACTCTCCCTAATCAACTGAACTTTTTCTAAGGCATCAAACACCAAGTCAGGCCCTATTACCGCAGTTTCTCCTACTTCAAACCAACTAATCGGGAATCTACACCTCCGTCCATCTAGAGCCTTAAATAGAGCCATCTGAATACTTGAATGATAGCTGTTATTACACGTGAATTCAATCAAAGCCAAGTGTTTATCCTAACTGCCCTTAAAGTCCACTACACACGCTCTCAATATATCCTAAAGGTCTGAATGGTCCTTTCTACTTGACCATCTTTCTGTGGGTGGAAGGTTGTACTGAGGTGAACTTGGGTACCAAGACCCTTTTGAAAATCTTTCCAAAAGTAAGAGGTAAACTAAGTACCTCTATTTTAGATGATAGATAATAGAACACCATGCAACCTGACCAACTCTCTGAGATAGAGTTTGGTACAGTCTTTGGCTGAATAAGAAGTGTGGACTGGTAAGAAATGAGCTGATTTGGTCATCTTGTCCACAATGACCCAAATCGAATCATGTTGACGACGAGTATGAGAAACAACCATCACAAAATCCATGTTCACTTCCTCCCACTTCCAAGTGGGAATACTGAACTCCTGCATAGACTCACTTGGCTTCTGATGTTCAATCTTAACTTGCTTACAAGCGGAGCACTTAGCCACAAAATTTGCAATATCTCTCTTCAGCCCACTCCACCAATAGATTTCCTGCAGAATTTTGTACATCTTTATGGCCCCTGGATAATTGAGTAACATGCACCATGCGCTTCTATAAGAATTCACTGTCTTAACTCATCAACACATAACACACATAGTTTACCCTGGCAACGTAACACACTATCTCCCTATTGGGAGAAAACCTCTACTTTTTGATCTTTGACTGACTCTTTCAACTTACTAGACTAGGATCCATATCTTTCTTTTCTTACACTTCGGCAACCAAAGAAGATTTTGAACTATTCTGAATCGAAACACTTCCCTCAGCTGAAACAATCAAACGAACACCTAATCTGGAAAGCTAATGAAGTTCCTGAACTAACATCTTCTTATTATCCTCAATATGAGCAACACTACCCGTAGACAATTTACTTAGGGCATCTGCCACTATATTGGCCTTTCCCGAATGGTAGAAAATACTCATATCATAATATTTCAATAACTCTAACTATATCCTCTAACACAGTTTCAAATTCTTCTACAAAAACACATATTGAAAGATTTTGTGATCTGTAAACGCATCAACATGCACACCATACAAATAGTGCCTCCAAATCTTTAAGGAAAACACAGCAACTGCTAACTCAGGATCATGGGTAGGGTAATTCTTTTCATGGGACTTAAGTTGTCTAGAGGCATAGGCCACAACCTTACCCCTCTATATCAAAACAAATCCCAGCCCAACTCTAGAAGCATCACAGTATACAATAAACCCATCTAAATAATCTGACAATGTCAAAACTGGGGCTGTAGTGAGTCGAATCTTCAACTCCTAAAAACTCTTCTCACAAAAATCTGAATACTAAAACTTAACTTTCTTCTGAGTCAATATGGACATAAGGGATGCAATAGAGGAAAATCCTTCAACAAACCATTGGTAATAGTCAGCCAGACCCAAGAAACTCCTAATATCTGATGGAGAGATGGATCTGGACCAGCTTCTCATCACCTCGATCTTTTGAGGATCGACTCTAATACCATCACCAGAAATAATATGGGAAAGAAAAGTTACTGATCTTAGCCAGAATTCATACTTACTGAATTTAGCGAACAACTGATGGACTCTAAGAGTCTGCAATACTATCCTGACGTGGTCTGCATGATCATTTTCGTTATGGGAGTAGACAAGGATGTCACTAATGAAGACTATGACGAACATGTCTTAGTACTGCTTGAACACTTGGTTCATCAAATCCATAAATGCTACTGAGGCATTTGTGAGACCAAAGGACTTGACTAGAAACTCGAAGTGACCATACCAAGTTCTTAAAGCTATTTTCAAAATGTCACATTCTCAGACTCTGAGCTAATGATAGCTAGATTTGAGGTCTATATTAGAAAAATAATTGGCACCCTAAAGTTAGTCGAACAAGTCATCAATTCTAGGAAGTGGATACTTATTTTTTACTATGACTTTTTTCAACTGATGATAGTTGATACACATTCTAAGAGAACCATCTTTTTTACACACGAATAGGATTAGTGCGCCCCATGGGGAAATGCTGGGCCTGATGAATCCCTTATCTAAGAGATCTTTCAACTATTCTTTTAATTCTTTATGTTTGGCTTGAACCATTCTGTATGGCAGAATAGAGATAGGCTGAGTATCTGGAAGAAGGTCTATTCCGAAGTCAATTTCCCTTTTGGGAGAAACTCCGAGAAAATCTTCAGGGAACACATCTAGAAATTCCCTCACTACTGAAATTGACTCAAGGTTAGGAGTCTTGGAATTAGAGTCATTGACTTAGACAAGATGATAAATACATCCTTGGATATCATTTTCCTCGCTCTAAGGTACGAAACAAGATGACCCCCTAAGAGTTGTAGTACTACCCCTCCATTAAAGGAATGGTTTATTTGAAAACTAAAAATGAACTACTCTGTTTCTATAATCAAGCGAAGCATAGCATGAGTGGAGATAACCCATGTCGAGAATGACGTCAAAATTCATCATCTCTAACTCCACAAGATCAACTGAAGTGACTTTCTGAGATATCATAACCGAATTGTTCCTATATACCTTCCTGGCTATAATAGAGACACTTACTATGGTAGACACTGAAAAAGACTCTGCAAGGATTTCAAGACTGATTCCGAAGTTGACAGCTATATAAGGGGTTACAAAAGAAAGAGAAGCTCCAAGGTCTAATAAAGCATAAACATGTAAATGAAAGACCTGTAACATACAAGTAACTACGTCAGGATAATTTCCTGATCCTATCGAGACTGAAGGGCATACAATTTATTTGGACACTGACCACTGGTAGCACTATAAGCAATACCCTACTAAGTCAGGCACGGGACTGGCCCTATTAGTGTAAATCCCTACCTTTCTGAGCAACTACCTGACACTACCAAATCTGATGGCCTGATTTGCTACACCCAAAGCATACATAAATGCCCAATCTATACTCACCCTGATGGTTTCAACCACATTTCTAGCAAAGAGGATTTGTACAAGAACTGTTAATACTACTCTACGACTTAGAGCCTGGTGCCCTATCCTAATTATCATTTCTGAACTTTGGTACTGGGGCACTAGCTAAAGATGGAGCTGGAAATGAAGATTTCTGATAAAACTGAGGATGGTTACCACCTTCTGACCTTGGCTAGTTGAAATTAAAGCTACCCATTCTATCCCTTTTGTTCTCCCTCTCTCTTTTCTTAGTCTTCTTCTTCTCAATCTGTTGAGCATGGACCATCAACCTAGAATAGTCCATCTTCTTAATCAGCATTGCGGTCCTACACTCCTTGACCATACTATCGGATATTCCAGACATAAACTTCCTCATTTTAGACCTGCTATCAGTTACCACATGAGGAGCATACCTAGCTAACTGAGTAAACTTGAGGGAATACTCCTTCACACTCATGTTTCCCTGCCTCAAATTAATAAACTCTAAAACCTTGGCTTTCCTCAGTTCCAATAGGAAGAATCTATCTAAGAAAGATGTAGAAAACTCTTCCCATTCTATAGGCCCTACATCTGCACCTCTATCTACCTTCCACTACTTAAACCATGTATAAGCCACATCTTGTAACTAATACATAGCTAACTTAACACTCTTACTAGTAGTTACCCCGAGAATATATGTTACCTTCTGTACCATGTCTAAGAATTCCTATGGATCCTCTTCAGATTTGGATTCCAAAAATAGATGAGGATTTATTTGGGTGAAGTCCTGAATCCTGGTTATTGTAGTAGTGGCCACTGGATTGGATGGAACACCGGATGGCTAGGCATTTTGAGCCACTACAAAATGGGCTAGAGTATTGAATGCAGCCCTGAACTCTGCATGAGAAACATGCTCATTCAGGGGATCTTCTTGAATAGGCGGAGGTGCGAGCTAGTTTACGTTTCTTCTTCCATTTGTCTTTTTAGGAGGCATGTTCTGTAAATAGAAGAAATAATAGATTAGAAAGAGAGTTTAACATGAGTTCACACTCAGTCATATGACATAAGCACTAAAAGAAAGGAAACTTTTCCTAAATTGCCTCGTAGCCTCTTGTCCATAAGTTTGGCACGCTTCACACCTATGCACAAGACTCTACTCAATGCAGATTTCATACTCCCAAGGACACTTTAAAATCTTAGGCTTAGATACAAAGTTTATAACTTCCCGAGAGTACACCCTGGGTGCCACATGATGCTTACAGTCCCAAGGGACCACAAGCAAACCCATGAGTTGATAACAGTTGTGAGCACTGAATAATATAATAACATATGTAGAAGAATAATTGATAAGCCATAAGGTTTTAACAATTAAAAAAAATACTAAATCATGAATTCTGTAAAACAACTATTTGAAACTAATAAAATAAAGATAAATTGAATAACTATCTGAAGTATCCAAAAGCCTCTAAACTGACTGAATATGAGTTGATGGAACAGGACCTAACTAACTCCAACTAATTATTGAACTGAAAGCATGAAATAAAATAGTCTGTCCTTGAAATATAATGACTCACCACTGCTATGGCTGATATTCTGGGAAGTTAATGTGTGATTTGGGAACTGGGCGTTCGAACATATGATATGATACACATAGCGCAAGAAAAGAGTATGCGATCAGTACTTTGAATGTACTGGTATAATAAATAAGGTAGGCTGATATGCATGGTTTCATGAACATGAATATATATAAATATATATAACATGAATTACTGAATAGAGTGCATGAAATTTGTAAATACCGAGGATATGTGAAATCTATAAATACTGAGAATAAACAAAATTTGTAAGTACTAAGGATGCATGACCAAGTATATAACATGTTCTGAATATAATCTGTAAATACTGAAATACTAAAATCTACAAACTGAATCATTGATATTTGTATGCTATGGTCAAGCAACAGAAACTGATGACTGGACTGAGACTATGGGAACTATCATCTAACCGACATGCCCTAGTAAGCAAGTTTATGGTCCAACCTATAACCCCAGTTGGAAGGGTGTTAGTACCATGCCATGGGTACTAATGCTGGCTGTGTGGATGCACTATGCTGATATATTATATCGAAGGACTAAGGGTGTCAAGCCTAAACTGATGGGTGACCTTTGCGAGGTAGTCAAGCCTAATCTGATGGGTGACTCCTTATATCAGATGCTAGATACATAGTTATGGAGTATAGGGACTACTACTAATGACTCTGCCTATATAATGGGGAAGCTACCATCCCTGCACTCGCTCGGTGCTAAATCCTACTCCCAACTGAACTGACTCACAGTGCTAAACTATTTGAAGTTTAAATGATTTTGATGACTGGCTGAACTGATAATGCTCATAACATATTCTTAAACTATTCGGAAGATATTGAGACTAGGTAAACAACTAAGTTTTTGGGTATTCATAACCCCCAGGACTCAAAAGAGATAATTGTAAAATAGCACTAAGCTTGAAGGACATAACATGAAAGCTTTTATCAAATATTCATTCTTGTAGGCATGTTATCAAACATTTGGTATTCATAGTTTAAGCTAGTCATGGGAATAGTAGAAAAAATAGAGAAAAAGCATAATTTCAATATCAATAATACTTAATCATGATTTAATTCAGTAAATAGCAATATTAAAACATTTGGGGTCTGATAATCAACATCATTTCGTGTAAACATGGTATAGAATTTCAATTCATGGGAGTTCATAGTTAAAATCACAATTTAAAATCATAATAACATTGAAAAGATCATAACTTTGTATTTAAATTAGGTACTTGGGCTCCATGGGTGAAAGGAACCCATGGATGAACACTTAACATACCTGGGTTGATGAATTCGTAAGAATTGATGGCGAGTTCTTGATATTTGATCTTGAATTTTTGAAAGCTAGGGTTTGCTCTTGAAAGAGAATTAATTTAATATGAGAGAATAGTGAAATAATGAGCAAATAATGCTTTACTAGGGCTTAAATCCCGTGTCTGGATGGATTAGAGGATTTAGGAAAAGACCAAATGATCCCTAAAAGTTAAGTGGTGGAACTGACAATCCTAATTTTTGGCTCTGGCGTGACGCTATAAAATTACGTTGAGCCACTAAAAACTGATGGATCTATTTTTCCCAATGGTGCGACACGGTAACATCGCATTGCGCCTCTGGAAAAAAACCACTCTGAACTAGGATTTTGGCGCGATGCAATGGTAATCGTGGTACCTTACTGTAAATTGACCATTGCAAAATGACCCATCAGCGTGACGCGATGCTTATCGCTGTGACACACTGGAAAAGGATGAACGCCATTTTTGGGTTCATCACGATGTGGTGTTGCTTGTATTGAGCTAATACTTTCACTAAAGTTCCATACTTCTCACCCGAGTATCAAATTTGGATGAAATTGGTATCGTTGAAAAGCTAATTCAATTTCCTATAATTTGTGGGTTGTGTGCTAGAAAATTATGAGTTGAGAAAAATATATGCTCGTTTGAAGTTAACTAAAGCAATATTCTTATATAAAATTAAATCGGTAAGGATTATTTTGATTCGTCTAACAGCTGGAAGTTATTTGAGACCTTAATATACATCAAACTAACTCGTAAAACTATCAAAGAACCTTAATGTACTACGCATAAGCTGAAACATGACTCTAGCATTGGCTTGGATATTTTGGGGTATTACACCTTCTGTCATACCACCTAAAGTAAGAAAGCTTTCAGGTAGACCCAGTAAATCTAGAAAAAAAGTAGAATGAAAACAATACTAAAAAGTTGTCAATGAGAGGTGTCGATATAACCTGTAACACATGTCATAAAAAGGGTCATAATAAGAGGATTTGTCTATTGCCTTCAAGTTCAAAAGGAACTAGAGTGGGTTCTTCTAAAGCACCAAGAACAAGTAAAGAAAGAGGAATACCAAAAGGATTCTACAAATATAACATTTGATTTGTAATTTACTAATATTTTTATTCACTTTTGTTTTCTTAAATTTTTTGTTCTTTTAGTTTATCACATTTTTTCTTATATGTGGTAGGCTACTACAACTATAGATACTGGTACTACTATTAGAGGGAGAGGATCACCTGCAAAAGTTGCTGCTACTATGGATGTTAACAAAGGAAAAAGGACTATAACTTTTACTGTTGGTAGTACTACTTGTATAGGTAGAGGAGCTGATGTTCCAGTTGTTGGTAGAGCTGATACATATAGAGAAGTTAATGATGATGTTGTTCTTTGTACTAGTACATCAAGAGGAGTTAAAAAATCCTAGAAGTCCTTAACTCCTTCTTCTTCAACCCACCCCACCACACTCAACAAACCGCCCCCCACTTCTAACATCACGCCCACCCCTACCCCCGCTCTCGCCAAATCAATCCCCAACTTCAATATCATTTAGGATGTATAAAAATACATATTTTTTAAGAAGAACAAAGTAAAATGAAGAATACATTTTGATTTACTTTGAGTTTTCTTTTGGATTTGTGGAATGAAAAATTGATTCCTGTGAAGGAAGATGAAAGATGAAGAACTTCTAATTTTATGGACTACTTTTCACTGAAAATGCAATTTTTGTTTTCTTTATTTCTTCTTTCTCTCTCTCTCTCTCTCCCTCTCAAATATTAATGGGGTACTCCAAATTAACAATCGTAAAGTGTGACTATTGTTGAATCATCTAACACTAAGAATTTTATATATTAATTACTTTGATTATGAGGTTGTTTTTAGCAATTATTTAATTGATTTTATTTTAAAGTCTTATTGAAAATTATAATCACTACTCAACTTGTCAAAAAATTATAATGGCAGATAAATTTATTTTATTTGATTGAGAAAGTATTGAGAGGGATGGAAGAAGGGTTGTTGGTTGAAGGGTAGGGAGCAAAAGGATGTCATTGGGTTGAAGCATAGGAACAGAAAGAAGAAGAAGAAGAAGAAGAAGAAGAAGAAGAAGAAGAAGAAGAAGAAGAAGAAAAATAGAAGTAGGGGTGGAGGAGAGGTGAGAAAACTGAAATCTGAGTGGGTTGGGGGTTGGCGGATGGGCTTTTCATTCCTTTGTTTTAATTTTATTTTATGTTATTTATGTTATATATATATATATATATATATATTTAATTTTTTATATTTCATAAAAAATTGGCGTGGAATCATACGTGTAGGTGATTGTAGTACACACACATTAATTGGATGAGAAAAGGATTTAAAATATTGTGTTTCGATGAATTTAAGGATTCCATTGACAGAGGGGTGAATAGAAGGGTTCAAATTACAAACAGATATAAGTACAGATTCCTATTAGACTATTTTTTCATTTATATTTTCCTTATAAGCTAGAGACGAGCAATAGTTTGTCCTAATATCAATGAAGAACCATAAACTAAAAAAACACCATTGTTAGTCGCTAAAGGATCTCAAAGCTCAAGTTCTAAAAATATATTACTATGAATAAGGTTCACGTGAATGATATCTCAGAAGAACCGAAACATCAAAGGAAGTTTGAATATAAAATTTATAGTTGTTTGGATAAGCTTTGAGCTAGTTTTGAACTGAATACCAATACTAAGACGTTGAATTTATGAAAATTATTTTAGAATTTATGTGCATTATAGAAATATTAAATTTGTATGAATACAATATGATCGTTCTAACTTAAATAGTTTAATACATGAAATTGTGACTAAAATTATCAGTATCGACTGATAATGTATTCAGTGGCGGAGCTAGAAATTTCACTAAGGGGTGTCAAAATATAAAGAAACAAATTCACAAAGAAGCCAAAGGGAGTTGATATGCCTTGGAAGCATAGCACATTCGATGCCTAAAATAAGAAATTTATGCTTGGACTTAGGCCATTTTTGTTTGATATAATGTCGTTCTATGTGTTTTTCAGGTGAATAGGTTACATTGGTGTTGAATTAAAATTATTGAAGAGAAGCCTGAAAAATCTAATAAAATAAGGTACGAGTCGTCAAAACACTATACGACACATAGCCATACCCTTCAGGATACAAGAAATAAAAGTGAAGCTGAGAAACCAAGTAAAGAGTGACCACAACTAGTGGCTATGACTCGTAAGAAGTAGCTACGAGTAATTGAGAACAATCGTAAAGTGAGCAAAAGCCAAAGCTGAAGTCCATAGGTAATGTCATATAAGACTATGAGTCGTAAGGTCTGAATATGACTCATAGTAAGTAATCATAAAGAGTCCAGTGTTCAAAAACCTAAAGGATATGTTTCAAGCAATAATGAGTGAATACCACGAGTCATAAAGATTGATTACAACTTGTGGTGATGAATCGTAATGAAAATAGAAGCTTGAAGCCCTGAAGATGAAAGTTTACTTTAATGCTGACGACAAGATATAAATGACTCGTAAGGAGACCTTATGAGTCATAATAATGGCCGATTTACTTTTCCTATTCCATTTTTATTAGGATTTCTTTATTATTTTGGGATACTATAAATACCTTAGGGTTATTTCTTTATTAGGTTACGCACTTTAAACATACTTTTACCTACTTTTTGATACTTTAATTATTCTTGGATTGGTGACTTAGTATTCAATTGGAGATCTTGGATTGTTTCCCTTTCATTATTTTTTCCACTGGTTATGTTCAAGCAGTTAGGGTTAGGGGCACCTAAACCAACAACTATGCGGTTATTAATGGTAGATTGGATTGTGAAAAAACCGTTGGGTATTCTCTGTGATGTTTTGGTAAAGGTGGCTTCTTTCATCTTTCATGCTGATTTTGTGATACAAGATTACAAGGTGGACTTTCAAGTCCCAATTATTTTGGGCAAACCTTTCCTATCTACAGAAAGAACTTTGGTGGACATGGAGTTGGGACAGCTAATGTTCAAACTCAACTACGAGAATGTGATTTTTAATGTATGTCAGTCTATGCGACAATCGGATGAGTTAAGGGTAGTATCTGTAATAGTCACCTTTGATGATGATATAGATAAACTCTATGAGGTTGATGCAGTGACTGCCTATGATATGGGAATAATGATTGTTCCTATCGAAGAGAGATTAGGTGTTGAAGCCTTAGACCAGTGATTATGAATTTCGATAGTGATAGAATAAAAAATTATAAGGAGATGGTACGATCTTTTATGGGAGAGGTTCATACACTTACGCTTTAAAGAAGTTTGAACTAGATTTGAAAAATAGAACCACTCTTCTTGCTCGTATGTCAATTGAAAAGCCACTGGTATTAGATTTGAAGGTCCTTCCATCCCACTTGCGCTATACTTTTTTGAGGGCCAACAACATATTGCCAGTGATCATTGTTGTGGATTTGATTAAGACTAAGGTAGAAATATTGTTGTCTGTATTGCAAAAGTTCAAATGAGCTAAAGGATGGACCATTATGGATATTATGGGTATTTCACCTGGAATTTGTACTTATAAAATCTAACTTAAACCAGACTGCATCTCGAGTTTTAAGCACTAGCAAATAGCTAAATCCTCCTATGCAAGAGGTAGTGAAGAAGGAGATCATTAAAGGGTTGGATGTTGGGGTAGTTTACCCCATTGCTGATAGTAAACAGGTCATTCCTGTTCAATGCATCCCAAAGAAAGGTGGCATTACAGTAGTACCAAATGAGAAGAATGAGCTTATGCCGATGACACCAGTCACAGGTTAGAGAGTGTGTATAGACTACAGGATATTGAACACATGGACCCAAAAAGACCACTTCCCAATGCCCTTTGTGGATTAGATACTGGATAGACTTAAGGAAAGGGGCTGGTATTGTTTTCTGGATGGCTATTCAAGGTACAACCAGATTATGTTTCTCCTAAAGATCAAGAGAAGACAACTATTACCTTTCCATATAGGACTTTTGTGTTCAATAGAATGTCATTTGGATTGTGAAATGCTCCGGCCATATTTCAGAGATGCATGATGTTCATTTTCTCTGACATGGTATAAGATACCATTGAAGTATTCATGGATGATTTTTCTATAGTTGGTGATTCTTTTGATGACTTCTTGGTACACTTGGCCAATGCTCTGAGGCAATGTGAATAATACAATTTGGTACTTAACTGAAAGAAGTGTCACTTTATGGTGAAAAAAGGAATTGTCCTTGGACACAAGATTTCAAAAAGATGCATAGAGATTGATAAGGCAAAAATTAAAGTGATTGAGAAGATGCCACCTCCAATTTCATTTAAGAGTATTCAAATCTTTTTAGGACATGTAGGTCTTACAGAAAATTCATCAAAGATTTCTCAAAGATTACAAATCCTTTATGCAAGCTTCTTGAGAAAGAGGTGAAGTTTGATTTTGATGAAGCATGTCTGAAAGCTTTTGAGTGCTTAAAGGATAAGTTGGTGTCTGCTGCTATCATTGTGTCTCCTGACTGTTCCTTGTTATTCGAGATCATCTGTGATTCAAGTGGTGTGGATTTAGATGTTGCTCTTGGCCAAAGAATAGAAAAGATTCTGCACCCTATCTACTATGCTAACAAGGCATTGAACCCTGCTTAGAAGAATTATACTATTACTGAACAAGAGCTACTAGTAGTGGTTTTTGCCTTTGAGAAATTTCAAACATATCTTATTGGCACTAAGGTTGTTGTTCATATAGATCATGCAGCTTTAAGATATTTGATGGTGAAGAAAGATGCAAAGCCTAGATTGATCTGTTGGGTTCTCTTGCTACAAAAGTTTGATTTTGAGGTGAAAGACCAAAAGAGTACAGAGAATAAAGTTGTTGATCATTTGTCTAGACTTGAGGATGAGGCAATGCAGAGAGTAGGGAATGGGTTTGAAAGATTATACTTTTCCAAATGAACATATTTTGGCAGCATCGTAAGTCCTAATTCCCTAGTTTGCTGATTTTGCAAATTACCTGGCTAGTGATATTATTCCAGAAGATCTGTCCATCTAGCAGAGAAAAAGATTTATACAATAGGTCAGGATGTTTTTCTAGGATAAACCTTACTTATTCTGAACCTATGGAGATGGGGTTATTTGTAGATGTATCCCTGAAGTGGAGATGATGAGCATTCTTGAGGATTGTCATGCTTCACTAGTTGGGGGTCACCACGGAGGAACCTGCATAGACCACACGATCTTGAAATATGGGTACTACTGGCCTATGATATACAAGGACACTCATGACTTTTCTTCAGCCTATGATCAATGCCAGCATCAAGGTAATATTTGTAGACAATATAAACTCCCTATGACACCTATTCTAGAGTTAGGATTGTTTGATGTATGGGGGATCAACTTCATGGGTCCATTTGTTAGCTCTTTTGGTATGAAGTACATTCTTGTGGCAGTGGATTATGTATCTAAATGGGTGGAAGAGATTATGCTCCCGCAACAATGAAGGAAGAAGTGCCACCACCTTCTTGAAGAAATATATCTTATTTTTATTCAGCACGCCACGTGCAATCATCGGTGATAGTGGGTTACACTTCTGCAATTGCCTGTTCAAAAATTTGCTTAAGAAGTACGGTGTAAAGCATAAGGCAGCAACTCCTTATCATCCCCATACTAGCAGGCAAGTGGTAGTGTCCAATAGAGAGATAAAGTCTATTTTGGCAAAGACTGTTATTGCCAATAGGATTGATTGGTCAAGGAAGATGATGCTTTATAGTCCTACCGAATAGCTTTCAATAACCCCATAGGTGCTTTTTTATATCTATTGGTATATGGAAAGGAATGTCACTTTCTTGTTGAACTTGAGCACAAAACATTGTGGGCGTTAAACAGGTGGAATTTTAAATGGCGTGATAAAGCAAAGGCGAGAACGGGTAACGTGAATGAGTTGGATGAGTTCTGACTTCGTGCTTATGAGAGTTCTGCATTGTACAAGGAGAGCATAAAGATACATCATGATCAAAAAATTGAGAAAAGAGTATTTGAAATAGGTGATCAGGTATTATTGTATAATTTGAGACGTTACCTATTTCTAGGCAAATTGAAGTCTAGATGGTATGGGCCTTTCACGGTGGTGAGAATGTTCCTATATGGTGCTTTAGAATTGGAGCGTGACGGTGAGGCCCTATTCAAAGTAAATTGGAAAAATGGTAAAGTACTATATGGGTAACACTAAAGAAATTAAGGTAATAGAGGATTTGAGCCTTGGTGAATCTGAGTAACCAAAGCAACAGAATCATTCTGTGTCATTAAATCAGGTGCTGCATGGGAGGCAACCATAAAAATGGTTGGTGAAGTTTGAGTATCCAAGCTAGCCATGTCCTGTCGCGATGTTAAATCAAGCACTTCATGAAAGGCAACCCATGTTTTAATACTTACTAAAATATAGGGTAATATGTGTGTTAGTGTGCAGGAGTGGAATTTACATGAGTCACCTAGAAAAGTTGCTATATCAGGCCATATGGGCTCCTTATGAGTCGTAACTAGACACCATGACTCATAAGCAAGAGTCGTATAGACCTAAAACTCATAATACTAGGTTATTTGGTCTCTGGAGTCATTACGACTCTTAAAAAGAGACGTAGCTACTAGTTATGATTTGTCACCTTGACGTGTAATGAAAAGGGGACCCAGGTAAGATTCCAGTCATTTATGGAGGGATTTCAAAACTGGTAAGCAATGTTTATGAGTTATAACGAGAAATCATAACCAAGCCTACCAGTTCAGGCATCACGGGTCAACCCAAACCTAAATTGCAATTAAAATAAAAAAGGCACCCGATTCTCAAGTTCTCATACCCCCTCCATTTTCTCAATTAGAAAAGCTTATAAACACTTTGCATTCACTCCGAAAACTCAAAATCAACCAAGTTCAATCCTTCCAAAGTATGAAATTCACAAAGATTAGGGCTTAAAATTGTTTGAAGTTAATAAATCCAAGTTTCAAGCATACAAGTGAGTGTTTTATGTTATATATATTAAACTTGATCCTTAAGTATGTATGAGTACTTGTTTCTTAATGTAAAATCTTCGTATAAATGTGCTTAAGCCCTTTTCATAACAAAGTTGGTAAGAAGTTGATAATGGGAATGGATATTTGGTCTTGTGCATTTAAATTTAGTTAGGAGTGAATGTGTAGAGTGTTATAATGAATACAAAAAAATATTAATATTGTATTTGGATTGATTATTGGAACGAACTACGTCTAAACCTCCATATTGTAGTGGATACGAAACTCGTAACGACTCATAAACATATTTAATGAGTCGTTATGAGATTTGTAACCACTGACAACATGAGGATTAGAAGAGTGTGGGTTCTGGTCTCATTACGACTCACTTAACTTAGTCATAATCAGTCCTTATAACTCATAATAAGGAGTCATAATGACTGGAAATATTTATGCAGTATATGAAATATTTTTGGTCAGGTGATGAGTGTTGGTAATGAGTCATACTCTAACATTACGACTCGTTAAGAGGATTCATAATCTGACCACCAACTACTCATCAAGCCTCTTTCTACCTTATAACTCATCTAAATGAGTCATACCCAGTCATTACGACTCATACCCCTGAGTTGTAATGAGTCCAGTACACCTATATTAACACCAAACTTTGTTGTTGTTCTTTCTTCTTCTTAGAATTTACTAATTAATCTTATGAAAATAGGTACTCATGGCTTCAAAGGGTGATTCATCGTCAAAACAAACTCCAAAGAAGAGCAACAAGAAGAAACTTGCCCCAAAGGCTGATTACAAATTGGTTGATGAGAAACCCAATGAGTCTAATGGTGACCTCAAAGAATAACCACTAAAGGGGTAGGTGAAGCCTCGGAAATAAATGCATCAGGTAAGGATAGCAATTGTAGAGGAAGATATCCCTCCAAAAAGGACACGAAAAGATAATCCCCGCACCTCACTACCATATTCACTATACCAATTTGAAGAGAGAAGTAATAATGACAACAAGAGGGTTTAATCTAGCTCTAAAGAAGAGGGTGAGGGTGAGGGTGAGGAAGAAGGTAGCAACAATAAGTAGATTGACTCTTGTTCTGAATAAGACATTGATAAGAGTGAGAGTGAGGAGCATGTGACTTCAATTGGCATTTAGCCACCACCACCACAACCTCAAATTCCCTTGTCCATTAAAGTTTCTTCGGTGCCCATCGTTGAATGGTAGGGGTACCCTAAAATACAAAATACCTATAATAAGGGGATATAAGAAAATCCGACCATGGGAAAAATTGGAAGGGGGATATATCTGGAGAGGAGACTGACTAATTGTTGCAGGAATGTTCAAAATGCTTGAGTTTGAGACTCGATTCCAACAATATTGGTTTTAGTAGATGACCATAGTTGTGGGGAATTTCAATCCTGAACTAGTATGGGAGTTTTATGCAACCTATAAGAGAGAGATATAGAGGTAATACCCCTAGGAAACTTATGGAAAGGTGGTGATTCAATCACTTTCTTGACTATTCATAAAGTTCGAGTAAATATCTCCCCATGGACTATTTTAATATTCTTGCATGGACCTGAGCTCCAACCACAAGTGAATATGGCTGAAATTGAGTACCACATAAAGAAAATGCTCAAAATAATAAGGAAATAATTGGGTATGATAGATAAGATGATGCATTTTCGATGGATAGCAAGTTTGATTATAATAAATAAAGAGGAAACGAGTTGGGTAGTTGGTGGTCTGAGAGTGAATTCTCAGCAGATTTCCAAGAATATGTTAAACTCTAAGGCAAAGGCGTTGTGGGCTCTGTCCTGACAAAGATTATGTCCCACAACTAGGGACAGTATTCTCAGTCCAGTCTGCACAGCATTGATAGCTGGATTCATGGCGGGGTATAAGTTCGACGTTGCAAAATTTATTGCCAAAGAGATATGCGATAGAGCTGTGGGTACTGATTTGATTCTGGCATTCCCATGCTTGTTGACTCAAATATGCTTGGAAGTAGGGGTGCCAGTACTTACAGATGTGGATCAGTTTATTGAACCAAAGAACACCATAGACTTGAGGCTACTTCGGGATGCAATAAATCCCATGACTAGGCAGGCAAAACAAGGAGCAGGAATTCTAACTGAGATACTTTAGAATAAGGATGAAATAATAAGGCATCTAGATTTACTATGGTAGATAATAATCTAGTTTAGAGTGGGTCATTTGAGACTCAGCCATCTGAAGCAGCTGGTATATCTAGTGCTCCTACCTCCCATAGACTGTAGCACCATGCCCATCTTTATTCAGAGCAGCTTTAATAAGGTATGTAGTCATTTCACAGGCAATGTGGAATAAAGCACTAAAAAGACTAGGCACCATGGAGAAAAAGGTGCGACTGATGGAATTGGGAGTAACGCCATAGGTCGAGAAAAGAATTGAAGAATAGAGAAGAATTATAAAAGGCGGATGGATGAATTCGAGTTGAGAATCACCCGATAGCTTAAAGGTGTTCAGCTCACTGACCTTGTAGGGGTAAAGGCTGAGCTAGCAGAGCTGCAAAAGTTGGTCGATAAATTGGATGAGCGGCTAGTTTACCCCATGCCTATCATTTCAAAAATTCAGCCATAGGAATAAATAGAAAATATTTAGGATATTGTAATTGAAGGTGAAGGAAGAAATAAGAAGAAAAATAAGAAAAAAGGCATTGAGTACTGAGGAAGAAAATATAGAAGAGACAACAAAAGCAAGTGTGTAGAGTAAAAAAGATTGGAAAACGAGGGTCCAAGAGATGGCGGAGGGGCCAGTAGCTCAAGACCCGCCGATGATGCTGAGAGGGGTATTGATTCAGCTCTACAGTTTGACCCAACGCAATAGTATCCATTGCATCAATGGCCAAAATGGCATTCCAAATGGGCACCACGATAGTGGCACATCACGGAGAATGCCCAGTTCTTAATTTTCCTATTTTCAGTGAGCCACCGCGATAGTGGTGCATCACGGTGGCCTGCCAGTTCAGACAATATTGCTTTTCTAGTTCCAATTAAATATTAAAAGAGGTATTTTTGTCAATTCCGAAGGCCCCAAATTTGTCCAAAACATGAGATTAAACATGTTCAAGGCACTTTAAGCCCAAATTCATCCATTCTCTCTCAAAGCAAAACCCTAGAGCTCCAAAGCTTCTTCTCCAAGAAATCAAAATCCTCCATTGTTTCTCCAAGAAAGCTCAAAATTGAGGTTTCCCAAGATAAGATAATCAAGAAATCATCTCCAACAACTCAAATAGGAATCCAAAATTCAAGGCTTCTTCATCTAATCATCTATCAAGGTATGTGGGGTTCATTAACAAGGATCTCCATTTATCCTTGTACCCAAAACCAAGTTTTAATTATAATTTCATATGATTTTTAATGTTTATACATGCATTTTAAATTAGGGTTCATACCCATTATTTCTATTTGTAAGATTATGAGTTTTTGAGAGATTTTTAAAGATGAATTACAAGTATATTTTTTATTTTTTCATGTCTATTGCAAAACTTTTACAGATTTTGAGATGAATCATAATTGTCTTTATTATCAAGCATGGGTATTATGATGTTTTGACATGAGTTTAAGTATGGGTTTTAAGAAATAAGATTTAGTATCAATATTTTAAGAAGATTATGATTTTAAGCCTCTTTGATGATCGTTTACCAAGATTCAAGAAAAAGTTGATCTTTTTATCCTAAGCTAAGATCAGGAATCCACATTGTTCATATAGTTTGAAATTTAAAGAAAGAGAAACATAATTAGTTTTTTTCATTATAAAACCTTTGTGCTATTTTAAGGTGGATTTCCTAATATTCTGAGCGATAAGTATGGGAGTAGTATTTAGCACCGAGTTGGTTATGATTTCAAGGTATCATGCCCCAGAACTACTAGCCACAATTGGTTTTAAGAACCCATAGTGAGCTAAGTCAGTGATCACTTAAGGTTCTATTCCGATAGCAAGGGTAAAACAGCTTTCCCCAACGTGGGTAAGACATTGGACTCCATGATAGCTCACATGGTTTATGTCAGTTAAGAGAACCTCCCTGCTAGTTAAAGTAAAAGATTTATAGAAAAGCTCTAAGAAAACTAAGTGCAAAGGTTAACAACTTTATTCAAATTAGGCTTTACAGAAAGATATCAGCTACAGATTTTAGCTTTCAAATTTAAGAGTGACTCCTTTCTACACGTAGACAATATGATTTAGAGAGAATACAAGTACAACTTTTAGAACTAAATATTGTGACTCACTAGAATTATAATGTTTGATTTTCTATTCATGATTTCAGATTTCAGTATTTCAGATATTCCATCTTATGAGAGTCATTTACAATTAGCATGCATCATTTCATAAATTATGATGATGAGATAATATTTTACTTATGCATATCACCCCCATATACTCAGTACATCCTTAAAGTACTGATCCACATGTATAATCAGGTGCTCAATATCAATAGCTGTGTAGTTCTAACATCTACATCTACATCCTACAGTTGGTGAGTCCTCGTAGTTCAGTGACTTATTCATTCAGATTTTGCAGCTTATCAGTTTATATGATTTAGTATTCTTTTAAGAAAGTTCGAGTTAGCTGGGGGTTTATCCCAGTGACTCTCTAGTTATTAGTAGTAAAGGCTTGTCAAACTTCAAGATTTGATTCAGACTTAGAGTATTTGATTTTCATACATTACATTAGGATTATTCTTAGTTATTTTAGATAGTTTTCGCATTCAGTATGACTTTTATATCTATATCACCTTATTTATGAGATTCAATTATAGTAGAAGGTAGATAGGGTTCGCTTAAATATACTCATAGTCTTAAGCACCGTATGATATCTCGGGATCAGGTTTTAAGGCATTACAAACTTGGTATCAGAGCTTAAGGTTTTAAGAATCCTAGGCATTACGTAAAGTCTGGATCATAGATATGAAGCACGCCACATTTATTAGCAAGAGGCTATGAGATATTTTTAGGAAATTATCTCTTTCTTTCATGATCTATCATGCTTATAATATCTCTATCTGCTTTTAACTCATGCTTTTACATGATAGTTGAACCTCTTCATTGAGCTAATTTCGAAGAAATGTAACCAGCCAGCCCAGCCCAAAACTCCTTTGAATAAGAATGTATCTCATGCTAAGTTTAGGGCTGGCTTTCAGGCGTCGCCCAAGATATGACTGCTAATGTTCAGGGCAATTATCAAGATGTAGTTCAACTTCAATATAATGGTGATTTAGCAACAGCTAGAATTAAAGACTTTATGAGAATGAA
The DNA here is from genome assembly GCA_030864225.1 of Capsicum baccatum var. pendulum. Taxonomy (NCBI): domain Eukaryota; kingdom Viridiplantae; phylum Streptophyta; class Magnoliopsida; order Solanales; family Solanaceae; genus Capsicum; species Capsicum baccatum. The sequence goes on from CM061560.1 coordinate 162,963,597, forward strand.
CCCACCAGAGTTTTTTGGATCGAAAGCATGTGAGGACCCACAATTTAATCAAGATAAGGTAAAGAAGATCACCCATATTATGCATGTTTCTGAAGAAAAGCGTGTAGAGTTAGCATCCTATAGATTGAAGGATGTAGCGTATGATTGGGTAGTTATGTGAAAGAACGGTAGAGGTGAAAATGCAGCTCCTATAAGTTGGCAGGTATTTCAGGATGCTTTTCTAGATAGGATCTTCCCACGTGAGATGATGGAATCTTAGATAAAGGAGTTTGTGAATTTGAGGAAGAGTTCGATGACAGTAAAGGAGTACTGACTTATGTTTAATTAGTTGTCTAAGTATGCCCTTGATACGATGGTTGATCCTAGGGCAAGTGTGAGTAAGTTTGTTACTGGAGTATCGAACTTGGTAATTAAGAAGTCTAGAACTTCTATGTTTATTAGAGACATGGATCTTGCTATATTGGTGATTCATGCCCAGCAGATTGAAGTAAAAAAGTTGAAGGAAAGAGAAAGGGGAAGTAAGAAGGCTAGAATAGGATAGTTTGATGGCCAGGCTAGGTCTCAAGGCAAAAATCATTCACAATTTTAGAATCATTCATCTATGCCAGAACCATCTTCATCTAGTTCTCCCACTCCCAGAGGTGATAGGAGCAGTGGGGTAAGTCTTCTATGTCTAAATCCCAGAATAGTAAGAGTGGTAGGCCCATTTATCCTCCATATGCTAAGGGTGGTAGGACTCATCCTAGTGAGTGCTTGGCTGGGAAGAAGGGTTGTTTTGGTTGAGGTAAGTTGGGTCATGGAATTAGAGAGTTCCTGCATGCTAAGCAGAGAAACAGAGATGTTCGTTCTCAGATTCAGGCTACTAGTGCCCCAGCTCCTTTAAGTCACCCAGTTCCTCTTCAGGGATCATCATCCAGTACGGATGGTGGTCAGTGCCAAAATTGGTTTTATGCATTACCATTCCATCAAGAGCAGGAGGATTCACCAAATATTATCAGTGGTATGCTTCGTGTCTTTCATCTTGATGTTTATATATTGTTAGACCCTAGGTCGAGTTTCTTTTATGTGACCCCATTAGTTGCAGTAAATTTTGAGATAAGTTTTGAAAAGATCCTTGAGTCCTTCTTGGTTTCTACCCCAATGGGAGAGTCAGTTGTTGCTAAATAGATCTATAGAAAGTGTCCTATAACTATCCTTCATAAAATCATGTTATCGGACCTAATAAAGCTACATATAGTTGACTTTGATCTTATTCTTGGTATGGATTAGCTCCATTCTTGTTATGCATCCATAGATTGTCGCACCCGAGTGGTGAAGTTTTAGTTTCCAGATGAGCCAGCCTTTGAGTGGAAAGGTAATTCAGTGTCTCCCAAAAGCCATTTCATATCTTATCTTAAAGCCCGAAAATTGATCTCCAAAGGGTGTGTCTATCATCTAGTTCAAGTCAAAGATACTAAGTCTGAGACTCCAATAATTCAGTCAGTTAGTGTAGTCAATGAGTTTCCTGATATTTTTTACAAAGGTTTTCCAGGGGTACCTCCCGATAGGGAAATAGAATTCGATATTGACCTTTTTCTAGATACTCCTCCTATTTATCTGCCTCCATATCATATAGCTCCCGCAGAGCTTAAGGAGTTGAAGGAGCAACTCAAATATCTTTTAGATAAAGGTTTTATAAGTCCTAGTGTTTCCCCATGGGCGCTCCCGTCCAATTCGTGCAAAAGAAAAATGGTTCTTTACGTATGTGCATTGACTATCGTCAGTTGAATAAAGTTACAATCAAAAAAAAATATCCTCTTCCTAGAATTGATGACTTATTTGACGAACTCCAAGGGGCAAGTTATTTCTCAAAGATAGGCCATAGATCCGGCTATCATCAGCTTAAAGTAAGGGAATGTGATATTCCAAAGACAACTTTCAAAACTCATTAGGGTCATTTTCAGTTTCTAGTCATGTCCTTCGGGCTAACCAATGACCCAGCAGTCTTCATGGACTTGATTAATAGAGTGTTCAAATAGTATTTGGACATATTTGTCATAGTATTTATTGATAATATCCTTGTCTACTCTCGTAATGAGGAAGATCATGCAGACCATCTTAGAATTATGTTACAAACTCTTGGAGATCACTAGTTGTTCACCAAATTCAGCAAATGTGAATTTTGGTGAAGGTATGTAGCTTTCCTTGGCTATGTCATTTCCAGTAAGGGTATTAGAGTTTATCCTCAAAACACAAAAGTCGTAAGAAATTGGCCTAAATCTATTTTACCATCAAACATTAGGAGTTTATTGGGTCTAGCTAGTTATTACAGATGCCTTGTTGAGGGTTTCTTGTCTATTACATCTCCTATATCTAGATTGACTCAAAAGAAAGTTAAGTTTCAGTGGTCAGATTCAGGCGAGAAGATTTTTCAGGAGTTGAAGACTCGACTCACTTCAACCCTAGTTTTAGCGTTACCTGATGGTACAAATAGTTTTGTCGTTTATTGTGATTCCTTCAGAGTTAATTTGGGTTGTGTTTTGAGGCAGAAAGGTAAGGTCATAGCCTATGCCTCTAGATAGCTTAAGTCTCATGAGAAAAATTACCCAACCCATGATCTTGAGTTAGCTGCTGTTGTGTTTACTTTAAAATTTTGGAGACATTATTTGTATAGGGTGCATGTTGATGTGTTCACGAATCACAAAAGCTTGCAGTATGTGTTTACTCAGAGGGAATTCAATCTACGTCAGAGAAGGTGGTTAAAATTGTTGAAAGATTATAATATGAGTGTATTGTATCATCCGGGTAAGGTCAATGTAGTGGCAGACGCCTCTAGTAAACTGTCTATGGGTAGTGTTTCTTATGTGGAGAATGATAAGAAAGAGTTAGTTCAGGAAGTGCATCGATTAGCTATATTGGGTGTTAGGTTGGTTGATTCAGCTGAAGGGAATGTTTGGGTTTAGAGTAGTTCTGAATTTTCTCTAGTTTTAGAAGTGAAAGAGAAGCAAGATGAGGATTCTAGTTTGATCAAACTAAAGGAGTCAGTTAAAGACCAAAATATAGAGTTTTTCTCTCAAGGGGGAGATGGTGTGTTGAGATACCAGAGTAGATTATGTGTACCATGTGTTGATGATTTGACGCAACGGATTATGGAAGAAACACATGGTGTGAATTATTCCATTCACCAAGGAGCCACCAAGATGTACCACAACATGCGGGAAATCTATTGGTGGAGTGGTATGAAGAGAGATATAGCAGAGTTTGTAGCCAAGTGTGAAACTTGTCAATAGGTTAAGGTAGAGCACCTAAGACCTGGTGGTACATTTCAAGAGTTTGGTATCCCCACTTGGAAGTGGGATGAGGTGAATATGGATTTTATGATTGGTTTACCCCATTCGCATTGTAAGAATGATTCAATTTGGGTTGTTATAGACAGAATGACTAAGTCAGTGCATTTATTGCCAGTTCATACATCCTATATAGCTAAAGATTATGCTAAGTTGTATATCTGAGAGATGGTTAGATTACATGGAGTTCCTTTGTCCATCATCTCAGATAGGGGTACTCAGTTTACCTCTCAGTTTTTGAGAGCTTTTTAGAAAGGTCTTGGTACCCAAGTTCATCTCAGTTAAGCTTTTCATCCGCAGACAGATGGTCAGGCAGAGAGGACCGTTCAAACTTTAGAGGATATGTTGAGGGCATGTGTTCTTGATTTTAAAGGTAGTTGGGATGAGCATTTGTCATTGATTGAGTTCGCTTATAATAACAGTTATCATGCTAGTATTCAGATGGCTCCATTTAAGGCTCTTTATGGGCGAAGATGTAGATCGTCAGTTGGTTGGTTCGAAGTGGGTGAGGCCACTTTAATTGGGACAGATATGGTGTTTGAGGCCATGGAGAAGGTTTAGTTGATTTGAGAGAGATTAAAAGCAGCTCAGAGTCATCAGAAATCTTATGCAGATGTAAGAAGAAGAGACCTTGAGTTTGAGGTTGATGATCTTATGTATTTAAAAGTTTTACCCATGAAAGGGGTGAAGAGATTTGGCAAGAAGGGGAAACTTAGTCCCTATTATGTTGGTCCCTTTCGTATTTTGAGTTATGTTGGGAAGGTAGCGTATGAGCTTGAGCTACCCGCAGATTTATCCTCAGTTCATCTAGTATTCTATATGTCCTTATTGAAGAAGTGCATGGACGATTCAGCTGTTACAGTTCCTCTAGAAAGTACAGATATTCAGAATAGTCTTTCTTATGAAGAAGTCCCAGTAGAGATTCTTGATTATCAGATCCGTAAACTAAGGAACAAAAAAGTTCCCTTGGTCAAAGTTCTGTGGTGAAATCAGTCCGTTGAAGGTGCTACTTGAGAAGTAGAAGCAGACATACGTACGAAGTATCCTCATCTCTTCTTCACGAACTGAAATTCAGCCGAAGGTAATAGTTTTATTTCATTCAGTTCTTTTCCAGTTTCAGATTCTGACATATAGCTATTTTCATGATAATTCATGCACTCACAAATCAGTTCAGTAGCTCATTATATTTGAGATTCAGTCATACAATTTATTTCAGTTGTGCATGATATCTTATAGCCTCAGGTTCCTCAGTATTTTCAGCTTAACTAGCCATATTTGAGGACGAATGTTCCCAAGAGGGAGATATTGTAACACCCCGTATTCTTCCTAGCTTAAATTTATTCCTAAATGTTAAGGGTGAGCTTCAAAAATGAATATCTTTTATTTCATATAGAATTTTCTAGATTTAGACCTCCCATTGTATGAGAAATTGAATAAGCTTTCCATCGATACCAAATTCGCCTAATTTTGATACCTGGTTGAGAAGTTATGGCGAATTTAGTAAAGTAGTGTCCGACCTAGGCACTCACCACGTCGTGGTGGATGCTAAAATGGCAATCGTCAAATTCCAGTGGCCCTCCGTGATAGCCCCGCATTATGGAGAGGTCCAATTTCCCATTTGTCAAAATCTAGTAGCCCAACGCGATAATGGTGTGTCGCGCCAATGGCCAAAATGGCATTCCAAAGGGGTACCGCGATGGTGGCACGTCACGAAGAATGACCAGTTCCCAATTGTCCTATTTCCAGTGAGCCACTGCGATAGTGGCACGTCACGATGGCCTACCAGTTCATAAAATATTGTTTTTTCAGTTCCATTTAAATATTAAAAAGGGTATTTTGGTCAATTCTCAAGGCCCCAAATCCGTCCAAAATATACGATTAAACATATTCAAGGCACTTTATGCTCAAATTCATCCATTCTCTCTCAAAGTAAAACTCTAAAGCTCCAATGCTTCTTCTCCAAGAAATCAAAATCCTCCATAGTTTCTCCAAGAAAGCTTAAAATTAAGGATTACCAAGATAAGATAATCAAGAACTCATCTCCAAGAACTCAAATAGGAGTTCAAAATCCAAGGTTTCTTCATCTAATCATCTATCAAGGTATATGGGGTTTATGAACAAGTATATTCTTTCATCCTTGTGCCCAAAATAAAGTTTTAATTACAATTTCATATGATTTTGTATGTTTACACATGAATTTTAAATTAGGGTTCATACCTATTATTTCTATTTGCAAGATTATGAGTTTTTGAGAGATTTTAAAAGATGAATTGCATGTCTATTTTTTATCTTTTCATGTCTATTGCAGAAATTTATAGATTTTGAGATGAATTCTCATTGTCTTCATTATCAAGCATGGTTATTATGATGTTTTGACATGAGATTAAAGATGAGTTTTAATCCCTAAGATTTAGTATCAATATTTCAAGAAGATTATGATTGTAACCCTCTTTGATGATCGTTTACCAAGATTCAAGAAAAAAGTTGATCTTTTGATCCTAAGCTAAGATAAGGAATCCACATTGTTCATATAGTTTGAAGTTTAAAGAAAGAGAAGCATAATTGGCTTTTTTTACATTATATACCCTTGTGTTATTTTAAGGTAGATTTTCTAAAGTTCTGAGCGATAAGTATGAGAGTAGTATTTAGCACCGAGTTGGGTATGATTCCAAGGTCTCATGCCCCAGAACTACGAAGCACCGTAGGTTTTAAGCTCCCATAGTGGGATAAGTCAGTGATCACTTAAGTTAAGGTTCTATTCTGATAGCGAGGGTAGAACAGCTCTCCCCAATATGGGTAAGACGTTGGACTCCATGATAGCTCACATGGTTTATGTCAGTTAACAGAACCTCCCTGCTAGTTAAAGTAAAATATTTACAAAAAGCTTTTAGAAAGCTAAGTGCAAAGACTCACAACTTTATTCAGATTATGCTTTACAGAAAGATATCAGCTACAGATTTTAGCTTTAAGATTTCAGATTTAAGAGTGAGTCCTTTCTACACTTAGACAGTATGATTTAAAGAGAGAATACAAGTACAACTTTTAGAACTAAATGTTATGACTTACTAGATTTATAAAGTTTGATTTGCTATTCATGATTTCAGATTTCAGTATTTCAGATATTCTAGCTTATATGAGTCATTTACATTTAGCATGTATTGTTTCATAAATTATGATGATGAGATGATATTTTACTTATGCATATCACCCCTATATACCAGTACATCCTCAAAGTAATGATCTACATATATGTCTATGTCCTGCATTGTTTATAATGTAGGTTCAGGTGCTCAGTATCAATAGCGTAAGTAGTTCGGGCATCTCCATCTACATCCTACAGTTGGTGAGTCCTCATAGTTCAGGGACTTATTCATTCAGATTTTGTAGCTTATCAGTTTGTATGATTTAGTATTCTTTTCAGATAGTTGGAGTTAGCTGGGAGTTTGTCCAAGTGACTCTCTAGTTATTAGTAGTAGAGGCTTGTCAGACTACTAGATTTAATCCAGACTTACAGTATTTGATTTCATACAGTACATTGGATTATTCTCAGTTATTTTAGACAGTTTTCGCATTCAGTATGACTTTCATGTCTATATCACCTTATTTATGAGATTCAGACATAGTAGAAGGCAGACAGGGTTAGCTTAAGGATACTCGTATCCTTGAGCACCGTATGATGTCTCAAGACCAGTTTTTAGGGCATTATGTACAGTCGCCAAGGGTTATGGTTGCCCTATTTCAAAACCCATAGGCCATAATTTGAAAAATTTATAAATTGACATATTTTTATGTTTATGTTGTTTAATTTGTTTTTTGAGTTTTTGTGTCTTGTGATGCTCAAGTAGGAAGAAATTTATATTTAAAGCAGTAGACATATTTTGAATGATTGTGCTAAATTTGTGGAAGCCATTTATTAAGAAATTGGCATCCCTCCTAATTTTTTTCTAATTGTGCAATATGTGTATGCGTTAGGGACAACTGTGAATCTGATAATAGCATTAGAATTAGGGACGGAACAACTGTGGCAAATAATTGCATAACTGGATAAGTAGTAAGTAGCAATGTGACCCTTTATGATGTGTGTGTGTGTGGTGTTAGCTAGCTCCTGGAGTGTATGGAGTCCAGAACTTGCTTGGTTGCTCTTGCCTAGGTTCTAGGATTTTCGGTTAGGAGATGATCATAGGATATTTTTGTTATTAGTCCACTTTAGCTTAAATTGCTCAACCAAATAATATATGCGTCCCTTGATCCTGATGTTTAAGCCTTAATGAACCTTTATTTTTTTGTTTACACGGATTCACCTTCTTGTTTAGACTGCTATGAACTATTTTAGCCCTGGTCCTCCTTGGACACTGGGTACCTCAACTCAGATAAATCACCTAAGTTGAGGGTGGATATTATAAGGGTGCATAGTATAGAAAGGTATAAAGAGAGGGTGTGAATAAAAAAATGATTGGGTGTGGTAGAAAAGTAGAAAAATAGAAAAATTTGAAAAACAAAAAAAAATCAAGAAAAAGAAAATTGTGATAAATGAGCAAAAGAAAAGAATAAGAAACCACACCTAATCTGAACAAATAGAAAAAGAATAAAAAGGGAAAAATAAGGGCGGAGTGAAAGAAAAGTTGGGAAATAAGTGGACCCCAAAGTAATCATAGTGTCAAGGATGCTTAGTCACTGAAAAAAATTTCAAAGATACCATACCAGCCCCAAACCTACGTTACAAGCTTAACAAAGTCCTATAGTGATCCTAACCCGACGATTTAAAAACTCAGGTAAAGAACATATGGGCAAGCATATGGCATTCTATGTACACTGACTGAAACTTCTTTGTGAGTGCGACCATCTCATGACTGTCCCTGAATAAATATGTTGATCTATCTGAGTGAATGAGACCTCTTTGATTGTTGCGTTGTTAGATTACTAGACTGTTCTGGTAGTGTAATTTGTATTTATGCCTAGTTGTTCGTTGCTAATGTAATGACGTCATTGTATCCCTTTCTGTCACATCGGTGCACCAAAATTAGTATATATAATTGGGTTCTTGAAAAGGAAAAAATAGGAGGAGAGTAATGTGTTGTGAATTAAATTTGAAAATTTATTGTCGAAGGTATTTGAGGATCTTCCTGTTAAGCATCATGTTTTTGTGTTTTTATTTTTGTCTTGCCTGAAGATATGCAAACATTCTAAGTTGAGGTTGTTGATGTGCTATGGAAGCATAGAACATTTAATGACTAAAATAAGGAATTTATGCTGGGATTTAGGCCATTTTTATTTGATATGATGTGGTTCTGTGTGTTGTTGCGGGTGAAATAGGTTACATTGGTGTTGAACTAAAAATATTGAAGAAAAGCCTAAGAATGCTGATGAACTGGTCAGGCTATGAATCATCAAGACACTATACGACTCGTAGCCATACTCGTCAAGATACCAAAAACAAGAGTGAAGCTGAGAAACCAAGTAAAGAGTGACTACGACTAGTGTCTACGACTCGTAAGAAGTAGCTATGAGTCATTGAGAACAATTGTAAAGTGAGCAGAAGCTAACGTTAAAGTCCACAGGTGAAGTCATAGAAGTCTACGAGTCGTAAGGTCAGACTATGACTCATAGTAAGTAATCGTAAAGAGGACAGTGTTCAAAACCCTAAAGTTTAAGGCTCAAGTGATAATTAGTGAAGACCACGAGTTGTAAGGACGGACTATGACTCATGGTGATGAACCGTAATGACAACAGAAGTTTGAAGCCCTGAAGATGAAAGTTCACTGAAATGCTTACGACAAGTTGTAGACGACTTGTAAGGAGACCTTACGAGTCGCAATAATGGTTGACCTACTTTTTCTATTCCATTTTTATTAGGATTTATTTATTATTTTGGGATACTATAAATACCTTAGGGTTATTCCCTTACTAGGTTACGCACTTTAAGCATACTTTTACCTACTTATTGATACTTTGATTATTCTTGGATTAGTGACTTGGCATTCAATTGGGAATCTTGGATTGTTTCCCTTTCATCGTTGTGCAATTAATTAAATGTCTTCGTCATTGATGATTATGGTTTATTGCATAAGCATGAGCAGCTAATTCCTCAACTAGAGTTGTGGGCACCCTGGTAGATTAGTTACGTAGAGGAAGTATGAGATTTATCTATTCTACTGAAATTTTGTGTATTGCAATCTTCTTTGTATTAATTGGACCTAAGCTATTGCAGAAACTTGGGAATTGCCTGTATTCGAGAATATCCTCATAAGGGAGTTTGAGATTGGGAAAAGGAGGTTACAACGGTGATTTAAGGCTATCAACCCTCATCTAATCAACTTGAGACTCAAAAAGTGAGAGTTGTACTGAGGTTATTGACAAGGGACACTAAGGCTACACCCTGATACTTACAAGGTAAAGGGTGAAATCTATCTACGCGTTCACAAGATGGTTGATAGTACAGAGCTTGTCAACTTTGAATGCATAGAAATAGGATAGGTGGATTGAACAAGATAATCTTACGTAGTTCTGAAGCCAGGGGGAACTCAGTCCTAGTGTTCGTCTTCTATTGATTACAAACTCCAGCATTCAAGTTCAGCTACTTGTTACTATTGACTTCAAATCCGCCCATTTACTTTTCTGCACTGCTCGTGGATTTTGTCAAGTTTGAGATACTGTTCAACATAATTCCCTGTGGGTTCGACCCCAACCTGAGTTGGGTTACTATATTTTGCATCGACTGCAACATACTTCTTAAGAGGTTAGTTTTGGGTGACATCAGGAGTCAATATATAATATATATACGCAAAAATTATTTAGTTTTGGGCGACATCAGGAGTCAATATATAATATATATATATACGCAAAAATTATACTTTTACCTTGCTGCAGAATGTAATTTTCCAACGAAGGCATGTCGATCGAACTTACACACATATGGCTCCACCACTGAGTATTTATATCAATTTTTTACTTTTTTTCATATACAGAAATTATGAGAAAATTTCTAAGTCATGAGAGAGATATACATATTTATACTAATTTTATACAATTTTTATATTCAAAAATGTAAGAGAAATTCTAAGCCTTGAGTGATCTATACATATTTCATACACGAAACATGTCAGCAAAATTCTAAACTTTATGCGAGATATAAATAATTCATACAACTTCAATATACAATATTTTTTGCATGAAATTTTTATGTCTAGAGCAAAATTTCCTAATATTATAAAAATACTTTGCTATATTTCGTAAATATAATCTAATTTTGTGTATATATATATATATATATATATATATATATATATATATATATATATATATATATATATATATAAGTGAATCTCGAACAACAAAAATAACAATAGTATAATTTCATAAATAAACTCTGAAAAGAATACAGATAAATTTTATTTTCATCTCGTAGAAGTAGAAAGATTATTTTCAAAATACTCTCCACACAGGTAAATTTCATTTTTACATTGAGAGAATTTGATAGACAGCTCTCTATGACGAAGAATTAAGTGCTAAGCCCAATGCTAATGCTTTTGATTTCTACTACAGGGATGATTTGAGGTGCACTTCTTTTTCACCGACACACTGAGGGGTCGTTTGGTTGGGAAACAAGTTATGCTCGAATTAGTTACGTTGGGATTAGTTATATTGAGATTAGTTGTCCTCGGATTACTTATTCTTGCATTATTTTTTAGTGGTTGTTTGATTTGTGGTACTAAAAATAATATACATTGCATTCTTTCTAAGAATAGAGTGTTTGTTTACAAAATACCCATCACATATTTAATATTTTAAAAAAACTTTTACCTCACATATAAATAAACTTCATTAAAATAATAATCTATTTAAAATTTATAACAAAATAAATATTATAAACTCAAACAAAAATATGTTTTCAACACTATTTGTAAAATTTTGAACAAATCTGTAACAAAAATATATACGCTTAGCATTTATAAAAAAGAAATAACTGATTTTAGAAGTGGCTTATTCAAGCACATTTTCTTAAATCTTTAGGTATTGAAATAAGAAAATAATTTTATACGTTTTTGAACTCTTTTTTTTTTTTAATTTGAATAATTAAATTAATATTAAAAATCTACTATAAATACTGTAACAAAATGAATAGTTTTGAAAGGGTAAAAAATAAAATTTAAATTAAAAAAAAATTAAACTAGCCTAACTTAATTCACCTGCACGACCCGTTTCCTATTTTTTCTCCACATCCTCACCAAACACCAATCACTCACCCAGTAATTATCATTTAATTGTACATTTACAACTATTCAAATAAACAATTTGTGAAGCAACTTAACTTCCTCATTTCATGTCATCAATTTAAAAAAACTTTCTTGTAGCCTTTACAATCAATTTCTACTTTTACATCTGAAGAGCTCTAAATTTCTTATTCTAGTATCATTAATTGAGCAATCTTGTGCTTACGAAGGAACTTACAATTCCAAGATATATATATGTGTGTCTGTGTGAAAAGTAATCATCAAAGAGGTTGGAGGGTAATTTTAATATTTTATAGCTTTATCCCAAGGTGAATTATGTTGGGATTATTTATACCACTCAAAAAATGGGATAACTTATTTCGGTATTATTTGTTAGTCCCGGGATAAGTTATCCCAAATTTGACAACCAAATAAGGTAGCAAATTTTTTTATCCTGAGACTATTAATTTATTCCGAGATTATTTTCGCTTTTATTTTTACACTTCTATTTCTAGTTACTATTTCTCTTTCTTATTTTTTTTTTCCTTTTTCACTTCTTTTTTTTCAGATTTTTATTTTTTGTTTGTGTCTTTTTCTTTCTTTTTTTCTTTTTTTTTTTTCATTTTCTTACTCTTCTATCTCTATCTTTTATTTTTAAAAGATAAATATCTATATCACATATACATATTCAAAAAATATACAAAATAAATAGACATACAGATCTGCATATATATTTACGGTAAAAAAAACATACATATATATATCTGCATATGTATTTACAGGAATACATATCTAACTCACATGTATATATAAACATATAAGATATGTATCATGTATTTTTTCATTACTTATATGTATATGTATATAGTTGTTCTTTTTTCTATAGAGATTTTGTGTCTTATATGTTTATCTATACATATGAGTGAGATATGTATTTTTGTAAATACATATGCAGATACATATATATGTTTGGTACTGTAAAACATATCCAGATCTGTATGTCTATGTATTTTATATATTTTTTAAATATGTGTATGTGATATACATATTTGTCTTTTCAAAATAAAAGTTAGAGATAAAAGAGTAAAAAAAATGACAAAAAAAATAAAAATAGAAAAAGAAAAAAACAAAAAAAGAGAAGTGAAAAAGGAAAAACAAAAAAAGAGAAGTGAAAAAGAAAACAAAATTGAGTTTGAGTAGCTTGAAAAATTGATTTTGATCACAGTATTTTTCGATCAATTCAATTTACTGTTGCATTACTTTTTTTTTTTGAAGTTTATTTACAAAATATTCAAAAATAATTTAACGAAATAAATTGTTAAATTGTACAATGTAACGGAAAACTGATTATGAAAAATCGTTAATGGCTCAAAATATTCAAAAACGGTTTAATGAAAAATCAATTTTGATCACTATATTTAAACGAAACATTAGTAATGGCTCAAAAAAATTTGAACGAGAGAACAGTAATGGTTCAGAAAAAATTCAAAACGAAATTTTTTTGATCGATTTAAAACAACTGATGAAATTCATACAATAAAATAATATTACGATTAAATACCTTCAATAATAGTAATGGTTTAATTTGAATTTTCGAAGATATTGAACAGAAGAAGTTTCAGTTGAATTTGATTTTAATTTTTTTGGGGGGATGAAAACGATAATGTGAAACTGAAATTTGAATTTTGATTTCAGTTGGTAACAAATAACAAAAATCATATTAATTAAGAGGTTTTAATGGAAAAGAAAGCTTCATATTTAATTTATGGCTAATTATACCATATTTAAATCAACTGACTTGAGTTAAATATGAGCAGTAAAATGATTTGTATATGTATTTTTATAGTAACAGTTTGTTCAAATACAATATACAAGTTGCTAGTTTAAGTAATTATGAAAGTGTTGCTATGAATCTTATATTTATGTTCTTCAATATGCTATTTATGAATTTTATTCATTTAATATGTACCTTTTAGATTGTTTATTATAAATTATAATTATATTTCTGTATAATTATTGAATTATGAAATTAGTTGTAAGTGTAATAAATTTATTGAATTTTTGTTTTTTCCTATACTTGTTTAATTGTATATGTTTATTAAAATTCCTCCTAATCTTTTGTGCGTATTTCTTTCCTCTCTCCTCAATATCGTGTTAATAATTTTTAGATGAGTAAAAACTGATCAATAAATTATAATAATTTGTACAAGTTTCTTATCTTTTCTGAAAAAGTTACAATTATTTACTTTTCCAAGTAATACACGTTTGTAATTGAGTTTATTATATATATATACACACACATATAATGTATATATGTGTGTGTGTGTGTATATATGTATATATCTATGTATATATATGTATATATCTCTATATATGTGTGTATATATGTGTGTGTATATAGTTCTGATTTGTAGGCTTAGATTTAGGGAGTTACAATTATCATTACTTAAATACACGTTTCTTACCTTTTCAGAAAAAATTAAAATTATTTACTTTTCCAGGTAATACATATTTGTATTTGAATTTATTAAAGATATTTTTTTAAAATTTTTACTATGTATGAAATGGGTGTGTATATAAATTGTTTTACTTTATCTTTTTTATATCAGTTTAAAACAAACAAGATTAGTGTATGAAATATGATATAACTAGTTTGGTGTGTTTTTATTTTTGGGGTTTGAAATTTGTATAAAATTGACGTATTTCCTTATTTTTTAAAATAAAAAATTATATGTTAATATGTCAGAATTTTGTACATATTCTAGTGTATAATTATCTATAAAAATAATATTGAAATGAGGAATGATATAAGAAATCAATTTATATATCCATGTCATTTACTAAATAATATTTGTTGAAAAAATTACATATATACACAAGTTAACAATTAAGTATTACATAAAATCCCAAATCCTCAAAGTAATTACAAAAACCCTTATTAATTATATAAAATTCCTTAAATTTATTTTTTCTCTCTCATCTCCCTCATAAATATCAAAATATCATATTTTGCTCCTTTTTTTTGTGGACCGATTTTTGCTCTATTATTGCTTTTCCTATTGTATGCCTATTTTCAAGCATATGCGATTTGGGGGTTTCAAATTTTTTAAATTTCAAGAATTATCTGAACAAAGTGATTAACTTCATCTTCTTCTATAATTAAATCTGTACAAAGTGACACTTGGTTCTCTGATTTTGTTGAATCACTTTTGTCAGTTGCACAGCTTGGTGAAAAAATTTGATGTCTACATCTATTCCATTAAGTTGTCCATCAACGTAGCTACTGTTAACATTCTGTTTTCCTCCTTGGATTTCAACATTCATTGATAAGTTGCTCCAATTTGTCTCTTTGGAAAATTCTTTTTCTATATCCTCATCTATTTTGGAAAACAATCTATTCTCCATGAGGTTGTCACACCATCTTAGATCAATCTGCTATAACCTGGCTTGATTTTTTATTTTGAAGAATTGCTTATACATTTGATTTACTATTGTAACTACTTATACAAAGAAATGATAAGTATCGGGAATCTGTGTCTAGTGGGAATCATATCAATTTTTTTTTGTATTGTAATCATATATGATATGTATTGGAATTGCTTATACATATAATGTTATGTATGGAGAACTGTTGTTTTTAATTACCAATATTTCTTATACATTTAGTATATTGCAGGTATGCTGAAAATTAATGTATTAAAATAGATTATACATATATATCTTATGTACAGGGAATTGCTATTTTTAATTATCAATGATTTTTATACATTTAATATATTGTAATTATGATGAAAACTAATGTATTAAAATAGATTATACATGCATACATATATATATAGATATATATAGATATATCTTATGTATAGGAAAATAAATTATGATATATATATCTTATAAATTATGGTAATGTTTAAAGATATTTTTTGAATTTGAATTTCAGTTACTATTTTTAAGCATCCAATAACCCAGAAGAGTTAATTAATGCTGTTAATTAAGCAATAGAATCACCCTATCTAATTTTTCTTTCCATAAATATAGGCTAAACAGTTTCTTCATACATTGAAGCAATGTATGAGGGTCAACGACATGTATATGTATTTCACCAAAATAAGTCATCCGGAATTTTATGTAAATACTTTCATTAAAAAGGGGATTTATGTGATTTACACATATTTGTTACTTATTGCGGTCACAATCCAAACTGATTATAGGCCCGATCAAATCAATAGATTTGGCCCAAGAGTTAACCTTGTTGAACTTCTCATTCCATTTGTGAATTGTTTTTAATTGAAAATTAAAAGCCGATCAGCTTAATTTAGCGGTGTTTATCGCGAGGTTCAATTGAATAATTTCACTTGATAAATTATCAGTTTTTAGATATACTAATTTGCTAACATAATTAAGAAGATATCAATTGATTTAGTAAGAGTTAAATTATAATTGGTCAATATTAGTTGATTCATCGATTGAATCAATCATATATTTACAAATTATACTTTACAAATAATATTAAAACATGAAAGCTAGATGAATTCTACGCAACCTTCCTGTTAGCACCTCCTCTCACCATAACAACTACATATACTTGATATACAAACATCCGAGAAATAAATGCATATCAATTTTGAACAAGATATAATACAATAGAAACTATGTAATTCAAAATTGGAATGCTAGAAAAGAATTTAGCGAAGTAACAATACCACGGTATTGAAATTCATCTTTCAAATTATATTATACAGTTTTCGCACACGAAAATTGTGAGTGGAATTTTAAGCATTAAAAAAGATATACATAAGCATGTTTATATGTTTTCAAGCATGAAAATTTTGACTGAAAATTTAATCTTCGAACAAGATTTGACGTGTGATTTGTATATATGTAAAAAAAAACATTGTTATGTTTGATAAACTGGCTCTCACACTATTTGATAAAATTTGATAAGTATGAGTCTAATTTTGTATGTGCAAAATTCTCCCTATTAATAGTAGGTCATAACTTAAACCTGATGACCAACTCTCACGACGAACTAACATATAATATGTTTAATTAAGAGAAAATTATCCCCTATGGTATTATTAGATCTAAAATAATAAATTTTAGTAATACTTTTAGATAATTGCATTAATAGCAATTTAGTTACACGTTATAGCAACTTATTCAAACATATATTATTTTAATTATATTTTTAAAATTTATTTTTAATTATAATTAAAATCAGTTCCATATTTGTAGGGTTGTATTCAATATTCCTCTTAAATTGTGTATTGATAATTATGGTAAATAATATTCTCTTTCTCCATTTTAATACTCAACCTTTCAAAAATTTATTGAAAATTTTGATTCCATTAACTTACTCATATAATATTCATATTCTTCCCTTGAAAATACAAGATTAAAAAAAAGTGGGTTTCATATAATATTCATCTTCTTCATTGAAAAAAAAATGGGCTTAAGAGAATATTCATCTTCTTTCCGAAAAACATAAAATTGATATATTTTTTTTTTCATTCTCCATTGTGAATCATGTCTAAACCAAAATTCGATTCTACTCCTTTGCGTGAAAGTCCTAGAATATTCAACCAACGATTTGTTCCATTGTGAATCATTATTCAACCAACGATTTGTTCTCCTTCATCAGAAATTCTCTTTTTTCTATTTTTTCTTTTATTCTTTAAAGATAATATGATATAAGGAGTATTGTCAATTTCTTTATTAAATACTCATTGTATATAACAATAAAAGATATTTCAATAGATATTAGCGAAAAAATATTGAACTATCAGTTTGTGTTGGTAACAACATAAATAAGAATTTAAATATAGATCGCACTCTTTCATAAGAATAATATAGTAAAAATTATCTTGTATATATACTTATTAAACCGTTTCGTGTATGAATTTTGTATAAAATCAGTTTGAAATAAGTATAATGATTGCAAAAGTTGGTATAGAAATCAACTTTCATCAAATATTATACGTTATTATTTATTTTAGTGTATGAAATAAATATACAAACTTGTATTTTTTGAATTATTTCATGTATGAAACCTGTATAATATCAATATTACATTCAAGGTTTATAAAATAGTTTCTTACATGTTATATTTATATGGAATGAGTATAATGTAATTGTGATATTCAATTAAGAGGATATACTTAAGATTATAAATTGAATGGAATCAGTTTATAAAGTGTTTTCTTACATGTCACATTTGTATGAATTAGATATATAAGTTGATATTTATGGATTGCAATATTAAATTTAGGTGATACCAATTTATGGAACAGTCCCCAAGGGAGCAATAACCATACTTCTGTGGAGGATCTTTACTAGTTGAAAGGTCTTAGTTTGACGATTGATACCCGTTGTTGAGTGTTTGTAGTGGTTCATCATTGCAATCAAAATTCATAAAGAAGGTAGTGTATAAATTTAGGTAATATCAATTTGTGACTGCAACAACTAAATGGTGTATAAGAAAAAGGTAGTGTATGAAATGAAAACTCTTATTGGAAGCATTAAACTAGGAGAAAAGAAAAAGGTTAGAGGAATTTGGGATGGATTGATATCAATAATTAAGGATAACTATATTTAAGGAAGGATTATTGCATATTAGTTATATTAAATCTTTATTTTTCTTTTCACTAATTACTTTTTTGTATTTTTTTTAAAAAATAAAAAAATATTTTTATTTTTATTTTTTTATAAGATTTGCTATAATTTGAAAAAATTAAAGTTATGATATAAATTGTAATTTTCTATTAGATAATGGCTATATACGTTTTTTTTTTTCAAAGAAAAAGAAATCTTAATTAAACTGAGATGGGCCCATATTTATGGGAATCTTAAGTGACGGGTACAAGCATCAAAAGTGGGGTCTCTTTCTGGGTTTCTCTAACTCGACCCGATCCAATTCTCCTCTTATCTTCTCCTATTACCCCAAAGCCAACTCTATAAATGAATGCTTAAGGGAACCTTACTTAGGCTTGAAGACGCCAATAGAGAAACCAACTAAGGCCTCTTTAATAGCCCTCACTAGCTAGCCTCTTCCAAATTATCAGTAAAGAAAAAGAAAGTAACAACTACGACCCATCACTCCATCAATATCACTTTGCTATTAATATCTCCAATAGTTTGCATATTGAAGCATGGTTGGTCCATCCATTAACTCCCATAATTTTCCTTTAAAATTCCTTTGTAGCTATGGTGGCAAGATTATCCCCCGTCAAACCGATGGCAAACTCCGTTATTATGGTGGCGAAACCCGTGTCCTCTCCGTCGATCGTTGCATTTCGTTTGCAGGTTATTATTTATTTTTAACGTCTCATATATAATTTTCATTTTCTCATTTTGATTACAAATGTTATTCTTCATTTATAGTGTGTTTCAGCAAGGACGGCAATTTTTTTTTTTAAATATTTGTTACCTTGCAAGTGTTTCATGACACAATTTTATGTCATGTTTAAGACAATAAATTTTAAGGTTGACTTTTGATGCATTTAAAAATTTTCTTCCTTGTCTTATAGAATGAGATAGGAGGAGTAACTTTTTTTAAAAAAAAATATATTCGCTATTTTTCTTGATAATTTGATTTTTTTTTATTTAGGGAGATATGGAAAGTAATATTGATATATGGATTTTATTTTTTTGCAGAGCTATTAATTAAGCTAGGGGAGATGTGTGGAGGATCAGTGAGTTTAAGGTGTCAATTGCCAAGTGACGATTTAGATGCTCTTGTGTCTATAACATCTGATGAAGATTTGGCCAATCTCACTGAAGAATATGATCGTGCTTCCACAACATCATCGTCTCTCAAGATCAGGGCTTTCTTATTTCCACCCAAATCCACAAAAAAAGTTGTCTCTCCTCAACCTTCCATCACTTCTACCTCATCTACCAACAGTACCATAATTAGCAACCCTGATGCCACATCGTCACCTAGTTCATTTTGTTCCACAGTTACTAGCCCTCCTATCAGTACTCTAGCTTCATCGAGGCATCATGATTGTCCAAGACCATATAAGAAAATGACTCGCAATTCTTTTGATCAGTGTGAAACTCTTAATAGGCGTATCCGTCATAGTAGGACAAGATCATCACCGGTGATGTCTCCTAATTGTCTTGAAAAAGTCGCGGCGAAGATTCCTCAATATGCTTATCATAGTCATGGGAACAATAGTAGCCATATTTATTTGATTCACCATGGTAACCACTGGCAATAACAACTGCTATTTTTCATGGACAAGGGAGGAACAAACCCGATCTTCTTGGAGTATATATACTTTTTATAAAGAAAAAGAAAACCCCATCAAGGAAAAAAAAAAAGAGGTTGAGATACATATTTTGATGTAAGAAGTGAGAAGGGAGTATATGTCAATAACAAGATTGGTATTTTTTTTGTCAATCTGTTCTTGGTAAATTGATAGATAGCAACTTTTGTTATATGTGCGAGAATCCGAATTTTGTGATATTTCACCGTTGATCTGTAGTAACATGGATGGATAATATTAGGGTTTGATTTGTTAAATAATAATTCTACTACGTAATAGTTATCATTTTAAAAAGTCTTTTTTAAAAATAAAAAAATTATTTTGTTGAGATTATAACTTGATTGAGTGATCGCTTGAAATTACCTCACCTCTTTATGTGATGCGTGCCACGTTCAATCTCTTTTATTATCTTCTTGACATTTTCCATTTCCGAATTCTAAAAATGAGTCCTATATCATGTTTGGTTCTCCCTACATTTCCTAATCTTTTTTCTGTACTTGTCTGACACCAGGTAATACTATTTATTTCCCCTGTTGTCCCTAATTTGTAATCATTTTTTACCTCTTTATGTTTGTCTCTTTAGGATTTTGTCCGTTCATTTTCTCTTTGTTACTAGTATATCGTATACCATGATATAAAATTATATCACGTCTCTACGGTCGGTGCTAAGTTTCTATCTCGATTTTGTGTATGCAGGTATATGATGAAAATCAATTGAAAACTCCCTCTATAATTCACAGGAAACTAGAGTAACTTAAAGATGGGGAATTACATGGCCGCACATAGGTATACAAATCTTTGTTATATGTTAAAATAATATTTTTTTTTGTGTGTTTCTTACCTAAGATTTAATACCTTCACTTAATTTAAATTCGCATCAAAAATTCTACTTTGAAATAAAGTACTTCTTATCAAATACGAGTTCATATCAAGGGATTGAAAATAATACCTCTAATTAATGATGAAGTAATATTACTTAATACTTACCATTCCGGTACACAACCTTAAGTGACTAAAAGAAATTTTCGTTATGTATGACTACTCCATATGCGACTAAATAATTGAACGCAGTAGAGTTTTTAACTTCTAGATATTGATCGTTTAAAAGAAGTTTGTTATATATTTAAATTTTAGCTATATGGCTCGTGAAATTATTGCCATAAAAGTGCATACATGACATGATAAATAAATAGATAATGACGTACTAGTTTAAAACAACATTTGCCTATAATACTAGTTTTATAATTATTGCCTTGTATATATCTCAATCATCTTTTCACTCATGGTTGCAACTTGTACTTCATTTGATGAGACTCCCTAACATTTATATTACGATAGTCTGATAAGTTCTATAAGAATAAATATTAAATATGATAATATATTATTAGTTATCGGTGAATTAAATTTTTTAACCAAACATTATACTAAAATTTTGTGCAGTACCATTCTTATATATCCTACGAAACGATTCTAAAGTATATTTTTTAATAAAACATTATACTAAAACTTAGTGCAGTACCATTCTTATATATCCTACGAAGCGATTCTAAAGTATATTTTTTAGTGAAACATTATGCTAAAACTTAGTATAGTACCATTCTTATATATCCTACAAAACGATTCTAAAGTACATTTTCTTAGTTACTGGATGTAACACTACAAAAAAAATTGTGCATATATATATCAATTACTCCCTTGCCACGAACATATTTATTAAATTACTGCCAAAATCCTCTTTCCTAATTAGAAGAAGCTTCGAAAAAATCATGATATTTAGCCTCCAATTTTGTCTTACTTCAATATATTGCAGGGGTTCATACTAAGTTGCTTGAGATTATAACCATTCATGGCCAAGTGTTCCAACTTGTGGTTTTCGTTTATGAGCAAAGAAAAAGGAGCTTTTTGGTGACCAAAAATGAAATTGTATTAGAAATTGGACTGATTGGATCTGGCAGTTGGAGGAAATTAATTTTTGTTCTTTTATACTTAAATAACTTTGAAAAACTTTATTAAAGTGAAGAAGATACGGTGCCATCACCATGGGATGGGTCCATGACAACCTGTAAATGAAAGGATCCATTATTTTCAAAGACATTAAAAATTCTAAATATAATAATTATTATTATTATTATTATTATTATTATAATAATAATAATAAAAACAGAGGATTTGTCAAAAGGAAAAAGAAGAGGACTTCTTTTCTTTTTTGGCCTTGGAGATGTGGAAGAATAATATCGCCATAAATTATGGCATTAGCCAATGCACAGTTCATTCAAATCCATAAAGCAAAATTCAAAATAGAAAAACAAAAAAGAAGAGAGGAGGAAAATGAATTGATGAAGATAAAGAAAAAGTGGTTTAAGGTTAAGCTACCCCACCAATGCCTGATCTTTTCTGCTCTCAGTGGAAAGCCAAAAGGAAAAAGGTTTCGAATTCTCTTTGACCAAGATGGTGAAATGTCTCTGTCAGTAAAAGGGGGATGTTCGGATTGTAGGTGTCCATACTTTCAATTTTTGTGAATTCCAGTTAATAAGGGAGTTAAAAAAAGATGGGAGTTTTTTTTGAAAGGAGTAAAACAAATAAAACAGAAATGTCTATATTGATATTTTCTGGTTTTACTTTATTTGTCTTACTTTTAACTTGATAAAGAAATTTAAAAATTAAATAATATTTTTAAATCTTGTACCAAAATTTCCTTACTTTAACTTGATAAAAAAATTTAACAATTAAATAATATTTTTAAATTGTGTACCAAAATTTCTTTTATGTGATGTGGTCTTAAAAATGCATTGACTTTTTAAAATTAAAGAGTTATCAAATTAAAAAAGAAGCATTATTTTTAATATAAATTAAAAAAAAAATAAGAAAAATAAATTAAAACAATAAAATACCGATAAGAAACTAATCACACATTTTTTAAAGGAGATAACCAATCTTTTACGTGGAGAATGGTGCAAGCTCATAATGGTACTTGAACATTCTATTTAACTGAACTTTTGATCGCTGTATGCCATCTATATTATAATAGTACTAGTAAATCTCGACATTTTTTAAATTATATTAAATAAGTTGAACTATGTGTGTGTTAATATTAGTTAGTTTTTTAGTTAGTTTAATTCCAAGTAATTATTGTATTTGTATGCAGTTAGTTATAGTGTTAATAGGTCGAGCAGAATAGGTTAGTGGCTATAGTCTAGCTATCGTGTAGAGGATTAGCTGGCAGAAGATTTTTTTTTTAATTTTGTATCCGTGTATATATACTGATAAGTAGATTAATGAAAGTTACTTTTCCATTTATCAAATTATGCCTCCAATGATTTTCTCTTTCTCAACATAACTCAATTTTCCTTTGAACCTTTCTCCTTCAATGGAGTTTTCTATTCGAATCCTCAGTATTCTAACATGGTATCAGAGCTAGAGCTATCATTTTCGTAGTTATTCAATATTGCTATATTCGATTATCTCAAAATTTTCTTTATTTTCTTATTTTTTGTTGAAAATTTTGGTTTCTGCTTTTCTAGTGTTTTGATTTCAGTTTCATCTTCATCATTATCATTTGTTGCTCAATTTTCTTTGTTTAGAAGTTTGCTCCTTGTTTCTCTTCAAATTCAGCTGAAAAATTCCTCAAAATTCTTATTTTTCCTTGAGAAACTTCGTCACTCTGTGAAATTCAGCTTCGCAAATTATCGATTTCAATAAACCTTTGTATATGCATCCATCAAAGAACACCAAATCTTCAATTATTCGATGGTTTTCAATGACACTGGGTACAAGTGTTTGAGGTGAGCCGTCCTTGGAGCACTCTTTGTTAAAAATAAATTGAGCCTCATAAACGACATAGTTGCCAAACCATCACCTAATTCACCGACGGTCACACAGTAGGAATGATGTAATAACATGGTCACATCATGAATTCTGAATTCACTTTTAAAGGAGTTATACGATAGTCTACAATATGTCAACAATGCATAGAAATTATGGAAAGAGCTGAAGCACAGATACAACCAAGCAAATAGTGCAAAAGTATATCAATTATAACAAAAAAATATGACCTCAAACAAGGTAATCTGGACATCACTAGATACTCTATCAAAATCAGACAACTTTGAAAAGAACTTAACACTCTAAACACCAACACAGAATGTACTTTTCATGCAATTGTGGGGGTAAAGCAAAGATTCATAAGGCCGAGCAAAAATGAAAAATCATTCCATTTTGATAGGTCTAAATAATATGTACATAGTTTTGAGAAGAAGTATTCTACTGATGAATGCACTACCTACCATGGCATGGGCCTTCTCGATCTTGGTTCAAGATAAATAGCAGCAAGAAGTTAGAGCACACACTCATGTGGTCTTAGGGTCTACCTCTCTTAGTGCCAGCTCTGGAAATAATAGTTTTAGGATAAATTACCCTCACAACAAGCACACTACAATCCAAAATATGTATAGGAGCCCTTCCAATCAGCCTCAGTACAAAAATACTTACAAACCTACCTATCATTTTTCTGATATTAACAAATCAAAATTATTTTATGGTTACTGCAAGAAAAGTGGACACACCGAGGAAAAATGTTACAAATACGTGATTTTCCTTAAAATTTCAAGTTTACAAAAGGCAAAAATCAAACCTTAGCAACCAATATTCATGGAACCTGTGAAGCGATGATGAACAACAACCATGGGATGGACTAACATACATTTAGATAAGGAGATCATAGCCTCACCTAAGAATAATATAATCATCTAGTGAAGCTATTGGAAAATGCACAAGTATAGGGGACATCTGGAAGTACCAAGGAGAATGTGGATATTAGCAGTTGTGAACCTTGCAGGTATTTTAGCTAGTCACTATTTTATTAGTTAAATTGGTGGCCTTTCATATGGTTATTTGAGCTTGACCGTTGAATTATGGATCATAGACTCTGGAGCATCATCATATGTCTTTTAATAAAATGTTAATGAAAAATTTTAGGCCACTACTTTTCTTCTTTCTAGTGACATTACCAAATGGTTATAGATTGAAAGTAACTGAAATTGGGGATGCTTGTTTAAGTTCAACACTAATTTTATACAAAGTATTATTTGTGCCTAGTTTTAAGTTCAATTTAATTTCAATCCATTGTATCACTTCACACCTCAAAGGTGTAGTCAGTTTTAGTGATTTCTCATGGTTCATGTAGGAACCTTCATCGAAGATCCCTCTAGTGATAAGCAGAGCAAGTAATGGACTCTAATTTATTTGTGCTCAATATGTTACCATGATCCTTTTCTAGTTTCTATTGAATTTGAATCTTTACCAACTTTTTTTTCCTTTATTACATGTTTTAAATAAATATGTTTTACATTCTCCTACTTTATCTATAAATGTAATGACCCTCCAGGGCTTATTTTTGCCATTTTGAGATTTTCTATAGCTGCCCAAGCTATTTATGACTTTCTGGAACTGACATTTCGATTACTAAACAGTCTGTTTAGTTTTTATAGTCAATTCTCTGTTTTGAAGTCTTCGTTGGTTCAAATTGGCTATTAGGCAAAAATGTCAACCAAAAAACATCATATGCCTTTTCTGACAGTTTTAACAGCTCCAAAATATCGATTTTAGGCTAGCTGAATCCTTGGTTTGGGTCCCGAGGATTCTGAACATATTTTCAATTATTGTACGAAAGTTAACAAAAAGAACACATGGGTGTAGGACCCATTTTTTCTTGAAACGTCCTTGGATGAAAATTTCAACTGTGCCATTGAGTTTGAAATGTCGAATTTGATAGGGTAGCATAGTCTGTTTGTATATATGAGATTTCAGATGAATTCTGAGGGAGTTGGTGGACACTTGAAAAATTCCAAGTCTCAGTTGGTGATGTTGCATCGCTTAAGAGCCCCATGGGTCGCTTAAGCAACCTGGCTAATAGAACCCTAAAGCGTGTAGAAATTTGGTAGAATCATTAGTGGGTGATTTTAAAGTGTTCGTTGACTCAACTAATGCATATTTTCTTTGAATTCTTAGTAACATCAAATTCAATGCTAATTTCTCAGGATTTCCCCAAAATTTCTAAAATATTGGTCGGTTTATTATATCCTCATTTGAGCTCATAATTCACTCATTCTTGAGGATAAATGTTCCTTGAGCATTGAGGGACATTTTGACAGTTTTGAATGTGTGATTCTGCAAACGGGCTCCACACAGAGTTTTTATTTAATTTTGAACCTAAAGCACAATAGTACAATATGGGTATTATTATTCTCATTTTGATGAGTAGATTGTGATTTTGATAGCGTGCATCTTGCAGAAACTTCTCAGAAGGGGAAATTGGTGGCTTAGTAGATTCGTTGGGCTTTTCTTCGACATCCAGATGGGATAGGTTTACTTTCTTTATAGATTGAGCTAATTCATAGTATAATTATAATATTATGCTGGATATGGGATGAGATTTAGGTATTGGAAGCATGATTTGTATGATTAGTCTTATTTGGAGTCTTTAGGCTATTTTGAAATCGTAATATAGGTGGAATTGAAATGGGTGTGTATATAAATTGTTTTACTTTATCTTTTTTATATCAGTTTAAAACAAAAAAGATTAGTGTATGAAATATGATATAACTAGTTTGGTGTGTTTTTATTTTTGGGGTTTGAAATTTGTATAAAATTGACGTATTTCCTTATTTTTTTTTAAAAAAAATTATATGTTAATATGTCAGAATTTTGTACATATTCTAGTGTATAATTATCTATAAAAATAATATTGAAATGAGGAATGATATAAGAAATCAATTTATATATCCATTTCATTTACTAAATAATATTTGTTGAAAATATTACATATATACACAAGTTAACAATTAAGTATTACATAAAATCCCAAATCCTCAAAGTAATTACAAAAGCCCTTATTAATTATATAAAGTTCCTTAAATTTATTTTTTTCTCTCTCATCTCCCTCATACATATCAAAATATCATATTTTGCTCCTTTTTTTTGTGGACTGATTTTTGCTCTATTATTGCTTTTCCTATTGTATGCCTATTTTCAAGCATATGCGATTTGGGGGTTTCAAATTTTTTAAATTTCAAGAATTATCTGAACAAAGTGATTAACTTCATCTTCTTCTATAATTAAATCTGAACAAAGTGACACTTGGTTCTCTGGTTTTGTTGAATCACTTTTGTCAGTTGCAGCTTGGTGAAAACAATTTGATGTCTACATCTATTCCATTAAGTTGTCCATCAACGTAGCTACTGTTAACATTCTGTTTTCCTCCTTGGATTTCAACATTCATTGATAAGTTGCTCCAATTTGTCTCTTTGGAAAATTCTTTTTCTGTATCCTCATCCATTTTGGAAAACAATCTATTCTCCATGAGGTTGTCACACCATCTTAGATCAATCTGCTATAACCTGGCTTGATTTTTTATTTTGAAGAATTGCTTATACATTTGATTTACTATTGTAACTGCTTATACATAGAAATGATATGTATGGGGAATCTGTGTCTAGTGGGAATAATATCAATTTTTTTTTGTATTGTAATCATATATGATATGTATTGGAATTGCTTATACATATAATGTTATGTATAGAGAACTGTTGTTTTTAATTACCAATATTTCTTATACATTTAGTATATTGCAGTTATGCTGAAAATTAATGTATTAAAACAAATTATACATATATATCTTATGTACAGGGAATTGCTATTTTTAATTATCAATGATTTTTATACATTTAATATATTGTAATTATGATGAAAACTAATGTATTAAAACAGATTATACATACATATATATATATATATATATATATATATATATATATATATATATATATATATATATATCTTATGTATAGGAAAATAAATTATGGTATATATATCTTATAAATTATGGTAATGTTTAAAGATATTTTTTGAATTTGAATTTCAGTTACTATTTTTAAGCATCCAATAACCCAGAAGAGTTAATTAATGCCGTTAATTAAGCAATAGAATCACCCTATCTAATTTTTCTTTCCATAAATATAGGCTAAATAGTTTCTTCATACATTGAAGCAATGTATGAGGGTCAACGACATGTATATGTATTTCACCAAAATAAGTCATCCGGAATTTTATGTAAATACTTTCATTAAAAAAGGGATTTATGTGGTTTACACATATTTGTTACTTATTGCGGTCACAATCCAAACTGATTATAGGCCCGATCAAATCAATAGATTTGGCCCAAGAGTTAACCTTGTTGAACTTCTCATTCCATTTGTGAATTGTTTTTAATTGAAAATTAAAAGCCGATCAGCTTAATTTAGCGGTGTTTATCGCGAGGTTCAATTGAATAATTTCACTTGATAAATTATCAGTTTTAAGATATACGAATTTGCTAACCTAATTAATAAGATATCAATTGATTTATTAAGAGTTAAATTATAATTGGTCAATATTAGTTGATTCATCGATTGAATCAATCATATATTTACAAATTATACTTTACAAATAATATTAAAACATGAAAGCTAGATGAATTCTACGCAACCTTCCTGTTAGCATCTCCTCTCACCATAACAACTACATATACTTGATATACAAACATCCGAGAAATAAATGCATATCAATTTTGAACAAGATATAATACAATAGAAACTATGTAATTCAAAATTGGAATGCTAGAAAAGAATTTAGCGAAGTAACAATACCACGGCATTGAAATTCAGATTTCAAATTATATTATACAGTTTTCGCACAAGAAAATTGTGAGTGAAATTTTAAGCATTAAAAAAGATATACATAAGCATGTTTATATGTTTTCATGCATGAAAATTGTGACTGAAAATCTAAGCTTCGAACAAGATTTGACGTGTGATTTGTATATATGTAAAAAAAAACATTGTTATGTTTGATAAACT
Organism: Capsicum baccatum var. pendulum; assembly: GCA_030864225.1. Lineage (NCBI taxonomy): Eukaryota > Viridiplantae > Streptophyta > Magnoliopsida > Solanales > Solanaceae > Capsicum > Capsicum baccatum. The sequence continues at coordinate 162,992,294 of CM061560.1, forward strand.
GGCTCTCACACTATTTGATAAAATTTGATAAGTATGAGTCTAATTTTGTATGTGCAAAATTCTCCCTATTAATAGTAGGTCATAACTTAAACCTGATGACCAACTCTCACGACGAACTAACATATAATATGTTTAATTAAGAGAAAATTATCCCCTATGGTATTATTAGATCTAAAATAATAAATTTTAGTAATACTTTTAGATAATTGCATTAATAGCAATTTAGTTACACGTTATAGCAACTTATTCAAACATATATTATTTTAATTATATTTTTAAAATTTATTTTTAATTATATAATTTAAAATCAGTTCCATATTTGTAGGGTTGTATTCAATATTCCTCTTAAATTGTGTATTGATAATTATGGTAAATAATATTCTCTTTCTCCATTTTAATACTCAACCTTTCATAAATTTATTGAAAATTTTGATTCCATTAACTTACTCATATAATATTCATATTCTTCCCTTGAAAATACAAGATTAAAAAAAAGTGGGTTTCATATAATATTCATCTTCTTCATTGAAAAAAAATGGGCTTAAGATAATATTCATCTTCTTTCCGAAAAACATAAAATTGATATATTTTTTTTTTCATTCTCCATTGTGAATCATGTCTAAACCAAAATTCGATTCTACTCCTTTGCGTGAAAGTCCTAGAATATTCAACCAACGATTTGTTCCATTGTGAATCATTATTCAACCAACGATTTGTTCTCCTTCATCAGAAATTCTCTTTTTTCTATTTTTTCTTTTATTCTTTAAAGATAATATGATATAAGGAGTATTGTCAATTTCTTTATTAAATACTCATTGTATATAACAATAAAAGATATTTCAATAGATATTAGAGAAAAAATATTGAACTATCAGTTTGTGTTGGTAACAACATAAATAAGAATTTAAATATAGATCGCACTCTTTCATAAGAATAATATAGTAAAACTTATCTTGTATATATACTTATTAAACCGTTTCGTGTATGAATTTTGTATAAAATCAGTTTGAAATAAGTATAATGGTTGCAAAAGTTGGTATAGAAATCAACTTTCATCAAATATTATACGTTATTATTTATTTTAGTGTATGAAATAAATATACAAACTTGTATTTTTTGAATTATTTCATGTATGAAACCTGTATAATATCAATATTACATTCAAGGTTTATAAAATAGTTTCTTATATGTTATATTTATATGGAATGAGTATAATGTAATTGTGATATTCAATTAAGAGGATATACTTAAGATTATAAATTGAATGGAATCAGTTTATAAAGTGTTTTCTTACATGTCACATTTGTATGAATTAGATATATAAGTTGATATTTATGGATTGCAATATTACATTTAGGTGATACCAATTTATAGAACAGTCCCCAAGGGAGCAATAACCATACTTCTGTGGAGGATCTTTACTAGTTGAAAGGTCTTAGTTTGGCGATTGATAGCCGTTGTTGAGTGTTTGTAGTGGTTCATCATTGCAATCAAAATTCATAAAGAAGGTAGTGTATAAATTTAGGTAATATCAATTTGTGACTGCAACAACTAAATGGTGTATAAAAAAAAGGTAGTGTATGAAATGAAAACTCTTATTGGAAGCATTAAACTAGGAGAAAAGAAAAAGGTTAGAGGAATTTGGGATGGATTGATATCAATAATTAAGGATAACTATATTTAAGGAAGGATTATTGCATATTAGTTGTATTAAATCTTAATTTTTCTTTCCAGTAATTACTTTTTTGTATTTTTTTTAAAAAATAAAAAATATTTTTATTTTAATTTTTTTATAAGATTTGCTATAATTTGAAAAAATTAAAGTTATGATATAAATTGTAATTCTATCTAAAATTTTAAAGTTGATTGTGATTTTGATAGCGTGCATCTTGCAGAAACTTCTCAGAAGGGGAAATTGGTGGCTTAGTAGATTCGTCGGGCCTTTCTTCGACATCCAGATAGGATAGGTTTACTTTCTTTATTGATTGAGCTAATTCATAGTATAATTATAATATTATGCTTGATATGGGATGAGATTTAGATATTGGAAGCATGATTTGTATCATTAGTCTTATTTGGACTCTTTAGGCTATTTTGAAATCGTAATATAGGTGGAATTGATTTAGCCATGTTAAGGTGGAATTTACCTAGTAGCTCATGTATAAGTGGAATTGACCTAGTTGCTCATGTTCTAGGTGGAATTGACCTAATTGTTCATGTTTTGGATTGAATTGACTTGGTTGCTTATGTTTTAAGATGGAATTGACTTAGTTGCTCATGTTTTAGAGGAGATTGGCTTAGTTGCTCATGTTTTAGGAATAATTGCTATGAATTTTGAGACCTTAGTTTAGTCGGGGGTAGGATTTGCCTTAAAATATGAAATTTTGGCTTAGTAATGACACTAATCTCAACCCACCTTGTAAACTTGATTTTGAATATTGATAATTGTATGGTTTAACTTGAATTTTAAACCCATTGCATTGCATTAAAGGATAAATGAATGTACACAATTTTGTATGCCCTTGGTGGCCTAGGTTTTGGATTTTAAATGGAATTTGGAAGTCAATTTGGTTATATGGATTGGTTTGGCATAACTGAATTAGCTTGCAAGCATATTGGTATGACGATACCATGCTGATAAATGCCTTAATAAATGACTCATGGGTTAATGGTTGGTTTATGTGCAACCATTTTAATTTGGGCTAAAAGAGAAATGTGTAGCTCTCCATAAAGGTGTAGGTTACGGGGGATCCATACTAGAAACCACGTTTGCGAGTGTTGGGGGTCCATATGACTATATGCTTGGTGCATATATTATATATATATATATATATATATATATATATATATATATATATATATATATATATATATATATATTTTAGAAGGGATATGGCCTTGATGTTTTATCCTTTCCTCGGTTTTCCTTAGTTCGTGCGGCCAACACGGACTGGGGCTCTTCTAGCAGCGGGAGATGTACCCATATAGCCCATAGGTGCCTTCAGGATGGAGCGAGCTACACAGTTTAGGCTAATGGTTTAAACTCTCATGTTCATGACCCTTGTTCCTATCCCAGCATCCTATATATATGTATATGAACGTGGTGCATATGGTTTATGACTAGATTTTGATAGTTGCATTATTTTATCCCTATCCCTTTAGTTATATTCCAGTGCTCGCCCCACTGACCTTCCCTTAATACTACATCATTTCATGATTTAGGTCCAAGGTCTTTTCTATTGCTCATGTGCAGTGTTGGATGATTCGGTTTGTCTGCTAGTTTGATGTGAAGTGGTAAGCCTCTATCTTTCAAAAGCCTCAGTCATTTCACTATATTTAGTATTGTATCAACATTTTATTTTGAATTCTTTATGGTCATAGTTGGGGCATGTCCTGACTTAGTTGGTATTTTTAGTTATGGAGACTCTTCTGGACAAGTGTGGATTGGTTGTTTATTTGAATTCTTAAATTAGTCATTTGACTTATTTATTCTTATAACTATTTTTATTGACTTTCCCTGTTTATATTTATGTTCTCTTCAGGTAAGTCTAAGGGGGTAGTCTCCGGCCCACGATGGGCCGGTGGTACTTATGTCTAGATACCTCAGGGAGATATCTTTAATGCGAGGTTATGTTAGTTTATTCATATGCTTGCTAAGTTTGTGGCATCGTAGTCTCGTCGGTCCAATTATGTTGGTTTCGCTGCTAGTTCATCTAAGGTCACTTGGTTTGGCCAGTTTATATGGTTGAATCCCCCAACCTTTATAGGCTCTAAGGTTGAGGAGGATCCTCAAGGGTTTATCAATGAGATGGAGAAGATTTTAAGGTGATATATGTTACTGATTCTGAAGATGTAGAGTTTGTTGTGTATCAGTTGAAGGATGTGTCTTACTGATGGTATGAGGAGTGGGAATCAATGAGGGGTGATGAGGTTGAATCGATAGTGTGGGATGACTTTTCAGGTGATTTTCGTAATCATTTCTTTCCTCAGAAGTTGAGGGAGGCTAAGGCTGAAGAGTTTGTGAACCTGGATCAAAGTAAGATAAGTGTTAAGGGGTACACACTGAAATTCCAGCAGTTGTCCCGTTATGCTCTAGAGTTAAGTGTCTAATATAAGGTTTAGAATGAGTAAGTTTGCTTCTAGTTTGTCATATGATTTGGTGTTAAGGTTTGAGGATGCCATATTGAATAATGATATGGATATTTATAGTCTGGTTGTTTATATGTAGTAGGTGGATGATGAGAAAAACAAACAGGTAGAGATGGGAGAGAGGCAGAACAAGAAGTTTTGATATTTAAAGTAGGGTATAAATCATTAAAACAATGAGAGATATATTAGGCAGTGGACTTAGAATAATAACTAGGGCAATTCGTATTTGACAGCTAGCGCTCCCTATCGTAAGCCTTTTGGTGATCGATGTTTTTAGGCTAGTAGTTGTCTTAAGGCACAGGGTGCCACTCTTAGGCCAGTGGAGCTCAGTTAACCCCACCTTATCTTCCTTGCCATTTTTATGGACAACTTCCTTGTGGTTATTGTGAGGAGGGGATAAATCAGTGATATAATTATGGTCAGCTTGGTCATATGCAGCGAGATTGTCCTTCAGCTAGGGTTGCCATAAGAGCTAATAAGGTCCTGATTTCCACTTCTTTGGCTTATGCTCCTGCGGGATCCACTTTAGGCACGGATAGTGGCCGAAATCATCTCTCTGATTTTGCTACTTTTCAAGAATCTGAGGCATCCCCATACGTTGTCACTGGTATGGTACTACTCTCCTCTCGTAATGTTTTTATTAGTTGCTTGATTTGTGATCTACCATATCTTATGTAACCTTTTATGTGGATGTACACTTTGGTTTTGGTCCTGAAAAAATTTGCGACCCCTTTTCTATGTCTACTCCGATGGGAGATTCTATTATTACTAGAAAAATCTATAGGAGTTTTGTGGTGTCTATCTTTCATAGGGAGACATTGGTGGATTTGATAGAACTTGATATTATGGACTTTGATGCAATCTTAGGGATGGATTGTATTCATTCGTGCTATGCTTCTCTGGATTGTAGGACCTAAAAGGTCACTTTTCATTTTCCTAATGAACCAGTTATTGAATGGGAAGGGAGTTCCTTAGTTCCTAAATGGAGGTTATTTCTTATCGTAGAGCTCAAAAGTTGATTTCTAAAGGATGTCTGTACCATCTAGTTTGGGTTAACTAACTCTGGGAGTCCTTTCTTGCAATCTATACCTATCGTTAGTGAATTTCCTGAAGTTTTACCTGGTGATATTCCTAGAATTTCTCCCAATATGGAAATAGATTTTGGGATTGATCTTCTACTAGATACCCGTCCCATTTCCATTCTTCTTTATAGAATGGCAACAACTGATGACATGACCTGAACCGGGGATTTATTGTAATAGGCGTCCCAAGTCTGACAAGGACTGAAGACCACCCCCGTTACCCAACCCAACCTTCAGCCGCCTGCCCAGAGTTGGCTGAATTTCAAACATATAACAAGATAGCATAACTATCCAAATTACAGACTCTAGGATATGTCTGTTACTGCGATCGACCCAACCGAGTCCAACAACCCAAACCCATTCGATAACCAAACCAAACCAAACCATAAATGGATTAACCAAATAATAACTAAACTAAGTTCCATAACATAATATAAGAGGATGGAACAACAACCAATGCAGTCAACTGGTATTATCCCCAATACCAATACCAATACAAAGGATGACACCCCTATTGATCCCGCCCATTCTAACCCATAGTAGTTCCACAAAAGCCTCTAACCAAAAGAATACCAAAATCCGGTTGGGACATCCCTCCAACCATAGCCAAAACCAATATCTATAAATAAACCAAAGTGTGAAATAACATCCATTAAATGGAGCCTTTCTAAAAGATGAAAGCTCAGCACTTCAATCCAGTAGCTGATCCCAAATGTTCGATAGCTAAGTAGAAGGAGCAGAACAGTCGATTCTTGCATCGCGTGGGGATAAAGCCACCCGAAGATAGGTTAACGGGTGAACACTATCATCAACTCAAGATAAGAATAAAATAATTCCATTTAAGAAAACCAAGTAAAACCATCCATATGCACACAAACCATACATATATATATAATCATGCCGGAAAAGAAAATTGGGTTTAGAATGTATTTGAAACCATTTACCTGGGTATGTGTAGCTTAACCATCCATAACTACCCACAGGCTATATGGGTCCAGTGTACCCCCCTGAACGGGTGCGTGTAGCCGTACGAACTGGATATACCATAAGAGTAATGGATTCCCAAGTACCCTCACCCTCCATGATACATATGTACAATGTACTTAGAGGAATCCCGCGTACTTTGTAGTATCATAAAGGGTTGCCATGACTTACCCCTCATGTCGGCAAACATGAGTTTCCAGTGTTCGTTCTTTGAACTCCCACCTTCACAGTTAGCTATCACACTCCGCCACTATTGCCTAATTAAAACTATTTCCAACTAACCAATCCATTATTATTAACCGAGGCTATACATAGTGGTATCATCATACCAACTATAACATACAAATATTGTCCTTAGCCAAACCTTTTAAGCTAAAGGGATTCCCATGTACCCATTTACCAAGTTATCTTGGGGGAGTCCCATGTACACTACAAGTGTTCCATTATGTTTGCTTGGGGGATGCTATTATACCCCACAAGTGTCCCATTAACAATTTTACTTGGGGGATTCCATTGTACCCCACAAGGATGTTTATTAAACAAAACAAATGTTATAGCCATTCCAAACCATTTAAACCATTTAGGGTTCCATTACCAAGTTCAAACTATGCAATAGTTCCATTAAAAATTCAACAATGTAGTGAAAACATTCTTATGGGTATTTTATCAAACACATTGGGGGCATAGTATTTCCATAACCAAAGCCAATTACCAAATAACCATTCCCATGCAACCAATTATCCAAAACCACCATTAAAGCATATAAAAACATAATTAAAACATGGAAAAACCATAACCAAACATTTATAACCAAAACCCCTTAATTATATTTGAAAACCCAAAACCTTACAATAATCAAACCATGAAAACATTATATAAAACCATGCTTGTAGTTAGAACTAACAATGAGGGAAGAGAACATGCCTTAAACCAAGAATATGATAGAGAGAAATCACCAACATAAGCCCCGAATTAATCCTTAAGATGAAACCCTAGGCTTCCTTTACCCAAAAGCCTTAGAGAGAATTGTAGAGTGTTTAAGAGAAGTTTCTAAGTGTTAATGAATAGAATAATAGGGAAAGTAAACTTCTAATAGGAATATAAGTCATGGGGCCTTATTAAATTAAGTGGGGAAATATCCATATTGCCCTCACTTAAACTCCCAGAAATCTCGTCAGGTGGGTACGACTATACATACCAGTCATACCCTCCAATACTAGTGGTACCCATCACTCGTGCCCAAGGCCATATCCCTTGGAACCAACATTATCCAAGGTACGACTCACCCCAAACCATGTATTATCAAAGTATAAAACTAGTACCCATGATCCGTACCCCTGGCAGAATAAAAACTCAAAAGGATTGAACACTGACCACCATATGAGTCAATGGTACAATTTGTACCCTGGCTTATGGCTCTTGGTAAGCCACTCGTACTCAGATTCAACTTGAGTTACCAAGCCAATGATTAACCAAAGTAACCAAAGTACCAGTATCCACCGATATGACTCATACCACCCAAGTCGTACCCATTCCAAAAACCAAATCAAACCCACCAACCAATACAGGTGTATATAACTAAACTATACCACTTGTATCCCAGTGTACGAGTCATTTCCCCTAGTCATATCCTGTCCAGAGACCAGAAATTTAGAAAATTTTCTAATGTCCAAAAACACAGGGTGTTTCAATCTCCCCCGCTAGGAAAATTCATCCCCAAATAATGAACAAGGTAGGGTAACCACAAGCATGATTCATTTTCATTATCAAATATTAATCCAACCTTTAACCAATTTAGGAAACACAGATGCAAAGATATTAATCTTTCCTTTAACAAACTTAAAAAATAAAGATATGTTCAAGAACACATACCTTTCGCACGAATCCTAGGAGCAGAAAATAGACGTGGACACTTGGACATCATGTCCTCCTCCACTTCCCATGTAGCGTCTTACACTTTATGGTTCCTCCATACAACCTTAACCAAGGCCATATCCTTGGTCCACAACCGATAAACCTGCCGATCCAGAATCTCAACCAGGATCACTTCATGAAACAGAGAATCCAAGATACCCAAGCCCTTTAAGGGAACCACCGAAGAATGATCATTAAGACACTTCCTTAACATGGAAACATAAAATACAAAATGAATGGAGCTCAAACTAGAATGAAACTCTAATTCATAAGTAACATTACTAATCCCCTATAAAATTACATAAGGACCAATAAATCGAGGACTGAGCTTCCGCTTCTTACCAAATTGCATTACTCCCTTCATGGGAGATACCTTTAGGAACACCTTATCCCAACCTTAAACTCCAAGTCTATACGTCTAATATATGCATAGGACTTTTGGCAACTTTGGACAGCCTTAACCTTATCCTGAGTCACCTTCATCTTTTCCATAGCTTGATAAACCAAATCTGGACCAAACATGTCCGCCTCACCAAGCTTAACCATCCAATAGGAGATCTATACCTCATACTTTACAATGCCTCAAAAGGGGCCATACCAATACTCGAATGATAGCTATTGTTGTAAGCAAACTCTACCAAAGTTAGATGCTCAACCCAATTGCCACCATAATCAATCACATATGCCCGAAGCATATCCTCCAATGTATAAATAGTTCTTTCCACTTGCCCATCCATCTGAGGATGAAAAGAAGTACTCAGACTCACCTTAGTAACCAATCCTTTCTAAAAAGGCTGCCAGAAATAAGATGAAAACTACGTACCACGATCAAGGATAATTGAAACATGTACCCCATGCAGCTTCACCACCTTCTGAAGATACAACTTTACATAATCCTCTTCCAAAAAGGTAGTCCTCACTGGCAAGAAGTGAGCAGACTTCATCATCCTATCCACTATGATCCAAATTGGATCAAATTGGTTCTGTGATCGAGAAAGATCAGTAATAAAATCCATATTGATCACATCCTATTTCCACTCAGGAAAAACAATTTCATGATACAACCATCTCGGCCTCGTGTGCTCAACCTTAATATGTTGACTCACTATGTACTTGGCTACAAAATCAGCCACATCCCTTTTTATACCATTCCACCAATATATCTCTTTAAGATCATAAAGTATCATCACCATTGATTTCAAATACCATTACCTTTTTCCCACCTACATCATTCTTGATTTTCGTCAAGATAGGATCTATCACACGTTTCTACTTAATCTCTGCCCCAAGGGATGATCTACTTACTTCCTGTACCTATACATCATCATCCTCGGAGTCAAGGAGACGAACTCCAAGGTCAACCAAGTAGTGAATATCCTTTACTAACTCTCGCTTCTCCTTATCCATATGAGCTAAAATCCCCATAGATAACCTTCTAACAGCATCAACAACAACATTATCCTATCTTGGATGATAGTAAAGACCCATATCATAGTCCTTAAGAAGCTCTAGCTATCTCCTCTACCTGAGATTTAGCTCCTTCTGAGTGAACATATACTGTAGACTCTTATGATCAAAAAATATATCTACGTGCACTCTATACAAATAGTTCTACCATATTTTCAAAGCAAAAACTTCCGCCAATAGCTCTAAATCATGAGTAGGATAATTTCTCTCATGTACCTTCAACTGCTTGGAAGAATAGGTAATTGCCTTCCCATGCTGCATCAAAACACAACCAAGTCCCATCTTAGATGCATCATAATAAACCACAAACCTCTTATTACCTTCACGCAATGTTAAAATCAGAGCCAAAGTTAGATTGTCCTTAAACTTCTCAAAACTCCCTTCACACACTTTTGACCAAGAAAAATTTACCTTTTTCTGAGTTAACTTAGTCAAAAGAGCCGCTATTGAAGAAAAGCTTTCCACAAACCGCCTATAATACCCAGCTAAACCCAAGAAACTCTGAATATTGGTTTGAGCCACGGGTTTAGGCCACCTTTTAACCACAACTACCTTTTGAGGATCCACCATGATTCCCTCACCAAAAATAATATCAAGTTATAACGTTAAACTAAAACTCACACTTGGAGAACTTGGCATACAAATTCTATTCCTTCAAGGTCTGCCACACGACACGGAGGTGATTAGCATGATCCATCTCACCTTTATAATACACCAAGATGTCATCAATGAACATAATGACAAAATGATCAAAGAACTGCTTGAAAACCCTATTCGTTAAATCCATAAATGCCGTCAGGGCATTAAAAGCCAAATAACATAACTAAGAATTCAAAGTGCCCATACCGAGTATGAAAATCTATCTTAGGGATATCCTCCTCCCTGATCTTAAGCTGATAATACTCGGACCAAAGTTCTATCTTAGAAAAGAACTTGTCACCTTGCAACAGATCAAACAAGCCATCTATCCTTTGAAGAGGATACTCGTACTTGATCGTTACCTTAATAAACTGTTGATAATCAATGCACATCCAAAGAGAACCATCCTTCTTGCGTACAAACAACACCGGTACACCCCACGGGGATATACTAGGATGAATAAACCCATTATCCAAAAGATCCTTAAGTTTCTCCTTCAGTTCCCTCAAATCAATCAGAGCCATTTTATAAGGAGAAATATATATTGGACGAGTGTCCGAAACCAAATTAATACCAAACTCAATTTTTCTATTTGGAGGAACGCTAGAAAGATCATTCGGAAAGACCTTAGGAAACTCATTTACAACTGAAACTAAATCAAAAGAGTGACCTTCCGAGTTAGGATCCTTAGCCCAGACCAAGTGAAAAAGACATCCTTTGGAGATTAATCTCTGATCTCTAAGATAAGAAATAAACCTCCCCCTAGGAGCTAGGGAACCATCCTCCTACTCCATAATTAGTTCACCACAGAACCTAAACACAACCTTATGAGTCTAACAATATAAGGATTCGTAATAAGAGTGTAACCAATCCATCCCTAGAATAATATAAATTCCACCATATCCAACTCAAAAAGATCTACCAAGGTCTTCTTGCTACCAACAAATACCACACACCCCTTATAGACTCTTTTATAAATAATCAGGTCATTGTAATGCTCCAAAATCTGATCTCGAGATGTCACACGGTGCTCAAGACTATGAGTAGCCTTAAGCTAACCCCGTCTACCTTTCTATTAGATCTGAGTCTCATAATAATGGGAATATAGTCATAAAAGTCATACTAAATATGGAAATTCATCTAAAATAACTAAGTATAATCTGAATATAATTTCTAAGAACTAAATGCTGTAAATCTAAATCAAATCTAGTAGTCTGACAAGCCTCTACTAGTAATAGCTAGAGAGTCACTGGGACAAACCCCGAGCTGGCTCGAACTGTCTAAAAGAATACTGAATCTCTAAATTAATAAGCTGAAAATAAACTGAATGACTAAGTCCCTGATATATGAGGACTCACCAACTGTTGGATGTAGATGGAGATGCTTGAACTACTCACGCTGCTGAAACTAAGCACCTGAACCTACATTTTGAGACAATATAACACATAGACGTATATGTAGATCAACACTTTAAGGATGTACTGAATATATGGGGGTGAAATGAATAAGTAAAACATTATCTCATCATCATAATTTTTAAAACAATGCATGCTAAATCTAAATGACTCACATAAGCTAGAATATCTGAAAAATGACTAAAATCTATAATCATGAATAACAAATCATAATTTGTAAATCTAGTAAGTCATAACATTTAGTTCTAAAAACTGTGCTAATACTTTGACTTTAAATTATACTATCTAAGTGTAGAAAGGACTCATTTCTATGTCTGGAATCTGAAAACTGAAATTTGTAACTATTATCTTTCTGTAAATCATAATCTTAATAAAATTGTTAGACTGTACACTTAGTTTTCTAAAAGCTTTTTTGTTATTCTTTTCCGTTAGGGAAAATACTCAAAAGATATTTATTTACTTTTACTAGCTGAGGGGATCTTCTAACCGACATAAACCATACAAGCTAACATGGAGTCTAACATCTTGTTCCCCTATGAGGAAAACCTTATGACGGGGAGAGGTGTCATACTCTTGCTAAGGAGTATAACCTGAGCTAAGTGATCACATCTATAACTATAACCATACTAGAATGGGAATAATCTCATAATATGTACCTACATTGGCTATGTAGTTCTGTGGAAGATAGGGTATGCTAATCCCACACTTCCCGCTTGGTGCTAAATACTACTCCTTTTAAATCTATATGCTTACTCTTTCGGAAATCCATTTTAAAATCTAGTATAATAGTTCATTACGAAACCAATTATGCTTTAATCTGAGTCATTATGTAAATAAAGCTAATCTGAATTCTGTAATCAGTAATAAATTTGTAAAGTGGATTTTAAATCTTATCTGAGGATCAAAAGACAAAGCTTTACTGAAAATCTGTAATTAATCTTATCATAAGATGCTCAAAGCATCATCTTTCTTGAAATATCAACATATAAACTTGGGCTTAGTAACCCATGCATTAAGATCATGTCAAAACATCATAATAATCATGCTTTATAATGTAAACAATGATAATTCATCTCAAAATCTAGAAATTTCGGCAATAGGCATGAAAAATATGAAAATAGACATGCAATTCATCTTTAAAATCTCTCAGAACACATAATCTTGCAATTAGCAATTATGGACATGAACCCTAATTTAAATCTCATGTATACTCATTCAAAATAATATGAATTTGTAATTAAAACTTGGTTTTGCACTCAAGGATGAAAAAAGATCCTTGTTCATAAACCCCGCATACCTTGGAAGATGATTAGATGAATAATCTTGAACTTTTGATTCCTATTTAAGTTCTTGAAGATGGATTCTTTATTATCTTGTCTTGGGAATCCTTAATTTAGAGCTTTCTTGGAGAAACAATGGAGGAATTTGATTTCTTCGGGGAGAAGTTATGGAGCTCTAGGGCTTTATTTTGAGAGAAAATGGATGAAAATAAGCACAAAGTGCTTAGAATTGGCTTAATCTTATGTTTTGGACGGATTGGGGGCTTGGGAATTAACCAAATAGCCCTTTCTAATTTTTTATTGGAACTGAAAAATCCTGAATTTGCATGCCACCGCGACACACCACTATTACAGTGTCTCACTTGATTCTTGACAGTTGGGAACTGGAAAATTACCGGGATACGGAGCTATCGCGGTACTCTATAGAAATGCCATTTAGGCCTTCATCGCGATGCGATACCATCACGTTGGCCAACTGGAAATGAACAACTAGGAAATCAAATCTCTCTGCGATGCGAGCTTATCGCGGAGGTCCACTGGAAATTAACAAATGGGAATTTAACCTTCACCGCGATGCAGTGATTGCTCAGGTGACACATTGCATTACAAAAAATTCCATAACTCCTCAACCGAGTATCAAATTTGGGCAAAATTGGTATCTATGGAAAGCTTATTCAATTTTCTACATAATGGAGGGTCTATATCTGGAAAATTCCATGTAGATTAAATGTTATTCATTTTTAAAGCTAAGCCTTAACATTCTAGGAGAAAAATTAAGCTATGAAAAAGTATGGGGTATTACAATATCTCCCCCTTGGGAACATTCATCCTCGAATGTGGCTAGTTAAGCTAAAAGTACTGAGGAATCTGAGGCTATAAGCTATTATGCACAACTGAAATAAACTGTATAACTGAATCTAAAACATATTGAGCTACTGAACTGATCTATAAGTGCATGATTTTTACACGAAAATAGCTATATGGCTAAATTTGAGATTGGAATAGAACTGAATGAAGGAAGACTATTACCTTCGGATGAATCTGAGTTCGTGGAGAAGACTATTCCCAAGTAGCACCCTCAATGGACTAATTTCTCCACAGAATTTTGACCAAGGGAACTTCTTTGTTCCTTAGTCTACGGATCTGATAGTCAACAATCTCTACTGGAATTTTTTCATATGAAAGGATATTCTGAATATTTGTACTTTCTAGAGAAACTATAACAGCTGAATCATCCATGCACTTCTTCAACAAGGACACATGGAATACTGGATAAACTGAGGATAAATCTACAGCTAGCTCAAGCTCATACGTTACCTTCCCAACACAGCTCAAAATACGGAAGGGACCTGCATACCGGGGACTAAGCTTCCCCTTCTTGACAAATCTCTCCACCCCTTTATGGGCAAAACTTTCAAATACACAAGATCATCCACCGTAAGCTCAAGATCTCTTCTTCTTATATTTGCATAAGATTTCTGAGGACTCTGAGCTTTTTTCAATCTCTCTCGAATCAACTGAACTTTCTCCATGGCCTCAAACACCATGTATGGCCCAATCAAAGCAGCCTCACCTACTTCGAACCAACCAAAATTAAAATCTAAATCTCTGCTCGTAAAAAGTTTTGAATGGGGCCAATTGAATACTAGTATGGTAACTGTTATTATAGGCGAACTCAATCAATGGAAAATGGTAATCCCAACTACCTTTGAACTCAAGAACATATCCCCTCAACATATCCTCTAAGATCTGAATGTTCCTCTCTGCCTGACCATCTGTCTGCAGATAAAAAGCTGAACTAAGATGAACTTGGATACAAAGAACCTTCTACAATGCCCTCTAAAACTGAGAGGTAAACTGAGTACCCCTATCTGATATGATAGATAAGGAAACTCCATGTAATCTAACCAACTCTCTAATATACAACATAGCATAATCTTTAGCTGTGTAAGACGTGTGAACTGGCAAAAAATGCACTAACTTAGTCAATCTGTCTAAAATGACCTAAATTAAATCAAGATGACAATGCAAATAGGGTAAACCAGTCTCAAAATCCATATTCACCTCTTCCCACTTCCAGTGGGGATACCAAACTCTTACAACGTACCACCAGGTCTTTGATGCTCTACCTTAACATGTTGAAAAGTTGCATACTTGGCTACAAACTCTGCTATATCTCTCTTCATACCATTCCACCAATAGATTTCCCGCAAGTCATGGTACATCTTGGTAGCACCTAGATGAATGGAATAATGCACACCATGTGCTTCTGCCATAATCCGTTGGCTTAAATCATCTACACATAGAACACGCAATCTACTCTGGTACCTCAACACACTATCTCTCTTTGGGAGAAAACCTCTATCTTTTGGTCTTTCACTGACTCCTTCAGTTTGACTAAACTAGAATCCTTATCTTGCTTTTCTTTCACTTCCCAAACTAGGGAAGATTCAGAACTACTCTGAACCCAAATATCCCTTTCTGCTGAATCAACCAATCTCATACCCAATCTAGATAACCGGTGAACTTCTTGAACTAGATCTTTCTTATCATTCTGCACATGAGCAACACTTCACATGGACAACCTACTAAGGGAATCTACAACTACTTTATATTTTCCCGAATTATATAACACACTCATATCATAATCTTTCAATAATTCCAGCCACCTTTTTTGCTGAAGATTCAACTCCCTTTTTGTAAGAACTTATTGTAAGCTTTCGTGATCTGTGAACACATCAATATACACCCATAAAGATAGTGCCTTAAAATTTTCAAAGAAAAATTAACAATAGCTAACTCAAGGTCTTGGGTCGGGTGTTTTTTTTTACGAGGCTTAAGCTATCTAGAGGCGTAGGAATAACCTTACCTCTCTACATCAAAACATAACCCAAACCAATTCTAGAGGCATCAAAATACACAATAAGACCATCTGTACCATCAAGTAATGCTAAAATTGGGGCTAAAGTGAGTCGAGTCTTTAGCTTCTGAAAACTCTTCTCATAGGAATCTGACCACTAAAACTTAACTTTATTTTGGGTTAATCTAGACATAGAAGATGCAATAGATAAGAAAACCTCAACAAAACATCGATAATTGGTAGCTAAACTCAAGCAACTCCTAATGTTTGATGGAGAGAGATGTCTAGGACAATTTCTTACGGCTTCTGTCTTTTGGGGATCAACTCTAATCCCCTCACTAGAAATAATATAATCAAGGAATGCAACTAAACTTAGCCAAAATTCACATTTGCTGAATTTGGCGAACAACTGGTCATCTCTAAGAGTTTGCAATACAACTCTAAGATGATCTGTATGTTCATCCTTACAACAAGAGTAGACAAGAATATCATCGATGAAGACTATGATAAATATGTCTAGATAATATTTGATCACTCTGTTCATCAAGTCCATGAAGGCGGCTAAGGCATTTGTTAGTCCGAGCGACATGACTAGGAACTCAAAATAACCATAATGGGTTCTGAAAACTGTCTTTGGAATATCACATTCTCTTAGTCTAAGTTGATGATAGCTAAATCTAAGGTTTATCTTTGATAAATAACTTGCACCTTGGAGTTGATCAAATAAGTCATCAATTCTAGGAAGGGGAATTTTTTTTTTGACTATTACTTTATTTAGTTGATGGTAGTCAATGAACATTTGCAAAGAACCATCTTTCTTTCCCTCGAATAAGATGGGAGTGCCCCATGGAGAAACACTAGGACATATGAAACCCTTATTTAAAAGATCTTTGAGTTGCTCTTTTGACTCTTTAAGCTCTTTTGAGATACCAAGTCAGTTATTTAGTTCATGTCAGTACATGTATAAGCTTGGTCCTGCGTTCTTAGTTTTACTTGTTCATGCTTTCATTATTAGTATCCATATATGATACGCAGCTCAGTTTTACTGCATGTTCAGCTTTACATGAGATTCACGTACAGTATTTATGTTTAACCACTTCCCAACTTTAGTTCTACTTATTATACAAAAGTAAAGATTTAAGAAACCAAGTGCAGTGATTCACCAGCTTATCAGATTATCTTTGTTACTTAATTTTTAAGATACTTTAACTTTCAGTTGATTTTAGTCTCTTGGTGAGTCTACTTGCACTTAGTATGCATGTTTTACTATTATGTATCTATTCAGTTTTCCTTATTGCATTCACCCCCACTTACTCAGTATATGCCAGAAGTACTAACCATATATACATCTGTGTGGATACATTATTTCATAATGTAGGTATCAGGAGTAGTCAACATATCAGGGTCAAATAGTTCTCAACTTTCAGCCAGTAGGTGATAAGTTTTCCTATTTTGAGAACTTCAATCAGTTGTATTTCATGTACTTTATTTTGATTATTCATGTGTATTGATTACTGGTAGTTGGAGGCATTTCCCAGCTATCTATAGTCAGTATAGTAGAGGCTTTTTAGATGGTCAATTAGAGTCATTCATGTAATTCAAGTTCTTTTTTCAATTTTATCCTGTTGTAAACCTTATCAGTATTATATTTATTTAGACTTTCTCATGATCATGTTTTAGCTTAGTAAATTTAGGTTTCATACAATTTCAATCAGTTGCACAAGTTGTATGCTAGTTCTTGGGTTAGATTGGGATAACTTGTGGTTCAACCACTGTGTTACGACTAGGGGGTAGTTTTAGGTCGTGAAAAACTTGGTATCAGAGACAAGGTTAAAGTGTCCTAGGGTGTCAATTAAGTCGTGTATAGTAGAGTCTTATGGAATGGTACATATATGTCTGCACTTTTCTTCAAGTAGCTAAAGGGCATTAAAGAAATTTTTCCATATTTTTGTGGCTCAGATCGTGCAGTAGAAGTGTTCTCTTAGAAATTTATTTAGATACTTATGTGAATCCATTCATGCCAACTCTGCCTTATTCTTGAGGCAACAAAAATAGCCAAACTTAAATCCTTACAGATAGAGTTGTCTCAGACCATCCCCATAAACAGTTATAGGATTGCACGTAGGCTCAAAAGCATCCCATTAGTGCTTTTAAGTTTTGAAGTTTGAAATATTTCATTCATGTTCATGAAAATCGAGCACTGAGTCAAAGTCAGATGTGCCCTCAAATTCCTTCTCATAATCCTATGACAGCATATGATCTAGAGTTAGAAGTATGAACCCAAAAGTTTAGTATTAGTAAATTGAGGATAGTGTTTATCTTAATTTAGCAGATTATGTATCCATGGGGCTAGTTGTATGAAAGGTGAACCAGTAGGCTTGAAACAGTGCATGTAAGCATTTAATATTATTTAGTTGAAATTATGTATGATGGTGTAGGTGTGATTTAGAGGTGTACCCAAGGTGATATGGGATTGTATTATTTCTAAGTTTTTAAAGTGTGTGTTCTTGATAGTACCCTTGAGTTGCTATGTGTAAGTGAGGCTAGTTGTGTAGTATATGATGCTCTTACCATCAATGTTATAGGCTATAGGTTAATGATGTCAGGTATTTTGGTGTAATGGTAATTCTTATGGTTTAGAAAAAATATAAGTTTAGAGATTTGATATTAGTATAGTTCGTTAAAAGTTTGGGGTTATCCATGTTAAGTGCTAGAATCTAAGTTTGAATCTTGGAGGATTGATCTAATAGAAAGGAGAATTGAAATTCTAAATGTTGTGAACTCAGTGTATGGTGATACTTATGAAGATTCTAAGTTAATCAATGTTTAATTATTATATGATGACTATTGTGGCTATAGGAAGTAAAAAGTTCTATCTTAGAAGAAAGTGCTAGTAGAGGGTTGCACACTTTTAGGTGTAGTATTTCAAGGTGAATATGTTATTGATGTGTATTGTTATATCCCAGACTTTAGATAAAAGTGGTTGCATTTAAATTTAGAGTTTATTAATAGGGCCTACAAACTTAGAATAATGGCTTAAAGCTAAGGGGAGATGATAGAACAAGAAACCAAGTCAGGCTCCCAGATTCTAGTAGTGATACCAGTGTGTTGTAGAACAACACTAGAGGATGAATATGCCCATCCCTTTCTTATTTTAGCACTGATTTTTGTACTTCAGTCATCACGACATCTGCCCATGCCTTGCATGTCAGCTCCATCATCATAACTCATATTTATGCAGTTTCCATAGAATTATGTATGCTTCTAGTTCTTAGTATGAGGTATTGTAGTACACTCAGCAGTATGAATCATATTCCATGAATTTATGAACTCCAAACACAGGTCATACAACTCATGACTCATGTACGCATGCTTTACAGAATGTTCAGTTCCAGGTACTCATGGTACACCCTTAATGACCAGTGAAATTCAGATTATGTCGTGTAGGTCCTCAGATTAGATCTCTTTGATGAATTTATTATGTTGATATAATATACCTCAAGCCTCAATTAAGTGTGAAATTTACATATAGTATTCTTCCATATTTCAAGATCTAATGTTCTAACCTTTCAATGACCTCTCCATATGAAATAGTAGTGGTTATGAGTAATTTTTTAGATGGGAGAGAGTGAATTTTCGTATTAGGAAAAGATCATTGTATTTTTGTTTTATGCAAAGCTATAAGTTTGAAGGAATATTGAGGTAGAGCTTTTGATATATGTCATGGTTAGTTGAAATTTCCTATGTTTTCTTAGGGATAGTGCATGAAAGTTTTTATTGATAGAGGTATTAGAGAATATGGGAAAGATTCTTTGGTGGGTTGTTTTCCTAGAAGTTCATATGTGGTTCTAATGATAGGCTTGAATGTCATGTTGGTATATTAGTAGATGGGTGCATTATGCACTATTGAATTCCTAGAAAGAGGTTGCATTTAGTTGTTGAAGTGGTAGGAAGAATTATACTTGAGATAAGAGCTGTGAAAGACACATAGGGTATTGAATTCGTAGGTTATACTAGTACTATGGTGTTATGTGTTATACCTTGTATTCTCAAGTTAGGCTTGAACATGGTGAGATTATGTAGTTCAACGTAGACTCTGGATAGAATAGTTCTATGTACGCATGCGAGTATTTGAGAAGCGGGGCTAAGATTGATGTTAGTAGTTGCATTGCCTAAGGCCAAGTAATGCTATCCTAGCTTATGTTTTATTGGCCTATATTCCATGTAGTTTTAGCCATGTTGCGATTCCTTATTCAAATATATTATTCAGATCATCCCAAAATTCTTTGCTCCCTAATGTTATTAAAATTCTTGCAAAGAGTGTTTAATAAATACTCCAGTTGAGTACAAACTTTTAGATGATTCAGTTCGTATATCCAGCAATTCAGTTTAGCAATCAAACAGATAAGCTCCTATGGTTTTCCATCTTTCCATCTAGTCTTACTTTCCAAAATTTCATGAATATGGCTTGTCAATGAGGTAATTTATTCACGTTCATGCATCATGTCTATGATTTCAGATACTTAGTCATGATTCAGTTCATAAGTATTTAGTGAATGATCTCATTTTTCCAAATATTTCAGTTCAGACAGTGTAATAACCCTTGTATGACCTTAGTCTAGTTGTCTCATGATTCATGCTTACATAACTTTGAACATGTATAACTTTTGACATATCTGGAATTTTGCAGCTTAAGATTCACCAAATATTATATAATTAAATCATCTTTCAAATGATACCAATTTTTCCTCAATTCAATATTCGTGTGAAAAGTTAGTACCATTTTTGTGAGAAATAGTAAGGGTCCGCGATAGCCCCACGTTGCAAGGGCTATTACCCCAGAATTAGTGTCGCATCGCGAGGGCTATTCCTTTGGAATAGGGGTCACGCCACAATGGCTAGTCTAGCTTTTTAAAGAGTCCAAGGGGTAGTTTAGTCCTTTCCTCTCAACCCCAATTGTCCAAAACACAAGTTATAACATTCATAGGGGTATTATTTGCCCATTAACCTCAAAATTAGTCATGTATAAACCCTCCCCCTTCCCAAGAATGAGAAATTCAAGCTTCTCTTCCCAAGAACAAGAAATTTATCTGTTTCAAAGAATTCAAGCATTCAAGCTTCAATTTCAAGTTTTCTTCAAGGATTCAAGTAATTGAGGAAAGTGCGGTATTTACCAATTGGTCCCTTTCACCCATTGAGCCCCCCAAAAAATACTCTCTTTGATTAAAGTATGAGTTTTTCCTTTATTATAGATTTTTCACATGTTCAAGATGAATTCAGTCCATGCTTTCCTTAGGAAATTGACTCAATCCATGCCCTCATGTGACCCCATGAAAAATTAGGCTATATCTTTCATGCTTTAAATTTCAAGTTCCCATGTCATATTCAGGTGATTTCATGTTGTAATATCAAATTATGTATTAAACCATGCAACTACGTTGCCCTCTCTTCTTTAACACATTCTCATGTTCAAAATTCATGTTTCTCACCTATTTGTTAAAATGTCTTATGTTTTTGGGTCTTTGAATAATGGTTCCATACCACAATTTTAAGCATTGTTATCGTATTTTTGTAAACATTCAGTGCTGGCGGGTCATTAGCACCCGATAACTATACGTTTTTACAAGATTTTCATTTCCAAGAAATAAATCAGTTAGACCATGATTATCTTCTTTTATTACCACCTTCAGTACATTATATTCGTGTTGAAAATTTATCAGTATCGTACCATGTCACGTTAAACAACTAATAATACCAAAGTTTTTCAGTTGGGAGTAACCCTTAGCACCGAGTGAATATAGGGATGATAGCTCCCCCATCAGTAGGGGAATGAGTCATTTATAGCAGCCCCTAAGTTCCAGATCTATGATGCCACCGCAGATTATGAGGGGTCCCCTATCACTAGAGGCATGACACCCTCGTCCTTTGAGACATTACCTTTGTGAATCCACATCGTCATTCATATATTGGTACTCGTAAGGTACCAAACCTTTCCAATTAGGGTTAAAGGTTGGACCCTAATAGCACAGGTTGGGCATATTGATTGTAGTTAGCTCCTACAGTCTCAGTATAGTATTCAGAGTATGTTAGTTCGGGTTTGCATGACCAAGTATTCAAACATCAGTTATTCAGTTATTTCAGATATCAGTTAGTCAGCTATTTAGCTCATGCCAATACATGATTATGCTTGGTCTTGCATTCTTAGTTTTGCATGTTCATGTTTTTATGATCAGTACCCATACATGATCCTCAATTTAGTTTTACAGCATGTTCAACTTGACTTGAGATTTACATACAATATTCATATTTTACCACTTTCCATCTTTAGTTCTACTTATTCTACAAAAGTAAAGATATAAGAAACTAAGTGTAGTGATTCACCATCTTATTAGATTATGTTTGTTACTCATGTTTTAAGATACTTTATCTTTCAATTGATTTCAGTCTCTTAGCGAGTCTACTTGCACTTAGCATGCATGTTTTAAGATTATATCTCTATTCAGTTTTACTTATTGAATTTACCCTGCTTACTCAATACATTCCAGAAGTACTGAAAACATATACGTCTATGTGGCTACATCATTTCATAATGTAGTTATCAAGAGTAGTCCACACACCAGGGTTAAACCGTTCTCATCTTTTAGCTAGCAGGTGATGAGTTCTCTTATTTTGAGAACTCGAATCAGTTGTAGTTTATGTATATTAGTTTAATTGTTCATGTGTATTTATTAGTGGTAGTTGGTGGTATGTCCCAGCTATCTATAGTCAGTATTGTAGAGGCTTCATATATGGTCAGTCAGAGTCATTCATGTAATTCAAGTTATTTCTTTAGTTTTATCATGTTGTAAACTTTATCAGTATTATATTTATTCATACTTTCTGATGATCATGTTTTATCTTATTAAATTTAGTTTTTATACTACTTTAATCAGTTGCTCAAGTTGTATGCCAGTTCATGGGTTAACTTAGGATCACTTGTGGTTCCAAGCACCTTGTTACAACTAGGGGTTATCTCGGGTCGTGACAAATATTTAGAGCTTCTTAGGCTTAGCCAAATACTATCAAAGATTTATGGAGAGTTTCTCAACTATAGCTGACCCATTGACTAAGCTGACCCAAATGAAGGTGAAGTTCTTGTGGTCCGATATTTGTGAGGGTAGTTTTGAGAAGCTAAAATAAGTTGACTTTAGCTCTATTTATAACTTTTCTTGAAAGCACTGATAGTTTTGTTGTTTATTCGGATGCATTCCATGTAGGACTTGGTTGTCTGTTGATCCAACATGGTAGGGTAGTGGCCTATGCTTTTGGGTAGTTAAAAGTTCACGAGAAGAATTACCTGACACCTAACTTGGAGTTGTTGTTGTAGTGTTCACAATGAAGATTTGGCATCACTATTTGTATGGAGTCTATGTAGATATGTTTTCTGATCATAAGAGTCTAAAATATGTATTCACCTAGAAGGATTTGAATCTCAAGCAGAGAAGGTGGCTTGAGTTGCTAAATGATTACGACATGAGTGTCCACTATTACCTAGGTAAATTTAATATAGTTGCTGATGCTATTAGTAGGTTATCCATAAGGATTCAAGCTTATGTGGATGAGGATAAGTGGGAGTTGGTTAAAGATATTCATTATTTTGCTAAACATAGAGTTCTTCTCTTGGACTCTAAAGATGGTGGTATGTTTGTGCAAGAGGTGGTGAAGTCATCCCTTGTTACTAAAACAAAGGAGAAACAGGTACTGGATCCTGTCTTAATAAAGATTAAGAGAAATATGAGTGAGCAAAATGTTATAGCTTTTGAGATTGGTGGTAATGGTATCTTGAGGTATGAAGGCAAATTATGTGTTACCGATGTAGATGGGTTGAGAGAAATGATCTTGGCTAAGGCTCATGAGTCACTTTATGTTATTCATCGTAGTTTGATAAAGATAAATAATGATCTTAAGGATATCTATTAGTGGAATAATATGAAGTAATGTGTGGTTAGTTTTATGGTTAAATACATGGGGTGTCAACAAGTGAAGGTTGAACACTTGAGGCCCAATGGGTTGACTTAAGAGATTGAACTGCCGGTGTGGAAATAGGAGATAATTAATATGGATTTCATCAGTTTTCCTCAATTCAAAATTAGTTTGATTTGATTTGGGTTATCGTGGATAGTATGACTAAGTTTTCTCTCCTTTTTCTAGTGAGGACTAATTATTTGGAAGAGGATTATGCACATTTATTTCTCCAAGAGATTATGAAGTCGCATGAGGCGCCTGTTTCTATCATTTCATATTGCGGTACTCAATTTTTATTGCATTTTTTGCATTCATTTTAGAGAGGTTTGGGAATGAAGGTGAGCCTTAGTACTGCCTTCCACCTTCAGTTGGATGGACAAGTGGAAAGGACTATTTTGGCATTAAAAGATAAGCTTCAGGCTTATGTGATATACTATGGTGGTAGTTGGGTTGATCATTCACCTCTTATAGAGTTTGCTTATAATAATAGCTACCATTCTAGTATTGGGATGGCTCCATTTTGGGCATCGTATGGTAGGAGTTATAGGTATCCTATTGGGTGGTTCCAGGATGGTGAGGAAGTAATATTTGGCCTGAATTTAGTTCACCAAGCAATAGAGAAGGTAATGGTGATTTGCGATAGACTTTAAGCTGCCTAACAATTCAAAAAGTCCTATATAGATGTGAGGCGTAGGGAGCTAGAGTTTGAGGTTGGGGATTGGGTTTTCTTAAAGGTATCTCCCATAAAGAAAGTAATGTAGTTTGGGAAGAGGAGGAAGTTTAGTCCCCAGTATGTTGGCCCATACTTGGTTCTGAAAAGGGTTGGTAGTATTGCGTATAAGTTAGAGTTTCCTCCTAGTTTGAGCTCCATTTATCTGGTGTTCCATATGTTAATGTTGAGAAAGTGTGTAGGTGATCCATCTCTTATTGTTCTATCAAGGATATTGGTATTTTGGAGTCCTTATTGTATGAGGAAGTTTTGATTAAGATCTTGGATCGGTAAGTTAATCGATTGATAATGAAAGACGTAGCTTCAGTAAAGGTTCTATAGAGGAACCACAAGGCTGAAAAGGCTACTTGGGAAGCCGAAGATGACATGAAGTCCAAGTATCCATTCTTTTTTCCGACCTTGGATAATTGTGCATAAGATATGTATTATTTTTAACATTTTTGTTTTTGGACTTTGTTAAAGCAAATGATGATTTCCTTGGTATCTTTATTTTCTGTATTTGTTATAGGTAAGATTAGGGGAATATAGAGTCAAATCATGTAAGAAATTGCGTTGTCCCATTATTCAAGAAAAAATGATCTAAGTGGGGAAGAATTAAAACACCCTGGATTTTTGTTCCTTGAAAATTTCTTGAACTTTGGGCTCACTGCCCTTGTTACGACTGGACCCCCAGAATCATAGGGAGTCTTGATGACTCTTTGGGATGAGTCGTATCTAAACCAGTAAGTATGAGGATTAATTCTGCTCAGAGTGCAAGTGGCTTACTAAGAACAGTAACGATATATCACGAGTTGTTGGTGTAATTGTAGGGTGTCCAGTGTATGTCCTAATTTTGTTCTTTGTTGACTACGACTGGACCCTATGAGTCATAGGGTTTCATTTCAAATAAGTTAGTTGAGTCGTAAGGTCGGCAATGTATTAGGGTCCTAGTCACTGTCTTGGTTATGACTCGGGGTGACGAGTTGTATGGTGCAGTTATGAGTTAAGGAGTCAACTTGTGGTCAAAGGGGGTAGTTTTTTAGCTTTTAAGTGGAGCGTGCTCTGGATATTTACCACTTTAACCCCTTCGACCCCATGACTTAAAGCCTTCCTTTGGACTTCAACATCTTATCAATCCCAATAAAATACTCCCAAAATCTCTCTCAAACTCTCTGTTTAAGATAAGGAAAGGGTTTCAAAAGGTTGATCAATTAGGGCTCTCAAGGGTGGTTTCTCTCTGTAAATCTTACTATTTTAGGTATGTTAATCTTACCTCCTTGTTAACTTTTCAAAAGCATGTGATTTAAAGTATTGTTCATAAGATTATTGTATTGGTTTTAAAAAACAAAGGTTAGGGATTTTGAATTTTATGAAAGGAACAATGTTTCTCATGTTTTTTAAATATAATTTTCTTGCTTTTAATATGGTTTTGAACTTATGGGTGCAGAGGTATGGTGAATAAACTAATGAATTGTGATTTTCCCAATCTTCTGACCTTTGAAGTGGCTATGACTCCAACCCCATAATGCGAAATTGGTTTTAGTTATGAGAATTATGGAAATTTGCAAAATTGTACTAGCCTTGAACTATTAAATGATATAAAGAAGTATTTGAAATATAATGGTATTATTTAATGAACAAAGAGAGTTGGTGTTCCCAATGTGGATTAGTGAACAAAGGGAGTTATTCTCCCCAAGTTAGTGAAAATCATTTAGGCATAATGTGTTAGCTTGGAAGTGTAGTTGGTATAATGATACCACCAATGTATTTCTTAAAGTATATTGTGGTTCATCGAATGGGAATGTGTGATCCTTATTTTAATTGGGCTTTAATATGGGTTGTATAGCTGAGTCATGAAAGTGGAGGTTTGAGTGATCGATACTAGATATTGCATTTGCCGATTTAGGGGTCAAAGTTACTAGGGAGGTTTGAGTCCCCCTTATTATTATTTCATGATTAGTGACATTCGAGTTCCCTGTAAATCATTATATGATCGGGTACTTAATTTTCCATGGTATATATCAGAGGGTTTGAGTCCCCCATGTGCATATATATGAGATTATTCTCCTATTCATATGGCTACATGCACTGGGGCCCGACCAGGGTGTGAGAGTTTGGGAACATATAGCCCTTGGGTACTATTATATGGCGATTGAGATACACAATCCAGGCTAAAGTTTTGTAAAGCATGCTAAGCCTTGTTCCTTATCACGTCATGTGATATATATATTTATGCATATCCATTTGATTATGTGCGTTGGCTTTTGAATGATTTTAAACTATTGATCATATCATTATGTTATCCTTATCCCCGAGTTTCATACTAGATTTCACCCGGCTAACCATCTTTGGACTATGCATTCCTATGTGATGTAAGGATTGGTCATACTTTCACTCCTCCTACTGAGTGACTAGGCGATTTGGGGATGGCCATTGAGTCAGACTGATGTGGTGAGATTTCATACTTCGGAGGACTCCTTTTTGTACTATATATTTGTTTACCACTTTACTATTTCTTTGGTCTTGGTGTTTTGCTATGGTCAGGGGCATGTACCAACTAGATATTCCTTGGTTTTGATTAGAGGCTTTGTCGGACTACTGTAGGCATGGGTGGTGTCGGTATTGGTAACAGTATTGGTTTTGACACTAGTATTGGTTGGTTTTGGTTATAGACTAATTTTAATGTCTTTAAATTGATATTCTCTTATCTTCTTATATGTTCAAAATTCAGCCAACGTTGGGGTATGGTGTGTTTTGTTTTGTTAGGTGCATGGGATGATCTTTAGTCTACATAGGACTTGAGATACCCGTCACATCCAGGCGCTGATTTGGGTCATGATAAAATATCCTCTTCCTAGGATTGATGGCCTGTATGAACAGCTTTAGGGTGCTAAGTACTTTTCTAAGATTTATCTATAGTTGGCTTATCCTTAATTGAATATTAATGAGGTGGATATCCCTCAGACTGCTTTCTGAACTTGGTATGACCACTATGAGTTCTTGGTCATGTCTTTTGAGTATACTAATGCACCGACGATGTTCATGGATCTTATGAACTAGGCATTCAATCAGTTTTTGGATTTGTTTGTCATTGTATTTATTAATGACATCATTCTATACTCCAAGAGTGAGAAGAATCATGCTAATCACCTCTATATAGTGTTGCAGACTCTTAAGGATCAACGGTTGTATGCAAAGTTCTCAAAGTGTGAGTTCTAGTTAAATGTTGTCACCTTCCTTGGTCATATTTTTCTAGTTAGGGGATAGTGATGGATCCACAGAAAGTAGAGGCGGTGAAGAAGTTACCTAGGCCCATGACTCTAATTAATTTCGGAGCTTCTTAGGTTTAACTTGGTATTATAGGAGGTTTGTGTAGTGTTTCTCTTCGATCACCGCTCCATTGAATAGGTTGCCTTATAAAAAGTGAATTTTCTATGGTCCAATACTTATGAGGGTAGCTTTGAAAAGATGAAAGATAAGTTGACTTCAGCTTTGGTTTTGATCCTACCCAAAGGGACTGATGGTTTTTTTGATTTTTGTGATTATCCCATCTAGGATTGGGTTGTGTATTAATGCCGCGTGGTAAGGTTGTGGTGTATCTATCTATGTAGCTTAAGGTACATGAGAAGAATTATCCGTCTTATGATTTGGAGTTGCTGGTTGTGGTTTTTTCTTTGAATATTTGATTCCATTACTTGTAAGGAGTTCAGGTTGACATATATTCTGGCCATAAGAGCTTGCAGTATGTGTTCACCCAGAAGGATTTGAATTTCAGACAAAGGAGATGGCTTGAGTTACTTAAGGATAACGGCATGAACCTTCATTATCGCACAAGTAAATATAATGTGGTTGTTGATACTCTTAGTAGGTTTCTATGAGAAGCTTATGTCATGTTGATGATGAGAACTGGGGTTTAGTAATGTGGTTGTTTATGATTTTAGTAGGTTGTCTATGGGAAGCTTATCTTATGTTGATAAAGATAAGCGAGGTTTAATGAAGGATATTCACCATTCGGCTAATCTTGGAGTTCATGTTTGGACTCTAAGGATGGAGGTGTGATTGTACAAGAGGTGCTGTAGTCATCTTTTACTGCTGAGGTGAAGGAGAAGATGGCTTAGGATCCTATATTGATGCAAATTAAGGATGATGTGGGTCATAAGAAGGACATGGCTTTTGAGATTTTTGGAGATGGTATCTTGAGGTACCAAGGTAGATTTTGTGTTCCTGATGTTGATTGACAGTGAAGGAGGATCTTGGCTGAGGATCTTGAGTTGAGTTACACTGTCCTTCCCAATTCAACGAAGATGTACTATACTTTGAAAGAGATCTATTGGTAGAATAACAAGAAGAGGGATGTGGCCAATTTTGTTGCTATGTTTTTTTACCAAGTGAAAGGGTGCACTTGAGGCCTGGTGGTTTTTCTCAAGAGATTGAGTTGCCTGTGTGGAAGTGGGAAGTAATTAACATGGACTTTGTTATTGGTCTTCTACTATCTTGAATTTAGTTTGATTCGATATGGGTCATCGTGGATAGGATGACTAAGTCCACTCACTTTTTGCTAGTGAGGACTAATTATTCTGTAGAGTATTATGCAAAGATTTTCATTCAGGAGATCGTCAAGTTCCATGGTGCGCCTGTTTCTATTATATCTGATCGATGCACCCAGTTCTCATCACATATTTCGTGGTTATTTCAAATAGGTTTGGGAACTAAGGTGAACCTTAATACTGCTTTCCACCCTTAAGTGGATGGACAAGCGGAAAGCACCATTCAGACTTTGGAAGATATCCTAAGGGATTGCGTGATTGACTTTTATGGTAGTTGGACTAAACATTTCCCTCTCATAGAGTTTACGTATAATAACAACAGTCATTCTAATATTCAGATGGCTCTATTTGAGAATTTGTATGGTGTGATATATCATTCTCGTATTGGGTAGTTTAAGGTTGCTGAGTCTATATTGTTTGGTCCTAACTTAGTTCATCAATCCATGGAAAAGGTGAAGGTTATTTGGGATAGAATTAAGATTTCTCAGAGTTGACAAAATTCTTACGCGAATGTAAGGTATATGGAATTAGAGTTTGATGTTTGTTATTGGGTGTTATTGAAGGTGTCTCCCGTGAAATGGGTGATGAGGTCTGGAAAGAAGGGAAATATCAGTCCCTAATATGTTGGACCATACTTGATTTTGAGCAAAGTGGGAAATGTGGCTTATAAGTTAGGGTTGCCTTTAAATTTGGGTTCTATCCATCCGGTGTTCCATGTTTTAATATTGAAGAAGTTCGTGGGTGATCCTTCCTTGGTTCTTTCCATAGAGAGTGTTGGTGTTTTGAATTGCTTATCTTATGAGGAAGTCCTGGTTGAGATTTTGGATATGCAAGTCCGTCACTCAAGGTCTAAGGATGTGGCTTGAGTGAAGGTTCTATGGAGGAATCATAAGGTTATAGAAACTACTTGGGAAGCTGAATTGGACATTAAGTCCAAATATCCATTCTAGTTTCCCGCTTTGGATAATCGTGCTTAAGGTATGTGTATTCCTTAATATCTTTGTTTTCTCTCTTTGATAAAGGTAATTGTGGTTTTGTCTCTAGGTTAAATCATTCTAATGGATTCCTTGACTCATCATTCAGGGATGAATGATCCTAGGGGGGTGAATATAATACCTCAGATTTTTGGCCCTAGAAAATACTTGATTTTTTAAGCTCACTGCCTAACTACGACTTACCTTTTGAGTCATAAGGTTTCCATTCGGGTCATAGAACCCCAATCGCAGGGTGACCAATGAGGTTTCCCAAGGTGTCTATTATGAGTACGACTAGACTCAACGAGTTGTCAAAACTCTAAATGAGTCATATAGAGCTCCTCGTAGCCAAACAGTAAAGGTGTTTAATGTTTCTGCCTTAAACACGACTAGGACCCTACGCATCATAGTTACATCTAACAAGTCAAACTGTGTGACTTGTAGGGTCAACAGTGAGGGGTTCTCGAGCTACTGCTCAATCTACGAGTTATGGAGATGACTCGTTGCCAAATGTCACGAGTCATAAGGTGACACGTGATGATTGGGCGACTTTTGCTGCACTTTTGAATGGGGGCATTCTTGTTATTTCCCTCCTTTCCCACTTAGTACCCACATCCATAAATCACCCAAGAAAGGTTATTTCAATCACTTTAACAATCTAATACATGCTATCTTTCCTATCAAATCCCTAAGTCAAGAGCACTTGGGTTTTCCAAGGGACTGATCTTAATGACTATGTGCATAGTTCACACTTTTGATATTAATTTGTATCCTGGATTGATGTGGTGTTGGGGCATTCCCTAGTCTTCTTTGATACATGTAGTTCTTGTGGCTAACATGCACTATGGCCCTTTCACCAGGGGGAGCTGGATTCATATAGTCTAAGCTACGTAGTCCAAGATAATGTTTTACTTGCACACTAATCCTTGTTCCCTATCCCAACATCTTACATATGAATATGTATGTATGCATGTATGTGAACATGTACATTGAGTTTGGACTAGATTTTAAAATGGCATTAATTTTACACTTATCCTAAGTTACATGCTATCTCTTAACCCAATAATCGTCCCTGGATGGTGTATCCCTATGCGATGCAGGAACCAAAGACACTTCTACTTTTCCTACACAGTGAATGGATTTCCAAGTTGTCAGTAGTCAGCCTTGAAGCGGTGAGCGTCTATTCTGTGGAAGGGCTATTATTTTAAAGTCTTGTTTTATTTTTATCTTAGACTATTACTAAAGGATTCTTTGACTATCGACGGGGGTATGTCCCAACTCAGAATGGTTTTGGTCTGTTTAGTAGCTTTATGGATTATTGAGGATTGGGATGTTTCTATTTTTGAGATTTCTTTTTCTGATTTGCCTATCTTACTCTATGTTCAAAAGTCATCTTATCTTGTTATATTTTGGGAATTCATCCACTGGTAGCTGTATTGCATTCTATTTTTCTAGTTAAATGGGGTGGTCTCCAGTCATCGGCTGACTTGAGATACTTGTCATGGCAAGGCCTTAGTTCGGGTCGTGACAACAAGGAAACCCGCCTGGGGTGTGGCTTAAGTAGCTGATGGATAGGCTCATGAAAGGTCAAAATCACCGCCCTTACCTTAGGATCATTTAGAGAAAATGGTAGCAATAGATAAGTAAGTAATGGGGTCGGTGGTGGCGGCACCATCGAGAGTCACGGTCTTACCTCCCATATATATTAAAGTTGTTCAACATGTGTTTGCTTTTTTGAGTGGGTTGGACGGAACTTGGGCCACTCTTGTTGTATAAATTGAACAGGCTCCAAGTGTTCATCCTACTATTGCTATAGCTCTTCGAATGGATGAGGCTTCAGGGACTGATGCATTTCCTTATCTAATTTTGGGTTCTGTGATGACTGGTAATGAGTATAATCTGTAGACCAAGTTTCTAAAGATAAAATCTCAAAGATTTTAGGGTACTGATTCTGAGGACGCTTTTGAGTTCATTATTAACGGTTATAGATGTTACATAATATAGGTATTGTGAAGCAACATGAGGTTGAAATCATGACCTTTCTTTCGGAGAAATATGTCGAGCAATTATGAAGGGCATACACTTATGTCGGTCCTTGATTTTACCTCCATTAACTTGGAAATAGTTTCATGACATTTTCTTAGAGAATTATAGGCCTCAGGCACTCCCTGATCATAAAAAAGATGAGTTTTTGGCATTGGAGCAGGATGATATGTCAGTTGTAACCTTTGAGGCTAAGTTCCATGCTTGTCTCGCAATGTTACTTAACTATTGTCTACTGAGGAGGAGAGTATTAGAAACTATATCATTGATTTGAATTATGATTTTTAGGTTTTGTCCATTAATATAAATCCTATAGGGAAAGAGTTCAACGAGGTTTCAGATTTTGTCAAGAAGCTAAAAAAGGTCACGAAAGTGAGTCAAGCTATAATATCTGCTAAGAAGTCTCATAATGTTGAAATTTTAGTGGATCTTACTCCAAGGGCTATGTATAGCACTCACCCTATTCAATTCAATATTGCCAGCATCTACTATGGGTCTAACTAAGACCTCTTCTTAGTCACAGGTTATTAGGATCCAAGAGGCTTCATATTCATCTTTCAGTCGGCTTTCTCTCAAGAGGAGATGTTATTATTGTGGTTTTGTTTGTTATTTTACGATAGAGTTTTCTTTAAGGTAGGTGAATGTCCAGGCGCAGCAACAGACTCAGTCTATAGTTCCAACTTTTAGAAGAGGAAGAGGTAACAACATAGGTCATCCACTCAAGAAAATAACGACGTTGGGGGAGAAATGTATCTAGGTAGGGATTTAGATCAGATTGAAGTCTAGGCTTATTGTTATGATTTTCTAGGAAAGACTGATATTTAGGCTTATGATATGGTTATGTTAGGTACTATTTCTATGGCTTTTTTTTTTCATTTGGTCGGGGGTCTACCTATTTTTATGTGTGTATTTAGTTTGTGATGACTCTGGATTTGGTTTTATCACAACCCAAAGTAGGGCCTGGCCATGACAGGAATCTCAAGTCTTCCAAGGATCGAAGACCACCCCCTTTACCTAAACAAATAGAACAAAATACAACTAGCAGCGGATGAATTCCAAACATATAACAAGATAAGCCGAGTTTCTAATATATAATAAGATAGGCAACTCAGAGAAGAAATTACAAAATTTCAACAACATCCAAATCCATTGTAATCCAAAAGGCCTCTACTATCTAAAAACAATCTAAGTTGGGACATTCCCCCGACGATCGCCAAATAAAACCATAAGAAATAGCCTATGACTCAATGTATACCAGGAAGTAACAGCCTTTCGGAAGAAGGAGGCTCACCACTTCAAGCTAACTCACGAACAATCTAAGATCACATATCAATGCACAAAATAAATAGAAGTGTCTCTGGTTCCTGGATCGTGTGGAAATACAGCGTCTGGGGATGATTAGCGGGTTGAGCGCTAGCATGTAACTCCGAATAATTGTAAAGTAATGTCAATTAATAATCCATTCCAAACACAATATACATGTTCACATACATGCATACATACATATTTATATATAAGATGCTGGGATAGGGAGCAAGGCTTAGCATGCATGTAAAATATTGCTTAAGGCATGTTAGCCGAATGAACCAGAGGTATCAAGGAAGACCAAGGAATTCCCTGACACCACGTCAATATATGATACAAATAAAGATCAATAGTGTGAACTATGCACACGGTCATTAAGACAACCCTCATACTGGAAAATGCGAGTTTTCAGTGTCGGTTCTTTGGGACCTCTACCTTCATGGCTTAGCTACATAACTCCCTTTAAGCCCATATTAAAACAAGTTTCACATAACCCTTCCATTTAACCAAGGAATTATTTATCAAGGCAAACCATAGGTATCGTCATACCTTTACACTTGAAAACTTATAATTATGCCATCACAATTGCTTAGGTTAGGGAAATGCCTCAACCCCCTTTGCTATATAAATAAATGTGAGGGAATGCAACAACCTCTTTTGTTTATATAAAATTTGGGGAATGCCTCAACCTCTTCTTTGATATCAAAATCAACTCAGAGGAATACCTCGACCCCCGAGCTTTCAATTTAATATCAAAACATGGACATCAAGGCTTTCAAAACCATTATTTATCCATTTAACCATCTATCCAATGCAATAATATAGGTTAGTAAGTCATACCATGTGACAAATTATATTCGAAGCTAATTACATATGGGTTGAGGGAACACAATTTATAAAACCAAATTTAAAACTAAAATCATCAAATTTGTGGGAATGCCTCGACCCCTTTTTCAATTCCCATACCCATGCACCCAATTATCTTAAAAACCATGTCCAAAACATAAACAATACATGTAAAATCATAGGAATTCAATTCAGATAATATTCATTCCAAAACCCTCAACCATATCAAAACCCATATTCAAATCTACATTAACAACCATTTAAATACACGCTTTAATCAAAACAAGTTTAAGGGATGACTCACATGCCTAATATATCAAGAATTATAGAAATAAGTCAACCCTTGGAAGATCTAATTGCCAATTCTTCAAGAAAACCTAGCGTTCTTCACTTAGGGATTTGAGAGAGAAAATAGTATGTTTTTAATTGATAAGTGTTGTGAATAGGTTCCCTAATATGCTTTTAAGTTGTGGCTCTTACGTTCGAAAAGAGGGAAATGTCCAAAGTGCCCTTAATTAAAATACTAAAATTATCGCAAGAGATCGCGGTTCACCTTACGACTCTTGAGGACATACTACGACTAATAGGGTCCTAATCATACCTTAGGAAGAAGCTTAGACCATCAAATCAGTTTGGCCACAAGTTACAACCTATGACTCGTGACCAACGATATAACTCATTGAGCCTAGTAGTGATTAATAAAGTGAGTTTGGCACCAAACTTGTTTACCTAAGAGTCATAGCTTAAGATGCGTAGTAATCAAATCATAACCATGGTGCAAACAAAGACAACCTTCACTGGTCACACTACCAATCGATCCAAATGACTCGTAGGGAGATCTTATGACTTATTTGGTAAGTTGTAGTTAGATCATTGAGTTAAAAAAATCTATAATTTTTTGGGGCCAAAATATGGGGTGTTACAAGTTTGTAATATAAATAACTGTCCTATGTATGTGTTTGTCTTACCTTGTGAGACTGTAATAGTAACCTATGCTTATCATTCTTATTTAGTGTTGTTTGTGGGTTTTCATATTTGGGTAAATTTGATTATTCTAGATATGTTGGACATTGATGTAATTTTGGGTATGACCTGGTTGTCTCCATATCTTTCTTCTAAACTTTAATGCTTACATAGTGACTCTAGTTATACATAGGATGGATAGCTAGAGTGGGAGAGAGTGTATAAGCCCAAATCGGTAAAAATTATATCATTTATGTAGTCTAGAAAGCTAGTGGGGAAGGGGTATGCAAATTTGGGGTCATATTCTATAGAGTCAATTTTTGTGGTTTTTTAATTTTAGAAAGTGTTTTCTTCATGTTACCAGCTATGCCACTAGATAGATACATTGACTTCTTATTAACTTACAGCTAGGTACTAATTCTATATCTATTTTGTTGTATTAAATGGCTCCAGGAGAGTTGAGACAACTCAAACTCAATTATACGAACTACTCAACAAGGGTTTTATTCATTCAAGTAATTCATCTGGGTGTGCCATGGTCTTATTTTCTAAGAAAAGGAATGGTAGTAAGAGGATGTGTATTGATTATTGTTGATCTTGGGTGTATTTACACGCCGAACCACCATAACTTATCTATATTTTAGCTAAGTTTAGAGAACAAAGTGCCTAGTTTCTTATGGTTTTACTGTACTTCTATGTAATTGACCTAACCGATGTGATTAACATGATTTTTGGTATTAATGAGGTAGATGAAGACATAATGGGACTATGGAATGCAGATGGAATATGACACAAGAGAGAGTAGCAGTCTGGACAAAATATGGCGCCTAGAAACTATGTCTAAGACTAATTTGTCATTTATAATTAGTTCAGGGACTTATAAGGAAATTATGAGAGAAAAGATTATTAAAAAGATTTGATGCTGAATTTTTACAATTATTCATTATTCTGCATTATTTTGGGAGGAGAGTGTCGGCTTAGCACAGAGGGGAAAAACACGCAACTTCATCTTCTCCACCAAGATTGTATTTACTTTTTGGTATGATGAATATTTCTATTGTGATTTCCGTTTTATTCATGAGTAGATAAGTTTATTAGTTAGGGTTATGGAAGCCTTGTATCATACAATCTATTGCTTTGGGTTTTGAATTCATTATGCATTGATTTGTTTACATCAAACTCTCTTCGTTTATCTTGAATTCTCGTGGTTGGAAACATAGAGGATATGCCTTAAAACACAACTTGTTCGAGAGAAAGGTTGTTTTTCAGAAAAGAGTGTAGTGATAAGAAAATAGTATTTACAACCCCTATTTCATATGTTAATGCCTTAATAAGATTAACTACTTGGAGATTTCATATTGTTTTTGTGAACACTTTTGATTCGAAGAAATAAAGTGAATTAGTCCTTGATGGTTGAGAAACACTAGGATTATGTTCTTAAACACAATACACTTCTCTGTAAGCTTGATGCATGTATGAATTCATAAAGCCTGTGGTTAGAAAGTATTGAAAACTACAAGGTGGACATATGTAAAACCCCTTAAAATTCTCTCATAGTCTGAGCCTTAGACCGTGTTCAGTGAAGCATAAATCCAGCCCTAAAAGATTGAGAGTGCTTTCCCAAGTGAGAAATATTTTCAACTATGTAGAATTTCCCTAAGCATGAATAATCTTTCCATCAATACCAATTTCGTCAAAATCCTGCATCAGACGAGGAAGTTATGGCCGTTTTACTAAAAGCAGTCAGAACACTGATGTACGATCGCCACGTTGATGGATCATTGAGATTTTGACGGACCATCGCCCAGACTGTCGCAACCAAGGCAGTGACTGGCCCAAGTGCGATGGCCAAGATTACAGACCGTCAAGACTGGAATGGACCATCACTGGGACCATCGCCGCTGAGGTAGTGTGGCCTCATCCTGGACAACATGCGATGGACGATCTGACAGACTGTCGGGTTTGCGACAGACCATCACTGAGACCATTGCATCGAGGTAGTGTTTTTTTTTTCAGACCAATGTGCGACAGATGATCCGACGGACCATCAAACTAAGTGACAGACCATCGCTTCGATCGTCGTAACCCCCTTTCAGTATTTTTAACTCATTTTTAAAAGGGAATTTTGGTCTTTTTCTCACTCTTTTCAGCCCCTATTTATACCCGATGAAGGCTCACAAATTCATTTCTCCTCTTCAACATCAAAATCTAGGGTTTCTACAAAATCAAAACCCTTCTTTATTCTTCAAGAAAAATCAAAAGAAATCAAGAAATCAAGAATCTCTCTAAGATCTTTTAAGAAAGAGTTTCCTAAGGTATGCAGATGTTCATTCTTGGATCCCTTTCATCCAAGAAGCTTAAGAACCCTTTTCTAAATTTCAAAGATCTTATGTTTATGAGTTTTCATGATTCATGAGAGTTGAAATTGGTGTTCATACCATTATTGAGTTTTATTCATGTTTGTTTACAAGGATTTTAAGCTTTGACCATGTATGTGATATTCATGTGATGTTCATGATAAACCCTCTTCAAGTTGCTTGCTAAGTGATGTTTTCATGTTAATTAAGTGTAGAAATTGTGTTTATCTTCATAATCAGTACGTTCTCGTACTGACGCATTTGCGGTATGGTGTTTTATTTGACACCATAGGTTCAGAGGCATGAGATCCAGAGTACCCTTAGCAGCTCAGTCCCAGTCAGCAGCAGTAGACGTAGCACTGAGTCCTCTTCATTTGAGGATGATCCTTTGTTTATTATTGCTTTAAGTTTTATTTATTTTTAGTAGATGGAGTTAGTTGGGGACATGTCCCATCAATTCCACAGTTCAGACAATTTAGACGCTTTTTGGATAGATGTATCAGTATTCAGTTTTCAGTTTTGAGTATTTTTAGATGTTTTGAACCTTATGGCTAGTTTTTGTATTTATTATCTATATTATACAGTACTCAGGTATAGATATTAGTAGAGGGTTAACTTCTAGTCCTTCGGGATTATGAGCACCGTGTGATATTTCGATTCCAAAAAATTGGGTTGTTACAACATAATCCTAGCTTGCTATTTCTCTGAATTTGAACACTACCACACATACTTCATCTTATTAAACTTAAACCATTAATTTGTGAACTGAATCAAATCCCCCCTTTTATTTTACGGAAATTAAAGATTAAAAGTCAACTAATCTGCATACAACTTAATTAGTACCATATTCCCTGTGGGATTCGACCCCAACCTAGTTGGATTCTATATTCGATAGTGACCGTTTACACTCTTATAAGAGAGTTGTAATTTGGCTGTATCAAATTTGGCACCATTGCCGGGGAATACGGTTATCAATTGAGTTTATGTGTGTTAATTGGCTGTTAGTCAAGTTTTCTTATTTTATGTCTATTTGTTTTTTTTATTTATTACAGGATCATTGTTGTTTATTCCATGAACCAAAAGTTCTGGAGAACCATTATTACCATTCAATCCTGAACCTCATCTCATTGAAAGAATGGATAACCAACAGGAAGCTGAAAGATTAGCTGCTTTGGCTAATGCTCAATTAAATCAACAGAATGCAGATAACCCAGGTCGGGTACCTAATCTAGATAAAGAGGACCTGGGAGATGATGATTTAATTGACCCAGAAAATAGGAGACATACAGCGGGAGTAGTTGCACCTGTAAATCAAAATCGTCCATTCAGAGGAAGACTAGATCGCCAAGCAGCATAATTTGATGTTGACAATGATGAGGATAATTTAGATGGAACTTGATCTACAGGGGCAATCATTCTACCACCACTAGCTCCTGGGGCAAAATTCAACATCACCAGTACTATAATCCAGCTACTGAATCTGAAAGGACTCTTTGG
This sequence comes from Capsicum baccatum var. pendulum, assembly GCA_030864225.1. Lineage (NCBI taxonomy): Eukaryota > Viridiplantae > Streptophyta > Magnoliopsida > Solanales > Solanaceae > Capsicum > Capsicum baccatum. The sequence continues at coordinate 163,031,329 of CM061560.1, forward strand.
TGGATTGCCTGGTGATGATCTAAATCTATATTTAGTGAATTTTATCAGTATTTCTAAGTCATGTGATAATCCTAGAGTAGGACAAAATGCTATTCATTTTAGATTATTCCCACTATCTATGTCTGGAGAGGCAACTATATGGTTGAATGAGCTGACTCTTGATTCTATAACAAACTGGAGGCAATTGAAAGGACCAGAATGTTACACTTGAGGTATGAGATCAGAAACTTTAGGTAATTGGCTAATAAATCTTTGCATGAGACTTAGGCGAGGTTTAAAAAGAAGTTGACTCAATGCCCAAACCATAAGATGACTGATGAACACTTGATGAAAATATTCTATAGAGCTTTGAACTTACTTATAAAGCCAATAGTGGATAATGCTGCAGGAGGAGCTTTTAAGGAGCTCACCTTTATTGAGGCCGCAGACATGTTAGATAGAATGACTAAGACAAGTAGATCTTGGCATACCAGAGATTCTGTGGTAGCAAGTAATACTGGGTCTAGTGTAATATCAGCAGAGCAATGTAGGAGAGAAAAGAGTGTGATCAGGATATGGCTCACATAAAAACCCAGATGGATCTACTCACAAAACATTTGCTATTAGGGAATGTATAAAAGGTAAAAGTTATGAGGTCCCATTGTAAGGGATCTGAATCAAACACTGAGGAAGAGGCTAACTACTTTCATAACCAGGGCATTTTCAAATTGGTGATCAAAGAAACCAAGGTTGGAAGAATCAAGGAGATTGAAAGAATAAAAGTGATAGGGGTGGACTGTTTGTACCTCCTGAAAGCCGTTATAATGTTGCCACCAGTTCAGGCAAAATGTCCAAGGAGGACTTGATGAAGAAACTATTAAAGGGAGTTGAGGCGACCAATTCTGGGGTGACTACTATGAAGAGTGACATATCTTCCATGACTCAACTATTAAATTCGCACTCAATCGCTATTAAACAACTGAAGCAGCAGATGAGCCAATTATCTGCAGCGTTCAACTAAAGATAGAATAGGACTCTACCAAGTGATACAGTTCAAAATCTGAGGACTGATGGATCGTGTATGGCCATTACCACCAGGAGAGGTAAGATGTTATATAGTCTAAGAATGGGAGCTTTCTCTCCTACTGATGTGGTCGAAATAGATTGGGTGATGATTGAAGAATCTTCAGTGGAGCCTGTGGAGTTGGGAGGTTTTGAAAAGTAGAGTGAGGAAGTAAAACAACCACCTAAATCAAAGACCGGTTGGGGTTCTACATGATGTACTTATAAAGGTTGCTGATTTTATATTTCCTGCCGACTTCGTAATTCTTGATTGCGAAGTAGACTTTAAAGTACCCATAATTTTGGGAAAGCTGTTCTTAGTAACCGGGAGAGTGTTAGTTAACCTAGAGTTGAATGAGCTAAAATTTAGGCTCAACGAGAAAGAGGTTAGTGTTGAAGTGCATAAATCCATGAAACAACAAAAAGATATGAGTGTCTTTTCAATTGTTGATGTATTCTATGAAGATGAGAGAGATGTACCAGTTAAGGATAGAATTTTTGTGGAGACCATAACTATTTTGGTTGAACTTGCAAGCAAGGATGTGAGTGACTTCAAAATGGCTGGACTTGGAATAAAGCATTTTCTTGGTCCAACAAATTAGGTACAAATGGTATCATCAATGTACCTTGACGAAGTCTGAGAAGTCAAGATAATCGATTCATACCGCGACGTTAAATTAGGCGCTGTATGGGAGGCAACCCATGATTTTATTTTTATTTTATCATGTTAAATAAAAATACAAAAATAAGAGTCGATCCATGACCAAAATTATGATGCTTAGTGGGAGGCAACCCATCCTTGTAATTATTTTTGTTGTTTTGATTAAGTGTAGGTGGATGAAGTACTAAGGAGGTGATTAGTACCAAATTTTATTTGGAATTGAGCCATGTCAATGGTGGTAAGTTTAGGAGTAACGGGAACATGACAGGTAAGTTGAATTGTTCAAATGTGTAAGGCTCGAGTCATGATTTGTGTTAGAGTTGTGACCCAAATTATATTAATTCGACCCTAAAATTTCTACGGTACGAACCTTTCTCAATTCCTCATATGGATAATGGGGTGCATGGAGTCCAAGTTTAAATGTCTATAGGGTGTGAGCCGCCTAAGTTTCATAGGCCATGGCAGATCATCGCCTAAAACATAGCTAAGCCTACTGTCTAGGGTGTACTTTACCTTGTACGATGCCTACCTCAAGCTAGGAAATCACCTGCGTGGTGCATACATACTTTTAGGTGATCAGGTATGTGGTGCCTACCCTATCGCCAACACCTACTACCTCACTTATGCGATAACAAATGTGGAACCTAACTCACCTTATGCGGTAGGTTGTGTGATGCACACTTGAGGTTGTGCGATTACTTATGTGCCACCTAGACCAACACACATGCTCACTGTTTTGGTTGAGCGATAGGCTGTGCGACGCACACTTAATGATGTGTAATAACATATGCGCAGTACACCCTTCCAAGCTCAACATATATCTTTCTTTGCATTAGGTCAACCCGACCCGGATTTCATTCTTTCAATAGACTCCACACCCTAAATGCCCAAATTCATCCTTATTTCACCCCACGTCATACAAGATTTCTCCCTTACCATTCTCTTTGTCCTTCAAGATTACTCTTTGCTTAATAATCTCAAAAATTTCGCCCTTCGTTCCTTAATCTTCCATCTTCAAGGTAAGTTTTACTTTTTTAACCCTTAGTTATTATGACCTTTTGTTATAGTTAATTGATTTCTTGAGGATGATGAATTAAATTCTTGCCATGTCTATGTCAAAGAAGGATTTTGAGCATCTTGGTAAGATAAGCACCATTGTTGTAGTACTTGAGCTTGTACATGTGAGTGAATTATTCACAAACAACATGGTAGCTGTGTAACCATTAGTTTCCATCTTATTGCGTTGAACATAATATTGAGAAAATCATGTGAAAGTGATGGCGTTCAGTATATCTTTATATGGTTGAAGTTGTAGGAAATAATTTTTCTCAAAAAGTTCTTCATTTAAATAGAATCGGGAAAATTGAAGTGAGTGAATTGTATTGCGACTAATGTTGGTGCACCATATCAAAGTGTATGTCCACGAAGTCTGAGTACCCGACAATAACACTTAATTGGTTTATACTAACAAATTAAGTGTGCGGTGGTGACTTCACTACCTTCATCTTGATTATAGTTAGTTTCATTATGTGTGGTTGACATGGGTGATGTGATGAATATAGGAAAAATGGCTCCAATAATGATCTTCATATAGGTGGCATGACTCCTAAGGTGGATGAAGAATACTACTAGCCAGGTTCTTTAGGTTGTTATTTGCATTGGGGATAGTGCCTAGATTAAGTGTGGGGTGGCTTGTTACTTTGCTATTTATTTTGTAATAAATTAGTACCTTCTCCTTAGTATACTTATGTGATAGGATTAGCTATTTTTTTTTATTTTGTTTCTTGTTAGATGTTTGTTTGATTTAGTCATAGTTAGGTGTTTTTCTCGATGATGGATGGATGACGATCGTCTTAAGAGAAAATTAGTCATTTGTTGTATGTAAATGTCCTTGTGGATCACACGGCATTATAGCATAAGTATGCGATGGATCATTACGTTTTAAACACCTAGGCTCTAGTTGTCACTCTTGTTGTGATTGTTGGCTTTATTTGAATTCATTTGATTTTAGGTCGAGAATCTATAATGCTCCTAACTGAGTTGACCATGTGCCATGAGTGTGTAAGACTGTTGTAGATTTCTTGTTGCAACTGATGCTAGAACATGCCTAGTGTGTGTGTAAAGCGAAACAAAGATAGTGAATTTAGGCATTTCTTTGACAGTCATTGTTGATACCTCCTTTTGACCTACCTTTGTACATTATCTTAGCTAGCCCTGTTGAGCCTTTAGCTTGTTCTTTGTTAGCCTCATTTGTAGCCCAATCCATTCTTTAATAGACCATACTTTGATCCAAAAGACCCTAAGCGGTTTAATGTAAAATCAATTTGAGTTAGGAGTTTGATAATAAGAGAAAAAAGGTAAAATTAATGCCCCAAAGTCTAGTTATTGGCGTGTGAAATTGATGTGGTTGGGAGTAGCAAAAATTATTGAAAGAGTTCCAAATTTTATCCCAGACATGTTACAATGAACCTGTTGTGGACCTGGTCCTTCTTGGACATTGTGCACCTCAACTAAGGCAAATCACTTAAGTTGAGGGTGGCTATCATAGGGGTTCATAACATGAAATGGGTGAAATATATATATATATATATATATATATATATATATTTGAAAGGGTTGCATACTTCTTCCATAGTGTCATTAATTGAGCTTAAATAGTTAGGGTGGAAAGCAAATCTGTGAAGATAGAAAAAGTGGAAATTGGTTGTTAGAGATTGGTCTTAATTGCATAATGTAGTGTCTTAAAGCACTTAGGGAAGATAGTCACTATTTTTGGCCAAAATAGTTCCTACCCATCCCTTAGCCTACATTACAACCCGTAAAAGACCTATTTAATCCTAATCTTAGATTTTCATATTAATGGAGCATTACACTAAGGGCAAGCATATGGTCATCAGTTGTAATTTTAGAATTCTTTGTGAGAGTGAGCTCAACTTGATTCATGTACCCATTTTGTTAGAAATTGAATGATTGTGAATAATTATGGGTAACTTTCTTGTTGTGAGGGCACATGGTTGGTGAATGTTGTGCAATTTATATGATTTATTAACTTAAATGGTATGCATGCATTTGCCAACTTAATGAGTCTATTCTTGATGGTAGATTGTCTTTAGTAATGATTCATGAATCTACTTCTTATTCATAATTATTGTGTGAGCCTATTTGAGCATCTTGTTTTCCTTTGTGGGTGCTAAGACTTGTGTAGTATGCATAAATGGATATGTTATTCGAGGATGAAGAAAGCTTTAAGTGTGTGGTGGTGATATTGGGTGTATTTACACACCTAAGCACCATAACTTATCCATATTTTAGCTAAGTTTAGTGAACAAAGTACCTAATTTCTTATGTTTTTACTTTACTTCTATGTAATTGAGCTAAGCGATGTGATTAGCATGATTTCAGGTTTTAATGAGGTAGATGAAGACATAATGGGACTATGGAATGCGGATGGTATATGACACAAGAGAGAGTAGCAGTCTGGACCAAATCTGATGCCTAAAAATTATGTCCACGACTAATTTGTCATTTATTATTAGTTCAGGGACTTAGAAGGCAAATATGAGAGAAAATTTTACTAAAAAGACTTGATGCTAAATTTTCACATTTATTCATTATTCTGTATTATTTTGGGAGGAGAGTGGCGGCTTAGCACAAAGGGGAAAAATACGCAACTTCATCTTCGCCGCCAAGATTGTATTTACCTTTTGGTATGATGAATATTTCTATTATGATTTTCATTTTATTTATGAGTAGCTAAGTTTATTAGTTATGGTTATGGAAGCCTTTAAGCATACAATCTATTACTTTGGTTTTTGAATTTATTATGCATTGATTTGTTTACATCATACTCTTTTCGTTTATCTTGAATTCTCGTGGTTGCAAACATAGAGGATATGCCTTAAAACACAACTTGTTCGAGAGAAAGGCTGTTGTTCGGAAAAGAGTGTAGTGACAAGAAAATAGGATTTCTAACCCCTATTTCATATGTTAATGCCTTAACAAGATTAACTACTTAGAGATTTCATATTGTTTTTGTAAACACTTTTGATTTGAGAGGACTAAAGTGAATTAGTCCTTATTGGCTGAGAAACACTAGGATTATGTTATTAAATACAATACGCTTCTCTGTAAGCTTGATGCATGTATGAATTTGTAAATCCTATGGTTAGAAAGTATTGAAAACTACAAGGTGCATATAACCCTAGCTTGTTATTTCTCTGAATTTGAACACTACCACACATACTTTATCTTGATAAACTGAAACCATTAATTTGTGAGCTGAATCAAATCCCCCCTTTTGTTTTATGGAAATGAATGATTAAAAGTCAACTAATCTTCCTACAACTTAATTAGCACCATATTCCCTGTAGGATTCGACCCCAACCTAGTTGGGTTTTATATTTGACAGCGACCGCTTACACTCTTGTAAGAGAGTTGTAACTTTGGCGTATCAATTGTCACGACCCAAACCAGTGCTTGGACATGATGGGTATCTCAAGTCCTATGTGGATCGGAGATCACCCCCTTCACCTAACCTAACCAATATATCCACCAAAAAAATGGATGAATCCCATATATATAATAAGATAGAGTAATATAAGGCTAACAACCACTCAAAAAAATATCTAGACCATTCATCACCACCACACAGAAAACCATCACACCCAAGTCCACAGTAATACACAAAGCCTTTACAACCCAAAGTCAAGAAAATCTCAGAACATGCCCTCGACAATAGCCAAAATCCAAGTCTGACAAAGTCAATGACATAGAGTAAAAATACCATGAAATGAATGCCCTTTGAATAATGGTAGCTCACCACTTCAATGTCAACTCACGAGCCACTTGAACACCTAGTTACTATGTAGGAAAAGAAGAAGAAGTTTTGGTCCCTTTATAGCATCGGGATACAGCGTACCAAGACGGTTAGTAATTGGAATGCTAGCTTGTAACTCAGGGTAGAGGAATAAAATAATTTAATCATTGAAACTAAGTCAAATTATCATATACAATCACATTTATACATATATATATATATATATATATCATATTAAGATAGGGTACAAGGATTATTATGAACTTTGAAAACATTAACCTGGGTTGCATAGCATAACAGTTATATAACAAGGCACCCACGGGCAATATGGGCTCAGCTCTCCCCTAGTAGGAAGGGATCCAATGCTTTTAGCCACACAAACCAGAGAATATCTATATCTGTATATTCCATTATGAGGGACTCAAATATCCCGACATAATAAAGGTGACGTAGCACCAACGATGAAATATCCTGGGTTTTAAACCTTTGAAAATTTTCTAGAAATCCGTTCTCCGAACTCAATACGACTCATGGGTACAAGTCGTATGCTGGGGTACGAGTGTTATGGTCCTCTTGTATACTGACCAGTATTGGTTGGTGTGATGGTTTTCATCACTATAATGGAAATGACTTAGGAGTATGATTCGTTGAGCTTGGTGTGAGTTGTATCGTAGACTTGTATGGTGGACAGTGTTTGATCCTGCTGGTATTTAATTTTGCTAAGGATACATGTTATGGGTACGGATCATATACTGTGGTTACGAATTAGTTGGATGAGTCATATACTGGAGAGTGTTTGATCCAAGGGTTGAGGCTTGGATACGAGTGGTGGATACCAACCGTATAGAAGTGTACGACTCGTATGGGTCAGTCGTATCCTTGTGACCAGTTCTTAAGGGATTTAAGTGAGGGTATTCTTGATATTTTCCTACTTACCCTAATTAGGACCCATGACTTCTAATACACTTAGGAGGTTATTCACCCTATTATTCTATTTATTAACACTTAGAAACTATTCCAAAACATCACATAATTTTCTCAAGAGCTTTTAGGACAAGAAGGCTAAGGTTTCATCTTACGGATTGCTTTGAGGCTTGTATTGGTGATTTATTTCAATCAATTCTTTGGTTTAAGGTATGATTCTCTTCCCCCATTTCAATTTCAACTAAAGGCATGGTTTATATGATTGATTTCATGGTTTTACTATTTCATGATTATGGTTTTCAAGTATTATTGGGGTTTTTTACATTGAATGCTTGGTTATGGTTTCCTATGGTTTTATTTATGCTTTTATATGCATTAATGGTTGTTTTGGAAAATTGGATTGCATGGTAATTGTTTAATGATCTTTGGAATTGATTTTGGTTATATTACTCCCCCAATGTGTTTGATAAAATACTTATAAAGATATGTTCATTGCATTGACTTCTTTTAATGGAACTCTTGTAAGTTTTAAACTGGATAATGGATTTATGCATGGTTTAAATGGTTTGGAATGGCTAAAGGCTAAATGATTATGATTGTGAAGAACATGGAAGTCTCCCAAGTAGATTTAATATGATAATTGGAAGGGAACCTAAGATCCCCTTAACCTAAATGGTTTAGCTATGGATATTACTTACAAGTAAGGGGTGGTATGATGATACCACTAATATTGAACTTAGTTGATAAATGTTAAATAAATTGTTTAGACATGGTTTTAATTGGGCATTAATGGCGGTGTGTGTAGATAATCCATGGAAAGTGGCAATCCCGGGGGGACCAAAATTTAAAACTCATATTTGCTGATATAAGGGGTCTTGATACCATATGCATGTGTCACATTTTATATTAGGAGATGTACTATTCATCCCATGGGATATTCCCTGGTCATACGGCTACACGTACTGGGGCCCTTTCAGTTAGGGTAAATATCTAAGTAAATAATAATACTCATGGTTTAACTAAATCATTACTTGGAAGATCTAAAATGTAAGTAATCACATAGGTATTGGGTGTTCATAACCCGCTAGCACTGAATGATCATAAAATATGATAACAAAGCTTAAAACTGTAGTATAGAATCATGGTTCAAAGATCCAAATCCTAAATATTTCACCCACTAGTGAGTAAGAAGCATGAACTTGACTATGAGAGTGTATTAAACATGAGAGAACAACATCTATACAAGGTTTAATTCATAACCTGAGGATTTAACGTGAAATCAATTGAGCATGACATGGAATTGAAATTCAAAACATGAATTATCTTAATTCACATGAAATCATATGTAGGCATAGCTTGTATTTGAGTTGATGAGAAGTTCATGGATTTAATTCATGAGTTTGATTTCATAAAATAGGAGTAGATTCTTACTTTTAAATAAAGATAGGGTTATGGGCTCAATGGGTGAAAATGTCTCATTGATGAATACCCCACATACCTTAATTGAATAGATTCTTGAAAAAAACTTTAAACAAAGACTTAAATCCTTGTGTTCTTGAGAGGAAATTCTTGAAATTTGATCTAGGGAATGGGAAGGGTTTTTAGTGAGTTGGTTTTGAGGAAGATGGACAAATAATGCCCTCTAAAATGTCCCAAATCGTTTTTTTGGATGACTTGGAATTATCCCAGTGGCTCATAGGGAGCTGGAACAGTGGGGGAATAAACTCTGCAGAGTGACCCTTACTATAGGAGATATACCAACACACCACACACCTTGCTCCGGGAGAGAGACCAACGCGCCACAGGCCTATCGTGGAGGCTTACTATTCTCACAAAAATGGTCATAACTTTTTACTCGGGTATTGGATTAAGGTAAAATTTGTATCATTGGAAATATAATTCAATTATCTAATTTAGATTGGTCTTGATCTGAAAAATACAATATATATAAAAAGTTATACTGGTTCAAATTTGACCCTTGTAGAATCGAATACAAAAATTTGGCCAAATCAAAGGCTCTTAACTCAACTTTTCTCTATGTGATTTCTATGAATATTTTTCACCTTCTAAGAACTTCACACACAAGGATAAAGGTGATGACACATGTATTCAAATAAAAATCATGGGAGTGAGTTTATACACATAGGAACAACGGTTTAAAGTCTAGGCAAAAAATGCGGGGTGTTACATTATCTTCCCCTTAGAATCATTTGTCCTCGAATGATGGATAGGAATTTGTTGAAGTCTTATAAGTATGGAATAATGTACACATGATATATATGCTAATGAAGGATGTTCCTAAGATGAAACATTATAACTTTTATCATGAAACAGATCTCTAAGTTGACTTGACTTATCGTCTCCATACTGTTCCGTAAGACTCTACTAGACATGACTTCATAGACACCCTGGGAAACTTGAACTCTTGGCTTAGATACCAAGTTTGTCATGACCCGAGGCTACCCCTATTGTAACATGGTACTTGGAATCACAACTGATCTCAAACTAATCCATGAACTAGCATACTGCTTGAGTAACTAATTTAAATTGTATAAAAACTAAATTTATTGAGCAAAAACATGATCATGAGAAGTATGACTAAATTAATACTAATAAACTTTACAATATGATAAAACTAAATAAAGAAACTTGAATTACATGAGTGACTTTGACTAACTTTCTATGAAGCCTCTATTATACTGACTGTAGGTGGCACAGACATGCCTCCAACTAACAAAAATCAATACACAATAATAATAACAGTATAGTACATGAACTACAACTGACTGGAGTCCTTGAAATAAGAGAACTCATCACCTACTGACTGGAAGCTGCAAACTATCTGATTAAGATGTGAAGGCTACAACTGGTACCTATATTATGAGACAATGTAGCACATAGACATATATTTGCATCAGTACTTTGGAATGTACTGAGTATATGGATACATGCACTAAATCATGAAAATACTTAATTTATGCTTTAAAACTATGGAAATAAGTTATTTGCTGAAACATATAATTGAAACGTGGCTATACGTGAAAACTGTAAATCATAGTGAAATTTATAAATAATGAGCTAAAAATAATTGTATAAGCTAGTAAGTGGTAGAAACATTAATAATGTAAGCAAATATCATGCACAACTGAATATGTGCAATAAAAACTATAGTGAGGATTATGTATGAATATTGGGTCTAAAACTATGTGGTGGAAACTGACATAACACAAGGACCTGGATATAAAAATATTCTGAGCACGAATGAATATACAAAATCAAACATAAACTATACTAAGTAGATCTGATTAACTGAATGACTGATGCTTCTGTTACCGAATAATTAAAATCTAAGTAAATGGATAACTAATGTCTGTATACTAATTAGTTAATATATGAATACTGACTAGCTGATATCTGAAAGATAAACAACTGATAACTGGATACTAAATAACTGACATTTGAATACAGGTTAACTGACAACTGTATGCTAATTATCTGATAATTGTATACTGATTAACAAATATCTTAATACGAATTATGTAAAACTGAATTGTACTTGGTCTGAATAACTGGACAGAAATTATCGGAGGTATCTTGTAACATACATTCCCTGATCTGAGCTAATCGGGGTCCAACTTGTTACACCACTTAGAAGGGTGTCAGTACCGTACCATAGGTACTGACACATGGCTATGTGGATCTACTAAACTGGCGTCCTGAAGAACTAATGAGTTACCCCCTAATGACAGGTACTCTTATGAGATATGTGTCAAATATTAATTGTCAAGAAGACATCATAAACCTACGTTGTCTATGTAGTTCAAGAACTCAGGGATTGCTAGAAAAGATCACATGCTCTACTGGTAGGTAAGCCCGAATCCCTAGGTTCAATTGTTGCTAAATCCTACTCAAAACTGAACTAACACTGGTACTGAACTGAGCTAAGTTTAACTGAATATTATTTCTTATAATGCTCATCATGATCATAAATATCTGTGTAAATAATAATACTCATGGTTTAACTGAATCATTACTTAGAAGATCTAAAATGTAAGTAATCACATAGGTATCGGGTGTTTATAACCCGCTAGCACGGAATGATCATAAAATACGATAACAAATCTTAAAACTGTAGTCTGGAATTATGGTTCAAAGACCCAAAACCTAAATATTTCACCCACAAGAGAGTAATAAGAATGAAATAGACTATGGGAGTGTGATAAACATGAGAGAACAACATCTTCACAAGGTTTAATTCATAACCTGAGGACTTAACATGAAATAAATTTAGCATGACATGGGAATTGAAATTCAAAACATGAAGTAGCTTAATTCACATGGAATCACATGTAGGCATGGCTTGTATTTGAGTTGATGAGAAGTTCATGGATTAAATTCATGAGTTTCATGGATGATTTCATAAAATAAGAGTAGATTCATACTTTTATATAAAGATAGGTTTTTGGGCTCAATGGGCGAAATGAACCCATTGATGAATACCCCAAATACCTTAATTGAATGGGTTCTTGAAGAAATCTTGAAATCAAGACTTAAATTCTTGCTTTATTGAGAGGAAAATCTTGAAATTATTCATTGGGAAAGGGAATCGGTTTTAGTGAGTTGTTTTTAGGAATGTGGGCAATTAATGCCCTAAAAAATGTCCCAAATCGTGTATTGGATGACTTGGGTTGAGAGGAAAGGACTAAATTATCTATTGGTCCATAGGGAGCTGTAACAATAGGGGAATAACCTCTGCGGCATAACTCTTGCTCTGTGAGAGAGGCCGACGCGCTGCATACCTTGCTCCGTTGGAAAGACCAATGCACTGCAGGCCTATCGTAGAGGCTTACTGTTTCTCACGAAAATGGTCATAACTTTTTTATCGAATATCAGATAAAGGTAAAGTTGAAATCATTGGAAATCCAATTCAATTATCTATAACTAGGTTATACGATGTTATACTCATTCAATTTTGACCCTTGTAGAATCGAATACAAAAATTTGGCCGAATCCAAGGCTCTTAGCTCAACTTTGCTCTAAGTGATTTCTATGAATATTTTTCACCTCATAAGAACTTCACACACAAGGATATAGAAAATGAAACATGTATTCAAATATAAATCATTAGATTTGAGTTTATACACATACGAACGACGACTCAAAATCTTGCTAAAAAATGTGGGGTGTTACATTATCTCCCCCTTGGAATCATTCGTCCTCAAATGATGGATACAAACTTGTTGAAGTCTTATAAGTAAGGAATAATGTACACATGATACATCTTCTAATGAAGGATGTAGATGATATGAAACTTAATAACTTTTATCATGAAACTGATCTCTGAGTTGACTTGACTTTTTTAATATAAAGAGTTTATTCATGCACATCGTTTTGGACTTACTTGAAATGTCATGATATGATATTACATATAGAACTACGAAGTGATAAATGATGCAATAAAATTCCAAGAGTTACTATGGATGGATTAATGTACGTAACTTCTTATTAGGAATTATACCTCAACAAAACACGTATAAGGATCAAAAGAAAAGGTCTTCATGGCATTTCCAAGTGCATTATGTAAACACAAATCATGACATAATGAGACTAAGGTCGTATAATAGGTATCACAATGTCTAAGCTGGAATACTTGGAAAACTGAGACATGCACTGAATACTTATCTACTGAGTCATGACTAAATAACTGAATCTGAACTTGATGCTTGGACTAAACTGAATTCATAACTTACATGTATATGAAGAAATAACCTCATGGAATAGCCATATTCATGAAAAATAAGATAGTAAGACTAGGTGGAAATATGGAAAACCATAGGAACTTGTCAATTTGTCTGCTAAACTGAATTTCTGGCTATACAGACTGAATTATACTGAAAGCCTATACCTAATTGAATTATTTCTTCAACATTCTTATTAAGAAGATCTAATAACATTAGGCGGCAAAGAATTTTGGGCATGATCTGAATAAGATATATGCATAAGGAATTGTAACAAGGCTACAACTCTGTAATCATGGATGATAGGCCTATAAAACATAAGCTAGGATAGAATCACTTTTCTAGGCAATGCAACCGCTAACTTTCAAGATTGGACACACTTCTCAAATATTCCCTCAACTATACTTGTCCCTTTGAATACTATGCTCATTTGATCAACTTAAAATTCTCACATGGGCACATATAACTATTCCAGCCAAAGTCCGAGTTGAAATACCTACTCTCACCATGTTCAAGCCTAACTCGAAATTACATGGTACAACACATAACACCATAATACTAGTTTAAAACATGAATTTAATACCCCATGTGTTTTTAAAACTTCTCATCTCAAGAATAATTTTTCTTAGCACTTCAACAACTAAATTCAACCTCTTACTAGGAATTCACTAGCACATAATGCACTCATCATCTTATATACCAACATAACATTCAAGACTATCATTATAACCACATACGAACTTCTAGGAAAACACCCATAAAAGTGTATTTCTCATATTCTCGAAACCTATATAAATAACAACTTTCTTGCACTATTCTTATGAAGACACACATGGAATTCTCAACTAACCATAACATCTACAAAAATTTTTGCCTCAATTTTTCTTCAGACTTATAGCCTTAGATAAAACAAGCATACAACAATCTTTCCTTAGCATGAAATATTTACTCTCTCCCGTCTAAATAATTGTTCATCATCCTTATAATTTCATAAGAAGAAGTCACTGAAAGGTTAGAACACGAGGACCTAAACATAAAATAATATTATATATAACTTTGACACTAAGCTGAGGCTTGAAGAATAGAGTATTAACATCATGAATTCATTAAAGAGATCTAAACTAAGGATATATATAAAATAATGCGATTTTCACTACTCATTAAGGGTACACTATGAGTTATGGTAACCACGCATACTATAAATTATGAGTACAAGAGTCATGAGTTGCATGAACTGAGTTTTGAGTTCATAAATTCATGGAATATAACTGTTACTGTTGAGTTATCTGGAACTCCTTATACTAGGAGTGACGAGCGAAAATGACTCTCTATAAGTACATGAACATGAACTATGATTATGGGGTTGACGTGTAGGGAATGAGCAAATGTCATGATGACTGAAGAACAAAAATTTACACTGATATAAGAATTGGTCTAGCATCTTCCTCCCCTACTATTGCTCTAAAAATCATTGGCATCACTACTAGAATTTGAGGGTCTTACTTGGTTTCTTGTTCTATCATCTCCCCCTTAGCTTTAAGCCATCATTCTAAGGCAGTGGACCCCTTTAATAAACACTTAACTGAACTGCAACAACTGTATCCTAGAGTTTGAGATATAACAATTCACCTAAAGAATAAACTCTCCCTTAAAAACTACACTTGAAAGTGTAAGACCCATTGCTTGTACTCCCTTCAAAGATAAAACTCTTAAATTTCTATAGACCCATTAGTCCTTATATAATAACTTGATCATATACTAACTTAGAACCTTTATGAGTATCCCCATATCCCAAGTTCACACCATCTAAATTTTGACTATTCTTTCTATTAGTTCAATCGTACAAGATTCCAACTTAGATTCTAATACTTAACATGGATATTCCCAAACTTTTTAATGAACTATACTAACTTCCTTCATAGCCTACTAATATCACACCTCTAAACTTATATTTTTCCCTAAACTATATGAATTACCATTACACGTGAACATCCGACATCAGCAACCATAACCCATAACTTAATAGGTAAGGATGTCGTATACTACACTACTAGCCTCATTCAAACTTAAAAACTCAAGCGTACTATCTAAGCACACACATTTAAAAAATATAGAAATACTACACTCCCATATCACTTGGGTACACCAAAAGATCATACCCACATCATCATAGTTAATTTTGAATCAATAAACTTATATTATTTCATACACTATTTCAAGCCTATGCATTCATTTTTCATACAACTAGCCCAATGAATACACAATCTACTAAATCCATATAAACACCATCCTTAATTTACCATTGTTAAACTTATAGATTCATGATCCTAACTCTGGGTCATAAGCTATTATATGATTATGAGAAGGGATCTCAAAGAATATCTGACTTTGGCTCGTGTCATAATTTTCATGAATATAAATGAAATCTTTCAAACTTTGGAATTTAAAGGCACTAGTGGGATACTTTAAAATTTGCATGTAATCCTATAACTTTCTGTGGGAACTACTTGAGAAAACTGTAGCATTAGATATTTAAGCTTCACTATTATCGTTACCTAAAGAATAAGGCAGAGTTGGGAGGTATCATACAACTGACATTTCCTGATCTGAGCTAATCAACTTGTAACCTGTAACCCTAATTAGAAGTGTTTCAGTACCGTGCCATGGGAACTAGCACATGGTTGTGTGGATTCACTAAAATGGATTCCCGAATGACTAAGGAGTCACCTTCTACTCCCAGGTGCTCTTATGCGATATATGTTAAACGTTAACTGGCTACAAGATATCTCAAACCTACACTGGCTACTAGCACTCAGGGATTGATACTAAAGGTCAGACCCTCTTCTAGCAGGTGAGCCTCAATCCTTGGGTTCAATCGGTGCAAAATCCTAATCCTAACTAAACTGACACTAGTACTGTACAAAGATAAGTTTAACTGAACATTATATTTGATAGCGCTTATCATGATCATAAATATCTGTGTAAATAATAATACTCATGATTTAACTGAATCATTACTTGGAAGATCTAAAACATAAGTAATCATATAGGTATCAAGTGTTCATAACCTACCAGTATGAAATGATCATAAAATATGATAACAAAGCTTGAAACTGTAGTCTGGAATCATAGTTCAAAGACCCAAAACCAAAATGTTTCACCTACAAGTGAGCAAAAAGAATGAACTTGACTATGGGAGTGTGTTAAACATGAGAGAATAATAGCTTCACATGGTTTAATTCATAAACTAAGGGCTTAACATAAAATCAATTAAGCATGACATGGGAATTGAAATTCAAAACATGAAGTAGCTTAATTCACATGGAATCACATATAGGCATGGCTTGTATTTGTGTTGATGAGAAGTTCATGGATTTAATTCATGAGTTTCATGGATGATTACATAAAATAGGAGTAGATTCATACTTTTAAATAAATATAGGGTTTTTGGGCTCTATGGGTGAAAGAGACCCATTGATGAATACTCCACATACCTTAATTGAAAGGATTCTTGAAGAAATCTTGAAACTGAGACTTAAATCCTTGTGTTATTTAGATGAGAAGGTTGAACTTTGTTCTTGGGGAAAGTGAAGAGGTTTTAGTGAGTTCTTTTTAAGGAAGATGGGCAAATAATGCCCATTTGAAATGTCCCAAATCGTGTTTTGGATGACTTGGGTTGAGGGGAAAGGACCAAATTATCCCATTGGTACATAAAGAGCTGGAACAGTGGGGGAATAAACTCGATGGTGTGACCCTTACTCCAGGAAAGAGATTGACGTGGTATAAATCTTGCTCGGGGGGAGAAACCAACACGCTGCAGGCTATCACGGAGGCTAACTATTTCTCATGAAAATGGTCATAACTTTTTTCTCGGGTATGTATTTAGGCAAAATTGGTATCATTCAAAATCTAATTCTACTATCTATAATTAGGTTATACGATGTTATGCTCATTCAAAGTTGACCCTTGCAGAATCGAATACTAAAATTTGTCTGAATCAAAGGCTCTTAGCTCAACTTTGCTCTAAGTGATTTCTATGAATGTTTTTCACCTCATAAGCACTTCACACTCAAGGATAAATATGATGAAACATGTGTTAATATAAAAATCATGGGATTTGAGTTTATACATATAGGAACGGCAGTTCAAAACATAGCCCAAAAATATGGGGTGTTACATTATCTCCCCCTTGGAATACCTCATCCTCAAACGTTGGATAAGAACTTGTTGAAGTCTTAGAAGTTTGGAATAATGTACACATGATACTTCTGATAATGAAGAATGTAGCTGAGATGAAACATAATAACTTTTATCATGAAACTGATCTCTGAGTTAACTTGACTTTATTGAATATAAGGAGTTGATTCATGCTGAGAATTTTTGAACTCACTTAAAATGTCATGATATGATCTTACATATAAAACAACGAAGTGATAACTGATGCAATAAAATTACAAGAGTTACTAAGGATGGAGTAATGTATTTAACTTCTCATTAGGAATTATTCCTCAACAAAACACGTATAGGGATCAAAAGAAAAGGGTTTCATGGAATCGCCATATACATTATATAAGTATGAATCATGAGATAATGAGTCCAAGGTCGTACAATAGGTATCACAATGTTTGAGCTGGAATACTTGCAAAACTGACATCATGCACTAAACACTTATATACTAAGTCATGACTAAATAGCTGAATCTGAAATATGATGCTTGGACTGAACTGAATTCACAACTTACATGTATATGAAGAAATTACTTCATGGAATAGCCATATTCGTGAAACATCAGATAGTAAGACTAGGTGGAAATATGGAAAACCATAGGAACTTATTGGCCTGTTTGCTAAACTGACTTACTGGCTATAGGGACTGAATTATACTAAAAGCCTATACTCAATTGAATTATTTCTTCAACACTCTTATTAAGAAGCTCTAATAATATTAGGGAGCAAAGAATTTTAGGCATGATCTGAATAAGATATCTGCATAAGGAATTGCAACATGGCTACAACTCTATAATCATGGACTATAGGCCTAAAAAACAAAAGCTAGGATAGAATCACTTTTTCTTTGGCAATGCAACTTTTAACTGTCAAACTTGACCACACTTCTCAAATACTCCCTCAACCATACTTGTCCCTTTGAATACTATGCTCATTTGATTCAACTTATAATTCCCACATGGGCACATATAACTTTTCCAGCCAATGTCCGAGTAGAACCACCTAGTCTCACCATGTTCAAGCCTAACTCAAAATTACAAGATACAAAACATAACACCATAATACTAGTATAAAAAATGAATTCAATACCCCATGCATTTTCAGAACTTCTCATCTCAAGAATAGTTCTTCTTACCACTTCAACAATAAATTCAACCTCTTAATAGGAATTCACTAGCACATAATGCACCCATTCACGTATATATGAACATGAAACTTAAGACTATCATTATAGCCACATATAAATTTCTAGGCAAACACCCATAAATGCATTTTTCTCATATTCTCTAAACCTCTATCAATAACAAATTTCTTGCACTATTCTTAAGAAGACAAACATGGGATTCTCAACTAACCATGATATATACCAAAAGCTTTGCCTCAATATTTTTTCACACTTATAGGCTTAGATAAAAGAAGCATACAATTATCTTTTCCCAGAATGAAACAATTACTCTCTCCCATCTAAACAATTGTTCATCACTCTTATTATTTCATAAGGAGAGGTCACTAGAAGGTTAGAAAATAAGGACCCGAAGCATGAAAGAATACTATACATAACTTTGACACTTAGGTAAGGCTTAAGGAATAGAGTATCAACATCATGAATTCATTAAAGAGATCTAAACTGAGGATATATATAGAATAATACGAGTTTTCACTGGTCATTAAGGGTGCACCATGAGTTATGGGAATTGAGCATACTGTAAATCATGAGGACAAGAGTCATGTGCTGCATAAGCTAATTTTGGAGTTCATAAATTCATGGAATATGACTTGTACTACTGAGTGAACTTAAACTCCTTATACTAGGAGCGAGGAGCACACATGATTCTATATAAGTACATGAACATGAACTATGATTATGGAGCTAACCTATAAGACATGAGTAGGTGTCATGATGACTAAAATACAAAAATTTACACTGAGATAAGAATAGGTCGGGCATCTTCCTAAATTTACACTGAGATAAGAATGGGCCAGGCATCTTTCTCCCCTACTATTGCTCTTAAACACCTTAGTATCACTACTAGACTCTGAAAGTCTTACTTGGTTTCTTATTCGATCATCTCCCCATTAGATGTAAGCCATTATTCTATGTCTGTAGACCTCTTTAATAAAATCTAAACTAAACTGCAACCATTGTACTCTAGAGTTCGAGATATAACAATGCACCTAAATAATAAACTCTCCCTAAAAAAATACATCTGAAAGTGTAAAATCCACTGCTAGTACTCTTTTTTGAGACAACTCTTAACTTTCTATAGCCCCACTAGTCCTTATATAATAAATTTAGCACTTACTAACTTAGAACCTTCATGAGTATCACCATATCCTGAGTTCAAACCATCTAAATTTCAACTCTTCTTTCTATTATCTTAATCATCCAAGCTTTAAACTTAAATTTAACACTTAACATGGATATTCCTAAACTTTTTAATGAACGATACCAACTTCTTTCATAGCCTACTAATATCATACCTCTAAACTTATAGTTTTCCTTAAACCATAAGAATTACCATTACACCTGAACATCTGACATCAATAACTATAACCTCAAAGGTACTATCTAAGAACACACACTTCAAAAAAATAGAAATACAAAATTCCCATATCACCTAGGGTACACGACCAGATTATACCCATATCATCATACTTAATTTTGAATCATAAACTTATATTCTTGTGTATACTATTTCGAGCCTACGAATTCACCTTTTATACAACTTGCCCCATGGATACATAATCTACTAAATCTATATAAACACAATCCTCACTTTACCGTTGTTAAAATTCTAGATTCATGATTCTAACTCTAGATCATAAGCTATCATAGGATTTTGAGAAGGGATCTCAAAGCACATTTGACTTTGGATCAATGCATAATTTTCATGAATATGAATGAAATCTTTCAAACTTTAGAACATAAAGGTACTGGTGGGATACTTTCAAGTTTGTGTATAATCCCATAACTTTTGATAAAGACTATTTGAGAAAACTGTATCAATAGGAATTTAAGCTTGACTGTTTCTGTTACCTCAAGAATAAGGAAGAGTTAGCATGAATGGAACAAGATAAGAATTTGTGTAAGTTTTTTAGAGAAACTTTCTAAAGAACAATATGAGATATGAAAGAAGGGAAACATTTTTTAAATTCCTTGTAACCTCTCAAAGAAAAGTACAAACATCTTTGTATCCTTCCGCAAGACTTTACTAAAAACTCTTCATAGACACCATAGGTCACTTGAACTCTAGGCTTCGATACCAATTTTGTCATAACCTAAGGCTATCCCTAATTGTAACACGGTATTTGGAACCGCAAGGGATGCCAAGCTTACCCATAAACTGGCATACTGCTTGAGCAACTGATTTAAATTGTATAAAAACAAAATTTGCTGATAAATTTTACAACTTAAATGCTGATAAATTTTACAACATGATAAAACTAAATAAAGAAACATAAATTGCATGAGTGACTCTGACTAACTGTCTATGAAGCCTTTACTATACTGAATATAGGTGACTTAGACATTCCTCCAACTACCACAAATCAATACACAAGAATAATAACAATATAGTACATAACTCAATGTAGACACACAATTTTGTCCAAACATAGATTATTTTTTCCATTTTTGCTCCATCTTACAATGAAACCTAACCCAATTCCATAATTTTTCCACAAAATAAAAAAATAATAACAAACTCTAAACAAATTTTATACCAAAATTCCCACATAATTATTATTTGTACAAACTAACAAACCCTTCCTATAAAATTTGGTCACATCACCACCCCACACCCTACCCCATCTCACCCCTACCCCCACCCTTTTATCTTATTTTTTTCTATTTTAGGAGTAGATAAGCACAACACACAAGGGGGGGGACACATATTCACATATGCTTTATTGTATAGGGGGATTCTTCTATTTTTTATATACACAATTACACACAATCTTACAAAAAGATTCACATATATAGAACTCAAATTCCATTAACACACTGATCCTTCACTTCCACATAGAGAATACATACGCACACATAATTCACTATACTCATATACACACACAAAGAGGGGATCTGACCATATATACACACACAGAATAATGTCCATGGCTTTCTCACCATAGAGATATATGCACACACAGACTAACACAACACACTACATATAAACTTTAATTCTCTATGGAAATACACACTACAAGATAAAAACACACCCACTTTACGCAGATACAATGGATATACATGAAAGGGAAAAAATAGAGAAAAAGAGAGAAAATTATGATCGAGATACGAGAGAGGTAGAAAATAAGATTGGGAGTGAAATTAAACATAGGGGATGATCAGAAAATGGGCGAACAGTGATCAAAATCAGGCATCAGCGAGAGAAGATCTGGTTGAGAGGTATTTTTTCAGTGAATACATGAGAAAACATTAGTTCTGACAGGAAAAATCATATAAATTGACCTTTTGGGGTTAATTTAGGTAAAGCCTCATCAAAAAATAGTCATACAGGGTTTGTCAGGTTTTATTTTTAATATATCAGGTGTTTCACTGTTCTTCTTGGATTTCATCATTTTGAATCAAATTTTGGATTTACATTGTTTGGGATTAATTCATAACTGATCAGGGGAGTTGAGGTTTTGGTATTTGTTGAGGTCCTCGGATGACTTTTTATTCCCTTCATAAATCAGTTGAAAGTATTCGAAAGGTCCAATTTTATCTTTTCTCTTTATATTTTTTACGTAATCGTGAATGATATTTTTATTTGGCATGTTTGAATCTTTGTTGTGTGCTGGTTGGTGTTGGATTTGGATGTGAAAACCTGGATTAATAGTTGAAGAATTAGTTAATTATTTGGAGAATGAATTTAGGAGAGGGATTGGTTTTGATAAAAAATGAATTCGGATTAATTTTGATTCATTGATAATGTGAAACATGATAGAATCATGATAATTCAAATTGAAAGGCAAATTTTAAGTTTGGGGTAGGCAAAACATAGGGATTGTGATTGTTGAATGTTGGAATATGCTTAATGGCTTTTTCTTCATCGCTTCAGATTTTTTTTAATATTTATTTGGCCGGGGAATACCCTTAGGAAATTGTACTTATTTGTTGAGGAATGCCTCGAATTATCATGTATGCAAAGAAGGTTTGTGATCAAGACCCATGGTATCGGAGGGAGTATAGTTTAGGATTAGTGTAGGTTAGCGTAGGTTTACATTTCAGTACCTTTCTATTTTGGGTCTATAATAAATTGATCTAGACATTATTTTGACTTTGTTTGTTTGATTGTTCGTTTACTCATTGTGTGTTTTGTTTGCTTTATACATCTTATAGTGTCTACTAGCCAACATACTCTGTGAAGCGACTGCGGTTGAACCATGAGATCGAGGGGTGCCTAACACCTTCCCCTCGATTAACAGTATTCCTTAACCAAAATATCTGTTCATGGATCAGTTTACTAGAGTAAATTATTTTTAAAAGGCTTTTTCAAAGGTGACTTGGTACACCAGATTATGCCAAGTGGTGACTCTGAGTTAATTGAAAAATTAATCCTTTTTTGAAACAAATCTTTATTTTGTCACTTTAATAATATAAACCCTTTTAAGCCTTGAGATATAATCTTTTTGGTTAAAAAAGGGGGTGTGATAGCTCTGGCTACTCTGTTGGGGACTTTTTAGAATTCGATCTTATTTTTTAAAGTTGTTTCATCTTAGTTTGGTATTATGGGTGTGTAGATGTTGTTTGTGTTATTGTTAGTATTTTTTATATCATTGTTGAGTGCTTAATTGCTACGTGTTTATAATATTTTTTCCTCTTATATGTTACCGCTTTTTACTTAGCATCATTTGCATAACCCAAGTTAATATTTTCTGCAACAAGTTTTGTAGTACACGATATGTATACGACCTCTAGTTGAGTCACCCTTATTTTGGGAGGGAAAACCGTGAATGGTATAGAGTGGGTGGAAAGCAATCGCAACCACTATCGATCATACACTCCTCCGAACAGGCTTGTCAGTGGATCTCATCGTAGGTCGGTCTTTAGGTCATGCTTATCTGCATCATATTGAGACCTAGTGGGACCCACTTTATCCTTTGTAGGAGACTCACCCCTAAAGCATCCCTATATTCTAATTGTTGCATCTTTGAGGGTAATAGGGTCATTTAACAGACCGATTCGGGGAAAACACATGCTAGAATTAAAAGAAAGTGTGTAGGCAAGAAAATTTTTGAAAAAAAAAAAGAAAAGAAAGGCAAAGTGAGTCAAAAAAAAGTTTCATAGTTTTTAGAGTTCTTTATGAGTTTTGTTTTTCACAATTCAAAAATTCAAAAAAGATTTAACCTTTTGCACTCATTTCTCAAAAAAAATAAAAACATCAAAAAAAATTTCCTTTTGTTTCCTTTAGCAAGAATTCATAATTCAATTTCTTTTTATAGGATTTTTTTATAAAAGAAAAATTCAAAAAAGTTGGTTGAAGTTTTGTACATTGCATACAACAAAAATACCAAAAAGATTTTTCTTTTGTAGTTATTTGTGTCAGTTTTATGTGAAGTGTCAAATTAAAAAACCCAAAAATATTTTATTGGTGTTTTTCATCGTCTGTCTTTGGTCGTGCCTCTTAAGTAAAGGTTTACCTTGTTATTTAATCAATAATTGTCTAATCTGGACAAACTACGCACACCTGATTCTCCTCTTTTAGGCGTGAGATACGTAGGCAGCCCTTCTGGGGTTTGGTGATCTTATTTAAGAAATTCAAAAAAGATTTTTTTTATCATTTAGAGTAGGTGTTTCATATACATCTTTAAAATAAAACTACAAAATGATTTTCCTTTAATAGTTTCAATTTTATTTTCATATGAAATTCAAAATCGCAAACGCAAAAAAAGATTTTTCTTTTGGTAATCATAAGTTTCATTTTGTAAAGAGAGTTTAAAACTGAAAAATTCAAAAATAAAAATAAATTGTCAATACTTTTGACAATTTGTTATTTTCTTTTCTTCTCAGAGATTCAAGAAAAAAAAAAGAAAAAGAAAGAGATTTGATCGGTCATTTTATGGCCAAACTTCATGAACCACGCACACCTTATTCTCCTCTCTCTGGGGTAGATACATAGGTGCCCTTTTTGAGTTTGGCGATCTTTTCAAGAAGAAAAAAGAATTTGAGAAAGTGTTGAACTCTGACACGTTTGTTATCTCTTGTTCAGTTAGTTTAAGGTGGTTGGTTTGTGGGATTTTGGTGGTTCCTCCACATCACACCAAATCTAAGGAAGGTTTAGCTGTGTCCAATAAGGGTATAGAGAGTGAAATCATGTATTAAACATAAAGTTAGGAAAATAAGAGTTTGAAGAAAGAGAATTTGAGACTACGACAACAAATAATGAAAATGTATCGAGTTTGGTCCTGTGGGATGCGTCCTCCTCCATTCCCCACTATTGAACCTACAAATATCTTGAGATTTTCATGACAATTGCAAATTTAGTTTCCTATTATTGTTGACGCACTACAGCATACCTCAAAATTCATGCCATGTCAGCTGCATCCCAATACTTCCACCAACCCTTCTCTAGCTCCTAAGTATAAGCCTACTACATTCACAACACCACATACCGTATGTGATTTTGCTGCTCCACCCTCTACTTAGGCTTCTATATTGGCTATCTACCCAACAGTTGTGGTTTTTTATGTCTCTAGTGAACCCATGTTCAATACTCTTTATGATCATTGCTACACTCCCGAGTCTACTTTTAAGTTAAATGGACCACCAAAATTTTTTACCAAGAAGTCTGAAATTGTAGAAGATTAAGAGAAATTGGTTGAAAAAATGAATGGTGCAGAAAATGCTATGAAAAGTTCCCTAGGACTCGCGAGTAAAGAAGATGTTTCATATACAAACTGGGGCATGTCTTCAAGTGTTAACCTTCCTCAAAGCTTTGAGATATCAAAATTTGAGGAACATAATGGACATGAGGATTCTATGAAATCTTTGGGATGACACTGCAATCAATTATAGGAAACTGAAGGGAAGAAGAATGAAAACGTACCTATCGTCGTGCCAGGGGCAAAGCAGAGCTCGAGAGGTCCAACTCATTAATATTGTCAGCCTCAATCCCGATCTTACAAATTAGATCTAGATAATCACCTATAACATGGTTCCTTATTCCAAAATCTAAGCTATTCTATTCCACTTCCTCAATATCCTTTGAACAATGTACAATTGTATACTCATCCATTATCTTATCCACAATGGGAAGAACCGATACCTCAAGATAGTCTTTGGCCCCCACATATTTACCAAGGTACCTCTAAATCCAAGTTTCAACCAAGTCCAAAGTTTGCAAAGAAGAGGAAGGAAAAAGGATAATTTTACTCTTATTGGGGAATCCTATGCTAGTTTGTTCCAGAGATTGAGATAGTGGGCATGATTACTCCTCTCCTTGGGAATACACCTGACCCATATTTAAGAAATATTGACCCTAATATACGGTATGCATATCATTCTGATTTTCGGGGTCACAGTACTGAAGATTGTCGTACTTTGAAAAGAGAAATAGAAAAGATGATTCAAGAAAAAGTGATTGTAGTGCAAAACGTTGATACCTTGAGCTTCACATAGAATCCTTCACCAACACATGGTGATGCACAATACATGGGAAGCAATGAGTTAAGCATGAGGATACAAAAATTAATTGTTGAGGGAAATATGTTTGATGGTGATGAAAGATCTTGTTATGATGTGCAAATCAGTGGCTAAATGTCAAGATCCGCAATTGGAAAGCCACTCCCATGTTCATATTAGTAAGTCAGTGTTGTTCATGCATGAAACCTTTATGTTCAGCCTACCTTCCTCGTATACTCATTACTCCAGTTGTACTAATGCATTTTTGCTATGGTTCTTTCTTTTCATATTACACCATAGGTTCCAAGACATGAGCTCCAGCCCAGCAGTAGCGGTAGCATTCCAGTCGCAGAGATACAATGAGTCCATATTAATTGGAGGACAATATGATTTGATTCATTTATTTATTCTTCAGTTCAG
This sequence comes from Capsicum baccatum var. pendulum, assembly GCA_030864225.1. Lineage (NCBI taxonomy): Eukaryota > Viridiplantae > Streptophyta > Magnoliopsida > Solanales > Solanaceae > Capsicum > Capsicum baccatum. The sequence goes on from CM061560.1 coordinate 163,057,778, forward strand.
TTTTACGGAGTTAGTTGGAGACATGTTCCTTCAACTCCTTATTCATACAATTTAGAGGCTTTCAGATCTACTTTCAGATTTATGTTCAAATTTAGTTGTTTTGGGTATTTTCGCCCACATAATTGTATTCAGTTAAACCTTATGGCCCTACAGTTCCATGTATTTCGCATTATTATATTATGATTTGCAGTATACAGGTATAGATATCAGTCATGGGTTAGCTTGTGGACCCTTCGGGGTCATGAGTACTGTGTAGCATTTCGGTTCAGCAAATCGGGGTGTTACAAACCTGGTATCAAAGCCTAAGGTTCAATAGAGTCCTAGGAAGTCTGAAAGCCGCATCTACTAGAGTCTTGTACATGGGTGTGTTGCGCGCCAAATTTATGTGCGGGAGGCTATAAGATGTTTTAGGAACAACCCCCTTTCTTCATTATCATGTCATGCTAGTGAGCATAATCATAGTTAAACTCTCAGTCTAATCCATTCTTCTCTTATTCCGGACCATGGCCCCAAAGAGAAGAAACCAGCTAGCTCCTCAGCCCGAAGATCCTTTGGGCGAACATATTTCCCATGCGGAGTTTAGAGCCGCATTTACCACATTTGCTCAGTCCATGGCTGCACAGAATGAATGGCCACGAGTCATTCCAGCCAATCCAATAGCCACTCCCAAAGCATCTAGGGTTCGGGACTTCACCCGGATGAACCCTCTATTTTTCAATGGGTCTATGTCTGATAAGGACCCTCAGGAGTTCATTGACCAAGTCTAGAAGGTCATTGACATCATGGGTGTTAATTCTATTGAGAGTGCTGAGTTAGTCGCCTACCAATTATAGGATGTTGCTTATGATTGGTACAAACAGTGGAAGTCTGAGAGGTTAGATGATACGGGCCCTATCGAGTGGGAGAAATTTGTCACAACCTTCTTAGACAGATTCCTTCCCCAAGAGCTGAGAAAAGCTAAAGTTCTTGAGTTCATCAACCTCAGGCAGGGGAATATGACGGTTAGGGAGTATTCTCTTAGATTTACTCAGCTAGCCAGGTATGCTCCTCATATGGTTGCAGACAATAGAGCTAAGACGAGCAAGTTCGTGTCAGGGGTCAACTATAGCATGGTAAATGAGTGTAGGCCTACAATGCTAATCGATGATATGACCTTAGCAAGACTCATGACCCATGCCCAGCAAGTAAAAGAGCAGAAGTTAAGACTAGGGAGAGGCAGAACAAAAAGCAAGGTCAGGTAATTTCAACTTTGCTCACCCCCAAGTCACATGAAGAAAACCATTCACAGTTTTGCTCCAAGTCAGCCATTCCAGCTCCTTCTGCCAGCGCTCCAGTGCCGAAGTTCAGAGATGGCAATAGAAACAAAGTGCCAGGCTTTAAATCTCAGGGTAGTGTTAGCAGTGCCCGAACAAATCCCCTGTGTCAGACTTGTGGTAAGAACCACAAGGGCATTTGCAGAGCCGGTAGTGATATATTTTTTTGTTTTGGTAAGCCAGGCCACAGGAATAGGGAGTGTCTGCAGTCAAGTCTTCAGGGTTAGCAAAATCATTCTACAACTCAGTCCAGTCGCCCAAACCAGTAGGGTGCCATTTCCAGTGCTACCAGTGGGCAACGCCCAAACAGACTCTATGCTCTTCAGTCCCGATAGGATCACAAAAATTCTCGTGATATCGTTACTGGTACATTACAGATTTTCTATGTTCATGTTTATGCTCTGCTAGAACCAGGTGCATCTTTGTCTTTTGTTACTCCATACATAGCAGGAGATTTCAAAATCAGTCCCGAAGTCCTAGTAGAGCCCTTCTCAGTCTCTACCCTAGTGGGTAAAACCATCATAGCCCGACGAGTATATAGGAAATGCCCGGTTATGATATCTTAGAAATCCATGTCAGCAGATTTAGTGGAGTTAGAGATGACTGATTTTGATTTCATTCTCAGCAAGGATTTGCTTCATTCCTACTATGCCACAGTCGACTGTAGAAACAGGATAGTTCAGTTTTAGTTCCTGAATGAGCCTTTCCTAGAGTGGACGGGTAGCAATTCAGCATTCAGGGGTCAACTTGTATCCTACCTTCAGGCAAGGAAAATGATTTCTAAGGGGTGTGTGTATCATCTCGTCCATGTTAAAGATTCCAGTTCTGAATATCCCAGCCTCGAAATAGTCCCTGTTATTAATGAATACTCAGATGTCTTTCCTGAAGATCTTCCAGGCATTCCTCCCGAAAGGGAAATAGACTTTGGCATAGACCTTCTTCCAGATACTCAACTTATTTCTATTCCGCCATACAGAATGGCACCAGCGAAACTCAAGAAACTGAAAGATCAGTTGAAGGATCCCTTAGATATGGGATTCATCAAACCCAAAGTTTCCCTATGGGGTGCGCCAGTGTTATTCGTGTGCAAAAAAGACGGTTCTCTAAGGATGTGTATTGATTATCATCAACTCAACAAGGTCACGATCAAGAATAGATATCCTCTTCCCAGGATTGATGATCTATTCGACCAACTTCAGGGTGCCAGTTACTTCTCCAAGATAGACCTCAGATCAGGCTATCATTAGCTTAGAGTTAGAGAATATGATATTCCAAAGACATCTTTCTGTACTCGGTATGGTAACTGCGAATTTTTAGTTATGTCATTTGGTCTTACCAATGCCCCTGCAGCTTTTATGAATTTGATGAACCATGTGTTCAAGCAGTACTTGGACATGTTTGTCATAGTCTTTATAGATGATATTCTGGTCTATTCTTGCACAGAGCGTGATCATGAAAACCATCTCAGGGTTGTTCTTTAGACTCTCAGGGATCACCAGTTATTCTCTAAGTTCAGCAAGTGAGAATTTTGGCTAAGATCAGTAGCATTCCTTGGCCATATTGTTTCCAGTGATGGCATTAGAGTAGATCCTCAGAAAACCGAGGCAGTAAGAAATGGCCCAGACCCATATGTCCATCAGATATTAGGAGTTTTTTGGGTTTGGATGGCTATTACAGACGGTTTATCGAGGGATTTTCTTCTATTGTATATTCCATGTCCAAATTGACTCAGAAAAAGATTAAGTTTCAGTGGTCAGATGAATGCGAGAAGAGCTTTCAAGAGTTGAAGACTCGACTCACCTTCGCTCCAATTCTAGCTATTCCAGATAGTTTAGATAGTTTTGTAGTCTATTGTGATACATCCAGAGTGGGTTTAGGTTGTTTCCTCATGCAGCATGGTAAGGTCATAGCCTATGCCTCCATACAGTTAAAGCCACATAAGAAGAGTTATCCTACTCATGATCTTGAGTGAGCAGCGGTAGTTTTTGCCTTGAACATTTGGAGGCATTATCTCTATGGAGTTCATGTAGATTTCTTCACAGACCATAAAAGCCTCCAGTATGTCTTTTCCCAGAAAGATCTTAATATTCGCCAAAGAAGGTGGTTACAGCTCTTAAAGGATTACGATATGAGTGTTCTTTATCATACGGACAAGGCTAATATTTTGGCTGATACTCTCAGTCGACTCTCCATGGATAGTATTTCTCACGTTGAGGATAGTAAGAAAAAGATGGATCAGGAGATCCATTGCTTGCAAGACTAGATGTTTGCTTAGTTTATTCTTCAGAGGATGGTTTATGTGTTCATAGTAGTTTAGAGTCATCTTTAGTTTTCGAGGTGAAAGAGAAACAAGACAGGGATCCTAGCCTTGTCAAGCTCAAAGAGTCAGTTCAAAATTAGAAAGTTGAGGTTAGATCCCAAGGGGGAGATGGTGTTCTTCGTTGTCAGGGTCGTTTATGTGTTCGAGGTGTAGATGAATTGAGGCAGCAAATAGTAGAAGAAGCGCATGGTTCACGATACTCTATTCATCCAGGGGCCACTAAGATGTACCACGACATGCGGGAGATCTATTGGTGGAGCGGGATAAAGAGAGATGTTGCAGAGTTTGTGTCTAAGTGCTCTATATGTCAGCAGGTTAAGATAAAGCATCAGAAACCTAGTGGTTCCATGCAATAGTTCACCATTCCTACTTGGAAGTGGGAAGAAGTTAACATGGACTTCGTGACGGGTTTGCCTAGAACTCGTCATTAACATGATTCAGTCTGGGTCATTATAGATAGAATGACTAAGTCAGCTAATTTCCTTCCTGTTCGTACTTCTTATTCCACCGAGGATTATGCCAAACTCTATATCAGGGAGTTAGTCAGATTACACGGTGTTCCACTATCTATCATCTTAGACAGAGGTACCCAGTTCACTTCTAACTTTTGGAAAGCATTCCAAAAGGGTATCGATACCCAAGTCTATCTCAGCACAGCAGTTCATCCTCAGATAGATGGTCAAGCAGAGAGGACCATTCAGACTTTTGAAGATATGCTAAGGGCGTGTGCAATTGACTTCAAGGGAAGTTGGGACAACCACTTGCCTTTGATTGAGTTTGCGTACAATAATAGCTATCATTCTAGTATTCATATGGCTCCATTCAAAGCTCTTTATGGTAGGATATGTAGATCTCTGATTGGTTGGTTCGAAGTTAGTGATGCCTCAGTCATAGGTCCTGACTTAGTATTCGACGCCTTAGAGAAAGTTCAGTTGATCAGAGAGAGACTCCGGGCTGCTCAGAGGTGACATAAGTCCTATGCAGATGTTCAGAGAAAGGATCTTGAGTTAGAGTTCAATGACTATGTCTATCTTAAGATCTCTCCCATGAAGAGAGTGAAGAGGTTCGGCAAAAAAAGGGAAACTCCATTCCCGATATGTCGGTCCCTTCAAGATACTTTGTCAGTTTGGCAAGGTAACTTATGAGGTTAAGTTGCCTTCAGATCTAGCCTCAGTCCATCCAGTCTTCCATTTTTCTTTGCTAAAGAAGTGCATGGTGACCCATCAGTTGTTGTCCCCATTCAGAGCATCGACATTCAGAATAGCCTCTCTTATGAAGAGATTCCAGTCGAAATCTTAGATTATCACACTCGTAGATTGAGGAACAAAGAAGTCCCTCTAGTCAAGGTTCTTTGGCGAAATCAATCTCATGAGGGAGCTACTTGGGAAGCAGAAGCAGATATTCGTACCAATTATCCTCACCTCTTTCCTGCCAATTCAGATCAAGATCAAGGCAACAATTCTCCTTAAGCTTATTAAGTTTCATGTTCATGTTTCCAGTATAAACTTGGTACCTATTAACCGTTTCATACTCAGTCATGCATTCATGTATTAGTTTTCCATGCATCAGATATGCACGAGTTTAGTATGTTCAACATGTTAGGCATGAGATCAAGTTTCAATTCTTCATGTTCAGTTCAGGTTCTATTGTCTTGTATTCCTTCTCAGTAAATTCTCATTCGAGGCGAATGTTCCCAAAGGGGAGATATTGTAATACCCCGCATGTTTCTAATCCTGTGATTCATACTTGAGTACATGACTTACCATGAATATCCTTGGATTAGGATAGGTTATGATGCATTAAGAATGTTCATATGAGTCACTTAAGGTAATGCAAGCTAAGAGTTTTTGAATACATCAAGTTTTAGTATTTGATTTTGCAAGGGTCATCTTTGAATGAGTATAAATCGATGCTAATGTGGTATTTTGGCTGATTTAGACCCACCAAATTGTAGAGAATCAAATTAGCTTTCCAACAATACCAAATTTGCCTTAATCCAATACCCGAGCAAAAAGTTATGCCCATTTTCTTGAGAGACAGTAAGCATAGGCGATTGGTTAGGCGCCGCCTAACCCAAGCATAGGCGATTGGTTAGGCGCCGACCAACCCAAGCATAGCCGATCATTTGGGCGCTGCCTAAGTAAATTCCAGGTGTCAAAAACACTCCGTCTTGAGTTATTTTAAAGGTAATTAAGTCTTTAAATACTCCTTACATGTCCCTAAACTTAACCCTACGAAATATATATATTCTAAACATACTGCAACCCTATTTTCATATCAAAGACCATCATCCAAGAGCAATAAAGGAGAAAAATAACTAGGGTTGCATAAGTAAGCTTGAAGATCCGATTTCAAGGAAATTCCCCCGTCAATCATCAAGAATCTTCCTTCTAAGGTATGCGTAGTGTTCATCCATGGATTTCTTTCGTCCATGGAGTTCAAGAATCAATCTTTAAAATAAACAAGCTTGGTTAATTGTGGTGATATGATCATACCCATGTTGATGCTTTATTTGGTTTCCTCTTTTTCATTATAAAGTATGATTTCTATATTGTTGGGTGTTGATGATCATGTTGTTGATATTGGGTGATTCCCTGAAACATGTAAATTTGGTTGTTCATGATGTATAATTTGATGAATTCACCTGTACTCAAGATGTGCATGTAAGATGTTTGATAAAGTGCCTAAGGAACTAAAAATCATGCAATATAGCTAAATTGTGACTAAGTGAAGGATTTATGATATGCCCTTACGTTCCAATGACTTCTATGATTGATAATGTGCCTTGTACATGTTATTGGAATACTCATGAACTATTCTTATGAGATTATGCTATGTTTACTTGAAAATACAACTTATGAACAAGATGTATGATAACCATGCAACGAACATGATATTAAGATTGTGCAAGTACTTCCATGTGATATGAAATCCTTTCCATGCAATACATTGTTGATAACCATGCTTAGTATGAGATCCCTACTTATGATATTATAAATTATGGACTCTACTCTTATGATCAAGTCAGTCATATGTGTCAGTTTCCTTCCATCGAGTCCTGGGGGTACTTGTACCCGAAAACTATAGTTGTATGCCTAGATCCATGTCATGTTTCATGATATCCGAACTCAAGATATGATTCCATAGACTTTAGTCAGTCATGTGACTCAGGAAAACCTCATGATTTTAGTCAGTTCTTAGATATCAGTAGTATTTTGCCAGTCAACGAAATTCAGTAAGTTAAGTCATGCGCAGTCAGTTATTTATGTCCATTCCCTCCAGATAGGAGTAGAGGTTAGCACCGAGTGAACCCAAGGATGGGAGCTCACCCGCCAGTTTAGGGTGTGATTTTTAGTAGCAATCCTTATGTTCCAGAACTACGTAGCCAGCGTAGGTTGAGACATCTTAACCCGTCAGCTTAGGGTTGATGAGGTGGCTTAACTCGTCAGTTTAGGGTTCCCACCATTCTCATTTGAGTACCTGCCAGTATAGGGTTCTCACAGGTGTCCTTACTAGTGGTGCAGTATTGACACCCCTTCAGTCGGGGTAGATATTGGACCCAAGCTTAGCCATAACAGGATACATAGGGCATGTCGGTTAAACACTACTTCCCACAGTTTCAGTATCAGTCTCAGTAAAAGAATTCAAATATTTCTTCAGATTTCTGTATATACAGGACTGTTAGATACACTCGTCCATGTTATCAATTTTAGTATCAGTCAGGACAGTTATCAGTAAACCATGTATTAGCTTGCAAGTCATGCTATCACGTATTCTCGGTCCCAGTTTCTATATATGTGTGTTTGCACTCCTACGTTCAAATTAGTCAGTCAGTGTTGTTCATGCATGAAACCCTTTATGTTCAGCCTACCTTCCTCATATACTTAGTACTCCAGTCGTACTGGCGCATTTTTGCTATGGTTCTTTCATTTTATGTTACACCATAGGTTCCGAGACATGAGCTCCATCCCAGCAGTAGCAGTTGCGTTCCAGTCGCAAAGATATAGTGATTCCTCATTGATTCGCGGACAATATGATTTGACTCATTTTTTTATTCTTCAGTTCAGTTTTACGAAGTTAGTTGGAGACCTGTTCCTTCAACTCTTTATTCAGACAGTTTAGAGGCTTTTGGATCTACTTTCAGATTTACATTTAGATTTAGTTGTTTTGGGTATTTTTGCCCACATGATTGTATTCAGTTGAACCTTATGGCCTTACAGTTCCATGTATTCCGCATTATTATATTATGATTTGCAGTATACAGGTACAAATATTAGTCATGGGTTAGCTTGTGCTCCTTCGGGGTCATGAGCACCATGTAGCATTCCAGTTCAGCAAATCGGGGTGTTACACCAACACACCGCTCACCTTGCTATGGGAAAGAGACCAACGCATCATGGGTCTATCACGGACGCTTACTGTTTCTCACGAAAATCACCATAACTTTTCGCTCAGGTATTGGATTAAGGCAATATTGATATTGTTGGAAAGCTAATTAAATTATCTATAATTTAATGGGTATTGATCTTAAAATTCCACATATATAAAAATTTATACACGTTCAAAGTTTATCCTTGTAGAATTGAATAAAAAAAATTGGCCGAATCAAAGGCTCTTAGATCAACTTTGCTATAAGTGATTTTTATGAAAAATTTTCTCCTCATAAAAACTTCACATACTAGGAATAAATATCATGACTCATGTATTTAAATATAAATCATGGGGTTTTAGTTTATACACGTAGGAACGACAGTTGAAAGTCTAGCCCAAAATGCAGGGTGTTACACTCGGTGTATGTAGTTTGGTATTTCAAACAAAGTTAGAGTGTTTGCTAGTTTGGAGGTAAAGTCCACATTCCTAGATCAACTTTAGGCCAAATAATTTGAGGATAAGAAGTTAAATGCACTCAAGGATAAGGTGGTACGTGGAGAGGTGGCAGATAAAACTCTTGACATAGGTGGGGTGTTATGGTTTAAGATGGGGATACATGTTCCTCGGGTTGGTGATTTGATGTTTTATTCACTTTGTGAGCCCCATCTTTTAAGTGCTTTATTCATTCAAGTGAAACCAAAATGTATTCTGAATTGAGGTAGCTTTAATGGTGACCTGGGATGAAGATGGAAATAGTAGAGTATATGTCTAAGTATCTCAACCATCACTAGGTGAAGTATGAATATCAACGTCCAATAGGACTACTTTAGAAAATGCCTACACCTATTTAGAAATAGGAGAATATTTCATTTGATTTCATAATGGGTCTTTCTAAGACATTGGACAAGTATGATTCTATTAAGATTATGGTGGATCGGTTGATGGAATCAGCTCACTTCTTGCTAATTTAAGTTGACTATAATTCTAAGAAATTAGGTAAGATCTATATGAAAGAGACAATAAGGCTTCATAAGGTTCCCCTTACCGTCATTTTTGACAGGGACACAAGATATACTTTCTAATTATAGGACAGATTGCATAAGAAGTTGGGTACTAGTCTTAGCTTTAGCATAACCTTCCATCTTCAAACTGATGGGCAATCAGACAGGACATTTCAAATGCTAGAGGACATGTTAAGAGTCTATGTGATTGACTTTGGTGGTCATTGGGACTAGTTTCAATTGTAATGTGAGTTTTAATACAACCACAATTATCATTATAGTATCGACATGACACTATTTGAGGTATGAGTCAACCTATTGGGTAGTTTGAGAATGGGGATGTTGAACCATTACATACTAAATTTGTAAGAGATACTCAAGAAAAGATAAGGGTTATCCAAACCAAATTGTTGGCTTTTCAAAGTATATAAAAAGAGTATATAGATTGTAAGGTAATATATTTGGCTTTCCAGGTTAGTGAGCATGTATTTCTTAAGGAATATCCTATGAAGGGGGTTATGATTTTAAGTAAGAAGCACAATCTCAGACCTATATGATATTTTATGTTTCCATGCTAAAAAGGTACCATGAGGATTGATATTATCACATTAAATGAGATATGTTTCTATTAAATAAGGATTTGTCTTATGAAAAAGAACCGATGGTGATTCTAGAAAAATATATCTAGAAGTTGAGGACAAAGGAAATTTGTTCAATCAAGTTTCAATGGAAGCATCGGCTCTACCTAACGGATCTCTCTCTCTCTCTCTACCTACCTTTTCTCTCTCTCTCCCCGGTCCCCGGCCCCGTCGCCATCGCCGACCTTCGGTGACGACCCGACCCGACCTACGGCCCTCGGCGCCGCTCCCCTCCGCCCTCCGGCGCCGACCGCCGGTCCCCCTCCGTCTCTAGCTCTGGCGAGAGCCAACAGCCCCCCCTCGATCTCCAGCTCCGGCGAGATCCATCATACCCCCCCTCGGTCTCCTGCAGCCCCCCTCGCTCTCTGGCTTCGGTGAGAGCCAACAGCCCCCCCTCGATCTCCAGCTCCGGTGAGATCCAACAGACCGGTCCCTAACCAGCCGCCGCTCGGTCTCCAATCGGCCAGCCAGCTCCGGTCTCCAGCCAGCCGCCGCTCGGTCTCCAGCCGCCGATTGGCCTCCAACAGCCGCAGCTCGGTCTTCAGCCGCAGATCCATCTACACCGGCCGCTCGGTCGCCAGCAGCCACAGCACCCAAACGACGACCAGTCCCCTCGGTCGCCAGCATCGACAACTCCATCTCAGCACCAGAACTCCCCGGAACCCGGTCTACGCTGGGTTTTAGTTTCTGGCTTGGTCTACAAGCGTAACCCGGTGACTTCTAACCTTTGTTATTTCATTCTTTGTATTATGCTAGTATTATCCCCTGTACCTTGACTTGCGTTTGATTTGTTGATATTGTTTGTTGTCTGTTGTTGCTGTTGTTGTGGTCATTTCTTGCACTGCTTTTGATTGGGATTATCGGCTTGGGGCATTGTTTTTTGGGGTTGTGGGTGTTGAGTCTAGTGGTATTTGCTCTCTATTTGAGTTTACTTTTGTTTCGTGATTATTTCTTTGATTTTGTGTGAGCCTTGTATTTCTTGCTGCTGCTTTACTACTACCATCGTGTATATTTTTATATTTTCTTATATTGTCTTGTAGTAGTGGCTGTGGGCGGTAATGGTTGGATAGGGTCATGTTCGAGGGGGTTGAGGCGTGGGGCTGTTGTGGGGGCGAGGGATGAGGAAAAAGCGGGAGTGGAAGGGAGTCCAAGGTTTGGCCGTGGGGGTGGTAGAGGAGGGCATATGGATACTGATGGTAGGCTGAGGGTTGGGTCTTGGAATATAGGGACCCTTCAGGGTAATCCCATAGAGCTTGTGAAGATTCTTAGGAAGAGGAGGATCAATATTGCGTGTGTTCAAGAGACCAAGTGGGTAGGGTCTAAGGCTAGGGATGTGGATGGTTACAAGATGTGGTACTCTGGGAGCGAGAGGCGCAGGAATGGAGTTGGCATCTTAGTAGATGAAGAGCTTAGAGGTCAGGTAGTAGAGGTGAAGAGGATCAACAATAGGTTGATGACTATTAAGTTGGTCATTCGGGGGTTACCCTGAATGTGTGTAGTGCTTATGCGCCGCAAGTGAGCTCAGAGGGGGAGGAGAAGATACGGTTTTGGCAGGCTTTGGAGGAGGTGGTGAGAGGCTTGCCTAGCTCGAAGAAGATTGTTGTAGCAGGAGATTTCAATGGGCACATCGGGGCGCTTTCGGGAGGTTTTGGTGATGTGCATGGTGGTTTTGGTTTTGGGGAGAGAAATGAAGAGGGGACTACTCTATTAGAGTTTGCGAGGTCCTTTGGGATGGTGGTGGTGAACTCGAGCTTTCTGAAGAAGGACGATCACCTGATCACCTTTCGAAACGCGATAGCCAGGACCCAGATTGACTTTTTGTTGCTTAGGAAGGGGATAGGGTGTTGTGTAAGGACTGTAAGGTCATCCTGAGTGCGAATCTTTCGACCCAGCATAGGATCTTGGTTATGGATTTGGGTATAAAGAAGAATAGAAAGAGGAGGAGTAAGGAGGGTAGACCTAGAATTAAGTGGGGCGGCTTGACACCAGTGAATGCATGGGAGACAGGAGAGAAGTTGGCGGGAATGGGGGTGTGGGAGTGTAAGGGGGACGTTGATAGTATGTGGGATAGGGCGGCTAGGTGCATCAGGGAGAAGGCAAGTGAGGTATTGGGTGTTTCTAGGGGCCGGGCCGGGCACCATCGTGGGGATTGGTGGTGGAATGAAGAGGTGGAGAAGAAAGTGGGGTCCAAGAAAGGGGCGTATGATAAGTTGGTTGAGAGTAAGGACAAAGAAGAGAAGCGGGTAAACAGGAAAGAGTACAAGCTGGCTAGGAAGGAGGCTAAGTCAGCAGTCACGGCAGCTAAGACGGCCGCTTTCGAGAGCTTGTATGCAGGGTTACAGGGGAAAGGAGGGGAGAAAAAGTTGTTTAGATTCGCTAAGGCTAGGGAGAGGAAGGGTCGTGACCTCGACCAGGTGGGGTGCATTAAGGGAGAGGACAGTAGAGTGTTGGTGGAGGACGGCCACATTAAGAATAGATGGCAGTCGTACTTTCATAGGCTCTTGAATGACGAAGGGGATAGAGCTATTGTGTTAGGGGAACTAGAGCAGTCAGAGGAGTGTCGGGATTTTACTTATTATAGACGTTTTAAGGTAGAAGAGGTTAGAGAGGCTATTCGCAGGATGCAAAGGGGTAGGGCGACGGGGCTGGATGAGATACCGGTGGAGTTCTGGAAGTTTGTGGGAGAGGCCAGCGTAAGGTGGTTGACTAGATTGTTCAACGAAATCTCCAAGACGGCAAAGATGCCCGAGGCTTGGAGGTGGAGTACCATGATCCCTCTCTATAAGAATAAGGGTGACATCCAGAGTTGCAATAACTATAAGGGGATTAAGTTATTGAGTCACTCTATGAAGATTTGGGAGAGAGTGGTCGAGGTGAGGCTGAGACGAATAGTGTCTATTTCGGAAAACCAGTTTGGATTTATGCCTGGCTGCTCGACGACGAAGGCAATTCACCTGGTACGGAGGCTGGTGGAAGAGTATAGGGAAAGGAAGAAGGACCTGCACATGGTGTTTATCGACTTGGAGAAGGCATACGAGAAAGTCCCCAGGGAGGTGCTATGGAGGTGCTTGGAGGTGAGTGGAGTCCCGCTGGCATATATCAGAGCAATTAAGGACATGTATGATGGAGCGAAAACTCAGGTGAGGACGGCGAGAGGAGACTCAGACCATTTCAATGTCTTGACAGGATTGCATCAAGGATCTACCCTTAGTCCCTTTTTGTTTGCTTTGGTGATGGATGTGTTGACGCGACATATTCAAGGGGAGGTTCCGTGGTGTATGCTTTTTGCAGATGATGTAGTTCTGATTGATGAGACTCGAGGGGGTGTGAATGACAAATTAGAGGTGTGGAGACAAACTCTTGAGTCTAAAGGGTTCAGGCTTAACAGAAGCAAGACAGAGTATTTAGAATGCAAGTTTAATGACGTGAGGCTGGAGAATGAGGTGGTAGTGAAGCTGGAATCACAGGAGGTATATAAGAGGGATAGTTTCAAGTATCTCGGGTCTGTGATCCAGGGAAACGGTGAGATTGACGAGGATGTCTCGCACCGTATTGGGGCGAGATGGATGAAGAGGAAGCTCGCCTCTGAGGTGTTGTGTGATAAGAAGGTGCCGCCCAAGCTTAAAGGCAAATTCTACAGGTTGGTAGTCCGTCCGGCCATGTTGTATGAGGCGGAGTGTTGGCCAGTTAAGAATTCCCACATCCAAAAAATGAAGGTGGCAGAAATGCGGATGTTGCGCTGGATGTGTGGGCTGACTAGAGGGGATAGAGTTCGGAATGAGACTATCAGGGAAAAGGTTGGTGTGACTCCATTGGAGTGCAAGATGCGGGAAGTCCGATTGAGATGGTTCGGACACGTGAAGAGGAAGGGCATGGATGCCCCGGTTCGTAGGTGTGAGAGGCTAGCGTTGGATGGTTTTAGGCGGGGTAGGGGTAGGCCGAAGAAGTACTGGGGTGAGGTGATTAGGCGGGACATGGAGCAGTTACAGCTCACCGAGGACATGGCCCTAGATAGGAAGGTCTGGAGGACGCGAATTAGGGCAGAAGACTAGGTCCAGTTTGGGTCGCTAGTGTAGGGAGTTACTTGGTGGGGGTAGTATCCTTGTTATGATTCCGTGTTCCATGTTTTATTATGAACCTGGGTGCTTCCCTCTGTTTTCTATTACTTATGGGTGCCGTATTTATGTTATGAAATCTTGTTCTGTGCTTTACTATGTAGTTGTGTGGTATCTCGTGTCTTGAGCCGGGGGTCTATCGAAAACAGCCTTTCTACTTTGTTAGAGGTAGAGGTATGGACTGCGTACATCTTACCCCCCCCCAGACCCCACTAGGTGGGAATACACTGGGTTTGTTGTTGTTGTAAGTTTCAATGGAAGCATCACACAATTGAAGAATTCACACGAAAAAATAGGAAATATATGCAGGGTAAGTACCCCTCAATTGTTTGAGTATACATGAACTTTCTTATTTCGTGCTTTAACCTATTTTTATCATTTGATTATTCAGAGATGAGTGATGGCTAAATTGGTATCTATTGTAATGATACTTTCTTTCATTAGATATAAGTCTCCCACCTAAAATTTCATGCTAAAATTCTTCTCAGATTTGAAGTTATATATTTCACGCTAGGCTATTTTTAGATAAAATGAGAGTGAGATATGGTTTACCAAAATTTAGAAATGAATTGGCTGAGTACGGAAGAATTTGAATTGATTTCTTATTAGCTATGACAATAAGAAACCCATCGAATTTTACCAAATTGAATTTGAGAAAGTAGAACTCCCAAAATTGATCTTGGTGTAAAATGTATGATTTGGGATGTTTTGGTTTTAAGGTGTGTTGTGAAAAATGATAGTTTTAGGATAAATCATGAATTTTCCCTCACTCATATCACTATTGTTACGTATATAGAGATATTCCCAAAAGGGGAAAAGCCCCACTATAATGCTAGTCAACGCAGTCAATGATTGTTATAGCGATATGTGTCGCTGTAGCGACATAAACCACTATTTTATTCTAATAACCCCCAAAATAATTTATTTCTCTTAAACACTTTTTGGGAAAAGGAGAAATGATTTGACGAAAAATTCTTTAGTTGTCCATCATTTTTCTTTGTTTAAGTACAAAATTCATACATGTTAACTTGTAAATCAATAATCTAGCTTATAATTGCTAGTTTACAATGTTCGACAAGGGTTAAGGATTGGTTTAAGTTGATCTTCTAGTGTAAGGGAGCAATTGAAGTATAAAATCATTGGATTTCTATTAATGATCATTAAATTAACATTGCATGTTATTAATTCACTAATTTATTTATGATATTGGTAGTTTTAGATGAATTATGGTAGAACGACCTAGAATGGGAAGAAAATGATCATGAACTTGGCCTTAGGGGATTGGGAATGAGTTATAATCTCCAACTTTGTTGGTCATTTCATTAAAATTATGCATTTGTATGTATTTTTTGACCGAGATCAAGCAAAATTTGTACAAAAGGGAAAGACTCAAGCTTAGTGGAGTTTTGCAACCTTGAATTGAGGTAGGTAATGGTATCTGAACATTCTTACGATTTATTGGTGGAATAAGGTTGGCATGCACTTATGTATGGATTTTGGGTACATGGACCAAATTTTCCCTCTACATGTCATGACTGGAAGGTGGGCATGATACCTTTAGCATATATGCACAAAGTACAAGTGGGTTTAATGGTTCCATGAGTAGACTGATAATTCATATATATAAGTGTCGTTGTGTTTGGTGTTTGACGTGTCTTGACTTAACTTAATTGTAGATATCTTGACTTGCTTCTAGTTATTCTAAACTGTTTTAATTTCTGCTGCTTGTGCTAAGTGTAGTTAGAGTGAACATATATTAACTTGTTGTACTATATTTTGGTTAGGTCTTCATATTCTCATCTTGTGTTGGCCAAATGACCCTAACAGTACACTGTTGATTTCTTTTATATTGATACTACACCTTCTCTTATTTTTGTTAAGTACAACTCATATTCCAGCGGCTCCTGGATGACCTCATTTGTAACTAAAGCACATGATTCAAATTTCAAGGGGGAGAAACATTTTTAGGCTACCATGGAATCCTTCTTTGATGACATTGTCATTTGTTTTGGACTTAAGCATTTCTTTAGTTTTGGGGTTGCATACCCTTCTTGATCATCTAGTATGTTTTGATACAACAACTTTAGGATCCTAGGGATGATTGTTGCTTTTAGTATTGTGTTTTGCTCTTTTTAGTTATTTTATACTGGATATTTTGAACTATAATGGGATAATTTTTTTATTTTCTGTAAGTGTTATTTAATTCTTTCGGATTTATTGGTTCTCCCACCGAAAAATGGGGTGGGTGCCACTCACGTCTATTTGGTTCATGATATTCATATTCTAAATTCTATAAAAAAATCTTTAAAAATTTTAGTCGGTTCCATAATTTCTAATAGATTGTTTATGTACTTTCACAAAATAATTTAAATAGTGGCTTGAAATAAGCAACCCTTTAACAAACACATGTCTGCATTTATAATAATATAAATATCAAATGGTCAAACATTAAACTGAATTTCCCACATTAAAGTAATCAATATAATTTAATGGGCATTCAATCTTTATCACTAATTTTTGTCAGAGAAGAAAAAAAGAAGATACTTCTATTTGAATAAGCAGACAGGAAACATGATGTTTATTGCAATTCCTAAATTTTCTTTTATGAAAATTTTTAAAAACCTTATCAAACAATTAATTTGCACCAATCAAAACAGTATAGAGGATGGATTTTGATACCAACTGTTAGACTTTAAAAATATTGAAATACATATGCACATAATTAAATATACATACTAGATGCATCGGAATTTAGTTTTACCTCTACCCTTGATGATCAAATGCAGATAGCACGATTATTTCAATAAACTTGAAACACCGAAAGAAGAGAAACTATAGTTGGAGTTTTCAAGACTATTTCTGAAATTCTTTTCTGAGGTAGTCTGGTGTAATGAAAACACAAGATTTCACAACTATCCAGTCATGGAATCCCACTGTTAGTAGAAGTCTAATTCTTTCCATCAATATATATGTCTACTAAGAGCCCGTCCTAATCTAGAACTCTTCAATATTATCACCAAATGATTATATATATATATATATATATATATATATATATATATATATATATATATATAATATTATAAAATTTGATTTGTATAAATATAAAATCAATTAGAAATGTATGGATCACACTTAATAAAAATCTAACACAAATGACAAGTTCGATATTGTACAAATCTTACCCAAGAAAATTTGAGGACTCCCTCTCCCCCCCCCCCCCACCAAAAAATGTAGGTCAAAAATTGAGATAAAAAATTAAGTTTTGTTCATTTGAATTAATTTTTTAAAAATCAGCATAATTAGTTTGATTTGATAAATATATAAATCAAACAAAACTGACCTTTGTACACTCTAAGATATGGTTATATATTTTTTAAAAATATTTTGGAGTTGGAAAATTGGGTGTAAATCAATATAACCTTTGTTAGGATTTGCTTCGAATTTTCTACTTACTTGATTTTATACCATAATTAAAATTACTTTTCTTGGCGAAAAAGGTTTTTCTTGTTGAAAATGATCTCTTTTCTATTAGGTTAATTCATTCTTAGAGGAAAGATTTTGTACCTCTATAAATAGAAGATCTTTATTCCTAAACCGCAACACCATACCATACATAATGTAATAAGTAAGAGTTTTGTTAAGGGAGAGATTTTATCTCTCATTAGTTTTTATGTTTTTTTGTCATGGTCTAAAAATCAAAGTTCATGATGGCACTTGTCGCGACAAGCTTTGAAAAGTGAGATTATTACCCAAACTAATACAAAATGAAGGATAAAACCACAATCCAAGGAAAGACTCCTAGAACGGAGTTGAACCACACATATATCGTAAAAGTGAAAAGTACATAACCAAAAATATCATAAGAATATCTCAAAATCTGGTGTCACGGTGTAAGAACCAACTAATACAACTCAAAGTCAAAACATACATAGGATAGCCAAAAAGAAATCACTCAATATCTGAATACAAATAAGGCATAGTGTAGATAAGAAAAATGTAGAAATCAACTACGGATGCATAGATCAACCTCTACCTCAAATAGACTCAAAGTACCTGAATCAACTTCCTGAAGCACACTAGTACCTGGATCTGCACAGATAGGGTGCAGTAGGTGTGAGTACGGTCCACTTGTACTCAGTAGGTATCATAGGCTGACTGAGCAGCGCAAAAAATAAAGCATACAAAATACACACTAAGGGCACATCACATACAATAAAAAATATCCCAAACGGTAGCCCACACTTTCTCCACTAACAATTCTTTAATATTCACATATACCGTGTGCAAATATGAGGAAGAAATACACATATATAGATATCATATATAAAAGTACGAAGAAGTGGTACACACAAACATATATCACATTAGAATAATAATACGACATAGAATGAATGCAATATTTATATATATATATATATGCAATGAAGATGATGATGCCCGAGGTTGTCACGCAACCTCCGTATACACATACTGAGCTATCCTTTTGAGGTAGTACCCATGAGGGGTTCGTAAATCCATATACAATACAATATATATATAAATGAAGTGAATATGATTATACCCGAGGTTGTCACACAACCTCCTTATACACATACCGAGCTATGCTTTCAAGATAGTACCCATGAGGAGTTCATAAACCCATATACAATACAATATCCAATACTAATATCCATGACTCCTCTCCCACACATCCCTCAACAAAGGGTTAATAAAAATGTCAAACACTAGTATTTTTAGTATTTCTTCAGTGGTACCAATGTTTCACAGGTGAATATTATATGAGGATGCATTTCTCAGCCCCAATTAGAATGACAGATTCCAATAATCAATAAAAATTCCAACCATGTGAGATAAAATCTACTTAATATGCACAACAACCCATAAAATCAACATAATCATATGCTAATAGAGTGAATTACACAACAGTAAGTCATTGAAATCACATAGACTACAACTTAGGATTTTGACCATACATATACGACCAAATATACATACATAAAGGAAAACAACATCACATAAGATCTTGAAAAGTCACAAATAGCATGTGGTGTCTCAAAATCACCAATTCACAATAATATAGGCCCCACACGAGCATAACACAATAATGTAGTCATTTTCATGATTTGATTCCCACACCTATAACATAATTTTTATATCCATATTAGCTACCCAGCTCAATCTATAGAAAGTTAAGCCATAACCTACTACAAAGGCTAAAACCTACATGAACAAGCCTTTAATACTGATATTTCACCTCATGAACACACCTGAAATCAACTAAAACACACAAATACAAAATCTACACTTTAAAAAAATCCACCAATACCCATATTGCCAACTTCTAAATTAGGGTCAAAATGGACCCTCGATATGAGTTTTCAAAAAAGAAGGGTAAAATCAGAATTTTAGTTCAAAAATACATTTTCATGATTAAAGGAACTTATATAATAAAATCAAAATAAAATCAAGTTAAAATTGGAGCCTAAATCAAAGAAATGCTAATTGGGGCCTTTTGAGCCAAAATCTTCAAATTTTACCTTTAATTTTGAGTTTAAACAAGATTTAAATAATGGCATCAAAGAAAAGTAGTTGAAATAGGAGCTTAGAGCTTACCCAATCTTGAAAATGCATCAAAACTCAAACCCTAAGCTTCAAGTCTCAAAAATAGTGAGAAAATAAAAAAATATTATATATACCGATACCAAGTGCTACTAAAAGATATCAAATGGCAGCTTTAGTGATGACCGCTAAAGTGGTCAAGTACTACATTAGCGAGACTACCAATGTGCGCCATTCCACTAAATCAAAGCGGACAGGGCACCGCTCAAGCACCCTTTCCCAGCTGTACCCGGCTGCTAAAGAAGACAAGCGCTTGCCATTAAAATAGCCAAAGTGGCGCTTTAGCGGATGCACTAGCTGAGTGTTTCACCAGCTATAGAGACTTAGAAAATTTCAAGTCTCCGATGACCCTTCGTGATTCAAGTAGAATCCCTAAAATGCAAATGAACTATGCTACCTATCAAATTCGATGCTTCAGACTAAATGAAAGATATCAAATTTTTGAGAAAATATTATTTTCATAGAATAGAACCCTAACACCTATTTTCACACTTTTCAAATAGAGAATTAAAATTAGATACAAAAGCTGTAAAACCACACCAACTATGTTACCAACCCATTCTACGTTTTGGATCTGCTAACATAGTCTATTTTTCGTCGGATGCACATATCAAAAGATGTTAACAAAAGTCAGCTAATAAGACTTTAAGACCATTGAGCCAATCATCCCCATACTCCAGAAGTCCCTCAATACAACCACAAAGAGGGTAAAATAGTCAAATACACATAAATGAATATTTCACAGAAATCATCAAAAATCATGTCATTAAATTCTTAATATTAGGTTTTATATATAGGTAAATTGGCCAAATCATAAATAATATTATTCTCTTTAGTTAAATTTTGTGTAATTTGAACTATTCTCTCCATGGTTTGCAGATTATAATATTTTATATGACGTGATTTTAATTTCAAACCTAATAAGTGGTATCAGAGCCTATATTTCAATGATTCGATGGTCCAAATTGAGACATGCTGAGATTAAAGTTGCAAGCAACTCTGCGATAATGAAGTCTTAGCAATAAAAATTTCATTATACTACATGTGGAGAAATGTTTTTAAATAAATTATCAACAATCCTGCTACTAATCCATTATTAAAACAAAAATTAATTTTTGACCCATACTTGCTTTAACGCATGGGCTCCAGCTTTCAACACTTGCTATCTTCTATACTTAGGCTCCTTTTAACTCATGCATATATACTTTTAACACATGAGCTCCACTTTGAATCTATACTCACTTTCATTGCACAAGACTCCAATTTCAATCTTGTTCACTTATAACATAGGGTTCAATAATATAACAAATACTTTTATTTTAAATGCACAAGGCTTCAATTTTAACTCATATCAATTTTAATTCTAATTTTGAGAAGAAAAAATAAGCAGTTTAATAGACATATTGCAATTTGTTCTTCAATCAATTGAAATTTGCACTGTTGATTCTCATACTTGTGAATTTTCCCAAATTTAATATGTTGCTAACTATAAGACATTAGTTGACTACCATTCACGTTATCTCAAATTATTTAATTCTTATTTAAAGGTGATATAAATCAAAATAGTTTAGACTCTAGATATGAAATATATCCTATATAAGTATACAAATACTCACATTTTACCAAATTGAAGATGGAGTATGTATATTTAATCAGGTATCACAAGGATTAAAATTATAATCTACCAATAAGTAAAACACCAAAATTTCTATATCCCTATATAATGACAAAAAGGGTAATTATATCACACTTTCCACTTTTTCTTGTATATCAGATTATTTGGTGCATAAAATTATAACCAAATTAAAGGGGTTGTAGAATTCTTTTATTTACTTTATTCTATAAATCAGAAGTTCAATTTTTAAAAATATGGATTCAAGTTCTATGGATTAGTAGAGAGTAGGGGCAGTTTATATGTAGACATTTTTGCAAACTTTGTTTGACAAAGAGACACTAGTCTCAAGTAATTGAAAAAAGAGACCCCTAATGGGACCTCAAAAAAGTTTCAATCCTACCACACAAGTTTTAAAACATGAAAATTAGTCCCACCCACTTCAGCCTCTATAATTAAGAAAATACACTTTAACCTATCTCCAAAAATATAAATATTAGATACTAAATTAAAAAAAATAAAAAATCTACAAGCTTCTCATTGAAGCTCGTGTTTTCTAATTTTCCATTAATTTTCTAGCCATTTTCAGTGATTTTTCATTGATTTTTTTGCCATCCATCAAAAAATGATACTATCTCTATTGTTTTAAGCCATTTTCTCATATTTTTATGTCTATATTTTCTTCCATTTTTATTCAAATAGCTTAAAAATCAGTCTCACTTTTTGAAATCAATTGTAGGTTCAATAGAAACATTCTAATACTCATTAGCTTATTCCAAATCTTTAATCCATCACACTATTTTGGTGATCGTCGAAAAAATGATATCAAGTACTGTACGAAAATCTGTTAAGAAGAAGACTATTGTAGTCTATTAAGTCAAGGATCAGAAACCATTGCTTGGGTCTATTAAATTCTATCATCAAGGTATATCATGTATATTATAGAATAAGTAGTTATTGGTGGTGAGTTTTTGGGTGAATGGGAGGAGACTCCTAAATGTTGGGATTGAAAATCCATGTCTAAGGACACTGTAATACCCCGTATTTTCGTGCTAGAATTCTAACAGTCTTCTTGCACGTTTAAGCTCTAATCCAAGTGATTATCAAGTAAATACAAGTTGAATGATCATTATCCTAGTCTATGGAGTAGTTTAGAGGTGGAAAATGTTTATAGCAATGACCTAGAATAAGGTTGAGCTAAGACCAATTGATTCATCCAAAGTTTGACATTCGATTCTACAAAGGTCAACTTCAAATGTGTATATATCTTAATATACATGGAATTTTCATTCTAAGACCTATAAAGTTATAGATAATTGAATTATCTTTCAAACGATACCAATTTCACAAAAATCCGATACCCGAGCGAAGAGTTATGCCTATTTTTGTGAGAGGCAGTAAGGGTGTGCGATGGGCAATGTGCCGCCTAATAAAATGTGTCTGATTGGGAGTGCGAGGCATACTTAAATGTCTGCCATAAGGTGTGTGATGCACACCTTAAGTTCTACCATGGGTTGTGCGCCGCATACCTCACTTTCAAGTGCTAAAAACACCCCTATATATCTCTATAACATGGGATTAAACTCCCATAACACCAAAATAAGTTTACTTTCTCTCAAAATCACCAAGAACATTAATTAAGGTTTCAACCTAAAAATTCAAATATCTCAAGATTCAACCATGAGTTTTCAATAATTCTTCGAGATTCGGAATCCCCATTCTGAGGGCTACAAGAAACACTCATTATTTTCGCGAATAGAGTCCCAAGGTCAAGAGTTCATTCAAAGCTTCAAGTTTAAGGTATGTGGGGTTTTTCAACAAGAACACCCTTTCGTTCTTGTGCCCAAATTGATTTTTCTTTTATGAATATACATGATTTTACATGTTTTGATATGAATTTAAAGTATGAATTTATACCCTATATGATTTTACATGAGATTATGATACTCTCTATGTTTTACAAGTTGAAGTGAATGAGAATGATGACATTTTGATACATAAAGCTGAATTTTCCAGATTTTAAAGTAAGTTATATATATTTATGATGAAAAGCATGAATCTTGAAAAAATTTAGTATGATTTTGATGTATGAGATCTTGAGTCCTAATTAGGATTGTACTTTGAGAAATTATGTGCTATAAGCACAATGAGATTTGAATCCCAAAGTTTACTTTCTTTACCAAGATGTATGATTATAAAGCTGAAATTTTAAGTTTTAAGTGATTATTTTTGTCCTTATGACATAAAGTATGAAACTTTGGAAGGTTTTATGGTGATATTGATGTATGGGTTTTTGGAACCCTATTTGAGATTATTATTTTGATAAAATCATGTGTTATAAACACCTTGAGTTTTAATAATTTGAGACGATAAAGAAGCTTTGACCATTTGATCGTAAAAAGGGTTGTTTTTGAAACCGAGATGAGAAAAGAAATCCACTTGTATGATTTATTATGAAAGGGGTAGCATGATGGCTCCCGTTGTGAATTGTTGAAATATTTATTAGTGGATTTTCTTTTGAAAAGATCTGAGCTAAGTTCGGGAGTAGTCTTTAGCACCGAGCGGGAGGTATAGCAGGATTGGTACTTTCCTTAAACTACGTGTCCCCGTAGGATGTGAGCGTAAGGCTAATTGATATAGTGATCACTCGTGAAAAGAATGATTAAGGTCCTACTCCGATGGCAAGTATAGGACAGCTCTCCCCAACGTGGGTTGGATGTTGGACTCCATGTAGCTCACATGGTTTATGTCGATTGTAAGAGACTCCCAATGTGTGTGTGTATTCTCCTATCTAATATAAAAAGTCTTATTCTTCTATCTGAGATGAAAACATATTTGTTTGAAAGATTGAGTTTGAGAAAGTCATTGTTTTCGAAAGATTTAATGAACATATATTCCAAAGAGAATTGTTATGGGATTTGATTGCTTTGATGATTTGGAATTGAGATGGAAGTGAATTGAGATTTATTATGATGACTCACATTTTTCACCCGATATATTTTACTCTCTTATGATTATGATGATTTTAATTCGAGCTAAGTGAATCATTTATATTACCATGCATAATTTTATAAACTATGATGATATTAAGATATTATTTCATATATGCATTGCACCCCCATATGATCGGTAAGTTTCCATGTTACTGACCCACATATTCGTATGTGGGATACATTTTCTTGGAATATAGGTACAAGGTATAGTGTACATCTTCAGATCCAGTCAGTTCGCGGTATCCAGTCAGCAGGTGATGAGTCCTTTTGATTCAAGGGCTTGAGTTAGTTATACAGTTTAAGAAGTTTTGTATTTTTCTTATTCAGTCGTATTGAGTTGGGTTAGTCGGGAGTCATGACCTGGCTACCTACAGTCAGTACTAGTAGAGGCTTCATAGACAGTTATTAGAAGTTGATGTATTCTGTTTCAGTTTTGGTTGTAAAAGCAGAGTTGTAATCTTGTAAATTTAGTTTTGAATCTATCATCTTTAGAAAAGAGTTATTTTTCACAGATTTGTATCGATTTGTACTTTTTGTTCAGTTGCTTATGAGTTATGCTAGTAAAAGGGTTAGCTTAGGGTCACTTATGATTCTAAGCACCGTGTGACATCTCAGGATCTGATATCGGGGCGTTACAGACACGGTGTCCAATTCCCTTAGTCGTAATGGTTCATACGCTGCATTATTAAAACGTAATGGAGAATAGAGAATTAAGTTGCGATCCAAGCGATATGATCATTAGTTACTTGATGAACGGGATGGGGAATATCTATCCAACGTTCATAAAAAATGATAGACACGTGGAATTCTACATACTTTACATTTATTTTTATAATTCCAAGATTATTTTGAGGGTTAAAGTTGTTGAAAGTCCTAAGAACAAGCTTATACATCAGCCCCACCCCCATCCACGGCAGTGGATGATAACTCACTAGGATACGAGTGCATGGGTGATCATGCATGGAAAGATAAAGAATTTGAAAAAGAGGAGTGTGAAGGAGGTCTCGAGGGACAGTCTGAACAATAATCAAGAAAATTTTTCTCAAATGACATCGATCTTTAGGTAGGACAAATATTCAAGAACAAGAAAACATTAAAGTTTTTATTAAAAAAAGTATCAATGAAGAAGTCTTTCAATTACACTACAGACAAAACTTGTAAGAAATACTACAAGTTAAGGTGTGTAGATCCTACCTGTCAGTGGATGGTGCGTGCAGGTGCTAGAAGAGCATTGGGTAAGTTTCAAATCTACAAGTACATCGGTGAGCATAGTTGTGCCATTGAACATGTCATGAGCAAGCACAATAATGTCACCATGGTCGTTATTGCCTCACTTTGTTTGAAATTTTTCATCGATAACAAAGGTCCAAGCCTGAGAGAGATTGAGATGATCTCCATTAGGGAGCTATATTAAAGGCTGGGATATTGGAAGTGTTGGATGGGAGGCGTCATTACGAAGAACATAGTTTGAGAAACACTTGAGCACAGATATGCTATGTTACCGACTTTTTTAAATGTTTTTAATGACTTTAATCCTAGGTCTATATATTCTCGTATGGTCGAGGAGGAATCAAGAAAGTTTATCTACTACTTTATGGCATTTTAGGCTTTCATCCATGGATATGCATACACAAGAAAGGTCATTGTAGTTCATGGCACACATTTGTTTGGCAAGTACCTGGGTGTGCTACTATCCACTATAGTATAAGATACAAAATCATATCTATCTTGTATCATATTATTTCATGGACAAGAAGAATGGCGTATCTTGGCGCTTCTTTAGAGAAGCATAAGTCCATTATCATCGACGAACCTGAATTATGCATCATCTTCGACAGACACGTAAGCAAAGAAAATGGCCCTACAAAGTATTATCCGCATACACATCATGGAGTGTATATGACTCATCTTTTTGAACATACTCCAAAGACTCACCATTGTGGAGATTATCTCAATGTGTACTACCATGCGACTAAGGTGAACATGTTGAATGAGTTTAATGACTACTTAGACTTACTTATAGAAAGATGTCCCATCACAGTTGCTTGATTCGAGCGTGATGTTAGATTTGAAAAGTGGAGTAGGTCTTACTTTTCAAGAAATAGATTCAATATCATGACCATAAATATCGTCGAGTCACTCAACGCAATGTTGCTCGACGAATGAGAGTATCTAGTGGCTGCTGTATCTTAAATTTAATTGCTATTAGGTTTGGTGAAATATTCAGGAAGAAGTATATATAGGAGATTAATTCAACAAATACATTCGTTCCCAAAGTTGAGAATATATTGAGAAAAACATTAATGAGAGTGACACATTGTATGTGAACAACATAAATAGAAGCAAAGATGAATTCACTATGATTGGTTGTGGTCCTTCAGCCAAAGTCAATCTATCAAAAAAGTCATGTTCTTGCAAGAAGTATGACTTGATAAAATTTCCATGTGCTCATGCAATGGAAAATGTGCGATTGAAGCATGGAAACATTACAGTAATAGCATGTACACTACTCTTCACCCATATATTCGAAATAATCATACCTTCTTATATTCTTGGAATCTATTGGTGTAGTACCTCCAGAGTCAAAATAGAGCATTGCACGAGAGTATTTAGAAATGCAGTTCTTCCACTTAATTTCAATCCCAAACTAGATAGGAAGAGGGTGATATATGTTAAGGCTGTAATGGAGTATTTCATTCCAAGAGAAGGAATAAGTGCTCCATGTATAAAATATCGGGTCATAAGTGAACAACATGTAGACTTGAAGTAGCAAGATAAGATTTGTATTGTATCTTCCTTTTGTTTTGTCAAAGGCACTGGACAAGTTGTAATGCCACTGTCACTTTTCTGTTTTGAAATGTTATGAACTGCAGTTAAAATTGACTTTGCTTGTTTTATATTATCGGCCATAATTTGGTTTTTATATTATTTAGGTAATCGATTATACACTATAGTCATCGACCAACCATTAAATATATAATAAATCTATGTGTGGTCTACATAGTAAATACTAAATACATAATAGATAAAAAATATTTCTAAGAAATCTATTAACAAAATATTTTTCCTATATTGAATAATTTAATATAGCAATGAAGCTTGGGAAAAGGTGATGAATTGAAAATATTCGATTGTTGAGACTTCCACGACTTTTCTTTTCCCTTTATCTTACTCGGTAAGCAGAAAAATACAATAATGGACAGAAGAATGTATAATCTCTAAACCCCTTGAAGAGTGAAAACCATTAAAAACCAAGATTTTCTCTGATTGAGGAGTGATCTGGACTTCCTATTCCAAGGCCTTGCCACTAATCAGTGACGTCTTGAAAAGGAGCTCTGCAAAATGGCCCACTTCCTTCGGGCCATAGCGGAGAGGACCCATCTCATCCCTAACAACCTCTTCACTCCCTAAATTCCCTTATTATAGTGTAGTTTAGTGTTTTTTGGTTAAAGTTCAATGCGGAAGCTTTCATGGTGTCTTGATTTTGTAAATGAAAGCTTTCCTTTTTGCCTTTTATTAAGTTTTTGTCCCAATATTAATGCATGTAATTGCAATGAACTTGTTTAATGTAAAATCTTTCATTGCTCTGCAACATTGTGTTAAATTTATCTTCAATATTGGGTTAAATTTTGAATTTTTGGTCCCTTTATTTATGTAATGACAATGTAATTGCAATTTCTGATTTTTGTCCCTGTATTCTGGTAATAGCAATTTCTGATAATGTAATAGTAATTACTGATAATGTAATAGCAATTTCTAATATATGCAATAGCAATGTAATTTTGTTCTAAATAATATTTATGTCTTCTATAATCGATCAGTTAAACATTGCTCTAAATAATATTTATGTCTTCTATAATCGATTAGTTACGTTTACATAGACCATAGCTTTGCATGGACTAAAATGCCTATAATTTAAAAGAATATCTAAAGAATGCTTATGTAATTTTAAGTAAGAAAAGATTGAAGAAATACTAAACTATGCAAATATTTTATTATATACTGATGTCGTTGTTGATTTCTAGATATGTATAATAAATTATTGATTTATATACTAGTTGATTACTGACCAACACAAAGGTCTGTAATAGGCCGACCAAATATATTGACACGCTAAAATAATGACAAAAAAATTAAATAAAATAAAATTAAAGTAGGCCAATTAACACCATTCAAACATTGTAAAGCAATTTAGATACATTAATTGTGATGCAAAATTAAATTTGAACATGATCAAGTGATATCTAATGCATGTTGTAGTTGTAAATCACTAAGATGAGACTAAAAAGAGGAGAAATATAGTAGAATAAAATAAAATAAATAAGAATCATCCAAGTAATGCAAAATAACTAGATATCATCGCATGAGATTAAAGTGATCTAATGAGTATAAGGAAGAGTAATGGGCGGGACTTGTGGGTGTTCATAGGACAAGTAATGTTTGAGAACAACAAGTTCTTCTCAATACAGACGTTTGTTCTGACTAATTGATTGTTACGACCATAGTTCTTCCATATTCTCATTTGATCGAGTGTCCAATTATTTTTTAATCTCCTATGATAATATTTTATTATTTGAATGATTTTTATTTATTTTATTTTATTTCTCTTCTTTTTAGTCCCATCTTTGTTGTCTATAAAATTAGATAATTGGTGTTAGACCTATGGAGATATCATGCATAGATTACATCCAGGGTCTGAAATAAATGCAATGGTCTATTTTATACCTACAATTATAGATAAATGTATGCATCTATTCCAGACTAAATAAATAGTCATGTATCGACCAATTGAGTCTAGTGGTAAGTAAGATGGAACTAAAAATGGGAGAAATAAAATAAATAAACATCATTCAAACAATGAAAATGACTAAATATCATCATAAGAGAGTACAAAATAATTGTACACTCAATCAAATGAGTATAAGGAAGAGCAAAGGTAGTAACAACCAATTATTCAGAACAAATGTCTGCATTGAGAAGGACTAGTTGTTCTCAAACATTACTTATTCTATGAACACCCACAAGTCACAATCAACACTCTTCCTTATTCTCATTAAATCGCATTTAATCTGTTATGATGATATCTAGTTATTTTACAATGCTTAGATGATGCTTGGTTATTTTATTTTATTTCTCTTATTTTTAATCTCATCTCAGTGATTTATGACTATAGCATGCCTTAAATATCACTTGATCATGTTCAAAAGTGATTTGGTGTCACAATTGATATATCTAAATTGATTTACAATGTTTTAATTATGTTAATTGGCCTACTTTAATTTTATTTCTCTTTTTTTTCATTATTTTAACTTTTTCATACATTCAGGGAGTCTTTTACAAGCCTTTGCATGGTCAGTAATCGACTAGTGAATAAATCGATAATTTATTATACATGTTTCAAAATCAACAACATCATTATTATATAATTAAAGATTTTCATAGTTTAGTATTTCTTCAATCTTTTCTGACTTCATCAATTTTTAAAAGTTCCAACTGCACCTTGTTTAAAATTACAACCTTTTTAGATCATACAATCATAGGGTCTATAGTAAACCTTACTAATTGATTATAGAAGACAAATATTCTTTAGACCCCCTTTGAAGTAAATGATAAATCATTTGTATAGTGTATGATCGTTCTCTAATAGTCTGATCATTTTTCAACAATAACAAGGTATAATTCTTCAACAGTCACATTTTTGGTAGCCCTAGTATATAAATCAAAGGGAACTCAATGAACTCCTCCATGTTCATTTATTCACCCCTTTCTAATTTTTTTTCAAAAAAAAAAATAATGTCTCAATCGTCTCAAACGTCCAAAAGTACTTATATTTATCATTGCGGTAATTTTGCTATTTTGAAGACATCACGAACCGACAAGAATCTAGATAAAAAAATTATATAACTGTGCAGTTGGAAAGGTTTGTTTTTTAAAATAAAAAATATTTATGTGAATTACATAATAAAATTTTATAATTCATCATTATTATTTTAGGATAATGGTGAATGTTCTTATTTCAAGTGGATTCCTTTCGATTCCAAAGAATCAAAATTTCAAGGCATTGCAAAGTTTGAAATGTTGGAAAGCCTTAGAGAATTTGAAGAAAATAAGATGTTCTTATGATATTATATAGTGAATGTTCTTATGATATTATATAGTGAATCGAAACACAAGATTGATTACTTCAAAACTAGGATGGATCAACGTAAGCGTAGGTTGATTGTGGTAGAAGAAAAAGAAAAGGGCCTAAAAATTATGGTGTATGGTTTTCTATTAGTTGTCTTTTTGGAAAGGTGTAATGGGGGTGTAGTGGAATTGAATGCATTATGTGTGCCTTTTATTAATCAACTACTTTAGACTTATATTATATATGCTTTACCTTTTTCATTCGTCGACTACTTAACATTCATCGACTCATTCAACCTAACCCAACTAAGATCCATATCCTGCTTTTCTTTCACTTAGGCAACCAAAGAAGATTCTGAACTATTTTGCACCCACACACTACCCTTAGTTGAATCAATCAAACAGACACCTAGTCTGGCAAGATGATGAAATTCCTGAACTAGCTTCTTCTTATATCCCTCAACATGTGCAACACTACCTATGGATAATCTACTCAGGGCATATTCCACTACATTGGCCTTTCCCGGGTGATACAGAACACTCATATCATAGTCTTTTTAACAACTTTAGCCACCTTCTCTGATGGAGATTCAAATATTTCAATGAAAATAGACACTGCAAGCTCTTGTGGTCAGTAAACACATCAACATTCACTCTATACAAATAATGCCTCCAATTTTTCAAGGAAAATACCACAACTGCTAACTTAAGATCATGGGTAGGGTATGTCGTATATCTGAAATAGTCTAGAACTGTAGTACTGAATTTGAATAATTGATTAACTGTAACTGAAAGCTATGGCCGAGCAAAAGAACTAAACTGAGTTCTGAATAAATTACTGAAACTAAAACTATGGGAGTTTTCATCCAACCGATATGCCCCGATGTAGACTGATTAGGATCTAATTTGTAACCCCAGTTAGAAGGGTATTAGCACCATGCCACGGTTTACTAACAATGTCTAGGTCAACCCTAATATGGCAGAAAGTCTCATGGGATGTAAATACGTATGTAAACCATAGACTTTAGGAAGATATATTAACCTACGATGGCTATGTAGTTTTATAGCTCAGGGATTGCTACTAGGGGTCAAACCTTAATATTGCAGGAAATCCCCCATCCCTAAGTTTTCTTGGTGCTGAATCCTACTCCTAATTAAACCGATACTTATCACTAGACTGTACAAAGCTTGACTGGACTCGCACTAATTCTGTTAACTGATCGAAGGCTACTATTTGGGATACTACTAAGATCACCTTATTTCGATAGAAACTAAGTACACGGCTAATTTTGGGTATTCAATACCCCCAGGACTCGATAATAGAGACAATGGGACCATATCACAACTTTAAAAGCATAACAAATAGATCACCATGCGCATTTCGTTCACATTGACATTTTCTCAAACACTTGGGGAGCACAATTCTTATATATGAGAATAAACTACACATGAATATCATTACTACCATATTCTACTTACAATTCAAGGATTTGACTTGAGAAGTTACATCAATCCACATATATACTAGTTTATTTACGTGGAACATTATATATTTCTTAGTT
This sequence comes from Capsicum baccatum var. pendulum, assembly GCA_030864225.1. NCBI lineage: Eukaryota > Viridiplantae > Streptophyta > Magnoliopsida > Solanales > Solanaceae > Capsicum > Capsicum baccatum. The sequence goes on from CM061560.1 coordinate 163,089,451, forward strand.
TAAACCTAACAACAACACATACATGAACACAATTTCAATTCATAACATATGGAACATAAATTAAGTCTCTGAAAGCATTCTTGAACTCCTAGGGTGAAAAGAACCTAAGGATGAACATCTATCATACCTTGGTTGTTGAATTTGTGAGAGTAGTGGGCGATTTCATAAAACTTAGACTTGAATTTGATGAACCTAGGGTTTTGTTATTGAGGGTATTTGTGAAAAAGATGAGCAATTATGTTATTTGGGGCTTTAATCCCGTGTTATGGACTATTGAGTGAAGGGAAAATGACCCATTTGCCCTTAAAAATGTGAAACAAAACTACAGAAATTACACGGACTGGACTATCCAGGGCATCGCGGACTCTGGTTCGCCGCTCTGGGCAAGGCTCCATGGGCTCTATCGTAGTCTTCCCTCCAGCACCAGACTGGGCAGGGGGCCGCAGGACAATCGCCTAGAGCTACTATTTTGGAGTTTCAAACACGCCCTTACGCTTGTCTAAAAATTTTGAACCTCACCTGAGCTGTACTATTGACTTCCCCGATCATGAAGCAACCTAAAAACTAACTTTCAAATGTCGGGATGATCAAAAAAAAAATTCATCAAAGTTTGAGGGCTTTAGAAATGATTAAGTCCTAACACTTATTTAAATATTCTAAGTCTAGGACCCCTTTCTACATGCAAGAATGAGCTTTAACGAACCTAGGATGTTATGGAGTCTTACAATCACCCAAGTCCATTATAATCCAACAAATCCTTCTAACAAAAGAACCAAAAACCAGCCTTGGTCGGGACATGTCCCTAACTCTGACATATGACTATGGCAATGATAATATAACGTAAACTCTTGATTCTAATCTATGTAAGGAACTCATTAAATGACTAAGTCTTCTGAGAATGAAAGCTCACCACTTCACCACACTGAATTGATGAGCCAAGCCAATCAACCTAACTCTGCGTAGGAAAAGTAAAGGTATCTCTGGTACCTGCATCGTGTGGGGATACAACGTCCGGAGACGATTAGCGATTGGAGCTCTAGAATGTAACTCAGGGATAAGAGATAAAATAATGTCTTGATTAACAATTCAAAACCAGTTAAAAATTCAATACACATAATCATATGCAGTTACACACATACACATATACAAATATATATCACGTGCCGATGTAAGGAACAAGGATTAGCATGAATCTTTACAACTTTATCTTGGATTGTGTAGCTCAACCATCACAACATAAGAAGGAACCCACGGTCTATATAGGTTCAGCTCTCCCCCATCTTCCAAGGCCCAGTGCATGTGGCCGTACAAACTAGAGGGTATACTTATGCACTATGGGGGACTCGAACCTCCCGACATATCAAGGTGACTTAATCATCCAATCATGTTATATGATGTGGGGACTCAAACCTACTATTCATATGATAATAATAAGGGGGACTCAAACTGCCCGATCATTTAGACCCCTACATTGGAAACTATGATTTCCAGTAGAGATCCCTCGGGACCTCTACTTTCACAACTCAGCTACACAACCCTCATTAAAACCTAATTAAAATAATTATCATACATTCACATTTATTGAACCACGATACACATTCAGGCATACATTGTTGGTATCATTATACAAATTACACTTGCAAGGTAACATCAACATACCAAAATAATTTCATTGTTGGGGAACATTCATAATCACCTTGGTTCAATTATAAATTAGCTTGGGAATCACACAACCTCACAAGGTTCAATTTCAAAACCATTATGCTTCATTGACTTTTCACTTTATGCAATAATTCAAGAGTAGTTCAGTATGCATACTTTTCATATTCAAAATCAATTTCACAATATGGGTTGAGGTTGTAACCACTTTAAAAGTCACAAGTTTGGAGAAATTACAATCCCTTAGTTAATTCACCATAACCATACGTCAAATTGATTTTAAAACCACCATTTGAACATAGCCCATGTAGGGACAAAACATGAAACATCACATAAACAATAGTTATTCAAAACTCTCAACCCATGTTTCAAAATCAACATCAATACCATACAAACAGTACTTTAAAATATATGTTTTCAATAAATTAGCAATTAGTGAAGAGTAAGATGCCTGAAATACCCAAGATTATGTTGAGAATTAAACCCTTAAAGTTCTCCTTGAGCCACTTCTTGGAAACCCTAAGTATGGATGCTTGAGTCACTTGAGAGAGAAGAAAGAATGTTTGGAGTGTGTTATCGATGAAAATAGGGGCCCAAGTATGTTTATAGATCATGGGTTATTATTGGGATAAGAGGTAAATATCTAAAATACACCTATTTAAATATTACAAAATAACCGTCACTCATTATGGGTCTCAAGACGACTTATCATGACACATTACGACTCGTATCGATAAGTCGTTGACAAAAATGTGTCACCTGGAACACATACTGTTGACCTTATGACTCGTATTCCATGACCTATAGTGAGACCCTACGACTCATACGGTCCCTCAAAATAGAACCCGTTTGGCGTAATCACTAGACATCCTACTATTAGCACCTAATAACTCATAATAAGTCCATACGACTCTTAGTTATCCACTCATAATCAGAGTAGAACATAGTCACACACTTACTATTTAGGTTACAATTTAAGTACAACGACTTATCAAGAGTCCCTATGACTCATAGGGTAACTTGTAGTTAAGGCAGTAAGGATAAAATTTCTGAAATCTTCAAGGACAAAAAACCCTAGGTGCTACATACTCTCCTCTTAGGATAATTATTCGTCAAATTATAAGAGAAGGTACTTATTAGCCCGATTTGACTCCAAACATAACCACACATACCTTTAACAAAGAAAGAAAACAAAGATGCCAAGGAAATTATAATTTTCTTTAAAAAAGTTAGAAAACAAAATGTTAAGAAATACACATACCTCAAGCACGATTATGCTGCACGGACAACAAGAACGGATACTTGGACTTTATTTTGTTCTCAAATTCCCAAGTAGCTTACTCAAACTTTTGGTTCCTCCAAAGAACCTTTACCAAATCGACATCCTTAGTCCGCAACCGACGGACTTGCCAATCCAAAATCTCAATCGAGACTTTCTCATAGAACAAAGAATCCAGAATGCCCACCTTTTCCAAGGGAACAACCATCGAAGGATTACCCACACACTTTTTAAATATCAAAACATGAAACACAGGATGAATGGAGCTCAAACTAGAAGGCAACTCTAATTCATATGCAATATTACAAACTATCTTCAATTCCAAGTATGGACCAACATAACAGGGACTGAGTTTCCACTTCTTACCAAACCACATCAAATCCTTCATGGGGATACCTTCAATATCACCCAATCACCAACACTGAACTCTAACTATCTTTGCCTCATATGCACATAAGACTTTTGGTGACTTTGTGCGGCCTTAAGTCTATCCTGAATCACCTTCAACTTTTCCATGGCTTGGTGTACCAAATCTGGTCCAGAAACTTAGTTTTACCAATGTCAAACTATCCAAATAGGATACCTCCACCTCCTACCATGTAAGGCATCAAATGGGGCTAATCAATGCTAGAGTGATAACTGTTGTTGTAGGCAAGTTCTATGAAAGACAAGTGATCAACCCAACTTTTACCAAAAACAAATAAATAAGCCCAAAACATATCTTCCAAGGCTTAAATGGTCTTTTCTACTTGCCCATATGTTTGTGGGTGGAAAGCGGTACTAAGGGTTGTCTTAGTTCCCAAACAACTCTAAAACAACCTCTAAAAGTGAGTTGAGAACTGGGTACCTTAATTAGATATGATGCAAACTGGAGCACCATGCAACTTCATGATCTCCTCAGTGAACAACTTTGCATAATCCTCAGAAGAGAAATTAGTCCTCACTTGGAAAAAGTGAGCAGACTTAGTCATCCGATCCACGATGACCCAAATCAAATCAAATTATTAGCGAAACCTCAGAAGACTAATAACAAAATCCATATTAACTATTTCCCATTTCTATTCCGGAATCTCAATCTCTAGAGTGAACCCATTGGGTCTCAATTGATCCACCTTAACTTGCTGAAACATCATGCACTTAGCCACAAAATTTGCCACATCCCACTTCATATTATTACACAAATAAATCTTCTTAAGGTCATGATACATTTTTTTCAAACTAGGATGAACTGTATGATATGACTCATGAGCTTTGGCCAAAATTCTTTCCCATAGCCCATCAACATTAGGAACACATATTCTTTCTTGGTATCTAAGGATACCATCACCACAAATCTCGAAAACCATCATATTCTGTCTGCCCATATTATTCTCGATTTGCTTCAAGGTAGGGTCCAACACTTGCTTCTCCTTGACCGCTGCTCCAAGAGATGACTTCGCCACCTCTTCAACTATCATACCACCATCCCCAGAATCCAAGAGACGAACTCCAAGATTATCTAAATGATGAATATCCTTTACTAAATCCCGTTTCTCCTTATCCACATGAGAAAAGTTTCCCGTGGACAACCTGCTAAAAGCATCAGTAACCAGATTAGCTTTACCTGGATGATAGTGAAGACTCATGTCATAGTCCTTGAGCAACTCAAGCCATCGCTTTTGCCTAAGCTTTAGCTCATTCTAAGAGAACACGTATTGTAGGATCTTATGATCATAATAAATATCAAAATGGACCCCATACAAATAATGTCCCCACATCTTTAATGAAAACACCATTGCTAACAGTTACAAATCATGAGTCGGATAATTCTTGTCATAAAGTTTCAACTGTCTAGAAGCATAAGAAACGACCTTGCCATGCTGCATCAACACATAACCCAATCCCACCCGGGACGCATCACAATAGGCAAGAAAACCATTACCCCTCAGGCATAGTCAAGACCAACGTCAAAATTAAGTTATTCTTCAACTTCTCAAAACTACCCTCACAAGCAATAGACCACAAAAACCTCACCTTTTTCTGAGTCAACTTAGTCAATGGGGAAGTAATAGAAGAAAAACTTTCCACTAACATTTTATACTAACCCACTAAACCCAAAAAGCTCTGAATGTTGGTTGGAGTCGTGGGTCAAGGATACTTCTTAACCACTGCAAGTTTCTGGTGATCCACCATGATCCCTTCAATATATACAATATGACTAAGAGAAGTTACAACATTCGATCAAAACTCACACTTAGAGAATTTAGCAAACAACTGCTACTCCTTAAGGGTTTGCAACACTAAACGGAGGTGATCAACATAATTTGCCTTGCTCGTAGATTATCCCAAAATATCACCAATAAACACGATCACAAACAAATCTAAGAACTAGTAGAAAACCTAATTAATAAGATCTATAAATATTGTTGGGGCATTAGTCAAGCCAAAGAACATCACCAAAAACTCAAAATGCCCATACCATGTTCGAAAAGCAATCGTATGAATATCCATGTCCCTAATTTTCAACTGATGATAACCCGACCAAAGGTCAGTCTTAGAAAAGAACTTAGTACTCGGAAGCTTATCAAATAGATTACCAATTCTCGAAAGGGGATACTTATCCTTCATAGTCACCTTATTCAATTAGTTATAATTAATGCATATCCAAAGTGAACCATCCTTCTTACGCCTAAAAAGAACAAAAGTTCCCCATGGAGACACACTAGGGCATATAAAATCCTTATCCAAAAGATATTTCAAATGCTCCTTGAGTTCTTTAAACTCAGCAAGAGTTATTCTATAAGGAAGGATACAAATAGGACCAATTTTTTGAAGAAGATCGATCCCAAAATCAATTTTCCTATCGAGAGAAGCACCAGAAAGATCATCAAGGAACATCTTGGGAAATTCGAAGACCACAGGAATAGTTTGCAAAGAAAGACCTTTGAATCTAGAATCCTTAACATGCACTAAGTGATAAAGAAATCCTTTAGAAACTAATTTCTGAGATCTAAGATATGAAATAAACCTTTCCTTTGGTACTAGGGAGCTACATTCCCACTCAATAATCAGCTTATTAAGTAAATAAAAATGGTTCCTTTGGGTCTGACAATCAAGAGAAACATATCATGAATGCAACCAATCCATCCCTAAAATGACATCAAAGTCTAACATGTCTAACTCTATCAAATCCACAAAGGTCTCCCTGCCATAGACTAACATCACACAACCCTTGTAGACTCTTTTAGACACAATAGAGCTACCCATTGAGGTGGAAACAGAGAAAGAATTTGAAATACACTCAGGGTCAAAATCAAAACAAATAGCCACATAAGGGGTCATATAAGAGAGGGTAGACCCAGGATTAAGAAGGCAATATACATCATGAGAGAAACATTTAAGTGTACATATGATAACATTGGGGGACAATTCATAATCCTAGTGGGTGGAAAAAGTATACAAACAGTTTCGACTAGTTCCAGAGCCGGAAGCAGAAGCAACACCTTTTGGTGCAGCAGCTGATGAAGTAGAAATAAGAATATTATTTTCCTAGAAGCAACCTTCAAAGAACAATCCCTCTACATATGACCAATCTATCTATATTTAAAATATTTGTTCTTCTCTTCTTCACAAACACCACGACACACCTGACCACAAAATCTAAAAGCGGTATATGATGGAGCTGACTGAGCCCTACTAACCTAAAGCTAGGCTCCTGGTGATCTAAACCTACTATCATACAGAGAAAGATGATTAACCGATGGCTTTAGATAAGGAGCACTAGCCATCGTGTAGGAACTAAAGTTGCCTCATATTTTCTTAGACCATTTTCCACTGTCTCTACCACTTTATTGCTGATCTCCACTCTGACCTGAATATTGAAACCTCTTGCTCTGCCTTTCACTCATGTCTACTTGATTCTTGTTTTTCTCTTCCAATTGTTACATTTGCACCACAAGTCTAGAGATGTCTATATCCTTGTTCAACAAGGTAGCCTTGCTCTCCGAGATCAACCCATAGGATAACTCAGCAGTAAACCTCCTTATTCTAGCCCTCATGTTAGACACCAATTTTGGAGTATAACATGGAAACTGATGAAACTTCAAGGCATGCTCATTTACTGTCATCCTGCCTTGATTCAAATTCATGAATTCCTCAGCCTTCGGTTTTCTCAGCTTCTGAGGAAAGAAGTAATTAAGTAAACCACTAGAGAAGTCATCCCACAAAGCAGACTTAACATCATCTCCCCTAAGCTGCTCTACTCTTCATACCACTGGTATGCTACACCCTTTAATTAATAGGTTACGAACTATCCGCATTAGTAGCAAGAATAAAATGAAAGATTTTTCCTATCTCATCAATGAAATTTTAAGTATCTTTCTCAACTTTAGAACCAGTGAAAATAGGAGAACACTAGTGGCCTTGTAGGATGGAGCAATAGAAGCAACCCACTTAGTTTGGGAGGCCACCAACTCATGAAGCAGATAAATTGACTGGTGAAACTCAACATTAGTCACGCCAGCTTGAGGAGCCTAAGGAGGGATAGGAGGATCCAATGGAGATCCATTAGGGAAATTAGAAATAGGGACCTTAGACCAGGTCTGAACTCCTAGAGTAGGACAAGCTCGATCCACATTGTCCTCAGATATGTCAGAAAAATTATCACGAGCATTATATCTTTTGGGAGGCATGAACTTAAAAGCAAACACATGGGGATTAGACAAGATTCAAGACCTTAGATCTATAGCCTAAAATAAAACAACAAGAAAGGATAATTTCCTAAATGCCTCGATCCTCTCCCTTATAAGTGTGGCATGCTACACATCCATGAAAGAGACTCTACTTGACAAGACTTTGTTGGACACCCAATGACACCAAACCTAGGAACTGATATTGTCTTTGTCCTACCCAAACTAGGGCCTGGTCGTGATGGGTATCTTAAGTTCCACATAGACCAGAGACCACCCCATACACCTAATCGTATGAATATAATATCCCCAATGTCTGATGAATTTCAAACGTATAACATGATAGCACTAAGTAATATTAAATAATAAGAGATAAATCTATAATCAACAAATAGTTACAAGACAAAACAACCAACTAATCCACAATAATCTATCAAAGCCTTCTAATAAAAGAACCAAAAACTAATTTTTGTAGGAACATATCCCCAACTCTGACATATAACAATGACAATGATAAACTTAATGATAATGTAAACTATTGAATTAAATCTATGAAAGGAATTGATGAAATGTCTAAAGTCTTTCAAAGAATAAAAGTTCACCACTTCACCACAACGAGCTGAGCCAAACCACTTAACTCTATATAGGAAAAGTAGAGGAATCTTCGGTACCATCATCGCATGGGTATACAGTGTTTAGAGATGGTTATTAGTTGGAGCATTAGCGTGTAACTCAGGGATAGGGGATAAAATAATGTCATGAATAATAATTCAAAACCAGTCCAAAATTCAAAATGCAAAATCATATGTAGCTATATATATATATATATTTCACATATTTGGGTAGGGAACAAGGGTTAGTATGAATCTTTACATCTTTATCCTGGATTGTGTAGCTCAACCATCATAACATAAGAAGGCACACATGGGCTATATGGGTCCAACTCTCCCCCAGCTGGTAGGGCCACCGTGCATGTGGTCGCATGAACTAGAGGGTATAGATATGCACTAGGGGGACTCAAACCTTACGACATATCAAGGTGAATTAAGCACCCAATCATGTAATATAATAGGGAGGACTCGAAACTCTTGTTCATATGATAATAATAAGGGGGACTCAAACCACCCAATCATTTAGACACTGCATCGACAATTGTGATTTCCCATAGAGATCTCTCGGGACCTTTACATTCACAACTCAGCTACATAAACTTTATTAAATCCCAAATAAAACAATTACCATACATTTCCATTTATTGAACAAGGATACACATTCAGACATACATTCTTGGTATCTTTATACTAACTACACTTGCAAGGTAATATTAACATACCATAATTATTTCCTTATTGGGGAACATTCATAGTCCCCTTGGTTAAATTATACATTAGACCTGGAGAATTACACAACTCCATAAGGTTCAATTTCAAAACTATTATGCTTCATTGACTTTTCACTTTATGCAATAGTTTAAGAGGAGTTCAATGTGCATACTTTTCACATTCAAAATCAATTTCACAATTTAGGGTTAAGGTCATAACCACTACAAAAGTCACAAGTTTGGGGAAGTCACAATCTCTTTGCTTATTCACCCTAACCATGTATCAAAATAATTTTAAAATCACCATTTAAACATAACCTATGCAGGGAAAAATATGAAACATTATATAACAAACTATTATTCAAAACCTCAACCCATGTTTCAAAACCAACATCAATACCATACGAATAATACTTTTAAGTATATGTTTTCAACAAATTAGAAATTGGGGAAGAGTAACATGTTTGAAATACCCAAGATTATGGAGAGAATCCATCCCTTGAAGCTTTCCTTAACCCACTTCATGGAAACCCTAAGTATGGATGATTAAGAGACTTGACTGAAAAAAAAATATGTTTGGAGTATGTTATCAATGAAAATAGGGCCCTAAGTATGTTTATAGGTCATGGGTTATTAGTGGAATAAGAGCAAAATAACTGAAATACCCCCATTTAAATGCTAGAAAATAACCGTTAGTCATTATGGATCTCATGATGATGTGTCACAACTCATTACGACTCATTTCCATGAGTCATTACCAAGATAGTGTCATCTGGAACACACATTGTTGACCTTACGACTCGTATACCATGACCCATAGTGAGACCCTACGGCTCATAGGGTCCAATCATACTCAACAAAGAACCCATTTAGGATGAACACTAGACATCCTACAATTTGCACCTAATGACTCGTAACTAGTCCTCATGACTTTTAGTGAGCCACTCACATTCAGAGCAGAACTTAGTCACACACTTACTATTTAGGTTAAGATTTGAGTCTAACAAATAATCGATACTCCCTACCACTCATAGGGTAAGTCATCGTCAAGGCAGTGAGGATAAAATTTTAGTAATCTTCAAGGATCAAAAACCTAGGGTGTTACAAGTAGCCATCAATTGTGTCATTTTGACACATTTTCCTGATTTGGAATATTGTATGTCTTGAACACACTTTGAGCACATGGAAAACTTGGATTTTATTAAATTTTATTTACTTATTTTTTTCTTCGTCTTTTTCCTCCTCCTCGAGCACTTTCTCAATCTTTCTCTATCAACCACTCATGCAGCTATGACTTCATCCTTAAGATAGTGAAAAATGATGGAGAATTAATATACCATCACCTTCTTCCAATTTATGTAAATCCATCATATTCAATCACTCGTTCTAGCTCAAATTCCGCCTCTATTTTACTCAATTTTGAGCTCCTTTAATAGTGAAAAGTTTTGAGATAGATTTTAGAGTTAATATGAAAGAATGAACAATATCAAATGCAATTCAATTATGAAAATTTTCTCTAATTGTAAAATCTCAATAGATTTTTAATAGATTTTATTTAGGATAAATTCTTAATAGTTTTTTTTCTTATTTTGAAAAAGATGATTGTATATGTGCAGGTAATTGAAGAGAATATGTTGATTTGGGTGAAGAGAGGTGACATGGTGGTGGGTGTTGGAGAAGATGATTGAGGGGTGGGGGTGGGAGAGTGGGCAGGTGGGCGATTTAGGGAAGATAGATTGGAATTGGTGGGGTGGGGTGGGGTAAATTTTTGTAACTATTAGCACTTATAATTCTTTTTTTATAATTTTTTGGATCAAAAATACAAAGTGTCATTGGCAATTTTTGATTTTATTTAAAATTGGTTGTTTAAAAATTAATTTGGAGAGAAATTATAAATGTTCTTATTTTATTCATCACTTTACACGCCATTAGCATGTGTAACACACACATAATATTTTCTTGATGACTATACAAAAAGTACTAAAATGACATAGTTGGAGACTGATTTAGGTGCTTAAAATGAACAACATTCACTTTAGGTGTCAAAGTAAAAGTTTATGCCAAGTTGAGGAGTTTGGCGATGTGTTTGGCCTAAGAGAGTCATTGTAATGCTATTTGAAATCGTATGATATGTCCTTGAAATGATAGTGTACTTTTGGTAAAAAGAAATAAGAAATTGGATGTTCCTGAAGGGACCTCGAAACTATAGTGTACAATCTAATTAAATAGTAACTTTCATAGATAGTATATTTATATCAAATCAATAAATGAATGATATGTGGTTTTACATACATGATACTATTATGTAATCGTAATTAATTAAGGTAAATTTTAACTTTATTAAATTATGTAATCACATTGATAGTAGAGCAATGATTATAACATAGATATATTATATGTGGCAGGCTAGGACTGATATGTTGTATAACGATATTCTAGAAAAGGAAGCTAGTGCAGCAACTCAAAGATGATAACAAAAACAACATATTTACAATAATTACAATGAAGAAGGTGAGCAAGGATAAGGATTTGGTGGAAAAGCTGCATATGACGGATCATTTGTAAAATAGAATACTTGAAATATTGATAGGCAAGGATAGGTGGTCGGTTTTTGTTTTGCTTTGCTAGGGTAATGTGAATTTACATTGTACTGCTTTGAGGATTTGAAAGTAATCAATAAAATATGTTAGTTCAACCAAAAAAGAAACTGATTTGACCCACTGTATGTTGGGTTTAGAAATTACATTTTTTTAATTTTATATATTACAGAATATAAAATCAAAGCATTGTTCCTCTCGATAGAAAAACATTAAAATATACTTAATTTAAAGGTAGAGCCTCTAAAATATTGTCATTTGAATAAATGATATGAAATTAATAAAATAATTACTTAAATCATACAAGAAGTGCTCATTCCCTAGAAGAAAATTGTCCATAGACCATGGTTATACTTAATATAATCATGGTTATGCAACAGGTCTTCCATCATTTAATATAGTTAAATTTCAAAACTCAACATACTAATGCTCTCTTCTCTCTCCTAAATATGACTTAAACCCTAGGTTTCTCAACTTAAAATGATGTAGGCCAATGGCTGGCTAGGTATCCCCTATAAAATCTACATCACACTTTCCTCTTTTAAACCCATCGAATAACCCCAATATTAACCCCTACAACTGGAGAATCAATCCAAAATCAAAAGGCACCTATGCAAGAATCACTAATACCATTCTAAAAAACAACAAAGCACTCAAGCCAAAAATTGATATGGAACCTCTTTCAATGAAGAAAATTAATTTTGTTGATGAATTTCTAATGGTGAAGTGGATGAAATTAGAGGTTAACATGATGAAGACAATTGAAAATTAATAATACATTGTGGTTGGCTAATTTTCATATGAATGGATTGAATTGTCTAAATTATGAGAGATGGATTGAGTATCCAAGCAATGTGGAGTAAAAATGACTCTAAAATGGGGGTTTTAAGGAATATACATATTTTAATGAAATTCAAACTATTTGAGGAATTCATAAATATTATATCAAAAATGCCAATTTTGTTGTTCCTAAGAACGTATATTTTTATCAAATAAACCCCATAATATATATTGTAAATTTCAAAATGGAGGAAAAGATACCCCAAGCAACAACTTGGATATCTTTCCCAAACCTGCTCCCCACATTCTTTATGAAGAAAGCTTTATCCACTTTAGCTTCTACTATTCGTAACCACTGGATTTCAATCTTGCTACTATAAACAAAACATGCCCTAGTTATGTAGGGGTGAAAGTATAGTTGGACCTGCTTGTTGACAAATCAAAATTTTTTCAAATGGAGATTAAAGATGAGGTAAAAAAAAAATGAGAAGGATTTTGAAGGTGAAAATACTGTGTGATTTCATTCCCACTTACTGTTAAAAATTCAAATTACAAGACCATAATGAAAATAATTGTAGAGTGATATACCCAGAGCTAACAAAGAATTTAGATAAACCTAAGGAGTACAAAACAAATAATCAGCAAAAGTAACACAAAAGATACAATAAAAGAGTCATGGCGAGTAAGTGGAATCCCACTAACAAGTTTTTCACAAAGAACAAAGGTGAACTCATGAGTGATAATTTAGTAGAAAAGTGTGAAAGATCAACATTGAAAATCCATTTAAAGTCTTAGGAGAGAAAATATTAGTAACTATGAAAGAAATAGGCATCAAAGATGAAGAAAATGCAGCAAAGGATAGCACAAAATAATGAAAAAAAAGACGAGAGAATGATTGGATATGATATTCCCAACCAATATCAGTTCAATGATTTCTCCTTCATCAAAGAAAGCAGTCACTAATGCAACGCCAAAAAGAGTAGTCAATAGATCTTCACCAAAGAATTCAGTCCATAGTGTTTCACTTAACGGTCAAGGAAGCAACAAAAAAAGAGAGTGAAAATGAGGTAATAGAGTGGACAAGGCGCATGATATAGAAATGGAAGAGGGAGAAATAGAGTTTGTATAAGCAAACCTAAATGATAAAATAATTATTATATTTTCATAACCTGAAGACTTGGCCATAGTTAATAAGGATGCAAGAATTGCAGCTATTAATAGAACTTTATTGAAAGAAAGAAAGGCTAAGGTTTACAATTTAATCTGAAAAGCATAAAAACTGACTAAACCAAAAGTAGGCTATATATACATAGCCAATAACCTAAAGGTCCATAAACTAAAGGCCCAATAACATATGGGCTAACATCCCCCCTCAAACTCACAATGCAACAGCAATAAGCATTGAGAGTTTGTCACACAAAAAACGAAATCGAGACGCCGACTGAGCCTTCGTAAAAAGGTCAGCAATCTGCAAAGACGATGGAACAAAAGGAAGCGATATGGTCCCGAGCTGCAAATGATGACGGGTGAAGTGACAATCAATCTCAATGTGCTTCGTACGCTCATGGAAGACAGAATTCTTTGCAATTTGTACCGCACTTTTGTTATCACAATGCAGGGGAGTAGGCATAGAAATGTGAACCCCCATATCTGCAAGAAGCCAACGTAACCAAATAATCTCACATGTAGTCACAGCCATGGCACGATACTCCGCCTCCGTGGAAGATCTAGAGACAACATCTTGTTTCTTGCTCTTCCACGAGATTAAAGAGTCTCCAAGAAACACACAAAAACCAGTGGTGGATTTACGATCATTGCGATCTCCATCCCAATTAGCATCACTATAGGCTCGCAACTCGAGAGATGACGTCGAGGGAAACAAGAGATTCTGAAACTGAGTGCCACGAAGATACCTTAGAATACGAAGTACAGCTCCCCAGTGCACAGAAGTAGGAGCAGTAACAAACTGGCTAACAACATGAACTGCATGTGCTATATCTGGACGAGTAACCGTAAGATAAACCAAACTACCCACAATAGTCCGATAAAGACTCGGATCTGATAATGGAACACCATCACTAGGAGAGTAACGTGCATTGGTTTCAAGGGGAGTATCTACAGTCCTGTTGTCAGAAAGACGCGCCCGTGTAAACAAGTCAGATATATACTTAGTCTGAGAAAGAAGATACCCTTTCTTAGACTGAGCCACCTCAATACCCAGAAAATAACGCAGCAAGCCCAAGTCCTTCATTGCAAATCGATGAGCCAAATCATGCTTCAATAACTCAATACCACTATGATCATCACCAGTAATAATCATATCATCTACATACAAGGACAATAGAATTCGCCCTGCACTTGTATATCTAACAAACAATGCTGAATCATGGTTACTCGGGACAAATCCAAGGGAAGTAATAACAGTGGAGAATTTCTCAAACCAAGCACGAGGGGCTTGTTTGAGACCATATAAAGCTTTTCGAAGCCGACAAACTTCACCTGGCTGGTGGTCAATACCTGGGGGAGGAGTCATATAAACTTCCTCGTGGAGATCACCGTTCAGAAAAGCATTCTTGACATCCATCTGAAATATCTTCCACTGTCGAACGGATGCAACAGCAATCATAGTGCGAACAGTCGTCATCTTTGCTACGGGGGAAAAAGTCTCCTCATAATCCATACCATATTGTTGTGAGTACCCTTTTGCCACAAGTCTCGCCTTGTATCGCTCAACAGACCCATCAGATTTTGTTTTTATCTTATACACCCATCGACAACCAACCGCATGCTTACCAGGTGGGAGAGTAACCAAATCCCATGTATGTGTATGATGAAGAGCAGCAAGTTCCTCAGCCATAGCATTCTGCCAAAGAGGATCAGACACAGCCTCTCTATACGACTCAGGTTCAGACAAATGATGTATGTTTGCAATAAAGGAAGCAAATGAGGCTGAATATGTAGAATAGGAAAAATCTGGCAGTTTGGTGGACTTACAAGGTCGAGTAGACCGCCTCAGAGGTGGTGGGTCTCCAGTCTCAACAGTCGAAGGAGCAGACTCAGGCACAGGCGAGGCTGAAGCACTATCAGGTGGCACACCAGATGGCATGGATGAATCCGGAACTGGAACCTCTATGTCAATCCCAAAGGGATCAATAAGCCGAATATCTGACTTTGTCACATCATGGGTTTTAGCTGGAATGGAATAAAAAGGAATATGTTCCAAAAAAGTGACATGTCGTGAAACATATAATTTCTGACTTACAGGATCATAGCAACGATATCCTTTTTGTCCAATACCATACCCCAAAAACACACATATAGCTGATTTTGACCCTAACTTATTTCGTTCAACATGAGGACGAAGAACAAAGCAAGTACATCCAAAAACTCGTAATGCAGAATAATTCGGCGTGTGACCATATAGTTTCTCAAACGGAGACATCCCTGAAGTCAATGCAGTAGGAATACGATTAATCACATATACAGCAGTTAGGACTGCTTCTCCCCAAAAAATACTAGGAACCTCTGCAGACAAAAGTAAAGAGCGTGCTGTCTCAACAATATGACGATGTTTTCTTTCTGCCAGACCGTTCTGCTCAGGAGTGTCGGTACAAGATGACTGGTGTATGGTACCATCAGAGGCAAGTAACTGAGTGAAGTCATTAGAGGTATATTCACCCCCTAAGTCACACCTGAAACACTTTATCACAGCCGAATGTTGTGTTTTAACAAGGGCTCTAAAGTTGTTGTAAATGCCAAAGAAATCAGATCTGCGTTTCATAAGATACACCCAGGTATAACGAGTATAGTCATCTATAAACGAAACATAATAGGTCGATCCACCCTTAGTGGAAACTGGCGCTGGTCCCCATACATCAGAATGAATAATATCAAAAGGAGCAACAGAATAAGACACACTTTTATTAAACGGTAAGGCAGAAAATTTTGCCAGTTTACAACCACTACAATCTGAAATATCACTAGTGTTCACATGACCCAAAGCACCACTAGAGACCAAAAAACGTAAACGTGAAACTGACACATGTCCTAATCTGGAATGCCAAAGATAAAACGGAGAAGACAAAGGACTCAAACGAAAAGAAGATAAATCTATGCTAGAGGCAGCAACTGCAGACACTTTGAGATTCTCCAAGACATAGAGTTCCCCCAACCTACGGCCGGTCCCAATCACCCTCTGAGTGTGTTGGTCCTGTATAACACAAACAGATTCAGAAAAAAACACCCAATTACCAGCCTTACACAACTGACTGACCGAAACAAGATTTAAAGCAAGTTTGGGAATGTAATAAACATCAGAGAGGACAATGTGAGGGGTAGTAACAGAACCAACACCCTCGACTGACATAGGTACAGCACTCGCGGACATAACAGAAATTGGTGAAATGGGTGACAAAAAACCAAACGATGACAAATGAGGGGACATGTGATGAGACGCACCAGAATCCAATATCCACAAGGAGGAAGGAATACCTGAGGTACTAGAAGAAACTGAACCCGAATGAGACATAGATGCTGACATGGCCGTAAGATTAGAAACGAAGAACTGTCTGAACTGTTCGAAAACCTGGGGATCCAACGCAGAAGGTGGCATAGTGCTAACAGACTCAACATCTACAGATGGTGCAGCAGCAGCGAACTGTGGAGGACGAGATGACCATGGAGGAGCACCAGAGGAGCGTGACGGAGACTTTTGCTGCCCATATTTCTGTTGCTGCCCAGATTGAGGCTGTTTGACCTTGTTAAGTAACAACGGACACTGAGCCTTCCAATGATTTTTCTGTTTGCAGAATGCACACTCATCAAATGCAACTTTAGGAGATTGTCGAGTCTGAGTACGTGGTGGCCTAGACTGATCAGTTGAAGCAGCAAACACGACAGGAGTAGTAGTTACTTTAGACCCTTGAACCACTTGAGACTTGATACGAGTCTCCTCTGCAATCAGTTCATGAACCACAGAATCAACAGTAGGGAGGGGAGATCGATGAAGGATTGTTCCACGTAGGCCCTCAAAGTCAGAACGTAGTGCCATCAAAAACTGAACCAAGCGTTGCTCTTCCCGTCTAGCAATGTACGGCCCAAAACCTTTTAACTCTGCAGATTCAGTAAGTGCCAATTGATCCCACAAATCCGACATGGCAGCATAAAAATCTTGAATACCGAGGTCATACTGTTGAAGAGCACGGATATCATACTCCAACTGGTACTGTTTAGCAAAATTAGACTGAGTGTACAGTCTTTCCAAATGATCCCAGACCTCCTTTGCTGTGTCATACTTAGCCAATTGCATACCAATTGACTGAGTTACAGAATTGTTGATCCAAGTGATAATCTTGGAGTTATTAGTTTCCCATAAGTCCACCAACAAATCAAAATTTTCAGTTGTATCATCGATAGGTCTTGGTTTTACTCCAGTGATATAACCCCACATATTCTTCCCACGAAGAAAATTCTTCATGACATAACTCCAATAGGCATAGTTCTTACCATCTAATTGAGTACTAATGGACTGGAGAGAATCATCCTTTCCAGTCATTGTAAACACAGCAACACACAAATAATTCAAAAAAAAAAAAATAAAAAGATGCAAAACCCTAGGTTGAACAATTCCGAACGAACAACAATGGCAGCAAGCAAAAGAACGAAAGACGAACAATACCAGACAGCAAACGAAGACAGCAACGAATCAAAATCTTCAACCAACAAATCAAAGGACATGGATCGAACTAGCTTTGATACCATATTAATAGAACTTTATTGAAAGAAAGAAAGGCTAAGGTTTACAATTTAATCTGAAAAGCATAAAAACTGACTAAACCAAAAGTAGGCTATATATACATAGCCAATAACCTAAAGGTCAATAAACTAAAGGCCCAATAACATATGGGCTAACAGCAGCAACACATATGGATGTAATGGGGATAGAAGAATCACAAGTAAGCACGAAAGAAATTGAAGATACAAGGAAAAAAGAACGAGTATTAATAAAACTAATAAATTCATAGTATAAAAGTCCTATTCAAACTTTTCATGATATAGTAACACATATAATGGAAGAAGATACACACAAAGAAAGTGTTGAATAAAATTCAACAGGAGGTGGATAGAAGAAAAAGAGGGATTAGTCGGTGTGGTAGGATATAGGCCAAAAGTGTATTTATATCTAATGATAGCTATAAAAAATATGAGGAAATAAAATAATCAAGGAAAGTCAAATAACCAACTTATTAAAAGGGTAATGCCAAAAAGAGGTCTTTCAAATAAGTCTAGTAAATGATGATGAAGGAAATATGTTAGAATATTAGATCTATTAATACATAACAAGCCTTTACTAGGCAGCAAACACTTAATAGACATCATAAGTATTTTCTTATATCTCTTATGGAGCCATTTCAAAATAGGATAAATATGTAGGGATAAGAAAAAAGACTGAATATAAACTTGATAGGTACAAATTTAAATAACAAAATCTATTTTTTTATTAGAGAAGGGACAAACATTGTGATAGTCAGTGATGCAGACAAATATATTACTACTAAGGAACAATTTTGTAGGATAAAAAATATATGCTAATTACCATGGAATATGCTAAGTGCACTGAAAAGTAGAAAATAACATTGTGGAATAATATCTATAGTAATGCTGTGATTATGCATCTTTTGTTCAGAGAAGGTAATTTTAATGCAATTCTTTATGAGGATGAAAAAAAATATGGTGTTATAAGTCAATCTACAAGAGATGGAAGATTTTGAATTTTGTGTCAATTCTTGTGAACTTGAAAAAGTTTCTTTTAAAGAAAGTACTTTTACTTGGTGGAATGGTAGAGCAGGAGTTGATTGGATTTTTAAGAGTTAGATAGAATATTAATAAATGCAAAATTATTGGAATGGCTCCCTAAAATAAAAGTGGAACATTTATCAAGGACAGATTTAGATCATGCATCTCTTTCCCTGATAATAAAGGCAAAAAAGAGATCTATTATAAGGCCATTCATATTTTTGACCATTTAGGTGGAAAATGAGTCTTTGAAAAAGGTGGTTTATAAGAATTGGAGAACTACAGAGAGAGAGGTAACAATTGTTGGATTTTTAAAAACAAGCTAATGGCTTTAAGATCAAAGATTAAAAAGAATTTTGCTGATACTTTTCAGCAAATATTAATAAGAGAAGATTATTATGATAAAGGAGCACCTTTGTGAGGAAGATCCATCACACATAAATAGGATGGTTTTGCAGCAGGCACATGAAAAAGTTAAGAAACATCTTAATTTTGAAGAGGAATTTTGGAGATAAAAGTCTAAAATAACATGGTTTTAAAAGGGGGACAAAGCATACGGTTCTTTCATAAATTTGTGAAGGATAGATTAAAGAGGCTTCAACTTAAAAAAATCAAAGATGATAACTAGATTGAAAATTCAGACATAATAACAAAAGAATCTGTGGATTTTTACAAGGCCTAGTTTACTCAAGAAGAAGAGGGTTCTACTTTTGACATTTTGATTCACCTGCCAGAAATGATAACATATGAGGATAATTGAATTCTGGGAGAATGACCTATAATGAAGGAGGTGAAACATGCTAATTTTTTGTCTAAGAAAGTAGTGCATATTTTCCACATGG
Organism: Capsicum baccatum var. pendulum; assembly: GCA_030864225.1. Taxonomy (NCBI): domain Eukaryota; kingdom Viridiplantae; phylum Streptophyta; class Magnoliopsida; order Solanales; family Solanaceae; genus Capsicum; species Capsicum baccatum. Next base: position 163,109,391 of record CM061560.1, read on the forward strand.
TTTCACGGGGCTCTTCTATCAATATTATTGGGATATAGTTGATACGTTCCGTGTTGGCCTTGGTGGGGGTGTGGATGGGGCCCCGTGTTGGCCGTGGTGGGGGTGATGGCCTTGTGTGGTCGCGGAGGGGTTCGTGGCCCCGTGTGTGATTCAGGGCCTATAAAGGGTGGGTTGCTGCCTCGCTCCACCAGCTATAGCTTTTAGAGCAGTTGGTTAGCAGTTCACTCTTAAGGTTTGGTATCAGAGCGGAGGTCACGGGTTCGAATCCCGCTTACACCATGCGCAGGTACGAGGTCAGTTGTATCTCGCTTACGCCATGTGCAGGTACGAGGACGTACCTCTTCAAAGGAAGAGGGGATGATACGTTCCGTGTTGGCCTTGGTGGGGGTGTGGATGGGGCCCCGTGTTGGCCGTGGTGGGGGTGATGGCCTTGTGTGGTTGCGGAGGGGTTCGTGGCCCCGTGTGTGATTCAGGGCCTATAAAGGGTGGGTTGCTGCCTCGCTCTACCAGCTATAGCTTTTAGAGCAGTTGGTTAGCAGTTCACTCTTAAGGTTTTTTCTGTATCATGTGGTATCAAAGCAAGACCGGTTGTGTTCCAACATAACCCATCTTGGGCTAGTTCACGGATTAAACAAACTACAAAAAAAAAAAAATTTTGAAATCTGTCCACTAAAAGTTGAAAACCGAGAATGATGGTGTATGCTTAGATCTAGGTGTTATTTTGCTTGTTTAGTGAGTTTCTAGTGTTGGTTTCTTTCTCACCAACACTAAGGTGTCTAGATCCGAAAGTTGAGCTTGAAAGGTTGAATATTGTGTAGTGACTTGAAGTGGCCGAAAGTTGAATGTTGTTGATGACCAAAAGAAAAATCGGTGGTTGTGTGATTATGTGCTAAGGAAGTGTTGAAGTTTGTGGAGTGTTCATCTTTTGAACTTGTGCATATTGTTCCTCTGGTTGAAGTGTTCATCTTGTTGTGTGCTCAAGTGGTAAAATTATAAAGTTGATTGTGAAAGACTTGCACCCATCACTTTGTAGCCTTGTCAATCACTTCCCCTAAATTAAGGAACCTTGTTTTGTGGAAATTGTCAACCAAACCCACTTTCTTGAGTTTGAAAAAGAGTTAAGACTTCAAAATTTTAGTTTTCCCACCCAAAACACTTTTCAATTTATCACAAGTTGTGTGAATATTAAATCAAGACAAAAATATATATATATATATATATATAAATCCGAAGAGAAGAATAACGTGTGGGGGCCCTTGCATGCTACCATGTCACTATAAGCTCAACTTAGGATATTCCTTGGTTGCTAATTGTTGATTCTTGGTTTCCCTTACTTGGTCTTAGAACTAATTAACAAACTAGTATTTTTCCCACTAGGTTGTCAACTAGTTCCTTGAGCCGTTTATTCGCGTCAACGATTATTTGTGTGCTTTTATTCGTTTGAATGAGTTGCTGATTTTGATTCTAGTCCGGCAAGAATTCTTTGAGTCTTCAAACAAGAATCCATTTCGGCTAAGAGCTTACTCAAACCTTGTAAATCTCACGGTTACTAGCCAATTATACAACACTTGTGGAACACGGACTTGTGGTGACTAAAGCGGCTAATACCTTGACGATGGAAGGAACAACATCTCATAATGCGGATACTAATGCCCTTGATTCAATGAGGGCCACTCTTGAGGCCGTTACTCGGACACTTGAAAGGATGAATTCGGAATTTGGAGCCGTGAGAGGGGACTTGGCAGCAATAAGGGGGGAAGTATCGACTATTAGTGGGAGGCTAGATCAAGTGGAGAGTCAAAGGAACTCTCGGCCATCGACTCCTCTACACGTATCCACCAATGGTCATGATAGGACCTCCTCCGCAACCATCACCCCCGAAATGATCCACCAAATGTTAAATGCACCCCAAGCTCCACTAAATACCGCAAACCAATCTACCAACTTTCCTCCAAACCGAGACTCCACTAGACCACTACATTTCCAAGCTCCTCCAATTCCGCAAGAGGGATTTGGACGCCAAGCACCTCCACTAAATCCGAACCCTCCCTTCCAAGCTCCACTAAACCAAAGACCACAAATTCCAATTCCTACGAATCAAAATGGCCAAGGCCGACCAGCCCACTTTGACGGATACGGTAGAGAGGAGTATAATGGAGAGGGAGCCTATGATGATGCTTATATGAGGGAGGAGGAGTTAAGAGGGGGCCGGGGGGAACCTAGGAGATACCGGGGGTATGGAGAAAGGGGAAACCGACACCAAGAGAGAGACGTAGGCATCAACACCATCAAGTTGAGCTTACCTATCTTTAAGGGTGAAAGTGACCCCGAGGCCTACTTAACTTGGGAATCGGCTTGTGACAAAGTTTTCCAAGTTAATGACATCTCGGAAGAAAAGAAGAGTTGCTATGCTATAGCTCACCTCGAGGGCTATGCTAACACTTGGTGGGAGTATGTTAAGCGATTTGGTAATGAATTGGTTGACGGGCAGCCACCACCTTGGTATCGGTTGAGGTATTTGATGAGACAACGATACCTTCCCGAGAGATACCGACATGAATTACTTGCTAGACTATATGGCTTGCGGCAAGGAGGCAAGAGTGTGGTGGCCTATTTTGACGAGTTCCAACAACTCATGTTGAAACTTGATCACCGTGGGGAGCAAATCAGCCACGACATCATCCGGTTCAAGTGTGGATTGAACAAGGAGATCTCCACTCACTTGACTCTTCATCGGTTCGAAACTATTGACGGTATATTCCAAGCGGCCCTAGAGATTGAAAGGGAACTTAAGGAGAGATCAACCTTCAAGGCAAGGGTCCAAACCCCCTCGGGTTGGGCCAAAAACAAGGACCAACCCGGTCCTCCGAAGCTGCCCGAATCCAAAACGGTTCCTAAGTTTCCCCCGAAGATGGAGGCTCACAAATACCCCAACCCAAAGGGGTTCCAATGTTTCAAGTGCCAAGGTTGGGGGCATAAGGCAAATGAATGTCCGAACCGGCATAATGTGATCCTACGAGAAGGGAAAGTATACTACCTTGGTGAGGAGGTGGTGTCCGAAAGGGGAGAGGTTGAGGCCGAGCCTCAAGATGGAGAGGAAGCCGAGAAGGAACCGAATGAGGAAGGAGTAGATGATAGTGAAGATGTCTATCCACAATAAGGGGAGTGTGTGGTTCCAAACTTTGTGGTTAGACGCGTCATGATTAGTAAGGCGGTAGATGACCTGAGCCAAAGGGAAAATCTATTCCATACTAAGTGCCTTGTAAAGGGGAGTGTGTGCACCTTGGTAATTGATAGTGGTAGTTGTACAAATGTTGCCAGCCATGCTATGGTAAACTTCTTGAAGCTACCGACTACACCACACACTAGTCCTTACAAGCTACAATGGTTGAATGATTGTGGTGAATTGAAGGTCACACGGCAATGTGTGATTCGGTTTAAGGTGGGCAACTACCACGATGAAGTGCTTTGTGACGTGATTCCAATGCAAGCATGTCACTTGTTGTTAGGTAGACCTTGGCAATATGATAGGTCTACTAAACACGATGGGAGGTCCAACCAGTACACGCTTGAGAAGGATGGCCGAAAGGTCACTCTTCACCCTCTTTCACCCTCCCAAGTAAATGAGTGGTATAAAAAATGAGAGAATTAAAAGGGAAGGGGGGGAACCCGAGAGGGGAGAAAAGGGAAGGGAGGCCGTAGGTGAGGAGGTAGGGACATCCGAGGCTATCCCAACGCCAAGGGAAAGGGAAAACGTAGTGATGTTGGCTAGGAGAAAGGAACTTTTCGTGGACCATGATGAAAACAAGCCGATGCTACTTTTGGCCCATTGCTTTAATACTAACCCCACTAATCCTTCCATTTCCCCTTTGATTTCTTGTGTGTTGCAGGAGTATGAAGATGTATTTCCGCAAGAACTTCCGCAAGGATTGCCCCCGCTTCGGGGAATTGAACACCAAATTGATTTGGTGCCGGGTTCACAGCTTCCAAACAAACCGGCCTATAGGAGTAATCCTATGGACACGAAGAAGCTTGAAAGACAAGTGGAGGAACTACTCAACAAGGGATACATCAAGGAAAGTATGAGTCCGTGTGCTGTTCCGGTACTTTTGGTACCAAAGAAGGACGGAACGTGGCGCATGTGTTTCGATTGCCGAGCCATCAACAAAATCACTATAAGGTATCGTCATCCAATCCCTAGATTAGATGATATGTTAGATGAGCTCCACGGATCTTGTGTGTTTTCTAAAGTGGACCTTAGGAGCGGCTATCACCAAATTCGCATGCAACCCGGTGATGAGTGGAAGACTGCATTCAAGACCAAATTCGGTCTATATGAGTGGCTGGTCATGCCATTCGGCCTTACCAATGCTCCTAGTACTTTTATGAGGCTAATGAATCATGTAATGAAGCCTTATATTGGAAAGTTTGTGGTAGTTTACTTTGATGATGTGTTGGTGTATAGTAAGTCTATTAATGAACATGTAATGCATTTGAAATGTGTGTTTGATGTGCTCCGAAAGGAGAAGCTGTATGCCAACATGGAGAAGTGTTCTTTTGGTGTTGATAAAGTCATATTCTTGGGTTTTGTTGTGAGCTCAAGGGGAGTGGAAGTGGACGATTCCAAGATAGACTCTATACGAAGTTGGCCGACCCCTAAAACTATTGGAGAAATCCGAAGTTTCCACGGGTTGGCAAGCTTTTATAGGAGGTTTGTCAAAGGATTTAGTTCCATAGAAGCCCCCTTGACCGAGGTAATTAGAAAGGACGGACCCTTTAAATGGGGTGAAGAGCAAGCTAGGGCTTTTGAGGCCTTGAAAGCTACGCTCGTCTCGGCGCCTTTATTGCAATTACCCGATTTTGATAAGATGTTTGAGGTAGAGTATGATGCTAGTAAGGTCGGCATCGGGGCTGTTTTGATGCAAGAAGGTAAGCCCGTTGCCTATTTCAGTGAAAAGCTCAAAGGGGCAACTCTTAATTACTCGACCTATGATTTGGAGTTGTACGCCCTTGTTAGAGCTTTGGGAAATTGGCAACACTATTTGTGGCCTAAGGAGTTTGTGATACGAACGGATCATGAGTCGTTGAAACACCTTAAGAGCCAAGACAAGCTGAATAGGCGTCATGCTAAGTGGATTGAGTTCATCGAAACTTTCCCTTATGTAATTCATTACAAAAGGGGAAAGAAAAATGTTGTTGCCGATGCCTTGTCTCGGAAGCATGTGCTTGTTGCTACCTTGTCTTCGAAGTTAATGGGTTTTGAGAGCTTGCGGATGTTGTATCCCGAGGATCCTACCTTTGCTCCTATTTTTAGGGAATGCGAAGAGTGGGGAAGGGACCGTTGGCTTAAGGAAAATAACCATTCCTCCTACTCTCGGTTCGAGGGGTATTTGTTCAAAGGGAGGAGGTTATGTGTTCCTTCTAGTTCTTGGAGGGAATTACTTGTGAGGGAGGCCCATGACGGAGGCCTCATGGGTCACTTTGGGGTAGACAAGACCCTCGGAATCCTAGAGGAGAACTTCTATTGGCCCAAAATGCGCAAAGATGTCACAAAAATTTGTAATCAATGTGCGGCCTGCCGGAGTGCTAAATCTCGCCTCCGACCTCAAGGATTATACACCCCGCTCCCTACTCCCCTTAGACCTTGGCTGGACATCTCGATGGATTTCGTCTTGGGGCTGCCAAGGACTAGAAAGGGTCGAGATAGTATTTTTGTGGTTGTTGATAGATTTTCTAAAATGGCTCACTTTATTCCATGTGCTAAAACCGAGGACGCTCCTAGTGTAGCTTCATTATTTGTTGAACATGTTGTAAAGCTTCACGGAGTACCAAGGACCATTGTGAGTGATAGGGACTCCAAGTTCCTAAGTCTCTTTTGGAAGTCCATGTGGGGTAGGCTTGGGACGAAGTTACTTTTCTCCACGTCTTGCCACCCACAAACCGACGGCCAAACGGAGGTAGTAAATAGAACCTTAGGGTCTATGCTACGTTCTATGGTTAAAGGTAAACTGACTTCATGGGAAGAACACCTACCCTTGGTGGAATTCGCATACAACCGGGTAATACATTCGAGCACGGGAATGACTCCCTTTGAATGTGTTTACGACCTAAATCCCCTTACCCCTTTAGATCTCACGCCTTTGTCTAGTGATCTCATGACCAGCTTAGATGGAAATAAAAGAGCCGAGGCCATGAAGAAAATGCATGAGACGGTGCGGATCAAGCTTGAAAAGAAGAATCAAGAGGTTGCAAAACGGGCAAACAAAGGGAGAAGGAAGCTAGTGCTTGAACCCGGAGATTGGGTGTGGGTGCATCTTCGAAAGGATCGGTTTCCAGCTCAAAGGAAGTCCAAATTGCTGCCGAGAGGTGATGGTCCTTTCCAAGTACTTGAGAGAATCAATGACAACGCCTACAAGATTGACCTACCACCGGAATATCAAGTGCACAACACCTTCAACGTCGGAGATCTCTCCCTCGTGGATGCGGTTGAAGATGATCAAATGCCGAATTTGAGGTCAAATTCCTCTCAAGATGGAGAGGATGATACGGTTAAGGCAACCCCCACAGGTACACGGCCTTTCACACGAAGCCAAGCTCGGGAATTACAAACACTCCAAGCTTTGTTCATGCAAATAGCCGTGTGCGAGTTGTTGACCGAACCAACCAAGGACCTAAACATTTTTATGTGTGAAGAGGGGTCCTAAAGTGTAATAAACTAATCCCCAAGGATGCCACAAGAAAGCAAGGGCGGATGGGTCTTTAAACACCTTTTGTTGTAGTATAAATAGAACATCATAGTGAGATATCCCTTAGTTTATTTTGAAATCTGAAATTGTAACCTAAAACACCAAAATATCTTCTCTCTTCTTCTTCAAGAAGCCGTCCCTAGATCTCACAAGTAGAGGAATACTTGTGTTGTCTCTTTGGCTAGAAACAAGGGTTTTGAGGTTGTTGAGTGCCTCTTGGTCCTTGTAAGAACTTGGTGTTTATATTCATTAGACTTAGGGTCCTCTCTTGATGTTAGGGTTCTTAGTTTCTTGAATGTTATATGTCAAGTTATCTATCTTTCATTATCTTGTTGTGGTTGTGTTGCTTTTGTTTATCTTGAAAGTCTAGTGAAGCCGTGTGGGGCTCGTTTCGATTCACTAGCATTGTGGTATCTCTTGTTGTTCTCGGATTGTGGCTTAAAAACCGAAACTATCTCTTGTGTTGTAATCTGAAAACCGAAACTTAAAACTTGTTGTTCTTGTGTTGTTGGACTGAAATCCGAACTCTTGTGGTTGTTGGTTTGATCTTGTATCAATAGTAAAGAAGGATATATATAATGTGGTGAAAGGCTTCTTTAAAGGTATTACTCCTCCTAAAAGCGTACTCATACCAACTTAGTGTTAATTCCAAAGAAGGAACTGATCGAGGCTTTACAGATATGAGACCTATCGGTCTCAATATATTTATTAATAAAGTTATATCCAGTGTTGTAGGGAGACTGGAAAGTATGTTGCTTTGATTGATATTCAAAAATCGGTTAGGTTTTATTAAAGAAAGAATATTATAGAAAATGTGTTGCTTACTCAGGAAATTGTCACTTGTATAAGATTTAGAAAAAAGCCAGCTAATGTTATTATAAAGCTACGTTCAAGGCTTATGACATGACTTATTTTTGACTCCTTCTAACGAGAGTAACGAGGAAGATAGGTTTTAAAGAAGCGATTATTAAAATGATCTTAAGATTGATAGATAATAATTGGTACTCCGTTATTACTAATAGAAAATTAGAAGGTTTACTTCACTCTATCAAAGGAATTAATAAAGGTGATCTTGTATCACCTGCTCTATTTATACTTGTGGTACAGGTTATTTATGGAGATCTAAGTGCTCTATTTAAGAATAGTGGATATAAGGGATGCGAGATTCCAAAATAGAGTAGAAAAATTTATTATCTGGCATATGTAGAGAATATAATCATCTTTATTTTACTGATTGAGGGTCACTAGAGAGTTAATGGTATTTCTTGAAGATTATCAAGAAGTGGAAAACAGCTTGTCAATAATCATAAAAACAATTCTTATATATACAAAAAGGTGGCTACTGGTCTACAAAATAAGGTGAAGTTGATAACTAGATTTAATCAAAGAGAATTCCCTTTCTGGTATCTTGGTTGGCCTATCACCTTGCCAGAAAGAGAAAAGGATACTCCAATGATATGATCATGAAAATAAAGTGAAGACTTCAAAATTGGAAGGGAAAATTGCTTATGGTGTTAAGATAGTTTTAATTAAAAGTGTGCTGTAAAGCATCCCTCTCTCTATTTATTGTCTATTGTGGTACCCCCCCTAAGTTTATCTTGTATGAATTGTATAAGATTTTAATAGATTTATATGGAGCACTAAATATGAAGGCAAGAGTAAGCATTGAATAGATTGGGATGATATGTGTTATCTAAAATAGGGGGGAGGATAAAGGTTTAGGCCTATTTGATATATCTAAAGCTATGTATGGCAAAATATAGTGGAATTTCAGAACTACTAGGTCAATCTAGACAGATTATTTTTGGAACAAATACTATGACAAGTTCATCCTCACGTTAGTATGAAGAACAAGTGGTTCCCCGATATATAAGAAAATTCTTGAAGCAAGATAATAAATAGCATAAGAGATATGATGGGAGCCTATAGTGGGTTCATCTAGCATATGATCTGATAAATAGTATAAATTTGAGGCTTTGTATCATGCTATGGATCAGGATTTTTAAATAATTAAGAAAATATGTGATACTAACTCTCTTATTGCTGATGAAAGGTGTGATAAACAAAAGATATTAGAGATCATGCCTCAAGATATAGTTCAACATGCACAAGAGAACATAAGTATTAGCAAACGTGCATCACCATAGGACTTTCCTTGGTGGATGCCCACTATCACTGAAAGATTCAATGTTGCAAGTGCTTTTCATTTATTTCGATAGAGAAAAGAGCCTTCATATGATCTGAAGTGGATACCTTTTTGTGGAGGCTGTGGAATTTTAAGCTACCTATTAATAAGATTTTATATGGATGTGGCATTAAGCTGGTTGCAGGATGCAGATGTTGTAAACCTCCTTATATAAAAAACTTGCCATCATGTTTTTATCCGTAGTGATTTTGTTCAAATAATTTGGAATTACTTTTCTATATATGCAGGGTGGAGGGTCCTTTCTTACAACGCCGCTAGACAATAAAAAAAGGTGGTGGTATGTTGACTATTCCAGTATATTTAAACTAATAATTCAAGCCGTAACGTATATAAATCAAGAGAAAGTTGAATCCTGCAAGCGATATGAATTGGAAAATAGTGATAAATGATATTTCCAAAAGTTTGTAGTATTTATCTATTTTTTTTATATCCTTGGATAAAAGGAAATACGAAAGGACTGGCCTTTACCAGTGGATGATTTTTAGGACTATAGACCTATTGTAAAGACAATGCAAGTGAACTGGAAATTGCCTAATCTCGGTTGGTTCAAATATAACTCAAATGGTCCTAAAAAAGAAATCATAATTTAAGATCAATTGCACTCTAAGTTTGGAATCATGAAGGAGAATTTCAATATGATTTGTGTAAGCAAATAGAGGATTCTACTAGTATATATGTTGAAGCACTTGCTTTGAAAGAAGAATGTGAATATTGTGTTCAGAAATTGTTTTTGTCATTGAGATTAGACACTAATTCATTAGCACTAACCAATATTGTGAGAGGAGAATAGGATTGACCATGTAGTATTATGATGATAATCAGGTAAATAAAGGAGATCATGCAAGAAAGTCAAATCAAGTACACCACACATTCAGGGATGGCAATGACATGTAGATTTTGTAACTAATTGGTGTTTTAGTTTTGCAGGTGCACAAAATTATAACAAACTTCTAGAGCAACCTAAAGAAGCAAAAGGAATATTCATTTTAGACAAGAAATGGATTCTACACATAAGAATAAAGAAAATAAAAGAGAAGGCATCAGACTGGCGAGCATCTACATATAGTAGTTACAAATACTACTCTCAACAAATGCATCATACAATATGGGAGAATCAATTTTGGTAAGTCTAAATTCAGATAGGTACAACAACAAAAGCTAATGCACAATAATTCAACTGGAGAAAAGGTATAAGAAATACTTTAGTACAAGCTTTTAGATTCTAAAAGTATGGTTTTAATCTTAAATGGCTTTCAACTCCTTGTAGAAAGTAGGCGTAGATATTAAGTGTGTACCTAAGAAATCTTAGATTTAGTCATGGATCTAATTACACTTGAACTAAAAATAAAAAATCAAAGCTTGGATTTTAGTTCCAATCGAGTTTGAAAATGTACCATTTGGTGAGATTTTAAGGTGACGTGACATATTTTCTATTCATATCAACTTTTATTTTCTTTAGCTTAGGTAATAATCTGATGGTCACAATAGTTTAGGAGCTGGTTTTGGGCTTAACAAGAAATAAATTAGGTGACTTGCACTTACTTGTCCATGTTTTAATCATCGACGTGAGAGAAGAGACAAGCTAACTTTCCACTGTCCTCTTTCGAAGGTTGTAGAGGCTGATTTTCTTTAGCTTTAGTTTTTATTCCTTTAGTTATTTTTGTTTTTGATTGATCTTAGACCAGCTGGGATGAATATCTTTTGTACAGATCTTGCTATTTTAATAAATGGGCAAAATTTGGATCTTTAATTGAAAAATATATAATTATCTTCTAATGATCGTAAAAGACTCAACAAAAAAGTTAGTACTTATTTTTAAAGTTATAAATTCTAATCCATTATATTGTAAACCTAAAATGAATTGATTGATATTTATATGTTCTTAAATCAACTAAAATGAAAATTGTTATAGTGATATGTTTCATTCCATATTAAAAATTTTACATTTCAAAATAGTATATATTGTATATGGTAAATATTCTTGAGAATTGCAAGAAATGTCTTATGCGATCAGCTGTGAGATAGTAAGGGAAAGTGTAGGGATGAGAGTAAAAACTTTGCTAGAAGGTTTATTAAGGGGAATCCCATTAGAAAACTCATATAGTTTGGAAGATAAGTACATGGAACAAGGTTTCCAAAACTCTTAAGTTAGTAGATGTGTATCGTACCTGTCTGACCTAAATACAGGATAGCGTCCATAATAGGTAAGACACCTGACATTCTTTCATTGGGAACAATACTATCGAGGCACCAAAAAATACGGCATTATTATTAGTTGAAAACCATATTTTGTAGCCAATAATAAGTGCTTCATTCATTTGTAAAACAAGTTGCAAATAGAAATAGGAATATAATATATTTTTACTTGCTATTCAGGCTGTGTCTTTAAATTTTTTCTGCTTTCTAGCCCTCCAGTTGATCATGAACTCTTATAGGTAGGTGTTGATCCTTGAGGAACAGTCTTTAGGGATCTCAACAAGTGTTCTTTACTTTTACTAACCTAAGTTGTCTGTTTACTTGTATTTTAGTCTACTATTTTGTCACATAGTTGATCGATTCTCTCAATACTTGTCCTAATGCTCTTGGACAGCTCTATAAATTCAACTATACTATTTTAAGGAAAATAGTTTGTCCTTCATAGCAAGGCCAGAGATATTGTGTGTGAAACTATCCTTGCATGCCTTACTAGTTAAACTTTATGTTATTTTTTATTTCTCGAGTAAAGGAGTGAAACAGGAGAAGACAATGACGAATATGTCATATGACAACTTGGAAACGGTATCTAGATAGAATCACCAACTTGGGACATGTAAAGAGGTTTTGTATGGAAGAATGAGAAGGTTCCTCAAGGACTTAGACCTAACACTCTTATGAGGATACACACATACCTCCCTATAAATGGTAACGAGATAGAAAGGAGAATGCATAGGTTAATCTAAAAAATATCAAGAACCTTCGATGGTGCTCCTCCTAGATTTCACCAAACCCTAGAATAAGATAATTTCTCAAAAGGAGTTTTATAATAAGAAGATAGAAGAGATGGAGAATAGCATCAAAACCCTTAATGTCTTGGGTAAGAACCATCACAAAAGAACTGTCACATAATCTCCGATAGTCGTTTACCCACTACCATAAATGGGAATAATATAATCAAGAAAAAGTTAAATCTTTCATGTCATAAAAGTTTGGCTAAAACCTATTGGTTAGGACCCTAGTTTGGTAATCTCGACTTCTTCAGTGTCTATAGATTCTTTTGATATATTGATAGATAGCTTCATAAAGATGCGCATGAGAAATACAAAGGTCAATTTATGAAGGGGGATATCTTTAAAATTGAATGAGGAGAACAAAAATGATATGGGATTTTGTCATTAGGTTTCAAAGAAAATGATGCGGTTGCTAAAGGTGCTAGACAACTTGGTCGCGATCGCACTCATTAAGGTATAAACCCCAAAAAGTTTAGTGGACACATTCAATTTCAAAGAATCTTTGGCATAGTTTGAATATATGATATTAGTGGAAATTTACAACTGGTATGAGTCCAAGATTCTTATAGAATATAACTATCTAAGGACTCTTAACAAGAGCCACAGAGTTTGGAATAAAGTTAAGGTATTGAAGATCTAGTCTAATTGAAGTTCAAAGAGGAATAATTCTCAATGTGTGTTCGATTTAGAAGGACTCACCATAATTGTAATTTGTCATATTCTTCTAGGAAAGACACAACTCACCTAGAGGGCTAAGTTTGACGTATGTAGGACAAGGAGAGAAGAGATCAGGAGGACATCATGCTCGAAGGGTTTTGTAAGATAAGAAAGTAGTAAATCAAGTGGTATTTGACTTTGACGTCAATGAACCCCAAGCTCTCTTAAAACATCATTTTACCACTAGCATAGCACTGGTATTACACATAACGTAATAAAAAGGGCATATATTATGAAACTACTATGGTCAGAACCCATCATGAGGGATATATCCTAATGGTGACAATTTTATGGAAATAATAGGAATGATATCGGGTATTGTCGACATCACTAAAAAGTTGTTCCATATCGAGTAAAATATAAACACATGAAAGGACTTTTGAGTTATCACACCAGAACTACAACTATTGGAGGTCTTAAAGCCAAAATTCATTAGACAACCTCGTCAATTATTAGAATATCATAAATTATGCTATCGATAGATGACCAATGTTTGTCTTTCTTTATGTCTCTATTTTACAAACCCTAATTTTCTTTCTCTTTTATGCCTATAAAATAATTTCGTGTGAAGTTTTATCCAGCCTTTAAAGAACATTATCAAAGAGCAATAAAAGGAACTCAAGGATGAACTTATAAAAACTGTTGTGGCTCAAGAGAATTAATCAAAAGCAAAAACAAGAACCTAAGAGATTATGCATTGCACTGGTTTCCCTTCCATTATATTTTTTCCTTATTAGGGGGTTTAACGACAAGGTTTTTCCTTGAGAAACATAAGATGATTCCTAAAGAATGCAGTTAGTTTTCTGCTACCCAATTTATGGCGAAGGATGGATGCCCAGAGTATAGAGAACGTCCTCATTCAAGATTTTAATAACATGGTCTAATTACCTCTATATTCTCTCACACTTAATAATGACATAAAATATTCAGTATATAAGCATACCATGGAATCTGCATCTCTGAGCTACTAAAAGGAACATGCTCCTAAATTAGGGACTCAAAGTACCAAAATCATGAGAACCTTACCTTAATGGGATCTTAAATTCTCAGCTTCAAGCTTTAGGTGGGGGTTAGCTCCTAAGCCAAGGAATTGAAACCTCAAAACCTCTGAAACCACAAAGCCAATAAAAACTTCTGAGGTTATTTACAAGGTCAGAGTTGCTTCTAAAATTTATCAGATTAGAACAAGTGAACTGTGATGAAGCAGCATCCTAGGATTAGTCATACAAAAATAAAGTATTTTCCTATAAAGACACCTAGTTTTTGTTCAAAGTAGATCCTAAATCTACTAGGTAAATGTGAGAGAAAGGCATGATCTCCTTGATTCCCTACGCCATAAGTTACCAACATTCATCCTTTCTAAGTGACACAATGTATAAAATATAAATATAAAAGATCCCCCTCATCAAATGAGGAAAGAGGACTTTGTCCAAAAAAATAGAGAGGAATCGTCCCCAATCTAATAATAATATAGACGGTGAAGGCAACGCCCATAAATAAAAATACTAGTTAGACAGTATCTTCTCTTAGTTTCTTTATTGCTTTTTAACTAGACTTGTTACAATAAAATTCCTTCTAAAGAAAAAAAAGTCCTTCTGCACATTTTTCACATTATGAATAGATGAACAAGTTTCCCTTTCATTTTGAATAAAAGGAGAGTCTGGGGAAGGTTTCCATGGTTAGAGCACTGTGAAAAGGTTCTTGATTAATCGATCACATTGAAAATACTAAGGGAAGGAAACTAAAATATGAAAGGATAGAAAATGCAAGTCAAAATACACGCAAATAGTCAAAGGCTTAAAAATAAAATCTTTCCTTTATATAGACACCATAAAAGGGTTCACATTTTATATCCCTAATAAAAGGGGATACAACGGCTACCCTCATCTATTAAGAATAATGTAATAACAATGACTAGGTGATCTAAAAGAAATATTTGACAATTAAAAAATGTGATCACTATTAGAAAATATAACAGCTGGAGCAACTCCATGACCAAATGGTAGGAAAAAAGTGGTGAGAGGCTATCCAACCATACTCTGAAAGAGAAAGAGTCTGAAGGTAGCAAGAGTGACTAATAGTTTCCTAACCTTTTCTCACTCTAAATCTAGAAAGAATTAGCTAAAAGTTACTGAAAATATTGAGCATTTTTCCTTTTGTATCTTGGGATCTTACAAAGTAAAATTCCAAATTTGTCTCTCAAATTTCTCAACTAGTCGCGATCACCATCTCTTGGTCATGACATGACTCCTACGATTGAAGTGGTTACTCTGCGATTACCTCTCTCTGACTTCTTGACTGATTATGATTGCAACCCTGATAGTGTAATCGTAGTATCTGAAGGTCGTCTCCAAGGCTTGATTTTCAATTTTTGCTCTACTTTCTCATTTTTCTTCTTTTCCAGCTTTGTGTAAACTCATTCTTATCAGATTTCCTGCAAATTCACAAACAAGGAAAAATAATGCATTTTGATAAATAATTAGCCTTATACACATAATTAATTAATCATAGTGTATAAGAATTTAAACTTGAATAAGTAGTAAACACTCGTCAGAGGCCTAAAATAGGTGACTTTGATTTTAGCCAGTAGAGAACATATGGTGGGAGCCGATATTCTTTCGATTAAAGGTCATCAAATAAGCATCATTAGCTTATAATTTATATCTAACATCCAGAACTAGATATGATCAAAAGGGTAGATCATTAAGCTCTCATTATAAGAAAGTATTGCAAGGGGCAATTTTAATGCCCCAAATTTTTGGCCCTTGAAAATTTCTAAAATTTTATCCTTACTGTATAGACTACGAATCCCCTTATGAGTCATAGGGATTCTTGATGAGTTGTTAGACCTAGATCGTAGTCTAATGTGCTATGTAAATATAGCACTTTCGATGCTTAAAATAAGGAAAGATGCAGCTTTTGGAGGCCTTTTTGTTAGATATGATCCATTTTGGGTATGCTTTGGAAGAAATCATGTTTTAGATATTAAGCTCATGAAAATGGTGTTTTTGGCTACTTTTTGGATCATTATGGATGATCAAGATATTTTTTGGCTTGATCGTGATGAAATCATGTTCGAGAATTAAAGAAGAAAAGAAAACTAACTCTGGCACTTACTAAGTTAACCCACGGACTATAGGTAGGACCTATGGACCGCAGGTAGACAAAGTAGGTGCCATAAGTCCAAAATATTGAGATTTGATTTTGCAAGATTTTTCCCATCTGGTACATGCAGTACGTACCTGTGCTCGAAACTAGACAGTAGGTATAACCTGCATCTTTGTCCAAATTGCACTATGTTCATCCATATGAAGATGATTAATATTTGGGACGTGACGAGAAAGCTAATACATAAGCCATTATCCCTCCTTCTTTACCTCCTAATATTAAGTTCAATGTCTCTAGTGCTATAATCTAACTCTTGTACTTGAAGAGTGTGTTTTCGAGGTTGCCTATAGACGATGCACACATGCATCTAAAAAATTTTATTAGGATATGTACTTTATATACCATATCAAGTATAACTTAGAAGGTACTAAGACTGAGGTTGTTCCCCTTCTCACTTACAGAAGAAGCATCCTTATAGATTAGGGAAATACTAAGAAGGTCTATTATTATATGGAAGGAGCTACATAGATAATTCATGAATAGGTTATTTCCTCCATCCAGGGTGTTGTAGCTCAAGGACGATTTATAATTTCAGGCAGCTACAACCAGAGTCTATGTATAAGGAATGGTTCTGGTTCAAGAAGAGGCTTATTATGGTACCCAACCACCAAATATCATGGACAATCTTGTCAGAGATATTCTATAGAGCCCTGACTACAAGTTCTAGAGCAATGGCATACACTATTTGCAGAGGAGCCTTTATGAGATTATGATGGGAAATAGTTGCGGGTATTATGGATCAAATTTTATTGGCTAACAAAGGGTGGAAATCTCAAGATATTTCACTAATATAGACAGATATTGATAAGTTGGTCAAATAATTTACATCCACCAATTCTTTTAAAGCACATGAAGTTGGGATATCAGAGAAAGCAAAGTTTGTAGGTTATCAGTTGGCAAGTTTTTGAGTCCAAAGGCAAAGGAATCAAGGTTGGAACTATCATGATAACAGAGATAAGTAAATTCTACCTAGCAGATGTGAGGTGGAGTCTAGAATAGAAGAGATTTTGACTATCTTGATGAAGGTTCAAAAGAGCTAGGAGACTTGCCTCATTGAACTTAAAGCTGAAATTTTAGGACTAGCCCAAAAGGTTGAATCACACGTGATTTCTATTAAGTAGTTAGAGCAGTAGTATGGGAAAATCTCTATCACTTTGGCTGAGATGCATTTAGGATCATTACCTGGTGATAATATGCAGAATCCTTCAACAGTTGTTCATGGTATGTCTATTGATACTTAGGATGAATCCTTAACTGATAAGCACTTTTTTCCTACTACAGATGAGCCTAAGAAGTTGGATATTGATATTGATGAGCCACCTAAGGCAGAGTTTGAGAAGCTATCCTGTATTGATGATGATTTTGATAATGATTTCAATGATAATTGGATTGCAGAAAATCTCACAAACTCGGGTAGAAATGAAAGGGGACCCAGGTGCATTGACTATCCCATGTTCTATTAGACCTTGTGATGTTAATCAATCTCCGTATGATTCAGGAGTAGGAATAAATATTATTCCGTTGGTGATATACAAGATATTGGGGTCAGGAGAACTCAAGACTATATCTACAAGGCTTTTGATGGTTGATTCATCTTTAAAGATGCCAGTAGGTATAGTGCATGATATGGAAATAAGAGTAGCAAAATTCACATATCCGACAGATTTTATGATTTTAGATTGTGAAGTGGATACCCATTCTCCAATCATATTAGGTAGACCCTTTTATCTACTGGTCAAGTATTAATTGACATAGATTTGGAGGAGATCACTTTCAAGTGTAATGATGAGTAGATGATGTTGAATATGTACATGACCATACAACAACCGGATGATATAAGAGTTGTGGAAGTTATAGATACGGTGGATGATGAGATGATCATAGTTGATATGCCTATTAAGGAGAGATTAGGCATAGAAGCATTAACAACAGTGATTATGAACTTTGAGAGTGATGGGATACCAAACTATGATGAGATGCCTAGTGCACTCCATTGCCGAGCTCTTATAATTATACCCTTAAGAAGCTTGATCTTGAGTTGAAGAATAGAACCATACCTTCTATAAGACCATTGATTGAAAAACCTCCAGTATTGTAATTAAAGGTCTTCCCATCTCACTTGTAGTATGTATCCTTAGGGATAAAAAATACCTTAACGATAATTATTGAAGCAGATTTAGTAGAAACACGGGTGAAAGCTTTGATATCAGTTTTACAAAGTTGAAGAGAGATATTAGGTGGACCATTACTGACATTATAGGGATTTCACCAGGTATATACTCATATAAGAAACAGCTTGAGCTGGATAACATTCCCAGTATTGAGCATCAGAGATGACTAAATCTTTAAAGGCAAGAAGTAGTAAAAAGAGATAATTAAGTGGTTAGATATTGTGGTGATTTTTTGTTTTTCAAAAAGCAAGTGGGTTAGCTTGGTTTAATGCGTACCAAAGAAAGGGGGAATTTTAGTGGTTCCAAATAAAAACAATGAGTTAGTGCCAATAAGTTGTTGCTTGCAGTATGACCCATAGTCACTGGCGATAATTTTTTAGTTTTTAAGTTGAGAGCACTTCAGATTTGATGTCAGTCAAGTCCTGTTAGTGTTGTTGTTAGTTCTTCTGAGGCCACTAGAATTGGCCAGTTTATGAGGCTAAATCCTCTGAATTTCACTGGTTCTAAAGTTGAGAAAGATCCTAAAAATTTCATTAATGAGATGGAAAGGATTTTTCATATAATGCATACTACTGATTTAGTAGGCATGGAGTTTGTTGCTTATTATTTGAAGGATATGGTATCAATGGTATGAGAAATAGGACAAATCTAGAAGTGATAATTCTACGTTCACTTTATAGGATGACTTCTCTAGTGATTTTATTACTCGCCTTTTTCCTCAGGAGTTGAGAGATGTGAAGGCCAAGGAATTCATGAATTTGAAGCAAGAAAGGATGACAGTAAAAAAGTATGACTTAAAGTCTTATCAGCTGTTGCATTATGCTCCTGAGTTAGTATCAAGCATGAGGGATAGAATAAAGAAGTGTGCTGCTGAGTTGTCCTATTATTTTATCTTAAAAAGCAAGCCTGCCTTGTTAAATAAGGATATGGATATCTCTAGACCTCTGGTATATATGCAATAATTTAAAGAGGAAAGAAGATGGAAGAAAAGATGAGTAAAAGGCAGAATAAAAATTTTTGGTAGTCGAATCAGGGTAGAGGTCAATAGCAGAATGGTGGAGATGGTGGAAAATAATTTAAGAAAAAGTGGGAAAATTTTGGTTCCTACTCTACAGCTAGTGATCCTTATCTGAAGTCATTGGGTAATCGTTGTTTTCAAAATAGTGTTGTTCCTAGGGAATAGGGTGTCCATCCTCAGGCTAGTAGGGCTCAGTCAACTCGATCATATCACCCTTGTATATTTTATGGTCAGGTGCATCGTGGTGTTTGTGAAGAAAGGAGGAACAAGTGTTTTAAATATGGTTAAATTAGTCATATGTAGAGGTATTATCCTTTTAGGGTTGCTTCTGGTACAAATAAAATCCATGTGGCTACTTCATCTTCTCCTACACCAAAAGGTGCTACTTTTGCTTTTGGATCCAATACTAGTTGGAATCGTCTGTACGTTCTTACCACCCTCCAGGAATTTAAGGCATCCCTTGATGTTGTTACTAGTATGCTCAAACTTTTATCTTATGATGTATATTGTCTACTTGATACCGAGTCTACTCTCTCTTATGTGACCCCTTATGTTGCTATTCACTTTGGTTTTGATCTGGAATGTATTTCAGATCCATTTTTTTGTCTACACTAGTTGGTGACTCTATTATGCCTAGAAGAGTCTATAGAGGTTGTGTGGTGTCTATCTGTGGTAAGCAAACCTTGGTGGACCTAATAGGGTTAGAAATGTTAGATATTTATATGATTTTGGGGATGGATTAGTTACACTCATACTATGCATCTATTGATTGTCAGACTCGAAGGGTCAATTTCCATTCCCCAAATGAGTCGGTGATCGAGTGGGAAAGTAGTTCCCTATTTCCTAAAGGAAGGTTCATCTCTTATCTTAGAGCCCAAAAATTGATTTCTAAGGGGTGTCTACCATTTATTCCATGTTACAGATTCTAGATCAGAAGGTCCTTCTTTGCAGTCTGTCCCCATGGTCTGTGCATTTCCCAAGGTATTTCCTGATCTTCCTGGTGTTCCTCCTGATTGAGAAATTAATTTTAAGATTGATCTTCTTTCAAAAACTCATCCTATTTCTATCCCATCTTACAAAATGGCTTTGGCTGAACTGAAAGAACTCAAGGAGTAGCTGAAATACCTACTAGATAATGGTTTTATCCACCCTAGAATTTCTCCCTGGGGTTATCTAGTTCTCTTCATGCATAAGAACGAAGGGTCCCTTCAGATGTGTATAGACTATCATTAGATGAATAAGGTGATCATGAAGAATAAGTATCTGTTTCCTAGCATTGATGATGTCTTTGATCATTTTTAGGGTGCTAAGTACTTTTCTAATATTAATCTTCTATCTGGGTACCATCAGTTGAAGATTACGGAGGTGGATATCCCTAAGACTGTCTTCCGAATGCAATATGGTCATTGTGAATTTTTGGTGATGTCTTTTGGTTTGACTAATGCCCTAGTGGCATTCATGAAACTTATGAACTGGGTATTTCATCAGTTCTTATGTTTGTTCATTATTATATCTATTGATGATATTTCGGTGTATTCCAAAAGTGAGGCAGATCATGCCGATCACCTCTGCCTTACGTTGAAAACCTTAAAGGAACAATGGTTGTACATGAAGTTCTCTAAGTGCAAATTCTGGTTGAATATTATGACTTATCTAGGCTATGTTATTGTTTCTTCTGAGGGGGTCATGGTGGATCAAAAGAAGTTTATGGTGTTAAAGAAGTGGCATAGGCCTATGAATCAACCGATATTTGGAGCTTCTTGGGTTTAGCTGGTTATTATGGAAGGTTTGTAGAAGACTTCTCTCTATTTCTTCCCAATCAACTATGTTGGCTCAGGAGAAGGTGAAATTCTTGTGGTTTGATACTTGTGAAGGTAGGTTCGAGAAGTTGAAAGATAAGTTAACATCAAGTCTAGTTTTAACTCTACCCGAGGGTACTAATTGATTTGTTGTTTATTGTGATGTGTCCTGGGTGGAATTGGGTTGTATATTGATGCATCAGATCAAGGTGGTGATGTGGCATGGAAACACGACACTTTTGATGCTTAAAACCACCAATTTATGCATAAACTTAAGGTATTTTGTTGGATATGATGCACTTTGGTGTGAATTGCAGGTAAAATCGATCTACAACAGTACTTGAACAAAAAGAGAAGAAAAAGCTCTGAAAAAGACCAATTTCAAAGAGTATCCGAGTCAGCACCTGAGTCGTAACGAATAGATACGACTCGTATACTGAATCGTATGAATATTAAAACCTAAAACCAAACTGAGGAGCAAATTATGAGGAAGACACGGCTTAAGTACCCCATTCGTAAGCTAGGGTACGAGTCGTATGCAAAATTCATGAATATAATAGAACCTGAGCTACTATCCAGGAGTTGAAGTGTCAGAGCTATACAATTTGAAAGTCTGAGTACGACTCATATAGGGATGCCGTATACTAACCAGTGTTCAAAATCTGAAAAGACTGAAGTCCCAGGTGGGTCCACATGAAGGACAAGAGTCGTAAAATAAGGTACGACTCATAAATGAAAGTCGCATGTTAAACAAAGAGTTGAACCATTAGGCATATCAAACACTGGAATGGATATGACAAGGTAAGGTATGACTTATAAGCTGAGGATACGAATATAGACTGAGTCTTACCGACTGTCGGTTTAACTTTACCTTTCTCATTTTTAAAAGGATTTTTATTTTATATTGAGATACTATAAATACCCTAGGGTTTATATTTTATTAGGTTATGTGTTGTGACATTCTTTTACATGTTATTACACATTATTACATACTTTTATAATTGTTATTAAGATTTTTGGGTTTTATTCACTTGAAGACTTTTGATTTTATTAATCTTAATCTTATGCAATTCTTCATTGATAATCATGGTTTTTGTACAGCGGTTTATCTCCTTAGCTAAGGTTGTGGGAACCCTGGCAGATTAGCTACGTAGAGAAAATGTGAGACTCAATTGTTCTGGGTTTTTCCATGTATCTTAATTCTTCTTCACAATAATTAGCCTTAAGAAGCTGCAATATCTTGTGATTGCCTGTATTCTCATCCATTCGATAATAAAGAAGATTTTGATTGGGAAAACAAGATTAAGACAATAATACGATAGCCAAGTATACCTGACGTTGTAGCAAGGGGCAACAAGGAGACACCCTGAGATAATATCCAAGTGAAACGATGAAATTTATGTTCTATGTAGTAGATAATACCTATCTCGTATGCTTTCCATGTAGAACAACAAAATAATTGGGTTGATCACGAGAAATTTACGTAGTTAGAAGCCAGGGGAACACAGACCTAGCATTCATCTCATATTGATTTCAACTTAAAATCACTCAAGAATTGGTTACTATTTGCAGTTGATAACGAAATATCCCTATTGACTTTCCTATACTACTCATGGATTACATCAAGGCAAGCAACTATTCACGTTTTCCCTATGTGATCGACCCCAACCTCGTTGGGTTACTATATTTTTATTCGACCATATTATACTTTTAGTTGATGTGCAGTTTTGGGTGACATCAAATTTTGGCACCGTTGTTGGGAAAGACAGTTGAGTAGTAAATTAAATTGGTAAAGTTTATGGGTTTTAATTTTTCTATTTTTGCTTTAGCATACGCCGGTGTATGCCAAGTACTAGAAGTAGAGACAATCCTTTACTTCCATTTGATCTAGAGCCAGAAAGAATCTTTTAAACACCTAGAAGGATGTCAGGACAAGTTCATAATAGGGTGCAAGATCTACCACCTGTGGACCAAACATGACACTCCCGCGTACTCCATTAGATCCATAGAATATTGCAGACTTACAGACACAACAACTATTGGAAAAATAACATAAAGAAGTAGAAGAAGCCAAACTTATTGTAGATGTGGCAGTAGCTCGGCAAGGGTTGGTACGACCGAGATAGTTTGTTGATCATTGAGTTTAGAAAGGCAGGGCTCCATTTATTCCAACATATCAACACGTAGACCCATATAATAAAGATGATGAAGATCTGGCTTATGTTGAGCCTACGGAGGCTTGATCCATTGTTCCTCGTCCATTAGACCCTAATGTGAAGTTTGATATCACTAGTGTTATGATCCAATTGCTAAATCTGAAGGGTGTGTTTTCGGGAATTGCTAAGGATGATGCAAACATGTACCTTACAAATTTTCTTGGCATTTGTACAAATTAAAATATTCCAGGGGTAAATCAAGAAGCATTAAGATTGAGTTTGATCCTATTTTCTTTGATTGAAGAAGCATATTTATGGTTAGGGGAACTTCTAAGAGGATCTATCACTACTTGGCACTAGTGAAAGACACAGTTTTTGAGCAGATTCTTCCATCCTGTAGGAATGTTACAGTTGAAGGATGAAATTTATAATTTCAGACAGTTACCTGCAGAGTCTATGTATGAAGAGTGGTTTCAATTCAAGAATAAGCTAAGCATAGTACCAAGTCACAAAATCAGAGGAACTAATTTGTCTGAGATCTTCTATCAATCATTGAATGATAGCTCAAAATCTCTGACAGATACTATTTTTAAAGGAGCATTTGTGCGTCTTCACTGGGAAACTGCATAGGAAATTCTAGATGATAATGCGGTTACCAACAGAGGATGACATACTTGAGATTCAGAATATGGTGGTGGTATATATGCTATTACAGAAACAAATATGTATGGAGCAGTAAATGATAGGGTAGCACAACAAATTGGACAACTTCGTATAGATATTGGGTTACTTATAAAATAATTTGCGTCAATGAATGCTGAGAAGGTGAATACAATAGTGGCACAGGGGCCTGCCTCCAAACCACTCGAGATAGAATCTGAAGAAATAACAAAGTATCTTGATTTTAGATTAGTGAATTTCCGAGCCTAGGGCCTGGGGAATAATGTTTGAAACTATTATAATAATAGATACAGATATAGGAGCAGAGATAGAGATGGTGATTGGTGGCATAAGAATGACTGCAAGGAGAAGATTCAAAAGTATATTCCACCAGTTAGTCGAGATACGGAGACCATATTGGATACGCTTTTGGAAAAAATGGTAAAAGGGAAAGAAAGTCAAGAAAACTTCTTGAAGGATATAAAATCTAATTTGTCAAGGTTGAACCAGAAAGTTGAGTCACATGCGACAACAGTCAAGTAGTTGGAGTTGCAGTTTGGTTAGATGTCAGCCACAGTGAATCAGAGACAAACTGGCACTCTTCCAAGTAATACAGTGGTAAATCATATAAATGATAGCAAATGACATGCCATTACAACTCAGAGTGGTAAGGTTACTACATATCCACATGTACCCACAACTGATAAGTAGAAGAGTGAGGATAAGTCAGTTGATATTAGGAGTAGCAGCAAGCAGAATAAAAGAGAGGAGAAGGTTGTAGAGCTTGTGCTAAATCCCATTCCAAGACCACTTCCTCCCTATTCACAAAGATTGAGAAAGAAACAAAAAGAAGGTAAGTATCAGGAATTTTTGTCTGTGTTAAAAGAGTTAACTGTTAATATACTACAAATAGAGGCATTGGAAAAAAATGCCAGGATATGAAAAATTCATAAAGGATTTGATCACCAAGAAAATGTTAGTCATTTATGAACATGTTGACAATATTCATCATTGTAGTGTTGCAGTCACTAGATCTTTGGTAGAGGAGAAGAAGGACCCTGGCACTTTCATAATACCTTACATTATTGGATCTTTCAACTTCACTCGATCATTATGTGATTTGGGGGCTAGCATCAACATCACTCCCTTTTTTGTATTCAAAAAATTAAGATAGGGAGCTCCCAAACCAAATACCATGAGACTAGTAATGGCGGATGGGACAGTGAAGAAGCCTTTTAGTATCCTTTATGATATTTTGGTAAAAGTATCTTATTTCACATTTCATGCTAATTTAGTTATATTAGATTATGAAATGGACTTTCAAGTATTGATTATCTTGGGAAAACTATTTTTGGATATAGTTAGGACATTGATTGATCTAGCGAAATGAGATCTGATGCCGAGACTCAATGATGAACATATGAAATTCAACGAATGCAAATCTATGAAGCACCTTGATGAATTAGGACTGGTGTCTATGATTGATATAGATAATGAGGAGACAGATTCATTCCATGATGTTGATGTACTTACTCTGTGTAGTGATGTTTTTGATATGATTGTTCCTGTGGAAGAGAGGCTAGGTGTCGATGCTCTTGCGGCTGTGATTTTGAATTTCGACTCTGAAGATATCGAGGAGTATGAGGAGTTAGTGATTGCATTGGATAGTAATGGTTATAATTATGCACCAAAGAATTTTGATCTAGATTTAAAGAATACTACACCACCTGCTCGTCCATCCATTGAGGAACCATCAGAGTTAGATTTAAAGGCCCTCCCATCTCGTGTGCAATATGCATTTTTGGGAGCCAACAACACTTTGTCGGTTATTATTGCAGCTGATTTGATCCAGTCAGAGGTAGAAGCATTATTGTTCGTGTTGTATAATTTTAAGAGAGCCATTGGATGGTCCATTACCGATATTGTTGGTAATTCACCTAGTTTGTGTACTCAAAAAATTCAGCTTGAGCCGAATTGTGTTCCATCTATTGAACATCAACGTTGACTTAATCCGCATATGCGGGAAGTGGTTAAGAAGGAGATTATCAGATGGTTTATTGTTGGTGTAGTATTTCCTATTGCCGATAGCAAGTAGATTAGTCTGGTTCAATGTATGCCGAGAAAGGGTGGAATGATTGTTGTACCTAACGAGAAGAATGAGCTACCACCTATGAGACCAGTCACGGGATAAAGAGTATGCATAAATTATAGGAAGTTGAATGCTCGGACTCAGAAGGACCATTTTCTGATGTCGTTCATGGATCAGATGTTGGATAGATTAGTAGGAAAAGGATGGTACTATTTTCTTTATAGGTACTCCAGTTACAATCAGATTACGAATGCACCAAAAAATCAAGAGAAAACTACCTTTACATATCCATATGGGACCTTTGCATTCAAACGAATGTCATTTGGGCTAGGTAATGCTCCAGCCATATTTTAGAGATGTATGATGTCTATTTTCTAATATATAGGGGAAGACACCATTGAAGTTTAGATGGATGAATTTTCTGTAGTTGGGGATTCGTTTGATGATTGTCTCAATCACTCTGCAAAATCTCTACAAAGGTGTGAGGAGTGCAACTTGGTACTTAATTGAAAGAAGTGCTATTTCATGGTCAAAGAAGGAATTGTGCTTGGGCACAAAATGTTAAAGAGAGGCATAGAGGTTGATTGAGCGAAGATTGAGGTGATTAAGAAATTACCTTATCCATTTTTTGCAAAAGAGATTTGGAGCTTTTTAAGGCATACATGTTTGTATAGGTGATTTATCAAGGACTTTTTGAAGATTGCTAGTCCACTTTGCAAGCTTCTCGAGAAGGGGGTAAAATTTGATTTTGATGATGCATGTAAGAAGGCTTTTGAAAGCCTAAAAGAGAAGTTGGTGTCTGATCCAATCATTCTGTCTACTGATTGATCTTCACCTTTCAAAATTATGTGTGATGCTAGTGAATTAGCCTTAGGGGTTGTACGAGGCCAAAGAAAAGAAAAGATCCCTTATCTTATCTACTATGATAGTAAGGCACTAAATCATGCTCAAAAGAACTATACCATGATGGAGCAAGATTTATTATCACTGATTTATGCCTTTGAAAAGTTTAGATCTTACTTTATTGGGACAAAGGTGATTGTGCACACAAACCATGCAACATTTTGTTACTTAATGGCTAAGAAGGATGCAAAGTCGAGGCTTATCCGTTGGGTGTTGTTGCTGCAAGAATTTGATTTCGAGGTGAAATACAGAAAAGGCATAGAAAATCAAGTTGCAAATCACTTGACTAGACTAGAGGAGGAAGCTCTGCGGAAGGTCTCTAAGAGATTAGAGATTGAAGACAGTTTTCCAGATGAACAGATATTTGCAACTTCCCAAGATTTAATTCCATGGTTTGCATATTGTGCAAATTACTTAGCTAGTGAACTAGTCCTAGAAGATCTTTCATATCAATAAAGGAAGAAGTTCATGCACAAAGTTTGGAAGATTTTTTTGAATGAACCTTCTCTTTTTAAAATTTGTGCAGATGGAATCATTCGTAAGTGTAAACCTAAAATGGAGATGATGAGCATACTTGAAGTGTGTCATTCATAGCCAGTTGGGGGTCATCATGTTGGAGCCCGCATAGCTCATAAGATCCTGCAATGTGGGTACTATTGGAAGACTATATATAAAGATTCCCATGACTATGCTGCAGCGTATGATCAATGTCAACGACAAGGTACTATCTCTAGAAGACATGAATTACCTATGACCCTTATTTTAGAATTGAAAGTGTTTAATGTATGAGGCATATATTTCCTTGGACCTTTTGTGAATTTGTATGGCATGAAGCACATACTTGTGGTTGTTGACTATGTGTCGAAGTGGGCGGAAATAATTACGCTTCCTAATAATGAAACAAGAAGTGTCACTGCATTTTTAAGAAAGAACATCTTTTCTCGATTCGGTATGATACGTGCTATTATTAGTGATGGAGGGTCACATTTTTTCTATCATATATTCTAGAGTCTGCTTGAATAATATGGTGTAAACCACAAGGTGGCAACACCTTATCATCTGCAAACTAGTGGTTGGAGTGTCCAATAAAGAAATCAAGTCCACATTGGTGAAGACTGTGAATGCCAATAGGAATGATTAGGCTAAAAAGTTAGATAACACATTATGGGCCTACCGTACAGCTTACAAAACCCCCATAGTTGCTTTACCCTATTAGCTGGTGTATGGCAAGGATTGCAATTTTTCTATTGAGCTTGATAATAAGGCACTATAGGCGTTGAAGAAGCTAAATTTAGATTAGAAGGACGCAGTCAAGTCCAGGTTGAATAACATTAATGAGTTAGATGAATTCCAACTCCAGGCATATGAAATTTCAGAACTCTATAAGGAAAAGCTGAAGCTGTATCATGACTGAAAGATTGAGAAAAGGGTTTTTGTAAAAGGTGAACAGGTGTTACTGTACTATTCAAGGCTTCATTTGTTTCTAGGTAAGAATTCAAGATGGCATAGTCCTTTCACAATGACAAAGGTTTACCTCTATGGTTCTTTAGAACTAAAGGAGAAAGGTCCAAGCCTATTCAAGGTAAACGGATAAAGAGTAAAGCACTATATGGGAAATATAGAATAGGTGAAAGAATTAGCTGACATTGACCTTGATGAAGTCTAAGTAATAAATAAAATTGCCTTGTGTCGTGATGTTAAATCAAGAACTGTATGGGAAGCAACCCATGAGGCTAGTTGGTGAAGTCTAAGTATCCAACTTAGCCACGTCCTGCCGCGACGTTAAACCAAGCATTGCGTGGGAGGTAACCCATGTTTTTATACTTATTTAATTTATAGGGTAACATGTTTGTTCAATGTGTAGGACTAAAATGAATGCAAACAAAATCTAGAGAAATTAAAATAGGATCATACGGACACTTTACGAGTTATATCTATATGGTATGACTCATGAGTAGGGGTCGTATTGGCATGAGAGAACAATTAGAACCAGATAGAAGTTTTTGGAATGAATACGATTCCCATTACGAGTCGTACCCTTGTGGTACGGTTCATGACCAAATGTCATACCCCTTCCAGAACCCAAGTATGATCCCTGGACCATCCGAGTCAAAAAAATGACCCGTAAGCCTGGGTATGAGTTGTATAGACAACTTGTACCCCGACTTACTAGGTCAATTCTTGAGTAGACCCAGCCCAATAATTAAATACAAGAGTAAATTGAGACCCGACAGAGAATCCGACATTTCTAACTCGTACCCACATAAGTTTATCCCCAATTTTAAACTTCAATCCTAAAAATCAACTTTTTTCAACTCAATCCACTTACCAACAACCTCAAATTGGTCAATTGGTTTTATTTTAACTCGAACTTGAGGCCTCTAAGATTCCAACATCAAAATAAGCTACTCTACACTTACCAAGTAAGTTTCCCAATTTATTTTTGCTATATTATAAGTTGAAATGAGTAGGATGTGATATTGTCAACATGGTTTAAGTGGAATTTCTTCATTTCATGGATTGTTGATACATTATTTA
Organism: Capsicum baccatum var. pendulum; assembly: GCA_030864225.1. Taxonomy (NCBI): domain Eukaryota; kingdom Viridiplantae; phylum Streptophyta; class Magnoliopsida; order Solanales; family Solanaceae; genus Capsicum; species Capsicum baccatum. Next base: position 163,138,549 of record CM061560.1, read on the forward strand.
TGCTATTTGAGTTGAAAATAGTGAATGCGTGTAGAACTAGGGTATGGAAATAGTTTTTGGATATGCTTTTGTGTCTAAATTGCTGGAAATAGCTGAATATAGTTTTGGGTACTTTGGTAATTTCATGAGAGTCAAACTTTGAAGTTGGACTTCTATTTTGCAGTGGAATATGAGACTCCTTATGACTCGTACCCACCAGTATGGGATTCATAATGAGACTTGTACCCACTGACAACATAAAAATCTAAGAAATTCAAGGTTCTAGAATAGATACAACTCAACCATACTAGTCGTATCCAGACCGTATGACTCGTACACACTTATCATACCTACCTGGGAAGAATCCTAATAGAATAAAATTTTCTAACTAGCTAATGGCTGTTGGTTAAGAGTCATGCCCATTCGGTACGACAAGTAAGTTGGAATCATAAGCTGGATAGTGAACAAAGGTCATACACTATTTAGGATATGACTCAGGAACAAGATTCGCATATAGTGGGTACAAATAGTACCTACCACTCGTACCCTACTAAAACCAAGAACATTGAACTTTAATTTTTAATTTTTCTTTTCTTAGTTACTAATATTAGTGTACTTATAGGAAAATGCCTCCAAATAATGCTTTGTCTACCAAAATAATTGCTAAAAAGGGGAATAAACAAGAACTAATTGAGAGTTATAGTTCCTGATACTGAGGGGGTTGTTGTTATGCCCCCAGCTACTATTAAGTCAGTCCCGATTAATGGGAAGGTTGTTGATGTGAATGGGACCCAAACTGGGGGCACACGTACTGATGTTAACACTCTGGCACCTGGAGCGCCTAGGTATGTCCCTGATCCTTACTTTATCTTATTTTTGTAACACTGAGAACAGTGCAATTCTCTTAGGTTTGGGGTGGGGGTACCAAAAATTTTTAGAGCGGTTTGAAAATTTTTAGATGTAGATACAACAGAAAGTCTGTCATGACGTGCAGGTGTGATGCAGGCAGCTGAGATAAGGAGTAGATCAATGCGCCTATAGCAACAGAGATTTTTCATTTTTTTATTATCATTGATGGATTTTGATTAAATTTCTTATTTCTGATGTATTGAAAGATTTTGATTCTATTTGAGTTTTACTTTGTGATTGAGGAAACAACATTGCTTACTTTTTGAAGTGCCATTGTGAAAAGTGGTGTTAATGTTGTGCTGAAAAGAATAAAAAATGATTAAAAATATTGAACCCCCTCAAAAATTTTGTTTAAGTATTTGCATAATTTATACATTTGTATGAGATTTATGAGTATCTAATAATGGTATTAGGATTAATAATAGTACAGATCAAGACAAAACAATTGCATAGTTGGATAACTAGTGCTTAGTAGTGTAGCACTATGCAAGTGTGCTTGTAAGGTTTACTGAGTTCCCGAATCTAGAACTTGCCTTGTTCCTTTTACCTAGGTCTAGGGTGGTTAAGTAGGAGATGATCATAGGCCATTGTTGCATCGGTCCACTCGAGCCTAAAATTCCTTAACCAAAGTGTAAATCCCCTTGATCCAAAAATTTGAGCCTTTTTAGACCAATATTTCTTGTTACACCTATCACCTTCCCATTTAACTTTTAATGAACCAATTTTTGCCTGTCCTCTTGTGGATACTGTGTACCTCAACTCAGGTAAATTTCCTAAGTTGAGGGTGGCTATTATAGGGGTGTGTAATAAAAAAGCTAGAATGAATAAAAGTGAGTACAAGGGAAATAGTTAAAACATGGGCAGGTGTGATGTAAAGAAAAGAAAGAAATGTGCAAGGTGTACAAAAATAAAAACAATAATAAAAATAAGTGATAAAAAGCAACACCTGACCTTTTGATGCATCGGTATGGTGAGTAAACAAAAGGATTGTGATTTTCCCAAATTATATGAATATTGAGAATTGAATTGGTAATAACCATAACCAAATTTTGTGAAAGTGGTTTTGAGTACGAGTAAAATTTTATTGAACTATTTTTGGAACAATAGCATGATATAAAGAGGTTATTGAAACATGGTGGTTTGATTTATTAAACAAAGGGAGTCATTTTCCCAAGTTAATGGAATTGTGACGGCATGTTGATGTTACTTTGCAAGTATAGTTTGTATGACGATACCAACAGTGTATACCTAAATGTGTATTATGTTTCAATGAACGAAAATATGTGATAAATGTTTTAATGGGGATTAAAAGAGGGTTGTATAGTTGATTCGCAAAAATGGAGGTCTCGAGGGACCAATACTGGAAACCGCGGTTGCCGATGTGGTGATCTAAATGACCGGGTGGTTTGAGTCCCCCGTATTATATGATTAGAAGGTTCGAGTCCCCCATATTATATTACATGATTGGGTGCTTAAGTCACCTTGGTATGCCGAGAGGTTTTAGTCCCCCATGGTGTATATGTACAACCTCTAGTTCGTGCAGCTACACACATTGGGGCCCTTTCTTCTAGGGAAGAGCTGGACCCATATAGCCCTTAGGAGTCTTCTTATAACAGTTGAGCTACACAATCCAGGATAAAGTTATAAAGTGCATATTAATTCTTGTTCCCAGTCTTGGCATGTTATTCGTGTATATTTATAATAGTGTTCATATGGTTTGAATTAGAATTATTTTATCTCATATCCGTAAGTAACAATCTAATGCTCAACCCGCTAACCATCTACAAATGCGGTATCCCCACACTATGAAGGCACCAGATATACTTCTACTTTTCCTGCACAGTGAAGTGGTGAGCTTTCATTCTCTGGAAGACTTCGTGACTTCATCAGTATCCTTTTACAGACTAAAATTGAAGAGTTTATATTAACATTTTCATTGGCATTGACATTGTCAGAATCGGGGCCATGTCCCAAAAATTTATTGATTTTGGTTTTGTTAGAAGTCTTTGTCGATATTACTGTGGACTTGGGTGGTGATGTTGGTTGTTTTGACTGGTTGATGATTACCGATTGTAGACATATATTAAATTCTTTAAGCTTATCTTATGCTATCTTGTTATGTGTTAAAAATTCATTCGATGTTGGTGGTATGGTGTTCTATTTGACTAGGTGCAGGGGGTGATCTCAGTCCTTATAGGACTTGAGATACCTATCATGGCCAGTCCCTATTTTGAGTCATGACAACAATCCTACCCTAGTTGTAATAAGTGTGGTAAGAACTACCTAGAGGAGTGCCTTTACGGTAAATAGAAATCTTTTAGCTATGGTTGGATAGGTCACCACCTGAGATATTACCCTTTCATCTTCTTTAGTATCTCCAAATGGTTGAACTATTCAGGAGGGTTCCACTACAAGTGTAGGCAGTGGTTAGTGTCTGAACCATTTTTATGTACTTTCATCCCACCTGACTTAGAAGAGCTTACCCGATGTAGTCATTAGTATATTATAGGTCTTTTCTTAAGATTTGCATACTTTCTTAGACCTTAGGGCTAAATTGTCTTTCATGATCACATATGTTCCTATTAATTCCAGAGTCGGCCCTAAACAACACTCGAAACCCTATTTTGTTTCCACTGCAGTTAGTTAGACCGTCATAGCTAAAAATGTATAAGAAATTGCCCAGTCTTAGTCCTAAATGGAGTCACCACATCTGGTCTAGTTAAGTTAGGCATGACTGAATTTGATATCATTCATGTCACAAATTTATTACATTCCCATCAAGGGAATTGGCAGGTTGTTTTAGTTTAGTTATTTGTTAAAACCAAAACCAAACCAACTTAGTAAGATTTTGAATTTCTAAAACCAAACTAAACAAAATAAAAATATAACTAATAGTTTGGTTCTTGAAAGTCAGACAACAACTCTGTTGGGAAAACTTCCTTTTTATCTTTTCCCTTCACTACTACTCTTAAGTAAAGCCACAAACTATGACTTGAATTGACAGTACAATGTGTGAACACTTCCCAAGAAAAATATTTAGAAACTAAATATAAGAAGTGATAAAATAAACCACCTAAAAGTTAAAAGGATGAATTTCTTACTCAATAGGACATAAAAGAAAGTGTGAAAATCATTCATAATCTCATAGTACTACCGACTGAATATAGACATATGACTAGAAGTGCAACGAATAAAGTTAAGTTGCGGATTAAAATTTAAAATATAAAAAATATTGATATTTAAATATTTATAATATATATATATATATATAATTCATCGATTATGATACGGGAAAGAGAAGGGAACACAAAACAAACACCAAATCAGTCCACTAATCTTAAGGATTCGAGGACCAAGATGGAGACCACACTCGGATTCGCTACTAACAACAAGAATACAAGATACAAGAGTGTATATTAACACCAAAACAGCAATGAAACGTGATGAACAAGATGAACAACAATAATACAAGTTTTGGATTCAACGAAGACCCCAAAACAGTCCACTACACAACACATACACGATTTGCAAGAAAATAAAGATAGATAGTGAGACCAAGATTATTACAAGATTAAGAACCAAGTGTATTTCAACACTAACCCCTAATGAATGTAACAATCAAAACCACACTCTTACGGTGACCACCAAGGGAATGAACTAACCTTAAGATCTACCGTTTCCAAGCAAAGATCAATATTGGCTTTTCCAAGCCCTATGCTAAGGATGGCTTTTCCAAGCCCTACAACTAAGGGTGTTACACTCTCAAAAGAGAGAAAATATGTCTTTCAATTCTTCATCTTTCCAAATCTGCCAAGAAATGAGCTAAAATGACCTATTTATAGTGTAATACAAAAGAATACAAAAAGACCACTTTGCCCTTAATGATAGGTGCGGCCATGGTGTGTAAATACACCATGTGTAATGTCCAAAATGCCCATAATTAAGGTCCACAACCGTGAGTCCTCACTCTTAAATGCTCCAAGCAATCTTCCATACGCGAAATTGCTTTAAGTTACGCTCAAAACGGGTCCTCCATGCATGTTCTTGTATTCTCGAGGTGACCAAGTCTTGAGCCTCTATGTGTTGGCCTCCAAAGATGTCATCAAAAGATAAGATGGCCATTTGTCCCGTATCAGATTAGGTTTATTATTTTGTCAGGTTTTTAGGGTAACACTAAAACCAAACCAAATAAGTATTTGTATTTAAAATTTAAAACCAAAATAGAACAAACCAAATGTCAGCTTTTCTAGTAAATTTTGATTGGTTTGCGGTTCATTTTGGTTCTTAACCAAACCGAAAACAATACTAATTTTTATTACGTCTTAGCCAACTGTAGACCTAGAGTCATAAAATTTAAGTCTCCAAATGATCCTATTTTTAGAGTGTTGAAGGCTAGTGCTACAGTGTTTATAGGTTGCTTCATCTCTTACCTTAAGGATAGGAAGTTGATTTCTCAAATTTGGAGACACTACTTGTATGTGTTCATTTTAATATGTTCATGGATCAAATGAGACTACATAACGTGTTCATCTAGAATAATTAAATTTCATCAAAGGGGATGGCTAGAGCTTCTTAAGGATTATGACATCAGTGTGCTTTACCATCCGGATATGGATAATATTGTAACTGATACTCTTAGTATGTTGTCTATGAGTAGTATGACCCATGTTGAGGAAGATAAGAAATAACTAGTAAAGGATGTTCATAGACTCTCTCTTTATGACTTTTGTCTTATAAATTAGAAGGTGGTAGTGTAATAGTTCATGGTTCACATTCTTTAATAGTCATGGAATATAATGAAAAGCAAAACAATGATCATATTTTGTGATAATTGAATGATGTTGTCGATAATCAAAATGTGGAAAGAGGAGATGGTGTGTCAAGGCAGGTCATGTATCCAAAAATATAGATGGTATAAGAGAGGATTATGGTAAAGGCTCATAACTCTCTATATTTTATTTAACCAGGATCCACTATGATGTACCATGATTTACAAGAAGTTTATTAGGACAATGGCATGAAGAGAGATACTATAGAATTTATATCTAGGTGTCCAATTTACCAACAGGTGAAGGGTGAGCATCAAAGACCAACAAGTTTAGCTTAAGATATCCATTTTCCTACATGGAAGTGGGAGAAAATCCATATGGATTGTGTGACAATTTTACATTGTACAAGTCGGCAACATGATTCTATTTGGATAAAAAGACGGGATGACTGTAATACCCCAAAAATCCAAACCAATATTATAGCCATGTTTCAAGGTCATGCATAGTACATTATAGTTCTTTGGTAGTCATATGCGTGATTTCTGTGTATATTAAGGACTCAAATAACTCCTAGCTATTAGACGAATCAAAATAATCCTTACCGATTAAATTTTTGATAAGAATGTTGCTTTAGTCAACTTCAAATGTGTATATCTTTGGCTCAATTGAGAATTTTCGAGCCCAAGACCCACTAAATTATAGGAAATTGAATTATCTTACCAACGATACCAATTTTGCCTAAATATGACACTCGAATGAGAAGTTATGGCACTTTTAGTGCATAACAGTATCCCAACGCGATAAGGCCGCGTCGCGGTGATGACCAAAATAATGTTTGTCCTTTTCCAGTGTGTCATCGCGATTTTCACCTCGTCACACCAAGGGGACATTTTGCAATAGTACTTTTCTAGTGGGGCACCGCAATTGGCACCGCGCCGTGCCAAGATTCTAGTTGGGGATCATCCGTTTCTAGAGGCACAACGTGATAGCACCGCATCGCGCCATAGGGTAAAATGGGGATTGTTAGTTTTCCAGTGGCCCGACATGATTTCACTACGTCGCACCAGAGCTAAAAATTGGGATTTCCAGCTTTTGTGATTTAAATTCTAGGGACTATTTGGTATTTTGTAAGACCCAACAAAATTCTCTCGTAGTTTGAGCCTTAGAGCGTGTTAAGTAAAGCGTAAATACAGTTCTAAAAGATTGAGAAGTGCCTTTCTAAGTGAGAAATATTTGAACCATGTATAATTTACCTAATGTCAACTTTTTGTCATGTAGATCACTGAATAATGTTTCCATCGATACCAATTTCGTCAAAATCTGGCATCGAACGAGGAAGTTATGGTCATTTTACTGAAAATAGTCAGAACTGCCTAGGTGCGAAGGCTGGGTTGATGGACCATCGAGCTTGCGATGGACCGTCTCCCGGCCCATCACAACCAAGGTAGTAACTCCCTTTCCTGTTCAAAGTACGACGGCCAGGACGACGGACCGTTGAGGCTGTGATGGACCGTTGATGAGACCGTCATGCTGAGGCAGTATGTCCTCATCTTGGCCAACGTGCGACGGACGGTTCGTTGAACCATCGGATTTGTGATGGACTATCACTTCGACCGTCACCTCGAGGTAGTGTATTCTCTTCTGGGACAATGTGTGACGGATGATCCGACGGACCGTCAGACTGAGCAACGGACCGTCAGACTGAGCGACGGACCATCACTTCGACCATCGCAGTCCCCGATTGATAATTTTAACTTGATTTTTATAAGGGATTTTTGGTATTTTTCCCACTATTTTCAGCCCCTATTTATATCCGATCAAGGATCACAATTTCTTTCTTCATCTTTAACATAAAAATTTAGGGTTTCTACAAAATCAAAACCCTTCTTCTTCTAGAAAAATCAAGAAAATCAAGAATCTCTCCAAGAGCCTTTGAGAAAGAGTTTTCCTAAAGTATGTAGATGTTGATTCTTGGGTTCCTTTCATCTAAGAAGCTCAAGAACACTTTTCAAAAATTCAAAGATCTTATGTTTATGGATTTTCATGATTCATGTGTGTTGAAATTGATGTTCATGCTATTATTGTGTTTTGATTCATGTTTGTTTGTAAGGTTTTCAAGATTTTACCTTGGTATGTGATATTCAAGTGATGTTCATGATAATCCCCCTTTAAGTTGCTTGTTAAGTGATGTGTTTATGTCAATTAAGTGAAGAAATTGTTGAATAAGCAAAGCATGCTCCCCATATGTTTGATAAAATGCTTATGTGAAGGGATTAGAGCCAGTATAGCATGTTGACTAGAAATCCCCAATTGTTTACAAGCCCATACAGGACAAGTGTTTGTTGAAAAGCCTTAGTGAATAAATTGTGACACGATAGCATGGAATTCCCCAATTATGTGCTCTTCAATAGATGCTAAGACTTTAATACATGCTAAGTGTTTGATGCAAGACCTTATTGAATGGAGTATGAGCCAATAGCACGTCTCCCTATACTATCACATGTTTATTATTTCTAATTGCTTGAAGAGATGCTTTAGTGATTGTGATAGTGAATGAATGACAATGGTCTTGATAATTCAAGAATGGTTATACTTTAATTTTATGTTATCGAGTACTGGGGGTATTTATACCCAAAAATTTAGTTGTAGTCTAGAGCACGTGTCAGTTTTCACGATAATCTAGTCAAGCCAAGATTCTCAGAACCCAGTGAGTTATAAAACCCTATACTCTCAGACAGTTATAGAACTTAAGAAATCTCAGAAATCTCGGTAATCTCAGTATCGCTAGTATTCTAGCCTCAATTTTGTGCATAGCTCAGATCTAGTAGTATTTAAGTGTTTAATCTGGAACTCAGTATTATCAGTCAGATAACGAGATTTAATAGTATTTTGTCAGATACAAAACTAAGTGAATTCAACTTAACTCAGTCAGATCAGTCAAGAGATATGATCAGTATCAAACTCAGTTCAGTTTAAGTTGAGAATCAGTTTAGATTTTTTCAATTGGGAGTAGGAGCTTGCACTGACCGAGTGTAAGGATGGCGGCTCCCCGTTAGAGAGGCAGAGACGTTAAAAGCAATCCCTGAACTCCAGAACTGCATAGCCAGCACAGGATGCAAGAGTCACCCGTTAGAAAAGGTTTGTCACCCGCTAGATAGGCTTGACTATTATACTTCCTTAGGCTTGACTTCCTGCGAGGGTCACCCATTAGAGAGGCTTGACCAGAGAGGTCTTTACCCATGGCATGGTATTGACACCCTTCCAGCTGGGTTATAGGTTGGACCCCTCCAGTTCAGATTTGGGGCATATCAGTTAAGTGAGCACTTCCACAGTTACAGTTTCAGTATCAAGCTTTAGAAAAGAACTCAGAAATCAGGACTATCAGATACAATCATCTATCTTAGTGAGGAACTCAGAAAGTTCTATTGATTAATGGGCCACCCACTAGATAGGTATGGTCCCACATAAAGTTATTGAGAAATCTCATTATCAGATCCAGAGATCATTCGTTAGATAGGATTGATCTCAGTCTCAGATTCGGTTGAGTATTCTTATTATCAGATCCAGAGATCACCTGCTAGATAGGCTTGATCTCAATCTCAAATTAAGTTGAGTAATCACATTATCAGATCTAGAGATCACCCATTAGATAGGCTTGATCTCAGTCTCAGATTCAGTTGAGTAATCTCATTATCAGATCCAGAGATCACTCGTTAGATAGGCTTGATCTTAGTCTTAGATTCAGTCGACTATTCTTATTATCAGATCCAGAGATCACCTGCTAGATAGGCTTGATCTCAGTATCAGATTCAGTTGAGTAATCTCATATTTAGATCAAGAGATTAACCGTTAGATAGGGTTGATCTCAGTATCAGATTCAGTTGAGTAAACTCATTATTAGATCCAGAGATCACCCATTAGATAGGCTTGATCTCAGTCTTAGATTCTATTAAGTATTCTTATTATCAGATCCAGAGATTACCCGCTAGATAGGCTTGATTTCAGTCTCAGATTTAGTTGAGTAATCCATTATCAGATCTAGAGATCACCCATTAGATAGGCTTGATCTCAGTCTCAGATTCAGTTGAGTAATCTCATTATAAAATCTAGAGATCACCCATTAGATAGGCTTGATCTCAGTATCAAATTCAGTTGAGTAATGTTATTATCAGATCCAGAGATTACCCGTTAGATAGGCTTGATTTTAGTCTCAGATTCAGTTGAATATTCTTATTATCAAATTCAGAGATCACCTGCTAGATAGGGTTGATCTCAGTCTCAGATTCAGTTGAGTAATCTCATTATAAGATCCTGCTATAACCTATTATATAGGCTTGATCTCAGTCTTAGATTCAGTTGAGTAATCTCATTGTCACATCCAGAGATCACCCGTTAGATATGCTTGATCTCAGTCTCAGATTCAGTTGAGTATTCTTATTATCAGATCCAGAGATCCCCCACTAGATAGGGTGAATCTCAGTCTCAAATTCAATTGAGTATTCTTATTATCAGATTCAGAGATGTTTTGCTAGATAGGTTTGATCTCAAATATAATATTTTCTTATCATTGATAGTAGATTTTGGAATCTTCCGTTAGAGAGGTTTGATCTTCGATACAGTCGATTGAGAGTAGTAAGCTCATCTTTCAGTTATTGATATGAGTAGATTTAGTTATTCTGTATCTCAGGCATTAGTAGTGAGTTTAGATGACAGTAAAGTAGTATCCGAGTTTAAGTACTTCGTGTTTTGATATTTTTAGTTACTGTTTGTGCATTCATGCATATGTCCTCATTCAGTATTCTCATGATTATTCAGTTAAGTAATTGTTCATGCATAAGCCCTTGCATTTAGCCTTATCTCATCTTCATAGTCGGTACATTCTCGTACTGATGCATTTGCGCTATGGTGTTTTATTTGACACCATAGGTTCATAGACACGAGATCCAGAGTACCCTTAGCAACACAGTCCCAGTCAGCAATAGTAGACATAGCAGTGAGTCCTCTTCAGTCGAGAATGATCCTTATTCTTTTTATTATCGTATCAGAATTAGTTTATTTTCAGTAGGCGGAGTTAGTTGGGGACATATCCCATCAACTCCACAGTTTAGATAGTTTAGAGGCTTTTCAGACTGATGTATCAGTATTCAGTTTTAGATTTTGAGTATTTGTAGATGTTTTGAACCTTATGGCTAGTTTTCACATTTATTATTTATATTATGTAGTGTTCATGTACAGATAACAGTAGAGGGTTAACTTGTGGTCTTTCGGGATCATGAGCACCATGTGACATTCCGGTTCTAGAAAATTAAGTCGTTACATATTTTCTCAAGTTCCTAAACTCGTCCAAAACACAAAATTAAAACCCAAAAGTGGCATTATATGCCCCATTACTCATAATTCCTCTCCAAACAACTAATCCTCTTTCAAGAACAAAAACCCTAGCCTTCAAAGTTCAAGATCAAAACTCAAGAATTCACCATCAATTCTCACGAATTCATCAACCCAGGTATGTTAAGTGTTTATCTATGGGTTCCTTTCACCTATGGAGTCCAAATATCTATTTATAAATTTGAAGTTAGGATCTTTACAAGTTTTAATTATTTTAATTGTGATTTTAACCATGAATTCTCATGAATTGTAATTCTACACCATGTTTCCATGAAATTATCATTGTTATTCAACCCCACATATTTTAATGATGTTATTCGATGATTTAATGTAAAATTCGTGATATTGATGTTGAAATCATGTTATTACAACAAGCTTTAAACTACTCTCATGCTTAGAATACACTATGCATATCAAATGTTTGATGAAATACCTACAAGGATGAATTTTGAATAAATTCTTTCATATTATATCCTCCAAGTTTAGTACTATTTTACTATTATTTCTATTGAGTCCTAGGAGTTATGAATACCCAAAAACTTAGTTGTTTACTTAGTCTCAGTATGTTCAGAATATTTTCAGAATATGTTATGAGTATTATCAATTCAGTCAAACATCATGATCTGTTAAACCTATAATAGTTCACTATTCTAAGTCAATTCAATTGGGATAGGATTTAGCACCGAGTAAGTGAAGGGATGGCAGCTTCCCCGTCAGATAGGCAGAGTCATTAGTAGCAATCCCTATACTTCAAAACTGCATAGCCAGCATAGGATATGAGGATTCACCCATCAGTTTTGGCTTGACTACCTCATAGGGGTCACCCATCAGTTTAGGCTTGACAGCCATAGTCCTTTAAGACAGTACATTAGTGGATCGACACAACCACTGTTAGTACCCGTGGCATGGTACTGACACCCTTCCAACTGGGATCATAGGTTGCATCTTAAATTTGCTCATTGGGATATGTCGGTTAGATGATAGATCCCATAGTCTCAGTTTAGTAATTCAGTTTCAATTTACTTGACCATAGCATACCGATATCAGATATTTTAGTATTTTAGTTTATAGATTATATACAGAACATGATTTATGCTTGGTCACTCATCTATCAGTATTTACAGATTTTATGAATTCTATTCAGTACCTTATATTATTCATTCAGTCAGTTATTTCTTATCCACATGAAATCGTGTATATCAGCCTACCTCATTTAGCCTACCAGTACATTCAAAATACTGATTGCATACTCTTTTCTTGCATTGTGATGTATCATATCATAAGTTTGGATTCTCGATTCTCGAATCATTCATAGACCTTCCAGATAATCAGCTATAGCAGTGGTGAGCCCTCATATTTTGAGGACAGACTAAATTTATTTTCATACTCTTAGTTCAGTAGTTAGATGGTGTTAGTTGGGGCATGTCCCATCACCTATTATTTATTCAGTAGAGGCTTTTTAGATTAGTAAAGACAGTCAGTCAGTTTTGTTACTATTTTATTAGTTTCAAACAGTTGTTTCCAGTAGTTGTTTCCAGATTCATTATCCAGTATTATGTTTAGTTGCTAAAACCTTATGGATTATCAGATGTTCTTCCACATATGTTATTATATTATTCAGTGCTCATAGTAGGTACCTACTTGTGGGTTAGCTTGTTATCTCTCGAGATCATAAGCAGCATATGGCGCCTAGGGTGTACTCTCGGGGCATTACAAACTTGGTATTATAGACTAAGATCATATAGTATCCTAGGAAGTCTAAAAGTCATGTCAAGTAGAGTCTTATGCATGAGTGTAAATCCCGCCACACTTATGGACTAGAGGCTATGAGGAGTTTTAGGAAAAGTTTTCCTTCTTTCATCGTTTATGTCGTGCAACTGAGCAAGAGCTCATGTTGAACTCTCTGTCTGATCTATTCTCCCTTCTGTTTACAGAACATGCCTCCTAGAAAGACAAATAGAAGAAAAAATACATTATGGGGGTTACTTCTAGTGAGAGTGCTGAATTGGCTGCTTACCAGTTACCGAATGTAGCCTATACCTAGTTTAAGCATTGGAAAAGGGATAAAGGTGCAGATGCATGGCCTATAGAATAGGAGGAGTTTGCAACAGCTTTCTTACATAGATACTTCCCGTTAGAGCTAACAGAGGCTAAAGTGTTAGAATTTATCAACTTGAGGCAGGTCAACATGAGTGTGAAGGAGTAGTCCCTCAAGTTTACTCAGTTATCTAGGTATGCTCCTTATGTGGTAGCTGATAGTAGATCTAGGATGAGGAAGTTCATGTCTGGGTATCTAATAGTGTGGTAAAGAAGTATAGGAATATGATGTTAATTAATGAGATAGACATATCTAGGATTATGGTCTATTCTCAACAGATTGAAGAGCATAAGAAAAGAAGAAAGAGAGAGAGAATAAGAGGACTAGAAAAGGTAGCTTTAATTTTGACTTATCCAAAGTTAGAAGGTGGTAACTATCCTCAGTTCCATTATAAATCTTCAGTCCCAACTCCATCTTCAGCTAGTGCCCCTGTACCCAAATCCAAAAATAATAATTGTGCTAGAGCGCCAGGATCTAAGTCCCAAGGCAGTGTAAACAGTAGTCATACAAATCCGCTTTGCCAAAAATATGGTAGAAACCATCAAGGTGAGTGTAGAGCTAGCACTGATGTATGATTTGGGTGTGGCAAGCCAGGCCATAGATTTTGGGAGTGTCGGGTAGTTTGTCAGAAGGTATGGGTTTGCACCAACAAGGCCAGTCCTATCAGTCATTAGTTCCACTCGGTCGCCCGACTCAGCAGGGTGCCACTTCCAGTGCTACTAATGGTCAGCATAAGAAAAGTCTCTATGCACTTTATTCTTGACAAGATCAAGAAAGTTCTCCTGACGTAGTTATTGGTATATTGCAGGTCTTTTATTTATATGTTTATGATTTATTAGACCTTAGATCTTCTCTTTCATTTGTAACTCCTTACATAGACGTCAACTTTAGAGTCAGTCCCAAAATCTTAGCAGAGCCTTTTTCAGTATCTATCCTAGTAGGTATTTCTATTGTAGCCAGGCGGGTATACAGAAACTATTCAATCACAATATCTCAGAAAGTCACTTTAGTTGATCTTGTGGAGTTAAAGATGATGGATTTTGATATTATTCTTGGTATCGATTGGCTCCACTCATTCTACGCTTCAGTTGATTGCAGAAACAGAGTAGTTTATTTTCAGTTTCCAAATGAGCCAGCTCTTGAATGGAGGGGTAGTACTAAAGAGTTAAAGGGTCAACTTGTTTCATACCTTAGAGCAAGAAAAATAATATCAGAAGGGTGTATTTATCATCTTGTCCGAGTCAAAGACTCTAATTCTTATACACCAAATCTTGAGTCAATTTCAGTAATGAGGGAATTTCCAGATATGTTCCCCGTAGATCTTCCCGGAGTTCCTCCTAAAAGGGAAATTGACTTCAGAATAGACCTTCATCTAAATACAGAATGGCTCCAGCTAAAACTAAAGAGTTGAAAGAACATTTGAAAGACCTCCTACATAAGGGATTCATTAGGCCCATCATTTCATCATGGGCACACCAGTTCTATTCCTGCGTAGAAAAGATGGTTCTCTTAGAATGTGTATTGACTACCATCAGTTGAATAAAGTCACAATCAATAATAATTATCCACTTACTAAAATCGATGACTTGTTCAACCAATTTTAGGGTGCCAGTTATTTTTCTAAGATAGACCTCAGATCCGACTATCATCAGCTCAGAGTTAGAGAATATGACATTCTGAAAATAGTTTTTAGGACTCGGTATAATCACTTTGAGTTTCTATTCATGTTCTTTGGTCTCACCAATACCTTAGCAGCCTTTAAGGACTTGATGAATCGAGTATTCAAGCAATACTTGGACATGTTCATCATAGTCTTCATTGATGATATTTTTGTCTATTCTCGTAATGAAAATAATCATGCAGACCACCTCGGAATAGTATTATAGACTTTTAGAGCCCATCAGTTGTTCACTAAGTTTAGTAAGAGTGAATTTTGGCTAAGATCAGTAGCTTATTTTGGCCATATTATTTTTGATGATGGCATTAGAGTTGATGCTTAAAATAGCAAAGCAGTGAGAAACTAGCCTACACCTATCTCTTTATTAGATATTAAGAGTTTCTTGGGTTTGGCTGGTTATTACCGGTGGTTTGTTAAAGGGTTTTTATCTATTGTTTCCCCCTTGTCTAGATTGACTCAAAAGAAAGTTAAGTTTCAGTGGTCAGATTCTTATGAGAAGATTTTTCAGGAGTTGAAGACTCAACGCACCACAACCCCAGTTTTGACTTTACCACATGGTTTAGATGGGTTTTTTATGTACGGTGATGCTTCTAGAGTTGGTTTGGGGTATGTTTTGATGTAGATGGGTAAATTTGTGGCCTATGCCTCTAGACAACTTAAGCCCCATGAAAAGAATTACCCTATCCATGATCTTGAGTTAGCAGCTGTTGTTTTTTCCTTGAAGATTTAGAGGCACTATTTGTATGGGGTGCATGTTGATGTGTTCACATATCACAAAAGCTTACATTATGTGTTTTTGTAGAAGGATTTGAATCTGCATCAGAGAAAATGGTTAGAATTATTGAAAGATTATGATATGAGTATTTTATATTATTTGGGCAATGCCAATGTAGTAGCAGATGTGCTAAGTAGATTGTCTATGGGTAGTGTTGCTCATATTGAGGATGATAAGAAGAAGTTAGTTCAGGAAGTCCATCAGCTTGCCAGGTTAGGTGTTTGGTTGGTTGATTCAGCTGAGGTTAGTGTTTGGGTTCAGAATAGTTCAGAATCTTCTTTGGTTGCTGAAATGACAAAACAGGATGGGGATCCTAGTCTGGTAAAGTTCAAGGAGTCAGTCAGAGATCAAAAAGTAGAGGTTTTCTCCTGGGGGAGATGGTCTGTTGTGTTGCCAGGGTAGACTGTGTATGTTGTGTGTTGATAAGTTGAGACAGTGAATTCTTGCAGAAGCGTATGGTGCACGTTACTCGATTCATCTAGGGGCCATGAACATGTACCGCAATTCGCAGGAAATCTATTGGTGGAGTGGGATGAAGAGGGATATTACAGAGTTTGTTGCTAAGTTCTCCACTTGTCAGCAGTTTAAGATTGAGCATTAGAAGCCTAGTGGGTCGATGCAGGAGTTCAGTATTCCCACTTGAAAGTGGGAGGAAGTGAACATGGATTTTGTGACAAGTTTACCTTGTACTCGTCGATAGCATGATTTGATTTGGGTCATTGTAGACAGGATGACCAAATCAGCCCATTTATTGCCAGTTCATACTTCTTATTCAGCCAAGGACTATGCCACACTCTATCTCAAAGACTTGGTTAGGTTGCATAGTGTTCTTCTATCTACCATCTCAGACAGAGGTACATAATTTACCTCTCACTTTTGGAAAGCTTTTCATAAGGGTCTTGGTACCCAAGTTTACCTCAGTACAACCTTCCACCTTCAGATAGATGGTCAGGCAGAGAGGACTATTTAGACCCTTGAGGATATGTTGTGAGCGTGTGTAGTTGAATTTAAGGGTTGTTGGGATGACCACTTGCCTTTGAATGAGTTCGCGTATAATAATAACTAGCATTCCAGTATTCAGATGGCTCCATTTGAGGCTCTTTATGGGTGGATATGTAGATCTCTCATTGGTTGGTTTGATGTGGGTGAGGCTGTGGTGGTAGGGCCTGGTTTAGTGTTTGATGCCTTGGCTACAGTTTAGCTAATCCGAGAAAGGCTTAAGGTAGCCCAAAACTGACAGAAATCTTATGCAAATGTGAGAAGAAAGGATCTTGAGTTTGAGATTGGTAACTTTGGATATCTAAAGATCTTTCCCATGAAGGGAGTAAAGAGGTTTGGTAAGAAGGGAAAGCTTAGTCCCCGATATGTTGGCCCTTATAAAATTTTAAGCCGTTTTAGAAAGGTGGCTTATGAGCATGAGTTGCCTGCAGACTTATCGCCAGTGCACCCAGTAATCTATATCTCCTTGTTGAAGAAGTGTATTGGTGACCCAGCTAGAGTTGTTCCCTTAGAAAGCATAGATGTTCGGAATAGCCTCTCTTATGAAGAAATTTTAGTTGAGATCCTTGATTGAAAAATTCGTAGACTAAGGAACGAAGAAGTTCCCCTAGTCAAAGTTCTTTGGCAGAATCAGTCTGTTGAGGGGGCCACTTTGAAAGCAGAAGAAGATATGCAGACCAAGTACCCTCATCTTTTCTCCGCAAACTTAGATTCGCCATAAGGTAACAATCTTCTTAGAATTCCTTTTTTCCATGCTCAGTTTTAGCTACATATTATTCACATATCAGTCATGCATTCACAGAACCAGTTCAGTCATGTGTTACACTTCAGAATTAGTCATGTGATCACGTTTTTATCATGTATATCCATCATGTAACCTAAGTTCCTCAGAGTTTACAACTTAAGTAGTCTCATTCGAGGATGAATGTCCCCAAGGAGGAGATATTGTAATACCCCGAAAATCCAAATCAATGTTAAAGCCATGTTTCAAGCTCATGCATAGTACATTATAGTTCTTTGGTAGTGATATGCGTGAGTTCGATGTATATTAAGGCCTCAAATAACTCTCACCTATTAGATGAATCAAAATAATTCTTACCGATTGAATTTTTTATAAAAATGTTGCTTTAGTCAACTTCAAACTATTATATTTTTTGCTCTATTGAGAATATTCCAGCTCAAGACCTACCAAATGATATTAAATTGAATTAGCTTTCCAACGATACCAATTTCGCACAAATTCAATACTTGGATGAGAAGTTATGACATTTTTAGTGCAAAATAGTAGCACAACGTGATAAGGCCGCATCACGTTGATAACCGAAATCACATTCATCCTTTTCCTATGTGTCAGCACGATTTCCACCATGTCGCGCCAAGGGTCCATTTCTCAATTGTCCTTTTTCAACGGGGTTACCGCGATTGGCACCACATCGCGCCAACCTTCCAGTTGGGGATCGTCCATTTCCAGATGCATTATGCGATGGCACTGCATCGCATCACAGGGTAAACTGGGGATTTTTAGTTTTCTAGTGGCCCGATGCGATTGCACGGCGTGTTGCCGGAGCCAAAAATTAGGATTTCCAGCTTTTGCGATTGAAATTCCAGAGACTGTTTGGTCTTTTCCCAAGGCCCTAAACTCGTCCAAAACACTAAATTAAAACCCTAAGGAGGCATTATATTCCCCATTACTCATAATTCCTCTCCAAGAAACTAATCTTCTTTCAAGAACAAAAACCCTAGCATTCAAAGTTAAAGATCAAAAATCAAGAATTCACCATCAAGTCTCACAAATTCATCAACCCAGGTATGTTAAGAGTTCATCTATGAGTTCCTTTAACCCATGGGGTACAAATATCCAATTCTAAATTTGAAGTTAGGATTTTACATGTTTTAATTATTTTAATTGTGATTTTAACCATGAATTCCCGTGAATTGTAATTATACACCATGTTTCCATGAAATTATCGTTGTTATACAACCCCACATATTTTAATAATGTTATTTGCTGATTTAATTCATAATTAGTGATATATATGTTGAAATCATGTTATTACTACAAGCTTTAAACTATTCCTATGCTTAGCTTACACTACGCATATCAAGTGTTTGATGAAATGCCTACAAGAATGAATTTTGAATAAATGCTTTCATATTATGTCCTCTATGTTTAGTACGATTTTAATACTATTGCTATCGAGTCCTGGGGGTTATGAATACCCCAAAACTTAGATTTTTACTTAGTCTCAGTATCTTCAGAATAGTTTTAGTATATGTTATGAGCATTATCAGTTCAGTCAGTCATAATCAGTTAAACTTAAAATAATTTAGTATTTTGAGTCAGTTCAGTTTAGAGTAGGATTTAGCACCAAGCGAGTACAGGGATGATAGCTTCCCCATTAGATAGGTAGAGTCGTTAGTAGTAGTCCCTGTACACCAGAACTACGTAGCCAACATAGGATATAAAGAGTCACTCGTCAGTTTAGGCTTGACTACCTCGTAGGGGTAACCCATCAGTTTAGGTTTGACACCCTTAGTTCTTTGGGACAATACATCACTAGATCTATACAACCAATGTTACTACCCTTGGTACGGTACTGATACCCTTCCAACTAGGGTCACGTGTTCCACCTCAAATTTACTCATTAGGGCATGTCGGTTAGATGATAGCTCCTACAGTCTCTGTCCAGTAATCACTTCAGTAATTCAATTTCACTTTGCTTGACAATAGCATATAGATATTAGATATTTCAGATTACAAATTATATTCAGAATATGATTTATGCTTGGTCACGCATCCATAAGTATTTACAGATTTTATGCATTCTATTTAGTACCTTATGATATTCATTTAGTAGTTATTACTTATGCACATGAAACCATGCATATCAGCCTACCTCATTTAGCATACCAGTATATTCAAAGCACTGATCGCATACTCTTTTCTTGCGCTATGATGTATCATATCATATGTTCGCACGCTCAGTTCACGGATTGCACATAGACCTGCCAGATTATCAGTCGTAGCAGTGGTGAGTCCTCATATTTCAAGGAAAGACTATATTTATTTTCATACTTTTAGTTCAGTAGTTAGATTGAGTTATTTGGTGCCTGTCCCATCAACTCTTATTCAGTCAGTAGAGGCTTTTCAAACTAGTACAGGAAGGCAGGCAGTTTTGTTACTATTTTATTAGTTTCTGATAGTTGTTTCTAAATTTATTTTCCAGTATTGTTTTTATTTGCGAAAACCTTATGGATTATCAGTTTTTCTTCCGTATATGATATTATATTATTCAGTGCTCACAACAGGTACCAGCTTATGGGTTATCTTGCGGTCTCTTGGAACCGTAAGCACCGTGTGGCTCTTAGGGTGTACTCTTAAGGTGTTACAATGCCTAAGTCAACTAACTTATTTCCTATTAAGGTCACAAATATAGAAAATAATTATGCCAGACTTTATATTCATAAGTTGGTTAGATTGAATGGGGTTCTCTTCTCTATCATGTTAGATAGGGATACTAAATTTTGATCGTTATTCTAGACATCTTTTTAGAAGGATCTTAGCACCTGAGTAGATCCCAAGACCAATTTTTATTTGTAGAAATACGGGCAAGCAAAACGTACCATTCAAACATTAAGGGATATTTTTAGAGCTTGAATGATTGATTTTCAAAGGTTATTGGGGTGATCATTACCACTTGTATAATTTTCCTAAAGTAATAATTTTTATTCAAACATTCAGATAGTTCTTTTTAGGAATTTTATGGGTGGAGATATAGAACCCTCATTGGTTGGTTTAATATAGGTGAAGCTACTTTTATTGATCCAAATTTTCTTCAGCAGTCAACAAAGAAGGTTCAGCTTATTCAAAAAGATTAAAGACTGCTCAGACTTGACCAAAATCCTATTCAAATGTAAGGAGAAAAGATTTTTGAATTTGAAATAGATGAGTGAGTATCTTTGAATATTTCATCTATAAAATAGGTGATGAGGTTTGGTAAGAAGAGGAAACTTAATCATTGATATATTAGTCCCTACAAAATTCTGAAAAAGATTGGGGAAATAGTTATGAGTTAGAGTTGTCTGCAGAGTTGGTCATAGTGCATCTAATGTTTCATGTATTCCTATTAAAGAAATGCATTGGTTATCAATCTCTTATTGTTTCATTTGGGACTGTTGGAGTGACTGATAGTCTTTCTTACAATCAAGAACCAATTGAGATACTTAATATACAGATCCACAGGCTGAGAAATTAAAAATAACTTTAAATAAAAATGCTATAGAGGAATCACTCTGTTGTGGGAAAAACGTATGAAGTAGATATGATATCCAAGTTGCCTAATCTATTCCTTCCTAATATCAAGCCATATGAGATAACGATCTTCCCTCTTTAGCTACACATCTAAGTTTCATATCTATGTTTGTTTTATGTGATCCTATGTTTGGATTCGTGTTATATATATATTTTAGATGATCGCTTACTCTTGTTTAATATCATTCCAGATCATATAATTTATTTAGTTTCAATAATTAGATAAACATGATATAGTATTTCCATTTTTTTCAGTCCAACTCTAGCCTTCATTCGAAGTCGAATGATTTAAAGGGGGAGATATTGTATCACCCCATAATTTTTTTAATATTGTGATTCAGACTTAGTGCAAAAAATGAAATGAAAATAACATTTCTTAGTTAATAATGGGTCAGTGTGTGAGTCGTGGTATCATTTCATGAGTCGTGAGATGACTCCTGGTGAGCATGCCCCAAAATAGTAATTTCCTAGGTTACCACGGATCATAGCTTGATTCGTCATTATATCATAAGACATATCGTTGAACTGTGGAACCTAACTAAAGGGTCAACAAAATTCTTCCCAAACACCACCACATAGACCATGAGTAATGGTATAAATTTATGAGTCATACTTATGACCTGTGGATTCCTTAAATAATAGCCTTCTAGATTTTTTCAGTGAACTACAACTCAATGTATTAGATGTGGAACCATAGTACGGGTCTTAAATTCCACTCATAATTCCTTTAACAAGACCTAATCAGAAGTGGCCCACATTCCATGCATCATAGTACGACTTATGGATCTTGTTCACGAGTTATACAGTAACCCATGGGACACAGCTCTAGCAAATTTTAAAGTAGTCTCTAATGGAAAAATTAGTATTTTCCCTATCTTCATAGCCCAATACTATGTCGTTCTTTGTCCTAAAAGGAGGTTTTATTAGATTTTCAACCTTTCCCCTCTTATTCTCACACTTAACTCTCAGAAACTCAAAAAGGTTCCTTTCATGAAGAAAAAACCTTGTCTTCATCTCCTTATGTATCAAACTCTATTTATAGTTAAGATAACTCAGGCATTTAGATATGTAGAGTTTCAGTATGGGTTTCCTATCTCCCTCATGCCAAAATCATAGATTTCCAGTTATGATTTCCAATTATAAAATTTATGATTATTTCTTTTATTGAAACACGTATACGTGATTCTTACGATAATAATCTTGGTTCAAACTTTATGAATATTTCAACATGAGTTTGATAGGACAAGCATGATTTAGGTCAATTGAGCATGATTTGACTTTATGGTCTTAAATATAGCAAAATTTAACATGACTAGTTTAAGTATATCAGAACAATCATGAGTTAGGTAAATTCGAGATAATTTGACCTTATGATCTCAAATTTAGTGTCATGCTTTATTTCAGATAGACATTTTCACGTAATTATGAGAAACAAGTAATATGTTTTGGGAGGACCATTTAGCACTGAGAGAGCATGGTTTCTTGATAATCTAAGTCCAAAACTACGTTGTCATGGCAGAATAAGGGTGTTTTGCTAGTTGATATTGATAACTTTATCCCAATGGGCTCAGTTAGTGGATCCACATCAAATAGGTTCTATATTTTTGTCAAGGTATAGAGCACCCTCCCAACTAGAGTTGTATATTGGACTACATGTTGCTTCCATGATTTTTATCGATTTTAAGAAACCCCCCATAAATGATTTAAACAATATATATGTACATGAATCATGTTTTTAGACTATCCATTTTATTTCATGATTTATATCTATCATTCATGTGTCCAACTTATGATTTCATCCTTGAGTCACTGTACAACATATTTTGACATGTCTATACAATTTTTGTCTATTGCATCTAAATTCAGTTTAAAGCATGTTTGAAGAAATATTTGTGACAACTTCATATCTCACTACTTAATACAGATTCAGGTGCTTATTCCCAGACTTTTAGCAAGATCAGACTTATAGATACGCCAGTCTGAATTTAGGTGAATCCTCATCATTCAAAGGTCATTTCTAGTATTCAGATTGTAAGTTATTTCAAAAATTTATTTCCACTATTTTAGACTTAGCTAAAGATCATGTCTCAACAACTCATATTTACAATATTAGAGGCTTTCTTCATACATAGATAGCTCCGATTATTTTTAGTTATTGATTAGTTTAAAACAGACAGACTGTTTATTTCCCATTGCATAACTATTCTTCCACTTAGTATATAAGACTATATTTTAGAATTATGCTAGCACCAAGGGTTCTCATGGAATCACGTGCCATTCTATGCATAGTGTCTCGTCTAGGGTGTAGATTCGAGGCATGACAATTGGGCCCGTGAATGTCTGTAAAATTTTAAAGATTGTATTACCCATGTAGTTACAGTCATTTATTTATAAAAATGTTGTATTTATGTGTTGCTTGCTTATATATATATATATATATATATATATATATATATATATATATATATATATATATATATATATATATATATATATATATATATATATATATATATATATATATATATATATATATATATATATATATATATCATTCTTTGTAAAACACATCCTTCTATTAGAATTATTAGTTTTAAAGAATGTTTTCTTAAAAAGGAAACGTTTGAGATCATGCTAAAAAAGCTCATGCTTAGACTCATGCGCACATTATGGTGAAGCAAATATTCTTCTTTTCCGACATGATGAAAGGCTGACTAAGGAAGACGCTCGACTAAACCAATGAGGTTGTGCAGATGGCAAAGGATATATGAAATAGTGGAGCATTTATTTAAGATAAAGATATTGAAGTTCACAGAAATTTTAAAACCCTTCCAAGCAAACACGGCTAAATTGGAAAATTAGGATTCATGGTCACTCTTCCTAATGCCTTCACACAAACGAATGTCCCGAAAATTGTACCTGTAAGTATTTTCCAGAAATTTAAGGTCAGATCCATCCATTGAAAACCAATGAACAATTACTAATTAACCCAATTATCGTACATTGAAATCTTGAAATTACCAAGAAACATATATCAACTACTGCTTCAGTGGAAGAGAGAACGGTTAATCTGTTCATAGGTAACAAGAGAGTGTCCACAGGTATTGCTCTAGAGTTTACTGTGCTAGTGATTAAGAATGGGAAAAATGATTCAGTTTGAAAAAGTAGACGTTGCAATGCAGACTATTACACAGAAAACCTAAATGATATTGTATGTTGTCAGAGAATCACCAAAACTATTAGAGATCTAGATAGATTTTTGATTGTCAAGACCGTATGAAGCAAACCATATTATCTATTCTCATAATAATTGATAAAGGAAAATGAAAATGAGAAATCTATCAAACAAAACACTTACCTGAGTGCTATCTTAAGGAACTTGTCTTGTCCATTTTACCTTGGTGTTTTTTAGTGACCAATGGTTTCAAGTAACTGGATACCCCAGCCATTAGAGACCATATGAGCCTCTTGACACTATTAACTCAATAATGCATTTTTATCAAGATCTTAAATTAGAGTTAGAAAAAGATTGCGCAACCCATATTTGGAGCTCGAGGATTAGGGATGGAAGATTTAGGAGTTCGTAACTTTTATTTGGCCGAGGAAGATGCACAAACAACCTTCAAAAAATAAGAGAAACATTTATTTTTCGGCTTGACTGTCTTGGCCCTAGGTGTAACATTGGCAAAGCCAGGGGCTGCTGAGAAGGCTCAGCTTCTACGACTAAGTTTATTTCCTAAGAAAGCGGTTAGGCTAGCTTAGTATTATACACTTAAAGGCAGGGACTCTATCTGAGCGGGGCTGATTATCGACTTTAGACTTTTTATTTGCACCCATATCTCCATCCCTAAAGGTTGGATTAATCGATCCTTTTCCTTTTCTTGATGAAAACGGGTGGTTGGATTTAATTGTTTTTCTTGGAAGGACTGTTAGAGGTTACAACGATTTCCTCTACTATAACAGTCAAAGATTATGGTGTTCTATCTCTAAGAGCCTTAGCAACTTGCCCTTAAGCCCTGCTCCACATTCACTATCTTGCTTTACTCATGTATATGATGATATATATTTAGAGAGAAAGATAGATAGATACATAGATAGATAGATATATGTTATGGCTAGTATATATGAACAAGTAAAAGAGTTAAGGCTAGTATATGTCAGTACTAAAAAAAATAGTTTTTTTTTACCATAAAAAAACGATCATAGCTTGTGGTAGCAAAGAAATCGGCCACATATGGTCGGTTTTTTATTTTTTTAAAAAACATATTTTTTTTTAAAAAAAGAGCTATCACATGTGGTCGTTTTTATATTTTAAAATTTCAAAATAATCATTTCAATAATTTTTATATTAATTATTATTGATTTAAAAGAAAAAAGCAACCACTTGTGGTCGGTTTGGAAATTAAAATAAATAAATAAATAATTTTAAAAAATTACCACTTGTGGTCGGTTTTATTTAAAATATTATTAAAAAGTATTTTTAAAAAGAGACAACTTGTGGTAGGTTTTATTTTAAAAATTAAATTTAAAATATTTTATAAAGCGACCACAAGTGGTCGGTTTTGGAATTAAAAAAAGAAAAGAGAAAATAATTTTTAAAAGCTGACCACTTGTGGTCGGTTTTATTTAAAAAAATAAATTAAGAGTATTTTTAAAAAGCGACCACTTATGGTCGGTTTTATTTTAAAAATTAAATTTAAAATATTTTATAAAAGAGACCACAAGTGGTCGGTTTTGGAATTAAAAAACTAAAAAAGAAAATAATTTTAAACAACCAACCACTTGTGATCGGTTTTATTTAAAAAATAATTAAAAATTATTTTTAAAAAGCAATCATTTGTAGTCGATTTTATTTAAAAAATTAAATTTAAAATATTTTATAAAAGAGACAACAAGTGGTCGGTTTTGAAATTAAAAAAAAATAAAGAAAATAATTTTAAAAAATCGACCACTTGTGATCGATTTTATTTAAAAAATATAACTAAAGAGTATTTTTAAAAAGAGACCGCATGCGGTCGGTTTTATTTTAAAAATTAAATTTAAAATAGTTTATAAAAGCGACCATAAGTGGTCGATTTTGAAATTTAACATCTCTAAATATAATTCAAGTCAAAAATTGATATTTCACAAGTGGGAGGGTCAAAAATAAAATCATTGAAGTTTTACGGGGTCTTACGTAATAGCACGGTGCCAAAGTAAAGAATAGTCATGTAAGACATTAATAATATCAATTCAATCCCCTACTCATGCATCACAATAAGGATAGATGGAAAATAATGCTTAGAAAGACCAATCAACCCCCACTCGAATATTACCACTAATTTTTTCTCAAGTCAAATAAAATATTCACATAATCCCTTAATCAGTAATCACAAAAATAATAATATCTTAAGTCAATAATAATATTCACATAAGCTCCTATACAAGTAATACGATATAATAATTACCCCAAACAAACCATAGCATATTTTACATGAGTGGTTAACTACCTAGCTCAGTCGAAAGAAAGTTAAACCATAAGCGACCTATAAAAGTTTATGTCTAAAGTTTGTTTAAAGGATATTTTGACCTTGTATCAAACTCAACCTCCCATGTAGCTTCCTTATTTAGGCAATGTTTCCACTAAACTTGTAAAGAATGAATGTGGTTAGAAATAAGATTCCTATTTTGTCTATCTAGTATAGCAATGGACTCCTCATCATACCAAGTCAAGATCTAATGCAACAGACTACCATCAAATCACATGTGAATCTTCTAGAAAATATCTCTACAGCATGGAAACATGGAATATCAAAAGAATAGGTTACATATGTGGAGGGAAAAACAGCTTATAAACCACTTCTCTAACTTCTTAAGGATCTCAAAAGGCCTAGTAAATCACAAACTAAACTTTTTCATATTACAAAATTTCATCATACCCTTCATGAGTGATACCTTCAATGAAACTCTCTCACCAAGCATGAGTGTTGTATCACAAAATTGTCAGTTGTAGTAACTCTTCTACCACTCTGGCAGTCATAAGACTCTATTGAACCAATCTATATCAATCTATTGAGTCTCTAAACAAATTAGAGCCCTAAAGCCTAACCTTGGATGAATCAAACCATCCTATAAAGATCTATATCACTGCCAGTACAACCACTTAAAAGAAGCTATCTACATGATGGAATGGTAACTATTATCTTAGGAAAACTCCACTAAGCGCAAGAACTGGTGCCAAAGACCAGCAAAATAAATAACATATGATTGAAACATGTCCTCAAGCACTTAAATGTTCTACTCTACTAACCATCCATATGAGGGTGAAAGGTTGTGCTAATATAAAGCTGAGTACCCAACTCACTATATATAGATGTCCAAATATTTAAGCTAAACTAAGTACCTCTATAAAAAATAATAAAGATAGGTAAATTGTGCAACTAAACAGTCATTCAAATGTAGATCTTGGCCAATTTCTTTGCATTATAGCTTACCTTCATAGGTATAAAGTGTGCAACTTAGTTACCCTATCCATAATTACCCTTAAAATTAAATTTTTTCAAATTTCAGCTAGACCAACCATAAAATACACAGTGTTCCACTCTTACTTTTACTCTAGAAAAAGCATTCTCTGTATAGTACCACCTGGTCGCTGGTGCTTATACTCGTTCACAATTCAAACACTTAGCCACAAACTCAAAATGTCTTTCTCTATACCACACTACCAAGTAGTGTTGTTTTAATACATGATATATTTTGTCCACTCCTATATGAATAGAATACTTAAAATAATGAGCCTCTTCAAATATGAGTCAAGTCCAACCAACTCCTAACACACATACACAACCACATATCTTCAAAACTCCCACAAGATCAAAATATGTATACTTTATCACATATCACCCTCAACATCTCATCATTAACATAGAGATCCCATATATGATCCATCAAAGGAATAACAGCCTCAACATAGGTCAAAACTTGCCCAGGTATAGAAATATCAAGACAAACCATCTAGTTATACAAAGACTAGATGTCTAAAGGTAAAGGTCACTTCCCTGCAAATAGATAAGCCAAATGCTTCATCCAAACTATTTTTCAACATAAGGAATCCACTACTACATTAACCTTGCCTAGATGATAAAAAAAAGTGAGATCATAATCGTTAAGCAACTCTAACCTTCAATTTTGTCTCATATTAAGATCTCTCTACATGAAGAAGTACTGAAGGCTTCTATAATCGAAGTAAATCTTAAAATGAACTCCATATAAGTAGTGTCAACATAATTTCAACACAAGCACAATGACTGCAAACATCAAATCATGAGTAGGGTTCTCATGAGGCTTCAACTATTGAGATACGTAAGCAATCACTATACTCTTTGACATGAACACACCACCCAAGATAACTTTAGAAGCATCACAAAACATAGTGAAACTATTTACCCCTTTAGAAAAGTCAAGATAAGAGACAAAGTAAACAAATCCTTGAGGTTTTGCAAGATCTTCTCAAAAGCATCCGACCACTAAAAAAATCTTCTGAGTCAACTTTATCAAAGGAGCCACAATAGAAAAGAAACCCTGCACGAAGCATCTATAATAGCCTACTAACCTAATAAAACTTTTAATTCCCAATAAGAGAAGTAGGATTATCCCAATCATGAATAATACCATTCTTGATCACCACATGACCCAAGAAAGAAATAGAATCTAATAAAAGCTCGCACTTAGAAGTTACCATACAACTTTTCATCTCTCAATCATTAGAGTATGGTCCTTAAATGTCTCACATGGTCAGCCTCATTCTTTAAATAAACCAAGATATCATTGATACCATAATCTTACAATCATAAAGATAAGGCCAAAATACCATGTTCATGCAATACCCCGAATTTTGGTTCCTAAAAATTTCTAAGTTTTTTGAACTTACTGCCTGACCTACGACTCACCTTACAAGTCGTAAGGTGAATTTATGAGCCATAAGAGCTAGAAAAATCATCACCTGACCACTGAGTAGTGTCTATACTATTGTATTCATTAAGACTTGAGGTCATGAGTCATAAAGACTCATTAAGAGTCATGGTTTCCAAATTGTAAGGTGACCAGTGTGTACCCTAAATATTTTTGTCCTAAATAAGATTCAAGAAAACCAAGGTTATGCAACCTTTCTAAAACTCAATCAGAAACTCATAAGTGTCCTCACTAAAAGCAGCACTGGACATGGGAGAGGAAAATCTAGTAAATCAATTAAATCTTTTTGATTCACTAGAAAATATAACAAGACATGGAGCTATAGTAGAATAACTAATATAGTAGGAAATATTTGAATATGTGGGGCCATAACAAATATTGGAAATGCTCGAAGAGCATAAAAACCATAATTAGTAGTATATCCTAAAGACTATGAACTTCTTATAATACTCTTAAGTATTCTTGGGTAACCACAGAACCTTGAGGGGCATGAGTTGATCCCATATTCTCTGGCTAATAAACCTTCTTATCATGCTTAATATCAGGATTGGGAGAGGCCTCTCTAACTTGTCATCTAGCTAGAGCCGCTCTTCATGCTCGGCCTTTACCTCTATCTCATCAGTGAACCTTGCCTCACCCTTTGACTAGGGCCCTAATAACGGGTGTCGTCTCAGCTTCCTTAATAACTTTGGATAGTCCTCACCATCTGTGCAAAAATCATGTAGTGCAATTTTAGAATAGGAGACATAAACAATACATATGACAGTCAAATAAGAGAAGTTTCCCAAAAGTATCACATAGCCACCCAAAGATATATATGGATGTCAACATATCGATCTATAAACTCTATTGGATATCTTGCTATTTTACTTCACAGGTTGGTGAACCTAGCACTCTGATACCATTATGTCATAACACAAATGTTATGGTCATGATGGCACCTACACCATCTCAACTTGGGGTAGGTAATCCAAACTCTCAAATAGTTAAGGAATGCTGAAAAGAAATAATAAAGCCAATATAAGACCTCATTAAAAAGACAAGACATAATACAGAAAAATAAAAATATCCAAAACTAAGTAAAATACAAATCCAAACCCCAAATATGATACCATGAGTAAACAGCACTAGTACTAATAAAGAGTATGAAAAATACATAAGTTTGTCTTCAAATCATAAAATAATGACATGATATATAAGATGAAGTCTGAAATTTAGCCCCAAATGAGGAGTTCAACTATCCTCCAAATCAGCCTCGACCGTAGCCTAATCCCACGCTCCAAAAATCACACTCAAACTAGGATCCACTTAAAAAGGGTACAGAAAGTAGAAATGAGTACGATCCACTTATACTCATAGGTATCATAGTCGAACTAAGCAAAGTAAAAGGCTAAACAAGTATAAAATACTATGAGCACGCGTCTACCCGCATATAGAAAAGTTACCAAAGGTGGATCAACCTATATCTTTCAACATTTCTACAAGTATAATAACATTTTAACACTATATAGATATATTTAAAGGAAGGCTATATACATGATATCAAACATATAAAGAAAATACAAGTGATGTAAGGAAATGCAATGGCCATGATGTAATGTCTCAATATCACCTGATATACACTTTTTGAGGGAAAGGTTTGAGATAGAATTCTATAGGGGTTGGCAACCCGTATACGATCACAATCTCATATCTCAATCATCTTTGCCAACACATCTCTCAGTCTAAGATTTCATACATTTTTCATTTTTATTCAAAATTAGTGTTTCTTTGTGGTACCAATCCATGTATAGAGATGAATAAAATGAGGGTGCATGCTCATAGCCAAAATAATGCATATAATAAATCAATACTAAAATGGTATAAAATAAGCTTAAATCTTTTCAAATCTCAATAAATCATGATATGAGACATTAATGGTACCACAGTAATGAAGCGTCATGTAAGAAATCAACAATATCATTTTTAGGCCTCTACTCGGGCATCATAATATTAACAAAGGCAAATAATTCTCAAACAAGACCAATTCGAACCTTTACATTGGTATCACCATAAAAATTATCTCTCAGGTCAAATATAGTATTAATATAATCCTCCACATAGGCATCACAATAATAATATCTCAAGTCAATAATGATAGATAGGCCCCATGCAGGCTGTACAATAAAATAAGTATCTCGAAATATGAATCTTATGCTAAAATTTTCAACTCATAGAATACTTTACATGGATGGTTAACTATCCAGTCTAGTTAGAAGAAAGTTTATCTATAACCTAATCCGAAAAGCCAAAACGCTAGAATAGACCCTTTAACAAGGAATCTTTTAATTTCATGCTTCCTCAAAATGAACCAAGTCTAGCAAAAACGTAATCTAAACCCAAAAAACAATTCAAATTAATATAAATTGACCTATATATATAAAATTTCCCAACGGTGGCTCAAATCATATTTCCTAAAAATTCTACTAGTATAATAACAGTATAATAACAACTATACACGAATATATACAGAAAGGCTAAATGTATGATATCAAATATATAAAAGAATGAAAGTGATGCAATGGAATGGGATAATAATGATGTAGCCACCACATAGATCCTTATATACACTTCTCAAGCATAAGATTACATGATAGAACCAATGGGTGGTTAGCAATATATATACTTTCACAATCTCAAATTTCATTTGGGATCTAACATAAATAAATTAATTATTCTATCTAGGATAACTTTGATGCTCCGAACTCAAAGGAAACAACTTATTTAGCAAAAGAGTTTATTTTTAACAAGCTAACCCTCAAGACCCCTTTACACTAAATTTAATTAGTTTCTCATCTAATAGTTCAAAGCTTAATATAAAGGTTCAAAAACCCAACCAAAAATCCTACTAAATTAAAAATGGCATTCTGGATATAATGGAACTAACAAAATTACCATCTAATATTCCAATAACAAAATGCTGAGCAAAGTTAAACTAATCACTTATAAGGCTACTCAAACCCTCAAACATATTCTAATCACTCTTGAATACTTCAGGGATCGTGCCAATTATTTGGAGAATTGAAAATTAATATATATCAACTACAGGGAAGGGAAAAATGGTTAAAACACAAAAAAGCTTAAAATCATAACATGGGTTGTTACATTAGGCCAAGATCTACATTAGAGAGATTGTTCGATCGCATGGCATACTTATCTCCTTAATTTCTAATAGAGGTACTTAGTTTACCTCAAATTCTAGGATTTATAAAAGAATTGAGTTGGGTATTCATCTTGATATAAGCATAACTTTTCACCCTCAGATGGATATCTAGTTAGAGCAAACTATTTTAGGGCTTAGCTTCTGAATTTGAAACATGTAATTGATAGAGTTGATGATAACATCCCTAAGAATGTTAAATTTGAATCTTGGCAGCAACCTTGACATCTTCATGAATGACTTTGTCAAATTTTAGATGAATCTCAGTACTACTTTCTTTAGTAACATTGCAAGCATGCTTCACTTGAAACTGGGTTAAGGGAAGAATGTCTTTAAAGTTTTCAAGATTATCATTAATAGTGGATAAATTTCCAACGAAGCCTAAAATACCAGTAAAGGAAGGAGTATCAATGTAAGATAAGGATAAAATAGAAGCAGGATTTGCAGTAGTAGGTGGATTAGCTTTAGTTTTAAGAATCCAAATATCACTAATAAGGGTACATACTATTCTGCCAAATGCTCTTAAATTGTATTACTGACAAATAGTGAGATAAAAAACTTCTTTAACATTAAGATGCCTTGATTCTAGAATATGGGAGATGGCCATACCATATTAAATATTGAGAGGATCAAAGACAACTTCAATAATATTATTGATAATACTTGAGGATAGTTTAAACTGACTCTTAGATATGATGCAATAAGTGAGAAAATTATCACACAAATAGAGAGTTGAAATAGATCGATCACAAGAAATCAAGGTAGTGGAAAAAATATGTGCATTTACTCTTTCTCAAAAGAGATATCTTTTAGACCTAACTATGAGGAAAAAGATTTGGGTAACCTAAAGCAATTACTCAATTTTCCTGATCAAGTGTGACCTCAAAATTAGATAGCTATACACACTTACAGGGGATAGGATAACCAAAGTTATTAATACAAAAGATATGGTTAAAGATAGCGCATTTAATAAAAACTCCTTATTCATATGACCAGAGTTCTAAGATCTTTAGGTTTTGAAGAGTGAAATTTTGTATAAAATAAGTGAACAAGGGATTCATGTACAACCTGAGAGGATGTATAGAAGAAATTTACCCATCCTTAAGATTCATAAAGGTCTTTGATGTCATAATAAAGAAAATATAAGAGGTCAATATCAACAACCCTTCCATAGAGTAGAGTTTTATCCTTTAGAGAGTGAAAGAGATTTTCATGAATGGTTCTACTAAAATCAGTTTTACTATCCGGAGTGCTTTTGAAATCAAACTTACATTTTTTCTTAGAGTTTGAGAGATCTTTGTCTTTTAAGTAAGAGTTTGAAAGAGGGATTTAGAAAATATGAATGAGAGGATGTAGAATGGAATGGATAGATACATCAGAGTCAAGATGAATAAGGGAAGAAA
The DNA here is from genome assembly GCA_030864225.1 of Capsicum baccatum var. pendulum. NCBI lineage: Eukaryota > Viridiplantae > Streptophyta > Magnoliopsida > Solanales > Solanaceae > Capsicum > Capsicum baccatum. The sequence goes on from CM061560.1 coordinate 163,172,008, forward strand.
GTTTCTCTTTGCCATTGTTCCTGGAACTTTTTGAATAGGGTAAGGGAAAGTATTCTGAGTTTATTCTGTTGATGAGAGAATGATAAAGAGATAGATGACTAAACATAAGAATATGAGTTGAATACAAAGAGAGATAAGATTGAACAAAGGGTAAGAAATTGGAAATATACGAAATCCCTAAAACTTGTTTGAGACCATAAAGTGCTTTAGAGAGTTTAAAACATAAAAGAAAATTTTGAATGTTCAAAATCAGGTTGTTATTTCACAAACACTTCTTCCTCAATATATAAATATATATTTAAAAAGACACCTTTAACATCCATCTGAACTAGTCTAAAACCTTTAAATGAAGCATAAAAAAAGAGGATATGAATTAATTATAATAAAGATACTAGAGAAAGATCTTCATCATAGTTGACTCCTTCATGTATCCTTCAACAACTAGACGGGCTATGTTCATTTCTTTAGTTTATTCATTTTATTTCTAAACGCCCATTTTGTTTCAATAATGAATGTGTTCTTTGGATAACCAAGGTCTATACCTGATTGTTCTCGAATTGATCAAGTTCTTCTAGCATTGCTTTGACCCAATTATCATAGGTTATAGCTTCCCCTACCTTATTTGGTTCAAGTTGAGATATCAGAGTCAAGTTTCTTTGATTTTTCTTGATGCTCTTGTTCTTATTACCTCCTTCGGAACTCTAAGTATTAATGTCTTGGGGTAATTTATTTCACTTGTCCATTCATTTTAAATTCTTCCTTCTTGTCTAATTAACTCTTTTTTTAGTTGAATGGTTTGATGGAATTTGCTTTGATGCACTAGTTGTAATTCCTTGGAAATTTTGATATTCATCATGGTCTGAGCATTTATCTTTCTCAACCAAGAGATTAGTATCATAAAAATAACATGATAAGATGCTTCAACGCAAGAAGCTCTATCATTAAAGGCTTTATAGGATTTCTAGTTGTAATTACTCAATAATTTTTATATTCATCATCGTCTTAACTTGTATCTTTATCAACGAAGATATTATTATCATAAAAAATAACATTATTAGATTCTTCAACACCAGAAATTCTTTTGTTAAAGACTGTATAGGATATCTTAAGGATGAAATAACATAGAAAAATATCTTTCTTGCTTCTTGGATCAAACTTACTAATGATGTCTTTTCCATTACTATGCACAAAGCACTTGCACCCAAAGGGATAAAATTACTTAATGTTTAATTTTTTACCATTTCATAATTCATATGGAGTTTTGTTGAGAATAGTCCTGAAGACACATTTTCAAAACATGATATGATGTACTAACGTCTTCTACCCAGAAATGATAAGGAAAGAGATGCTCCAGAATTATTGTTCTTGTCATATCTTGAAAATTTGATTTTTTTCATTCTACAACACCCTTTGTTAAGGAGATCTTGTTTATAAAAAATTATGAGTTTAACCTTGTTCATTACTAAATATTTCAAAAGATTTATTTTTAAGTTCTCTTCAATGATCATTGTTTATTGATGTGGTGTGGTAACGTTTTATCTCTTTGGATTTTTTTCAAAAGAAAACTCAAAGCTCTTAAAAATATCATCCTTGTTATATAAAAGCATAACTCAAGTGAAATTAGAGTACTTTTCAATAAATACAAAAGCGTACCTTTTCTGTCCAAAGCTTATTGATCTTAGCGGACCAAAATATCCATGGAAGTTGCAGAAGTTTGGAGATAGATACCATTTCTTAGGATTAAAGGAGATTTGAGTCTGCTTACCCATTTGACAAGCATAATAGATATAATTTTCATTATAGTCCAGCTTACGTAATTTGAGAATTAGTTCATGTTTTAAAATCTTCTTGATAAGATGCATACTAGTATGGCCCATCAACGGATGCCAAATCTAGGGATCCTTAGAGATGGACACTATGCATATGTGATCCTTAGTGTTCGATACAGAATCTAGAACATACATATTTTGTTTTTTCTTTCGGATAATTGAACTTTACTTAACGCATCCAGTCTTTCTTAAATAAACTTCATGATTTGCATCACAAAGTTGACTGATACTCAATAGATTGAACTTCAGTCCTTTTACAAGATAAATTTTAGTAATATAACATGATTCATTAAAAGTAATTATTTCAAAACCAATGACTATTCCTTTTGATTTATCCCTAAAACAAATAGCACCTCCATCATAGCCAGTAACAAGTTTGAGCAGGTATTGGTTTCCTGTTATGTGATTGGAATATGTATTTGTCAAGATACCTCTTTCCTTGTGATTTTTTCTTGTGTTGTTACTTGTTTGTATCTTAAATGGCAATGAAATAGATATTTGAAGAATCCTCTTATTATGTTTTAGAATTGTATTCATCGCGCTATCTGCGGACTTTATTCTTTAGAGATTTTCTTGATTAGTAGTAGCTTCCTTATTATTTCAAGGAATTCATTGGCAATTTTTTCATACGTACTGCATCCATGATATTTTAATTCATTCATATATTGTTCAATAATATATTTACCTTTATATAGTTTTAGTTACCTCTTCTATTGAACATAATTCTTTTGAGTGTGTCCACAACTGATCTATGGACTAAAGCCACTTCATCTTTTCTGAACTCGCTTTCTTCATCCTAACTTTCTTGAGTTACTTTAAAGGCAACTACTTTCTTTTTATGTTCATCTTTACCATGTTTGTTAAGAAGATCCCTTTAAAAATTAATTATAATCTTGGAAATTTGATTAGATACAAGATACCTTTTTCAACAGTTTTGAGTTCACCAGGAGTTTTACTAAAGCGAGAAAACATACTTTTGATGGATTTTGTTTCCTTCGTCTGGAATAACTCATATTAATAAACAAGAAAACTAATGATAGTTTTCTTTACTTTGATAGTCCCTACATAGGTTACTTCTCTCTTGTCCCACATTTCATTATCAGTTTCACAACTAGCTATCTTTTCATACTCCATATGATGGCATTTCACATGACATTCTTTGCATTTGAATTGATTTGGATTATTCCCATCTTTTCGTTAGTGTAGTTTTCTAGGGATGTAATCTCTTCATAAGCGGCTTCACCACTACCATCCTTTTTGTTACTTTTCTTGTTTAGTGGAATTGGAATATCACCTAACTTGATTACTCTCCTAGCCTTTACATCATAAGACTTAATGAATGTTTCTATTTTCAAATGAGAAAAATTCATACAATAGAATTAGAGAGGATTGGTTTGAGAATTACCCTATTGAAAGAGTGTACCAATTGTTGATTGTTTGGACATTATCTTTTTCTCACTTGTTGTTAGAAAATGATTTGTGAGATCTTGTTTTGATACTAATTGAAAGTTCAAAAGGGGGTGAATAGATCCTTCAAATATTTTATTAGATCACTTGACTATTTGTCGAGACCTAATTTTCGTGTCATAATAACACCTACTAAATTCCTCTAGGAGGTAATCCAAACCATAACCTGATGCTAACACAATTGGTTAATTTGGTAGGAAATGCCCAACACAGTCCAAATTCAATGAACACAAGTTAAAATATAAACAATGTATTCTACATAGGAAAATAGACATCACATGAATAACAATTCCAAGACCTAGTAGAGCCAATACAAGAGCATCTAAATTTAAATAATAGAACCCAAGAGACTTAGAATATAGTCTATACATCTGTCTTGATACAAAAGACAGAATAACAATAAGAAAGAAGAAATGAACGACTATGAACACCAAGAGCTCTCCCTATCTTTGAAAGATCAACTCTGCATGAATAAGAATAAGTAGTGACAGTTAGTACTCGAATCTATACTAGAAAGTACAAAAGTGTAGTATAAGTACAAAAACAATGGGTACAAAGTAGACATCATCGGTCGACTGAGAAAAATTATAATATAAATATGATATAATGCAAGATAATCATAAATAAGTCAAGGTACAGAATAAGACCTGAATCATCTCCATCATTACTTTATATGAAAAGTAAGTTAATTGGAATAAAAGTATAACATAAGGCAACAACACATTTCAATGTCATCGTACATAAGAGATACATAATTTAGAATCATAACGCATCATAAAATATCAGCACAAGCAAATACGAGTAAAAAGTTGGGTCCCATACGTCAACTGGTGCATAAAGTAAAGAACTCATCACAACATTCAATAATACAAGAGAGCACATCCAATATAAGAATAAATCAATCAATCAATATTAACACCAACCTCATCATTGTTTAACCATTACTCCACAACATACCATCAATCAATCAGTTGCCAACGTTCATCATTTTTCAACACATGATAATATACTCACAGTCATAATATCACCATAATTTAACAATATTAATATCAATATACACTAATCACATCTTACTAGTTAGTCAGCTCTCATTAACTAATCCATTTACTTACTTGCCATCAATGACTTCTAGTTGTTATTTCACAACTATTTACCACATAACCTCATCTTCATTGGTTAACATCTAGTCATTAATTACCACTAACAAAATTTTAGAATCTAGGCTATATTTATCACTATACAATATTTTAGCAGCTAAGCATCGTTTATTAACTAGCCATCACCATTAACCTAATCATTATTATCAACTAATCATCATGGTTGCAAATTATTGTTAATACTAGTCATCATTATAGACTAACCATCATTATCACTGGAAATTTATACCACTATTCATCATTTTTACAAATGCTCAATTATCCAATAGTCATTATTAGCAACTTAAACAATATCTATCACTAAACCTCATTTAATGTTTATGTAATACCCCAAAAAATACAAATCAATATTAGCACCATATTTTAAGCTTATGCATAGTAAATCATGGTTCTTTGGTAGTTTCATGATCAATTTTTATGTCAATTAGGTCTCAAATACATCCTAGCTATTAGGCGAATCAAAACATTCCTCACCGATTGAATTCTTAGGAAGGATATTGGTATAGGTAACTTCAAATGAGAATATATCTCATTATACTATTAATTTTTTATATGAGATCATAAACATATATATAATTGAATTAGATTTTCAACGATACCAATTTCATCCAAATCTAATATCGGAGCAAACAGTTATACCCATTTTACTCCAGTATGTTCGCCTGACAACTAAGTGACGACATGAGCTGATGGCTTATACATATCTGACGACTTATCAGCTAATGTCATTAGCCTTAGGTAGAAAGTCATATATTCCAATATCAAGTGACGACATGAGCTGGTGGCTTATCACATATGTGACGACATCAGCCCAATGTTGTCAGCCATAGAATTTAGTATTTTCCAAATGGTTTTGGAGGGGTATTTTGATATTTTCCCTTCACCCCAAAGCTTCATAAACATTGAATTCAGGATCCAATTTACCAAAATACATTATTTTATCTCAAATTCTCTCAAGAAAAAGAAGAGAGGTTTCCAATTCAAGATCCAAATCTCAAGGATTCTTCCATCAATCTTCCCAAATCAAGTATCAAGGTATGTCATGTGTTGATTCATGAGTCTCTTTCACCCATGAAGCTCAAGAATCTCTTTTCAAAATCCAAGATTTTTTTATTGATGAATGTTCATGATTTAAATTGAATTGAAATTCATGTTCATATTGTTGTGGGTTTTTGATTGATGTTTTAAATTACATATTCCAATAATTGACCCTAGTATATAAAGATTTGCATAATAATCATGATAAACCCGCTTCAACTTACAAGTTGATTGATGTATCCATGATTATTAGATATGTTGATGATGGTATAACCAAAGTATGCTCCCTATGTGTTTGACTAAATGCCTATGTGAAGGAAAAGTGTCATACCATTATAATAATATGAAATCTCCACTCATGTACAAGTTTATCCACGTCAAGTATTTGATAAAATGTCTTAGTCAATGAAGTATGGGGATATGTTTAGACATTGTGGTGCTTTAGAACTTGTACTTCAAGAAATCTCCAACTTAATGTATTATGGATTGTGATGTTGGTTATGTATTTAAGAAAGTTATGCTTTGTCTGTTTCTTCCCATCGAGTATCGGGGTACTTGTACCCGAAAAATATACTTTTTTTTCTAGAGTTAATGTCATGTTTGCACGATATCCTCAGTCAATCCATGATCCATATAAATCAATCAGTCATGTGACTCAAAAAAGCTCAGTAATACAATAATCTCAGTACTATTCTGTCAGTCAACAAAAACTCAGTTAATTTAGTCTAGTTCAGTTCAGTAATCCATGTTCTGTGTCTATTTAGATGGGAGTAGGAATTAGTACCAAGTGAACCTAAGGATGGGAATACATATAATCAGATGAGGGTGTGATTATTAGAAGTCATCCTTATATTCCAGAAATATGTAGCCAGCATAGGTTGAGATATCAACACTATCAGATGAGAGTTATTGAGGTAGATAAAAACTGTTTGATGAGGGTCCAACCATTATCTTTTGGGGACACTATCAGATGAGGGCCACCCACGGCTTGTCCTTACCAGTGGTGCGGTATTGGCAACCTTCCAATTGGGTTTACAGATTAGACCCCAACACAGCTATATTACGTTATAAGGGGCATATTGGTTAGATGACTACTTCCCCCAGTTTCAGTTACAGATCAGGAATATCAGATTCAGTCATTTAGTCTCATTAATAGAACTTAGATAGTTCTACAAAATTCAATATTGTCAGATATACTCACCTCAGAACAGAACGAAACTCAGCTAGTTCCATCAGAAACTAGATTATCGGATACAGTCGCTCAGTATTAGTTATTTCAGTTATACGATTAACATTATATAATGTTATCAGTACTCAAATTCAATAATCATGTTATCACAAACTCATTTACAGTTATTATATATTCACGCATGTATTCTCACATTCATGTTATTTAGTCAGTTAGTATAGTTCATGTATGTGAACCCTTTGCATTCAGCCTACCTCACACGCATACCAGTGCATTCAATCATACTGACGCATTTACGCTATGGTGTTTTATACCATAGGTTTAGAAGCATGAACTCCAGAGAAGAGTAGCATTCTAGTACTTAGCAGTCAGAGTTAGCAGTGAGTCCATATCCTTCGAGGACATGAGCATTATCTTATCATTTCAGTACTTAGTTTATTTCTGTAGTTGGAGTTAGTTCAGGATATGTCCTATCAACTCCTTATTCAGACAGTTAGAGGCTCTTCAGATAATTATGTTCAGTCAGTTTATTAGTTTGTTTTAGGTATTTTATACCCCACACGTATGTTATATTTTATTAGATATCGTGTCTTAATTTTTAACCTTATAGACTTACAACCTTTATTTCCATATTTACACAGTATATTATGCAGTGTTCAGGTACAGATATCAGTCATGGATTAGCTTATGGTCCTTTGGGGTCATGAGCACCGTCTAGTATTTTTGGGTACCAGATTCGAGGTGTTGCAAAGTTGGTATCAGAGCCTAAGGTTCATTAGTGTCCTAGGAAGTCTAAAATTTGTGTCTAGTAGAGTCTTATGCATGGGTGTGTTGTGCGCCATATTTATGTGTAGTAGGCTATAAGATGCTTTAGGAACAATTTTCCTTCTTTTAGTATTCATGTCATGCCAGTGAGCATAATCTCAAGCTAATCTCTCAGTCTAATATGTTTCTCCCTTTTTCTATTGAACATGCCTCCTAAAAGAAGAAATGAGACTCAGCCAAGCCCTCAGCTCAAACATCCTTTGGGCAAACATATTTCTCATGCAGAGTTCAGAGCTGCATTCACTACTCTTGCTCAGTCAGTTATTGCTCAGAATAAATGAACAGCTATCATTCCGACCAACCCAGTGGCCAATTCTGCTGCAGCCAGGATTTGGGACTTCACCCAAATAAAGCCTCCATCTTTTCTTGGGTCTAAGTCAGATAAGGACCCTCAGAAATTCATCAATTAAGTTCAGAAGGTTATAGACATCATGGGGGTTACTCCTAGTGAGAGTGTTGAGCTAGCTTCATATTAGTTGCAGGATGTTTCCCATACTTGGTACAAGCAGTGGAACTCAGAAAGGTCAGCTGATGTAGGACCTATAGAGTGGGAGGAGTTTGTCACCATATTCTAAGAAAGGTTCTTTGCCTTAAAGCTAAGAGAAGCTAAGGTGTTAGAATTTATCAACCTTAGGCATGGAAATATGATGGTGAAAGAGTAGTCTCTTAAGTTTGCTCAGTTAACCAGATATGCCCCTCATGTGGTTGCAGATAGCAGGGCCAAGATGAGTAAGTTTTTTTTTGGAGGGTAAATGAGAGTGTGTTTAATGAGTGTAGGTCTGTGATGTTGAATAGTGACATGACTTTAGCTAGGCTTATGACTTATGCTTAGCAGATTGAGGAGCAAATGATTAATATAATGGAGAAGCAGAATAAGAAAGAAAGGATAGGTAGTTTCAACTTTTCTCAGCCCAAATCAAAAGGAGGAAATCATTCTCACTTTTATCCTAAGTCATTGTTCTAGTGCCTTTTTTGACTAGGGCACAAGCTCCAAAGTTCAGGGATGGTAATATAGGTAGGGCGCCAGGCTCTAATTCTCGGGACAGTGTCAGCAATGCCCGAACTAATCCCCTTTGTCAGACTTGTGGTAAGAACCACAAGGGTGTTTGTAGAGCTGGGACCGATGTATATTTCAGATGTGGAAAGCCAGGATATAGAGTCAAATATTATCTTCAGTCAGGTTATCAAGGTCAGCAGAAACGTTCCTCAGCTCGGTTTGATCACCCAAATCAGCAGGGTACCACTTCTAGTGCTACTAGTGGGTAACGCCAAATAGACTTTATGCTCTCCAGTCCTGATAGAATCAAGAAAATTCTGCTGGTGTGGTTACTAGTATGTTACAGATCTTTAACTTGCATGTTTATGCTTTACTAGATCTATGTGCTTCCTTGTCTTTTGTTACTCCTTATATAGCAGGCGATTTTAGAATTAGTCCCAAAATACTAGTAGAGCCCTCTTCAGTCTCTACCCCAGTAGGTAAAAGCATTATAGCCCGATGGGTATACAAGAATTGTCCGGTTATGATATTTCAGAAAGTCATTTCAGTAAACTTAGTCGAATTAGAGATGACTAATTTTGATGTCATTTTCGGCATGGATTGGATTCACTCCTACTATGCCATAGTCGACTGCAGAAACAGGATAGTCCAGTTTTGATTTTTGAATAAACCCATCTTGGATTGGATGGGAAGTACTTTAGCATTCAGAGGTCAGCTTGTTTCCTTACCTTCGGGCTAGGAAAATAATGTCTAAAGGATGTGTCTATCATCTTTTTCGAGTTAAGGACACTATTTTTGAAACTCCCAGACTTTATTTAATCCCAGTCATGAATGAATATTCAGATGTCTTTCCCAAAGATCTTCCCAGAATTCCTCCCAAAAGGGAAACAGACTTTGGCATTGATCTTCTTCCAGATACTCAGCCTATATCTATTCTTCCATATAAAATGGCACCAGCAAAACTTAGAGAATTGAAAGAGCAGTTGAAGGATCTCTTAGATAAGGGGTTCATCAGGCCTAGCGTGTCCCCGTGGAGCACACCAATTTTATTTGTGCACAAGAAAGATGGTTCTCTCATAATGTGCATTTATTACAGTCAACTCAATAAAATCATGGTCAAGGATAAGTATCCACTTCCTTGTATTGACGACTTGTTTGACCAACTTCAGGGTTCCAGTTATATCTCTAAGATAGACCTCAGATCAGGCTATCATCAGCTCAGAGTCAGGGTATGTGACATTCCAAAAACATCTTTCGAACTCGGTATGGTCACCTTGAATTCCAAGTCATATCCTTTGGTCTTACTAATTCCCCAGCAGGTTTCATATACTTGATGAACCTGGTGTTCAACTAGTACTTGAACATGTTTGTCATAGTCTTTATAAATGATATTCTGGTCTATTCCCGCAGTGAGCATGATCATGCAGACCATCTCTGAAGTATACTTTAAACACTTAGAGATCATTAGCTGTTCATAAAAGTCAGTAAGTGCGAGTTTTGGCTAAGGTCAGTAGCATTCCTTGATCACATTATTTCCAATGATGGAATTAGGGTTGATTCTCAAAAGACCAAATCAGAAAGAAATTGGCCTCGCCCTATATCTCCATCAGATATCAAGAGTCTCTTAGGTTTGGATGGCTATTACAGATAGTTTGTTGAGAGATTTTCTTCTATTGAATTCCCTATGTACAGATAGACTCATAAAAAAGGTCAAGTTTCAGTGGTCAGATCCTTGTGAGAGGAGTTTTCAGGAGCTGAAGACTCGACTCACCTCAACTCCAGTTCTAGCTCTTCCAGATGGTTCAGATGGGTTTGTAGTATATTGTGATACATCCAGAGTAGGTTTGAGTTGTGTCCTCGTGCAGCATGGTAAGGTCATAGCCTACGCCTCCAAATAGCTTAAACCCCATGAGAAGAATTATCCGAGTCATGATCTTGAGTTAGCATCCGTAGTATTTGCCTTAAAGATTTGGAGGCATTATTTATACGGTGTTCATGTAGATGCGTTCACAGACCATAAGAGCCTTTAGAATGTATTCTCTCATAGAGATCTTAACCTCTGCTAGAGAAGGTGGTTAGAGATCTTAAAAGATTTCAACATGAGTGTCCTTTATCATTCGAGCAGGGCCAACGTAGTCACCGACGCTCTCAGTAGACTGTCCATGGGTAGTGTTGCTCATGCTGAGGACAGTAAGAAGAAGTTAGCTCAGGAAGTACATCAGTTTCCCAGACAAGGTGTTCGCTTAGTCGATACAGAGGAGGTTGATGTATGGGTTCAGAGTAGTTCAGAATTATTTCTAGTTTCTGTGATGAAAGACAAGCAAGATAGAGATCCTAGTCTAGTCAAGTTAAAAGAGTTAATCAAGGATCAGAAGGTTGAGGTTTTCTCCCAGGAGGGAGATAGTGTTCTGTGTTGTCAGGATTGTCTGTGTGTTCGAGGTTTAGAGAACTTGAGGCAGCAAATTCTTGTAGAAGCACATAGTATGCGCTACTCTATTCATCCAGGGGCCACAAATATGTATCGCGACTTGCGGGAGATCTATTGGTAGAGTTGGATGAAAAGAGATATTGCAGAGTTTGTTGCTAAGTGCTCTACATGTTAGCAGGTTAAGATATAGCATCAGATGCCTAGTGGTCCCATGTAAGAGTTTATTATTCCCACCAGGAAATGGGAAGAAGTGAACATGAACTTTGAGATGGTTTTGCCACGTACTCACCATCAGCATGATTCAGTTTGGGTCATTGTAGAAATAATGATAAAATTAGCTCATTTCCTTCTATTTCATACCTCTTATTTAGTCGAGGACTACGCCAAACCTATATCAGGGAGTTGGTCTATTTACATGGTATTCCATTGTCCATTATTTCAGACAGAGGTACCCAGTTCACCTCTCACTTTTAGAAAGTTTTCCAAAAAGTACTTGGTACCCAAATTCATCTCGGTACGGGCTTTCATCCCCAAGAAGATGGTCAAGAAGAAAGGACCATTCAGACCTTGGAGGATATGCTAAGGGCGTGTGCAATTGATTTCAAGGGAAGTTGGGATGACCACTTTCCTTTGATTGAGTTTGCATACAACAACAGCTATCGTTCCAGTATTCAGATGGCTCCATTCGAAGCTCTGTACGGTAGGAGATGCGAATCTCCAGTCGGTTGGTTTGAAGTTAGTGAGGCCTCAATCATCAGGCCTGACTTGGTATTCGATGCCTTAGAAAAAGTTCAATTGATCAGAGAGAGACTTTGGGCAACTCAGAGCCGACAGAAGTCTTATGAAGATGTACGCAGAAAGGATCTCCAGCTCAAAATTGGTGACTTTGTTTATCTAAAGATCTCTCCCATGAAGGGAGTGAAGAGATTCGGCAAGAAGGGAAAGCTTAGTCCCAAATATGTTGGTCCCTTAAAAATTCTCAGCCTCTTCGGCAAAGTAGCTTATAAGCTCGCATTGTCTACAGATCTAGCCTCAGTTGACCCAGTCTTCCATGTCTCTTGCATAGGTGACCCAGCAGATGTAGTCCCTATACAGAGCATAGATGTTCAAAATAGTCTCTCTTATGAATAAATTCCAGTCGAAATCCTTGACTACCAGATTCGTAGACTAAGGAACAAAGAAGTCCCTCTAGTCAAAGTTCTTTGGTGGAATCAGTCCATTGAAAGAGCTACTTGGGAAGAAAAAGTAGACATGCGAACCAAGTAACCTTACCTCTTCTCCACAAACTCAGACTTAGCTAAAGTTAATAATTTTTCTTAAGCTTATTCAGTTTCATGATCATATTTTCATTATAAACTTGGTACCAAGTGCCATTACATATTTAGTCATGCATTCATATGTCAGCTCAGTCATGTATTCATGCATCAGATATCCACGTTCAATATGATAAAACCAGCTTATTTGTCATGTCAGTCATGAAATCATGCTTCAGTTAAGCATGTCCAGTATGTACATTCAGTTATCATTTCTCTCAGTCTAATCAGACTCATTCAAGGATAAATGTTCCCAAGGGGGAGATATTGTAATACCCCAAAAAATGCAAATCAATATTAGCACCATATTTCAAGCTTATGCATAGAACATCATGGTTATTTGGTAGTTTTATCATCAATTTTGATGTCAATTAAGGTGTCAAATACTCCCTAGCTATTAGGCGAATCAGAATATTCTTTACCGGTTGAATTCTTGGGAAGGATATTGGTATAGTCAACATCAAATAAGCATATCTCTCAATATATTATGAATTTTACAGCTCATTACCCACCAATAGATATATAAGTGAATTATCTCTCCAACAATACCAATTTCGTCCAAATCTAATATCAAAGCAAAAAGTTATACATATTTTACTCCAGCATGTTACCCTAGCAACTAAGTGACGACATGAGATGACAGCTTATCACATTTTTGATGACTTATTAGCTAATGTCACCAGACTTAGGTAGACAGTCATAAATTACAACATCAAGTGATGAAATAAGCTAACGGCTTATCACATATGCGACGACATCAGCCCAATGTCGTCAGCCGTAGAATTCAGCATTTTCTAAATGGTTTTGAAGGGGTATTTTGGTATATTTCCTTCACCTCAAAGCTTCATAAACACTGAATTCAGCCTCCATTTCACCAAAATATATTATTTTCTCTCAAATTATCTCAATATCAAGAAGAGGCATTTCCAATTCAAGATCCAAATCTCAAGGATTCTTCCATCAATCTTCCCAAACCAAGAATCTCTTTTCAAAATCCAAGATTTGTGTATTAATGAATGTTCATGATTTAAATTGAATTGAAATTCATGTTCATGTTGTTGTGGAGTTTTGATTCATGTTTTCAATTACATATTCCAATGATTGATCCTAGTATATGAAGATTTGCATAATAATCATGATAAACCCCCTTCAATTTACAAGTTGATTGATGTATCCATGATCATTAGATGTGTTGAGGATGGTATAACCAAATCATGCTCCCCATGTGTTTGAATAAATGTCTATGTGAAGGAAAAGTGCTATACTAGCATAATAATATGAAATCTCCATTCATGTACAAGATTATGCACGTCAACTGTTTGATGAAATGTCTTAGTTAATGATGTATGGATATATGTGTAGCCATTGTGGTTCTTTAGAACTTCTACTTGATGAAATCTCCAACTTATTATATTATGGATTGTGATGTTGGTCATGTATTCAAGAAAGTCATGCTTTGTCAGTTTCTTCCCATCAAGTCATGTGGGTACGTACTTGTACCCAAAAAATATTGTTGTGTGCCTAGAGTTAGTGTCATATTTTCACGATATGTTGGTCATGTTTTCAAGAAAGTCATGCTTTGTTAGTTTCTTCCCATCGAGTCCTGGGGGTACTTGTACCCGAAAAATATTATTGTGTGCCTAGAGTTAGTGTCATGTTTTCACGATATCCTCAGTCAAGCCATGATCCATAGAACTCAGTTAGTCATGTGACTCAGGAAAGCTCAGTAATACAGTAATCTCAGTACTATTCCATCAGTCAATAGAAACTCAGTTAATTCAGTCCAGTTCTGTTCAGTAATCCATGTTCAGTGTCTATTTAGATGGGAGTAGGAATTAGCACCGAGAGAACCCAAGGATGGGAACACACACTGTCAGATGAGGGTGTGATTCTTAGAAGTCATCCTTGCATTCTAGAACTATGTATCCAGCATACATTGAGACATCAACACTGTCAGATAAGGGTTGTTAAGGTAGATAAACACTGATAAGGGTCCCACCGTTCTCTTTTAGGGAAACTATCAGATGAGGGTCCTACCGTTCACTTTTGGAGACACTTTCAGATGAGGGTCACCTACAGCTTGTCCTTACCAGTGGTGGGGTATTGACACCCTTCTAATTGGGGTAACATATTGGACCCCAACACATCTATATTGCGTTATATGGGGCATATAGATTAGATGACTACTTCCTATAGTTTTAGTTACAGATTAGGACTTTCAGATACAGTCATTCAGTCTCAGTAATAGAACTCAGATAGTTCTACAGAATTTAGGACTATCAGATACAGTCACCTCAAAACAGAACGAAACTCGATTAGTTCCGTTAGAAACTACGCTGTTGGATATATTCTCTCAATATTAGTTATTTTAGTTATAAGGTTATCCGTATCTCATGTTATCAGTACTCAGATTCAGTAATCATATTATCAAGAACTCAGTTATAGTTATTATGTATTCATGCATGTATTCTCACGTTCATGTTGTTCAGTCAGTTAGTATAGTTCATGCATGTGAACCCTTTGCATTCAGCCTACCTCACATGCATACCAGTATATTCAATCGTACTGACGCATTTGAGATACGGTGTTTTATACCATAGGTTCAAAAGCACGAGCTCTAGAGCATCAGTAGCATTTTAGTACTCAACAGTCAGAGTTAGCAGTGAGTCCTTATCCTTCGAGGACATGAGCATTATCTTATTATTTCAGTACTTAGTTTATTTCAGTAGTTGGAGTTAGTTGGGGACATGTCCCATCAACTCCTTATTCGGGCAGTTAGAGGCTTTTCAGACTATCATGTTCAGTCAGTTTATTAGTTTTTTTAAGGTACTTCATACCCCACACAGATGTTATATTTTATTAGATATTGTGTCTTAGTTTTAAACCTTTTGTCTTTACAACCTTTATTTCCGCATTTACACAGTATATTATGCAGTGTTCAGGCACAGATATCAGTCATGGGTTAGCTTATGGTCCTTCGGGGTCATGAGTATCGTGTAGCATTTTGGGTACCTGATTCGGGGTGTTACAGTTAAACATCAACAATACCACTTTACGTACATTTATCAGTAGTGGGATGTAATCGGTATCCATAATATCAACAACATACCCAAAGTATACATTAACTCATACATATATATATATACATATACATATATTTATATAGGGCTAGCCGGACTTGAACCGACAGGTATACACATAGGCACAGCAATTTAATCATCCTCTGGCCTTGCTAGGTGTATATCATCATAATCAATATCCTTCATCCTTGATGTGTATAAACATATCATCTTCATATCCTCCGGCCTTGTTGGATATCATCACATCATCATAATATCCTCCGGCCATGTCGGGTATAAATATATCATCATAATATTCTCCAGCCTTATCGGGTATCATCACGTCATCATAATATACTCCAGCCATGCTGGGTATCATCATATCCAATTCAATATCGATATTAAGGAGAAAGCCCCACAAGGGCTAAAGAAAAGAACAAGCCCCACAAGGGCTAAAGTAAAGAAAAATAAAAGGAGAAGCAAGAAGAGTATACCTTTATATTTCCTCATTCATCATCAATGTCACATTATCAATAAGTACATATATAAATATAATATAAATATTATAGGTTATAAGGAAATAATCTATGTCCATTAGACCATGAGCATAACCATAAGCATTATCATTAGTAATGACCCACAAGTAACCTACTCATTGGCCCACTATTAGCATAAAGAAAGTTTATCACTAACTTGAACAATAACAAATCCATGGCATAATCTATAGCTTATTCATAGCATAGTCGATATCGTGCATTATGGCGTAGGCCATGTTATAGTCAAGGGATCATTCAATAAGGTGTTCGTTGGCCCAATTAATATCCAAGAAATGGCCTAATCAATCTTAATTAATAACATGGTCATAGGATTCATTAATAGCATTAATAATAGCTCATTATGGCATCATCAATAATTGTATTCAATTAGACCATAAGCATTAGTTCTAATGGCATCACCATAAATTACTACCATGGTTCCTCAATATTTCCTCAAGGGGCATTTTCCAGACATTTCATAAACATTTGTGGGTCTCACAAGGACTACCTCAATCTTTGCTTAAGATGGGTCAAGGGTCCACTACTAGATTCCCCAATATACCTTTTAAGTTCATTTCTACCCCAAACTAGGCTAAGGTATCTAAAATTCAACTTTTAGATGTATTACAAGCCACCATTAAGTCCAAGGTAGGGATCCTACTCAAATACTATCACTAAGTCCGTTAGAAATAAAGTAACTCCATTAGATTAAGAAACTAAGGCCAATCTTGCCCTAAGCATGAGTGACAAGGTCACTTCCATCTAACTAAAGTAATTCTAAGCATTCTCATACAAAACATGAGACATTGAGTCTAATCCATTAAGGTTCAAGAAAACAAGTTATGCATTTAACTATACGGGTCCAAATGACCTAAAAGAACCAACTAACCACAAGTCATGTATAATCACCAAACAAACACCTAAAGCCCCTCCCAATCTAACAAGATATCATAATAAAACTATGACAAAGCTCATTCTAACAAGTGATAAACCTAACCTTCCTCAAATCTAACAAGAATGCTCAACAATTTGCTAAACCTTCACTTTATCCTTTCGAAAAAGACATTTTCAAAACCAACCCATCATGATATCAAGCTCGTGCAATCAAACCCCTCAAAAATAGGTGAAAACAAAGCTAAGTTTGGTCTAAAATCAAGCCCTAAAGAATTTGGGGCTTTTGGTAAAAAATTCAAGGAAGTCAAGCATGAATTTAAAGGAATTTTACCTTAAATCCAAGGATATTTGCAAAAATATATGTTAATCAAGCTCTCAAGTCACCCCAAAGACTCAATTTCAAGTTATCACACTCTTTTAGGGTTTCTAGGTCTCAAGGATGAGTCAAAAATTGCCAAAACACGGCCTGAAGGGTCCTTTTATACCCATACCAGGTGTCCAGGTATGGTTATCACACAACAGGGTATGCAATTGCACTATTCAAGTGTAGGAGCAGGTACGACAATCGCCATCCTCCCTTGTGATTGCAGTATCCTCTCCGGCACCACATATCACCTGAAACTTAGACAATATTCCAAGTTTCCATTAAGGCATCGGGATTTATTTGAAATCCAATTTATGCAAATAAACTATGTAACCACACTAAATTCGACATTCTGAATGCAATGGAAAAGTTGTAGTTTCCATCCGAGGATGTATCGGATAAATGTGGATCCCACACCCATATTTCTAATTTTCCAACATTTTGATTAATAGGCCAAAATGATCTTAGTTGCATCCGAAATCGAACCAGAGGTATACCTAGCCAAAAATTGATATTCTAGAGTTGTTGGCATAGTTGGAATTTGCATCCAAGATTGAATTATAGAAGTTTTTACTCGGTGGCCATTTGGAACCAGCAAAGACTTTCAAATAAGAAATTGCCTCTAAAAACCAAACGAACTGCCCAGTAATCGAACAATCAGTTCCAACAAGTCATAAATGACTTTTGGTAGCTATGAAAATCTTTAACAAGGAAAATAAGAACAAATATGTAAAATGACTTGAAGGTTCATAACAATATCAACTTTTAAAGGAACTTTCATCCCTCAAAGTTAGAGATCAGAATATACCTAAAGTCTTAAATAGGTGAGGATACTGAGCCCGCATCTCGCTCTCGATCCCCTAAGTGGCCTCCTCCATAGGGTGGTGTCTCTGTTAAACCTTAGCTATAAGAATCTCCCTAGTGCACAACCGCCTACTATCCAAAATAAGCATCGGCTTCTCTACAAAGGACAAATGCTCATCTAACTGGACTGAGTCCAATCTAAGAACATGAGAAGGATAGGGATTATATTGCCACAACATAGAGACATGGAAAACTGAATGAATAACGGAAAAATTTAGAGGTAAATCTTACTCAAAAGATACCTCACCAATAGCGCAAAGAATCTTAAAAGGAACAATATATCTCAAATTGAGCTTACCCTTTCTCTCAATCCTGACCACACCCTTCATGGGCAATACATGGAGGAATACATGATCACCAACTCCAAATATCAAGGCATGGAGCCTATGGTCTGCATAGACTTTCTGCCTACTCAGAGATGCTCTCAACATATCTTGAATCACCCTAACTCTATCCAATGACTCCTGACGTATATCAATACCACGGGGCCTAACCTCAGAAGTCACAAACCATCCAATTGGAGAACAATATCTCCTACCATACAAAGCCTCAAAATATGTCATCTCAATACTGAATGATAACTATTTTTATAATCAAATCTGCTAAGGCTAAGTACTACTCCACAGGCACCCAAAATCCATAATGCAGGATCAAAACCTATCCTCAAGAACCTAAACAGTTCACCCGGACTGACCATTAGTATGGGATAAAAGATTGTGCTCAAATCCACCAGAGTGCCTAATTCCTCCTATAAGGCTCTACAAAACCTCAAAGTGAACACGGAACCACAGTTCAAAATGATACATATGGGCAGACCATGAAAATAGTCAATTGATCTACAATGACCCATATACCATCGGAACCATGGGAAGAACAAGTCAAACCACTAACAAAAACCATGGTAATCCATTCCCATTTCAACTCAGGAATGGGTAACCTCTGAGTCAAAACACGTGGTCACTGGTGCTTGGCCTTTACCTGCTGACAACAAAGGTAACAAGCTACAAAGTTTGCCATATCTCTCTTCATACAACACCACTAATAATAATGTCTCAAATCCTTATACATCTTTGCCATGTCGGGTGCACATAATATCTAGAGCCGTGAGACTCATGCAAAATTAATTAAATCAAGTCATCAAGTAAAGGAACACAAATATGTCCATCAAACCACAAAATACCCTCAGAATAAATGGTGTTCCTCTAGAACTCACCATTAAACACCTGATCATTATGAAAGGTAAGCTTTCTATCCTCATAGTAATGATCATGAATCTGCTCAAATAGTGAGGACCGCATCCATACTAACCAAAATTATCCTAGGATCCAAACTATCAAGGCGAACCATCAAGATAGATAAGGAATGAATGTCTTGTGCTAACGCCTCTAAGAAACTTAAATACAAGCCAATCTACCCATACTCACTACCCTGTGGGTCAAGGCATCTGCAACCACATTTGCCTTGCTCGGATGATACAAGATGAAAATATCATAGTCCTTGAGTAACTCCATCCACCTATTTTGTCGAGCATTAATCTCTCTCTAAGTCATAAGATACTAAAGACTACGATAATCGATGAAAATCTTACAGTGTACACCATACAAATAATGCCTCTAAATCTTAAGCGTGAAAATTACCGTAGCAAACTCTAAATCATGAGTGGGGTAGTTTCGCTCATGCACCTTGAGATTTCTAGAATCATAAGCAATAACCTAACCCTGCTACATTAATACACAACCTAAACCAAGACCAGAAAAATCACTAAACACAGTGAATCCTTCGCCCTCAATAGGAAGAGCTAACACAAAAGCTGAAGTAAAGAAGTCCTTGAGCTTTCCAAAGCTCAACTCACACTCCTCAAACTATTAGAAAAGAACCTCCTTTCTCATCAATTTAGTCATAGGGGATGAAATAATGATATGCCAAACCAATGAAGTTACAAACCTCAGTAGGAGATGTAGGTTTAGCCCAATCACGAATCTCCTCAATCATTGTAAGGTCTACCATAATACCTTCCTTAGATACCACATGTCCAAGATATGTCACCAACTCAAGACAAAACTCACACTTGGAGATCTTGGAAAAATGCAAATGATCTCTCAAATTCTGGAGCATGATCCTCAAATCTTGTGTATGTTCCTCCCTACTCCTCGAATACACAAGGATGTCATCCATGGACAGTATCACGAATGATTCCAAATAAGGCCTGAACACTCGGTTCATCAAATCCATAAATGTTGTTGAGGCATTATTCAACCCAAAAGACATCACTAAGAACTCATAATGACCATAATAGGTCCTAAAAGCTATCTTCTGGACATTCTCAGCCCGAATCCTCAATTGATGATAACCAAGCCTTAAATCAATCTTAGAAAACATAGATTCACCCTGAAGCTGGTCAAACAAATTATCAATGTGAGGTATAGGATAATGATTGTTCACCATCAGATTATTAAGTTGCCTATAATAAATTCACAAATGCATGGAACCATCCTTCATTTTGACAAACAATACAGGATCTCCCCATGGGGATACACTTGGTCTAAGAAAAATCTTACCAAGAAGATACTGAAGCAAAGAATTTAGCTCCTTAAGTTCAGTAGGATCTATGCGGTAAGGTTCTATAGAAATTGGTCAGGTGCTAAGCTCGAGATCAATAGCAAACTCAATCTGACAGATAAGGGGAATACGTGGCAGGTCGGTAGGGAACACATTGGAAACTCACAAACAACAAGAACAGAGTCAAGCGATGGACTCTCTACACTAGTACCACAAATAAAAGTGAGATAAGACTCACAAACCCTAGAAATAAGTCTACTAGCACACAAATAAGATATAATCCCCATTGGTTTGTGGCTAACAACCCCCTGCCACACGAATGGGGGAATGTGGCATGCCTAAGGTAACAATCTTGGAAAAATAGTTCATGACTGCATAATAATGGGATAACCAGTCAATGTCAAGAATCACATCAAAATCCACCATATCCAGAATAAAAAGGTCAGTATGAGTATCAACATCACTAACTATCATGTCACAAGATATGAATACTCGATCCACTACTAATAAATCACCCACGGGAGTAGATACGCGTAATAGCACAAATAATGAATCATAAGACAACTCCAACCAAAGTGCATAACAAGCAAAATTATAAGAATAAGTGGATCCCGAATCAAATAAAGCAAGGTCCAACTGGCAACTCACCAAAATCATACATGTAGCTACAGCATTCGTACTCTCAGCCTCGGTTCTAGCAGGTGCTGCATAAAACTAAACATACATACCACCTGGATGGGCACTTGATTGGCATATTATCCTTCCTACCAGAGAGCCTCCTCAAGTATCCTACAAACCACCCCTACAATCATGAGAACCACCTCTAGCTGAGCGATAAACTTCTTTAATTGGGAAAGCACCCTATTTTGAAAAACAATTGCCTTACGATAAGGAAAATCTCATGAACAGTGACAAAGAAGTCCACAAGTAAAAATAGAAAACACAAGCTAAACCAGAACTATAGATCCAGCAGGCCCAGAATAACCACCATATCTATACTTACCAGAAAGTAAACCCCTCAAAGACTAACCACTGCCCTTACCAGCGTGATCACAAGTACTAGATTAACCTCTGTCAGTAATCAAAAGAGATACCTAAACCAGTCGACAAGGCTGACTCTAAGGCTTTAAAGATGGATTTAGAGAATGCCTACTCTGAGAGCTACCATCTCTGAGTTGGGAACTACGATGGCTCCTACTGAATCTACCCTAAAACCTAGGCCTCTTATCACGACCCTCATGGTGCATCTCCTATATCACCCTAGCATGATATGAAACATCAACGAAAGACCTACCCATAGTGACCAAACTTTGAGTAGATATACGAATGGGGAGTCTCAACCCCCTAACAAAGCAAAAAACCCTCTCATAATCAGTATCAAAAATAAAAGTTGCATACCTAGCCAACTTATGAAATTGAGCCATATACTCTATAACTATCATTGAGCCCTACTCCAATATAGAGAACTAATCCCTCAAACAATCTCTAAGGATTTGAATCATATACTTCTCCAAGAACATCTTAAAGAACTGAGGCCAAGACTAAGGAGATGATCCAGCTGGTCTAGAAGCGATATAACCTCTTCATCAATGATAATCAGATAAGTCCAACTAAAATATAGTGTACTCCATTCCAAGAGTCTCATAATTCCAAAACCACGAAGCCTATCCTTATGAGCAATCAAAAACTCATATCCATCCTCTCCTTGAGAACCAAAAAATCTAGGCTAAGATAATCTTAAGAATCTAAGCAACATCTTCTTCTTGTCAAAAGACATAGTAGGCTGAGAAACTACAGACTGAGCAACTACCATTACAAGAGGAAACTCAACTCTGGGATTTGCAGCTATAGGTTGTGCCCCGCCTTTGTACCACTTTGATCATTAGACTGTGCACCATCAGATGGAATACCACCAACTATCCCCAAAAGTTAAATCAACATATCTCTAAGAAAAAAAAAAGAAATAAACCCTGGTGGAGATTGGGCTGGTCCCTAGCCTACCCCTGGCTATGGCGGAAGAATCTTTAGCTCAGGTACAGGAATACGAACTAGGGAAGGCATCCTATCCTAGACCTTAACTGGGGACACATCACGAGGTTGTCCACAATCTCTAGGTCTTGGGACCCTTGACTCGTGTAGTAATAGCATATGTCCAGGCCATCACTAAAAGAGTAAAGTAAAAGAAATACTTCTACAAACCATATTAGACTCTTAGCATGATATGAGTGAAAGAAGCAAAGAATTCCTAAGAATACCCATAGCCTCCTGAATATAGGAAATGGATGTAAGCATTCTAATCCATAGGACTCTACTAGACACTTGTTTTTGTACAAACA
Organism: Capsicum baccatum var. pendulum; assembly: GCA_030864225.1. Classification (NCBI taxonomy): domain Eukaryota; kingdom Viridiplantae; phylum Streptophyta; class Magnoliopsida; order Solanales; family Solanaceae; genus Capsicum; species Capsicum baccatum. The sequence goes on from CM061560.1 coordinate 163,194,863, forward strand.
ATACCGAAAACCTAGGCTTTGATACCAATTTGTCACAACCTAATTTATGAGTCATAATGGAACCCACAAAATCACGCCAATAGGTAAGCCAAACTATAACCCGGAGCTAACATACTAGCTTAATTCGATAAAAAATTCCCAACATAGGCCAAATTTAATAAACACAAGTTAAAATATTAACAAAGTGTTCTAAATAAAAAAAGAGTCAGCATACGAATACTAATCCCAAGACCTGGTAGAGCTAGTATAAAAGCATCTAAATGCCAATAATACAACCCAAGAGACATAGAATAAAGCCTTCGCATATTTCTTGATACAAAAGCTTGAATAATAATAAGATAAAAGGAAATGGGTGACACTAAACTCTAAGAGCTCAACCTATCTCCTTAAGATTAACTCTATACGAACAAGGATCAGCGGCGATAACTAGTACTTGAATTTGCACCAAAAAGGTTTAGAAGTGTAGTATGAGTACCAAAATATGGGTACTCCGTAGGCAGCATCGGTTGATTAAGTTAAATCATGATATAAAGATGGTATAATGCAAGATAATCATAACTAAGTCAAGGTACAGAATCAAACTGGAATCATTACCATCATCACTATATATAAAGATTAAGTAAATCAAAATAATAATATAACATAAGGCAACATCACATGTCAACATCGTCGTACATAAGAGATAGATAATTTTGAATCATAATATATCATAAAGCATAAGCATAAGTAAACACGAGTATAAAGTTGGCTCCCATGCGCCAACTAGTGCATATAGTAAAGAACTCATCATAGCATCCTATATTACTGGAGAGTACATCTAACAGAAGAATAAATCAATCAATAAATATTAATACAAACCTCATTATTATTCAACTATCATTCCACAACATACCATTAATCAGTTATTTGCCAACGTTCATCATTTTCTAACACATAACGATATATTCACAACCCTAATATCATAATCATTTAACAATATTAACATCAATATACACCAATCAAACCTTACTAGCAAGTCAACTCTCATTAACTAATCTATTTACTTACTAGCTATCAAACGACTTCGAGTTGTTATTTCAAAACTATTCACCACATGACCTTTTATTCATGGGTTACCATCTAGTCATTAATCAACACTAACTAAATTTTAAGAACTAGTCTATATTTATCAGTAAGAAATATTTTAGCATCTAAGCATCATTTATTAACCAGCCATCACGATTAACCTAGTCATCATTATCAACTAAACATCATGGTTTCTAATCATTGTTAATACAAATAATCATTATAGACTAACCATCGTTATCACTGGCCATTTATACCCTTATTCATCATTGTCTCTAATACTCGACTATCAATTAGTCACTATTAACCACTTAAACAATAACTATCACAAATCCTCATTTAATGCTAAACATCAACTATACCACTTTATGAATATTTATCACTAGTGGGCTGTAATCAGTATCCGTAATACCAATAACATACCAATAAATAAGTATATAAATAATCATGTGATTGCCATACATTGGGCTAACCTGACTCAAACCGGTAGATGTACTTGTTAGCACATCAACTTAATCATTCTCTTGCCTTACCATTGTATAAACATCTTATCATGATATCCTCCGCCCTTATCGGGTATAATCACATCATCATAATATCCTTCAGCCATGTCAGGTATAAATATATCATCATAATATCCACCAGCCTTATCGGGTATCATCACATCATCATAGTATTCCTTGACTATGCCGAGATCATCATCATATCCAATTCAATGTTGATAATAAAGAGCAAACCCCATAAGGGCTAAAGGAAAGAACAAGCCCCATGAGAGAAAAAGTAAAGAAACATAAATGGAGAAGCAAGAAGATCATACCTAAATATTTCCTCGTTCATGATCAATGTCATATTATCAATAAGTGTATGTATATGTAACATGAATATTATATGTTAAAAGCCAATAATCTAGTCCATTAGACCATGAGCATAACTATAAGCATTAGCATGAGTAATGGCCTACAATTAACTTATTCATTGCCACCAATAGCATAAAGAAATTTTATCACTAACTTGAGCAATAGAAAATTCATGGCATAATCTATAGCTTATTTATAGCATAGTCGATATCGTACTTTATGGATTAGGCCATATTATAGTCAAGGACTCATTCAATAAGGTACTTGTTAGCCTAATCAATAGCCAAGAAGTGGCCTAAATAATATCCCGAGTAATGGCCAAATCCATTTCTTAATTAATAACATGGTCATGGGCTTCTTTAATAGCATAAATAATAGGCTGTTACGAAATCATAAATAATTGTAGTCAATTAGACTATAAGCATTAGTTCTATTGGAATCACCTTAATTTACTACCAAGGTTCCTCAATAATTCCTCAAAGGGCATTTTCTAGGCATTTCATAAGCGATTATGGCTCTCATGAGGACTTCCTAAATACTTGCTTAAGGTAGTACAAAGGCCCACTTCTAAATCCCCCAATATACCTTCTAAGATTATTTCTACCCTAGACTAAGCTAAGGTAACTATTTTAACTATTAGATGTATAGCAAGCCACCATTAAGTCCAAGGTAGGGATCCTACTCAATACTATCACTAAGTCTATTAGAACTAAAGCAGCTCTATTAGAGTAAGCAACTAAGGCCAATCTTACCCTAAGCATTAGTTACAACAAGCTAAGCATTCTCATGCTTAACATGAGACATAAAGTCTAATCCATTAAGGTTCAAGACAAAAAGCTAGGCATTTCACTATATGGGTTCAAATGACCTAAAAGAACTAACTAACCACAAGTCTTGCATAATCATTAAACAAACACCTCAAAACCCTCCCAATCTAACAAGATATAACAATTATACTATTACAAAGCTCATTCTAACAAGGGATAAACCTAACATACCTCAAATCCAAAGAATGTTTAGTAATTTGCTAATCCTTTCTTTTCTCTATCATGACCGAAGGTACCCCCTAGTTTCAACAATGGTTCTTACGACAATAAGTGACCACAATGGACATGTGCAGAAAATAACTGATAAAGCCATAAAGTCTAAAAACTAAAAATACAAATAAATTCACAATTCTAAAATATCTGACAAGATTGATAAAGTAGACTAATTGACTAACTGACTGTTTGAATGTCTCAAAAAAATCTTATTGACTGAGGAGTAGATAGGACAAGCCCCTAACAAACTTCGACAAAATGAAAATATGAAACTACTAAAATAACTAAAATAATCAATCCTGCCCTTGATGGATAAGGACTCACCACTACTTCTACTGGGTACGCTGAACAATCTAAGCACAGTCAAGAAATTATGCATCCAAACCTATGATATAAGACATCATAGCACAACGAAGAATATCCGATCAGTACTTTAAATGTACTAGTATATGAAATGACATTAGGCTGATAAACATGGGGTATTATGTATATGAAATAAGGAGTAACTAAAAAATAGGAGGTAATTGAAAAAGAATGCATGAAAACTGTAACATCTGAGAATGCAAGACCAACCAAAAATCTGTAATCTGTAACAACTCTAAAATTTGAAAAACTGTAAATTGTATACCTGAATAACTAAAAGTCTATACACTTGGTAAAGAAAACCTGGACTGAGAATACACTGAAATACTATACTGAGACTATGGAAGGTATCATCTAACCGACATACCTTAATCTGAGCTAATCGGGGTCTAACCTGTAACACAGTTGAAAGGGTGTCAGTACCATGCCATAGGTACTAACACTGGCTATGTGGATCCACTAAACTGGTGTCCCAAAGTACTAAAGAGTCACCCTCAATTGGCAGGTGCTCTAATGAGATTTGTGTTACCCTCAACTGGCAGGTAAAACCCCTATCAACCCTCAACTAGCAGGTTGATATCTCTAACCTACACTGGCTACGTAACTCTGGAATTCAGGGACTACTACTAAAGGTCACATCCTCTACTGGCAGGTGAACGCCCTATCCTTGGTGTTGAATTCTACTCCCAACTGAACTAACACTAGAACTAAAACTGCACTGAGTTTAACTAAATAATATTTCATGATTGATAGTGCTCCTTATGATCATAATAACTGAATTAATAGGAATAATCATGGTTTACCAGAATCATACTTAAAAATCTTAAAATCATGTAAAACACGTAGGTATCGGGTGTTCATAACCCAGCAACACTAAATGAAATCATCAGTAATGCCATATAAAATCTTTAAAACCATAGTAGGGCTCATTGTTAAAAATCCAACACTTAGGCATTTAATCAAACACATGAGAGTCATGAACTTAAGCATGTGAATGGGTAAAGCATACGAGGACAACATGACTACAAGATAAAAAACATGAATTAGGGATTTGATGTGAAGATTTCAACATTCAAAATATGTAATGGTATTATTCCACTTAAAACATTTATAATCATAACTTGTAATTGAAAAAACACGAGTTCCATGGGGATAATTCAAATTAAACATTTAAAAACTCATTATTTAAAACAAAAAGGGGTTCTTGGACTCCATGGGTTAAAGAAAACAATGAATGAACATCCACATACCTTAATAGATAATATTTTGAAGATATATTAAGGGTTTTTTAAACTTGAAGCTTGAATTCCTTGATTTCTTGGGAGAAAGGAATTGAAATCGGTGATCTAGGGGAAGAGGGGAGGTTTTTCTTGAAAAGGATTTGGAGAAGAATGGTAAATAATTCCCTAAATGATGTCCTAATTTGTGTTATGGATGATTTGGGTTGATGGGAAAAGACACAATTGCCCCTCAGGCAATTAAATTTGTAACTAGGAATAACATGCTTACCGCAATGTGGTCTAATTGTGGTCAGCCATTTCACTCACTGCAATGTGGTTAACACGCAAATAGGAATATTACCGCGATGTGGCCCTATCACGGAATTTAAGATATCAAGAGGCATAGGCTATGACCTTACCTTTATGCATCAATACACAACCAATACAACCTCTGGAAGCATCATAGTAAACTACAAACCCATCTGAACTGTCTGGCAAAGTCAAGACTAGGGCTATGTTAGTCGAGTCTTTAACTCCTAAAAACACTTCTCACATAAATCTGGCCACTGAAATTTGACTTTTTTTTAGTCAATCAATACATGGGGAATATAATAGAATATAACACTTCAACAAACCATCTATAATAGCCATCCAAACCTAAGAAACTCCTAAAATATGATGGAGAGATGGGTCTGGGCCAGTTTCTCACTGCTAAGGTCTTTTGAGGGTCAACTTAAATGACATAACTTGAGACAATATGGCCAAGGAAAGGTACTGATCTTTGTCAAAACTCACAATTACTAAATTTGGCAAAGAACTGAGGAGCTTTAAGAGTCTACAACACAATTCTGAGATGCTCTGCATAATCATTTTCACTACAGGAATAGACAAAAATATCATCAATAAAGACTATGATGAGCATGTCTAAGTAATGCTTGAACACTCTATTTATCAACTCTATGAAAGCTGTTGGGGTATTCATTAGTCCAAAAGACATAACTAGAAATTCAAAGTAACCATACTAAGTTCTGAAAACAGTTTTTGGAATGTCACATTCTCTGAATCTTGGTTGATGATAGCCGAATCTTAGGTCTATCTTAGAGAAGTAATTTTCACCCTGAAGTTGGTCGAACAAGTCATCAATCTTGAGGAGTGGATATTTATTCTTGATTATGACTTTGTTCAATTGATGGTAATCGATGCACATTCTAAGAAAACCGTCTTTCTTACGCATAAAAAGGACTGGTGCGCCCCATAGGGAAACACTAGGTTTGATGAATCCTTTATCTAAGAGATCTTTCAACTATTCTTTTAATTCTCTAAGTTCAACTGGAGCCATTCTGTAGGGAGAAATAGAGATAGGCTGGGTATCTGGAGGGAATCTATTCCGAAGTCAATTTTTCTTTTGGGAGAAACTCTCAGGAGGTCTTCTAGGAACACATCTAAAAATTCCCTTAATACTGGAACTTACTTGAGACTTGGAGTCTTAGAACTAGAGTCTTTTACTCAAACATGATGGTATATGCACAAATTAGATATCATTTTTATTGACTTAAGATAAGAAACAATTTGACCCCTAAGCACAGAGGTGTTACCCCTCCATTCAATGACTGGTTTATTGGGAACTGGAACTGAATAACTCTATTTCTGCAATCAACTGAGGTATAACTTGAGTGGAGCCAATCTATGTCGAGAATGATATCAAAATCAGTCATCTCTAACTCCACTAGTTTAACTGAAGTGTTTTTTTAAGATACTGTGATCAGACAATTTTGGTATACCCATCTGGCTATAATAGATTTACCACTAGGGTAGACACTGAGAAAGGTTTTGTTAAAGATTCTGGACTGACACCGAAATTGACTACAATATAGGGGGTTACAAACGAGAGTGAAGCTTTCAGTTCTAATAAAGGATAAACATAGAGATGAAAGACCAGTAACGTACCCGTAATTACATCAAGAGAACTTTCCTGATCATGCTTGGTCTGGAGAGCATAAAACCTATTTTGACGCTGCCCACTGGTCGCACTAGAAGTGGCAGCGATCGGCTGGAACTGGAGAATAGTTGGATTGACCCTGATAACTTAACTTTGGGCAATCTCTGACTTTGTAGCTTGGCTTGCCGCATCTAAAATACACATCACTTCTATCTCTACACACACCCTGATGAGGCCTGCCATATTTCTCGTAAAGTGGGTTAGTACAACCACTGTTCACACTACTCTAGGACTTAGAGCCTGGTACCCTATCTCGACTATCTTGCCTGAACTTAGGCACTGGCGCACTAGCCAAAGATGGAGTTGGTACTGAAGACTTCTAACGGAATTCAGGACAACTATCACCTTTAGACCTTGGCTGAGAAAAGTTAAAACTACCTGTTATGGCCCTCTTATTCTCTCTCTCTACTTAAACTTCTCTTCCTCAATCTGCTGAGCATGAACCATAAGCCTAGATAGGTCTAGCTGAGCATGAACCATGAGCCTAGATAGGTCTATCTTCTTAATTAACATAGCAGTCCAACACTTCTTGACTAGACTACCAGATACACCAGAAACATACTCACTCATCCTTGACCTATTATTTGCAACCACATTAGGAGCATACCTCGCCAGTTGAGCAAACTTAAACAAGTACTCCTTCACACTCATGCTACCCTACTTCCAATTAATGAACTCCTGAATTATAGCCTTCCTCAAATCTAATGGGAAGAACCTGTCTAGAATAGTCATGGAAAATTTCACCCACTCAATAGGCCTTACATTAATACTATGGTCCTCCTTTCACTGCTTAAAGCAGGTGTGAGCTACATCCTACAACTAATATGCATCCAACTCTACATTTTGAACTATATCAAAAAATTCTCGTGGATCCTCTTAAGAAGTAGATCCTGAAAAATGAAGGGGGATTTATTTGAGTGAAATCCCAAATCCTAGCTACAGCTATATTTGCCACTAGGTTGGCTGGGCAAACAGCCTACTGATTGCTCTGAGCCGCTACTGAATGAGCTAAGGTAGTAAAAGCAGCTCTAAACTCACATGAGATACATGCTCATTTAGGGGATCTTCCCGAATAGACAGAGGTACGGATTGGTCTCCATCCCTTTTTATATTATTTTTTCTAGAAGGCGTAGTCTGTAAACGGAATAAAGAATGAGTTAGAAAGAGAGTTTAAATAGAGCTCATGCTCATTCGTATGACATAAATACTGAAAGAAGGAAAACTTTTCCTAAAACGTCTCGTAGCCTATTGCCCATAAGTGTGGTACACTTCAAATCCATGCACAATACTCTACTCAACGCGGCTTTTAGACTCCCTAGGATACTTTAAAACCTTAGTCTCAATAATAGTGCTTACGGTTATAAGTGACCACAAGGTAACCCATGTGTTGGTACCTGCTGAGAGCACTGAAAGCGCCCAAGCTCACACGCAAGTGTACGTGGTCTATCAAATAGTAAAGTGGCTTCAAGAAAGCTCAAGTATCGATCTCTCAGGGACTTTCGATCACCATCTATCCAATTCTAGTTTAACCAATTAAGGAGAGTAGCAAATAGAGTTTTAGAATTGAAAAAGAAAAAAGAAACTAAACTAATGCGGAAAAGTAAATAACTTAGGACAATCAATGGATAGAAGACCAAGGTTAAGGCTTAGGACCAATCATACTACGTTATTGAACTTAATTCATTAAATTGCTTATCTTGGTTATTGATTCGTAGGGTTAATCACATAATTATGGTTTCCCAACCTCTAATCTTTTACCTAAGTTGGACCTTACACCAACATCGTTGAGCGGGGATGTAATAATCCAATTAAGTTATGCAAGCTGCCATCCTACGTGTGAATCAAGTAAGGCATCTAAGTACATCCCTATCCTAGATGTTAATTCAAATTCCTTATTTTATAAAGAAACAAGAACCATACTTTGCTTATTCCCTTATTCTATCTCCCTATTCCCTCTCCCGAGATCATAAGGTTGACAATTGATGTATTCTAAGGGTAGATAATTCTTCAAATAGTAAAAAAAAGAAAAAACAAGCAATCAATAATGATAAGCAAAGCAACAAACCTAATTCAAAATGAAAGTATTTATGATTTTGACCTTAACCCCAGAAAAGGAGTTTTAGCCTTTAATGGAAATATTCAGCATCCAATTTCTTGGATTGATGATACAAACCATAAAGAAACTAAATTAAAGAATGATAAAACCTAAAAAATATGTAGAGCCACCTCCTTTTGTCTAAAGATGTCCAAAAGTATATAAAAACGTGATATAATATGTATTTATAGTATAGGAGTAATCTCAATCCGTGTTGGCCAAGAAAACCTTCAGATGTTGAGCATGGAACTAGGTGGGGCGGTGCCCTAGGTATCCTCCCACTCCAGGTAGGGCAGAGCCCTAGCTACAGCCCCGCTACAGATGGGGGGAACCTTAATATCGCCCAGTCTCTCTGGAATTTGCTCTCCAAATTGTGGTTAAGTGTTGAGTCTCCCCTCTTAAACCCTTGTCTTGTGGCATCTTTCCTATGAATTCCAAGCCTTATTAATATCAAAATATCATCAAATTCAGCTCCAAAAGAATCCTTCACAACCACACAACACGAGTTAAGAAGAAAATGCACCACTATATCCATTATAATGAATGAAAATAAGAGCTAAGCTAAGCTAGTTCGTATTGACATTCACTTATTGTTCCAGTTGTACACTCATTCAAATTGAACTTTGCTCATCACCAACACTTTATTCCACTCATAATAACACATAAAGACCATTTGGAACACTTTCAACACAATAGAATCATCTGAAATTAACTAGACAAGCACCTAGCTCAAGCTAGTAGCACTAGTTTTCCAGGTTGAACTCTAAATGGATCTTTTAAGCACAAACTTGTTTGGAACTCACTCTAAACATCATAAACACATGCCTAAACACTTTGATACACATCTATCTCATTATTAATCCAAATAGCACATGAATCATCCTCAAAACAAGGCTAAAAAGGATAGAATAATGATGCTAGAATGCATGCACTGAATAAAATAATAACAATGGACATGTGCGGAAAACAACCGATAAAGCCATAAAATCTGAATATTGAATATACTAATGAATTCACAATTTTGAAATATATGACAAGACTGATAAAGCAAATTAAATTACTAACTGACTGTTTCAATATCCGAAAATTCTCTAACTAACTGATAAGTTAATAGGACAAGCCCCCAACTAACACCAACTGACTGAAAATACGAAACTACTAAAATAACTAAAATAATCAATCCTACCATCGATGGATGGGGACTCACCACTACTGTTGCTGGGTACGCTGAATTGTATAACCACGGTTAGGAAACTATGCATCTGAACCTATGATATGAGACATCATAGTGCAAAGAAGAGTATGCGGTCAGCACGGTTGAATGTACTGGCATATGAGATAAGGTTAGGCTAATAAACATGGGGTACTATGTATATGAAATAAGGTCTAACTGAATAGCAGGAGGTAACTAAACATGAATGCATAAAAATAGAAACATCTAAGAAAGCAAGAACAAGCATAAATCTATAATCTATAACAAGTCTAAACTCTAAAAGACTATAAATTGTATAACTAAATAACTGAAAATATGTACACTTTGCCAATCATCCCTGACACCCCAGAAATATCACAATTCAACCACGGGGAGGGGTAAAATGGTTAAATCAAACAAATACAACTATTTCATACAAATCACCACAAATCAGTTTATTGTATCATCCAGCTCTAAGAAGCTAGTTCATCTTCGAACTAAAGGCAATAGAAATACCTGAATTAGCAAAACACTGGGGTTAACTACTACACATATTAGAGATGACCTCCCAAGTAAACTCATCTATAGGACGAAGTCTCCGCTGGACCTAAAACACTGGGATATCTCTTGAACACAATCGTCTAACATCCCTGGCTATAATAGAGATGGGTTCCTCAACAAAAGATAGAGGCTCATCTAACATAACTAAATCCGAATAAATGACATAAGACTCACCTTGTATGTAAGGTTGAAGCATAGAAATATGGAAAAATTAATGAATAACTAATAAATCTGAGGGTAATGCTAACTCAAAAGCCACATCCCTAATAGTATGAAGGTTCTCAAAAGGTCCAATATACCTGGGGCTAAGGTTTCCCCTATTTCCAAATCTCATCATGCCCTTCATGGGCGACATACAATGGAAGACATGATTACCAATACAAAATCTTAGGGGTCTAAGTCTACAATCCACATAACATTTGTTCCTACTCTAAGCCACTCGAAGCCTATCCTGAATTACTCAAACTCTATCTAAGAACTCATGAAGTAGGTTCATACCTTAAGGCCTAATCTTTAAACCTTAAACCAAACAAGGGGAGAGAGACAACACCTACCATACAAAGATTTAAAATAAGCCATTTCAATACTAGAATGGTAGCTATTATTATGTAAACTCTTCCAAAGCTAGATGTTTCTACCACTAATCTCCAAAATCCATCGCATAAGCATAGATCATATCCTTCAAAACTTGGATAGCCCACTCCAACTAACAATTGCTCTGGGAGTGAAATATTGTATTAAGATACCCCTAGGTACCCAACTCCTCCTAGAAAGTCTTCCAGAAGTAATATGTGAACATTGAACTAAAATCTGATATGACAGACACCAGTACACCAAGAAAATAGAATATCTCACGAATGTGGATATGGGCCAACCTCTTAGAACAGAAGAAAACCTAAATTGGAATGAAATAATCTAATTTGGCCAAACAATCCATAATAACCCAAACACTATTAAAACTATAAGAAGTACGAGGCAACCTAGTCACAAAGTCCAAAGTGATTCATTCTTATTTCTACTCGGGAATGGGTAACCTCTGAAGCAAACCACTAGGCCTTCTATGCTCAAACTTCAGCTACTAGCAACATAGGCAACAAGCTATAAAATATGTTATATTATTCCTCATATCTTCCCACTAGTAATATTGTTTCAAATTATAATACATCTTAATCACTCCTTGATTGATGGAATACTTGGAACAATGAGCCTCCTCCAAAATCAACTTTATCCAATCACACCATTTCGGCACTAAAATCAGCCACCAATCCTCAAGACACTATTTAGATTAAGAAAAACTTCTTTAGTGTCACCACTTGACACCTTATCCTGAATCACTCTCAGCCTAACATCATTAAACTAATGATCCCAAATCTGCTCCATCAAGGAAGACCTAGCCTTCACAAATTCCAAAACACACCTAGGGATCAAAATATCAATACAAAACACCCGGTTAGCAAAATACTGAACTTCTAATGCCAAAGTCCTCTCTTGGGTAAAAAGATAAGTTAAGCAACCTATGCTAGTCGACTTTTGGTTCAAGGCATCTACAACCACATTAGCCTTGCCTGGATGATAGAGAATATTCAAGTCATAATCCTTAAGAAACTCAAGCCAATAGATCTGCCTCATATACAGATATCATTGGGTGAAGAAGTACTGAAGGCTATGATGATCTAAGAAAATCTCATAATGAACTCCATACAAGTAGTTCCTCCACAACTTTAAAGCAAAAACACCCGTACATAACTCTAGATTATGGGTATGGTAATTTCTCTATTGGAGCTTCAACTGATGAGAAGTATAACCAATCACCTTACTGTCTTATATTAACATAGCACCAACCCAAAATCAAAAGAACCATAAAAGATGGCAAACCCCACGCCCTTCTTGGTTACTATCAAGATAGGAGCTGAAGTCAACAAATTCTTGAGCTTTCGAAAGATCATCTCATAAGCATTGGAAAACTAAAAATAAATCTCTGTATGAGTTAACTTCATTAATAAAGTTTCAATAAATGAATAAAAACCTCAACAAAACACCGATAATAGCCTGCTAAACCAATAAAACTTTGAATCTTGATCGGAGAAGTAGGCCTAGCAAAATCACAAAGCATTTATATCATGGACAGATCGACCATATTACCATATTTGGTCACCACATGACACAGAGAGAAATAGAATCAAACCAAAACTCATACTGGGAGAACTTAGCATACAACTTCTCGTCCTTCATCCTCTGAAGCATAATCTACAAATGCTCCTTATAAACACTCTTACTATTGGAATAAATCAAGATATCATTGATAAATACAATGATAAAACAATAGAGATATGATTAAAATACCTGATACATTTAATCCATAAACATAAAATTAGTCAATCCGAAGGACATAACCAAGAAATCATAATGATCGTAACCAGTTTGAAAAATTTTCTATGGAATATCTGAAGTACTAATCATCAACTAGTGATATTCGAACCTCAAATCAATCAATGAAAACACTAAAGAACCCTAAAGCTAATTGAATAAATCATTTATACGATAAAGAGTATACTTATTCTTAACTGTCACCTAGTTCAACTGCCGATAATTAATATATATATGCATTGACCCATCTTATTTCATCACAAACAAGATAGGCACACCCTAAGGTGATACACTAGGTTGGATAAAACCTTTATCCAAAAACCTTTGCAACTGATCTCTTAATTCCTTCAACTCTGATGGTCTATTCTAGAAGGAGGAATAGAAATGGGCTTAGTGCCTGGCTCGACATCAATAACAAAGTCAATATCACTATCTAGAGGAATACATAGCAAATCCATAGGGAGAATATCCAAGAACACATGGGCAACATGAATAGAATCCAAACAAAGAGGGAAAGCAACATTAGTATCAAAGATATAGGCTAAATAAGATAAACATCCCCTCTCTGCAAAATGATTAGCCTGAAGAAAAGATATCACTCTCTTGGGACCCGAATAAAGCACACCCTTCAAAGCTATCCTTGGCACACACATCAAAGCAAAAGTAACAATATTAGCATAAGAATCTAGGGTAGCATGACAAGGAGTTAACTAATCCATTCCTAAGATAACATAAAAATGACCAGATCAAGGACAATCAAATCTACCCAAATCTTATACCCTGCAAATATCATAATGTAAGATCAATACACCCAATCCACCCTTAAAGATCTCCTACAGGGAAAGATACATGGATAGACACATAAAAAGGCTCATAAATAGAATCAAAAACCAAAGTAAAACATAGAGACGCATAGGAAAAAGTTAATCCTATATCAAATAACACAGATGCAGACCTAAAAAAAATAGGGATGATACCTGTGATTACAACACCAGAGGCCTCTGCCTCTGGCCTAGGAGGTATAGCATAGCAATAACCACGTCCACCACCTGACTGGGTAGTCTATTATCCCTACCATGATCACTACTTTCTCTACCTCTCAAACCCCTAGTAGAACCTCTACCTCTCATATTTGATATAGGAGTTGCTCTAAAAGATGACGGGGACAATCCTTGGCAAAATGGCCAATCACATTACACATATAGAAAACCCACAGAAGACCTACTACCATAACTTTACAATTCTACCTACACTGCTCTACCATGATACCCACAAAAAACTTTTGAATATCAACCTTGATATGTGTGACCTCTGAACTTGCCCTAACGGCGTAACTTCTTAGCACATTCCTGAGATACTCGAAGAATAAACTTAATCATCTTAGCATGATCCAAATGTCATGATCGAGACTACCCCCGGGTAACACAATGTTTAGAGTCAAAAGTAAAGCTAATCCATGGTCTAGCATAAGAATAAATACTTAAAAATGTATCAAAATATTGGGCAAAAGATAATTGAAGTAAACTGATAAGGAATAATCATAAGGTCAAGGTAAATACTATTTGAAGATACTCAATGATACTAAAAATAAATATGTCAAACTATTTAAAAGCCTCTAAACCATGGAGAGCCATTGGAATAGGTCCCAAAATAACTCCAACTAGCTAAAATAATGTAAAATAATAAAAATAATCAAATAATAACTAATCCTCGAATGATGAGGACCCACCAAACTACTACTGAGTGGCACGTAAATGTACTAAGGGTGGTCTAAGTATTGAGAATCCAAACCTATATTATGAGACAATATAGCATAAAGAAGTATGCAATTTGTACTATGAATGTACTAACTATGAGAGATAAAAATCTAGTTAATATACATATATACTGAGCATGAATACATGAACATGAAAATCAAATGCAATACCAAGTATAAACATGTGTTGCGTAACTGAATAACTAAATAATTGAATATTAGCATGTAATACCCCACATTCTCGAGCTAGAAAGCAAACCATCATTCCTACGTGCATACGCTCTAATTCTATGGTTTATATTTAAATCCATGTATCATGATCCATCAACCAGTGTATGAAATAATTATGAGGTGAAAAGTATTCATAAAAATCACTTGGAGCAAAGTTGAGCTAAGAGTCATTCATTTATCCAAAGTTTGATATTCGAGTCTACAAGGGTCAAACTTAAATGTGTATAAATTTTGATACACAGAATTTTTAATCTCAATAAACACCAAATTATAGATAATTGAATTATCTTTCCAACTATACCAATTTTGCCAAAATTCGATAATTGAGTGAAAAGTTATGGTATTTTCCATGTGAGGCAGTAAGTCGATGTGATCTTGATGCATCGCATCAACTGCGCCCCAACACAAAACCTGACGCGAATCTAAAGTGGTTTTATGCATTATTTTAATTCCTAAAGGGTCTAGAGGCACTTTAGTCATATTCCCTCACCCAAATTCCATCCCTAGTCATCATTAAATGAAATTAAACCTATTAGTAATATTTTACTCTCTCTTAAAATGACTAATTCATCTTTCAAGAACATAAGAGGAGAAAACAACTAGGGTTTGGACAATTAAGCTTAAAGTTCCAATCTTTTCAAAATTTCTCCAATATCCTTCAAAATTAAGGTACGTGGGGTTTTCCTAAACTACATGATCAAGGTGAAAATGTTTTTAATGGTGTCTTGGATGTTGAGAAATCATGAATTCACAATGGATTCTAAATTAAATTTACAACTGTGCATTGTGACTACGTATGTATTGAGGCTTTCCCTTAAAGAAAATTGATTTCATTTATATATATATACACGTATGTATGCATCTATAGTTGATAGTTGAATTGAGAGCATGACTAATTACACTCTCTTTCATGTTGCAACACCTTTAGATTTTTGCATGTTACGAATTAAAGAATGTTATATTTAGAATCATGGGATCAATGTTCTTGACTATTGTTGAATGATTTAATATTATTTTTAAATTAATGAGTGGGGGTTTTACATGTTGAAAAATGTTGAAAATGTATAGTAAAAGAATTGCATGGTTTGTTAAAAAAACATGATCACCACATGTTTGTTAAAATATTAAAAAGAGAGATTCTTTGAATAATTTGACATATGTTTTAAAGTATGAGTCTTCTTGAATGGTCCAAAGTATGGTGGTATGAACTTTATGTTTTGAAAGAAGAGAGTATAATATGATATTTTATGGCTTAGAGATTCGACTTGTAAGTCAATGGTATGATGATAGCAAATAAATGAATGTCATAACAGAGTAAGACTTTCAGACTTGATTTCGGAAAGTACATGTCTTAAAGATCTAAAAATGGGCTTAAAGAGGGTTAGATGGTTGCCCAAAGAAGGCTTGAGATCAAATAACTCCTAGCCCAAAATCGTGTTTTTGTCGATACTAGTTCACTATGTCCCCAAGAGGGACCATACACTAGCCTAGAGCCCTGTGGTATATTAGAGATAGAGACTCCAACCCTTACCGCAAACTCGAGTTGGCAACTTGAATGTCGAGTTACGGGCAGATTTCATATATCCCATGGCATTTTAGAGTTGTAGGGTATTCTACCTAGCTCAGAAGTAAGATAAATAGTGAGTCATGGATTACAGATAATTATTCAAAGTCTTTTAAAGATGCCCATGTGTTTTTCATATATCATATATAAAACTATTTATAAATTTCTCTCACTTATGTTATATAAAAATATATTATTTTAGATTGCTCTGCATACCAGTACACCTGTATTGACCCCCTATATTTTTGGATTCTAAAATACAGTCCTGGCGTCCCATTAAGTAGTAGATTGACTTGTCAAAAATTTATAGCTGGTGAGCCTCCCTTACTTCGGAAGGCCTAGTTATGAAACTTGTTATTGTTATTTTATTTTGATTCATGGTTCGACTGGGGACCATGCCCCAGATTTCAAAAAAATATCATTTTCAGTTGTTAGAGATTTCACAGACTGATGTTAGACGTTGTTAGAGGTTTATGGTTTCCACTCCAGATTGTTTAATGAATTATGATATTGACCACGATTCCATATTATTTTATATTTCTGCATTTTCCTTTATATTCTATGCAAGTTTGTTTGATTACCGAATAAAGAAGGGTGTCCGGGCCTTCATGGTTTGGGCTTCCCATCATGGCTAGGGCCCCATCTCGGGTCATGACAAACTTGGTATTAAAGCATGGTTTATGGTCCTAGGGTATCTACAAAATCATGTCTAGTAGAGTCTTGCTTATAGGTGTGTTGTGCACCACACTTATAATCAGGAGGCTACTGGGCATTTAGGAGTTATTTCTTATTATTTCATACTCTAGTTTGTGTTATAGAGTCATCCATAAGAAATTTATCCAAATTCCTTCCTTGTTCTAATTTTATTGGTCATGTTATTTTATGAGGTGAGGGATGGCTCTGGCTCAGTGGTAAGTTTGCTTACCGTGGTGTGCCAGGGTCGGTAGTTCGAAACGTCCCTCCAGCAAAGCTGGGGTGAGGACGCGTAAGTAAGGTCAGGTGGTCCCCCCCTCCCCGACACCTACGGAGTAGGTATGAACCAGGTCATCCCTTATGTTTTTTTATGAGGTGATACAACTCTAAGAGTCTAGCTTCCCCAGCGATGTAGTTCTCTCTAATTGAGCAATCCATAAAATTATGAAATTGCACAAGGACTTGAGAATAGTCCATAAGTGCTTTAAAGTTTATTGATTTAAGGTTATACCCCTTATCCACATCAATCATGCATTTGAGCCTGAGGTATAGAGTGTGTTCAACCGCTTTTCTAAAGCCCTTGCTGCAGATGTCATGTATAAGGGTAATGATGTGTAGCAAAATATTGGAACTATATTTTCACCCGAGTAGTAGTATATGTTAAGGTGTCATGATCTATTGGTAGTAGAATGGCCCATAAGTTAGTTGTATGAAGTCACAAGTTTAGAAGTTTGAGTGGGGGTGATTTTTGCATAAAAAAATTGGAATTAGTTGCATAACTCTTTATTGAAGGATCGGTTTCCTTTTTATAGTAAGTGATTAATGTTGTAGTAATATTTGTAGATTGTATGGTAGTCTGTAAAGGAAGTGGCTAGCTATGATTATTAGTTATATAAAATAGAGAAGAAGCCTAGAGTGGATGGTGATGATTGTTATATGAATCCCTTATAGGCTGTGAATGGAAAGGTTTAAAATAGAAAATAAGTTATAAGAATAGACACATTGCGGTATATAGAATTTTGAAGGTAGTTGTGATGTATGTATGGGTAAGTAATTATGATGTGAGAAAGTGGAATATGTTGATAAAACTGTAATAGGTTATATTATAAGACTTATACAATCTATTCTTAGTTAGTGACTTTACCCTTTATGATTTTTCTTTCTTTAGTATTTGTAAACTAGTACTTCATGTGAGAAGGTGTGTAGTGGATTTTAAGTTATAATGGTATTGTCATTGAGGAGTTATGATTGTAGGTAGTAGTTAAGTGAAGTAAAATATTTAGGTTGATTTTCCAATTTGATGAACTAGTATAGTATATGTCATGCTTCACCAGTGGTATATAATTAAGGATAGACAATAGGCTTAAACTTTAGATGTGGGGTGTAGTGGTGAGAATAGTAGCTCAAGATTGATGATGCATGTTTTATGGAGTAATTAGCAGGCCTGATGTGATGTGAAAAATAGCCAAGGTTGATGATTTATGAAAAGTTTAAGTGGTAATCATGAGGTATATGTGTACATGAGGACTATTGTTAAAATGATAAATTGTGGTTGAATTATTAATGTGGATAAAAGCATGAGTAGATAAGAATAAGTTGAACTTTGGGATAGCATGTTGTTAGATAAGGTGTGATGTGTACGAGTTTCAATTGTACCTAGATTTCATTCTCATCTTGTAGTATGGAGAAGTTTGGGAAGTTAATGTATAGTGCTCTTTAGAGTTGAATTGAGGAAAATAGGTAGGCATTATGCGCCCTTGGCATAGTCTTACAGTTTTTGTGCCGTTGTAGGTTATTTGATTTTAGGTGTAATGCGAGTATTATAAGAATTAAAGATAGAGTATTAAGTGTTCAAAAGTGTGGGTGTCTATACCCATGATAAGAGTAGTCATAAGTTAATGACCTTGGGAGTTAGAAGATATTACAATTAGTGCCCCTAAAGGGGAATGTCCTAGAAAGAATTTAGTGTCTTTGTATTAGAAATTATTAAGGGGAGTTTGTGTTCATGTATCAATTGATATCCCCTTTTGTGATAGAGTGTGGATGCATACACCCATGAGAGTGGGAGTTGTAGAGTGATGGCTATAAAGGCTGGCAAAAGTTAAGAGTAGCCATTTTGAAAAGCGAGGCCTTCAGAGTATAGTTCTTCAGGGAGAGTTTAGAGTTTAATTATGTGGTGATATCTCTTTTATGTTGAGAGTTGTGGCTACATACTTGATAAGGGGATATGTTCGTAAGTCCAGGATTGTGACTTTGATCTAAGGGGGAGATAGGGAATTAAGTGAGTTCCCGAATGTTCTCAGTGTGCCAAGTTACGGGGAGGGGTCACGATAAATTTATTCCTACTCAAGCATACTCCTACTACTTCTATTTGGGATATTATTCTGCTAATGTCCAACGTCATGTATTCAAGTCATACCGATGCCTATGGTAACGGTTCCCTATGGACTTATTTTATGATCTGACCTCCAAACTAGAAGTAATTATGATGTAACGACCCTCCCAATCGTCAGTGAAATTTTCACATCTTTTCTATCTTAAGATCTTGCGGTAGTTTATAGACATGAATTATGACTTACAGGATTGTAGTACCAATTCGTGAGGTGTTCGGAGGCGATTTAAGTCATTAATTGGATCCTTTAGTTTTAATAAAGTTAAAACCTGATAATAGTCATATTTTTTATCGAGACGACCTAAGGTTAGTATTTTTACATTTTCAATAGGTTCGAAATGTACTTTTTAGTCAATATAAATGTTTAACTTATTTTTGAGGTTTCAAAAATTATTTGAGAATTTATTGGATATTTTAGATATTATTTTAGTTGATGGTTATGGGTCAAATTATTATTTTTCAAAACTATTGACTCCTATGTATAAGAACAGATTAAGTGGGAAGGAGTTACCATGTTAAAATATATATATTAGCAAAAGCGCTTAACTATGAGCGGTTGAACATGGAAGTTGCAATTATACACTAAAGCATGAAAAAATATAAGGGATTCTCGACAAATACCATATCCAGGTTAGTGTACTAATTCCATTGATTTTCGTGGAGTCGTCCCAGTTAATAGCATTTTTTATATGTAGTGAGTGCCACTTTCTCATCTATATTGGCATTAAATAATAGAATGACAGTAGCAAACATATGTGTGTACAAATTTTTCTAAAGTTATGTTAATAAAATAATTTTGTCACTTTTTAATAAGTTTGCAGTGATTGTTGGCGGATGATAATAAATCAAAATTAATGTTGTGAGGTTAAATCTCATATAGTAAGTGGCATGGCAGTGCGTGTGATTGGCAAAATAAGGCATGAAATTGATAGTTTAATTATATTATAATAATAATATATTGAATCATTAGGCAGTGATGACAATTGAAAAGTAGTGATAGTATTGGTTTATATCTAATGATTTCCATGCTTTTACAGATTTTGAAGTTTGCTATTTCTTGGGTATTATTTTAGATTTCAGATTTATAGAATTGAGGTTTAAAATCTAGAGTTCTTAAAGTGAGAATTTATTAACTAGTAGATCGAATAAAGTGGATTATATATTTAAATAGATTTTGATTGTTCAGAGACCCTACGTAAGGGAAAGTTTGTTAATTGATGCTTGGCTTCGGGTACAGGCAAGTTGAGACTTTTCTTAGATTCTTTTTGAAAGTGCTTATTTGAATATTTGTTAGTTCTGTGAAATGGGTGAAAAGGTGAATTGGGCTAAGTTTTCTAGAGGTTTTGCACGGGTGTAGTATATGGAGTGTATGTCTTGAGAATTGAATAAATTAGTACATCTAATCATGTGCTAATGATGACTACATGATAGGATGGCTAATCATTGAATAATAAATGATTGAATGGATAGGGTTGGATGGTTTTCTGTACATATAAAGTAGTAAAGTTACTAGATATTTCCTTCTTAAGTATAGGATAGTTCGGGAGCTATTGTTTCATTTTTGGTTTTAGCTCTAAAGTATTTAGAGTAAAAATTTATTAAACAAGTGTCATTGAATTCGCACTCATATGAGAATTATTGGTTTGAATAGATTTTGAACGTTCCAAAAAATTGAGAAAGGGCAAGACACTGGTGGACTAGTGATATTCAGATTCCTCGAGTGAGGTAGGTTATGGTTTAATTAGAGTTTAGGCTCAACTTAATTATGTGTATGCTCCTAAATTGGATACTTATGGATTGGTATTCGTACATATTTAAAATTGCAGATGTTTGGATTGTTGATTTGTGTATAATGTTTATTAAAAATTGGCTTGATGGAATTTTCTTATGACTTTAAGTGTACTTGCAATCTTGGTACATTGTGTTGTATGCTGTGAGGTTGTATAAATTGATATTGATAATACTTGTTTAGGTGTATGTTGGATCGGGTACCACGCCGGTATGTTTACATTTATGTTGGATTAGGTACCACGCCGGTACGTTTACATTTATGTTGGATCAGGTACCACGTCAGTACATTTATATTTATGTTGGCTCGGGTACCACGTTGATACATTTATATTTATGATGGATTGGGTACCACATTGGTACGGATATGTATATATTGGATTGGATACCATGCTGGTACGAATATATTATGTTGGATTGGGTACCACGCTGGTACGGAAATATATAAGTTAGATCGGGTACCATGCCGGTATAGATATGTATATGTTGGATTGGGTACTACACCGGTACGGATACGTATATGTTGGATCGGGTACCACGCTGGTACAGATATGTATATAGTGGATTGGGTACCACACCGGTACGGTATATGAACATAAAGGTCATGACTATTTGGACAAAAATAAGTCCCATAGCATATGTGTACTTATTTGTGTTGATTCTGTGGATGTTTACAGTGCGGTTGATACTCTCTGTGGTTATGTGACTTATTTGTGAGCATAATTTGACCTGTTGTTGTATTGTTGATTTATTGAATATTTGTTATGTGACGATGCCTTTCTACTTTTTATTTGATTTATGTTGTGTACATGTTATTAAATTGAGTTGGCCTATGATATCTACCAGTACATAGGGTTTTGTAGTTATACTACTCTTCTATTGTTGAGTGCAGAAAGTGTTCTAGAGGCTCAGACATGACCTCACCTCTAGAGTTTGATAGAAGATGTAGATCCTAGGATGAGCACTCCATCTCCAGGATGCCATGAGTCATCTTATTTGTTCTTGTGCATCTTTCGGGCAATGAAACATTCTTTATCCACTTTAGTTTTTGATATCTCTTTAGACATGATCTTTGTTAGTAGTTCTTGTACGATGACTTTTGGGTCTTGGGGATTTTAGTAAGTAGTTTGTTTAACTTTTGTAGTAATAATGATTAGCCTTAGATTATTGTTATTATATTGATTTTATGATAGTATCATCTTAAGATTGACTAAGTGGTTGGAAAATGATTCGGTTAGATGGTTCTCCCATAGAAAAATTAGTGTGGGTGCCACTCATGGCCCTTTGGGTTGTGACAATGTTGGTATCAGAGACCTAGATTTGTCGATCTCGTCGTACAAGAACATGTCTAGTAGAGTCTTGTGGAACAGTACAGATACATCTGTACTTCTCTTTCAGAGGCTATAGGACACAACGAAAATTCAAATTCTTCTTTGTTATATGATATTACTTGATTTCAATTGGTATCTTGTGATTCCAATTGGTATTTGTTAATAAGAGCAATGTCAAGTAGAGTTTCATAGATTGGTGTGTAGGGCCCCACACCCAATCTTCATAAGGCTATGAAACATGTATAAGTTATTTTCCTTTCTTTCTCTCCATTGTCCCATCCTAATCTTCGACTACCAGATTGAATCCAATTGGTATCTAGACAATTTCAATTGGTATCTTAATAATTTTGAATAAAAATTTAGGAGATTTCAATTAGCATCTGTTAATAAGGTCTAAAATTTATTGTTAATAGGTAAAGACTTGTGAAAGTTGTGAACTTATTGATTGTTTGTGTTTGATATTTGGCTAAACTTGTGTTGCTAGATTTCTTTCATTATTGTGAATTGTTTTTGTTAAGTGATGAAAATTGACCAAGTTATTTTTGTTGATAAATGTGATGAGATTATTTAATTTCTTGTTATAGTGAAACTAGAAATTCTATGGTGCTTACTTATTTTTAGTACTATTATACTAATGAGATTGATGGTATGGAAATTAAGAGGATAATATGAGAATATGATATGGAGAAATGATAGTAAAAAAGTAACATGAATAAAAGATTGAGTTGATATATATTTTTCGTAATGAGAGGTTCTTGTTAATGATGTTGTGGATGGACCCTTGTGTAGTTCGATTATTTGATATTTTTGGGGATCCTTGTGTGGTCCGACCATTGAGACTATATTTAGAATTTTTGTGCAGTTCTATTATTAAAACTATAATGGGTTCCTTGTGAGGACTAGCTAAGTGACATTATCTTTGAGTTCCTTATGTGAATGGATTCTTAATGCTTGGCAAAATAATGAGTTTTAAATAAAAGTGACAAAAACTAGTAGAGGTCGTTGATACCAATAGAATTTGATAGGTGACTTGTCTGGAATGTGATATTGATGATTAGAATATCAATGACCTATAATCGATTTATTTTGTTTGGCCTTGCTTATGTACTAGTAGTGTGGGCATCACTCTTGAGGTGATTAAGATTTAAGTAAAGCCCATAATAAAAATATTTTTAGGTAGAAATAAGAATGACTTTGTATATCTTAAATTGGTGTTAGTGATATAAGAGAGGTTTGGTTTGACCATGAAGTGTTTCTCGTTCAAAAATATTGAGTTAGTGATTGTCAAGACATAAGTTGTGGCTGTGAATTTATGCATTAGGAACAATTTTGAGAAGATGAATTATTATTGACTCGACCTTGTGGCTGAATTATACATTTACATGTCCCACAAAGTTGGTTGATAAATGACACTTTTAGAGGATAGTAATTTCCATGATAGTGGCAAAGCAAAATCAAATAACTTAGTTACATTCATAAAATAATTAAGGATGATCCTGAATGGGAGAATGAATGAATTATTAAATGGCATAATTGATCTTCCCTTGAGTGATACTTGGTGGATATTTCTTGTTGAGTGGTTAAGGTATGATGATTAGATGGATATTAACAATGTTGTGGAGGATAATGTGTTGTAGGCTCTAACTCCGTGGGACCCATAAAATGACATATTTATACCCCTTTTGAATCCTATTGATTTTCCTCTCTAGTTTAGATTAGTTATAGTGTGGCTATGATGTAAACTTAATTTTGGGATGTGGTTTTATTATTTGAAGCATGATTTATATATTTAACCTTATTGGGCTAGTGTGGTAGTCTTGAAACTGTAAGGTGGGTAGAGTTGACTTGAGTACCTTGGTTCTAGTCGAAGTTGTTATCTTAGGCTTGAATATGACTTACTTGACATTTAGAAGATGAACTAGATACCTTATCCTAGTTTGGGGCATAGTGTACCTATTTATGGAAATTGAGGATTAGAAGTGGGATCGTCTAGCCCACTTAGGCCTAAACTTGTGTTAAGTCTTGTGGAATTAGTTGTAGATGTTAGCCATAGATGAGGCTAGTAAACCTTAGAATAAGGTTACTTCGTAACTTGGTAACTTGTACTGATGTTCTTGGATTGTGGCTTTTAAGTTATAGTTATGATACTTCCTGTGGAAGTGATATTGGACATTTAGAGATGATATTCCTCCTAGATACATTATGTGATCTATAGAGATGCTATTTTCTCTTAGACTTGATGCTTGGCCTATACAGATGCTATTTTCTCTTAGATATGCATATTGGCCTAGAGAGGTGATATTCCTTGTAATTATGATGTATGACCTATCGATATAAGAGATCCAATAAATGATTACGTGTCTATCTATATTATGCCTCCAATGTGTGAGACACCTCTTATATGTGAGATAATTAGAGTTATGCTATGGCTTATAAATATGCTTACCAATATGAGTTTCGGATATGTATATGGGCCCAAGGCCTTGATTATGATGTTGTGACTATTCTGGATAAATTAGTTGGCCAAGAGTTATGATATGATAATGATTGAATATCTGAAGAGTGTTTATCAGTATAAACTATAAAAGATATGATTATAATTTATGAATATATATATATATATGTTTGTATACACATCTCTCCGGCATGGGATGGAGGAAGATGAGGTATGTTGATCACGACTTTATTCATTGGATATTAGTGATGGCTAGGAATATAAAATATTAGTTAATGAATCTTGCTTAGTTTAAATATGATAGCTAGCGATGGTTAATGCGTGACTTGTGGTGAGGTCGGGTCTAGCATAGGTGAAGATTAGTTGGTATTGACCACTAAGTTGGTATTGATGACTAAGTTTGTGATGTCAATTAGTCGATAAAGGAGTTGTATATTAGTGAGGATACATAATAAGATATATTGGTAATAAGAGGTGACTAGTTAATAACTTTGAATAGTTGCAAACTGGTTAACTAATGAATAGTTAAGTAAGTATTAGTTGGTAAACGATGGTTAGATAATGGAGGGTGTCAGTTAATAAAATATTCTTAGGTGACAAGTAGTAACGTGTTGTCTAATAATGATTAACGGACATAGGATGATTAGTTGATAATAATGAATAGTAGATAACTGGCGGTTTTAGTCTGGTGATGAACCTTGACTAGATGGTAGATGTTGGCTATTACATAAATAGTGGTTAGTTGTTATCCCTTGAATAAGGATTATGTGAAGGATAATGTTTAGGCTAATAAATAAAGGTTATGTGATGACTAGTGAACTAGTGATTCTATGATAATAAGTGTTGGTTGCTAATAACGATAATAACGAGTAATTGGGAAGTATTGACTAGATAGATATTCTATGGTGATATGACTTTTTTATAAGTATTTTTGACATATGTTATTTGGTAATGACTATTGTGATGATATTGATATCACAAAGCCAGAGGATACTATTGTAATGATATTGATACTCGGCAAGGTTTGAGGATATATTTATGATATGTTGTTACCTGGCAAGGCCGGAGGATACTATTGATTATGTGTTGATATTCGGCAAGGCCAAAAGTTAGTTACGATGATAATGGTCCTGATGAGGATAGTTATGATGAGTTATGATATTGATTTTATACCTTGCATTCATTCCTGCATGCGCATCTTTTATCACCAGTATGCACCTATATTTATCATCCGGTATAGGACAGCTGCATATATATGGGTGAAGAATATGCCTTGTATTGTAGTATCCTAATTGAACCTTTTGAGTCTGGTGCGGTGGGGGTACACATAAGATCGTCTAGGTATTTGGTTGTCCATAAGTTGAGGACTACGGAGATTGCGTCTGTGAAGGTCCAGTGGAAGAATCATCCTATTGAGGAGGCCACCTGGGAGACCGAAGTAGACATGCGTAGCAAGTATGCACATTTTTTTTGCTAACCCATGTAATTCCTTGTTTTTCCTTCTTGCCTCTTTTTTGTCCATTCAGGGATGAACGGTTGTTTAATTGGTATCTGATGTAATGACCCTCCCAATCGTCTGTGAAATTTTCTCATCTTTTATATCTTTAGCTCTTGCGGTAGTTTATAGACATGAATTATGACTTATAGGATTGTAGTACCAATTCATGAGGTGTTCGGAGGCGATTTAAGACACTAATTGGATCCTCTAGTTTTAATAAAGTTAAAACCCGATAATAGTCATATTTTTTATCGAGATGACCAGAGGTTAGATTTTTACATTTTCAATAGGTTCGAAATGTACTTTTTAGTCAATATAAATGTTTAACTTATTTTTGAGGTTTCAAAAATTATTTGAGAATTTATTGGATATTTTAAATATTATTTTAGTTGGTTGTTATGGGTCAAATTGTTATTTTTCAAAACTATTGACTCGTATGTATAAGAACAAATTTAGTGGGAAGGAGTTAACATGTTAAAATATATATATTAGTAAAATCCCTTAACTATGAGCGGTTGAACATGGAAGTTGCAATTATACACTAAAGCGTGAAAAAAATAAAGGATTATCAGCAAATACCATATCCAGGTTAGTGTACTAATTCCATTGATTTCCGTGGAGTCGTCCCAGTTAATAGCACTTTTTATATGTAGTGAGTGCCACTTTCTTATCTTTATTGGCATTAAAAAATAGAATGACAGTAGCAAACATATGTGTGTACACATTTCTCTAAAGTTATGTTAATAAAATAATTTTGTCACTTTTTAATAAGTTTGCAGTGATTGTTGGCGGATGATAATAAATAAAAATTAATGTTGTAAGGTTAAATCTCATATATTAAGTGGCATGGCAGTGCGTGTGATTGGCAAAATAAGGCATGAAATTGATAGTTTAATTATATTTTATAATAATAATATATTGAATCACTAGGCAGTGATGACAATTGAAAAGTAGTTATAGTATTGGTTTATGTCTAATGATTTTCATGGTTTTGAAGATTTTGAAGTTTGCTATTTCTTGGGTATTATTTTTGGATTCCAAGATTTATAGAATTGAGGTTTAAAATCTAGAGTTCTTAAAGTGATAATTTATTAACTTGGAGATCGAACAAAGATCCGCTTTAGTTGAAATTTGGTGTACTAGTTTATACTCTTATGTGGATTATAAATTTGCACAGATTTTAACTGTTCAAAGATACTACGTAAGGGAAAGTTTGTTAATTGATGTTTGGCTTCGGGTACAGGCAAGTTGAGACTTTTCTTAGATTCTTTTTCAAAGTGCTTATTTGAATATTTGTCAGTTCTGTGTAACAGCTGAAAATATGAATTGGGCAAGGTTTTCCAGAGGTTTTGCACGGATGTAGTATATGGAGTGTATTCCTTGAGAATTAAATAAATTTGTACATCTAATCATGTGGTAATGATGACTACATGATAGGATGGCTAATAATTGAATAATAAATGATTGAATGGATAGGGTTGGATGGTTTTCTGTACATATAAAGTAGTAAAGTTACTGGATATTTCCTTCTTAAGTAAAGGATAGTTCGGGAGCTATTGTTTCATATTTTTTTTTAGGTCTAGAGCATTTAGAGTAAAAATTTATTAAACAAGTGTAATTAAATTCGCACTCATATGAGAATTATATGTTTGAACAGATTTTGAACGTTCTGAAAATTTGAAAAAGGGCAAGACACTAGTGGACTAGTGATATTTGGATTCTTTGAGTGAGGTAGGTTATGGTTTAATGGGAGTTTAGACTCGACTTAATTATGTGTATGCTCCTAAATTGGATACTTGTGGATTGGTATTTGTACATGTTTGAAATTGTTGATGTTTGGATTGTTGCTTCGTGTATAATGTTTATTGAAAATTGACTTGATGGAATTGTCATATGACTGTAAGTGTACTTGTAATCTTGGTACATTCTATTGTATGCCGTGAGGTTGTGTAAATTGATATTGATAATACTTGTTTATATTTATGTTGGATCGGGTACCACACTGGTATGTTTACATTTATGTTGGATTAGGTACCACGCCGGTATGTTTATATTTATGTTGGATCAGGTACCACATCGGTACATTTATATTTATGTTTGCTTGGGTACCACGTCAATACATTTATATTTATGTTGGATTGGGTACCACGCTGGTACGGATATGTGTATATTGGATCGGGTACCACGTCGGTACGAATATATTATGTTTGATCGGGTACCACACCGGTACAGAAATGTATATGTTGGATTGGGTACCACGCCGTTACAGATATGTATATGTTGGATCGGGTACTACACCGGTACGGATACGTATATGTTGGATCGGGTACCATGTCGGTACGGATATATATATGTTGGATTGGGTGCCACGCTAATACGGTATATGAACATAGATTGTTTCCTGCAGGTCATAACTATTTGGATAAAAATAAGTCCCATAGCATATGTGTACATATTTGTGTTGATTCTGTGGATGTTTACAGTGCGGTTGATACTCTTGATTGTTATGTGACTTGTTTGTGAGCACTATTTGACCTATTGTTGTATTGTTGATTTATTGTATATTTGTTATATGACGATGCCTATCTACTTTTTATTTAATTTATGTTGTGTACATGCTATTAAATTGAGTTTGGCCTATGATACCTACCAGTACATAGGGGTTTGTACTTATACTATCCTGTACTCTTATTTTGTTGAGTACAGAAAATGTTCTAGATGCTCAGACATGACCTCACCTCTAGAGTTTGATAGAAGATGTATATCCAAGGATGAGCACTCCATCTCCAGGCTTCCATGAGTCATCTTATTTGTTCTTGTCCATTTTTTGGGCAATGAAATATTCTTTATTCACTTTATTTTTGTATATCTCTTTGAACATGATCTTTGTTAGTAGTTCTTGTACGATGACTTTCGGGTCTGGGGATTTTAGTAAGTAGTTTGTTTGACTTTCGCATTAAATATGATTAGGCTTGGGTTATTGTTATTATGTTGATTTTATGATAGTATCATCTTAACATTGACTAAGTGGTTGGAAAATGATTCGGTTAGATGGTTCACCCACAAAAAGATTAGTGTGGGTGCCACTCATGGCCCTTTGGGTTGTGACAATCTCTCAGTATTTCAGTCTTTCATGTATTCAATCCATATGTTGTGTTGTTTGTGAACCATGAAAATCTATGTCTATAGCATGCTTGGTTCTAAGAAAATATGTTACTATATGTCACCGATTCATTCTATGTTGGGTTTAGCCAAAGTGATAAAGTTTATGCAAACTCATGACAAATCTTAGTTCCTTAAATGAGGAGCAATAGTATCAAGCGGAAATCTTTGTTTTAATTGTAATGTAACACCCCGTAGCATTCTAGACTTAATACCACTCTTGGTTGCATGTACGGAGAGTTGACAACCTAAAAAAAATTCTAATTATTAAAAGACTTAGTCATATTTTTGAGTTATTAACTTCCATAATTTTCAAATTGATCTTCTCGACCCGAAGACGTATGTTTTTGAGTTGATTCATGATCAGAGGTGTAAAGGAGGTGCCTCAGGAAAGTTTTAGATTTTTCAAATGACGTTTGAGGTATGTTTTGATGATCAAAATAGTGGGCCAATGCGATGTTGATGCATTGCGTCGGTAGGGACCGACGCGGGCGACACTTAACGCATTGGGTGCCCAGTTCATCTTACCAATTTTTGGTTCCAAGAGGGTAATTTAGTCTCTTTCCCTCATTTTATCTTTATATGTGCACCAGTATTTTCTCTCTGTGCTCTATCCTAAGAATTCATGCGGTATTGTGTTTCTTCCGAATGACTCTGTGCTTATGATCTATACACTTGATATATGAAGCACTTCATGTCTATTCTATCGTATCGTCATTCCATGTCCCTCCTTGAGTAGTTCAATAAGTATAAGTTGTGGTACAATAGTGTTACTTTCATTCATGACGTTATGCTCGGGTCCCGTAATGACCCTCCATATGTTAGTATAATGGTTGTGATGGAGGCATTATAATGTGTTAGATAGGAGAGTAGATGTTCTTGAAGGTGAAAATTTTGATATGATTCTCAAGCTAAGGTTATAGGTGAAAGGGAAATGAAGGAGATGAACTTTTGTTGTGTGAAAAAACTAAAAAGGAGGAATGTGGCCAAAATATTTATGAGAGTGATTGAAATTGTTAGTCTTAGTGGGGAGATCCATGTAGTGGGTGTAGTAAAGATTAGGCTTGAATGTTGTGGTTGGTGAAAATACAAACCTATGTGCTATATGGTTAGTACTCTCTAAATAAAACCCTGAGGGTGTTTGATGATACTGATAAGATAAGGTAATATTCTTAGTGGGATATAGCGTACAGGTACTATAGCTTAAGTTATCACCTTGTTACTCCGAGTTAGGGTTCAACATAAAAGCACTTTGTATTGGAACTCACACAGTTGTGGTTAGATATTTGATGGAGAATTGTAAGTTGGAAAGTGTGACGTATGCTATTTATTGTTTGGGGTGTAGATGATTAGTGCCTCTAAGTTTAAGTCTATTCTTGGTACCTTGTAAAGTAGAGAATGCTCCTAATCCTATCTTCCGCTAAATCTTATTTCATTATTAGTACTAATATAAATTAGGTCTATGATCATCAAATAAACCCCTGCCTCATGTTGTGATTATTATGATTCATATAACTCACGTACAAGATCATACCTATGTAGAGTCTCATTATCTTATGTTTCGTGCTTTCATGTTTCACTAGGGGTTATCATAAAGCTTGTTTGATGCCATTAAAAATTTTGGTAAGGAAACGTGTTCAATGCAAGGTTTCATTCGTTATTCTACACTTTTATAACTTCAACAAGTCCCTACCCATCATTCAGGGATGAATGATACCAAGGGGGAGATAATGTAACACCCTGTATTTTTTGAGCTAGAAAGCGAACCATTATTCCGACGTGTGTACGCTTGATAACGCGCAATCTACAGCTCTCGTGGGGGTGTAAAGAGGTCATTAGCAAATATAGAACCCAACCTGGGTTGGGTATCGATCCCTCAGGGAATAGCTTGGTGAACAAGTAGGCAACGATTGCTAGACTTTTAGTGCAAGTCTCGTAAGTAGGGGGGATTGTAATGTGTAACCAAAACAATAAAGTAAAAGCTGAAAATAGCAAAGTAAAAAGAGAAGGATTGTTACGTAAGTTGTAAACAATGAGAATTGAAGCGTTGGGGTTATGTCCACCTCCTGAGTTATACGTTTCTATTGACTATGAGTGTGTAGAATTCCGACATGCATGTGCTTATAGAGAATTGTATTCGGTGGTAAATCCAGGCGTCTTTCGACCTATTCGAGGATTATTTCACTTTAACTCTTTCGAGCTTAAAGCGTATCTAACGGTACGAATTCTCCAAGAGGTTAATCCAGTTACGGCACTAACTGTTTAGTAGGGAATTTTAGGGGGTGACCCTACTACCTTGACATTATCTCTTTTCCAGACAAATAACCTTTCTTTTGAACAAGTTAAATGTTATACTGGCGTATTCTTGTGTTTGCAACCACAAAGAATGTAGATTAAGATGAAGAGAATAATGATAGAAGCATCATACGTGTCACGAACTCACAAACTCATAGCAATAGATAGTATTTCAGTTGGCTTCCATAACCCCAACAGAGAGGTTTAGTTACCCATGAATGCGAAGGAGATCACGATTGACATTGTTGTTATACCACAAGATTGATTAATTTCGTGTAGCACAAGTGGTAGGCGTTAGGCGTGAATTTCCTAGGCAAAGTAACGTTTCTCTTGTTGCGGAAATTAAGAATAGATGAATAGAAGAAGAAAAATAGAATTAATGAAAATTGTTGTAGAAGAATAAGAGAAGAATAAGAGAGGAATGTAAGAAGATGTGTCTTTTTTAAGTGAAGAATGAATAAAAATCTCTAGCATGATAGGGTATTTATAATACCCATATCCTAATCCTACTAGGCTAATGAAATATCTAACCAAATCCTACTAAACTAATGAAATACTTAACCCAATTGTACTAGGTTAATGTATCATTATCCAAATCCAAATAAACTAATTAAATACTTAACCCAATTGTACTAGGTTAATGTATCATTATCCAAATCCAAATAAGTTACTGCAAGTCCCCAAAGTCTTTAAAAATGTTGTTTTAGCCCGGGACAGATTTTCCATGCATCACTTTTGGTCCTTTAGGCGTCCAAGCTCCCTTTCCTTACTTCGTGAGCTTTCTTTGGCATCAAGTAAGCCATAAAATGCTGAATTCTGCTTCAATTATACCTGAAACTTTGCTAATCATGTTCGTTAGCTCACTAGTAGGAAAAAGGAATAAAAGTGCATGAAATATATAATTTGTTCTCAAAACATGGCACAAATATGGGCAAAATATATTGATATAGGCGTGTAAATTCGCCTATCATCAACGCTCTAATTTCATGGTTTATATTTAAATCCATGTGTCATGATCCTTCTCCTAGTGTATGAAGTGATTATGAGGTGAAAAGTGTTCATAAAAATCACTTAGAGCAAATTTGAGCTAAGAGTCATTCATTCATCAAAAGTTTGAAATTTGATTCTACAAGGGTCTAACTTGAACATGTATAACTTTTAATACACATAAAATTTTGCAGATCAAGACCCACCAAATTGTAGATAATTGAATTAGCTTTCCAACGAAACTAATTTTGCCAAAATTCGATAACCGAGTGAAAGGTTATGGCATTTTTTGAGTGAGGCAGTAAGCCGACACGATCTTGACGTGTTGCATCGACTGCGCCCCAACACAAAACCTGGCGCGAATCTAACGTAGTTTTATGAATTATTTCAATTCCTAAAGGGTATAGGACACTTTAGTCATATTACCTCACCCAAATTCTATCCCTAATCATTCTTAAATGAAATTAAGCTTATTAGTAATGTCTTACTCTCTTTTAAGAACCCTATTTCATCTTTCAAGAACACAAGAGGAGAAAACAACTAGGGTTTGGGCAATCAAGCTTAAAGGTCCAAATTTTTCAAAATTTCTCTGAAATCCTTCGCAATTAAGGTATGTGAGGTTTTCCTAAACTACATGGGTATGGTGAAAACGTTTTTAATGGTGTCTTGAATGTTGAGAAATCATGAATTTGCAATGGGTTTTGAATTAAATTTACAACTGTACATTGTGAATCCATTTTGATCTATTGTTTTGGTCTTGAGGCCTTCTCTTAAAGAAAATTGATTTCATTTATATATATATATATATATATATATATATATATATATATGTATCCATCTATAGTTGATAATTGTATTGAGAACATAACTACTTACACTCCCTCTCATGTTGCAACACCTTTAGATTTTTGCATGTTACGAATTGAAGAATGTTATATTTAGAAGCATGGTATCAATGTTCTTGACTATGTTTGAATGATTTAAGATTGATTTTAAATTGATGAGTGGGGGTTTTACATGTTGAAAAAAGTTGAAAATGTATAATGAAAGAATTGCATGGTTTGTCAAAAACACATGACCACTACATGTTTGTTAAAATGTTGAAAAGAGAGATTCTTTGAATAATTTCACATATGTTTTGAAGTATGAGTCTTCTTGAATGGTCCGAAGTATAGTGGTCTGAACTTTATATTTTGAAAGAAGAGATTATAATATGATATTTTATGGCTTAGAGATTTGACTTGCAAGTCAATGGTATAATTATACCATATAAATGAATGTCATAATAGAGTAAGACTTTCAGACTTGATTTCAGAGAATACATGTCTTAGAGAGCTAAAAATGGGCTTAAATAGGGTTAGGTGATTGCCCGAAGAAGGCTTGAGTTCAAATAACTCCTAGCCCAAAATCATATTTTATCGATACGGGTTCACTATGTCCCCAAGATGGACCATACGCTAGCCTAGAGACCTGTGGTGTATTAGAGATAGAGACTCCAACCCATGCGGCAAAGTATCTTTGGCGGCTTGACTGCCGAGTTAAGGGCAGATTCCATATAGCCCATGGGATTTTAGAGTTGTAGGGTATTCTACATAGCTCAGAAGTAAGATAAAGTGTGAGTCATGGATTTCAGATAATTATTTAGAGTCTTTTAAATATGCCCATGTATTTTTCATATATCATATATAAAACTGTTTATAAATTGCTCTCACTTATGTTATATAAAAATATATTTTCTTGGATTGCTCTGCGTACCAGTACATCTGTATTGACCCCCTATATTTCAAGATTATGAAACACAATCCTGGGGTCCCATTAAGTAGTAGATTGACTTGATAGAAATTTGTAGCTGGTGAGCCTCCCTTACTTTGGAAGGCCTGGCTATGAAACTTGTTATTGTTATTTTATTTTTATTCGTGGTCCGATTGGGAGCCTTGACCAAAATTTCAAACAAATGTCATTTTCAGTTATTGGAGATTTTGCAGACTGATGTTAGATGTTGTTAGTGGTTTATGGTTTCTATTCTAGATTGTTCAATTGAATTATGATATTGACCATAATTTCGTATTGTTTTATATTTCCGTATTTTCCTTCATATTATATGAAAGTATGTTTGATTGTAATATAGAGAAGGGCGTTCGGGCCTTCACGGTTTGGGATGCCTGTCACGGCTAGGGCCCCGGCTCGAGTCGTGACATAACACTTGGCCAAGAAAACCTGAACTAAACATAATCTGAATACTAAACTAGGGACTGTAGGTTATAATATTTAAATGACATGCCCCAATCTAAGCTAATTAAGGTCCAAACAGTAACCCCAACTGGATGGGTGTTAGTACCATGTCAAGGGTACCAATACTAGCTGGAATGGATCTACTAAAATGATGTACCGAAGGTCTAGTGTGTCAGTCATCTACTATGGATAACCCCTCCAAACCTACAGTGGCACCATAATTCTAGAACTCAGAGACTTCAACTAAAGGTCTAAGTCCTCAACTGGCGGGTGAGCCTTCATCCCTGCGCTCACTCGATGCTAAGTACTACTCAAAACTAAATTGACATTGAATTATAAATGTATATTGGTAACTGATATGCTCAATCGAGGTATTCTTAATATGTAATAAATGCATAATCTAAAGAAAATCATAAATTTGTAAATTAATGAATGCCTAATCTCCTAGGTATCGGGTAATATTCAAAACCCATAAGCTCTGACTAATACAACTAAACATGATAGTATTTACTAAGCATAATAATAAGAGAATTTCTCAATGTAAACCCAATAACACAACAACATGATGAAATAGGGAAGTGATATTTTGAACATGGGAAATCACTGATTTCATGGGAAACATATACTCATAATTATACACATAAACGAAGAAGAGTTAAGAGATTCATATTTTACCTAGAACCCAATGAAAGGGAAAATGAATTGTGCTAGTAAATTTAGGGAGTTCTTGGGACTTAGTGGGTGGAAGGGACACACTGATGAAATCCCACATGCCTGAAAAACAAACCTCTTGGAGAATCTTCTTTGAACTTGAACTTTCTTTAGATGAATCCAAGTTGGATTTTGAGAGAAGAAATTACTTCTTTTGCTATGTGTCGACTGAGTTCTGAGTTATGAGAGGTTAGGGTGATATTTACCCTTGAAAATTGATATTTTTGAAGGCATAAACATTGTGGGTTGGGTTAAAGAGGGGTGGAATTTACCTAAATTCCTTTGTTAAAATTATGCAGGAATTTTGGTCGTAGACATCATGACTCACCCAATGACTCGTTACATCTGGTCATGAGTCGTGTCTAAGTCATGACCTAAGATCCTGGGTTCTGAGCCTTCACCGTTAAGGTATTGACTCCTCCTTCGAATGACTCATTAGGTCTGACCATAAGTTATTAAAAGTAGTTATGGTCTGAGACTCCACTTCTGGGTTCCTTTTTATTAAGGTAACGGGTCCATCCTATGACTCATTGTGACTGATAACGAGTCATGAGGTACAATAGTTATCCTTAGACTAAA
This sequence comes from Capsicum baccatum var. pendulum, assembly GCA_030864225.1. Taxonomy (NCBI): domain Eukaryota; kingdom Viridiplantae; phylum Streptophyta; class Magnoliopsida; order Solanales; family Solanaceae; genus Capsicum; species Capsicum baccatum. Next base: position 163,231,296 of record CM061560.1, read on the forward strand.
ATATAGAGGGGTCCTCTCTGGTGGGGATGTGAGTTCACATGATGAATCATTGCATCAGATAATGAGTTATTGCTTGAATTGTCACCACTGGCAGCCTAACAGATTCTTATGGAAATTTTCATAACTTTTTTCCTTGATACAGACTAAGGTGAGAGTTGTGGCATTGGAAAACTAATCTAATAGCCTATCTTTTATGGGATTAAATTTTGAAAACTTAGGGTATTATAATATCTCCCCCTTGGAATCATTCTCCTCAAATGAAATTGATGTAGCTGGGTTGTTAGAGGAAACCTGATATTTTACATTAATTACTCATGAGTTGGACATGAATTAATACCTGAATTCTGGGTTGATGCATGGACTAAACTAGACTCGTGAATGTATGCCCTGACATGGAGATGACTGAATGATGAGATAGAGATGAATGAATTAATTAATTAATGTGGGAACTATTACCTAAAGATGGAACTAGGTTCGAATAAAAAAGTTAGGGGTACTTGGTCATCATATTTGTTTCTACTTCCCAAGTAACTCCCTCAACTGACTAATTTCTCCACAAAACCTTTACTAAAGAGACCTATTTTTTCCTCAACCTATGAACCTGACTATCAAGGATCTCAATTGGAACTTTTTTGTAAGAGAGACTATTTCCGCGCCAATTGTTTCTAAAGGGACTATAGAGACTAGATCACCAATGCACTTTCTTAACAAAGAAACATGGAACACTAGGTGCACTGATGCTAACTCAGCAGGCATTTCCAACTCAGAGACTACTTTTACATACCTACTCAAAATCTTATAGGGACCAACATAGCGGGGACTGAACTTTCTTTTCTTACTAAACCTCTTCACCCCTTTCATGGGTGAAATTTTCAAGTAAACAAAATAACCAACATTAAACTCAAGGTCCCTTCTCCCTACATCTGCATTGGATTTCTGATGATTTTGAGCCATTTTTAGCCTTTCTCTAAGAAGCTAAACTTTCTTTATCGCCTCATACATTGAATATGGACCTATCAATGAAGCTTTACCAACCTCAAACAACTAATAGGAGATCTACACCTCCTACCATAGAGAGCCTCAAAAAGGGCTATCTGAATACTGGAGTAATAGTTGTTATTATAAGCAAACTAAATCAAAGGAAAGTAATCATCCCAAATACCCTTGAAATCAATCACACATCCCCACAATATATCCTCTAAATTCCAAGTGGTCCTCTGTGCCTGACCATCTGTCTGAGGGTAAAAGGCTGTAATAAGATAAAATTGAGTGCTAAGACCCTTCTGAAATGTCTTCCAAAAATAAGAGGTGAACTTAATATCTCTATCTGAAATAATGTTCAAAGAAACACCATGAAATTTGACCAACTCCCTAAGATAGAGCCTAGCATAATCTTTGGCTGACTCTAAAGTATTAACTGGCAAGAAATAAGATGACTTGGTCATCCGATCCACAATGAACCAAATAGAATTATGTTTATGACGAGTATGAGGCAATCTTGTAACAAAATCCTTATTCACTACTTCCCACATCCAAGTGGGTATGCTGAATTCCAGAAGAGTACCACTAGGTCTCTGATGCCTAACCTTAACCTGCTGGTAGTTTGGACACTTAGCCAAGAATTTTGCTATATCTTTTTGCATACCATCCCACCAATAGACTTCCCACAAATTATGGTACATCTTCGTTGTGGTAGGATGAATCGAATATCACGAACCATGATTTCATAATAATATTTGTTGCCTCAAATCACCCACATTTGAAACACATAATTTGCCCTAATAATAAAGAATATTATCTCCTCCTTGGGAGAAAACTTTCACCTTCTAATTTTGGTTTTCCTCCTTTAACTTAAGCAAAATAGGATCAGTATCTATCTTTTCCTTTACCTATACAACCAAGGAAGATTTCGAACCATTCTTAAGCTAAACACTTCCTTTGATCGAATCAACTAACCGAACTTACTATCTAGAAAGCTGATGAACCTTGCAAACCAACTCCTTAATATCATCATACATGTGGGTAATACTTCCCATAGATAATCTACTAAGGGCGTCGCCCACAATATTGGCCTTACTCGAATGGTACAAGACATTTATATCATAGTCTTTCAACAACTCTAACTACCTTCTCTAATGAATATTTAGGTCTTTCTAGTTGAAAATATACTAAAGGCTCTTATGATTAGTAAACACATCAACATGGACCCCATAAAGATAATGCTTCCAAATATTTAAGGCAAAAATAGTTGTTGCCAACTCAAGATCATGAGTTGGGTACTTTTTCTTATGAGGTTTAATCTATCTAGAGGAATATGCTAATAATTAGCCTCGCTGCATCAACGCACAACTAAGGCCAACTCAGGAGGCATCACAGTATACCATAAAACCATCTGAACCTTCTAGTAAAGTCAAAACTAGAGCGTAGGGGAGTTGAGTGTTTAACTTTTAAAAACTCTTTTTGTGGGAATCTGACCACTGAAACTTAACTTTCTTCTAAGTTAGTATAGACATGGGAGAAGTGATAGAAAGAGAATCCCTTAAGAAAACATCTATAGTAGCTAGATAAACCCAAAAAACTCCTGATATCAGATGGAGAGATGAGTCTAGGCCAGTTCCTCATGGCTTCAGTCTTTTGGGGTCAACTCAAATACCTTCAACAAAAATAATATAACCAAGGAAAGCTAATGATTTCTACTAGAATTTACACTTGTTGAACTTAGTGATAACTAATTATCCTTGAGGGTCTGCAATACAATCTTCAAATACGTTGAATTCTCACCCTCACTATGAGAATTAACGAGAATGTCATTTATGAAGACTATAACAAACATGTCCATATAGTGCTTGAACACCCTATTCATCAAGTCTATAAAATCCGTAGGAGAATTCATTAGTCCAAAAGACATAACAAGAAATTTGAATGACCATACCAACTTTTGAAAGCTATCTTTGGGATATCACATTCTCGGACTATGAGTTGATGATAGTCAGATTTAAGATCTATCTTATAGAACCAAATTACACCTTGAAGCTGGTAGAACAAGTCAACAATATTGGGGAGTGGATACTTATTTTTAATTGTGACCTTGTTTAACTGGCGCTAGTTGATGCACATTCTAAGAGATCCATTTTAATTTCATACAAAAAGTACTAGGGCACCCCATGAAGAAATACGAGGCCTGATGAAACCTTTATCTAGGAGATCTTGCAATCGTTCTTTTGATATCTTAAGCTTAGCTGGAGCCATTCTTTAAGGTAGAATTAAAAGAGGTTGGGTATTTAGGAGGAGATCTATTCCAAAGTCAATTTCCCACTCGGGGGGGACTCTGAGAAGATGTTCAGGAAATAATTCTAGGAACTCTTTTATTACTGGAACTAACCCCAAGACTCAAAATTTTAGACTTTGAGTCCTTGAATAGGATAAGATGATAAAGGCATCCCTTGGAGATTATCTTTCATGCCTTAAGGTAAAAGATGAATAGACCTATGGGCACTGAGGTACTACACCTCTATTTGATAACTAGCTTATTTGAAAACTGAAATTGGACTATTCTATTTCTACAACTGACTGAAGAATAATAGGAGTGGAGCCAATCCATGACAAGAATGACATCAAAATCGGTCATCTCTAATTTTATAAGATCGAGTGAGGTGACAATCTAGGACACTATGACTGGGCAATTTCTGTACAACCATCTGGCTATAATAAAACTACTACTCGGAGTAGACACTAAGAAGGGTTCTATAAGAATATTAGGACCGATGCTAAAGTCTATGGCTATATAGGGAGTCATAAAGAAGAGTGTGGCTCGAGGGTCTAATAATGCATATACATGAATATAAAAGACCTGTAACATACCAATAACCATATTAGGTTAACCCTCTTGATCTTGGTAAGTCTGCATGGCTTAAAGTTAATTTTGGCGATGTTCGTTGGTTGCATTAGAAGTGGCAACCTGCTGAGTAAGTTGACTTGCTGGAGCCGATGAGGAGTTGGCCTGAACTTGTGGATAGGATCCTTACATCTCTGTGCAACCACTGGGAAATCCCTCAATCTATGGCCTAAATTACCACACCCAAAACAAGCATCACCACCAGCCATGAACTCACCCTTGTGGTTCCTACCACGCCTCCTATAGACTGGGTTGGTGTGACCATTATTCACGCTACCTTAAGACTTGGATCTTGGAGCTCAATCCCAATTATCCTATTTGAACTTAGGCACTGGAGCGCTAACAAATGACAGGGCTGGAGCTGAAGATTTCTAGCAGAATTGAGATTGGTTCCCACCATCTGATCTTTGCTGAGGAAAGCTAAAAATACCAGTTTATGCCCACATATTTTCTCTATTTTTCTCCTTAATCTTCTCCTCCTCAATATTTTAAGCATGCACCATCAATCTAGAGAGATCTACCTCTCTAAGTAACATGGTCGTCCTACACTCTTTGACCATATCTTTTGAGACACTAGACATAAAATTTCTCATTTAGGCCCAAGAATGAGCCATCATAGTCGGGGCATATCTCGCCAACTTAGTAAAAATGAGTGAATACTACTTCACATTGCACCTTCTACTCTCTCAACTTGAGTGGAAAGAACCTATCTAGAAAAGCAATAGCAAACTCATCCCACTCTATAGGACCTACTTTAACTACCCTGTCCTCCTTCCCCTGCTTATACAAAGTATGGGCCACTCCCTGCAATTGGTAGGCATATAAATCAGCACTTTCACTCGAAGTGACATGCATGATCTCAATAAGTTTTTGAACACTATCTATGAACTCCTATTGATCCTCCTCAGACTTAGATCCGAAGAATGCTGGAGGATTCATCGAGTGAAATCCTAAATTTTGGTTATTGTCATATTTACCACTAGGTTGGATGGGGAAACGGCCTGTTTGTTATTCTGAGCATCCATGGATTGGGCTAACACTGTGAAGGCAGCCCTAAATTCAATATGAGAGACCTGCTCATTTAGAGGGCCTTTGAAAGCAGGCGGTGGTGCTCGCTGGTACTAATTTTATCTTTTGTTAGCCCCTGTAGTTGGCATTTTATATAAATAATAGAGAATGAGTTAGAAGAAGAAGTTTAACAGAGCTTACTCTCCATCGTACGAAATAAATACTGAAAGAAGTGAGACTTTCCTAAAACATTTCATAGCCTCTCGGCCATAGGCTGGTGTGCTTCACATTCATGAACAAGAATCTACTTAATGCAGCTTTCAGACACCCTATGACACCCTAAACATAGCTTTGATATCAAGTTTGTCACGACCTGGTACTACCCCCTAATCGTAACATGGTGTTTAGAGTCACAAGTGACCGCAAACTAACCCATGGCCTGGCAGAAGAATAAATACTAAAAGAATGTAACAAAATACTGGGCAAAAGCTAATTGAAATAAACTGATAAGGAATAATCATAAGGTCAAGGTGAATACTATCTCAAGATACTCAATGAAACTGGAAAAAAAATATGTCTAACTATCTAAAAGCCTCTAAATTAGTGTGAGTTATTTGGAAAGGTCCCCAACTAACACCAAATGACTAAAATAATGTAAAATACTGAAAATAGTCAAATGATAACTAATCCTCAAATGATGAGGACTTACTAAACTGTTGTTTAGTGGCATGTGAATACACTAAGGGCAGTCTGGGTACTGAGCGTCTGAACCTACATTATGAGATAATATAGAACAAAGTAATATGTGATCAGTAGATTTAATGTACTGAGTATGTGAGATGAAAATCTAGTTGACATATATATACTGTGAATAAATGCATGAACATGAAAATCAAATGCAAGACCAAGTATAAACATGTGTTGGGTAACTAAACAATTGAATACTGAACAATTGGACAAGCAAAATGAAATTAAACATAATCTGAATATTGAATTGAGTACTGTGGGAGATAACATTTAATCTACATGCCCCAATCTAAGCTAATCAAGGTCCAACCTGTAACCCTAGTTGGAAGGGTATTTGTACCATACCAAGTATACCAACACTAGCTTGTGTGGATCCACTAAACTGATGTCCAAAAAAACTAGGGTATTAGTCTTTTACTAGCGGGTGACCACTCATAACCTACGGTGGCACTGTAGTTATAGAACTTAGGGACTTCTACTAAAGGTCTCAGTCCTCAACTGGCGGGTGAGCCTTCATCCCTGTGTTTACTCGGTGCTAAGTACTACTCTCAACTAAACTAACGCTGAATTATAACTGAGATGTAAACTACTAACTTATTTGCTCAATCATGGCATTTTGAATATGCAATACATGCATAATATGAAGAAATTTATAAATGTGTAAACTGATGCCTGCTTGATCTCCTAGGTATCGAGTATTCATAACCCACTATCTTTAATTAATGTAACTGAACATGATAATATTTACTGAGCATGATAATAAGAGAATTTCTCAACTCAAAAACATGATGAAATGAGGAAAGTCATACTTTGAACATAGGAAACACATACTCATAATCATACACATAAATTGGGGAGAGTTAGAGATTCATATTAATTTGACCTGGAACCTAATTAAAGGGGAAATGAATTGTGCTCGTAAATTTAAGGAGTTCTTGGGACTTAGTGGGTGGATGGTACCCACTAATGAAATCCCACATACCTAAGAAGTCCCTTTAAAGAATTTTCGTTGAACTTGAACTTGATTTAGATGAACCCTAGTTTGGCTTTTGAGAGAACAAATAACTTCTTTTGCTATGTGTTGACTGATGTATGGGCTGTGACAGGTTAGGGTAATGTTTAACCTTGATAACTAATGTTTTTGAAGAATTAAATGACATGGGTTGGGTTAAAAAGAGGTGGAATTTTCCCAAAATCCCTTATTAAAATCATGCAGGAATTTTGGTCCCAGACATTATGACTCACCCAATGACTCATTACTTCTTTTCACGAGTCGTGGCCTGAATAGTGACCTTAGATCTTGGTTTCAAAGACTTCATTGTTAAGGTAGCGAATCCTTCTTTTAATGATTCGTTAGGTCTGACCATGATTCGTTAGGAGTAGCCGTGTTCTGAGACTCTATTTCTGGGTTTATTTTTGTTAAGGTAACGGATCCACCCTATGACTCGTTGTCAGTGATAATGAGTCATGGCGTAGAATCGTTACCCTTGGACTAAAATATGAGGGGTTCCTCTCTGGTGGGGCTATGAGTCCATACAATGACTCGTTGCATCTAATAATAAGTCGTTGCCTGGATCATTACCATTGGCAACCTGACAGACTCTTAGAGAAATTTTCATAACTTTTTTCCACAATAACGGATTAAGGCGAGACTTGTGGCATTGGAAAACTATCTAATGGACTATATTTTAACATTCTTAAAGCTTGAAAACTTGGGGTATTACACCATAATACTCTGAAATGATTCCATAAACACAACCATCTAAGTCATAGCATGCTGAATAGAAACATTCAACCCCTTCACGAACTTCTAAATATTTTCAGACTTGGTGGCAATACAGGCATAAGAATATTTAGACAAAGCATAGAAATATGCCTCATACTCTACAACAGTCATGGAGCCCTACTCCAAGCAATCAAACTCATCTCCCATCTGATCCCTCAAACTGAAAGGCACAACCTATCCAAAAAGGCCTTAATAAACTGATCCAAAGTCATCTGTGGTGAACCAAGAGGTCGGCAACCAATAAGTGACCTCTACCAATCTCCGGTGCATCTCTGAACTGATAAATAATATACGCAACCCCATTTGACTCGAGCAAAACAAGGTTATGCAACTTCTTAAGACAATCCATCAAGAACTCATAGGCATCCTCGACTACAAAACCACTGAACCTAGGGGACCTAAATGAGTGAATCTCCCAAACCATTTTTTATCCTCCAAGGACATAACTATACTCTAAATAATAAGAGGCATAGTAAATCTGGCCAGCTGAGAACCACCTAAGGAGGTAACATAGAAGAAGGGTGAACTCTAGATCTTTAAATACCATACTCAGATATAGGCACAGATAGAGGAACAATGTTCAGAGTCTGTGCAGTACCATAAGTAGATATCGGTACAATAAGACGCACCACATTCGGGACTAGAGGAACACCACAAGAAGACTCTAGCATAGATAAAGGTACCATACTTGAAGCTAGAGGAACACTTAGTGCACTCACGGGAGCACACTCTAAATTGGTCAACAACTAAATCAATAACCCCACCAAGACTACGGTAGAAGAACGTTGTGGGACTAAAGTATTCCTCATAACTCCGACTGTCACAACCCAACTTTCGATTCATGATAGGACCTACTAAAACCTACCAGTAGGTAAGCCGACATCGTAACCTAGAGTTAAGGTAATGGGTTACCCTAGTAGAAATGCCCGACAAGGGCGATAACAATTGAACATAATAGCAACAATGAAGTTCCACAACAACAAACGACTATAGAGAATAATTTCCAGGACTTGGTAATATTAGTACAAGAGCATCTAAGTAAAACAATGAGAATTACAATTTCAAGTCTAAATAGTCTTAAATAATCCTATACATTCATCTCGGAGACAAAAGGCAGAATAAAAATGGGGGAAAGAGAGAGACTCAAACTCCAAGAGCTCACCCTGTCTCCAGAAAATCAATGTAGCACAATCTCAACTCAGCGGCAGCTACAAGTGATAAGGAAAAAACCTAGAAACACAAAAACAACCACTAAAAGGAACAAACAAACACTAAAATACAAAAGTATCAACACATAGAAAAAATAGGATGAAGTAGAAGACTCAAAACACACATAGACATTTCGGGTTCAACATAAAAGAAGAGAAAATTGCATTGAAAGTAAAGGATAGTAATGAGACATATATCTTCAATAATAGATAGGACCAAGGTGTGTTTCAAACACCAAGATGCATACCACTAATGAATACAACACCCTACAAAGGGAGTCACCTTCCCCAAGCACCAACCTTTCTTTGTCAAAGTGTCAATACAAGATTGACCTTGATTCTAATGTCTTTTCTAAGACCTATAGCTAATCTAAGAGAAACTACACTAAGACTAATTCTCAATTTCAATTCATCAAAGTCTAATGAAATTAGAAGATAAAAGGTCTATTTATACTATTACAAAACAATGACTAAAATACCCTTAATGAAGGGTGCTCCTTTGTAGTGTAAAAAGAGAGATCAAAAGACCTTCATGCCCATAGTTGAAGGCACCCATGTAGTGTAACGAATGCAAGGCTTTCGAGGATCATTATCTTCATATTTAAGCAAGTACACTCCCATGCTTGAAGGCATCATGATCTCATAAGCTCCCATTTGCATGGTCAAGGCTTGAAGAGTCTCCGAAAGGTCTTCAATCCAAAACTTAAACCTTTAACTATACCTCGTGTTCTTTGTGCTCTTCATGCTTGTATCATTCTCTCCATCTTGAGAGGAATTTGTCCAGAAATTCACATCTTGCAAAACAAAAGAGGGAAGAAAACAAGCACACAATACTTTTGACATAAGGGTTAGCATTAGTACCACAATTATATCATCACTCCAAGGTGGTTCACACTTAACATACATCCACGTATCCTTAGTATTTGACATGAAAATCTTGGCATAAAGGATACGAAGGACGTGAATAGGATTATCATTAATAGTGAAGGAACATAAACCAAAGCTATACCTCCCACACCCCACAAGCACACTGAGATCAAATGAAAGTATTACACTAGGGTCTAAACAGAGATGAGTCATTCCTTTCACTAGTCTATCATGCCAAGGGGGTACATATTTGAAATACAACCAAAAATCCCTTGTATTGTCTATGAAACACTTAGTATATGTATCATACAGGATAGAACTAAGGTAAACATCAAAGGAAAATAAGCATAAACAGAGGCAATCCCTTCTCCACCCCACTAGTGTTCCGGGATCAAATAGATGATGTTGCTAAGGGTATAAGTCAAGATTAACCCATCCCTTTACTAGGCTGGCATACTTACAATCAATCAAGACAATTACCCTTAAGAGAAGGTTATCATTCAAGACTAAAGAGTTGCAGCCTAGAAGTCTTCCCCTAAGAACAAACACACCTTTATTCGCTAGTTTGTCAAATACACGATCATCATGAACAAGACATATGGCACGGCATTCATCATATAAGCTCAAAGGGTCATGTTTCATATCATGATTAACATTAAAAGAATGAGAATAAACTTGAGGATCTTTAATCTCATCACTCATATACTCAAGTAGTGAACCGCCCTTAAAAACAAATTGAGCATTACACACAACAATAGTACCACCAATGAAAGATTCATGATTTTTCACACTAGGTAAAGCCGAAATCATATCACTTTGGCTACTAATAGCCACATCACAATATTTTAGAATTGAGGGAGTGTAGAGGGTACCAATTTTACCTTAGGTTGTACTAGGGCAGCCCAGTTGCTTTGAATTCCCGGCCATGGGTGCAATGGGAACACCAAAATATTTGGGAGGGATTTCCTTTTGATTCTCCTTTGGACATATTTCACTATGTACCTGCACATAAGAAGAACAAATTCTAGGCAAAGTGATAACATTTGGGTTAGTGAGTAACAAGGATTCTTTGTGGACAAGATCCACAATCAAATTTTTCTTTCCCCTTCCAACTTCACTACCCATGATTTCCATTTCCCTTTCTTTCTTTTCTTCACAGTCTTCTTGTACCTCATACTTAAATTGCTCTCCATCTTGAGAACCAACCTTATCACCCGTGGATTCTATCACCATCTCTTCCCTTAGTTGAATGGGGTGGTTTACGTTAAGTGGATCTTGGGGAGGAGGCATTGGATTTGATTGGTGATGGATTTGGATTTATGGAATGGGATTTTATGGAGAGTGGGGTCTTTGGTCAAGTGGATTTGGTACTTGGTTGTTTGAATTTTGTATAGGTTTTGGTAGAAATAGTCTACCAAAACCAGCTTTCACTCTAATCATATCACCCTTTATTGATCCCACATAACCCTTCATATCTCCCACATCCATACTTACCTTTGTCAAAGCATGGGTTAAGGAATTAAACCAAGCCAACAAGACTCCCATCGCATCATTTCCAAGTGAAGGGCCACTTGAACCCTCAGGTTCCCTGATTAAAGTACCTAAAAACAAGAAAAAATAGCAAATGATATACCTATAAAACAAACAAACAAGTTAGTTCAATAAAGCCTCACCCTCTCACACTCAGCTTTACCTATACTTGGTCTTTCAAGTATTGATACCTTGGCAAATATTTATCAAGTGAATGAAGTATGATTCTACTTTGGTCCGGAATTGATTTTTATTTGAGACAACTCAAAGAAAAATAGCTTTCGGACTTGAACCAACAAGATACTACGAATTAAAAATGATAAAAGCACACGAAAATCAAAGATACAAAACAAAACGGACTCTAGACTAATTACCAACCTAGTAGGTACTTACTAGTTTGCTTATTAGTGATAGAACCAACAAAATTGAAACTAGAAACAACAATTAGAAACTAGGAAATCTAAATTTGAACTCAATTCGGTTGGTCACCAAAGTGATAACGTGGCATCTTGTGATTGGACGTTACTTTCAAATATTTTTTTCAATTTCCCAAACTTCTTGCTTCGGCCACACTTGAACTAGAGAGGTGCTTGAATGAAATTAGTGGAGAAATGGAGGGTTTGGATCCCTTTTTCAATTTCAAATGGATTTGAAAACAATTGGTCCCCCCCCCTTGTACTTTCAATTGTACTTTAATATTCCCTTTGTCCCCTCTTCTTTTCGAAGATTGTGAATATGCTACGGAATATTCTTTGTACAAACAACTTTCACCTTCTCTTTCTTTCTTTTTGTGAATCAAACTAGGAGTTTGAATATTCTTCTTCAACAAGTCTTGAAGATGATGAAGAATAATATGAATATTCAAGAGTTGACCAAGGTTTGACCACTAGGCAAATGAACCCTAAATTCAATTTTTCTTTTAGATATAAGTTCCCTTTGCTAAGACAAGCTCAAATATCAACGAATCAGCCACAAAACATCCACAATACCACAATTCACACGCTATCAACCTCACAAAAGCTTCAAAATGCAACAACAATGGTGGATCTAGCACAAACAAAAATCTTGTTTCAATCCTAGATCTAGACACTTTAAGTGTTAGAGAACAAGGATCTAACACTATAAACTATCAAAACAAGCTAAAAATTAGTATATCTAAGCTATGAAATTTTGATCTACTACCAACAACAAGACAACACACAATTTTTTGAGTTTTTTGGATTTTTAACTTTTTTTTGTGAAGATTTTCTCAGATCCAAGATTTAGGGTTGTAGGAACAACCCTAAACAAGGCTCTTGATACCAAATGATAAGGGAAAAAACTTAGAAACACAAAACCAGCCACTAAAAGGAAAAAACAAACACTAAAATCTAAAATTATCAACACATAGAAGAAAGGGGATGAAGTAAAAGACTCAAAACATACATAGACATTTCGGGTTCAACATAAAAGAAGAAGAAATTGCATTGAAAGCAAAGGATAGTAATGAGACATATATATTCAACAATAGATAGGAAAAAGGTGTTTTTCAAACACCAAGACACATACCACCAATGAAAACAACACCCCACTCTTAGGTAGACACAAAGGGAGTCACCTTCCCCAAGCACCAACCTTTCTTTGCCAAAGTGTCAATACAAGATTGACCTTGATTCTAATGACTTTTCCAAGACCTATAGAGTAATACTCAATTTCAATTCATCAAATTTTAATGAAAATAGAAGCTAAAAGGTTTATTTATACTATTACAAAACATTGACTAAAATACCCTTAATGAAGGGTGCTCCTTTGGAGTGTAAAAAGAGAGATCAAAAGACCTTCATGCCCTTAGTTGAAGGCGCCCATGTACTGTAGGGAATGAAAGGCTTTCAAGGCTCATACTATTCATATCTAAGCAAGTACACTCCTATGGTTGAAGGCATCATGCTCTCATACGCTCCCATTTGCAAGGTCAAGGCTTGAAGAGGCTCCAAAAGGTCTACAATCCGAAACTTAACCCTTTAACAATGCCTTGTACTCTTTGTGATCTTCATGCTTGTATCAACAAGTACTATGGTCTGCAATAAAAAGGTACAAAAGTGTAGTATGAGTACCAAAACATGGGGACTCGGTAGGCATCATTAGCTGACTGAGCTAAAATATGATATAAAGGTGATATAAAGTAAGACAAAAACTAAAAGTCAAGGTACAGAATCAAACATGAATCTTCTCTAATATCATTGTATAAAATAACTTATCATCTAGAACAATAGTACGATATCTCATATCAACACATACCACAACCATCATATAAAATAAGTAATCGATTTGGAAATGTAAAGAAATGTATATTCTATTATCAATCACGTAAATACCAAGTTCGACATACATACAATCATTGGAGCATAAAGTAAAGAAACTTACCACGATGTCCCATACCATCGGGAAGTACATCCAAAAGAACATAACACAAAAATCTCATCATGGAGTCCCATACCACTGGAGAGTACACCAAAAGATCAACTCATCAACATGTCAAGACATAATTACCCAAATAACTCACCAAAGCCACGGTTTCTATATTTCCTCCACGGACTCTTATCGAGATCTACAATCATCATTACTACCTCAATTCGACCCAACAAACTAATACAATTATAACACAGTTATAAAGTCATTCAGATCTCTAAATCATTAGTATCCTCCATACCTAGTCTATATTAACTAACCTCCATTTATTTTTAAGCGACCAGTTTGCTAGTCATCATATAAGGAAATGCTACAAGTCACTTTCTAGTTAGCGTCATAATTATCTAAGTCATCACTTAAGTGTAACGCCCCGAATCTGGTACCTAGAACATTACACGATACCTATGAACCCAAAGGACCACAAGCTAACCCATGACTAATAACTGTACCTATATACCGTATAATATACCATAAAATGTGGAAACATGAACTGAATGGCCATAAGGTTCAAAAATGAATGAACATCCGATAAACAATGTCTGAAAATAGTATAACAATACCAAAGAAAATTTGAAATAACTGTCTAACATGTTATAGTCTGAAAGCCTTTAAACTTTCTGAATAAGGAGTTGATGGGACATGTCCCTAACTAACTCCGACTACTGAAATAAACTGAAAACTGAATTAGTAATGAAATCATCACGTCCTCGAAGAATGAGGACTCACTGCTAACTCTGATCGCTGAACTGGGATACTACTGGTTCTCTGGAGCTCGTGCTTCTAAACCTATGGTATAAGACACCATAGCACAAATGCGTCAGTATTTTAAATGTACTGGTATGCAAGTGAGGTAGGCTGAATGCAATAGGTTCATATGCATGAACAATACTAACTGACTGACTAACATGAACGTGAGAATACATGCATGCATATGTAACTGTAACTGAGATTGTGCTAGGACTGAATACTGAGTTCTGACTACTGAGTCTACTGATTTTGACATCTGAGTCACTGATGAGTGAGAAAGACTGATATTGTATTACTGAATACTGAGGGGCTGATACTATGTTACTGATACATGAATAACTATTTTTGACAATTCTGATTATGAAAAACTGGTCTGGTTGACTGTATCTGACAGTCCTAAGGTTGAATACTAATAACATGAGTTTGAATAACTAATATAACTGATAACATGAGTGACTATATCTGATAGTCCTGAATTTGATGGAACTAGCTGAGTTTCATACTGTATCTAAATTAATTGAATCTGACAATCCTGAAATCTGAAGAACTATCTGAGTTCTTTTATTGAGACTGAGACTGTAACTGTGGGAAGTGATCATCTAACCGACATACCCCAAAACTAAAATGGTAGGGTCCAATCTGTAACCCCAACTGGAAGGGTGTCAGCATCGCACCACTTGTAAAGACCTGCTTTGAGTATACCCTCACTAACAGGGAGCTCTTTCGTCAACCCCTCCTAGTAGGTAACCCAAATGAGATGTATATATATCCCTAAATGTGTAGGGTGCATATCAACCTAAGTTGGCTATGTAGTTCTGGAACACAAGGATTGGTTCTATGGATTACACCCTTCACTAAATAACAGGTGAGTACCCATCCTTGGGTTCGCTCGATGTTGAATCCTACTCCCATCTGAAAGATACTGAAATGATTAACTGAGCTGAATTAATACTAGTGGTATTGTTTACGGAGCAGAACTAAACTGAATTTACTGAGTTCCATTGACTGAAGGAATACACTGAGCTCTGAGGACTGACTGATAATACTCAAGTTACTGAGATTGACTGGGAATACTAAGGTTATTGAGATTACTGAGTACTGAGATTACTGAGATTTTTGAGTTTTCTGGATTTTCCTGAGTCATATGACTGGTTGAGTTCTATGGATCATAGCTTGACTGAGAGTATCGTGAAACCATGACATGGCTCTAGGCACATAGCTAAATTGTTGGGTACAAGTACCCTCAGGACTTGATGGAAAGAAACTGACATAGCATGACTTATGTGAACACATGACTAACAACATAATTCATAATTCATATGTTGAAACACTCCATCAAACATGTGGTATGCATAAACTTATACAAACATGGGGATTTCATAATATCATGCTAGTAGGGTACTTTTCCTTCGTATAGGCATTTAATCAAACACATAGTAGGCATAATATATATAGACAACATTATACAACAATCAAACATCATGATTCATATCTAATTTTATCATCCTAGGGTTTAATCATAGGTTCACATAAATATACATCTATACAAATCAATTCCACATAACATTAATCACCCAACATGGATTTGAATTCAATTGATCATTCTAAACATAAACAAAATAAACCCAACATGAAGTTCATAAAGAAAATCTAAAATCTTGACTTTAGAAAAGAGATTCTTGGGCTTCATGGATGAAAGGAGTCCATGAATGAATACTATGCATACCTTAGTTTGTGATTTCGTGAAGATTGACGGTGAAACCTTCTTGAATTTAAATCCCCAATAGAAATCCCAGCTTGTTCTTGAGAGAATCTAGTACATTTTGGGTGAAGAATGGCTAAATCACGTGTTATTGGGTTTAAATAGGGGTATGAAATTGACCCTTTAAACCCTTGGACGCGTCTTTAATTTCTGAGAAAATTTCTCGATTTTCATCCTTGGCGCGCACGCCACTATCGCGACAAGTCACTGGAAAGTGACAAATGGGAAATTGAACGGTGGTGCGACACAGAGATATTGCGTTACCACCTTGTGTTTGACCTGAAAGATTGGCGCGACGTGCCACTATCGCGGAGCAACACTGGAAATTGACAATTGTCATTTGAGCTATCTCTGCTATGCTCTGAAGGCTCAGGTGATACACTGTCTCACTAAAAGGCTCAAACTATTTACCCCGAGTGTCGGATTTAGGCGAATTTAGTATCGATGGAAAGATTATTGAATTTCCCACATGACAAAAAGTAAAAATATTGAAAATACCAAATGTACAAAAGTGGATTCAGGTTTCAAAGAAAGCTTCTAACATTCTTGGGAAACTTTTCAAGCTAGGAAAAGTACAGGATACTACATTAAGCCACAAATGACATTACATGCTAGACGTCAATTTAATTAATCATCATAAAATGCTAAGTCTATTATCATCATTATCCATGTTACAACTATAATTACTAGTTACCATATTTTAACTAAACAAGGTCCACCACTAGTTTTTGCTAGGCTTTTAGCCAACAAGTAATATGATCACTTATTAAAGACAACTAGTTATCACATAAGTCATTTTCTAGGCAAAATTTCATAACACAGCCATTTATTCAAGTCAAATGTATTCACTAGGTGGGTCCTTAATTCTACACATGATTATACTTATCATTTATCCTTTACTCAATAATTGGCATAATCTACTTCTAGTTACTATTTAGTATTTACAAGAGTCACACCTCTTAACTAGTGATTAATAGTAGAGAATGACAAACAACTTCCAAAGGAAAACATCATTTCTCAAGTGGACAAATGGGTTTAGTCATACATGTCATAACCACCTATATATCTATATATTTCTATATGCTTACCATACAAGGTACCACCACAACATCAATATATCCTCCGTATTCACTAGGCATCATCATAACATCAATATATCCTCCAGATTCACTGGTATCATCATAACATTAATATATTCTTTGAATTTATCGGGAATCATCATAACATCAATATATCCTCCGGATTCACCGGACGTCATTATAATATCAATACCTCTTTCAGATTCACCAGGCATCATCATAACATCACTATCTCCTCTGAATTCACCGAGCATCATCAAATCATCAATAGCCACCATGACAACAATAAACACATACTTATGCAGCCAAATCAATAACAAGTACAAGCCCACCATAATAGATTATAAGAGATGTAAGGAAACACATACCATGGTACCTTATTATTAATCATCATAATATCATAAGAGTAGATGCATGGGCATGCATATCTAAATGATATAAGAAATTACCACTTTTCCAAGGTTAACACGATAATTAGCAAGTCAATTATAAGTCATGGGTATGCTCTCTATATGCCTCTTTTACCCATATGGTTCTCAATACTATCACAAGGAGATTCCTTCACACAAACATTAGCTTAGTCATTAGGCTTGAATCATCACAATAGTGGTAGAATAATTAGAGGTTCACATAACAAACAAACCAATTAGCTAAGCAATAGCATAACCATAGATTCAATTCACAAGACTTTCCAAGGCTATCCATATCATGACAACAAGATAATCAATCAAGTTTACACATTGTCCAAATATTGACCACATGTATAAACCGCCAATCAGGTTTAGCCATTATATTACTAAAAGCATAATCTAGGTATTCATCA
Organism: Capsicum baccatum var. pendulum; assembly: GCA_030864225.1. Lineage (NCBI taxonomy): Eukaryota > Viridiplantae > Streptophyta > Magnoliopsida > Solanales > Solanaceae > Capsicum > Capsicum baccatum. Next base: position 163,249,196 of record CM061560.1, read on the forward strand.
AGTGTCTAGGTCACTAAAGAAGTTACATAGTTTAAGCTTAAGGCGAGTCAAGTTCCGCTTCTAATAATCCCCAAGTCCTCTTCTACCAGACTAACTTCTACCCGTAATTAGTCTTAAGTTATCTAAATCATACCTTAAGGGGTTACCAATCCTCACTAGATCTATAGGATAAAATCTTCTTCATGTATTCTTCCTAAGTCATCCCAAGCACTAAGGACATTCCACAACTAAGCATACCTAGGTCCACCTACTCTCAAGGTGGGTGAACAAAGTCACTCTCATCTACTAGAGTAACTAAAGTATTCTCATGCTATTCATGAGATTACAAGTCCAACTAACCAAGGTTCTAGGCTATATGTTAAGCATCAAACTTTACAAGTTCAACAGCTTAAGTGATTCAACTAGTACTAAGCACTACCAACTACCAATTCAACATCTAAGGCCTCGCCCAATCTTATCAAGATATCATAATTATACTACAATGAAGATCAATCTAACTACAAGTAAGCCTAACCTACCTTGAGTATAAATTGCTCACGAACCCAAAATCTTTTCTTTTTCTTTTCTTGAAGCTTCTTCCACGAGCCAAGATATCAACAACATAATCTAAGCATTATTACAAGAACAAGAACACCCATATTGCATCATTGTGTCATAGGTCCAAAATGACGCCAAAAATCCCTCCAAGTGGGTCTCACATACAAAAAATGAGTTTTCGAGACTAACCCACTATTCAAATACCATTAAGGAGTTAAAGCCCTCAAGAAATGTGAGCAAAACAATCAAATTTGGGGATAAAATAAAGCCTCAAGCCATTAGGGGTTTTGGGTCTTAAAATCAAGAAATCAATACCAAAACATGAAGAAATCTTACCTTAGATTCGTAGGAAAACACAATTACACAAGCTATTCAAGCTCCCAATCAACCTACAAGACTCACTTTGAGGATTTTACACTCTATTAGGGTTTTAAAGCTCAAGAGTGTGGCACAAATGGCCAAAATCTCGATCATGACATCATTTAAAAAGGCCTTGCCCAGGACTCGGGATGTGCAATCGCGCACATCTACTAGACCGCAATCACGGCTCACCCGTTCACACCTCACCCACCCCGATCGCGATATCTCTCTCTCTCTCTCTGATAGGCAACGGTTGAAGCTTGGATTTTGGTTCTGAGCTTTAGCCAATGCCTCGGGATGTATTCGAAAAATTGACACCAATTGAGTATAAAATTACCTAAAAATTAAACACCAAAGGAAAATTTAATGAAATTGACTGTTATTTTAATAATAATAATAGTGGTACACAATGCATTTGAAAATTATGAGTGCGCGTATTTGCGAAAATAATTTAATTTGTTGCTTCTATTTCTATTTTATGCATATTTTCTTATTGGTTAAACCAAAAATCAAACCGTTAAGGACTAAAAATCGATAAACCAAAAATCGATAAAAAAATACCTTATTGATTTGATTATTTGTTTGACATATTTAAAAATTGATAACTGATAAACCAAACCGATAATATATAAAATTAAACCGAACCAACTAATGCACACTCCTAATTTCAAGAAAAAATAGTGAAAATTGATTTTAATATTGAGTGTTGATCAAATATAATGAACAGTTGAGATTAAAATTGAGGAGATGAGTCAAATTGGGAATAGAAATTGGGTTAGAAAATATTGAATTGGAGATTTCGATTACGTTAATACAACGTATTAATATAATGAATTGTTGGTTAATTAACTTTGTTATTATAACTTCAATTGTGTATTATTACCTTGATCATATGATGTTAATGTATTATTCAAAATATTTGGATATATAGATTCAGTAAGCTAGCTTTTAACTACTATATACATCACTATACGAGAGATATGTGTATATATATATATATATATATGATTGACTATCAACTTTGTAATATGTACTATATACATCACATACACGAATATATTACCTCGTAATACAACATGTTTTATTTATACTCTGATGAATTATCGTTTAATTTAGCCTACATTATTATATTATAACTTAAACAATATATTAATACCTAGATCAATCGATCGTATGATATCAATGTATTCAATATATATGTTGAATGATTATAAACTTCACAATATGTACTATATACATCACATACACATGTATATTACCTCGTAATACAATGTATTTCATATATACTCTGATAAATTATCGTTTAATTTAGTTTATATTATTATATTATAACTTCAACAGTATATTATTATCTTGATCAATAGATCGTATGATATCAATGTATTCAATATATAATTGAATACACTTAATTTTTTTAAATATAAAAATTATTTATTTAATAGTAAATTAAAAATATCAAATATCGACGGAAAGTGTCATTTTCATAAAGTTTATTTTTATTTATTTGTAACAAAAGAGGCACTATCCGTCGCTTTTTGTAAAAAAATATAAAAAAAATAATTAAAAATTATGACAGATAACGTCGCTTTTCTATAATTAATATTTTAAAAATAAAAAATTATAGCAACGTTATCCGTTGATTTTAATAAAAATAAATAAAAATAAAAATAAAAATAAAATTTAAAAACCGACGGACAACATCACTTTTTATCATAAAGTTAATTTTTATTTATTTTTAACAAAAGCGACAATGTCCGTAGCTTTTTGTAAAATACAGAAAAATAAAAATAATTAAAAATTGCTACGGATAGCGTCGCTTTTCTATAATTAATATTTTAAAAATAAAAAATTATATTGACGTTGTCCGTCAATTTTAATAAAAATAAAAATTAAATTTAAAAAGCGACGGACAACACTGCTTTTCAAAAAAATAATTTTTATTTATTTTTAACAAAAGCGACGTTGTCCGTCGCTTTTTGTAAAAAATAAAAATAATTATAAATTGCGACGGACAACATCATTTTTCTAGAATTAATATTTTAAAAAATAAAAATTATAGTGATGTTGTCCGTCGCTTTTAATAAAAATAAATAAAAATAAAAATTAAATTTAAAAATCGATGGATTACGTCGCTTTTCGAAAAAATAATTATTATTATTTTTAAATAAATTACGACACTATCTGTCGCATTTATTAAAAAAATTAAAAATTATTTTTTAATTAGTTGGCACAATAATCCGCGAAAAAAAGCATTGGATATTACGACGTTGGCCGTCGATTTTAATAAAAAATAAATAAAAACTAAAATTAAACTAAAAAAGCGACGGACGGTGTCGCTTTTCTCATCACTTTTTAAAGCGACATAGTTCGTCGCTTGTTGGCCTTTTTTTAATAGTGTTTTCGGATCTATACTTCTAGGGTCACGCCTAAGGATCCAAGACTTGATCGTTCCAGGGAAGCAATACTTGATTGGAGGACAGCTTGGGAAGGAACTACACTTGATGATATCCTCCAAAGAGGGTGTTGGACAACATCATATTTGAAAGATTGCATGGAGTTCAAGAAATCCAACAAAGCAAAGGAAGAGCACATGTGCCAATATGTGGTTTTTTGGGCTTTTGGGTCACTTTTGGCCCATAGTCATGAGTATTTGGCTTTTGGATAATTTTTGAACCCAATTAATATTTAGAGTCACTTTTAGGCCCAATTGTAATAAATGATCTTGGTCTATAAATAGTTAGGATTCCTTTTAATTTAGGGGAAAATGATTTTGAATGTAAGTTGACAGTTGAGATTGTTTTTACTGAGCTTGTTGGGAGCTTATTGGTTGTTTAAAAATGTGAATTGTTTGAAATTCCATTTCCGTGAGGTCTATGTAAGAGGTTGGTGTTTATTGATAATTGATAGAAAGGTGGTTGAGTTTAATATACCCCTTATTTTATTACTTGTTTGTATCGTTTTCCTTATTTTCGTATTATTTTCGTTTTCACATTTTCGTGTCGTATCAATTCCCCTCTACATATGTAACCTTGTATTGATCCGCAGCATTTCATGGCATGCGAAACGATAATTCTAATATTATTACCACGATCTAAAGTATTACAACTTATCAATATTTTCAGGAACACCACCACACCCTCTCACCTTAATTTATTTATACTGTGCATTCTCAAATCAAAAGAAGAAAAGGAGAAAACAAACAAACAAAAAAAGGAAAAGTAAAGAAATAATTCAATAAATTTGAAAACGATAATGGGGAAAAAGAAAGAGGAAATAGGCAGCTGCAAGAAGCAAAAGGAGCAGAACAAAGGTTGCTCCAGTTTGGGTATAAGAATCTTGATGCTATCTGTCATAGGTTTCTCCTGTTTAGGCATAAGATTTATCTTGATGCTATCTGTTTGTGACAGAGGGAATTGATCGGAATTTACTATTAATGTACGGTCCTCCAACAAACGTTGCAGCATTTCTATACTGTAGTAAATAAAACCAACATCATATCTTATACTCTCATTTAATGATCATCACATCAGATCAGAAAAAGTGAAATCCTTTTACTAGAATTCTTTCATGCATATGCAGGCTTCCATGCAAAAGTTATTAGGGTGTAATATGCTGTACTCTCTTTGATCTCTAGATTAAAAGTTTAAAACCAGTTAGACACAGTTACATATTATGTTCCTCATCTCAATTTATATGGAATTATTTGACTTAACATAAAATTTAAGAAAAAAAATATTTTTAAATTTTTTATCCAAAATATCTAAATTAACCATTTGTGCGGCTATATATTATTTCGATTTTACAAAAAAAAATTAAAATTAAATTATTCTCAATGACATTTAAACTGTTCCCAACTATGAAAAGTGGTGTCCTTTAAATAGAATAAAAAGAAAGTAGACCGTATAAATTGAGAAAGTAAATATTTTTATGTTAAATTTGGTGGATAGAGGGTGGCGCCGCAGGTGGTTGGTGAGGGGAGATACTGACTCATTTTACTTGGTACTATATTAAAATTATTATTTTAAGTATGTCATAATATTTATGTGACTATCGAAATTTATCGATAAAAGTAAAATGAAATATTCAAGATAAATAATTTTAATTATTATAAAGGTACCTTAACGAGCTGTGTTCATAGAACGTCTGATCACTAAAATAAATGAAGTCATCAATATTCAGCACTCTGAAATGACATTATCCCTAGACATTTTTGCCTGTTTTGTTATACGGTTCAGTTATTAAGGATTGAAAGATAATTAGAGTAGCACCCTCTTCTCAATCTATCACAACTAAAAATAATAATTTTAAAAAATAGATTAATTTCACTTTAAAAATATAATTTCTTTGAGTTGATGATGATAGAAAGAGCCTACTTAGCTCTGAGATAATAATAAAATTTATATATATTTTATTTTTTTCAAATCTCATTTATAATATTATGGTTGTTGAATTATGTTGAGAATGAAATTATAATTTTAGTACTCTTGTTTGGATGTGAAAGGAGTACTAGTAGACAAGACCTGCAAATGTAAGAGGACATGAAAGAGTAAAATAAAAAGAAAAGCTGCAGTGGGTGTAACCTTCACCTTAACACCGCCACCCTCCGCCTCCACCTACGTGATACCTTTTCATTACTACAACTGACACCATCTACTCTTGTCGTTTGTTTAAATATTTTATCTTAATATATCCCTTTCAATTTCTATGTTACTCTATTTTCTATTAGAAAAAAAGTTAAAGATATTCCTCAATTGTTTATAGATTAATTTTGTTCTTATTATATTATGCGACTATTTTTACTTCTCTCATTATGTTTTGTGAACTATTTTTATCCCTCTCAGTTACAAACTTAATAAAAATATTTTTATTTTTAATCAATGTCCTCCACGACAAAGTGGAAGAAGCTTTTAATTTAAATTATACATGTGTCATTTATTGATTGGATAATATACATAATTAATTATATTTATAATTTTAATACTATTTTTTTATTTCAGTCTTTTAACTTTTTTCCTGTTCTTTTTTTTGTTCTAATGTTATCACTGTATTTATGCTATTTTATCTTCTTGTCTCAAAATCTTAGTCAATATTTTTGATTGCGCATTTTTATATCCCATGAGAAAATAAATTATTTTATGAATTTTGATTTAATTTGTGATTTCAGACAAAAAGGAAAAGGAAATTGAACAACACATCATATGAGGTTGCAAAATTCGGAGAAGCAAAAATAAAAAGAGATATAGGGATGGGATAGGTGGATTCGAAAAATTTTACTCATATTTTATTTTATTGACATGTGTTTTGTGGGTCCTTACCATTGACATCTTTATCAAGCACATTAATGGTTCAATAGACCTTTGTATTATATTGATGTTGTAAGTTGGACACTTTTACTTACATATTTGTCATCAGGACTACTGAACCCACTAAAAAATAATATTTTAAATACTTTTTTGGAGAGTGTAATACACTCTCCCACGTCAGCTGCCACGTGTGCCACGTCAGCTGCCACGTGTGTCACATCATCTGTCATGTCATTTTCAAACATTTCATTAAATTTCAAATCATTTTTAAAATGTTACATAACAAATTAAATATTAAAATTAATTTAATTAAATAAGAAAAATTTATAAATTGTAGAAAAATTTGAATAATTATGTTTTTATTTTTGTTCAAAAATTAAACATCAAATTCATTCCAAATAATTAAAATTCTTTTTCAACTAATTTAAATTTTTAGCTATAAATTCATATATACAAACATAATGAATTTTCAATTTTTAAATTTGAATATCTTTAACAAATTCACAAAAACTTTAAGTTTTTTTAAGTTTATTCATTAAATTCACTTATTTTTCAATATCCACTATCACTCACTTTTAATTCAAATTTAAATTTTAATCCCAAATAAAAAAAATTTAAATTTAAATTTTAATCCCAAAAAAATTTAAAAAATTGAATTAAGAAAAAAAATTAAAAAAATAAAATAAAATTTGAATTTAAAAGGGGGGCTGAAAACGGGGTGGGGGTGCTGGGAATGGGGCTGGGGGTATTGGGAAGGTGTTGGGAAGGGGATGGGTGGGGTGGGGTGGGGGTGCTGGGAATAATAGGGTTGGGGTGGGGTGGGGTGGGGGTGTTGGGAACGGGGCTGGGGTAGGGTGAGGGGGTTAGGATAGGCCTGGGTGGGGTGGAGGGTGCTGGGAATGGGGCTGGGTGGGGGTGAGGGTGCTGAGAATGGGGCTGGGGTGGGGTGAGGTGTTGGAAAGGGGCTGGGTGGGGTGGGGGTGCTGGAAATGGGGCTAGGGTTGGGGTGGGGTGAGGATATTGGGACGAGGCTGGGTGAGGTGGGGTAGGGGTGCTGGGAACGGAGCTGGAGAGGGTGGGGGTGCTGGGAATGGGGCTGGTATGGGGTGGTGGTGGTGGTGGGAAGGGGCTGGGTGGGGTGAGGGTGGGGTGCTGAGAACAAGGCTGGGGTGGGGTAGGGTGCTAGGAACGGGGGTGAGGTAAGGGTACTGGAATGGGGCTGGGGCTGGGGCTGGGGTGGGTTGGGGCTGTTGGGATGAGGGTGGGGTGGGGGAGAGGGGGCTGGGGTCTATGAAGGAGGGGGTGGGTGGGAGATGGCTGGACGAGGGGAATGATTGGGGAAGGGAGATTTTTTAATATTTTTTTCTAAATTTATTACTTTTTACTTTTTAAAAATATTTTTAAATTAAAATAACTGGAAAAAAAGTCTTAATATTTTTTATTATTATTATTTTTAATTATTTTAATATAAAATTGACTAGAAATTGACCCCCACTAGCACCCCAGGCGAGTGTAATCACTCTCCTTGTCCTAGTCAGTATTTTAATGCCACATAGGCAAAGTAAAAGGTCAAAGGGTTTAAAATATAGATTTTCAGTGGGTTCAGAGGTGAAGATGACAAATATGCTAGTAAAAGTATCCAACTAACAAAATCGACTCAGTACAAAGGTCCACTGAGTCATTTTACCAAATTCAATATCAATATCATCCAAAATTAAATATAATTTCTTCATGCAATCAATTTTCTGCAACTAGTATCTTTCTATCTCCAACCATTTTTTACCCTGAATTCCTCTGCAGCTATTTCCTATATTTCCAGCTCCATATCATTATCTCTCAAAAAATTTTGATAAAAATAATGCATAAATATACTCGCAATTTTTTTAAGGAAGATTGATTGCTGAGAACGGGGCTGAGGTGGCGTGGGGTGTTGGGAACGGAGCTGGGGTGGGATGGAGTGCTGAGAACGAGGGGTGGGGTGGGGGTACTAGAATGGGGCTGGGGCTAGGGTGGGTTGGGGGTGTTGGGATGGGGTTGGGGGTAAGGTGGGGATGTTGGGATGGGGGTGGGGTGGGAAAGAGGGGGCTGGGGTCTATGGAGGAGGGGGTGGGGAAGAAGGGTTGGGGAAGAGGAATTTTTTAATATTTTTTTCTTAATTTATTATTTTTTAATTTTTTAAAATATTTTGAAATTATGAAAACTGAAAAAAAGTCTTAATCGTTTTATTATTATCATTTTTAATTATTTTAATATAAAATTGATCAAAAATTAATCCCCACTCGTACCCCAGGCGAGTGTAATCACTCTCCTTGTCCTAGTCAGCATTTTAATGTCACATAGGCAAAGTCAAAGGTCAAAGGGTTTAAAATATAACTTTTTAGTGGGTTCAGGGGTGCAGATGACAAATATGTAAGTAGAAGTATCTAACTTACAAAACCGACTCAGTACAGAGCCACTGAGCCATTTTGCCAAATTCAATATCAATATCATCCAAAATTAAATATAATTTCTTCATGCAATCAATTTTCTGCAACTAGTATCTTTCCACCTCCAACCATTTTTTACCCTGAATTCCTCTGCAGCTATTTCCTATATTTCTAGCTCCATATCATTTTCTCTCAAAATTTTTTTGATAGAAATAATGCATAATGTACTTGCAAATTTTTGAAGGAAGATTTATTCTCCTTTTATTCTAAAAAATTATGCTTTATGTACCTGAAACTCAATATTCAAGTCAAACGGCGTTGCTGTTGTGTCTTCTTTCCCTTCTCCCCCCCCCCCCCTTTCCCAACACACACTTATTTTTCTTTCCTCAATTTCTGATTCTTAATCTCTAATTTTGCTAAATTTAAGTATCACCTTTCTCTCATTTTCTCTTTATTAGTGAACTAATTTCATCTTTAAAAAAATTCAATTATCACTGTATTATTTTATTGAAATGCTATTAATAGATTGATTTTTTTTCTCTTGAGATGGAATGAATATGTCAATATGATGACACAAAGCAATTCTCCGGTGCTAATTATAAATCTATAATAAAATAAAAGTTATATTAATCTAAATCTATTGGAGCTAATTATTTTCTAGCAATTGTTTTTATCAAAATTATCAAAAACTAATGATATAGTGCACATGGATACATTAATTTATGTAGATACATTCGGGATGTTTCTTTCAATAGAGAAACTTAAGATCAATCTAAATACCAGTGCACCTAGCCAACCTTTTATTTTAGTGGGTGTTTTTATATCTTTTATACCTATTTTTATATATTCTCTATGTAATTATATCTATTTTGTGTCGGTTTTACTAAGTGCCAGCACACCCCAAAAAATAATATACGCCCGCCCCTAATTTTTTCAAATACACTATTTAATTTTATACAAATATATCACATTCTTTTATGATGCATAAAGTTTTAAAGTAAAATAAAAAATTTATATAATTATTGGTGCATAAAGTTTTGAAGTAAAATAAAAAATTTATGTAATTATTTAAATAATTTGAGATTTTAAATAATTATAACATGATATAAATTTTTCTAAACTCAATTATATAATACAATTAAAGTGAGAGTTTTGTAAAATAATGAAATGAAAATGCAAAAGCCCAACGAAAAAAGAAAAAGCTGCATAGAAAATGCTAATGGGAGAAGGACCAAGAAGTAAAAAAATCACAAATAATGAGAGATGGGTCCCATATATTACAAATGTCAAACAATAAATCCACTCATATAAGTATGTTGTGGCGTATTTCACACATAATAAAATTTTTCGGTGGATTCTATTGTATGAAATGCTATGAAGTAGTTATTGAGGATCTTAAGTTAATTAGGGATTGATGTATAAAATAATATATGAAAAATTTTAAAAATAATAATTCATTTTAAAGAATTACTAAATTTCTAAAGGTTAAACCTATCGACACGTACTTTAACTTGGCACCATCTTTCACTTTGACACCTTAAGTGGACGTTGTTCACTTTTGGTAATTCAAGTAGCCTTAAACTGTGTCACTTTGACACCTTTCGGCACCAACTCTGGTGCGTGAATTGCACGCACTTCTAATAAGGATTAAGCGGTCAATTAATTTGTGCCAACTCATTTTTAATTACCACATCATTATATACACCCATAATTTTTTTAAAAACAAAAAAGGACCAAAATAACATAATAACATAGCAAAGTGTCCAATGAATTAACAACACATGTTTTTTTAACTAAATAATTATAAAAAAGCCCCCATAACATCTTCTCCACCTTACTTTTTTAGGCTTAACCTCCATTAATGGAAGTTGAACCTCCATTAATGGAGGTATAATTTTTCAAAAAGTAAATACGCATTAAAAGCTTCACGAATTTTAGACATGGAGAAGGGGAGGCCAATGTTTAGTTAATAGCTTCCCAAATTTCAGATATATGACTCAAAAAAAAAATATGGAGGAGACTAAAAAAATATGGAGAAGGAGTTCTGTGTTCGATTAGAAAATTATTAAACAAAAGAAAACATAGGTACCATTAGCTCAAAATATCCAGCATTTTTTCCCTTTATTTACATACAACTAGCAAAATAAATTTAGAAGCACCAACTAAATCAATCCATCGCTTGAATAAATGATTTATTGAGTAATTAGTTATATCAAAATGACGTAAAGAAAATGTCCATTAATGGAGGTTGAATTTTTAGACAAATTTTTGGAAAGAATTTGAATTTTTCAGTTTAATTTTTAGCTAAGAGATACTCCATTAATGGAGGATGAAAAAATACGAAAAAAGGTGGTAAAATTAAATGAAAAATGGGATAGAATGACACTGCCACGCGCCCAAAAGTGAGTGTGATACACTCTCTTTACTGAATCAGCAAAAGATGTCAAAGTGATACAGTTTATGGCTACTTGAGGTGCCAAAAGTAAACAACGTCCATTTGAGCTGTCAAAGTGAAAGATGGTGTCAAGTTGAGGTACTTGTCGATGAGTTTGACCATTTCTAGATAATGATATTTGATGATGAACCCGCAGGGCACATGATATTCTTCTTACTCAAATATCAGGCCACAAAAAATTTTAAAGAATCACAGGGAAAAATGATTAAAAATAATGATAGATTTGTTAAGTTTATTAATGGGAGAGTACAATAGCCACAAATTACAACGGAAGGGGTAAAAATAACCACATGGTATGATGAAGGACAAAATTAGCAAATAAACTAAAGTAAAAAATTATTTTTGACCTTTTTTTTCTTTCTACTAACAATTTACTCTCCTAGTTGAAATTAAGTGACTGATTAATTCATATAGGTTTTTCACGATAAAACAAAAGTATTCTTAGTGTTGGTGTTTGTCCCTATTTTTTTAATTATAATTGGATTTTTCTGTACGTATCATAATTGAGTAGCCTTTTATAAAAAGGAAAATATATTCTCCATATTTGGCTAATCCTTATTCTTGTAGGAAAAAAGTTATAGACTCTATAAATAGAGGCTTCTTTCTTTTAGTTTAGAGTTTTGTTTGTGGTGAGACTTTGTAAGACACAAGTGTTGTGATATCACTTGTGTGAACTTCTTTTTATTCTGAGTGAATTGTGTGAAGTTGTCTCTCTTGACAGTTTGTACTCTCTTTTATATAGTGGATGACTCATCTCCTTTTGTGGATGTAGGTCGATTGGCCGAACCAGGCTAAATTATTGTGTCTCTTTTTATTTATTTCTCGCATATATTATTATTCATGGTCTTTCGAGGTTTACTTTGCTAGCTTCTGCATCACACTTAATTATTTCGATCCTAACACTTAGAGCTTGAATTCAAATTCTCTCATTATTTTAATTCATATATGAGTTCTACGTCAAAATAAAAATATTTTAAGTTCAAATTCAAAATCTCCCATTTTAATTTATATACATAATTCACATTAAAACAAAAACTTTCTTAAATTCTAATGCAAAACCTTTGATATTAATTTAAAATGTTATTTTAAAATTTAAAATGTTAAGTGGTAATAAAACCGCAAGTTTTAAAGAAAATCTATGGATGCAGTTATAAGAATTAAAAAATAATAGCATATCAAATACAATTATACATTTGTATCTGTTAACAACAAATGTAAACCTAGTCAATTTATAACAAAACCCCATGTCTCATGTTATTGTATAAAAGTCAAATACATCGACAACCATCGCAACTTGGCACGATCTTTCACTTTGATACCTCAAGTAAACGGTGTTCATTTTAAACTCCTTAACTAGATATAAAATATGTCACTTTGACATCTTTTGCCCTATTGGTGAAACGCTTGTGGAACACTCCGCAATGGCGCTTTCAAGCTCCATTTTTGCTAATTTGGCATAGAAATCCCCCCCCCCTAATGGTAATATATCATTTTCGTTTATTATATTCATCTTCTTCATTCCAACATCCAAATTTAATCCTAATTTCTTAATTTATTTATGAAAATCTTCTCTCTTATTCATCTTCCTTATTTAAATTAATTTCGTATTTGATTTTGAACGAAAATTGAATTGAATAATGTCGAGCCGTCGTTCATGATTTTTTTTTAAAAAAATATTACCGCTATTGTAAATGTGGTCATGAAGCATTACTAATGACTTCTTAAACTAAAAAAAATTCAGGTAGTAGATTTTTTTACTTGTAAAAGTTCAAAGATAATTTTTTTACTTCTTAATTAAATTAGTTGATTAATTATTAATTTTGTAGAAATTAAACGGGTGTGATTACTTTAATTGGTTTGAAGAATGATACCATTCACAAGCAAATAGGGTGATTTAGAATTTGTTGAAGAAAGTCAAGGATTTTTAAGAGAAACAAAATCGAGCAAGAAAATATTATATTGTTGATGTCACTGCTATCGATTTGGTGTGGTGGGAAATTGAAACACCCCAGATTTTTGGCCCTTGAAATTTTTCCGAGCTTTGAGCTTACTGCCTTGATTACGACTTGATCATACGAGTCATATGCTGTCTTGATAGGTCAGGTAACCCTAGTCGTAGGGTGTCCAGTGGATGGTGGTTGGGTTTTTTTATCTTGGTTATGATTTGGTGGTGATAAGTCGTTAAGGGTGGAGATGAGTCGTTACGTCAAACCTTAACCAAATCAGTAACTTATTATCTTGACTTGGCTCTGAGCACAAGTGGCTCACTAGGAGCAGTGAGGATAGGTTACGAGTCGTGAGGTAAAATCGTAGGTTGTCCAGTGTCTAACCTATTTGGGTATTGTGTTGGTCACAACTAGACCTTATGGATCATAGAATCAGGTTACGAGAGGGATGATGGAAGTAGATATGGTATGGGTGTCTAACTCACTATTTAGGGTACGACTCAAGGTTATGAGTCATATAATATGGTGACGATTTAAAGGGTCGACTCGTAGCCAAAGCTTTTTTTTTACAGCTTTAAGTTGGAGGCATTTTGGATATTTTCCACTTTAAGTCTCTTTGATACCACTCCTTAAAACCTTCTTTGATACTTCATTAACACATCATTCCTAATAAAACACTCTTAAATTCTCTCTCAAACTCTCTGTTCAAGCTAAGGCTAGGGTTTCAATGAAAGTAGTCATCTAGGGTTCTAAGGGTGCAATCTCTTCCAAATGTTTGGGTATTTCAGGCATGTTACTCTTCCAGCATTGTTATTTTGTTAAAATCACTGCTTTAATGTATTTTATGGTATTGTTATGGTTTTGAAATAAAAGTTGGGGGTTTTGAATGCGTATGGTTGAATAATGTTTTCCCATGGTTTAATTATGTTTTTCTATGTTTTAAATATAGTTTGGAACATGTGGGTGCATGGGTATGGTGGTTGAATTTGAAAATGTAAATTTCTCTAAACTTGTGACTTTTGAAGTGGTTATGATCCCAACCCTGTATTTTAAAATTGTGTAGTAGTTATGAGAAAGGTGGAAATTCATATTAGGGGTACAATGGAATCCCAAAATGTGTGGTTTGATTTACTACTTGAATTAATGCATTGCATAAATGGCAAAATGGTTAATGATGGTTTTGAAAACCTTTTGGGTTACATGGAAATCCCGCATGTGAATTTTATAATGGAGTCTGTGGGGTACATAGAAATCCCCTAAGTGTTGCCTAATGACATTGTTTGCAAGCTATAGTCGGTATGACGATACCACTTATAATGCCTTAATAATTGACTTTTGGAATTGGTGGTTTGGTTATCTGCTAAATATTTTAATTGGGCGATAATGGGGGTTGTGATAGCTAGCCATGAATGTGTGAGTCCGAAGGACTGACACTAAAAATTCATGTTTGCCGACATGAGGGTTGGTCTTGGTGACCATATGCCTGTGGGATACACGGGAATCCCCAAAGTCTATTCTTGTATTCTCCCTTTTTACCTGTCCAATTTCAAAAAATTGGTTTAATCATTCCAGAGATATCAAAAGAAAAAAGACGGGGGGTAGGGGGGTTATTCTATCGATAAAAAGGGGGAATGCGCATTTGCTTGAAATAGTTTCCAAATAACTATTTTTTGCCTTTGAGCCCGCATAGAGCCTGTAATTATACCTCGTCGAAAATCGAATTGTTGCGAATAGATTATTAAAGACACTTCCTCGTTGGTCTCATCAGGATCTTTTTTCTCGTTGTTGGCAGTAAAAATAACTACACGTTTGAATTTTCTTAAACGAATTTGATAATCTATTGATAGGCCATATTCAAATTTACCCAGTTGTTGGTCTAATTCGGTGATTAATTTACATGACCAACGAGTTTTTTTTTTACTGATTTCGTTTATTCCAATCGATTTGTTTCCATATTTTGTCTCATTAGGATCAATTGCGTTGAATACAAATTTTACAAATTTAGTTCTTTTTTCTAAATTCGGTCTTACCTATTATTGGTCTGAAAATAAAGAAAGGTCTTTCAAATTTAAACTCGATTTTGGTTCTTTACCAAATTCATTGATTAAAGTTAAGAACTCGACAATTTCTATTAATAATGGTTTTTTATCAATCGTATCCACTTTTTGTTCAAATTCTTGCTAATCAGTATTCGGAAAAAAAATAGTATGAATTCTATTTAGTCTAACTCTCTCTTTCAAATTTTCTTGCAAATTATTGTTTATGATTGAAGGTGAAACCCCTTTTTTTATTGTTCCTCGATATGGTCCATTTAACAAAGGATCGTACATTTTAGGCATGTATTCTTTTTTAGTATCATCATTACACAATCTAGTCCTTGTTTCAAGTATATCCAGAGAAAGAGATTCTTTTTCTAGAACTTCAAGTCGATTTACAAATTCCTTATTCAGATTATTACATTTTTCTTTGTTGGTAAAAACCCATTGATTGTCCATTTCATGAGGGAGCATTTTTTGGAGTGACAATAGGGGTATCTTTCTTTTTATCATTTTCTAAAAAGTTGATAAACTTGGCGGGTCTTAGCTTAGGACCCTACTACTCATCGTATTTGGTTTGGTATTACTAACGCAGTATCATAAAGGGCGAAGGGTACTCGAAAATCTCCGACCATTTATGATTTCTTCGGTTCATATGGTTACACGCATCGGGGCCCATTCAGGGGATAACACGGGGCCCGTTCATAGGGTAACACTAAACCCGTATAGCCCGTGGGTGGACTTATGATGGTAAAGCTACACAATCTAGGTTAAGTCTTTAAATGGATGCTAAACTTTATTCCGTACATCGGTATGATATATATATGTGTGTGTGTATATGTATGTCATTGCATATGGTTATTTGATTTGGTTTTGAATTAATTGCATTACTTTATCTTTATCCCTGAGTTACATGCTAGAGTTCACCCCGCTAACCATCTTCGAGCATTGTATCCCCACACGATGTAGGAACTGGCCACACTTTCACTCCTTTTGCCTAGTGACTTGATAATTCGGAGACAACTTTTGAGTCAGACTGAAGTAGTGAGCTTTCATACCCCGAAAGACCCAATTCTATGCTATGGAATTCTTTATATCATTTTTATTTCTTTATTTTTGGTTTGGGTTATGTTCGGGAGCATGTCCCGAATGGATATCCTTTTATTCTGGTTAGAGGCTTTGTAGGAATGCTATGGGCATAGGCGGTGTCAGTATTAGTGTTAACATTGGTATTGGTACTGACATTGGGATTGGTAAGGGATTGTTAAATGGCTGCGGCTTTTGGTTTTGATTTTGGACTTATTATCAAGTCTTTAATTTGAAGTTATCTTATTTTGTTATATATTCATTTTGTTATATAGTCGGGATTCATGCAACATGGGTTGTAGTGTGGTTCACAGTTTGGGTATTGGGGGTGATCTCCGATTAGTTGGACTTGAGATACCCGACACGACATGGACCTAGTTTGAGTCATGTCAGATTGGTATCAGAGCCTAGGTTCATGGTCAATTGGGTGTCCACAAAGCCGTGTCGAGTAGAGTCTCTTTTAAGGGTGTGTAAGGGAGAGGCTCAAAGGCATTTAGGATTATTTCTCCTTCCTGTTTTCTATTTTTGGGCTGCAGAGTATAAGGTCTTGGATCTCTCTAATTCTTGTTTGTTCACCTTTCAGATCATGCCTCCGAAAAGATCTATTGTCCGTGGAAATCCTTCTTTACTAATTAAGGACAATGGAAATAGAGCTCGTCCTACCCCAAGGTTTCAGACTAGGTCTAGGTCCACTGTCTATGATAGTTCTAATGGAGCTCCATCAGTTCCTTCTATCCTTCCTCAAACACCTCAAACTAACGTGTCTAATGCTGACTTTGCCAGTCGATCCATTTACTCACTTAGTTTGTTGCCTTTCTGACTGAGCATGCAAATTTTATTACTCAATTATCCAAGGCCACTAGAGTTTTCCAATTTATGATCCTGAAGGTTTTATAGATAAAATAAAAAAGAATTTCTGGGTAATGTATGTTACTGGGGTGAAAATATGGAGTTTGTAGTCTACCAACTGAAGGATGTAGTTGATTAGTGGTATGAAAAGTAGGAGCAACTCAGAGGTGTGGATGTTGAGTCCACCTTATGAGAGGAATTTTCTATAGCTTTTGTTGATTGCTTCTTTACTTAAGAGCTGAGGGAGGCGAAGGCGGAAGAGTTTGTTAACCTAAAGCAAGACAAGATGTCGGTCAAGAAGTATGCCTTGAAGTATCATCGGTTATCTTGGTATACTCCAGAATTAGTTTCTAGCATGAGTGCTAGCAAGAGGAAGTTTGCTTCAGGATTATCCCGAGACTTGATTTTAAAGAGTAAGGCTACCTTGTTGAACAAGTACATAGATATTTCCAAACTAGTTGTGTATATGTAATAAGTAAAGGAAAAAAAGAGTAAGCAGGTTGAAATTAGAGAAAGCCAGAGCAAGAAATTCTAGCATTCAGAGCAAATAAGAGGTCAACAGTAGGGTGACAGTGATGGTGGAAAGTGGTCCAAGAAGAAGTGGGGCAATTCAGGTTCCTACTCGTCGGCTAGTGCTCCCTACCTAAAGTCGTCATGAGACAGATATTTTTCAGGGTGGAGACAATTATAGGGCACAGGGTGCCCAATCTCAGGATGGTGGGGCCCAATCAGCTCCAGCATATCCTCTCTACAAATTTTGTGGATGATTACATCGGGGTTTCTGTGATGAGTGAAATGACAAGTGCTTCAGCTATGGTCGGCCAGGGCACATGCTTAGAAACTGTCCAGTGGCTAAGGTTGTTTCTGGGGCAAACAAGGTTTCGATTGCCTCTGCATCTGCTCTAGTATAAAAGAATGCACTATCTGGCTTCGGCACTAGTCCTAACCGACTTTATGTTCTCACTACCCATCAGGAGTCTGAGGTACCTCTTGATGTCATTACTGGTATGTTGAAACTCATTTCTCATGATGTGTAGTGTTTACTTGACCCCGGGTCCACTCTTTCTTATGTGACCCCATTTGTAGCTTTACATCTTGGTTTTGGTCCCGAGTGTATTTTGGTCCTGATGGGAGATAAGTTGTAGGGTGCCCCTATGAGTTATAAGGTTACCCATAACGACTCGCGGCTTATTTCCAACTTTTAATGAGGGTATTTTAGATATTTCCCTCTTATTCCAATAATAACCCATGACTTATAAAGATATTTGGGACCCTATTTTCATCCATAATACACTTCAAATACACTCTCTTATCTATCAAATCTTCTCAATCATCAATACTTAGGGTTTTTAAAAAATGGGTCAAGTAGTGCTTTAAGGGTTGAATTCTTTCCATAATCTTGGTTATTTCAGGCATGTGACTCTACTCTTAAACTAGGGCATGAATTTACATGGTTAATTATGTGGATTTGAAATAAGGGTTTTGATATGGTTGATGGTTTTGACATTAATGGTTCTTAAATTGATTTCCCCTGGTTTATTATGCATTATTCATGATTTCTAACGGTTTTTTGAACTTATGGGATGCATGGGATTGGTAAATAATCAAAGGGGTTATGCATTTCCCAATTGTGATGAATTTTGCTTTGACATATGGTTTTGGAAATTGAGTTCCCCCAATCTAAATGTGAAATTGATTATGATACATGGCTTTGTCATATGTTTTGACTTGCACACTTGAACTAATGCATTAGCATAAAAGGTTAATGAACCATGGTATGATTTTATTGAACTTTAGGGTATGTGGATCCCGTGTGAATGTTTATTAAAACTAAGGTTCATAAATTTCCTCTGTGTGATGGTTAATGGATTATGGCATGATCATAAACTTACAAGTGGAGTTGCTATATTGGTACCAAGGGGATGCCTAAATGCATATCCGGTTCAATAAATTAGAAATCTGTGTTAAATATTTTAACTGGGCTTAAAAGTAGATTGTGTAGACGGGCCATGAAAGTGGAGGTCCAGAGGGACCAACACCAGAAATTTCTCTAGCTAGCGCGAGGGTCTAAATGACTAGGAGGTTTGAGTCCCCCTTATTATTATTATATGATTGGGAGGTTCGAGTCCCTCATGTTATATAAATGGGTGCTTAAGTCACCTTGTCTTTATTTTGGAAGGTTCGAGTCTCGTATAAGGTATATTATATATGATTATCCTTTGGTTCTTGTGGCAACATGCGCTAGGGCCCTTCTAGCTAGGTGAGAGCTGGGCCCATATAGCTAGTGGGTGCCTTAATTATAACGGTTATGTTATACAATCTAGGTTAAGATTTTAAAAGTTCATGCTAAGCCTTGTTCACTAATCCGACATATGATATATATATATATATAAATAAATATATATATATATATATATATATATATATATATATATATATATATATATATATATGTATGTGTCTGTGTCTGTGTATGCGTGTAAGTATTTGTATTTGATGATGTGCATTGGATTGACAGGTTTTGAACTATCACTCATGGCATTAACTTATTCCTTATCCCTGAGTTATATGCTAGCACTCCAACTGCTAACTGTATTTAAAAGCTGTATCGATATGTGATGCAGGTGTCAAAAATTCTTTTACCTTTCCTGCGAAGTGATCAGGTGTTTGTGTATAGTTCGTGAGTTGACTTGAGATACCTATCATGGCCAAGCCTCGGTTTAGATCGTGACAAAGTTGGTATCAGATAGTAGATTCATGGTCAATTGAGTGTCCATAAAGTCGTGTCAAGTAGAGTCTCTTTTATGGGTGTGTTGTGCACCACACTTATAAGGGAGAGACAACGAGACATTTAAGAATGTTTCCCTTTCTGGTTGTCTTATGTTTGGGCTATAGAGTCTAAGCCTTTGTAATAATTCCTCTATCCTCTCCTTTTAAATCATGCCTCTAAGAAGATCTGATATTTATGAAAACTCTTTTGTCCCATCTAAGGATAATGTGGATGGAGCTTGTCCTAATTCTAGGGTACAACTCGGTCTAGGGTCACTATTTTTTATTGCCCCCGTGAAGTCCCACAGATCTCCACTGATCTAACTCCAGAGGGTGACACTCTTGCGCAGTCACCTTAGGGAGATATTACCAATGTTAAGTTCCATCGCTTCATTCATCTGTTGACCCAATTGGTGATATCTCAGTCACAATAGTCGAGTCATGCTGCTATTGTTGTGAGTTGTTTTGAGTCCACTAGAGTTGGTTAATTTATGAGATTGTACCCTTTGACTTTCACTGGTACTAAAGTTGAGGAGGGTCCTCAAGGATTCATAGATGAAATGGAAAATATCTTTCAAGTGTTGCATGCTACTGATGTAGAGGATGTGGAGTTCGCCATTTATCAATTGAAGGATGTGGTGTATCAGTGGTGTGAGGAGTGGGATCAGTATATGGGTGATGATACTAAGCTAGCGTTGTAGGATGATTTTTTAGGTACCTTTCATGATCGCTTTTTTCCTCAGGAGTTGAGGAAGGCAAAAAATGAGGAGTTTGTAAATCTGAAGCAAGGCAGGATGACGCTAAAGGAGTATACCTTAAAATTTCATCCATTTTCACGATATGATCTTGAGTTATTGTCTAGCATGAGGTCTAGAGTGAGGAAATTTTCTTTTGATTTTTCACATGATTTAATTCTGGAGAGAAAGGTTGCCTTGTTGAACAAGGATATGGACATATCTAGACTTGTGGTGTATATAAAATAAGTTGAAGAGAAGAAGAAGAAGAAAAAGAAGAAGCAAGCTAAGATAGGGAAACGTAGAGTAATAGATTTAGACATTCAGATCAGGGCAGAGGCCAGCTGCAGAATGGTAGATATGGTGGGAAATAGTCTTAGAAGAAGAATTAGGGGAGTCCTAACTCCTATTCAACAGCTAGTGCTCCTTATTCTAAGCCGTCCGGTGATTGATGTTTGTAGAGTGGTGATATTTCTAAGGCACAGGGTACCGAATCTCAGGCCAGCCATCCCCAGTCAGCACTATCATATCCTCTTTGCAGATCTTATGGTCATATGCACCATGGTCAATGTAAGAAGTAGAGGATATGCTTAGATCTTATGTGATTGACTTTGGCTGTAGTTGGGTGAACCACTTACCTCTCATAGAATTTGCCTATAACAACATCTATCACTCTAGAATTGGTATGGCTTCGTTTGAGGCTTTGTGTGGTAGGAGGTATTGTTCTCCTATTGGGTGGTTTGAAGTTGGTGAGGCTGAGTTATTTGGTCCTGATTTGGTTCACCAAGAGATTAAGATGGTGAAGGTGATCCGAGATAGGCTTAAGACCACCCAAAGTCGCCAAAAGTCCTGCACAAATATGAGACGAAGGGAGTTGGAGTTTAATGTTGGTGACTTGGTATTCTTAAAGGTGTCTCCCATAAAGAAAGTGATACGGTCTGGGAAAAAAGGAAAGCTCAGTCCCCGTTACTTTGGTCCATATTTAGTTTTGAGAAGGGTTAGTAATATTGCATATAAATTAGAGTTTTCTTCTATCTTGGGCTCTATTCATCCGGTCTTCTATGTCTCGATGTTGAGGAAGTACGTGGGTGATCCTTCGCTGGTTGTTCCTTTGGAAGGTGTCGGCATTTCAGATTCCCTGTCTTGTGAGGAAATTTCAGTGGAGATCTTAGATCGTCAAGTTCGTTGATTGCGGACAAAGGACACGGCTTTGGTAAAAGTTCTTTGGAGGAACCAAAAGTTTAAGGAAGCTACTTGGGAAGTCGAGGAGGTCATAAAGTGTAAGTATCCATTCCTATTCGCTATTTCAAAAAATCATACTTAAGGTATGTATGACCTTAACATCTTTGTTTTATGACTTTGTTAAATGTAAGCGTAGATGTGTCTCTATATTAAATTGTGATAATGTAGAATGAAACACCCCAGGTGTTGGTCCCTAAACAATTCTGAGTTCTGAGCTTACTGCCCTGACTAAGACTCTCCTTGTGAATTATATAGGGAGTCATTACGGGTCATAGGACCAAGTCGTAACATGCATAGTGAGATTTGTCTAAGTCACTGTTTGACTACGACTACCATGTTATGAGTAGTAAGGACTCTAAACGACTTGTCTAGACCTTTCTTTAAGGAAACTAGTGTGATGCCTAAAGTATTTTGTCCTGAGTACGACTAGGATGTAACGAGTCATATGGACTCGTTATGAGTCGTAAGGTCCTTTCGATGACCAGATCAATATTAGTGGTTCGAGACACTTTCCAAACTACGACTAAGGGGAAACAAGTCGTAGGGTGATCCTATGAGTCGTAAGGTCACCCGTAACGACTGGCGGCTTATTTTTTAACTTTTAATGAGGGTATTTTAGACATTTTCTTCTTATTCCAATAATAACCCACAACCTATAAACATACTTGGTACCCTATTTTCATTCATAATACACATCAAATACACTCTATTCTCTCTCAAATACTCTCAAACATCAATACTTAGGGTTTTCAAGAAGTGGGTCAAGTAGTCTTCAACGGTTGAATTCTCTCCACAATCTTGGGTATTTCAGGCATGTGACTCTACCCTTAAAGTCATATTATCTAAGGCATAAATTTACATGGTTAATTATATGGATTTGAAATAAGGGTTTTGATATGGTTGAGGGCTTTGACATGAATGGTTCTTAAATTGATTTTTCCTGGTTTTTTATGTATTATTCATGCTTTGTTAATGGTTTTGAACTTGTGGGGTGCAAATTGATTTTCCCTGGTTTATTATGTATTATTCATGCTTTGTTAATGGTTTTGAACTTGCAGGGTGTGTTGGATTGGTGAATAATCAAAGGGGTTATGCTTTCCCTAATTGTTATAAATTTTTCTTTGACATATGGTTTTGGAAATTGAGTTCCCTCAACCTAAATGTGAAATTGAAAATGATACATAGGTTTTTCACATGTTTTGACTTGCTCACTTGAACTAATGCAATGGAATAAAAGGTTAATGAATCATGGTATAATTTTATTGAACTTTGGGGTATGTGGATCCCTCGTGTGAATGTTAATTGAACCTAAGAAGTCATGAATTTTACCCATGTGATGGTTAATGGATTGTTCCATGATAATAAACTTACAAGTGGGGTTGGTATGATGATACGAACAAAATGCCTAAATATATAATCAGTTCAATAAATTGGAAATGTATTAAATATTTTAATTGGTCTTAAAAGAGGATTGTGTAGTCGGGTTGTGAAAGTGGAGGTACTTAGGGACCAACACCAAAAATTGCGCTAGCCGATGCGGGGTCTAAATAGCCGGGAGGTTTGAGTCCCTCTTATTATTATTATTATTATATGATTGGGAGGTTCAAGTCCCCCATGTTATATAAATGGGTGCTTAAGTCACCTTTGATTTATGCTGGGAGGTTCCGGTCCCCCATCAGGTATATGACATATGATTATCCTCTGGTTCGTGTTGCTACATGCACTGGGACCCTTTCATCTCAGGGAGAGCTAGGTCCATATAGCCCGTGGGTGCCTTGATTATGACAGTTATGCTACACAATCTAGGTTATAATTTTAAAAGTTCATGCTAAGCCTTGTTTCCTACCCCGACATGTGATTTTATATATATATATATATATGTGGGTGGGTGGGTGGGTGTATTTTCATTTGGTGATGTGCATTAAATTTGAATGATTTTGAATTATCACTCATGGAATTATCTTATTCCTTATTCCTGAGAAACATGCTAGTGCTTCAACCGCTAACTATCTCCGAATATTGTATCTCCATGCGATGCAAGGGTCAAAAACTCTTCTACCTTTCCTGCGTAGTAATCAGATGTTCATGGATAGTTCGTGAGTTGACTTGAAGTGGTGAGCTTCCATCATTCAGAAGACTTCATTTCATGTTTTGGTTTCTTATGTCTTAGACTTTGTTTCAGACTTATTTTTAGTTATGGTCGGGGTATATCCCGACACTTTATTGGTCTTGGGTTTTGTTAGAGGCTTTTGGGTACTATGGACTTGGGGTGGTGTTGGTAGTTGGTATTGGCTATCGATATCGGTTGGTGGTTATTGATATAACTTAGAATCTTTGAACTTATGTTACTCTATTTTGTTATATGTTTGGACTTCAGTCCATGTTAGTATGTGTTTTGTCCTATTGACTGGTAACAGAGATGGTTTTCAATACTCAGTGGACTATGTCCGTCATGGACAAAACCTGGTTTGGGTCGAGACATACCAGTACATAGCGATTTGTACTGATACTATCATGTACTCTTCTTTTGTTGAGTGCAGAAAATGTTCCAGAGGTTCAGACATGTCCTCACCTCTAGAGTTTGATAGTAAATCTCGATCTAAGGGTGAGTACTCCATCTCCAAGATGCCATGGGTCATCCTATTTATTTCTGTCCATCTTTCGGGCAATGAAATATTCTTTATTTACTTTATTTTAGGATATCTCTTTTGGACATGATCATTGTTTAAAAGTTCTTGTATAATGACTTTCGGGTCTTGGGAATTTCAGTAAGTGGTTTGTTTGATTTTCGCATTAATAATGATTAGCTTCGGATTATTATTATTATTATTATTAAGGTGGTTTTATGATAATATTGTCTTAATACTGACTAAGTGATTGGATAATGGTCCGGTTTAGATGGCTTACCCACAGAAAGATTAGTGTGCGTATCACTCATGGCTATTTAGGTCATGACAATTTTTCACTTATGCGCTGAATTATAGTTCTTAATCAAGAAATCAACAGAATTTTTGTCAATTACACCATAAGACAACCAACTGCATTTTGATTTAAATTTGCACTTAGTCCTCACTCGATGAGATTCATTAGGTTTTATAATAATCTGAACTCTATTTTTTATTACATACCTCCCCAAAAATTTTCTAAATTCCTTAAGATCGTTAATAATTAAATCAAGTTCAAAAACACCACCACAATCATCATCAAATCTGATTTTACTACTTTTTCTTCTCCTTGGTAAATCAACACCCACAACAACATCTTCATCTATAAAATCAGCGCTATCAACACTATCACAGTCTGAACTATCAATGTACTTTTCATCATTTCCTAATCTGCCTAGATATCTATTTTTTTTATTTCTGTCAATGTCTTAAAATATTTTGTCAATATCAGTTTCACCTACAGATGTTTCTTCTCTTGTTTTTTATTTTCTTCTTGAATTTTTTTGCTTCTACTTTCATCCCTAAAGGCTTTGAACTCTTCATTAATGTCTGAACCATCTTCATCAGGAATTTCACCATCTGATTCAGTACTAGAAAGATCTAATTCATTACCATTCAAATCTTGGTAAGAACCCTATCCTCATTATCATTATTGTCTATATCATCTTCATTAGTACACTTTGACCCCCCTAAAAGAATAGCAGGATGTGGTACAGCTCAATTTCTTCATCAATGTCATGAAGAACAAACATATTAAGCTTATCACCATCTTTTAAGTCTTTTATAAAGTTTAATAACTGACTATCAGAAGTAATTTAAACTAACTCCCCACAATCTATTTGTTGACAGTAAGATCATTAATATTTGAATATCTGATGATAGGCGTATTTACACGCCTAAACACCGTAATTTACCCATATTTTAGGCTAAGTTTTAAGGACAAAATATATAATTCCTGTACTTTTAGTCCTTTTTCCTGTAAGTGAGCTAACAAACATGATTAGCAAGTTTTCAGGTATAAATGATGAAGATTTCAGCATTTTATGGATAACTTGACGCCAAAGAAAGCTTCACAAAAGAAGGAAAGCAGCGTTTGGACACCTATGGACTGAAAGTGATGCATGGATAACTTGTCCCGGGCAAAAACAGCATTTACAAAGACTTGGGGATCAGCAGTAACTTAGTAGGATTAGGACAAGTATGCAGTAACCTAGTAGGACTAGGACAAGGATAAAAACCCTATTTCAATAGGACTAGGATATGGATGTTATATAAACCCTATTTTGCTGAAACTTTTCAGCGTTCTCTTCTTATTCCCCCTTCTATTCCTTCCCATTCTAATAAATTCTTATTCACTCATTAATTAATTCAAGTCTTTTTCATTCAACGTTTGATCCTAATTCACGTTACACTTTCTGACAGAGAAAGCACGGCCCTTGTGACCAACGTGAGATCATGATGATGTTTATTGTGATCTCCGTTGCAATCATGAGTAGCTAAACTTCTCTGTTAGGGTTATGGAAGCCTTATGAGATACTATCTATTGCTATGAGTTTGTGAATTCTTGACACGTATGCTGCTTATATCATTACTCTCTTCATCTTAATTTAAATTCTTGTGGTTACAAACATATAGAATACGCCAGTATAGCATTAACTTGTTCGAAAGAAAGGTTACATGTCTGGAAAAGAGATAATGTCAAGGTAATAGGGCACCAACCCCTATTAAAAAGTTAGTGCCGTAACTGGATTAACCTCTTGGAGAATTTGTACCATTAGATACGCTTTAAGCTTGAAAGAGTTAAAGTGAAATAGTCCTTGATGGTCGAAAGACGCCTGGATTTACCATAGAATATGATTCTCTATAAGCGCATGCATGTCTGAATTCCGCATAACTCATAGTCAATAGATACGTATAACTCATAAAGTGGACATAACCCCAACTTCCAATTCTCATTGATTAAAAATCTTACTAAACATTCTTTCTTTTTACTTTGCTATTGTCTGTTTTTACTTTGTTATTTTGTTACATTATTGCACGCTACAAAATCCCCCCTTTTTACGAAACTTTCACCAAAAGTCTAATAATCGTTGCTTACTTAGTAACCAAGTATTCTTTGTGGGATTCGACACCCAACCCAGTTGGGTTCTATATTTGACAACGACCGCTTACACTCTTACGAGAGCTGTAGTTTGAGCGTTATCAAAAATTGGCGCCGTTACCGGGGAATACGGTTGTCTACTAAGTTTGTGATAGTTACTAGACCCTTTGGTCAAAGATTCTCGTACTTTACTTTTAGTTGTTGTTTTTGTTTTCTGTAGGTTTTTATCCAGTGCATGTCCCATAGTCGAAGTTCTGGTCAACCATTATTAACTTTCAATCCTGAACCACATCGTATTGGCAGAATGGAGGCTCAACAGGAAATTAAAAAAAGGGCTTCTCAACAGGAACAGGCTAGACTAGCTGCTCTGGCCACCGCTCAAGTGCATCAACAGAATATTGATAATCCTGGGCGAGCAACAAATCCTGACGATGAGGATCTAGGTTATGATGAGTTACTAAACCCTAGGCGTGATGCTGAGATGACGACACCAGCCAACAGAAGAGATCGTCAAGCTAGGTTCAGGCATGAACGCTGAGCCATACCATTCGATGATGATGATGATGATCTTGATGGAGCTGGTGCCACAGGAGCCATTATTCCTCCGCCATTGGCACCCGGAGCCAAGTTTAACATCACGAGCACCATGATTCAGTTATTGCAACTCAAGGGATTATTCGGTGGACTAGCAGGAGATGATCCGAATATGCATCTGATCAACTATATTTCTACATGCAAGTCATTCGACAATCCTGGCGTTGGACAGAATGCAATTCGGTTGCGCTTATTTCCATTGTCTCTATCTGGGGAGGCAACTCTATGGTTGAATGGGCTGACTCCTGATTCTATTACAAATTGGAGGCAATTGAAAGATGCTTTCCTAGAAAGATTCTTTCCGCCATCCAAGAAAGCACAGTTGAGAGATGAGATCAATAATTTTAGACAGCTTCCAACTGAAGCTCGACACGAAACATGGGAGTGGTTCAAGAAGAAGCTTATGCGGTGCCCAAATCATCATATGACCAATGTCCACTTGATGGAGATTTTATATAGAGCTTTGAATTCGGTAACTAAGCCAGTGGTTGATAATGCTGCAGGTGGATCATTCATGGACCTTACTTTTAATGAAGCAAGTGGTATGCTAGATCGTATGACAAAGAAGAGTAGAGCTTGGCATACCAGGGATTCGGAGGTAGCAAGCTCTACTATATCTATTGGCATGACCGCAGAACAGAGGCGAAGAGAAGAGGAGCATAACCAGGATATGGCTCACATAAAAACACAGATGGATCTTCTTACAAAGCATCTATTATCAGGGAAGACCAAAAAAGTCAAAACGGTTGCGTCAAAAGGAAGAGACGAATTCGATTCTGAGGAAGAAGCCAACTACTTGAACAATCAGGAGGGTTTCCGAGGCAATGCCCAAGAAAACCAAGGTCGGAACTATTATGATAATTCTGGAAACAAGGATCGTGATCAAGGTAGTTGAAAGAACAAGACTAACAGGAGTGGCGTGTATATTCCTCCTGGAAGACGTGACGCCACTGCATCTGGTTCTGAAAATATGTCCATGGAAGATATGATGGCTAAGCTGTTGAAAGGAGTAGAGGCAACCAGCACGGGAGTAACAGAGGTAATCAATGATTTGTCCTCAATGAAGCAATTAGTTGACTCGCATTCCACTTCAATAAAACAGCTAGAGCAACAATTGAGTCAATTATCTGCGGCATTCAACCAAAGAAAGGCTGGAACGCTACCCACCAACACAGTGCAAAACCCAAGGAACGATGGAACATGCATAGCCATTACTACCAGGAGTGGTAAGGTGTTGGAAAATCCAGCCAAAGGAAGGAAAGTGGCCGACGATGCAGTAGATGTTGCCGAACCAGAGGACGCCGAAGAAGCTGTAGAAGGCGTCAATGACGTCACCCCCCAACGTCCACAGCCCGAAAAGATCACCAATACAAAGCAAGAGGAAAAGAAAGTCGTGGAGAAAACTATTCCCCTTCCACCACCACCTTTTCCTCAAAGATTAAAGAAGAGAGCTGATGATACCAAGTTCAATAAATTCATGTCAATGTTAAAACAGCTGACCATTAATGTTCCATTGGTTGAGGCGCTGGAACAGATGCCTGGGTACGCTAAATTTATGAAGTATCTTCTGACAAAGAAGTGGGCAGCAAACTATGAGCCGGCAGATGATATTCATCATTGCAGTGTAATTGCCACAAGGTCCTTAGTACAGAAGAAGGCAGACCCTGGTGCTTTCACTATTCCTTGCACGGTTGGATCTATGAATTTTGCTAAGGCATTGTGCGATTTGGGAGCTAGCATCAATTTGATGCCATTATCCATCTACAGAAAGTTGGGGTTGGGCGACCCTACACCAACCAATATGCGGCTCGTGATGGCAGATAGGTCGGTAAAATGACCTGTGGGTATCTTGAATGATGTGTTGGTGTAGGTGTCTACCTTCATTTTTCCTGCAGACTTTGTGATTTTGGATTGCGAGGTGGATTCTGAAGTTCCCATAATCTTGGGACGTCCTTTCCTTGCAATAGGAAGTGTGCTTATTGACATGAGAGCTAATGAGCTGTTATTTTGGTTGAATGACGAAGTGGTCCATTTTGACGTATGCAAAGCAATAAAGCAGCCCAGCGATATGAATGTGTTCTCTATAGATGATGCTTGTTATGAGGATGAGAAAAACTTATTTGTAGAGAAGCAGCCTATTAATGAGCCATTGTTTGTTGCGCTGCTGAATGTTGATCATGAGGACGATGAAGATTATAAAGAAACTATGTGTGCTCTAACAGAAATAGGGTCCTATTCTCATACTCCTAAACAGCCGAACCTTGATCTTAAGAATCAACTGTCACCAACAGCGAAGACTTCCATTGAAGAGCCACCAGTGCTAGAATCGAAAGAGCTCCCCAATTATCTAAGGTATGCGTTCTTGGGAAGTGGATATACACTTCCTGTGAGTGTGGCGGATGATTTAAGTGAACAACACGTAGAGGCTCTCATCTCTGCTCTGAAGAGATACAAGAGAGCTATGGGTTGGACTATTGATGATATAATTGGTATCCCTCCTGGGATATGTATGCACAAGAGTCATATCAACGAAGATTGCATGCCTACAAGTAAGCATCAGAGTCGTCTGAATCCTTTCAGAAAATGATGCACCATCTATCTCGATGAAGTCTAAGTAATCGAGATAGCTATGTCGTGCCGCGACAATAAATCAAGTGCTTGATGGGAGGCAACCCATCATTTTTAATTGTTTTTGTTATTTTTGTTTTCTTAGGATTTTGTCGAGCCACGACCAAAACTAAGGCACTTGATGGGAGGCAACCCATCGTTCTAATCGTTTTTGTTGTTTTTGAGTAAATGTAAGTACAAGAGGTGTAAACGAGGAGATTGGTTTCAAATTTTGATTTGGAAGCATTGCATGTCGAAGGTGGTAAGTTAGGAATGAAGAAGCAAAAGGCTATGGGTTAGGCATTGCTTATGAAAACATAGGCAAAGAACAAGGCAAGGCCTATGTAAATCTAGGCCACGAACAAGGCAAGGCCTATGCTATGGCATAAGCTCTCAAATTCTAGAGTGCCATAGCATAGGCGCCGCCTATGCTCAACAATGCCATAGCATAGGCGCCGCCTATGCAAAAGCCTTCTGCTCAACTAGGCAAAGCTAAAGGCGCCGCCTATGCCATTACCTTTGCTCTCTGAATCTACAATGCCATAGCATAGGCGCCGCCTTTGCCTCCCAAAACTCTCAAAACTTTTATTTTTGCTCTTTTAACTTTGCAAGAACATCTTCTGAGGCCATCAACCAAGTAAGTACTTCTTTGCTCTTCTTTTATATTACGTAAGTATTACAATACTACGCCTATAAGAAGATGTTAAATCGTGAAGTAGTGTTGGTGATTTGAATGTGGTTGATACAACTAAGTGAGTGAAAGAATATGTATGGATGCTCTTGACTTATTTCCAACTTGTATTTGATTTTGATACACTGTCATACTTTTGCGAAATCGACATGGTCAAGATAATTACATAATCTTGTAATTTGAAAGCTTACATGTTGAAATGACTTGTTCATTGAGATGAAAATCATGGGTGACTACAAACATGCGATGTTGTGATTATTTCTATGCCATAAATTGATACGATATCTATGCAGTAGTTTTGTTCAAAAGATGCATTAGTCCAAACATGAAAGCATTGTCAAGATTGCATAACGTTAAGAGGACATGAAAGTATGACTGTGCTGAACATATTGTTGGAACATATCACCTAAATGTATGTCGATGAAGTGTGAGTAATCGACATCATTCGCTTAATTAGTTTGTGTCAACAAATTAAGTGTGGGGTAGTGCCACTATTGTCTATTTGTTGATTGAATCTTCCGAGTAAAGCTAACATGACTTTATTGAGATCTCAGGTAGAATGGCACAAAAAGGATGACAAGGAAAAGAAAAAGCGCCCACCACATAGAAAGGTAAGAAAAGAGGAAGAAAAGAGCAAGCTGAATCCTCCGTGCTGCAAATACCTCGACGCACTCTTGGAATCAAGTGGGGTACTTATGAGGAACTTCTGAGGATGACGACTCTGATGATGATTCCGACGCAGGGGGTATGACCCCAGACATAGAGGAGGAGTCCGACTAACCAGGTTCTTCTTATTTATTTTCCACTGAGGGCAGTGTGTCCCGTCTAAGTGTGGGGTGCTGGTATTTGTATGCTATACTTCTTTATCTGCATTTGCTTATTTATGTGTGTTTTGCTTATTTATGTTTGTTTGTTTTAATTTTTTTTAGGAAATTTTTTGGTTACAAACTTTGCATAAAATTGTTCTGATAGGCAGCATGGTATTATGACAAGAGTCTGTGATAAAATCATTACTATTGAGATGTTTAGGCTCTAAGTGTGACTCACTGTGTGATATCTATGTGGTTTAATTCCTTCATATGTTGGGTCAAGAGTCTATACTACTGCCAATAAAGTCAACCATGTGCCTTGTGTGTGTGAGATGATAGTATATTCTATGTTTGTGGCTGATGTTAGAACTTGCCTGGTATGTATGTAAAGCGAAATAAAGAGTGTGAGTTAAGAGATGATTTAGGCATTTCTTTGGCAACTTGTGATTGTTTACCTTCATTTTATCTACCCATGGACATCATCCTAGATAACCCCCTTTGAGCCTTAAGCCTATTTTCTTTGACAACCTCATATGTAAGCCTAATCCATTTTTTTTCAAGACCATAATTTGATCCAAATTCCTAAGTGCTTTAAATTGTAAAGTAATGTGACAAAATAAGAGGAAATTGGGTGAGAATAGTGCCTTAGAATGTATTGGTGCTTGAATTTGTTATGAAAAATAATTGCTATCATAAGAGGTGTGTTATGAAAAGAAAAAGGAAAAGAAAAATAAAAAGTTAATCCTGTTCAAAATTGAAAAACAAAAGAGGTGAGGAAGGGTGGTAGATTAAAAGAAAGTAGGAAGGTTGTTTGAAAGAAAGCATAAATGGCATAATGTGATGTATTAAAGCGCTTAGGAACATAGTCACTATTTCTGGCCAAAATAGTCCTACCCGTCCCTTAGCCTACATTACAACCTGTAAAAGACCTATTTGATCCTAAGCTTAGCATTCTGATATTTAGTGGATCATTACACTAATGGCAAGCCTATGGTCATTAGTTGCAACATATGAATTCTTTGTAAGAGTGAGAGCAAGGATAATCTTATACCCATGTTTGAAATATATACAATACTTGTGAGTGATTATGGGTGATATATTGTGAGACACACATGGTTGATGAATTTTGGGTAGTTGTGTATGATTCTTTGTACATTAACTTATGGATACAAATTCACCATCATCACGAGTCTATGTTAGAGGTTGAATTGTTTCTAGTAGTGATCAGAAAACTACTCTTTGTTAATAATTGTTGTGCCTGTCTTGATGAATATTTTGTGCTGTTACTGTGGAAATCCTAAGTAGATGTTTATATGGACATGATATTTTGTTCGAGGACGAACAAAGCTTTAAGTGTGGGGTGTTGATGATAGGCGTATTTACACGCCTAAACACCGTAATTTACCCATATTTTAAGCTAAATTTTAAGGACAAAATATATAATTCTTGCACTTTTAGTCCTTTTTCCTGTAAGTGAGCTAACAAACATGATTAGCAAGTTTTCAGGTATAAATGATGAAGATTTCAGCATTTTATGGATAACTTGACGCCAAAAAAAGCTTCACGAAAGAAGGAAAGCAGCGTTTGGACACCTATGGACTGAAAGTGATGTATGGATAACTTGTCCCGGTCAAAAACAGCATTTACAAAGACTTGGGGATCAGCAGTAACTTAGTAGGATTAGGACAAGTATACAGTAACCCAGTAGGACTAGGACAAGGATAAAAACTCTATTTCAATAGGACTAGGATATGGATGTTATATAAACCCTATTTTGCTGAAACTTTTCAGCGTTCTCTTCTTATTCCCCCTTCTATTCCTTCCCAATCTAATAAATTCTTATTTACTCATTAATTAATTCAAGTCTTTTTCATTCAACGTTTGATCCTAATTCACGTTACACTTTCTGACAGAGAAAGCACGACCCTTGTGACCAACGTGAGATCATGATGATGTTTATTGTGATCTCCATTGCAATCATGAGTAGCTAAACTTCTCTGTTAGGGTTATGGAAGCCTTATGAGATACTATCTATTGCTATGAGTTTGTGAATTCTTGACACGTATGCTGCTTATATCATTACTCTCTTCATCTTAATTTAAATTCTTGTGGTTGCAAACATATAGAATACGCTAGTATAGCATTAACTTGTTCGAAAGAAAGGTTACATGTCTGGAAAAGAGATAATGTCAAGGTAATAGGGCACCAACCCCTGTTAAAAAGTTAGTGTCGTAACTGGATTAACCTCTTGGAGAATTTGTACCATTAGATACGCTTTAAGATCGAAAGAGTTAAAGTGAAATAGTCCTTGATGGTCGAAAGACGCCTGGATTTACCATAGAATACGATTCTCTATAAGCGCATGCATGTCTGAATTCCACATAACTCATAGTCAATAGATACGTATAACTCATAAGGTGGACATAACCCCAACTTCCAATTCTCATTGATTAAAAATCTTACTAAACATTCTTTCTTTTTACTTTGCTATTGTCTGTTTTTACTTTGTTATTTTGTTACATTATTGCACGCTACAAAATTCCCCCTTTTTACTAAATTTTCACCAAAAGTCTAATAATTGTTGCTTACTTAGTGACCAAGTATTCTTTGTGGGATTCGACACCCAACCCAGTTGGGTTCTATATTTGACAACGACCGCTTACACTCTTACGAGAGCTGTAGTTTGAGCGTTATCAATATCCAAAATCTTTTGTGAAGGAAGAAAACTCAATAAGACTATAGTGATTTTTATCAATAGCAATAGCAAATATATCTACTTCACCTTTATAACTAAACTTAGGATCGGCTGCAATAATCCACCCATAAAAATAGGTTAATATATAGCTATCCATTATATTTCCTTAACAACCCCCAAAAGATTCTCAATAAAAGGAAATATTCAAAATGCCCTTAAACTTAAACATATTAAAATAACCCTGTATTTATTAGTGAAATCTCCCCCAAAAAAATTAAATTAGTGAAATTCTCAAAAAAATCGACAAAATTTTTTAACTTTATCACTGAAATTTCTAAAAAAAAATCTAAAAACGCAAATTGAACACGGCATTATAATTTTTAGGGATAAAATGCCCAAACAGTAAGAAAATATATAAACTTAAAGAACAAGTTTAGTCTGACCTTCAATTTCGTCAACTTTAAACTAAATGTCTTCAATTTCATCAATGAAAATGAATCAGTACTTCATTGCAAGCATTGTACCTACAAAATACATCATTATTAGTTAGAAATCACTAGGAATCAAAGAAAAATCTAAGCAAAAGTAAAAAAGAAATCACTACGACTTACAAATTTCAGTCAAATTTCAATCGGAGCAAATGAAAAATGAGATTTTTGGGATTTCCACCCTTTTAGTGCTGAAGGTTGGCGTAAAAAGTCAATTTCTATGTGACAGATTTTAATTGGCATATAAAATTCACGTGGGCGGGTTGAATTGCACGCGCCTAGGATTCCTTTTTATCAGGACGAAAGGTATCAAAATGACACATTTTATATATAGTTAAGGTGTTTAAAATGAATACCATTCACTTGAGATGTCAAAATAAAAAATTGTGCCAAGTTGAGATGATTGTCGATGCGTTTGGCCTTGTATAAATGAAGTTGACTGCTGATGTAAATAGTAAGAAAATATTTCACATAGTTTAGTACCCGCTTACTTTGGAATGAGGAGCAATCATCTTTATTGTTGTTATATTTGGCAATTAAAAGTTTGTGGTAATATTTTAATTAGTAGTGAAAGGAAATATTAAAGTTATTCTTGAAAATTATATTTAATATATAAGATATTAAATTAAAGAGTAAAATTTAAATAGTTTAATAAATAAAATATTTTGTTAAAAAAATATAATGGTTATCGAATGCTTTTAGAACGTCCCAAAATGTCATACACATGCCATGGAACGAATAGACTACTGAATTCACGCATGCGACATATCTAATCTGGATAATCCTCTAATATAAATTCAAACTTTGATCAACTTAGGTCAAAGTATTTTTATTTGGTTAGTTTAAAAACTAATAAAATTATGGATTCATTGATAATTCAACATATATATATATTTTTTTTGTTTTCCAAGGTATCCCCACAGCCGATAATCATGAAATTAATCCTCCGTTCCTACTGTCAGCGCACTAAGCCGTTATTTTGAATTTAAATTTTTGATTTTATTTTAAATGACAAATAATTATAAAGTTAGATAATACCATGAATGCATGTTTGTGACTTTTAAGTTACAAAATTTTAGAGCTACGCAACTGTTAACACACTTAGAGTTACTTAGAATTTGAAGATTGTGAGTTTGAGTCATCAAAGAAGTAAAATGGTTGGAAGCTTCTACAGAGGGATTAAAAAAAACATACTTTGAGGGCAGTGACAGAGTCAGAATTTTCATTGAGGGGGTTGAGAAGTAAACATACAAACTAGTCGAAGGGTGTTCAATATCTACTATATATACATAAAAATATTTTTAATCGTATAAAAATAGTATAATTTTTCATCGAAAGGGATACGAATTACCATTTGTAGGGGGGTGCGGATAACTAAGCTGATAAATAGATTTATAAATAGATTTATTATAGCTGATGAATCTATTCTTTTTTGTGCGTGGTTATTTCTTAGATTTTGTTTTAATAAGTTATTCTTTTTGTGAGATGTATTCATTAATTTTTAGTTTATTATTTTATCCTGTAGTAACTGCTGAGTTATAAATTTTTGTGTAATAACTTATTCTTTCTGAACTGTAGTGTATATCTAATTCTAGATTTTCTATGTCATTTATTATTTTGTGTTGTTCTTCTCGTAGTGAGTTTTTTATATTATATAAACTGTTACATGTATTTTTTTCTAAATTTTCTAAGGTTTTTTCTATCCATATTAACTTTTCTTTTAGATCTTCCATTATTTTTCTAATATGGTTTCTATAATTAACTTCGTTATTTAGATTATCTTGGTTTTCTCTAGTTTTTCTAATATATTCTAACATCCACAATCTTGGTCTGAATAATATCCTTCTGGGTAAATGTCTTCGTATATTTGTGCTGTGGCATTTATCATTTCAATTTCGTAATTTATTACTTCTTCTAATATCATTTTCTTAATATCTATTATTTCAATATCTTTAAGTATATATAAGATTAAAACTCTAAGGTAGTCTAAATGGGCTATTTTTTAAAATTGATATTTTATAGCTATTTGTTTTAGACTTAGTAGTTTTTGCATATTTTTATTAAGAGATTTTATATATTTTTTATTTTCCATGTATTTGTCTATATTTATTTTTATCTGTTTTCCCAGTAACTGTATTTTTTGCGTATCTTTAAAAGTCCTACGTAATTTTAACATAATAAATATTTGTAAGAGTAGTTAGGTATGTGTGGTATATAATTTATTCTATCCGTATAATTTTTTCCATATGTTTTTTCTAATATAATTTTTCTTATATCTGCAACATCTATATCTCTAAGTACATACAAAATAAGTATCTTAAATTTATCTATCATGACATCAGATATATTATCATTCATTATCATAAAATTGCTTTTTTTAAAATATTCCCTTCAACCATATACATAATAAAATATAGTCATCTCAGATTACTATATACTAGATTATTCTTAAATAACATGTTCTTCGGTCACTACTAGCATGGTAATTCGGATACTTTTCCCTTAAACAGCGTCTCGACTTTGGTTACTCCCCGCCACGGCTTCTTGCCTCATTGGTTTCACCTTTAGGATGGCATAGTTCCTTGGGATTTTTCTCCGTTTCCACTTTGCTAATAAACTTCTTAACATATTATTTTTCGAATAATTCTACTATAAAGTAACTAATATGAATTTATTTTATCATATCATGATTGTCGGGAATTATGAATTTAGCTATTCATAATCGTAAATAGATATACCTGTTCCGGTAGCTTTGATATTTCTGAGGTTTGTTGCTCCATAGCTTTTTCCATTGCAGTGTATATATTTAATTAACTGGGCTAAATATTTTTTAACGGAATGGAGAGAGGTTTTTTCTTGAATGTTGGAAGGCTTGCTTTGCAATGCCTTCTTGTCTCTTTATTTATAGATGATTTTTTACAAACACTTTACATTTTTTTACGTAAAGGCTAAAGGCTAAAAAACAAAAATGGTAAAAAAGTCTTAAAGGCTATAGTAGCCTACTAGTACCTAGTCTAATCCTAAAACAAACAAAAACAAAAAAAAGTCTTCACATTAATAGTACTAAAGACTTTACGTAACTTTTAATAAATAACTTGTCTCCGTGGTTTTTGTCGTATCTGTTGTATCTCCATTATTGCTCTTCTTTATCTTTCCAGCTGTCGTCTTTATCTTCTTTTATTCTAGCTGCACTGCTGGGACGTCATTATCTCCTCCATTACATTTTGAACACTTGTGGTCTGGATATTTGTGTCCAATAGTTTTGCAATATCTAGTCAGTAATTCCTCTGAAATAAATTTTTCTCTAATAGCTCTGGCGATAGGTTCTGTCTCTGGTTTAAGCAACGTCATAATCCATTGCCTAATAGTTTTCATATCTGTTTCCCGTAGCTCTTTTGAATTCGAATATATTAATACATGATTTCTTGAATAATAACTCCATATAGGATTTTGATTGCAATATGTATTTACTAGCTCTTGTAAAATTGTAGATAGTCCGATAACTCTTTTGTTCGCATAAAATTTTGGTATCTCGATTCTGGATATCTCTGGCTGTGTACCAATATCTTGTGGTATAATCATATCTCGTGTCATTCCTATTTTTACAACTTGTATAGGTTTCTTAACTTCGTCAAATAATATCTCTGCTGGTGCCGTGTAGATTTTTATAAAAAATAAAGTACCTTTGGTTATTCTTTTAAATGTGCTAAATGCTTCATATATCTCGGGTATAGTGGATATCTCAGTTCCGTCCGTGGTATATACGGTACTAAGTAATCCATATTCGTAGCAAGTTTTAACTAGGCTTGGTTTAGTTTTTGGTAAGGCAATTAGCTTGTTGTATCCGGTTAATTTCTGGGTTATATAGTTCGTATCTGGTTCTTGGATATTTGTAGCTTTGGGGTTGCTATTTAAGAAAGTTTGTACGTTGTAGATATTTTCTATATATGTGCGGGCTGTGTAGTTATATGTCTTTTTGTCTTGGTTTAGGCTATCTCGATATGTGGTAACTTGTGGGGGTGTAAACATGGGGTCTTTTGGTATATTTGGTGTATATGACTTGTCAAATAGCTTATTTAAGTTCATATTTTTTCTAACTCCTTTGCTTGTACCTGCAGAAGTAGATTGATAAACGTTATGGGTTTTATGGAGTATCCCAACATCTCCTTCTAGCTCTGGAATTTTATTGTCTTCCGATCGACATGGCTCAGCACATTGATGAGTTAGCTGATTCATAGCTATAGACTTCAGTTTATCTTCACTAGTCTTTAGCTTTAGTGTTTCTATCTCAGTCTCCATCTTTACTATCTCAGTACCCATACTGTCCACTTTCAATGAAAGCGTAGTCAAGGCGTTGAGTATCTTTTCATGTATATTTTCTTCTATCATTTCAGTTTGTGTAGCTTTGTCTTGATATGTAATCTGCAATAACATTTTTGTTAGTACTGATTACTTCTATTACAAATGTAAAATTTAATATATTTAAAACTAGTCTCCGAATCTCTTTTGTTGTAACTGAATTTTGTATTTTCTTTGTTAGCCACCAGCGTACCTGTGTATTATCTGTTCGCACAATAAATTTGTTATATACAATATATGGCTCAAATGCTAATAAACATTTATATAATGAACATAATTCTTTCCTATTTATTTCCCATTTTATTTCTGTCTCGTTAAACGTACCTGAGTAGTATCTACAATGGTGTTCTATTTTTCTACTTCATATCTATATTTAAGTACTCCTCCGTAACTATATTCACTGGCATCTGCTTCTACTATGTATGTAAATTTTCTATTTTCATCCGAAAATTGTAATTTTGGTAATTCCTTGCAAAGTAATTTTATTTTTTGAACTTGTTTTTTATCTTCTTCATTATAATTATATTCTATATCCTTTTTTAATTTTTTCTGTAGTGGTTTTAGGTTTTCTGCTAATTTCGGAATATATTCTCTTACTTGGTTTACTAATCCTAAAAATGATTGTAATTTCTTTTTTGTATCTAATTCTTCTTTCGAATTTATTATTTTTTGTACTATATGTTGTTGCATTTTTACTCCACTTTTATCTATTTGTATTCCTAAAAATTCTATCTGATTTTTCATAATTTCGGCTTTCTTTTCACTTAGACTTATTCCTGAATTTTCTATTATATCTGTAAATTGTTCTAATAATTTTATATGTTCTTCTTTAGTCTTTGTATATAATAATATATCATCTATGTATACTATGCAATTAGGTAATTGTTTAAAATAATTATCCATAAAATGTTGATATCTACCTGGTGCATTTTTATATCCAAATGGTAGTACATTCCATTCGTAAAATCCTTGTAGTACCGTAAATGCGGTTAATTCTTTAGATTCTTCTTCTAACTTTAGATGGTAAAATCCTGATTTACAATCGAATTTACTAAAATAATTATATCCTTGGATTTGTCTTATTTTTAATATCTTATTTGGTATTGGATAATTATATGTTATAGTTTTTGCATTTAAATTTCTATAATCAATAACCATTCTACTTTTTTCTCTTTTTTGTTCACTATGCTTATTTACTATAAATGCTGGACTATTATGTTTGCTATTACTTTTTTGTATATATTGTTTTTCTAATAATTCATCTATATGCATTTTAAATTCTTTTAAATCATCAAAATTATATGTTAATGGTTTTTGGGTTATTATATTGTTTTTATCTATTAATTCAATTTTTATGGTAGTTTTATGTTTTTCCCATCCTTTTAACGGATCTTCGCTATATAATTGTTCTAATTTTTTCTTAACTATTTCTATTTTATTTATTGAAAATATAGTTATTTCTGTTTTATTTATCGAAAATACTACTAATTCTATTCTATCTTCAGCGTTTTTTATATTTTCTAACTTTTGTGTAATTTTTTCACTTCCTTTTATCCAATCAGTTTTCTTTCTTATTTTATTATTAACTCTTTTTGCTCTTACTTTTTGTTTACATGGTGTTGTGAACCACCAATCGTTTCTAGTTATTATATGTGGGTATAGTTTATCTAAAAATGACATTCCTAAAAGTATATCTTTTGATGTTAGTTCATAATTATAAATTTCTTCTATTGTCAATATCTTATCCCATATTTGTGCTTTTACATTCCTAGCTTTATAAGTAATTAAGCTTGCTTCATTATTAAATCCTTTAACTACTATTGGTATTTTTAATTTATCCCATTTACTTTCTGGTAAGCAATTATATCTACATAAATTAGCTTCTGCTCCTGTATCTATCATAGGCGTATAATATCTACTGTAATATCCTTCCACTACTATCTTCATTAATACATATATTTTCATTTTATGTTAAGGCTCTTCTTAGAAATAATCTTTCCCTATTATATGTTATGGCTAATTGTGTATGTTCTATATTATATGGTTTTACTTGTTCTAACCATTTTATTCCTAATATTATATCTGCTTTTTGCATTTCTTCTTTTACCTCAAATTCTATTTTTATTTTTCTAATTCCTCCTATTATTATTTCTTTTTCTGCTATATCTTTATTATTTATTAAACTTCTCGGTAGATCTGGGCATATATCATTATCAGTTTTTATTTCTTCATTTCTTACTAGATATTTTGCTATATAATTTTCTTCTTGTCCTGTGTTTAATAGTATTAAATGTTCTTTTTCATTTATTTTTCCTGTTATGTAATATTGGTTTAAATTACTTATTGAATTTGTTTCATAACTTATTCTTTTTTATGAGCTCGATGACTCTGGTTTTTCATTAGCTATTCTTTTCGTTGTACTTATTCTATCATTTACTATTTCTAAATTTTCTTCTATATCTATGTCTCTATAGCTATAGTCATTATAATCTATTGTTTTTACAATTTGCTCAAATGGGCTATCTATTTGTATTTTATTAATCTTATTTTTCCCTGTTATTTTATGTTTTGTTGTTAATACATATAAATTTTTACATCTCGCTGTGAATATTTTACTTCCTGGGGTTAATTCTATTCCTGATATCTTCCAATATAATACTAATGATTTATCTATATTTCTATCTGTTACTGCTACTGAATAATTTGCACTTATTATAAATTAAAATTTTTGGTATATTAAATTTCCTTTTACGGCAGTTATTATGCTTTTTTCTATAGGTTTTATAATCCTATCATCTGCTAAATATAATTCTATTGGTGTATCTATTCCTTCTCTAAAACATGCTTTTATTAATATTTCTGTACCTCCAAGGTGTACGTATTTTATTGGATCTCCTTTACTTTTTATATCATTTATTTCTTTATTAATTATCCTTTTTGTTACTAGTGGTATACTAGCTTTTCCTTTTGCATATCTACAGTCTATTACATGTTCTTTTTGGCATACTACATAATATTCATCTTTTTTCCTACTAAAAATATTTTTTATTGTTGGTATTTTAAATATTTTTTCTACTCTTAAATCTAACTCTTTTCCTTTTATTTCATCAAATATATTACTGTCAAATATTATCTTTTGTTCTGTTCCTTCGTCATTTAAATATTCTTCCTTTGTTATTATTTTTATATCTTCTTCAGTCATTTGATTCCTCTATCTCACTATCTATTTCAGTATCTGTGTCGTTTTCTGAAATTTCATATATACTACCTTCACTTTCTAGTTCATAATCTATATAATATATTTGCATATATTCTGTATTTTCTATTTTTATTTCGGATATTTGTTTATTTTTTGGATTTTTAGGTAATTTACAATCTCTAGCTAAATGTCCTAACTTTCCACAATTATAACAAGTACATTCTTTTATAGATTTTTTCTTTCTATATGGTCTTTTATTTTTGTAATTTTTTACATAATATCTTTTTCTTGGTTTCTTATACTTATATTTTGATCTTTTATATTTCTTATATTTCTTATGTCTTTTTCTTTTCTTATAATATCTTTCTTCGCATCCAAATTGAGGTGCTATTTTATTTTTGCAACATGCTAAATTTCTTATTAATGTTTTTTCCATTTTTAATTCTTCTCTATATTTTTCACATAACTTTCTATACCATTGTTGTAAAAATTTTATTCTAGCTCCTAATGTATCTACTATTTTTGCTTCTTCCCAACTTTTTATTATCTTTGAACTAAATGGTTCGGGTAATTTATTAAAATATAATTTTCTTATTTCTTTACTTTCTTCTATACTATATGCTCCTTTATAATAATATTCTTTAAATGCGCAAGTATATTCATCTATATAACACATATTACATATTGTTAATTTTATCATTAAATTCCTATTTGTATCTTTTTCTTCATCTTGTTCTTCTTCTAATGTTGTCATACTACCAAATTCATCTTTTATAGCTGTTTCATATTTTTTCAATAATTCTATAGGTGTTAATTTTGTTGTTGTTGATGCTGCTCCTTCCATAGGTTTATTAGCTCTTAATACTTTCTTACTATTTTCAGTTAAATTTGTAAACCATAATTTTACTGATCCTATTAGTGTTTTTTCTATGTATTCTGGTGCATCTGTTATGTTTATATTATTATCTAATAATTGTTTTGTCATATATCCTATCCATAATTGTATTGTTTTTTCTGTATCTATTACACAGTCTAGATCTAAAAAGTTATAATTTTTATTAACTATTTGTTTTGGTATCCATTTGTCATATTCATTATATCTTTTAAATTTATTTTTGTAATATATAGGTTTTCTTATTTCTGTTGTTTTGAGTATTAGATTTTCATCTTCTTTTTTGTCAAGAGTATTTATTTCTGTATTATTATTTTCTAAGTTTTCTTGATTAATTCTTTCTTGTTTTTCATTAATTTCTAAATCTTTTATATTTGTTAATATTTCCGTATATGTTTCACTATCTTCTGAATCATAATTATCCGTTTCTTCTACCTCTATATTATTTATTTCTATTTTTTCTTTAAA
Organism: Capsicum baccatum var. pendulum; assembly: GCA_030864225.1. NCBI lineage: Eukaryota > Viridiplantae > Streptophyta > Magnoliopsida > Solanales > Solanaceae > Capsicum > Capsicum baccatum. Next base: position 163,292,787 of record CM061560.1, read on the forward strand.
TTGATTTATCTCGTTTATTAATTTTTGTTCTTTATCTATTTCTTCTTTTTCTTTTTGTCTTTGTTCGTATAAATCTTTTAACATTTGTAATTCTTTTTCTAATTCAGCAATTCTACTATTTTTAGTTTCTTCTATTTTTCGTATTTCTTCCGTAGATTGTTGTTTAATTTTTTCTATTTCCTTTTTTCTATCTATTTCTTCATTTTCTTTTTCTATTCTTACCATTGCTGTTAATTTATCTTCTAATTTTAATTCTTCTTTTTCTAACATTAACTATAAATGTTCTCCTATTTTTTTGTATCTTCTTCCTAGATTAGAAAATACTATTTTTATTTTTGATCCTTCGTGATTTTCATATATTTTTTCATCTATTATAAATTCTTCTTTATTCATTTTATTGTGAATAGTTCATGTTGATATATATATTCTAAACTATCTATTTGGGATTCTAGTTTTGATATTTCATCTTTTTGTATGTTTATTGAATTTTTACTAACTCCGGCAAATATATTATAATGTAATCTTTCTTTTCTTATTTTTAATTCTTTACGTTTTTCAGAGATAAATTGTTTTAATTCTTTGTATTTTTGCTCTCTATTCATTTGAATTATGTTTATAATATTTTGGTGGATATCTAAATCTAATTTTATCATAATTAGGTGGTATATGTCTCATTCTTCTAGATTTTAAATGGATTATTAATTTTGCTTCAATACTAGATATTAATGTAATTAAATAGGCTAATCTTTGTGGATTTTCTTTTGTTTTATTTAGACTTATATATTCTGAATAATTACTAACTAAAGATTCTTTAATTTTTCTAAAAGCTTTTCTATTTTTAAATGGTCTTCTCATAATTAATTTAATAAATAACTAAATCTAATCTTAACTAAATACAAATCTAACTTAACTAATTTAACTAATTTCAACATAGCTATTTTAACTAAATCTTCTAACACGTATATCACTTCCATATCTTTTAAATTACTGGGCTTTGATACCATTTGTAGGAGGGTGCGGATAACTAAGCTGATAAATAGATTTATAAATAGATTAATTTCATTTCTACTTTTCATCAGTATTTTGAAAGATAGTTTTAGGACTCACCTCAAGGCATGACACTGGCAAACCACTTTGAAACATAGGTGTGAAGCTTAAGTCCTGTAAGGCTTACATCTTAAGTGTCCTACTATACGCCCTAACCAAGTTTAATGCCCAACGCTCAGGGCTGACCTAACAAATATTTAAAAAATTATGTGTCTAATTTCTTAATTGACAATGTTGACCCTTATAATTCTCTAATATATATAAATATAAATGCTAGTTAATAGCTTTTCATATATAGAAATTAGAAAACTGAAAATAACCCAAATAACAAGTCTCTATATTGTATATTTATTATTTGAAAGCACAATGAAGGTGAATATCATTTAACATTTCTTTTAAAATTACTTAATTAATCAATTTTTACATCTTCAATTATCAATGTTGATCTTTGTATTATTTTCATACGCCTCAAAATAAACATTATTTAAAACTAAACTATTGTGTTACATTATCTCAAAATTACAGTGGGGATAGTAATAAAGTTTATTGATTAATTTCTTTCAAGATTGTAAACTGCATAGTACGATCATAATATATTTTTAAAAAATGTAATTTTTTAATTATTTGAAAGTTAAGATGTTACAGATGATTTGCATCTCAAAGTAGCTATTACAACATTCCTTTATTTATACTTGTAAAATTATATTAGAAGTTTTATTTTCTATGAGTTTGTTTAATCATGTTTTAAATTATTTTAATTATTAATTTATTGTTTATAAGTTTTTATAACACGATTTTACTATATTATAAATTAAAATTTTTAAGATCCATGAAGCTTACACTTCATTGTCTCGAGGCTTATGACTTGTTCTGCGCTAAGTAAAACGCTCTGCCTCGCGCTCCAACCTTTTAAAACACTATTTATTATGATGTTTGATACAGATAAAAAGTGTTTTTCAATAAGTAAAAAAATAAGTTAAAGGTTAAAAGTTAAGTACTATCAATTTATGAGTTTTAACTTTTATCGTATAAGTTATTTTTAAAAATTCAATTCAAACATTCTCTAAATATGATAAGTGTAAAAAACTTTTTAAAAAACTTTTTTCTTTTTAAAATTTTTATAACCAATCAAATATGTATAAAATTGAAATGGAAGGAATAATATTTAAAGTAAAGAATTAAAAAATCATATGAGAGGATTACTTTTTTAAAAACAAATACATGTTCATAATAATAATATAAAAATATTGTAGGATAAAATTTGGCATCTCCTACTTTTATGTGACCCACTTCGTCCTCCACCGTCATTTATTCTCCTCCGAGTAGAAATTATTTTTGGCAATGTCTTGTCCCAACATATTTTTACTCACGTGTCTCACGGCAAAGGTATATAGACCTAACTTATTAAATAAACGGATGCATTTTTTTATTTATAATAACTACTACTACTAAAATATATAGTAGTAGTATTAAATATATGACCTCACCCAAGGCAATTGGATACCAAAAAGCCATGGAAAGATATCGTCATCTCTTTCTTTAAAAATAGCTATACTTCGTCATCAAATCAAAGAATCCCCATCGTATCTATTCGATGTGTATAGTTGTCCTCTCTATTGGTAGGCCTTATTTATTGGTAACTTTTTATTTAATGCACTCATTATTCTTTATAATTGACGGACAGGGAAGATATTAAATAGAGACGGATTCAAAGTTTAAAATTAAGATTTTGAATTTTAAGATATTTAATATTAATTTAGTTATACTTTTAATGTAATAGATTCATATACAACATTTTAAATAAATTTTGATATATAAATTTATACTTTGCTACAAAAATTTCATTCAAATAAATATGGTATCTCAAAGCTTAATATATCCATCCGGGGTGCAGTGGGGTTGATATTTCATCTTTCTTGGAATTTCGGTGAATTCTGGATTACATTTACTATTGGTATGCTATAGAGTAAGCCCCACAAATATTCGTTATTTATGGAATTAAATGAGATACATATTAGAGTGAAGATTATATTTTTAATGATAAAAGATGTCAGATTTTATACAGTCCAAAGGATAATTTTCCTCGCTACAAATTTAGAAAAACTTTAGCATCCTAAAAGACCAATTTGTAGACCAAGAATAAAAAAAATCTAAAGAATAATGTATTGTAACATAAAAAGATTGAAGAATCTCATAATCTTAATTGATTAGCTAGCTTATCTATTTTCATCTTGGAAAAAGGTTTTCACGTTGTAATCCTCAAGCTTTACCCTCGCCCACCCATTGTAGAAGAGATATTTTTCGAGCAAATCATGCTTGCATGTTTATTAAGAAGATGATAAAAATATGAGCAATTAAATAGAAGTATTTTGTTTTTCTTATGTGACGTAACTTCTGTTGCAATCATCTTACATCGTCATGGTAGAACTTTTCAAATAAGATGATTTCATTTGCCCTAGTTTTTAGTTTTAATTACCTCAACATGACCAAAAGTAAAGTTTTAATCAAGATCCAAAATAATAGATCAAGATTGGCACCTGAAGAGCCATTACCTTCAGGAAACCTTGCCCTCTATGGTCACAACTCATGAACAACATGAAGCAGAATAATTTAAATTTTAATACTATAAAATAGATTATTCTTGTTGAACTCCAGCAATACGAACCTAATTGTGGGCGATGCAATTTTAAAGATTTAAATACGTACAAAATTTGAATTATATTAAATTCAAAATATATTAGTCCCAAATAAATATTGCGGAATAATATAATGACATTAATTATTTAAGTCCAAACATATATGGATTTAATTAAAGTCCATTTTTTTATTGGGTTAGCCCATTGATTTGGGCTACAAATGATAAGCCATTTTGCTAAGCCCAAGATATTGTCATATTCTACAGGCCCAAATAAATGCCACGTGTCAAATGACGTGGCATGCCAAGTCAAGTGAAGGAGACAATAGGACCATGCCACATGTCAAAATAATGCAGCAGACCCAATAAAATCAAAGCCCATAAAAGACATCACGTCACTTGAATTTGATTGGTCAAAGGAAGTCCATCTTCATCATGACTCTTCCTTTTCCACAACTATAAATAGGGGTCTCATAATTCAGAAAGGGGGACCCAGAACTCTAACAAGAAGCAAGAGAAAGCTCGTGGATCAAACACCGCAATTACTCTACAAAGCTTAAGCATTCAAATCAAGTTCATCAAGATTCAAGATTAAGACCGCAATATTCAAGAACAAGCTCAAAATTCTTTGAATTCAAGCATAAGTCAAGATCAAGTCCCTCAAGTCAACAAATCAAGTTCAAATTTAAGATCAAGGTTTAAGCCCTTAAATTTATATTTGAAAAGGCGAATCAGAAGATTCATAGAAATTGTAGCACTCGCATTGAAATCAATAAAATTGATTAATGCAATATTTTTCCTATCTCGATTACTTATTTTTTGTCTCGAAATTTTATTGTCCAACAAATTCTGGCATGCCCAGTGGGACAATCTTTACCTCTCATCTCAACTTTTCCAACTGCAAAGTTCAACAACACTGAAATGACTTCTAAGAAGGTCAATTCTCAATCAACTGCTTCCAAGGCTGTTGATTCAAAGTTCTCTACGGAATTAGAAAGCATCCTATGTGTTACTTTCGGAAGCTTAGGAGTTGTCACAAGGAGCAAGGCAGGCTTGTTAGGAAAACAAACACATCCAGTGTCGTCCAAACTAACTTTAATTTTTGGATCTTCAACCCTAAAAGGAAAGAAGTCCAATGCAAGTGCTTCGAAAGAAGGAAGAAGTGTGGCGGAATCGCTTAAGAAGACTCTATCTTTACTTGAGCATTCCAATTCTAAATACTCTGGCTCAAAGAGTGATGGTTGTTCAAGTAACTCATCATCTCCGACTATACCGCATAAGTTGAGTACTTCAAAGATCAACTTGTGCGATAATCCGCGCTACTCTCCAATATCTCCAGTGATTATGCAAGCGATGGTGACTGATGCCTCATCTATGGAGGAGCAACTTGCGAATCTAGCAAAGGTAATTAAGGGCCTGACCAAATATGTTCAGAATTAAGATGCTCGAATTAATAAGATAGTGGATAGGGTGGAAGGTTTGATAGACGGAGAGTCTAGCCATGCACCTGGAAAATCTCTAGAACTTTATGAGACAAAAAATCCTGTGAAACAAACACCACCAACTGAAGAGGTGCAAGTTTCTTCTGAGGGAATGATCCCAATTGGGCAATTGAGGGAATTCATTGAAGGTACCCTCAAAGACAAGTATGATGTTGTTACCAAATCTTTCCTTGCGTATGCCAAGCCCTACATTGCGAGGATAAATAGCCTCAAAATGCTTGCCGGCTATCAATCTCCCAAATTTTAACAATTTAAGGACAAAGGAAACCCAAAACAGCATGTCACACACTTTGTTGAGACTTGTAATAATGCTGGAACTTACGGTGACTATCTTGTCAAATATGTATCAAAGAGCATAATGACTGTCAAGAGCATAATGGGTAGATTCTCACCCTGACAGGTCTTCAGTTGATGAAGACGATGATGAAGGTTGGAATCTGGTGACCAAGCACAGACGCAAGAGGACAAGTCTACGAAAGGAGTTGAACAAGCAGCCAACCAAAAAGAGAGTGGTGAAAAAACCAAGAAAATAGAAGCTGGTTGAACTCCAAAGAAGACAAGGGTGACGAAGCTTCACCCCCAAAAACGTCGACGACTTGTGACTTTGTAGGAATTCTTACCGAGTTGGTTTTGTGTAAAGACTACCCAAGTTAACCTTGAGGCGTCTTGTTGTAATATCGCTAAAGAGGGGGGCAAAGGGTGAGAATCTACCCATAGAAGTTCCTTCATCTTTCGAAAAGCTTGCTGAAACTCTTGGTGAAGAGACACATGTGTATGATACAAAAATCACATTCACAAATAACGTTCTTCTACTTGGTGAGGCCCTACATAAACGTCCCTTATACATGGTGGGTCAAATTCTAGGAAAGAAGATTTATAGAATCTTGATAGATGAGGGATCTGGAGTGAACATCCTGCCTATCCGCACGATGAAGGAACTTGGCATCGCTACTAGTGAACTGGATGAAAGTCATATAATGATCCAAGGCTTCAACCAAGGGGGCTAGAGGGCCATGAGATGTATCAAGTTGGGGATTCATATGGATGATTTTCAATCAAACCCAATGATCCATGCGATCGATGCCAAAACTTCATACAATATATTGCTTGGTAGGCCTTGGGTGCAAGGGAACAAAATTATCTCGTCCTCTTACTATCAATGTTTGAAGTACCTCAAAGGTAAAGTGGAAAGAAAGATAGTTGTCGATGATAAGCCATTCACTGAAGCTAATTCACATTTTACCGATGCAATATTCTACTTAAAAAATTATGTTGTGGATGAGAAGAGGGTTGAAGATGTCACCAAGACCAAGTGTGATGATCTTGTATCTAAAAAGGTCGTGGTGACTGTCGAAAAAGTCGCTACCAAGAAGCCTCTCTCCACTTCAAATAAAGAAAGTGTCACTTCTATGAAAATAAAGGAAACTCCCATTCTTCGCTACGTACCAAAGGTAAAGAAAGAGAAAAATCACCCAACGGATTCCCAAGTTAATGTGATAATGGAGCTAACTTTATCTATAAGGAAGATTGATGTAATAAATTCATCCTCAAGACTTCTTGAAGAGTCTGTGGCTCAAAATCTGCCACAAGATATAACACTCCCTACAAAGCGTACGAAAGAAGGCTTTGACCTAAATACATATAAGATATTTGTAAAGGATGGATACAATCCTAATGGGCCATCAAGGTTGGAAAAACTTTCGTTGGAGGGTACAACCAAGCAGGCATGTGAAGGCCTAGGATACACGCAACCACCTCCAATTCGCATCTCCATAAAAAGGGCAACCAGTAATTATATCACCGTGGAAGAAGAATCCACTGTTGCTAATAAAAGACCCTCTGTATTTGATCGACTTGGAGGTTCAACTGCAAGAACTTCTATGTTTGAAAGGTTGAGACCTCTAAATAAGAAGAAAAGCAACAAGCATAAGAGGAGTCATCAAAGCACGATGATACACTCTTTACTTAAAATACAGAAAGATTTCTAAAGTTTGATTCCTTCTAGAATGAAGCGACAGACGGAATTGGTAGTTTCATTCAATGAGGTGCTAAAAGCAAGGCACATACTGTGGTTTATACCAAGAAATGCAAAGAAGATGAAAAGAGGGTTGGCTTCTCATATCATGTTATGACCCAGAACGAGAAAGATATCTCGTCTCAAATAAAGTTTGATGAAGAGATAGAAGATGTCTTTTGGTGTTATTATATATCCGTCAACGATGATGATCCTCAAGAGGAGGAAGATGCTGGAGATGCTCCATCGCAACTTGAAGAAAGAGTAAAGTACACAATAGATCCCTTAAATGAAGTTAATCTTGGAACCTATGAAGAACCAACGCCAACTTACCTGAGTGTGTTTCTAAAAGTGGAGAAGGAAATCACTTATATGAACATACTCAAAGAATATATGGATGTCTTTGCCTGGATCTATAAGGAAATGCCTGGCTTAGATCCAAAAGTAGCGGCTCATCAGTTGGCGGTCAAGAATGGTGCCCGTCCTGTTAAGCAAGCCCAAAGACGCTTTAAGCCGAAGTTGGTTCCTTTAATTGAAGATGAAGTTAACTAACTCATTGAAGCAGGATTTAGTCATAAGTCAAATATCCCACATAAATTTCAAGTATTGTTCCATTACGGAAGAAGAATGGCCAAATTCGAGTTTGTGTCGACTTTCAAAATCTTAACAATGCCTGCCCTAAGGATGACTTTCCAATACCTATACCAGAGTTGATGATTGATGCCACCACTGGTTTTGAGGCAATGTCTTTCATGGATGGTTCATCCGGTTATAATCAAATCCATATGGCGCCAAAGGATGAAGAACTCACTGTATTTCGTACGCCCAAAGGTATTTATTACTACAAGATGATGCCTTTTGGTTTGAAGAAAACTGGCGCCACTTATCAAAGGGATATGCAGAATATCTTTGATATCCTGCTCCATAAAAATGTTGAATGCTATGTGGATAATCTAGTGGTGAAGTCAAAAAAAAGAGACGACCACTTAAAAGAATTAAGAATGGTATTCGAGTTACTTCAAAGATATCAACTTAGGATGAATCCGTTGAAGTGTGCCTTTGGAGTTACTTTTGGAAATTTTCTTGGCTTCATTGCGCGACACCGAGGAATTAAAATTGATCAAGCCAAGGTCGATGGAATTTTGAAGATGCCTGAGCCTCGAAATATTCATGAGTTAAAAAGCCTTCAAGGAAGGCTAGCATATTTAAGGAGGTTCATCTCAAACCTGGCCGGAAAATATCAACCATTTAGTTGTCTCATGAAGAAGGACACTCCCTTTGAATGGGACAAAGCTTGTATTAATTTCTTTGAGAGTATCAAATCATACTTAATGAAGCCACCAGTTCTTGCGACAGCCATACCTAGGAAACCATTGATACTCTACATCTTGGCACAAGAGAGGTCAGTTGGAGAACTACTGGCTCAAGAAAATAGTGAAGAAAAAGAAAACTCTCTTTACTAATTGAGCAGAATGATGACGCTGAATGAGCTAAAGTATTCTCCAATTGAAAATTTATATTTGTCATTGGCCTTCTCAAATCAAAAGATGAAACACTACTTTCAAGCTCATGTTGTCCGTCTTGTGTCTAGGGCAAATCCCATCAAGTTTGTAATGTCGAAACCAGTCCTTAGTGATTGACTTGCAAGATGGTACCTTCAATTTTAGCAGTTTAAGATTGTGTACGTTCCCCAAAGGGCTGTAAAGGGACAAACATTGGCTGATTTTTTGGCAGATCACCCGATACCTGATGATTGGGAATTGAGTGATAAACGTCCTAATGAAGATGCAATAGTTATTGAAGCTAGACCCTCATGGAAGATGTCATTTGATGGTGTCGTACATCGAGATAGAACTGGGGCCGACAAGGTGTTCGTTACTCCACAAGAAGAGGCATCCCATACTCTTTTACCCTTACAAACGATTGCTCTAATAATGTTGTTGAATATCAAACTTTAGTACTTGGACTTAAGATGGCAGTTGACATAAAAAAACTGCAATTACAAGTCTTTGGTGACTCCCAATTGGTGATCAAGCAATTTTTGGGAAGCTACGGAGTCAGAAAGCCTGAGTTACGACCATATTATGGCTATGCACAGAAGTTGATGGGCTGACTTAGAGAAGTAACCCTCCAACATGTGCCAAGGAAAGAAAATAAACAAGTTGATGCCTTAGCTGTTGTAGCCTCAATCCTAACTCTTCCAAATCATACATGAGTTACTATCCGCTAAGGATGGGTAGTACCGCCGTCAGATGAGGATGTAGAAAACAAGATTAAATACCTCATTGCTGTGTATGAAGCATTGAAAGAAGATTGGCGAAAACCTATCATTGATTACTTTTGTTATGGGATACTTCCAGAGGATCCAAGGAGAAGGACTGACATTCGTCGTCGCGCACCTCGCTTCCTTCACTATAAGGACACACTGTAAAGAAGATCATTCGAAAGAGTACTTTTATGGTGTTTGGGAGAGAAAGAAACAATTCAAGCTTTGCAAAAAGCTCACTCGGGAGTTTGTGGATCACATTAGTTTGGATTGAAGCTCTATTTTCACATTATAAAAATAGGATATTATTGGCCAATAACGATGAAAAATTGCTTGGACTATGATAGAAGATGCAAATCTTGTCAATTCTATGAAAATTTCATACATCAACCTCCAGAGGTACTACATCCAACTGTAGCATCTTGGTCGTTCAATGCTACGGGAATAGATGTTGTTGGTCCACTACCAAAATCTTCTGGTGGATACTTATACATCTTGGCCACAATAGATTACTTCTCAAAGTGGGCCGAAGATGTTGCTCTTAAGAAAGTAAAGAAAGAAAATATTGCAAACTTCATCCAAGTGAATATCGTCAACTGTTTTGGAATCCCTTAATATAGAATAATCGACAATGGCAAGCCGTTTGATAACAAACGATGAACAAGATTTGTGATATCTTTGGCTTCAAGCAGCGCAAGTCTTCTATGTATCATGCTGCCACCAACGGTTTAGATGAAGCCTTCAATAAGACTTTATGCAACTTGTTGAAGAAACTTGTATCCAAATCCAAATGAGACTGGCATGAACGAATGAAAGCTCTATGGGCATATAGAATAACTTACCGCACACCAACGCAAGCAACCCTATATTTGCTTATTTTTGGAGTTAAAGTCGTCCTACCACTTGAGCGTTAAATACCTTCTTTAAGACTGGTTATTAAAGAAGGGCTCACTAATAAAGAAAATTTTAAGTTACGTCTTGTAGAGTTAGAAGCTCTTGACGAGAAGAGACTAGAGGCTCAACAAAATCTTGTATGTTACCAAGCCCGTCTATCTCGTTCCTTCAAAAAAAGAGTTCGCTTGAGGTGCTTCCAAGTTGGAGATCAAGTTCTTGCAGTAAGAAGGCCCATTATCACTTCTCATAAGTCTAGGGGCAAATTCACCCCAAAGTAGGATGGACCATATATCGTACAAGAGGTATATTCAAATGGTTCTTACAAGCTTGTCGATGTAGATGGCGTCAGGGTTGACCCCATCAACGCCAAGTTCTTGAAGAAGTACTATCCTTGAAGGAAGATGACACTCCTTAAGGCACGAGTATAAACTGCATGTACACTCCTTAAGGAACGAGTATAAACTGCATGTACACTCCTTAAAGAACGAGTATAAACTGCACATACACTCTTTAAGGCACGAGTATAAACTGCATATACACTCCTTAAGGCACGAGTATAAACTGAATGTACACTTCTTAAGATCGAGTATAAACTATATGTACGTTTCTTAAGGCACGAGTATAAAATACATGTACACTTCTTAAGGCACGAGTATGAACTGCATGTCTACTCCTGACCCGTAAAAGTATAAACTGTGTACAGCTAAAAAAAATGAAAGTCCGCTAGGTTGAAAACCTCAAAAGAGGAGGCCTAGGTAAAAGTTAGGGCACAAAAAAAAACAATCACCCAGAACTAGGTTGTGACTTGATCCTCTTCATTGAGGTACGTAGGCACTTAGAATTTTATTCTGAGTTCAGTTGCTGAGTGTCAAAAAAATATATGTTCCTGTAGTATCTACCATATGGATACCAAGTATGAAAATATTCTATTTAAATTTTAGACTCACTCCACGTAATGGTGGCTCAATGGGGGCAAACTCCAATGAAATATGAGTTTCATTCACATAAGATGAAGTCTCCAAAATCCTCAAATTTGGAAGTTGAACCGCTCAAAACGTTAAATTTGGGAGTGAAAGTTGACAAAATTTCTAAGTCTTCAAATTAAGGCCTCTCGCGGGTTTATCCTTAAAAGAACCTAAAAAATTTTCGTGTCTTAAGGTGGACAAAATTTATCCCGTTGCACCTTAAGTTGGCCTGTCACGGGTTTATCCTTAAAAGAATATCAAAATTTTTATGCCTTAAGGTGGACAAGATTTGTCCCTTTGCGCCTTAAGTTGGCCTCTAACGAGTTTATCCTTAAAGTATATTGAAATTTCCATACCTTAAGGTGGACAAGATATGTCCTTTTGCACCTTAAGTTTATCCTTAAAAGGTCCCATACTTAGAGAAGACCATCGCATAAATTCATTAGTGAAAAGGGCCCATACTTAGAGAAGACCATCGCATAAATGCATCGGTGAAAAGGGTTGATTAAACTCTCGCACCTTAAGCCGACAATTATTGCAGTCTTTCGGCCTTAAGGTGACAGAGGCGAAGTTAAACTCTCGCCACCTTAAGCCGGCCAATTATCACATAAGTCTTTCGGTCTTAAGGTGACAGAGGCGAAGTTAAACTCTTGCCATCTTAAGCCGGCCAATTGTTGCATATTTCTATTTTCTTTAACCTTGCAAAAAATGGGGGAAAATAAGAAAAAAAGTAAAAAAAAACACAAATAGAAAAGATGTTACCTGTCAGAGCGTTGCGATCTTAAAAGTTGTATATTACCAACTTGGATTGAGATAAGATGTCTTGATGAGAATAAATCCCTTAAAATTGAGTTTGAAGCAATCAAAACTCCCTTTAATGGTGATGGTACCACATCAAGATATAAATTATTTGGTGAGGTGATGCAAATCTGGAATCCTCTGTCGGACAACATATAAAGATTGACTTCAAAAAATCATCTAGAACAATTCAAAAAGTGTTAAAATCTAAATTTTTAATATGTTATACATGCATGTTTCCGAAATCTATATGATTAAGCAGATAATAATTTTAATACTCTCACATTGAGATATAATATTTTTGGTGATGCTGCATAAATCTGAAATGTTGATACATCAAAACTCGATGTTGATTTTGGGATAATACCTGAAAATATCTCAATTTTATTAAATTATAAATTTTTGATATGTTATAGATCTTAGTTTCTAGTTTCACAAAAATCAAGCGGCTTTTGATTTCAACCTTCCTACTTCAAGATATGAAAGTTTTAGTAAAGAGACGAAGATCTGAAATTTTAAGCATAATAAAATTTAGGGCTAACTTCAAAAAATTATCTAGAATTATCTTGAAGGAATTTAAAGCTTGATTTTTGATATGTTATAGATATCGAAATCTAGTTTCTGGAACATCAAATGGTTCATGGTTTTAATATTCCTACCATTAGATATGAATATTTTACCACGAACATATTGTACTAAAAAAAAGTGACGAAAATAAGAGAAAAGTAGGAGAAAAAGAAATTACCTCAATATTGTTGATGGCTTGAAAATCCCAAAATTGATATTGAGAAAGTGGGGAAACTACCTCCTTTTATAGAGTTGTAGGATGGATGTTTCCTTCTCCAATATAAGTTCAAATTGGAATAACTTTTATCTCTAAATTCAAATTGGAGATTGTTTCCTTCTCCCATACAAATTCAAATTAGAGGTTATTTCCTTCTCCCATGCAAATTCAAGTTGAATATTGTTCCCTTCTCCCATACAAAATCAAATTGGTGGTTATTTTTTTCTCCCAAATAAATTCAAATTGGAGGTTGGTTTTCTTCTATCATACAAAATTCAAATTGGAGGTTGTTTCCTTCTCCCATATAAATTCAAATTGGAGGTTCTTTATTTCTCCAATCTAAGTTCAAATCGAAAGAGTTTTATTCCTGATTAATTAAGGCGATGAAAAAGTCTTCCAAAATCTATTTGAAATTGAATATCATGTCTCACCAATGGGTCTTAAGTATAGAGATTCGTGAAAAAAAAGAGCGTTGAGAGGCAATATCAATATGGTTCGGCTTTAATTTTTTTGAATGAGGTATTCATATGTATGAAAATCGTTGAAGCACGAAGAAACATATTTAAATAATCATACTTCAAGGCTAATCTCCAAAATATTAAATGTCTCGACAAGTCTTGAAGTAGGGGATATTTGTGGGCGATGCAATTTTAAAGATTTAAATCCGTACAAAATTCGGATTATATTAAATTCAAAATATATTAGTCCTAAATAAATATTGCGGATTAATATAATTGGATTAATTATCTAAGTCCAAACATATATAAATTTAATTAAAGTCCATTTTTTTATTGGGCTAGCTCATTGATTTGGGCTACAAATGATGAACTCACTTTGCTAAGCCTAAGATATTATCATATTCTACAGGCCCAAAATAAACATCACGTGTCAAATGATGTGGCATGTCAAGTCAAGTGAAGGAGCCAATAGGACCATGCCACATGTCAAAATAATGCAGCAGGCCAAATAAAATTAAAGTCCATAAAAGGCACCACGTCACTTGAATTTGATTGGTCAAAGAAGTCCATCTTCATCATGACTCTTCCTTTTTCACAACTATAATTAGGGGTCTCATAATTCAGAAAGAGGGCCCCAGAAATCTAACAAGAAGCAAGAGAAAGTTCGTGGATCAAACGTTGCAATTTCTCCACAAAGCTTAAACATTCAAATCAAGTTCATCAAAATTCAAGATTAAGACCGCAATATTCAAGAACAAGCTCAAAAACCCTTGAATTCAAGCATAAGTCAAGATCAAGTCCCTCAAGTCAACAAATCAAGTTCAAATTCAAGATCAAGCTTTAAGCCCTTGAATTTATATTTGAAAAGGCGAACCAGAGGATTCATAGAGATTATAACACTCACATTGAAATCAATAAAATTGATTGTTGCAATATTTTTCTATCTCGATTACTTATTTTCGGTTTTGAAATTTTATTATCCAACATTAATACTCCACTCATATTTAGAAATAAGCAACCAAGTAACACTTTTGAAATTCTAAATACATAATTCGGGTCATAATTCGAAACAGAAAAATAAAATTACTAAAAAATACACAAATACACAATCTATGTTTCCAATATTACAAAAAATTTCAACTCCCTAAACATATTACAAAAATTCCAAAAAATACACAGAATGCTATGTATATGTCGGAACAAGGAATATCAATAGGAATAAGTATACAATTAATTTAGTTATAAGTTAATGAGAAGGAGAAAAAAGATTAAAAATCAATTATTTCATTGGGGTTTAGTTAATTTGAAACAGAAATATTTATTATTTCCATATATAATTTATTTCTATAAATCAAAATAACATTTATTTGACGTGAATCATTTTTGGAATAAAAAAGAGTGAAGTTCTTTAACTACTTTTTATTTAGGACCCTTTTTATTTTTTAAACTATTTCTATTTAATTATTCTTCTAATATATAAGGCATACATTATTAAATTCTAAAATAATTATATGAGAAATAAAACTCCTAAATATATGGATAAAATTTTCAAATAATCCTAAATCTATCCAAATCTATGACAAACTCTCTATTTATTTAGGCTTAGATAAAAAGTTGTTGTAGGATAGTTCAAGAACACAAAGAAGAAAGTTTAAGGATAAAGTTGTTGGTGTTGTTCTCACCATTTAGATTTGAGTTTTATTATTTTCTTTTTGATTTTTTTTTTGTTAAAGTTAATGATTTGAACTTGTGATTACTTGTTTGAAATATTTTGAGATATTTCAATTTAATGAGATATTGCCCGTTAAAGCACCAAAAAAAGTCGATTGCTTCTTATCAAATCGTTGATACTCATGGTCTTGGGGTTTATACGTTTGGATGTTTATTTTATTTTATCGCTTGTTCTTGTTTGTTGATATGTTTAAAGCTTGATTTTTATCTTATGAGAAACTATTGTATGCCTTTTGTATAGAACTTTATATATTTATATGACATCAGGACGTATATAGAATCGATTAGTTGATTAATTCTATATAAAAAATGATGGATGGTCTCCTTAATATATCTTGGCCAATTCTTTCCTCATGAGATAACTTTTGGATTAAGGTCTATGATCAATTTCTTTACACATATTATAAGAAGAGAAATAACCATCTCACCCATCAATGAACACTTGCTCGAATTGTGTCTTTCAAATAATTAAATCAAATTGATGTCGGGTATGTAGATTTAACACCACTCTAGAGTATTTTTATTTCGGTGATGCGTTGTGGAGATGAAATTTTCTTTTTAAATTGACCTTTTGATCAAATTGTGTGGACTATACATTGCTTTGGTAATTATTTTTGGTTAAGTTCCTTAAAACTTTAGCTATAAGTAGAATTTTTTTGTGCAATAGTTTGAATTGTTTTGTTATTATTAAAGATTTATTTCTTTTGTTTGGATTTAGAAAAAATCTATTTCTGGACCAAGTAGTATTATTTAAAAATAGATCTAACACAAGATAAATTTATAATGTAGAAATACCTCTATGATATTAATTAGCTATAAAAATTTAAGTTTGATATAAATTAAAGGAACTACATCTTATTTTTTCTATTTTTAAAATATTTATTTAATTGATTCCTTAATACTAGAGTAGTAATTTAATCATAACTATAAAATAGACATATTAGTAAAATTGCTATACAATTTTAACTGATTCTAGAAATAAGTTTTAGCAGTCTCCATATTAACCTGAGACAATACAATATAATTAGCTAAATAACCTAAATTTTTTATCTTTAAAGGTTCAGTAAATACTTAATTTACTTCAAATTGAAATATTGTGTCGAGCATTTATTTAATTTAACGTCAATTGCTATTTTTTTTTAGTATTAATGTTCTTCTTGTGTATGTTTTGTGTTTGATATGAGACACACGTGAAAAACGCATACACTAATCTGGTGTGTGTGTGTGTGTGTGAGTATATGTATATACACACACATACACACACACTAGTTTAAGTGTACTCGCTTTGCGCGTGTACCTCAATTTAATGAGTTCAAACATTACACTATATTGGATATTTGTTTAATTAATAAAGATGAATATAATAATTGAATTTAATATCTTTTGAGCATATAAAGATGAAGAATTTATTTATTAAACCTAACCTTTACCAAAAACGATAATAGAGATATCAAAATAATACAATTAAACCTAACCTTTCAACAAAATAATACGATAAAAGTGATATCAAAACAGTATAATTAAACTTAAATTTTACACACAAATTTTTCAAAGCCAATCGAGATCATCTACGAACTGTAACTTACCACAAAATAACAAACTAATAGAGATATTACAATAATACTATTAAACCTAACCTTTACCTAAAAAAATTTCAAAGCCGACCGACATTCATCTGGCATCTGTAAATTAAAATAAAATAGTAAGATAATTAAGATATCAAAACAATACAATTAAACCTAACCTTTCCACAAGAAATTCTTCAAAGCCAACCAACATTCATCTACGACCTGTAAACTATAAAAAGGAAAATATATAATAGTGATCAAAAAGCTTCAATTTTGATCCAACTAATTCTTGTTTGAGAAAAAACTTTGACCCTAAAGAATGATTTTAAATGAAAACGAAAAAGATATATATACACACATGTTGAATTTTATTATGCTGACAAAAATAGTGAAGAAGTTGAGGGTTAAAAAATCAAATATCCACCAATCTAGACATCCAATCGAATCAAGTTAGATGAGCATCAATCATATTCTCCCAATAGGCAAATCGGTTTGTTCTCTAGTTTAACCTACATCTCAATATTTATAGAAGTATTTTCTTAATAGAAGTATTTTTCTAACTGAACAGTAGAAAGGAAAATATTAATTAATTCTCCTACCATATATTTTAGGAGTCTCATATATTTTAGGAGGTCTAGTAGAAAGAAAAATATCAATTAATTCTCCTACCATATATTTTAGGAAGTCTAGTTAATATAATAAAAATAATTAAATAATATATTAAAAAAATAGCGAAAAACAGTTTTGTCTAAAGAAAAGTCTTTTAATGAAGGGCGAAAAGTTCAAATCACTTTTGTAAGGATCTTCGCACTTTTAATATATTATAGATTATAGATATAGATATATATTATACCCTTCATTAAAAGAATCTGTTTTAGACACAATGTCTTTTTACTATATTTTCTAATTTTTAAAAACTGAAAATTCATTAAAATATAGTTATTAAACCTTTCTCTTATTTAAATTATGTATATAAAATTTAGGACTTTATTTTTACTTTAAATAAATCGTTAATTCATTCAAAGGAATAGTACATAGACGAAAGCTTGTTGGTAATTTGAGAAGGCTTATGAGTTTAAGGATTTGGTTTCCAGAATCCTGGGGGATGTTAGAAAGTGCTAAAGTGATTAGATTTGCAAGGAGTGAGGCGTTAATAGATTTGGTACCGATGTTATGCTATTAAAAATTTATACGAAATTAATTGCTAATTGATATAGTATTCCATGAGTATGATCATACCAGGAAAGTTGGTGTGGCTAATGCAGAATAAATAGCTCATTTGGTTTTCCCTTCTCTGGGTGATAACTCAGATGTAGAAACACAATAACTCTTCCCTTGATCGATCATCGATCCCTTACTTGTAATTTTTGATGAATTGCTAAAACATGAGAAAATGGATGAAGTATTGGGATTATCTTGTGTAGGTGGTCAAAGAATTAGATCCTTCGCCGCAAGGAAAGAACTTATCTGATTCGGATGCATTGGTATGATTTTGTATTTCATACCGAAAACATATTTGGCAGCTCCACGATTTTGTTTTGTTAGTTAAGTTGTTACTAATTTTCAAAAATATATTGTAAAACAAGTGTAAATTATAAAATAAAATTTTATACTCTCTACGTCTCACATTACTTGACATGTTTATCAAAAATAATTGTCTCAAAATAGTTGTGATGTTTAAGGAATCAAGAGATAATTGGACACCTTTTTTTAACTTCACCCTTGGTAATTTAATGAAAGTAATTGGTTCAAATAGGTAATGCCAATATTTAATATGAATTTAATAGGGTCATATTAGTCAAGTTATATGCAGTCCTTATAAATTTTCTCCTTAAGGGGTCGTTTGGTAGAGTGCATTGTAAAATATAATGCATGCATTAGTTAATGTGTATTACTAGTACCTTGTTTGGTACGTTTTTTTTACCTATGTATAACTAATGCAAACATTAGTTATACACTCTATTGTGTATTGAAGTGTGTATTAGTAATACACTCCATTTCCTATGTATTAGTAATACAAAGACTTTAAACACATGCATTAATTTATTAAATGACCTTAATATCCCTCAATTTTCCTTCCAAAATATTTCACCATTCCTTTTCTCGCTATTTTAATTTGCAATAGTGAATCTTTTTAAAATATTTCACAATTTCTTTTCCCACCATTTTAATTTACAACAATGACTAGTTGATTTAAATAACTATAACATATTTTTGTTTTGCTTCAAGGGTCATTAAAAAGATTAAAAAAAAATTGAGACTATTTCTTAATTTTACGTCTTGTATTTTATTTTTGTTTCGACTATATTAATCCGTCGGCATAACATTTTTGCGTGAAAACGAAGGTCTTGCAATTAATCCTAAACCTCTGTATATTAGTTCAACAATACTAATTATGTTTGAGATGGCAAAATAATTTTGTTGCAAAAAAGTGTACAAAATCAAAGAAGGGTATTTTTGTAAATAAACATTTCTTTATAGAAATTATGTAAGATGTATTATTTCTTATACATCAAACCAAACAATGTATAAAAAATAATACATGCATAACTAATACAAGTATTACTAATGCACTATATTCTGCATTGTTCTTATACACTCTACCAAACGACCCCTAAGAGTTGAATATGAATTTAATAGGGTCATATTAGTCAAGTTACATGCAGTCCTTATAAATTTTCTCCTTAAGAGTTGTGCAAAAGATAAACATGCCAAATAATATGAGATTAAGAGAGTACTAAGCATTTTAGGATAAACGTGCAACACACGTGCCCATACACTAATATATGTAAAAGTATAATACTCCCTCCTTCCCATTTTATCCGTCCCAAATTAGGATGACACAGCTATTAAGAAAACAATGATTGGTAATGTAACTTTATCATTTTCCCCCCTCTTAATTGTGTCTTGTTGTTAGTTCCAATATTGATGGATGTCTAATACCAAAACACCATTTATATTCTTAATGGTGTACTCTTAATGGTACTCCTCTTTGCAAAATTTTTCAAGAATACTATAACAAGGAGTAATCAATTACACTAAGGGTATAATGGAAAAAAAATTATCTTGTCTTGATGAGTAAAAAAGGATAAATAAAATGGGACATCAAATTAAAAAAATTGGGACGGATAAAATGGGACGGAGGAAGTATATAAAAGTATAAAGCATATAAGTCAAAAGGGGATTTTTAATTTGAAAAGAAAGGTCGGTGGGAAACAAGGTAGTTTGAAGCCAAGGGATATTATGATGTTTTAAACTAGTGGTGCTAAGTTGCACCAAATTACTCTTGCTCCTTTTAAAGAAAAAAAACTCTTAAGTACCAATCTAATCACATTTTAGCTAAACATAAATTAGAATTCAAGTTATTACACTTTTCATGAAAATGAGATACCCCTAACTCCAACCCCCAACTTTTAAACATGGTGAACCTTCCCAAAGACTTGGGGCTGCTCTGCCTGTGGTCATAAGCTTAAGAACAGTTTTATTGGCTTTTAAAACTTGTAAATTCTTTTAATTAGAAAAATCACTAAAAATTACACAAATACATAACTTATATTTTCAATATTATCAAAAAACTCAACTCCCTAAACATATTACAAAAATTCCAACATATACACAAAATGCTATGTATATGTCAGCTATGTTATGTATATTAATAGAGAGAGTAAAGTAATTAAAAAAGTGGGAGAGAGTGTAATTACTCCAAAAGGATTGATATTTATGTTATTTATACAAACTTTAATACATTGTTATCGCAAGCAATTTGCTTCTGGCGAGCAACTACAGCAAGGTTTCGTGGGGAGATTCCATTAATTCCCAAGCTTATGGACAGAAATAATTGTACTCGAAAAAACCTATAGGATGGTAGATAATATGTAAACCATTTCTTCCTACTTTCTTCTTAAGAAAGATAAAGAAAAGCTAAAGAAAAATACCAAAAGAAAATAAAACTTATTACTATTTTCTGTAAGCTTGAGCTTATTAGTAATCCAATGTCGATAGTCTTCGATATGTAGATGGTGAGTAATATATTATTCATACGAAGAAAGTAATTTTCGCTCGTACTTGATATATATTTTTGAAAAATTATTAATAAAAATATAACTAATTAATTTTGAATACAACAAATTAAATGAATGTTGTTTGAATATTGAATTTTGTGCCTATGAATTTGGAACCGATTTCTCTCTTATGTTATTAGTTTCAAGCAATATCCAAATATATAGTTGCATAAATTCAAACTAATCGATCAAGTTTTTCACCTAGATCTTGCACATTGTAATTTTTTTGCACTACCGTGTTCAAGAATGTAATTCATACACGAACATGACAAGTGAAGAAAATGGAGCATAATTATTAGTCGCTTTTAGAACATCTTCTTTTGTGTGTGTTTAACAAAAAGTTTAACTATTTAAAATTTTAAAAAGAGGAGTGAAAAACAAAAGATGACCAATCAAAAAATTTCAATTAATAAATAGGCATAAACACATTCGAGATCTAGTTAATCTTTTGGACATGAATATTTTCCCGTTTCTTCAAAAATCTATTTGGTTACTTTTGTTTGGCCGTGAGAAATATTTTTTACTTTTTTCTCAACAACTTTTTCATTTTATTTGAATCTTCATACTAATTACTAATTGTTAGCGTAAAGCGAATAAAGAACGAGAAAGAACACAAAATTTAACGTGGTTCGGATTCAAATGATCCTACATCCACGAGAGAATAATTGTCTTTATATTAACAAACAAAGAGGAGAGATTTCAAATACACCTAAGAGAATTGTTGTCTCAACTCTGTACTCTTGCAATGGATAACTATGAATTATGGGATCTCTCTCCTTTCCTTTTTAATATAAAGATAGTTGTTCTCTGGTGGATATAGGATCATTTGGATCCAAATCACGTTAAATCTTGTGTTCTTTCTATTGTTCTTTATTTTAAGTTTCCACTAACTATTGATATCAGAGTCAAGGTTTGTCTGATTATGATCTGTGGTTGTAGCACAGTCTGAACTTCCACATAAAAAATGAATTAATTTAATTTTCTGTATTTTCAACTACTATCTGTATTAGAAGAGATAGAACAAATAACAATGTGTTTCATAAAGTTTGAAATTGATAGATTTAGCAGGGGCAACAAATTCAGTATCTGAAAAATTCAGATGATGTCGTTACTGTGGAGGAAAGGTTCAATCCATGCTATTGATGAAAAATACCTTGATGGTACATCGAATTCCGATAAGAAGAAAATTGAAGGCAAAGCATTCGGTGTCATTCAATCGTCCCTTGCACCAACGTGTTTTGCAAAGTGAGTACATATATTAACAAGACGGTCAAACAGTTATGGGACAAGCTGCAAGGGCTTTGCCAGATTAGTCGGTGACAATAAAGATGTTGTTACAACGACATCTTTACAAATTTAAGATGGAGTCAGGTACTTTGTTGGAAAACCATCTAGATGCGTTCAATGAACTTGTCATAGGCTTACAAACCATCGGAATCAAAAAGAATGAAGAGACGCAAACATGTGTTTTGCTATTTTAATTGACTTTAAAATATCATGATATTAAAAATTTAATGATGTATAGCTAGGATCCTATCACTCTTGCACAAGTGGGGCAAACACATAATTCTTGTGATGTGCGAAGGCATTTTGAAGCAGACAAAGATGATGAAGTTAGTGAGCTTTTTGTGAGAGATCGTACTAGACAAAAGGAAGGAGCAAATCAAAGTACAGATCAAACTCTCATATGAATAAGAAGAATATAGAGTGTTGCGACTGTCACAAGAAAGGACACTTTGAACGAAATTATCCAATGTTAAAGTCCAGAGAAAAAGTAAGTGCATTCATTGTTGAACAAATGTATGATTCTGATAATGAATATGTACTTACAACATCATGCAATAGTGAAGTCTATGAAACCAAATAGGTGCTAGACTTTGGTTGTACTATGTATAGGACATTTTTAAAGAGATCAGTTCAGCAACTACGACAAAAGTAGAGGAACCATAGTAATGTACAATAATGCAACTTATAACATAGTTGGCATTGGATTAGTTCAGGTGCGATGTCATGATAGAATCTTGAGGACTATTATAGAATACCATCATTTTTCTGATATGAAGAAGAATTTGATCTCTCTGGATACTCTGGATAAACAAAGCTACAAGTACATGAGCAAAGGAGAAACTATAAAGGTGACTAAATATTCTTTAGTATAATGACCTTTATATACTGGTAGAAAGATTCTGTTAATGCATCTATATTCAATTATCAAATAATGACAAGGAAAAATTATGACACATGAGATGAGGTCATATAAGTGTACGATGATTGGAGAATCCAAGCAATCAAAATCTTTTGAATGGTGAGTTGATCAGCACACTTGAATTTTGTGAGCGTTGTATTCTAGGAAAGTATAAGAAGGTCAGCTCAGCACTGGGAAGCACAAAACGAGAAGGGTGCTAGACTACATCCATTCATATTTATGGGCTTCCTTTAAATTTCCATCAAAAGAAGAAAAGAGATACCTTTTCAGACTCATTAATGATTTTTTATAAAGGTTTGAGTTCATTTATTGAAGGAAAAATGTGATTCTTTTGAGCATTTAAAGAGTGGAAGATATTGATTGAGAATTGAATGGAGCAAAAAATCAAGTATCTTCACACAGACAATGGCTTGAAGTTTTGAGTAAAGAGTTTAATGATTTCTGTAAGGTTCATAAAATCTCCAGACATAAGATAGTTAGGCACACACCAAAGCAGAATAGAGTTGTTAAGAAGATGAATAAAACTCTTCTTGAAAAGGCTCATTTTATGCATCTACAAGCCAAAATGTCCAAAGTGTTTTGGGCCAAAGCAGTTCACACTGGTTCTTATATTGTCAATCAATCTCCAGCATCAGCGATTGACTTTAAGACTTCAAATGAGGTATGCAGGTGAAATCTCTAACTAATCATACTTTTTCATATTTAGATGTCCAACTTATTATCATGTTAATGAATGAAATATTAAACCAAGTGTTAGAAAGGACATATTCGTAGGGTATGCGGGTGGAGTAAAAGTGTTCAAACTTTAGTATTTTTCTTTACTCAAATTTGTCGTTAGTAGTGATGTTACCTTTGATGAATCCTTTATACTTGATATTCATAAAGTTTCTATGAATTTATCAAGAAACAAGAACAACGAACAAGTGAAGCTACCGATGGAGGTTACCAAGGAGAAGAATGAAGAAACTCAAAGGTAAGTCACCAGATGCAGATCTTGAAGAATTTATTGTCAATAAATCATACACAATTATGAAGGAAATGGAAAAAAGGAAAAAATAGAATTTGGAATAACTTATAGAGCAAGAAAATCTAATTACCTATGTGTTCATAACTGCAAAAGAAGAGATTAAAAATCTTGAACTCTCCTTGTATGTTGAAGCAACTTCTTCCAAGGATGCTGCATAATAATAGTTATCTATGACAAGAGAGATAAAGTCTCTTTGTAAGGGTTAGACATGGATCTTAGTTGAAAATCCAAAGGAGAAGAGAACAGCTGGATGTAGATAGATATATATAAAGAAAGAATAAATTCCAAAAATGGAATATGCTAGGTTCAAGATGAGATTGGTTACAAAATATTTCATTAGAAGAAGGAAGTTGAATACAATGAGATCTACTCTTTAATAGTGAAACATAGCTCGATTCGTGTGCTACTAGCATTATTTGCACAATTTGACTTGGAGCATCAATAACTTGATTTCAAAAATGCTTTCTTATATGGTGATATAGAAGAGACAATCTATATGGATCAGCCTAAAGATTTTCTAGATGATGAAAAAAAAGATCATGTATACCAACTAAAGATGTCTTTGTATAGTTTGAAGCAGTTCCCTGGAAAGTAGTATAAGAGAACTGATGCATTCATGAGTACACATGGATTCTCAAAGAGTGCATTTGATAGCTATGTGTATCACAAGAAGATGTCTAGTAACTTTATGATTTATTTACTATTTTATATCGATGATATACTTATTGTTGCTAACAACATCATAGAGATAAATACTTTGAAGATATTGTTGATCAAGAAATTTGACATAAAGGACTTGGAGCTGCAAGAAAAATTCTTGGAATGGAGATTTCAATAGAAGATGGTGTTGTAGATCTTTCTAAAAAAATGTACATTAAAAAGGTTATTAAGAGATTTAATATGCATATGAGAAAACCAGTAATTACATTATTAGTCCTCAATTTAATTTTTCAGAGTTACAAATGCCTTAGTCTAAAAATGAGGTGGGGCATACGTCAAAGGTTCTTTGCTAGCGTAGTTTGCAGCACTATGTATGCTATGGTATACGCACGTCCAGATATTGCTCAATCTATAAGTACCGTAAATAGGTACATGACCAAACCAGGAAAAATTCATTGAGAAGCTGTCATATGGATGTTGAGATATCTCAAAAAAGCTTTTGATGTTGGCCCAACCTTTAAAAAATGTAAAGATATTTCAGCTCTCGATTATATGGACTTTGACTATGTAGGAGATCTTAATAGAAGGAGGTCCACAAATAGATACATCATTAATTCCGTTGGCATTATCGTTAGTTGGAAATCGACTTTATAGTCAATTATCGTTTTATCTATTACAGAGGTAGAATATATGACAATAATGGAGGTCGTGAAATAAGTTATCTGGTTGAAAGGTTTGATGGCAGATTTGAGCTTGGTTCAACTAGAGTCAATTCTAAAATGTGTTAGTCAAAGTGTTATTCATTTGATTATAAATCAAAGATTTCATGAGCGCACCAAACACATTGCTATAAAATTAGAATTTATTTGAGATGTCGTTGAAGAAGGAACTATCAAGGTCATAAAGGGTATCATAGACAATAATATTGTAGACATGTTGATCAAGATAGTCCCGCTCACCAAGTTTGCACACTGCAAGGACTTGGCGGGGGTGCCCATCAAATGATAAAACTCTGAGAGAACAATTGATAGGTGGTCTAATATGTTTAACAAAGATTTGATCTTCTTATTTCTTACACCAGGGTTGCCTACTAAACTTAGAAGTTTTGGCCAGAGTTATTCATACGCATGCTTGGAACATATCAAGGTGGACATTGAAAGATTTCATTTGATTTGTTTTTTGGGGTCAAACTCATGTGAAAAAAATTCATGTGCCAATTTACTTGGCTAGGAAATAAACTTGGAGGCTAAGCAAAACTTTGTGGAGGACAAATTTTCTATCTTTTTTTGTTTTTGTTTTTGTTTTTGTGCTCAGAGCTGAAGTTGACCATATATAAATGGATGGTCATTATTCATTATTGAAACCATCCCAAAAATTTATAGTTAAATACATTATAAGAGTAGAGAATTCAGAGAGCAATTATCTTGGATGTATATGAGATCTATCCCTTTTCTTTGTTAATATAATGACAGTTGTTCTCTGGCGGATATAGGATCATTTGGATCCGAACCACGTTAAATCTTATGTCTTTATCTTATTCTTTATTCCAATTTTTCGCTAATAATTTTAAAATAGTTTACCCTTGTTGACTTGACACACCTCTTTAAAGAATATTTATTAGAAACTTAGTTTACCAAATTAACCTTTTTAGTTATGATTTAAAATATAAAATTGAGTATATACAATTTGTTTAGCCATTTAATGATAAGGATAGTATTGGAACAACATAATAAAATCCTTTTAATTTCATAAAGGGAACGACTAAATTGAAATAAATTTTTAGAAAGAGGGCTAACTATTTTGAAATGGAGAAAGTAGGTGTTTGATCATAAAAATACTAAATGCTACTTCAATTTGTATTTAGTAAGTGTTTGACCATGAGAATTTTTTTACCTTTTTTTTGAAAAATTATTTCAGTTTAGTGAAAATTGTAGTATTTGGCCATAAAAATATTTCACTTTAGTGAAAATTATTTTTGAAAAAGTTTTTTTCGCTCTCTTCACTCCTATTTCTCTCACAAAATTTCTAAAATAACTCCATTTTATATTCATGGCCAATAATAATGCTAAATCGAGAAAAATTGAGAAGACATCCATTTTCAAAACTCAATTAGGGATATATCCACCTATTTTCTTTTTTATTAGAAAAATAAAAAAGTGGTGGGTTATTAAGCTTAATAAATGTTATCTTAGTCCAACAAAAGTCATTTTATTTTACCTTGGTTCATTTACACTTTTTCAATATTTACACAATTCTCAACTCTTCTTCTTTATCCTTAACACAACCCCCCTTCTCCATCCCGTCTCTCTCACCCAGCTGTTCAACATCCATTTTCTTATTTTCGATTTCCTTCTCTTCCAAGGTCACAACTTTAAAATTCTCATTATCAGGTACATCATCTTTTTCTTCTGATCAATTTTAGGTGCATATTTCTGTGGTTCTGTTTTTTGTTATTTTTTTAATAGTTTTTTAAATGTACTGAGATTTGTTGTGAATATTTTTAAATAAAATGAGTGTTCTGACCAGAATTTATTGTTAGTGTGTTTACTAATCACAAAGGTAGCTTCTTTTTTCTGAAGTACAGAGATTATTTTTGTATTTTATCGATTAATGACTATAGAAATTTATAATTTTTAAAATAAATTTGTGTTTTGTAGCATATTTGAATGTCGATTGATGTGGATAATAGGATTTTCTAGATAGTGTTTTGTAATTTTCTAATTTATGTTCTTGGCCTTGTGGTTGATTAATGCCGATTTTCTGAATATTATTTATACTCAATTTGTGGTAGATCATGAAAAATGACTAGGACAATAGAAAAGTATTCAAAGAATGCTTCTACTCTTACTTGTAGGAAAAGAAGTGATGTGGAATTAAAAATGAGATATCAAAGAGGGAAAATCTTCAACGTCTCAAGATGGGTCAAATTCAAAAATAATAGAAGAAATCAAAAGGTATGTCGACAAAGCAAGTGGTGAGGATAATTGGGATGAATTAGATAGAGATAGTGAGGCTAGTGGAGACAGTGTTGGGGTAGTCGTAGTGATAGTGGAGGAGGGGATAGCGTGCTCAATAGTTGTGTGTCTGAAAATGAGGACGATGATCCTTTGAGTGTTCCAAAGTGTTCATTCATCCGTGATGTTGAAAAATCTGATCATTTTACATATATAGATAAACATGGATCATTTTCGGTAAAAAATTTCATTAAGTCTAGGGTGCATTTTTTAATCAATTTAAGAGAATTTTAGCTGAGCATAAACTCATTATTAGTTTTCAAAAGTCTTGTTTTGATTAGTTTGAAGGAATGATAGACCATTTAAAATTTTATAGATAGTTTGTTCATCACATGCTTTTTCGTCGTGTCAAATCTGACTTAAAACTTCATGAAATGTGGTTTTACGTTAATGTTAAGCAAGTTTATTTTGGCTTGTCGAGTTTGTTTGATCACTAGTTTAAAAGGTTCAGCATATCTTTGTGAATCAAAATTGTTAAAGGTTTATAAGTATGGGGAGAGATTTTACTATAGGATTAGCCACAACAAAAATATAATTGCAACAAGCCTTTTGAATTTGGTGAAAGGAAATCGGCTGAAGTAGAAGGACAACTTTAAATATTGTTTGGTTTGGTTTTTGAATGTGATGTTGCAAACAAGAGAATGATGCATCTTATGCTCTGTTTGGATTCCGTATACATTCATGGTATACCGTCGACCATATAGTTTATTTGTTTATAGACTTTATTTGATAACCATAGTTAATTAATTATTTTTTGTCATTACAGATTTGAATCTATGAAGTCTTTCCCAGTGTGTCACGACCCAAATGGGCATGAATGGCACCCACACTAATCTTCCTATGGGAGAAATATCTAAACCAAACCATTACCCAGTCACTTAGTCAATATTAAAAAGATATTATCATAAGAACACCTTAACAACAATAATTCGAAGCAAATAATTATGAATGCGAATATCAAACAAACTACTTATTGAAATCCCTAAGACTCGAAAGTCATCATACAAAAACTTCTAAATAATGGTCATATCCAAAAATAAAGTAAATAAAGAATATTTCATTGCCTAAAATATGGACAAGAACAAATTAGGATGACCCATGACAGCCTGGCGATGAAGTCTTCACCCTTAGATCGAGATTTGTTATCAAACTCTAGAGGTAGGTCGTACTGAGCCTCTGGAACACTTTCTGTGCTCAAAAAAAGAAGAGTATAGGGTAGTATCAGTACAAATCACTATGTACTGGTAGGTATAATAGTCCAACTCAATTTAATATCTTGTACAAAACATAAATCAAATAAACCAGTAGACATATATCGCCCCATAACACGTGTTTAGTGAATCAACAATACATCAATAACAGGTCAAACAATGCTGACGAATAAGCCACATAACAATCAAGAATATCAACCATACTATAAACATCCACAGAATCAATAACAATATCATAAGTAACAACCACATCCTTCTAAACCTCACAATTAAAATACCATTAGCTCGTTATTTTCTTAATAACCCATACAACCTCTCAGATTTAACACAAATATATGCACATATGTTAAGGGACATATTTTTGCCAAACTAGTCATGACCTGTAGGGAACAATCTATGTTTATGTACCGTATCGACGTGGTACCTGATCCTCCATAAAAAAGATATCAATATCATATTCGTACTGACGTAGTACCTGATCCTCCATAAACAAGTAATATCAATATCATATTTGTATCGGCGTGGTACCCATTCCTCCATAAATAAATAATATCAATATCATATTCATACCGATTTGATACCCGATCCTCCATAACTATATTAGGTATGTTTCATCAATTTCACACTACCTATCAGGATACCATACGATGTACTAAGTTTACACATACACTTAAATTCATAAGACAATTCCATCAAGTAAATTTTTAATAATTATTTATACATGTCTCAATAATTCAAATATCATCAAATTCAAGCATGTCTGAATACTAATCAACAAACATCTAATTTAGGAGCATACACATAATTAAATTGAGTCTAAACTCCAATTAAATCGTAATCTACCTTAACTAAAGAGCTCAAATACAAGCTACCTTGCAAGGGTATTGCCATTCCGTAAAGCTTCTGAATATCTGTTTCAATATATAATTTCCATAAGAATATGAATTCAACGACACCCACTTTATAATTTTTTACTCTTAATATATAGACCGAGAACCTAATTTATCTAAAGGTGGTAATTGATTTCAGACAGAAAAATTCACTTTAAAAGTAATGAAGAAATAGTGGATGTGCCACTTTTAATTTGCTGGGAAAAATTGAATTAGTGGCCTGTGCCACCTTTAAATTTCCACAATTGCTTTTGCCTAACTTTCTTTTCCTATTAGCCCTAATAAAGATAAAATTTTTTTTGCTTAACATACTATTTTCTTAACCTAATAGGGACAAACGGATTGCAATTCGTACTACGACTTTTCTCATTATTAATACAAACAAAAATGCTACTAATAATCATTAGACCATTATGAAAAAATCATAGTATACTTCAACTTCTATCAACGTTTTAATGAACAATGGATGCTAACCTGAAGCCTGAAGTTGTCAGCCTTTTCTACATATACTAATTGGTGTAACTTCTGTGCCCCACCTCTCAATCTATTTGCTCTTATTTTTAATAAATATGGTAAAACTTTTCCACTTAAATTCATTTTTGCATTGGCCACATAAGTAATTAAATTATGACTCTGACCCATTAAATCACTAACTAAAATAATTATATAAAATTTTCAAAACTTTTAATAAATCATAGAAATTTATTCAGAACCTCGAGAAAATAAACAACAAATATTTATATTGACTAAAAAGTACATTCCGAACCTATTGAAAATACTACGACACTAATCTGAGGTCGTCTCCATCAAAAGTTGACCATAATTGAGTTTAACTTTCTCAACAAAATAACTTCGTTAATGACTTCAATTAGTTCTGCATAGCGCAAGAATCGATACTACTCATCATCGTAAGTCATAAATCCTATATGAAACTACAGAGAGAGCTAAAATGAAAAAGACTAGTAAAATTTCATAAATGACCGAGAGGGTCGTTACATCAGATACCAATTAAACAATGTTCATCCCCAAACGGGAGAACAAGATTCAAGAAGAGAAAACTAAAAATTACTTGAATCTGCAAAAGGATGCGGATACTTTCTACGCATGTCTGCTTCGGTCTCCCAAGTGGCTTCCTCAATAGAAAGATTTTCCATTTAACCTTTACTGAAGCAATTTCTCTAGTCCTCAGCTTACGGACATCTGTATCAAGGATAGCAATATGTTCCTCTTCATAAGAGAGGTTTCCATCTAACAAGACCGAATCCCAATGGATTATGTAGTTACCATCACCATGAAACTTCTTTAGCACAGATACATGAAACAAACAGTGAATTCTCGATAAACTCGGAGGCAATGCCAATCTATAGGACATCGGCCCCACACGCTGAATAATCTCAAACGGTCCCATATATCTAAGACTACGCTTACCTGGCTTCCTAAAATACATGACACCCTTCATGGGTGAAACTTTGAGCAACACTTGCTTACCCTCTATAAAGTGGATATCTCTAACTTTTCGATCTACATACTCCTTTTACCTACTTTGAGCCATTATTAGTTTCTCCTTAATAAACTTGACCTTATCAATGAGTCTCTCAATAGATCAGTACCTTATGGTCTCACCACAAAAGCATCAAACCACCTAATGGGAAATCTACACCTCCTTTCATATAAAGCCTCAAACAGCGTCACATCGATACTCAAATGATAATTATTATTATATGTAAACTTGGCCAAAGGAAGAAAATGATTCCAATGACCTTCAAAATTCATCACACATGCACGAAATATATCCTTCAATACCTGAATTATTCATTCGAACTGCCCATTGGTCTGAGGGTGAAAAGCTATACTAAGGTCAAACCTAGTACCTAACCTCTCATGCAACTTATTCCGAAAGAGAGAGGTAAATTAAGTACTTCTATCCGAGATAATAGAAATTGGGACCCCATTCAATCGAACAATCTCCTTAAAATAAATCTTCGCTAACTTTTCAGCATTATAAGTCACTTGAATGGGAATAAAATGTGCAACTTAGTCAGCCTATCCATAATAACCCATATAGAATCATACTTTCCTAAAGTTTTTGGAAGATCAACAACAAATTCCATAGCTATCCTCTCCCATTTCCATTCAGGAAGGGTCATTCTCTGAAGAGAACCACCAGGCTTCTGTTGTTCGTACTTTATTTGTTGGCAACTCTTATATTTAGCAACAAAGTCAACTATATTAAGCTTCACTCGACCCCACCAGTAATGCTGCCTCAAATTATTATACATCTTAGTCGCTCCAAGATGTATAGAATACTTTGAATAATGAGCCTTAGATAGAATATTAGGAATAAATCATCAACACGAGGCACACAAAATCGACACTTAATCCATAACACTCTCTCACCATCAAGAATGGCCTCCTTGGACTCACTTTGAAAAAACTTATCTTGAATCTTGCTCAACTTAGAATCCTCGAATTGTTTAGCCTTGATTTGATTAAGAAATATGGACCTTGCCTCAATTTTGGCTAAAATTACTCCTCTCTCAGTTACCTCAAGTCGAATAAACTTGTTAGACAGAGTCTGAATCTCTCTATCCAATGAACGCTTGGTAGCATTCAGGTAAGCCAAGCTACCCATACTTGCTAACTTTCTCCTCAATGCATGAGCAACAACATTAGCCTATCTCGGATGCTACCGAATAGTGATATCATAATCTTTAAGTAACTTCATCCATACACGCTATCTCAAATTCAAATCCCTCTATGTGAACACATACTATAAACTGCAGTGATCAGTGAACACTTTACAATGAAACCCATACAAGTAATGCTTCCATATCTTAAGAGCAAAAACCACAACAGCCAACTCCAAATCATGAGTTGGATAATTCCTCTTATTAGGCTTCAATTGCCTCAAAGAATAAGCAATAACATTCCTTTCCTGCATCAAAATAGCACCTAAACCAAACTATAAAGCATCACAATAAATAATAAAATCCTTACCCTCTACCGACAAGGTAAGAATAGGAGCGGAGTCTAATAAGGTCTTAAATTTTTGAAAGCTCTCCTTACACTCATCAGACCAAATAAAAAGTACATCCTTCTGATTCAACCATGTCATATGAGTAGCAATAGAAGAAAACCTTTCACAAACTTGTGATAATGACTTGCTACCCCACAAAGCTACGAACCTCTATCACTGAAGTTGTCCTAGCTGAATTCTTAACTGCTTCAATCTTCTATGAATCTACCATTACTCCTTTTTTCGAAACCACATTCCCTAAAAAGGATAAAAAATCTAACTAGAATTCACACTTAGAATACTTTGCATAAAGCCTTTTCTCTTTTAACAAACCCAAAACAATCCTTAAGTGCTTCTTATGTTCCTTTTTACTCTTAGAATAAACTAGAATATCATCAATAAAGAAAATCATGAAAGAATCCTAGTAGGGTTTAAATACCCCATTCATCAAACTCATAAAAGTAGCTAGGGCATTAGTCAGCCAAAAAGACATCACAAGAAACTCATAGTGCCCATACCTGGTTCGAAATACAGTCTTAGGAATATCGTTAGGATGAATCTTAAATTGATGATACCCGAACCTCAAATCAATCTTAGAAAATATGGATGCACCCTGTAACTGGTCAAATAAATTATCGACACAGAGCAAAGGATACTTATTACGAATCATAACTTTATTTATTTTTTTGTAGTCTATATATATACGAAGACTGCCATTTTTCTTCTTCATAAACAATATAGGAGCATCGCATGGAGAGGAACTTGGACGGATAAATCCCTTACTCAATAAATCTTGTAACTGAGCTTTTAGCTTCCTCAACTCAACCAAAGTCATCGTATAGGGAGAAATGGAAATAGGATAAGTACCTGGCTCTAGACTAATACAAAAATCAATGTTATGGTCTGGTGGCATGCCAGGAAAATCTGCAGGAAAAACCTCTTGTAACTCACACACCATAGAAACTGACTTAATAGATGGGACCTCTGTAGAAGTGTACCAAAGATGTGCTAAGAAGGCCAAACAATCTTTCCTAATTAACCTCTTTGCACGTAGAAAGAAAATAAGTTTCATCAGAGTAGGACTATAATCTCCTTCCCACTCTAGTCTATCCATTCTCGACATAGCCACAGTCACTGTCTTAGCATAACAGTCTAATATAGCATGACACAGAAACAACAAACTCATACCCAAAATTATGTCAAAATCTACCATATCTAGAATTACTAAATTTTCCTCAGTTTGATAACCCATAAACATAACTAAAAAAGAACGATAAACCCTATCAACAACAATAGAAACACCAACAGAAGTAGACACGTGAATAGAAAGTCAAGTAGATGTCACACCATGTCTAACCCCACAACAAAATTGGCAGATACATATAAAAAAGTAGAGCTAGGATCAAAGAGTACAATGGTTATTTGATCACAAACAAGAATAGTACCTGTAATAAGAACGTCTGATGCCTTTACCTCGGGCATGTTTTGAAAGGCATAGATATGAGCCCTACCACCAATCTGACCGTCACCCCTGCTAAGCTGAGAACCACCTCTATGGGGCTGATTACCACCCGTACCTGCCGATGACCACTACGACCACCCTGTGGATGAATTTTACAATTATGAAAACCTTCCTTACCTATTAGAACTAGAGCTCTAGGAGCTAGCTATTGGCCAGACTAATTATATTGCCTCAAATTAGGAGAAAATCTCTTAATGTGACCAACTTCACCGCACTCATAACATATATGATCCATGTTAGGTAGCTGAGCTGACGAAGCTGAAGTGAGGTAACCACCAAAGTCTGAAGATGGATGGCTAGCTCCTGATGGATCCCCAACAAACACCTACATCGCTGACTGAATGGGGAAGGCAAGGTATCCCTATGAACTTAGACCCCTTTAATAAGAACCACTAAAACTTCCTCCTCTACGAGCCTTCTTTTCTGCTGCCTTGGCATAACTCTCTTTCCTTATGTCCTCCACATTCTTGACAAAATCAATCATATCCTAAAACAAAATGGCCTAAAGATTTCATCTAAATAGCAGAAATCTGGAGAACTGTATTCAAATCCTTCACAAAGAGATGGATCCTATCCTTCTCAATTTTTAGCAAATAAGGTTCATACTAAGACCATGAAGGAAATTTGGCCTCATAGGCTGCAACTAGCATATTTCCCTACTTAAGATTAGTAAAATCATCCCTTTTCTATCCCTTAAAGTATGAAGCATGTACTTCTCTAGAAAAACTGAGTAAAATTGAGTCCAAGTCAATGGAGGAAAACCTGCACCTCTACACTCTACAAAATCTCTCCACCACATCTTAGCATCTCCTTGAAATTGAAAAGTAATCAATTCTACATCATACCTCTTAACCACCCCAATTTTGTAAAGTCTCTCATGACAGCCAATAATAAATTCATAGGCATTCTCAGACTCAGTGCCATGAAAAATAGGTGGCTTTATATTTATAAATTTACAGAACAAATCATACTCATCTCCAGTCATCCCCAGACCCACTACATATTTCGGAAAAATATCTGACCTTGTTACCTCTTCCATCTAGGGAGCTATAGTAGTAGTATGCTGCACCTTCGGATGCTGGAATGCGGGTGTTGGAGGCATAGTCCTGGTTCCTGCCAACCCATTCAAAAAGCTTAGAACCTGTTGAATATCAACGAAAGACATCTGAATAGGAGTTACAACTCTTTGAACTAGTACAACCCCACGATAAATCGACATCCCCTTATTTTGTACTGGCATTGCTTTATCCTCAACTATCTCAGGCATATCCATATGCAGGGGAGAAGATGCTGGTCTACCTCTAGCAGTCTTGTGGCCTGAGATCTGCCCCTGGTGGGTGAAACTCTCTTTTCTCTTCGTCATCCTTCCCTTGACTATCTTCTATCCTAAACTGTAGCCCTAACAGCTGTTTGGTACCTCAACTCTTGATTTATTTGGTTATATTCATACCATCTACGAGAATAAGAATGAAAGAAGTCAGATACCAATTCAAATCACCAGATACCAATTGAAATCATGTAATAGCACATAGGAAAGAAGAATTTGAATTTTTCTTATGTCATGTAGACTCTCAAAGAAATGTACAGACATATCCATACCATTTTACAAGAGTCGACTAGAGATGTCCTTGTACGATGAGGGAGACAAACCTAGGGCTCTGATACCAACTTTGTCACGACCCAAATGTCCATGAGTGGAACCCACACTAATCTTCTTGTTGGAGAACCATCTAAACCAACCATTACCTATTCACTTAGTCAATATTAAAAATATACTATCATAAGTCCACCTTAATAACAATAATCCAAAGCTAATCATTATTAATGGAAAAATCAAACAAACTACTTACTGTAATTCCCAATACTCGAAAGTCATCGTACAGGATATTCTAAATAATGGTCATGTCCAAAAAAGATATATAACAATAAAGTAAATAAAAAATGTTAAATTGCCTGATAGGTGGACAAGAAAAAATAGGATGACCCATGGCGGCCTGGAGACGAAGTGCTCACCCTTGGATTGAGATTTGTTATCAAACTCTAGATGTGAGGTTGTGTCTAAGCCTCTGGAACACTTTCAACACTCAACAAAAGAAGATTACAAGGTAGTATCAGTATAAACCACTATGTACTGATATGTATCATAGGCCTACTCAATTTTGATAGCATGTACATAACATAAATCTAATATTAGCTAGACAGGCATCACCCATAACAAGTGTTCAGTGAATAAACAATACATCAATAATAGGTCAAATAGTTCTTATGAACGAGCCACATAACCATCAAGAATATCAACAATACTGTAAACATCCACAGAATCAACAACAATATCATAAGTAACAACCACATCCTTCTAAACATCATAGTTAGAGCACCATTAGCTCGTTATCTTCTTAATAACTCATACAAACTCCCAAATTTAACACAACTATGTACACATATGCTAAGGGACTTAATTTTGCCCAACTAGTCATGACCTGCAGGGAACAATAATGTTCATGTACCGTATGGGCGTAGTACTTGATCCTCTATAAATAAGTAATATCAATATCATATTTATACAGCATGGTACCCAATACTCCATAAATAAGTAATATTCAATAAAATATTCATACTAGCGTAGTAATCGATCCTCCATAAATAAGTAATATCAATATCATATTAATACCGATGCATTACCCGATCATTCATAAATAAGTGATATCAATATCATATTTGTACTGGCATGGTTCCTGATCCTCCATAAACAAGTGATATCAATATCATATTCGTACCGGCATGGTATCCGATCCTCCATAAATAAGTAATATGAATATCATATTCACACCGGCATAGTACCCGATCCTCCATAACCATATTAGGTAGGATTTATAAATTTCACACTATCTCTCAAGATACAATATGATGTACTAAGTTTATAAGTACACATAAAGTCATAAGACAATTCCATCAAGTAAATTTTCAATAATTATTTATACATGTTTCAACAATTCAAATTTCATCAAATTTAAGCATGTTCGAATATCAATCAAAAAACATCCAATTTAGGAGCATAAACACAATTAAATCGAGTCTAAACTCTAATTAAACCATAACCTGCCTCAAAAGAAGAACTCAAATACAAGCTACCTTGCAAGGGTCTTACCTTTCTATAAAGCTTTCGAATGTTTCAAATCTATTTCAATATATAATTCCCATAAGAATATGAATTCAATGACACTCACTTTATAAATTCTTACTCTAAAAATCTAGATCGAGAACCTAATTTATCCAAATGTGGTAATTGATTCCAGACTGAAAAAATCACTTTAAAAGTAATGAAGAAATAGTAGCCGTGTCACTTTTAATTCGCTGGGAACAATTAAATCAGTGGCCTACGCCACCTTTAAATTCTCACAATTACTTTTGCCTAACCTTTCTTTTCCTATTAGCCTTATTAAAGACAAAAAAAATTGCTAACATACTGTTTTCTTAACCGAATAGGGACAAACAAATTTTACTTTGTACTATTATTTTTCTCATTCTCAATACAGACAAAAACGCTACTAATAATCATTAGACCATTATGAAAAAATTGTAGCATACTTCAATTTCCATCAACGTTTAAATAAACGATGTATGCTATCATGAAGCCTGAATCCGTTTCCCTTTTCTGCATATACTAATTGGTGTTACTTCTTTGCCCTAGCTCTCAATCTATTTATCATTATTTTTTATAAATATGGTAAAACTTTTCCATTTAAATTCATTTTTGCATTGCCTACATAAGTAATTAAATTATGACTCCGACCTATTAAATCACTAACAAAATTAATTATATAAAATTCCTGAAACTTCTAACAAATAATCAAAATTTATCCAAAACCCTGAGAAAATAAATATCAAATATGTACATTGACTAAAAAGTACATTTTGGACCTATTGAAAATACTACGACACTAATATGAGGCCGTCTCCATAAAAGGTTGACCATTATCGAGTTTAACTTTCTCTACTAAATAAGCTCTTTAATGACTTAAATTACTTCCGAATAACTCAAGAATTGATACTACTCATCATTGAAAGTCATAAATCATGTATATAACTACAGAGAGAGCTAAAATAGAAAAAACAAGTAAAATATCACAAAGAAAAGGGAGGGTTGTAACACAGTTGTCACAACCCGAACCAGGGCTTGGTCATGGAAGGCATCTCAAGTCCTACATGGACTGGAGACCACCCCTTCACACCTAACTAAGCAAAATAATATCCTTGATGTCGGATAAATTTTGAACATATAACAAGATAGCATACGACAAGCTTAAGGAAAATTGAAAATATGTCTATCACCAACGACTGGAGACCGTCCAAACAACTAACTAACATCGCTCAATATCCACAGTAATCCAAACATACCTTCTAACATAAGAACTAAAACCAGTTTTGGTTGGGACATGTCCCCAACTCTAACAAATGACAATGAGAATGAAAAAGATAATGTTAATGAAAATAAAACTCTCAACTCTAGTCTATGATAAGGACTGATTAAATGTCTAAGTTTTCTAAAGTATGAAAGCTCACCACTTCACCATAATGAACTGATGAACAGAGATGATCCGCCTAACTCTACACATCAAAAGTACACTTGCATTCAAACCCTGCATCGCATGAGGATACAATAGCTAGAGATGAATAGTAGGCTGAACACTAGTATGAAACTCAGGTGTACGGATAATATAATGCCATGATCCACTATTTCAAATCATTCAAATCTAATACACATAATTAAATGCATATACATATATAAATATCATATATTGGTATAGGGAACAAGGCTTAACATGTAATTTGAATCTTTAGGCTGGATTGTGTAGCTGAACCGTCATAACATAAGAAGGCACACACAAGGTATATGGTCCCAACTCTCCCCTAGCTAGTAGGGCAGAGTGCGTATGGCCACATGAGCAAGAAGGTATACATATGCACTATGGGGGACTCAAACCTCCCGACATATCAAGGTGACATAAGCACCAAATCATCTAATAAGATGTGGGAGACTTAAACCTCCCAATCATATGATAATAATATACAGGGGAACTTGAACATCCCAGTCATATAGACCCTCACATCGGCTACCACATTTCTAATGTGGGTGCCTCGAGACCACCACTTTCACGACTCAGCTATACAACTCTCATTAAATCCAAACTAAAAACATTTATCATACAATCCTATTCATTAAACCATAATACACATTTAGACATATATTGTTGGTATCGTCATACCAACTACACTTGCAAGGTAATATCAACATGTCAACCCAATTATCATCACTTGGGGGAATTCACAACCCCTTGGGGTTAATTATATATTATTTTAGGAAATTTAGAACCCCATAAGGTTCAATTCAAAATTATTATGCAATAGTATAACAACAGTTTAAATTCCTATATTTTTCATAACTAAAACCAATTTCACAATATGGGGTTGATGTCATAACCGGCTGGCCTAAATCCTTTGGATCTCTTTGGAATACATAACGTTCACAACGTTCACTAACCCTAACATCCCCGACCCAACGTTCACTAACCCTTGACTGGCCAATGCTGGCGACGGTGTAGGAGTGCTGAAAACTAGTAAGGTTATGTCCTCGGCCCCGTTCTCTCGCCCTAGTCCTCTCTATCCTCTCCTCTTCCTTTTTTCTCATCGTCTTCTGAACCAATCGAACACTGCTTTCATCAGCGATTTAATGTCATAGTCGGCTTGACTTGGCATAATGCTCAGAATAGTAATTAGTCCTCATTGGAAAGAAGTCAGAAGACGTAGTCATCTTATCCACGATGAACCAAATCGAATCAAACTGCAAGCAAGATAATGGAAGACCAGTAACAAAATCCATATTAATTATTTCCTATTTCCACACTGACAGTTCAATCTCTTGAGTTAGTCCACCGGGCCTCAAGTGCTCTACTTTTATTTGCTGACACACTATGCACTTAGCCACAAAATTGGCTACATCTTTCTTCATGTTATTCCATAAATAAATCTCCTTAAGATCATGATACATCTTCATCAAACAACATGAATAGTATAATGCAACTCATGAGCTTCAACCAAAATTCTTCTTCGCAACCCATCAACATCAGGAACACATAACCTGCCTTAGTATCTCAAGATACCATCACCACCAATCTAAAAAATCATCACTTTCTACCTACCTACATCATTCTTGATTTGCATTAGAATAGGATCCAAAATTTGCTTCTCCTTCACTTCAGCTCCAAGAGATGACTTCGCCACCTCTTGAACAATCACACCACCATCCTCAAAATCCAATAGACAGACTCCAAGATTGGCCAATCGGTGAATACCCTTCACCAAATCCCACTTTTTCTCATCCATATGAGATAAGATTCCTATGGACAACCTGCTAAAAGCATCAACAACCAGTTAGCTTTACCTGCATGATAGTGAAGACTCATGTTATAGTCTTTGAGCAACTCAAGCCATCCTCTTTTCCTGAGATTTAGTTCTTTCTGTGTACACTCGTATTGCAAGTTATTATGATAAGAATAAATATCAACATAGACCCCATATAAATAATCCCGCTAGATCTTTAATTTAAACACCACAACTAACAATACTATATCATGGGTTAGATAATTCTTCTCATAAACTTTTAACTATTTAGAAGCATATCCAACCACCTTGCCATGCTACATTAACACACAACCCAATCCTACCCGAAATGCATCATAATAGACAACAAAACCCTCAATGCCCTCAGGCATATCAAGACTAGAGCCGAAGTTAACTTATCTGTTTGCTTCTCAAAACTACCCTCGCAAGCATCATACCAAGAGAATTTCACCTTCTTTTGAGTCAACTTTGTTAAAGAGGTGCAATAGAAGAGAACCTCACCACAAACCATCTATTATGACCAACTAAACCCCAAAAGCTCTGAATATCGGTTAGAGTCGTGGGTCTAGGATACTTCTTAACTACCATAACTTTCTATGGATCCACCATGATCCCCTCACTAGAAACAACATGTCTCTACATTCAAGCAGAACTCACACTTAGAGAAATTTGCATACGAATACTGCTCTTTCAAGGTTTGCAACCCTAGGCAGGGGTGATCGGCATGACCTTCCTCCCTCTTAGAGTATACCAAAGTATCACTGATAAAAAAAATGACAAATAGATCAAAGAACTAATGAAAAACCCAATTCATAAGGTGCATAAATATTGTCGGGGCATCGGTTAAATTGAAGGACATCTCCAAAAACTCAAAATAACCATACCGGGTTCAGAAGACAGTCTTAGTGATATCCACCTCCCTAATCTTCAATTGATGGTAACCCGACCGAAGATCAATCTTAGAAAAAAACTTTGCACCCTGAAGTTGATCAAATAAATCATAAATCCTCGAAAAGGGGTACTTATTCTTCACGAGCACTTTATTTAATTGGCGATAATTAATACACATCCAAAGGGATCCATACTTCATATGCATGAAAAATATAGAAGCACCTCATGGAGATATACCAGGGTAGATGAAATCCTTGTCAAAAAGATCTTTCCACTGGTCCTTGAGTTCTCTCAACTCAATCGGATCCATTCTATAAGAAGGGATAGAAATAGGACGAGTGTCCATAAAAAGATCAATCCCAAAATAGATTTTCCTATTGGGAGAAATACAAGGAAAATCATCAGGAAATACCTCGGGAAATTGACAGACCACAGAGATAGTCTGCAAAGAAGGTCCTTTGGATCTAGAATCCTTAATATGCACTAAGTGATAGAGGAACCCTTTTGAAATTAATTTTTGGGCTCTAAATATGAAATGAACCTTCCCTTGGGTACTAGGGAACTACCTTCTCATTCAATCAATGGCTCATTGGGGAAGTGGAAAATGACCCTACAGGTTTGACAATTAAGAGACACATAACACGAATACAACTAATCTATCCCCAAAATCACATCAAAGTCTAACATGTCCAACTCTATCAGTTCTACCAAGGTCTCTCTACCATACACCGACATCATACAACCCCATAGACTCTTCTAGCCATAATAGAGTCACCCATTGGGGTGGACACAGAGGAGAGGTCCGAAATACATTCAGGATCAAAGCCATAATAGATAGCCACATAAGGGGTCACGTTAGAAAGAGTATACCCTAGATCAAGTAGAAAATATACATCATGAGATAAGAGTTTAAGCATACTAGTAACAATATCGGGGGATGCCTTAGAATCCTAGAGAGTGGCAAGAGCGTACAGACGGTTTTGGTCAGTGCTGGAGCCAGAAGCAGAAGTAGCACCTTTTGGTACAGGAGCTGATGAAGTAGCAACAAGAATCTTATTTTCCCCAGAAACAACCTTAGAAGGACAATACCTCTGCATATGACCAATCTGACCACATTTAAAGCACTTATTCCTCCCCTCTTCACAGACACCATGGTGTATCTGACCATAAAATATACAAGAAGGATATGATGGAGATGATCGAGCTCTACTAGTATATTACTGGGGTCTTGGTGATCTCAACCCACTATCATACTGAGACCGAAGATCACCCGATGGCTTTGGATAAAGAGTATTAGCCGTAGAGTAGGAGCTAAAATTCACTCACTTCTTCTTAGGCCATTTTCCACCATCTCTACCACTTTGTTGCTGACCTCTACCATGATCTAAATAGAAAAACTTCTTACTCTGCCTTTCACTCATCTCTGCTTGCTTTTTTTTTTTTCATCCACTTGTTGAATATATACCATAAGTCTAGAGATGTCCATATCCTTATTCAACAAGATAGCCATGCTCTCCAAGATTAACTCATGGGACAACCCATAGGCAAACTTCCTTATTCTATCCCTGATGGTAGACACCAATTTTGGAGAATAATGTGATAGCTAATGTAACTTCAAGGCATACTCCTGTACTAACATCCTTTCTTGTTTCAAATTCACAAATTCCTAAGCCTTAGCCTTTCTCAATTCCTGAAGAAAAAAGCAATCAAGAAAAGCACTTGAGAAGTCATCCCACAAAGCGGACTCAGCATCCTCACCCCAAGACTATTCCCACTTTTTATACCATTGGTATGCTACATTCTTTAAATGAGAGGTGACGAGATCTACACCCGTCATATTAGTAGCATGCATCACACAAAAGATCTTTTCTATCTCATTAATAAAATTTTGAGGATGTTCCTTAACTTCAGATCCAGTGAAAATAGGAAGACTCAACCTCATAAATTGGCCAACTCTAGTGGCCTCAGATTATAAAGCAACTGAAGCAACACCTTCAGTCTAAGAGGCCACCAAATGGTTAAGCAAATGAATCAACTGGCAAAACTTAGCATTAGACATGCCATCCTAGGGTACCTGAGGAGGGATAGAGGGAGCCAGTGGAGTTCCATCAGGTTAATCAAAAGTAGCGACCCTAGATCGTGTCTGAACTCCTGGAGTTGGATGAGCTCCATCCACATTGTCCTCAGATGGGATAGAGGGATTTCCATGAGCATCAGATCTTCTGGGAGACATGATCTAAAGTGCGTACATATGGTAATTAGAGAAGTTCAAGACCTTAGACTATAGCTCTATAATAGAACAACAAGAAAGGGAAACATTCTTAAATGTCTCATAGCCTCTCCCTTATAAGTGTGGCATGCAACACACCCATAAATGAGACTCTACTTGACACAACTTTGTTGGACACCCAATGACACCAAACCAAGGCTCTTATACTATCTATGTCACGACCCCAACTAGGGCCTGGTCGTGATAGACATCTCAAGTTCCATATAGACGGGAGACAACCCCTTCACTCCTAACCAAATAACATAGTATCCCTATTGTCGAATAAATTCTGAACATATAATAAGATAGCTTTCAACAAACTT
This sequence comes from Capsicum baccatum var. pendulum, assembly GCA_030864225.1. Taxonomy (NCBI): domain Eukaryota; kingdom Viridiplantae; phylum Streptophyta; class Magnoliopsida; order Solanales; family Solanaceae; genus Capsicum; species Capsicum baccatum. The sequence continues at coordinate 163,336,941 of CM061560.1, forward strand.
AAGGAAAACTAAAAACATGTCTATCACCAATGATCGACGATGGGCCAACAACCGACCAATGTTACCTAATGTCCATAGTAATCTAAACAAAGCCTTCTAACATAAGAACCAAAACCAGTCTTGATCGAAACAAGTCCCCAATTCTAATAAATAACAATGAGAATTAAAATGATAATGTTAATGATAGTGAAACTCTCAACTCTAGTCTATAATAATAACTGATGAAATTTTGAAGTCTTTTGAAGTATGGAAACTCACCACTTTACCACAATGAACCAACAAACTGAGTCTATTTACCTAACTCTATGTAGGAAAAGTACACTAGCCTTTAAACCCTATATTGCAAGAGATAGAACATTCAAAGACAGTAAGTGGGGTAAACACTAGCATGAAACTCAGGGATAAGGATAATATAATGCCATGATCAACTATTTCAAATCATTCAAATCCAATACACATAATCAAATGCATATATATATATATATATAAATATCACATCCGAGACAGGGAACAAGGCTTAACATGTAATTTAAAAGTTTAGTCCGAATTGTGTAGCTCAGTCGTCATAATATATGAAGGAACTCACAGGCTATACAGGCCCAGCTCTCCCCCAACTAGTAGGGACTTAGTGCGTATGGCCGTATAAACTAGAGTGTATACATATTAACTATGGGAGACTTAAACCTCTCAGCATATCAAGGTGACACGAACACCAAATTATGTAATAAGATATGGGGAACTCAAACCTCCTAATCATATGATAATAATATTAAGGGGGACTCAAACCTCCTGGTTATAAAGACCTTTGCATAGGCAATTATGGTTTCTAGTGTGGGTCCCTCGGGACCACCACTTTCATGACTTAGCTACACAACCCTCATTAAAGCTTAATTAAAAACATTTATCATACATATCCACATATTACACCACCATACACATTTTGGCATATATTGTTGGTATCGTCAAACCAACTACACTTGTAAGGTAACATCAACATGCCAAACCAATTATCATTACTTGGGGAAATTCATAACCCCCTGAATTTAATTAATCATTAGTTTGGGGAATTACACAACCCCATAAAATTCAATTCAAAATATTATGCAATACTACAAGAACAAGTCAAATTCCCACATTTTTCATAACTAAAACTAATTTCACAATATGGGGTTGGGGTTATAAGTAGTTTAAAAGTCAGAGTTTGGAGAAAATCACAATTCCCTAGTTCATTCACCATACCCATGCACCCATAAGTTTAAAACCATAATCAAAGCATGGATAATTATATGTCAACCATGGGAAAACATCTTTCAACCATAAGCATTTAAAATCCTCAACCCTTGATTTGAAACCAATATTAATATCTCATTAACAATGCTTTAAAACATATGTTTTTTACAAATTAACAACAAGGAAAGAGTAACATGCCTGAAATACCAGGTTTTACGAAAGAAATTAAACCATGGAGTCCTTGGATAACCTACTTCTTGGAAAATCTAAGCATGACTGCTTGAGAGAATTTGATAGAGCCTTTTGAAATGTTTGAGTATGTTAAGGATAAAATATAACTCCCTAAAGTGCTTTATGGATGTGGAATTTTAACTGGGTAAGGAGAGAATTGCCCGAAGTGACCTCTATTTAAAAACTAAAATTTAGTCTTCAGTGAATACAAATCATTATATGACTCGTAATGATACATTATGACTTATCACAAGTAGTTGTAGTCAAGATAGAACCACCAAGGCTTTATACTAGATTGGTAACGATTTATACCACCGAATCATAACCACTTCTCGTACTAAAGACAGTAATAATTTAGGGTGACACAATAGACACCCTGCGATTGTGACATAATGAATAGTCATGAGCCTTTTCGACTCATGGCCTTAAGTCATAATAAAGATAGTTTCTTGGGGAAAACTTTCTGTACACCTTACGAATTAGTCGTTACAACCCATAAGAAGTCTTGACATCTAGTTGAGAGCCATTCATACTCAGAGCAGAATACTAAGACACTTGTTTTGATTTAAGTTATGACCGAGTCCCTACAACCCGTCTAGACCCCCCACGACTCATCAGGAAATTCATAGTTAGGATAATGAGGATAAAATTTTAGAAAATTTTCAAGGGCCAAAAACCCGGGGCATTACAACAATGTTGGGAGACATGTTGGTAAATCAAATGAAGTTCCTCTGCCTTTGTCCAAATTTAATATATGGCACATCATAAACATTACCGCATTTACCAAAAGACATCCATTTAGATATTTGAGAAAGATAAAAGTTATCGGATTTTTATTAATTTCCTTTTAAAACTATATATAGTAGGTAATAGTTAATTTTTATTATTTGGTAGATTGTACAACCCTATCTCACACCTACTTTGAAAGAGATAGAATAGAGTTACGTGTAAACTCTAGTACCATACTGGAATGAGGTGAATGATGTCTTCATTGATGGATTGAAGGATGATTTAAGTGATCTTACTGTCCTTGAGTTACCTGCCGATGATGATGATGAAGACGTGAATCTTGTTGGTAGGCAAAGTAATTTGGCTCAAAGGGTTGGGGAAGAGAAAAAGTATTCTAAGAAATTATTTAATTGTGTGTCAAGGATTGCAAAGTGTTTGAGCTCTCCTGAGAAGCATATGTCAAGTATGAAACAAAATATGATAAATTATTGTGGATTGTGTGAATAAGAAGAAAAAATAAAGGAGTGGCAAGAATAAGAAGGAGAAAGAAGAAAAAGATGAATAAATTTGACTTTTTTTAATTCTAGTTGATTCATGAATTGTGCAATTTTACTAATCATGTCCAAAAATATACAAAATATGCATATGTGGATGATGAAGTGATTCGATGAGATGTTGTTGGATCCTTTGAAACAACAGTTACACGCTTGAAAGTCTAAATTAACAGATCCCACTAAACTATTTCCTCAAAATAATTATGTCCCTAATTAAGGATATGATAAAGAAAATGGAAGTTTATGGAGTCTATATTAAGGATGTTCCTAATAATGATGATAAGATTACCAAGGCCAAGGAGCTTGATGGGATCTTTGATGAAGTTGTTGTTGAAAAAGAGGATTTGGCCAATGTAAAGGTGGGGGATAGTGTCTATGCTGAAGCTACTGAAGAGGAGGAGCATACCAAGACTAATCCATCATCTAGAGAAGGAGCACACCAAAATCAAGTCAACTGATGGGAACTATGATGTAGCAACTAAACAAGAGGAGGAGCTCAACAAGGCTTAGGCAGTTGATAGGGAACCTGATGGAGTTGATGGGGTTGATGAGGCAGAAGATGTGATATTGACAAAATCTGAAGTGGTTCCTTATCATGAAGCCATTGAAGATGATTCATTGAAGGTTTGCTTTGGTGATTTTCCAGTTCAAGAAGAGCCACTAGATAATGTGATGTCCGTTGTTAAGACATTAACAAAGAAGAAAAAGACAAATAATCTATGGTTTTAATGTAGGGTGTAAGACAATTAACATTTATGATTTTGATGTGGTGCTCAGTTTAGACAGTTTAGTTTATGATTTGACATGAGATTTTTATGATTTGTTGCTCGATTAAGATAATTGTTTATGATTTTGGTGTTTGGTTAAGACAATTTTATTTTTCATTTGGATGTGGGATTTTAGATAATAAATTTATATGAAATTGGTGCTCAGTTAAGAAAATTTTATTTTCATGATTTGAATAGTTTTTTAAATATATCTTTTTATTTAACATGAAATTAATTTTTATTGAAATACATGTCACATTATTTCTATAAAAGAAATACTAGTAATATACCATACACCAAATAGACGATATTGATCAAATAAAAATAAGTATAATACTCCTACTGTTTTGTTACATATTTTTAAACAGCAAATACTAGTAGTATACCATATTGTCACCATCCCTAGTCTATTATCATATTCTTCAGCCACAATTAAACTCCGTTTAGTTGATCCTTTTCTATCTTTGTGTCTCTCAATAAAAATTTCAAGGGATTCCTTTTGTCTTCAGCATCCTTAAACAATGTAATAAGCAGGTTCTTAATTTCTTTAGATTCTCTAAGCATTTTTAGTAATTGAAACATGGCTACACCTTGAAATATTGACATCTCCAATCTCGAACTCAATGTGAAAGGGTTTCTTCTAGGTCATAAACTCAATGTTGACTTCTTTTAATATTTTCTCTTGTCGTGTGGCATAGCTCAATCCACCTTAAATAACTGGATCTTTTATTTTTCTATGAAAAATGTATTATTCATTTTAATATTGAAATCACAATAAAATTTACACACTAATATTTAAAAACTCACCTTTATAATTGTTAAATTATCGAAACTACGATCTGAATTTTTTTTGATACACGATGCTTTTAAGTCGATTGACTTATCACAAAAACAAATATCAAATAGTTCAACAAATAATTGAAGTTCAAAATTAAATAGAAAAGTTGAGCATAAAAGGATGATGTAGAAGTTCAAAACATGAAGAAATAAATATGGCTCTTTTAAACATGAAAATTCTGTTGTTACCATTAAGATTGTGTAAAAATTTTAATTTTACTGTTGAAGATGGTAGAAATTTCAAATTTGACCATTGAATTTTTTTAAATTATTAATAATAGACACCAAGTCAATGATATACTCGTCCATGAATCAATTTATCATAAACGTCTATCAATAATAATTTTATATGATTAAAAAGGGAACTAAATAAATAAATTAAAAAAATGAATGGGTCCAATTCACTTTAGAAACTTTGGTATGCTTATTACAACATATTATAGTCCACAATAAATGACTAGGATGATCAAAAATATTTTTATATGAGCAATGGTGGTCTAAAGGGAAATAATACAATAAATAATTAAAATGAATAAGTAAAAAATAGTTCAAACACTTTGGTACTACTTATTATAATATATTATAATCCACATAAATTTATTAGCGTGATCAAATGTATTTTTGGATAAGCAATGACGTTTTCTAACCATAACATAGATATGAAGATGTGCTCAAAGTATAACACTATTATACATAAGTGGTTAGCATTGTCATTCTTTATCCAAAGACACCTTTGGTCACCCTAACCAATTTATGTGGACTATAATAAGTTGTATTGAAGTGTTTGAACTATTTTTTAGCCATTTATTTATTTTCAGTTATTCAATTAATTATTTCCTTTTTAGTCATTTTACGGAACTTAGATCAACATTATTCATACAAAAGCACCTTTGATTACTCTAATTATTTTATGTGGACTATAATATGTTGTAATTAGTCGTACGAAAGTGTTTGAAATGATTTTTACCTTTTTATTTTTTTATTTTTTTAATTAATTTTTTAACAATAAACCCTAATTGTCGATTGCAGTTTATATTTTATTGTGGTCTATAATATAATGATTTCTGGATAACGACAATTGCATGTCTTTATTTTTTTTATTCATAAGCATTGATTATTTTCTTTTTATCCTTTTACTTGTAGTTATTCAAGACAACCTCATGCTTCAATCCTTTTCACCCTTTTAGTTGTAGTTGTAGTTGGTCATACAAAATTATCTATTTATTTTTTTATAAGTATTTTATTTTTTTATTTTAATTATTTATTAAATTTCTAATAATTTATTTATAACTATGTGTATCCATTCTTATCCTTTTAGTTGTAATTATTCATTCTCAATATACTTAATAGTACTAGATCAGTTGATAAAAAATTTAGAGGTTTTAAAATTTTAGAGTCTTCATTGTTTACAAACCATTCAAAGTAACTAATAAAAGAAATTTGAAATTGAAATAGTAATGGAGAATCAAATATATAAACATAAATTTCATTAACAAGAGTTCATTTCCATTTAAAAATATCATCAACTGAGATTTTCAGTCGAATAAAAATTGCCCTTAAATATCAGACAATTTGTCTCATGTCCCACTCGTTCTCTCTTATCTTGGACAACACCTCAAAAGAGATTGTTCATGTCATTCCTAAAAATGAAAACGTCATAGTTGTTAGTGCGTTGGAAGTGAAGTTGGTAGTTGCGGTAGAAAAAGACAACGGAGCTGATGCTTTGTGCCATCTTTTATTGAATGGTTAAAGAAGAAGGTGAAGAAGATTGATGAGTGTAATTGGAGTGTTGAGCAAGATTAAATCCATGATAGAGTACACTAGACTTTATAGACTGAGTTGGGTGATTTGAAACGCCCACCAATGATAAATCAATGCATGGCTGCTTCATTGTCTCTTGAGAGTGATGCACTATTATCGAGTAGTATAGTCGTCACAATAAATAGACAATTTTTTCCTGTTTGAATAAGTAAGTTCCTTCATTCTTGTACATCAATCGTGTGAATGATAAATCACATATATCATAATCGAATGGTGTAGTTTAATTTTGTTATCTTTAATTTTCCACTAGCAGTAAAGTAATTCGCATCATTAAATTGTTATAACTTAATTTTATACTAGCATAATTTTATTATTTTGTACTAAAAACTTTTAACTACCATCATTCTTTGAGGAATTTCAAATTACTATGAATTTAAAAGACAAAGACGAATAAAAACTAGTAGTGCAAAATTTAATTACATTGCCTTTGAAAAATTACAATGTACTTTAAAATAAAAAATAAAAAGCATTAATAGACTTAAACTTCATATTGTTCTTTTGTGGACATTTTTCTTGCATAATGAGCAGTTTTTCCTCTTTCTTGGCTTTCTATGTGGTTTTAAAACATCAAAAATATGTTTCACCTTTTTTCTTTCGGACTTTAGAACGTAATGAGGTGGCAACATCTTAATCTCTTTTAAATGCTTGAAAATAATTCAATTCAATTTCAGAGGAACTAAATAGAGAGTTTCACTATATGCACTTCAATAATGCTCAACATGATAGACAAGAAAAGTATATTCATAAATGGTTTTACCCTAATCATCTCTGAACTTCAATGTCAAGGTTGTCATAACATGATCGTAGGGGATTTTCATCAAGTCAATCTTTCTATAAGAACATGTATATTCGAGTAGATTGACCTTGGTTATCACTTTTGAATACATTGTACTTGGATGCATTCCCTTTTATGGTACTCACACGTAATTTATTTTTGATGTTCATATTTGTCCGTCTAATCTTTTCAACCTTTGAAACAAATTTATTGGTGGCTTTTAACATTTTTGAATCTTTCTAAATTTTTCATAAAACTTCTTGGCTATGGAATTAAATATGGAATCCACAAGAAACTCCCTTTCATCCATCAATATGGCATTGAGTGATTCTGCGATGTTCGTGGTCATCACATCAAACCTATTCCCGAAAAATTAAGTCTGCTCTACCTTATAAATCAATAGTAACCTCAAGTCACTCTGCTGCTTTGGGACATTTACTCTTGAACTCTGAAAAATATTTGAAAAATTCCCTATAGCTAAACACCCTTGCGGCATGGTAGTATAAATATATATATATTTCCCATATAAAAAATTATTTCATAGGTTTTTATCGAGATGCCTCGTGCAAAGTCCATGGTGAGCTTGTCTATATACCTTGAAAAAGTCATTGGCTATGCTCGTAGGCCTATCGAAGATCATACACAAGTCTGGTTCATCAACAATAATAGACTGCAACTTCTCAAAAAAGAAGGTCCATGAATTATCATGTTTGTTATCAACAATGCAAAAATTAATTGAAAAGGTGTGCTTCTCTATATCCTGAGTAACAACATTAAATAACATACCTTCATATCCCTGAATGCAAGACCTATAAGTGATGAAGTAGTACACGAACATTCCATGTTTAATATTATAGCTAATAGTATTTATGTATACCAGTATTCATTTCCTTTACCATGTGGGAAAATCCCGACATGCAAACTTGTACGTGCTCTGAAGTACCCCTCTCCATGTTCTAGGCCAATACACCTGTATACTTGTACTTATAATTGCTTGTTTTACTTTGAAACTTTTTGAATATAATCCTCGATATTTTCTGTAGGGTTGGACCCTTATTATCAATACAACCCTTGGTCAGGAGTGAGGCAATTAGAGTCGATGAGATAATTTTATGCTTGCCCATGACGTTTTTCAATGTCACAAGTGTGATGACCTACATAGTAGTAAATGCAAAACTTATCCGAGGTCTCATACTTTATAGAACACAACATCCACCCACAGTTACGACTCCTACACCTCAAGATGTAGAAATTTGAATAATTTGTAAGTATTTTGATGTTGGGCGTATTTATACGTCTAAGCACTATAACTTACCTATATTTTAGCTAAGTTTTGAGGATAAAATACATAATTCTTGCACTTTTAGTCTCTTTTTAGTTAAGTGAGCTGACCTATGTGATTAGTAAGCTTTTCAGGTACTAATGAGAAAGATTACAGTTCTTTGGGGACCTGTGGATAGCAGAGGAAACTTCACATAAAAGGAAAACGACTTTTGGACTGAATGTAATAGATGGGAATTTTCTTCTGGGCAAACTCAATATTTTTAAATAGTTGAGGACTTAGTAGTAATTTATTAGAGAAGGATGTTATTAAAAGCCTTATGGCTGAATTTTTATGGGGGTATCATATTATTTTGAAACAAGAAAAGGCGGCTTAGCTAAGGGTGAGAGTGAAAAACGTTTTCTCCTCTTGATTTCTCTATTTTGTGGACACTAAGATCATCCTCTAATCTTGAGTATGATGAACATTCTTATGGTTATTTTCTTTTGGTTCATGAGTAGCTAAGCTTATTTGTTAGGGTTATGGAAACCTTGTAGTATACTCTCTATTGCTATGGGTTTTTGAATTTATAATGTGTTGATCCACTTATATCATTACTCTCTTCGTTATGATTGAATTCTCGTGGTTTCAAACATAGGGAATATGCCATTATAACAATAACTTATTCGATAGAAAAGTTAATGTTTGGAAAAGAGAGTAGTGAAAAGAAAATAGAATTTCCAACCTCTATTTTACACGTTAATGCCTTAATAGGATTGATGATTTGGAGAGTTCGTATGATAGGTTGTACACTTTGGATTCGAGAGAACTAAAGTGAATTAATACTTGATGGTTGAGAAACACTTGGATTTAGAATTCGAATACATCTCTCTATAAGTGCATGCATGTATAAATCCTTAATACTCATAGTTAATAGAGAAGTAAAAGCTACAAGGTGGACATAACCCTAACCTGTCATTCTCTGTAATCAAATATTAATACACATATTGCTTCATTATTATATTATAACTATCACTTCAGATCAAAACCAAAACCCCCTATTCAGGAACCTCTGACCAACAGTCCAGTAACAACTACAATACTTAGTAACACAGTATTCCCTGTGGAATTCGACACCCAACCTATTTAGGTTCTATATTTGACAGCGACCTCTTACTCTTTCGTAAGAGAGGTGTAATTTGGGCGTATCAAATTTTGGTGCCGTTGCCGGAGAGTATAATTGTCAACTAAGGTTGTGTTTGTTAATCGACCTTTTGGTCAAAGATTCCTAAAATTTTACTTTTTGTTTGTTGGTTTTGTTTTGTTAAGGTTCTGCAGATTGTATGACAAATACACGGAGATCAAGTCAACCATCATTACCTATAAATCCTGAACCATATCTCATTGGCAGAATGGATGCGCAACGAGACCCGGAAAGGATAGCTACTCAACAGGAGTAGGATAGGTTAGTTGCTTTGGTAGCTACGCAAGTAAATTAGCAGAATGCTGATAACCTAGGCCGGGTACCCAATCCGGATGATGAAGACCTGGGTGATGGTGAGCTACTAAATCCAAGGCGTGCAGAGGATTTGGCTGCGCCTGTGAATAGGAATGTCAACAGAGATGACTTGGATGGGACTGGTGCCACGGGGGCTATTATTCCTCCGTATTTAGCACTCGGAGCCAAGTTCAATAGCACCATCACTATGATCCATCTATTTCAACTCAAAGGGATATTTGATGGACTTGCAGACGATGATCCGAATATGCATCTGATTAATTTTATCTCAACATGCAAATCGTTTGACAATCTAGGGATTGGACAGAATGTGATCCGGCTGTGCTTATTTCCATTGTCTCTATCTGGAGAGGCTACTCTATGGTTAAACGGGCTAACTCTGGACTCTATTACCAATTGGAGGCAACTGAAAGATGCTTTCCTAGAAAGATTCTTTTCGCCGTCCAAAAAGGCACAATTGAGAGATGAGATAAGCAATTTCAGATAGCTTCCAACTGAAGCTCTCCATGAGACTTAGGAGAGGTTCAAGAAAAATCTTATGGGTGCCCAAATCATTAGATGACCAATGTCCACTTGATGGAGATATTATATAGGGCTTTGAACTCGGTGACTAAGCCAGTGGTAGATAATGCTGTGAGTGGGTCATTCATGGACCTTACTTTTCTTGAGGCATCTGATATGCTAGATCGTATGACAAAGAAGAGTAGTGCTTGGCATACCAGGGACTCTGAGGTAGCAAGCTCTACTGTATCTATTGGCATGATGGCAGAACAGAGGCGAAGGAAAGAGGAACGTGACCAGGATATGGCTTATATAAAAATAAAGATGGACCTTTTTACTAAGCATTTATTTTTGGGGAAGACAGAAAAAGTCAAAGCTATTGTATCACAGGGAAGAGCTGACTTCAATTCTGAGAAGGAAGCAAATTACTTGAATAATCAGGGGGGTTTCCGAGGCAGTGGCCAAGGAAACCAAGGTCAGAACTATTATGAAAAATCCAGATACAAGGACCGAGACCAAGGAAATTGGAAGAATAAGAATGATAGGAGCGGTTTGTATGTCCCTCCTGGAAATCATAAAACTGCTGTATCTAGCTCTAGGAAGATGTCCATGGAGGATATGATGGCCAAGATATTGAAAGGAGTGGAGGAAATCAACACGGAGTAGCTGAGGTAAAAAATGATTTGTCCTCAATGAATCAATTGGTTGACTTGCATTCCACTTTAATAAAATAGTTTGAATAGCAAATGAGTCAACTATCGGTGGCATTCAATCAAAGGAAAGCTGGCACTTTACCAAGTGACACTGTGCAAAATCCAAGGAAAAATAGATCATGTTTGGCCATTACTACTAGGAGTGGTAAGATATTGGAAAATCCATCCAAGGGTAAGTCTGTAGTTGATAGTATGGAGGAGAATATTGATGAAGCAGATTGTGATGATTCTGTAGAAGTTGAAAATCAGGATGAGGTCATTCATGATACTACACCTAGCTATCAGCAGTCTAAAAAGATTGATAATGGGAAGTACAATGAAAAGAAACTGGTGGACAAAACTCTGTTAAAACCACCACCCTTTTCCTCAGAGACTGAAGAAAAAGGCCGATGATACTAAGTTCAGTAAATTCATGACCATGCTGAAGCAGCTGACTATAAATGTGCCTTTGGTGGAGGCACTAGAGCAGATGCTAGGGTATGCCAAATTTATGAAGGACCTTTTGACAAAGAAAAGGGCAACAAGCTATGAACCGGCAGATAATTTCCATCATTGCAGTACGATTGCCACAAGGTCCTTTGTACAGAAGAAGGCAGATCCGAGTGCTTTCATTATTTCTTGCACGGTTGGATCTTTAGATTTTGCTAAAGCTTTGTGTGATTTGGGGTCTAGAATTAATTTGATGCCGCTAGCTATTTATAAATAGTTGGGGTTGAGAGATCCTACACCAACCAACATGCGGCTTGTAATGGCAGATAGGTCGGTAAAATGGCCTATTGGGATTCTGTACGATGTATTAGTGAAGGTGGCTACTTTTATTTTTTTTTGTAGATTTTGTTATTTTGAATTGCGAGGTGGATTTTGAGGTGCCCATAATCTTGGGTTGACCTTTTCATGCAACCGGTAGTGTGCTTATTGATTTGCGAGCAAATGAGCTTTTATTTTGGATGAATTACGAAGTGGTATATTTCTATGTATGCAAATCAATGAAGCAGCCCAAGGATATGAATGTGTTCTCTATAGTTGATGTTTATTATGAGGATGAGAAGGAATTATCTTTGGAGGAGCAGCTTACTGTTGTGCCATTGGCTGCTGTACTTATGAACTTTGATCGTGAGGATATTGATGAGTACGAAGAAACTGTCTGTGCTTTGACAGGAATGGGGTCGTATTCTTATGCCCCCAAGAAGCTGGATCATGACCTTATGAATCGAATTTCACCACCCGCGAAGCCATCCATTGGAGAGCCACCGGTGTTAAACTTGAAAGAGCTACCCAGTCATTTATGGTATGTGTTCTTGGGTAGTGGAAATACACTGTCGGTTATTATTGCTGCTGATTTAGGTGAACAGCAGGTAGAGGCTCTCATCTCTGTTCTTAGCATATATAAGAGAGCTATTGGTTGGACTATTGCAGATATTATTGGTATTCCTCCTGGCATATGTATGCACAAGATTCATCTAGAGGAAGATTGTGTACCCACTATTGAGCATCAGCGTCGTCTGAATCCACCTATGTAATAGGTGGTGAAGAAAGAAATCATTAAGTGGCTAGATGCAGGGGTGGTATACCCAATCTCAGATAGTAAATGGGTGAGTCTTGTCCAATGTGTGCCCAAGAAAGGGGGCATGACAGTCGTGGCAAACGAGAAGAACGAGCTAATTCTATTCAGGCCTGTCACTGGGTGGAGGGTGTGTATGTATTACCGAAAGCTAAAATCGTAGATGCTAAAGAACCATTTCCCAATGCCATTTATGGATCAAATGCTTGATTGATTGGCAGGAAAGGGATGGTACTATTTCTTGGATGGTTATTCCGGATATTACCAGATTTGCATTGCTCCTGAAGATCCGGAGAAGACCACTTTAACATGCCCATATGGTACTTTTGCATTCAAACGGATGCCATTTGGGATATGTAATGCACCTTCCACTTTTCAACGATGCATGATGTCCATTTTCTCAGATATGGTTGAAGACACCTTGGAGGTATTTATGGATGACTTTTTGATTGTAGGTAAGTCATTTGAGTCATGCTTGGCAAATCTGAGTATGGCTTTGCAGCGATGTGTGGAATTTAATCTTGTGCTAAATTGGGAGACGTGCCATTTTATGGTTAAGATAGGCATTGTTCTCGGGCATAAAATTTCTGAAAAAGGAATTGAATTTGATCGAGCCAAGATTGAAGTTATCGAGAGACTACTACCTCCAATTTCTGGGAAGGGGGTTCATAGTTTTCTCGGTCATGTTGGTTTTTATCGAAGGTTAATTAAAGACTTCTCCAAGATTGCAAACTCATTATGCAAACTTTTAGAGAATGAGGCAAATTTTTACTTTGGTGAAGATTACTTGAAGGCGTTTGAATGCCTCAAGGAGAAGCTAGTTAAAGCCGCTATTATTGTAGCAGCCAATTGGTCTCTACCATTTCAAATTATGTGTGATGCAAGTGGTGTAGCCTTGGGTGCTGTACCTGGTCAGAAAAGAGAAAAGCTCTTTCATCCAATCTGCTATGCGACCAAGGCCTTGAATGGAGCATAGAAGAACTATACCGTCACTAAATAGGAGCTTCTTGTGGTTGTTTATGCTTTCGAGAATTTTCGTGCTTACTTGTTGGGAACCAAGGTAGTGGTTCATATAGATCATGCGGCTCTGAGATATCTAATGAAAAAGAAAGATGCTAAGCCAAGGCTAATCAGGTGGGTGCTACTGCTTCAAGAATTTGATTTTAAGGTTAAGGATAGAAAAGGTTGTGAAAACCAAGTAGCTGATCATTTATCCAGACTTGAGAGTGAGCACACAGTGCAGAACGACCCAGAGATTGATGATGCATTCCCGAACAAAGAGATTCTAGAAACTGTGGTGGAAAACTTATCGTGGTATGCAGATTTCGCTAACTACTTGGTAAGCGAAGTGATTCTTGAGAATCTCTGCTTTCATCAAAGGAAAAAGTTCATGCATGATGTGAAGCATTACTTCTGGGATGAGCCATATCTTTTTTGATGATGTGCTGATGGTATTATTAGGTGGTGTATCCCAGAAGTAGAGGTGTCTAGCATACTGGATGCAAGCCATGCTTCCCAAGTTGGAGGTCACCATGCAGGTGATCGGACGACTAAGAAAGTACTGCAAAGTGGCTACTATATGCCTTCATTATTCAAGGATGCCTACAATTTTGTAAGAAGATGTGATCAGTGCCAGCGACAAGGTTCTATCTCAAAGCACTATGAGATGCCTATGTCCAAAATGCTTGAAGTAGAGTTATTCGATGTCTGGGGTATTGACTTCATGGGCCGGTTTATGAGATCATTTTGAATAAAATATATCTTAGTTGTTGTGGATTACGTATCCAAATGGGTTGAAGTAGTCGCTCTAGCTGATAATGAAGGTAAGAGTGTTGTAGTGTTCTTAAAGAGAAATATTTTCTCTCATTTTGAGGTACCCCATACCATCATAAGCGATGGAGGATCACATTTTTGTAACAAGCTATTCAGAGCCGTATTGGCAAAGTATGGGTTTAAGTAACATAAGGTAGCTACACCGTACCACCCACAAACTAGTGGGCAGGTAGAGGTCTCAAACCGGGAAAACAAGCTGATCCTTGCTAAGACTATGAATGCCAGCAAGAAAGATTGGTCCAGGAAGCTGGATGATTCCTTATGGGCATATAGGACTGCGTTCAAGACACCAATTGGCATGTCACCATACCAACTAGTTTATGGAAAAGCTTGTCACTTGCTAATTGAGCTTGAACATAAAGTATTGTGGGCACTGAAGTAGCTTAACCTGAACTGGGATGATGCAATAAATATGAGATTGAGACAGCTGAACGAGATGGATGAATTCTATCTCAATGCATATGAAATAGCAGATCTTTACAAGGAAAGGATGAAAAAGCACCATGATCGGAGGATTATCCAACAAAACTTTCAGAAAGTCGATTTGGTACTCTTTTTCAACTCCAGATTGAAGCTGTTTCCAGGTAAGTTGAAGTCTAAATGGTCTGGTCTATTCAGAATTAGCAAAGTCCACTCATCTGGAGTAGTAGAGTTAGAAAATGATGATGGTAGTGTCTTTAAGTTGAATGGACAAAGAGTGAAGCTATATATTGGTCCAACCGACTTGATAAAATATATAGCGACCATATATCTCGATGAAGTCTGAGTAATCGAGATAACTGTATCGTTTCGAGACAATAAATAAAGCACTACATGGGAGGCGACCCATGGTTTTACTAGGATTTTGTTTTTGGTAAATGAAAATTCAAGAAGAAGAGTCAAGCCACGACCGAAACTAAGGCGCTTGGTGGGAGGCAACCCATCCCTCTAATCATCTTGTTTGTTTCTTCTGAATAAGTGTAGGTACTGCAAGCATTAAGAATACAATTGGTTTTAAACTTGGTGAGAAAATTAACTACATCAAAGATGGTAAGTCTATTGATGACGTACATATTTCTGAGTGTAGCATTCGATTTCACTTGAAAATTGGGAAAGAAGGCATGTAGCGACTGGTATGGGTGAATTGCGACTTCAAGGCATCACATAGGTGCATATAGGTGCCGCCTATTCCATCGCCTATGCTCACTACCTCACTTAGGTGATAAGTTAGGCACCGCCTATGTCAACATAGGCGGTAGCTTAGGCGCTGCCTATGTTAACATAGGCGATAGGTTAGGCGCCGCCTATACCATTGCCTATGCTCACTGCCTCACTTACGCGATTCGTTAGGCCCCGCATATGTAAACATAGGCGATAGCTTAGGCGCCACCTATGTAAACATAGGCGATAGGTTAGGCACCTCCTATTCCATTGTCTATGCTCACTACCTCACTTAGGCGATATGTTAGGCGCTGCCTACATATTCTTAGGCGATTTCATGGGTGCCGCCTATCAGTGCATGCTTTGCCTAATAATCCATTTTTGAATGGATCAAACCGACTCATGTCTCATCTTTTAGAACACATTCTCTACTCTTAAATCCCACTCCAATTTTTTTTCTTGGAGCTAAGCGCCGCCCAAGCACCTTTTCCCTCTCCAAGCCCTTTTTTTTTCTCATCTAATCATGCAATCTCACCTTTACATTTCATCAAGCATTTATCATCAAGTAAGTTGTTCTTTCATATCCTTTAGTTGTTTCATTGCTAGGCTCATAATGGTTAATTGGATTTTGAAATAGAGCTTGGTGATAAGATTATGGTTAGTTTGCTATGATTTAGGAAAACACATCTCATTAACTGAAAGGATTTTCGTGGATAATCTTGATTTCACTCCGAAATGTATTGATTGGTATTCACTGTAATTTTTTTTATGAAGTTGAACTATTGAAGTTTAATACATGATTCTGGGAGTTGTAAGCTTGATTATGTAAGTGACTTGTTCATCGATGTATTGAGCATGGTTAACCAAAAGCATAAGAATGTGAAGTTTTTTCTATACTATGGCATGATGAGATTGCTATGTGGTAGTATTTTTCAAAGATTGTATTGCTGAAATAAAATGACATTGAAAATGATAGTCAATATTACAGAACCATTGTGTGCTACTTTTGTATATCAAACTGAGAAATTTTTATTTAAAGTGAGGGGTCGAAAGTGTTACTGCACTAATAATGTTGTTGGCACATACTATGTAAATGTATGTCGATGAAGTCTGAGTACTTGACAACACTCACTTAATTAGTTTATGTAAACGAATTAAGTGTCAGGTTGTGCCATCACTATTTTCTTCTCCGATTATAGTGAAGTTTACTAACTGAGACTAACATGACCCTATTATGATCTCAGGTAACATGGCTCCAAAAGGATGATAGGGAAAGGAGAAAGCATCCACATCATAAAAAGGTCAAAAAAGGGCAAGAAAGGACCAGGCTGATTCCTCCTCTCTTCAAGTGCCTCGACGCACTTTTGGGATCAAATGGGTTCTAGAGGAGGAAGGGAAGTAATGGTACAGAGACAATACAATAAACAAATATGTACATGTGGAAGTGATGTAGAAGAAAAGTTTAGCAAAGAACTGCCCTTGCATTCTGGCAAAGGTTATGGCACTAAAGCTTGACTTCATCTTTCGAGACATGTGCGAGTGCAATCTTGATTTGACTCGAGAGTTTTATGCCAACTGGTCCTCAAGGACTACGGGAAATGAAGTAATGATTCGAAGGAAGGTCTTGCAATTGAATTCTAATTTCTTCAACTCTTTCCTGGGTACTCCAAGTGTAGATCACTCACCACTCAAGGAGCTCTACAGCAAACCTCCCTACAGAGCCATCAGACATACGTTGTGTAGATCAAGGTCCATGACTCGATGGACTCATCATAAGGATAATGGTCATCACAATACTTACCCATATGCTTGTTTGAACGGAGAAGCTCATATATGGTTATGAATAGTCAATTCCTGCTTGATTCCTAGGACACAATACACTAAGGTCACGTGTGATTGAGTTTGCTTGGTATATGCTCTAATGACGAATGTGATCATCAATATTGGTGCAGTTATACGCACGTCGATGCGTAAAGCAAGGGTGTACAACAAGTCCCACTTCAGTTTTGGCAACTTATTGACTGCAATTTTAAGGAAAGAGCACATTGAGGAGAAGCCAGCAGACCATAAGTTGCCAGAAAACCCAAAGAAGGTGGATCTCACAAAAATTAAAGATCCAGAAACTAGTCAAGGCATCAACCTTACTACTTCTGAAAGATATGCTCAAGATGAGAGTTTTTTCCACCATCTGTATGGCATGACTAGGTTCACTATGATGAATGAGGGTGGGGTGCCTACTGATGCAGAGCTTCGGCAACTTGACTATGACTACTCTCTTAATGATCATTCTTGGGCCATGTGTGAAGTGGGGGTAAATTTTGAAGAACCTCTAGTTGATGATATATCGACAGATGATGATCACCGACTGCTAGAATCTGATATGGAGGACAACTCTGGTGATGAAGAATCCAATGATGATTCTGATGCCGAGGGTATGACCTCGGATGTAGAGGACGAGTCCGACTAACTAGGTTTTTACTTATTTATTTACACTGAGGGCAATGTATTCCTTTTTAGTGTGGGGTGAGGGTACAAGTACGCCTTGATTGCCTTGTCTGCTATATTGCCTTAGCATTCTAATATTAGTGGAGCATTACCCTAAGGGCAAGCATATGGTCATCAATTGTAATCTAAGAATTCTTTGTGAGAGTGAGAGCAAGCAAGTTGATTCTTATACCCATATTTTTTAAGAATGCAAAACTATGAGTGATTATGGATAACTTTCTTGTGAGAGCGCACGTGGTTGATGATTGTTAGGTATTTTTATATGATTTCTGTGCTTAACTTGTGTAGATAAATTAACCAAATTAATGATTCTATGTTGGTGGGTGAGTTGTTTCTAGTAATGATCCAAATATCTACTCTTTGTTAATATTTGTTGTGTATGTCTTGTTGAGCATTTTGTGTTTCCCTTGTAAAGTTTAGTTAGGTATTTGCATGGATGTATGATTTTATTCTAGCACAAACAAAGCTGTAAGTGCGGGGTGGTGATGTTGGGCGTATTTATATGTCTAAGCACCATAACTTACCTATGTTTTAGCTAAGTTTTGAGGATAAAATACATAATTCTTGCACTTTTAGTCTATTTTTAGTTAAGTGAGCTGACCTATGCGATTAGTATTCTTTTCAGGTACTAATGAGGAAGATTACGACACTTTGGGGACCTGTGGATAACAGAGAAAACTTCACATAAAAGAAAGCAGCTTTTGGACTGAATGTGATAGATGGAAACTTTTTCCCGGGCAAACTTGATATTTTTAAATAGTTGAGGACTCAGTAGCAATTTATTAGAGAAGGATGTTATTAAAAGCCTTATGGCTGAGCTTTTATGGGGGTATCGTATTGTTTTTAAACAAGAAAAGGCGGCTTAGCTAAGGGTGAGAGTGAAAAGCATTTTCTTCTCTTGCTTTCTCTATTTTGTGGACACTAAGATCATCCTCTAATCTTGGGTATGATGAACATTCTTATGGTTATTTTCTTTTGGTTCATGAGTAGCTAAGCTTATTTGTTAGGGTTATGGAAACCTTGTAGTATACTCTCTATTGCTATGGGTTTTTAAATTTATGATGTGTTGATCCACTTATATCATTACTCTATTCGTTATGATTGAATTCTCATGGTTGCAAACATAGGGAATGTGCCATTATAGCAATAACTTGTTCTATAGAAAAGTTAATGTTTGGAAAAGAGAGTAGTGAAAAGAAAATAGGGCGTCCAACCTCTATTTTACACGTTAATGCCTTAATAGGATTGATGATTTGGAGAGTGCGTATGATAGGTTGTACACTTTGGATTCGAGAGAACTAAAGTGAATTAATCCTTGATGGTTAAGAAACACTTGGATTAGAATTTTAATATATCTCTCTATAAGTGCATGCATGTATAAATCCTTAATACTCATAGTTAAAAGAGAAGTAAAAGCTACAAGGTGGACATAACCCTAACCTGTCATTCTCTGTAATCAAATATTAATACACATATTGCTTTATTGTTATATTGTAACTATCACTTCAGATCAAAACCAAAGCCCCCTATTCAGGAACCTCTGACCAACAGTCCAGTAACAACTACAATACTTAGTAACACAGTATTCCCAGTGGGATTTGACACCCAAACTAGTTGGGTTCTATATTTGACAGCGACCGCTTACTCTCTCATAAGAGAGGTGTAATTTGGGCGTATCAATTTCAAAATAGAAGAAATTCTTCACTGAAGCTTCAGTGACAAGTCATTTTAATCATTCCTTGTCATCAAATATTTATTACAACTTAAATTCAGTTTTACCTAGGAAGAAATTGAGGGATTGTTGTTCAACACCACCACATTCATCCTCTTTTTTCAAACTTTCAGTATCATCTCAATGAATCATCATTGATTAGTGGATGTATGACTGATGTCGAAGCTTCTCCTTCACAGCCCTCTTTGATATATATTCTTAAAAAAGGTCTGGAATCATCTATGCCAACATCAAGCATATACATTGTCACTTGTCAGTCAATTTTTATGAATATGGCATGTACTTTTTTGCTTTTATTCACCAAATTACTAATTACAATGCCCATACTATCATAAGATAATTTCCTATATTTAATTACACTATAAACCATATGGTCATACGAACAATTGGAATATAGGGCAATGGATATGGATTTCTTGGACCAAGACTTACAATTCCAACATCTTGGAGTCTCATCCCACTCACCATGAAACTACCACCAACTATAACTATTTTAAATAGAGACATAATGAAAACACTAATCGATTCCTAGGTTTATTAACTCTTAATGGGCAGATGATAGTTCAAAAATATGGACAAACAAAGCAATATCTTCCAAACACGACCTCAATTGCAACAATGGGGCCTTAAATATAAATGGAATAGTTTAGAAGCTATAGGATTTATCTATTGTCGAAGAAACTAGAAAAAATCAATCTTTTACAAAAAATAACTTAGAAAAAATTGAGGTGACATGAGCTTTATTGCGGAAAATATTCAAAGCTTCGGATGACGATAACTTCCAAACATCAACTATGACAAAGAAACACTGGAAGTTCACCAAAAAGTGAGGGTGATCAAAAATTATTTTTGATGGGAATGTCGTTTGGCAATGAAGCTGTTGGAGACTTTTTTATCATATTTTTTTATTTTTGATTTTGATTTTTTAAAATGGATATTAAATATACACTACTGAAAAATTGTAAAAAGAGACAAAAAAAGACCTCAAATATAGGTCAAAAATAAGAGACCTCCTGAGGTCTCTTATCCCCTTAATTTAGATTTTAAAATTATTTTTAAATGAAGAGACCTCATGAAGTCGGTAAATGATTAAAAATTTAGCTATACAATATTAGGGACTTCAAGAGGTAAAAAATAAAATGCGAGAAAATTTAGGGCCAAAATAATTGAAATTATTTTTAAAAAATTATAAATATAAAGAGGGTCAACAAAATTGTAAACATTGCAACCTCGTGATCTCTATAATTTTAATAAATGAATATTTATTATTAAAAGTAGTTGTCTATCACTAGTTTATGAAGTGTAAAGTCAAAATATATATATTTAATTCTTTTAATAATTATCATTATAATTTTGAAATTCAGAACTAGCTCTTTCAAAATTCTCTCTCAAAATCGTTTCTCAAAGTACTCTCGCCCAAAGATGATAGAGGACCATACACACTCTTCGATGAGAATGACACAATCCATCTTTCACCTTTATTAGGTTAATTAGTGACTCCTAAAATTAGGTTACAACATAGTGAAACCACAGATTCAAATCCACCCCGCTCAAAACCGTCTCTAAATACTCTCTCGCCAAAATCCTAAATAGTCCACCAGTTCTTCCATCCAAGTAAGGTTGAAACTTTGATTTTTTTTCTTATTTATGTATAAAATTGAATTTGAATCTATCAATGTCTTGGGTCTCCTTTATTTTCTTCAAAATATTAATGAATAGTTAGGGATTTGTTGCCTTATTTCAGAACTACGTTTATGCTTGATATGCTTTTCGACTTTCTTATTGATTTCTTACATCTTCATTTGAATTACAGATTTAGTTTTGTACCTCTATGTATTCGCGCTTGGATTTTGAATTTTACTATATATTAGCTCTATGTGTTGCTACTTGAAATTACCCATCAATTGCTTTGAACTCTTTGATCGTTGTTACTTGTTCAGAAAGAGTCATTTGTACTTGTAGAACTTCTTCTTTAACTTTCATCTACCTATGAGTATGCCAAACTGTATGGCATTTTTCTTTGTGTTTGAAAAAGGACAATCTCATGTTCATGTTTAGTATACTCGGGAGTCAGTAGAAACAGGTTCTCATTAGGTAGGGGTTAAGATTAACGTACCTCAGTTTAGATCTAATCGGGTATGCTTGTTTATACAATCATTAGAAACAGGTTCTCACTAGTTAGGGATTAAGGTTAACGTACCTCGATTTAGATTTAATCGTGTATGCTCGTTTATGCATTAATGCCATAAAACTTCTGTGTTTGAAAATTCACTGAAGTTGATGTGTCATCCATATACAATAAATGGATTAAAAGAATTTGAGTATTTGATAGTATTTGCTAGGGAACCATTTTTTACAAGATATTTTACATTCATAAAAAAAATTAAGTTTGATGCATTCTAAAGTTGAGATCTTTAATCATGAGATTTAGACTTGTTCCATAAAATAGAGAAGGAATGAATATGACCACTTCTATTCTTAAATTCACAAAGAAGATACATAGTTACAGAAAATCTATTTTAGTTTAAGTTATAGACATGCAAACAACAGAGTTCAGATAAGAGCTATTTAATATGCAAAGAGGTATTTGTCATCATAGTACTCAATAGGCACATGCACGTGTTAAAATTAAAAAGAGATCCATTGTTCATACACATTATGAATCTGACAAGAGACATTTAGAAGAACATAAAGAGCATTGAGTGCACTAAGCTATGTCTGGGGTATAAAGAAAGGCGACTTTTGTATGTCCTGGCTTACCTTGCATTTCTGTAAGAGGCTATTTTTCCTAGATTATTTTAGATAGTAGCAAGTAAATTTCTAACTGATATACAAGAACAAACTTCTATTATACTTTAGGAAAATATTATGGGAACTACCTCTAAATGCTTCTAAATTTTATGGAGTTCAATGTCAAGTGAAAAAGTTAAGGGCAAACCCTTCTTTAGTGACAATATTGAGGGTAAACCCTTCTTTGAGGTTGAAAGCTCCATCAATTCCAACACTTATCATTAATTAATTCTATTGATTCTTTCTCTATTCTTCGGAAAATCAATTATGTTGGTTGCTTTAAAATTGCAACCTCTTCCTGTACGTGCATTTCTTCTTTAAGTCTCATTCTTTCTGCCTCCAGAAGGTAATAGAGAAAATGAACTCAAATTTCTACCTAAATCTATAGAATGAGGTACCTATGATAAAGAAGTTTCAAAATAACTTACTTTCATAGATTCTTTCTACAAAAGGTTCTCTTCATTCTATCTCACGCCTTAGCTTATGCTGATACATGTTATTCCATGTCCTGTCTCTCTATATTTTTCCTCATCTGCTCTTATCTCTATTGATAAGAAATAACTATGATTTTGATAACTTGGATGTAAGATCAACTTCTCCTACATTATAATTTTTTCACAGAAGTGTAGGCCTCAAATTTCAAATTTTGATATTCAACGTATGCTAGATAGAACAGTGATGAATTAAATTTAGGATAGGAGGTTAAGTAATCTAGGAGGTAAAAAAAGAAACTATGCATAATAATTTTTTTTAGGTCAAGGACTCAAGGTCATAAATCCTCTTATGATTCATTTACATTTCTTATGCAAACAAAACATACCTACAGGTATAGATAATTGAATTTTTAGTTATGTCACTGCCTCAGGGTTTTATTTTATCATCTCCAATGAAAATGTCATAAGTGAAGTCTTGGTAGAAACTTAGAAAGATTCTTAATGATATCACAAACAAAACTTCACATAAATCTGAGCATAATTTTAAATATATAATTTAAAAAAAAGAGTTTAGTGAGAGACAGATAGCCTCCGTGACAAAATCCTGTAAGAAGGAAGTTTGCTTCGAGGCGTTTGTCTTTGGGTGTGAAACTAGATTATAAATGAGTGCATACATGTGCTGCAAAATTTGAGGTTGATACACCTTTTTCGTACTTTAAAGATCACAATTTTCATTAGGTCATTGTAATGACCCGAGACTACCCCCTAGTCGTCACACGGTGCTTGGAATGACAAGTGATCCCAAGCTAACCCATGAACTGGCATACTGTTAAGAATTTGAATTATAATAAAATAAATAACAAGTTCTACTATGCAGAAACATATTCATGGCATAATCTGAATAAGTACATTACTGATAAAGTTTACAATCTGATAAAACTGAAGGAAGAAACTAAAATTTGCATGACTGACTCTGACTGACATCTATGAAGCCACTACTATATTGACTATAGATAGATGGGACATGCCTCCAACTACCACTAATCAATACATATGAAAATAAATGAACTATACATGAACTAAAACTATCTGGAGTTCCCAAAGTAGGAGAACTCATCACCTGCTGGCTGGAATCTGCAAAGTATGATTATGATGTGCGGGCTAGAAATGGCACCTGCATTATGAAACAATGTAGCCACATAGACGTATATGTGGATCAGTACTTCTGAAATGTACTGATTATGCAGGGGTGAATGCAATAAGTAAAATTGATTTCATACGTAATTTTAAAACATGCATGCTAAGTATAAGTAGACTCACCAATAGGTTGGAATAAACTGAAAACTTAAATATCTTAAAGCATGAGGGACAACATACTCTAGTAAGATGGTGAATCTCTACACTTAGGTTCTGTAAAACTTTACTTTAATGATATCTAGAATTGAAGCTAGGATACGGTAAAATGTGAATACTATATAAATACTGAGTCTGAATCTATGTGATAAAAACTAGCATAACATCGGGGATCTAAATATATAATTATACTGAGCATAAATAACTAAACATACAAAACCAAACATAACAAATACTAAGCTTATCTGATTAACTGAATCACTAATAGCTGAATAATGGTCATGTAAGACTGAACTATACTTAGTCTGAATAATTAAACTGAAACTGTGAAGTACTATGCTTATAAGGTGAGGACTATCAAACAACATGAGATAATTGAGTGTGAATGTGTGAAACTGTAATATCTGAGAATGCCAAACCAATCATATAACATGATTTTGAAATAGTCTGTAAACTGAAATACTGATAACTGAATAACTAATAAATGTATGCTATGGTCAAGCAAACCTGAAACTGAACTCTGAACTGAATACTGAACTAAGATTGTAACTAAGACTGTGGGAGGTATCATCTAACCGACATGCCCCATTCTGAGCTAATTGGGGTCCAACCTGTAACCCAGTTGGAAGGGTATCAGTACCGTGCCACGAGTACTAACAGTAGCTGGGTCAGCCCTAATTTGACAGAAAGACTCATGAGATGTATATGGTTATGTCAACCCTAGTCTGGCAGGAAGATGATTTGCCCTACACTTGCTACATAGTTTTGTAACTCAAGGATTGCTACTAAGGGTCAAGCTCTCTGCTGGCAGGAATGCCCCCATCCGTGGATTCACTTCGTGCTAAATCCTACTGCCAACTGAATGACACTGGAATATTAACTGGTGCATGCACTGTAAACTAATAACTGATAAACTCAGGTCATGTTATTCTAAAAATAACAATGTATACAGATTTTGAGGTAATTATTAATGTATAAACTGATACTGGAACTGAAACCGAACTGAGCTAACTTAATTAGACTCACAACTGACCATATTACTGAATAAATGGTATTTCCTATGGTATAATTGAAATCATTTTGTAGATACTAAAAACTAGATAAACAACTAAATTTCGGGTATTCAATACCCCCAGGACTTGATAACATAGATAATAAGGACACATGAGAAAATTTGAGACCATAATAAGTAAGCATTATTTAAAGAAACCCATTACTTAAGCATTTCATCAAGCACATGGAGATTAATAATTTAATATGGGGAAATTCACCAAACACATGGGGATCATGAACTTGGACATGAGAATATCTTAAACATGGGAGCATAGCATGATTACATAACTAAAATCATGAATTTAGGAATTCACATGAAATTCGCTTGAAATAGGACATAGGCGTTTCATCGATACATGTAAAGATCATAACTTTAATCATAAGAATGCCTTAAACATGAAGGAACAATAGAATTACATGGCAAAATTCATAACTTGGGGATTCATCTTGAGAGTGACTTAACATGATATGAGAATTTCATCAGACATGTGGGAAGTATAAATCTAAAACATGAGAATGTTGCTAAAAATTATGAATTTAGGATCTATCATGGAATTCACTTGAATAAAGCATGAGAAACTCAAATTCAAAGCATGAGGAATTTAAAATCTTGCATGGAATAACACATGGGCTGAAATTAATTAAAATCACCATGAAAGCATGAAATTCAATCCTTCTTGAACATCTAAAATAACTTAATGATCGAAAGATCCATTCTTTAATTGAAATAAAAGGGTTTTGGGCTCCATGGGTGAAAGAGGACCCATGGATGAACATCCACATACCTTAATATATGATTTGAAATTGAAAGATTGACTTGAAAGCCTTGGGAATATTATTGAAAGTTTTTTCTTGAATTTATTGGATTAGGAACCTTAATTTCTTGATTGTATTAAAGAAACTTTGATGAAGTTCTTGGTGTTCTTGAAGGGGCTAGGGTTTTCTGGGAGAGAAAAAGATGAGAAATCATATATGTAATGTTTTTGGGGGATGAAATTAAGTGTTATGGGCAGATTTGGGTAAGGAGAAGTGACTAAAGTGCCCCTAGATCCTTTAGGAACTGAAATAGTGTGTGAAACAGTTCAGTGATGCGGTATTCATTACATCGCATTGATGACTGACGCATCGTATCCCAATCGCGTCTGCTTACAACCTCTCACGAAAAATGTCATAACTTTTAGCTCAGGTATTGGATTAAGGCAAAATTGGTATAGTTGGAAAGCTAATTCAATTATCTACAATTCATTGGATACTGAGCTGCAAAATTCTATGTATATAAAAAGTTATACATGTTTAAAGTAGACCCTTGTAGAATCGAATACCAAACTTTAGAAGAATCAAAGGCTCTAAGCTCAACTTTGTTCTAATTGATTCTTATGAATATTTTTTACCTCGAAAGCACATCAAACACGAGGAAAAAGATCATGAAACTTATATTCAAATGAGAATTATTTGGATTATAGCTTTTACACGTAAGAACGACGGTTCATAGACTAGCTTGAAAATACGGGGTGTTACAGTCATCATTCCATTTATATGCTTTAAGGATTACAATTTTGATTTAATCATCATTCTAGTTGTAGCTTTAAAGTATTGCTACCACATCACATATATTTACTGTACAATCAAGCTATCAGGTTCACTGATGAAAGTTGAATTAATTATAATTTTAATTTTTATGTGATGCTCTGAATCTGATAATTTATGTAATGAAAGAATGAATGTTTACATGGCTACTAGGGTGTGTCTGTGGTGGTCAAAGTTGGAGAGATGGAAATTCAGATCATTTCTTTGTTACACTATTCTACTAGAGTATTTGGAATCACCTAATTTCCTGGAGTTTAATGCTTTAAGAAATTTGAGTCTTATTTCTCTCATTTTCCCTACAAACTCAGCTAGCGAATATACTTTATCTGTTTGCAACTATTGATACAAGTTGAATGAAGGTGTAACTTTTTTGGTTGCAACTTAGAAAGTTCCTGGCTCAAATGTTGTTTGAGTATCTCATATCTATTAGGATCTATAGTTCAGTTTT
Organism: Capsicum baccatum var. pendulum; assembly: GCA_030864225.1. Taxonomy (NCBI): domain Eukaryota; kingdom Viridiplantae; phylum Streptophyta; class Magnoliopsida; order Solanales; family Solanaceae; genus Capsicum; species Capsicum baccatum. The sequence continues at coordinate 163,364,315 of CM061560.1, forward strand.
GTGAGCCGACAATTATTGAAAAATGGTTAAAAAAATTACAAAAACTTCCACGAGGGCCATAAAAAATCCAATATATAAACAAGTTCATACATGGATTGCTTTGAAGTTCTTTTTTGGGTGATTTTTTTTGTGATTTTGGTGATTTTAATATTTGATTTAGTATTCTTATACGTGATATGTAGCTTCTTTGGTGACTGGTGAGAAGAATCTTTTTTTTTCTTTTGATCTGTATGCTTCTAAAACATGTGTAAATCATTGATTTGTGGTATTTATTTTTGTGTTCTTTTAGTTGATTTGAAGTCCTACATTGAAACGTAAAACAAGTTCTTTATTTTTAATGAATTCGTTATGTTTACTTATGCAAATCCTTGATTAATTGTAAAGATTTCTTTATTAATTTAGAGTTTAAAAGTTTTTATAGATGGATCGTAGTTGGATGTATAATAAGACTAATATTGGTTGTGGGGGGTTGAGTCTTGAATTTATATTTAGTGTCGAAGATTTTGTTGATTATGCAATGACACTGGAACCTTTTAAACTTGATGTCTTGGTTAAGTGTCCTTGTAGTAAATGTAAATGTAGGAATTATGAAAAAATTGATATTGTTCCACTTCATCTCTACCGAAATGGGTTAAAAGAAGATTATATAATGTAAACTAGTCATGGAGAAGTTGATAATAATTTTGATAGATCTCAACACTATGTTGCTGGCGAAAGTTGTAGGAAGGTGGAACCTAATGTCCAAAATTATAAAATGCACGACATGGTTCGAGATGTGTATGGGATGCATTCTGATTTAGAATCTGGTGATCATGTTAAAGAAGCTCCTAATGATGAATCTATATGTTTCTTTGAACATTTGGAATCTGCTAGCCGACCTCTATACGAGGGGAGTTCATACTCTTAGTTATCTATTTTTGTTAGGTTATTAAGTATTAAATTAGATTATAATGTTCCTCGGGTGGTAATGGAATCTGTGATTGAACTTATGTATGAATTAGTCGACCCAAATCTATAGATACCTGATAATTTCTACAAGGCAAAGATATTGGTGTCAAAGTTAGGATTGTCATCGATGACAATCGATTGATGTGGCAATGACTGCATGTTTTACTATAAGGATGCCATTGATCTAAAATTTGGAAGATTTGTAGAAGTTCTCATTTTAGTCCTTGTGGGAATAAAGTTGTTGTTAAGACGATGCATTACTTACCTTATATACCAAGGCTAAAGAGGTTGCACACATCAAATAGATCAGCTCTTCATATGAGATGGCACCATGAAAATAGAAGACCACCTGGTGTTATATGTTATTGTTGCACCTAAGCACACACGCAAGTGTACGTGGTCTCACCAAGTAATATCGTGGCCTTAAAATAAAGACGAATATCGATCTCTCAGAGACTTGTGTTGACAACTATCCAATTCTAGCTTAACAATTGAGATAAAGTAACCAATAAAATTTTAAAATTGTAGACTAAAGTAAACTAAACTAATGCGGAAAATGACTTTGGACAATCAATGGACAAAGATCTAGGGTTACGACTTAATAAAAATCATACTATGCAATTGAACTTTATTAGTTAGACTACTTATCTTGATTTTTGATTCGTAGGGTTTATCACATGATCATGGTCTCTCGACCTCTAAATGTCTACATAACTTGGACATTACAACTACATCATTGAGCAGGAATGTAATAATCTAATTAGATGCATGAAGCTATCATCCTAAATGTGAACCAAGCAAGGCTTCTAGGTATATTTATATCCTAGATGGAAATTCAAATTCCTTATTTCATAAAAGAATAAGAAGCTTACTCAATTCATCCCCACGTTCTATATTCCTATTCCCCCTCCCGAGTTCACAAGGTCGACAATACATGTATTCTAAGGTTAGATAATCTATATAATAGTAAAAATAAAGATTAACAGGCAACAAAATATGATAAGAAATTCAAACAAATTCAATTCAAAGCGAAAGTAAACATGTTCTTGTCTTTAACCCCGGAAAGGGGGCTTTTTGCTGGTAATGGACATAATCGTAATCACAATCATGGAAAACATGTTAAAATCTATTAAAAAACTGAAGTAAAGATATAAAAACCCTAATTAAAGTTTTTTCCAGTCCTCCCCAAGTTTTCAAGTTGTCCAAGGTGATTCACAAAGTGTACAAGAGTTCTATTTATAGAGGGATAATTTTTGCCGTCGGTGGACTAAGGGTCGCGTCGCGGTGGATATCGCATAGAGAGAGTGGATCGTCATGGGAAAATCATGAGGGAAGACTGTTTTGGGTCACGTTTGATGATTTTCATGCATTTTACACTCCAATTTTTCATTTCCAAGGTCCTACACGCGTTGGTGACATCCGAGGTGTCTGTTTTATGGCAATTCTTGTCCCGTGCTTCCGTTGATCAATTTCAAGAATTTTTGTGTTGTTTTCACTTGATTTAAAGCTTTTATATCATTCATATATCATATTAATCAGCTAAAAAATAATTATATGACATTAAACACCATAAATTAGAACTCAAAACAGCACAACATCCATAACGGCGAACTAGAAACTCGAGCTAAGACTAGGCTTACCTACGTTGATCTTTAACTTATTGTTTTAACTCTTGGATTGATTCAATTGACCCTTGAACATTATAAAAATTTGTTCCACTCATAAATACAAAATAATAACATTAGGATATCAATACACCCACTAGAATCCATCTAAAACAACTAGAACAACACCTAGCTCAAGCTAGTCAAACTAGTTTGCTCCTCTAGACTCTAAATGATCCTTTTAAACCCCAACTTGTTTGAAAACACTAAAGCGCTCAGGAGATTTTGGATAAAATTTAGGGATATCAACGAAGGGATTAGGCTACATATGAGGCTGCCAAAGAAAATAAGCTAAAGGCTCAATGGGGTTAACTAGGATTATGCACATGGGTTGGTCAAAATAAGGGTATAAACAAGGATATTAAAGAAATTCCTACATTATCTCCTAAACCCATACTCTTTATGTCATTTCGCACACACAACAGGAAAGTTCTAGCATCACATGTAACAAGAAATATACAAAAACCTTACACACATATCGCACATGGTCAACTCAGTAGGATCATCATAGAGTCTCAACCAAACAATAGTATGAATTCAACATTAATACAACAAGTACAAAAATCATAATCATGAGCCTAGGAGTCGCAAAAGCAGTAATTCACACAATCAACTTGCTTTTTACCATCAAAATACTTACATCATGTAATCAAATATAGCACCAATAAGAAATATCACTTATTCCTAACAAAAAAAAAATTAAAATTACTCTAAAAATGGGAATTTCCCCATCCCGCACTTAAAAATCTTCTTTGTCCCCAAAGTATACTTTAAAAGTAGAGATAGAAATACCCTCTAAGGACTCTAGGCCTAGGTAGTTGCATTTTTATACATCAAGAGGGTTCACCCACTTAGTCTTCGCCATGCTCCTTAGCTTAGGTTTTTCGGTACTCAGATTTTCCATCAACCTGTGACTCAACAAAAGAAAAACTAGTGAAGTAAAAACTAAAAACTGGAAAATAAAACCTACCTTAACTTGGGTATCCTCCCAAGAAGCGCCTAATTTAGTATCGCGGCACGACCCAATCATACTTTATCCTCCACCTTGAGGATTTGAATTATACCCCCAACTTCACATCCATCTATTTGCTTCGCTCATAGGGGGTAGTACAAAGATGAAGAAATCGAGTAATAGAATGTCCATGGAAACCCACTCATCCTTAAAGTGAGATGTGTTTTTATGTTTGTTGTCTGGTGCAAAATCAAGAACATAGGATTCTTGTTCCTCATCTTCACACTCTTCCACTATTTTAAATGATTCCATAGATAAGACATAATATAAACATAATGTAAAAAAGTGCTTTGAATGGGGCCCAACTAATCCCACTTCTAAATTTACACTATCCACAATACCTTCACTCATATTCACCTTCTCAATTGCAGTCTCAAAAGAAAGATGACGGTTGAGTGCCTACGATTCTTGTGTCTGTTCCACAATTTGGCTAGTCTCCTCCTTATATTTTTATTTTCTTAGCATCTGTGGATATGGTGGTGGTAGTATCTTCTTAACATGTTCAACAGCTCTAGTTTCTGAGTACTTAGACTTTCTCGAATTATCAACAAATTTGTCTTCAACTGATTGGGGAGTTAACTTTGTATCTACCTCCTTAGTTGTCTTTTGAGCATTGCCCTTAAATATGATTGAATCAAGATTAGCTCCATGCATATCTGCAGAGTGATACATATTGCCACAAACCACACACCAACTTGTGGTCTGTTGCACAAGTCGAAAACAAACAGGTCTCCTCCAAACGCATGGATCAAAATCTAAACAAAAATACTAATGGTGGGGTCCTTCACAAAAATGATAAGAATCATCATCCCTCGAAAACTATCTATCCCAGACTGTTATGTCAAGAAGTGTGATAACAAAAAAAATAAAAAAAATAAAACAAATTAAACTAAGTAAAACTCAATATAGAAAAACTAAAAATAAGATAGTTGCTTATTTATACGTCCCCAACAACAGCGCCAAAAACTTATTACGCACACACAAGTGTACGTGATCTCACCAAGTAATAAAGTGGCCTTAAAATAAATTTGAATATCGATTACACAGAGACTTTTGTTGACAACTATCCAATTCTAGTTTAACAATGGATATATAGTAACCAATAAAGTTTTAGAATTGTAGACTAAAGTAGACAAAACTAATGCGGAAAAGTAATGACTTTGGATAATTAATGGATAGAGATCTAGGGTTAAGGATTAAGAACAATCATACTACTCAATTAAACTTCATTATTTAGACTAATTATCTTGGTTGATGATTCGTAGGGTTTATCGCATTATCATGGTCTCCCGAGCTCTAATCATCTACCTAACTTGGACATTACAACTACATCGTTGAGTGGGAATGTAATAATCTAATTATATGCATGATGCTATCATCCTATATGTGAACCAAGCAAGGCTTCTAAGTATATCCCTATCCTAGATGCTAATTCAAATTCCTTATTTCATAAAAGAATAAGATCCTTACTCTATTCATCCCCACGTTCTATCTTCCTATTCCCCTTCCCGAGTTCACAAGGTCAACAATACATGTATTCTAAGGTTAGCTAATCCTTAAAATAGTTAAAATAAAGATTATAAAGAAACAAAATATGATTAGAAATCTAAAAAAAATTCAATTCAAAGCGAAAGGAAACATGTTCTTGGCTTTAACCCTAGACACTACTAAAAAAATGCCAAAAAGCGATGAAAATCCATCACTTTTTTTCCATCTAAAAAGGAGTATTATTTTCTGAAAACAACAGCCTGCGTCGCTTAATTATGATGGACTGTGTCGCTTTTAGGAAAAAAAAATTTAGTTATTTTTGAAAAATACGACGTTGTGCGTCGCTTTTTGTTCTTCATGTGAAAAACACATGATGAACAAAAAGAGACGTTGTGCATCGCTTTTTTATCAACAGATGATGAACAAAAAACGACGCACAACGTCGTTTTATTGAAATTTTTTTTAGAAAAATTGACACTGTCCGTTGTAATTTGAGAAAAATAAAATACTTTTTTTAAAATAAAAAACGACGTTGAGTCGTCTCTTTTTGTTCTTCATAATGAATAAAAAGCGACATTGGGTGTCACTTTTAGTTCTTCATTATGAATAAAAAGTGACGGCAGTCGTCGCTTTTTGTTCTTCATAATAAATAAAAAAGCGACGTTGGTCATCACTTTTTGTTCTTCATAATGAATAAAAAAACGACGGCCGTCGTCGCTTTTCTGCATTTTTTAATGTAGAAATCTGCATTTTATTCATCCCACCTGTTAAATAAAAATGCAATTCAATATAAACATCCCTCATGCAACACACATTATTACAATAATCATACAACACTCTACATCAACAAATCATTTAAGCAATTCAAATCAACAACACTTAAACAATGAATCCAACATTCAAAATACTTAAACACTCCTAAAAATTTTTCACTAAATTAAAAGCTAAGTTCAAAAATATATAAAAATTATCTAAAAGTCAAGTCCAACAACACAACACTAAGGAGTAGCATAATAAGTGTCAGGCCTCATTAACTTCTTTTGACGCGGGATACCACCTGTAAATAACATAATAAGTATGTAAGATTGAATATTTTATTAATGAAAAAAATAAACCTATCAATTGAAAAATAAACTTACGAAGATCCATCGGCTCGATAAACATTCTACCAAGCATGTCCGTATCTCCAGGAATTAGACCAATCAAATCTGCATCAATATCTTCTTCTACAGGAGGAGGTGCACCAATTTCAAGTCATGAATTCACATTTTCAAATGATTACACTTTACTAATTTCAAAATACAAGTTCATCTTTCAAGTAACTACACTAAACCATTTTCAAGTCACTGATTCACTTCTCAAGTAACTACACTTGATTAATTTGAAGTCACTAGTACACATTTCAAAACACTACACACATCCATTTTCAACTCTCTAATTCACTTCACAAGTGACTAAACTTAACCAATTTCAAGTCATGAATTCACATTTCAAGTATCAACACTAAACCAATTTCAAGTGATGAATTCACATTTTCAAGTGATTACACTTTACAAATTTCAAAGCACAAGTTCACCTTTCAAGAACAACACTAAACCATTTTCAAGTCGCTAATCCACTTTTCAAGTGACTAGTACACATTTCAAAATACTACACCTAACCATTTTCAACTATCTAATTCACTTCTCAAGTGACTAAACATAACCATTTTCAAGTCATGAATTCATATTTCAAGTATCAAAACCAATTTCAAGTCATGAATTCACATTTTCAAGTGATTACACTTTACAAATTTCAAAATACAAGTTCACCTTTCAATAACTTATTAAACCATTTTCAAGTTGCTAATACACTTTTCAAGTGACTAGTACACATTTCAGAACACTACACTTAACATTTTCAACTACTAAACATAACCATTTTCAAGTCATGAATTCACATTTCAAGTATCAACACTAAATCAGTTTTAAGTCATGAATTCACATTTCCAAGTGATTACACTTTACAAATTTCAAAACACAAGTTCACCTTTTAAGAACTACACTAAACCATTTTCAAGTCACTAATTCACTTTTCAAGTGACTTGTACACATTTCAAAACACTACACACAACCATTTTCAACTCTCTAATTCACTTCTCAAGTGACTAAACTTAACCAATTTTAAATCATGAATTCACATTTCAAGTATCAACACTAAACCAATTTCAAGTAATGAATTCACATTTTACAAGCGATTACACTATACAAATTTCAAAACTCACGTTCACCTTTCAAGAACTACACTAAACCATTTTCAAGTCGCTAATCCACTTTTCAAGTGACTAGTACACATTTCAAAATACTATACTTAATCATTTTCAACTCTCTAATTCACTTCTCAAGTGACTAAACCAAACCATGTTCAAGTCATGAATTCACATTTCAAGTATCAACACTAAACCAATTTCAAGTCATTAATTCACATTTTCAAGTGATTGCACATTACGAATTGATGCTTAACCATTTTCATCCTTTAATAATGCTTATAACTTATTTGACTCCTATAATTATCTAAGACACTCATGAGATCATTTACTTAACTTCCACTTTATTTAATCCATTATGTGGTCCTAAAATTCTGTTAACTCTTAAAATTTTTTAAAAAAATTTCCAGAGTTTCCTTTGTATTTAGGCCAATCTCAAACCTGTCAGCTAACCAGAATACATATAAATGCGTTTCAGAGAGCGTTACAACAAATATGTTACTCAACTAATAATACACCAGGCTCCACTTGGCCTTATAGTCAAATATTAAATACAATCCACACTATAACTTACCTAATATTTTTCCTCCGAATGCTACATCCATATATAATAAAGGGACACATGCTAAAATTACAAAACAAGCAATTTCAAAATGGCCAAATTATGTATTGTAAAATAACTACTTCAATTAACACCCAAGACAATAAGAAATTCAAAATTAAAATTTGTACATAGACAAACACAAATGACAGAGAATCGGGCAAAATAAATCAATCATTTTTGTTAATTTTGAATTCAAAATCTGTCATATAAAAAAAAGAGGCAGAATATAATTAAAATCAAACAGAGACATTTAAACATTTGGTCAAACTTGGGATGGGTTGAAGGTTGTGGAGGCGGGGCTTAAGGCTATGGCAGCAGGGCTGTCGGTGCTGATTCATTGTTCGGCGGTGGCAGATCTCGCTGGAGGAGGAGAAATAGAGGTGGCAGCGGTTTCGGCGTTACTGAGGCCGGTTATAGCAACGAAAATGAGGACAGAGATAAAAGGGAGATCGAAGAGGAGGCTCGCTAGCCAACCGATAGTCTGCTCCGACAGTGGTAGCCATGGTGGATTTGGAGAAAATAAAGAGAGTATAGAGAAAGAAAGAGTAGAGAGGGGTGGAGGCTGTTTTTAGAAAATTAGGTTAGGGTTTCTTTGGTCTTAAAAGGAAAGAAAGGGATCCTTTGATCTCAGTCGTCGGATTAGTTTTGATCGACGGCTGAGATTTAAAGATTTGAATAATTGATCAAAATTTGAATATAATTTAAAAATGAGTCACCAAATTGGCTTTGATTGTAACAAAAGGACTAAAATTATAATGACTTGGGAAAAAATTGAGGCTTAAAGATAAATAAATTAGGCAAAGATTTTAATTTAGGTTATTATTAAAAAAATATTAGGGATAATAAATAAATAACAATAACAATAACAATAACAAATACTTATAACAATAATAATAATAATAATAATAATAATAATAAATAATAAAGAATACAAATTGACTATAATTGTAGTATCGGGAGGTCAAATTTAAAGATTGAGACTTTGATCAAAATTTGCATAAATTTTCAATTGAGTCACAAATTGACTATAATTTTAGTATCTGGAGATCAAAATAATAAGACATCGATATCAAAATAAACTAAGCATGTAAAAATTAATGTTATATGAAATTATCGATAGTAGTAATAATAAAGGCAATGCATTTATAAATTGTGAGTGTGCACATTTACGTAAAAATAAATAAATATTAATAAAAATTATGTAAAATATTGAATTTGAATTAATAAATTATGAAAATTGATAATTTAATAAATGTGGAAATGATGAGAAAAATAGTAAGATGTCAATATTAAAATAAACTAAGCATATAATAATTAATGTTACGTAAAATTACTATATAAATAGCAGCATGAGAGGGGTATCGTGAGGTCAAAATTGAGTGTCAACACGATTAAACCGATTTAGTCCCACAAATTAGGTCTGTAGAGGGTACAGTGTGCGCAGACCTTCTCGAAAACCTATTCAAGCTTGAAGATTCTTGTAAAATAAAACATATCATGTAAGATTTTTGCTGCAATTAAGATTTCATTTTTTTCTTGTTAATTAGTTGCTACTATTTCTATTTTATGCATATTTTCCTATTGGTTAAACCAAAAATCGAACCGTTAAGGACTAAAAATTGATAAAATAAAAATCGATAAAAAAGCACCTTATTAATTTGATTATTGGTTTAACTTATTTAAAAATTGATAACCGATAATATTTAAAATCAAATCTAATCGACCGATGCACACCCCTAATTTCAAGAAAAAAATAGTGTAAATTAAGTTTAATATTGACCGTTGATCAAATGTGATGAGCGGTTGAGATTAAAATTGTGGAGATGAGTCAAATTGGGATTAGAAATTGGATTAAAAAAATATTGAATTGGAGATTTCGATTACGTTAATACAACGTATTAATATGATGAATTGTCTGTTAATTGGCTTCATTATTATAACTTCAATAGTGTATTATTACCTCGATCATATGATTTTAACGTATTATTCAAATATTTGGATATATAGATTCAGTTAGCTAGCTTTTAACTATATACATCACATACACGAGTATATTACCTCGTAATACATCGTATTTTATTTCTACTCTGATGAATTATCATTTAATTTAGCTTACATTATTAAATTATAATTTCAAAATATATTATTACCTTGATCAAGTGATTGTATGACATCAATGTATTTAATATATATAGTTGATTGACTATAAAATTCACAATAAGTACTAGATACATCACATACACATGTAAATTACCTTGTAATACAACTTTTGTATATATACAGTGATAAATTATCATTTAATTTAGCTTATATTATTATATTATAACCTCAACAGTATATTTTTTTTTATCAATCGATCGTATGATATCATTTAAATTTTTTAATATAAAAATTATTTATATAATAGTAAATTAAAAATCAAATATCGAAGGACAGTGTCGTTTTCATAAAGTTAATTTTTATTTAGTTTAACAAAAGCGATGTTGTCCGTCACTTTTAATAAAAAGAAGAAAAATAAAGATTAAATTTAAAAAGCGACAGACTATGTTACTTTTCAAAAAAAAAAAAATTTATTTAGTTTTAAAAAAAGTGACGTTGTCCGTCGCTTTTTCTAAAAATAAATAAAAATTGAAAATAATTACAAATTGCGACGGACAGCGTCACTTTTCTAGATTTAATATTTTAAAAAATAAAAATTATACTAACGTTGTCCGTCGCTTTTAATAAAAATAAATAAAAATAAAAATTAAATTTAAAAAGTGATGGACAACGTCGCTTTTCAAAAAAATTAATTTTTATTTAATTTTAACAAAAGCGATGTTGTCCGTCACTTTTTGTAAAAAATAAAAAAATTAAAAATAATTACAAATTGCGACGAACAACGTCACTTTTCTAGAATTAATATTTTAAAAAATAAAAATTATAGAGACGTTGTCCATCGCTTTTAATAAAAATAAATAAAAATAAAAATCAAATTTAAAAATCGATGGACTACGTCGCTTTTTTAAAAATAATACTTATTATTATTTAATAAATTATGATGTTGTCTGTCACTTTTATAAAAAAAATTATAAAATATTTTTTAATTCCTTGGCACAAAAATCCGCAAAAAAAGTGACGGATAGTAAGACGTTGGCCGTCGCTTTTAATAAAAAATAAATAAAAATTAAAATTAAACTAAAAAAGTGACGGCCAACGTCGCTTTTTAAAGTGACACAGTTCGTCGCTTTTTTTTGCGTCGCTTTTTGGCAATTTTTTAGTAGTGGAAAAGGGGGTTTTTAGCCGCTAATGGACATAACCAGAAACACAATCATGGAATAAATGTTAGAATCCATAAAAAAAACTAAAGTAAGGATAGAAAACCCTAATTGAAGTTTTTCTACCCCCTGCAAGTTTCAAAGCCGTCCAAGGTGATTCACAAAGTGTACAAGAGTCCTATTTATAGAGAGACAATTTTTGTCGTCGGTGGACTAAGGGTTGCGTTGCAGGCCAATAGTGATGGAACACTTTTTTGTGTCCCTTTTGAAGATTTTCATGCATGTCACTTGACAATTGGACATTTCCAATGTCCTACACGCACTAGTGATATTTGAGGTATTCGTTTTACACCAATTCTTGTCTCGTGCTTCGGTTGATCCATTCCAATTTCCACTTGATTTACAGTTTTTATATCATTTGTATATCATAATAATCAACTCTCCAAGCATCCTATGACATTAAACACCACAAATTAGAGCTCAAAAGAACACAACATCCATAACGGCGAACTAGAAACTCGAGCTCAGACTAGGCTTGTCCACGTTGATCTTTAACTCATTGTTTTGACTCTTGGATTGACTCAATTGACCCTTGAAAATTATAAACAAACTTTTCCACTCATAAATACACTATAATAATATTAGGATATAAATACACCCACTAGAATCCATCGAAAACAACTAGAACAACACCTAGCTCAAGCTAGTCAAACTAGTTTTCTCGTCTAGATTCTAAATGATCCTTTTAAACCCCAACTTGTTTGAAAACATATTTAAACATTGTAATTACATACTTTAAAACTTATATGCTTATTTATATCATAATTAACACATAAATCACTCAAGAATTCCTCAAAACAAAGTGAAATGAGCTAGGAAAGCAACACTAAAGTGCATAAATACACCCAACATTAGTCATCCATCTAATGAAAAGTCCTAGAAGAATTTTGATATAATATATTAGAGTTCGCATATAAACCACGAAACATTAGGTTGGGTTTATGTTTGGATGGACTCACTCTATATTCTGTTTCAGCTGCACCATATTCTTGTTGGCCTTTATTTTTGATACCATATAATCTTCCACCTAAGAAGTGCATGGCGAGTCCATATATATTTCTAAGAATTATTCCTGACCCGCATAATCCAAGTATCATGATTTATTTATACTTGTAACCTTTGATTGATGAGTTGAATTAATTGTGGGTTGAAGGGGTTGAAATATTTGATGTGTTGCTTAAGCAAAGTTTTAGTTTGTGGGTTGTCTTAATGGGGACTATTAATGATTTTCCTGCATACGGAATGTTTTCTGGATGGATGACAACTATCAAGTTAGAGTGTCCTTATTGTATGGAATATACTAAATCATTCAATTTGAAACACAACCAAAAAATTATTGGTTTGATTGTCACCATTAGTTCTTACCGATGGATCATGAGTTTAGGATTATGAAACATTCATTTAAAAAGATTACAGTTGAATGAGACTGCCCGCCTCCAATCTTGATAGGAGAATAAGTTTGGGAGAGGGTTCGACACTTTCTAAAGGTTAAAAAAGAACACCCATACAGATTTGATGGGTATGGTGTTGCACAAAATTAGACAAAATAGAGAATATTTTGGAAATTTTATTGGAAGGATCATCTTCTTTGACATAATCTTGATGTCATACATATTGAAAAAAAATACTTTGATAATTTATTCAACACAGTAATGGATATCAAGGCAAGACAAAAGACAACGTTAAAGCTAGAATGGACTTACTAGAATATTGTAGGCGAAAAGAGTTTTGGTTGCTGGAGAAACCAAACAAAAAGTTCTTCAAGCCCAAGGCTAGCCATTCATTTACAATAAATAAAAAGCATAAAATATGAATGGGTTGAGCATTTGAAAATACCTGTTGGCCATGCTTCAAATGTAGGGAAGCATTTTGATATGGAGCACAAAGAGTTATTTGGTATGAAAAGTCATAATTTTCATGTTTTTATAAAAACGTTACACCCCGTAGATTTTAATGGCTTTCCTGAAAGAATCTGAAAACCCATGACTGAAATTAGTTTGTTTTTGAAAGACTTGTATTCTAGCACATTGATAAAAGAGAACCTGTTCGGATGGAACAAAATATTCCTATAATTACAAATAAGCTCGAGAAGATTCTTTCACCTTGATTTTGGGATATGATGGAACATCTTTTTGTGCTCTTATGAATAAAGCTCATCTTGAAGGCCCAGTTCAAAATCGACGAATGTATTCATGAGAGATAATTATTATAAATCTTAAAATATTCCTCTTCATTAATTTATTTCTTGAACTATTCTAATATAATATTACATAGTACTATTGACAAGATCAAATGAAGTATCAAGTAACAACATAGAATTGAAGGCTAAATGTGTGAAGCCTATCTTGCAAAGGAAATAACCAATTTCTGTTTTTATTACATTACAAGTGATGTTCCATGTTAACGAAATAGGCCCAATCGTCACGATGATGGTGGTGAGGTTTCCAGAGAACCATTGTTAATCTTCAATCAACCAGGCAAAGGTTCAAAAAATTATTCAAGAAAGCATCTTAGTTCAATGGAATTTAAGTTTGCATCAACCCATGTATTGTTGAATTGCCCGCAAGTTAAACCATTTCTTGAGTAAGTTGTTGAATTGCCCACAAGTTAAACCATTTCTTGAGTAAGTTGTTATTATTTTGCATTACATATGAAATTACAAGACAATGTGACTGACTCAATTTTCATTCTTTTTTACAGTTATTTTTTGCAGTTATATGACAATTATAAAATGTTTGACTATTTATCAACATGGTTTAAATATTATGTAAGTGTTTTAATTTTTTTTTATAATGCAATAATTATCAGAAAGTCCACATTTGATTAATGCTAATTTTCTATTCATGACTATTTATTGATTTATGATACAAAAAATGATCCATTTGATCAATTTTTAAAGGATTTATCTGGGGGCCATTAAGGTCTATTCTTTGGACAAGTATACAGTAGATGGTTTTAAAGTCAATATCAAAGAATGCTCCAAACATAAAAAAACTAATAATAGTAAAGTTTGGGTAAAAGGTAATGATGGAGATTAGAATGGGGTTGATTATTATTGAGTACTTAAGGAGATTTTAGAGATGGAGTATTCTGGTTGGCCAAAAAAAAGAATTGTATTATTTAGATGAAAGTGGTTTGATCCAACCCCAAATAGAGAAACGATAGAAGTTAAACAGTAATAATATCATCGAAATAAGGTACACAAGGGAGTATGGGGCATACGATCCGTTCATCATTGCGCATAATGCTAAGAAAGTATACTATGCTCCTGATCCTTTGCATCCAAATAAATTTGATTGGTGGGCGGTATCAAAATCGAGCATGTGGATTGGGTAGAAGTTGAAAATATGTTATATGTTGCATAATAGGCCGATGACATATCATGTGTTCACCAAATAGTTGATGCTGACTTAGAAGATAATTTAGAGCATCCTGAACACATATTAGAAAAGGTTGATATTGAAGAAGTAGAATTGACAGCAAATCAAGATATGGATGAATCAAATAATAAAATAACTGAAGAGAAAGAATGATTAGAAGGGAAAAGAGGGCCAGGAGATAAAAAATGGTTAGATGAGGAGGATGACGACGAGAAGGAATAATAATTAGAAATAACACATGACGACAATAAGGAATAATAATTAGAAATAACGCATCTGCAATTTTTGTTTTGTTGTTAGATTTAGTTTATTCTCTTTTATTTTTCTAATTTGATCAATGCAGTTTTTGTTTACTCTATTTTTATTTTTAGTGATCCATTAACGTGTTCTTTAGCTGAGAGTTATTGGTTTGAATTAATATTACTCTCATTTTAATGTTTTGTTTGGATATCTTGTAGTGGAACTTCCTGCTTTAATCTTTTATTGGTATGTTTTTCAAAATATACAGTTGTATTTACGTCTATTGTGCATTGATAGTTGTTCAGGTTTGATTTTTCTCTTAGTAAGAAATTGCAGAAGTTGTTTTGAAGTAAATTTCTATTCATTAATGTTACATGTGTTTTACACCATATATATGTCACAGGTTTGATTTTCCTTGCATACAGTTATATAGTAAAAATGTGTATATTTATGAAAACAACTGGATTGTGTGGGATGCCAAGGACCACATGGAAACTTTTTCATAATGGAGCTGTGACAGTGCAGCTGCCTTTGAGTCATGTGAACTTTAAACATTTCTTTACTAATTTAGAATTTCATTGCCATCTGTTTATGATACTAAAGACACTTTATGTTGGAAATCATTTTCTTTTAATATTTCTTGATTACTAGAAAATAAATTTGAACATGCTCTTTATTTCGGCAGTATGTGGGTTTTAAGTTTAAAAATATGTAGAGGTTAAGCAATTTGTTAGGCATAGAACCATACCATAGAATCTTTTTCCATTTGCCTTGTCTTTAAGTTGAAGTGTTGATAGTGTCTCTAAACTATAATTTACTTAAAGATATTACGTGAAAATTTGTGTAAATGACAGGCGGTGAATAGGATAAGGGTACTGCTAAAGTTCCCAAGAAGAAATTAAATAAGGCTAGTAGTATGATAAAAAAAATGACCGATGGATATACATAATTGATCAGACTCCACACCATCTCATCCATCATAGGGTGCACTAATACATTAGGATTCTAGACCAATTGATCAGTCTTATAGTCAACTGACAGCACAAATTCATCCTCCATCATCATTTATGGATCCACCACTAGCATATACCCAGCAGTCTTTACATACGCCTATTATGAGGACCACATCAAGTCATGCTACCTCACATACATACAGTTAATTACCTTCCAAGATGTAGCAGCAGACATTTAGTAGCTCTCCTATTGTTAGTCACATTTCTGCTGATGCATAACCTTCATCATTATATACCCCATGAATTGTGATATCAAGTATTCTCCTTCAAGGAAACAACTCTAAGCCCGACACTTCTACCACAAGCCAGTCTATTACACATGGTCAGGTCCATCCATAAACTGGAATAAGGGACATGAATAATAGACTCATCATAGAGACTGACGACTATGGGTATGATTTATTTATTTTTACAAAATATAGTTAGTTTATGAGTATCTCATAATTGTCCTAGCTTTAACCTATAAATGTTTAAATTTTCAAATATAATTTTAATTCAGAAGTTGTTGTGAGGATCCATTCTCAAATCATTCGAGATTTTTATAGGGGTGCTATCAGGAGTTAGGGCAAGATGCCAGGCAATCTCAAGAAATAGATTTTCTTAGAATTCATTTATATTCTTTTCCACACTTTTTTGGCCATTTTTTAGTACTTTTTTCTTAATAGTTCAGCGTCACTATACGCTGTGTTGTGCCATAGTTCAGCTATAGTGTGCACTATGTTGTGGCTATTTTCATAAACGTGGAGTGATGCTTATGTATTCTCCTAGTTTTGCATTTTATGAATTTTGAGTTTCATGATGTGTACTATTGATTTACCATATGTTGGATGAAATGTCTAAGTACTATAGCATTAAAGTTGAACCAAGAATAATATAACAAAGGGAATGCAAAGAAAAGGAGGAAAACTTATTTTGGACTAGAAAATAGCTAATGTTGGTGTTGTTTTGTTATTTTATGTGTGTGCCTGTATATTTTGTTTATAATAAAGAAGTTTCCAAACATATTATGTACCTATGTACAAGCAAAAACTAAACCCAAATAGTTGTTGTCAATCCTTAATTTTAACATCTCACCTACCTATATCACTATTCTATAGTTAACTAAAATCTCTCAATTTCCTAATCTTGAACTAATAAGACTTCAAAAATCCATGATGATCATCTGAGCTACTAAAAAATATTTGATACGAAATCAAAATATGAAAACTAATGACGATACAAAAAAGAAACGATAATCGATATGATAGATAATTTGACACAAGAAAAGAAGTAACTAAGAACAAAAGAGTATGTCAAACCCTAATGCCCTCAATTACAATCTAATCAAACACCTAATTCCTATGGTGACCAAGAGGGAGATGACCGCCCTCTAAACCAAAGTTCAACAAAAGTTGTCCAATACTATCACTCAATGGAGTAGCATTCATCAATTCATCAATAATTAAGCAAAACTAAGAGAATGAGCTAGCCTCAAAGTTATTTATAGTTTAGGATTTTTATTACAATTGTAGGGCCTAAAAGTGACCCAATTACAACAAAAGGCCCACTAGGGGCTGTTTGATCCACTCTTGAAATGCTATAGTGGATCAAAAGCGGATCCAAAGCACCTTAGGTGCAAGTCCTTTCCAAGGGGTTTTCTAGCTCTATTTTTCCTTCCCTGGCCTTCTTCAACGATCCTTGGACCAATGTGAGTGAGATCATCAAGAAAAGACACCTTATTGATGGTAAGGAGCCTGACGACTATGGGTATGATTTATTTATTTTTACAAAATATAGTTAGTTTATGAGTATCTCATAATTGTCCAAGCTTTAACCTATAAATGTTTAAATTTTCAAATATAATTTTAATTCAAAAGTTGTTGTGAGGATCCATTCTCAAATCATTCAATATTTTTACAGGGGTGCTATCATGAGTTGGGGAAAGATGCCAGGCAATCTCAAGAAATAGATTTTGTTAGAATTCATTTATATTCTTTTCCACACTTTTTTGGCCATTGTTTAGTACTTTTTTCTTAATAGTTCAGCGTCACTATACGCTGTGTTGTGCCATAGTTCAGCTACAGCGTGCACTATGTTGTGGTTATTTTCATAAACGTGGAGTGATGTTTATATGTTCTCCTAGTTTTGCATTTTATGAGTTTTGAGTTCCATGATGTGTACTATTGGTGTACTATATGTTGGATGAAATGTCTAACTACTATAGCATTAAAGTTGAACCAAGAATAATATAACAGAGGGAATGCAAAGCAAAGGAGGAAAACTTATTTTGGACTAGAAAATAGCTAATGTTGGTGTTGTTTTGTTATTTTATGTGTGTGCCTGCATATTTTGTGTATAAGAAAGAAGTTTCCAAACATATGATGTACCTATGTCCAAGCAAAAAATAAACCCAAATAGTTGTTGTCAATCCTTATTTTTAACATCTCACCTACCAATATCACTATTCTATAGTTAACTAAAATCTCTCAATTTCCTAATCTTGAACTAATAAGACTTCAAAAATCCATAATTATCATCTGAGCTACTAAAAAATATTTGATACGAAATCAAAATATGAAAACTAACGACGATACGAAAAAGAAAAGATAATAGATATGATAGATAATTAGACACAAGAAAAGAAGTAACTAAGAACAAAAGAGTATGTCAAACCCTAATGCCCTCAATTACAATCTAATCAAACACCTAATTCTTATGGTGACCAAGAGGGAGATGACCGCCCTCTAAACCAAAGTTCAACAAAAGTTGTCCAATATTATCACTCAATGGAGTAGCATTCATCAATTCTTCAATTCATCAATAATTAAGCAAAACCAAGAGAATGAGCTAGCCTCAAAGGTATTTATATTTTAGTCTTTTTATTATAATTGTAGGGCCCAAAAGTGATCCAATTACAACAAAAGTCCCGCTAGGGCTGTTTGATCCACTCTTGAAATGCTATAGTGGATCCAAAGCACCTTAGGTGCAAGTCCTTTCCAAGGGGCTTTCTAGCCCTATTTTTCCTTCCCTTGCCTCCTCCAACGATCCTTGGACCAATGTGAGTGCGATCATCAAGAAAAGACACCTTATTGATGGTAAGGAGGATTCTTCAAGTACCTACTACTTCATGAACAATCCTTGGATCCTTTGAAGATCCCGGGCTTGACTTCTAGTAAATGGCTTAGAGCTAATCCGAATTGTATCATCCTCTCCATCTTGAGAAGAATTTGACGTCAAATTCAAAGGGTGATCATCTTCTATCATGTCAAAGAGTGAAAGATCGTACACATTAAAGGTATTGTGCACTTGATATTCCGAAGGAAGGTCAATTTTATAGGCATTGTCATTTATCCTTTTAAGCACTTGAAATAGACCATCACCTCATGGCATCAAACTAGATTTTCTTTGGGTTGGAAACCTATCCTTATGGAAGTGCACCCAAACCCAATCAGCCGATTCAAGCACAAGCCACTTTCTTTCCTTGTTTACTCTTTGACCACCTCTTGATTCTTCCTTTTAAGGTAAATTCTCACCTTCCCATGCAACTTCTTCATGGTTTCCGCCCTCTTGTCTCTATCTAAGCTTATCACAACATCAATAGGAAAAGGAATTATATCTAAATAGGTAAGAGGTTAAAACCATAAACACATTCAAATAAAGTCATACCAATAGTCGAATGGATAACACAATTATAAGAATATTCAACTAGAGGTAGGTGGTCCTCCCAAGAGGCCATTTTTTCTTTAAATAAAGTGAGCAACATGGAACCCAAGGTTCTATTTTTTACCATCTATTTATGGGTGGCAAGATATTAAGAAAAGCAATTTGGTGCCACGCCTACCCTACAATGACCTCCAAAAGTGACTAAGGAAGTTAGAGTCCCTATCACTAACAAGGGTTTGAGGAATCCATGTATTTTGATAGCATGATCAATAAACAAAGAAGCCTTATTAGAAGCATCATCAATTTTATGACATGGAATGAAATGGGCCATTTTAAAAAGCCTATCAACCACAACAAATATGCAATTTCTGCCCCTCCTTATCCTAGGCAATCCCAAAATAAAATCCATAGAGATGTCAAGACATGGGCGTTAAGGAGTGGGTAGTGGGGTGTATAATCCTTGAGGAAGAGGTTACTATTTCACACTTCTACAATCCATGCATTAGCCACAAATTCTAGTAACAACTTGACGCATCTTGGGTCAATAGAATTGTTCCTCGAGGATTCCAAGGGTCTTGTCAATTCCAAAGTGACCCATCATACCCCCATCATGTGCCTCTCTTACAAAAAATTCTCTCTATGATCTAGAGTGCACACACAACCTTTTTTATTTGAACAAGAAACCATCAAACTTGGAGTAGGGCATAGAAGCACTATCCCTCTCCCACCTTTCCCTACCCCATGTCTCACAATCTTAATAGATTTGAGCAAATTCGGGTTTATCGGGGTACATTTCCTTTAGAATCACAAATCCCATCAATTTAGATGACAATATAAAGATAAGAACATACTTCCTAGACAATGCATCGGCTACCACAATTTTCTTTCCCTTTTTGTATTGAATTACTTAAGGGAAAGTCTCTAGGAAAGCAATTCATTTGGTATATCTTTTATTTAGTTTATCTTGGGCCCAAAGATGTTTCAAGGACTCATGATCAGTTCAAATCACAAACTCCTCCAGTCATAAATAATGTTGTCAATTACCCTAGGCTCTATTCAAGGCGTATAACTCTAGATCATAAGTGGAATAATTTAGAGTTGCCCCCTAAAGCTTTTCACTAAAATAGGCAATAGGTTTATGATCTTGCATTATGAAAACACCTATTCCTACTTTACTTGCCTCACATTCAATCTCAAACATCTTGTCAAATTTGGGTAATTGTAATAAGGGGGTGAAGATAAGTATAGCCTTCGAATCTTCAAATGCATTAGCTTACTCATTACCCCATTTAAAAGGTTTATCCTTATGGATCACCTCAGTCAAGGGAGAGGCAAAGGTACTAAATCCTTTGACAAATCACCTATAAAAACTAGACAACCCATGGAATATTTTTACTTCACCAATGAATTTCGGAGTTTGCCAATTCTTGATGGCATTTATCTTAGATTCATCCACCTGTACTCCTCTTGAGCTTACAACAAATCCCAAGAAAATAACTTAATTCACACAAAAAGATATTTTTCAAGATTAGCATACAACTTGTCTTTTCTAAGAACTCCAAACACATTTTGCAAATGTAAGACATGTTTTTCAAGGGATTTGCTATAAAGAAGAACATCATCAAACTATACCACAACAAACTTCCCTGTGAATGGTTTCATCACATAGTTCATCAACTATATAAAGGTACTAAAAGATTTGGTGAGGCCAAAAGGCATGACCAACCATTCATATAGACCAATGTATGTCTTGAATGCAGTCTTCCACTCATAACCCGATTGCATCCAGATTTGGTGGTACCCGCACCTAAGATCTATCTAATAAAACACATAAGT
Organism: Capsicum baccatum var. pendulum; assembly: GCA_030864225.1. Taxonomy (NCBI): domain Eukaryota; kingdom Viridiplantae; phylum Streptophyta; class Magnoliopsida; order Solanales; family Solanaceae; genus Capsicum; species Capsicum baccatum. The sequence goes on from CM061560.1 coordinate 163,385,704, forward strand.
ACCATTCAACTCATTAAGCATATCATCCAAATTAGGAATTGGGTGGCGATACTTTACTGTTATTTTATTGATGGCTTAGCAATCAACGCACAAGCGCCATGTTCCATCTTTCTTTGGTACTAGCAACACTAAAATCTCACATGGACTTATGCTCTTTTTAATGTATCCCTTATTGAGGAGTTCCTCAACTTGCCTTTGGATCTCTTTTGTGTCCTTTGGATTACTTCAAAAGGTCAATTTTTTGGGTAATTTAGAACCCAGCATAAAATCAATTTGATGCTCAATTCCCCGAAATGGGGGTAATCCTTGGGGAAGTTTCTTTGGGAACACATCTTCATAGTCATTCAAAACAAGTGAAATAGAATGGGTATAGGAGAAATAGAGTGTTTAGTATGAAAAGGATGGGATCGGAAGAGCATGGGTGTTTTAACATCATGATCTTTGAAATGATCTTTGTTCCTAAACAAAATCACAAGGGACTCTTCCCTTTAAACCTCCTCTTATCCTCTTATTCATCTCACTTCTTAATTTGGTCCTCCTTTTTACCTTATTTCTTACCTTGTTTTTTTAATTCTCTCAATTTTTGGTAACCCTCATTCAATTGAGATGGCGAAAGTGGATGGAGAGTGAATTTTTGACCATTCAATTCAAAAGAGTACCAATTGGTCATCCCATCATGCTTGGTTAAGAAATCATATTGCCATGGTCTCCTAAGCAATAAATGGCAATCTTGCATGGGTATCGCATCACACTTTACCTTATCATGATAATTCCTGACTTTGAACTGTATCACCACTTACCTAGTCACCTTCAACTCACCATAATTATTTAACCATTGAAGCTTATATGGTGTGGCATGTTTGGTTGTGGGAAACTTCAAGAAATCAACCATAGTAGCACTAGCCATATTAGCACAACTTTCAATATTAATGATCAAAGAGCACATATTTTTGTTTATCTGACATTTAGTATAGAATATATTCTCTATTTGACTCAGGTTATCTATCACCTTACTAATCATTGAACAACTCACAACAAGCTTTAGAACCTCATACTCTCCATATTGAGGCCAAGCATCTTCATTATCCTCCTCTACTTGCTCATATTATTGGGACCCCTCTTCATCTTGGGCTTTTTCATTATTCTTATCTTTCAATCCCACCTTCTCTCCAAGGTAATACAATTTTCCTTCCCTAAGAATCATATTTATCCGGTTGGGATATTCACTTTCCTTATGTCCCCATCCTTGAAATTTAAAACATTGAAAACCTTTGTAGGATATTTGTTACCTTCATTTCTTAGCAGGTAATTTGGAGTGGTCTTTTCTATGAGTTTGTGTCATTGGACTTATAGTCCATATTCTTGTTCCATCTCGATGATGATTGCGCTACCTCTTTACTCTTAGTCCAAGTGTTGGTATATGAGTACCCTTTTGGTTTTAGTATCCTTCTAAATCATCAAGGCCGCTTGGTAGATTTATTCTATGGTTTCAAACTTGTTGATAGTCATACATATGGATATATCTTTGTTTAACCCAACCTTGAAGCGTATGATGTCATTTTTCACGTTCTTTCGGTGATTGAGCTTTCAAGGGCAATTGTTGGAATTTATCATAATAGGCCACAACACTTTTGGTACCTTGCCTTAAGTTGTACAATTTGGAAAGTAGTTTATGTCTATACCTCTTCGGAACATACCTTTGTCTCATGAATACCTTTAACATATCCCATAAAGAAGGTTGTCCTTCATTCAACACATTTTCAAATCTTTTAACATAATCCCACCATGTATTGGAATACCCTTCAAAATAAGCTATGGCATAGGAACTTTTGTTCTCTTCGGTAATATCATTAACTTGGAATATTCTTTCACAAAAAGACTCCCATGAGAGATAAGCTTCGGGATCACTTTCACCTTTGAAAGTTGGAAGACTAACCTTGATTAAATTGATACCCATATCTCGATTTCTATTACCTTGTTGGTTCCACTGATCATAACCTTGAGGTCGGTTTCCCAAGTTTCCTCTACCATTAGGTGCTGGACCAAATCTTCTTCCTCGACCTCGATAACCTCATTGATCTATTGTTCTACCTATCATTTCCTCTACCAACATTCCAGCTTCATTGAATTCTCCAAACTCTACTTATTGTTCTTTCCCTTATTTGTTGATTTGGATGGGTTGGTTTGGGTTAAGGGATGCTTGGAATGGTAGAATTTGGTTAAGTAAAGGTTAGGGTGTTCTGGATTGATATTCATCATGTTGTGTTTGGTTGAATTGAGTTGGAGTATTTGAATGGAATTTTGCTTTTGTAGATATGTAGTGGCTTGAGGAATGGAATCATGTGCTTTTAGTGGTGGATTGATCATTTGGTGAGGGTTTTCTAAGGAAATATGAACCGAAGGATATAGACCATGTCCACTAGTTGAAGCATGGTAGTGTTAAGGTGTGGATAGAAATGTGTTTTGTCGACCTTTCATGATATTCATTTTTCCACCAATGAGGGATACACTCCCTTCAAGAGAATCCACATTAAGTTCAAGTGAATTTATCTTAGCATCCATAGAATCAATTTTAAGATTGAGAGTTTAATGGCCGCTAAGATAGCATTTGTTGAGTGGTTATCCATGGTTTACAAAGTTTCACCTTCCGTATCCATTGTACCTATGAAGAAAGACCCTTATAAAAACAAAAAACACATTAGTGTTAAAGAAATTAACCTCACAAACTCTTCACACCTTTGTTTTCCTCACACTTGGATGACAAATGTTGAAAGATGGTTTATACTTTGTATGGTAATCAAGGTGTCAAGTTCTACTCTTGATTGGATTGGATTCTTGTTTGATGGACTCAAATAAAGATGTAAGGATTTGGATAAAGAATTAACAATGATATTAAAAAGAGAAAAGATTGAAAGAATTGGGACGATGAATAAATTCAAACTCTAGACTAATCATCTAACTTAATAGGTGAATTACTAGTTCTTGATAGTTTTAAGAATCAAGAGTTGAATTTAAGAATCAAGGAATGAAACTAAGGAATCAAACCGGAGAAAATTGAATTTTAGAAGTGTTAAAATGCATTTGGAAACATGCATTGGCCTTGCGAATGGCTGGTCTGCATTTGAGGTGTGTTACACACAGTAAGCGCAGATTATGAGCAGGTTCAATGTAGGAGTTGTTGTCTTGGTCTGCTGCAGCAGTTAGAACACAGGTCCAGAGTAGGCTGGTCATATGTCCAGCACAGGAGGGAGCCTAGTTACTGGTTTGGCCTGCCTTTGAGCTGCTGAAGCAGCTCCAACACATCCTAAATGTAGGTCAACAGCAGATCACAAGAAACTGCTCACTAGGGGCTGAATTGTACATTGTATAGTCCCTTTTTGCCCTCTTCTCTAGGAATTTTCTTTGGATCTTCAAAGGTTCTTGTACTACACAATTTTCACACCTTTCCCTTCTACTTTTTGGATCAAACACTCACTTTTGGATGAACTTTCAAGATCAAAACAACAATCTCTTCAAGAACATCAACTTTTTCAACTTTTTCTCCTTAGTTTGGAATGAGTTGAAATTTTAAACCTAAACACTTTTCAACATTCTAAACTCATTTCAAAAATTATTTTTCTCAAATTCTTCACCAAAAAATTCAAATCTTGCAGCTAACATCAAAATCATCAATCCCCTTTAAAGTTCTTCAAACCCAAGCTTCCAATGAAAGTGTAAGTATCAATCTTACTCCAATTTAGCTCGAATTGGATATATGGACTCTAATAGTGTTAGGGAAGTCAAATCTAACAAAATAAAACACACAAATCAAAAACTCAAAAATTGACCTAAGAACAAAAATGTGAATGGTGATTTTTTTGGAATTTTTGATTTTTGACACCACTTTTTTGATGATTATCAAGATAACAAACCCAAGATGAACTTCGTTGGAATGAAATCAAGCTTAGCCTCTGATACCAAATGATACGAAATTACAATACAAAAACTAACAATGATACAAAAAAGTAAACATAATCGATAAGATAGATAATTAGACATAAGAAAAAAAGTAACTAAGAACAAAAGAGTTTGTCAAACCCTAATACCCTTAATTACAATATAATAGAACATCTAATTCCTGTGGTGACAAAGAGGAAGATGAAATACCTCTAAACCAATGTTTCTAAATCAAATATCAATAAAATTTGTCCAATACTCTCACTCAATAGAGTAGCATTCATCAATTCATCAATAATCAAGCAAAACTAAGAGAATGAGATAGCCTCAAAGGCATTTATAGTTTAGGATTTTTATTACAATTTTAGGGTCCAAAAGTGACCCAATTTTTAGAAAAATCCCACTAGAGGCTGTTTTAATCCGCTCTTGAAATGCTAAAGTGGATCCAAAGCACCTTAGGCATAAATCCTTTCCAAGGGGATTTCTAGCCTCGTTTTTTATTTCCTTGCCTCCTCCAATGATCCTTGGACCAATGTGAGTGCGATCATCAATAAATGACAGCCTCTTGATGGTAAGGAGGCTTCTTCAAGTACCTTCCGATTCATGAACAATCCTTGGATACTTTAAGCTCTCGGACTTAACTTTTAGTGAATGGGTTGGAGCTAATCCAGATTGTATTAAGATTCACAAAAAACCAACAAGAGAAAATAGTTATAAAAGCACCATAACATTATTCAGTTGATCTAAATTCCTGAGACACCAATATCTACCTCTCAAACACATTAATGGCTTAAGTTGTAGGAGCTTATTTAGCTACTTCAACAAAAGGTGTATGTAAACCATCCTCCTCATCAGAATCACTCATAGAAGAACTTCTTAAATCTGCAAATGTTAATCATGGAAAAAGTAATATACCACCATCATACTGGTTCACCAAAATAAACTACAAGAGAAAATGTTATAAGAAGTTTCCAAACATATTTTGTGCATGTATATTATGTTTATTAAAAAGAAGTTTCAAGCATATTTTTGTACATGTTTGAATATATAATCTTCATGTTTTGGAATAAAAAGGGTAACTATCTAAAGATATCCTAGTTCTAAAATTGTTGCATTCATTTGATTAATCATGATTCATGAACATGATGCGTATAGGTTCAAATAAAAATAGAATATTAAATTTATAACTTAAGTTCTCTAACTGACTAGGAAAACATGAATAATAAATGGAAATGACTAAAAAGTTTGTATGCTAAAGCTAGACACAAAATTCATTTCCTGAAAAACTAAGAGTTATGTATGCAATATAGGAAAAAATAAATTTTGTTGCTCGTCATATGAAATAAGAATGATAATTTTGTAAGTTATCAGAAAGCCAAAAGATATGTTGTTTTATTGCATGCTGCACTACTTCTCTCTCACAATAAAAGATCTGACGGTATAAATTTGCAATGGCACAAGTTTATCACTGAAGCCAAAATGGATAGCTCTGACAATATACATTTGCAATACAAGATCTCTTGAAGTATACATTTCAGAACTAGGACATGTTTTGTAAATATACCACTATCACACTAGATCACCAAAATGAACTATATGAGAAAATGTTATAAAAAAAGTTTCCAAATATATTTTATGCATGCATATTATGTTTATAAGAAAGAAGTTTCAAGCATGTTTTTGTACATGTTTAGATATATGACCTGCATGTTTCAATCATGATACATTCTCAACAATAATTTCAGAACTAGAACATCTTTGTAGAGTCTGACAATGACTTTCTAAGCTTATTTTTGACAAATTACAATTTGATTTCTTTTGTATCTTACTATCCCTTTAATGAAATATGTCTTCACACCTAACTATGCAGTGCATTTAACCTTTCATCACATCTTAAGTATAATATACCTCTTTACTGTGATGTTCTCTATATTCTGAAATACAAGGATCACACCTGGTTAAAGTATCTAAATGAAGAAATCATATAGGATAGAACACTTGAAACACTAACAAAAACTTCTGCAAGTCCCTTATATCCAAAACATGCAGACTATATATTCATTGGGAATTAGCATCAAAAATTTCTTGTAAATAGGGTTTGATTGAAGAACTAGAGGGCTCTTATAATGTAGATTTTGTTCAATAACATAAATTGATTTTTCAATACTAATTCTACTGAAAAAGGACAACCCGTTGTGCAAAATTTAGAATCCAAGAAACAATAAAGGTCAAAACATAGAAAAGAAATAGAATATCATTTTTCTTTATTTCATCTTTTATTTTCTAGTGTATCATAGGTGTTAGTTCAAGTGTAGCTTGATAATTAGTTTTTGTGAATGTTAGCAATGGAGTGGCATCTTATTGTAGGTAGCTTGCGATTGGAGTATAGTTGATTGACTTCTTGAAATATATTCATATTTCTCCTTTTAGGCTTTTTATGAGAGGCTTGTGATGTTGGAATGCACTAAAAATGAGGGAGTACATTGATCTGTGGGATATTGGACTTGGGACAATATGGCTAAGTTTTAGGTAATTGCTATCTTTTTAAAAAAAATGGTTAAAGTTAAGTCAATTACATAAATAATTTTTTATAATCAATTAATTTGATAAACGTTCTTGTTGTTTTCTGCATTAGGAAATTAATTTATCTTGTCATTACAATGAAAATGTTTTTGGGATTCAAAATATGAAGCTCAAATTACTACATACTTCAAGTTAAAAGTTGCACGTGTATTTGTTGGCTTGCTATCAAAAGCTCATACAAATAAGAAGAGGTCTAGGTGAATTCTTTCTGAAAATTGGCAAAAGTTAATTGACCATTGGGCGATCAATTTGAGGTTAAATAAATGCCGAGATTGGCACGAAAGCTAAAGCATCTAATAAGAGTAACTCTTACATACGAGTGGAGCTCAAAGTTAGGGAAATGTAAGGAGGAAACTGGTGTGTTCATGTGATTTTAGTAATTTTCATTGAAATGTGAATCTTAGTGATACCATATCTTCAAATAAAGCTAATAAAGGTCGTTAACACAATATAGTCAATCCACAATAATAATATCTTTTTAACTACTGAAATTGCATGAATAAAAAAAAAGAAATCACAGAAGAAAACTAATTTGTAAAAAGTGAGAAGCAATAACACATAGGTGCATAGTAAGAAGTAGAAAAAGAATAGACACAAGCTGATGAAACTAAGGAAATAAATGATAAAAACAAGCTATGCTAATGAAACTCCACTCAAGAACCTGCTTAGGTTAAGGACTACAATATCACCTATATTATGCAAAGAGATCAAAAAAGTCGTAAATCTTTTTTTTCTTCATATTCTGGTTGTTAATGTGATATGTATTTGACAACTTCACATGTCCATTTTATTGAGTTGTGAAATGCTACTAGCATAGTAGATTGGAAGGATCTTTTTCTAGGGAGAGGACTAAAATTTCCTACCACATAAAGCTATCTAGGGAAGAAGCTTTGCTAGTGCCTGATGAGTGGTGATTTTACCACTTATTTGCACTCCACTTACGTGCACACTACCAAGTTTTGTATAAATAAATGAGACATAATAATGATTTAATGCACAAATAAACACATTTGCAGGCATAAAATTAGAGAGATAAAAACATGTGGATTAAAGATAAAAGAGATCAAATGGAAGCCAAGAAGTACAGCTAAAGACCTGGAGCAGTCATCAACCCCAGTTACCATGGTCACGGGCCAAAGTCCGCAGTCGCGGTCAGTCAATATTATCAATTGAACTTGATCACGGAACCATACCACGGTCGTGTTGGTCACGATTTCAAACAACCTCATACGAGCGGCTAAGAGAAAATAATGCCCAGGGAAGTTTAGTAATTTCACTTGGCCGAATCCCAAAACTTATATAGGCAAAAACCCTTTCTTCTATGGGTATTGCTTACCTCATAGACACTTTTGAATTTGAAACAAGAACCCTAATTGGGTAATATTGTAACTAATTTTGGAGACTTAAATTCTTAGTGTTTTTTCATGAATGGATGCTTTGGATAATCCTTATGGTATACCTTTCTCTACTTTCTTCATGATTAGCTAAGTAATTTAGTCTTGGGATTATGTTGAACTAAAAGTGTAATTGTGTGTGGGTGTTGTTATGTTTGTATGATTTTTAGTTTTTAAGTATGGATTCCACCATTGCTTAAAATTCCAAATCTCCAAATGGGTTTGACTGGTGAAAATCCCAATCTCTAGAAACCCTTCATCATCCTTGAAAGAGAGATGAAGGTGAATATATGGGAACCTATAACATCCTTGAAAGAGGGTTATTGGGGGACAAGGCAATGGTGGACAATTAAGCATGTGGTTTACTACCTTTTACAATCTTATACGTAAGTGTAAATGGAGGGTAAGTCATATTAAAGGCATTTTCCTAGAAATAAGGATGTCGAATTGCGGTTTTAGGTAACTATGAATGACACACTCGTTAGTCACTTCAAAGGGACAACGGGTGACATCTTTGTGATTTTGTTGAAAATCTAACCACGAAGGCCTTCAACCTAGCGTATCTCTCACTTAATAACTAAGATTCATGTTAAACCAACATTAACCCATATGCTCTTTACTTTTAGGGAGACATAATCCCAAGATTACCTCTAAACTTCCTTTTAAATCAAAAGTGTTATACTAGTGTGTTGTTTGACTAAAGATTGTTATAAACAAACTCCAAACCACCCCTCACCCCACCACACCCAATTTTATTTCAAATGTTGTTTTTGTTCGCATTTTGGGTATCCTTTTGGTAATTAGAGCATCTATAGGATTTTAAATTTGCACTTCGCTTTTTGTGGATTCGCCCTCAACACGAGTTAGGATATTAACAACAACCACATTACCCCATAAATATGGGAGTAAGTTGAGCATTATCAAAATGGAACCATTTTCGAGGAGTGAAATATAGATTTAACTTGTGCAGGGTGATTTTTACTAGGGTATATTCGGGGTACTGTATTTACTTTCCTTGTTGTTTTTGAGTTTTTATAGGTGATCGTAGTGTTAATGCAAAAATGAGTGACAATGCTAGTAACATGAGGACCTTTGATGTTTCTCTCGATGAAGAGGGACAACTCAACAAAGCGGGCTAAATAAGTGCAATCTAAATCCCACTAACTAAAGGGAATGGTGTTTTCTATGTAACAAGTGTAATGCTACACATGTTACAAATGAAAGGGCTATATGGTTTTCAAGCATATGAGGACCCCAATGTTCATTTAAAGAATTTTGTGGAGGTGTGTGCACCTTTCAACATCGCTCACATCACACAAAAGTCCATTTATCTATGCCTTTTCCCGTTCTCTTTAATGGGAGAGACGGTGTTGTGGCTTCGTTCACTTCCACCTGGTTCAATTGCTAATTGGGATGAGCTTACCATAGATTTCCTTGATCGATACTTCCCACCATCTAAAATGCTCCAAATGTGGGATGAGATCATAAATTTTAGGAAATTAAGTGGGGAACCATTGTTTGAAGCAAGGGAACGATTCAATGGAAAATTGGTGAAGTGTCCAAACCACGAGGTCCCGAAGAAGATATTTCTCCAAATCCTCGACCAGGCCCTTGATCACTTAACAAAACTGTGGTGGAAAACGCACCGAGAGGATCCCTAGTGAATATGCACTACCATACAGCAATTCAATTATTGGGAGAGGTGATGAAGCAAAAATCGAGATTGTCATACCCGAGACACCGAAGTTCCCAAAAGCTCTCCCTCTACATCTATGGTTGAAAAAGAACAAAGAAAGCAGGATAAGAAAATAGAAGAGAGTATGACAAAAATTAGGGGTGTACAGATCAAACCGTCAAGTCAGACCGAATCGACAAACCAAACCAAGCAAAGAAAAAACCCGACTTATTGTTTAACCAAGAAAGTCAAAACGAACCCGAATCAAACCGACGTAATATATATATATATATATATATATATAAAACTTTTTATACATAAAATATTAATTATAATCTGTTTAAATATGTTTTCAACTAGTTTTAGCAATTTTAAATATTTTGGAAGTAGATGTAGATATATATTCAGATTTGGGCCTTTAAGTTATAATATTTGTCCATTAATTTCTAATTAAAGGAGACAAAACTCAATATAAACTTAAAACCTAAACTTTTCACTTTTCATTTTACTTTTTAGTTTCAAGATAGTTTTCCACTCCTCATTTTTTCATAATTATGATTTTTTATTAGTACATGAGTGAAAATATATTCGATCTAGTCTTCAATCACAATATAATTGTAAAAACTAAAGATTATAACAAAAAAATAAAAAAATAATAAAAACAAAAGAACCGATTAAAACCTAAACTGAAAAACTAATTTTATGTTGGTTTGATTTGATTTATAGTTTTAATAAACTGACATGATTGATTTGATTTTTGTAAAATAAAAACCAAAACAACCCGACCTATGTACACTCCTATAAAAAATGATGACCCAACTTGAGCTTTTGACAAAGCATGTTATGGGTATAGCTGTGAAAGCGGTAAACGCTGTAGCATTTAAGTCCTATGAGGATGATGAGGAGGCCAAGAAATTGGATAAGAAGATTCGATATTTAGCAAACTATTTGGGGGGTTCCCGCCCCTCCTATCAAAGGCAAGGTGGGAATCAAAGTTGGATGGACCATGAACACAATAGAGATTGGAGGGATAGAGATCGTGATTATGACTGCTATGTACCCCCAATGATTGAGTAAAAAACAAAGAGGGAAACGCTATTGACCCTGAAAAGTTCAAGAACGAGGATGTTTTGACTCGAATATTGAATAGGGTAAAAGAAATGGACAAGATGGTCCGTGAATTGAAAGGTCACTTCACTCAACTCTCTCAAACCATGGTGGCCCACTCCGCCTCCATCAAGCAATTGGAGACCCAAATTGGGCAAATCTCTACGCAATTGAATGCTAGACCTAGAGGTGGACTCCCTAGTGACACGATTGTTAATCCAGAGAATGACACTCAAGTCCTATCAATTGTCACTAGGAGTGAGAAGACACTTGATTACCACTTGAAAAATGACTTGAGTGGGAATATACATAAAGCTAAGCCAAAGGAGGTGTTACCTCAAAATCAAGAAGAAGAAAATGAGAAAGATGATGAAGAAGTGGTTGAGGTTGAAAATACACAAAGTGAAATAAGGTCTACAATCCCAAGTTCCTCTCCCATTCCCACAACGATTGCAAAGGAAAAGAAGGGTGACTAGCTAAAAATATTCATAGCCAAGCTTAGCAATCTATCAATAAACATCCTATTACTTGAGACGAACCAAGAGATCCCGGGATATGCTAAGCTAATGAAGAAATTGATGTCGAAAAAAAAGCTTTTTCAAGGTGACACCATTGAAGTCACCCATGGTTGTAGTGTTATCATGGATAGTACGATTGTGTAAAAGAAAGATGATCCCAGAGCTTTCATAATTCCTTGTACCATTGGAACGTATGTGTTTGAAAAAGCCTTATGCGATCTTGGTGCAAGCATCAACCTCATGTCATTTGTCATCTACAAGAAGCTTAGTTTGAGTGCCCCTACCCAAACCTTTATGCGACTCTTAATGGTAAACCGATCTATCAAAAAATTGGTGAGACTCTTATTTGATGTCCTAGTAAAAGTGGACAAGTTCATACTTCAAGCGGATTTTGTGGTCTTTCAATGTGACATAGATCCAGAGGTACCTATCATACTTGGTCATCCATTTTTAGCCACCATAAGGGCCATTGTGGACTTAAAAATTGGGGATATGAAGTTTAGGGTGAAAGAGGATAAGGTCACTTTCAAGGTTTGTAAGACGATGAATCAATCCGCAGAGCTTCAAGTTATGTTCGTGGTAGATGTTGACATTCAGGAGTCGAAAGAAGGAGAGCTTGAGGACCCACCTTAAGGATGAAACAAAAAGGAATATATCGTGTCACGACATTAAATAAGGCGCTATGTGGGAGGCAATACACAAATGCCACTAAAGTGGCTCGTATCCTTTTGTTATGATTTTGTAAGGTAGATGTTAATTTTTGCATTTGAATAACTCATGTATTTGTGGCACTATGGAGTGCATTGGATGAGCATAAAAAAGAAAAAATGTGAAATATTTTGCATTTAAAGTTGACCAGGGAAAAATCTGTGAATTTGAGAAGTGGTTTGAATAGGGAAAAATAGGGGACCAAAAATGCTCTCAGTTACCGCGATCGCGTCCCCTAGACGTGATTGTGGCCACTCATATGTCCACGATTGTGGGAAATTGACTGCGGTCATGGTAAGTTCAGCTATGTGACCACTGATTTCTCCCCATTTTCCTCACACTCTCCTTTAAGCTTTACTCTCTATTGGACCAAATTCTAGTCAATTTTGTGAGCTGTCCAACAGCATCCTTGCATCCATCTTGCATCACAAATCTAGTAGGAGCCATAAATCTATGCTTTAATTTGTAAAAAATAGGCCATAGAAATGCATGATATAAAGAGGGCCTAAATCTCTGATTTTCATGTTTCCATGTTTTCATACTTGGTATTATATGGTGTTTAGCTGCTAGAGTATGGTGTGCACACAAGTAGGGAAGTCTTGAGTACCCAAAAATGTGTGCAAGGTGGATACAAATGAAGTATGCACACCAAGTGTTTGATATATTTCCTAAATGAATATTCAATATTGGTATTTGCATTTGAAAAGGCATGGTCAAACACCTAATAGCATTTATCAATGATCTTAATGTGAATCCATATTGTAAAGTATGCTAGTGGCCTAAAAATTTGGAATTTTAAACATGGAAAGATGGTGAGGAACCAGCCTGAGTTATCACGATCACGATCATTTTTCTACGATAGCGTCAATGTGAATGCAGCTATGGCCCGCGATCGTGATAATTGAGAAGGTTTCCTGCCATACCCAAAAAATCTTGCACTCTAAATTTTTAGCCAAACACCATCAAGTGCCCATCCAATGAGCTTTGGTGGACAATGTGGCATACTTTGTGTATAAAATATCATTGATTACTATATTATGTACCTAGTGCTTTCAGGATAATCTCATGGACAAGTATGATCACATTCGATTCATGGCACTCGAGTGTCACACTCACTACTATAGTGATCTTCCAAGGATAAAGCTACTCCCAGAAAGAGGACTTTGCTTGGATAATGTGTCGGAAAAGCTTTCGGCATTTCATGACAAGCTTGAGACCACAGGGTGACAGTGTTTTTCCTCGGATCCATGCAATGCAAATGAGCAATGGGTCCATGAATTCTATTCCAACATTAGCGAAGTTTCTTTGTCGGGTCCATTCAACATGAATATTAAGATCCAAGGAAAAATGGTGCGATTTGGGGCAAATCAAATCAATGATATTTACAAGCTCCCGCATGCTGACATGGGGGAATTCAAAAAAAAAGTATATAAGCTGGGAAGTTGGCTAGCGAAAAGATTGTGTCTCAGAAAGAAAGTCTCTTGGGTGAAAACTAAAAGCAACATCTCCATGAATGACTTCACTTTTGAGACTCAATTTTGGTTGCACATTATATATAGTCGAGTCTCCCCTTGCACCCACATGATAGAAGTCCCAGATATATGTGATAGGATGGTTGCTTGTATTCTAGATGACATTTCTTTAGATATTGGTCATCTAGTGGTCAATAAAATGAACCACTTCAAGGACCAAGGTGGTATGCATCTCTTCTTTCCTTCTTTTATTACTAAGCTTTGCAGGAGAGCGGGGGTTGATTAGTATGCTAAAGATACTTGGGTGCGTCTTGGACCCCCAATCTACCCCTTGATGATTCAAAGATATGGCGCACCTGGCAAAATCAAGAAAAGAAAGATCGACTTGGGAAGGCGGCATGTACTGAACCCGAGTCGCATAGGCCACACACCACCTGCCCACTTGAGGATATTGGAGTTGATATTGCAGCTATCAGGGAGCTCATGTCTAGTTTGCCCTAATGATTGGGAGAGCCCTCCATCACTCATCATTCATATATGGCACAAGCCAATTATGAGATGTATAGGGAGGACCAAAAGAATCAAAAAGCTACCATTTCTAGGCTTGAGAAAGCATACTCCTCCTTGGCAGAGTCACATCGAGACATACTGAGCGTATATGAAAAGATGATCATAAGGGAGAAGAAAAGAAAAGAGTTCTTTATCAAGACATGAAATGGATTAAAGGGCATATAGAAGGTCCTAAAACCCTGGGATCGACTTCCTTTCTCATGGGTAAAGAGTGGTAATGAGGCCCCAGCCGAGTGGTTTGACCTTGGGAGAATGATGATGATGCAGAGTCTTAGAGCGATAACAGCCTTGACACAGTTTTAGGGGGCACCCTTATCTCTTTTATCCTTGATTATTTATGCAGTGGGGACACTACTACCTTTTTAGTTGGGGGTGTCTCCGTACTCATTTGATTTAGGCCTATATTATTGATATTTTTGCATATTTTTCTGCTCTTTTGGATGATTCTTATTTTTATTTGGGCTGTAATATTCAGGCATTCTGATGGTAACCACATTTGCATGGATTAGTTACTTTATTCCTAAATTGTTACTTTATTATATTTCTATTTGATGAGTTTTTCCCTATGATAGACTGAGTGACGACATTCTTAAGGGGAAAGCGTCATGCTTGCATTTTTATCCATGGATACAGGGGAAGTTTGAGTACCCATGGCATCAAGGTCAATGTAAGGGAAGTATGATTACCTGTGGAATTGATGATTTGGGATCGTATTCACACCCATTGGCAAAGTCTGAGTAGCTATATAGGTGGTTCACTCATATTAGATCCACAATGTGAGATAATATCTTGGGTTGTTACCATGATTAGCAAATTATACATGGTGCGGATACAAAGCAAACACCCTTCTCCATCCAAAATTTATGCAAAATTCAAGGGCATGGATTTGAGCAACCTTGTACAAATTTTTCCTCTTTTCATGACTCCAAAAATTAACTTCGGAGAATTAGTTGGTACTCTATTTTTGTCTCAAGCGGGAGGACCAGTTGAACTCCCTCGAAAATATTCACATGCCATGTGTGGAAGCTTATTTGTCTATATCTCATTTGTACTTGTACCATCTAAAATTTTCCCCACTAGTCTTTCAAGGCTAAAATTTGATTGTATTTGATTGTAAAATAATCCTACCAATACATAGATATAATCCTTAGTCACCCGCTTTGTGCCTTTGAACTTTTCTTAGGAAACATATTACAAGTTGTGACCCTTCTATTATCTCTCTCTTGAACCCTATCCTAAGTTGGAGGTGGTAAAAGTTGAAAGAGGTATCGCTGGGCCACGAAGTTATAAGAAAATGCCAACATGTTTAAGAAAATAAAGGAAAATGTTTAGAAGAAAGAAAATATAAATCCAAGGAAAGAAATGCATGAATTTTGTGCACAGAAAAATAGAGAATAAAAAAAAAGTGAAAAGAAAGTGGTAAAGCAAGAAAATCTAAGTAGGCAATGATGAAAGAAAAAGAGTGGTCCAATAGAAAAAGTGGAATGAGTGTGATGTAGAAGTTCAAGGAGGGTCTAGCCTTGTTATCCTAAATTGATGTTCTACCCTATCCTAAACCCATGTTACAACCTCAAAAAGTCCTTGGTGATTCCCAACCAAATGTGGTCATTGTAGTGGTGATTGAAAATAGAGGCAAGCCTATGGTATGGTACTTGTTAACATTGAGAATTTTTTTAGAGGGAGAGCATGTTTACACTTAAATTTCTTGTTTTATGGTTGATATCTAGGTGTGTGAATTTTTCCTTATCGTGAGGAGACATGTGATCAAGTTGAGGTGGGTGATTTCGTTACCTTCCAAACAACGAGGCAAAAGGAATTATAATGAAGTTGAGGTCAAGAAGTGAGTCATTTCTAGCATATTAGTAGTTATCATATGGTTGCTCCTTAAAGTCTATTGAGTCCTTAAATATTCCATTTTATGGTGAGGGTTATAGTCATAATCATTTTGTCCATGCGTGAAGAGCTTTTTGCGGTAGTAATCAAGTTAAAGTCATCATGATCATTTGGTAATAGAATGTGGGCATACATATGAAATTTTCTCATGACAAGGGGTGGTGTTGCTTCAGGAAAAGCAAAGTTTTAAGTTGGAGTATTGATGAGTGGTGATTTTACCACTCATTTGCAATCAACTTTCGTGCACACTACCAAGTTTTGTGTAAATAAATGAGAAATAATCATGATTTAATGTACTAATACCAATATTTTGCATACATAGAGTTGATGAGACGAAAAGATGTGGATTACAACTAAAAGAGATCAAGTGAAAGCAAAGAAATGCAGCTGAAGACCTGGAGCAGTCATCAGCCCTAGTTAACACGATCACGGGCCAAAGGCCGCGGTTGCGGTCAGTCAAGATGATCAATGGAACACGATCGCAGAACTATACTGCGGTCGCACTGGCCGCGGTTGTGGACGACCTCATGCGATCACCGATAAGCGAGAATGATGCCTAGGGCAGTTTGGTAATTTTACTTGGCCGAATCCTAAACCTTATATAGGTAAAAACCCTTTCTTCTATGGGTATTGCTTACCTCATAGACACTTTTGAATTTGAAACAAGAACCCTAATTTGGCAAGATTGTAACTAATTTTGGAGACTTAAATTCTTAGTGTTTTGTGAAGGATGGATGCTTTGGATTATCCTTATGATAAACCTTTCTCTACTTTCTTCATGTGTAGTTAAGTAATTTAGTCTTGAGATTATGTTGAACTAAAAGTGTAATTGTGTGTGGGTGTTGTTATGTTTGCATGATTTTTAGTTGGTAAGTATAGATTCCACCATTGCTTGAGTTTAATAGCTGAAATTTGTGGGTGAAAACCCAAATCTCCAAATTGGTTTGATGGGTGAAAACTCCAAACTCTAGAAACCCTATATCATTCTTGAAAGAGGGATGAAGGTGAACATATGGGAACCCATAACATCCTGAAAAAGAGCTATAGGGGGACAAGGCAATGGTGGACAATTAAGCATGTGGTTTACTACTTTTTACAATCTTAGATATAAGTGTAAATGGAAGGTAAGTTATATCAAAGGAATTTTCCTAGAAATAGGGATTTCTAATTGAGGTTTTGGGTGACTATGAATGACACACTCGATAGATGCTCGAAAGAGCCAATGGGTAACATCTTTGTGATTTTGTTGAAAAGCTAACCACGAAGACCTTCGACCTAGCCTATATCTCATTTAACAACTAAGATTTATGTTAAACCATCACTAACCTACATGCTCTTTACTTTTAGGGAGGCATAATCCCAAGATTACCTCCAAACTTGCTTTAAAATCAAAAGTGTTATACTTGTGTGTTGTTTGACTAAAGATTGTTATGAACAAACTCCAAACCAACCAACCCTCCCCCTCCCCCATTATGTGTAAATAATAGATAAATTTGGAACCATTTAAATTTCTAAGACTTTAGCCCAATCCCAATCATCCTATTTTTTTACCCAGATTTCTTCTCCTTCTCAAAGGCTACATTATTTCAGTGGTCTTTATAAATCTATGTTTTTTAATTCACGAGATCTCTTTCATTTTTATGAATTGTAAATATCATTATTTATAGTTATAAGTTGGAGGATTCTGTATCCTTTTAGTAATTAGAGCACACATAGGATTTGAAATTTGCATTTCACTCCTTGTGGATTCGACTCCAATGTGAACTAAGATATTGACGACAATCGCCTTACCCCTTAAACATGGGAGTATGTTGAGCATTATTAGTCCCAAATGACGTATTCATGATATTAAAAAACTGGATATTAAACCTAATTCAACTGCTAAAGTGATGGTAAGGAATAACTACATAACGATTTGCTAAATACTAGGAGCTGAAAAAATTCTGCTAGTCCAAATATTTGCCACTGAAAAATATAATTTTTTATTATCTTATGGACTCACTACTGCTAATAGTATCTGAAGAATTGGAGTAGAAAAAACTATACAAAAGCAACAGAACAAAGGAAGAAAAGATCTATATAAACTCATATCCCGACCTTTTCTACCAAAAGGTTTAGTGTATAGATCTGGTGTAATATTTTTATGTTTCAACCAGTGTTCCATAATCATTATTTGATAGAAATTAAAATTTAATTAATTTTTTTGCAGGAAAAGGACCTTGGGAAACCGATAACACAGGCTGAGGTATTCAAGGCTACACACAAAAGAAGGACGAAAGCTCCTGAAGATCCTGATGTTTGGGTTAATCCACGAGATCAACTGACCTATGCAAGCCTCTAGTTCTAGTAGTAAGTACTTTATTTCATAAATTAATATTCTAATGTTATTATTATTAAATTCAGAATCGATATATGCTATTCATAAAGGATTTTCGTCGGACTCCGTCAGGTGATAGTCAAGACTTGCCACTCAGCCACGAGCAAAATGAGAGAATATGGTTAGATGCAGTTTGTGTTCCGAGTAGGTAAGGGTATGCCTATGGCTTGCTGCAATGAATCTTCTGTGAATTTCAGTCAAAACTAGAAGGTCTCGGTAGTTCCCAAGATGATGAGTCAAGAAAGACAATTTTAGTTTTGAAGCAACAGATAGCTGAGTTATTTAATGAAGCTAAGTCCTCGCAGACAAGGAAAAGTTAATAGGATATACAGTATGTAGGAATGAAGGTCCAATTTGATGCATTACTTTTTTTTTGAGGGGGGGGGGGATTTCCCTTATCCCGGTGATGCAACTCACCCTTTTTGACCTCCGCAGTCTCTACCTATTTCACATGAAGTATATGGTCAATACAGAAATGTGATTAAGGATCCTTTAGTAAAGAAGATGATGAGAATTATTATTTGGAAAATGCAGCGCTTCGTTGTTAAAGTTGAGTGTTGTGTTATCTAAATTATGTACTTTATGGTGGTTTGTTTGAATTATTAATAAGTGTTTTTGAATGCAAGAGAACTTTGAAGTAGCCTAATCAATATTATTGTATAAATAACTTTTATATAACATAGTTCTTCTCTTTTTGAAGCTTCCTATGAGGATAAAATATGAATCCACTGATTTTCTCTCTGTTGTTTAAAATGTATTCTTCGGACATGCCATCGGATAAAAGGGCGAATTCAACCTTTTTTTCAATCAAAAGTTGTTGCCCTAGAATCGAATCGATTTTAGATAAGGTATTTTTTTGTTCAATTTTAAGGTACTTTAAAGTTAATTTTCATTTAGTGTTCATTGCATGATGTTTAGTACTTTCATTTAGTGTTCATTGCATGATGTTTAGTATTTGTGTTTGTTGTAGTTTGATTGATTGGTGGGAGCTATTAGAGCTCGATTTAGTTGATTAGATTGTATATATTATTGAATTAAATTAAAATGGAAGATATCTATAGAAACTATTATTTCCATCAGTATTTTTTCGAGAAAACAAACATCATGAGATCGCTATTTAGCATTTTCATTTTTTAGCAATGAACAAAAACGATCTCAGGAAATCTTTTTTGTAATTTTACTTTTTAGGCACTCAAACAAGAAACTGGAAGAGGTCACTAATGTTTTAAATAAACTGTTATGATAAAAAATAAAGAAATAATAGTCACCTGATGAGGTGTCTTTTAATTTAAAAGGGTAAAATCAAATAAAGACCTTATGAGGTCTTCTTTAATAAAATAATAATAATTATAAAAAAATAATTTAGAGACCTCACGAGGTCTCTTTCTGAAAAATCAAGATAATAACCTAGCGATCTCATGAGGTTGCTTTTAAGTGACCTCATGAGGTACCTCACAAAAAACAACTTATGTTTTAGGGACAATCCATTGAAGTCTCTTTTCAAGGGAAAGAGATCTCTTGATGTCTTTTTTTTAGATCTCTTTTTACAGTTTTTTTAGCAGTGATAGGGTATTAAATGGAAGATGATTGAGAAGAACTTCTTTCTAAGGGCTTTAGGGTACCGGGTACCGGGGTTATTTTTTTTTTGGGCCCGATTAACCCGGCCCGGATCCAACCCGATTGGGGCTCGCCGGTTAACTGGCCCGGCCCAATTTTAATGTATTTTTTTGGGGGGGCCAAACTAGCCATTGGCCCAATGGCTATATAGACATTTTTGGGTCCAAACGGCTAGTTTGGGCCCATTAATTAAAAAAATTACTTTTACAATTATTTTTTAATCCCAAAAAAATTTCTATAAATATCCTACACCTTCAAATCATTTTTCACATAATTTTTAATTCTCTCAAATCTCAAATCTCAATTGTCAAATATTCTATAAATTTAATTTTCTAAAGTGCTCACTTTAATTTTTTAATTTTGTGATTACAAAGTACGAGTGAAAGTTTCTAAAGTCGCAACCTTCGGATACTTCCAAAATTTGGTATTGTCATTCCATCTCTTACGTTTAATTTTTATTTAGTGTATTAATTGTTGAATATTTAATTTTATTATATTTGTGTATTTTGAATTTTTTTAGTTTAATTTATATTATGGATAAATTAAGAAACCTCGCTACTAAAGGTGTTAAAATTTTTTGTCCCAGAAGCGGTAGTGGTAGTACAAAATATATTACTAGCGGTAGAGGTAGTTCAAGTAGTAGATATACCCATGTGCCTCTGACACCGCTTAGTCAACCTTTTGAGGAAGAATTAGGTGTACCCTTAGGTGTAGGTGCTCACGATATGGATAATGTAGAAGCTCAGGAAAATTACGGTATAGAAGAAGAAAATGAAGTAGATGCGGTTAATTTAGACGAAGATGATGAAAATATTGGTGAAACACCCGCAGTAGGAAATGCTAACGTTAGATCTGAATCGGTTAATCTCCCTTCCCATCCTCCCCGTTCTCTAAGAGCTCGTAAAACAACTATTATTGCATGATAATTTTTTGAACGTATATCAAATACTGAGGTGTAATGCAATATTTGTCAACAAATAAATAAGCATAAAAGTGGAGGCAAGCAAGGGGATACAGGTACGTTAATGAGACATATAGGTGATACTCACAAAAGAGAGTTAAATATTGCATGAGGTGGTGGGGATGTTGGTGGATCAACGCAAACTAGAATGGACCCAGCAACTAATCAGGTAACGAAGAAGTATAATAAATTGAGGAACCGGGAAGAAATAGCTAAAATGGTAGTTGTGGGTTGTTTGCCTTTTAGTTTTCCTTCTTCTGATGCCTTTATTCATTATATTCAAGCAATTTATAATCTTATGTTTAATGGTGTTCCTAGAAGTATTTGTCGGCTAATATTTTTAGACTTCATTCACAATATTATTTTTATTTATCAACATTGTTAAAAAAATATTCAATGTAGAATGTCCCTAACTTCTGATCTTGGACGTGCTGTAAATAAAAATGATTATTTAACCGTTACTTGTCACTGGATGGATAGTAATTTTGCGATGCAAAAACGTATTCTTGCTTTTTTATATGATGAAGATCATAAACATACTGGAGATTTTATTGTTGATTCTATTTTTAAAGTTATCGGATTTTATGGTATCGAAAATAAAATCTTATGTATTGCTTTTAATAATGCTTCTAACAATATGACTGCTATAAAAAAATTAAAATTTAAGCTATCTCCGTCGTTGCCTGAAATTTTTCATATTAAGTGTGCATGTCATATATATAATTTAATTGTAAAAGATGGTCTTGAGTTTTTTGACCTTTATATTGAAAAAATCCATCTTGTTATTGGTTTTATTCAAGGAAATAATCGAAGGAAAAGAATTAGAGAATTTAAAGTTAAATGTCAAGAAAATGGACTTGCACCGATATTAATGCTTGTGCAAATTGATATTAGATGGAATTCTACGTATGATTTTTTAAAAACTTGTTATAAATATAGAGTTCCTATTACACTAGCTTTTAACCAACATTGCGGTTTATTTGTTGATTCTGCTGATTACATGCTACATGATTCTGATTGGGTTGTAATTAATGATCTTGTTAAGTTTTTAGAAAAATTTTATGTAGCTACGATTGAATTTTTCGGTGTTTATTATCTTACTGTTTGTAACATTTTGGCATATATAGCCAATATTTCCGGTTTGCTCAAAGAATAAAAAAAATAAAGAAATTTATAAAGAAGCTATTGGTGCCATATTTACTAAATTTAAAAAATATTTTTTTCCGATTCCCCCTATTTACTTGGTTGGTGCTATGCTAAATCCGTGCATGAAATATAATACTATGTGCCACTTTAGTACTATTATTTATCCTAACTAAGAAATAAATACTAACAATGATTCTGAACAAGTACAACCTGATTTTTGGACGGCTATGGGTGATGCGAATGAATACATAGAAAAATTATATAATCACTATACTAATTTATTTTATTTAGCCGTACCTACAAATATCACTCCAACTGTCGCTCATCATCCTCCCGAGAAGCCATCATCTTTTAAAAGGCCGACACACAGTGGTTTTCCTGATTCTTTTTATGATTTACCTTGTTGGAATAGTGTTGATGACAGAGCTTACAGATCAACTTATTGAGAAGAGCTGAAATATTATCTTCGGTCGCCGCCAGAGGATCGCAGACGACGGATCAACACGTTGGATTGGTGGAGGAGTAATGAAACACAATATCCTGTGCTTTCAAGATTAGCTAGAGATATCTTGAATGTTCCAATGTCAACCGTTGCATTAGAGAGCACCTTTAGTCAGGGACGACAGCAGGTTGGAGACAACCGACACTCATTGGGAAGCAATGCAATGAATGTTCTAGTTTACCTCAGAGATTGGATTAGAACGGAAAGAAGAAACCAAGGAATAAAACCGGAGCTGAATGACGTGCTGAAACTTGAAAAAATTATGTCTTCACGGGAGAACTCAGCAGAATCAAGTTCAATGCATGGTTTTGCCCCCGTTGACTTTGACTATCCTATGCAAGTTCCTGTTAATATTAACATGAATGAGTTGAAAAAAGTGATGCATAATTTGTAGATTTTTCATTCTTGTAAATTATAAATTTTGGACCATTTCGTAATCAATAAAATTCAACATTCATTCACTCCTCAGTCCTTACTTTGTAATTTTTTTCATTTAATGATTTAAATTGAATTTCTACTTTAAATTAAAAAGTTACTTCTAATATATTATTAATTTACTACTAAGTACTATTAATTTATTATATTAAGTAGCATATGTTTTGTATATTTATGTATATATCTTCTATAGATGTGTATATTTATTGTATACATGTGTATATGTTTTATAAATTGTATATATATTGTAGTGTATATATATATATTGTACTATATGTTTTATTTAAAATAATAAATATATATTGTACTATATGTTTTATTTAAAATAATAAATATATATTGAATGGTGTGTATATATGTATATATATCTTCTATATACGTGTATATTTAACGTATACATGTGTATATGTTATATATATATATATATATATATATATATATATATATATATATTGTAATTTATATATATTGTAGTATATTTTATTTGAAATAGTACATATATATTAATGGAGCGAATATATGTTTATATATCTTCTATAGACGTGTATATTTAACGTATACATGTATATATGTTTTATAAATTGTATATATATTGTAGTGTATATATATATATATATATATATATATATATTGTAGTATATGTTTTATTTAAAGTAATACATATATATTGAATGGTGCGTATATGTGTGTATATATCTTCTATAGACGTGTATATTTAACGTATACATTTGTATATATTTTATAAATTACTATATAACTATATAACTATATATACATATACATACATACATATATATATATATATATATATATATATATATTGTAATGTATATATATTGTAGTAGATTTTAATTAAAGTAGTACATATACACTGAATGGAGCGTATATATGTGTATATATCTTCTATAGACGTGTATATTTAATGTATACATGTTTTATAAATTGTTATATAACTATATATATATATATATATTGTAACGTATATATATCGTAGTATATTTTAGGGAAAATTTCAGAAATAGCAACTCTATAGCCTTTTAATTATAACTTTTATAGCAACAGTTTCATAATTACGAAAAATAACAAATTGTATTTTTATTTAAGTAAAATGTTGCTATATAAATACATATATAAATATATATGTAATACTCATAAATACATATGCACAGCTGAAAAATACATATTCTTCTATTACTATGAAGTGAGTAAAATATTGTTACTTTTGCTATAAGTTGTAATTTTGAAAAAGTGTTGCTATTTATTGTAATTATAATCTTGAGGATTCTAGTTTCTGTAATTTTTCCTATATTTTATTCAAAGTAGTACATATACATTGAATGGTGCGTATATCTGTGTATATATCTTCTATAGACGTGTATATTTAATGTATACATGTGTATATGTTTTATAAATTAGTATATAACTATATATATATTGTAGTATATATTTTACTTAAAGTAGTACATATATATTGAATGGTGCGTATATTTGTGTATATATCTTCTATAGACGTGTATATTTAACATATACATGTGTATATGTTTTATAAATTAGTATATAACTATATATATATATTGTAGTATATATATATATATATACATATATTGTAGTATATGTTATACTTAAAGTCGTACATATATATTGAATGATGCGTGTATTTGTGTATATATCTTCTATAGATGTGTATATTTAATGTATACATGTGTATATGTTTTATAAATTTGTATATAACTATATATATTGTAGTATATACATATATTGTTGTATATGGTTTACTTAAAATAGTACATATATGTTGAATGGTGCGTATATTTGTGTATATATCTTCTATAGACGTGTATATTTAACATATACATGTATATATTTTTTTATAAATTAGTATATAACTATATATATATTGTAGTATATATATATATATATATATATATATATATATATATATATATATATATTTATATTTATATTGTAGTATATGTTTTACTTAAAGTAGTACATATATATTGAATGGTGCGTATATTTGTCTATATATCTTCTATAGACGTATATATTTAACATATACATGTGTATATGTTTTATAAATTAGTATATAACTTTATATATTTTAGTATATATGTGTATATATCTTTTATAGACGTATATATTTAATGTATACATGTGTATATGTTATATAAATTAGTATATAACTATATATATATTGTAGTATATGTTTTATTTAAAGTAGTACATATATATTGAATGGTGCATTTATTTGTGTATATATCTTATATAGACGTGTATATTTAATGTATACATGTGTATATGTTATATAAATTAGTATATAACTATATATATATATTGTACTATACATATATATATATATATATTGTAGTATATGTTTTATTTAAAGTAGTATATATATATATTGAATGATGCGTATATATGTGTATATATCTTCTATAGACGTATATATTTAACATATACATGTGTATATGTTTTATAAATTAGTATATAACTCTCTATTGATACTTATATATATTGTAGTATATATATGTTGTAATATATGTTTTATTTAAAGTAGTACGTATAGTCGTATATATTGAATGTTACGTATGTATGTGTAATTGTGTGTGTATATATTTTTTAAATTCTAATATAGTATATACTATATATATAATGTATATATATTGTTTAACGTATTTAAAGTGTATATAGGTGAATATATATAGTGTATATTGGAATTATTTTTTTGACTGGGTTAGATCGATTTTTTAACGGGATTTATCTGGGTTTAGGTGAGTTAGACCGGCTTGGGTTAAGTGGATCGGGTCAGGATTGTTTTTAAAAATTTTACTATTTAACCCAGAATTCGCTCGGCCCACTTAACCTCAACCCGACTCGTCCAATTCACAAACCGATTAATTTTAACGGGTCGATTCTAGATTGACCCGATCCAATCCACTTTACACCCTTACTTGTTTCGTTGTATTATTATAAATTTTGAGATTAAAAAAACAGAAGAATGGAGTGGGCTACGATGATGTCATAATCGTTGGTGTATGCCTACTACTTTCAAATTTGCGGCTAAATACTTAAATTAAGTTTGGAAAGTGACTATCTAGCCAACTTAATCTACTTAGGGTGTTTTAATAAGCTTATAATTTAATCAAAATGGCTTATAAGTTATTTTTTGCTTTTGAAAGTATTTGATGATTTTTATAATTGCTTAAAAAAAATCAAATAAGCCAAAAGTAAAATGTTGTCCATTTCCTATTTTTTTTAGCTTATAATCTACTGAAAGTTAACCGAGTAAATAACTTTGTATCCCCTATAATTTTTCACTTATTTCAAAATTATCCTCTTGTAACCCTAATTTAAAATGGAGAGAGTAACAAATAATATTCAAAATTAAATTCATATATTATTTTTCCTAATGCACCCTACCGAGCTTACTTTGAAAAAAAATGAAATCTAGATTTTGTTGATTTTTTTGGTTGGAATTTCAAATTTTAACTTCAATGTTCAAAACTTTAAGATTAAATTTTGAATTTAGGATTTTTTTTTCTGAAAATTTAAATCTTTATGTCTTAAAAGCAAAGTAAATTAGTCAAATTATAATTTTTTTTCTATTAATAATTAGCAAATTAAAATGTAAAATAAAATAGGTAACTAATATTAAACCACAAAAGAGATTTCTAATCTTTGCACCACAAGATTCGGAGTTACCGTAGGAGGGACTAGGGTGCATGACCATAGTCCATGTATATCCCTCCTTGTAATTTTGTCCAAAGTTTTTCTGGTCTACAAGATTTTAAGTAATTAAACTTTTCACATTCATTGAAAAATAAACTCTTTTAATTAATGAATTTTTTTTTTTTTTAGTGCACAAATTAAATGATCATTCATGCAAATATTATATTATATATATATTGAAACTGAAGTAAAAATATATATATTAATTTTTATATGAATCATTTTAGAAATAAAAATTAATAATAATCAACTCTACATATTATTAATAGCTTTAAGGGTATTTCAAACATTTTGACAAAAAAAGTGCTTAACAACACTTGATCACCAAACACATCAACAATTTTTTTTCAGTTTCAATACTTTTATTCAAATACATAACTGTTTATTTTTAAAATAAGTTCAGTACTTTCAAAAAAACTTTTTAAACACTATTTTTTTTTTCAACTCATGCCAAACATGGTCTTTATTTGGACGACAGGCAAAACCCTCTTTTCGCTTACATTTTTCACTTTTTTAGATTTATCCTAAATTTTGTTATTATATAAAATAATCTTATTTAAATTATATTTCATGTTTATTGGAAAAACACATTCAAATTCTAAATATTTATTATAAAAAATATGATCAAACACAATTTCAATTCCAATTTCAACTTTTAAAAGTTCAAATAAAGTCTTTTTTTTTTTTTTAAATTTTCAGATCAAGTTTCAAATGAAGTATTTTTTTTTTTTCCAGACCAAACACACACATGTTATGTCAATTTTGCACTCCAAACTTAAGAAAATACTTTCAAGTAAAAAGTTATTTCGCTCACAAAATGTTACAAGTGATATTTTCTCAACCGAACTTCATGTTCGAAACTTATAACTTTAACTTCAGATAAGACGTTATAGGACAGGACAAGTTCCATTGAATTTACTGATTTAAACTTTATCCATCGAGCAGCAGAACCCTAGCTATAAAAACCTAGCTAGTTTGAGACAATGCCATGTGAACATAAACTCTTGGTTTTCAAACCCTAAAACAATTACGGCTAATTTATATTTAAAACAAAAAAGCAGGGAACATTACCTGTAATATATGCGAAGGAAAATAAATTTAGCCTGAAATATAATGAACCATTAAAGTAAAAATAGAAGGGAAAAAACAAAGAAAAGGTGAGGGACACTATAGTAGGAGGAACAATTTCTGAGCGCCGCCAGTGTAATCATTCAGAGGGATATTGTTTGGACTTTGGGGTGTGGTGAAAAAGGCTTTCCAACTTCCCAATAAAATCTTCTTTATTTAATTAATTTCCTTAAAGCTAATTACAGTACCCCCTCCTTGTTCTTAAATAAGTGGAGTGTTTTCCTTTAACTTGAGTATTCTTTAGAAAAATATATTTTTTTAGTATTTTTTTCATTATGTAGAATTATTTTTACTTAAAAAAGAATAAAATTAGAAAAGCTCCATTAATATCATCTTGAGTATTTAAAATATCAGGATTAAAATATAAAGACTAAAACACTACTCTTTGTTTAAAAAAAAAATGACTTATTTTTTTTTAATCCATTTCAAATGAATAATTTCTTTTTTTTTTATATGAATTTAACTTTACACATGATATATTTAAAATCACAGAATTGAAATACATTTTTATATATTTAACGTAATTTTAATTTAAAATTACAAAAATTAAAAATCTTTTTTAACTATTAAATTTTATGTCAAGTCAAATTAGATATTTTTTTTTAAAATGGAGGACTACTTGTTTAGAAATGAACAGAATAACACCGTCAATTTGGGTCTGTCATCTTCTATCCTCTTGCCCGCAAATCCCGACTATTTGCTTTTATGTTGGATTCAGGCATTTTGATGCTGACCCCTTCTCTATTTTTCATTATTTTTGGTTTGAATATACATATTTCATGTACATTTATATTATGTAGGATTACTGGATTAGAAGTGTTCTTGGTTATATTTTATTAGGATCCTCCTTATTTTTTAGGTATCTTGGAGTGTAAATAGTTCATTTTTAATCCCAATAGTAAAGGGCTGTTTTTCTTTTTTGGAGGGGGGGAGAGGGAGGCATGTAGAGCCGGAATTATAAGTTGATGAAGCCTTTCTTATCTTCATAACAGAGGCTAATATGTAATAAATTCCAGTGAATTTCTTTAGTAATGTAAAAAACTACAGTATCTTTTGCTACTATATCTTAGTCTTGGAAATAGCTCAAAGGATTTACTACTTGATCACGCTTTTAGCTGTCACATTCTTCCAACATAATTTTTTGAACGTCGTTGAACCATTATTAATAATTATGAGTTTGTATGTATGAATTTCTACACCACTTATGTATGCTTCGTTTCATTTAACTGCCTGTTCAATTAATTGGTCTATAATTAATTCATATTAATTATATTCTTTTAATAGGATTACATAATAGATCCTCTTTGTTGTTTCCTCTTCTATTTAAAAAAATGTTAAAATAAAAATATTTTGCCTGGAAAATTGTAGGAGTTATACGCTAAGTAAGATTCATTAGCGACTTAGCTTCTACAAAGAGCGCCGCATTGTTAATTGTCAGAGAAAGCATATTTTTGTTATTTGATTATATTTTTTTGAGTAGGATTTTTTTTCATGGGTAAATACAAATTCGATATCATGATCTTTGTACGTTCTAATATCATGTAGAAGTTTATGATTATCTCATCTAAAAATGTAAATTATAAGAGAAAACACTCTTTTATTAGTTAATTAAACCTCTATACATAGCTAATAATTTATTTTTAAAAGATATTTTCAGTTGTATTAGCATCATAGAACTAAAGGAGAAGGCGGGAAAGAAAAAACAGATAAGTTGAACGAACTCGCGCTTATTTCTGAGAAAAAGAAATTTCGCCAATATCAATAGATTGATAAATTAAATAAAAGATTATTTGCACTTTTGCCTCGATTTCTTGTACTTTCTCCGTTTGAATTTATTATATTTCTAATTTAATTTTTATTTTATTTGTCATTTTTTGATAAAACAAAAAAAAAAAGTTATATTTTACTTTTTAGCATTAATTATTTATTCTTCAAATCATTTTTAATACATATTAATCAAACATCAATTAATAAGATTAATATTGTAAAGTCACTGCACCGATCATTATTTTTTTATAATAGGCGTGTCAAATTAAAATGGGACAAGTAAATACGAATAAAGAGAGCAACATTTTAATTTTTACCCTTCAAAGTAAATAACATTTTATGGGGCATAAATTTATATTTTCTCATCATAATATCTTATAAATTATGTCTCGCAACTTCAAAAAACTAATACCCGACTAGGAATAAGTTCAATTTATAAAAATAAAAATTAAAAACTAACCAATTTAAAGAGAAAAAATTAAATATCAACACATTTGAAAGACATACCAACAATTAAATATCAAATGCATTATGTTGGGGCTAATATAGTAATTAAAAATGGTTGTTGAACATTTATTCTTTTAATTAATGAGATGAGAAATAAACAAGAGCACCGAATAGGATTGGGATGATGGACATACAGTCGAATGCTTTCTCCTTTCTCAAATTACTTTATATGTTTTGGTAAAAAAGTTTATATCAAAATAATTGACATGCATAAATTCTTTTAAAATATTTAATTATTTTTTAACTATATTCATATTAATTAAAAAAAATTCATATAATCTAAATTAAATAAGATCATATTAATTAATTTATATTTCTTATTATTTTTTCTTAAGAGTTATACAAAAAACAAATATATAAAATAATTTAAGACGGATGGAGTAACATGCAATAACATCTGATATCCATGCACCTTCGTTGAATTCATCATGTACAATACTCTCCCTTCTCCAAAATATTCCCTCCATTTTATTTTAATTATGCCTTATTTACATCACTATTAAAAAATGAGGTCATAATGACACTTATTACAGTCAATTCTTAACAAGTAAGTCCATCGCTCAAAATCAAAAGAAAGTCTCAACATAATAAGAAATAAGGCGAGACTTCTAAAATGAAGTTAGACCAACACAAAACATAGATAAAGCAGAAATCTGAAAAAGTAATATAAAATCCCAAAAATCTGGTATCACAAATGTAAGAATATTTTATACATAACGAGATTTGAAATACATAGTTTGTCTCTAAAAACGATATAAAGACATAAATAGAGATAAGAGAAGGTCCGGGAAGAACAACTCTGAACTCTAGAGCATTTCAATACCTCGAAAAGTCACCAACTCAATAGCACGAACTCAGCTTCCGCGTGTTGTATCGAGCTAGGATCTGCACCAAAAGGGTATAGGCCAACTGGGCAAAACAGAAAATTATACAAGTAAAGAAAATTATGAGCACATCACCTGCAAATAGAAAAATTCCCAAATGGTAGCTCGCACTGTCTTCACTAACAGTTTTAATACAAGTACAAAAATAAAACAACATAGATATACACGAAAAATATACAGAAACTAAACATAAGTCATGAAAAACTACAAGAATCATGAAAGATGCATATGCAATGCAATGGAATGACAATAAAATGAATAGTGAAAGTCATTGCATAACCCTCTATATATACCTACCGAGCTTGCAACTCCCCAGATAGGACTCATGGGGCTTTATAGTCCATATACTATAACTCATATATCAAATCTTAATTCATATCTCTGGCTCGTGTTCTCGAAGCGAGTTTTAATAAAAATATCTCATTTTCTTTCAAACATAATGTTCCTTATTGGTAGTGATATCTCATGAATGAATATGTATGGAATGATGATGTAATGTTCACAATCATATCAGTATGAAGATATTCAATCCATTCAATACGTATATAAGTGAGCCGAGAAATCAACTCAATATATCTACATTATATTATTATCAACTCTAATTAGGCACCATCGAAATAAATATGCATGTAAGATATTATTAATATCATACCAACCCCTAACTCGGATATTTCTATCATGGTAAAGTCACCCAATGATCAATAAGGCCTGTAATAATAATACAACCCTCTGCACGAGCATTATATTTAGAATAACGGTATTTAAATGCACAAATAAGGCCAGTAATGTAAATTAAAGCTCCTTCATGAGCAACACGCAATATCAGATATCACAAGTCAACAGCAACAGAATATAATCGACCACTTAGCACACAACAGTAATAATAATTTTGAAATATAAACGCCATAGCTATTTTCCCTAACCGATAGGATGCTTTACTTATTCATTAACTGTAAAACTCAATCTGAAATAAGTTAAGCCATAACCTACCTCAAAACACAAAATCCAAACCTAAAGTGCTTCAAAATGAAGCTTTACCCTTCTGAACGACCTTGGAATCAACTACAGGATTCAAATATAGCATTATACAATAAAAGAAAGATAGTGATACTCATATTTCCATATTTGAGTCGGGTCCAAAATGAGTTCGAAAAATAAAAAGAGTAAAATCAAAATTTTATTTTAGAAATACGTTCTCTAAGGTTAACAGAATTCACAGTTGAAAAACCATGCCAAAACGGATTAAAAAAGAGGTCCAAATAATTGTTTTTTAAGCTTTACCAGTAAAATTCTCAAAATTAAAGTATTTTTGGTGATGTAATCAAGGTAAAATAATGAAACCAAGATTTTGGAGGTTACCCAAGCTCTAATGATGAACAAATTTGCAAAATTCGCTCAAATCCGAAGCTCAAAGGTCTAAAAATAACAAATTTGCAAAATTCACTCAAATTTGAATCTCAAAGGTCTAAAAATGGTAAAAAAAAATAATACAAAATGGGGTTTATATGCAGGCTGACTGCTTTAGATGCTAAATGGTCGCTAAAACTGTCACCGCTAACGTGACCCATGAGTGCTTAAGAGGCTTCTGCATTAGTGGCTAATTGGTTTCTAAAACGGAAGCTTGGCTACCAATGTCGCTTAAGTGGTTGCCCAACTGATGTCTTGCACTAACAACTTAGCTAAAAGGTTAAGTTTCCAATCAAACCCTTGAAATTCATTTTGAATACTTTGAATACAAATGACCTATGCTACTAGACTATTTTTCACATTTCAAACTCAATGACGACATGTGATTGTTGAGAAAAAGATTGTTTTCAATGAATTTACCCGGGGAAGCCTATAAGTATATTTCACTAGAATTTCAAATAGAGGGTTGAACCGCAAACTAAAGGCTCTGAACCCGAATCAATCTTGCTACTAACTCAAATTCAATATTCCAAACCTAATGGAACTGTCCAACATACTATCCGATACTCAAAATATTAAATATTGACTGAAGTCAACTATGTAACTTTTGAAGCCTACACATGTCACAAACTCTTCCAAATTACTCTCGATCGCATTAAAAATCATGATAATCATTTCTACATCACAGAATCAACATGTAGCGATTACGGGTAACGAAAAATGGTAAAAATATATAAAAAGAAAAATTTCACACTTCAGGTTATTATAGTACATACCACTAAAACTCTAGTCTTCCGCAAACTAAAATGTAAGAAATACATGAATCGAAAAGTAGAGGGTAACTACTACGCATGTTGGATTCGACCTCACAAGTAGCCTCTTCAAGATGATGGTGTGTCCACTAAACCTTAACCACAGGAATATCTATAGATGTAATCATCTAACATCCTTGTTTAAAATGCACATTATCTCCTCTACGAAGGTAAACCTATCATCCAACCAAATTAAGTCCCAAAGAAGCACGAGAGACTTATTCAAAATATATCATCCAAACATAGATACTTAAAATGGGTAAAAACCTGGAGGTAAGGCAAACTCATAAACAACCTTTCCAACTGTCTGAATAATATCAAAAGGCATGACATACCTCGAGCTAATCTTTCCCATTTTTCTGAGCCTCATCACTCCCTTCATGGAAGACACACGAAGGAAAAATCAATCACTAATCCCAAACTTCAAGGCACATAGACTACAGTCCACATGACTCTTTTTCTTATTCTGGGTTGCTCAAAGACTATCCTGAATCATTCAAACCCTGTCCATACACTCATAAAATCGGTCGATACCATGGGGTCTAACCTTTGAAGTTTTAATCCAACCAATAAAAGATCGACAACTTCTACCGTATAACCTCAAAAAGTTCTATCTCAATACTCAAATGGTAGCTATTATTATGGGCAAACTATGGTAAGGCTAAATGTTGCTCCCACTGACCTTTGGAGTTCATATCACATTTGCGGAACATATTCTCCAAAACTTGAATAGTTTGCTCTGGCTAACCACCGATCTGGGGTGAAAAGTTGTGTTAAGGTCAACCTAAGTACCCAACTACTCCTGAAGTGTCTATCAAAAGCTAGAAGTAAATACCGAGACTCTATCTAAAATAATAGACATGGATATACCATGAAGATGAATTATCTCTCGAACAAAAATATGAGCCAACCTCTCAACACTGAAGAAAATTTAAATAGGTATGAAATGGGCTAATTTGTCTAATAGATCCATGATAACCCAAATTCTCTTAGAACTATGAGAAGTTCAAGGTAACCTAGTCATAAAGTCCATAGCGATCCGCTCACACTTTCACTCAGAAATGGGTAATCTTAGAAGTAAATCACTCAAACTATGATGCTAGACCTTCACCTACTGACAACACAAGCAATGATCATTTTTATACCACCCCACCAGTAATCATACTTTAAGTCACAATGCATCTTAGTCCCTGATGTGCCATAATTTCATGGAACTTTTAATACTTAAAATTGAAAAATATGTACTTAGATCTGTTTTGTTTGATATGATGTATTTTTGTGTTTGTTTTACAGAAAATTAGGTTCTGGAGCTGAAAAGGAAAAAAATGGAGTGTGTAGAGGACCCCACTTATGAGCCGCAAGTGGCTGTTACAGCCACCATAAGTGGCCACGTAAGTATCAGAGGAAGAAGGTTCTAAGGTTGTAAAAGTTGAAGATTTTTTTCTGAGAGTTACAACACCTACTTATGGGGTGTAAGTACCACTTATGACACTCGTAAGTGCTATCATAGGTGTTATTCCTACATCATGATGATTCCTGACACTTACAACCCACCTAGGGGTTCGTAAGTACTAGTTACGGCCCATAAGTGGGTCCATAAGTAGTCACTGATCCAGTTTTTATTTTTTATTCTGGTTAGAATTTTTAGGGCTCTAATGTAATCTATATATACTTGCTTTATGTTTTTGTATTTGTTTACGCACTCTTTACATTCACAATACTATATTGATTTTGAGATTTGACTTTTGATCTTTGTATCCTTTGTTCTTAATTTTTAATGTTGATTATTAATTTGAGATTTTGGGTTTTGTTCTTAAATTATTATAAGATTATTTATATGCTTTCTTTATTAAATACATTGGATGTTCTTACAAACATGAACAGATAAATCACGTAAGTGTTGTGGGAACCCTGATGGAATAATGAAGTAGAGGACGTACAAAATCATTTATGATCAATATTCTTATATGTATTGTGATCTTTCTTGGTGTGATTGTTTTCTTAATGATTGCAGTAGTTAAGAACCTACTTGTATTTGATACTTGTTTCACAAGAGAGGTAGAGATTAGGAAACGTACATCACAATAATAATTCAAGGCTACCAACCCTTGTCTAATTAATTTGACACTCAAAAAGTAATAGTTAATCTGGAATCCAGGATAAGGGTTTGTAAGGCGAAACTCTGAGACCCATAAGGTAAAGAGTGAAATTCATTAAAGGCGTTCACAAGACGATTAGTGATACATATCTTATCAGATTCTGCACATAAGATATTAAGATAGTTCGGTGGAGAACAATGTAATGCCCCAAATCTGGTACCCAGAATGCTACATGGTGCTCATGACCCCGAAGTACCACAAGCTAACCCATGAATGATATTTGTTCCTGTATACTGCATAATATACTGAATAATGCAGAAATATAAACTGAAAGGCCATAAGGTTCACATAACTGAAGTAAAACATAACATCTAAATGGGGTATGAAATACCTAAAACAACTGAAATAACTGTCTGAACATAATAGTCTGGGAAACCTCTAACTGACTGAACTGTCTGAGTAAGGAGTTGATGGGATATGTCCCCAACTAACTCCAACTAATAAACTCATTAATAAGATAATAGAGAAATAATTATGTCCTCAAAGGATGAGCACTCACTGCTAACTCTGACTGCTGATATCTGGAATCTACTGATGCTCTGGAGCTCGTGTCTCGGAACCTATGGTATAAGACACCATAGCACAAATGCATCATTACTTTGAATGTACTGGTATGCATGTGAGGTAGGATGAATGCATTGGGTTCATATGCATGAATAATACTGGCTAACTGACTTATATGAACGTGAGAATGCATGCATACATACATAGTAACTATATCTGAAATCGGGATAACATGAGTATGTTGATGACTAATGTGACTAATGACTGAATTTTGATAATTGATAACATGAGTGACAATATCTAGCAGTCCTGAATTTGATGGAACTAGCTGAGTTCCATACTGTATCTGAGTTGACTGTATCTGACAATCTTGAATTCTGAAGAACTATCTAAGTTCTTTTACTGAGACTGATACTGAGACTGTGGGAGGTAGTCATCTAACCGACATGCCCCAAATCTGGAAGGGTGTCAAAACCGCGCCACCGATAAGGACACCGTGTGAGTAACCCTAATATAATAGGTAACTCTAATGAGAATGGCGGAAACCCTCATATAGCAGGCTAAGCCACCTTATCTACCCTCATATAGTAGTCTATGATGTCTTAAACTATGCTGGCTATATAGTTTTGGAATGCAAGGATTGCTTCTAAGAATCATACCCTCATATAAAAGGTGAGTTCCCATCCTTGGGTTCACTCGGTGCTAATTTCTACTCCTATCTGAATAGACACTGAACATGATTTACTGAACTGAACATGAGCTGAGTTACTGAATTTTGTTGACTGACGAAATACTGCTGATATCTGACAAATGGCTGAGTTCATGAGATCATGGAGATTTCCTGAGTCATAAGACTGTCTGAAGTCTAAGGATTCATAGCTTGACTAAGAGTATAGTGAAAATATGATATGGCTCTAGGCACACAGCTAATGTTTTAGGTACAAGTACCCCTAGGACTCAATAGAAGAAAACTGACAAAGCATGACTTGCTTAAATATATAATAATTACCATAATGCAATTACTGAAGCATTTCATCAAACATGGGATAGGCATAAGTACAAACATGGGGATTTCATGACATAGTTACGCCTTTTCCCTTTATTTAGGCATTAAATCAAACATATTGTTGGCATGGTACATGTAAAAATCATTGTACAACAATTAAACATCATGGTCACATTCTAATTTCATCATTCAAGTGTTTAGTCATAGGTTTGCATGAATATATATCTATAATAATTAAAACCACATACAAGTTATCACTCAACATGGAGTAAAATTCAATTTCTCATTTATCAACATGAATAAGAACAACCCAATCATGAAATCATAAAGAAAATCCATAACTTGAAGTTGGAAAAGGGATTCTTGGACTTCATGGACAAAAGGAGTCCATGAATGAACACTATGGATACCTGGGTTAAGATTCTTGATGTTCTTGAACTTGAAGAATTGGAAATCCCTTAGTTCTTGAAGAAGATTGGATTTTGTTCTTGGAGATTAATGTTAAAGAGAAACCCTAATATTGGTTGTGAAGTAATAATGAACCAAATAGATTAAATCGAATATAATTGGGTATATATATAAGTGGGTAATAAATAACCAAAATACACTTTTAGAAATGGCTTTAATTTAATAAATCAGGACCTGCGATGGTCCATCATTTTGATCGTCGTACGTGGACCAGGAAAGGGGCTTACTGCCTAAGTAGCGACGGACTGGGCGACGACCCATCGCAAGTTCGACAGTTCGTCAACCTGCCCATCGCACCTTATCCAAAAGGTGGCCTCACTGTTTCCCTTGGGACGGTCATGGGCCATGGTCCATCACTAGTTCGACGTCCGTTGGCCTCATCGTCGCACCTAGGTGGTTTTTACTGCCTTTTGTATTTTAGCCATAACTTTCTTCTCCAATGTTTTATTTTGATGAAATTGGTATCATTGGAAAGCTAATTCAATTTACCATATGATTTAAAGTGAAAATCTTAAAAATACCATATGTACAAAAGTGGATTCATCTTTCAAAGAAAGCTTCTAACATTCTTGAGACGATTTCAAGCTAGGAAAAGTATGGGGTATTACAATTTCTCCCCCTTGAGAACATTCGTCCTCGAATGAGACTGAGTGAGGGGTAAGAATAACCAACGTATATACTAAACATGAATACTGAAACATGATCTCATGACTGAAATGACTGATAACTAAACATATTATACTGAACATGCATATCTGATGCATGTGTAACTGATTCATGAATGCATGACTGGGTGTTCAAATGAACTAAGTTTCTCACAACGAGAATGCATGTCTGATGCATAATTATATAACTGAGATGATACATGAATGCATGACTGAATATGCACTGGTATTTAAAGTCCAAGTTTGTGACGAACACTGAACATGAATCTGGGTAAGCTTAAGGAGAACTGTTACCTTAAGCTTGATCTAAGTCGGCGGAGAAAAGGTGAGGATACTTGGTACGCATGTCTACTTCTGTTTCCTAAGTAGCTCCCTCGACAGACTAATTTTTCTAAAGAACTTTAACTAGAGGGACTTCTTTGTTCTTCAGTCTATGAGTTTGATAGTCTAGGATTTCAAATGGAATCTCTTAATAAGAGAGACTGTTCTGAACATCAATGCTCTGAATAGGGACTACAATTGCTGGATCACCTATACATTTCTTGAGCAAAGAGACATGGAAGACTGGATGAACTGAGGCCAAATCTGAAGGCAAGTCGAGCTCATAATCTACCTTGCTAAAGCGAATGAAATTCTTAAAGGGACTGACATATTGGGGACTGAGCTTTCCCTTCTTGCCGAACCTCTTAACTCCCTTCATGGGCAAGATCTTTAGATAGACATAGTCACTAATCTCAAACTCGATATCCTTTCTACGAATATCTACATAAGACTTATGTCAGCCCTGAGCAGCCCATAGTCTTTCTCTGATCAACTGGACTTTTCAAAAGGCGTGGAATACCAAGTCAAGCCCTATAACTAAGGCCTCACTAACTTCAAACCAAACAATTAGAGATCTACATCTCCTACTATAGAGAGCTTCGAATGGAGCCATATGAATACTAGAATGATAGTTGTTTTTGTATGAAAATTCAATCAAAGATAAGTGGTCATCCCAACTACCCTTGAAATTAATTACACACGCCCTTAGTATATTTTCTAAAGTATGAATGGTCCTTTCTTCTTGACCATCTGTCTGAGGATGAAAGGTTGTACTAAGATGAACTTGGGTACCAAGACTCTTTTGGAATGCTTTCCAAAAATGAGAGGTGAACTGGGTATCTCTGTCTGAGATAATAGATAGCGGAACACCGTGCAATCTGACCAACTCCATGATGTAGATTTTGGCATACTCCTCGACTGAATATGAGGTATGGACTGGAAGGAAATGGGTTCATTTGGTCATTCTGTCTATGATGACCCAAACTAAATCATGTTGATGACGAGTTTGAGGCAAACCCATCGCGAAGTCCATGTTTACTTCTTCCCACTTCTAAGTTGGAATAATAAACTCCTACATAGGACCACTAGACTTCTGATGTTGTATCTTAACCTGTTGACATGTAGAGCACTTAGCCACAAACTCTGCAATATCTCTCTTCATCCCACTGCACCAATAGATCTCCCATAAGTCGCGGTACATTTTTATGGCCCCTAGATGAATAGAGTAGCACACACTATGCACTTCTGCAAGAATTCGCTGCCTTAATTCATCTACACCTGGAACACAGAGACGAACCTGACAGCGCAGAACACCATCTCCCCCTTGGGAGAAAATCTCTATTTTCTAATTCTGAACTAACTTTATCAACTTGACAAGGTTGGGATCTCTATCTTGCTTTTCTTTCACCTTAGAAACTAGAGATCATTCTGAACTACTCTGAACTCATATATCGCCCTCTGAAGAATTGATTAAGAGAATTCCTAGTCTCACAAGCTGATGGAATTCCTGAGCTAACTTCTTCTTACTATCTTCGACATGAGCAACACTACTCATAGACAGTGTACTAAGAGCGTCAGCCACTATATTGGCCTTGCTCGGATGATAAAGGACACTCATGTCGTAATCTTTCAAGAGCTCTAACCACCTTCTTTGACGAAGATTGAGATCTTTTTGAGAAAAGACATACTGAAGACTCTTATGATGTGAACACATCTACATGAACACCATATAGGTAATGCCTCCAAATCTTTAAGGCAAATACTATGACTGCTAACTCAAGATCATGAGTAGGGTAATTTTGTCATGGGACTTAAGCTATCTAGAGGCATAGGCTATGAACATACCATACTTCATAAGGACACAACCTAAACCCACTCTGGATGCATCACAATACACTATGAACCCATATGAACCATTTGGTAACGCTAGAATTGAAGTTGAGGTGAGTCGAGTATTCAACTCCTGAAAAATCTTCTCGCAAGTATCTGACCACTGGAACTTGACTTTCTTCTGAGTCAATCTGGATATAGGGGATGAAATAGAAGAAAATTTCTCAATAAACCACCTGTAATAGCTAGCCAAACCCAAGAACATCCTAATATCTGATGGAGAGACAAGGTGAGGCTAGTTTCTTACTGCTTCAGTCTTTTGAGGTTCTACTCTAATGCCATCACTTGAAATGATATGACCAAGGAATGCTACTGACCTTAGCTAAAACTCGCACTTACAGAATTTGGTGAATAACTGATGATCTCTGTGAGTCTGAAGTACTATTTTGAGATGGTCTGCATGATCTCGTTACTATGAGAATAGACCAAAATATCATCTATGAAGACTATGACAAACATGTCCAAGTACTGCTTGAACCCACGGTTCATCAAGTCCATGAAAGCGGTTGGGGCATTGGTAAGACCAAATGACATAACTAAGAATTCGAAGTGACCACACCATGTATGAAAAGCTATTTTTGGAATGTCACATTCTCTGACTCTGAGCTGATGATAGCCGGATCTGAGGTCTATTTTGGAGAAATAGCTAGCACCCTGAAGTTGGTCAAAAAAGTCATCAATTCTGGGAATAGGATACTTATTCTTGACCGTGACTTTATTGAGTTGATGGTAATCAATGCACATTCTGAGAGAACTGTCTTTCTTGCGCACGAATAAGAATGGTGTGCCCCACAGGGAAATATCTGATGAATCCCTTATCTAAGAGATCCTTCAACTGCTCTTTTAGTTCTTTGAGCTTTGCTAGTGCCATTTTGTATGGCAAAATAGAGATAGGTTGAGTATCCAAAAGAAGATCAATACCGAAGTCTATTTTCCTTTCGGGAGGAATTCCTGGATAATCTTAGGGAAAAATATCTGAATATTCATTTACAACTGGAACTGATTCAAGACTGGGAGTCCAAAGATTTGGAATCCTTAAAAAGAATAAGATGATAGACACATCCTCTAGATATTATTTTTTGTGCTTGAAGGTAGGAAATAAGCTGACCCCTGAAAGCGAATACACTACCCTTCCACCCAAGGACGGGTTCATTCAAAAACTGAAATTGGACTATTCTATTTTTACAATTGACTATGGCATAGTAGGAATGAAGCCAATCTATGCTGAGAATGACATCAAAATCAGTCATCTCTAACTCAACTAAGTCTGCTAAGGTGACTTTCTAAAATATCATAACCGAGTAGTTCCTGTATACCCGTCGGGCTATGATGGTTTTACCCACGAGGGTAGAGACTGAAAAGGGATCTGCTAGAATTTCAGGACTGACTTTGAAATTGACTGTTATATAAGGAGTGACAAAAAACAAAGAAGATCCTGGATCTAGCAAAGTGTAAACATGCACATAAAAGATCTGTGACGTACCGGTAACCATATCAGGAGAATATTTCTAATCTTGTAGGGACTGAAGAGCATAAAGACAATTTGGCGTTGCCTACTAGTAGCACTAGGGGTGGCACCCTACTGATTTGGGCAACCAAACTGAGCTGAGGAGAAATTCGGTTGACCCTGAGGACTTGGCTGAGGACAATATCTGACTCTGTTGCCTGGCTTGCCACATCTAAAACAAATACCATTGCCAGCTCTACAAATACCCTGATGGTGCTTGCCACAAGTCTGGAAAAGAGGATAGGTACGGGCACTGCTAACACTGCCCTAGGACTCAGAGCCTGGCACTCTATCTTTGTTACCCTCTCTAAACTTTAGAACTGAAGCACTGGCTGAAGAAGGAGCTGGAACTGATAACTTTGGATAAAACTGAGAATGGTTTTCTCTTTCTGACTTAGGCTGAGCAAAGTTGAAACTACCTGTCTTCACTCTCTTATTCTACTTCTCCCTTATCTTAATCTTCTTCTCCTCTATCTACTGAGCATGAGTCATGAGCCTGGTAAAAGTCATTTCACTATTCAGCATATCAGATCTGCACTCATTAACCACGCTATTATTCACCCCTGAAACAAACTTACTCATCCTTGCCCTACTATCTGCAACCACATGAGGTGCATATCTGGCTAATTGAGTAAACTTAAGAGAATACTCTTTCACTAACATATTGCCCTGCCTGAGGTTAATGAATTCTAGCACCTTATCTTCTCTAAGATCTAGGGGAAAGAATCTATCAAGGAACGCTGAAGCAAACTCCTTCCACTCAACTGACCCTGCATCGTCTTTCCTCTCTGACTTTTACTGCATGAACCAAGTATGAGCCACATCCTGAAATTGATATTTAGCTAGCTCAGCACTCTCACTAAACGTAACCCTTACTATGTCTGTAACCTTCTGCACCTGATCTAAAAATTCCTGAGGGTCCTCGTCTATCTTAGACCCAAGAAAGGATGGAAGATTTATTCGAGTGAAGTCTCAAATCTTGGCAGTAGCTGAATTGGCCACTGGGTTGGCCGGAATGATAATTGGTCATTCATTCGGAGCAACAACTTACTGAGCAAGGGTAGTGAATCTATCTCTGAACTCTACATGAGAAATATATTCGTCCTAGGGAATTATCTTGTACAAGCTGAGTTCTTCTCTTGAGAGGCATGTTCTGAAATTAAAAAAAGAAATGGATTAGACTAAGAGATTGACTTGAGATTATACTCATTGGCACGACATGAATATTAAAAGAAGGGAACATGTTCCTAAAAAATCTTATAGCCTCCTGCACATAAATATGGTGCACAACACACCCATGCATAAGACTCTACTAAATGCGGCTTTCAGACTACCTAGGATACTATTGAACCTTAAGCTCTGATACCAAGTTTGTAATGCCCCAAATTTGGTACCCGAAATGCTACACGGTGCTCATGACCCTGAAGGACCACAAACTAACCCATGGCTGATATTTATACCTGTATGCTGCATAATATACCGAATAATTCAGAAACATGAACACAAAGGCCATAAGGTTCACATAACTGAAGTAAAACATAACATCTAACTGGGGTATGAAATACCCAAAACAACTGAAATAACTGTCTAAACATAATAGACTAGAAAGGCTCTAACTGACTGAATTGTTTGAGTAAAGAGTTGATGGGATATGTCCCTAACTAACTCCAACTAATAAACTCATTAATGAGATAATAGAGAAATAATGATGTCCTCGAAGGATGAGGACTCACTGCTAACTTTGACTGCTGATATCTGAATCTATTGATGCTCTGGAGCTTGTGTCTCTGAACTTATGGTATAAGACACCATAAATGTGTCATTACTTTGAATGTACTAGTATACATATGAGGTAGGCCGAATGCATGAGGTTCATATGCATGAACAAAATACTGGCTAACTGACTAATATGAACGTGAGAATGCATGCATACATACATAGTAACTATATCTGAAATCGTGATAACATGAGTATGTTGATGACTAACATGACTAATGACTAAATTCTGATAACTAATAACATGAGTGACTGTATTTGACAGTCCTAAAATAGATGGAACTAGCTGAGTTCCACACTATATCTGAGTTGACTGTATCTGATAGTTCAGAATTCTGAAGAACTATCTAAGTTCATTTACTGAGACTAATACTAAGACTATGGGAGGTAGTCATCTAAGCGACATACCCCAAATGTGCTATAATAATTGAGCTGGGGTCCAATCTATACCCTGATTGGAAGGGTGTTAATACCACACCACTGATAAGGACAATGTATGAGTAAGCCTAACATAACAGGTAACTCTAATGAGAATGGTGGGAACCCTCATATGGTAGGATAAGCCACCTCATCTACCCTCATATGGTAGGCTATGATGTCTCAACCTATGTTGGCTACATAGTTCTGGAACTCACAGATTGCTTCTAAGAATCACACCCTCATATAACAGGTGAGTTCCCATCTTTAGGTTCACTCGGTGCTAATTTCTACTCCCATCTGAATAGACACTGAGCATGATTTACTGAAGTAAACATGAGATGAGTTACTGAATTCCGTTGACTGATGGAATACTACTGATATCTAACAACTGACTGAGTTCATAAGATCATGGAGATTTCCTGAGTCATAAGACTATCTGAAGTCTAAGGATTCATAGCTTGACTGAGAGTATCATAAAAACATGACATGACTCTAGGGACAGACCTAATATTTTGGGTACAAGTACTCCCAGGACTCGATAGAAGGAAACTGACAAAGCATGACTTGCTTGAATACATAATAATCACCATAATGCATTTACTGAAGCATTTCATCAAATATATGATAGGCATAAGCTTATACATACATGGGATTTCATGACAACATGCTAGTTAGGCACTTTTCCTTCATTTAGGCATTAAATTAAACATATTGTAGGCATGATACATGTAAACATCATTGTACAACAATTAAAAATCATGGTCACATTCTAATTTCATCATTCAAGGGTTTAGTCATAGGTTTGCATGAATCTACATCTATAATAATTAAACCAACATAGAAATTATCACCCAACATGGAG
Source organism: Capsicum baccatum var. pendulum (assembly GCA_030864225.1). Taxonomy (NCBI): domain Eukaryota; kingdom Viridiplantae; phylum Streptophyta; class Magnoliopsida; order Solanales; family Solanaceae; genus Capsicum; species Capsicum baccatum. The sequence continues at coordinate 163,430,410 of CM061560.1, forward strand.
TAGAATTCAATTTCTCATTTATCAACATGAACAAGAACAACCCTATCATGAAATCATAAAGAAAATCCATAACTTGAATTTGGGAATTAGATTCTTGGACTTCATGGATGAAAGAAGTCCATGAATGAACACTATGCATACCTCGGTTAAGATTCTTGATGTTCTTAAACTTGAAAAATTATAAATCCCTTAGTTCTTGAAGAAGATTGGATTTTTTTCTTGGAGATTAATACTAGAGTGAAACCCTAATATTGGTTATGAAGTAATAATGAACCAAATGGCTGAAATCGGGTATAATTTGATATATATATAGGTGGGTAGTAAATGACCAAAATACCCTTTGAAAAATGGATTTAATTTGCTAAATCTGGACCTTCGATGTCTCATGCGATGGTCCATTATTTCGACCATCGTACGTGGACCAGGGAAGGGGCTTACTACCTAAGTAGCGACGGCCTGGGCGATGGTCCATCACAAGTTCGATGGTATGTCAACCTGCTCGTCGCACCTTATCTAGAAGGTTGCCTCACTATTTTCCTTGCGTCGGTCGTGGGTGACGGTTCGTCGCTAGTCCGATGGGCCGCCGGCCTCACCGTCGCACCTGGGTAGTTTTTACTGTCTTCTATATTTTGGCCATAACTTTCTCCTTCAATGTCGGATTTTAATGAAATTGGTATAGTTGGAAAGCTAATTCAATTTCCCACATGACTAAAAGTGAAAATCTTAAAAATACCACATGTGCAAAAGTGAATTTATCTTTCTAAGAAATTTTCTAACTTTCTTGAGACGATTTTAAGCTAGGAAAAGTATGAGGTATTACACATAATAAGTCTACAGAGTTAGGAAGTCAAGGGTAATACAGTCCTAGTATTAATCTCATATTGATTTCAACCGAAGTGACCATGATTTGGTGCCATTGATCTTGTTCTAAAAAAGTCCCTCCATTTACTTTTTTATATTTTATCGGCTACGTTAGCAAATTCGTGAGACATGTTTGGCTTATTCTCTGTGGGTTCGATCCCAACCTTTGTTGGGTTATATATTTGACAACGACTACATTATACTTCTTGAAGGTGTAATTTTAGGCGGCATTAAAGTTTGGCATCATTTCAAGGGAATACGATATATATTAATTAACAGAGTTTGTTGAGGTTATTGGCTTTACTTTTTTGATACTCATGGAGTGTACGCCAATGTATTCCCAGTACTACGAGTCAAGGAAATCCTTTGATCTCACCTGATCTAGAGCTTGAAAGAACCCTACAACAGAATAGTAGGATATCAGAACATGGTCGTGAGGCTAATTATGAGCTGCCTTAAGATGATCCACTTGAGTTGAATCCTCCACTTTCGCTTGGTGCTCATGAGATAACTACGCAAATCACTGTGTGGTTACTACATAAAGTGAATGCAAGAAGGGATACAACTGCTCATCATGTAGCTTAAGAGAAAAGATAGAGGCAGGAAGAAGAGCTTCAAGTAGAACTCAACAGAGGTAGAAAAGCTAGAGTCCAAGTACCCCCACCCTTTCAGTACTTACCAGCATATGATGATCCGAAAGAAGACTTGGGGTATGTTAATCCTATTGAGACAGGATCTATCATTCCTCCTAAATTACCCCAAGGAGTGAAGTTTGATATTATAAGTGCTATGATTCAGATGTTTAATCTGAAGGGTGTGTTTGCTGGTTTGCCGACTAATGATGCAAACATGAGCATCATGAATTTTGTTAGGGTTGGCACTTTATATAATTTACCTGGGGTTAGTCAGGAAGCTTTGAGACTCAGGTTTTTCCTATTATCCATGGCAGGGTAAGTGACATTATGGCTAAGGGAATAACCTTGTAGGTCTATTACTAATTGAAATAAGTTACGGAAATAGTTCTTGGATCGATTCTTCTCGGCTTTTAGAATTCTGCTGTTGGAGGATAAGATATATAATTTTAGGTATTTCCATTTCGAACCACTGTATGATACATGGTTTAGGTTCAAGAATAAATTATTAATGGTGCCCAATCACAGGATTTTGTGGAGGAATTTGCATGAGATATTTTATCAAGCCTTGAATTCCAATACTAAAGTTGTTGTGGATACTATTACTAGTGGAGTTTTATGAACATGCGATGGAAGTTAGCTTTGAAATTTTTTGGACCTAGTCTCTACGACCAACCAAAGGTGACATACTCAAAAGGTAAAAGGAGGAGTTGGTACTTATGCTATTGATTCTTCTAGCAAAAAGAGAATCATAGATGATATAGTAGCTCAAGATATTGCATAGATGAGGATGGAGAATTGGTTATTAACCAAGTAATTCAACTCTAAGTTAAAAAAAGGTTAATGTTGTGGGCACATAAGTTAAAGCTCCTAAGCGATATGATTCAGATATTGAGAAAGAGGTAAAGTACCTAGACAGGGAGATAGTGGGTTTTTGAGCCAAAGACCAAGGATATAATTAAGACACTTTGAACTTGAGGCAAATAAATCAAGGTCAAAACTATTATGGGGACAAATATAGGGATTAGAGTAGAGAAAGAGATAGTGACTGGAGGCAAAAGGATGACTATAAGGAAAAGGGTGGTGTATTGTTCCTCCGAGGAACCATGATACTGATTTGAGGATGGAAGAATACCTGACTTATTGGTTAAGGTTTTAGAAAATCAAGAGAGTTGCCTTAAGGATATCAAGGTAGATATTTTGGGTCTGATCCAAAAAGTTGAATTGCATGCTACCGCAATTAAATAGCTTGAGCAGTGGTCTGGTCAAATGTCAGCAACTTTTAATCAATATTATTTGAGCACTCTTATATAGTAATACCTTGAAGAACTCAAAGAATAACAATCACTACCTAAACATCACCACTCGAAGTGGAAAGGCTACTATTGATCCTCTTATATCTATATTTGATAAGGTACGACATGATGTTATTGATATTGATGATGCACTCGAAGCGGGATCAAAAATGTTGGTGACTAGTGGTGAGTCATCACAAAAATCGATGAGTGTTGATAGATGAGTTGAGAAGGATAAAGGTATGGGAAAAAAAGTCGAGCCTGTAGTTCTTATCATTGTTGAAGGAACTGTCTGTTAATATTTCTCCACCTTTTCCTCTGAGGTTGAAAAAGTAATAAGAAGAAGAGAAGTATCAGAAGTTCATATCATTGTTGAAGGAACTGTCTGTTATTATTTTTTTCTTATGGAAGCATTAGAGCATATGTCGGACTATGTAAAGTTCATGAAAGATCTAGTTACTAAGAAGCAGATGGTGAGTTTTGAGCCCGCTGATAAATATACACCATTATAGTTATATTTATTCCCGGTGTTTGGTTGAGAAGAAGAGGGCCCAAAGCCTTCACTATTCCTTGCACTATTAAGTCTCTAAATTTTTCATAAGCATTGTATGACTTGGGAGCTACAATAAGATTAATATCACTAGTAGTGTACAAATAATTGGGGTTAGGCATACCTACTTCAACATCAATGAAATTATTGATGGCTGATCTAACTATGAAGAAATTGGTTGGTATATTGTGTGATGTTTTGGTGAAGGTAGCTTCATTTATCTTCCAAGCTGATTTCGTGATCTTTGACTTAAGGTGGATTTTAATGTTCCTATTATCATTGGAAGGCCCTTCCTAGCCACGAGTAGGGCATTGGTTGACATAGAGATGGGATATATAAAATCCAGGCTCAATGACGAACATGGTACTTTGAATGTGGGTTAGTCAATGTGGTAGTCGAAAGATATTTAAGTGTGTAATAGACACTATTGAGGATGATGTAGTGAGTGTGCCTATTAAGGAGAGACTTGGTGTTGAGGCACTAGTGGCAGTGATCATGAACATGGATAGTGATAGAGTTGATGAATATGATGATATGGTGAGTACACTCTATGACAGAGGTCCTTATTCTTATGCCTAAAAAAGCTAGATCTTGACTTGAAGAATAGGGCGACTTCACCAGATCGACCATCTATTGAGGAGTCACTAGTGTTGGAATTGAAGACCCTCCCTTCTCACATGTGATATCCATTTTTGGGAGCCAACAATACCTTTTCAGTCATTATTGTGGTTGATTGGATAGATACACAGGTTTAGGCATCGAATTCAGTATTGCAGAGATTTAAAAGGGTCATAGGATGGACTATTGTAGATATTGTGGGGTTTCCACTCGGAATTTATACTCATAAAATTTAGCTTGAATAGGATGTGTTCCCGACATCAAACACGAACATTGTTTGAAACCACCTATGCAAGAGGTGGTTGTTTTGCGAAAATATGAATTTTAGAGTCACCACTTAATTTATCTAGGAGAATTAAGAAAACCTTTATAAATTACTTAAATGATTTCAAAATACAAAAAATCATTTAAGTTTAGAAATTCTAGATAAGCGGTTCTCATTAACATTTTATAAAGGTTTTTAAGGCACCTAAAATGTCCGCTAACTTGCGGTTATTCAGATTGTTTGAAAATGATTCTTTTGACTAACTTCTAAAGAAAAAATGATTGTTGAAAAGAAATTGCTTAAGGAATATTTTTTCTGAGTTTTATGCAAAATCAGTTTTTAATGACTTTGTAGGGAATCTAACTAGTTCTAAGCAAATTAAAGTCAAATAGCAAATAAACATAGAAAAAAGGGGAAGGGGGAAGAAATAAGCGATTTAGGCTCTTAAGCCCAAATCTATTAGCCTTGTCCTAATCTAATTGGGCTTTTGACCCATCTTCAGCTGTCCTAATCTAGATATTAGGCTTTGGCCCATAACCTATCCTAAGCTATCTTTTGGATCTTTTGGCCTATAATCGACTTTACCTGTATTAATTTACAACTTTGGATTTGAGGCCCAAATGAATAGATAAATAACTAAATGCATAATGATAAATAAAGTAATAAAAGAAATGAGACTTTTCATGTTTCTTATCTACCGGGAAAAAAAATAACTTCAACCTCATTTTCTCCCATCGGCGACAACTTCTTTCTCCAAAAATCCGACTAGTTTTATAGGCTTGAGAGGATGACTTGAAAGGAAACTCGACAAAATAGCCAACCATCGAAATGCATATGAGGAGAGTCCATTTGGACTCAACATTTTACATCATAAACAAAGAATAAAAAAGGAAGATTAGAATCAATTTGAAAGTAGTAACAAATTTTCAAAGACTTTCACATTTTAACTTGAATAAATAGAAAAATATCACTTTAGGACATAGAGCCAACTTCAAAATAAAGACAAAGAGAAAGCAACACACCAAGACTAAACCGAACGTTTTAGCACATATTATTATTTAACAATATAAGAATGAATTTTGAGCAAACTTCATAAAAATGTATAATTTTTATGATTTAGCTCAACATAAATGCGCAGATTAAACCTTCAACTAAAAATTTAAATTCTAAAGCGAGTTTAGATAGTGATTTAGAAGAGACAAATTAATTGACCAAGATTGTTCCACCTCCTTCCACTCTTTTTCAAGTTCAAAGCAAACTCCTCATAAAGTCATAAAGGGATCCTAGGGTCAAAACTTTTGGCTTATAAACCAACTCCATCTTTTTCAATGACATTACGGGTCAAGGTGCGCTTAGGAGCAGTCTAATTATGCATCAAAAGAGAAACTTAGACTAAAGCAATTTTTCAAAGAACCAAAAATGAACTCAAACAAAATCGAAACCACAATTACTAACCCACAAACAAAGGGATCTCCTGGTTGAAATTTTGACTTGTAAACCGACTTCATTTTTTCATTGACATTAAAGGTTAAGGAAATATTTAGAAGTGGTTTGAGTATGCAATAAAGATGAAAACTTGAAAAACTAGAGCCATTTTTCAAGAACTAAAAATGAACACGAACAAAATCAAAACCACAACGATTAATCCACGAACAAAAGGATCTTCGGGTAGAAATTATGGCTTATAGACCAACTTGATTTTTTCCACTGACATTAAGGGTCAAGGAACATTTAGAAGCGTTTTGACTATGTATCAAAAGGGAAAAACTTGGATTAAATTTATTTTACAAAGAAACTAAAAATGAACCCGAATAAAATCAAAACTACAATGATTAATCCATAAATAAAAGGATTATCGAGTAGGAATTTTGTCTTATAGACCGACTTTATTTTTCTTCATTGACATTAAAGGTCAAGAAACATTTAGAAGCGGTTTGACTACATGCCCAAAGGGAAAAACTTTAATTAAAGCAATTTTTCAAAGAAACTAAAAATGAACCCAAATAAAATCGAAACCACAATGATTAATCCATAAACAAAAGGATCTTCGGGTAGAAATTTTGGGTTATAAACCGACTACATTTTTTCATTGTCATTAAAGGTCAAGGAACATTTAGAAGCGGTTTGACTACACACCAAAAGGGGAAAACTTGAATTAAAACAATTTTTCAAAGAAACTAAAAATGAACCTGAATAAAATCTAAACCACAATGATTATTCTACAAACAAAAGGATCTTTGAGTAAAAATTTTGGTCTATAAACCGACTTTATTTTTTTCCATTGACATTAAAGGTTAAGGAACATTTAGAAGTGGTTTGACTATGCATCGAAAAACTTGAATTAAACCAATTTTTCAAAGAAACTAAAATGTACCCGAATAAAGACGAAACTACAACAATTAATCCACAAGCAAAAGGATCTTCGGGTAGAAATTTTGGCTTATAGGCCAACTTCATTTTTTCCCCTTGACATTAAGGGTCAAGGAACATTTAGAAGTGGTTTGACTACGTATCAAAAGGGAAAAACCTGAATTAAAGCAATTTTCAAAGAAACTAAAAATGAATTTGAATAAAATCGAAACTACAACGATTAATCCACAAACAAAAGGAACTTCGGGTTGAAATTTTATTTTATAAGCCTACTTCATTTTTTTTTATTGACATTAAAGGTCATGGAACATTTAGAAGCGGTTTGACTACACACCAAAAGGGGAAAACTTGAATTAAAATAATTTTAGAAAGAAACTAAAAATGAACTCGAATAAAATCAAAACCACAACAATTAATCCACAAATAAAAGTATCTTCGGGTAGAAATTTTGGTTTATAAACCGACTTTATTTTTTTCATTCACATTAAAGGTCAAGAAAATATTTAGAAGTGGTCCGACTATGCAATAAAGATGCAAACTTGAACAACTAAATTTATTTTTTAAAAACTAAAAGTGAACCCAAACAAAATCGAAACCACAACGATTAGGCTACAAACAACATACTAGAACTAAAAAAAATAAAAATTTTGCACTAGATTGACAAAACTAAGTGAAATTATAACCTACAAGCATAACAAAATACCATTTGAGTTATATGATAATAATATCCCTAAACGCAACAACATGAAACTAAAATAGTGAATAAGAATCAACATCAACAATATAAAACAACTTCAACTTAAAATAACGACATAATGATCATAATCATCACAAACAAGTCCTATGGCCATCAAAGCCTCCACAACAAACAATCCCAGCCTATTTCACAATTGTGACTTAAATAAATATTATTACGGAGAAAGAGATGAAGAAGAAATTGGTAATAAAAAAATAAAATAAAAATGAAAATAAAAGGGAGAGGTGCATTCACCTTTTTCAAGGTAGCAAATCGAGACTATGAGCTTCGTCAGAATCAACCACCACCAAAAAATATCACCGTCAACTCGAAAACTCAAACTTTTTAGAAGCCGATCAATTTATGAAACAAAATTTTTACTAAAAAAATATAACTATTTTACTCAAAAGGGATTTTCCACCTCTCAAGCCTCTCTTCCAAAATTGCTCCCAAATGAGCTATTTGTAGAGAGGGTAGAGGGTCACCCTTTGTTTTTATACCAATGTGGGACAAAAAAGAATGGAGGGTAAATTTTTGGCCTTTTAAAATTTAAAAATGGTTTTTGGATTTTCGCAGCTGTTGTTGCTGATTATCAGGTTACGGGTCAGATTTTCACTGGTTTTTGGGGTTAAAGATGAGTCGATTTTGTTGATATTGTTCTTTGTAATCATTGGTGGAAGCTATTGTCGTATGCCATTGTTTTTTTATGTCATTGGCTGGTTTTCACGTAAGTCAGGTCGGGTTTAGTGTTGTATCAGGTGAAATAGAAGAGACTTGGTTGTTTCTCGTTTTGGGCCTCTGGATGGGTCGGGTCGGGCCAGGTGAGAGAGATTTAGGTCACTGGTGATGTTGTTTGCTGAAGAAAGGAGTGAGTTGGGGCTTGTTTGGTGTTGGGCTATTGTGGGATGAAAGTGTAGTTGGGATGGTAACATTAAAAAAAAATAGGCTGTTGTGGTTAATATTGTTGTTGGGCTGGTAACATTAAAAAAAAAAAAGGAACGGGCTCCTGTGGTTAATGTTGTTGGGTTGCTGTTGTGGTCTAATAACAAATAGGAAAGGGTAGATATTTTGGTCATTTAAGAAATGGCCAAACTAAGTTAGAGTTTTTAGTCAATTTTATTTAAATGATAACCAAATTGGATATCAATTTGATCAATTGCATTTCAATTGTTATCAATTCGATTTCAATTATGGTCAAATTTACTAAATTGACTAAATTAAATCAAAATTCGATACGAATTAATACCCTATTTAATCTTGAGTTTCTTGATTTAATAAAATAAAAAAAATTTATTTATTTATTATTTTATTATTTATTTTATTTATTTTCAAATAAGTTATTTTTAAGAACACATGACATTTAAATCAAGGTTTTAATCATTTAAATTTATTTTTAAGATAGACTTTGATTAAAATCCAATATTTTATAAAATAAATATTTAAATAATCAAATTATATAATCTCATAAAATTAAATACGATGATATATAATCGCTACTTAAAATTACAAAATCACCCGGATAAATACTTTGAAAGGCTTTTATTCGGATAAAATAAATGCTGTAATTTTATTTGAAAATCGAAGAAATTTGAAATTAAACTTAGTTATGGAGGACAAAAACTAGGTGTCAACAACTGCCCCCTCCATTTGGGTAGAGTGGATGCAAGTAACCCTAGGCAAAGGGAGTTTGACGTTCCTAATTTTTGTCTGACCACAAATTCATTCATGAAGGAGGTTGGTTTTCGCATGAGTTTTATGGAGTTATGGCCAAACCTCGGTATCAGGTTTCCTATATTCTCAGGTTACATGAGAATTCAGGCCACTTGTAGCTCATAAAACTATTAAAGAATGATTTTCAAAAAAAATTACAAGTTATTTCGATTTTGAAGTTTTTGATAAAACGAAAAAGCCGGACAATAAAGGAATTTGGGGGAAGGTTAGAATGCAGTTGAGTTTTCTACATGGAAACCAACCTACATATTTTCGAGACTCAGGAAATCAGACTGCTTGTAGTTTGACTCAATCGGTAGAAAAGATAGTCTTTTATTTCAGACAATCTTTGGTTCAGGATGAATGACAAATTAATTGAGTTACAAAAAGGAGGCATGTAACCTCTTAACCATGAATGTTGGATCCTTCACATCCATAGGCAAGAACTTACCTGGATATAATTTCCAAAACTCTAAGTATGTTGTCACCCAAATTTATAAGAAAGAGAATGTTACCCTCGGTATGAGTTTAGAAATATCCCAAAGGTAAAGATGAAATCAGTATATCCCAGAATACTCATATGCCTTATTATAGGGGTGTGGCTAGATAGTGGTGGTGATCATTCTTTAGCTCGCGTCCAGAGAGTTTGATGTCCCTCTCTAGACTATGTCCCGTTTTGCTGCTAAGAAAGAGTTCTACGTTGTGCTGTATCCTGTCTGGAGTCATCCACACCTGTGGTTTTGATTTGATATTTTCATCCTTTTGGATGCTCTCTACAATGTTTCAAACAAAAAGTTTTAGCACTAAACATAATTCACAAAAGAGGTATATAGTCTTTACCATATCTCCACCTGAGTTATCGCCTGAAAAGCAAAGTCATCCTTTCATGTACCTGTTTGGAAGGAATTAACTTGCAACAACAAACACAACAACCCTCTTGGTTGTTGTATAATTAGCTTATTTGTCGAGTGAGTATTTCTTCAAAGTAGGGTGGCCCATTTGGACACCGATGACACATTATGCAGAACGGTCCCTACAACCGTGTAATCTTATGCTGATGCGACAACCCTTTGTTCACTTATAATAGTTTTTGTATGATAACCTCTCCAGTTATTGCTAATAATTCTTTACATATGATCTTAGGTAAGTTTTGTGCATTTTTTGTATCGATACTACTTATAGATTTCCCTTGAATTATCAATCTTTGGATAATCTTGCATATTATTTGATGTTGGATATGAGGTGACTTACAGATATTCTTTGAAATGCTAGTCTTTAGATAATCCTGCACATTATCCAACCTTGGATAAGATATGGCTTACAGATATCCCTCCAATCACTAGTCCACAGGTATTCCTGCACATCATACGATCTTGGATACAATATGACTTATAGATATCCCTCCAATCACTAGTCCACAGGTATTCCTGCACATCATATGATCTTGGATACAATATGACTTATAGATATCTCTTAAATTGGTAGTCTTTGGGTAATCTTGCACATAATCGATCTTGGATATAACGCAGCTCATAGAGAACCCTTAGACTTATTAATTTGATAATCTCGCATATTCTTTGGTAAGGATTTAGTTGCAACTTATGGATAACCTTCAGACTATCGATTTTTGGGTAACCTTGAACACTACCTGGTTAGGATATCGTTACGGCTTACGGATTACCTATGGTCTATCATCTCATTGGTAATCTGCACACTATCCTTTTTTAAATAATATGACTTATAGATGACCTTCAAATTCTCAATTTCTAAGAAATCTCATATATCATCCATCTTTAGATAGCAACTTAAAGAAGTCCCTTCAAATCATGTGCTCTTGATGCATTCAGATGCTAATTCATAAAATAATGAGATATCCTCGACACCAGTATTTACTATCTCACATGTCAACAGATATTGAATATTGTTAATATCTTTGATGCTAGCGTATGCTATCTTGCGTGTCAACAGATATTAAATTCTAATGATATCCTCGACACCAACATATTCTATCTTGCCCGTCAATAGATATTGAATGCAGATGATATCTTCGATGCCAGTATATGCTATCTTATGTGTCAATAGATATTAAATACTAATGATATCCTCGATGGTATGCTATATTGCGTGTCAACAAATATTAAATACAATGGCCCTCTCAATAATGAAATAAGATAAAATAGCCCTCTTGGCAATGGAATAAAATGAAAGAGACCTTTTGGAAATGGCATGAAATAGATCTCTCGACAGTAAGATGATATGAAATGGCCCACTCGGCAATAAGATGATATAAAATGGCCCTCTTGGCAATGACATGAAATGGCCCACTCGATAGTGAGATGATATGAAATGTCCCTCTTGGCAATGGCATGAAATGGCCCTCTCAGAAATAAAATGATAAGAAATGGTTCTTTTGGTGATTTGAAAACAGTTTCACCTGAGTCTGTTTGTCTGCGTTTTGCTTTATACATGTACCTATACTCAAGGTAGACAGTTAGTACACACAATGTCACTTTAACAGGCGACCACAATCAAGCTTTATGATAGTTTAATGACAAATATTGAGCATCATAATTTAAATGATTTATTCTACTATTAATCTTCTCTTTTTGAAGAAATAATTAAATAGAAGATCCACCGAATACAAGTAAATGGGGCAAAACCCTTGTTTAGAGATTACTCAAATATTGTTTGCTTCTCTTCTAGGCGAATTTTGAGGATGACTTTCGGCTCTTTCTCCAATTGAGTGATCCTTTGATTGTTGTATTTATTGTGTCAACTTCATTGAATGCACCTACACTCAAAGTAAATATTTAATAGACATAAAGTCACTTATTTTAGCTACTGCTTTTATATAAAGAATTTAAATACAGTATTCATAAAGTAGATAAGGCACCTTTGTTTGTCCTTCATGGTCTCAAGAAATGATATAGCAATTCAAAAGGTCCTTAATAAATAGGTATTAAACCCGTATTTGAGGCTACCTAAAAATATCGTTCTTGAGCATTATATGCTTTGGTGTGGTTCGCAACCCGTTTGGAGATTGTTTTGAAAAATGATTTCCAAGTTTTGTGCACTGATCCCTGTATCCAGAAAAAATGATTAGTTTTTTAGTGAAACTACTCCGTGGCTACCTTTTCCGATCTTTGGTTTGCTCCTTGCCATCTTTTGGGTACTTTATCATGTTGGGACTACCACCCTGACTCCCTATTCTAATAGATGCCTAGGCAATCACTAAGTAAAAAATTAGTATAGATTTTTGAAAGTAGTTTTAATTTTAGAAAATAGTTTCAAAAATTTCTGTAAGAGCTTTAGAAAATCTCTGCCAGTCATATCATGTACAAGCCCGACGAATATCTTCCTCTTGGTGATGACTATGTATGACATTTGATGAAGGATTGTTAGGGATTCAGCATCACTGAGGCTCTCTATTAGAAGTTCTATCATAGCCGGAGATTTAGTCTATCTAAACATTGTCGCATCTGGTGATTTCCCAAACTTGACTTTGTCCTCTGGTGATGGGGATTTGAAATATATTCCAATATATTAGTGGAAATTTTGAGGATCTCCTCAAAATATTTCCCCCAGTTTAAAGTTGTTTAAGAAGATCTTAGCTCGAGAGGATCCAAAGTCTTTGTCGATCTTTGTTCTCTTTGTTGGATGATGATCTTTCTTTTGTGAATTTTTAGCTTCCTTCTTGAAAATTCTGCCCCAGTTTCTATTTCCTGGGGTTATATGACCGAGCCGTTAGGGTGCCTACGTATCCCGTTGAAGTTAGAATCAGGTCAAATGTAGTTTAGAACTACACTAGGGATATATATAGAATTCTAATGGGTTGACCAAAGCTGACATAGGTGATGTTAGGCGTATTTACACGCCTAAAGCACCTTAATTTACCCATATTTTAGCTAAGTTTTAAGGACAAAATATATAATTCCTGCACTTTTAGTCCGTTTTCCTATAAGTGAGCTAACCAACATGATTAGCATGTTTTCATGTATAAATGATGAAGATTTCAGCATTTTAAGGATCTTTGGGCAGTAAAGGAAACGTCACGTAGATGGAAGACAACTTTTGGAAGCTTGAGGACTGAAAGTGATGCATGGAAAACCTGTACCGGGCAAAAACAGTACTTCTAAAGACTTGGGGATCAGCAGTAACTTAGTAGGATTAGGACAAGAATGCAATAACTTAGTAGGACTAGGATATGGATGTTATAAAAACCCTACTTTGCTGAATGTTTCAGCATTCTTTTCTCATTGGATTCAGTCGTTGTTGACATTATTCTTCTATTTGACTTTTAGTATTATTCAAGTTACAGAATCTGTAAGCTTTAACAGAGAAAGACGCTAACTTTGGGAAAACGCCAAGAGGAAAAACGTCAATCTTGTTGTGACGCCGTATTCCTCTTCAACGTGAGATTGCTATAGTTTTGGTATGATGATGATGTCTTCGTTGATTTCCGTTACCCTCATGAGTAGCTAACTTCTCTGTTAGGGTTATGGAAGCCTTTTGATAATACAATTTATTACTATGAGTTTGTGAATTCTTGATACGTATGCTACTTATATCATTACTCTCTTCATCTTAATTAAATTCTTGTGGTTGCAAACATAAAGAATACTCCAATATAGCATTAACTTGTTCGAGAGAAAAGTTATATGTTTGAAAAAGAGAGTGTGACAAGGAAATAGGGCTACCAACCCCTGTTTACAAGTTAGTGCCGTAACTGGATTAACCTCTTGGAGAGTTTGTACCATTAGTCATACACTTTAAGATCGAGAGAGTTAAAGTGAAATAATCTTTGATGGTCGAGAGACGCTAGGATTTACCATTAGAATACAAACCTCTATAAGTGCATGCATATCTAAATTCCGCATAACTCATAGTTAATAGATACGTAGAACCCATAAGGTGGACATAACCCTAACTTATTCTTTTTTGTGATTAACTCCTACTACATTAATCATTTCAATCTTTACTTTGTTTACCTTATTGCACGCTACAATTCAAATACCCCCTTTCCATAGAATTTTCGAACAACAGTCTACTAATAGTTGCATACTTAGTGATCGAGTATTCCCTGTGGGATTCGACACCCAACCCAGTTGGGTTCTATATTTGACAACGACCGCTTACACTCTTATGAGAGCTGTAATTTGAGCGTTATCAAATTGTGGCGCCGTTGCCGGGGAATACGGTTGTCAACTAAGTTTATGATAGTTATTAGACCCTTTGGTCAAAGATTCTTGTATTTTACTTTTAGTTGTTGTTTTTGTTTTATTCAGGTTTTGTTCAGTGCATGCCCAATACTCGAAGTTCTGGTCAACCATTATTACCCATAAACCCTGAACCGCAACTTATTGACAGGATGGAGGCGCAACGTGACATTGAAAGAAGGGCTGCTCAATAGGAGCAGGCTAGATTAGCTGTGTTGGCCACTGCTCAAGTACATCAACAGAATATTGATAACCCAAGGCAAGCAGCAAATCCTGATGATGAAGACCTGGGTGATGATGAGTTACTAAACCCTAGGCGTGATGCTGAGGTGGTGACACCTGCGAACAGAAGAGATCGTCAAGCTAGATTGAGGTCGGAACGCCGGGCTGTGCAGTTCCCGTTTGATGATGATGATGACGATCTGGATGGAGCTGGTGCCACAGGGGCTATTATTCCTCCACCCTTGGCACCTGGAGCCAAGTTCAATATCACTAGCACCATGATTCAGTTATTACAGCTCAAGGGGTTATTTGGTGGACTTGCAGGTGATGATCCGAATATGCATCTGATCAACTTTATCTCAATATGCAAGTCATTCAACAATCCAGGCGTTGGACAGAATGCAATTTGGCTGCGCTTATTTCCATTGTCTCTATGTGGGGAGGCAACTCTATGGTTGAATGGGCTGACTCCTGATTCTATTACTAATTGGAGGCAATTGAAAGACGCTTTCCTAGAAAGATTCTTTCCGCCATCTAAGAGAGCACAGTTGAGAGATGAGATCAACAATTTTCGACAGCTTCCAACTGAAGCTCTCCATGAAACATGGAAGAGGTTCAAGAAGAAGCTGATGAGGTGCCCAAATCATCATATGACCAATGTCCACTTGATGGAGATATTATACAGGTCGTTGAATTCGGTGACTAAGCCGGTGGTTGATAATGTTGTAGGATGGTCATTCATGGACCTTACTTTTGTTCAGGCAAGTGATATGCTAGACCGTATGACCAAGCAAAGTAGAGCTTGGCATACCAGGGATTTTGAGGTAGCAAGCTCTACTATATCTATTGGCATGACTGCAGAACAAAGACGAAGAGAGGAGGAATGTGATCAAGATATGGCGCACATGAAAACTCAGATGGATCTTCTTACCAAGCATTTATTATCAGGGAAGACCAAAAAAGTCAAAGCGTTTGCGTCAAAAGAAATAGATGAATCTGATTCTGAAGAAGAAGCGAACTATTTGAATAATCAGGGGGGTTTTCGAGGCAATGCCCAAGGAAACTAAGGTCAGAACTATTATGATAAATCTGGAAACAAGGACCGTAATCAAGGTAGTTGGAAGAATAAGACTGACAGGAGTGGTTTGTATGTTTCTCCTGGAAGTCGTGACACCGCTGCATCTGGTATGGGGAAGATGTCAATGTAATATATGATGGCAAAGCTGTTGAAAGGAGTAGAGGCAACTAATACGGGAGTGAATGAGGTGAAGAATGACTTGTCTTCAATAAATCAATTGGTCGACTCACATTCAACTTCAATAAAATAGCTGGAACAATAATTGAGCCAACTTTCAGCGACTCTAAACCAAAGAAAGGCTAGAACGCTACCTAGCGACACAGTGCAAAATTCAAAGAATGAGGGATCATGTAAGGCTATTACTACCAGGATCGGAAAAGTGTTGGAAAAACTACCCAAAGGCAAGCACGCAGATGACGATGTAGCGGACAACGGTATTGATGCGGATGGCGAAGATGCCGCAGAAGCTGGCAAGGGTGATCAGGATGTTATCCCTAGTAGTCTACAGCCTGAAAATATCGAAATACGGAAGCAAGATGAAAAGAAAGTGGTGGAGAAAACTATTCCTCTTCCACCACCACCTTTTCCTCAGAGACTGAAGAAGAAAGCTGATGATACCAGGTTTAATAAATTTATGACTATGTTAAAGCAGCTGACTATTAATGTTCCGTTGGTAGAGGCGCTGGAACAGATGCATGGGTATGCAAAATTTATGAATGACCTTCTAACAAAGAAACGGGCAGCAATTTCTGAGTTGGCAGATAATGTTCATCATTGCAGTGCAATTGCTACCAGATCATTAGTTCAGAAGAAGGCCAACCCTGGTGCTTTTACTATTCCTTGCACGGTTGGATCATTGAATTTAGCTAAAGCATTGTGCGATTTGGGATCTAACATCAATTTGATGCCATTATCTATCTACAGGAAGTTGGGGTTAGGTGATCCCACACCAACCAATATGAGGCTCGTAATGGCAGATAGGTCGGTCAAACGACCTGTAGGTATCTTATATGATGTGTTGGTAAAGGTTTCTTCCTTTATCTTTCCTACAGACTTTGTTATTTTGGAATGTGAGGTGGACTCTGAAGTTCTCATAATCTTGGGGCGTCCTTTCCTCGCAACAGGAAGTATGCTTATAGATTTACGCGCTAATGAGCTTCTATTCCAGATGAATGATGAAGTGGTCCGTTTTAATGTATGCAAATCAATGAAGCAGCCCAAAGATATGAATGTGTTCTCTATAGCTGATGTCTATTTTGATGATGAGGAGGAATTATCTGTAGAGACGCAGCTCATTACTGATCCATTGGCGGTTGTGCTTATGAACGTGGAGAGTGAGAATATTGAAGACTATGAAGAAACTATTTGTGCTCATATAGGAATTGGGCCGTATTCTCATGCTCCCAAAAAGCTGGACCTTGATCTTAAAAATTGACCTATACCACCAGCTAAACCCTCCATTGAAGAGCCACCCATATTGGAGTTGAAGGAGCTGCCATGTCATCTAAAGTATACATTCCTGGGAAGTGCAAACACGCTTCCTGTTATTGTGGATACCGATTTAGGTGAGCGTCAAGTTGCAGCTCTCATCTCTGTTCTTAGGAGATACAAAAGAGCCATCGATTGGACTATCGTTGATATTATTGGTATTCCGCCCGGGATATGTATGCACAAGATTCAGCTTGAAGAAAATTGCAAACCCACTAATGAAAATCAAAGACATTTGAATCCACCTATGCAAGAGGTTGTGAAGAAAGAAATTATTAAGTGGTTAGATGCAGGGGTAGTGTATCCAATCTCCGACAGTGAATGGGTGAGTCCGGTTCAATGTGTGCCCAAGAAAGGGGGCATGATGGTAGTTGCAAACGAGAAGAATAAGTTGATTCTGCTCAGACCTGTCATGGGGTGGTGGGTGTGTATGGACTACCGAAAGCTGAATTCGAGGATGCTCAAGGATCACTTTCTAATTCCATTTATGGACCAAATGCTTGATCGATTGGCAGGGAAAGAATGGTTTTGTTTCCTAGATGGGTATTCCGGCTATAATCAGATTTGTATTACTCCTAAAGATCAAGAGAAGACAACGTTTACATGCCCATATGGTACATTTGCCTTCAAACGTATTCCATTTGGGTTATGTAACGCACCTGTTACGTTTCAGCGTTGTATGATGTCCATTTTTTCTGATATGGTTGAAGACACCTTGGAGGTGTTCATGGATGATTTTTCAGTTGTGGGTGAGTCGTTTGAAGCATGCTTGGCGAATCTAAGTATGGCGTTGCAGAGATGTGTTGAATTCAACTTGGTGCTCAATTGGGAGAAGTGCCACTTTATGGTTAAAGAAGGTATTGTTCTTGGGCATAAAATTTCCTAAAGAGGAATTGAGGTGGATCGCGCGAAGATTGAAGTTATTCAGAAATTACCACCCCCAATTTCTGTAAAGGGAGTTCTTAGTTTCCTCGGTCATGCAGGTTTTTATCGACGGTTTATGAAAGACTTCTCCAAAATTGCTAGTCCACTATGCAAACTTTTGGAGAAGGATGCAAAGTTTGATTTCGGTGAAGATTGCTTGAAGGCATTTGAATGCCTCAAAGGGAAACTAGTGGAAGCTCCTATCATTGTAGCACCTGATTGGTCTCTACCATTTGAAGTTATGTGTGATGCTAGCGGGGTAGCTTTAGGTGTTGTACTTGGTCAGAGACGAGAAAAGTTATTTCAACCAATCTACTATGCAAGCAAGGTCTTGAACGGAGCCCATAAGAACTATACTGTCACGGAACAAGAGCTTCTAACAGTTGTTTACGCTTTTGAAAAGTTTCATGCTTACTTGTTGGGGACTAAAGTGGTAGTTCATACTGATCATGCAGCCTTGAGATATCTAATGGCGAAGAAGGATGCAAAGCCGAGGCTAATTCGATGGGTATTGTTGCTGCAAGAATTTGATTTTGAGGTAAAATATAGAAGAGGGTGCAAAAACCAAGTGGCTGATCATCTGTCCAGACTTGAAAATGAGCATATAGCGTAGCCCGATCTTGAGATTAATGATGCATTCCCCGACGAAGAGATCCTGGACACAAAGGGGGAAAAATTATGATGGTACGTAGACTTTGCGAACTATGTGGTGAGTAATGTGATACCTGCGCATATGTCCTTTCATCAAAAGAGGAAGTTCATGCATGATGTAAAACACTACTTCTGGGATGAGCCATATTTGTTTCGACGATATGCGGATAGTGTTATCAGACGATGCATATATCATGTGGAGGTGCCGAGTATATTGGAAGCAAGTCATGCTTCCCAAGTTGGGGGACACCATGCAGGTGGTCGAACAATAAGGAAGGTATTGCAAAGCGAATATTATTGGCCTTCGATATTTAGAGATGCCTACAAATTTGTGAGAAGATGTGACCAATGTCACAGATAGGGCACGATTTCCAAGCACCATGAGATGCCCATGTCAAAAATTCTTGAAGTAGAGCTGTTTGATGTATGGGGTATTGATTTCATGGGCCCATTCGTGAATTCGTTTGGAATGAAATATATCCTAGTGGCTGTAGATTATGTTTCCAAATGGGTCGAAGCGGTAGCACTGGCTGATAATGAAGGTACTAGTGTTGTTGCATTCTAAAAGAGAAACATCTTCTCTCGTTTTGGGGTACCACGTACCATCATAAGCGATGGAAGATCACACTTTTGCAACAAGCTGTTCAGAGCCGTGTTAGTGAAGTATGGGTTCAAGCAACATAAGGTAGCCACACCTTATCACCCACAAACTAGTGGACAAGTAGAGGTTTCTAATCGAGAGATCAAGCTGATCCTTGCTAAAACTGTAAACGCTATTAGGAAAGATTGGTCTCGGAAGTTGGACGATGCCTTATGGGATTATAGGACCGTATTCAAGACACCAATTGGCATATCACCGTACCAACTAGTTTATGGGAAGGCTTGTCACTTGCCCATTAAGCTCGAGCATAAAGCATTGTGGGCATTGAAGCGACTGAATTTGAATTGGGATGATGCTATGAATCTGAGATTGGAGCAGCTGAATGAGATGGATGAGTTCCGTCTTCATGCGTATGAAAGATCAGACCTCTACAAGGAATGGATGAAAAAGTATCATGATCAGTGGATTATACAACGAAACTTTCAGAAGGGTGATATGGTACTTCTTTTCAACTCCAGACTGAAGCTATTTCCAGGTAAGTTGAAATCTAGATGGTCTGGCCCGTTCAAATTAGCCAAGTCTACTCGTCCGGAGTAGTAGAGTTAGAAGACAATAATGGTGTTGTCTTTAAGGTGAATGGCCAACGAGTGAAGCAATATATCGGTCCTCTTGACTTGATAAAATGCATGGCCATTATCTATCTCGATGAAGTCTAAGTAATCGAGGTAACTATGTCGTGCCGCGATAATAAATCAAGCGCTAGATGGGAGGCAACCCATTGTCTTTACTTGTTTTGTTTTATTAGGAGTTTGTTTTTGTAGTCGACCCACGACTAAAACAAAGGCACTAGATGGGAGGCAACCTATCGTTCTAATCATTTTTGTTGTTTTTGAGTAAGTGTAGGTGCAAGACGTATAAAGGAGGAAATTGGTCTCAAATTTTGATTTGGAAGTAGTTCATATTGAAGGGGGTAAGTTAGGAATGAAGAAGCAAAGACTATGGGTTAGGCATTGCCTATGTAAATCTAGGCAACGAACAAGGCAAGGCCTATGCTATGGCCTAAGCTCTCTGAATCTAGAATGTCATAGCATAGGCACCGCCTATGCCCAACAATCCTATAGCATAGGCGCCGCCTATGCCAAAGCCTTTGGTCTCGGATTCTACAATGCCATAGCATAGGCACCGCCTATGCCCAACAATGCCATAGCAGAGGCGCCGCCTATGCCAAAGCCTTTTGTCTCTGAATCTAGAATGCTATAGCATAGGCGCCGCCTATGCCCAACAATGCCATAGCATAGGCGCCGCCTATGCTCAACTAGGCTTTGCAAAAGGCGCCGCCTATGCCAAGCATAGGCAAAGCATTAGGCGCCGCCTATGCTCACTTTTTGGTCTCCTAATTCGATTCCAAATGGGTCAAAACCCGACCCAAGCTTGTCCTATAAATAGAACCTTAGTCTTAGAACAAAATTTCATTGCAAACTAAAACCTAAGCGCCGCCTACCTCTCCAAAATCTCTCAAAAACTTTCTTTTTGCTCTTCTAACTTTGCAAGAACATCTTCCGAGGCCATCAACCAAGTAAGTACTTCTTTGCTCTTCTTTTATATTCCGAAAGCATTACAATACTACGCCTATAATTAGTTGTTAAATCTTGAAGTAGTGTTGGTGATTTGAATATGGTTGATTTGTTGTGATACAACTAAGTGAGTGAAAGCATACGTATGGGTGTTCTAGACTTGGTTCCAACCTGTATTTGATTTGGATATACTGTCATACTTTTACGGAATCAACATGGTTAAGATAATGGCTTCATCTTGTAACTTGAAAGCTTGCATGTTTGAATAACCCGTCCATCGAGATGAAGAGCATGATTGAATACATGCATGACATGTTGCTATTATTTCTATACCATAAACTTGATTCAATCTCTACGTGGTCGTCTTGTTCCAAAAGTACATTAATCCAAATCATAAAGTAGATTTGAAAAGGATAGTTAGAGACAACATAAAAGTATGACTGTGCTAAAACGTATTGTTGGAACATATCACCTGCACATATATCGATGAAGTCTGAGTAATCAATAGCGTTCACTTAATTAGTTTGTACCAACAAATTAAGTGAGCGGTGGTGCCACTATTATTGTGTGTCGATAAAATCTTCCCAGATAAGCTAACATGATTTTATTTTTTATCTCAGGTACAATGGCACCTAAAAGTCGACCAGGAAAAAAAAAGCATCCACCTCATAGAAAGGCCAAAAGACGGGAAGAAAAGAGCAAGCTGAATCTTCCTCGCTGCAAATACCCCACCGCATATTCAGAATAAAATGGGTCCTAGAGGAGGAAGGAAAGGAGTGGTACAGGAACAACAAAGTGAAAAAGTATGTTCATGTGAAACTGATACAAAAGGAAAGCCTAGCGAAGAAAGAACCTCGCATTTTGGCCAAAATAATGGCGTTACATCTCAATTTCATTTTCCAAGACATGGGAGAATGCAATCTTGATCTAACGCATGAGTTTTATGCAAATTGGTCCCCAAAGACCACCGGCAGTGAAGTGAAGATTAGGTGCCAAGTCTTGCAGCTGAATACGGATTTCTTCAACACTTTTTTAGGACTTCCATCTGTCGATCCATCACCACTCAAGGAGCTTCAACAAAGACCTCCGTACAGGGAAATTAGACACACACTATGTGGAACAAGATCAATGGCACGTTGGAGTCGACACAAGGACACCAGTCGGCACAATACCTTCCCATATGCTTCCTTGAATAGAGAAGCACGGATATGGTTGTGGATAGTCAACTCTTGCCTGATTCTAGGGACACAGTACATAAAGATCACACGTGATAGAATGTGCTTGGTGTACGCTTTGATGATGAACATCCCAATCAACATTGGGGCAATTATTCGATCTTCAATGCTTAAGGCTAGGCTGCACAAGAGGTCCCACTTCAGCTTTGGTAATCTGTTGACTGCGATATTGAGGAAGGAGGACATCGAAGAGGAACCTGCGGATCATAAGCTTCCACACAACCCGAAGAAGGTTAACTTCAAAAAGGTGAAAGATGCTGAATCTATGCATGGTGTCAACCTGACCACCGCAGAAAGACATGCTCGTGACGAAAGCTTCTTCCGCCATTTATATGGCACGACGAGGTTTACCATAATGAGAGGGGGTCGTGTTCCAACTGCTTCAGATCTCCAACAGTTGGATTATGACTACCCAATGAATGAGCATGCAAAGGCTATGTTTGGAGTAGGTGTTTATTTTGAGAAACCTCTTGACGATGACGTGCCAACCGACGATGATCACCGAATACAAGACTCACACGTGGAGGAGAATTCTGATGGCGACGACTCCGATGATGATTCTGATGCAGGGGGTATGACCCCAGACATAGAGGAGGAATCCGACTAATCTAGGTTCTTCTTATTTATTTTCCACTGGGGACAGTGTGTCCCGTCTAAGTGTGGGGTGTTGGTATTTGTATGCTATATTTTTTTGCCTACCTACATTTATTTATGTTCATTTGTTTGATTTTTAGTAGTAGTTAAAATTGTCGAAATTTTTTTCTTTGTTTTCTTAAAGTTTTTTTTTTGAGATTTTGCATGAAATTGTTCTGATAGGCTGCATGGTATTATGACAAGAGTTTGTGCTAAAATTATTACTATTGAGACATTTAGGCTCTAAGTGTGACTCAAGATGTGATAAGTGTGTGGTTTAATTCCTTCATTTGTTGGGTCAAGGGTCTATAATGCTCCCAATAAAGTTGACCATGTGCCTTGTGGGTGTGAGGTAATAGTATATTCTATGTTGGTGGCTGATGCTAGAACTTGCCTCGTGTGTGTGTAAAGCAAAATAAAGAATGCAAGTTTAGGAGATGATTTAGGCATTTCTTTGGCAACCTGTAGTTGTTTACCTTCTTTTTACCTACCCGTGTACATTATCCTAGTTAAACCCCTTTGAGCCTTTAGCTATTTTCTTTGACAGCCTCATATGTAAGCCTAATTCAGTTTTTTTTCAAGTCCATAATTTGATCCAAATTCCTAAGTACTTTAAATTGTAAAGTCATGTGACAAAATAAGAGAAAATTGGGTAAGAGTGATGCCTTAGAGTGTATTGGTACTTGAATTTGTTATGAAAAAGAGTGTCTATCATAGAGGTATATTATAAAAAAAAGAAGAAAAGAAAAAGAAATAGAAAAACAAAAAGATAAATTGTGTTTATGATCAAATAAAAAGATAGTTATGTTTGAATGGCAAAATAGGTAATAAGGGCTGGTAGATAAAAGGAAAGTAGAGAAGTTGTTTAAAAGAGAGTGTGATGTATTAAAGTGCTTAGGAACATAGTCACTATTTCTGGCCAAAATAGTCCTACCTGTCCCTTAGCCTACATTACAACCTATAAAGACCTAGTTGAACCTAAGCTTAGCATTCTGATATTTAGTGGAGCATTACACTAAGGGCAAGCCTATGGTCATCAGTTGCAACATATGAATTCTTTGTGAGAGTAAGAGCAAGGAAAATCTTATACCCATGTTTTGAAAAACGAAATACTTGTGAGTGATTATGGGTGATATATTGTGAGACACATATGGTTGATGATTGTTGGGTAGTTTTGTATGATTCTTTGTGCTTTAACTTGTGGATACGAATTAACCATCATCACGAGTCTATATTGGAGGTTGAATTGTTTCTAGTAGTTACCAGAAAACTACTCTTTGTTAATAATTACTGTGCCTGTCTTGATGAATATTTTATGCTGATACTGTGAAATCCTAAGTAGATGTTTACATGGACATAATATTTTCTTCAAGGACGAACAAAGATTTAAGTGTGGGATGTTGATATTAGGCGTATTTACACGCCTAAAGCACCTTAATTTACCCATATTTTAGCTGAGTTTTAAGGACAAAATATATAATCCTGCACTTTTAGTCCTTTTTCCTGTAAGTGAGGTAACCAACATGATTAGCATGTTTTTATGTATAAATGATGAAGATTTCAGCATTTTGTGGATCGTTGGGCAGCAAAGGAAACGTCACGTAGATGGAAGGCAGCTTTTGAAAGCTTGAGGACTGAAAGTGATGCATGAAAAACCTATCCCGGGCAAAAACAATATTTGTAAAGACTTGGGGATCAGCAGTAACTTAGCAGGATTAGGACAAGAATGCAATAACTTAGTAGGACTAGGATATGGATGTTATAAAAACCCTACTTTGCTGAATGTTTCAGCATTCTTTTCTCATTGGATTCAGTCGTTGTTGACATTATTCTTCTATTTGACTTTTAGTATTATTCAAGTTACAGAATCTGTAAGCTTTAACAGAGAAAGACGCTAACTTTGGGAAAACGCCAAGAGGAAAAACGTCAATCTTGTTGTGACGCCATATTCCTCTTCAACGTGAGATTGCTATAGTTTTGGTATGATGATGATGTCTTCGTTGATTTTCGTTACCCTCATGAGTAGCTAACTTCTCTGTTAGGGTTATGGAAGGCTTTTGATAATACTATCTATTACTATGAGTTTGTGAATTCTTGATATGTATGCTACTTATATCATTACTCTCTTCATCTTAATTAAATTCTTGTGGTTGCAAACATAAAGAATACGCCAATATAGCATTAACTTGTTCGAGAGAAAAGTTATATGTTTGGAAAAGAGAGTGTGACAAGGAAATAGGGCTACCAACCCCTGTTTACAAGTTAGTGCCGTAACTGGATTAACCTCTTGGAGAGTTTGTACCATTAGTCATACGCTTTAAGCTCGAGAGAGTTAAAGTGAAATAATCCTTGATGGTCGAGAGACGCTAGGATTTACCATTAGAATACAAACCTCTATAAGTGCATGCATATCTGAATTCCGCATAACTCATAGTTAATAGATACGTAGAATCCATAAGGTGGACATAACCCTAACTTATTCTTTTCTGTGATTAACTCCTACTACATTAATCGTTTTAATCTTTACTTTGTTTACCTTATTGCACGCTAAAATTCAAATACCCCCTTTCCATAGAATTTTCAACCAACAGTCTACTAATAGTTGCATACTTAGTGACCGAGTATTCCCTGTGGGATTCGACACCCAACCCAGTTGGGTTCTATATTTGACAACGACCACTTACACTCTTACGAGAGATGAAATTTGAGCATTATCAATAGGCCACCGACGTATCTCATTCTTGAGAATTCAAGTAATCACATAGTTCATACATAAAGGAAGGGATAAATTATCCTAAGGGGTTGACCGAAGCCGACTTAGGCCGCCTACGTATTCCTTTCTTGGGAACTAGGTCAAATATAGTTATTACATAAAAGGAAAGGGATTCTAGACAATTATACTTCATAAAACAAATACCTCATAAAGGCGATTACAAAAAAACCAAGGAAACAAAACTAAAATATCATTCAAACGTAGTATTGCTTTATCGCATCAGAATTATGTGTGCTTATGCTAAGTGATCTCTAACAATTATCTCTTTGATTTCATCATGATCACCCAAGTTAAGTACTCCAGTTTCATCCAAGTTAGGCTTCTCTCAGTTTTTTCAAATTCCTCTATATTTTCCACTAACTGCTTCTTATCACTTTCTTTTTATTCATCGTCATTCCCCTCTTTTTATTTATCTAACCCTTAACATGGCATGGCGTTGGCAGGCTTTAAATTATTTCTACTGAAACAAACCAAGTTAGACGACAACAAGATAATAAAAGATAATAATATAATCATATTTGAAAATAACATCTTAAATAAAGGAAGGCCTTTTGGGGAAATAAATACAAACTATGGCTCATGACCTGCGCAAATGCGGGCCCATGCCTTGTTGAAAGCTTGAAAACACAAAAAGAAAATTTGAGATATAAAATAGTGGATCACGGGGCCTCCTCCGAATCATCACCTATTTTTAAAACTACTAGGAATTTCAAATTCATCTACCACGACGGGTGACGGGTTATGAGCGGAGTGGAGGTCCAATTTTGCAAAGTCTCTCCTGGTTCAAACTTTCTCAACCCATCAGACTTTGGTAAATCCTCTAGTATATCTTTGCATCCATCGAATAGATTTCTTATCCCATCCCTAAAACCTTCATCTTTTGACACCTCATGCCCAAGAAATGACTTATCTTTGACTTATATTCAATCTCATTTTCCTTTCTTGGCTGGTGTCCTAATCCATGTTTAAATGTTTTTTCTAGGATATTAATAGGATCAATAATTCCTTCCAAATTCATACCCGAGACACCCAAGGCATTCACGACTTTCTCTATGTTCTCCACTCCTACTATCTTCTTGGGATTTTCTTAATCCACCTTAGTAACAATCTTTTTAGATTTCCATTCGTCTTCTATTTCGATCAAGCTAACCATGGCTCCCCCATAATTAGGCAATGTATTACTGGTGATATTTGGTGTCGGCTCTGGAATAGTGACAATCTTCTAATAAATAAAGTCTTGGACCTTGTGCTTCAGGTTGATGCAATCTTCAATATTATGCCTGACCGTTCCTAAATAGTAAGCACAGACTTGATCGGCCTAAAATAATTGGGAATTGGGTTGGTAGTTTTTGATGGAATAGGCTGTAAATAACCAACTTTTATCAATTTTCCGAAGAGCTGGGTATGACTTTCAGCCATTGAAGTGAATTTTCGAGGAGGTTTCTTTTTGAGGTTTAGATGTAGGGGGTTATACTAGTTTTGATTAGAGGAAGGAGGTACTTAATGAAAGTTTGGTGGTGTTTGGATATTTATTTTATTGTTTAGAAGGGTAGCTTAAACACGAGACTGATAATTTGGCTACAGGACTTGATACTGGGGTAAAATATTTGGACGTGGAGCTTGGTATTGGTTGGATATTTGGAAGTGGAGCTTGGTACTAGGATTGAGCATAGAATACAGGCTGAAAACTTGGTGCTAGAAGTGAGGAAAGAATATTCCTCGGCTTGAATTGTTTTTCAATTTATCAATAGAATTAGTAGAGACCTCAATCACATCTTCTCTATTCTTCTTTGAGAATGCAGAAGATTCAGATGATGTTGGGTTTTTGGCAATTTTTCCTGTTTAGATGCCTTCCTCTAACGATTCCCCAATCTTTACCAAATCCGAGAAAGTTGCTCAGACTACGGATATCATCCTGGTATAAAATTCTCCCTCATGAACGCGGGAGAAAACTAATACCATTTCTTCCTCAGACATGGAAGGTTGAACTTTAGTAGCTTCTTTTCTCCAATGGAAGGCATTGTAACACCCCGAATTCTGAACCCCAAAAGATACATGGTGCTTATGATCCCAAAGGACCACAAGCTAACCCTTTTCTAGTACCTATAACTGAGGACTGGATAATATACTATAAAAATGCAGAAAACAACTAGCGGAAACATGACATAAGGTTCAAAAACTAAAATACAACTGAATAAAGTATCAAAACTACTAAACCAACTGTCTGAACATCTAGTCTGAAAGCCTCTAAACTATATGAATAGGGAGTTGATGGGATAATCCCTCAACTAACTCTGTCTACTAAAATACTGAATTTAGAAATATAATGAATTAATAGAACATCCTCGAATAATGAGGACTCACTGCTAAGTCGACTGTTCATGGTTGAATCTGAACTTCTTAGGGTCCTCTAGATCTCATGCTCCTGAACCTATGGTATAAAACACCATAGCATAAGAGAAAAGTATGCATCAGTATGTGAGAATGTACTGTTACACTAGATGAGGTAAGGCTAAATGCAAAGGCTCATATGCATGAACTATAGCTGACTGGAAACATGAGACTACTAAATAAGGATACATGCATGAATGCACAAACTATAACTGAAATCGTAGTAACACTGAATACTGAATTCTAATAACTGGATTACTAATAACTGGGTTTATTCATAATTTCTATCTGAGTTTACTGATACTGAATTATGATAACTAAGTCTACAAATACTGAAATCTGAGATCAGGCCTATCTAATTGGTGATTCTTGAATCTTCTGATACTGATACTTATTGACTGAATCTAAGATCAAGCCTATCTAGTGGGTGATCTCTGAATATACCGATAATGAATATGATTTATTTAAAATAAGATCAATCCTATCTAATGGGTTATCTATAAATCTCTAGAACTATCTAAATTCTTTACTAAGATGATTGACTGTATCTGACAGTCCTAATTTCTGTATAGCTGAATTGAGTTCTATTACTGAGACTGAATCTAAAACTGACACTGTGGGAGGTAGTCATCTTACCAACATACCCCGAATTTGAACTAATGGGGTCCAGCCTATAACCCCAGCTGGAAAGGTGTCAGTACCATTCCACGGGTAAAGACACTACTACTGTTGAGTCAGTCTTATCTAACGGGCGACCCCTGCAATCATTCCTATCTAATGGGTGACCTCTGAGTATGCCAGTTCTATATAACGTCTGACATCTCGTACCTACGTTGGCTACATAATTTTGGAATTAGGGATTGCTTCTAGGGATCTTAGTCATCTCTAACGGGTGAACCCCCATCCCTAGGTTCGCTCGGTGTGGAATCCTTCTCCCAACTGAATAGACGTCTGACTAATTCTTTTTCTTAGACTGTACTAGATTGAGCTAAATTTTTTACTGATCATGTTACTTGGTTGATCTAAATGAGTTCACTAGATTCTGTTGACTAACGAAATACTACTAAATTCTGTTAACTAGCTTAATGCTACTAAGTTCTGAATTGATTATTTGAATACTACTGAGGTCTGAACTGCATACTAAATTGGAATGGACCAATACTGAGATTACTGAGTCTTTCTAAGTCCTTTGACTAACTGAGTTCTACGGATCGAGACTTGATTAAGAGTATCTTGAAAATTGACTCCGACTCTAGACAATCAGCTTAAATATTAGGTAATAAATACCCCCACGACTCGGTAACATAGAAGTAAAGCATAACAATTCTTGAACAACATGGTAATCATTTATCATTCACAATACAATCAATGAAGCATCTCTTTAAGTATTTGAAAGTCATAAACTTGTAGATGTATAGGCAAGCATGCTAATGTCTCATAATTCATTCACCAAAGCCTTTTAACAAATACTTAGCATACATTAAAGTGTACATAATTGGAGATTTCATGCTAACATGTCATAATTCATTCACTAAGACTTTTCAACAAACACTTGGCATGCATGTACTTATACATAATTGGGGATTTCTTGTCAACACACCATAATGACTCCAATTCCTTCACATAAGCATTTTATCAAACATATGGGGAGCATGCTTTGGTTATTCAACAATTTCTACACTTAATTATCATGGATACGTCAATCAACTTGACTCTTAAAGAGGGTTTATCATGAACATCACAAATTCATCACATACTAGAATCAATTCTTGAAACTTTTAGTCTAAATCATGAATTAAATCTCAACAATACATAATCATGAACTTCAATTCAAATAAATCATGAAACCTCATAAATACACAAACTTTAAAATTTTGAAAAGAATTCTTGAACTTCTTGGGTCGAAGGAACCCAAGAAGCAACATCTAACATACCTCAAAAGGTTGAATCTTGAAATATAACTAACATTTCTTGAACGTTCTTGGATTGGGAAACACAGATATTGATATTTTCTTGATGGTTCTTGAACTTGAAGAACTTGAATTTCTTAGTTTCTTGAAGAAGGGTTTGAATCTTATTCTTGGGTTTTGATCTTACAAGAAATACTAATTTTGATGTTATGGATGAATGAGGAGTTATGTTCTTTGATTGGATGTAATTGGGGGTAAAATGGTGTAAAAAGACCCAAAAATCCTTTTTAAAATGTTGTTACAGTTCTTTTTCGGACAAAGTTGACGGTCTGGGTGAAAGACTGCCACTCTGGCAACTGACCATCACTCCAACCGTTATTTTTAGGACCAAAAATGGCCTTACTGCCTCAGTTGCAAGGGCCAGAGCGATGGTCCGTCACTGACTTGACGGTCCGTCATCTTGCCCTACGTTCCTGGGCAGTTCGGACAACTCTCAGAAAAATAATCATAACTTTTTACTCCGATATCGAATTTTGGAGAAATTGGTATTGTTAGAAATATAATTCAATTATCTATCTATGGTAGTTCATGAGATAAAAAATTCATAGTATAACAAAAGATATGCTCATTTGAAATTGAGTATGGTAATATCCTTCTCAAAAATTCAATCGGTAAGGGATGTTTTGATTCGTCTAATAGCTAGGACATATTTGAGGTCCTAATATACATTAAAATTGATCATAAAACTACCAAATCACTAAAATTAATTTCTCATAAGCTTGAAACATGATTCTACTATCGGTTGGGATTCTCGGGGTATTACAATATCTCCCCCTTGGGAAAATTCATCCTCGAATGGGACTGACTAAGCTGAGATTTCTGATAGACTGAACTTACTTAAAGGATGTGAACATCTAAAACATTTCTATATGACTAAAACTACTAATATACTAAAATTTCATACTGAACATGCATATCTGATGCATGGATATCTGACTGAGTTATTCTCATGAATGCATGACTGGAATTACTGGTAAGCTAAGTTTCTCCTACTGAACATGCATATCTAATGGATGAATTTCTATCTGACCTAACTCTTGAATTCATGGCTGAACATGTAATGCTAATTGATATTAAGTTTGTAACAAAAATCTGAGCATGAAAATAAATGGTTTAAGGAATGGAAAACATCGGGGAGTTAGAGGGTATCTCCCCCTTGGGACACTATGTCCCTCTAAGAATACTTACTTCACTGACATACTTGAGAAAACTGAGGCGATACATAAGGCACCTATGAACTGGATCATAACTAAACCTCTATAATCTGAAACTAATGCATGACTCATGAACTGAACTTATCTTGGAACTACTAGGACTTTCTACCTTGGAATAGTTATCTTTCCTAGATATTTCGGATAAAATAATTAGATGAAAAGCTGATAAAACAAACTATACGAATCTGACTGTCTGACTGCTAAACTAACTTGCTGGCTTTACTAACTAACTCATGTTGAAACATAAGCTATAATGGGAGAAAGGGATCTAACAATGGATATCATGAATATAAAGGACTTATAACGTACCCGAATCTATGTTAGGGGAACCTTCCGGATCATGACAGGTCTGGAGTGCATAAAATCTATTTTGATGCAGACTACTATTGGTGCCCTACTAATGGAAATATTTTCCCCTCTATTCTAGCAATCTACACTCCTGTATCCTATGGCCTAGCTTACCGCATCCAAAACATACCTCGCTAACTGCTCTACACACAGCTAGGTGATTCTTGCCATATTCTTTACAAAGTGGGTAGGTAAGCTCACTTTTTATGCTACTCTAGGATTTGAAGCCTGGTGCTCCATCATAAATGACATCCCTAAAGTTTGGTGCGGGTACACTAGCTGAGGATGGAGCTGGGACTGAAAACTTCTGACTATGCTGAGAAAGATTACCCCCTATGACCCTGCCTAAGAGAAACTATAACTACCTGTTCTGGCTTTCTTATTCACTCTCTTTTTCTTTTGATTTATCTGTCTCAATCTGCTGATCATGCATCATTAGTCTAGAAAGATCCATATTGCTATTGAGTATAGCAGTCCTACACTCCTTCAACACCAACCCAGACACACCAGTCATAAACTTACTCATGCTAGCTCTAGGGTCAGCCATCAATTCAAGAGCATACTGAGCTAACTGGTTAAACTTAAGGAAATACTCCTACACTATTATGAAGCCTTGCCTTAGGTTCATGAACTCTTCTACCTTAGCTGCTCTCATCTCGAGTGAGAAAAACTTATCTAAAAAAGGCATCCTGAAACACCTGCCAAGTCATGGGAGCTGCATCCTCTCCCTACCCTTCACTATAGAATGCTAATTCTACACTCTCCTCCTTATACACATGCATAATCAGGGTGATCTTCTTCACATCCTCAAGATAAATTTATGGGTCCTCACCTGCTACTGACCCAAAGAATTCTGGCGGGTTTATTTTTTTGAAATCTCTGATTCTGGCTTCGGTCGAACCCCCATCTTGTTGAGGTGGGGCTATATCCTAATGGTTTTCCTTAACACTAGTTGTCACATCTTGGTCTAGCTCTTGAAATGCTACCTGAAACTATGCATATGACACATTCTTGTTCTCAAGATCTACAGGCCGAGGTTGCTGGTTATCATCCCTACAGGCATTGATTTTGCGAAGAGGCATATTCTATAAATGAAAGGAAGAAATGGATTAGACTGAGAGTTTAATTTGAACTCATGCTCACTCGTACGATATGAATACTAAAAGAAGGAAAACTATTTCAAAACATCTCATAGCCTCCTGCCCATAAAAGTGGTGTGAAATATACCCATGCACAAGACTCTACTAGATGGGGCTTCCAAACTTCCTAGGACACTATTAAACCTTAGACTCTAATACCAAGTTTGTAACGCCCCGAATTCTGAACTCCAAACACTACATGGTGCTTATGATCCCAAAGAACCACAAGCTAACCCTTTTCTGGTACCTATAACTAAGCACTGCATAATATACTATAAAAATGCGGAAAACAACTGGCGAAAACTTTCCATAAGGTTTAAAAACTAAAATACGAATGAATAAAGTATCAAAAATACTAAAGCAACTATCTGAACATCTATTCTGAAAACCTCTAAACTATCTGAATAAGGAGTTGATGGGACAATCCCCCAACTAACTCCATCTACTAAAATACTAAATCTAGAAACATAACGAAATAATAGAACAACCTCGAATGATAAGGACTCACTACTAAGTCTACTGCTTCTGGCAGAATCTGAACTGCTAATGGTGCTCTGGATCTCTTGCTTCTGAACCTATGGTATAAAACACCATAGCATAAGAGAAACGTATGCATCAATATGTGAGAATGTACTAGTACGCTGTGTCAGTATATGAGAATGTAATAGTATGCTAGATAAGGTAAGGCTAAATGTAAAGGCTCATATGCATGAACTATAGATGACTGGATAACATGAGACTACTGAATGAGGTTACAGGAATGAATACAAAAACTATAACTGAAATTGTAGTAACACTGAATACTAAAATCTAGTAACTGGATTACTGATAACTGGGCTTACTGATAACTGCTATCTGAGTTTACTGATACTGAATCTGATAACTAAGTCTACAAATACTAAAATTTGAGATCAAGCCTACCTAGAGGGTGATCCTTGAATCTGCTGATACTGATATTGATACTTATTGACTGAATCTGAGATAAAGCCTATCTAGCGGGTGATCTCTGAATCTTCTGATAATGAATATGATTTACTAAAAATAAGATCAAGCCTATCTAACTGGTTATCTCTGAATCTCCAAAGCCATCTAAGTTCTTTACTAAGCTGATTGATTGTATCTGACAGTCCTGATTTTTGTATAGATGAACTGAGTTCTATTACTGAGACTGAATCTGAAACTGAGACTGTGGGAGGTATTCATCTAAAAGACATGCCCCAAATTTGAACTCATGGTGTCCAACCTGTAACCCAAGCTGGAAGGGTGTCAGTACCATACCATGGGTAAAGATAATACTGCTATGGAGTCAGTCCTATCTAACGGGTGACCCCTGGGATCAGTCCTATCTAACGGTTGATCCCTGAGTATGCCAGTCTTATCTAACGAGTGACATCTCGTACCTACACTGGCTAGGTAGTTCTGGAACTTTGGTATTACTTCTAGGGATCTTAGTTCTCTCTAACGGGTGATCCCCCATCCCTAGGTTCGCTCGGTGCTGAATTCTTTTCTCAACTGAATAGACATTGGCTGATTATTTTTCTTAAACTGTACTAGACTGAGCTAAATTTATTACTAATCATGTTAATTGGTTGATCTAACTGAGTTGACTGGATTCCATTGACTAATAGAATACTACTAAATTCTGTTAACTAGCTTAATGCTACTGAGTTCTGAATTGATTACTTGAATACTATTGAGGTCTGAACTGCATACTAAACTGGAATAGACTGATATTGAGATTACTGAGTATTTCTAAGTCCTGTGACTAACTGAGTTCTACTGATTGAGACTTGATTAAAAGTATCTTGAAAACTGACACCGTCTCTAGACAATCAACTAAATTAATGGGTATTAAATACTTCCATGACTCGATAACATAGAAGTAAAGCATAGCAATTCTTGAACAATAAGGCAATCGCCTATCATTCACAATACAATCGATGAAGCATCTTTTCAAGTATTTGAAAGTCATAAACTTGAAGATGTATAAGCTTGTATGCTAATGTCTCATAATTCATTCACCAAAGCCTTTGAACAAACACTTAGCATACATTAAAATGTACATAATTGGGGATTTCATGCTAACATGTCACAATTCATTCACCAGGACTTTTCAACAAACACTTGGCATGCATGGACTTATACATAATTGGGGATTTCTTTTCAACATGCCATAATGACTTTAATTCCTTCACAGAAGCATTTTATCAAACATATGGTGAGCATGCTTTGGTTATTCAACAATTTCTACACCTAATTATCATGGATACATCAATCAACATGCAAATTGAAGAGGGTTTATCATGAACATCACAAAATTTATCACATACTAGAATCAATTCTTGAAACTTGTAGTCTAAATAATGTATTAAATCTCAACAATACATAATCGTAAACTTTAATTCACTTAAATCATGAAAGCTCATAAATACACAAATTTTAAAATTTTGAAAAGGATTGTTGAACTTCTTGAGTGGAAGGAACCCAAGAATCAATATCTAACATACCTCAAAAGCTTGAATCTTGAAAGATAACTAATGTTTCTTGAACGTTCTTGGATTGAGAAACACAGATCTTGATATTTTCTTTATGGTTCTTGAACTTGAAGAAAAATTTCTTAGTTTCTTAAAGAAGGGATTGAATCTTTTTCTTGGGTTTTGATCTTGAAAGAAATCCTGATTTTGATATTATGGATGAATGAGGAGTTATGTGCTTTGATTAGATGTAATTAGGGGTTCAAAAGGGTGTAAAAAGACCCTAAAAGCCCTTTAAAACATCGTTTCAGCGTTGTTTCGAACAAAGTTTATGGTCTGGGTGATGGATCGTTACTCTGGTAACTGACCGTCACTCCAAACGTTATTTTTGGGCTAGAAAACGGCCTTACTGCCTCAGTTGTGACAGCAGAGCGACGGTCCATCGCTGGCTTGATGGTCTGTCAGCTTACCCGTCGCTCCTGGGCAGTTCAGACAGCTCTTAGTAAAATGGTCCTACGTTTTACTTCGATAATAGATTTTGGAGAAATTGGAATCGTTGGAAAGATAATTCAATTATCTATCTGTTGAAGGGTCATGATTTCAAAAATTTGTAGTATAAGAAAAGATATGTTCATTTAAAATTGTTTATGATAATATCCTTCTCAAGAATTCAATCGGTAAGGGATGTTTTGATTCGTCTAATAGCTAGGACATATTTGAGGTCTTAATATACATCAAACTTGATCATAAAACTACAAAACTACTATAATTAATTTCTCATAAGCTTGAAGTGGGGTTAAACTATCAGTTGGGATTCTCAGGGTATTACAGGCATAGTCTCGAAAACACTCATCATTCTTATGCTTGATCTGGTCCAATGAGTATCGGTCAAGGACTATCTCAATGTTAAATGCAAATCTATCGAGAAAACTTTTGGCCAACGCCCTCCAACTAGATCATCTCTTTAGTTCTTGAGATGTGAACCAATCTAAGACTTCAACGCTTAACCTTCGGCTGAATAAGCACATCAATAATGCCTCATTTATTCCTACCCTAAGCATTTGATCACAATACCTTCTTAGATGGACCATTGGATTTCTAATACCATTGATCACTTTAATTTAGGGACCTTGTACCCTTTCAGTAGATTTTCTCTGGGATGCTTACACAGATTATCGTACCCTAAAACATCATTATCGCATCCCCGTAAGATTCTTTAAAACTCATAATCTCTTCATGCATGGCCAGAAACTTCTTTTCATGCTCATTCCTCCACTCTTTTACCTTCTCTTCCTTATGATCTACCATAGGATGGGGAAAGGGATTGTAGATATCAGGGGGTATGATAACATGAGAAGAATTTGGGAGGGTAATTTGATTTTGAGAATGAAAAGAGATTGGGTGGTGGGGAGAGAGGACGTTTTGGAAATTGATAATACTTTGTGGGATTTTAGAATAGTTTGGTGCAACCTGAGAGAGATTTTGTGGATTTAGAGATGGATTTTATGGATTCAAATATGGATTTTGTGGATTTGGGAGCGGGTTTTGTGGGTTTGAAAATGGACTTTGGGGATGTGGGGATGAATTTTTGTGGATTTGGAGATGGATTTTATGGGGTTAGAGATGAATTTTATAG
Organism: Capsicum baccatum var. pendulum; assembly: GCA_030864225.1. Classification (NCBI taxonomy): domain Eukaryota; kingdom Viridiplantae; phylum Streptophyta; class Magnoliopsida; order Solanales; family Solanaceae; genus Capsicum; species Capsicum baccatum. The sequence continues at coordinate 163,467,014 of CM061560.1, forward strand.
GTGGTAAGCATCTGGGTTAATTTCTCATCTGGTGTTTTGGACAAGTTGAGGAGCGATGCGGATGATATATTATTTGGATGGTCCTTGAGAATAGGCGTACTGAGGGGAGGGATCTAGAGTGGATTCTTGTGTCCTCCTGGAGAAGGAGCGTTGATATTGATGGCCAGATTAGCCAAATCTCGAGTATGGTTCATCTCCTCCTGAAACATTTCCAATTTTCTCATGAGTTCAACAATTATCTCGCTTTGTTCCGCTATTACATTGTCCCTAATGGTCAACGCATTTTCTTCATCGCTTCCAGTCATTTTTGAATGGTGGTTAGAGGATGGGATTTTATGAACTTTTTATTGGGTGAAGTAAGGATATTCTGCCAGTTTGTTTCAATACAAAGTAGTTTTCTGTTATCTGTAAAGTAGAATAACTCAAAGACAGATGTGTTAGATCCTATATATGATAAATAATACAAGATACTTGACAAAAAGTAACCATATAATGTTGTTTTCGTCATAGGAAAACCGATCCACGAGTGCATAGTGGATAAATTTTTCTTTGATTCAAACAAACACACATAAACACATAAGGCAGTTATATCACATAATAAATGCACATCCTAGTTAGGTGACCCTTTTGAGCCAAGGTTTGGCCTAACTATTTGAAGGAATATATGCTTTTTAAAACCAATCTACTATCCCCCCAAAAACCTTCATATGTGTACATAAATAGCATAAATGCCTACAAAATTTTCACAAAAGGGCTACAATCTTTAGGGAAAGGGAAAATAAAATGAGAAAAAGAACAATGTCCCGCGCAGGGGATAGGAAATACTAGTTCCTGAATGCTCTTCTATCGGCCTTCGCCCTCTTAGCTTTGTACACTTTTTGTCATTGTGGCCTTCTTAGTTTGGTCCACTTCTTGCCATTGGAGACACCCGTTAATGATCAAGCGATTTTTGTATAACTGTGCTCTAGATGCAACCGTCCAAATTAATCAATTTCTTTCTTGGCTTGCTTCAATTTCTCTCTCAATTGGTGTATGATTGAGGCATCCTTACATGAAAGTAAGAAAAGAAAGTCTTCTCACGACCTCCAAAGGATAATAAATTGGATTAAACAAACATATATTTCTTCAACACATAAATGTAATACGTCTGTAATAGACTCGGGGTCAATAGACGCAGGATAAGTTTTTTAATGGGCCCAATACCCCCTTCGGCTATTAGGTCATCCCAGGCTTATGTCTAAAAGGGTTTTGGTTTAGCTCTATCCTGGATGTCTAGAGTGAGTTTGAATCAGGTTTCAATACGGACGGCTTCAGTTTGAAAATACGAACAACCATCAGACGCCTCACGTGCTAATAAATCATCATATTTCCAACACTTTATTTGGAGTTGAACAACAGGGGTTGGGACATCCACGAAACCCTAAAATAGTTTATTAATTATCATGCAGATTATGCCATGAAATGCAATAGTTAAATTTCCCAGAATTTAAACATATAAGGACATAAATAGTTTAAACCCTATAACAGTTAGTCAAAAGGCAAATTCAAACATTTGGCTAGAACCTATTTAAGATCTCCAGAAGAGTAGTTATTTCTGTTTTGCGGAAATATGACTTTTAGAGTTGCCGCTTAATTTATTTAGGAAAACTAAGAAAACTTTTATAAATTACTTAAATGATTTCAAATTAGAAAAAATCATTTAAGTTTAGAAATTCTAGGTAAGCGGTTCTCATTAATATTTTAGGAAGGTTTTTAAGGCACCTAAAATATCTGCTAACTTGCAGTTATCCGGACTGTTGGAAAATATTTCTTTTGACTAACTTGTAAAGAAAAAATGATTGTTGAAAAGAAATTGCTCAAGGAATATTTTTTCTGAGTTTTATGCAAAATCAGTTTTAACGACTTTGTAGGGAATCTAACTAGTTCTAAGCAAATTAAAGTCAAATAGCAAATAGACATAGAAAAAAGCGAAAGGGGGAATAAATAAGCAATTTAGGCTCTTATGCCCAAATGTATTAGCTCGGTCCTAATCTAATAAGACTTTCAGCCCATCTTCACTTGTCCTAATCTAGATATAGGGCTTTGGCCCATAACCTGTCCTAAACTATCTTTTGAAACTTTTGACCTATAATCGACTTCACCTATATTAATTTACAACTTTCTCTTCGAGGCCCAAATAAATAAATAAATAAATGCATAATGATAAATCAAGCAATAAAAAAATGAGACTTGCATGTCTCTTAGCTACTGAAAAAAATAACTTTAACCCCATTTTCTCCCATCGCCGACAACTTCTTTCTCTAAAAATTTGACTAGCTTGATAGGATCGAGAGGATGACTCGAAAGAGAACTGGGCCACATTGGCCCACCATCGAAATGCACATGAGGAGAGTCCATTTGGACTCAGCATTTTACATGTTAAACAAAGAATAAAAAAAGAAGATTAGAATCAATTTGAAAGTAGTAACAAATTTTCAAAGACTTTCACATTTTAACTTGAATAAACAGAAAAATATCACTTTAGGACATAGAGACAACTTCAAAATAAAGACAAAGAGAAAGCAACATACCAAGACTGAAACGAACGTTTTAGCACATATTCTTATTTAACAATATAAGAATGAATCTTGAACGAACTTCATAAAAATGCATAATTTTTACGATTTAGCTCAACATAGATGTGCAGATTAAACCTTCAACTAAAAAATTAAATTCTAAAGCGAGTTTAGATAGTGCTTTAGAAGAAAAAAATTTATTGACCAAGATTGTTCTACCTCTTTCCTCTCTTTTCCAAGTTCAAAGTAAACTTCTCATAAAGTCATAAAGGGATCCTAGGGTCAAAACTTTTGGCTTATAAACCAACTTCATCTTTTCCATTGACATTATGGGTCAAGGTGCGCTTAGGAGCGGTCTAATTATGCATCAAAAGAAAAACTTGGACTAAAACAATTTTTCAAAGAACTAAAAATAAAATTAAAAAAAAATTGAAACCACAACAATTAACCCACAAACAAAGGGATCTCCGATTGAAATTTTGACTTGTAAATCAACTTTATTTTTTTCATTGACATTAAAGGTCAAGAAAACATTTAGAAGCGGTTCGACTATGCAATAAAGATGAAAAATTGAACAACTAAAGCCATTTTTCTAGAACTAAAAATGAACCCAAACAAAATTAAAACCACAACAAATAATCCACGAACAAAAAGATCTTTGGGTAGAAATTTTGACTTATAGACCAACTTTATTTTTTTATTGACACTAAGTGTCAAGAAACATTTAGAAGCGGTTAGACTATGTATGAAAAGGGTAAAATTTTAATTAAAGAATTTTTTCAAAGAAACTAAAAATGAACCCAAATAAAATCAAAACTACAACGATTAATCCACAAACAAAAGGATCTTTGGGTAAACATTTTGGCTTATAGAACGACTTCATTTTTTTCATTGACATTAAAGGTCAAGGAACATTTAGAAGCGGATTGCGGATTGACAACACACACCAAAAGGGAAAAACTTGAATTTAAGCAACGTTTTAAAGAAACTAAAAATGAACCCGAATAAAATCAAAACCACAACGATTAATCCACAAACAAAATAATCTTTAGGTAGAAATTTTGGTTTATAAACTGAGTTCATTTTTTTCCATTGACATTAAAGGTCAAGGAACATTTAGAAGTGGTTTGACTACACACCAAAAGGGGAAAACTTGAATCAAAGTAATTTTTCAAAGAAACTAAAAATGAATCCGAATAAAATCAAAATCACAATGATTAATCCATAAATAAAAGGATCTTCGCGTAAAAAATTTAGTTTACAAACCGAATTCATTTTTTTTCATTGACATTAAAGGTCAAGGAACATTTAGAAGTGGTTGGACTATACATCAAAGGGAAAAACTTGAATTAAAGTAATTTTAAAAAAAACTAAAAATGAACCCGCATAAAGTTGAAACAACAACGATTAATCCACAAGTAAAAGGATCTTCGGGTAGAAATTTTGCCTTATTGACCAACTTCATTTTTTTCCATTGACATTAAGGGTCAAGGAACATTTAGAAGCAGTTTGACTACGTAGGAAAAGGGAAAAACTTGAATTAAAGCAATTTTTTAAAGAAACTAAAAATGAATCCGAATAAAATCTAAACTACCACGATTAATCCACAAACAAAAGGATCTTTGGGTAGAAATTTTGGTTTATAAACTGACTTCATTTTATTCATTGACATTAAAGGTCAAGGAACATTTAGAAGTGGTTTGACTACACATCAAAATGGAAAAACTTGAATAAAAGTATATTTTTAAAGAAACTAAAAATGAACCCGATAAAATTGAAACCACAACGATTAATCCACAAACAAAAGGATCTCTGGGGAGAAATTTTGGTTTACAAACCGACTTTATTTTTTCCACTGACATTAAAGGTTAAGGAAATATTTAGAAGTGGTTCGACTATGCAATAAAGATGCAAACTTGAACAACTAGATCCATTTTTCAAGAACTAAAAATGAACTCGAACAAAATCGAACCCACAACGATTAGACTACAAACAACATACTAGAACTAAAAAAATAAAACTTTTGCACTAGATTCACCAAACTAAGAGAAATTGCAACCTACAAGCATAACAAAAAATATCATTTGAGTTATATGATAACAATAGCCCTAAATGTAACAACATGAAGCTAAAATAGTGAATAAGAATGAACAACAAAAATATAGAGCAACTTCAACTTTAAATAACGACATAAACTTTATAATCATCACAAACAAGTCCTAAGTCCATCAAAGCCTCTACAACGAACAATCCCAACCTCATTCATAATTGCTGATTATCGGATCACGGGTCAGATTTTCGCTGGTTTTTGGGGTTGAAGATGGGTCGGTTTTGTTGAAATTTTTCTTTGAAATCGTTGGTGAAAGCTATTATCGTATGTCTATGTTTTTGTTGATGTCGTCAGTTGGTTTTCATGTGGGTTGGGTTTGGTTTTTTATTGGTATCGAATGAAATAGAAGAGATTTGGTTATTGCTCGTTTTAGGCCTCTGGTCGGTCGGGCCAGGTGAGGGAGATTTGGGTCGTTGGTGATGTTGTTTGCTGAAGAAAGGAGTTGGTTGGGTCATGTTTGGTGTTGGCCTATTGTGGGATGGAAGTGTTGTTGGGCTAGTAACATTTAAAAAAAAAGAAATGGGTTGTTGTGGTTAATGTTGTTATTGGGCCGATAACATTAAAAAAGAAGAAGAAATGGGTTGTTGTGGTTAATGTTGTTGGGCTGCTGTTGTGGTCTAATAAAAAATAGAAAAGGGTAGATATTTTGGTTATTTAAAAAATGGCCAAATTAAATTAGAGTGTTTAGTCAATTTTATTTAAATTTTAACCAGATTGGATATCAATTTGATCAATTACATTGAAATTGTGGTCAATTTGATTTCAATTATGTTTAAATTTAATAAATTGACTAAATTAAATTAAAATTTGATATGAATTAATACCTTGTTTAATCTTGAGTTTCTTGATTTAATAAAATCAGATAAATTTATTTATTTATTTACTTATTATTTTATTATTTATTTATTTATTTTCAAATAAGTTATTTTCAAGAACACATGACATTTAAATCAAGGTTTTAATTATTTAAATTTATTTTCAAGATAGACTTTGATTAAAATCTGATATTTTATAAAATAAATTTTTAAGTAACTAAATTATATAATCTCATATAATTTGAAATTTTATTTGAAAATCGAAGAAACTCAGAATTAAACTTAGTTATGGAGGGCAAAAATTAGGTGTCAACAGTGGTGAAGAAAGAGATTTTAAAATGGTTAGATTTGGTCGTGGTTTATCCTATTGTGGATAGCAAGTGGGTGAGCCCAATTCAATGTGTACCTAAGAAATATCGGATCACTGTGGTCCCAAATGAGAAGAATGAGTTAGTGCCCATGAGATCGGTTACTGGATGGGGAGTATGCATGAATTACTAAAAGTTGAACACTTGGACACAAAAGGATCAATTTCCTATGTCATTTATAGATCAGATGCTAGATAGACTTGAAGGCAGAGGTTGGTACTATATTTTTTATGGTTATTTAAGGTATATTCAAATTTTTATTACCCTTGAAGATCAAGAGAAGATTACTTTTACAGGCCCATATGGTACTTTTGCATTCAAGAGGATGTCGTTCAGCTTTGTAATGCTCTAGCCACCTTTCTGTGTTGTATGATGTCAATGTTTTTTGATATGGTAAAGGTCACTATAGAGGTATTCATAGATGACTTATCGGTAGTTAAGAACTTGTTTGATAACTGTCTAGCCCATTTGGCCAATGCACTTAAGATATGTGAGGAGTGCAACCTTGTTTTGAATTGGGAAAATAGATTGTTCTCGAATACAAGATTTCAAATAATGGTATTTGAGTTTTTTAGGGCAAAGATAGAGGTGATTAAAAAATTACCTCAGCTAATTTCCGTTAAAGGTATTAGAAGTTTCTTGTGTTATGCTAGGTTTTATAGGAGATTCATCAATGACTTCTCTAAAATTGCATATTCATTATGCAAGATCTTAGAGAAGGTGGTGAAGTTTATGTTTGATGATGCGCATTTCAAGGCCTTTGAATGCCTCAAAGAGCGAGGAGTGCATTATCTCGACTCCTATTATTGTGTCTCCAGGCTGGTCCTTACCTTTTGAGGTGATGTGCAATGCTAGTGGTATGGCTTTAGGGGTTGTCCTAGGCTAACAACGTGAGAATATCTTTCACCCCATCTACTATGACAACAAAGCATTAAACCTTGCACAGAAAAATTATTATTACAGTTACTGAGCATGAGTTATTTGCTATGGTATTTACTTTTAAGAAATTTCGGTCCTACTTGATAAGGACTAAAGTCATTGTTCGTACTAATCATGCAACATATAGTTATCTCATGTTGAAGAAAGATTCTAAGCCAAGGGTGATTCGTTAGGTACTCTTGTTGTAAGAATTTGACTTTGAGGTGAAAGACCGAAAAGGCACTAAAAACCAGGTTGCAGGCCACCTATAGCACCTCAAAAAGGAGGCACTACTTAAATTAGGGGATGAGCTTGAAATTAATGATATTTTTTCAAATGAGGCACTGCTGACTTGCCTACACCTCTGTGCGTCCTCGACCTCTACCACTAACACGAGTCATATCTATTAAAAAACTGTACTAGTTAAAGTGAAAATAAGATGCAAACTGTGCACAAGAACTCACAACAATATGAAATATTATAATTCTAGAATCTCATGTAACACTGGAATTGTAATACCCCGTACCATTTCTAGTTAAAATTCGCCCCCAGAATGTTGAGGGATAGCTTCCAAAATGAAGAATAGTTATTTTGTGTGGAATTTTCCAAATTTAGACCACACATTATGTGGGAAATTTAATAAGCTTTCCAACGATATAAGATTCGCCTAAATCCGATGACCGAGTGAGAAGCTAGGGCTATTTCAAGCTTCAGTCATAAAACATTGTGATTTGGGTCCTTAGCGCATCGCGGAGATGGTTTAAATGATAATTGTCAATTTCCCGTAACACTCTGTGATTTTGGCACATCGCGGAGAGGCCCAATTTTCTGTTTGACAATTTCCAGTAAGACCTCGGGGCTCCGCTATTGTGGCGCGTCACGATGAAAGCCCTGTTTTCGCTCGTTCTTTTCCAGTGAGCCACCGTGATAGTGGCGCATCGCGGTGGCCACCCAGTTCGCAAGAACTTTATTTTTCCAGTTTCATTTCAAAGATTAAAGAGGGTACTTTGGTGATTCTCTCAGCCCCTAATCCATCTTAAACAATGAATTAAACTCCTTCAAAGCACTTTACATCCACTTTTCATCAAATCTCTCTCAACCAAAACCCTAGTTCAACAAAATTTCTCCCCAAGAAATCTAAATTCCTCCATTAATTCTCCAAGAAAATTCAAGATTAAGAATCCCCAATTCAAGAACTATAAGAATTCATCTCCAAAGCAACAATAGGAATCCAAGAATCAAGTTTTTCATCAAAGATCACCAATTAAGGTATGTGGGGTCATGAACAAGGATACTCCTTTCATCCTTGTGCCCAAAACTTATTTTAATTAAAAATTTACAGAATTTTATATGATTTTCCATGAAATTTAAGTTTAGGGTTTATACCTATTAATATTATTTACAAGCTTATGAGATTTCCAATGATTTAGAAGTTGAATTACATGATTATGTTCATATTTTCCAGCATATTGCAGAAATTTCCAGATTTTAAGTTGAATTATCAATGTTTACATTATCAAGCATGAACATTTTGATGTTTTTACATGAGATTGATACATGGTTAATTAAGCCCTAATTAAAGATTGTTATTTCAAGAATTGTTGTGCTATAAGCACCCTATGACTAAATTCCTTTCAGATTATTGATAAAGATTTGACCTTATGGTCTCAGAATAGATATGAAATTCACTTTACAAATTTCAGATTATAGATTTATCTTTACAAATATACAGTTGGTTTTTATTACAAACCATTAGATATTTTAAAGTGGATTTTCTTTAGAATGAGCATACAGATTTAATGGGAGTAGTATTTAGCATCGAGATGGGTTCGTTACTATGGCTTAATACCCCAGAACTACGTGCCAATGTAGGATTTAGAATATTCTCACTTTTACGTGGATGACAGATACGTGATCACCCAGATAGGTTATACTCTCTGGCAAAAGTATGACTCCTCTCCCCAACGTGAGGATTCCTCCTTAGGGGGAAAGAACGTTGGACTCCATGAATGCTCAGATGATTTATGTCGGTTAAGAGAACCTTCCTGCTAGCTAACAAAAAAGATTAATAGAAAAGATTTTAGAAAAACTAAGTGTAAAGGCTCACAAACTTACTCAGATATTATTTTACTTAAGATTACAGAATTACAACTTTTAGTTTCAGACATAAAATGGTGAGCCCTTTTTCACTTAGCCTAAATGATTTGAGAATAGAACAGAAATATAGATTTGAGAACTATGTGTTATGACTCACAAGATTTATATTATGTGTTTTACTGTTCATGATTTATGATATTCAGATTTAATATTATTCAAGCCAATGTGAGTCATCGACTTTAGCATGCATGATTTTATAAATGTGATGATATTGCTTACTTATTGCATTCAACCCCATATACTCAGTACGTCATCAAAGTACTGATCCACATATACATCTATGTGCTACATTGTCTCATAATGTAGTTTCAGGTGCTCAGTCTCAGCAGCATAAATGACTTTCTACCATCTCATCTACATCCCTACGGTTGGTGAGTCCTCATAGTTTGGGGACTTAGCTATTCAGATTTTCAATTTATTAGTAGATGTTTCATTATTCATTTCAGATAGTTTGAGTCAGCTGGGGTATTTCCCAGTGACTCTCTAGACTCAGTTAGTAGAGCCTTGTCGGACTACTAGATTCAGTTTTAGACTTTTTTTCAGTGTTCTAACTTTTCAATATTATTTTACCAAGACTTGTGAGATTAGTATGTTTCAGATAAGATTTCTGCATGTATTATGTTTCCATATTCATATTTCCATTATGTTGAGATTCAGATTTAGTAGAAAAGCAACCAGGGTTAGCTCAGAACTTCTTGTAGTTCGGAGCACAGTGTGGAGTCCTAGGAATTAGATTTTGAGGCGTTACTGGAATCCTACAAAATACCTCACAACAACATTCAACATTATAATTCTGGAATCCCATGTGACACAGGAATCCTAAAATACTCACAACAATATTCAACATTGTAATTCTGGAATCCAATGTAACACTGGAATCCTACAAAATGCTCACAACAACATAAAACATTGTAATTTTGTGCACAAGAACTCCTCTCAAATCAAGAACCACCAACAGATCATCAACCAGAGAAAAAAACTAATATATATATATATATATATATATATATATATACAGAGAGCAAAAAGACCTCAAGTTGATTTTATTCATTGATTTTTATGGATGAAGTCAACAGAAAGTAACCCGAGATACCTTAAGAAAATAACCAGAGATACTACACAATTTGTTCTTCACAGATTAATTATTATATTCATCCATTTTCAAGGACGAAGTCGATTGATTAAGACCCTCACCTATTTGGTTCCTTAAAGTAGATGTACCTTCATCTATTGTGTTAATATGATGTGGAGCAGTGGGAGATGATTCATATGTTGTAGGGTTACTACCATCACCAGAAGTTTGAACCATTAGTGTAATTTGAGGAATTAATGGCTGAACTTGATTTGTATTATCTTGACCACCTATGCCATCAGCTTGAGGACTAACACTAACTTGAGGACTAATAGTAGTAGAAGTGGGAATAGTAGGTATGTTTGTAGTAACATCTGGATTACTCCTAACTGCAGACTTGCCTACACACCCTATGCTTCCGCGACCTCGACCTCTACCTCTAGCTATATCTACAAAAAAACTGTATTAGTTAAGTAGAAATAAGATGCAAACTAAATAATACCAAGAGAACCAGAAAATAATATATGGATAAGGTATCAAAAAATGTAAAAGCACAAGTTTGACCCAACAAAGAAAATCTTATCTTTCTCTTTTTAGACCAGTCAAATCTGCAGTAAATATGTATACTAAATCCTATCTAATTTTGTGCAAATTTAACGTTAGAATCCTATAGGATACTTACAACAATATAGAAGGGGGGAGTAAATCAGAGATGGTAGATAATCTACTTTTGAACATCAATTTTTATGTCTTCACAGAAAACTTGTACAGAAAGCAAAAAGAAAGCACAGTTGTAGCCTAAAAATATGGATGAGAATAAAAGAGTCAAAAATTGACAACAGGGGTATAATAGAAGCAAGCCAAACAACTAAAGTCTAAACATAATACATAGAATATATAGATGTTTATTCAGTCAGAACTAACTATAAGCAAAAACAGCAGATGAAAGATCCAACTGGAAAATCAATAGATGATCATGGCTAAAGGAGAAACCTTTTTTAATTTAATTAGATACAAAGTAAGAGTAGCAACAAGTTTGGAGTAAACAACGAGTAGAGACAAAGAAAATGATACTGGTTCAACAAAATTATGCTCAGAAAATAAAATTAAGATACAATAGCATATTTTTTATCAAGCACTAATCACTATCTGTGTCTTCTTCAAAATCTTTCTCTTCATCATCCTCAGTTTCATACTCTTCTTATGTAGCATCCTCTTGTATCTCTTGATGCTCTAGCAATAAACCATCATCAATGGGTTCGTCCATTTCAATTAAGCCACCATTTGGATCATGTAAGTGTATACTTTCATCCGTGACAACATTCATGTCTATCTCATAGACTTAAACTTCTTCAACTTGAAATGGAATATTCAATTTTGAAGCTGTCTCAATTTCCTCGTCGGGTAATTTAGCAATATTTTAAGGTTGAACTTCAATACAGCTGACCAATCATCCTTGTTCTTTTTCTTTCTAGGATAAGACACATAACACACTTGAGTTGCTTGCATTACTAGAATAAAAGGTTCATATTTTTATATCACCGACGATGGTTAATATCAACTAATTTGTATTGATTATGCTTTTTAACACCAACATCCATAGTTGGGTAAAACTATTTACATTTGAATAGTACAGTTTTCTTTAAAGGTGTTTCACGGTATTCCACTTCTATAATCTCTTTTATCCGCCCATAGAAATTACCAAAATTTGGATCTGAGATAAAAACTTCACTGTTCATTATTGATCTTGTGCTACCATGAAAATCTATATGAAACTTGTATCCACTAAAAAAATATACTAAATGAGATGTAGCACCTATCAAAGGTCCACGAGCAAAATTATGTAGGAATTCATTCTCACTATGATTGAGTCAGACCTATTGAGAATATTATAAATTTTAGTTTAATTTCATAAGTCAATTTAAGTGCATAATTGTATAGAAGATATTAATTTTGAAGCCTTACATATTCCTTGAACCATATAGAGACATTTGCTTCAAGGGTCTCATTTATTTGTTCTTGAGAGACAAATTTCTATTATTTTGTTCTCCCCATAATCATTTGGGGTGGGTGAATATTGATAAATTTCCTTCAAGATCTTCCAAAATACCACCATCATCATTAAAATCCACATTATGATTGAGTGGCATGACATGTGGTTCAAAATAATGAGAAAACAATAGTGTTGACTCTGTCATCAAGTATACTTCACATATGGAACCCTCAACACTTGCTTTATTCCCAATCATTCTTGTAAGAGTTTCAAGAAACCTAAATAGTTAAATGGATAAACCATCATATTTGAAAAGTTAAATATAACATAATTGTCACAAGTTCAACATAAGGTTTTGCATTACCTTTCAAAAGGATACATCCATTGATATTGTTCAGGTCCAACAATTTTTGCTTCGTATGGAAGGTGCACAGGCAGATGTTCCATTGAGTCAAAGAACCCAGAAGGAAATATACATTCTAAATTGCATAAGATTTGTGAAATATCTCCCTGTAATCTCTCCATGTCATCCACTTGGAGAGTAGTCGATGTAAGATCTTTAGAGAATAAGCTCAATTCTATAAAGGCCTACCATACATTACTTAGAAGTAGTTCATAAAAGGTATTAGGCATCAATTGTTGCATGAACACATGACAATCATGATTTTTCATGCCAAATAACCTTTTTGAAGTTGTGTCTGGACATCTACCCAAATTTGAATTATACCCATCTGGAAATTTTAAGCCTTTCTCCCAATTGAACAATATAGTGCTTGCTTCCATGTTTATTGTATATGCAACTTTGGGATATTTTCCAAGAGCATCATTTGCCAATTGAGGTCGATCACATAATTGACCATATCTAGACAAGCTTATGGATTGTCTTTGATTTTGTTATCAATATTGAGGACTGCATTAAATACATTATCAAAGAAGTTTTTATCAATATACATGACATCGAGGTTACGTAGAATCATGTTAGAATTCCAATAAGGCAAATCCTAAAAGTTGCTTCACTTTTTTCATCCACAAGAACTACATATTCTTTGATTAACTTTTTCTACATTTAACTCTGTTAATTTTCTTATCCCCAAATCACAAAGTTGATCCAATATTTCTTCTCTGGTTCTACAGGGTGGTGGTGATCTTTTGATTGTCCGGCCTTTAAAAAGTTCTTACGATCTCTCCTAAATGTATTATGTTGGTCAAGGAACATTCTGTGATAATCAAACCATGATATTTTTTACCATGTTGTAATCTAAAGGATTGTGTTTCCTCCATACAATAAGGACAAGCAAACTTAGTTGTAGTACTCCATCACTGATAACATGGAATATGTTGAAAAGTCACAGATTGTCCATATCAAAGCTGTCATCAATTGAAAATTTTGTTTTTTAGAGATATCAAATACTTCTACACTTGTCTCCCATAACAAGGTCAATTCCTTTATTAGAGGCAGTAGATTAACATTAATTTTATGTTTGGGATTATTTGTCCCTGAAACAATGAGAGTTAAGAACATATAAGTATCTTTTATGCAGATCCCTGGAGGTAAATTGTATGGAGTGACAATTACTGGACAAAAAAGATATTTTCTCCCAGACTGACTGAATGGTTGGAAACCGTCAGTATATAACCCCAACCTTACATTTCTAGGTTCATCGGCAAAAAAAGGATGAGTTTCGTTGAAGTTCTTCCAAGCTTGAGAGTCTGATGGATGATGAATTAACCCATCCTATTTTATATGTTTATGATGCCATCTCATGTCAGTAGCTGTAGTATGGGATGCATATAATCTCTTAAATCTAGGAATCAAAGGAAAATAATACATCCTTTTGTAAGAGACCAATTTTCTTTTACGACAACCAACTCGCCGCTTATACCTCTCTTTTCCACATAATTAACAAGAGGTAAGATGCTCATCATCTTCCCAATATAACATACATCCTGATTCACAAGAGTCGATATTTTTAATCGATAAACTCAAGCTACGCATTAGCTTCTTGGTCTGATAATAATTATCAAATAGTAGTTTATTTTTCAGTAAAGCCACTTTAAACAATTGCATAATTTGGTTAAAACCCCTCTGTGATATATTAACTCCATCTTAATACTTAATATTAGATAAATTACTGGAAGTTGAGAAAGGGAAGAACCAGGATACAATTTTTCATCAACAGCGTGCAACAAATCATAAAATTTTTTAGACTTTATATTATGCTCCTCCTCCATCTAAGTTTCATGTTCCTCCTCAATTGAAGGTTCATACGGATGAGATGACCTGAGTTCAATATTGTTTTAAGGTTTCCAACTTGAAGCACGATTAAAGTTGGGACCAGTAGCATCCAAAATCATTTGTCGATATAGATTATCATATCCCAATTCAAGTTGAGCACCATTGATCAAATCATTACCAGAAGAAATCTCATTGATCACTTCTTTTCCCATTGATATTTCCAAACAAAATAGGTCTTAACAAATCCATCATGAAGAAGGTGACATCTAACAGTTTCAACATCCTTGTATTTAATGTTGTGATGTTTTTTACATGGATGTCTAATGTTGTTACCACTCATGCAATTTTGTTACAAACATGGAAACTGGATAAAGCTATTCACACCAATAACGAATCTAGAGTTTATAGCCCCTCAGCCATCCAACCCATCATACATCCATCCATGCTCTAGGTTATTCATATTTCTATTAATGTCGACATAAATAACACAGTCAGAGTTTTATTTTTTAATAATTCATACATCCAGGATTATCACTAAAAAGAATAAAAAATTAAATATCTTAACAAACTAGAATATATCTTGATTTTTATACAAGAAAATAGAATATATCAGTCACTTTTTGCTAAATAAATAAGAAATGACAAATATAACATATCATTCATTGTCCTTCTTAATAAGGGTAGGCAAAAAGTTTAATTACAAACAAAACTAAAACTTCTAACTTTACAATCATAAGGCATGAGGCAAAAGATCCCAACAACAAGATTAGAACATCAAATTTTAGCAAACTACATACCCAAAATCTGAACATTAAACAAACCAAAAAATAAGTTACAACTTTGTTGGCAACTAAAACAAACAAAGTTTACAACTTTAACACAAAATTACATCAGAAAAGTCAATAATAAATGAATTGATTTTATTTGAATGGTGAATCAGATTAAAAACTAATCCTCAACTATGTAGACTATTAAGTCATTTTATTCCTGTTAAATTGACATAAGTAACAAAGACTATACCGCACTTTACTTGGTTGCAATACCTAAATGTTTGAGGTGCACCTCTCTAAAAATGGCACTTTACCTTTTGCAATTATACTGCTTTCAGCCTACTTACACTTCATGCACAACGACACTCAAGCAAACGCCTCCTTAATTCATAATTTGTTGTACCCTGAGGGTCACCCATGTACCTCCATTGGGACTAGAGAGTAATTTTTAGCAGAAAACATAATTTTTTTCCTACTGTTGTTTTTTTATAATGAACAAATATACACCATTGCTTATCTCACTAATGTAGACTAAGAATAGCTAGTCATTCGATGAAGCATATGACCAAATGAAAGTATGAGCTAATATAGATGCATCAACCAAGTGAATGACATAAAGTTTGTTAGGATCTAGGACCAGAACAAAATTTGGTCTTTAAGGGCATCAGAATGTTTACGGTTTCTCCTTTTCAAGCAATTGTTAATTAAAATAAAATAGAGACAGTTTCACGAATACTCAAGAACACAAATGACAACAGAGAAACATATGAAAAACTGATTCAAAATCATTTAAAAGGAAGAATGTTATAGTACTAGATAGTTGCTTCCTTCTTTTCAGGCACTTGCTGGTATCCTTAGTGGGTCTCTCTGAAAATCCAAAGCATAACAACACCATCAGATTAAGAAAAACAACAACAACAACAACATATACCAAGTGTGATCCCACAAATGTAATATGCAAAAAAGTAAAGTGTATACAAACCTTACTAGGTTATTTCTGATAGACAGTATATCATAGCAATCAAGAAACATGTCAAAAGACTATAAAAACACAATTGATAATTGCTCAAGGCATACTACAATCCTCTAAAAAGATGAAACCATCTACACCATTTTTACAGTTTATAATTGTCTACACATTTTTGACAGTCTACACAATTTTGACAGTGTACACAATTGACAATTGCTCAAGGCATTACTACAATCCTCTAGAAATATGAAACAATCCTATAGAAATATGAAACAGTCTACACAACAAAAGACAAAATAATTATGACAATTACACAATTTCAGAGGAATATGAAACATAGTACATTTTGCTGCTTACACAAAATTAGATCAATAATAAATAAAAAAGACCCAAATGGCTCTATGTTTTCTACTTTTTTGAACATGCAACACACTAAATAGAACCTTACATAATCAGTGTACACAAAAAAATGAAAATTAAACCACACAAAAACAAAATTCTATTGAAGAAATTTAAGATTGATGAACATGCAACAGAAAATAATAAAAACCCCACAAACAGAAATTCTGAGGAAAAATCCGGTTCCTATTTCGATTAAATAACCATTAATTAAACTTTTTAACACAATAATCAAACAACCCTAAACCTGTCATTTACAAGTGACTTTTAACTTTGAAATTAATAAATTGAAAGAAGAAAAACAACTCACATTATGAGATTTAGAATCGTACCTCTAATTTAGATTCGAAATTGATAGTTTAATTGCCTTTTCGATTAAGGGATTAACCAATTCCCTTTTCTCAATTGAGATAAAGGGGAAAGAAGAGTATGTTTTGGAAAGAAGGGAAGGAGATCTAAGTGTTGGAACAAAGTGAAATAAAAGAGTCTTCCCTAATATTTAATTGGTGGGGTGACGGATTCAACAACGAATATTATATCTGTTGCTAATTATTTATCTAAAATTTAAGAATAAATACCTAAAAATGCCTTTTTCAATTACAATAATTTCTAATATCTTTTTAAACATGGCAAAATAATTCCAGTGATAATATTTTTGATGCTATTTCCGTCTTCACCATGTCAAAAAAAAATTTCTCCCTTTTATGTCACTAATTTTGTCACCAAATTAAAGGCGCCAATATTTACCACCAAAATATAGCAACAGATTTTACTTTTTGTTGCTAATTCAGCTACTCATTAATTTTTAGTTATTTAGCAGCAAAAGTTCAATTTTATTGCCAATTTGTCATTAATTAGCGACGGACTGTGACTTGTTGCTGCCAATCCATTGCTAAATGCTGTTTTTTTATAGTGACAACTCATAGACAAATGTCTTAATTTTTTTTCAATGAATGAATCAATTCTTTGTTATGCAGAATGAATAAATGATATTTAGATAAATTTATTTCATATTTTGAAATATTTATTTTATTTAACATTTAAAAAAAAGGTCAAATAACATAAAAAAAATTAAAAAAAATATTAAAAACATAAATATTTGATAGTGAGGCGGCATTCCACATGACATCTACCTCACTCAAATGTTAGGCCACAAAATATATTAAAATTCCATGATGGATAACCATTAAATAAAAGAGTATTTTGATTAACCTTTTTAATGGAAGGGGTATAGTGACCCTATAGTATTTTGGAAGGGACCTTGTAGTATGACTAGAGGTAAAGTTAACTAATTAATAAAAATAGGGAGGGGGGATTCTGACCCTTTTTCCTTGAAACAACTACCTTTAGTATAGAGGTCAAGTAAAAGAGACTAAAGGAAATGGTTGATATTTACTTGAGCACGTGAATTAAAATTTACTTCTAAAAATTAGGAGTGAACATGGTTAGTGTTATGCCATACTTGAGAGAACTGAGTATGGAGGTTTTTTATGCAGTTATTATAGGTATCATCCCAGTTTGTAATAGATCTGATTTTGTATTATTTGCCCTCGGGTCTATATTCTCCTATGTGTCTACATATTTTGCTTCTTATTTTGATATTTCATGTGATCCCCTTGCTATGCTTCCTTATGTTTCTACCTCCGTAGGAGATTCTTTAGTCATGGATTGGGTGGACTGATCTTGTGTGATTACCTTTGAGGGTTATGAGCCTTGGGTGGACTTGATTATCCTAGACATGATTGATTTTGATATTATTTTGGATATGGATTGGTTATCTCCTTATTATGCTATTTTGGACTGTTATACTAAGACCATGAGCTTAGATATGTTAGGTGTGTCAACGTTAGCATCCAAATGGTGTCATATATTTTCTACGTGTTTATCTCATGGTAACAAAATGGTGTTTGTCATATTTGACTTATGTCTGTGATACTAGGATTGCCTACTACCTTTTATAGATTCTATTTGAGTTGTTCGCAAGTTTATGGATATATTTCCTGTGGATTTTCCTTGTATGCCTCCAAATTGTGATATTGATTTTGCTAATGATGTAGATCTAGGCACCAAGCCCATTTTCATTCCTTCCAATAGGATTGCCTAACTAGGTTAAAGAAACTGAAGGAGCAGTTGTAGGATTAGTTGGGTAAGTTGGTCATAAGACCTAGTGTATCTTATTAGGGTCCTCCAGTATTATTCATAAATAAAAAAAATGGTTATATGCATATGTGATTGATTATAGATAATTGAACAAGTGAAACTTAAGAACGAGTATCTCCTTTCTTGCATTGATTATCTTTTGACCAGTTTTATGATGTTTCGATGTTTTCCAAGATTGATTTGAGATTTCTGTATCACTAGTTGAAGAATAGAGCTTTGGATATTTTGAAGATGGCTTTATGGACTCCATACGATCATTATGAGTTCTGGTCATGTCTTTTGGTTTTATTAATACTCCTACAACATTCATAGAGTTGATGAATTGGGTATTTCAATCGTATGTTGACTCCTCAATAATTGTATTTATAGATGATACCTTGATTTATTTCAAAAGTGAGGCTGACTATGTGAAGAATTTGAGAATTATACTTCAAAAATTTTGTGATGAGAAGTTTTATGCCAAGTATACCAAGTGTGAATTTTGGTTGGATCTATCTCTTTCTTGGGTCATGTAGTGACCAAGGATAGTATTATAATTGATCTAACCAAGATAGCAGCAATCCATGATTGGGCTAGACCCACCTCTTCTATTGAGATTGTGTAGGCTTGGTGGATTATTATCGGTGCTTTGTAGAGGGTTTCTCATCTATTGTAGCTCGTTTGACCAAGTTGACTAAAAAATATGGTATTTTAGTGGTTCGATACGTGTTAAAAGATCTTCAAAAATCTCAAAGAGTTATTAATGTCAACTCTTATTTTGATCTTGCCTAAGGTGGGCATGGGTTTTACCATATTTTATAATGTTTCTAGTGTTGTTTGGGTGCGGTCTTGATATAGAAGGTGATTGCTTATGCTTCTCGTTAGCTGAAGCCTCATAAGAGAAATTACCCTATCCATGAATTAGAGTTGGCAGGCATGGTGATTGTGTTGAATTTATGATATCATTACTTGTATGGGGTTCCTTGCGAGATTTTCTCGATCATCACAGCCTTCAACACTTCTTCTATCAACAATACCTTAATATGAGATAGTGGATTTGGCTTGAGTTGCATAAGGATTATGACCAAGGCTAATAAGATTACGTATGTCTTGAGCTGGAAGTTGACTAGTATGGGAAGCTTAGATCATCTCTTGACCCAGGAGTGACCTTTAGTTTTAGAGGTTCAGTATTCAGCTAACCAGATGGTTAGACTTGACATTTTGACACCTTAATGCATTTTAGCCTTTGTTTGATGCTAAATCTTCTTTGATGGAGTAGATTTGAGCTTGATATCGCTCAAACTATACCCTATAAGAAGATATAATGTGGTCGTTGTCAAATTATACTAACCCAACTAGGTTAGGGTCAATCCTATAGGGAATAGGTCAGAAATCTCTCACAAACTTGTTGAAATAGTCGGGCAATGCAGGAAAGTAAATGGGGGAATTTGTAGTAAACTATAAAGAGTAACAAGTTTGGATTGCTTTTGGTTGTAATCAATCTAAGATGAACACTAGGATTGTGTTCCCCCTGGCTTCTTAACTCCGTAGATTTGTTGTGCTCTATTGAAATATCACAATATATTGCATGCAGAATCTAATAAGATATGTATCACTAACCATTTTGTGAATGCCTTTAGTGAATTTCATTCTTTACCTTTTTTTTTTTGGAGAACAAGCTTTACCCGGGGCTCTCACCTCCTGTAGTAGTCAGGGTTAGGTTGCACACCCCCAAGCCTTATCATAAATAAAAGCAAAAAAAAGTACAAGGAGGGGGGCATAAACCTTACCTCTGATCCTATGGAGGGTCAAAGTCAGCAAGCCTACTAAGGCCGATCGACTCATCCCCGATACTACAAAGGAAACCTATATCTAAGCACCTGGAAGAGAGGAATCCACTCAGTACAATATAATCTACAAAATCATAAATAAGGGAGACTCTCCCCATATAAAGTAAAGAAAAAAACTCATATAAAAAGATCGTAAAATAGCGTATCATAATGAAGTCTAGATAAAGAAGGAAAGATCGATGGTGAAACCAGCAAAGAAGCACTACAAAGGAGTTACCAAGTCCTCCATTACAAATTCACAACGCTTCATGGCTCTTTGATTCTCTTTATCTTTCTTCTTTTAAAATTGATCATCCCAAGTTTGTCAAGTACGAAATGTCCTCTTGTTTCTTCTGGTAACTACAAGAAATTGAAGTAGTGTTGAGAAATATCATAATTGTGACTAATTTTAGATAAAGAATTGTCTAAAAAATTTGCTTCTCAATAAGTATGCTTGCAAGTAACCTTCTCCATCTTTTTCATGATTCCTTTGATGTTTTCAAGATAAGTTTGAAGTTTCCAAAGAGCTGTAGCATGTTGCTTGATCCACTTAACGATGAGTTCCGAATCGACCTCTAAAATAAACTTTGTATAACCAATTTGTAAACACTAATTGAGACCAATAATAGCTGTTTCTATTTTGTCTTGATTGTTAGTTCCGAACCCAAGAGGGCTGGCATATGCAAAAATAAGATCTCCCTGATAATATCTTAGTACACCCCCGACTCCAATCCTATTTTGGTTGTCAAGTGCACTATCATCTATATTCAACTTCACCACAGAATTAGTAGGCTTGACCCGACCAACCTCTTGCACCCTAGTCATCTGGTAGCACCCCTCCAAAAATATCACCATGTCTTTCTAGTTTTGAGGCCAAGAGATGTAGGGAAAAATTAATGATTAAAAGCATGGAAATATTCTTGAAGATCAGAAATTTCTCTTTAGCCAAGTTTGACTTCTTGACTCCTTACTTCACCACACATCTATTCTTCCATAAGTTCCATCAAATGAATATAGGGATAGCATGATGAACTTGCTTATGAGCTTCATTTTTATGTCTAAGGATCCACCATCTCATTATCAGATTTCTAAGAGGAATTGTGGTGTGATTAATCCCCAAAGAGTTATAGAAAAATTTCCAGATATTTCCTGCAAAATGATCACTAACATTATATGCTCAATAGTATTAGGTCCTAGATTATAACAAGAATGGCAATCTGATGGCTCATGTTCGAAAAAAGTTAACTTCTCATTAGTAGGTAATTTTCCTCTTAGTGGTCTCCATATAGAAAAGAACACTTAAAAGGAACATACTTATGCCAAGTATACCTATTTGTCATCTTCTTACTTCTGTGAGGTTTTATAAGGTCCCAGGCCGAAGAAACTGAGAACTTACCACTAGTATTAGGCGTCCAAATAGGCTGTTCAGCAACCCTCTTTTGAAAATAAAATTGAGTTTCCATGATCTGATGAACTATAACCGGAGGTAGCAGCTAATTGAGCCTTTCAATATCCTATTCACCTTGCACCCATAGCTGATTAACTTTGATAATATTAGATCTAATAGGCTTTTCTCTATAGTAAATAAAGTGTACCAACACCTAACCAATCATCCCACCAAAAGGAACAAGTACCAGATTTCAATCTCCAATGAATATGATTTTCAACAATTTGTTTGTTGTACATCATGTGTTTCCCGACCGGAGATTTACCATCATGCCATTTATTAATAACTAGATGAGCTCATTGACAATACTTAGCTCTGAGAAAGTCACCCCCACAAGGTAACTTAAGATTTAAAAATCCACCACTGCTTTAATTGAAAAGCAACACAAATATCTTTGAGATGTCTGGTACCAATACCCCCTTCTTCTGTCGGATAACTAAGATTTATCCATGAAGACCAATGGTATTTCTTCTTGTTATCAGTCCATCCCCAAAAAAAATCAGCAAATAAGCTCAAAATTTATTTAAGAGTGGTCCTAGTAGGAACAACTGCCGATAGTATATGAATAGGAATAGATTGAAGCACATACTTAATAAGTGTTTCTCTAACTCCATAACTGAGGAATTTAGTCTGCAAACCACTAATTCTTGCCGCTACTTTAGAAACCAAACCAGAGTAGAAGATGATTCTTTGTCTGCCTGTGTAAATGGAGCATCCTAGGTAAGTAATAGGACTCATCTTCTGCTTGCTTGATTCTGTTGATGGTATAAGGAAAGTCACTTGAGTGAAGCATGAAGTGACTTTTGTCTCTATTAATAAGCTGCCCAAACACTTGGTCATAATCAGTAAGAACCTGCATAATAAGTCTCAGAGTAGATCTTTTCCCGAATGTGAAGATTATCACATCATCAGCAAAACTCAGATGATTAACTTAAGGACCCTTCTGCTCCATAGTAAAACTATGATATAAATGATGGTGATGTAAATTGTTTAGCATTCTTGAAAGAACCTCAGTACCCAAGATGAAAAGAGCCGAAGAAAGGGGATCACGTTGCTTTAAGCCTCTAGTAGAATGGAAGAAACCATGTCTACACCCATTAACAATCACGAAATACCAATTATTGGACATAATTCTCCATATCATATCAATAATACCTTCTCTGAAATCCATTCTCCTGAGAACTAGAGAAGCAAAGGACCAAGAAACCCTATGGTAAAACTTTTCCATGTCTAATTTAATCACAATATTACCACCTTTATTAGGCTTCTTGATAATATGGATGATTTCTTGAGCAAACATAATATTTTCTAAAATATTTCTGCCTTTCACGAATCTTGATTGGTTAGGAGAAAATCAAATTGGGAAGAATTAGTGCTAGTCTTAGACTAATCGGCTTGGAAATAATTTTATTTGCGAAATTACTCAAGCTTATGGGTCTATATTCCGAAAGTTTATTAGGACGATCTACTTTTGGGAGTAAGACCAAACAAGCATGGGAAAAATATTTAGGCATAATGTGACAAACAAAAGAAATCTTGAACCACTTTTAGGAGATCATGTTTAATAATATGCTGACAGGTTTGAAAAAATTTGCCATTTATGCCATTAGGAACAGCTGTATAATGAGTACTCATTGAGAAAACTAGTGTTTTAAGATTATCAAGAGTAGGATCATCATGAAGAATGTTGTTCTGTTCAGTAGTGACCATTCTGGGAATGCAATTGAGGTAATCTTCAGGAATCACTTCCTCTTTACCAGTGAAAATCTCTTAAAAATATTCACAGGCAACTATGGCAATTTCACCTTCACCTTCACCTTGTACCCAATTGCCTTCTTCATTCTTGATTCTGTGGATAAATAACTTCCTTATCCTACCTCTGATTAAAGCATGAAAATATCTAGAATTAGTATCTCCATCCTTGAACCAGTGTAATTGAGGTTTTTGCTTGAGAATTGACTCTTCTAGTTTCACAAATTTGATATATTCAGCATTCAAATGGTGCAAATTAATCTTGTCCTCATCAGTGTTAGTATGAATCGGCTCTTCTTCCACAGTTCTAACCTTATATTCATACTCTTTCACTCTAGCATAAATATCACCAAATTCCTTCTTGGGCAAGTAACTAAGAGTGTTGGTTAGTCTTTTCATTTTTTGATGAAAAATCCATATAGGATCACCCTTACCAGGTCTGCTCCAGCAGTTCTCAATAGTTTTCAGAAAAGATTTGTTATCAACCCGGCAGTTTAAGTATTTAAAGTATTTTATGTGATTGTCGTATCTTTCTTGTATTTATAACAAAATAGAGCAATGATCAGAACCTACAGAAGAAAGGTGAGTGCTGGTAGTAAGGGGCATTTTCTTTAGCCAAGCATTAGTGACTAAGGCTCTATCCAACCTCTTCCAAATTTTGAAATTGATCCCTCTTAAGTTGGACCAGGTGAACCTCTGAACACTAAAACCAATATCTATTAGACCATATACTTCAACAACCCCAATAAAATCAAAGCTCTTTCTCATGTTGTAAGGAATACCCCTTAACTTTTCATCAATAAAAGTAATCATGTTGAAGTCATCTACAACACATCAAGGCATATTAAAAGAAGAAAAATGTAACATCCTATCCCAAATGGGTCTTTTCAAACTATCATGGCATTTGGCATACACAAAGGTCATCATATATGATTGACTCAACCCCACATAATTAATAGCACAAGTGATTTGTTACTCATCAGATTCTACAATATCACAGTTGATGTCATAAGCCAAAACATCCATATATTGCCTTTAGCAAGGCAGGTTGCCTTGTCCATGTTTAATTAACTTCTAAAATTATGGAGCTGAGAATCATTAGAAAAGGGTTCAAGAATGGTAATAAGAGGGAGATGATGGATATTACTGAGAGATTTGAGTCTTTCCACCGCCCCTTGGGTAATAATACCCCTGGCATTCAAAATAATCTTGCTAATCATAATAAACCGTTGTCTTGAGACCTAGTGAGAACCAGTCTCTCACTGTTAGTAGACTAGCTTGTAAAAATACTTTTGGAGAATTTAACTTGCTGCTTCTATCCTCTTGCTAATAATCCTTACTTGTCAGTGACTTGCTGAATTTCCCCATAAATACCTATAGCCATAGCAGGATCAAAAGCTTTGAATGAGTGTTCACTGTTCTTTTCTTCCCCCTTCTCTCCGCTAATAGATACATTATCATAATCAACCTCATCTTTTAAATTAATAACTCTATACTCATCTTGCATATCAATAGGCAAATCAGGAACAACATTCAAAGTACACATCATTTTGGAATTTGCTACAGATTGAACACTTTGAGAAGATTTTTCTGAATTTTTAGGCTCTGAGTACTTATATCTCTGTATATCTTTCATTTTCTCTCCTTCCTAATTTTTTCTTAATAGCATCTCTTCTCTTTTTTCTCAACCTGACAGAAAATTTATTATTAGGAAGTTTGTGTACCCCTTCAATAGCATCAGTTACAGGACTTTCTGTAACCTTTTGAGGATCTTCACTACCATAATTTTTAGCTTTATCATTCACATGAACCAGACCATCCCTTTGATCTTTTGTCAATAAAAAACCATGGTCATCCATCTGACTATCGTGAATATTATCAGCAAGGTCCACATCAACCTTATATAAGTCTTTTTCAAGAATATTACCAGCAGTACTATTTTCGGAAATCTGATTAGGAGCATCAAGCATTTCATCATCAAAATTATCAGAAAAAATAGTAGCAGGAGTTTTGGAGTTTAAACCCCTCTCCCTGGATACCCCTTCCTGCACGTTAGCAATCTTCTCCTGACCATCATCCTCACCCCCTATAAACTACAATAGCGGTCCCAGCAAAAGCATTAAAATTATCGGGGTAGGGTTTATGGAACATTGAGTCAATACCTAATGTCATATTAAGGACATTTCCAGTGCTTGGAACTTGTTGGTGTTGAGTTTGTTCCACCTCAACCTGATCAGCTGTAGAACTACTAAAATTATGAACATTTGCTTCATTATTTTTTTATTCTTTTCACCAGTTTTTGCTTCAGATTTTTCAGCTTCTATTTGCATCTTTTTGCTAGCGTGTTTGCTTTGTGTATGCTTGGGATTTTGAGGAATGGGAACTACCAGAATAATGATAGAAAAAGGCTATTGGGGTTGTTGATTCTGGACTCCAGAATCAACATTACAATGTGGGTTGTTTGTAGTAGAAGTAGTCATACTTGGGCATCCATTTTTTGAGATATCTTCAGTATGTAAATCATTTTGAGCAGCTATACTGGTATCATTATTCTTTGTTTGGTTCTCAGTAACTTTGTTGTTGCTGTTGGGTTATTGAACTTTTGCCTTTTTATTGGGATTTTGGATGGTGGGATTACCAGAATTAACCATAGAAATATACGGTTGGGGGCACTCTTTACCTTTTGAGTCTCAAAGTGTCGCCTTACTAACCCTTATCCTAGATCCCAAATTAACTATTACCTTTTGAGATTCAAGTTAAGATGAGGGTTGATAGCTTAAATTACTGTCGTGGTCTTCTTTTCCTAATCTATACTTCTCTTGTGAAGTAAGTAGTAAATACAAGTGGGTTCTCAACATTCACTACTAAAAAAATTGGTAAAACCAACAACAAAAAACTATGGTCGAAAAAAACTGACCACTAGCGGTCGATTTTTTAATTTTTTTAAATTTTTTATTTTTTTTTAAAAAATGACCACAAGTGGTCCGTTTTATATTTTAAAAAATCAAAATAATTATTACAATAATTTTAATAATTATTATTATTTATTTAACAAATATAAATTTAAGAAATAAGAAAACCGACCACAAGTGATCGGTTTTATTTAAAAAAATTTAGTTAAAAAATATTTATAAAACCTTACCATGAGTGGTCGGTTTTTTAAAATTCTTTTTCAATTTATTTTTAAAAATACCGACCACAGTGGTAGGTTTTTATTAAAAAATAATTAAAAAATATTTTTAAAAAATCCGACCACAAGTGGTCGATTTTCTAACTAAAATAAAAAAATAATTTAAAAAAACCGACCACCTGTAAACGATTTTTGAAGTAAAAAAAATATAAATTAAATAATTTTAAGAAACACTTAATTATATATATAATCAAAACTAAATATATTAAACAAATCCAATATAATTAATCGATCACTAATCTAAGTATGTATAAGAAACACATTGCATTATATTATTGGATAATATAGCTTGTAGACGTATGTGATGTATATAGTAAGTATTTTGAACTTGATATAGTCAATAGTGTGTATATGTGTGTGTATGTATATGTATATATATAACATATACATATTATATAGCGATGGTATATTAATGACATAAGATAAATCAACCGATAATTTATTTGAGTATATGTGAAATACAATGGGGTAGTAAAATCGGGTGTGTGATGTATATAGTACGTATATGAAATACATCGTATTATATTATTGGATAAGATACTCGTGTACGTATGTGATGTATATAGTACATATTGATATAGTCAATACTGTATATATATGTGTGTGTGTATGTATAGGTATATATATGTCTGTGTATGTATATTATAGGTATATATATATTAATGACATAAGATAAACCAATCGATAATTCAACCGAGTTTCTGTGAAATATGTTGTATATTATTATGGGGTATGTGATGTATATAGTACGTATTTGAATGTTCATAGTCAATTGAATATATTTATATATACGTATATCTCGTGTAGTGATGAAATAGATATACTATTGTGTGTCAATATAATGTAGACACACGTATATTGTTGAAGTTATAATAACATAAGGAAAGTATTATGAGGTATATGGAGGGGGGGAGGAAGGAAGTACGGGAGAGAAACAGAAAATTGAAGCATGAAACTGGCATATACTTACCATTTGCTTTGAATTTTGAATTTTGAACGACCGTCAATTTTTGGCGGTGAATTTAAGTTTTTTCGCTTAAAAATTTAGTATATGAGTATTTGTGAAATGAGTTAAATATTATTATGGGGTAGAAAAATCATGTATGTGATATTTATATCTCGTATAGTGACATATGCAGTAATCGAAAGCTCGATAATTGAATCTATATATCAAAATATTTTGAATAATACATTGATATCATACTATTGAAAAAATAGATATACTATTTTGTGTCAATGTAGATATGTGTATATTGTTGAAGTTGTAATAATGTAAGACGTCGATAATTTATTTGATTAACACGTATATATATATATATATATAAATCGTAATTAAAAGCTAATGAACCAAAAATTTATCGTAATTTGTGAAATTCATTGATATTATTATGGGTTGGAGGAAATATACTACTCGTGTTAATGTGATGATAAAATAACTAATTATCTGATTTATATATATACACATTGTATTAAATTAATTGGATATTATTATAAATATTATACCATTTATTAAAAAAATTAATTAATTAAAATTTTAATTTAATTTATTAATTATAGTTTATTAAAATTTAATTTATCAAAAAAATTGTAAAAACCGACCACATGTGGTCGGCTTTCTAAAATATTTTCTGAAAACCGTCGATTTTCAAAAATATTTTAGAAAACCAACCACACGTGATTGGTTTTTACAATTTTAATTAAAAAAATAAAAACAATTAATAACCCGACCCGACCCATCCAAATAATTAAATTTCCCAATTGATATAAACATAAAATAAACGGGAACAACATACTACTCAACCCGTATACACACACAAACACATACTTTAACACTCGAAATCAGTCGAACAAGTGCGTTTTCGTAGCAAATCTTGGTTTCTCCAACTCAAGTAAGTAACAATGTAAGATTTGTTGACCTTGTTTTGAGTTATTTTCACTTCATTTCACAGAAAAATTGGTGATTTATTTATTTTTGGGTTTAATGGTTGGATTTTGAGGAAATTTTAAATATTGAAAGAACTTCTTACCCCTACTCATTAATCGATTGTGCTTGTTGTTGAAGTGAACCTAAGGTAGTGTATAAAGGGGACTGGGACTGATTTGTTTCGAGGGTTTTAAGGAAATTTTAAAGTTTTTTTCCTTGTTAGATGAATCGTAAAAAGTTGATTTGAATCTTTGTTGGGGTTTTGTTTGTGTAAGATTAATTAGTGAAGTAGTAAGTTAGGAAGCATTTTTTGGTTACATAAATCACAAGAAAATGATTTTGATTTTTGTTTTCGGCTTGACAAATTAGTGAACTAGCAAGTTCTCATTTTTTCGTCATTTTTCAGTTAAGGTAATTGAGGATTCTATGCTAAGAGAAAAATAAAATTTTAATTTTTTTTGGTTACATAAACCATGAAAACATTCTTTGAATTTTTTCTTTTGGTTTGACAAATTAGTGAACTAGAAATTTAGCATTTTTTTCCCGTTTCTAGCTTAGTTATTTGGGGGTTATACTTGATCCAAATAGTTACTGTTTGAAGACTATTCTAAAAGGGAATCTTTGTTTGTTGAAGTTGGGAGTGTGAGAGTTATCGTGACATCTAATTTGGTTACTTATAAAAGACCTAATTTGGTTCTTATGATTTGGTTGAAAATGGGGAAATTGGGGATAAATTTGAATGTAGTATGGCTTGTGTCTGTTATGTGGATTGAAATGAGTAATATCTTGCATAGAGTAGATGGGTATTTTAGAGAAAATTGTAGAAGTCTATCTTTTAATTTGCTAAGCTCATCATTTTCGATATTGTAGCTTCCTATTAGAGAATCTATAAGCAGATTGAAGCTGTCATTTTAAAATATCAAGAAATTAAGGAAAATATCAAAGGTATGTTGACATAGTGAAGTCGTATGGGGCCTTGTGCAATTCACTATTGTTGTTATCTTTCTTTCATTGTTCATATTGAAGTCTAGTGAAGCCATGTGTGGCCTTGTGTGATTAACTAACATTGTTCTTGATATCTTGTTGGTTTTGTTGTTGCTTGTTTTTTTTATTGTAAACTTGATCTTGTATCATTTTGCATGAAAGGTCAAGGCTTGGTTTTGAATGTGTAGGGACTTGGTAGGAACTTTAAAGGGGTTTTTTTTGTTTAGAATATGGTTTTCTTTTGAGACTTAGTTGCTTGAAAATGGTTAAGTGTAGGGACATTAAAGGGAATTTATTTGTTTTGAATGTGGTTTTGTTTTGACACTTAGGAGCTTGAAAATGGTTAAGTGTAGGAACTTTAAAGGGAATTTTTTTGTTTAGAATGTGGTTTTGTTTTGAGACTTAGTTGCTTGAAAATGGTTACGTGTAGGGACTTTAAAGGAGATTTTTTTGTTTTGAATGTGGTTTGTTAGGTGACTAAGTCGCTTGAAAATGGTTAAGTCTAGGGACTTTGAATGAGATTTTGTTGTTTTGAATGTGGTTTGTTAGGTGACTTAGTCGCTTGAAAATGGTTAAGTCTAGGGACTTTGAATGGGATTTTATTATTTCGAATGTGGTTTGTTAGGTGACTTGGTCGCTTGAAAATGATTAAGTCTAGGGACTTTGAATGGGATTTTGTTGATTCGAATGTGGTTGGTTAGGTGACTTAGTCTCTTGAAAATCGTTAAGATAAGGGACTTTGAATGGGATTTTGTTGTTTTGAATGTGGTTTGTTAGGTGACTTAGTCGTTTGAAAATGGTTAAGTCTAGGAACTTTGAATGGGATTTTGTTGTTTTGAATGTGGTTTGTTAGGTGACTTAGTCTCTTGAAAATGGTTAAGTCTAGGGACTTTGAATGGGATTTTATTATTTTAACTATGGTTTGTTAGGTGACTTAGTCGCTTGAAAATGGATAAGTGTAGGGACTTTAAAGGAGATTTTTTTGTTTTGACACTTAGTTGCTTGAAAATGGTTTAAGTTTAGGGACTTTAAAGCAAAATTTTTAGTTTTGAATGTGGTTTTGTTTTGAGACTTAGTTGCTTGAAAATGGTTAAGTGTAGGGACTTTAAAGAAATTTTTTTTGTTTTGACACTTAATTGCTTGAAAATGGTTAAGTTTAGGGACTTTAAAACGGATTTTTTAGTTTTGAATGTGGTTTTGTTTTGAGATTTAATTGATTGAAAATGGTTAAGTGTAGGGACTTTAAAGGAATATTTTTTTTTTTTGATACTTAGTTGCTTGAAAATGGTTAAGTTTAGCGACTTTAAAGAGGATTTTTTTTGTTTTGAGTGTGGTTTTGTTTTGATACTTAGTTTCTTGAAAATGGTTAAGTGAAGGAACTTGAAATGAAATTTTTTTGTTTTGAGACTTAGTTGCTTGAAAATGGTTAAGTGTAGGGACTTTAAAGAGGATTTTTTTGTTTTGATGTGGTTTTATTTTGATACTTAGTTACTTGAAAATGGTTAAGTGTAGGAACTTTAAAGGAGATTTTTTTGTTTTAAGACTTAGTTGCTTGAAAATGGTTAAGTATAGAAATTTTAAAGGGGATTTTTTTTGTTTAGAATGTGTTTTGTTTTGAGACTTAGTTGCTTGAAAATGGTTAAGTGTAGGAACTTTAAAGGGTATTTTTTTGTTTTAGAATGTGGTTTTGTTTTGAGACTTAGTTGCTTGAAAATGGTTAAGTGTGGGGACTTTAAAGGATATTATTTTGTTTTGACACTTAGTTGCTTGAAAATGGTTAAGTTTAGGGACTTTAAAGATGATTTTTTTGTTTTGAATGTGGTTTTGTTTTGATACTTAGTTACTTGAAAATGGTTAAGTATAGGAACTTTAAAGGAGAGTTTTTTATTTTGAGACTTAGTTGCTTGAAAATGGTTAAGTGTAGGAACTTTAAAGGAGATTTTTTTGTTTAGAATTTGGTTTTATTTTTAGACTTAGTTGCTTGAAAATGGTTAAGTGTAGGGACTTTAAGAGAATTTTTTTTGTTTTGACACTTAGTTTCTTGAAAATGGTTAAGTTTAGGGACTTTAAAGAGGATTTTTTTGTTTTAAGACTTAGTTGCTTGAAAATGATTTAGTGTAGGAATTTTAAAGGGAATTTTTGTTTTTTAGAATGTGGTTTTGTTTTGAGACTTAGTTGCTTGAAAATGGTTAAGTGTAGGAAATTTAAAGGGGATTTTCTTGTTTAGAATGTGGTTTTGTTTTGAGACTTAGTCGCTTGAAAATGGTTAAGTGAGGGACATTAAAGGGAATTTTTTTATTTTGAATGTGCTTTGTTAGGTGACTTAGTCGCTTGAAAATGGTTAAGTCTAGGGACTTTGAATGGAATTTTATTATTTTGAATGTGGTTTGTTAGGTGACTTAGTCCCTTGAAAAATGGTTAAGTCTAGGAATTTGAATTGGATTTTATTATTTTGAATGTGGTTTATTAGGTGAATTAGTCGCTTGAAAATGGTTAAGTCTAGGGACTTTGAATGGGATTTTTTATTTGAATGTTGTTTTGTTTTGAGACTTAGTTGGTTGAAAATGGTTAAGTTTAACAACTTTAAAGAGAATTTCTTTGTTTTGAATGTTGTTTTGTTTTGAGACATACTTAGTTAAAAATGGTAAAGTCTAGGGACTTTAAAAGAGATTTTTTGTTTTGAATGTTGTTTTATTTTAAGACTTAGTTGGTTGAAAATGGTTAAGTTTAGGGACTTTAAATGGGATTTCTCTGTTTTGAATGTGATTTTGTTTTGACACTTAGTTGGTTGAAAATGGTTAAGTGTAGGGACTTTAAAAGGGATTTTTTGTTTTGATTGTTATTTTGTTTTTAGACTTAGTTGGTTGAAAATGGTTAAGTGTAGGGACTTTAAATACGATTTCTTTGTTTGAAATGTGGTTTTGTTTTGACACTTAGTTGGTTGATACTTTAAAAGAGATTTTTTTTGTTTTGAATGTGATTTTGTTTTGAGACTTAGTTGGTTGAAAATGGTTAACTGTAGGGACTTTAATAAGGATTTTTTGTTTTGAATGTTGTTTTGTTTTGAGACTTAGTTTGTTGAAAAAGGTTAAGTATAGGGAATTTAAAAGGGATTTTTTGTTTTGAATGTTATTTTGTTTTGATTGTGTAGATGGAACCTGATTATAGCTGGATATATCACCGGAAAAATAATAATGGAATGGATATTAGGGAGGAAATTGTTGAAGGTGTCAAAAGATTTATTGAACATGCTAAGACACTTGATGTTTGGACACATTTTGGGGTTATTTAGTGTCCTTGTGTTAGATGTGATGGTATAAATCTTCTAAGTGAAGAAGATGTAAAGGAACATCTTTATAGAAAGGGGTTTCACGAGAACTTTTTTAGATTGCGTGGTATTCATGGTGATGTTGTGCAAAATAACTTTGTTGTTAGAGAAAGTAGTAGGTCTGCAGGGCATAATGAATATCAAGATACTAGGATGACAGAAATGGTGCACGATGCATTTCGGATGCAACAAGGGGTTGACTTTAAGGAAAATGTTGAAGATGTTCCTAATAGTGAAGTGCACAATTTCTTTGAAGAATTGCAGGCTGCTAGTCATCCTTTTTTTACGGGTGTTCGTACTCTCGTTTGTCTGTTGCTGTTAGATTATTTAGTATTAAATCTGACTGAAATATTGCGGAAGGAGGAATGGACTCAAATATAGACTTTACTAGAGAGTTAGTTCACCTCGGCTTGGAGGTTCCTGATTCTTTCTATAAGGCAAAAAGATTGGTGTCAAAGTTAGGTATCTCCTCGGTTAGAATTGATTGTTGTGAAAATGGCTTCATGTTATACTTTAAGGGAGATGCTAACCAAGAGTTCTGTAAGTTTTGTCAGTACCCTAGATATAAGCGTGGTTCTACTGGGAAGCAAATTGTTATTAAGGCAATGCATTATTTACATAGTATGCTTCCTACAGCTCAGTACCTCATATGAGATGACATAGTAAAAATATAAGGCCCCCTGGTGTTATGTGTCATCCATCTGATGGAGTGCCTTGAAAGCATTTTAATGCAACATATCCAGATTTTGCAGTTGATCCATGAAACATTCGATTAGGATTATGTGCGGATGGGTTCTCTCCTTTTTTAGTTGGTGGTGCGTCATATTCATGTTGGTCTGTATTTATCACTTCTTATAAGGTTCCTCCTGAAATGTTGATGACTAGTCCCTATATATTTCTGAATTGTGTTATTCCGGGCCTGTGTAATCCAAAAAGCGGAATAGATGCGTACTTGCAACCTTTAATAGATGAACTTCAGATTTTATGGCATAAAGGGGTTGAAATATAGGACATCTCTCTTAAATAGAATTTTAATCTGTGTGCATAACTAATGTGGACGATTAATGATTTTCCTACTTATGGAATGTTGTGGGGGGTGGATGACCACTGGAAAACTGGCCTGTCCATACTACATGGAAAAAATAAAATCTTTCAAATTGAGACATGACAGGAAAAATTCATGGTTTGATTGTCATCGTTGTTTTTTCCTACCTGATCATTAATTTAGGAGACTTAAGAATGCCTTCAAAAGGAATAGAAGGGAACATGATGGTCTACCTCCAACGTTTTCTGGTCATGACATCTAGAAAATAGTTCAGGATTTTCCTAAAGCCAGTGAGGAACGATTGTACAGGCTTGATGGATATGACATTTCGCATAAATGGACTAAGCAAAGTATATTTTGAGAGTTAGAATATTGGCCACATAATTTACATAGAAATAATGTTGATGCCATGCATACGGAGCAGAACTACTTTGACAACTTGTTCAACATAGATATGGATGTCACCAACAAAATAAAGGATAATCCTAAGGCAAGACTTGACTTACCAGAATATTGCAACCGCAGAGAATTATACTTACAGCAGTGTCCCAATGGCAATGTTCTTAAGCCCAAGGCTAATTTTACTTTCAAGTTGGACCAAAAGCATCAAATATGTGAGTGGGTTCAAAGTTTGAAGATGCCCAATGGATATGCCTTAAATTTGGGAAAGAGGGTTGATATGACACAAGGAATCTTACATGAAATGAAAAGCCATGATTGTCATGTTTTCATAGAGCAATTACTTCCAATTTCTTTTATTGGTTTATCTAAAAATATATGGAAACCAATAGCAGAGATCAGTTTGTTCTTCAAAGACTTATGTGCCACCATATTAACAGAAGAAAATCTGGTGCGAATGGAAAGTAATATTGTTGTTATCACCAACAAGCTGGAGAAGATTTTCCCGCCAGCGTTCTTTGATGTGATGGCACATTTTCCCATTCACCTTGTGCACGAAGCTTGGGTAGGCCGTCCAGTTCAAACTAGGTGGATATATCCATTTGAACGGTAAGCATTTGCAACATATTTAAATGCATACATATCTTTTTTAAATATAGTATACATTTTACCTTAAGATTGTACAGGGCAATTGAAAAATTAAAAAGGGGTCCCAAAAACAAACATAGGGTGGATGGCTCTATAGTTGAGGCATATCTTGCAAGAGAAACTTCTCAATTTTGTTCATACTACTTTTGTGATGAAGTTACTTGTTCAAGAAACCGACCGAATCGTCATCAGGACGATATGAATGAGCCTCATTTGCAACAGATATCAATTTTCAATCAATCTGGTTGTAAGTCTAAAAAAACCATACCTCGTCGGCTCACTCCCACAAAGCAAAAATCAGCAACTTTGTATATCTTGCTGAATTGCTCCGAAATTGAGCCCTTTCTGAAGTAAAGAGATTCAAATTTTAACATATCTTGTTTGTTTACTCATTCCCTTACAGAAACTAATTGTGTATCCCATATTGGATGTTCAATTCATTTAACACTCAATTTCACAAAAATCAAAAGTATGCATCCTTTGCATCATGGTTTAAAAATGAGGTTCGTCAGTGTATTAATGTTTTTACAAAGTTTAAACATTTACATATTCCTCAACTAAAATATATATATGTATCACATTTTTAGGTACACCATTCACCAAATGCAGCCGCATATGATAATCTATTGAGAGATATTTCTTTGAGTCCAGTCGAAGCTAATGCAATGTCCCAATACAAAGTAAATGAGTTTAATTTTTCCACCGAACAACACTCTAGGTCAACGAAAACAAACAATAGTGGTGTTTGGGTTAAGGGTGATGATGATGTTAATTACTTTGGCATCATACACGAGATCTTAGATCTGGAGTATGCAGGTTTCCCAATAAAAAAAATTATTCTATTTCGATATAAGTGGTTTGATTCAAGCACAGCAAGCACAAGAGTACATAAGGAGCATAATATCATTGAAGTAAAGAACAATAGGCCGTATCCTATTTACGATCCATTTGTTCTAGCGCAAAATGCTAAACAAGTGTTTTATGCTCCTTATCCATTGTACAATGACAAGTGTGATTGGTGGGCTGTAATCAAAACAAGGCCTATAGGGTGGGTAGAAGTTGAGAATGTGCTGGAGACTGCGTATCAAAATGAAATGAAGATTGATTACCAGCTAGTGGACGTTGAATTAGTGGATGCTTTGAATCACCCAAAAAATATTTTTGAAGAAGTTAATATTGCGGAATAAGAGGCTGAGTGGGTAGGAGATGAGGAAACCTCCGAATAGGGTGAATGGTTTAGTGGAGAGTCTTCAGAAGAGGATGATTAGTTATGTAGGTTAAATTTATTATGTATTGATGTCCTTTTGCTTTGTACTATATATTTACCTTTATGTTTCTTGTTTGAGATTGATATGTAATATACTGTTTAAGTCTGTTTTTTCCACTTTTCCATGATTTATATAGTAATAAAAATATTCTAGTCTATATCTCGTGTTGTTGGAGCGATTTGAAGTGTGAATGAGTAACTTGACATTAGTTACTTGGAATGTTTTCTTATATATTCATTTTGTAGGAACTAACAACTTGTTAAATTCACATAATTTAGATATCAGGCAAAGGTGACAAAGGTAAGGGAAAATTAGTTGATACTACGAAACCAAAAAATAAAAGAGAACCTTCACCTTATAAACGACCGACAGGTATTCATTTATCTCAGCGTCGGTTTGCTGACGCCCCAGCACGAGCCTTATATTCTAGGTCGTCTGAGGATTCAATACCTACTCCTACGCATGTGGGGCTACTTCATGGTTCTACACTGACCCATTCTACTCCTATGACCATGCCACCGCTAGCACAGTACTATCGGACGGCCGCTGGCCTCTCCAATAGATACCCCCTTGCAACAGTCATGCAGCTTTGCACAGTGATTTTGGCTGGATCTATTGGGTTGTCGGATCTTTATCTTGGAGGCACTCCATCTGGTGCTTCAGATTCGCCCACGCCAGTGCATCCACCATCGCTTACTAGGCAGCCAAGAGATAGAGATGATTTTAGAAGGATTTATATTGTTCCAGTTGTGCGAGGGTAAGATTTCTAAATATAATAACATTACTCATTTTTCCATTACTATTTTACTATTCCTGATAAAATTACCGTTTGATCTTGTGTTGTAGGTTTAAGCTGGATGTTGGAGTTGGAAAAACGGTGCGAATATGCATTAGTCGGCACTTTAACGGCTACTGGACTAGCTGGCAAAAAGTTCGAAAACTTGACAGGGATTGAATGTTTGAAGAATTTAAGGTAAGGATTTAACTTATCGACTACTTATTAACAATTTGTTAGAACACAAGATTGAATTATATTTTGGTTATAGAAATTTTACTTGTGGGATGATACAAATACATTTCTTATAAAGAAGAACTTTTTCAAAAGATGTAAAGGCAGATTTAACGATCTCTTGGATTATGCTCGAAAGAAATCGGTAAAACCTAAGTGGATTCCTGAACCCTTATGGCCATTGTATCAGCGACACTGGAATAACCCAAAATACCAATTATTGAGGGAAAAAGAAAAGAGAGCCCGGGCATCATCCAAGGGTGGCTCCCTACATACTGCGGGTGCCAGAAGTACTCTTGTTGTGAAGGAAAAATTGGTACGTAACTTTTATAGTTTTAATTCTTTGTTTCTATTTAAATTTTTTTATTATTTGAATATTGATAATTTTTTCATATGCAGGAAAAAGAAAAGGGTAGGGAACTACCAACTGATGAGATTTTCGAGGCAGCTCATCTGAGAAAGAAAAAGAACCCGACTGATGAAGATGTCTGGGTTGAACCTCGTGCAAAAGTTGTCAACGTAAGAAATAAATTTTGAATATATGAATCTTTTCCTCAAAGTTGATATTATTCAACTATAACAACTTTAGTATTTTCTGACTGTTAGTATTAACTTTACCTTGAATATATATAGGACGAATTTAGGCATCTTCTTGGTGAGTATCGTAGCAGTCTGCCTCCTGAAAGTCAGGGTGACACAATACCCCAGTATGTACAGAATGAGTTATGGACAAAAGCTTCGGGTCCTGCAAATAGAGGCCATTTCTACGGATGCCACAATGAATATTTTAGCGATAATATTATGTGTTCGTTTGGCCCTGCATACTCTAGATCTTCGGTTGATGTAGAAACCATTGTAAGACTATAAAATATGATTTCTCAACTCACTAAAGAGCTTGCTGAACAGAGACAGAGGTATGTTAAACAGAGTGTGAGGCAGAAGAAGACGAAGGAGGCAACAGCATCACAAATCAGGATACTACAGTAGCAGTTCAGTTCTTTCATTCAGACTGGGGGTTATTCCTCCATGTCTTGGTGATGCAGTTCGGGCTGTAAAAGGTATAGGCCCCCTGGATGATTTCAGCATGGATGATAATATGGAAGATAAGGACGAATTCGATGATGATGATTGTTAGTTTTTTTTATTTTTGTATGTCTTGTACTTTAAATTTAGACATTTTGTTGTTTGAAACTATTGTTGTAGTATTTTCGTACTCACCTTTGTTGGACATTTTGTATGTGTTGTACACATTTGAAAATTTTCATTTATATCTTTTGTTGTATTTTCATTTTGTTTACTGATGTATATTATTGTTGTGGTTGCATGCAGTATTTGGATTTTCATTTTAATTTTATTTTTAAATTCACAAAAAAACGACCACATGTGGTCGATTTTTCTATTTTTTTTTTTGCAAAAAACCGACCACTTGTGGTCGGTTTTTTTATATTTTTTTTTGCATAAAACCGACCACTTGTGGTAGGTTTTTTTTTTCTACAATTATTTTTTTAATTTAAATAAAATAATAATAAATTTTAAAAATGAATATATATATTTTTAAAAAAAATCGACCAATCATGGTTGGTTTTTAAAAAGCTACAGCTACTTTGCCGACCAAAGATTTTAGTCGGTTTTGTGGTCGAAAAATGGGAAAAACTGACCACTTGTGGTCGGTTTTCGTTGTCCGTTTTCCTTTTTTTTAGTAGCGATTGGCCATTGCTAAGAAAACTATTAAATCGAAGATGATCATAATACATACAAGAATATTGGTCAAAAATAATGTTTCACTTCCTCTACTCCGTTATTCCACCAGGGTTTCCAAAGGTCTGGCTAAGGAATTTAGCATCTCGTAATTATAAGAAACTCCATGGAATTCAATAATAGATCATAGAAATAAACTCAGAATAATGAAAGAATAAAACCAAAGTCTCAAATTAATAATCAACCAAAAATCAAGAACAAAGAGATTCCAAGATCAAAAGTCAATCTTAGAATAAACTATATGTTTGAAAATGTTATGAGTGCATAAACTAAATAAGAAACACCAAAAGAGTATTTATAGGTTACATAAAAACCCCGAAAATCTAAATCAAAATACACAAAGAAAACTAAGTCGATGGCCAATTACTTACCCACTTATGGGTCATAAGTGATACCTACACCACATAGGTAGCCATCGTAAGTGCCAGTCTTCAGTAATCTGCAGCAACTTCACTTTTCTGGTACCTATGGGCATAAGTGGTATTTACGTCTTGTAGGTTGCCTCATTGTAAGTACAGAAAAATCCTCCATATGCAGCTTCTCTGAACTTCACTTATCTAACCCGCACTGGTACTTACAATGTTATAGGTGGTACCTATGGTCCGTAAGTTACCCATCATAACTGGCATGATAAATATTCCACTTTCCAATCCTCTAAAGTTGATTCTCTGAACCTATGACAGGGAACTTATGGGTCATATATAGGACCTACGCCATGTAAGTGGCGATCTTCTAAAATATTAACTTTTTTTCTTTATTTTCGGCACTAACCCTATTTCCCTACAAAATAGACACAAAAATACATCATGTCTACAAAAACAAACCTAAGTATTTACATATTTTCAATTTTAAGCGTATAAAATGCCATGAAAACATGTCACATTAAAGCTCACCAGTTTTAGATGATAGTATTTATTTGAAATAAGGTATTGAGTGGTAAGGAGAAGTCATTATCTCTTAATTCTAATGGTGTTTTGATGATTGAAGGACGAATTTATGTGCTCAGAGTTGGTGGATGAGTGAGGTTAATTTTGGCGAAAATGCATTGTTCCATGTATTCTATATATCCAAGGGTGATTAAGATGTATTGTAACTTGAAGAAGCATTAATGGTGAGGTGGTATGAGGAATGATATGGTGGATATTTTAGATCATCGCTTGTGTTTTCATCAGGTGAAGGGTGAGCACCAGAGATCAGGTGGTTTGCTTAAGATATTACCTATTCTGGAGTGGAAGTAGAAGCATATCACTATGAACTTCATGAGTGGGTTTCATCATACTTCTTATGGTTTTAACAACATATGGGTCATTGTAGATTGATTGACAAGTCAGTCCATTTCGTGCATATTCAGATCATCTTCATTGCTAAAGATTGGCTCGTATATATGTTCAAGAGATAGTTCATCTTTATGCACTACCTGTGTCAATTATTTTAGATAGAGGCTTAATGTTCAGTTCTAGCTTCTGGTAGACATATCAGGAGGAGGAGATATATACTAAGGTTGACCTTATCTAAGCTTTCTAGACCCCAGACCAATGGCCAGTCGAAGTAGACTTTTTAGGGTTATAAGGATATGCTTCTCACATGTGTTATGAACTTTGGAGGTCAATCGGAGAAGTATTTGACCTTAGCAGGTTTGCATATTATAATAGCTACTATTCAAATATTGAGATGACACCTTTCGCGGCACTATATGGTAGGTGTTGTTGATATCCTATTAGTTAGTTTGAGATTTCATAGGTTATACCCTGTGGTACCGACTTGCTTCATAAGTTTTTGGACTGGATTTGAAATATTCTGGACAAGCTTAGGGAAGTTCAAAGCTGGTAAAAGAGTTATAAGGGTTATAGGCTTCGTACCTTGATGTTTGGGATTGGTGATCGAGTCTTTCTTAGTGTATCGCCTATAAAGAGCGTGATGAGATTCAGAAAGAGGGCAAGCTTAGCCCCAGGTATATTGAGCCTTTTAAGATTCTTCGAACAATTTGAGAGGTTGCTTATGAGATGGCCATACTATAAACTCTTTTAGCTTTTTATCTTGTTTTTCATGTATCTATGCTTCAGCGTAACATTCCAGATGAGTCTCAAGTGCTTTTTGGGACTCAGTTCAATTGGATGAGAGGCTGACCTTTGTAGAGGAGCCAATACCAATTTTAGCCAGAAATGTTGGACGATTCCATTCGAGAGGTATTCCTATTGTTAAGGTTTAATGGAGACATTGTTCTATTTAGAAATCTACTTGGGAGGTCATGATTAACATGCATAGTAATTACCCTTAACTCTTTAATGATTTAGGTATTTTCTTCTCTTTTAGTTCGAGGATGAACTAAATCTTAATGGTGTATTCTGTAATAACCTAATTTGTGAAATTTTGATTTGATGTGTTTTGATTATTCTTTCCTTCCCCTTAGTTACTACATGTTGATTTTGGGGTGTGGGATAATTGGCATGCTTCCCGATTTAATCGGGAAGGATTTGTATGAGTTTATGGTTTTTAGATGCTTCAAAAGCCATGTAGTTTACTTCGATCGGTATTTGATGTTCTGAGTATCAGATGGTGATTTGAACATTTCCATTAGGTCTAGAATGTCAAATTTGGGTTTGTAGTGTGGTTGGTTCGAGTTCAAAATCTTTGTATTGTATTTTGATCCCTTTATTTGAAAATTTTTGAAAAAATATTACTGGTGTTAATTTGTTAAAGCAACTTTTTAGCAAATTCAATATGGCCATCGAGTTCTGAACAAAAAAATATCCTAGTAGCATATATGGTTTGCTTTTGTCGGGTCAAAAAGGAAACCCAAGGGTACCTTCAGAGGATTCAAAATCATGCAAATTCATTTGGTGCAAAACTAATATCTCATGCATGGATACTTCTCTGCGAATATGGACCCTTATTCATGAATGTATGGAAGGAAATTTTCCTATATCGCGATCGTGAGGTAGTGGCCGCGATCTTAAAGAGCAACTGAGTCTTGATTGGGTATCTTTCCTTATTCCAAAATAGAACGAGGCAATCGCGAATACTAAGGCCAAACTCTTGGACGGTCAATGTTGGACCTTGCAAACACAAAGTGTTGACTGTGTTCACGAGATATTGTTTATTGAACAGTATATAAGCCAATTTTTTGCGAATTTTACTATTTTTGGACCTCCAAGTTTTGAGAAGAGGCAATTTCTTAGGGTTTTCTCAACATTCCTGCTTGGGTAAACTTCTAAATCATATTTTCATTATTTTTCATTGATTACATCTTTGAAAATACCTTTTAATCATGATTTAGAAATGAAATTTGTAAGGTTCTATCGATAAAGCTTAAAAATGATTTTTCTCCCTTTTGGACCTTATTTTAAACATTTTTTGGATGAATTTTCAATTGTAGACCCCATAACCTCAGAGAATTTATTTCTAAAATAGAATTTCAATTTTATCCCTTCGTTTTCAAACTCGTTTTTCAAATTTATTTCAAACCTAATTCAAATATGGATAATATGGGTATCATTAGCTTTCTTTTAATGAATAGATGTTATTTTTGAATGTTGTGGTTGATTTTGAGGCCCATCGAAAGGGGGAATCTCCATGTTGAAGTATTTTAGACTTGAATTTTGTCGTTTTGAGGTAGGTTATAGCTTAACTTCTTTCAGATTGAGTTAGGTTGTTAATGAATAAGTAAAGCATGCTAGGGGCTGGGAAAAATAACTATGGAGCTTATATTTCAAGATTATTATTACTGTTTTATGCCTGAGTGGGGGCTTATATTTTATTGTTATGGACTTGTGATATCCAATATTGTGTGTTGCTCGTATGGGGGCTTTATTTGACAACGTTGACCATATCTGTACATTTAAATTCCTTTATTTTAGATATAATGCCCGTGGAGGCTTGAATTGTTAGTATATGCCTTAGTAAGCATCAGTTGCCTTTATCGTGATAGAAATGCCCGAGTTAGGGGTAATATAATATTAATAATGTCTTACATACATATATATTTTGATGGTACCTATTTAGAGTTAATAATCATAAATATGGATAAACTAAGTTGATTTTGGGGATCACTCATATAAGTGTTGAATAAATTAGATATCTTCATACCATTTTGATTGCCAGCATTACATTCTCATTCCATACATATACATTCAGGAGATACCGAAACTATTGGGGAATACTATTTTGAAAGAAAATAAGACACTTTTATAAAAATTCTCTCCATGAACATGAGCTGAAGAGGAGGGTTGAGATTTAAGATATGAGTTATAGTAT
Organism: Capsicum baccatum var. pendulum; assembly: GCA_030864225.1. NCBI lineage: Eukaryota > Viridiplantae > Streptophyta > Magnoliopsida > Solanales > Solanaceae > Capsicum > Capsicum baccatum. Next base: position 163,510,351 of record CM061560.1, read on the forward strand.
AGGGATTACGAACCCCTATGGGTCCTATCTTGGATGTATACAGAAAGTCATACGATGACTCTCACTATTCATTCCATCATCATTGTAAGGCATTGCATATGCATATTTCATGATTCGTTAGTTTTTCTTGAATTTTGTTTAGCTTCAGTATATTCTTCATGTATATTAGTGTTATTTTAGTTTAGTGTTTATATTAGAATTGTTAGTGGAGATGATGTGAGCTACCATTTGGTAACTTTTCTGTTTGCAGGTGAACCATACTCACTCATACTGTATCTTTTTGGTGCAGATCCTAGTTTGATTACCACATATGGCAGTTGATATTTGTACGAAGTTTCTGAATTCTTCGAGGTACCGATGTGCACCATAGTTTGGGGCTAATTAGGACCTAATCCCTCTTTAGTTGTCTTTATTTCTTTCAGAGATAGACTTTGTATTTTAGATTCGGTTATGTATTTAGATGCTCTTATTCTTGTGACATCAGTTTTTGAGATGGTTATATTTGTTCATATTTTTGCATTTATATATGATATGGTCTAATTTTATTCTGAAAGTCTTGTCTTGGTTTATGTTTATTGTTTGATTTTAATTTTTTTCTTTATCATTTGAGTGATTGATTTACTTATCAAGGCTGGCCTACAATAAGTGTCATCATGACCTCATTTTTTGGTTGTGACAAAATAACAAATAGAAAATAAAAGTTGCTAGATAGTAAATAAATGATAACTACAACAAAATAATATGATAATCGAAGTACAAGAAATAATAAATGATGATAAAAATCGAAGGACGAGAAACTACAGGAGCAATAGTACTCCAACTATTAGTATGAACGGATAATAAAACAACACATTGCTACCTACTAGCTTTCTACCAATTCATGTCCTCCACAATCTCCTAAATAAGGTCATGTCTCGAAGACTAAAATTGCATTATGTCATATCTAATCATGTCTCTCCAATACTCTACTTCTACGTCTCATAAAACCATCCTGCACAGTTATGTTTCACATAAGCTGAAATGTCAAAGTTCTATATAGTGTTAGTATAACTATCCTGTTATTTTTAAGAAATTAAAATTTACTTCTAGTTTCAACTTTGGTATGTGTCTCCCTCTGTTTCTAGATACTTGTCATCCTTATTAAAAATAGATTTTTTTATAATATTTGTCACTTTAGAAATTAACACATAATTATTTTTTTTTCACTTTTACCTGTAGTCTAAAATATAGAGAGATAATAATATAGTGTAAAAAAGAAAAGTATTAAATAGAGTGGAATACCCCCTCCATTCCTAAATAAATAATCTTTTTAGTGCACATCGCTTAAGAAAATGCTTGTTCCTAAAAGACTAAGTGTTTTGATTAATTTACCCAAAATAAATATCTTTAAAAAAAGTGTAACTCTTTAATAGTGGTTATGTAAAATGTTTTTTATTTACAGAAGGGTAAAACTGGAAAAGCATCATCTTGATTATCTAAAGGTCAAACACATCACAAGGCCCCTAAAATTGGGACAAACTTTTAGTTTGACACCTCAACTAGTCCTTGTTCATTTTAAACACATAAACTAAGCTTCTATTATGTCAATTTGACACTTTTTGCACAGTCAGCAGAAATATATTATGTTTGTAAATTACATTCGTGAATGGCATATAAAGCATCGAATTAAATGATAACATTTGTCATTTATGGCCAAAATAATTTAAATAATAAATTTTAAGTAAAAACAAAAATTGGTCAATGAATCGATGACACATAGACCAAAAAGGAAATTTAAAAAAAAAATCTATGGAGAAGCACACACACACCCTCCCCTTCCTCCCTCCAAAACAATTTCATCTTTCCATCATACCCAACAACTCCACCGAAACCCAAGAAAAAAGTTATAGAAGCACCCCCCCCCCTCCTCCCTCCAAAACAATTTCATCTTCCCATCATACCCAACAACTCCACCGTAACCCAAGAAAAAAGTTTTCATTGAATTTTTTCTTTCTTTATAATGAAGTTCATTATTTCACTTTCTTATTTGTCCTTAGTCTAATAAGTAACTACAAAATATAGAGTTAATACATAAAAATGACCCTGAACTTGACACCAAATTATAACTTTGACCTTAAACTTTGATCGTGCACAAATAGGACCTTTAACTATTCAAAACCTGAACAAATATGACCTTCGATTTTGCAACCCCATGCGTGAGTCTCACTCCCGCGTACGTGGAAAGATAATCCAATCACATGGTGTCACGTCGTTAAAAGGGCTGACTTGGAGAGAGGTTATATTTATGCAGTTTTGAATAGTTAAAGGTCATATTTGTGCACTGTCAAAGTTTTGCTTTTTGTGTTAAAACGACGTCGTTTTTATTATTATTATTATTATTTTATTTATTTCTATAGCAACATCACCTAACTTTTTTTTAATTAAAAAAAAAACAGCCACTAGCAGGGATCGAACCCGCACAGTAGGCTAAAGGAAGTGCCCAAGAAGAGCAAATAACACCACTGAGCTATCTAAGTGCTTTGTTTCATATGGTTCAACATTAATATACGTACATAAATATACATTTTCTATCTTATTTATATACAACGTAATTTTTTTTACCGAGGGAGTTCGGGTGAACCCCATGGCAACCACGTAGGTCCACCTCTCGTTAATTTAATAACGTTTTAATAACATTAATTTAATAACATCTTTTAATTACGTTAATTTGATAACGTTAATTTAATATACTACTACTATTATCCTTAATAACATTAATTTAATGTGTTTTATTAAAACTATAATTTTTTTTATTATTAGTAGAGTTTCATATTTAACTTAATATTTAAATAAATAATATTTAGATATATTATATAACTTAAATTTGTCCTCTGCTTTACAATATATATACATACCCGCTCGGTTTTTCGTATGAGGCTGACTCGTTAATTAATAAATCTTCAATATTGCTCTTTTCCCGCAATGACAAAACAAATTAGATGCCATTTTCATCTTTGAGCCGAAAATAATAAAAAAAATAATAGTGAAGAGTCATTTAAATATCATATTTGTGCAGTTTTGAATAGTTAAAGGTCATATTTGTGCACTGTCAAAGTTTAAGGTCATATTTATGTATTATGCCCTTAGATTTTAAGCTGGGCGCGCCCAGTTAAGTGTGTTGAACACGCGTTTTATCACGTAGGATCAGAGGTCATATTTGTACAGTTTTGAATAGTTAAAGGTTATATTTGTTCACTGTCAAAGTTTAAGGTCAAAGTTATAATTTGGTGTCAAGTTTAGGGTCCTTTTTATGTATTAACTCTAAAATATACCAAAAATCAATCCACATCCATCTGCAGACCATAGTTTTGTGCGCCATCCCTTATCTGTGATAAACAATTCACACAAATCATAATCCAAAGCTCTGAGATAATTAAATTTTTCCACAATTCTAATTGAGCAAGTAAATAAATTGCTCTTGGAAATTAAATTTTTTTCATAATCTTTCAATTTTCAACTTAATTAGGATGTCAGTAGAAGATAAATGTATTGTGTTCTAGTTAATGCTCTTGAAAATAAATCATTTCTTGCTCAGTTAAAAATGATCTTTCTTTTCACATAGTTGTTTAGTATAAAAGAATTAGTGTTATGTCAATTCAAAATTTTTTGAAATGGATAATTATTGTGCTTCAAGTACTAAAAATTCGTCTAGTAATCATGTTGTTAGGATCGAAAATGAAGCATTAAATAGCTTCATGCCTTCATTTACCATGGAAGAAGTTAAATTTTTGGAAAATTAAAAATGGTGGTTGGAAATAGAGATGAATGTGAAGAAAATAAAATACAAATCATTTAAATAAGTTTCTCACGCGCTTTAAGTGAGTGTATCTTTGTTATGTCAGCAAAAGATATCAAAATGACATAACGAGATAGTAATTTAGATGTTTAAAATGAACAAAGATTAATTGAGGTACCAAACTGCAACTTCAATTTTAGGGGCCTAACGATGTGTTTGGCCCACAAGATCACTTATATAAAAAAAATAAAAAAAATAAACCAAAAATATTACTTTTAGAAAAAGAGGATGTATTTTCTTTTTCAAGTACTAATTTTTTAGCTTACTATTTAATGACACTACGTTAATTAATAGACATCCACGTTAGTATTTTGATCTTTGTATTAAGTCAATTACCCAACCAATTCCTTCCTCCATGGGCTGGAGGCAACCCTCCTGAAAGAGTTCAACCATGTCCTCACCCTAGAGACTAAGTTCTGGAAACTCAAGTCCAGAATCTCCTGGCTATTAGAAGGGGACTCAAACTCGAGATTCTTCCATACTTTCACTCTCAATAGAAGGAGAAGAAATCAAATCAACTCCCTCATTGATAATAGTGGCAATTGGCACAACTATCATATTGACATTGAACAAATGGTGCCCTCCTAATAGCCTACCTCTACACTACTGATCATACCCTGGGTTATCTTGCTACCCAACTCAACCCTTCTACTAAGGGTAGTATTAACCCCTTCAACCATGAAGCCCTTCAAGCCATCCCTTCCATGGAAGAAGTCAAAAGGGCTATCTTTTTCTTCAAACCCAACAAGGCCCCTGGTCCTGATGGTTTATACCTATTCCTTTACAAGAAATTCTGGGACACTATGGGTCCCCCCTGTTCAAATTTTATCAAGAAACCTTCACCTCCTACTCTATTGACCCTCAAGTGAACTCTACATACCTTTGCATCATCTCCAAATGTAGGAATGACACCTCCCTTAAGAACTTTAGGCCCATAGGGCTCTGCAATACCCAGTATAAGCTCATAACCAAGATCATAACCTCCAAGCTAAAGCCCCTCTGGCAAAGATCATTGGCCCTTGCCAGGCCAGCTTCATGGCCAACAGGATAGCCTCAAACAATGCCATCATTGTGCAAGAATATGTTTGTCACTTCTCCAAGATGAAGGGTAAGAAGGTCAACATGATCCTCAAAATTGACCTAGAGAAAGCCTTTGATAGACCAGAGTGGTCTTTATCAGGCAAGCCCTAGTTTTCTTTAATTTCCCCCTAACCTTATCAAGTTCATTCTCTCTTGTATCTCTTCTTCATCCATCTCTATTCTTGTTAATGGAGGGGAAACAGCCAGCTTCACTCCCTCAAAGGGCATTAGACAAGGAGACCCCATGTCTCCCTACCTATTCATTCTCTGCATAGAAATGCTTTCCAAAAGAATTAACCATGAAGTTGACATTCTTAATGGGACACTTATTTCCATCTCCAAAAGGAGGCACCCTGTCTCCCATCTCTTCTTTGCTAATGACCTCACTCTTTTTGCAAAAACTGACCTAAAGAACTGTCACACCATCAATAGAATCCTTCACAGTTTCATCTCCTATTCTAGGCAAAGGATCAACCTTTCTAAATCTAAGATCATTTTCTCTGCTAACTGTACTCTTGAGGATCAGGGGAACCTCGGCAACACTTTGGGCATCCACCCTTCCTCTAATTTTGGTAAATACCTCGGCTTCCCCATCTTTCATAAAAACCCTGAAAAGGGGGACTTTCAATTTCTTATTGATAATCTTAACAACAAGCTTGTTGATTGGAAAATAAAGTTTCTCAACATGACAGGCAGGACACCCTAGCTAAATCATCCTTGGCTAGCATTCCTAATCATGTTATGCAGTACATACACCTTCCCAACTCTATTCATAAACTCATTAACAAATCCCAAAGAAACTTCATTTAGGGCACCACTGATGCCAAGAGGAAAATGCACCTCCTGGGGTGGGACACTATCACCCTTCCCAAAAGAGATGGGGGGTAGGTATGCAAAGAGCTAACATCAAGAACAAAGCTCTTCTTTGTAGCTTGGGTTGGAGAATGTAATCTGACCCCACTTCCCTTTGGACCAGCATTCTCCTATTTAAATACAACTCTAGGAACAATACCAGTGTGGGCTCCATAACTTTGAAAGGTATCACTAATGGCTGGAAGCTGTGCAAGGATACCCTCTTCTGGGCCATCAAAGATGGCATAAGGTGAATGCCTGGGACAATAGATGGATCCCTGGAATGCCCTCTCTTTCTTCCATTATCCAAGGGCCTATCCCATCACTCCATAATCATACTAAAGTCAAGGATATCTAGAGGGAAGGTAGATAGGACTTCATCCCTCTTCCCTTCCACATCCCTCCTAGTATTATCCACATCATAAGTGTCTTTCTGCAGAGCCCCAACCTTAAGCAAGATACTCATGTTTGGAGACTTACTGGAGATGGCACTTTTTCCAGTAAAAGTACTTACCACCACATCAACAGCTTAGAAAGACATCCCACCACTACTCACCAATTCTATAACTGGATCTAGAAGCTTAGAATTCCTAACAAGATCAAGACCTTCATGTGGCTCTTGCACCACAACAGCCTTCCCACTAATCATACTCTTGCTAAAAGAGGTCTGAACATTAACTCCTCCTGTCATAGCTACAACAATAGTCAGGAGGACCAATACCACACCCTCTTTGGATGCAATGTTCCCAAAACCTTTTGGCACCATCTCATCCAAAAATACAAAGGAGCCCTTCATCTAAATATCCACATGTTTGATACCAATAATTGGCACTCTACCTAGAAAACCCTTAGTAAAGAGGATTTTGACCCAAATACCTCCTGGAGCACCTTGTTCCCCTTCTGCCTCTGGCGTCTATGGAAGGTCAAAAATGGTAAGAACATTCAAAATACTAACTCTCAAACTTGCTTCAGCATACCCCATGCTAAAGTAGTGGAATACCACCATCTAGGGGATTTTAGAAACCATCACCCTAGGACCTGCATCACCATTAAATGGCAACCCCCCACTTCAAACCCCTACAAGCTCAACACTGACCCAGGTAGGGGAGGGATAGGAGGGATCATTAGAAATAGTAGAGGGGATTGGGTGGTAGATTTCAGCAGAAGCTTCACCTATGCCACCAACAATCTCATTGAACTCTTAGCCCTCAAATAAGGCCTCAACCTGGCCATGGACCAAAACTTAAAGCCTTTGGATATCTGCATGGACTCTCTAGAAGTGATTAACATGTTGCACTATGAAAACTTGCTATATAACTCTATTATATTTGAATGCAAATCTCTACTAGAGAAGTTGGGGAATCCTCCAGTGCACCACTCATATCGGGAGCAAAATAGAGTAGCAGACTCAATAGCGAAGCTGGGCTCAAAGCAAGACCTGTTTGACAACCGTCATATCTTTGCTACTCTTTCAATTAGTATAGGAGTAATTATTTGGAAAGACTTCAAGGGGAAATCGTTCTCCCGAGTTGTATCCAATAATGATAGCTTTAACCAAAACACTCATGTTTTTGTACCTGATTAGGCCTTGCTTTGTAACTAACATTTATTTACATTAATGCACACCCTCTTCTTCACCAAAAAAAAAAAAAGAGTCAATTACTCTTTTATAAAATGAATTCGAGTAAACATCGAAGGATTTGGCCTATAAAGTGGATTTAGAATTTGAGATCTTATATTCAAATTTTAATAAAGATAAAAAAAGTTATGTGTTTTTTTTATCTGTCTTAATCTTAGTGGATAAAGTTAGTTGATATCTGTTACTGATAGAAGATGATAGATATGTAAAAAATAACCCAAACACCGTAATTATAAAAATAAAATAAAATGAATTAGAGTTGAAATAATATGCACTACTGATGTAAAGTCATATTTATGTAGAATTACTAGTACTATTTAAAAGTTACTCCCTCCGTTTAAAAAAGAATGACCTACTTTCCTTTTTAGTCTGTTTAAAAAAAATGACCTCTTTTTTTTTGTCAATACTTTAATTTCAACTTTCCACATGATATGTTTAGGCCCACAAGATTAAAGGACATTTTGGTACATTTGACACAACCTTAATTTAAGACCACAAGATTCAAAAGTCTTCTTTATTTTTTTAAATTTTGTGTCAAGTCAAAGTAGATCATTCTTTTTTAAATGGAGGAAGTACTAATTATAAGTGGACTTTACTCCCTCTATTTGATTTTATTTGTCACATTGATATACCTATTAATAAAATCAATTAATAATATGATTATTTTACCATATTACCCTTATTAAATGATGTTTATATTGTATCTTAAAATTAATTTGAATAAAATAATTAATGTTAAGAATAAAATAGGTAAACAAAAGATGTCTTCTCTTGATATATTAAAAATGACAAGTAAAAACAGAAATTCAATTAGAAAATTTATCAAAATTTATAACAAGTGAAAACGAAGAAAGCGAATATTTAATACTAGTCGTGACTGGTTTACTTTGAATTCAGTTACTCCTATCCATTTCAGTGGTATATTTATTTTTTTATTTTATTTTAAAATAAGTGGTATTTGATACTCACTTTATTTGTTCATTATATTTAAAATAAATATTTATTTTTATTTATTTATTTATTTAAAAAATTAAGAAGTAATATATCATTATATATATTATTATTATTACTATTATTATTATTATTATTATTATTATTATTATTATTATTATTAAGTACTAGTTATTTCTAATTTATTTTTTTGATGAGTCATATAACTTATATAACAACATGGGTTGTGGTGCAGTGGATGAGACTATTTCACCCTTAATTAAAGGTCGAGGGTTCAACCCTGGGTATGGAGAAAACTCTATTGGGAGCGCTGTCACCTTAATAGGCCCTGCAACGCGCGATCTGGATTAGTCGGGGCCCCAATATCGACACCGAACACAGGATGAAAAACTAAAAAAAAAAAACTTATATAATTAAGGGGTGACAAAATTATCATTTTATTTATTTCTTTTTAAATAGTGTGATAAATCAAATATGAACAAGTTAATTACATAAATGGAGAGATGATAATCAAAAAGATATTAATGATATTCTATTTATTTTAATCTTATTTAAATAAGAAAATATTTTTACTTATTTTAATCTTATTTAAATAAAAAAGTATACTCAACAAACAATTACATCTTTTTTAAAGTACTTATTAAAAATAAATTAGTAAAAATATATTTTACTTTAGAAGAATAAATAGTTTTTTAAGAGGTGTACGCGAATTAAAATCACCACTTATCTGAAATGGAGCAAGTAAGATTTATTACTATTCTATGATTGTATTCTTAGTACTTCCTCAGTTTATTTTTCCTTGTCATTTATTTTTAAAATGAGTTTCTATTTTTATTTGTCACTTGACATATCAAAAAAAGATAAAAAATATATATTATTTTATTATTAGTATTAATTAATTAATCTTCATAATTTAAAATGTGACAAGTAAAATAAGAAGGAAGCTAGTGAGTACTCCTTTCGTTTCGTTTTAGTTGGCCTTATTTTTAGAAATATTTGTTTCAATTTAATTGTTCCTTTTGATGAAATCAAAAGTATTTTGTTATGTTGTTCTAATACTATCCTCAATATTAAATAACTAAACAAAATAAATTTACTTAAATTTATATTTTTAAAGTATAATTAATAAGATTAATTTGATAAAATAACTCTCTAAAAAATGTTTTTTTAAGAAAAATGTCAAATAAAAAAATATCAATTATTTTAAAACCGAGGGAGTATATTGAATAAGTAAAAATGAATTAAGGAGCACGAGGAAGAATATCAATTTGGGGAAGGTAAAAAATTGTGTTATGGTTACTTTGTAGGAGTATACCAGCTGTAGTATTTACTTTGTATTTAATGCCCGTGCAACGCGTAAATTCTTCTTATGAATGCAACCGCAACACAATGTCATTATAAATACAAGCTCAATTCCACAGTCCCTACTGCATACATTCTCTTCTGCTAAACCACCTTGTCCTCGGCCAAAAGAAAAAATCTACATCACTTTGCCTTGTTTTCATATCATTGAGAAAAAAATGGAAGATGCCATGAGGAGACTTAATCAAGAATCTGATCTCCCTCTTCAAAACAGCAAAAACTCTAGTACCCTTACTAAGAGATCTTCCTGTGCAACAAACAAAAGACCAGTCAAAGACAGCACTAGTGGTTCCTCCGCGGTGAGGTACCGCGGAGTTCGTCGTCGTCCCTGGGGACGTTACGCCGCGGAGATTCGTGACCCTCAGTCTAAAGAAAGGAGGTGGCTTGGTACTTTTGATACCGCGGAGGAAGCTGCTTGTGCTTATGATTGTGCTGCTAGAGCTATGCGTGGTGTTAAAGCTCGAACTAATTTTGTCTACCCGCCTTGTCCTTCTCCTACTCAACCAACTTCTACTAATGATTTTCTTAATATTCCTTCGTTTAACTATATTAAGTCATCATCTTCATCTCATCAGTATTTGGGTTCAACTCTTAAGGACTTGTCGAATAGACCGTTTTTTCACTCCTCGAGTCCTTATGGTTCTACGGTTAGGGGTTTCAATAGTACGATTGGTTCAATGTGTCAGAAAAGCAATGAGTCACTGAACATGCTTCTCTTTCGCGAACTCCTCAGTTCTAATTCTTATTCTACCAACAATGCTTGTTCAACCATTGGTAATTTGAACGTGACAAGTACTAGCATGCCTACTTTGTACGAACAGGCGCTTCCGAATTTCATGTTCAATCGGAATGTCACTAGTGGCCCCTCTCTTATGCCCACTAGCGATACTGTTATTCCCAGCTCCTCTGTTATGACTACTCATGTGCCCAAATTTGAAAACATTATTCATAGTACTGTCAACACTACTACTACTGCCATAGATGATTCTGTAGGCATGGAATTTTTTCCATCTGAGCCATCTGATTCTGGATTACTAGAAGAGGCCTTAAATGGGTTTTTCCCTAAGCCCAAGCCCATTAAATCTCAGCTAATATTGCCTAATTACTCTAGTACTAATGTTTCTACTAAAGGTGAACTTTTGTCTAATATTTTCCCTCATCAGCAACAACATCAGATTAATGAAGGTTTAAACAGTGATTTTGGATTCTTATCACAAACAACGTCGTCACCAGCGTCATCTTTTCCAGTGTATAATCAAGATTATTTACCAGCAAATCTTCAGGTGTCACCAGGAGACAACATGATGGGAGACATATTTCAGTATCCAGACCTTCTCAGTATATTTTCAGCTAAGCTACAAAATGCTTGAACTTTTTACTGCATGTTGCAGGACTCTTTTCTATGCTAACGTACTGATTCGTATTTTATGGTTCTTAATTAGTAGTTATTTGTTTAGAAGAAAGTGTTTAGTATCGACTTGCTAGTGTTATCTGGATTATGCTGTTTCTGGTTTAAAGAATTAGGGTTATGAAAAAAAAAAAGAAGAAAAACTAGCTGTTTAATTCTACAACTCTCAAGTTGTATGCTTAGTTATTTGAATGTAAGGGCTCCAAAATATAGCCAGTGTTATTTTGTTTTTATCGTTGTGACATGAAACAATCTCTAGTAGTTGCAGACTTTGAATCAATTGATACCAACATTTTCTATTTTCTTTTAAGTTGCGCTTGTTTCCGCTTCAATATTTTATGATTGTAAGATTTATTAATGGAATATTTGCTTGTTTCATTGTTTGGTGGTGAGCAAATAGACGTGTCACGTAGGGTTTGCTTAGATATTGAGTACTTGCGCTCTTGGGAGTTCCATTGTGTTGACTTTCATTTTCCAAATATTATACTCTATGCTTGTTTCCTTTTTTGTACAATAATACTAGTTTTCTATTCCTTTGGCTTTTGGTGTGTGTCAATCTTGCCTTGGTTTGCCCGCAAAAAAAGACAGAAAAAAGAAGAGCGAGTTACCTTTTTGAAAAAACAAAAAGTAATTACTCTCTTGGTTTACAGAATAATAAAGCATTCGGAGTAAATATCAAATTTTCTAAATTTTATTTCAGCTTGTAAATTAATTCCTTAATCTTTTCAAAGTAAAATATGCAAAACTTAACAATAAAAGAAGTATTGGGGTTGAACAATGAGTTGTTGGGATCTCTCTAACAAATCATTTCATTATCTATCGAAAGATAGAATGAACTATTACAACCCTATTTGTCAAGTATATTAGAATTTTTTTTTTCTTTTTATTTGTTTCTTTTAACAAATAGAGTGGATTTAATTATTTTTCTCAATTTTATAATTGAGAAATAGTAACCATTTATAACATTAATTGAAATATTAGTAAATAAAATGATCCTTTTAGGTGATCATTAATAAGAATAATTTAGTAAGCTTAAATACTTGAATAATGCTTTTCCGAAACAATGCAAAATACTCAATAAAAAAAAATAGTCTGATGTACTAAAACTCTCACTATGTGTTTGTTTTGTCACAAGAATCTATTATACGCAACCTCATCGAACTACATACAAAGAAAATAAAAAGAGAGTAACAAATCAAAATTCTTTCTCTGACAAGAGTGGTTTGCTCAAAAATTAAACACCCATCACTTTCAATTCTGAGATTGTGATTTCAAATCATCATAGCGACAAGGTGGTAGCTCCTGTTGAGGTATTAAAAAAAATGGAAATGACCAACATTCTTTTTCTTGATGATCAGCTTTTTGCAACGGGGGTTTGCACCCGAAAGGTGTTAATGTGAGTAGTGTTAGCACTAAATAGTATTAGTACTATTTTCATAAATAAACAAGAAACAAGGACTGAATTCAAATAATCTCATTTATTCTCGACATTAAATGCGAATAATAGCTCTGGACCATCAAAAATTAATTAATTAATAACTATATCCTCCATTCGCTTTTATTTATCATAATTTAACTTGGCACACCCATTAAAAGAAATTATTAATAACATGACTATTTTATCATAATATTTCTATTAAATGATGTTTACATTGTGTGTTAAATTTAATTTGAAAAAAAAAACAATTAATACTAAGGGTAAACTAGGAAAACAGAAGTTTTTTTTTTTCTATATCAGAAATGACAAGTAAAAATAAAAATATCAGAAAAATTGCGACAAGTAAAAGCGAATGAAGTAGCTTTATCGAGAAGATTTGACTAAATGGATACTTTGAAAACTTATTTTGAAAAATAGACACCAATTTCTTTTTGAATTAATTTTCTAAGGTTTGGGGAGAGAAAATAGAAAAGGTGTGGGGTATGGATCAAAGTGTAAAAAACGAAAAGTTATTGACACCCTCAAATCCTTTTTAAATACTTTTCACACCCCACTTTTCTATAAAATATCAAAATATTTTTTCGCTCCTCACTGTCGCTCACAAAACCATAGATATTTCTCCTTCCTTTTCCCCTCAACCTCTAATTTTCAATTTCTATCTTCTCTAAAATTCTAAGATCTATCATCTTATGGAATTTTTTTTTTTTTTTGCTTTTTTTCAATTTTGGTTTATGGTAATTGAGTTGATTTTGGGAGAATTTTTTTCTTTTTTAAAGAAACGGAGGTTGATTTTACTAATTTTTTTTATTTTTTAAGCTAGTATTTATTTGATTGTTGATGAATATTTGATGGATTATGTTTGTCCTTATCGATTGCATGTGGTGAAATTTTTTCGCAAACTTAATCGACTAATGTGCCAAGAAATTCAGATTTTCTTCAAATTCTTCGTTAATGTAATGGTGTTTTAGATGCATGTTCTTGTGGGGGATGATTTCATCATACTTTTTTGTTGTTCTGTTAATAAACCGTTCGGTTGACTAGGTATTTGTTTGATTTGGATGGAAAGATCTAAAAAAAAATAAAAAGTAAAGCTTGATTTTACTGAAAATCTGTGTTTTAAAGTTGATGAATTATGACTGTCATTGTCGATTGTATGGTAAATTTTTTTTTCAAATTTCATCGGTTAGCGTGTCAGAAATCTAGACAAGAAGGACAAGTTCATTTATGATCCTTGACTTAATAGACTGTAGTCGTCTTCTTCTTACCTGATTTTCGTGCAGTACTTGATATCACTTTTTCGACGACCATCGAAATAATGTAACGGATTAAAAATTTGAAACAAGCTAAAGAGTATTCCAAATGAGAAAGGGAGACATTGTTATTGTTGAATCAAAATGAGAAAGAGAGGAATATATGAATATGGAGGAACTAAAAAAAGTCCCTTTCATTTATATAATAGACTACCAAAAAAGTGACCGTTGAAAAGGTCTAACGAATCTTTATATCTTCTATAATCGATTATTAAGGTTTACTATAAATCCTATCATTGTGTAGCCTGAAAGAGTTGTAATTTTAAATAATGTACAGTTGGAGCTTCTTAAAACTGCCGAAGTAAAAAAAGATTGAAGAAATACTAGACTATGCAAATTATTTATCATATACTGGCGTCGTCGTTGATTTCTACACGTGATTGATAGATTATCAAATTTTTGAGAAGTCAATTATTCACCAACTCATAGATCCATGATCAACTATCTGAATATATGGACATCTTAAAATAATAAAAAAAAAATTAAATTAAATTATATAAAGTATGACAAGTAACACCTTTCAAACATTGTAAAGCAATTTAGATACATCAATTGTGACACCAAATTACTTTTGACCACGATCAAGTGATATTTAAGGCATGTTATAGTCGTAAATCTCTAAGGTGAGACTAAAAAAGAGGAATATAAAATAAAATAAAATAAAATAAGCACCATTCAAGCAATGAAAAACAACTAGATATCATCAAATGAGATTAGGCATGTCTAATGAGTATAAAGAAGAGTGATGACTGTGATTTGTGGGTATTCATGGGACAAGTAGTAGTTGAGAACAAGCAGTCCTTCTCAATGCAGACGTTTGTTCTGAGTAATTGATTGTTACTATCATTGCTCTTTCTTATACTCATTTGATCTAGTGTTCAATTATTTTGTACTCTCATATGATGATATTTAGTTACTTTTCATTGCTTGAATGATGTTATTTTATTTTATTTTATTTTATTCATCCTCTCTTTAGTCTCATTTACTTTCCACTAGACTCAATTGATCGATACATGACTGTTAATTTAGTCTGGTATAGATAAATATATTTATTTATAATATATGCACAATATTTTCATAGGTCGAGCATCAATCACCTAATTCTATTGACAAGTAAGACGAGACTAAAATGGGAGAAATAAAATAAACTAAACTAAAATAAATAAACATCATTCAAACAATGAAAAGTGACTAAATATCATTATATGATAGTACAAAATAATTGAACACTCAATCAAATGAGTATAAGAAAGAGTAATGATAGTAACAACTAATTACTTAGAACAAACGTCTACATTGACAAAGACTACTTGTTCTCAAACACTACTTGTCTCATGAACACCCACAAGTCACAACCATCACTCTTTCTTATGCTCATTAGATACATCTAATCTTATTTGATGATGTCTGGTTGTTTTGTATTGCGTGAATGGTGCTTATTTATTTTTGTTTTTATATTTTTTTATTTTTAGTCTCACCTCACAGATTTACGACTATAGCATGCCTTAAATATCACTTGATCTTGTTCAAAAATGATTTGGTGTCTCAATTGATGTATTTAAATTGCGTTACAATGTTTGAAAGGTGTTAATTGTCATACTTTAATTTTGTTATTATTTTAACGTATTCATATATTCAGATGGTTGATCATAGACCTCTGAGTTAGTGAATAATTGACTTCTCAAAAAATTAATAATCTATCTATCATGCGTAGAAATCAACAACGACGTCAGTATATAATAAATTTTTTGTCCTTGAATATTTGTCCTACACAAAGATCGGTGCCATCCGAGAAAGGGTGGTTTGCTTGTGGTCCGGACTATCCCTCCTCACCTCCTCCATACTCCTCTTCTTTCAAATTCTTCAGAATTATCCAATTCATGATCATTCATGCACTCGTATTCTATTGACCTATAATCCATTGTCAGGGGTGAGGATAGGGATGGGGGTGGGGATGATATAGAAGCTTCTTCCCGGGATCTTTCTACAATTTTAATCCACAATATAGGCCTGAAATTATCGAAATCAATGCAAAGCATGTACAATTTCACGTGGCTATAATTCCTTATGAACGTTGGATAGATTGTTTTCGCTCGTTAATCAAGTAACTATGACCACATCGCTTGGATCACAACTTATTTCTCAGCTTTCCATTACACTTTTAAATATATCGGCGTACGAACCATTACAACGAAGGGCAATCGACACTATCTCCTTAGACGTAGTTTTCCAAATCCAACATTTAGGATTCTCCTTCCATTCGCTAAAAAATTTACCACCAACAATTACGTATTCTATTATAGATATGATATACCTCAATGATAGTATTTAATAGACCTAAACAGTGGCTTATGATCCTAGACTTAATAGACTGTAGTCGTCTTCTTCTTACATGATTTTCGTACAATACATGACCTCGCATTTTCAATGACCACCGAAATAATGCAACAGATTACAACTTAGAAACAACCTAAGGAGTGTTGGAATGTTACTATTGAGCCTAGAATCGATTTCAAAATGTGGGAATAATTTTTAAGCTTTTTAAATGAAAATGAATAAAAATGTAGGGCTAAAAATATGAGAAAATGGCTTAAAACAATGGAGGTAATGTCACTTACCAATGGATGCTGTAAAAATTGATGAAAAATGATCGAAAAATGGCCGAAATATTGCAAAAAAATTGATAAATAGTGATTGATAGTGGAGCTTGGTTGAGAATCTTGAACTTTTTATTTTTTTAATTAAATATCTAATATTATATTTTTGTACATGAAATAAAATTTAGTTTCTAAAAAACAGGGGCTGAAATGAGAGTGGGACTAAAGTGCACGTTTTAAACTTGTATGCTAGGATTGACACTTTTTTTAGTGGATCCATTAGGGTGTCTATTTTCTCAATTTTTCAACACTTGTGTCTATTTGTCAAAATAAGTTGTCAAAGTATCCTTTTATCAAATTGTTCCAGCTTTATCCGACACGAAGTATGCACACGCTCAGAATGCATCAACCGCTAATTAAGTCACAAATCTAGACCATAATACATAATAATCTTCTATAATCAATTGACATGTATATTTTAATATGTAGTAAGAAAAAACTAAATGCATTATATCAAAATGTATATTTTAATACATCCTATGTCTCAATTCAAATAATATATTTTTCTTTTTAATCAGTTCTAAGAAAGAATTGACACTTTTTGTTTGATTAATATTTTATAACATTATCAATATTTTAGTCATGTTGAATTTCATTTATTTGTCAAAAAGTCCACAAAGGATTACTCTTCTATTTAAGATTTATTTTTTAAAGATAATTTAAAACATTGCGAATTAGGGTAGAAGGTTATGATGAGTGTGTGGATTGTGGTAAGGTGTTAGGAGATCGATTGGGTAGCCGGGCAGTAATCCTAGACTTGTGTCCTTGAGTAGGGGCCTTTAGTCAGGTGAGTTTGGGCGGGGTGGGTGAGTGTTTGTTACTAGGACTGTGTCCTTGAGGAGGAGCCTCTGGTTGTGAATGTAGGTTTCTACTAGGTGGTGTCCTAGTGCTTATTTCTTATTTCGAATTGCTCGTACTTCTCTTTTTCGTACTTCTCTGATAATTATCTCTATTATATCTTGTTTTTGTATGCCATCTTTTTCTGTTACATGTTTCTTTACGAGCTTGGTGTACTATTCTTCATCTTGAGCCGGGGGTCTATCGAAAACAGCCTCTCTACTTCTTCGGATGTAGTGGTATGGACTACGTATATCTTACCCTCTCCAAACCTCACTTTGTAGGAATACACTAGACCTGTTGTTGTTGTTGTTGTTAAAACATTGCGAAGTTTTTCCATATATCTCAAATTCAATGCCTAATAAAAATGTTATAAATTAAAATAAAGGGAGACATAGTTCATAGGAGGATGTGCAAATACTCATATATGTTTCATAAAAGATAAAAAAGTGAAATTAATTTTGGCCACATATTTAATTGCATAAAGTAACTATTACTATACTATAGTAAGATAATAAAAAAATACTCATAAATATTGAATAGTTGTTCATCTATCAAACACAATAAACGATTCCTCCATAATTTCAAAACCTCACATGATACATATTATTACGAAGATTTGCACTTCATATGATTTATGAAAACATAATTATTTATTAAAGCACCCATTAAAATTATTTTAAACAACTTATTTAAAATGTAATATTAATTATCTCATGTTAAATTACTACAATATATATCATGTTAATTTTTATTAATTCTTTTGATTCTCTTTATTTGAGGTAGTAAATTTCCACATTGGGTAGACAAATCACTTAAAAAGAAATCTCTTACTTAGTATATTAAATTGATTTCTTATTTTTAATGTATATAAGACAAGATATAAAGACAATCCTTTAGCATTATGATTCATTAGAATGTTCATCCAGTAGGTCCTTATTTTCATTTGTTAGACACTCATAAAACAAATTTAAATGTATTTAAAATCAATTTATGTATGAAATCCTTTATTGCTTCATATGGTTCTATATAAAATTTAACAAATAGATATTTATAATTTTTATCTATTCTCTTGTATAATTTTAAAATAAAATAGAAAAAGAAAAACATTACAATTAGTTGTTTAATCTAAGAGAATGTGTTTGACCTGATATTAAAATAAGCATTAGAGTAAATATTTTAATGTTAATTATGAAACCTTAAATAAGTTGTAAGCTATTATTAGATTTTATAAAAATAATATAGTGTGATTTCTACTTACATTACTATTGTGTTTATTCAAAAATATTAATGATCATTATTTTTTATGAAAAATTAATTAAATAGCTATAATATATTTAAAATTGTAATATTAAACCCATAAACGGGTCCTTCATTATCTAGTAGATAAGAAAAGGATAAATACAATTACGACCAGAATTTCTTTAAAGGAAACTAATTCTAGATTTAATTTACAAAGTCTTCGCTTTTCTACAATTACGACGAGAAAGTTTTTTCAAGGAAACTAATTCTAAATTTAATTTACAAAGTCTTGGCTTTTCTAGCTGCATCCTACTGTATCTGTAAGACATTCAATTTGGAAGACAAATCGTACCAAATTTATATGTGTGTCGACGAACAAATTAATGACATAATTTTGCACGAGCCCAATGTGAAGAAAATGACATAATTAAAAGCGATTAACTAGTAAGTGCAGTCCATATATATAAGCTTTTCATTTTATAATTTGATTATTATTTTAAGTAAAATTTAAATAAATCTCAACAAGTTTACCTTTAATTATTCTTTATCACTATTTTTTGGTAACTTACAAATAATTCCTTATTTTGTAATTTTCAGATATATAATTAGTATTCGGATACATAGTTTTGAAGTTGAAATAAATAATTTTGAACTTAAAAATGTAACAGTTAATTACTCCATTTTGCTCAGATACATAATTAGCACCCGAATACATAATTTTAAAGTTGAGATACATAATTTTGATTACTCAGATACATTCAATTATGATACTATTTGGTCGAGATACATAGTACATTAACTAGACCAAAAGAAGATACATAATTAAATTTATGTATCTAAAAATTTATGTGTTTGTAGATGTATTCAGATGTTTTAAAATAAGAATTTAGGTAATTAATAAAAAAGATAGAAATTTTATGTAATTTAGTAAAGATAAGTTGTAGTGTTACGTAATTTTTCCTTATTTAAAAAAAAAACTGAAATTGGGAATAAATGAATAAGAAAATTAGAGGCGATTATAAAGTAGGAATTGAATGAATAAAGATTTTCACTAGTTTTAAAGACTTGATTGATCTTTGGGATTGAATTTGGCTAGGAAATTCCCTTGTAAACACTAAAATCTAATTACACCAAAAAAATTCAGATCGCCAACGAATTGAGCTTATGACAATACCCTCTGTTTGCTATTAACATTAGTTCAAGTAATTTTATTTTAATAGTAAAATGCAAAAAACGAAAATACAATCACTTAATCATAGTTAATTACTAATAGAGTTTAAATTTGAGTTGATTCCACTAATGACCATTGAACTTATTATCTCATAAAGCTATTTATTTATTGAAAAAATTAAAATCAAGAAGAAAAATATTATTTTGAGATATTAACTGATTATATATAGGAGAAATCAACTCATTTCTATAGTTATTACTATTTGCTAGTGCAATTAAGTTTTACGCCAAGAACTCATCTTTATTTGTAGGTTATCTTACAAATTTCACATGCTTTTTTCATATATATTACGTTTCATGCATTTATGATTTGCTATAAAAATCAAAATGTATAAATTTTTACCTCAATCATCTATTGTTGTTTTTTGGATATAAAATTTGTATTAATAAGAACTTCAAACACAAGTTCAAACAAGTTATGAACTATTAAAATAAAATTTCAAGAACTTCAAACACAAGTTCAATCAATTTATGAACTATCAAAATGAAGTTCAAGCTATTTTCTAGAAAATAATAAAGTCACCGTTTAGAAAAAAGATGAAGACAGAAAGAATCATGATTGTGTCCATAAGAAATTTATTTTCCTCAAATATCTGAGGTTAATGCAATATATCCTCCCACAATAAAATGATTCACTTCAGCAAGTAGTGGTACCTCAAATTTACTAAACTTCGAATACACTCAATGATTCACAAATCACACTTGAGATTTTAGGAAGAATAAGATATTTTTCACTTTAAAATTTTATGCTTTTATTTGAGGAAACATTGATGTATTTATAATCAAAATATGGTGCTTTAGAAAGAAAGCAATGGTTCTTGAAAAGACACACTGTTTTAAATCATCATGTCACCTCGGAACCACCTATAATCGCAGATGGATCACATGCGGCCATAGGTCAACTTTTAGCTCAAACCAGAATGTTCTGGATTGACATGCATTGGTACATGTATCCGCAGGTCGCTAGGTGCGCGCGCAATATTAAAACATCATTAATTATTATTTTTCAAATGAATTTTGTTCAAAAAGGAAACCTCTCTCTCGATCATTTTTCAAATTCAAATTTGAATCAAAATTCAAAGACTAAGCTGAGCCAAACGAGTAACAACGACGATAATGCGAAACTTGTATTGTTCTTGCCTCACTATTCACGTAAAGGCATGCTTCTTATTTAGTATGAAGAAGTTCCTTTCTCCCACCAATGTGAGAGAACATTTCTTTCATAAAGCGAGTACTCATTTTCAATTCCCTCCATTTTTATTCACATTTCATCACTTAAAACTCAAAAATTCACCACATGATTGGGTAAGGACTATTTCATCAAAAAATATACAGACAAGTATGTGTTGACATTTCATCACTTAGAACTCAACAATCTACCAAATGTATGGGTAATAACTATTTCATCAAAAAATATATGAACAAGTGTGTGATTTACAAGCAAAGACTAATTCCATCTAGATAAGTAGGTTTTCATTGAACTTACCGTTGTGAAATTGAATCGGACGCACTCAGTAAATCGGTAGATATGATATCTTTGAGCCGTCGAACTTTAATGTACATCTAGACAACACAAGTCACAGAATCAACCTTTTATCATTTATGGTTCTTACGACTTTGTTCTTTTAAGTCATGAACACGACCTGATTTCATGAGAGCTTAGAGAATAGGCCTTTATTATCATTATCCTAAAAATGGCTTCCACTTCACCCTCACATAAATGATTCTTAAACTTTAATCTTATATATCAAACTATTTGGTCAAAGCTTCTAAAATTAGAAATCATTAAAAATATTCAAATCATAAGCATTATTCTTATTTTCTGAACATTGTCTTCATCACGAGAATGAATTAAGTTAATTGACAATGTTGAATCATCAATCACAATTTTATTTGATCTCCTTGAATCTAATTCTTGGAAACTCCAGTCCACTAGGTAGATTTACCTCTATGATGATTTGTCCTAGACTGTAAATTTATTTTCTCCGATGATCTCTCAATTTCCTCTTTAGTTTGGGCCTTTTTAAGTAGATCTGACACATTATTCTTTAACTTCATATAGTCAATCGTGATAATTCCATTAGAGAGTAATTCTCTAACGATTTTATATCTTTGTATTATAAGATGAGATTTGCCTTTATATATCATACTTCCTGCACTACTTATTTCCACTTGACAATTACAATATATGCAGACTTGTGCCAAAAGTTTGGGGTCAATAAGAAATATACAAGTTACACTACCCAAATAAGTAAGCAGCTAGCAATACAACCCGTGTACCCTTACTATAAAGGAGTCCCACTCACTTATATAAATTAATGCATGTCAATGCTGGGACGGTCAAGAGACACTCACACCCACAAAAGAAGCTCCAATTAGTGTATGTCAAATATCATAGACTTGCCCTTATTTTTTGTACCTTAGCTTTTAGAAAGTCAAGTTAGGATCACTATATGACTTTTCTCGACTCGTAATGTAGGCTTGGGGATGGTACGATATATATGGACATTTTAAGTGACTAAGCCTCCTTTGCGCTACACTAACTTTGGGGTCTCACTTATTAACCATTTTCACTTTATTTTTGCCCTTATTTCTCTCTTTTTATTTTAAAGAATATTCAGGCAAGGTGTGGTTTCTATTATTCATTCTTTTTATTTTTCTTTTCTTCCATACCCAACCCTACTTTCTTTCTTTCTTTCTTTCTTTCTTTTATTTTTCCTTCTTCATACCCACTAACATCACACACCCCTTGATAGACACCCTTAACTTAGGCGATTTGTGTAAGTTGAGGTGCACAAGTTCCAAGGAGAACCAGACCAAAATAGGTTCATTGTAACACATATGTAAAGGTGAAAGGTGTAGCAAGAAAAATAGGCATTCGGGCTCAAAATTGGGAAAGGGATATAATTCACACATAGAAGGTTAGGTAGGGTAAAAGTGGACTAAAATTAAAAACGAACTATGATCCTTTCCTAACCAACTATCCTACGACTTAGGCAAGATTAATCGGGCAAGTTCTGAATTTAGAACACAAAGAAAACTAAGTAGCATCTCACACACACATAGCACAGAGTCAATATTACAAGATACGACCTATCTGGTTTATGCAATTGTTAGCAAGTGATTATCATGTCCCTAATTCTATGCCATAGAAAAATCCACAATAGTCACACATATATATATGCCACAGTTCAAAAACAGACAATTGGAGAGGTATTATCATTTATCTCAAAAATTAACAAAAACATGTCAACTACCCTAGATACTTATTTTTCTCCAAGTTAAACACAAAACATCACGAAACAAAATACAGTATGCCTAAACATGCCGATTCTACTCAGAATAAGACTATAGGGAAAAGAAGCATAATAATAAAAACCCCAAGAGGACATCAAGACCCACCAGTAGCCCCACCATATTCTCGGTTAGGCATTATCCTTTCCTAATTAACTATCTTTCAACCTAGGCAAGACTAACCGGACAAGTTCTGAATTCAACACACAAAGGGAACTAAGTAGCATCTCACACATACATGGCAGAGAGTCAATAGTACAAGTTACTACCTATCCGGTTCATGCAACTATGAGCAAGTGATGGTCATATCCCTAATTCTAATGCCATACCAAGATTAACAATAATCACATATATATATGCATGCACACAGTTCAAAAATAGATAATTGGAGAGGTATTATCATTTATCTAAAAAAATAACAAAAATATGTCAATTGCCCTAGATACTTATTTTTCTCCATGTTAAATACAAAACATTACAAAATAAAATACAATACACCTGAATATATCGGTTCTACTAGGAACAAGACTCAAGGGAAAAAAGGCACGTTAACAATAACCCCAAGAGGACATTAAGGACTACAAGTAGCCCCACACTAAATTTTAAATCATGCATTGTCACCAATGCATCAAACCTCTACAAAGAAAAAGTGTTAGGAACATACTTGTGGTACCGTAGGTACGGAGATCTGACGTTAATCACGTAACATGAATACAAACAATAAAATATCTTGGATTGCTTCCCAAGCAGCGCCTGATTTCACGTCGCAGGATGACGAGACTTGGTTGGGTACTTAGACTTCCCTAATAAGCCCATGGGTAACTTGATTACTTAGACTTTATAAAGGTAGCTCAATAGTTGGCCCTCAATTTTCTCTTTCCACTTTGAACTTATAAACTGGACCCCTAATTATTCTTCTGATTTCTCACTTTGCTCATAGGGTGGAGGTAAAAAAATAAAGGATACAAGAAATAGATGTGGCATATTGTACTTTTTGGCCTTTACGCGAGGAGTGTAGTTCTTAAGTGGGAGTAGTCGTTCCCCCGGGATGGGATTTTGTACAACTTAAGTAGGGGTATTCTAGATATTTCCCCACTTACCCTTATAAGGTCCCATGAATTCTAGCCTACTTGGGAGGTTATTTACCCTATTATTCCATTCATTAACACTTAGAAACTCTTCTAAAAAACTCTATAATTCACACAAAAGGTTTTGGGCAAAGAAAGCTAGGGTTTTAACTAGAGGATTGATTTAGGGCTTGTCTTGGTGATTTTCTTCCATTATTAGCTTGGTTTAAGGCATGTTATCTTCCCTCATTGTTAATTCTAACTAGAATAATATTTTTTATGAATGTTTTCATGACTTTATTGATTGTATGATTTTGGTTTCAAATATGAATTGGGGGTTTTGATATTAAATGGTTGGGTATGGTTTTCCATGGTTTTAATTATGCTTTATGTGCATTAATGGAGGTTTTGGATGATTGAATTGCATGATAATGGTTTAATGATAATTGAAATTGGTTTTGGTTATATTATACCCCCAATGTGTTTGACAAAATGCCTATAATAATATTTTCATTGCATTAAGTATTTTAATGAAACTCTTGCTTGTTTTAAACTTGGTAAAGAAATTATGCATGGTTTAAATGGATTGAAAATGTAAATGGCTAAGTGGTTCTACTTATGGGGTACATGAAATCACCCAAGTTCTTAAATTTGGTAAATGAAAGGGCACTTTAAAGTCCCCTTAAACCTATATATGGTTGTCTATGGATAGTACATGCAAGTATGGTCGGTATGATGATACCACCGGTAAATGAACTTGGTTAATAAATGATAAATGGATTATTTGGTTTCTTGGTAATAGTTTTAATTTGTCAATAATTGCACGATGTGTAGTAAAGCTGTGGAAGGTAGAGGTCCCGGGGGGGGGACAAAAATTGGAAACTCATATTTGCCGATGTGAGGATGGTCTTGGTGATCGTGTGCATGATGTCACACTGTATTTTGGGGATGCACTAGTCATCCCAAGTTTTCTTCCCTGGTTGTGTGGCTTCACGCACTGTGGCATTTTCAGCAGGGGGAGCTGAACCATTATAGCCCATGGGTGGTTTAGGAAATCAAAGCTACACAGACCAGGTAAAGATTTTATAGGCATGCTAAACCTGGTCCCCTTTCCCGGCATGGTTGTATATATGTATGGTTGTGTGCATATCGATGGTTTTACTTGGTTCTATAAATGACATTATTTTATCCTTATCCTGAGATTATGCTACCGTTCACCCACTAACCCATCTAGTGAAGTCTGTATACCTACGCCATACAGGAACCAGCCGTTATACTCCTCTTATATAATGATTGACTTGGGGATCAGTATTTGGACTGAAGTGGTGAGCTTCCATCCTTTCAGAAGGCTCCATTTCATGTGTGGATATATCTAGAAACTTGATTTTATTTTGTATATTGGTTTTGTCCATGGTTAGGGGCATGTCCTAACCAAGTTTTATTACTCTTTTGGTTAGAGGCTTTGTGGTACTACTATGGGTTGGAATGGGCAGGATCGATATAGGTGTCAGCCTTAGCATTAGTATTGGTATTGATGTTGGTATCATCAGACATAATTTTTCACTATTCTATCATATTTCATTTTCGGATTAGTTATATATGTTTTGGAACATCTTTGGTTATGGCCTGGTTTATGGCCCTTGTTTTGGTATTGGTTTAGTATGGTATGGATGGTTGGCCTCGGTTGGGTCGGTCACAATTGTGATACTATCTTAGAGTTTTCATATGACATTTACTCTATCTTGTTAAATGCTCAAAATTCAACCAACTCAGGGAAGGCGACTGGAGGTTGGGTTGGGTAACGGGGGTGGTTTTCGGTCCTGGCAGGACTTGGGATGCCCATTACGACAAGGCGCCCGATCGGGTCGCGTTAATTGCGTTGTTGTCTTTGTGATTCATTTCTCTTCTTTGATTTAGTGGGATCATATTCCATAATATTTGCTCCACTTATTGCAAAATTCCCCCAAGACCTCTTTTCTACTGCCTGTTGTTCTCTTCAAACCTTAACCTCACATGAGATCTTTAATAGACATCTTCTTGTGCTTATACTTAAAGTAGCATTTGAAGTATTTAAACAAATGTGGTAAATTTTTTATTATTGTAGCCACTTGAAAAGCCTCATTCACGATCAAATCTACATCAAAGATTATGTGAGTATCAAGAACAAACTTAGTTTGTTCAATAAAGGTATTATCTAAGATTACACCTTCATAACGCCCAAACTACCCCTACTTAGAAGGATAAAGTGGTCGCTGTCAAAATATAGTAACCCAACTAGGTTGAGGTCGATCCCACAGGAAATAGGCCAAAAATCTGTCTCGAACATCCGTAATTGCCCATTATTTCTCCCATAATTAGCCAAAATCACCTTTTTCACACTTTACATAAAATTAGCATTCAAAACATGATTTCCTACAAAACACTCCAAAAACACCTCAAATCCAACAAAATAGCCCTAAGACCATGCATATTGTCATAGTTTTAAGCATCATAAATGCTATATTTCTATAGCACATCATGCCCCTCAACTTAGAATATTGCATGTCCTCAGGTAATAAAACATAACAGAAAAATATGACGATGCTTATCCAAGAGAAGCCTAAGATACCTATGGCAGTCAATCATCAATTTTAGGTCAAAATCCTTACCCTATCCAAGTTTAATACTTTAAAACCCAACTGTGTGTATTAATGAAGCACAACAATGTGACAGAAAGAAATCAAGCTATGGTATTACATTAGCAATCAACAACCATGCATATATGCAAGTTACACAACCAAAACAAGTAAGCAACTAGCAATAAAACCCATGTGACCTCACAACAAAGGTGTCCCACTCACTCATATGAAATGATGTATGTCAACGTAGGGATGGTCAAGAGAAACTCACACTCACAAAATAAGTTCCAAGCAGTGTATGTCAAATGCCATGGACTTGCCCTTATTTTCTTTACCTTATCTTTCAGATAGTCAAGTTAGGATCACTATAGGACTTTTATCGGCTTGTAATATAGGCATGGGGATGAGATGATACTTATGAACATTTAAAGGGACTAAGACTCCTTGACACTACACTAACTTTGGGGTCTCACTTATTAACCATTTTTTACTTTATTTCTACCCTTATTTCTCTCTTTTTATTTTAAAGAACATTCAGGATGGGTATGGTTTCTTTTATTTATTCTTTTCTTTTCTTTTCTTCCATACCCAACCCTACTTTCTTTCTTTCTTTTATTTTCTCCTTCTTCACACCCATTATACATCACGTACCCCTATGATATCCACCCTTAACTTAGGTGATTTGCCTGAGTTGAGGCGCATAATGTCCAAGAAGGACCAGACCAAAATAGGTTCATCGTAATACATATGGAAAGGTTAAAGATGTAACAAGAAAAATAGGCATTCGGGCTCAAAATTGGGATCAAGGGATAAATTTACATATGAAAGGTCATGTAGGCTAAAAGTTGACTAAAATTAAAAATGACCTATGATCCTTTCCTAACCAACTATCCTACGACTTAGGCAAGATTAATCGGGCGAGTTCTAGATTTAGCACACAAAGAAAACTAAGTAGCATCTCAACACTCATGACACAGAGTTAATATCACAAGATAATACCTATCTGGTTCATGCAATTGTTAGCAAGTGATTATCGTCTTCCTAATTCTAATGCCATAGCACGATCCATAATAGTCATATATATAAACATGCACACAGTTCAAAAAAGAGACAATTGGTGAGTCATTATCATTTATCTCAAATATCAACAAAAATATGTCAACTACCCTAGATACTTATTTTTCTCCAAGTTAAATACAAAAGATCAAAAAATAAAACACAATATGCCTAAACATATCGGATCTACTAGGAACAAGACTTTAGGAAAAAGAGGCACGATAACAAAAACCCCAAGAGAACATTGAGACCCACAAGTTGCCCTACCCCAACTTGAAATCATGATTTGTTCCTAATGAATCAATCCTCTATAAAATAAGAGAGTTAGGAACATACCAGTGGCACCATAGGTGCGTAGATCTAATGTCAGTTACGTAACACGAATATAAATAATAAAATACCTTGGGTTGCCTCTCAAGAAGTGCTTGATTTCACATCACGGGAGGACAAGACTTGGTTGGGTACTCAAACTTCCCTAACAAGCCCATGGGTACCTTGATTACTCAGACTTCATCAAAGTATACCAATAGTTGGCCTTCACTTTTCTTTTTCCACTTTGAACCTATGGACTGCACTTCTAATTATTTTTTGATTTCCCATTATGCTTATTGGGTGGAGGTATAAAAATAAAGGATCCAAGAACTAGATTTGGCATGTTGTACTTTTTGGTCCTTACATGATAAATGTAGTTCTTTTATTCTAACTTAGTGAATTTAAGAATATAAACATATGTTTTCTCTTCCTTATACTCTTCTTTAGGTTTGGATGGCTCGATCAAAATCTGATTACCCTAACACAACGTGAAAAAATGCTTCAAATAAGGTCCAACTCACTCCAACTCAGGATTTACAGTCTTCTTTACATCCTCAAATAACTCTAGTATGCTCTTCTTAAGAGTGACGCTATCCATAAGAGAATGAGCAATTTTAGACTCCTTTAATTTCATCTTCTTAAGTTGGATTTTTAGAATTTTTTTAGTCTCACACCACCCATAAATAGTGTGCTGGGCGTTACACATAGCAACTTTTGCATCCAACTCAACTTGTAAGCGGTAGATATCCAAGCCAAACCTATCAACCTTTTGAATACGATCTTATCTTTTTTTTTTTCAAGAGTGCTAATGTGTCAAGCATGCTCTCATTATATTCCAATAATATTTTTATCACATTGCTACTGTAATGCACCATATAAAAAGGATTAAGATCAATAAATAAGGAGTCATCATCATTCCATACTTTCTCTAGCCAGGTTGTCATCTCAAGAAAAGTAGGTCAACAAAACAAACAAAACAAACAAAACAAAAGAAAATAAAACCCAATAACTCCAATAACTTCAATAAAAAATTTTGATACTGTATTCCCCAGCAAAAGCGCTAAAATTTAATAACACCCAGATTATACCTTCTTATAAGGATAAAGCGATCGCTATTAAAATATAGTAACCCAACTAAGTTAGGGTCGATCCCATAGGGAATTGGATAAAAATCTATCTCGAACATCTATAATTTCCCATAATTGCTCCCTTATAATAACAACAACAACATACCAGTGTATTCTTACATAGTGGAGTTTGGAGAGGGTAGAGTGTACATAGACCATACCACTACCTCAGGTGAAGTAGAGAGGTTGTTTCAGATAGACCCCCAACTTAGGACCAATAGCTACCATAATTGCTCCCATAAGTAGCCAAAATTACCTTTTTTTTTTATCTTTTTCATGAAAGTAGCATCCAAAACATGATTTTTCACAAAACATATCAAAAACACCTCAAATCCAACAAAATATCCTTAAGTACATACATATTCTCATGGTATTAAGCATCAGAAGTGCTAATTTCCATAGCACATCATACCTTCAGCAAGAAGATCATGGATTATAACTTGTAACTCTTAGACTTGGGTAACTACAACTTTACTATCTACCATCTTAAAGTACAAAATCTTTTAATAATAAACTTTTTCATTCCAACATCCTTTATTTTATACTTTTTTTCTAGAGCATTCCAAAGTTTCTTTGAGGTCTTCATATTATAATACATATTGTACAAGTCATCTTATAGGTATCCACTAAGGTATCCAAGTTATAAGCAAGGATATAAGTCATATAGAGAAGTCGTAATCATAAAAACACCTAAGATACAACCCAAAAGTTAGAGTCTTAGAAGTATACGAGTTGAAAGTCTGAGTACAACTCGTATAGGGAAGTCATACACAAACCAGTATTTAGAGCTTGGAAAGATCAAAGTCCCAGGTGAATATGAGTGAAGGACATGAGTCGTACACTCAGGTATGAATCGTAAGAAAAAGTTGTATGCCGAACCAAAAGTTGAAGCCTTGGGAGAACAGAGACTGGAATGGATATGAGAAGGCAGGGTACGACTCGTATAATGCCGGTACGAGTAAAGACTGTGTCGTACCGACTATCGACTTAACTTTACCTTTCCTATTTTTATTAGGATTTTTATGTTATTTTGAGATATTATAAATACCCTTGGGTTTGTCTTTTATTATGTTACACATTTTTATCATAGGATACAACACTTTATAATACCTTTACTATTATTCTTGAGATTTTAGGTTTTTATTCAATTCAAGACTTTGGAGTTTATTCACCTTATTTCTTGTGCAACTAATTATATGTGTTCTTTATTGAAAATCATGGTTTCTTACACACACATGATCAGCTAATCTACTTTACTTGGGTTGTGGGAACCTTAGAAGATTAGATACATAAAAGGGAGTGTGATACTCAATTGTCCTAGGGTTTATGCAAGCATCTTAATCTTCTTCACAATAAATAATCTCAAGTAGCTGCAATATCTTAGGATAGCCTGTATTTTCATCCATCCCTAATAAGGAGTTTGTGATTGGGAAAAGATGTTAAGACTGTGATTTGGTATCCTTCTACCTCCATCTTTTAGTCTCTATATCCCATCTAATCACCCGAGACCTAATAAGAAAAGGTGAACTGAGGTTGTAGCAAGGGGCAAGAAGGTGATGCCCTGAGACCAAATAAGTAAAGGGTGAGATTTATCTTCACTCATAATAAGCGACTGGTAATACATATCTTATAGATTTTGCATTCAGAATAATAGAATAGTTGGGTTAATCATGAGAAAATTATGAAGTTAAGAAGCCAAAGGGAACACAAACCTAGTGTTCATCTACTATTGTCCATAACTTAAAAGAATTAAAGATTTGGTTACTACTTGTAATTGATACTAAAACCCCCATTTACTTTCCTGTACACCTCGTGGACTATATCAAGTCAAATAACTATTTAGTATTCCCTTGGGATTTGACCCCAACCTAGTTGGGTTATTATATTTACAAGCAACCACATTATGCTTCTATTTGGAGTGTAGTTTTAGGCAACATCTAATTTCGGTGCTTCTACTGAGGAAGGTAGTTTGAGTAGTAAATTGAATTGGTGAAGTTTTCAGTTTTTATTTTCTATTTTTAATATGGCATACGCCGGTGTATTCCAAGTCCTAGGAGTAGAGGCAATCCGTTACTCCTATTTGATCCAGAGCCAGAGAGAATCCTTCAAACACCGAGAATGATATTTAAAAAAGTTCATGATGAGGTTTAAGACCCCTCACCTATGGATCCAAATGCAACACTCCCGTGTGATCCATTAGATCCACTGAATATTGCAGATATATAGACTTAACACCTTTTGGAGCTAGAACGAAGAAAGGTCGAAGAGGCTAGAATTGCTGCAGAGGCTGAGTTAGCTCAACAGGGTGGATTAGTCAGGCCTAGACAGGTTATTGATCATGGAGTTCAGAGAGGCAGAGCTCCATTTATTCCTGCATATCCATACTTAGACCCATATGAGGAAGATAGAAAAGATATGGGTGATGTTGAGCCTACTGAGTCTGGAACCATTGTTCCTCCTATGTTAGCTCCTACTGTGAAGTTTGATATTACTAGTGCTATGATCCGATTATTTAATTTGAAGGGTGTATTTTCGGGTTAAGCTAAGGATGACGGAAATATGCACCTTGCAAAGTTTCTTGGGATCTGCATATCCTACACTATTTCAAGGGTTTATCATGAAGCATTGAGATTGAGGTTGTTCCTATTCTCATTGACCGGTGAAGCTTCACTATGGTTATGGGAACTTCCAAGAGAATCTATCACTACTTGGCATGAGTTGAAGAAATAGTTTTTGAGCAGATTTTTCCTTCTGCACGAATGCTATAGTTGAAGGATGAGATTTATAATTTTAGATAGTTACCTATAGAATCTATGTATGAGGCACAATTTTGATTTAAGAAGAAGCTGAGCATGGTACCAAATCACAGAATCAGAGGGCCTAACTTGTCAAAAATCTTTTATAAATGACTGAATGATAGTTCGAGAGCTGTGGCAGACACTATTTTAGGAGGAGCATTTATGCATCTTCGATGGGATGCTACACAAGAAATGCTAGATGATATTGCGGTGACTAATAGAGACTGACACATAAGAGATTCAGAATATAGCGGTGGTATATATGCTATTGGAGCAATAAATACTTATGGAGCAGGTAATGATATGGTAGCACAAGAGATTGCTCAGTTTCGTATAGATATTGGGTTACTAATTAAACAATGTGTTAATGAGTGCTAAAAAAGTGAATGCAATAGCAGCACAGAGGTCTACTTCTAAACCATTTGAGATTGAATCTGAAGAGGAGGCAAAATATCTTAATCGTAGATTGGTGGATTTCCTAGCCCAAGGGTAAGGGAATCAAGGATGGAACTATTATAATGATAGGCACAAAGATAAGAATAGAGAGGGATATGGTGATTAGTGGTGTAAAGATAACTATAAAGAGATGAGTGACAAGTACATTCCACTAGGTAGTCGTGAAACAGATTCCAGAATGGAGGCATTTTTTTTCTAAACTGGTAAAGGGCAAAAAAGTCAAGAGAGATGCCTGAAGGATATCAAAGAAGATTTGTCAGTTTTGAACAAGAAAGTTTAGTCATATGCGACAACAATCAAGTAGTTGGAGCAGTAATTTGGTTAGATGTTGGCCACATTAAATTAGAGATTGCATGGCACTCTTCCAAAAAACACAGTGGTGAATCTGAAAAATGATAATCAGTGCCATCCCATTACCATTTGGAGTGGTAAGGTCATTACAGACCCACCTGTACCCTCTTTTAATGAGTAGACGAATGATGAAGAGCCTATTAATGCAGAGAATAATAGCATGCATGATGTAGGAGAAGAGGAGGTTTTAGAGACTGTATTAAAGCCTCTTTCTAAACCTTATTATCCTTATCAACAAAGGCTACAAAAGAAATAAGAAAATGGTAAGTAGAAGAAGTTTTTATCCATGCTAAAAGAATTGTCAGTCAGTATATCGCTTGTAGAGGCATTGAAACAAATGCCTGGGTATGCAAAATTTATGAAGTGTTTGATCACTAAAAAGAGACCAGTGAGGTATGATCCAGAGGATAATGTTTGTCATTGTAGTGCTTTAGCTACTAAATCGTTAGTAGAGAAGAAGGATAATCCTGGTACTTTTACTATACCTTGTACCATTAGATCTTTCAACTTTGTTCGTGCTTTATGTGATCTGGGTGATATTATCAACTTTATGCCATTTGAAGTATTCAAGCAGTTGGGGTTAGGATCTCCAACACGTACCACCATGGGACTAGTGATGGCAAACAAGACGATGAAAAAACCAGTTGGTATTTTATATGATGTATTGGTGAAGTGGCTTATTTTATTTTTATTTTTGCTGATTTGTGATCTTATATTATGAGTGGACTCCTAAGTCCTAATTATTTAGGGAAGATCATTTTTGGCCACAGGCAAAATATTGATTGATTTAGAACCGGGGCATCTGATGCTGAGATTAATGATGAACAAGTGATATTCAATGTATGTAAATCTATGGGACAGCCTGATGAGTTAATAGTGATATCTATTATTAATGTGTATGATAGAGAGACAGATTCATTCCATGATATTAATACAGTTACTCTTTGGGATGATGGTTCTGATGCAATTCTTCCTATTGAAGAGAGACTAGGTGTTGAAGCACTTGCAGTTGTGATCATGAATTTTAATTCTAATAGTATTGAGTAATATAAGAAGATAGTGGGTGCACAACATATAAAGGGTTGTTATGAGTTTGCCAAAAAGAAGCTTGATTTAAATCTAAAAAAGAGAATGATTCCACCTGTTCATCCATCCGTTGAGGGGCCACCTGTGTTAGAGTTGAAGGCCCTCTCATCTCACTTGTGGTGTGCCTTTTTAGGGGGCTAATAATAGTTTGCCTATTATTATTGCAGCTGGTTTGAGATAGTTAGAAGTAGATGCATTATTGTCAGTATTACAGATATTTAAAAGGGCCATCAATGGCCCATTACAGATATTGTGGGTTTTTCGCCTGGTTTATGTACTCACAAAATAAAGCTTGAACTAGATTATGTTCCATCTATTGAACATCAGTGTTGACTCAATTCTCCTATGTAGGAGGTAGTGAAGAAAGAAATAATCAAGTAGTTGGATGTTGGTGTGGTATATCCCATTGCTGATAGCAAGTGGGTCAGTTTGGTATAATGCATTCCAAAGAAAGGCAAACAATTGTTGTGCCTAATAAAAATAATGAGTTAGTACATATAAGTCCAGTCACTGGATGAAAAGTGTGCATATAATACAAAAAATTGAATGTATGGACTCAAAAGGACCATTTTCCCATGCCTTTCATGGATCAGATATTAGACAGGTTGCAGGCAGAGGATGGTACTATTTTTTTGATAGGTACTCAAGCTATAATTAGATTAATATTGCATGTGAGTACCAAGATAGGGTGACTTTCACATGTCCTTATGGGACTTTAACATTCAAATGCATGTCGTTCGGGCTATGCTATGATCCAACCATGTTTGAGAGATTTATGATGTCAATTTTCTCTGATATGGTAGAAGACACTATCGAAGTGTTCATGGAAGATTTTTAGTTGTTGGTGATTCTTTTGAAGACTGCCTAAAGCACTTGGCAAATGCACTGCAAAGATGTAAAGAATGCGACTTGGTACTTAATTGGGAAAAATGCCATTTTATGGTTAAAGAAGGAATTGTGCTGGGGCATAAGATCTCAAAGAGAGGCATAGAGGTTGATTGAGTAAAGATTGATGTAATTGAAAAATTACCCTACTCAATTTCTATAAAGGGGTTTCGAAGCTTCATAGGGCATGTAGGATTTTAAAGGCAATTTACCAACGACTTCTCAAAGATTGCTAATTTTCTTTGCAAGCTTCTTGAGAAGGAGGTAAAATTTAATTTTGATGATGCATGTAAAAAGGATTTTGAAAACTTAAAGGAGAAATTGGTGACTGCTGCAATCATTGTGTCTCTTGATTGGTCTTTACCTTTTGAGATTATATGTGACGCTAGTGGATTAACCTTAGGGGTTGTACTAAGGCACTAAATCCTACTCAAAATAACTATACCTAGATGGAGCAACAGTTATTGGCAGTGGTTTTCGCCTTTGAAAAGTTTAGATCTTACTTAATTAGGACAAAGGTGATTGTGCGACCTGATCATGCAACATTGAGGTACCTGATGGCTAAAAAATGCAAAGACTAGGCTTATTAGGTGGGTGCTTTTGTTGAAAGAATCTGACTTTGAGGTATAGGATAAAAAAGGCACAGAAAATCAAGTTGCAGATCATTTGTCTAGACTGGAAGAGGAAGCTATCCAAAAGATTGCAGAGGAATTGGAGATTGATGACAGTTTTCTAGACGAGCATATATTAATAGCTTCCCAAGATTTAATTCCATGGTTTGCAGATCATGCAAATTACTTAGCTAGTGATCTAGTTCCAGAAGATCTTTCCTATCACTAAGAAAGAAATTCATGCATGAGGTAAGTAAATTTTTTTGGGATGAACCTTATTTATTTAGGATTTGTGCAGATGGAATCATTCATAGGTTCATACCTAAGGTGGAGATGATGAGTGTACTCAAGGATTGTTATTCTTCACCAGTTGGGTGTCATCGTAGAGAAATCTACACCACTCATAAAATTCTTTAATGTGGCTATTATTTGCCAACTATATACAAGGAGGCTCATAACTATGCTTCTGCATGTAACCAGTATCAGCCGCAAGGAACTATTACTAGAAGGCATGAACTTCCTATGACTCCTATTTTCCAAGTAGAATTATTTGATGTATGGGGCATAGATTTCATGGGACCATTTTTGAATTCATGTGGCACGAAGTATATACTTTTGGCAGTTGATTATGTCTTAAAGTGGGTGGAAGCAATTGCACATCCTAATAATGAAGTATGTAGTGTCACTGCATTATTGAGAAATAATATTTTTCTCAATTTCGCATGCCACGGGCTATTATTAGTGATGGAGGGTCACATTTTTACAATAATCTATTCAAGAGTCTGCTTGAAAAATACGAAGTGCAACTTAGGGTGGCAACACCTTATACCATAGAGTAGTGGATAAGTTGAAGTGTCCAATAGAGAAATTAGGTCCATATTGGCGAAGACTATGAATGCCAATAGGAATAATTGGGCAAAATATTAGATGATTCTTTGTGGGTTTACCTCACGGATTATAAAGCCCCCATAGGTGCTTTACCTTAACAACTAGTGTATGGCAAGGCTTTTCACTTTCCAATTGATCTTGAGTATAAGGCACTATAGGTATTGAAGAATCTGAATCTAGATTGGCAGAATGCAGCTAAATAAAGGTTGAAAGAGATCAACGAGTTGGATGAATTCCGACTCCGTGCATATGAAATTTCAGCACTTTACAAATAGAAGATAAAGTTGCACCACGATCGCAAGATTGAGAAGCGAGTATTCAAAAAGGGTGATCAGGTGCTTCTTTACCAGTTTAAACTTTATTTGTTTCTAGGTAAGTTAAAGTCAAGGTGGTGTGGTCCATACAAAGTTATAAAGGTTTAACCCTATGGTTCTTTAGAATTAAAGAAGGATGGTGAAGCCCCATTCAAGGTAAACAAACAAAGAGTAAGCACTATGTGGGGAATATTGAATAAGTGGAAGAAGTTTCTAAATTTGAACATGATAAAGACTGAGTAATCAAAGAAACTGCATCATACTGCAATGTTAAATCAAGCGCTATATGAGAGGCAACCCATGAGGCTAGTTGGTGAAATCCAAGTATCCAACTTAGCCACGTTATGTCACGACGTTAAATCAAGAGTTTCATGGGAGGAAACCAATGTTCTTGTACTTATTCATTTATAGGATAATATGTTTGTTCAGTGTATAGGAACAAGGAAGGCAGAAACTAACCAGAGAAGATAAAGAGTGTTTTTGGTCATACGGACTCTTTACGAGTCGTATCTAGATGGTACTACTCGTGAGTAGGAGTCGTACAGACCTGGGAGGAAAATCAAAATCAGACAAATTTTCTAAAATATATACGATTCTCAGAACAAGTGGTAACCTCAGGGTACGACTCATTACCTTGAGTTGTATTCAGCCCAGAACCCCGGTAAGGTTCCAAGTCTATACGAGTTAAAGAAATTACCATAAGCCTGGGTAAAAGTCATATACACAACTCGTACCAATGCTTACTAGGTCAATTCATGGGTCGATCTGCCCCAGATCTTCAATTAAAAGGAAAAGGGGCACCCGATAGACAAGAACTCAGATCCTTTTCAAATTTTACCCTAATTTCAAGCTTTAATCCACAAAATCACTTGTAGTTAACTTGATTAAACTACCATCAACTTCAAATTTCTCATTCTTCTTGATTTAAGCTCGAATTTGGTATAAAATAGAATTTGAAAGTAAGAGTTCAATATCTTCAAACACCAAGTAAGTTCTTAAACCTATTCTCCTTATTTTTCAAGTCTAAATGAGTAGTGGTTGATACTATAAACTTGATTTGAGTAGAAGTTATACAAATGCTGAATTGTTAGTAACCTAGCTTAGCTGTTCATGTTGAAATTAGAAATTAGGGTAGAACTAGGTTTTGGGAAATGGATTTGGTATATTTGTGTGGACTAAAATGATTGATATAGTTGGAAATAGTGGTGGGAATTTTGGAAAATTAATTTAGAGTCAAACTTTAAAGTTGGAATTTTATGTTGCAGTGGATGCGAGACCTCTTACAACTCGTATCCACTGGTATGAGAGTCGTAATAGGACTCGTACCTACTGACAACATGGATTTCTAACATATTTAAGGTTTTGGAATGGATATGACTTGACCATACGACTCGTACATTCTTAGTCGTACCCATCCGGGAGGATGTAAGTTAGAATAAATGTTTCTGATTACTTATGACTGTTGGTAATTAGTCGTACCTTTTTGGTACGAATGGTTTGGTGGAGTCGTAAGATAACCAATGAATAAATATCATACACTATATAAGATACGACTCATTCATATGAGTCGTACCCAGTAGGTATGATTGGTACCCACCACTCGTACCCTAACCAGAACAAGCAAACTAAACTTTAGTTTCAAATTTTTGTTTTCTTTTCTTTACTTATTTACTAATGATGGTATATTTGCAGGAACCATGCCTCCAAAAAATGCGTCCTCATCTAAACAAGCCAATAAGGTAACTACGCAACCACCGATTGCAAGTGTAGAATCCAACAATTTTGAGTTTGAGGTTTCCACTGCTAGCAGAAGAGAATTATATGAGGAAACCATCACAGGAAAAACAACAAGAAAAGGTAAAGCAACTGAGAAAGCAAAAGGCAAGAAGGTTGTGGCCCAAGAGTTAGAATCACCACTAAAAGGGCCGAGAAGGAAGAATCCTATTATTTTTTCTCCAACACACCGCAGCCTACTAACGACGATGAGGATGATGATGTTGAATCCAGTTCAGCAGAGGCTATGACTGATTAAGCTCAAGGGTAAGAAAAGGTAGATGTGACCCCGATAGACCGACAGGATCCCCAACTTGCACTTACCACTGAACCGATGCCCATCATTGAATGATGAGGGTTCCCCGATATGGAGGATACATTCAACAGTGGATTGTTCTAACTTTCGGATGGTAAAATAAAAAGAGTACTATATCCGGAGCGAAGATTGACTATCACTGGGATGAATGAATTACCTGGTTTTGAGGAGCACTTCCGGCAATACGGATTTGAGTAGATGATGTGAGCACCCTAAAGATATAGTGAGGACCTTGTTTGTGAATTTTACATTGCATACAAAGGTGATCTTCAGAGGCAATACCTACAGGGATAACTGTGGAAGGGTGGTGAGCCTATCACTTCCCTGATAATTCGTGGTGTATAGGTTGATATTTTCCCTTGGACCATTGGAAGATTCTTGTACGGACCAGAGTATCAGGCTCTGGTCAACACTAGTAAGATAGACTACAGAATGGAAGAGATGAGAAAGATAACTTATAGAATGCTAGGGTCTAAGGAAAAAATGGTAATTTTTTAGTAGATAGCAGAGCGTATATCCTCGAATGGGCAAAATGTTGTTTGGGTTCTTAGAGGCCCCGAGGTGGTCTCACAAAAGATAAAGAAGAGTATCCTCAACTTTGAGGGTAAGGCTTGGTGGATACTATCCCAACACCGGCTGTGTCCAACTACTGGTGATGATGTTCTGAGCCTAGTCTGGGAGGCTATGATAGCTAGTTTCATGGCCGGCTATGAGTTTGATGTAGCTGAATTCTTATCCCGGGAGATATGAGATCATGTTGTTGGGGGTGACAAGGCATCATTGGCCTACCCTTATATGATTACACAGTTAAGTCTGGTCGCGGAAGTGTTGGAACTCTCTAGTATGGATGAGATACTTGAGGACACAAAGAAATTTGACTTCGACCTAATTAAAGATGCAACCAACCCTTTAGCCCGACAAGCGAGACAGACAATAGATACTTTGGCAGGGTTGTTTCCTCAGGATGGGTAGAATGATACTGTAGTTGCAGCGGAGGCTATCGAGGTAGAATCACAGATAGAGGGCTCCCATACTGACACAACAGGCACTTAGAGTGCCCCACCACTAGTCCAGTCGGTGACATACAGACCTCGTGGTATGCAATTTGGTGTTATGATTATTTTGCAGGCACTTTGGAATTAGGTCATGACACACTAGCCATGCTGGAGGTTAAGGTCGGGCACATGGAAGGAGGCGTGGAGACTTGGATCGATGCACAGTTTGAGAGCCAAGACAGATGGGTCCAAGGTCACCTCGATGCTTTTGAGTCAAGGATCACTCGACAGTTGAGTAGTGGACAGATACCTAATATCGCTAATATCAGATCTGAGTTTGCAGAAATTAAGAAAATGGTCGTGGAGCTTTATGAGAGATTGGTGGTTGTTGAGCATATTATTGAGACAGTGATTCCTACTGTCCATATGCCTAAAATTTGTCTAGTTCCAGCAGATGCACCAATTAAGGAGACTAAAGAACAAAGAAGCGATAATAATAGAAAGAGAAATAAAGACAGCGCAGCTAAGAAGAGGGTCAGAGCTGAGAGAATTCCAGATAAGCGGTATCAAGAGTCACGTGTCTGCGAGATAACCATGGGAGATGGTGGATCAAGAGCTTTATTTGATGATACTGTGGGGGTTTATGTTGTGCCCTCATCTATTATTGATTCATTCCTGGTTGATGGGATGGTAGCTTAAAAGAGTGGGACCCGATCTGAGGGCCAACATGCTGATATTAATGAGCCGACACCTTGAGCGCCTATGTATGACTTTTATCCTTACACTATTTTTTTTTTTCACACTGGGGAAAATGCAATGATTTTTAGTTGGGGGTAGGGGTTATTCAAAAATATCTGCGGGCAGTTGAGATAGGAAAAAAATTAGTGCGTGTATGGCAACAGATTATTTTTTATTGAGGATTTTGAAAAATTACATTTGTAATGAAAGATTTTGTTTTTTATTTATGATGTTGGATTTTGATGTGTGCTTTTTGAAACACCACTGATTTGAAATGAATATGATGCAATCTGTGGTTAATAGAATTCTGTTGAAAAATTGACCCCTCTGAAAAAAGTTTTTTTATGACTATGTGATAGCATAATTATGTAAAACTGTTGTGAATCTGGAAATGGCATTAGGATTAGGGATAGAAAACTAGGGACAAATATTTGGATAGCTAGATGTGTAGTACTTGGTAATGTAGCCCTATGCAAGTGTGTGTGAGGTATATTGAGCTCCTAGTGTGTCGAAATCTACTCGGTTTCTTTTACCTAGGTCTAGGATAATAAAGTAAGAAGTGATCATAGGACCTTTTTGTATTAGTCCACCTGAGCCTAAAATGCCCGATCCAAATAAATGAATCCCTTTGATACAAATATATGAGCCTTGATAGACTAATTTGTTGTTTACACCACTTTAAAAGGCATCCCGGTGCACTAAAGCTACCGCTATACGCGGTGTCCGGAGAAGGGCCCCACCACAAAGGTGTATCATACGCAACCTTACCTTGCATTTTTGCCAGAGTCTGTTTTCAAGGCTTGAACCCGTGACCTCCTGGTCACATGGTAACAACTTTACCAGTTACACCACTTTCACTGAACCAAACAGATTACTTTTTATTAAGGATTTTGAAAAATTACATTTGTAATGAAAGATTTTGTTTTTGATTTCTGATGTTGGAGTTTGATATGTGGTTTTTGAAACACCACTGATTTGAAATGAATATGATGCAATCTGTGGTTAATAGAATTCTGTTGAAAAATTGACCCCTCTGAAAAAAGTTTTTTTATGACTGTGTGATGAGCTTAATTATGTAAAACTGTTGTGAATCTGGAAATGGCATTCGGATTAGGGATAGAGAACTAGGGACAAATAGTTGGATAACTGGATGTGTAGTAATTGGTAATATAGCCCTATGCAAGTGCGTGTGAGGTATACTGAGTTCCTAGTGTGTCGGAATCTACCCAGTTGCTTTTACCTAGGTCTAGGATAGTAAAGTAAAAAGTGATCATAGGACCTTTTTGTGTTAGTTCAACTGAGCGTAAAATTCCTGAACCAAATAAATGAATCCCTTTGATCAAAATATTTGAACCTTGATAGACTAATTTGTTGTTTACACCACTTTCACCTTTCCTTTGACCTTATAATGAACCTATTTGGACATTGTAGGGGAGCATAAGAGAAAACGAGTATGAAGAAAGTGTGTAGAAGGACAATAAGTGAAACTTGAGAAGGTGTGGTGAAAAGCAAAAGAAAAAGAAAGGAAAAATAAAAGTTATAAAACCACACCTGACTATCTTGATACGTTGAACGTTATTATCAGAATATACAACACTTTACAATACTTTTACAATTATTCTTAAGATTTTGGGTTTTTATTCAATACAAGACTTTGGAGTTTATTAATCTTATGTCTTGTGCAATTAATTATATGTGTTTTTCATTGATAATCATGGTTTCTCGCACAAATATGAGCGGCTAATCTCCTTGAATTGGGTTGTGGGAACCCTGGCGAATTAGATACGTAAAGGGAGTGTGATACTCAATTGTTCTAGGGTTTATGCATGTAT
The DNA here is from genome assembly GCA_030864225.1 of Capsicum baccatum var. pendulum. Classification (NCBI taxonomy): domain Eukaryota; kingdom Viridiplantae; phylum Streptophyta; class Magnoliopsida; order Solanales; family Solanaceae; genus Capsicum; species Capsicum baccatum. Next base: position 163,552,709 of record CM061560.1, read on the forward strand.
CTTAATCTTCTTCACGATAATTAATCTCAAGTAGCTGCAGTATCTTGGGATAGCCTGTATTTGCATTCATCCCTAATAAGGAGTTTGTGATTGGGAAAAGAAGTAAAGATAGTGATTTAGGATCCTTCTACCTCCACCCTTTAGTCCCTATGTCCTATCTAATCATCTGAAACTTAATAAGTAAAGGTGAACTGAGGTTGTAGCAAGGGGCAATAAGGCGACACCCTGAAACCTAATAAGTAAAGGGTGAGATTTATCTTTGCACTTAATAAATGGCTGGTAATACATATCTTGGAAACTTTGCATGCAGAACAATATAATAGTTGGGTTGATCACGAGAAAATTACGAAGTTAAGAAGTCAGGGGGAACACAAGCCTAGTGTTCTTCTACTATTGTCCATAACTCAAAAACACTCAAGATTTTGTTACTACCTACGATTGATACTTAAACCTCCATTTACTTTCCTGTACTGCTCATGGATTACATCAAGCCAAACAACTGTTCGTGTATTCCCTTGGGATTCGACTCCAACCTAGTTGGGTTATTATATTTTCAATCGACCGTATTATGCTTCTATTTGGTGTGAAGTTTTTGGCTACATCATTGAGTGCTCTAAGTGTTCGTTACTATGAAGCCTTCTTTTTTGAAGTTTTTACCGACAATTCAGAAATGCTTTCCGTGATGAACCTTTGAAGACTCAAAGTAGTCAAATAAAATAACATCTTCTCCTTCTAATGTTTAAACTCAACACTAGCAAATTTTCTTAATTGTTCCACAACTATCATGGCAGGAGAAACATTTGAACGACTTGAAGTAGCAATGTTTATTGTTACAACATTTGTTATTCCATCAAACTTGATTTTCGATTTTATTTTGTTGTCGCAGAGATACAACCAATTTAGTATCACAAATACTAATAACAAAGTTTTAAACTTTAAACAACTTGTTTCTAGTTTGACGATGCAATTTTTATATTCTTTAAATCGTCAATCGAATAAATATTTGACTCGTGATGAAGTTTTTATATCTTCAAATCACTATCAAGTTCAAACTGAGTAGATAGCCAAAAGACTTTAATCTTTAGAAACTAAAATACATATTATGGTAAATTCTGTAAGAATGTTGTTTTCTGGGTACAAAATCTATATTAATAACAAGAACTTTAAACATTAGTCAAACAAGTTATGAATTATCAAAAGAAAGCTTCAAAAACTTTAAACACAAGTTCAATCAACTTATGAACTATCAAAATGAAGTTCAAACTACTTTCTGAAAAATAGTATAGCCAACGTTTAGAAAAAAAAAAGATGAAGACAGAAATAATCAAGTCTATTGAATTTACAGTGTGTCCTTAAGGAATTTGTACCCCTCAAGTACCCGAGGTTAATGAAATATATCCTCTCAAGATAAAATGATTCACTTCAGCAAATAGTGGTGCCTCAAATTTGCTGAACTTCGAACACACTAAACAATTCATAAAAATGTTTTTCATTTTAAAATTTTGTGCCTTTATCTGAGGAAAAAATTATGTATTTATACCAAAGATAGTGCTTCATAAAGGAAGCAATGACTCTTGGAGAGACACATTGTTTCAGACCGTCGTGTCACCTGCAGACCTACCTGCAGTCGCAGGTCTACTATTGGCACAAGTAAAAATGTTCTGGCTTGACCAGCGTTGACATCTGTATCCGCAGGTCACCAGGAGAGTGCACAGGTTGCCTTTTTCGTTATCAAACAGTGCCTCGAAGGGTCACATCCCTTCCAGGTGCGTTGGAATAAAACATCACTAATTATCAAATTTCATATGAATTTTATCTAAAAAGATAATCTCTCAATCAATTTAAAGTCGAAGTCGAGTGAGCAATGATGGCGCAAGACTTGTCTTGTTCATGACTCACTATCCACATGAAGGCATATTTTTATATTTAAGCATGAAGAATTCCTTTCTCTCACCAATATGAAAAAAACACTTTTTCCATAAAGCAAATATTCATTTTCACTTTTCCTCCATTTTTCTTTCCTTCATTATTCATTCACATTTCATCACTTAGAAGCAACACCCATGCCTCCGTGAAAAAGTCGTCAAAACAAGGTAAATGAATACAAATATCCTGAAAATATTCAGCCAGAGATCTCTCCACGTATACTTCCTTTCAACTTACTGATCAACTAATATCAACTATTCTATTTTATATTCTTTGAATTGACATGTAATTTGATATTACATGTTATGGACTGATAATTATTATTTTACTTTTCAAAATTTGCCTCAAACACTTACAACCGAAATCAATGCAATCAAACATTTACTTTCAATAACCCATTTAATGGGATAATCAACATATATTTTAGGAAAAATTATATAACATCACAATTTATTTTTACTAAACTACATAAAACTCTTACTCTTTTTATTAATTATCTAATTTTTTTTCTTAAAAAAATACAACAAATACATCCACAAATTCATAAATTTTGTAATACATAATTTTAATTATGTATCTCTCTTTGGTCTAGTTAATGTGTTATATATCTAGACCAAATAATTCTCTTTGATCTAGTTAATGTATAATGTATCTCGACCAAATAGTTTCAGAAATGGATGCATCTCAGTAATCAAAATTATATATTTTAACTAATTATATATCCAAACAAAAATGGAGTAATTAATTGTTACATTTTTAAGTTCAAATTATGTATCTCAACTTCAAAATTATGTATTCAAATGCTAATTGTATATCAAAAATTATAACATAAGAGATTATTTGTAATTTAGCAAAGAATATGAGATAAAGAGTAATTAGGGGTACACTTGTTGAAATTTATGTAAGTTTTACTTTATTTTATTGGAGTCGACGGATAATTTAGGCGTCTGTCCTTATATTTTTAGAATAATACTCCACTTATTTTAAATAATCCACTTATTTTAATTTAAGTTTCTGTGTTTTACTAGGAATAAAATTTCAGATATAAGAAAAGAATTTTGGATTTTGTGATCTTAAACTTGTCATGTAGAATAGTTAAATTGAAAAACTCATTAAGCACGGAAAGAGGAGAAATTTTATTTTGTGAGTCACATAACCAACATTACTTATGTGAGGCTACTTTACTTCTTGACCGGTGGACGCTTTCTTGTTTTAAGCATAAAATAGAAATACAACAACAACAACAACAAACCCAGTGTATTCCCACCTAGTGGGGTCTGGGGGGGTAAGATGTACGCAGTCCATACCTCTACCTCTGAAGAAGTAGAAAGGTTGTTTCCGATAGACCCCCGGCTCAAGACGCGAGACACCACACAAATATAAAGTAACACACAGAACAGGATTTCATAACATAAATACGGCACCCATAAGTAGTAGGAAACATCGGAAACATCGGAAAACACCCAGATTCGTAATAAAACATGGAACACCGAAAGCATAACAAGAAGAGTAATAGGAATAGGAATAAAAATAAGAATAGGAAGAATAACAGGAATAAAACCCCCACCAAATACTTCCCTACCCTAACGCCCCAAACTGGCCCTAGTTTTCTGCCCTAATTCGCGCCCTCCAGACCTTCCTATCTAGGGTCATGTCCTCGGTGAGCTGTAGCTGCTCCATATCCCGCCTAATCACCTCACCCCAGTACTTCTTCGGCCTCCCCCTACCCCGCCTAAAACCATCCAACGCTAGTCTCTCACACCTACGAACCGGGGCATCTGTGTCCCTCCTCTTCACGTGTCCAAACCAACTCAATCGGACTTCCCGCATCTTGCACTCCACTGACAATGCTATATTATATATTTTTTTCCTAATTAAATGCTTAATTAGGAAAAAAGAAATAAAAAAAATTAAAAACTAAAATTATATTCCGAATCAACTGTTAAGAGAATACTAAGAACGATATTATTATTATTATTATTATTATTATTATTATTATCATTATCATTATCATTATCATTATCATTATCATTATCATTATCATTATCATTATCATTATCATTATCATTATCATTATTATTATTATTATTATTATTATTATTATTATTATTATTATTATTATTATTATTACTTTTTGAATGTAATCATCAGTCTCCTTAGGTGAAACCAATTTTTTCTAAATAATTATTGTTAATTTCTCAAAATTTGGCGTTGGACATTATTAGCTATGTACTTTTTTAAAAAAAAAAAAATCACCACTGTGGCATAATATTGTATTCGTAAATTTATATTATTAAGTTAAACTTTAATTGCTATACCATTTTTTTTGTTTTGATAAATGTTAAAGTATATAGAATTTTAATTGAATAATATTATAACTAAGAACATTTACATGATCATGATCCAACAATAATTTATAAATATATAGATAGATTAAATTTCTATAGTGATTGTTACTATTTGGTAATTGCATATTTAATCAAATAATAAAAAAATTTAGAAAAAATAATCTATTTTGATTTTTGATTAGACATAAAATAGAGAAAGCAAAGATTTTTTTTTTTTTTGAGAAATATTGGAGTGAAAGTCAATTTTCTTAACCATTATCTAATAACATATTTTAATTATATTCTCTATTATATTTTTTTCTAGCTACGAATTTTAAATAGGGAAGGAAAATATTGAATTTAAGATTATCTTTTTGGTTTTATGTTTTAAAAAAATAAGTGTCTACTTGTCAAGAAATAAAATAGCCTTTAGTAAATAGTGTTGGTTATGTGACTCACAAAATAAAATTACAATCTTTTGGGGACACACCAGAATGAAAATAAAGACATTTAAATTAAGATGGAGTTAGATGTCATCCAATCTACTTTTCAAGTATTATTCTTCTAACATTGAGATTATTAGTTGCCCTTTTACTACAAAGGGACCACACTAATGGGTCGTCTAATTGGAAATAAGTTATTTCGAAATTAACTGTTTCAAGATTAGTTTTCATCTTTAAAGTGGAATAAAAATAACAGTACAATCTCTGGCTGAGTTATTCCATGCATTTTATCTGAATCAAATATGGAATAAGCTCATTCTAATATTAATCATAGGATTAAGTTTCCCCTATCGGCCTATCTCTTGTACCAAATGACCCCCAAGTGTAGACCTTTGCTACAAAAAAAAATGAAAATAAAATAGAGAGATTGTATAGTATTGCTGCCAATTTTCTTTCTGTGGGCAAACATGGTTAATGTTAATTACTCGATCGTATTTATGGGTGTATATATTTAAGCGTCCTTACAATGAACATGATCCGATGTAAATTAGGGCATACAGTAAATCAGTTGTCACAGATAAATTAAAGTTGGGTGGATATATATAGCCAGGGGAGTGAAACAAGCAAAACGAAAAATCAATAAAGCAAGCTGTAAGTTGGAGACAATATTCATTAGGATGCAAAATAATGTGACCTACATGACCTCAGCATAGACAAATAATTATCTATGTACCACGTACTCAACAGCTATTTAATAGACATCACTAATAACAATGAAGAGAAATATGTAGTATATCTCCCAAGAACCAAACACTACAATGAATGCGCCCATAGTAGTGCTGGGGGGAATTAAGGAATTGCTTCTGCTGCATGCCATCCTACGAGGTGACACTTAGAAACCCTCTTACATCATTGTGTTGTAAGTTGTACATGCCAAGGATGGAGATGGGGGATAGGGACAAGAAAGGATTTTGTTTAAGCCGTAATCCATCTCCAATTCTAAGGTTGTGGATTTGAGTCGCCAAGAGAGTGGAGAGAAAAAAAGCTAGGGAGTGGAGAGAAAACAAATCTAGGGAAAAAGGATTTATCCACATATATTTTATCGAAAAATTATATTATATATATAAGGTTAATTTTTTATCATATATAATAGAGGTTGAATTCTTGAAACATTTGCCTTTTTAAGTTTGGATACCTAAAAAAATTCTTTCTTGTATTTTCACTCCACATACAATTAGAATTTAGGTAATGGTGCTCATATAATATTATTATTATATAAATACATTTACGTGTTGTCACTATATTGCATTATACCATATATTTGTTTTCGATCGAATAAATGTTGGTAGATATATGGAATTAAATAAATCGCTGCCCGGATTTAGTGAATAGAGAGTTGGGTACTTCAGTTATGTTCCAACAATACAGTTGGTGTGGCTTTTGTCCCTCTTAAATTTTGCAAGCTGTGACATAATGCTGAGATATTATTATGCATACAGTACTGACAAGAAAAGCCATGAGTAATATTATGTTGAGGTTTCTTCTACACCATTCATAGTTTCTTGTAAGTCGTCATCGTCCCTCTCTATTCATTAAGAATCCCCCAGATAACTGAACATTACTAATGATTGTCTTCCATGATTTAATACCCTGACAAATATCACTTACGCCTTATTTTGAATTGGTCAAATAGACTTATGATTAGTTTCTCTGATTTAAAAAAGATTTAGAATCACCACTTAAGTTCTAAGTTAGGTAAGAAATTTATTTGTCTTAAAATTTGAATTCCGGAATTCTGTAAAACCAATGGAATTCAAATAAGAGCTTTACTTAATATGCTAAGAAGGTGTTAGACATATCTTAAAATCTACCCGAATGTAGTTTCTTAAACTAGTCTTATTAAACAAAAAGGGGTTTATCGAAATTCAAAATAAACGTTTTACTTCATATTCGAAAAAGATAGTTTCAAATGTAGTGTAATTGAACTAGAGGGGGTTTATCTATTTCATCTCTAATAATTATTTGAGAAGAAGAGTAAAGAAAACAAAATGATTTGATGAAGTGAAGTGCAAGAGATGAAAAAAGCAATTTACTGAAATCAGGAGAGTAATATATGGTACATAAAGGGTATATATGTAAAGGATATACTGATATGTCCTAGATTCAATTTCACGATGATTTGAATATGTTTAATAAATATTATATGATATAAATATTGGCATCTAATATTTTTTTTCATAATTATATCAAATTGTTTGACTTATATGATAATATCCTTGATATAAATATCACTACAAGAAAGTACACAATTGTCAACAATATTTTAGCAACAACGCTGATATTGTTGCTAAAAGTGGACCAATAGTAATAATTTTATTTAGTTGCCGCTATATCATAGAACTTTTAACCACAATTTTTTTTTGGTTCGCAAATATTTTAATTTTGTTGTCAAATTTATAGTTAATATAATAAATTTTAAATATAAATGAATTTGCAAAATTATTTTGCCAACAATTATACTATTGTTGCCTAAGCTGAATAAATGGCGACAATTAGATTCAATTATTGTTATATTGTAGGACTTTTAGTTACAATTTTTTTTGTTACCAAATACTTTAGATTTTTGTTGCCATATTTTAGAGGTAATTTAATAAATATAAAATATTACACGAATTGGCAACTATAATTTTTATTGTTGCTATACTCTTAATTTTCTTAACAATTTATGTGGGTCGTTGTCTAAAGTTTACTTTAGTATTTTATTTTTTTAATTTTTCACCAAAAATCAAGTGCGACAAATAAATTTCTCATTCAATTATTTTTTACAAATTCTCAGCGCGCTCTGTAATTTCTACTAACATTAGGGTTTTCCTTTTTTCATTCTTAGAACCAAGTTTTCCTTTGTTGTGTTTGTCCCTTTCATTGCAAGTTCTTGCTTCTAATCTGTTTTCTACACAAAATTTGATGCTTTCTTCCTTCCTATTTAGTTTAATTTGACTGTGAAAACATTTGAATCTTTGAGGGTTCTTTTCAATTGTTGCCGTAAGTGAACTCGTGCCGAAAAATGATAAGATTTTATTCTTATTTAGCTATATTTTGAAAAAAATTGATTTTGAGCATTATCTTTGATTCTTTCCTCAACTAGAATTATCCTCAAATTTGGATGAGAGGGACTCTGAATTACTTTGGATTTCATTTTATTCAAAACTTGGAAGAAATTATTCACTTAGGTGCCGAAAATTTGGATATTAAATTTTGTGGATTAAAAATGACCTGCTTTGTTCTCTTGTGTTAAGCTCCACAAATGATAAATTGAATATGATTTCATACCTTAAGCTTTTTATGTTCACTTAGTTATTTATATCCCGAAATCAAAATTAGTGAAGTGATAATAATATAAGTACATAAGTATTGTGAGAGATCAACAAAATGCTATCAACTAAAATAGATATACGTTATGCATAATCCTGTCAACTTTGCTCATAGTGGAAAGATATCAAAACTATGACAATAGATGTACAATATGCACAATACTATCTAATATCTATTTTGCTCATAATGAAAAAACAGCTAAATGTGCCATCAGACAAGGTCTTTGTTAATTCAATGTGTCTCAATGTTGTGGTGGAATTGTAAGTGCTCATTTATTTTTGACCAAAGTTTTAGGGTTCGAGACCTAAATATAAAGTTATTTTTGGTAGAACGCGTTGTACCTCCAATGTGGATTCCCTTCCCAGCTAATTTGAGCTAGTCCAACCCCAAAATAGATACTGACTATAGAATTAACAATAAAAAAAATATGTCTAATTATTGGCCGAAGTCTATTTTCCCGTGTTTAATTGAAATAAAACTATTTTGATTGATGATTCAGATGAAAAGTTGTTATTATGAAGAAGTTAAAAATGAATAAACATTTTCATTAAGAAGCATAAGAAAAGAATTTTCAAGTTCAAGCTGTCTACTATGATTATCTAGGACTCCCCAAGATCAAGAGAAATTGCACTGAAAAAATATGAGTCTAAATACGATCCGTGTCTTAGTTATTTCTAACCTACAATTGAGGTACATTATAGGTATACTTTTCACAAGGTAAATCATAGCCATTGAAGTAATTTAGCGCGCATAGTGAATTAGTGACAATTAGAGATTAGGGACGCGACCTATAATATATTGTTTGATGATTTTTTCTGATGTAAGTGAACTTATAATGTGTTACACTTTTTGCCGTCTCACACATGTTTTGATTAGTATTTTCACTATTTTTGTATATAAAAAGACTATAATATCTAGTATTGAACACTTTAGCAGGAATATGATATCCCAATAAAATAATTTTGAATCAATATCTGGCATAAAAAGTATCCTAATTTTTCAAACTTAATACAGTGATTGAGTGTATAATGGATGAGTTCTAATTCATCACAACCTTTATTCACGCTTTCAATAAATCTTTTACTTGAAAGAAGAACTTTCTTGAGTATATGTTTGAAGCCTCTCTTGTGCTTATCAGAAATCTTATTAAGTAAAAATAAATACAAAGTAGTGAAGAAATTCAGTTTGATCTTATTTTCGTATTTTATGTGAATTTACCCTTTTATTTTATATTGAAAGCTTATTAATGATTGAATTGACTTTCCGTATAAAGGATTAACAATCTTTGACACTTTCATTCAAATATTTTGACAGTGATTACCGTTACTGAAATTTGAATTTACTTTTTCGAAGAGTAAGCTTCTCCTACCCCATTTTCATCCTCCTTTATTAAATCTAACTTGGATTATACACTTGCTGTAAAAATCAGGAAACACACTATTGACATGAGGTGATATAATTTAATAATAATTGATCTTATTGATATTGAAGGGGTTACAGCTGTATATATAGAGAACTGAAAAATAACTAATTACAGAATAACCCAGATGTATTTAATAATTATATATGTAGTCTATTATCCCCCCGCAAGCTGATCAGCGGTAACGAGGGGCAGCTTGGAGCAGAGATACTGAAAAGGCTGTAACGGAAGAGGCTTGGTGAGAATATCAGCAAGCTGGTCAGTAGATGGGACATAGTGCGTGACCATCGTTCCTGCAAGTACCTCATCGCGAACAAAGTGACAGTCGGACCCAACATGCTTCATACGATCATGAAGGACTGGATTTTTGGTAACACAAATAGTGGACTGATTGTCACAATAAATCTGTGGTTTCGTCGGGGGAATGCCAAGTGCATCTGTAAGGTATCGTAACCACATGGCTTCAGCAACACCCGCAGCCATGGCACGATATTCTGCTTCTGTGGAGGAACGGGACACTCGCGTTTGCTTCTTGGTGCACTAGGAAATCAGATTCGGTCCCATCATAACAATATATCCAGTAGTGGACTTCCGATCATCTTTGTCGTTAGCCCAATCCGAATCAGAAAAAACAGATATATCAAACGAGCCCTTTTGAAATAAAATTCCACATTGAAGAGTACCTTTAAGATAGCGCAGAATGCATTTCAAGGCCTGAAAGTGTTGTTCTGTGGGAGCATGCATTGATTGGGAGACTCGATTGACTGCATATTGGATGTCCGGACGAGTAACAGCAAGATAATGAAGTCCACCGACGAGGCTCCGATATAGTGTAGGATCGGCAAAGGGAGTATTCGGCCCTAGAGATTGGCGGACTGCCATGGGAGTGACCGCGGGTTTGCAGTCTGTCATTCCAGCTCGATTTAAAAGTTCAAGGGTATATTTTGTCTGATGCATCAATATGGTACCCGATTTGCGGATGAGTTCGAGGCCAAGAAAGAACTCCAGAGGACCAAGGTCCTTAAGTTTGAAGTCACGATGCATAGCCTCAGTAATTTCAGTGATGAGTGATGACGAGCTGCCTGTAATAACAATATCATCCACATAGATAAGAATGATGACTGTCCCTCGAGAACAGTGAAGGGTGAAGAGGCTGTTGTCATGATGGTAGGTGCGAAAACCAAGACCCTGCAGAAAAGTAGAGAGGCGTGTGTACCAGGCACGTGGGGCCTGTTTCAGGCCATACAGTGATTTGCGAAGCTTGCAAACATAGTGAGGACGGTTGGGATTAACATATCCCGGTGGCTGAACCATATAGATGTCTTCCTCAAGATGACCATGAAGAAAGGCATTGCTGACGTCTAACTGATGAAGCGACCAATCATAGTGAAGAGCAAGAGACAAGACCAGACGAATAGTCTGTTGCTTAACAACAGGGCTGAAGGTCTCCTTATAATCCACACCATACTCCTGATGATACCCTTTTGCAACCAGACGTGCTTTATAGCGAGAAAGAGATCCATCTGAATTTCGTTTGATGCGAAACACCCATTTGCACCCAATAGACTTTCGGTTACTAGGCAGAGGTACCAAATCCCATGTACGTTGTTCATTCAGAGCCTGAAATTCCTCATCCATAGCTTGGCACCAGAAACTATTTTTGGAGGCTTGGTTGTAGGTAGTAGGCTCGGTTAAGGGATGTGCATCAAAGGGTATTTGAGGGTGATAGACTTTGGGTTTGAAGGTACCGGCCTTGGCTCGGGTTGTCATAGGGTGAGTGTTGAGAGGAGGGTGATTAGGAAGGGGTGGTGGAGTTGTATGATGTGAGGACGGGGATTGGGTGGGGCTGCCGTGGGAGCTGGGATGTGAAGCGGTGGATGGAGTAGCTGTATGGGTGTTCGGGTGGGAGGTTTGGGGGTTCGGGTGGGTGGGTGGTCGGTTCGAGTGGGTAGTGGTGTAGTGGGGTACCGGGTTAGGTGCCGAGTGAGCCGGAGCATGAGCGTGTGAAAAGGACGGAAATAATGGCACAATGCCAAGTGGATTGGGGGAGTATGGAGTAGAGGAAAGACTCGTGTAAGGAAATTGTTCCTCCACAAAACGAACATGACGGGAAACATATGTTTTCTGAGATACAGGATCGAAACATTTGTAACCTTTGATAGTGGGATGATAGCCTAGAAAGACACAAGGGGTGGACCGAGGTTGAAGTTTATGTTGAGTGTGTGGACGCAACCAGGGATAAACCAGACACCCAAACGGGCGGAGATGGATGTAGTCGGGTGGATGATTGTAGAGACGGGCATATGGAGTGGAGTTGGAGAGAGTGTGAGTAGGCATGCGATTTATGAGGTAGTTGGCAGTAGCAAGGGCATCAACCCAAAAGGAAACGGGTAAGGCGGAATCATGGAGGAGCGCAACAACTGTTTCTATTAGGTGACGGTGTTTGCGCTCAGCAACGCCATTTTGTTCTGGGGTATATGGACATGGAGTGTGATGAAGAGCCCCTAGACTTTGAAGAAAAACACCAAATGCATTGTTGACAAATTCTTTGCCATTGTCACTTCGAAAAATTTTGATTTTGGCATTAAATTGATTTTGAACCATTCGGTCAAAGTTGACAAAAACAGTATAAGCTTCGGATTTAAATTTCAGAGGATAAAGCCAAGTGAATTTACTGTAATCATCAACAAAACAGATATAATAACGAAAACCTTGAACAGAAGGAACTGAGGTTGGACCCCAAACATCAGAATGAATTAATTGAAATGGCGCAGTGGCCTTGTGTTCAGACAGTGAAAAAGGTAAACGACAAGATTTAGACACTGAACAGGACTCGCAATGTAATTTCTCTGAAAAATTAAAACCTAAGGAAGATAAAATGGATTTAGTGATGACGGATGATGGGTGCCCAAGCCGGCGATGCCAGGTGGACGAGAGAATGGCTTGACTCACAACAGACGGAGACCTGGATGGAAGAGTGTATAGCCCATGCTCACAGCGGCTCGTGTACCACACCCGGTTCGTGGTATTGTCCACTATCTGGAAATTGGTGTCATTAAAAATGAGGGTGCAGTTATTATCTTTAGTAAAGCGATAAACAGATAAAAGATTGGATGTGAGGGAATGGACGTGGTGAAGGGTTGAGAGATGAAATTTACCATTTGGGGTATAGACATACCCAGAGCCGGTGTTTGTGATGGGAAGGGATTGACCATTGCCTACTGTAATAGTTTCTGAGCCATGATACGGATGAGGAGCTTGAAGTTGTGAATAATCCGACGTCACATGGGTGTTAGCACCTGTGTCTAGATACCAATCGCTAGATTGAGCGTTTGTGGACGCATGCATCGCCCTTGATCCGCCGGACTGACGATTTACATTCTGCGAGTCATCATAACGATACCAGCAATTAGCCGCAGAATGACCCCGTTTAGCACAAATTTGGCACGTCGAAAGATCTCGTGTGGGCCCTCGCTGGTTTCCTCATCCCTGTCCGCGGCCTGACTGGAAGCCGTCCCTCGGTGGAGGCCCGCCTCTGCCTTGCTGCCTGGCGTTCCGACGGTCACCGCCGCCGCTGCCTCGCCCTTGGTTACGGCGATCATCACCGCGACCCCTGGCCGAGCCCCCGCTGCCAGCCGAGTAAAGAGCCGTGACGCCAGGGGTGGAACTGGCTTCTCCGAGAAGTAATTTGTGTTCTATGTCTAGATTCAATTCTTCTGCATTAAGACATCCAGACAGTTGATTCAGAGTGATTTCGACAGGTGAGAGGCGAATATGCTGTTTGAGAGAGGAATAGCCAGACGGAAGACCACGTAGCACGGCATTCACCACGTCTTGTTCAGGAATAATCTCGTTCACAGCATCTAGGTCAGACAGAATAGAGGCCACATCATCAAGGTATTGAGTCATCGTCTTCGTTCCCTTCCGAAGAGTATGCAATCTGTCACGCAACTGAAAGATATGAGCTGTGGATACAGAGTTGTACCTTGTGGCTAGTGCGTCCCAAAATGAAGCCGATGTGAGAAAACCCCAGGCGTGTTTGTGCACAGAGGGGCTAATAACTGCGAGAAGACAGGCTCAGATCTGAGTGTCTACGATCATCCACGGAAGGTAGTCGGGATTTGGGAGCATGACGCCGTCCTCCTCGGCTGTCTCGGGCGACGGCTTCTCCGCACCGTCAATCCATCCGAGCAGCAAGTTGGCTGCGAGGGCGGTGCGGACGTTAAGTGCCCAGGCCGGGTAGTTGTTGTCAGATAATTTTTCGGGGATGAGATTGTGGAGATTCCTGAGCAGTAATTTTACTCCAGACGGTAAATTTGACAGAGGATCAACAACCTTGTCCATGGCGCCGACCTACGACGGAGGAGGGAGGCCGCGCGGCGTGGTGTAGACGGTGGCGGCGGCGCACACACGTCGGAAAAGAGGAGAGATTAGGGTTTGGGCAGAAGAAGAAACCCTAGATTTGATACCATGATATAATTTAATAATAATTGATCTTATTGATATTGAAGGGGTTACAGCTGTATATATAGAGAACTGAAAAATAACTAATTACAGAATAACCCAGATGTATTTAATAATTATATATGTAGTCTATTATGAGGGATGAATCAGGAGTCCGACCAATACTAAAGCAAAGGTAAGGTCTAAAAGCATTGTGAATAGGTCAATTGATGCATTAGTCTGTTCTATTTTTGATACCTTTGAAGTAGTGAAACTCATTCTGTAGAAGTTCTATGATAAATGTTAGCCTAAAGACTCAAGATTGTTTCCTGAATAATTGTAGCATATGAACCTTTCTTAAGTGAAATGTCTATAAGAGGTAATTGATATGTGTGTCTCATATAGACATATTTCCTTTTTTTTTAGTCAGGCTTTGTGCAAAATTTGCAAAGCCCGTAGAATAGAATGATAGGTTGTTTAGAGGTTTACATTATTGCTCACCAAAATGTTTGTCCAGTTACCTTTGGCCACTCAACAAGACATCTTTCAAGGATAGATTGATTTTGTGGCTATATGCAATATTTGTAGTAGGTACTTGATTCTCTTGTCATATATTTCATGGTACAGAGTGATACTTAGCTTTAGCTTGAATATAAATATTTTATTATCATTTATTAGAGCTCACTTTTTTTTAGTACATACTTATATACTTTATATTATCCTTAAATTGAAATGTAATTATATTTATCTTTTTTTTGTAGGATGAGCATAGTAAATCAACATTATTGTCATTGTAGTTCACCTAATGCACAAGTTAATGGAACAACTCTCTATTTGAGTTATGATTTTCCTCTCGTTGGTAGATCGAATAGGAGTGAGAAAACAATCAATACAATGAATATAGAATTAAGACCCCATGGAGCAGCTTAATAAAGCTTTTCAGGTAAGATATTATTTTCGTCAAGTAAGGAGCCTAAACCAATTGGAATTAAGACTATGTTAACATGTTCTGTGCTATACACCAACTATCCCATTCTCTAGAATAAACTGTCTCAAAATGACAAATTTCATGAGGTAATACAGACTAACGTAATACAACGTCTCTCCTCTGATGGTTGATGATACGAGTTTGAGCACTTATAATCCTTTTGTTGCATGTGTAACTTGGTTATTTATTTACCCCTATTAGTTAGATTATGTTTGGTTTCAAATACACAACACCTAAGTTTACTTTGATTATCCTAATCTGGTATTCTTGGTGATTAGACAATGCTCTTGCATTTAATTTAGGTATTCAACTACTTTGAAATCTTAAGCTTATTTATCTTTTTCGTATTTGCAGGTTAATAAGAAAGATAACAAATCTAGATGATCATATTGCATTGGCCTGTTGTGCTTAAAGCAGATGCACGAGTCCTCGTGAATAAAGTACACATTAATTATCAAAATCATTGGATAACAAATGAAGATCATGTATCCTGTTACCTCTGAGTACAAAACTTTTTACATTGTTAGTCTTCAACAAAATTACACTCAAGCGCTAGTCTTTTTAACAACATACTTTAAAAATATTTAATTATTAGAAGTGAATAAATATTTTGTCCATTACTTTTATGTATTGGCCTTTGTAAATATATGTAAAATTTATTAATTTATCTATATATTTTTCAAAAATAATATGAAAGGATATTTATTCACATATAACTCAATATATATTGTTGGCAAAAAGTGATTTTATGACCACAATAACAATTGTTGCTAAAAGCCTTTATAACTGATTTATAACTGTCTTGCCTGCCAACTTTTTTTTTCCAAAAACTAAAATTGTTAACAAAAAATTAAATTTGTGGGATAATAATTTTTGATGCTAAAGATTTTCATAAGCCATAACTACATGATCTTTTACCAACAAAATGTAATTTACTGCAACAATATTTCTTGTTACGTAAAGTTGGCTTTTGACAATAAAATACTTTTATTGTTGCATAAATTTTTGTGTCGGCTATTATTGCAACAACATGCAATAACTCTTTTATCGTTGTCAAAAGTACTTTTCGCAATAGTAGTCAATATAAGGCAATAAAAAAAAATTATTGACAAATGACTTCTTTGTTGTAGTGAGTTTTGAAATGTGACATCATGATGGATATCATGATAATGAGAGATTCTTGTTTCTTATAACTTAATCTAAAATTATTCTTTATCGTAGAATTATTAATTAGGACATTAGTGATCCGCTCAGATCAATATGTGTGTGGTGGTCTCTATAATATAAAGATTAGTTGATCTCATTAACTAAATCACATACATAGATAATGCATATGGAGATATGATCATTAAACAAACTCACCGGATAATTTCTAATGGTTAGAATTACCATAAACTATCATTAGGATATTATCTTGAAGAGTGTGTTGTAGGAGTTTTCTTTGGCCTGAGATCATTATAGTAATTAATAAGTTATTTATTATACTTTGATACCGAACATTCATGTCTATATGAATGATTGAGAGGATATTGGGTATGATTAAATGCTTGTAGAATTAATGATTGATGAAACATGGAATCTGTCAACTCTGGGTATTGAGTTTAAACTCTATGTTTTCATGTATTATAAACGACTAATCAAGACCTTTGTCAGGGCAATTGAATGAAAGAAGAAAGGAGTTTCTTGGATCATTAAGTAGTTGATTATAATCCGACATTTACACATAGTTGATAACCTATTTGGATTTGACAATTAGACCATATCCAAGGATGATCTGTACCTATACAGACATAGGAAAATACTACTTTATTCTTCTACAGGTTTGTAAGAGTAAACTGTATATCTAATGCTATCCGATCACTAAGGAGTGTTGCTAGACCTTAATCTTGATTAGAATATTGATATAATTTATTTACTATCAATTTAATTTTGAACCTATGGGATCGCACACTAGCGAATGTTTCGATCTTCGTTAATGAATTAATTATTTTATTGCTTGATATTTGTATTAGAGAATTTAGCTAGTCAAGAAAATAAAGTATTAGCCCAAACATAATTTTATTATATTCTTCACTAGCATCGAGAATATAAATAATATTATGAATAAATTAATTTTTTTTATTAAGAATAGAAAATTAAATTATATCTCTTAATTGAAATATATATGTGATACACACATACAAACACACACACTAGTCTCGCCACACGTGCCTCATATGTGTAACTTTGGATTATTTAAAATTAGAGGATTTTGTGTTTTGCGAAGATTTTTAATGAAGTGCAAAAAGTTCAAATCACTTCTCAAATATCCTTCACACTTTAATACAATAATATAAACATAACATATATTTTATTGTAATCACATATATATTTTATCATTAGAAGTTTCAAGTGGTTAATGGATCGTCACTTTTGCGTATGTCATGCAATACCTTCTTTTTCTTGCGATTAGAGGCTAAGAGAAATGCATCGATTTGGACCATAATTATAGTACGTTTTTTTCCTATATTTAAAATCTTTTCTTATTCTAAAAGTTAAATCTTTAGAAAATCTTTGATTACTTACTTAAAATTTTTAAAAATTTGGTCATTCTTATATTTTTCTTATTCTAATGCTTTCATATTTATTTCTAAATTTGTTGAATCTTCTAAAAATTAGTTAAAGTTGATTTAAAATTCTTAAACTAATGAAAAAGACATTAGTTATCATTAATTTTGATGATTTCTATTAAGAAAATATTTTACTATACATATTTAATTAATTTTCAGCACGTAAATATTAGGAAAATTGTGAAAAGATGATTTCGTCTAAAGCAATGACTTTTAATGAAAGACAAAAAATTCAAATAATATTTTTTAGGCCCTTCACACTTTTAATATTATATTTATATATGTATAAATAATATTTTGTTATATAATATATAAATTAAATATCTATTATATAGAAGAGCAAGTAGGATGATCAATGACTAATATGTAATTATACCCATTTGCACGGCTAATCATCTAAATGTCTTCTAGATCACTTTTAACAGTTCTATCCAGTATCTTTTGATCTCTCAGATCTCTCCAAGTTATCAAACTGGTTCCACCCGCTTTCAAAATTTGAGAGTTTTTCAAAGAGTACATCGGCGATACTTCAAAACAATCACTTGGACTTTATCAGAAAAAAAATTAGATATGTGTCACTACCTTTAAATAAAGTTTTTCTGGATAATCTGACTTGGTGATAACAATTTAAGATTATTTGAAAAATTTCAATATGAAAATCAAAATTTGATACTCAAGCTTCAACAAGGGTGCATTTCGAAACTTTTCACCAATTTTTTTTTATTCAATATGTTAATTTCTATTCCAACCTTAAAAAGATCATATCGAATCAAAATTTCAGCTTTCAATTTTGTCTTCAGAAGTTTCAACATTAAAGTCTCAGAAATGACTACCGACGCCAAGCATCTCTGTTTAGCTCCTAATACTTTCTAAGGTACACTAATTTTGACGTTCTACCTTTTAGGGTACACTGATTTAGTTGTGCATAAATTTATGAATGTTAATATTCGATGCATTTACTGTTCGTTTAAGAACGTAATATTAGTACAAGTGTACTAATTAGAAAGTGAATAATTTTCCTACATTATAAATTGCATGAATTCATAGTTCATTGTATTAAGACATTTGGTTCAATTTTTCTCATTCTTATTTACTTTTTTATGATAGCATAGAGGTGATAAATAATTTTTAGAGCCATGAATGCGTGAAGAACTCAACTACTTAATGATTAGTCTTAATTTATAGTATTTTAAAATTTTACAAACAACTTATTTAATACACATCTACTTCTTATTGTGTGGAGGTCATGATAGTTTTTAACAAAAGATTGAGACTTTATTTTGTTGCTCAATTCATAACTGCAAGATTTTCATTCTAAACTTAATTCAATTTAAGTAGATGTATTGAGGATGAGAAAGGTTGAGTTACGTCTTGTTATATGTAACTTACTACATTAGTTTTAACTATTTTCTTTCAAGGACATGAAACGAGATGAGCGAAAAAATACTTTTTTTTAGTTCTTTAGGATCCAATTCCTGCATCTATAAATTTTATCGAAATTTATATAAAAACAACTCAGTTGGTCTATTTTTTAACTTAACAAAAATTTCAATGAAAAATAAATTTTGAATATTCAAATCAATTTGGTTGGTTGAATGATTTTAGTCCTATATTGTCCGATAGGATTATATTAGTTGCAAACAAATTGAAAATGCTTTTATTGTAAATTTTTTAGTCTCCACTTGTGAGAATTGTTTGGCATAGATTATATCAAAGATATGGTTATTGTCAAAGTGCTCACAATTGCAAAAAAAAAGATTGATATTTTACTTAGCAATCAATAATTTTCACAAAAGTTATAATATTCTCAATATGAGAATATTGATGCATTTCAATAGTAAATGTTATTAAACTGATTGTACGCTCATAATCAATTTATGTTCTTCTATTCATAATCAGTTTATGAGTCTAAGAGTATGTCGACACTTAATTAAAGCTTACGAGATTCACACTGCACTTTACTTTGAACAATTTTAAGTAGTATAGGTATTTTACAACATTCATCATTTTTTTTACAGTAAAAAAGATGACAATGATAGGATATTAGGTATTGTTTCTATCTGAAGATCTACATTGAACAAACAGAGAAATTAGTGATTGGTCCATATTTATTTCACATTGAAATTCGATACAAATTAATACTACCTTTAATTCCGAGCTTCTTGATTTAATAAAATCAAATAAATTATTTTTGAGAGTAAATTATATTTAAACCAAGACTTTATCCTTTCGAATTGATTTTCAAGTTTATCTCCGTAAAACCTCAAACTTTGATAACAACATTTTCAAGTAACAAAAATTATACAATCTCATATATGTGAATACGAAAAAATATATAATTTTCACTTAAATGACAAAATTAACCTAAATAAATATTTTAGAACACATTTTTCCGGATAAAATAAATATTTCACTTTTATTTAAAATTGAAGAAATCCAGAATTAAATTTAGTCGTGGAGGGCAAAAATTAGGTGTTAATAATTTTCCCCTCCCTTTGGATAGGGAGGATGCAAGTAACCCTGGATAAAGGGAGTTTGACGTTCCTAATTTTTGTCTGACCACAAATTCATTTCTGAAAGAGATTGGAGGAGGTTGTAATGCAGTCGAGTTTTCAACATAGAGCCTAGCTCACATATCCTCGAGCCTCAGGGAATCAAACTGTTTGTAGTTCAACTCAATTGATAAAAAAAATAGTCTTTTATTTCAGACAATCTTTGGCTCAAGATGAGTGATAGATCGATCGAGTTGCGAAAAAGAGGTTTGTAACCTCTTAACCATGAACATGGGATCATCCATAGGCAAGAACTTACTCAGATATAATTTCCACAGCTCTAGGTGTCCTATCACTCGATTGAGAAAAAGAGAAAGTTACCCTTGGTATTAGTGTAGAAATATCCCAAAGGTGAAGGTTAAATAAAAATATCCCAAGGTACCCACATGACTTATGACAGGGGTGTGGTTTGAGGTCAGTGACAATCATCCTTTAGCTCGCGTCCAAAAAGTTTGACGTCCCTCTCTAGACTACGTCCCATTTTGCTGCTAAGAAAAAGTTTCATACTGTGTTGCACCCTTTATGGAGTCGTCCACTCCTGTGGATTTTATTTGAGAATTTCATCCTTTTGGATGCTCTCAACTTCAACTCAAACAAATGATTAGTTGTAAATATAGTGTAATACCCTAGAAAATTTTTCGTTGAAATTTTGTGCGTAAACGTGTTGGATTCTATCTTCTAGAATGAATTATAAATTTTTCGCGTGGAATGTCTTAGATTATGACCCACCATTGCGTAGAGTATTGAATAAGACTTCCAACGATATGTGGATCATCCAAAACGGACACCCGAGAGACGAGTTATGAACATTCCGATCGAATCATGAATAGTAGTGAACAGTAAAACGTGCAGGAAAAAGTACTGAGGCCTGACGTATTTTTTCTCCAACTTTAAATAATTATGACTCCTTGTAGATAATGATCTGGGTGATCTACTATATATCAACAGAAAGCTCTGCGAGTCCTCTTTCCAATGAAATTGGTTTCATCCAATTTGTCTATCGGAGCAAAATGTTATGGTCGATCTACTTCAGCCTATCAAAAGTAAATTTTTGGGTCAACTTCAAATGATCATAACTCCTCGTACACAATGATCTGGGTGAGATACTATAAATCAACGGAAATATATGAGAGTCCTCTTTCTAATGAAATTGGTTTCATCCAATTTGAATATCGGAGTAAAACGTTATGGTTGATCTACTTCAGACTATCAAAACAGTCCACTAAAGGACAAATTCGAGAATTATTTAAATTTTAGGGGCGTTTTGGTCATTCCCCCTCACCCAAAATCAGTCCAAACCCTATATTAAAGCCTATTAGAAGTATTATATGTTATATTTCATCAAATTCCCTTAAAAAGAAAACCCTAAGCTCCTACATCCAACTTCAAGAACCTACAAAGTTCACCATTAATTCTGCAAATTTATTCAAGATTCCAAGTTCCTAGTTCAAGAACTCCAAGAACCATCATTCAAAGGCACGATTAACATCTCAAAAATGAGTATCAATCTAAAGTTCATCATTCAAGGTATGTGGGGTTTTTCAACAAGAACTCTCTTTCATTCTTGTGCCCAAAAGTAATTTTCTTTACAAAGGCATGATTTTTATTTGATTTTTACGAATTTGAAGCATGGATCCATATCTTATGATAATTATTATGAAATATTAATATTTATGATTTTAAAAGATAAATTTACATGTGTGGAGATATAAAGCATGGATCTTGAACGATATTTATCATGATTTTGATATTTGGGTCGTGAATCCCCATTGAAAATTATGTTTTTTTTGAGAAAGTGTATGTTATAAGAACGTTGATGTTGAATATTTGAGATATTTTGAATGATTTGAACTTTTGGTCTTAATGGAATTGTTTTGAACTCGAGTATGAAAGAAATCCACAATGTGGTTGATTTTGATAGATGGGAAGCATGATGGCTCCCGATGTATATTTATATATTACTGAAATTATTTTATTGTGAATTGTTTTTGAAATGATCTGAGCTAAGTTCGGGAGAAATCTTTAGCACCTAGTGGGAGGTATAAAACGACCTTACTTCTCTAGAACTACGTGCCCCCATAGGAGTGAGCCTGAGGCTGATTTATATAGTGATCACTAGTTTACGTGGATTTAATATCGATAGACCTACTCCGATAGTAAGGATACGATGGCTCTCCCCAACATGGGTTGTATGTTGGACTCCATGTAGATCATATGGTTTATGTCGGTTATAGGATCTCCCAGTGTGTGTGTGTTTCCTTGTGTCTATGGTGAATGGTGAAGTGATTTGAAAGTGGAATTGTGAAAGTTATTCTTTCAAAAGATTTAAATGATATTTACATTATGAGAATTGATATTCTTGATGAACTGAAAGTGATTGACAAATTATATGATGACTCACATGTGTTATTGTACTTATTTCATCCTCTCATGATATGATGATTTTCTTTGGGCTATGTGGGTCTTTTATACATCCTTCATATTTCTTATAATTATTTATGATGATGATGTTTATACAATTACATAAACCCCCATATACTCGGTTCCTTTCCATGGTACTGACCCATATTTTTGGATGTGGCTGTATTTTTTTGGAATGTAGATTCAGGTGCTCAGTTCCAGGTTCGACAGTGATTCTTTGGGCACACTGTTCTACATCCTCTGTTGTGGTGAGTCCTCATGTTCCGCGGACGTGATGTCTGATGTTGGTTTCACGAAATTGTTTATATTTGATAACTGAGTATGAGTCAGTTGGGGCATGTCTTAATGGCTCATTGGTTTTATTCATTTTCTTAGAGTCTTGTCAGATTAGTATAGATGTTGGAAGTTGACTAATAAGTCGTATCTTGTTATCTTTCTGAAATTCTTTTATTCTTGGATGATGATTACTCTGTTGATATTTGAGGGTTATTTATGGAAACCCCGTTGATTTGTGTTGAACTGAATGAAAATGGCTCAAAGGGTTAGCTTGGGGATACTGATAGCCTCAAGCACCGTGTCACGTTCCGGGACCCATTTTCTGGGGCGTTACAAACTTAGTATCAGAGCCTAAGGTTTTAAAGTGTCCTAGGGGATCTGACAAGCCGCGTTAAGTATAGTCTTGATCATCGGTGTGTAGCGCGCCACATCTATGAACCTGCGATAGGGCTCTATGACTATTAGGGAGTATTGTCTAAAGTTCAATCAGTTGGCCAAGTATGCTCCTGACTTAGTGGCTGATAATCGGGCTAGTATGAGTAAGTTTGTTACTGGAGTGTGTAGTTATGTGGTTAAGGAGTGTAGGTCTGCTATGCTGAATAGTGAGATGAATCTTTGTAGTCTGATGACTCATGCCCAACAGATTGAGGCAGACAATATTAAGGAGAGAGATAGAATTAGAGGGAATAAGAGAGCTAGGTCTGAGCAGCACGGACAGGGTCGAACTAGATCACAGGGAGGGAGTCGCCCTCAGTATCAGGATCGTTCGTCTATGCTAGCACTGTCATCTGCTAGTGCTCCCATGCCTAGAGGTAGGCAGGAGCAAGGTAGCAGGTCATATGCATCCAGATCCCAGTACAGTGCTGGCAGTAAGCCAAATCATCCCCTGTGTCCTAAGTATGGTAGGGCCCATTTGGGTGAGTGTTGGGGTAAGAAGAGGGGTTATTTCTGGTGTGGTGACATGGGTCACAGAGTTAGAGATTGTCCATAGGATGGACAAGGGAATCATGACTATCACCCTCAGACCCAGACTCAAACTGTTAGTGCTCCAGTTTTAGCGACTTGCCCAGCCCCAGCTCAGGGCGCCTCTTTTAGCAATGCTGGCGGGCAGCGCCAGAATAGATTCTATGCTTTTCCGTCCTTCCAGGAACAAGAGGACTCTCCCGATGTTATTACTGGTATGCTTCGTATATTTTAGTTTGATATGTATGCTTTGTTGGATCCGGGATCTAGTTTCTCATATGTTACACCTTTGATTGCTGTGAATTTTGAAATGAGTCCTGAGATTATTCCTGAGCCTATCCTTGTTTATAACCCAGTGGGTGATTCAATTGTTGCCCAGAAAGTGTATAAAAAGTGTTCTGTTACCGTTCTTCATTAAGTCTTATTAGCTGATCCGATTGAGTTAGACATGGTAGATTTTGATATGATTCTGGGTATAGACTGACTGTATTTTTCTTATGCCTCTATTGATTATCGAATTTGAGTGGTCAAGTTTCAATTTCCGAGTGCATCCGTGTTTGAGTGGTCTGGGAATTCTGTGTCACCCAAGAGTCATTTTATCTCTTACCTCAAAGCTAGAAGGCTTATTTCCAAGGGGTGTATTTACTATTTGGTTAGAGTCAAAGATACTAAGTCTGAGACTCCAACTCTCCATTCTGTTAACGTCGTCGATGAGTTTTCTGATGTCTTTCCAGATGATCTCCCAGGGATACCTCCTAATACAGAGATAGAGTTTGGGATTGATCTTCTTCCTGATACTCAGCCCATTTCTATTCCTCCTTACCGTTTGGCCCCTCCAGAACTTAAGGAGTTGAAAGAGCAACTTAAAGATCTACTAGATAAGGGTTTCATAAGGCCCAGTATTTCTCCTTGGGGTTCTCCTGTGTTGTTTGTGAGAAAGAAAGATGGATCTTTTTGTATTTGCATTGATTACCGCCAACTGAATAAAGTCACCATAAAAAATAAGTATCCCCTTCCGAGAATAGATGATTTGTTTACCCAATTGCAAGGTGCAAGTTATTTCTCAAAGATAGACCTTCGTTCCGGCTATCATCAACTCAAAGTTAGGGAGTGTGACATCCCAAAAACCACTTTCCAAACTCGTTAAGGTCATTTTGAGTTTCTTGTTATGTCTTTCGGGTTAACTAATGCCCCAACAGCTTTCATGGACCTCATGAATCGAGTGTTCAGACCATATCTGGATATGTTTGTCACAGTGTTTATCGATGATATACTAGTGTACTCCCGTAGTAAGGATGAACATTCTGATCATCTCCGAACTATCTTGCAAAACCTTAGAGATCACAAGTTGTTTGCGAAGTTCATTAAGTGTGAGTTTTGGCTAACGTCAGTTGCTTTTCTGGGTCATATCATTTCTTTCGAGGGTATTAGAGTTGATCCCTAAAAGACCGAAGCTGTTAGAAATTAGCCTAGACCTATTTCTCCGACTGATATCTGAAGTTTCTTGGGTTTAGCTGGCTATAACCGCTGTTTTGTTGAGGGTTTATCCTCTATAGCATCTTCTATTACTCGGTTGACCCAAAATAAAGTGAAGTTCTTGTGGTCCGAATCTTATGAGAAGAGTTTTTAGGAGTTGAAGACTTGACTCACTTCAGCCCCTATTTGACTTTGCCTGATGGTGTTGATAGTTTTGTGGTGTACTGTGATTCTTCGAGAGTTGGGTTGCGTATTGATGCAGAAGGGTAAGGTGATAGCTTATGCTTCTAGACAGTTGAAACCCCTTGAGAAGATGGTTAGAATTGTTATAGGACTATGATATGAGTGTGCTGTACCATCCAGGCAAGGCCAATATTATGGCAGATGCCCTAAGTAGAGTGTCCATGGGTAGTGTTTCACATGTGGTAGAAGGTAAGAAAGAGTTAGCTTGTGATGTACATTGTTTGGCTAGATTGGGGGTTAGGTTGTTTTACTCTGTTGAAGGTAGTATAGGGGTTCAGAGTACTTCCGAATCCTCCTTGGTTTTGGAAGTGAAGGAAAAGCAATACTTAGATGCTAGTTTTGTCATACTGAAGGAGTCAGTCAAGGACCCAAAAGTAGAGGCTTTCTCCCAAGGGGGAGATGGTCTGTTGAGATTGCAGGGTAGATTGTGTGTCCCGAATGTTGATGATCTGAGACAGAAGATTATGGCTGAAGCACACGGGGCGCGATATTCTATTCATCCTGGTGCCACAAAGATGTACCATGACTTTCGGGAAATCTAGTGGTGGAGTGGCGTGAAGAAAGATATAGCAGCGTTTGTAGCTAAGTGTGCAATATGCCAACAGGTTAAGGTTGAACACCAAAGGCCTGGTAGTATAATGCAAGAGTTTAGTATTCCCATCTGGAAGTGGGAAGAGATAAATATGGACTTCGTGATTGGTTTACCTCCTTTCCGACGCCATCATGATTCCATTTGGGTTGTGGTTGATAGGTTGACTAAGTCTGCTTATTTCTTGCCTATTCATACTTCATATACTACTAAGGATTATGCTAGATTGTATATCCAAGATCTAGTCAGACTGCATGGAGTTCCCTTGTCTATTATTTCGGATAGGGGTACTCAGTTCACTTTGCAATTTTAGAAAGCTTTTTAGAAGGGTCTTGGTACCCAAGTTCTTTTGAGTTTTGCTTTTCATCCGCAGACTGATGGTCAGGCTGAGCGGACCATCCAGACCTTAGAGGATATGTTGAGAGCTTGTACACTTGACTTTAAGGGAAGTTGGGATGATCACTTACCATTGATAGAATTTGCTTACAATAACAGTTTCTACTCTAGTATTGGCATGGCTCCATTTCAAGCCTTATATAGGAGGAAGTGTAGATCACCCATCGGTTGGTTTGAGGTGGGTGAAGAGACTGTGAGTGGTCCTGATTCAGTATTTGAGGCTATGGAAAAAGTTAAGTTGATTAGGGAAAGGTTGAAAACTGCACAGAGTCATCAGAAGTCATATGCGGATGTTAGAAGGACAGATCTTGAGTTTGAAGTTGGTGACCTAGTGTATCTGAAAATTTCACCCATGAACGGGGGTGAAGAGATTCGGAAAGAAGGGGAAACTTAGTCCCCGTTATGTTGGTCCTTAGAAAATTCTTAGCCATGTTGGTAAGGTAGCTTATGAGGTCGAGTTTCCTTTCGAGTTGTCCTCTGTTCATCCAATATTCTATGTCTCCATGCTTAGAAAGCATATTAGCGATGCCGTGGTAGTGGATTCCTCTGTGAGTGCTGACATTCAAGAAAATCTTTCTTTTGATGAGATTCCTGTTGAGATTCTTGATTTCAGTGTCCAAAGACTAAGGAACAAAGAAGTTCCCTTGTTCAAGGTGTTGTGGCGAAACCAATCTGTTGAGGGTGAAACTTGGGAAGCTGAGGCGGATATGCGGTCTAAGTACCCGCACCTATTTTCTGCGAACTCTGAGCAAGCCGAAGGTACCGTTCTTTCCTAAATCAGGCACTTTTGATAAAAGTTGTAGCAGTTCAGCTGTCATTTATTATGTGTTCAGCTGTAGTTTCTTGAATTTATGCATTCTATGTTGCTTTCGGAGTGAGAAACGAAGTGGTGATGAGTCTAACGAATGGTTTAAGCTGTATGCTCTATTCCCTATCTAATCTTGGCATGTCTAGCGTCATTCGACGATGAATGTTTCCAAGGGGGATGTTGTAATACCCCGAGAAAATTTTCGTTGAAATTTTGTGCGTAAATGTGTTGGGTTCTATATTCTAGAATGAATTATAAATTTTTCGTGTGGAATGTATTAGATTATTACCCACCATTACGTAGAGTATTGAATAAGACTTCCAAATATATGTGGATCATCCAAAACGGACACCCGAGCGACGAGTTATGAGCATTCCGATCGAACCATGAATAGTAGTGAACAGTAAAACGTGAAGGAAAAAGTACTGAGGCCTGGCGTATTTTTACTCCAAATTTAAATGATCATAACTCCTTGTACATAATGATCTGGGTGATCTACTATATATCAATGGAAAGCTCTGCGAGTCCTCTTTCAAATGAAATTAGTTTCATCCAATTTGTCTATCGAAGCAAAAAAGTTATGGTTGATCTACTTCAGCCTATCAAAAGTAAATTTTTGGGTAAACTTCAATCGATCATAACTCCTTGTACACAATGATCTGGGTGAGATACTATAAATCAATGGAAAGATATGAGAGTCCTCTTTCTAATGGAATTAGTTTCATCCAATTTGAATATCGGAGTAAAACATTATGGTTGATCTACTTCCGAGTGAAATCTTTAGCACCGAGTGGAAGGTATAAAGCGACCTTACTTTTCTAGAACTATGTGCCTCCATAGGAGTGAGCCTGAGGCTGATTTATATTGTGATCACTAGTTTGTGTGGATTTGATATCGATAGACCTACTCCGATGGCAAGGATAGGAAGGCTTTCCCCAACGTGGGTTGTACGTTGGACTCCATGTAGATCACATGGTTTATGTTGGTTATAGGATCTCTCAGTGTGCGTGTGTTTCCTTGTGTTTATGGTGAATGGTGAAGTGATTTGAAAGTAGAATTGTGAAAGTTATTCTTTCGAAAGATTTAAATGATATTTACATTATGATAATTGATATTCTTGATGAACTGAAAGTGATTGACAAATTATATTATGACTCACATGTGTTATTGTACTTATTTCATCCTCTCATGATTATGATGATTTTCTTTGGGTTATGTGAGTCTTTCATACATCCTGCATATTTCTTCTAAATTTTTATGATGATGATGTTTATACAACTGCATACACCCCATATACTCGGTTCCTTTCCATGGAACTAATCCACATCTTCGGATGTGGGCTGCATTTTCTTGGAATATAGGTTTAGGTACTTAGTTCCAGGTTCGACAGTGATTCTTCGGACATGCTGTTCTACATCCTCTGTTGTGGTGAGTCCTCATGTTCTGAGGATGTGATGTCTGATGTTGGTTTCATGAAATTGTTTACATTTGATAACTGAGTATGAGTCAGTTGGGGCATGTCTCAATGGCTCGCTGGTTTTATCGATTTTCTTAAAGGCTTGTCAGACTAGTTTAGATGCTGGGAGTTGACTAATAAGTCATATTTTATTATATTTCTAAAATTCTTTTATTCTTGGATAATGATTACTCTGTTGATATTTGAGGGTTATTTATGGAAACCCCGTTGATTTGTATTGAACTGAATGAAAATGGCTCAAAGGGTTAGCTTGGGGCTACTCATAGCCTCAAGCACCGTGTGATACTGGGGACCCATTTTTCGAAGCGTTACATATAGCATTACACAAATATAAATCAGCGCAAACCTATTTGAATATGCTATACTGAGATAGTTGATGAACCAAGTTGCACAACGTGTTCTAAAAATATTGTGCCACTTTGAATGGAGTGAAGATCCAACATTTCTTATTGAAAGGTAGACGATCCAATTTAAGTGTAACATGCCACTTTGAATGAAGTGACGGTCCAATATGTCTCATTGAAGAAAGGATGACCCAATTTCAAAGTAACCTGCTACTTTGAACGGAGTGACGGTCCAACGTGTCTCATTAAAGGGCAGATATCCCAATTTAAATTCAACATGCCACTTTGAACAGAGTGATGGTCCAACGTGTCTTATTGAAGGGCGGATAACCCAATTAAAATATTATGTGTAACTTTGAACGGAGTGGCGATCCATCGTGTCTCATTGAAGGATGGATCACCTAAATTAATATAACATTCCACTTTGAATAGAGTGATGGTCCAAGGTGTCTTATTGAAGTACGGACGACCCAATTTAAATGTAACATGCCTCTTTGAATAAAGTGACGGTCCAACGTGTCTCATTAAAGGGCGGACCACACAATTTAAATGTAACATGCCACTTTGAATGGAGTGACGGTCCAACATGGCTCATTGAAAGGTGGACGACCCAATTTAAATGTAACATGCCACTTTGAATGGAGTGACGGTCCAACGTGTCTCATTGAAGGGTGGACGATTCAATTTAAATATAACATGCCACTTTGAATGGAGTGATGATCCAACGTGCCTCATTGAAGGGCGGACGACCTAATTTAAATGTAACATGCCACTTTGAACGAAGTGAAGTTCCAGCATGTCTCATTGAAGGGTGGACGATCCAATTTAAATGTAACATGCCACTTTTAATGGAGTGATGGTCCAACCTGTCTATTAATCACCTGCACTAAACTTATTAGTATCAAATGCAGTATGAGGGCAATCATGCATACCTTGCTTTAGTCTGCCACCTGAGGGAGGTGAAAATTCATAATGTAATAACATATTATGTTGAAGAAGATTCCAATCCATATATTAACGTGTCACTCTAAAGAGAGTGATAGTCGAATAACATAATAACATGTCACTTTGAAGGAGGTGAAGATCCATAACACAATAATATGTCACCTAGAGAGAGATGACGGTTTATAACATAATAATATGTCAATATAAAGGAGGTAGCATTCCCTAACATGATATCATATCACGCTGAAAGAGGTGACAGTCCATATAATAATATGTCACTCTGAAGAAGGCGACGATCCATAACATAGTAATATGTCACTCTAAGAAAGGTGATAATCCATAACATAATAATATGTCACTCTGAAGTAGGTGGTGATCTATAACATAAAATCATGTAACACTTAAAGAGGTGATAGTCCATAACATAATAACATGTCACTTTGAAGGAGGGGACGATCCAAACATAATAACATATCACACCGAAGGAGGTGATTGTCCATATATAATAACATGTTGTGCTGAAGTCAGTGACTATCCATAACATAATAAAAGGTTACCTCAAATAAAGAGATGACCTGATGCACCCTCTTAAAGGGTGGAGATCCAAATATAATAAGATATATCCTTATAAATGGGGGATATCCCAAATGTAATAAGATGTGTCACCTCGAATAACATGATGATTGGGTATGTCTTCTTGAAATGGTAGATGACCCAAATACAATAAGATAGGGTGATAATCCGTTATATCTTCTTGATAGGGTAGATGACCCAAATATAATAAGATACATCACCTCGAATGGGGTGACAATCCTAGGCGATCTTGCATAATGTCACCTGCATGACTCAAAAAATACCCATTAATAATAATTTATTGTAACTAAGTTAAAACTGCAATAGAAGAGGTCGTTTAACTCAAGATGATTTGGAGATAGTGTTTTAAGTGATATCCCCATATCTTAATTGTTTTGCTTGGTTATTTCCTACAAAATTAGAGAATGTGTTAGAGAACATAATGAAGTAATAGAAACATAAATAAAGGGAAAAAAGGATATGAGAAGTTGTTTAGATTATTATGACAAGGCCATAGTGGATCTGGTAATGCCCTTTACAAGCTTATCATTATCAATGATATGACTTCATTGTTCCTGCATGCAATGAAAAATTATTAGTTTTGAGAGGCTGACTGTGTTGGTTTTTTCTTGATTTCCTGATGCTCCTTGTTGATCATCGATTTGCAGGGTTGAAGTGCAGTCTTTGTAGAATTTTTGAGGATTTCCCTAAAAAATTTTGCCTTAGTTTAGAAACTCCCAAACTTTTTTATAACTTATTACATCATTTAGTATGGAATTATTGAGATCTTCTAAAAAATTCCGCCCTAGTGTAGAATGCAAAATACTTGAGTCCTTTTTGGTGTAGCATAACTTGAAATTTTACAACTTCTCAAATTTATGCACCGATTCAGCTTCAGTAATGTCTGATGTTTAACTTTGTAGCAAATGTCAAGTTCTTATGAATTTTTTGAGACCTTCTCTAAAATTTCTTCCCCAGTTACACGGTTCAATGTTATCTCCATGTAACTAAGAAGAAAATCCTCCAAAATAGAATCTTGTGGAGAATATGATCGAGCTAGTTTGGTGCTCACATATTCTATTAAGGTAGGAATCATACCATACGTAGTTCTACCATAAAACAGAAAAATAATTTTTCTATGGGATTGACTGAAGATGACATAAGCCGCCTACGTATTCCATTCTTGGAAATTTAGGTCAAACGTAGTTCGTATAAAATAAAAAGAAATATTTAATATTTTTGATAATATGAATGAATCCAACACAGTCCGCCTACGTATTTCACTAGGGAAACCAGGTCGAACATAATTCATTTACTAGAATGTACGATTACAAGGAAATCACAAAGCACAACTACAAAAAAATCAAATAATAACTCCAAAATGTAAGATAGTGTGCCTTGGAGGATTTTTTATTCTTTCTTGCGACTGATGTCACCAATGATTACTTTACTTTTGTCTTCGCAAGATGAGTAAGTTTTATTACCAACACAAATTCGCCTCTCTTTTTTAAAAGAAAAGAAAAACACTCAAAAGATAAAAATGTTAGTTCATGAATGGTAATAATTCCCTAAAGTAGTATATGATAAAAATCAAGAAAATATACATAACTAAAAATAATGATGCACTTTAGCATATAAATAATTTATAACGACTCACCCTGTGAGTCGTAGGGTGTGATTACAAGTTGTAAGTACCCAAATAATAGCCTGGCCAGTGTGTGTGGGTAAATTTTCTATTCTGAGTATTAGTGGCTCCCAATGAGTCATATATACTCATTATGTGTCTTAGTGTTCCGATCGTAGTGAAAACAGTGTACTAACCTAGGTACCTGTTGTGACTACGACTAGTATGTTACGAGTCGTAAGGACTGGATACAAGTCGTATGGTTCGACTTGAAACCAGACTAGTGTGAAGTGTCCCTATACACTTACCAAACTATGAATGGACTAAACGAGTCATAAGGTGATCCAATAAGTCATGAGGTCACCCATAGCGACTGGGTGTAGATTTCCAATCTTTTAATTAAGGGTATTTTGGTAATTTTCCTCTTTCCCCACTTAGACCGTACGACTTAAAACCCTCTTTGGGACTTCATTAAATTATGATTCCCTATCAAAACACTTTCTCAAATACTTTAAATTCCCTTAAGAAAGATACTTAGGGTGAAACTGATCATCCATGGGCTCAAGGGTTGATTTCTCTCCATAAAACTTAGTGTTTCAGGCATGTTACTCTTTCCTATTTCTCAATTTAAGAAAAGTATGTATTTGAATGGTTTAATTGGATAGTTTCTAATGTGGGTTTTCATGGGTTGAGGGTTTTGAATAATTATTGTTTATGTGATATTTCATGTTTACATATGAAGTGGTTATGTTTTAAATGGTGGTTTTGAAATCAATTTGATGAATGGGCATTGTGAATTAACTAGGTAATTGAGATTTCCCTTAATTTTATGAATATTGTCAATTGAATTAGTAATAATCCCAACCCAAATTTTTTTAAAGTGGTTTTGAGTACGAGTAAAATTACATTGAACTATTTTTGGAACAATCGTATGATATAAAGAGGTTATTAAAACATGTGGTTTCATTTAATGAACAGGGGGTCATTTTTTCAAGTTAATTAAATTGAGATGGCATGTTAATGTTACCTTTCAAGTGTAATTGGTATGACGATACCAACAATGTATGCCTAAATATGTATTACAGTCCAATGAATAGGAATGTATATAAATATTTTAATTTGGGTTTAATGAGGGTTGTGTAGCTGAGTCGTGAAAGTTGGGGTCCCGAGGGACCAATACTGGAAACCGCAAATGCCTACACGGGGTCTAAATGACTGGGAGGTTTGATCCCATCATTATTATATGATTAAGAGGTTCAAATACCTCATATTATATTTCATGATTGGGTGCTTAAGTTACTTTGGTATGATGGGAGGTTCGAGTTTCTATGGTGCATATGTACATCCTATGGTTCGTGCAGCTACACACACTGGGACCTTTTAGCTGGGGGAGAGCTGGACCCATATAGACCGTGGGTTTCCTCTTATGTTTTGATGGTTGAGGTACACAATCCAGGCTAAAGTATTAAAGTGCATGCTAATCCTTGTTCCCCTTTCCCAGTATATTATCTATGTATATATATGATGATCTTCATATGGTTTTAAATCAGATTTAACTTTGTCTATTTTATCCCCTATCCCTGAGTTACATGCTAGTGCTCAACCCACTAACTATCATCGGATGTTGTACCCCATATGATGCAGGCACTGAAGTAAACACCCTGGGTTTTGATCCTTAGAAAATTTCTTGGATTTCTTGTTTCTCGACATCATACGACTAGGGGTACTAGTCGTATGATGGAATACAATTAGTATGGTCTTATACATATACTGGCCAATATTGGTTGGTAGGTTTGATTGGTTTCTAGTGTGAGTACAAGTGGATTACCATAAGCCATAAGATAGGGTATGAGTCGTACCATTTGCTATTATGTTGGATAGTGTCAAATCTCTTTTGATTCTATTCTACCTAGGGTATGGTTTATGGGTACCAATCATATGATTGGGTACGAGTGGGACTTTGGAGTTATAGGTTGGTTAGTGTAAGGGTTGGAATTCTTCTTAGGGTACAAGTGGAGGGTACCACTCATACCCTAGGGTACGAATAAGGGAGAGATAGTGGTACCCTCCTGAAAGATTTTTATTCTACATTGCTGATCAAGGACATAGCTTTTTCTAGGTTAGTTGTTCATATTCAATAGATGGATGAGCAAAAAAAAAGCAGCCTGAGATAGAAGAAAGACTGGGTAAAAAGTTTAGTTTCTCTGACCAAGGTGGTGGTCAACAGCAAAGTGGTCAGGATGGTGGTAAGTGGCTAAATAAGAAGTGAGGGAGTTCTGGTTCCTTCTTTACAACTAGTGCTCCTTACCTGAAGCAGGCGGGTGATAGGCGTCAGTAGGGTGACAAAAACTTTAGGGCATAAGGTGCCCAATTTTAGGAAAGTGGGGCACAATCGACTTTATTATGTCCTCCTTGTAGATGTTGTGGTTGGTTACACCAGGATTTTTGTGATGAAGGAAAAGACAGGTGCTTTAAATATGCTCAGCCAGTCCATATGCTTAGAAATTATCAGGTTGGTAAGGTTACTTTGGGAGTGAATAAGGTTTCGGTTTCCTCTTCATCTGCTTTTACACCGAAGGATGTTGCTTCTATATCTTTTTCTTCTTCTGGTATCGACACAGGTCAGGGTAGGTTATATGTTCTCACTACCCAATTGGATTTTGAGGCATCATCTGATATTGTGACTATACGTTGCAACTCTTTTCTCGAGATGTTTATTATTTACTTGATCTGGGGTCCATTCTTTCTTATGTGACCCCATATGTGGCTGTGTATTTTGGTTTTGATACCGAGGTTATTTTGAATCCCTTTTATATTTTTACCCCGATAGGTGACTCTATGGTTGCTAAAATAGTTTATAAGGGTGTGTGGTATCTATTGATAGTAAGGAGACTTTGGTGGATTTGTTCAAATTAGTTATGGTGGAATTTTATATTATTTTGGGTATGGATTAGTTACATTCGTGCTACGCGTCCTTATATTCATGAACCCGCAGGGTTGTCTTTAAGTTTCTTAGTAAGTCAGTTATTGTATTGAAGGGTGGATCCTTAGCTCCCAAGGGGAAGTTTATATCATATCTTAGGGCTCAGAGATTAACCTCTAAAGAGTGTCTTTATCATTTGGCATGGGTTAAAATCTCTAACTCGAAAGGTCCTTCTTTACATTTGGTTTTGATGGTTAATGAGTTTCCTGAGGTCTTTCTGGATGAACTTCCCAGTGTTTCTATGGATAAGGATATTGAGTTTGGGATTAATTTAGTTCTGGACACTCATCCAATATTCATTCCTCTTTATAGAATAGCTCTGGCGGAGTTAAGGGAACTTAAGGAGAAACTTAACGATCTTTTCACTATGTGTTTTATCTGTCCTAGTATGTCCTCGTAGGTTGCACAGATGTTATTCGTACGTAATAAGGATGGTTTCTTTTGGATGTGTATTGACTATAAACAGTTGAATAAGGTAATAGTTAAGGACAAGTATCCTCTTATGAGAGGATAAATGATTGGTTTGATCAGTTTCAAGGTGCCAAATTGTTTTCTAATATAGATCTTTGATTTGGGTATCATCAACTAAAGATTAGGGAGGTGGATATCCCTATGATATCTTTTTGTACTCGATATGGGCAGTTTGAGTTCTTAGTTATGTCTTTTGGTTTGACCAATTCCTCGAAGGCATTCATGGATTTGTTGAATAGGATATTCCATTAGTTTTTAGAACTTTTTGTCACTGTGTTCATTGATGACAATCTGGTGTATTCTAAGAGTGATTTGGATCGTGCCAATCACCTCCGTGTAGTGTTGCAGACTTTGAAAAAGTAGTAGTTGTATGCCAAATTTCGTAAATGTGAGTTCTGGTTGAACGCTGTTAATTTTTTGAGTCATATTATTTCTAGTGAAGGGATCATGGTAAATCCACATAAGGAGACGGTGGTTAAGAAGTGGCCTAGACCTACGACTCCAATTGATATTTATAACGTTTTGGGTTTGGCTAGGTATTATAGGAGGTTTGTGGAAAGTTTCTTGATGATAGTTGTCCTATTAACTATGTTGACTCAAAATATGGTAAAGTTCTCTTAGTTGGATGCTTGTGAGGGTAGTTTTGAGAAGCTGAAGGATAAGCTAACTTCATCTCTGGTTTTGACTTTGCCTGAAGGCAATGATAAGTTTGTGATTTATTGTGATATGTCCCGAGTGGGACTTGGTTGTGTTTTTATACAGCATGGTAAGGTGATTGCGTATGCATCTAGGCAGTTGAAAGTGCATGAGAAGAATTATCCAACTCATCACCTGGAATTATTAGTTGTGGTATTTGCATTCAAAATCTAGTGACAATATTTGTATGGAGTGCATATGGATTTTTTTTGGATCATAAAAGTCTACAGTATGTGTTCACTCAGAAGGAGCTTAACCTCAGGCAGAGGAGATGGCTTAAGCTTCTCAAAGAATATGACATGAGTCATCACTATCATCTAGGTAAGGCTAATATTGTTGTTGATTCTCTTAGTAGGTTACCCATGGGGAGTTTGGCTTATGTGGATAAGGAAAGGCGAGGGTTGGTGAAGATATTCACCCTTGGCTAATGTTTTAGTTCACCTTTTGGACTCCGAAAATGTCGGTATATTTGTACATGAAGTAGTTTAGTTGTCTCTTGATGCAGAGATCAAGAAGAAACAAATGTTAGATCCTACCTTGATAAAAATCAAGGGTGATGTAGGTGGGCAAAATATAATGGTATTTTAGATCGGTGGTGATGGTACCTTGTGGTACCAAAGGAGGTTATGTGTTTCGAATATCGATGGGTTATGAGAAAGGGTATTGGCTGAGGTACATGAATCATATTACGTTGTTCATCACGTCTCCATAAAAATGTATCTGATCTCAAGGAGATATATTGGTGGAATAGCATGAATAAAGATATGGTTATTTTTGTGGCTAAGTGCATGATGTGCCAATAAGTCAAAGTTGAGAACATGACGCTTGGTTGGTTATATCAGGAAATAGATTTTCCAGAATGGAAATGGGAGGTGATCAACATGGACTTTGTTATCGGTCTTCTTGGTTTCGAAACCAATTTGATTCAGTTTGGGTCATCTGGATTGAATGACAAAGTTGGCTCACTTTTTGCATGTGAGGACTAACTTTTTGGTGGAGGATTATGTGAGGTTATATCATTACGAGATTGTGAAGCTATTGATGATAGGCAAATTTACACGCCTATATCAATATATTTTGCCCATATTTGTGCCATGTTTTGAGAACAAATTATATATTTCATGCACTTTTAGTCCTTTTTCCTGTAAGTGAGCTAACGAACATGATTAGCAAAGTTTCAGGTATAATTGATGCAGAAATCAGCATTTTATGGCTTACTTGACGCCAAAGAAAGCTCACGAAGGAAGGAAAGGGAGCTTGGACGCCTAAAGGACCAAAAGTGATACATGGAAAATCTGTACCGGGCTAAAACAACATTTCTGAAGACTTTGGGGACTTGCAGTAACTTAGTTGGATTTGGATAATGATACATTAATCTAGTACAATTGGGTTAAGTATTTCATTAGTTTATTTGGATTTGGATAATGTTACATTAACCTAGTACAATTGGGTTAAGTATTTCATTAGCTTAATAGGATTTGGTTAGATATTTCATTAGCTTAGTAGGATTAGGATATGGGTATTATAAATACCCTATCATGCTAGAGATTTTTATCAATTCTTGACTTCAAAAAGACATCTTCTAATACATTCTTCTTCCATCAATTACAACTCTTCTAATCTTTCCGTTAATTCTATCTTTCTTCTTCTATTCATCTATTCAATTCTTAATTTCCGCAACAAGAAAAAAGTTACTTTGCCTAGGAAATTCACGCCTAACGCCTACCACTTGTGCTACACGAAATTAATCAATCTTGTGGTATAACAACAATGTCAATCGTGATCTCCTTCGCAATCATGGGTAACTAAACTTCTCTGTTGGGGTTATGGAAGCCAACTGAGATACTATCTATTGCTATGAGTTGGTGAGTTTATGACACGTATGCTACTTATATCATTACTCTCTTCATCTTAATCTACATTCTTTGTGGTTACAAACGCAAGAATACGCCAGTATAACATTTAACTTATTCGAAAGAAAGGTTATTTGTCTGAAAAAGAGATAATGTCAAGGTAGTAAGGTCACCCCCTAAAATTCCCTACTAAACAGTTAGTGCCGTAACTGGATTAACCTCTTGGAGAATTTGTACCGTTAGACACGCTTTAAGCTCGAAAGAGTTAAAGTGAAATAATCCTCGAATAGGTCGAAAGACGCCTGGATTTACCATTGAATACAATTCTCTATAAGCACATGCATGTCGGAATTCTACATACTCATAGTCAATAGAGACGTATAACTCAGAAGGTGGACATAACCCCAACGCTTTAATTCTCATTGTTTACAACTTACGTAACAATCCTTTTCTTTTTACTTTGCTATTTTCAGCTTTTACTTTATTGTTTTGGTTACACATTATAATCCCCCCTAATTACGAGACTTGCACTAAAAGTCTAGTAATTTTACTTACTTGTTGACCAAGCTATTCCCTGAGGGATCGATACCCAACCCAGGTTGGGTTTTATATTTGCTAACGACCGCTTTACACTCCTTAGAGAGCTGTAGATTGAGCGTTATTAAAAATTGGCGCCGTTGCCGGGGAATACGAGTGTTAATCAAGTTCGTGATAATTACTAGACCCTTTGGTCAAAGATTATCGTACTTTTTCTTTTAGTTTTAGTTTTTGTTTACTGCAGGTTTTTTTTTAGTGCATGCCCCATACTCGAAGTTCTGGTCAACCGTTATTACCTATCAATCCTGAACCACAACGCACTGGTAGAATGGAAGCACAAGCAGAAATCGAAAGGATGGCTGCTCAACAGGAACAAGCAAGATTGGCTACTCTTACCGCCACCCAAGTACACCAACAAAACATTGATAACCTTGGGCGAGCAATAAATCCTGACGATGAGGATTTAGGAGATGACGAGTTACTAAACTCAAGGCGTGATGCTGAAATCATAACACCTGCCAACAGAAGATGTCGTCAAGCTCGGTTTAGGTATGATCGCCAACCCATGCAACCATCTTTTGACGACGATGATGATGATCTTGATGGTGCCGGAGCCATTGGAGCCATAATTCCACCACCATTAGCGTCCGGAGCCAAGTTCAGCATCACAAGCACCCTGATTCAGTTATTGCAACTCAAGGGATTATTTGGTGGATTAGCAGGCGATGATCCGAATATGCATCTCATCAACTTTATTTCCACATACAAGTCGTTTGACAATCCTGGTGTTGGTCAGAATACAATTCGATTACGTCTATTTCCATTGTCTCTGTCTGGGGAGGCAACACTATGGTTGAATGGGCTGACTCCTGATTCAATTACAAATTGGAGGCAATTGAGAGACGCTTTCCTAGAAAGATTCTTTCCTCCATCCAAAAGAGCACAATTGAGAGATGAAATCAGCAACTTTCGTCAGCTTCCCACTGAAGCTCTTCATGAAACATGGGAGAGGTTCAAGACAAAGCTAGCGAGATTCCCAAACCATCACATGACCAATGTTCACCTAATGGAGATATTGTATAGAGCCTTGAATTCAATAACTAAGCCAGTGGTGGATAACGCAGCTGGAGGATCTTTTATGGACCTCACCTTTGGTCAAGCAAGCAATATGCTAGATCGTATGATGAAACAAAGTAGATCTTGGCATACCAGGGATTCTGAGGTAGCAAGCCCCACTTTGTCTATAGGAATGACTGCAGACCAAAGAAGAAGAGAAGAAGAACGTGATCAAGATATGGCGCATCTGAAAACACAAATGGATCTTCTTACAAAGTATTTATTATCAGGGAAGACCGAAAAAGTTAAAGCTATTGCATCAAAAGGAAGAGACGAATCTGATTCGGAAGAAGAGGCCAACTACTTAAACAATCAGGGGGGTTTCCGTGGGAATACCCATGGAAACCAAGGTCGGAACTACTATGATAAATCTGGAAACAAAGACCAAGGTAGTTGGAAAAACAAGAATGAAAAGAGTGGTTTGTACGTTCCCCCTGGTAGACGTG
The DNA here is from genome assembly GCA_030864225.1 of Capsicum baccatum var. pendulum. Classification (NCBI taxonomy): domain Eukaryota; kingdom Viridiplantae; phylum Streptophyta; class Magnoliopsida; order Solanales; family Solanaceae; genus Capsicum; species Capsicum baccatum. Next base: position 163,593,026 of record CM061560.1, read on the forward strand.
ACACCACCACATCTAATTCTGGAAGTATGGAAGACATGATGGCTAAATTATTGAAAGGAGTGGAAGCAACGAGCGCGGGAGTAACAGAGGTAATAAATGATTTGGCCTCCATGAAACAATTAGTTGATTCTCATTCCACTTCAATCAAGCAAATAGAGCAGCAATTGAGCCAACTTTCAGCAGCACTCAATCAAAGAAAGGCCGACACTTTACCTAGTGATACTGTGCAAAACCCAAGTAATGATGGGTCATGCATGGCTATTACGACCTGAAGTGGTAAGGTGCTGGAAACTTCAGCAAAAGGCAAGCAAGTGGTTGACGAAGTTGCGGACATGGATGACAACGCAAAAGGAGAAGATGTCGCAGCAACTACTCCTGACATCAAGGACGCCACCTCCAGCACGGTGCAGCCTGAAAAAGTGGAAAAACGGAAGCAAGAGAAGAAGAAATCCATGGAAAGAACACTTCCATACCCACCACCACCTTTTCCCCAAAGATTGAAGAAGGTGGCGGATGACACAAAGTTCAGCAAATTCATGACTATGTTGAAACAGCTGACCATTAATGTTCCATTGGTGGAGGCACTTGAACAAATGCCTGGGTATGCGAAGTTTATGAAGGATCTTTTGACTAAGAAGCGGGCAGCAAGTTATGAGTTGAAAGAAGATGTGCATCATTGTAGTGCAATTGCTACCCGGTCGATAGTTCAGAAGAAGGCCGACCCCGGAGCTTTCACTATTCCTTGCACCGTCGGATCTTTGAATTTTGCCAAAGCATTATGTGACTTAGGAGCCAACATCAATTTGATGCCATTATCGATCTACAAGAAGTTGGGGTTGGGTGATCCTACTCCAACCAATATGAGGGTGGTCATGGCGGATAGGTCGGTAAAACGACCTGTTGGTATTCTATGTGATGTATTGGTAAAGGTTTCTTTATTCATCTTTCCGGCAGACTTTGTTATTTTGGATTGTGAGGCAGACTCAGAAGTTCCCATAATCTTGGGGCGCCCTTTCCTTGCTACAGGAAGTGTGCTCATTGATTTGAGAGTCAATGAGCTTTCATTCCGACTAAATGACGAAGTGGTTCGCTTTGATGTTTGCAAATCAATGAAGCAACCCAAAGATCTCAGTGTATTTTTGGTAGCTGATGTTTTCTTTGATGATGAGAAAGAATTACTTGAAGAAGAGCAAATTATGGATGACCCTTTGGAGGTTGTGCTTATGAATGGAGAGAATGAGGATGCTGAAAATTCTGAAGAAGCTACTTGTGCTCTATCGGGAATAGGGACATATCGCTATGCTCCCAAGAAGCTGGACCTTGATCTCAAGAATCAACCCACACCACCAGCTAAGCCATCTATTGAAGAGCCACTCACTTTAGAATTGAAGGAGCTGCCAAGTCATTTGAAGTACGGCTTCTTAGGAAGCGGAAATACTCTTCCAGTCATTGTGGCAGCCGATTTGGGTGAGCAACAAGTTGCAGCTCTTATTGCTATCTTACGCAAGTATATTAGAGCCATTGGATGAACCATTGCGGATATTATTGGTATTCCACCTGGGATTTGCACACATAAAATTCAGCTTCAAGTAAATTGCACACCCACCGTTGAGCATCAAAGACGTCTAAACCCACCAATGCAAGAAGTGGTGAAGAAAGAAATTATCAAGTGGTTAGACGCAGGAGTTGTATATCCAATTTCTGATAGTACATGGGTAAGCCCGGTACAATGTGTTTCCAAGAAAGGAGGCATGACGGTGGTCGCGAATACAAAGAACGAGCTTATTCCACTCAGACCCGTCACTGGATGGAGAGTATGCATGGACTACCGAAAGCTGAATTCTTGGACACTCAAAGATCACTTCCCAATGCCATTCATGGACCAAATGCTAGATCGATTAGCGGGGAAAGGATGGTTTTGCTTCTTGGACGGTTATTCAGGCTGCAATCAGATTTGTATTGCCCCCGAAGACCAAGAGAAGACAACATTTACATGCCCATATGGTACGTTTGCCTTCAAATGTATGCCATTCGGGTTATGTAATGCACTAGCCACCTTTCAACGCTGTATGATGTCCATTTTCTCTGATATGGTTGAGGACACCTTGGAGGTATTTATGGATGATTTTTCAGTTGTTGGTGAATCTTTTGAGTCGTGCTTGGAAAACTTGAGCATGGCATTGCAAAGATGTGTAGAATTCAACCTTGTGCTGAATTGGGAAAAGTGCCACTTCATGGTAAAAGAAGGAATCGTTCTTGGGCACAAGATCTCTGCAAGAGGAATAAAGGTTGATCAAGCAAAAATAGAGGGTATTGAGAAGCTACCGCCTCCAATTTCGGTGAAGGGAGTTCGTAGTTTTCTTGGCCATGCAGGTTTCTATCGTCGGTTCATCAAAGATTTCTCCAAAATTGCTAGTCCATTGTGCAAACTATTGGAGAAGGATGCGAAGTTTGACTTTAATGAATATTGCTTAAAGGTATTCGAATGCCTCAAAGCAAAACTCATTGAAGCCCCTATCATGGTAGCACCAGATTGGTCTCTCCCGTTCGAAGTCATGTGTGATGCTAGTGGTATAGCCATTGGAGCTGTACTTGGACAAAGAAAGGAGAAATTATTTCATCCTATCTACTATGCGAGTAAGGTCCTAAATGAAGCCCAAAGGAACTACACTGTTACTGAACAAGAGCTCCTAGCAATTGTGTACGCGTTTGAGAAGTTTCGTGCCTATCTATTAGGTACTAACGTAATCATTCATACAGACCATGCAGCTCTTAGGTATCTCATGACAAAGAAGGATGCAAAACCAAGGTTAATTCGATGGGTGTTGCTGCTACAAGAGTTCGATTTTGAGGTCAAAGATAGAAGAGGTTGCGAGAACCTAGTGGCCGATCACCTATCTCGACTTGAGAATGAACATATGGCGCAACCTGAAAATCAGATTGATGATGCATTCCCAGACGAAGAGATATTAGCGACAACAATGGAGGAACTACCATGGTATGCCGACTTTGCAAATTTCGTAGTGAGTAATGTGATACCTGCCAATTTATCTTACCACCAAAGGAGGAAGTTTATGCCTGACATACAGTACTACTATTGGGATGAACCTTATTTGTTTCGAAGATGCGCGGATTGTATCATTCGACGATGTATATCTCATGAAGAAGTGCCTACTATATTGGAAGCATGCCACACTTCCCAAGTTGGAGGACATCATGCAGGTAATCGGACAACAAGAAAGGTGTTGCAAAGTGGTTATTATTGGCCTTCGATATTTAGAGATGCCTACGACTATGTTAGAAGGTGTGACCAATGCCAGCGCCAAGGTGCTATATCGAAACACCATGAGATGCCCATGTCCAAAATTCTTGAGGTAGAGCTTTTTGATGTGTGGGGTATTGATTTCATGGGTCTATTCGTGAATTCGTTTGGAATGAAGTACATCCTGGTTACTGTAGATTATGTTTCAAAATGGGTAGAAGCCGTAGCTTTGGCCGACAATGAAGGGAAGCGTGTTATAGCGTTCTTAAAGAAGAATATCTTCTCTCGCTTTGGAGTACCTCGTACTATCATAAGTGATGGAGGATCTCACTTTTGCAACAAGCTATTCAAATCAGTTTTTGCCAAGTATGGTGTCAAGCAACATAAGGTAGCTACGCCTTATCATCCCCAAACTAGTGGACAAGTAGAAGTTTCCAATCGCAAGATCAAGCAAATCCTTGCGAAGACGGTTAATGCAAATAGGAAGGATTGGTCTAGGAAGCTTGATGATGCACTATGGGCGTACAGTACTGCATTCAAAACACCCATTGGCATGTCTCCTTATCAACTAGTTTATGGGAAGGCTTGTCACTTACCCATCGAGCTCGAGCATAAGGCATTGTGGGCATTGAAGCAATTGACTCGATGAATTATATGGCTATCACTTATCTCGACGAAGTCTAAGTACTCGAGGTAACTATGTCGAACCATGACAATAAATAAGGCACTAGATGGGAGTCAACCCATCGTTCTATCGTTTTATTGTTTTATCATTTATCATTTATCGTTTTGTCTTTCTTTCATTCTAGTACTTGTTGTGCATTTGATAAATGAAAATCCAAAAATATGAGTTGTGCCACGACCAAAAGTAAGGCGCTTTGCGGGAGGCAACCCATCGTACTAATCGTTTTCATTGGTTTTGAGCAAATATAGGTGCGAGAAGTATTCAACGAGGAGATTAGTTTCAAATGACGATTTGGACGTATTGTATGGTAAAGGTGGTAAGTTAGGAATAAGGATGCATAAGGCTATTGATTGAGCATTGCTCATGCCAAAATAGGCATCGAGGAAGGCTAGGCCTAGGTAAAACTAGGCCAAGAACAATGCAAAACCTATACTATAGCCTAAGGTCTCGAAATCTAGTGTGCTATACACTATGCACCGCCCATTCTTAAGTGTGCTATACACTATGCGCCGCCTATGCTATAGCATTAGGTCTCAGTATCTCAAATGCTATACACTATGCGGCGCATATGTCCCTAAATGCCATGACCTATGCGCCGCATATGTGCCTAAATGCCATACGCTATGCGCCGCCTATACTATGACTATGCCAAGCATTATGCGCCGTATATAGGGCATTTTTGTCTCCAAAATCATTTGTAAATGGGTCAAAACCCGACCCATTCTTTTCCTATATAAAGGGGACTTCGTCTTGAAACATAGCCACATTAGAAATAGACCTAAAGGCGCCACATACTCCCTCCAAATCATCTCAAACTTTTTCTTTTTGCTCTTCCGATTCACAAGAACATCTCCAAAGGCTTCAATCACGTAAGTACTCTTGTATTATTCATCTATTTCTCGTAGGTACTACGTGGCTATGCCTATTATGAATTGCTACATCTTGAAAGATTATTGGTGATGTTAATTTGTTTGGATTGTTGACACAAAACCATGTGCGTGAACATATACGTTAGGATAATCTTGACTTGTTTCCGACTTGAATTTGGTTTTAATAGCATTGTTATACTATTTGCGGAATTGCTAGGGTTATGACAATTGCTTAAGTTTAATACTCGGATACTTACATGATAGACTATCCCATTCATCGGGATAAGACTTATAGTTGCCTACCGACGTAGGAGGTTGTGATTGTTGAAAGTAACTATACCATAATGTAACCCCTACGTAGTAGTGTTGTTATACCTGACATGAAAGTAGTGCAATGGCTGCAAGTAGTGATACATCGCTAATTTCCTTGTCGGAACATAGTTCCTAAAACGTATGTCTTCACTTCACTGTTTTGTATTAATGAACCTCAGTGTGCGGTGGTACCCCGATGGCTTGTTTATAGATTGTTTCCTTTGAGTTGATGCTAACATGAATATTGTTTAAGTCTCAGGAACAATGGCACCGAAAGCACGACAAGATAAGGCTACCACTTCCCAAAAGGGCAAGAAGAGAGGTCGCAAGGAACAAGGAGAATCATCCTCAATGCAACTACCCCGACGAATGTTTGGAATAAAATGGGTTCTTGAGGAGAAATCCAAAGAATGGTACAAGAACAACAAGGAACGAAAATATGTTCACATCGACTTGATCAACAAGGACACCATAGTGAAGAAGGAGCCGCGTATGTTGGCGAAAATAATGGCGTTGAAACTGGATTTCATCTTCCGCGACATGGGAGAATGTAATCTTGATTTGACAAGGGAGTTCTACGCCAACTGGTCGCCAAAAACCACAGGCAACGAAGTCAAGATTCGGGGCCAAGTGTTACAGCTCAACGCGGATTTGCTCAACTCCTTTCTTGGTTTACCTTCGGTCGACCCAGCATCATTCAAAGAGCTGTACAGCAGGCCTCCTTATAGAGAAATACGACACACACTTTGTGGAAGTAGATCGATGGCAAGGTGGGGCAGACACCGATACACCGGACGACACAACACCTTCCCCTATGCTCCATTAAATAGGGAAGCAAGAATTTGGTTGCGTATTGTTAACTCATGCCTTATTCCTGGGACTCAATACACCAAAATATCAAGATATAGAGTGTGTTTGGTCTATTCTTTAATGATGAATGTCCCTATCAATTTTGGGGCAATCATTCGCTCTATAATGCGGAAGGCCAGACTCCACAAACGGTCCCACTTAACTTTTGGTAATATTTTGACAACACTCTTGCGGAAGGAGGATATCGAAGAGGAACCAGCTGATCACAAACTCCCACATAACCCGAAGAAGGTTGACCTCACCAAGGTCAAAGATGCTGAAACAACTCATGGTGTCAACCTTACTACTGCGGAGAGACATGCTCGTGATGAGAGTTTTTCCGTCATCTTTATGGCATGACACACTTCACAATGATGAGTGGAGGTCGTGTTCCAACTGCTGAAGAGCTCCAACAGCTGGACCACGACTATCCAATGAACATGCATGCACGGGAGATGTTTGGAGTGGGCGTATACTTTGAGGAACCTCTAGAGGATGATGTGCCAACTGATGACGATCGACGCTTGCCAGACTCCGACGAGGAGGAGAACTCTGACGACGACTCTTATGATGATTCCGACAAAGGGGGTATGACCCCCGACATTGAGGAAGAGTCCGACTGACCAGGTTCTTCGTATTTATTTTCCACTGAGGGCAGTGTCCTGTTTAAGTGTGGGGTGGCGGTATCGCATGCTATACTTCTCTATCGCATCTATGTTTGTTATCTATGTTTGTTCACTTTGTTTTATTTGTTTTATTTTTTTTTGTGTGTGTTCTTAGTTTAAGTTAAGTTTTTTTTAGTAGTAATTTTTTTTACTTAGCTTCGTATGAAATTATTCTAATAGGCAGCATGAGATTATAATAAGAGTATGTGCTACAATTATGACTATTGAGACGTTTAGGCTCTAATTGTGACTCATTATGTGATATTTTGTGGTTCAATTCCTTCACTTGTTGGGTCGAGAGTCTATATTACTTCCAATCAAGTCGACCATGTGCCTTGTGTGTGTGAGATTAATAGTATATTCCATGTTTGTGGCTGATGCTAGAACTTGCCTTGTATGTATGCAAAGAGAAAATAAGGTGTGTAAGTTTAGGAGATGATTTAGGCATTTCTTTGGCAACCTATACATGTTTACCTTCGTTTTACCTACCCATGGACATCATCCTAGTTAAACCCTTTTGAGCCTTTAGCCTATTTCTTTGACAACCTTGTATGTAAGCCTAATCCATTTTTTTCAAGACGATAATTCGATCCAAATTCCTAAGTGATTTAAAGTGTAAAGTCATGTGACGAAATAAGAGGAAATTGGGTGAGTATGATGCTCTAAATTATAGTGGTGCTTGAATGAGTTATGAAAAAGAAAGTGCTATCATAAGAGGTATGTTATGAAAAGAAAAAGGAAAAAGAAAGCTGAAAAGTGAGTTATGCTTAAAATTGAAAAACAAAAGAGGATAACAAGGGTGGTAGAATAAAAGAAAGAAGAAAGGATGAAAGAAAAAAAAATGTCAATGATACAATGTGATGTATTAAAGTGCTTAGGAACCTAGTCACTATTTCTGGCCAAAATAGTCCTACCCATCCCTTAGCCTACATTACAACCATCAAAAGACCTACTTGATCCTAATCTTAACATTCTGACATTTAGTGGAGTATTACACTAAGGGCAAGCCTATGGTCATCAGTTGCTACATATGAATTCTTTGTGAGAGCGAGAGCAAGGATGTTTTGATACCCATGTTTGAAAAATATTCTATACTTGTGAGTGACTATGGGTAATATATTGTGAGACACGCATGGTTGATGAGTTTTGGATAGTTGTACATGATTCCTTGTGCCTTAACTTTTGAATATGAGTTGACCACCATCACGAGTCTATGCTAGAGGTTAAATGGTTTCTACTAATGATCAGAAAACTACTCTTTGTTGATAATTGTTGTGCTTGTCTTGAAGAATGTTTTGTGTTGTTGCTGTAAAACCCTAAGTTGATGTTTAGATGGACATGATATGTTGTTCGAGGACGAACAAAGCTTCAAGTGTGGGGTGTTGATGATAGGCGAATTTACACGCCTATATCAATATATTTTGTCCATATTTGTGCCATGTTTTGAGAACGAATTAGATATTTTATGCACTTTTAGTCCCTTTTCCTGTAAGTGAGCTAACGAACATGATTAGGAAAGTTTCAGGTATAATTGATGCAGAAATCAGCATTTTATGGCTTACTTGACGCCAAAGAAAGCTCACGAAGGAAGGAAAGGGAGCTTGGGCGCCTAAAGGACCAAAAGTGATACATGGAAAATCTGTCCCGGGCTAAAACAACATTTCTGAAGACTTTAGGGACTTGCAGTAACTTAGTTGGATTTGGATAATGATACATTAACCTAGTACAATTGGGTTAAGTATTTCATTAGTTTATTTGGATTTGGATAATGTTACATTAACCTAGTACAATTGGGTTAAGTATTTCATTAGCTTAATAGGATTTGGTTAGATATTTCATTAGCTTAGTAGGATTAGGATATGGGTATTATAAATACCCTATCATGCTAGAGATTTTTTTCAATTCTTGACTTCAAAAAGACATCTTCTAATACATTCTTCTTCCATAAATTACAACTCTTCTAATCTTTCCATTAATTCTATCTTTCTTCTTCTATTCATCTATTCAAATTCTTAATTTCCGCAACAAGAAAAAAGTTACTTTGCCTAGGAAATTCACGCCTAACGCCTACCACTTGTGCTACACGAAATTAATCAATCTTGTGGTATAACAACAATGTCAATCGTGATCTCCTTCGCAATCATGGCTAACTAAACTTCTCTGTTGGGGTTATGGAAGCCAACTGAGATACTATCTATTGCGATGAGTTGGTGAGTTTATGACACGTATGCTGCTTATATCATTACTATCTTCATCTTAATCTACATTCTTTGTGGTTGCAAACGCAATAATACGCCAGTATAACATTTAACTTGTTCGAAAGAAAGGTTATTTGTCTGGAAAAGAGATAATTTCAAGGTAGTAGGGTCACCCCCTAAAATTCCCTACTAAACAGTTAGTGCCGTAACTGGATTAACCTCTTGGAAAATTTGTACCGTTAGACACGCTTTAAGCTCGAAAGAGTTAAAGTGAAATAATCCTCGAATAGGTCAAAAGACGCCTGGATTTACCATCGAATACAATTCTTTATAAGCACATGCATGTCGGAATTCTACATACTCATAGTCAATAGAGACGTATAACTCAGAAGGTGGACATAACCCCAACGCTTCAATTCTCATTGTTTACAACTTACGTAACAATCCTTTTCTTTTTACTTTGCTATTTTCAGCTTTTACTTTATTGTTTTGGTTACACATTACAATCCCCCCTAATTACGAGACTTGCACTAAAAGTCTTGTAATTTTGCTTACTTGTTGACCAAGCTATTCCCTGAGGGATCGATACCCAACCCAGGTTGGGTTCTATATTTGCTAACAACCGCTTTACACTCCTAAGAGAGCTGCAAATTGAGCGTTATCAGCTATATGGGTTATATGTTTCAATTATCTCTGATCGTGTTATGCAGTTTTATCTCACTTTTGGTGGTCATTTCAGAAGGGGTTGGGTACTATGGTTAGTTTGAGTACTACATTTCACCCGAAGATGGATAGGCAAGAAAAAAAGACTATTCTAACATTGGAGGATATGCTTCATGCATTTGTGATTGATTATGGTGGTACTTGGGTTGAGATTCTACCTCTTGTAGAGTTTGTTTGCAATAATAGCTATCATTCTAGTATTAGCATAGCCCTTTTTGAGGCATGTATGGTAGCAGATATAGATATCCTATTGAATGGTTCGAGCTTGGTGTGGTTGGTATGTTTGGCCTAGATTTGGTTTGTCAGGCTATAAAGAAGGTAAGGTGATCTGGGATAGGCTTAACGCTGCTCAAAGTTACCAAAAGTCCTATGTAGGTGTGAGGTGTAGGGAATTGGAGTTTGAGGTTGGGGATAGGGTGTTCCTAAAGGTGTCTCCCATGAAGGAAGTAATATGGTTTGGGAAGAGGTGAAAGCTCAATCCCTGATATATTATTCCTTATATGGTTTTGACGATTGTTAGTAATATTGCGTATGAATTGAAGTTGACTTCTAGTTTGAGATCCACTCATTCGATATTTCATGTCTCTATGTTGAGAAAGTGTCTAGCTGATCCTTCATCGGTTATTTATTTGGAAGTTTTGGGTATCTTGAATTCTCTGTGTTATGAAGAAATTCTATCAGAGATCTTGGATAGACAGGTTCACCGGTTGCGGACCAAGGATGTAGCTTCGGTTAAGGTTTTCTGGCACAACCACAAGGTGGAAGAAGCTACTTAGAAAGCGGAAGAGATCATGAAGTCCAAGTATCCGCACTTGTTTCCTTCTCTGGATATTCATTCAGAAGGTATATGTTCTAGATGACATCTTTGTTTTCTAACTTGGTTAAAGTAAGATTAATTTCCTTGCATTTTTGTTTTCTAACTTAGTTAAAGGTTGGAATGGTTATGTTGGGGTGTAACTCATGCTTGTATTACCCTGTCCATCATTCGGGGATGAATGGTCCTAGTGGGGGAGATTGAAAAACCTTGGGTTTTTACCCTTAGAAAATTTCTTGGATTTTTTGTTTTTGGACATCATATGACTAGAGGGTACTAGTCGTTTGATGGGATACAATTGATATGGTCTTGGTCGTATGCTGACCAGTATTGGTTGGTGGGTTGGATTAGTTTCTGGTGTGAGTACGAGTGGCTCAACATTAGCCCATAAGATTGGGTACGAGTCGTACCATTGGTCATATGCTGGACAGTGTCAAATCTCCTTTGATTCTATTCTGCCCTGGGTATGATTTATGGGTCCCAATCGTATGATTGGGTATGAGTGGGACTTTGGAGTTGTAGGTTGGTCAGTTTAAGGGTTGGGATTCTACTTGGGATACAAATAGAGGGTACCACTCGTCCCCTAGGGTACGGATGAGGGGTGTGGTCGTATCCTTCTGCAGGATTTTATACAATTTAATAGGGGTATTCTGGATATTTCCCTTTATAACTTCTTGGGACCCCATGACTTACAACACCTTTTTGGGGCTTCATTAACCTATTTGAAATCCATCAAACACTCTAAACTCTCTCAATATCTCTCAAGGCTCTTTGGTAAAACAAAAGCTAAGGTTTCGTTCAAGGTGGTCAATTGAGGCTCATAAGAGTGATTTCTTCTCATCTTCTTCTTAATCTAAAGCAAGATACTTCTCCCTCATTGTTAGTTCTAACTAAAGGCATGTTTTATAAATTGTTTTCATTGCATAATTGTTGTATGATTTTAGGTTTTCAAATATATGTTGGGGGGTTTTGGTTACCAATGCTTGGTTATGATTTTCCCATGTTTTAATTATGGATTTACATGTTTTAATGGTGGTTTGGACATTTGGTTACATGGGAATGGTTAATAGGAACTTGGTTCTGGTTTTTGAAACACTATGCCCATAATGTGTTTGATAAAATCACCATGAGAATGCTTTTTACTACATTTTTGGACTTTTAATGGAACTATTACATGGTATAACTTGGTAATGGAACCCTAAAATGGCATAAATGGTTTAAATGAATTGAAATGGGTAAATTGTAAGGTCTTGGTGGTTATGGTTGGTCTAATTAAAAGTTTTGTGGGATACAAAGAAATCCCCATAGCAGCCTAATAATGATCATCTAGTGGGATACATGGGATTCCCCCAAGTCAACTTAATAATGTAATCTATGGGTACACAGGAATCCCTTCTTCTTAAGGATGGCTAAGGACATTGCTTGTAAGCTATAGTCGGTATGATGATACCACTACTTCTAGCCTTGGTTAATAATAATGGAATAGTGGTCTTAGTTATATGGTAATGGTTTTAATTGGGCAATAATGGCAGGGTGTTATAGCTAACTATGAAGGTGTGAGTCCAATGGACAAATACTGGAAGCTTATGTTTCCCGACATAAGGATTTGGTCACGATGACCATATAGGGTACATGAGAATCCCCTGAGCTTCACTTGTAAATATGTATCATAGAGATTGAAGGGTACTTTGGAATCCTCTACTTCTATGGTATCTCCGATTCGTATGGCTACACATATCAAGGACCATTCAGCAGGTTACACTAGACCTATATAGCCCGTGGGTGGTACTAGGAAGGTTAAGCTACGCACACCTAGGTTAATGGTTTAAATGCATGCTAAACCTAGTTCCCTTTCCCGATATGGCTTTGTTGTTGTTATTGTTGTTTGTTTGTTGCTTGGTTTTAAAGGTTGGCATTATTTTATCTTTATCCTGAGTACTTGCTAGCGTTCACCCGTCATCCTATATTTGGGCGGTTCTATCCTCACGTGATGCAGGAATCAACCATTCTACTCCTTTTGCTTAGTGATTGGATTCGGGATCAGCTATTGTATTGAAATGGTGAGCTTCCAGAATTTGAAAGGCTCTATTTCATATCATGGATTTCTTTACATACTTTGGTGTTTTCATGGATATTGGTTTTGGCTATGGTAGGGGGCATGTACCAACCAAATATTATTTTTCTTTTGGTTAGAGGGTTTGTGTGACAACTATGGGTTGGAATGGGCAGTGTCGGTAGGGGTGTCAGCCTTAGCATTGGCACTAGTATTGGGGTTGATACCGTTGGACTGAATTTATAATTGTTCCATCTTCTTTTGTTTTGGATTTATATATATATATATATATATATATATATATATATATATATATTGGAACTCATTTGCTACGGGATGTATGGATTTGTAATACTCTTATTTCCCTAGCTAAATTTACCTTTCAGTACATGAGTATTCATCTATAAATTTTTTAAAATACCCAGTATTTATTAGTTTAAAGCTGACCGTTCCATAGGAAATTGAGTCAGCTTTTCAACGATAAAAAATACGCCCAAATCCGACACCCAGGTGAAGAGTTATAGATTTTTTTAGTAAAATAGTGTACCACCTGGTACTTCACCGCATTGCGCTAATGGCTCATATGACAATTGTCAAATTCTAGTGAGGCTCCGCGATGGTGTCACTTGCTCTAAGAGCAAACTTCCCGATCGTCCATTGATGATAGGCGTATTTACATGCCTAAAGTGCTATAATTTACCCATATTTTAGCTAAGTGTTGAGGACAAAATATATAATTCATGCACTTTTAGTCCTTTTCCTGTGAGTGAGCTAACAAACGTGATTAGCAAGTTTTCAGGTATAAATGATGCAGATTTCAGCATTTTATGGATAACTTGATGCCAAAGGAAGCTTCACGAAAGAAGGGAAGGAGAGCTTGGACGCCTAGGACTAAAAGTGACGCATGGAAAATCTGTCCCGGGCAAAAACAACAATTCTAATGACTTTGGGGATCAGCAGTAACTTAGTAGGATTAGGATAGTGATGCAGCAACCTAGTAGGATTAGGTTAAGTAATGCATTAGCTTAGTAGGAATAGGATATGGGTATTATAAATACCCTATTTTGCTGGAGCTTTTTATTATTCTTATTCCATCATTCATTCAACAATTTCAACAATTCTCTTTCAATTAATTCTTATTAATTTCTCTTCATCTCTTCGACTTACAATTTCCACAACAAGAGAAACACTACTTTGAAAGGAAATCACGCCAAAAGCCATACCAACATATACTTCACGTGAGATCTTTACTTTGGTATAATGATAATGACTATTGTGATTTCCATTGCACTCATGAGTAGCTAAACTTCTCTGTTGGGGTTATGGAAGCCTTATGAGATACTATCTATTGCTATGAGTTTGTGAATTCTTAACACGTATGCTGCTTATATCATTATTCTCTCCATCTTAATGAAAATTCTTGTGGTTGCAAACGCATAGAATACGCCAGTATAGCACTAACTTGTTCGAAAGAAAAGTTATATGTCTGGAAAAGAGATAATGTCAAGGTAATAGGGCACCAACCCCTGTTAAAAAGTTAGTGCCGTAACTGGATTAACCTCTTGGAGAATTTGTACCGTTAGATACGCTTTAAGCTTGAAAGAGTTAAAGTGAAATAATCCTTGATGGTCGAAAGACGCCTGGATTTACCATAGAATACAATTCTCTATAAGCACATGCATGTCCGAATTCCGCATAACTCATAGCCAATAGAGACGTATAACTCATAAGGTGGACATAACCCCAACTCTCAATTCTCATTGGTTAAACATCTTACTAAAAATTCTTTCTTTTTACTTTTCTATTTTCCATTTTTCACTTTGTTACATTATTGCATGCTACAATCCCCCCTTTTTATGAAACTTTCACCAAAAGTCTAATAATCTTTGCTTACTTAGTGACCAATTATTCTCTGTGGGATTCGACACCCAACTCAGTTGGGTTCTATATTTGACAATGACCGCTTGCACTCTTACGAGAGCTGTAGTTTGAGCGTTATCAAATTTTGGCACCGTTGCCGGGGAATACGGTTGTCTACTAAGTTTGTGATAGTTACTAGACCCTTTGGTCAAAGATTCTCGTACTTTACTTTTAGTTGTTGTTTTTGTTTTCTGCAGGTTTTTATCCAGTGCATGCCCCTTACTCGAAGTTCTGGTCAACCATTATTACCTTTCAATCCTGAACCACATCGTATTGGCAGAATGGAGGCTCAACAAGAAATTGAAAGAAGGGCTGATCAACAGGAACAGGCTAGACTTGCTGCTCTGGCCACTGTTCAAGTGCATCTACAGAATATTGATAATCCCGGGCGAGCAACAAATCCTGACGATGAGGATCTAGGTGATGATGAGTTACTAAACCCTAGGCGTGATGCTGAGATGGCGACACCAGCCAACAGAAGAGATCGTCAAGCTAGGTTCAGGCCTAAACGCCGAGCCATACCATTTAATGATGATGATGATGATCTTGATGGAGCTGGTGCCACAGGAGCCATTATTCCTCCGCCATTGGCACCCGGAGCCAAGTTCAACATCACGAGCACCATGATTCAGTTATTGCAACTCAAGGGATTATTCGGTGGACTAGCAGGCGATGATCCGAATATGCATCTGATCAACTTTATTTCTACATGCAAATCATTCGACAATCTAGGCATTGGACAAAATGCAATTCGGCTGCGCTTATTTCCATTGTCTCTATCTGGTGAGGCAACTCTATGGTTGAATGGGCTGACTCCTGATTCAATTACAAATTGGAGGCAATTGAAAGACTCTTTCCTAGAATGATTCTTTCCGCCATCCAAGAGAGCACAATTAAGAGATGAAATTAGCAATTTTCGATGGCTTCCAACTGAAGCCTTCCACAAAACATGGGAGAGATTCAAGAAGAAGCTAATGAGGTGCCCAAACCATCATATGACTAATGTTCACTTGATGGAGATACTATATAGATCCTTGAATTCAGTAACTAAACCTGTGGTGGATAATGCGGCTGGAGGATCATTTATGGACCTCACCTTTGTTCAAGCAAGTGATATGCTAGACCAGATGACGAAGAAAAGTAGGGCGTGGCATACCAGAGATTCTGAGGTAGAAAGCCCCACTTTTTCTATAGGCATGACTACAGAACAAAGGAGATGAGAAGAAGAACGTGATCAAGATTTGGCGCACATGAAAACACAAGTGGATCTTCTTACAAAGCATCTACTATCAGGGAAGACCGAAAAAGTCAAAGCTGTTATGTCAAAAGGAAGAGAGGAATCCAATTCTGAGGAAGAAGCTAACTACGTGAACAATCAGGGGGGTTTCCAAGGTAATGCCCAAGGAAACCAAGGTCGGAACTATTATGATAATTCTGGAAACAAGGACCGGGATCAAGGTAGTTGGAAGAACAAGACTGACAGGAGTGGCGTGTATATTCCTCCTGGACGACGAGAGGCCACTGCATCAGGTTCGGGAAATATGTCAATGGAAGATATGATGGCTAAGCTGTTGAAAGGAGTGGAAGGAACCTGCACGGGAGTAACTGAGGTAATAAATGACTTGGCCTCAATGAAACAATTGGTTGACTCACATTCCACTTCAATAAGACAGCTAGAACAACAATTGAGTCAAATTTCAGACACATTAAATCAAAGAAAAGCTGGCACCCTACCGAGCGACACAGTGCAAAACCCAAGAAATGATGGAACATGCATGGCTGTTACCACCAGAAGTGGTAAGGTGCTGGAAAATTCATCCCAAAGCAAGCAGGTGGCCGAAGATGTCATAAGTAATACAGAAGAAGATGACGCCGTCGAAACTGATGAAGATGCTCATGATGTCATTCCTCAACGTCCACAGCCTGAAAAGATCACCAACCCAAAGAAAGAGGAAAAGAAAGTCGTGGAGAAAACTATTCCCCTTCCACCACCACCTTTTCCTCAAAGATTAAAGAAGAGAGCGGATGATACAAGGTTCAATAAATTCATGACGATGTTAAAACAGCTGACCATTAATGTTCCGTTGGTTGAGGCACTGGAACAGATGCCTGGGTACGCTAAGTTCATGAAGGACCTTTTAACAAAGAAGCGGGCAGTAAGCTATGAACCGGTAGATAATATTCATCATTGCAGTGCAATTGCCACAAGGTCCTTAGTACAGAAAAAAGCAGACCCTGGTGCTTTCACTATTCCGTGCACGGTTGGATCTATGAATTTTGCTAAGGCATTGTGCGATTTGGGAGCAAGCATCAATTTGATGCCACTATACGTCTACAGAAAGTTGGGGTTGGGCAACCCTACACCAACCAATATGCGGCTCGTGATGGAAGATAGGTCGATAAAACGACCTGTTGGTATCTTAAATGATGTGTTGGTGAAGGTTTCCACCTTCATCTTTCCTGCAGACTTTGTTATTTTGGATTGCAAGGTGGACTCTGAAGTTCCCATAATCTTGGGACGCCCTTCCCTCACAACTGGAAGTGTGCTTATTGACATGAGAGATAATGAGCTTTTATTTCGGTTGAATGATGAAGTGGTCTGTTTTGATGTATGCAAAGCAATGAAGCAGCCTAAAGATATGGATGTGTTCTCTGTAGCTGCAGTAAATTATAAGGATGACAAAGAATTATCTATAGAAAAGCAGCTTACTGATGAGTCACTATTTGATGAGCTGCTGAATTTTGAGCCTGAGGAGGCTCAAGAACATAAAGAAACTATGTGTTCTCTAACCGAAATAGGGTCCTATTCTCATACTCCTAAGCATCCGGACCTTGATCTTAAGAATCAACCGTAACCAACAACAAAGACTTATATTGAAGAGCCCCAAGTGCTAGAATCGAAAGAGCTCCCCAATTATCTAAGGTATGCATTCTTGGGAAGTGGAGATACACTTTCTATGAGTGTGGAGGATAATTTATGTGAACAGCACGTAGAGGCTCTCATCTCTGCTCTGAAGAGATACAAGAGAGCTATGCGTTGGACTATTGATGATACAATTGGTATCCCGCCTGAGATATGTATGCACAAGGGACATCTCGAAGAAGATTGCATGCCTACAAGTAAGCTTCATTGTCGTCTGAATCCATTCAAAAAATGATCCACCATCTATCTCGATGAAGTCTAAGTAATCGAGATAGCTATGTCGTGCCACGACAATAAATCAAGCGCTTGATGGGAGGTAACCCATCGTTTTTAATTGTTTTTGTTGTTTTTGTTTTCCTAGGATTTTGTCGAGCCACGATCAAAACTAAGGTGCTTGATGGGAGGCAACCCATCGTTCTAATCGTTTTTGTTGTTTTTGAGTAAATGTAGGTGCAAGAGGTGTAAAGAAGGAGATTGGTTTCAAATTTTGATTTGGAAGTGTTGCATGTTGAAGGTGGTAAGTTAGGAATGAAGAAGCAAAAGGCTATGGGTTAGGCATTGCTTATGAAAATATAGGCAAAGAACGAGGCACGACCTATGTAAATCTAGGCCACGAACAAGGCAAGGCCTATGCTATGGCCTAAGCTCTCGGATTCTAGAGTGCCATAGCATAGGCGCCGCCTATGTTCAACAATGCCATAGCATAGGCGCCGCCTATGCAAAAGCATTTTGTCTCTGAATCTCATATGCCATGGCATAGGCGCCGCCTATGCTTAACAATGCCATAGCATAGGCGCCGCCTACGCTCAACAATGCTTTGCAAAAGGCGCCGCCTATGCCAAGCACAGGCAAAGCATTAGGCGCCGCCTATGGTCACTTTTGGTCTCCAAATCCGATTCCAAATGGTCAAAACCCGACCCAAGCTTGTCCTATAAATAGAACCTTAGTCTTAAATCAAAAACACATTGCAATTCCATCCTAAAGCGCCGCCTACCTCTCCAAATTCTCTCAAAAAATTTTTCCTTTGCTCTTTTACTTTGCAAGAACATCTTCCAAGGCCATCAACCAAGTAAGTACTTCTTTGTTCTTCTTTTATGTTCCGTAAGTACTAAACTACTACATCTATAATGAATTGTTTAATCTTGAAGTAGTATTGATGATTTGAATATGGTTGATTTGTTGTGGTGAAACTAAGTGAGTGAAAGAATATGTAAGGATGCTCTTGACTTGTTTCCAACTTGTATTTGATTTTGATACACTGTCATACTTTTGCGGAATTGACATAGTCTAGAACATTGCATAACCTTGTAACTTGAAAGCTTGCTTGAATGACTTGTTTATTGCGATAAAAATCATGGTTAACTACAAACATAAGATGTTGTGATTATTCCAAGCCATAAATTGATACAATATCTATGTAGTAGTTTTATTCAAAGTGATGCATTAGTTCAAGACATGAAAGCATTACCAAGATTACATGATCTAGAATTGAGAAAGGATAGTTAAGATGATACGAAAAGTATGACTATACTGATTATATTTTTGGAACATAACACCTAAACGTATATCGATGAAATTTGAGTAATCGACATCGTTCACCTCACTAGTTCGTACAAACAAACTAAGTGTGGGGTGGTGCCACTACTGCTTGTTTATTGATTATATCCACCGAGATGAAGCTAACATGACTATTATTTTAATCTCAGGTACAATGGCACCAAAAGCAAGACAAGGGAAAGAAAAAGCAACTACTTCACAAAAAGGCCAAAAAAGGGGACGAAAAGAGCAAGGAGAATCCTCCTCGCTGCAAATACCTCGCAGCATGTTTGGAATTAAATGGGTCCTCGAGGAGGAAGGAAAAGAGTGATATAGGAACAATAAAGAGAAAAAATATGTTCATGTGGAGTTGATACACAAGGAAAGCCTAGCAAAGAAAGAACCCCGTATGTTGGCTAAGATAATGGCGTTACATCTTGATTTCATCTTCCAAGATATGGGAGAGTGCAATCTTGATTTAACATGTGAATTCTATGCCAACTGGTCACCAAAAACTACAGGGAGTGAAGTAAAGATTCGGGGCCAAGTTCTACAACTAAATGCGGAGTTCTTCAACTCTTTTTTAGGCTTGCCATCTGTTGATCCATCACCTCTCAAGGAGCTGTATAACAGACCGCCGTACAGGGCCATTAGACACACATTGTGCGGAACAATATCTATGGCACGATGGAGCAGACACAAGGACACCGGTCGGCACAACACCTTCCCATATGCTTCCTTGAATAGAGAAGCTCGGATATGGATGCGAATAGTCAACTCTTGTCTGATTCCAGGGACCCAGTACACGAAGATAACATAAGATAAAGTGTTCTTGGTGTACGCATTGATGACAAATGTCCCTATCAACATTGGGGCTATTATTCGATCTACAATGCGAAAGGCCAGGCTACACAAGAGGTCCCACTTCAGCTTTGGCAATCTATTGACCGCAATATTGAGGAAGGAGGACATCGAAGAGGAACCAGCTGATCATAAGCTTCCACACAACCCAAATAAAGTTGACCTCACAAAGGTTAAAGATGCTGAATCCATACATGGCGTCAACCTTACCACTGCAGAACGTCATGCTCGGGATGAGAGTTTCTTTCACCATCTTTATGGCATGACTCAGTTTACCATGATGAGTGGAGGTCGTGTTCAAACTGCTGCAGAGCTCCAACAGTTGGATTATGACTACCCAATGAATGAGCATGCGAGGGCGATGTGTGGAGTAGGTGTATTTTTTGAGGAACCTCTTGATGACGATGTGCCAACCAACGATGATCGTCGAATGCCAAACTCCGACATGGAGGATAACTCTAATGACGACGACTCTGATGATGATTCCGATGAAGGGGGTATGACCCCAGACATAGAGGAGGAGTCCGACTAACCAGGTTCTTCTTATTTATTTTTCACTGAGGGCAGAGTGTCCCATCTAAGTGTGGGGTGCTGGTATTTGTATGCTATACTTCGTTATCTGTATTTGCATTCATTTATGTTTGTTTGTTTTGTTTTTTTAGTAGTTAAATTTTTTTTAAAATTTTTAACTTTGCATGAAATTATTCTGATAGGCAGCATGGTATGACGACAAGAGTCTGTGATAAAATCATTACTATTGAGATGTTTAGGCTCTAATAGTGATGCATTATGTGATAATTGTTTGGTGCAATTCCTTCATCTGTTGGGTCAAGAGTCTATACTACTCCCAATAAAGTCAACCAGGTGCCTTTTGTGTGTGAGATGATAGTATATTCTATGTTTGTGGCTGATGCTAGAACTTGCCTGGTATGTATGTAAAGCGAAATAAAGAGTGTGAGTTTAGGAGATGATTTAGGCATTTATTTGGCAACCTATGATTGTTTACCTTCATTTTATCTACCCATGGACATCATCCTAGATAACCCCCTTTGAGCCTTAAGCCTATTTTCTTTGACAGCCTTATATGTAAGCCCAATCCATTTTTTTCAAGACCATAATTTGATCCAAATTCCTAAGTGCTTTAAAATTGTAAAGTCATATGACAGCATAAGAGGTAATTGGGTGAGAGTAGTGCCTTAAAGTTAATTGGTACTTGAATTCGTTATGAAAAAGAGTGGCTATCATAGAGGTATGTTATAAAAAAAAAATAAAAAGAAATAGAAAAACAAAAAGATAAATTGTGCTTATGATTAAATAAAAAGATAGTTATGGCAAAATAGGTGAAAAGGGGTGGTAGATAAAAGGAAAGTAGGGAAGTTGTTCAAAAGAAAGTGTTAATGGCATAATGTGATGTATTAAAGCGCTTAGGAACATAGTCACTATTTCTGGCCAAAATAGTCCTACCAGTCCCTTAGCCTACATTACAACCTGTAAAAGACATATTTGATCCTAAGCTTAGCATTCTGATATTTAGTGGAACATTACACTAAGGGCAAGCCTATGGTCATCAGTTGCAACATACGAATTCTTTGTGAGAGTGAGAGCAAGGATAATCTTATACCCATGTTTGAAATATATACAATACTTGTGAGTGATTGTGGGTTATATTTTGTGAGACACACATGGTTGATGAGTTTTGGGTGGTTGTGTATGATTCTCTGTGCCTTAACTTTTGAATATGAATTAACCATCATCACGAGTCTATATTAGAGGTTGAATTGTTTCTAGAAGTGATCAGAAAACTACTCTTTGTTGATAATTGTCGTGCCTGTCTTGATGAATATTTTGTGTTGTTACTGTGAAACCCTAAGTGGATGTTTAGATGGACATGATATTTGTTTCGAGGACGAACAAAGGTTTAAGTGTGGGGTGTTGATGATAGGCGTATTTACACGCCTAAAGTGCTATAATTTACCCATATTTTAGCTAAGTGTTGAGGACAAAATATATAATTCATGCACTTTTAGTCCTTTTCCTGTGTGTGAGCTAACAAACGTGATTAGCAAGTTTTCAGGTATAAATGATGCAGATTTCAGCATTTTATGGATAACTTGACGCCAAAGGAAGCTTCACAAAAGAAGGGAAGGAGAGCTTGGACGCCTAGGACTAAAAGTGACGCATGGAAAATCTGTCCCGGGCAAAAACAACAATTCTAATGACTTTGGAGATCAGCAGTAACTTAGTAGGATTAGGATAATGATGCAGTAACCTAGTAGGATTAGGTTAAGTAATGCAGTAGCTTAGTAGGAATAGGATATGGGTATTATAAATACCCTATTTTGCTGGAGCTTTTTATTATTCTTATTCCATCATTCATTCAACAATTTCAACAATTCTCTTTCAATTAATTCTTATTACTTTCTCTTCATCTCTCCGACTTAAAATTTCCACAATAATAGAAACACTACTTTGAAAGGAAATCACGCCACAAGCCATACCAACATTAACTACACGTGAGATCTTTACTTTGGTATAATGATAATGACTATTGTGATTTCCATTGCACTCATAAGTAGCCAAATTTCTCTGTTGGGGTTATGGAAGCCTTATGAGATACTATCTATTGCTATGAGTTTGTGAATTCTTGACACGTATGCTGCTTATATCATTATTCTCTCCATCTTAATGCAAATTCTTGTGGTTGTAAACGCATAGAATACGCCAGTATAGCATTAACTTGTTCGAAAGAAAAGTTATATGTCTGGAAAAGAGATAATGTCAAGGTAATAGGGCACCAACCCCTGTTAGTTAGTGCCGTAACTGGATTAACCTCTTGGAGAATTTGTACCGTTAGATACGCTTTAAGCTCGAAAGAGTTAAAGTGAAATAATCCTTGATGGTCGAAAGACGCCTGGATTTACCATAGAATACAATTCTCTATAAGCACATGCATGTCCGAATTCCGCATAACTCATGGCCAATAGAGACGTATAACTCATAAGGTGGACATAACCCAACTTTCAATTCTCATTGGTTAAACATCTTACTAAACATTCTTTCTTTTTACTTTGCTATTTTCCGTTTTTCACTTTGTTACATTATTGCATGCTACAATCCCCCCTTTTTACGAAACTTTCACCAAAAGTCTAATAATCTTTGCTTACTTAGTGACCAAGTATTCTCTGTGGGATTCGACACCCAACTCAGTTGGGTTCTATATTTGACAACGACTGCTTACACTCTTATGAGAGCTGTAGTTAGAGCGTTATCATCCATTTTTATTCAGTGTTAGCCACATTCTAGTGGCTCACCATGATGCCACCGCGTCGCGGTGAGGCCCGAAATCGGGCATCCAATGACGAAAATTTTAATAATTCCCAGGGGTAAGTTGGTATTTTTCCACGGCCCTAATAAGTCTAAACACGTGATTAACCCTTAATTAACCTAGTTAGAGCATTATTTCCTCACTTTTTCTCAAGATTAAAATATTTTTTCTCAAAGGGAAAAATCCTAGCTTCAAGAAATCAAGAACAAACTCAAGAATTCTTCCAAGAAATTTCAAGAATTAATATTCCCAAGTATATTAGGTGTTCATCTATGGGTTCCTTTCACCCTTAGAGTCCACGAATCATTTTTAAAACTACAATATTAATGATTCATAATTTATATGCTTGAAATTGGACTGTATTCATTTTTATGACATTAATTGAGTTTCAATCCATGATTAATTGTAGATCCTATGAAATTGACATAGCATGTATATTGAATTGTGTAATTCCCATGTTATAATCCTTGACTTAGCAAGTTTGGGTGTTGTAGTTACAATGTTTACATGTTGTCCATGATTTTATGCATTAAGTTGTGCTCCCCATATGTTTGATAGAATGTTCATATGAATTAAATGGAGAAATCATGACATACTAGCATATGTATAAGCTTATGCCCTACAAGTGTTTGATAAAAGGTCAATATGAATGAATTATGAACAAGTGGACCTTGTTATGCTTTTCAAGATCATGCTATACTTTACTTTTCATTCTATTGAGTCCTGGGGGGATCAAATCCCCAAAAAGCTAGCTGTTTACCTAGATCTACAATAGTTATAGAGTAGTCTCAGTTATGTCATGAAACAGTAGTACTCAGTCTGTTACAGAACTCAGTTAACTCAGTCCAGTTAAGTCAGTTAACACGATCAGTAACAGTTCAGTCAAATCAAGTACAATCTAGAAATCAGTCCATGGTCTATTCAGTTGGCAGTAAGATTCAGCACCTAGTGAACCGAAGGATGGGGGTTCACCTTCCAGTAGAGGGTGTGTTCCTTAGAAGCAGTCCATATGTTCCAGAATTACATAGCACGCGTAGGTTGAGATATCAACCTGCCTGTTGAGGGTACCCCTGTTCTCATTAGAGTACCTGCCTAATTAGGGTAACTCTTCAGCTTGTATTTACCCATGGCACAGTACTAACACCTTTCCAACTGGGGTTACAGGTTGGACCCTAGTTATCTTATTTGGGGCATGTCGGTTATATGATTACCTCCTCTTAGTTTCAGTCTTAGTATAGAACTCAGTTCAGTTCTACAGAATTAAGACTGTCAGACACAGTCACTCAGTTATCAGTAATCTCAGATATCAGTTACTTCGTGTCAGAAATTAGTACTCAACTTTAGTAAAAGCTCAGATACAGTATATACGTATATGAACAGTATTACATACTCAGTATTTACAGTAGTTTCTGTTATCCATGTACTTTTACTCAGTTATTCCATATCATTTAGTCAGTTATTGTTCATGCATATGAACCCTTGCATTTATCCTTGCCTCATCTAGCATACTAGTATATTCCACGTACTGATGTATACCCTTTCTTTATGGTATGATGTATCATATCATAGGTTCGGATGCTCAGTTTCCTGACTGCGCATAGACAGATTTAGTTAGCAACAACAGATTCAGTAGTGAGTCCTCATCTATAGTGGATGTGTTTTTATTTCAGTATTTCAATAATAGGCGTTAGTTGAGGGATTGTCCCATCAAGTCCACATTCAGACAGTTCATTTAGAGTTTTTTCAGACTTGACTAGTCCAGATAGTATTTTAGATTTTTTGATGTTTTATCAATTATTATTATAGTTGTTATTCTTTATCAATATTCAGATTGTGAACCTTATGATATTTTGACCTATTTTTTGCATTATTACAGTATTATTATTCAGTGCTCACAACATATATTTGTTATGGGTTAGCTTGTGGTCCCTCAGGGTCGTAAGAACCATGTATTATTTTGGGTGCATACTCAGGAAATTAAAAACTTGATATCAGAGCCTAAGGTTCAACAAAGTCCAAAGGAATCTGAAAGCTGCGTCTAGTAGAGTCTTGTACATATGTGTGTAGCGCGCCACACATATGGGAAAAAGGCTATGAGTCATTTTTAGGAAGAGTTTCTCTTCTTTTAGTATTCATGTCGTGAGAGTAAGCATGATCTCAAGTTAAACTCAGTCTAATCCTTTTCTTACTTACATTTATAGAACATGCCTCCTAAAAAGAACAATGAAAGAAGAACAGGAACCTAGCCAACACTTCAGCCCGTTCAGGTAGATTCCCTGGACGAGCATGTCTTCCATGCATAATTCAGAGCTGCGTATCTAGCCAATTTTGTAACATCTCAGAATGAATGATCAGCTACTGTTCAGGCCAACCTAGTGGCCAATACTATTGCAGTTAGAATTTGGGACTTCTCTCGGATGAGTCCTCCCCTATTCTCAGGATCTAAGTTAGAAGAGGATCCATGGGAGTTTCTCGATTAGGTTCAAAAAGTCAAAGATATCATGGGAGTGTCATCTAGTGAGGGTGTTGATTTAGCTGTCTATCAGCTACAAGATGTAGCTCATACATGGTTTAAGTAGTGAAAGGTAGACAGGGGAACAAATGCAGATCCCATAGAGTGGGAAGAGTTTGCTACTATTTTTCTAGATAGATTCTTTCTCTTAGAGCTGAGAGAAGACAAGGTGTTATAGTTCATCAATCTCAGGCAAAACAGTATGAGTGTGAAAGAGTATTCCCTTGAGTTAACTCAGTTATCCAGGTATGCTCCCCATGTAGTAATAGACAGTAGGTTTAGAATGAGCAAGTTCGTGTCTGGGGTGTTAGAAAGTGTGGTTAAGGAGTGTAGAACTATGATGTTGATTATGGAGATAGATATCTAGGCTTATGGTCCATGATCAACAGATAGAAGAGTCTAAGAATAAGGAGAGATAGTAGAGAACAAGAGAGGTAGAATAGGTAGCTTTAATTTTACTCAGCCTAAGTTAGAAGACGGTAACCATTTTTAGTTTTGCTAAAAATCTTCAGTTCCAACTCCATCCTCAGCCAGTGCTCCAGTACCTAAGTTCAAAAATCTCATGGTAGTGTTAGTAGTACTCGAACAAATCCCCTTTGTCAAATATGCGACAAAAACCATCAAGGTGTCTGCAGGGCTAGCAGTGATATTTATTTTTGTTATGTCAAGCCAGGATATAGAATCAGAGATTGTATTCAATCCGGATCTCAGCGTTAGTAAAATCATTCTTTAGCTCAGTCCGGTCTCCCAAATCAATAGGGTGCCACTTCCAGTTCCACCAGTGGGCAATACCCAAAATGGCTCTACGCACTTCAGTCCAACCAAGATCTGGAAAGTTCTCCTAATGTGGTCACTGGTACGTTACATATATTCTATTTATATGTATATGAATTATTAGATCCAGGAGCTTCTTTGTCTTTTTTAACTCCTTACATAGCAGTGAACTTTAAAGTCAAACCAAAAATCTTAACAGAACCTTTCTTAGTCTCTACCCTAGTGGGTCAGTCTATCATAGCCCAAAGGGTATACAGGAACTGTCTGGTTATGATATCTTATAAAGTCACTTCAGTAGACTTAGTAGAGTTAGAGATGATGTATTTCAACATCATTCTCATCATGAATTGGCTCCATTCATGCTATCCTTCAGTTGATTGTGAAAATAGAATTGTTCATTTTCAGTTTCCAAATTAACCAGTCCTTGAATGGATGGGTAGTACTACAACGCTTAAGGGTAAGTTGATTTCATAACTTAGGGTGAGAAAAATGATATCCAAAGGTTATGTCTATCATTTTGTATGAGTCAAAGACTCTAGTTCGGAGACTCCTAGTCTTGAGTTGGTTCCAATAGTGAATTAGTTCTCAGATGTGTTTTCTGAAGATCTTCCTGGAGTTCCTCCCGAAATGGAAATTTACTTCGGAATAGACCTTCTTCTAGATACTTAGCCCATATCTATTCTACCATACAGAATCACTCTAGCTGAACTCAGAGAGTTAAAAGAATAGTTAAAGGACCTTTTAGACAAAGAGTTCATCAGACCCAACATTCCCCATGGAGCGCACCAGTCTTATTTATACGCAAGAAAGATGATTCTCTTAGAAATTGTATAGACTACCATCAGTTGAACAAAGTCACATTCAATAATAAATATTCACTTCCTAGAATCGATGACTTTTTTGACCATCTTCATAGCACCAATTACTTTTCTAAGATAGACCTCAAATCAGGCTATCATTAGCTCAGAGTCAGGGAATGTGATATTTTAAAAATAGCTTTCTGAACCCTGTATGGTCACTTCGAGTTTCTTATCATGTCCTTTGGTCTTACAAATTCCCCAACAGCCATCATGCACTTAATGAATTGCGTGTTCAAGTAATACTTGGATATGTTTATTGTAGTCTTCATCGATGACATTCTTGTTTATTCCCAAAGCGAGAATAATCATACAGATCACCTCAAAATTGTACTTCAGACTCTTAGAAGTCATTAATTGTTCGCCAAAATTAAGTAAGTGCTAATGTTTGCTAAGGAAAGTAGCATTCCTTAGTTATATTATTATTGGTGATAGCATTAATGTTGATCCTTAAAATACTGAAATGATGAGAAACTGGCCTAGACCCATTTCTCTATCAGGTATCAGGAGCTTCATGGTTTTAGATGCCTATTACTATCGGTTTGTTGAAGGGTTTTTATTTATTGCATCCCCCATGTCTAGATTGACTCAAAAGAAAGTCAAGTTTTAGTGGTGAAATTCATGTAAGAAGAGTTTTCAGAAGTTGAATACTCAACTAACTATAGCCCCAGTTCTAACATTAACAGATGGTTGAGATGGGTTTTTTGTCTACTGTGATGTATCCAGAGTAGGTTTGGGTCGGGTCCTCATGCAGAGAGGTAAGGTCATAGCCTATGCCTCTAGATAGATTAAGCCTCATAAGAAGAATTACCCTACCCGTGATTTTGAGTTAGAAGAGGTAGTGTTTACCTTAAAGATTTAGAGGCATTATTTGTATGAGGTGTATGTTGATGTGTTAACAGATCACAAAAGCTTGCTGTATGTGTTATCTCAAAAATAGTTGAATTTGTGTCAGAGAAGATGGTTTGAATTGCTGAAAGATTATGGCATGAGTGTTCTGTACCATCCAGGCAAGGCAAATGTAGTGGCAGATGCTCTCAGTAGGTTGTATAAGTGTAGTGTTGCTCATATTGAGAACGGTAAGAAGAAGTTAGTTCGGTAAGTTCATCAACTTTCCCGACTAGGTGTCCACTTAGTCGATTTAGTAGAGGGTAGTGTGTGGGTCTTGAATAGTTCAGAATCAGCTCTAGTTTCCAAAGTAAAAGAAAACCAGGACAGAGAACATAGTCTGATTAAGCTAAAAGAGTTAGTTAGAGATCAGAAAGTAGAGGTTTTCTCCCAAGAGTGAGATGGTGTGTTGTAATGCCAGGGTTGGTTATGTGTGCAAGATGTAGATGACTTGAGGCAATAAATTCTTGTAGAAGCGGATAGTGTACGTTACTCTATTCATCCAGGGGACACTAACATGTACAATGATTTATGAGAGATATATTATTGGAGTGGGATGAAGAGAGATATGATAGAGTTTGTACCTAAGTGTTCTACGTTTCAGCAAGTTAATATTGAGCACTAGAAGCCTAGTGGGTCCATGCAGGAGTTCAGTATTCCCATATGGAAATAGAAAAAAGTGAACATTGACTTTGTGACGGGTCTGCCTCGTACTCATCATCACCATGATTCGATTTGGGTTATCGTAGATAGGATGAATAAATATGCTTATTTCTTGCCAGTTCATACTTCCTATTTATCCAAGGACTATGCCAATCTCTATATAAGAGAGTTGGTCAAGTTACATGGAGTCCCAGTATCTATCATCTCAGTTAGGTGTTCCCAGTTTACCTCTCACTTCTGGAAAGCATTCCAAAAGGGTCTTGGTACCAAAGTTCACCTTAGTACAACTTTTCACCCTCAGGCAGATGGTCAGCTAGAAAGGACAATTAAGACTCTAGAAGATATATTAAGAGCCTACATTGTTGATTTTAAAGGTAGTTCAGATGACCACTTTTCTTTGATCAAATTGTGTATAATAATAACTATCATTCTAGTATTCAGATGGCTCCATTTGAGGCTCATTATCGTAGGATCTATAGATCTCCAATTGATTGGTTCGAGGTTGGTGAGGCTATAGTACTAGGTCCTGACCTAGTGTTTGATGCCTTAGAGAAGGTGCAGTTGATGAGAGAAAGGCTTAGGAAGCCCAGAGTCGATAGAAATCATATGCAGATGTGAGGAGAAAAGATCTCGAGTTTGAGGTCTGCGATTTAGTGTACTTGAAAATCTCGCCCATGAAAGGGGTAAATAGGTTCGGCAAGAAGAGAAAGCTCAGTGCCCTATATGTCCATCCTTATAAAATTCTTAATCATTTTGGAAAGGTAGATTACGAGCTTGAGTTTCCTTCAGATCTAGCTTCAATAAACCCAGTATTCCACGTCTCCTTGCTAAATAAATACATTGGTAACCCAGCATAGCTCCCTTAGAGAGTGTAGATACTTAGAATGATCTCTCTTTCGAAGAGGTTCCAGTGTAAATCCTCGATCGTCAAATTCGCAGACTGAGGAACAAAAAAGTTCCTTTGGTTAAAGTTCTTTAGTGGAATCAGTCTATTGAGGGAGCTACTTAGGTAGCTGAAGCAGTGTAACGCCCTGAATCTGGCACCCGGAATGCTACACAATGATCATGACCCCGAAGGACCATAAACTAACTTATGACTGATATCTGTACCTTTACACTACATAATATACTGTATAAATATGGAAATAAAGGCTGAAATGCCATAAGGTTCAAAGATCTGATAAAACATAACATCTAAAGATATGGTATATCAATACCAAAACCACTAAAATAATTGTCTGAACATGCTAGTTTGAAAGTCTCTAAGTTGTCTGAATAAGGAGTTGATGGGACATATCCCCAACTAACTCCAGCTATTGAAATATATTAATTAATGAGATAATAAAGTAATGGTAATGTCCTCAAAGGATGAGGACACACTGCTAACTCTGACTGATGAGACTGGAATACTACTGATACTTTGGAGCTCGAGCTTTTGAACTTATGGTATAAAATACCATAGCACAAATGTGTCAGTACGTTTGAATGTACTAGTATGCATATGAGGTAGGATGAATGCAAAGGGTTCACATGCATGAACTATACTAACTGACTGCATAACATGAATGTGAGAATACATGCATGACTATATAATAACTATAACTGAGTTTATGATAACATGATTACTGAGTCTGAGTACTGATAACATGAAATACTGATATCTTTATAACTAAAATAACTGATACTGAGAGACTGTATCTGACAGTTTAGGTTCTGATTGAACTAGATGAGTTTTGTACTATTCTGAGTTGACTGGATCTGACAGTCCTAAATCTTGTAGAACTATCTGAGTTCTATTACTGAGATTGAATGACTATACTGATAGTCCTGTAGAAATTTTCCTTCACATAGGTATTTAATCAAACATATGGGGAGCATGCTTTGGTTATACAATCATCAACACATCTAATAATCATGGATACATAAATCAACGTGTAAATTTAAGGGTTTATCATGATTATTATGCAAATCACCACATCCTAGGGTCAATCATTGGAATATATAGTTTCAAACATGAATCAAAACCCCACAACATCATGAACATGAATTTCAATTCAATTTAAATCATGAACATTCATAAATAAACAAATATTGGATTTTAAAAAGAGATTCTTGAGCTTCATGGGTGAAAGAGACCCATGAATCAACATATGGCATACCTGGGTTATGAGTTCCTTGAAGTCCTTGGACTTGATGAACTTGAATCTCTTCGTTTCTTGAAGAAGGATTTTGATCTTGTTTTTGGATATTATCTTTGAGAGAAAATCCTAATTTGATGTTGTAGATGGATAATGAACTTATGTGCCTTGATCTGATATAACCAGGGGTTAAAATGGGTGGAAAATAACCCAAATACCCTTTTAAAAATGACTCTAAAATAACTGAACGAACTATGTAATGGTGGGTGCAACGGTCCATCACTGGGTCGATGGTCCGTCGGTCCTAACAGTCGCACCTGAGCAGAATAGGGGTTCACTGCCTCTACTATGATGGCTTGGGCAACGGTCCGTCGCTGGTCAATGGTCCTTCGGCCTGATCTATCTTCCATAGGCAGAAGGTGGTATCACTACCTCCGCTGCAATGGTTTGGGTGATGGTCCATCGCTAGCTCGACGATTTGTCGACCCTCATCATCACACCTGGGCAGTTTTGACTGTTTTTTTAAAATAGCCATAACTTTCTACCCCAATACTGAATTTGGACAAAATTGGTATCGTTGGAAAGCTAATACAATTTCCCACTTAATAGGCAGTAAAAATCGTAAGAATTCCAAATGTAAAAAAATGGATTCATCTTTCAAAGTAAGTTTCTAACATACTTGGGATGATTTCAAGCTAAGTAGAAGTACGAGGTATTATAAGCAGATATGCAAACCAAGTATCCTCACCTTTTCTCTACAAACTCAGATTCAGCTTTTGGTAACATTCTTCCTTAGCTTTGCTCAGTTCCATATTTAGTTATAGTTACAAACTTGGTACTTATTACCGTTGCATATTCAGTCATGCATTCATGAATCAGTTCAGTCATGTTTTCATGCATCAGATATGAATGTTCAGTATGAAAACTCAGCTTATCAGTAGCTTCAGTCACGTACTCCATGCACAAGCTATGCATGTTCAGTGTGTAAACTCATTCTAGCAGTGTTTCTCAGCTTTATCAGTCTCGTTCAAGGATGAATGTTCCCAAGGGAGAGATATTGTAATACCCCATTTTTCCCTAGCTTAATTTACCTCTCAGTACATGAGTGTTCATATACAAATTTTTTAAAATACTCAATATTTATCAGTTTAGAGCTTACCATTACGTAGGAAATTTAGTCAACTTTCCAATGATATAAATTTGCCTAAATCCGACACCTGAGTGAAAAGTTATAGATTTTTTTAGTAAAATAGTGTACCACCTGGTACTTCACCGCATCACGCTAATGGCTCATATAACAATTATCAAATTCTAGTGAGGCTCTGCGATGGGTTTCTTTCACCCATAGAGTCCAAGAATCTATTTTTAATACTACAAGATTAATGATTCATAATTTACATGCTTAAAATTGGATTGTATTCATATTCATGACATTAATTGAGTTTTAGTCCATGATTAGTTATAGATCCCATGAAATTGAAATAGCAGGTATATTGACTTGTGTAATTACCATGTTATAATCCTCGACTTAGCAAGTTCAGGTGTTGTAGTTTCAATGTTTACATATTGTCCATGATTATATACATTAAGTTGTGCTCCCCATGTGTTTGATGGAATGTCCATATGAATTAAATGGTGAAATCATGACATGCTAGCATATGTACAAGTTTATGCCCTACAAGTGTTTGATAAAAGGTCTCTATGAATGAATTATGAACAAGTAAACCTTATTATGCTTTTCAAGATCATGCTATACTTTACTTTTTATGCTATCGAGTCCTTGGGGTATCTATTACCCGACAATCTAGCTTTTTACCCAGAGCCACAATTGTTACAAAATAGTCTCAGTCATGTCACGAAACAGTAGTACTCAGTCAGTTACAAAACTCAGTAAACTCAATCTAGTTCTGTCAGTCAGCACGATAAGTAACAGTTTAGTCAAATCCAATATAGTCTAGAAATTAGTCCAAAGTCTATTCAGTTGGGAGTAGGATTCAGCACCGAGTAAACCCAATGATGGGGTCTCACATGCCAGTAGAGGGTGTGATCCTTACAAGCAGTCCTTGTATTTTAGAACTACGTAGCCAACGTAGGTTGAGACATCAACCTGACAGTTGAGGATTGATGCGGTGTTTTCACTTGCTAGTTGAGGGTACAACCGTTCTTATTAGAGTACCTACCAGATAAGGGTAACTTTTTAACTTGTCTTTACCCATAGCACAGTACAGACACCCTTTCAACTGGGGTTACAGGTTGGACCCCTGTTATCTTATTTTGGGTATGTCGGTTAGATGATTACCTTTCATAGTTTTAGTTTTAGTCTCAGTATAGAACTCAGTTTAGTTCTACAAAATTAGGACTGTAAAAAATAATCACTCAGTTATCAATAACTTAGTTATCTGTAATCTCAGATATCAGTTACTCAGTATAAAAAATTAGTACTCGGCTTCATTAAAAGCTCAGATACAGTATACACGTATATGAACAGTATTGCAGACTCAGTATTTACAATAGTTTTAGTTATCCATATACTCTTACTCAGTTTTTCCATATCATTCAGTTAGTTATTGTTGATGCATATGAACCTTTGCATGCAGCCTTACCTCATCTAGCTTACCAGTATACTTCACGTACTGATGCATACCCTTTTATTGTGCTATGATGTCTCATATCATAGGTTCAAATACTCAGGTTTCTGACCGTGCATAGACAAATTTAGTAAGCAACAACAGATTTAAAAAGGAGTCCTCATCTATAGAGGATGTGTTTTTATTTCAGTAGTCAGAGTTATTTGAGGGGTTTGTCCCATTAACTCCACATTCAGACAGTTCAGTTAGAGGATTTTTAGTCTAGATTAGTTCAGACATTATTTCAGTTTTTTGATGTTTTATCAGATATCATTATAGTTGTTATTTTTATCAGTATTTGGAATGTGAACCTTATGGTATTTCAGCTTATTTTTTGCATTATTACAGTATTATTATTTAGTGCTCACAACAGATATCAGTCATGAGTTTGTGGTCCCTCGGGGTCGTAAGCACCATGTAGCGTTTGGGGTACAGACTTAGGTATTACAGGATTGGTTTATGATTTTGGGTTATCGGTTGGGTATTGGACGGTTGGACTTGTTTGGATTAATTATGGTAATGGACCTATCCCAGAGTCTCAAGTTGCAGTAATACATTATCTTGTTATATGCTCAGAATTCATTCGAATCAATGTATATATTTGGTTGGTTAGGTTGAGTAATGGGGGCGGTTCTCTATCCTGGCTGGACTTGGGATGCCCATTACGATAGGACCTTGGTTCAGGTCATTTCATGAAGATACTTCTAATTTTTTTTGCAGTATTAGGTAGATTGGCTCTGTTTATCGGTCAATAGTGGTGAAGTGGTGAGCTTCCATTATAACATAGGTTTTATGAAAAAGAGTTTTTTTTATTATTACACAAGTTCTTGGGAAAAATGTTTTCATTAAGAGACAAGTTTTCATTTTGAAAAAGATTTTTTAATGTGAAAAAAAATTTCATCATGAAAAAGGTTTTCACAAAGAGAATAGTTTTTGTGCGAATAACAGATTATTAAAAGTGTGTGAATCCAATTCTAAATCAATAGAGAAAATATAATTGACAAGAAAAGTGATTCTTAGTTTGCATTTTTTTTGGTTGAGATTTTTGCAATAAGTTTCAAGACAATATTCGTAATCCAATTTATTTGCGAGTTCTGTTGATCACAGAGTTGATAACAAAGATCGATCTCGGTGTGGATATACATAAAGTCTTTTTACTATCGAAGGAGTTTTTCAACTACTACTATTGTCATCAGATTTGTCTTGAAGCCTATTCTTTAGATGTTAATAAATTTTAAGCGCAAGTAGATCTTCCTAGGGTTGTTTTTGCCTTTCATTGCATATTACTAACACACTGCAATCATATAATATATTGTATCAAAAATGATATATAGGTCTATACAAGTGATATATAGTGTATATGGAGTAGTATGAATATAAGAAAATATGTATATGATATGTGGTATATGAAAGGGTATTACAAAATAGAAGTATTTCAAATAATATTCGTATACAAGGTATAAGAAATAGTATAATCTATATGGTAAATGGAAATAGGAGTTGGTAAAAGGATAAGGTAATATATATGGCACTGTAAAGTAAAGTAGCAGTATGTAAAAATATATAGGCTAATTAAATAAGTGGTATAATATATAGTCTTATTTATATGTTATAGTATAATTTTGACTTTTACAGACTAGAGCCTAATATTTCTTAGCAATTATACTTATATATATAAATATATATATATATATATATATATATATATATATATATATATATATATATATATATATATATAGTCAGTCAGTTAGTTAGTTATGTGTTATTTTTTCTCTTATTAATAATGTTTAAAATCCATAATACCTAAATTTTAAATATTTAAATACTATTCAAATTAGCACATATACATACACACATAGCAATACATAAACTAATTTGAATAGTATTTAAATATTTGAAATTTAGGTATCATACATTTTTAACATTATTAATAAGAG
This sequence comes from Capsicum baccatum var. pendulum, assembly GCA_030864225.1. Lineage (NCBI taxonomy): Eukaryota > Viridiplantae > Streptophyta > Magnoliopsida > Solanales > Solanaceae > Capsicum > Capsicum baccatum. The sequence continues at coordinate 163,628,420 of CM061560.1, forward strand.
AAAAAATAACACATAACTATAATACATTTTGAAAAAAATATATTATATGAACTATAGATGTATTTTAATTCTCGAGGTGAATATATATAACTGAAATATTTTTAATACAAAATAACTGAATTTCAAATATTTTATTATATTTTAAATTAGTTTAGGTCTTAAAAATGTATTATATTTATTACAAAATAATAACTACGAAATTTATAATCTCTCTTTCTACCCCCCTCTCTCTATATACATACATATATATATATATATATATATATATATATATATATATATATATATATATATATATATATATATATATATATATATATATATGCAAAAATAAAAGCACTTGAAGAAGTCAATTGTCCTATTTTCAGACAAGGTTAAAAATAGTATAATAAAAATTAAGAATTAAAAACTTAAAAGTACTAAAATTCAAAAATACACTATACTTTACAAAAATATTTATTAGATTAAAAATAGAAAGCATAAAATTTCTAAAATGAACTCTTACATTCAGAAACTTTACACTTCCACATGTTAAAAATATATTTCAATTCATTTTATTTAAATACTAATAATAATTTTAAAAAAATAGAAGTAGTGTTGTTGTTGTTGCTGTTGCTGTTTTTGTTGTTGTTGTTGCTGTTGTTTTTCTGTTGTTGTTGCTATTGTTGTTGTTGCTGTTGATGATATTATTATTGTTGTGTCTATTATTGTTATTTTTGTCGTCGGCGTCAGCGTCGGTGTCAGCATCGGCGTCATCGGCGTCATCGGCGTTGTTGTTGTTGTTGTCATCATCATTGTTATTGTTGTCATTGTTGTTTTCTTAGTGTTGTTGTCGTCATTGTCGTTGTTACTATTATTGTTGTTGTTGTTATCATAGTTGTTTTCGTTGTTGTTGTTTTCATTGTTGTCATTATCGTTGTTGTTGTCGTCGTTGTCATTGTCATTGTTATTATTATTTTTGTCATTGTTCTTGTTATTGTCGTTGTTGTCATTATTGTTATTGTTATTGTCATTGTTATCGTTGTCATTATTATCATTGTTCCTGTTGTCGTTGTCGTTGTAGTCATTGTCGTTGTCATATTTACCGTAATCATTATTGTTGTCATTGTTGTTGTTGTTGTCATTGTTGTTGTTGTTATTGTCATTGTCACTATTGTCGTTGTTGTTATTATTGTTGTCATTATTGTTGTTGTTGTCGTTATTATTATTGTTGTTAATTGTTGAAATGTTTGAGCTATTAAAGGATATAAGTATGTTGAGATTTTGAGATAAATTGCTGAAATTTCTAGATTTCTACATGAGTTATGAATCGATATGCTATCTATTATACATTTGATGAGCTTTAAGTTGAGATTGAATTATGGGTTATTAAGCCTTACTTGAGACTTGCAATTTTATGAACTTTTGTGCTATAAGCACCCATGATTTGAGTATTCTAAGATTATTGAGAAATATTTTGACGTAATGGTCATGGAGTTTTGAAATCCACTTTACTACATGAGATTACAGATTTGATTGTTGGGTTATTGATGAACCATGAGATTATTTTAAAGTGGATTTTCATGAGATGAGCGAGATAATCTAAGGGGGAGTAGTATTTAGCACCGAGTTGGGTAAGTTTCTGTGATTTCTTACCCTAGAACTACGTGCCACCATAGGTTGGTCCTAAGGAAGAGATGATTTTTTGGGCCTAAGGCAGAGATATTGGGCCCGAGGATAAGATGAGTGATCACTGAATTAAGGTTATACTCCCTGGTAAGAGTATGACGCTCCTCCCAAATATGGGATCTTTTCCTTAGGAGGACAAAAGGTTGGACTCTATGTAGCTTGCATGGTTTATGTTAGTTAAGAGAACCTCCCTTAAAACTAAAGCTTTGATATAAATTATTTCCTTAAGACTAAAGTATTTTCCCTTGATATGAGTGTTTTTCCTAAAGTGAATGAAATGTCATCAAGTATGTTTCAAAGTTATATGATTCTGAATTTCAAGTACTTGAGTTCAAAAGAGTTATGAGTTCTTAAGCATTAAAGAAGGTTTACTCTCCATGAGACATATGAATGAGTTAAAAGTATTGTCTAAACTTTCCTTTAGCCTATGGGTAATAAGAATAAGAAAAGATTACCGATTTCAAAGTTAAACTATGATGACTCACGAGATTTGTGTTGCATGCCCCATTCATCATGATTCATGAGCTTTACATTATATACTTATTCAAGCCATGTGAGTCATTACTTATTGCATGGATGATTTGATTAAAGAGTATTGATGTTGTTTTATATAAATGCATGCACCCCTACATCTCAGTACATTCCCAAGTACTGATCAACATATATGTCTATGTGCTATATTGTCTTATAATGTAGGTTCAGGTGCTCAATACCAGCCTCGTCAGTGACTTCCGAGTACCTGTGTCTACATTCCTATAGTGGTAAGTCCTCATGGTTCGAGGACCTATCTTCTGACACTTCCGTATTTGAGAGACTAGGTTATTACTTTTAGTTCATTTTGAGTCAGTTGGGGACCTATCCCAACGACTCTCTAGTTTATGGATTAGTAGAGGCTTTGTCAGACTAGTTGTCAGATTGTGATTGTGTTGAGAATTTTAGTATTGTGGTCGTTTGGACAGAGTATTTTCTCCATATGTTCCTTCATATGATATGACTATGCTAGTGTTTGAATTATTTCATCTTGAAATGAGTATTATTAGTAGAAGAAGGCTCAAAGGGTTTGCATAGGGATACTTGTAGCCTTAAGTACTGTGTGACGTCCCAGGAGGCGATTTCGGGTCATTACAAACTTGGTATCAGAGCCTAAGGTCTTAAGGATTCCTAGGGAGTTTGAAAATCCGCGTTAAGTAGAGTCTTGATCATCGGTGTGTAGCATACCACATTTGTAAGAAAGAGGCTACAAGACGTTTTAGGAAAAAGTTATTTCTTCTTTCAGATTCTATCTTGCCTATAGTTATCCCTCTCATCTAATAATTTGTGATTTTTTATTTTGGAAAATGCCTCTACGAAGAGCGAATATCCATGGAAACAATGATGAACAACCCCCACCTGTTTATCCTTTGAATGAGACGGTATCTCATGCTGAGTTTTGGCCAGCCTTTCAGGCATTAGCCCAAATAGTCACCGTCAATGTTCGGGACAATAACTAGGCTGTAGTTGCTAATCAGCAGGGAGGTGATATAGCTACAACTAGGATTTATGATTTTATGCAGATGAATCTGCCAGAGTTTTATGGGTTTAAGGAAGATGAGGACCCACAGTTGTACCTTATGGAGGTGAGAAAGATCACACAAGTGATGTATATTGCTGAGGAAGAAAGTGTTAATTTGGCATCCTACAGGATGAAGGACATTGATTATTACTAAGTTGTATCATGGAGGAAGGGTAGAGGTGATAATTCTAATCCTATGGCTTGGCAAGTGTTCTAAGATGCATTTTTGGACAAGTTCTTTCCGCTTGAGATAAGGGAGGCAAAGATTGAGGAGTTTATGAACTTGAGGCAGGGCTCCATGACTGTTAAGGAGTACTGCTTGAAGGTCAACCAGTTGGCCAAGTATGCTCCTGATTTGATTTCTGACACCCGAGCTAGTATGAATAAGTTTGTGACTTGTGTTTCTAGGTTGGTACTGAAGAAGTGTAGGACTGCAAAGCTGCATAGGGATATAGATCTGGCTAGGTTGATGATGCATACCTAGTGGATAGAGGCAGATAAGATTAGAGAGAGAGATATAGTGAGGGGTAACAAGAGGGATAGATCTGAGCAGCATGAGTTTAGCCAGCCTAGGTTCCATGGAGGGAACCGCCCTTAGTTTTAGAGACGTCCATCTATGCTAGCGCCTTCATCAGCTAGTGTTCCCGCGCCTAGAGGAAAATAAGAGCATGGGGGAAGGTCTTTTATGTCTAGGTCACAGATCAATGTGGGTAACAGGCCCCATTATCCTCCTTTTGCTAAGTGTGGTAGGGATCATCCCAGTGAGTATTTCATAGATTTGAGGGGCTACTTTGGTTGTGGCGAGCAGGGCCACAGACTTACATACTGTCCTCATGCTAGATAGGGGAACAAAGATGCCTTACCTCAGGCACAGGCTGCTAGTGCACCAGCTCCTGTACCCCATCCCGCCCCTACTTAGGGCGCTTCATCTAGCACTGCAGGCGGTCAGCGCCAGAACAGATTCTATGCCTTACCATCCCATCAGGAGCAGGAGGAATTTCCCGATGTTTTTACCGGTATGCTCTAAATCTTTTTCTTTGATGTCTATGTGTTGTTGGACTTCGGGTCAAGTGTCTCTTATGTGACCCCACTTGCAGCTGTGAATTTCAAAATGAGTCCCGAAAAGATTTCTGAGCCCTTCCTAGTTTCTACACCAGTAGGGGAGTCAGTTTTTGCTAAACAATTGTATAGAGATTGTCTTGTTACTGTTCTTTGTAGAGTCATACTTGCGGATTTGATAGAGTTAGACGTGATGGATTTTGACCTTATTCTGGGTATGGATTGGCTTCATTCTTGTTATGCATATATAGATTATCATACCTAGGGGTGGCAAACGGGCGAATTGGATTGGATTTGGATGGGTTAAATATGGATAGAGCAAAAATGGTTTGGATATCAATCCGTCCATATAAATATGGGTAAATATGGATTTGGTCAAATATGAATTGGGTAAAAATGGTTTCAACCCACATTTTCCACTTAGTCTAAAAGGAGAAAACTTTGAAAGGACTGCTAGTTGTTCAATTCGTACCAGCATACATACAACTATTCACTGGTATAAAAACTATAGCCACAACTCACTGCAATCACCAAACTTTCAGCACACTACAACATTATATGAAATAATTAATTGCATACAAACCATCAAAAGCAAAAATAGAGGATCAAATGAGACAAGAGAAACAGTTTAATCTAATCTAATTAATAATATCATCATCCCACAACAACACTATACAACACCAAATAAAAATTAACCCCCACAACCCCAAACTAACTCTTAATAATCTTAAAGAAACATAACACCAGTTCAAAATGTATCAATTTTGTAGCCATCACCCTCTTTAGTCATTTCAACACCAGTTCCATTCCTAGTACCGGTCACCAGGATAATCCACTTCAGTCATGAACTTAGAAAAGAACCAATGACAGGCTTATGGAATGACACCCTTAGAGAATATGTTAAATGTACATGTTTAGCAAAGCTGCTGATTGATTTTTTGTCAGATTTTCATATAACGAATGTCGCTTTGCCCAAAACCAGTTCCACAAGCAGGAAACTTGCGATGATGGATCTCTAAATTTCTCTGGATACATGGATTGCAGAAGAGATGATAACATTTTGCTATTACTACCTGCAAAATATTTTAACAAGAAGATCAGGGTCAAGGTCATTTGTTGCACGTCAATAATGCCACTTCTAAATTAAGACAAGATTGCTATAGTGTCTCGATGGGAACAAGGGGCATCTGTAAACCAAATTAGATTCCACGCAAATTAGATTCCCAAATAGATACAAATTAGGGGTTTCATAGGAGTTTCTAATTAGATTCCATCTGCTGTGTTTTCTTTTTTTAGAATTAGCAATAAGAGCAATCTAAAATTTAAGAAATAGTAAGATAAAATAAATAATACCTTCAGTGAATGAATAATTGAAGAAAGTACTGAATTTGTATATGTTCTTCTTCCAAAGAATCACTATATCACATCACTATTCACCAAATCTGCAACCCACATCAACTAAAGAACCTTAAGAAATCTTGTTTTATCATCGACTCATCCCTATTTGGAAGTGGGGTTTTGTGAGATCGTTGTTTTGGGAGAAACCTGGAGTCAATTTGGAGTCATCCCTATGAGGAAGCAAAGAGGAGAGATCTTCATTTTGTGAGAAACCGGGTCAATTTGGAGTCATACCTATGAGGAAGAAAAGAGGAGAGATCACTATTTTGTGAAAAACTGGGAGTCAATTTGGACAGATTCACTGAGAAATTGAGAAATGGTCCACAAGTTGTTACAACTGGGTCTCTATATGGGTACCCATATTTTACCCATTTTGTCCATTAATTTTATAGGCTTTTAAAAAAATTTAAGTCCATATTTACCCACCTAAAATATGAGTGATCCAACTTATTATATGTGGGCTAAATGGTTTGATTTTTTGAATATGGTAAAAAATTGCCAGCTTTAGTCGTACCCGTGTGGTCAAGTTTCAGTTTCCTGATGAACTAGTTTTTGAGTGGTTCGGGAGTTTGGTATCTTCGAAGAGTCATTTTATCTACTATCTTAAAGACAAAAAGCTAATACCCAAGGATTGTATCTATCACCTATTTAGAGTCAAAGACACTAATTCTAAGGCTCCAACTATTAAGTCAGTCAAAATTGTCAACAATTTTCCAAATATTTTTCTGGAAGATCTCCCAGGGTACCTCCCTATAGAGAGATAGAATTTGGGATTGACCTTCTTCTCGATACTCATTCTATTTCTATTCTGCCATATCGTATGACACCTGCAGAGCTTAAAGAATTGAAAAACCAACTCAAAGAACTTTTAGACAAAGGTTTCATAAGGCCCACTATTTCTCTTTGGGGTGCACCTGTTCTATTCATATGAAAGAAAGATGGTTCTTTACATATGTGCATTGACTATCATCAGCTTAACAAGGTCACAGTAAAAAATATGTATCCTCTTCTGAGAATTGATGACCTGTTTGATAAGTTGCAAGGTGCAAGTTATTTCTCCAAGATAGACCTTAGATTTAGCTATCATCAACTTAAAGTGAGGGAATGTGATATTTCAAAGACAGCATTCCAAACCCGCTATGCTCACTTTAAGTTTCTAGTCATGTCTTTTGGGCTAACCAATGCCCCAGCAGCTTTTATGGACCTCATGAATCGAGTGTTCAAGCAATATCTTGATATGTTTGTCATAGTGTTCATAGATGAAATCCTTGTCTACTTTTACAGTGAGCATGATCATGCAGATCACCTTAGAATTGTCTTGCAAACTCTTAGAGGTCACCAGTTGTTCACCAAATTCAGTAAGTGTGAATTTTGGCTAAGGTCTGTAGCCTTTCTGGGTTATATTGTTTCAGTCGAAGGTATTAGAGTTGGTCCCCAAAAGACAGAAGCTATAAGAAATTATCCTAGACCTATCTCTCCATCTGAAATTAGAAGATTCTTAGGCCTAGCCGGTTACTACCACCATTTTGTTGAAGGTTTCTCATCTATTGCATCTCCCATGACCCAGTTGACCTAAAAGAAAGTTAAGTTCCAGTGGTCAGATTCCTGTGAGAAGAGTTTTCAGGAGTTGAAGACTCGACTTACTTCAGCCCCTGTGTTGACTTTCCCTGATGGTACAGGTGGTTTTATGGTGTATTGTGATGCCTCTAGAATTGGTTTAGGTTATGTTTTGATGCAAAGAGGTAAGGTTATAGCCTATGCCTCTAGACATGTAAAGCCGCATGAGAAGAATTACCCAACCCATGATCTTTAGTTAGTAGTTGTGGTCTTTGCTTTGAAAATCTTGAGACACTAACTTTATGGTGTTCATGTTGATGTGTTTACTGATCATAAGTGCCTGCAGTATGTATTTACTCAGAGGTATTTGAATCGTAGGTAGAGGGGGTGGTTAGAGTTGTTAAAAGACTATGATATGAGTGTGTTGTATCACCCGGTGCAAGGCCTATGTAGTGGCTGATGCCCTTAGCAGATTGTCTATGGGTAGTGTTGCTAATGTAGAGAAAGGTAAGAAAGTGTTAGCACGTGATGTGCATTATCTAGCTAGATTGTGTGTTAGGTTGCTTAATTCAACTGAGGTAAGCACTTTGGTGCGGAGTAGTTCCGAATCCTCTTTAGTTTCGGAAGTGAAGGAGAAGCAAGACGGAGATCCTAGTTTGGTCAGACTGAAGGAGACAGTTAAGAACCGAAAAGTATAGGTTTTCTCCAAAGGGGGAGATGGCGTGTTGAGATTATAGGATAGATTGTTCATTCCTTGTGTTGATGATCTGAGCCAGAGGATTATAGATGAAGTGCATGGCACGTGGTATTCTATTTATCCCAGCACTACCAAGATGTATCGTGACTTATGGGAAATTTATTGGTGGAATAGTATGAAGAAGGATATAACAGAGTTCGTAGCAAATGTGCAATGTGCCAACAGGTTAAGGTAGAACACCAAAGACCTGGTGGTGTGATGCAAGAGTTTAGTATACCCACTTAGAAGTGGGAGATGGTGAATATGGACTTCGTGATAGGGTTACCTCTTTCGCATTGTCATCATGATTCTATTTGGGTTGTTGTAGATAGGCTGACTAAGTCTGCGCACTTCTTGCCTATACACATATCTTATACTGTGGAGGATTATACTAGATTGTATATTCGGGAGTTAGTCAAGCTGCACGGAGTTCCCTAATCTATCATTTCGGATAGGGGTTCTCAATTTACTTCTCAGTTTTGGAAAGCATTTCAGCAGGGTCTTTGTACCCAAGTTCTTTTGAGTTTCGCTTTTCATCCGCAGATAGATGGTCAGGCAGAGAGGACCATTCAGACCCTGGAAGTTATGTTGAGTGTGTGTGCTCTTGATTTCAAAGGTAGTTGGGATGAGCATTTGTCATTGATATAGTTCGCCTATAACAATAGTTACCATGCTAGCATCGGGATAACACTATTTAAGGCCTTGTATGGTAGGAGATGTAGATCTCCCAAAGGTTGGTTTGAAGTGGGTGAAGCTTCCATGATTGGGCCTTATTCAGTATTTGAAGCTATGGAGAAAGTTAAGTTGATTAGAGAGAGGTTAAAGATAGATCAGAGTCATCAAAAGTCATATGACGATGCAAGGAGAAGAGATCTTGATTTTAAAGTGGGTGATTTGGTGTACTTGAAGATTTCACCAGTGAAAGTGGTGAAGAGGTTTGATAAAAAGGGAAAGCTTAGTCCCCGTTATGTTGTCCCGTATAGAGTTTTGAGCCGTGTTGGTAAAGTAGCCTACGAGGTTGAGTTACCTGTAGTGTTGTCAGCTGTTCATCCTATTATTCATGTCTCCATGCTTGAAAAATATATTGGATATTCTGTTATAGTAAATTCCTCAGAGGGTACTGATATTCAGAACAGTCTTTCATTCGATGAGATTCCTATTGAGATCCTAGATTTTTGGATCCATAGACTAAGGAACAAAGAGCTTCCCTTAGTCAAAGTTTTGTGCCGGAACCAGTCAGTTGAGGGCACTACTTGGGAGGCAGAAGCAGACATGCGAGTCAAGTACTCGCACCTTTTTTCTAAGAGTTCTGACCAATCCGAAGGTATTATTATTCCTTAATTCAGCGTTTCTAATCTATAGTTTAGCTATATATCCATTCTAGCATGAGTTCTTGCAATCTCTGAGGTATTCAAGAGTTTAGAGAGATTTTGAGCCGTTTAACAAATTGCTTCAGCAATGTGTACTCTGTTTTCCTGTGTTCCTACTCTAACTAGCTACATTCGAAGATGAATGTTTCCAAGGGGGAGATATTATAAGACCCCGCAAAGTTCCCTCGTAGTCTGAGCCTTAGAGTGTGTCAAGCAAAGTGTAATTCTGGCCCTAAAAGATTATGAAGTGACTTACCAAGTGATTGGTGTTTACACCATATAGAATTTTATTAAATTTGACATATTTTCATGTAGAGAATTGAATTAGCTTTCAAACGATACCAATTTCGTCCAAATCGTATATCGAGGTGAGAAGTTATGGCTATTTTACAGAGAGTTTTCGCAATCGCCCAGGTGCAACGGATGATCCGATGGACCATCGATCGGCACGTCGCAACCAAGGAAGTAACTCCCTTTCTTAGCCCAAGTGAGACGGCCAGGACGACGGACTGTCAAGGTTGTGACAGACCATCACCACTAAGGCAGTGTGGTCTCATCCTGGCCAACGTGCAACGGATGATCCGACGGATCATCGGACCTGTGATGGGCTGTTGATACGACCGTCACATCGTGTAAGTGTGTCCCTTTTTTGGTCATTGTGAAATGGACGACCCGATGGACCATCGAACTTGCAACGGACCGTCGCTCCGATAGTCGCAGACCCCGTTCAGTATTTTTAGGTCCTTTTTAAAAGGGACTTTTGGGTCTTTTCCCTTTTAACCCTCGTATATATTCCGAATGAACTTTATAGTCTCATTATCTCACAAAACATCCAAAGGCTAGAGTTTCTCCCTCAAGAGCAAATCTAAAACCCTTCTCCAAGAAATCCAAGAACTCACCATGGATTCTACAAATTGAGTTGAGATTTAAGGTCCCTAAGTTAAAAGGTTGCAAGAACCCTCTCTCAAGATTAAGAAGAAGAGTTTAAATTAAGCTTGTTCATACAATTTCATAATCTAACGTATGTGAGGTTTTGAACAAGGGTAATCCTACCACCCTTGTGCCCAAAGACTTATTTAAACTATAAGTTTCTACAATCTAAGAGATTTTAGATGAATTTGAATTAGGGTTTTTCACCCATTATTATTGATTGCAATATTTTGATGTTTCCCATGAATTGAGAGTCTAATGGCATGATTTTCATATGTTTTCTTGAGAAATTGCAGTTAGGTCTATACCCCATGATTTTAATCCTTCAGAACTTCATAGTTGAAATATTTGAGTATTGAAGCATATGAGTATGTTGAGATTTTGAGATAAATTGCTGAAACTTCCATATGTCAATATGAGTTATCAATCGATATGCTATCTATTATCCATTTGATGAGTTTTAACTTGAGATTGAATTAAGGGTTATTGATCCCTACTTGAGAATTGTAATTTTATGATCTTTTGTGCTATAAGCACCCATCATTTGCGTATTTTGAGATTATTGAGAAATGTTTTGACCTAATGGTCATGGAGTTTTGAAATCCACTTCACTACATGAGATTACAGATTCGATTGTTGAGTTCTTGATGAATCATGAGATTATTTTAAAGTGGATTTTTATGACATGAGCGAGATAATCTAAGGGGGACTAGTATTTATCACCGAGTTGGGTAAGTTGCTACGGTTTCTTACCCCAGAACTACATGCCACCATAGGTTTGGCCTGAGGCCGAGATAATTTTTGGGCCTAAGGCCGAGTTATTGGGCCTCTGAGGCTGAGATAAGTGATAACTGAATTAAGGTTATACTCTCTGGCAGGAGTATGACACTCCTCCCCAATGTGGGGTCTCTTTCTTAGGAGGACGAAACGTTGGACTCTATGTAGCTCGCATGGTTTGTATCGGTTAAGAGAACCTCCCTTAAAACTGAAGCTTTGAGATAAATTATTTCCTTAAGACTAAAGTATTTTCCCTTGAGATGAGTATTTTTCCTAAAGTGAATGAAATGCCTTCAAGTATGTTTCAACGTTATATGATTCCAAATTTCAAGTACTTGAGTTCAAAAGAGTTATGAGTTCTTGAGCATTAAAGAAGTTTTACTCTCCATGAGACATATGAATCAGTTGAAAGTATTGTTTAAAGTTTCCTTTAGCCTATGGGTAATGAGAATAAGAGAAGATTACCTATTTCTAAGCTAAACTATGATGACTCACGAGATTTGTGTTGCATGCCCCATTCGACATATTTCATGAGCTTTATATTTTATACTTATTCAAGCCATGTGAGTCATTACTTATTGTATGGATTATTTTATTAAAGAGTATTGATGTTTTTTTATATAAATGCATGCACCCCCACATACTCAGTACATTCCCAAGTGCTGATTCTTATATACGTCTATGAGCTACATTGTTTTATAATGTAGGTTCATGTGCTTAGTCCCAGCCTCATTATTGACTTTCGAGTACCTGTGTCTACATTCCTATAATGGTGAGTCCTCATGGTTTGAGGACCTATCTTCAGACACTTCAATGTTTGAGAGACTGTTATTATTTTCAGTTCATTTCAAGTTAGTTGGGGACCTGTCCCAATGACTCTAGTTTATGGATTAGTAGAGGCTTTGTCCGACTAGTTATCTAAATGGGATTGTGTTGAGAATTCTAGTATTGAGGTCGTTTGAACCGAGTATTTTCTCCTTATCTCCCTTCATATGATATGACTTTGCTAGTGTTTGATTTATTTCATCTTGAAATGAATATTATTAGTAGAAGTAGGCTCAAAGGGTTAACTTGTGGCTACTTGTAGCCTTAAGCACCGTGTGACGTCCTGGGAGGCGATTTTGGGTCGTTACATAATATCTTTAAATTATTAATAATATAATTAAGAAAAATATAAAACATAAAATTGTTTACAATTACATGATTATTTTTTCATATAGATTTGTTTAAAGGTGGAGAATTGGATGGGGGAGGGGCGGAGGCGCGTGGGGAGGGGGTAGAATTTATTATTTTGGAAAAAACAAATTGAGGTTTGGGGTAGGGGTGTGGGGATGTATGTGGAGGTAGGGGATAAGCCGGTAATGGTAGAGGTAAGGGTGGGAACCAACAAGTATTGTGGTGGAATGGTAAGTAGTCCTTCATCCTTTACTAGAGGTCTCGAATGCGAGCCTCATTGGCTACAGAGTCACCTTTGTTAGGAAGCCCTTTACCTCTTGATGTGGCACTTTTCGATGCAAATTCAAATTTAATCGGACTCGCGAACACTAAATATTGAATGAAAAACCCAAAAAGAAAAGGTAGGGGTAGAAGGTGGATTTTTTCCCATGTTTTATTGATAAATAATATAATAGTTGAATTTGAAAGTAGTAGTAGGGAGGTTGAATTACTCCTTTTTTGATCAGACAGTTGCCATTTTTGATAGATAGTCGACTATTGATTACAGTAATAAAAAATTCAGAAAATAAAGTGCTGAAGGTAAATAAAACCCGATATTTTATATTGGTTGGAACCTATAATAGGTCTTACTCCAGTCCCTTTGGATTGCAAGGGATTCTGTGAATATTCTGTGAGTTCTTTGTGAATAAAATCAAAGTACAAGATTTGAGTAAAGATTTTTGGCTATGACTCACACTTTCTTTCTTTTTTTCTCTCTTTGCTCCAATGCCTCACCAAGTATGCGTTTCTCTCCTCTCTTTTTTAATACACAGTAAACCTTTAAAAGAATACACTGCTTGAGTTAAGTAGAGAAATTACAAACTATAGAAGGATGAGATAAGTGTATATCTCTTCCATAGTTTTGCATTGCTTAAATAGTAGTGATTGAACTATTACTAGACATTGAAAAATATCAGGCAATCCTAGAGATTTTCTCATGAAAATGGGATATGAGAATCCTATTTTCAAGAATAAAATGTATCATACTAATGATCCCAAACTACCTGTAATTTCCTTTCATAGAAATAACCGCATAATTAATGATATATCAAGCTTTGGTAGTACTTTCTATTGACATGGGCTTGTTATTATTACTGAAAGAGGAGGCATATTTCTTTTCTTTTTTTATCTTGATTCTTGGAGATCTTACTTTTAGATTTGTAGCTAATCTTTCTTTTTGATTGTGGCCAAGAATATTTGATTTCTTTTTAATATATACTTACAAAGAAGTCATACATTAAAACATCATATTATCAGATTTATTTTTAAGATAACATGGTTTAACATGCTTGAAAGAGACATTAAAACATATTATTTTAATATTATTTGTACATCGCATGGATACATATATTAGTAATGTATAATATCAAATTATATTATAAGGGTCATTTATATTTATTATAACTTTCGAAAACATGACCTCTTCTTCTCTGGTGAATCACCACCTCCACACCCCCATTTTATCCAGCAAACAAATAATAACAATGCCAACTCCAACAACCTCCAACCATGAAATCATTATCTTTTCCGATCTTAAGCCACCAAAATCTGGAAAATAATTGAAAAAACACCAAAATCAAACAATAATTTCAACCACCCACCTCTTTTCTCCTTTTTCACTGTCGACGAGCCACTACCATCAAATTCCCGCCAAGGCTCCTCCACCAACACTAATAAATCCATCACCTCCTGTTTTCCATTTGTTTGATGAACCATCTACCAAAAAACAACCAATCAAACAACTCTCATATTCTCCATCGAATTCACATAGTTAGGGCAACCAACAACTTTACTATTCACTTCATTTCATCTCCATCACCCAACAACTCTGATAAATGTCAACAATTTTAGTCAAATCTGGAAAATCTTGGCCGTATCTAGTTTCTTCGTTACAATTTTGGTATGTGTGTTATGGTGGCTACTGGAGTTGAAACTCCGGTATAAATGGTTCTAGAGAAAGAGGAAAGCTATTAATGGTAAAAATAGACTATAATCCCTAACAAAATAAAGTAATATCATTTAGAGTAATAATTCTTTTAAGACATTGTTAAGGTAATTATACAAACTATATACCTTTCTTTATCTCGAGTTTCGAATAGAGGGCTTCAGCCAACTACTTTGCTTAAACATCCAGTTTTGCTCTTGTGAAGAGTTCGAAGAAAGGTTTGAGCTTAGCCAACTAAGTTCTATACTTTATTGAGGCTCGATACTTTATTGATGGCAATGTGGCTTCATTGCTGATTCATAATAATATGGCTATGAAGTTTTATATTGAGGTAAAGCACGCTTGATTTTGGGATGTAGCCACTAATCATCACCCTAATTGATAAAGATAAAAGAGAGATATTTTTATGGTTAAACTGGGGCATTTATATGTTTGTAGAATTCTTGTAAAGAAGTTTCAGAATTAATTGGTGATAATTCTGATTGTTCAAATTCATTGTTTTTGTGCGATGTGAAGTTGAACTAGATTATTTTAGATTGCAACAATAGTGAAGTTAAGGTTGGTCAAACCTACAAGTACAAGAAAGCTCTAATTTTTGTTATGGCAAGGTATGCCATTGATCATTCTTTCAATTTTAAAGTAAAAAGATCCAACAAAAAAAGGTATATATGATGTTTCAATTATTAGAAGTACTTATGTATCTCATGTTTTTAAACTATATATCTTAGTGTAAGTTTGTATGTATTACATTTTTACCTTAGAGTTGTTGAAATTTTCTGATCCAAAGGCAACGTATGTTATCAATATGTTATTCTTCTATATGAAAACTAATTTAATTTTATGTATCTCTTTTTTGTAATGTTTGTCTAATTCCTAAGATACATGTTACTCAAGTTTATTAGACAGAGATACATATTTAGTATTCAAACTATGTTTGGTTAATACAAAAGTAAATATGATGTTTAATTATTTTGATGTTAATATTGTTTAATATAGCAGAAAAAAGTAAGTTGAATTGCCATAAAACTTAGAATTTGAATCTTTTATTAATGATACATTTGCATATATTATTTTACATATTTTGATTTTTTTTGTATATTTATAGCTATGTTCTATAATGTTGTTCCGTGGATTGTAGTTGGATATTTAAGGCATCCTGTAGAAAGGGTTTGGACCTATTTAAAGATAGAGTTTTTCATGATTTTCACACATGCCTTTTGAAAGATAGAGTGTTCACATAACTTCAAGCTATGGTTGCATTTTTTAGTTGTTTGACTGCTCTAAAACTAATCAATCACAAGATAATACACACACCGAATGACATAATTGAAGATATAAAAAAGGCTTTTGGTGTCAACATTAATTATCATAAGGAATGAAGAGCAAAAGAATATGCAGTTGAGATGTTAAGGGGGGAACCTGCAGATGGTTATCGTCAAATGCCTAAATACATATATATGCTTAACTATGTTTATCCTAGATCCCATATTAGAATGCACAAATCTAAGGATAAAAAATTTATGTATCTGTTCATTGCATTAAAACCATTCATGAGAGGATTCTAGTTTTACAGATCGGTAATTAAAGTTGATGGGGCGCATTTGAGTGTAGCATATAAAGGGACATTTATCTTGGCATGCACTCTTGATAGTGCAGGTACATAATATTAATTCTTTCATACATTATTTTGTGATGTAATCTCAAATTATATTTGTGTGTTGATTTTATTTTTCCAATCAAGTTTAATTGTTGTAGTGATAGAAAAATTTTGATTTTCAAATTGTAGAAAGCATATTGACAATTGTATACCGTGTTGTTGACATAGAAAATGATATTGCTTGGACTTATTTTTTTTGAGCAGTTTAAATATGCGTTTGGAGAGCATGAGAGTATGTGTGTTGTATCCGATCGTAACGAAAGTATTATCAAGACTGTTAGTATTATCTATCCTAACGTTTTACATCTTGCATGCGTTTGACATCTATGAAAGAATATATGGACATACTTTAGAAAGAGAAAAGATAAACTTAGAAAAATTTAGGTAGATCAAAGGATAAAGTCGTATCTTGAGAATGCTGATTTAGAAAAGTTGGCACGAGTCTATGCATTTGTCAACTGAGGCCAAATGATGACTTCAAATATAACTGAGTGTATAAATGGAAAACTTAAGAAAGTACGTGATTTGTCGATAATAGATTTTCTGGAACAACCACGAAAATTGTTTAAAGAAAGAGCATCCTATAAAAATACATCTTTGGATAAACAATTCGAAGACATTCTTCAGCTAAATACTTCAAAATCTTCTCATTTGAAGGTTAGTTAATCTGTTTACTTTTGTTGTTAAGATCATGTAATGTTATTTTGATATTTCAATGCAGTTTTTCAATTGATTAAGTTACTGTAAATTTATTTTTATATATTTGTATATGAAGTTTTAAAAAAGATACATATATTTTGTTAAAGAAGAGCTATACATATCATCATGTTAATACATTATCATTCATCGTGTAAGATAGTTATTCATCAATGTATGTGTACTCTATTTATGATGACGGAAGGAAATGTATCATATGTCTAGATTAGAGGATTTGCAGTTTCGAAAGATTCCAATTGAATGAGATAACATGTAAACACGAGATCGCAATTCTACAAAACAATTATGTAATAGATATGAAGCTTTATTGCTTTGAGTATTACTATCCAATTGTGATATACATGGGAATAAAAGTGTTTAAGTACTTTATTACAATGTTTAAGGTTTTTTTTCAAATAAGTTTGTACTTAAATTGGTTTCTTAGAGTGAAAACGAGAAAACTAGTGTTACTAGCTTGAGCTGTGTGTTGTTCTAGTTGATCTCAATTAATTATAGTATGTGAAAAGATTTATAATGGTATGATTGTGTAATTATGTGTGAAACAGATTATTTATAATGTTTAAGGTTCAATTGAATCAATCCGCGATTCAAAACTAAGTTACAGATCAAAAGAACAAAGCTGCCATTCTTAGCTTAAGTTTTTAGTTTACCGTCTTGGATATTATGTTGTTTTGAATTCTAAGTCGCAGTGTTTGATCTTTTAAGATACATTGTAAGTTGATTATGATGATATATAGATGATACAAAATCTGTAAATCAAGTGAAAACAACACCACAAGACTTGGAATGGATTGTAAAAAGCAAGGGACAAGATTTGACGTAAAACGGACACCTTCGATGTTCATTGCGTGTCGCGGACCCAAGACACTACTATAGGGAGAATGAAACACATAGGTAGATTCCCAATGAACAATAAATAGTGTTTATACTATATTAGGGCATGTTTCACACCTTAGGTAATGCGATAAGTGGCACGACGCGGACCCATGTCAAAATCAGCAAGAATTGTCCTCCCATAAATTGGACACTAAAACATGAGGCTATAGACATTGGATGGATTTGAAACTTATAGGTAGGATGGATAACACTTAAAATAGGGTTTTAATTTCTTTACTGTAGTTTGTTAATGGATTTTACTATGCATTAATCTATCATCATTATGGTTATTTCCATGAGAGGTTAAAATCCCCCTTTCCAGGGTTAAGGCTAAACACATGATTACTATTGCTTTGAATTGAGTTGGTTTTGATTGTTTATCATATTTGGCTGTTTATTTATCCTTTTTATCACTATTTTAAGGCTTATATACACTTATAATATATCCATAGTCAACTTATGAACCCAAGAGGAGGAATAAGAAGATAGTACGTCGGGATGAATAGAGTAGGACTATAAACTTCTGCATAACGAATGTTATAATTTTCACTTAGGATAGGGATATACCTAAATTACCTATTTGTTTCAATTAAGGGGTGAAATATAAATGTATTTTGCTTAGCTCTCACATCCCCGCTCAATAATGTAGTTATGTGTCTAAGTTAGATAAAGGATTAGAGGCTCGAAAGATCGTAATAATAATATTAAACCCGTGAATCATCAACGAAGATAAGTAATATAAACAATGAAGTTCAATAGCATAGTAGGATTGTTCGTAGAGACTTAACCCTGGGTTTGTTTCCTTTGATTGTCTAATAACCTTTACTTTAGCATATTAGTTTACATTCAACTTATACTTTCAAAACTCTTTTGATTAATTTTACACCAATTTAATTTCAATTATGAACTAGAATTGAATAATTGTTAAAACAAGTCTACGAAGGATAAATATCCATTTTTATTTAAGGCCGCTATATTACTTGGTGAGACCATATACGCTTATGTGTGCACTTGGGCATAATAAATTTTTGGCACTGTTGTCGAGGACTTGTAATTTTGCAACTGGTCTAGTTTTAGTTTTACTTTTTTAATTTCCTTGGTGCTTTTCACTTGGTCTTGGTTTTGAAGTTATAGGAAACAGGTTAACAGAATAGTAAGATGGCAAAGGATAAGGAATTAGTTGAACCCGACCCTGAGCCCGAACAATGCTTACACCAAAGAATGAGAGAAGCTATCCTTTTCTACCATATTGCCATAAATCAATGAAGAACAAGATATTACTGCCCTCATGGCTGAGGACCCACCAGCCTGCCGGACAGTTTTTGAATTGGCAATGCCACTTGCAATAAATCTGACCTCCCCTGTTAAAAAACCAAATTCTACAGGTAGATTCAACCTAAAATAGAACATGGTGCAACTTTTGACCAGTAGTGGACTGTTTACCAGGCTTTTACATGAAGATCCACAAGTCCACTTACAGAAATTTTTAGAGATTAGTGAAATATTCTCCCCTATAGGTGTGTCAATTGACTATGTGAGGTTAATAATTTTCCCATTTTTATAGTTAGGGGATGCAAGGAAGTGGTTGAATACTGAGCTGACAAGTTCAATCATAACTCGGGATGACTTAGTCTAAAAATTCCTTATCTTATTCTTTCCATCTAGAAAGACCACAAGAATTTATACTGAGATTGTGAGCTTTAAACAGAGGCCATATGAGAACCTATATCATGATTCAGAAAGGTTTAAATCTCTTCTTTGGGACTATCCACTTCATCAATAGTCCAATAAGGTACTAGCTTGCACCTTATTCGAGGCACTTGACCATAAAACAAAAATTTTGCTAGATTCAGTTGTAGGTGGTTAAATATTGGAAAAGATGAGATATACACTTTGTTGAACCAGATTATTCAAGGTAATTCGAATTGGCAAGGTGATACCTCGAGAGGTTTAGTGAAAAAGGTTGTAGGGATAATTGAAGTTGACAGTGTTATAGCCTTGGCCGCTCAACTCTCAGCCATACAGAATAAGAAAATGTCCTAATTAAGCAAATTGGGTGTAAATCAAATTGTTGCTCAGGTGAATACACTGCAGTAGACCATAAGTTTGTGTGAGGTTTGTGGCAATAGTGGTTACTCTACAACTATGTATGGTGAAAATCCTGAGTCAGTCAATTTTATGGGTAATGCTCAAAGGCCAAATTATGGTAATGCTTACAGCCAAAAGTGGAAGAATTACACACCAAATTAATCTTGGAACAACAACCAGCAACAATAATTTCAGCAATAGCAAAGCACACATTCCAGCAACATAGAGGACATGTTAAAGAAGATCATGGACATCTCAAAACTAATGGTTGCTGAACTTAAAAATTAGCAAGTACTCAGAATAATTTGAAACTTAAATTGGGGAAATTGTAGCAAGCCCCCAAAAAGAGGCCTCAAGGTGATTTGCCAAGTGATAATAAACTTCCAAAATAAGTAATGGCAAATACTTTTAGGAATGGTAAAGAGTTGAATGAAAGACCTCTAAAGACAACTAAGGAGGTAGATGCAGATTTGGCACCTTAATAGATAAATGACAAAGTTGCTGAGAATTCAAGGAATTGAGTAATTGAAAACAAAAGTTGCTACATAGGTTAAGGAGGAACCATTATTACTGTTTCCACAAAGGCTTAGAAATGCAAAGGAGGACGCATGCTTCAATAAGTTCTTTGACATGTTCAAAGAGATTCACATTAACATTTCTCTTTTAGATGTTTAGTAGGGAATGCCCAAGTACGCTAAGTACATGAAGGATGCGGTCACTAATAAATTTAAGCTGCAGGATATTGAGACAGTAGCATTCACTAGTATTGTAGCGCTGTGGTATTAAAGAAGATGCCCAAAAAGCTCAAAGACCCTAGGATTTTCACTCTCTTCTTTCAGATTGGCAACAGTGAGGTGGTCTATGTACTGTGTAATTTAGGGGCAAGTATTAATTTGATGCCCCTATCCTTTTTCAACACTTTGGGTTTGGAGAAGCCGAGATCAAGCTCTGCGATACTCCAATTGGCAGACCATACCCTTGCTTGTCCTGAAGGAATTATAGAGGATGATCTCGTAAAGGTTGGTAAGTTTATTATCCTTGTTGATTTTATTGTTTTGGATTTTATGGTAGATGAAAGGGTAGGTGTCGATCATCTTGGGACTTCCATTCTTGGCGATAAGAGAAGCATTGATAGATTTGAGAGAAGACACATTCACAATGAGGTTAGATGATAAAGAGGTAATTTTCAAAGATTACAAACCACTCATTACACTATCCTACTATAAAGATTTATGCATGATTATAGTGATTGAAGGGGATAAGTGTGGGGTGATAGAGTCTAATCCACTGAAGACCTATTCAAACAATCTCAACGAGCTAACTAAGCCACAAATACCCCAGCCCAAACTGATGCTGATTGATAAGCCTAAAAAGGCAATTGTTGATAAAGTTATTGACCATGAGAGTACTCACTTAAGAGGATAGAAATGAGTGAGAAACCTTCCTCCAAGTAGGTGGAAGAGGATGAAGAAAATTGACTAAGTGTAATATGGGTCATGCCGTGGCACTAAATTAGGCACTTCTAGGGAGTCAACCTAAGTTACGGTAGGTTTTATTTTCCCTATTTTAGTTTTTACTTCACGTAGTTTTTATTTTTGTTGGGTCAAAGGTTGATGGGAATTTTGAGTACCAGAAACCTAAGCTAAGGAGCATGACGAAGACTAAGTGTGGGGTCCCCAGAACCTCTTGATGTATAAAGATTCTACTAGCTATGCCTAGATGCCTTATGGAGTATTTCTATCTACACCTTTAAGTATATTTTTGGGACAAAGTAGATTTTTAAGTATAGGGTGGGGGAATTCTCATGGGATAGGAGGAATTTTAAAATTTTTTATATTAGAATATGCAAGATGTTCTTATTGGTGATATATGTGATTGCATGATGTAAGTGTTTTTGAATGTAAGGATCATATTGATGGTGTGAATTAATATTTTTGAGACTCCTAGTGTAATATCCCGTATCAATCTTAGCTCTATTTAGCACACAATTGTATGTTAAGGGGTCCAAGCCTTGGAATTTTCATTAAGTGTTGAGGACTTATTCATTTTCAATACCCCTAAACTTTGATAATTATATTTTTAACCTTCCTGACTTCGGGATGTCCATTTTAAAGTTGATTCATGATCGGGGTTGCTCAAAGTATGTCTTGGGTGTGTTTTAAAATTTTTAGACGAGTATAGCGGCGTGTTTGGAAATCCAAACTATTAGCACCACTGCGATAAGCGTGTGCTGCCCCCTCTAGTCCACCTGGGTAAAGTGGGTCCCATCCCCTCTAGTCTACTGGGGTAAGAACAACACCGCCTCCTTTAGTCCACTGCTCAATAGCCCATGTTGTCCTCTTTCTATTCTATCCAACTTTTTATCATGGAATTTTAAGGGTATTTGGGTCATTTCCCTTTACCTAATTAGTCTATAACACAAAATTAGGGCTTCCAGGGGGCATTATCCAAAACCCAAACCAAGAAAATCAATGAATTCAAGCTTCAAATTTAAAAAATCCCATAAGAATCTTTAAGAATTCATTTAGTGAGGTATGTGAGATGTTTATCCATGGGTCCATTTCACCCACGGAGCCCAAAAATCCTCTTTTGGTTTAATTTATCAGTTTATACATGTTCAAGATAAAATAAATCCATGAATCTCTTGTTAATCTAATTATAAGTTATGTTTCAAGTGTTTTCAAGTGGAATGAGTCATATCATGTTTTGAGTGTTGCGATTCCCATGTCATGTTCAATTAAATTCTATGTTAAACCCCTAATTTATGAATTTAGCCATGTAAGCATATTGTTTCCTCATGTTTAAGACATTTCTATATTCAAGTTCATGATTTTGATATGTTTGATGAAATGTCTATGCTTTTGGGTTTGAACCATGATCCCATATTATCATTTTAAAAGCTTATTGTCATAATTTATTGTCATTCAGTGCTGACAGGTTATGAACACCCGATACTTATGTGTTCTTACATGATTGAAGATTTTCTAGTAATAATTCAGTGAAACCAGGAGTCTTGTTATTTATTTGGATATTAATGATCATGATGACTACTATCAGTTATCAGAAATAATGTTCAGTTAAACTTTGTTCAGTTCAATACCAGTGTTAGTTCTGTTGGTAGTAAGATTTAGCACCAAGTGAATACATGGATGGAGGCTTCCCTGTGAGTTAGGTAGATTCGTTAGTAATAGTCCCTATATTACAAAACTACGTAGCCAGCGCAGGATATAAGGGGTCACCCATTAGTTTAGGCTTGACACCCTAGTAATTTGGGATATTAGATTAGTGGATCCACACAACCAGTGTTGGTACTAGTGGCACGGTACTGGCACTCTTCTAATTAGGGTTACAGGCTTGATCAAATTTCCTTAGATTGGGGCATATCAGTTACATGATACCTCCCATAATTTCCATTAGTAATTCAGTATATTTCTGTTCAAGGTTGCTTGACCAAGTGAACAAAGAAGATTTATAGTTATTTAGTTATAAAAAATGTAGTGTCTTAGTTTACAAATTATTTCAGAAATATGTTTATGCTTGGTCTTGCATTCTCAGATATTACATGTTTATGTATCCATGCACTGTTACCTATGCATTTTTGCTAGTCCTCATCTCATATACTAGTACGTCCAAAGTACTGATCACATACTTTTCTTTGTGCTATGTTGTCTTATAACATAGGTTCGGACGTTTAATTTGTCGACTATTCTTAGATAGCTCAGCGTAACTCAATAGTAGCAGTGGTGAGTCCCCATCCATTGAGCACATGATTTATTTATTTAAGTTATTTTAGTATTTCTTTTGTTTAGTAAGTTGGAGTTAGTTGTGGGTCTGTCCCATCAACTCTACAGTTAGTTTAGAGGCTTTCAGATACTTAGTTAGATGGTTAGTCAGTTATTTCAGTATTATTAGTTCTTATTAGATGTTTCAGATACGTTTTGATTAGTATTTTAGCATCCAATTTTTTTTAGTATTTTTATCAGGTTGTCTTTTGCATATGTTATGGTAGCCTTGGGTCATGACAACTAGGTTCTATTTTATGACTTTTGTACTTGTTGGCTTAATATTTTGAATTTATGCTATTATTTGGTCGATGGTCTATGATGATTTTGTTTGAGTTGAGCATGTGCCATGTGTGTGTGAGGTTTTGTGTATTCCTCGTTAAACTTGATATCTAGAACTTTCCTAGTATGTATGAAAAGCAAAATAAAGAGTGTGGGTTTAACTATTGATATAGGTATTTCCTTGATTGTCATATTTCATACCCTCTTTTACCTTCCCCTGTGCATAATCCTGGTTATCCCCATTAAGCTTTTTGCTTATTTTCTTTGGCAGCCAAATATGTAGCCTAACGCTTTCTTTAATTGATCGTAATTTGAGCCAAAGATCCTATGAGCTTTAATTAAAATTCAATTGTGTTAAGGAGTTTGAAATTCAAGTAGGAAAAGGTAAAATTAAAGCCCCAAAGTAATAGTTATTGGTATGTACAATTGATGTGTTAACGTTGGAAGTGAAGGAAATTTGTGTAAAAATTAAATTATGTAATAATTGACAATACTTATTCCCTTATTGTATATGAGAAAGCTTATTGAGATAGGGTAAAACAAAAGATATAGGTATACAGAAGTCGTGGAAATTGGTTGTTAGAGGTGAATTGAATGAAAAGTGTGATGTATTCAAGCGCTTAGGGAATATAGTCACTATTCTTAGCCAAAATAGTTCCTACCCATCCCTTCGACTACATTATAACTCTTAAAAACCTATTTTATCCTAATCTTCATTATTATGATATTAGTGGAGTACTACACTTAAGGCAAGCCTATGGTTCATCTTGTGTAACTTGTGAATTCTGTGAGAGATTATGCGTAATTTGATTCTTATACCCATTTTGTGATAAATTACATCTAGGTGAGTGGTTATGGGTAAGTCTTTTATTGTGAGGGAACATATTAGATGATAGGTGGGTAATTTATGTGATGTCTTTAATTGAACAATATGTATGAGTTTGCCAACTAGGTGAGTTAATTCTTGAGGCTAATATGTTTTGGAGTAGTATTCTTGAACTGTCAATTGTGTATAACATGCTTAGTGTCGAAACTTCAATTCAATGTAGTCATTGTAGTACTATCTTGAATGTCTCTCTTATGGAAAAAGTGTGGAGTCTTCTCTAATTATGATAATTATAGTAAAGATTTGTTCGAGGATAAAGAAGGCTTTAAGTGTGGGGTGATGATCCGAGGTGGATTTATGCACCCCAGTATTGTTATCCGAGCTTATTTAGTCTTGTTCTGAGGATTTTTTGGTGTGCTTAATGTGTTAATAATGATATAAATGATAATCTAAGTGTTTAAGTACTTGATTACAATGTTTAAGGTGTTTTATAAACAAGTTTGGACTTAAATTAGTTTGAGTGAAAATGAGAAAACTGGTGTTATTAGCTTGAGCTATGTGTTGTTCTAGTTGATCTCGATGAATTCTAAAGTGTGTAATGAGTTCATAATGGTATGATTATGTAATTATGTGTGAAAAAAATTTCTTATAATGTTTATGGTTCAATTTAATCAATACAAGAATCAAAACTAAGTTAAAGATCAAAAGGACAAAACTAGCTTGCTTAGCTTAAGTTTCTAGTTCACCGTCTTGGATGTTGTGTTGTTTTGAGCTCTAATTCGTGGTGTTTGATGATATAGAATGCTTGGTGAGTTTATTATGATGATATATGGATGATACAAAAGCTGTAAATCGAGTATAAAAAACACCACAAGGCTTGGAATGGATGAACAAAAGCACCGTACAAGATTTGACGTAAAGTAGACACCTTGGATATCCATGGTGTGTCGCGGACCCAAGACAGTACTATGGGGGGAATTACACACATAGGTAGATTCCTAAGGAACCCAAAAATGTTTTTATCCATGATTATGGAGTGTTGTTCACCCTATGTATAGCGATAAGTGGCGCGATGCGGACCCATGTCAAAATCGGCAAGAATTATCCTTCTATAAATAGTACACTTAAACATGAGGCTATAGACCTTGGACGGATTTGAAACATGGAGGTAGGCTGTATAACACATAAAATAGGGTTTTCTTTCTTTAATTTAGTTTTTAAATGGATTTTATCATGTATTCATCTATTATGATTATGGTTATGTCCATAAGCGGCTAAAAGCCCCCTTTTGGGGGGTTAAGGCCAAGAACATGGCTACTATTGATTTGAATTGATTTAGTTTTGATTTTTATCACATTTGCTTGTTTATTAATCCTTTTTATCATTTCTAAGGCTTATCTGCCCTTATAATACATCTATAGTCAACTTGTGAACCCAAGAAGAGGAATAAGAAGCTAGTATGTGGGGATGAATAAAGTCAGGATATAATCTTGTACATAACGAACGTTATAATTTGCACTTAGGATATAGATATACCTAAGGGACCAATTTGGTTCAATTATGAGATGAAATATAAATGCATTTAGCTTAGCTCTCACATTCTCGCTCAATGATGTAGTTGTCGGTCTAAGTTAGATAGAGGATTAGAGGCTTGGAAGACCATAAACATAATATTAACCCTGTGAATCATCAACCAAGATATGTAATCTAACAAATAATAACATAGTAGGATTGTTCACAGAGCCTTAACCCTGGGTTTCTCTCCATTGATAGTCTAAGAATCTTTACTTTACCACATTACTTTACATTTAGATTATACTCTGAACACACTTTGGGTTACTTTTTCACCAGTTTAATCTTAATTGTGAACTAGAATTTAATAGTTATTGAAATAAGTCTCTGAGGGAATGATATTCGGCTTTATTTGAGGCTACTATATTACTTGGTGAGACCATATACACCTGTGTGTATGCTTGGGTGGAACAGTGTGTGATTTTATTTTCTTTGAAATTATAGAGACATTATTTGTATGGAGTCTGTTGTGAGATCCTCTCGGATCATTGTATCCTCAACTATTTCTTTGTCCAATGATATCTTAATATGAGGTAGCGTCGTTGACTTAAGTAGCTTAAGGGTTATGACCTTACTATTCTCTATCATCCGAGCAAGGCTGCTAATATTGTTGTCAATTTCTTAAGCTTGGAGTCAACTAGTATGGGTAGCTTTGCATTTCTTTTGACCCAAGAGAGACCATTACCCTAAGAGGTTCAGTCTTTGGCTAACCTGATGGTTAGTCTTGATATTTTGACATATGGTTATTTTTCGCATTTATGAAGGCTAAACCTTCTTTAATGGAGAAGATTCAGGCTCATCAGTTTGGCAATGCTGGTTTAAGGGTGATTTGGGATAAGGTGTTGAGTCGTGAGGATAAGTAAGCCTTACTTGACTTCGATGGTATTTTAAGATTGAAGTCCGAGTTTGTGTGTTAAGAGTGGATGATTAGGTGAGTTGATCTTGAAGGAGGCCCATTGTTCTATGTATTTTATTTATCCGGGAGTGACCTAGATGTATCATGATTTAATAAAGCACTATTGGTGGGATGGTATGGGGAAGAATATAATAAACTTTGTAGCTCGTTGCTGATTTTGCTAGTAGGTGAAGGTCGAGAATTTGAGACCTAGTTATTTAGTTTAAAGGTTACCAATTCATGAGTAGAAGTGGAAACAGATCACTATGGGCTTTGTGACTGGTTTGCCTTCTCTGGTGGTTTTGATAGTGTTTGGGTCAGTGTGGATTGATTGACCAAATCTGCTTAGTTCATTCTTATTCAAATTATTTCAGTGCTGAGAAATAGGCCCGTATCTATGTTTGTAGGATAGTTCATCTTTATGGTGTACTAGTGTCTATTTTCTCAGATAGAGGTTTAGTTTTCACTTGTCACTTTTGTAAGGCTTTTCAGGAGGAGTTGGGTACCTAGGTTGACCTTAGCATAACTTTTCACCCCAGACTGATGGTCAGTTAGAGTAGATAATTCAAGTTCTTGACGACATGCTTTGTACTTATATTATGGACTTTGGAGGTTAGTGGAAGAAATATTTAGCTTCGACAGAGTTTGCATATAATATTAACTACCATTCCAGTATTAAGATGACACCTTTTGAGGCTTTATATGGTAAGTGGTGTCACTCTTTCATTAGTTAGTTTGAGGTTTTTAAGATTAGACCTTGAGGTACGGACTTGACTCATGAGTCTTTGGATAGAGTTAGGGTCACTTAGGACAAACTTTGAGCGACTTAGAGTAGGAAGAAGTTCTATGCCGATCGTACACTTAGTTCTTTTAGATTTAGTATGGGTGATCGAGTCTTCCTTTTTGTTTTTCCCTTGAAGTATGTAATAAGGTTTGGCAAGAAGGCAAATCTTAGACCTAGGTATGTTGGGCCATTTGAGATCTTCAGACTATTGGGGATGTATCTTACGAGTTAGCCTTACCCCAACATCTTTTTTCCATTCATTTAGTTTTCATGTATCCATGCTACAATGTTATATTCTGAATGAGTCTCATATCGTTCGTCGGTACATAGTGTAGTTTGATGAGATGTTGTCTTTTGTTACGGAACCAGTGTCAATTTTAGCCTGAAATATTAGGCAACTATGCTCTAGAGATGTTTCAGTGGTTAAGGTCTAGTGGAGACACCATCCTGTAGATAAGGCTACTTGGGAGGACGACTCCAACATACATAGTAGTTATCCCCAACTTTTTCCTGATTCAAGTATTTTCCTTGCCTTCAGTTCGAGGACAAACTAAATTCTTAGTAGTGGATATTGTAAGGACTTGAGTCTTTGAATTTTTCCCTTTTATATGTTTTTCATAGTTTACACCTTCCCATGATTGCTACATGATGTTTCTAGTGTGTGGGAATAATTGACATGGTTTCCAATGCGATTAAGAATAATTTGTGCGAGTTTGTGGTTTTTACAGGTTAAAAAATGCTCATAGTTGACTTTGGTCAATATTTATTATTTTCCTGTCGAATGGCAAAAGAGACTATGCCAATAGGTCTGAAACATTGATTTTTGGTTGGCAGTATAGTTTGTTAATCTTATGGCTTTTGGGTCTCATTTTGACCCTTGATTCAAAAAATCATTAAAGTGGGTCTCGGGGATCAATTCTATGAAAATAGCCTCTTTTTAATAATCTAATGCTACAATTGGGTCAGGAACATTGAATTTAGTCTAATAGCATATTTTGTTTTCCTTCATGGAATTCTGAATGAATTCCTAGCACTTGATCCTCAAATTTACAACTTAGCAAAGTTGCTGATGTAGCTATATCAGGTGTGTCCACTTTAGCAGACCGTTCTAACCCAAGAAACTACCATAAAGTGGAGGCTTGACCTCTTTAGGGGTTTCTGCTTTAGCAGCCCACCCTTTTTGGGATGAATCGCTTAAGCAGGGACCACTTAACCGACCATTTGACCACTTTAGCAGTTAACTTTGGGAGTATAAGAATTTCCCTTTTCTCATCTTTCTTCAATTTTCGAGTATTTGAGCTTTAGGTTAAGAAAATTTTGATGAGTTATTCTATTTATGAGATTGGGTAAGCTCAAAATCACTACTAAAATTATTTTACTTCGTTTATTGTCCTCTAAATCCCGTCAAGTTGTAATTTCAAAACTAGAATTTGGAGATTTTTGACCAGAAGGCTTAAAATGGTTTTCTTTGATTTGAAACCTATTTAAAACTAGTTTTCACTTGGGTTTTCTCCTACGTCTTTCTTTAATCATGGGTGAGGTTCTAATAAAAAAAAATTCCTTTTTTATCCTTTCATTTCAAAAACCCATTTTGACCTCGATTTGATAATAGGCAATATGGATATCGTTGGGTTTCTTTTGACGTGTAAATTCTATTTTTTTATGTTTTAGTTGATTCTGAGACCATTTGAGAGGGGAAAGCTCCGCATTGAAGGGATTTAGGCTTAGATTTTGTCTTCATAAGATATGTTATGGCTTTAGATTGAAATAGGTAGTTAACATTTATATAAAGGTGTGCTATGGGTATGGGTAATAATTATGGAAATAATATTATAACTTTTGTGTGTCCATATGGGGATTTATATTGTTGTTAGTGGTGATTTAAGATAATATTTACTGCATGTTATCTGTGTGGGGTGCTTATGTGATATTATTGACTTTGTTTATGTATTTAGATGCTTTCTTCATGATAGAAATACCTATGTTGGGGTTGGTATGACTTTGTTGATGTCTTACTTGAATTTTCACTTTGTTGGTTCATTGCTTATACGAAAATTATGATAGGTTGATATATTGAGTGTATCTTGAGCTCATGTCTATATATATTGAATTGATTTTTTAATTCCATACCGATTTGGCTGTGCGCATTACATCCTCATGTCACACATCCATCATGAGATATTACTACAATTGTGGAAACACTGATTTTGATTGAAATAAGACATTTTTTTTCAAAACCCTCAGTCGTATCCACGAGTCAGAGAGAAGGAATAAATATTGAGATTGGGATTGACTATTGAGATAGTATATGAATTGCAAAGCTCCCATAAGTCCCTACGTGAAAGTGCTGAGACTCAGTAGGTATATAAAGAGGTTATGCGATAGCCTCAGTCACATGACATCATGATTATCATCATCATTATATTTCTCACAAAATTGTTCGATGGACCCTTGTGCTATGTCTGTTTTGTAATATGAATACTCCTACTTACATGTTTGCATCTGGATCCTTAAACCCATTAAAAAGCAACATTTTAAACACTGTTTTGGTGTGTGTAACACACTCGCCCCACGTCAGCTGCCATGTCAGCTTCCATGTCATTTTCAAGTATTACATTAAATTCCATGTCATTTTTAAAATGCTACATAAGGAATTAAATATTAAAATAAATTTAATTAAATAATTTTTTTATATATTATAGAAAATTTAAATAATCATATTTTGTTTTTGCTCACAAATCAAACATCAAATTTATTCCAAATAATTAAAATTCTTCTCCAACTAATTTAAAATTTTAACTATAAATTCATATATACAAACATAATGAATTTTGATTTTTAAATTTGAATATATTTTACAAATTCACAAAACCTTTAAGTTTTTTCTAGCTTATTCATGAAATTCACTAATTTTTCAATATCCACTATCACTCACTTTTCAATTCAAATTTAAATTTTAATCCCAAAAAAATATGAAATTTTTTTTCAAATTTAAAATTTGATTCAAAAAAAATATGAAAAGATTTAAATTTATAGGAAAATTAAGAAAATATAATAAACAGTGAATTCCAAGTTTTTTTGGTTTGGGGAGGGGGAGGGGCTGGACGTGGGGAGAGAAGGTGCGGATGCTGGATGGGATTGGGGATGGGGTGGGGGTACTGGACGTGAGGAGAGGGATTCGGGGTAGGGTGGGGGTGCTGGACGCAAGAGAGGGGTATTGGACGAGGCTGGGGATGGGGTGGGCCTGCTGGATGTGAGAGATGAGGCTGGAGGTGCTGTATTAGGATGAGGGTGGGGGCTGAGGATGATGGACGCAGGGGATAGGGATGGGGGTGGGTAGAGGTGTTGGACACGGGGGTAGGGGCTAGGGGTACTAGACACGGCGGGGGGATGGGGAGAGAAGGTGCGGATGCTGGATGGGATTGGGGATGAGGTGGGGGTACTGGACGTGAGGAGAGGGATTCGGGGTAGGGTGGGGGTGCTGGACGCAAGAGAGGGGTATTGGACGAGGCTGGGGATGGGGTGGGCCTGCTGGATGTGAGAGATGAGGCTGGAGGTGCTGTATTAGGATGAGGGTGGGGGCTGAGGGTGATGGACGCAGGGGATAGGGATGGGGGTGGGTAGAGGTGTTGGACACGGGGGTAGGGGCTAGGGGTACTGGACACGGCGGGGGGATGGGGGTGGGATGTGGGTACTGGATGCGGTAGAGGAGAGATAAGGGGTGCTGGACGACAGTGATAATGGGGTGGGGGTGCTAGACGAGGGCGGGGTGGGGTGGTGAGGGGGTGCTGGGTTGGGTGCTTTTTTAATTTTATTTTTTAAATTTATTATTTTTTAATTTTTTAAAATATTTTTAAATTTAAAAAACTAGAGGGAAAAATGCCCTTTCTTAATTTTTTAAGTTTAATATTATTTTAATATAAATATATTGCTTCCACTCGCTCAAACATGCGTGTCTACATTCACCAATTCCTACTCAGCAATTTTAATGCCACATAGATCTGGTCAATGGTCAAAGGGCTAAAAATATTAAGTTTTATTAAGTTGAGGGGTTCAGATGACAAACATGTAAGTAGGAGTATCTACATTAGAAAACCAACATAGTACAAGGGTCCATCAAGCTATTTTGCTAATATTTCATACATTGTACATCTTTTGTGTTGTACTTTTATGCTTAATTCAATGCATATCTATTATGCTTCTTTTATGTACCTGTATTCTTGTGTATGTGCTATATTTAGACCTGTTAGTGGAGACAGTGTGAGCCACCATTTGGGATATTTTTTTATTGTAGGTGACGTGCTCATAGTATATATTTTTATATCTTATTTTATACTTTCCTCAGTTGGCCTATGATATCTATGAGTACAAGTGGATCGTACTCGTCCCTACTATGCCCTTTTGGTGCAGATCCAGGTATGAGTGCACTGTACGAAAGTTGAGTTCGTGCGATAATGTTTGCACTTAGAGGAATTAGCCGCTTTATTCCTTCAGAATCGACCTCAGACCTCATCCAACCTAGTTTATGTCTTATTTTTTATTTAGAGACAGACTTGTAGTTTTTTAGGTTTTCAGTTGTATTTTTTAGATTTTGAGTTGTATTTAGATTGTTCTTGCACTATGACACAAGGTTTTGGGATGGTTTATGATTTATTGTTATTCAAACTTTCTCTATTATTCTACATGTATGGTTTGACTTTTCTCTAGAAATTTTGCCTTGGGATTTGTGTTACAATTTTCTATTACATCTCAGTTTGGATGATTGGCTTACTTGGTAAGGCTTAGCCACGATAACTGCCATCTTGATCTAAGTTTTTGGGTCGTGACAACGTCCCTGTTTCCATGTCTATATATTTTCTTTTTCGCTTTTGCTTATTTATATGTATTTCTTATTTTTCGATATCTTTTCAATTGTACATTTATTTAGTTTTCTTATTTTTATCATTCCATATATTGTTTAATGTGTTAGTGTTTTTCATTATGTGTTATGTGTCACTGCTTTATATAACAGATATTCCGCTCATATCTTCCTCCACTTGGGACCACTTTTTTTTTTTTTTTACAATGCTTGTGTGGTTGTACAAATGTACGTTTTTTAAAACACCTTATCGAAAATGCCTTATGGATCGATCGATAACAGTGCATCTACAATATGAGCTTTCTCCCTCTCATGTTGTGCGCTTGAGGGAACCATGTTAAGAAATCACTCTTATTCCTAGATCCTAATCTCTTATTCCTTAACTAAGGGATATGTATCCCAAAGCCTAGGATGCCTGGTTAAGAAAAGCTTTACCCTAAGTTCTAAGGGTTTTCATAATCCCAAAAAGAACATTTTCATAACTTATGTGTATTGTGAGACAACAATATGTATAATCTATTACTTCTTTAAACTTAATGTATATTTATTTCTTTATTTCATTATCAATTTTCCTTCTTCACAAATTATTTCTCTCATTTGTTTTTTCTTAACTTATTTTTGTTAAACTCCTCCTTTATCCCTTATATATATTATTTGTTGATTAATCCTCTTTACCTATGCTTTATTTATTCAACATATCTTATGGCATCTTACCGCCTTCCTTATTTATGTATTTACTCTTTATGATTTTATTAAATATTTGATTATTCATTGTGTTACTTCTTTCCATTATATTATACTTTTTACTTCTTTATATAAATTGGTATTTTGTTCATACTTTCCATTATATGCTATTTTTATTGCTTTATATAAATTGACATTTTGTTCATACTTCCCTGACTTGGGAACCTCACACTTTCATAGACTATACACTATACATAAATGTTGTGACTTGGCACTTCTTTAAATTGTCTTTGATACCTTATTTAGAGAGTCAACATAAACGTTGAATTTCCACACAATTTCACTGTTTAGAACTTTCTTATAGCTGTCCCAAGTGATTTGTGACTTGCTAGAGCTGACATGTCAGTTACCGGATAATTTGTTTGTTTTTTAGAGTCAATTTCCAATTTTAAAGTCTTCCTTGGTAAGGATTGACTATCGGGCAAAAACTTTAGTTTAATGATCTTATATTCCTATTTTGAAAATTCCATCAGATCTAAAATATCAATTTTAGGCTAAAGGGACCTTTAGTTCGGGTCCTAAGACCTCCAGACTCATTTTGGCCTATTTGTAAGAATTCTGTAAAACTGGCCTTTGGGTGAGGGGAAAATATTTTATCAAACAAACCTTAGATCGAAATTTCAATGGTGCCATTGAGTGTAGAATATTGAATTTGATAGGGTAGCATATTTTTTTTGGTGTTCATGGGATTCTGAATAAATTTCAAGGGGTTAGTGGAAACATGAAAAATTCTAAATTTCAAATGATGCATAATTCAGATGGTACATCCCCTAAAGAGTTGTGGTCGAGGTTGGCCCGGTTGAGTCACTTATGCGGGAGCCTTTCTGCTAAAGCGGATACCGCTTAAGCAATAACTTGTTCGCTTTAGAGGTAGTCCAGACCCAACAAGGTACCGGTTTAGCAGTGCTATGTTTCTTTAGCCTTGACTGCTTATGCGGCCAAGTGGCTGATTAAGCAACACCTGGGAGGGAATTGAATTCTGTCCTTTTTCTAATTTTCTTCCATTTTCACAAGTCTCAAGAGAATTAAAGCCCTAGAGAGTGTGAAAACTTAGAAGAGAGACATTGGGAGATTGTGGGGGGTGTTTGGGAGGTCAAAATAATCATCCCTCGTTTAATTCCTTTTATGTTTTCGTCTAATTATTGGTTTAATTCTTCAATTTAGTCCGAAATACCAAGATTTTTCTATGGATTGATGTTGGTGCCATTTAAGCTCGAAATTTACCTAGTCTTGAGGATAAATGATCCTTGAGCAGGACACATTGTCTGTTTGAAAGTGCGATTCGGCATGCGGACCCTACATGGGATATTGACTTGATTTTTGAACAAAGCATTAAAATGCAATATGGATTCTGTTGTTCTCGTATTAATGCATAGATTACTATTCTGATAGTGTAACATCCTGAAAATCTTCTCAAAAATGGATATTGCCAATTTAACAGACTTTATCAGATTTTCTTTATCGTTCAGGTGGACTAGGCATACCTTTCTCTTAGATTGGGATTAATTATAGTATATATATATATATATATAATATTGTGCTATTTTTGGGTTGGATATTAGGACTTGGAGGTATATTTACTGTGAGTTGGATTATTTAGCCAATTAGGAGATGGTAATTAGGTATAGTTGACTTAACTATTCGTTCCTTATGAAGAATTACTACCTTAGGACACAATGAGGATTGATTAGTACTTAGTTGTGAGATTGACACCTTAGTCTAGTTTGGAGTAGAATTTTCCTTATAATGAAGTTTTGGGGTTTGAAGTGGTCCCTTCAGGCGCACCTTAGGCCAAGATTATTATTGTTAGTTCCTTGTAGGTCCAATCAACCGCTATACATTATATTGTTTATATTCTTAAGCTCGAGGAGGTTTTAGACATAGTATGTCTTATTTTATACATGTACTTTGGAGATAGTGAGACCAGTTCAAGTATAGAAAATTATTATATTATTGTCGGTTCAAGTATGTCAAATAATGATATTACATTCAGTTCAAGTTTGGTATTCATGATATGATTTTTCGATTCAAGTATGGTGTAATGAACCTCTAGGTTATTTTCTTAATTTGTATGCATTTTTTGTCTTTTGAGCCTCACTATAAAGGCTAAAGGTCATATATGACTCGCCGAAACGTTCGGTTCGATTATCGGACAGTTCATTTGGGTTTTGGCTTATTTACCTTTTTTTGAGCTTTAGTTATTAAATAATTGGTCTTAGACTAAAATTCCTTGTAGATGATCTCGAATTAGAATTTGGATAGTGCCATTAGCTCTATAACATTGATTTTAATCTTGAGGGACCTTTGTTTCAGGTCTTAAGGCTTTCAGACTTATTTTGCACAATTGGATAGATTATATGAAAAATAAAACTATAGGTATAGGCCACATATTTAGTCAAAACAATCTCGGATGAAAGTATTGATGGTTTCATTGAATCTGGAATGTTATATTTTGTATAAAAACATAGTTTATTTATATGCATGGGATTCCGAATGAATCCCGAGCACCCGAACGAAATCCACTTTTAGAAATTTAGTGGTTGATATCTAGTATCACCGCTTTAGTGGCAAGCACTTTAGCGCCCATTATCCACTTCAGCAGCCTTGGCTATTTCATTGAGGTCTGTTCTAGCAGTAAAGGACCACTTAAGAGGGAAATTGTTTAGAAGGTAGGTGATTGCTTTAATGGTAATCACAACCCTGGTAAATGGTCACTTTATATGACTTATGCTGCTTAAGCGGTAGCCGCTTAAGCGGATAACTAGTCGCTTTAACAGCACCTTAGGGATGTTAAATCCCTATTTTTCTCTCGGTTTTCCATCATTTTCTTCACAATTTTAAGAGCTTGAAGAGAGGAAAAAGTAGGAAACTATCCATTAAAGCTAAGGTAAGATAGTCAAACACTCCTTGGTCATTTCTCATTATTTTTTCCCATCAATTTCTATCCCATTTCTTGGTAAATTCATAGAATTTAGGTATTTAAATCCCTAAATCTTAGGGGATGATTTGGGCACTAACTCATGCACCATTTGTTCTCAACTTTTAAGAACCCATTCCTTATCCTTTGAGGACCTCATGACAAATTAAATTTTAAATTTCATTTATGGGCTCCACAGACCCGTTCTTTACCCAATACTTTATATAGCTATATAAGTCTTATTTACTCCTTATGATGTGTAGATTACTACTTTGATAGTCCGGTTCCATTTTAGAATAATGGATAAAAGGAAAATAATTTTTGAATGATTCAAGGATTTACAGTTTGGCATCGAGGTAGGCTTCTGTCTACTCTTCTTCATAAGATAGTGTATTATATATATTGCATGTGAGGTAAGGATGTTTGGATATGGGTAGAACACCACGACTTATCCTAAATTGTGAGTTAGGGGATAGAAGGGTGAATCGACCCTTAAGATGAAATACTTATTATACCTATACGATCCTACTAACCTAGGTTATAAGCATGTTGGACATAGTTGAGACTAAGGACCCCTTGACTCGGAGGATTATCATGGTTTTCAAATTATGGTATTATGGTTATGCTGGTTATATATTATTGGGCCCAAGGTTGTGATTACAATAGTAGTTGGACTCTTGGTGAGTGATTTATCCTTGTAAAGGACGTTGCCATAGTCTATGGACATTTAGATGCTTAAATTGTATTGTTTAGATACTGGTGATGGCATGTATAGATTCAGTACATTCATGCTCACTTAATTCTATGATTCTAACTTAAAATATGGATTTATTATTTTTTTGCAAAAAAGAGATTTATTTCTACTTTTCACTTTTAAAATGGATTCTTTCATAACAGGGATCGCACCACCTTAATGGATGATTTTCTGAGCTTTTGGAATTAAAAATGATCTTTTAAAAATCCAACTTAGATCCAATCCATGGGTTTACCACTACTACTTACTTCGATCATGACAGATTTCGATCCTTTCTACTATATTATGATGATTTAATCTTGGAGTTAACCTCGGGCAACAGATTTACAAGCTTACACTCTTTTAGCCATAGTTTGCATTTGTGCATTATATATATACATATATATCTGTGGTACAGGATGAATCAGATTGATGATGATGATTGGAAATCTTGGGTTGGGACTAAGTCGGTGTATACGAGTACTCTCTAACCCCCTAGAGGCCCATTCGTCTGTGAGACCTCGTGATGGAGAAAAGTGGTCACTGTAGGTCCTACCTCTATGAGTCATCGAGCTGGAGAAGGTGTATAGACTGGCTTATGTTATGGAACTTTGATCAATAATAGTATTATCGATTTAGACACTTATATTGTATTATTTGGATACTTATGATGGCATGAATAGATTCAGTACATTCATGCTCACTTAATTGTACGATTCCAACTAAAAACATGGTTTTACTATTATTTTTCTAATAAAGGGATTTATTTTTACTTTTCACTTTTAAAATAGATTTTTTCATAACAGGAATCGTACCACCTTAATGGATGATTTATGAGCTTTCAGAACTAAAAAAGATGTTTTAGAAATTTGACCGAGATCCGGTCAATGGTTTTATCACCACTGTTGACTTCAATCATTAGAGATTCCGACCCTTTCTACTATATTATGATGATTTAGTCCTGAAGTTGACCATGGATAATAGATTTACCCTCTTTTAGCCATGGTTTAAGTCTGTACATTTATTATATATATATATATATATATATATATCTTTGGTACTAAGAGAGTAGATTGATGATTGGATATCCTGGATTGGGACTAGGTCGGTGTATGTGGTATTCTCGAACCTCTTAGTAGTCCCTTTGTTTGTGAGCTGCCGTGCTGGAGAAGAACGGTCACTGTAGGTCCTACCTTTGCAATTCGTTGAGCTAGAGGAGGTGTATACATTGGCTTATGTTATGGAATTTGGATCGATTGCGGTATTATGGATTTACTTTGCATTCATTCTTGCATACGCATTGCCTATCACTAGTATATTATTTTGTGCTTGTATCTATCATCCTTATTGGGGGTTGCATAGGTATAGGTTCTTACTGTTGTTTGTTGAGTGTTGATTGAACGTTCCAGTACTATGGATATGAGGGTTTATGAAATGCCGAATTAGGTATTATTTGTCTTGACTAGGTGATTAGGTTACTATTATTATTATGGTTAGTTTGTTGCCGATTGATTATGGGTATGTATTAAGATTTGAGGTCTGATTTTGATCTTTTCTCTTTTATGGTTATTATATTACGAATAATTGTCTCATGGTTAGACATTGTGACTATAGGCCCAGATCCTGCTAGTACTAACTCTCCTACTTGGTTAGGATCCCTTGGAGGGTCTAGGTTGGCTACCCTAGGTTGTTACCTTTGAGTAGGTCCTGCATACCTCTGTATATATATGTATATGTATATATATCTCTCTCTCTCTATGCACACACACACACACATATGCATATATACATATACACACACACATATATATATACGCACACACATATACATAGATATAACATTACCATATATCCCTTTCTTCCTTCATTTATTTATGTTGAATATCCATTCCTTTACCTTGAATACTACTATATATCATTCTTCTACCCTTTATTTGTATATTGACCAGTGATATATAATATAGTGCTTTAGTTCCTGAGTACGGCTAGAATAGGATAGTTTATGCTTATTACTTCCCTAGAATTATTATTTTAGCTTCCCTAATAGTTGGGTATAATTTGCATTTCTGCTTGCATGTTATCTATATTTGCATTATATTTAGAGCTCAATCGGGAGTTTCCTATTGAGTACCACGTGTTTGATACTCATATTATTATCTTACAGCGTACATATCATAGAATGAGTTCTTACTTTTGTTATATGCATCGTACGAAGTAGCTATGGATCAGATATTTAAGGTGATCTCCTAGTGTTTGGAGTATTTCCATTCTCTCTCTTTATAATAGACTGATCTCTATGTTTTATTCAAAGATGGGTTCTACCTGTGTATCCATTAGTACTTTGTTTTGTATTTATATTATATTAGAAGCTCTTGTATTGATTCCATCAGGTTTAGGGACTCTCTTATATGTATTAGTTCGGTATTATATTTATTTCACTATCTTCATTAATTTTTTTTGGTAGTCCATTACTAGCAGTTATGGACTATGGGATGGCTTACCTACCAATAGGTTATTGTAGGTGCCATCACGACTTGAGAAATTTGATCGTGATATCCACCTTATAAGACACTATTTTTCAATTTGAGTCTGACAATGAGAGGTTATTTATGATGATTATGAGAATGGTTCAAGTCCAGTATTTATGGTATAAAAAGATCCATAGTTATGGTTTCGCGATATGGATGGTTAGCATAATTACTATTATCACTTTTTCTTGATTGTATCCCTTGGGTTTATGTGGGGGCCCGTGTTAGGTTATTTAATTTGTTTGTGTCTTCTGGGCTTATGGGTACCTAGTTATGTTAGAGATAGCTCTGTCCTCATTCTTATTATTATTTTTGGTGTTTACTTTTAGTAGTTGGAGCAACATTCCAGTTTGCCCTTTTCCCTTAGCTTACTCATCTCATATTTTATTGTATTTATATTATGATTTAGCACAGTTGGTCGATGATGCCTACTGAGTACCCATGCCTTTGATACTCATACTATACTTCTGTACTTGTAGTGCCCCAAAAATGGACTACGAGATGTCACACGGTGCTCAAGACTATGAGTAGTCTCAATCTAACCCTTTAATCCTTCTACTAAAGCTATAACTCATAATACAGGAATCTAAGCATGCATAACAATACTGAACTACCGAAGACTGTCCGAACTGAGCCATAATTAACTAAACATAATGTCTGAAAGTGTTTAACTAGGAATTCTGAATAACCGAAACTGCAAGTCTAAATTGTATCTAATAGTCGGACAAGCCTCCAACACTACTAATTAGAGAGTTGCTGGGACAGACCCCCAGTTTGTCTCAAACTGAATAAAAATAACTGAATAAACTACACTGAAAAGTTGGAAATCTGACTAACTGGGTCCCCTAACTATGAGGACTCACCAACTGTTGGGATGTAGACAGAGATGCTCGCGGTCAAACATGCTGCTGGAACTGAGCACCTGAATCTACATTATTAAACAATGTAGCACATATACATGTATATGGATCAGTACTTTTGGAATGTACCAGGCATATGGGGTGAATGCATAAGTAAAACAGTGATGCAATGTTTATCTTTCTCGTAAACAATGCATGCTAAGTATAAATATCTCACCTTGGCTTGAGTAATTGAAAGCTAAAATCGCAAATCATGAATGAAGAAATTTACTATATGAATTTTGTAAGCCACCACACTTAGTTCTAAGTCTATACTTGAAATATGTTTTCAAATCATACATGATAAGGTAGTAAGGACTCACTTTTATCATATGAAAACAAAAATTGAAAGTTCGAGGTAGATGATCATCCCAACTACCTTTAAAGTCTAATACACAAGCTCATAGCATATCTTCAAGTATTTGGATGGTACGTTCTGCTTGTCCATCCATTTGAGGGTGAAAAGCTGTACTTAGATTCACTTGTGTCCCCAAATTTGTTTCAAAAGACTTCCAAAAATTTACAGTAAATTGAGCTCCTCGATCCGATATAATAGAGATTGGAACTCCATGTAGTCGAACTATCTCCTTAATATATAACTTGGCATATTCTTCAACTGTGTAAGTGGTCCTAACCGGTAGAAAGTGTGCTGATTTGGTAAGCCTATCAACTATCACCCATATGGAATCAAACTTTCGAAATGTACGAGGCAAACCAGTGACGAAATCCATGTTGATCATGTCCCACTTCCAGATTGGAAGATCCATACATTGCATATAACCCCCGGGCTTTTGGTGCTCTACTTTAACTCTTTGACAATTTGGACATTCGGCTACAAAGTTTGCAATGTTGTTCTTCATGTCACCCCACCAATACATCCCTCTCAAATCATGGTACATTTTTGTTGACCCTGGATGGATAGAATACCTTGAATGATGTGCTTCTGTCATAATCCTCTTTCTTAGCCCGATTATATCAGGTACACACAATCTGTTTTGGCACCGAAGTACCCCTTGTTGCGTAAGCTCAAATGCCTTTGTCAACCCACATTGCACATTTTCCTTAAGCCGTAATAAAATAGTATCTGTATATTGCTTCTCTTTTACTTAAGTTATTAATGAAGATTTTGCTGTATTATGCACAATAAACCCTTCATATGGAGTTTCAAGAAGACGAACCCCTAAATTGGCTAATTGGTGTAGATCCTTAGTCATCCCTTGTCTTTCAATAGATGGCTCCATAGCTTTGCGACTTAACGCATCTGCCACCACATTTGCTTTTCCCGGATGATATAAGATATCAACATCATAGTCTTTTAATAATTCAAGCCATCTTCGCTGCCTCAAATTCAAGTCCTTCTGGTTAAAGATATACTGCAAACTCTTATGGTCAGTGTATATGTTAACATGAATCCCGTACAGGTAGTGACGCCATATCTTTAAGGCAAATATAACCGCTGCTAGCTCCATATCATGTGTTGGATAAATTTTCTCATGTGGCCGCAATTGTCTCGAGGCATATGCTATGACTTTACCATGCATCATCAATACACACCCTAACCCAATTCTTAAAGCATCACAATACACTGTATACCCCTCTGTGCCTTTTGGAAGCACCAATACGGGTGTAGAAGTCAACTTATTCTTCAGATCTTGGAAACTTCTTTCGCATGCATTATTCCATTGAAACTTGGATGCTTTGTGTGTTAGCTTTGTTAAAGGTGCAGAAATTGAAGAAAACCCTTCCACAAACCTTCTATAATAACCTGCCAACCTAAGGAAACTACGAACCTCTGTAGGCATTATAGGTCTTGGCCAGTTCTTCACGGCTTCTATCTTTTGAGTATCAACCTTTATTCCTTCATCAGATACAATATAACCTAGGAATGCCACAGATTTTAACCAAAACTCACACTTAGAGAACTTTGCAAATAGCTTACGATCACGAAGAATCTGCAACACCTGTCGTAAGTGATTGGCATGGTCCTCATTTGATCTCGAATAAACCAGAATATCATCTATAAAAACTATCACAAACACATCCAAGAATGGCTTGAACACCCTATTCATCAAATCCATAAAAGCTGCAGGTGCATTAGTTAGCCCAAAGGACATGACTAGGAATTCGTAATGACCGTACCGTGTTCGAAAAGCTGTCTTGGGTACGTCACTCTCTTTGACCGTCATTTGGTGGTAACCAGATCTTAAATCAATCTTTGAAAACCATTTGGCGCCTTGCAACTGATCAAATAAGTCGTCAATTCTCGGAAGGGGATATTTGTTCTTAATAGTCACTTTGTTCAGTTGTCTATAGTCAATACACATTCTTAACGAGCCATCCTTCTGTATGTAATATCTTAAGTAGGACCATATGTGAGTAAATTTGTGACCCATTACACTAATTTTCTAAAAGCTACTTTCTTATTCTGTTTTTAAGACTTAGGTTTAGACAGGTTCTTCTAATCGACATACACTAAGTGATTTATCATAGTGTCCAACGTATAGTTTCGGTAAGGGAAAACCTCACGTTGGGGAGAGGTGTCATACTCTTGCCAAGGAGTATAACCTGAGCTAAGTGATCACAATCTGTGTCTATCATTCATATACATGGGAATAATCTGAATCTTTACCTACGTTGGCTCGTAGTTATGGGGCACATAGACTAGGACGCATACCCAACTCGGTGCTAAATACTACTCCCTTTAATTTATATGCTCATTCAGTAGGAAATCCACTTTAAGTCAAACATAAGGGTTTACAATGAAAACCGGTTATGCATCTATTTACTCTAAATTATAATAAAACTAACTGTGTGGATTCCATATTTTAGTTGAGGATCAAAAGATCAAATCTTGTTCAAAAACTGAATATAAACTATTCTTAGGGTGCTTGAAAGCATAATCTTCTTGAAATATCAATACTTATACTTTGGGCTTAAAACCCATGCTTTAAGATCTTATCAAATCATCACAAAGTTCCTACTCAATAATAAAATCTTAAAATTCTTTAATAATTTTAGACGATAATGAAATTTAATTCTCAATCCGTAAAATCATGCCACACGCATACAGATATGAAATAAAACATGCAACTCAATATTTAAATCACTTGTAACATCCACATCTTTGAACAATGATAGTTGGATGTGAAACCTAAACAGAAATTCATATAATTTCATGTAAACTTCAACTCTAAAATTAGTTTTGGGTACAAGGATGAAATAAGTATCCTTGTTCATAACCGCACATATCTTATTTGATTATTTGAATGCAAAAGCTTGAACTTTGAATTCCTAACGATGTTCTTGAAGCTTCTTCTTGAAGTTCTGGAACCCAGAAGCTTGAATTCTTGGTTATCTTGAAAAAGTAATGGTGAAACTTTGGATTTCTTGGACTCAAGGTTGAAGCTTTAGAGTTTTCTTGGAGAGAAATTTGGTGAATAAAGAGTGTAATATGATTAGAATAAAGTTAAATCATTTTCACAAATTAGGGCAAGATTAATTGACTTAAATGCCCTTTTGAAATTTAAAATTGTGACTGGAATTCGATTTTGCACCTTGGCGCGACGCGGTGCTATTAAGTTGCTTTATTGGAAATGGACGAGTGCGAATTTGTACTTCATCGTGACGTAGAGCTATCGCGTTGCATCACTAGAAATGGATGAGTGCGAATTTGTACTTTACCATAATGCGGCACTACCATGTTGCATCACTGGAAATGGACGAGTTTGAATTTGCACTCTACCACGATACATTATCTGTTCAACCACAATTTCTAAAGCTACTACCTCACATGAAACATGCTGTAACTTCTCACCTGGGTATCAAATAAAGGAAAAATTGGTATCGTTAGAAATCTGACTTAATTATCTACAATTTGGTGGGTCTTGAGCTGGAAAATTCTGCATACATCAAGAGTAATACACTTTCAAAATTGACCCTTGTAGAATCAAACACCAAACTTTAGATGAATATAAGGTTCTTGGCTCAACTTTGCTCTAAGTGATTTCTATAAATATTCTTCACCTACTAAACACTTCACACACAACGAGATGAAATGAACTCGGAAAAGCATGGGGTATTAAAATATATCCCCTTTGGTAACATTCATCCTCGAATGAGACTGGTTAAGCTAAGGATACGAAGGAACTGAGACTATATACTGGCGTGAACAACGGTAAATAGAACTACATGGCTAAATCTAAAACATAGTGAGCGATTGAACTAATATGCAAATGCATGAAATGACATGAATATAATCACATGGCTGAAATTGAGACTGGAAAAGAAATGAGTTACGAAAGACTGTTACCTTAGGCTGAAGTTGAGTTTTTGGAGAAATGGTAAGGATACTTGTTTCGCATATCTGCTTCTGCTTCTCAATTGGCACCCTCAACAGACTGATTTCGCCAAAGAACTTTGACCAAGGGAACTTTTTT
This sequence comes from Capsicum baccatum var. pendulum, assembly GCA_030864225.1. NCBI lineage: Eukaryota > Viridiplantae > Streptophyta > Magnoliopsida > Solanales > Solanaceae > Capsicum > Capsicum baccatum. The sequence goes on from CM061560.1 coordinate 163,673,221, forward strand.
TTTCCTTAGTCTACTGATTTGGTGATCGATAATCTCTACTGGAAGTTCTTTGTACGAAAGGCTATTCTGAATACCTTTGCTTTCTAGAGGGAGTACAACAACTGAATCATCCATACACTTCTTTAATAAGAGTACATGGAACACTGGGTGAATTGATGACAAGTCTACAGGTAGCTTAAGCTCATACACTACCTTCTCCAAAAGACCTGATATTCAGTAAGGAACCACATATCAGGGACTAAGCTTCCCATTTTTGCCAAATCTCTTCACCCCCTTCATGGGTGAAACCTTTAAATAAACTAATTCATCGACTTCAAACTCAAGATTTTCCCTCCTTACGTCTTCATAAGATTTTTGACGAATCTGATCTGCCTTTAAAATCTCTCGAATCAACTAGACTTTCTCCATGGCTTCTAACACCACATCTGCCACAATCAAAGTGGCCTTACCTACTTTAAACCAACCGACTGGTAGCCTACATCTCCTTCTATAAAGAGCCTCAAAAGAGGCCATTTGAATACTGGAATAGTAATTATTATTATAGGCAAACTGAATAAACGACAAGTTGTCATCCAAACTGCCTTTGAAGTCAAGAACACAACATATTATCTAGGGTCTGAATGGTCCTCTTTGCCTGACCATTTGTCTAAGGGTGAAAAGCTAAACTAAGATTAATTTGGGTACAAAGAATCTCCTGAAAGGCTTTCCAAAATTAAGAGGTAAACTAGGTACGCCTATCTAAAATGATGGAAAAAGGAACTCTGTGTAATCTGAGAAACTCTCTAGTATACAACTTAGCATAATCTTCAGTTGTGTAGGATGTGTGAACTAACAAGAAGTGGGCTGATTTGGTCAACCTGTCTAGAATAGCCCAAATCAAATCAAGCTAACGATGCGAATAAGGTAATCCCATCACAAACTCCATGTTCACCTCTTCCCACTTCCAAGTGGGGATACCAAACTCCTGCAATGTGATAACGCTCAAACTATAGCTCTCTAATGATAATATAAGCGATTGTTGTCAATATAAAACCCAACTAGGTTGGGGTCGAATCCTACAGGGAATATGATGTGAGCTTAAGTCATTTACAATTCAATCAACTGATCGCTAGATGTTTCCTGAAATGGGAGTTTTTAGTTTAGCAAGTAATTGTTGGTCACTTTAGTTACAGTGTTCATAATCAAGAGTTTATGAAAAAACCAGAATTATGTTCACTAGGGGTTTTGGTACTTGACAGATGCTAATGGTGTTTCAAGATTCTGACAGTAGGTAGGACAACAAGTTATCTTTATTGAAGTTATGCCTAAATGTCTCTCGACCTACTTAAGCATCTAATTACCTAATCCTCTCGGACTTAGGAAATTTATATTCATGACCAGATTTTACCTCAGGTTAATCAACCTTGTTACAACGTCAATTATTAAATGTAAGTTTTTAGTGCTTCCAAGACCCTGTTAATAATTCACTTTCCACTATATTTGATTTCTTTCTCAAGCAAATCAAAATAGGTGTTATCTATTATTTTCAACCAGTATATGATAATTAAAACCTTAGAATTATCAAGGAGTCCTACCAATTTTTGAATCTTGAACACTCAGCACCTTATCAAGACTTAACCCTAGATCCAATAATTCAGGTTAGAGGAATTTAGCCTCTCATGATGTAATAATCAAAACAACTAGTTATATTCATAATTTGTAAGATAAACCTACCACAAGATGAATAGAAACTAGAGATTCTCAGATTAGATCACAGTAGTAATCCCAAAATAATGATGATAATCTCTTCAAAATAATTGCTTGTTCATGTAAAGAGACTAGAGAGAGAAAATATCAAAATACGTGTCTCAATACTCAAGTTTTTTCACCTCTCAAAAAAACCTTCAACAATGCTTTAAATAGTTCACCCTAATTATGGAAACAAAATAATAAAGTTCAGAAATTCCTCGAATTAGGTGACGCCCTTTGTGATAACCTATGAGGAGGTTGACGACTTATCACAAATGTCGTCAGCTCTTCTTTGCTTTTGATACTCGCTGCCTTAGACTGATGACAACTTTGACGACCTATCAGCTCCTTAACGGTTTATCACAAAGTGTCGTCACAACTCTCAACTTAAGTGCATTCTCTGTCTGAGGTTGACGATGAAGCTGATAACTTATCACAGGGCTGGGGACTTATCAGAAATATTGTTAGTCAGAGTTCTCTTTGAATTACTTCATATTTCAACTCCTTTGCTTCCATCCTTGTTGGTTCTCTTGCATCATAGCTTCTACTGCAAAATCAAACATAAAACAATCAAAAATGACAAAAGTTGCTTAAGACTTTGCAATTATTCTTAGTTAAAAGCATCAAATATGTTAGCATTAGCTCACATATCAACACCCTCAACTTAAAATAATTGCTTGTCCTCAAGAAAATCAACACAACTTAGAGAATACAAAGTACATTTGGCATTTTGTTATCCATATCATCTCAAAACACTTTCACCCTCTCCAAGGTCAGTCAATTCAAGAACAATGAAGAACACCAATGCAACACATAGAAATCAATATACAACATCAATTCAGTTTCATTAACCATGCATATACCAGTATTACACTCTCCAAACAAGTTAACAACTAGCAACATATCTGGTGTACCCTCACAGCAAAGAAATCCCCCTCATCTTATATCAGTAATCCTATACGTAACCATGGGGACAATCAAAACACTCCCTCTCAAAATGAAGTTCCAACTAATATATGCCAAGTACCATAGGATTGCCCTTATTTTCATTACCCCGATTTTCAGATAGGTCAGCTAGGATCACTATAGATCTTCTCTTAGGCTTGTGATGTGAGTTAGGGGCTGGTATTATAGTCGATGGCATTTAAAGTGACTAAGCTTCCTTGATACTACACTAGCTTTTTGGGGTTTCACTCATTAGCCATTTTCACTTTTATTTTTTATTGATCACACTTATTTAGCCTGACTGCGATATTTTCCAGAATCCCTTATTTTTTTTAACAATTTTTATTTTTCTTGCTCTTTTCCTCCGTACCCAGCTTTGTTTATTCTTTTCTTTTGTGATACCTTTCTTCATACTTATTCTGTATCACACACCACTATGTTAGCTACCTCAACTTAGGCCATTTGCCTAAGTCAAGGTGCACAGTGTCCAAGGAGGACCATGGCCAAAACAGGTTCATTGTGATCTAAATAGGAAGGTGACAGGTGTCATAAAAATAAATAGGCTAATCAGGCTCAAAATAGGGATCAAGGGATATTATGCACATAGGGAAGGTCATTTAGGCTAAAGTGAGCTCATATCAAAATGACCTATGATCCTTTCCTAACCCCTATCCTTCAACCTAGGTAAAACTAACTGGGCAAGTTCTGGCTTCAGTATACAAAGAAAACTAAGTAACGTCTCCCACACACTTGGCACAAAAGTATATCACAATCTACTACTCATTCAGTTCATCAAGCTGTTTAGAAATAATTATTATGTTACTATAACTAATGCCATACAAAGCTGCACAGTGGTCATACTTAAATGCAAATCACACAGTTAAAGAAGTAGACCACTTGAAGAGGTGTACAAAAATCACAAAACAGTTCAACAGCCTCAAGTACAAGTATTTCTCCTAGCCGGCTATAAAATTTTAGAACAATAATTTACCTTATTGGTTCTCGTTTTTGAGTTGAGCTTGTAAGTCCAAAGCTTTTATAGCAAACCCTAGTTCCCAATTTTCAGCCATTTACAAGATAAATTGATTCAAGATTCTTGGAAACTTGGGTTCACCTCAGTTTATTACTTACCAATTGAAAAGAAGCGCTAGGTTTTGAGCATACCTGGTGGGTACCTTCACTTTGATTACACGAGCTAGAGAAAGTAAAGAAATATTCTTGATTTTGATTGTAAACCCACACACAAAAGGAAGCTTTCTTCTGTTTTAGTTGGAAACACTTCGAAAAAGGGATGAAAATAAACTATCAAACGAAAAAAAAACTTTTGATAAAATAGAGGAAATAAGTGGGAAGGTGGAAAGACAGTGTCGTGGGCCAGGTCGGATTTTTTTACCTAGGCCCATACTTTCACCTAATTTTGGTGTATTTTTGTGACGACATTTCTAATAATCTATCACAAATGTGATGGCTTATCAAAAATATCATCAGCCTTAACAGACCCTACCTCAGAGTTAATGTCTGTGGCGATAAATCTGATGGCTTATCCCAATTGTGACAGCCCATCAAAAAATATCGTTAGGATAACTTGGACAAATACATCCATTCCACCTTCTTTGCACTAGAACCTAACTAGAAAAATAAATAATTTGCTAGAACATAAAATTTTAGATTGTCTCCCAATATCGCCTGATTTAATATCGCGGTACGACTTGGTTATCTTGAATACTCAGACTTCACCAAGACAACCTACTGATACCTTCTTACCATCTACATAGAATACGTCAATGATTGAGAAAATATTTATCTCTTTTTTCTGTGTCATAAATGAGTGTATTTTGAATCGTGCTTCTTTATCATTTTGCCTGTACTTCAGCTCATTCATCTCCATATCTACAATCACTCTCCCAGTTGCAAGGAATGGTCTACCTAAGATAATGGTCACTTCAAAATCCACCTCACATTCAAGGACTACAAAATCAGCAAGCAGAATAAAGTCGGCCACCTTTACCAATACATCATGTAATATGGCCACTGGCCGCTTTACAGGCCTATCTTTTATTACTAATTGCATGTTCATCAGGGTAGAATCCCCTAAACCTAGTTTCTTATACACCACAAGTGGCATTAGGTTTATACTGATTCCAAAATCGCATAGCCCTTTTGTGAAATTCAAGGAACTAATAGTGCACTAGATGGTAAACGCACCTGGGTCTGCCTTTTTTTGCACTAAAGAACTTGTAGAGATAGTGACACAATGAAGAAGATTGTCCTCTGTCTTATGTCTAACCTTCCATTTCTTCGTGACAAGGTCTTTCATAAACTTTGCGTATCCTGGAATTTGCTCAAGTGCCTCAACTAAAGGAACATTTATTGTCAATTGCTTAAGCATTGCCATGAATTTGCTGAATTTTGCATCATCAGTTTTTTCTTCAACCGCTGAGGAAAGGGAGGTAGTGGTATTGGGATAGTTTTCAACACTACCTTCATTTCTTTTTCTTTCTCTTTTCTAGTGTATCATCAGAGTTATCCAACTTCTCAGACTCCATTGGAGCTCCTTCATCTGGTTTATCATCAACCACCTTATTAAATACATGTTTTCCCATAGAAGGGCCAAGTAATATCTTACCACTTCTAGTAGTAATAGCCATAGATGATCTATCATTCCATGGAATTTGGACTGTATCACTTGGTAATGTTGTTCTCTTCCTCTAGTTATGGAGATTTAGCTCATTTTATGCTCTAACTGTTTGATTGCGGTGGAGTGCGAGTTTACCAACTGAATAATAGATGATAGATCAGTCTTCATGGTAGTCACACCATAGTTGGTAGGTTCCACTCCCTTCAACAACTTAGCCATCATGTCCTCCATGGACATCTTTTCAGAATTTGTTGTAGCAGGTTTACAATTTCCAGGAGGGACATAGAGCCCGCTCCTATCATTGTGGTTTATCCAATTTCCCTACTCCCAATCTTTATAACCAGGCTTATCATAAAAATTCCGACCTTGATTCCCTTGGCCATTTCCTTGGAAACCCACTGATTATTAACATAGTTCACCGCTTCTTCTGCATCAGCATCAACTCTATCCTGAGTTCCCACAACTTTTACCTTCTCAGTCTTACCTGAAAGAAAGTGCTTGGTTAGCAAATCTATCTGCATATTAAGATGAGCCATGTGTTGGTCATGCTCCTTATCTCTTTTGCATTGTTCCGTAGTAATACCCCTAGACACAGTAGGGCTAGCTACCACAGAGTCTCTAGTATGTTATGCTCGACTCTGTTTGGTCATTCTTTCTAGTATCTTTGAAGCCTCATGGAATGTAAGATTAACAAATGAACCACAGGCAACATTATCTACAATTGGCTTTATGATAGAGTTAAGATCCCTGTACAAATTCTCCATCAAGTGTATGTCCGTCATATTGTAGTTCGGACATTGTTTCAACTTCTTCTTAAATCTTTCCCAGATTTCATGCAAGGCTTTAGTTGGGAGCTGCCAAAAGTTGCTGATCTCATTCCTCAACTGTACCCTCCTGGAAGGCAGAAAGAACCAATCTAGGAAATCTCCTTTCAACTGCCTCCAGTTGGTTATAGAAGCGGGTGTTAGCTCAATTAGCCATAAAGTTGCCTTCCCAGACAGAGACAACAAAAACAATCTCAATCGGATAGCATTATGGCCCACTCCTGGGTTGTCAAAAGACTTATTGATGGTGTCAAAATTCACCAAATCCATGTTTGGGTCATCCCTAGGAAGGCCACCAAACAACCTCTTCAGATTGAGGAGTTAAATCTTAGTACTCATAATGTTGAATTTAGCGCCAGGTTCCAATGGTGGAGGAATGATTGCACCATTTCACCTTCTCCGTCCATTCCATAATCATTATTATTTAGGTCATACTGGATCAGCCGGTACTCTTGCATTTCTCGAAATGAACGATTCCTGTTAACATTACACTATGTTGGGGCATCTACTTGCTCTGTATACCTTGGCTTACCAGGATTTAGCAACTCCTCGTCTCCCAAATCTTCATCCTCAGGATTTTGATATCATGCTTGTTAACCAATATTTTGCACATTCACCTGAGCTTTAGCTAAAGTTGCCAATCTGTCAGCCTCTTGCTGTTCTGCTATTTTTCCAATTCGTTATGGTTTTGGATTAAGTGGTAATAATGGTTCTTTGGAACTTCTGGTGCTTGGCATACATTACAAAGATCCTGGAAAAAACAAAAACAACAAATAAATGTAAAACTAAGAAACTTGACAAACAGTCAATTAGCGCGTCCAACTTTAATTTACAACCATATTCCCCAGCAACGGCGCCATTTTTGATAATGCTCAAACTACACCTCTCTAATGAGAATGTAAGCGATCGTTGTCAATATAAAACCCAACTAGGTTGGGGTCGAATCCCACAGGGAATATGGTGTGAACTTAAGTCATTTGTAATTTAATAAACTGATAGCTGGATGTTTCCTGAAATAGGGGTTTTTAGTTTAGCAAGTAATTGTTGGTCACTTTAGTTATAGTGTTCGTAATCAAGAGTTTATGGAAAAACCATAATTATGTTCACTAGGGGTTTTGGTACTTGGCAGATGCTAATGGTGGTTCAAGATTCTCACAGTAGGTAGGACAACAAGTTATCTTTATTGAAGTTATGCCTAATTGTACTTAAGTATTTAATTACCTAATCCTATCGGACTTATGGAATTTATATTCATAACCAGATTTTACCCTAGGTTAATTGACCTTGTTACAACATCAATTATTAAATGGATGTTTTTAGTGCTTCCAAGTCCCTATTAATAATTCACTTCCCACTATATTTGATTTCTTTCTCAAGCAAATCAAAGCAGGTGTTATCTATTATTTTTAACCAATATATGATAATTAAAACCAATAATTATCAAGGATTCCTACCACCTTTTGAATCTTGAACACTCAGCACCTTCTCAAGACTTAACCCTAGATCCCATATTTCAGGTTAAAGAAATTTAGCCGCTTATGATGTAATAATCGAAACAACTAGTTATATTCATGATTTGAAAGATAAAATTACCACAAGATGAATTGAAACTAGAGATTCTCAGATTAGATGACAATAGTAATCCCAAAAAATAATGATGATAATCTCTTTAAAATAATTTCTTGTTCAAGTCAAGAAACTAGAGAGAGAAAATATCAAAATATGTGTCTCAATACTCAAGTTGTTTTCTTATCCCAAGAAAATCTTCAACAATGCTCTAAATAGTTCACCCTAATTATGGAAATATAATAATAAATTTTAGAAATTCATCGGATTAAGTGACGCCATTCATGATAACCTATCAGGAGGTTGACGACTTATCACAAATATCGTCAGCTCCTCTTTGCTTTTAATACTCGTTGCCTTAGGCTAACGACAATTTTGACGACCTATCAGCTCCTTGACGGCTTATCAAAAAATGTCGTCACAAGTCTTAACTCAGGTGCATTCTCTATCTGAGGTTGACGATAAAGCTGATAACTTATCACAGGGATGACAACTTATCAGAAATGTCGTCAGCCACTCTTTTCTTCGAACTACTTCAGATTTCAACTCCTTTGCTTCCATACTTGTTGGTTCTTTTTCATCATAGCTTCTACTGTAAAATTAAACATAAAACAATAAAAAACAACAAAATTTGCTTAAGACGTTGCAATTATTCCTAGTTAAAATCCTTAAATGTGTTAGCATTAGTTCACACATCACAATGTGCCACCAGGTCTTTAGTGTTCTACCTTAACCTTTTGGAAAGTAACATACATGGCCACAAATTTTATGGTATCTTTCTTAATAACACTCCACCAATAGACTTCCCGCAAATCGCGGTACATCTTAGTATCTCCTGGGTGAATGGAGTAACACACACCATGCACTTCTTCCATAATCTTCTACCTCAAATGTTTAGTGCATAGCACACAAAATCTACTCTAGTATCTTAACACACCATCTTCTCACTGGGAGAAAACCTCCACCTTTAGGTCTTTAACTGAGCCCTTCAGCTTGACAAAACTAGAGCCCTTATCTTGCTTCTCTTTCACTTCAGTAACTAAAGAAGATTCTGAACTACTATAAACCCAAACATTACCCTCAGCTGAGTCAACCAACATCATATCCAATCTTGTTAACCGATGAAATTCTTGAACTAATACTCTGTTATCATTCTCCATATGCTCAACACTACCCATAGATAGTCTACTAAGGGCGTCTGCCGCCATATTGGCCTTGCCCAAATGATATAACGTACTCATGTCATAATCCTTCAACAATTCTAACCACCTTCTCTAACAAAGATTTAAATCTCTCTGAGTAAACACATATTGCAATCTTTTATGGTCCGTGAATACATCAACATGCACCCCATAAAGATAGTGCCTCCAGATTTTCAATGCAAATACAATAATAGCTAGCTCAAAATCATGGGTAGGGTAGTTATTTTCCTGAGTCTTAAGTTGTCTAGAGGAGTAGGCTATTATGTTACCTCTCTGCATCAACACATAACCCAGACCAACTCTAAAAGTATCACAATAGATAATGAATCCATCTATACCATTGGGTAGTGCTAAAACTGGGGATAAAATGAGTCGAGCCTTCAACTCCTGAAAAATCTTCTCACAAAAATCTAAATACTGAAACTTAACTTTCTTTTGGGTTAATCTAGACACGTGGGACGTAATCGATGAAAACCCTTTAACAAAACATCTGTAATAGCTAGCTAAACCCAAGAAATCTTGATGTCTGATGGAGAGATGAGTCTAGGCCAGTTTCTAACTACTTTAGTGTTTTGGGGATCGACTCTGATTCCATCACCAAAAATAATATGGCCAAGGAAACATACTGATCTTAGCCTAAATTCACACTTGCTGAATTTGACAAACAACTGCCAATCTGTAAGTGTTTGTAACATAATTCTAAGATGGTCTGCATGGTCATCCTTACTACGAGAATAGACAAGAATATCATCGGTAAAGACTATGACAAATATGTCAAAATACTATTTAAATAATTTGTTCATCAAGTCCATGAAGGCTGATGGGGCATTTGTCAGCCTGAAGGACATGACGAGCAACTCAAAATAACTATTACGATTTTTGAAAGTTATCTTTGGAATATCATATTCCCTTACTATAAGCTGATGATAGTCAGATCTGAGGTCTATCTTAGAAAAGTAACTTGCACCTTGGAGTTGGTTGAATAAGTCATCAATCCTAGGAAGAGGATATTTGTTTTTGATTGTGACTTTATTCAACTGGCGGTAGTCGATGCACATTCGAAGAGATCCATCTTTCTTATGCACAAACAGAAATGGAAAGACCCTTAAAGAGACATTGGGCCTTATGAAACATTTTTCTAAGAGGTCTTTAAGATGCGTTTTTAACTCTTTAAGGTTGGATGGAGCCATACGATATAGAGGAATGAAGATGTGATGAGTATGGAAGAAGGTTAATACTGAATTCTATTTCCCTATCAGGAGGTACCCCTGGCAAATTTTTGGGAAAAACTTTAGGAAACTCATTGACTGACTGAACTATTGAAGCCTCAGTCTTAGCGTCTTTGACTCGAACTAGGTGATAGATGTACCCTTTTGATATCAACTTTTTGGCTTTAAGATAGGATATGAAATGACTCTTGGGAGACACTGAATTACCTTCCCACTCAAAGGCTGGCTCGTCAGGAAACTGAAACTTCACTACTCAAGCGAGACAATCTATAGATGCATAAAAGGAATGGAGCCAATCCATACCAAGAATAATTTCAAAATCGACCATGTTTAAATCTATTAGGTCTGCTAATATGATTTTATGAAGGACAGTGGTAGGACACTTTCTGTAGATTCGTTTGGCAATAACTGACTCATCCAATGGGGTGGAAACTAAGAAGGGCTTAGGGAGTTTTTCAGGACATTCCCCATAATTCACAGCAACTAACGGGGTCACATCAGAGAGATTCGACCCAGGGTCCAACAGTACATAAACATCAAGATGAAATTATCTGGCAAACTTTCCTTCTTCTAATCGGATGGTAAAGCATAAAACTAATTCTGTTATTAATCACCACCTGTACTGGATGATGCATCCTGAGAAGGGACTGGGCGACCTAGACGAGCTTGTGCACTAGTAGACTAAGTCTGGGGACGAATATCCCTATTTTCCTGCTTAGTATGCGACACTCTTTGATTCTGTGACCCAACTTACCATATCCATAACAACCTTTTTATCCCAATGAGCACACACCAAGATGATTCTTACCACACTTAGCACATAAAGGATAACTGGGTTTTCCACCTATATTGTTTTAAGACTTGGCCATAGAAGTCCTACCCCACGGTTCCTTCCTGGTTTTGGGTGCGGGATAAGTAACTGAAGATGATGCTGGTATAGATGAGCGACCCTAAAACTGCGAATGATTTCCCTCTTCAGACCTTATCTGGCCATAGTCACACTGCTCTGTTCTAGCCTTCTTATTTTTTTTCTCTCCTTTAACTTTTCTACCTCAATCTGTTAATAATAAATCATTATCCTAGCAAAATCCATATCCCCAATAAGCATGGAAGTTCTACACTTCTTAACCACCAAACTAGACACTCCAATAACAAACTTGCTCATACCTGACCTAGGGTCAGCCATCGTATTAGGGGTAGACCTAGACGACTGAGGCAATACTCCTTTACTGACATCGATTCCTAAGGTTCATGAACTCTACTAAGTTATCTTCTCTCAACTCATGCAAAAATAACCTATCTAGAAACGTATCCTAAAATACCTGCCAATTTATAGGAGTTGCATTCTCACCTCTACCAGTCTTCCACAATACCACCCAATTATACGCCACATTCTTCAGCCTATAGGATGCTAACTCTACAGTCTTCTCCTCAGTAACATGCATAATTTGGGTAATATTTCTCACTTCATCTAAGTAAAACTATAGGTCTTCACTTGATTTTGACCTAGAAAACTCAGGCGGATTCATTCTCATGAAGTCATGAATTCTGGCTGTAGCTAAATCACCATTCCACTGAAGCGGGACTATAGCCTTATGGTTATCCTGAATATTGGCAGTCACAGCTTGGGTCAAGGCCTGAAAGGCAGCCCGAAATTCAACATAGGATAAATTCTCATTCGGAAGGCCAGCAGGCTGGGTGGCTGGTTATCATTTCTACATTCATTAGCTCGTTGAGAAGGCATATTCTATCACGTAAGAGCATGAGTCAAAAGAAGATAGAGACATTGTAAGCACAGTAGATCATTAAAGAAAAGTATGATTTCCTAAATAGTTCCATAGCCTCTTACTCATAAATGGGGCGCGCTTCACACCCATTATCAAAACTCTATGTAAAATGGCTTATTTGACTCCCTAGGACTCTTTAAACCTTAGGCTCTAGTACCAAGTTTGTAACACCCCAAAAATTGATACTGAGATGTCACCTGGTGCTCAGGACTACGAGTAGTCTTAAGCTAACCCTTTAAACCTTCTACTAAAGATGTAACTTATAATACAAGAATCCAAGCATACAAAATAATATTGAACTATTGAACACTATCTGAACTGAACTAGAATTAACTGAACATAATGTCTGAAAGTGTTTAACTAGGAAATCTGAATAACCGACACTACAAGTCTAAAATGTATCTAACAGTCGGACAATCCTCTAACACTACTAACTACAGAGTCATTGGAACAGACCCCCAGCTTACTTGAACTGACTAAAAATAATTGAATAAAATACTCTAAAAAGCTAGAAATCTGATTAACTGGGACCCCAAACTATGAGGACTCACAAACTATCGAAATATAGATAAAGATATTCATGGTCAATTATGCTACTAGAACTGAGCAGCTAAACCTACACTATTAAACAATGTAGCATATAGACATATATATGAATCAGTAATTTTGAAATGTACCGAGCATATATGGGTGAATGCATAAGTAAAGTAGTGATGAAATGTATATCTTTCTCATAAACAATGTATGATAAGGATAAATGGCTCACCCTGTGCTGAGTAATTGAAAGATGAAATCATAAATCATGAATGATAAAATATACCATATGAATACTGTGTGCCACCACACTTAGTTTTAAGTCTGTACTTGAAATCTATTTTCAAATCATGCATGATAAGTGTAGGAAGGACTCACTTTTGTCATATGAAAACTAAAGCTTGAAGTTTCGTAAGTAATTTCTTAAGTCAGACCATATCTGAGTAAATTTATAAGCCTTTACACTTAGTTTTCTAACATTTGTTCTATTATTCTATTTTTAAGATTTAGGTTTTGAGAGGTTCTTTTAACCAACATACACTATGTGAGCTATCATAGTGTCTAATGTCTACTTCCCATAAGGGAAAACCGCACGTTGGGGAGAGATATCATACTCTTGACAAGGAGAGTAACCTGAGCTAAGTAATCACAGTCTGTATCTGTCATCTATATATATGGGAATGATATGAATCTATACCTATGTTGGCTCATAGTTTTGGGGCATGTAAACTAGGACACATACCCAACTGGGTGCTAAATACTGCTCCCTTTAATTTATATGCTCATTTTGTAGGAAATTCATTCTAAAACTAACATAAGGGTTTACAATGAAAACTAGTTATGCATCTGTTTACTTTAATCTGTAATAAAACTAACTGTGTGGATTCCATATCTTAGCTAAGGATCAAAATATCAAATCTTGTTCAAAATTTGAATATAAACTAGTCTTAAGGTGCTTAAAAGCATTAGTTTCTTGAAATATCAATACTTATACATGGGGCTTAAAACCCATGCTTTAAACTCATATCAAATCATCACAAAGTTTATACTCAATAATAAAATCTTGAAATTCTTTAATAATTCTAGTCAAGATAATGAAATTATGTGAAATAAAACATTAAAATCACTTTTAACATTAACATCTTTGAACAATGATAATTGGGTATGAACCCTAAACTGAAATTCATATAATTTCATGTAAAATTCAACTCTAAAACTAGTTTTGGGCACAAGGATGAAAGGAGTATCATTGTTCATAACTCCACATACCTTATTCGATTATTTGAATGCAAAATCTTGAACTTTGAATCCCTAATGATGTTCTTGAAGCTTCTTCTTGAAGTTCTTGAACCCAAAAACTTGAATTATTAGTTATCTTGAAAAAGTAATAGTGAAGCTTTGAATTTCTTGGACTCAAGGCCAAAGATTTAGGGTTTTCTTGGAGAGATATTTGGTAAATAAATAGCGTAATATTCTTAGAATAAGATTAAATTGTCTTTTTCATGAATTAGGGCGAGATTAATTGACTTAAATGCCATTCTGAAATTTAAAATTGTGACTGGAGCCCCATTTTACACCTTGGCACGATGCGATGCTATCGCATTGCATTACTGGAAATGGACAAGTCCAAATTTGCACTTCACTGTGATGCGATGCTATTGCATTGTGTCACTAAAAATGGATGAGTGTGAATTTGTACTTTACCGTGATGCGGTGCTATTGCATTGCATCACTGGAAATGGATGAGTGTGAATTTTCACTTCACCACGATGCGTTACCTATTCTACTACGATTTCTGAAGCTACTATCTCACATGAAACATGCTACAGCTTCCCACTTGGATATCGGATTAAGGTAAAATTGGAATTATTGGAAAGCTGACTTAATTATCTACAAATTGGTGGGTCTTGAGCTAAAAAATTCTACTTATATTTAGAGTTATACACTTTCAAAATTTACCCTAGTAGAACTGAACACCAAACTTTGGATGAATCAATGGTTCTTGGCTCAACTTGACTCTAAGTGATTTCTATGAACATTCTTCACCTACTAAACACTTCTCATACTAGGAGCTGAACTGAACTAGGAATAGTATGGGGTTTTACAGTTCCTTTTTGGTACAGATTTAAGTACTTGCTATCGTCGTTGATGTTGTGATTGTGCTAGTCAGAGTTCAGAGATAGGGTGATCTAGAGCTGGAGTTGACCTTTTCTCCATCTTTTATTTTTTAATAGTCTTCTTATTTTAATAATGTTGTGCATTTAACTCTGATAGTACTCGTATTCTTTTGATTAGAGGATCTTGTACCAACTTTACTAGGTCATGGCATATTATCACTCTTTTCTTTATTCCTTCTCAGTTATATTATTATCCTTACGTTTTATGGCTTTTATTCTATTTACTTGTATAATTATAACATTCATGCTATTTTACACCAACTAGTCCATTACTTGGAGTTTCGGGATACAATTTGGCTTACCTATTGGTGGGATAAAGTGTCTGCCATCGTGACTTAAGAAACAAGGTTGTGACAGAATAGTTTACTATCATAAGACCATGTGCCTTCTTGCATAAGAACAACCTTGATCCGTGTCTACTCAAATATTAAAAAATTTTAGTCCATGCATGCATTAACTGTTATATGATATGTGCTTATTTAAATTGTCATTGAGATCCTACAATGTTTCCATCCACAATAAAAAATTTCTCTGAGTCTTGATTTTGAACTACGTCTGACCTGATTCTTGTCCAACAAGATACGTAGTCAATCCTATAAAAGAATGTGGTCCTCCTTTTCATTCTTTTTCAAAAGATCCTTACGTTTTACAATATGAAAAATCTTTATTCAAATATCTTTTTGTTAAATCTTATACTCTTCATTTCTTTTACCTTCCTATAATGCCATAAGAGTGAAAACTCTTCATTTTTGGGCAACTCAAAAGATTTTTAACAATCTTTCAAATTCTCAAACATTTCAAAATAATGTCTCAGTTGAGTTAATTCTTAAAAAAATAAAAAATTTCAAATATTCAACCCTCCTATCTTTTTCCAAAACAAAATTTCTTTAAGTATTATATACGTATCTCTTAAATATCTTATTATAATTTACCTGTTCACCTCATCATCTTTAAGTACAAGCTTAGTATTTAGGTATTTATCTTCTATCTTTTGATATCAATTCTCTTCTTAAGCTTAAGTTCATTTCTAATCCACCCATTAAAGTCCTCCTTGATGAGTAACCCATATTTTGATACAAGTGCCTTGAATTTTGTTTATTGATTCTTGATTTATTTTACTTATTTATGTTATCTTAAAGGTTGAATATTATTTGATCATCTACTCGACTGAAAATCTACAATATGAAAAATATGCCTGACATCTAAAAAGTCTAACCTTCATTCTCCTCGCTCAATGTAAATCACTTGTAAAACTATACCTCCTCATTCCGGTCTAAATCTAGTAAATATTTTTTTACTATTTCATATTCAAATAATAACAACTTTTGACAAGCCTCTCTATTTGATAAAGATAGATTATTTTAGCCCATAACATGGCCTTCTTATTGACATAATGCATATTCAAAATTGAAACTTCACGGTTCAAATATAAGACAATCATTTCTATTGAACTATTTATTTTCTATGAGTATAGCAAGATTTTAAGACTCCATGAGTGTAAGCTGGGGCAGAATTGTTGAGAGGACCTCAAAATTTCATGAGCAAGCAACATTTAAATTTACGAGGACATGCATAAAATATGTTTATTCTAAATTAAGGAAGAAATTCTTGAAAATTCCTAAAAAATTTGACCATAATGGATTTCTCCATCCATGAAATCAAATTGACGAGAAGGAGCTAAGACAAAAAAATGTATGAGTTAATCTTATTTTTCGAAATTTAAAATTTTTGTTTGAGTGCAGACAACAGGTGCAAATGCAATAACTAAATTATAATGCCTGAATGATAATAATAAAAGGAAGACCAAACTACATCTCCTACCTTGGAAAGAGACTAAGCTCTTCTATCTCCGTAAAATTAATGAAAACCAATCTAAACATTGCATTGATAGACTTAACAACCAACCTAACAATATAGTGCATTGATAGGGTCAATAGCTAACATGATAATACATTGAATTGAAAGGCTCGACAACCTACCCGACACTATATTGCACTGACACTCTCAATAATAAAAGACATTTAGGTTCCTCCATCACAAAGTAAGATATATCAAGTTCGTCTGCCCTATAATAGGATATACCGGGTTCATCCATCCTAAAACTGGATCTATCAAGTTTGCCTGTCCTATAATAGGATATATCAGGTTCGTGACCTAAAATTGCATATATCAAGTTCGTCCGTCCTATAATATGATATATCGGGATTATTTGTCCTAAAATAAGATAATCGGCCTTGTCCACCCTAAAATAAGGACAATTGATTATGCAGGCATACATTCAACGTGATTGTATTCTTCATAAAAATTTAAAATTGGGGAACATTTTTGAGTTTCCTCAAAAAAATTTGAGCCACAAGCACAATGTCAAAAGATATGCTCTCTTGTCTCCTCTCATTGTTATTGCTATTTATTACTAAAAATTCTCACCGCATTACTTAAACTTCTCTATGCTTGTGAACTAACCATTTTATCTAGTTGTTTTAGAAGCTATAGTCAAGCCCCATAAATCATAATAAAAGACGTTTGAGAACTATTCTCCACTTGTTTTTGAAATATAATTCTTTATCTTTATATTTTGCAACATGGCCTAAATCATATTCTTACTCCATCTTTTTAAATAACTCAAAATCTAATCTTCTGAACTCGTGTTTTTCTCATTTAAATTTCAATTTCTTTAGGAATCTCATTCATTCCTAAATCTAGAACTACACATGACCTGATTATTGTAAAATCAGAGATATGTAGGTGACTTAAAACCAAAGTCCCGATCATACAATTATACACAAGTGCCTCTTTTTCTCTTGATCCAAAAGAGTCATCCTCTCTCGGCTGGACAAAATTGGGTACTCCGCCAACGTTCTTTGAACAACAATTCATTCCTCATTCTCGAGCAAAGAAGGGACAATAGTTGACACTCAATTTTGTCCCCCTCCCCCCCCCCCCCCTTTTGATATTTTTCTCATTTGAGCATTGATTTTGATCGCGAGGCCAAATCACTATTTTTACTTACTTTTATCAAAGTTGTGAAAATAGATACTATTTACATTATTATTATTATTATTATATTATATTATATTTTTCACTTGCAAAGGTATTGTTTACGTACTCTTTTACATTTCTCTTTTAATTTATTTAATAAGTACTTGATCAAATATTTTAAGAATTATTATTCGTTCATTGTGAATTATTATAATTAGATCTTTCTTATATTTTCCATCAAAACAAAAACAAGTTGATCTTTCCAATATCAACGACAAAGAAATCCCCATAAAATTTCCACTTATCTGAGATTATTATTATTATTATAATTATTATTATTATTAATATTATTATTATAAAATATAATGGTTGATTTAATAATTTTGTCTTATTTTTCTTCACTGAGTAAGTTCGAAGCGAGCCATTTTATATATTTTTTCTTGAAAAAGTTTATTTAGACCTAATCAAGCTCAAAATTTAAATTTCAAATTTAAATTTTGTTAAATATTTTCATGAGTAGAAAAATCCCCCTCGATATCTTTACTTTCTTGTGAAGAATATTTTATTCTCAAAATCATTTCAAATCAATTTTATCTATTATATTTTATTCTATTCATACCACATAATCCTCCTATAAAATCTAAATATCCTTTGATTAGAGGGAAGAATGATACTTTTTCGAATAATAGCTATTGTCCTTCCACTATACTTTTACCAATAATAACTATTGTCCTTCCACTATATAAAAAATAATTTTTCCTTTGACACTCTCACTCAAACTTTGAATATTATTCTTTATACATAAAAAATGCTTTAAAGTTCTCATCCCCAAAAGGCCAATTTTTTATTTTTGTTTTCTTGGTATTTCATTGTCATTACTCTCGATATTGTGTGTTGCTTTTAATTTCATTTTTTCAATTAATTGTTTTGCCAGCAGGTTAGCCTCTATCGACATATTTTTCATTTCTTATGTGGCAGTTTTCTTATAGCTTGAACCTAGAAAACATGCTTATAAGTCTTAATCCAAACTAATTATCTTTTTAAAAAATTTACATGTATACCTGTTTCTCTGGTTTTGGCATTGCCTAGTTCTTTTCAATTCTCTATGTTGGTTTGGCTGCTTTATTTGCTTTAACAGGTGCCATTAAAAGGTGAATTTTCGAAATAAGTACAGAGCTGCTTGGATTTGAGATTCTCTAAAGGTTGTTCGAACAGTCTTTCATTTTGTTTTTTGATAATTATTTGTTTCATATTCGTTATTGACATGTAATAAAAATTATATAAACTTTATGAACTAATAAAAGATCTTGAGAGCTTCTTATAGAGGGCGGGGGTTATGTAATTATTATTATTATTATTATAAAATATAATGGTTGATTTAATAATTTAATTTAATTTTCCTTCACTTAGTAAGTTCGTAGCTACCCATTTTATATATTGTTTCTTGAAAGAAATTTATATAGTTCTAAACAAGCTCAAAATTTAAATTTCAAATTTAAATTTTGTTAAATATTTTCATAAGTAGAAAAATCCTCCTCGTTATCTTTATTTTCTTGTGAAGAATATTTTATTCTCAAAATCATTTTAAATCAATGTTATCTATTATATTTTACTCTCTTTATATCATAGAATCCTCCAATAAAATCCAAATATTCTTTGATTAGAGGGTCGAATGTTGCTTTTTATAATAATAACTATTGTCCTTCCACTATATGAAAAATACATTTTCTTTTGACACTCTCACTTACACTTTTAGTATTAGTCTTTATACACCAAAAATGTTTTAAAGTTCTCATCCCTAAAAGGCCAATTTTTGAGAAAAGAGTTTGAAAATGAGGTGTAGGTGACTCAAGTCTTAATAATTGAGTGAAGATGTCAAATAGTTTATTATGGATTAAGCAACTTGAAAAAATTTGAAAATTATCCACAATTTTTTAAATTTATACTTTGATCCAAACGTTAGTTAATATAACAGGAAATAGAAGGAAAAAATGTGTTTCTCTCTTTTCTTATCCATTGTTGCTTTCTCTTTCTTAACAATTTGTTGTTGTTCATTGGTGTACTGCTTTATTCATCATCTTATGCTTCATTATAATCATCTTCTAATTTATTATCATCATCATCTTCTTCTTGTTGACCATTGTTGTTGTTGTGTTACCACTACTGCTGCTCCTTGACCAATTTCTTAGGTCAAATTTTATTTCGTACATCACTTTCCACTTTGGCATTACTTCATAGGAGACTTTGGTAAGTCAAATTCTGATGTTTAGTGTTTGTCATCTGGGTAACTTCTATTGTACTATTTTCTCAACAATAGATAGAACACGAATATGAATGCAATATAATAGCCATCTGTTCAAACAGATCACTCATCTGTTGTGACAGATGAGCGATCTGTTGCAACGGAAGACTCATATATTGGATTCATGTTTATGATTTTATAGTGTCATAACATGAATCAAATAGATGGGCTGTCTGTTGCAACATATGACCCCTCTGTTGCAACAAACTAGTAATCTATTACAATAGACTTGTTATCTGTTGCAACAAACTAGTTATCTATTGCAATAGGATAAATATTTGTTGCAACAGATTAATAACTTGTTGCAATATAACTTGAACTCAATTCCAACAAATGCTTCATTTGTTTCAACAGGTAAGTCATCTGTCGCAACAGATTAGTCCTCTGTTGCAACAGAACTTGAACTCAATTTCAACAGATGCGTCCTTTGTTACAATAGGTAATTAATCTATTGCAATATGTTAATTATCTAATGCAATATGTCATTCACTTGCTGTAACATCTATACCAATAAATGATTTATCTGTTGCAACAAATGTATAGTCTGTTGCAATAGATGATTCACCTACTACAACAGATGACTCATTTGTTGAAATCAGCTTCAGGAGAGTAACATGAATCCCAATAGGTAAGTAATATTTTGCAGCTGATCATTTAACCATTGCAACATATTTTTTACCTGTTGCAAAAGATTACATATCATTATTAATTTTATTATGATATCATTATTAAATTTTTTTAACAAATGACTTTATTTAGGTACCACTAAGGGAGGGATCAATAACAATAGGGGTGGATTGTCATGGACAATGGATCAAGAAGAGGAATCGATATGTATGGCATTAGAAGGAGGGTGAAATGCAAAAGATGATAGCTTTGATAATAATGATGTTTTGTATGATGATTTTGTGAACTTAATCATCAGTTATTATGGATTGAATTTTCAACTAGAAGAACTCATCATTAGCAACATGCACATCTCCTTTGAAAATCATAGGGTACTACTTTTCAAGATAATCAATCATGTTCGGTTGCGTGCTTGTCTTAGTGATTTAGCCAAGTCGGTTTTAATGGTGTATGGGGTTGAAAAATCGAGAGAGAATGAGAACCAGAATGTATAAGAAGAAAAATAATAAGACATCTTTGATGATGAGTTGGATTATATGGGCATGAATATTCTAGATGATGATCAAATATCTCGCCCTATGGTGCGAGCAATAAGGTGGAAAGTTCTTCTCAATCGACATAGTCTGGTAATTGTCAAGACGACGAGACTGAATTTTACCAGGGAATGTCATTCAAAGATAAGGATGAACTATATACTTCTTTATTTATTTCTTGCTTGAAAAAAGATTTCAGAATAATGAAGGTGATTAATCGAGCAAAGTCTTTTACTTCAAATGTGCTAATCGAACTACAAGTGGTGGTTATGAGCGGTGAAGTGCTTAAGTTCTGACAGATTCATTATTCATAAATATGAAAAGTATAATACATGTGGTATAGAGCACATTTCAAGACAAAATCCACACGCCACGACAAAGGTCCTTAGTCAATATTTCATGAATAGATTCCCCAATGGCAAATGCCCTTCTATAAGGGATATGACCAATCAACTCCTTAGGGAATTGGTTGTCATGGTCAGTTATTGGAAGATATATATATCCATGGGTATTTCTAAGGATTTGGTTAGGGGGACACCCGATCACGGGTATGCATCCATCGATGCCTACCATTACATGCTTGAGTTCACAAATACAGAAAGTAAGATGGCATTGCATGTTGATGAAAATGGAAGGTTCTAGTACTTTTTGTATCCTATGGTTCTTGGATTTATGTTATTCAACATTTGTGAAAAGTCATAGCCGTCGATGGGATCTTCTTGAGAAGAAGGTATAATGGGGTTTTGCTAGCGGCGGTGGCATAGGATACAGAGAATTACATCTTTTCTGTCTCTTTTTGTGCAACAGAAAAAGAATGTTATGCCTCTTATATATTATTTTTTAAAAAAATGCAAAGATGCGTCAAAGATACCGAAGAGTTATTTTTTATTTTGGATAGGCATCAAAGTATTCTAAAGATGGGTTCAATTTTCTACACTTCAGCTAACTTTGGTTGTCGCATGAGGCATCTTGGAGATAACATTCGAAACAACTTTCACAACAAAAGAGTCGTGATCCTTTTTTATAGAGAAGCTAAAGCATATAGTAGAGAGAAGTTCTTAAATCATTACAATAAAATAACGGATATGCATCCCAAGGCAACAGAACACCTCGTACATGTCGGTTTTGAGAGATGGAGCTGGGCATTTTTCCCGACAAATAGGTACATTCTAATGAATTTAATGTCTTATTTGAGTTCTAAGTTTAGTATGGTATCGTACTAAGTCAGTCTTTTGTATAGCTATAATATTATGACGTCAAACATAGCTGAATCGGTGAATTCATTATTTGGTGATGAAATAGAATTTCCCATCATGGCTCTATTCGATAAAATAAACCAGAAGTATGTCTAATTTTTTCATGAAAGGCGTGTGAAGTTCGAGAATACAGGAACCAAATTTATTCAAGAAGCAAAAAAAATAATATCAATGAACATCAGTCTGGGGAATAGGTTATTATCTTATCAAATAGTAGATTACAAGTTCAGTATCGGCGGTCGTGGTGATGTTGCCATGGTCGATCATCAACTAAGATCTTGTATGTGCAGAGTTTTTGGCTTAGAGAAAATACCCTTTCCATATGCTATGACAGTGCTTTGAGCTCAATACAGTGCAAAATATGGAACTAAAATTTATGAGTACTCCTCTCCATATTATTCAGTGAAAAAATATACAACGACATATAGTGGGTATATTACTCCGGTGCCTCTCGAAGAATATTGGATTCTTCCTGCAGAGCTTTTGGGAAGATTAATACCTCCTCCATATATTTATCCAAGAACTACCAAATCAGGAAGAAGTCCATAGAAGGGGAGGCATGGTGCCGGAAAATCATTTCCATCCAGAAAAACAAGTGGTCCGTATGTAAGAATGTTTGCCACAAAAGAACTACATGCCCGAATCATTACCCACCATGATTGTTGTAAGAGCAAAAACTTGTGTTGTTGTTTTTTATGGACTTTTATATATTTAAATTATTATTATGATTTTAAATATTATCATGTAATGTATAAAATATTCTTTTAAATAGCTTTTCTATGAATAAAAAGAGGCAAAATAAGAACTAAATGCAACAAACCACAACATTATTTTCAACAGATTACCCATCTGTAATAACAGATGCATATTAGCTGGAAGAACACAATACTATTTATCAAAATAAAATATTTTCTTCCAATAGATGAGAAATTTGTTTCAACAGATGGATAATCTACCAACAGAATCCAAATCGATGACCAATCTATTTCAACATTGAAAGAACTCAAAACTCTTGCTATTGCTAGTAGATTCAAAATTGCTCGTTAGTTTCAACCGTCGACATATTTGTTCAGAAGAAGAAATAGACAAAATGAAAATTAAATAAGAATTAGAAAGACAAAGTCAGAAGAAAAATAATTTTTTTACTAAACAAACAACAAAATACATTAGGTATAGATCCGATATAGAAAAATTAAAATACATAGGTTAAAAAAATGAAATACATTCTAATTATTATTATTATTATCATCATCATCATTATTATTGCCAGCTGGAAAATCGTCAACTGACAGTAGCAAGGCCCTTATCATCCTCTGCATCTCTCTGAACATCCTTGCTCTCACGGCGAACAAGTCCCTCTACAGGTCATTAACTTGCCTCTGAAGTTCCTGCACGATGTCCCACAGAATAGAAATGTCCCAAATAGGATCAACCATATCTATAACACACATGAATTGACAAAAAAGGTAAATACAAAAGTACAGAAAAGAGTCCAAATGTAATTCAATGTATATTACCAATTAGTAGATTTATGCACAAAAAAAATTACCTCAATGAGAATGGAATATTCTCTTAGAAGAGAAGTGGTTGGAGATGTAATATGAAAAGATAAAATGCAAGTGATTATAAATAAAGTGGAGAAGAATGAAGATTAAGGAGGGACCTATTTATAGAGGATTAAATCTGAATGTGTTAGACAAAAAGGCACGACTATTCTCCTCTATTGTATTAATTACATTCAAACTACTGAATTTTTGTTTTTTGTGAAAAGTCATGATGTTTTCTTTTCCATTCAAACTTCTCACCTTTTCAAAGTAGTTTATCTCTTAATAACAACCGTTCTTATTGAGCTATTGCAATAGTTGGTCCATCTGTCACAATAGATAACACATCTTCTCCAACAAATTTACCATCTGTTAGAGGAGGTGTTTTGATTTCTTCTAATAGCTGATTCATCAATTGCAATAGATATGTAATTTGATTCATCAACTGTTCTAAATGTGTTAGACCAAAAGTCACGACTTTTTGCCTCTTTTTTAATAGTCATTACATGCCTTATTTAATCCAAATTGGTGACTATTTTATTATATAAAATAAAAAAAATAGATTTGAAAAAAAAGGTGGAAAAGTCATGACTTGTAGCACTTATTTTTTCTTGAAGGGCATGAAGTCCTTTGACATTGAAGATGGCTACCCATTGAGCCTCCATAGTCTTGTACAATACTTAACCATGGAAAGTGAAAAATAAACACTGTCTAACATTGACGTGGTAGAAAGAATAAGGTAAGTGCAGATGAATGGATCCACTTTCATATGTGGGAGTTATGTATTATTGATCAGGCTTTCATGTCAGACACATATGAAGTACAATGATATTATGAATGAAGTTTTTTATCGATTAGAAATTGATCCTTCAAACAGGATGCTACATTTTATAGTTTTGTTTGATAGGTGCAAACTAATAAAAAGCTGACTTAATTATTTACAATTTGGTGGGTCTTGAGCTAAAAAATTCTACTTATATCTAGAGTTATACACTTTCAAAATTTACCCTAGTAGAACTAAACACCAAACTTTGGATGAATCTAAGGTTCTTGGCTCAACTTGACTCTAAGTGATTTCTATGAACATTCTTCACCTACTAAACACTTCTCATACTAGGAGCTGAACTGAACTAGGAATAGTATGGGGTTTTACAGTTCCTTTTTGGTATAGATTTAAGTACTAGCTATCATTGTTGATGTTGTGATTATGCTAGTCAGAGTTCAGAGATAGGGTGATCTAGAGCTGGAGTTGACCTTTTCTCCATCTTTTATTTTTTAATAGTCTTCTTATTTTAATAATGTTGTGCATTTGACTTTGATAGTACTCGTATTCTTTTGATTAGAGGATCTTGTACCAACTTTACTAGGTCATGGCATATTATCACTCTTTTCTTTATTCCTTCTCAGTTATATTATTATCCTTACGTTTTATGGCTTTTATTCTATTTACTTGTATAATTCTAACATTCATGCTATTTTACACCAACTAGTCCATTACTTGGAGTTTCGGGATACAATTTGGCTTACCTATTGGTGGGATAAAGTGTCTGCCATCGTGACTTAAGAAATAAGGTTATGACAGAATAGTTTACTATCATAAGACCATGTGCCTTCTTGCATAAGAACAACCTTGATCCGTGTCTACTCAAATATTAAAAAATTTTAGTCCATGTATGCATTAACTATTATATGATATGTGCTTATTTAAATTGTCATTGAGATCCTACAATGTTTCCATCCACAACAAAAAATTTCTCTGAGTCTTAGATTCTGATCTACGTCTGACCTGATTCTTGTCCAACAAGATACGTAGTCAATCCTATAAAAGAATGCGGTCCTCCTTTTCATTCTTTGTCAAAAGATCCTTATGTTTTACAATATGAAAAATCTTTATTCAAATATCTTTTTGTTAAATCTTATACTCTTCATTTCTTTCACCTTCCTATAATGCCATAAGAGTGAAAACTCTTCATTTTTGGGCAACTCAAAAGATTTTTAACAATCTTTCAAATTCTCAAACATTTCAAAATAATGTCTCAGTTGAGTTAATACTTAAAAAATTAAAAAATTTAAAATATTCAACCCACCTATTTTTTTCCAAAACAAAATTTCTTTAAGTATTATATACGTATCTCTTAAATATCTTATTATAATTTACCTGTTCACCTCGTCATCTGTAAGTACAAGCTTAGTATTTAGGTCTTTCTCTTCTATCTTTTGATATCAATTCTCTTCTTAAGCTTAAGTTCATTTCTAATCCACCCATTAAAGTCCTCCTTGATGAGTAACCCATATTTTGATACAAGTGCCTTGAATTTTGTTTATTGATTCTTGATTTATTTGACTTATTTATGTTATCTTAAAGGTTGAATATTATTTGATCATCTACTCGACTGAAAATCTACAATATGAAAAATATGCCTGACATCTAAAAAGTCTAACCTTCATTCTCCTCGCTCAATGTAAATCACTTGTAAAACTATACCTCCTCATTCCGGTCTAAATCTAGTAAATATTTTTTTACTCTTTCATATTCAAATAATAACAACTTTTGACAAGCCTCTCTATTTGATAAAGATAGATTATTTTAGCCCATAACATGGCCTTCTTATTGACATAATGCATATTCAAAATTGAAACTTCACGGTTCAAATATAAGACAACCATTTCTATTGAACTATTTATTTTCTATGAGTATAGCAAGATTTTAAGACTCCATGAGTGTAAGCTGGGGCAGAATTGTTGAGAGGACCTCAAAATTTCATGAGTAAGCAACATTTAAATTTACGAGGACATGCATAAAATATCTTTATTCTAAATTAAGGAAGAAATTCTTGAAAATTCCTAAAAAATTTGACCATAATGGATTTCTCCATCCATGAAATCAAATTGACGAGAAGGAGCTAAGACAAAAAAAGGTATGAGTTAAACTTATTTTTCGAAATTTAAAATTTTTGTTTGAGTGCAGACAACAGGTGCAAATGCAATAACTAAATTATAATGCCTGAATGATAATAATAAAAGGAAGACCAAACTACATCTCCTACCATGGAAAGAGCCTAAGCTATTCTATCTCCGTTAAATTAATGAAAACCAATCTAAATATTGCATTGATAGACTTAACAACCAACTTAACAATATAATACATTGAATTGAAAGGCTCGACAACCTACCCGACACTATATTGCACTGACACTCTCAATAATAAAAGACATTTAGGTTCCTCCATCACAAAGTAAGATATATCAAGTTCGTCTGCCTTATAATAGGATATACTGGGTTCATCCATCCTAAAACTGGATCTATCAAGTTTGCCTGTCCTTTAATCGGATATATCAAGTTCGTTTGACCTAAAATTGGATATATCAAGTTCGTCCGTCCTATAATATGATATATCGGGATTGTTTGTCCTAAAATAAGATAATCGGGCTTGTCCACCATAAAATAAGGACAATTGATTATGTAGGCATACATTCAACGTGATTGTATTCTTC
This sequence comes from Capsicum baccatum var. pendulum, assembly GCA_030864225.1. Classification (NCBI taxonomy): domain Eukaryota; kingdom Viridiplantae; phylum Streptophyta; class Magnoliopsida; order Solanales; family Solanaceae; genus Capsicum; species Capsicum baccatum. Next base: position 163,700,586 of record CM061560.1, read on the forward strand.
ATAAAAATTTAAAATTGGGGAACATTTTTGAGTTTCCTCAAAAAAATTTGAGCCACAAGCACAACGTCAAAAGATATGCTTTCTTGTCTCCTCTCATTGTTATTGCTATTTATTACTAAAAATTTTCACCGCATTACTTAAACTTCTCTATGCTTGTGAACTAACCATTTTATCTAGTTGTTTTAGAAGCTATAGTCAAGCCCCATAAAGCATAATAAAAGGTGTTTGAGAACTATTCTCCACCCGTTTTTGAAATATAATTCTTTATCTTTATATTTTGCAACATGGCCTAAATCATATTCTTACTCCATCTTTTTAAATAACTCAAACTCTAATCTTCTCAACTCGTGTTGTTCTCATTTAAATTTCAATTTCTTTAGGAATCTCATTCATTCCTAAATCTAGAACTACACATGACTTGATTATTGTAAAATCAGAGATATGTAGGTGACTTAAAACCAAAGTCCCGATCATACAATTATCCACAAGTGCCTCTTTTTCTCTTGACCCAAAAGAGTCATCCTCTCTCGGCTGGACAAAATTGGGTACTCCGCCAACGTTCTTTGTACAACAATTCATTCCTCATTCTCGAGCAAACAAGGGACAATAGTTGACACTCAATTTTGTCCCCCCCCCCTTTTGATATTTTTCTCATTTGAGCATTGATTTTGATCTCGAGGCCAAATCACTATTTTTACTTACTTTTATCAAAGTTGTGAAAATAGATACTATTTACATTATTATTATTATTATTATTATTATTATTATTATTATATTATATTATATTTTTCACTTGCAAAGGTATTGTTTACGTACTCTTTTACATTTCTCTTTTAATTTATTTAATAAGTACTTGATCAAATATTTTAAGAATTATTATTCATTCATTGTGAATTATTATAATTAGATCTTTCTTATGTTTTCCATCAAAACAAAAACAAGTTGATCTTTCCAATATCAACGACAAAGAAATCCCCATAAAATTTCCACTTATCTGAGATTATTATTATTATTATTATTATAATAATAGTAATTATTATTATTATTATAAAATATAATGGTTGATTTAATAATTTAGTCTTATTTTTCTTCACTGAGTAAGTTTGAAGCGAGCCATTTTATATATTTTTTCTTGAAAAAGTTTATTTAGACCTAATCAAGCTCAAAATTAAAATTTCAAATTTAAATTTTGTTAAATATTTTCATAAGTAGAAAAATCCCCCTCGATATCTTTACTTTCTTGTGAAGAATATTTTATTCTCAAAATCATTTCAAATCAATTTTATCTATTATATTTTATTCTATTCATACCACATAATCCTTCTATAAAATCTAAATATCCTTTGATTAGAGGGAAGAATGATACTTTTTCGAATAATAACTATTGTCCTTCCACTATACATTTTCCAATAATAACTACTGTCCTTCCACTATATAAAAAATAATTTTTCCTTTGACACTCTCACTCAAACTTTGAATATTATTCTTTATACATAAAAAATGCGTTAAAGTTCTCATCCCCAAAAGGCCAATTTTTTATTTTTGTTTTCTTGGTATTTCATTGTCATTACTCTCGATATTGTGTGTTGCTTTTAATTTCATTTTTTCAATTAATTGTTTTGCCAGCAGGTTAGCCTCTATCGACATATTTTTCATTTCTTATATGGCAGTTTTCTTCTAGCTTGAACCTAGAAAACATGCTTATAAGTCTTAATCCAAACTAATTATCTTTTTACAAAATTTACATGTATACCTGTTTCTCTGGTTTTGGCATTGCCTAGTTCTTTTCAATTCTCTATGTTGGTTTGGCTGCTTTATTTGCTTTAACAGGTGCCATTAAAAGGTGAATTTTCGAAATAAGTAAAGAGCCGCTTGGATTTGAGATTCTCTAAAGGTTGTTTGAACAGTCTTTCATTTTTTTTTGATTATTATTTGTTTCATATTCGTTATTGACATGTAATAAAAATTATATAAACTTTATGAACTAATAAAAGATCTTGAGAGCTTCTTATAGAGGGCGGGGGTTATGTAATTATTATTATTATTATAAAATATAATGGTTGATTTAATAATTTAATTTTATTTTCCTTCACTTAGTAAGTTCGTAGCTACCCATTTTATATATTGTTTCTTGAAAGAAATTTATATAGTTCTAAACAAGCTCAAAATTTAAATTTCAAATTTAAATTTTGTTAAATATTTTCATAAGTAGAAAAATCCTCCTCGTTATCTTTAATTTCTTGTAAAGAATATTTTATTCTCAAAATCATTTTAAATCAATGTTATCTATTATATTTTACTCTCTTTATATCATAGAATCCTCCAATAAAATCCAAATATTCTTTGATTAGAGGGCCGAATGTTAGTTTTTCTAATAATAACTATTGTCCTTCCACTATATGAAAAATACATTTTCTTTTGACACTCTCACTTACACTTTGAGTATTAGTCTTTATACACCAAAAATGTTTTAAAGTTCTCATCCCTAAAAGGCCAATTTTTGAGAAAAGAGTTTGAAAATGAGGTGTAGGTGACTCAAGTCTTAATAATTGAGTAAAGATGTCAAATAGTTTATTATGGATTACGAAAGTTGAAAAAATTTGAAAATAATCCACAATTTTTTAAATTTATACTTTGATCCAAACGTTAGTTAATATAACAGGAAATAGAGGGAAAAAATGTGTTTCTCTCTTTTGTTATCCATTGTTGCTTTCTCTTTCTTAACAATTTTTTGTTGTTCATTGGTGTACTGCTTTATTCATCATCTTATGCTTCATTATAATCATCTTCTAATTTATTATCATCATCATCTTCTTCTTGTTGACCATTGTTGTTGTTGTGTTACCACTACTGCTGCTCCTTGACCAATTTCTTAGGTCAAATTTTATTTCGTACATCACTTTCCACTTTGACATTACTTCATAGGAGACTTTGGTAAGTCAAATTCTGATGTTTAGTGTTTTTCATCTGGGTAACTTCTATTGTACTGTTTTCTCAACAATAGATAGAACACGAATATGAATGCAATATAATAGCCATCTGTTCAAATAGATCACTCATCTGTTGTGACAGATGAGCGATCTGTTACAACGGAAGACTCACATATTGGATTCATGTTTATGATTCTATAGTGTCGTAACATGAATCGAATAGATGGGCTGTCTGTTGCAACATATGACCCCTCTGTTGCAACAAACTAGTTATCTATTACAATAGACTAGTTATCTGTTGCAACAAACTAGTTATCTATTGCAATAGGATAAATATCTGTTGCAACAGATTAATAACTTGTTGCAATAGAACTTGAACTCGATTCCAACAAATGCTTCATTTGTTTCAACAGGTAAGTCATCTGTCGCAACAGATTAATCCTCTGTTGCAACATAACTAGAACTCAATTTCAACAGATGCGTCGTTTGTTACAATAGGTAATTAATCTATTGCAATCTGTTAATTATCTAATGCAATATGTCACTCACTTACTGTAATATCTATCCCAATAAATGCTTTATCTGTTGCAACAAATGTATAGTCTGTTGCAATAGATGATTCACCTACTACAACAGATGACTCATTTGTTGAAATCAGCTTCAGGAGAGTAACATGAATCCCAATAGGTAAGTAATATATTGCAGCTGATCATTTACCCATTGCAACATATTTTTTACCTGTTGCAAAAGATTACATATCATTATTAATTTTATTATGATATCATTATTAAATTTTTTTAACAAATGACTTTATTTAGGTACCACTAAGGGAGGGATCAATAACAATAGGGGTGAATTGTCATGGACAATGGATCGAGAAGAGGAATCGATATGTATGGCATTAGAAGGAGGGTGAAATGCAAAAGACGATAGCTATGATAATCTAAAATGATGTTTTGTATGATGATTTTGTGAACTTAATCATCAGTTATTATGGATTGAATTTTCAACTAGAAGAACTCATCATTAGCTACATGCACATCTCCTTTGAAAATCATAGGGTACTACTTTTCAAGATAATCAATCATGTTCGGTTGCGTGCTTATCTTAGTGATTTAGCCAAGCCAGTTTTAATGGTGTATGGGGTTGAAAAATCGAGAGAGAATGAGAACCAGAATGTATAAGAAGAAAAATAATAAGACATCTTTGATGATGAGTTGGATTATATGGGCATGAATATTCTAGATGATGATCAAATACCTCGCCCATTGGTGCGAGGAATAAGGTGGAAAGTTCTTCTCAATCGACATAGTCTGGTAATTGTCAAGACGACGAGACTGAATTTTACCAGGGAATGTCATTCAAGGATAAGGATGAACTATATACTTCTTTATTTATTCCTTGCTTGAAAAAAGATTTCAGAATAATGAAGGTGATTAATCGAGCAAAGTCTTTTACTTCAAATGTGCTAATCCGAACTACAAGTGGTGGTTGTGAGCGGTGCAGTGCTTAGGTTCTGACAGATTCATTATTCATAAATATGAAAAGTATAATGCATATGGTATAGAGCACATTTCAAGACAAAATCCTCACGTCACGATAAAGGTCCTTAGTCAATATTTCAAGAATAGATTCCCCAATGGCAAATGCCCTTCTATAATGGATATGGCCAATCAACTCCTTAGGGAATTGGTTGTCATGGTCAGTTATTAGATGATATATATATCCATGGGTATTTCTAAGGATTTGGTTAGGGGGACACGCGATCATGGGTATGCATCCATCGATGCCTACCATTACATGCTTGAGTCCACAAATACAGAATGTAAGATGGCATTGCATGTTGATGAAAATGGAAGGTTCTAGTACTTTTTGTATCCTATGGTTCTTGGATTTAAGTTATTCAACATTTGTGAAAAGTCATAGCCGTCGATGGGACCTTCTTGAGAAGAAGGTATAATGGGGTTTTGCTAGCGGCGTTGGCATAGGATACAGAGAATCACATCTTTTCTGTCTCTTTTTGTGCAGCAGAAAAGGAATGTGATGCCTCTTATATATTATTTTTTTTAAAAATGCAAAGATGCGTCAAAGATACCGAAGAGTTATTTTTTATTTTGGATAGGCATCAAAGTATTCTAAAGATGGGTTCAATTTTCTACACTTCAGCTCACTTTGGTTGTCGCATGAGGCATCTTGGAGATAACATTCGAAACAACTTTCACAATAAAAGAGTCGTGATCCTTTTTTATAGAGAAGCTAAAGCATATAGTAGAGAGAAGTTCTTAAATCATTACAATAAAATAACGGATATGCATCCCAAGGCAACAGAACACCTCGTACATGTCGGTTTTGAGAGATGGAGCTGGGCATTTTTCCCGACAAATAGGTACATTCTAATGAATTTAATATCTTATTTGAGTTGTAAGTTTAGTATGGTATCGTACTAAGTCATTCTTTTGTATAGCTATAATATTATGACGTCAAACATAGCTGAATCGGTGAATTCATTATTTGGTGATGAAATAGAATTTGCCATCATGGCTCTATTCGATAAAATAAACCAAAAGTATGTCTAATTTTTTCATGAAAGCCGTGTGAAGTTCGAGAATACAGGAACCAAATTTATTCGAGAAGCGAAAAAAATAATATCAACGAACATCAGTCTGGGGAATAGGTTATTATCTTATCAAATAGTAGATTACAAGTTCAGTATCGGCGGTCGTGGTGATGTTGCCATGGTCGATCATCAACTAAGATCATGTATGTGCAGAGTTTTTGGCTTAGAGAAAATACCCTTTCCATATGCTATGACAGTGCTTTGAGCTCAATACAGTGCAAAATATGGAACTAAAATTTATGAGTACTCCTCTCCATATTATTCAGTGAAAAAATATACAACGACATATAGTGGGTATATTACTCCAGTGCCTCTCGAAGAATCTTGGATTCTTCCTGCAGAGCTTTTGGGAAGATTAATACCTCCTCCATATATTTATCCAAGAACTACCAAATCAGGAAGAAGTCCATAGAAGGGGAGGCATGGTGCCGGAGAATCATTTCCATCCAGAAAAACAACTGGTCCGTATGTAAGAATGTTTGCCCCAAAAGAACTACATGCTAGTATCATTATCCACCATGATCGTTGTAATAGCAAAAACTTGTGTTGTTGTTTTTTATGGACTTTTATATATTTAAATTATTATTATGAATGTAAATATTATCATGTAATGTATAAAATATTCTTTTAAATAGCTTTTCTATCAATAAAAAGAGGCAAAATAAGAACTAAAAGCAACAGACCACAAAATTATTTTCAACAGATTACAGATCTGTAATAACAGATGCATATTAGCTGGAAGAACACAATACTATTTATCAAAATAAAATATTTTCTTCCAATAGATGAGAAATTTGTTTCAACAGATGGATAATCTACCAACAGAATCCAAATCGATGACCAATCTGTTTCAACATTGAAAGAACTCAAAACTCTTGCTATTGCTAGTAGATTCAAAATTGCTCGTTACTTTCAACCGTCGACATATTTGTTGAGAAGAAGAAATAGACAAAATAAAAATTAAATAAGAATTAGAAAGACAAAGTCGAACAAAAATAAATTTTTTACTAAACAAACAACAAAATACATTAGGTATAGATCCGATATAGAAAAATTAAAATACATAGGTTAAAAAAATGAAAGACATTCTAATTATTATTATTATCATCATCATCATTATTATTGCCAGCTGGAAAATCGTCAACTGACAGTAGCAGGGCCCTTATCATCCTCTGCATCTCTCTGAACATCCTTGCTCTCACGGCGAACAAGTCCCTCTACAGGTCATTAACTTGCCTCTGAAGTTCCTGCACGATGTCGCACAGAATAGAAATGTCCCAAATAGGATCAACCATATCTATAACACACATGAATTGACAAAAAAGGTAAATACAAAAGTACAGAAAAGAGTCCAAATGTAATTCAATATATATTACCAATTGGTAGATTTACACACAAAAGAAATTACCTCAATGAGAATGGAATATTCTCTTAGAAGAGAAGTGGTTGGAGATGTAATATGAAAAGATAAAATGCAAGTAATAATAAATAAAGTGGAGAAAAATGAAGATTAAGGAGGGACCTATTTATAGAGGATTGAATCTGAATGTGTTAGACAAAAAGGCACGACTATTCTCCTCTATTGTATTAATTACATTCAAACTACTGAATTTTTGTTTTCTGTGGAAAGTCATGATGTTTTCTTTTTCATTCAAACTTCTCACCTTTTCAAAATAGTTTATCTATTAATAATAACCGTTCTTATTGAGCTATTGCAATAGTTGGTTCATCTGTCACAATAGATAACACATCTTCTCCAACAAATTTACCATCTGTCATAATAGATAAGACAACTGTTGCAACATATATTTGGCTATTGTGACAGATGGACCATCTGTTAGAGGAGGTTTTTTGATTTCTTCTAATAGCTGATTCATCAATTGCAATAGGTATGAAATTTGATTCATCAACTGTTCCAAATGTGTTAGACGAAAAGTCGCGACTTTTTGCCTCTTTTTTAATAGTCATTACATGCCTTATTTAATCCAAATTGGTGACTATTTTATTATATAAAATAAAAAAAATAGATTTGAAAAAAAAGGTGGAAAATTCATGACTTGTAGCACTTATTTTTTCTTGAATGGCATGAAGTCCTTTGACATTGAAGATGGCTACCCTTTGAGCCTCCATAGTCTTGTACAATACATAACCATGGAAAGTGAAAAATAAACACTGTCTAACATTGACGGGGTAGAAAGAATAAGGTAAGTGCAGATGAATGGATCCACTTTCATATGTGGGAGTTATGTATTATTGATCAGGCTTTCATGTCAGACACACATAAAGTACAATGGTATTATGAATGCAGTTTTTTATCGATTAGAAATTGATCCTTCAAACAGGATGATACATTTTACAGTTTTGTTTGATAGGTGCAAACTAATAAGGTCAAAGGGTTCCAAGAATATGGTATCGATACCCTGTTACAATTTAATGACATTTTTTCTTATCTTTAGGTGTCATGTTCTAAGAAGAGATCAATATTTGATGGCATTGTAGACATTAAAATGGTGATTGGACGTATTTTAGTGGTGGAATGGGATTTTGAAAGGCCTCCGAAGCATTGCAGCACTGCAAACAAGAATAAAAAACCTATAGTAATTGCCCTGGTCTAAATTTATATGGATGTGTTGATCGAAGAGACTAGTATACAACCGAAGGTCTTGGGAGAATACCTGTGTGGGAAAGGGGAGGTAGATAAGACTATATATCATCTCAGACATTGTTTAAGAGGAAATACAGGAAAACAAGTAAGGAGCTTCTAGCCAATCTAGCCAATGAAATTGACTTGAAAGATGAAAAAAATTAATGATCTTCAAATGTAAAACTGTATCGAAATATTAATATTCATCAGGCATTCTTGAAAAATAAAAATGCTAAAGAGGACTGGACCTGGACACTTTGCTAGGGACTGTGACTAGGGAGCGTGGCCTCAATGAAGACCCACAAAGTGCAAGACCAGAAATCTAAGAAAGCAGTTTGGCGAGCATTCAGGATTGGTAAGATTTTCAGTCAAGAATAAAACCTAAACCAATAACTCCAGAAATAAAAATAAGGGAAGCTATAACGTGTATTTCTAAAGTCTAACTTGCATCCCATGCCTTCTGTTTGTGGTTATGATATGTCAATGATAGTAGAAACAAAAAGGTTTGAAGTTGGGTAGAAATACCATGCCTTGTTGTTTCCACTGCCTTTGACCAGACCAGAACAATAAACAGGAGGTATGAGATGGAAGTTTAACTTCAGAAATTGCCACCTTGGCTTGATCCCTTATTTTTACTTTAGGAGATATTGTTTTAGGTTTCATTCCTGACCCAGAATCTTACCACAATTGGTGCTCGTAAAGTTGCAACCTTAGTGTTCTGGTCCTGTATTTTATGGGTCTTCATTCAGGCTACACTAGCTAGTTGCATTCCCCTAATGAAGTGTAAAAATCCAGTCCACTTCAGCATTTTTCTTTTCAAAATAGACTGATGGATTTTCATTTTTGGATACATTTTTACATTTACAGCTCATTCAATTTTTTTTATGAAAATTTCATCAGCCAAATTCGCTACACGTTTCTTCCTACATTGTGTTTCTTCTTTAATAAGGTTTGAGTCAATATATGGTCTTCTCCACCTCTCCCTGCCCGTATGGGTATTCTTCTAATCATCTTCTGCTGTATAATAGTCTTCTTGGACAACCCATCTATATAAATTTGGACCAGGGCAATAACTATTGGTTTTCCATTCTTGTGTGTAGTAGTACGAGGCTTCGAAGGCCTTTCAAAAGCCCATTGAACCCTTAAAATTAGTCCAATCACTATTTGAATGTTTACACTACCACCAACAACTTAAACCCTTCTCGAAACTTGACACATAAACATTAGCAAAATCTTTATTAAATTATAACAGGGTATCAACACCACCTATTGGTCCCTCAGCTTTACTAGTTCCAACCAAACAATCTTAACGGTAAAATGCCATATCTTGTTTGAAATATTAACACATAATAGTTAAAGAACCAAAATTTACAAAATCAATGTACTAGATATGTGTTTTCATGATATGTTGATCAGTAATACATCCCCCCCCCACTTCTGAAGTAGTTCTATTTGCAAGCAACTTATTCCTCCGAATCCATCTTTACTCTAGCCTTTAACGTTGGCCAGGCAAAAGTTTATCCACTTTTACTTTATTTTATCTACAAATAAGAGAAAATCATTTGATTTAAAATAAGAGTAGAACAAAAATGAATAATATAAAAGGGCAACACAAAATTCAATAAATACAACACATTATAATAGGTATTACAACAAATTCCCTATCTTTTCAACAGATAAGTCAACTTTTGCAACAGGCGATGCATATGTGGCAATAGATGGTTGACATGTTTCAACAGAAGGGTCATCTGTTGGAATAAATCAAACAAGCCTTGATACTGGTTTAATTTCTTCCAATAGTTGCTCCGTCTGTTCTAACAGCTGATTCATCAGTTGCAATAGTTGTGGAAACTCTTGCAACACCAATAACAACATCACAAGAAACATCAACAACAAAAAAACAACACCATATCTTCCAACATCATGAATAACATAAATACCACATATTCCAACACCCCCATCACCCCCAATACCAGCACCACCAACAAAGTAACAAATAAAAGAAATAAAAAAGGATACTAATAACAAGGATTTTTAAGTTCTTCCAACTGATGACTTTTTCATATATTTTTTAATAAAAATGATGGTTCATTTTTTCAAGACTTACAAGTCACCTTTTCTTCAATTTTCTTAATAAATAGGATACTGGTAATGGGTAAATCAACAAAACAATAGATGTAAATATCTAATTTAAATAACGTACAAAGAAAAAGAAGAGAAAGAAAGAGCAATATTGAACCATACCTGCAATGTCAAAAACATAAAGGTATCAGAACACCCATTTCAGTCAAGAAAAGATATTGATAAGTTAATATTCAAAAGGATCCTCATGAAAAAGAAAATAGAAAATAAAAAATAGAGGAAAAACAGAGATGATTGTGATTACCCTAAAGAGGAGATAAATAAAATTCTAAAAGAAAGAAGAGGGATGAATTAAGTTAATTTATGGTTGAAGGAGAGAGAATTCTAGAGATGGATTTTAAATATTCATTAATAACTTTAAGGGGCACGAGGAAACGGTGACATGAGAGGACATTGAAAAGACAAGATAAGACTACTCAAGGAGAAAATTTTTGAGTTATCTAAGTAATAATTTTTACCACCTTAGTTATAATTTTTATATCAGATAGGAAGTTGCTTTAAAATAAAAAAAGATCTTAAAATATATAAGTCATCTGTTGCAACAGATGATAATTTCTCTTTGAAAATTCCAATGGCTCAGTCATCTATCGTAATAGATGGCAACTTCTATTTGATAATTTACAATAGATAGGTAATCTATTGTAACATAATAATTAATCTATTTGATAAATTCCAACAGATAAGTCATCTGTTGCAACATGTTGAATATTTATTTATTTTATATAATTTTAATTAAGTTCATATGTTCAATTATAACTTCAATTGATGTATCTACAACTAGGGATGAGTTGACAGGGTCTACTATATTGCATGACGTTGTTACTGTGGTCCTCCTAACCCGAGTTGTCAATTAATCAGTCAGAGTTGAAATGATTCACATTAGCTTATTATTTAAAATACCTTAATTTATTTATATACAACTAGGGATGTGTTGACAGCGTCAACTATATTGTATGATGTTGGTACTGCACTCATTCTAACCTGTGTCATCAATCAACAAGTCAGAGTTGAAATGATTCACATTAGATTATTATTTGAAATGCTTCAACTGATTTAGCTACAACTAGGGATGATTTGACAGAGTCAACTATATTGCAAAATATTGGTACTGCGCTCCTCCTGACTTGAGTCATAAATTTATCAGTCATAGTTGAAATGATTCTCATTATCTTATTATATGAAATGCCTCAATTGATTTAGCTACAATTAGTGATGATTAAATAGGGTCAACTATATTGCATGATGTCAGTACAAAACTCCTCCTAACCTGAGTCGTCAATTGATCTGTCAAAGTTGAAATGATTCACATTAGCTTATTATTTGAAATGCCTTAATTGATTAAGCTATAACTAGGGATGATTTGATAGGGTAAACTATATTGCATGGTGTTGGTACTGCGCTCCTCCTGAACTAAGTTGCCAATTGATCAATCAGAATTGAAATGATTTATATTAGCTTATTATTTGAAATGTCTCAATTGATTTAGATAGTTGATAGGGTCAACAATATTGCATTATGTTGGTACTGCGCTCCTCCTAACCTGAGTCATCAATTGAGTAGTCAGAGTTGAAATGATTCACATTAGATTATTATTTAAAATACCTCAATTGATTTATCTACAACTAGGGATGAGTTCACAGGGTCAACTACAACTTCAATTGAGTCTTTGCAATTGCATGATCTTCGTATTTTATTCCTCCTAACCCGTGTCATCAATCAATTACTCTGAGTTGAAATGATTCTTTAACTTATAATTAAGCTAATGCCTAAAATTGATCAGTGTTCCAGTTGAACTTAATACACTATATTATGGTGAGACGGTTAAAAATTATATCTTTTAAAATTTTAAAAATTTAGTAAGATCAATTCTAACCAAATTAATATTTTCAAAACTAGTCATTCTTTTCCAAAATTCAACTCAACCTATACAAATCATCCATTTGTGGGAAAAATATTTTATCATTTCAAATCTTGAGTTCTCGCTCTTTTCTTTCTCTCTCAACAATACAGACAACAACTACTTAACATATTACTCAACCCTTCAGAACAAATCAATTTTCTTTCTATTTTTAACCACATTGTTGTTATTTTTGACTTTATTCTTATTTGTATCCATTGGTTTCTCTATCTTCGTACGTAAAAGAGTTCAGAAAGAGTTCTATATTTTTAGTTTTTTCTATAAATTAGGGTTTTTAGTTAACAATTTGAGTTTTAATGGTAAAATCGTAGGAAGAACCTGAAAAAACCATAGTTTTTATCGCAGTGTGCCATTGACTATCGTGGTATTGTTGGATGGTATTTGTAGTATTGTTGGTGGCTATTGGTGGTGGTGTTGGTATAGGTTGCATTAGAGGTGGTGTTGCTGGTATTGGTGGTTTGGTGGTGGTTTTGGTGGCATTGTTGGTAGCATTACTGGTGTTGGTTTTTGTTGGTGGTTGTGTTGGTGGTCGTCGTGGAGGTACTAGTGGTGTTTGTGGTGGCTATTGGTAGTGTTGATATTGGTGGTGTTTGTTGTGGCTGTTGGTAGTTTCGATATTGGTGGTGTTTGTGGTGGTTGTAGGTATGTCGGTATTGGTGGTGTTTGTAATGTAATTTTTAAAATTTATGCATACATCAATTGTAGTATATTTTTTGTTTTTTTGTTTTTTGTAGGTAAAACATGTCCTCCAAAAGAAAAGAAAGTGAAAGTGGATCAACTTCTGACCACCTCATAAAAAATGCTAGAGTACAGAGGGATTTAGAGGAGCTTCCTAAAAATTCTTAGTCAGGGAAAAGTGAATTTTAGGAAATATATGAAAATAACATTGTGAGAGGTGTATAAGGGTGTGTAGATAGTTATAAGGAAAATGAATGTGAGGAGGAAGGAGAAGAAAATAAATAAGAAGAGAAGGAAGAAGAAAGTTAGAAAGAGGATGATGATCAAGATGATGATAATGCATCACCAATAGGGCGTAAATTAATATCAAAATCCCCGCATGATGCTTTCAAAACTATTAGTATTGATAGGTTTCAAGTTGAAATGTCGATCGATGACCTGTAGAACTATCTGGCGAATTTGTTCTTAAATTTCAGTTGCAGAAACCATTTGATGACTTTAGGAAAACTATGAAGAATGAAAACACATACAAACTTTTTAAGAAGAGCTGCTTTGGACACTTACTTGCGTTGCCTGAGGATCACACTACCCATTTCCAAATGAGTGTGGTATATGGTCTTCTCGAGTGAAGGATCAAGTACGTGGAGGATGATAAACATTTGAAGAAGGGGGACAAAAAGATGGATGAAATCTGGATCAACTACTGTGGCTTGCCAGTTTTTTTTGGCTTGAAAAAGCTTGACATAGTGACAGGCTTGATATGCGATCATCCAGATGAGCCTCTCATCAAGAAAACACCCCACAAAAGGTCCAAGGCAAGCAGGATAGCTAAACTACCACCATAAAAATATAAAGGGAAGGCATTGTTCCATCGACCACCCACTAAATCCAACAAGCCTAAGAAAAAATAGATGGGTTGTTGGACATTGTTGGACGTAGGTACAAAGATAATAATTTGATAAAATATCTCAAGGAAAAAACCATATCAAAGAAGATAGTCTGGTTTGCCCATTCCGTTAGATTGCCAAGAGATGTAAACAAAGTCATAGAAGATGATTTGTTGAAGCTTGATGAGGATTTTGATAAATTCAACAATTATCCCTGGGGATATGACCACAACAACTTGACTATCAAATATTTACCGTCAAAGCTATCCCAAACGATGATTACATTATACGGCGTTCCTTGGGATTTTATGATAAATTTAATCATTGTTTGTTTACTCATCCATTAATTTATATTGAATAATTATTATGACATTTTTTGCTTTCTTCTCGAGTTCCCATTTATATTTGTAGGCCTATGCATTTAAAGCCATTTCTCCCCTCTACAAGCAGGTCAAAGATTACTTGAATGAGGTTTCTCATCTTAGGATCCTTAGGTGGTTGGCTATAGAGAGCAGCAAAAGAATTAAGGAGGAGGATATCTTTAACACTTTAGATGATGAATACCTCTTCTTTCAAGTAAAATTATTTGACTCAAAGAAATATATTGAAATAGATGTGCCATATGTTGCGACATATGGGTCATCTGTTATAATAGATTACTTGTTTACTGCTACTAGTGCAACAGATGGGTAATATATGTGTAATCTGATGCAATATATTGTTAATCTGTTGCGACAGACAGATCATCTGTTGTGATAGATAGATCATATGTTGCATAAGTTGTCTTTGTTAACATATAACCTAATTGACTACAAATTATTATATGATTTAAATGTATCTATCTTTTTTATAAGTTGTGCATCCATGGATCGTGCCTACTAAGTAGGAGTTGGGGATGACTTTTTTTATTACTCTAGGTCTTGTAGATACAATTGTAGACCTAATGGTGGATTTAATGAAGAAGGAATTGGCTGGAGAAACAACCATAATAAAAGTTGTTAGGTAAGATCAGCCTAATGTTAAGGCTCTTCATCACCAACCTACCGCAACAGATCTGGGTGCTTCTTATGGAGATGTTGCTGATAGAGTTGTTGATAATGGTAGAAGTCATGTTGGTGTTGATGTTGCTTCCAGTTATGATGATAAGCATGTTTATGATTAATAAGAAATAAATATATTTGAAAATACCCCTTTCACAGGTCCTTCTTACCCTTACACAAGTCCATCTCACCCTTACACCAGTCCCTTCCCCCTTATAGTGGTACCTCTCACCCTCTTTACCCTCACGTTCTTATTGCATATACGAAGAGTGCATGGACAGAAAGGATAAAATACTTTAAAAAGCAGAGACTATCGCTAAAGCTGTTAAGTAATTAAAATCCAAGAGGGGTTTCATACCATTCAAGAAGGCAAGGGAGCCATACACTTCTACAGTGATAGTTAGGAGGAAGAAAAAAACAATTACCTAAGTACTCTCCAATCGAAAATAAAAAAAAAATTCAACTCCTCCCTCTCCAAAAGTTGTTGAAATTCAGCGGCCATTGAAGAAGGTGGACATATATGTGGAACTTGGCGTCGAAGAGAAGAGGGATCTACGACGGGCCAAGAATGCCAAGCAAGGCGCACAAGATTAACCCATCCATACCTTTTCTGCCCAAGACTTCAAGAGTATGACAGATATGCATACGTGGTACGTGGATAAGGTAAGTTTACTTTTCCTAACCTAGACTTCTAATTTACTCCATGAAGAAGATGTTACACAATAGATGTGTCATCTATTACGACAAGTAGGTTTTTTGATGTAATTGGTGGTGGCTCTATTGTAACATATTACCTATATGTTGCATAAGTTGCATTAGATGGATAATCTGTGAACAGATTCAGAAAACCCTCTGTAAAAGATGGACCATCCATTGCATCTTTCTTCTATGTTTTCCTTTTTTACAATTTCTAACATATTTAAAAATTGAATTCTTATTTCATAGTATGTTAAATAAATTCTCTGCCTCATGAGGGGTAGGCAATTAGCGTGCTTGAAAACTTATGATGCTGCCGATAAGATAATGGACCTCAACTTCTACAAGAATTTCAAGGATAGGTACGATAAGCTCCCTAAGCTAGCTCAACTCCCGCGGGATCGAGATTTGATTCGTTAGTTTCTGGGTTCCAATGGGATGAAGAAATGAGTAAATATGTTAGAGGGGAGAGGTCATATCCACTTGGAAATAGCTATACAAAGGCAAATAGAATTCTTGTAGTCATGAATATGGACGTCGTATATTTTCTGGCTATTGAGATACTACTTGAGTAGGGAAAGTCCAAGATTTATGACTGTAACTTACCTGCCTTCGACAAGGCTAATTTGTTTACCCACATTCAGCCACTGTTGGATTTCTTCCCCAACTTGTTTAGGCAGAGTAAAATAATGGATGATTCGCCAGTGCAATTTTTGATGAAGCAAACATGGGATTTTGAAGGTCAAAACAAGGACATGAACCTTTCAAAAAATGAATCGCTATCGTGTGCGGGTTGTACAAACTTTCAATAATCGAATATTTTCTGACTAGTATAGAAATGGCTGAGCCCAAGAAGTTTTCAATAGAGCTTCATGACCACACTTACAATATCAAAAATCTTTATCACAAAAACTAGTGGAACATAAGCTTGATATTATCAAGCTCAGTTGAAAAAAATGAAAAAAAGATGAACAAAAACCAAATACAAATAATTTGAAGAATTTGGATAGATAAAAAAGACGATGAAGAAGAAGATTTGGGAATTTAGGGTTAAATTTTAGGAAGAAGGTGAATATATAAGACAATGGGGAAAAAAATAACCATTGGGGGCTAAATCATATTCTAAGTCAGCAAAAATAGAGGTTCAACGTGCCTTGGCTGCGTGAATTACATGTAAGATGCCACCAATGAAAAAAGTCCCAAACTGACACATTTGATTCCTATTTTAGGTGTTTAAAATGAACAATATCTACTTGAGGTATCAAAGAGAAGGATCACTGCAACTTTAGGTTCCCGTCGATAGGTTCCATATTTATTATTTTAAGTCACTTCACTTTACATAAAGTGGCAATTTTTTATTTCTAATGAAAGTTTAATTTTTAATATTGCAACATATTGTCTATCTTTTGTAATTGATATTCTACCTATTCTGACAGATAGTTTATCTATTGCAATAGGTTGGCCATCTGTTGCATTATGTTGATGTTTCTATCTAACTCTATCTGTTGCAACGGTGGGAAGACCTGTTTCATAATTTTCAACATATGAACTATATGTTGAAACATATACCTTATCTATTAAAATATTTGATTCTAGTATTCTATTCAATTAATGAGTTCAAATCTAAGGATAAAATAAATTTCCTAGACAACATAAAATAAATCAAAGCCTTCAGAAATTACATAAAGTAAATCAATCAATAAATAAAATGTAAAAATATTGTTATAGGTAGAGATCTCAACAAATAAATCAATAATTTGAGTTTCAATGTCTATATGCATAAGGAAGAGTGAGGTTATTACTTTGAAAGACTTAAGCTATAAATATCTACTCAATATAGACAAGTTATTCTTCATCCAATGCTATGAAATTTAGTTTTGGTTGTCGTGGATCTTTAATGTCGCTTGCGTATGATTTCTGCACTTTTGCTTCTCCATATTTCCATAAAAAGAGTAGCATATTATCAATGTTGTTTAGAAATAGTTTCTACTGTGACATCCACCTAGAAAGCCAGAATTATAAATACTAATCACAGAGATATAGAAAAATGGAAAAGGATAACCTATCTATTTTAGCAAACAGAGTATCTTTCTACTGTAACATATGGATCATTTATTGGGACAAATTAAAACATGAGGAAGACCTGTATTATAATTTCCAACGGATAAACCATCTGTTGCAACATATGACTCATCCGTTAGAAAAAACTAAAATAGTAGGAAGTCTTGATTTAATTTATCATAATAGATGACCTATCTATTGCAACATATATATCATCTGTTGGTACAAATAAAAGTGGTACATAGAGTTGTTTGATTTGTTAAAACAGATGTGATATATATTGCAATAGATACTGTATTGTATGCAATAGGTTAGTCAACTGTTGCAATAGATGTATATATCTATTTGTTTATTTTCAGCAGATGTGTCATCTGTTGAAAAAATATGTATCTATTTGTTAGAACAGATGTCATATATTCACTTTCTTCAGCTGATGTTGCTCTCCTGTGGGACTTGTACATTGCTCAATAGTACAACACAAAGATAGCGGAGTTGCAATTTTGCAGTTTTGGATGATTGATAATCCCTTGAAAAATAATTTCCTTCTCCTCTTAGCCTTAATTTAGAGTGGATGGATATGAACTCCTCTTTGATGGAATGATACCCCCCTTAGATGCTAATTCCTTTATAAAAGAAGTTAATGCATTAATAACATTAATCACTACATCATATTTTGCGTTGTAGTATTGACATTTACATGCAGAACATTCACTAGGAGGGGCAAAATCTGCACAACCAATATGATCATACTCATAATGGTTTGATTTAAAAACTATAAGAGGAGCATCATTAGGCCCAACAACAGCACCACTACCACCACCAATAGCTCTACTACCGCTACAATCATCATCAACAACAAGCCCACCCTCCAAAATTATTTTTTTTGTGATGGTTGTTGCTCCAAATAATTTCATTTTTATTCAGTCAATGACCTTAGGGTACGATAAAGTTTGCACAGATTATAAAGTAAGAAAAAATGGCATCTTTAACACTCGATTGGTTGGAATAAGTGAAGAATGCACAATCTAACATAAATCAGTACATATATTAGAATGATGATTAGATCATTCAAAAAGATCATTATTTGAAAAAAACTTAATTAGAATTAGACTTGGTGTATCCTTCGGGGGGTTGAAGAGATCAAGAAATTTTATATTTTTATCAGTTTTGGCGGACAACCATCTCAGGATTCTTGGATAGGAAACTTCTTCCTGGTAGTCACTTGTTGTCTCAAATAAGGAATGACTTCAGATGCCCAAGCATATAAAATCATAGCAATAAATCAAAAGCATTACTGAATAAAAAAAAGAGTCATACCATAATAAAATAAATATTTACCATGAAAGCCCATGAAAATCCATATAAGTTCACTGTCTTTGGCATTAAAGGAGTCAACAAATATTTGACAGTCATTTTGAAGATTTCATAACCCTAAGGATAAATGTGAAATGACTCAAGATCCTCGGAGAGCTTTATTAAATCAAGTGGCTTGTTGTTGTTAACGTCTCTTTCCTAAACAATATTATGTACAAATAAAACCAAGAACAATGATTGCTTGTGCTTCTTTGAATGTCTTTTACCTTTCAATGATTATATTAAATTTTTGTTTTTGAACCTTGGACCAACAAGGGACACTAAGTCTTGTCGATCACTCGACTTGTATTTGCCTTTTTAGGGTGTGCGAGGTACTTTTTTAGGATTAGAATGGGTATAACTTGAGAAGGAGAAGGAGGATAATATTTTAGTCCAGTATAAAACTCCTTCCAACAAAAACAAATAGGCATGCCACAGTAATTTATCCACACCTCATCCATCTTATCTTTGTTTTCATAGATAAACCTATGTTTGAGAAGATCATATACCATTTTTATTTGGAAATGAGCATTATTGTCCTCCAGTAAATCAAGATATTTACTAAAGCAACTGTCCTTGAAATAAGCATCAAAATTTTATTCTTGAAGTATTTTTTCTGAAGGCGTCGAAAGATTTTTCCATGGCTGACTTAACAACGAAATCACCCATTAAATTTGTGGCATCATTACAGTGCATTCTCGCAGGATAACTATCAATGCTGAAGGTTTTGACCAACTCTTCAGTGGAACGTATATAAGAATTTCGATCATATATTTTGAAATACTCCTCCTCCCTATGTTTATCATCTTCTGCTCCTAATTGAGATAACGCTTGTAAAGCAAGGTCATAAAGTGTTGGATGTAGCCTAGCTGCTTCACTTGTTCCATTACTTGGACTTGATTTCATTTCTTCTCTTTTGGGAGCCATATTATATTAAATTAATAGGAACATAAAATAGATTATAATTGATTAATGAATCATAAAAAAGAAATAATATTAAATCTAACATGCACAATAGTAAAATAACAGTTCCAATAGATAACACATCTGGTGTACCAGGTAGGTTATCTGTTGTAACATATAACTATCCTGTTGTAACTGATGAGTAATCTGTTGCAAGAATAAAAATAGATCACTCATCTGTTAAAATAGATTAATGGTCTATGTAACATATCGCACATCTGTTGCAACATATGAGTGATCTGTTGTAACATATAATTAATCTATTACAATAGATTAGTAATATATCATAATAATAATAATAAAAATAAATACTCATCTGTTGAAATAGATGTCTGGTCTGTGCAATAGATCACATATTTGTTGCAACATATGAGTGATCTAATGGAATATTTATCAACGTTCAATATTGTTTAGATATCTTCCAACAGACTATCATAACAGATGAATGATCAGATGAAAAAATCAAGTCTTGTACATATCCTATTGGAATAATTGATAGGAGTTTATCCCACAGAATGTTCATCTATTGCATCAGATGATTAATCTATTGCATTAGATTTTTATTTCGATGGTTCCTCCAGTGCATGAGATGGTAAATCTATTACATCGGATTGTTAATCTGCTGCATCACATTTTTAATTAGATGGTTCCTTTATTGCATCCTATGTTAAATTTGTTTCATCATATGATTAATCTGTTGCATCTATTTTTTTATCAGATGGTTAATTTGTTGCATAATATTTTTTATCCGATGGTTCCTCTATTGCATCATACGATAAATCTATTGCATCAGATGGTTAATATGTTGCGAAACAAATAGTAACATGATTTTGTTCAATAGAAAAACAACAATATCACCATTTTTACCAAGAACAAGAACAAATCAACCCAGCAATGGGCGCAACACCTATAACACCAAAAACGTTGTTTTATTTGTACAAACACAAACAACAAAATTCAAAATTTAAAAAAAACAACAAATATTAGAAAATCATATTTCACTCCGAAAAGAAAAGAGAATAAATATCAAAAATTAGAATTTTATTCAGATCGCATTTCAAATTAAAGCATCAAATATTGACATTGTTCACCAATACTAGAAGAGAAGTATGCTCAAGTTGCTTTTTTTGTTTAAACTAAAAAGGCCTTAATTTTTTTACCTGTGAAAGAAGAAAAGGGACAATGAAGAACTCGAAGCTGTTGTGGCCGGAGAGCTAGGCTGTCACGTTGATTGATGGTTGAAAGTTGAAAAGGAACTCAAACCCTAACTATTTTTCACCAGAGGTTAGATTCGTCTAGAATTGAAAGGAGAAATTTGCAGAACTGTTGGTTGGGAGAAACTGTCGAGAGGGAGATGAGAGAGAGTTGATTTGGAGAGGAGAAGGGTGTGAGTTGATTTGTATTTTTGAAAAGATTAGAAAATTTTAAAAATATTAATCAAGTCCACAATTAACTTAATCAAGTTTCCTAATTATGTTTAACCCTTTAAGTTGGTCAATATCACCAATCCTTCATTCAAGACTTAAATGACACCGTTCCTTCAATTTTCTATAGTAAGTTCGTAACTACCCATTTTATATATTGTTTTTTTAAAGAAATTTATTTAGTCTTAAACAAGCTCAAAATTCAAATTTCAAATTTAAATTTTGTTAAATATTTTCATATGTAGAAAAATCCTCCTTGTTATCTTTACTTTCTTGTAAAGAATATTTTATTCTCAAAATCATTTCAAATCAATATTAACTATTATATTTACTCTCTTTATATCATAGAATCTTCCTATAAAAGCTAAATATCCTTTAATTAGAGGGAAGAATGTTGCTTTTTCCAATAATTACTATTGTTCTTCCACTATATAAAAATACATTTTCTTTTGATACTCTCACTTACAGTTTGATTGTTACTCTTTGTAGACAAAAAAGGCTTCAAAGTTCTCATCCCCAAAAGGTCAATTTTTTATTTTTGTTTGCTTGCTATTTCACTGTCATTACTCTCGATCTTGTGTGTTAGTTTAAATTTAATTTTTTCAATTAATTTTGTTGCCAACATGTTAGCCTCTATCAACACATTTTTCATTTCTATGTGGCAGTTTTCTTCTAGCTTGAATCTAGACAACATGCATATAAGACTTAATCCAAACTAATTATCTTTTTACGAAATTTATATGTATATCTGTTTCTTTGATTCTGGCCTTACCTTGTTCTTTTCAATTCTCTTTGTTGGTTTGGTTGCTTTGTTTGCTTTAACAGGTTCCATTAAAAGGTGAACGTTCGAAATAAATAAAGAGCCGCCTGGATTGGGGATGCTTTAAAGGCTCTCCAAATAATCTTTGATTTCTTTTTTTAATTATTATTTCTTTCATATTCATTATTCACATCTACTAAAAATTATATAAAATTTATGACCTAATAAAAGAGCTTGGGAGCTTCTTATAGATGGCGGGGGTTATGTGACTTGAACTTTTTTTTTTTAACACAACTATTTTATCATTTAGGGAACACGTTCTACGTTATTAATTAAATTTCATCATGTTAACTATTTATTTTATCACTAGAAATCCTGTTCTAGGATTATTACTTAAATTTCAACATATTAAATTAAGTTCGAGCATACTAATTTAATTTATAGTGTGTCTAATTAATTTTTGGCATATTATGATTAATTTTCAGCATTTTATTCATTTTCCAGCATGTCTTTAGTTTCAACACCGGTTTATTAATTTCTCACATATTTAATTAATTTTTAGCATATTTAAATCAAATTTTCAGCATATTTAATTTAATTTCAGCACCTTAAAAATTATTTTCCAGAATTTTTTTTTTTGTCAATTTTCAGTTTCTTTAAATAATTTTCATCACATTAAAATTACTTTTCAGTGTGTTTTTATCAATTTTCAGCATGTTTAAATGATTCACAGCCTATTAAAATTATTTTCCAGCATGTATTTATCAATTTTCAGCATGTAAGATTAAGTTCCAGCATAACCGTTTAATTTTCGTCTTGTTTATTTAAGTTCTATCATGTTTACTTAATTTTTCAGCATGTTAATCAATCTACAACACTGGACTTATATAATCAATTTTAAGTTAATCATTTTTTACCTAGATGTCATGCCTATAGATTTTAGTTATATAAAATGAATAATTATTTTTTAAGAGTGTTAATAGCTTAAGAAACTTTGATTAATTATTAGGCTTATTTGAAACCATTATGTGCTACTTGTCAAATCTTGTTTGTTTTGTTTGACGCAAATTTTGAGTCTAATAAGCAGCCTAAGACTTTTTTTTTTGTGTCTATACCTTCATCCAAAATATAAATCCAATGCCTCTTGAACATTAAGCTGTAATGGGTTCGCATCTTAGGGAATGATAGTTTTATCATTTTTCTTTAGTGCACTTTTAGGTTTAATAATAACTTAATAACCAAACTAGGAGGGTAGATTTACAAAAATGATGGAAGATAACCCGAGCAAAATATGATAATGCAACATACGACATTGCTATCCGCTAATAAGTTGGACGCTGATCCGAATAGGATTAGATCAACCCTTGTCCAAATCTTTTGAATCACCCTTTTTCTTCTTTATTTAAAGTGTTATGATAATTTGGGTTATTTTAGGTTTATTATTTAAGTAAATCGTTTCACTATAAATAAATTGTATCCATTCTATTTTCTCTCTTATCTGACTAATATTTTTTTTATCTATTATCTTATTAACTTATCACCTAGATACTTACTAATTCAAAAATAACTGAGTTGCATGTTGTATTGATCTTGATTTTTTAATTTTCTATATCTATGTGATTGACCATTTTGTCCTTTTCCATAGTTGCTACATATTAATATAGAGTTTTGGGGATGGTTGACATGATTTTTGAGGTAATCGGGCACGAGTTGTGCAAGTTTGTGATTTTTTTGGAAACTTGAGAAGCCATATAGTTGACTTTGATCAACACTTGTCGTTCTTAGTATCGAATGACAAAACAAACTGCGGTAGCAAATTCAAAATATCAAATTTAGGTTTGTAGCGAGCTGGGCTCAATTTTGGAATTATTAAGTCTCAGTTCGATCCTTCAGTATGAAAGATAGTGAAATTGGGACATAGAACTAATTTTATTTGATAGAAATAATATTTTTCTTGAATATCCGACATTGCCATTGAGTCTAAAACATCAAAATTAACCTAGTAGCATTTATGGTTTGTCTCGATGAGTTTCCAAACAAACTTTGAGTGTCTAATTGAAATTGGTAGTCTTGCACCAAAAATTTTCTTCTACTGATCCAAGACTGCTTAAGGCATAGCCTCTTTAGCGGCCTAAGATCGATTAAGTAGTAACCGCTTTAGTGGTCTGACATTGCTTAAGCAGTAGTCTCTGCTTTAGCGGTAGTCGCATAAGCGGCCACTTTACCACTTAAGTGACAACCCCCTTTCTAGATTTTCCACTATTTTTGGACTTCTAAACTTTGGGAAAGACGATTTTCAAGGATCTCAACATTGATTTTTTTGTGCATAACTTTTAAACTCATAATCCCATTAGTTTTCCTTGATTTTATCATAAAAGATACCTTTAGCTCATGATTTTATAGTGGAAATTAGGCTTTTACCGATAAATATTAAAATAGATATTTCTTCATTTTAGACCTTGATTTTAATTCATTTTCGTGTGGGTTTTCTCCTATAGGCTCCCATTATCTTGGGGAATGTCTTTTTAAAATAAGATATTGATTTTACCTCTTTCGTTTTTGAATATATTTTTCAAACCCGTTTTGATCCCAATCCAAATATGGGCAATATAGATATCATTAGCTTTATTTTTAATGCGTAGATTCTGTATTTGAATATTGTAGTTGATTCTGAAGTCGTTTACAAGGAGAAGGCTCCATGTTGAGGTACTTTAGATTACGATTTTACCATTTTGTAGTAGGTTATGAGTTGACTTCTATCAGATTGAGCCGAGTAGTTAATATATAAGTAAAACATGCTATAGGTTGGAGAAGTAACTAAGAGGTTTATAATTTATAATTATTTTACTGTTGTGTGCCTATGCAGGGGCTTATATTCTATTGTTGTTAACTTGTGATATCTCATATTGTGTGTTGCCTGTGTAGGGGCTTTATTTGACATTATTGATATTATTTGTGCCTTTTTATGCATTCATTCTAGATATAATGCCTGTGGGGGGGTTTAATTTTTTAATATAGGTTTTATTTGAGAATTAGTTACTTTTCTCATGATAAAATACACGAATTAGGTGTTGAAATGATAATAGTGTGATCTTGCATGTATATTTATTATGATTGTACCTATTTGGAGTTCATACATCATTAATTATGGATATATTATGTTGATTTTGGGGATCACTCATATGTACTTACATGTTGATTGAATTGGATATCCTCATTTTGGGTTGATTGTGAGCACTCCATCCTCATTCTATACATGTTCATTCATGAGATATTGGTACCACTGAGACACATAGTTTTTGAATAAAAATAAGACGCTTTTATGGAAACCTTCTCTATGAACATGAGATGTAGAGGAGAGTTGAGATTGATATTGATATTGAGATATGAGATATAGTAGATGGGTTGAAAACTACCCATAGGTCCTTCCTGGTATCTGTGATCTCGGTGGAGTTATATGAAAGTCATGTGATGAATTTCACCATTCATTCTATCCATATTGAATTGCATTACAAACATGTCTTGCTTGCTGCATAAGTTTCTTTGAATTGTGTGTGGTTTTCATATATTTCCTCCTCTGTATCTATGTTATTACTATCTGGTATTATCATATATATGTTAAAATTATTAGTGGGGATGGTGTGAGCTACTGTTTGGGGGATTTTTAGTTTGCAGGTGATGTGCTTATAGTACATTTTACTTATTTTCTTTCCTACTTTGCTTATTCGGCCTATGATACTTATAGGGTATAAGTGGACCATACTCACTCCTACTCTATCCTTTCGGTACAAATCCTAGCACGAGTACGACTCACGGAGACTAATTCATGTGGTGGAGTTAGTAATATTTTGAGGTATTAGCAACTCTAGGCTTATCATAGTCGACTCCAGTCCTTTTCTATCTATGAGTTATGTTTATTCCTACTTCCAAGATGAACTATGTATTTTAAATTTTGGATATTGTATTAGATGTTCTTATGTTGTGACACCAGATTTTGAGAATGGATTTTATGGATTTTCTTGCATGTTACATTGTAATTATATTTTAGGATTTGCTTGACTTTGTTCTAGGAGTCTCGCCTGCATGTTTATTATTGTATTTGTGCATTCTTTTATCAGTTTGGGTGATTGGCTTACTTATCAAGGCTTAGGCACGATAAGTGCAATAATAACCTAATTTTTGGGCTGTGGCACGTGTTTAGTTTATTCTTTATTTTTCATGTATAAACACTTAGCTAATATTAAGATAAAAATAATTGAATTTTTTATTTTCATGAAGAATTCTTCATGTAACATATGGATTCGGATGGTACCCATATTGTTGGACCTCAAAAGGTTCTAAACCCCTTTCTTTTGTGGTGATGTTGGGTGTATTTATGCATTATAGCGTCACTATTCTAGCATTTTCAGCATTGTTTTGAGGATGATTCATGTTCTATATAGGTTGATAATGAGATAAATGTGTATCAAAGTGTTTAAGCATGTGTTTATGATGTTTAGAGTGAGTTCCAAACAAGTTTGTACCCAAAAGATTCATTTAGAGTTCAACCCAAAAAACTAGTGTTATTAGCTTGAGCTAGGTACTTGTCTAGTTGATTCCGATGGATTCTATTGTGTTTAATGTGTTCCAAATGGTTTTTATGAGTGATTATGATCGGAATACCTTGTTGGTTGTGAGAAAAGTTTAATTTGAATGAGTCTACAGCTGGAACAATAGGTGAAAGATCACTGCAAACTAGCTATCCTTAACTCTTGTTTTGATTCGTCGTAATTCATGTGGTGTGATAATGTATGAGGCATTTGGATCTGGACATGATGATAATTTGATGTTAAATAAGCCTGGAATTCATGGAAAATATGCCACAAGATAAGGAATTAAGAGGGGAGACTCAACACTTAACCAAAATTCGGAGAGCAAATTCCAGTAGCTCAAGGCTATGTTGAGTTTCCGCCCTAACTGGAGCAGGGTTATAAGTAGGGCTCAGCCTTGCCTGGAGTGGGGATATAGCCAGGGTGCAGCCTCATTTGGAGCAGGGCTATAGCCAGGGCGGCTCCCCACCTATTCCCGTGCTCACGAATTGCTGAAATTCGATTCCAACACAGACTTGGCTTACTCCTATACTATAAATACATGTTATATCGCCTTTTTACATACTTTTGGATGTCTTTGGAGAAGTGGAGGCTGCTCTGCACATTATTTAGGTTTTATCATTTTTTAATGTAGTTTCTTCATGGTTTTTATCATCAATCCAAGGAATTGGATGATGAATATTTTCATTGAAGGCTAAACTCTTTTCCCTAAGTTAAGGCCACATTCATGATTACCTTTGTTTTGAATTAAGTTCATTAATTTTGTTTATCATTATTGGTTGTTTATTTATTCTTATTTTTAACTATTTTAAGGATTATCTACCCTTAGAATACATCCATTATCGACCTTGTGATCTCGAGAGGGGGAATAGGAAGATAGAACAAGGGAATAAGCAAGGTAAGGTTTGTAGTCTTTTATAAAATAAGGATTTCGAATTAGCATCTAGGAAATGAATGTACCTATAAGCCTTATTTGAATCACATGTAGGTTTATATTCGTAAAGAACTAAAGTGAACTATTATATCCCCGTTCAACAATGTAGTTTCAAGGTTCAACTTAGGTAAACGATTAGAGGTTGGGAAACCGTAATCATGCAATTAACCCTACGAATCAACAACCAAGAAAAGCAACTTAACGAATAAAGTTTAATAACATAGTATGATTGTTTGTAAGCGTTAACCCTGGACTACTATCCATAGATTGTCCTAAGTCATTACTTTTTTGCATAAGTTTAGTTTAGTTTTAATTTACAACTTTAAAACTCTATTTTCTCCTCTCCTCAATTAGTTAAACTAGAATTGGATAGGCACGAATGCAAGTCCCTGAGAGATCGATACTTGGGATTCCTTGAAACCACTTGACTACTTGATAAGACCACGTACAGTTGCGTATGCACTTGGGCGCTATCATGAGGTAACTTGAACCTTACCTAAATTTATGGTGATGTAAACTAATAATTTAATAATTTTTAATTAGTTTATAATGGTGCCCTAACGCACCTCAATTGGTTAGGTGGCAACTCTCCTCTTATAAAATATCCTAAAGAGTTGTCACTTTGATTTTTCTTTTTCAATAGGGCGCGATAACTCGTACCACTCCCTTATTTATGATGTTTTAATCAAAAAACCACTTTAACAAATCATAACTTTTAATCCCATTATACAAAATATTATTTTTAATAACTTGACGCTTTTAATCCTTATTTGTAAATGACTTTAATAAGATGTAATTTTTATTATTTTTAATAAGTTAAAATTTTTAATTTTTATTTGTAATTCGAAATAAATAATTTTGATCAATAATTTTAAGAATGTTTTACAATTATCGGCTCCATTAAAAAGTTGCATAAACAATTCCAAGTAGCTTATTTTTGTTACTTTGAAAATCGAGCATTTTCAGCTTAAACTCCATTGTATAATATAAAGAAAAAAGAGGGACAAATCTTATTGAATAATCATAGTTGTAAAGTTACATAATAACTTCCTTATACCAGCTTATATAGATGAGGAAGAGAGACTAAAAGAATATCTTCTAACTAACTTTAATTGACAACTAAGTAACAATTCATTTACAACTCACAACAACTAACTAATCAACTAAGTCGACTTAACCAACAAACTGGGACATTGATCATAATAGACTAGAGCTACATTAACCAATTGAACTATAATTGTGTTTGTGATAGTGAAGTGTATCAGTATAATATGCATCTGTTCAGTTCTTTTTAACGTACTACTTCAAGTTGTAGGGTGTACAAGCTTGCTTAGCAGGTGCTGATGTTGAGCATGAATCAATCCTTTGGTGAGAAAGTTGAAACCTAATGTTGAGTTCAATGTAGTATAGTTGAATCAGATCTTTGATCTTGTGTCTAATAAAGTGACAGTCAATTTCAATATGTTTTATTCTCTCATGGAACATAGGTATAGTAGTGTTATCACTGAGGATCGCAATAAACTTCTGAATAGGGACTCCTAATTTAGTAAAAATACCTAATAACTAACCTTAGCTACAACTGATGCCATACTCATATACTCAGCTTTAGCTTAACTTTTGGATGTAGTCTGTTGCTTATTGGACTTTCATGAAATAAGACAATCACCAAATTTTACCATGTATATAATATGGATCTTCTCGTGTTTGGATAGGCAACCCAGTTAGAGTCATACCAACACATCAATGTGTTAGCTGGTTTAGCTTGTAACCATATCCTTTGGACAACAATCCCCTTTAAGTATTTTACTACTCTTGTTGTAGCATCCTGGTAAAATATCTTGGGAAATTGCATGATAAGAGTTGGGAAAACATTGATTATATTAGGTTTATTAATAGTGGAATAAATAAGTTTACCTATCAACTTTAGGTAAGATATAATGTCATGCAATATAGAGTCACCAATGATCCTATTTATGTGATCATAATCTACTGTTGTCAACCTTACATTAGATTCAATAAGAGTAACAATAGGTTTAGCATTACTCAATATAACATCAGAGATGAGTTCTAAAATTTACTTTCATTGATTTAAAATCACACCTGCAGAGGACCTCAAAGTCTCAATACCTAGGAAGTGTTTGAGCTCTCCTAGAAATCTTAGCTTAAACTATTGATGGAGTGCCAATTTGGTGGCATTAATGAGGTGAGTATTACTCCAGTAATTAGCAAATCATCAACATAGGCCAACAAAAATACCAAATTTGCATCCTTCTTAAATATGAACGAATAATAATCACTAAGGTACTAGTAAGCTTGATATTCTATTATTTTGAGGCTTGCTTCAAACCATATATGAACTTAAGTAGTATTCATACCTTTGTCTCACCTAGTTGTTTAAAACCTTCAGGAATTTCCATATAAACTTCCTCATCTGATGACCTTTGATGGTCCTTCTAACGGGTCTAGAAAAGTCGATTTTTATTCCACCAAGCATAGAAATTTCTAGACCATATTTTATCCAACGACTTTCCAATGACAATATTTCAGCAACCAATTTTTGCACTAATTTTTTCCAGAATCCATCAAAGCAAGCAAGAGAAGATCCCTTGATCTCTAAGTGTATCCCCATGACTTCTAACCTTTAATATTTACTCTATCTCACTATTTTCTTATCTCCTAACTTTTTTTCTTTACTTTTTGAGTCTTTTTGCTTTCTTGTACTAGTGTTTATTGATTGTTGTTTAGGTTATTTTGCCTTATTGTGTGCTTTGTGTATGCCTTCTATTTCTATTTCTCTATTTTATTTTAATTAGTGGCTTTGGTGGTTGATGGTAGGCTAGGGTCATGTCTAGAGGGTTGGGGTTGGGCTCTACTTTGGGTGTTTGGGAAAGGGGGAGGGTGGGCTTAGAGTTGGGGTTAGGGGTTTAAGGTTAGGCTTAGGGTATAGGATGAGGAATAGTAAGAGTAAGCGGGATATGAGAGCCGATAGTTGAGGGTAGGGTCTTAGAACATAGAGATCCTTCAAGGTAAGTCCATTGAGATCGCAAAGAATCCTAAAAAGAGGAGGCTCAATATTGTGTGTGTATAGGAGATCAAGTGGTAAGTTATAAGTCTAGAGAAGTAGATAGGTAAACGTTGTGATACTCAAAAAGTGAGAGATATAGAAATAGGGTAGGTTTCTTATTAGTCGAACAGCGTAAGAGAAAAGTAGTATAGGTTAAGAGGGTAAATAATAGGTCGATGACAATTGTCATTAGAGGGTTTACTCTGAGCATTTCTAAATTCCACTATTTAACAGATGGGATTGGATGAGGATAAAAATAAGTGACTTTAGAGGTTTTGGATGAGGTGGTAAGAGGTGTGCCTAGCTTTGAGAAGATTTTCATAGGAGGGAATTTCAATGGGCATATTAGGTCATTACCAAAAAGTTATAATGATGCACAAGAAGGCTTTGGTTTTGGGGATAAGAATGAAGGGGAAGCTGCTCTTTTTTGGATTTTGCTAGAGCCTTTGGGTTGGTAGTAGAGAATTTGAGGGTTTTGAAGGATGAATGCCTAATTATTTTCTAAATCACGGTAGCCAAGACTCAGATTGACATTTTGCTACTTAGGTAGGGGATAGAACATTGTGTATGAATTGTGAGTTCATTTTATTTGAGAATCTTTCAATCCATCATAGGCATCTAGTGATGGACTTGGATATCAAGAAGGACAAAAATATAAAGAGTGGGGAGGGTATATCATGAATTAAAGATGGTGGCTTGACTCTATATAGTGCTCTAGAGATAGGAGAGAAGTAGGTAATGATGGGGGTTGCTGCACCCAAGAACACACGTAAGTGCATCTGGTCTCACCGAGTAATATAGTGGCCTTACATAAATCCAAATATCGATCCCTCAAAGACTTTTGTTAAACAACTATCCAATTCCAATTTAACTATTGAGATTAAATTAGTGCCAATGTAACCAAAAGAATTTTTAAAGTTTATAAACAAAAAGTTAACTAGAGTAATATGTAAAAGTAATGACTTTGGACAATCCATAGATGAAAGCCCGGGGTTAAGGCACTATGAATAATCATACTACGCTATTGAACTACTCTCTTTAGATTACTTATCTTGGTTTATTGATTCATAGGATTTATCGTATGATCATGGTCTACTGACCTCTAACCTTCTACCTAACGATACATTACAACTACATCGTTGAGCGAGGATGTAATAATCCATTTCGATGCATTAAGATGTAATCGTACATGTGAACCAAGAAAGACTTCTAGTTTTATCCCTATCCTATTCTCTAATTCAAATTCCTTATTTTATACAAGAATAAGAACCTTACTCTACTTATCCCCATGTTCTATCATCCTATTCCCCTTCCCGAGCTCACAAGGTTGACAATATCCATATTCTAAGGATCAGGAATCCTTAAAATAGTAATAAAAATGATAAATAAATAACAAAATATGATAATTAATCCAAACAAAGTCAATTCAAAGTGATCTTAATCAAGGCTTTGGATTTAACCCCGGAAAGGGGGCGTTTAGCCACTCATAGACATAATCGTAATCCAAATAAATGAAAAAAATGAAAAAATCCATCAAAATTCTAAATTAAATAGATATAAACCCTAAGGCTCGCAGTGCGTTAGGCAGTGTGCACAAGAGTTGTATTTATAGTCGGAGAATTTTGTTGGCTAGGGAATAAGGCTCGCAGTGCGTTGGGCAGTCCCTGGGATTGGGGGTCACGGTGTGGAACCCATTTCATCGTATTAGGGGTTGCTACATGACACCTAGTCCGTGGTAATGGGGGTGGTGATGCTCCTCTACAGTGAGAGCTCTTTGGAAACTCTTATTTAACGTTTAACTTTATCTTGTGAATTTTCCCTTGGATCCCAAGCCTTGTGGTGTTGTTACTAGTTAATTTCCATCTTGTTAATCATACGTATATAATAAAAATCAACTCACCTAGAATCCTTTAAGATCAAATACCACAGATTAGATCTAAAAACAACAAACAATCCATAACGGTGAATTAGAAACTCAAGCTAAGAACTAGTTTCGTCCACTTTGGTCTTTACTTAGATTTGACACTTGGATTGATTCAGTTGCACTTTTAAAATTATGAACAAGTTTTCACACACATAATTACACAATCAAACCTTTAGGAACTCATTACGCATATTAGAATCCATCGCGATAGACTAGAATGACACTTAGCTCAAGCTAGTAACACTAGTTTTCTTGTTTGAACTCTAAGTGACCAAATTAATTACAAACATATTTGAAAGACACCATGAAAATTTTAATAAAGTACTTAAATACTTATTTGCTTAATTATATCATCATTAACATAAGAAGCACACGAGAAATCCTTAAAACAAGGCTAAATAAGCTAGGTTAACACACCAAGATTCATAAAACTACCTTAGATCACGGGTATGGGAGTATAAGGGGGATGTGGATAGTATATGGGATATGAATTCCTATTGCATCAAAGATATAGATAAAAAGGTGTGAGATGTATCAAAGGGATGGTATGGCCAGCACCCGCGAGATTAGTGGTGGAAGAGAAGTTAAAAAGAAGGTGGATATTAAGAAGATGGATTATACTAAGATGGTTGAAAGTAAGGATGGAGAAGAGAAGCGGGAAAACAGGGAAGAGTCCAAGTTTTATTTTAAGGAGGCTAAGTTGGTGGTTATAGGGGCTAAAATAATAAATTTTAAAGGTTTGTATGTGGGATTAAAGGAGAAAAAACAAGGAAAATAGGTTGTATAGGCTTCCCAAGGCTAGAGAGCGAAAGGTCCATGAATTTGACCAAGTGAAGTACATCAAGAGAGAGGGTGGAAGAGTATTGGTGAAGGACATTCACAATAAGAGAAAGTGGAAGCAGTATTTCTATAGACTCTTGAATGGCAACGGGGATAAGGACATTGTGTTAGGGGAGTTGGAGCATTCATAGGGGTGTCGTAATTTTAGTTATTGTATATGTATAAAGTTTCAAGATGTTAAAACGGCTACTTATAGGATGCGTAGAGGTAGGGCGATGGTGCCTTGTAAGATCCTGGTAAATGTTTTGAAGTATATTGGTGGGGCAAGTTTAGGGTGGCTGACCAAATTATTTAATGACATTTTTGGGACTGAAAAGATGTTTGAGGATTGGAAATAGAGTACAATAATTCTTTTATACAAGAGCAAGGGTGACATTTGGAGTTGCAACAACTAAAGGGTATTTAGTTATTGAGTCATACCATAAGGATATGGGAGAGGGTAGTCGAGCATAGGTTTAGGGGGATCGTGTCTATTTTTTAGAATCAATTTTGATTTATACCAGGTAGCTTGATGATAGAGATAATTAACCTTGTATGAAGACTAGTAGAGTAGTATAGAGAGAGAAAGAGAAACTTACACATGATGTTCATCGACCTGGATGAGGCCTACAATAAAGTTCTTAGGGAGGTTCTTTGAAGGTGGTTGGAGGCTAGAGGTATCCCTGTGGCATACACCAAATTAATTAAGGACATGTCTAATGGAATTAATACTCGAGTGGTGATGGTAGGATAAGATTAAGAGCATTTATTTATTTTGTCTGGGTTGCAAAAGGGTCCAACTTTTAGTCTATTTTATTCATCTTAGTGATGGATGTTTTTATGCAGCGTATTCGAGGAGATGTGTCTTAGTGTATTCTATTTACAGATGATGTAGTTTTGATTGATTAGACATAAGGGGTATTAATGATAAACTAGAGGTTTGGAGACAAACCCTGAAGTCTAATGGGTTCAGGTTGAGTAGGACCAAGATGGAGTACTTGGAATGCAAGTTCAGTGATTTGATGCATGAGGATGAGGTGGTAATGAAGATGAGTTCCTAGTTTATTTGTAAGAGGGATAGTTTAAAGTATCTTGGGTCTATGATTCAGGGAAATAGAGATATTAACAAGGACAACACTCACCAAATTACAGCAGGGCACATGAAATAAAGGATCACCTTTGAGTTTTACGTGATAAGAAGGTTCCTTCAGGCCTAAAGGCAAACACTATAGAGTGATAGTCCATTCGAACATGTTGTATGGAATAGAGTGTTGGTAAGAACACTCATATCTAAAAGTTGATGGTGGCAAAAATAAGGATATTGCATTAGATTTGTGGTCTTACTTGGGGAGTAGGGTTAGGAATGAGACTATTCAGGAGAAGGTGGAAATGGATTTGGTGGGGGACATGATATGGTAAGTGAAGTGGAGATTGTTTATACATGTGATGATGAGGTTCATTGATGCCCCAGTTCATAGGTATGAGAGGTTGGTTAAGGATGGTTTTAGGAGGGGTAGAGGTAGGCCAAATAAATACTAAAGGAAGGTAATTAGACATGACATAGAGTAGTTATAGTATACTTAGGACATGACCCTAGATAAGATGTTATGAAGGATATAAATTAGGTTATAGGGCTACTATATGTGGGTGATTCATTGAAAGTAGGTAGGAATGCTTTAGTGTAACTATGCTAGTAGTCATAGGTCTTTGCTCGTAGGTTGAAGTTTCTAGTTAGGAGGTTTTGGGTGAGGGGTATACTTTCAGTTAGATAGTGCATAAAACTACTTTATGGGTGTCTTATTGCTATTATTTCATCTTGTTTTATGTTTTATTACGACTTTGTTTACTCTTTTTTTGTTCTAAGCTGGGGGTTTATCAGAAATAAGCTCTATACTTCTTCAGAGGTAATGGTATGTATTGCCTAAACTTTTACCCTCTCTAGAATCCACTATGTGGGAATACACTAGGTATGTTGTTGTTATTGTATTATTTGAAATAAACTCCATCTTTTGGAGACTACTAAGACAATGTCACACCTGACAGTCACCATCTTGGCCACATGAGATAATATATCATGATAATCAAGAACTTACTGCTGTCGATATCCTTTGGCTGCTAGTCTATCCTTAAACCTCTCCACTTTACCATTTTCATGATACTTGATCTTATACACCCATTTGAACCAACTGTATTTTTACCTGCTAGTAACTCAACTATCTTCAAAGTCTTGTTGATTTCAAGAGCTTGAATCTTAAGATTCGTGGCTTGTATCCATATTTCATCCTTGGAAACCTCTCTAAAGTGTTTAGGCTCCTTGAGATCATACAACTTAGTGAGATAACTCTGAGAAGTATGACTAGTATGTGCATAAAAAAGATAGAAAGTCATGGGATATTTGGTGCTGCTCTGTCTTACACCATAGTGGTGTAATCTATTATCCAAGTAGGCTGTTTAGATGTTCTTGCAGTCCTTCTTCAAGGTAGTATAGTTTTTAGTGGAGAAACAGATGGACCAGATTCAATAGGAATTAAAGAATCAATGTTCTCATTTGATGTTATAGGTATATCTGATGCTAATTCAACTGGAATAGATTGAGTTTCTTTATAAAAGGTCATAGCTTCACCCACCTCCAAATGATAACCTATTAGTATAGAAGACTGATTAATATTAGTGGTATGACTAGTAGAAACTTGACCAAAAGGAAATACATCTTCCTTGAAAACCACATCTCTATTCACAAAGAACTTCTTGGATTGATTATTTAAAAGTATATAACCCTTTTGTACTTTTATATGTCCCATCAAAATGGTAGGAAATGCTCTTTTTGAGAATTTATCACTTCATGGCAAAAATGAATAAAATAGACAACCTATAACCCTTAAGTGCGACAACATTGGTTATTTGTGATACAACAATTCATGAGGGCTCTTATTGTTCAAGGTTGTAGAAGTTAACAAGTTTATTAAATAAATAGTTTCCTTGATGCAATAGACCCAAAATCTAATTGGTATATAAGGTTGAAACCTAATATTTCTAGCCATATTAAGAATGTGACGGTGTTTCCTCTCAGCCACACAATTTGTGGTGTATAAGGGAAACTACTTTGATATAGGGTGCCTAACTGACTTTAATTGTAAGATATGAATCCAAAACAATCTACTAAAGTCATCTACCATCGTCAAGAAATAATACATTTCATCCACAATATGTTTTTTAAAAGGTACTCATAAGTATATACGACCAACTTCAAACTGTATGGAAGCTTTAGAATAACTTACAGGAATTGGAATTCAAGTGTGGTCAGCTAATAAACCGATATAACAATCACTAAGCAATGCATGATCTCTGATATGATGAGTTAGACCAAGGCGATTCATGGTTTGAATAAAGTATGACCAAGATCTGGTGACACATAATGATATCATGACTTGTTGTTGTTATAAATTTCCTCTTCTGATCACTTGTTAGCCTTTTATTCCAGATTTATTCTTGAATATGTACAAACCACCTTTTTATTTACCAATCTCATTCACTCTACAACTAAATAGGTCTTGGAACATAGAAAGTTAGGATAAAGGATACAAAATATGACAAATCCCTTGTTATTTTGGAGACTAGATACAATTTCAATTTGAAATAAGGTACATATAGGATGTTCTTCAGACACTTATTCTAAAAAAACCGTGTCACCAATATGTTAATTTTCTAATTTCGCACCTGTGCACAAATTTAATTGATCCTTTGATGACTTGGTTAGTGCATAACTCTTAGACAATAATTTTTTATTTCTTGTTATATGGTGTAAGGAACCTAAATCTACTATCCAATCATGTGTGGATACTTATGTTAAAATACAAATTGTAATAATGTCATATCATCCTTCTTGGTATTTTGCACATCCTTATTCAACATGCTCCTGATCTTCTCATATTTATCTTGAGCAAATTCTTGACCCTTAGCCAAGACAACATTGTTAGCTCCATAACTGGTTGGAGGCAGCCGTGCAGAATTCGGTACACTGTTACATACATTGTTTGTTGATGATTAAGTTCCATGTCTTCCCACACCTATATGTCCTTGTTAAACAATGTGACCAGATGGTAGATAATGTTGATTACTATAAGGGGTCGTTTGGTTGGGGAAAAGTTATTCCAGGAAAATTAATCTTGGGTTTAGTTATTCTAGGATAACTTATCCCACCATGTATATGAGATAATTTATTCCATCACCATGGTGTAAATGGTGGAATAAATAATCCTGGTACTAAGTTGTACCTTACACCAAATATGGGATAAAATAGTCCTTCATTTTATCCTGAGACTATTTATCCCTTATACCTGATACCAAATGACCCCAAGAATGACCCTGACATGTTGATTGACCTCTGATGCTATTTTACTCACCATAGACAAACTTGTTCCTATTCTTCCAATTTGTAAGATAGCCAATCAACTTGTAACAATTCTCCTTTGTGTGACCTATAAAGTGAAAATACTCACATATCCTTCCATTAGAATAGTATTTCCCCAAAGTCTTACTAACATGCATCACTACTAGTTCTGGTTTGTTAACAACACTAGCCATACATGCTGAGTTATGTAATTAATCTTCAACTGTAATATCCCGTATTTTCCTATCTTAGTTTATCTCTTAGAACACAAGAATTCCTATATATACTTTCAAAAATAGCTAGAATTTTTCTAGCTTAAGACCCATCATTGTGTAGGAAATTCAGGTATCTTTACAACGATATAAATTTTGCCCAAAACTCATATCCGGTTGAGATGTTGTGGCACTTTTAGTTAAAATAGTTTGTCAAATTGAGCAGCACCGCATCATGGAGACATGCCAAATGGAATTCGTCAGTTTCCAGTGAGACACCACGATTACAAGACATTATGTTGAAGTTTGAGTTCCCAATAAGCTTTTTCTAGTGCGTCAATGTAATATCGGTGCGTCGTGCCAGAGTGCCATTTTGTAATTGACACTTTCCAGTAAGGCTCCGCGATATCTTTGCATCGTGCCAAATTGCATTTTCACAATTGTCCTTGGACTACACTAGCTGACAAAATCCAGCGGCTGACCGCGATACTATCGAATCACTGCAAAAACCAAAATCGAGATTTTTAGTGACGGAAATTTAATTGTTTCCAGGGGTAACTTGGTCTTTTCCATGGCCCTAATCAATTTAAAACACTTCAATTAACCCCTAATAACCTAATTAGATCATCATTTATCCAATTTTCCTTAAATCAAGATCATTGTCTCTTTTAATTATTAAAAACCTTGCCTTCAAGAATCAAGAACAATCTCCAGAGCCTTCAAGAATTAAGCCTCCCAGGTATGTTAGATGTTCATCCATAGGTACTTACCACCCATAGAGTCCAAGAATCCTTTTTTCAGAATACAAGATTGAGATTTCATGAGTTACATGTTTAAATTGGATTGTGTTCATGTGTGTATTATTATATGGTTTTCAATCCATGATTAATTACTAGTTTTATGAAATTAAGATAGCATGTGTGATGAATTATGCGATTCTCATGTTAAATCCTTGAATTTATAGGTTGAATATTGTATAAATAATACCTACATATGTTCATTATTATGTGAAATAGTCATGCTCCCCAAGGGTGTGTTAGAATGCCTATGTATATTGAATAGTTAAATCATGACATGTTAGTATGTCTTCCCATTCATGTACAAGTTCATGCCTTGCAAGTGTTTGACAAAATGTCTCAATGAATGAATCATAACTAAGTGACTAGCTAGTATGCTTTTAAGATTATGCCATGTTTTACTATTAATGGTCTTGAGTCTTAGGGGTATTTAATACCCAAAATCTAGCTGTTTACCTAGAATTAATGTAGCTACAGAATAGTCTCAGAAATGTCACAAACAGTAGTACTTTATCAATTACAAAACTCAGTCTAGTTTAATTCAGTTTAATAATCAGTACCATTCAGTTGGGAATAGAATTCAGCACCGTGCAAACCTAAGGATGGGTGATCACCTGTCAGTAGAGGGTGTAATCCTTTATAGAAGTCCTTGCATTCCTGAAATACGTATCTAGCGTATGTTGAGACATCAACCAGAAAGTTAAGGGTTGATAAGGTGTTTACCTATCAGTTGAGAGTAATACTGCTCTTATCAGGGAACCTTCTAGTAGAGGGTGACACTTAGTCCTTTGGGATGACATTTTAGTAGATCCATACAGCCAGTGTCTGTACCCGTGGCATGGTATTGACACCTTTCCAATTGGGGTTATAGGTTTAACCCCAATCAGTACAGAGCTAGGCATGTCGATTAGATGATTACCTCCCACAGTTTCAGTTTCAGTTTTCAATATAGAACTTAGTTTAGTTCTGTAGAATCAGGATTGTCAGAGAAAGTCACCCAGTTATCAGTTAGTTATCAGTAATCTCAGGTATCAGTTACTCAGTTATCAGAACTCAGTACTCAGTTTTAGTATAAATCATAGACACAGTATATATATATATGTATATGCACAGTATTGCATAATCTGTGTTTATAGTAGCTTCAGTTATCCATGCGCACTCCTTCAGTTATATTTATATCACTCAGTCAGTTATTGCTCATGCATATAAACCCCATGAATTTTAACCTTACCTCATCTAGGAT
Source organism: Capsicum baccatum var. pendulum (assembly GCA_030864225.1). Classification (NCBI taxonomy): domain Eukaryota; kingdom Viridiplantae; phylum Streptophyta; class Magnoliopsida; order Solanales; family Solanaceae; genus Capsicum; species Capsicum baccatum. Next base: position 163,740,671 of record CM061560.1, read on the forward strand.
ACCAGTACATTCCATGTACTAATCACATACTCTTTTCTTGTGCTATGATGTCTCATACCATAGGTTCGGACACTCAGGTTTCCAACCATGCTTAGCCAGATTCAGTCAGCAGCAACCAATTCAGTAGTGAGTCCTCATCTATCAAGGATATTATTTTATTTCATTATTATATTATATTCAGTATTTTATTAGTCAGAGTTAGTTGGGGGCTTGTCCTATCAACTCCACATTCCGACAGTTTAGTTAGAGGCGTTTTAGACTAGACTAGTTTAGATATTATTCAGCTTACAAATGTTATTATCAGTTAATATATTTATTAGTATTTAGATTATGAACCTTATGGAATTTTATCCTAACTTCCGCATTTTTTCTATATTATTATTTAGTGCTCATTGCAAGTACCATTCATGGATTAGGTTGTGTCCTTCGGGGTCATAAGCACCGAGTAGCGTTCGAGGTGCAGACTTAGGATGTTAAAAACTTGGTATTATAGCATAAGGTTTATTAGATTCCTAGGGAGTCTGAAACCCATGTCAAGTAGAGTCTTGTGCATGGGTGTGTAGCGCACCACACTTATGGGCGAGAGGCTATGAGGCATTTTTAGGAAAGTTTCCCTTCTTTCAGTATTCATGTCATGTGAATAAGCATGATTTCAAGTTAAACTCTTAGTATAATTTATTTCTTCCTTTCGTTTACCGAACATGCCTCCCCAAAAGACCAATGAAAGAAGTAATTGAAACCAGCCAACACCTCTCCCATTTAGGAAGATCCCCTAGATGAGCATGTCTCTTATGCAGAATTTAGATTAGCCTTCACCACTCTATCCTATACTATAGCAGATCAGAATGAATCATGAGCTACTATTCAGGCCAACCCAGTGGCCAATACTACTACAGCAAGGATTCGGGACTTTACCCAAAAAAAATCCTCCCCTATTTCCAGGATCTAAGTTTGAAGGGGGTTTATAGAAGTTCTTCAATCGGGTGCAGAAAGTCATAGATATTATGGGAGTAACTTCCAGTGAGAGTTTTTAGTTAGCTATTATTAGATATAAGATGCAGCTTATACGTGGTTTAAGAAGTGGAAGGTAGACATGGGCATAGATGCATAGCCCATAGAATGGGAAGAGTTTGGTACTACTTTTCTAGATAGATTCTTTCCCTTAGAGTTTAGGGAAGCCAAGGTGTAGTGTTCATCAATCTCAAGAAAAGCAACATAAGTGTGTAATAGTATTCCCTCAAGTTTACTTAGTTAGCTAGGTAGGGTCTCCATGTAGTAGTAAATAAAACGTCTAGGATGAGCAAGTTCGTGTCTAGGGTATCAAAAAGTGTGGTTAAGGAATTCAGAACTGGAATGTTGATTAAAGAGATGGACATATCCAGGATAATGGTCCATGCTTAATAGATAGAAGAGGCTAAGAATAAGGAGAGGGAGAGAGGGAAAACAAGAGAGCTAGAACATGTTCCTTTAATTTCAATCAACCTAAGTTAGAAAGCAGTAACCATTCCTAGTTTCATCAAAAAGATTAAATTTAAGATTAGTCCTCAGCCAGTGCTCTAACACCTAAGTTCGAAAATGTTAACAAAGATAGGGCGCTAGGTTCTAAGTCTCAGGGTAGTTTCAGCAGTACTCGAACAAATACTCTTTGCCAGAGGTGTGGCAGAAACCATCAGGGTGTCTACAGAGCTAGAAGTGATGTATGTTTTTGGTACGTCAAGCCAAGCCATAGAATCAGCGATTGTCCTTAATCAGGTTCACAAGGTAAGTACAATCATCCCTCAGTTGTAATACCCCTTACTTCTACCTAGCTTAAATTCATCTCGAATATGTCAAAGACATGATTTAAAGATGAATACACTTTTATATATGTAGAATTTTTAATATTTTCACTTTTTGTTGTATGGAAAATTCAATAAGCTTTTCATCGATACTAAATTCGCCCAAATACAATACCCCGGCAAAGAGTTAGAGCCTTTTTAGTGAGACAGTATATCACCCGAGCCATCAGCGCATTGCGGAGCCAGATTAAACAACAATTGTCAATTTCTAGTGTTGCTCCATGATAGTGAAGCATCATGCCAAAGGCCCCATTCACAATTTTCCTTTTCCAGTGTTCCAACGCGATACCACCTTGTTGCGGTGAGATTCCAGGTCGCATCCAAGGTGGCAATACGATTGTACCATATTGCGCCACCATGCAATTTTCCAGTTTTTACTTTCTAGAGACACAGCGTAATAGCACTGCATCACTAGGGGTACAAATCGAGAAATTTTTATAAAAATTAAAAGACGCATCCAGGGTTAAATGGGACTTTTTCCATGATTTTGTTCCACCCAGATATGGGATTTAAGCCCTAAAAACGTCCTTAACTACTTATATTTCACTTTTTCTCCAATATCAAGAACATTCTGTCTCAATAAAACCAAACCCTAGCCCTTGATAATCAACATTAATCTCAAGAAATCTATCCAAGAACTCCAAGAACCTTCAAGGTTTCCTTTCTCAGGTATGCATAGTGTTCATTTATGAATTACTTTTGTCCATGAAGCCCAAGAATCATGTTTTAAACTATGAGTTATGATATTCAGACTATGTGTTGATTATGTGCATATGGTTGTTGTTGTTGTATGATTCCCAAGTTGGAATCTTTATGTGTTATTATGAAAATATGTTAGCATGTGAGTTAAAATCCATGAATTTTAGTTAGTTGTGATATGTTAATTTGATAATTATGCCATGCCCTAAGTCATGCACCCTAAGTGTTTGACAAAATGCCTAAGAGAATAGAAATTACGTAATATGTCTCAATTGTAACTTAAGTGAAGGATTCATGTTTTACCCTTATATTCAAATGACTCCCATGCTATTAATGTGCAATGTAGATGTTTGTTGGAATGCTCACGATGTTAGAGTATGAAATTATGACATTGAGTATATGAATTCCTACCATGTACAAGATTATGATAACCATGTACTTCATAAAATCCCCAATTTATTGCATTATGGATTGTTGATGTTAGTCGTGTATTCAAGAATGTCATGCCTTGTCAGTTTCCTTCTATCGGTCATAGGGTACTTGTACCCGACAATTTAATTGTGTGCCTACAGCCAGTGTCATATTTTCATGGTATCCTCACCCAAGCCATGTTCAGTAGAATTACGTTAGTCATGTGACTCAGGAAAACTCAGTAAACTCAGTAATCCCAGTAATTTCAGAAAGCTCAGTACTTCAGTAATCTCAGTAGTATTTTGTCAGTCAACAGAACTCAATAAACTCAGTCCAGTTCAGTTCAATTTATCATGTTCAGTGTTTATTTAGATGGGAGTAGGATTTAGCACTGAGTGAACCTAAGGATGAGGACACACACTGAAAATTGAGGTTTTGATCCTTAGAAGCAATCATTGAATTCCAGAACTATGTAGCCAAAATAGGTTGAAACATCAACACTGATAGATGAGGGTTAATGGGGTGAATAAAATCTGTCAAATAAGGGTCCCACCATTTTCTTTTGGAGACACTGTCAGATGAGGGTCACCCACAACTTGTCTTTACTAGTGGTGCGGTATTGACACCCTTCCAATTAGGGTTACTAATTGGACCCCAACCTAGATATATTGCTTTATTGAGGGCATGTCGGTTAGATGACTACTTCCCATAGTTATAGTTTCACACTCAATCTCAGTAATAAAACTTAGATAGTTCTTTAAAATTTTAGGACTGTCAGATACTGTCAACTCAGAATATTACAGAACTCAGTTAGTCCCAGTAGAACGTAGACTATCAGATACAGTCACTCAGTATCAGTTATATCAGTTATCAATGACTCATGTTATCAGTAATCAAACGTAGTAGTCAGCAGCATAAAAAATTCAGTCACAGTCACTGATTTAGGCATGTATTCTCACGTTCATGTTATACAGTCTGTTAGAATTGTTCATGTATTCAAACCCTATTGTATTTACCCTAACTCGCATGCTTACCAGTACATTCAATAATACTAACGTATTTGTGCTATGGTGTTTTGTTCTATACCATAGGTTCAGAAGCATGAGCTCCAGAGCATCAGTAGCATTCCAATTTCAACAGTCATAGTTAGTAGTGAGTCCTCAACGTTCGAGGACATGATCCTTACTTTATTTCTTAATTACCTAGTTTATTTCAATCGTTGGAGTTAGTTGGGGACATTTCCTATCAAATCCTTATTCAGACAGTTTGGAGGCTTTCAGACTACAGTGTTTTCAGACTAGATGTTTTCAAACATTATTTTAGTTTTGGTATTGTCATACCACATTATCTAAATATAGTTTTATGATATGTTTATCAGTTTTGAACCTTGTGGTATGTTTCAGCCTACTATTTCCATATTTATATAGTATATTATTCAGTGTTCAGGTACAGATATTAGTCATGGGTTAGCTTATGGTCCTTTGGGGTCCTGAGCACCATATAGCATACCTAGTATCAGATTCGGGGCATTACATCAGCTCAGTTTGGTCGACTGAATCAGTAGGGTGCCATTTCCAGTGCTACCAGTGGGAAATTCCCAAACAGGCACTATACACTTTAGTGCTGACAAGATTAGAAAAGTTCTCCTAATGTGGTCACTAGTACGTTACAGATCTTCTATTTACATGTTTATGCCTTATTAGATCTAAGAGCTTCTCTGTCTTTTGTAACTTCTTACATTGCAGTCAATATTAAAGTCAGACCAGAAATCTTAACAGAACCTTTCTCAGTCTCTACCCCAGTGGATCAGTCTATCATAGATCAGTGGGTATACAGGAATTGTCCGGTTATGATTCTTAGAAAATATCTTCAGCAGACTTAGCAGTGTTAGAGATGATGGATTTTTACATCATTCTCGGCATGGATTGTCTTGATTCATGCTATACCTCAGTTGAATGTAGAAGTAGATTTGTTCATTTTTAGTTTCCAAATAAACCTGTCCTTGAATGGAGGGGTAGTACTAAAACGCTTAAGGGTCAGTTGATTTCATACCTTAGAGCGATAAAATTGTTATCCAAAGAGTTTTTCTTTAATCTTTTAAAAGTCAAAGACTCTAGTATAGAGACTCCTAGTCTTGAGTCAGTTCCAGTAGGAAATGAATTCTCAGATATGTTTCTTAAGGATCTTTCAGGAGTTTCTCCCAAAAGGGAAATCAACTTTGGAATAGACCTTCTTTTAGATACTTAGCCTATATCTATTCTGCCAGACGGAATGGCTTCAGCTAAACTTAGAGAATTAAAAGAACATTTAAATAACCTTTTAGACAAGGGGTTCATCAGACCCAGTATTTCCCCATGGGGTGCATCAGTCTTATTCATGCATAAAAAAAAGTTCACTCAGAATGTGTATAGAATACCGTCAGTTGAACAAAGTTACAGTCAAGAATAAGAACCCAATACCTAGAATCGATGACTTGTTTGACCAATTTCAGAGTGCCAGTTACATTTCAAAGATAGAACTCAGATCAGGCTATTATCAGCTCAGAGTCATAGAATATGACATTTTGAAAGTAGTTTTTCAAACCCGGTATAGTCACTTCGAGTTTCTAGTCATGTCCATTGGTCTCACAAATACCCCAGTGACTTCATTGACTTAATGAATCATGTGTTCAAGTGTCACTTGGACATGTTCATCATAGTCTTCATCAATGACATTCTTGTCTATTCTCATAGCAAGAATGATCACGCAGATCACCTCAGAATTGTACTTCAGACTTTCAGAGACCATTAGTTATTAATCAAATTCAGTAAGTACGAATTTTGGCTAAGATCAGTAGCATTCCTTGGTGATATTATGTTTTGTGATGGAATTAGAGTTTATCCTCAAAAGACAAATGTGGTGAGAAATTGTCCTAAACTTATTTCTCTATCAGATATCAGGAGTTTCTTAGGTTTAATTGGCTATTATTGATGGTTTATTGAAGGATTTTCATCTATTTCATACCCCATATCTAGATTGACTCAAAAGAAAGTTACGTTTCAGTGGTCATATTCTTATGAGAAGTGTTTTTAGGAATTGAAGACTCGACTCACCACAACCTTAGTTTTGATGTTACCAGATAGTTTGAAAGGGTTTGTTGTGTACTGTAATGCATTCAGAGATGGTTTGGGTTGTGTACTAATGTAGAGAGGTAAAGTCATAGCCTATTCCTCTAGACAGCTTAAGCCCCATGAGAATAATTACCCTACCCATAATCTTGAATTATCAGTTGTTGTGTTTGCCTTAAACATTTGGAGGCATTATTTGTATGGGGTGCGTGTTGATGTGTTCACTGATCACAAAAACATGTAGTATGTGTTCTATCAGAATTTTTTTGAATTTACGTCAGAGAAAGTGGTTAGAGTTATTGAAAGATTATGATATGAGTGTTCTGTATTATTTGGGCAAGGCCAGTATAGTGGCAGATACTCTTAGTAGGTTGTCTATAGGTAGTGTTACTCATGTTGAGAATGGTAAGAAGAACTTAGTTCAGGAAGTTCATCAGCTTGACCGACTAGGTATTTGCTTAGTTAATTTAGCAGAGGGTAATGTGTGGGTGCAAAATAGTTTAGAATTATCTCTGGTTTCTGATGTGAAGAAAAAGTAGGACAAAGATCCTAGTCTAGTTAAGTTGGAAAAAACAGTTAGAGATTAGAAAGTAGAAGTTTTCTCCCGAGAGAGAGATAGTGTATTGCATTAAAAGAGTAGACTGTATGTGCCGTGTGTTAATGAGTTGAGGCAATAAATTCTTGTAGAAGAGTATGGTGCGCATTACTTGATTCATTTGGGGGTTACTAAGATGTACCTTTAATTGTGGGAGATCTATCGGTGCAGTAGTATGAAGAGAGATATCGTAGAGTTTGTAGCTAAGTACTCTATATATCAACAGGTTAAAACTGAGCACCAAAAGCCTAGAGGGTCTATGCAGGAGTTTAATATTCCCACATGGAAATGGGAATAAGTGAACATAGAATTTGTGACGGGTTTGCCTCGTACTCATCATCAACATGATTCGATTTGGATTATCGTAGACAGGATGACCAAATGCGCTCATTTCTTGCCAGTCCATACTTCTTATTTAGCTGAGGACTATGCCAAACTCTATATCAAAGAGTTGGTCTAGTTACACGAGGTCCCAGTATCTTTCATTTCAGATAGAGGTACCCAGTTTACATCTTTTTTTTGGAAAACCTTCCAAAAGGGTTGTCTACCCAAGTTCACCTCAGTACATCTTTTCACCCTCAGGCAGATGGTCAAGCAGGAAGGACCATTCAGACTCTAGAAGATATGTTAAGTTCATGGATTGTTGATTTTAAAGGTAGTTGGGATGACCACTTGCCTTTGATCGAATTCGCATATAATAATAGTTATCATTCTAGTATTCAGATGGTTCCATTTCAGGCTTTTTATGGTAGGAGATATAGATCTCCATTGGTTGGTTTGAGGTAGGTGAGGCTACTATAGTAGGGCCTGACTTGGTGTTTATTCCTTACAGAAAGTTCAATTGATCAGAGAAAGGCTTCGGGTAGCCCAGAGTCGACAAAAATCATATGCACATGTAAAGAGAAAAGATCTTAAGTTTGAGATTAGAGACTTTGCGTACTTGAAAATATCTCCCATGAAGGTAGAAAAGATGTTTGGCAAGAATGAGAAGCTCAGTCCCTGATATGTTGGTCCTTATAGAATTATCAGCCATTTCGGAAAGGTAGCATATGAGCTTGAGTTTCCTTGAGATCTAGCTTCACTACACCCAGTGTTCCACATCTCCTTGCTAAAGAAATGCATTGGTGACCCAGTAGTTGTTGTCCCTTTATAGGGCGTAGATATGCAGAATGATCTCCCTTTCGAAGAGGTTCCAGTACAAATCCTTGATTGTCAGATTTGTTGACTAAGGAACAAAAAAGTTCCCTTGGTCAAAGTTCTCTGGTCGAACTAGTCCGTTGAGGGAGCTACTTGGAAAGAAAAAGTAGACATGCAGACCAAGTATCCTCACCTCTTCTCCACAAACTTAGAATTAACTTGTGGGAATAGTCTTCCTTAGATTTACTTAGTTCCATGTTAAGTTATAGTTACAAACTTTGTATTAGTTACCACTGCATATCATCTTCATGACAGTCATGCATTCATGAATTAGTTTAGCCATGTAATTATGTTTCATTACAAAAACTCAGCTTATCAGTTGTTTCAGTTATGTAATCATGCTTTAGTTGTGCATATTTAGTATGTAACCTCAGTCTATTACTATTTCTCTGCTTAATCAGTGTCATTTGAGGATAAATTTTCCCAAGAGGGAGATATTGTAATACCACATATTTTCCTAGATTCATTTAGCTCTTAGTACTTGAGAATTCCTATATATACTTTCAAAAATACTCAGAATTTTTCCATCTCAAGACCCATCATTGTATAGGAAATTCAGTCATCTTTTCAATGATATAAATTTTGCTCAAAACCGATATCGGGGTGAGATACGACACTTTTAGTAAAAATAGTATGTCAAATTGAGTAGCACCGCATCATGGAGATAGGACAAATGGCATTGTTTAGTTTCCAGTGAGACACTATGATTCCAGTGCATCGCGGTAAAGTTTCAATTTCTAATTGGCTTTTTCCAGTGTGTCAACGCAATATCAGAGAGTCGCGCCAGAGTGTCATTTTGCAATTGTCACTTTCTACTGAGGCTCTACGATACCTCCGCGTTGCATCAAAGTGCACTTTTGAACTCGTCCTTGGACTGCACTAGCTGACAAAATCCAGTGGCTCACCGTGATACCATCGCGTCGCGGTGTAAGCCAAAATCAAAATTTTCAGTGACAAAAATTTAACTCTTTCCAAGGGAAATTTGGCATTTTTCCACGCCCCTAATCAGTTCAAAACACGTCAATTAACCCCTAATAACCTAATTAGATCATCATTTATCAAATTTTCCTTAAATCAAGATCATTCTCTCTTCTAATTATTAAAATCCTTGCCTTCAAGAATCAAGAATAATCTCAAAAACCTTTAAGAATTAAGCCTCCATGGTATGTTAGTGGTTCATCCATGGGTCCTTACCACCCATAGAACCCAAGAATTTATTTTTAAAATACAATATTGAGATTTCATGAATAACATATTTGAATTTGATTATGTTCATGTGTGTATTGTTATATGGTTTTCAATCCATGATTAATTACAAGTTTCATGAAATTAAGATAGCATGTGTGATTAATTATGTGATTCTCATGTTAAATCCTTGTATTTACAAGTTGAATGTTCTAGCCATGATAACTATATATGTTTATTATTATGTGAAATCATTATGCTCCCCAAGTATTTGTCAGGATGCCTATGTGCATTGAATAGTGAAATCATGACATGTTAGAATGTGTTTCTATTCATGTACAAGTTCATACCTTGCAAGTGTTTGAAAAAATGCCTCAATGAATGAATCATGACTAAGTGACTAGATAGTATGCTTTCAAGATTGAACCATGTTTTACTATCGATGCTATTGAGTCCTGGGGGTATTTAATATCTAAAATCTAGTTGTTTACCTAGAATTAAAGTAGCTATAGAATAGTCTTAGTAATGTTATGAACAATAGTACTCAGTCAGTTACAGAACTCAGTGAAACTCTATCTAGTTTAGTTCAGTTTAATAATCAGTGTCATTCAGTTGGGAGTAAGATTCAGCACCGAGCGAACCCAAGTATGAAAGCTCACCTATCAGTAGAGTGTGTAATCCTTTGTAGCTATCCTTCTATTCCAGAACTACGTAGCCAGCATAGGTTGAGATATCAACCTGGTAGTTGAGGGTTGATAAGGTGTACTTGCAGTTGAGGGTAATACTGCTCTCATCAGGGAGTCTGCCAGTAGAGGGTGACCCTTAGTCCTTTGAGATGATATTTTAATGGATCCACATAGCCAGTGTCTATGCCCATGGCATAGTATTGACACTTTTCAATCTGGGGTTACAGGTTGTACCCCAATCACTTCAGAGCGAGGCATGTCGGTTAGATGATTACCTCCCACAGTTTAAATTTCAATTTTCAGTATAGAACTCAGTTCAGTTCTACAAAATCAGGACTATCAGAAACAGTCACCCAGTTATCAATAAGTCAGTTATGAGTAATCTCAAGTATCAGTTACTCAGTTATCAAAACTCAGTACTTATTTTCAGTATAAATCTCAGAGAGTATATATATGTATATGCACAGTATTGCATAATTAGTTTTTAAATTAGCTTAGTTATCAATGTACTCTCTTTTAGTTATATTCACATCACTCAGTCAGTTATTGTTCATGCATATGAACCCATGTATTTCAACCTTACATCATCTAGTATATCAGTACATTCTACGTACTAATCACATACTCTTTTCTTGCACTATAATGTCTCATATCATAGGTTCGAACACGCAGCTTCCCAACCATATTTAGCCAGATTTAGTCAGCAACAACAAATTCAATAGTGAGTCCTCATCTATCGAGGATATTCTTTTATTTCCATATTACAGTAGATTCAATATTTTATTAGTCAGAGTTAGTTGGGGGCTTGTCCCTTCAACTCCATATCCAGATAGTTCAGTTAGAGGCTTTTCAGAGTAGACTAGTTCAGACAGTATTTAGTTTTTAGATGTTATTATCAGTTGTTATATTTATCAGTATTCAGATTATGAACCTTATGGCATTTCAGCCTAACTTCTGCATTTTTTTTATTATTATTCAGTGGTCATAGTAGGTACCAGTCGTGAGTTAGCATGTGGTACTTTGGGGTTGTAAGATCGTGTGGTGTCTGGGGTGTTGACTCAGGACATTACATAAACTATCTTGGCATAGGCCTGATATATGGTGCGACTAACTCCTTTTAACAAGATTCATTACCTAGCCTGATCAAATGAGTTCTTTAAGCCACTTAAGAATTGAATCAACCTCATTTGAGCCATGTGTTTTACATAATCTTTTGACTGAAGACATACACAAGTAGGCATTATAGCTGTAACATCATATTCATTCCATAGTGTACCTTATGAAATAGAAGTTATCTCTTTGTGCAGTTGATGGATGGGCATGTGATTAACCTTATCAAATATTTCGATCAAGTTAATCCAAATAGAAAATGCATTCACAACATATACCATCCTACTGACAATCTCTTCACACACTGTGTTCATCATCTAAGAAAGTATAATTGCCTTATAAGTTTCACATTGCTGGTTTAATTCATCTCAATATATATCCTTAGTGCATGTTTTAAAAATAAAACCATTTTTCTCTTCCCTAACAATGCTATATTCATAGATCTACTCCAAATCTCACTGTTTTCTAAACCTGTGAATTTGCTAGGAATCAAAACTAACTCTGAGGTATTTGATGGACTGATGTATAGAGGATCACTTTAATCAATTTTTGGAGGTATTTCTGAAGATTTTAATTAATAAAAATTCAATAATTTTCTGTATGAGTAATTTCTACTCAATTTACCCTCTCAAACCACAATCAAACAACTAATATGAAGACATAAACAGAGTAGAAGAAAAAAATAGGAATGCTATCAACAACAGAGTTCTAAAATCAATCGAGAAAGATTATCTAGATATGCTTGATCAAAGGCTATGACCCCATGTAGAAATTGAGAATCTTCTTCTCAAGCTCCATTGAAAAGTATGCAGAGAAAAGAGGGAAGAATCTTGTTGAATGATCATAGTTATAGAGTTAGAGCATAACTTCCTCATACCAACTTATATAGCTGAGAAAGAGAGACTAAAATAAATATCTTCTAACTAACTCTAGTTGATAGATAAGTAACAACTCATTTATAGCTCACACAACTAACCAATAAACAAAGTCAACTTAATCAACTAAATATGACATTGATCATAACAGACTAGAGCTTCAATAATCAATGGAACCATAACTGTAATTGTGTCTTAGATAGTAGAGTACATCAGTACAATATGTTTTTATTCTGTGCATTTTAATAGTAACTCATCAAAAGATTGACCTATTTGTGTTACTTTCTACGTATTGTGGCTCATTTTGGGGACAAGTTCAAGAAATGACAAGACCAGCCCCTTCCTCCAACCAAAAAATAAAAGGCTTCCTGCTTAACTTGTTTTCTGCCAACACCAAATAAAATGATGTGACCTGATGAGACCAAGGGGTCCTTTGTAATATTTGAAAACCCACCCATGGGATTCTAATGTTCCATCCATCATAAGACTTTTGGGACCCCTTTGAAAGAAAGTGCTCCAATGTAACCTTATTCTTCATCATTATTTAACAACAAAGCAAATTAAATTAAAAAAAGTATGATGGGAAGAATTAAAGAAAGAAGGTTAGTTGAAGTTTTTGAGTACTAGAATAGTAATTGTAACTTTATCTTATTTGATATTAAAGAATAAGGTGAAATGAAAGAAACTTTTCACTCTTAATTAGAAGAATTTTTTAATTTATTTAACTCATTGTAAATATGAACTAAAGAAAAAAGAATGATAGGCAAAATTAAAGAAAGAAGGGTGGTTGACTACTAGACTATTAATTGTAACTTTATCTTACATTATAAAATATAGTGAAATGAACGAAATTTTCCACACCTAATAAACAACATTTTTTAATTGATTTAACTAGTTGTAAATCCAAGATTTAATTGGTAAATTCAAATAAAGAATGATTTTAAAAAAATTGTTTCTCACACTACTATCCACAGAATGGTCTCAACTCATGTATCTTTTCACCATATGTCTGCCTTACACCAAAATATTAAAAAAATGAAAAAAATAAAGTAAGCGAAAAAGGAAAAAAATTAAAGAATTCTTCTATTGCTATTGATATGTTGGATAGTTGGAGAGGTTTAATGATGAATATAAAGTGATTTAATTTTGGATGTAGATTGGACATATTATGGAGTTGATTATATCTCTCATGACATCAAAAATAGAAAAATACTAAATATATATTGAATTAATGATGAAAGTTGTATTGCATTTATATATATATATATATTATATATATATATATGTATGTATGTATGTATGTATATATATATACATACATATATATATATATATATATAATGTCGTTTCTAATTTATCTAGCATTTCTAGTACCTTCTTACAACCAACTAGCTCTTCAAGTGCTAGCCCTTTCCAACAAACAAACCCTATATATATATATATATATATATATATATATATATATATATATATATATATATATATTCTATAACTCTCTTTGCTTTAAGTACTGCATAGTGCAATCCCATCACATTTTTTTCTTTTGCTATCTTTTCAATTATACCCACAACCAAATATCCTCATGAATCTTGTTGTACTATTACTTCCCTGTGTCCAAATTTCTTATCTTTATTTAAAGTCATACCCCATGATATTGCCAAAAACAACTTCTTACTAGAGTTTCCATTTTGCCACGCATCCTAGATCAAGTAAATTAAAGGTCAAGGTCATAGAAGATTGATCCTTCTTTCATTGTTTTTACTACTTACTAGTATATAATAGTTTTGCAATATTTATTCATGAATTATTGAGTAAACATTTTACAAATTTTTGGTTACTATTTTTAGAAGAGGGAATGTAAGCAGGGGCAATGACAATGAAGGATATGCAGGTGGAGATTTATTAATCGATGGAGTCGGCAATCATATCACTGACGTTGAAATATGAGATGACAATAGGATTGGCAAGGAAAGGAAGTATGATGATGATTACTTGTCTTTATTCTTCGACAACCCATGCAGGTTTTTTTATTCTTCCCAATTTTCTTTTAAAATTGGAGATAAAATAGAATTTTAGTTGTATACACTAATAATGTAATAATATTTTTACATTATCAGTGTATTTTTACCTACAATAAATAAATTTCTTTTCCCTTTATGTTTTATACGGTGGCTATTTTAAAAATTTTAAATTATGGGGAATTTATCACTTCTGATTAATCTAAAAATTATCGGCAAACTCAAAAGTGTTCAGATAATATGTTTGTATGAATTATTTCATATAAGTAGTTTTGCTTCAAAAAAAATGGGTGGTGAAAAAACATAACGTAGGTTCATCATTGTACGTATCATATAAACTTACTTGTAATTACTTTATTAAATTTTGCTATGTACATACTTTTTATACTGTTAGTACATACAATGAAACTCGTTTTTACTGTGTAGGAGACTTTCACTAATACTGAATTAAATTACAAGATCTAATGGTGATGACAGGTTCATTAAGGTGCAGACTTCACCGTGCTCTAACGAGTAATAAAAATCTGCAGAGGACTAAAATTATTGAATCAAATCCTAAGGCTAATCCCAGTCTTATACAACTATCTAGCTATATATGGTAATATAGTTATATGGAGCCACATTAAGAATTAAGTTATTATATTATTTATATATCTTATTAAACTTGTATGTTGATGTATTTGTAACATTGCTTCTATTTCTTTATTAAGTTGATGTGTCTTCTATTTGTTTTTGCTCATAGAAACTGTGTAAAGTAGCTTGGAGTTCTTATCCATGAAATCTGGCTTGGAGTATGCATGTAATGTAGTGGAAGTTTTTCCCTATTAAAGAATATATCAAGGGAAATTTATAATACAATTATAATACATGATTGACAGTATTTTGAAATTTCATACAGGACAAATATATGGTTATATGTGACTAGAATTTATTTATATTGTAGAAATGGATCTAGGGTTTGAATTTGTGTGTTCGAATTTTGAATTTGTTGAAATAGCACTCCTGACTATTTTTCGATCATGTAATTGAAAATAGGTGTTGATCATAGAATATCAAATTTCACAAATAAATTTTAAAATCTCATGACTATTATCAACTATGTAAAAAACTATTGATGAATTTTAACCAAATTCTATTCTAGACCAGTTGATTTACCTGTTAAAAATATGTTATATATACTTATTGATTTAATGAATCTTTTAACATGACTAATACATAATATTAGTCAAAGCTATTGAGTTCGGACCTATTACTTCTTTTTTGAGTCTGCCCAGATCTAGAGAGAATTCATAACCATGGAAAACGAAAACTCAAATAATCAGCAAAGTTATTACTATGCTATATCATCTTTCTTAAGAGGGAAAAATAGAGGAATTATTCTATTAATTACATTCTTTTACATTGTAGTTGGTGTAGTCTTAAGTTTATAAAGGGTTGAAGAAGAGGAGAAAAGAGGGTATCTATGTCGGAATTTTTGGGGACAATACATTCATTAGATGTTACCATTCTTTTAATTAAAAAATAGAAGGACAAAGACCCAAGTTATTAAAATAAAACTACAAAAAAAGATAGACATGATGAGCTAAAGGAGTGAAGTTCATGTTGATGGTAGTTAGAAGAAGTTAGTGTGCAAATTATATGAGTTAGCATGTTAGTTAGTTAAAAGTGATATCTATCATTATACAACTGTCACAATAAGAAAGCAAAGTCTATAAATATCTGCTCATAGAAGAACAATGTAATCGAAACAATTCACTTACTGAAACTTTCTCCTTATTCGTATTTTTCTTCTAGTTTTTTTCTCTTCTTTATTTCTTCCTAGTTGGCTCAAGCTACTACAAATTTTTTAACATGGTATTAGAGATAGAAATTGTTGATTGAAGGCTGTGATCGATGCTTGAGATCGTTAATTACACTAATTAGTGCAAAGTACAGTAGTCGTTTAATCAACTTCAGCTTAACAACTTTGTCAGAGTTGGTTACTAAAAATTCTACTACAGAAGCTACAACAACATCTACAACACCTTTGGATTCCAATGCATAATCTGGTCCTATTGAGATTGAACATAATCATCCTCTATATTTACATCCAAATGATACTCTAGGTTGCTCTCTTATTTCAATTCAATGCGCTAGTTTTGAGAATTATGCTCTTTAGAGTAGACCCATGGTGTTTATTATTATAGTAAAGAATAAAGTAGGCTTTGTTGATGACCGTTACACCAAAATCACTTTGATCAGTCATTGCATGATCAATTGGACAGACTCAATGCCGTGATTTTTTTGTGGATAGTGAATTCTGTAAGAAAGGATCTGCTGAGTAGCATAATCTATGCTTCCAATGCTCATAGTTTATGGATAGATTTTAAGGACATGTTTGTTAAAGTGAATGGGTTTAGAGTGTTGTTCCTGCATAGAGAAATTATCACTCTTACTCAAGGTACTTTGTTTGTTCTAACTATTTCTTTTGCATGAGAACTCTCTGGGATGATTTTGATGCTCTTATGATCTCTCCAAGATATAATTGTTTTGAATCAAGAATCTATGCACAACACTTTGATTATCAAAGATTTTTATAGTTTCTTATGGGTCTTAATGAAATATACTCTTAGTGTCGCAATCAAATTTTTGTAGTGACACTTACTTCAGCCATTAATAAGGTGTATTCCCTGATTCTTGACTATGGGAGTCAAAGATCCGTACCTAGTGGCTCTTTTATTAGATAGGTAACTCATACTTTAAGTGCAATAACTTTTTTTACCAAAAACTATGAAACAACGATAAAGGAGTTTATTTGGGGACTGGTAGCTCGGGTAGTAGAAATTTAGATAAGCCATTAAAAGGTTATGAGGGGAGATCATCTATATTTAATTACAAAGTTGCAACATAGAAATGAACATCACTAGTGTGTGAGTTCTGTGGTTATAATGGTCATACAATGGAGTAGTGTTTTAAGCTGATTGGGTATCCCTCAGACTGGCCTAAATCCAAGAAGAAAAGAGTAGTTCAATATGTAGATCATGTAGAGAATATTGCTCTCTCTACTTGTCATGATTGTTGCTACTCTATGGATTTAAACTCCACCATTGACAAGCTCTTTCAGTCTAGCACCAACAATATATGTCAACTTATGTTCCACATTTTATTCCATAACAATACCAGCAGATTGTGATGTTCCTAAATAAAGGGAAAGAAGAGAAGGACTCTACTCGAACTTTAACCAATGCAGGTATCATGGTAGCTTCAAATAGTTCCACTATAAGTGACAGTTGGATTATTGACATTGGTACCATTAATCATATGGTATCTAACCTTAATTTTTTGCATAATTGTCATGTAGTGTCTCAGTCTTTACAAAATAAGGTGTATCTTTCAACAACTAGTTAGGTTTCAGTTTTTCTCAAAGGCACCTCTGCTATGCTAACTAATTCTTTCATTTCTGATGTTTTATATCTTCCAGATTTTACGTACAATATTTGGTCTGTATCTAAGTTAAGTAAGGAATTATAGTGTTCAGTGGGATTCTTTTCTAAATTCTGTACATCCTAAGATCTTTATACTAGCATAGTGCTGGGCATTGTTATAGAATACCAAGGACTGTACATTCTCAGAAAAGGCTCTACTTAACCAAGCTGTATAAATAGGTTTGCTAATAATATATAGCTTCCATCTGACTTCAGTGTTCTCTGGAGCAAAAAAATAGGGCATACTCTCATTGAAGTGCAAAATAAATATTCTGCACTAATTCATTTCACGTATGAAGATTATGTATGTACTATCTGTCCTCTTTCTAAGCATGAAAAACATCCTTTTAAGTCTAATAGCTCTATGTCCAAGGCTCTATTTTATCTAGTCCATTGTAATATTTAGGAACCTTATAGAGTACCTGCCTACAATAACAAAAGGTTCTTTGTTACTATCGTGGATAGTTACTATAGGTTTACTTTGTTGTTTCTTGTTCAGTTCAAATTTAAAGTTATAGAAGTACTAAGAGATTTTCTAACTGGAATACACAATTTTTTTCCACATCTGTAAAGGTACTAAGAATTGGTATGGATGTGAATTCTTCAAGCATGAATTTAGGTCACTTATATCTACTCTTGGTATATTACATTAGACCTCCTGTGTTCTCACTCCTCAACTAGATAGAGTGGTGGAAAGAAAACATAAAACTATTTTGGGAATTGGAAGATCCCTCAGGTTCCAAGAAAATATACCTCTCAAGTTTTGGGGTGAATCTATAGACACTGTTGTGTACTTGCTTAACAGAATACTTTCAAAAATTCTTCACCACAGATCTCCTTATTAGATATTACATCAACATTCTCCATCTTTATCCCATTTAAAGGTGTTTGGATTACTTAGTTATGTCTCTAGTACTTATGGATCAGATAAGTTTGCATCTAGAGCCATTCCTAGTGTTTTTATGGGGTATTCTTCTACTCAGAAGGGTTATAGACTATGTGATTTTTTCACAAAAACCTTCTTCAATAGTTGAAGTATTGTGCTTAAGTAATCTTTCCTTTTCTTTAGACTCACTCTTCTGGTTCTCCTCCCTTTCCTGTACTACAATTATCTTATGTTGATCAAAAGTCACCTTTTATTTCTTTTCCCTCTGCATCTACTCTTGGCATAATCTCTTCCCCTGAGCAGAAGCATGACCCTTCTCCCTCCTCAACCTTACACACTCATGATCAGTCTTCACCTCAGTCAAATGCTACTCTTTCCCCTGTTCTTAGAAAATATACTAGAAATAAAAACCCTTCCATCTGGTTGCATGACTTTGTTACTACTAAACCCGCCTCAGCGCATCAGTGTCTATATCCTTTGTCTTCTTATTTTAGTCTCATCTTTCTGCATATTATTATAAATCTCTCTGCGTATTCTTCTATTCCTTAGCCCTCTTCCCTCTTTGAGGCTTCCAAAGATCCTTCTTAGATTAAATCTATGAAGTTAGTGCTTACAACTTTTGAAGAGAATAACACTTGGTCTATTGTGGATCTACCTCCTGGCAAAATACCTATAGGATATAGATGGGTATAGAAGGTGAAGTGCAACGCTTCGGAGAAGGTGGAAAGTTATAAGGCTAGACTAGCCAAGGGTTATAGTCAAAAGGCTGGTGTGGATTATTCAGAAACTTTTCATATGTAGCTGAAATAGTGACTATCAAATCACTCATTGTATTTGCTACTTCTAGACAGTGGCTGATTTTTCAGATGCACGTTCATATTGCTTTCTTTAATGTAGATCTCTTAGAGAAGGTATGATGGTTTTGGCAGATAAGGCACGAATTAGACGGTCTACAAATTACACAAGTCTCAATATTGCTTAAAACAAACCCCTAGACAATGGAATCAGAAGCTGACTGATGTTCTTTCACAAGTGGGTTTCATACAAAGTCACTTTGATTATTCTTTATTCATTAAGAAATCAGGATATGAGATAGTGATCATTCTTGTCTTTATAGAGGATCTATTGGTGACTGAAAATAATATCACCTTGATAAATCAAGCTAGAGCAGACATAAAATATAAGTTTAAATGAAGGGCCTTGGAAACCTGAAGTTCTTAGGAATAAAACTGGCCTAGTCTTAGAAAGGTATAGTATCGAGTCAAAGAAAATATAATCTTGAACTCTTCTCTGAGGCTGGATTGAATGGTGCAAGGCCTATGATAATGCTAACCTACACATAAAATTTAAGTGCAAGGTGGACGTTGTCAGTATATACCCAACAAGAGTCGGGGTTGAATCCTTGAGAAGTGCAAACTAGGTTTCAAAGCTTACATGTGTTGAGAGTTAACAATGTGTTAACTCTTAATGCAATATTAAAATAAAACATAAATGTATATTGGGGTGTTTGATTTAGAATTTTGCTGAACACAATCGAAAAATAACTCTAATATGATATTGAACAATTGATATGTATACCATGTTGCGAAGAACCTTGGGGTTATGCTATCCTATGTTGTGTACATACATGGGTAATCGAGAGTTAGTCCAAGTTTTAGCTAAGGGATTTGGGTTGGCTAGATTTAGGATCTTAGTGTTAACCTTTTGATAAAACACTAAATTTCATTCATGGACTCTTTCTAATACCGCATGAGTGTGAGAAATTTACCAATCAATTGTCTCAAACTAACATCCTTATTTCTAAGATGATGCTTATGAAAATAGATAATTCAACTAATACCTTTATTTTTGAGATGATGTTAATAAAGAAGCTAATTAAGTTGATGTAAGAATTACTCTTCATCTACATCCCTCTTTCAAGGATGATATGAGATCCAAGACAATTGGGGATATCACGCTTAATCCTTAATTCAAACAAAGAGTAAGAGTAAAATCCATCACAATTAACTCATTATTTGGACTAACAATTGATACCACACATTAATCACAACCTAAACAAACATAACCCCAAGATAAAAGTTTAGCTATTCATGAAACTAAAGAAAGAAATATACCCAAATTGGCATGCAATTCATTCATTGTAAGCCAAATAAATAGAAACCTAAGCTTCAATTTCAATTTATAACAAAATTCTCTCTTGGAATAAAACTAACATTGTTTTCACACTTAATATAAGTGTTTTTAATCTCAAAATTGGAAAATTGGACAAGGAAAATGCTAAGGGTTCTATCTTTTATATCTTAGAACTCAGCTCTCTAAAATTCCACTTTTGCCCTTCAAATTGGCCCGACCTATCGCGATCACACTCTCGTAGCTGCAGTTCCGTGATTGCCTGGCATATAAGTATAATTGTTGCACCCTTACTTTTTGATTGATTGCAATCGTGGTCCTCAGGTTGCGATTGAATACCTGAGGGTCATCTCATAAATTTAATCTTTTGCCTTTGTCAATGTTTCGACCATTTCTAGCTTTAGCTTAACTATTTTTCATCAAGCTTACCTGCAGGATCACAAACACTAGAATTTAGTGCATTTTACATAGAACTAGTCTCATAAATTCAATCATTTAATCATAGTGTGCATGAAATTAGATGCAAATGTATGGTAAATTTGCCACTTATCAACACCCCCAACTTAAGATCTTGCTTATTCTTAAGCAATACTACTTTACACTCAATGAGATAACTCAACTTCAAAGATCACACTATTCAATCACATGATCATCATAATACGAACTTGGTTCACGCTAATGATTAGTCAACACGCATGAGAAGCGCTAACTACACAACCCTCTAAAAAATCAATCATTTTGTCAAGGATGCAAGGAAGTCTTAAGGATAATCAAGCAACAACTACTAGCTCTCAAGAGGTGACTCTCTATCTATAGTGACTCAACTACACTTATTCACCTCACTTTCGATACATGACAGTCTTACCAATCTATCTTAGCTTACATGCCTCCTTACAAAAGAAAATCCCCACACACCACAATTTCAATCATATAAGAAAGGACAAATGCGTAAGCACTCTGATTCACAAAGAATTTCTCAATCCAAAAAAATATCATTCCATATGCTTGCTCTTATTTTAAATCACTACTAACTCAAAGACACTTGGTTGGAGATCTCAAAGGACTTTTTATAGCTTGTAACGTAGGCTTGGGGAAGGGTAGGATAAATATTTGGGATAAAAGAGACTACACCCTCATTGAACTCCACATACACTCTAACTAGATTAAACATGGATTATTGGCCACTCCACTTATTCCTAGTTCACTCAAGTACCTATATTTTTCTCCTTAGTTCACTCATATTTTGAAAGCATTTTCTTTGTATTTCCTTCCTTATTGCACGCACATGGTTTTTTCTTTATTTTATTGCTTCCTTTATTTTTCCATCATTGGTTTGATTTTAGGCAATCAATTACAAGTCCATGGCCATGACATCATACCCCCAACTTAGGCTTTTAGACTTAAGTTGCAAATTTAAAGTTCATGAAAGGTAAGGTTTAAGAAAGGGATAACTTTTAAATAGTTAGAGTCTTGTAACATGGTTTCCAAAGAAAGGTTTATAGGCTCAATATGGGTAACTAGGGATATCATTCATACATAGGTAGGATTTTTAGGCTAAAAAGGTTTTCAACAATCACCAAAATGGCCTAACATAATTTTTCCAACCGCACATTAGAAAGATTATCTTTGAAAGACCTACAGGGCAAGTTCTAGATGAAATATGCAAGCACAAGAATCATTTGATTATTTCTCAACACATATGGAATGTAAATTACTCTAGAATGATAGATTGCATTTTCTACTCAAAGAAAAGAGGAATCATTTAGCACATTACTCCCAACTAAAGAATTTAGAATCACAAAAGTATGCTTAACTTTGTTGCAAAGTTATTCAACTCCATGAACTTGATTTGCACAAAAAGTTTTGGATGGGGGGGTGGGTGCTCATTTTGTATTTAACCATGCAAGATTAGATATCGCTAGCACCAATTAAGTTACTACTTCATATTAGGGATCAACTGAGGGAAATAATTGTGGCTTCTTCACTATGAAAGATTAACTATTGCTAGCACCAATCAAGTTGCCATTTTCTATTCAGGCTCAACTGAGGGAAATGCTTATAACTACTTAGATTTCACAATAATTGTGATGTTAATACGAACTTGGAATACCATGGGTACTTAGAATTCCCATACATCTATGACTCCAAAAACTCAACACGACAATTTCTCCTTAAGAATGTTGTCACTAAATCTATCATGGGGAAAGACTAGTCTAGCTACCATATTAAAAGGGAAAAATAAAAAGCAAAAAAGATTAATTCACAATCATAGGCACCATCAGGATACCCAATATTACAACCCAAATCATCCAACTATCCATAGATAATATAACATCAAATCATCCAAATAAAACACAAAACATCCAAATTATAATCCAAATATTATGGACCCAAGAATCAAATATGAAATAAATATCGAGACGGGCACCCCCAACTAAATATATTAGAGTGTCTTCACTGCATAAAATGAAAGATAAATAGAGTTTATGGGGATCCCTTAAACTGCTTTAACTGCAATCATCACTAGCCGTCTCCTCATTGGTGTTATCATAATCTGGCTCCTTGTCGTCAGACCATATGGCTAAAATGTTATCATCCACATATGCTCTGGGAGAGACAAGTATATCTTGGGGCTTTAGGACCTTTCACAAGACTTTTACCCCTTCTCATATTAGGGTAAAATTTTATCTTTCTTTGTCTCCCTTCTTCTCATATTATCATGAGAATCTTGTAGCTTCCAATATGACTGACCCAACAAAGAGTAGGCGAGTTCAAGCTTGTATATGGCATCCCCCTGTGGTTTTTGATTCTCGAGGAACCTTTCATAATTACTCTGGGCAACTTAAGAGTGATGACTGGTAGAAAAATTACCGGACCCCGAGGTAATTTGACACCAACTCCTTTACTGTCCGCATATGACACAATATATTTTCAAATGGTCATGCTGAGGATGGTCTGTAAGCATCAAGATCATCATCCATTGATTTACCCAACTTGATCTTCCCATTTTACTCTCTGAAGCTGCGCCCTCACCATATATATTCAGTGGGTAAATAGGTTTCTTTGGGGATATTCAATTATCCCCTAAATATTCCGAAACCTCAGCTCTCTTACACAGCTCTATGATCAAAGTTGGAAACATAAGCATGGGGCCACCTTTGTTCTTGAAGTTTCTGATCTTCAAAATCACAAAGACACAAACATTTAAAAATGTTATCTATATGGAAAGATACTATCGAGGTTTGCATAATTGGGACATCAATCATGTTAGTGGTCGGAGATACACGATCATAGATGATGATCAAAAATATTTGAGCCTCGATCGTGAACTTATTCAATATTATCCCTATTTTTATAGAAGCCCATGAGACTTCTCTTTCTAGGCATAATTAAGTAGCCAACCAGCTTCGTAGATCTCAGTTCTTAGTCTTGTACTCTCTAATATCGACATTCGGTAACCCACACACTTTATTGATTTATTCATCCCTAAAAAAAACTTCCTTGCCCTAAATTTTCATAACTAGGTTTGAGATTTTCACTACTCTGAGATTTGTGTAGAATTCTTTAACCCATAGCTTATTATCCTGGAATGGATCTGGGGTAACACATCTCCACCCTATTGCCTTCAATCTCCCTTAGAAGGATGGGAGCTTCTCGAGCATCTGTTATAGAGATAAACCCTACTCATGTACCAACTTCCTCTTGGAGAGGTCCTCATAGTAGACAATCTGAAAATCGAAGGACAGGAATCAAATTTGATCGTATTTCACTATCTTTTAACTTTAACGACCTGAAAAACAAAACACTAACCATCAATATTATCATATGAAAACAATTCTATGTGACTCAGTTAATCTAAAGAAATGGTACATAGGTCAAATTTAAGATTAAAATAAGAAATCAAGATTTTGGGCAGGTCATCTGCCTCAGATATCACAATGGCAAGTTGCTGGATCATAATCGTAGCACCCCGATTGCACTCTAGCGACCACAATCGTGGTATCTAAGGTTGCAGTCTTAGTCTCGACCAAGATCAAAAATGCCAATTTCTTTTCCAATTTGTGTTCATGACATGTAAAAAGCACTAAAAATATGAAACACAATTCCTAAACACTCAATCATGAACTTTAATTCATAGGAAACTACCAAGAAGTTCATTTGGATATTTCAGAAGTACATGATGTGAACATATATTTCATACTATTTTTGAATAATATTTGGTACCTATGACATTCCCAATAATGCACACACCATCAAAAATAGCCACCACACCAAACAATATCAATTAAGACACTAATTATGCACAAAAATCACAAATTTATGCCATAGCCCTAGACATGCTTCTAAGGCCCATATTTAAGCATCTATGAGGATGTTGAAATGACATACCGGATGCTTGGGTGAAAATAAGGATGATATGCGCTCTAACACTGATAACAATGATGAAAATTTATAGATTTTTGGGTATTTAAAGGGAGTTAAGTGTAGGAACTATTTTGGAGATGGTTCCTATTTATAACTGCCATATTTATAATCGTGTTTCAGCCTTCGTGATTGCAATCATGTGGAGATTGTGATCATGATCAAATTTTGTGTTAGCGGTACCTGAGCTATGGCTAGTAAAAACCAAACTTCTAGAATACGATCGCAATCACAACACCTGATACTAGATTCAATTCCCTTAATTTTTACTCGTTTCACCTAAAACTAAACTCCACTTCACCTATTAACTTTAATTTTCTTAAATTCACCTTCAGAGTGCCAATATTGCATTGATTAATAAAAAACAAACAGAAAAACTATTCTAATAATCAAAATTCAATGATTTAGTCCAATCTAATGGCGATTATGGGTTGCCTGCGATCCATCACTTAATTTAATGCTGCGACACGACGTCCATCTATCATTAAGTTGGATCTTTAAGGTGAAGTTATACAAGATCCATTTCCTTATACATAACATCAATAACAAACACCACTTGTAATTCCATCGATTACCTTTTGGTTTTGCACACACGAAAAAAGACTTCATCTTTATGCATCCAAAACTTTATCTATCCACACTATATATGAACTAGATATCATCCAACTTCTAAGAATGGACTCTAAATTATGATTGGTATCTTATGGTCGATTTCATAATTGAGGACGAAAATATCCACTGAAAGGATGAATTGATCAACATTAACCAACACATCATACAACACACCCACTGGTTTCTCAATTAAATGGTCTTTCATTAAGAGTGTCATGGTGGTGGGTTTGTGACAACCCAAGACTAGCTTTTGGTACATAACACATGACATCAATTTGATACTATATCCAAGATCGCACGATACCTTTTCAAATTTTAGCATCCAGATGGTGCAAGGGATGGTGAATGCACACGCATATTCTTTTTTCTCTGCCATTATATTTTCCATGATAGAACTATATCTACGAGTTACATCGATGGTATCACAATCCCCAAATCACTTCTTTGACATCAAGGTCTTCATGGACTTAGCATACCCCGTGATCTCTTGAATGGCTTCTAGCAATGGAATATTGATCGAAAGGCTTCTAAGTTTTGCAAGAAATATTTTAAACTTGGCATTATCATCTTTCTTTTTAAGCCTTTATGGAAAGGGTGGAGGAATTTTCTTTGTGGGCAATGGAACACTTTGAGGTTCATTCTCCTTTTGCTAATTGCCATCAATCATTTTAGAACCTCCACCATTATCACCTTTTTCTTTAACGATCATCGGGTCCTTAAAAGTTGTTTCCTTAAATTTTTGAAGCACCAACATATTTCTCTTCTAGATTCTTTTGTTTAGCATTTGCTTGTTAATCGTATGACTCTTTGTTTTGATTCTTATCAACCCAAACCATATTTTTACCAAAATTTCTATCATTTATAGTAACGATGGCCATAACATGGGCATCGTTCTTGGGATTTACCAAAATGTTAATAGGTAGGTCTCCTTTTTGCCTAGCATTGAGTTGGGTTCCATTTGCGTTTCCAAATACTTGATTGAGGCCGAATGTGATATGACCATTTGGTTAAGTCGATAAAATTCCATTTTAAATTCCTAAACCATCTTGTTAGTACCTTCCACACACATCAAAATTTGGGAAAGGGCATCTTCAATTTTAAATTTTTTCAAAGACACAAAGCTTGATTCCTTATCCTTAACAAGATCATTAGAGGGCACATATATATCATATCCTCTCTCCTTGTCCCTATAATCTTAGTCTCTCTCACTCTCTCTATCGCGCCAATCATGATCCCTACCTTGGTTGTTCAAGCATTGATTACCTTTTTTACCTTTAGTACGCAGGGAGGGAAACCTCCGGATGGTTCGCCAAGAACGTTATCTCTTTATTAAGTGCCTTAGCTTCATTCTCTCCATAAATTTTGGTACTTTGTGAGACAGTAACATTGATCGCATTTGAAGGTGCCCCTATCACATGTTTAGTGAGGAGATATAATTGGGTCATCACCTTGGCCATATTTTCAACCCTTTCCCTATCCTTGTTTATTTACTCTTTGTTTACATAAGATACGGCGGAAGAACCTATGGATACTTCTGAGTCTCAGTTGTGCCACCCTCTATTTTGTTTTGTAACTTGGTCGAGAAAAGTTGATGCAACCCCATAGGATAACTTGACAAGAGATCATCCAAATGTGTTATCAACAAAGGTTTTATTCAATTTGTCTAATGACCGATAAAATATTTGGAAAAGCATCTTCTCCGTCACTTAATGGTTTGGGCATTGCATGATTTTGTCATTGAACCTTTGCCATATTTCATATAAGGGCTCACCACTAAGTTTCCAAAAATTTTTAATTTTATCTTTTATTTGTAGTATTCTTGATGGAGTGAAATATCAATCCAAAAAGGCCTCCATAAGTACAAGCCAAGACGTAATTGACCCGGTGGGTAGAGATCTCAACCACAAAACTGCTTCAACCATCAAAGAGAATGGAAAAAAGTCTAAACCAAATAGACTCTTGAGTAATATGATCAATATCAAATGAGGCTCACACCTCAAGGAATATTTTCAATATAGGTTTGCATCTTTTTATGCTTCGCACCCAAATAGACCTTTCACCTGTGACATTTGTAGCATCACAGTAGTGATATGGAATACTCAATTTCCCTCAGTCGGTGGAATGTGGATGACACTTGCATTCCCCGCATCATTAGGATGATCCTCATCCTTAAGGTCTCCTTTAAATGATCCGTCAATGCTTCCATCTTGTCTTATGGTGTTGTGTAGGCTATTGTATTCCTTTAAGAAAAAAAAACAAAAGATGTAAGCACAAACACTATGACTAATCCAAGTTAACTAAGAACACCGCATTCATAAAAATCATGTTTCACTTCCCGACAATGGCCCCATTTTTTATAACACTGACATTACACGTCAAATTAATTTCAAAGAAGACGTTTTCAATATATTCCCTAAAAGAGTTAGGGTCAAATCCTCGAGGAGTGCAAAATAGCTTTCGAAGGTTACGCGTGTTGAGAGTTAAGTATACATTAAACTGTAGTACAACATTTTAATAAAACCCTAAAGTAAATTGTGGGTTTAATTTAGAAATTTGTTGAACACATTCACAAAATAACAATAATATGATATTGAACAATTGATATGTCTACCAAGTTGAATAGAACCTTGGGTTATGCTATCCAAGATGGTGTACATGTATGGGTATTTGAAAGTTAGTCCAAGTTTTAGCTAATGGATTTGGGGAGGCTAGATTTAGGATCTTAGTGTTAACAATTTGATAAAACACTAAATTTCACTCATGGATTCTTTAGAACAGCTCATGAGCGTGACAAGTTTACCAATCCATTCGCTCAAACAAGCATCCTTATTTTTAAGATGATACTTATGAAAATATCTAATTCAACTAACACCTTTATTTCTAAGATAATGCTAAGAATGATGCTAATTCAAGTAGATATTCCATAACGCCCCGAGTCTGGCACCCCGGATGCTATATGGTGCTCATGACCTCAAGGGACCACAAGCTAACCCTTTCTGATGTCTATAACTGACCACTGCATAACATACTGAAATAAATGTAGAAAATAGATGAAAACTTTCCATAAGGTTCAAATACTTAAAATACATCTGAATAAAGTTTAACAATATTAAAACTAAACATCTGTCTGAACAACTAGTCTGAAAACTTTGTAGTCTAGAATCCTCTAAACTGTCTGAATAAGGAGTTGATAGGACATGTCCCCAACTAACTCCAACTACTGAAATACTAAAACTGGTAATAAAATGGAATAAGAACCATCCTCAAATGATATGAACTTACTGATAGGTCTACTGCTGCTGACTAGAACTGAGATGCTAAGGGTGTTTTGCATCTCGTACTTCTGAACCTATGGTGTAAAGTAAAATACCATAGCATAAATGTGTTAGTACATGGGAATATACTGATTATGCAAAATAAGGTAAGGCTAAATACAAAGTCTTATACATGAACAATTACTTAACTAAATAATCATGAGAATACGAAATCAGGACGTATGCAAGAATGCACAACCCATAACTGAAATCATCATGACACTGAATATTGAGACTCAGATACTCCTTACTGACGTCTGAAGTCACTACTATTACTGAGTTACTGAATAACTGAATCTGAGACTAGTCTTGCCTAGCGGGTGATCTTTCTATCCACTGATAATGAAATGATTTAACTTCGTCTAAGATCAGTCCTATCTAGCGGGTGATCTCTGAATCTGATGATACTTGAAGCTGATTAACTGTATTTAAGATCAATCCTATCTAAAAGGTGATCTCTAAACATACTAATAATAAGATTGATTGACTAACTCTAAGATCAGTCTTGTCTAGCGGATGATCTCTGAATCTACTAATATGCTAAGGGTTGACTGTATCTAATAGTCCAGAATCTGTACTACTGAGCTGAGTTCTTTTACTGATACTGATTCTAAAATAGAGACTGTGGGAAGTAGTCTTCTAATTGATATTCCCCTTCTAGCTAAGTTGGGGTCCAACCTGTAACCCCAGTTGGAAGGATGTCAGTACCGTGCCATAGGTAAAGACCTATCTTGTGGAGTCAGTCCATCTAATGGGTAACCCCTGGGATCAATCCTCTCTCTCTCTCTCTCTCTCTCTCTCTCTCTCTATATATATATATATATATATATATATATATATAATATACAAACGAGTGATCCCTGAGTATGTCAGTCCTATCTAGCGGGTGACATCTCACACCTATGCTGGCTACATAGTTCTGGAGCTTAGGGATTTCTCCTAGGGATCTCAGTACTCTCTGATGGGTAATCCCCCATACTTAGGTTCGCTCGGTGCTAAATCCTACTCCTAATTGAAAGACACTGAACTGATTCTTTATCTGAAATTGTACTAGACTGAGCTGAATCTATTACTGATCATATTGATCAACTTAGTTAAGTTGAGTTCGCTTAGTTCCGAAGACTGATGGAACACTACTTGATCTCGTTATCTGACTGAATGATACTGAGTTCTCGTTATCTGACTGAATGATACTGAGTTCTGAATTGAATACTTGAATATTACTGAGGTCTAAACTGAATTCTAGAATACTACTAAGATCTGAGCTTAGTACTGAGCAATAGTTGGAATGCTAATGATACAAAGATTACTGAGATTTATTAAGTTCTGTAACTGTCTGAGAGTACTTAGTTCTGTAACTGACTGTGTTCTAAGGATTGTGGCTTGACTGTGATAATCATGAAAACTGACATAGGCTCTAGATTAGCAGCTAAATTATTGGGTATAAATACCCCCAGGACTCGATAACATAAAAGTAAAACATAATCATCTTAAATAATCATGACCATGGACTTTCATTCACCATTACAATCATTAAAGCATCCCTTCAAGCACTTGAAAATCATTAACATGTGATACTATAGGGACACATGCTAATGGCTCTTACTCCATTCAACAAGGTCTTACAACAAATACTTAATATGAATTAAAGAGAACATAATTGGAGGATTTCATGCTAAAATGTCACAATTCATTCACTAAGACTTATTAATAAACACTAGACATGCATGAACTTACACACAATTGGGGATTTCTACTCAACATGCTATAATGTCTCTAATTCCTTCACATAAGTATTTTATCAAACATATGGGGAGCATGTGTTTGTTATTCAATAATTTCTACCCTAATTATTATAAATACATCAATAAACATGCAACTTTAGGGATTTAACATGGACTAAAGCTTGCAACTTGTATTTTAAAGCATGAACTATATCTCAACAATAACATGAACATGAACTTCAATTCACATGAATCATGAAAACTCATAAAATCATAATTTTTGAATTTAAAAAGGGATCCTTGAACTTCTTGGGTGGAAGGAACCCAAGAATCAACATCTGCATACCTTAGAAGACTCTTTCTTGAAGGTTCTTGAAGAAATTCTTTGGCTTGTTCTTGAGTTCTTGGCTAAGGTTATTAGCTTCTTGATAGAGAAAATATTTTAATTAGGGGAAAGATGATGAATAATGAAGTATTTTCGTTATTTAGGGTATAAATCCCTTATATAGACTGGTTTGGGGCTTTAGGAAATTACCAATTGGTCCTTGAAATTTAAAAATTGAATCTAAATATCCCAATTTGTCTTGCTGGCGCGACACGGTGGAATCGTGCTAGGTCACTGGAAATTGGATAATTGGGAAACTGGTTGGTGGTGTGATGCGGTGGAAATTGTGTTGTTACCTTGGTTGCAAACTGGAAAGGCATCGCGATGTGGTGGAATAGCGTTGGTGCACTGGAATTGACAACTCTAAAATTAAGCCTTAGTACGACGTGCCATAATCACGGAGGCTCACTGGATTTTGACGATTACCATTTTGGCTATCTCTGCGATGCGCTAAAGTACCAAGTGGTACACTGTCTTATTAAAATGGCTCTAATTCTTCGCCTGAGTGTCGGATTTGGCAAATTAGGTATCGATGGAAAGATTATTCTATTTCCCATGTGGTTAAAAGTCAAAATCTTAAAAATTTCATATAGAATAAAATATATTCATCTTTGAATAAAGATCTTTGATGTTCTTGAGACGAATTTGTACTAGAAGAAGTGTGGGGTATTACAATATCTTTCCTTTGGGAACATTCATCCTCGAATGAGACTGATTAAGTTGAGAATACTAACAGGCTGAACTTACTTATTAGACATAAGTAGGTGAAACATGACTATGTGACTAAAACTACTGACAGGTTGAATTATTATATCGAACATGTATATCTGATGCATGGAATACCCGATTGAGGCTACTCACAAGCTGAATTTTCATAATGGACATGCATATCTGATGCATAGATTCGTGACTGAGTTGTTCTCATGAATGCATGACTGAATACACTGATGTAAAACTTGTAATAAGGATCTAAGTATGAAACTAAATGGGTTTAAGGAATGGAAAACATCAGGGAGTTATATGTTATATCCCCCTTAGGACACTATGTCCCTCAAAGAATGCTTACTTTACTGATATACTGGGGAAATACACGGATCATCTACGGACTGGATTGTAACTGAACCTAGGAGAGCTAAAACTAATGCATGATACATGAGATGAATTTTTCACACCTCAAATCCTATTGGGGAGGACTGGCACCCATAACCGAGGAGGCCCAGGAGAACTAGCTCATAACCTTATACTTCCCATGCATACCTCTATGGCAACCCAAAATTTGGACAGTATCATGTCGCATATAAAAGGAAATAATCACCTGTATAAGCTCGAGCAGACATATTTGTGTATAGGCAATACTTGGCCGTTGGAGCCATCACGTCTATTAACAAAACACCACCTTGATTGTACATTAGGACTATAAAGCCTCTAGACAATACACAGAGTTTAACTAAGGTCGGGACACACCCCGCCATATAACTAACTTCTATACAATACCAAAAGTGACTAGATATGACACGGAAAGACCTGAAGCAAACTGGAGCTCACCAAAAAACAGCTGGATATCCTGGCTCCTACTTGTGCGGTGTATGAGCTGAGGTACCTGTGCCTGTAGCATGAAATGCAGGTACCCCATGGGGGACGTCAGTAAGAACTATGTACTGAGTATGTAAAGCTATAGATAATCACATATGATATAGGAGCTCAATAGAAATTAGAAACAAGTGAATAAATCATCATAGGAGTGGACCACACTTACTAGAACTTGTGACAACCTGTACATTGTATTTATTCAATCACTTTAACTTCGTTCTTATCATCTTTGTAATCATTACTGTACTGTACTGTACTGTAACCATTAGGCTGCCTCCAGTACATATCAAATTGGATCGAACCATGATAATCTTATGCCCCTGCGATACCACCCATAAACACATAAATAAGGATCGACCTATGGTAGGCTTATGCCCCTGGGATACCACCCGATAAGAGAGAACTTCCATCACTTAGTTCAATTATACTTTGAGATTGTTATTTTGGTCGCCACCATATTTTTGAAACTTTGAAACAATGATACATCAATAAGAGACATATAAATAGACTATTAATGCAATAACTATTAAGTAAGAACTCATTGGCACATCAATAAAGTGTTTTAGAGTCATCAATGCCATAACAATAAATTAGGAACTTATTGGTGTATCAATGAAACGTTTTGGAGTCATTAATAGCACATGGATCTTGTCTGAGTAACCAGATACCTTTTGACATTCATTAGTTCAATAAACATGTAAGATTTGGAAAACAAGTATTGGAATGTCTTGACATCTTGTAGGGTGGAAACAAGTTCATTGGTAACATAGGACATCATACAATACCATTATGGATCACATGTTATTGAATAACTTTGGAAAATTTCTTAATAGAAAAATTGTTCACTTTCATACCAAAGATATGGTATAGAGTATGCTTTACATACCTGACTGTCAACCTTCAATACTGGTCCCAAATGGACTTCCCATCTTTTTGGATTACTTATCTACATTGAACATATATAGCAATCTAGTATTAGCAACCAAACATCATAATTCAATTATTTGAATTCACCAAACTAGTGGTTAAGTAGTAAGCCTTAATTACACCATAAATGGTGTAAATTTAACCCTCTTATACTCCAATTACATTCACATGCCATTCATATTCATACAACATCCTCCAATATCAAGTTTGGACTCATTTATCCTTCCAACCAATCCATTAAACCAAATTGAGCCATAGACATAAATAATCATCAATTCAATAGTATATCACCATATTCACCTTCCATAAGTCAATTATCATATCCACATTCCATAATTCAATATAACCAAACCATGCAAAATAATCCATAACCCTGTTTCCATCACCTTTCAATAACAACCAATACATATAATCCTCTATCACACATATACATATGGAAAAGAACAAAGGCAAACAATATTCATACCTTAGAATTCACATCTTGATTATACAATCTTGTTTGCACAAATAATAGGTGTCGTTCGAAGCTCTCGAGATGACAAACGCTGTTATCGGATTACTTTGAAATTTCTACGGTTGAATCAAAAGTAATTTAAAGGTCAAATTTGGCTAGGGTTTGTTCTTCCTCAATGATTGATGATGGAAATCAGTTTTTGAACTCATTACATGTATATATCACATATTCCCATCCATAATATAATAGGAAATGACCAAAATGCCTTTAAAATTTAAATAATGTCAAATCTATCCTTTGGTGGACTGTTTTGATAAGCTAAAGTAGATCGACCATAACTCTTTGCTCCGATATCAGGTTTGGGTGAAATATATATCGTTGAAAGGATAATTCAAAGGGCTTTCATTTCATATAAAGAAGGACACCCAGTTCATACTGTACAAGGAGTTATAGTCATTTGAAGTTGACCCTAAAAATCTATTTTGATAGACTGAAGTAAAACGAGTATTATTCGTTACTCAGACGTTGGATTTGGATAAAACCAATTACATTGGAAACAAGAGTCAAAGATATTTCATTTCACAGGTCACAGCTCTCCCAGTTAATTATATTAAGAGAGTTATGGTCCTTCAAAGTTGACCCAAAAATTCGGCTGGCCTCAGTAGTTTGTGTGCAGGAGAGTTTCCTGCACATTTACTATTCCCAAATATCCCGGCCACCGTTTTATATTTTTGAACGTGCTCGATTATATCCGAAACCTATCCGTTTTTGGAAATATTTATATCGTTGGAAAGCTTATTCAATAACCTTCGCAAGGAACCATCGACGGGCAAATTCCGGTATAAATAAAATAAAATAAAAAATTAATTCCATATAAATAAGACCAATACACGTACTTGAATACAGGGTGTTACAAAACTAAATTCAGAACTGTTGGGAGTCTGTATCTTGGAATAGTTGCATTCCTTGAGATTTCAGATACAATGATTAGATGAGAAGATGAGTAAACAAACTATATGGATTTGACTATTTGACTGCTAAACTGACTTGCTGGCTTTACTAGATAACTCATGCTGAAACATCAGCTCAATTTGGAGCAAGGGATCTAAAAATACATATTATGAATGTAAAGGACTTATAACTTACTCGAATCTATGTTAGGGAACCTTTCCAGATCATGACGGGTCTGGAGTGCATAAAATCTATCCTAATGCTTACCTCTATTTGTACCCTGTTGGTGCAAATCATTAACCCTTTGGGCTAACACTCTACACTTTCATATCTTGTGTCCTGGATTACCACTCCCAAAGCACACATCACTACCAGATCTACATGCACCTAGGTGATTCTTGCCACATTCTTCACAAAGTGGATAGGTATGAATACCACTAGCACTACTCTAGGATTTGAAGCCTAACACTCCATCATGAATACCATACCTTGAGTTTGTTATAGGTATACTAGGTGAGGATAGAGATGGGACTGAAAACTTCTGACTTGGTGAGAATGGTTACCACCCTATGACCTAGCCCGGGAGAAATTATGACTACCTATTTTTTCTTTATTATTCACTTTCTCTCTTTCTTTTTCCTTATCAGCCTCAATCTATTGTGCATGTATAATTTGTCTAGAAAGGTCCGTATCTCTATTGAGCATAGCAGTCCTATACTCTTTGAACACCAACACGGACACACCAGTCACAAACATACTCATACTCGCTCTAGGGTCAGCTATAAAATTGGGAGCATACTAAGCTAACTGGTTGAACTTAAGACAATACTCCTTCATTATCATGGAGACTTTCCTTAGGTTTATACACTCTTCTACCTTAGTTTCTCTAATCTTTAGCAGGAAAAACTTATCTAGGAAAGGGTCTTGAAACACGTGCAAAGTCATGGGAACTACATCCTCCCCTACTCTTCTTCTACGCTACAACCCAATCGTGAGCAACATCCTTCAACCTATAGGACCGTAATTCTACACTCTCCTCATCAAACAGATACATGATCTGGATGATCTTCTTCACCTTCTCTAGATAATACTGTAGGTCCTCACCTGCTACTGTCCCAAATAATTCTGGTAGAGTTTTCTAAAAACTTTTCTATTAATATTTTGCTTTAACTAGAAGGAAGCTTCTCTTAATCGACATAAACCATTTAAGATAACATGGAGTCCAACGTCTCATTCCCCTATAGGAAAAACCTCACAATGGGGAGAGGTGTCATACTCTTGCCAAGGTGTATAACTTGAGCTAAGTGATCACATCTGTAACTGTCACCGATATTAGAATGGGAAATAATCTGAGTTTGTACCTACATTGGGTACATAGTTCAATGGAAGATAGGCTGTGCTAATCCCACACTTCCTGTTCGGTGCTAAATATTGGATGAATAGAATAATACGCACCATACGCTTCCACCATAATATGTTGCCTCAAATCATCAACACATGGCACATACAATCTACTCTGGTACCTCAACACACCATATCCCCCTTGGGAGAAAACCTCTATCTTTTGGTCTTTAACTGGCTCCTTCAGTTTGACCAAACTAGAATCCTCATCTTTCTTCTCTTTCACTTCTGAAACTAGAGAAGATTCAAAACTACTCTGAGCCCAAACATTCCCTTCAACTAAATCAACCAATATCACACCCAATCTAGCTAACCGATGAACTTTCCAAACTAACTCCTTCTTATAATTCTCCATATGATCAATATTACCCATAAACAATCTACTTAGGGCGTCTGCTACAACATTGGCCTTGCCCGAAGGATAAAAAACACTCATATCATAATCTTTCAACAATTCTAACCAACTTTTCTGATAAAAATTCAACTCCCTCTGAGTGAACACATACTGCAAGATTTTGTGATACGTGAACACATCAATATGCACCCTATAAAGATAATGTCTCCACATTTTCAAACCAAACATAATCGCAACTAACTAAAGATCATGGGTCGGGTAATTCTTTTTATGAGTCTTAAGCTGTCTAGAGGCATAAGCTATGACCTTACCTCTCTATATCAGAACACAAACCAAACCAACTCTAGAGGCATCACAATAAACAACAAAACCATCTGTATCATTGGGTACTGCTAGAACTGGGGTTGAAGTGAGTCTAGTCTTCAGCTCATGAAAACTCTTCTCGCAGGAATTTGAGCATTGAAACTAAACTATCTTTTGGGCCAATCTAGACATAGGAGACACAGTAGATAAGAAACCTTCAATAAAATACTTGTAATAACTAACTAAACCCAAGAAACTCCTAATGTCTGATAGAGAGATAGGTCTAGGCCAATTTCTTACTGCTTCTGTCTTTTGGGGATCAACTCTAATTCCCTCACTGGAAATAATATGACCAAGTAAAGCTACTGACCTTAGAATAAATTCGCATTTGCTGAATTTGGTGAACAACTGGTCCTCTCTAAGAGTTCACAACATAAAGATTATGACCTCTAGATACTATTTAAACACTCTGTTCATCAAGTCCATAATAGCTACTAGGCATTTGTTAGTAGAACATGACTCAAAACTCAAAATGACCATAACGGGTTCTGAAAGCTGTCTTTCGAATATCATATTCCCTTACTCTAAACTGATGATAGTCGGATCTAAGGTCTATCTTCGAGAAGTAACTTGCACCTTGGAGTTGATAAAATAAGTCATCAATTCTTAGAAGAGGATATTTGTTTTTTACTATGACTTTATTCAGCTGATGATAGTTAATGTACATTCAAAAAGAGCTATCTTTCCTTCGTACAAATAAGATGGGAGAGACCCATGGAGAAACACTATGCCTTATGACACCTTTATCTAAAAGATCCTTGAGTTGCTATTTTAACTTCATAAGCTTGGACGGAGCCGTACAATATGTAGGAATATAAATAGGCTGAGTATCTAGTAGAAGGTCAATACCGAATTATATTTCCAGATCGGGAGGTAGCCCTAGAAAATCTTCGAGAAAGACATCAAGAAACTAGTTGACTACACTGACTGGCTTAACTGTTGGAGTCTCAAACTTAGTGTCTTTGACTCAAACTAGATGATATATGAACCCTTTGGAAATCAACTTTTTGGCTTTTAGATAGGATATGAAATGACTTAGGAAACACTGAATTACCTTCCACTCAAAGACTAGCTCATCTGGAAACTAAAAATTCATCACTTGGGTGTTACAATCTATAGATGCATAATAGGAAAGGAGCCAATCCATACTAAGAATAAGGTCAAAGTAAACCATATCTAGCTCTATTAGGTTAGCTAACGTGATTTTATGAAGGGCTCAGGGATCTTTTCAAAACTTATCTCAAAATTTACTGCAACTAACATGGTCACATAAGAGAAGCTCGACCTAGGGTCTAACAATATATAAACATCAAGATGAAAGATACGAAGCATACCAGTAACAACTTCTAGTGAATCTTACTGCTCCTAAAGAGATGGTAAAGCATAAAACTAATTCTAGCGCTGACCTCCACCGGTACTAGATGATGCACCCTGAGGAGGAACTTGGTGACCTAAATGAGCTGGTGCACTAGTAGCCTGAGTCTGGGGATGAACATCTTTGTTTCCCTTCTTAGTATATGGAAACTCTCTAATTCCATAACCTAACTTACCACAACCATAACAACCTTTCTGTGTAGCTAAAAACTCATTAGGGTAATTCTTATAATACTTAGCATATGGAGGATAACTGGGCCTTCCACTCACATATTCAGAGATATAGACATAGAAGACATACCCCACTGCTTCTTTCTAGCTCTGGCAGTGGGAGAACTAGTTAAAGATGGTGCTGGTATAGATAAAAAAATTTTAAACTGTGAATGATTTCCCCCTCCAGACCTATTCAGGCCATACTCAAACTAATCGATTCCAGCTTTCTTATTTTCCCTCTCAAATCCCTTCATCTTTTTTGCTTAAATCCGCTGAGCATGAATCATCAACCTAGTAATATCTATTTCTCTTATAAGCAAGACAGTCCTACAATCCTTGACCACCAAGCTATATACGCTAATAAAAAACTTACTCATACTTGCCCTAGAACCAGACATAGTATTAGTGGCATACTTAGAAAACTGATTGAACTTAAGGCAGTACTCCTTCATTGTCATTGAGCCTGGCCTCAGGTTCATAAACTCCTGTATCTTAGCCTCTCTTATTTCATGCGGAAAGAACCTTTCTAGAAAAGTATCTCGAAATACCTGCCAACTCACAGGATCTTTATTCTCACCTCTACCAATCCTCCACATAAATACCCAATCATATTCTACATCCTTCAACCTATAGGATGCAAACTTTACACTTTCTTCTTGAGAAACATACATATCATGGGTGATCTTCTTCACATTATCTAAATAAACTTATGGGTCCTCACCTACCTTCGACCCAAAGAACTATGGCAGATTCATTCTCATGAAGTCTTTGATTCTGGCTACTACTAAATCACTATTCTACTGAAGTGGAACTGCAACTTGATGGTTTCCTTGAATAATAGCAGTCACTACCTGGGCCAATGCTTGAAAGGCAACCCTTAACTCAGCATAGGATTCATTCTCATTCAGAGGATCAGTGGGTTGGGGTGGTTGCTTACCATTTCTATGGTTATTAGCTTGACGAAAAGGCATGTTCAAATATCATGTAAGAGTACAAGTTAAAAGTTTATTGAGATACTATAAGCACCATAGATCATGAAAGAAAGAGATAATTTCCTAAGAACGTCCTATAGCCTTTTGCTCATAAGTATGACATGCTTCACACCCATGATCAAGACTCTATGTAACATGGCTTATCTAACTCCCTAGGAATCTCATAAACCTTAGGCTCTGATACCAAGTTTGTTACGCCTTAAAACCTGGTCCTGAGATATCACACGGTGCTCAAGACTATGAGTATCCTTAAGCTAACCTTGTCTTCCTTCTACTAAAACTGAATATCATAATAATTGAATATAGATGTATAATCATACTAAAATATTGAAAACTATCTGAGATAGCTAGGAATAATCTGAATGTAATGTATGAAAACTCAATACTAAAAATATAAATCAAATCTAGCAGTCTGACAAGCTTTTATTACTTTCATCTAGAGAGTCACTGGGACAAACCCCCCACTAACTCAAACTATCTAAAAAGAAATATTGAATCATATCAACTAATAAGCTGCAAAATTTGAATGACTAAGTCCCCAAAATGTGAGAACTCACCAACTGTCGAATATAGATGTAGATGCTCAAACTACTCACGCTACTGATACTGAGCACCTAAACCTACATTATGAGATAATGTAGCATATAGATGTATAAGTAGATCAGTACTTTGAGGATGTACTGAGTATATGGGAGTGAATGCATAAGTAAAACATCATCTGATCATCAAAATTTGTAAAATAATGCATGCTAAATGTAAATGACCCACATAAGCTTAAATATCTAAAATACTAAAATCTGTAATCATGAATAACAAATCATACTTTATAAATCTAGTGAGTCATAACATTTAGTTCTGAAAGCTATACTTGTAATCTCTATTTAAATCATAGTGTCTAATTGTAGAAAGGACTCACTCTTAAATTTGAAATCTGAAAGATGAAATTAGTAACTATTATCTGTCTGTAAAGAATAATCTGAATAAAATTGTGAGCCTTTACACTTAGTTTTCTAAAAGGTTTTTGTTTAATCTTTTACTTTAACTAGCAGGGAGGTTCTCTTAACCAACATAAACCATGTGAGCTAACATGGAGTCTAATGTATCGTTCCCTTATAGGAAAACCTCACGATGGGGAGAGGTGTCATACTCTTGCAAAGGAGTATAACCTAAGGTAAGTGGTCACATATGTAACTATCACCCATATTTGAATGGGAAATAATCTGTGTTTGAACCTACGTTGGCTACGTAGTTCTGTGGAAGATAGGTCACGCTAATCCCACACTTTTTGCTCAGTGCTAAATACTACTCCCTTTAACTTGCTATGCTTATTATATTGCAAATCCACTTTAAAGCTAGCATAAAGGGTTATTACAAAACCAATTATGCATTTATCTGAGTTATTCTATAAATGAAGATGATATGAATTCTATAATCTGTAATAAATTTGTAATGTGGATTCCAAAACTTATCTGAAGATCATAAGATCAAGGCTTTATTGAAAAACTAAAAATAATCTACTCATAAGATGCTTAAAGAATCATATTTTTTCAAATATCAACATATAATCTTTGGTTTAATAACCGATGCATCAAGGTTATGTCAAAATATCATAACAATCAGGCTTGAAAATGAAAACAATGATAATTCATCTCAAAATCTTGAATTTACTGCAATAGTCATGAAAATATGAAAAATAGACATTCAATTCATCTTCCAAAATCTTTCAAATAGCAATAATGGGTATGAACCCTAATTTAAAATTCATGTATAAACATTTAAAATCATCTGAATTTGTAATTAAAACTTGGTTTTGGGCATGAGGATGAAAGAAAGTCCTTGTTCATAAACCCCACATACCTTGATTGATGATTGAATAAAGAAACTTGAATTTTGGATTCCTATTTGAGTACTTGAAGATGAGTTCTTGATTATCTTGTCTTGGGAATCCTTAATTTAGAGCTTCCTTGCAGAAACAATAATGGAATTTGATTTCTTGGATAAAAAGCTTTTGAGTTCTAGGGTTTTTTTAGAGAGAAAGGATGAAAATAAGCATAAAGTGCTTTGAGTATAATAAATTCCTTGTTTATGATGAATTGGGGCCTTGGGGATTGATCAAAATACCCATTTTAATATTTAATCAGAATTGGAAAAGCAAAATTTTCCCAATTTATCATGCCACCTCAATGCACCACTATCGTGATGGCTTATTGGAAATTGACATATGGGACCAGGGACTTTAATGTTATGCACCGCTATCACATTGCTCTATCTAAATATCATTTATACCATCAATGCAATGTGGTGCAATCACGTTGGCCTACTGGAATGTGACAATTAGAAAATTGGACTTCTCTGCGATGCGATCTTATCGCGGAGGTCCACAGAAATTGGATGAATGGGAATTTAACCTTCACTGTGATGAGGTGCTTGCCCAGATGGCATACTGCTTTACTAAAAACTCCATAACTTCTCAATCAAGTATCAGATTTGGGCAAAATTGGTATCGATGGAAAGCTTATTCAATTTTTTACACAATAGAGGGTCTAAATCTGGAAAATTTCACTTGTAAAAAATGTTATTAATTTTTTAAAACTAACCTTTGACATTCTAGGAGCATAATTAATCTAGGAAATAGTACGAGGTATTAAAATATATATGGAACATAAATGTAGGACCATGAAAATCAAATTTAAGGCAAAGTATAAACATGTGCTAGGCATCTAAATAACTGGATAACTTAATACTGAACACTTAGTCATGCAAACCTGAACTAAACATAATTTGAATACTAAACTAGGGACTGCGGGAGCTAACATTTAACTAAAATACCATAAT
Source organism: Capsicum baccatum var. pendulum (assembly GCA_030864225.1). Lineage (NCBI taxonomy): Eukaryota > Viridiplantae > Streptophyta > Magnoliopsida > Solanales > Solanaceae > Capsicum > Capsicum baccatum. The sequence continues at coordinate 163,782,784 of CM061560.1, forward strand.
CAAAGCTAATCGGGGTCCAACATATAAACCCAATTAGAAGATTTTCGATACCTTGCCAAGGGAACCAACAATGGCTGGTGTGGATCCACTTAACTAATGTCTCGAAGGACTATGGTGTCAAGCATAAACTGATAGGTGACCCCTTATAACTTATGATGGTGACGTAGTTCTAGAATTCAGGGAATGATACTAACTGTCTTTTTCTATCTTACAGAGGATCCATCTTCCCTACGTTCACTTAACGCTAAGTATTACTTTAAATTAAATGACACTAAAGTATAACTGAAATATGAACTGATAACTGATATGCTCAAGTCATGGTATTTTAGAAGTAGAATGAATTCATAATTAAAGTAATCAGGAACATATAAACTGATATCTATTTATACTCATAGGTATCTGGTGTTTATAACCTGCCAGCTCTGTCTAATGTAGCTAGACATAATAATAAAGTTTAACAATTTAAAGCCAACAACTCAACAATCTATAATAATGGGAAAAATTTATGATTTTGAAACATGGGGAATCAATAATCTCTAGGAAAACACATATTCATTATTTTGTTACACACATAAACTAATGGGAGTATACAATCTCATATTGGACCTTGAGCCCAATTAAGGGGAAAATAAATTATACTTGTAAATTTAGGGAGCTCTTAGGACTCAGTGGGTGGACAGAACCCAATGATGAAATGCTACAGACCTGTGAAAGAAAATACCTTGAAGAAATCTTCTTGAAACTTGAACTTTCTTGATGAACGCTAATTGGCTTTGGGAGAGAAGGGAATCAGTTCTTTTCTCTGTGTCAACTATTTTGAGATATGAGTGGTTAGGGTAATATTTACTCTTGATGACTGATGTTTTAGAGTTTAAACAACATGGGCTAGGTTAAAAAAGGGTGGAACTTACCAAAGAGTCCTTGTTAAAATATGCAAGAATTTTGGTTCCACTCGTCATGGCACACCTTACGATTTGTACCCTCTGGTCATGAGTCGTAACCTGAGGTTTTAAGGTTTGGACTCTTCATTGCTAAGGTAATAACTCCCCATCATTATGACTCATAAGGTCTAAGTACAAGTCATTAAGAGCATTCGTAGTCTATGACTCATTTTTGGGTTCCTTTCTACTAACGTGACAAAACCACCTAACAACTCATTGTCACTAATAACTAGTTGTAGGGTCTAGTCGTTACCCCTAGGCTGATGTTTGAGATCTTCACTAGAGTGGAGACTACTCACATATAACAAATATTTATTTATGGTAATGATTTTTCACCAGAGTCATTGTCACTACAGTGTGACAGGCCCTTAGGAAAATTTCCACAACTTTTTGCCATTCCATCGGATTAAGGCGAGACTTGCAGCCTTGGAAAACTAATTTAATAGACTATGATTTGATGGGTCTAGGGATTGAAACTTGGGGTATTACATGTTGTTTCTAGATACTCATAATCACAAGCAGACAAGAATAAATCTGATAAGAAAGCATAATTATGAACTCACAAGAATTAGATGAAAAACACGAATCTCAATTATGAATTAAACCCTCAAAATCGGTGTTTATAATTTCAAGAACAAGAATATACCTTGAAATAGTAATAACAAGTAAATTAATGAAATATTGTACAAGATATTTACTATGAGTATTTATAGACAAAACAAAAACCTATCCTAAACCACAAGGATTTGTTGAGTCAGTGCCTAAGACAAAACAAGGTATGATTGCGGTTAGATACGACAATCGTCCTTGTTGCTCGTAGGTTAGGTCTTGACTTTTGCATCTTTCAAATCTTGGTTGGTATGATTCACAGTATAAGATCATAGTATCTTTGTACGATTGTGCTTCCCTCTTGTAGCTTCTTTTTTTAATTTTTCATTTTGTAGAATATTTTACCCTTGATCTGCAGTGCGATCTCATGGTATTAGTACATGATCGTGAGTTCCTCTCTTTAGATATCCTTACAATTAACATCCACAAGCCTCTATTCTAGACTCCTTTCTGAGAATAATTGTACGATTATGACATCATGGTACATTTATGGAAAGCCTTCATCTGCATAACACCTTTATATCAACTCTAAGGCTCAACCCATGATATCCTTGGTACAATCGTTGTCAAATCCCATGGATGTTGAATGCCTTCATTTGATTCCTATAAGTCTAGAAACTGAGATTTTCTTCTCCAGACCTATTTGACTTATACATACCACAAAGATGCATCATTCCTACATAGAAATGTCTTTTTTACTCACAAATTTCCCAAGTTTAAAGCATAACAAGTGTCATAAGTTAACGACACATCAACAACCTTAACATAGAACGTTTGCATATCATCAGTCAAACAAAACATAACTGATAATGCTTAAATTAAACTCTTGAATGGGTGTAAGTGATAGTTGTCAATATAAAACCCAACTAGGTTCGGGTCGAATGCCATAGGGAATAAGGTGTGAACTCAAGTTGTTTACGATTTAATTCACTGGTCGTTTACTATTTCTTGAAATTGGGTTTAAGTTTTGCAGATAATTTATTGTCACTTTGAATTTGATATTTGTAACCAAGATTTTATGAAATAACCAGGATTATATTCACTATAGCTTACAGTACATAATAGATGCTAAAATTTACTCAAGACTCTCACGGTGGTTAGGATCACAAGCTATCTTTATCGATTATATGCACAAATGTCTCTCGACCTATTCAAGCATCTAATATCCTAATCCTCTCAGACTTAGGGAATCGCTATGCACTGTCCATATTTTAGCTCAGGTTAATCAACCTTATTACAATGTTGATTATTAAACGAAGCCTTTTCGAGTCCCTGTTGATAATTTACTTCCTACTGTTTATGATTTCTTTCTCAAGCAAACCAAAGTAGGTACACCTACGGTTTGCAACCAACAAATATAAATTATAATCTTAGAATTACCAAGAAATCCTAACACCTATTAAATATTAAGTATTTAACACCTTATCATGACCTAACCCTAGATCCCATGATCCAGGTTATAGGAGTTTAGCCACTCATGATGCAAGAAATAAGTATGCAAATTGAATTCATAAATGAAAGGATTAAATTACAATGATGAAGAAAATCAAAGGTATACGTTAAAATAAATCACAAGGCAAAGCTCCAAAATATTGGTCTTAGAGAGAGAGAGAGAGAAAAAAATTGTATCTTCTATCTTGTGCGATATGTATGTCAATAATGATTGAATGAATTAAGAAAAAACTAAAACAAGGCTTTAAATAGTTAGCCCTAAATAAGGAAATAAAATTAATGTTCAGATTTTCTTCGGAATAAATGATGGAGCTCGTGATGTCCTATCAGGAGTTTGATGGCTATCACGGATGTCATCAGATTCTCTTTAAGTTTGGCTTTTGCTGTCTCAGGATGACGGTGACAATTACGCCCTATCAGGAGTCTAACGGTGCATCATGGATGTCGTCAACTCTTCTTTGATTTTGAGAATTTCTGCCTAAGGTTGATGGTGATCTGACGACTTATCATAACTCTGATGCCTTATCACGACATGCCATCATAATGTTACAACAAATCTCATTCTCTGGTTAAGGCCGACTACATCCCTGATGGCTTATCACACTTCTGACTTCTTCTCACCAAATATCATCACAGTATTCAATTTATGCCAACTCTCTGGTTATGTTTGACAACAACTGTGATAACCTATCATTGGTCTGATGACTTATCACAGATGTTATCAGCCATACTTCTCTTCAAATTTCTCAAGATTTTAATTTTTTTCCCTCCATTTATGTTGGTTCTCTACTCCATTATCTTATACTGTAAAATTAACATAAACACATCAAAAAACGACAAAAGTTGCTTAAGTCCTCGCAATTATTCTAGGTTATGGCCTTAAATGTGTTAGCAATTGCTCACACATCAACACCCTCAACTTAAAATAATTGCTTGTCCTCAAGCAACTTAATCCAACTAAGACAACCCATAGCACATTCAGCAACCAATTTTCTATTTAAGGTCAATACAAAGTTATTCCTCCAATGCGAAACCAACTAATACCAACTGTGCATACCATTTAAAAAACAATATTGTAACACCAAGGACTCAATCAACGACATCAATCTTAGGCTTAACAACCATTCACATACCAATGCCATACTCTCTGAATAAGTGAGCAGCTAGAAACGATACCAGTGTGCCCTGACAACAAAGAAATCCCCCTCTTCTCATATAAGGAATCCAAAAATGCAAAAGGGGTCATCAAAAGACTCTTCACTCTTAAAAGAAAGTTCCAGTCAGTGTATGCCAAGTACCATAGACTTGCCCTTATTTTCGTTACCAAGATCTTCAAGTAGGCCATCTAATCACTATAGGACTTCTTTTAGGCTTATAGTATGGTTTGGGGATGGTATGATATTCAAGGTCATTTAGAGTGACTATGCCTCCTTGACACTACACTACTTTCTTTGGGCTCACTTATTATCCATTTTTTCTTCTTCTCTTTTCTTGAACATCCATATTTAAGTTGGGTGCTACTCTTTCCCCTCTCTCTTATTATATATATATATATATATATATATTGTATCAACCAGCTTTGATTCTTTCTCCTTTATTCCACCCTTCTTCATACTCGTCCTACATCATGCACCCCTATGATTGCCACCCTCAACTTAGGTTGTTTTCTTAGGTTAAGGTGCTCAGTGTTCAAGGAAGTCCAGGGACTAATAGGTTCATTGTGGTATAAATGGGAAGGTGAAAGGTGTCATACGAAAAAATGGTCAATTTAGGCTCTACAGAAGGATTAAGGGGTGTTATGCACATAGGGACGGCTATTTAGGATAAAAGTGGGTTAATCACCAACGGCCTATGATCCTATCCTAACTCCTATATTATGACCATGGAAATACCAACCAGGCAAGTTCTGGCTTTAGCATACAGAGGGAAACAAGTAGTAGCTCACACACACCTGGCACACAAGTATATCATAGACCACTGCTTATCTAGTTCATGCAATTGTTCAGAAGTGATCATCAAGCAGCTCTAACTAATGCCACAACAAAATTCACGATAGTCACAAGTAAATGTAATCCACATATTTTATCAAACAAAACACTAGAGGGGCGTTTGAAAGTCAATCAAAAACATGTCAGCTTCTTTTTATGCTTTTATTTCTCCTAGTTACCACAACTACGTTACAACAACAGACTACCCTACACCCTCAACTTAAAATCAAAGAAAATCTAAATGAAGGGTTGGAGTATACCTATACTGAATCGATCTCAGAGATCATGGGTTGTCTCCTATGCAGTGCCTGATTTAGCATCGCGCCATGACTCAGGTATCTTGATTACTTCAGACTTTATCGAGATAAATAATGGTGATGTTTTTCACTGATTCCTTTGGACCAATATAAAGATTGACTCATTGCCCATTTACCATAAAGGTACTGCCGTATTTATTTTCGAGTTCTACTATTCCCGATGAGTGGACTTGACTAACCTTGAAAGGGCCTGACCACTTAACTTTTAGCTTGCCTGGGAATAATTTGAGTCTGAAATTAAATAGATGTACCAAGTACTCTTTTTTGAATTCTCGTTTCTCTATTCTCCAATCATGGTACTTTTTTATCTTTTCTTTATATAGATCTGCTCATTCATATCCCCTGAGATGGAATTCATCCATCTCATTCAAATTTCCTAGTCTCATCTCTGTTGCTTTCTTCCAATTCAAATTTAACCTTTTGAGCGCCCATAAAGCCTTGTGTTCCATCTCTATTGGAAAGTGGAAATCTTTTCCATAGACCAACTAAAATGATGGCATGCCAATGGGTGTCTTGAAAGTAGTCTGGTAAGCCTATAGTACGTCATCAAGCTTTCGAGACTAGTCTTTTCAGCTAGCATTCACCATTTTGGCTAGGATGGCTTTAACTTCACGATTTGACACCTCCACTTTCCCACTGGTTTGTGGGTGGTATGGGATGGCCACTTTGTGTTGTTTCACTCTACATTTTTCCAAAGCTTCTCAAAACATTTTGTTGCAAAAATGAGATCCTTCATTGCTTATGATAGTATGTGGTACTCTAGAGCGAGACAAGATGTTCTTTTTGATAAAAGCAACAACCCTCTTTCCTTCGTTATCAGCCAAGGGCATAGCTTCGACCCACTTAGAGACATAGTCAATGGCAACCAAAATATACTTCATCCCATATGAGCTTACAAATGGACCCATGAAATCAATGCCCTAGACATCAAACATCTCCACTTCAAGCATCTTAGTCAAGGGCATCTCATGTCTTTTAGAGATTGACCCCTGCCTCTAACATTGGTCATATTTCAGCATAAACTCGTGGGTGTCCTTAAACAATGTTGGCTAATAATAGCCACTCTGCAACACCTTCCTGGCCATTCGGTCACCCTCATGGTGTACCCCAACTAAGGAGGCATGACATGCTTCTAATATACCCAATACATCTACTTTCGGTTCACATCTCAGTATGATATTTTCTGTGCATCACCGAAAAAAATAAGGCTCATCCCAGAATTAATGTGTTGCATTATGCAAGAATTTCTTCCTTTGGTGGAAAGAAAGATTTTCTAGGATGACCTCACTCATAATATAGTTTGCATAGTCCGTGTACCAAGGCAATTTTTTCATAGCAGCCGCCAGGATCTCCTTATCAGGAAATGTATCATTTATCTTTGTTTCATCACTGGCTTTCTGTCCACCTTCCATTCTTGATAGATAATCCGCAACCTTGTTTTTATAACCTTTCCTATCTTTGACCTCGAAATTAAATTCTTGCAGCAGCAACAGCCATCTAATAAGCCTTTGTTTTGCTTCCTTCTTAGCCATCAAATACCTAAAGGCAGCATGGTCGGTGTGGAACACCACTTTGGTCCCGAGTAGATAAGCTCTGAATTTCTCAAAAGCATATACCACAGCCAGAGTTCCTATTCAGTGATGGTGTAATTATTTAGCGCTCCATTCAGTGCTTTGCTAGAGTAATATATTGGATAAAATAGTTTGTCCCTCTTTTGTCCCAATACAGCTCCCAGGGCAAAACTTCTTACATCACACATTATCTTAAATAGTTTTGCCCAGTCAGGTGCAATAACAATAGGTGCTTCAACTAGCTTCTTTTTAAGACACTCAAATGCCTTTAAGCACTCGTCATCGAAGAAAATTTTAAATTTCTTCTCCAAAAGCTTGCAAAGTGGATTTTCAACCTTAGATAATTCATTTATGAATATCCGATAAAAGCAGGAATGACCAAGAAAACTACGCACTCCCTTTACTGAAATGGGAGGTGGTACTTTCCAGATAATTTTCCACTTTTGCTCGATCAACTTCTATCCCTTTTTTTGGAAATTGTGTGGCCAAAATGATGCCCTCCTTTACCATGAAATGAAATTTTTCCCAGTTAAGCACTAGGTTAAATTCAACACATCTTTGCAAGGCCACATTCTGATTCTCCAAATACATTTCAAATGAATCACCCACCATAGAGAAATCATCCATAGCCTAAATTCGATCCTCTTAAATACAAAAGTGCCATATGGGCATGTGAATGTCGTCTTCTCCTGATCTTTAGGAGCAATAGAAATTTGGTTATATCTAGAATAACCATCCAAGAAGCAATACCACCCCCTACCAGCCAATTGGTCAAGCATTTGGTCCATAAACAACATTGGGAAGTGGTCCTTCAGAGTCGAAGAGTTTCTGGCCTGAGTGGAATCAACTCATTCTTTTCATTACCAATCACTTTCATACCCCTTTTTTGGGCATACATTGAATTGGGCTCACCCACTTCCTGTCATAAATAGGGTAAATCACTCCTGCATCCAACCATTTAATAATTTCCTTCTTACCACCTCTTGCACTGGTGGGTTAAGATGGATCTGATGTTTTATGGTTGGAATACAATCTTTCTCAATTTGAATTTTATGCGTGCAGATGCCCGGGGGAATACCAATAATATTTGTGATGGTCCACCTTATTGCTCTCTTGTGCTTCTGAAGTACTGAAATAAGTGCATTCACCTATTGTTCTCCCAAATTAGCTACAATAATAATAGGTAGTGTGTTCTCTTTATCAGGAAACACGTACCATAAATGCCCTTGCAACTCCTTCAACTCCAACACTGGAGGATCTTCAATAGATGGCTTGGCTGGCGGCGTCGGTCGATTAGCCAGATCAACGTCCAGATTTTTGGGAGCATAAGGATATGAACCCATACCTATCAAGGCATAAACTGTCTCTTTGTACTCCCCATTTCCTTTAATATAATAATTCATCATTACCGCAACCAAAGTTTCAATAACAAGTTGCTCAATTATGGGCACATCTTGTTCGTCCTCAAAATACACACCAATTACTGAGAACACACTTATTTTCTCATGTTGTTTCATTGATTTTCCATATCACCCATGCTACTTCATCGTTCATCTAGAATAAGAGCTCATTCGCTCTCAAATCAATGAACACACTTTTGGTTGCGAGGAATGGTCGACCCAAGATTATGGTCACCTCAAAGTCCACTTTGCAGTCCAAAATGATTAAGTCTACAGGGAATATAAAATTGAAAACCTTTACCAACACATCATGTAGAATACTGATAGGTTGCTTTACTGACCTATCCATCATCACCAGTCTCATGTTGGTGGGTGTGGGATTCCCCGACCCAACTTTCTACAAATAGACAATGGCATCAAATTAACGCTTTTTCCCAGATCACATAGTGCGTTGGTGAATTCCATAGTTCTAATTGTGTAGGGAATAGTGACTGCCCCTAGGTCTGGCTTCTTCTGCATTAAGGTCCTTGTAGAGATATCACTACAAACGTGGAGATCTTCTTTTAATTGACAGCTCAACGCTCGTTTCTTCATCACAAGATCCTTCATGAATTTCGCATATCCTGGCATTTGCTCAAGTACCTCAATCAAAGGCACATTTATTGTCAATTGCTTGAGCATTACCATAAATTTGTCGAATTTGGCATCATTAGCCTTTTTCCTTAATCATTAAGAAAAGAGAGGTGGTGGTCTTGGGATAGTTTTCAATACCACTTCCAGTTCCTTCGCTCTCACCTTTTTTGAAGCATCAATAGAACTATTCAGCTTCTCAGACTCCCCTAGATTGCTTTCTTCTGGTTTATCCATAACTATCTCATTATTCGCAGATATACAGAAGGTCCAGGTAAGATCTTACCACTCTTAGTGGTAATATCCAGACATGAGCCATCAGTTTGCGGATTCTGAGCCATTTCACTAGATACAGAATTACTTCTTCTCTGGTTCAGCACTGTGGAAAGTTGGCTCATCTGCTGCTCTAACTACTTTATAGAAGTTGAGTGTGAACTAACCAACTGACTTAGAGTAGAAAATTCACTCTTCATAGTATTTACCCCTGAGTTGGTAGCCTCAACTCCTTCCAACATTTTTTCCATCAAGTTCTCCATAGTCATTTTTCTAGAGCTAGTTGTAGTAGCTTCCCAATTTCTAGGAAGAACATATAACCCACTCCTTTCATTTCTGCTTCTATAGTTCCTTTGCTCCCTATCTCTGTAACCAGGCTTGTCATAAATATTCCGACCTTGATTCCCTTGGCTATTGCCTCAGAACCCCCCTTGATTATTAACATAATTAGCCTCTTCTTCAGGCTCAACATTAAATCAGTCCTGAGAAGTCACAACCTTTACTTTCTAAATATTCCCCGATAATAAGTACTTGGTGAGCAAGTCCATCTGAGTCATTAGATAGGCCATATATTGATCCTGCTCCTCATCTCTTTTGTGTTGTTCAACAGTCATTCCAACATGAACAGTGGGGCTTGCCACCACAGAATCCATGGTGCACCAAGCCCGACTCCATTTGGTTATCCTATTCAGCATATTTGAGGCATCTTAAAAAGACAAATTAACAAATGAAACACCAGCGGTGTTATCTACAATAGGCTTTGTTACAGAGTTAAGAGCCTTGCATAAAGTCTTCATCAAATGTATGTCCATCATGTTGTGGTTCGAACACTGTGTCAGCTTCTCCTTGAACCTCTCCCAAGTTTCATGCAAGACCTCAGTCGGGAGTTGTCTAACATTGTTGATCTCATCCCTCAATTATACCCTCCTGGAAGGAAGAAAGAACCCTTCTAGTAAATCTCCTTTCAAATTCCTCCAGTTAGTTATAGAATCAAGCGTCAGCTTATTCAGCCATAATGTTGCCTCCTCAAACAGAGACAACGGGAACAACCTCAACTAAATAGTGTTCTGGCTCACTCCTGGGTTATCAAAAGATTTGCAAATGGTGAAAAAATTAACCAGATGCAAGTTAGGGTCATTCCCAGGAAGGCCTCCAAACAACCTTTTCAAGTTCAGGAGTTGGATCATCATGCTTGTAATGTTGAACTTTTCTCCAGGTGCCAACGGTGGAGGAATGATGGCACCCATTGCACCTGCTCCATCCATAATGTCATCGTTATCATCAAACTCATAATGCAATGGTTGTTCTTCCATTTTTTTAATGTGTTGGAGTTCGAGATTGAGTTGTGCTTGGCGTACAATGTTAAGATCCTGCAAATAAACAAAAATAACAAACAAACATAAATCTAGAAAATGTAACTAACAGTAAATTAGCAAACGCAAACTTTCAGTTTACAATCGTACTCCACGGCAACGGTGCCATTTTTAACAATGCTTAAATTAAACTCTTGAATGGGCATAAGTAATCATTGTCAATATAAAACCTAACTAGGTTGGGGTCGAATCCCACAGGGAATAAGGTGTGAACTCAAGTTGTTTACGATATAATTCACTAGTAGTTTACTATTTCCTGAAATGGGGTTTAAGTTTTCCATATAATTTATTGTCACTTTGAATTTGATGTTTGTAACCAAGATTTTATGAAATAACCAGGATTATGTTCACTAGGGCTTACAGTACATGACAGATGCTAAAATTTACTCAAGACTCTCACAGTGGTTAGGATCACAAGCTATCTTTATCGATGATATGCTCAAATGTCTCTCGACCTATTCAAGCATCTAATTTCCGAATCTTCTCGAACTTAGGGAATTGCTATGCACTGTTCAAATTTTACCTCAGGTTAATCAACCTTGTTACAACGCTGATTATTAAACGAAGCCTTTTCGAGTCCTTGTTGATAATTCACTTCCTACTGTTTATGATTTTTTTCTCAAGCAAACCAAAGTAGGTACGCCTACTAATTGCAACCAACAGACGTAAATTATAATCTTAGAATTACCAAGAAATCCTAACACCTATTAAATCTTGAGAATTTAAAACCTTATCATGACCTAACCCTAGATCCCATGATCCAGGTTACAGGTGTTTAGCTCCTCATGATGCAAGAAACAAGTATGCAAATTGAATTCATAACTGAAAGGATTAACTTACAATGATGAAGAAAATCAAAGGTATACTTTGAATTGAATCACAAGGTAAAGCTCCAAAATATTGGTCTGGAGAGAGAGAGAGAGAGAAATCATATCTTCTATCTTGTGGCATATGTCAATCGATAATGATCGAATGAATAAAAAAAACAAAAACAAGGCTTTAAATAGTTAACCATAAATAAGGAAATAAAATTAAAGTTCAGATTTTCTTTGGAATAGATGACGACACTCGTGACGGCCTATCACAGAAGTCGTCAAATTTTCTTTAAGTTTGGCTTTTGCTATCTCAGGAAGACGAAAACAATGACATCTTATCAGGAGTCTGACGGTGCATCATGGATGTCGTCAGATCGTCTTCCATTTTGAGAATTTCTGCCTAAGGTTGACGGTGATCCTGATTCCTTATCACAACTCTGATGCCTTATGACGATATGCCGTCACAACGTTACAGCAAATCTCATTCTCTTGTTAAGGCTTACGACATCCCTGATGGCTTATCACACTTTTAACGTCTTATCACCAGAAGTCATCACAGTATTCAATTCATGCCAACTCTCTAGTTATGTTTGATGACAACTGTGATAGCCTGTCATGGGTCTGACGACTTATCATAGATATCGTCAGCCATACTTCTCTTCAGCTTTCACTAGATTTCAATTTTTTTGCCTCCATTCTTGTTGGTTCTCTACTCCATCATCTTATACTGTAAAATCAATATAAACACATCAAAAATGACAAAAGTTGCTTAAGACCTTGCAATTATTCTAGGTTAAAGGCCTTAAATGTGTTAGCAATTGCTCACACATCAATAACCATACTAAAACTAAACTAACCGTCACTTAAACAAGAGAAATCCAAGAGTACTATGATAGTCCTATTTTAAAAAACTTAATTTAAGCTTGCATAAATCAAAACACAATTTCAAAACCACATTCATTTATCATTAAAACTCAAAATTTGCTATGTATACACAAATTCTTTATAATGACATAATGAGGTCAAGTAATGGAATTATATTATCAACAAACAACCTAGCAAGAAAATCATTGACACTACCCAAACAATCAATAATTATAATGCAACCCCTACACTATCACATCGAAGAAGTCCCTAGCACTCAATATATGCAATGAATATCAAGACAAGGATTGAAATGACGCACTCATTCTCACAATGAAGTATAGACAATATGCTTTTGATAGCATACGCTTTCCCTTATTTTCTATACCTCAATTTTTAGACAGTTAGATTAGGATCAATATAAGATTTTTCTTGGCTTTTAATATAGGTTCAGGGATGGGTATGGTACATATGGATAAACTTAGTAACCCTCCTTGGTACCGCACTACTTTTGGCTCCAATTTTATGCCCTCTTTATTTTTCCCCCATCAAAACTTTTGCAGACCTTGTGTGGGTTTCCTTTTCACAACTTTATCTTTTTTCCTTTTTTATGATTTCTTTAACTCCTCTCTTTTACTTTTTTCTTTCACACAATACCTCTCCCTTATTCTTTTTTATTTTGCTAACTTTTTCTACATAACCAAACTCTTTATGAACCCCTATAATTGTCACTCTCATCTTAGGTTCTTTACCTAAGTTGAGGTACAAAGTGTCCAAGGAAGGAACATGTACAAGGAAAGTTCATTCTAAACAATTAGAAAGGTGAATAGGCTAGTTTAAAGAGGTGTATTTAGGCCCAAATTTTAGATTCAAGGGATATTACATTTATTTGGTAGGCATTTTAGGCTTTCAGTGAACTATTCAAGAACGACATATGATCCTTTCCTAAACAACTATCCTTCAACTTTGGTGAGACTAACCGCGTGAGTTCTAGATCACACACACATACCGACTAGGTAAGACCTCTCACACTTGGCTCGGGGCCACATACTAAGTCAGTACCTATTTGGTTCATGCAATCTAGGTTACAACTATCACATTTATAATCCTAATGCCATAATAAGGTCTACATTAGCAATAATTCAGGGTAAGAACACAACACAACTTAAATATCACAAAAATATTTATGAAGTTGTATCAATAAAACATTTAGAACACATGTTACATGGTCTTTTTATATCGAATCCACTAAGTTCTCCTATTTCTCTCTTGGTTACACAAGATATATAAAAATAATACAAAAACAAAGAAAATAAAAACTCCTAAAAGAAATACAAAAACAAAAACCCTTGGATGTGGTACACACCCACCCTTAACTTAGAAACCATTCAATGTCCCCATTGTAAGAAAACATTGAACTAATAAGAAACAAAAGTAGGAAGATACCAGTGGTACGTACTAAATGCCAATCATCGACTGATTCATCAGGGTCACAAAGGTGACCTTATCTTGGTCTCCAACTCTAGTGGTCTCAGTTGTAGCTATGGCACTCTTAGCTAAGTGGAAACCAGTGGCGGTTGGTGTACTAAATGGTTATATTAAGGGATAAATCCATGCACCCATTCATCTAAATGACAACAACAACAACAATACTAGTAGAACGGACTTTTCTCTTTTGGAAAATGGGATCCTCAGAGGTTCACTCATGCTCTTTTATTTTTTTTGTCTTGCTATTTTTATCCTTTCTCATTTTTTTATATGGGCTTATAAATTGTTATCTATCTTCTATGCCTTCTCATCTACCTCCTTAATCATTCCTTCATATACCAAAGACTAGGTAAGAAAATTCAGGACCTCAACATAAATACTCAAATTCATGAACATCGAGAGCAGTAGAGGATGCACAACTGAGAACTACCACTCAACTAACTTTTTCATTTCAATCATAAAGGCAGCTAACTCCTTAGTTACTGTTCTTAAATTGAGAGCCTAAATAACTCAACCTAGCCATTTTGTAGCTTTTAAATCTATCAAAATGGATCTATATCCCCCATACTGCTACCTTTATTTCATCCTCTACATAGGGTTTTACCTCTACCTCCAACTTCTTGATTCGTGCATCTAAGTGATAACGTTCAAAATTATACTTTACATTATGTATAAAGCGATAGTTGCTAATATATTTAACCAATAAAGAGTCAAGGCCAAATCCACGAAGAGTGAAGATATAGAATTCAAGACCTATAAATGTTGGTAGTTAACTAGATTTTAACTCGTAGTGTGAAGTTAAACAAAATAAAAAAAAATGCGGTGGTTTTTTTTGAGTAATTTTGTAACAATAATATGAGATTGCAGTATCAAAGAGTGAATTTAAATGGGGAGAAACCTTGAGGTTATGATATTATAGGTGGGAGTCATGCATTGATTATCAACAATTTATCCAAGGTTAGTTATGGGTATTGGGTAGGATAAATTAAAGGGTATTGGTGCTATTATACCGGCTTTGAAGGATTATATGGGCTCTAAGGTAATAGATGTTTGCAACCCTTAATTCTCAATTAGACATGGAAAAAAGGAAAAATCCATCACAAGCAAATAGGTGTCTTTTGGGGATAATCCAATTAGCCCTCAGATATTTTTCAAATCTAACCTGCTTGCAGAGATTAGTGATCATGGATGGAAACAGTAACATAGGCCCACCTAAGTTCTTGTAAATTCTTAAATCCACCATAACAAAGAGACCAGCATTGAAAGAGATGTTGTCTATGATTCTATCTACCATCTGGGCTCACATGAGAAGGATATTTGTCAAATTTATGCTTGTAGAGATACAACTAGAAAGAATAGACAACCAAATCTGTGTTTCTACCCCAAACTCACGCAAAGTGATCCATGTTTTTTTGGAGGTCCTTGTGACCTCTCCCAAGGCACAACTGTGAGGCTAACCAACTCCCAAGGGCATAATATTTTTCCTCAAATTCACTTCAATTGAAATTTGGTAACCTATATATCTCATTGATTGCATCATATCCAAAGTTGACAACCTTAGCCCTAATCCTCATGAATGGGTCAGATAGAGTTACAACTTTAAGGTTTTCATAAAACTCCCACACCCATTATTCATTGGCTTGGCATGGATCCAGGGCAAAGAATCTCCATCCCATTGTCTATACTCTCTAATAGAAGGCTGGAAGTTTCTCAGGCACTTTATCTAATAAGATACCTCACTCAAGGAGTAGCTTCTTCTTCTCCAGATTCTCATAATATATGGTCTAACAGTTAGGAGAAAAAAAATCTGGTTTGGTCAAACTATACTATTCTTAGCATTTGAAAACTTGAAAAAAAAACATGAACCTACAAGATTATAATTGGAAAAAAATGTTGTGAGAATGCGAGAAGCTAAAGAAATGGCTCAGGATCAAATTAGGTCTTAAAAATAGAAGCCCAGAATTTTAGGCAGACCTGCAAGCATTCACAGGTGTTGTGATCGCACTCTATTGAGTTAAAATAGCGACACTTGAGGTCCTGTTTAATAAACCTCAGGTGTTGCAATCTCACTCTATTAAGTCATCACCACAACACCTGAAGGGCCTGCTAGATAAGCCTCTTGTGCTGCGATCGCACTTTGCTGGGTCGCAATTGCAAAAACTGAGATTTCATCATCCCCAAGCTTCCCAAACCCAAACTTTGCAATTTCTTGACCAAATTTGGTTCACACAACATGTATTAAATAAATATTAGGAACCACACTTTATAATCACTTAAATATGCCCTCAGAATCGTAAAGCCATCATGGACTTCATTTGGACATTTCCAAACACTTGGTATGTACTTCAAATTATCACTTGTTCTAAATCAAATTTGGGTACTCAAGACTTCCCCAATAAATCACAAACTAATAAAAATGCCAACCATACCAGATAAAGCAATTTTAAACACTATGTTTTGCAAGAAACTACAAACCCAAGTTTTGTCCCTAATCGTGCTACTAAGGATCAATTTTTACATTTAGAAAGGGGATTAAAAGGGCATACCTACTGTTTACATGCACATGTAGATAAATATCCCTTGAGAACCATTTAAGACTGATGGAAATAGGGTTATTTTGGGTATATAAAATATGGGGAGAGAATTGGAATCAATTTTTAGAATATTGAGGCTAGTTATAACTGCTTCTATCGCGATCGCAATAAAGTATAACAATCATGATATCCTCCTATCCTGAATATCACAATCACTTCAACCTTATGGAGATTGCCAGAACTGAGGTATGTTTAAGGCACGCTGAGCTTCCAAACCATAATCACGATCTTTACATCATGATTGTAGTAACTGAGATTCCTTAGTTCCCCTATTTTGTCAGTTCATATGTTTCAAAAATAAATTTGAATCCACTTATCATCACCCAAGTTTCTCACATCACCTTCAAAGTGCCCAACTTTTATTGTTTAATCAAAAATAAAAATAAAAACTAACCTAACAATCTAAATCCAAAGGACATGTGCCAAATTTATGGCAATGATAGGTTTCCTCCTATCTAGAACTTGATTTTACATCAATACATGACGTCCATGCCTCTAATATACTTATCATCTCTACCTTAGGAATACATATTTGGACCACTTTATCTTCATACTTCCAAAATAAGTATGGATCCTCCCAGATAACTTCCTTTTATCAAACATAAAATTCTTTTGATAATGGAATGATAGGTCCTCAGGCACCACATTACTGACCAAATAATTGGCAAATTCTCCAAATCATAGAATCAAGTATTGTGCTGCAATCAATACCTACTCTTCTGAAAAAGTATCATTAGTCTCAAGCCTATACTTCAATTTTAGCATTGCCTCCTCCTCATGATGTGATAAGTGGTCAGTCACATCATTTTTTGTCCTTGACTACAAAGTCAAATTCCTACAACAGAAGTATCCAATGATTTAACTTTATCTTTGCATTCCATAAGGTACCTAAGAGTTACATTATCTGTATGCACAATCACTTTTGTTCCAAGAAAATAAGATCAAAATTTCTCAAATGAAACCACCACAACGAGAAATCTTGTTTAATCATAGCATAATTTTTTTGAGCTGGGTTAAGTTCTTTGCTAGCATAATAGATTGAATGTATGATCTTCTCTCTATTTTGACCTAGGACTAATCATAGCGCTATGTAGATCTATGTCATTAGCATTACAAATAACCTCAAATGGCATGGACCAATTAGGTACACAATAATAGGAGTTGAAATCAACTTCTCTTTCAAGCAGTAAAATGCCTTCCGACATGATTCATCAAACACAAACTTTATCTCCTTTTTCAATAACTTACACAAGGATATGATATTTTGGAGAAATCCTTTATGACTCTACAATAAAATCATATATGTCCCAAAAATCTTTAAATAACTTTCATAAAAATTTCTAGAGGAAATTGTTCAATCAACTTAATATTTTCTTTGTTAACCCCACTCCCTTTCTTCAAAATCATATGAGCAAGCAGTATTCCTTCTTTGACCATGAAATGTCACTTCTCCCAATTTATCACCATATTTAGTCCTCACATCTCCTCAAGACACTAGTAAGATGTCAAAAATTCTTCAACTGAGTCACTAATAATAAAGAAGTCATCCATAAGTCCCTCAATAGTATTCCCTACTATGTTAGGAAACTGGATATCATTCAATGTTGAAAGGTTATTGATTTATTACACAGAATAAAAAATATTATTTTGAATTGGAATGTCTCTTCGTCCTCGAGGGTAGTTAAAATCTAATTGTAACTCAAATAATCATCAACAGAAAAAATGCCATGCTCGGCCAATATGATGGTTTAACATCTAATTCATGAAAAGTATCAGAAAGTGATCCTTCTCAGTCTATGCATTCAACTTGCTATAGTCCATGAATACACGCCAACAAGTGACCAATGTCATACGATTAAGCTTATTCCTATCATTTGGAACCACAATCATTCCACCCTTTTTATACTCATATTGGATCGACCTCACCATTTTCTATTATAGTAGGGTAAACCTCTCTCGCATACAAGCTCTTTATGATTTCCATCTTCACTACCTTTTTCATAGAAAGAATTAGTAATTATTGATGCTTAATACTAGGCATATAATCTAGATAAACATGGATTTCGTACATACAAATTCCAGGAAAAATTCCAATAATTTAAGCAATGGACAATCCAATGGCCCTCTTGAAGCTTTACAATGCAGACACTAAAGCCTCAACTTTCCAATCTACCAAATTAGCAATAATAATGGCTGACAATGTATTGTTGGCTCCCAGAAATGCATAATGAAGATGGTATGTAAGATCCTTGAGCTTCAAAGATAGAGGCTCCGTAATATAAGGCTTATCAAGTCGAGTGACTCTTTTCTTTAAGTCAACATCTAGCTTATTTTGTGCAAATTTTTATGAACCCCTAATTTCAAGTGCGCTTACCATCTCATAATAGCCATCAATATCATCACCTTCAAAATTCTAATGATTGTTTCAAGTTCTTCGAATACAAGCCTCTCCATAAAAAGAGCTACCAATATATCCTCATTGATTGTATCAATCACAAATTATACATACATCATTTGACTGCTTCATGGATTAGCATATATTGATAGTCACATTTTTTTCATTTAGTTTAAACCTTATCTACCTAGAATCTATATCAACCAACACATATACAGTCGTAAGGAATGGTCTACTCAAAATAATGGGAACCTCAAATTCAACCACACTGTTAACCTCATAGTCAAGGATGACAAAATTAACCAATAATATAAAAAATGCAACTTTTACAATAACATCACAAAAGGTCCCCACGGGCTTCTTCACAATATGATCTACCATAAAAAGTCTCATCAATGACAGTTTGGGCAACCTGAACCCCAACTGACTGTATACTACTAGTGGCATTACAGAAATGCTAGCACTTAAGTCACAACGATTTTGCAAAGTTGAAAGAACAATAGTGCATAGAATCATAAAAGATCTACGGTCTTATTTCTTCTCTTCCAGAGAGCGGGAAGCTATGGCACTACAATGGTGCACATTATCTATAGGCTCAAAACACAGAATCTCTTTTTATCACTAACTCCTTTCTAAACTCTGCATAACCCAGTATTTGCTCAAGATCCTCAAGTAGAGAGATGTTCCGGGAAATTCTTTCAACATGGGGAGAAACTTCTGATACTTTCCTTTAACAACCTTCTTCTTTAGTCTTTTTTGGAAAAAGAGGAAGAGATCGTGGAATGAAAGTCAATAAATTTGAGGCCTCTATTTCCTTCCCTTTATTAACATAGATTCAATTTTGGCAACTAGGGCTTTTCAAATGCATTCTTGTCAAAAACCAATTTTTTTATTCAACCACTTTCTTATCATTAACAATCACTGACTCTACCTTATTTTAAATGACCATGGGCATTGGCGGATCAACAATCATCTTATCACTCCTAATATTAATAGCCAAGTAATGACTATAATTTTTGAGATTTTGGGTGGTGTTACTCGGAATTTTCCCTTTTGATGTCGATTCAATAAGGTGGGCAAATGACCAAACTATTGCTAATGCTTCTTGATGGTGGCAGCATGTGATTCAACCTTTTGAGTCATACCCAAAATATCTGCGCTAGCTTCTAAAGGCACTCATTATTTTTCCCTACCCTTTTATCACATTAGTTAGAATGTCTTGTATCTTTGAATTGCTCAAATCAGTATCTCGGCTACTAAATGAAATATAGAGGACACGTATATCCTTTTAATTGTCCTTTCTCTTTTAATCACCATCCCTTCCTTTACTACTATCTCTATTCCTAGGCCTACTGTAGTTGTTTTCTTTATTATAGTTCTTGCCTTTTTTTCGTATCCCACAGTTCCAATGTTCTTGATTAGACCCTGGACCTTGGCTTAGATACCTGGAACCTAATTTATTATGTACTAAATATCCTTCTTACAATTAGAATTATCATTCCTAGGTGGCTTCACGTATGATCCAACCACATTTATATTTTTTTGTTTACAGTTGCAATCTTCTTCGTAAACAAACTAAGTGCACCCTCAACTGAGCCAACTCTTGAGTGACTAAATCATCTATCTCCCTTAGCTCTACAGATGCTCTAATCATTATATGTTTCTACGGGTCTGTGTCCTTTACGAGTGTGCCAACCGCAATTTGTTTTAGTGATTAAATCTAAAGTCTCAAAAGCCTAATCACAATGTAATCTCATAAATGCTCCACCTATAATAATGTCTACTATAACCTTACTATTGGCATTCAAACCTCAATAAAAGATATCAACAAAGATATGGTCTAGTATTCTATGATTTAGGACATTTTGTAGAATCTTCTTAAACCTCAACTAGTTCATAAATAACAACTCCAAATGTAACTGCTTAAAGTTATAAATATCATATTTCAATTGCAATATTCTAAAAGGTGGGAAAATGGCACAACCCAAACTAGGGCTTGGCCGTGTTGGGTATCTCAAGTCCTGTATGGACCAGAGATCACCTCCTACAATTAACCAACCCAACATAACACACCCCAAAGTTGGATAAATTCCAAATATATAAGAAAATAGCATACAATAGCTTAAGAAAGTTTAACTATACGTCCATAACCAACCATCGATGACCTGTCAAACGATAGACCAACACCACTTAATAACCAACGTAGTCCAAACAAAGCCTTCAAAATAATGAGCCAAAACTGAATACTAACAAAATGTCGGGACATGCCCCCGACAATAGCCAAAAACCAAATCCAAGGGAATAAGCAAAAATGTAAGGGAAATCGTAATCAAGAAATGGGATCTTCCAAAGTTTGAACGCTCACTACTTCAATCTAACACGCTAGTATATCAAAAATCTAAGTCACTTAGCAGAAGGTGTGGAAGTATAGCCAGTTCCTTCTTTGCATGGGGATACAACGTTCAGAGACAATTAGCAATTAGAGCACTAGCATGTAACTCAGGGATAGAGAAATAAAATAATGCCATGATAACAGTTTAAACCAGTACAACATATAATGTGTAATATCATATGAAGTATATATACATATACATATACACATACACATACTAGGGTAGGGAGTAGGGCTTAGCATAAACTTCAAATAAATTACTAAACTGGGTTGTGAAGTTTTACCATCATAAATGCACCCACAGGTTATATGGGTCCAGTGTTACCATATGGGTGGGCCTCAATGTATGTTAGTTGCACGAATCTTAGATATCAATAAGACCAAGATTCCCTTGTACCATTCATCCTCCATAATATATATATATATATATTTGCACTTGTGGATTCCCTTGTACCCCAAAAGCACTTGGTCATCAAAACCAACCCTCATGTAGAAAAACACGAGTTTCCAATATTAGTTCTTTGGATTCATACCTTCACGGCTAGTTAACATAACTGTCATTATTGCCCAATTGAAAAATTTATCAAATAACCCAATCACCAATTCCAGGACTCAATTATTAAGGCATTATTAAGTGTTATCATCATACCGACTAAGCCAACACTTAGGGATTTCGGTGTGCCTCGCAGACTCTATTATAAAAATTACTTAGGGGATTCCCGTGTACCCTGCAAGGTTTTCAAGATAATTGACGTCCATTTAACGAATTAAGCCATGCATTATTGTCGAGAAATAAATCAAAACAAGTGATAATGCATATTCTAAAACAAATTATGCAAGTGGGTTGAGGTTTTTACCAATTTCCATACCAAACCAATTAATTTGGGGATTTTTTTGTACCCATATATCCATGATTTACCAATTTTGGGATTCCATTGTACCTAAGTCCATCCACCATTCCCATGCACCCCAAAGCAATTACCAAACATCAATTTAATAAAAATAATTTCATATATATCATAAAAGAAGCATTTAAACAACTTACATTCAAAACCCTCAACCCTTAGTTCAAAACCCAATATCAAAACTATATAAACTTTGTCCAAATCATACCATTAAGAAAATACAAGTGTAGGGGAAGAGTAAAATGCCTCAAATACTAAGAAATATGGGGAAGAAAGAACCCTTGGAACCTAAGATAACCACCTCTTTTGGAACCGTAGCTTTAACTTGAATGGAGAATTTTAGAGAATATTTTGGAGTATTTGATAGAGAATAGTAGGATAATGAAGTCCCAAAGATGGTTTTTAGTCATGGGGTCTAAAGGTTTAAAATGGAAAATGTACAAAGAGCCCTCAGCTTAAAAGTTGAAAAAGTTTTGCCCTTGGCAATGAGTCATGCATCGACTCATAACCATACCTTACTACTCTTCTCCACGAGTAGTAACAAAAATAGTCTCTAGGACATCCACCTACTATTTTCCTTACGACTCAGTAAACCGGCTCGTTATGTAAACTTATGACTCGTAGGGTCTAAGTCGTAGTCAGAGAGAAGAACTAAATTGGGCGAAAACTGGACATCCTACGATTTGATCTTTATGACTCATATTGAGTCTTTAGACTTGTGACCTCAAGTTGTATTGAAGACAGTGTCTTAGACCAAATTTACTGCACACTTAAAAAAATAGGGTCACCTGACCCATCAAGACACGCTACGACTCATAGTCTTAGTCGTATCTAAGGCGGTGAGCTCAAAGCTCTAAGGCAAAAAAACCGAGATGTTTTAATTCTCCTCCACTTGGATAATTCATCCTAGAATGATAAGTCAAGGAAAATATTAGCACTATTAATTCCATATATCTTTACTCACACCTTTAACAAAGACAAAAAACAAAGATGGCAAGGAATTCACTTTTTCCTTTAACAAAGTCAGAAAACAAAGATGTTGAGAATTACACATACCTTAAGCACGATTATCCGAAGTGGAAAACAAGAATGGATATTTGGACTTTATGTCCTCTTCGGCTTCGCAAGTAGCCTCTTCGATATTGTGGTTCCTCCATAGAACCTTTACGAAAGCTACATACTTCATTCGCAATCGATGAAGTTGTTGATCCAATAATCGGAACTTCTTCCTAAGATAAGAAATCTGAAATACCTACCACCTCCAAAGGAACAACCGTCAAAGGATCACCAACTCAGTTCCTCAACATTAAAACATGAAACACCAGATGAATGGAGCTCAAACTAGAGGGATACTCAAATTTATATGAAATATTCCCAACCCTCTTCAACACCAAGTATTGACCAACATATTGGGGACTGAGGTTTCTCTTCTTATCAAAACCACATCACTTCCTTCCTAGGGATACCTTTAAGAACACCCAGTCACCAACACCAAACTCCAACTCTATTTGCCTTACATCCACATAGTACTTTTGGAGACTTTGGGTGGATTTATGCCTATCCCAATTCACCTTCTCCTTCTCTATCATCTGGTGAACTAAATCTGGGTCCGAACATCATAGCTTCACCTACTTTAAACCACCCGATGGGAGACCTATACCTCCTACCATACAAGGCCACAAAAGAGGCAATACTAATACCAGAATAGTAGCTATTATTATGCGCAAACTCTATAAGAGGCACATGTTCAACCCAACTACCACCATAGTCAATCACAAAAGCTGTAAGCATGTCTTATAATATCCGAATAGTTCTTTCTATTGGCCCATCCGATTGCAGGTGGAAAGAAGTACTAAGGATCACCTTAGTTCCCAAACCTCAATGAAATAAATGCTAAAAGTGCAATGAGAATTGAGTACCATGATCTGTCCAGATAGAAACAGACGCCCCATGAAAATTTGCAATCTCTTGGAGGAACAACTTCACATTATCCTCTGTCGAATAATTATTCCTCATGGGTAAGAGGTGAGAAGACTTAGTCATCTTATCCAAGATGACCCAAGTCGAATCGAACTAATTTTGAGATCGAGGAAGACTAATAAAGAAATCCATATTAATCACTTCCCAGTTCTACATAGGCAACTCAATTTCTTGATACAACCCTCTGGGATATATTTAACCACAAAACTAGACATATCTCCTTTATATTGTTCCACCAATAGATCTCCTTAAGGTCATGATACATCTTTATTAAAGCAAGATGAATGGCATAATGAGATTCATGATCCTCAGCCAAGATCCTCTCTCGCAACCTATCTACATCGAGAACACATAATTTACCTTGGTACCTCAAGACACCATTTCCACATATTTCAAAAGCTACAACCTTTTTTTGTCCCACATCTCACTGAATCTTTGTTAAGATAGGATCCCATGTCTGTTTCTCCTTTATTTCAGCAACCTTGGATAATCCTTCTCACGAACTTTCAACTACCTAGAAGCATAGGACACCACCCTACCATACTGCATTAATATATAACCAAGTCCCACACGAGATATATCACAATGCAGAACTAAACCATTAGTGCCTTCAGGCAGTGTCAAAACTAGATCTGAAGTAAGATTATCTTCTAGCTTTTCAAAACTACCCTCACAAGCATCAGACCATAAGAACTTTACCTTATTTTAGGTTAACTTGGTCAATGAGGCAACTATATTCAATAAACTCTCCACAAACCTCCTATAGTAACTAGATAAAACCAAGAAGCTCCGAATATCGATTGGAATCATGGGCGTAGCCTAATTCATAATAACAGCAATCTTCTGTGGATCCACCATGATCCCTTCACAAGAAATGATATGACCCAAAAAAGTAACAACTTTTATCCAAAACTCACACTTTAAAACCTTCATATACAAATGTTGATATTTCAAGGTTTGCAACATAATACGGAGGTGATTAGCATGATCTGCCTCACTCTTGGAATACACCAAAATATTATCTATCAACATGATAACGAACAAATCCAGAAATTGTCGAAAGACCTTATTCATAAAATCAATAAATATCGATGAGGCTTTAGTAAAACTAAAAGACATGACTAAGAACTCATAATGATGATACTGGGTTTAGAAGATAGTCTTAGGGATATCCACCTCTATAATCTTTAACTTATGATAACCCGATTGTAGATTAAACTTAGAGAAATATCTAACACCCTGATACTGGTCAAACAAATCATCAATCCGAGGAAGAGGATACTTACTCTTCATGGTAACCTTATTCAACTGATGGTAATAGATGCACATCCAAAGGGAACCATCCTTCTTACACAAAAAAAAATAAGAGCACCCTACGGAGACACTCTACGATAGATAAAACCCTTGTCAAGGATGTTTTTCAACTGCTTCTTAAGCTCCTTCAACTTAATCGGAGCTATTCTATAAGGGGGAATAGAGATAAGAATAGTGTCCAGAACAAGGTCAATCCAAAAATTAATCTCCCTATTAGGAAGGATACCAAGAATATCATCAGGAAAAACCTTAAGGAATTCATTAATCATGGGAACGTATTATAAGGGAGAACCCTCTAAATTAGAATCTTCAACTCGAACTAAATAATAAAGACATCCTTTGGAAATCATATTTCGAGCCCTGATATATGATATGAATCTTCCCTAGTTACTAGAGGAGCCCTTACCACTCAATCACCACTAATTAGTGAAGTTGAAGATGACCCTACGGGTCCAACAATCTAAGAAATCATAACATAAATAAAACCAATCCATCCCTTATATGACATGTAAATCGAATATGTTTAATTCAAATAGATCACCCAAAGTCTCTCTACCACCCGCCGATACCACACAACCCCTATAAAACCTTCTAGCCACCACAGAGTAACCCATCGAGGTAGAAATAAAAAATGGGTCCAAAATACAGTCAACACGAAAACAAAATACAAAGCAACAAATAGGGTCAAATTAGAAAGAGTGGTCCCCAAATCAAGTAAATAGTACATATCACGAGAAAAAGTTTTAGCATACTAGTAATGACATCAGGAGATGCCTCTATCTCCTGACGGGTAGTGAGAGCATAGGGATAGTTCTGACAAGTGACGAAGCTTGATGGGGCACACTTTGGTGCAGGAGTTGATGAAGAGGCAACATGAACCTTATTTTCCAGAAGCAACCTTACCCATGGGACAGTTTCTAAGCCTATGCCTTGGCTGACCATACTTGAACAACATGTCCCTTCCTTCATCAAAGAAAACCATGATATAGTCGACCATAAAATTTGTAGGGAGGATATGATGAAGCTAATCGAGCCTCACTATCATGAGATTGGGCTCCCTATGCCCTAGAACCATTGCCACCCTAAAAACGTCGGTCACTAGATAACATTGGGTATGAAGCACTAGCCATTGAATAGGACCTAGAATTGCCCCACTTTTCCTTAGACCATTTTCCACCATATCTATCACTTTGCTGTTGACCTTCCCCATGTTCTGAATGCCAAAATTTTTTATTCTGCCTCATCCGAATTTCAGCCTGCTTCCTCTTCTCTTTATCAAATAGATGCATATAAATGACAAGTCGAGAAATATCCATGTCCTTATTCAACATAGAAGCCTTATTCTCTAGAATAAAGTTTCAGGAAAATGTGTAAGTGAACTTCATCATTCTATCTCTCATGCAAAAGACTAACTCAGGAGTATACCGAGATAACTAATGGAATTTCAACTCATACTCCTTGACTGTCATTCCTCCTTACTTCAAATTGATAAACTATTCTACTTTCACTACTATCAACTCTTGAGGAAAAGAGTAGTCCAGAAAATCACTAGATAAATCATCCCATATGGAAGAATCAGTATCTTTACCTCTCAATTGCTCCCATTCTTTGTACCACTAGTATGCTACATCCTTCAATTAATAGGCAGCAAATTCTACACCATTAACATCTGAAGCACGCATTACATGGAAGATAATTTACATCTCATTAATAAAATACTGAGGATATTCCTCAACTTTAGAACTAGTGAACATAGGACTCAATCTGAAAAATTGTCCAACCCTTCTGGCCTTAGAAGATGGAGCAACAGAAGCAACCCAATTAGTCTTAGAGGACACAAAAATGGGTAAGTAAGTGAATTGACTAGAAAAACTCAGTATTAGATGTATTAGCTCGAGGTGCCTAAGGAGGAATAGGGGGAACTGATGGAGATCCATCAAGGCAATCAGAAGCAGCGACCCTAGATCGGTTCTAAACTCTCGGAGTAGGATGAGCTCTGTCTATATTGTCCTTAGACTAGGCAGAAGAGTCCCTCATGACATCAGATCTTCTTAGAGGCATAATCTAAAAAGCGAATGAATGGGAATTAGAGAGATTCAAGACCTCAAACTTTACAGCTCAAAATAGAACAAAAAGAAATAGAAACATTCCAAAATATCTTATAGCCTCTCCCTTATAAGTGTGTCCTGCTACACACCCATAAATAAGACTCTACTTGACATGGTTTTGTTTGACACCCAATGACACCAAACCTAGGCTCTGCTATCAATCCGATATGACCAAAACCAAGGCCTAGCCGGGTTTGTTATCTCTAATACTGTGTAGATCATAGATCACCCCTTTACTGACATGGCCCAAAATAGGGCCTTGTCGTAGGGTCATCTCAAGCCCAATGAGGACTGCAGATCACCTCGCCAACCTAACCAAACCATCACATCAATCCACATATGTTGGATAAAATCTGAACATATTATTAAAACAGTGAAAACAAGATTAACAATCATAACTTAAGAATATCTAATCATTCCATTAATGTCATCATACCAACCAACATAACAAAGTCCATAGTCATCCACAAAGCCTCTACAAATCTGATACCTAAATATATCAGGACATGCCCCTAACATTGGTAAAAAGCAAGTCTAAACAAATCTATGACATAAGATAGAAAGACGATGAAATATATGAGTTCCGAAGTGTGCAAGCTCACCATTTCAAAGTCAACACATGAACCGCTAAAACACCTGGTCACTACACCAGAAGAGAAGAAGAAGATCTAGCCCCAGGCGATACATCATCTAGAGATGGTTAGCGGTTAGAGCACTAACATATAACTAAAGGGTAAGGATAAAATAGTTCCATTATTCAAATCTAATTCAAACCATCCTAAACTACCAAATTTATATATATAGGAATATATATAGATATATTTATACAATAAGTATCGGGAAAGAAAACAAGGCCTTAACTTGTATCTCGAACATCTAATCATGAAACCTGAATTGGAGCACTCTAACCTTCCACTCATATAGCTTAGAAAGTTTGTACTTCCCGGTTATATTAAAAAAAAGGAATCGAACCTCAAGCCATCTTACGAAATATGTGGACTCTAACCAAAAGCCATTTTATTAGTCAAGGGACTCTAACTTCAAGACAATTCATTGGGAAAGGGACTCTAACCTCAAGCCATTTTATTAGGCAAGGGACTCTAACCTCAACCCATTTCTTTGGGAAAAAACTCTAAGATCAAGTCGTGGCGACCATTATAAGTTGACATTTGGGATTGTAACTCTTTTTCCATGCATTCATATCCATTCAATTCAGCATTTGAGGACTCTAGCCTACTTAGCCAATTCAATCCATCAAGGCTACAATTCAATACCGCACATGACCATAAGGTCTTCATGAACCATTTATCAATCAATCACTTTAATAGGATAATACCTTAGTTAAAACCACCATTCAGGTCAAATTATTATCATCAAGGCCCATACAACACCATTTATTCTTCATTAGCATTATGGTACCAAACTTTATTTCAAACATAATTCAATTTAAAGTTTAGCGACTCTAACCCTAATTTTGCAAATCAAACAACCAATGTTACTAATTAAATCATTACATGGGAGAGAAGGCCTTTACAAAGTCATTTACCAAGTATATTTACTCATTAATCCATTTCCTTATCTCAAAACACTATTAACATATAAGTAGTTATTTGACTTACACATTTTCAAAAACACCTTGACGGCATACCTTTACCATGATCAGACCTAAGTGAAAACCATCAAGATTTGGGTTATTCATGACCCATTTGTTAAACCACAATCAACAAGCACCCACATGTGTAAAACATCACAAAAACCATGTGTAAACACAAGTTTGAACAAGAATAAACAATACCCATCACGATGCATCAAAACCTTAACATTTGATTTCAAAACCCACGATTCAAGAATCAAATTATTGTTAAAACACATGATATTTTAGAAATAAAAAAGAGGGAAGACTCACATGCCTTATACACAAAAATTCATGAAGATATTCATGGTCTCCAAGAACCTAGATAGACTTCTTGATGAACCCTAGCCCCAATCTTGTTATAGAAGTTTGGGAGACTATTTTGGAATGTTTTGATCTTGTATATATAAGGAATGAAAGGCCAAATAAGGTTATACTTCGTTGGTAATAAGGGTTTAGGTATGGGAAATATCTAAAATGCCCTCAGCTTAAAAGATAAAAGTTGCACCCAGGAGGGTATGACTCACCACCTTTACCCGCACCCTAGGGTACGAGTTGTACCCTAACTTATACCCTAGGCCTCACCATGGACCTATAATATTCCCACCATATAACCATGCATGCATAACTTATATCCTAAGGTAAGATATGTACCATACAAACAGTACCTAAAACAGTGTCCACTAGACCAAACTTAACATATCCTACGACTTGACTTCTTACGACTAGTACATTATTATATGACTTGGGATAGGCTAAACCATACCTTGGACAGAATATAGCCCCCACCACACTTCCTAACATATTATTAAGAGGACCACAAACCATATCGTAAGGTACAACTAATACCCATGAGTCATACTTTGCCTAGAAACTTCAACTAAGGGAATTTTTCTAAAGGTTCAAACCCAAGGTGTTTCAATTCTCCCCCACTAGGATCATTCATACTCAAATGACGGGTAAGACAAGCAGAAACATGAGTTAACACATCATAACATATAAAACTAACCTTTAATCAAGTTAAAAAGCAAAGACATACAACAAGGATAAGGCACATGCCATTATCATCATTAATCAACCATTCATTTAATTGACTTTGGGACTTAAACCTATTGTTTATCTAAATACATGCTCAATTCAAAGCTTAGGGACTTGAGAAGATTGCCTATAAAGGACATAAATCTAGTTAAGACGATTAACACATACCTCAAGCATGAGTTTCCAAAATGGAGAACAAATGTGGATTCTTGGACTTAATGTTCTCTTCCACTTCCCAAGTAGCTTCCTCATACTTTTGGTTCCTCCATAGAACCTTTATTGAAGCCACCTCTTTTGTTTGTAATCGGCAAAATATGTCTTAAATACCAACATCCTCTAAGGGAACAACTAACAAAGGGTCACCTATACATTTCTGCAACACAAACACATAGAATACTGGATGGATTGAGCTTAAACTAGAGGGAAACTCCTACTCATAGGCAACATTACCAACCCTCTTGAAAGTCAAATATGGTCTAACATAATGTGGACTAAGCTTCCCTTTCTTACTAAACAACATCACTCCTTTCATGGGAGATACATTAAAGAATACCCAATCTCCAACATTAAACTCCAAATCCCTATGCATCACATCCGCATAGGACTTTTGGCTACATTGAGTGGCTTTCACCCTATCATGAATCACCTTTACCTTCTCCAAGGATTGGTTAACCAAATTAGGTCCATGCAATTTAACCTCACCAACTTTATACCACCCAATAGGAGAACGACATCTCTTGCCATACATCACCTAAAAAGGAGCCATAAAAATTCTAGAATAGTATCTATTATTATTATAGGAAAATTCAATCAAAGGCAAATATTCGTAACAGCTACCACCATAATTAATCATATAAGCACATAATTTTTCTTCTAATATCTGAATGGTTCTTTCTGCTTGTCCATCCGTATACGGGTGGAAGCGATACTAAGGCAAACCTTAGTTCCCAAACCTTTTTGAAATGACTTCAAAAAATAAGATAAGAATGGAGTGCTACAATTATAAATAATAGAAACCAGAGCATCATGCAACTACACAATCTCTGCAAGATACAAATTAGCATAATCTTCCACTGAATAACTAGTCCTTACTGGCATGAAATGAGCAGACTTGGTCACTTTATCCACATTGACCCAAAAGGAATCACATTGATTCTGAGACTTGGTAAGACCGTTGATGAAATCTATATTAATCACTTCCTACTTCCATTCAGGCCACTCTATCTGTTGTTACAACCCACTGAGTCCTAAGTGGTGAACTTTCACTTGTTGATACACCATACACTTAGCCACATAGCTAGCCATATCTCGTTTCATATTATTCCACCAATAAAACTCCTAAGATCTTGATACATCTTTGTAGAACTAGGATGAATAGCATAATGAGATCTTTGAGCTTTGTCTAGAATCCTTTCCCTCAATCCATCGACATTGGGAACACCTAACCTACCTTAGTACCTCAAGATACCAGAACCATAAATTGCAAAAACAACAACATTTTGTTGACCTACATTACTCTAAATCTCTATAAAATCAAGATCCAATATTTGTTTTTCCTTTACCTCAACCACAGGAGACGACTGTAGTACCTGATGCACAAATACACCACCATTCTCAGAGACCATGAGAAGAACTTCAAGATTTGCCAAATGGTGAATTTCCTTCACCAACACTCGCTTATCCTCATCTACATAATCTAAAATCCCTATGATAACCTGCTAAGGGCATCATCAACTATGTTATCTTTACCCGGATGTTAATGGAGACTCATATCGTAGTTTTTTAGAAACTCAAGCCACCTTATTTGCATGAGATTCAAATTATTTTAAGTAAATATGTAATGAAGTCTCTTATGATCCAAAAAGATGTCAACATGAACCCTATAGAGATACTGATGCAAAATCTCAATGCAAACACCAAGGCAAACAACTCTAAGTCGTGAGTAAGGTAGTTTTTCTAATAAAATTCCAATTATATAGAAGAATAGGCCACAGCCCTACTATGTTGAATCAATACACAACCAAGCCTAATACGAGAAGCGTCACAATACACTACAAAACCAGCATTACCCTCGGGTAACCAAACCACCAAGGTTACCAATTGACTCTTTACATGGACAACAAGGCCTTTAGAAAGTCATTTACCAAGCATCTTTACTTATTATTCCATTTCCTTAGATCAAAACACTATTAACATATAACTAGTTATTTGTCCTAGACATTTTCATAAACACCTTGAGGGTATACCTTTAGCAAGACCAAACCTAAGTGAAAACCATCAAGATTTAGGTTATTCATGACCCATTTGTTAAAACACAATAAAAAAGCACCCATATATGTAAACCATCAACAAAAGCATGTGTAAACACAAGTTTGAACAAGAGTAAACAATACCCATTACTATACATCAACACCTTAAGATTTGATTTCATAACCCACCACTCAATCATCAAATTACTATTTAAAACACATGATATTTGAGAAATAACAAATAAGGAAGAGTCACATGCCTTATCCATAAAGATTCATGAAAATATTCTTGGTCTCCAAGCTTCTAGATGGCCTTCTTGATGAACCCTAGCCTCAATCTTGTTAGAGAAGTTTTAAAGAGTGTTTTGGAATTTTTTTGATCTTGTATATATGAAGAATTGAATTCCAAATAAGGTTATAAGTTATGGATCATAAGTTTTTTAGGGGTGGGAAATATATAAAATGCCCTCAACTTAAAAGCCAAAAGTTACACCCAGAAGGGTATGACTCATCCCCTTGGCCCATACCCTAGGGTATGTGTGGTACCCTAACTCATACCCTAAGCCTCACCATGGACCTTTAACCCTCCCAACATACGAGTACAATACAAACCGTACCTGAGATAGTATCTACTAGACCAAACTTTACAAATCTTACGACTAGTACCTTATCATATGACTTAGGAAAGGATAAACATTACCTTGGACAGAATCTAACCCCTATTACACTACCTAACAAATAAGTGAGAGGACACCAAGCCATATCCTAAGGTACGAATAGTACCCATGAGTCATACCTTTCCCAGAAGGGAATTTTTCTAAGGGTTCAAAGACAAACTGCTTCATCTAACCAAACCAAACACAATACATCCCAAACTCATATGAATTTCAAAATCTATAATAAGATAGCATAAAATAGCTTAAGAAAATCTTAATGCATGTCCATAACTAACTACCGACAACTGACCAAATGACCGACCAACATTGCCCTATAACCATAATAGTCCAAAAAAGCCTTTTAAATAATGAACCAAAACTAAGTATTAATAAAATAGTAGGACATGCCTCCGAAAATAGCCAAAACAAAATCCAAGGGAATAGGTAAAAATGTAAAGAAAACCATAATTATGAAATGGGGTCTTCTGAAGTATGAAAGCTTACCACATCAATCTAACTCACTAGCTAATCCTAAATCTATGTCACTGAGTAAGAGATATAGAAGAATGGCCAACTCCTACATTGTGTGGGAATACAATGTCCGAAGATGGTTAGCAGTTAGAAAGCTAGCATGTAACTCAAGGATAGAGGAGTAAAATAAGGCCATCATAACAATTCAAACTAGTACGACATCTGATATGCAATATCATATGAAGTATGTATACATATACATATATATGGTGGGATGGGGAGCATCTTAGCATGAACTTTAAGGAAAATATTAACTTGGGTTATGAAGTTTTACCATCATAAATCCACCCATGTGTTATATAGGTCCAGTGTTACACCATAGATGTGTCTCATTGTATGTTAGCCACACAAGTTAGAGATATTATTGATTACTAGGGATTCTTTTATACCATTCACGCTCTATGATACATATATATGTATGTGCACTTGGGGGATTCCCTTATAACCAACAGACACTTGGTCATCAAGACAAACCATTCATGTCAGCAAACACGAGTTTCTAGTATTAGTCCTTCAAACTCACACCTTCACGACTAGCTAACACAACTCCCATTATTGCCCAATTAAAATATTTATTACTTAAACCAACCACCAATTCTAGGAGTCAATTATTAAGGCATTATTAAGTAGTATAATCATACTGACTATAGCTTTAAAGAAATGTAATTAAGCCAACACTAGAGATTCCTAAATACCCCGCAAACTCCATTATAAAACTCACTTAGGGGATTCCCATGTACCCTATGAGGTTTTCAAGACCATTGTCGTCTAATTAACTATTAAGTCATGCATTAATGTCAAGAAATAAATCAAACCAAGTGATAATGACTATTCTAAAACCAATTATGCAAGTGGGTTGAGGTTGTTACCAATTTCCATACCAAACTAATTAATTTAGGGATTCTTTTTTACCCTATTTCCATAATTTACAAAAATAGGGACTCCATTGTACCCAAGTCCATCCACCATTCCCATGCACCCTACAGAATTTACCAACCATCAATTTAAATAAAACAATTTCATAAATATCATAAAAAAAAGTATTTAAACAATTTATATATTCAAAACTCCCAACCCTTAGTTAAAAACCCAATATAAAAACCATATAAACCCTGTCTAGATCAAGCCATTAAGAAAATAAAAGTATAGAGGAATAGTAACATGTCTCAAATACCAAGAAATTTGGGGAAGAAAGAACCCATGGAACCCATGATAACTGCCTTTTTTGGAACCCTAGCTTTAACTTTGCATGGAGAATTTTAAAGAGTATTTGGGAGTATTTGATAGATAATAGTAGGCTAATAAATTACCAATAATGGTTCTATTTCATTGGGTCTAAAGCGTTAATGTGGGAAATGTCCAAAGTGCCCTCAGTTTAAAAGCTAAAAAAGTGTCATCCTTAGCTATGAGTCACCATCAACAAGTAACTACATCTTATGAGTCATCACCACGTGTCATATCCAAAATAGTCTCTGAAACCCCTACCTACTATTTTCCTTATGAGTTAGTCAACTGGCTTATCATTTGACCCTATGACTCATAGGGTGTAAGTCGTAGTTAGAGCAAATCCAAATTGGGTGCATATTGGACATTCTATGATTTGATCATTATGACTCATTTTAAGTCTATACGGCTTGTGACCTCAAGTTGTAATCAAGACAGTGCCTTAGAATAAACTTACTGGACACCTAATGACTAGAGTCACCTAATCCATCAAGAAACCCTACGACTTATAGGGTGAGTCGTATCCAAGCCATGAGCTCAAAGCTCAAGGGCCAAAAATCTAGGGTATTTCTGAAAAATCTCTTAAAGAACAAATTCCTCACTGATTCCATGTGGAAACTTTATTAATCATAGTGTAGCCTCCCCCATCAGAGAATAGGGAAACAAGCACAGTCTAATCACCTCTTGGGTCACTTCTGATAGAATTTAAAATTTTTGAATCCCTATAATTTTCATCACGTAAAGAATTGCATCTGCAAAAGCAAGGCTTGTAAATATCCCATTTATGTTTAGGAATTGTATCATAGATCTAGTAATGTCAAGCTGATTTCTTGAAGGCAATGCTGGTGGAATAATAGAACATGTTTATACTGGTGCTAAAATAGCTTGCTCATATTCTACATCATCAAATTGAGGATGATAATTTTTAGAGGTTTATACACCTTATTCCTTCTCTGCCTTTACTGTTCCTTAAGTGTATCCAAACGACCTGCTTTAACTTGTCTAACTTTTTTTTCCTTGATGCCTACCTTGAAGGTTCATGTCTCATATTTTCCTCAGCCATCAATTGAGCCTTGCTTTGCTCTATAGTTTCTTGAAGCCCTATAATTTTAAAAACCTTAGTTCAAAACTCCATCATCCTAAACTCCTTTTTTAATTCCTGTTTTTCTATCACTCGGGGTTTTTTTAATTTATGGATCAAATAAAATTAGAAGATTGCCTTGACTCTGAGTGTTGGGCAGGCACCAATGTGCAACCTAGAAACAAAAAGAAATTAAAATCAGGAAATATAAACCAACAACCCGACAACTATAATCAATCAACTCTATAAGTATGTTTCCTAACAAAGATGCTAAAATTTTGTGTTGCCCGAATTATACTTTTAAACATCATATAAAGGATTCATTGATAATGTATAAAAACCAAATAGGTAAGGGTTGATCTTACAAGGAATAGGTCAAACTATCTATCATGTGTTTGTCTAAGAAATTAGTAAATAATCTCCGATTAAAAAGGGGGTGTTATAAACAAAAGTTTCAATAGTAATAATTGTTGATTTCACTGGATTTATAATCATGGTGTAAGAAGCACTAGGAATTTGATCTCCAAAAACTTCATAACTCTATAGGTTCTTTGCACTTAGCAATATCTCATGGTGCTTGACATGCAAGTTAATAGGTTATGTTCATGTAAACGGCTTTACGCACTTATTTAAGTAACTATCCTCAAGTAAGCTTTATCTTTTCCCAAGTTTTGCATTACTAACCCTTATCTTGGACCAAACCATTATCTTTCCCAAATTATTAGCTCAAGTTATTTATTGAAGGTTGACATCTCAAATAATCTATTTTTAATTCCATTTTCCTATTCGTTAACCCTAATTTCATTACGAGTGAAGATATGGCTAGTCTAGCATCTGCAGCATAAAAACAATCATACCAAAGGAAATAATAATACAAACCTGAACACCAATTGAGAATTACTTTGTACTACGAACACTAATTTGTTAATCCATCGTGATTTCCACAACACTAGCTGTGGTGCTTAGCTACTTATAATCATAAGCACATAAGAATAATTCTAATAAGAAAGCATAATTATGAACTTATAAGAATGAGATGAGAAACCATGAATCTCTATTATGAATAAAACCTAAAAAATTAATGCTTTTAATTTTAAGAACAAGATATACGTTGAAACAATAATAATATACAAACAAATGTAAACTCATAAAAATGACTATTAGGGCTATTTATAGACAAAATGAAAACCTATCCTGAATATACATGGATTTTCTGAGTTGGTATCTTAAAAAACAAGGTACAGTTATTGTTATATACCATGAATCATGTACATGGTGCTTGTAGGTTAGCTCTTGACATTTTGTATCTTTTAGATTTTGGTTGGTATGACACTTAATATGAGCTCGCAGTATCATTATACGATTGTTCTTCCCTTTTGTAGATTCTTCTTTTGATTTTTCATTTTGTGAAATATTTCACCCTCGATCCTTAGTATGATCTTGTGATATCATTCATAATGATACGTTCCTCTCGTCTGATCTGTTGGCACTTACAATCTATAAGACTCCATTCTGGACTCCTTCATATAGTTAATTATATGGTTCTATCATCATGGTATGATCATGGAAATCCTTTATCTGCACAAAAAATTCACATTAACTCTTAAGTTCAACCCATGGAAGCATTGCTATGACTGTGGTTAGATCCCACAATAGTGGAATATCATCGTCTAATGCCTATAAGTCCAAAAAAAATTCACTTTCCTTCTCCGAACCTGTTTGACCTATAAATGGCATAAAAACGGATCATACCCATATAGAAGTGCCTTTTCTACTCACAAATATCCCTAATTTTAAGCATCAAAAGTTCCATAAGTTCACAACACATAATTCCTCTTTCATCTTTCTTTTATAAAGCTCTTTTCAAAGAGACTTGTCTCAAGATTTTCAAAAAGCTAAGTTCCTTGTGATCTTTCCCTTTTCTTTAAATGATAAAGGAAGATTCAATGGCTAGTTACTACTTGAGGAATGATCCCTTTATTATTTTCCCTTTTATCAAGATAATAATAGAGACAACAAGCCCATCGATAATAAGGCATCTATTTTTTGGTAGTTGTTAGGAAAGTGGTACCGTAGGAAAGTATGCACTTTGTAAGTCCATGAGGCAATCAAAGTCTTTGGACATTATGCAAATTTATTTATTTCTTTCATACTTGGCATTAAACCACTATTTATACATTTATATTTAGCCTAGACTGGCAAATCTTTTGCTTCTCGGGTGGTTTCAAACAATTATGGTTGCATTGCAGGAGATGCTTGCCCGTAGGGTCTGGCATGCTTTCTATAAATGAATTTTTATGAGAACCATGTATATCTGGGTTTTGAGTGTCCTTTCAATGAATTTTCAAGAGAACCATCTATCTCTTGGTTTTGAATGGCCTTTCAACCCTAACCATAATTTATTCACTAATTCTTCAACATCAATAAGTTTAGAACTCTACTTAGTTTCAACAAATTCTATTAGATATGAAGATTGGAGTAAAATTGAAAAAAAAACTTATATTCAATCTTGATGTAGGAAACTTGAAGCAACACAACTATGTTCTCTTCAATACAAACATCTACTAGATTTTAGATTGTGCCTATTTTTCATTGTGAGATTAAAAGCCTTCTTCCACTAGTTCTCTTTGAATATATGTCTTCATTTTCTTCATAAGATAAGTATCTCTGATTAGGTAATAATTTCATATTTCTTACTTCGATTTATTAGGTAGTAATTTCATAGTTCTTACTTCAATTTCTATTGATCAATGGATTGAATCTCTAAGTATATTGATACCACCATTAGATCTAGAAAAATAGGAGGTTAAGACTAAAACCTCAAAAGCTAACATTCTTTAATGAGCTTGTAATTGGTATTTTTGAACAAGACCATAGTTCTTTACCAAAAAAAATCCATTCAAAGTATAATGGTCCTGATTTAGTATCAGATTATACCTCAAGTGCTATCACCAAGCATAAATACCCAAAATAAAATGCTTCGAACTGTATTACTTCTAATAGATTGTTTTTAAGCTAATTTTGTAGCTAGACAAATCTTACCTGCTTCAAATTATTTGCTAATGTGCTAAAATAGTAAACTATCTGGAACTTGTCTTCTAATTTATAGAGTACCCAACTTTTTTAAATAAAAGATCTTTGTACATCTACATGAAATGTCTTAAAGCTAATTTATTATGAAATCACCTACAAAAGAGAAAACTAAATTAGTGAAAAAATTATCAAGAACATTTTCTTTTCGAATGTAATGTTGTACTTTTATTGTCAAACACATCCTAAGTATATTAATATGATTAACCTCCATCACCACATCCACGGATGTTTCAATCTATATTCTAAAATTTGTACCATTTCCAAAGAGTCAGACTCGATAACTATAGGATTAATCAAATGCTCTTTGCATTACTCCAAACATCCTCTAATAGCCTTAGATTCAGCGACCAATTGCTTTAATCTTGAATTCTAATCCTTTTAGCAACCACAAATTTCCCTAACTATTATACAAAATGCTTTAGAACTAGGACCTGTATTATCTTTAGAGGCCCTATCAGTGTTACACATAAACCAGTGATCAAGGGAGTTTCATTTTACAATTTTGAATCTATAATAAGGCCTATAACCTTCCAATGCAACAACCATATCAAGCCATAAATATTACTCCCAACTACTGAATTTTTATATAATGATCCTTATTATCACATTATATCTCTAAAAACTTTCTTGTTGAGTATCCTCCTCCGTATAAATTCTGTTTCTTCTTTTCTTAGAAACTAATGAATTATTATCAAAATAGTTTGTAGGATTACTTTGATTATGGAATTTCCTTGAGTACTCCATTATTTCCATGTATTAGGTCTCAATAATGTCTCTTGACTTATACCAATAAGACTAGAATAGTGATGCCTAACTATCCATGCTACCTTTTCATTGAAAAATACTCGATTGTCAGCTTTTTAGTAATTAAGAAACACCTATAATTAGGTGATATATTAGGGTTCCATGTGATAATTAAATGAGTCATAACAACCTTACCTTACCACACTCTCCAAGTAAGGAAAGAAATTTTAAAAGATAAACCTTAACACCATAGTTCATTAAGGTCCTCATTACGTTCTTTTTCTCTTCTTAATAGATCCTTACAATCATTAAATTGAAACAAACTATACTTGTCTTGGTCCACCAAGTCTTGTCCCTTACATCCATAAGTTGGGTTTTACCCACATTGTTCCTGTTATTCTCAAGTACATATTATGGAACCTTATCTTATATTACAAGAAAATCCCAACTTTATTCATTAAGAAACTCCCAAATATCTCTCATTTTATAAATAGTTTGAATCATTGAAGTATGTGTGAAAAGAGTTCAAAGATTGGTCCAATTATCATACCAAATGCTAGAAGTACCCCCTTTAGTTTCCCACCACATAAATTGTTCAACTTCTCTCTATTCTCCAACATATATTTCCACACCCGAGATCACCCTTTCTACTGTACAAGAGAAGGAATATGCTTCTTACAGTATTTATTCCATAATAATTTGGACAAAAGATTACCTTGTGTCCTAAGTCTCCACCAGAATTTAGTATATATTTCCTAGGACACAAGAAACAGAAATCCAAATCCAAGTCCTCCTTCTTGTATGTCTAAGAACATCTTAATCCAAGTTGACCAATATTTAATTTTTATTTGATTCCTTTTTGCTCCAAATGAAATTTTCAAAAATAATGTGAAGATCTTTAACAACACAAATAGAAGGAACAATAACGGATGATACATATATTGGGATGCTTTGAATTACATTTGTATGTAGGACTTCTTCACCACCATATGAAAGAATTTCAACCTTCCATACTTGAAGCTTCCCATTCACTTAATCAAATACTTCTATTTATTTTTTATGAGTTATTGGACACCCCATATACTTCATAAGATATATTCTATAACCATTCGAGTACTCTAAAAAATCTAAGTATTTGTATTACTTGCTACAATTTGATTGAGATAGTAAAAACTCCTCTTTGTTAACCTTCGGCCCTGATTTCTTCTAATATTCTTATAGATTAGGCATAACCTTTCTTAAAGAATAAATATTAGTAGAAGAAAGATAATGGTATTATCTGTATATGTAAATGATTAAAATTAGAACTCCCCTTAGGCATCCCAAATTCTACATACTAATTATCCTCAAATAAAGAGTTTAAAACCCTTGGAAGAACCTTTGTAGAGAGAATAAATAGAGTAGGGAAAAGAGGTCCCCTTACTTTACTCCCCTGGTAAAATAGAAGAATCTATTAGATTTCTTATTAATGATCACAGAATGATAGTTTTTGAGGTCAATCTATAAATCAAATCTATAAAATTTTTGAAGAACACCATTATTCTCAAAACTTTCCTTAGAAAAAACCAAGACAACTTATGGTAGGCTTTTGTCATATCTATCCTAATGTCAATATTAGAAGGCTTTCCTATCTTGCTAATTCTATCAATTCCAGAGTGAATAGAATATTCTCTATGATGTTGTTTCCTGTAGTAAAACTAGATTAATTAAGAGAGAGAACCTTAAATAAGGTATCTTTTAATCTATCAAGAATGATTTTGTAAAGAATATTATTCAAAAATTACTTAAACTAATTGACTTCATATTAGAGAAAGTTTGATCATTAGCCTTCTTTGGTATGGGGAGTAAATTAGTATGGCAAATAGATTAGGAAAAGAGATACTAGAAAAGATATCATGCACCATCCTAACAATATTTGAACTGATATGTCCCAACATGTTTGATAAAATCTACCTGATAGACTATATGGTCATTATGAACTATCTTTGTTAAAAATAAACACATCATTCTTTAGTTCTTCACATCCAGGAATAGATCCTAAGAATATATTCTTCTCTTCATTTATCAATTCTGGAATATGAGCTAATAATAAGTGATTTTAGCAACCCATTCTTGCATAAACTATCTCTAAAAGAACAACACTACTTTATCTATTATATCCCCTATTTTTTCTAGCCAATTTCATTGAGAATTCTAAATCTATAACCAACTTTAGTTTTTGTCTTCTCCCATTGACCAAACTATGGAGAAATCTAGTGTTCCTATGTCTATCAACAAACTAGCCATACTCTGCTTTCTACTTTCCATAACTTACTTCATGTTATAGGTACCTAGTGTATTCAACATTAACATATTACATTACTTCTCTGTCGAGGGAGTTCTTTCAACTAGGTTCTCTTTAATTATTACAATATCCTATGTAATTATCAATTGTTGAAAAATATCTTCATGGGTTTTTCTACTCCACACTGTTAAAACCTTCTTGATCTTCTTAATCTTTATTTTAAAATCTAAGAATGGGTTAGATGCAACATCAACATTCACATTTTGACTAACAACATTCTTAAATATCTCATTATTGGCTCCAAAATTAAGAAACTTGAAAGGTCTTGTGTAACTAGTATCCCTGTTCTCCTAACTTAAAAACAAAGGAGCATGACCAAAACTATTTATTGGAAGATGGTCAACCTATGAATGATAATAAATATATTGAATCTCAAAATTAACTAAAATCTTGTTGAATCTTTCAAAGTACAATTATCTCTTACTCTTTCATTCCACTAAGTGAAAGGAATACCTTTTAAAATAAACTTGTTCAAGGTCATAAGATTTAATACAAGTCTTGAAGTCCTCATGATCTATATCTACCATTGAAATACCCCAATCTTTTCTTCTTCATTTAAGATCATATCAAAATCTCCTCCAATTAACTATGTATTGTTAATCCCAATAGCTATAGAGTATATTTTATCGCAAAACTCCACTATTAATTGACTACCACACTTAGCATAAACTAAAGTAGCATAAATATGGCTAATGAGGATTAATCCTTCATATTAATAGTAATTTTCTTCTTTGAATTACTTATAATAATAGTATTATATGCATAAGTTTTACTTGTAACAATAGTATTATATGCATGAATTGTAAACACCCAGATATTACCTTTGATATTGTAAGTAACATGAAGAATCTTTAATCTTGTACTGTATCCATTGATAGTTCTAACATGCTGAAAAGGTTCCATTAAAGCCATAAAACTAAACTTGTGAAAGTTATGCAATATTTGTACTCTTTGAAATACTTTTTGTGACTTTACTGATCTTATATTCCATATGAAAGCTTTCATTATTTAAAACCTTGCTTGTATACCACTTTTATTTTGGGTTGTACCCAGATAGGTTGAGAAGATTCCTCGTTATGTTGCTTCTTTCTTATTCTTGGATATTTTACAGCATTGGTCACTCTTGGATACAAATCTATATTTTTGAAAATTTGTTCGTCATTCATCAGACTCTCACCATCTTCTAAATTACCAATAAATTCTAATTTATTCTCTAATATATAATGAAGTGTCTTATTAGGAAATTTCATAGAATCAAACATGAACAAAGACTCCTTAAATTATACTACTATAGGTAATTCCATGATTAATATACTATCAATAATCTGCTGGTCTACCTTTATCATTTATCACCAAATTGTTCTCTTGATTTTATAAGATATTACTTCTACTAATCTCTTTAATATCTATTTTATCTAGCCTTTGACTGACTAATATTTTGTTTTTGCTGGAAGAGTAATAGTAGAGAAATTAGGACTTAGAATAGTATTTGAAATATCTAAGACTATATCTTTCTTCTTTTTGCTAGCCTGTTCACCCTTCTCTATGATATTTACTGTACTATTTGTTTTATTTTGATTCACTAGATCCATGGAGTGCTTTTTGTAGTGCCAGTATTTCTTGTATAACCCCTTTCTCAAGTAATTAATAAATGCTTCTATTATCCACTCCTTGGTGGATGATTGATGAAGATCATAACTCTGACTTATTATACCTTGTTATTGTGTACATTTTCCTTTGTTTTAGAACTTTGAGTATCTGTTGTATCTGCTACTGATTGATTTTCCTCCTTTTCTTCAAAATTGTTATTATATATATGCTGTCTATCTATTAAGGTATCAATATCATCACTAATGCTAACAATTTTTTTAGGTGAAACCTCC
Organism: Capsicum baccatum var. pendulum; assembly: GCA_030864225.1. NCBI lineage: Eukaryota > Viridiplantae > Streptophyta > Magnoliopsida > Solanales > Solanaceae > Capsicum > Capsicum baccatum. The sequence goes on from CM061560.1 coordinate 163,826,669, forward strand.
TTATCACTAAGGTAATTATATGTAGTTTTATCTATAGTGACACTTTCTTGTATGATTCCAGTGCATCTTCTGAGATCTTTTCTTCTCCCTTTGTAGACCTTTCGCTATAGGGTTTCAACTTTTAATTCCTCTATATTATATTTGCTAGTAGTATCCTTCTTTCTCAATTTAGTATATAGAACTCTACTATTGCTCATCATGCCCTTGTAGTTTGCACTCCTTATAGTACTTAGGAATCATATAATGTTGGATTTTAATTCACTCTAATCTTGATTCCTTTGTAATAAAGTTTACTATCTCCATCTCCACAAACTTTGGAAAGTCTACAGTAGATCCACTTACACCTTAACCTTATCCTAACTAGGTCTCATTTCATTAATGGTAGCATGCCCAAATTAAGAGGTTTTACTACTATTGAGAAAATCTAGAAAGAAGACTCTTTAACAAATAATATAGGTTTAAAATGAGAAAATGATATTCGTGTCATGGCCTGAGTCATCTTTTCATCTAGTTTAAGCTTAACATCATAGAAAAGAAGTTTCATCGGGAAGTAATGGCCTTCTCTGTATAGAATAATATACATTTTGGATATCATGCTAATAATAACTTTCTCTAAATTAATTCTAATGAGAATATGCCTATTCCTCAGTAATCTAATTTTGCAATATCCTTTCACTTTTCACTTTTAGGAATTTGAGTAAAAAGATCTTTTAGTTCTGGCCAATCATATGAAAACTTTCAACCACCACATATTGTAAGTTTTAAATTATTTTAATTAAATTAACCTAATCATATATCCATTGGATTCTAGGAACTTCATTATATAGGAAAGCTACATCATAGGAATATACTCCACTGCATGGCTATTACTTTGATGGAAATTAAAGATGTTAACATTTTGGTATATTTACTTTGTTTGGGTCTAGAAATGGGATGACCAGGGCTGAGTGGCCATTGCTGGAAAAATTAGTGTTTATCAAGAGGATATGGCTAGAAGATATACCAAAACCAAGTTTGCTAAATAGTCAATAAAAAAATTTATTTCCAAAAGAAATGTTTTACTCTTATTGAGGCAATCCTCATCAAATTATTGCTAGTGTTAGTCAATTTTAGCATCTTTGAAGAATCATATTGAGAAAAAGATAGAAGCCTGGGGATAAAGTGATGATCCCGAGATGTTATAAAGCTTTGAGTTTGACTTTTTGTCTACTTTGTATGAGTCGACGTATGGAATGCGCCAAGCCATGACTTTGATCCTCCAGTGTCATATTTCATGGAACATACCACCTTCCTTCTAGGTTATGTAATATTTCTAGAGAATCAGTTTCTAAAATAACACTAGAAAATATATTCTCATTGCAGTAGACCAAGCATTCTCTAATTGCCCTTGCTTCTGCCACTAAATTACTAGAATCAATCATTTTCACCCCTTTAGCAACTAATAGATTCACATATAAATATCTAATGTAAAAAGCTATAGAGTTAGGCACAAGTTTTCCTTCAAAATCACCATTTGTATTGCATTTTAGTATACTAGTAGAAGTATTCCATCTAACACTTCTAATGCTATAATTAGCCATGTTCCCTTTCAAAGATCCATCAAACTAGGCCAATTATTGGTACAAAAATGTCAATTGAATCTCACCTTAATCAATTTAAAAATTGTATTAGTGATATCCCATATAACCTTATTGTAACAATTTTTTATATTAGTATGATATAGATTATCATGAAAATTTTGGGTTAAGATTCTACCAGGATGAAGTGTTAAATTTTTTAGGATAAACTAGTTTTTGATAAATTTCAGGTGTGGTGTAGTCTAGGTGAATTCAGTAATGTATACGCTGGAAATTCTATAATTTAATATCATAATGTGTTATCAAAGACCTTTGAGAGTTCATTTAGACTTTTAGAATTGAATTTGGTTTAGTAGAACTCTGAATATAGTATTGGACGCAAAGGGATTAGCTGGTGAGGTTAAAATTTGGGAGTGTGTTGTAAAATTGGCATAATTGGAAATTTTTCAAAGCTAATACTTTGCCTCACCCACTATAGTGGGTGAGAGGATGCTTTGCAGTTCCGCTGTAGTGGGAATTATTATGCTATATTGGGAATCAACATTAGTCATCTCCACTATAGCAAGCAGATCCTACTATAAAGATGCTTCTATAATAGGAATTAGGTTGCTATAGTAGGATAAGTAAAGTAAATAGAAATTTTTAGACATAAAATGTATTTTTTATTTCAAACTCATTAAAAGGTCAGGTTAGGGAGAAAAAGGGTGATTCCCTCTAGATATTACTCAAATTACACTGTTGAGTAGGAAAAGTAAAGTAAATAGAAATTTGTAGACTTAAAATGTATTTTTTCATTTCAAACTCAGTCAAAGGTTAGGTTAGGGAGAAAAGGGTGATTCCCTCTAGATTTTACTTAAATTACACCATTTATGTAAGTTAATTCACATATCTAGCTAGATTTTCAATCATCAATCCCTAGAATCTATAGATAATGATCATGGTGAATACATTAAACATAGCCTAGGTGGATTTTTTGGTGCAAAGTGGTGCAAAGATCTATAAAGCCTTGAAATTTAAACAAGGGTACAATGTTTTAATCCTTATGCTATAAGGCTCCCTTGTAATATGGAATAGAGGATTTAAAGGGGGAGAATGTTTTTCGCTCCAGGTGCATAATAGTAGGGCTGCTAACATACGCTAGTAGGGAAAATGGCTCATCGATCTACAACATCTCCACCACGGGTCATTGTCACAACGGCAAGTGGAATACAATAAAAACTAGTCCCATTAATATTAGGGAATTTCTTGCCATACTTGTTTCAGCCTATCAGCGAGAAAACTGAGCTTTAGGAGTCGAGGTTGATGAAACATGACCCAGTAGGGAAGAGGATTTCAAGGCGGCTAGAGGATTCATAATTTCCTCAAAGGTTGTAATTTTCTGAAGTAGGAACCTCACCCTAAGCTTCAACAATTCAAGCTGAAGTGAAAATAGAAGAGGTAAAGGAACAGGGGAAAAGCAGAAATTGAAGCTCACAAATAGGGAAGGCTATTGCTTATATACCACCGATAAAAAGGGTGAGAAGCTGACAGTTCATCTAGAGCAAGATGATATACTGGTCCAGGCCAACCATTGGAGTATAACATTGATTGGATATATACTGGGGGGTCTCAATTTTTCAAAACAATGGAGAATTAGATAGATCATATATGGAATTTTGTATCTAAACTAGAGTTATTATATCACGATGATAGCTGTTAAATTTTTAAATTAGCTACACTCGCAGATAGGGATCTAGTGTTACAATTAGGCTCATATACATATAGGAACAGTCCACTAATCCTAAGGAATTAGACATTAGATTTCAAATTCGATCCAGACTGCTTGAATAAGGTGCCCTTGTGGGTAAAGTTCCCCAGCCTACCTCTGGGGTTTTGGTCGACGGAATCACTGAGTAAACTAGCAAGTGTTGTAGGGAATCCAATGTACACAGATAAGTATAATACCAAGTTGAAACGAATTTCATACACAAGGATATTAGTGAAAGTTGACATTAGCCATACATTACCTACACAGGTGGAACTCAGCACACTAATGGGGACCGTACAATAAGTCATAACATATGATTGGATTCCAAAATTTTGTAGTGACTGTAATAGCTTTGGACATATTGTTGATAAATGTCCATATAAGAAGAAACCTGAGAATAAAGAGTAGGACAACTATCCCCCAGAGTAGGGGAGAAGTAGGATGAACCGCAGACGTAGAAGAGTGATTCAGCAATGGGAAGTTAAAAAAGTAGATAAGGACAATCTTGAGGAGACTAAAGACCAAAAACCAATTATGAATAAGAACCAAGTAGTAAAGTAGACTAATTCTTCTTAGCATATAGTGGTTAATTGTGAGCATGCTAACCAGGTATTTCCTAATCCAACTGTGGTTGAAAATATTGTGAAAAGCTCAAGTAATGAGAAAGAAATAGTAGGGGATAAAGCATAGACTAGTGCTCGAGGAGGGGATTATGTCCAACCCCCATGATTCTGTGCTCCTAGAATATTAGAGGCCTTAATAAGCCCTTCAAATAGAAGGAGTTGAAAATCTTTCAAAGAAAAAATAAAGTTGTTATTATGGGAATAATTGAAACTAGAGTGAGAAGTCACAATGCTACAAAATTTAAAAATAACATAGCTAGATATTGGAATGCCCAGTATAATTATAATCATACAACAAATGAGAGTATATGGCTTATCTGGAAAAAGCGCATTTAGTTACCAATTCTACAAATAGGGGCTCAGTTTATGCACTATAAGGTAATCAATACTAACATCCAGTTCGCACGTATGTTGACTATAGTGTATGCCAGTAATGACTTGGTGGAAAGACAGGATTTGTGGAAAGTACTCATAACCATGGGATGTCAAATAAATACTGAGTGGCTGGTTTATAGAGATTTTAATAATGTGCTAAGCTCAGGAGATAGAATTGGTACCCCAGTCACTCAGGCTGAAGTACTTGGCTTCTAGGATATGGTAAAGTAAATCAATTCACTCCTTTATGAAGCACAGGATGCCACTTCACATAGTGTAGTAAGTAAGACGCAGACACTAGAGTTTATAGTAAGATTGATTGGGCTTTTGGGAACTACTTGTAGTTGTAGAACTGGGGGAATATAGAGGCTAACAACATTGTACCAGGGGTGTTAGATCACTCTTCAATAGTGATCAATTGCGACACAAAAATACCCAAAGCCTTACGTCCAAAACCTTTTAAACTACTCTACAGTGAGATGGGGCAAGAAAGGGAGATGCACCTTTGCCCAAATATTGAGGTAGTTCAGGAGGGATACTTTCTAACAAGGGAGTAACAGATGTGCTTGATCCTATAGGTAATAACTGATGAGTTAAAGGTTGCAATCAAGAAGATGTCAAAGGATAAAGAACCTAGAGTAGATAGATTCTCCATAGAAATTTTTACTACCTGTGGGGATGAGGTACAAACTGACCTTTTTGAATGTTGTATTTCAATTCTTCAATAGTAGTGTAATGCATAAAAGAATAAATTATACTACTATAACTTTGATCCCTAAGATACACCCCCTAATCATGTAAAAGATTATAGACCTATTGCATGCTGCACAACTATGTATAAGATAATCACTAAAGTGGTTACTAGAAGATTAAAAAGTGTTATAGGGGACCTGATAGGGGATGCATAATTAACCTTTATAGAATGGAGATGAATTACAGATAACATTATTTTTGCTCATGAACTATTCAAAGGCAACAATAGAAAAGGCATATCTCTAAGGTGATCCTCAAAGTGGATATCAGAAAAGCATATCATTCCTTAGACTGGTCTTTCTTAAGAAGATTATTGATAGAGATGGGATTTCCTAGCAAATTTGTAGGATGGATTATGGCATATATATCCACTGTTTCTTATTTGTTAACTATTAATGGTGAACTAACTAAGTCATTCCAAGGCATTAGATGTATAAGGCAAGGTGACCCAATGTCACCTTACCTGTTTGTACTTTCTATGGAATACTTGAATAGGTTGCTGAAGCAGCTGGGCAGTAATAAGAATTTACAATTGCACCCAACATGTAAGAAGATGAGGGATATACATGTATGCTTTACAAATGATTTGTTAATGTTTTGTAATGCAGAGATAGGGTCCATCAGGCTCTTTAATTGGATATTTAATTGGATATTTAGATTATTTCTAGCTGGTATTTCAGAAAGCTTGAACCAAGAAATTCTGCAGGAGACAGGCTACAGTGTTGGAACATTACCATTCAAGTACTTGGGTGTACCTATTGCTTCCATGAAGTTGTCCATTGCTTTTTGTTGGCCATTGAGTGAGAAAATAACAGGTAAGATTACTTACTGGTCTATAAGATTGTTAAGCTGTGTAGGAGGGCTACAATAAATCAAGGAAGTTATATTTGGTATGTAGGCATACTGGGCCCAGGTGTTTTTTATCCCTAAGAAAGTACCAAAAGGTATTGAAACTATAGACAGAACCTTCTTGTGGATTGGCAAGAATGAAATTTCAAAAAAATCACTTGCCTCTTGGGAAAAGTGTGTCTACCATAGAGTGCAGGAGGACTGAATGTAATCAACTTCTACATATGGAACAAGGTTGCAATAGAAAAATATTTATAGGCAGTAACAATGAAAAAGGACTGTCTGTAGATAAAATGGCTCCACACTTTTCATATAAAGAAGCAGGAATTGGAACAAATCCCTTTACCTAAGAATGTCTCCTAGGTAATTAAGAAGATTTTAAGACCAAGAAACTGATAATGAAGATGCAATATTTGCCAGGACACTTGCTGGGCAGGTTAAAGCTAGTGCAAAAAGGAGAGAAATTCAGCATCAAGAAACTATACTTGCTGCAGATTCCTCAACACCCAGAGTGTCATAGAAGAAGATGATCTTACAACCTCACATACAGCCAAGTCAAAAATTCAATCTGTGGTTAGCTATACGACACAAATTAGCAATAGTTGGGAGATTACTGAAGATTTACATTCAAGTCTCTAAATAATGTGCATTTTTGGATACAACAGATGGACTATTTGATCATTTACTCTTTGAATGTAACATTAGTAAGGGCATTTGGAGAAGATTCCTTATTGGCTGGGACAAGCTAGAATAATTGGAGTTGGAATGTAGAGGTACAATGCTTGATGATAGGGTAAAAATAATCCAGGGTATAGAGAAGTAGTAGCAACAGTGTTTAGCATGATGAGTTACTCCATTTTGACAACTAGGAACTACCTCAGATTTCAGAAGAGACCTTATTCAAGTAATAAAATCTGTAGAGATATAGCATTACATACAAATACGAAAGGAAACATTGTAATTAAATGGTACAAGCACTTATAGAAGCTAAATACTTATCCTTGAAGTACTTATACATAGCTAGGAAAATGTATTATATGAGTAGAAGTAGGAGCTGAGAGGTGATTGGTCAGCAATCACCTAGTTTTGTAATGAATATTTTGGTGAAATAAAAAATTCCATTTACAAAAAATATGGAATAGAAAGAATAAAGAGGAAAAAAAGGTAGGAAAATTCTTGAAAGAGGGAATTTTTCATAAATTTTGATTTAGGATTATGAGTTTAGATCAAAATAAAATTCAATAAGGGGGTGAGGGGTGAGCTAAAAAAACTCCTTGAGTCAATTATTCAATCTTCACATTCGACTTACCTACAAATCAGTATATCTTAACAGAGCAGATTAGATTTTATCAAATAGTAAATTAAATATGTAAGAACACAAAGATTTATCCTAGTTTGGTACACCAATGTGGTGCCTACCTCCAGTCCCCTTGTGTTTTAAAGTTTCCTTAGATCTTTTCAAAGTGCAGTATGAGTACATCGATAGTAAACAAGTTCTACAAATTTTAATTTTCAAATCTTTTGACACATCCTCAATCAGTATGACTAAGTTGAATTGATCTTATTCTTATGTAACTATTGTAAACTTAATAAGTACAAAGATTTATTGAGACTAAGAGTAAGACACGCTGATATTTTCTTTTTGAAGTTGCATTAGTGTTTTGATCTTCAGCCTTCTCTTTTATATTCTTCAGCTGCTTCGACTTCTATTCTTCAAAAGAAAATCCAAGATATTTATTCTTAATAGAGGATTTGAATTTATTCCTTGAGTGAGGGATGGCACCATAATGTATGTCTATATCAGATATGACGTTCCTGCTTTCTTTGAGCATCAATTGACTCATATCCTTTTATAGTCGACTTTCTCCCTATGAGTTGCAAGCATATCTGATATTTCTACTTCCTCCTCCTTTTGGCATAGTCAAAAAGAAGAATACAACAGACAAGCTAAAAGAACTACTAGACATATAGTAGGTAAACAGTCAAATAGATTACAAAAGGACTAAGAAAAATAAAAAAGTGTGGCAGACAGTAAACATAAATCATTTGCGTGTATTATGGAAGAATCATTGATAAGATTTTCAATTTTTTTAGAAAAGGAGGAGTAGGTGTTTCGGATGTATATTGGAAGGTCATAATTTAAGGAGTTGACTTCTATATTAAGGGATTCCATGGAGTAAACACTTTGGCGAGCAGCTTGATGCCTTCTATCTTTAATCCATTAATGATCAGTCGTACCTTACCTTTATCAGTGCTCGTGCTCTTCCAAACCTTCAACAGCTTGAAAGTTGACTCCTAAAGCAACATCATTCATTCCTTAATAGTTTTTAAGCATTCTTTGAGCTCCTCCAATTCCTTGAACACAAGAATCATGGGGTTAGAAACTAACTTTCTTACCTTAGGGAGATCTAATTAAGCTAGGGCATAGTTGTTTTTGCACTATTCATTATCTACTAAAGCGTAGCCCATGCTAGCGAAAGTTTTGGAGTCATAAGTAGGAAAGACTTCCATCAAGAGATATGCAGAGAGGTCGATAGAGTAATATAAGAGAACCTGGGTAATCATCAGGCCATAAGGAAGGGTAGTGGATGCATGAGCATCTGTAGCACTCTTAAGCATATATTCGTGAAACCAATTAACCTAATTTAACTTGTGCTTTTTAACCATGCAATATAGGAAAACCACATATTGATAGGTTACGTTGCTGAGGGATCCCTTTCTTAGGATCAGTGTGGTGGCATGTTGCAGGTCATGATACGGTACTTAAAATAGAGATATAGGGGACAAAAGCTGGAAGACATTGTGTCCGAGTCAGACAAAGTCTTTTTCTCTTCTTTAAAGCTAACTTCAAAATCTCCAGGCCAGGAGTGATTCATAAATGGAATTGTATCAAACACCTTTTCAAAATTAAAATCTTTGAGTATGATTCTTGTGCTAAGCAAAAGAGTCTCTAATTTTCAACTGTTAGGAGAGAGGTGGAGATTCGCAAAGAACATTCGAATAGGATCCTTATAAAATTCAAGTCGACATAGATAAAAATGAGTGATATGTCCTTAAATTTACATAAGTGACTGCCATTGGAATGAGCTTCCTTTAATTAAGAGAGACTTACTACTCGATCGGGTATAAAAAAGCAACTTTTGAAGGTTGTAAACATAATTTTTATGAACAGGTGCAAAATTTATGCATATCCTCTTGAGGAAAATGATCGATAAAGGTTGAACGAGGTTTTTAGACATAAAAGGTTGTAATGGGGGCAGAATATTTTTTGGTAGAGGTTGACTAACAAAAGTGGGATGAAGATTCATTAGAAGATTCAAAGATGAACATAATTATCGGAGAGAGGGTCTGGAAGGGATTTGGATAGGTTTTCCATAGAGCGAGTTCTGGTCGTTAGAGAGAATTCTAAACAAGGGTTTTAAAAGGGCAGAGAGAAAGAGGAAGAGATGGATAGATAAAGAGGGGTGAATGGATCGATGAGAAAATAAAAGAGGTGAAGTGAATGAGGTGACTGTTGAGGTGAAAAATTGGTAGAAGGGGGTATTGGGAAGGTAAAAAGGTAAAGAGGTGGTAAAGGTGGCATAAAAAGAGGTAAAAGTAATGATGATGCTTTTTCAAAAAAAAAAATTCCAAAATTAAAAAGAGTAAGAAAACATGTCAAGAAATTAATTTCTTTTATTAACATATAAATTTCTTTTATTATAAGTTGTGTAGGCATGACTAATGGGAGAGTGCCCAAGAAAAATACCTTCGACACTTCATGGATCAATTTTTCCCAAGTTACTCTTACCATTTTTTGGATGAATCATTTGCATATAAGAGGATAAAAGTAACTAATATTTAGGTTCTTTACTCTCCCCATATCATAAGGAGTCTTCATTAGAATATGTTTGATGAGGCATCTATTAATGATATGATGAACTGTGTGAAATACCCTGAGTTTTTGGCCCTTAGAAAATTACCTGGATTTCTAGTCTCAGGATAATATACGACTAGGGGAAATAACTCGTACACTTGGATATGAATGGTATGGGTTAGTCGTATGCTGACCAATATTTATTGGTGGGTTGGATTTGGTTTTTCTAAAGGGTATGACTTAGATGGTATGAGTCGTATTAGTGGATATGTGTTGTTTTATTACTTTATTTAATCTTAGGCTTTGTAACTTAAGTTGGATATGAGTACGAGTTGACTCACTAAGAGCAATAATCTAGGGTACTAGTCGTACTATGGACTCATATGGTGGATTGTGTTCAATCCTCCTGGTATTCTATTCTTCCAGAGGTAGGATCATGGGCACTAGTCTTATACATGGATACGACATGGTTTGGGGTGAGTCATACCTTGGATAGTATTGGGTCCAAAGGATATGGCCTATGGTACAAATGGTGGGTACCACTCATATTGGTTTTTACAATTGATATAGATAGTCGTACCCATCTGATGAGATTTTTGAGATTTCAAGTGAGGGAAATCTGGACATTTCCCCACTTAACCTAATAAGGCCGCATGACTTATATTCCTATTGAGAGGTTATTTTCCCTATTATTTTATTCATTAACACTTCGAAACTTCTCTTAAACACTCTACACTTCTCTATAAGGATTATGCACAAAGGAAGGCTACGGTTTTATCTTAAGGATTAATTTGGGGCTTGTTTTACTGATTTCTCTACATTATATTCTTAGTTTAAGTCATGTTCTCTTCAATTATTGTTTGTTCCAATGAAAGGAATGGTTTTATATAATGTTTTTATGGTTTGATTATTGTATGGTTTTGCATTTTCAAATATAATTTGGGGGTTTTGGTTAAAAATTCTTGGTTATGGTTTTCCCATGTTTTAATTATGCTTTTATATGCTTTAATTTTGGTTTGGTATAATTTGTCACATGGGAATGGTTATTTGATAATTGGTTTTGGTTTTGGAAATACTATACACGTAATAGGTTTGATAAAATGCCTATGAGAATTTTTTCACTACATTGTTAGGTTTTAATAGAACTATTGCATGGTTTAAACTGGGTAATGGTACCCTAATTGGTTAGATGGCTTGGAGTGGTCAAAATAGAATGGTTTTGGTTTAACAATCATTCTTATGGGGTATAATGGAATACCCCAAGTAATCAAAATAATGGAACACTTTTGGGGTACATGGGACTCCTCGAAGTTAATTGGTAATGTGGTCTTTGTGTACATGGGACTAACTCCCTAGATCTCAAAATGTTTGGCTAAGGACAATACTTACAAGTTATAGTCGGTATAATGATACCACTATGTATAGCCTCGGTTAATAATAATGATTTAGTTTTTGGAAATGATTTTAATTAGGCAATAGTGTTAGGGTATGATAGCTAACCATAAAGGTGGGATTTTAATGAATAAACACTCAAAACTCATGTTTTCTTACATGAGGTCTAGGGCATAGAGACCCTTTTATGATACTATGAGGTATGCCGGAATCCTCTAAGTACATTGTACATATGTATCATAAAGTGTGAGGGTACTTGGGAATCCCTTACTCTTATAGTATCTCATATTCATGCAGCTACACATATCAGGGCCCATTTAGGGGTTTACACTGAACCCATATATTCGTGAGTGGTTAAGGATGGTTAAGCTTCAGATATCTAGGTAGATGGTTTTAAATACATGCTAAATACGGTCCCCTTTCCCAGAATGGTTAAATATATGTGAATGGTCTATATGCATATGGTTGGTTCACTTGGTTTTCTGGATGGTATTATTTTATCCTTATCCTGATTTTATGCTAGCATTCACTACTAACCTATCTTCGGGCAAATATACCACCACGCGATGCAGGAACCAGCAATTCTACTCCTCCTGCTTAGCTATCGGACATTCTGGATCAACTACTAGACTAAAGTGGTGAGCTTTCATATTTTTGTAAGGATCCATTTCATGGATGTTATTTCATACTTTTATTTATTTACGGATACTAGTTTTTGCTATGGTTGGGGGAATGTCCCAATTAGATTTTGGTATTTTTTTGGTTCGAAGATTTTATCAAACTACTATGGGTTTGTATCGGCAGGATCGGTATTGGTGTCATCCTTAGTATTGCTATTTGATATAGGTATTGGGACTGACACTGGTTGACTGTATTGTTGGTTGTTCCATCCTTTTTTATTTTGGGATTATTTATAATTATGATAGAACTTATATAGTTATAGTTTAGTTGGTTTGGCTATTAGTTGGCTTCGGATGGTTGGACTCAATTGGGTTGGTCTCGGTAATAGACCTATCCCAGAGTCTATAATTTTGATAGTTACGCTATCTCGTTATATGATCGAAATTCCACCAATTCAGGGCAAGCGAATGGAGGTTGTGTTGGGTAACAGGGGTTGGTGTCTGATCCCACTCGAACTTAGGATGCCCATTACTACAAAGCCCCAAGTTACATCATGTCAATTTGGTATCAGAGCCTTACGTTCATGTTCAATTGGGAGTCCACAAAGCCATGTATAGTAGAGTCTCTTTTAGGGGTGTGTAGTGCACCACACTCATAAGATAGAGGCTATAAAGCATTTAGAAATGTTTAACTTTATTGGTATTCTATTTTAAAGCTTGGAGTCTCAGACCTAGAATTTTCTCTAATCCTTATTTATTCAATTTTAAGATCATGCCTCAACAATTTGGAACACAAGGAAATCCTTATGTCCCATCTAGGGATGACGTTAATTGAGTACGGCCTACACCTGGAATTCACACTCGATCTTATGGTCCTATTCCTTATTATTTGGGATTTCTTTCGATTGCTACTAGTCCTACTCTACGTGATATGACTAATGAAGAATTCCATTAGTTAATTAATACTATTGCTCAGTTAGTTGATACTCAAACTGAGTGGGATGGATCTAGAAGGCGAGTTCACGAAGATGAATCCTCCTACTTTTACTGGTGTAAAGATGGAAGAGTATCCTCAGGGTTTCTTTGATAAAAAAAGAGAAAATATTTAGAGTGATACCATCCAATTAGCTCAAAGATATTGCGTACCAATAGTAAGATAAGTGGGATAGGGATAGAGGTGATGTTGAAGAGTTGTCCTTATAAGAGGAGTTTTCTAATGCTTTTTTGGATTGCTTATTTCCTCAGAAGCTGAGGGAAGCAAAGATGGAGGAGTTTGTGAATCATAAGTAGGGAAAAATGTTTATCAAAGAGTATGCCTTGAAATTTCTTTAGTTGTCAACGTATGCGCTGGATTTGGTGCCTGTTATGAGATCAAGGATAAGAAAATTAACTTCTGGGATATCTCAGGATTTTATCCCTAAAAGCAAGACTGCTTTGCTAATAAAGGATATGGATATTTCAAGGTTGTTTATCCATATACAATAGGTGGAAGATGAAAAGAGAAAAAAAGTAGAGTTTGGGAAAAGGCAGGGTAAGAGGACCAAGTTCTTTGAGAAGGGTAGTGCTTAGCAATAGGGTGGTTGGGATAGTGGAAAATGGCCGATGAAGAAGTGGGGGAGTTCTGGTTCATTCTCAACTGTCAGTGCTCCTTACCCAAAGTAATTGCATGACAAGCGTTAGTAAGGTGATAGTAATTTCTAGGCACAAGGTGCCCAATCTTAGGAGAGTAGGGCACAGTCATCTTTTTTATGTCCTTATTTTTAGTTATGTGGTTATCTTTATTGAGGTTTTTATAATGAAAGTAGGGACAAGTATTTTAAATTTGGCCAGCCCGACCATATGCTCAAAAATTATTTGGTTGGTAGGGGAGCTTCGGGAGTGGTTAAAGATCCACTTGCCTCATCTTCTGCTCCTATACCTAGTGGTGCTTCTTTAATATCTACTCTTACTTCTGGTATCAGCATAGGCCAGAATATGTTGTATACTCTTATATCTCGGTTGGAATTTGAGGCATTGCCAAATGTCGTGGCTGGTACATTCTCACTCTATTCTCATGATGTTTATTTCTTGCTTGATCTGGGGTCCATTCTTTCCTATGTGACTCCATATATGGCTATATGTTTTGGTTTTGATCTTAAGGTTATTTATGATCCTTTTTCTATTTATACCTAATAGGTGACTCAATTATTGCTAAAAGAGTCTATAGGAGGTGTGTGGTATCTATTGGCAGCAAGCAAACCTTGGTAGATTTGTTTGAGCTAGATATGGTAGATGTTGATGTTTTTCTAGGGATGGATTCGTTAGATTTTTGTTACGCATCCTTAGATTTTTGGACCCGTAAATTTTTCTTTAGGTTCCTAAGTGAACCAGTTATAGAGTAGGAGGGGTGGTTCCCTAGATCCTATAGGGAGGTTTATTTCTTATATTAGAGCTCGAAGATTAATCTCCATAGGGTATCTTTATCACTTGGTCTGGGTTAAAGATTTTAACTTGGAAGGTCCCTTTTTGCATTCGATTTTTGTGGTAAATGAGTTTCCTGTGGTCTTTTTATAAGATATTCCTGGTGTTCCTATAGATAGGGAAATCGAGTGTGGTATTGATTTGGTTCTAGACACTCATTCAATATGTGTTCCTCCTTATAGAATGATTTTAGATGAGTTGAGGTAACAAAAGTAGCAACTTAAGGATCTTTTTGATAAGGAGTTTATTCGTCCTAGTGTATTCCCGTATGGTCCACCAGTGTTGCTCATGTGCAAGAAGGATATTTCCCTTTGGATGTGCAATGACTATCGATAATTAAATAAGGTAATGATCAAGAACAAGTATCCTCTTCCAAGGATAGATGACTTCTTTGATCAGTTTCAAGGTGCCAAGTTCTTTACTACAATAGACCTTCGGTCAGGGTATCATCAGCTTGAGATAAGGGAGGAGGATATCCCTAAGATTGATTTTCGTACTCGGTAATGGCACTTTGAATTCTTGGTTATGTCATTTGGCTTGACTAATGCCTCGGTGGTATTTATAGATTTAATGAATAGAGCTTTCAGGCAGTTCTTGGATCTTTTTGTCATTGTTTTCATTGATGACATCTTCATGTATCCTAAGAGCGAGGTGAATCGTGCTAATCACCTTTGGGTTGTGTTGCATACCTTAAAGGAACAATAATTATATGCTAAGTTCTCTAAGTGTGAGTTTTGGTTAAATGTTGTAGCTTTCTTGGGTCATACTATTTCTAGTGAGGGGGTCATGATGGATACTTAAAAGGTTTTGGTGGTAAAAAGGTGGCATATACCCATGACTCCAACTAATATTCGGAGCTTTATGGGTTTGGTTTTATATTATAGGCAGTTTATAGGAAGCTTTTCTTTGGTAGTTGCTCCTTTGACTAAGTTAACTTAGAAGAAGGTAAAATTTTCTTCGTTGGAAGTGTGTGAAAAAAGTTTTGAGAAGCTTAAGTATAAGCTAACTTCGGCTTTCGTTTTGACATTTCCTAAAGACAATATGGGTTTGTGGTTTATTGTGATGCATCTAGGGTGGGACTTGGTTATATTTTGATGCAGCATGGTAATGTGATTGCCTATGCTTCCAGGCAATTGAAGGTGTATGAGAGAAATTATCCCACTCATAATTTTAAGATGGTGGTGGTGGTGGTTTCTTTGAAAATATGGTGGCATTATTTGTACGGAGTGCACATAGATATCTTTCATGATCATAAGAGTCTGCAATATGTGTTCACTTAGAAAAAGTTGAATCTTTAGCAAAGAAGATGGTTAGAGCTTTTTTAGGACTATGATATGAGTCTTTACTATCTTTTTGGTAAGTCTAATGTTGTTGTTGATGCTCTTAGCAGGTTATCAATGTGGAGTTTGGCTCATGTAAAGAAAGGAAAATGGGAATTAGTGAGGAATATTCACCGCTTAACTAATCTTTGAGTTCATCTCTTGGACCCAAAGATGGTGGGGTGTTATATAGGAAGCAGTTTGGTCATCTCTTGGTGTAGAGATTAAGGAGAATTAAGTTCTAGATCCTATCTTGATGAAAATCAAGAATGATGTTAGTGGGCAAAAGGTAATGGTATTCAAGATCAGTGTGATGGGACTTTATGGTACCAAGGGAGATTGTGTATTCCTGACAATTTTGGATTGTGACAAAGGGTTTTGGCAGAGACTTATAAATTATGGTATGTTGTTCATCCTAGATTGACAAAGATTTATCATGATCTCAACGAGATATATTAGTGGAATGGTATGAAAAATATCGTGGCTGATTTTATAGCCAAGTGCATGGTGTGTCAACAAGTTAAAGTTGAGAACATGAGGCCAGGAGGGTTGTATCAAGAAATTGAGTTGCTCAAGTGGAAATAGAAGGTGATCAATATGTATTTTGTTATCGGTCTTCCAGGGTCGCAGAACCAATTTAATTTTATTTGGGTCATCGTGGATAGGATGACGAAGTATGCTCACTTCTTGCCAGTGAGGACTACTTTTTCAGTGGAGGATTATGCAAAGTTATATCTTCAAGAGATAGTAAAGCTGCATGGGATACCTGTTTTGATTATCTCTGATTGTGGTACATAATTAGGTTAAGCATCTACCTTTGGTAGAGTTTTCTTACAAAAATAGATATTATTCTAGCATTGGTATGGCCCCTTTGAAGGCATTATATGGTAGGAGGTGTAGGTCTCCTATTGGTTGGTTTGATCTTGGTTACGCGGACATATTTGGTTCAGATTTTGTTTATCGGGCTATGGAAAAAGGTGAAGGTGATTTGGGATAAGCTTAAGGCTTCCCAAAGTCGCCAAAAGTCCTATGTGGATGTAAGGCCTAGAGACTTGGAGTTTGAGGTTGGGATAAAGTGTCCCTAAAAGTATCTCCCATGAAGGGATTAAAGCGGTTTTGTAACAAGGGGAAGCTCAATCCCTGGTTTGTTGGTTTGTATGCCAATGTTTCTTATGAATGGGTATTGCCTTCTAGTTTAAGCTACTTTCATTCGGTATTTCATGTCTCCATGTTGAGAAAGTGTCTTGGTGATCCTTCTTCGGTTGTTTCGTTGTAGGGCTTGGGTATCTCAAATTCTCTATCTTATGAAGAGCTCTCAGCTGAGGTACTGGCTCGATAGGTTTGTCAGTTACAGACCAAGGATTTTGCCTCGATTAAGGTTCTATGGTGTAACCATAAGGTAGAAGAGGCTACATAGGAAATGGAGGAGGACATGTAGTCCAAGTATCCGTATCTATTTTCTGCTCCTTGGATTCATACGAAAGGTATGTGTTCTTGAACACATCTTTATTTTCTGATTTTGTTAAAGGAATGATTAATATCTTTGTATCTGTGTTTCCTAACTTGGTTAAAGTTTAGATCGATATTTCATAATGCAAATAAATCGTGCTTGTGGTTACCCTACCTTGTTTGTCATTCGGGGATGAATATTTCTAGTGGGGGAACTGAAACACCCTGGGTTTCTAGCCCTTATAAAATTTCCTAGATTTTAGGTCTCTGGACAAAATACAACTAGGAAAATAACTCATACACTGGGATACGAGTGGTATAGGTTAGTCGTATGCTTACCAGTATTGGTTGGTAGGTTGGATTTGATTTTTGAAATAGGTAAGACTTAGGTTGTATGAGTCGTATAGGTGGATACGTGTTGTTTGGTTACTTTATTTAATCTTAGGCATGGTAACTTAAGTTGGATCTTAGTATGAGTGGGTCACTAAGAGTCGTAATCTAGTGTATGAGTCATACCATGGACTTATATGGTTAACAGTGTTCAATCCTCTTGGGATTATATTTTTCTAGGGGTAGGGATCATGGGTACTAGTCATATTCTTGGATACGACATGGTTTGGGGTGATTCATACCTTGGATAGTGTTGGATCCAAGGGAGATGGCATGGGTACGAGTGGTGGGTACCACTCGTATTGGAGTGTACGACTGGTATAGATAGTCGTACCCACCTGACAGGATTTTTGGGATTTTAATTAAGGGAAATATGGACATTTCCCCACTTAATCTAATAAGGCCCCATGATTATATTCCTAATAGGAGGTTATTTTCCCTATTACTCTATTCGTTAACACTTAGAAACTTCTCTTAAACACTTTACATTCCTCTCTAGGGCTTTTGGGTAAAGAAAAACTAGGGTTTCATCTTAAGGATTAATTTGGGGCTTGTGTTAGTGATTTCTGTCCATCATCTTCTTTGTTTAAGGCATGTTCTTTTCCCTCATTTTTATTTCCAACTAAAGGAAGGGTTTTATACAACGCTTTCATGGTTTGATTATTGTATGGTTTTGGATTTTCAAATATAATTTGGGGGGTTTAATTATAAATGATTGGTTATGGTTTTCCTATGTTTTAATTATTATTTTATTTGCATTAATGGTGGTTTTGGATAATCTACCGCATGGGAATGGTTATTTGGTAATTGGTTTTGGTTTTGGAAATACTAATACCCCCAATATGTTTGATAAAATGCCAATGAGAATGTTTTCACTAAATTGTTGGATTTTATTGGAACTACTGTATTGTTTAAACTTGGTAATGGTACCCTAGATCGTTAGATGGTCTGGAATGGTCAAAATTGAATGGTCTTGATTTAAAAATCATTCTTGTGGGATACAATGGAATCCCCCAAGTAATTGTAATAATGGAACACTTTTTGGGTACATGGGACTCCTCCAAGTTAATATGTAATGTGGTCCATGGATACATGGGACTGACTCCCTTGATATCAGAAGGGTTTGGCTAAGGAAAATACCTGCAGGTTATAGTCGGTATGGTGATACCACTATGTATAGCCTCAATTAATAACAATGATTTGGTTGGTTGGAAATGGTTTTAATTGGGCAATAGTGGTGAGGTGTGATAGCTAACTATGAAGGTGGGAGTTTAATAGATGAACACTGGAAACTTATATTTTCTGACATAAGGGGTAGGGCATAAAGACCCTTTTATGATACTATGAGGTAGACAGGAATCCTCTAAGTATACTGTACATATGTATCATGGAGGGGAATGGTACTTTATAATCTCTTACTCTTATAGTATCTCATGTTCGTGTAGCTACGCGCATCGGGGCCCGTTCAAGGTATTACGCTGACCCCATATAGCCGTGAGTGGTTAAGGATAGTTAAGCTTCACATACCCAAGTAAATGGTTTTAAATGCACGCTAAACCCGGCTCTCTTTCCCTTCATAGTTATATATATGTATGGTCTATATGCATATGGTTAGTTCACTTGGTTTTACTGGTTGACATTATTTTATCCTTATCCTGGGTTCATGCTAGCATTGACCCGCTAACCCATTTTTGGACCACTGTATCCCCACACGATGCGGGAACCGACCGTTCTACTCCTTCTACTTAGCTATAAGACATTTGGGATCAACTACTAGATTGAAGTGGTGAGCTTTAATATTTCCAAAAAGCTCCATTTCAGGGATATTATTTCATACTTTCAATCATTTATGGATATTGGTTTTAGCTATGGTTGGGGCCATGTCCCAATCAGATTTTGGTAATATTTTGGTTCGAGGATTTTGTGGAACTACTATGGGTTAGTATGGGCAGGATCGGTATTGGTGTCAGCCTTAGTATCGGTATTAGTGTTGGGAATGACACCAGTCGACTGTATTGTTGGTTGTTCCATCCTTTTTTATTTTTGGATTATGTATAATTATGACGGAACTCATATGGTTATGGTTTGTTTGGTTTGGCTAATGGTTTGGTTCCTGATGGTTGGACTCAGTTAGGTCGGTCTCGATAATAGACATATCCCAGAGTCTATAATTTGGATAGTTACTCTATCTTGTTATTTGATTGAAATTCATCCAACTAAGGGCATGCAACTGGAGGTTGGGTTGGGTAACAGGGGTGGTCTTTGATCCCAATCGGACTTGGGATGACAATTACGACAAGTCTTTGGGTCAGGCATTTCACTATGCTTACTACCTCTGCCCAAATATGAATTGAAAGATTGTGTTCTAGTAGCATGGTTCTTCCAGTCTCCTGAAGAGATAGATTTTTTTGCTTTACCACATAATTTTGTTGAAGAGACTGAGGTGATGAGAAGTTTTGAGAGTACCCATTCTAAGCATAGTATTCCTCAAAATCCTTGTTTTCAAATTCTCATTTATGAGCACTATGAAAATAGGTGATGAAGTGTCTTGATTCTCTTTGCAATTTTCTACAAAAGATCTCAAAGTTTGTGAAAGCCTCATGTTTATGAGCTAGAAACATTTCCTAGGTAAAACGAGAATAACCATCAAAAATAACGAAAACATATCTTTTCCCACCAATACTTGGGGTCTTGGTGGGCCAAACAAATCCATGTGGATTTTTTAAAGGGGTTTGGTACTAGAGACAATGTATTTGACTTTGAGTGATGTCCGAGTCTATTTACCCAATTAGCAGGCATCACAGATGTGATCCTTCTCAAACTTGAGTTTTGACAGACCTTTTACTAGCTCCAATCAAGAGAGTTTCTCAATGATATGCGTACTAGCATGCCCAAGCTTTCTGTACCACAACCAAGTGTCATTGGTTTGCATAGTAAGGCAGGTTAAAATGGAAAAATCAGGACTATTTAAAACATAAATATTATCAATATGTTCATTAATAAGAGAAATATCTCTTTTATAATGTATTATGGAGTAACTTTCAGCTTTGATAGAGACTCTAAATCCTATGTTATAAAGCTGAATAATATTGAGCAGGTTTTGTTTGAGTTTATCTATGAGATACACTTCACTGAGTTTGCATGAGGAGTTAAGATTTACTGAGTCTAAAATATCTGCTATCGATGTCCCATATTCTCTTTTTATATCTTTTGCAGATGTGTTCCTGCAAAATAATAAAATTAATTTTGTTTAAGTATCCAAGTGGTCTTAGTTCCTTGAGGTTTAAAGGTACTTCCTTTAGGCCTCCAAACCCACACATCTTTAGGCTATGCCTACAGTTGTGTGATTTGTGCCATTTCTGTCCACAAGTTTAGCAGACAAGTCCTTGGAAAAACAAAGATGTTTTGGCTAATTTAAACGATCTTGATGAGAAACGTGATTTTGTTTGAAAAGAATTTGATCTAGTGAAAATGTGACTTGGTGATTTTTTAATACTATTTAATTTTATTTTTACATCATCAAGTTCTTCTTAAAGCAAGTCAATTTTGATTTGACATGCATCAATTACAACTTGACAGTTTCTTCGTTCCTCTTCAAGTTTTTGTTTAAGCCGAGCTTCCTAATTTTTCTTTTCTTGAGAAAGTTTATTGTACTCAATGATAACTTTTTGAAGCTCATCGGTTATAATATCTAGATTTAATTCAAGGATATTATAGTTATGATAGTTGTATGGTCTTACATCACCTGATTCACCCTTTGCTATAAAGCACATGTTAGTTAGTTCTGTTTCTTCCTCGGAGTCATCTTTATCACTCCAAGCCCCAAAGTTTTATTTTCTTATAGATTATTTTCTCTTCAATCCTAGAAAGTTTTGTTTAAGGTGACCTATCCTCCCACAGTGATAACAATGATCATCATTCTTTGTAATTTCTTTAATTTTGACTCCTTGCGATCTCTATTCTCTCTGTTTCAAGATTTGCCTTACTCTGCGGTTCATGAGAGCCATTCTTTTTCTATTGACTTCTTCCAGGAATGCTTCCTCTTCAGTTGATACAGTATTGAAGGGTATTGGTTTCTTCTTTTCCTATTTATTTTGCCTGTTGATATAATTTTGTTCATCAGCAATAAGATTATGTCATAGTTCGTCACATGTATTATTTCGGAGGTCTTCATCTTCTAGGATGGCTTCTTTAGTTTCCCATACTTTAGGAAGGCTTCTGAAAAGATTCTGGACTTGCAGGATGTTTTGATAGAACATCCCTAATGATTTCAACTCACATACAATCTTGCTAAATCTTGCAAACATTGATTCCATATTTTAATCTTCTTTCATTTTGAATAGCTCGTATTTGTTGAGTAGAGCAGCGATATTTTGACTTTTTGACCTTGATGGTTCCTTCATAGGTTACTTATAGTTTGTCCCACATCTCTTTAATGTTTTCACAGGTTGATATATTGTCGTATTCTTCTCCACTTACTGCACAAAGGAGTAAACTTATAGCTCATGTATTAGTTTGATTTACCTTTTGTTATTCTCTGGTAACTTCAAAATTTTCCAAATCCTCTACATTAGTACTGCTTGATTCTTTATCTGTATCCTTGTCCTTTTTCTTTTCCTTGAGTCCTAGAATTAGCACATTCCCTTCTTAATGACAACCCATACTTGGAATTATTTAATTGGACGAAGATTCTGAATTTGTTGTCCCAGTAGGGGTACTCTTGTCCACTAAAGTATGGTGGTCTTGTAGAGGAGTGACCGTCATAAAGGAGAGCACCTGGAATTTGGTAGTTTTTCATTTAATATTTACTTTACAACCATACATGTCCATATCAGATATGTCTATGTACAGGGTATGGTCTTCTTTCTTTTGCTTTTGTCTAGAATGATTCATTTGCCATAAATATGGGAAGCAAATAATCTTCATGATTTATACTCTTCCAATCTTGTGTCGTCCTTCTTGTGAGCGAATGCTTGCTTTCTTTCTCAAATATTTTGGATTGATTCCTTTGGGATCTTTTTGATTCTCTGTATCTTCAGTGCATCTCACAAGATATTTTATTTATTAGTTTGTCCTTATTAAAACATATTGTGAGAATATGGGGCTAAAACATAATACCTGGAATTGTTAGAACACTGGTTGAATTTTCTTCCATGTATTATTCTTAGATCAAAATCAAGCCAAAGCTATGAGAAAGGGTAAGGCTTACACAGAGCATTACAAGTATTGGTGTGAGGTAGATGGTGGTTGAATTATATTTAAAAGCTAAAGTTGATTGTACATGAGCATATTAACTTACTATTTGATTACTTGTTGAACTGAATGCTAATAGATATTGAACTTGTTAATTGTAAATGCTAGTTGGAAAATTGAAAATCTATAATGACATTAGCAAAAAGGACCATGTTTGATATGCAAGGTGGTTGATTCACTTATTATGTCATTGCACATATTAATGGTACTATTTTCTTATTTTGAGATGAACATGTCAAAGTTGATTGTTATCGAATTGGTGGATTTGTCACGACTCAAAAACTAAGGGTCATGATAGCACTTGTCGTGAAATGCCTTGAAAAGTAAAGCAATCACCCAAACTGATATGAAATGAGAAATCAACACTAAAACTCAAGGTGAGACGCCTTGAAAGTAGTCAAACTTCATATACATATAGTAAAAGAAGTAACATAATCAAGATACAAAACCAAATCCCAAATCTTTGTGTCATAGTGTATAGACCACTAATGCAACTCGTAGTCAGAATATACATAGGATATCAAGAAAGGAAACAACTTTGTCTCTAAACACAACAAGACATAGTTTAAATAAGCAAAGAGTGGCCAAATCCGTATGCATAAATCAACTTTTACCTCGAATAGACTCCAAATGCCGCTTGAATTAGTTATCCGTCAGTGCACTTGTACCTGTATATACACCAAAAGGGCACGGTACGGATGAGTAAGGTCCACTTGTACTCAAAATAGGTGTCATAGGTTGACTGAGTAAAGTAGGAAATAAATAATATAAATACAAACTATGGTCACATCACCTGCAATCAGAAAATATCCCAAACAGAAGCCACACCATCTCCTCTAATAGTTCTACTATATACACATATAAAAAAATAGGTAGGGGAAATAAAGACAAGTATAAACATACTCCGATTACAAGTACAAGAAGATTGAGCAAATTGATATATATCAAGTCATAAATATAAATACAATCACAGAATAAACACAACAGATGGAATTAAATGAAGATGATGATGTTGATGATGATGATGAAGAAGAAGAAGAAGAAGATGAACAAGAAGAGAAAGAAGTAGAAAGTGAGAAAGAGGATATTTATCAATATAATGATAAACAAGAAGAGGAAGAAGTAAAAAGCGATAAAGAGGACGATGATCAACATCATGATAATGCATCACCAATAGGGCGTGAATTAAGATTAAAATCCCAGCATAAGGCGGTCAAAACTATTAGTATTGACAGACTTTAAATTGTTATGCCGATAGATAACCCTACAGAACTAATTGGTGATCTTGTACGTAAATATTAGTTAGGGAAACCTTTTGACGAATTTAGGAATATTATGAAGAATGAAAACATAGACGGACTTTTTAAGAAGTGCTGCTTTGGACGCTTTCTTGAGCTTTATGAAGACCACACTACCTATTTTCAAATAAGCATGGTATATGGTCTTCTCAAGTACAGGATCAAGTATGTGGGGGAAGATAAAGATTCGAAATAAGGGCAAAGAAGATGGATGAAATATGAATCAACTATTGTGGCATGCTAGTTTGTTTTGGCTTGAAAGATTTTACCATAGTGACAGGATTGAGATGCAATCATCCAAAAGAACCTCTAACCAAGGAAATACCCTGCAAAAAGTCCAAGGTAAGCAGGACAGCCAAACCACCACCACCACCAAATAAGAGGAAGGCATTGTCCAAGCAACTATCCACCAAAACCAATAAACACAAGGAAAAATTAGATGTTTTATTGGACATTATTGCACGTAGCTGTAAAGTGGTGGATTTTATAGAAGATCTCAAGGATAAAACCATACCAAAATAGTATTGGGAGAAATTATGCTTGGTTTGGTTTGCCCATTCCGTTATATTGGCAAGAGACATCAAGAAAGTCACAGAAGATGATTTGTTGGCGCTTTCTGAGAATTTTGAGAAATTCAACGATTATCCCTGGGGATATGACAGCTACAACTTGACTGTCAAATATTTACTGACAAAGCTATCCCCAAATACGATCACATTATATGTCTTTTCTTGGGCTTTTATGGTAAATTTAATCACTATTTGTTTACTCATCCATTAAGTTATATTAAATAATTATTATGACTTTTTTTTGGTTGCTTCCTGTTTACATATTTTAGGCTTAGGCATTTGATGTCATTTCTCCCCTTCAAAAGCAGGTCAAGGATTACCCAAATGAGGTTTCTCATCCAAGGATCCTTAGGTAGTTGGCTACAAAGAGAAACATAAGAATTAAGGAGGCTAATCTATTTAACCCTCCGAATGATACAGTACGTATTCTTTCGAGTGAAATAATTTGACTCAAAGAAAGATAATGAAACAGATGTGCCATCTGTTATGATGGATGGGTCATCTGTTGCAACAGATTACCCATTATTTCAACTAGTGCAATAGATGAGTAATCTATTACGATAGACAATCCACATTTCACAACAGATTAACCATCTGTTGCTCTAGTTATCTGAACCCAACTCAATAGATTACCCATTTACTACAGATTATACAACAGATAGGTAATCTGATGCAATATATTGCTAATCTATTGTGACATACAGATCAACTGTTGTGACAGATAGATTATCTATTGCATAAGTTGACTGTGTTAACATGTAACCCAACTGACTACAAATTATTATTACATGATTTAAATGTATCTATTTTTTTCTTATAGGTTATGCATCCTTTGATCATGCCTACTAAGCAGGAGTTGGGGATGACTTTTTTTATTACTCTAGGTCTTGTTGATACAATAGCAGACCCAACTTTGGAGTTAATAAAGAAGGAATTGACTGGAGCAACAGTCATAAGATAAGTAGAAGTAGGCCTAGCCTAATCATGAACTACTGCAATCTTAGCCAGATCGACCATAATAACATCCTTAGTCACCACATAACCCAATAAAGAGATAAACTTTAATAAAAAAATCTAAAATAACATGAACTAGGCCTGGTCGTCTCAGGTATCTCAAGTTCGACTAGGATCGAAGATCGCCCCCAATACCCAACCTTAACTACCTAGTACCCTATGTAGGAAGAATTCCAAACATTTAACAATATAAGTCAATAATAACTCAAAGGTATCTAATAAAGTCTATAACCTTAACCAACCCAATATTCGAGCAAATGTCCAATCGGTGTCAACCCCAATGCCAATACCAATACCAAGGATTACACCAATACCAACACCACTCTTGCTCATAGTTATCGGACAAAGTATCTAACCAGAATCTATAACATTTGGTTAGGACAAGCCCCAGACCATAGCCAAAACAAAATAAAGGAAATAAAAAAAATAAAAGAAGTCCATAGCATGAAATGGAGCCTTTTGGAGTATGAAAGCTCACCACTTCAGTCTGACTCAAAGTTGTTTGCAAATACAACTCATTGAGTAGGGGGGATGGTAGTATGCCAATTTCTACATCACGCGGGGATACAGTGCCCGAAGACGGTTAGCAAACTGAATGCTGGCATGTACTCAGGATAATATAAAATAATGCCAATAATTCAAACCAAGGTAAATAACCATAGACAATCACATACATACATACATATATATCGTGCTGGGGAAAGGGAACCAAATTTATCATACATTTAAAACCTTTTACCTGGGTTGTGTAGCTTTACCATCATAACCCATCCACGGGATATATGGGTCCAGTGTTACCCCCTTAACGGGACCCAGTTCATATAGCTGCACGAATCATAGGTATCATAGGGGCCGAGGATTTCTATATACGATTCGCCCTTCATGATACATATATACAAATATAAAATTAGGAAATTCCTATGTACCCTACAAACATATGGTCACCAAGACCAACCCTCATATTGGAAAACATAAGTTTCCAGTGTCGGTCCATCGAACTCACACCTTCATGGTTAGCTATCAAAACTAGACATTATTGCCCAATTAAAACATTTATCATGTAACCAAATTACCAATTTAGGAATTCCATTATAAAGGCGTTATGAAGTGGTATTGTCATACCGACTATAGCTTACAAGTTATGCCATTAACCAACACGTAGGGAATTACTATATACCCTACAAGATTTCTAATTAAAATAAAACCATGGCTACATAGGCCTTTCCAATCCATTAAAATGGACCATACTAATTTAAGTTCCATTTCCATTTATGCAATGCAAAGGTCTCAAGATTACTGAAACTATGTGACAAAATCATTCTCTTTGGCATTTTAACAAACATGTTGAGGGTTTATAGTTTTCAAAACTAAAACTAAGTATCAATTGACCATTCCCATGCAACCATATATTTAAACCATAGTCATAACATCAAAAATCATAAGTAAAACATGGGAGAACATTATCCAACCATAAACAACCAAAACACCTAACATCTATTTCAAAACCAAAATAATACCACAATAATACCATGAAAACCATTCATTAAAATATGCTTTTATTTGAACTAACAATGAGGGAGGAGTAACATACCTTAGACACCAAGAAAGATAGAGAGATTAACTTTTGAAAGGCCCTAATTGTGTGCCTTGTAGAAACCCTAGCCTTTTCTTGAACCAAGAACTTGAGAGAGATTTTAAGAGATTTTAAGAGTGTTTGAATGAGAATAAAAGGTTAACGTATACCCTAATGGTTTTTTATGTCGTGGGGTCAAAAGGAGTTAAGAGGGGAAATTTCTAGAAAACCCCCAACTTAAATTAGTAGAAAACTCATAGGAGGGTACCAGTGGCGTAAGACCCCGCAAAATCCTAATCTTGATTTAGTCCTTTAAAGCTTGTTAGGGGGTCCCAGACTTAGAAAACTTTAGCAAAGTATTCATGCTTAGAGTTATTTTATCCTGCATAGTTGGCGATCATATTTCGCGACCCTTACGACCATTAAATGTCGATCTTTAAGTTGTTTCATTATCAAGAATGTCAGTAGCTATTCTTGGAAGAGTTTCAGATTTTTCAGTCATCATTTGAGGCATGTTTGGCCATCCAAACCAGTGTATCAATGCAATTTGAATGTGCCGCATTGCCTATTGAATCGATGAAATTTTTTCCTAACTTCCAGTGCAATTTCCAGTGAACCGCCGCAGACTCGACACAGCACGTCGGCCATAGCGTCGACCCCATCAACGCGATGCGTCTATCTACACATCACTAAGTTATTTTTTAGTGATTAGGATTCCACATCCTCAGGGGAATTTGGGTCCTTTTTCCATGACTATTCATCCCTAAAAACACAAAATTCAACTTTCCTTAAGCAAATTACATTCATCCTCTCTCAAATTACTCAAGAAAAAACCCTAGGGATTTCTATTCAAGATTCAAATCACAAGAATTTCACCATCAATCTTCAAGAATTCAAGCATTAAGGTATGTGAAGTGTTCATCCAAGGGTTCCTTCCACCCTTGGAGTCCAAGAAACTCTTTTAAAACTTCAAGTATATTGATTTGATGAATTTCATGATTGAATTTGGTTGTCTTCGTGACTATTATGTTAGTTGGGGTTAGAATCTATAAATAATTTACAAGTTTATGAGAAATAAATGGCATGTGTGGGATGTTGTATGGTTTCATGTAAAAAACCCCTTTGAATTGTGAGTTAGGTTTATGACTATGATGCTTACATGTTATATTACAGTCATGCAAGTGTTTTTCAAAATGCCTCAATAAATGATTTGTGATCAAGAAATTTGTTATCATGTTTCAAGATTGTGCTATGTCTTATAATTTATTCTATTGAGTCCTGGGGATATTCATTTCTCGGCAAATTAGCTATTTACCTAGGCTACAGTAGTTACAAAATAATCTTAGTAGTGTTACAAATAGTAGTACTCAGTAATCAGTAGTAGTCTTAATTCAGTATTCAGTTTAGAACTTAGTGAACTCAGTCAGTTAACAGAACTCAGTAGTATTCCATCAGTTTACGGAACTGAGTGAACTCAGTTTACTTCAGTTAGATAGTACAATCAATAATAGCTAAATCAATTCTAGTATATTCTATGAATCATTTCAGTATCTATTCAATTGGGAGTAGGATTCAGCACTGAGGAAAAGAAAGGATAGTGGCTTTCCTGTCAGGTAGGCAGAGTCATTAGTAGCAATCCCTGTACTCCAGACTTACGTAGCTAGTGCAGGATGATAAGTCACCCATCAGAAAAGTCTTGACTACCTCCTAGGGATCACCCGTTAGATTAGTCTTGGCTCCTCCTAGGTGTCACCGCTAGTTAGACTTGGCATCCTGGTCTTTCCATTGTCAGTACCTATGGCATGGTATTAGCACCCTTTAAACTGTGGTCATAGGTTGGACGCCATCAGTTCATATTTGTGGCATATCATTTAGATGATTACCTCCCAAAGTTTCAATTTCAGTCACTCAAATCATTATAAAACTCAGATCAGTATAGAACTCAGTTTAGTCCTACAGAATCAGGACTTCCAGAAATAGTCACTCAGATTAGTATAGAACTCAGATCAATTCTACAGAATTAGGACTGTTAGATACAGTCACTCGGTTATCAGTTATACAGTATCAATAACTAAAATATCAGTGAATCAGTAATCCAGAACTCAGTATCAAGTGTTATCATGACCTCAGATACAGTTTATAAATTCATGCATATATTCTCATTCAGTTATGTTCCTGTACTTAGCCAGTTATTGTTTATGCATATGAACCCATGCATATCAGCTTTCCTTACTTAGTATACCAGTATATTCAAAGTACTGACACATACTTTTCTTTATGTTATGATCTCTTATATCATAGGTTCAGACGCACGGGCTCTTGACCGCACTTAGCAGCCCAGCCTATCAGCAGCAGACTTAGTGGTGAGTCCTCATAGTTTGGGGATAGAGTATTATTTCAATATTTTAGTATAGTTTCCAGTAGTCGGAGTTAGTTGGTGGCTTGTCCCATCAACTCCATAATTCAGACAGTTATAGGATTTTGGACAAGAGTAAAGCCCGTCAACTTCATAATTCAGACAGTTAGAGGATTTCGGCCTAGAGTATTTTAGATAGTTGTTTCAGTATTCAGTATTGATTCTTTTGTTAGTCATGAACCTTATGGTGTCATCAGAATAACTTCTGCATTTATACCAGTTATATTGTTATTACAGTGTTATTATTATTTAGTGCTCACAGCAGGTACTAGTCATGGGTTAGCTGGTGGTCCTTCGGGGTCGCTAGCACCGTGTAGCATCTGGAGCACAAACTCAAGGCATTATAAAATTGGTATCAGAGCCTAAGGTTCAATAGTGTCCTAAGAAGTCTAAAAGTCTTATCAAATAGAGTCTTGTGCATACATGTGTAGTGCGCCACACTTATAAATAGGAGGCTATGAGATGTTTTCAGAAAAGTTTCCCTTCTTTCAGTATTCATGTCGTGAGAGTGATCATGAGCTCAAATTAAAATTTTAGTCTAATAATTTATTTCTTCCATTACAAAACATTCCTCCCAAGAAGAACGGAAGAAGAATAGAAAATCAGACAGCCCTTCAGCCCACCTTGGTAGATTCTTTGGACGAGCATGTCTTCCATGCGGAATTCAGAGCAGCTTTCACCACCCTAGCTCATTCTGTGGTAGCCTTGAATGAACAGCTAGCTACCGTTCTGGCAAATCCAATGGCCAATACTGATGTAGCTATGGATATTATGGGAGTGACCGCTAGTGAGAGTGCTGAGTTGGATGCATATTAGTTGCAGGATATGTCTCACTTATTGTTCAAGCGGTGGAAGAAAGAAAGAACCGCAGATGCAGGGCCGATGGAATGGGAGGAGTTTGCCATCGCTTTTCTTGATAGGTTCTTCCCACTGGAGTGGAAAGATAAAGTTTTGGAGCATATAAATATAAGGCAGGGCAACAATATAGTACAAGATTATTCTCTCAAGTTTACTCAGTTAGCCAGTTATGCCCCTCATATGGTAGCAGATAGCATATCTAAGATGAGTAAGGTTCTGTCTGGTGTGTCTAGTAGTTTGGTCAAAGTATGAAGAACTGAAATGCTGATTAAAGAGATGGACACATCTAGGATCATGGTCTATGCTTAGAAGATAGAAGAGGCTAAGAATAAAGCAAGGAGAGGGAGAATAAGAGAGCTAAAATAGGTAGTTTCAATTTCACCCAGCCTAAGTCAGAAGGTGGTAATAATTCTTAGTTCCGCCTAAAATCTTCAGTCCTAGCTCCATCCTCAGCTAGTTCTCCAGTGTCAAAATTCAGGGATGGCAATAGGAATAGGGCATCAGTCCCTAAACCTCAGGGTAATGTTAGCAGTGCCTAAACGAATCCTCTTTTCCAAAAATGTGGAAAAAATCATCAGGGCAAGTATAGAGCTAACACTGGTGTGTACTTTGGGTATGGAAATCCAGGCCATAGGATCCAGGAGTGTCGGGTAGTTTCTCAAAAGGGTAAGGAGTTGTGCTAATAGGGCCAGTCCTATCAATCATCAGTTCCAGCCGGTCGCCCAACTCAATAAGGTGTTTATTCTAGTGCTACCAGCGAGTAATACCTAAATAGACTCTACGCACTTTTGTCCTAATAGGATTAGTAAAGTTTTCCTGATGTGGTCACTAGTACGTTACAAGTTTATCATTTACATATGTATGCTTTTCTAGATCAAGGAGCTTCCTTGTCCTTTGTAACTCCGTAAATAGATGTTGACTTAGGAGTCAGTCTTGAAATCCTAGCAGAGCCTCTTTTAGTCTTTATCCCAGTGGGTAAATCTATCATAGCCCGATGGGTATACAAGAACTGTCCGGTTATAGTATCTCAGAAAATCACTTCAACAGACTTAATAGAATTAGAGATGACAAATTTTAATGTCATTCTTGGCATGGATTGCCTTCACTCATGCTATGCTTTAGTTGTCTGTAGAAATAGAATTGTGTAAATTTAGTTTCCAAATAAGCCCATCCTAGAGTGGAAGGGTAGGACTTTAGCAATTTAGGGGTCAACTTTTTTCCTACCTTAGGGAAAGGAAAATAATATCTAAGGGATATGTCTACGATATCGTTCGAGGCTAAGACTCTAGTTCAGAAACCCCTACTCTCGAGTCAGTATCAGAAGTATTTGAGTTCCCAAATGTGTTTCCCGAAGATCTTCTCGGAGTACCTCCCGAGAGGGAAATTAACTTTGAAATTGACCTTCTTCTAGATACTCAACCCATTTCTATTTTTTCATATATAATGGCTCCAGCAGAACTCAGAGAATTAAAAAACAATTGAAGGATCTCTTAGATAAGGGATTCATCAAACCCAGTGTATCCCCTTGGGGTGCACTAGTTTTATTCGTGCATAAAAAAATGGTTCTCTCAGAATGTGTATAGACTACCGTCAGTTAAATAAAGTCACGGTCAAAAACAAGTATCCTCTTCCCAAAATTTATGACTTGTTCAACTAACTTTAGGGTGCCAGTTAATTTTCTAAGACAGACCTCAAATCAGGCTATCATTAGCTCAGTGTCAGAAAATGTGACATCCCAAAAACAGCCTTCATAACTCGGTATGGTCACTTCGAATTCTTAGTTATGTTATTTGGTCTTACCAATGCCCTAGAAACTTTCATGGATTTGATAAATTGTGTGAACAATAAGTACTTGGACATGTTCATCATAGTATTTATTGATAACATCCTTGTATACTCCCGTAGTGAACATGATCATGCAGACCATCTCAGAATATTATTATAGACTCTCAAAAATGATCAACTATTCGCTCAATTCAATAAGTGCAAATTTTGGCTAAGGTCAGTAGCTTTCCTCGGCCATATCATTTTCGGTGATGGCATTAGAGTTGGTCCTAAAAGATCGAAGCAGTGAGAAACCTGTCCAGACCCATCTCTCCATCAAATATCAGTAGTTTCTTAGGCTTGGACGTCTATTACCAATGGTTTGTTGAGGTATTTTCATCTATTACATCCCTATGTCCCAATTGACTCAAAAGAAAGTCAAATTCTAGTGGTCTGATTTTTGTGAGAAGAGTTTTCAGGAGTTGAAAACTCAAATCACTACAGCCCCAGTTTTGACTTTAACAGATAGTTCAAATGGATTTGTGGTATATTGTGATGCTTCCATAGATTTTTTAGGTTGTGTTTTGATGCAGAGAGGTAAGGTCATAGCCTACGCCTCTAGATAGCTTAAGCCCCACAAAAAGAACTATCCCACTCATGATCTTGAGTTAGCTTAAGTAGTGTTAACCTTAAAGATTTGGATGTGTTATTTGTATGGAGTGCACAGGGATGTGTTCCTTAACTATAAGAGTCTGTCGTATGTATTTTCTCAGAAAGATCTAAACCTCCATCAGACAAGGTGGTTGGAGTTGTTGAAACACTAAAACATGAGTGCCTTGTATCACTCAGGCAAGGCCAATGTTGTGTGTTGATTCTCAGTAGGATATCTATGGATAGTCTTGCTCATGTGGAATATGATAAGAAAAAGTTAGCTTAAGAAGTTCATCATCTTGCCCGACTAGGTGTCCTCTTAGTCGATTCAGTAGAAGGTAGTGTATGGGTGCAGAGTAGCTCAGAATCATCTCTAGTTTTTAAGGTAAAGGTAAAGTAGGATAGGGATTCCATTCTAGTTAAGTTGAAAGAATCAGTCAGAGATCAGAAGGTTGAGTTTTTCTCCCAAAGGGGAGATGGTGTGTTGTGTTTCCAGGGTCGGCTATATGTTTTAGGTGTGGCTAACTTGAGGCAGCGGATTCTTGTAGAAGCGCATAGTGCGTGCTACTTATTCTCCTAGGGGCCACTAAGATTTACCACAACTTTCAGAAAGTCTATTGGCGTAGTGGGATGAAAAGAGATATTAAAGAGTTTGTGGCTAAATGCTTGACATATCAGCAAGTTACGATCGAGCATTAGAAGCCTAGTGGGTCAATGCAGGAGTTCAGTATTTCCATATGGAAATGGGAAGAAGTGAACATGTATGTGGTGATGGGTTTGCCTCGTACTCATTGGCAGCATGATTTAGTTTGGGTCATTGCAGACAGAATGACCAAATCAGCTCATTTCTTACCAGTCCATACCTCTTATTCAGCCGAGGATTATGCCAAGTTCTATGTTAGAGAGTTGGTCAGCTTTCATGGGGTTTCCTTATCCATCATTTTTGATAGAGGTAAGCAGTTTACCTCTCTAATCTGGAAAGCCTTCTAAAAGGGTCTTGGTACCCAAGTTCACCTCAGTACAGTGTTCCACCCTCAAACAGATAATCAATCAAAAACGACCATCCAAACTCTAGAAGATATGTTAAGAATGTGTTCCATTGACTTTACAGACAGTTAGGATGGCCATTTTCCACTAATTAAGTTTGCATATAATAACAGTTACCATTCCAATATTCAGATGGCTCCATTTGAGGCGCTCAATGGGAAAAGATGTAGATCTCTCATTGGATGGTTTGAAGTAGGTGGGTCCGTACTGGTAGGGACTGAATTGATATTTTATACCTCAGAAAAATTTTAGTTGATCAGTGAGAGGATTAAGACAGCTCAGAGCCGATAGAAATCGTACGCGGATGTACGAAGAAAAGATCTCAAGTTCAAGATTGGTGATTATATATATTTGAAGATCTCTCCAATGAAAGAAATGATGAGGTTTGAAAAGAAGGGGAAGCTCAGTCCCCGATATATTGGTCCTTACCGAATTCTCAGCCATTTTGGAAAGGTAGATTACAAGCGTGAGTTGCCTTCAGACTTAGCTTCATCCCTCCCAGTGTTTCATTTCATCTTTATAAAGAAATGCATAGGTGACCCAAAAGTTGTAGTTCCTATAGAGGGCATAGATTTTCAGAACAGTCTCTCTTATGCAGAGGTTCCAGTAGAAATCCTTAATTAACAAATTTGCAGACTGAAGAATAAAGAAGTCCCTCTAATCAAAGTTCTTTACCGGAATCAGTCCGTTGAAGGAGCTACTTGGGAAACAGAAGTAGATATGCGGACGAAGTATCCTCACCTATTCTCCACAAAATCAGACTCAACTTAAGGTAATAGTTTTCCTTAAATTTATTCAGTTTCATGTTCAGGTGTTGTTATCAACTTGGTACCAAGTAACGTTCATACTCAGTCATGCAT
Organism: Capsicum baccatum var. pendulum; assembly: GCA_030864225.1. NCBI lineage: Eukaryota > Viridiplantae > Streptophyta > Magnoliopsida > Solanales > Solanaceae > Capsicum > Capsicum baccatum. The sequence continues at coordinate 163,861,382 of CM061560.1, forward strand.
TATGAATCAGTTCAGTTATGCATGTTCAGTATACAAAATTAGCTTATCAGGAATATCAGTTATAAAATCATGCATTAGTTATGCATGTTTAGTATAATATCTCAATATATCTGTAGTCTCAGGCATGAAATCATGCTTCAGTTGTGCATGTCTAGTCTGTACTTTCAGTCTATCAATTCTGACATCTTAGTCAGTCTTATTTGAAGATAAATATTCCCAAGGGGAAAATATTGTAAGACCCTACAAAATTCTAACTTGATCCAGTCCTTTAAAGCTTGTTAAGGGGTTCCAGACTTAGAAAATTTTAGCTAAGTATTCATGCTTAGAGTTATTTCATCCTGCATAGGTGGGGGTCTTATTTTGCGACCCTTACGACCCCTAAATATTGATCTTTAAGATGCTTCATGATAAGGAATGTCAGTAGGTTTTTTCGAACAAGTTTTGGATTTTTTTGACATCGGAGTCCAAACCAGTGTATCAATGCGATCTCAATGCGCCGCATTACCTATCATGTTGATGAATATTTTCCCCAACTCCCAGTGCAATTTCCAGTGAACCGATGTAGACTCGATATGGTGTGTCAGCCATAGCATTGACCCCATCAATATGATGTCTTGATCTGTGCATCACTAAGTCAGTTTTCAGTCATTAAGATTTTGCATCCTCAGGGGTATTTGGTTCTTTTTCTCATGACTCTTCATCCCCAAAAACACGAAATTCAGCTCTCCTTAAGCAAATTACACTCATTCTCTCTCAAATTACTTATGAACAAACCCTAGGGCTTTGCATTAAAGATTTGAATCTCAAGAATTTCACCATCAATCTTTAAGAACTCAAGCATTAAGGTATGTGAAGTGTTCATTCAAGGGTTCCTTCCACCCTTGGAGTCCAAGAAACTCTTTTAAAATATCAAGTATATTGATTTGATGAATTTCACGATTGAATTTTACTGTGTTCATGACTATAATGTTTGTTGGGGTTAGAATCCATGAATAATTTACAAGTTCATGAGGAATAAATGGAATGTATGAGTTATTGTATGGTTTCATGTTAAAACCCTCTTTGAATTGTGAAATGGGTTTATGATTATGATGCTTGCATGTTATATTATAGTCATGTGCATAAATTATGCTCTTCAAGTGATTGGTGAATTGTTCATGTTGGTTGAGTAGTGTAACCATATCATGCTTGTATCAAAATGCCTCAATGAATGATTTGTGACCAAGAAATTTGTTATCATGTTTCAAGATTGTGGTATGGCTTATAATTTATGATATCGAGTCCCGGGGGCATTCATTACCCGATAATTTACCTATTTTCCTAGAGCTACAGTAGTTATAGAATAGTATCAGTAATGTCACTAACAGTAGTACTCAGTAATCAGTCCGACTTCAGTATTTAGTTCAAAACTCGGTGAACTCAGTCAGTTTACAGAACTAAGTAGTATTCCATCAGTTCACGGAACCAAGTGAACTCAGTTCAGTTCAGTTAGACAGTATGATCAGTAACAGCTAAATCAAGTCTAGTATAGTCTAAGAATCTGTCTAGTGTCTATTCAGATAGAAGTAAGATTCAGCATCGAGAGAGAGAGCAAGGATGGTGCCTTTCCCGTTAGGTAGGAAGAGTCATTAGTAGCAATCCCTGTAGTCTAGAACTACATAACCAGTGTAGGATAAGGAGTCACCGTTAGAATAGGCTTGACTACCTCCTAGGGGTCACCCGTAAAATTTGGCTTGGCTATGCCCAGGTGTCACCCGTCAGTTAGGCTTGGCATCCTAGTCTTTCCAGTATTAGTTTCCGTGGCACGGTATTAGAACCCTTCCAACTGGGGTCACAATTTGTACCCTATCAGTTCATATTTAGGGCATGTCGATTAGATGATTAACTCCCACAGGTTCAGTTTCAGTCACTCAGATCAGTATAGAACTCAGTTCACTTCTATAGAATCAGGACTGTTAGATACAACCACTCAGTTATCAGTTATATAGTATCAGTAACTCTGATATCAGTGAATCAGTAATCCAGAACTTAATTTCCAGTGTTATCATGACCTCAGATATAGTTTATGTATTCATGCATGTATTCTTATTCAATTATGTTCCTGTACTTCACCAGTTATTGTTCATGCATATGAACCTATGCATATCATCTTGCCTCACTTAGCATACCAGTACATTCAAAGTACTGACATATACTTTTCTATGTGCTATGATGTTTTATATCATAGGTTCAGACGCACGGGATCCTGACCGCACTTAGTAGCCCAGCCTATCAGCAGCACACTTAGTGGCGAGTCCTCATAGTTCAAGGATAGAGTATTATTTTAGTATTTCAGTACAGTTTCCCCTTAGTTGGAGTTAGTTGGGGGCTTGTCCCATCAATTCCATAATTCAGGAAGTTAGAGGTTTTTGGACTAGAGTATTTTAGATAGCTGTTTCAATATTCAGTATCGATTTTTTTTGTCAGTTATGAACCTTATGGCGTTCACAGCCTTACTTCCGTATTTATACCTATTTTACTGTTATAACAGTTTTATTATTATTCAGTGATCACAGTAGGTACCATCCATGGTTATCAGGTGGTCCTTTGGGGTCACTAGCACCGTGTAGCATCCAGGGTACAGACTCGGGGCATTACAAGTGGACCCTCTAACTCGTCACCATAACATATGAGTGGTACCCTCAAGTCGTCACTAGGTCAAAAAGTTGGACACCACATTCTGTCCAACATATAACTCCCTTACCCATATCATAACCATACCATACAACTATTACCATCTAATCATAACTTTAAACAAAATTATCTAGGGCTAGACACTGGAATACATACAGCTCCACTATACCAATCGTACCCCATTCCCATGACTCTTAGTGAGCTACTCGTACTCAGAGACAAGTCAAGTCACTAAGTTTCAAATTAGCTGAAGGATCAACCTAATGACCAGTCACCAAACCATACGACCCATGCCTACCAAGTCAGAACCACAGCATAAGACTACCCATCGCTCACTGGACACCTTACGAGTTAGGTCAGCTGACCCGTACCCACACCATATGTCTCATATGGTGAGTCGTTATAGGGACAATGAGCTCTAAGCTTAGAAATTTTCAAATGCTAAAAACACAAGGTGTTTCAATTCTCCCCCCGCTTGGATCATTCGTCCCTGAATTATTGAATAAGGCAGAACAAGCATGATTTGGGCCACACATGCCTCTACCATTACCATTAACAAAGTTTGAAAATTAAAATACCATGGAAATCAATCTTTTCTTTAACAAAGTTTGAAAACAAAGATGATACAATTAACACATACCTTATGCATGAATTTTCAGAGCAGAAAATAGGAATGGATACTTAGACATAATGTCCTTTTAAGCTTCCCATGTAGTCTCTTTGACCTTGTGCTTCCTCCTTAGAACCTTTACCAAAGCTACGTCCTTGGTTCGCAACCGACAAACCTACCGATCTAAGATTTCAACCGGGACCTTCTCATAAGATAGGGGATCCAAAATGCCAATATCCTTGATAGGCACAATTTGCAATGGATAACCACATACTTTCACATTAAGGAAACATGAAATATAGGGTGAATGGAGATCAAACTAGAAGGAAACTCCAACTCATGCAAAACATTGCCAACTCTTCTCAAAATCAACTACGGACCCACAAACTGAGAACTAAGTTTCCCCTTCTTTGCAAACCGCATCACTCCCTTCATAGGAGATACCTTCAAAAACACTTTATCCCCAACCTCAAACTCTAATTTCCTACACCTAAGATGTGCATAGGACTTTCGGCGACTTTGGGCGTACTAGAACCTATCCCGAATCACCTTTATATTCTTTATAGCTTGGTGAACTAAATTTGGACAAAACATATCAACCTCTCCAACCTCAAAGCACCCAATCAGAGACCTTTACCTCCTACCGTAAAAGGCTTCAAATGAAGCCATTCTAATGCTAGAGTGGTAGCTATTATGTACGCAAACTATACAAGAGGTAAGTGCTCAACCCAACTACCACCATAGTCAATCACGCAAGTATGAAGCCTATCCTCCAATGTCTAAATAGTCATTTATGCTTCCCCATCCGACTGCAGGTGGAAAGCAGTACTCAAACTTACCTTAGTCTCCAGCCCTTTTTGAAATGACAGCCAAAAGTGAGATGAAAACTGCGTACCACAATTGTAGATAATCAAAACAGGTACCCCATGCAACTTCACGATCTCTTAGAGGTACAACCTTGCATAGTCCTTAGCCAAACAAATTGTCTTCATATGCAAGAAATGAGCATACTTTGTCATCCTATCCACGATGACCCAAATTGAATCGAACTAATTCTGAGAACGAGGAAGACCGGTAATGGAATCCATGTTGATCACTTCCCACTTTAAATCTGGCAACACAATTTCTTGATATAGTCTTTCGAGCCTCATGTGCTCAACTTTCACTTATTGGCAAACCATGCACTTAGCAACAAAACTAGTTACATCCCTTTTCATATTGTTCCACCAATACATCTCCTTAAGGTCATGATACATTTTTTTCAAACTAGGATGAATGACATAGCACAACTCATGCGCCTCAGCCAAGATCCTTTCTCAATAACCATATACATTGGGAATATATAATCTCCATTAATGACATAAAGTACCATCATCACTAATCTCAAAGGACATCACCTTCTACCACCTAAATCACCCTTGATCCTCATTAAGACAAGATTTAACATTTATTTCTTCTTGATTTATCACTAAGAGACAACCATGCCACCTCCTGTACAAACACGCCATCATCCTCAGAGTCCAAGAGACGAACTTTAAGGTTATCCAAATGGTGAATATCCTTTACCAACTCCTGCTTCCCTTTATCCAATAAGGAGACTTCTTATAGATAATATGTTTAGAGCATCAGCAACTATATTAGCTTTACCGGGATGGTAGTAAAAACTCATATCATAATCCTTAAGCAACTCAAGCTATCTCTTTTGTATAAGGTTAAGCTATTCCTAAGTCAACATATATTGCAGGCTCTTTTGATCAGAAAAGATATCCACATTCACTCCATATAGATAGTGATGCTAGATTTTCATTGCAAATAACACAACCAATAATTCCAAGTCATGAGTCAAGTAATTTTTCTCATGCACCTACAAATATCAAGAGTCATAAGATATCACCTTTGCATGTTGCCTCAAGATGCAACCAAGCCTCACACGGGATGTATCACAATAAAATACAAACCATCAGTGTCTTCAGGCAAGATCAGAATTGGAGCCAAAGTTAGCTTATCCTTTAGCTTTTCAAAACTACCCTCACAAGTATCTGCCCACTAGAACTTTACCTTCTCCTAAGTCAACTTAGTCAACGGGGAAGCTATGGAAGAAAAACTCTCCACAAACTTCCTATAGTAACTAGCTAAACCCAAGAAGCTCCAAATATTGGTTGGAGTTGTGGGTCTATGCCACTTCTTAACCACTACAACTTTCTGCGAATCTACCATGATACTTTCACTGGAAATAACATGACCCAAAAAAGTTATAGTGTTCAACAAAACCTCAAATTTCAAAAATTTGGCATACAACTTTTGCTTTTCCTGGGCCTGTAACACTATACGAAGGTGATCAGCATAATCCACCTTACTATTGAAGTACACCAGAATATCATCTACGAATACAATGATGAACAAATCTAAAAACTGACAGAAGAACCTATTCATCAAATCCATGAACACTACATGGGGATTAGACAAGCAAAATAACATCACCAAGAACTCAAAATTACTATACCTAGTACGGAAGGCAGTCTTAGGGATATCCACCACCCTAATATTTAACTGATGATACCCAGGCCATAGATCAATCTTTGATTAAAACTTAGCACCCTGCAACTGATCAAACAAATTATCTATCCTTGGAAGAGGGTACTTATTCTTTATCGTCACCTTATTCAACTACCAATAATCAATATACATTTGAAGGAAACCATCCTTTTTTACAAGAATGAGACAGGTGCACCCCACGGGGACACATTATGATGGATGAAATGCTTGTCTAAGAGATCCTTAAGTTACTCCTTAAGCTCCTTCAAGTTAGTTGGAGCCATTCTATATGAAGAAACAGAAATCAGATGAGTTTTTGAAACAACATCAAAATCTCCCTATCGGGAGGGACCTCAGGAAGGTCATAACAGAAGACCTCATTAAACTCATTCACCACCAAGACAGAATGCAAAAAGGACCCTCTGAGCTAGAATCTTTAAACTGGACCAAATGATTGAGACACCTCTTGGAAATTAATATGCGGGCTTTAAGATATGATATGAACTTCCCCTTAGGAGCAAGGGAACCACCCTCCTACTCAATAACTTGCTCATTAGAGAATTAAAAGATGACCTTATGGGTTTGACAGTCTAAAGAATAATAGCATAAGTACAACCAATCCATCCCCAATATGATACTAAAATCAACCATATCTAATTCAAATAGATCCACCAAGTCTCCTAACCACCCACAGATACCACACAACCCTTATAGACTCTTTTAGTTACCACAGATTCACCTACTAAGGTAATAATAAAAAGGGTCTGAAGCATACTCTGGACCAAAACCAAAATCCATAGCCACAAATAGGGTCACATGAGAAAGAGTGGACCCTGGATCAAGTAGACAATACACATCACGAGAAAAGAGTTTCAACAAACCAGTCACAATATCAGGTTATGCCTCAGACTCCTAGGAAATGGTAAGAGTATATTGATGGTTTTGACTAGTATGAAAACTAGATAGTGTACCCTTTCCGGTGCCGAAGCTGAATAAGAAGCAATAGGAACCTTGTTTTCCCAGAGGAAACCTTACCAATAGGACACTTTCTAAGCATATGCCCTACTTGACTACAGTTGAAGCACCTATCCCTTTCCTCATCATAGAAACTTTGATGCAAATGACTACAAAATCTACAAGAAAGATAGGATGGTGCTGATTGGGCCCCATTATCCTGAGATTAGGATCCCTGAAACCTAAAATTGTCACCACCATGGAAATGCCTGCCACCCAACGACTTTAAATAGGGAGCACTAGCCATTGATTAAGACCCAGAATTTCCCTATTTTTTATCGGGCTACTTTCCACCATTCCTGACACTCTATTGTTGGCTACCACCCTAATTAGAGAATCTAAACTTCTTGCTCTGCCTCTCCCTAATCTCTACTTATTTCTTATTTTCTACTTCTACCTACTGCATGTACACAAACAACCTGGAAATATCAATGTCCTTTTGCTACAAGGTAGCCTTACTCTCCAATATCAAGTCTTGAGTTAATTCAAAAGTAAACTTTCTCATTGTAGCCCTCATGCTAGAAACCAACTTCGGGGCATATTGAGATACTGGTGAAACTTCAAGGCATAGTTCTTCACTAACATCTTGCCTTGTTGTAGGTTAACAGACTCTTCCGCCTTCGCTTTCCTCAACTCTTAAGGAAAAAAGTTGTTCAGAAAAGCACTAGAAAACTCCATATTCCTCATACCATTAGTTTTCCATATGCTTCAGTTAATAGGAAGCAAACTCCATCCCCTTTATGTTAGTAGTATGCATAACACAAAATATCTTTTCCATATCATTCACAAAAGCTTGAGGATCTTTCTCAACCTTAACACTTGTGAACATAGAAGGGTTTAACATCATAAATTGTCCAACCCTTGTGGCCTCAGAAGATGGAGTAGCAGAAGTACCACGCTCATCCTGTGAAGCTACCAACTGTTCCAAGATATGAATAGACTAAGAAAACTCAGCATTCATCACATCAGCCTGAGGAGCTCAAAAAGGACTGGAGGGAACTGGTGGAACTCTAAGAGGACAATTAGGAATTAGACTCCTAGATCGAGTCTAGACCCCATAAGTAGAATGGATCCTATCAACATTATCCTCGAGTTGCACAGAGGAGTTTTCATAAGCTTCAGATCTTTGGGAGGGCATGATCTAAAAAGAGAACAAATAAAAATAAGAGAAGATTTCAGGACCTTAGACTATAGCTCAAAATCAAAATACAAGAAATAAAAACATCGCTAAATTCCTCGTAGCTTCTCCTTTATGTCTTTGGTGCGTTATACACACTTAAAAGTGCCTCTACTCAATATAGTTCTGTCAGACACATAATTGAACATGAACCTAGGGCTTTAATACCAATCTGAAATAAATCAAACAAGAGCCTAGTCATATCGGGCATCTCATGTTCGATGAGGACCGAAGACCACCGCCAATACCCAACCTTAACTACCCTTTACCCTATGCCGGATGAATTCAAAGCATATAACAAAATAAGTCAATAACAACTCAAAGGCATTTAATAAGTGTCAACCTCAATATCAATGTCAATACTATTACCAAGGCTGACACCAATACCGACACCGCCTATGCCCATAGTTATTTGAAAAAGCCTCTAATCAGAATCAATTATATTCGGTCGGGACATGCCCCCTACCATAGCCAAAACCAAACCAAGGAAATAAATAAAAAGAAAATAAATACATATCATGAAATAGATCATTTTAGAGTATGGAAGCTCACCACTTTAGTTTGACTCAAAGTTTTCCCCTAATCTAAGTCATTAAGAAGGAGGAATAGTAGTATGCCCGGTTTCTGCATTATGTGGTGATACAACCTCAAAGATGGTAAATTGAGTCAGCGCTAGCATGTACTCAGGGATAACATAAAATAATGCCAGCAATTCAAACCAAAGTAAATAACCATATGGAACCACATACATACATATTATCATGTCAAGGAAAGGGAACCAAGTTTAGCAAGTATTTAAAACCTTTTACGTGGGTTGTCTAGATTTATTGTCATAATCTACCCACGACCTAAATGGGTCTAGTGTTACCCCCTAAATGGGCCTCAGTATGTGTTGCTGGACAAACTAGAGGTATCTATTAGCCTCCAAAGTCTATATTTTAATATTAACAAACTAACAAGTGGATCCTGACAGGATATTGAAGACTACTAAAAAAGAAAGCTGGCTCTAGGAATTGAAAGACATCCAAACTTAAGAAGATCATGGCACTCAAAATATCATTGCAAGAATATTAATCAAATATCTTGGAAATAGAAGGGGAATTACAATCCTAGAATCACAACAGACTAGATCAATCAAAAAATCAATTAGGATCTAAACAAAAGAAAGGAAGGCCACAACTATCACATGGACATCAATGTATACAAGACTAAAAAGAAAGATAAATCATGGACATATCTGATATGGACGTGATCCAAAACAGTTTATGGACGTATCTTATATGGACATATGAAACAGCTATATTCCTTAATCAAGGAATTAATTTAAATCCTTGATTGAGAAGAAATCTCATAGGTTTCCTTATAAAGAGTAGCATCCAAAGACTATAAATGATGAATATTGAAGACAGACACAAATTACACATCTTCAAGGAGAAAATTCAAAGTGTTTTATTCTTAGTCTTACAAGGCTTTGTAACTTTAGTTTAGAATTGTTCTATGAAGAGTAGGATAGATTCAACTTAGTAGCATTAACTGAAGTTGTGTCACAAGATCTGAAGAGCAAAATAAGTCTTTAGAACTTGTTTTCTATAATTGTATTCGAGCCCAACATTCAACGTTCTAATGAAACTTTGAAATGCAAGGGGACTGGAAGTAGGCACTACATTGGTTTTTTGAACCAGAATAAATCTTTGTGTTATTAATTAACATTCTATTATTTACATGCTTAATTGTTGAAATCTAATCTAATTGTGAAGTGCAATGAATTGCAGGCAATTCGACTGTAAGGAGTCAATAGTTGACTCACAAAATAAAATTTCAATTCACCCCTATCTTGAACTTCAATTGGTATCAGAGCACGGCATCACCATGGATTGCCTAACCACAGGTGAACAAAGATCAAATGGTAAATTATCAGATTCCTAGTGCTCTTCTCCAAGATGGTCACTACTCTACAAGACTACCATACTTTAATGGGCAACATTACTCTTAGTGGAAAAACAGGCTCAGAATTTTTGTCCAATCAAATGACTTTCAAGATGGGGTTGTTATCAGGAAGAGTCCAAAACCAATTCCGAGACATAAAGAGAAGTCAAAGGTCAAATACAAAGAATCTAGCAGTATTTATTTAGAAGACCTTAAAAGCTTTGAGGCCACTAAAGAACAATAAGAGGTAATTCAAACTAATGAAGGTGTTATAAGGTTACTTTGGTGTGCAGCTAGCAGGGAAGAATACGAAAAGATATCAACTTATGAAACCATAAAATAAATATGGGAAAAATTAGAGGTAACCTATTAAGGAACCACCAAGGTCAAAAAGTCAAAGATTTCTACTTTGGTCAATGAATACAAGCTATTAAAAATGGAAGAAAATAAGGACATTGAAACAATGTTTTCCAGATTCAGTAAAATCATATGTGAGCTGAAATCACTGGGGATGATCTATCCACACAGCCTGCAAGTCCAGAAGCGATATGAAGTCTCCCAAAGACTTGGGAAACCTAGGCTGCCATTTTGGAAGATGAAGATCTTCACAAAATGACATATGACGAACTATATGGTAACCTTATTGGATATGAGAAAAATTATATCAATAGGTTTCACATGGATGAAAAGAAGAAACCAGTAGCCTTTAACATATCTCCAACTGTAGAGAAAGACATTCTAGAAGATGTTGTTAGCAAAGTAATATCCCTTATCAATCATTGGGTAAGGCAGATCATGAGGTAGAGATAGCAAAGATACCAAGGAGGCAAAAATAATGACTCCACCAGAAATGATGATCTCTATTACAACTGTGAAAGGCCTAGTGATTTCAAACAAAACTATCTAGAACTGAGACAATGATTATTTAGAAAGAATCAAAACTTTGGAGCCTAGAGCGATAAAGGTGAAACCAAAGAAGAAGTAGAAGCGACAAATATGTACTTCATGGAAACAGGTGAATCTAGCAAGGTAAGACTACACGATTGTCATAATTGTAATACTCTTGAATCTAATTTAGACATGATTACTGATGAGCTCCAAAACGTTATAGATGAATATAACAAACTTTCTCAAGAGACGAAAAGTCACAAAGCTCAATTAAATAAAAACTCAAAGAGAAACGACGAAACTGGCATATAGAAGTTGAAGAATGTCAAATTGAAATTGACCAACTTCATGAAGAGCTTAGTGATGCAAAAATAAAATTAAACAATTTTAAGGCATCCCCAAGCCATATTTACATAAGATCAAACTCTTTCAAAAATATTCGATTACCTTATTAGGGTCGTTTAAATCAGCTAAGACCTTCTTCCCTTCTCGAGAACCCATTAATTTTATCTGTGGATAGAAAGGGCATAAATCCTACAGTTACAGGCATAATCCCAAAGGTGTGTGAGTCTGGAGGCCCAAAGGAAGTATATCTAACTCACAAGGACCTAAGACCGTTTGGGTACCTAAGCAGAATTAATATTTTTGTTTTGCAGGAAAATGTCTGCAAAATCTATAAAAAGAAAAGATTGATAGCGGATGTTCCAGAAGTATAGCTTGAAAGAAAAAAGATCTCTTCTATTTTAAAGAATATAGACAGAAAAATAGCCAGATTCAGTGACAACACCGGAGGCAATGTCACCAGAGTCGACTATACCACCCTCAGAATCAACTCTTCCATCTAAAATGATGAAATAAAGATAAAGATAGAATCCCTCCAGGAGGGTACTGACCTCAATAAAATCTTTTGTCCCCAGGACAAGGTCAGAATCAAATACGAATTATCCTTATCATTTGATGCCGTTAAATATTTTAAGTTGATTCATGCATTTCTTTTCATGAAGAAATTTTCGTGAAACAATCTCCAGAATTTGAAAATCTTTTGTATAAACTTTCTTAAAAAGGGGGGGGCAACTTTTGATAAGTGTCTAAGCCTTTAAAAATTAATTATTACTTTAACATTATTCCTGATAATTCTAAAATTTTCTTTTGAGAATTTTACCATTTTGATGAAATTTTTGATGCCTCAAATTCATGACTCAGCAAGGAATAAACTTTAGTTGACTCACCAACAACTAAAGTAGGATACACAACTCTTGAAAGCTTTTGTACATAAATTCTCTGAATCTTGCGTCAACCACTAGATTTTAATTTGTCTTTTGAGATTATTGCCATAACGTGTGATAATACTGTGCTAATAGTCTACCTAAATGTTCTGTGTATTTCAGGCAAAGTACATTAGCTTTGAGTATATTTCTGTTCATGATCTTGTAGAAAATTGGATCTTTTCGAAAACGAAAAAATCTTGATTTCTTAGATAAAGATTTAGTATTAATGACTTATGAGTCATATTTTTTGTCACAATATTTTTTACTTAGTCCAATTTTAGCTATCTTACTAAGAAGTCCTCTTTAAAAAGGATGTCATCATTAATTCACCATTTACCACACCATATCTTCCGCCCCTCTCTCTTCCCCATGCAGTGTACTTTTATCTCTATCAGTTCCCTTTCACTTCACGCCTCTTCACTTCTCTATTCATATCTATTCTAAACAGTCACCTCCTCTAGATTTACTTAACTGTCTCTCTTTCTCCCTCGTGCTCCTGTTTTAAATCTCACCCTTTTTCTCTCATGATAAAATCCTTCTCCATAGATAACATTTCTAGAATCCCCTCTGATGGTCTCGTTCTTCTTTCAGAATCTTTCGATGAGTCCTCATCTTAATCCATTCTCCTCAAGAGACAATGAACCTCTTCCAGCCCTGTTTCCTCTACAAAGAAACCCCATCCAATTCCTTCTAAATCTCTCCCTTCAGTGGAGATACACCAATTCTAGACAAACCTCCATAAAGAAAAGTTCCTCTCTTTTAAAAATTGCTCAATTATTTTAGGTCATATCATGAATCTCAGCCAACTTAAAGATATCTTTTGTAATATTAACCACTTTTCAAATATCAAGATTTGTCCTTGCTTTTTTGCCTTTGTGGACTTCTAATGTATGAAGACCTTGTTCGTATGTTTTATGCCAACATTAGACTTTCTCCAGATAGTAGTGAATTTAAGACTCTTGTGCAAGACACAAGAATTTTCTTGAATAACTTTCTATTTGAAAATATTTTTGGTACTAAATTTTTTGGTGTGGTCGCTTTTATAAACAATAAATGGCCTGAGTACTTTGAAGTAGGCTTTGAGAAAGCCAAGAAATTTTTTTCTGACCCTGACTCGATATCAACCAACTTTGGTCCTCTATCGTTATTCTTCAAATTTAATATTATGGCCTATGTCGTTGATACCACTTTGATTCCGTAAAAAGGATCCCTAAGCAACATCACTTGTCGTGATGTCTTTGTGTTGTACTGTCTGATCATAAAGATCAAAACAAATTAGGCCAACTAGACATGTGACTACATGCTTGCGAGCACAAAGGAAGTCAATGTATCTACCAGTTTACCGTACTGACTGCTTGTCATCCAAATCCTATTGTTCTACTCCATCGATCTCTCTGCTTATGCCCCTGTAGAAGTGGTTGCAACTTATGATTCAAGAACTTTTATCAGTATGGGATATATTTTGGTTGAAGATGAATGGTTTAGGGAGAAGTCTGTCCATACTAAGGCTGAGCCTCTAAAGGTAAGAAAATTTGTATCTAACCCCTTTGTCTCTTTGATGGAGGAACTTGAAGGAGTTAAGTAGCAGTTCAAAGCCATTGAGGAAAGTATCATGCAACTCTAAGAGTCTACTACCAATCTCTTGGACCTTGGGAAACGTACAACCTCAGACATAAGTGTGGTCCGATTGGGATTTGATGGGCTCAAACAAGAAGGAATCAAGTTGTTCTCTCGAATGCTCCCTTGCACGGACTCTTTGAAATCACAAGTATCTTCCTCGAATGATGATCTAGATTTATTTGTTCAAAACTCATACTCTTCCTTTGTCCAAAATGTTGAAAAATCCTATGGCAAGTTTTGTCAAAATATGCATAACACTCTCACCTACTTTCTGGCGAAATGATGAATTGTGAACTTTTTATTCAAAAGGGGCTCCTCTCCTTTATGTTTATGGGTTGTAACATAATTTTTATCATAGTATCTGTCAATTTCTTTTTATATGCTTGGTTAATAAATTATGACTATCCATGGTTATGTATTGCCTTTGCTTATGTGTATTGTGTGCTACATTTTCTGTGTATATTGTTTTCTTGTTATTGCTATTCTTTTGGATTATACCAAAAGGGGGAGAAAGACCAGGAGAAACAAGTCGATTGTCGGCACAAAAAGGTCGACTGAATATCCAAGAAACTTAGAACAACAAATATGCTCACAAGTCAGGGGGAGAAAAGTCAAGTTTCGGTACATAAAGGGCAACTGATGCTTACAAGTCAGGGAGAGCAAGCTGACTGATAAAGAAGTCAACTAAAGTTTACTCATGTTTGTCATTATCAAAAATGGAGAGATTGTTAGCCACCAAAGTCTATATTTTATTAATGATAAACTAACAAGTGAATCCTTGCAATGTATTGAAGACTACTAATAAAGGAAGCCAGCTCAAGAAATAGCAGGACATCCAATCATAAGAAGATCACATCACTCAAACAAGCATAGCAAGCAAATTAAACAAATATCTTTGAAATGGAAGGAGAATCACCATCCCAAAATCACGACAGACTAGATCAATTAAAAAATCAATCAAGATCTAAACAAAAGAAAGGAAGGCCACAACCATCACATAGACATCAATCTATACAAGACTAAAAGGAAAGATAGATCATAGACATATCTGATATGGACGTGATCCAAAGTCATATGGACATATGAAATGGCCATATTCCTCAATCAAGGAATCAATTTAAATCCTTGATTGAGAAGAAATCTGTTGGATTTTATTATGAAGAGTAATAACCGAAGACTATAAATGATGAAGACTGAAGACAGACACAAGTTACACAACTTCAAGGAGCAAATTCAAAGTGTTTCATTCTTAGTCTTACAAGGCTTTGTAACTTTAGTTTACAATTGTTATATGAAGAGTGGGATAGAGTCAACTTTGTAACATCAACTGAAGCTGTGTCACAAGATATGAAGAGCAAAATAAGTCTTCAAAACTTATTTTCTATCATTGTACTCGAGCCCAATATTCAACGATCTAAGGAAACTTTGAAACCTAAGGGGACTGGCACTAGGCACCACATTGGTTTTTCGAACTAGTATAAATCTTTGTGTTATTACTTTACATTTTATTATTTATATACTTAATTGTTTAAATCTAATCTGCTTGTGAAGTACACTAATCTGAAGGCGAGTCAACTGTGAGCAGTCAGTAGTCGACTTACAGAAGAAAATTTTAATTCACTCCCCCTAAATTTTAGTATCATAGGGGCTAGGGATTCTTATGTACCCTTTGTCGTCCAAAATACATATATACAAGCATAAACTTGGGGGATTCTTGTGTACCCTGCAAACATATGGTCACCAAGATGAACCCTCATGTTGGCAAAAATGAGTTTCCAGTGTCCATCCAGCGGATGCACACCTTCACGGTTAGCTATCACAACCCGCCATTATTGCCCAATTAAAACATTTAGCATGTAACCAAACCACCAATTTAGGAAGTCCATTATCAATGCATGTGTAGTAGTGTCATCATACCAACGTTAGCTTGCATGCAATGTCATTATCCAACACTTAGGAGATTCCTATGTACCCCGCAATATTTCTAATTAACCCAAAACCATGGCCACCAAGGCCTTTCCAAGCCATTAAAATCAACCATACCAATTTAGGTTCCATTTCCATTTATGCATTGCAAAGGTTTCAAGATTAGTCAAACTATTTGACAAAATCATTCTCATTGGCATTTTAACAAACATGTTTAGGACATATAGTTTCAAAAAGAAAAACCAAGTATCAATTAAGCATTCCCATGCAACCACGTATTCAAACCATAATTATAGAATAAAAAACCATAAGTAAAACACGGGAAAACATTATCCAACCATAAACAACTAAAACCTATAGATCTATTTCAAAACCAAAACAATACCACAATAATACCATGAAAACAATTCATTAAAAGATATGCATAGAAGAATTCCTTATAGAAACCCTATCCTTTTTTTGAACCAAGAGCTTGAGAGAGATTTTAAAAGATGTTAAGAGTGTTTGAATGAGAATAATAGGTTAATGTATCCCCTAAAGGTATTTTATGTTGTGGGGTCAAAATGAGTTAAAAGGGGAAATATCCAAAATACCTTCGACTAAAAACTATAGAAAACTCGTAGGTGGGTATGAGTGGACCCTTCAACTCATCACCACAACATACGAGTGGTACCCTTAAGTCGTCACTAGGTTAGAAAAATGGACACCATATTTTGTCCAACATACGACTGCCTTTCCCAAAGTGCCCCCATACCATATGACTAGTACTATCTAGTCATACCATAAGCAGAACCTCAAGGGCTAGACACTGGATAACATCCGGCTCTACTATACCACTAGTACCCCATCCTCACATTTCTTAGTGAGCCACTTATACTCAGATCCATGTTAAGTCACTAAGTTTCAGATTATGTGAAGGATCAACCCAATTACCCATCACCAAACCTTACGACCCGTACCCACTAAGTTATAACCACAATAGAATATCATCTATCACTCACTAGACACCATGCGAGTTGGATTACCTGAACCATACCTATACCATATGACTCATATGTTGAGTCATTATAAGGACAGTGAGTTTTGAGCTTAGGAATTTTCCATGGCCAAAATCCCAGGGTGTTTTAAAATTACACTTAGAGTACTTAGCATACAATTTCTCATCCCTCAATCTATGGTGTATAATTTGCAAATGTTTGTCTTGATTAGTCTCACTCTTAGAATAAACCAAGATATTATCCAAAACTAGAATTCCTATAGTGCCAAGATATGCTCAAAACACCCAATTCATCAACTCTATAAATCCGGCTGGGGCATTGGTCAATTTAAAGGAAATGATGAAGAACTCTTAATGATCATACTGAGTCCCAAAAATCTATCTTTGGGATATCCGAAGATTTAATCCTCAGTTAGTGACCCAAATCTCAAACCAATTTTCAAAAATATCGAAGCACCCTAAAGCTGGTCAAACAAATTAGCAATACAAGAAGGGGATACTTATTCTTAATCATCACTTTGTTAAACTACCAATAAAAAAAGCACATACGCATAGAACCATACTTTTTCTTCACAAATAAGACAGTCATGCCCTAAGGAGATACACTGAGTTGGATAAATCCTTTATCCAATAACTCTTACAACTGATCCATCAATTCCTTCAACTCAGCTGGGTTGTCCTATAAGGAGGAATAGAAATAGGCTTGGTTCCTGGCTCAACATCAATGACAAAGTCAATATCATAATTCTGAGTCATACCAAGAGAATACATAGGGAAAATATCTATGAACTTATGGACAATACAAACATAATCCAAAGAAAGAGGTGAAGCAACACTAGTATCATGAATATGATCCAAATAAGACAAACACCCCCATCAACTAAAAAATAAGCCTGAAGAAAATATATAACTCTTTTGGGACCCAAATGAAGCACACCCTTCCAAGCTATCATCGTCACACCAAATGAAGCTAAGGTCATAATCTTAGAACAATAATCAAGGATATCATGATGGAGAGCTAACTAGTACTACCCTAATTGACATTGAAGTCAACTATAGCTAAGACAAGGAAATCTACCCAAGTCTTACACCCAGCAAAAGTCAAAACACAAGATTGATACACCCGATATACTACTAAAGTTTCCCCTAAGAGTCTAGATACACAAATAGGCACATTAAGGGGCTCACAAGTAGAATCAAAACCTTAACTAAAAGATACAGACACATAGGAGAAATTTGATCCCAAATCATACAATACAAATGCATATCTAAAATAAACATGTAATGACAGCATCAAAGGCCTCTCCCTTCGACCTATCTATTATAACATAGCACTAACCATGTCCACCACCAAACTGAGTAGTCCCTTGACCAGCACCATAGGAACTACTTCCTCAATCGCACCACTAGTAGAAATTCTACCTTTCACAGTCGATATAAGAGTAGCTCTGAAAACATAATAGGAATAATTCTTGGCCCAATGTCCAATCTCACCACCAATATAGCAACCCTTGAACTTACCGCAATGGTGCATCCTCTTGGAACCTACCTAAGATACTTAAGGAATAGAGCTAGTCATCTACACCTAATCAACTATACTCTGAAATGATGCCCCATACACTACCATCTGAGTGTGGCTTACTAAAGAGTAGGAGGCATAGGGAGTCCGACTGGATAAGATCCCAACTAAGAATGCATCACAAACAAAGGATAAACTCCTGATCATGAAATACAATACTCAGATACCGACACAAAAAGAAAAAGAACAATCAAAGCTGGAGGAACACCAATCAAACTCAAAGGAGCATCTTCGAAATGAGTCAACGACTAAACTAATAACCCCTTCAAGACTAAAGTAGAATAACTTTGAGGGACCAAAGTAGGACCTATATATCCAACATGCTCATCCCAATGCTCAGTGAAGAGTCCCCTAGTGTTATCTCTAGATGGGGCAGACCTCATGCCCATCCTCTATATTGAGCCTCACCACGACTTATAACTCTTTCTCTAGACTCGGCTCTCTCTTGAAATAATAGATCTAAATCTCTAGCCTTAGTAGATCTAGTCCTCACTATTTGCCTAGAAAATAGTAAAATATTACTTAGAACACATGGTATGAAAGATCCACAAGATATAGAATAAAATAATAGAAATTTCCTAATGATATGTTATAGCCTCTCGAAGATAGGTGCAGACATTGACATGCTAATTTGTGAGACTCTATTAGATACCCCGCTCTCACACTTTTGAGACCAATGAACCTGGCTACTTTGATACCAATTTGTCACAACCCAAAAACCTAGGGTCATAATGGCACTTGTAACGACAAGCCTTGACAAGTAAAACAATCACCCAAACTAATATGAAATGAGAAAGCAATGCCAAAACCAAAGGTGAGACCCTTAGAATAGAGTCAAACTACTATATATAGTAAATACAAAAACATAATCAAGATCCAAATGAAATCCCAAAACCTAGTGTCATAGTGTAAGAACCACTAATACAGCTGGAAGTCAGAATATACCTAGGATATCCAAAAAGAAACCAACTCTATCTCTGAATACAATAAGATATTGTTCAGATAAGAAAAGGTAGTGGCCAACTCCCTACCTCGAATAGACTTCAAATACCACTTGAATTAGCTATTCGTGCAATACACTCATACCGAGACCTACACCAAAAAGAAATATCAGGGATGAGTACAGTCCATTTGTACTCAGTAAGTACCATAGGCTGACTACGTAAAGTAGAAAATAAAAAATATAAACACAAACTACGGGCACGACACTTATAATTAGAAAATTTCCAAAATGATAGTCCATACTGTCTCCTCTAATAGTTCAACTATATACACATATAACAATAATAGGTAGGGGAAAGAAGGACAAGTATACACATAGCTTAAATAGAAGTATAAGAAAATAGGGCAAAAGACAAATATCAAGTAACAAATAGAAATACAATCACAGAACAAGCACAACATATGGAATGCAATAAAGATGAAAAGGTGATGATAATGATAATGATTATGATGCATGAGGTCATTATACAAGCTCTGTATACACCTGCTGAGCTCAGCTACAAATGTAGGACACATGGGAGATTCATCAATCCATAAATACCAAGCTCAGATATGGACATAGGACCCATGAAGGGTTCGTCAATCCGTGTACAACTAATTTCCAATACCAATAACTATAACTATATATAAAATCAAATATCCATGACTCCTCTATGGAACATCCCTTGGAGAGGGTCTATATTGATATCATAAGCCAGTATTTCCATAGTGGTACCAATGTTTTATGGTCACATGCATGGCATAAGACACAAATCAAGAACAATATACAAAAATAGGTGTGTATTGTTAAATGCAATAATAAATATGATGAAATGCTCACAACCAGCAAAAATAAAAATATCCAATATCCAATAAATATACCAACCATGTGAGCCAAAAATCCAATCAAATATACCAAACATTTATTATCCAATATAATCCATCACCATCAATTACAATACACAAGAAAAATATCATTGATGCCACATAATTCCCAAAATCTAGGCTTTTCCCTTAAAAAGAGTGTAACCAAACATATAAATATATCAATACCAAATCAACAATAACATATAATACTCCATATGGTAACATACTATAATTAATGCCTCAAAACCACCAAATATTATCCACATAGGCCCACACATGGGCACATAAATTGCCTAAACACATTTTCCATGATATAACCCCATACCCATAATATGCTTTTACATTATTATTCAGAACACAACCAAGTTTGAAGAAAATTAAGCCATAACCTACCTCGAATGTCAAAAACCAAATAAAACAACCTTCTATACAGAGTCTTTCCCCAACAAATAGACATGGATTCAACTAAAACATAAAAATATAGAATTTGTGCATCAAAAAAATAACAATACCCATACTGCCTAATTGTAAGTCGAGATAAAAATCGATCAACAAAATGGCATTTCAAAAAAAGAGGTAAATTGGAATTTTAATTCAAAAACATATTTCCTAAGATTAAAGAAACTCATAGGAGAAAATCCAATTGAAAACTGAGTGAATTGTAGATTTAACCTTTAAATTAGTGTTTAAACAAGATTTAACTAATAGAATTATAGAAAAGTAGTTGAAATAGGTGTCTTGGAGTTTACTCAAGCTTAGAAATGAAAGAAAATGCTTAAAAACTAAAACCTCGTGCTCCTTGTCTCATAAATAGTAAAGAAAATTGTGAAAAGGATTACTTATACCCAGGTGCCAAGTGTTGCTAAAGCGGTCAAGTGTCCACTTTAGCAGTAACTGCTAATGCAATTAAGTTTTGCTTAGCGTGCCAGTCTGCTAAAGTTGACAAGTGTCGCTTAAGCACCTTTCGCTAAAGCAGACAAGAGCCTCTAAAGTGCCCTTATCCAGCTAGTAGCTGGCCACTAAAGTGTCCAAATGGCATTTTAGCGCACACTGCTAAAGCGGCCAAAGTAGCACTTTAGCGGTTGCACTATCTGATTAGTGCACCAACTGTGGAGACTTGGAATTCCCAGTCTCCTTGGCCCCTTGGGATTAATTTGGAATCTCAACTATGCAAACAAACTATGCTACCCATTAAATTCAACTCTTCGGACTCAATGGTGATATAAGATTTTACAAAAAAAATGTTGTTTTCATAGAATTGACCCTTGGGACCTATTTTCACAGCTTTTTAAATAGAGGGTTGAAATGAGATATAAAATCTCTAAAACCACACCAACCTTATTAACAACCTAAAGTTGATGTTTTGGATTTACTATCACAGTCTATTTTTCAACCAATAAACAGATCAATAAATATTTACCAAAGTCAACTATAAGACTTTTAAATCACCAAAACCACATTTTCAGACAAATCACATCAAAATGCATTATGAATAATACTAATTATCTCAGCACGTTAGAAATACCATAATGCAATCACAAGGAAGGGTAAAAATTTTAAATCACACAAAATAAATATTTCAAACAAACCATCAAAAGTCAGGTCATTACAGGATTTTAATGAGGATAGGGGTGTGAGTATTTGAATAAGGATGGTATAAGAGTTGGTTTGGGATAGGGTAGAAGGTATGGTTTGTTTGAGTGTTTGGATACATGAACTGAGCTTTTCCCATGTAGATCATGACTAGTGAGCATACTGCTATACAATAATGGTTTGAGTTGTTGATAAGGTACTTGAACTTATTTATTATATTTGGATCTTTGTATGGTTTGAGTTGTTGATAAGGTACTTGAAATAATTTAAAGCATGTTGTTATACAATAATGAGTGTTTATGAGAATTAGATAAAATGAGTTATGTTATTACCCATTATGGTCGAATTAAGTTGAACACTATTTGTTAAAAGGGATTTATTATTTACTTGCCTTGATTTTTAAGGTATAATTGTAATAAAGGACTGATTGAATGGATAGTTATTAGATGCATGTCTTGCTACTTGTTTACAAATTATTAGTTACGTGTTCACATTGGTTAAGTTGAGTTAGCGTATGACCCTACCAGTACATAGTGATTTTGTACAAATACTATCCTATACTTTTCTTTTTGTCGAGTACAGAGCATTCTAACAGTCTTAGATGAACATTATTTTTTGAGTAGTCATGGATCTTTCCAATTTTTGACCTTGTCTATTTTCAAACGTACATATCTACTACTAGTATATCTGTTTGGGTTTATCAATTGTACCCTTAGATTTGTGTTAGTTAGATATTCAGGCATGATGACTTTTAGTTTTTGGGAGTGTTTTAAAGTTGATGTTTTTTGCATTTTTACTTAAATTTTTTAAGATATATTGGTTTTATTAATAAAATAATTTGTTCTATTAAAAATGGCTAAGTTATTTGAGTTGATTAATCAATTTAGATGGTTATCCTATTTGAAGGATTAGTATGAGTATCCTCATGATGAATTTGGGTTATTACAAAGTTGGTATAAGAGCCCTAGGTTCATTTATCTCATCGTACCATAACAAATCTACTAGAGAATTCAAGAATGATATGAAACCTTCTATACTTTTCTTCAGGAGGTTATAGGACTTTAGTAAAATTTCACTTTCTTCTTCTTCTTACATTTAATGAATTGATTCCAATTGGTACCTAGTAATTCAAATTTTTATCTGATCTTTTGATTCTATTATTTTTAAAGATAGAAAATATGAGAGCAAATAGAGCTAAATCAGGGATTCACACATCATCTTCTCTAGTAGTTGAGCCTATAGTTAGGGGCCGAGGACTGGTGAGGGGTAGATAAAGGGAAAGAGGTAGAGAAACACCCATTTGTATGGCTGTAGCTAATCTATCCAGGTAGATATTTAAGTAACCTGCATCGTTCAATGATCATTATGATATATTCTAGAGTAGAAGGATATCACACTTATTCAAGGAGTTACAACCCCTCTATAGATGTCTTTTGAGTTTATTCGGTAGGTTATTTATTTTTTGAATGGGCTAGATGGTACTGAAGCCATGCCTGTACTACATGTTGACCATTATCTAAGGTGTAACATACTTTCATATTGGAACCTAGGATTCATGAATTTCTAGGATAGAAATATTTCCTCGTCTAATGTTAGGTCCTGTTATGATAGGAAATGAGCATGAGTTGTTGTGCAAGTTTCAAAATTTAAAGCCCCAAACTTCCCTTGGTCTTGATATGGAGGATGCCTTTGAGTTTATTATAGACTGTGAGAGGTTACACAAAATTAGAATCGTGGAGCAATATTAAGTTGAATTTGAAACCTTCTAACTATTGAGAAATTCTATGTAGTGGTAGAGGGCATATGTTGACTGTCAATTTTTAGCAATGCCTCTATTAACATGGACTCATTCCCATATTTTTTTTGTAGAGAAGTGTGTGCCATAAACCTTGTCTGACAAGGATAAAGATTAAGTTTTTACTCTTAAGTAGGGTAGTATGACCATGGAAACTTATGAGGCTAAGTTACATACCTTGTCGAGTATTTCCACCTGGTTACTTAACACTAAGAAAGAGTACCTTCATTTCTTTGTAAAGGGTTTGAATACTAACTTTCGGGTATCGACTCTATGGATGACTTCTTTAGGAAAGACCATTAATTAGGTGGTGGACTTTGTCAAGAAAGTAAAACATGTTAGGCAAGATGGGTATGCTAATATAGCGAGAAATAATGCCTAGAATATGGGAACCTTTATCAAATATTACTCTAGTGGCCATAGTTCATAGGCCTACCATACACAATCGATACTATTAGCATTACTAATTTCCATGAGGGGTCTAACAAGGACCACTCAGCAGCCTTCATTTGTTGGATCCAAGGAGATATCATATTTTTCTACAAATAACCTTTATTGGATCGAGCTTATTTTACTTGTGACATAGTTGGACATTTGTAGAGGAACTATGCCTTGGTAGGAAGTTAAGTTTTCATTGTCAACAGTAGTTTAGAGCTTTGGGTTTTGCCAGTAAAAATGTGGAGTGTATCTTTAGAGTGAGTATAGTGGTTATCATGCGGGTCGTGGTAGTAACCACGATGATAGTAATGCAGGTATAAGTGTTAGACAACTTAATAGGAAATTTTGTAAGATTGATGACAAATCATATTGCAATACCTTCTCAAACAAATTCAATATGTAGGCTTCAGACATAATTATTGTCAGTACCATCCTTGTCTATGATCGGATTGCGTCAATCTTGGTTGATATGGGTTCTACTTTTTCTTATGTGTTTGTTAAATTTACATTATGGCTAGACATGTTTGTGATATGCTTGATTTACCTATTATGTGTCTACTCCAATTAGAGATTCTTTATTAGTGAACCAAGTATATTATGTTTGCTCGGTAATCATTATAGCTTTTTATACATTGGTAGATTTGGTGATTCTGGATATATAATATTTTTATATTATTTTAGGTATGACTTGATTGTCTTGTATCATAATATTTTGATTTGTTATGCTGAGTCTATAACACTATCTATGTTAGGAAAGGATAATCTATAACGGGAGGGTGTCTATAAGTCTAGACCAACAAAAATAACTTCTTTTATTCATGCTAAATATTTATTAGAGAGGGATGTTTTGCCTTCTCAACACATCTTTAGGACACTAGTGCAGAGGTCCCATCTATTGAGTCAGTTCCTACGGTGTGTGAATTCTAGACGTTGTTCCCTATTGACTCGTTAGATATTCCTTTGATTAGGATATTAATCTTTTCTATTGATTTAGAGTCGGGAACTCATGCTATCTCTATTTCTCCCTAAAGGATGGCTCCATATAATTTCAGATAGCTTAAGACTAAATTGCTGGAGTTTCTTAATAATGGTTTCATTCATCTAAGTGCTTCACCATGGGGTTCTTAAGTGTTGTTTGTAAAAAAAGTGATTGTAGTATGAGAATATGTATAGATTATCAGTAGTTGAATAAAGTATCCATTCAAAATAAGTTCCTATTGCCTATTAATAGACGATGTATTTGACAAGTTGCAAGGTGCTTTACTATTTCCTGGATAGATCTAAGGTTAAGGTATCATTGGTTGAATATTAAGCCTGGGGATATTCCTAAGACATCTTTCAAAACTTGTTATGGACACTAGAAATTTCTAGTGATGTCTTTTGGGTTGACCAATGCACTGGTAGCATTCATAAGTTTGATGAATAGTATCATTAAATCTTTCTTCATTTCATTTATTATTGTATCAATAACTTGCCAAGGTTAAAGAACCAAGATTTGTCATGAATTCACTCATGGACCCATTATAGGGAAATAATATAGGGACAGTCTTAACTTACGAGGACCCCATAATAACCCACGGGGGAATGTAGTTTGTGAATTTGGGTTTTGTCTGAACCCATATTTCCTTGATGCTAAATACTACTACCAAAATTCATACTAATGCTCATACTATATATAGCTTATCATTAATTTAGCATAACTAATTTATAAGTCTTAAAACCATTTATGCTTTTGTGTTTGTTCCATAACCATACGTCAAATCAATGTGTTTCACAATTATTCTAAATTCCATAAAACTAGGTTTGTGATGTGTAATTCATGTCATGTGAAAACCATAAGATTCTTACTAAAATATGGAGATTCATGCCAAAAGAAGTGGAAAAACATAGCATGTGATTAAAATCCATTAACAAGAGGATAAACCACTAATAAAATCATAAATTCACTCATAATCTATAAGAAAATCATGTAGGAGTAAGAAATTTAATATTATTATAATTGGGTTTGAACCCCTAGCCTTTAGGTTTGAAAATGGATTAAAGAAAAAGACATATTTAGGCATAAGGATGAAACAAAATCCTTGTTGAAAACCCCACATACCTGAATTATAAATTCCTTAAAGGAAAATTTGAGGTGGGAGCCTTTGAGGTTAACTTTTAAAGGAAACCTTTCCTTGGTGTTCTTGAGATTTTGGGAAAAGAATAAATAATGAATTTGTGTTTAGTAATGAGAATAAATATTTTTGTATTACTTATAAGGATATTTAGGGTATAAAGGACTAATTTTCACTCCAAAAACCAAAGAAAAAATAGAGGTTTTACGTCAACATGGCCACTGGCGTGTTACGACCATAATGTGCCAAGCCAGCAGCATGGCACGGAGACTACATGCTACTTAGGCAGCGTGGCACAACCTAAATTCTCTTGGATAATATTTTGGGCATTTTGGTCATGTCTTGTCTATATGGAACGACCCTAATGCAAACCCTTATTATTTTGGGGTTGAATTTGACCCTAAAGTTCATTCTAAATATCTCAAAACACTTCTGAATGATATAGTAGCCCTACTAATCGCTAATCAAACTCAAAATCACTTAAAAACCCTTCATAGCTATCAATATAAAATCATTGAACTCATGGGTTATAGAAGTATCTCCCCCTTGGGATCATTCATCCTCTAATGAATATTGGGATGGGGTAAGAAGAAACATATAGCGATGTTAGGCTAAACTTGAGGCTCATCATACATTATAACTAAAAATTTATTCATACTAAGGACATATATTAAACTAAAACTAAGTAACTAGTAATGAACTTCATAGAAACTTATAAGGATTTAGGTTTGATGAATGACACTAGGAGCAAAATATACCTCATTCTGACTCCATGCTAGGAGCAAATAAATGGTAATATCTGTTTTCTCATGTCTAATTCTACATCCCAAGTCACTCCCTCAACTGACTGATTTCTTCATAACACTTTTATGGAAGCCACTTCTTTATTACTTAACCTTCTACTTAATGATCAAGGATTTTAATTGGAACCTCCTCATAGGATAAATTATCTTTCAACCTAAAACTCTTTATAGGTAACACTAAGAATGGGTCTCCAATACACTTTTTCAGCATTAACATATGGAAGACTGGATAGACTGCAACTAACTCTGTTGGAAGATCTATCTCATACATAACATCTCAAATGTATTTAAAAATTTCAAAAGGGCCAAAATATTGGGGACTGAGTTTTCCTTTCATTCCAAACCTCATCACTCCATTAATGGTTGATACCTTCAAGAACACCTAATCACCCCAGAAAAACTTTAGTTTAGTCTTTCTAACATTTGTATATGACTTTTGATAGCTCTAAGCAATTTTAAATCTCTCTCGAGTCAGTCGAACCTTTCCCATACCTAACCAACCTCAAACTGCCCTATAGGAGACCTATCTCCACACTCATATAGAGCCTCACATGGAGTCATTTGGATGAATGTATGATAATTTTTATTGTATGTAAAATCAATTAGAGGTATTTGGTCATCCCAATTTCCTTTTAAGTCAATCACACAAACTCTCAACATTTATTTTAAATTTTTGATAATACGCTCAACCTACTCATCTGTTTGGGGTGGAAAATGGTACTCAATTTTATTTTTGTACCCAAACCCTTCTAAAATGTTCTCCAAAACTAAGAGGTGAACTGATTACCTCAGTCTAGATAATAGATAAAGGAACCCCATGAAGTTTCACTAACTCACAAATGTACAATTATGCATAATCCTCAACTATAACTTATTTTTGACTGGTAAAAAATGGGCAGACTTAATCATTTGATCCACGATGAACCAAATTGAATTAGGTTGGTGAAAGAAATTCCAATGAAAATCTCCATAATGACAACCTCCCACATCCAAGTAGGTATGGTAATATCCTAAAGTGTGTCTCTTGATCTTTGATTCTCAACTTTAACTTGCTATCACTTGGGACACTGGGACACAAAATTGGCTATATCCCACTTCATACCACTCCACCAATAGACTTCTCATAGGTCATATTACATCTTAGTGGCACCTGAATGGATCAAATATTTATAACTATAAGCCTTTGCTAACACTTATCTCTCAACCCATAAACATTGGGAACACACAGGCAACCCTAATAAAAAAGTGCACCATCTCCCCTTTGGATGAAAATCTTCACTTTTTATTGATGGACATATCAATCAACTAATTTAGTATAGGGTCATCACACTATTTTTCATTCATATCTGCTACAAAGGATGACACTAAACCATTATGTATCATCATACCACCATTTTTGTATCAAGCAACTGAATTTCTAGATAGGTTAATATATACACCTCTTTGGATAACTTTTTCTCTAACGTGCGACATGGGCTGTAGTACTAATATACAATCTGCTCAATGCATCTGTGGCCATATTTTCTTTACCTAGACAGTAGTGCACATTCATATCATAGTTTTTTAACCACCTCATCTAGTGAATATTTAACTCATTCTGACTAAACACATATTCGAGATTTTTGTGATTGGTGAAAACATCTTTGCATTCACCATACAAGTAATATGTCCAAATCTTCAAAGTGAATACCACTACTGCTAACTCAAATTCATTAGTCGTATAATTCTTCTCATGATCCTTAAGTTTCCTTAAGTAATAGGCTATCACCCTTCCATTTTGCATCAAAATCCCAATCTAATATTGGAGAGATCACAGTATACTATAAATCCATTTGATTCTTCTAAGACCTTATAGAAATTTTGATCATTTTATTTTGTACTATCCTGTGAGTATGTACAGTAATTTTTGTCTTGAATTATGATTAGGGATGTTAAAAGGTGTTTCAGAAAAGTTTTAGAGTTTATGAAAGTTGTTAAAGGATATTTTGGGAACCCAAACTAGTGAATCTCCATGATAGTAGTGTGCCACACCACTTAGTCGCCGCGATAAGAGCGTGGCACAGAGGCTAGAATCTGTGATAGCAGTATGCCGTGTTATTATATATTTTTCACCCAATTTTTGTTTTTATCACTTAGGGTGAGGGGTTTTTTGGTCCTTTACCCCTTACATGACTTTTAAACATCAAATTAACCCTTTTTATTTAGTTGTGAAAGATCAAACATCATTCTTTTACTCTTTAACTCCCAAACCCAAGAAAGTTCAAGGAATTCACTATCCAAGCTCTAACTATCAAATGTTTTTCAATTCCTTCTATATTTTAGGTATGCTGCTCATTTCCAAACTTGTATTTTACATTGTGGAATTAATTTAATCAATATTCATGTGTTTTAAATGATGGGTTTGAAATTGAGTTGAGGGTTTTGGATTGTTATTACTTGAATTACTTTTCTCATGTTTTAATTTGATTATTCATGCTTTAATTTATGGTTTTAGGACTGAATTAGTTCATTGTGATTCTATTGAAATAGGTGACATGGGTTTTCCCAAATTGAGGAAAATTTGGCTTGATAATGGAATCAACCTAGCCCACTTCACAATCTTCATTTAAGATATGAATATTCATATAGTTTAACTTGTCCTTTGAAAATATTGCATTGAATTAAAATATAAATGGATAATAATGGTTTTAGAATGCCCTTGGTGGTCGTGGTTTTGGATTTTAAATGGAACTTGGGAGTATAATGGTTAAGTTGACTAGTTTGGCATAATTAAATTAGCTTGCAAGCATATTGGATGTGGCCAGTGTGACCAAGATTGGAAACCATGTTTGCCGATATGGGGGGTCTATGCGACCATGTGTATGAATACACATTATATTTTGGATGGATATCACCTTGGTGTCTTTAGCCTTTCTTCGATCCTTGCAACTAATATGCATTAGGGCCCTTTCTACAGGGTAAGTCAGACCCATATAGCCTATGAGTGCCTTTAGGATGGAGTGATCTATATATTTCAGGCTAATGTTTTAAACTATCATGTCTCATGACCCTTGTTCCCATCCCATCATCCTATAGATGTTTATATGATATTTATACATATGATTTATGACTAGATTTTGTTAATTGCACTATTTTATCCTTATCCCATGATTTACGTGTCAGTTCTCACCCTATTGACCATTTTCAGACACTACATTATTTCATGATGTAGGTTTGGATGACTTTTTTGTTACTCCTATGCAGCAATAGGTTGTGTGGTACGTCTGTTGAGCTGCTTTTAAGTAGTTAGCCTCCATCTTTAAAAAGGTTCGATCATTTTATTAGTTTCTTTATTATCTTAGTTCTTTTGAATTTTCTTTGTCATAATCGGGGGCATGTCCCAACTTATTTTGGTATTCTTGGTTTAGATGATTTTGTGAACAAGTATTAGGTTGGATGTTCTTTTGCTTCTTAGAATTTTATCTGACTTATATATCTTCTTTTTACTATTTTGGTTCGCATTTACTATTTATATTTATGTTCTCTTGAGATTAGGCTAAGGGAGTCGTCTCCGTACCATGGTGGGCTCTAGATTGACCATTATTATTAGGCTTAGGTTTGGGTTGTGATAAGTTTGGTATCAGATCATGGTTTAGGGTCACTAGGCAACCATAAATCCATGTTAAAAAGAGTCCCTTTAATAGGTGTGTAGCACATCACACTTAGAAGGGGGAGGCTACAAGGCATTTAGAACTATTTCCCTTTCTTATGTTCTATTTTGGGCTATATAGTCTAGTAATGTGAAACTCCTCTAACTCCTGGCTTGCTCACATTTCAAATCATGTCTCTCTAAAGATTTGGTGTTCATAGGAACTCATTGGATCCTCTATCCCACCTTGGGAAAATGTAGAGGGAACTCGCCCTATTTATAGAGTGCAGACCCAGTCTAGGGTCCCTACTCCTAACTGTACCACTCTACATAGGGTTCTTTCATTCCTTACTAGTCCTCCTTAGTATTCCCAAGATAGTAATACTTATGCTCAGTCTCCTCAGAAAGATATCTCTCGTGTAATGTTCTATAAGTCTAATCATATACTTGCTCAGCTAGTGGTATCATAATCCCATCGATCAAATCATATTGGTCCAATTGCTAACTCATCTGAAGTTATCAGGGTTGGAAAGTTTATGAGATTGAATACCCCAATCTTCATAATCTCTAAGGTTAAAGAGGATCTTCATGGGTTTATTAATGTGATAGAGAAGATCTTTAGGGTAATACATGATACTAATTCATAAGGTATGGAGTTTGTTGCTTATCAATAGAAGGATATGTCTTACCAGTGGTATGAGAGTGAGAAGGAATGAGGTGTGGTGATATTGAGCTACCAATGTGGGATGACTTTTTAGGTGCATTTCTTGGTCACTTCTTCCCTAAAGAGTTGAGTGAGGCTAAGGTAGAAGAGTTAGTGAACTTTAAGGTAAGATGAGTGTTAAGGAGTATGCCTTGAAAAACTAAGAATTATCCTATTATACTTCAAAGTTGGTGTCTAATATAAGATCCCAAATATGGATGTTTTTTTTGTTTATCCCATGATTTGGTGTTAGTATGTAAGGCTGCTATGCTAAATAATGATATAGACATATATAGGCTAGTGGTGTTTATGCAGTAAGTAAAAGATGAGAAAAAGAAGTAGGTGGAGGTGAGAGAAAGGTAGAACATAAAGAATAGATATGCAGAGCAGGGTGCAAATACGAAGAATAATTAAAGGGATGGTAGGCAATGGACTAAGAAGAAGAATTAGGGAAATTCTTATTTGTCAGCTAGTACTCCTTATCCTAAACCTTTGGGTGGTCGTTGTTTTTAGGCTAGTAGTTGTCCTTAGGAATAGGGTGCCGAGTCTAAGGTCAATGGAGCTCAGTCTACCGCACCCTATCTTTCTTGTTGATTTTGTTGATAGCTTCATCGTGGATATTATGAGGAGGGGTAGAACTTAAGTTTTAATTGTGGTCATCCTGGTAATCTCTTGTGGAATTATCCTATAGCTACAGTTGTCACTTGAGCTAATAAGGTTCCTATCACTACTTTTTTCAGCTCCTATACCTAAGAGCGCCACTTTAGGTATCAATGGTCGGAATCACCTCTATGCACTTGCTACTCGTCAAGATTATGTGGCATTCTTAGATGTTCGTACTGGTATGTTACGGCTCTTCTCTTGGGATGTTTATTAATTGCTTGATCTAAGTTATACCATATCGTATATAACTCCATATGTGGTTGTACATTTTGGTTTTGGTCCTAAGAATATTTTTTATCCCTTTTTTGTCTTTACATTGGTGGGTAATTTTATTGTTGCTAGAAAATCTATAGGGGTTGTGTGGTGTCCATTCATAATAAGGAGACATTGGTGGATTTAATAAAACTTTATATGGTGGAATTTTATGTAATCTTGGGGATAGATGGGATCCATTCATGCTATGCTTTTATAAATTATAGGACCCGAAAGGTCATTTTCTAGTTTCCTAATGAACTAGTGATTGAATGGGAGGGGAGTACCTTAGTCCCCAAAAGGAGGTTTATTTCTTATCTTAGAGCTTAAAAATGATATTCAAAGGGTGTCTATATTATCTAGTTTGAGTTAAGAATTCAAAAACTCTAAGAGTCACTCTTTGTAATCTATCCCTATGGTTAGTGAATTTCCTGAAGTTTTTCCCAATGATATTCTAGGAAGTCCTCCCAATAGGGAGAGAGATTTTAGGATTAATCTTCTACTGGATACCCATCCCATTTTCATTCATCCTTATAGGATGGCTCTGACTAAACTAAAGGAGCTAAAACAGCAGTTAAAATATTATCTTGATAAGGTTTTCATTCATCCTAGTATTTCTCAGTGGGATGCCACTGTACTTATCATGCAAAAAAAGATGGGTCTCTTCGGATGTGCATAGCCTATCATCAGTTGAATATGGTTACAGTGAAAAATAAGTATTCTCTCTCTAGAATTGATGACTTTTTTGATCAACTTCAGGGTGCAAGGTGTTTCTCTAAAACTGATCTCTTCTCGGGCTATCATCAGTTAAAAATTTGGGTGATTGATATTCCTAAGGCTATTTTTCAAACACAATATGATCATTATTAGTTTTTTGTTATGTTATTTGGGTTGACTAGTGCCCCGCTACTTTCACGGATCTTATGAATTGGGTGTTCAGGCAGTTTCTAGATTTGTTTGTTATAGTCTTCATTGATGACATCTTCGTTTACTCCAAAAGTGAGGAGGATCATTCAAAAAACCTCTGAATTGTGTTGCAACCACTTAAGGATGAGAAATTGTATGCAAAATTTTCTAAGTGTGAATATTTGCTAAGTGTTATGAATTTTCTCGGGCATGTTATTTCTAGAGAGGGGATCAAGATGGATCCACAAAAATTTAAGGAAATGGAGAAGTGGCCTAGACCCATGACTCCAACTGACATTAGGAGCTTCTTGGGCTTGATAGGGTATTATAACATGTTCGTGGAGAGTTTCTCATCTATCGCTGCTCCAATAATGAAGTTGACACAGAAAAAGGTTAAGTTTTATGGTTCGATTCTTATGAGGATAGTTTCGAGAATTTAAAGGATAAGTTACCTTCTACTCTAGTTTTGACCTTACTAAAGGGTACTAGTGGGTTTGTTAAGTTTTGTGATATTTCCCATTTTCAATTTGGTTATGTTTGGGTGCATCATAATAAGGTTGTGGCTTATGCTTCCAGGCAGCTTAAGGTTTATGAGAGGAACTACCCTACTCATGATCTAGAGTGTGTGGTTTTGGTCATTACTGTAAAGATTTGTCACCATTATCTTTATGGGGTGTATGTGGATATTTATTCAGATCATAAAAGCTTGCAGTATGTGTTTAGTCAAAATGAGTTGAATCTCAAGCAAAGGAGATGGCTTGAATTTCTTAAAGATTATAACATAAGCTTGAACTACTACCTAACTAAAGCTAATGTTGTTGCTAATGCACTTAGTAGGTTGTCTGTTGGGAGCTTATCTTATGTTGATAAGGAGAAAAAAAGATCGGTGAAGGGTATTCACAGGCTAGCTACTTGGGAGTTCATTTTTTTTGACTTAAAAGATAGAGAGGTAATTATTCAAGACGTGGTTAAATCATCCCTTAGTACTGAGGTCAAGGAGAAATAGGTTTTCCATCCCTTGCTTATGAAAATTAAGGATCATATGGGTCAGAAAAAGGTTATCACTTTTGATATTAAGGGAGATAACATCTTAAGATATCAAGGAAGGTTGTTTGTTCTTAATATAGATGAGCTGTGGGAAAGCATTTTGACTGAAGCTGATGAGTCCCGATATACAGTTTATCCTGGTTTGACTAAGATGTATCATGACTTGAAGAAAATCTACTAGTGGAATAATATGAAGTGGGATGTTGCAAATTTTATGGCTAAGTGTATGGTTTGTCAGTAGGTCAAAGTTGAACATTTGAGGCCTACTAGCATGTCCCAAGTGATAGAATTGGCCATATGGAAGTGGGAGATGATTAATATGGATTTTTTATGGGTCTTTTTGAGGTCTCGCAATCAATATGATTCTATTTAGGTCATTATATATGGAATCACTAAGTCCGCACACTTTTTGCCTATGAGGACTAACTATTCAAGAGAGAATTATCCCAAGTTGTTCATTCTAGAAATAGTTAAGTTGCATGGGGCACTGGTTTACATTATTTTAGATCGAGGTACGCAGTTTTATTTTCACTCATGGCATTTATTTAGGAAATATTTGGGTACGTAAGTGAACACCTCAGCACCATTTTCCACCCTCAAATGAATAGACAAGTGGAGTGTTCCATTCAAACTTTAAAGTATATGCTAATGGCCATGTGATTTTGATTTTAAAGTTTGTTGGGTTGACCGTTTGCCTCTTATTGAGTTCTCTTTCAATAATAGTTATCATTCTAGTATCCAAATGGCTCCTTTTGAATCTCTTTCTCCTCTTTGATTGTTTGAGGTGGGAGAGACTAGGTTATCTGGCCCTGACTTGATTCACCAATCCATGGATAAGGTGAAGGTGATTAGAGAAAGACTTAATATTACTTAAAGTGTCCAAAAGTCTTATGCTGATGTAAGGTAAAGGGAGTTGGAATTATAGGTGTTCAATTAGGTGTTCTTAAAGGTTTCTCCTCTAAATGGAGTCATGAGATTTGGGAAGAAAGAGAAGCTCAGTCGTTGCTATATTGGTCTGCATTATGTTTTAAGAAAAATTAGGAATGTCGCTCATGAATTGGGTTTACCAGCGAGTTTCTTTGATAGATCCCATTTTTCATTTGTTCATGCTTAAAAAGTGTGTGGGTGACCCTTATTTGATAGTTCCTATTGAGGATGTTGGTTTTATGGATTCATTGTCTTATCAGAAAGTCCCAATTGAGATATTGGATAGGCAAGTTTATATATTAAGAACAAAGGATAGAGCATCAGCGAAGGTTCTTGGAGAAATCAAAAGGTAGAAGGAGCTACTTGGGAATCCGAAGAAGATATGAAAGCCAAGTGGCCATTCTTGTTCCCTGTGTTAGATGAAAGTTCTTAAGGTATGAATTTTGTATCCCTCTTATCAAATCTCGAATTATTCCTTGAATTATGTTGTATTTTTTCTATTATTGTTCTAAGAATATCCTAACTCCTCATTCGGGGATGAATGATACAAAGGGCGGACAATATAAGACCCCATACAAATTTTGATCATTTTATTCTTCACCCTCCTGTGTGCGTAACATTAATTTTTGACTTAAATTATGATTAGGGATGTTAAATGTGTCTTTTGGGAAAGTTTGGGAATTTTCGAAAGGGGTTGAGGCTATTTTGGGTCCCGAGGCAGTGAACCTCCACGATAGTGGCATACCACACTACTTAGTCACCACGATAAGAGCGTGGTAGGGAGGCTAACCTCCTTGATAGTAGTGTGCCACGTTGTTATATATTTTTTGGCCAGTTTTTGTTTTTCACTTAGGATAAGGGGTTTGTTAGTCTTTTACCCCTTACACGACTTTTAAATATCAAATTAACCCTTTTTCTTTAGTTGTGAAAGATCAAATATCATTTTTTTCCACTTTAACTCCCAAACCACAAAATTTCAAGGGTTTTACAAGGAATTCACCATTGAAGCTCCAAACTTCAAATTCTCTTCAATTTCTTCTATATTTAGGCATATTGCTCATTCCCAAACTTGTGTTTTACATTGTGGCATTAATTTAATAGATATTCATGTGTTTTGAATGATGGGTTTGAAATTGTGACAAGGGTTTTGGATTTTTAGTTCATGAATTACTTTTCCCATGTTTTAATTTGACTATTTATGCTTTAATTGATGGTTTTGGGACTGAATTGGTGCATTGTGATTATAGTGAAATGGGTGAAATGGATTTTCCCAAAATTGATGAATTTGGCTTGATAATGGCATTAACCTCAACCCAATTTACAATCTTAGGTTTTAATATGAATATTCACATAGTTTAACCTGTCCTTTGAAAACATTGCATTGTATTAAAAGATAAATGGATAACAATGGTTGGGGAATCCCCTTTATGGCAGGGTTTTGGATTTTAAATGGAACTTGGGAGGCTAATGGTTAAATGGACTGATTTCGCATAATTGATTTAGATTGCAAGCATGCTGGTATCATGATACCATACTGAAAAATGCCTTAGTATAGACTCCTTGGTTAATGGTTAGTTTATGTGTAAACCATTTTAATTTGGGATTAAAAGAGAATTGAGTAGCTCACCGTGAAGGAGTAGTCTCGGGGGGCAGCATTAGAATCACAGTTACCAATGTAGGGGTCTATGTGACCATATGTCTAGATGCACATTATATTTTTTAATGCTTCCACCTTGGTGTCTTTAGCCTTTCCTCGGTACGAGTGGCTAACACACACTAGGTACCTTTTGATAGGGGGAGTAGGACCCATATAGCTTGTGGATTCCTTTAGGATGGAACAAGCTACATAGTTCATGCTAATGTTTTAACTATCATGTCACATGATCATTGTCCCGGTCCAGACATCCTATATATGTTTATATAATTGTTATGAATGTGGTTTATGACTGGATTTTAGTTATTGTACTAATTTATCCCTATCCCTTGAGTTACATGCCAGTGCTCTCCGCACTGACCTTCCCCGTATGCTACATCATTTTATGATGTAGGTTCGGAGGACTTTTCTATTAATCTTATGCAACATTAGGTGGTGTTGTACGTCTGTTGAGCTTCTATGAAGTGGTGAGCCTTCATCTTTCATAAGGCCCATTCATTTTATTAGTTTTTTTACTGTCTAAGTACTTTTGGATTCTCTTTGTCATGGTCGGTGGCATGTCCCAACTTAGTTTTGTATTCTTGGTTTAGAGGCTTTTATGGACAAGTATTGGGTTGGTTGGTTGTATTGATTCTTAGAATGTCATTTGACTTATCTATCCTTCTTATTACTATTTTGGTTGGCTTCCGATGTTTATTTGTATGTGCTCTTGAGGTTAGGCTAAGGGGGTTGTCTCAAGCCTATGGTGGACTTGATATTGCTCGTCATAGCCAGGCCTGGGTTTGAGTTGTAACAATCCTTCTAGCAAAGTTATGATAAGTGATGAAGTTAACCTATCCTTCAACTCTTAAAATCTTTTCTCACACTTGCCTGACTATTCGTACTTCACCTTATTATGCATCAACGTGGTCAAAGTTGAACTATTAAATAATTGGAAATCCAATTACTTTTTAACTAAAACCTATGCTTTGACTTACGCTCAAACTACACCTCTCAATGAAAATGTAAGCGATCGATGTCAATATAAAACCCAACTAGGTTGGGGTCTAATCTCACAGGGAATATGGTGTACAAATAAGTCGTTTGCAATTTAATCAACTGATAGTTGGATGTTTCCAGAAAAAGGGGAGTTTTAGTTAAAAAGTAATTGTTGGTCACTTTAGTTTAAATGTTTGTAATCAAGAGTTTATGTAAAACCAGAATTATGTTCACTAGGGGTTTTGGTACTTGACAGATGCTACTAGTCGTTCAAGATTCTCACGGTAGGTAGGACAACAAGTTATCTTTAGCGAAGTTATGCTTAAATGTCTCTCGACCTACTTAAGCATTTAATTACCTAATCCTCTCGGACATAGGGAATTTATATTCACTGCCCAGATTTTACCTCAGGTTAACCAACCTTGTTACAGTGCTGATTATTAAACGGAAGTTTAGTGTTTCCAAGTCCCTATTGATAATTCACTTCCCACTATATTTGATTTATTTCTCAAGAAAATCAAAGCAAGTGTTATCTATCATTTGCAGCCAACAGACAATAATTAAAACATCAGAATTATTAAGGAGTCCTACCACCTTTCAAATCTTGAACTCTCAACACCTTATCAAGATCTACCCCTAGATCCCATAATTCAGGTTAAAGGAATTTCGCTGCTCATGATGTAATAATCGAAGAAACTAGATGAATTCATGCTTTGAAAGATGAACTTACCAAAAGATGAATAGAAATTAGAGATTCTCCGATTAAATCACCAAAGAAAATCCCAAAATAATGATGATAGTCTCTTTAAAGTAATTGCTTTCTCAAGCCAAAAGAAGAGGGAGAAAAAAATCAAAGTATCGTGTCTAAAAACTCAAGGCTCGGAACTCTTAAGAAAACCCTAAACAAGGCTTTAAATAGTTCACCCTAATTATGGAAAAAAAAAATTCAAAAATTCCTCTGATTTGGTGACGCCATTTGTGATAGCCTATCAGGAGGCTGACGACTTATCACAAATGTCATCAGCTTTCTTTATGCTTTTGGTACTCGCTGCCTAACACTGATGACAAATGGTGATGCCCTATCAGCTCCTTGATGACCTATCACATATATCATCAAGGCTTTTCCTCAGATCTCATGTTCTTCCTTAGGCTGACGGCAATCTTGACGATTGATCAGCTCCTTGACGTCCTATCACAAAATATCGTCACAGCTTTCAACTTTGGCCAATTCTCTATCTACTGCTGACAATGAAGCTAATAGCTTATCACAGGGCAGACGACTAATCACAAATGTCGTTAGCCACACGTTGCCTTTATTTAATTCAGACTTCAGCTCATTTTCTTCCATTCTTGTTGGTTCTCTAGCATCTTAGCTTTTACTGTAAAATCAAACATAAAGCAATTAAAAACAACAAAAGTTGCTTAAGACTTCGCAATTATTCTTAGTTAAAAGCCTCAAATGTGTTAGCATTATCTCACACATCAACACCCTCAACTTAAAACAATTGTTTGTCTTCAAGCAACTCAGCACAACTAAGAGAATACAAAGCACATTTGGCAGTCAATCATCCATATCATCTCAAAACACTTTCACCATCTCCAAAGTTAGTCAATTTAAGTATAATAAATAACACCAATGTAACACACAGGAATCAAGATATGGAATTAATTCAGCTATAACAACCATGCATAAACCAGTATTACACTACCCGAACAAGTTAGTACCTAGTAATGTAACCAGTGTGCCCTCACAGTAAAGAAATCCCCCTTATCTCATATTAGTAATTATATATGTAACCATGGGGACAAATAAAACACTCACTCTCAAAACGAAGTTCCAATTAGTGTATGCCAAGTACCATAGGCTTGCCCTTATTTTCATTACCCAGATCTTCAGATAGGTTAGCTAGGATCACTATAGGACTTCTCTTAGGCTTGTAATGTAGGCTAGGGGCTGGTATAATACTCGATGGTATTTAAAGTAACTAATCCTCCTTGAAACTACACTAGCTTTTGGGTGTTTCACTCATTCGCCTTTTTCCGCTCTTCTCTTTTCTTGATCACAATTATTTAGGATAGGTGAAGTCTTTTCTCAATTACTTATTCTTTTTCACAATTTTTCTTTTTCTTGCTCTTTTCCTCTACACCCAGCTTTTTATTCTTTTGTTTTATGCTACCTTTCTTCATACTAATTCTATATCACACTTAAATGCAAATCACTCAGTTTAAAGTAGTAGACAACTTGAAGAGGTGTAAAAAAATCACAAAATAATTCAACTGCCTCAAGTACAAGTATTTCTCCTAGTTGACTATAAAATTTTACAACAATAATTTTATCCTACACCCTCAACTTAAAATCAAAGAAAATCTAAACTAAGGGTTAGAGTATACCTGGAATAGATCAATCCCGGGGGTCATTGGTTCCTGACCCTACTGGCGCATCTCTATCAGGATCGTCTCTCTGTTCTGGTGCAGCTGGTCTATAAGTCTCTGAAAGGCTAATAGTAGAGGCACCTGTGGCTCTCGCTCAGATAGTTACCTCCCGTCTCTCATTATCCACTTAGGACTTAATTCTCACCTTTTTCATCTCCTCCTTTTTAGACTTCTTTCTTGCCCTCTTTTCTGCCTTTCTTTCTTCATTATTTTTGGGCCTCTCTCTCTCTTTCCTTTTTATTTCTTCTCACCTTTATTATTCTTTTTCTTCATTGGCTCCTCCATAAGATTAAGTATTGGGATTTCTCCCTCAGACTCCTCAGCTACTGGATCTACTGACACAATAAAGTGGTGTTGCTGTAGATTTCCAACCTCTGCCTTTACTTTGTCTAGGTCTGATCTGAATAATGCCATCTTTGGAGCTGACCTCTCTCTTGACTGGCATTGAAGCGGTTCTCTAATTCATCAATCTGGCCTGGCAGAGCCTTGTCAGGCTCAAGTGTAGCCTTAACTCTTTTGTCAACTGTAACTACGAATTGCTTGGCAAAGAGTTTAAGCTGAGCCTCATACCACTTAGACTGCTTTGCTACTCTCCTGAAATTCATAGGGTTGAAGGAAAATTCTGTTATAGGCATTAAACTTGGTGAAATTTCCTCAGTTCTGGGAACTGGTGACTCTGCCATTGTTACGGATGTTGGAGGTACAGCTACAGAATCAGGCACCTCTACATTAGGTGTTGAACTAGTACCAGTAACCAATGGATTAGTTGAAATCTCTGCTCCCTTGTCAAGCATTAGCCTTGGCTGATTTTCCATATTTTGGATCGAATTGTGGGTCTTCCTGGAAAAGATTTCTTCTTCTAACCCTACAATCTTCGACATATTTTCTATCCTACACAACCTTGTAATTAAACAAAGGAACGTATATGCTATATCTGACCTTGAGACCTAAATTTTTATCTCTTTAGTGATAATCTCTCCAAAATTCAATTTAAGGTTAGCCATAAAACTTGCGACTAATATTTCTCTATCATCCCCAAGGATATTATCACCATCTGTGGGCATCAACCATGCACGTACAATACCTCACCAAAATATTTCCTCTGAAGTCAAGGAGGCCTTGAAGATCTTTTCACTCAAATTTATTAGCTATTTCGGTTCTCCATTGGCTTTGAGTGTGGCTAACCAATTCTACTAATTTTCCTGATGCTTCAACCGGGCATAAAAAGTATATGAAGTGGCCTGAGGAGTGAAGTTTGGGCAATGAAGGAACCTATTTATTTTTGCTTTAGAAACATCCACCATTACGCACCGCATCGGAACTTTATCCAACAAAGGTTGGTCAGCTGCTTTCTCTCATTCTCTACACATGTTTTCCAAGCGAGCTTGGTAGTTTGCATAGAACTCCCTATCTAGTGTAGGGAAAAATGAATTTCCTCCTCGTGTAGTCCATCCCAAATCATAGCCATGAAATTTTTGCTCCACCCTTGGGTACCTGCACAACCCCTTAGTGATGATTCTCTCCTCCTCAAAGATTGGCCTCTGGATAGCTCTTCTGTTGGTTCTGCTAAGCCCATCAAAGAAGATTTTCTGAGCTATGGGAATCTGCCATCTAGTGCCATCTCGGACTTCAGAATTCTTGCATTTGACCATAGTTCCCCAAATCAGAGAGTCTTCACCATCTTGTGGTTCAGCAGAAGGGGACTCAGTTGATGGTCCCTCAAACTCATGCCCATCAAAATCAAGATGATCTGAATTATACTCCTCAAATTCATCATATTCAGACTCTTGTTTCTCAAATGTCATCTGCTCAAAAGTTGTATGCTCGAATGTTGTTGGCTCAGTATCACTTTCTTCACTATCCTTCACCTCAACTAGAGGGGGTGGGGGAGTCTTTTTAGGGCTTTGCTTCTTCTTTTGCTTCCTGACCAGAGGCTCTTCCTCTTCATAATTAGACTATTCATTGAAGAGTCTCTGAGGTACACTTCCCGTGGTCACTTTCTTTGTGGATTTTGAATTCTTTCCTTTGGGTGCCATTTCAAGACCTGCAGTAAGAGAAAAAACATTAGTTGACCCTCAAGAGTATAAACACAAATACATCGATCATTAAAATTCCACACCCCTTGAAAAGGTTTAGTAATACTTCAGGTCCCAGGTGTGATGACATTTCTAATAAGCCATCACAGTTGTGATAACTTATCATGAATGTCGTCAGCCCTAAATAAAATACACAAAAATTTTATCAACTTCTGATGATATTTTTGACAAGCCGTCACAGTTGTGATAGCTTATCACGAATGTCGTCAGCTATAAATAGAACCCCAACTTGATTTTAACTCAATTTTTGGTCCCATTTTTTCTTAAAATCGACTCGATTTTCATTTTTGAGCTGAACTTTTAAACCTTAAGCTTGCACAGCAAACCCTAGTTCCAATTTTTAGCCATTTTTGCAAGTTGAAATTGGTTCAATCTTCTTGGGAACTTGGGTTTTCATCAATTTATCACCTACCACTTGAAAATAAAGGTAGGTATCGAGCATACCTGATGGGAGCCTTCAATGTGGTTACACGAGCAAGGAAAAATAAAAAGAGGTTCTTGATTTTGATTGCAAACCCACACATACAAGGAAACTTTCTTTTGTTTTAGTTGGAGAGACTTTGAAAAGGGAAGAAAATAAACCAAAGATGGAAAGAGAATAACTTAAAGGAAATAAAAACTAAGCGGGAAGGTGGAAAGGCCAAGTTGTGGGCCGGGTTGGGTCTTTTTTAATTTGGCCCATAGTTTCAACTAATGTTGGGCTTTTTATGATAATATTTCTGATAAGCCTTCACAATTTTGATAGCTTATCACAAATGTCGTCATCCTTAATAGAAATTGCCTCAGAGCTGCTGTTTCTGATGATAAAGCTGACGGCTTATCACAATTGTGACAGCCCGTCAAAAATGTCGTCAGAAGCACTTGGCTGGATATATCGATTCCACCTTCTTTGAACTAGAACTTAACTACAAAAATAAATAATTTACTGGAATATAAAAATTTTAGGTTGCCTCCTAATAACGCCTAATTTAATGTCATGGCATAACTTGGTTATCTTGACTACTCAGACTTCACCAAGACAACTTGTTGATACCCATTTACCTTCTTCATAGAATACGTCCATGATTGAGAAAACACTCATCTCTTTTGCCGTGTCTTGGATGAGTGTATTTTGAATCTTGCTTCATTGTCATTGAACTTGAACTTCAGCTTATTCAGTTCTACATCCACTATCACTCTCCCAGTTGCAAGGAATGGTTTACCCAAAATAATGGGCACTTTGAAGTCCACCTCATAGTCCAGGACTATAAAATCAGCAGGCAGTATGAAGTCAGCCACCTTTACCAATACATCGTGTAATATACCCACTGGCTGCTTTACATACCTATCTGACATCACTAATCGCATGTTCGTCGGGGTAAGATCCCCCAAACTTAGTTTCTTGTACACAGTGAGTGGCATTAGGTTTATACTAGCTCCCAAATTGCATAGTGATTTTGTGAAATTCAGGGGCCTAATAGTACACGGGATGGTAAACACTCCCGGATCTGCCTTTTTCTGCCCTAAAGACCTTGTAGAGATAGCACCACAATGAAAGAGATTATCCTCCATCTCATCACTAACCTTCCATTTCTTAGTGACAAGGTCTTTCATGAACTTCGCGTATCTTGGAATTTTCTCAAGTGCCTCACCCAAAGGCACATTTATTGTTAATTGCTTGAGCATTGCCATGAATTTTCTGAATTTTTCAGCATCAACCTTTTTATTTAACCGCTGAGAAAATAGAGGTGGTGGTCTTGGGATAGTTTTCAGCACTACCTCCTTCTCTTTTTCTTTGTCTTTATCCAGAGCATCATCAGAATTATCCATCTTCTTAGACTCTACTGGACCACTTTCTTCCGGTTCAACATCAACTACCTCATCAACTACAGGTTTGCCCACAGAAGGGCCAGGTAATATCTTACCATTTCTAGTGATAATAAACATGCATGAGCCATTATTCCACAGATTTTAGACCGTATCACTTGGTAATATTTTAATCTTCCTCTGGTTGAATGCTGTGGAGAGTTGGCTCATCTGCTGCACCAATTGTTTGATTGTGGGGGAGTGTGAGTGCACCAACTGACTGATGGATGTCAGATCGGTCTTCATGGTGGTCACACCAGAGTTGGTACCCTCCACTTCCTTCAACAACTTAGCCATCATATCCTCCATGGATATCTTTTCAAAACTTGTTAAAGCAGTCTCACTTCCAGAAGAAACATATAGCCCACTTCTGTCATTGTTATTCCTCTAATTTCCTTGCTCCCTATCTTTATAACCCGGCTTATCATAGTCATTCTGACCTTGATTCCCTTGGCTATTTCCTCAGAAACCCTCCTGATTATTAACATAGCTGGCCTCTTCATCTACATCAGCCTCACTTCTATCCTGAGATCCCACAACTTTCATTTTTTCAATCTTGCCTGATAGCAAGTGCTTGTTTAGTAAGTTTATCTATGTTTTAAGGTGAGCCATGTCTTGGCCACGCTCCACTTCTCTTTTGCGTTATTCCGCAGTAATACCTA
Organism: Capsicum baccatum var. pendulum; assembly: GCA_030864225.1. Lineage (NCBI taxonomy): Eukaryota > Viridiplantae > Streptophyta > Magnoliopsida > Solanales > Solanaceae > Capsicum > Capsicum baccatum. The sequence continues at coordinate 163,905,980 of CM061560.1, forward strand.
TAAAAGCAGTGGGGCTGGCCACCATAAAGTCTCTGGTATGCCATGCCCGACTCTGTTTGGTCATTCTGTCCAGCATCTCTGAAGCCTCTAGGAATGAAAGATCAACAAATGAACCACCATCAGCATTGTCTACAATGGAATTTGTAACAGAGTTCAGAGCCCTGTACAAAGTCTCCATCAAATGTATGTCCATCATATTGTGGTTAAGACACTGTATCAGCTTCTTCTTGAATCTTTCCCAAGTTTCATGCAAGGCTTCAGTCGGGAGCTGCCTAAAGTTGCTGATTTTTTCCCTCAACTATACCCTACTGGAAGGCAGAAAGAACCTTTCTAGGAAAGCTCCTTTCAACTTCCTCCAGTTAGTTATAGAATGGGGTGTCAGCTCATTGAGCCACAATATTACCTCCCTAGATAGAGACAATGGAAAAAATCTTAATCGGATAGCATTCTGGCCCACCCTGAGTTATCAAAAGATTTGCAGATGGTGATAAAATTCACCAGATGCAAGCTTGGTCATCCCCAGGAAGGCCACCAAACAACCCCTTCAGATTTGGGAGTTGAATCATAGTACTCGTAATGCTGAATTTTGCCCTAGATGCCAACGGTGGAGGAATAATTTCACTCATTCCACCTATTTCATCCATTCCATCATATCATCACTAAGATCATACTGGACCAGCTGGTACTCTTTCTTTTCTTAGAACGGACGGTTTTTGTTAATAGTACATCGTACTGGTGTAGCTATTTGCTCTACATGCCTTGGGTTACCAGGATTCAGCAACTCCTCATCTCCCAAATCTCCATCCTCAGGATTTGGATGTCGTTCTTGTTTCCTGACATTTTACATATTCACCTGAGCTCTAGCTAAGGCTGCCAATCTGTCAGCCTCTTTCTGTTCTACCAATCTTTCAATTCGTTACAGTTCCAAATTAGGTGGTAATAACGGTTCTATGGAACTTCTGGTTCTTGGCATACATTATAAAGATCCTGTAAATAAACAAAAAAACAAATAAACGTAAAACTAGGAAACTTGATTTACAGTCAATTAGAACACACAAACTTTAATTTTCAACCATAATCCTCGACAATGGCAGTATTTTTTATAACGCTCAAACTACATCTCTCAATGATAATGTAAGAAATCATTGCCAATATAAAATCCAACTAGTTTAGGGTTGAATTCCATAGGGAATATAGTGTGAACGTAAGTATTTTGCAATTTAATCAACTGATAGTTGGATGTTTCCATAAAAGGGGGGGTTTTAGTTAACAAGTAATTGTTGGCCACTTTAGTTTAAATGTTTGTAATCAAGAGTTTATGAAAAACCAGAATTATGTTCACTAGGGGTTTTGGTACTTGACAGATGCTACTAGTGGTTCAAGATTCTCACAATAGGTAGGACAACAAGTTATCTTTAGCGAAGTTATGCTTAAATGTATCTCGACCTACTTAAGCATTTAATTACCTAATCCTCTCGGACATAGGGAAATTATATTCACTGCCCAGAATGTACCTCAGGTTAACCAACCTTGTTACAATGCTGATTATTAAATGGAAGTTTAGTGTTTCCAAGTCCCTGCTGATAATTCACTTCCCACTATATTTGATTTCGTTCTCAAGCAAATCAAATCAGGTGTTATCTATCGTTTACAACCAACAGACAACAATTAAAACATCAAAATCATCAAGGAGTTCTACCACCTTTCGAATCTTGAACACTCAACACCTTATCATGACCTACCCCTAGATCCCATAATTCAAGTTAAAGGAATTTAGCTGCTCATAATGTAATAATCGAATGAACTAGATGAATTTATTCTTTGAAAGATGAACTTACCAAAAGATAAATAGAAACTAAAGATTCTCAGATTAAATCACCAAAGAAAATCCCAGAATAATGATGATAGTCTCTTTAAACTAATTGTTTTCTCAAGCCAAAAGAAGAGGGAGAAAAATATCAAAGTATCGTGTCTCAAAACTCAAGGTTTGGAACTCTTAAAAAAACCCTATATAAGGCTTTAAATAGTTCACCCTAATTATAGAAATAAAATAATAAAATTCAAAAATTCCTTAGATTAGGTGACACCATTTGTGATAGCCTATCAGAAGGCTAATGACTTATCACAAATGTTGTCAGCTTCCTTTATGCTTTTGGTACTCGCTGCCTAACGCTGACGATAAATGGTGATGCCCTATCAGCTCCTTAAAGACCTATCACAAATGTCATCACGTCTTTTCCTCATCTCTCATATCCTGCCTTAGGCTGATAGCAATCTTAACGACGTATCAGATCCTTGACGTCCTATCACAAAATGCTATCAAAGCTTTCAACTTAGACAAATTCTTAGTCTACTACTGATGATGAAGCTGATAGCTTATCACAGGGCTGACGACTTATCACAAATGTCATCATCCACACTTCGCCTTTATTTAATTTAGATATCAACTCATTTTCTTCCATTCTTATAGGTTCTCTAGCATCTTAGCTTCTACTGCAAAGTCAAACATAAAGCAATCAAAAACGATAAAATTTGCTTAAGACTTTGAAATTATTCTTAGTTAAAAGCCTCAAATGTGTTAGCATTAGCTCACACATCAATGGTGGGCTTGAGATTGCCCGTCATAGCCAGGCCTGGGATTGGGTTGTGATAATCCTTCTAGCAAAGTTAAGATCGGTGCTGAAGTTAACCTATTCTTTAACTCGTAAAATCATTTCTCACACTTTCCTGACTATTGGTACTTCACCTTCTTTTGCATCAACATGGTCAAAGGTGCAACTATTAAATAAAAACCCTAAAAAAATCAACTTTAATGACTGGTTATGCCTAAAAAACTCCTAATTTTGATGGATTAATTAGCCTAGGCCTATGCTTCACTACATATATTTTTTTAGGGTCTACATAAACACCTTCATCTGAAATCACATCTCCCAGAAAGACAACAGACTTCAATAAAAATTTGCACTTACTAAATTTCACAAACAACTAACGATCCTTGAAGGTCAGTAACACTATTCTTAATTGGTTTTCATGTTCCTACCCACATCGAGAATACATAAGTATGTCATCAATGAAGACAATGACAAACATATCAAAATATTTCTTCAATTCCCTATTTACTATATCCATAAAAGCTTCAAGATCATTTATTAGTCCAAAAAATATAACCACAAACTCAAAGTGACTATACTAAGTTCTAAAATTTGTATTTGGGATTTCACAATACCTGAATCTCAACTGATGATATCCAGACCAAAGGTTAATTTTGTAAAGCAATGAGCACCCTAAATTTCAGGAATAGGTCATCAATTTTAGGGATATGATACAAATTCATTATGGTGACCTTGTTCAACTCTTTGTAGTCTATAAACATTCTTAGATTACCATTATTATTTTTCATGAATAAAATAGGATCACCCCATAGAGAAACATTAGACCAAAAACTCCACTAGAGCCATTATATTAGGAAGGATAGATATGGGTTCGGGTATATGAGTAAGGTCAATCTTGAATTCAATTTCCCTATTAGGAGGAACTCTAAGTAGATCCTATAGAATGACTTTAGGAACTCATTGACTATAGGAACTGACTGGAGGTTTTGGGTCTTGGAATTAGAATCCTTAAACCAAACTAGATGATAGATATACCCTTTAGAGATCAATTTTCTATCCTTAAGATGGCAAATGAAATAACCTTTGGGTACAATCAAGCTACCTTTCCACATGAGGACTGACTTGTTAGGAAAGTAAAATTTCACAACTTGGGTTTGACGATGAATTGAGGCATAGCATAATGAGACAATTATGCCAAGAATTACTTTAAAATTAGTCATCTCTAACTCTATTAACTCTACTGAGGTTACCCTATGAAAGACTATAATACGGAAGTTTTTGTAAACTCATTTTCCAATAACTTACTCTCCAATATGGGTGGAAATTGGGAAGGGATCAAAAGGACTCTTAGGACTAACACCAAAAGGCATAGTAATGAAAGGGGTTATAAAATAAATTTTTTATCTCGGATCTAATAATACATAAATAACATGAAAAATATTTCTTTGTTTGGCAACTTATATGAGCCATTGAAGAAGTAGTTTACGCTTGAGTGGGAGTATTTCTTCCACTCTATTTGGTAATTGCACAATACCTTAGTTGGCATCCTAGCCTTCCACACCCAACCAACTATTTCTACCTTTTAAATACTCACCAAGATGTTTTTTACTATACCTTTTGCAATTTGGGTAGGTATGTTCCCCATTAACAGTGTCCTATGACTCAAAACTTACTGCACTTCGCTACTGTTCTTCTTTGGACTTACAGGTGGGAAACTGGTTAAATATGTACAGAGGATCACAAATGGTTTCAAAACTATGAACAATATCCCTTACTTGACCTATGCTGACTGTACTCAAACTATCTAGTCCTAGCCCTTTTGGTTTTTCTTTTTTGTTCATTTAACTTTTCTATCTCAATTTTCTTGGCATGGGTCATCATTCAGGAAATTTTCATGTACCTAATAAACATTGATTCCTAGACTCCTTAATCACTAATTCAGACACGTCAAAACAAACTTACTTATATGGGCCCTCTGATCTACCATCATCTTTGGAGCATACTTCAAAAGTTGCGTGAGTTTAAAAATTTTCATTTAATGACATGGAACCTTACTTGATATTAATAAGCTCCTCCATTTTATCTTCCCTTAACTCATGAGGAAAGAACTTTTTAAGAAAAGTTTCCTCAAACACACTTCAATCTATCAGTGTTGCATTCTCACTTCTGCTATCCTTCGACTGCTTAAACCAGTCATTATCAACATCCTTCAACTGATATAATACCAACTACATACTCTATACTTTAGTGACATCTATAATCTGATTAATTTTCTATATCTCATTTATATAGAATTATGCATTTTCATCCACCTCCAGCCCACAAAACTTAGGTAGATCTATCCTCATAAAATCTCAAATCTTAGTGGCTACTAAGTTACCATTCTGATGAATTGGGACTACCATCGACATATTAACCTATGCAGTTATTGCATGATCCAACATATGAAAGGCATCTCAAAACATAAAATAGAAAACATTCTTTTTCAAAGGATTTACAGGTCGTGTAAAAGTTGGTTGGTTCCATTAATGCAACCATAAGTTTTGCGTGGAAGTATTTTTTGTTAGATGAAAAGCACAAAGAATATATATATATATATATATATATATAGAGAGAGAGAGAGAGATTTATAATCTCAAACATAATAAAAAGCATGAAAGAAGGGAAGATTCATAATAACGTCTTATTGCCTCTTTCTTATAAGTATGGCACGCTACATACTGATGAACAAGACTCTACATAATTAGACTTGTTAGACTCTTTAAATCATAGACTCTGATACAAAGTTTGTAATGCCCAAGACTACTTCTTGGATGTCATATGATGCTTAGGCATGTATGTATCCTGAGGCAACCACTAATATCTAGCAATACATCAAATGTATTTTCTAAATATTTAAAATCATGAGCAATATCTATAATTTTCAATTCTAAAATAAATAAAATAATAAAATCCTAATAGTTTCAAAAACAACAACAACTAAAAGTCATCTGAAATATATTGATAGTTAAAGATATCTACTAAATCCAGATAAGCCTCCAAATATACTAAACTGTCACGGAGAAAGACCCCAGTTGACTTGAAAACAACAAAGTCTGAGATAAATGTAATGCTAACTACTAAAAACAAATCATAATCTAGGTCCTCAAGCCATGAGGACTCAATAACTGATAGGTGTAGGCGACAAAGATCGAGGCTAATTATGAGTATATAGAAAAACACCAGAACATGTATCTTGATATAACGTATTACAAAAAGTATATAGTTAGTACTATGGAATGTACTGACTATATATGGGATGCATGCAAAGTATTATAACATCCAAGATTTTTGGACCTTGGAAAGATCTGAGTCTTTGAACTCACTGTCAAATCTACAACCCTCCTTATGAGTCGTGAGGCATCTATATGGGTCTTAAGACCCTAATCATAGCCTGACTAATTGCTATCCTAGAGTATATATTATGACTAAGACTAGGGATTTTGAGTTGTAATGACTCTAAATGAGTTGTAGTGTATTAATCTTAGGGTGACCAGTGTATACCCCAAATGCTTCTATCTTGGTTACAACTAAGACCTTATGAGTCGTAGAGTCTCTTGAGAGTCATATGGTGTGAACCATAGAGTCACCAGAGAGGGTTCCCTCAACTACTATCTAGACTACAACTTGGGGTGGTGAGTCATAGTGAGTTCTTACGGGTTATATAGTAACCCGTAGTCATTGGCGATAAGTTTTTAGCTTTTTAATGAAGGGCACTCTGGATATTTCCCTCTTTCCCCAATTAAGACCCACAATCATAAAACAAATTTGTAATGTTATTTTCAACACTTATTAAGCATAAACACTCTCTTAAATCCTTAAGGCAATAACAAGCTAGGGTTCCTCAAGGGTTGATTTCTAGCTAAAATTCTATGTACTTTCAAAAATATGACTCTACCCTCAAACTTATTTTCCTATAAGCGTGTGTATTAAATAATTATTGGTGTGAAATTGAATGTGGGTTTTGATATAGACTGAGGATTTTTGCATGGTTGTCTCTTAAATTATTTTCCCATGATTTATTATGCATCGGTTGTGTTTTACCAATGCTTTTTGAAAAAATTGAGTGCATAGGTGTGGATATTGGAATAGAGGTTAATGTATTCCCCCAATTTGATGATTTTGGTATTGAAATTATTTGGAAATTGTGTTCCCTCAACCCACTTATGTCCTTGGTTTCAAAATATGGGTTTTCACATGATTTGAGAACTTAACCACACTATTGCATTACATAAATGGTTAAAAGGTTACACATGGATTTTAAATGCCTTGTTCTCCGTGTTTTAACAAAAATTGAAACCCAAGGGTTAAGGCATTTTCTCTAGTTGATGTAATAAACTGAAAGGGGTCAAGGCTTTCCCCAAATTTTATTTAACAAACAAAGAGGATTGAGTCATTCTCCCAAGATGATGGAATGTAATCAAAACATAATAAGTTTAAGCTTGCAAGCATAAGGGTATGACGATACTTGTTGTGTTCTATAATGTGTAGTTCTATGATTTAGTGAAATTTCTATGAAACTTATTTTAATATGGGATTAAAGGGGTTTAAGTAGCTAAGTCGTGAAGGTATAAGTCTTAAAAGACATGTACTAGAAACACATGTTTTTCGGCTTAAGGGTTGGTCTTGATGACCGTGTGCTTGTGACACTCTCTAAATATAAATATATATTTTTGTATCTTGGATTGACATAGGGTCGGTACATTCCCTAGTCTTCTTTGGTACCTTTAGTTCGTGCAACTAACATGCACTGGGCCCTTTCACCAGGTGGAGTTGAACCTATATATCCCATGGGTGCCTTTTTATGATGGATAAGCTACATAGTCCAGGTCAATGTTTTACATGCATGATAAACTGTATTCCCTATCCCAGCATGTTTTATATATATATGTATGTATGTTTGTATAATTTGTGCATGTGGATTTTTACTGTGGATTTTACTTGGAATAATGTTATCCCTTTCTCGAGTTATATGTTAGCACTCAACCCGCTAATCATCTTCAAACGTGGTATCCCCACGCAATGCAGGAACCGGAGACACTTCTAATTTTCCTACATAGTGAAGGTGATCTTGGACCATTTAAGCGTCTTTCTTCTATAAGGCTATTACTTCTCGGTTTACTTTGTGTCATAGACTATTTCTCGTTGTTTCTTTTGTCTATCATCGGGGAAATGTCCTGACTTAGATTATTTTTTATTGGTAGAGGCTTTACGGATACGATGGATTGGGACCGGTTATTAACATTCTTAAGGTCCTTTGAGTTATTAGTTATTCTATCTTGTTATATGTTAGGAATTCCTCTACTGTAGTTATATTGTGTTATGTTTAACTAGGCAAAGGGGGTGGTCTTCCATCCATAACACACTTGAGATACCCATCACGGCCAGGCCCTAGTTCAGGTCATGACAAGTATTAATACAACTGTAATGGTTAAACTGAGGAGTATAACATATACAAAGAAAGCATTTATAATGACACTCTTATTACCAATATGAATCTGATATAATGAGATATATACATAGAGTATAATGAATGAGAACTTATTAAATTGGTGATTCTGGTACACTTTAAGTAATGAAATGATCTTTCTGTAGGAGTTTCTCATAATCGACATGCCCCATTTGAGCATCATAAAGAACAAATTGTAACCCTTGTTGGAGGTTTTTAAATACCTTAATATGGGTAAATAATTATGATTTGGAATGAATCTACTCATGGAGCCACTATTGTGCAAAATAAAGGGGACAGTCTCAATTGAAAAGGGCCCCATAATAATATGCGATGGCATGCAGTTTGAGAATTTGTATTTTGTCTGAACCCATATTTCCTTGGTCCTAAATACTACTCCCAAAAGTCATATTGATTCTCATATTGTATAAATTTTATCATGAATATAGCATAACTAATTTATAAGTTTGAAAACCTTTTATGCTTTTACGGATGTTCGATAACCATGATTTAAATCCATGAGTTTCATAATTATTCTAAAATCCATAAGACTATGTTTGTTATGTGTAATTTATGCCATGTCAACCATATAATGTTTACTAAAATATGGAGCTTTATGTCAAAAGAATTGTTAAAATGTATCATATGATTAAAACTAACAAGCAAGAAGATAAACCACCAACAAAATCTTAAATTTAGACATAAAATTTAATATCATGATAATTGGGATTGAACCCAAGTTGTTAGCTTTGAAAATATGTTAAATAAAAGGTCATATTTAGTCACAAGTAAGATAGAAAATCCTTCTTTACATCCCACATACCTAAACTTATCAATTTCTTGAAGGAAAATATTAAATTGGGAGCTTTGGAGGTAGAATTTTGAAAGAAACCTTGCCTTGGTGTTCTTTAGATTTTGGAAAGAGATTGAATGATTAATTTTTATTAAGTATTGAGGTTAAACATTTTATTATTAGTTATAAGGTTATTTATGGTCAAAAAGACTAATTTACCCTTAAAACATCAAATGAAAAATAGAGGTATGTCATTGTGGCCACTGGCTAGGCACGACCTTATTGTGCCAGGCCAGTAGTATGGCACTAAGCGAACGTACTACCTGGGTAGTGTGGCATAGCCTAAATGATCTTGGACACTATTTTGGATATTTGGGTTGTGTTTTTCCTCTATATAATGGCCTAACATGAACCCCTACTATTTTGGGGTTACATTTTACCTCTTAACTGATTAAAACAAATCCCAAAACACTTTATAATGATCCCTTAGGACCTACTAATTTCTAATCAACCTCAAAATCACTTGGAAAATCCTCTTAAACTATCAAAATAAATTCGTTAAACCCATGGTTTATAATACACATAGTCTAAGATATTTCGGGTGAAGAAGCTTTACATGAAATTCTCTAAAGTGTGAGTTTTAGATATTGCCTGTATCCTTTTTAGAGGCATGTAGTTTTTGAGAAATGGGTGATTGTATATTCCCAAAAAGTTGATGCTATTAAGAATTAGGCTAGGCTTACCTCTATGACTAAAGTTCAAGGCTTTTTTAGTTTTGCTAGTTATTAGCGGAAATTTGTCAAGAATTTTGCATCCATTGCTACTAATTTAACAAGACCAACTCAGAGGAGGTACCTTTCATTTGGTCTGACAAGTTGGAGGAGAGTTTTCAAAATCTTAAGTATGTTTTGACTAAAACTCACATCTTTTCTTTGCCCGTTAAAGGTAAGGTCTTTATAGTATTTTACAATACTTCTCATTTTGGATTGGTAGCTATGTTAATGCATGATAAGAATATGATAGCCAATACTTTAAGGCAACTAAAGGTTTATGAGAAGAATTATCTCGCTCATGATGGAGCTAGAAGTGGTGGTTTTTATATTCAAAATATGGAGACACTACTTATATGGCATCAGATGTAAATTTTTCATAGACCATCATAGCTTACAACATATATTCACTCAGAATGACTTAAACTTAAGATAGATAAAGTAGATGGAGTTATTAAAGGGTTATAATATAAACATCCAGTATCATCTAGGAAATTCTAATATGGCGGCAGATACATTGAATAAAAAATTATAAGTATGAGAAGTTTTTCATTCTTGAAGGAAACAAGGAATCCTTTAGCTAAAGAGATTCAAACTCTAGCAAGTGGACAAACTTGATAGAAGTGATATATTAAGGATGAAGGTGTGTGTGTAAGCCTCATTTTGATTAAGTGATTCCTAGTTTGCTAGCAGAATCTCATAACTCTAGATATTCTATAGATCATGATGTACCATGACTTGAGGCAATTTTATTGGTAGCCTAGAATGAAGAAAGATACAGTAAAGTATATGATAAAGTATCAAAATCATAAGAAGGTGAAATATGAACATCAAAAGCTCATGGGTCTTCTCTAGATGATGCTCATTCCTGAGTGGAACTGGTAGATAATCGCTATGAATTTTGTGGTGGGTCTTCCTAAGACCTTAGGCCAGTATGGTTTTATCTAGGTTATTGTTGATAGTCTAGCAAAGTTCACACATTTTATTTTGTTTTAGGTAAATTATAACTCAAAGAAGGACCATAATATATGTTAAAGAGGTTTTAAGATTGCATGGGGTTCCAACCTCTGTTATATCCAATAGAGATACACAATATACCTTTAAATATTATCATAAATTGCCTGAGATATTAGGAACAAAGCTTGATCTCAATACCATTTTATCCATAGACTAGGGAATTCTGAGAAGTCCCGGGTGTTAAAAGACATACTTCAAGCATATGTTCCTAACTTTAGGGACATTGGTATTAGTTTATCTCATTGTGTGATTCTTATTCAATAATAGTTATCACTCTAGCATTGACATGGCCCTATTCAAATCTCTAAATTAGAAAAGATGTAGATTACTCATACGTGCATTTGAGGTGGGTGATATGCAACCTTCAGTCATACACTAGGTAAGAAAAGCTCAAGAAAAGGTGAGGTAACTTAAGATAAGTTTTTGGCAGCTCTGAGAAAATAGAAAGAGTATGTGGATTGTAAAGTAACAGAGATACTCTTCTAGAAGGACGAACAAATGCTACTTAAGGTCTCTCCCATGAAGGGAGTGATGCAGTATGGAAAGAGAGGCAAGCTTAGCTATAGGTTTATTAGTCAATTTAAAATTCTTGATAATATGGGTCCAGTGGCTAACAAACCTATGTTTCCCCAACATTTGTTGGGATTTTATCTAGCTTTATACTTAATAAATGCTACGGGGATAACGATAACATCATTAATTGGGACTCAGTTCTATTTGATAAAAACCTCACTTATGAAGCGAAACTAAAGGACATAATTGATTGAGATATTTTAAAGATGATAAATAAAGAGATTAGATCAGTGAAAGTCCATTAAAAGCACCATCTTGTTGAGGAGGCTACTTGGGATACTAAATCAGATATGCAAAGAATTCATGTAACTTTACTTGTTAGTTTTTCTCTTTTTTTCCTTAATTTAACATTTGGGGACAAATGATGGGTAAATTGGTATTTTTTTAACTGTACCTTTCCATTTTTATGGTATAACATAGCACGTAAAAATTTGGGTGAAGATTTTTCCCAAATGAAGTGTTGATAATTACAGGCTAGACTAGTTTTTGAAAGAATTTCAGGTGTGGTGTGGTCTACATAAATCTAGTAATGGGTAGGTTTGTATTATTATGATATAAGATCACAATGAGTTAGCTAATAGATTAAGGAGTTTGTAAAAGCTTCCAAAATTAAATTTAAGTTAGTACCACTTTCGATATAACATTTGACGTAAAGGGATTAGTTTGTGAAGTTAAAATCTGGAGTTTATTGTAATATTAAATAAAATTAGGAATTTTATGGATTACTACCTCTCCAACCCACTATAGAGGGTGGTATTCCGCTACCATGACACCACTATAGCAAGAATTATTTTGTATAGCAGGAGTCAACATTTGTTAGCTTCACCATAGCAGGAAGATCCTGCTATAAAGATGAGTCTATAATGGGAATTGGGATGCTAGAGTAGGCTAGGTTTAGTAAATCAAAATTCCTAGACTAAAAATATATTTTGATTCCATACTCATTCAATGATCAAGTTAAGGCAAAAAAGGGCAATTTCCTCCAGCTTCTACTCAAATTCCACCATTGAGGTAAGTTAATTCACATATCTAACTAGATTTTCATTCGTAACTCCTTGGAATCTCAAGGTTATGATCATGGAGGAAGTATTTAACTTAATCTAGGTGGATTTTCTAGTGTAAAGTGTTGCATAGAGATATAAATCCTTGGAATTTGACCAAAGGTTGCTACGTTTTGATTCTTATGCTATAATATACCTCTGTAATATGGAATAGAAAGAATTAAAGTGGAAAAAAGGTAGGAAACCTCTTGAATGAGGGAAGCCTTGTGATCATCAATTTAGGTTATAATAATTAGAATTGTTAGAGCATTGATTGAATTATATTTTATGTATTATTTTTAGACTGAAATAAAGCTGAACTATGAGAAAGGGCAAGGCTCACTTTTTTAATGCATTGAAAAGCTTGGATTAAGGTAGGCAATGGTTGAATTGGAGTTAAAAATCAAGTTGATTGTATGGGTGAATGTTAACTGACTATTTGTTTGCATATAGCAATGCATGCTAATGAATTTTGAATTTGTTAATCGTAATACAAGTTGAAAAATGATAATCTGTAATGAGATTGGTAAAAAAACCCTATATAATGTACAATCTGTTTGATTCACTTATTACGTGATTATACTTAATTTATAGTAATATTTCATTATTACAAAATGAATTGATAAAGGTTGATTAAGATTGCATTGGTGAATTTTAGTATAATAACCTAAATTTTTATGAAATCTGTGAAATATGTGTTTTTGAGTGATTTGACTATTTTACCTCTCCACATGTTTGTGTTATGATATTTTTGGGTTATGGGGATGATCGGAATGGTTCTCAATGTACTTTGGTGTAATTTATATAATATTATGCTTTTTGGAGGCTTTGAGAGCCTCATAGTGGACTTCTATCATTATTTTCTGATCTGGGATGCCAAAACAAACTATATCAATAGATCTAAAACATCAATTTTAGCTAGAAACATATTTGGTGTGATTTTGTGGCTTTTAAATCTCATTTTTTCCCTCGGGTTGGAAAGTTGTGATTTTGTATTTCGGAGTTCAACTTGGTGAAAACGATATTTTTTAAAAGTCTGCTATTGCTATTGAGTTTGTAGCATCTAATTTGATAGGGTAGCATAGTTTGTTTGTGTACATGGAAAATCATATGAATTTCGAGGGGCCCGTAGAGACTTGGAAATTTACCAAGTCCCCATCTGGTTCACTCGCGATTATGTGCCTCATGTCGTGATCATGATACCTCAGTTAGGAAAGGTTCTGCTATCGTAATCCTCTTCTATAATTGCAATAGATGAGTATATATACCCGTGTTTTTGCCATTTTCACCATTTTGAGACTTGAAGCTTAGGGTTTCATGGTTTTTAGCAACTTTCTCCATTTCTTAGCTTGGGTAAGCTCCGTTACACTCTTTTCAACTAATATTTTCCATATTTAACATTAATTTCCTATTTTAAACATGAATTAAAGTATGGAATTTGGGTACTTTGGCTCGTAAGGCCTAAAAATGGTATTCCTCAAATCTAAACCCTAGTTTCACTCTTTTTTCACTTGAGTGAGTTTCTAATCCTATAATTATGCATTTTCTCTCAACTTCACCTTTAAAACAACTTCGATTTTCAATTTATAGATAAATTTCAAAGATTTTACCTAGTAAAGTTAAAAAATGGTTTTTAGCTGTAGACTCTTAAAAATATGGGGAACATGTGTTTGAAACAAAGTTATGATTTTTCCCTTTTTTGGAAAAACCTATTCAGGGGTCCAATTTGACCCAAATTAAAAATAGGCAATATGGGTGTTGTTGTCTTCCTTTTGATGCATAGATTCTATATTTTGATATTTTTAGTTGATTCCAAGACTGTTCAAAAGGAATGAGGCATTGGGATTAAAGGCTTTTGCCCTAACTTTTGGCTTTCGAGGTAGGTTATGGCTTAACTATTTTAGACTGGGTTGGGTAGTTAATTTGTATACAAAAGCATGTTAAGGGTGTGGGAACTAATCATAATAAATAGCTATCTTATTGTGTTGTGCACGTGTGGGGGCCTATGTGTGCTATTATGTGGTGGTTTAAGAACTTTATGTGCTATGTGTGACCGTGTGAGGCCCTATATGATGTTTATAGCCTTGTATACATGATGATAATTATACCTTGTTTGATGAAAAGATGTGTCTTGGTACTAATTACGTGTTTGATGATGTATTCATACTCTATTGGCATATGAATCATGTTGGATTTCATGAATGGTTGGAAATAATGAGTGGATATTTGGCTCACGTTATGGTATATTGGTTGGTTACAGAAATACTCATTGTGGTTGGTTGTAGAAATACTCTTTACAGTTGGTTGTGAGAGTTGAATCCTCATACTCATTCATGAAACAATGGTACCACCAGTGAAATATTGAGAAATGCTAGCAACACCTTCTTATGATAAAAAATATGATATCTTATAAGACCCTCCTCGAGTAATGTGTAGGGTGGAGATATGGATATATTTATTGTATATGGGTTGACGAACCCTCCATGGGTCCTACGTCTTATAGCTTTAGCTACGTAAGTGTATATGGAGACTGTGTGACAATCTCTAAGGTTGTACGACGACCTCGATGTTGTGCAAAAACCTCATGTATTACAACATCATCATCATCATTTTTGTTGTGTTTACTTTATTATGCTCTTTATGTGATTGCATATTTTATTTGACTTGTTACCTATCCATTGCTCTAACCTCCTTTACTTGTACTTGATGCTCTCACATATGTTTTCCCTTTTCCTTTGTGTATAAGTGGTATAAATGTATATTTGTATTCTTTTTTTGGTGCTTTGTTGTATTATATATGGATTTTGTAGAAATGTTAGTGCAAACAGAGTGGGCTACCATTGTGGGATATATTGTGATTGCAGGTGACGTGCCCTTAGTGTGTATTTTTTATGCTTTATTTTCTACTTTTCTCGGCCAGCCTATGATACCTATTGAGTATAAGTGTACCATATTTATCCCTAGTGTGCTATTTAGGTGTAGATTCTGGTATGGGTGCATCTTACGTGGCTTGATTTTGGGCGCCTTCAAAGTTTTTTAAGGTAGCGGTTGGACTTTCAAGCATCTGTGATCCACTTCTATCTTTTTGTATTAGCATATGTCTTTACAAGTATTCAGAGACAGATATAGTTCCTGTTAGATACTCTTATGTATATGAAACATGGGTTGTATTATTAGTTTCTACATTATTAACACCAGGTTTTGGGAATTTGGTATGATATCCTTGGTTGTATGTTCTATTTTCATATTATATTTGTAGGGCTCGACTTTATTCTAGAATCCTTGGCTTTAGGTTTTTTCTGTCTTTACCCCCTTATGTATAAGTTAGGGTGATAGGATTCCTTATAAGGTTCATCGATAGGCTTCCTTGTAAGGGTTCATCGTGACAAGTGCCATTATGACCCCCTAGTTTTGGGGTCATAACAAGTTGGTTTCAGAGAAGCTAAGTTCATTGGTTTCAACAGCGTAACAACGAGATGTCTAGAAAAGTCTTTTGGATTGTTATGTAGACATCCATATCTATCTTCTAGAGTCTATAGGATGTTGTTAGTGAATTTCCCTCAAATTATTCCTTATTATACAAAGTTTTTTTATATCTTGTGTCCTAAGTCATATTTCACTCTTTTTTATGCAAATAGTGATGATTAGATCTTGCTAGGTAAGAGATATGGAGCCTTTATTGGGAAAGAGAGCCCAGTTTAGAAGGAGAGTTGTGAGTCGTAGATGGGCTCGAGGTAGTGGATGGGCACATAGATCTTTCCCATTTAAGAGTAGTGTTAGGAGACTTTTCCTGAGCCTTGGGTTGAGCATATTGGATATGTGGATCCTACTTTATATCCACCGAGTTCTTCTTCCCTAATTTTAAAGGTTTTGTTAGTTCACTTGTTGACTCATTTGGAGGATGCTTCTTTGAGTGAGCTTGGTGTTCCACCTGCCCTGAGTGTGGATCCTTTAGTTACACCTACTTTCACTATTGGTATTCTTCAGACTCTGAGTACTATTTCTATTTTAGCGCTGACATCTAATTATGGTATTTTGAGGTTGAGAGTTTAACTTTCATCTATGTTACGTCCCCAGATGGGATCTTATCCTGCCAAATTCACCATGCCTCCTCTTGTTATGAGTATAATTATGTCTTCTATGGATAAAAAGAGGGTTGAGAGATATACTTATGTCGGTCCTCCTAGATTCAGTGGTTCTGTGAGTGCAGATGCCTATGAGTTCTTACTTGACTATTAGGAGAAGTTGAATAATTTAGGTTCTCTTGAGTCGTACAGCATTGCCTATTCTACTTATCAGTTGAGAGATGCTGCTAGAGATTGGTGGAGGTCGCTTGCTGGTTATAGACCTCTTCATTCTCTCGAGATGACTTTGGATCAATTTGTTGATACATTTTTTGAGAGGTTCACGCCTTACAGTCTGAGAGATCAAATAAGATATAGGTTTGATCGCCTGGAGCAGGGCTTCATAACTATTGCAGAGTATGGGTTACGCTTTCGTGCCTTGTCAAAATATTCTTATGCTAGTTTTTCCATCAAGTTTGAGAATATTTAAAAGTTCGTAAAGGGTTTAGATATCTCTCTTTTGTTAGCTACACCTCAGATGGTTGTATTTAGAGCATCCTTTTAGAGTATAGTGGATCATGCTAAGATGACTGATGGTTTTCTAGGAGCATCTCAGGAAGTCACTAAAAAGGTGCACTATTTTGGTGAGTTCAGAGGTTAGGCTTCTAGAGGCAGAGATGTTAGAGGTTCTCATGGGGATTACTGTAGACTAGTGCAGGGAGCCTTGTTGAGTTTGGGTAGTGGGTCTTCTTGTCCAGTAGTTTAGGGTGGCCGTTTAAGCCCAATTATACATTCTCTTATTGAGTTGGACCATAAAGGTCATTTGTGTGTTATGCGATAGTCTATTTACCCAAGGACTATATCTTAATTTAGCTATGAGAGGTAGGGTTTCTACCAGAGGTACGACAAATAGAAGTAGTGGTGCCTATGGTGGTGGTCGTGGGGCTACTCAGCTAGTTGGTGGTTGTGGATAGTGATATGCTATACCCGTATTTTGTTTATGTTGTTCATGAGTTCATGGATGTGTTTTTAATGGATTTTCCTGGTATGCCTCAAGATCGTGATATTGATTTTTCTATTGATTTTAAGCCAGGCACAAAGCCCATTTCTATTCCCCCTTATAGGATGGCCCCAACCAAGTAGAAGAAATTAAAGGATCTGTTGCAGGAGTTGTTGGACAAGGAATTTATCTGACATAGTGTATCACCTTGGAGTGCACCTATCTTGTTTGTAAAGAAGAAAGATGGGTCTATACGGATGTGTACCAATTATTAGTAGTTTAAAAAGGTGATGATTAAAAATAAGTATCCTCTTCCTTATATTTATGATTTATTTGATCAACTTCAAGGGTCGCAGTGCTTTCAAAGATTGATTTGAGGTTCGGGTATCACCAATTGAGGATTAGAGCTTTGGATATTCCAAAGAACGATTTTCAAACTCGATATTGTCATTATGAAATCTTGGTCATGTTCTTTAGGATTACCAATGCCCCAGCCACATTCATGGCATTGATAATTTGAGTATTTCCACCATATCTCAACTTCTTTGTTATTATATTTATAGATTAGATATTAGTTTATTCCAACAGTGAAGCTAAGCACGAGGAGAATTTGCAGATTATGCTTCAGAGATTAAGGGATGAGAAGTTGTATTTTAAGTTATCCAATTGTGCGTTTTAGTTGGAGTCAATTTCTATCTTGGGTCATGTAGTGACTAAAGAGGGTATTATGGTTGATTCATCCAGGATTATAGTAGTTTGTGATTGGGATAGACCTACTTCACCCATCGAGATTCAGAGTTTCGTTAGCTTGGCGGGTTATTATTGGTATTTTGTTGAGGTTTTTTCATCTATCGCAGCTCTATTAACAAAGTTTACTCAGAAAGAGATTTTCTTTCAGTCGTCTGATGCTTGAGACGTGAGCTTCTAAAACCTCAAGGATTTGTTGACTTCAACTTCTATCCTGACTTTGCCTAAGGACTGCATGGGTTTTACCATCTTTTATGATGCTTCAGGTGTTAGGTTAGATATTGTGTTGATGTAGAAAGGTAAGGTGATTGCTTATGTTACTTGTCAGTTGAAACCCCATAAGAAGAATTAGCCTACCCATGATTTGGAGTTGTGCGCAATTATTATTGCCTTCAAGTTGTGGAGGCATTACTTGTATGGAGGCCATTGTGAGATTTTCTTGGATCATCATAGCCTTCAGTACTTTTTCACCTAGCGAGATCTTAATATGAGGAATCTCAATTAGCTTTAGTTACTTAAGGATTATGACTTGACTATTTTTTATCATCCGGGCAAGGCTAACATGGTTGTAGATGTCTTGAGCCAGAATTCGACTAGCATGGGTATCTTGGTGCCGCTTTTGACCCAAGAGATGCCTTTGGCCTTAGAGGTTCATTCTTTAGATAACCAAATAGTTAGGCTTAATATTTTGACACTGGGTGTGTTTTGGCATTTGTGCAGGCTAGGTCTTTTTTTATGGAGTAGATTCTACCTCATTAGTATGATGATGTTGATTTACGGTTTATTCAGGAAAAGGTGTTAAGTGGTGAGGCTAATGAAGCCTCACTAGATTCTGATGGTGTTTTGAGAATTAGGGGCTGAATTTATGTATCGAGAGTAGGTGATTGGATTAGATTGATTTTAATTGGGGGCTGAGTTTGTTTATCAAGAGAGGGTGATTAGATTAGATTGATATTAGAGGAGGCCTATTGTTCCAAGTATTCTATCCATCGTAAAGTAACTAATATGTATTGTGACTTAAGACAACATTACTGGTGGGGTGGTATGAGGAAGGATATAATGGATTTTGTAACTTATTGCCTCTGTTTCCAGTAGGTGAAGGTCGAGCATTTGAGCCTGGTAGTTGCTTCAGAGATTACTCATTTCTAAGTGGAAGTGGGAATGGATCACTATGGACTTTGTGATCAAATTGCCTCGCACTTCTCATGGATCTTATAGTGTTGGGTCATCGTGGATCGATTGACTAGGTTGTGCATTTCATTTTGGTGTAGGTCTTTTTTAGCATTGAGAGGTTAGCCTATATATATATCGGAGATTGTGCGACTACATGGTGTGCTAGTGTCTATCATTTTGAACTTAAGTATTGTGTTGACTTCTAACTTTTAGAAGACCTTTTAGGATGAGTTGGGTACTCGAGTTAATCTTAGTACAACATTTCAACCCTAGACTGATAGTCAGTCGGAGCAGGCTATCCAGGTTTCGAAGGATATGCTTCACACTTGTGTATAATAATAGCAACCATTCCAGTATTGATATAGCTCCCTTTGAGGCATTGTATGGTAGGTGTTTTGCCCTCAAATAGGTTGGTTTGAGGGTTTTTAGGTTAGACCTTGAGCTACAAACTTGCTTCATGAGTCTTTAGATAGAGTTTGGATTATTTAGGATAGATTTCGAGTAGCTCAGAGTAGGCAGAAATGTTACGTTGGTCATAGACTTAGTGCCTTATGGTTGGGTGTTGGTGATCATATTTTCTGTTAAGCTTCACCCATGAAGGGTGTGATGAGGTTTTGAAAGAAGGGCAAGCTTAGCTCTAGGTATATTAGTCCATTTGAGATTTTTAGACTGTTGGTGATGTGGCTTATGAGTTAGCTTTACCCCACATATTTTTCTGTTGTTCATCTTGTTTTTTATGTTTCTATGCTTCACTGTTACATTCTAGACAGTCTTATGTCATTCGTTGGGAGTCAGTTCAGTTGAATAAGAAGTTGTCTTTTGTTGAGAAGTCAGTCTCCATTTTGGCTATGGATATTAGATGGTTGCATTCTAGATTTATTCCTATGGTTAAGGTTCAGTGGAGGCACCGACCTATAAATGAGGCTACTTGAGAGGTCAGGTCTCATATGCATAGTTCTTATCCCCAGCTCTTCGTTGATTTAGGTATTTTTTTTATTTAGTTCGAGGACAAACTAGATTCTTAATGGCAGATAATTTAGCGACCTGAATTTTAACGAAATATGCATTTTTGCATGATTTGACTATTTTACCCCTCTGTGGTTGTGTTGTGGCATTTCTGGGGTGCGGGGATGATTGGCAGTTTCGGATGTATTTTGGTTCCATTTATGTGATATTGTGGTTCTTGGAGGCTTTCAGATCCTTATAATGGACTTCAGTCATTATCTTATGATTTGTACAACAGATGGCAATATAGACTGCGCCAGCCGATCGTAACATCAATTTTTGGGTGGTAATATGTTTGGTGTGGTTTTATGGGTTTTAAAACTCATTTAGCCCCTCAGATTGGAAAGTTTTGATTTTTGATATTGGTGTTCAACTTGGTGAAAATAATGTTGTTTCAAAAAATTGATAATGCCATTGAGTCTGGAGCATCGAATTTGATAAGGAAGCACAGTTCATTTGCTTTCAAGAGATTTCAGAAGAATTTTGAGGAGCCCACGGAGACTTGAAAATTCACTAAGTCCATTGCTGGTGCACCAATTATCTGGTGCAGCCTCGATCGCGTTCCTTGTACTACAATCGCGATTGGGCAGCAGACAAAGTGTTGAGATCATGACATCCTTTCCACGATCGCGATACCTCTATCAGGAAAGGTTTGGGGATCGTGATACCTCTGTCAGGCAAGGTTCCGCAATCGCGATCGCGATAGCTGAGAATATATATATACCCGTGTTTTCATATTTTCAGCAATTTTGAGACTTGGAGCTTAGGGTTTCCTGGTTTTGAGAAACTTTCTCTATTTCTAAGCTTGGGTAAGCTCCATTACACTCATTTCAACTAATTTCTTCCATCTCTAACGTTAATTTCTTGTTTTAAACACAAATTAAAGTATGAAATTTGGAGATTTTGGCCCGTAAGCCCTAAAAATGATATTCCTCCAATCTAAATCCCAATTTCACTCATTTTTCACTTTTGTGAATTTCTAATCCTATAATTATACATTTTCACTCAACTTCACCTATAAAACAACTTCGACTTTTGAATTTTTAATATATTTCAAAGATTTTAACTTGTAAAGTTTTAAAATGGTTTTTTCTTCGATTTCGTCCTCATTTTTAACTCATTTTTTCTTGGTTTTCAGTTGTAGACTCCTAAAAATATAAAGAACACGTTTTTGAAACAAAATTATCAAAAATTCATTTTAGGGGTTCGTTTTGACCCTAAATTGAAATAGGCAATACGGGTGTCATTGACTTTCTTTTGATGTGTAGATTCTATATTTTTATATTTTAATTGATTTCAGGACCATTTGGAATGAGTGAGGCTTTATGATTGAAGGCTTTTGCTTTGGCTTTCGAATTTTGAGGTACGCTATGGCATAACTCACTTAGACTGGGTTTGGTAGTTAATTTGTATACAAAAGCATGTTAAGTTTATGGGAACTATCATGAAAAAGGGCTATTTATTGTGTTGTGCCCGTGTGGGGGCCTCTGTGTGATATTATGTGGTGGTTTTTGAACTTTATGAGTTATTTCTGATCGTGTGGGGTCCTATGTGATGTTGATAACCTTGTATACATGATGATAATTCTACCCTATTTGATAAAAAGTGTGTTTTTGTACCAATTGCATGTGTCATGATGTATTCATACTCTATTGGCATATGAATGAAGTTGGATTTCATGAATGGTTGGAAATAATGTGTGGATATTTGGCTCACGTGATGGTATATTGGTTGGTTGTGGATATAGTCATTGTGGTTGTTTGTGGAAATACTCTTTACTGTTGGTTGTGAGTGTTGCATCCTCATACTCATTCATGAAACAATGGTTCCACCATGGAAATATTGGGAAACACTAGCAACACCTTTTTTATAACAAATATGACATTTTACAAAACCCTCCTCGAGGGATGTACTAGGGACGAGATATGGATATATTAATTTTATATGGGTTGACAAACCCCCGTGGGTCCTATGTTTGTAGCTTTAGCTCTCATAGGTGTATATGGAGACTGTGTGATAGTCTCATAGACTGTGCGATGTCCTTAAAGTTGTACAACAACCTCATGCATTACATCATCATCATCATTCTTATTGTGTTTACTTTATTATGCTCGTTATGAAATTATATATTTTGTTTGACTTGTTACCTATCAATTATTCTAACCTTCCTTACTTGTACTTGATGCTCTCGCATATGTTGTTCCATTTTTCTTTGCATGTATGTGGTATAAATGTATACTTGTATTCTTTTCTGGTGCTTGATTGTATTATATGTGGATGTTATAGAATTATTAGTTCAAGTGGTGTGGGCTACCATTGGGACATTTTCTGATGGGAGGCGACGTGCCCTTAGTGTGTATTTTGAATCCTTTATTTTCTACTTTTCTCGTTCGGATTGTGATACCTACTAAGTACAAGTAGATCGCACTCCTCCCTACTATGCCCTTTTGGTGCAGATTGTAGTGTGGTTGAATTTCATGTGGCTTCATTTTGGGAACCTTTAGAGTTGTTCAAGGTAGGTATTGAACTTTTATGCATCTCGCGTCCACTTTTATCTTTCTATATTAGCTTATGTCTTTACTACTATTTAGAGACCGATATTGTTCCTATTGTATAATCTGATTTATTTGACTCATGGGATGTATTAGTAGTTCTTACACTATTGACATGAGGTTTTGGGAATTTGGTATAATATCCTTGGTTGTTTGTTCTATTTTCATATTATATATTTGTGACTCGGCTTCATTCTAGTATTCTTGCATTAGAGTTATTTCTATCTTTTCCCCTTTATGTATTAGTTTAGGTGTTAGGCTTACTTGTCAAGGTTCATCGCGACAAATGCCATCATGACCCCTTGATTTTTGGGTCGTGAAATTCAGGAAGGATAAGCATTGGGATATTCAAATAAGGGTAGTATTATACTTGGCTTAGTATAAGGATGGTAGGCATGAGTTGTTTGAGTTTTTTGGTACATAAACTTAGCTTGTCCCCTGCAGTTCATGGCTAGTGGGTATATGTAAGACCCATAGCATGTTTGTACATAGTAAATTGGAGAGTTTGATGGTTCCTTGAGGGGAATAGGTTACATTATTGTTTATTATATTTGGATCCTTGTCTTGTCCAGGTTGTTTAAATTCTCTAAATAAGTTAAAATTTGTTGTTATACAATAATGAAGTGTTTATAAGAAAGCAATATATTGAGTTATATTGGGATCCATTGTACTTGAATTGAGTTGAAAACTATTTGTTAAAGTGATTTATTATTTACTTGACTTGATTTTGTAAAGTAGAAATTGTGATAGAAGGACTGATTGAATGCATAATTGTTACATGATATGTCTTGCTACGTGTTTATAAACTATTAGTTACTTTTTCATAATGGATAAGTTGAGTTGGACTATGACCTTACCATTACATAGTGGTTTTATACTGGTACTACCCAATGCACTTCATTTTATTGAGTGCAAAGCATTTTTCCAGTGGCTTCGAGGAGACCTCATCTATAGACTGTAGCACAACTTTTGATCCAATGGTGAGCGTTATCTTCTGATAAAACATGGATTCTCACTATTTTCAATCTTGTCCATTTGTTTTGGACACAGACAACCGCTAGTTTATTTGTTTAGTTTTCTAGGTTTATCCATAAATTTGTTTTAGTATAATGTTCTAACATAATGGCCTTCAGTTTCTAGGGGCATTTTAAAGTTGACATTTATTTTCCCACTTTTTTACATAAACTTATTTTAGAGATATTCATGTTATTAATAGAATTATTTATTCCATTTTAAAACGTTTAAGTGATTGACCTTGGTTACTCGAGTTAGATAGTTTTCCCATCGTATGGTTGGTATGGGCACCACTAACAATGAATGTGTGTCATGACATTTACTAATAGAATAAGAGCTTCCATGAAGGATAATATTTCTCCTTTTCTATATGAATGATGGAATCACTATAGGAGTAGCCTAGAATACTACTTTCAATCTTGGATGCTCTTTTTTCAGCCACAATTTCACAGATTTCTTCAGTTGAATTAAAAACCATTAGTGCTTGTTTCTCTTATAAAATGGTTTCGTACAGTAGTTGTAATTTCACCTCTTAGAAATAAATGCTCTATAGATTCTATCACAGGAGTAGAGAAACATGTGCAAGGTTGTGAAATGTTTGGATTCCATGAATGCAATATTACAGCTAAAAGAACCTTACCTTGCCAAGTTCTCCAAGCAAGAAAGGAGAATTTGAAAGGTAAGCCTTTAATCCTTAAAAGTTTTAAGTCTTCATTGATATCTTCTTTCTGCCTTAACAATTCCCAAGAACTTTTGACACAAAACTTTCTAGAATTAGTTTTAGTCTACCAAGATTTATCTCCTTCATTACTAATTTGTACATTACTCAAATTCAGCTTAATATTATTATCAAGACTCGCGTCTATACTATAGCCAAGAAATTGTTCTTAGAACCATAAACTATCCCAAGATAATTTTGCCATAGCATAAATAAGAATATCATATAAAACTAAAGTGGAAACTATAATAAGATTCATAAAGGGAAGTTATATAAATATAAACTAAATTCTAAATGTGTAAGCTATGAAAGGCCCAAAGGACTAACATAAGCCACAAAACTAATATCTGAAAGCCTCTAAAACTAAATAACATAATCTACCAAGACAAAGCCCTAGCTACCCAAGAAAATATTATCTATAAATAAGAAGGAAACGAGCGACTAAGCTAGGACCTCAATTGATGAAGACTCACCACTACTAGAATATAAGGTGCTAACAACTAGCCAAGTGCCTGAGAATCACATAGAAAATATGGGGATAAGAAGTATGTACTTAATATGTATGAATGTACTGAGTATGTGAGATATGCATGTCATAGATAAGTGTATAAATCATGTTATAAAACTGAAGTCGAACAAATCATGTATGAATTAAAGCACAATGACCTACACAATTTATGATTAAAGGCTAAAAAACTATATCTTTTAATTAGTATAATACATATGTAAGTGAAACCAACTGGGTTGCTTATATTCATTAAACTGTCTTTTTGAGGGAGTTTGTTCTAATCAACATAAATAATGTCAGCAAACATAGAGTCTAACATCTAACCCATATTGACAAGGGCTTCTCCACGTTAGTATAGAACAATAAACTGAACTAGATCCATTAAACTGAGTGTCAAAGGGCTAAAGAATCGGCATGAAGTTCTAAGACTTAGGTAATCTAGAACCCGTAGTCACTCGATTCTAAACATTACCCTCAAAAATCATATTTTTACTATTTTCTCATAATATAAACCTGTTGAAAAATAAGTATAAACTAGTTCAAATAATATTATTGACTGGCTTGTGATATGCTAGAACTAGTTATACTTAAATTATACGAAGTTTTATGATCATAAGATCACTTTATTCTCAATTTTATGTAAATCATTCTAACCATATATCCAAGACATAAACCATGATTAATTCTTTAAAACCATACATAAGGGTTTTGAACAAGATAAAAAATTATAGGAAACATGTTACAACTGAAAACCATTGAAATTAAATAAATTGGATATAAACCCTAAGTTGTAAAATAATAAAGAAATCTTAATTTAAATAATAGGTTTTGGGAATAAGGACAAGAAATCCTTATTGAATACCCACATACCTGAAAGTGGAAGGATCTTGGAGACATTCTTGAACTTGGGAGCGTTGGAGCTTTGAATAACCCTTCTTGAGTTCAGGAGCTTTGAAGATAAGAGGGAATAAGGTATTTTAAGAATAATTCTAGTAGTTTAAGATGATTTTAGGGATTAAAAACATATTGGAGAAGTTACATGGAGCTAAAGGACTAGTTTGCCCCTAATTTGATAAGAAAAAATAGATTTTATGCTTGGGAGGGTGCTCCGTAATGCACATCCCAACGAGGAGTCTAAGCATGGCCTCCAGTCCTATGCTCTATCGTACACTACCTATTGAGAACCTAGGACAGTGCCTTACTAAAATACCCATAACCTTTTGCTTCAAACCTAGATTAACAAACGATTTGTGAACTTGGAAAGAAAAACTCAAAAATGTTAAATATAGTTGGTAATGGGCCATGTAACTCTTCATATTGTAGGATTAATGCTCGTTTGAAGTTGACCCTAGTAAATTATATGAAAACTTAATCGATAAAGAATCTTTCTACATAACTTTGTGCTAGAGGTTCCTTATGACCTTAGTTCATAATAATTTATCTTTGAAACTAATTATAAAGTATAAATCATTGGATTTAGGTATATACACATTTTTAAAATGGTTAAAATCATATCTTAGAATTTGCAGAGTGTTTACAATGATCCATTATATAATCTGGGACATAAACTTGCATAACTTCAAAATTACATCCCTCTAGTGTTAAAAATTTTTCTATATCTCTCAATGAATGACACGTATGCACTTATAATTGATCCATATGATGACTCACCCATTTTGGCTAATTATTGTACCAAACTAGTATAGGTACAACCTTTTGGCTCCCACTATAGTGTTTATTTATGGTCTCTTTATTTTCTAGCATATGCTTCCAAATCTAGGAACCCACTTTTCATTCAGGAAGAGTAGGAATATACTTCTTACAATATTTATTCCATAGGAAACTGGCCTATAAATTATTTTGTGCCCTTGTCACAACCCAACCCCAGTCCTAGCCATGATATGTATCTAAAGCCCACCGAGGGCAGGGCCAAAGACCACCCCTGTAACCTTTCGAATCTAATATAATCCAAATAACAATAAAGTGAATGACAACCAGAAAATAAAGATAAAATAGTTAATATAATCAAATGTAAGCTTTAAGAGTCAACAACACCATCCAACCCACACATGTACACAAAATCCTCTAAACCACTCAAAATATCAAACAAGGTTGGAACATTCCCCCGACCATGATAGTAACAATGATAATGATAATGTTATTGTGAACTCTTCAATTCTAAAATGTGGAAAGTAACTAATGGATAACTAAGCCTTTCAGAGGATGGAAGCTCACCACTTCACTGCGAACCAAATAATAAGCCCGATCCCCTAACACTATACTAGTCAACAAAGAACCCCTAAGACCCTATATCATAAAAGATGTAGTATCCGTGGATATTTATCGGGATGAGAGCTAGCATGTAACTCGGGGTGGAGATAAAATAATACTATTTCAGAACCAAATCAGAAACCAATGTACAAGTTCACACACATGCATACATATACATATAATGATACTGGGATAAGGTACATGTTTTAGCATGAAGTTTAAAATCATTAGCTTGGACTATATAGTTCTGTACATCCTATAAACACCCAAAGGCTATATGTGTAACACTCCACATTCTTGGGCTAGACTTTGAACCATCGTTCCTACGTGTATAAACTCAAATACCATGATTTATATTTGAATAAATGTGTCATGATCTTTATCCTTATGTTTGAAGTGTTTATGATGTGAAAAATATTCATAGAAATCATTTAGAGCAAAGTTGAGCTAAGAACCTTCAATTTGGACAAATTTTTTGTTTTTGATTATACAAGGGTCAACTTTGTACGTGTATAACTTTTTATATATATGAAATTTTTCATATAACGACACAGAAAATGATATATAATTATCTTTCCAACGATACCAATTTTTCCTTAATCTGATTTCCAAGTGAAAAGTTATGACCATTTTTGTGAGAAACAGTAAAGGTCCGCGATAGGCCTGCACCGCAAGGGTTATTCCCCCCTAATAAGGGTTGTGTTGTGAGGGTTTCTCCATGGGAATAAGGGTCTCTCTATGGAGGCTATTCCCTTACTATTCTAACTTTCTATGGGCCAAAGGAGTAATTCGGTCTTTTTCCCTCAACCCAAGTTGTCCAAAACACAATTTGGGACATTCAAGACTACATTATTTTCCCATATTACTAAAAAACAACTCACTTAAAAACCTTCCCTTTCCTAAGAACAGAGTTCAAGATTCTCCTTTCAAGAACACAAGTATTTAAGTCCCAGTTTCAAGATTTCTTCAAGAATCTGTTCACTTAAGGTATGTAGGGTTTTGAACAATGTTAATATTTCATCCTTGTGCCCGAATATATGATTTTCAAGTTGAATTTACATGTTTTAAGTTAGTAAACCCCAAATCCTCATGTGTTGAAAGCATGGCATTACCTTATGATTTAAAGGAATAAAGAGCATAAATGTTGTACTTATTCATGTTTTAAACTACAAGTTTGATGTTTTATCTTGAATTTCATATTTTGATGAGAAATTATTATTCTCCTAAGTTTAATATGTCCCTATTCTTAAATCCATTATTATACTCATGTATTGAACTGTCCAATGTTTTGGGTCACTGAATTATGACTTTATATTATTGTTTTAACATTATTATCATATTTATTAATCCTTCAGTATTAGTGGTTTATGAACACCCGAGACCTATGTGTTTGTACATGTTTCCATTTTCAAGTTCAAGGCAGTCACGCCATATTTTATTATTTTATTCAAACTACCATGTTCATATTGAGCACTTATCAGTACAGTACCATAATTTGTTAGACCCATAATAATACCAGTGTCATTCAGTTGGGAGTAGGATTTTGAACCGAGTGAACCTAGGGATAGGGTCTCACCTGCCAGTAGAGGGTATGACCTTTAGTATCAGTCCCTGAGTTCCAGAACTAAGTAGCCAGTGTAGGTATGAGAGGTCTCCCTGCTATTAGAGGGTGGATATTCTTTTTGGGGCACCTGCCAGTAGAGGGTGACTCCCTAGTTCTTCACAAAACCAGTTTAGTAGATCCACATAGCCATGTGTTACTACCCTGATAAGGTACTAACACCCTTCCAACTGGGGTTACAGTTTAGACCCCAATTAGCTCATATTTGGGCATCTAGGGTACATAATATCTCCCACAGTCTCAGTACAGTATTCAAAGTGTGTTAGTTTAGGTTTGTATGACCAATTATTTAGACATCAGTTATTCAAGTATTCAGACATCAGTTATTGAGTTATTCAGATTATGTGAGTACATATTAATGCTTGGTTTTTCATTCTCCATTTTACATGTTCAGTATTTATACGTGATCCGCACTTCAGATTTACAACATGTTCAACTTTACATGAGATTTTCATACAGTATTCATGTTTTAACTGCATCCCAGCTTCAGTTCTACTTATTCTACAAAAGTAAATATTTAAGAAACTAAGGGTAGTGATTCACCAACTTATCATATTGTGTTTGTACTCATATTTTATGATACTTTAGACTTTAGTTTATTTCAGTCTCTTGGTGAGTCTACTTGGAATTAGCATGCATGTTTTAAGATTATGTGTCTATGCAGTTTAACTTATTGCATTCACCCCCACTTAGTATATTCCAAAGTACTAATCCACATATATGTCTATGTGCTATATTGTCTCATAATATAGGTACCAGTTGTAGCTCATACATTAAAATCGGACGGTTTGCAGCTTCCAACCAGAAGGTGATCAGTTCTCTTGTTTCGGAGACTCCAGTTAGTTGTAGTTCATGTTCTATCTTGTTATTATTCGTATGTATTGATTAGTGGTAGTTAAAGGCATGTCTCAGCTATCTGTAGTAAGTATAGTAGAGGCTTTATAGAAAGCCAGTTAGAGTCTTTACATGTAATTTAAGTTTCTTTCCTCAATTTTATCATGTTGTAAAATTTATCAGTATTTCATTTATTCAAACATTCTAATGATTATTTTTTCACTCAATAAATTTAGTTTTTAAACAATTTAAGTCAGTTTATCAAGAAGTATGCTAGTTCATGGGTTAGCTTGGGATCACTTTTGGTATCAGGCACAGTGTTACGGCTAGGGGTAGTCTCGGGTCGTAAAAATATGGGTCCTACTCCCATCACCAGAAGGGCTTCAATGAGTGTTAGTCACACAAACAGGAGATATCCAAGGAAGTCCAGGGAATACATCGACCCCACGCCATTCCAGGATACATGTATATATGTATATCAAGTGTGAACTGTACACATGGTCATCATGACCCTTCCAAGACAACAATATGGTTTCTAGTATTGGTCCCCCCATCACCTCCACCTTCATGGCAAGATACAAAACCCCCCTTTAAGCCTAATAAAAATATTTGCAGACATAACCCATCCGTTGAACTAAGGAATCATCCATCAAGGCATACTTCATTGGTATCATCAAACCAACTACCCTTACAAGCTTATTTAGTTATGCCATTTTAATTATCCATCAAACCCGAGGAAATTCCACGACCCCTATTCCATTTTTACACAAAAACATGGCCAATAAGTCCTTTCAAAACCATTTATGTTCCATTAACCAATTATGAAATGCAATATTTTAGATAAGTGGGAAAAATCATATTTCAAAGTCAATTATGTAAGTGGGTTGAGGTTAATACCAATTCCAAATCAAGTTTTATAAGATTGGGAAAATACCTCGACCCCTTTCCAAAACCAATTCCATAAAATTAAGGGAATTCCATGACCCCCATCCAAATTTTCATACCCATGCACATATTTAGTTTAAAACCATAAAGTAAAGCATGAACAATCATTCAAAAATTATAGGAAAACCAACCAAGTAACATTCATTCAAAACCATCAACCCATCATTCCAACCCACAATTTAAATCCACATAAACCATAATAATTGCATTTGTTTATACATAAACTAAGTTAAGGAAGAGACACATGCCTGAGGACACCAAGAATTTAAAGAAGAACCCACACTTTGAGCCCGTAGGTGACCAACCCTTGAAACCCTAGCCTTGCTTTTGATTGGGGAATTTGAAAAAGTATAGTAGTGTATTTGATATATAATTTTGATGATAATGAGACCCTAAAGGTGATTTATGGTTCTGGGCTATAATTGGGGATGAAAGGAAATGACCAAAGTGCCCTTAATTAGAATAAAGGAAAATTGTCGCCAGTCGTTATGAGTCATGTCACTACTCATAATGACTATATATAAGTCATTGCCTGGAGTCATAGTCTGGGCAATGACTTTGGGCGACCTTAGTTTTAGGGTCATGAGTCCCACATTACGACTCATGAACATACCTAACAACTCATAGGGTCTTAGAAATCATTATAGTAGAAACAATAGACCATTAAATTGGTGTGACCATGAGTCTTACCTTAACTAATAATGTCTCCCCGCGACTCATGAGGTCCATGTCGTACTCATGAAAAAAACTTTAGCCAACTTGCTAGTCAGACTACGATTGGGGCCATGTGACTTACGAGAAGTCTTCACGACTCATCACTTAAGTCGTAACTTGAACAGTGAGCTCAAAACTTAATAACTTTAAGTTTCTAAAACCTGGGGTATTAGATTACTCCCACTCTCCACCCGCCACCCGCCACCCCCACCTCTAGGATAATTCATCCCTAAATGAGGAGTTAAGGAACCCATTATCATGAACACAAGTCATAATACAACCCTAAAACCATGAATAAATGCTAAAAGTGAAAAAGCACAAAAGGAATCCATACCTTAAACACTTCTATCCAACATGGGGAATAATAATGGGTATTTGGACTTTATGTCCTCTTCATCTTCCCATGTTGCTTCTTTCACTTTTTGACTTCTTTAAAAAAACTTCACAAAAGCCAATCGTTAGTCCTCAACTGACAGACATGTCTATCAAAAATCTCAACCATGATTTTCTTATATGACAAAGAATCTGAGATACCAAATTTCTCATGATTTTCTTATATGACAAAGAATCTGAGATACCAAAATTCTCAATAAGTGCAATCAAAGAACGGTCACCTACACACTTCTTCAACATCGACTCATTAAAGACCGTATGACTAGAACCCAAGCTCGCAATCAAATCCAATTCATAAGCAGTTTTTCCAAATCTTCTAAAAATCACGTAGGGACTAACATACTGGGATTGAGCCTCCCCTTCTTCTCAAATTTCATTACTCTCTTTATAGGGTAAACTTTTAAGAACACCCAATCACCTACATCAAAATCCAATTCTATTCATGTCACATATGCATAGGACTTTTGATGACTTTAGGCAGTCTTAAGTCTCTCCATAATCACCTTTACCTTCTTCATAGCTTGGTGAATGAAGTTGGGACCAAACAATTGAGTCTCACCAACCTTGAACCACCCTATAGGAGACCTATATCTCCTACCATAAACAGCCTCAAAAGGGGGGCATTTCAATGCTAGAGTGATAACTGCTATTAAACGCAAACTCAATTAGAGGTGGATGATAAACCCAACTTCCCTTAAAGTCGATCACACAAGCACTTAACATAGCTTCTAAAGTTTGAACAGTCAGTTACGCTTGCCCATCCATATAAGGGTGAAATACGGTGCTAAGATTTACCTTAGTCTCAAAACCTTTCAGAAACGAATACCAAAAGTGAGAAGAGAATTATGTACCTCAAACCAAAAATGATAGACACCGGCGTACCATACAACCTAACTATATCTTCAATAAACAACTTCCATAATCCTACCTAAAGTAAGTATTCCTCACCAGCAAAAAGTGAGTAGACTACGTCATCCTATCTATAATGACCCAAATGGATACTAGATGTGAGACCCCAAAAGACCCGTAACAAAATCTATTTTAATCATATCCATATAAGAAACTCTATCTCTTGAGACTTGCCACTAGGCCTCAAGTGCTCATCCTTGACTTGCTGATAAACCAATCACACAAAATTAGCCACATTCCTCATTATATTATTCCACTAATTAATTCACTTCAAGTCATAGTACATCTTTATCGTATCCACATGAATAGTATGCCTCAACTCATAAGCCTCAGTTAAAATCAATTCTCACGGTATACCTTAACCCTAACTAAAAGATTATACACGATCCCCAATGTACAAAAATAATATAAAACAATAGGAATGAGTATATACCTGGGATGAACTAGGTGTTTGTATCATGGTCATCCTCAATGAGGACATATCAACTGACGGAGGTAGTGGTGGTGGTGGTGCACTACTGGAAGATGCACCTGCTATTACCTCGGCACGACTCTACCTATCAAGAAAATTAGTCTCCCTTGACTCCTATCTACCCCATTTCAAGACATGCTCAAATGGTAAATCTGGATCCTAAATCTCCCCTTTGTGGCCTCTCTTAGTCCTAACTACGGGGACCTTTTCATCATCCTCCACAAATAAATCAAAGCATTTAGGACCACATGGAGGTTAATTTTAACTAACTGGGGGCATGACGAAAGGGATGGATTTCAACTAGCTCTCTATGAGAGAGAGTACCTCTATTTGCATAATATCCACCTTCTGCCTAATATGTCCTAGATCAGGCATCTTAACCTATATAAATTGGGAAGTCACACATCTCTCAAAAGAATCAATATGTACATGTAAATTAGCATGTAACTCTGACATAGAAACTCTGTGTTGAAAATCCCATCTTACGTCCATCGTCTCTAATTTATTAAACTTGGGGTTTGCATAACCTTATAAGGGACCAAGTACCTTACAGTCAGATATAGGACATAATGTCGTAAAGCAGCAAAAAAATAAAAAATTTGTAGAAGAGTAAAGAACACAATGGTTTAATGTGGAAACTTCCTTGGCCAAAGGAGGAAAAGCCACGTCTTGCCCTCATAAGCACTCAACAATCCACTATAATCAAACTCATTATTACATATTTCATTGGAACTTAACTCTAAGCTCGACTAATTTGTAATAACTCTAGTACAAACTCTCCTTGACAACTCTATCAAGATCTATACTCAATATTGATAAACTCTAACCAATATCAACTCAAGTTACTCTACCTAAGCAAACTACAGACACAAAAAAAGCATTACTCTTATAATATGAGTAATTCAATTATAGACCAACACTTGACTTAAGAATAATCAAAACTTAAGCACACACATAGATTTAGAACTTAATCAATATGAGTTTTTGTCGTTTCTTGATTCACTATCTTTTTTGAAAAAATTTTAAATGAGAGGCATCCTTATCTATTTATAGTAGTGAATAAATCAGGGTTGAATTTTTATCAGACCAAGTGTCACAATGGGTACACTGCACTTCTGCATAGTTGTACTAGCAGATAAAAGTGTGCAGAGTGTGACACTTGTACCACTTTATGAGGAGCTAGGGACCTGGTTCTTTAAATACAATTGGTCATCATTAAAACATAAGACATCATCTCCTATTTCTCAAGTGCTACAATTTTTTTAGTGAATTCAACAATATCCTGAAAGGACTTACCCATCAATGTCACTGATAAGGTAGCCAATTAAATCCCCAAATTCAACCCCTTCACCAAAGTACCTAATACGATCCTCCTCAGAGGAAATTAACTGTAGTAAATACTAGGATAATACATGAAACTTGTCCTTATAGGCTACCAATTAGATAGAGGTAAGGCAACCTTAGACTCCACAAATGACCTCCACCACGTATTAACCTAATTTTATAGATGATTGGATATAAACTCTACTCTATAATTTTTGGCAATACCTATTTTATGTATCATGACAATCTATAAAGAACTCAAAATCATTCTCAGACTCTATACCTTGGAAAACTGGGGGTTTCATATTCATGAACTTATAAAATAGCCCATGCTTGTCTTCAATCATAATTGGTCTAAGTACCTGTCGAGGATACACCGTTGTTTTAGATCCTTCATCTATTCTTAGGGCTACAGCAATAATATTATGTAATGCTTGGGATAGAGCAGTCAGAATCACTAGAGTGTAGCAAGTGTCGGACAGCTACAGATAAGGGCACCTAAGATGCACCATTGGGTGTTGGCACCACATTCTCTAGAGTTATCAATTCTTTTTCCTCAACCACCACCTCTTCATCCTAAACATAGCCTAGGGAAACCTATGGTAAGAAAAGGGATGGTGTCTCTGTCTTTCAATCTCACAGCTTCCTGTACTCTACCCCAAATAGGCCAAGTTCCCCATCCTCTTCATTATGCTTTACCTCTAACTCGAAGCCAACCCCAGATTTTGGCCTGAGTAGTGGGTGTAGGTGATATTGCTACTTCTCTGTTGTAATGAGTATTAACCATATTCGAACAAGAGTGAAAGAATTAGATACAAATAAGGATCACAAATACCAATTGGAATCAAGTTGTAGCACAAAAGAAGGAAACAAATGAATTCATTCCTAAAGTCCCACAACCTCCCGATGAAAAATATAGAAGTCTTCGTATTGCAGGACTCTATTAGATCTATTTTTGTATGATGAGATCTATAAATCCAGTGCTCTAGTACAATCTTTGTCACAATCTAAACTGTCATGATTGGAACCTATCCTAGGGCGAGAGAACCATACTAATCCTACCCTTCCGAGAACAGTTCTCTGAATAGAGTCCATTGCATCCCATAATAATTGACAGGCAGCCGACTATCGAGGGAAATCCACCTCTTCGATAAAGTCTCTCACAGAAATTTTCATGTATCAAATCTGTTCAAAAGGATTTTATTTAAGTAACAACTTAGCCAACAATGTCATTATTCATAAAAATGAATAAATTGGGGAAACCACTATTTATTACAATCCCCGAGATCTGAAGTCACCGTACAAGAGCATCTAAAAGGAATAACTGAGTCTAAAACTTGAACGAATATCCAAAAACATAAACAAAAAGGAAATTGTCTTAATCCTGAATTAAAGGACATAGCATCATAGAAGATCTAAAGGTTGATAGGACATGGTGCTTACCCTTGAAAATAGGAGTGAATCAATAGTTCGAGTTGAGTTTGCATGTGAACCATTGAATATGTTCTGCACTCAACAAAAAAATAGTATAGGTAGCATCAGTACATCAACAAGTACTGATAAGAATCGTAAGTCAACTAACTAAACAATGTACAAGTAAGCAAGTCAAACAAGTATAAAAGAGATCATAACAAGATTCATAATCAATGATATTAGTAAAACAACACACCGTGAATCATCATATAATTACACTCACAAGTTCACTTTTATAGGCTTTTACACTTATTCAATTTCATCAACCCTTAGATTATCACATATATTTTTCAAATAGCACTCAATGCATGTAAATGAGTACATGTATACAAAAGCTTTGCATCATCTCTTACTCTAATCATCCTCTTTATAACATTATAACCTATTGGTGTGGTACCCATCCCATTACATAACAAATTATATTATACTCGTGTAGTACCCTACCCATTATCATAACATATCATATTGCACTATAACTGCACCCGATCCATCATCTAAATAATCACGCTCACCTATACCATTATTTTGGTAAGGGACAATCGTTGTCAATATAATACCCAATTTGTCAGGGTCGAATTCATGAGGAACAATGTGAATGGTGATCGAGTAAGTTCAAAATGAAAGCTACTTGCTAAATTTAAATATGAGATAAAAGTTTGGGTATTTTGAATGTTTTCAAAAGTATAAAACAATTTTTGGGGGCTTCTAGAAGACTAACTTGAGGCTAAGAATAATTAAAGTATAATTAATTAGGAATGGATCTTGGAGTTATGCCATTCTAGGTGGGAATTCATACATGGGTAATTGACAATTTATCAAAATTTAGCTAGGAGTCGTGTAGGAAGATTTAAAGTATTAGCATTAGTTTTTCAACAAAACACTAAATTGCACTTATGGATTCTTTCGAATACCTCATGAGCATGCAAAACTTACCAATCCAAAACCTCAACTTAGCATCCCTATTTCTAGGATGATGCCCGTCAAGCTAGCTAAATCACATATAATCCTTATTTCTAAAATAATGCTAAGGAAATAAGTAGTACCAAATAGTTGTTCACAATTACTCATCACCCACATTCCACTTTTAAGAAGGATATGGGATCCAAGTCAATTTGGGGTTTTCACCCACAAATCACATTCAATTTGAGGTTTTCACCCATAAATCTCTTTTCAACTATGGAGTAATAGAAAAACTCACAACAAATAGCTAATTACATAGATACATTAAAAATACCCATGCATAAATCACAACATATCCAAGCATAAACCCTAGAGGAAGAACTAGCAACTCATAAAGATAATAAACAAACATATACCAAAATCTCCATCAAATTGATTCATGAAAGATAAGGACAATATCAATCCATACTATAAATTCCAATAAATCCTCAATGGAATTTGCCAATTCTTCATATCGGAGTTACTCTAATATCTTCTAAGCTCAAGATTAGTACAAAATTTTACTCCAACCTCCAAGTGATAAGCTAAAAAGTGAAGATGAAAGATAGGATAAAAGATGGATGATGGCCTCTTGTGAAAGGGTTTTTTCTTTTCGAGACTTGAGAACAACTCTGTGAATTTACAAAGCTGCATTTGGGCCCTTTTTACTTCATCGTGATCACGCTTCTATGATCACGTGACTTCTGATCACGATCATCATTGGTGACCCTGGTTGATTGACCACGATCGCGATTCTCGAACCATGATTGTGGTAACTGATGGTTGTCTCACCTGCCTAATTCCAGCTCTTTCTTCTTTTTAACCATTTTCCTTCCCTTCAGCTTGATTTTAACTCATTTTTATCATAGAACCTGTAAGATCATAAAATCTAAAAATTAACGCATTCTAATGGAAAATTAGCCTCGTTTATGCAATTTAATCATAGTAGTGTGAAAGAATTTGGGTATCAATGAGTAGTAAATTTGCCACTCATCAACACCCTCAACTTAAATCTTTGCTTGTCCTCAAGCAAAACTAGTTCTCTTTCAATGAGACTACTCAATTATAAGCCCCTTTAGTCTACCAAATTATCACAAGGATTCTGAACACGATAAGCCACCAAATAGACCTTAAGCATGGGAAAACCGATACAAAGCCCCTCAAAATCAAACACACTTTCAAGGATGCAAAAGACCTTAAATAATAACCAAGAAACAACCACTAACTCTCTAGAAGTGACTCTCTATCAATACTGACTTAACTATTCTCTTTTGTTTTATTTTCTGAATATGTCAATTTCATCAACCTCTATTAATATGCATGCCTCCTCATGAAGAAGAGTTCCAACACACCTTAATTTCTAGCATTTAACAAGGGAAAAATATGCAAGCACTCAATCTAATAAAGAACTTCTCAATACACGCAAGTATAGTGCCATATGCTTGCCCTTATTTTCAATTGCTACTAACTTAAAAATACATTGTTGAAGATCTTAAAGGACTTTTTCAAGCTTGGAATATAGGCTCAAGAAAGGGTAGGATAAATATTTGGGATAAAAGTGACTACGCCCTCCTTGTACATCTACATAACACACCATTCAATTAAACTATGGATCATGAGCCACTTTGTTTCTTTCCAACTCACACATATGCCTACTTTTAGTACCTTGATTCACCCATACTTTTAAAGCATTTTCTTTTTATCTCTTTTTTTGTACAATTCATGCATTTATTTCCTTTGTTGAATCCTTTATTTTTTCTATTCATTTGTTCTCATTGTTTAGCTCTTAGGCACTCACTTACAATTTCGTGGACCAAAGTTACCTTTTCCAAGACTCACCACCCCCAACTTAGGATTTTAGACTCAAGTTGCATTTTTAAGTTCAAGGAGGATATTCAACTCCCTTATGTCTTGCAATGCATTTGCTAAAGAAAGGTTCAAAGGTTCAAAATGGGGGAATAGGGATACTATCTATGTATAGTAGGCTCTTTTGGCTAAAGTGGGTTCACAAAGAAGGCCTAGGATCATTTCACCAACCACACGTAATCAAAATTAGCTTTAAAAGACCAACGGCGGAAGTTCTAGATAACACAAGTAAGCATGAGCATCAATCAACTGCGCTCACCACACATGGCATGCAAACATTTTAAGGAGGATCAATTGTATTTCCTACTAGATATGAAAGGAGTTATTTACCATACACTGCCAAATAAAGACTTTGGATTCACCAAAAGAGGAAAGTATTGTTACAAAATTATTCACGTCTATGCCCTTGATTTTCACAAAAATTTTTGGATGGAGGGGCATATGTGTTTCGGACTTCACCATGCAATATGGCTATCGCTAGGACCAAATCAAGTTATTATCTAATATTTGAGATCTCACTAGGGCACACCATATAGCTACTCAGACTTCACCATAGGAATACAGCAATCCCAAATTTATAATGCCACAGGTACTCAGGCTTCCCCAGCATCTATGGCTCAAACCCCCGACACGATGATTTTTCCTTGAGAATGTCATCACTCAATCTATCATAGAAAAAGGATCATCCAAAATCATTATTAAAAGAGGGATTAAGAAGAATAAAAAGCTAAAAATACAACATACAATTCATAAAGTTTCTATATTTGGTGTGAACTAGATCGCATATTACCCACCAAGTGTGAATTATGAAATGCGATCACGCACACACCCAACTTGAAGGCTTGTGTTGCCATCACTGCATATTATAAGTTCATAAGAAGGGTAAAAAATTCTACCTAAAATTTCACATAGATTAAAAATAGGCAAAATACCGCGATTGCAGTATTTGAGACCGATTTCTCCCTTATTTTGCCCTATTCTCCTGCATTGCTGCCAACCTTTTAAACTCAATTTTTTCCTACTTTTTGGGCTTCTAATATGTCCAACACCTTCAACGCATCAAAACTAAATAAATTTACTAAAGATAAATGTAAAAAACATGCAACCGATGGGTTGCCTCCCATAAAGCGGCTTAGTTAAAGTCGTGGCATGACATCTTTGACTATTATTTATGTATTCACTTATAAGATTTGAATTGTTGGCCTAACTTTTGATCCATATACCTTTTAGGTACATTGGGAAAGGAAGGACCACAACGATACTACTTCTATCTTACCATTTTTAAGACTTGAACCTCTTATCCAACTTCACATCAAACTTCTAAGTAGGCTCGTTGGGTATTGGTGAGAACATCAATAAGCCACTAGTAAAACATTCGATTTTACACTTATTCGATTTCAAGTGAGGGACATCATTTCTCCCTTTTGGAATGGCAAACTCCAAAATATAAGGATTTTGTACATCATCTCTAAAATTCATCATTTGCTTAGGTGGTTTGACCTTCATCATATCCACCAAGCATAATGTCGAAAAATGATTGGAATGATGTTGTTTTCCCTATTCTGGAGTCGCATTCTTCTTTACATCACCCCAAAATAAACAAGAGTCCTTACAAAAGAATTACTTGGCATTTTCGTTCAACTCTAGTATCATTTCTTTAATTTTGGCATCCTTCACTATACTTGGTTTGGTTGGTTGGAAAATCACCAAGAATTCTTTAACATCAATCTCACACATTTTTGGATCAACCACATAGCTTGATATCTCTTCTTTATCAACCTCATTTTGAAGATTGAGCAAATTCATGGTACTTGAAAGATCGGTCTCCTTACCCACTTCTTATTCCTTTTCACTTTTCTTTCCAAATTTCGCCATGGATTGATACAAGAGATGTTTGTTATCCCCCATTATAGTCACCCGATCCAAGATAGTTAGTAGCATTGCTTTAATACTATTATATTAGGCATGTTGTTCTTTCTTTATCACATAATGAGACCTATCAAACTCATAAGAAGAACTAATATTTTTGTTAGCACAACTAGGGGAGGGGCATTTGGATAATCACTCCAATGTCCATCTCGACCACTACATAAAGAACAATCATACTCCCAATAGGATTGAGATAGTGCAAACACCTCTTTCAAGGAAGCATACTTATAATTTTGCCAAAATTGGGGTCCAACACAATATGGACATGGATCATTAAGATAAGATTTGCAACCACCAAACTCATATTCATTCCAAGATGCCATAGTGACAAGTGAAAAAAAAAATAAAAGACTACCTAACAAAATAAATAAAAGAAAATCACAAATAATTATTCACAAGTTTGAATCCAAGAAAGTAAGCTAAAATTCCAAACAAACTCAATACGCCTAATTGTTCCCTGATAGCTGCTCTATTTTGATCACACGTACCTATACCTTTGTTTTAGTGTAGAACCATTATTGTCAAAATAATAACCAACTTTGAGTCAGAGTCGAATCCATGAGGAACAATGTGAATGGTGATCAAGTAAGTTTCAAATGAAATCTACTTGCTAAATTCAAATATGAGATACAAAAATTAGGGGATTTTGAATGTTTTTAAAGGTATAAAACAATTTATTGGGGGGATTCTAGAAGACTAACTTGTTGCTAAGAATAATTAGAGCATAATCAATTAGGAACAGATCTTAGGGTTATGCCATTCTATGTGTGAATTAATACATGTGTAATTGAGAATTTATCAAAATTTAGCTAGAAGTCTTGGGTAGGCTAGATTTAAAGTATTAGCGTTAGTCTTTCAACAAAATACTAAATTACACTCATGGATTCTTTCA
Source organism: Capsicum baccatum var. pendulum (assembly GCA_030864225.1). NCBI lineage: Eukaryota > Viridiplantae > Streptophyta > Magnoliopsida > Solanales > Solanaceae > Capsicum > Capsicum baccatum. The sequence goes on from CM061560.1 coordinate 163,947,635, forward strand.
AATACCTCATGAGTATGCCAAACTTACCAATCCAAAACCTCAACTTAGCATCCCTATTTCTAGGATGATGCCCATCAAGCTAGTTAAATCATATAATATCCTTATTTCTAGGATAATGCTAAGTACATAAATAAATCAAATAGTTGTTAACAATTACTCATCACTCACATCCCTCTTTCAAGGATTATATGAGACCCAAGTCAATTTGGGGTTTTCACTCACAAATCTTATTCAATTCGGGGTTTTCACCCCTAAATCTCATTTTAACAATAGAGTAATAGTAAAACCCACAATAAATAGCTAATTAAGTAGATACATAAACAACACCCATGCATAAATCACAACCTATCCGAGCATAGCCCCAAGAGGAAGAACTAGCAACTCATAAATATAATAAACAAAAATATACCAAAATCTCCACCAAATTTATTCATGATATAAGGAGAATATCAATCCACACAATAAATTCCAATAAATCTTCAATAGAATTTGTCAATTCTTCAATTCGGAGTTACTCTAATATCTTCTTAGCTCAATATTAGTACAAACTTTTGCTCAAAGCTCCAAGTAATAAGATAAATAGTAAATATAAAAAATTGGATAAAAGATGGATGATGGCTTCTTGTGAAAGGGCTTTTGCATTTTTAGACTTGGGAACAGCTCTATGAATTTACAAAGCTACCCTTGGTCCCTTTTTTGCTCCATCATGATTGCACTATATAGATCGTGATCGTACTTCTGCGATCACATGGCTTTTGATCATGAAATACATTGGTGACTTGCAGTTCTTAGACCGTGATCACATTAACTAAGTGTTTCCTGATCTCTAGATCTTTATTTTTTTCGTCCATTTTTATTTTATTTCATCTTGATTTCAACTCATTTTCATCATAGGACCTGCGAGATCACAAAAACTAAAAATTAATGTATTCCATGGAAAATTAGCCTTATTTGCATAATTTAATCATAGTAGTGTGCAAGAATTTGGGTATTAATGAGTGGTGAATTTATCATTCATCACTAAACACCTTATCAAAATGCAATAAAAATGTAATATAGTAATCGAATCACAAATCATACTAGAAGGCAATGATAGATTTTCAAATTACAAAGAAGCACAAAGCGAATAACGTCTAAGTGCTACACAAAACTATAGCCTACTTCAACTCCTTTACTCAAAGTCATATTTAAGCCATATATTTTCTTTTTCATTCTCATTCAATTCATTTGTGATCTAAAATACCATAAGAGCATACACATATTTGAATAATCCACCCTATTTTCACCACTAGGGAACAAAATCACTGATTTTAGCCATAATTTTACCTTATTTTATCATCTTAGGATTTTTCTTATCATTTTAACATCATGAACACCACTTGAGTTAACAAAATAGTTGAAATTCTAGTCCCATTTATGTTTTCTAACATTCTAGTATCATTACATACCGATTTTATAAGCAATCCTATTATTTTTCATCAATTTCCATAAACTAGGGATTAACCCCCAAACCCATCATTAATTTATTTTCTAATAATTTTTTTAGGTTAAACAAAGAGAATTCAAGTCTCAAACATAATTACATACCTCCAAAGATGAATATCCTTAAAATTCATTTGAAAATCCCTTATCCCTAGTGCATATTGTATTTTTTTAAAAGTAGGGAACGAAAACATTTTATGAGATTTGAAATTGACATTTTTACTGCGTGTTACCACTGCAGCAGCTAATTACTGCTATAGTGTGTTGAATTTTCGCTGTAGTAGTTCGCACCTATTTTACTGGAGGTCTCCGCTGTCGTTTTCCTGATCGGTGTCATAGTACCTATATGGCGATGACTCTTTATGATATAGCGGTCTAAGGTAGAAACTCAAGACCGCTTCTAGGTTTTTATTATTTTACAACACACACTATGAATATTTATAACACAAATCAACCCCTCTACGATAAATACTATAATCAGAATTCTATTACTCTAATTTAGGTGTCAAAAGTTTCTATGACTTCCTCTACTTGTTGGCTATTCAACCATTATGTCAAACTCAACTATTATTATTCATATCAATACTAGATTATATTCAAGTACCACACTTTTGAATTTAAGACAAAACTAGACTAGCCCTAAATTTTTTAATTTATCGCTAAGGGGAGTCCTACGTTGAAACACCCTGGGTTTTAAACCTTAGAAAATTTCTCTATTTTTGGTGGACTCATACCCTCCTGTGGAAATTTTATGCAGTTTAAGTTGGGGAAAATCTGTACATTCCCCATCTTAACCTCTTAAGACCCCATGACTTATATTACTCTTGGGATATTTTTTAACCTATTTGCAATCACTCAAATTCTCTTAAAAGACTCTTAAATTCTCTCAAGGCTCTTGGTTCAAGAAAGTCTAGGGTTTCATCAATAGGATCAATTTAGCGGCTTACAAGGGTAATTTCTCTCTCTCATCTTTTTTATCTGAAGTATATTACTCCTCTCTCATTGTTAATTCAAACTAAAGTCATGTTTTATGAATTATTTTATGGGATAATTGTTGTGTGGTTTTGGATTTTCAATATATATTGGGGGTTATGATTATAAATGCTTGGTTATGGTTTATCTATGCTTTAATTATGGATTTACATGTTTTAATGGTGGTTTGGACATTTGGTTGCATGGGAATGGTTAATTGGTACTTGGTTTTGGTTTTGGAAACACTATGCCCCCAATGTGTTTGATAAAATGCCTATGAGAATGTTTTTACTATATTGTTGGACTTTTAAAGAAATTATTGCATGGTATAGCTTGGTGATGGAACCCTAAATAGTTTAAATAGTTTGGAATAATTTAATGGAAATGTGGCATGCTAGCATTCACTCGCTAACCCATCTTTGGGCGGTTGTATCCCTACATTATGCAGGAACTGGTTATTCTACTCCTGCTTATTGATCGAATTCAAGATCAGCTATTAGATTAAAGTGGTGGGCTTTCATACTCCAGAAGGTTCCATTTCATATAATGGATGTCTTTACACACTTTGGTTATTTTATGGATATTAGTTTTGGCTATGATTGGGGAAATGTCCCGATCGGTTATTATTTTACTTTCAGTTAGAGTCTTTGTGGAACTACTGTAGATTGGATGGGCGGTGTTGGTATTGGTGTCAGCCTTAGTATTAGCATTGGTATTAGGGATGATATCATTTGACTATATTTATAATTGTTCCATCCAATTGTGTTATGGACTCACACTTGGTCATTATTTTAATTTGGTTTTGGTTGTTGGTTGGATATTGGTTGGTTGGACTTTGTTGGGTTAGTCATGGTCATGGACCTATACTAGAGTCTAGAATTGTAATAAATGCTACTTTCTATATATTTAGAATTTATCTGACTCAAGGTATGTGCTTGGAGGTTGGGTTGGGTAACGGGGAAGGTCCCCAGTCCTGGTTGGACTTGGGATGCCCATTACGATAAGGCCCTGCTTTGGGTCATGTCAATTGGTATCAGAGCTTTAGGTTCATAGTCAATTGGGTGTCCACAAAGTCATGTCGAGTAGAGTATTTTTAAGGGTCTGTAGCACGCCATACTCATAAGAGAAAGGCTACAAGACATTTAGGAATTGTTTCTCTTCTTTGTGTTCTATTTTTAAGATTGGAGTCTAAGGAATTAGATTCTTCTAATTTTCATTTGCTTGTCTTTCAGATCATGCCTTAATGATCTGAAGTTCACGAAAAATCCTCTATCCCAACTAGGAACAATATTAATGGGACATGCTCTACTTAGGGGATCTATACTCGATCTAGGGGTCCAGTCTTTGATATTTCTGGAGGTCCACTGGTTCCTTCTAGTCCTCTTTAAGAATACGTATTGAATGTAAAGTTTTTTATTCGATTCATATGATTGCTCAGATGGTGGCTTCTCATACTGAGTGTGGTACATCAGGTATTCTATTTTCTGAGGCCACAAGGGTTAGCCAATTTATGAAGTTAAGTCCTTCAACCTTTACTGGAGTTAAGGTAGAGGAGAATCCTCAGGGGTTTTGGGATGAGATAGAAAATATATTCAGGATTATGCATGCCAGAAATGAGGAAGGAGTGGAGGTTGCAGCTTATCAGCTCAAGGATGTGGTGTACCGATGGTACGAGGAATTAGATAGGTCAAGGGGTGATGTTGAGGAGTTGTATCTGTGAAGACTTTCTCCAATGCATTTTTGGATAGCTTTTTTTCTCAAGAGTTGAGGGAAATGAAATTGGAGGAATTTATTAATCTAAAATAGGGGAAGATATCGGTCAAGGAATATTCCTTGAAATTTCACTAGCTGTCTAGGTATGCTCTAAAATTAGTGTTTGATATGAGGGATAGGGTAAGAAAGTTTACTTTCGGACTATCTCGGTATTTGATCCTTTAAAGCAAGACTATATTGCTGATCAAGGCCATGGACAATTCTAGGTTGGTTGTTCATATGCAACAAGTGGAAGACAAAAAGAGAAATCAGGCTGAGGTAGGGGAAAGGTAGGGTAAGATATTTAGGTTCTCTGATCATGGTGGTCAACAGCAAAGTGGTATGAATGGTGGTAAGTGGACAAAGAAAAAGTGGGAGAGTCTTAGGTCTATCTCTATAGCTAGTACTCCTTACCCAAAGTAGTCGGGTGATAGTCATCAATAGGGTGGCAATAACTTCAGGGCACAGGGTTCCTAATCTCAGGCTAGTGGGCTCAGTCGGCCTCATCATGTCCTCATTGTAAGTTCTGTAGTTGATTACATTAGGGTTTTTATGATGAGGGGAGGGACAGGTGCTTCAATATGGACAACTAGGCCATATGCTTAGAAATTTTTTGGTTGGTAAGGTTGCTTTGAGAGCGAATAAGGTTTCGATTGCCTCTTCATTTGCTCCTGCACCCAGGGGTGTGGCTTCTACATTTATTTCTATATTTTGCACCGATACAAACCAAAATAGGTTATATGTTCTTGCATCTCGATAGGAGTCTGAGGCATCACCTAATATCGTGACTGGTATGTTAAAAGTCTTTTCTCATAATGTGTATTATTTACATTATTCAGGGTCTACTCTCTCTTATGTGACCTCATTTGTGGCTATGTATTTTTGGTTTTATCCTGAGGTTATTTCAAATCCTTTTTTTATTTCTACCTCAGTAGGTGACTTTATAGTTCCTAAGAGAATTTGTAGGGGACATATGGTATTTATTGGTTGTAAGGAGACTCTAGTGGATTGGTTTAAATTAGATATGGTGGATTTTGATGTTATTCTGGAGATTGATTGGTTACACTCATGCTATACGTCCTTACATTGTCATACCCATACGGTTGTCTTTAGGTTCCCTAGTGAACCATTTATTAAATGGTAGGATGGTTCACTAGCTCCTAAGAGGAATTTTATATCATATCTTAGAGCTCGAAGATTAATCTCTAAAGGGTGTCTCTATCATTTGGTTCGGGTTAAAGACTCTAGCTCAGAAGGTCCTTCTTTGCATTCGGTTCTGGTGGTGAATGAAATTCTTGAGGTCTTTCTGGATGATCTTCCTAGTGTTCCTATGGATAGGGAGATTTATTTTTGCATTGATTTGGTTCTGAACACTCTTTCAACTTTTATTCCTCCTTACAGAATGGCTTCGACTGAGTTGAAGAAACTCAAGGAGCAACTAAAGGATATTTTGGATAAGGTTTTTATCCGTATTAGTGTGTCCCCATGGGGTGCACTGGTGTTATTCATGCGTAAGAAGGATGGTTCCCTTCAGATATTTATTGACTATCGATAGTTGAATAAGGTGATAGTCAAGAACAAGCATCCTCTTCCAAGGATACATGACTTATTTAATCAGTTGTAAGGTGCTAAATTTTTTTGAAAGATAGATTTTCAATTTGGGTATCATCAGCTTGAGATTATAGAGGTAGATATCCCTAAGACGACATTTTTTACTCAGTATGGGAACTTTGAGTGCTTGGTTATGTCATTTGGTTTGACCAATGCCCCAGCGGCATTCATTAATTTGATTAATAGGGTATTTAGTCAATTTTTGGATCTGTTTATCATTGTATTCATAGATGACATCCTAGTATATTCTAAGAGCAGGGTGGATCATGCCAATTACCTCCATATGGTGTTGCAGGCCTTGAAAGAGCAGCAGTTGTATGCCAAATTCTCGAAATGTGAATTCTGGTTAAATGCTATCACTTTTTTGGGTCATATTATTTCTAGTGAGGGGATCATGCTGGATCAGCAAAAGGTGATGGTGGTCAAGAAGTGGCCTAGGCCCATGACTCCAACCAACATTCAAAGCTTCTTGGGTTTGTCCAGATACTATAGAAGGTTTGTGGAGAGTTTTTCAATGATAGCTTCCCCATTGACTAAGCTGACTCAGAAGAAGGTAAAGTTCTCTTGGTCGGATGCTTGTAGGGGCAGTTTCGAGAAGCTGATAGATAAGCTGACTTTGGATCTGATTTTGACTTTACCTAAAGGAAATGAGGAATTTGTGGTGTATTATGATGTATCTCGGGTGGGACTTAGTTACATTCTGATGAAACATGGTAAGGTGATTGCCTATGCTTCTAGGCAGTTGAAGGTACAAGAGAGGAACTATCCTAGTCATGATTTGGAGGTTTTAGCACTGGTGTTCGTGTTAAAAATCCAGTAGCACTATTTGTATGGAGTGTATATGGATATCTTTTCTGATCATAAGAGTCTATAGTATATATTCTCTCAGAAAGAACTTACCTCAGGCAGAGGAAATGGCTTGAGCTTCTCAAAGATTATGTCATGGATAAGGAGCGGCGAGAGGTTGTGAAGGATATTCACCACTTGTCTAATCTTTGAGTTCTTTTTTTAGACTCCAAGAATGGTGGTATGTTGGTATAGGAAGTATTTTAGTCACCTATTGGTGTAGAGATCAAAGAGAAGCAAATATTACATCTTACCTTGATAAAAATCAAGGGTCATGTAGGTGGGAAAAAGGTAATGGTATTTGAGATCAGTGGTGATGGTACCTTGAGGTACCAAGGGGGTTGTGTGTTCCTAGCATCGATGGTTTATGAAAAGGGGTATTGGTTGGGGTATATGAATCACTCTACGTAGTTCATCCCGGTTCGACAAAGATATATCATAATCTCTAGGAGATGTATTAGTGGAATGGTAAGAAGAAAGATGTGGTTGATTTTGTGGCCAAATATTTGGTGTGTCAGCAAGTGAAAGTTGAGCACGTGAGGCCTGGAGGTTTGTATTAGGAGATTGAATTATCAGAATGGAAATGGGAAATGATCAACATGGATTTTATTACTGGTCTTCCTCGGTCTCAAAACCAATTTTATTTGGTTTGGGTCATCTGGATAGAATGACAAAGTCATCTCACTTCTTGCCAGTGATGACTAACTTTTGGACTGAGGATTATGTGAGGTTGTATCTTTATGAGATTATGAAGATTGATAACGCTCAATCTACAGCTCTCGTAGGAGTGTAAAGTGGTCGCTAGCAAATATAGAACCCAACCTGGGTTGGGTGTCGATCCCACAGGGAATAGCTTGGCCAACAAATAAGCAACGATTACTAGACTTTTAGTGCAAGTCTCGTAAAAAGGGGGGATTGTAATGTGTAACCGAAATAATAAAGTAAAAACTAAAAATAGCAACGTAAAAAGGAAAGAATGTTTCGTAGGTTGTGAAACAATGAGAATTGAGGAGTTGGGGTTATGTCCACCTTCTGAGTTATACGTCTCTATTGGCTATGAGTGTGTAGAATTCCGACATGCATGTGCTTATAGAGAATTGTATTCGATGGTAAATCCAGGCGTCTTTCGACCTATTCGAGGATTATTTCACTTTAACACTTTCGAGCTTAAAGCGTGTCTAACGGTACGAATTCTCCAAGAGGTTAATCCAGTTACGGCACTAACTTTTTAATAGGGGATGGGACCCTACTACCTTGACATTATCTCTTTTCTAGACAGATAACCTTTCTTTCGAACAAGTTAAATGTTATACTGGCGTTATTCTATGCGTCTGCAGCCACAAGAATTTGCATTAAGATGAAGAGAATAATGATATAAGCAGCATACGTATCACGAACTCACAAACTCATAGCAATAGATAGTATCTCATACGGCTTCCATAACCCCAACAGAGAGGTTTAGTTACCCATGAGTGCAAAGGAAGTAACAATAAACATGATCATTATACCCCAATACAGATTTGCACGTTAGGTGTAAGGGAGAGAATGGCGTGAAGTCCTTTTCAAAGTAACGTCTCTCTTGTTGTGGAATTTAATAGAAGAATGGAAGAAGAATAAAAATAGAATTAATGGAAGAATTAGAATTGTTGGAATAGTAAGTGAATGAATCTCTCCGCTAAGGGAGGAATGTATCTCTCCACTAAGGGAGGAATGCATAAAAATCTCTAGCATGATAGGGTATTTATAATACCCATATCCTATTCCTACTAAGCTAATGAAATACTTAACCAAATCCTACTAAGCTAATGAAATACTTAACCCAATTGTACTAGGTTAATGTATCATTATCCTAATCCTAATAAGCTAATGAAATACTTAACCCAATTGTACTAGGTTAATGTATCATTATCCTAATCCTAATAAGTTACTGCTAGTCCCCAAAGTCTTCAGAAATGTTGTTTTAGCTCGGGACAGATTTTTCATGCATCACTTTTGGTCCTTTAGGCGTCCAAGCTCCCTTTCCTTCCTTCGTGAGCTTTCTTTGGCGTCAAGTTATCCACAAAATGCTGAATTCTGCATCATTTATACCTGAAACTCTGTTAATCATGTTCTTTAGCTCACTTACAGGAAAAAGGACTAAAAGTGCATGAAATATGTAATTTGTTCTCAAAACATGGCACAAGTATGGGCAAAATATATTGATATAGGCGTGTAAATTCGCCTATCATCAACACCCCACACTTGAAGCTTTGTTCATCCTCGAACAAGACATTCGTCAAGACAAGCACAACAATTATCAACAAAGAGTAGTTTTCCGATCATTAGTAGAAACCATTTAACCTCTAGCATAGACTCGTGATGGTGGTCAACTCATATTCAAAAGTTAAGGCACAACTATCCAAAACTCATCAACCATGTGTGTCTCACAATATATTACCCATAGTCACTCACAAGTATAGCATATTTTTCAAACATGGGTATCGAAATATCCTTGCTCTCGCTCTCACAAAGAATTCGTATGCAGCAACTGATGACCATAGGCTTGCCCTTAGTGTAATACTCCACTAAATGTCAGAATGTTAAGATTAGGATCGAGTAGGTCTTTTGATGGTTGTAATGTAGGCTAAGGGATGGGTAGGATCAGCTATTTTGGCCAGAAATAGTGACTAAGTTCCTAAGCACTTTAATACATCACATTGTATCATTGACACTTTTTTCTTTCAACCTTTCTTCTATCTTTTATTCTACCACCCTTGTTCTCCTCTTTTGTTTTTCAATTTTAAACATAACTCACTTTTCAGCTTTCTTTTTCCTTCTTCTTTTCACAGCATACCTTTTATGATAGAACTTTCTTTTTCATAACACATTCAAGCACCATTACAATTTAAAGCATCATACTCACCCAATTTCCTCTTATTTCGTCACATGACTTTTTCACTTTAAAGCACTTAGGATTTTGGATCAAATTACGGTCTTGAAAAAATGGATTAGGCTTACATATGAGATTGTCAAAGAAAATAGGCTAAAGGCTCAAAAGGGGTTAACTAGGATAATGTCCACGGGTAGGTAAAAAGAAGGTAAACAAGTATAGGTTGCCAAAGAAATGCCTAAATCATCTCCTAAACTTACACTCCTTATTTTCGCTTTGCATACATACCAGGCAAGTTCTAGCATCAGCCACAAACATAGAATATACTATTAATCTCTCACACACAAGGCACGTGGTCGACTTGATTGGAAGTAGTATACACTCTTGACCCAATAAGTGAAGGAATTGAACCACACAATATCACATAGTGAGTCACAATTAGAACCTAAAATGTCTCAATAGTCATAATTGTAGCACATACTCTTGTTATAATCTCATGCTACTACTAAGAAAAACAAAACGAGAAAACTAAGCAAACAAACATGAATAAATGCAAAGGATAGAGAAGTATAGCATGCAAATACCATCACCCCACACATAGACGGGACACACTTTCCTCAGTGGAAAATAAATAAGAAGAACCTGGTTAGTCGGACTCATTCTCTATGTCTGGGGTCATACCCCTTTGCATCGGAATCATCATCAGATTCGTCATCCTTAGAAGTTCCTCATAAGTATCCCACTTAATTCCAAGAGTGAGTCGAGGTGTTTGCATCGAGGAGGGTTCTCCTTGCTCTTTTTGGCCTCTTTTCTTGCCTTTTTGTGACGTGGTAGCCTTATCTTTGCCTTGTCTTTTGGTGCCATTGTACCTGAGATCTCAATAGAGTCATGTTAGCATCATCTCAATGGATACAATCTATGAACAAGCAATAGGGGTACCACCCCACACTTAGGTTGTTGGCACAAACTAGTGAAGTGAAAGTGGTCGATTACTTAGACTTCATTGACATACGTTTTAGGGGCTAAATTCCGACAAGAAAATCATAGATGTATCACTTCTTGGAACCTTTGAAATACTTTCATGTTAGGTATAACAAGACTACTGCATAGGGATTACATCATGGTATAGTTTCTATCGATAATCTCAACCTCCTATGTCGCTAGGCACTTATAAGTCTTATTCCGATGAACAGGATCTTCTAACATGCAAGTATTCAAGTGACAAGATTATGCAATGTTAATGACTATAGCAATTTCGCAAGTAGTATAACAATGCATTAAAATCAGATTCAAGTCGGAAGTAAGTGAAGATCATCCTTACGTATTCATTCACTCACATGGTTTTGTGTCAACAATCCAAACACTTTAACATCACCAATAATCTTTCAAGATGTAGCAATTCATAATGGTCATAGCAACGTAGTACTTACGAGAAATAGATGAAGAATACAAGAGTACTTACGTGATTGAAGCCTTTGGAGATGTTCTTGTGAATTGGAAGAGCAAAAAGAAAAAGTTTGAGATGATTTGGAGAGAGTATACGGCGCCCTTAGGTCAATTTCTAATGTGGTTATGTTTCAAGACTAAGTCCCCTTTATATAGGAAGAGAATGGGTCGGGTTTTGCGCCATTTACAAATGGTTTTGGAGACAAAAATGCCCTATATGCGGCGCATGATGCTTGGCATAGTCATAGTATAGGCGGCGCATAGTGTATGGCATTTAGGGATATATGCGGTGCATAGGTCATGGCATTTAGGGACATATGCACTGCATAGTGTATAGCATTTGAGATACTGAGACCTAATGCTATAGCATAGGCGGCGCATAGTGTATAGCACACTTAAGAATAGGCGGCGCATAGTGTATAGTACACTAGATTCCGAGACCTTGGGCTATAGGATAGGTTTTGCATTGTTCGTGGCCTAGTTTTACCTAGGCCTAGCCTTCCTCGATGCCTATTTTGGCATGAGCAATGCGCAATCCATAGCCTTATGCATCCTTATTCCTAACTTACCACCTTTACCATACAATACGTCCAAATCGTCATTTGAAACCAATCTCCTCATTGAATACCTCTTGCACCTACATTTGCTCAAAAACAACAAAAACGATTAGAACGATGGGTTGCCTCCCATCAAGCGCCTTAGTTTTGGTCGTGGCTCGACAAAATCCTAAGAAAACAAAAACAATTAAAAACATTTAAAAACGATGGGTTGCCTCCCACCAAGCGCTTGATTTATTGTCGCGGCATGACATAGCTATCTCAATTACTTAGACTTCATCGAGATAGATGGGGCATCGTTTTCTGAATGGATTCAGACAACGTTGATACTTACTTATAGGCATGCAATCTTCTTCGATATGACTCTTGTGCATACATACCTAGGGAGGGATACCAATTATATCATCAATCTTCCTACCCATAGCTCTCTTGTACCTCATCAGAGCAGAGATGAGAGACTCCATGTGTTGTTCACTTAAATCATCCGCCACACTTACCGGAAGTATACTTCCACTTTCCAATAACACATACCTTAGATAATCGGGGAGCTCTTTCGATTCTAGCATTGGTGGCTCTTCAAGGGAAGTCTTCACTGTTGGTGATGGTTGATTCTTAAGATCATGGTCCGGTTGCTTAGGAGTATGGGAATAGGACTCTATTTCTGTTAAAGCACCCATAAGTTCTTCATAATCTTCATCGTCTTCATGCTCAACATTTAGTGGCACAGCAAACAATGGCTCAACAGTAAGTTATTTCTCTACAGATAATGCTTTCTTATCTTCATGATGAATATCAGCTACAGAGAGCACATTCATATCGCTGGGATGCTTTATTGTTTTGCATATATCAAAGCAGACCACTTCTTCGTTCAACCGAAACAAAAGCTCATTAGCTCTCATGTCAATAAGCACACTTCCAATTGCAAGGAAAGGACGTCCCAAGTTTATGGAAACTTCAGAATCCACCTCAAAATCCAAAATAACAAAGTCTGCAGGAAAGATGAATGAAGAAACCTTCACCAACACATCATTCAAGATACCCACAGGTCGTTTTACCAACCTATCAGCCATCACAAGCCTCATATTGGTTGGTGTCGGATCGCCTAACCCCAACTTCCTGTAGACGGATAGTGGCATCAAATTGATGCTAGCACCCAGATCGCATAATGCCTTGGCAATATTCATAGATCCAATCGTGCAAGGAATAGTGAAAGCACTGGGGTCGGCCTTTTTCTAAACTAGTGATCTTGTAGCAATTGCGCTGCAGTGATGAACATCTTCTTTCAACTCATATCTTGCTTCCCGTTTCTTTGTCAAAAGGTCCTTCATAAATTTTGCATACCCAGGCATTTGTTCAAGTGCCTCCACCAACGGAACATTAATGGTCAGCTGCTTTAGCATAGTCATGAATTTGCTAAACTTCGTATCATCTGCCACCTTCTTCAATCTTTGAGGAAAAGGTGGTGGTGGGTATGGGATTGTTCTCTCCTCGGCTTTCTTCTCCTCTTGCTTCCGTTTTTCAGCTTTTTCAGGTTGCAAATCGTGAGGGGTGACGTTATGGACGTCGGGATCAGCTGCTGCGGCATCTTCCCCTTTCGCCTTATCCACTACTTCGTCAACCACTTGCTTGTTTTTTGCTGAAGTTTCCAGCACCTTACCACTTCGGGTAGTAATGGCCATGCATGACCCATAATCCCTTGGGTTTTGCACAGTGTTGCTAGGTAAAGTGCCAGCCTTTCTTTGATTGAGTGTTGCTGAAAGTTGGCTCAATTTCTGCTCTATTTGCTTGATTGAAGTGGAATGAGAATCAACTAATTGCTTCATGGAGGACAAATCATTTATTACCTCCGTTACTCCGGCGCTCGTTACTTCCACTCGTTTTAGTAGTTTAGCCATCATGTCTTCCATACTTCCAGAACTAGATGTGGTGGCGTCACGTCTTCTAGGGGGAACGTACAAAGCACTCTTTTCATTCGTGTTCTTCCAACTACCTTGGTCCTTGTTTCCAGATTTATCATAGTAGTTCCGACCTTGGTTTCCATGGGTATTGCCTCGGAAACCCCCCTGATTATTCAAGTAGTTAGCTTCTTCTTCTGAATCAGATTCATTTCTTCCATGTGATACCACGGCCTTAACTTTTTCGGTCTTCCCTGATAATAAATGCTTTGTAAGAAGATCCATTTGTGTTTTCATGTGCGCTATGTCTTGATCACGTTCTTCTTCTCTTCTCCTTTGTTCAGCAGTCATGCCAATAGATAAAGCGGGGCTTGCTACCTCAGAATCCCTGGTATACCAAGATCTACTTTGCTTCGTCATCCGATCTAGCATATTGCTTGCCTGACCAAAGGTGAGGTCCATGAATGATCGTCCAGCCGCATTATCAACCATTGGCTTAGTCACCGAATTCAAAGCTCTGTATAATATCTCCATCAAGTGGACATTGGTCATATGATGGTTTGGGCACCGGATAAGCTTCATCTTGAACCTCTCCCATGTTTCGTGGAAAGCTTCAGTTGGAAGCTGTCGAAAATTGGTGATCTCATCTCTCAACTGTGCTCTTTTAGATGGCGGAAAGAATCTTTCTAGGAAAGCGTCTTTCAATTGCCTCCAATTAGTAATAGAATCAGGAGTCAGCCCATTCAACCATAGAGTTGCCTCCCCAGACAGAGACAATGGAAATAAGCATAGTCGAATTGCATTCTGTCCAACGCCAGGATTGTCGAATGACTTGCATGTAGAAATAAAAGTTGATCAGATGCATATTCGGATCATCGCCTTCTAGTCCACCAAATGATCCCTTGAGTTGAAAAACCTGAATCATGGTGCTAGTGATGTTGAACTTGGCTCCGGGCGCTAATGGTGGAAGAATAATGGCTTCTGTGGCACCAGCTTCGTCCAGATCATCATCATTATCATCGAACGGTATTTGCATAGCTCGGCGTTCAGGCCTAAACCTAGCTTGACGATCTCTTCTCTACATGGGTGCCGCCATCTCAGCAGTATGCCGTGGGTTTAGTAGCTCCTCATCGCCCAGGTCCTCATCATCGGGATTTATTGCTTGGCCTGGGTTATCAATATTCTGTTGATGCACTTGAGCAGCTATCCTTTCAATTTCACGTTGTGCATCCATTGATGCACTGAACAAACCTGAATAAAACAAAAATAACAACTAAAAGTAAAAGTACGAGAATCTTTGACCAAAGGGTCTAGTAATTATCATAAACTTAGTTGACACTCGTATTCCCCGGCAACGACGCCAATTTTTGATAACGCTCAATCTACAGCTCTCGTAGGAGTGTAAAGCGGTCGCTAGCAAATATAGAACCCAACCTGGGTTGGGTGTCAATCCCACAGGGAATAGCTTGGCCAACAAGTAAGCAACGATTACTAGACTTTTAGTGCAAGTCTCGTAAAAAGGGGGGATTGTAATGTGTAACTGAAATAATAAAGTAAAAATTGAAAATAGCAACGTAAAAAGGAAAAAATATTTCGTAGGTTGTGAAACAATGAGAATTAAGGAGTTGGGTTTATGTCCACCTTCTGAGTTATACGTCTCTATTGGCTATGAGTGTGTAGAATTCCGACATGCATGTGCTTATAGAGAATTGTATTCGATGGTAAATCCAGGCGTCTTTCGACCTATTCGAGGATTATTTCGCTTTAACTCTTTCAAGCTTAAAGCGTGTCTAACGGTACGAATTCTCCAAGAGGTTAATCCAGTTACGGCACTAACTTTTTAATAGGGGATGGGACCCTACTACCTTGACATTATCTCTTTTCCAAACAGATAACCTTTCTTTCGAACAAGTTAAATGTTATACTGGCGTTATTCTATGCGTCTGCAGCCACAAGAATTTGCATTAAGATGAAGAGAATAATGATATAAGCAGCATACGTATCACGAACTCACAAACTCATAGCAATAGATAGTATCTCATACGGCTTCCATAACCCTAACAGAGAGGTTTAGTTACCCATGAGTGCAAAGGAAGTCACAATAAACATGATCATTGTACCCCAATAAAGATTTGCACGTTAGGTGTAAGGGTGAGGATGGCGTGAAATCCTTTTCAAAGTAACGTCTCTCTTGTTGTGGAATTTAATAGAAGAATGGAAGAAGAATAAAAATAGAATTAATGGAAGAATTAGAATTGTTGGAATAGTAAGTGAATGAATCTCTCCGCTAAGGGAGGAATGTATCTCTCCACTAAGGGAGGAATGCATAAAAATCTCTAGCATGATAGGGTATTTATAATACCCATATCCTATTCCTACTAAGCTAATGATATACTTAACCAAATCCTACTAAGCTAATGAAATACTTAACCCAATTGTACTAGGTTAATGTATCATTATCCCAATCCTAATAAGCTAATGAAATACTTAACCCAATTGTACTAGGTTAATGTATCATTATCCTAATCCTAATAAGTTACTGCTAGTCCCCAAAGTCTTCAGAAATGTTGTTTTAGCCCGGGACAGATTTTCCATGCATCACTTTTGGTCCTTTAGGCGTCCAAGCTCCCTTTCCTTCCTTCGTGAGCTTTCTTTGGCGTCAAGTTATCCACAAAATGCTGAATTCTGCATCATTTATACCTGAAACTTTGCTAATCATGTTCTTTAGCTCACTTACAGGAAAAAGGACTAAAAGTGCATGAAATATGTAATTTGTTCTCAAAACATGGCACAAGTATGGGCAAAATATATTGATATAGATGTGTAAATTCGCCTATCATCAAAGATGTATAGGTTACCTGTTTCGATTATCTCTAATTGTGGTACATAGTTTTCATCTCACTTTTGGCGGTCGTTTCAGAAGGGGTTGGGTACTAAGGTTAGTCTTGGTACTTCTTTTCACCTACAAACGGATGCGCAAGCAGAAAGGACTATTCAAACATTGGAAGATATGTTTCGTGCATGTGTGATTGATTATGGTGGTAATTGGGTTAAGCATCTACCTCTTGTAGAGTTTGCTTACAACAGTAGTTATCATTCTAGCATTGGTATAGCCCCTTTTGAGGAATTGTATAGTAGCAGGTGTAGATCTCTTATTAGGTGTTCGAGCTTGGTAAGTTGGATATGTTTGGCCCAAACTTGGTTTATCAAGATATGGAGAAGGTAAAGGTGATTCGGGATAGGCCTAAGGATATCTAAAATCACCAAAATTCCTATGTAAATGTAAGGCATATCAACTTGGAGTTTGAGGTTGGGGATAGGCTGTTCCTAAAAGTGTCTCCCATGAATAGAGTAATATGGTTTGGGAAAAAGGGAAAGCTCAGTTCCCGGTATTAGTCCTTATGTGGCTTTGAGGGAGGTTGGTAATGTGGCGTACGAATTGGAATTGTATTCTATTTTGAGCTCCACTCATCCAGTATTTCATGTCTCTATGTTGAGAGAGTGTATAGGTGATCGTTCATCAGTTATTCCCTTGAAAGGATTAGAAATCTCAGATTCTTTATCGTATGAAGAGATCTCGATTGAGATCTTGGGTCAACAAGTTCGTCGATTGTGGACCAAAGATGTAGCTTCGGTTAAGGTTCTATGGCAGAACCACAAGGTGGAAGAAGCTACTTGGGTAATGGAAGAGGATATGAAGTCCAAGTTTCCGCATTTATTTTTTGCTCTGAATATTCATGCAGAAGTTATGTGTTCTTGATCACATCTTTTTTCTAACTTGGTTAAAGGAAGGTTGATTTCCTTGCATCTTTGTTTTCTAACTTAGTTAGAGGTTGAAATGGTTATGGTGGCGTGTAATTAATGCTTATACTACTTGTCTATCATTCGGGGATGAATGATCCTAGTGGGGGAGACTAAAATACCTTGGGTTTTGACCCTTAGGAAATTTCTCTATTTTTGGACCTTCTAGTCATCATACGACTCACCATACTAGATGTATGGTGAGGGTACGAATCAGGTAACCTGTTCGTATGTTGTCCAGTGTTGGATGGTTGAGTTTTAGGAATGGGTACGACTTGGGTGGGTATGAGTTGTATGGTGGGAGATGGGCCATTGGTTTGGGATTTACTTCACTTAATCTAAAACTTATTAACTTAACTTGGATTTAAGTGCGAGTTGATCACCATGAGTTGTGAGATAGGGTACGAGTGGTATAGTCTAACTCGTATGTTGGACAGTGCTAACCCCTTATGATTCTGCCTATGGTATGATTGCATGGTACTAATTATATAGTTGGGTACGGTTTGGTTTGGGTGGTCATATATTGGACAGTGTTGGGGTCCAAGTGATGCCTAGGGTATGAGTGGTGGGTACCACTCGTATGATAGGGTACAGCTAGTATGGTGGAGTCGTACCCTCCTGCGAGAATTTTATGCAGCTTAAGTTGGGGGTAATCTGGACGTTTACCCACTTAACCTCTTAAGTCCCATGACTTATATCACTCTTGGGATATCATTTAACCTATTTTCAATCACTCAAACTTTCTTGAAACACTCTCAAATTCTCTCAAGGCTCTTGGGTCAAGGAAGGCTAGGGTTTTATCAATAGGAACAATTTGGGGGCTTACAAGGGTGATTTCTCTCTGTCATCTTCGTAATCTAAGGTATGTTACTCCTCCCTCATTGTTAGTTCCAACTAAAGGCATGTTTTATGAATTGTTTTCGTGGCATAATTATTGTATGGTTTTGGGTTTTCAAATATATGTTGGGGGTTTTGGTTATAAATGCTTGGATATGGTTTTGCCATGTTTTTATTATGGATTTACAAGTTTTCGTGGTGGTTTTGAAATTAGGTTGCATGGGAATGGTTAATTGGTGCTTGGTTTTGGTTTTGGAAACACTATGCCCCAATGTGTTTGATAAAATGCCTATGAGAATGCTTTTACTACGTTTTTGGACTTTTAATGGAACTGTTGCATGGTATAACTTGATAATGGAACCCTAAATGGTTTGGAATGGTTAAATGGCAAGGGCTTGGTGGTTATGGATGGTCTAATTGAAAACCTTGTTGGGTACAAGGGAATCCCCTAAGCAAACATAATAATGATCACTTGTGGGGTACATGGGATTCCCCCAAGTCAACTTAATAAAGTAATCTATGGGTACATAGGAATCTCTTCTTCTTAAAAGGGATGGCTAAGGACATTTCTTGCAAGCTATAGCCAGTATGACGATACCACTACTTATAGCCTTGGTTAATAATAAATGGAATGATGGTTTGGTTGTGTGGTAATGGTTTAAATTAGGCAATTATGGCAGGGTGTGATAGCTAACCATGAAGGTGTGAGTCCAATGGACAGATATTGTAAACTCATGTTTGCTGACATGAGGATTGGTCATGGCAACCATATATGATACTTATGGGGTACACGTGAATCCCCTAAGTACGTTTGTACATATGTGTCATAGATAGTGAAGGGTACTAAGGAATCCCCTACTCCTATGGTATCTCCGGTTCGTGTGGCTACACGCATCGGGGCCCGTTCACGGGATTACATTGGACCCATATAGCTCGTGTGTGGTTCTTGGATGGTTAAGTTATACATACCCAGGTTAATAGTTTTAAAGGCATGCTAAACCTGATTCTCTTTCCCGACATGGAAGTTATATATATATAATATATATGTATATGTATGTATGTATGGTTGTGTATGTATATCGTTGGTTTACTTGGTTTTAAAGGTTGGCATTATTTTATACTTATCCTGAGTGTATGCTAGCGTTCACCCTCCAACCCGTCTTCGAGCAGCTGTATCCCCACACGATGCAGGAACTAGCCATTCTACTCCTCCTACTTAATGATCGGATTCGAGATCAACTGTTGGATTGAAGTGGTGAGCTTCCATACTTCGGAAGGCTGCATTTCATATCATGTATGTCTTTACACACTTTGGTTATTTCATAGATATTGGTTTTGGCTATGGTTGGGGCATGTCCCAACCGGATATTGTTTTACTTTTGGTTAGAGGCATTGTAAAACTATTATGGGTTAGTATGGGCGGTGTCGGTATTGGTGTCAGCCTTAGTATTGACATTGGTGTTGGGGTTGATACCGTTTGACTGTATTTATGATTGTTCCATCCTATTATATTATGGACTCATACTTGGTCATTATTTCGATTTGGTTTTGGTTGTTGGTTAGATATTAGTTGGTTCGAGTTGCTTGAGTTGGTCACAATCATAGACCTATCCTAGAGTCTGAAATTTTAATAAACGCTATCTTGTTAAATGTTTGAAATTCATCCGACTCAGGGTATGTGTTTAGAGGTTGGGTTGGGTAACGGGGTTGGTCCCCATTCCTGGTTGGACTTGGGATGTCCATTACGATAAGGCCCCGGTTTGGACCATGTCATAGGTACAACTTTTACCTTCTAATTTCACATCACAACATTTTGGATCATTACTGTTAGAGAATCAAATAGTTTAGTTTTGACTGTGAATTCAGACATGGTATCGCCAAATTTTATGAAACAAAATTTATATATTTGAAAATTACATTTAAAGTATTACAAGTCACAATCAAAAAGTATTATATATAGAGAGAGACTTATTTGAATCTCAAAATTCAAAAGCTACCATATAAATTTGGACAAATGGAATAAAAGGTAAGAAGTGGAGCATAGTGAAAAGAAGATAGGTCGAATTTAAAATTTATGATATGAGATTTGGGTCTTTTATTAAGTTTTTAGATATTAAATTATTATTAAGCATATTTAATGAATTTCTTAAAAAGGAGAGGATTCAAATAAAAAATAATGAGTTCGGCCAAACCTTTACCTTTTTTCTGTCTTGCTTTAGTTTATTTTTTTTACATTTATTTTATTTGTTGCCTTTTACTCTGAACTTTTTTCTTTTGGGTCGGGCCACATTTGAACCTGGCACATGCTTGTACGAAAACTTATTTTCATTTTATTTAGGAAAAACTACATGGATTATCAAATATAAGCTCTTAAGTATCCTATTCAGTTTAAATTTTAATTATTTACAATTCATAGTCTCTATTGTCAATTAAATACAATCCATGGCATCTTTCCTTCATTGTCACCCTTAACTTTCTATCTTTTATTCTCTTTCTTCTTCTTTTTTTCTTTTCATTTTTTCCATTTTTTTCTTTTTTCTTTTCCGTTTTTTTCATTATTTTTTTTTTTTTCATTTTTTCTCCTTTTTTATATTTTTCTTATTTCTTTCTCTTTTTTTCTTTTCCATTTTTTCATCTTTTTTTGTTTTTATTTCTTTTTGCTTTGTAGTATATTTTTCCTTTTTCATTCTCATTTCATTTTTCTTTTTTTTCATTTTTACCTTCTTTTTTTGTATTTTTTTAACTCACTTTTGTTGTTGTTGTTATATTTTATATTTATTTATATCATACTATATATTTTAAATAAATTTATTATTTTTATTTGAATAATTTATTCCGTGAATATGTACAATTTATCATTTGTATTGGTTTATTAATAACTCTATGAATTAATTATATTGTTTTAGTCTAAAATATACAAATATGCAATGTATCATTCAATACAAATGCATCGTTAGTATATGTATATCAAATTTATCATTTGTATTTGTATATAAGCAAATATCATTTGTAAGTGTATGGTTCAAGTTGTATAAACATGTATCATTTGATATAAATGTAACATTTATTTGTATAAATTTACATTTATATTTGTATAATTTATCATATGCAATGTATCATTCAATGCAAATATATCGTTAGTATTTATATGCCAAATTTATCATTTGTATTTGTATATAAATAAATATCATTTGTATGTGTATGGTTCAAGTTGTATAAACATGTATCATTTGATACAAATATAACATTTTGTATTTCTATAAATTAACTTTTGTATTTTTATAATTTATCATTTGTATTATTCAATTTGTATCAATAAATTTTTCATAGAAAGAAACATAATAACTATTTCAATTATTTCAAAACACAAATGATGTTGTCAACTACAAATTCAAATACAAGTAATTTAAATAAATGAAACAAATGAAATTATGAATACGAATACAATATGCGGTCAACTTAGAAATACATATATAAAATAATTTTTTGAAAATATAAGTGCATCGGTGAAAATAGAATATAAATATAAATACAAATACAAACAAAACGAAACCACAAAGTATAAATACAATATGTAGTCAACTATAAAATACAAATATAAAATAATTCTTTAAAATACAAGTGCAAATTGTATAAAACATAAATAATGGTACGAACTGTAATACAAATACAAATATGAACTATAAAATACATATGCATATACATGCGTGAACTAGAAAATACAAATATAATTGTATCAATGAATACAAAAATAATAATGATGGTGTGAATACAAATATAATAAGTGATTGTAGTATTTTCATTATCAAGTATGACTTGTGCTCCATGTAGCCATATTTGTTTAAAATATAAAATAGAACAAAAAATGGGAAAGAAAGAATACAAAAAAATGAAAAAAAAAATAAAAAAAAAAAGAGAAATAGAAGTTAGAGAAAGAGACATAAGAGAGAGAAAAAGGACAAAAAAACAAAAATAGAAAAAAAAATTAAAAAAATAAAATAAAATGGAAAAGGGGGGGGGGACATGAAAAGTAAGAAAATACCAAAAAAAAATGAAACAAATGGACAAAAAAAGGAAGAAAAATAGAAGTTAGACATAGAAGAGAGAAAAAAAAAGAAATCAAATAAAGATAAAAAAAGAGAGAGAACAATGTCGGTGCATGTAAGTACTAATTGTATTTATATTTTATATAGAATACAGTCTGTTGCATACAGTTGATACATTGGCTACAGATGGTAATTTTAAAAGTTAAGTTATGGGCTCCCCAATTTACTTAGAGTTTGGCTATTTTCTAAAAAATTTCGTTTTATTAAGGGGTTGACCCGATTTTGATTTAAAAAAAATTAAAATATAGTCTAGCTTAAGGTTGGCACACGAATCGAACAAACTGTTCCGCATCGGTTTCAATTTCGGTAGGCCTGGTCTGGTCAATCCCATTAAGGTCTGATATTGTTACAATCAGGCACTAGTATCGGTGTAAACAGGGTACTTTTGATCGAAATTTTGGTCCGATTTCAATTCGTTTAGCTCGGTAAACGGTAACATACTTTTTAAAAAATAATAAATATTAAACAACACTAGCCGTTGGGAGTTGTTAGTTGGTGCCCCCAATGGCTAGTTCCTAACCTCAGCCCACCCCCTCCCCACCCCAAGCCCCCCAGTCGTCCTCAGCCCCCCACCCCCTTATATTTTTCTATAAATACTAACTCTTCTCCGTTTATTTTTTTCACAAATTCTCAAAACTCTCTACAATCTCTATTATTAATTACTCTTTAATATTTTATTTATTTGGCCAAGTGAAGGAATTTTTTTTTAAGCAAGTTTCAATTGAAATCTCTCAATTTCACCTTTTCATTATTTACATCTGCTTTTACACAGAAGTTTAGTACATTTATTTCAACTTTCATCTCTTTAATTATATACATACTAATTACTGTATTAGTTTTTAGTTATATTTATATTTTTTGTTTTTCATTTCTTTATTTTTTTCATGTTTAAAAAAAATAGTGGTTAGAAATTAATTTTTAGTCAGGTTAAAAAAATAAAATAGTTGGAAAAAATATAAGGGTGCTACTAGTAGTATAGGTGGAGGTAGCGGTAGTTCTAAATCATTGTCGCCTAATTATGAATTAATACCGACGATTTTACTCATTTTGATGATACTTCTTTTGAACGTCCTTATGTTATTGATGTTGGTTCCGATAATGTAGTAGACCATGAGGGTTTTGATAGATGTTATGGTAATTTTGTGGAAGACTTACCGGAAGAGGAAGATGTGGAAGAACAAGAGTTAGAAGATATCCCTATCCTACTAGTCCAGCTACGAAACTATCGGAACAAGATGAAGTAGAAAATTTACCAACGTTTGTTTTATCCTTTTTCGGATTTTATTTGGAAGAAAATGGTTTTGACCTTTTAAAATTATTTCAAAATACTCAAGAAAATTTTAAAATAATTTTTAAAAAATTTACAGAGTCGCCATTTGATTTTATAGGGAATATCAAAAAAACTTGAAAGAGTTTAAAAAGTTCAAAAAGAGAAATAAACCTTTAAAATGAGAGAAATTGAGTAAGGATTCAATTAACGCCTTTAGAAGATTTTTAAGACACATAGAAGCGTCCGTTTAAAACGGTTCACCAAAACATAATTTTTTGACTAACTTAAAAATGACTAACTTTGAAAGAGGGTTGAAGCCATTTGGAGGGGGGTGCGGATAAATTTATTATAACTAAGCTGATAAAGAGATTTATAAATAGATTTATTATAACTGATGAATCTATTCTTTTTTGTGCGTGGTTATTTTTTAGATTTTGTTTTAATAAATTATTCTTTTTATGAGATGTATTCATTAATTTTTAGTTTATTATTTTATCCTGTTGTAACTGCTGAATTACAAATTTCTGTGTAATAACTTATTCTTTCTGTACTGTAGTGTATATCTAATTCTAGATTTTCTATGTCATTTATTATTTTGTGTTGTTCTTCTCGTAGTGAGTTTTTTATATTATATAAACTGTTACATGTACTTTTTTCTAAATTTTCTAAGGTTTTTTCTATCCATATTAACTTTTCTTTTAGATCTTCCATTATTTTTCTAATTCGGTTTCTGTAATTAATTTCGTTATTTAGATTATCTTGGTTTTCTTTAGTTTTTCTAATATATTCTAACATCCACAATCTTGGTCTGAATAATATCCTTCTGGGTAAATGTCTTCGTATATTTGTGCTGTCGCATTTATCATTTCTATTTCATAGTTTATTTCATAGTTTATTACTTCTTCTAATATCATTTTCTTAATATCTATTATTTCTATATCCTTAAGTATATATAAGACTAAAATTCTAAGGTAGTCTAAATGGGCTATTTTTTAAAATTGATATTTTATAGCTATTTGTTTTAGACTTAGTAGTTTTTGCATATTTTTATTAAGAGATTTTATATATTTTTTATTTTCCATGTAATTTTCTATATTTATTTTTATCTGTTTTTCCAGTAACTGTATTTTTTGCGTATCTTTAAAAGTCCTACGTAATTTTAACATAATAAATATTTATAAGAGTAGTTAGGTATGTGTGGTATATAATTTATTCTATCCGTATAATTTTTTCCATATGCTTTTTCTAATATAACTTTTCTTATATCTGCAACATTTATATCTCTAAGTGCATACAAAACAAGTATCTTAAATTTATCTACCATGACATCAGATATATTATCATTCATTATCATAAAATTGCTTTTTCAAAATATTCCCTGCAATCATATACATAATAAAATATAGTCATCTCAGATTACTATATACTAGATTATTCTTAAATAACATGTTCTTCGGTCACTACTAGCATGGTAATTCGGATACTTTTCCCTCAAACAGCGCCTCGACTTTGGTTACTCCCCGCCACGGCTTCTTGCCTCATTGGTTTCACCTTTAGGATGGCATAGTTCCTTGGGATTTTTCTCCATTTCCACTTTGCTAATAAACTTCTTAACATATTATTTTTCGAATAATTCTACTATGAAGTAACTAATATGAATTTATTTTATCATATCATGATTGTCGGGAATTATGAATTTAGCTATTCATAATAGTAAATAGATATACCTGTTCCGGTAGCTTTGATATTTCTGAGGTTTGTTGTTCCATAGCTTTTTCCATTGCGGTGTATATATTTAATTAACTGGGCTAAATATTTTTGAATTGGAATGGAGAGAGTATTTTTGCTGAATGTTTGAAGGCTTGCCTTTGCAATGCCTTCTGAATTCTTATTTATAGAATGAAAAGTGTACTACATTTTTACATCCGTATTCAATAAAAAGACTAAAAAACTAAAAACTAAAAAGTCTTCTCCTACCTACTTCCTAACCTTTACATTTATTTCAATGCTAACTACTAAAGACTAAAGTTTGAAAAAGTCTTTACATCATATTAAATTTTTAACTTTTACGTAAACTAAAATAAGTCTTCTGCCATATCTGCAAATAAGTCTTCCGCCTATTTTGTCATATCTGTTGTATCTCCATTATTGTTCTGATCTTATCTTTCCAGCTGTCGTCTTTATCTTCTTTTATTCTAACTGCACTGCTGGGACGTCATTATTTCCTCCATTACATTTTGAACATCTGTGGTCTGGGTATTTGTGTCCAATAGTTTTGCAATATCTGGTCAATAATTCTTCTGAAATAAATTTTTCTTTAATAGCTCTGGCGATAGGTTCTGTCTCTGGTTTAAGCAACGTCATAATCCATTGCCTAATTGTTTCCATATCTGTTTCTCGTAGCTCTTTTGAATTTGAATATATCAATACATGATTTCTTGAATAATAACTCCATAGAGGATTTTGATTACAATATGTATTTGCTAATTCTTGTAAAATCGTAGATAATCCGATAACTCTTTTATTCGCATAAAATTTTGGTATCTCGATTCTGGGTATCTCTGGCTGTGTACCAATATCTTGCGGTATAATCATATCTCTTGTCATTCCTATTTTTACAACTTGTATAGGTTTCTTAACTTCGTCAAATAATATCTCTGCTGGTCCCGTGTAGATCTTTATAAAAAGTAAAGTACCTTTGGTTATTCTTTTAAATATGGTAAATGCTTCATATATCTCGGGTATAGTAGATATCTCAGTTCCGTCTGTGGTATATACGGTACTAAGTAATCCATATTCGTAGCAAGTTTTTACTAAGCTGGGTCTAGTTTTGGGTAAGGCAATTAGCTTGTTGTATCCGGTTAATTTCTGGGTTATATAGTTCGTATCTGGTTCTTGGATATTTGTAGCTTTTGGGTTGCTATTTAAGAAAGTTTGTACGTTGTAGATATTTTCTATATATGTGCGGGCTGTGTAGTTATATGTCTTTTTGTCTTGATTTAGGCTTTCTCGATATGTGGTAACTTGTGGGGGTGTAAACATAGGGTCTTTTGGTATATTTGGTGTATATGGCTTGTCAAATAGCTTATTTAAGTTCATATTTTTTCTAACTCCTTTGCTTGTACCTGCAGAAATAGATTGATAAGCGTTATGGGTTTTATAGAGTATCCCAACATCTCCTTCTAGCTCTGGAATTTTATTGTCTTCCGATCGACATAGCTCTGCACATTGCTGAGTTAGCTGATTCATAACTATAGACTTCAGATTATCTTCACTAGTCTTTAGCTTTAGCTTTTCTATCTCAGTACCCATACTGTCTACTTTCAATGAAAGCATAGTCAGGGCGTTGAGTATTTTTTCATGTATATTTTCTTCTATCATTTCAGTTTGCGTAGCTTTGTCTTGATATGTAATCTGCAATAACATTTTTGTTAGTACTGATTACTTCTATTATAAATGTAAAATTTAATATATTTAGAACTAGTCTCCGAATCTCTTTTGTTGTAACTGAATTTTGTATTTTCTTTGTTAGCCACCAGCGTACCTGTGTATTATCTGTCCGCACAATAAATTTGTTATATACAATATATGGCTCAAATGCTAACAAACATTTATATAATGAACATAATTCTTTCCTATTTATTTCTCATTTTATTTCTGTCTCGTTGAACGTACCTGAGTAGTATCTACAATGGTGTTCTATTTTTTCTGCTTCATATCTATATTTAAGTACTCCTCTATAACTATATTCACTGGCATCTGCTTCTACTATATATGTAAATTTTCTATTTTCATCCGGAAATTGTAATTTTGGTAAATCCTTGCAAAGTAATTTTATTTTTTGAACTTGTTTTTTATCTTCTTCATTATAATTATATTCTATATCCTTTTTTAATTTTTTCTGTAGTGGTTTTAGGTTTTCCGCTAATTTTGGAATATATTCTCTTACTTGGTTTACTAATCCTAAAAATGATTGTAATTTCTTTTTTGTATCTAGTTCTTCTTTCGAATTTATTATTTTTTGTACTATATGTTGTTGCATTTTTACTCCACTTTTATCTATTTGTATTCCTAAAAATTCTATCTGATTTTTCATAATTTCGGCTTTCTTTTCACTTAGACTTATTCCTGAAGTTTCTATTATATCTGTAAATTGTTCTAATAATTTTATATGTTCTTCTTTAGTTTTTGTATATAATAATATATCATCTATGTATACTATGCAGTTAGGTAATTGTTTAAAATAATTATCCATAAAATGTTGATATCTACCTGGTGCATTTTTATATCCAAAGGGTAATACATTCCATTCGTAAAATCCTTGTGGTACCGTAAATGCGGTTAATTCTTTAGATTCTTCTTCTAACTTTAGATGGTAAAATCCTGATTTACAATCGAATTTACTAAAATAATTATATCCTTGGATTTGTCTTATTTTTAATATCTTATTTGGTATTGGATAATTATATGTTATAGTTTTTGCATTTAAATTTCTATAATCAATAATCATTCTACTTTTTCCTCTTTTTTGTTCACTATGTTTATTTACTATAAATGCTGGACTATTATGTTTACTATTACTTTTTTGTATATATTGTTTTTCTAATAATTCATCTATATGCATTTTAAATTCTTTTAAATCATCAAAATTATATGTTAATGGTTTTTGGGTTATTATACTGTTTTTATCGATTAATTCAATTTTTATGGTAGTTTTATGTTTTTCCCATCCTTTTAACGGATCTTCGCTATATAATTGTTCTAATTTTTTCTTAACTATTTCTATCTTATTTATTGAAAATATAGTTATTTCTGTTTTATTTATCGAAAATACTACTAATTCTATTGTATCTTCAGTGGTTTTTATATTTTCTAACTTTTGTGTAATTTTTTCACTTCCTTTTATCCAGTCAGTTTTCTTTCTGATTTTATTACTAACTCTTTTTGCTCTTACTTTTTGTTTACATGGTGTTGTGAACCACCAATCGTTTCTAGTTATTATATGTGGGTATAATTTATCTAAAAATGGCATTCCTAAAAGTATATCTTTTGATGTTAGTTCATAATTATAAATTTCTTCTATTGTCAATATCTTATCCCATATTTGTGCTCTTACATTTCTAGCTTTGTAAGTAATTAAGCTTTCTTCATTATTAAATCCTTTAACTATTATTGGTATTTTTAATTTATCCCATTTACTTTCTGGTAAGCAATTATATCTACATAAATTAGCTTCTGCTCCTGTATCTATCATAGGCGTATAATATCTACTGTAATATCCTTCCACTACTATCTTCATTAATACATATATTTTCATTTTATGTTAAGGCTCTTCTTAAGAATAATCTTTCCCTATTATATGTTATGGCTAATTGTGTATGTTCTATATTATATGGTTTTACTTGTTCTAACCATTTTATTCCTAATATTATATCTGCTTTTTGCATTTCTTCTTTTACCTCAAATTTTATTTTTATTTTTCTAATTCCTCCTATTATTATTTCTTTTTCTGCTATATCTTTATTATTTATTAAACTTCTCGGTAGATCTGGGCATATATCATTATCAATTTTTATTTCTTCATTTTTTACTAGATATTTTGCTATATAATTTTCTTCTTGTCCTGTGTTTAATAGTATTAAATGTTCTTTTTTATTTATTTTTCCTGTTATGTAATATTGATTTAAATTACTTATTGGATTTGTTTCATAACTCATTCTTTTTGATGAGCTCGATGACTCCGGTTTTTCATTAGCTATTCTTTTCGTTGTACTTATTCTATCATTTACTATTTCTAAATTTTCTTCTATATCTATGTCTCTATAGCTATAGTCATTATAATCTATTGTTTTTACAATTTGCTCAAATGGGCTATCTATTTGTATTTTATTAATCTTATTTTTCCCTGTTATTTTATGTTTTGTTGTTAATACATATAAATTTTTACATCTCGCTGTAAATATTTTACTTCCTGGGGTTAATTCTATTCCTGATATCTTCCAATATAATACTAATGATTTATCTATATTTCTATCTGTTACTGCTACTGAATAATTTGCACTTATTATAAATTTAAATTTTTGGTATATTAAATTTCCTTTTACGGCAGTTATTATACTTTTTTCTATAGGTTTTATAATTCTATCATCTGCTAAATATAATTCTATCGGTGTATCTATTCCTTCTCTAAAACATGATTTTATTAATATTTCTGTACCTCCGAGGTGTACGTATTTTATTGGATCTCCTTTACTTTTTATATCATTTATTTCTTTATTAATTATCCTTTTTGTTACTAGTGGTATACTAGCTTTTCCTTTTGCATATCTACAGTCTATTACATGTTCTTTTTGACATACTACATAATATTCATCTTTTTTCCTACTAAAAATATTTTTTATTGTTGGTATTTTAAATATTTTTTCTACACTTAAATCTAACTCTTTTCCTTTTATTTCATCAAATATATTACTGTCAAATATTATCTTTCGTTTTGTTCCTTCATCATTTAAATATTCTTCCTTTGTTATTATTTTTATATCTTCTTCAGTCATTTGATTCATCTATCTCACTATCTATTTCAGTATCTGTGTCGTTTTCTGAAATTTCATATATACTATCTTCACTTTCTAATTCATAATCTATATAATCTATTTGCATATATTCTGTATTTTCTATTTTTATTTCGGATATTTGTTTATTTTTTGGATTTTTAGGTAATTTACAATCTCTAGCTAAATGTCCTAACTTTCCACAATTATAACATGTACATTCTTTTATAGATTTTTTCTTTCTATATGGTCTTTTATTTTTATAATTTTTAACATAATATCTTTTTCTTGGTTTCTTATATTTATATTTTGATTTTTTATATTTCTTATATTTCTTATGTCTTTTTCTTTTCTTATAATATCTTTCTTCGCATCCAAATTGGGGTGCTATTTTATTTTTGCAACATGCTAAATTTCTTATTAATGTTTTTTCCATTTTTAATTCTTCTCTATATTTTTCACATAGCTTTCTATACCATTGTTGTAAAAATTTTATTCTAGCTCCTAATGTATCTACTATTTTTGCTTCTTCCCAACTTTTTATTATTTTTGAACTAAATGGTTCGGGTAATTTATTAAAATATAATTTTCTTATTTCTTTACTTTCTTCTATGCTATATGCTCCTTTATAATAATATTCTTTAAATGCGCAAGTATATTCATCTATATAACACATATTACATATTGTTAATTTTATCATTAAATTCCTATTTGTATCTTTTTCTTCATCTTGTTCTTCTTCTAATGTTGTCATACTACCAAATTCATCTTTTATAGTTGTTTCATATTTTTTCAATAATTCTATAGGTGTTAATTTTGTTGTTGTTGATGCTGCTCCTTCCATAGGTTTATTAGCTCTTAATACTTTCTTACTATTTTCAGTTAAATTTGTAAACCATAATTTTACTGATCCTATTAGTGTTTTTTCTATGTATTCTGGTGCATCTGTTATGTTTATATTATTGTCTAATAATTGTTTTGTCATATATCCTACCCATAATTGTATTATTTTTTCTGTATCTATTACACAGTCTAGATCTAAAAAGTTATAATTTTTATTAACTATTTGTTTTGGTGTCCATTTGTCATATTCATTATATCTTTTAAATTTATTTTTATAATATATGGGTTTTCTTATTTCTGTTGTTTTGGGTATTAGATTTTCATCTTCTTTTTTGTCAAGAGTATTTATTTCTGTATTATTATTTTCCAAGTTTTCCTGATTAATTCTTTCTTGTTTTTCGTTAATTTCTAAACCTTTTATATTTGTTAATATTTCCGTATATGTTTCACTATCTTCTGAATCATAATTATCCGTTTCTTCTACCTCTATATTATTTATTTCTAATTTTTTCTTGAATTGATTTATCTCGTTTATTAATTTTTGTTCTTTATCTTTTTCTTCTTTTTCTTTTTGCCTTTGTTCATATAACTCTTTTAACATTTGTAATTCTTTTTCTAATTCAGCAATTCTACTATTTTTAGTTTCTTTTATTTTTCGTATTTCTTCCGTAGATTGTTGTTTAATTTTTTCTATTTCCTTTTTTCTATCTATCTCTTCATTTTCTTTTTCTATTCTTACCATTGCTGTTAATTTATCTTCTAATTTTAATTCTTCTTTTTCTAACATTAAATATAAATGTTCTCCTATTTTCTTATACCTTCTTTCTAGATTAGAAAATACTATTTTTATTTTTGTACCTTCATGATTTTCGTATATTTTTTCATCTATTATAAATTCTTCTTTATTCATTTTATTGTGAATAATTCATGTTGATATATATATTCTAAACTATCTATTTGAGATTCTAATTTTGATATTTCATCTTTTTGTATATTTATTGAATTTTTACTAACTCCGGCAAATATATTATAATGTAATCTTTCTTTTCTTATTTTTAATTCTTTACGTTTTTCAGAGATAAATTGTTTTAATTCTTTGTATTTTTGCTCTTTATTCATTTAAATTGTGTTTATAATATTTTGGTGGATATCTAAATCTAATTTTATCATAATTAGGTGGTATATGTCTCATTCTCCTAGATTTTAAATGGATTATTAATTTTGCTTCAATACTAGATATTAATGTAATTAAATAGGATAATCTTTGTGGATTTTCTTTTGTTTTATTTAAACTTATATATTCTGAATAATTACTAACTAAATTTTCTTTAATTTTTCTAAAAGCTTCCCTATTTTTAAATGGTCTTCTCATAATTAATTTAACAAATAACTAAATCTAATCTTAACTAAATCTAACTTAACTAATTTTTCTAACAAAGGAAGAATATTTAAATGATGAAGGAACAAAACAAAAGATAATATTTGACAGTAATATATTTGATGAAATAAAAGGAAAAGAGTTAGATTTAAGTGTAGAAAAAATATTTAAAATACCAAAAATAAAAATAGTATTTTCTAATCTAGAAAGAAGGTATAAGAAAATAGGAGAACATTTATATTTAATGTTAGAAAAAGAAGAATTAAAATTAGAAGATAAATTAACAGCAATGGTAAGAATAGAAAAAGAAAATGAAGAGATAGATAGAAAAAAGGAAATAGAAAAAATTAAACAACAATCTACGGAAGAAATACGAAAAATAGAAGAAACTAAAAATAGTAGAATTGCTGAAATAGAAAAAGAATTACAAATGTTAAAAGAGTTATATGAACAAAGGCAAAAAGAAAAAGAAGAAAAAGATAAAGAACAAAAATTAATAAACGAGATAAATCAATTCAAGGAAAAATTAGAAATAAATAATATAGAGGTAGAAGAAACGGATAATTATGATTCAGAAGATAGTGAAACATATACGGAAATATTAACAAATATAAAAGATTTAGAAATTAACGAAAAACAAGAAAGAATTAATCAAAAAACTTAGAAAATAATAATACAGAAATAAATACTCTTGACAAAAAAGAAGATGAAAATCTAATACCCAAAACAACAGAAATAAGAAAACCTATATATTACAAAAGTAAATTTAAAAGATATAATAAATATGACAAATGGACACCAAAACAAATAGTTAATAAAAATTATAACTTTTTAGATCTGGACTGTGTAATAGATACAGAAAAAATAATACAATTATGGGTAGGATATATGACAAAACAATTATTAGACAATAATATAAACATAACAGATGCACCAGAATACATAGAAAAAACACTAATAGGATCAGTAAAATTATGGTTTACAAATTTAACTGAAAATAGTAAGAAAGTATTAAGAGCTAATAAACCTATGGAAGGAGCAGCATCAACAACAACAAAATTAACACCTATAGAATTATTGAAAAAATATGAAATAACTATAAAAGATGAATTTGGTAGTATGACAACATTAGAAGAAGAACAAGATGAAGAAAAAGATACAAATAGGAATTTAATGATAAAATTAACAATATGTAATATGTGTTATATAGATGAATATACTTGCGCATTTAAAGAATATTATTATAAAGGAGCATATAGCATAGAAGAAAGTAAAGAAATAAGAAAATTATATTTTAATAAATTACCCGAACCATTTAGTTCAAAGATAATAAAAAGTTGGGAAGAAGCAAAAATAGTAGATACATTAGGAGCTAGAATAAAATTTTTACAACAATGGTATAGAAAGCTTTGTGAAAAATATAGAGAAGAATTAAAAATGGAAAAAACATTAATAAGAAATTTAGCATGTTGCAAAAATAAAATAGCACCCCAATTTGGATGCGAAGAAAGATATTATAAGAAAAGAAAAAGACATAAGAAATATAAGAAATATAAAAAATCAAAATATAAATATAAGAAACCAAGAAAAAGATATTATGTTAAAAATTATAAAAATAAAAGACCATATAGAAAGAAAAAATCTATAAAAGAATGTACATGTTATAATTGTGGAAAGATAGGACATTTAGCTAGAGATTGTAAATTACCTAAAAATCCAAAAAATAAAAAAATATCCGAAATAAAAATAGAAAATACAGAATATATGCAAATAGATTATATAGATTATGAACTAACATCAAAAGATATACTTTTAGGAATGCCATTTTTAGATAAATTATACCCACATATAATAACTAGAAACGATTGGTGGTTCACAACACCATGTAAACAAAAAGTAAGAGCAAAAAGAGTTAGTAATAAAATCAGAAAGAAAACTGACTGGATAAAAGGAAGTGAAAAAATTACACAAAAGTTAGAAAATATAAAAACCACTGAAGATACAATAGAATTAGTAGTATTTTCGATAAATAAAACAGAAATAACTATATTTTCAATAAATAAGATAGAAATAGTTAAGAAAAAATTAGAACAATTATATAGCGAAGATCCATTAAAAGGGTGGGAAAAACATAAAACTACCATAAAAATTGAATTAATAGATAAAAACAGTATAATAACCCAAAAACCATTAACATATAATTTTGATGATTTAAAAGAATTTAAAATGCATATAGATGAATTATTAGAAAAACAATATATACAAAAAAGTAATAGTAAACATAATAGTCCAGCATTTATAGTAAATAAACATAGTGAACAAAAAAGAGGAAAAAGTAGAATGGTTATTGATTATAGAAATTTAAATGCAAAAACTATAACATATAATTATCCAATACCAAATAAGATATTTAAAATAAGACAAATCCAAGGATATAATTATTTTAGTAAATTTGATTGTAAATCAGGATTTTACCATCTAAAGTTAGAAGAAGAATCTAAAGAATTAACCGCATTTACGGTACCACAAGGATTTTACGAATGGAATGTATTACCCTTTGGATATAAAAATGCACCAGGTAGATATCAACATTTTATGGATAATTATTTTAAACAATTACCTAATTGCATAGTATACATAGATGATATATTATTATATACAAAAACTAAAGAAGAACATATAAAATTATTAGAACAATTTACAGATATAATAGAAAATTCAGGAATAAGTCTAAGTGAAAAGAAAGCCGAAATTATGAAAAATCAGATAGAATTTTTAGGAATACAAATAGATAAAAGTGGAGTAAAAATGCAACAACATATAGTACAAAAAATAATAAATTCGAAAGAAGAATTAGATACAAAAAAGAAATTACAATCATTTTTAGGATTAGTAAACCAAGTAAGAGAATATATTCCAAAATTAGCAGAAAACCTAAAACCACTACAGAAAAAATTAAAAAAGGATATAGAATATAATTATAATGAAGAAGATAAAAAACAAGTTCAAAAAATAAAATTACTTTGCAAGGATTTACCAAAATTACAATTTCCGGATGAAAATAGAAAATTTACATACATAGTAGAAGCAGATGCCAGTAAATATAGTTACGGAGGAGTACTTAAATATAGATATGAAGCAGAAAAAATAGAACACCATTGTAGATACTACTCAGGTACGTTCAACGAGACAGAAATAAAATGGGAAATAAATAGGAAAGAATTATGTTCATTATATAAATGTTTGTTAGCATTTGAGCCATATATTGTATATAACAAATTTATTGTGCGAACAGATAATACACAGGTACGTTGGTGGCTAACAAAGAAAATACAAAATTCAGTTACAACAAAAGAGATTCGGAGACTAGTTCTAAATATATTAAATTTTACATTTATAATAGAAGTAATCAGTACTAACAAAAATGTTATTGCAGATTACATATCAAGACAAAGCTACGCAAACTGAAATGATAGAAGAAAATATACATGAAAAGATACTCAACGCCCTGACTATGCTTTCATTGAAAGTAGACAGTATGGGTACTGAGATAGAAAAACTAAAGCTAAAGACTAGTGAAGATAATCTGAAGTCTATAACTATGAATCAGCTAACTCAGCAATGTGCAGAGCTATGTCGATCGGAAGACTTATTTGCAGATATGGCAGAAGACTTATTTTAGTTTACGTAAAAGTTAAAAATTTAATATGATGTAAAGACTTTTTTTTTGTTTATTAGACTAGGCACTAGTAGGCTACTATAGCCTTTAGGACTTTTTTTACCATTTTTGTTTTTTAGCCTTTAGCCTTTACGTAAGAAAATGTAAAGTGTTTGTAAAAAATCATCTATAAATAAGAACTTAGGAAGCATTGCAAAGGCAAGCTTTCCTACATTCAGCAAAAATACTCTCTCCATTCCAATTCAAAAATATTTAGCCCAGTTAATTAAATATATACACCGCAATGGAAAAAGCTATGGAACAACAAACCTCAGAAATATCAAAGCTACCGGAACAGGTATATCTATTTACTATTATGAATAGCTAAATTCATAATTCCCGACAGTCATGATATGATAAAATAAATTCATATTAGTTACTTTATAGTAGAATTATTCGAAAAATAATATGTTAAGAAGTTTATTAGCAAAGTGGAAATGGAGAAAAATCCCAAGGAACTATGCCATCCTAAAGGTGAAACCAATGAGGCAAGAAGCCGCGGCGGGGAGTAACCAAAGTCGAGGCGCTGTTTGAGGGAAAAGTATCCGAATTACCATGCTAGTAGTGACCGAAGAACATGTTATTTAAGAATAATCTAGTATATAGTAATCTGAGATGACTATATTTTATTATGTATATGATTGCAGGGAATATTTTGAAAAAACAATTTTATGATAATGAATGATAATATATCTGATGTCATGGTAGATAAATTTAAGATACTTGTTTTGTATGCACTTAGAGATATAAATGTTGCAGATATAAGAAAAGTTATATTAGAAAAAGCATATGGAAAAAATTATACGGATAGAATAAATTATATACCACACATACCTAACTACTCTTATAAATATTTATTATGTTAAAATTACGTAGGACTTTTAAAGATACGCAAAAAATACAGTTACTGGAAAAACAGATAAAAATAAATATAGACAATTACATGGAAAATAAAAAATATATAAAATCTCTTAATAAAAATATGCAAAAACTACTAAGTCTAAAACAAATAGCTATAAAATATCAATTTTAAAAAATAGCCCATTTAGACTACCTTAGAATTTTAGTCTTATATATACTTAAGGATATAGAAATAATAGATATTAAGAAAATGATATTAGAAGAAGTAATAAACTATGAAATAAACTATGAAATAGAAATGATAAATGCGACAGCACAAATATACGAAGACATTTACCCAGAAGGATATTATTCAGACCAAGATTGTGGATGTTAGAATATATTAGAAAAACTAAAGAAAACCAAGATAATCTAAATAACGAAATTAATTACAGAAACCGAATTAGAAAAATAATGGAAGATCTAAAAGAAAAGTTAATATGGATAGAAAAAACCTTAGAAAATTTAGAAAAAAGTACATGTAACAGTTTATATAATATAAAAAACTCACTACGAGAAGAACAACACAAAATAATAAATGACATAGAAAATCTAGAATTAGATATACACTACAGTACAGAAAGAATAAGTTATTACACAGAAATTTGTAATTCAGCAGTTACAACAGGATAAAATAATAAACTAAAAATTAATGAATACATCTCATAAAAAGAATAATTTATTAAAACAAAATCTAAAAAATAACCACGCACAAAAAAGAATAGATTCATCAGTTATAATAAATCTATTTATAAATCTCTTTATCAGCTTAGTTATAATAAATTTATCCGCACCCCCCGAACTTTAACTCAAGAGGTTATTCATTTATTTATTTATTCATCATTTGTTTTTTTTTTTGAAGATCTAAGATGGCATTTATTCATTCAAGTGAAAATTAGTCCTATTTAACTTAAGAAAAAAATTCTTTAAAAAAGGTTGAGTTAAACCCGTTTCCTTTGTAAATTCAATGAAAAAATATTTTTTAAATAACACAGAAAAAAAAGTGATTCTTGAATATCATTTTTTACAACAGAAATCTCCACCTTTTGAAAAAAATTAATTTAAATAAATTACGAAACTTTACTAATTAGTGAAAATGTTTTGATTTTTTTGCAAAGAAAATTTTTGGTTGAGGAGAATTTTCTCTTAAATAAACTACTTTAACACATTAATAAAATGAAATGACATTCTAATTTTTAAAACCTTATTCTCAAGGAAAAAAACATAAAGAGACTAGTTTTATTAACTCGAGAATTTAGACTATGTGACGAATTAAAAGAAAGAAAAATATGAAGATAAAATAGAAATGACAATTCAAAATGAAATTTAATTTGATTTAACCAAAGTTCATTACAAACAAATAGTCAAATACGAATATAAATAAATGGAGGAAAAGTTTAAGATTTGCGCCCCTAATTTGGCCCATTAAAATCTGCCCAATTTTTGGACCCATTTTTCATGGATTTTTCAGCCCTTTCAGCTGTGTATATTGACTGTATATCAGAGTCTTTATTTTCACGTTTTGGGCGCATACATGTGGTATACCAACTTGCAAATTTATGTACCAACTTCCATAGCTAAATCTTAACTCTGTTGAGCCTCTATATCAGCTCCCCAAGACCTTTATATGGCATATATTTGTTGTATTCTAGCACTGTATCAGCCCATACTCTCCATGTATTCGTCTATTTTGGACTTTGATGGGGCTTGCATGATAGATTGGGGTTTGACCCCCAAAATGTGAGAGGGAGAGTCCTGTTGACTCAGGTAGTTCATGCATTGCAAAGAAGAGATAAAGATTAGCACATGATGCAACAAAGATCTAACATCCAAATAGAACAAAGAAACACATCCAATTATATGGTTTTAACATTTTGTTCAAAACAACTCATTTGTATTCACACAAGAAAAATGAGAGATACAAAGAAACATCATGTTGATCCTCGATCAAACTTTATGTTTTTCTTGATCATAGAACAAGGAATAAAGTAAATGGTTTAATACTACAATTCTTATTCATACTTTGTAACTAAAATTCAAATATACAAAGACGGAAGTAGTAATCTTTCTACCACTTTGATATGGTTTAAAACTAAACCCAAACTATCCTGGATGTGGGAAGAACGTCAAAAATAAAAAATAAGACTAATGCTCCAGCTTTGGCCTTCATAACAAAAAAGAATATCACTTAAGAAACTCTTAAGACTGAAGATCCAATTAGGGCCAAAGCTCAATTTTGTCCAACGTTTCACTCCTAAAAACAAAAGAATCCCAGATAATAACTATTCCAATTATTTTTTTCAGCTTTCAAAGATTATTAAGAAAACAAGTAAGATCTTTAGAAACTTTCGAAACATCGACTTGATCTCAAGTTCATGGAGGTCATAACAAAAGGGTTTACCACAAAGTATTAGACTAGCAACGATTTTCAATTAGAAGGCACTACCAACAATCGAATCATAACATAATTTTCAATCAAAGAAATTTCAGCTAATACTAGACAATATTCATCATACAAGACCAATCCCAAAACTCGCAGCTACAGTGAGATTCACATTGCAATCTTAGAAATGGAAAAGGAGAATAAAAGAAAAGGCTAGGCTTTTACCTTTTTGCGGGCAGCGAATTGGAAAAACGAGCCTCAACAGACACAATTTTCACCAATAAGTTTGACTATAATTTTACTGAAGCTCATACGAGTTTTCAACTTTGATTATTCTAGTGTGTCTTCTAGAATTCTTCTAGAACGTGGGATTAGAGAAATGCTCCTCCCGAATTCCCAAATTTTCCCCAAAGAATCCTCCTCTTTTCCTTCATCTCTCAACGTCTATTTATAGGGGAGATCTAAGACTAATTTTGACGGAAAACAAATAAGAAATTAGTGATGAAAATTTTGAAATTCAAGTAGAATTAATCATGACCATCCACGTATGTACGAATTCGAGACTGATTGGGCGACTCTCAGAGAAATCTGAATTAATTAGTTGGGATGAGTTGTCGTTGCTTGTCGTTTGTTATTGTGTTGTAGGTTATTTGATGTTGGGTTGCAGTTGCTGTCGTAGATATTGTTGTTGTTGTATGGGTTAATTGTTGTGGAACAGGTTACCGTTGCTGCTGTCTCGTCTATACGTTGTTGGAAGAGGAGAAGGGGAATTATAGAGGTGTGGTCCGTGTCAGGTTTGGAATAGGCTGGTGTTGTTAAGATCGTCGTTTGGCTACTGGGCTGCAAGGGTAAGCCCAAAATTTAAGAAATTGATTGAAATTTGGAGAAAGGGTAGAAATTAAGATTTTTAGGATTTGAGAATTTAGGCTATTTATTAAATAGCCTATAAATTAGGGTCTTAGTCAAATTATTCAAATTTTATCCATCTTGAACATCAATTGGTCAATTGTGTTGCAATCGTGCCCAATTCAATTTTAAGTATGCCAAATTTGATAAATTGACTAAATTAAGTTACAATTCAATATAAATTAACAACCGATTTAATTCTGGGTCTCTTGATTTCACAAAATCAAAATAATTATTTTTCAAATAACTCATTTCAAAGATAAAAATGTATCAAGATTTACATCTTTAAATTTTTTCAAGATAGTTCTTCATTAAAAATCAATTCTTGAAATGATAATTATTTAAGCAACCAAATTTATATGATCTTGCATACATGAGTACGAAAATACATAATTCAATACTCAAATAAGAAAATCACCCAAATGAATATTTTAGAAAGCATTTATCCAGATAAAATAAATATTTTAATTTTATTTAAAATCTAAGGAACCCGATATTAAACCTAGTCATAAAGGACAAAAATTAGGTTTCAACAACTACCCCTTCTCTTTGAGTAGGGTGAATACAAGTAACCTGGGCAAAGGGAGTTTGACGTTCCTAATTTTGTCCGATCACAAATTTGTTTCTCAAAAGATGATGATTTTTGCATAAGTTTCGAGCAATCAAGATCGGCCCCCAATATCAGGTTTCCTACATATCTTAGGTTACATGAGAATTCAAGACAGTTGTAGTTCATAACGCTTGATTTTTAGCACGATTTTCAAAGGATTCACAAGCTATCCTGATTTTTAAATTTTAATAAAACCAAAAAGCTGAGGAATAAGAAAATTGGGAGAAGGTTGGAATGCAATCAAGTTTTCAACAAAGAGCCCAGCCTATATATCCCTGAGAGTCAGGGAATCAAACCGCTTGTAGTTTGACTCGATCAGTGAAAAAGGTAGTATTTTATGGTAAGACAGCCTTGGCTCGGGATGAGTGACGGACAATTGAGTTACGAAAAAAAGTCTTGTAACCTCTTAGCCATGAATATGGAGCTCTTCACATCCATGGGCAAGAATTTACCCAGACATACTTTCCAAAGCTCTAGGTATGTTGTCACTTGAATTTGAAAGAAAAAGAAAGTTACTTTTGAGATAAGTTTAGAAATACTCCGAAAGTGAAACTGAAACTAAAATACCAAAAAACGCATATGCCTTCTGATAGGTACGTAGTTTTATGGTTGTGGAAGTCATCTTTTAGCTCACGTCCAAAGAGTTTGATATTCCTCTTCAGACTATGTCCCAGTTTTTTGCTAAGAAAATGTTCCATGCTGTATTGCGTCCTTTTTGGAGTCATCCTCACCTGTGATTTTGCTTTAGGACTTTCATCCTTTTGGATTCTCTCAATGACATTTCAAACAAAACTATTAGTGATAAATATAATTCACTAAGGGGTATATAGTTTTTTACCATACCTCCATATGAGTTGTTATCTAAAAAGTGAAGTCGTCCTCTTATGTACCTGTTTGGAGAGCAACAATTTTTGCAATAATAGACACAACAACCCTCTTGGTCATTGGATAAAATAGGTGTTTTGACGGCTAAAAATTTTCTTCAAAGTAGGGTGGCCTAGAGCACTGACGACAATTTGTATAGAATGGTCCCTGCAACCGCACAATTCTATAATGATGTGGTAACTTTTTTAGTCACCAATAATGCTTCTTTTATTTGACCTAAAGGAATCTTGCACATCTTTTGTATTGATACGACTTATAGATATCTCTCAAATTGTTAGCCGTTGCATAATCTTGCACATTATTTGATGTTGGATATGAGGTGACTTACACATATTCTTTGAGTTGCTAGCTTTTGGGTAATCCTGCACTTTATCCGACCTTGGATAAGAGATGACTTATAGATGTACCTCAAATCTCTAGTTCTCAGGTATTCCTGTAATTCATCCGACCATGGATACAATATGACTTATAGATATCACTTAATTGATAGTCTTTGGGTAATAATACACATAATCGATCTTGGATATAATGCGACTTATAGAGAACCCTTAGAACTATCAATTTGAGTATCTTGCATATTTTTCGATAAGGATTTAGTTGTGACTTATGGACAACCTTTAAACTATCAATCATTAGGTGACTTTGCACACTATCCATTTAGGATGTTGTTACGTCTTACGGATGACCCATGAACTATCAACTCACGAATAATCTTGCGAACTATCCTATCTCAAATAATGTGACCTATAGATGACCCTCAGATTGTCAACTCTTAAAAATCTAGTACATCATACGTCTTTGAATAGTGACTTATAGACATCCTCCAAGCCATATGTTCTTGAGATCCGATGGTGATGCCATTAGATCTTTGGTAATTGATGCACTTGAAGTGGATGAATATTTTTCAATGCCAGAATACTTGTCCTCTTTGTGATTTGATCAGATATGAATTCTTCAAAATATCCTTCAGTGCCAGACTCTTTTGTCTTTGCTTGATAAACAGATATATACATATTTAAACGCTTTAAAATATCCTTCAACACTAGAATCTTTCTCTTTTGTGTGATTAACGGACATATATATATAGAGAGAGAAATAGTTCAAAATATCCTTCAACACTAGACTCTTTCGCCTTTGTGTGATTAATGGATATAAAAGTCTTTGAATTAATCATGGGCATCAAATGCAATTTGGAGATGCCCTTGGATTGTTGTCTCTTCAAAACAAGTCGCAGAAAGTAATATGGTCTTTGGGACATGGCCCTTATGGCATGTCCCTTTTGGCATAACCCTTTTGGCATGGCCCTTCTTGACATGGCCCTTTTGGCATGGACCTTTTGGCATGGCCCTCTTGTAATGGCCCTTTCAGCATGGCCCTTTTAGAAAGTCTCTCTTATCATAGACTTTTTGATATGGCCCTTTTAACGTGGCCCTTATAGCATGGCCCTCTTAGCATAGTCCTTATGGAATGGCCCTCTTGCCATGATATGATGCAATGAGATGATAAGGATAAATGCAAATATCCATGCAGCGATTGTAGAAAATATCACCTTGACCATCCATTAGCATACCGGACCTTCTACATATACCATTTTTGAATATTGTTTGTTCTTGATGATCCTTGATTTGTTGGGGATTTGAGTAAGTCATCATTTTGCATTCCACTTTTGATGATACTTGTAACCATAGAAAACTTTTTACTTCTCGAAAACTCAACTATTTTCAGCTTTCTGACCATTTTGGTCCTTTTTTATTGGTCTTCAGATATTTGGATTTGTTGTCTTCCTTTAAACTAAAGGAATATGTTGAATAACTGTGCTTTTGTTGGTGGTTTTGGCTTTAGGATAAACTGCATCCACAGAAAAATTGTTAGTTTTTGGTAAAGTTGATTTGTGTTGACCTCCTTAGTCTTCATCTCCTATTATTGTCATCGTCGGGATCTCATCATCTTTAGGTGTTTGTCATCCTCTGGCACCTGCTTTGACTTCTCGAGTTGGTGGGTGTATGGCAAAATCATAGCATAAATTAATTTAAAGTAAGTATTTTTTATAAATAGTTGAATTTTCAAAAATCTTTTTATAAGATTGGGAG
Organism: Capsicum baccatum var. pendulum; assembly: GCA_030864225.1. Lineage (NCBI taxonomy): Eukaryota > Viridiplantae > Streptophyta > Magnoliopsida > Solanales > Solanaceae > Capsicum > Capsicum baccatum. The sequence goes on from CM061560.1 coordinate 163,991,343, forward strand.
GTGTCTATGTCAATTAAGTCATTTCATGTACTAGCTTTCATTAACACTTTTAGCTCGAAGCATTGAGACATTTGTTATTTTGTCAGTAAGATCTGGGGATCTTTAAGTTTTGTGGCTGAGGAGTTTTAGAGACGAGCCTTTGTAGCTGAAGGTCCATGAAGTTGACTCTGCTCTATTTGTGCCAAAATATTTGTGTCATGTCTTTGAACTCTTTAGTACGGTATGGTGGAAGAGGTCTTCCTAAAAATTTCCACCCCAGTTACTGATATTTCTCACAAAATTGTGAGAGGATGATCTTTTTATTTTGAATTTTGGATATTCCTTCTCAAATATTTTGCCTCAGTTTTCATTTTTTGGGGTGGTATGACCAAGCGGTTGTAGCGTCTACGTATCCCGTTGAATAGGAATTAGGTCAAATATAGTTCCCACAACATAAAAAAGAACAAAGATATAATTAAAAGTGTGACTGAAGCCGACAAAGTCCGCCTACATATCTCGTTCTTGCGAGTTTAGGTCATCACGTAGTTTAAGAGAATATAAATAAGTTTTCTAAGGGATTGACCAAAGCTAACATAGGTCGCATACGTATCTTATCCTTGAGTATTCAGTTCTAACGTAGTTCGTACATAAAAAGAAAGGGAATTTTCTCCTAAGGGTTTCATTGAGCCAACATAGGCCGCCTACATATCTCATTCTTGAGAATTCAGGTCAAACGTAGTTTGTACAAAAAAGGAAAGGGAATTTTAAAGCTACTACAAAGCATAAAAATGATTACAAATGAGAAAAACAATTACGAGAAAATAAGCACAAAGAAACACCATATCAGACATAGTATTTTTTTACTGCATCAGAATTGATTAGCTTGGGCCACCTTTGGCCATCCATCTCAGACAAAATCAAGGCTCCTCTTGATAACACTTTACAGACTATATACGAACCTTGCCAATTTGGAGTGACCTTCACCTTATACTTCTCTTGGTAAGGGAATATATGTTTGAGCACCAATTGTCCAACTTCAAACATGCGAGCTCTTACTCTTTTATTGAAAGCATGAATAATTCATCACTGACACAGTTGGCCGTGTCATACAATGCTTGTCCTCTTTTCATCGATCATCATAAGTTGTTCATGGCGGGCGCGGACCTATTCTTCATTACTCAATCATGCTTCTTGGATGATCCTTAAAGATGCTATTTCAACTTCATCGGGTATTACCACTTCTGTCCCATAGACTAACGCATAAAGAGTTACCCCAGTCAAAGTTTCTAATTGTCGTACGATATCCCAGCAAGGCGTAAGGTAGCATGTCATGCCACAATTGGTGACTATTGACCATCTTTCTTAAGTTCTTCTTGATGTTCTTGTTGGCAACTTCTACTGCTTCATTTATTTGAGGGTGGTATGTAGTTGAATTTTGATGAGTGATCTTGATGTTCTCTTTTATCAAGTGACTATTCAAGTTTTCTCCATTTTCTGTGATGATTGACTAGGGTATTTCGAATCGGCAAATCAAGATTCTCTTGACAAAATACGATACTATCTTCTTGCTTACAGTTTTGTATGAGGCAGCTTTCACCCACTTGGTAAAGTAATATATAACGACTAAGATGAATCTGTGACCATTAGAAGATGGTGGCTCAATCAGGTCGATGACATCCATGCCCTAAACTACAAAAGTCCAGGTCAAACGCATAACATTAAGTTCATGTAGGGGCACCCAGATCAGATCCCCGTGTATTTGACACATATGCCATTTCTACACAAACTTTCTACAATCACTCCATGGTCATCCAGAAATATTTAGCTCTTAGGATCTTTTTGGTTAGAGTGAACCCATTCATATAAGGTCCATACATTTCGACGTGTATTTCTTTGACATGACCTAAATCAGGGCCTGGCAGTGTCGAGTGTCTCAAGTACAACCCGGATCGGAGACCACCCCTATACCCAAACCATTGACCACCTTATACACCATGTCGGATGAATTTTGAAGATATAACAAAAGAAGAATATCAATTTAAAGACATTATAATAAGTCTATAACAAAAATCAACCTTCCACAACCAAATAACCAATCAATACCAATACCAATGTCAACACCAATACTAATGCCGATACCGCTCATGCCTACCATAGTTCGACAAAGCCTTTAATGAAAACCAAAGAATATCCAGTCGGGGCAAGTCCCCGACCATATCCAAAACCAAGACCAAAAAGAATAGTAAGTACAGAAAGAAATCCATAGCATGAAATGGGATCTTCCGAAGTATGGAGACTCACCACTTCAGTCTGACTCAAAAGTTATCCCCGAATCACCTAGTCACTAAGATAGAGGAGTGAAAGTATGGACGGTTCCTTCATCACGTGGGGATACAACATCCAAAAATGGCTAGCGGGGTGAATTCTACCATGTAACTCAGGGATAAAGATAAAGTAATGCCATCAATCCAAAACTAAGTTAAACTAATGCACATAACCATATGAAAATACATAAATATATATATATATGTGATAGGGAAGAAAATTTAGCATGCACTTTTAAAACTTAACTTGGGTTGTGTAGATTTACCGTCATAAGTCCTTCCACGGGCTATATGGGTCCATTGTTTCCCCTGAATGGGCCTCAGTGCTTATTAACCGTACGAACCGGAGATATCATAAATGGCCAGGTATTCCCTTGTACCCTTCGCCTTCCATGATACATATATAGATGTATAGGGTTGGGGGATTCCTTTGTACCCCACAAGCACACAGTCATCAAGACCAACCCTTATGTCGACAAACATGAGTTTTCAGTGTCTGCTCTTTGGGCTCACACCTTCACAGCTAGCTATCACAACCCCCATTATTGTCCAATTAAAACATTTAACACATAACTAAACCATAATCCTAGGAGTCAATTAATAAGGAATTATTAAGTGGTATCATCATACCGACTATAGCTTGCAAGCAATTTCATTAGCCAACACATAGGGGATTCCTAAGTACCCCATAGACTCTATTATTAAAATCACTTGGGGGATTCTGATGTACCCCACAAGGTTTTCATAATATTCTCTTAGGGAATTCCATTGTACTCCATAAGGTTTTTAAAACAATCCTCAAACACTTAACCATTTATACCATGCATTAATTTCAAGAAACAAGCCAAGCCAAGTGATAATGCATAAACCAAAATCAATTATGCAAGTGGGTTGAGTTTATTACCAATTTCCATACCAAATAATTTATTTGGGGATTCCATTGTACCCCTAGTTCCATCCACCATTCCCACGTACCCCAATGCATTTACCAACCATCAGTTTAAGCATAATTGTTTCATAAATATCAAGGAAGAAACATTTAAACAATTTACATTAAAAACCCTCATCCCATAGAGAAAAACCTAAAACTAATATCTCATGAACGATACTTTAAATCACATTCTTTGACAAAGTTGACAATGAGGGAAGAGTAACACGCCCTAAACACTAAGTAGTATGGACAGAAATCACCTATGGAAGCCCCAACTGATTAATCTCATGGAAACCCTAAATGTTCTTGATCTTGAGGATTCGAAAGTGTTTGAGAGTCTATTTGATATGTTTATAGGGGCTAGGGATAACCTAAAAAGGTTATAAGACGTGGGTTTCAAGTTTGGCAAAAGGGGAAATATCACAAATGCACTTGACTTAAAAGCTGGAAAAATGTCTCCTTTGACTAGTAGTCAACCATTGACTCGTAACCCCTTCTTACGACTAATAACCATGAATTGTTACCAAGCCAGTGGCCTAGATCCCCATGAACTATCAACCTTATGACTCAACAAGCTTACTAGCAATAAGACTATATGGATCATAAGGCCAAGTTGTAGTCAACATAGAACTCAATTGGTTCGAACATTGGATATCCTACGATTTTATCTCATGACTCGTAACTTATCCTTATAAATCTTAGTGAGACACTCTTACTCAGAGCATAATCAAGCCACAAACTTACATGATTTGGTTACGACTCCTAATAATAATTCATCAAGATCCTTTACGACTAGTTACCTTAAATTATACCCAGGACATAAATTCAACATCACATACTAGTCACCCTAAGACTAGGGTCACCTGACGCGTCAAGACAGCCTACGACTCAAGGGGTCAAGTCATAACCAAGGTAATGAGTTCAAAGCTCAAGAAATTTTTAGGGGCCAAAATCCAGGGTGTTTCAATTATCCCCCACTTGGATCATTCATCCTCTAATGATGGGACAAGGCATTTACCTGCATGATTAAACCCTAAACATCATTACTCTTTCCTTTAAGATAGAAAATAAGAAAACATAGGAATTTACAATTCCCTTTAACAAAGAAAGAAAACAACGATGTTAAGGTCAACACATACCTCAAGCATGATTTTCCAAAGTGGGGAATAAGAATGGATGTTTGGACTTCATGTCCTCTTCGTCTTCCCAAGTAGACTCTTCAACCTTGTGGTTCCTCCATAGAACCATTACCAAAGCTATGTCCTTAGTCTGTAGCCGACGAACTTGGCGATCCAAGATTTCAATCGAGAGTTCCTTATAAGACAAGGAATTTGAAATACCAATATCCTTGATAGGCACAATTAGGGATGAATCACCCAGACACTTCTTTAATATTGGCGTATGGAACATTGGGTGAACGGAGCTCATACTAGAGGGCAAGTTAGATTCATATGAAACATCACCAACCCTTTTCAAGACCAAGTAGGGGCCGACATACCAAGGACTGAGCTTACCCTTCTTCCTAAACCGCATTACTTCCTTCATGGGAGACACCTTTAAGAACACCCAATCACCAAACTCAAACTCTAACTTCCTATGCCTCATATCTGCATAGAACTTTTGGCATCTTTGGGTGATTTAAGTCTATCTCGAATCACCTTCACCATCTACAATGATTGGTGAACCAAATTCGGTCCAAATATCTCTACCTCACCAACCTCGAACCACCTAATAGGAGACCTACACCTCCTACCATACAAATCCTCAATAGACCATTTCAATACTAGAGTGGTAGTAATTATTATACGCAAACTCTATAAGAGGCAAATGATCAACCCAACTACCACCATAGTTAATCATGCAAGCTTAAAGAATATCTTTTAATGTCAGAATACCTCGCTTCATATTGTTCCACCAATAGATCTCTTTGAGATCACGATACAACTTCATCAAACTATCACGATACAACTTCATCGAACTAGGATAAATGGCATAACATGACTCATGAGATTCAGCCAAAATTCTTTATCATAATCCATCAACATTAGAAACACACAAACTCCCTCAATACCACAAGATACCATCACCCCCAATCTCGAAGGCCATCACCTTCTGCTGACCTACATCTCTCTTAATCATTTTTAAGACAGGATCCAATACCTGCTTCTCCTTTGTTTAAGTACCAAGAGATGATTGGGCCACTTTTTGCATATATACACCACCATCGTTCAAGTACAAGAGATGAATTCTAAGGTTAGCCAAACGGTGAATGTCTTTTACCAATTCCCGCTTATCCTTATCCACATGAGCTAGACTTTCCATGGATAACCTGCTAAGAGTATCAACAACCAAATTAGCTTTACCTAGATGGTAATGAAGACTCATGTTAGAATCCTTAAGTAGCTCAAGCCACCTTATTTTCCTGAGATTTAGCTTTTTCTGAGTGAATAAATATTGCAGGCTCTTATGATCAGAAAAATATCCATGTCCACTCCATACAAATAGTGATGCCAAATTTTCAATACGAACACCACAACCAATAATTCTAAATCATGAATCGGATAATCCTGCTCATGCACCTTCAACTGTCTAGAGGCATAAGCCACCACCTTGCCATGTTGCCTCAAAATGCAACCAAGCCCCCAAACAGGACGCATCACAATATACGACAAAACCATCAGTGATTTTAGGTAGAGTCAAGGCCGAAGCCAAAGTCAGCTTATCCTTTAGCTTCTCGAAACTACCCTCACAAGCCTTAGATTATAAGAACTTCTCCTTCTTCTAAGTTAACTTAGTCTACGGACAGCTATAGAAGAGAAAATTTCCACATACCTCCTGTAGTAACTAGTTAAGCCCAGAAAGCTTCGGATATCGATTAGAGTTAGGGGTATAGACCATTTTTTAACCACTGTAACCTTCTATGGTCTACCATGATCCCCTCACTAGATATGATATAACCCAAAAAAGTAACAGCGTTCAACTAGTACTCACACTTATAGAACTTAGCATACAAATGTTGGTCTATTATGGTCTGCAACATAATACGAAGGTGATCGACATGATCTAACTCACTCTTAGAGTACATCAAAATATTATATATAAATATAATGATGATTAAATCCAGAAATTGACGAAAGATCCTATTCATCAAGTCCATGAATATCGCTAAGGCATTAGTCAGACCAAATGACATGACTAAGAACTCAAAATGTACATATCGTTTATAGTAGGAAATCTTAGGGATATCTATCTCCCTAATCTTTAACTGATGATACCCAAATTGAAGATCAATCTTGGAGAAAACTTTAGCACCCTGAAATTGATCGAACAAATCATCTATCCTTAGAAGAGGGTACTTATTCTTTATTATCACTTTGTTCAGTTATCGATAATCAATACACATCCAAAGGAAAGCATCCTTCTTGAGCATAAACAAAATAGGTGCACCCCACAGGGACATACTAGGATGGATAAAAACTTTGTCTAAAAGATCCTTTAATTTCTCCTTAAGCTCCTTTAACGCAGCTGGAGCCATTCTATACGAGGGAATAGAAATAAGATGAGTGCTCGAAATGAGATCAATCCCAAAGTCAATCTTCCTATTAGGAGGGGCACTAGGAAGATCATTAGGGAAATCTTTGGGAAATTCATTCACCACCGGGATAAATTGTAATTAAGGACCCTCTAATTTAGAATCTTTAACCCGAACCAAATAATAAAGGCATACTTTAGAAATCAACTTCTGGGCTTAAAGATATGATATGAATCTTCCCTTAGGCACTAAAGAACCCCTTTCCCGCTCAGTGACCGACTCATTAGGGAACTTAAAAATGACCTTACGGTACTAACAATATAATGAGAAATATCACGAGTGCAACTAGTCCATCCCCAATATGACATCAAAATCAACCATGTCTAATTCAAGCAAATCCACCAAAGTCTACTTATCACCCATGGATACCACACAACCCCTATAGACTCTCCTAGCCACCACAGAGTCATCCATAGAGGTAGAAATAGAAAAAGGGTTCAAAATACACCCAGGTCCAAAACTAAAATGCACAGCCACAAATAAGGTCACATAAGAAAGAGTGGACACTGGATCAACTAAATTGTAAATAGCATGAGAAAAGAGTTTCAACATACCAGTAACGATATCAATTGATACTTCGGACTCCTAGTGGGTAGTGAGGGCATAGATTCAATTCCAACCATTGCCAGAGCCATATGGGGCACCCTTTAGTGCAGGAGCTGATGAAGAGGCAACTGAAATCTTATTTTCCCCAAAAGAAACCTTACCCATGGGATAGTTTCTAAGTATATGCCCTAGCTGGCCATATTTGAAATACTTATCCCTTCTCTCATCACAAAAAACCCCAATAAAGTTGACCACAAAATCTGCATGGAGGGTATAATAGAGCTGATTGGATCCTATTAGCCAGAGATTAGGTACCTTATGCCTTAAACCCATTATCATACTATGAATGATGATCAACCGATGACTTCATATAAGAAGCACTAGTTGTAGAGTAGGAACCAAAACTCCCCCACTTTTTCTTAGACCACTTTCCACCATCTCTACCGCTCTATTGTAGACCTCCACCCTGATTAGAAAACCTACACTTCTTATTCTGCGTTTCCCTATTTCAGTCTTCTTCTCTTCCTCAACCTGTTGTATATAAACCCCAGGACAAGAAATATCCATTTTTTGTTTAATAAGGCAGCCTTACTTTCTAGAATTAAATCACAAGATAACCCAGAAGAAAATTTCCTAATTCTATCCCTCATGCTAGACACCAACTCCGAAGCATACCAAGACCACTGATGAAACTTTGAGGCATACTCCTTGACTATCATCTTGCCTTGCCTCAGATTCACGAATTCTTTAGCCTTCGCCTCCCTCAACTCGTGTGGAAAGAATCAATTAAAAAAATCTCTAGAAAAGTCCTCCCATAAGGCAGACTCAGTATCCACACCCTAAGCTACTCCCACTCTTCATGCCACTGATACGCTGCATCCTTCAACTAATTGGTTGCAAACTCCACACCTTTAACTTTAGTAATATGCATCACATAAGATATCTTTTTTATTTCATATATGAAACCTTGAGGATCCTCCTTAACCTTCGTACTAGTAAAAACAGGGGGATTCAGCATCTTAAATTAGCCAACTTTAGTAGCCTTAAATGGTGGAGCAACAAAATCTACACACTCAGTCTGAGAGGCAACCAACTGAGTGAGCAGATGGATCGATTGGTGAAACTCAGTATTAGACATGTTATCTTAAGGTATCTGAGGAAGGATAAGAGAAACCGATGGATATCCATTAGGGCCATCAGAGACAGTGGCCCTAGACCTAGTCTAAACCTCTAGGGTAGGATGAGCTCCATTTTTATTATCCTCAGATGGGATAGAAGGTTCCCACGGACATCAGATATTCTTGGAGGCATGATCTTAAAGGGGAACAAATAGGAATTAGAGAGATCTAATACATTAGACTCTACAGCCCAAAAATAGAACAAAAGAAAGAGAAATATTCCTAAATTCCTCATAGCCTCCCCCTTATGATTGTGGTGCGCTACACATCCGTAAAAGAGAATCTACTTGACATGGCTTTGTGGACACCTAATTGACCATGAACCTAGACTCTGATACCAATCTCACACGACCCAAACTAAGTCCTAGCTATGTTGGGTATCTCAAGTCTAACCCAAATCGAAGACCACCCCCAATACAGAAATCATTGACCACCTTATGCTCATGTCGGATAAATTCTGAACATATAATAAGATAAAAAAATATATTTTTAAAAACATTATAATAAGTCTATAACCAAAACCAACCAAACAACTAACCAATACCAATACCAATACCAATACCAATGTCAATACCAATACTAATACTGACACCACCCATGCCCGCCATAGTTCGATAAAGCGTCTAATCCAAACTAAAGAATATCAAGTTGGGATATGCCCCCGACCATAGCCAAAAGCAAGACCAAAGAAATAATAAATAAATAAAGAAAGCCATAGCATAAACTGGGATCTTTAAAAGGATGGAAGCTCACCACTTCAGTCTGACTCAAAAGTTATCCCCAAATCACATAGTCACTATGCTGGAGGAGTGGAAGTATGGTCGGTTCCCGCATCACATAGAGATACAACATCTGAAGATAGTTAGAGGGGTAAACACTAGCATATAACACAAGTATAAACACAAAGTAATGTAATTAATCCAAAACCATGCCAAACTAATGCACATAACCATATGCAAATACATATATATATATATATACTATGGCGGGATATGGAATAAGATTTAGCATGCAGTTTAAGACCTTAACCTGGGCTGTGTAGCTCTACTGTCATAAGTCCTCCCATGGACTATATGGGTCTAGTGTTGCCACCTGAATGGGCCCCAGTGCCTATTATTCGCATGAACGAAAGATATCGTAAATGTCTAGGGATTTCCTTATACCCTTCGCCTTCCATGGTAAATATATACGTTTATAGGCTTGGGGGATTCCCTTGTACCCCACAACAACACTATCATCAAAACCAACTCTCATATGGAGAAATATAGTTTTCAGTGTCTGTACTTCTGGGTCACACCTTCATAGTGAGGTATCACAACCCCCATTATTTCCCAATTAAAACATTTTACACATAACCAAGCTATAATCTCGGGAGTTAATTAATAAGGCATTATTAAGTGGTATCGTCATACCGACTATAGCTTGCAAGCAATGTCATTAGCTAACACTTAGGGGATTCCCAAGTACCCCACAGACTCCATTATTAAAATTACTTAGGGAATTCCAATATACCCCGCAGGGTTTTCATAATCATTCACTTAGGAGATTCCATTATACCCCATAAGGTTTTTAAAACAATCCTCAACCATTTAACCAATTATACTATGCATTAACTTCAAGAAATAAGCCAAGCTAAGTGATAATGCATAAACCAAAATCAATTATGCAAGTGGGTTGAGTTTATTACCAATTTCCATACCAAACAGTTTATTTGGGGATTCCTTTGTACCCCTATTTCCATCCACCATTGCCACGCACCCTAATGTATTTACCAACCATCAATTAAAGAATAATTATTTCATAAATAACAAGGAAAAAGAATTTAAATAATTTATATTAAAAACCCTCAACCCATAGTGAAAAACCCAATATCAATATCTCATGATTGATACTTTAAATCATATGCTTTTACAAAATTGACAATGAGGGAAGAGTAACATGCCTTATACACCAATTGTATGGAGAGAAATCACCCTTGAAATCCCTAATTGATTAATCTCTTAGAAACCCTAAATGTTCTTGACCTTGAGTATTTGAGAGTGTTTGAGAGTGTATTTGATGTGTGTATGGGGACTAGGAATAACCTAAAGAGGTTATAAAACATGGGTTTCAAGTTGGGCAAAAGGAGCAATATCCAGAATGCCCTTGACTTAACTAAAAAATGTCATCTTTGACTACTAGTCAATGATTGACTTATAACTCCTCATTAAGACTCGTAACCATGAATCATAACAAAGAAAGTGGTCAAGATCCCCATACACTATCAACCTTTTGACTTAACAAGCTTACTCGTAACAAGACCATACATCTCGTAAGGTCAAGTTATAGTCCACACAAAACTTAATTAGGTTGAAAAATGCACATCTTATGATTTCATCTTATGACTCGTAACTTATCCTTACGGCTCTTAGTGAGCCACTCATGCTCAGAGCAAAATCAAGACACAAACTTACATGATTTAGTTACGACTCCTCCTAACGACTCATCATGAATCTTTTCAACTTGTTCCCTCAAATCGTACCAAGGACATAAACTTAACACCACACACTGGTCACCCTACGACTAGGGTCACCTTACCCATTAAGACACCCTACAACTCGTGAGGTCAAGTCATAACCAAGGCAGTTGTAATACCCTAAAAATATAGACCAATATTAGAATAATGCTTCAAGGTTATGAGAAACAAATTATAGTTTTTGCTAGTTTTATGAGTGAGTTTGATGTGTATTAACGCCTCAAATAACTTCTAGTTGTTAGATGAATCCACAAATCCCTTACCGATAGAGTTTTTTATAAGAATATCTCCTTAATCAACTTCAAAAGGGCATATATTTTTCTCTACTTAGAATTTTCAGATCAAGACCTACCAACAGATAGATACTTGAATTAGCTTTCCAGTGAAACCAATATTGTCTTGATTCAATAACCAGGTAAGAAGTTATGGCAATTTTAGTTCTAGGAAGTAAGGCACCACGATACCACCGCGTTGCGGTGACAGGCCAAATGGCATTTGTCCTTTGTTGGCATAGTTTATTAGCTCATCACAATAAGTTTGTGTCTCATCAGAAATTGCAATAGGAGCAGTACCGCATCGCAGTAGAGTGCAAATATGTACTCGTCAGTTTCCAGTAATGGAATGTGATAGAACAGCGTCGTGCCAGAGTGCCAGCTCACACTTATCCTTTTCCAGTGGTGCAACACGATACCACCGCATCGCACCAAAGTGCATTTTTACACTTTTCCATGGAATGCATTACATAAAAATTCCAATGGCTTATCGCGATGAAGGGCAAAAATAGGAATTTCTATAATAGAAATTTAATTTCTCCCAAGGGCAGTTTGGTCATTTCCCATGACCCTAATCCATGAAACATGGGATTAAAGCCACAATATCCTATTAGGTCATTATTTTGTTCAATTTCTCCCAAATCAAAAGTAGTTTCTCTCAAAGAACAAACCCTAGCCTCCAAGATTCAAGCTCAAGTCCAAGAAAACCTCCAAAGAACCTCCAATAATCTAATTTTAAACTCAAAGTTGCAATTTTTACAAGTTATTGTGATTTTAATCATGAATCCCCATGAATTTTGATTCTATACCATGTTTACATAAAATTGTGGTTGCTATTAAATCCCACACATTTTAATGGTGTTATTTGATGATTCAATTCATAATTAGTGATGTTGGTGTTGAAATCATGCTATTACTACAAGATTTAAACTATTTCCATACTTAGCTTAACCTACAAATATCAAGTATTTGATGAAATGCCTCAAAGAGTGAGTTTTGAATAGTGACCCTTGTTATGTTTCAAGTGTTTCCACATGGAATGCATTATAATATATTTTAAATATTATGACGTCCACATCATGTTCACGTGAATTCAGAATAAAACCCTCAGCTTATGATTTGGTCATGTGATTGTGCGATCTCTTCATGTTATAAAGCATCCCCATGTTAAAGTCTTAGTCCCCATGTGTTTGATGAAATACTTAAGTGAATAATTGTGAACAATGATTTCCTTCCATGGATTCAGAGCTTTCATGTAACCCTATTGTTATTATTATCGAGTCCTAGGGGTTATGAATACCCAAAACTTAGCAGTTTATAGAATTTCAGTAGTTACAGAATAGGTCAGATAAACCATGAGCATATTTAGTAGTCAACCATCATGATTAGTTACTTGTCCAGTTAAGCGTAGCTTAGTCCCATAATAAACGTTTGTTCAGTTGTGAGTAGGATTCAGTATTGAGTTAGCCAAGGGATGGGGGCTCACCCATTAGTTAGGACTGGGTCCTTATAAGAAATTCCTAAGTTCCAGAACAACGTAGCTAGAGTAGGTCATGAAATGTCACCCACTAGTTTAGGACTGATATCTCAGGGATCACTCGCCAATTTAGGACTGATCTCAAGTGTCACTCGCTAGATTAGGACTGAATCTATAGCCATTATTAGTACCCGTGGCACGGTTCTATCGCCCTTCCAACTGGGTCACAGGTTGGACCCCTATCAACTTAGATTTGGGGCATGTTGGTTAGATGATACCTCCTACAGTTTCAGATTTAGTACTCAGTTTAGAATTAAGTTTAGTCTTGCTTAACCATAGCATATAGTTTATCAGTTATTCAATTATCAGATTTTAATATTTCAGTTTATATAATATATTTTATGCTTGGTCATACATCCTTAGTCTTTACAGATTTCATGCATTCTTACTCAGTACCTCATGTTATACATTCAGTCAGTTATTACTCATGCACATAAAACCATGCATATTAGCCTACCTCATTTAGCATACTAATATATAAGTACTGATTGCATACTCATTTTTTGCACTATGATGTATCATATCATAAGTTTGGACGCTCAGTTCCTGGATCACGCATAGACCTTCCAGATTATCAAACGTAGCAGTGGTGAGTCCACATATTTCAAGGATAGGCTATATTTATTTTTATGTTTTCAGTTCAGTAGTTAGTCAGAGTTAGTTGGGGGGTTTTCCTATTAGCTCCACAGTCAGTCAGTAGAGGGTTTTAAAACTAGTACAAACAGTTAGTCAGTCATTAATTTTTTAGTTGTCATTGTCCGACATTTTATTCAACATTATCAGTATTGCTTCACGGATATTGTCAGAACTATGATTTAAAAACCTTATGGCATTCCTCAGTTAAATTTTGCATATGATCTTTTGTTATCAGTTTTACTCAGTGGTCACAGCAAGTACTAGCTCATGGGTTAGCTTGTGGTCCCTTGGGACCGTAAGCACCGTGTGACACCCAGGGTATACTCTTGGGATGTTACAAACTTGGTATCAGATCCTAAGGTTGTAAAGTATCCTAGGAAGTCCGAAAGCCGCATCAAGTAGAGTTTTATCCGTGGGTGTAAAGCGTGCCAAACTTATGGACAAAAGGCTATGAGGCATTTTAAGAAATATTTCCCTTCTTTCAGTGTTCATATCGTTCAAAAGAGCATGAGCTCAAGTTGAACTCTTTGTCCAATTTAATTCTTCCTTTTGTTTCCAGACTTTGCCTCCTGGAAAGACAAACGGAAGAAGAAATGTAAACCAGCCAGCACCTCTGCTCATTTAAGAAGATCCCCTGAATACGCATGTTTCTCATGCAGAGTTCAGAGCTGCATTCACTACTCTAGCTCACTCTGTAGTGACTCAGAATGTTCAGCCGACCACTATTCCAGCCAGCCCAGTGGCCAATGCTGCTGCAGCTAGAATTTGGGACTTTACCCAAATGAATCATTTTCTGTTCTCAAGATCCAAATTGTAAGAGGATCCGCAGGAATTCCTAGACATAGTCCAGAAGGTAACAAATATTATGGGGGTGACTTCTAGTGAGAGTTCTGAATTGGATGCTTACCAATTGCAGGATGTAGTTCACACTTGGTTTAAGCAGTAGAAAAGGGATAGAGGCGTAGATGCATGACCTATAAAGTGGGAGGAGTTTGCTACTGCTTTCTTAGAGGGATTTTTCTTATTGGAGTTGAGGAAAGCTAAGGTGTTAGAATTCATTAATTTAAAGCAAGGCAGCATGAGTGTGAAAGAGTATTCCCTTAAGTTTACTCAGTTATCTATGTATGCTCCTCATGCGGTGGCTGATAACAGATCTAGGATGAGTAAGTTTGTATCTGGGGTTTCTGATAGGTGCGGTCAAGAAGTGTAGGAATGCAATGTTAATCAATGAGATGGACATACCTAGGCTTATGGACCATGCTCAATAGATTGAGAAGCAAAAGCTTAATTAATACCCTAAACTTTCTTTAAGTTAAATCTAGTCTCCCAAAGAGTTAGTGATGACTTCCTAAATTATTAATGTTTAAATCAGATAGAATTTCCCCAATTTCAAATTATTATCATGTGGAAAATTGAATTAGATTTCCAACGATACCAATTTTATCCAAATCTGGTATCGGAGTAAAAAGTTATGGACGTTTTACATAGAACTATCGAAACTACCTAGAAGCGACAGACCGTCGAGCTAGCGACAGACCGTCGAGCTAGCGACGGACCATCGCCCAAGCCATCTCGACTAAGGTAGTGAACCCAACTTCTGGTCAAGTGCAATGGCCAAGACTGATGAACCGTCGATCTAGTGCTGGACCATCGCTCAAACCATCACAGATGAGGTAGAAAGTTTAGGTTCTGGCCAAATACGATGGTCAGGGCCAACGGACCATCGAGCCAGCAATGGACCTTCGCCCAAACCATTGCCACTTCCGATCAGCAATTTGAAGCCATTTTTAAAAGGGTATTTAGGTCTTTTTTCACCTATTTTAACCCTTAATTATACCAGACCAGGGCTCATAACTTCATTATTTAACTATAACACCAAATTAAGGTTTCTATCAAAACTCAATCCCCAAGAACAAAAAACCCTAGGTGTTTAATTCCAAGTCAAGAATTCAAGCAAGATTCCCTCCACCAATCTTTAAGAAATCATCTACCCAGGAATGTAAAACGTTGATTCATGGGTTTGTTTCACCCATAAAGCTCAAGAATCCCATTTTAAACTCATAAATTGTGATTTCCATGTGGTGGATTGATTTTAATTATGTTGATGTGGTTGTATGAATCCCAAGTTGGGGTCTTTATGTACTTTTCATGAAATTATGCTAGTATATGGGTTGGATACTTTTAAATTGAGTTGATTAGGGTAACCATGATGCATGAACTAGTGTATATACCTAAGCCTAAGGTTATGCATGCAATGTATTTGATAAAATGCCCAAGAGAATAAGAATCATACTTTAGGACTCAATTATGACCAAATTGATGAACCCATATTTTACCCTTATGTTCAAAATAACTCCCATGTTATTGTTATTCATTGAAATTGTTTGATGGATTGTTCATGAGATTAGCCCTATGAAATTATGACATGTTTATATGCATTTCTATTCATGTACCAAACCATGATAATCAAGGGCCTCAGGAAAATTCCCTAATAATTGTATTATGGATTGTTTATTATGGTCGTGAGTCCAGGAAGTGTCATGTCTTGTAGGTTTTATATTATCGGGTTCTGGGGGTAATTGTACCCAACATTTAGCTATGTTCCTAGAGCCAGTATCAGTTTTCAAGATACTCTCAGTTAACCCATGCTCAGTAGAATTGAGTCAGACTCATGACTCAGGAAAACTCAGAAATCCCAATAATCTCAGAAATCTCAGTAACTCAGTAATCTCAATAGTATTTCGTCAGTCAATGAAACTCATTGAACCCAATCTAGTTTCATTCAATTAATCATGTTTCAGTGTCTATTGCGATGGGAGTAGGAATTAGCACCAAGTGAATCCAAGGATGAGGCAAATCCTTAGAAGAAAATTCTTTCGTTCTAGAACTATGTAGCTAGCATAGGTTGAGACATCAACACTGACAGATGAGGTTTGATGAGATATATTAATACTGTCATATGAGGGTCCCACTATTCTCTTTTGGGAATACTGTCAGATGAGGGTCACCCACAACTTGTCCTTACCAGTGGTGCGATATTGAAACCCTTCTAATTAGGGTCACAAATTGGACCCCAACTCAGCTATAATAACTTATTTAGGGCATGTTGGTTAGATGACTACTTACCACAGTTATAGTCTCAGTCTCAGTTTCAGTAATAGAACTCTGATAGTTCTACAGAATTTAGGACTGTCAGATACTGTTACCTAGTTTAGTATGAAATTCAACTAGTTCCATCAAAAATAGAACTGTCAGACACAGTCATTCAGATAATAGTATATCAGTTATATAAAACTTATGTTATCAGTATTCAGATTCAGTGATGTCATGATCTCAGTTACAATTCAAGTATTCATGCATGTACTCTCGAATTCATGTTATTCAGTCAGTTAGTATAGTTCATGCATATAAACCCCTTGTATTTAGCCTACCTTACTTCCATACCAGTACATTCAATCGTACTAACACACTTGCGCTATGGTGTTTTATACCATAGGTTCAGAAGCACGAGCTCCTGAGCATCCTTAGTAGATCAGACATTCAGCAACCAGACTAGTAGTGAGTCCTTATCATTCAAGAATAGCATGATTATTTTATTATTTTCTTATTTCAATAGTCTAGAGTTAATTGGGGACATATCCCAGTTTGGAGTTAATTGGGGCCATCTCTATAGTTTTTTAGGGACAACTCCACAGTCTTTTATTCTGGAGTTAGTTGGGGACAACTCCACAGTTTTTAGACAGTTTAGAGGCTTTCAAACTAGCATGTTTAGACAGTTATTTCAGTTTTGGTTTGGTGATACCGTATTATTCAGATATTATATTTTATCAGATATTTGAACCTTATGGACCTTCAGTCTTTTATTCCACATTTATACAGTATGTTATGCATTGCTCAGTATAAATATCAGTCATGGGTTATCTTATGGTCCTTCGGGGTCATGAGCACTGTATAGCATTCTGGGTACCAGATTTAAGGTGTTACACTTAAGAAGAAAGAAAGAGACAATAATAAAGCCAAAATGGGTAGCTTTAGTTTTTCTAAGCCAAGGTTCGAAGGTGGTAACCGTTCTCAATTTAGCCAGAATTTTTTAGCCCCAGCTCTATCTTCAGCTAGTGCATCAGTACCAAAGTTTTGGAATGACAGTCGAGATGGGCGTCAGGCTCTAAAACCTAAGGTAGTGCTAGAAGTAGTCATACCCATCTGCTTTGCGGAGAATATGGTAGGAATCACCTAGGTGTGAGTAGAGATAGCAGTTATGTATGTTTTCGATATGGGAAGCCAGGCACAGGATAAGGGAGTTTAGAGTAATGGCTCAGAGGAGAAAAGATTTGCGCCAACAGGGTCAGTCTAACCATTCTCTAGTCCCATCTGATTACCCAACTCAGCAGGGTGCCACTTCCAATGCAACCAGTGGCCAACATCATAATAGGCTATATGCACTTCAGTCCTGATATGATGAGGAAAGTTCTCCTGATGTAGTTACGGGTATGTTACAAACCTTTCATATTCTTATGTATGTTTTACTAGACCACAAAGCTCTACTTTCTCTTATACACCCCCTTCCCCCATATAGCTATCAACTTCGTATTAGACTCAAAATATTAGTGGAGTCCTTCTTGGTGTCTACCTTAGTGGGCAAATCTATCCTAGCCAGACGGTCTACAGAAACTGCTCGGATTTAGTATCTTGGAAAATCCCTTTAGTTGATTTTAGAAATAGAGCTATTCAGTTTCAGGTTCTTGATAAACTAGTCAGGGAATGAAGGAGTAGCACCTCAGTTCTTAGGGGTCATATGTATTGTCAGTCACCTCTCGAAATCCTATGACACCACATGATCTAGAGTTAGCAGCATGAGCCTAGGAATTTAGTAGTAGTGAAGGCTTAGAATAGCATATGCACGAATTTATGGTACTGACTCAAAATTAAGCATGATGATATAGGGGTGATTTAGGGATGTGATAATTGTAGGCTATGATAAAAGTAGTTGGGTTATTACAGATTTGGGGATACCCAGGATGTGTGTTAGAATCTAAGTTTGAATCTTTGAAGGTTGAGCTAATAGAAAGAAGAGTTGAAAATTCTAAGTTAGTCAACTTTAAGTTGTTACATGATGATTGTTGGGGCTATAGAAATCTAAGAGTTGTATCTCAGAAGAAAGTACTAGCAGCAAGTTTTACATTATCGGGCATAGTCATTCAGAGTGAGTTTACCAATTATGTGTATTTTCATACTCCAGATTCTAGAGTAAAGTGGTGGCAATCCAGTTTAGAGATGTTGATTAAGTGGTTCCAAGACTTATAATGATGGTCTTAAGCTAAGAGGGAGATGATAGAACAAGTAACCAAATTAGGCTCTCAGATTCTAGTAGTGGTGCCAGCATATTATAGAACATCAGTAGGGGAGAGTAATGCCTTACCCATCCTCATCTCTGTGCAGAGTTTTAAACTTCAATCATCACAACACCTACTCATGCTTTATATGTTAGCTCCATGATCATAGTTCACATTTTTGCACATCATAGAGAATTATGTGTGCTTCCCATTCTCAGTATAATGAGTTTCAGTTTGCTCAGTTATATGAATAATATTCCATAAAACTTATGAACTCCAAAATTGGGTCATGCAACTCATAATTCATGTATTTATGCTTTATCGTATGTTTAGTTCCAGTACTCATGCTACATATAATGATCAGCGGAATTCAGATTTATGTCATGCATCATGCTTTAGATTCCAGATAATCAGTTATGACTCAGTTCATATGTGTCTCGTGCATCATCTCTGACTTTCCTCAGTATTTCAACCAAGTCAGTATATTTTGTAGGACATAATATCCCAAGGGGGAGATATACTGTAATCCCCCAGGATTTCAGGTTCTAAACACTCATAAGTTGACTCTCTTAGTTATATCTCATCCTTATAGCCATTCTCATGTCATTTTATGTATTCAAGGAATCAGTTCAGTTCATGATATTCAATTCATGTGTCAAGTTCAAATCATCTATGTAATCATGTTCTAAGTCATACATGTTTAGCACATGATCTCAGTTACCTCAGTACAGTACTCTCAGCTCAACCAGTCTCATTCGAGAATGAATGTTCCCAAGGAGGACATATTGTTATACCCCAAAAATTCAGACCAATATTAGAACCATGCTTTAATATCAAGAGAAATAAATTATAGTGATTTGCCAATTTTATGAGTGGGTTTGACGTATATTAAGGCCCTCAAATAATTCTTAGCTATTAGACGAATCAAAACATCCCTTACCGATTGAGTTTTTGGTAAGAATGTTGCCTCAGTCAACTTCAAATGAGCATACCTTTTGCTCTACTCAGAATTTTCCAGCTCAAGACCCACCAAAAGATATATAATTGAATTATCTTTCCAGTGATACCAATCTTGCCTTAATCCGATAACCGGAAAAGAAGTTATGGCGATTTTAGTTCTAGGCAGTAAGGCACCACGATACCACCGCATCACGGTGACAGGCCAAATGGCATTTTTCCTTCATTGGCATAGTCCATTAGCTCATCATGATAAGTGTATGTTGTATCAAAAATCATGAGAAGAGCAGCACCGCATCGCGGTAGAGTGCAAATCCACTCTCGTCAGTTTCTAGTGACGCAACGTGATAGTACCATGTCGCACTAGAGTGCCAGTTTGCACTCGTCCTTTTTCAGTGACGCAATGTGATACCACTATGTTGCATCAAAGTTCATTTTTTCACTTATTCGTGGAATGTACTAGCAGACAAATTCCAGTGGCTTACCGCGATGGCACCACATCGCGGTGAAGGACAAAAATAGGAATTTCAGTGATGAAAATATAATTTCTCCTAGGGGCAGTTTGGTCTTTTTCCCATGACCCCAATTCATGAAAAATATGAGATTAAAGCCCCAATAGCCTATTAGATCATTATTTTGTTTAATTTTTCCCAAATCAAAAGTAGTCTATCTCAAAGCACAAACCCTAACCTCCAAGATTCAAGCTCAAGTCCAAAAAAACCACTAAAGTACCTCCAAGATTCTTCAAGCAAGGTATGTTAAATGTTTATCCATAGGTTCCTTCCACCATGGAATCCAAAAATCTAATTTCAAATTCAAAGTTGCAATTTTTACAAGTTATTGTGTTTTTTATTATGATTTTAACCATGAATCCCCATGAATTTTGATTCTATACCATGTTTACATGAAATTGTGGTTGTTCATATATCTCACACATTTTAATGATATTATTCGCTGATTTAATTCATAATTAGTAATGTTGGTATTGAAATCATGCTATTACTTCAAGCTTTAAACTATTCCCATGCTTAGCTTAACCTACGAATATCAAGTGTTTGATCAAATGCCTCAAAGAGTGAGTTTTGAATAATGACCCCTGTTATGTTTCAAGTGCTTTCACATGGAATGCATTATAGTATGTTTTAAATATTATAACGGTCATATCGTGTTCATGTAAATTTAGAATAAAACCTTCAGATTATGATTTAGTCGTGTGATTATGCAATTTTTTCATGTTATAAAGCATCCCCATGTTAAATTCTTAGTCCCAATGTGTTTGATGAAATGCTTATGTGAATAATTGTGAACAATTATTTCCTTCCATGGATTCAGAGCTTTCATATGACCCTGTTGTTATTGTTATCGAGTCCTGGGGGTTATGAATACTCGAAACTTAGCTGTTTAAAGAATTTTAGTAGTTACAGAATAGTTTAGATATACCATGAGCATATTCAGCTAGTTAACCATCATGATCACTTACTTGTTATATTAAGTTAGCTCAGTCCCATAATCAGTGTCAGTTCAATTGGGAGTAGGATTCAATACTGAGCGAGCCTAGGGATGGGGGCTCACCCATCAGTTAGGACTGGGTCCTTAGGAAAAAAACTCTAAGGTCCAAAACTACGTAGGAGCGTAGGTTATGAGTTGTCACCCACTAGTTTAGGATTAATACTCTCGGGGATCACCTGCCAGTTTCGGATTGATCTCAGGGGTCACCCGCCAGATTAAGACTGACTCCACAGCCATTGTTAGTACGCGTGGCATGGTTCTAGCACCCTTCCAACTAGGGTCACAGGTTGGACCCCTATCAGCTTAGATTTGGGGCATGCCGGTTAGATGATACCTCCCATAGTTTCAATTTCAGTACTCAATTCAGAATTCAGTTCAGTCTTGCTTGACCAAAGCATACAGTTTATCAATTATTCAGTTATCAGATTTCAGTATTTCAGTTTACAAATTATATTTCGAACGTGTTTTATGCTTGTCCATGCATCCTCAGTCTTTACAGATTTCATTCATTCTTACTCAGTATCTCATGTTATACATTCAGTCAGTTATTACTTATGAACATAAAACCATGCATATTAGCCTACCTTATTTAGCATACCAGTAAATTTAAGTACTAATCACATACTCATTTATTGCGCTATAATGTATCATATCATAGGTTCGGATGCTCACTTCTCGAATTGCATATAGACCTTCCAGATTATCAGATATAGCAGTGATGAGTCCTCATATTTCGAGGACAGGATATATTTATTTTTATTTTTTCAGTTCAGTAGTTAGTTGGAGTTAGTGGGGGTTTGTCCCATTAGCTCCATAGTCAGTCAATAGAGGCTTTTTAGACTAGTATAGACAGTTAGTCAGTCATCATTTTTTTAATTGTCATTGTCAGACATTTTATTCAGTATTATTAGTATTATTTCACAGACATTGTCAGAACTATGATTTAAATACCTTATGGCATTCCTCAGTAAAATTCCACATATGATCTTTTGTTATTAGTTTTACTTAGTGTTAATAACAGGTACTAGCTCATGGGTTAGCTTATGGTCCATAGGGACTGTAAGCACCATGTGACACCCAGGGTGTATTCTCGAGGTGTTACAACAGTGAGCTCAAAGCTCAAAATATTTTCAAGGTCAAAAATCTGGGGTGTTTCATTCTTTAATTAATTTTGTAGCTTCAATAGAATCTAAACATTGTAAAAATCCCAAATTAGGGGTCCTCCTATAAAGGACTTCCCCATTCAAAAGGAAATTATTGTCTATTCGGAGGATTATGTTCTTCTTATTGACGGTTGCATCTTTGGGGTATGCCCCTGCTTCTAGATACCTCTTGATATCAAAGTACCATGGATTTCCAACAGGTTTTGCCTCAACTTGTGCATAATGTCCAGGTTGCTCCTTTAAACTTATTTTCAGCGGATTAATGTAAATTTGATTCAGGTGCTAAATTATAGAGGATATAGTGGCTAAGGCATTGCCATACTTATTTTGTATCCTTGGGATATGCTTGAATTCCACTTCTTTGAATCTCCTACATAACTCCTGTACTAATTCTACATATGGGGTGATTTTAGAGTTCTTTACGGCCTATTTCCCTCGAACCTGGTGGATCAATAAAGTAGAATCTCTAATGACCAATAATTCATACACATTCATATCAATAGCCAATTTGAGATAAAAAAAATGCAAGCCTCATATCCAGTCATTTGGTTAGTGCATAGGAAACATATTTTGGAGGTAACTAGATAATGTTGACTAGTTTACGATATTAAGACCGCTCCAATTCCCACACCCTTGAAATTAACCTCCCCATCAAAGAACAATATCCAACCAAATATGCTTCATCAATGTCTTCTCCTATGAACAATACCTATTCATCTGGGAAATAAGTTCAAAGTAGCTTATATTCATCATTGACGAGGTTCTCTATTAAATGATCCGTTAGGGCTTACCTTTTGATTGATTTTTAAGTGACTTATACAATGTCAAGCTCACTCAGAAATATTTGCCATTTGGCCAATTTCCCCATAGGCATGGCCTTTTGGAATATGTAGGATCCATTCTGGAAATAAGATACGTTGTATATGACGTCAGGTAATGCCTCAACTTCTGGGCCACCCAGGTCAATACAAAATATGTCTTTTTCAATAGCGTGTAACGATCCTCATGTGGAGTGAAATTTTTACACAAGTGATAAATTGTTCCTTCATTCTTTCTAGTTTCATTATGTTACTCTAAAACACATCCAAATGCATTGTTTGAGACTAATAAATACAACAATAGAGGGATTTATTCTCTTGGAAGAACTAGTACTAGTAGACTGGATAGATAATCCTTGATTCGGTCAAAAGCTCGTTGGCATTCCTTAGTCTATTCATTTTTCGCATCTTTCTTTAACATCTTGAGGATTGGTTCGCAAATAACCATTGACTAGGCTATGAACCTGCTGATGTAATTCAACCTTTCTAAGAAACTCATGACTTTCTTTATCGTCTTCGGAAGTGACAGTTCTTGGATCACCTTAATTTTTGAGGGGTCGAGCTCAATGCCCCTTCTACTAACTATAAAACCCGATAGCTTCCCAGCTGATGCCCCAAAGGCACACTTGGTAGGATTCAGCTTCAAATTGTACTTCCACAATCGATCAAAGAACTTTACCAAATGGGCCAAGTGGTCCAAACTCTTGCAAGATTTGATAATCACATCATCCATGTACACTTCAATCTTCTTATTGATCATATCATGAGATATAGTTGTCATGTCTCTCATATAAGTAGCCCCAATATTCTTGAGACCGAAGGGCATCACCCTATAGTGTTAAACACCCCAAGGTATATTGAAATCCAATTTCTCTGTATCTTCTTTGTCCATCATTATTTGATAATACCCGACAAAATAATCCACAAACGACTACATTTCATGCCTCGCACAATTGTCAATAAGAATTTAGATGTTGGGTAATGGAAAATTATCTTTATGATTGCTTTGTTCAAACCTCTATAACTAATAAAAAATCTGATATCTCCATCCTTCTTTGGTACTAGAATAATGTTAGCTAGCCATGTTGGGCACTTACTAACTTCAACTACACTGGTCTGGATTTTCTTAGTGACTCTCTCCTTAATTCTTAGACTCGTATTTGGATTGAACTTCTAAGACTTTTGCTTCACAGGACTGAACCCCAAATCAGTTAGCAACTTGTGTGATACGATATCTGTACTTAATCCTGGCATGTCATCATAGGACCAAAAAAATATATCAATGTATTATTTAAGCAACCTGATGAGTTTTTTCTTTGCTTCCATCAGACGAACATTGATTCTGATTTCTTTGACATCACCATCATCACCTA
Source organism: Capsicum baccatum var. pendulum (assembly GCA_030864225.1). Taxonomy (NCBI): domain Eukaryota; kingdom Viridiplantae; phylum Streptophyta; class Magnoliopsida; order Solanales; family Solanaceae; genus Capsicum; species Capsicum baccatum. The sequence goes on from CM061560.1 coordinate 164,016,006, forward strand.
GACTAATTACCCTAGTCTCCTCTTGGTTGGGTCATTCGTGATCCTCAAAATTTTTTAGTTTCTCTATCTAGAGCCATTGTTCCCTCATCATATTCTTTCCATTCGTCATTATCTGCCTCAATTTTTTCATTTAGCTCTTGACATGACATGACATGACATTAGTAGGTTTTAAATTATTATTATTAATAAAATCATAAACAACATAAGTTAGATTATAGTGATCAGATAATGCAACAAAAACAAGTAGAAAATATTTTTGCAATAAGGGGGGCTTTCATTGAAATTTAGAAAATTACAAACGTTAACTATGATCCGCACTAGTACAGGCCTAAGCTTTTTGGAAAGCATAAAAAGTGAAAATAAGGTAAATAAGACTTAAAGGGTGGGTCTCTAGCCTCATTCGAACTACCACCAATTTTATAAAAGTTAAATTTCATTCTTTCATCTACCACATCAACCAGGGAGTCATGATTGGAGTGGAAGTCTAGTTCGATAGCTTCTCCCCTGATTAATCTTTCTCGATCTCGGTCTTCTCAGAGAAATATTCTATAATAGCATCACACTCCTTGAAAAAGTTTCCTATTCCATCATCGAGACCATCGCTTGTAGGCATTTCAGATATAGGAAATGACTGGTAAAGCATAGGTAATTTCATCACTTCTTAATTACTATTACCATTCATTCTTTCCTCTCCAGCAACTAAGTGACAGTTAAGGAAGGAATTTTTATTTACCTAGTAAGTATTGATGTCCAGAAGGGTTTTGTTAACACAGATCAATTTATACTTATTTAATTACCTAATAAAGTAAAAATAACTCGAAAGGCAAATATGTTAGATCCCATTAGTGGTAAGTAATACAACATATCTAACATAAAGTAAACACATAAGGTTGTTTTTATCTTAGGTAAATTGATCCATGAGAAGGTATCGACTTGAAAGAAATTAATGGACAGGACTTTGTCCATTGATTTTAAGAGAAGTAGGTCTTTAACAGGAAGTTTGTCAAGTCTAAAATCTTTGGACAGCTCCATCAGCTGACTTTGGATTCACATGAATTTTCTTAACAAAATGGGAGAAAAAGTTTTAAAAGACAGAGGTCGGGCAGAAAGGCAAACTACATATCTCACAAAAGAGAAATCAGGCCATACATAGTTCAAATCTGCAAGTACAAAACTTTACTTCATTGAAATCTCATTGGAGTTCATTACATCAGGAAAATATGAAAGAAAAATGGCAACAAAATGGGCAAGACTAATGACTAGGTCCTAGATATATGCAAGCATTCCCGCTTTATTTTGCTTCTTCCATATCTTGATCTTCTACGAGTGGAATGGTGGGAATTTCAATTTGACTCTTCCCTCGCATTTGAATGTGAGGCTTGTCCCGCTCCTTCTTTCTCATAGCCTTTAGCCAGATCGTCAATATTACTCTCAAAATTCTTTTTTTCTTGTGAGATCAATTATTTGACTTTAGCAATTTCCTTATCAAATTAATTAATCTTCCTAACCACTTTCTTGGTATCTGGCTTTAGCATTTCCTTCATTTGGACTTACTCCACCATCCGTTTTTTCATTTGAACGATTCTTAAGTCCATAACCGGTTTTATTTATAGATTAGAAATGTGTTTAAATGGAAAGTGAAGAATGGTTGAAGACTTTCTGGGAGACCTGGAATGTTTTGGGCGGACTTTGAATAGTAGGCATAAAGTTTTACCTAAAGAGTTTCTAAAACTTTGTTTAAGAGTAGATCAATTTACCTATGATTCAAACAACGCACTTAAGCACATAAAACATGTATATCACATAAAACAGTTATATCACACAATAATAGGATAATAAACACGTCTTAATTAGGTAACCCTTTTGAGCCAAGAGTTTGCCTAGAAAATTTGAAGGAAGTATATGTCTTACCCTAGGAGCAAGAATACTAAACATTTTTATTTTTAGTTTATAATAGATCTATTTAAGTTACCCGATTTATCCGCACCCCCTACAATTGGTATCAAAGTCTATGTTGTTTAAAGTTACAGAAGTAGTATATATTTGGATTTATTTGATTAATTTAATTTGGATTTATTTGATTAATTTATTAATTATGATAAAATAAGATTTAGATATCCACCAAAATATTATAAATATTGTTTAGATGAATAACGTACAAAAACCACAAAAATATAAAGAATTAAAACAAATAATATCTGAAAAACGTAAAGAATTAAAAATAAGGATAGAAAGACTACAGTATAACATAATTGTTGGAGTTAGTAAAAATTAAATAAATGCACAAAAAGAAGAAATATTAAATTTAGAATCAACAATAGATAGTCTAGAATATATATATCAACATAACCTATATACATTTAAATAAAATGAACAAAGAAGAATTTATAATAGATGAAAAAACATATCAAAATCACGAAGGATCAAAAATAAAAATAGCATTCTCTAATATAGGAAGAAGATATAAGAAAATAAGTGAACATTTATATTTAATGTTAGAAAAAAGAAGAATTAAAATTAGAAGATAAGTTGGCAGTCATGGTAAGAATATAAAAAAAATGAAGAGATAGACAGAAAAAAGGAAATAGATAAAATAAAACAACAAACCACAGAAGAAATAGGAAAAATAAAAGAAACCAAAAATAGTAGGACTGCTGAATTAGAAAAAGAACTACAAATGCTAAAAGATTTGTATGAAAAAAGACAGTAAAAAAAAAGATAGGGAACAAAAATTATTAATTGAGATAAATCAATTTAAAGAAAAAATAAAAGGAGAAAAAAAGAATTAGAAACCAGTGAATTAGAAATAAATATAATAGATGCTGAAGAAACAGATAATTATGACTCGAAAGATAGTGAAACATATATAGAAATTCTAGAAAACATAGGAAAACTAGAAATTAATGAAAAACAAGAAGTAATTAATAAAGAAAATCTAGAACTAATAAATACAGAAGTAAATACTCTAGATAAAAATATAATACTTAGTACACCAGAAATAAGAAAACCAACCTATAATTACAAAACTAAGTTTAAAAGATACAATCCAAAGGATGAATATAATAAATGGACACCAAAACAAAAAATTAATTACAACTTTTTAGATTTAGACTGTGTAATAGACACAAATAAAATAATACAACTATGGGTAGGATACATGTCAAAACAATTATTAGATAATAAAATAGATACAACAAACACACCAGAATATATAGAAAAGACGTTAATAGGAACAGTAAAATTATGGTTTTTAAACCTAGCCGAAATAAGTAAAAAGGGTATTAAGATCTGATACTAAAACAGAAGGAACATCAACAACTACTAAAATATTATCAACAGAAATATTGCAAAAAAAATGAAATAGCTATAAGAGAGGAATTTAGCAGTATAACAACAGAAGAAGAAGAAGAAGAAAATAAAGAAAAAGATATGAATAGAAATTTAATGTTAAAACTAGCAATATGTAATATGTGCTATATAGATGAGTATACGTGCGCATTTAAAGAATATTATTATAAAGGAACATATAATATAGAAGAAAGTAAAGAAATAAGGAAATTATATTTTAATAAATTACCTGGACCATTTAGTTCAAAAATAATAAAGAGTTGGGATGAAGCAAAAACAGTAGATACCCTAGGAGCAAGAATAAAACTTTTACAACAATGGTATAGAAATTTATGTGAAAAATATAGAGAAGAAATAAAAAATGAAAAAAATATTAATAAGAAATTTAGCATGTTGCAAAGATAAAATAGCACCTCAATTTGGATGTGAAGAAAGATATTATAAGAAAAAAAAAGACATAAGAAATATAAGAAATACAAGAAATCAAAATATAAGTATAAGAAACCAAGAAAAAATATTATGTTAAAAATTATAAACATAAAAGACCATATAGGAAAAAGAAATCTATAAAAGAATGTACTTGTTATAATTGTGGAAAACTAGGACATTTAGCTAGAGATTGTAAATTACCAAAAAACCCTAAAAAAAACAAATATCAGAAATAAAAATAGAAAATACAGAATATGTGCAGATAGGTTATATAGATTATGAATTAGAAAGTGAGGACAGTATATATGAAATTTCGGAGAATGAAACAGATAATGAAATAGATAGTGAGTTAAATGAATCAAATGACTGAAGAAAATATAAAAATGAACCAAATAACTGAAGAAGATATAAAAATAATAACAAAGGAAGAATATTTAAATGAAGAAGGAACAGATCAAAAAATAATATTTGACAGTAATATATTTGATGAAATAAAAGGAAAAAAGTTAGACCTAAGTGTAGAAAAAATATTTAAAATACCAACAATAAAAAATATATTTAGTAGAAAAAAGGAAGAATATTACGTAGTAAGCCAAAAAGAACATGTAACATACTGTAGATATGCAAAAGGAAGATCTAGTATACCACTAGTAACAAAACAAATAATTAATTAATAAATAAATGATATAAAAAGTAAAGACCCAATAAAATATGTACACCTTGGAGGACAGAGATATTGATAAAAACATGTGTTAGAAAAGGAATAGATACACCAATAGAATTATATTTAGCAGGTGATAGAATTATAAAACTTATAGAAAAAAGTATAATAACTGTCATAAAAGGAAATTTAATATACCAAAAATTTAAATTTATAATAAGTGCGAATTATTCAGCAGCAATAACAGATAAAAATATAGATAAATCATTAGTATTATATTGGAAAATATCAGGAATAGAATTAACCCCAGAAAGTAAAATATTTACAGTAAGATGTAAAAATCTATATGTATTAACAACAAAACATAAAATAACAAGAAAAAATAAAATTATTAAAATACAAATAGAAAGTTCTTTTGAACAATTTGTAAAAACAACTGATAATACTGATTATAGTTATGAAAATATAGACATAGAAGAAGCTTTAGAAATAATAAATAATAGAATAAGTACATAAAAAAGAATAGCTCATGAAAAATCAGAATCATCAAGCTCATCAAAAAGAACAAGTTATGAAACAACTTCAACAGTTAATTTAAACCAATATTACATAACAGGTACAATAAATAAAAAAGAATATTTAATACTCTTAAACACAGGACAAGAAAAAAATTATATAGCAAAATATCTAGTAAAAAGTGAAGAAATAAAATCTAATAGTAATATATGCCCAGATCTACCAAGAGTCTAATAAACATTACGGATACGGAAGAAAAAGAAATAATAATAGGAGTTAGACAAATAAAAATAGAATTTGAAATAAAGGAAGAAATGCAAAAAACAGATATAATATTAGGAATAAAATGGTTAGAACAAGTAAAACCATACAATATAGAACATACACAATTATCTATAACATATAATAAAGAGAAATTATTAATAAAAAGAACTTTAACACGTTATGAAAATATATGTACTTGTAAAAATAATAGTAGAAGGACATTATAAAATGTATTATACACCTATGATAGATGCAGGAGCAGAAGCAAACTTATGTAGATACAACTGTTTACCAGAAAGTAAATTGGATAAATTAAAAATACCAATAGTAGTCAGAGGATTTAATAATGAAGGAATTTTAATTACATATAAATCTAAAAGTGTAAAAATACAAATATGGGATAAAATAATAACAAAAGAAGAAATCTATAATTATGAACTAACATCAAAAGATATGCTTTTAGGAATGTCATTTTTACATAAATTATACTTATATATAATAACTAAAATAGATTGGTGGTTTACAACAACATGTAAACAAAAAGTAAGAGCAAAAAGAGTTATTAATAAAATAAGAAAGAAAACTGATTCGATAAAAGAAAGTGAAAAAATTACACAAAAGTTAAAAAATATAAAAAAAATACAGAAGACACAGTAGAACTAGTTGTATTTTCGATAAATAAAAAAGAAATAATCATATTTTCAATAGATAAGGTAGAAATAATAAAAAAAAATTAAGACAATTATATAGTGAAGATCCATTAAGAGGATGGAAAAAACATAAAACTACTATAAAAATTGACTTAATAGATAAAAATAGCATAATAACTCAAAAACCATTAACATATAATTTTGACGATTTAAAAGAATTTAAAATGCATATAGACGAATTATTAGAAAAACAATATATACAAAAAAGTAATAGTAAACATAATAGTCCAGCATTTATAGTAAATAAACATAGTGAACAAAAAAGAGGAAAAGGTAGAATGGTTATTCACTATAGAAATTTAAAAGCAAAAATTATGATATATAATTATCCAATATCAAATAAGATATTAAAAATAAGACAAATACAAAAATATAACTACTTTAGTAAATTTGATTGTAAATCAAGATTTCGCCACTTAAAGTTAGGTGAAGATTCTAAGGAATTAACCGCATTTACAGTACCACAAGGATTTTATGAATGGAATGTATTACCATTTGGATATAAAAATGCACCAGGTAGATATCAACATTTTATGAATAGTTATTTTAAACAATTACCTAATTGTATAGTATACATAGATGATATACTACTATATACAAAAACTAAAGAAGAACATTTAAAATTACTAGAACAATTTACAGATATAATAGTAAAATCAGGAATAAGTTTAAGCAAAAAAAAAAAGCTAAAATTATGAAAAATTGGATAGAATTTTTAGAAATACAAGTAGATAAAAGTGGAGTAAAAATGCAACAACATATAATACAAAAAATAATAAATTCAAAAGAAGAATTAGAAAAAAAAAAAAAGAAATTACAATCATTTTTAGGATTAGTAAACCAAGTAAGAGAATATATACCAAAATTAGCAGAGAACCTAAAGCCTTTACAGAAAAAATTAAAAAAGGATGTAGAATATAATTGCAACGAAGAAGATAAAAAATAAATTCAGAAAATAAAAATACTTTGTAAAGAATTACCAAAATTACAATTCCCAGATGAAATTAAAAAATATACATATACAGTAGAAGCAGACGCAAGTGAATATAGTTATGGAGGAGTACTCAAATATAGATATGAAGAAGAAAAATTAGAACACCATTGTAGATACTATCCGGGTACATTTAATGAAACAAAAATAAAATAGGAAATAAATAGAAAAGAATTATGTTCATTATATAAATGTTTATTAGAATTTGAACCATATATTGTATATAACAAATTTATTGTGAGAACAGATAATATTCAGGTTCGGTGGTGGTTAACAAGAAAAATACAAAACTCAGTTACGACGAAGGAAATTCAGAGATTAGTATTGAATATATTAAATTTTACATTTATGATTGAAGTAATCAAGACTGAAAAGAATGTTATTGCAGATTACATATCAAGACAAAGCTACTCAAACTGATTTACCAATGGAAGAAGCTGATGTCAAAGATACCCAAATAGACTTAATATTACAAGTGTTTGAACAAATGAAGTTATTACAAGAACGAGTTATCACATTAACTACTGAAGTTACAAATGTAAAAGTGCAGGTTGAGAACTATAAAAAATAAGAAGCCATTAGCAAAGATACTATGCAAGAAGAGCACATTAAAAAACTAGACCTAGAAGGTGACGATGAGAAACACCTCAAAACTCAAATTACTAACGAAATTACAGTTACAGCTGCAGGCGCAGGTGATATATCCAAGAAAAAGAATATGGTCACTCAAAATAAACCTGAACCACCAAAGAAAAAGAATTATAATCTCAACCAGATATTCTCAAACCCATATACACCTAATATACAAAAATTAGAGTCATCTATACCTCCCCAGATATACATATATTCTGAGTCACTCAATCAACAAAAGCAGACTTATAACCATACCACTCGTACATATATTGATAATATTTATACTTTACAAAAACTGTTAAATACAAAACCTATCTAAAGTAAAGATTTAACAAAACAAAACCAAGGATATATTACACAAAAATGTCAGAACTACAACAAACTTATTGCTTTGCCTGGCACCAGTGCAAACTTAATTGCTTCATGTTACTATTATGGACTATTATCTACAGTTTACACAATTATTGGAGAAGAGTTAACAAGAATTCCAGATATTCACAAAAAATTTATGGATTATAAAAGGATTACGAAGGGACAGCTATTCTATGTTCGTTTCTACTCAGCACCAGCAGAAATATTATTTGATGAAATAAAACAGACAATTACTGTTGTCAAGATAGGAATGACATGATATTATATTATCCCTGAAGAAATGTGCGAATAAAAAGAGATAACCAAAAATCATATACCGGACTTCTACCGAAATAAGAGAGTTATTGGACTTAGCAGTATATTGACTGAATTAGCAAATAATTATATAAATCAAAACCCAGTTTGGATTTACTATAACAGAAATCAATTATTGGTTTACTTGTAAAAATAGTAGAGAAAATGACAGAGAAGAGATAAGAAAATAGGTCATAACGATCCTGAAACCAGAAGAGTTACTAGTCACAAGATCTATTACGAAAGGAGTTATTTCAGAAGAAGCTATGGAACAATTCTGTAAACAAGTCGGCCAAAGATACGATGACCACATATGCAGCAGGTGTAGTGGCAGACACAAATTTATTCCAGATGTTATGCTACAATAGCAAGAAGATAAAAAAACAGCAGATACGACAAGAAGAAGATAAAAAGAAGACAGTAAAGGAGCAATAATAGAAGAAGATAAGGCATTAAAGATAGGAAAATGACATATAAGAAAAAGCTAAACTTTTTACGTAAATTATTGTAAAGTTTTAATAGCCTTTTTGACTTTTCTTTTCATTTAATAAGCTTTTTGACTTTTTGGACAAAAACTATTATTAGTTTTAGTTAGCTTTAAGTCTTTTCTTTTCAGAATAAAAGACTTCTTTGTAAATTAGGAAACGTCTAAAGTGTGTTAATAGTTTACCGCTTTCATAGGATTATAAATAGAGAGCATTTTGCTTAGTTAGAGGTAAGTCTTAATGAGTTGAAGCAAAATCCTCTCGTGTACACAAAAAACTTTTGAATTATTTAATAAAAATAGGTATATTTCCAAGGAAAAGCTATGAATCATCAAGCAGCTATGGAAAATCTAGAATCGTCAGATTTACCAGAATAGGTATTTATATTTGTGATTATGAATAGCTAAATTCATAAATTTCTGACAATCATGAGATGATAAAATAAGTTCATGTTAGTTACTTTATAGTAGAATTATTCGAAGAATAACATGTTAAGAAGTTTATTAGCAAAGAGGAAAAAGGAGAAAAATTCCTAAGAACTATGCCATCCTAAAGGTGAAACCGGTGAGGCAAGAAAGTCGTGATAGGGGAGTAGCCAGAGTAGAGGCGTTGTTTAAGGGAAAAGTATCCGGATTACCATGCTAATAGTGACCGAAGAACATGTTATTTAAGAATTATCTAGTATATAGTAATCTAAAATGATCATATTTTTTTATGTGTGTGATTGAAGGGAATATTTTGAAAAAGCATCATATGAAAAATGAATACTTATTTATCTGACGAAATGGTAGATAAATTTAAAATACTTGTTTTATATATACTTAAGGATATAGAAATTCTAGATATAAGAAAAATCATATTGAAAAAAATATTTGATAAATATTTTATGACTAGAATAAATTACATACCACACCTACCTACCTACTTATTCTTACAGATACTTACATACCAAACCTACACATCAACCATGATAAATTATGTATGTTTAGAATATTGGAAAATAGATATGAAAAATATACAATTAATAGAAAAAATAATGAAAACAAATCTAGAAAAATATATGAGAACTAAAGATATAAAATATGTAGAATTCCTTAATGAAAATATACAAGAATTATTAAGATTAAAACAAACAACTAATAAATACTATGATAAAGCAATTAATTACTAGAATCCAATTCCAAGTTATCCAAGGTATTCGTAGAAACCTAAGCATAATATGAATAATATGACAAGTTATATATCTGATGAAACTAAGATACTTATTTTATATATCATAAAAGACCTAGAATTAGAAGACATACAAAAAATAATATGAAAAAAAATATTTGATTTTGAAAATGAGTTACTAAGTACTAATTGGATAGAAGATGAATTAGAAAATATAGATTTCTATGGTACAAATAATCCAGATAGTTATTATTCAGATGGATATTATACAAATTAAGAATGCTAGAATATATTCAAAGAGTTAAAGAAAAACAAAGTTGGTTATATGAAGAAATTAATTATAGAAACCAGCTTAGAAAAGGAAGAGAACAATTAAAAGAGAGATTAATTTGGATAAATAAAACCATGAAACAACTAGAATTAAAAGACAGTTTAGAATATGATTTAGACATAGAATTATTTATAGATGAAAAAGACAGGATAATTAACGAAATAGATAACCTAGAATTTAATATCAGATATAGTACAATTAGAATAAATTATTACAAAGAAATTTGCAGTATTACGACTACTTTAGGATAAAATGATAGACTATGAGTATTTAAAATATTGGAGACAAGATATGGAAGAAATAAGATTAACAGAAATACTTATTAAAGAGAATTTAATTGAATATTTTAGAACAAAAGATATAAAATATTTAGAATACCTCTAAAATAATAAACAAGAATTACAAAGACTAAGAGAAAATACTAAAGAATATTACAGTAAAATAGTTAATCAAATACCATCCAATCACCCCCCAAGATATGAATATTAATAAAATTAAAATATATAAACTAAAATTAAAAATATTTAGAGAAGTTAAGAAATATCCATGCTCAAATAAAAATAGATCCATTAGAGGTATAATAGATCTATTTAAGTTACCTAATTTATCCGCACCCCCCTACAATAAAACCATTCCATTTTCTCCCAAAATCTCCATAGATAGATAAAAAAGGCATAAAACCTATAAAGTTGCACGAAAAGGGATAAAATCATTGGGGAAAAGGAAAATAACATGAGAAAAACAAATAAGGTCCCGCGCAGGGGATAAAATTAGAAAACACTAGTGTCTAAATGTTTTCTTGCCGACCTTCGCCGTCTTAGCTTTGTCTATCTCTTGTCATATGTGATATATTAAGTACCCGATATGTGTCCTAACAATCTCTTTATCTTTCACACTCATGTGGGTCCACCAAACTTTAAGACTTTCGACAGATTTGGTAACCATTTTGAATCTTCTGCCAGGAACCGGTTGAGCCATTTCTATACAAAAACAAAAACAGTTAGCTTCCCACTACCCCGAAGGATAATGGATTAGATTAATTAATATATACTCTTTCAACACATAAATATGATCCATCTGTGATTGACTCATGATCAATAGATGCAGGGTAGGTTTTCTAATGGGCCCAATTACCCCTCGGATATTGGGTCATCCAAGGCTCATGCCTAAAAATAGGGTTTTGATTTTGTTCTACCTTATGTATCTAGAGTGGGCTTTGATCAGGTTCCCAAGGGGACAACTTGGGTTTGAAAATACAAACATCCATCGAACGCTTAACATACTTGTCGTATTTTCAACACTTTATTTGAAATTGATAAATAGGGGCCGCAACGACTACGAAACCCCAAGCAGTTTAAATATTTAAGGAGGAAGTATGCCATGAAATGCAACAGTTTATATTTTGCGAAAAATTAAACCCATAAGCAAAAAAATAATTCATATGTTACAAAAGCAAATAGTTAGTCAACAAAGTTAGTTCAAATATTTGGTTAGAACCTAGTTAATTCTCCAGCGGAGTCGTCATTTTTGTTTTATCCTTTTTCGAATTTTATTTGAAAGAAAATATTTTTGACCTTTTAAAATTATTTTAAAATATTCAAGAAATTTTTTAAATAATTTTAAAAAAAATTACAGAGTCATAACTTGATTTTTATAGGGAATATCAAGAAAACATAAAATATTTTCAAAGGTTCAAAAATAGAAATAAACCTTTAAAATGAGAGAAACCGAGTAAGGGTTCAATTAACGTCCTAAGAAGATTTTTAAGGCACTTAGGAGCGTCCGTTTAAAACGATACACCAAAACATAATTTTTTGACTAACCTAAAAATGTTTGCAAGAGGGTTGATTTTATAAAAATATGAACTTTAACTCAAGAAATTTTTCATTTATTTACTTATTCATTTTTTTTTTTTTTGAAGATCTAAGATGACATTTATTTATTCAAGTAAAAATTAGTCTTATTTAAATTAAGGAAAAAAAAATTTAAAGAAGGTTGAGCTAAATCCGTTTCCTGTGTAAATTTAAGGAAAATTTATTTTTTAAATAAGAAGGAGAAAAAAAGTGATTTTTGAGTATCGTTTTTAATAACAAAAATCTCCTTCTTTTAAAAAATATTAATTTTAAAAAATTATTAAACTTGACCTATTAGTGAAAATGTTTTGATTTTTTTCAAAGAAAATTTTTGGTTGAGGAGAATTTTCTCTTAAATAAACTACTTTAACACATTAATAAAATGAAATACCATTTTAATTTTTAAAAGCTTATTCTCAAGGAAATATAAAGAGACTAGTTTTATTAACTTGAAAATTTAGATTATGTGACGAATTAAAAAGAAAGAAAAATATGAAGATAAAATAGAAATGACAATTCAAAAGAAGATTTAATTTGATTTAACCAAAGTTTATTACAAACAAATAGTCAAATGAGAATATAAATAAATTAAGGACGAAAAGTATAAGATTTGGGCCCTTAATTTGGCCCATTAAAATCTGCCCAATTTTTGGGTTCATTTTTCATGGATTTTTTAGCCCTTTCAGCTATGTATATTGGTTGTATATCATAGTCTTGCTTTTCACATTTTGGGCGCATACATGTGGTATACCAACTTGAAAATTTGTATATGAACTTCCTTAGCTAAATGTCAACTCCATTGGGCCTCTGTATCAGCTACCCAAGACCTGTATGTGGCATTTATCAGTTGTATACTAGCACTGTATCAGCCCATTCTCTCCATGTATTTGACTATTTTGGACTTTGATGGTGCTTGACTCGAGAGAGTGAGGGTTTGAAACCCCAAAATGCGAGAGAGAGAGTCCCGTTGACTCAGGTAGTTCATGCAACGCAAAGAAGATATAAAGATTAGCACATAATGCAACAAAGATCTAACATTAGATGGACAAATAGAACAAAGAAGCACGTCCAATTATATGGTTTCAACATTTTGTTCAAAATAACTCATTCGCATTCATACAAGAAAAATGAGAGATACAAAGAAACAATATTATGTTGATCCTCGATCAAAGTTTATGTTATTCTTGATCACAGAATAAGGAACAAAATAAATGGTTCAACACTACAACTCTTATTCATACTTTGTAACTACAATTCAAATATACAAAGACAGAAGTAGTAATAGTTCTACCACTTTGATATGGTTTAAAACTAAACCCAAACTATCCTGGATGTGGTAAGACTAATGCTCCAGCTTTGGCCTTCATATAAACAAGAATATCACTTAAGAAACTGTTGAGACTGAAGATCGAATTAGGGCAAAAGCTAATTTTTGTCCAATGTTTCACTCCTAAAAAATAAAAGAATCCAAGATAATAACTATTCCAATTATTTTTTTCAGCTTTCAAAGGATATTAAGAAAATAAGTAAGATCTTTTGAAGCTTCCAAAAAATTGATTTGATCATAAGTTCATAGAGGTCACGACCTGACAAAACAAAATAAAGGTTTACTAAAAAGTATTAGACTAGCAGCGATTTTCAATTAGAAGGCACTACAAGAAATTGAATCATTACACAATTTTCAATCCAAGAAATTTTAGCTAATACTAGATAATATTCACCATACAAGACCAATCCCAAAACTCGCAACTACAGTGAGATTCACATTGCAATCATAGAAACGGAAAAGGAGAATAAAAGAAAAGGAGAGTCTTTTACCTTTTTGTGGGTAGCGAATGAGACAAACGTCTTATCGAGAGGCTAGGATGATGTGCATGGTGGTTTTGGTTTCGGTGTTATAAATGGTGAGGGAGCTGGTCTGTTGGATTTTGTGAGGACCTTTGGGCTGGTGGTAGTGAATTCGTGATTTACGAAGAAGGAGGTTACCTGATTACCTTCCGCAGCGCGATAGTCAAGACTCAGATTGACTTTCTATTGCTTAGGAAGGGGGATAGGGTGTTATATAAAGACTATAAAGTCATTTCGAGTAAGCACCTTTCGACCCAACACAGGCTTCTAGTGATGGACTTGTCTATCAAGACGAGCAAGAAGAGAAGGGCCGGGGAGGGTCGACCTAGAATTAAGTAGGGTGGCTTGACGTCAGTTAGTGCACTGGAGATAGGGGAAAATGTGGCAGTTTTGGGGTGTGAGAGTGCAAGGGAGACGTGGATATTATATGGGATAGGGCTGCCAGCTGCATCACAGAGACTGCTAGGGAAGTATTGGGTGTTTCAAGGGGTCAGGAAGGACATCATAAGGGGGACTGGTAGTAGAATAAAGAAGTGAAGAAGAAATTGGATATGGAGTATGATGATTCCGTTATATAAAAACAAGGGTGACATTCAGAGTTGCAACAACTATAGAGGTATTAAGCTGTTGAGTCACACTATGAAGATTTAAGAGAAGTGGTTGAGCGGAGATTGAGGAGGGGCGTGTCCATTTTGGAGAATCAGTTTGGATTTATGCCTGGTCGCTCGACGACAGAGGAAATCCATTTGGTAAGGAGATTGGTAGAGCAGTATATAGAAAGGAAGAGGGACTTACAATTGGTGTTCATCGACCTGGAAAAGACGTATGATGAAGTCCCAGAGGTGGTTCTTTAGAGATGCTTGAAGGTGAGAGGGGTCCTGGTGACGTATATTAGAGCTATTATGGAAATGTACGATGGAGGAAAGACTAGGGTAAGGACGGCGGGAGAAGACTCAGAGCATTTTTTGGTTGAAACAGGGTTGCATCAGGGATCGACTCTTAGTACATTCCTATTTGTGTTAGTGATGGACGTATTAACGTGGAGTATTTAAGGTGAGGTGCCTTGGTGTATGTTATTTGCGGATGATGTAGTTCTGATTAATGAGACACGGGGGTGTGAATGACAAATTAGAGGTTTGGAGGCAAACCCTTGAGTCTAAGGGGTTCAGGGTGAGTAGGTCTAAGACGGAGCATTTGGAATGCAAGTTTAGTGACTTGAGACAGGAGGATGAAGTGGTGGTGAGGTTGGACTCCCAGGATGTTTGTAAGAGGGATAGTTTCAAGTATCTTAGGTCTATAATTTAGGGGAATGGTGAGATTGATGAGGATATCGCTAAATGTATTGAAGTAAGTTGGATGAAATGAAGGCTTGCCTCGGGAGTGTTGTGTGATAAGAAGGTGCCCCTTAAGCTTAAAGGCAAATTCTATAGAGTGGCAGTCCGTCCGGCTATGTTATATAAAGCGGATTGTTGGCCAGTCAAGCACTCCCACATCCAAAAATTAAAAGTAGCGGAAATAAGGATGTTACGTTAGTTGTGTGAGCTTACTAGAGGGGATAGAGTTAGGAATAATATTATCCGGGAGAATGAGAGAGTTTCTACGGTGGAGGATAAGATGCGGGAAGGAAAGCTAAGATGGTTTGGGTATGTGATGAGAAGGGATGCGGATGTCTCAGTTCGTAGGTGTGAGAGGCTAGCGTTAGATGGGTTCAAGAGGAGTAGAGGTAGGCCGAAGAAATACAGGAGGGAGGCAATTAGACATGACATAGAGCAGCAGCAGCTTACTAAGGACATGACCCTAGATAGAAAGGTATGGAGGTCGCGGATAAGGGTAGAAGGCTAGTTTGAGTGTGTGGGTTGTAGATAGCAGTCAGGAGAGATCTGGTGTAGCCGGGTTAGTAATCTTAGGACTTTGTACATAGGTGTCTTTGGTTTGTGAGTGTATGTTACTACTAAGTGGGTGTCCTATTCCTTATTTCTTAGTTCCTATTTTCTTATTTTGTGTTGCCCTTATTTCTCATATTTCGTATTGCTTTGATTTTTATTTTATCATTTCTTACTCCTTATTTCTTTTATGTTATTCATCCCCTTGTTTAGTATTCTTTATCTTGAGCCGAGGTTCTATCGAAAACAACCTCTCTACTTCTTCGGAGGTAGTGGTATGGACTGTGTACATCTTACCCTCTCCAGACCTCACTTTGTGGGAATACACTGGGTTTGTTGTTGTTGTTGTCATACGAGTTTTCAACTTTGATTATTCAAGTGTGTCTTCTAGAATACTTCGGTTATGTGGGATTAGAGGAATACTCCTCCCGAATCCTCAATATTTCCCCATAGATTCCTCTTATTTTCCTTTATCCCTCAATATTTATTTATAAGGGAGATTTGGGACTGATTTTGGGGGAGAAACAAATAAGAAATTGGAGATGAAAAAATTAAAATTCAAACTCAAATTAATCATGACTATTCACGTATGTAAAAATTCGAGACTAATCAGATGTCTTTGAGAGGAATCCGAATTAACCTATTGGGATGAGTTGTTGTTGCTTGTCGTTTGTTATTGTGTTGTAGGTTATTTGATGTTGGGTAGTTGTTGTTGTCGTGGATATTGTTGTTGTTTTGTGGGTTAATTATTGTGGAACGGGTTACCGTTGTTGTCGATATGCACCTGCTAATATTGTACATTGTTGTTGTTGTCTCGTTGGTACATTATTGGCAGAGAAGAAGAGGAATTATAGGGGTTTGGGTTGATTCATGTTTGAAATGGGTTGGTGTTGTCACTGTTTGGTTGTTGGGATGCTAGGACAGGCCCAAAATTTAAGAAAAGGATTGAAATTTGGGGAAAGTGTGGAAATTAGGATTTTTGGAATTTGAGAGTTTAGGTTATTTATTAAATAGCCAATAAATTAGGGTCTTAGTTAATTTTATTCAAATTTTAACCATATTGAACATCAATAGACCAAATCATCAAGCTCATAAAAAAGAATAAGTTATGAAACAACTTCAACAGTTAATTTAAACCAATATTACATAACAGGAACAATAAATGAAAAAAAATATTTAATACTCTTAAAATGAATCTAATAGTAATATATGCCCAATCGTGACCAATTTAATTTCAATTACGACCAAATTTGAAAAATTGACTAAATTGAAGTACAATTCAATACGAATTAACAACCATTTAATTTTGGGCCTCTTGATTTCACAAAATTAAAATAATTATTTTTTGAGTAACTCATTTCAAAGACAAAAGTGTATCAAGATTTACCCCTTTAATTTCTTTTAAGATAGTTCTTCATTAAAAATTAATTTTTAAAATGATAATTATTTAAGCAACCAAAATTATGTGATCTCGTATATGTGGGTACAAAAATATATAATTCATTACTTAAATAAAAAAATTCACCCAAATGAATATTTTAGAAAGCATTTATCCGAATAAAATAAATATTTTAATTTTATTTAAAATTAAAGGAACCCAAAATCAAACCTAGTCATGAAGGGCAAAAATTAGGCGTCAGAAATGTTTACTAGAATAGGAAAGACCGAACGTGCTAAGCGATCATTAATTTAAAAATTTATGGCCCAAAATAAGGAGAAAATTAACTTGCAATAAATGTAAGCAAGTGATAAAACATTTAACTGGAGGATCGCATGGTAGGACAAGACAGCTAACTAGATATTTGAGAGGTTGTGTTTCTAAATTTGTTTGTCTAGAAGCTATTGCTAAGGCTATAAAAAAGGTATGCCCTTGCTCGGTACTAACCAATTTGTAAGAGGTTCTAACATGATCCAGAATATTTTAGATTTTAGCAACTCGGATGGTTCAAGCACATCACTCACATATAGTCAAGATAGAGATTGTGAAGAATTAGCTAAAATAATTGCGATTTGTGATTTGTCTTTTAGATTTGGTGAACATCCCAATTTTATTTATTATATTCAAAAAGTGTATAATCCTAATTTTTGAGCTTTTTTAAGAAATACAATTAAAGTAGATATTTATAAATATCAACGTGAACATTATCATTTTCTTCGTTGTTATTTTACTTATTTTGATGGTAAAATATCTATCACTTCTAATATGGATTCTAGTCCTAATGGTAATGATTATTTTACTATTACGATTCATTGGATTGTTCATGATTGTAACATGCTAAAAAGAATTATAGGTTATAAATAAGTTGAAGAGAGTAAAGCTGGTAGTTATATTACTTGTTTGATAAGACAGAATTCAAAATATTTTGAATTTTGTGATATGATAATGGGTGTCACGTTAGATAATGTTTCTGTTAATTTGAAAGTTATTGATTTTTTAAAATCGTAACTTTGTCCAATTGCTGATGATGTTTTTCATGTTAAGTGTAATGCACATATTTATAATTTAATAGTGATGGGTGATATGGATGTATTTGGTGATTCTTGTATTAGAATTCAAGCTGCTTGTGCAAGGATTTTTAAAGATAAAATAAGGTCTAAAATTAGAGAATTTGAAAAAACTTGTGCTTTATTTGAAATGTCATTTAGAAAATTTCAAAAAAAGTGACTACTAAATGAAATTCTTTATATGAAATGCTTATTCTTGCTATTGTTTATCTTGCGCTTTTATAAATGATGTATAATAAACATAATTCAGATCGGAGAATGAGAATGACCGATAAGGATTGAAAAGAATGCGAAAAACTTATTAGTAGTTTTTTTTAAAAAAATTACAGTGCTATAACTATTAATTATGATCAATATTATCCTACTATTTCTTCGATCTTAGTAAATGTTTGTGATATTTCAGCTGAATTTGTTAAATATAAGGATCGTGAATATTTTCAAGTTGCTATTACATATATGATTGAAAAATTTAAAAAATATTTTTCTTTTTCCTCAAATATTTTTTACTTTTAGTTTGTTCAACTCAACTTACAAAGAACAAGGTGTGAGAAAAATGATTGAACAGATTTATAAAACTTTAGAAATTACAAGTGATGACGTTTCATCTGTTGAAACGTGTGAGGATAGTATATTAACTAAAGCTAAACTTTCGTATGACCTTTATAAAGTCAACCTACTAAATGATGAACCATCTGAACCTCCATGTCGTAAGGCTAGATTTAATAAATTTTGATGAAATTATGGATGATGAACTTGGTCTTGATTCTGCTAACTATAATGATTTTGATCAATATATTCATCAGGCACAGAAAAATATTAGGGATAAAACTGGAGATCCTCAACTTTTGACTTGATGAAAGAATTGGATAGAACAATTTTCATTTCTTTCAAGGGTGGTTCGGGATATGATAGTTGTTCAAGCATCTTCAGTGACTTCAAAGCAAACTTTCAACGCGGAAAGATTTATTATTGGAGATCATAGGTATTCATAGCGAAAGATAGTTTAAAAATATCAGTGTTGTTCAGAGATTGGATCAACGTCGAACGAAGAAATACTGAATTGCCAAAATTATCGCATCAAGTCAAAATCGAAATAGATGAAGCACTTGGAGAAAATAGTGATGATGACATGGAATCAATGGATAAAGAAAATCAAAAACAAATTCCAAATCATATTTTCAAGGAATTGATAGATAAGTTACGAAAAACATATTTGAAAATTATAAGATATTAGTATGATAATTGAGAACTAGTTGAAACAGAACCCTTCCTAGAAGGTGGTTGCGTAGATTAGATGCTTTACTAATATTTGTAATACATGCACTTCTTTATTTATTTGAATAGTAGATAGGCTATTCGCCATCATTTTATTTTCAAATTTGTCTTTTATTATTTTAAGTAATAAATTTAAACTTTAAAGTTGAAACTTAAATTTAAACTTTAAAGTCCCAAGTTCATAAAAATGGTAAAGTTTTTAAAGTTCAAAAAAAATAAAGTCTTTTAAATGTTCAAGTTTCAAAAGAATTCAAAATAAAAAAAAATAAAACTTTAAAGTTGAAAATTTTAAATTTAAACTTTAAAATTTCATTTAAATTAAATTTTAAAATTTTAAAGTTCAGAATTCAACTTTCAAAAGAATTCCAAAAAAATAAATCTTTAAAGTTGAAAATTTAAATGAAAACTTCAAAGTGCAACATTTAAAATTAAAATTTCAACGTTAAAAAAAAATCAAAGATATAAGTATAAATTTAAAGAAATTGAAAAATCAACCTAAGTAAAAAAAATGAGTATAAAATTTTTATACTTATAAAAATATAAGTATAAAATTAAAATCACTTTTATAATATAAATTATATTGTCTTTTATTTTGATTTAAAATTATTATTATTATTATTATTAATTAATAATAATAATAACACTAATAATAATAATAACCGGGTGGCCTGTCCGGCCTGTCGACTGACTGTTACCAAACGGACCGGTGCGAGCAACCCCCTTTTACCGGGCAGCCCGATCCGGTAGGCCCAGTCCCGAAATGCCCACAGTCACCAGCCACCAATACCAGGGCAGGACCTTGAGCCGCCTGTTCCTACAGGTTCGGTCTGGTCAGTTGCCGGGCTTGGTCTAGCTCCATCCCACCCCCCTAGTTAAAAGAACAAGTCAATCTTATATAGTTCTAGTCAAGGTAGTACAAAGAACATGTACCAGGACAGTTTTCCACTTCATGGATGCTGTATAATAAACGAACATAGTACAACATGCAAAAGAGAAAGTTAATCATTCCTGTACTAGTAAATTGTTAGTAGAAGTAACAAACAAATATGAAAAAGAGAACTTATAGTGGAAATTAATTAGGCATTTGATCATGTTTTATTGTAAAATTAGAAAAAAGTAGTTTTTCTTTTTAAAGTAAAAATAATAATTGAAAAATAAAGTTGTGTTTGATCCTGAAATAAACAAGAGTTGTTTTTGGATTTTTGTGGGTAATTAGGAGTGAAAAAAGGAGATCACTTTTTGTTGTCTTCGAAATTTTTGAAAATCTTGAAAAAGGTAAAAAAAAAATGGAATTTTTCAAAATTTTGAGGAAAAATGAAAAAAATCTATGGTCAAATGGACTAGTTAAGTGGGTTCCAATTCCAATTGCTTAAAACAAGGAGCCACCAAAATGAAGAATACTTTGAAAGCGAGAGCATGCAAGCTTGTTATATTCAACCCTACTTCTCCAATTGCTAACATGAATTATTTTAAGGGACTGTTAAACGTCCAAACAAATAGTGTCCATAATATCCAAAGAGTGGCATTTTGGTTATTTTTTGACCTTTCATAATGTTCCTCTAATGTTAAAAAACTTTTATACTTTTCACAAAAGAAATATACATATTTATAATATTCTCTCAACCTTTTTTGTTATTAGAAAAATACAATATCTTCTTTTATGCATGCAGCATTGAAAAAATGTATTTGTCTTTTCCAATGTTTCTTTATATTTTTTTTATTCTTTTCATCTCTTTTTATTTATTTTGATTATTTACTACAAGCTAACATCCTGATTTTATTTACTCAATATACTCTTCCCCCCAACCGCTGCTTTTGCACTCCCAAATCATAGATAATATCATTTAAATTATAAAAATATTTTTTTGGTAGGAATAAGAGACATTATCTACTAAACTTTTAAAAGAAAATGATTTTTCATGTTAAAATCAATTTTATCATACTAAGAGTCATATAAATTTAATTAATTTTATTTTTTAATTTAAGTCAAGCATTTGTGTTGACTAATTATTATATGCACAACTTAAGTTCTAATTTGATGTTAGAATATTTGAATCTATGTAAATTGAAGAAGTCAACTTTTCAGTCATAGTCATATTTTTTGTGTTAACTAATCGTTGCATGCATAAGTTGAATCTTAATTCAATTTTATAGAGTTATATAAACTGAAATAATTTAATTTCTTAATTGAAGTCAAGCATTTGAATTGACTAATTGTAATGCATAAATTGAGTTTCAGTTTCAATCTTATATTACTGAAAGTTACATAAATTGAAGAAATTCAAGTTTTCAATTAGAGTTTGTTTGAAAAGTCACCTGGTAATCGAGATTGGTGTGTTATTACTAGGGTAGTAATTACACTGCCTAATAGTTATGATTACATATTTGTTTGTTACAATGCAATTACAAGTCTATTATTTTGTTGTACAAGTGTAATAACATGATTATATTAAATTTTTAATATATATATATAGAGAGAGAGATAATCTTCTGAAAATATATTAATTAACAAACATATGTTCTTAACTAATATTATAAGAAAATAATTGATGTGTATTCTTCAAATAAGTATATTTTAATTAAATTAATCATAAAACTAAAAGTACTTAATTTTTAACGACATCGTGAAATGCATGTTTGACAAAGTAAAGTAGCATTATAAATCTAATATCATAGAATTATTAAAACATTTGACAAAAATATAATCTATCAATTTTAACTAAAAAATGAATGACTTGCGATATGAAATATCAAGTCAATAATGTAGACACGTGATTTTTTATTCTCCCTAAATTTTTAACTTGTTTATCGATATTAAAAATTTATATTGAATAAAATTTATTTTGATTTTTAATAATTTTTAGTTAAAAAATAAATAATTAAATAAATTTTACTTTAAGATAATTTTCTTATTTTTATTATAATTTTAAAAAAATAATTAATTAAACAAAAATTAAAAAATATTTTTCTTTTATAAATTTTTAATAAATAAATTAGTAGTTTTAATACTATTTTATTATATTTATATTTTTCTATTTGTAAATTTTTATTATATTTTTTAAAATATAAAATTAATTAAAATATTATTATTATATTTATTTTTGCTATTATTGTTATTTCATTTATTTAATTTTATTTATTTATTTATTATTATTATCTTTATTTATTATTATAGTTATTATTTTCTATATAAAAATAAATAATATATATATAATCATAATAAATAAATTTGAATTTTAAAACCCTTCCTTCTTATGTGCTAATGAACTTTCCCTTCCAGAAAAGTAACTGTTCCCCCAAAATCCCCCTATTTAAGGACTCTTCCTCACCCCCAAAACAGACTCTTCCTCACCCCCAAAACAGACGTAGATTTATCTATCAGAAACTAAACATTGGAAAAAAAAGTCAGAGTGAAAAGAGAGAATAAGTGAAACATTCAAAATCATCAGGAGAAAAACATCAAGCAAAAGAGAGAAAAGAAGAAAGTTAGAGTTTCGTTCGAATTTTGAGTAGCAGTATTCAAATTTCTGTTTTAAATCATCAACAGGTTTTTATTCAATCTTGTACTTTATTAGAAATCAAAATATAAATGAAGTTGTTTAAATGATTTTCATTTATTGTTTAATATGTGAGTTTGTTGTAATCTCCTATTTATTTATGTGATTATTCAATTGCTATCCGTCTTAATTATATATGTAAATCATGAAAGGAAGATTGATAATATGCGATAAATCTGTACATGTGAAAACAGTGAAAAAAAGAATATTTATGTAATAGTTCACTAATTCATACATGAACTATATCACTGTTCTTAGTTTCTACTTACAACAAACCACACACATACAATTTTCTGTACACAGATCACATATACATACTCTCACTGCATTTCACAATAACATCACACACACGCATACATAGTAAACCAGAGATAGGCCGGAGTAAATTAAAAAATCAATAGAGAAAAAAAATAGAGAAGAGAGATCGAAAGAGAGGGTGTTTCTGGCGAAATACTCATCGAAATTGTCACCGAAAAATACCCCTAGTCGTTCGTTTGTCACAGTTTTGGCAAAACGATGCCGAAAGACGACGACACCGGTACACTATCATGCCGCTGCCTCTCGCCAGAAAAGCCATTAGCAACCCACGATGAGATTTTTCGGCACACCCATCTCGTTGAAAAACACATATTCTCCATGGTTGCTACCCGCCTTCACCCAAGTCATGGGCAATGCCACTGCCGCCACCATCATTTTCCTCCTTCCCCTTACTCGTCACCGGCGACGCCACCTATGGCGAAGTCCAGCGTCATTGCCTTCGATCAACCATCTCCAACGGTGACCCCAAACCAGCAAATAACCGAGAACTTAGTTGAAGGATCTGATCAATATTCGTTTATAAACATTTATTTCATTGTTAGACTAGTAAAATATCTAGGTAGCAGACTAGTATTTTCAAAAAGAAAAATTTCAGATCTTATTTCAATTAGGGTAAATATTTTTTTTATATTTAAAATAATTTATAAAGGGACACGAGTAAAAGAAAGGTGAATGTACTATTAATTGCTTAAATTAGTGACTTGCAGTTGAAAACAATGATTTTGGGAATAATATAATAAAATTAGTAATAATAGGGCTAGTTTCTGTATTTATATTATTTTATTAATATTATTATTTTTAGTATATTATTTCATTGTTATTAATGGATCTTAATAATTATTCGCAAAATAAATTGATTATTTTGATTAAATGTTGCTTAAAAATTTTGTTAAAGTTAAATAGTATTTCAAATAAAATAAAAACTATTACGAGTTTAGAATAATGAATAAATATTTTTAACACTAGGTAAATTTTAAGCACATTTAAAATATTCGTCTCAACTAAAGAATGCGGCGTATGCATTTTTTTGAGACATTTAAAATTCAAGGATGCAATCATCACCTTGACAAATATTTTTCTAAAATTAATTTTATCGATTTATTTAATACAAGAGTTTTAAATAAGTTTTAGTATAATAAAAATGAGCGAACTTAGGCCCAAACATAATTTATCAAAAATAATTTAAGTCAAGATAAGTCAATGAAAGCGACCGTGATAAAACCACGAGACTCGAGGGGTGACTCACACCTTCCCCTCGGTCAACAGAATTTCTTACCCGGTCTTCTGTTATCGCAGACCAACAAAGAGTCATTTTTTTTTACTAGGGATTCAAAAAGGTTACTTGGAACACCATAACTCAATTCCAAGTGGCGACTCTATAAATAAATTAATCCTTATTTAAAACCGTCACTTTAATTAGAAAAACCCTTCGACCTGGATTCCCTTGAGCGAAAAAGGGGTATGATATCTCTGGCGACTCCGCTGGGGACTAATAAGAATTCAAGCTTTTTATATTGACTTATACTTTTTTTAATTATTGTTGATATTGTGTTTGTTGGCCTTATGTGCTACTTGTCACTCATTTACCGCTTTGATACTGATTGAATTGTATTATATACTGTCTTCTCTGAGTCTCTGAAATAGGATAGAAGGAATGCAGTGCATGTATCCTACTTTTTTTTGGAGATAGCCAGAGTGTCAAGGCACCTAGTGAAAGATTATAGTCACACATGTTAGGCGGGGTTCAGATCGACAATGAAGGCGGTATTGCCCTGCTACCGACCAAGTTGTCCCTATCTGGCTCGAGTGTTCGCTCGGGTAAGCCAGTTTAGACACCTATCCCTATTAGGCTTAAACTTAGAAGAACTGAAAATTTAGAATCTGGTTATCCCTATTAGGTGTCGCTTTATTTGTATCATATGCATTTGACTTAGCGGGACTCGGCATAGGGGTCGGGTCTGTCTAGGACAGGTAACCTACTTTATAAAGACCAACTTGCGCATCCTATATGCTCTTTTACATTTTTTTGGAAGACTATTTGTGTGTTGACCAGTTTTTAGGTAACATTAAAATGCAAGGGATTAAATTATCATCACATTTAGTGAATCATTTTTGAAAGAAAAAATTTATTTTCAAAAGAGAAAATTTTAAGTAACATAGTTTTATGGTTTTTATGAACTACGAAGGTCTGATTCTTACTTTTTAATGGGATACGAAGGATGTGCTATCCGGGATACGGCCTTGGTTTTGAAAATAATAATAATATTATATTTATTCATAAATTTATTGAAGGATATTTTTGAAAAAAATAAGAAGAAGAAATAAAAATGATTATTTTCATGAATATTATTATATTTATTTTATTTTTCCTTTTTATTTTTCAAAATTAATTTTAACATAAATATCATAATTGCCTGAACCTTTAGGGGTCATGAGTTGAATTTTTATAAAATAATAAAATATGTAAACATATATTTTAACAGTTCTGAACCTTTAGGGGTCATGAGGCTAAAATTTTTATACAACTTCGTAAAACAATCATTCTTCTTTTCTTTATTTCTAAATCATTTTATTTTATTTTATTTTATTTTATTCTTTTAAGTGTACTTAGGGAATATTGTCTCCAAATATATAGTTAAAATTGTCTAGAAGTCTATTATTGCAAAGTTTTTGATAGAGTCAGTTTAAATAAGTGCTTTTCCTAAAAAATATTATCAGTCTTGTTTCTCTCACTTTGATTTTTGATAAAATTATTCTTTACATCTAAGTCTCAATTTAAGAGCCGTATTAGTTCTCATAAGTCAAGTTAAAAATTCTTTTCAAAAATTAATGAATTAAGTTCAGCCTATATCTAGATATTTATTAATTTTATGTCCTTGTCAATAGGTATAAAATGTCTCCCCCTATTCGTGGAAAACGTCCAAGGAGAAAGAGGGATGGGATGTACCGCTTCAAGTTGTGGATTGTACCCCTTTGCAGCTTTGATTGTGATGGAACAAAATGGATACATTTGATTATGACAAGATACATAAGTATTTAGGATTTTTGATGAGTATTATGTCAATCAAGCCTAATAGAGAGGTGATTGATGCATTACTAACCTTTTGGGACCCGAAGAAAAATGTGTTTTGCTTTTGTATTTTGAGTTGACTCCGACTGTAGAGGAGATAACGACCTATGTTAGATATGGAGATATGCATCGAAAGAAACTTATAGCCCCAAGACTCATTTCGATAAACAGATTCTGCAAGCTCATGAACATATGAAGATTGAAAGAAGAATCAATGAAAAAGGTTGGGTTTCCTTGTAGTTTTTGTATGATAGATATAGAAGATAAGAGGGGTTTGAAAAGTACGGTAAACAACTTTGTAATAAGGGAAGTTTTGATTCTTGAAAAGTTCACAAACGATTTTCATTCATGATAGCCTTTCTAGGCACTATGGTTTTCCCGAGGACAAAATAAAAAATTAATATCCATTTAGCGGGGGTGGTACAGATATTGATTAAGAAAGATTACACTATGGTGCCAATGATCCTGGCAGATATCTACCATGCTTTGACCGTTTGTCAGAAAGGAAAAAGTTTTTTCGAGAGATGTAATATCTTGTTACAGATGTGGATTGTGGAGCATCTCCACCGACGTCCTACAATGGAAAGATTTAATCCTAAAAGATTCAATCGCATAAAAGATTACGAAGAGAGGTTAGAGAAATATAAATGCCCAGAAGGAGTTAGAGATTGGGATAAGCTTTTTTGTTCTCTGACAGTAGATAAAATCACTTGGAATCTCCCTTGGTTCCCTTGGAGGCAAGTCATACATAGTTCTGTCATTCGGCCGTTCTTATTATTAATAGGTATTAGGGGTGTTCAACTGTATATTCCATTGAGAATTTTATGTCAGCTAGGAAGATGTTAAATAATTCCCATTAGGGAAAATATGATCGATTTTGTATTTGTGGTCAGACCAGAGATCCCACATCCAGAGAAATTGGTCCAGCGGATTTAGGAGGGTTGTCGTATCATGGGGATTGAAACGATGGCCATAGAGCATGAGAAAGGAGAAGTGCACCCAGATTACCGTAAATAGTTTGAAGAACAGTCGAGTCCGCCAGTCAGACCAGAAAGATCGGTTAGCAGACCTATAGATCAGGAAGTTGCAGTCAGGATAGGGATTGAGAGAGCCATGCGACAACATCATGAGGCCAACCAAGCTTTGAAAGCAAAATTAGAGCATGCCATGGCAAAAATAGACGAGCAACAAAAGGAATTTGCTGAAGAGAAAGCTAAATCAGCAGATATTGAGGTTTCACTTTGGGGATAAATCAAACTAGCTACCACTAGGGGGTCACGTGTTGCAGAACTTGCCGCATCTCACCAACAACAACTGTAAGAAGTTGAAAAGAACAGGCAATAAGAATTTGATCAAGAAAGATCTTAGTGGATTCGTGAAAGAGGAATATTACAAGAACAGTTGGAGATTGCTTCTGCTCGTAAATAGCGTGCAAGAGAGATGGTTGATTTCCGAGATCGATAGGCCTATGAATGGGATCAGGCCTTCAGTTTTCTTTGAGGGAAGGTCCGTCGTGTAGCACAAGATACTGCCAGAATAGGTTTAGATTATCAGCAGTTGGATCGTGAGGAATTTTTGGCACAAGTACCAGCTTTCGCACAGTGTCTCACTACTTCATTGGAGGACATATACTTGAGCTTGGGAGGACATATTAAGCCGAAGTATCCTTGAATGGATAGTTTTTTTCTTTGTCATAGTTTTTTATTTTCTGTTTTAAAACTTCTTGTTTAGATGTTATGTCTTTTAGTTTTTAGATGTTAGTTAGTAGTTTTATTTTAGGAGTTGGGCCAGTTATTTTGTCGTATTTATATTATAGAATGTAATGAAGTTGACTGTTTATTTCTATATATATTACAAATGTTTTACTTCACTTACTTTATTTATTGTTTCAATAAAAAAAAGAGACAAAACAATCATTTTGTTAAATTCCTCTCGAACTATGTAAGATCTGATTCATGTCCTGGCATGATACGTAGGCAACCCTCCAAGGGGTTCGATCATAACTTTTGAAAAAATATGCCTAGAAAAGCCGGGATGAAACACAAAGCCTTCCATGATAGGTTGGAAAATGCATATAGTAGCATGACATATAAGTTAACATTATATTGTGTTAAAAATATAACACTCACCCGTTTGCTACTTGTTTAAAGAAAGATAAATTAATTGGTATTTGGTTTGTGGTTTAAACTGGCATCATATCCATATAACACCAGATACAAGGGTAAAAGAAAAATGACCCGCAGAGAAGGTATAGGGTCTGACAGTGAAGAAGAGCAAAATCAGTTGATTTCGCAGGAAGTAGCATCAATGAAAGAAATAAAGTCATTGACACAACAGATGGCAGAGATATACCAAGCTTCGTTGAATGGACAAGCCCCGTCTTCTTCAATCCCTGAACTTTCAACATCGAATGATCCAAATTCTGACCTAGCTCAAACTAGTGATCCATTTTACCCACCAAGATTTGGCCTATTTTTTAATGTCTGGTATTGCTGGTACTTCTACCCTGCACCCAACAAATCCGTCTGTCATAAATAACCCATCTTTTACTTCTGTAGCACCAGCTACTGCGGGTACTCAACCGACAGTACCGAAGAATGTGGGGAAACCAAGTCATGATATGTTGTATTCTTCTAAAATGACTTTTAAATCCCAAAATCCATATTATCATGTTTATCAACATGATACTCCTATTGTGATTGAGAAGATTACTAAGAATGAGGAACAAGAGGAAATGACTAGAAAAGTTAGAAGCTTAGAGCAGAGTGTGAGAAATATGCAAGGATTAGGTGGACCAAAAAGTATTTCATACAAGGATTTATGTATGTTTCCTGATGTCCATTTGCCTATAGGGTTTAAAATGCTAAAATTTGACAAATGCGAAGGACACGGCGATCCTGTAGCTCATTTGAAAAAGCTTTGCAATCAATTAAGGGGAGCAGGAGGAAAAGAAGAATTATTGATGGCTTACTTTGGAGAAATCCTTATAGGGATAGCTTTTGAATGGTTCATTGACCAAGACATTTCCCGTTGGCACGTATGGGATGACATGGGTCGGGATTTCATTCAACAATTTCAATATAACATTGAGATAGTGCCAGATCGCACTACGCTTGCTAACATGAGAAAAAAAATGACTGAAGGTTTTTGAGAATATGCTATCAGATGGAGAGAGCGGGCTTAAAGAGTCATACCATTGATAAAAGAATTTGAAATGATTGATATCTTTTTCCAAGCACAAGAACCTGATTATTTCCATCATTACTTTCTATAATTGGAAGCACATTTGCTAAAGTTATTAAAATTGGAGAAATGGTAGAGAATGAAATACAATTAGGAAAGATCATCAGCTAGGCCGCTTTGAAAGCAACAACACAGGCAATTCAAAGTGGTGCAGGAAGTTTCGGGGGAAAGAAAAGAAAAGAGGATGTAGCAACTGTTGTGATAGGTCCATGACAAAATTGGAGAGGTGCGCATCAACCATACACACAAAATCTATTATATTTTGTTCCATCCCCCAAATATCCTATTTATAATGCACAACTATATGCTCGGGCTCTTTTTTACCCGCAATGGCATAAACCAGCAATCCAAAATCATCCACCAGCCCCACAAGTTCAAAGAGGCCTTCCTAGGTCTAATTTCGGCCTAGAGCAGAATTCAAAAGGGATAATATGGGCAAAGATAATTTCACTCCTATTGGAATATCTTACACCAATTTATTTCATAGGCTAAGAAAAATGAATGTCCTAAACCCAACTGAGAGAAGGATTCCTAATCCTCCTCCAAAGAATTTGGATTATTCTAGAAGATGTGAATATTGTTCTGATGCCCCAGAGAATGACACAGAGAAATGTTGGCATTTGAAAAGATCCATTCAAGAGCTGAGTGATACCCAACAGATCATGGTACAAAGTCTAGACGCTTCAAATGTCAATCAAAATCCGATGCCAGATCATAATGAAACAAACATGCTCGAAGTGATACCCAGTGGTAAAGATGTTGTAATATCCTTTAAGCCGATCATTAAGATTAAAATTGGTTCAAAAAAATCAGCAAATGCTGTAGATTTGACAAAAAAAAAAACCTGCAGAGGCGGAGGTGGTGATAAAAAAACCCGAATCATCAAATGTTACCTTGGTGGTGGGGAAAGAAATCTCAGAAAATTTGGGTTAAGTCAAGTAAAGCCTAAACTCATTGTTCCTGGAAGATGCCCTAAGCCTCTCTTAATCTAAAAGGAGCTCCCGTAGCTCCTATTTTATTAAACCAGTCTCATAGTTGCCTATGGTTAATACAAAGGAAATTACTTGGAATTATGATCATGTTGTGGTGATACACAAGGGGAAAAAGGTGATTGAAGATGTCGATGAAGTAGGTGGATTAACTTGATCTGGGAGATATTATGCCACAGTAGAGTTAAGAAAGAATAAATAAGGTAATGAAGAACGAATGATTTTCAAGAAACCTGTTACTGATGAAGAAGCTAAAGAATTCTTAAAGAAAATGAAATTTCCAGAATATTTTGTTGCAGAACAGTTGAAGAAGACACCAGCATAAATTTCTTTGTTATCTTTATTAATACATTCAGAAGAACACCGCAAGACTATAATGAAGATTCTTAACGAAGCATGTGTTCCCAGTGAGATTAAAGTGAATCAACTGGAAAAAGTTGTTGAAAGGATCCTTGAAGAAAATAACATTACTTCTCAGATGATGAATTGCCTGTGGAAGGTACTGGACATAATAAGGGTCTCTACATTACTGTGAAATATGAGTATTCCATCATCACTCGAGTGTTAATTGATGGTGGATCAGGTGTTAATATTTATCCTATGTCAATTTTGCAAAAGTTGAATGCTAATGTAGAAAGAATCTGACCTAACAATGTATGCATCAAGGGTTTTGACGGATCAAAAACTGATGCCATTGGTCAAATAGAATTCATATTGACAATCGGGCCTGTGGATTTTGCTATGGATTTCCCAGTGCTAAATATTGATGCTTCATATAATATGTTATTGGGAAGGCCATGGATTCATAGGGCTAAAACAGTCGCTTCAATATTGCATTAAATGGTCAAATTCAAATGTGACAGGCAAGAGATAGTCGTTTATGGTGAAGGAGACTTATTCATATATAAAGACTACTCTGTTTCCTCCATCGAAACAGGTACTACAAATGGAGTATTGATTTATCAAACTTCTGAGGTAGTGGCTGTTGAGCATATCCTTGAGGGAAATCTCATCACAAGACCACAATTATCCTCTGCATCTGTTATGGTAGTGAATGAAATGTTGAAACATGGTTTTGAACCAGGGAAAGGTCTAGGAATGTTTTTGCAAGGCAGGGTTCATCCAGTAAACCTCCATAAGAACCTTGGTACTTTTGGTTTGGGATACGTTTCCACTGTTGAAGATATAAAGAAGGCTAAAAATCATAAGAAAGAGTCATGGACACTTACCAAGCCGATACTGCCACTTCACGAATCCTTCATCAAAGTCAACATTGTCGGGTCCTCTATGTTACCTGCTGCAGAGTTAGTGAATGATAATGATACAGAGTTGATTGGCCTTTTTTGGAATATGTTCATTGAAGCTGATATGGTTGAAATTGGGAAAGGTACCAGCAATGCAGAGATGCAGTTTATCGTCCCCAATGTCCAGCTTAACAATTGGGAGGCCACTCCTCTCCCTATTGTGAATGAGTCTTGGTAGTTTGTTTGTTTTTCTTTCAAGTCTTAGTAGTTTGTTTGTTACTCCTTCTGTAATTTGAATTGTTCTAGTATTGTAATTCAGATCTTTAACTTGATATTTTAGGTTAAAACTCTTTATATCTTTGTTTTTAATGAAGTGCAGTCTCCCTTTATTTTATTTTGAGTTTGATTTTTATTTATTTATCTTCTATTATACAGTTCTTTTTATGCCGATTCTAATGATATGACTTGCATGAAGAATTGTCAACCAGATTTAAAAACTCAATCTAATTTTGAAATAATGAATAAAGAAGTTGAATACGATGAAAGAGAAATATTTGAGGATATAAACAAAGATTTCAAACAGTTTGAGAATAAGACAAATCCCAATTTGGAGGAAACTGAGGCGATAAATTTAGGAGATCATGAAAATATTAGGGAGACTAATATAAGTGTACATGCTCAACCACAACAAAATAAAGCTATAGTTGAATCTTTGCATGAGTATAAAGACATCTTTGTGTGGTTTTATGATGATATGCCCGGTTTGAGCACTAATTTGGTAGTTCATAAGTTGCCAATTGATCCTGCTTTTCCTCTGGTCAAGCAAAAGTTAAGGAAGCTTAAAACTGACATGAGTGTAAAAATCAAAGAGGAAATCATGAAGCAACTTGAGGTTAAAGTCATTTGAGTGGCCCAATATCCTACTTGGTTGGCAAATATTGTCCATATTCTAAAGAAGGACGACAAAGTTTAGATGTGTGTTGATTATAGTGATCTAAATAAAGCAAGTCCAAAAGATAATTTTCCACTTCTCAATATCCATATTTTGTTGGACAATTGTGCCAAATATGATCTTGCTTCTTTTGTGGATTGTTATGCGGAGTATCACCATATCATTATGGATCTAGAAGATGCGGAAAAAACATCATTTATTACGCCATGGGGGACATATTATTATCGAGTTATGCCTTTCGGACTAAACAATGCTAGGGCAACTTATATGAGGGCAATGACCACAATGTTTCATGATATGATGCACAAAGAGATTGAAGTTTATGTGGATGATGTGATCATTAAGTCAAGAGAGCAGTCTGACCATGTCAAAGATGTCATAAAATTCTTTAAAAGGCTTTGAAGATATGATCTCAAACTTGACCCAGCAAAATATGTATTTGGAGTTCCACCAAGAAAACTCTTGGGGTTTATAGTCAGTCGACGTGGCATTGAGTTAGATCCTTCAAAAATAAAAGCTATTCAAAATTTGCCTCCACCAAAAAATAAAGCGGAGGTGATGAGCTTACTTGGAAGGTTCAATTATATCAATAGATTCATTGCTCAGCTTACGAAAAACTGCGAGCCAATATTCAAGTTATTGAAGAAGAATGTTAAAGTTCATTGGACTGAAGAATGTCAAGAGGCATTTGACAGAATTAAGAGATACTTATCGAATCTGCCTATTTTGGTTCCTCCAGAGCCAGGCAGACCCTTGATATTGTACATATCTGTGTTAGAAAATTCTTTTGGCTGTGTATTAGGTCAACATGATGTTACAGACAGAAAAAATAGGTCATAAACTACCTTAGCAAAATGTTTACCACTTATGAGGCTAAGTACACTCTTCTTGATAAGACGTGTTACGCCTTAACTTGGGTAGCACAAAAGAGGAAACATTACTTGTCATCTTATACTACTTACCTCATATCTCATATGGATCCTTTAAAGTATATTTTTCAGAAGCCTATGCCCACAGGCAGACTCGTAAAATGGCAAATATTACTCACAGATTTTGATATTGTCTACATGACACGAACTGCAATGAAAGCTCAAGCCTTGGTGGATCATTTGGCTGAAAATCCTATTGACGAGGGATATGAGCCATTAAAAACTTATTTTCCAGATGGAGAGGTATTGTTTATTGATGAGGTTATTTTTTATGATTGTCATTCATGCTGGAAGTTATTCTTTGATGGAGCTGCTAATATAAAAGGAGTAGGTATAGGGACGGTTCTTATTTCTGAACCAGGATAATATTATCCTATAACAACCCAAATTTGATTCTACTGTACCAATAATATAGTAGAATACGAAGCTTGCATTCTGGGTTTGTGATTATCCATTGACATGGGGTCCCAAGAACTGTTGGTATTAGGAGATTCAGATTTATTAGTCCACCAAATCTAAGGAGATTGGGAGACTCGTGATTCAAAGCTCCTACCATATCGAGGTTGTTTGCAAGATCTATGTCAATAATTTGTATCATTAAAATTCAAACACATTCCCAGAGCTCATAATGAGATTGCTGATGCTTTGGCGACCTTATCTTCAATGCTTCAATATCCTGACAAAATTTTAATTGACCCTTTGCATATATAGATTCATTATCAACAGGCATATTGCAATATGGTTGAGGAAGGACTTGATGGGAAGTCGTGGTTCCATGATATTAAAGAATATATTCAGACTAGAAAATATCCTATACATGCCAATGGTAACCAAAAGAGAACCATTCGACGTTTTTCTAGTGAATTTTTCCTAAGTGGAAGAATCTTGTATAAGAGGATTCCTGATTTGGCACTTCTGAGGTGTGTAGATGCTAAAGAAGCTTCAAAAATCATGACTGAATTACATTCTAGGATTTGTGGACCACATATGAGTGGGTATGTTTTGGCAAAGAAAATACTCCGAGCAGGTTATTATTGGCTCACCATAGAGCGCAATTCCATCAATTTCGTTCTTAAATGTCATGCATGTCAAGTACACAGAGACTTGATACATTCCTCGCCATTTGAGTTACATACAATGACTGCTCTATGGACTTTTGTGGCTTGGGGAATGGACGTAATTGGACCAATTGAACCGAAGGCTTTGAATGGAGATAGGTTCATCTTGGTAGCCATTGATTATTTCACAAAATGGGTGAAAACAGCGACTTTTAAGTTAGGGACCAAGAAAGCGGTGGTTGATTTTATTCACTCCAACATCATTTGTCGATTTTACATTCTAAATATAATAGTCACAGATAATAATGCGAATCTCAATAGCCATTTGATGCAAGAAGTGTGCCAACAATTTAAGATTATGCATCAAAATTCAAATCCTTATCGTCCGAAAGCGAATGGAGCTATAGAATGTGTCAACAAGAACTTAAATAAAATACTTCGCAAGATGGTGCAGGGTTCCCGACAATGGCATAAAAATTTACCTTTCACTTTGTTGGGTTATCGTACTACAATTCTGACTTCAATTGGTGCAACTCCTTACTTGTTGGTGTATGGAACTGAAATAATTATACCTGCAGAGATTGAAATTCCATCTCTTCGAGTATTGTGGAAGCTGAAATTGATGATAACCAATGGGTCAAGACTCGTTTGGAATAGTTAAGCTTGATTGATGAAAAAAAAATTAACGTCAGTATGTCATGGACAACTATACCAGAAGAGAATGGCATGAGCATATAATAAAAAGGTGTGTCACGGACATTTTGAAGTTGGCTAGTTAGTACTAAGACGCATCTTACCCCATCAGATTGAAGCCAAAGGCAAATTTTTTCCTAATTGGCATGGACCATTCATGGTGAAGAAAGTGTTGCCTAATGACGAGTTATATTTGACTAACGTAGAAGGTAAAATGGAAAGAATGCCGGTCAATGCTGATTCAATTAAAAGATATTATGTATGATATTCATGTACAATTACATTATGTATGTTTTATACTTACATTTAAAAGATTGAAATAATGAAGGCATTTTGTTCTACTATCCGAATAATATATCAACCTTTGCTTACCCCTTTTGAGATTTTTATCTTTCTTCGTACCCCACTTTTGGAATCAAATTAAGGTAAAAAAAAGAGTTGAAAAAAAAATAAAAAATACAAAATCAAGCAAAAGAATGATGAGCCTGAACTACGTTTGACCTGATTCTTTCTACGACAAGATACGTAGGCAGCCCTACTCCGGGGTTCGATCCAACTAAAAGAAAATTCAAATTACTCAGAATAAAAGAAAATTGTAACAAAAGGTTTTTTTTTTTAAAGAATCGATTCCAAAATTTGAACATTTTACCCAATGTTGTGTAAATTTTGAGCCTCATGCCGACCTTTCTTTCTAACCCTATTCAAAAACTAAGTTACAACCAAAGAAAGACCTTCAGATCAATATTTGAGAATGTCAAGGCTAAACATGTTATGGGTGCATGATATTTCATATTTTGGATGTTTATAAAAAAAATAAAGAATGAAAAAGAGAGTCTCATTGGTGAAAACTCTATTGGGCACCATAAAGCGACTTTAAGCTGAAAAAGAAATAAAAATGAGATAGGTTCATTGGCAAAAACCCATTGAGGTGCCACTAGCTGAAGGAGAGTTGAGATTAGCTAAATTTCAAGCTCAACAAGTGAACGAAAGTTATAACGATGGGTGATTAGATCTGGTTGTGTAATTCAAAATGCATGTCATAATCACCAGAATCGGTTTCCACATTCAGATAAGTTTTTCTTGTTATTTTGACAAAGAGATACTGATGATAGGTGAATTTACACGCCTAAAGTACTAATTTTACCCAAATTTTAGCTGGACAAAATATATAATCCATGCACTTTTAGTCCTTTTTTCTATAATTGAGCTAACAAACGTGATTAGCAAGTTTTCAGGTATAAATGATGCAGAATTCAACATTTTTTGGATAACTTGACGCCAAAGAAACCTTCACGAAAAAAGGAAGGGAAAGCTTGGATGCCAAGGACCAAAAGTGACGCATGGAAAATCTGTCCCGGGCAAAAACAACATTTCTGAAGACTTTGGGGACTAGCAGTAACTTATTAGGATTAGGATAATGATACATTAACTAAGTAGGATTGGGTTAAGTAATTCATTAGCTTAGTAGAAATAGGATATGGGTATTATAAATACCCTATTCTGCTAGAGATTTGGAGGCATTCCTCCATTAGTTACAAATAATTCTCATTCTACTTCTTATTCCACAACTTACAACTCGGATTCTAATTCTTCCATTAATTCTACTTTTTATTCTTCTTCTATTAATCTAATCAATTCTTATTTTTCCACAATAAGAGAAACGTTACTTTGCAAGGGAGTTCACGCCTAACGTCTACCACACTCTACTACACGAGATCTTTATTGTGGTACAATGATAATGTCTATTGTGATTTTCTTCGCACTCATGGGTAACTAAACTTCTCTGTTAGGGTTATGGAAGCCTTATGAGATACTATCTAAGGCTATGAGTTTGTGAATTCGTGACACGTAGGCTGCTTATATCATTATTCTCTTCATCTTAATCTAAATTCTTTATGGTTGCAAACGCATAGAGTACGCCAGTATAGCATTAACTTGTTCGAAAGAAAAGTTATATGTCTGGAAAAGAGATAATGTCAAGGTAATAGGGTCCCATCCCCTATTAAAAAGTTAGTGCCGTAACTGGATTAACCTCTTGGAGAATTTGTACCATTAGATACGCTTTAAGCTCGAAAGAGTTAAAGTGAAATAGTCCTTGTTTAGGTCGAAAGACGCTTGGATTTACCATCGAATACAATTCTCTATAAGCACATGCATGTCTGAATTCCGCATAACTCATAGACAATAGAGACGTACAACTCATAAGGTGGATATAACCCCAACTTCTCAATTCTCATTGTTTTACATCTTACCAAACATTCTTACTTTTTACTTTGCTATATTCCGTTTTTACCTTATTACTTTGGTTACATTACTTGCACGACAAAACTTCCCCCTTTTTACGAGACTTGCGCTAAGAGTCTAGTAATCATTGCTTACTTGTTGGCGCCATTGCCGGGGAATACGAGTGTCAATTAAGTTTGTGATAATTACTAGACCCTTTGGTCAAAGATTCTTGTACTTTTACTTTTAGTCTTTGTTTTTGTTTTCTGCAGGTTTTTATTCAGTGCATGCCCCATACTCGAAGTTCTGGTCAACCGTTATTACCTATCAATCCTGAACCATAACGTATTGGTAGAATGGAGGCACAACACGAAATAGAAAGGATGGCTGCTCAACAGGAACAGGCGAGACTAGCTGCTCTATCCGCCACTCAAGTGCATCAACAGAATATTGATAACCCTGGGCGAGCAATAAATCCTGACGACGAGGACCTAGGTGATGACGAGTTACTAAACCCTAGGTATG
The DNA here is from genome assembly GCA_030864225.1 of Capsicum baccatum var. pendulum. NCBI lineage: Eukaryota > Viridiplantae > Streptophyta > Magnoliopsida > Solanales > Solanaceae > Capsicum > Capsicum baccatum. Next base: position 164,054,375 of record CM061560.1, read on the forward strand.
CTGCTGAGATCGCAACACATGCCAACAGAAGAGATCGTCAAGCTAGGTTTAGACCTGAACGTCGAGCTATGCAACCAGCTTTCGACGATGATGATGATGATCTTGATGGAGCCGGAGCCACAGGAGACATTATTCCTCCACCATTGGCACTCGGAGCCAAGTTCAACATCACAAGCACCATGATTCAGTTATTGCAACTCAAGGGATTATTTGGTGGACTAGCAGGCGATGATCCGAATATGCATCTCATCAACTTTATTTCTACATGCAAGTCGTTTGACAATCCTGGCGTTGGTCAGAATGCAATTCAATTACGCCTATTTCTATTGTCTCTGTCTGGGGAGGCAACTCTATGGTTGAATGGGCTGACTCCTAATTCTATTACAAATTGGAGGCAATTGAGAGACGCTTTCCTAGAAAGATTCTTTCCGCCATCCAAAAGAGCACAATTAAGAGATAAAATCAGCAACTTTCGGCAGCTTCCAACCGAAGCTCTTCATAAAACATGGGAGAGGCTCAAGACAAAGCTTATGAGGTACCCGAACCATCACATGACCAATGTCCACCTAATGGAGATACTATACAGAGCCTTGAATTCAATAACTAAACCAGTGGTGGATAATACGGATGGAGGATCATTTATGGACCTCACCTTTGGGCAGGCAAGCAATATGCTAGATCGGATGACGAAGCAAAGTAGAGCTTGGCATACCAGGGATTCTGAGATAGCAAGCCCTACTATATCTATTGGCATGACTGCTGAACAAAGGAGAAGAGAAGAAGAACGTGATCAAGATATGGCGCACATGAAAACACAAGTGGATCTTCTTACAAAGCATCTATTATCAGGGAGGACCGAAAAAGTCAAAGCTGTTGCGTTAAAAGGAAGAGACGAATCTGATTCAGAAGAAGAAGCCAACTACTTGAACAATCAGGGGGGTTTCTGAGGTAATACCTAAGGAAACCAAGGTCGGAACTATTATGATAAATATGGAAACAAGGACCAAGGTAGTTGGAAGAACAAGAATAACAAGAGTGGTTTTTATGTTCCCCCAGGAAGACGTGACGCCACTACATCTGGTTCTGGAAATATGGAAGATATGATGACTAAACTGTTGAAAGGAGTGGAAGCAACCAGCGCGGGAGTAACGGAGGTCATAAATGATTTGTCCTCAATGAAGGAATTGGTTGACTCATATTTCACTTCAATAAAGCAAATAGAACAGCAATTGAGCCCACTTTCCGCAACACTCAATCAAAGAAAGGCTGGCACTTTACCTAGCGACACTGTGCAAAATCCAAGGAATGATGGATCATGCATGGCTATTACTACTCGAAGTGGTAAGGTGCTGGAAACTTCATCCAAAGGCAAGCAAGTGGTCGACGATGTAGCAGACAACGATGATAAGGCTAATGGAGAAAATACAGTAGAATCCAACCACGACATCCATGATGTCACACCAAGTATATTGCACCCTAAAAAGACCAAAATACGGAAGCAAGAGGAGAAGAAAGCCGTGGAGAGAACAATCCCACTTCCACCACCACCTTTTCCTCAAAGATTGCAGAAAAAGGCGGATGATACAAGGTTCAGCAAATTCATGACTATGTTAAAGCAGTTGACCATTAATGTTCCGTTGGTGGAGGCACTAGAACAAATGCCTGGGTAAGCGAAATTCATGAAGGACCTTTTAACAAAAAAATGGGCGGTAAGCTATGAGACGGCAGATAATGTTCATCATTACAGTGCAATCGCTACAAGATCGCTAGTTCAGAAAAAGGCCGACCCTGGTGCCTTCACTATTCCTTGCACTGTTGGATCTTTGAACTTTGCCAAGGCACTGTGCGATCTGGGTTCTAGCATCAATTTGATGCCACTATCCGTCTACAGGAAGTTGGGGTTAGGCAATCCGACACCAACCAATATGAGGCTCGTGATGGTTGATAGGTCGGTAAAACGACCTGTGGGTATCTTGAATGATGTGTTGGTGAAGGTTTCTTCATTCATCCTTCCTGCAGACTTAGTTATTCTGGATTGTTAGGTGGACTCTGAAGTTCCCATAATCTTGGGACGCCCTTTCCTTGCAACAGGAAGTGTACTTATTGACATGAGAGCTAATGAGCTTTTATTTTGGTTGAATGACGAAGTGGTCCGTTTTGATATATGCAAAGTAATGAAGCATCCCAACGATATGAATGTGTTCTCTGTAGCTGATGTTCATTATGAGGATAAGAAAGCATTATCTGTAGCGAAACAGCTTACTGTTGAGCCATTGTCTGCTACGCTACTGAATGTTGAGCATAAGGATGATGAAGATTATGAAGAAACTACATGTTATCTAACAGAAATAGGGTCCTATTCTCGTACTCCTAAACAGCCAGACCTCGATCTTAAGAATCAACCGTCACCAACAACCAAGACTTCCATTGAAGAGCCATTAATGCTAGAATCGAAAGAGCTCCCCGATTATCTAAGGTATGTGTTCTTGGAAAGTGAAAATATACTTCCGGTAAGTATGGCGGATGATTTAAGTGAACAGCACGTAGAGGCTCTCATCTCTGCTCTGAAGAGATACAAGAGAGCCATGGGTTAGACTATTGATGATATAATTGGTATCCCTCCCGAGATAGGCATGCACAAGGTTCATCTCGAAGAAGATTGCATGCCTACAAGTAAACCTCATTGTCGTCTTAATCCATACAGAAAACGATCCACCATCTATCTCGATGAAGTCTAAGTAATTGAGATAGCTATGTCGTGCCGCGACAATAAATCAAGCGCTTGGTGGGAGGCAACCCATCGTTTTTCATTTTTTTTCTTTCGTTCTACTAATTGTTTGCTTTTGATAAATAAAAATCCAAAAAGAAGAGTCGTGCCACAACCAAAACTAAGGCGCTTGATGGGAGGCAACCCATCGTTCTAATCGTTTTCATTGGTTTTGAGCAAATGTAGGTGCAAGAGGTATAAAACGAGGAGATTGGTTTCAAATTTCGATTTGGACGTATTGTATGTTAAAGGTGGTAAGTTAGGAATGAAGAAGCAAAAGGCTATGGATTGGGCATTGCCTATGAAAATATAGGCAACGAACAAGGCTAGGCCTAGGTAAAACTAGGCCACGAACAAGGCAAGGCCTATACTATGGCCTAAGGTCTCGAAATCTAGTGTGCCATAGCATAGGCGTCGCCCATGCCCAAGTATGCCATAGCATAGGCGCCGCCTATGCTAGTGCCTTTTGTCTCTGAATCTCATATGCTAAGTGAAAGGCGCCACCTATGCCTAGGAATGTCATGGCATAGGTGCCGCCTATGCTAGACAATGCTTTGCAAAAAGTGCCGCCTATACCAAACATAGGCAAAGCAAAAGGCGCCGCCTATGGTCACTTCTTGTCTCCAAATACGATTTTAAATGGGTCAAAACCCGACCCAACCTTCTCCTATAAATAAGAGACTTAGTCTTGAACCAAAATCACATTGGAAACCTAGCATAAGCGCCGCCTATAGTCTCCAAATCCTCTCAAAAAATTTCCTTTTGCTCTCTTAATTCACAAGAACATCATCCAAAGGCATCAATCAAGTAAGTACTACTTTGTTCTTCATTTATATTCCGTAAGTACTACACTACTACGCCTATTATGAATTGTTAAATCTTAAAGTAGTATTGATGATCTGAATGTGATTGAATTGTTGTGATACAACCAAGTGCGTGAACGTATACGTAAGGATGATCTTAACTTATTCCCAACTTGAATTTGATTTTGGTGCATTGTCATACTTTTGCGGAATTGATATGGTCATAAAAATTGTATAATCTTGTCACTAGAATACTTACATGTTGGAATGACTTGTTCATCGGAATAAGAATTATAGTTGCCTACCGACATAGGAGGTTGTGATTATTTGATACTATACCTTGATTCAATCTCTATGTAGTAGTTTTGATATCTCACATATGCAAGTATTACCAAGATTACAAGAAGTATGACTGCACTGATTTTATTGTTGGAATATAGCACCTAAAACGTATGACGATGAAGTCTGAGTAATCGACCACTTTCACTTCACTAGTCTGTACCAACAAACTAAGTGTGGGGTGGTGCCCCTACTGCTTGTTTATAGATTATATCCATTGAGATGATGCTGATATGAACATTGTTTTAGTCTCAGGTACAATGGCACCCAAAGCAAGACAAGGCAAAGATAAGGCTACCACTTCACAAAAAGGCAAGAAAAGAGGCCGCAAAGAGCAAGGAGACACATCCTCGATGCAATTACCACGCCGCATGTTTGGAATTAAATGGTTTTAGAGGAGAAAGCAAAGGAATGGTATAGGAACAACGAAGAGAAGAAATATGTTCATGTGGACTTGATAAACAAGGAAAGCCTAGCAAAGAAAGAACCGCGAATGTTGGCCAAAATAGTCCTACCCGTCCCTTAGCCTACATTACAACCCGTAAAAGACCTATTTGATCCTAAGCTTAGCATTCTGATATTTAGTGGAGCATTACACTAAGGGCAAGCCTATGGTCATCAGTTGCAACATATGAATTCTTTGTGAGAGTGAGAGCAAGGATAATATTATACCCATGTTTGAAATATATACAATACTTGTGAGTGATTATGGGTGATATATGGTGAGACACATATGGTTGATGAGTCTTGGGTAGTTGTGTATGATTCTTTATGCCTTAACTTGTGGATACGAATTGACCACCATCACGAGTCTATGCTAGAGGTTAAATTGTTTCTACTAATGATCGAAAAACTACTCTATGTTGATAATTGTTATGCTTGTCTTGACGAATATTTTATGTTGTTACTGTGAAACCCTAAGTTGATGTTTAGATGGACATGATAGTTGTTCGAGGACGAACATAGCTTTAAGTGTGGGGTGTTGATGATAGGCGAATTTACACGCCTAAAGTACTATATTTTACCCAAATTTTAGCTAAGTTTTGAGGACAAAATATATAATTCATGCACTTTTAGTCCTTTTTCCTATAATTGAGCTAACAAACGTGATTAGCAAGTTTTCAGGTATAAATGATGCAGAATTCAGCATTTTATGGATAACTTGACACCAAAGAAAGCTTCACAAAAGAAGGAAGGGAAAGCTTGGATGCCAAGGACCAAACGTGACGCATGGAAAATCTGTCCCGGGCAAAAACAGCATTTCTGAAGACTTTGGGGACTAGCAGTAACTTATTAGGATTAGGATAATGATACATTAACCAAGTAGGATTGGGTTAAGTAATTCATTAGCTTAGTAGAAATAGGATATGGGTATTATAAATACCCTATTCTGCTAGAGATTTGGAGGCATTCCTCCATTAGTTACAAATAATTCTCATTCTACTTCTTATTCCACAACTTACAACTCGGATTCTAATTCTTCCATTAATTCTACTTTTTATTCTTCTTCTATTCATCTAATCAATTCTTATTTTTCCACAACAAGAGAAATGTTACTTTGCAAGGGAGTTCACGCCTAACGCCTACCACACTCTACTACACGAGATCTTTATTGTGGTACAATGATAATGTCTATTGTGATTTCCTTCACACTTATGGGTAACTAAACTTCTCTGTTGGGGTTATGGAAGCCTTATGAGATACTATCTAAGGCTATGAGTTTGTGAATTCGTGACACGTAGGCTGCTTATATCATTATTCTCTTCATCTTAATCTAAATTCTTTATGGTTGCAAACGCATAGAATACGCCAGTATAGCATTAACTTGTTCAAAAGAAAAGTTATATGTCTGGAAAAGAGATAATGTCAAGGTAATAGGGTCCCATCCCCTATTAAAAAGTTAGTGCTGTAACTGGATTAACCTCTTGGAGAATTTGTACCATTAGATACGCTTTAAGCTCGAAAGAGTTAAAGTGAAATAGTCCTTGTTTAGGTCGAAAGACGCTTGGATTTACCATCGAATACAATTCTCTATAAGCACATGCATGTCTGAATTCCGCATAACTCATAGACAATAGAGACGTACAACTCATAAGGTGGACATAACCCCAACTTCTCAATTCTCATTGCTTTACATCTTACCAAACATTCTTACTTTTTACTTTGCTATTTTCCGTTTTTACCTTATTACTTTGGTTACATTACTTGCACGACAAAACTTCCCCCTTTTTACGAGACTTGCGCTAAAAGTCTAGTAATCCTTGCTTACTTGTTGACTAAGCTATTCCCTGTGGGATCGATACCCAACCCAGTTGGGTTATATATTTGACAACGACCCATTTACACTCCTACGAGAGCTGTAGATTGAGCGTTATCAGATACCTATTGTCTTTTTTTCCTTTTTGTTTTATTTTGATTTTTTATTTTTGTGTCCTTGTCATCAAATGGAAATTTTTATTGTCTTTTGTGTGTTTTTGAGTCAAACTCAAGTTAGGTCAAGTGAGAAAGAACTCCAAAATTTCTACCAACTTCTTCAAAGGTACAAATCAAGACAAAGGGTCGACGCACAAAGACAACATTTCAAAGTATAATAAAGTATTCAGAATGATTGTAATTTGACAATTTTTGACTCATGAAAGGATAAAAGGTGTATGGAAAGTCAAACTCTGAGATATTACTCAAGAGAAATATGTTTTGAGTTGACAGTCACAATAGTAGGAATTTTTTGAGTCAAAAATATGACAAGTCAATGGATATCTATCAAGGATTGAAAAAAAAAAGAGTTGAACATGAAAAGTGCAAGAATGGTCACTTTAAGAGCCGAAAACCACAAACCAACCACCACATGTGTTTAAAACTCACAATTTTTCTTTATTTTGTTTGAAACAGAGATAGAATATGTTCAAATAAAGGATGCAATTTCACACTTCTGTCAATGCAAAAATCATGATTACAGCATACGGTGCTGGATCTCAGTTATGATCTGATAACATACAAATTTTCTCAATACAAACTGGGGCAAAATTTTATGTGTGTTGTATGGGAATTTACTTTCTGCTCAGGATCCTCCTGAAGAATGGAAATTTATTTTTGTAGAGGACTCTCTTGAAGAATGGAAATTTACTTTTGAACAGGACCCTCCTGAAGAATGAGAATTTATTTTTGCTCAGGACCCTCCTGAAGAATGAGAATTTACTTTGTGCACAGGACCCGCCTGAATAATGGGATGTTATTTTTCTGTTTCACCTTTTATTTTGAGTTCAGGAACATATTTGAAAAATCAGAAAAAAGAAAGTCCAAGAGCCTGCCTGAAGAACAGGGTGAAGAAAAAAGGAAGTCTAGGAGCCCTCCTGAAGAACAAGGTGAAGAAAAGAGAAAGTCCAGGATCCCTCCTGAAGAACAGGGTGAAGAAAAAAGAGAAGTCTAGGAGCCTGCCTAAAGAACAGGGTAAAGAAATTATAAGTCCAGGAGCCCGCTTGAAGAACAGAGTAAAGAAATTGGAAGTCCAGGAGCTCGCCTGAAGAACAGGGTGAAGGAATTGTAAGTTCAGGAACCCGCCTGAAGAACAGGGTGAAGAAAAAAGGAAGTCCAGGAGCCCGCCTGAAGAACAGGGTGAAGAAAAGAGAAAGTCCAGGAGCCCTCTATAGAATAGGGTGAAAAAAAAATTAAAAGTCAGAAGCCCGCCTGAATAATAGGGTGAATTTTCAAGTTCAAGTCATGCAGATTTGAATCAAGATTCTAGAGATTCCAATTTTCATTTCATTGTTTATTTTCTTAGTCATTTGAATATAAAAGGCAGAAGTCGTTAACCAAAAACTCGATGAAATCTCATTCGACTTTTAACTCTTTCTCTCTCCATATCACCTTTGAACTACTCGTGACCTGATTCCCATATAACTCGGGATAGGTAAGATGTCCAAAAATCAGGACTCGGTCACATTTCTCCTTTAATTTTTATTCTTATTTTTTATTTTCAAATAATTGGAGAATCAAAAATCATATTTTGTCTACTTCTTTGTATGATAACTCTTCGAGATTTCACACAAAGAGGGGCAAAAATGTAGACACGTGATTTTTTATTCTCCCTAAACTTTTAACTTGTTTATCGATATTAAGCATTTATATTTAATAAAATTTATTTTTATTTTTAATAATTTTTAGTTACAAAATAAATAATTAAATAAAGTTAACTTTAAGATATTATTTTCTATTTTTATTATAATTTTTTAAAAAAATAATTAAACAAAATAGGCCGGATATAGGCATACATACATACTCTCACTTCATTTCACAATAACATCACACACACGTATACACAGTAAACCAGATATAGGCCAGAGAAAATTAGAAAATCAGTAGAGGAAAAAAGAAAAAAATAGAGAAGAGAGATCGAAAGAGAGGGTGGTTCCTGAGAAATACTCATCGAAAACGTCACCTAAAATTACCCCTAGTTGTTGGTTTGTCACAGTTGTGGAGAAATGACGCCAAAAGAAGACAGCGCTAGTTAAACACTATCATGCCGCTGTCTCTCGCTAGAAAAGCCATTAGCACCCACGATGAGATTTTCCGACACACCCATCTCGCTAAAAAACACATATTATCCATGGCTGCTACCCATCTTTACCCAAGTCATGGGCAATACAATTGCCGCCATCATCATTTTCCTTCTTCACCTTACCCGCCACCGGCGACGCCACCTATGGCGAAGTCCAGCGTCATTGCCGTCAACCAGCCATCTCCAACGGTGACCCCAAAGCAGTAAATAACCGAGGTTTAAGGATCTGATCAATATTCGTTTATAAACATTTATTCTGTTGTTAGACTAGTAAAATATCTAGGTAGCAGACTAGTATTTTCAGAAAGAAAGATTTCAAATCTTATTTCAATTGGGGTAAACATTTTTTTATATTTAATAATTTATAAAGGGACACGAGTAAAAGAAAGGTGAATGTACTATTAATTCCTTAAATTGGTGACTTGCAGTTGAAAACAATGGTTTTAGGAATAATATAATAAAATTAGCAATAATAGGGCTAGTTTCTGTATTTATATTATTTTATTATTATTATTATTTTTATTATATTATTCCATTGTTATTAATGGATCTTAATAATTATTCGCTAAATAAATTGACTGTTTTGATTAAATGTTGCTTAAAAATTTTGTTAAAGTTAAATAGTGTTTCGAATAAAATAAAAACTGTTACGAGTTTAGAAATAATGAATAAATATTTTAAACACTAGGTAAGTTTTAAGCACGTTTAAAATATTCGTCTCAACTAAAGAATCTGGTGTACGCATCTTTTTGAGACATTTAAAATTCAAGGATGCAATAATACACCTTGGCAAATATTTTTCTATAATTAATTAATATCGATTTATTTAATACAAGAGTTTTAAATAAGTTTTAGTATAATAAAAATGAACAAACTTAGGCCCAAACATAATTTATCAAAATAATTTAAGTCAGGATAAGTCAATGAAAGCGACCGTGCTGGAACCACGAAACTCGAGGGGTGCCTCACACCTTCCCCCGGTCAACAGAATTTCTTATCCGGTCTTCTATTTTTGCGGACCAAGAAAGAGTCATTTTCTTTTGACTAGGGATTCAAAAGGGTGACTTGTAACAGCATAACTCAATTTCAAGTGGTGACTCTGTAAATAAATTAATCCCTATTCAAAACCATCACTTTAATTGAAAAACCCTTCGACCTGGTTCTCTCGAGCAAAAAAGGGGTGTGACAAATACTAATAAACAAATAAATTGAAATTGAAAATATAACATAAGTTCAAAATAAAAAAGATAACATAATATTCTTATGTGAAATTTTAAACATAATGTACATAAATATGATTCAAAAAAAGAAAAAAGTTTATCTATAATTTTATCCAACAATGATTTCTACTTTAAGATACCAACAAAATTATAATAAATGAAAAAAATAAACATAAAATAAATAAAAATAGATAATACAGAAAATTAAATGAAATAATGAGAATTAAATGTTGGGAAATGAAATATAAATAATATAAAATGAGAAAATATATATTATAAAAATATTAGAATAATAAAAATAAAAAAATATAAATAATATGAAATAAAACTTATAAATTTCAAAAATATTAGAATAGTAAAAAGAATTAAAATAAGTAGAAATAAAAAATAAATTAAAATGAAAAAAATAAAATAGAAATAAAAAGAAAAAATTTAAAAGTAACCAACTTGTAATTACACTATGTAATTACCAGCAATTCATAGCTATCCACTATAGATTGGAGAGTGGAATTACCCCTGCCAATTACACCTAATTACCTGTTGAACAATTAATTACATGATCAGCCAAACATGTCAAGTTGTGTAACTATACCTAACTACACCAAATTCAATTTTCAGGGTGGCTTTTCAAACAGATCCTTAAAGACAAACATTAGGATTGACTAACTGTTACATTCAAAATTTGATTCCCAGTTCAATCTTATAATACATGTAGTTAAACTAATTGAATCAATCCAACTTTTCAATTTGAGTTAAATAAATTTAATGATTAATTTCTTAATACAAAAAATAATTCACGATTCAATCTTGCAACACTTAGATTTATATAAATTGAAGCAATTCAAATTTTCAATCAAAGTCATACATTATGACGGACTAATTGTTACGCCCACAAATTGAGCCAATTGAGTCTTACGATACTTAGAGTTATAAATTGAAACAATATTTTTCAATTGAAGTCAAATATTTGTGTTGACTAATTTTTACATCCGCAAATTGAGCGTCAATTCGATCTACAATACTTTAAGTTACATAGATTGAAACAATTTGATATTTTAATTAAAGTCAAACATGAGAATTGACTAGTTATTACGTGCACAAATTGAGTCTCTATTTAATATTATAATACTTAAATTTATATAAATTGAAGTAGTTTATTTTTCTATTAAAGTCAAACATTTATATTGATTGATTGTTTAATGTACAAATTGAATATCAATTCAACCTTATAATATTAGAATTACATAAATGAAAATAATTTACTTTTCAATTAAAGTCAAACATCAGGATTAAGTAATTGTTACATCCTCAAATTGAGTTTCAATTCAATCTTATAATACCTAAAAGTTACATAAATTGAATTAATTTAATTTTTTAATTAAATTCAAATATTATAATTTGACTAATTGTTACACGCATAAATTGAGTCTCAATTAAATCTTATAACACTTAGAGTTACATAAATTGAAATAATTTAATTTTTAAGTAAAGCTCACTATTAGAATTGACAAATGATCACATCCAAAAATCAAGACACAATTCAATCTTATAATGCTTAGAGTTATCTCTAAATTTAAGTAATTTTATTTTTAATTAAAGTTAAAATTAAATTTGTCTAATTTTTACTTCCACAAATAGCGTCACAATTTAATCTTATAATACTTAGAATTATATAATTTGAAATAGTTTAATTTTTTAATTAATGTCAACACATTTGTATTGATTAATTGTTACTTGCCAATCTTATAACACTTAGGATTATATAAATCAAGACATTTTAATTTTTCAATTAAAGTCAAACATTTTAGGATTAACTGATTGTTACATCGACAAATTGAATTTCAATTCAAATTTATAATACTTAGAGTTGCATAAATTGAATCAATTTAATTTTTTAATTAAAGTCAAACATTTGAATTGACTAATTATTACATCCATAAATCAAGTCTCAATTCAAAATGATAATATTTAGAGTTACATAAATTGAAGCAATTTAATTTTTAATTAATTCAAACATTAGGATTGACTAATTATTACATACACAAACTAAGTCTTAATGCAATCTTATAATACTTAAAGATTCATAAATTGAATTTTCTTACTTAAAGCTAAATGTTAGAATTGACTAGTTATTACATCCACAAGTCGGGTCTCAATTCAATCTTATATTATTCATAGTTATAAAAAATTATAAATGAAAGTAATTTTTTTTCAATCAAAGTCAAATATTTATGATTGACTAATTATTATATCCGCAAATCAAGTCACAATTTAAAATTGTAATACTCATAATTATATAATTTGAAGCAATTAATCAATTAAAAACAACAAATATGTATTAATGATTGTTACCTGCACAAATTGAGTCTCAATTGAATTGTAAAACACTTAGGATTATACATTTTGAAGCAATTTAATTTTTCAGTCAAAGTCATGCATTTATAGTGACTAATTATTTAATGCAAAAATTGAGTTTCAATTCAATCTTATAATTTTTAGAGTTACATAAACAAAAATAATTTAATATCAAATTAAAGTCAACCATTAGGATTGACTAATTGTCACATCCACAAATTGAGTTTCAATTCAATTTTATAATACTTAAAGTTATATGAATTGAAATAATTTATTTTTTCAATTAAAGTCAAATGTTAGATCTGACTAATTGTTCCATCTACAAACTGAAACTCAATTCAATTTAATTATACTTAGAGTTACATAATTTAAATAATTTATTTTATGAGTATATAATAACAAAAAAATAATTAAAATTATTATAGAAGTAGGAAGAGTAAAAGAGGTAGTAAATTGATGGACTAGTAACAATTTTATGGAGGATATAAATTATTTCAAATTAAGAATTTATTAAAAGTAAATGATTTATTAAGTAAAATGTGTCCTAGTATTGAAAGAGAACTTTTTTTTGATTTCTCATCCGATGTTCGGTACCCGCATAGGAGCCCTGACTAATACGGATCGCGCGTTGCATGCCTAATTAAGGTGGCATCGCTTCCAACAGATGTTTAGTGAAAGATAAAAATTAAGGAACAAAAATAAATTTCAAATGTAAATAAACTTGTAAATAAGTATTAAAATTAGAAGTAAAAAAAATAGATTATTAAAATGTTGAATGTATTAATTGTTGGCAATCATGTTGATGAATATTTAAAGATTCTCCTTATAATGAATGATTAAATTAATTACCAAATGGGTAAAATCAAATTTGAAGGAAAAGTTAAGATTTTTGAGGAAAAATTGGTGTCTAATTAATTTAGTGAATTAAGGGGTAACAATGTAATTTAACACTGTTTGTACGTTTTACTTTTTCCTTATTTTAATTAGTGTAGCCTTAAGAAGGGGCAGCTTTGGATTTTATGCTAAATTATTTGTACGATTTTTGCAAACTATGATATATCCTCTCTGGGGTGATTGCACTGTATTTGCATCAGTTACTACATTTTTGTGAAACCCCAAACAAAATACTATGAATATGTCTATCAACAAAATCAAACTCCCACATTATGTATCATGCTTGTTTGGCAATTAAGTGGTGCAATAATAACATTATTTGAAATTTCCGAAACAAATTGTATAGCCTTAATTCCCAAGCAAATTTAACTTTATATGCATGTGGATGCAAATAATTGACACATACCACATGTTGCAAATCACCAAGATTATAAATGTCGAATATACCTAGATCTAAATTAATAATCTAGCTGATTATAGCAGAAAAATTAAAACAAGACATAATTATTAAGATAAGGAAAAATAGAATCATCTTCTGCCGGTAAACGAGCCTTATTAGCTGTTATATGCACAGATTACAAATGACCCCGTTTGGCCATGAAAATCATAATTTTCTGGAGTTGGAGTTAGAGTTGAAGTTGAAGTTGAAGTTGAAGTTGGAGTTGGATTTGTGTTTCGCCATGAATATAAATTAAAGTTGTTTTTAAAATTTTATGAGAGAAGTATGAGTGAAAAAAGTGAAAACAAGTTTTACTTGTTTTTCACTTTTCCAAATACAATTCCGAAATTGTATTTGAAATTTTCGTGGCCAAACACATCTTGTTTTCGCTTTTTTCACTAAAGTGAAATAATTTTTCGAAAAAAAATAAATAATTTTCATGGCCAAACGGTTACTTAATTTAACGAAAGAAACTAACTTCAGTATTAGCTAATTGTCATGTAATATATAATTGTTTCGGGGAAAAAAGATTTTTATAAGATGGTAATAATTTGGATGGCCATGTCAGTCTATTACTAATAAATTGTAAAAGATTCAAAAGAAAATTAATGCACTTCTTACTCCTTTACCAACTTTAATACTTGAAAAAGTAAGCTAGAATCATTTCAAGTGTATGGATTTATTTAATTCATGTATTCGGAAATTTATTTTAAGATTCATAGTTTGAGCATGCACTAGAAAATAGGAAAAAAAATTAAAAATTAAATTATGATATATGAATTGCAATAGGTATGTGTTAAATAATTCTTATAAATACCTAGACAGTAGAGAAAATTGAAGGAAAGATATCATTTAAGTCTTGAATGAAGGATTGGTGACATTGACCAACTTAAAGAGTCAAACATAATTAGGAAACTTGATTAATATTTTCAAAACTTTCTAATCTTTTCAAAAATACAAATCAACCCACACCCCTTTCCTTTCCAAATCAACCGTCTCTCTCCTCTCTCCTCTCTCTTGAGAGACATTTTTTCTCAACTCTCTCCCAACCAACAGTTCTGCAAAATTTCTCTTTTCAATCCCCGACGACTTCAAGCTCCGACGACAAATAGCTGGGCGAGTTCCTTTTAGACTTTCAACCATCAATCAATGTGACAAGCAGTGTTCTCCAGTGACAACAACTTCGAGGTCTTTGTCGTCCCATTTCTTCTTTCACAAGTAAAAAATTATGTCCTTTTAGTTATGAAGAAAAAGAGAAACTTGAGCAAACTTCTCTTTTAGTATTGATTAATAATTTCAACATTTCTTGCTTAAATTTGGAATGTGGACTGAAGAAAACCCTAATTTTTGGCATTTCTTCTCTACCCTTTCTAGTATGAAATATAATTTTTTGCTGTTATTATAGTTCTTGGTCACCGTTGATATTCTTAGTGTGTGTGTTGTGTTGTGTTGGTGTTGCTGGGTTGATTTATTAGTTTTCTTGATAAAAATGGTGTATTTGTTATTAAACAGTGATAGTGTTGTTGTTCTATTGAACAAAATCCTGGTACTATTTTTTTCTGCAATCGATGAATCATCTGATGCAATAGATGAACCATTTGATGCTACAAATGAACCATGTAATGTAATAAATTAAACATCTGATGCAACAGATGGTTCATCTATTGCAACAGATCAAAATATCTGATGCAACAAATGCAAATCTAATGCAACAGATGAAAATCTGATGCAACAATAAAAATCTGATGCAATAGATGAGCAATCTAAAAGATCATTTATCTGTTGCGACAAACGACTCTTCTGTTTGGAAGAAATTTAAACAATATTGATCTAACAGATAACTCATTTGGCAACAGATGAGTGATATATTTTATTATTTCCAACAGATTACTCATCTCTTACAACAGGTTGGTTATATGCTGCAACAAATATCCTACCTGGTGTAACAGATGTATGGTCTATTTTTATTATTTTCAATAAATTACTCATCCCTTGCAACAGGTTGGTTATATACTGCAATAAATATCCTACCTGATGCAACAAATGTATGGTCTATTTTTATTGTTTCCAACGAATTACTCATCCCTTGCAACAGGTTGGTTATATGTTGTAACAGATATCCTACTTGGTGCTATAGATGTGTGGTCTATTTTTATTATTTCCCACGGATTATTTATTCACTACAACAGATTTGTTATATGCTGCAACAGATAACCTACCTAGTGCAATAAATGAGTGATTTATTTTTATTGTTTCCAACAGATTACTCATCCGTTGCAATAGGTTGGTTATAAGTTGCAACAGATAACCTACCTGGTGCAACAAAGGTATGGTCTATTTTTATTTTTTCCAACAAATTACTGATCCATTGCAACAAGTGGGTTATATGCTGCAATAGATATCCTACTTGGTGCAACAAATGTATGGCCTATATTTATTATTTCTAACAGATTGCTCATCCGCTGCGACAGGTTGGTTATATGCTGCAACATATATCCTACCTGGTGCAACAGATGTGTGTTCTATTGAAACTGTTATTTTATTGTTGTACATGTTTGATTTATTGTTATCATTTTTTAATTATGCATTAATCAATTATAATCTATTTTATGTCCCTGCTACTTTTAGATAATATGGCTCCCAAAAGGAAAAAAATTCGAATCAAGTCCAAGTAAAGGAACAAGTGAAGTAGCTAGGCTACATCCACCACTATATGAGCTATCTTTACAAGCGTTATCTCAATCAGGAGCAGAAAATGATGAATTTGGGGAGGAGGAATATTTCAAAAGAGAAAATTCAAATGTTAATAGCCCTTCCACCAAATAGTTGGTCAAAATCTTCAGCATTGACTGTTATCCTGTGAGAATGCAGTGTAATGGTGCCATAGATTTAATGGATGATTTCGTGGTTAAGTCAGCCATGGGAAAATCTTTCGACGCCTTCAGAAAAATACTTTGAGAATAAAAATTGTATGTTTATTTTAGGGACAACTGCTTTTGGCAATATCTTGATTTGCCGGAGGACAACAGTGCTCATTTCCAAATAAAAATAGTATATGATCTTCTCAAGCGTAGGTTTATGTATGAAAACAAAGATAAGATGGATGGGGTGTGGATAAATTACTATGGCATGCCGTTTGTTTTGGTTAGAAGGAGTTTTCCATAGTTACTGGATTAAAATATTATCCTTCTTTTCCTTCTCAAGTTATACCTAGTCTAACCCCCAAAAAAAATACTCCGCACACCTAAAAAAGGCAAAGGCAAGTTGAGTGATCGTGATGACCTAGTGTCCCTTGTTAGTCCAAGCTTCAAAACATAAGTTTAATAGAAGCGTTGAAAGGTAAAAGACTTTCAAAGAAGCACAAGCAATCATTGTGCTTTGTTTGGTTTGTACATAATATTCTTTGGGCGAGAGACGTTAACAACAACATACCACTTGGTTTGATAAAGCTCTCCAAGGATGTTGATGCATTTAACAGCTATCCTTGGTGTTATGAAAGCTTCAAAATGACTGTCAAATATTTGTTGACTCTGTTAACGCCAAAGACAGTCAACTTATATGGCTTTTCATGGGCTTTCATGATAAATATTTCTTTTATTATGACATGATTTATTTTTTTATGCAATAATGCTTTTGATTTATTGGCATTATTTTATAGGCTTGGGCATTTGAAGCTATTCCTTATTTGAGACAACAAGTGAACTAACAAGAAGAAGTTTCTCTTCCATGAATCCTGAGATGTTTGTCGGCCAAAACTGATAAAAATATAAAATTTCTTGATCTCTTCAACCCCCCAAAAGAAGCAGTAAGTCTAATTCTAATTAGGTTTTTATTTTAATTAATGATTTTTTAAAATGATTTCATCACCATTCTAAGATATGTATTGATTTATTTTAGATTGTCCATTTGTGGCTTGTTCCGACCAATCGAGAGTTGAAGATGCCATTTTTTTACTTTACGGTCTATGCAAACTTTATCGGACCCTATGATCATTAATAGAATAAAGAGAGAATTGTTTGGAGCAACAATCATCATAAGAAAAATAATTTAAGAGTGTGGGCTTGTTATTGTTGATGATAGTAGTGGTAGCGGTGCTGTTGTTGGGGCTAATGATGCTCCTCTTACAGTTTTTAAAACAACAAACTATTATGATTATGATCATACTGGTTAAACAGATTTTGCCACTTTTAGCGAATGTTCTGCATGCAAATGTCAAGACTACAAGGCGAAACATGACTATTAATGCATTAACTACTTCTATAAAGAAAATGACATCTAATAGGGGTGTAATTCCATCAAAGAAGATTTCAATCCATACACTCCACTAGAGATCAAGGTGGCTAGAGGAGAAGGAAAGAAATTTCTAAGGCATCATCAAGCATTGAAAAAAGTGAAATTGCAACTCCTCTGTCTTTGTCTTGCCCCTTTGATCAATGTACAAGGGCCACCAGAGAGCAGCATGAGCTGAAGAAGGTGAATGTATATCATCTGTTCCAACAAACAAATAGACACATGTCTGTTTCACCAGATTATAAATCTGCTAAAAATTATCATACAGATATATACATTTGTTACAACTATCCTATAACTTGTTGTATCATATGTGTTATCTGTAGCAATATATGTTCGTCTGTTTTAGCAAATCAAACAGATTTTAGTACTAGTTTAATTTATACCAACATATGAGTCATATGTTGTAACAGATGGGTCATCTGTTCGAAATTATCATACAACTCTGTTTTACCTATTCGAGTTTATCATAACAGATGATCCATCTGATGTAACAGATAGATAATTTATTGTATATCTGTGATTAGCATTGACAATTCTAGCTTTCTGGGAGGATGTCACGGTAGAAGCTAATACTGAACAACATAATATCACAGTTAATAATCCATCAAATGCTTCCATGAAAGAAGAAAAAATGGAACCTGTCAGTTCAAAAAATAGAAGAATTACCTATTTGAAGGATTCAACATCTCGGACGAGGCTTTATTTAAATGTCATACATATTACTATTAATTAATACTTTATTTAATTGCATCTGTGTATTAATTTTATTATCACATAATCTGAAATGTTTGATAATATGTGCAACACATCTATGTCATTTTTTACTATCTCCGAAAGAAGGCCAAGTTGCAAATACAAGAATAATACAGATACACGACAGACAATTATTTATACAAAGTTTACATCAATAATGCCTACGATAGATTTTGTCAACAGCAATCGGAAGTTTCCTGAAATGAGTTATACTTAATCAACATCATTAAAGGTTTTAGCATTCCAGCTGTCTTACCTTAGTATTTGGTCGATGAAGCGTACATCCCAATCAATTGTGGTAATGAATTCCATTGGGTGTTGGTTGTTGTTGTTATAAAAGAGAGGCGCGTCTGAATTTATGACTTGATGTCGTGAAAGAGACTTCTTGTGCCGTCATCTGAGATAAAAAACTGGACAAAATATTGCCTGTTTACCTTAATATGAGTGGCTTTTTGGACTAAAAGGTTCGTACTGATTGATCGACGATTGAGGCATATCAGGATAAAATGGGTAATCCATTTGATGAAGAATATGTTGAAGGAATTTCTCAACAACCCATTGGTAGAATGTAAGTATCATGATTTAGTTTCATTTCATAAATTTCACAACTCTTACATGAACTGCAAGCTATGGATTATCTATTTTTTCAAAACCCAGGGATTGCAGTCTTTTTGTTGTTGCTTACGTCAAGTATTTGAGCGATGGATTACAAGTACCAAATGATGGACTTAATGCCGGATTACTCCGCAAAGATATGATGCTCTTTTATGGAAATACAAAGAAGTGAAAGCTCAGAAATCGTATGTAAGCGGCATCAAAGATCCACAACGACCAAAGTCAAATTCCATAGCATCGGATAACGAACAACTTATCCATATTGAGTAGATCTTTATAGATTGAGTCTATCAAAGTAATAACCTCTCCTTGGTAATTGTTGGCACCAAAGGTTAAATTGTTAATTTATTTGTAGAGTAGATCATTTGTACCCATAATAATTTTTTACATTTTATTTATTTGTTGTGTTATTTCATGTAATTTTTGAAGGCTTTGATTTATTTTATATTGTCTATGAATATAATTTAATCCTTAGTTTTGAACTTATTAATTGAAATGGAATACTAGATTCAACTATCGCAACAGATAGTATATCTATTGCAATAGACGACATATTTGTTGGAAATTATCAAACAGATTTAGGACATATGTTGCAACATGTAGGTTATCTGTTGGAAATTATCAAACAGGTCTTCTTATTTTTATTTGTTCCAATAGGTTACCTATCAGTTGCAACAGATAGACTATATATTACAACAGATTGCATATCATTTGCGATAGATAGATTGAGAAACATCTGCATAATGCAATAGATGACTAACCTATTGCAACAAATAATCAATCTGTCATAACAGATATACTATCTGTTACAACAGATTGACAATCTGTTTCATTATAAGAAATTCAACTTTTGTCAAACCTAAAAAATGTTATGGTGTTTGTCTTTGTATATCTTCTTGTTTTTTCCACAATGGCGTCGCACAGATTGGATATTTTTGTACCGGCCAGCAAACATTTGATATATGCAAGCACGTACGACCCATATACGACACTATTTTTATTTTTTTGAAGGTGTATGCCCTTATTTCGACCTGCAAGATTCCATGCTTTCTTTATCAAGACTTCTCCTGACAAATGATCCATGAGTTTACTCTGCCTCAAAAAGATGGGGAGCAACTCTAAAAGTGGCTGCATGTGGGTAAAAAAAGCACCGTCATCGAAGACAGGTAAGTTGCATTCATTAACCTTAATATTTCCCTCCTCGAGAAGTATCTCAATAGTGAGAAAATATTGGACTTCCACGTTCATGACTGTAAAAATTCTCTTTTCGTTGGTCCATCTCTTGTCGTGTGGATATGACCTTTTCCCTCTAACATAGTTAATTATATCGCCATCCTATTCGTACATAGAAACTAACGTATCAAATCCTTGGCCACCAGGAGTTGACGCTAGCTTACGGAGCCTATTGCACCTATTCTTGGAATTTTTATAGAAGTTGAGATCCATTATCCTATCGACAACATCATAAGCATTCGGATACGTTAATTGCCTACCCCTCATGAGGCGAAGAATTTCATCAACATACTGTGATATAAGAAGACACTTTTTAAATAAGTTAGTAATTGTAAAGAAGAAAAACATAGTGGAAAGATGCAACGGATGGTCCATCTGTTGTAGAGCATTCTCTGAATCTATTCACAGATTACCTAGCTAATGCAACTTATACAATAAATGTTTAATCAATTGCAACAGATTAACCACCAATTGCACCAGAATACCCAGCTATTGCAACAGATGACACATCTATTGTGTAGCTTATTTTTCATGGAGTAGATTAGAAGGCTAGGTTAGGAAAAGTAAACTTACCCTATCCACATACCACTTATGCATAGTTGTCATACTCCTGAAGTCTTGGGTGTCAAACATATGTATGGTGTATTATTCTGCAGGTTTCTTCTTCTTGGGATACTTAAAATTTCATAGTTTTGTTCTCTCTTCATCGCCAAGTGCCGCATATATGTCCACTTTCTTCAGGGGCCCCTGAACTTCGAGAGGGAGGAGTTGTAATTTTTTTGTTTTCATATTGTAAAGTATTTGGCTATATTTTTTTCTTCCTCCTAACCGCAACTATAGGAGTGTATGGCTCCCTCGCCTTCTTGGATGATATGAACCCCCTCTTGGATTTTAATTCCTGAGCAGCTTCAACGATAACCTTTAGTTCTTCAAGGAATTTATCCTGTCTATCCTTGCACACTTTGCATTTGCAATGAGAACATAAGGGTAAAGAGGGGTGAGAGGGACCACTGCAAGGGTGGGAAGGACCAGTGTAAGGGTGAGAGGGACCATTGTAAGAGGAGATTTCAAATGTATTTATTTTTTCTTGAGCATAAACATGCTCATCATCACTACTGACAGCAATATCAGGATGGCTGCCACCAAAATCAATAACTCCACCAGCAACGCCCCCAGAAGAAGCATCCAGATCTGTTGCAGTAGGTTGACCTTGCCTAACCGTTCTTTTATTTTCCTCACCGGCCTCTATATACCCTTCTCCACCTTTATTTACATAACTTTCCGTAGCTTTATTTTTCTCTAACTGAGATTGTTCTGAAAGTTTCTACGAATCCATCTATACTCTAGCCTTTTTTGTTGGGTGGTCAGAAGTTGATCCACTTTCAGTTTTTGTTCTTTTGGGAGACATCTTTTAACTACAAACAACAGAAATAAAAAAAAATACATTACATTTGATGTATACATAAATTTTAAAAAAAAGGTAAGACAAATTTCAATAAATTCTTATACGCCACATTACAAAAAAAATACTCCAACAAATAACCCATCAGTTGGAACAAATGGGGAATTTGTTTGAAGACCTATTTAATATCTCTTAACGGATGTTCCACCTATTGCAACAGATGGACCACCAGGACCACCACCAATGCCACCAACACCAACATCAATTTCCCCAAGACCACCAACAATGCCACTAAGACTACTTATACCACCACCGAGAGCACCAAGGCCACCACCAAGACCACTGGGACCACCAATACCACCACCACCACCACCAATGCCACCAACACTTGTATCAAGACCACCAAGACCCCCAACACCACCACCAATGCCACCAATATCAATACCAAGACCACCAACACCATCACCAAGACCACCAATATTGACACCACCACTAACATCCACAAATAATACCATAAATACCATTAAATAATACCACAACAGTTAACAAAATATTGTAATAAAAACTAGGGTTTTCTCAGGTTCTTTCTACATTTTTAGCATCAAAACTCAAAATTCTTAACCCATTCTCAAAGGTAATACAACTAAAAGTTCCTTTTTCATCATTAACTATAAATCCTTAATTTTTAGAATAAAGAATAACTGTAGAACTCTTCTCAAATTTTGTTACCTATGAAGATAGAGAAAACGATGGATACAAGAGAGAATGAAGTCAAAAATAACAACTATGTGATCGGAAATGAGAAGAAAATTGATATGTTTTGAAGGATTGAGTAATATACTGAGTAGTAGTTGTCTGTATTGTAGAGAGAAAGAAAAAAGTGAGAACTTGAGATTTGAAATGATGAAACATTTTTCCCACAAAGGATGTTTGTATTGGGTTGATTTGTATTTTTTTTAAAAGAATGACAAGTTTTAAAATTGTTAATTTGGTACAAATTGATCTTAATTATTTTTTAAATCAATTGCAAGGAAATCTGTTGTAATAGATGACTGAGCTGTTGGAAATTTTCAAATATATATTAAGAACTGGCGCAACAGATTACCTATCTGATTTAATTATCAAATAAACATTTGCATCTGTTGTAACAGATGATGAGTTGTTGGAAATTTTCAAACAGATATTGATATCTGTTTCAATAGATGACATATCTGTTTGAATTTTTTTTTTAATTTTAAAGCAATCTTCTGTCTGAAAGAATAAAGATAAATAACTACGAAGGCGGTAAAAAATATTTCTTGGATAACTCCATTTTGCAAAATAGACACTTTGAAAACTTTTTTAGTTTTTTTGACACGTCTTGAAAAATTAAGTATTTAGACACTAGGTTGACATCATCACTTCTTATATACAACCTTAGCATACAAGTTTTAACATTACACTTTAGTCCCCCTCCCCATCCATCTAATATTGAATATTTTTTTATCATTTTTCATATTTTCCTATTTTGATTTTAAAAATTGTTCAAGAAGCCACTAATAGGAGCTCTGTTTTTCACCAATATTTTTTATTCTGGCGACTTTCACCATTTTACAAGCTTGAAAAGCTTTCCACATCCGATCGATACCTCATCATTAGATATATTTAAGTAGTTTATATGGCGTACACATATATTTCTCCATCCCAGTACTAGGAGGGCATCGACTATATCTAAAATCCATTCATTCCTATTTTTGTATAGAGGTTTTCATACTAGTGATCGACCAACAAGTTCTTTAAGGTGAAATGCATTTGTAAGTCATGGCAGTGTATGCATTTTGCGTTTTTGAAAGTCATGTCAGTGTATGCATTTTGACAATTCTGTAGTGGTTTGATTAATGCCAGTCTTATCAATTTTACTCTGTCTATTATCGACCTTTTAAGTTATTACATTCATTGTGTGTCAAGTCTATTGGGATTATTCTTTATATACCACATAGTTTATTATCAATTCTATTTCAAGTCTGTTAAAAAATCTAATTATTCAAACGAACAGATGAACAGTTGACATTTATGACACAAAAAAAGTGGTTGTATATCCACTCACACCCTGTGTCGATTGGGTATACGTTATCTTCTCAAATTCCACCGACGCACACATCTACCTAGAACTGATTAGGAAGACCAAAGGCTTGTATTTTGGTCTAAATAAACAACCATCAACTATAAACAATATTCTTCATTTTCAACCCCAAAAAATCAATAAATACGACTAGATGTCGAGCATTCCACTTAGACCATGAAAGGGAGTTCATTTCTAGCGTAGCCATGACAGTTTCCTCCTTTAAAATGACCTATACTGTCTCTTCTACGGTCTGGGTCAGGATAGGGAGCACCTCCACTGTGAACTCCGGCGTATCGCCTAATTTTTACAGGCAATCATGGAGAGGCTAAACATGCAGCCCGAGGAGTTCATCTCCCCACCACCATCCCCTTAGTTTAGGTTTTAATTTCTGTTATAGTTGTAGTTGTAAGTTCATTGCAAAGAAGCTTTCATGGCTAGGGAATTTGTTGGATGAAAGCTTCTTTCTTTAGCCCTTTTTGCTCGTATTTTGCTATAAATATGGTGTTAAACCATTGTTGCAATGAAATTATGAAATAAAGTATTTTCTGTATGAAATTTTATTGCAATGCCCTTTCTGTTTGTCTCTACATTAATTATACAACTTTTTTCTTGGTTGAAATTTTGCAATTTTCCCGATTAGAAGATGAATGAAACAGTTGTCAGGCGTCAAAATTAATGGTTTATCATATATATATATATGAATTCGTATATGCTAATGGATAATGAATCTGGTCTATCAATAATTATATGTATTTCTACAAAATTAATTGTAAGGTCGATATAGTATATGATTGACCGAGATCAATAACTATGCATGACCATCTACATAATCAATGGATTGCTTTATATGGGCTCATAAAATATAAATAATTAAATAAATAAAATTGTGTTAATTGTAAATCATAGACTGCAAGCTTTGTCACTAATATACCATACTGTTGGACCTCTTGCATAGACCTTAAATATAATCGATGCCTTCTCATGCGTTGGGTAGATGCTAAACCGTATAGATCCATACTCGGTCAATGCTAAGGTATCTACGGGTTAGTGCAACGGTCAAAAAAATTAGTACATAGTCAAAGATATAAATAATTAAATAAGTGAAATTGATTTGAGGGTCATATATTATGTCCATTGTAAATCATAGACTTAAAGCCTTGTCAATAATATACCACATTGGTTTACTACTCTTAGTAGAATATTTGGTAAAAAAGAAATAATTAATTAATAAAATAATAAATTATTGGATTTAATGCAATTAAAAGAGCTTGAACAAGTCTTGTGATCGTATAAGAGTCCACGCAAATTGGAGAAATTGATGAAAGATGTGTGTGGATGGATAGTGGATGAACAACTGAATTTCTCACAACATACTTGTGCTTTGGTAAACATTGCCCTAAGGATGTTGGTTGTTCAACCACAAGTCATCACCTCACACATCTTTGATCACCACTTTCAATTTACGTGAACTCTCATATGATCACATGACTTGTTTAAGCTCATTTAATTTAATAAAATCTAATTTTATATTATTTTATTAATTAAATAATCCTTTTTAAAATATATGCAAGTTATCGTCTATGGATATGTATCCTCGTCTAGTGCATTTATTAGTGAAGTAGTCCGTATTTTATGCTAGACTATATTTAGTTATTTACTCGACCTGATACATTCTAGAATAGGATGGAACTACTTCCACAATTAAATAACTAGACGATGATATTTATTTATAAACCATGACTAGAACATATTTTGAAAAGGATTATTTAATTAATAAAATTATAAAAAATTATATTTTATGCAATTAAATGAACCTAAACAAGTCATGTGATCGTATGAGAGTTTACGTAAATTGAAAGTGGTGATCAAAGATGTGTGAGGTGATGACTTGTGGTTGAACAAAAGATGAGTTGTGGTTGAACAAATGAATTCTCCACAACATACTTGTGCTTTGGGTAAACATTACCCTGAGGATGTTGGTTGTACAACTACTACCCATCCTCACACATCTTTGATCACCTTCTACAATTTACGTGGACTCTCATATGATCATATGACTTATTTAAGCTTATTTGATTGCATAAAATTTAATTATTTATTATTTTATTAATTATTTTTTTCCTAATATGCTACTAAGGGCAATAAACCAATGCAGTATATTATTGACAAAGCTTTGCATCTACAATTTACACTGGACATAATCAATGCAACATATAACAGTAAACTTGTTTGTCGTTATTGTAAATATATGATTTATTCAATCGAGCGTGCGTTTAATCTATAAATTATAGAGAATAACTTCTATGATATTTGCCATCAACCTCTATAAATTAGGACAATAGCTAAGCTGGTAACACAATGCAATCAATTGTTTAATCTAACAAGACAATGAAATAACTGAACATAATTTCATCAGTATCTATGATCATTGACATGCCAAATATATGTAATTTAATTATCCATAAAAAATCATTAAAGACAACAAATCATTAAGAAAATTGTTTGTTCCAAACAACCGAACTACATGTTATCATCATTGAGTTCTTTAATAATGCCCATCACATCCACTTCATTTTCTTCATACTTTTTCTTTTCTTTTTCTACTTCTTTATTCTCATTTTATTTCTTTTCTTCTTCTTCTTCTTCTTCTTCTTCTTCTTCTTCTTCTTCTTCTTCTTTTTCTTGTAATTTCTTCCCTTTTTTAATATTTTCGTTCTCCTGTTCAGCCACTCCTTCTTCATCAACTGTCTTCTCATTTTTCTCTTCTTCTTCCTCTTCTGATGATGATGATTGTTTTTCACCATCTTCTTCTGTTTTCTCTTCATTTTCTACTTCTTCATCAGCTGTCCTTTCCTTATCTTTTTCTTTTTCTTCTTTTTCTTCCTTTTCATCTTGTTCATCCACTACCTTCTCCTCTTCCATTTCTTCTTCTTTCTTCTCTTCTTCAGCTTTTTAATCTGATGTAGCAATGTTAGTCACTATGACTGCAAGTTCTTCAAGGTTTACTTGATGCTAGCTATGAGGGAGACTGTCAAGGTGCACTGCATTGTTTTGAAAGAATTACAAAAATTATGCAAGATAATTAAATTGGAAGAACAAAAAATAAATTAGTTACATTCATCTTGTTGCTTCTTCTTATTCTTCTCGATTCTCCTTAACCTCTCATCTCTAACAAAAGAAACAATATCCAAAACAATTTTCTCGAGCATGAAAACACGCTCACACATGTCATTATTATTAGAAGCGTTGGGTGTATTTTTTAGTCCACTTGAACCAGCACGATCACAAACACGTGCTGGACTTGGAACATAATTGTGACCACCCAAATCTTCATCTTCGTTTGCGACCTCCGCTGATGAAGTCAGGACAATCATGTCTTTTAGTTGTGCCTTCAAGGCATAGATGGATGTATCCTTAACTTCGTTTATGTATGGCTTAAATATTTTCATGTATCTCTACTTCATCTCACGGATAATAGGGGTAAGGTATGGGTGCAGAATCTACCAAAAAATAAATATAAATTACACGACATTCGCTAATATATTAATAGTATTATCCAATTATAATAAGTATAACTTTACCTTTGTGCTATTTTATTTGTACTTAAATAGGTCACCTTCCATTATGTTGTCACACTTTGATGTGTTCCATCTAAGAAGAAAGGGAATAGGTAAAGGAGAATTCAATGACTTACTAGCATACCTTCCCTGATAAGGAAAGGCCTCATATATCTAAACCCACAATCAATAGAAGCATAAGTAAATCTACAAGGTCTATGTATTATTACATAAATAGGTAAGAGTCTATAATATATCAATAAGATGGTAGATTATAAGTACCAGAAACACCTAGGGAAAGCCATATATGCGTACGATGCATTATTCCTCTTCATAAACTCTTCTTTCTGCTTGGTCAAATCAAACTTCTTTTTCAAATAGCTCAATGTCAGCCTAAATGACTCTTTTCCCCATGGATACCCCCCAAACAAATCTAAATCAGTCGCCATCTTGATGTAGTCTGAATCTACCTTCTTTGATGGGTCCTTTTCCAGTAGCATTGAGTGCACGAACCAAACCAAAACTCACTTCAACCTTTGTTGATTAGTCAACCTATTACCTTTGATCAGGCTAATCAACCTTGAAGAAGTAGTGCTTTTGTTCTTTGTCACCTTAAAATGAAATCTTTTGCCATTTTAGAGGACTTTGTTCATTTTTGATTCACGAGGATATGCTGAACAATTCAACCCTGTAATCAGAGCAAATTCCTTTAAGCCAAAACAAGATGGCTTAGTATTCACATAGAACTAAATTTCATACAGTTTTTTAATTATTTTTGATACGTCGCAGCAACACATAATGGACCATCTGTCCATTAAACTTAAAATATTCTGGCATATGCCTCAAGTGTCCAAAACAAGTCTTCTTAAAATCAACATACAACTTTTGTTCAACAAGAATCCTTCTAAACTCTCGATAGAATGTCATTCTTTCTCTTACAAAAATCTTTATAGGAAAAAAACCTAACTCATCCATCCAAGTTGTTAGGTCGTACGACTCGACATAGATATCTCTCGCATAAATTTGCAAGGATAGGGGATTATCCTCCTTCCTATCTTCACTATCTCTCCTGTCCTCATCTTCACCGCTATAACTTTTACTTTCTTCTTTGCTTTTACCTTCACTATCCTCAACATCGTCACTCTCATGTGCACTATTTTTGTCATATTCAAAAATATCGACACGGATTCTTGATTTAGTTTTCGACTAGAATTCATCGACCAGCTTTTTTACTCTTTGAAGTTTTGGAAACTTCTTCGGTTTTTCGCTTCCTACTACTAGAAGAAATGGAAGTAGGCCTTTTAACTGCTCTATGAACTCTCACCATTTATTATCTACAACCAAAAAAGAATTTGTAGTGGTCGATTTGTCGACCACTGGGCTATTAATAAAAATAAAAAAATACAGCAAAAATAAATTTGTTGTGGTTGATCTATCGACCACTGGTCTATTAAAAAAATGAGAAAATTACTCGAATCAAACATGCAAATCAAGTTTCAACTTCTCCAAATATTGGCAGTGCAATTCAACGCAGCAAGAACACCATTAAAATGGGTACAATTCAATAAAAAAAATTCAAAATTAATACGCAATATAAATACAAAAATTTTCTAGTAATTATCCAAAGAAAAATACAATTAAACCTGCGGAATCAACAATGTTAAATACATAAACTCAAATTTTGACTAATTCAATGACAAACAGTGTATTTTTCATCAAAATTGAAGAACTCCAACACAAAGCGAAAAAAAAAATATACTAGAATAGATCTAAACTGATCAGGAAAGAAGATTAAACTTACCTAAGAAAGAGAAACTGAAAATTTCAACTTGGGAAGCAAGAGTCAACCAAATTTTTTTTTCAAAAAATCTGATGAAAAGATTCGAAGAAGAAGAGGATTTGATGAGAGAGAAAAGTTTTTGAATTTATTAAATAATTTTAATAAATGTTTAAAAAATTAATAAATATGAAAAAGGGACCGTATTGTATTTTTTATCAAGTTGTATTCTCCAAATTAAGTTTTCAAAGCGAGCTATTGGAAATTTCAATAGACATTTGCATTTGTTGCGACAAATGACTGGTCTGTTGGAAATTTTCAAACAGATATATGATTTAATTATCAAATAGACATTTGCATCTATTGCGACAGATGACTGGGCTATTGGAAATTTTCTAACAAATATTGATATCTGTAGCAACAGATGACATAACTAAGGTGGTAAAAAATATTTTTTGGATAACTCAAAAATCTCCTTCTTGAGTAGTCTTATCTTATCTTTTCAATGTCACCCATCTTTCTCGAGCCCTTCAAGTTATTGATGAATATTAATAAATATTTAAACCCATGTCTAGAATCATCTCTCCTTTAGCCCTAAATTTATTCATCTCCCTTCTTTTTCTTTCTCTATTCTTTATGGTTATCACAACCGTCTCCTTTTTTCTCTCTTTTCTCTCCTCTTTATCATATAAATAATTTCTGATCTCAATCGATCTATATCTTTTCTCGACTGAAATTGTTGTTTTAATTCCCTTGCTTTTGAAATTGCAGGTATGGTTCACTATTGCTCTTTCATTCTCATCTTCTTCTTTGCAAGTTATTTAAATTAGTTATTTACATCTAATTTTTAATTTAATTACCCTTTACCCATATCATATTTATTTAAAAATTTTGAAGGAAAAATTACTTTTAAGTCTTGAATGAATGAACCATTGTTATTATTAAAATATGAGAAAAAATAAATCTATTTGGAGAAGTTTAAAAGCCTTGTTGGCAGTATCATTTTTTTTGTATGTATTTTGTTTGTTTCTTTGTTGTTGATGTTGTTATTTATATTGTTGGTGGGGTTGGTGTTGTTGAAACTTGTGGTGTGGTGTTGTTGATGGTGTTGGAACAACTGTTGATGCTTCTTTATTGTTGATGTTGTTTCTTTGTTGTTGATGTTGCCACAGACGAAGCAGTTGTTGGAATAAATCAAACCACTAGTAAGGCTGGTTTGATGTATTCCAACAGTTTACACATCTGTTGTAATAGAATCCATATTGGTTGCAACAACCTCCACATCTGTTACAACAGATTTTTAATTTGTTGAACATATGGGAAGCTGTTGTAAAAAATATAGAGCCTGTTGCAATAGATGGATAATATTCTTTCTGTTCTTCTCTTATTTGACATCAATTGTTTTTCTCTTATTTGTAGATATAAAGAAACAAGTGTTCATCAACTTTTTTTCTACCAACACAAGAGGCTACAGTAAAGATGGGTTCGGAGGAATAAGATGCTTGTAGATAGAACCACTTCATATATGGGAGGTATGTATTACTGATAATGTTATCGTGAAAACACACATAGAGTACACTAATTTTGTGAGTGTTGTTTTTTACCGATTAAGCATTGATCATTCAAACAAGATACATGTAATTTTACAGTTAAATTTTATAGGTTCAAACTGATAAGGCTGAGGGTTCATGAATATGGTTCTGATACCTTATTAAGATTTAATGCGGTTGTTACTTATGTCTATGCGTCAAGCTTTGTGAAGTGATAAAGTTTTGGTAGTATTGTAAAAAGCTTCGATAGCGATTGGACTAACTTTTAGGGTTCATTGGACTCTAAGAGGGCCTTTGAAGCCTCTCACTGCTTTAACCAAGAATGAAAATCAATATATTTATTGCCCTAGCCCAAATTTATATGGTTGGGTTGCATAGGGTGATGATTATACGCCAGAAGGTGCGATAGGAGAATAACTGCGTAGGGAAGGGAGTCTATGTAGGTTATCATTCCGACCACGCTACCTAATTACAGCTCCCCAGCAAAGTGCCCAGTTGCACTAATTTTTTTCAGAGAGACAACAGATGGATTTTCATTTTTGGATGCACTTTTATATTTACACTTGATTTATATTTCTCGTGTTCTAATTCTGCTTCATCGGCCAGATTCGCTAGATGTTCCTTGCTACCCTATGTTTCCTCTTCAATTAGCTCTCGATGATGTAGTTTTTCATCAACTTCCCTTTCCCTTGCATTTATTCTCCTACGTCTCCTTCTGGCATATAATCATCTTCTAGAACAACCCTTCCATATAAATTTGGGCGAGGGGAATTTCTATTGGTATTCTATTCTTGTTTGATGCAGTACGATGCTTCGAAGGCCTTCTTAGAGTCTAATGTACACTTAAAGTTAAGTCCAATTGCTATTGAATCTCTACAATGACACCAAATATTGATTCCTTTTTAAAACTTGACACACATAAACATGAGCAACAACCATCATTAATTCGTAACAGGGTATCGACACCATCTTTATGGGCCCCTCGAACTCATCAATTCAAACCTATAAAACTAAACTATACAATACACGATCTTGTTTTAATGATCAATGCCTAATCGATTACAAACTTCATTCACAAAATTATTGTACTTTATGTGTGTTGTCCCGATGACCTTATCAGTAATACATTACTCCCACACAAAAAAGTAGATCCATCCATCTGTGCACACCTTATTCTTCCTAGCCTATCGGTGACTTAATTTGAATAAATAGATGACTAAACTGTTGCAACAGATAACACATCTGTTAAAATTATCAAACAATTATAGTTATCTGTTATGGTAGATGATCGATCTGTTGCAACATATGACTTATCTATTGGAAAAATCAAATAGATATATCAATTTGTTGCAACAGAATATCAATATGTTGTAAATTATCAAACAGATTGAATAAATTTTGCAACCGATTACCCCTCTGTTATATTTATTTTAAAGTAATTTTTTTTCTTTCCAAAATACAATAAAATATAAAATATTGTATTTAGATTTATTTTTTTAATTTACATATTTGAAAAGTCAACAGTTTTATTTAATTAAGGGATGTAATTATACATAACTCCACTTCTAAATATGGCTGATCCGGATCTGGACAAGGTGATTTTGCGCGGCTCCTTGTGGAAACTTAAAAGGCAGATTCATGAACTCCGGTAGTAGTTGGGAGACATGAGAGCAAGGCTGAGGAGGGCCCTGCTGCTGCCTAATGATGATGGGCCAGTTGACAGTAATAATAATGTTAATAATAATAATAGTAATAAAAATAATTAGGTTATGTTTTTTCTTTTATCATATCGGATCTACCCAGGGCTATGTTTTTTTATTGCAAATATTTGTATATAATGGATTCAAAAATCTATGTTTGGGCGACCTTGAATTTTTAGTTCTTATTTAATATTTAATTTTCATTCTATTTGTTCCTTATTCTCAACATGTCGACGGTTGGAGGTAGGGATTGGGCGTTTGTGGCAACAGATGAACCATATGTTGCAACAGATGGTTAATCTATTGCAACGGATGGTTTATATGTTGCAACAGGAGGTTATTAATAAAAAAGGGTTATTGTTATTGTTATTGAGGGTGAAAACTCATGACTTTTTGATTATTTAATATGAAAAATGGTTCGTAAATAAATAATAAGGAAATAAATGATAAACACAATTTATAACCGTAGAAGAAAAGTTATTTAATTTTAATAATTGATCGTAACTTTTCACCATTTTTGTTTTTAAATCTATTTTTTAAATTTATTTATTTATCATATAATAAAAAAGTCACAACATTGGATTAACTAAGGTATATGATGATTGTTAAAAAAAGGTGAACAGTCATGACTTTTTATCTAACACATTCAAAATAGCTGATGCATCAAATTTTGATCTGTTGCGAATGGTGAATTAGTTGTTAGAAGAACTAAAAAAAGCTCCTAAAATAGATGGTCGATTTGTTGCAACATGATCGATTTATTACAATAGATGGTATATCTGTTGCCACAGATGGGTTATCCGATGCAGCAGATATACAATCTGTTGCCATAATTCAATAAAAATGGTTATTATTTTATTAAAGAAATGGTTATTGAAAAGGTGAAAATTCTTTGATATTTTAATTGAGAAAAAGGTTATTTAAATTTAAGAACTAATTATTATTAATAATAATAAGCTGAAAAGTCATGACTTGTCACAATAATAAAAAACTCACCAGCTTGATTTAATTAAGTCATTTCTTTTCACATAAAATAATATGAAAATAAATGATAAATATAATTTATAACCGTAAAAAATATTTATTTAATTTGAATAATTGATGTTAATATAAAATAGGCAATAAGTTGTGACTTTTTGCCATTTTTATTTTTAAATTTATATAATAAAAAAATCATCAAATTTGGATTAATGGTATGACGATTATTAAAAAGATAGATTATATGTTGCAACAGGTAGATTATCTGATGCAATAGGTTGTCAATTTGTTGCAATAGATAGTATATCTGTTGTCACATATTGGTTATCTGATGCAACAGATATAGAATCTATTGCCACAACTCAATAAAAATGGTTATTGAAAAGAACTAATTAATAATAATAAGCTGAAAAGTCATGACTTATCATAATAATCAAAAAGTCAGTCAACAACTTGATTTAATTAAGTCATAACTTTTCTAAGTAATCAAAAAGTCACCAGTTTGTATGTAATTAATAAATGAGGGTGAACAGTCGCTCCTTTTTGCCTAACTCATTCAAATTCAATCCTCTATAAGTAGGTCCCTCCTTACTCGTTCATTCTAATAAATTTATTTCTTGCATCTTGTTTTTCATATTACACCTTCAACCACTTTTTCTTCCCTGACTCAAGTAAATTTTTTTCTTGCTTTTTGTGTAAATATACCCAATTGGTAGTACACGTTGTATTACATTCAGATTCTTTTCTTTACTTTTGTTTTACGTTATTTGTCAATTCATTCGTGTTCTATATATGGCTGATCCATTGTGGGATGTTGCTATTTTACAAGACACCGTGTGGGAACTACAGACGCAGGTTCATAACCTTCAATAAGAGTTGTCTTCTATGAGAGCAAGGATGCTCCGGGAGATCCTGAGGCTGAGAAGGGTACTATTGCTGCCGATTGAAGATTGGACGGCTGTCAATAATGATGATAATAATAATTAGATTATTTTTTCTTTTAGCCTATGTATTTTTATTTGTTTTTGTTTAGTAAAAAATTTATGTTTGGTCAACTTTGACATTTTAATTCTTATTTAATATTCATTCTGTCTATTATTCTTCTCAACAAACATGTCGATGATAAAGAAATAATTTGAATCCAGTTGCAATAACAAGAGTTGAAACTTAAAACTTAAACCAATGTATACGTTATTACTCATGTAGACGTTAATACTCAAGTAGAGCCAACTATTAGATCATATTAATTAGGCACTTAGTAAATTATTAAAGTTGATCAAATAAAAATACAAAAATAAAAACTACAACATATCCAGTATAATCCCACAAGTGGGATCTAGGGAGGGTGGTGTATCCCCAGACCTTAACCCCCTACCTTGTGAAGTCAAATTATTTTTAGTTTAGCTTATGTATTCTTATTTGTATTTATTTAATAAAAAATTTATGTTTGATCAACTTTGATGTTTTAATTCTTATTTAATTTTCATTCTATCTGTTTCTTCTTCTCAACAAACACGTCGATAATTAAGAGATAATTTGAATCTAGTAGCAATAGCAAGACTTGAAACATATGGGTTATTTGTTGGGTTTGTGGCAGGACCTGTATTGTGTTGTTCCAAATAGATTACTCATCTGTTGCACCAAAATAATTATCTGTTGCAAAAGATAAATAGTTTGTTGCAACAGATAAATATTCTACTGTAACAGATTACTCTTCTATTACAATAAATAGGTAATATATTACAACAGATAACTAGTCTGTTACAACAGATAACTAGTCTGTTACAACAGATAACTCGTCTGTTGCAACAGATGACCCATCTGTTCGAGTCATGTTACAGACACTATAGGACCATAAACATGAATCCAACATATGAGTCTTCTATTACAACATAATATTTATCTGTTGCAATAGACTGAGTGAGCTGTTTAAATTGTGGGTTCTTATGTTGTATTCATGAACGAGTTTTATCAATTATGGAAAAAACAATAGTAGCAGTGTACCCAGATGACAAATTCAACTAAAAATCATAATTGTACTTACCAAAGTCACCTATGAAGTAATGCCAAAGTGTAAAATAATGTACGAAATAAAATTTCACCTAAAAAACTGGTCAAGTAAAGTAGTAGCAGTAGCGGTAAAAACAACAATAATGGTCGGCAAGAAGAAGATGAAGATGATAATCGTAAGACCCCGCAAAATCCTAGTCATTTCAGTCCTATATAGCATGCCAAAAGAGGTCCCAGACTTAGAATATTTCAGCTAAGTGTTAAGACTTAGAATCATTTTAGCCTTCGAAATTAGATGATCTTATTTTTGAACTTTCTGACCTTAGTATGTCAATTTTCAAGTTGATTCATGATCAAGGTCACATGTAGGTCATCTCACGCGAGTTTCATATTTTTTGGACTAGCTTAAGGGTGAGTTTGGATGTCAAAAATAGCAAGGGGTCGCGATAGGGCCAAACCGCGAGGGCCAGTTAATCCAAGATTAGGGTCGCGCTGCGAGGGCTGCTTGACCCGAGCAGGGGTCGCGTCGGGAGGAAATCTTGACCCAAGCAGGGGTCACGGCATGATAGGGACCCTGTCCAACATTTTTTTATCCAGTTTTATGGGGGCAAATGGGCTATTTTTCCTTACATTATTCAGTCTTAACACGAGATCAAGCTTCCCAAAAGGGCAAATTGTATTCTTTATTCTCAAAATCCTCTCAAGAAAAAGACCCAGTTCATCAAGTTCTAGTCCAAATTCCAAGAAATCCTACACAATTCCCACGAAATTAGCAATCAAGGTATGTTAGGCGTTCATCCTTGGGTTTTATTCCACCCTTGGAGTTCAAGAAACCTTTTCAAGAACTTGAATTATGATTTCTAGGTTATGAATTAAATTATGCCATGTTTGAGTTGTTTTATGGATTTCAAGTTGAGATTTTTTATGAGTTCCATGAAATTATGTTTGCATGTGTGTTGAATTATGAATCTTTCATGTCAAAACCTTTGAATTTGCAAGTTTAAGTTGTAGTCATGATGCTTATGTGTTGTTCATTATCATGTGCATTAATTTTGCTCCCCAAGTGTTGGATAAAATGTCTATGTAAATTGAATAGTGAAATCATGACATGTTAGCATGTGTTCCCAATCATGTATAAGTCCATGACCTCCAAGTATTTGACTAAGTGCCTCAATGTATGAATTGTGAATAATTAACTATTGCTATGCTTTCCAAATTTGTCATGCTTTATTATTGATGCTATCGAGTCCTGGGGTTATTTATTTCTCGAAATCTAGTTGCTTACTTAGTTGCAGTAGTTACAGAATAACTCTAGTAAAGGTCAAGATCAATAGTACTTAATCAGTTAATAGAACTCAGTGAACTTATTACAGTTCAGTCAGTCCTCACGATCAGTGTTAGTTCAGTCAAGCCTAGTACGTTCTAGTGACCAATTTAGTGTTGATTCGGTTGGGAGTAGGATTCAGCACCAAGAAAATCCAGGGATGGGGGCATTCCTACCAGCAGAGGGTTGGACCCTTAGTAGTAGTCCCGACATTACAGAACTACGTAGCCATTGTAGGGTAAATCATCCTCCTTCCAGACTAGAGTTGATGCAATAATATATATATTTCATGAGTTTTCCTGCCAAATTAGGGTTGACCCAGCATTGTTAGTATCCCGTGGCAAGGTGCTAACACCCTTCCAACTGGGGTCATAGGTTGGACACCAACTCAGTTTATAATTGGGGTATGTCGGTTCGATGATAACTCCTACAGTTATAGTTTCAGAATTCAGTCTCAGTATTTAGTAAAGAACTCAGATAGTTCTACAGAACCATGGCTATCAGTTATCACTTACTTAGCCATCAGAATTCAGTACTTTAGTTTCAGTCTAAACTTTTAATTATCAGTATTCAGTTATAAGAACTCAGTACTGTAGTTTCAGTCTAATTCAGACAGACATTATATACGTGGTATTACATATTCAACATGTTTAGCAGTTACAATTTTGCATGTGTTCTCATCCAGTTATTTCATGATGTTTATTCGGTCAGTTATCACCTCATACATATAAACCTATGTATATCAGACTTCCTCACTTAGCATACCAGTACATTTAATGTACTGATACATACTCTTTATTTGAGCTATGATGTTTCATATCATAGGTTCAGATGCACAGGTTCCTGATCATACTTAGCAGCTCAGGATATCAGCAGCAGATTCAGTAGTGAGTCCTCATCCATCAAGGATATTATGCTATTTCAGTATTTTAGTTATTTCAGTAGTTTTTATAGTCAGAGTTAGTTGGGGGAGTTTTCCCATCAACTTCATAGCAGGTAGTTAGAGGCTTTCAGATTAGCATAGTTAATTATTCTATTTTTAGATGTTATTATCAGTATATCCAATATTTATTTTAGTATTTTGAGAATGTTATGGCATTTTAATTTTTCTTTCGCATATGTTTTTTAGGATTATTATTCAGTGCTCATAGTAGGTACCAATCATGGGTTAGATTATGATGCTTCAGGTTGTAAGCACCATGTGATGTCCAGGGTGCAGATTCGGGGTGTTACAAACTTGGTATCAAAGCCTAAGGTTCTAAAGAGTCCTAGGAAGTCTAAAAGTCACATCAAGTAGAGTTTTGTGCATAGGTGTGTAGAGCCCCACACTTATGGACAAGAGGCTATGAGGCATTTTTAGGAAAAGTTTCCCTTCTTTAAGTATTCATTTCATGCGAGTGAGCATGAGCTCAAGTTAAACTCTCTATCTAATCCAATATTTCCTTCCCTTTACAAAACATGTCTCCCAAAAAGACCTACAAAAGAAGAACTGGAAACAATCCAACACCTCCACCCATTCAGGAAGATCCCCTGAATGAGCATGTTTCTCACGCAGAATTCAAAGTAGCTTTCACTCCCCTAGCTCATTCTACAAAAGCCCAGAATAAATGCCCAATTGCTGTTCAGGCCAACCCAGTGGCCAATACTACTGCAGCTAGAATTTGGGACTTCACCCGAATGAAATCTCTTTTGTTTTCAGGGTCTAAGTCTGAAGAGGACCCACAGGAATTCCTTGACATGGTACAGAAGGTAACAGACATTATGGGTGTAACCACTAGTGAGAGTGCTGAGTTAGCTGCCTATTAGTTGCAGAATGTGGCTTATACATGGTTTAAGCAGTGGAAGGCAGATAGGGCCGCAGATGCAAGGCCCGTAGAATGGAAAGAGTTTACTACTGCCTTTCTAGATAGGTCTTTACTATTAAAGTTGAGGAAAGCCAATGTGTTAGAGTTTATTAACATGAAGCATGGCAGCATGATAGTGAAGGAGTATTTTCTCAAGTTTACTCAGTTAGCCAAATATGCTCTTTGTATGGTAGCTGATAGCAGATTAAAGATGAGTAAGTTCGTGTTTGGTATGTCTAATAGTGTGGTCAAGAAGTGTAGGATTGAAATGCTGATTAAAAAGATAGACTTAGCTAGGTTGATGGTCCATGCTCAATAGATAGATAAGCAGAAAACTAAGGAGAAAGAAAGGGAGAACAAGAGGTCTAGAACAAGTAGCTTCAACTTTACTCAGTCTAAGTTAGAGGGTGGTAATCATCCTCAGTTCCACTCAAAATCTTTAGTTTCAGCTTCGTCCTTAGCTAGTGCTCCGGTGCCTAAATTCATAAATGATAATAAGGACAGGGTGCTAGGATCTAAATCTTAGGGTAGTGTTAGCAGTTCCTGAACAAATCCTCTTTGTTAGAAGTATGGCAGAAACCATCAAGGTGTCTGTAGGGCTGGCAGTGATGTATGTTTTGGATATAGCAAGCCAGACCATAGGATCAGAAAATGTCCTCAGGTGGGTTCACAGAGTCAGCATAATCGTCCCCCAACTCAGCCCGATCGCCCATCTCAGTAGGGTGCCACTTCCAGTTCCACCAGTAGGCAACGCCCAAATAGGCTTTATGCACTTCAGTCCCGACATGATCAAGAAAGTTCTCCTGATATGGTTACTTGTATGTTACAAGTTTACCATTTACATATTTATGCTTTTCTATATCCAGGAGCTTCTTTGTCCTTTGTAACTCTTTATATAACTATTGACTATGGAGTCAGTATTGAAATCCTAGCAGAGCCCTTCTTAGTCTCTACTCCAGTGGGTAAATCTATCATAGCTCGATAAGTGTATAAGAACTGTCCAATTATGGTGTCTTAGAAAGTTATTTCAGTAGAATTAGTAGAGTTAGAGATGATATATTTTGACATTATTCTCGGCATGGATTGGCTCTATTCATGCTATGCTTTAATTTATTGTAGAAATAAAGTTGTCTAATTTCAGTTCTTAAATGAGCCTATCCTAGAATGGAGGGGTAGTACTTCAGCACTCAGGGATTAACTTGTTTCATACCTTAGAGTGAGAAAAAAGATATCCAAGGGATGTGTCTATCATCTCATTTGAGTTAAAGATTCTAGTTTCAAGACCTCTAATCTTGAGTCAATTTCAGTAGCAAGTGAATTTCCAGAAGTGTTTTCCAAAGATCTTTTCAGAGTTCTTCCCGAAAGGGAAATTAACTTCAAAATATATCTTCTTCCAGATACTCAGCCCATCTCTATTTTG
Source organism: Capsicum baccatum var. pendulum (assembly GCA_030864225.1). Lineage (NCBI taxonomy): Eukaryota > Viridiplantae > Streptophyta > Magnoliopsida > Solanales > Solanaceae > Capsicum > Capsicum baccatum. The sequence continues at coordinate 164,094,307 of CM061560.1, forward strand.
CCATATAGAATGGCTCTAACTGAACTCAAAGAATTAAAAGAGCAGTTGAAGGATCTCCTAATTAAGGGATTCATCAGACCCAATTTCTCCCTATAGGGCACACCAGTTCTATTCATGCGTAAGAAAGACGGTTCTCTCAAAATGTGTATTGACTACCATTAGTTAAAAAAGTCACAATCAAGAACAAGTACCTACTTCCCAGAATCGATGACTTATTTGACCAACTTCAGGGTGCTAGTTACTTTTTAAAGATAGACCTCAGATCAGGCTATCATCAGCTCAGAGTCAGAGAATGTGACATTTTGAAAACAGCTTTCAAAACTCGGTATGGTCGCTTAGAATTCCTAGTTATGTCATTTGGTCTTACCAATACCCCAATACCTTTCATGGAATTGATGAACCACGTGATCAAGTAGTACTTGGACTTGTTCGTCATAGTCTTTATATACGATATTCTTGTCTACTCCCGCAGTGAAAATGATAAGCAGACCATCTCAGAATAGTATTACAAACCCTCAAAGCCCATCGGTTGTTCGCCAAATTTAGTAAATGGAAATTTTGGCAAAGGTCAGTAACTTTCCTTGGTAATGTATTTTTTGATAATGGAATTAGAGTTGATCCTCAAAATACTAAAGCAGTAAGAAACTAGCCCGAACCTATCTCTTCTTTAGATGTTAAAAGTTTCTTGGGTTTGGATGGCTATTACTGAAAGTTTGTTGAAGGATTTTCATCTATTGCATCCCCATGTCCAGATTAACTCAGAAGAAAGACAAATTCCAGTGGTCAGATTCTTGTGAGAATAGTTTTCAGGAGTTGAAGACTCGACTCACCACAACCCAAATTTTGACTTTACTGATGGTTCAGATAGATTTTTTGTGTGTTGTGATACTTCCAGAGTTGGTTTGGGGTGTGTTTTGATGCAGAAGGGTAAGGTTATAGCCTATTCCTCTAGACAACTTAAGCCCCATGAAAAAAATTATCCCACCTATGATTTTGAGTTAGCAACAATTGTGTTTGCCTTAATAATTTGGAGGCATTACTTGATGGGGTACGTGTTGATGTATTCACGGACCACAAAAGCCTGCAGTATGTATTTTCTCAGAAAAACTTGAACTTGCGTCAGAGGAGGTGGTTAGAGTTATTGAAAGATTATAACATAAGTGTTCTATATTATCCAGGCAAGGCCAATGTAGTGGATGATTCTCTTAGTAGATTGTCCATGGGTAGTGTTGATCACGTTGATAATGGTAAGAAGAAGTTAGTTCAGTAAGTTCACCATCTTACCAAACTATGTGTCCGTTTGGTTGATTCGGCTGAGGGAAGTGTTTGGGTGCAGAATAGCTCAGAATCATCTTTGGTTTCTGAAGTAAAAGAAAAGTAGGAAAGAGATCCCAGTTTAGTTAAGTTGAAAGAGTCAGTTAGATATTAGAAGGTAGAGGCTTTATCCCATGGGGGATATGTTGTGTTACGTTGTTAGGGTAAGTTATGTATGCCATCTGTAGATGGCATGAGACAATGGATTCTGACAGAAGTGCATGGTGCATGTTACTCGATTTATCCAAGGGCTACTAAGATGTATCGCAATTTACGGGAAGTCTAATGGTAGAGTAGGATGAAGAGAGACATTACAGAGCTTATGGCTAAGTGTTCTATGTGTCAGTAAGTTAAGATTGAGCATCAGAACCCTAGTGGGTCTATGTAGGAGTTCAGTATTCCCACAAGAAAGTGGGTGGAAGTGAACATGGATTTTGTGATAGGTTTGCCTCGTACTCGTCGTCAGCATGATTTGATTTGGGTTATTGTGGGCAGGATGACCAAGTCAGCTTATTTCTTGCTAGTTCATACCTCTTATTCAGCCGAGGAATATGCCAGGTTCTATATCAGATAGTTGGTTAGGTTGCATAATGTCCCGTTGTCCATCATTTCAGATAGAGGTACGTAGTTCACCTCTCATTTTTAGAAACCTTTCGAAAGGGTCTTGGTACCTAAGTTCACCTCTGTACAACCTTTTACCCTCAGATGGATGGTCAAGAAGAAAGGACCATTCAGACTTTAGAAGATATGTTGAGAGCATGTATTGTTGACTTTAAGGGCAGTTGGGCTGACCACTTACCTTTGATTGAGTTTGCGTATAATAACAACTATCATTCCAGTATTCAGATGGCTCAGTTTGAGGCTCTTTATAGGAGGAGATATAGATATCCCATTGGTTGGTTTAAAGTAGGTGAGGCCACAGTAGTAGGGCCTGACTTAGTGTTTGATGCTTCGGAGAAAGTGCAATTGATCAGAGAGAAGCTTAAGACAGCTCAAAGCCGACAGAAATCATATGCAGAAATGAGACAAAAAGATCTCAAGTTTGAGATTGGTGACTTTATGTATTTGAAAATTTCTCCCATGAAGGGGGTGAAGAGATTTGGTAATAAGGGGAAGCTTAGTCCCCGATATGTTAGTCCTTATAGGATTCTCAGTTGTTTCGGTAAGATAGCTTATGATCTTGAGTTTCCTGTAGACTTAGCATCAGTGCACCCAATGTTTTACGTCTCCTTGCTAAAGAAGTGCATTAGTGACCCATCAGTTGTAGTCCCTAAAGAGAGTGTAAATGTTCAGAACAGTCTCTCTTATGAGGAAATTCCAGTCGAAGTCCTTTATCGTCAGATTCACATACGAAGGAACAAAGAAGTTCCTTTGGTCAAAGTTCTTTAGCGGAATCAGTCCGTTGAGGGAGCTACTTGGGAATCAGATGAAGACATGCGAATCAAGAATCCTTACCTCTTTTCCGCAAACTCAGACTCCGCCTAAGGTAACAAACTTCCTTAGATTTACTCTATTCCATGTTCAGTTATAGTTGCATAGCACTCTCATATCATTTATGCATTCATGAAACAGTTTAGTCATGTGTCATGTCTTCATAATTCAGTCATGCTTTAGTTATGCATGTCAGTGTAAGTATAGTTCCTCAGTTCCCCTCAGTTCAGTCTGTCTCATTCGAGGATAAATGTTTTAAAGGGGGAGATATTGTAAGACCCCGCAATATCCTAGTCATTTCAGTCCTATATAGCATGCCAAAAGATGTCCTAGACTTAGAAAATTTCAGCTAAGAGTTAAGACTTAGAATCATTTTAGCCTTCAAAATTGGATGATCTTATTTTCAAACTTTTTGACCTTAGTATATCGATTTTAAAGTTGATTTATGATCAGGGTCACCTGTAGGTGATCTCAAGTGAGTTTTGGATTTTTCGAACTAGCTTAAGGGTGAGTTTGGATGTCCAAAATAGCAAGGGATCACGATAGGGCCACGCCATGAGGGCCAGTTAACCCAAGCTCAGGGTCACTCCGCGAGGGCTGTTTGACCTAAGTAGGGGTCACGTCGCGAGGGCAGCTTGACCCAAGTAGGGGTGGCAGTGCGATGGGGAACCTGTCCAATATTTTTTTAATTCGGGTTTATGGGGGCAAATGGGTTATTTTCCCTTCATTATGCAGTCTTAACACGAGATCAAGCTTTCCAAAAGGGCAAATTACATTCTTTATTGTCAAAATCCTCTCAAGACGAAGCCCTAGTTCATCAAGTTCAAGTCCAAGTTCCAAGAAATCCTCCATAATTCCTAGAAAATCAGTAATCAAGGTATGTTTCCTTGGGTTTCATTCCACCCTTGGAGTTCAAGAAACCTTTCCAAAAACTTGAATTATGATATCTTGGTTATGAATTGAATTATGCCATATTTGAGTTGTTTTATGGATTTCAAGTTGAGATCGTTTATGAGTTCCATGAAATTATGTTAGCATGTGTGTTGAATTATGAATCTTTCATTTCAAATTCTTTGAATTTACAAGTATAAGTTGTAGTCATGATGCTTATGTGTTGTTCAATATCATGTGCATTAATTTTTCTCCCCAAGTGTTGGATAGAATGTCCATGTGAATTGAATAGTGAAATCATAACATGTTAGCATGTGTTCCCATTCATGTACAAGTCTATGACCTCCAAGTGTTTGACTAAATACCTTAATAAATGAATTGTGAACAATTGACTATTGTTGTGCTTTCAAGATTTATAATGCTTTATTGTTGATGCTATCGAGTCTTGGGGGTATTTATTTCCCAAAATATAGCTATTTACTTAGTTGCAGTAGTTATAGAATAGCTCTAGTAAAGGTCAAGATTAGTAGTACTTAATTAGTTAACAGAACATAGTAAAATTAGTCTAGTTTGGTTAGTCAACACGATCAGTGTCAGTTCAGTCAAGCCTAGTACGGTCTAGTGACTAGTTTAGTGTCGATTCAGTTGGGAGTAGGATACGGCACCCAGCAAACCCAGTGATGGGGGCATTCCTGCTAGCATAGAGTTTGATCCTTAGTAGCAGTCCCCACATTATATAACTACGTAGCCAGCATAGGGTAAGTTGTCCTTCTGCCAAAATAGGGTTGATGCAATCATATATATATTTCATGAGTCTTCCTGCCAGATTAGCGTTGACCCAACATTGTTAGTATCCCGTGGCAATGTTCTAATAATACCCTTTCAACTGGGGTCACAAGTTGGATACCAACTCAGTTTATAATTGGGGTATGTTAGTTAGATGATAACTCCCGCAGTTACAGTTTCAGTATTCAGTCTCAGTATTCAGTAAAGAACTTAGACAGTTCTACAAAACCATGACTATCAGTTATTAGTTACTTAGCCATCAGAATTCAGTACTTCAGTTCCAGTCTAAACTTTCAATTATCAGTATTCAGTTATCAAAACTTAGTACTCTAGTTTCAGTCTAATTCAGACAGACATTATATGCACGATAATATATATTCAACATTTTCAGTAGTTACAGTTTTGCATGTGTTCTCATACAATTATTTTATGATGTTCATTCAGTTAGTTATCACCTCATGTATATGAACCCATGTATATTAGCCTACCTCACTTAGAATACCAATACATTTAAAGTAATAATGCATACTCTTTCTTTTTGCTATGATATCTCAAATCATAGGTTCGGACATACCGATTCCTGATAATACTTAGCAGCTCAGGATATCTGCAGCAGATTTAGTAGTGAGTCCTCATCCATCAAGGATATTAGCCATTTCAACATTTTAGTTAGTTTAATATTTATTATAGTCAGAGTTAGTTGGGGGTTTGTCCCATCAACTCCATATTCAGACAGTTAGAGGCTTTCAGACTAGCATAGTCAATTATTCAATTTTCAGATATTATTATTGGTACACTCAATTTTTATTTTAGTATTTTGAGAATCTTATGGCATTTAACTTTTTCTTACGCATATATTTTTCAGTATTATTATTCAGTGCTCACAGTAGGTACCAGTCATGGGTTAGCTTGTTATCCTTCGGGGTTGTAAGCACCATGTGATGTCCATGATACAGACTCAGGATGTTACAATAATGAAGTAGAAGATGATGATAATGAAGCAGAAGATGATGAACAAAGTAGCAGCAACAATGAACAATAAAAATTGCGAAGAGAGAGAAAATAACAATAGATGAGAAGAGAGAGAGAGAGAAACATGCCTTTTTTACCTTCGTTTCCCGTTATATTAACTAACATTTAGATCAAAATATAAATTTAAAAACTTGTGAGTTATTTTTAATTTTTCCCTACTTTCTTAATCAATAATAATGTAATTATCACCTCCACTCAATTATTAAGACTTGAGTCACCTACACCTCATTTTCAAATTCTTTTATCAGTTTTAGCTCAATGCCCCTAGACAATATAACCTTTTATGTAAGTCAAGTTGGTAGAAGAATAGTTTCCTCCACTTTTTTCCAAAGAGAGAATGATTTTTTGTAAGGATGACCTACACAAATCCCTCAAGGTGAGGAACTACTAATATTTTTTTATCATAATTTTGTTTAATTACATAAAATATCATAAATTTTAATTTGTGATACATATTTTAAGTTTTAATACATATCGTCTTTGATGCATTTTTAAGAGTTTGACGTAGAAAGGGATAGTTTTAGGAGTCAAAATAGATAGTTCTTTTTTGTGTAACAAAATTGATAGTTCGTCCAAAAATGGGAAAACTACAACCTAGCACTATTAAATCCGTCAACAAACATTTGTTGTAAGTAAAAAAAATATATTAAATGGGGTTTTCCCATAAATGGGTGAACCATGTTTTTATTATTTCTTTTTGAAGTTTGCACATTTGCGAGCAAACTACTTTTATTTGGAGTGTATCTTTATTAAGTGGTGCATTTCGTTCAAATATGCTCCTAAAATAAACTACACATATTTTAAAGTACATCTATTTTTACTTACTGATTTGAAAATGAAAATATAACGGTGAAAATAAATAGAGTAGTAATCTTTCTGCCTTGCCTTATTAATTACTTCCTTTTAAGACGTTTGTTACATCTAGAGGTGACATAGTTTGGGTCAATTCAAAATTCAAATTGAGATTTGAATATTTTGGTTATTCGATTTAAATTTTTGGATTATAAAGATTTGACTTTTGAATTTTATTTTAAAAAAATTATTGATTCAGATTAGATATCCAATTTAGTTCGATAGATATTAGGAGATTCAAAAATTCAAAAAAAAATTGTCTTATATTCAGACCTATCTATATCATGTGTTCTAAATACTAATAGGTCTAGTTTTCAACTGTCTAATAGGTCAGTATCCTATGATCTTATCCTTTATAGTATTAAGTCCAACATAGAATAACATGGCATGGACGATTGTGTGACCTTAATCCTAGTTAATGTAGAAAGTCATACATTCAAAAGAGCAATAGATTAGGTAAATTAAATATGTTAATAATTATATATGATTTGTAGTTTGGCCAAATAAAAGTAGTTTGCCACAAATGGGCAAATTATTAAGAGAATTATCAAAATGTGGTTTGCCCATTTTCGGGAAAACCCCATTAATTTTTTTCACTTGCGGCAAATGTTTGCCAACGGAGTTAACAATGCTAGGTTTTAGTTCACTCATTTTTGGTCGAATTGTCCATTTTGTTACATGAAAATAAGGACTGTCCATTTTGACTCCTAAACTTGAAAACTATTTGTTTCAGCTCCCAACTCCATTTTAAACCACTCGGTTTGTCAAATATGAAAGTAATAGAATTGCATTTATTTAGGAGAGTAAATCATGGGAGATAATCTCTAAAATATATAAAATAGAAGAAAAATTAAAATTTAAAACTTTTCATTAGATCTTATGATATATATATATATATATATATATATATATATATAAATCATATGTAGCATTGGTTTATCTGATACATCTGTATGATACATATATCTCAAATATTAGATTTCAAACATATGTATCATCCTTAAAATAGGGGACGGAAACACAAGTACTTGATTTGTATCAAATACGTTTATCTGATACATATGCTTGATGCATGTATACTTGTTACTTAAGATTGATACATAAATTTATTTTGTTTAAAATTGATGGACTTTGATATCAAGAACAATATAGTTGTGTGCATAAATATTAATATGTATTATAAACGCGTACCAACCTACTAGATACATTAAAAATTGATAAATTTATTACATGTGCTTGTAGATGCATTCATTTGTATTAGAATAAAACAATACATTCTTTTCTATTATGATGCTTATGCACGTATGGCAGTACATTCATATGTATCATGAATAAAAATTATATTCTTTTTTACTATGATAGATATTCTCAAAGATACATTCGCATGTTTCATGAACAAATACTAATATGCTTCATATTACATATGAATTAGTAGACTATGATACATAAGCAAACAAGTACATTAGATGTATCCTGAATAAAAATATATATTCTTTTTTACTATGATAAATATGCATTTAATCAGAGTGAGTCGAACTAAAGTTGATCCTTCGAAGGATGGATGGCTAATAACATAGCTTTGGGAGGTCAGCTTACGACAACCTTCGAGGTCGAGAATTTTCCAAATTTTTCTAAAGGTATTGGCAGCGGCGAGTTGATGGAACATAGTCATGTGCAATCTGTTCTTTTTGAGATACAAATTTATACTGAAACTGTAATGAAAGATGATTTTTCTAATAGTCCTTTTAAGGTTATTTATGATGATTAAAAGAAATACGATCGTGGAAAGAGATTGCCAAAATTTTAGGGGAGGAGATTTTGAAATATGAAATTCCTTGATTTGGGCTATAATGATGAAGTTGTCTGCATTAAATATGTATCAAGAGTAATTTTTAAATTCTGCAATTTGATGTAATTTTTTAAATGATATTAGATTTTTATGTATTAATGACCCTATTGTTTGGGGATTTGTGTAATTTTTCCTGTAAGTAAAGCAAGTTGAGAGAAGTAGAGAAGAATTATTTCATCACTTCTCTTCATAAAGAATGTAAGATATGGGTGTGTTCGCTATGAAAGTAAATGTTTTCCATGAAAAATATTTTATAGAAAAATAAATGATTGTTTACTTATTTTTTTGGTGTTTTGTAGGTGAACAAAAAATATTATTTTAAAAGTGTTTTGTATATAAGTTAAATACTAGTGAATTTTATTTTTTCTACTCTTATTAGGAAAGTCATTTTATTCATTTTTAATGAGTTTATTTTGAAAAAAAAAATATTATCCAAATATTTTAACATTTGAACATGAAAAGGTTTTCTTCGTACCGAACACACCCTAGTACTTTTTCTAATATTTTAACATTTGGTGTCATAGTCACTTGTCTTGGATGACTGGTAGAGAATCTGAATGTTTAAAGATCTAAAAGAATGCATTTTAGAAGGAAATCATTGTTAGAGAGATTAACTATTACAACTATGAGAATGTTGGGTCAGAAAGCACCAGATTTGTCAGTATTAATTTGGAAGACAGTATTCAGATATAATATAATTAAATAAATAAGTATGTAATTTTTTTAACCTGTTAATTTTTTGAATGAGATGATCACATAATTCAATATGATATCAGAGCAGATAGAATTATTGAGTTCGAATATCAATGTCATCCATCTGCCAAAGAATTGGCGATGATAAGATGTTTGATTAGTATTTTTTGTTGTTGAAATCCTAGGAAAGATGAAGATGATAACAACAATGAAGAGGTATAGGAGAAATGAACAAGATATTGGGTCATATCTAGTATAAGTAAATTTAATGAGTAATAATATATGCGCAAATTTCAGGAACAAAATAAAACTTGGTTTTTTATGATGACCGCATTTACCAGCTAGTTGAAGGGTTGAATTCAACATAATTTCAAAAATAGATACCAATTAATATGTTTTTCCTAAAATTATGTATAATTTTAGAGAAAATTTCATAAATAGTTCCTTAACTATAAGAGTAGGTCTAAAATAGTTCCTTAACTATACACTTATCAGTTTCGGTCATTTAACTATTTAAGAATTTATCAAGTTTGATCTTTGATTATTTTTATCAAGTCTAGTATTTGTCTATTTTTAATATAAACAATGTAGGAGCTATACTAACGGAACTCTGCCTCTGCGAGATTCTCTCTTTCTACTATTTTTTCATATGATTTTGCCATTTTTGCTATTAACTTTTTGTAACAATCAACTTTTTGATGAAATGTGTGAATTTTATAATTTTCTCTAATTCAACTATTTTAATCCTTCCCATAGTTGTACTTTGGTATTCTTAGAGTGCGGTGGTGATTGGAATGGTTCCCGATGTATTTTGGTACCATTTATGCGATATTATAATTTTTGATGACTTCAAGAGCCTTATTTTGGACTTCTGTGGTTATTTTTTAATTTGTACGATGGATGTTTGAATGAATTATGACAAAATCTCTAAAATATCAATTTTATGCTAGGTAGACCATTGGTTCAGGTTTCAATGCACCCGATCTCGTTTCAACTGGTTGGTCGAAAAGTTGAAAAAATTAGAAATATGGGTATAGAACCCATATTCACTCAAAATGACCTCACATGAAAAATCTTACTTTGCCAACTCATCTGGAATGTTGATTTTAGAGTAGTAACATGTTTGGTTTGATTTTATGATTTTTAAATTTTATTTTGATACTCGATTTGAAAAATTATAATTTCGAGTTTTCGGGTCAACTCTGTGAAAATAACATTTTTTTTCAAAAATCTGATATTGCCATTGAGTTCAGAGCGTCAAATTTAGTGTGATTACATAGTTTGTTTGCGTATATCGGGCTCCGAATGAATCCTGAACACCCCGTTGTAGTCTATTCTTGAACTTAAAAATCTGGTGAAAATTTACAATATAAACCAGTTTTTTCCCTCTTTTTTGTCCATTTTATTCATTCTTTACCTTGCCCATTGAGATTTAAACCCTAAAATAGTGTGAGAGCTTTAAAGTGAAGCTTGTGGGAGCTAGGGAAGCTAGATTAACATTTATTTCTTGATTCTATTGCGTATTTAAGGTGAGATTTCAACCTTTCCTACTCTAATTCCTTGATTAATTTATCAAAACCCTAAAAATTTTAGGGCATGATTTTAAATCGCAATTTCACTCCTTTTCACTTGAATAATATTTTAATCCTATAATTACTAGTTTTTCATTAATTTAACCTTCAAAACAACTTCGATTCTTGATTTTAACATGGATTTCAAAGATTTTATCCGGTAAATCTCTAAAAGGGGCTTTCTTTGATTTGAACCTCATTTTTATTTGATTTGACTTGAATTTTCAGTTGCAGGTTCCTAAAAATATGGAGAACACATTTTTGTAATAAATTTCCAATTTTGACCTTTTTTTGAAAACCTATTTCAGGAGTCTGTTTTGACCCTTAACCAAACGTAGGCAATATAGGTATCGCTGGATTTCTTTTGATACGTAGATTATTTATTTTTTATTTTTAGTTAATTTTAGGATCGTTCATGGAAAGTAAGGTTGTGGATTCTAAGTGTAGCAGACTAATTTTGGCACTCGAGGTAGGTTATGACTTAACTCTTCAGACTGGACTGGATAGTTAATTTATATACCAAAATGAATATTAAAGGTGAGAACTAATCATAAAAAATGGTTATCTATATGTTGTGCTCCTGTAGGGACCCATATGTATTGTAATTATTGAATATGGGATATTACTTGATATGTGTGACCATATGGGGTCTTATGTGATGTTGATAGCCTGTAATACATGTGATTATTATATTGTGATGTTAGAAATGCCTATTATGGTGACTTTGGCATATTGTGGTATATTCATACTTTGTGGGCATATGGATCATGTGGAAAATTCATGGATAGTGGAAATAGTGAGTGGATATTGGCTCACGTGGTTATGGAATTGTAACATTGTGGTTGGTTGTAGAAATACATCATATGGATTGGTTGTAGAAATACATTATGTGGATTGGTTGTGGAAATACTCATTTTGAATAGTTGTGAATATTGCATAATTATTCTCATGTTATCATACACATCATTTTACTTGTTTGTTTTATTGCTTTATATTTACTTGTTGCCATGTATGTGTACTTAATTTGTGTCTTATGCTATGTATGTGCTCTGGAAACACTAGAAACATTGAAAATACTAGAAGTATTGGAAATACTAAAAATACTGGAAATACTGAAAACAAGGATGTGTGCCAATCTCAAGGTTGTATGCCAATCTTAAAGCTGTGTGCCAATCTCTAGGTTGTGTGACAACTTCAAGGGTATATGACAACCTCACACATCATTATCATCATCATAATAATCATAATCATCACATCATCGTCGTCATCAACATCATCGTCTTATGCATTCCATTTTCTTTATTGTGTTGATATTGTGATTGAATTTACGTATTGACTTGTTATATGTCTGCTTGCTTTATATCTTGTTGCTTGTACTTGATCATCCTATATATAATTGTTCTTCTCGGTTTATACTTGTATATGATATAATGTATACTTGTGTTATACTTGCTATGTTGTTTTTGTATTCATCATATATTAGAATTTTTAGTGCAAGTGGTGTAGGCTGCCATTGTGGAACATTTTCTGATTGCAGGTGATGTGCCCTTAGTGTATATTTTGTATGCTTTATTTACTACTTTTCTTGATCGGCCAATGATACCTACTGAGTATAAGTGGATCATACTCACACCTACTACACTCTTTCGGTGCAGATTCTAGCTCGAGTTTGCCTCAAATTAGTTGATTTTGAGCTCATTCATATTCCTCAAGGTAGAGGTTGGACATTCATGCGTCCGAATTTCACCTATATATTTCTATAGTAGTAATATCTTTATTTGTATTCAGAGATACACGTTGACCATGTATAGATATTCTTGATGTATTTGACTCATGGTTTGTACTAGTAGTTCTTACACTATTGACACCTTATTTTGGGAATGTATGGTATTTGGATAGGTTCTTTCCACATTGTTATAATTATTGTTTAGTTTGACCTTTGTTCTAGAAGCCTTACCTTGGGGTATTTCTGTCTTTTTCTCTTTTTGTATCAGTGTGGATGATAGGTTTAATTGCAAGGTACACCGCGACAAATTCCATAATGACCCTTATTTTGGGTCATGACAAATTGGTTTCAGAGCAAGTAGGTTTCATTGATCTCAATGGTGTAAGAACGGGATGTTTAATAGAGTCTCACGGATCGATACGTAGACGTACACATCTCTATTCGAGAGACCATAGGATGCCTTTAGGAAAACTTCCCTCATTTTATTTCTTATCATGTGAATTTCTTATATACCTTGAGTTTTGGGTTGTGTTTCACTCTTTCTATGAAGATGGTATTTACTAGGTCCCACTAGATTAGAGATACAAAGTCTTCTCCCAGAGGGCGAGCCTCAAGTCATGGATGAACTCAAGGGAGTTGATAAGTTCGTAGATCAACCCTGTCTAGGAGGAGTGCTAGGGGACTCTCCCCTAAGCCCCTTGGTGGGTAATTCTCAGATGGTTATGTTTGGAGCATCTTTCAAAACATTGTGGATCACGCCAAGATGACAGAGGGTGTTCTTAGAGAAACTAAGGGACGCACCAAGAAGGTCCGCCATTTTGGTGAGTTTAAAGGTCAGACTCCTCGTGGTAGAGATTTTAGAGGTTCTCATGGGTATTAGGGTAGGCCAGTTGTCACAACCCGAATCAGGTCCTGGCCCGTGACGAGTATCTCAAGTCCCACATGGATCGGAGATCACCCCCTGGGCCTAACCAACCAAACACAACACGTCCCAAGGTTGGCTGAATTTCGAGCATATAACAAGATAAGAGAATATCAATTTAAAGACATTAAAATAAGTCTATAACCAAAACCAACCGATACCAGTATCAATGCCAATACCAATTCCAATATTAATACCGACACTGCCTATGCCCACAATAGTCCGACAAAGCCTTTAATCAAAACCAAAGAATATCCAGTCAGGACATGCCCCCGACCATAGCCAAAACCAAGTCTAAATGAATAGTAACATAATAAGGAAATCCATAGCATGAAATAGAGTCCTCCAAAATATGAAAGCTCAATACTTCAGTCTGTCTCAACAGTTGTCCCAGAATCACCTAGTCACTGAGCAAGAGGAGTGGAAGTATGACCAATTCCAGCATCACATGGGGATACAATGTCCGAAGATGGTTAGCGGGGTGAACACTAACATGTAACTCGAGGATAAGGATAACATAATGATATGATCAACAGTTTAAAATTATTCAAAAGCCAAAGCACATAATCAAATGCTAAAGATAAATATATATATATAGCACATGACGAGATAAGGAATAAGGCTTAACATGTTTTTCAAAACTGTAGCCTGGATTATATAGCTCAACCATTATATAATAGTACCCACGAGCTATATCGGCCCCATCTCTCACACCCTGATTAGGCCCAGTGCGTGTAGCTGCACGAACTGGAGAATAATCTTATACATATGTATATAAGGGACTCGAACCCTCCAACATATACTAAGGTGACTTAAGCACCCAATCATATAATGATATATGGTGGACTCAAACCTCCAAAATCATGAAATAACAATAAGAGGGACTCGAACCTCCCTGGTCACTTTGACCCCCGCATCGGCAAACATGATTTCCAATATCGGTCATTCGAACCTCTATTTTCACGACTCAGCTACACAACCCTTATTAGATCCCCATTAAATAATTCTCACATATTCCTATTCAATAAACCAAAATACACTTTTAGGCAAACATTGTTGGTATCGTCATGGCAACTACACTTGCAAGGTAACACATCATGCAAAAACGATTTCCATTAACTCGAGGAGAACAACTCCCTTTTTATATTAATACACATTGGAGAACACCGACTCCCTTTATTCATTAAATCTTACTATTGTATTTCAAATACTTCTTTATATCATGCAATAGTTCAAGACTAGTTCAATTTTACAAATTCCCACAGTTCTCATAACCAAAACTAATTTCGCATTTTGTGGTTAGGGTCATAACCACCTCAGAAGTCACAAGTTTGGGAAAATCACAATTCCCTAGTTCATTCACCATACCCATGCACCCATAAGTTCAAAACCATATTAAAAGCATAAAAATCATATATATAAACCATGAGAAACCTTGTTTAATTCATAATATTCAAAATCCCCCAATCTTTGTTTTCAAAATAAAAACAAAAATCTTATGAACAATACTTTAGATCACTTGATTTTATAAAATTAAAAATGTGGAAAGAGTAACAATCCTGAAATAGTAAGTTGTAAGGAGAGCAACCACCCTTGAGAGCCCTAATTGATCAACCTTTTGAAACCCTAGCCTTAACTTGAATAGAGAGTATGAGAGAGAATTTGGGAGTGTTTTATTGGGAATGATGTGATAATGAAGTCCCAAAGAAGGCTTTGAGTCGTGGGGTCCAAGGGATTAAAGTGGAAAATGTCTAGAGTGCCCTCAATTAAAAGCTAAAAAAGTGTTGCCTTTGGCCACGAGTCAACCCTTGTCTCGTAACCCTACCATACAAATTGTCACCATTAGTCATAACTAAGACAGTGACTAGGACCCAATACACTGTCGACCTTACAACTTGACCAACCCATTTGTAATGAGACCCTATGACTTATAGGGTCCAGTCGTACTCAAAACAAAATAAAATTTGGGACTTACACTGGACACCCTATGATTTCACCGAACAACTCGTGACATATCCTTACGGCTCTTAGTGAGCCACTCGTACTCAGATCAAAATAAAGCCTCAAACTTATTGGTTTGCATGTAACTCACTCCAATGAGTCATCAAGACACCCTACGACTCTGGGGGTCCATTCGTAACCAAGGTAATGAGTCCAAAGCTCAAGAAATTTTCAAGGGTCAAAATATGAAATATTTTAATTCTCCCCCACTTGGATCATTCATCCTTGAATGATGGCACAAGGCAATTGCTAGAACGATTTGACTCTATATTCCCCTACTCTTACCTTTAACAAACTCAGAAAATAAAGATGCCAAGAAAATCATCCTTTCCTTTAACAAAGTCAGAAAACAAAGATGTTAAGAATAATACATACCTTATGCATGATTATTCAAATGAAAACAAGAAAGGATACTTGGACTTCATGTTCTCTTCGGCTTTCCAAGTAGCCTCTTCAACCTTGTGGTTCTTCTATAGAACCTTTACTGAAGCTACTCCTTCATCTCCAATCGACAAACTTGCCGATCGACAAACTTGTTGATCCAAGATCTGAACCAGGACTTCCTGAAATAGTAAGTTGTAAGGATAACAACCACCCTTGAGAGCCCTAATTGATCAACCTCTTGAACCCCTAGCCTTAACTTGAACAGAGAGTATGAGAGAGAATTTGGGAGTGTTTTATTGGGAATGATGTGATAATGAAGTCCCAAAGAAGGCTTTGAGTCGTGGGGTCCAAGGGATTAAAGTGGAAAATGTCTAGAGTGCCCTCAATTAAAAGCTAAAAAAGTGTTGCCTTTGGCCATGCGTCAATCCCTTGTCTCGTAACCCTACCATACGAATTGTCACTATTAGTCATAACCAAGACAGTGACTAGGACCCAATACATTGTCGACCTTACAACTTGACTAACCCATTTTTAATAAGACCCTATGACTTATAGGGTCCAGTCGTACTCAAAACAAAATAAAATTTGGGACTTACATAGACACCCTATGATTTCATCGAACAACTCGTGACATATCCTTACGGCTCTTAGTGAGCCACTCGTACTTAGATCAAAATAAAGCCTCAAACTTATTGGTTTGCATGTAACTCACTCCAATGAGTCGTCAAGACACCCTACGACTCTGGGGGTCCATTCGTAACCAAGGTAATGAGTCCAAAGCTCAAGAAATTTTAAAGGGCCAAAATATGAAATATTTTAATTCTCCCCCACTTGGATCATTCATCCTTGAATGATGGCACAAGGCAATTGCTAGAACGATTTGACTCTATATTCCCCTACTCTTACCTTTAACAAACTCAGAAAATAAAGATGCCAAGAAAATCATCCTTTCCTTTAACAA
This sequence comes from Capsicum baccatum var. pendulum, assembly GCA_030864225.1. Classification (NCBI taxonomy): domain Eukaryota; kingdom Viridiplantae; phylum Streptophyta; class Magnoliopsida; order Solanales; family Solanaceae; genus Capsicum; species Capsicum baccatum. Next base: position 164,110,720 of record CM061560.1, read on the forward strand.
AGTCAGAAAACAAAGATGTAAAGAATAATACATACCTTATGCATGATTATTCAAATGAAAACAAGAAAGGATACTTGGACTTCATGTTCTCTTCGGCTTTCCAAGTAGCCTCTTCAACCTTGTGGTTCCTCTATAGAACCTTTACTGAAGCTACTCCTTCATCTCCAGTCGAAAAACTTGCCGATCGACAAACTTGTTGATCCAAGATCTGAACCAGGACTTCCTCATACGATAAGGAAATTGAAATACCCATCTCTTTCAAAGGAATAACCATCGAAGTATCACCCACACACTTTTTCATTATCAAAATAAAACACCGGATGAACAGAGCTTAAATTAAGCGGCAACTCTAACTCATATGCAATCTTACCAACCCTCTTCAAAACCAAGTATGGGCTAACATAGCGGGGACTAATCTTTTCCTTCTTCCCAAATCGCATTAGTACCTTTCTGAGAGATACCTTCAAGAACACCCAATAGCCAACCTCAAACTCTAAATCTTCCCGCCTTACATCCTATAATGCCCCAAAATCCCATCCCGAGACATCAGACGGTGCTTAAGGCTTCAACTAGCCCTAAGTTAACACTTTGAGCCTGTTACTTGCTTTAGGATAAATAAGCTAAACAATGATACTTTATTGTATCAACTATAATCCAAAATAATCGGAAATAATGTTTGAATAGCAAAATTACTGATAATCTGGAACACAACTTCAATTGACAGTCTAGTCTGACAAAGCCTCTACTACTCAAACTGGAGAGCCATTGGGACAGACCTTCAACTGACTTGCAATGATCTGAAAGTAAGACTCAAAACACTATAAAAGCAGAAAAGCTATAATTATAGGTCCTCGAACCATAAGGACTCACCAACTGTGGAATGAAGACAAAGGCACTCGAAAATCACGATCACTGCTGACACTAAGCACCTGAACCTATATTATGAGACAATGTAGCACATAGACGTATATGTGGACCAGCACTTTGAGGATATACTGAGTATATGGGGGGTGAATGCATTTAAGTGAACAATGTTGTCAATCTTAATAGAAATCATGCATGCAACTATAAATGACTTACATAGCTTGGATAAAACTGAAGACTGAATATCATAAATTATGTATAATAAGGTATAAATGATAAATCTCGTGAGTTGTTATATTAGTTCTAAAACCCATATTCTCCATCTTATTCTCAAAATAGGTAAGCAAGAGAAATCTTAAAACATTAGTCCTCGAGACTTGAACTTTGATCTCATGGAGAATAAATGACTTCTTTAAAACTTAAAGCTTATAAAACTTTGGGACTTAGGAAAATTTTATCTTAATTAGAGTAGGGGACTACTTTGGGAGTTTCTCTTCACCTACATAAACCATGTGAGCCACATGGAGTCCAACATCTTGACCACGTTGGGGAGAGCTGCTCTATCCTTGCCATCAGAGTAGAACCTTAACTTTTGTGATCAGTTATCTTAACCCACTTGGGGTAAATCAGAAACCTATGAGGGCACGTAGTTCTAGGGTATGATACCTTGGAATCATACCCAACTCGATGCTAAATACTACTCCCATACTTAAGCTCAGAACTTTTAGGAAATCCACCTTAAAATAATTTAAGGGTCCATAGTAAATACCAAATATAGTTCTCTTGTCTTTAAAGCATAACTAGTGTGGACTCCTATCTTTTCTTAGACCCAAAAGGTCAAATCTATAACTGAAATCTAAAAATAACTTAGCTATGGGATACTTGTTCAAACCCCACATACCTTAGATTATGACTTGTAGGTGAACAAGCTTGTTTCAGACTCTTTTTCATACTCTTGAGTGAGGATTCTTGAAGCTTTTGACTAAGGAACTCTGAATCTTAACTCAATTTGTAGATTTATGATAGAATCTTGAAGTTCTTGGAGAAGGAATTGAGTTTGCACTTGAGGAAGAAAACCCTAGGCCTTGATGTTTTTTATGGATATGAAGTTATTTGCTTCGTTCTAAATATATCTAAGTGTTAAAAGGGTGGCAAAAGACCAAAAGTCCTTTTAAAAATGGCTTAAAAATACTGAACGAGATTTACGATGGTCGGAGTGATGGTCTGTCACTAATCTGATGGTCCGTCGGATCGTCCATCGCACGTTGGTCAGAAAAATGCCACACTACCTCGCTGCGACGGTCTTAGTGATGGTTCGACGCTAGCTTGCCGATCCGTCATCCTGCCATCGCACTTAGGCTAGAATAGGATTTGGTCGATCGTTCGTTGCAAGCTCAACGGTCTGTCAACCTGTCCGTCGCACCTGGGTGGTTTCGATAATTTTTAGTAAAAATGACCATAACTTCTTACCCTGATACCGGATTTGGATGAAATTGGTATCGTTGGAAATCTAATTAAATTTCCCACACAATAAAAAGTCAAATTTAGGAAAATTACATATGGTTTAAAAACCAATCACTTTGGAAATCATTCCTAAATATTTTAGATATGGAAAAAAGTCTTCACTTGACATGTTATAAAGGCTCAAACTATGAGGGAACTTTACGGGGTCTTTCATATCCACATAGGACTTTTGGAAACTTTGGGCATCTTTAATTCTATCTCGAATCACCTTCACCTTCTCCACTGCTTGGTGAACCAAATTTGTGCCAAACATCTCTACCTCACCAACCTCGAATCACCCAATAGGATACTTACACCTCTTATCATACAATGCCTCAAAAATAGCCATCTTAATAATAGAGTGGTATCTACTATTATACGCAAACTCCATAAGAGCCAAATGATCAACCCAAATACAACCATAGTCAATCACACAAGCTCAAAGTGTATCTTTCAATGTCTGAATAGTCCTTTACGTTTGCCCATCCGACAGCGGGTGGAAAGCAGTACTAAGGCTCACTTTAGTTCCTAAACCTCTCTGAAACGAATGCCAAAAATATGATGAGAACTAAGTACTGTAATCTGACATGATAGAATCAAGCGCCTTATGCAACTTCACAATCTCTTGGAGGAACAACCTTGCATAATTCTCTACCAAATAATTAATCTTCACTGGAAAGAAGTGATAAGACTTAATCATCCTACACACGATGACCCAAATTGAATCAACCTGATTCTTAGACTGAGGAAGATCGACAATGAAATACATATTAATTATCTCCTATTTCCACACTAGAATTTCAAAATCTTGAGTCAACCCACTGGACCTCAAGTTCTTAACTCTCACTTGTTAACACACCATTAATTTAGCCATAAAACTGGCCATATATCGCTACATATTGTTCCACCAATAAATCTCCTTAAGACCATGATCCATCTTTGTCAAACCAAGATGAATGACATAATGTGACTTATGAACCTCAGCCAAGATTCTCTCTCTCAATCCATCTATATCAGGAACACATAATCTACCTTGGTACCTCAAGATAACATCGCCACTAATCTCAAAAGCTACAACCTTTTGCTGTCCCACATCCCCGTTAATATTCATTAAGATAGTATCCAGTACCTACTTCGTCTTTATCTCAGCAATATGGGATCACTTCACCACCTCTTACATAAACACATCACCATCTCCAGAGTCCACGAGACAAACTCTAAGGTTAGCCAAATGGCGAATATTTTTCACCAAATCCTGCTTATCCTCATTCATATGAGCTAGAATCCCATGGATAACCTACTAAGATCATCAACAACCATATTACCTTTACTTGGATGATTGTGGAGACTCATATCATAATTTTTTAGCAGCTCCAACCACCTCCTTTGCCTGAGATTTAACTTATTTTGGGTGAATACATATTGTAGGATCTTATGATCAGAAAAGATATCTATATGAACTCCATAAAAATAGTGATGCCAGTTCTTTAATGCGAACACCACAAACAACAACTCCAAGCACAGGACACCACCCTACTATGTTGCATCAACACATAACCAAGTCTCACATAGGATGTATCACAATAGACAACAAAACCATCTGTGCCTTCAGGTAGAGTTAAAACTGGAGCTGAAGTTAACTTATCATTCAACTTCTCAAAACTAATCTCACAAGCATTATACCATAAAAACTTTACCTTCTATTGGGTTAACTTAGTCAGCGGGGCAACTATAGTTGATAAACTCTCCATAAATCTACTATAGTAACTGTCTAAACAAAAGAAGCTCCAAATATCGGTTGGAGTCATGGGCCTAGGCCACTTTTTAACCACTGCAACTTTCTGCGGATCCACCATGATACCTTCACTAGAAATGACATGACCTAGAAAAGTAATAGCTTTCAACCAGAACTCTCACTTTGAAAACTTAGCATACAAATGCTGGTCTTTCAAGGTTTGTAAAATGATACGGAGGTGATCGGCATAATTCACCTCGCTCTTGGAATACACCAGAATATCATCTATAAATACGATAACAAACAAATCCAGAAACTAATGAAAGACCTTATTCATCAAGTCCATAAAGGCCACCGGGGCATTATTTAAACCAAAAGACATAACTAAAACTCATAATGACCATACCACATTCGGAAAGCGGTTGTAATACCCCAAACTTTCTTCAAGTTGAGTTTTGTCCTTAAGAAGAGTAAGGGTTAACTTCCCAAGTGAGAAATATTTTAAAATTTGTAGAATTTCCCTAATATTGAATTTTTTGTCATGTGGAGAAATGAATAAGCTTTCCATCAATACTAAATTCGCCCATATCCGACACTCGGGTGAATAGTTAGAGCCATTTTAGTGAGACAGTGTACCACCTGGTACTTTGGCGCATCACGGAGTCAACCAAATGGCAATCGTCAAAATCTAGTGAGCCTCCATGATTCCACCACATCGCGGTGTATTTCCAGTTTGCAACCAAGGTGGCAACGCAATTTCCACCACATTGTGTCATCAAGCAGTTTCCCAATTGTCTAATTTCCAGTAAGCTGGCGCGATTATGGCGCATCGCGCCAACATAAAAAATTGGGATTTTTAGATTCTGTTATTTAATTCCAAGGGCCTCTTAGACTTTTTCCATGACCCCTATCATCCTTAAACACAAAATAAAATGCCCAATAAGCCCATATTCCTTTATTTTCCTCTCTTTTCTCTCAAGAACATTATATTTTCTCTCAAAGGGGCAAGAACCCTAGCCAAGAAATCAAGAACAAGACTAAGAATTTTCTTCAAGAACCTTCAAGAAAGAGTCTTCTAAGGTATGTTAGATGTTGATTCTTGGGTTCCTTCCACCTGAGAAGCTCAAGAATCCTCTTCAAAATTTTGAGGTTTACGTATTTATGAGATTTCATGATTTATGTGTATTAGAGTTCATGATTTTATATTGTTGGGTTAAAATTCATGATTTAGACGACCAATTTCAAGAGTTGATTTTAGTATGTGATGAATTGTATAATGTTCATGATAAACCCTCTTCAAGTTGCATGATATTGATGTATTCATAATGATTAAGTATAGAATCTATGGTATAACCAAAGCATACTCCCCATATGTTTGATAGAATACTTAAGTAAAGATAATAGTGCCTCTTTAGTATGTTAAGCATGAAATCCCCAATTTTATGATAACTAGTGCATGGTAAGCATTTGTTGAAATACCTTAGTAAATGTATTATAATACGTTGCATGCATTCTTATTCATGTGTATTCCTTATTGAACAACTATGAGATATTCGTATGCATTCCCTATATATTTATATGTATATGACATTCAAGTGATTGACGAGATATTGTATTGATTGTGTTGTGAATGAAAGTCCATGGTTCATGATTATTCAAGAATGGTTATGTTTTACTTTTATGTTATCGAGTCCTAGGGGTATTTATACCCAACAAATTAGTTGCTATCTAGAGCCAGTGTCAGTCTTCACGATAATCTCAGTCAAGCCATGATCCTTTGAACTCAATCAGTTACAGAATTCAGTACTCTCAAATAGTTACAGAACTTAAGAAATTTCAATAATCTAAGTATCATTAGCATTCCAACTTCAGTTCAGTACTTAGCTCAGATCTTAGTAGTATTCAAGAATTCAGTTTCAAACCTCAGTAGAATTCAAGTAATCAATTCAGAACTTAGTATCATCTAGTCAGATAACGAGATCAAAAGTATTTCGTCAGATAATTGAATAAAGTAAACTTAGTTAGATCAGTCAAGTAAGATAATCAATAATAGATTCAGCTCAGTCTAGTACAGTCCAAGAATTAGTTTAGTGTCTTTCAGTTGGGAGTAGGAACTAGCACCGAGTGATTGCAGGGATGACGACTTCCCCGTTAAAGAGGCAGAGTCATTAGTAATAGTCCCTGAACTCCAAAACTATGTAGCTAGCGCAGGACCTAGAGTTACCCATTAGATTAAGGCTTGACTATCATATTGCCTTAGGCTTGACTTTTTGTTCAGGGTTGCCCATTAGAGAGGCTTGACCATAGCAGAGATCTTTACCCATGGCACGGTATTGACACCCTTCTATCTGGGGTTACAGGTTGGACCCCACTAGATTAGATTCGGGGCATGTCGATTAAATGAGAACTCCCATAGTTGCAGTTTCAGTATCAGTCTTCAGAGTAGAACTCAGAAATCAGGACTGTCAGATATAGTTACCCATCTCAATAAGGAACTTAGATAGTTTCATAGATTCATGGACCCCCCACTAGATAGTCCTAGTCTTATATAAAGTTAATTAGTATCAGTACTAATAGAGCTGGAGAACACTTGTTAGATTGGCCTGATCTCAAACTCAGTCCATCATTTCTATTATTAAAAGATTCCGATATCTTTCGCTAGAGAGGCCTGATCTCAACTTCAATACTCAGTTCTCAAAATCAAAAGATTCAGTTAATCAGTATCAGTACTAATAAAGCCGTAGATCACCCATTAGATAGGCCTGATCTCAAACTCAGTCTGTCATTTCTATTATTAAAAAATTCAAAGATCTTCCACTAGAGAGGATTAATCTCAACTTCAGTACTCAGTTATCAATATCAGAAAATTCAGTTATTCAGTATCTCAGTATTAGTAGTGATTTCAGATGTCATTAAAGCAGTATCTGAGTATAGTATTCAAAGTCACAATGATTTTAGTTATGGTTTGTGCATTTATGTATATGTCCTCATTCAGTACTCTCATGTTATTCAGTTAAGCTATGTTCATGCATAAGCCCTTGCATTTAGCCTTACCTCATCTAGTATACTACTACATTTAAAGTACTAACGCATACTTTCTCTTATGATAGGGTGTTTTATACCATAGGTTAAAAAGCGCGAGATCCAGAGCACCCTTAGCAGTCCCGAATCAGTCAGCAGTAGTAGACGTAGCAATAAGTCCACTTCATTCAACGATGATCCTTATTTTATTATGGCATTATACTCATTTTATTTTCAGTAGAAAAAGTTAGTTGGGGACATATCCTATCAACTCCATAGTTCAGACATTTAGAGGCTTTTCAAACAAATGTATTAGTATTCAGTGTTAAGTTTTGAGTATTTTATATGTTTTGAAATTTATGGAAATTTTCTATCAGTTTTACACATTTATTATATTACATTATCCAGTGCTCAGGTAAAAATATTAGTAGAGGGTTAGTTTGTGGTCCTTCAGGATCATGAGCACCGTGTGGCATTCTGATTCCAAAAAATTAGGGCGTTACACACTTAGTATCAGAGCCTGAGGTTCAATAGTGTCCTAGGAAGTCTGAAAGATACATCTAGTAGAGTATTTTACATGGGTATCTTGCACGCCACATGTATGTACAGGAGGCTATAAGATGTTTTAGGAAAAGTTTCCCTTCTTTCATGTCTCAGATCGTGCAATGAAAGGTCCTCTAAGAAAGTTATGTAGATTATCAGCATGCTCCACTCATGCCAAATTCACCTTACCTTCAAGGTAATAGAAATAGTGAAGCCCAAAGTCCTAGAGATAGGGCTTTCTCAGTCCGTCCCTACAGATAGTTATGGGATTGCCCACAGGCTTAGTAGTATTCCATCAGATCCTTTCTCAGAATCCTATGATAGCATATGACCTAGAGTTAGAAGCATGAACCCACAATTTTAGCAGTAGTAAAGTTGTGATAGCGTTAACCATATCGAGCGGATTATGTATTCATGGGGATAGTTGTATAAGAGGTAACTCAGTAGTCTTGAACAATACATGCAAGAATTTAAGGTTATTGATAGAAAACTAAGTATGAAGGTGTGGCTGTGAGTTAGAAGGTCTGATCCTAGTAGTTGATGAAGGAAAAAAAGCAGATGATGTGTTTAGAGAGACAAATATGTGTCAAAAAAGGTTGTAGGTATGTGATGATAATGGTAGAAACTAAAGAATGTTAAGAGTTGTATTCCAGATGATAGTATTAGCAGTGAGTTTTATACTTTCAGGTGTAGACTTTCTGGATAAGTTTATCATTCATGTGCATTATTATGCCCCAGACCCGAGAGTAGATTGATTGTAGTTCAGTTTAGAGTTTAGTAAAGTGTTCTCAGACTTATGGTGATGACTTTAAGCTAAAGAGGAGAGTATAGTTGAAAGAGTGAAGAGTACTTTATTTAAGTGTAAGTTTTAGCATGAGTTAGTTAGTAAAGCTAGCAAGTCAGTTTAGCAGTTAGACAGTCAGAACCGTGTAGTTTGTTTTCTTATCTTTCTATCTAGTCATGCTATCTGAAATCTAAAGAAAGGATAACTATTCTAAGGTGGAAAGTCCTAATAGTTGCAAGATAAGTTCAGTTCATAAGTCATGCATTAGTTTCAGATCTCTAAGGTTCAGTTATAATCCAGTTCGTAGATGCCTTATGCATCGCATCAATATTTCGGTGAAGTAAGCATTCTTAGAGGGACATAGTGTCCCAAGGGGGATATACCCCATTATTCCCAGATGTTTTCAATTCTTTAAAAAAATTCAGTTGCATGTTCAGACGTTTGTCACAAAGCTAGTATCCATTATCATTGCATAATTAGTAAAGCATTCAAAAGTCAGTTCAGTAAGTATTCATGCATTAGATATACATGTTCAGTAGAAAAGCTCAGCTTATCAGTGTATTCAATCATCCATTCATGAGAACAACTCAATCAAGAATCCACGCATCAGATATGCATATCCATTATGAGGATTTAGCTTATGAGTAGCTTCAGTTGAGTATTCCATGCATCAGATATGCATGTCCAGTATAAGAATTCAATATATCAATAGTTTCATATCACTTAGTTATGTTACATATGTTCACGATCCTTAAGTAAGTTCAGTCGATCAGTATCCTTAGCCTAACAACCAACATTTGAGGATGAATATTCCCAAGAGGGAGATATTGTAATACCCCAAACTTTCTTCAAGTTGAGTTTTATCCTTAAGAAGAGTAAGGGCTAATTTCCTAAGTGAGAAATATTTTAAACTGTGTAGAATTTCCCTAATATCGACTTTTTGTCATGTGGAGAATTGAATAAGCTTTCATCGATACTAAATTCTCCCAAATCCGATACTCGGGCTAAGAGTTAGAGCCATTTTAGCGAGACAATGTACCACCTGGTACTTTGGCGCATTGCGGAGTCAGCCAAATAGCAATCGTTAAAATCCAGTGAGCCTCTGTGATTCCACCACATTGCGGTGTATTTCCAGTCCATAACCAAGGTGGCAACACGATTTCCACCGCATTGCGCCATCAAGCAGTTTCCCAATTGTCCAATTTCCAGTAAGCTGGCACAATTATGGCGCGTCGCACCTGTATGAAAAATCAGGATTTTCAAATTTTGTTATTTAATTCCAACGGCATCTTAGACTTTTCCCATGACCCCCATCAGCCCTAAACACGAAATAAAATGCCCAATAAGCCCTTATTCCATTATTTTCCTCACTTTTCTCTTAACAACATTATATTTTATGTCAAAGGGGCAAGAACCCTAGCCAAGAAATCAAGAACAAAACTAAGAATTTTCTTCAATAACCTTCAAAAAAGAGTCTTCTAAGGTATGTTAGATGTTGATTCTTGGGTTCCTTCCACCTGAGAAGCTCAAGAATCCTTTTCAAAATTTTGAGGTTTACGTATTTATGAGATTTCATGATTTATGTATATTAGAGTTCATGATTTCTTATTGTTGGGTTTTAATTCATGATTTAGATGACTAATTTCAAGAGTTGATTTTAGTATGTGATGAATTGTATAATGTTCATGATAAACCCTCTTCAAGTTGCATGATATTGATATATTCATGATGATTAATTATAGAATCTGTGGTATAACCAAAGCATGCTTCCCATATGTTTGATAGAATGCTTAAGTAATGATAATAGTGCCTATTTAATATGTTAAGCATGAAATCCCCAATTTTGTGATAACTAGTGCATACCAAGCATTTGTTGAAATGCCTTAGTAAATGTATTATGATAAGTTGCATGCATTCTTATCCATGTGTATTCCTTATTGAACAACTATGAGATATTAGTATGCATGCCCTATACATTTACATGTGTATGACATTCAAGTGATTGAAGAGATGTCATATTGATTGTGTTGTGAATGAAAGTCCATGGTCATGATTATTCAAGAATGATTATGTTTTACTTTTATGTTATCTAGTCCTGGGGGTATTTATACTCGACAAATTAGCTGTTGTCTAAAGCCAGTGTCAGTCTTAACAATAATCTCAGTCAAGCCGTAATCCTTAGAACTCAGTCAGTTACAGAATTCAGTACTCTCAGACAGCTACAGAACTTAAGAAATTTCAATAATCTAAGTATCGTTAGCATTCCAACTTTAGTTCAGTACTCAGCTCAGATCTTAGTAGTATCCAAGAATTCAGTTTCAGACCTCAGTAGAATTCAAGTAATCTATTCAGACCTTAGTATCATCTAGTCAGATAACGAGATTTAAAAGTACTCCATCAGATAACGGAATCAACTAAACTCAGTATGATCAGTCAAGTAAGATAATCAGTAATAGATTCAGCTCAGTCTAGTACAGTTCAAGAATTTGTTTAGTATCTTTCAGTTTGGAGTAGGAACTAGACTACGCGAGTGCAGGGATGACGACTTCCCCATTAGAGAGGTAGAGTTGTTAGTAATAGTCCCTGAACTCCAAAACTACGTAGCCAGTGTAGGACCAGGAGTCACCCATATTGCCTTAGGCTTGACTTTCTGTTCAGGGTCACCCGTTAGAGAGGCTTAACCATAGCAGAGGTCTTTACCCATGGCAAGGTATTGACATCTTTTCAGCTGAGGTTATAGGTTGGACCCCACTAGATTAGCTTTGAGGCATGTCAGTTAAGTGAGAACTCCCACAGTTGCAGTTTCAGTATCAGTCTTCAGAGTAGAACTCAGAAATAAGGACTGTCAGATACAGTCACCCATCTTAATAAGGAACTTAGATAGTTCCATCGATTCATGGACCACCCGCTAGATGGTACTAATCTCACATAAAGTTAATCAGTATCAGTACTAAAAGATCCAGAGATCACCCGTTAGATAGGCCTGATCTCAAACTCAGTCCGTCATTTCTATTATTAAAAACTTTCGAGATCTTCCGCTAGAGAGGACTGATCTTAACTTCAGTACTCAGTTATCAATAGTAGAAGATTCAGTTAATCAGTATCAGTACTAATAGATTCGGAGATCACCCGTTAGATAGGCCTGATCTCAAACTCAGTCCATTATTTCTATTATTAAAAGATTCAGAGATCTTCCACTAGAGAGAACTGATCTTAACGTCAGTACTTAGTTATCAATATCAAAAGATTCAGTTATTCAGTATTTCTGTATTAGTAGTGAATTCAAATGTCAGTAAAGCAGTATCTGAGTATCAGTATTCAAAGTCACGATAATATCAGTTATGGTTTGTTCATTCATGCATATGTCCTCATTCAGTACTCTCATGTTATTCAGTTAAGCTATGTTCATGCATAAGCCCTTGCATTTAGCCTTACCTCATCTTGCATACCAGTATATTTAATGTAATAACACATACTTTTCTCTTGCTCTATGGTGTCTTATACCATAGGTTCAGAAGCGCGAGATCCAGAGCACCCTTAGCAGTCCAGACTTAGTCAGCAGCAGTAGACGTAGTTGTGAGTCCTCTTCATTCGAGGATGATACTTATTTTACTATGGAATTAAACTCAGTTTATTTTCAGTAGACGGAGTTAGTTGGGGACATGTCCCATCAACTCCATAGTTCAAACAGTTAGAGGCTTTTCAGATAGTTGTATCAGTATTCAGTGTTCAGTTTTGAGTATTTTAGATGTTTTGAACCTTATGGAAAGTTTCCGCTAGTTTTTCGCATTTATTATATTATATTATGCAGTGCTCAGGTACAGATATCAATAGAGGGTTAGCTTGTGGTCCTTCAGGATCATGAGCATCGTGTGGCATTTCGATTCTAGAAAATTAGGGCATTACAACAGTCTTAGGGATATCCACTTTCCTAACATATAGTTGATGATAACTGGACCTAAGATAAATCTTAGAGAAACACCTATCACCCTTTAGCCAGTCAAATAAATCATTAATCTGAGGAAGGGGATACTTATTCTTCACTGTAACCTTATTCAACTGGCGGTAATTGATGTACTTTCAAAGGGAACCATCCTTCTTACGCATGAAAAAAATAGGAGCACCCTACGGAGACACATTAGGACGAATAAAACCCTTGTAATTGAGATCTTTCAACTGCTCCTTAAGCTCCTTCAACTCTGTCGAAGCCATTCTATAAGGAGGGATAGAGATAGGACGAGTGTTTAGAACAAGTTCAATCCTAAAATCAATCTCCTTGTTAGGAGGGATACCAGGAAATCATCAGGAAAAACCTTGAGAAATTCATAAACCACGGTAATAGATGCCAATGAAAGACCCTCCAAATTTGAATCTCTAACCTGCACCAAATGATACAAACATCCCTTGAAAATCAACTTTCGGGCTCTAAGATATGGTATGAACCTTCCCTTAGGTACTAGAGAGCCCCTTCCCACTCACTGACCGACTCATTAGGGAATTTAAACATGACCTTACAGGTCTGACAATCTAACGAGGTATAATACTAATCCAATCAATCCATCCCAAATATGACATCAAAATCAACCATGTCTAATTCTATCTGATCTACCAAAGTTTCTCTACCACCAAAAGATAGCACAAACCCCTATAGAATTTTCGAGCAACCGTTGAGTCACCCACCAGGGTAGAAATAGAAAAGGGATCAGGACTACACCCGGGATTAAAACTAAAATGTACAGCCACAAATGGGGTCACATAATAAAGAGTAGACCCCAGATCAAAAAAGCGATAAACATCACGAGAAAAGAGTTATAACATACCAGTGATAACATCGGGAAATACCTCAGAGTCTTGGTGGTAGCAAGAGAAATTCAGTGCTGGCACTAGAAGTAGAAGCAACACCCTTTGGTGTAGGAGCTGATGAAGTTGCAAAAAAATCTTATTTTGCCCTAAAGAAACCTTTGAAGGACAAACCCTTTGTAAGTAACCAATCTGACCACATTTAAAACACTTGTTCCTCCCCTCTTAAAAAAACCCATGATGCACCTGCCCACTGAATCTACGAGGAGGATACAATAGAGCGGACTGAGCCTCACCAACCTAAAATTGGGTGCCTTGCACCCTAAATCCACTCTCTTGTTGAGAACGATGATCACCCAACGACTTCAGATAAGGAGCACTAGTCGTAGAGTAGGAACTAGAACTCCCCCACTTTTTAAAACCACCTTCCACCATCTCTGCCACTCTATTGTTGACCTCTACCCTGATTAGAGAATCTAAACTTCTTATTTTGTCTTTCCCCTATATCTACCTGTTTCTTCTTCTCTTTCTCAACCTACTGCATAGACACAACCAATCTGGATATTCCATATCCTTGTTCAACAAGGCAACCTTATTCTCTAGAATCAAATCATGGGATAATTTAGAGATAAATTTCCTCATTCTAGCCCTCATGCTAGACACTAGCTCAGAAGCATAACGGGGTAACTGATGGAATTTCAAGGCGTACTCTTTGAACATCATCCTGCGTTGCTTCAAATGTGAAAACTCTTTTATTTTTGCCTCTCTCAGCTCTTGTAAAAAGAAGTAGTCTAGAAAAGCACTAGTTAAATCATCCCGCACTACAGATTCAATATCATCTCCCCTAAACTATTTTTATTTCTCATACAATTGGTATGCTAAATCCTTCAGTTGATAGGCAGCGAATTCTACACCCTCCACATTAGTAGCATGCATAACGTGGAAGATCTTCTCCATCTCATCAATGAAACCTTGAGAAAAATCTTTAACCGTAACACCCCCAATGAACACAGGAGGGCTCAACCTCATAAACTGGACAACCTTTGTGGCCTTAGAAGATAGAGTAACAAAAGTTACACGCTCAGATTGAGAAGCTACTAACTGATCCAACATATAAATGGAATGATGAAATTTTGCATTCGACACATTAGCTTGACAAGCTCGAGGAGGACTAGAGGGAACCGATGGAACTCCAGGAGGGAAACCAGGAATTGGACCCCTAGATCGGGTCTGTACCCCATAATCAGGGCATGTCCCATCATAATTGTCCTCAAGTGGGACAAAAGAGTTTTCATGAGCTTCGTATCGCCTGAAAGACATGATCTGAAAAGCGAACAAATGAGTATTAGAGAGACTCAAGACCTTCGACTCTATGGCTTGAAATAGAAAAACAAGAAAGGCAAATATTCCTAAATACCTCATAGCCTCTCCCTTATAAGTGTGGCACGCTACATACCCATAAAGAAAACTCTACTCAATACAGCTTTGTTGGACACCTAATGACACAAAACCTAGGCTATGATACCACCTTTGTCATGACCCAAACTAGGGTCTGTCCGTGACAGCTATCACAAGTCTTGTGTGACCAGAAATCACCCCCTGCTCCTAACCAACCAAACATACCACACCTCAAGGTCAGCTAAATTCTGAGCATATAACAAGATAAGAAAATATCAACTTAAAGACATTAAAATAAGTCTATAACCAAAACCAACCGATACCACTATCAATGCTAATACTAATACCAATACCGACACTGCCTATGCCCACAGTAGTCCGACAAAGACTTTAATCAAAACCAAAAAATATCCAGTCATACATACACTTAACAATATCCAAAACCTAAACCAAAGAAGTAGTAAAGTCATAAAGAAATCCATAGCATAAAATGGAGTCCTCCAAAGTATGGAAGCTCACCACTTTAGTTTGACAGAAAGGTTGTCCCCGAATCACTTAGTCACTGAGCAGGAGGAGTGGAAATATGACCAATTCCTGCATCACGTGGGGATACAATATTTGAAGATGGTTAGCGGGGTGAACACTACCGTGTAACTCAGGGATAAGGATAACATAATGATATGATCAATAATTTAAAATCATTCAAAAGCCAATGCACATAATCAAATGCTATACATAAATATATATATATATATATCATATGTCAGGATAGGGAATAAGGCTTAACAAGTTTTTCAAAACTTTAGCTTGGATTATATAGATCAACCATTATATAATACTACCCATGAGCTAATGGGCCCCATCTCTCACCCCCTGATCGGGCCCCAGTGCGTGTATCTGCACGGATCGGAGAATAATCTCATATATATGCATATGGGGCACTCAAACCCTCCAACATATACTAAGGTGACTTAAGCATCCGATCATATAGTGATTTAATGGGGACTCAAACCTCCTAAATCATGAAATAATCATAAGGGGGACTCAAACCTCCCTGGTCACTTTGGACCCCGCATCGGCAAATACAATTTCTAGTATCTGTCAGTCGGACCTCTATTTTCACGACTCAGCTACACGTCCCTTATTACAGCCCCATTAAAACAATTGTCACACATTCCCATATAATGAACCACAATACACTTTTAGTCATACATTGTTTGTATTGTCATACAAACTACATTTGCAAGGTACCATATCATGCCAAAACAATTTCCATTAACTTGGGGAGAATAACTCCCTTTGTTCATTAATACACATTGGGGAACACCGACACCCTTTGTTTATTAAATCATACTATTATATTTCAAATACTTCTTTATATCATGCAATAGTTCAAGAGTAGTTTAGTTTTACAAGTTTCCACAGTTCTCATAATCAAAACCAATTTTTCATTATGGAGTTGGGGTCATAACCACCTCAAAAGTCATAAGTTTGGGAAAATCACAATTTCTTAGTTCATTCACCATACCCATGCATCCACAATTTCAAAATCATATTAAAAGCATGAAAATAATATATTTTATATATACATATATATATATATATAAATATATATATATATAAATCATGAGAAATATTTTTTAATTCATAACATTCAAAACCCCAAACCTTTGTTTTTAAAACCAAAACAATAATCTTATGAACAATACTTTAGATCACATGCTTTTGCAAAATTATCAATGAGGAAAGAGTAATATGCCTGAAATAGTAAGATGTAAGTAGAGAAACCACCTTTGAGAGCCCTAATTGATCAACCTCTTAAAACCCTAGCCTTAACTTGAATAGAGAGTTTGAGAGAGAATTTGGGAGTATTTTATTCAGAATGATGTGATAATGAAGCCCAGATACGCATAAATTATGACTCTCTTACAAGAGTGTAAGTGGTCGTTGTCAAATATATAACCCAACTAGGTTAGGGTCGAATCCCACAAGGAATATGGTGCTAATTAAGTTGTATGCAAATTTGTTGACTTTTAATCATTCATTTCCATAAAATAAATAGGGGGTTTGATTCAGTTAACAAATTTATAATTTCAGATTAACAATATGAGAGATGTGTGGTATTTGAATCTAGAGAAATAGCAAGATAGGGTTATGTCCACCTTGTAGTTTTCAATACTTTCTAACTATGGGCTTTACGAGTTCATACATACATCATGCTTACAGAGAAACATATTGTATTTAATAACATAATCCTAGTGTTTCTCAACCATCAAGGACTAATTCACTTTAGTTCTCTCGAATCAAAAGTACTTATAAAAACAATACAAAATCTCCAAGTAGTTAATCCTGTTAAGGCATTAACATATGAAATAGGGGTTGAAAATTCTATTTTCTTGTCACTTCTCTCTTTTATGAACCTCAACCTTTCTATCAAACAAGTTGAGTTTTAAGGCACATTCTCTATGTTTGCAACCACGAGAATTCAAGATAAACGAAGAGAGTATGCTATAAGCAGATCAATAGATGATGAATTCAGAAACCCTAAGTAATAGATTGTATGTTACAAGGCTTTCAAAACCCAAACTAATAAACTTAGCTACTCATGAATTAAACGGAAATCACAATAGAAATATTTATCATACCAAAAAGTAAACACAATCTTGGCAGAGAAGATGAAGTAGTGTTTCTACCTTGGTGCTAAGCCGTCACTCCTAATGCAAAAATAATATAGAATAATGAATAATACGTGAATTATCAGCATAAATTAGTTTTAATAACTTTTCCCTCATAATTGCCTTCTAAGTCCCTAGACTAACTCGAAATGAAAAATTAGTCTTGGGCATAGTTTTTAGGCGTCACATTTGGGCCAGACCGCTACTCTCTCTTGTGTCATATGCCATCCACATTCCATTGTCCCATTATGTCTCCATCTACCTTATTAATACCTGAAATCATGCTAATCACATCGGTTAGCTCAATTACATAGAAGTAGAGTTAAAAAATAAGAAACTAGGCACTTTGTTCTCCAAACATAGCTAAAATATGGGTAAATTATGGTGCTTAGGCATATAAATACACCCAAGATCACCACCCCACACTTATAGCTTTGTTCTTCCTCGAAAAACATATCCACTTATGTATACTACACAAGTCTTAACACCCATAAATGAAAAACAAGATGCTCAAATAGGGTCACACAATAATTATGAACAAGTAGTAGATTCATGGATCATTACTAGAGACAACCTACCCTCAAGAATAGACTCATTATGTTGGTAAATTCATGCATACCGTTTAAAAAAAGAAATCATATAAATTATCCAACCTTCATCAACCATGTGCTCTCACAACAAGAAATGTTCATGCAATTTCAAATAATATAGATATAAGAATCAAGTTGCACTCACTCTCATAAAGAAATCTCAAATTACAATTGATGACCATATGTTTGCCCTTAGTGTAATACTTCTCAAAATGCTAAGATTAGGATCAAATAGGTCTTTTACGGGTTGTAATGCAGTCTAAAGGATGGGTAGGGACTATTTTGGCCAGAAATAGTGACTTTCTTCCCTAAGAGATTTAATACACTACATTCTGTAACTAAGACCAATTTCTAACAACCAATTTACACCACTTTCATATATCCATATCCTTTGTTTTCACCCTATCCCATTAAACTCAATTAATAATACTATGGTGGGAGTATGCAGCTCTTTCAATATTTTTTTCTTGAACCAATTTCACGTTACGCACCCTATGATAGCCACCCTCAACTTAAGCAATTTTCCTTAGTTGAGGTGTATAATGTCCAAGAAGGACCAGGGCCAAAATAGATTCATTGTAACATGTTTGGGGATAAAATTTAGAACTTTTTCAATAATTTTTGCTACTCCTAACCACATCAAATGCACACGCCAATAACTTGACTTTGGGGCATCAATTTTACCTTTTTTCTCTTATTGTCAAACTCCTAACTTAAATTGATTTTACATTAAAGAGCTTAGGAGCTTTTGGATCAAATTACGGTCTATTAAAGAACAGGTTAGGCTACATATGAGGCTAACAAAAGAACAAGCTAAAGGCTCAATGGGGCTAGCTAAGATAATGTGCAAAGGTTGGTCCAAAGAAGGCATGAACAATGGCTATTAAAGAAATGCCTAAATCATCTCTTAAACTCATAATCTTTATTTCTCCTTGCACAAACACCAAGCAAGTTCTAGTATCAGTTGCAATAAGGAACATACAATAGTCTTACACACACATGGCACATGGTGAATTCAATTAGGAGCATTATAGATTCTTGGCCCAACAAAATAAATTCAAATAAAATAAACAATCACAACAAGAGTCACAACTTGAGCCTAGGTGTTTTAAACGTAATGATCTATCACATACTTATGTTATAATGTCATGTGATCCACAAGAACAGTTACATTCAAATAAATGACTAATTTTCTCTTAAGACGGTCGTCATCCATCTATCATCGATAAAAGCACCTAATTATGACTAAATCAAACAAACATCTAACAAGAAACAAAATAAACAAAATCACTAATCCTATCACAGAAGTATACTAAAGTGAAGGTACTATTTTCTTACAAAGTAAGTAGCAAAGTAACCAGCAACCCCACACTTAAGCTAAGCACTGTCCCCAGTTCAAATAACAAAGATAAAAAATCTGGTTAGTAGTACTCCTCATCGATATTAAGAGGTATACCACCTGCATTGAGATCATTATCGGAGCCATTTTTCCTGTATTCATCATATCAGCCACATCAGCCACACATAATGAACTAACTATAATTAAGATAAGGGTGGTGAAGTCACCACCCCATACTTAATTTGTTAGTATAAACCAATTAAGTGTTCTTGTAGGGTACTCAGACTTCGCCGACATATACTCTGACATGGTCCACCAACATTAGTCACAATATAATTCACTCACTTCAATTCCACTAATTTTACTTCAATGAAACAATTTTTGAACGAAGTTATGCCTTAGAGCTTCAACATATCAATATACACAAAATACAATCACTTTCACATGATTTAACCAACACCATGTTCTATCAAGTAAGTTGTGAAATAATGGACACATAACTAAACTACATTAGTCATGAACAATTCAATCACATGCAAAAGCTCAAAGTACTACAACAATGGTGTCTACTACAACAATGATGTTTATCTTCCCAAGATGATTGAAACCTCTCTTTGACATAGCCATGGAAAGAATTTAATCAATAATCCTCAAGAAACCAATTAACTATAACATAAAATCACAATAACTGAGGATTAAGAAAGTAAACTTACCTTGAAGATGGAATTTTGAGAAAAGAAGGGGAAAATTCATGAGATTGTTAAGCAAAGAATAACCTTGAAGGAAAAGAAGAATGTTGAGAGCACAATATTGTATGGCTTAGGGGTGAAATAAGGGTGAATTTGGGCATTTAGGGCATGGATTCTATTTAAAGAATGAAATTCGGGTCGGGTTGACCCAAAGAAAACTTGGACACTAAGCTGAATTTGGAGTGATGTGCGGCGCACAAGTTATCGCACAAGTTTAAGTGTGCGTCATATTGGCCATCGCATACATAAAACAGTGAGCCTATGCGGTATGGTTGGTGTCGCACATGTTATCGTACAATGGTAAGTATAAGATGCACAAGAAATCACCAACATTAAGGTGTGTGCTACCTAAGGTATCGCACAAGTCAGGTTAGGTGCCGCATAGGCAGTTGCACAAGTGACATAGTGGGCGTAGGCTATGTGTTAGGCGATGCATAATGTATAGCCTTCTTAACTTTGGGCACTGTACAAGGGATAACATGACTTAGGCAGTTTTGATGCCCATTTTATCTCTTAATTGAGGTAGTGGGAAAGGTCTATACCACGGGGGATTCACCCCCACACCCCCATCAAGGTCAATGGTGGGCTCTGATATTAGGCCTATCGGCCCGATCCCTACACTACCACCACGGATTTTATTAAAAATCACAAAATAAAGTCACACTGCAAAATTTTTGGGGTCGTATTAACATAATTTGGGTCATAACTCTAACATGAATCATGACTCAAGACTTACACATTTGACCACTCTAACTTACCTGTAATGTTCCCGTTACTCCTAAACTTACCACCTTTGGTATGGCTCACTTTCAAAATGAATTTGGTATCAATCACTTCCTTAGTACTTCATGCACCTATAATTAATAAAAAACAACTAAAAATAATTAGAAGGGTGGGTTGCCTCCCACCAAGCGCCGTAGTTTCGGTCGTGGCTCCACTCTTATTTTTGTATTTTTATTTAACATGATAAAAAAAATCATGGGTTGCCTCCCATGCAGCGCCTGATTTAACGTCGCAGCACGAATCAATTATCTTGACTACTTAGACTTCATCAAGATACATCGATGATACTATTTGTACCTCATTTGTTGGATCAAGAAAATGCTTTATTCCAAGTCCAGCCACTTTGAAGTCACTTATATCCTTGCTTGCAAGTTTAACCAAACTGGATATGGTATCCACAGCAGACCTATCCTTAACTGGTACATCTCGCTCATCTTTGTAGAATACATCAACAATCTAGAAGACCCTCATCTTCCTTTCCTGTTTCATGGACTGACATACTTCAAAACTAACTTTTTTCTCGTTGAGCCTAAAATTCAGTTCATTCAGCTCCATGTCAACTAATACTCTCCCAGTTGCTAAGAATGGCCTGCCCAAAATTATGGGTACTTTGAAGTCCATTTTGCAATCAATAATTACAAAGTCGGCAGGAAATATAAAATCAGCAACTTTTACAAGTACATCATGCAGAATCCTACTTTACACCGATCTACCCTCCATTAGAAGCTGCATATTAGTGGGCGTAGGATATTCCAAACCCAGTTTCTTGAAAACCGCCAATGGAATAAGATTTATACTTGTCCCAAATTCATAAAGGGCCCTTTCAAAATTTAGCAATCCAATCATACATGGGAGAGTAAATGCTCTCGGGTCAGTTTTTTTCTAAACAATAGATCTTGTAGCAATGGCACTGCAATGATGAAGATTGTCTACCATTTCATAGCTCACGGTCCTTTTCTTCGTGAACAAATCTTTCATAAACTTAGCATATCCGGGTATCTATTCCAGTGCTTTAACTAAAGGCACGTTCACTGTCAATTTCTTCAAAATAGCCATGAATTTGTTAAACTTACCTTTATCTTCTTTATTCTTTAATCGTTATGGAAATGGGGTGGTGGGCATGGGATTTTAACTGGAGAAACTTTTACCTCTTTTCTTATGCGTTGCTCCACATCACTAACATACTTTGGCTTAGGTGGTTGTTCTACTTTCACACTCTTCTTTTCTGAACCTCCCAACTTCACAGGCATCATTGAAGATTTATCAACCATCTTCCAATCCATTTTGACCATATCAGTATGAAAGGATACTCCCAATCCTGGACTAGATAATATCTTACCGCTCCTAGAGGTAATAGCCATACACGATCCATCAGTCCTCAGATTCTGAATTGTATAACTTGGTAGAGTCCTATGTTATATTTAGTTAAATGTTACGGATACTTGGCTCATCTTTTGCTCTAGTTGTTTAATAGAATTTGAGTGCAAATTTACTAGCTGACTTATGGAAGACATGTCACTCTTCATAGTAGTCACCCCAGAATTGGTCCCCTCAACTCCCTTTAATAGTTTCTCCATTATGTCCTCCATGGATATTTTGCCTAAATTGGTGGCAGCATTAGCTCAGATTCTAGGAGGTACATATAGTTCACTCCTGTTACTTTTATTCTTCCACTCTCCTTGATGGTTCCAACCTTGATTTCCTTGACCACCGGTCCGAAACCCCCCTAGTTATGCAAATATTTAGCCTCTTTCTCGATGTTTAGTTTAGTTCTCTTATCATGGGACCCTACATCTTTTACCTTTTCTACATTCCCTGATAGCAAATGTTTCGTGAGTAGATCCATCTGGGTTTTCATGTAAGTCGTATCCTTATCACGCTCCTCCTCTCTCCTACACTGCTCTACTAATATTACACTAAACCCAGTATTCTTGCTACCACATAAACTCTAGTATGCTAAGCTCTACTTGTCTTAGTCATTCTTTCTAACATGTACGCAGCCTCAGTAAAGGTGAGCTCCATAAAAGCTTCACTTACAGCATTATCTACTATTGGCTTTGTAAGTGAGTTCAAAGCTCTGTAGAATATTTCCATCAAGTGATCATCAGTCATCTTATGATTTGGGGATTGAGTCAACTTCTTTTTAAACCTCGTCCAAGTCTTATGCAAAGCTTCATTATCCAGTTGCCTAAAGTTTCTAATCTCATCCCTCAACTGTAAAATTCTGGAGGGCAGAAAGAACCTTTCTTGGAAAGCTCCTTTCAATTGCCTCCAGTTTGTTATAGAATCATGAGTCAGCTCATTCAACCATATAGTTACCTCTCCAGACAAAGGCAGTGGGAACAATCTCAAATGAATAGAAGTTTGTCCTACTCCAGGATTATCAAACGACCTACAAATATTAATGAAATTCACCAAATGTAGATTTGGATCATCACCAGGTAATCCACCAAAGAGTCCTTTCCAATTCAATAGCTGGATCATAATACTGGTGATGTTGAATTTCACCCCAGAAGCTAGTGGTGGTGGAATGATTGCCCTTGTAGCTCTAGCTCTATCTAAATCATCCTCATCATTATCAATATCAAACTGCATAGCTTGGCGGTCTAGTTTTCCTCTGAATGGACCATTTTGATTTACAGATGACACTACTTCCATTGCACGCCTCATAATAACCGGGTCAATTAAATCATTATCTCCCAATTCCTCTTCATCTAGATTAGGTACCCGGCCTGGGTTATCTACATTTTTTTGATTTAATTGAGCATTAGCCAAAGCGGCTAATCTTTTGACTTCCTATTGGTTAGACATTCTTTCAATGAGATGAGGTTCGGGATTGAAGGGTAATAATAGTTCACCAGAACTTCTGGTTCGTGGAATAAACAAAAATAAGCCTGTAACGAACAAAAACAACAAATAAACGTAAAATAAGGAAACTTGATTAATAGTCAATTAATATACATAAACTCAATCGACAACCGCATTCCCCGGCAACAGCGCCAAAATTTGATACGCCCAAATTATGACTCTCTTACAAGAGTGTAAGCGGTCATTGTTAAATATATAACCAAACTAGGTTGGGGTCGAATCCCATAGGGAATATGGTGCTAACTAAGCTATATGCAGATTAGTTGACTTTTAATCATTCGTTTTTGTAAAATAAATAGGGGGTTTGATTCAGTTCACAAATTTATAGTTTCAAATTAAATCTAGAGAAATAGCAAGCTAGGGTTATGTCCACCTTGTAGTTTTCAATAATTTCTAACTATTGACTTTACTAGTTCATACATTTATCATGCTTATAGAGAAATAACTGTATTTAATAACATAATCCTAGTGTTTCTTAACCATAACGACTAATTCACTTCAGTTCTCTCGAATCAAAAGTGTTTAAAAAAATAATACGAAATCTCCAAGTAGTTAATCCTATTAAGGCATTAATATATGTAATAGGGGCTGGAAATCCTATTTTCTTGTCACTACTCTCTTTTCCGAACCTCAACCTTTATATCGAACAAGTTGAGTTTTAAGGCACATCCTCTATGTTTGCAACCACGAGAATTCAAGATAAACAAAGAAAGTATGATATAAGCAGATCAATACATGATGAATTCAAAAACCCAAAGTAATAGATTGTATGTTACAAGGTTTTCATAACCCTAACTAATAACTTAGCTACTCATGAATAAAACGGGAATCACAACAGAAATATTCATCATACCAAAAAGTAAACACAATCTTGGCGGAGAAGATGAAATAGCATTTCTCCCTTGGTGCTAAGCCACCACTCCCAGTGCAAAATTAATACAGAATAATGAATAATACGTGAATTGTCAGCATTAATTAGTTTTAATAACTTTTCCCTCATAATTGCCTTCTAAGTCCCTAAACTAACTCTAAATAACAAATTAGTCTTGGGCATAGTTTTTAGGCACCACATTTCGTCCAGACCACTAATTTTTCTTGTGTCATATGCCATCCGCATTCCATAGTCCCGTTATGTCTCCATCTACCTCATTAATACCTAAAATCATGCTAATCACATTGGTTAGCTCAATTACATACAAGTAGAGTAAAAACATAAGAAACTAGGCACTTTATTCTCCAAACATAGCAAAAATATGGGTAAATTATGGAGCTTAGGCGTATAAATACACCAAAGATAACCCCAAAATTTGATACGCCCAAATTACGACTCTCTTACAAGAGTGTAAGCGGTCGTTGTCAAATATATAACCCAACTAGGTTGGGGTTGAATACCACAGGGAATATAGTGCTAATTAAGTTATATGGAGATTAGTTGAATTTTAATTATTCATTTTCGTAAAATAAATATGGGGTTTGATTCAGTTCACAAATTTATAGTTTTAGATTAACAAGATGAGAGATGTGTGGTATTTGAATCCAGAGAAATAGCAAGCTAGGGTTATGTCCACATTGTAGTTTTCAATACTTTCTAACTATGGAATTTATGAGTTCATACATGCATCATGCTTACAGAGAAACATATTGTATTTAATAACATAATCCTAGTGTTTCTCAACCATCAAGGACTAATTCACTTTAGTTCTCTCAAATCAAAAGTATTTACAAAAACAATACGAAGTCTCCAAGTAGTTAATCCTGTTAAGGCATTAACATATGAAATAGGAGTTGGAAATCCTATTTTCTTATCACTACTCTCTTTTCCAAACCTCAACCTTTCTATCGAACAAGTTGAGTTTTAAGGCACATCCTCTATGTTTGCAACCACGAGAATTCAAGATAAATGAAGAGAGTATGATATATGTAGATCAATACATGATGAATTCAAAATCCCAAAGTAATAGATTGTATGTTATAAGGCTTCCATAACCCTAACTAATAAACTTAGCTACTCATGAATAAATGGGAATCACAATAGAAATATTTATCATACCAAAAAGTAAACACAATCTTGGTGGAGAAGATGAAGTAGCATTTCTCCCTTGGTGCTAAGCCGCCACTCCTAGTGCAAAAATAATATATAATAATGAATAATACGTGAATTGTTAGCATTTAGTAGTTTTAATAACTTTTCCCTCATAATTGCCTTCTAAGTCCCTAGACTAACTCTAAATGAAAAAATAGTCTTGGGCATAGTTTTTAGGCACCACATTTGGTCCAGACCGCTACTCTCTCTTGTGTCATGTGCCATCCGCATTTCTTAGTCCCCTTATGTCTCCATCTACTTCATTAATACCTAAAATCATGCTAATCACATCGGTTAGCTCAATTCATAGAAGTAGGGTAAAAACTTAAGAAACTAGGAACTTTGTTCACCAAACATAGTTAAAATAAGGGTAAATTATGGTGCTTAGGCATATAAATACACCTAAGATCAAGTCCCAAGAAAAGCCTTAAGTCGTGGGATGCAAAGGGTTAAAGTGGGAAATGTCCATAGTGCCCTCAACTTAAAAGCTAAAAAGTGTCGTCTTTAACCACGAGTCAACCCCTTGAATCGTAACCACACCATATGACTCATCACCATGAGTCGTAACTAAGACTATGACTAGGAACCCAATACACTGTCAACCTTATGACTCAACCAACCCATTTGTAATAAGACCCTACGACTCATATAGTCCAGTTATAGTTAACATAAAATAAAATTTGGGACTCCTACGATTTCACCTAGTTACTCATGACATATCTTTACGGCTCTTAGTGAACCACTCATACTTAGAGCAGAATCAAGTCTCAAACTTACTGGTTTGGGTATGACTCATCTCAATGAGTTGTCAAGACACCCTATGACTCCAAGGTTATAGTCGTAACCATGGAAGTAAGATCCAGGCTCAAAAAATTTTCAAAGGAAAAAATTTATGGTGTATTACCAGTGTAGGCAGCCTTACAGAGGTCAAGTGATGGATCTTCTGGTTCTACAATTTTGGGTGGTTATTCAGGCCTAGTGGTACCTTCGCCTATTGAGGTATGCTATAGAGGTTTCTTTATATATGATAAGGTTGACCATTTGGCCAAGTATTATTCCCACCATGTGATTAGAGCTACTCTTATTTAAGCTGTGAGAGGTAGGGGTATTACCAAAGGTGCGAGAAGTAGAAGTGGTGGAGCACGTGGTAGTGGTTATGGGGATACTCAACCAGTTGAGGGTTGTGGTTAGTATTATGTTATATCCACCAGGCCTAAGTCAAAGGCTTCTAATGTTGTTATCACAAGTATCATCCTCATTTAATTTCATACATGCATTTGTGTTATTTGACCCTAGATCGACCTTCTCATATTGACTACATGTTTTACTTTAGATTTGGATTCTGTTAGTGAGCTTCTTGCCATTCCTATTCGTGTATGTATAATGTGCTATAAAAATATAGCACTTTTGACTCTTAAAATGAGGAAAAAAAAAGTTTTTAAGGCGTTTTTGTTAGATATGATCTATTTTGGGTATCTTTCATAGAAAACCATGTTTTGGAAGCTAAGTTCATGAAAAAGGTGAAAAGGTGTTTTGGATACTTTTGGAGCAATTATGGATGATTGGGATGTTTTTCAACTTGATCATGATTAATGCATGTTTGAGAGTCGACAAAAAGCTGAAAAACTGACTCTCAATACCTACTAAGTCAACCTACGGACCGCATGTAGACAAAGTGGGTGATAGAAATCCAAAATCCCGAGAGCTGGCTTGTAGGAAATTGTCCATCCGCAACCTGCGTCTGTACCCATGCCCTGTGCTAGACCGCAGGTGGCCACCGACCCAGTTTTTTCCTCGTTCATTCGAGGTTTGTTTTTAGGGGTTTCTCGTGTACTATAAATACCCCTTATGTACTTTTTAGTAGGATTAACACACCTTTAACACTTAGAAACATATTTTGATTTCAAGATCCATCTTTGATCTTAGGATTTACATGTATTGACTTTGATTGAGTTATAGTTGTGGGTTTTTATTCATCTTATCATTGTGATTTCATCTATTCTTTCTATTATGAACTATTGATTTCTTCACAATCATGAGCGGCTAAAACCCATAGCTAGAGTTGTGGAAACCCTAGCAAATTAATGAAGTAGGGAAAGTGTGATTGTTGATATTCACCAATACCAATGGTATGTATTTCTTTATCTTTCTTATGATTGATTTCTTAATGGGTTCACACATTAGGATCCCACCTACACGTTTCTACTTACTTTAAACGAAGAGTAGTGACTATAAAATGATAAATACAACAGTAATTTGGAATTTTAACTGTCGATCCACATTTCTAAGTTCTATCTACGTAATATGGTAAGGTTTTATCTAATAAATAGAGACTCAAAAGGTAATAGTTAACTGGGATAAAAATAAGGGTTAGAAGTGCGACTCCCTGAGACGCAAAAGGTAAAGGGTGAAGCCAGGGGGAACATAATCCTAGTGTTCACTCATGATTGATTTCAACCAAGTTAATATTGTTCTTTTCTCTCAAATACTATAATCAAAACTCCTCATTTACTTTTTTTGTTTAGCCTATTGACTACAACTGTTGAGATATGTTAAACCAAGTGTTCCCTTGGGATTTGACCCTAACCTTATATGGGTTACTATAACAATAATTGTATTATCATCTAATAGGAGGTGTTGCTTGGACATCATTAATCGACCCTTAGAAAACTCATTAGTGGTGGATTGGGTGTACTGATCTTGTGTTGTGACTTTTTATGGTCGTGAGACTTGGGTAGATTTAATTGTGTCTGATATGGTTGATTTTGATGTTATTTTAGGTATGGATTGGTTGGCTCCTTATCATGATGTATTAGTTATTTTGTTGAGACCATGATTCTAGCTTTGTTGGTTGTACCAAGGCTAGCTTGGAAGGGTGCACTTCATTCAGGACCCAAGAGGGTCATATGATATATTCAGGCTCATCGATTGATTGAGAGGGGATGTTTGTCTTATTTGGATCATATTGTTTATACTAGTATTGATTCACCTTCTTCTTTGAATTTTGTTAGTGTTGTTCATGCGTTTATGAATGTGTTTCCTACGGATTTGTCTAGTATACCAGCGGATCGTGATATTGATTTTGCTATTGAAGTTGAGTCGGGCACCAAGCCTATTTCTATTCTTCTTATAGGATAGCCTCAACTGAGTTAAAGGAATTGAAGAATCAATTGTAGGAGTTATTGGATAAGGGATTTATCCAACCTAGTGTATCGCCTTAGAATACTTCTGTCTTATTTGTGAAGAAGAAGAATGGGTCTACGCATAAGTGCATTGATTATCGATAGTTGAACAAGGTGACAGTTAAGAATAAGTATCATCTTCCCTATATTAATGAATATTTGATCATCTTCAGGGTGTCGCGATGTTTTTGAAGATTAATTTGAGGATTGGTTATTACTAGTTTAGGATTAGAGCATTAAATATTTTGAAGACAACTTTTCAAACTCGATATGGTCACCATGAGTTCTTGGTCATGTCTTTTGGGTTGACCAATGCACCTACCACATTCATAGAGTTGATGAACTGGTTATTTCGACCATATTTCAACTCTTTTGTTATATACTTATAGATGATATCTTGGTTTATTCCAAGAGTAAGGATGAGCATGAGGAGCATTTGTTAATTGTGCTTCAGATATTGAGAGATAAGAAATTATATGCCAAGTTCTCTAAGTGTGAGTTTTAGTTGGCGTCTGTTTATTTCTTAGGTTATGTGATGACTAAGAAGAGTATCATGGTTGATCCAGCCAAGGTTGCAGTGGTTCATGATTAGGCTAGACCTACTTTGCCTACCAAAATTCAAAGTTTTGTTGGCTTAGTAGGTTATTATTGGTGTTTTGTAGAGGGTTTCTCATCAATTGCAGCTCTGTTGACCAATTTGAATCAAAAGAAGATTTCATTTAAGTGGTCTGATGCTTATGAGGTGAGCTTTCAAAGGCTCAAGGATTTATTGACTTTAGTTTTTATCTTGACCTTGCCCAAGGAGGGCATGGGTTTTACCGTCTTTTATGATGTGACAGGTGTTGGGTTATTTATTGTGATTATGTAGGAGGGCAAGGTGATTGAATATGCTTCTCATTAATTGAATCCCTATGAGAGGAGTTATCCTACCCATGATTTGGAGTTGTGCATGGTTGTGTTTGCTTTGAAGTTGTGAAGGCATTACTTGTATAGAGTCCGTTGTAAGATTTCCTTAAATCATTGTAGCCCTCGGTATTTCTTTACCCAGCGAGATCTTAATATGAGGCAGCGTCGTTGGCTAAAGATACTTAAGGATTATGACTTGACTATTCTCTATCATCTAGGCAAGGCTAATATGGTTGCGAATGCCTTGAGACAAAAGTCGACTAGCATGGGTAGCTTGGCATCTTTTGACCCAGGAGAATTCTTTGGCCTTAGAGGTCTGGTCTTTATCTAACCATATGGTTAAGCTTTATATTTTGACACCTAGATGTGTTTTGGCCTTCGTGGAGGATAGGTCTTCTTTGATGGAGCAGATTTGAGTTCATCAGTTTGATGATACAGGGTTTAGATCGATTCGACATAAGGTTTTAAGTGGTGAGGCTAAGGAAGCCTCACTTGATTTGGATGGTGTTTTGAGGATTGGGGGCCGAGTTTATGTGTAGAGAGTGGGCGATTAGATTAGGTTGAGTTTAGAGGAGGCCCATTATTCTAATTATTCTATCCATTCAGGAGAGACTAAGATGTACCGTTATTTGAGACAACACTACTGGTGGGGCGGTATGAGAAAGAATGTAGCGAACTTCGTATCTCGTTGCCTTTGTTGTCATCAGGTGAAGGCTGAGCATATGAGACTCGGTGGATTGCTTCAGAAGTTTCCTATTCCTGAGTGAAAGTGGGAGCGGATCACTATGGACTTCGTGACTAATTTACCTCGTACTTCTTATGGTTCCGATAATGCTTGGGTCATCATAAATCGATCGACCAAGTTAGCCCATTTTATTCTAGTTCAGGTTTCATTCAGTGCCGAGAGGTTAGTTCGTATCTATATTTGTGAGATTGTGAGACTTCATGGTGTGCCCATGTCTATCATCTCAGATCGTGGTTCGATATTCATATTTCACTTTTGGAAGACTTTTCAGGATAGACTTCGAGCAGATCAGAGTAATCAGAAATGTTATGAGGATCGTAGACTTCTTGCCTTGAGACTTGGTGTTGGTGAGTGTGTTTTTCTTCGAGTTTCAACCATGAAGGGTATGATGGGGTTTGGGAAGAGGGGCAAGCTTAGCCTAGGTAAATTGGTCTAATTGATATTCTTCGGACCATTGGTGATGTGGCCTATGAGTTAGTTTTGCCTCTAAATTTATTAGTTGTTCATCCAGTTTTTCATGATTCTATGCTTCACTGTTACACTCCTGGTGAGTTTTATGTCATTCGTTGGGAGTCTATTCAGTTAGATGAACGGTTGTCCTTTGTTGAGAAGTCGGTCTCTATTTTGTCTAGGGATGTTAGGCGGTTGTGCTCTAGAGTTATCCTGTGGTTAAGGTTCATTGGAGACATCGACCTATAGATTAGGCTACTTGAAAGGTCGAGTCTAATATGCGCAGTTCCTACCCCCAACACTTAATTGATTTAGGCATTTCTTTTGCCTTTAGTATGAGGACGAATTAGATTTTTAGTGGTGGATGATGTAACGATCAGCTTTTTAATAAAATATGTAAAATTTGTGATTTATGTGATTTTATTGTTTTAACCTTCCCCGTAGTTGTATTGTGGTATTTATGAGGTGTGGGGGTGATTGGCATGGTTCTCGATGTATTTTGGAACCATTTATGCAATATTATGATTTTTAACGGCTTCAAGAGCCTTATTTTGGACTTTTGTGATTATCTCTTGATCTATGCAATGGATGGCTTAACAGACTGTGCCAGAAGCTCTGAAATATCAATTTTAGGCTAGGTAGCCCTTTGGTTTGGGTTCTAATGCACCCCAGCTCATTTCGACCTGTTGGTTGAAAAGTTGGAAAAATTTAAAATATGGGTGTGGGACTCATATTTGGTCGAAATGACCTAGGATTAAAAAATCGACTTCCACTAATGTGTCTGAAACATCAATTTTAGGGTAGTAACATGTTTGGTTGGGTTTTATGACTTTTAAATCTCATTTCGACCCTCGATTTAGAAAATTATAATTTCGGATTTCGGGGGTCAACTTTGCGAAAATGATATGTTTTTGAAAATATGATATTTTCATTGAGTCCGGATCAAATTTAATGTATTTACATAGTTTTTTTGCATATATCAGACTCCGAACGAATCTCGGACACCCCGTCGAAGTCCATTCTATGACTTAAAAATCTGCAATATAAATAAGTTTCTATCCCTTTTTTTTTGCTCATTTGCTCATTCTTTACCTTGCCTCTTGAGAGTTAAACTCTAAAATAGTGTGAGAGAGCTTAAAAGTGAAGCTTGTGGGAGCTTGGGAAGCTAGATTAACATTTATTTCTTGATTCTATTATGGATTTAAGGTGAGATTTCATCCTTTTCTACTCTAATTCTTTGATTAATTTCTCAAAACTCCAAAAATCTCAGGACTAGATTTAAACCCCAATTTCACTCATTTTCACTTGAATAATGTTTTAATCTTATAATTACTAGTTTTCATTAATTTAACCTTCAAAATAAATGTGATTTTTTATTTTAACACGGATTTCAAAGATTTTACCCGATGAAGCTCAAAAATAATTTTTCTTCGATTCAAACCTCGTTTTTTACTCGATTTGACTTGGGTTTTCATATGTAGATTCCTAAAAATATGGAAACACATTTTTGTAATAAAGTTTTGATTTTGCCATTTTTTTAAACCCATTTTAGGGGTTCATTTTGACACCTAACAAAAGTAGGCAATATGAGTATCATTGGCTTTGTTTTGATGCATAAATTTTATATTTCTTGATTTTAGTTGATTTCGAGATAGTAAGGTCGTGAGTTTAAAGTGTAGCGGACCAATTTCGACATTCGAGGTAGGTTATGACTTAACTCTTCAGATTGGGCTAAGTAGTTAATTTAATTTATATAGCAATATACGTGTTAAGGGTGAGAACTAATCATAAAAAATGGCTATCTATATGTTGTGCCCGTGTGGGGGCCTATATGTGTTGTAATTATTGAATTTGAGATATTATGTGATATGTGTGATCGTGTGAGGTCATATGTGATGTTGATATTCTGGAATACATGTGATTATTGTATTGTGATGTTAGAAATGCCTATTGTGGTGTCTTTGACGTATTGCGATATATTCAAACTTTATGGGCATATGGATCATGTGAAAAATTCATGGATAGTGAAAATAGTGGGTGGATATTCGCTCACGTGGTTGTGGAATAGTAATGTTGTAATTGATTGAGAAAATACATCATATGAATTGGTTGTCGAAATACATCATGTGAATTGGTTGTGGAAATACTCATTTTGAATGGTTGTGAACATTGCATCATCATGCTCATGTCATCGTACACATCATTTTACTTGTTTGTTTTATTGCTTTATATTTACTTGTTGCCATGCATGTGTACTTGATTTGTGTATTGTGCATGTGTACTTATGCTTTGAAAACGCTAGAAATACTCATAATACTAAAAATACTGAAAACAAGGTTGTGTGCCTATCTCAGGGCTATGTGCCAATCTCCAGGCTGTGTGCCAACCTCATGCATCATCAGCAGCAGCAACATCACATTATCATCGTCATCAGCATCATCGTCTTATGCATTGCATTTGTTTTATTGTGTTGATTTTGTAATTGAATTTACGTATTGACTTGTTATATATCTACTGACTCTATATCCTGTTACTTGTACTTGACCATCTTGTATATACTTGTTCTTCTCTGTTTATACTTGCATGTGATATAATGTATACTCGTGTTACACTTGCCATGTTGTTGTTGTATTTGTGATATTAGAACTGTTTGTGGAACCAATATGGGCTATCGTTGTGGGACATTTTTTTTATTGCAGGTGACGTGCCCTTAGTGTATATTTTGTATGCTCTATTTACTACGTTGTCGTACTCACGCCAACTGCGCTCTTTTGGTGCAGGTCGTAACTCGAGTGCGCCTCAAATTAGTTGATTTCGAGCTCCTTCAGATTTCTTAAGGTAGCGGTTGGACATTCATGCGTCCGGAGTTCACCTTTATCTTTCTATAATAGTTATGTCTTTATTTGTATTCGGAGACAGACGTTGACCTGTGTAAATATTTCTGATGTATTTTACTCATGGTTTGTATTAGTAGTTCTTACACTATTGACACCTGATTTTAAGAATATATGGTATTTGGATATGTTCTCTCCGTGTTGTTATACTTACTTGTATGGTTCAACTTCATTCTAGAAGCCTTATCTTTGAGTATTTCTGTTTTTTCCTCTTTTTGTATTAGTGTGGGTGATAGGCTTACTTGTCAAGGTACACCGCGACAAATACCATCATGACTCGTTTTTGGGTCGTGACACTTTCCCTGGCTACTTTCTTTAAACTACTCGAATCATACCCAAAATCTCCATCTTGAATTTTGATTTGTTCAAGTTGTCCTCAATGGTTATAAAATTTTTGACTTACATCGAACTTTGTTGTTATTGTCGTCCTCTCCGAAACATAGCATATTCAAGTCAGTAGCAACAATAATATACTTCCTTTTATTAGAGCTTGTGCCTTCTTTCCGGATAAATTTTATTTTGAATTGTTGAGGTTAAGAATTTTTTCACTAGAGGAATTTGAGAAAAAGGTGGTAAGGAGAGAGAAACAATTAAGGAAATGAGTTACGATTTAATTTCATCGAAGTAAAAATTTTATTAATATAAATCCTACATTATTTATATAAAAAATAATCAAAAATCAAACTTAATAAGTTTTTAAATAATTAAAGGACCAAGACTAATAAGTGTATAGTTAAGGGATTATTTTAAACCTACTCTAGGGACTATTTTCTCATAAACTGATGGCACATGTACAACTAAAATACATCTCAATGAACTCTTTCTTTAATCAATTTCAATCTCCAACAAAAGAAGTTCAACACATAATATTCTCCTCCTTCTAATTGTAACAATTTTGTACTTTTATTAGCTTAGGTTACAGCTTACACCAATACTTAAGCATAAAGATTTCTCTATTCTAATGCTACAAATTGTTCTCCGGAAACTAATAAAAGGAAAAATAAATATTCTTAAGGCCACAATAATGATAACAGAGTATATGTTACCTTTTTAAGTAAAGGTAAAAATTATCAGTTTTTTTCACTTGCCACTGATGATCTACTGTTTGACCATAACTTGCTGAACATTTTTTTAGGTCGATTTGGAAGCACACATAGAGCGCGAATTCTTGAAGATTTCCCAATTTCATCAGCATTATGTTCATCCAAATCTTCATCTTCAGCTAGCTTCATTTTCAGAGTTGAAATGTTGGACTTTGGTGATTTTAGGCCTGAGGCATTACTCCACTGGTCATCAACTGGTATCATTTTGGCCTTGTTAAAAGATGCTGAAGTCTTGGCTGTGTCATCATGGTTTGCTAGAAGTGCCTTGATGTTACTAGGCAACTCTGTTACATGTCCACCAGACATGGCGGTTCGAGCTTGCTCAAAAAAAAGAACTTGAACAACTACCCTTAGTGGAAGTAATTCATTTTGTGCAGCATGCATGCAAACATCCATTGATAGTTTCTTGCAGTCTAATATCCTGCACAGGCGCTTTCTTTCACTCTTGTTCAGCCCTGGATGCCCCTGCATTTCGTTAAGATATATATACAACATCAGTTAGAAAATATACAATCTAAAATTACATTGTCATATCTATGATTAGTATTAACTCAGTAATTGATAACCCTGTAAAAGGTATTAAACGACATTGATCGTGTAAAACTCTTTACACAGTTAGTGATTGCGTATAACTTAAATCATTTTCATTATAACAACAATTCATCCTCTACAGTTTCTTCAAAGTTATCTTATTTTTTAATTGTCAACATGATGTAGGCTGAACATGCCTGATTCTATAAATCAGAATTAGAGCTTCTAATTCTAACTGAACATTGAATTTGAGGATATTAAGATGTCAAAGAGTTGGTTATCTGCTAACATGGTAATGCCCCACATCCTAGTTTTTAACACTTAGGACATATGCAAAGAATTATTTCTACATATGGATGTAACGTTTTTGATTTCTTTAAATAAAATAGAAACCTCAACAGTAATTGGGCAAAAGATAATGGTATAGTTGAAGATGTTATCTGCAATTTTACCTTGAGATAGATGTCAATTGCTTTGTAAAGATCATCATGGTCAAGCCTGGCAAACTCTGGAATTGCTTCAGCAATTGTTATGAATTTTGACAGGGGCAAATTTGTGTCACTGGCAATTTCTTGAAGATATCCATCGACAAGCTTAGCTACCTTGAGTTTTGAGCTATGTGATGCTGAAGAAGATCTTCTGCTTTCTTGAAACTCAAGGTCAATATTCTCCGCGGACCGAGACCTTCTCCTCTCAAAATCTCCTTTCCTTCTTAGTGGACTCGTTGGGGGACTTTGCACCTGCAACATGAACTGTTGTAATATGGTGATAACCACATCCACATCATAAATTGTGTCACATGTGTGTGAGACACAAGGTATTAACAGATCATTAACACTAGCGTCTTCTAATTGAAGCCCAACCCTTCTTGCCAATTCCATCTTGGATGAACAAGAAGCCTTCAGAATGTTAGCGGCTTTAAGCAGTTTCAACAAGAAACTACAAGAAACTGCCCCCTTTTCAGCTGGTAACAAGCTGATTATTGACTCCAAAAGCAGCCTGTGTTTTCCAATTGAATCTGATTCGGATTGATCATGTACCACATGCTTCTCATGATTTGCATACTTTGAAATGTTTGGTAACCATCTTGAAGCATAAACTCGCAATGCATCACCGATAACACTAGCAGGTACTTTCCCACCAGATTTGATGGCTATCATACTTCTCCAATAAATGTCTATGCTCAATTCTGCTAAATCTTCAGCCCACCAAACTTTAGATGAACCTTTATTATGCCTTCTGCTTTCAGATTCATTGCAAGAAATATCATCCCTCGGGCCTCTTCTTGAGTAGGTCCTCGACAAATTCACCTTTGAAGGATGAGCCAGGACTTTTGAAGCAATGTTTTCAATACATCTGCTTGTAATTCCCAAGTCCTCAGACCATAAAGGAAAGGACTTAGTAATCTGTAATGTCACAATTGAGTCTTTCCAACCTGAAAGTATGCAAGAATTGAAGAATACTTCGAGTTTGTAAATCAAGTTTCCTTTCTCTACATCCTCTGTCATCTGCAGGTACTCTGCAGCACACCGAGCCGCAACAATGTTGTAGGCACTTAGAGTAATAGTGATTCCATAGCAGAATTTTGCACATAGCTCAAATGCTTCAATTCCACCAGGAAAATCTGGTAGCTGCACAATTTGGTGCTGTGAGGTTTCTGGACTTTCAGAGCATAGCCTCTGCAGCCTTGAGCACTTTGACAGCAGAGGAAACTGTTTAACACAATTAGCTCGACATTAGTAGGCATTTGGATATACAAATTATGTGTACATCCATAGTTATTTTAACCTTGAATAAAAATAGAAAATTTGAAGTTGAAAACTCAATGAGTATTTAAATTGAAAAAAATCGTTCACTCACAAAAATTCAACATAATTTCAACTATCAAGAATTTAATATACTTCAAAGTCCTCATTTTTCAAGTTCAGCCAAATATTGACCAAGTGGAAAAGAAAAAGAGAAGGAAAACAGAAAAGTTAGAAATTTAACCTTGTGAAGCAAATATCTGCTACCCTTTACTTGGACTATGAGATCACTAATAACTTCAGAATTAACTGACCTGCATCAAGAAAAAAAAATGAGCCGACAATCT
This sequence comes from Capsicum baccatum var. pendulum, assembly GCA_030864225.1. Classification (NCBI taxonomy): domain Eukaryota; kingdom Viridiplantae; phylum Streptophyta; class Magnoliopsida; order Solanales; family Solanaceae; genus Capsicum; species Capsicum baccatum. The sequence goes on from CM061560.1 coordinate 164,148,358, forward strand.
TTTGGAAACAGGCTCTCTGCCTCCAAGAGGTAGAGTTAAGGTTTGCATACATAGACCCATCTTATGCGTTTTCACTGGGTATGTTGTTGTTGCATCAAGAAAGGAAATCTTGGTTTCTTTGAAGTCTTCTAAACTATTTCTAGTTGAATCCAAGAAACAGAGAAAGAAAACATGAAGTTACCTTACAGCCTCAGTAGTGATGAAAGTGTCAGGCCTAGATCCAAGTTTCATAAACTTCATGTTTTTGAGGCTTTTCTTTTTGTATGTTAATGCTCTCAAAAACAAAAATATATCATCCAATATGCAAAACCATGGCAGAATCAAAGAGACAGAGACAAAGCCATTTGTCACGATAGTTGAAAGGTTCACTTTTTTAGACACCACTACCTTAGAAAGTTCCTCCTCCAGCTACTAGCAATAGATATTGTCTAAAAACAAAAAGAAACACCACTTAGTTATACACCCCCTTTAGAATATCCTGTCTTGTTAATTTTTCTAAAAGTTTGGTAAATTACCCAACAAGATTGACACTTATTCAACTCACAAATAGTTGCTTAGGAGAATGAAGATTAAAAAGAGAAAGGGACATAAAACTAAGGATTGTCTAAAGGTTGTAGGATTTGTTAGCATCTGGCTAGCACTAATGCAATTTATAATAAAGATGATGATGACTAAAATGACATGAACCAAGAAAATCAAGCACTCCCAAAATTCTTGTCCTTACTGTCAAGTTTGCAGTTAGATTTAGACATGCAAACATAAAGAATCAAAGGTACCCCAATTCTCATTAAGATTAAAGGACCAATACAATACCGGTCAATTTTAAAAAAGAAACAAGAAAGAAAAAAGGAAAATGTACAGCCACAAAATTTATTTTAATATTAATAACTGAAATTGGAAAAGACAAAAAAAAATATCACAAAATTCATTTAGACCAAAAGTCTGACGGACATGGCTAAGGAAGTCATTCTGACATATTTTGCAATATAAAAAATCACCATAAATTGATTAATTTGTTGTTGAATTACAGAGGGTTATTCTTTTTTAAAAAAATTAATACATAATTATTATTCTCTCTTTGATAGATTGCTAGATACGTGAGTGTAAAATTACAGGGTTATTCTTTTTTAAAAAATTAATACATAATTATTATTCTCTTTTTGATAGATTACTAGATATGTGAGTGTAAAATTACTCTTAATTTTACACACACATATCTAGTAACTAGTTTAGGTGTACGCGCAAGTACCTCACTTTAATGAGTTCAAACATTATATTAAATAGGATATTTATTTAAATAATAACGATGAATATATTAATTAAATTTAGTATCTTTTGAATATGTAAAGATTGAGAAGTTATTTATTAAATCTCATCTTTACCAAAAATATTTTTAAAAGTCGATCGACATTCACCTATCATCTGTAAATTGCAACAAAATAATACAATGATAGAAATATCAAAATAATATAATTAAATCTAATCTTTACACACAAAAATAAAGAAGATATATTAATACACACATGTTGAATTCTATTATGCTGACAAAAATAGTGAAGAAGTTGAGGGTTAGAAAATCAAGCATCCACCATCTTGACATGCAATCGAATCAAGTTAGATGATCATCAACCATATTCTCCCAATAGGGAAATCGATTTGTTTTCTAGTTTAACGTACATCTCAATATTTATAGAAGTATTTCCTTAATAGACTCATCTTTTAGGAGTATTTTTTTAATTGAACAGTAGAAAGAAAAATATTAATTAATTCTCTTATCATATATTTTAATAGTCTCATATATTTTAGAAAGTGTAGTAAAAAAAAATATTAACTAATTCTCCTAACATATATTTAAGAGTCTCATATATTTTAGGAAGTTTAGTTAATACAATAAAAAATAATTAAATAATAAATATAAAAAATAGTGAAAAGACAGTTTTATCTAAAGAAGAGTCTTGTAATGAAGGTAAATAGTTTAAATCACTTTTCTGAGACTCTTCAAACTTTTAATATATTATATAGATAGATTATAGATAGATATAGATTAGAGATGTTAAACAATTGATAAGATCTTTTAAAAAATGAATGAATAAAATTTTTAAATAAAATATTAATAGAGTCCTATTTTAGGAGTATTTTTCTAATTGAATAGTAGAAAGAAAAATATTAATTAATTCTCCTACCGTATATTTTAGGAGTTTCATATATTTTAGGAAGTCTAGTTAATATAATAGAAAATAATTAAATAATAAATTTAAAAAATAGTGAAAAGACAGTTTTATCTAAAGAAGAGTCTTGTAATAAAAGGTAAATGGTTCAATGTTTTTACACTTTTAATATATTGTATAGATAAATTATAGATATTGAACAATTGATAAGATCTTTTAAAAAATGAATGAATAAAAATTTTAAATAAAATAACAATACTTTTTGTTTTTGCCAAATATACTTCTACGTTTTTTTCTTTCATAATGCCTTTTTTACAAAAATTGTTAAAAGTAATAACAACTTTTTAATTTTACCAATTATACTCCTAGGTTTATCTTTTGCCAAAAAATAAGGCAATGTTTGTTAAGTCTTATCATATATATTTTAAACTCCTGATTCCATATGTTTTAGGAGATATTATTATAAATATAATTAAATAATAATTTATAAAAATAGTGAAAAGACGATTTTGTCTAAAGGAAAAACTTTTAAAGAAGGATAAAAAGTTCGAATCACTTTTCTAAGGGTGTTCACACTTTTAATATATTATAGATTATAGATCTATCAAAGAGAGAATAATAATTTTGTATTAATTTTTTTAAAAAAAGTAACTCTTTTTAATTCAACAATAAATTAGTCAATTTATGATGAATTTTTATATTACAAAATATGTCGGAATGACTTCCTTAGGCATGTCCGTGAGACTTTTGATCAAACATTACCCCGTGTTAGAAAAAGTCTCGTTATGCTTTCGACTCTTAAAAGGAGCTTCAATTTAAGGATAATTTATCACATGATTTAAAATTGAGGAGTAAACTTGGATTTTTTTTTATTTTTTATTTTGGTTGAATGATATTCTTTTCTTGAAACAATTGGACTCTTGAATTTCTACTCATTTCATGTTGTACTTTCTTGAGAGTTACTAACTCAAATGGTTATTATGATTTTTTATTCTAAAAAAATACTCAATTTTGATATTTATTTTTAAAGTCACTCAATTATGAATTGTTTTTTAAAAATTCACTTAATTTTGATCTTTACTTCAAAAGTCACTTAACTATCATATTTTTACTCTGAAAGTCATTCAACATATTTATTTTTGTAAAAAGAATAAAATTTACTCATATAAAATTTTGATTTAAATATAAAATTTTGAAAAATAAAAGTATCCTCACCTTTTTACCCTTATTTCTCAAAATTAATATTTCTCCCTCCTCTTTCTCATTTTTCTTCTTCTTTTTACTTTCTTCTCATAATTTTTTCCATAAATCACACACTATAATCTAGGATTAACAATTAAAATTGCACGAAATGAAATTATTATTATATTTTATATTTGTATTTTATTTTTATTTTATCTAAAAAAAGGAAAAAATATAAAGAGCACAAAAGAAGAGAAATAAAATAAACTATACACACTATAATCTAGGATTAACAATTAAAATTGCACGAAATGAAATTATTATTATATTTTATATTTGTATTTTATTTTTATTTTATCTAAAAAAAGGAAAAAATATAAAGAGCACAAAAGAAGAGAAATAAAATAAACTATACACACTATAATCTAGGATTAACAATTAAAATTGCACGAAATGAAATTATTATTATATTTTATATTTGTATTTTATTTTTATTTTATCTAAAAAAAGGAAAAAATATAAAGAGCACAAAAGAAGAGAAATAAAATAAACTATAAAGGTAAAAAAAAAAAAAAAAAAACTAGCGAAAAAAAAAAAGAAGTACGGGATAGTTTAGTTTATTAATTTTTTCCTCTTTTGTTCCTCTTTAGTGTTTTTTTTTTTTTTTCCTTTTAAGAAAAAAAACAAGAATAAAATATAATAGTAATTTCATTTTGTACAATTATAATTGTTAATTTTATAGATTATATTTTAAATGTTCAAGTTATGAAACAATTTATGAAAAGAAAGTGAGAAGGAGAAGAAAAATGAGAAAGAGGAGGGAGAGGTATTAATTTAGGATAATAAGTATAAAAGGATTATTAAAGAGATAATTTTTATTTTCAGAATTTTACTTTTAAATTAAAATTTCACATAAACAAATTTTATTTAAGAAAATAATTAAATAGATTGAGTGATTTTGTGAGTAAAAAATGTGATAATTGAGTGATTTTTAAAGTAATAATCAAATTTGAGTGACTTTATAGAATAAAAATTTATTACAAAATAATTTTTGAAATAAAAATTAAAATTGAGTGATTTTTTAGAAATAAAAATTTATAATTATGACTATTTGAGTCATTAACTCATCTTCTTCAATAGCAAAAGCAAATACAAAATGATTCACTAAAGGTAATGATACTAATGAAACCAAAAATAAAAAATTGAAAGGAAAGACAAATTTAACAATTTTGAACAGTAGAAGAGCAAAATTGGAGTACCTTACTCTTTGTTTAATACTGTTGTTCGTTTTACCTGTTTTGACGGCCTTTGTTCAGCGCCAACTGCCAGCAACAACAGAGAGGCGATGCCCCACGTGCTTACCCTGAGCTGGGACACTATTGGCCTCCTTCCTTAGCGAAGTTTTGTGCCTGATTTTATTTTATTGAGTTAAAAAGCTCAAAAACGAATCTAATTTATTTCAATGTTTTGAGAATTATTGAGATTGTAAGTTTGCTATCTGAATTATTACTCAACAATTAGTAAAACATATTTCAATTAAAATTTAATAATATCTATAATACATTCTCTTTTATTTAAAAATTCACCATGTGAAAAAATAATTTCAACATCATAAAGTTAAATATGTTAATATTAAGTTACAAGTTAAGGTAAAAAATTAAGAATTATCATCATAGAAATAAGTTTATTCTTCAGTGCGACATCCAACATCGTTTTCTCCGCCTTCTCAATGTGGTCTTGTCTTAGTCATGACACCGATATCTTGCTTGAGTGAGGAGAATTTAGGGTTTACAGAAATCAATTGAAAAATATATAAAAAGAATAGGAAAAAAGTCAAATATATCTCTTAACTTTATGAAAAGGTTCAAATATACCTTTCGTTACAAGTTTGGTCCAAATATGTCCTCGCTGTTAAATTTTAGGAGCAAATATATCCCTAAATTTTGTAAAAAGGTTCAAATATATTCACCATTACAAGTTTGGTCCAAATATACCTTCGTTGTTAAAGTTTAGGAGTAAATATACCTCTAAACTTTGTGAAAAGGTCCAAATATACTTTCTGTTACAAGTTTGGCTCAAATATGTCATCGTTGTTAAAGTTTAGGAGCAAATATACCCCTTTGAATGTTAAATGATTAGCTGAAAATTTACAAGCCAATTTTTCTTTTTTTTTTAAAAGAAATTTGATTGCCACGTAAGCCAAATAATTGCCACATCATAAAAAATAAATTCACCCAACTCTTTTACAACTTGAACCCAATCCACCAATTTGGACCAACCCATAACCCGGCCCAAATTTTGTTTTACATCATTGAAGGCACTTTTTCCAGCAACAAGATAATATCTTTAGAAGTCATCTAAACGAGGATCATTTTTTCGTCTATCTAGCTTTGGGAGGAGAAATTATGAATCTGTTCCGCGAACCTAACTGTGTAACTTAAGGCATCAAATCTGTATATTAAAGTGATTCTACTCTGCCCTTCGAGAAGTTTGTTGTAAAAATTATCAATACTACTTTCAAAGATTGAAACAAGACCCATTTCGGATATGACAATCCTTTTTTGGGGGGGCTTGTCTCTCTCTCTTAGGAGCTAAAACAGCTGGAGAAGCCACGGCCCTGGTTCTTCCACATTTTACAACTATTTTAAAATATTTTAGTAGATTAGAGTCATTCGCGATAAAATCAAACAACATGGAAACAAATCAAAGTTTGAAAAATGCAATATCAACACAATATTTGAAGTAGAACACACTGGTAATAAGAAAAATGCAACATTAACATAATATTTGAAGAGTCATTGAACTGATGAAATATTTCGATAACATTATAAGATTAAAATTTTGATAAACAAAATTTGGGTTGGGTTATGGGTTGGTCCAAATTGGTGAGTCGGGTTATGGGTTGTAACGGAGGGTATATTTGGACCTTTTTGCAAAGTTAAGAGGTATATTTTTTCTTAAACTTTAATAGCGAGGGTATATTTGGACCAAACTTATAACGGAGGGTATATTTGAACCTTTTCACAAAGTTTAGGGGTATATTTACTCCTAAAGTTTAACAGTGAGGGCATAATTGGACCAAACTTGTAGCGGAAGATATATTTGGACCTTTTCGCATAGTTAAAGGGTATATTTGACCCTTTTCCCAAAAGAATATATCGGCTAATAGAGTCATTATATATATATATATATATGTATGTATGTATGTATGGTAGATAAAAATTTTATGGTTAAACACACCTAGACATTCATTTGTAAATAAACATTTGATCTAGTTAGTACCTAAGGGTGTTACTCTAATTATTAATTGATAATTCAAGTAAGAAATTCACACTTTAAATAGTTTAAACATGAAACTCAAAAAATTAAAATAGTTTAGATATATTTTCGATACTCAATTGAGTATTATTTTAGTCCAATCCCTACGCCGCTCTCTTTGTATTAAACTAGCCCATAGCAACCTTTTCTGTTTATACAAGAAATATTTTTCTTTTCCTTTTGGGAAAAAGAAAAAGAATACATGTAAAGAAAGTTATGATAGTATAAAGAGGAGCAGAAAGTGAAAGGAAGGAAGTGGATATGTGTTATCACTTTCAAAGTTTGGCTTTTAATTAAAGTATATTCTCACACAAGGGCCTCAAGTTCATTCATAATATATAAATGGAGACGAGAAAAGTTTGCCCTTAGCTTTTCAATATCTAAATAAGTAGACCATCAAACATTTATTGAGAGAGGGCCAGGGCCATTAATTATAATTTGTTCAAACTTGTGTGTGACATGAAACATCTTGTTTACCTTTTCTGAATTCATGAAGAATTTCGTTTAATTTGGAGGGAAAAAAAGATTAGACAGTTGTTTCATGATAAAATATTGAATATTTGGGGATAAAATGCATTAAAAATTTAAAATTGGCAGTTGAAAGCCATGTTAGTCAATTTTGTTTTCTGCCTTGGATTCTACTGAAATAACAAAAATTATCTGATAACAAAAAAAGAAAACCATTGAAGGGTCAACTTGATATATACACACGAATCAATTTAGGAGGGATTAAAATTGAAGGGAATATTAGATGTGGCCGTGATCCCCTTATCCATACAAAAAAAGAATGTAAATTTTGTTGTTATTGAATTCCACAGAGTTGATCGATGGTAGCCATCACTTAATTTTTTTGCTTTTATTCGATGTTCGATATTTATATTAGAGCTTGATTAAATTTGAATTTATATTAGAAATTTCACCTTGAGGAGTAAATCATGCTAAAACGATGCAATACTTACATATCCAATTCAAAATATCTTATTAAGAATAAAGGAGTATAATCCACAACTATTATTGGTTTAGCCATCACTTGCGCTAAACGCTAAGTCAAGTTTTATACTAAATACTTTCTCTCATTTCCTTTCTCGTTAAATTTAGTTTCCATTTGTTTAATTGATAATAGTTACTTTTTGGCATGCAAAAATATTTAGAATCGTCATGATTTCGTAAAGGCTTTCTTGAGCATAGCCAAAGACAGTGACTGAAGCAGTTGAATTATATGTAATAATTGTAAGAATGAGCGAAAAAATTATGAAAAAAGAAGGATAAAAGAAATTGGGAAAAAATTTCTATTCCGTTTTCTTGAATGATTAATTGTTTTGTACAATATCCTATATATACAAGTAAAGAATCAAAAATGAAGAATCCTAAATAAGGTACAAAATAACTAAGGGAATACACTTCTAAATAAGGTAGGAAACTAAAGGGATAATCTTCTAAATAAGGTTGAAAACAAAAAACTTCTAAACAAGGTAGAAACAACAGATTTACCTAATGTAAAAAAAGAATAAAATAATGTATGCATAAAATAATATGCACAATAATCTGCTGAAGTTGGACGCAATCATCATCATTAAATCAATCCCAAGCCATGTAGTCCATCATCGAATAATGTTGAGGCTGCATCAGACGAATAATGAAACAGGTGAATGAAACGGGTGAACCAATCCGGTTCAATGAACAAAATACAATATTATTCCAACACCCCCCTCAAGTTGGAGGGGACGAATAAATACCCAAACTACCTAAAGACACTGTGATAAAGAGGGTCAATGAGTGATTTTGTGAATAGATCGGCTAATTGAGAGGAAGATGAAACAAATGAAAGTGATATAAGTTTATCTAAAAATTTTTGTCGAATGAAATGACAATCAATCTCAACATGTTTTTTTCTTTCATGAAACACGGGATTCTTAGCAATGTGTATTGCTGCCTGACTATCCGAATGAAGAGGCACATGTAGTGATATTGGAATGAAGAGATCTTGAATGAGACAAACCAACCATGTGAACTCAGAACCCACGTGCCTCATAGAACGATATTCAGCCTCGACGAAGTTAAAAGAAATAGATGTTTTCTTCTTTGACTTTCAAGAGATGGGAGATCCCCCAAGTGATATATAAAATCCATTAACGAATTTTCTTGAATTTTGACATGTTTCCCAATTCTAATCACAAAAGGCAAGTAACTCAAAGAAAGAAGAGACATTGAGAAAAAGTCCTAAACCTGGTTCCTTGAACAAGTAATGAAGAACACATAATGCGGCAGTGAGATAAGGTAGACGATGATCTTGCATGAATTGGCTAAGATGTTGAATAGTGAAGGCAAGATCCAGCCTTGTGTGAGTAAGATAATTCAACTTACCAAGGAGATGTCTATATAGAATGGGATTCGAAATAACATCTCCATCATTTAAACTTAGCTTAACCGTAGGATCAAGAGGAGATGAAACAGGTGACATATGTGTGACATCAAATTTCCTTAGGAGATCAACTGTGAACTTTTGTTGTGAAAGTATGATGCCATTAGGTTCCCTCAACACCTCCATGCCCAAGAAAAAGTGTAAATCTCCCAAATCTTTTATTCGAAGCTTCTCATGTAGAAATAACTTCAATGCATGCAATTTTGCGTTGTCATTATCTATCAAAACAATTTCATCGATATATACTGCCACTATTGAAAATCATTAAGAGAATGATTGAATCCGTTACAATTAAGGACAACTGTGAGCTTTGAATGCCATTGCTTAGAGGCCCGACAAAGTCCATAAATAGACTTCTTAAGCTTGCAAACATGAGATGGGGATGATGGAACAGTCCCATCGGGGAACTTCAAGGAGACTTCCTCATGGAGATCTCCATGTAAAATGCATTATTAACATCCAATTGATAGAGCCCCCAACTTCTTTTGACAACTATAGCTAGAAGACACCAAATAGTAGTTATTTTGATAATTGGAGAAAAAGTCTCATTAAAATTAATACCTTTCCTTGTATGTCTTCTCTGATTAATAATATAGCTTTTAACTTTTCAATGTTGCTATTACTATGTTGTTTGACTTTGTAAACCTACTTACAAGGTAAAACCTTTTTTCTGGAAGGTAGTTAGACCACGTCCCAAGTGTTGTCTCATTCAAGGGCCTGAAGTTCTTTATCCATAGCTTCTTTCCAACTCTTATGCAATATAACTTGATTATAATTTGCAGGTTCTTGAATATTAGATAAAAAATTTAGCATATGTTAATTGTTGGAAGATAGATTTGTGACAGAAAGAGAGATTGGGGAGATAGGAGATGAGAAACAAGAACTTATATTAGCTAGGTGCACAGAATTGGAAATATAGTCTTCTAGATGACTAAGAATCTTGTGTTCTCAAGTTGATCTCCTAAGTAATAAAATATTAATTGTGGAAGGAACAAGAGGATGTACCTGATCCATGATAGTAAGAGGAACATGACATTGCACCCGATCCGTGACAGTAGAAGGAACAAAGGGTTGAACCTGGTCCACAGTAATGGGTACATGAGGCAAAGTCAAAGTGATAGATAGGGAGTGGGATGCTCTGATTAGTGTAAGTATTATCATTATAATCATTAGTTAGGATCGATGTATGAACCGATAAGTAGGGATCATTAGATTTAGAAGAAGTAAAAGAAGAGACATTTTCATGAAACACATCATCTCTAGAAATAATGATTTTCTTAGTATCAAGAACTAAAATTTTGTAGCGTTTCTTTCCATGTATATATCCCAAAAGACACATGTAATAGCTCGTGGTGTCAATTTAGACCTTTGAGAAGATAAAATATAAATATTCAAAATATTTAAAATTAGAATAGTTAGGTGTGATCTTGAAAAGTACCTCAAAGTGTGTTTTATTGTTAAGAAATTTTGAAGGAAATCTATTGATTAAATAGGTTGCAACTAAAAGACTTCACCCCAATATTGAATGGACAGACGTGACTGGAATAAAAGGGTCCTAGATATTTCTAGCAAATGTTTGTGTTTTCTTTCTACCATACTATTTTATTGTGGAGTAGATACTCATGAAGTTTGGTGTTGAATCCCTTTATGAATAATATATTTTGAATGAGTTGCTACACTTTCTAAATCAAGAGCATTGTCAGATCTTACTATTTTGACCTTGATTTGAAATTGTCTTTCGACCATAGTTAAAAAAGATTTAAGAATTGTGAAAGCATTTGACTTATTACTTAACAAAAAAGTCCATATTACTCTACTCAAATCATCCATAATGGTACAAAAATTTTATGCTCATCATGCATTGGCTCTTTATATGGTCCCCAAGTATCAATATATATCAACTCAAAAAAATACCTTTTGTTGAGATGTTACTAGTAGAAAAAGGTAGTTTAGATTGTTTTGTCATTGGACAAATCTCACAAGAAGTATCAAAATTCTTACAAGAAGAAATGGAATAAAAAGAAATATTTCTCATATTACTCAAAGACGTATGCCCCAGTCTATAATGTCATAATTTCTCTTTTATTTTGGAATCAAATAAAGTAAAACACGAACTAGAATAAGAATTAAAATTGAAAAACTTATTACTAGAAACTGAATTTAAACCTAAACTAGGACTTGTGATTTTCTTGTTTGGGGCATTTGAAAGAAGATCTGACTGACTTAATTTGAATATGCAGAGCCCTTAATTTTCTCTACCAATTTTTAGTGGGCTCCTCAGAGAAGGGCCCTGAAACATGAAATAAGAAGTAGGAGTAAATAACACATAATTATTGAGTCGTTTGCATAATTTTTATATAGACAAGAGATTGAATTTAAAAGAACGTATATATAAAATATTGTGCAACGCTAAATTTGGTAGTGCACAGATTGTTTCTGAATGAGTTATTCTGACTTTATATGAAGTAGGGAGAGTCACTATGAGAGCTTTAGGTAAAGCTTTGAGATTTGTCAAAATTAATTTATTGTGAGTCATATGCTGAGTAGCTCTACTATCTAATATCCAAGAATTACTGTCAATGTTACTATGTATGCATAAGAATTGAAAAACTTAGCTTTACCTGCAAAACTCATGCTGACAGAAGCTTCAGGAGTATTTTCATTGGGTAGTCTTGATTTGATGAAGAAGAACCAATAGTTGTACCACATTTTCTTATGTCAAGGACATGATATTTGGACCATTACTACTTATTTGTTCCTTAGCAGTGTCAAAAATGTTTGTTGGCTTGAGCAGTTTCTTGATATTTTCTCTGTTTTGTGAACTTAAAATCAACAGAAAATCTATGAATTCTATATCTTTTGTCCACTGTATGACCTGTTTTCTTACAGTAACTATAAATTAAATCATTTATCTTGAAATTAAAATCATGATTCTGTATTTTATAATTATTAAATTTTCTTCCTGCAGGTTGATTAGAGGCAAGAAAGGATGATGAATCTCCAGGGTACACTGTTGGAACATGAATTTTTCTCTGTTTTTCATCCTGAATTATGTGTGAATAAGCCTACCCAATAGAAAGTAAGGGAGAAGACATCAATATATTACTTCTCACACCTATGAAAGCATCATTCAATCCCATCATGAACTGCAAAAATCTTTCATCTTGGTATGCCTTTCGTCCATTTTCCTTAGCACCATACTCACAGATATATAGGCAAACAAAAAATGTATTCATAGACATCCAGTTCATCCTATCAACTTTTCAGTTTAGTGAAATAAGTTGAAACACTTATATTTACCTAGGTGGTTTCACTTAACTATTTTTGAAGTTGAAATAACTTGGCTCCACTTGTCTAACCAAATATTTCTTTAAGATCCTTCTATAGATCCTTTGGACTGCTGGAATATAGCATACTCTTTGCAATTTCTTTCGAGAGGGAGTTTAGCAGCCATGACGAGACCATGTCGTTACACCTGTTCTAAGCACTGTGCATATTAAAATTTAAGGAAAAAATAATCAACGATCTATCAACAAATCCCAACTTGTTCTTGGATGAAAGATCCATAATTATTAACCTTCTCCAACCTCCATAACCTTTGCCATCAAAAATAGCGGAAACGATTTTTATCCGTAGGTAATTTGAGGAATAGAGATAGTAAGGATGACTTTGATCAATTATCTTAATTGCAGGAGATTCAGCAGTTGGAACAACATCGTTGGCCTATGTTGTCTCTGTTGTTTCATCAGTGAGCTAAGCAGTGTTGACCATGATGAAAGATTAAAATAGATGCGAGGTGAACAAGAATCGAAGATTAATATTTGAAATAAGGTGGTTGGAATCAACCTTGCTCTGACACTATGCAAAGAATGGATCTTAAGACTAACTCAACCTCAAAAACTAGCTCATGAAGAAGGATTTCCCAAAATCCATATAAGGAGATCAATTACACATTTTTTTTCCTATGTGAGATACTTAACATTCCCCTGCAAGCACATGCCTCGTTAACTGAAGCATGAATAATATAATATGGGAATCGCTCAGCATCAGTGAACAAAGATTTGGGATGAGTCTGACTCTAATACTATGTAAGAATGAACGAAAAATTTATGGAAAAGAAAAAAAAAGGAATTAGGGAAAATTTTCTTTTCTTTTTTCTTGAATGATTAATTGCTTAGTACAATAAGCTATATATACAAGTAAAGAATCAAAATGAAGGCTCCTAAATAAGGTACAAAATAACTAAAGAGATACACTTCTAAATAAGGTAGGAAACTAAGGGGATAATCTTCTAACTAAGGTTGAAAAAAAAGACTTCTAAACAAAGAAGAAAATAAAAGATTTACCTAGAGTGTAAAAAAGAAATAAAATAATACGTGCATAAAGCAATATGTACAATGATCTGTTGAAGTTGGATGCAATCATCATCATTAAATCAGTCCCAAGCCATGTAGTCCATTATCGAATAATGTTGAGGTTGCAACAGACAAATAATGAAACAAGTGAATGAAACGGGTGGACCAATCCGGTTCAATGAACAAAATACACTACTATTCCAACAATAATTGGAGTAGCTAGTTGTTGCGTATAACACACTTTTATAACCCCCCAAAAATGTATCTAAGCAAGAACGATGGTTGGATTCCAATTACTGTACAAGGATATGATGTACACGTACCATTGTCTTCTTTGGTAATTCAAACATGATGAACTATGTTGTTTTTTTGATAAAGCAGTGACCTAAAATGTTGCATGCATGATAACAAATAAAGAGATATTGACCCATAGTTGGAGTTGGCACAAGCTAGCTATATATGTCTATTATCTCTAGCTATTCTCCAAGAATTGAATGTGTAATGGCTCTATCAACGTTCGGTGAGTTAGCTCTATCAAAGTCCAGCCAGGACCATTACCATTGGCATTTGGCATATAGGTCGATATCAACATATAAACCGCAACTATTGATTTGCATAAACTATATATACTATTTTGAATTTAAAATTTTGAATCGGTATCTAATTATTCTCTATCGAATTAGCTTGATATCTTCCTATTAGATTATTATGTTAGGATATATTATGTAACATGCATTTTGCTATAGTATTTTTTCTTATGGAGTAATTTTTTAATAATTTGTTTATTTTAATAAAGTTTACTTTTAAATAGGTCATGTACTCAATTGTATGTCCGTTACTTATATAGTGAGTGATTTGGTGTATCGAGTTTACTTTATACTTGAAAGATTAAATTGTCGTTTTTTATAAGTGTAAATTTTGTGTTCAACAATCGATATGATTGTAGCATCGATTAACTTATCTTATTTATGAAAGTAGTATAGTTTCGATTCTTTGTGCTAGTACATTTTGTATGTACTAAATAAATCAAGTAGAAATAAGTAATTTATATTGACCTTATAAAATAAATTCTCAATCCATTAAATGTACATACACTCTGAATTATGATAGAATTATGATATTCTATACTTCTTAATAACAACAAGAGGAGTGAAATGGGTTATGCCTGATTTTCGCCCATAAATGATAGATCGACAGTAAACCAAAAGGCCAGAACTATTCGATAGAATATATCACGGAGCCATTTCAACATCTATAGCAAAGACTTTTTCGATTACTTTGAATATCCTTAAGAATATATGTGCTATATAAAATGTCAGAAAGGGAATGACAAACCAATGAATAAAGCAGGGGGGAAAAGAAAAAAAAAACCACAGAAGAGAGAACAAGCGGAGAAATAATTGAAGAGGTAAATCCCAAAAAATCCACTAATAAAAAGATCAAAATAGCAAAAAGAAAAATGAATTAAGGCAATGAAACTGGCAAAAGTCCATAGAATCAAATGACTATGTATCTAAGGGTACAGAAAGAAAAAAACGACAGAAGAGAGAACAAGGAGAGAAATAATTGAAGAGGTAAATCCCGAAAAATCCATTAATAGAAAGATCAAAATAGCAAAAAAAAAATGAATTAAGGCAATGAAACTGGCAAAATTTCCTAGAAATCAAATGACTGTATCTAAGGGTACGATTATAATTGACTGAAATATCTAGTATCCCTCAACTATGACCAACCTTGTCATGATACACTCCAACTTTACGGAGTCCTATTATTCTCGAACTTAATTTTAGCATATTTTTTCATTCTTTTATGGTAACGTGACATCTTTTGTCAACCTTAGCTGAGTGGAACCTTTGATGTGGATCCCATTTTATGTAATAAAGGTATCACGTCAGTATAAAAGGGTACAAAAATATGCTAAAATTGAATTAAGGGGTAATAACACCCTCGTGAAATTGATGTATGTCGTAACAACTTTGATCATAGTTCGAGGGGTACTCAATGCTTATCATTATAATTTAGTAACTATATTGAATTATCATTATTCCATTAAAAAAATTAAATAAATTATTATCAAATCAATAACTCGGTAATTACAAAAATCCTAAATATTACCAAATCGTTAAACCGATAAATTAATACTAGTATATTTTTGGTTTCGGATTATGGATTTTACGCGAAACACATGCATCCTAATATTTCCTTCGTCCCATATTTAATTTGGTCATCGTATTACATATAAATATTTCATAATATTAGTTAAACTCTTACTAAATTAGGGTAGAATTATTTTTTTTCATTTTACACCTATAATTAACAGTATATATTAAATGTAAATAATTACAATTTCAATTTCTCTTTCTATTTTTATGCCTAATGAATATTATTAATATGAGTAAGGTGTAAAATAATAAAATTTATCATTTAATTTATTATTTTTTAATCACGATATAAAATAAATTATGCCTAATTAAAATGAAACGGGGTGAGTATAAGTGACTCACGAAGCAAGTGGCAACGCCGTCCGTCTGTAAAGAACTAACTACCTTTATTTATTTAAATGGAAATCTATTTAACCAAAAAAAAAAACGCCGTCCGTCTATAGTCGCTATCTGTGTTACCCAACGGGGTTACTAGTATTAAACATGTAGGGCTCATCCTCCTTTTGGTGGGCCCTCAATCCCTTCACTAGTGATCAATGGACCCAAAAATGGTTGAACAAAGCCAATTCACGGTTAGACAAATATGGGAGAATTTAATTGGGAATTAATTCCTTTTTTACCTAATTAATATTTTCTAACACATTTTATTATCGTGTATAATATAATTTTTGATATATTACAATTTACAACTTAGTTTTAGCTATAATTACAATTTCACTACTTTTTCTTAACTTTGTTTCTCCTGTTCTCCTTGTCTTTCTGACGATAACGTTGAAATAACGAACAATCAACAGTCCTACTCCGATAGCCACTACAATATCCATGCGGAATAGTACTGGCACAGTCGAAATTGTTAGATTTTGCTGAAGTTATTGGATGATGGAAAAGAAACGGAGTGGGTAAACAAGTTGTTGGTTGCTCCGGTAATGTGAGTTTGTTAGAGAAGACGTGGGTTGTTTGGTGGCTGA
Source organism: Capsicum baccatum var. pendulum (assembly GCA_030864225.1). NCBI lineage: Eukaryota > Viridiplantae > Streptophyta > Magnoliopsida > Solanales > Solanaceae > Capsicum > Capsicum baccatum. Next base: position 164,164,933 of record CM061560.1, read on the forward strand.
TTCATCGGAAAAACGGAGTGGGTAGTGACTGTTGGTTGCTCTAGCGATGTGAGTTCGTCGGAGAAAACACTAGTAGTTTGGTTGCTAGCTCAGCGGAAAAAATGGCAAAAAAGAGGTAATGGGTCTGTTGGTGGTGATGGTGGAGATCTGATCGGAGTTTGATGGTCGTGGTAGAAAAAGCTGGTGTACGGTGGCGGGGCAGTGTGATATGTATTAAGATTGTATTAAACGTAAAGGATCGTTGTAATACATTCAAATTCAATATTATACATTTTTTATGAATTCGAAAATTGTTATTTGATAACAAATATAAGACATTTCTAAACGTAAACTAACTCAAATTATAATGAAATATTCGAAATTCATATGTAATACTTATACTCTATTTTGTATTATGGAAAAGAGACAAATATATCCCAAATTATGATAAAATATATGTATATACCTTCCGTCATACTTTGAGTACACATATGCTCATACCGTTAATAAAATGACAGATATATGCCCCTCACACTAAAGGTAGGGTCATATATGCATCTAAAGTATGATGGAGGTTATATACGTACTGTTGGTGAAATTACAATAAATATTACAACTGAAAATTACAAGTGAAGAAAATCAAAAGTTATCTTCTTCTTCTTCGGCTGAGGCGCGTATATCTCGCTCTCTTTAAGGAGATTTAAGCTCACTGCAACAAAATTGTTTCATCGCTCCAGCAGTAATCTTCTTGACTTGTCCCCTACAGGATACGACAACCCTTTCTCAAAGAACAACTCAATAACTCTGGACAAGAGTTGAGTTCAAAGCTTTACAAAAAGAACAGCTCCCTTCAACTAATAAACTCTTTTTTTACTAACTTTTGTGAACTCTCTATTATCTTGTGTTTTTATCTACATGCATGCAAGACTACCTCTATTTATAGGTGAGAAATCTTTCATGCAATGAACAGGAAGATAAATATGGTAGATGAATGACATAGAAGTTACAAGAGTTATAAGGGTTACAAGAGTTACAAAGGTTATAACACATAAAATAATAGGATAATGGAGGAATAAAGAGTGGAAGTTACATGTAACTTATATCCACATTCTACCATTACTAACCAATTGTGTTTAATGGCTCAAGAGTTACAAAAAAATGAGAGTTAGAAGGCTGAAAGAAACAGCCATGCAAATCGTAACAAAAGAATGAAAGTTAGAAGGCTGAAAGAAACAGCCACGCAAATCGTAACAAAAGAATGAAAGTTAGAAGGCTGAAAGAAACAGCCATGCAAATCCTATAAAAAGTTCCAAATTATGGCATTTAGAAGACGGAGTAATGCTGCACATATTGCCTTAGATGTATGGTGTAATGCAACAAAAAATCAACTAACTCCCAGACATTAAAGTGCAAGTAATGCACAATACATTTACACCCCATACTAGACTCCTTAATGCCTAAAATCAATTCCACTAATGAAATAAAAATTGGTTAAGGAAGCAATATAATGTGAGACAACAATATATTATAAAAATAATATTAAAATTCTCACTAATAAATTCTTCATCCCATCCGCTAGAGTTATTGGTAGTAGTTTTTGCCTTTGAAAAGTTTAGATCTTACTTGATTGGGATAAAGATGATTGTACACACAGACCAGGCGGTATTGTGGTACTTAATGGCTAAGAAGGATGCAAAGCCAAGGCTTATCCATTGGGTGTTGCTTTTGCAAGAATTTGATTTCTAGGTGAAAGACAAAAAAGACACAAAAAATGAAGTTGCAGATCACTTGTCTAGACTAGAGGAGGAAGCTATGCAGAAGGTTGCTAAGGGATTGGAGATTGATGATAGCTTTCCAGATGAACAGATATTGGCAGCTTCTAATATTTAATTCCATGATTTGCAGATTTTGCAAATTACTTAGCCAGTGATCTAGTCCCAAAAGATCTTTCATATCAATAAAGGAAGAAATTCATGCACGAGGTGAGAATTTTTTTTGGAATGAACCTTCTCTTTTGAAAATTTGTGCAGATAGAATTATTCGTAAGTGCATACCTGAAACAGAGATGATGAGCATACTTGAAGTGTGCCATTCATCGCGAGTTGGGGTCATCATGGAAGGGCCTGCATGGCTCATAAGATCCTGCAATTCGACTACTATTGGCCGACTATATACAAAGATGTTCATGACTATACTGCCATGTGTGATCAATGTAGACAACAAGGTACTATTTCTAGAAGACATGAATTACTTATGAACCCCATCTTAGAATTAGAAGTGTTTGATGTATGGGGCATAAATTTCATGGGACCTTTTGTGAGTTTGTGTGACATGAAGTACATACTTATGGCTGTTGACTATGTGTCGAAGTGGGTGGAAGCAATTGGGTTTCCTAAGAATGAAGCAAGAAGTGTCACTGCATTTTTGAGAAAGAACATCTTTTCTCTATTCGGTATGCCACGTGCTATTATTAGTGACGGGGGGTCATATTTTTTAATCATCTATTTAAGAGGCTACTTGAAAAGTATGGTGTGAATCATAGGGTGCTAACACCTTATCATTCGCATACTAGTGGACAAGTTGAAGTGTCCAGTAGAGAAATCAAGTCCATATTGGCAAATATTGTGAATGCCAATAGGACTGGATAGGAGAGAAAGTTAGATGACGCATTATGGGCCTATCGTAACGCTTACAAAACCCCCATAAGTGCTTTACCCTATCAGCTGATGTATGGAAAGGCTTGCTATTTACCTATTGAGCTTGATCATAAGGCACTATAGGCGTTGAAGAAGCTGAATCTAGAGTGGAAGGATGCAACCAAGTCGAGGTTGAATAACATTAATGAGTTGGATGAATTTCGATTTCGGGCATATGATAGTTCAGTACTCTACAAGGACAAGATGAAGTTGTATCATGACCGAAAGATTGAGAAGAGGGTTTTTGAAAAAGGTGACCAAGTGCTACTGTACAATTCTAGGCTTCATTTGTTTCCAGGTAAGCTAAAGTCAAGATGGCATGGGCCTTTCACTGTGACAAAGGTTTACCCCTATGTTTCTTTAGAATTAAAGAAGGATAGTGCAAGTCCATTAAAGGTAAACAGACACAGAGTAAAACACTATATGGGAAATATAGAAGAGGTTAAGGAGCTAGTTGATATTGACCTTGATGAAGTCCGAGTAATCAAGGAAATTGCATCGTGTCGCAACGTTAAATCAAACACTTCATGGAAGGCAACCCATGAGGTCAGTTGGTAAAGTCTAAGTATCCAACTTAGCCATGTCATGCCGTGATGTTAAATCAAGCACTGCGTGGGAGGCAACCCATGTTTTTATACTTATTTTATTTATAGGGTAACGTGTTTGTTCAATGTGCATGACTAAAAAGAATGCAAAAAAAAATCCAGAGAAGTTAAAAAGGTAGCATACAAACTCTTTATAAGTTGTATATATACAATACGACTCGTGAGTAGGAGTCATATTGGCTTGCGAGAACAATTAGAACCAGACAAAAGTTTTTGGAATGAATACGACTCCAGTATGAGTCTTACCCTTTGGGTACTATTCGTGACCAAGAGTCGTCCCACTTCTAGAACCCAGGTAAGATCTCAGGACCATACCAGTCAAAGAAATGACCCGTAAGTCTGGGTATGAGTTGTATAAACAAATCCTACCCCAACTTACTAGGTCAGTTCTCGGGTAGACCTGACCCAATAATTATATATAAGAGGAAATTGAGATCCGACAGAGCACCCGACATTTCTAACTCGTACCTGCATAAGTTTATCCCCAATTTTGAACTTTAATCCTAAAAATAAACTTGTTTTCAACTCGATCCACTTACCAACAACCTCAAATTGGTCAATTGGTGTAATTTTAACTTGAATTTGAGGCCTCTAAGATCCCAACATCGAAATAAGCTACTCTATACTTACCAAGTAAGTTTCCAAATTTATTTTTGCTATATTGTAAGTTGAAATGAGTAGTATATGATATTGATAACTTGGTTTAAGTCGAGTTTCTTCATTTCATGGATTGGTGATAGATTATTTATGTTATTTGAGTTGAAAATGGAGAATGAGGGAAGAACTAGGGTTTAGAAATAGTGTTAGATATGATTTCGCATTTAAATAACTGGAAATAGTTGAATATAGTAGTGGGTACTTTGGTAATATCATCAAAGTCAAACTTTAAAGTTGGACTTCTATGTTGCAGTGGACAGAAGACTCCATACGACTCATACCCACCGGTATGGGAGTCTTAATGGGACACATACCCACTGACATCATAGAAATCTAACAAATTCAAAGTTCTAGAATGGATACGACTCAGCCATACAAGTCGTATCTAGACCATACGACTCGTACACACTTATCGTATCCACAAGGGAAGAATAATAGCATAAAAGTTTTTAACCAGCTTACGACTGTTGGCCATAAGTCGTACCCAGTCGGTACGACTAGTAAGGAGGAGTTGTAAGCTGGCTAGTTAATAAAGGTCATACACTGTCTAGGATACGACTCCGGTATACGAGTCATACCCAGTGGGTATGAACAGTACCTATCACTCGTACCCAACTGAAACCAAGCATATTGAACTTTAAATTTTAATTTTTCTCTTATTTTTTTATTACTAATATTAGTGTACTTACAGGAAAATGCCTCCAAAGAACGTTTCGTCTTTCAAAATAGTTTCTAAAAAAGGAATAAATAAGCACCAGTCGAGAGTGGGGAAACTAGTATTTCCAGGGTAGATTCCATATCTAAAAGTAGTGGAGAAGAGTATGATAGAACTACATCCATATCTGAATATGTTGTAGCTGCATCATGTTGTGCTCAACTACTGTGGTTCAAGCAATAACTTTAAGACTTTGGCATCCTCTCGGACTATGTGCCCTTGTACCGTGATAACACAAGTTCTATCAATATAGAAATGAATCCAGTTCAACATAAAAGGACAAAACATATTTAAGTTAGGCATCACTTTCTGAAGGATAATGTGGAAAAGGGCTTGATCAACATGGTATTTTGCAACAATGAAGATCAGATTGCTGACATCTTTACCAAAGCACTTCGTAGATAACCTTTTGAAAGAAATATGTCAAGAGTAGGGCTGATGAGACCAAGTTGAATGCATGTTGATCGTCTTCATCGTCTTACTATGGCTATGACTTGGTAAGCAGGTATCCAGGCTAGACAATTTCACCTATGCCTAACTTAATCTCATATATTTTTCATATATACACCATGGTATGCAGGAAAAATAGGTAGAAAGGTAAAATAGCTCAAGTGATATGTACCTAAGTGTACTCAGACCATCATGTAGGGACCAGGTACCTATTCAGGTTAGTATCACACTCTATTTTAGAATAATGGCCATAATTTCCTGACCAGTCGAAGTGACATGGAAATTGTTACACTCCAAAATGTTACTTTACTATGATAGAACAAAGAGTGTAGATAATAAACCATTTTTATTGTCTAAGTATTCCACATCTGGAAAGTATGTGCACAAAAAAAAACAAAAAAAAAGACAAAAAAATATCTTTTCTCTATATGTACATCCATGTATATAGTTCAAGAGGGCGGAGGTTGGTACATTCTCCCATGGAAAATCCTCTCCCTATCCTTAGTAGGACTGGTTTCACCAAAGGTTGTTTCTCTTATGACCCTGACACTACCGCTTCTTCTCTGTATGGGCCTTTGTCTGGATACTGTTTGATATTTTCTCCTAATTTCTGCATGAGTTCTCTTGGTGCTATTTCTATTTCCTACTTATATTATCCTTACTAATCATGTAAGTGTTACCTTAATGACCATGAGTTAATATAAGTATTCTTATCTATGCTTGGTTTACTACCCAACCTCCTTGATGATTCTAAAAGGGGGAATTTGAGATGTAGATTTACATAATTGTATTTATTGCAGCTGAGCTATGTGATTGGTGATGGTGAGTGGAGACAGGGGTTCTCTCACTCAGAGGGAACATGATTCTCATAATCGGGGGGAATAAGGTAAAGAATGGCTTACAGATATCAGTGATAGTGGGAATTCTTGTGGCTTGTATTGCCGAGTCCTGATAGTAGACTGTGTGGATGATTGACGATGTTGAATACTTGCATGGGTTTCTCATCATCATAAAGGGATAAATTGTTAAGTCCTTAGTTTTAATGATTGAAAAACTGTGTGTTGGGACCTGTTTCCTGGAGATTATGTGATGATAAAGGTACTAGTTCTTAGGGAACAGGTTGGGCTCACCTGTCACTATCATATTCAACTGTCATAGCTGGCACAAAGTACAAAAGTTGGTGAAAAAGTTGCTTCCACCCTTTTGTCTCAGCCAATGGGATCTTTCCTAGGTTTTCTTATGTCATACTATATATTTCTCATCTTTCTCAACAAGAAAACAATCGCTTCCATATTCTTACAACTAAATATATCTTTGAAGCTGAAATCAAAGACTCTACTTTGCAACTGGGAATTGATCATTCATCAATTTTATTTACTTATTGTATTTGGGTCTTTGTAAGGTGTTCTTAAATGTTTACCTATATTTTCTTAGGATTTTTAGTAGGTGTTGAGGTGTAAATCTCTCTTTGTAATCATCTATAGTTAGGTGATTCTCAAGCTAGAGTTAGCTTGGTGTGTCCTATTAGAGTTAGTTGTAGGTTGAAGCAATAGAGTTACTGCTTATGTTTTCCTTGTAATAGAGTTATTACTAGGAGATTGAGGATTAAGAGTTTAATCCTGAGGTCTAGAGTCTATACTCAAGAAGTTTCTTGGGTATAGTGGAGCTTAGAAATTCTGGAGGCACGTCATGTTTTTTCTCCTTTGAGCAAGGAGTTTCCACATAAAATTCTTGTGTCTGCTATTTACTCTATTCCTACCCTTCTTAGTCTATATCTTTCTTAGTTCTTGTCGTGTGAGTTCATCTAGGAACAGGTTCCAAAGTTTAGGAGCAACCCACTGCAACTCTTCAGATTAATTCCATGGATGATTATTAAACTTACTCACTTTAATAGTAGTCGTAAAACCATTTTTCGTAACAATAAAGTCACTACAACAATAATAATATACTCATTATATTTTTGCCCGCTCGGGTCCGGGGAAAGTAACTGTATGCAGTCTATACAACTACCTCAGATGTAAGATTGAGAGGTTTTTTCTTATAGATAGATACAAAGGTTGTTTCTAATAGACCCCCGATTCAAGATACAACAGTCTAGAAAAGAAATAGTAAAGGGATAAGAAACAATAGGAACAACCACATCCATTAATAATATAAACAAGACTCATCAAGTAATGCGATAAATAATAACCCACTCTACAATAATACTAATATTACAGCTACAAGCATGGTTAACAAAACAAAGTCCTCCGACCTACTAATAATGAAACACCCCTCCTACTATCCTTCTACCCTAATCCACCTCCTCTACACCTTCCTACGTAGGGTCATGTCCTTGGTAAGATGGAGTTGCTCCAAGTTATGTCTTATCACCTCCCTCCAATATTTGTTTGGCCTACCTCTACCTTGCCTGAATCAATCTCTAGTCAAACCTCTCACACCTCCGTACTGGACATCAGTGCCTCTTTTCATTAGATGCTCAAACCATCTCAATCTCATTTGCTGCATCTTGGCTTCCATCAACATTACTCTCACCTTATCTTGAATAACCTCATTTCTAATCATATCCTCCTCGTACACCCATATATCAATCAAATCATTCTCATCTCCGCCACTTTTGTATTTTGGATGTGAGATTTCCTAACTGGCTCCGTCCCATACAATATAGCAGGTCTGACTGCCACTCTATAAACTTGTCTTTGAGTTTAGTAAACACCTTTTTGTCATACAAGATTTTGGATGTACACCTCTGCTTCATCCTCCCTACCCCCAATTTGGTGAGTGGCGTTATCGTTAATTTATCATTTCCCCTAAATCATAGACCCAAGATACTTGGAACTATCACTCTTTTGGATGGCCTGAGTATCAAGTCTCACAACCATATCAGCCTCATCTAACGCCTCGCTGAACTTATACTCCAAAAATTCTATCTTAGACCTACTCAACCTAAACCCTATACACTCTATGGTTTCTCTCCAAACCTCAAACTTATCATTAAATCCACCACAAATCTTATTAATCAATACCACATCATTCGCAAATAGCAAATAAAAAGGCACCTCGCCTTTTATTTGCAAAGTTAAAATATCCATCACCAAGGCAAATAAAAATGGGCTAAAAGTTGATCCTTCGTGTAACCCCATCAAGACGAAAAATGCTCTGAGTCCCCACCTATAATCCTAATTTGAGTCTTGGCTCCATTATACATATCTATAATCGCCCTAGCATATGCCATAATTACACCTCTAGCTCCAAGCACCTCCATAAAAGCTCCCTTGAGAATCTATATAAGCCTTCTCTAAGTCGCTGAACACCATGTGTAAGTCCTTCTTTCTCTTCCTACTTTGCTCTATTAGTCTCCTTATGAGATGGAATACCTCAGCAGTCAGTCGAGCATCCTAGCATAAATTCAAAATGACTCTCAGAAATAGTCATAATTTTTCATAACCTCAACTCTATAACCCTCTTCCAAACCTTCATAGTCTGGCTCAACAACTTGATGCCCCTATAATTGTTACAATCATGAATTTCACCCTTGTTATTATACATAGGAATCATCATACTCTATCACAACCCAAAAATCAAAGGTCATGATGGCACTTATTATGGCAAACCATGACAAATAAATCTATCACCTAAATTGATATAAAATGAGAAAACAATACCAAAATTCAAGGTAGGCTTCTAGAATAAAGACGAACCACACATATATCATAATAATGGAAAATACATAACAGAGATACCATAAATCTCTTAAAATTTGATGTCATAGTGTAAGAACCAACTAAGTACATCTCAAAATCAAAATATACAAGCTGATAGTCCAAAAAGAAACATAATCTATCTCTGAATACACAAAAGGATATGAACTAGATAAAAAGAGATAGTAGATCAACTCCGGAAGCATAAACCAACTGCTACCTCAAAAATACTCCAAGTACTGCCCGAATCGGCTACCGTGCAGTGCACTTGTACGTGGATCTGCACAAAAAGGGTGCAGTAGGGATGATTATGATCCACTTGTACTCAGTAGCTATCATAGGCCAACTGAGCAAAGTAGAAAATAAAGCATATAAAATACATACTGTCCTCACTAACAATTCTACAATGTCCCAAAAGGTAGCCCACACAATCTTAACTAACAATTCCATAATATACACATATACCTAAATCAAGTACAATAAAGAAGTACAAATAAATAGATACAACATTAAGAATAAAAATAGAACATAGAATGTACACCGTGTATGAAATGCAATGAAAATGATGGTGATGGTGATGATGGCGTGATGCACGTTGTCGCACAACCTCTGTATACACCTACCGAGTTTTCCTCCCAAGGTAGGACCCATAGAGGGTTCATCAATGAATATACAATCCAATACCCAAAATCAATCCTATATCAATAACTCCTCCCCAACACATACATCAGCAAAGGATTTTTAAAAATATCATATTTTTTGTCAGAAAAAGCCAGTATTTTCATGGTGGTAACAATGTTTTATAAATGTGTATGATTTGAGGCTGTAATGCTCACAGCCAAAACAGAATGAAAATTTCTAAATCCAACTAATATACCAACCATGTGAGCCAAAATCCACTCAATATGCCAACCATTCATGAATCAATATAGTCCATAAACCAATAAAGTAAGATATAGAAAAAATATGCCATTTAATGCTTATTAACCTCCAAAATCCTAAACTCACACAAATCACACCGAAATGCCCTAGAAATAGCGGCAATCATCCTTGCACCCCTTAAATACCATAAAGCAACCACGGAGAGGGGTAAATGGTAAAATCACAAAGAAATGAATAATTCAAAAAAATCACCACATCAAGTCATTACATCATTCACCACTAAGAATCTAGTTCGTCCTCAAACTAAAGGCAGGGAAAAATACCCGAATCAACAAAAATCTGGAGATAACTACTAGGCATATTAGACTCAACCTCCTAAGTAGCCTTATCTAGAGGTGTATGTCTCCACTGAACCTTAACCATTGGAATATCTTTAGAACTCAACCATATAACATTCCAGGCTTTAATGGAGACGAGCATCTCAGCAAAAGACAACCTCTCATTTAACTGAATTGAATCCCAACGAATGACCTAAGACTTATCTAGAATGTAACGTTGAAGTATGGAAACATGAAAAAAATAGATGAATAGACAATAAATCTGGGGGCAATGCTAACTCATAAGCCACATCCTTAATAGTTCGAAAAATCTCAAAGGTCTAATATATCTGGGGCTAAGCTTGCCCCTCTTCCCAAACCTTACGACTTACTTTATGGGAGATGACGAAGAAAGAATCAATCATTAATATGAAATCTCAAGGCACAAGGTGCCTTGATAAACCTCCAAAGTCTATCACGCAAGTGTGGAACATATCCTCCAAAACCTGAATAGTCTGCTCTGATTGACTATCAGTCTCGGGGTAAAAGGTTGTGATAAGATTAGCCCAGGTATCCAACTCCTCCTCAAAAGTCTTCTAAAAGTGAGTTGTGAACACTGAACCTCGATCTGAGATGATAGACATTGGCATACCATAAAAATGAATTATCTAACGAATATAGATACGGGCTAATCTCTCAGTACTGAAAGACTCCTGAACTGGAATGAAATAAGCAGACTTGGTCAATCAATCCACGATGACCCAAACACTATCAGAACCACGAGAAGTACAAGGAAACCTAATCACAAAGTTGATAGTGATACGTTCCCATTTCTACTTGGGGATGGATAACCTATGAAGCAAACCACCATGTCTCAAGTGCTCAGCCTTTACTTGCTGACAACATAGGCAACGAGTTATAAAATTTTCCACTCTTTCTCATACTACCACACCAGTAATGCTATCTCAAATCACGATACATCTTTTTCACTATTAGATGGATGGACTACCTAGAACTATGAGCCTCCTCCAAAATCAATCTAATTCGATTACCTACTCTCGGCACACAAACTCAACCTCCAATCCTCAAAATACCATCTGAATCAAGAGACATTTGCTTAGCCTCACCATGCAACACCTTATCTAAAATCATCCTCATCCAAAATAGTCAAACTAATGTACCCGAATCTACTCTATCATGGAAGACTTAGCCTCATAGAATGCCAAAACACAACCAAGTGTAGAAATATCAAGTATAATAGTTTGGTTAGCCAAAAACTAAATCTCTAAGGCCAAAGGCCCCTTTTGGGTCAAAAGATGCGCTAATATACCCATGCTAGTCGACTTATGGCTCATCTGGAACCACATTAGCCTTGCCTGAATAATAGAGAATAGTTAGGTCATAATACTTAAGAAACTCAAGCCAATAGTGATACCTCATATTAAGATCTCACTGGGTGAAGAAATACTAAAGGCTACAATGATATGAGTAGATCTCACAACGGCCTCTATACTAGTAGTGTCTCCATAACTTTAAAGAAAATACAACCGTGAAAAACTCCAAATCAAGGGTAGGGTAATTCTTTTCATGAGGCTTCAACTGACGAGAATGACATGCAATCACTTTAACCTCCTACATCCACACAACACTTGACCCAACATCAGAAGTAAAAAAACACGATAAAGCCCACGCCCTCCTCGGGCAAAATAAAGATAGGAGTTGAGGTCAACAAATCCTTGAGCTTTTGGAAGCTCGCCTCACAAGTATCAAACTACTAAAAGGAAATCTTATTCAGAGTAACTTAGACAAATGCGCTACAATAGATAAAAAAACCCTCAATAAAGCATCGATAGTAACCTGCCAAACCAATAAAACTCTGAATCTCGGTAGGCAAAGTAGGCCTAGCCCAATCATGAAATGCTGCAATCTTGGATAAATCAACCATAATAAAATCCTTAGTCACTACATAATCCAAGAAAGAAACAAACTCCAACCAAAAACTAATGTTTAGAGAACTTAGCATACAACTTCTCATCCCCTTATCTCTATATTACAATCCTCAAATGCTTCTCATGATTGACTTTACTCTTGGAATAAATCACGATATCATCTATAAATACAATGACAAAAGAGTCGAGATACGATCAAAATACTTTATTTATCAACTTTTGTGGCTGGGGAATTGGTCAACACAAAAGACATGACCAAGAACTCATAATGACCATACCGAGTCTGAAAAAGTAGTCTTCAAAATATCCAAAGCTCTAATCCTCAATTGGTGATACCTAGATATCAAATCAGCCTTTAAAATCATCAAAGTACCTTGAAGCTGATTGAACAAATCATCAATATGAGGAAGAGGATACTTATTCTTACAGTCACCTTATTCATCTATCGATAATCAATACACATACACGTAGACCCATCTTTTTTATTCACAAATAAGACAGGATCACCCCAAGGTGATACATTAGGTCGGATGAATCCCTTATCTAAATCTTGTAACTGATTCTTTAATTCCTTTAACTCTATTGGGCCTAACCTATAAGAAGAAATAGAAATGCGCTTGGGGCCTGGCTCAATGTCAAAGCAAAGTTAATATAATGATCCGTAGGCATACCAGGAAAACCCAAAGGAAAAACATCAATGAACTCATGGGTAATATGAACAAAATTTAAAGAAGATAATAAAGAAACACTAGTATCACGAATATGAGCTAAATATGACAAACATCCCCTCTCAACCAAGGGATGATCCTAAAGGAATGATATAACTCTTTTAGGACCCGAATGAAACACAAACTTTCAAGCTATCCTTGGGACACCTAGTGAAGCTAAGGCCACGTCTTAGCATAGCAGTCTAGGACAACATGATAAGGAGATAACCAATCCGTACCCAAAATAACATTAAAATCTACTATGTCTAAGATATCAGATCTACTCAAGTCTCACGCCCAGCAAAGGTCATAAAACAATATCAGTACACTTAATCCGACACTAAAGAGTCTCCTATAGAGATATACACAGATAGGCTTGGCAAAAGGCTCACTAGCAGAATCAAATCTAAAAACAAAATATTCAGACACATGAGAAAGAAGACCTCGGATAAAATAACAGAGAAATAGATCTGAAATAAACAAGGATGATATGTATGATAAAAGCGTTGGAAGCCTCTGCCTCTAGTCTGTGGGTATAGCATAGCACTGTTCACGACCACCACCCGACTGAATAGCCCCATGACCAGCACCACATGGACCACTATCTCTGCCCACACACCTCTAGTATAACCTCTACCTCTCACTTAAGATATAACTATAGTCTTGAAAACACGGTGGGAACAGTGCTTGATAAAATAGCTAACCTCATCACAAACAAAGCAATCTCTATGATCCAACTCAATAGGAAGAGGTATGACTGAGCTAGAACGACTACCCAAAGCTGGTAAACTAGAAAACCCACTACCTGAAACTTGTAAGGTTGCCTGCATGGTTCTGATATGATACTCATAAAAACTACTAGAATCTCTACCTCAAGGAGTGTGACCTCTGAACTTACCCGATGATACACCCTTTTAGAGCCTCTTTGAGATGCTCAAAGAATAGACTTAGTCATCTTATCATAATTCACTATACTCTAAAATGATGCCCTTGACACTACCAGCTAGGCAGTAGCAATCCAAAGAAAAACATCCAACCCCTTCATACACTTTTAAATCTTCTCAAACTCGGTGGCAATACTGGCATAGGAATATCTAGAAAATGGATAAAAATATGCCTTATACTCTATAATAGTGATGAAGCCCTGATCCAGGAGATCAAACTTATCTGTTATCTGATCCCTTAGAATGTAAGGCACAAACCTATCCAAAAAAGCATCAACAATCTGATCCCAAGTCATCTTTGGAGAACGAATAGGTCTTCAACTAACAAGTGAACTCCACCATCCCTGGATGCATCTCTTAACTAGTAAGTAGTGTAAGAAAACCCATACAACTCAAGTGATCCAAGGTTATGTAGCTTCTCCCTGCAGTCAATCAAGAATTCAAGGATATCCTTACCCACAACACCACTGAACGTTCGAGGACATAAATGGGGGAATCTCTTAATCCTCTTCTGATCCTTAGATGAAAAAATTATATTCTCAATAATAAAATACATAGTGAATTTGGCCTACTAATATCCCATCTGTAGAGGTGACACAGATGGAAATTGAACTCGTGATTTCAAAATACCATACTCTATGAAGATGCTAAAGGAGTAATTACACTCAGAGTCGGTGGAGTACCATAAGAAGATGTCGGTGCCACTGGAAGATCTACACTTAAAATTAGAGGAACACCATAGGCAGACTTTGGAACAGACGGGGCTATAATATTCAGAGTTGGAGGAACACCATGTGGAATCAAAGGAGCACCCTCCAAATGAGTCTGCAAGTGAATCAACAACCCATTCAAGATCAAGGTAGAAAAACTCTATGACAGTAGAGTAGGCCCCATATCTCCAACATGCACAATTCGAGGCTCAGGGGAAAGAACCTTAGTACTACCTCTAGAAGGGATAGATCATTGTGTCCGTCTACTATCTCGGGCCCATCCATGTCTTGGAACTCACCCTCTAGATTGAGATATCTCCTCGTATGATAGCTCTGCATCCAAAACCTCATGGGATCTAGTCCATACCATCTATAAGAGAGAAACTTAGTTCAGAATACATGGTATGGAAAAATTTGCATGATATAGAATAAAATAGGGGAAGTTTCTTAAAGATATTTTATAGCCTTTCAAAGATAGATATAGACATCTATGTACTAATCCACAAGACAATACTATACATCCCATTCTTACACTGATGAAACTAATGAACCTGGATGCTTCGATACCAATTATCACATTTCAAAAATCCAGGGTCATGATGGCACTTGTCGCGGCAAGACTTGACAAGTAAGTATATCACCCAAACTAATATAAAATGAGGAAACAATACCAAAACCCAAAGTAAGGCTTCTAGAACAAAGCCAAACCAAACATATACCATCATAACATAAAAAATACATAACAAAGATACCATAAATCTCCTAAAACCCGGTGTTATAGTGTAAGAACCAACTAGTACATCTCTAAATTAAAATATACAAACTGATAGTCCAAAAAGGAACATAATCTATCTTTGAATATAAAACAAGACATAAACTAGATAAGAAGAGGTAGTAGATCAGCTCTGAAAGCATAGACTAACCGCTACCTCAAAAATACTCCACGCACTGCCCGAATCAGCTATCGTGCGATGCATTCATACCTGGATCTATACCGAAAGGGTTCGGTAGGGATGGGTATGATCTATTTATACTCAGTAGGTATCATAGACCGACTGAGCAAACAAGAAAATAAAGCATATAAAATACACACTATGGGTACGTCACCTGTAATAAGAAAATATCCCAAATAGTATCCCACAATATCTTCACTAACAATTCTATAATATACATATATATAAAATATAAGTACAAGAAAGAAGTACAAACAGTTAGATATCGCATAAAAAAAAATATAATACAGAATGTACACGGTGTATGAAATGCAATGAAGTGATGGTGATGATGAGGATGATTTGATACACGAGGTTATAGCACAACCTTTGTATATACCTATCGAGTTGTGCTCCCAAGGTAGGACCCATGGAGGGTTCATTAACCCATATACAATAAAATATCTATAACTCCTCTCTCGTGCATACATCGATATAGAGTTTTAAAAATATCATATTTTCTTTTAGAAAAATTTAGTATTTCTATGGTGATATCAATGTTTCATGAATGTATATTATATGAGGATGTAGTGATCATAACCAAATCGGAATGAGAATTTCCGAATCTAACTAATTCACCAACCACGTGAGCAAAAATCCACTCAATATGCCAACCATCCTTGAATCCAATTTAGTCCATAAACTAATAAAGTATGATATACCAAAAATATATCTTCTGATACATCATAAATACCAACTTAGATATTTTTCACCAAGAAAACAACCAATTATGTAATTACTAGGCTGATAACATCATATAAGAACCTACATGGTCACACATAGCAAATAATGTCTTAAAGCCACCAAATTATAACAACATAGGCCCCCACTCAGGGAAGAATAATAATAAAAAAATTTCCATGATTAGTTCCCGCGCTCATAATATTATTCTATTTAGACGTTAACTATCCAACCTAGTCTGAAGAATGTTAGGCCATAACCTACCTCAAATGATGGAATCTTAATCCAAAAGCTCTAACTACAAACCTTCCCCTCACGAATTACCTCAACAACAACTAAAACATATAAATATAGAATCTACGCATTAAAAGGAAGCTAAAGATACTCATATTATCCATTTTTTAGTCGCGGTCAAAATGGACCCCCAAAATAAATTTTCAAAAAAAAAATGATAAAATTAAAATTTAGCTCAAAAATATATTACCCATAATTAAAGGAAGTCATAGAAGAAAACCTAATAGAAAACGGATTAAAATTGGGGTTTAAATTGAAGAATTACTAATTTAGGCCTTTTGGATCAAACCGACCAAATTCTACTTTTTAATTCACGTTTTAACAAGATTTAAATGACAAGAATTAAAGAAAAAGAATTGAAATAGCGATTTGTAGCTTACCCAAGCATGAAAATAAAAGAAATCAGCCAAAAACTTAAGAACCACAAGCTCTAAGTCACAAAAATGGTGAAAATTTGTGAAAAGGGGGTATTGTGAAAAGGGGGTATAAATACTACCCAAGCATCACTTAACCAAACACCGAGTCGCTTAAGCGACCAGGTTTCGCTTTCACAATACCCACCTAATCTGCGAAGGTCGCGTAAGCAACCCGACTGTTGATTAAACGTTTAAGCAACACTTTAGCTGTGAAGACAAGTCACTTAAGTGACCAAAATATGGCTTAAGCGGATGCACCAGTTGAGTGGTGTATCAGTTAGGGACTTGGAGAATTTCAAGTATCTGCATGCCCCTCAAAATTCATCTAGAATCCCGAGAATGTAAACAAACTATGTTAACCTATCAAATTCGATGCTTTAAACTCAATGGCAATATCAAATTTTTAAAAAGATATCGTTTTCACAAAGTTACCCCCAAAGCCAATTTCACAACTTCTCAAATTGAGAGCTAAATTTGATACAAAAGCCATGTAACCGCACCAACCATGTTACCAACCTAAAATCAATGTTCCGAATCAGCTGGCATAGTTTGTTTTGCCATCTAACACACAGATCAATAAATGTTTTGCAAGTGAACTATGAAGCCTTATTAACCTCCAAAACTATAAACTCACACAAATCACATCGAAATGTATTGAGAATCTGCCAGTCATTACCATACCCCAAAAATACCATAAACAACCACATGAAGGGGAAAATGGTCCAATCACATAGAAGTAAATAATTCACAAAATCACCAAAGTCAAGTCATTACATGCTCAATCTCTGATTTTCAAGTATCTTCATCATCCTAAAAATAATATTAACAATCTAGTGAAACACTCCATCCTTGTCCCTCTGTTCACTTCCAAAAATCCATTAAATTTTATCCAGCTTAGTCGCTGTACACATATGTAGTCTATGAATAGTACCTTTTACTTCTTCAACCTTAACTCACCTAAAATATCCATAGTCGCAAAGACTCTCAGAGTGCTCCAAATCCTTCGACATAATGCTAGTATCCCTTACGTTGTTCAAAAACTTATGAAAGTAAGAATGTCAATTCTTTTGAATAATAAACCCGCCCTCCCAATAAAAAGTTTATCATCGGTATTCTTAATACAGTTCACTTGGTCAAGGTCTCGAGCCCTCTTCTCCCAAACCTTGGTTAGCTTGCATAATTTTTATCAAAACCTCTACCCTTTAACAATGTGCATAAGCTTTAGAAATATGTATTCTTAGCTATCGTAACCTTTAACTCAGCCTCTTTCCTAGTAATTTTGTACTCTTCCCTATTCATCTTCTTCTCCTTCTCACCTTACATTGGCCAATATTGTATAGGCTCTCTTCTTAGCCTTCACCATTCCTTTAACCTTTATATTTCACCATTAGTCCCCTCAATGCTTGACTGATCTACCTTTCAGTATACCAATATCTCTCTAGCCATCTCTCTAAAGCAACTAGAAGTCTTATCCCATATACTATCAATATCACCTCAACTCTTCCAAGCTCTTTTTTCCATCAACTTCTCCCCTACCTCAAGCACACTGTATACAATTAGGATATTCTATTTGATCCTTGGCTTATCATCCATACACCTCCTCCTTCTATCCTTATTAATCTTTATGTACATCATCATAAGCCTATGTTGGATCAAAATATTCTCACAAGGTAAAAATGTACAACCCTTATGAAGACCCCTATCACCCTTCCTAAGGAGCAAAAAGTTAATTCGAGTCTTAATCACCAAACAATGGAAGGTAACCAAGTAAATCTCCTTCTTTGAAAAGTTTGAACTAATTGCCAACAATCCAAAAACCCAAGAAAAATACAAAAACTCATCTCCTAAAGTGAACACTAAAGTGACAAAAATAGTTTTTAGATAATAAAATCACTACATTATGTGTTCGTAGTCGAGAAAATATTATTTTGCCAATGTATACACAGAGACATGTATTGCAATGGCTAGTATAAGAAAATAGTAAACTTGATGATTGCATTGAATAGTTCCATGCATGCATGATCTATTTTTAACACAAAGATAAAAAGAAAATGCAGGATTTTAACACAAAGAGAAACTTTTTTTTTTGGAATGAAATGGCCCAGGAGGCTATACCAAAAAAATTATATAGAAAACAAAATTGGTTGAGGCCCAAAAGTTGACCAGACCAAAAAATAAAAGTAAAACTAAAACGACAACAAAACACTATCAAACAAAAGTAGAAAATAGGAAAGTAGCTTCGCCTCTTTAATTTTACCTTATCACATTTGGATAAATCTTCAGAGAAATTGGCTGACCTATGGTCAAATACTCAGCTGGCATCTCCGATTCATTTCCTCTGGTTCAAACTAAGCATGCTCGAGTAGAAATCACTTTAGACGCTCAAAATTCTCAGAAATGTCATGACTCTATCTCCTTCAAGGCTCCTTAAAAAATGCTTCTTAAACCATCGTGAACTAAATTAGTGAGTACAACCTTTTATTTTTGTATTATCTTATTTTAAAACTCATAAGGATCTAATAAAATCTCCACTCAACAGATTGAGCTCCACAGAAGCTACTACAATTATTTAGGGATGATTCCAACCATATCTATAAGCTTCTATCTTCTGAAATCCTCGTAAACCCTCAGTTACTACTGGTATGGTACTCATCCTCTCGATCCCAACATTTTATCATTTTGACTTCCATGTTTGACTCAAACGTTCTGTGTGTTTCCACCAATGTGGCTTATTAAGCTGATTGAAATACCTTATTTTAGCATTTTTTGTTCGCAAATATGAAATATAACTATTCTCCTTGTTTACTCCTACATCATTTGGTACCTAAAGAATATTGGTAAACTAAATATATATTGTACCTGCAAAAGAAAAAATAAAGTTAGGAAAGTAATTTTTAACCTTACTCTCTTCTCTTAGGACATATGCAACATCTACCAAATAGGGCCTTCATAGAAACGTTCCAAAGGATTTCCCAAACCCTGTATAACACTTTCTTAAGAGAGACTGAGTTAGTTTCGAACACAAGAGGTGATAAATTGTTCGCTACACAGTATTCCAATCCATTTTTTATTGCTATATTGCATTTACATGAGCCATCCAAATTGTATTTACCTGAGCCATCCAAATTACTGTCCCTTCCCCTGTCAGTCTTAATTCCACATAAATAAAATCTCCCATGTTATTCCTCATACTAAAGGCACTGCATATAGCGCCAATAGTGCATTTACACGAGCCATCCAAATTGCATTTAAATCCTTCCCTACTAGGTGTATTCCATCTAACCACCTTTGTAACTAACAAAGGGGTATACTTCTCTAAGTATTTGACAATTAAAGGCAAACTTTTAGGGATGTTCATTAGATAAAGATAAGTGGTAACAATAAATAAATAAACATTTCTATTAATTCAACCATCAAACACTATACAAACATCTTACCTCTATGATATATCACATTTTTTCTCTTCTATGTATTCCAAATCACCATAGCAGGAATGACTTTAGAAATGGGCTTCAATTTAAGAGCACAATCAACTCGCAACCATTTAATTATGTTATTTTTCAATTGGATGAGTGGTCCTTAAACCTTAGCTAATGCAGCCAAACTGTGATACACTATTTTAGTACATAAACACACAAAATAAGTGTTCAAAAGTTTCAAAAATTGTTGAAATTTAGCTGCTATAATTCACATTCTCCACCACCGTCATCTTTGCTAATACCTCTCCTGTAGGAATTCTTTTTTTGCACATTCTTGATAAAAAGGGTGATTTTAAATGGCAACCCCTTTATTCATATGTGATTTAAAAATTTCTACTTGTCTGTTTCTTCTCTCACTATATTCCAAGAACTTAAAACAATGAATTTTCCACTAGTAGTGAGTCTCCACCATGGTTTATCACAACTTTCTGCATCTCGTTCCACCATGATTTTGTAAAGAACATGCGTCACTACTTTTTCTGTCATTATTTGGTTCAACAGTGGTGCATTCCATACATCCTCAAGCATTAATAACTTAACGTCCTCCATACCACCCTGCATTATATGATTAATAGAAAGTAAATAATGTCTTGATCAAAATAATCTCTTGCTTCAAGCATATACATCCAAGTCTGTGAACTCCCTTTCCATTTAACAATTTGAGCTCTAGACCTTTTACAATACTTAGTACACACGAAATTAGCCCATAAAGACTTTTTTGTTGTGAAGTTCCACCACAATTTAGAAAATAGAGCTTTAAAAATAGAAAATAAGTGTCTAAAGCCTAACCCACCTTTATTCTTTTGACAACATACATCAACCCTTGGTACCCAATATTTATTCCTACTTTCCTCCTTAAAATTCTATAAAAACCTTGCAAAAGATCTATGTAAATCATAAAGGACACACTTGGGAGGTATAATAGTAGATAACAAGTAATCTAGAATGCTTTGCAACATACTGTTAATAAAAATATATTTACCACCAAAAGAAAAAAATGTACCTTTCCATGCTTGAAGTTTATTCTGCACCTATGCTTGAAGTTTATTCTGCACCTTCTTTACTAATTCAGTAAAGTTAGTTTTCCTTTTCCTAGCATGTCCAATTGGACATCCAAGATATATTAAAGGGATTGTTCCTATACTAAAACTAGTAACTTCCTCAATATCTTGAACAATCAATCTTGTAGTCTTGTGAAACATAAAAAAAAACTTTTATCCTTATTAATTTTTTCCCAGGGCTAATTTTCATACTCCTTCAATATGTTTATCACTAAATGAAGAGTTTTCTTCTCAACAGAATAAAATATGATAGTATTATCAATATACGCTAAATGGTTGATATGATCACTCCATTTAGACATCTTATAGCCCTTAAAATCCTTGTCCAAAAATAACTCATTTAAGGCTCTAGAGAGTACCTCAGTAGAAATATAAAAATGAAGCAGGAGATAAAGGAGAAACCATTAGCCTAACCATTGATGAGAACATAATATCAATTATTAGCCATTAATTTCCAAATCTTGTTAATCAGGAGATTATTAAAACCCATTTTTTCAAGAACCTTCCCTAGAAATCTCTAATCCACCCTATCATATGCCTTGACCATATAGCTCACTGATATATTTGTAGGTTTTCCCCTTCTTCTGATGTCTCCAATAATCTCTTGTACTAAAAGAATATTTTTGATAATGCTTTTATCCTTTATAAAACTTTACTAGTTCTGTGACATAATTTTGGGAAGTAACATATCTATCCTGTTACTAATCACCCTGGAAATTACTTTGTTCAAAAAACTACTTAAATTAATTGGTCTTAAATCAGAGAAATTTGTACATTTTCTCTTTTAGTCAACAAGACCAAATTAGCGTGGATAATTGATTTTTGAAGAGTAAACCCTTAAAGTACTTATTTAACACCTTAATAATGTTAACACCAACTGTACCCAACATAACAGATAGAAATGGTCAGTACAACTATCAGGAACACTGGAACTTTCATCATTTAATTTAAACAGTACTTTTTTGATCTCTTCATTTATTGGCATCTCATTTAGCATCTGATTATCTTTTGTGGAAATGCAAGTAGAAATATTATTGAAAAGTGACAACTCCACATTAGAATCAGTTTCAGCAGCAAACTTATTATGATACAATTATCAATCTTCAGCTACTACTTCTTCCTGACCCACTGCCCATTCTACATCACCTTTATCAATTCTATTAATATTTAACCTTTTCCTTTTCTCATTAATCAAGTTATGAAAAACATAGTATTTCTATCTCCCTTATTAAACTATTTGATACATGCTTTTTATCTCTAGTATTCCTTCTCATAGTGCAAGTATTTCTTTAAATCAACATGTACATATTGAAGCATCATCCTATTTTCTGCAGATGAATTTTCTTCAAGCAGGTATTCTTTGATTCTCACTATATCTTCAATTTATTGAATATGTCCACAAACCTCTCTCTAATCCATTTTGATAGAGCAAGTTTAGTATTCTTCATTTTATGCTTTATACTAATAAAGACCTCATATGTTACATTTACCCTCCAACTCTCCCTTACCATGTCTTTAAAATCAGAAGATTCTATCCAAAACTTTAAAAATTTAAAAGGCTTGGCAATTGAAGTAGTATTTACCCCACAAGTTCTCAACATTGGTGCATATTTGAGCCTGTTCTGACTAGATGCTCCACCTCTATATTCACAAACATACCTAACCAGATTTGGTTCATTAATTCATGTCAAGCCTCTTAAAAATACAGTCCTTAACAACTCTCCTATTCCACTATGTAAAATGGACTCTCTGAAATCTGATATCAAATAATTTAAATTAATTCATATAGAAATCAAAATCTTCTTACCCTTATGGATACACAAGAAGACCATTAATTTTCTCTCCCTCTATTTGAAATAACATTAAAGTCCCCTTCTATCACCCAAGGCTGATTCGTATCATGACTCAGACAATACATATCATTTCCAGTCTACATCCTTTAGAAGCATCATATTTTGCATACACAATAGTAATAATAAGTCTTCTCTCTTTCAGAAAACTTAATTATGTAGTCACCTAGTTACTAGAGTCTGCAACAAGAGACACACGAATATTATTTAGTACAAAAATCTAGATTATCCCATTTTGATTGACATTAGCAAATACCTCTGAATTTGACCTGGCTCTTGAAAAGGTTCCATCAATGCAATATAGAAAAACTTATGGTGTGTATGTAATAATTGAACTTCGTGAAAAGCATGATAAGTTCTCACAAATCTTATATTTCAGAATACAACTTTAAAACTCATTTGGAACAGCTTTCACCCATCCCACGGGCAATACCTTAGTAGGTTTACTACTATCAGTCTTTTGCTTAACTTTTCTTCCTTTTTAATGTGTTAATAAAGACAAACCTTCATCTTTAAACACCTGTTCAACATTTCTTTAATTTTAATTTTCCTCCTGCTCTTTAATTAGTTTCTCTTCTTTCTTTCTATCAACATTAATATTACCAATTATATTTATATCATTCATATTGTATGAAACCAGGTCATAAAGGAATTTGGCTGGTGATGGTTGCTTTTATATCAACATTCGATCTCACAATTTCCACTACTCACTATTCCTAGCTTTCTAGTGTAATTTAATTATGGAATTGCTGCATACTCTATTACTTCATCAGTGATAAGGATATCTACCCGTAATAGCTGATGATATTAAGATTTTGTTAAAGCCTTTGATATCTAGGATTAGTAAGTTCCATTCCTAGTGTGCTTCCCTTTCCTAATTTATTACAATCAATTACTTGCTATTGTGTTATCTGCAGATTTAGCAGTTGAACAAATTTTTTGTATTCTCTTCTTCTTTAACTTTTTAAATAACCTGTACTGGCTCCTCACTCCTCTTCTACTGCTGTATGGTGTAGCAATTATTCTCTTTTTCGTAAACCTTCAAGGTGTTACTGCCTTCTTTACAAATGTGAATAATGTCTTTTTGCAATTTCTCCATGAAGTCTTGCTCTTTTTGTTCTTCTAGCTTTCTCTCTCTACTCTATCCCGCACTTAGGACTATCGTGAAAAGATTTTTGTCCCTAACTTTTTATGTTGCTATTATGATGAGTACCTTTGTTAGCATGACAATCGTGCTGTAGGTGAGAAAGAGTATGAATTCCTTCTACCTAATTTGTCTATTTTTGTAATGCATCAAGCATGTTGAAAGTGCTCATGCCTTCTTTTGTTAGCTATTTATTCCTTTGTTGATCCCTTTTTATTTCATTTGCAATTACCTTTATTGGACTGCAATTCCTGTATTGATTATTTTCATATCTTTTGCAGATCTTTTATTTTCCATAATGGACTATGCGTCTAGATTTCCTACTACTTTTCCACTAGACAATATTCTTGGAGGAAAATCATGCACCTTAGCACCAACCTTAATAACACCTTCCTACACTTTCTTATCCTCATTTCTTTCTCCATATTTGTAATAATTACTTAGATTAGGATTTAATTTCCTGAATCCAACTTTATTATGACCTTGTAACCACCATTCTTTGCAATATTTTGGCAAGTCATCATATTGTATCCTTATATTATTTGTACGTTGTGCTCCAATGATTACATCTATTACAACCACACATACAAATTTGGGTAGTTCTATAGCACAGTCAACTTGTACCTTCACCCATGAACAATTAGACATGGTATTCTTGATTGTAGCTATGTACAAGTGGAGGGATTTTCCAATAGCTAACGCCAAATAAAACAAAGCTTCCTTGACAAAATAAGTAGGTAGGAGATTGGGAAAAGAGATCCAAGTTACTGCCCGTGTAGTCTCAGAATCAACTCTAAAACTTGGATCATAAATGAGTGGTTTCATTGGAAAAGCTACTCGATGCTTATTTTTCATGTAATAAACATTCTTAGATAGAATGTTAATGAAATATTAGACCAAGGTACACCTTATCAATATGTGCCTATACCTTAATAAGCTAATCATGCAATCACCTTTGTGGAGATATGTGCCTATACCTCAACAAGCCAATCATGCAATCACCTTTGATACCACACTGAGATGGTAAATTCTTTCTTAAATCATCTAGGTCCGGTTCATGTCACGGCTTACGAAGGCATATTTTGCATCTTTAACTACATATAATTGTAGACACGTAATTTTTTATGCTCCCCTAAATTTTACCTATTTTTAGCATCAAAAATTTATTTTTGTCTAGTGTTTTTGTCAACTTTTATTTTTCATTTTTAGTAGGTTTTATGTGAAAAAAGATTTTCTTTAAAATAGAGTTACATTTTAGGATATGTTTTATTTTATTTTTATTTTTCAAATAATAAGAAAAAATTCAAAAATATGTTTTTCTTTTATTTTGGATTTTAATAAATGAGCTAGTAATATTAATATTCTCTTAATTATCTTTATTTTAGGCTAGTTATAAGTTTTTATTATATTTTTTTAAGTATAAAAATTAATTAATTAATATTTTTTTCATTATTTTTTTATATAATTCTTTTTTTAAAAAGAAACCTTATTCTAATAAACTACCCACGCAATCCTCTTTTTACATCAACCTCTTCCACTTCCCCCACTATTTCCTCAACACTACTAAAAAAAAGGAGAAAACCAACCACAAAAATCGACCACATGTGGTTGGTTTTCCCCAAAAACCGACCACAAAACCAATCAAATTTTATGGTCGGTAAAGTAGTGGTAGGTTTTTAAAAATCGACCACAAGTGGTTGGTTATTTTAAAATTATATATATATATTTTTAAAATTCATTATTATTTTATTAAAATTGAAAAAAATAATCTTTTTAAAAAAACCAACCATTTGTAGTTGGTTTTTTATTAAATTAATTAATTTATTTATTAAAAAATCAACCATAAGTGGTCAGTTTATATTAAATTAATTAATTAACTTAATAAAAAATCAACCACTTTGAAAAAAAAAATTAAAAAACGACCACTTGTGGTCGATTTTTCTGAGATTTTTTTTAAAAATAAAAATGAAAACCTAAATATAGCCTGCAACAACAACAATGCAATACAACAGTATCAAATCAAATACAACAGCAATAACAACCAAAAACCAAATGTAAATACTTTCTAAAGTGTACAACACATACAAAATGTCTAACAAAAGTGAGTATGAAAATACTACAACAATAGTTTCAAACAACAATGTCTAAATTCAAAGTACAATACATACAAATATCGTCTAAAAGTCATCATCATCGAATTCGTCCTCGTCTTCCATATCATCATCCGTGCTGAAATCATCCAGGGGGCCTGAACCCTTTGCAGCCCGAACTGCATCACCAGAACACGGAGGAATAACCCCCGCAGTCTGAATGAAAAAGCTCAACTGCCGCTGCAGCTTCTTGAATTGTGATTTTGTTGCCTTCTCCACCCTCTTCTGTCTGTCTCTCTGTTCAGCAAGCTCTTCAGTGCCTTCTTCTGTCTCTTTCTCTGTTCAGCAAGATCTTCAGTGAGTTGAAAAACCATATTTTATAGTCTTTAATGGTTTCTCTATCAACTGAAGAGCTAGAGTATGCAGCGCCGGACGAACACCTAATATTATCGCCAAAAAATTTTATGTGGTATCCGTAGAAATGGTCTCCATTTGCAGGACCCGCAGATTTTGTCCATAACTCCTCCTATACATGCTGTGGTATTGGGTCACCCTGACTTTCAGGAGGCTGACTACTACGATACTCACCAACAAGCCACATATATTCATCCTATATTCAAAGTAAAGTTAATACTAAAAGAAAAAAAATATTAAAGTAGTTCTAATTGAATAATATCAACTTTGAGAAAAAGATTTATAAATTCAAAATTTGTTTCTTATGTGGAAAGATTTTGCACGAGCTTCAACCCAGACATCTTCATCAGTCTGGTTCTTTTTTTTTTCCAGATAAGTTTGCTCGAATATCTCATTAGTTAGTATTTCCCTACCCTTTTATTTTTCCTGCATATGAAAAAATTATCAATGTTCAAATAATAAAAAATTTAAATAAAAAATTAAAACTGTAAAAGTTACATACCATTTTTTCCTTCACAGCAAGAGTACTTCTGGCACCTGCAGTATGTAGGGAGCCACCCTTGGATAATGCCCGAGCTTTCTTTCCTTTTTCCCCTCAACAATTGATAATCTTCACTACTCCAATGGCGAAGGTACAGTTGCCATGCGGCTTCAGGAATCCACTTAGGTTTTACCAATTTCTTTTGAGCATAATCTAAGAGATCGTTAAATTTGGCTCTACATCTTATGAAAAAGTTCTTCTTTATAAGAAATGTATTTGCATCATCCCACCAGTAAAATTTCTACAAAAAAAAAATATAATATTCAATTTTTTATTCTAAAAAAGTGTTAATAAGTAGTCGATAAGTTAAATTCTTACCTTAAATTCTTCAAACATTCAATTCCTATCAAGTTTTGGAACCTTTTCCCAGCTGGTCTAGTAGCTGTAGAAGTACTAAGTAATGCATATTTTCACCTTTTGTCCAACTCCAGCATTTGGCCTAAACCTACAACACAAGATCAAACAGTAATTTCATAGAGCATAATAATATAGTAATGAAAAAATGTGTAACGTTATTATATTTAGAAATCTTACCCTCTCGGAACTAGAACAAGATAAATCCTCCCAGAAATATCTGTCTCCTAGCTTCCTAGTAAGTGATGGTGGATGCACTGGCGTGGGGGGGATCTGAAACACCAGATGGAGTGCCTCTAAGTGAAGATCCAAAAACCCAATAGATCTAGCTGAATCACTCTACAAAGCTGCGTGACTGCTGTAGGAGGGTATCGATTATGGTAGTTATCTAGAGGGCCTAACAGTCATTCGATAGTACTGTGCTGGCAGTGGCATGGTCAATAGGAGAAGAATGAGTCGGTGTAGACCTATGTAGTGGCCCCACATGTGTAGGAGTAGGTATCGAATCCTAGGACGACCTAGAATATGAGGGTCGTGATGTCGCGTCAGCAAACCGACCCTCAGATATATTAATACCTATCAGTCGTCTTTAAGGCAGAGGTTGTCTATTCTTTTTTGGTTTCCTAGTATCAATTTTTCCTTTACCTTTGTCACCTCTGCCTGATATCTAAATTATGTTAAGTTAACAAGTAGTTAGTTCCTCCAAAATGAATGTATAAGAAAACATTCCAAGTAAATATTTTCAAGTTACTAATTCACATTTCAAATTGCTCCAACAACACGAGATATAGACAAATTTTTTTTATTAATATATAAATCATGGAAAAGTGGAAACAACAAACTTAAACAATATATATCATATCAATCTTAAACAAAAAAAATAAAGGTAAATACATAGTACAAAGCATAAAGATATCAATATATAATAAATACAACCTACACAACTAATCCTCCTCTTCTGAAGACTCTTCACTAAACCATTCACCCTCTTTAGATGTTTCCTCATCTCCTACCTACTTAGCCTCTTCTTCCGCAATACTAACTTCTTCAAATATATTTTCTGGGTGATTCAAACCGTCCACTAATTCAACATCCGCTAGCCGGTGATCAATTTGTATTTTATTTTGATAAACAGTCTACAACATATTCTCAACTTCCACCCAGCCTATAGGCTTTGTTTTGATTACATCCCACCAATCAGACTTGTCATTGTGCAATAGATAAGGAGCATAATACACTTGTTTAGCATTTTGCGCTAGAACAAATGGATCGTAAATTGGATATAAGCTATTATGCTTCACTTCAATGATGTTATGCTCCCTATGTACTCTTGTGCCTCTTGCATTGTAAATTAGTGATGTGGCTTATGAGTTGGCTTTGCCCCTTGATCTATCAGTTGTTCATCTAGTTTTTCATGTTTCTATGCTTTATCACTATATTCTTGATGAATCTCATGTCATTCATTGGAAGTCGGTTCAGCTAGATAAGTGATTGGCCTTTGTTGAGGAGCCAGTCTCCACTTTGGCTAGGGACGTTAAGTGGTTGCACTCTAGAGTTACCCCTGTAGTTAAGGTTCAGTGGCAACATTGACCTGTAAATGAGGCCACTTAAGAGGTTGAGTCTAATATGCATAGTTTCTATCCCTAACTCTTCGTTGATTAAGGTATTTATTTGCCATAGTTTGAGGCTGAACTATATTTTTAGTGGTGGATGATATAGCAACCTAAATATTTTGATAAAATATGTGAAATTTGTGATGTTGTGTGATTTGACTATTTTACCCCTCCATATTGTTGCATTATGGTATTTCTTGCGTATGGGGGTGGTTGGCATGATTCCCTATGCATTTTGGTACCATTTATATGATATTATGGTTTTTTGACTTCGAAAGCCTTATTTTGGACTTATGTGGATATCAATTGTTCTGTGTGATGGATGGCTAAATGAACTGTGCCAACAGTGCTAAAATATCAATTTTAGGCTAGGTAGACCTTTGGTTTGTGTCCCGGTACACTTGAACTCATTTTGATCTATTAGTCAAAAAGTTGGAAAATTAGAGATATGGGTATGGGACCCACATTTGGTCGATATGACCTCGGATAAAAATCTGACTTCGCCAGCAGATCCTAAGCGCCAATTTTAAGGTGGTAACATATTTAGTTTGATTTTATGGCTTTTAAATCTTATTTTGACCCTTGGTTTGGAAAATTATGATTTTAGGTTTCGGGGGTCAACTTTGTGAAAATGATGTTTTTTGGAAAATCTAAATTTGCCAACGTATTTGAAATGCCAAATTTAGTGAGTTTACATAGTTCATTTGCATCTATCTAAAACACCTTGGGTTTTGAACCTTAGAAAATTTCTTCATTTTTGGCTTCTAGACATCGTACAACTTAAGGTACTAGTCGTATGGTGTGGTACGGTTTGGTGGGCCATGGTTGTATGGTAACCAGTGTGGGTTGGATGGTTTCTATCCAAGGTATATTTGGAACATACGAGTTGTGTATTAGGGTACTAATAGTGAGGTGTCAATCGTATGTTGCTTTATAGTTTAGTCTAGGTGATTCTATTTTACCTAGGGTACGATTTTATGGTACTAATCGTATGGTTGGGTACAGTTTGGCCTAAGAGGTCGTATGTTGGACAGTGTTGGGGTCCAAGAGGAGGACGAGGATACGAGTTAAGGGTAGCACTCGTACTCTAGGATACGAATGGGGTGGGGTAGTTGTACCATCCTATGGAATTTTAAGCAAGATAAGTTAGGGGTAATTTGAACATTTTCCCTCTTAACCTCTTAATACCCCACGACTTATAACACTCTTGGAACATCATTTAACCTATTTGCAATCACATAAACTCTCTTAAAATACTCTCAAATTCTCTTAAGGCTATTGGGTCAAGAAAGGCTAGGGTTTCATTAATAGGATCAATTTGGGACTTACAAGGGTGATTTCTCTCCGTCATCTTCATAATCTAAGGCATGTTACTTCTCTCTCATTGTTAGTTCCAACTAAAGGCATGTTTTATGAATTGTTTTCATGGCATAAATATTGTATGCTTTTGGATTTTTAAATACATGTTGGGGTTTTTTGTTACAGTGGTTGGTTATAGCTTTCCCATCTTTTTCACTTATGGTTTTCATATTATTATGGTGGTTTGAACATTTCGTTGCATGGGAATGGTTAATTGGTACATTGATTTGGCTTTTGAAACACTATTCCCCTAACTTGTTTGATAAGATGCCTATGAGAATATTTTTGGTTAAATTGTTGGACTTTTATTGAACTATGCATGGTATAACTTGGTAATGGAACCCTAAATAGTATAAATGGTTTTAATGGTTTGTAATGGTTAAATGGAAAGGTCTTGGTGGTTATGGTTGGTTTAATTGAAAGCCTTGTGGGGTACAAGGGAATCCCCCAAGTAAACTTAATAACAACCATCTTGTGGGGTACATGGAATCCCCCCAAGTCAACTTAATAATGTAATCTATGGGTACATGGGAATCCCTGCTTCTTAAAAAAGATAGCTAAGGACATTGCTTGCAAGCTGTAGTCGGTATGACAATACCACTACTTATGCCTTAGTTAATAATAATAAATGGAATGGTGGTTTGTTGTGGTGGAATAGTTTTAATTAGTCAATAATGGTAGGGTGTGATAGATGACTGTGAAGGTGTGAGTCGATTAGATGGACACTGGAAACTCATGTTTTCCTACATGGGGATTAGTTATGGTGACCATATATGATACTTATGAGGTGCATGGGATTCCCCTAAGTACACTTGTACATATGTATCATGAAGAGCGAAGGGTACTCGAGAATCTCCTACTCCTATGGTATCTCTAGTTTGTTTGGCTATATACACCGAGGCTCGTTTAGTGGGTTACACTGGACCCATATAGCCCATGGATGGTTCTATGATGGTTATGCTACACATACCCAGGTTAATAGTTTTAAAGGAATGCTAAACCCGGTTCCCTTTCCCAACATGGTTATATATATGTATGTATGGTTATGAATGCATATGGTTTGCTTACTTGGTTTAAAAGGTTGGCATTATTTTATCCTTATCTTGAGTGAATGCTAGAGTTCACCACTAACCTATTTCAGAGCCTGTATCCCCATGCAATGTAGGAACCGACCATTCTACTCCTCCTACTCAGTGATCAAATTCGGGATTATCTCAATTGGATTGAAGTAGTGAGTTTCCATACTCCTAAAGTCTCTATTTCATGTCATGGATGTTTTAACATACTTTGCTCATTATATAGACTATGGTTTTGGCTATGGTCAGGGGCATATCCCAACCTAATATTGTTTTACTTTTGGTTAGAAGCTTCGTGGGACCACTATGGGTTGGTATGGGTAGTGTCGGTAGTGGTGTCAGCCTTTCCATTGGTATTGGTATTATGGCTGATACCATTAGACTGTATTTATGATTTTTCCATCCTATTTGTTATGGACACGTACATGGTTATTGTCTTGGTTTTTGTATGGTTATTGGTTGGGTATTGGATGATTGAAATTTCTTGGGTTGGTCACGGTTACCGACCTATTCCAGTGACTAGAATTATGTGAAACACTATCATGTTATATATTCAAAATTCATCCGACTCAGGGTACGTGTTTGAAGGTTGGGTTGGGTAACGGGAGTGCTCCTCGGTCCTGGTTGGACTTGGGATGCCCATTATGACAAGGACCGATTTGAGTTGATTCAAGTTGGTATCAAATCTTTAGGTTCATGGTCAATTGGGAGTACACAAAGCCGTGTTGAGTAGAGTCTCTTTTAAAGGTGTGTAGCGTGCCACACTCATAAAAGAGAGGTTACAAGGAATTTAGGAATATTTCTTTTTCTTAGTGTTCTATTTTCAAGCTTGGAGTCTATATCCTATAATCTTCTCTAATTCCTATTTGTTTGCCTTTTAGATCATGCCCCGATGATCTGATATACACAGAAACTCCTCTGTCCCAATTGGGGACGATATTGATGGGACATGCTCTACTCATGGGATCCATACTCGATCTAGGGGTCCCATCCCTGATTGTTCTGGAGTTCCATTGGTTCATTCTAGTCCACCCCAAGATCTTCAGGAAGATGTGATAAATGTAGAGTTTCATCAGTCGATCCATGTGATTACTCAATTGGTAGCTTCTGAGGCTGAGGGTGGTGCACCTTGTATTGCATCTTTTGAGGCAATGAGGGTTGGTCAGCTTATGAGGTTGAGTCCTCCAACTTTTACTGGTGTTAAGTTGGAGGAGGATCCTTAGGATTTTCTAGATGATATGGAAAAGATCTTCAGGATCATGTAGGCCATGGATGTGGAAAGGGTGAATTTTGCTGCCTATAAGCTAAAAAATATGGTGTACCAATGGTACGAGGAATGGGATCAGGCAAGGGGTGAGGTTGATGAGTCATCTTCTGGGGGATACTTTATCTAATTCTTTTCTAGATCGCTTCTTTCCGCAGGAGTTGAAGGAAGTGAAAGTAAAGGAATTTGTTAATATGAAATAGGGGAACATGTCAGTCAAGAAGTATGCCTTGAAATTTCATTAGCTGTCTAGGTATGCTCCGAAAATAGTGTTGAATATGAGGTCCAGGATGTGAAAGTTTACTTCAAGACTGTCTCGTGAGCTAATCCTTGAAATCAATTCTGCATTGCTGATCAAGGACATGGATATCTCTAAATTGGTTATTCATATACAATAGGTGGAGGAGAAAAATAGAAAGAAGGCTGAGGTAGGTGAAAGACAAGGTAAGAAGTTTAGATTGTCTGAGTAGGGTGGTGGTCAACAACAAAGTGTACGGGATGGTGGTAAGTGGCCAAAGAAGAAGTGGGGGAGTTCTGGTTCTTTATCCACAACTAGTTCTCCTTACTTGAAGCCATCGGGAGATAGGCTCCATTAGGGTGGCGATAGCTTTAGGGAACAAGGTGCTTAATATCAGTCTAGTGGGGGCTCAGTCAGCTTCATCATGTTCTCCTTGTAGGTTCTATGGTCAGTCTTCTATGGTGAGAAGAGGGACAGGTACTTCAAATGTGGTCAGCCAAGCCCCTCTTTTTCACTTGAATAATATTTTAATCTTATAATTACTAATTTTTCATCAATTTGACCTTCAAAACAACTTTGATTCTTGATTTTAACTCGGGTTTTAAAGATTTTACCCAGTAAATCTTAAAATTAGTTTTTCTTTGATTTGAACCTCATTTTTTACTCGATTTGACCTGGGTTTTTAGATGTAGTTTCCTAAAAATGTGGGAAACTTATTTTTGAAGTAAAGTCACTATTTTTCTCTTCTTTTTTGAAAAAACCATTTTGGGGTCCATTTTGACACCAAATTAAAAGAAGTCAATATGGGTGTCGTTGTTTTTGTTTTGACGTGTAGATTCTATATTTAAGGTTTTAAGAGGAGTTTAGGATCATTAGTAAAAAGTAAGGGAATGGGTTCAAAGTGTATCTACTATTATGTTAAGCTAACACTATTCTCCTTTTCACTATTGGAGGAAACAAAGAAGTAGTTGAACACTGAATCGAAAAATTAAATCACAACCTGAGATGACTTAGCCAAGAAATTCCTCATCTGATTCTTTCAATTTTGTAAGACTGTGAGACTTTGCAGTGAGATTGTGTGCTCTAAATAAAAGCCCGATGAGAATTTATATCTTTCTTGGGAGAGGTTCAAAACACTTCTTTGCGACTGTCCACATCATCAGTAGTCTAACGAGGTATTAGCTTGCACTTTTGTTGAGTCACTTGACCATAACACAAAAATTTTGCTAGATTCAGTTGCAGGTGGTCAAGCTTTGGAGTTGATATATGAAGAGCTTTATACCTTCTTGAATCGAATTGCTGAAAGAAATCCTGAGTGGCATTCTGACTCAAGAAATGCTACAAAGAAGGTTGAAGGTGTGTTGGAGGTAGACTATTTTATTGCCTTATCAACTCAGCTTTCTTCTTTACAAAATTGATAAGCAATATGAATTTGGAGGTAACACAACCTACCACAGTTAATGCAATTCAACAGACTACAAGTTGGTATGCAGTTTGTGGAAACACTGGTCATTCTGCGGATATGTATGTTGCAAATTATGAGTCTATGATAAACGTGGGCAATGATCAAAGGACAAATTATGGTAATGCCTACAGTAAAAAATGGAAGACTCAGCCACTAAATACCTTATGGAACTACAAGCAACAGTTTCAGGAACCACGGGCATGAGTAAATCAGGCCACTAACATTATGTAAGAGAAGCTGAAACAAATTATGCTTCTCAATCACAGTTGGCAGTAGATATAAAGACCCAGCAAGAGGCCATAAGGAGCTTGAAATTACAGATTGATCAGCTACAACAGGAAGAAAATATCAGGACTCAAGGTGATGTATCAAGTGATACTAAACCTCCTAATAAATTCATGGTAATCACTTTGAGAAGTGGGAAAGAGTTGAATAAAAAACCTCCAAAGAAAACTAAGGAGGTAGATGCAGAGTTGAACCCCTCCCCCACAGGTATCTAAAAAAGTTGTTAAAAATTTGAGGAAGTCTGAGTATTTGAAAAATAAAGTTACTTAATAGGTGAAGGAGAGACCATTACTACCTTTCCCACAAAAGCATATAAAGGCAAAGGAGGATGCATTCTTCAAAAAGTTCTTTGACACATTCAGACAGCTTCATATTAACCTTCCTCTCTTAGATATTTTGCAGGGAATGCCCAAGTACATTAAGTACTTGAAGGATGTTTTCACTAACAAAGTTAAGCTTCAGGATGTTGAGATAGTAGAACTCACTGAGAAGTATAGTTCTGTAGTGACACAACAAATGCCCCAAAAGCTTAAAAACATCGGGATTTTTACTCTCCTTATTTAAATTAGCAATAGTGAGGTGGTCTATGCACTTAGTGACTTGAGGGTAAGTATTAACTTAATGCCCCTCTCCTTGTTTAAAATCTTAGGACTGGGGAAGCCGAGATCAAGCACTATGATACTCTAATTGGTAGGCCGGGCCCTAGCCTATCCCATAAGAATCATAGAGTATGTTCTCATCAAAGTTGGTAAGTTTATTATTCCTAAGCCACATCTACTGCAGCCCAAGGTGATGCAGATTGATGAGCCTGAAAAGGCTAAAGTTGAGAAAGCTATTTACCCTGAGAGTTCATACTCAAGAGGTCAAAAATAAAAAAAAAAAAGATGGTGTTCGAGCGAATCAGAGATTGGGTCATGATGCAACACTAAATCAGGTATTTCTTGTGAGGCAGCCCAAGTTAAGGTATGTTTTGTTGAGTTACAGTTTGATGGAAAGTCCGAGTACCAAAAAATCAGAACTAAGAAGCATGACTAAGACTAAGTGTGGGGTCCCTGAACCCCCTTAATGTATAAAGATGCTAGTATCTAGGACTAGAGGCCTCAGGAAGTATTTATATCTCTACTTTAAAATATAATTTGGGGACAAAGTAGATTTTTAAGTGTGAGGTAGGGAAATTCTCAATTTTAGGAGTAATTTTAAAATTTTTTGTGTTAGGAATAAGTGTGGGATGTTCTGGTTGGTGTTATATGTGATGGAATGATGCAAGTGTTTTGATGGTAAAAAACATGTTGGTTATGTAAATTACAATTGCTAAGACTTTCAGTCTCATGTTTATGACTCTTGTACTTGTTGGCTTAATGTTGAATTAATGTGATTGTTTAGTTGAGAGTCTATAATGATCCTACTTGAGTTAAGCATGTGCCTTGTGATGGAGGTTATAGTATATTCCTTGTTGCATGTGATGTCTAGAACTTGCCTGGTGTGTATGCAAAGTGAAATAAAGAGTGTGGGTTTAGGAGACGATATAGGCATTTCTTTGATAGTCTTCTTTCATACCTTCTTTTTACCTACCCTTGTGCATAATCCTAGTTAGCCCCATTGAGCCTTTAGCTTTTTCTTTGCCAGCCTCATATGTATCGTAATCCTTTTCTTTGATTGACCTTAATTTGATCCAGGCTCCTAAGAGCTTTAGTGTAAACTTAATTAAGTTAAGGAGTTAAAAATTCAAGTAGAAGAAAGGTGAAATTGAAGCCTCAAAGTTATAAAAGGTCAAATTGAAGCCTCAAAGTTATAGGTGTTGGTGTGTAAAAATTGTTGTATTGTGGTTGGGAGTTAGAGAAATTTGTGCTAAAGAAATTCCCATTTTTAGCCCAGTAGTGTTATAATGAACCTGTTTTGGCCCTGGCCCTCCTTGGACTTTGTGCACCTCAACTAAGGCAATTGCTTAAGTTAAGGATGGGTATTATAGGTGTACGTAATGTATAATGGGTGCGAAAAAGGGTAAAATCAAATGATGCGTACATATCATACTCCCACCATAGTATATGTGAATGCGCTTAATGAGATGGGGCAAAACAAAAGAAGTGGGTAGACAAAAGTAGTGTAAGTTAGTTGTAAGAGATTTGACTTAATTGAAAAATATGATATATTGAAGCGCTTAGGGAAGATAGTAACTATTCTTGGCCAAAATAGTTTCTACTCGTCCCTTAGCCTACATTACAACCATTAAAGACCTATTTGATCCAAAGATTTATCATTCTAATATTAGTGAAGTAATACACTAAGGGAAAGACTATGGTTCATTATGTGTAACTTGTGAATTCCTTGTGAGAGTGAGTTTAATTTTATTCTTATACACAATTGGTGATAAATTATATTTATGTGAGTGATTTTGGGTAACTCTCTTATATTGAGGGCATATATTTGATGATAGTTGGGTGAATTGTATGATGTCTTTAAATGAATGATAAGAATGAGTTTGCCAACTTGGTGAGTAAATTCTTGAGGCTAGAATGTTTTGGAGTAGTGTTTTTGAACTTTTAATTTGTTTTTAAACTTTTAATTATGTATGTAATATGGTTAATATACAACCTTGCATTCTATGTATCCATTGTAGTACTAGCTTGAGTGCCTTGTTTGTAGTAGAAGTGTGGAGTCACCTCAGCTTATGATGCATAAAGATTTGTTCAAGTATGAACAAAACTTAAGTATGGGGTGGTGATGTTGGGTGTATTTATGCACTTTAGTGTGGTTATCCAAGGTTATTTTGCCTTGTTTTGAGTATAATTCATATGATTTATATGTTAAGAATTATATAAATATGCATCGAAGTGTTTAGGTAGTGTATTACGATGTTTAAAGGTTTTTTAAACAAGTTTGGATTTAAATCAACCATTTAGAGTCTAGACGAGAAAACTAGTTTTATTAGCTTGAGCTAAGTGTCGTTCTAGTCTATCACAATGGATGCTTATGTGTTGTATAAGTTCCTAATAGTTTTATTGTGTAATTATATGAGGGAATTTTTTTGATAATGTTCAAAGTGCAATTGAAATAAGCCAAGAGTCAAAACATGAGTTAAAGATCAATGTGGGCAAACCTAGTCTTAGCTAGTGTTTTTAGTTCATCGTTGTGAATGTTGTGATGTTTTGAGCTCTAATATTTGGTGTTTGATCATGTAAGATACTTGGTGATTTGAATTTTAGGATATATGGAGTATATACAATCCGGTAATCCAATGAACCAACGCGAAATAGGGGCTGCTCAGACGTCTCCTTGGTGGACTGAGCAATGTGGAATGCTTATCACTCTAGCGTAATAATCCAAGCGAAATACCACTCCCTCTAGAAGGGTTGATCTACGCAAAAACTCCCTCTATAAATAGAACACTTTGTAATTACCTCGGACAACTTTTGGACGTTTTTAGACTTGAAAAGGGGATGCTCAACACTTATTTTAGGATTTATTTCTCTTTATTTTATCTTTTTAATAAATTTAATCATGTATTCAAGTATTTGGATTATGGTTATGTCGATTAGTGGCTAAACTCCCCCTATCTGGGGTTAAGGCCAAGAACATATTTGCTATCGTTATGAATTGAATTTGTTTGGATTGTTTATCATAATTGGATGTTTTTTATCGTTGTTTAATTATTTTAAGGATCTGCGACCCTTAGAATACATATATTTTTGACCTTGTGATCTCAGGAGGGGGAATAGGAAGATAGAATGTGGGGATAAATAAAGTAAGGATCTCATTATTTTATGAAATAAGTAATTTGAATTAGCGATTCGGATAGTGATATACCTTGTTGCCTTTCTTGGTTCACATGTAGGATGATAGCTTAAGCACTTGATTGAATTATTACATCCTCTCTCAATGATGTAGTTGTAATGTCCAAGTTAGGTAGACGATTAGAGGTCGGGAGACCATGATCATGCAATAAACATTACGAATCAACAACCAAGATAAGTAATCCAATGAATGAAGTTCAATAGTGTAGTATGATTGTTCGTAGTGCCTTAACCCTGGTCTTTCATCCATTGATTGTCTCAATTCTTTACTTTACGTACTGTTTATTTTGTTTTTAGTTATAATTCTCAAACCCTTGTGGTTATGCTTGCACTAATTTTATCTTAAGAGTTAAACTTAAATTTGATAGTTGCTTAACACTAGTCCTTGTGAGATCAATACTTGGATTATAAAGGGACACTTTACTACTTGGTAACACCATGTACACTTGTGTGTGTTCTTGGGCACAACAATATGGGTTGCTGCGCCCCTCCATCGCAAAGGCTCACTGGAAAGGCCTCTTTGATGTTTGAACTTTCCCTTGCACTTGTCCTTCTATACCAAGCCTTATGGTGTTGATTCCACTTGATTTACAGCTTTTACATCCTCCATGTATCACCAAAATCAACTCACCAAGCATCTTATATCATCAAACACCACGGATTGGAGCTCAAAACAACACACTATCAATAAACGTGAACTAGAAACTTTAACTAAGAACTAGTTTCACGCATAATTACACAGTTAAACCATTAGGAACTCATTTAACACATTAGAATCCATTATTCTCAACTAGAACAACACCTATCTCAAGCTAGCAACACTAGTTTTCTCGTTTGAACTCTAATTGACCAAATTAAGTAAAAATTTGTTTGAAAGACACCTTAAACATTTTAATCAAATACTTAAACACTTATATTCTCAATTATATCATCATTAATACATTAAACATACAAGAAGTCCTCAAACAAGGCTAAATAAGCTAGGATAACAACACTAGGTGCATAAAACCACCTCAGATCACCACCCTACACTTAAGGCCTTTTTCATCCTAGAACAACTCTTTACTCTAAGAATCATAATATAAGGAGACTCTACACTTATACAATAAACAAGATCTTCAATCTAGTACTACAAAGACTACACAGAATGCAAGTTTCTACACTAAGCATGTTATGTACACAATTGATAGTTCAAAATATCCTAGCCTCCAGAATTGATTCACCAAGTTGGAAAACTAATGCATATTTCCCAACAAAAGACATCATGGAAATCACCCAACTATCATCAAACATGTGCCCTCACAACAAGAGAGTTACCCATAATCACTCACATAAATGCAATTTATAACAAAATGGGTACAAGAATCAAATTACGCTCACTCTCACAGAGAATTCACATGTTACACAAGATTAACTATAAGTTTTCCCTTAGTGTAGTACTCCACTAATAGGTTGTAATGTAGGCTAATGTACGGGTAAGAACTATTCTGGCTAGTAATAATGACTATCTTCCCTAAGCACTTTAATATATCATATTTTTCATTCAATTCACTTCTAACAACCGATTTCCACCACTTTGGTGTACCCAATCTTTTTGTTTTGCCTCATCTCATTAATCTCACTCACCTATAATATGGTGTGAGTATTATCCATTCATTTTTCATTTAATTTTACCCTTCTTCATACCGGTTTCATGTTACACACTCCTATGATAGCCACCCTCAACTTAAGTGATTTTTCTTAGTTGAGGTGCATAATGTTCATGGAGGACCAGGGCCAAAATAGATTCATTGTAACACAACTGGGCTAAAAATGGGAATTTCTTTTGCACAAATTTCTCTAACTCCCAACTTCGACACATCAATTGTACACACCAATAACTATTACTTTGGGCTTTACTTGTATATTTTCCCTACTTTTTTCAAACTCCTTACTCAATTAAGTTTCATTAGAGATCTTAGGAGCTTTGGATCAAATTAAGGTGTATAAAATAAGGAGATACAGGTTACATACAAGGCTACCAAATAAAATAATCTAAAGGCTCAATGCGGTTAGCTAGGATTATGCGCAAGGGTAGGCCAGAAAATAGGTATGAAATGAGGCTATCAAATAAATGTCTATATCATCTCCTAAACCCACACTCTTTATTTCGCTTTGCATACACACTCGGACAGTTCTAGACATCAAATGCAACATTGAACATACAAAAACCTCATACACACATGGAACATGCTTAACTCAAGTAGGATCATTATAAACTCTTAACCAAACAATAACATGAATTTAATCACTAAGACAACAAGTACAAGAGTCATAATCATGAGCCTAAGAGTCTCAAAAGTAGTAATTCACACCATCAACATGCTTTTTACAACCAAAACATTTTCATCATGCAATCACACATAGCACCTACAAGAACATCCCATTTATTCCTAACAATTTTTTTTTTAAATTTACTCCTAAAAAAGGGAATTTCCCCACCCCATGCTGAAAAATCTACTTTGTCCCCAATGTTTATACAAAAGTAGAGATCGAAATACTCTCTGAGGCCTCTAGGCCTAGCTAGTAGCATCTTTATACATCAAGGGGGTCCTAGGGACCCCATACTTAGTCTTCGCCATACACCTTAGCTCAGGTTT
This sequence comes from Capsicum baccatum var. pendulum, assembly GCA_030864225.1. Lineage (NCBI taxonomy): Eukaryota > Viridiplantae > Streptophyta > Magnoliopsida > Solanales > Solanaceae > Capsicum > Capsicum baccatum. Next base: position 164,206,291 of record CM061560.1, read on the forward strand.
TCCGATACTTAAATTTCCTATCAACCTGTGACTCAACAAAAACAAAAACTATGCAAAGTAAAAACTAAAAATTACTGAAAATAGAACATACCTTAACTTGGCTTGCCTCCCAAGAAGCTCCTGATTTAGTGTCGTGGAACGACCTAATCCTCGACTCTTTTATTTTCCTTCATCCTCTTTATCCTACGTGAAGGCCACCTTCTTATTTATTTCTTATCTCTTAAGTGAGAACTCTTAAGGTCAATAACTCTCTCAACATTAGCCTTTTCTAGCACATCAATCTGCATTATTTTGGGCTGGGTTATTTTTGTCTTGGGCTGCTCAATGAGGAATTTTGAAGAGGTCTTTGGTGGACTAAACTCCCCTACCCTATACTTATCCCCTTCAATCACTATAATAATGTACAAATAATTGTTGTGGGATAGTGTGTTAAGTGGTTTATACACTTTAAAAACTGCCTCTTCATTGTCTAGACTGATTATGAGTGTGCCCTCTCTCATATCAATCAATGCTCCCCCCATCGCTAAGAATGAATGTATCAATATGACTGACACTCTTTCATCTACCTGAAAATGTAAAACAATAAAATCAGCTAAGATAATAAACTTACCAACATTGATGAGAACAACCTTTATGATTCCTTCAGGATGGGTTAGGGTCTGGTTTGCCAATTGGAGTATCACATAGCTCAGTCTTGGCTTCCTTAATCCTAAAGTGCTGAAAAATGAGAGGGGAATCAAGTTGATACTTTTCCCCAAATCACTAAGTGCGTAGACCACCTCACTATTACCAATTTAAATAGGGAGCCTGAAACTCCCAGGGTCTTTGAGCTTTTTGGGTATCTTCTGCATAACTACAGAGCTACACACCTTAGTGAGTACTACCGTCTCAATATCCTACAGCTTAACTTTATTAGTGACCATGTCCTTCAAGTACTTAGTATACTTGGGCATTCCCTACAAAACATCTAAAAGAAGAAAGTTAATGTAAAGCTCTCTGAATGTGTCAAAGAACTTCTAGGAACACGGATCCTCCTTCGTTTTTCTAAGACTCTACAGGAATGGTGGTGGTGGCCTCTCCTTTACCTGTTCAGCAACTTTAGTTTTTGAGTACTCAAACTTCCTCAAATTTTTAGCTATCTTGCCATCTACTCATTGGGGAACTATCTCTGTATCTACCTCCTTAGTTGTCTTTAGAGGTTCTTTATTCAGTTCTTTACCACTCCTCAACATGATTGCCATCACTTTTTAGGAGGTTTAGTATTACCTGGAAAACCACCTTGAGGCCTGGCATTTTGTGCCTGCTGCATTTGCCAGACCTACATCTCCAAGTTCTTTATCGCAACCTGCTGGCTCTTCATATCACTGCCAACTGTGCTTGAGAAGTTAGAATTTGTTTAGTATCTCTTCGATATTGCTAGTTTAAGTTGTGGCCTAATTTTGTTACTGAAACTGGTGTTATTGGTTGTTCTATAATGGGATTAGTGATTGGGTCTGCGACTTTTGATTGTAGGTGTTCCCATAATTTGACCTTTGAGCATTGCCCACAAACATCACTAACTCAGGATTTGCACTACACATAGCTGTAGAATGACCATTGTTGCTACAGGCTGTGTAATCCCTAATTTCATATTACTGAGTTGAGTAGTTAACTGATTTTACAGTGGATAAATCTGAGCGAATATAACAGTAAATTGGTCCACCTTCAATACTCCTACAACCTTCTTTGGAGAACTTCTTGCGTCACCATACCACTCAGGACTCCTTTGTGCAATCTGGTTCAACTAGGTGTACAACTCATCATACGTTAATTCCAATGTTTGACCACCAACAACTGAATCTAACAAAAATTTTATGTTGTGATCAAGTGCCTCAACAAAAGTGTGAGATAGTACCTCATTGGACTCTTGATGATGTGGACAATCCCGAAGAAGAGCTTTGAACCTCTCCTATACATGATATAAGTTCTTATCTTTCTTTTGTTTGAAGCTCACAATCTCACTATATAGTCTCACAATCTTGCAAGATGGAAAAAATTAAATGAGAAATTTCCAGGCTAAGTCATCCCAGGTTGTGATTGAACTTATCGGCTTAGCGTTCAAACACTTCTTTGAGTCCCCTAATCGTGTAAAGGGGAAAAGTGTCAACCTAACATATTCAGTTGACACATCTATTAGGATGAATGTGTCACTGATCTCTAAGAAGTTTTGTAGATGGACTTGTGGATCTTTATGATAAATCCCCATAAACAGCCCACTGCTAATCAAAAGTTGCACCATGTTCTATTTCAGCTCAAAGTTACCTCCAACAGTAGATTTCTAATAAGGGGAAGTCAAATTTATCAGAAGTGAGATTGCCACTTCACGAACTGTCCTGTGGGCTAGTTGATCTTCAACCATGAGAGCAGGATTGACTAGTTCCTCTTGAATTTATGGGATCAATAGAGAAGGAATGTTTCTCTCCTCAATTGATGAAAGATTTTCTTAGGTTCGGAGCCTTGTTCAACCAATTCCCTATCCTTGCCAGCTTACTAGTTTGCAAACCTGTTTTCTACAAATTCAGTACTAAGTGTAAAACACTAAATAAATCTAAAAAGCAAAACTAAAACTAAAATAGTTGCCAATTTACAAGTCTCCGGCAATAGAGCCAAAAACTTATTGCGCCCAAGATCACACACAAGTATATATGTTCTCACTAAGTAGAAAAGTTTACCTTTATTAGACAAATATCAATCCCATAGGGACTTGTGTTGACAACGTATCCAATTCTAGTTCAACTATTGAGATTAATCAGTGAAAATGTAACAAAAAGAGTTTTTGAGTTGTAAATTGAAAGTAAACTAAAATAATGCATAAAAGTAATGACTTTGGAAAATCAATGGATGAAAATCCAGGGGTTAAAGCACTACGATCAACTATAGTAAGCTATTGAAATTTATTGGTTAGATTACTTATCTTGGTTGTTTATTCTCAGGGTTTACAGTATGATCATGGTCTCCTGATCCTCTAATCTTTTACCTAACTGGACATTACAACTACATCATTGAGCGGGGATGTAATATTCTATTTAGATGCATCAAGATGTCTTCCTGCAAGTGAACCAAACAAGGTTTCCATGTATATCCCTATCCTAGATGCTAATTCAAATTTCTTATTTTATAAAAGAATAAGAACTTTGCTCTATTTACCCTCATGTCCTATCCTCTTATTCCCTCTCTCGGGCTCACAAGATGACAGTAGTTGTATTTTAAGGTTCAAAAATCCTTAGAATAGTTATAAAACATATAAATAAACAACCAAATATGATAATTAATCAAAATCAATTAAAAGAAATAGAATACTGTTCTTGGCCCTAACCCCGAAAAAGGGTTTTTAGCCACTCATAGACATAACAGTAATCAAGATAAATGAATACATATTAAAATCCATAAAAATACTTAATTAAAGATATAAAAACCCTAATTTGAGTGTTTTCTAGACCCTCTCCAAGTTTCAAAGTCGTCCAAGGTATTTAACAAATTGTACAAGTGCCCTATTTATAGGATCAAAGTTTTGGCCGTGTGTGGAGTAGGGGTCGCGACACGCCACCCATTCAAAGGGAGTATGGTTCGCGACACACCGATCACTCATATTTAATATGGGTCACTACTTTCTACCCATTCCCATGGAATATGGGTCCCACTGCCCCTCCATCAAGAGGGCTCACAGGAAAGGCCTCTTTGATGTTTAAACTTTGTCTTGCACTTGTCCTTCTATCCCAAGACTTGTGGTGTAGATTCTACTTGATTTAAAGATTTTAAATCCTTCATATATCATCAAAATCAACTTACAAAGTATCCTATATTATAAAACACCATGGATTTGAGACCAAAACAACAAAATATCAATAAACGTGAACTAGAAGCTTCAACTAAGAACTAGTTTCGTCTATTTAATATTAACTTAGTGTTTTGTCTATTGGATTGATTAAAGTGAACCTTGAACACTATAAAAAAGTTATTACACAAATAATTACATAATCAAACCATTCTTAACTCATTTAAAATATTAGAATCCATCGCGATCAACTAGAACAACACCTAGCTCAAGCTAGTAACACTAGTTTTGTCGTTTGAACTCTAAGTGACCAAATTAAGTACAAACTTATTTTAAAGACACCTTAAACATCTTAATCAAATATCTAAACATTTAGATGCTAAATTATATCATTTTTAACACATTAAACACACAAGAATTCCTCAAACAAGGCTAAATAAGCTAGGATAACAACACTAGGTGTATAAAACCACCTCAGATCAGGGATCATTTCCCAATGTTATTTTTTGACCGTATGTTGGATCAGTTAGTAGTAAGGGGTTGGTATTTTTTCTTGGATGGTTATTCTGGCTACAAAAAAATATCTATTGCACCTGAGGACCAATAAAATTCAGCATTCATATGTCCTTATATTACCTTCACCTTCAAGTGATGCCTTTTGGGTAGCATAATACACCAACTACTTTTCAAAGGTGTATGATGTCGATTTTCTTGGATTTGGTAGAGAAAACTTTGGAAGTATCTATGGATGATTTCTCTATGGTAAGAAATTCATTTGATGATTATTTGATGAACTTGAGCAATGTTTTGTAGTGTTATGAAGAGTTCAACCTTGTCCTCAACTGGGAAAAATATCAATTTATGGTGAAGAAGGGTGTAGCATTGGGTCACAAGATCTCATCTAAAGAAATCAAAGTTGACACGACCAAAATCAAGGCAACTAAAGAGCTACCTCCACCAATTTCAGTGAAGGGTATTCATAGTTTTTTGGATCATGAGAGATTCTATAGGAGGTTCGTTAAAGAATTCTCCAATATTTTCAACCCTTTGTGCATATTATTGGAGAAAGAGATTAAATTCTTGCGGAATGGTAAATGTCTGAAGGTCTTTCAATGCCTTAAAAGGAAGTTAGTTGATGACCCCATTATTATTGCGTCGGATTGGTCCAAACCATTCGAAGTGATGTGTGATGCAAGCAGAGTTGCACTTGGGGTTATTTCTAGACAAAAGAGAGAGAAACTCTTTCACTCTATTTACTATTCAAGAAAGGCACTGATTAGATCTCAAAGGAATTGCCCTAGTATGGAGAAAGAGCTCCTTGTTGTTGTTTACTCCTTTGAAAAATTTAGGGTGTACTTTCTTGGAACTAAATTTGTCATTCTCACTGATCATTCGGCATTGAGATACTTTATGGAAAAGAAAGACGCCAAGCCTAAATTGATCAGATGGGTGTCATTGCTACAGGAATTTGACTTTGAAGTCAAGTATAGGAAAGGTTGTAAATATCAGGTAGAGGACCTTCTGTCTCAATTAGAGATTGAAGTAAAGAAGTCAAATGAGTTAGAAATTGATGACTCATTCCTAGATGAACAAGTACTTATAGATACTCTTGACCTCAACCTTGGTACACAGATTTTGCCAACTATTTGGTCAATGATATCATCCCGAAAGATCTTATTTTCATCAAAGAAAAGTTTCTTCATATTGTTAATAATTATTTTTAGGATGAGCCTAACTTGTTCAGATTATGTGTGAAAAATATCATTTGGAGATATGTATTGGAGGTGGAAATGCTAAATATCCTGCATGCTAGTAATTCATCCCCAGTGGGAGGACATCGGGTGATCGCACAATAAGAAATTTTTTGCAAAGTGGGTACTACTATCCCACTATTCATAAGGATAAATATGAATTTGTTAAAGCTTGTGATTAATACCAGCGATAAGGATCGATTTCTAGACATCAAGAGATGCCTATGACCAAAATGTTGGAGGTTGAATTTTTTGATGTGTGGGGCATTGATTTATGGGCCCCTTTGTGAGTTTTTATGGTCACAATTACACTTTGGTTTCTGTGGACTATGTCTCTAAAAGGGTGGAAGTTGTGGAATTAGCATACAATGAGGGGAAAAGTGTGGTGACATTCTTGAAAAAGATCATTTTCTTTTTTTCTTGGGTACTCCTCGCAAAATCATAAGTGACGACTGTTCCCACTTTTGTAACAAAGTATTCTAGGTTGACTTAGGAATGTATGGTGTAAAATAACACAAGGCTGGATATCCCTTATCATCCCCTAACTAGTGGGCAAGTAGAAGAGTCGAATGAAGAGATTAAGATGATATTGGTCAAATCTGTTAATGCAAATCGGACTAATTGGTCACAGAAGATTGGTTATGCTTTTTGGTCTTACTACACTACCTTTAAGATGTCAATTGATACTATACCTCAAAAGAAATAATCAAGGGAAGGTAGGGATAGAATAATGCAAGTATTAGAGAACACTAATTCAAGACTTTGAGATAATAAAAAAATTGAGGCTGAGGAAGTTGATGCCCCAACCTATAAGACCAACTAAAGTGGAAAGAAATGTAGTTATTTCTCCAATCTGAAAAGGAGGACGGTTCATAAAGTCTTGATTTGAGTACTTACGGGGAGATTAACCTGATAGTTCTACCTCTAGCCCAAGTGTTGAGAGTGATAAGAGGTATACCACTGTCTAAAGAAGGAATCAGAGAAATAAGAGGGTGATGTCATCTATAGAAAATATCCTAAAGTAAGAGAGTCCATTAGATGGATGGTTGAAGGTGTTAAAACAAACTATCTGACGGTCTTCAACCAACTTAATCTAGAAACATGAAGAGACCAATTGATGAAGAAGGATAAATAATGACGATGGATATGCCAGAATATCCTAATATAAAAAAGTAGTTCAATGACTATGGGATTAGCCATTGGATCACTCCATAGGGGTCTTATTACTGTACTATTTTCTAAGAATTCCTCGCCAATTATTTGGCATCTTGTAGAAAGAATGCTCAAATGGGCAAAAGGTGTTCGATATGCGGAATATAACTAGAATTCTATTTGGGGAGTTCCAATGGACATCTCAAACCATACTACTAATTTAATCTTACTTAGTTAGTTGTACACTAACCCAACTATCACTCTAAAGCTTGAGCATCAGATGACCACTACCTCTACGCAATGTCCATGGCTTGCTAGAGTTTTGACGGACAATAGAGAACAATCCTAGCTGAATAATAAGGGGTGGATAGCCAAGTACTAATTGAGATTCAAAGCAAAGTTTTGGTGAACAGTGGTTAGGCTTTGATTAATACTTAGTGGTGGGGATGCAAACTTGGACCCACAAAGATCTGTTATGATTACAAGTCTTTTATGATTGGAGGGGCTAAAGATTAAGTTTGGCCAAGTGATCACTGATAAGTTATTTGTTAGGGAACATAAGACTGTTAGTGCATTGCCTTTTTCATGTCTTATTATGAAATTGTGCAATATATCAAAGGTTCCTATCATTAGTGGAGTGGAAAATAAAGTTAGGGAAATGACATGCTAAGACAATGACAAGATGCCGAATGAAACCAAATTTGAGATTAATTCACACAAGCCACAATCATTTAAACCCCAATCTCACACTACTCTGGAAGCATCGGATATCCCTACAGATATGCCATTACCTTATATTGCTATTAACCCACAGGGTACTTTGGCAGCACTTGAGGCTTCTTTTACACCCATAATTATCGAGACTACCTATATTGCATTCATTCCAACTATTTATTTGGAGTATAGATTCACACCAAAGAATTTTATACAGATGGCCAAAGCATAAAATATTTCAAAGGCAGTTGAATGCATGAATTGAAACTGTTCATGGATAAAATCATCATAGAATCTTTAAATCTATATGAGAATTTACTATATGAATGGATGATATAGAGGAGACAGTAAATAATAGGTTGCGGGAAATTTTTATTCTAGATTTGGCTAAGTTTATGACCAAACTGAAATAAGCTCAAGTTGACTTAGACAACTTGAAAGAGAATCCATCACTGGATATTTGATCCATGAATAATGGAGTTGGATAATAATGATGACATAGTTGATCTCATAAGCAACCCATTGAAAGATAAAGGCAACACAGTAAGTGAGGGTGAAAAAAAAGGTTAAAGAGAAAGCACAAAAAAAACTAATGAGGAAAGAGCCATGAGAAAAGCATTGAAGCTCAGGGAAGAATGAGGAAGCTATGATAAAAAAAGTAAATAATAAGGCGACATGAGTGTATACTAGTTTCAGAACCTGCAGGTGGGTCCACATCACCAATCTTACCAATGTATACTTCCGTTCATAATAAGTCATTGGTTTGATCACTACGGCCACTGCTGGGGTCACTATTGCTGAAGCCGAGGCCATCCAGGCCTCCAAAGACTTGTCGGACTTCCAAGACTAAGGTATTTTTTTTTCTATAGTGGGGTACTTGTGAGTCTTTCACCACGAGGTTTTTTATTATATGCATTTTTTTTCTCATGTATTATCTAGTAGAATCAATATGTGTAGGATTTGTGTTACTATTTTTGTTAGTGTGATGCTTTGATTAATGTATTATGTTTGCAAAAAAAGGAGAATGAATAAATGGTTGTTGTTGTATTGAATATAAAAAAATAAGTACCCACTAAGAATTTGAGGTTGTGCACATGGTTTCATTTTGATAATTGACTTTTGTGGATCTATACTTTGCATTAGTAGTCTCTAAATAAAATAAAGCATGCTTAATCCTATGTATGAGTCTAATAATCAACAGTAGGAATGTCATTCAATACTTTGTGTGTGCAAGAATTTTGTTTTAACTCTTACTTTATGTATACATCTAGAACTTGCCCAGTTTATTTTGTTAAGTGATTAGTTAGTTGTATAGGAAAGGATCACAAGCCTTGTTTGAACTTAATCTACTTTGCCTAAAATAACTGTCCAATAATATATATAATTCACTTGATTCTTGTTTTGATATTTTATAACTTCTTTATTCAACAAATGCTAGCCTTTCCTTCTCTATTAATGGTTTGATGAGTGAAAAAGGGTATGAACAGAGTAAGAGCGAATTTAAAAAGATAATAGAAATGCATACAATTAAGTAAGAATCTTAAAAATATTGTAGAGCACTCAACAAAAGGAATTCGTTAAAGAAATAAGCATAATAGGGGAAGAATTGGAAAATAAATGTATTTGTGAAACAATTTATGTAAAGGAGGTCTGCATCACTATTTCTAAATAAATCTTACCTACACCCAACCCTTTATTACAAGCCAAATAATATCCTGTAGTGATCCTTATCAACCAACTTTAGAACTTTGTAAAATTATAAGGGCAAGCTTATGATATTGCATATATATTTTTTGAAGTTTGTTGTGAGAATGAGAGATTTGAATTACAATCCCTAATATAATTTTATATGTGTGAAAGGTACTTCTTTGCTGTGAGAGAGTGTGACTGATAGTTGCTACTGCTAGTTATTAGTATAAGTATCTTGGGCATATGTAATGATGTTTATTTGTAGTGTAATGCCAAGCATAGATCCCCACCAGTTGATTGATGAATAACTCATGCATATGTTGCTAACTAAGTTTTGGGTCCATTTTGCTAATCCAACGGTTGCTTACTCTTTTAAAATCTGGATGCTAGCATGATATTATGTAGTTTAAGTTGCTTGAGGATAAGTGAACATTATAAGTTAAGGGTTTTGATATGTCGACTTATGACTGCATAATTTGTATCTTTAACAAAGAATAATTACATGTCTTTAAGCAATCGTTGCAGTTTTAAATGTATGTTGTGTTCACTTTCAGTAAATAAGCCCAATAACTAAATAGAAAGAAACTTTGTGCTATAAGTATAGTGTGAAAGCTCCCTTGGATGGCCATCAATGCGTCGACCGACCACTACATCTTCTGTCAAGATGAAGTAGAAAGGATGGACAGATAAAGTTGGGTAACAGTCCAACTGACGAACCATCAAGACCTCGACGGATCGTCACCCTGCCTGTCACACAATAGAATCACTCAAGAAGTCAAGGCAGGTGACATTTCAGTTGATAGACCATTAGGTCTTCGATGGAATGTCACCCTAACTATCAACATCAAGTAGAATATGGCCTAAAGCTAGAGTCTGATGACAGTGATAAACCATCATCGCTCAAGCAACCCATTAAGCGTGAAGCAGCAACCCGTATTTGATTTTCAAATTTTCACTTTATTAAAGGTTTTAAATACATTGTCTATGATTTAGAATAGACATCATTCATACTTGGATATTTTTGTAACACATATTTTCTCTAAAGAAGCAACTTTTATAGGAAAAGCACAAGATTTCTGGATTTAATTATCGAGTGGAACTCTAGATTTCTCCTTTGTGAGGTTTACTCTTTATATTATGAAATTTAGTTGTTTTTATCTTGTTTCTATCATGAGTGGGTAAAGACCCCATAACTAGGTTTGTGGGATCCTTGGTGGAAAATTACTTCTAGGGTTCATATGTTATTGAATTTGTATTAATATTGTGATTATGTTGCTTATTTCTTTGGTCTAACAGATTTTTAATTATTCCAAACAATAGAATACGTTCAAAAATTAATTTTCTTGTATAAAGAGGTTAATAAAAAAAGGTTTTAGAAATAAAAATTTAGAATTTCTAACGTCGGAATAAAGACTAGTGCCTTAACGAGTAGAGTTGACTTGAGTACCCATATTTCCAGTCGAAGTCGCAATCTTACGCTTGAATATGGCTTACTTGACATCTAGAAGATGAACTAGATACCTTATCCTAGTTTGGGGAATATTATGCCTCATTATGGAAATTATGGATTAGAAGTGGGATTGTTCGTCCCACTTAGGCCTAAGCTCATGTTAAGTCTTGTGGACTTAGTTGCGGATGTTAGACATAGATTAGGCTAGTAAACGTTAGAATAAGCTTACTTTGTAACTTGGTACCTTGTATTGACGTTCTCATATTGTGGTTTTTGAGTTATAGTTATGATACTCCTCGTGGATGTGATATTGGGAATTTAGAGATGATATTCCTTCTAGATACATTATGTGGCCTATAGAGATGCTATTTCCTCTTAGACTTGATGATTGGCCTATAGAGTTACTATTTTCTTTAGTAATGATTGCTGGACCTATTTAGACTACGTTCCTCTTGGATATGTAAATTGGCCTACAGAAGTGATATACCTTGTTGTCATGATGTATGGCTTATTGATATAAGATACCATATAGATGATTACATGCTTATTGATATTATGCATCCTATATGCGAGATGCCTCTTATATGTGAGGTGATTAGAGATATGCTATGGCTTATAAATATGATTATTAATATGTGTTCCAAATATGAATACGGGCCTAAGACCATGATTATGATTTTGTGATTATTCCAAATATATTAATGGGCCAAAGGACGTATTATGGCATTGATTGAATAACCGAGAAGTGTCTATCATTGTAAATGATGTGACTACTATTATGAATATGAATATGTATATGGTTGTATACACATGTCTCCGGTATAGGGTGGAGGACGATGCGGTATGATGCTTACTATTTCACTGAATAAATATTGGTGATGGCATGCATAGATTTGGTATATTCATGATTATTATATCAGTAATTGATATAATTCTAGTTTAAATATGATCTTATGACTATTCTTCCTGATTAAGGGTTAAGTTAAGTGCTAGCTAGATGTCTTTTAGGTGGCTACAGTAGTTGATGGATAGAAATCTAATGTACTAGTTAATGAATCTTACTTAGTTAAAATATGGTAGCTACAATTAGAGTCAATACGTGGCCATGAAAATGGGTTATCTATGATAATGATTAGTTGCTATTGATAATAAAGTTGTGATGTTTATTAGTTGTTAAGTAAGGATAATATGGCTTAATATTGCTAGATGATAAAGAAAGTTAGTGATAATGATGCCTAGTTAATAACGATGTCTAGATGAAGATAATACCAAGTTAAGAATGTTAACTGGCTAATAATGAGGATTAGTTGGTAAACGATAGTTAGTTAACGATTGGTGTTAGTTAATAAAAGATGGTTAGATGATAATTGGTTATTTGTTGGCTAATAATAATTATCGAATATATGATAATTAGTTGATAATAATGAATAGTGGATAAATGGTGATTATGGTCCTGTGATGAAAAATGAACTAGCGGTTTAATAATCATAAGCATTGGTTAGAAAATAACGAGTAGTTGGGATGTATTGACAAGATAGATATCTTTACGATTATGAGTATATCGGCTTGTGTTTGTACACCTATTATATGCTTGTATTTATGTGTTGATAGTTATGATAACATATTGTTACTCAACAAGGACGAAGGATATTATGATTACATATTAATACCCAGCAAGGCCGGAGGATATTATGATGATATTGATACCCAGTTCGAGTCCGGAGGATACTATTAAGATTATATTGATACTTAAAAATTCTGAAGGATATTATGATGATATTGATACACGGTTCGAGTATGGAGGATATTATTGAGATAACAATGATACCCAGCGAGGCCGGAGGTTGATTAAGATGATGATAGTCTTGATGAGGATAGTTATGATGTGCTGGGATATTGATGGTATACTTTGCATTCATACCTGCATGTGCATCGCCTATCACTATTATGCACCTATATTTATCTGTCGAATTGGGACGGTTGCATAGATATGGGTAAAGAATATGCCTTGTGTTGTTGCATGTTAATTGAATCTTTCGAGTTTGGGCGATGAGGGTACGCATATGCTCGTCTAGGTATTTGGGTGTCCGAAGTAGTCAGTTATTCACATTATTATTGATATTGTTGTTATTATTGTTATGATTATTCTTATGGCTAGCTTATAACAGATAGGTCATTGATCTGGCATCAAGATTTGAGGTACATCTTTGGACTCTCCTATCTTATAATTGCATTATTATGCATGATTATTTCATGTCTAGCCATGTGGATTAGAAACCCCGAGTATGATAGTATTTAAATATTGATAAGTGTTATAATGAGGTCTTAAATGAGAATATAATGATATAAGTTACGTTAGAGATAACCTCATGTTTATACGTATATATATATATATAGCTATGTGAAGTTATGGTACTATAGTATATCCCTTCCTTCGTTGTTCATTTTATATAGCCTTTACTTCTCCTTGTATATTACTATATATCTTTCTTTCACTCTTTATTCATATATTGACATAGGATATATGGTATAGCATTGATGTATGTTTAATATAGCTGGAATAAGAAACTTCACCCTGTTACCTTCTTAGTCTTATTATGTTAGACACTTGGATATAAATATGATAGTGTTCCTTTATTATTCTCATTGACTTATTATATGATTCATGGACTCTTAGGTGTAGTTTCTATTCTACTTATATGTTGTGTATATCTGCTTTATATTTGGAGCTTAGTTGGCAGTTGCTTACTGAGTACCATTCATTTGGTACTCATACTACACTTCTACAGCCTGCAGATCATAGTACGGGTTATCATCATTGATGTGTGCATCATGCGGACAAGCCCTAGTTCGAAGACTTAGAATTAGCTCTCGGCATTTGGAATATTACTTATCTCTCTCTCTTATGTATTAGACTACTCTCTAAGTTTTATTTGGATACAAGTTGTATCATTGTATAATTTTTGGTATATCACTTTTGTACTTTTATAATAGTAGAAGCTCTTGTACTGATACCATCAGGATTTGGGATTCTTCTATGTATTGATCTTTAATCCATATATTTCATATTTTTTTCCATTTATTATTAAGTAGTCCATTACTAGCCGTTCTGAACTATGGGTTGGCTTGCCTACTGGTGGGTTATGGTAGGTACCATCATGACTAGAGGAATCAGGTCGTAACAAATTGACATCAAAGCCTAGCTTTCATTGGTGTATTTTACAAGAGCTAAGTGTTAGTAGAGACCTGCGGATCGGTGCGGAGACGTTCGTAAACTATCTTCGGGAGGCTACACTGACATTTTAGGAAATTTACTTCTTGACTCCTTATCGTGTGTCCACATTTCTATGAACCTCGAAAGCATTCTTTGACTCTACTCTATCCCAAAAGGATGATGCGATATATTGACAGATGCGGATGAGGCTTCAATATACATTTCTTGAGTTTCAATACAGCATCAGATTAGAGAATCGAAGATGGACATCAATGATCTTTAGTAGCATCCAAAATGGATTTAGAAAGAGTCCCCACCAGACTTATGGAGTGTGGTATGGTTCTTTGGGCTATGGTGACTATTCTGAATTATGAGGGGTAGTATCAAGAAGTATTCTAAGATCTTGCTTTAGCTGCGTTGTTATGAGACACTGGTTCAGAGAATAACCCTGGTATGAGATAAGTGATCAGCTAGAGTTGGCCTGTATTACCCGCCAGCCTAGACTTAATAAGACAGGCTATGATTTAAAAAGTTTGGACATAATTTTGCAAATTTTTCTAAGCGTTAGTTGGCCAACCATTTGGGGTCATCTTGTGTTCTCTCCATATTGATGCTTTAGGAATTGCTATGATCGTAGAGAGACCGAATACTAGTCAAAGGAGTGTCCCTAACATGAGATTCCAGTCATTCATCTTAGTTAGATTCAGTTTTGATGTTGTGATATCTTCAGTTAGAGATGGTGCGCTTGGTGCCTCAGTTGATGATTCAGTCGATCGATTCGATTTAGAACCGTTCATATTTATTTTCCCTATGCTCATAAGGCATGTGACGGCGAATGTCACCATAATTTATGTTCTTTTATTTATCATATTTATATCTTATTATGTGTATTGGGTTTTGATGCCCATTGATAATTATATGCCTTGATGAATTTATATCAATCATTATGTGCCTTATTGTTTACTTCATATTATATTACTACTCCGTGATTTATTTCTTTTAGTAGTGGATGGAGTAGATTTCTGTTAATGTTTTCCCCTATGGGTGTGGTTTTGGGTTTGAGTCCTATTTATTTTGGCACATTATCCCTATTGTGGCCATTGAGTGGTACATGATATTGATATTCATTTTGGTACTGCCTATTCAGTATGTTGATATAGATATTGTTGTTGCTATTGCTACCATTGTGTGATATTACTGATATTACTTGATATTATTACTTGTTTTTGTTACATGATGAATCTGATTCTCGCTGGGTAGCTGTATAGACTAGCATTATCTAATTAGACCTTTATTTTCCTATGATACTGTTTGGTGGCTTGAGTAGATATAGCCTGATTTTGTGATTTTTCCCCTAGCCCGGTAAGGTTGACTGTGTTCCCACTTATTTAGCTGTATTAGATTTGTTTGAGTATGTGTTGTGGTATCAAAGGTAAGTTGACCTTCTATGATTTTTGTGGATTTGAGTCAGTAATTTAGTTATGTTGCCCGTTTTTGAGTTTGTGATTCTTAGACTTGCCTCCTGGTTTGTGAAAGATTTTGTTTTGGATATCCCTTGTAATATAATCCATTTGTGAGATGGACCAGTTTGAGGTTCATTCTTTATTTGTGGCCATCTCATCATTTGATAGTGATTTTGATATTGATGTTGAGATGTTGTGGATTTATCTTATGGGTATGTTGGGTTTGTTCCCTTGTGGTGGATTTTCTTGTTGTTAGTGTGGAGATTGGATACTCCTTTGTTGTTGTGATATGGTTTTGTCTAGTGGAGTTGGAAAGTTAAAGGCAAGTGGCCTTTCCTGTGATAACTTTTTAAGTTGGAAAATTAGAAACTCTTTAGCTCAAGTTATTGGTACTTTGGTGGTGGTCTCAACTTTTACCTTGGCTTTGAGATTGGTATTTCTTCTTTGATGATGTGATTCCTGGGTAGATTTAGAAAACCCCTATTTCAACATTTGTTTGGTCTAGTGAGGCTTGGTGGAGTGCTTCTTCTCGATGATATGAGCATGTGGCTATGTCTTTGCCTAGATGGAGTATTGCATTGATTAATTCCCAGCTTAAGGTTTATTTATTTTGGTTGCTAAAGTTTTTGCCTTCACTGGTGTGGTTTTCATCCTTGAGGAGTTTTGAGTATCTTTAGATAGCTCATGCTCTCCAGTGGATATGGAGTGGGTTATATGCATTTTTAGCTAGTGATTTGTCCTTTGGCATGACTCCAATTTTGCGACTCTGTTTCATTTCGTCCAGCTGATATAGAGTTGGTTGCTTGTGTTATCAGTTAGTGTTTATCCCTATGGTGATTTTTCTCTTTAGATATATCTTGGTTGTGACTTGGTATGGTTTATCTCGGATATATCAGATTTGATAACTAGAGTCAATTTGAGATAGTTGACATTGATATAGCCTTATTGGTGCAGTTTTAGGTTTTGACTCCTTAGAATGGTGATTTGGAAGTATGATAGATTTGGAGTATTAATGCTAACTTGATTTTGTTTTGATTTAGATATTTGAGACCGAGTGATTCAACCTTGATATTGAGTTTTCTGCTTGGTGTTGTAGAGCTTGTATATAGCTTTTGTGTTAGATTTGTCCTTGTCTAGATTTCATTTATAGGCTGGTTGAGGCTACTTCGTGGTTGCATAGTTGATCTTCTAGACTTTGGTTGGATTATAGTTGATAAGTGTTCGGATGATAACCCATGGGCCCCATGGTGGTTATTTTTAAATTTGACCTCAAGTTTTAGTTTTATTTGGAGATTCTGGATGATTTACTCAGTGGGAGTAATATACCCGAGTTGGATTCAGTGTGGCTTCCTTCTCGATGGATGAGACATCCTGGAGTGCAATGTCCAGTGATGAGTAGTTATACCTTGGATTTTGAGATTTTAGTTTGATTTTCATCCGGACTGGTTACAGCATTGGTATAGATTTTATTCTGTGATTATCTCCATTTGTATGCCCAAATAGAGCCTTATGAGCTTATTTCCATGTTTGCCTTATAGATTTTCAGTGGATCAGCTTTAGTTTTTTTAGTTCTCCATAATGAGACTGTGTGGACGAGATTGCGGATCTATTTTAGTTCTTTGAGTTCTCCGTGATGAGACTGGGTGGACGAGACTCAAGTGATTTTCCTCCTGGCTTGGAGTAGATAGCAGGTGCAAAAATGGTAAAGGGAGGTTATTTTTGGATTTGTAAGTTTTATGACTCATGTCTTGGTTTGCTTTTGTCTTGGATGAGCCTTTGTTGATTTATGTGGATATAGAGATGGTAATAGCGTGATGTGATTCAGATATGCGTGCATCAACCTTTTACAGTTCAGTTTGAGTCCAGTTAGCATTTAAGTTGGGTTGGCAATTTTGGAAGTAGAATGAGAGTGTTGGTTGAAAAAAGGGTACCTATGGCAAAATCCTTTAGAAGTATTTTCTCTCCATTAAGGCTACCTGAGAAGTTATGCTTGGAGCATGCGAGCCTAGTAACTCATCCTTTCGAGCTTTTAAGATTCTTTATATCCGTTGACTTTTTGGGACGAAAGTCCTTTTAGTAGTGGATGTTGTAATGACCCTTTAGGTCATGTTCTATATTTATGATTATCTTCACCGTTTGAGCTTCTCGATAGTTTCCTCAAGTCATTTATGACTTGCTTGTACCGACAGTTTGATTACCGGGCAATTCATTTAGTTTTTAGAGTCAATTCCCTATTAAGAAGTCTTCGTTGGTTCCAAATAGCCACCGAGCAAAAACTTCAGCAAAATGATCTTGGATGCAAATTTTGACTGCGCCAGCAGATCCGAAATATTGATTTTAGTCTAGGTAGACCTTTTGTAAGGGTCCCAATGCACCTGACCTCAATTCGACCTATTGGTCAAAAAGTTGAAAATTAGAAAAAATAGGTGTGGGACTCATATTTTTTTAAATGATCTCGGATGGAAAATCTAACTGTCATTGCATACAAAACGTTGAATTTAGGTAAGGGATACCCTTCATTCAGATTACAAGTCTCCCGAGCTTATTTTGAGCTATTGAGTGGAATATATGAAAAACAAGAAAGTTTAGGTGTGGGGCTCATTTTTTGTCCTAAACGATCTCCAATGGAAGTTTTGATGATTCCAATGGATTTGAAATGTTGTTTACACTCAAAATTCACGATTGTATCATGTTATTTGGATTCCGTTTGAGTTCGGAGGGTCAAAAACTCAAAAATGAGTTTGTTGTCATCTGGTACAACTGCAATTGCAGCCAAGATTGTACGATCGCGGAAGGGCGATCGCTGCCCATGTGACTGCGATAGCGGTACCTGAGAACCTGTAGGGGCTATATAAAGGTCCCAAGATGTGTTTGGGGCATTTTCCCTTCACAATGTAGACCTAGGAACCCCAAAATGAGTGTAATAACTCAAAATTGGTCATAGGGGGTGACTTGGGAGTTTAATTATCAACTTGTATAGCGATTATCTTCAAGATTAAGGTAAGAATTCCTTGAATTCATGCTTGAATTTCATAGTTTAGACCCAAAACCCTAATTTAGCTTAGGGATTCATTTTAGCCCAATGTATGCTTAGTTTTCACCCATCTTTGAGGGTTATGATTCCTTGTTCATGTGTGAACATTGGGTTAGTCTCAGAAACTCATTTTTCGTATGTGGGACCCACTTGGGGTTTTGGTGCCATTTTTGGACTCGAAGCAAAATAGTGCAATATGGGCATCGTTGGACTTGTATTGATGAGTAGATTATGGTTTTGATAGTGTGATGGCATTTTGAGGATTGTAAAGTGAAGATGAGCGTGTGGTGCATGAAGTGAAGATTTGCGATTTGGCCTTGAGGTAGGCTTCTATCTACTTTTCTTCATAGATGATATGTGATATACATTGCGTGTGAAAATGGATGTTAGGCTTGATTATGCGTAGGATGATTTGACCTTGATTGTTAATGTTTAGGGATTAGATGAAGGTTTTGGACCCGTAAGATGGTATGTTTATAACCCTTTTGTATCCTATTGCCTTTCCTCTTTAGTTTAGATTAGTTATAGCATAAATATGATATAATGCTATGTTTGAAATATGGATTTAGCATTTGAAGCGTGATTTGTATAGTTAGCCTTATTAGGCTAGTATGGTAGTCTTGAAAACGTAAGTTGGGTAGAGTTAGATTGATTACCCTTATTTCTATTCGAAGTCACTATCTTAGGCTTGAATATAGCTTACTTGACATCTAGAAGATGAACTAGATACCTTATCCTAGTTTAGGGCATAGTATGCCTAATTATGAAAATTATAGATTAGAAGTGGGATTGCTCGGCCCACTTAGGCCTAAGCTTTTGTTAAGTCTTGTTGACTTAGTTACAGATGTTAGACATAGATGAGGCTAGTAAACCTTAGAATAAGGTTACTTTGTAACTTGGTAACTTGTATTGACATTCTCGGATTGTGGTTTTTGCGTTATGGTTAAGATACTCCTTGTGGGAGTGATAATGGGAATTTAGAGATGATATTCCTTCTAGATACATCATGTGGCCTATAGAGATGTTATTTCCTCTTTTAGACTTGATGATTCGCCTCTAGAGTTGCTATTTCCTTTAGTAATGATTGTTGGACCAATATAGACGATGTTCCTCTTGGATATGTAAATTGGCCTAAAGAAGTGATATTCTTTGTTGTCATAATGTACGACCTATTGATATAAGATATCATATAGATGATTACATGCTTATTGATATTATGCCTCCTATATACGAGATGCCTCATGTATGTAAGATGATTAGAGATATTCTATGGCTTATAAATATGATTATTGATATGAGTTTTGAAAATGAATATGGGCCTAAGGCCATGATTATGATGTTGAGATTATTCCGGATATATTAATAGGCCAAGGGCCGCATTATGAAATTGATTGAACAGTCGGCAAGTGTCTATCATTGTAAATGACGTGACTACTTTTATGAATATGAATATGTATATGGTTGTATACATATCTCTCCGATATGGTATGAAGGAAGATGCGATATGATGCGTATTATTCCACTGAAGGAATACTGGTGATGGCATGCATAGATTTGGTACATTCATGATTATTATATCAGTAATTGATGTGATTCTAGTTTAAATATGATCTTATGACTGTTCTTCCTAATTAAGGGTTAAGCTAAGTTATAGCTAGATGTGTTTTATGTGGCTATAGTACTTGATAGCTAAAAATCTAATGTACTAGTTAATGAACCTTGCTTAGTTGAAATATGGTAGCTACGATTAGAGTCGATAAGTGGCCATGAAAATGGGTTTTCTATGATAATGATTAGTTGCTATTGATAACAAAGTTGTAATGTTGATTAGTTGTTAAGTAAGGATAATGTGGCTTAATATTGCTTGATGACAAAGGAAGTTAGTGATAATGATGCCTAGTTAATAACGATGCCTAGATGAAGATAATACCAAGTTAATAATGTTGACTAGCTAATAATGAGGATTCGTTGAAAAACGAGGATTAGTTGGTAAACGATAGTTAGTTAATGATTGGTGTTAGTTAATAAAAGATGGTTAGATGATAATTGGTAATTTGTTGGCTAATGATGATTATCGAATATATGATAATTAGTTGATAATAATGAATAGTGGATAAATGGTGATTATGGTCCTGTGATGAATAGTGAACTAGTGGTTTAATAATCATAAGCATTGGTTAGCTAATAACGAGTAGTTAGGATGTATTGACAAGATAGATATCTTTACGGTTATGAGTATATTGGCTTGCGTTTGTGAACCTATTATTTGCTAGTATTTATGTGTTGATAGTTATGATAACATATTGATACCCGGCCTGGCCGGAGGATATTGTGATTACATATTGATACCCAGCAAGGCCGGAGGATATTATGATGATATTGATACCCGGAAAGTCTGGAGGATATTGTGATGACATTGATACCTAATTTGAGTTCGGAGGATACTATTGTGATGATATTGATACCCGGCGAGGTCGGAGGTTGTTTATACTATTGAAATGGTATAATTGCGGGGGTTATTTTAACCCATGCAAAATTATATTAAATGCGGGGGTTAAAAATGTGCCGCTAAAAATTATTAATTTAAGGGGTTTTTAACCCTCGCTATTCATCAAAAAAAATACGGCTAAAACTTCTATAATTTGTTGGGGTTTTAACCCTTCTATACTTAAAAAAATACCGCCAACTGAAAGACTATTTCACCATTTTCCCCCCCAAAACATTTCTCTCTCTCTTATTTTCCCCAAATATTTCTCCACAACTACTGTGTGTCGGCCATTGCTACTTTGTGGGGAGGCCATTGCTACTTTTCAGCTCCGATCTACTTTAGAGTAAGTTCTCTCTTTTTCTAATTTAAGAATTTTTATATCAATTATGCCCAATTGGTAGGGATTCCCCAAAATTCCCTATGGTGGGTTTTGGCCATGGGATGCAATAAACGTTAGTAATAGGGCTTACCACTATTGACTTGTGGGAAATTTCAAGCTCTGTTGTTAGAGAAGTATGTGCCTCGAGCCCTCTGTGATTGTATAAATAAGTAGTATTTTTCATTAAAGTAGGATGATATGTCAATTGAAGCCTGTGAGGTTATGTTTCATGTCTTGAATCACTGTGCTACTCAATTTCTGACTACTGAGATGGAGGGTATTTTATTTTTCATCAACGGTTTCAATTATAACCTTTAGTTTTTCATTGTTTATATGACTTCTGCTGGGAAAGGGTTCAATGAGATTTTAGATTATGTAAAGAAGTTAGATATTAGTCTCGGTTGTGATCTGTATCATCTCGGTTACAAGTTAGATTTTCTTAATCCACTAATTTTTCTAATTTGTTGACTTCTTATGTTCTGGAAAGAGTAATACATAAACTTATTAATAATACGTCAAACATAAATTTTATTATACTTGTCTCAGACTTGTTCAAAGAGTCCGATTTATTTTCAAATGATTCATGATGAATAGATATTGGAAATTACATACACTTCTGGTTATATTACTGCAGGAGATTCTGAACAAAACTGTGGACATAGATTTTAGTTCTTTTCATTATCAAGTTATTGTACTCCCATTACTTTTCTTTGGGGCATTGGATTGTTTTACTTAAGCCAAGATCTATCTTAAAGTGAATCATAATTTGAAGGTTAACTTCTTTAATCTTATTATTGTGTAATTGGAATGTGCTTATTGTGTTATATTTTAGCTATGCTTGGTTAATCGTGATAGGTGAGTAGAACCAGAAGCTTTTGTTAAGGAGGTGTTTATATTAGTATTGCACTTGTAGTTTCATGTCTTTTAATTTCTTTGACTATCTGTTGGTGTTCTCGTTACTTTGAACAAGGTTAGCTTTATTTCCATTATTGTGTAACTGGGATGTTCTTATTGTGTTATGTTTTAGCTACGCTTGGTTAATCGTGATAGATGAGTAGAACCAGTTGCTTTTGTTAAGGAGGGTATTTATATTAGTATTGCACTTGTAGTTTCTTGTCTTTCAATTTATTTGACTATCTGTTGTTGTTCCCGTTGCTCTGAACAAGGTTAGCTTCATTTGCATTATTGTGTAACTGGGATGTGCTTGTTGTGTTATGTGTAGCTATGCTTGGTTAATCATGATAGGTGAGTAGAACCAGAAGCTTTTGTTAAGGAGGTGTTTATATTAGTATTGCACTCGTAGTTTCTTGTATTTCGATTTCTTTGACTATCTGTTGTTGTTTTCATTACTCTGAAGAAGGTTAGCTTCATTTCCATTAGTGTGTAACTGGGATGTGCTGCTTGTGTTATGTGTAGCTATGGTGGATTAAATAGTGATAGGTGTTGTACTTACTGTAGCACTTGAGAAGTCCATATTTCTCTCTTTTAACAAGAACACGAAGTTGGTCTTTCCACTAGTTAAGGCATTACTTAAAGTAACACTTTCACTTTTGGGCCAATGACCATGTAAACCAACATTACCCATTCTCGAACTTAGTAAATAATATTTGTAAAGTTAGTCGAGTTGTGGAAAAGTTGACCAGACATCATAATTATATGTTAGAGTAATTTTTCATAAGATATTTTGTTATGTATGTTCTTTGTTAGAGTTCATTAATTTATTTATTTTCTATTACGTTCATTTTTCTTCTTTATGAAATCTTATAGGTGATACATATTCATCAAATTCTTCAATGGATAGATCTTAGATTGTAATGCCAAGAAACACTCCAGAGTATTTTGTTGGGTTGAATCAGTTTCTAGATTTTGCATTTACCAACGTAGTTGTAGGAGATAAAATAAAGTGCCCATGTCCTATATGTGGTTTTAAAAGTGGCAAATCAAAAAAGTGGTGTTTCACCATTTGATAGATAAGAATTTCTCTAAACATTACATCACTTGGGTTGTGTATGTGGAAATAAATGTTTTGCCTAATTCTAGAAACATAGAGGTAACTCAAGTTGCACAGCCTTTTGAAAATCCTATTGAATTATTGACTAATGAAGCATTCGGGGGTTTAAGGCATAAGGGTGTTGATGCAGGTCCATCACAAGTAGCGGATGAAGAAGAAACTTTACATGATTTGTCTGATTCAAATAACACAGATTATTTTGAATTGCTGAAAGTGTAAGTGAAGATTAGTATGAAGGATCCAAGTACTCAAAGTCGGAATTTTTGTTAAAGCTTTATCACATAAAGTGTTTGTCTAGGTTAAGTGACAAGGGAATGACTATGCTGCTAGATCTACTCAGGCATGCATTTAAATTTGCAAAGATCACTATATCTTTTTATGAGGCTAAGAAAATCATTAGCAAGTTGTGTCTTGATTATATCAAGATGAATGCTTGCCCAAATAATTGTATGTTGTACTGGGAAGATGATGTTAATGCATAATCATGCAAGTATTGTCACACTTCTAGTAGCAATCTTGATTATGCTCCATGTACAAGTAAGAAATAAAAAAAGAAGCAAAAGAAGAAGCGAAAGAAGCCTGCAAAAGTTTTGCGCTACTTTCCATTAAAACCAAGATTACAAAGATTGTTTATGTGCTCTAAAATTGCAGAGCATCTGATATGGCATGCAGAGGATGGTAAAAAAGATAGGATCTTAAGGCACCCTCGAGATGGTGCAGCATGGAAAAAGGCTTGATACAAATTATCCTGAATTTGCTTCTGATCCTCGAAATATTCGATTAGGACAAGCAAGTGATGGTTTCAATCCTTTTGGAGCAATGAGTACTAACTATAGCATTTGGCTAGAGGTTTTGTTTCCATACAATCTTGCATCTTTGTTGTGTATGAAGCAATCAAATTTTATCCTCTCAATGATCATTCCAGATCCATGTACACTAGAGAATAACATAATGTATATCTACAACCACTTATTAAGAAGTTGAATGAGTTGTGGATTGAAGGTGTGGATACTTTTGATTCATCAAAGAATGAAATGTTCAAAATACGAGCAACACTTATGTGGACAGTTAAAAATTTTCCTGGACTTGATATCTTATCTGGTTAGAACACTCATACTGGTCTTGGATGTCCTTCTTGTAATTTTGATATAGAGCCTTGTCAACTTCTTCATAGTAGAAAGTGGTGTTTTATTGAACACCATCGATTCTTGGTAAGAAATCATAAATTTAGACTGATAAGACATCATTTTGATGAAATTGTAGAAGGGAGGGCCCCTCCAAAGAAGTTATCTGGGTTAGAAATTTTGCAGCAGGTGAAAGATATCAATGTCACATTTGGAAGACAATCAGAGTTGCAGAAAAGAAAAAGGAAAAAGAAGTTAGGAAAGATGAAACTCAACAATGGAAGAAGAAAAATATATTCTTTGGTCTTCCATATTGGGCGTTTAATCCGTTGCCCCATAATTTAGATTCGATGCATATTGAAAAGAATGTGTTTGACAATGTTATATACACTTTGTTAAATGATAAAGAAAAGTCAAAGGATCATGATAAGGCTCGAAAAGATCTACAAGATATGGGCATAAGGCATGATCTTTGGGTCGATGAGAATGATGAGCGTAAACTTGTTGCATTTGCAATTCCAAAGAACAAGAAAGTGTCCTTCCTCAAGACTTTAAAGAATATCTCAGTGCTGGATGGTTATTCAAATAATATATCTTATCTTGTTTTTTTTTATCAAAAACAAATTTGGATTGAAAAGCCATGATTGCCACATTCTTATGCAACGGTTGTTACCCATAGCAATTCATAATGTGCTTCCAAGATAGGTTGTTGCAACTTTGGTTGAGTTTTCTTCCCTTTTCAAGCAGCTTTGTTTGAAAAGTTTAAGTCTTGCAGACTTAAACAAGCTACAAAATTAAATTGTGGAAACTCTTTGCCATTTAGAGATTTTGTTTCCTCCATCATTTTTTACTGTAATAATTCATCTAACTGTTCATCTAGTTGATGAGGTAAAAAAGGTGGTCCGGTACATTATCGTTGGATGTATTCTGTTGAAAGGTAAGATATTCATTATGCAAAATCATTTCAGTTGATTTTGTAGTAGTATTTCAATGTAAATACTTTATCTTGCACATTAATATTTTTGGGTATAGATTGTTGGGCTATTTTAAGTCCCTTGTAGGGAACAATTCACAAGGAGAAGGTTCCATAGCTGAAGATTACATAGTGGAAGAAGATCTTACTCTTTATTCTCACTATTTTGAGGAAATTGAGTCAAGGTTAAATCGACCTAAACGTGTAAATGACGAACCAAGCCAAAATGAGGATTCTGAAAAGTTAAGTATGTTCCCTCAACAAGGTAAGCATATTGGAGGCTTCATAATAGAATCACTGACTCATTTGGAGAAAACACATGCTCATCGACATGTGTTACTTAATTGTGAGGTCGTGAAGCCATTTATTGAGTAAGAAATTTACATTGATTTGATTTGTAAGATATGTTTTGAGAAATTGTATTAAAATTGCTATTTATACTGCCTTTATAGTGAATTTAGAGATTACATCAAAAGAAGTACAAGAGGCCGAAGAGTTTCAACAACAGAGGTAGAGAAAAAAGTTAGTAAAGAATTCCTTGATTGGTTTCCTAAGCGAGTGAGTGAATGATATTAGAATTTTTTTAATATAACTTTCTTATATCAATTTATAATTTCTAATATAAGTGTTTTATATATTTAGATTATGAATTTGGATATAGCAGATACCATCTCTGATGAAATAAATTTCTTAGCACAAGGTCTAGCCCGAGATGCAAGAAGATTCAGCACTTATAATATTAATGGATTCAAATTCTGAACTTTGTCTAGAGAACAAGGATTAAAAACTCAAAATAGTGGAGTTTTTCTTGTCTCTAACACTTCTTGTGTCGCATCTAGTGCAGATAGACATGCAACATAAGCAGACCTGCCATATTATGGAAAGTTGGAAGATATTATTGAGCTTAATTATTATGGCCAATTTAGGGTTGTTCTTTTTAAATGCCAGTGGACTGACACTACTCGAAACAGAGGGTTAAAAATAGATGCTTGGAAGTTTAATTGTGTCAACTTTTCCAAATTGATTCATACCGGTGATAGTGTGGATGATGACCCATATATTGAAGCATCATAAGCAAATATGGTCTAGTATGTTGATGATGATAATGATAAATAATGGAGTGTGGTCATACATCTAAAACCAAGAGATTTGATCGACATGGGAGAGGTTGATGAAGATGAAATAGATGAGAATGAGCCATACCAACAACAATAATTTGAACAATTTTTTATGTTGATTACTAGAATGTCCAAATTGCAATAGAGGAGCATATGACCGAATATATGTCATTATTTTTTAGTTTCCTTTGGCACTTTGTTTTTCTCACTTGATTAGTGGTTTTTTTCCAAGACTTCCTATTCTTTGGCTCAGAAAGTTATCTTTGTTCTTTATATAATTCTTGATACATTTGTTTTGTTTCTCCATTATTAGTGTTTAATCATGAAAGGATCTTCTGGGGTCTTGATTGTATTGTTCACAAAATATGTTATGCTCGTTTATTTTATGTTGAGTGAGTTACAAAATAGTTCTTATAATTAAAGTCGATGTATGTGTATTTATGGGTAATTTCCACAGGTAATTTCTAATGTGCTAATGTGCAAAAATAAATTACCTGTGGGAGCAGATTTGAAGGAAAATCAGTAGTTGGTCATGATGAGTCCTGACCAACCAGAGATGGATGTGATGTAAAGTGTTTCTTATTTCTTACCATGTAGTTTTTGACCTGTTTGTTTCCTCTTCTTGAGGTATTTTGATACAATGATCAATCAACCATGATATGGCCTAATCCCAAACAAGGGGGATTTGATTTACCGTATCTGATTCTTTTCTCTAGGATTCAGTATTTGGAATCATCATAGTGTCATTTTTTGTGTCATCATTGGATAAGATAATGTTTGATTAAGAAGTTAAGGATTCCTGTGATGTTTATTTCAGCTGGTGTTTTTAGATGTATCATCATTGAATGAAATAGCATGTTGTGTGAACAATAGGAGGTCGGCAATCTTGAGAGATCATCAGCTGTTATTATTAAATAGGTTAGTGCTTGGTTGAGTAACTAAAGGATGTTTAGCATACCATTACATTCAAAACAATATTAGTGTTGTATAATAGTTGAGTCCTTTACTTTTTGTATCTGCTACTATTGTAGGCTAGAAAATCTTCTGGATGCGAAACTATAGTGAAAATCGTTATAAGATGGATTTTATACTGCGAAACTAGTTGCAAAGGAGTCCATAATCATGCGTCCATATCCAGAAATGTGAACTTAAATTTGCTTATATCTGTCAAGTGTCTGGATAGTTCACGTAGATAACGTCTTATCTCATGAATATGGCTTCCATTGGTTAAATGGTTATCTGAGATTTATTTAGAGAGAATAATTGCTTTCATTATTGCTTACCTTTACTTTGACTATGCCCTGTCAAGTGGAGATTGTCATTTAGAAAAGCCATCTAATTGAAATAATATTGGCCTTTTACTTTTCTTTAGCTCCAGATAGTCATTCTTCCAATTTATCAACTTCTAGAAAATGGCATATCTGCCATCTGTTTTACTTTTCCATTTGAACTAGTGAAGTTGGAACCATATATATTATGGAATTGTAAAATGAACATGGCTTACTACTTGCTGTTATGGAAGGCTGTAAGTCTACTTTTGATGTACTGTTTGCGTACATTCTTTGTTTTCCCCTGTAGTCCAGCTCAAGTTAATTGATGAATCTTGTAAGCTTTCTTTTCATCTTCATGCTACTAGACCTCATTTTGATTTTTTTCATTATGTTCAAATGTGCATATGTTTTGAATATTTTACTATTTGTTGGAGAAATGGGAAGGTTGTACATATTAATTGGTGGAATATAGAATTCAAATATATCATCAAATAAGCATTTGGTTTCTCTGAACATGTTGTTTCCTACTTGTCTAATAAGCAACAAATAACATATAGGTCCATAAATTTGACTTTTGTTGCTTTTCTTCTGAAGTGTCATGCAGTCATCATTTGCGGACTCTAAAATTTGTCTAAAAGCTTAATTCTTTATGTATGTAAGGATTTGGAGTCCCATACATCTAGCCATCAAAAGCTTATAGTTCACAAAATATTCCTGAATTCTTAAAGATGGCAGTGGTTAGTTCCTTTCTAGTTTTCTTTCAGTTAAAATAGATGGCAATGGTTAGTTCTTTTCTAGTTTTCTTCCAGTTAAAATTAACTAGTAGCAATAACGTGAAGACATTCATTTTTGTAAAATGGTTTTGGTATGACAAGGAAAATAGGAAATTTGGAATCAGTGAGTACATTAACAGTTACAATTCCCCTCATAATTATAACTTTTCTTAGTTCCTTGTGATTAATTTACTTTAAAGGGAAATAAAACACAAGTTTATCAATGTGCCAAATATTGTAACTATTGCTAATAATTATTTGATTAATGTGCTTTAGTGAAGTCTACCATAGTTGTGTTATAGTGCTACTACTATGGGGTGTAACTTCCCAGATGTCATCTTACTAAACATAACATTGTTTACTGCAGATATGCCAAGGTTCAAGCGGTTGTAGAAAAAACAAAAACTAGGTTCGTCGGTATCTACATCATAAGGTACTGAATCAGCACCTTCTTTTCTGGACAAAACAAATTTGTCTCCGCCAATTCAGCATACAACACAACCATCTCGACCAGTTTATTCAGCATCCCATCCAGCTTCTATAGATCAGGACACTCCATATCCGGGTCCGACAGTTTTCCCTGAATCACAACCATCTCTGTCAGTTCACTTGATATCACATTTATTTTTGGTTGGTCGGGACTCATCACAGCCATCTCCTATTGGTCGGGACTCATCATATCTATCTCCTGTTGGTCGGGACTCATCATAACTATCTCTTATTGGTCTGGACTCATCATAGCCATCTTCTATTGGTCGGGACTCATCACAGCCATGTCTTGTTGGTTGGGACTCATCACATCTATATTCGGTTGGTAAGGACTCATCACAGCAATCTCGATCAGTTCACTTTACAACACATTTAGGTCTGACAAATTAGGACTCATCACAGTAATCTTGATCAGTTTATTCTATATCACATTCGACTATAATAAATCAGGACTCATCACAACCAGCTCTAACAGATGAGGATACACCCCAAAAACATTCTAGACGTGAATCAAATATGCATTGGGTCGTAGGCGCAATACGTAAATACTTCAGACTATCAATACATATTCAACATACCTTTCTAACCTAATGTAATATCTTTCATAGCTTTACCCAATCTCTTTTCTTATAACAGACTCAAGAAATAATGTCAAGAAAGTCAAACTGAAAGCTAAGGAAGTACTAAATTTAATAGGTGAAGAACGTATTATGGTTAAGTTTGATATTTATGATGAACCATTTGGGGAAACACGCAGCCTACTTTCGCATTTTTGTGGAATATTAGCATATGATTGCTCTTTAGTCTACCTATGACATACTTCAACTGCATCTTCGAACATATTATAAAGGAATAAGCTCTAAATACTGACGACTATACCACTGATTAATTTTGTCTTTGAATATATTTACATGTAGTAGAAAAGCTAACCAATATTTTTATTTTGAAGCCCAAACTCTTCTCTGACATAGCCGAATCAGTTGCTTGACGACATGTTTCTTTATCTATTGGAAAAAAGTGGGCTGCAAATAAGATTAACATGAGGAATGAAGTTGACGATCCACTTAAAACACCGAATCAATGGATTTCTTTTATTGAATACAATTTTAAAGAATCAACAAAGGTATTTATATAAATGAATTTCTTTATAGTTTTATAATTATTTTTTTCTAATTGAGGTTTAAATATATTTTTATAAGAAAATACGTCAAAGAAACCGTGAAAAACAAAAGAAACACCCAATTCTGCACACTGGTGGCTCCAAAGACAATGCTATAAGAAGGTTTGAAATGGTGAGTCAATTAACCTCGAATGTAATTATTCCTAAGTGGTAAATTATTTTGATTATATTTGTTTTAATTTATAGATGGCCAAGACTCGACAATGGCCTGGACGAGCACAAATGTACATTGCTACTCATAAGAATCAAGATAGAGTATATGTTAATGAAGCGGCAAAAGAAATATGTGTGAATTATACTTATGTGCCATAGACTCTTATCGAGAAATCAACTGCGGTATGCCAAATGAATTTTTATTATTAATATATTTTGATGATAAATTTTCTATATATAGGAAAAAATTGAGTCAGCTTTGAGCCAACACATCATAGATGAGTCTCAAGTTTTGCCAAATGATGTTGTTGGTAAGGTGCTAGGGCCAAAGCACTCTGGAAGGATGAGATGCTTGGGATTAGGAGTTATTTCTAGTAGAGTTTTTAAACAAGATAGACCTCATTTTGGTGGTACAAGTGCTAGTGGAGGTTCATGTTCATTCCAATGTCAAGAAAACTTTGCTCAAATATGAATTCTCATAATCAGATAATGAGTTCTTTGAATGCACATATGATAATGAAAGAAGGAACAATACCGAAATAATTTATGGGGCTCTTTGATTCTCCTTCAATGGGTTCTCCCACAACAACAAGTAAAGTTTTCTTTACTTTTTTTTTCAATTGAATCGATTGTGAAAAATTTTTCTCTAATTTTATGTTATTTTTGAACTGGTATGCTGCAATTTTTCTTGATTAGATTGGAAGTTTTTCTTGTGTTGTTTTATAGGTTGTTGTGTTTTGTATCCTTTGTTATAGCAAAGTAGTTATTGTTTAACTATCTATATTGTATCTTGTTGTATCTATCGGTTCCTTGTTGTTAATATAACTCGTGAGTTTTTTGTTTTTGTAATATTGTTGTTCTTGTCTTGTGTTGCTAATTTATCTTGATGGTTGGCTGGAAATTAGGTGTTAACACCACATTATATTATGTTCTTATTGTTGATCTTGAATCTGAGAGGGGTCATCCAAAAGGATCCACGATTTTCTTAACTAGTGGACTATTTTGGGTGTTTGTTTTCAAGCATTCTTGGTCATTCTTGGTCATTCTTGTATCATGATTGCCCAAATATCCAGAGGGGATTTGAGATTTGGTAGAGAAGGGCGTTCTTGGACCAGGATCTTCCCATCTTTCTGTTTCCTTTTATCATCGTCTCTAATAATTGATTATTGTCTAATTATGCTTATTTTGGTCTTTTACCACTTCTATTTGATGTCCTCTCCAATGAATCTTCATTTACTATTAGTTGGTTGACCTCTTTCTTGTAACATGATATTATTTGAGAGAATACTTCACATCCGGTCAAGGATAGTACTCTCCCACATGTTAGACAGCTTCGTCTTTTCCATTGATTGATCCTGTTTGTTTATTTGAAGTTAACTTGTATTATCTTTTCCTTATTTGAAGGATTTGGACATCTTGTTGTTATCATATAGTTAACACTATACACTAGGCTATATATAGCTAACCCTGCTTTTAGAACTGATTGAACCAGTTGACTGATCAACTGGAAATTAGACCCCTGGTCTTCTTAAAATCTATGGTTCTGTGAGTTGGAAATTAGACCCCTTCGGAAATAGGTATAGTCAGAGAGAATCTAATATAGTTTAAACTAAAACGATGATCACACTTGGATGAGTTATTTATATGTGCTACAATTCCATGCATGATGCAAATTACCCCGTCATCATATAGTGGAAGGGCGTAATATCCAACTTTAGCTATGAGAACTGTTAACTTCCACAAGGCACAAACCTAATGAAGCAGCTTGGTGAGGACCTGGGGTAGGGGTAGGGGGTCCATTTTATTTCTTTTTAACAACCCCAACCCACCAAATCTCAAACCCCTTGCAGCCATTTTGTCAGTATAATCCCAACTCCTGTCTGTGATTGAATTTCCTGAATTAATGATTTTATCACAAAGTGATCCATACAGAGCTCTCCTTTTTAAGAGTTGTGCGGCTTCCTGAGTGCTTAAATTTTGTTACAGGGAGAATTATGTTCAGTTTTACTAGACATGGATGACCAGTTTTACAAGAGATGGATGCATTGTTTTTTTCTCGTGTGAATACTTTAGCACCAAATTCCTCTTTGCGAACTTTAAAGTTCTTCATTGTCCTTTTCATTGTTTCATCGTTTCTGAAATTTGAAGTTGCATGACGTTTAACTTTTCAATCACTAACTTTGTTTTGCTTGAAAGGAGTTTGCTCAACCTATCAAAATTAGTACTCCCTGGTATTGGTCGTCTAATTTGCTTATTTTTCTCTGTGCTCCACCTTTCTTTGAGGTGCATATTTGTCCACTGCTTATGTATCAAAATGTCAGAATGACATTAAGAAAATATTTGTACTTGAGTTATAAGGACTGAAAGTTTATTGATTGATTTTTATACTTTGCATTTTTATGTAGCCAAGTGATGCGGCTAGTGGACCCATTTCGATGCAAGGAGATCACGTGATGATAATGATCCTGATCATGATGTTCTTTAATATTATTGCATTTGTCTTACAAATTTAATTATGATGATGTAATTGTGTGGTTGGAGTGAATCTTAGAATATTAAAGGTTTTGTGTTTAAATTTGATTTTGGAGTTTGAAGATACTAGTTAATGTGGAAAATTTGAAATTTGAAGATTTTAATGATGAAAATTTAATTTTGAAGTTTAATGTTCAATGTATTTTTGATATGCTTATCAATTACAATGTTTAATTACTCATGTTGTATTAATGATACATGAATTGAACAAATATTGGATTGTAGGTTATGCCTAAAGGAATAATTAAATTTAAGCTAAAATTAGAATCTATAATTAGTTATTAAAAATATATGGACCCCACTAAATTTAAAAAAAAAAAAGAAAATTGCGGAGGTTTTAAACCCCCGCAATTTTTAAATAAAACTTTATTATAAATAAATTAAATTTAGAGTAACGGGGGTCAACCGCCGCAAAATAACCTCCACAAATTAATTATGTGGGTCGGAAAAAAACTGTCGCAACTTGTTTGTGACGGCTCGTATTGTGGGGGTTTTGAGAACCGCCGTAATTATATTTTGCGGGGGTTTAAAACCGCCGTAATTATATTTTGTGGAGGTTCAAACGTTAAAATTAATCCCCTCAATTTGGGCCATTTCTTGTAGTGCCTATATAAGAGTATTTTCTTCCTTGTGTTAAAGTGTGAAAGATGTACAAGAAGATATATGTGAAGTATGGAAAAATATTGTAGTGTATAGTAGCAAAAGAGAGAGTTGAGACAATAAAAAAAATTCAAAGTCTCCAACTATATTCACTATACAAAAGAAAGTAGTTATATTAGTGAAAAAGAGAGTTCAGACAAAGAAACTATTCTAAATCTTTAACTATATTCACTATACAGAAAGAATAATTATATGTCGAAGGAAGGTATTTTAGTGATGGAACTTTGGACTCTTCAATTAATCCGGAGTTGCTTGAGTTGTACAACATGATGGGTTGTCGTATTCTGGAGGGGGCAAGTTAAGAGTTGATACTACTGGATCGGTGTAGATTATGCCGCAGTTGGCTTTAATCTCCTTAAAGAGAGAGAGAGATCCTCACCTTATCCAGACGATATCTATATTCATTTTTTTATTTTACTTTTCAACTGTAATTATTATAATTTGTGGTATATTTTACAAATAATTTTAAGAAGGTACATATTTTGTTACAGTTTGAAAAATTACAAATATCAAGATGGAAGATCTCAACATCTCCAAGTCACTAGTCTCTTCAAGAGATGGAAGGAAAGGTATGAAGGGTAAATTACTTTTCTACATGCTTAAATCAAACGAAGAAAAAGTAAAAAAAAAATCTACTTATTGCAGAGAAAAGGTAAAAAAAATTATTTACATAATATTTTCATAAATAAGTAATAATACTTTTCATAAATATTTGATTTTATTAAATTTTCTAAATAGTGGGGGTTTATGAAATGAGAAAAATATCATCATAAAAAATGTGATGTTTGCACTTTTGAGAATGAGTTAAAAAAGGTATTACAAGTGCATATATTAGTATTAGAATAAATCGCATGTTACTATTTAGTATTTACACATTAGGTGATGTCTTTTGCTCTACATGCATATTATCAAAAAGAATGAAAAATTGAGTAGCCATTTTGACATGATAAATTGGGTGAAATAAATTTCATTCACGAAATGAAAAATATTTAAATCATGTGATGAACATTTTCTTGACATGTCACATTATTATGGAAGGAAAAAATTGTGAAATATAATTTTGTTGATTGATGAGCCTTGCAACTTCTTTTGGTGCAAATATATAAAAATCGTGTGACACTTAAAAAAAAAAGAGTCACTACAACAAATTTGGTTATTTGGGACGAATTATTTTGTCACTTATAAGTCATATTTCGTCGCAAAAGATTTAGCGCGACGAAAAAAAATTCGTCAATCAATCGTCTCCAAAAGTGGGTCGCTAAAAGTAGACAAAGATGATTTAATGTTTCGTCACTAAAAAAATTAAAATAAAAATCATCCCAAATGTGTAACATTTATGACGAATCTGTTTGTCATAAAAATATAGTTTTTTTGTAGTTGATGATATGTTTTTGTCACTAAAAAGTTATCAATACCGATAAATTTTCATCGTTGCTAATTATTTAGTTCAATCAGCGACGACACCAATTGTCTCTAGAGTATATATATTTCATGGTTGAACAAATGTATTTTCGTTACTGTTGAGAACTTTTGGTATACAACAAAAATTTTCGTCCTTAAATGTATGAATTAGTGACAAATTTATTATTATAATAAAGATTAATAATTTTATAATTAAATCTACCATTTTGTCACTAAAAATAGTATTTTTTTACTGACAATGTAGAATCGTCACTAAATTATTATGATTACTGACAATTATTATTGTCATAAAATACAAAATTAATTTTGTATCAAATAAATAGAAAGATATTGAGACAAATACATACGTCACTAAATATAGTCAAACTTATGACGAACTAGTTTATTTCATGACAAAAATAATTGTCTTGAAAAGTCTAATTTAATCGTTGCTAAAAGTTATCTTTGATAATAAAATCTTTTGTCACCAATTACAAGAAAATGCTTAATTATTTCATATTGATATTATTTTTCAAATTAGAATTGAATAAATCAAAAATAAAATTTATAAAACATGTCAGATTGATAAAATTCACCCATAATCATACAATTAAAAAAACTAGAAATATACTAAGGTAATATCTTCTCACAGGGCAAAGAAAAGTAAAACAAGTCCAGCATAAAGAAAATCTAACTTAAATATAGTACTAAATAATACTCCTATCCTAAACTAAGACAGATATGTAGAGGTTTCTTCCAAAGTACCAATAACGTGTTGTTCTTGCAATTAGTCTTCATTAAACTCACTTTTACACCTATGGAAAAGAGAAGAAAATTAAGATTGATGATGATACTACACTGAGACAACAAACCTTAGATCAATACTACACAAAGACACAAATCATTGCAGCAAAAGCACAAAAATGAGAAAAATAAAATAAGATCAAGGCCACAACATCTCAACTTGCACTATCATGAGATGGGATGATGAACTGAAAATAAGAAAAGAATAAGAAGATAGTCCTGAAAAGAGTGAAAACCAGCAATAAAAACACATGAAAAACACCCAAAATTAGCATGTAATGAAAGACAAAAATTCTGCACAACAAGACACAATTTCGGATACAAGTCACAAAACCACCAAGGGTGCTTCAAATCATGACCAGGTGGACACAATCAATGGAATATACAAGTTATAGGAAAGTACCACCAGTTTGACACAAGATCAAGAAAAATGGAAAAAGCAAAAAAGAAGAAGCAAGAAGACCAATGTTCAACAACAAATGTGGCAACAACACCAAGAAAAAATGTACAAACCAAGAGCGTCACCGGATACTCAAAAAATCTCTAAGAATTAATTTGATATACTTGAACCACAGAGCACCCCAGGTATGGATTTAAATGCTTATGTTCCTTGTATTTCTATTGGTTTAGCCACTGGTGATGTATTTGGTGAAAAAGAGGTGTTGCAATTGTGTCCCACCCCACCTGTTTCACCTGTGTGTTTTTATAATGAAAGTGATGATGGTGTAGAAGGAGTTGAAGGGTGTTTTGCGGGTTTGCAGGAAATAAAAGGAGGGGATAAATACCAACATCTTAATGATGTGGTTGTTGGTAGTGATCCCAAGGATTGCGAAACTGAAGATGATTCACTTGCACCTACTGATCTAGTCAGTTCTAATGGCCAGTTAAGTAGGAAAAAGAAGAAGGTTCTGGCAAGAAAGCAAAATAAAATGGATAAGGAGGAGTCAAAAAGAAAGGATAGGGATAGGATACGAGATAATCAACATAAGGGTCAAAAGAGAGTTGATCTTGTTGCAGAACAACTTGATGAATAATCCCCCCCCCCTTCTAAGGAAAGATGAAAAACCTTCAAGTTCCAAGGATTTGTGTATTGAAAATAAGGCTACTTATCCTCTCGAGGAAGATAAATATAAGGTAATTCACTCCGAGGATGAAGTAGATTATGATTCAGGTGACAGGGAAGAGAACGAAGAAAAAAAATAGGTTGCAGCAAAAGAAGGTCTTTCTACAAGAAGTTTTCAGCAGAGAGGTTCTTTCTCTAAAAGTGGAGATGAATTGAGTAGTAATAGTTAAAGATGACAAATTGGGAATTTGGAAATTGAACTTTTTTAGCAGTAAAAATAAAGAAATTCACATTCACCAACACCCCCAAATCTAGTCTAGTATGATAACTCATGTTGGGCCATGTTGATGCACATAATTTATATATTTAATAAAGATAAATTAAATAGAACTTATCATATAAATTTATGTTACCTCTAACCTTGACGGTGATGGGCTAACAAGAAATTATATTTTCTTAAGCATTTCCTCTTGGCGTGCCGCTACAGTATTCAATTGAGAATTTAATGCTTTGATATGCGAATGCTGGTCTTGTATCTGTTATTGTTGGCTTTCTACCACCCTCAGTCTGGTCACTAGACTGAGAAATGACCGGTATCAGGATACCTAATGGAACAACAAAGGCATGACTAATGAGAGCATCAGTAAGAATATAACCATGTTATTGGATTATCCCAAATAAAACTTTCTATACTTAATACCTAACTCACCCAATGATTGTGTGTAGTAGTTCATGAACATACCTGCAACCATATTAAGGTCATTCTACACCTGTTAATTGTCATTTTCCAATGCCTTCACCTGACAGAGGCTTGTATATTTTTTTTGTTGCCTATGGATGTTGTTTTCCACCCTCATTATTGATTTTCTGATTATTGGATTAATGTTCTCTAGGCTACATCTTTATGAATTAGACATTACAATGGCATGACTATGAAGGCCAAGGAGTTTTCCTGTATATTCATACTGTGATTTCAAATATTTGCATGAAGAAGAAGCTACTCTTTTTAATCATCTCTTTATTCAAGTTTTCTTTTTGCAGATTCTCTTTATGGAACTGGAATAAACTCCAAATGTTTTCGACTCCATCTTAGCCAGTGTTATCAAAAGTGAAAAGCACAAGAAAGCTCTAAGTTCAGATGGATAGTGTTCATACAATAGTGCGGACCTACACTTATCTGAACACGTTTGATACTTAAGTTAGTGATTTTATCTTCATATATTGCCAACAAATTTTATTTTAGACACTCAAACTATGGCTTCTGAAAAAATGGGGGACAACAAACTTATAATATGCAGGAGGGGATCTAACTGATTAACTCTGTACTTTTACATGGGCTTCTTTTTTCTACCACCAAGAAAGGTGATGAAAGAAGGAAGGAGGTCTGGAAATATTAGACAGTGTGATCTCTAGGGTATAGTTGACTGTTTTGGTAGAGATCTTTGTCCATTTTGCTGACCAACAAGCACAGGGAAAGAACACTATGCATGTGTTAGTGTCTACCCTAGAAATATTGGACAGTGTGAAATCCAAGTAAACTGTAAACATACAAGAATATAACACACGAAATCTTAACAGTCATTTCTTGGAGAAACAACACTAAAAAGGGTGTTTACGGTTAAATATAAAACATGCATTATAAGCAGTCCGTACAAGACATCACCAACACTTAAACGAACCACATGAACTAATTAGTTCCCATGGATGTCAATCGGGATAAAACAACTAGTTTGGCCATCTCCCTTTTGGTCCACAAAACAAAATCAATAAGCCAAACTAGCTTAGAAGGTCATTTTTATTCGAAACCTCGCGGGTCTAAAATTTTTTAATGTTGTGACATCCATAGAAATCAATATCATGAGAAAGGTTTAATCTCGTCAGAATGAATCTTATGATAAAGGAGGATGAAGAAGCACCAGGCACACCTTTGTCTTCACATTTGGTTAAGATAATGCAGAGTTATGAACAAATTTAAGAAAGTGCCTTAAGATGGAGAAGCACCTGACACACCTTTGTTTTCACGTTTGGTTAAGATAATGCTTGTCTTAAAATAATACACGTACAAAGTCAATAATTATTTTCCCAAATGTGTGCTTTTCGAAAACAATTAGGCTAATGCTGATGGAAATGGAACCATACACTATGAAGAGTTTATCACAACAATAATGCACATGAATAAAATGGATAGAGAATAACATCTTTACACAACATTTCAATATTTTCATAAGGATTGTTGTGGGTAAGTTTCATAATGCAGTTATATTTTTTTATTTTATTCTAATAATACTATTATCGGGGTCAACTAAGAATACTTTTATTGTTATATTGAGTACCTGTTACTTTCCATTATGTCATAATTATGTAACAGTAAGGAGCAAAACGAAGCAATCTAGAACTAGCAAATTATTAACGATTTGGAGGAGAGAGTTTCTAGAGCTAGAGACGATTTTTCAATAGAGGGGCTGATTTGGGCGATAGTGTTTTCATAGAGCCAAATTTGAGAGGGGCAGTTTGAGAATTTTTTTTTTTTGGTTAATAGGTAGTTTGAGAATTGAGAGAGCTGACTCTTTCATTTGTTTTTTTAAATTATTTAAATTATGATAATAAATATTAAAAGAATTAAATAAATATATATTTTTCCTTTACACTTTATAAAATAGTGACACACAATTATTTTTAATAATAAATATTAATTTATTAAAATTTTAGTGACCTCATGAGGTTGCAATGCTTAAAATTTTATTATTATTTTGGTGCTAACTTTTCCCGCATTTTATTTTGGACCTCTTGAAGTACTTAATATTATATCATTGAATTTATTTTATTATTTAACCACTTCACGGGTTCTATTTATTTAAAAATAAATTAAAAAGATAAATTGAGGGGATAAGCGACCTCATGAGGTCTCTAATTTTCGACCTATTTTTGAGGTCTCTTTTTCTTAGTTTCTTTTTACAGCTTTTTTTAGTATTGTTTAGTCCTGAGACTTCAATGAATCGTTATGTTGGTGTTATGTTTAATATCCAATCACCAATTGTTGTAAGGGTAGCCAACAGAGAGAAACCTTTACAAGATTCTAGTGGAAGAGTAACAATATCAGATGATAAAAATCTTGTAATCTTGAACTCACAAAATACAAGTATATTCACCAACTGTGAAAAATTAAACTATCCCTCTTAAATACTGAAAACTTGACTTTAAGACAGCTCCAATGGGAGAGTTCTCTGGGAAAGTTTTTGGGATCCTTCAAATTCTTTCTTGTAGTCCATGAAATTTGATATTGATAAAAATACTTTTACATTTATGTGAGAGGTGGCTTTACTCCTTACAACATGGAGCAAATGTTGGCATTAAGGACAAGGGTACACTATGCATGGTCGCGCTTTTAGTGATCTTCGTCCAATATTGATTGATGCTGCAAAGATGATGCTCGAAGGATAAATTCCATGACCTTATAATAGCCTATCAAAAAATGCGAGCCAACTCTGTATATGATCGCTAAGAAACGTGCTCAACTAGACAAACTAATGAATATCTTTCTAAAACTTTTTAAGTTGTATGGGAGAAAATCTCAATGATGTTTTGGCTCAACTAGATACATGTTATGTTTGGTTGCTAGTTAGTAGGTCAGTAGTTCAAGTATAACATTAATGTGGTTGTTTGGTTAGTAATTTAGAAATATTCAAAAATAACCTCTCTATCTATTTGATTAGATTAATTGATGGTTAAACCGTGACAATAATACCATCGTTGCTAATTGTTTGACTTATTAGTTATAAAAACTATTATCACAATTAGATATAAAATTTTGTGGCTAAAATTTACAATATGATAACTTCAAACTTTAATTAATTAGTTGATCATATTTAACTTCGGCCTACTTAAATATTTCTCACATGTACAAGATTAACTTACTTACTTTACACCTTCCAAAAAATTTATTCAATAAGTTCACTTCAACCTTCACACAATTAGATCGAGTCTTATTTTCTATAGCTATATCAATATACAATGAATTTTCTATAATCATAAACAAAAATAGCCAAAGATTAATTTATATTTAGCCACTAAATTTTTTTCGAAGAAAAAAATAGTTAAATTATTCAGCTACAAATTTTAAATT
The DNA here is from genome assembly GCA_030864225.1 of Capsicum baccatum var. pendulum. Lineage (NCBI taxonomy): Eukaryota > Viridiplantae > Streptophyta > Magnoliopsida > Solanales > Solanaceae > Capsicum > Capsicum baccatum. The sequence goes on from CM061560.1 coordinate 164,247,114, forward strand.
ATCACTACTTAAGGATGACATATTTTGTGATAAAATTAAGTTATCACTAAATCACAGATTGATTAGAGACAATAAAATGAACGTCACTAATTGTTTCTAGTATTAGTGACAAAAAATGAGATCACAATTAAATATTAAATTTTGTAGCTAAAACTTACAATATTTAACTTCGAACTCTATTTTGTCACTATTGAAACAACTTATTTATTATGACGATTTTTTTGTGTGTGTCTAAAATTGTAACTAATTTGTGATAAAAAATAATTTTTCACGAATTGAATACATTATTAGCAACAAAAAGGAGTTTCACTGAAAACATAAAATTCGTCACTAATGGTACTTAATAAATGGCGCCAAAATATTTTTTGGTGGGAAACTTTTGAGGACAAAACTTTGCTACGAAATTTTATGTATCGTCACTAAAAGTATGTGCTTCATGTATTTAGGTACGAAATGTAATTTTCGTTATAAAAAGTTTATAATTAGTGACGAATTCCATTTCGTAGCTAATAAATTCGTAGCTATATATCAATTTTTTTGTAGTGAGTTTGCTTGCCTAGTAAAAGATATGAAATATGTGACTTATTGCACTTGAAATGATAATGTTTATGCAATAAAAGTAATTAGCGGCTACAAGCAAATCAGGTATATTTACTTAGTAAAAAGTTATGGTTTATTTCATTTGAATAAAAAAAAATTGCTATACTTAAAAGTACTTTGTGATGAAAATGAGTAACTTCGGTGCTAATTGTTGAAAACAAAAATTTATCATGACTAACTCTACTATGGATCAAATAGTGAGTTTGAGGTTTTAACTTCAGCTAGGAAAAAAGTGAATAGATTTAGACTTATTATATCACACTTTATTTTGAGAAATTAAATTTTCTCTAATTTTATCAACGATATTGTAATAATTGTGTTAATTTTATCAGCTAATTTGATCAACGATATACCAATATTAATTGTATTAATTTTGTAATAATCTTGCAGATTCATAGATTAAGGCTTTGACAAGATCAAGGTTTGAAGCACATCGAGGGGAGGAATGAAGCCTATAAAAATGCACGAGTCATATATGAGAAAATTCAATCTGGAGACTAGAGATTCTATAATCTGGTTCAATGGAAAGAACGAATCATATGATGACTTGGTGTGGGATGTTCCTATGATGTGAGTACATTTTGTTCCTGTAATAATGTGTGATATTAAGTCTAAGAACTCTTAATGAAATTTACATTTAGTATGAGTGGGGTGTCAAAATTACACGAACAACCTCAACAGATTTCATCTATATTAGTGTGGAAGTAGATCAATTCCTATGAGGATGGGGCTTATTCACAAAACGTTCATGAAAATTGAGATAGCACATGATTGTAATGTGATGGATATTAAAGTTTATGTCAACACTTTAATTATTGTGTATAGACAGAAATATTTTATTTTCCTCAAGTAGTTATAGTTCAAGTTGGAAATCACTACTAATTCTGAAGTAAAGGTTATTATTTTACTAAATGAAGGTTTAATGCAGAGCAAACCTTCATTATGCATAATAATCTCCCATCAAGTAAATTGATGAACTCTTATTTTAATATTAAAATGAGTAAGAAATTGATGATTCATTTGAGAATTTTATTTTATTAATATTGCTCTTATTGAAATTATTTTCTGTTGCATGTTAAGTGTATGTGTAATTATGATGATTTATGTTTTTTGAAATTAAGTGACTTAAGTTACAATTGTGACTTAGGTTACAAATTCTTTATGCAGCTCAAATACACATAATTTGTTTCTATCATATTATTCTTGTAATCCTTATAATATTTGTAACCTATAGGCTATTGATCAACCCACTTAATATTCCACTATTTCTTCATTTACTAGATGAAAAAAATACTATATTGATATAAAGAGTGTTTTCTTCCTTGTGTTAAAATGTGAAAGATGTAAATGATATATGTGAAGTGTGAAAAAATATTATAGTGTATAGTAATGAATGAGAGAGTTTAGACAAAGAAAAATATTTGAAGTTTCAACTGTATTCATTATACAAAAGAGAGTAATTATATTAGTGAAAGAGAAAGTTGAGATAAAGAAAATATTCTAAGTCTTTAACAATTTAACTAGATTAACTATAGAAAGAGAGTAATTATATGTCCAGAGTTGCTTGAATTGTACATTATGATGGGATGATCTATTCTGAGGGGATAAGTCGAGAGTTGATACTGCTGGATCGGCGTTGATTATGCCACAGTGGGCTTGAATCTCCTTAAAGAGAGTGTTATCAACGCCTCACCTAGAAGATATTTATATTCATCTTTTGTTATTTTAATTTTCAATTATAATTGTTGTAATTTGTGATATATTATACCAAAACATTAGATATATCGCTTATAAATGTAACTGTTTATGCTTAAAACTATAACAAGAACCAATATCCACGCGTAATTAAGAAAACACATTTCTACAATATCCAAAGAGTAATTCTTTTCTTATTTTGGTTCATTATATATTTGGTGTATGATACTCACTTTGGGGATTGATTAATCCCGATTAGTGTCAGGAAGTCCCACCAATTTGAAGGGTAAAGTACTTCCTATCAAAGATAATTTTATTTACAATGATCGAATCGCGAAATTTCTGATTGAGAATGGAAAAATACTTGCTATAATACTACACCACAACAAGATTGGTAGTATCCAAATTGTAATTTATACAAGTAAAATCGGACAAGTGATGATTGTAACTCTACTAATATACAAGTAAAACAAGATAATACATATGGCAATAAAATAATAGAATAATAAAAAGAAAGTATATATATATATATATATATATATATATATATATATATATATATATACATGGATCTACCTCTTTTATGTGTTAATAATTAATCAATGTCATTTTCCATTTCAATTGGTAGATTTAAATTATGTTACTTTATATCTTGAAACGCAGTGGCGAATGTAGAGTAGAAGGTGTGGGTTCTCGGGAACCCACACTCGCTGTCGTAAGGCTTAAAATTACATAGAAAAATCGCCAAAAGTTATAAATATTAATAGGTGGAAACCCATAACTAAACCAAGGGATAGCTTAGTGGCAGGAAAGGAGCCCTTGGGAACCCACAAATTTAAAATTCTGAATCCGCCTCTATTGAAACGTTGTGCGTATTAGGAGCATGCACACAACTCACAAGCCAGAAAATACAGAGAGTAGAGAGACAGGCCAAATCTGATATAGATGTGATACTGCTGGGCGTTCACTTTTGGTGTTCGACTTGTAATATTCATACATTACACACAGCTCCATAAACTGGCAAATTGGCCATGCAAAAGTCTCTCTCTTGCCATTTCTTTTTCTTTTACTAATAATGAGCATAAGCCGTTATTGGAAAAATAACCATCAAATACAGTTCAACCATCTATTTTATAAAATATGTGTACAACAAATAGATAGTGTATATCTTATATTAAATGTATATATACTAAACATATAATATACATACACTAACTCTACACAACATATATATAGAGAGAGAACAAATACAGTTGAAGTATATAGATAATGTATACTCCGATCATATTAATAAACTAATTAACCGAAAAATGCATTTACAATAAGTTTTCCGTTATTTATACCACCAAGTAAAATTGACTTGTAATAATTCTACATAAGTTTCTAAATAGGGAGAGGACTTGCTAAATGCTATGGTTAATTACATTGATCCGAAAAAAGTTTTTTGGAGGGGTACGTTTCAAGGTTATATTTACACTTTTTATAAATGGAAAGAAAATTTAAATAGTGACCAAAAAAGAGACAATTTGTGTAAATCGACCATACACATTGCGGGCCTCCTTTCTCGGTAGACGTCTTGTTATTTTCTATCATGAATGAATGCTAGTATGAATCTTGCCACTAAGGCAACAGACCAAACTCCAATGGTTTTCCTCTGGCACTGCCTCCTATACCCTTACTTTTTCTGCAGCACTAAATAATTGTCACAATGGGATCACTTCAAAGGATTTCCCAATTTGCTCTAATTGTTTTTGGCAGTATACATTTAAAGATTCTAATTAGATAAAATTGCATTTTCATATAATTAAACCTTATTTGTCAAAAGTCACCTATATGTAAGATCTTGAGTATATTTTGTTTGTCAAATGCAACATTATTTCATATACAAGTGTATATTATTTTCATCTATGTGGGAAGAGAAATAAGGGATCGTTTGGTGCAACATATTAGAACAAATAATTTTAAAATAAAAATTTTGGTGTCTTATTTGGTTGCCACATTCAGAATAATTTATCCCGATATTAACAAATAGTACAAGAATAAGTTATCCCATCCTTTTGATGATATAATAATTCCAATATAATTTATCTTGAGATAAAGCTATAAAATAACCAAATTACCTTCCCAATAGATTATGTTCGCATTCATGGAGATTTGATGATGATAACCAATTTAAGAACACTGGTGGAGCTTGGCTGTGTGCTTGAAGCTTTTAAATATTTCAATTCTATTTCAGTTCATTTTTTTTATTTTGAAGTATTTACTATACTCATTGTTTAGATAAAAGAATATTCATGGAGTAAATGTTTTAATATAAAGTTATTGGGGATTGTCATTATATTACCTTTTTCATTTTGTTAATTATTTAATCACTTTTTTTTAAAAAAAAAACGTTCTCTAGTAAACGAGAGACTTTATTACTTTTCACATATTTTTGTGTATTTATTTATTTTTACTGTCCTGCAGATTAGGAGCAACACCATTGATGACATTATTTGCTCTATTGTTGGGACTAATGAATTTATCATATGATTCGAATCAATACTGCAGTTGTCTAATCTTTATTTTACTTTTGTTTATATGACATGATAGAACTTTCATAAAAATAATAGTTCTCCTTATCAATGTAATTTTCAATTTTCATAAAAATAATTTATATCTATAATCTATAATGTATAGTTTATAATCTATGATATATTAAAAGTGTGAACGACATTAGATATGTTATTTGAACTTTTTATCCTTAATTAAAAGTCATTGTTTTAAACAAAATCGCATTTTCACTATTTTTTCCAAATATTTAATAGTTGAAAATTAATTAAATATATTTATGGTAAAACATCTTCTTATTAGAAGCCATCAAAATTTCACTATTTTTTCCTAATTTAAGAGTTAAAAATTAATTAAATATATTTATAGTAAACCCCTTCCTTATTAGAAGTTATCAAAACTAATGACAACTAATACTTTTTGCATTAGTTTAATAATTTTAAATCAACTAAATTTGATTTTAAGAATACTTAAAAAATCTAGAAATAAATATAAAACTGTTAGAATAAGAAAAATTTAAGAAGTACCAGATTTTAAAAAGTTTTAAGTACGTAAATCAATGATTTTGTAAAGATTTAACTTTAAAATAAGAGAAGATTCTTAAATGTAAGAAAATAATCATAACACAAATATGATGCAAATTGATGCGTCTCTCTTATCCTCTGGCAACAAGGAAAAGAGATATTGTATGACAAATGTGAATGATGATTCATCAATCACTTATTAAAGTGTGAAAGATTATTATATTTTGTATTAATAATTGTATGACAAACGAGCAAATGACAAACGCAAAAGAGATATTTATATTATTATATTAAAGTGTGAAAAATTTTTGACAAGTGATTTAAATTTTTTTACTTTATTAAAAATCTACGCAATAAATAAAATTATTTAATTTTAAATAATCAAACGTTATACATGCGAGACATGTGTGGTTAAACTAGTTAAACTAAATAAGGTGAAAGATATTCTTGTAAATAAACAATATATTCTTAAGAAGAATGCAATACATATTATTTTTGTGGTATCACAAATCAAAACCACTAGAAGATGACATCAGAATAACTAATCTTAAAACAACTAATTCCAACATGTTTCCAACCAAACAAGCCGTAATAGTGATATACTAATTGCAGCTTTCTCAGCGTCTTTCTTCTTTTGCATTTGCCTTTTTTTCCAATTCTCAGTTGTTGCTTTATCCCTCTTTTTCTAACCTTAAATTTTCAAGCACAATCTTATTATTTGGTGATTATTGAGCCCCCTTTTCAAGATTTTCTACTCCTAAATAAGTTTTATTTGACTTTTTGGTTAACTCGTCCATTTAATCGGGGACAAGAGAAAACAGGAAATGAAACTGAGGTCAATTACACATCATCCAATAAGTTAAATAAAATGCTTAAATTTTTTTTAAAAAAGCTCTTCTAATTGAAAATTCATCTTCACAATGGTATCTACACCCATTTTTTTCTTGAGCTGAGATTACTATATTTTATTATGTATATGATTGCAGGGAATATTTTGAAAAAGCAATTTTATGATAATGAATGATAATATATCTGATGTCATGATAGATAAATTTAAGATACTTATTTTGTATGTACTTAGAGATATAGATGTTGCAGATATAAGAAAAATTATATTAGAGAAAGCATATGGAAAAAATTATACGGATAGAATAAATTATATACCACACATACCTAACTACTCTTATAAATATTTATTATGTTAAAATTACGTAGGACTTTTAAAGATACGCAAAAATTACAGTTACTAGAAAAACAGATAAAAATAAATATAGACAAATACATGGAAAATAAAAAATATATAAAATCTCTTAATAAAAATATGCAAAAACTACTAAGTCTAAAACAAATAGCTATAAAATATCAATCTTAAAAAATAGCCCATTTAGACTACCTTAGAATTTTAGTCTTATATATACTTAAGGATATAGAAATAATAGATATTAAGAAAATGATATTAGAAGAAGTAATAAACTATGAAATAAACTATGAAATAGAAATGATAAATGCCACAGCACAAATATACGAAGACATTTACCCAGAAGGATATTATTCAGACCAAGATTGTGGATGTTAGAATATATTAGAAAAACTAGAGAAAACCAAGATAATCTAAATAACGAAATTAATTACAGAAACCGAATTAGAAAAATAATGGAAGATCTAAGAGAAGAGTTAATATGGATAGAAAAAACCTTAGAAAATTTAGAAAAAAGTACATGTAACAGTTTATATAATATAAAAAACTCACTACGAGAAGAACAACACAAAATAATAAATGACATAGAAAATCTAGAATTAGATATACACTACAGTACAGAAAGAATAAGTTATTACACAGAAATTTGTAACTCAGCAGTTACTACAGGATAAAATAATAAACTAAAAATTAATGAATACATCTAACAAAAAGAATAACTTATTAAAACAAAATCTAAAAAATAACCACGCACAAAAAAGAATAGATTCATCAGTTATAATAAATCTAATGAATCTATTTATAAATCTCTTTATCAGCTTAGTTATCCGCACCCCCTCCAAATGGTTATTTTAAAAAGGTACAATTAAGATGCACTCTAATCCTAATTTATGGAATGACACTAGATAGCTAATTGTTTTATTTTAGACCGTCTACAAGATAGAAGATGAAAAAGGTGAAGGCAACTTGGTCAGGTCACACTCATTCGTGCCCCTCCCATGCGTTGCACGCGAATCTTTGACAAAACACAAGAGGTTAAGTGGGTGGAGTTGGGTGAAATGTGTCCAATAAAATAATAATTTTGTATCTCATCATTTACCAAACCAATTGATAAACAATGTGTGAAAACCGGGGAAACAAATATTACACGCCATATTTGTCATCAAATCATATATATATATAACGAAATGAAAAGGTCATAACAAAATTCAAAATATGATTGTTTGATAGAAAAAAGAAAATTATAATTATAATTAAAAAATTGAGTGTGAAATGTGATTATGATGATGAGCTAGGCAGGCTCACACCTAGACACATGTTAATGAATATGATTAGTAGTAATCCAATTAATCATGATTAGGTTGGTTTGACGTGATATATATTTGGATGTTTATCACACACACAAACGGGTCATTTGGTAGAGTATATTGGCAAAAATAATGCATGTATTAATTAATGTTTATTATAAATACTTTGAAGCATTAGTTATACACTCTATTGTGTATTAAGGTGCGTATTACTAATGGGTCAAAATCATTTCCCCTTCCCAACTTTGTCTTAAAAATCAACCCCCAAACTTTAAACAATAAGCATACTCCTCCTTTATCCTAATTGACTTTTTAAAATTCATATTTTACCCTTTATCATCAATTTTTTTATTCCTTTTTTTTTTAACTTCTTTAACATCATCATATTTTCATTTTAAAAAAAATTCATATAACAATTTTTTCATAAAAACATAAACATTATTCATATAACATAATTTTCATAAAAATATAAACATTATCTTCTAGAAAAAAAAGTAAGAAATATATAGCTAATGATGATCTTTATGGAGTAAATTAGCATAATAAGAAGATTAGTTTTATTAATAATAATCAAAACTATAATATTTATTTTAACAAATGAAAATAATAAGTACTACTAATTTTATAAATATATTTCAATGCAGAAAATACAAACAATAAATAAAAGAGATAAGCCTCTAGTATCACTCCGAACTATGGTCAAAGTTGTTACGACACACTCCAACTTCACAGGGGTCCTATTATCCCTTGAACTCAAATGTAGCGTAATTTTATCATTTTTTGTGCTAATGTGACACCTTTATTACATAAAATGGAGCCCATATCAAAGGTGTCACGCCATCTAAGAAGATTGATAAAAGGTATCACGTTAGCTAAAAAGATTGACAAAAATACGCTAAAATTTAGTTTAAGGGGTAATAGGACCCCCGTGAAGTTGACGTGTGTCGTAGCAAATTTGGTCATAGTTCAGGAATACTAGATGTTTTTCTCGAATAAAAATAAGTTCAAAATTTAAAGATTATATTTATTTATATAAATTATAAAATATGTAATACTCTATTAATGGAAATCACAGCTTATTTACTGATATAGACAATCGATAATATCGTTTCTTATCACTTGATCCTCATGCTAAAAATAAATGTTTTAGTTTATCTGCTCAATTTGTGAATTCAAGAGAATTGTATTATGTTCTTTTTCTACCTTTTAGTGTTAAATAACTATATAAAGTAACAGTATAGACAAATTTAAAGTTTCAAATTATTATTAATAAGGTTAATTTAGCAAAATATAACTCTAAGCAAAATTTTCTTAAGGATTGTGTTATATCAACAATAAGATAAGTAATGAAACAAATTTAGTAAGAGAGTGATAAAACACGAAAATATACGCACATGTATGTACATGCATATGTATATATACACACTTAGGGGTGAGTTGTTTGGAAATAGGTTATTCCGGGATTAGTTATTACAAAGTAAGTTATACTAATATGTATGTGTGATAACTTATCTCATCACTGTGGTAAAAATGGTGCCACAAATAATTTTGAGACTACCTAATACATTTAATTAAACGCAGTATAAATAATCATGAACTTTATCTCTAAATTATTAGAATTATACCTCAGACCAAACGACTCTTTAATATATATAATACTAAAATAACGATCTTAAAAATAATATTGAATTTTGTGATAAATTTATAAAATGTATTAATTTGCGTATAAAGTTAATAAACTTAAATAAAATGCTATAAATATCCATGTCAAAAAAATATTTATTACATATAATATAAAAAGATATTACATAAATATGGAATTAAAATTATAAGGACAAAATAGACATTGAATGGGATAAAGGCGGAGTATGATTATTGTTCAATGTTGAGGGGGAGTTTGATTTTTTAATCAAAGTTGGGGTGAAAATGATTTTCACCCATTACTAATACCACCCATTTTCTATGTATTAGTAATGCAAAGTCTTTAATACATGCATTAACTTATTAAATGACCTTAATACCCCTCAATTTCCCTCTCAAAATATTTCATCATTCCTTTTTCTGCCATTTTAATTTGCAATAGTGAATTTTTTCAAAACATTTCACAATTTTTTTCCACCATTTTAATCTACATTAATGAATAATTGATTTAAATAATTGTAACATATTTTTGCTTTGCTTCGAGGGTCTTAAAAGGATTAAAAAAATTTGAAACTATTTCTTAATTTTACGTCTTATATTTTATTTTTGTTTCGATTATGTTAATCTGTTGGCGTAATATTTCATATGCAAAGACGAAGGTCTTGCAATTAATCCGAAACCTCTATATACTAGTTCAACAATACTAATAATATTTGAGATGACAAAAAAATTTTGTTGCAAAAAAATATACAAAATCAAAGAAGGGTATTTTTGTAATCAAACATTTCTTCTATAGAAATTATGTAAGATGCATTATTTTGTATACATCAAACCAAACAATGTATAAGAAATAATACATACATAATTAATATAAGCATAACTAATACAAGCATTATTAATACAAACATTATTAATACACTATATTTTGCATTGATCTTATATACTCACCAAACTACCCCTAATTGATCCTAGTACAACTTTCTTTATTAGGTTTAAAAATCAACACTTTCCACTGTTATTGTTGGCGGAAAGAGTAGAATTCGTACCTCAAGAATCTTATTTGGTCCCCTAATATGTCTAATTATATATTTAGTGTCGAGTTTTCCTATAAACCATGGATTAATGACCTTAATTAAGATAAGCTTGAAAAGATATGCAATTAGAGAAACTGTTTAAATTAATGTTACTTATCGCTACCTGACACTCCTTATGATTTCACATTAAAATTTAGTTTTCTTTTGTCTTTACCTTATTGTAGATACATAAAGGTTTATTGGATTAAATTCATACAAAATTTAAATTTGATTCATATTTGTTTGGGTTTAAAATTAATTTGGACTTTAGAAATAGCAAATCTATTTTATTTAATTCATAATCAAGGTCCATCTCACCTTGAAACTCAAACTCATACCATGTGTCAAGTGACACGGCATACAAGTCAAATTAAAGACCAATAAGACGAGGTCACACGTTCAAATAATGTGGCAAGTCAAGTTAAATTTAAGAGTCAATAACATATCGTCAAGTGTCCAAAATGACATATTTTTGATCTATCACAAGCAATCTTATCACATGACATTTGTGATAAGCTTAATGACTTGATAAACCAAAGAAGGTAAAAGAGGTTATTTACACTTGGACTGCCTATCCCCTACAACAATAAATAGAAGGTTACATAATTTTTTAAAGTCATTCTCCAAGCATTAGAGAAAGCATCTATATGTAGTACACAACTCTTTAAAGAATTGACCAATAGAATTCTGTCCGAAGATCAACTCAATACTATGAAGTGTTGTTTGAGATTTCTAGAGATCCAAATGCATTTCTAGGAGGTTCAATCATTCAAAAGTTTGAGAAGTACGCTATGAAAAACCCTCGAATTATGAAAAAACTTAGAAGGGTTGAAACAAGAGAATAACGAAAATCGTACCCATAAAATTCATTTAATAAAAATTATTTTGTTTTTCTTTGCGAATAAATTTTGGCATGTATTGTTCTTCATCTCTTCCTCGTGTAAATCAAATTTAATTATTGCAGTGGACTTCAAAAGGATCAATGATGACTCATGCAAGAACTCTACTACAACCACATCTGATGAGCTCAACCATATTAGCCCACGCGCGCGATGCAAGTTTAAGACTAGTGGCTAGGACGGGTTTGAATACTTAACCTCTTTCGAGAAGGCAAAAAAAATCTCATATGATGGGTGAAACTGCAACCCTTGGAGCAACCTGTGACGAACAATCTTAGACCAACGTCAATTTTAGTGAATCTAAAGATTCGATTAATTTTTATTTTCAACGAAGGTCAACACTTTGATGTCTAATGCAACTAATATGGATGAGAAGTTTGCAATGATGGAATTAACCATTGAAGTTTTGAAGAAATTTGTTGAGGATAAAGATCTTCAAATCACGACTTATGAACAAATTGGAGTCCTTCACAACTGAAGAGTCGAGGCACATCCCCATTTGTCCACAAGATTTCGCTCCATAAAATAAGTCGGTTGATGGGTCACTTTCCAAGTCTAAAGCAAAAGGAGAAATAATCTGCTTTGGTTGTTGCTTTGTCTGCCCAACAGTTGTAAGAAATGATAACTAACACTATCGGGTCTCAATATGTCAAAGCGCCACAGAGTTCATTGTATTACTTCAAGCCTTACACAAGAAAAATTAATTGTTTATCCACGCCAACAAACTATCAACCACCAAAGCTACAATAATTTGATGGTAAATAAAATCTGAGGCAACACATTGCCCACTTTTTCAAAACTTATAGAAACACTCCAACACATAGTGACCTCTTGGTAAAATAGTTTGTTTATTCATTGAAAGTGCATTCGACTGATATATCGACCTAGAGTATAAGTCAATTTATAGTTGGGATCAGCTCAAGAAAAAATTTCTCAATCGATTTTACAGCACTCGCCGAACCATGAGCATGATAGAGTTGACTGACCCTAAGCAATGGAAGGCTGATCCTGTGATAGACTATATCAATCACTAGATATCATTGAATTTGTATTACGAAGCTCGCCTTTCTAAAATATCTGTTGTGAAAATGCGTATTGAAGAAATGCATTGCAAATTTCTATACATACTATAAGGATTTAAACCACAAACATTTGAAGATCTATCTACACAAGCACATGACATAGATTTAACCATTGAAAGTAATGAAAAGGCAATTTATTATGTTGATCTTACAAAAGAAAAGAAGGAGTTCAAGAAATGTCCGACCTTAAATATCCTGACTAAAGAATCCATGATGGTAAAATCAACTCTTGTAAGATCACGACCAAGCAAAAGGTGAAGGAAGATGAAACCTCAAGGAAATATCTGAGGGAGAAAAAACATCATCTAACTGTGAAAGAGTTGAAGAAAGTGTTACTCATTTCTAGATTTAGGCGTACCTATAATTTTTAATGAATTACTGACCAAGAAAGTTATTGATATTCCTAAATCAAAAAGATCCTAGAAAGTCATTAAGGTCAACGATCCTAAATACTGAAAGTTTCATCACGTCCTTGGCCACCCGATAGGAAATATTTCATATTGCTGGAGAGAATCATGACGCTAGTAAGTGAAGAAGAAGAATCATGACATGGATGAAACATTAGACATAAATTATGATAGTGTAGTAATAGATCAAAAGCAGTGCTCAATGTCACAAATTATGCCAAGCACCATCTTGTTAAAATCTGGGAGTTTCAAGACGATTAAAGACGATATTCTAAAAAGAACACTTAAAGGTTCAATAGAGATAAACAACAAATCTAAAGATAATGAGGATGGCAGTTGGACCTTAGTTCCTCATCAGAAAAGAAGACATCAAGCAACTTCAAGGATTCGACTTCGTAAGCCTAGAGTAATGGGGAGTAATGCAGATCAATTACAACTATCAAAAAGTGTTTGATACTAGCAAGAATATTGATGGTTTCTCATTGCAAAGGGTCTAAAGACCTATCACATTTCATGAATTCTTGTCAAAAAATTTCTTCAAGATAGTCAAATTAGTGTGACACAGGTAGTTTTCAGCACAGAGGAAATAAAGGAAAGCAAGGATGAGGGTTATCCAACAATGACATAAAAATATCATGCTAAGACAGAAGTCATATTGTGTTTTACCATAATTTTCTTCACAGATGATGACTTATTTTTAGGGTCTAAACTATAAAAAAGATGGATAAGGAGCTTTCAGTTTTTCTCTACATTCCACGTGAGCATTGAAGAAAGAGATAATTCTTGCTAGAGGAATGTACTCAAGAAGTTCACCCTTTAAGGAAAAAATGATCCATAAAGTATTTCATGATTTGATTGAAAATATGACTGTCCAAATTATACAAGTCTCGTCTATCATTCCCGAGTCTTCACAAAGTGATACCTTATTTGCTAAGATAAAAGGGAATTTTGATCAAAACTCCTTCACACTACTTGAAAAATTAGGTTATAGCATCCTTAATTCGTCAAGGCTGGGATAGCTCAAAGATAAAGTTACTAGAAAAAAGATACATAGACTTACAGAGTTCCAAATTAAGTTATAAAAGCAAGGGAATTATGTCACTACTTCTAAGTTTTGGTTGGGATTCAAATTGTCGGAGCCTCTTCGAATTTCATCTAAGAAGAGTAAGAAAACAACTTCATCACACCACATCTAAACAAAAAGGGGAAAAGGCGAGGATAAGAAAACACAACAATAAACTTTAGTGTTTGACCACATAGAAAGATCAATACCTCATATCTCTTTATTTGACAGATTATGATACAAAGATGGAAGTGGAGCTATTGATCATAGGGATGGAGATGTCACCACCTCGAATGCCTCCATCTTTAATCTCTTGAGAACCACGAGGAAGCTATTATCTAGAAAGATATTGTTGGAGTATGAAAATCAATATTTTTATGAGGACATTGATGATGAGGAAATTTATAGTGCTTTTCTATCACACATAAAATGAAAGACTATTCCATCAATTACTACAGATGATCAATTGAGGGTAAAATGAAAAACCATTGTTTTTACCCACCAGTTATAGAAAAATAAAATAGGAGCAAGAAAAATTCATCATATCACATAATGGTAGAGGATAGTCTATACCATGATGAAGTGGATGATGACATTCAAAATGCTCTCCCTCAACTAGAAAATGACATATAGTCGACTGCAGATGAACTCAAGGAAATAAATCTAGGTACTCTAGGGATCCATACCCAATCATCATTAGTGCACTTCTCACACCTCCAGAGGAGAAGGAATATTTCAAGATTTTGATTGAATACAAAGACGTCTTTTCTTGATCATACAAGGAAATGTTAGGCCTTAATCCAAGGATAGCTAGCCATTATTTAGGAATAAAAAGAAGAGCATATCCTATAAAGTAGTCGCATTGCATGTTTCGCCCTGAATTGGTAACGCAAACCAAAGTATAAGTCAATAACCTCATTGAACCAAGATTAATTTGAGGAGTAAAGTACCCACCATGGATTTCAAATATTGCACGCTCAAGGAGATGAATGGTCAAATGCGTGTCAATGTAAATTTTTGATACTTGAACAAGGCATGTCTCAAATATGACTTTTCGTTATCAATCATTGAATTCATGGTTGACGCTACAACTGAACATGAAACTATGTCATTTATGAATGATTCTTCTGGGTATAACCAAATCAGAATATCTCTAAAATACGAAGAGTGTACTAGCTTAGAACTCCAAAAGAAATATTTAGTTACAAAGTGATGCCTTTTGGTCTAAGGAATATTAGGTCTACCTACCAACGTACAGTGTAAAACATTGTCACAATCTGATTTATGAGTAATGTTGGCACCTATTAAATTCCACCAGTAGGTAAGCTAAACCATAACTAAGAGCTAATGCAGTGGGTTAATTTGATAGAAAATGCCCATCATAGGAAAAATTTAAGAACATAATTGATAAATAACCAAAGAGTTTCAATAGATAACACAGTCAACACAAGATATAATCTCATGACATGGTAGAGCCAATACAAGAGAATCTAATGACTATAATATAGACATCAACATCTGGATCAAAATAAAAGACTGAATATAAGAATAGAGAAAAATAGGCTACTCAAACTCCAAGAGCCACGCTATCTCTGGAAATCAATCATCATACGAACGTCGATCAATGGCAGAAACTAGTACTCAGATCTGCACCAAAAATATACAGAAGTTCAGTATGAGTACCAAAACAATGGGTACTTAGTACGCATCATCGACTGACTAAACTAAATCATGATATAGTATGATAGAATGTAAGATAACATAACTAAGTCAAGGGACAAAAATAAATTTGAATCATCTCCAACACCGCTGTACATAATCAGTAAGTAGCTAGAATAATAACATAACATAATATTACACAAGAAATCACAAACTATAAAATCGTCTCCTATATGCTAGTTGGTGGAGAAAAGTAAAGAATACATCACAACCTCCCATACGACTAGAGAGTACACTCAAGAGAGATTAAATAATCAACCGACGTTATAACTAACCTTCATTGTCATTTCTCCACCATTCCATAATTTATCCATATTTTATAATGTTACCATCATTTAACAACCTTATCTTTGTTGCTCACTAGTCACCATTTATTATCCAATCATCACTTAGTAACCAACCCATTTAATTACAAAAGTCTATGTCATCCCACATTATAACCATTTTTTGATTTTTTGACTTATTCAAATTGCTACCTTTCAATATCACATTTCTATATTGTCAATCATAAAAAGTATGTCATTAGCATAATATGTATATTCGGGCTCAAACTGATACATATAATCAATAGCCAAACTTGAACCGATAAATAATCGATAGCTGAACTTAAACCGATAAATATAATCAATATTCAAACTTGAACTGATAAATATAATCAATATCCAAACTTAAACTGGTAAATAATCAATAGCCAGACTTGAACAGGTAAATATAATCATTTGTAAATAATTAATAGATGGACTCGAATCAATAAATAATTAATAGGGATATAGTCATACTCCAGACTCGAACCAGGTATATATAATCATCTTTTGGACTCGAATTGGATAAAAATATATATAATCCACATCATAAATAGTATCATCAATATATATAAATAATCACATAATTAATAGGTGTCAACTCTCACATCAACCAACATAACCATCAAGTATCAATATTTCTTATATTACCTCGATACACATTTCCAAGAGTCGAATAACTACAAAGGGTATACAAACTAATGTGTCATAGCCTAAAGTAGATTAAGAGTCCACTTCTAATCCTCAAGTTTCATTTTAGACAAACTCTACCCGAACTAGGCTTAATGTATCTAAATCCAATTTTAGATGTATAACAAGCCACAATTAGTCATAAGATAAAGATTCCTCCCAAATACATTAGCTACGCCCAATAGTAACTAAGGCAACCTTCATGGGTGTAAGAAACTAAGGCCAAACTTACCCTAAACATAAGTAGCTAAATAATGTTTATCCTACTTAAGTAATCTAAAGCATTTTCATACCAAGCATGAGAAATGAACCCTAATTCACCTAAGGTATAAATAACAAGCCAAGTTTTTCAAACTTACGATTTTAAATTATGCTAAACATCCAACAAATCCCAAATCTTACATTTCACCAATCCAATTCCTAAAACACATCCCAGATCTAACAAGATATCATGAAATACTCTGACATAGCTCAATCTAAACAGGGATTAACCTATCCTACCTAGTTTCCGAAGAAAGCTCAACGAACCACTAAACCATTACTTTTTCTTTCCGAGAAGCCACCTCAAGATGCCAAGCTATCATAAATACATTCTACTCACCAATATGAGAATAATGATACCCATATTACACCATTATGCTTTGGGTCCAACAATCATATAAAAATCCCCATGTGGGACTCACTTATGGAAACTACACTTCCGAAACAACCCAACATACTATCAAGCTCAAGGAATCATAACCCTAAAAAATTGGGTGAAAACCAAGCTAAATTAAGGTTAATCAAGCCCTAAAGGTTTTAGGAATTTGAGCAAATAATCAAGAAATTTCATTAAGAAAAGGGTGAATTCTTACCTTAAATCGGATGATAATCATGAAAATAAATGTTAATCTATCTTACCAATCACCAACAAGCTTCAATTTTAAGCTCTAACACTATTTAGGGTTCTTAGATCTCAAGAGAATGATGAAGAGTGGCCAAAATTTATGGGAAAAGGGGGTATTTTTTACCCAGTTCAGGGCATCGATAGTCGTTATCGTGACCTGAGGCCTTGCGGTCGCGGCGTATCCCCCTGCAACATGAGTCGCGATTGCAAACTACTTAGCAATTGCAAAATTTCCTCTACAAGGAGAGATGTGAAAGTGGTCCAAGGTGTTGCTATAGTGGTGCACCAAATTCTCCAAGTCGCAAAATGGGATCAATCGGGTTTTCGGGATTTATTTAGAATCTCATATGAACAAACAAACTATGTAACCACACTATATTTGACGTTTTTGATGAGATTGAGCACTCAAATTTTTCATCTGAAGTTATTTCAACCAAATATGGATCCCACACCTATATTTCATTTTCTTAACTTTCCGACCAATAAGTCAAAATGAGCCCGGGTGACTCCAGACCCAAACCAAAGATCTACTAGCCTAAAATTGATATTTTAGAGCTATTGGCACAGTCATAATTTGCATACAATATTGTTTTACCAAAGTTTTTACCTAGTGTCCATTTGGAATCAGTTAAGACTTCAAAACAGGAAAATAGATCTATAAACCAAACGACCTCCTCGGTAACTGAATTGTCAGCTCCAACAAATCATAAATGGCTTGGGCAGCTATAGAAAAGCTCTAACGGCAAAAATTTGCAGAAATATAGAACATGACCTAAAGTGTCATTACAATATCCACTACTAAAGAAACTTTCATTCGCAAATGATAAGGACTAGGATATACCTGAAGTCTTGAACAAGTTGGGATACTATATCCGCATCTCACTCTCGATCTCCCAAGTGGCATCCTCCACAAGGCGGTGCCTCTACTAAACCTTAACTATAAGAATCTCTCTAGTGCGCAGCCGCCTGACATCACTAGCCAAAATGAGTACCATCTCCTCTACAAAGGTCAAACGCTCATCCAACTGGACTGAGTCTATCTAAGCACATGATAAAAATCAAGAATATATTGCCACAACATAAGAACATGGAAAACTAGATGAACATCAACAAAATCTGGAGGTAAAGCTAATTCATAGGCTACCTCACTAACTATACCAAGAATCTCAAAAGGTCTAATATATCTAAGACAGGGCTTACCCTTCCTCCCGAACCTCATCACACCTTTCATAGGCGATACTCAGAGGAATTCATGATCACCAACTCCAAATCTTAAGGTACAAAGCCTACAATATACATAGGTTTTTTGCCTAACCTAAGATGCTCTCAGCCTATCCCGAATCACCCTGAATCTATCCAATAATATCGAATCAAATTAGTACCATGGGGCTTAATCTCAGAAGTCTCAAACCATCCAATCGGAGAATGACATCTCCTACCATACAAAGCCTTAAAAGCTCCATCTCAATACCCAAATGATAGTTGTTATTATATGTGAACTTTGCCAAGGATAAGTGTTCCTTCCACTAGCCTCCAAAATCCATAACATAAGCTTGAGCATATCCTTAAGGACCTGAATAGTTTGCTCTGACTTGCCATCTGTCTGCGGGTGAAAAGTTATACTAAGATCCACCTAAGTACCCAATTCATCCTGAAATATTTTCCAAAATCTTGAAGTAGACACAAAACCATAGTTTGAAAAACTAAAAATGGGCACACGATGCAGATGGACTATCTCCCGAGCATAGATATGGGCCAACTATTAGCACGAAAGGACATCTGAATAGGAATGAAATATGCTGACTTGGTCAGATAATCTATAATACCATCAAAACAATGAGAACTGCGAGGTAAACCACTAACAACATCCATGGTAATTTGCTCCATTTCTACTCAAAAATGGATAAAATCTGAGTCAATCCACCTGGATGTTAATGCTCAGCCTTTACATGCTGACAACATAGGCAATGAGCTACAAAGTCTGCCTTATCGATATTCATACCACTCCACCAATAATGCTTTCTTAAATCTCTATACATCTTTGCTGTGTTGGGATGAATTGAATATCTAGAGCTGTGAGCCTCATGCAAAATCAACTTAATCAAGTCATCGATCTGTGAAACACAAATACGACCAGTAAATCTCAAAATACCCTCAGAATTTATGGTGTTCCTCTCAGATGCACCACTCAACACATGATCACAAAGGAAATAAATCTTACTATCCTCAAACTGGTGATCTCAAATCTTCTCAAATCACAAGAACCTCACCTCTACACTAGCAAAACTCCTCTTAGGATCTGAAATATCAAGGAAAACTATCTAGTTAGCTAAGGATTGAATGTCCCATGCCAACGGCCTCTGAGAAACTGAAATACAAGGCAAGCTACCATACTCACTGCCTTCTGACTCAAGGCATCTACTACCATATTTGCCTTGCCCGAATGATACAAGATGGAAATATCATAATCCTTAAGAAACTTCATCCATCTACATTGTCTATCATTAAGCTCTCTTTGGATCATAAGATGTTGAAGACTATGATGATCGGAGAAAATCTCACAATGCACACCATAAAGATAATGCCTCTAAATCTTAAGCATAAAAACTATCGTTGCGAACTCCAAATCATGAGTGGAGTAGTTGCTTTAATGCACCTTAAGCTGTCTAGAAGTATAAATAATAACACGACCCTGCTACATTAATACACAACCTAAACCAACACCAAAAGTATCACAAAACATAGTGAATTCCTCACCCTCAGTAGGAAGGGCTAAAATAAGACTTGAAGTGAGAAAATCCTTGAGCTTTCTAAAGCTCAAGTCATACTTCTCATACTATCATAAAGGAAACTCCTTCCGAGTCAATTTGGTCGTAGGCGCTGAATAGTAACAAAACTCTTGACAAAGCATATATAATAACCGATCAACCCAATAAAGCTACGAACTTCAGTTAAATATATAGGTCTAGCCCAATCATGAATCACCTCAATATTGGATGGTTCTACCATACACCAGATGTTCAAGGAATGTCACCGACCCAAGCCAAAACTCATACTTGGAGAACTTGGCAAAAAACACATGATCTCCAAAAGTCTAGAGCACAATCCTCAAATATTGTGCATGCTCCCTACCACTCCTCAAATACAAGAGAATGTCATCGATAAACAAAATCACAAAGAAATCCAAATAAGGATTGAATACTCGGTTCATCATGTCCATAAACACAGTTGGGGCATTAGTCAACCTTAATGGCATCACTAAGAACTCATAATGACCATAACAGGTCCTAAAAGCTGTCTTTGGGATATCCTCAACCTGAATCCTTAACAGATGGTAACTAGATCTTAACTCAATCTTAGAAAACAGTGTTGCATACTAAAGCTGGTCAAATAAATCACCAATGCAAGGCATAGGATTACAGTTCTACACTAAGCTGCCTAGAATCAATACACATATGCATGGAGCAATCTTTTCTTCACAAACAACATAGGAGCTCCCCAAGGAGACACACTCTGTCTAACAAAACCCTTACCAAAAAGATCCTGAAGCTGAGAATTCAACTCCTTAAGCTCAGCAGAGCCATATGGTAAGGTGCCATAGAAATAGGTCAGGTGTCAAGATCGAAATCAATAGCAAACTCAATCTCACGGACAGGGGTAACACCAAGCAGGTTGCTGGGGAACACATCAGGAAACTTACAAATAACAATAACAAAGTCAAGTGACGGACTCTCCACATTAGTATCATAAATATAAGCATAATAAGAATTGCAAGCCTTCGAAATAAGCCTTCTAACACAAACATAAGAAATAATCCCCGTTGGCCTGCTGCTAATCGCTCCCTGTCATACGATTGAAGGGTATGCTGGGCATGGCTAAGGTAATGATCTTGGCAAAATAATCTATGACTGCAGATAGTGGGATAACCAGTCCATGACCAGAATCATATCAAAATCTACCATATCCACAATAATAAGAATTTCTAAGTATCAACATCTCTAACAGTCAAAACACATGATCTGAAAAATCAATCTGCTACTAAAGGATCACCCATAGGAGTAGATACGCACAATGACATGGATAATAAATCATAAGACAACTCCAACCATAATTCCTAATAAGCAAAAAGAAAAGAAAAAGTGGATACCAAATAAAATAGAGCAAGGGTCGAATGACGGTACACCAAAATCATACCTCTAACAATAGTACCTGAAGTCTCATCCTCTGGACTAGCAAGTACCGCATGCAACTGACCACGCCCGTAACCTAGCTGGGCACCTGACTGACTTCCTATCCTGCCTGCCTAAGAACCTTCTCGAGTACCCTGGAAACCACCCCATGACCATAATAACCACCTCTAGCTGTGGAATAAACTTTTTTAATAGGGGAACCCTCTAATTGAAGCAACAATTTCCCCATAAAGAGGGCACTCTTAAGAATAGTGACCAAGACCCCCACAACTATAACAAAACCTAGAGCAGAACCAAAAGCAACAAATTTAGTAGACTCAAAGTAACCACCATGACTGGAATGGCCAGAAGGTGAAACCCTCGAAGACCGAACGCCACCCTAATCAGGGAGGTCTCTGGAACTAGACTGACCTTCATTAGTAATTTGAAGGGCTTCCTAAATTAGTCGACTTGGCTGACTCTGAGACTGATAGGATAGACATGGAGAATACCCACCATAAGAACTACTACCCCTGAATTGGGAACTACTATGGCTCCCACTGAAACTACCCTGATATCTAGTCCTCTTATCATGGCTCTCTTGGGCCTCACGACGCAACTCTTTCATCACCCAAGCATGATCTTGCACCTCAACAAAAGACCTACATGAAGCAACCAAACTCTGAGTATATACACGAATGGGAAGTCTCAACCCTCTAACAAAGAAGTAAACCCTCTCACAATCAGTATCCAGAATAGAAGCCGCATTCCCAGCCAACTCATGAAAATGATCCTCATACTCTATAACTGTCATCGATCCCTACTCTAATCTAGAGAACTGATCCCTTAAAAGATCTCTAAGGTTCTAAGGCATAAACTTCTTTATGAACACTTTAAAGAACTGAGCCTAAGTCAAAGGACAATATCCAGCTGATCTAGAATCCATATAACCTCTCCACCAATGTCAAGCAGCTAAATACAACTAAAATATGGTGCAATCCATACCATGAGTCTCAATAAGGCCTAAATTATGGAGCCTATTCTCACAAGCAATCCGAAACTCATATGTATCCTCGCTTGAAGCACCAGAAAACTTAAGCGGAGCCAATCTCAGGAATATACCTAACATCTTTTGCTCCTCAGAATACATAACAAGCTAAGCAACCACTGGCTGAGGAACTATCGGCTGAGCAAATACTAATGCAGGAGGAACCTAATATCTAGGAGCCTCAGAACCACTCTAATTAGTAGACTATGCTCCATCAGACGATACACCACTAGCTATCCCCAAAAGCTAAACCAAAGAATCTTTGAGCACCGAAGAAAAAATAAACCCTGGAGGATTCTGGGTCGGTCCTTGGTCTACCGCTAGCTGGGGTAGAAGAATCTTTGGTATAGGAGCGGGAATAGGACCTGGGAAAGGCGTCCTATCCTGTCCCCTAGCCGGGAATACATCTCGTAGCTGTCCATGGCCTTTAGGTCATCTACAAATAGGAGTAGGATCCCTAGGCTCGGTCTTGAGATCCTCGTCTCGTGTAGCGGTAACACATGTCCTGGCCATCTATGAAAGAGTAAAGTCAAGGAAATACTTCTAAAAACTCACTCAGACTCTTTTCACAATATGAGTGAAAAAAGTGAAGAACTCCTAAGAATATCCCATAACCTCTCGAAGATAGAAAACAGACGTCATTGTTCTGATCCGGAGAACTCTACTAGATGTTTACTCTTGTACCAACAATACTAGTGTAACCTAGGCTCTGATACTAATTTTTCATGACCCAATTTATGAGTCAAGATAGCACCTACTAAATCTCGTTAGTAGGTGAGCGAAATAATAACTCGAAGCAAATGCAATGGGTTAATTTGGTAGGAAATGCCCATCATAAGAGAAATTTAAAAACATAGTTCATAAATAAGCAAAGAGTTTAAATAGATAACACAGTCAACACAGGATACCATCCCATGACCTAGTAGAGCCAGTACAAGAGAGCATATAATGGCAATAATACAACTTCAATATTTATAATAGACATTAACATCTATTTTGAAACAAAAAACTAAATAACAATAGAGAGAAATAGGTGACTCAAACTCCCCGAGCTCACTCTACCTTTGAAAATCAATGATCGCACTAACGCCGATCAATGACAATAACTATTACTCAGATCAACACCAAAAAAGTATAGAAATATAGTATGAGTACCAAAATAATGGGTACTCAGTAGGTATCATTGGCTGACGAAGCTAAAACATGAAACAAGTATGATAAAATACAGGATAACATAACTAAGTCAAGGTACAAAAATGAACTTAAATCATCTCCAACACCGTTGTACATAATTAGTAAGCATCCATAATAATAACATAATGTAACATAATATCACACAAGCAGTCACAAACTATAAAATTGGCTCCCATACGCCAATTAGTGTATAAAAGTAAAGAACTTATCACATCCTCTCATACGACTGGAGAGTACACTCAAGAAAGACTAATCAATCAACCAATGTTATAACTAACCTTCATTGTCATTTCACCATTATTCCATAATTTACCCACATTCCACAATGTTACCATCATTTAACAACCTTATCTTTGTTGCTCACTAATCATTATTTATCAGCTAATCATCAATTATTAACCAACCCATCTAATTACTAAAGTCCATTTATATCATCCCACATTATAACCATTTTCTCATTTTTCACTTAGCCAAATTGCTACCTTTCAATATCACACCCTGATATTGTCAATCATAAAAAATTTGTCATCATAACATAATATGTATATCCGGACTAGAATCGATAAATATAATTAATAGCCAGACTTTAATTGGTTAATAATTAATATCCAGACTTAAACTGATAAATATAATAAATATTCAGAATTGAATAGGTAAATAATCAATAGCTGAACTTAAAATGGTAAATATAATCAATATCCAGACTTGAATCGGTAAATAATTAATAGCTCTAATTGAATCAATAACTAATCAATAAGGCCATATTCATACTTTAGACTCGAACTGGGTATGTATAAAAATCAAGATAATCATCTTTCAGACTCAAACTAGATAAATATATATATAATCCATATCATAAATAGTAGCATCAATATGCAAAAATAATAGCATAGTCAATAGGTGTCAACCCTCACTTCAACTAATGTAAGGTATCAATATTTCTTAATATTACCTCAAAACATATTTCCAAAAGTCTAATAAGCACAAAGGGTTTAGAAACTAACATGTGTCATAACCTAAAGTGGATTAAGAGTTCACTTCTAATCCTCAAATTCCATATTAGAAAAAATCTACCTAAACTAGGTTTAAGGTATCTAAATCCACTTTTAGATGTATAAAAAGTCTCAATTAGTCCTAAGGTAAAGATTCTTCCTAAATACATTAGCTAAGCCCAATAGAAACCAAGGTAACTTTCATGGGTGTAAGCAACTAATGCCAAACTTACCCTAAACATGAGTAACTAAAGAATTTTTATTCAACTTGAGTGATCTAAGGAATTCTTATGTCAAGCATGAGAAATGAATCCTAATTCACCTAAGGTATAAGGAACAAGACAAGTGTTTCAAACTTACAATTTCAAATTAGCCTAAACGCCAACTAACCCCAAGTCTTACATTTCATCAATCCAACACCTAAAAACCATCCCAAATCCAACTAAACATCATAATGTACTTAACATAGCTCAATCTAACAAGGAATAAACCTAGCCTACCTCATCGTCGAAGAAAGCTCAACGAACTGCTAAACCACCGCTTTTCTTTTTCGATAAGCCTCCTCAAGATGCCAAGCTATCATAAAAATATTATACTTATCAATATGAGAATAACATACCCACATTGCACCATTGTGCTTTGGGTCTATAAATCACATCAAAACCCCCATGTGGGTCCCACTTATGGAAATTGCATTTTCGAAACCATCCCAACATACTATCAATCACAAGGAATCGTAACCCTTAAAATTAAGTGAAAACCATGATAAATTGGGGCTAAAATCAAGTCCTAAAGGTTTTGGAGTTTTGGGCAAATAATCAAGAATTTTCATCAAGAAATAGGTAAATTCTTACCTTAAATCATATGATAATCACAAAAATAAATATTAATCTAACTTCTTAATCACTAACAAGCTCAAATTATAAGATCTCATACTATTTAGAATTCCTAGATCTCAGGAAAATGATAAAGAATGGCCAAAATTTATGGAAAAAAGTCATTTTATACCTACTCCAGGGCCTTGACAGTCTCTATAGTGACCTGAGGCCTTACGATCGCGATATCTCTCCACCTCAAAATGAGTCACGATCACAATACCACTTCATGATGGCATAAATATGCCAAAATATGAAAATGGCGTAAATATGCCAAAATATGAAAAACGACCAGATGGGTCATTACAAACATTTTGATGATGTGCTTCATAGGAGGGTGGAATGTTATGTGTATGACTTGGTGGTAAAGACAAAGGATAGATAGACCCATCTTGAAGACCTTCGAATTATTTTCAAATGACTTAGGAAATATAAATCTACTCAAATGCGCAGTTAGAGTTGCTTCAGAAATGTTTCTTGGCTTCATTGTATATCATTGTGAAATTAAAGTTGATCCCAGAAAGATTGATGTCATACGGAAAATGCTTAAGCCAAAAAATTTAGAAGAGCTTCATAGTTTACAATGAAATTTGGCATTCATTTGGAGGTTTATATCTAAGTTGCACAGATAGTACAAACTTTTTAACCATCTGATGATAAAAGATGTCTCTTTTATTGGGATCGATCATGTCAAACTACTTTTAAGAGAATCAAAAGGTACTTGTTGAACCAACCTATGTTAGGGGCATCAATGCTTGGGAAGCCATTGATCCTTCACATCGCGACACAAGTGCAATCACTTGGGGCACTACTAACTCAAGAGAATGAATCTAAAAAGGAACAAGCATTGTACTATCGAAGCCAAACTTTGATAGGAGCTGAGTTGAACTACGCCTATTAAAAAGATCTTTGTATCATTACTTTATATAATAAAGAAACTTAGAAACTATTTTAAAGAATATACCATCAAGATAATCTCTAGAGTTGATCCTATAAAGTTTGTATTGACTTGACTAGTTATATCTAGATGTCCAGCGAGATAGTTCGTACTATTTAACTAATATGACATTGCTTATACACCTCAAAAGGTCATAAAAACAAGTACTAACCAATTTTTCACTAATCACCTTCTTCCAACAAAATGAGAAGTTTTGTATGAGTTTCCAAATAAAGATGCATTATTCATTAAAGAAATTTTTGCATAAATTATATTCTTTGATGGGGATGCACGTCGAGATGGTGCAGGGGCAGTTATTGTGTTGATATCCCTAGAAAGGCTAGTGTTTTTATTTTTCTTTATTTTGGGTGGCATATGCATCAACAATATTATAGAGTATCAAGCTTTAATTGTTAGTCTTGAAATGACATCAGATATAATGATTCCTCGTTTGATATTTATGAAGACTCTAAGTTGATCATTAATCAACTCCTCGGGAGTTACAACGTGCAGAAATAAGACCTTTTTTATATCATCAATACGCCGCTTATTTTCTTGAAAGATTTATCAAGTGTTCTTAACCATGTACTAAGAGAAGAAAGTCACATAGTTGATGCTTTATCTAACTTGGCCACGACTATGGCATTCAAGATAATAATCAAAAAAGGTATGTATATGTCATCAATGGGTCATCCCTGAATGTCTTGATCTTCAAATTAATAAAAACCACAGTATATCTATTTGAGTGAGTGGAGAATATGATTGGATGCAACTACTAATTGAATACCTCAAACATGAAATGTTGCCTGAGGCTCTACAAATAAAGTAAACATCAAAGGAAGGTACCAGGATTCATCTTTTATCAAGGAATATTATTTCGTTAAACATATGAAGGACTATTTTTATGGTGTCTTGACAAAGAAGTAGCTCAAAAAATGATGGAGGAAGTGCATTCTAGGACTTGTGAAGAAAATTAATCAAGGCCCAAACTTTATTTTAGAATCAAAAGGATGGGATACTATCAGCCTACAATGGTGATGGACTGTCTAGAGCATGCCAAAAGGTGTCAAAAGTGCTAATTATATGCATCAACCTCCAAAACCCTTTTATATAATGATGGTTTTGTAGACTTTTGTAACATGGGAAAATTGATGTTATTAGACCTCTTTCAAAGTCATCAAAAGGGTAGATGTACATCTTGGCGGCCACAAACTACTTCTCGAGGTGGGATGAAGTTGCACCACTGAAAGAAGTATAAAAATAAACTATTTTTGACTATATCAAGTAAAACATAGTTTTCAAATATAGAATACCAAGATACATAATTACAGATAATGGAATGCCTTTTACAACAAGATTATAAGGAGTTTGTGTGAGAAGATCAATTTTAAGCAACATAAGTTTTCAATGTATAATGCACATGCCAATGGCTTGGCTAAAGCTTTTAACAAGGTAATTGGTAACCTGTTGAAGAGATTCATTGTAAAGAATAAAATAGATTGGCATAAGAGAA
Organism: Capsicum baccatum var. pendulum; assembly: GCA_030864225.1. Lineage (NCBI taxonomy): Eukaryota > Viridiplantae > Streptophyta > Magnoliopsida > Solanales > Solanaceae > Capsicum > Capsicum baccatum. The sequence continues at coordinate 164,275,478 of CM061560.1, forward strand.
TTGGTAAAGCTTTATGGAAGTATCGAACAACCTTTAGAACTACGACACAGGCGACTCTAGACATTTAAGTATATGGAGTAGAAGCAGTCCTTCCATTGGAGAAACAAATTCCACCATTGTGAATCATAACCCAAAAAAGACTTATAACCAAAAACAACACTCAACCTTGTCTAACAAAGTCATAGGTATCCAATGAATAAAGACTGAAAGAACAATAAAAGTTGGAATGCTTTCAAGATAGACTAGCTAGAGTTTTTAATAAAAATGTAAGTCCACGATCCTTCCAAGTGGGATACTTGGTCTTAGCTGTTCGAAGACCAATAATCTGCAATAGGTGTATAACTACAAGTTCAATAAAAATTGTATGGGCTACATGTCATGAAGAAAGTATATTAAAATAATGCATATAAAACTATTAACAAAGATAATGTGTGAGTTAGACCCATCAATGTCAAGTTCCTAAACCAGTACTTCTCATGAAGGTTGCCTACACTCCTTAAGACACGAGCAGAAACTACATACTACTCCTGGACCGCAAGAGTTTAAACTGTGTAAAAATTCAATAGGTTGAAAGCCTCAAAAGAGACCTAGGCAATAATTAGGTCACAAAAAATAAAAGAAAATTAAAAAAAGTAAACTCAACATCCTAAACTATGTTATGACTTGATCTCATCTCTAAGGTACATAAGCAACTTAGAATATTTATAATCCAAGTTTAGTGAGAGTTATAAAATAAAAAAAGGAGAGAGGTTCATGTAATTACTTAATCACAAGAATAACCCCTTGGACTGGCATAAATATCACATGAATTCTTTTGTTGAATTTGCCATAAATTCAGAAAGGTGAAGAGTTAAGCAAGGCAATGTTGGTGATGACATATATATACATATATATATATATATATATATATAAATTCATTGAGGTTTTGACCATGATTTGTACATATTTTGTAGATTTTGGTGTCTATTTTGGAATAAAAAATGCGGCTAGTGATTCAAAGGCTCCTATGTTGAGTTATGAATTTCTTGTTGCAACCTCTCAAATCGAAAAATATCTTTACAAATATATAAATTTTTTGACCATAAATTTACACTTGTTGTACACCTTATAGTCCTCTTTCAAATGAAAAAGACAGCTCATAATTCAAAGGCTCCTTCATCAAGTTATGAATTTTCTACTAGAATCGCCCAAAGCTATGATATAGGCCATTAGACTTCAAACTAAGTTGACTCGGATGCCATATTTGTACAAATTCATAAGATTTTTAATCATAATTTTTATATATTTTGTTGGTCTTAAAGTCCTCTTCTAAATAAAAAGGCATCTCATGATTCAAAGACACCTACATTGAGTTATGATTTTTCTACTATAATCGCTCAAAGTTGTGAAATAAACCATCAAATATTGAATTGAGATGACATATCTATACAAATATTTAAAGGTTTTGAATGTGATTCTTACACATATCACAGTTCTTAGAGGTTCCTACTCAACAAAAAAGTGGATCATAATTTCATTATTCCTACACTAAGTTATGCATTTTATATCATCGATTCACAAATTTGAAGAGATGAGCTTGACAGATTGTAAGCCAACTTCAAATGAAAATCTGTATAAATTTGTGAAGCTCCTTACCATAATTTTGTATAGATTATAGTCGTTGGAGTATTCTTTCCAACAAAATAAGAGTCTTGTGATTTGGATTCAGCAATGTCAAGATATGGGGACCAAGACTACACAAAATCACGACATCAAAATTCTAGATTTGTAACCATTTTTGAAGTCATCTCCCATCATTCAAAAGAATTGTTTCCTAGATTTTTGGATATGTTGTAATTTTCCAAGTCTAATATCTATGGATCAAGTCATTTATTTCTTGGACGCTCCTACATTTAGACGGAAAAATTTTGGCGAACCCCAAAACATGTTTAAAAAATAAGGCAAATTCATCGTTAATATCACAAATTAAATGTTGTTGATCAAAGACGAGTTTGAATTTGATTTTTGATATGTTGTAGCCTTGGAATTTTATTTCTACATAACCAAGTTGCTAGTCAATAGAATGCTCCTATACCCAAATAAAAAAGCTTGTTCAGACCCACAAACTGTGAAACTAAGACCTTTTTCTTTTAAGTCAAAATCAAAAAAGAATTTTTAGATAAAAGTTTGATACTAGGGATACCTGGTAGTTCAAATATCTTAGGATTAAGGGACTGGCAATTTCTATACAAGAAACTCAGCTGCGATTTTCACACTTAAAGCCTACAGGGAAGAGAACTAATATGAAATAGATTTGCAAGTCACATCTAATGTTGTTAGATACATTTGATCAACGAGGCCCAAAGCTTATTCATATTTAAGAGTAATTCATCAGTTATGTCCATTCAACAAAAAGAAAAAGAAAAAAGAAGATATTCTAAGGGCAAGGGAGACCATTTATATTGAAAGCTAAGGATCACTTTTATTAGGCCAAGAAAGAAATGTCAATACATCATAATAAGAAATAATTAAAAAAAATCCTAAGCAGATATCTAAACTATGAAAAAGGTTGAAATCTTAGGATTTGTTGATGACTCGTTTCAACCACCTCTTTCAGTTTGGAAAACTTCTCCATTTCTCCTTCAGACAGTGGACGTTTCTCCATTTCTCCTTTATATGTGTTGTAGTCTTCTTTATCTTTATATAAAAGGTCAGCCATTCTTCGTAAAGCTTGACAAAGTTTATTTGAAGATCGTCCATGAGCTCCTCACCTTTGTGCTTTTCTCTTTTGCATCGATAAGGAACTGTTGCATACCGTAGAGTAATTTTGTATGGTACTTTTCAGTTATTTTTTGAGGTGAAGATGATTTCATGGCATCATACTCTCTATATGTATTTAAAAAAGTCTTAACTGAGCCTTCCAAAATAGAGGTATCGGTGGCATTAATCCGTTTGAGTTTCTCAACAATTATGTTAACACCCTTTTTCAACTTAAAAAATTTTCCTGGAGAATCAACAGAGAATGTAGTCACCCTAATCATGTAATGTACCCATATATGAGAAATGTAAGACTTCTTAAAAGTAGAGATCATCTTTTGTGGTTTAATATTTTGGGCAACAAGTTGCGGTAAACATGATGAAGATACAAAAGTTGTAGTTAGCTTAATTTGTGTGGCTACAACTTCCTCTTTATTTTTTAAGTTTTTATGAGAAGAAGAGAAGATACATCAAAGAAATTTGGGCTTGTAACAGGATAAAAATGTCACTAAATGTATCGACAGATGCATCTTTGAGGCCCGACTTAAAAAAGAAGAAGTTAGCAGGGCGTTACAAAATAAATGAAAAGAGTCATGAAGGAAAAAGAAGGAAAGTAACTTTATTTGTTCTACTAGTTCATTCAATGGTGCGATGGAGCTAGGATCATCAACAAAAAATGCCTCACTATCTATAGTAGCAACGTACAAATTAGGAAACTTGCTACATTGGTAGTTTGTATTTTTTTCCTTGCGCTTTTAGTTTAGATATTGATCTATATCACCTTTCATCGAGCTAGTGCCACCATTGGAATATACAACTTCATCAACCACAAGGATACAAACTTTTATCTTTGATGTGTACTTTGATTGACTTTAGTCTATTATTATTTTTAAAGTGATGTAGAATTATCTTTTCTCTTGAGAGTGTTGTCCGATGACACAGAAGGGGTGACACTCAATTTCGATACTAATAAAGAAAGCTTATTTTTTTCTAGTTTTCACCAACATACCTTCGAAGTCAAATACTTAGAAAATAACGGGCTAGATCGCCGTTCACTTAGCAAGAAAGAAAAAGAAGACTTGCTTTGATCTGGTGACTGCGAGGGAACTTTTAAGATAGTTGACCACTAATTTGCATACCTATGGGTCATTAGAGGAATAACAACATATGGTCATATATTTATTGTTGAAGAACTATGAAGACAAGTGCAAGAATCCAAAGTTATGCTAGTTCTTTTAGTGTCTTATCATATGATCATTTGATGTGGTTACCAGAGAGGTCTTGGATGAATCCGAACTAGCGAATAAATCTATAGAGACTATAAGGCAGCATAACTAGGTGATCATCACACTTAAAAGGTGACATAACTCGAATGGAGACTAATGAAATAATCATTTCAAGATCTAGACAATTTATCATCATCTTCTATAGACAACACTTTGGGTTGTAGCATGGACAAGTGGGGGAGCTTTTAGATCTCTTCATCCTGAAATAGTTATCGTACACTTGTAAGGTCAAAGTATTTAGCCATCCTCTCTTCAACAATCTTACAAATATGAGCATCGTTGCAATAACGTGCGTGATAGTAAGCGCCAAAGTAATCATCAATCCATCCATAGACATGTTCTATGGGAAAAATTATGTGGCTTGTGCCTAAGTTGGCTGAAGTTGAGATCTCTTTCAAACTTCTATAGATACTCACCAAAAATGGGGATCGTTAGTAGAAACACTCTCCCCATAATCCACTATACTTGCAATCTTAAAGACGCTAGGACGAATGTTGACAAGTTTCTCAGTTAGAAGAATCAACTTAATGATCTAGAAAATAGTAAACGAAGCCAGTTCATCTCTTTTCTAAGAGACCCTCTATTCCAAACTCGGTGAAATGAGTGTTCTCTTTTTCAATTCACAGTAAAAATGGCATATCAATATAGTAGTCAGGATTGTGACTTGACCTTGTTTTGCTGTGTTTTTTAGACACCTGTAGTCTTATACCTCTTAGGTCCTTTGAACCAGAAATTTAAACAATCACAGATATAAAACTCCCGAGACACACCATCTTAAATCTGATAGAATACTAAAAATAAGTAGGCATATGTTTTACGCAAAAATGACTTTACTTGGTTATTCGCTTGTGTCAATTCGTGGAACGAAAGGACACTTCATCATAGAAAGTTCTGTGTACTGGAATGCTCTCAATCAGACACATATCCCACAGTGAAATAGATATTTTTCCAATGCCAACGTGCAGTATGTTAGTCGGTAAATGTTAATGTTCACAAAAGGCATGCAAAACATTCTCATTAATAGCGTATGTAAAAATATAGGCAAATATAGCACCGTAAACCTTAGTTTGTTCTTGTAATGACCCTTCAAGTCATTTTCCATATTGACCGCTTATTTTTACTATTATATCTTTTTTATAGCTGCCTCAAGTCATTTATGACTTGTGGGAACTGATAGTTTGGTTACCAGGTAGTTTGTTTCATTTTAGGACCGATTTCCTATTTAGAAGTCTTTGCTGGTTTTGAATGGCCACCGACCAAAAACTTCAGTTGAACGACCTCAGATGCAAATTCCAACTGAGCCAGGAGCTCTAAAATATTATTTTAGGCTAGAAAGACCCTTGGTTTGTGTCCCAAGACACCCAAGTTCATTTTGACAAATTGGTTAGAAATTGAGAAAATCGCATTGGTGTGGGCCCACAATTGGTCTAAACAGCCTTGTATGAAAAATCTGATTATACCAATGTGTTCGAAACATCGAATTTAATGGTTTTACATAGTTTTTTGAAAAAATAGAGTTTGAATGAGTCCGAAAGGTCAAAAATAAGTTTTGACCTCGCGACCCTATTTAACCGCGACCAAGGTACTATAAATAGCCCCAATGGTCGCGAAATTGACAATTTTCACTCCCCTTTGAGCCCTAGAAGCCCTAGAATTGTATATTAACTTCATATTAATTCTTGAGGGTGAATTAAAATCTTAATTAACATATATTTTTTAGATTAACAATGGATTGAAGGTATGAATCCTTCCCTTTTCAAGCTTTAATTTCTTTGATTTTGATCAAAATCCCAAATTGATTAAGGGCTTGATTTTAGCCAAAATATTCTTGGTTTTCACCTAATTCTTGAGGATTATGATTCCCTAGTGGTGTATGAACATTAGGTTGGTCTCAAAAACGTGTTTTTTGTATGTGGAACCCACTTGGAGGTTTTTGCTGTTGGTTTTGGACCCGAAGCACAATGGTGCAATATGGGTATCAAAATTCTTGTAATAATTTGTAGATTGTGTTTTTGATAGCTTCACAGCTTGAAGAAGCTTCTCAAAAAGGAAAAGCATAGGTTTACCAGGTTCATGGGCTTTCTTTGGATTTGAGGTAGGTTAGACTTATTCCTTGTTCGATTGAGCTATATTTTGATATAATTGTGATATCTTTTTAGATTGGGATGGGTTTAAAGTATTACAAGAACAATGACAACAACAACAAACCCAGTATGTTTCCACAAAGTGGGGTCTGGGCCGGGTAAAATGTACCCAGTCAATACCACTACCCCCAAGAAGTAGAGAGGCTGTTTTCGATAGACCCCCGGTTCAAGACAAAAAGATAGTAAATAAAATCGTCAAAATCATAAAACAAGATAAAAAAATAACAGAGATACGACACCAAAAAAAATACTATACACTACTAAAAAAAAGTCACCCCTTTCCTCCCAACCCTAAGCCTCCCAACCCAGCTACACCAAAGCACTCCTAACTACAGACTATGACTCATCCATCGGAACTAGCCCTCTATCCTAATATGTTTCCTCATACCTTCTTATCGAGGGTCATATCCTCAGTAAGCTGTAACTACTCCATGTCATGTTTAATCACTTCTCTCCAGTATTTTTTCGGCGTACCCTTACCCAGCTGGAAACCATCCAAGGCCAACCTCTCGCACCTACGAACTGGGGCATCAGTGCCCTTTCTTATCTCCTGTTCAAACCACCTCAACCCTACTTCTCGTATCTTGTCCTCCACCGATGCCACTCCCACCTTCTCCCAAATAGTCTCATTCCTAACCTTGTCATCCCTCATTAAACCACACATCCAACACAACATCTTTATTTCCGCTACCTTTAAATTTTGGATGTGAGAATTCTTGAATGGCCAACACTCTGCTCAATACAGTATGGACGGATGGACAACAACTCTATAAAATTTGCCTTCAAGCTTAAGAGATACTTTTTATCGACTAAAACTCCCAAGGCAAGCCTCCATTTCATCCATCCTACCCTAATACGGTGAGAGACATCTTCATCGATCTCTCTATTTTCCAAGATCATAGACCCAAGATACTTAAAACTACCCTTCTTACAAACCACCTATATATCCATCTTCACAACCACATCGTCCTCCTGGCTCATGTCAGTAAACTTGCACTTCAAGTACTCTGTCTTGGTGCTACTCAACTTGAAATCTTTAGACTCTAGGGTTTGTCTCCACACCTCCAACTTATCATTAACACCTTCCTATATATCATCAATCAAAACTGCTTTATCCGCAAAAATTATACACCAAGGTACCTCTCCTTGTATACTCCGCATCAACGCATCCATCACCAAGGTAAATAAAAATAGGCTAAGAGTTGACCTTGATGCAACCCTGTCAAGACAAAAAAAAATTTAGAATCTCATCCCACAGTCCTTACCTTAGTCTTTGTATCATCATACATGTCCTTAATCGATCTAATGTATGCCACTGGGACCCTCTTGCCTCCAAGCATCTTCAAACAACCTCTCTAGGGACTTTGTCATATGCCTTTTCCAAGTCTATGAACACCATGAGAAGATCCATCTTCCTCTCTCTATACTACTCCACTACTCTATATTAGGTGAATTACCTTTATCACCGAGCGACCAAGCATAAATCCAAATTGATACTCCAAAATGGACACTACCTTCCCCGACCTCTGCTCAACCACCCTCTCCTAAATATTTATCGTGCGACTCAACAACTTAATACCTCGCTATTTTTTGCAACTCTGAATGTCACCCTCATTCTTATATAAAGGAATCATTGTGCTCCATCTCCATGCCTCGGGCATCTTATCAATTTTAAAAATGTAGTTAAATAATTCAGTCAGCCACCTTAACCCTGCCCTGTTAGTATACTTTCAAAAATCTTCTGGAATCTCGTCAGGCCCCGTCGCCCTACCCCTTCGCATCTCTTGAATAGTCTCTCTGACCTCCTCCATTTTAAAACCTCAACAATAACCGAAATCGCGACACTTTTCTGAGTGCTCCAACTCCTCTAACACAATATCTCTGGCCTCCTTGCCATTCAAGAGTTTATGAAAATACGACTACCACCTTCTCTTAATGAGAGTATCCTCCACTAATACACTACCATCCTTTTCCTTAATACACTTCACTTGGTCAAGATCACGAATCTTACACTCCCTAGCCTTGGCAAGCCTATACAATATATTTTCCCCGCCTCTTTCTTCCAATATCGCATACAAATTCTAAAAAGTTGTTGTGTTAGCAGCCATAATTGCTAACTTAACCTCCTTCCTAGCTAACTTTTACTCCTACCTATTCACTCGCTTCTCCTATTCATCCTTACTCTCAACCAACATAGTGTAAGCCGCTTTCTTCGCCTCCACTTTCTTCTTAACTTCCCCATTCCACCACCAATCCTCCGATGCTAGCTAGACTAACCCTATAAGATACCCAACACCTCTCTAGCAGTCTCCTTGATGAAACAAATAGTACTATCCCACATACTATCCACGTCCCCCTTACACGCCCACACCCTTATCCCTTCCACCTTCGCCTCTATCTCCATGTACTAATCAGGGTCAGACCATCCCACTTAATTCTAGGTCTATCTTTCCCACCCCTTCTCATCTTTCCCTTTTTGATAACCAAGTACATCACTAAAAGTCTATGTTGGGTCATAAGATTCCCACTCGGAATGACCTTACAATCCTTACACATTGCTCTATCCCTCTTTCGAAGTAGCAAAAAGTCAATTTGCATCTTGGCTATTTACTATCGAAAGTAATTAGGTGATTCTCCTTTTTAAGAAAGATAGAATTCACTACCACCAACTAAAGTCCCTCACAAAATCCAAAAGCACCACTCCCTCATCATTCTTATTCCCGAAACTAAAGCCTCCATGCATATCATCATAACCTCTCGATAATGACCCGATATGCCCATTCAAATCCGTTCATATGAAAATCTTCTCCGAGCTAGGAACACCTCTTACCCCCTTGTCTAAAACCTCCTAAAATCTCTTTTTCTCATCTTTGTCTAAGACCACCTGTGGAGCATAAGCACTACAGATGTTCAAAGTACGCCCTCCAATGAACAACTTAATCGTCATCAATCTATCACAAACCCTTTTAGAATGCACCACCTTCCCCCTAAGATCTTCATCAACTAAGATACCTACTCTATTTCTACATCTCTCCCTACCTGAGTACCACAACTTGTACCCATCCACATCCGTAGCGTTTGAACTTACCCACTTGGTCTCCTAGAAATACGCAATATTCATTCTTCTTTTTCTAATAATCTTAACAAGCCCTATTGGCTTACCCTGGAGAGTCTCTATGTTCCATGACCCTACCTCAACCTATCCGTTCTCGTACCTCCTCCCCTAAAATCCCTTACTCTGTACCTCAAACCTAACCTAACACCAGACCCACACCCCAAACGCAGCCTCCTAGACATGACCCTAGTCTATCATTAATAACGAAAGAAACTACATAATAAAAAACATCACAAAAATAGCTTAAAATACGTTAATTAAGCTATTGAGTTGATGAAATGCAAGACTTAGGGTTAGTTGGACCAATTAAGCTATATGAATTTTAGAAGTTGGAAAGCTTGACTTGTTTTTCATTATATTAGGTGGAATAGGCTTCATTACTCATGTTTAACACGAGAATGGCTTAGAATACTCAAACTTAGATATAATGCTCTAGTTGCTCACACTTAAGAGTAAATTGGCCTTAGTTGCTTATTCTAAGAAAGGTTGTCGTGACTTCATAAAATTACCTGAAAGCTCTCTGATGATGATTTTTATATATGATGTAGCTCTATGAATCTATTTTCTAATATTATAAGTCACTTGAAATTGGGATACTCGTTGACTGAGATACAAGATTTGCCAAAATGCAGCACAAAGCTGATAAACTTAGAAAATCAGAGTTTAAAGCTTGGTTTCTTAGGAATATCTGGGAGAATCTGGGAATAATAAGATCATGGATCTTAGGTATGATGCAGCTTTACAAGTCTACTTTCTATCGCTGTAAGTAGCTCAAGATTTTGATACTCCTAAGTCAAGATAAAAGATTTGCTAAGATGTTATATAATATCGATAAAATTGGTGAATTAAAATTCGAGAACTTGTTTCAAAGGAATAACTAGGAGAATTTGGGAACAACTGATCATTATTTTCAAATATGACATAGCTTTACAAGTCAACTTTTCAATGCCAAAAAATTGCTTCTGATTTCAATATTTCTAAGTCAAGATACAAGATTTTACGTGAGGTTATGCAGAACAGAAAAAAGTAACCAATCAAAATTAAAAGGTTGATTTCAGAAGGATACATGAACAAATTTGGACATAATCTGAGCATGACTTTCATGTATGATGTATCTCTATAAAGCTACTTTCTAGCACCATAAGTCATTCGTGATTTGGACTCTCCCATTGATGTGCTATGAATTTTTTTACTACAGCTGCTCCAAGCTGCTAGGGAAAATCTATATCAAAAGTCGTTTGTGATGTAAATTGTTGGGTTCTCCCTCCTATTTATAATTATTCACCAAGGAAATCATCTTTTGGTAGGATAAGAATTAAGAGTTCTTAATAAAATATAACTCTTTTCCTGGAATTCAAATTACAATAGAAGAAAGATTTCATATTGAAAATAAAAAATGTCACAACCCGAATCAGGGCCTGTCTGTGATGGGTATCTTAAGTCCCATGTGGACTGAAAATCAACCCCTTCACCTAACCTAGTTAGCTAAACAACCTTAATTATCGGGTGAATCCCGAACATAGAAGAAGATAGAGAAAAATAAGAATAAAAGTAACTCATGAATGTCTAATTCAATCCACCAACGTAACACACCCAAGTCCACAGTAATCTAACAAAGCCTCTACAAATCCGAAGTCAATAAAGTGTTGGGATATGCCCCCGACAATAGCCAAAACCAAATCTAAACGAAGTCTAATCACAGAGCATAAAGACCATGAAATGAATACCTTCTGAAGTATGGAAGCTTATCACTTTAATGTCAACTCACGAACCACTCGAACACCTGGTCACTACCCAGAAAAAGAAAAAAAAGTTTTGGTCCATTTATCACATGGGGATACAACATCCGGAGAAAGTTAACGGTTGAAGTGCTAGCATGTAACTCAGGAATAGAGGAATAAAATAATGCCATTGCTAAAATTAAGTCAAATCATTATATGCAATCACATGTATACCTATTTATATATATATATATAATGCCCAAAATTTGATCCCGAGATGTCACACAGTGCTCAAGACTACAGTAGCCTTAAGCTAACCATGTTTGCATACTATTGAGTCTAAATCTTATAATAATGGAAATATAGACATAAAAGTCATATTGAATGCAAAAATTGTCTATAATATTTGAGAATAATCTAAACATAATATCTGAAACATCAAAACTGAATAATTTGTATCAAAACTTGTAGTCTGACAAGCCTCTACTACTAATACTAGAGAGTCACTAGGATAAACCCCCAGCCAACTCAAACTGTTTGAAAGGAAGTGCTAAATTTCATAAACTGATAAACTGCAAAATTTGAATGAATAAGTCCCCGAACTATAAGGACTCACCAACTGTCGAATGTAGATGAAGATGCTCGAACTATTTACACTGCTGACACTGAGCACCCGAACCTACATTATGAGACAATATAGCAAATAGACGTATATGTGGTTCAGTACTTTAAGGATGTACTGAGTATATGGGGGTGATATGCATATGTAAAAAATCATCTACATCATCTCATAATCATCATTTATAAAACAATGCATGATAAATGTAAATGACTCACATAAGTTGAAATATGTCAAATACTGAAATATGTAGCAATAAGAAGCAAAACATACTTTATAAATCTTGTGAGCCATAATATTTAGTTCTAAAAGTTATACTTGTATTCTCCCTTTAAATCATTCTGTCTAAGTGTAGAAGGAGTAACTACTGAATCTGAAATCTGAAATCTATAGCTATTATTTTTTCTGTAAGGTATAATCAGAGTAAAACTTGTGAGCCTTTACACTTAGTTTTCTAAAATATTTTCTGCTCTTCTTTTACTATTAAGGAGAATACTTTATCTTAAATCCATTGTTGTTAGGATTTTAAACTTTTAGGGAAAAACTATTCTGCAAGGGAGGTTCTCTTAACCGACATAAACCATGAGAGCTACATGGAGTCCAACATCTCGTCCTCCTAAGGAAGAACCCCCACATTGGGTAGAGGTGTCATACTTATGCCAGGGAGTAAAACCTCAGCTTAAGTGATCACAACTCTTCCCACTATGGGCACTTAATCTCAATCCTATGGTGGCACGTAGTTCTTGGACATAAGACCTTGGAATCATACCTAACTCGGTGCTAAATACTACTCCCTATAATTTGCTACGCTCATCTCATTGGAAATCCACTTTAAAACTCGCATAAGGGTTTATTATGAAACCAATTATGCATTTATCTGAAAAAATCTAAAAATGAAGCTATTTTACTTTTTGAAATCTGTAATAAATCTGTAAAGCGGATTCCAAAACTAATCTGAGGATCAAAAGATTAAAACTTTATTGTAAATATGATATAATCAGCTCATAAGATGCTTAAAGCATCATTTTTCTCAAAATCTCAACATATAAACTCAGGGCTTAAAACCCCATGTATCAAACTCATGTTAAAATATCATAATAATCATGCTTGATAATGAAAACAATGATAATTTATCTCAAAATCTAAAAATTACTGCAATAAGCATGAAAATATGAACCCTAAAGGCAATTCAACTTGGGTATGAAAATATAAACACACAATTTAACTTATAATTCACTTGAAATCTCATAATCTTATAAATAGCAACATTGGGTATGAACCCTAATTTCAAATTCATGGGAAATCATATAAAATCATATAACTTTGAAATTTAAACAAGTTTTGGGAACAAGAATGAAAGAAGATCCTTGTTCATAAACCCCACATACCTTGTTGGATGATTAGATGAAGAAATCTTGAATTTTGAATTCCTATTGAGTTCTTGATGATGGGTTCTTGATTACCTTGTCTTGGAAATCCTCAATTTTAAGTTTTCTTGGAGAATCTATGGAGAATTTGAATCTCTTAGAGAAAGAGATTTGGAGCTTTAGGGTTTTTCTTTTGAAGAGAATGATGAATAATGAGCACCAAGTGCTTTGAGTATGAAAAATCTTGTGTTTTGGACGGATTGGGATCTTGAAAAAGTCCAAAATACCCTCTTTAAACTCCTAAATGAAGCTAAAAAAACATAACTGGGGTCCCGATTTAATGGGCTATCGGGACGCACCACTATCGTTGTGGCTCACTAGAATTTGACGATTGAGAAATTGGGGGCCTCCACGACTCGGAGCTATCGCATTGTCCCACTGGATTTTGACAATTGGGACCTAGAACTTCAACGCGATGCGCCACCATCGCGGTGCCTTATAGGAATGTCATTTTGGCCTTCGGCGCGATGTGCCACTATATTGTTGGACTACTAGAAATTTACAAATGGGAAAATAGACTTCTCCGTGATACGTCAATATCGTGGAGGTCTACTGGAAATGACAATTATGAATTTAACCATCTCCGCGACGCGACAACTGCCCAGGTGTCACACTGTCAACTTAAAAACGTCTTAACTCCTTTATCGAGTGTCAGAATTGGGCAAATTCCGTATCGATAGAAAGCTTATTCAATTTCCCACACAATGGAAAGTCTAAATCTAAAGAATTCCACACAAATTAAATATTCTTCAGTTTGAAAGCTATCCCTTAATATTCTAAGGACGAATTTAACTTAAGAAGAGTACGGGGTATTACGATATATATATATATATATATTATGACAGGATAAGAAACAAGACTTAGCATGAATTTCAAAAATATTAACTTGGGTTATGTAGCATAACTATCATATAACAAGCTGCTCATGGGCTATATGGGCCCAGCTCTCCCCTAGCTAGAAGGGCCCCAGTGCATGTAGCCGCATGATCAGAGAATATCCGTAATTGTATATGCCTTTATAGGGGGACTCAAACCTCCCAGCATAATAACGGTGACTTAGAACCCATGTATACAATATGGGCACTCGAACCTCCCATTCATATATTCATTCGAGGGACTCGAACCTCCCGGTCATATAGATACCCCCACTAGCTAACGCGGTTTCTAGTGTTAGTCCTTCAGACTTCACTTTCATGGCCCGGCTACACATCCTGCTTTAAAGCCCAATTAAAACATTCTTTACACATACACACAACCATTAGTTCAATAACTTGCCAAAGGCATCCTGTTGGTATCGTCATACCAACCTCACTTGCAAGTGTATAACATGCCATAACTATTATCATTCAACATTGGGACTCAAAGCCATTGTCTATGCAAAGACATCAATTCAATACAACATTTAGGGACTCGAACCCATTTAGCCATTTAAACCACCAAGGTTATAATTCAAATCAACTTATGGCCAACAAGGCCTTTATGAGACCATTTACCAACCATGTACATTTATAGGCCAATGCCTTAGTTCAAGTCACAATTCAATTCAATTCAATTTATAGACATTAAAACCTTTGCAAAACCATTCATCCTTCTTTAACATTCTTATGCCAAGCATTAGTTCAAAACAAGATTCATGATGTGACAAAATTCTTCTCATAGACATTTTCACAAACAGGTTGAGGGCATACCATTATCAAACCATTATTTAAGTCAAAAAACATCAAGTTAGGGTTAACATGACCCATTCATTAAAATACAATTCCCATGCACCCACATGTGCAAAACCATTATAAAAAACATGTATAAACACAAGTGAAATCACGAGAGAATAATACTTAACATTATCCATTCAAACCCGCAGCCATGGATTTTAAACCCACCATTTATGATTCAAGAACAATGTTTAAAACATATGATTTTATGAACTAACAACAATGAAGGAAGAGTCACATGCCTGAATTACAAAGATTCACGGAGAGATTTTGATCCTTAATCCTCTAGATGACCACCGTGATGAAACCCTAGCCCAGTATCCTTGAGAGGTTTTAAGAGAGCTTTAAGAGTGTTTTGATCTTCTAAAATGAGGAATGAAAAGGCCAAAAGTGTTATAAGGCGTGGGGTCTTAATGGCTTGGGGTGGGAAATGTCTAAAATACCATCAGCTTAAAAGATGTAAAAGACTCGCAGAAGGATACGGTTGGATCCTTCCACTCGTACCCACATCATATTTTGTTCATAATCGGCTAACGTGCCGATCTAAGATCCTCATTGGGACCTCCTTATAGGACAAGAAATCCGCAATACCAATGTCCTCCAAGGGAACAATCAATGAAAGATAACCCATGCATTTCCACAACATAGACACATAGAATACTGGATGATTGGAACTCATGCTATGAGGCAATTCCAACTCATATGCAACATTACAAACCCTTCTCAAAACCACATACGGGCCAACATACTGGGTACTGAGCTTTCCCTTCTTCCCAAACCGCATGACTCCCTTCATGGGAGACACTTTCAAGAATACCCAGTCTCCAACCTTAAACTCCAAGTCCCTTCGTCTCACATCTGCAAAGAACTTTTGGAAACTTTAGGTAATCTTAAGCCTATCCCAAATTACCTTAACCTTTTCCATAGCTTGGTTGACTAAATCCAGGCCAAACATTTCTGCTTCACCGACTTCGAACCGCCCAATTGGAGTTCTACACCTACCATACAATGCCTCAAATTGAACCATACTAATGCTAGAATAATAGCTATTATTATAAGTAAATTCAATCAAAGTAAAATGGTAAAACCAAATGCCAACATATTCAATCACACAGGCTCGTAAAATATCCTCCAAAGTCTGAATAATTCTTTCGGTTTGCCCATCAGACTACGAGTGAAAAGCCATGCTAAGAATCACTTTAGTCCCTAAACCATGCTAAAACGAGCGCCAAAAATATGATAAGAATTGAGTACCATGATATGAAATAATTGAGACAGGCGCACCACGCAACTTTACACTTCCTAAAGAAACAACTTTACATAGTCCTCGACAAAATAAGTAGTCCTCACTGGCAAGAAGTAAGCAGACTTAGTCATCCTATCCATGATGACCCAAATGGAGTCACGCTAATTCTGCGACTTCGAAAGGATGGTAATGAAATCCATATTAATTATCTCTCATTTCCAAACTAGTAATTCAATCTCTTGAAGTAGCCTACCGAGCCTTATGTATTTCCCCTTCACTTGCTGATATACCATACACTTAGCCACATAGTCGTCCATATCCCATTTCATGTTGTTGTACTAATACATATCCTTGAGATCATAATACATATTTGGTAAATTGGGATAAACCATATACCGTGACTCTGGGCCTTGGCCAAAATCCTGCCTCACAACCCATCCATATCTAAAATGCACAACCTCTCTTAATACCTCAAGATACCATCACCACTGATTTAGAAAGCCATCATTTTTTTCTTACCCACATCATCCTTGATCTTCATCATAAGAGGATCTAACAATTGCTTCTTCTTTATTGATAAACCAAGAGATCGTTGCGCCACCTATTGCACAACCACACCATCATCCTCAGAGTCTGAGAGACAAACTCCAAGGTTAACCAAATAGTGGTGCTTATCCTTATCCACATACTACAATCTACCCATGGACAACCTGCTAAGAGCATCAGCAACCATATTAGCTTTACTTGGATGGTAGTGAAGACTCATATCGTAGTCCTTCAGCAACTCGAGCCACCTCTTTTGCCTAATATTAAGCTCTTTCTGAGTGAATACATACTGCAGGATCTTATGATCAGAAAAGATATCAACAAAGACCCCATACAAATAGTGACAACAGATTTTCAACACGAACATCACAACTAACAATTTCAAGTCATGAGTCAAATAGTTCCTCTCATGAACCTTCAATTTTCTAGAGGCATAAACAACTACCTTACCATATTGCATCAACACACAGCCCAAACCAACCCAGGACGCATCATAATAAACCACAAAACCCGCAGTGCCCTCAGGTAGAATCAAGACTGAAGTTGAAGTCAACTTATCCTAAGCTTCTTAAAGCTACCCTCACAAGCATCCGACCATAAGAACTTCACCTTTTTCTTAGTCAATTTGGTCAATAGAAGAAAAACTTTTCATGAACCTCCTATAATACCCAGCTAAACCCAAGAATCTCTGAATATAGGTTGGAGTTGTGGGTCTTGGACACTTCTCAACTATAAAAAATTTTTGAGGATCCATCATAATCTCCTCACTGGACACAACATGACCCAGAAAAGTTACGATATTCAACCAGAATTCACACTTGGAGAACTTAGCATACAACTGCTGATCTTTCAAGGTCTACAACACAAGACAGAGGTGATCGACATAATCTTCCTTATTCTTAAAGTACAATAAGATGTCATCAATAAAGATAATGACGAATAAATACAGAAACTGATGGAAAACCCTATTCATTAAATCCATAAATTTCGTTGGGGTATTGGTCAACCCAAAAGAAATAACTAGAAACTCAAAATGCCCATCCAAGGTTAGAAATGTTGTCTTAGGGATATCCACTTCCCTAATCTGTAACTAATGATACTCGGATCAAAGATCGATCTTAGAAAAGAACTTGGAACCCTAAGGTTAATCAAAGAGATCATCAATTCGTGGAAGGGGATACTTGTTTACCGTCACCTTATTCAATTGTCGGTAATCAATACACATCTGAAGGAAACCATCCTTCATTCACACGAACAAGACAGGTACACCCATGGGGACACACTAGAATGGATGAAACCCTTGTCTTGAAGACGTTTCAATTGCTCCATAGGCTCTTTCAACTCAGCTAGAGTTATTCTATACGGGGGAATAGAAATTGGATGAGTGTACAAAATAAGATCAATACCAAAATCAATCTCCCTATCAGGAGGAACACTAGGAAGGTCATCAGGGAAGACCTTGGGAAACTCATTCACCATTGGGATAGAATGCAAAGAAAGACCCTCCAAGTTAGAATCTTTAACCCAGACTAGATAATAGAGACACCCCTTGGAGATTAATCTCCAAGCTCTAAGATATGATATAAATTTCCCCTTAGGAGATAAGGAACAACCCTTCCACTCAATAATTGGATCATTAGGAAATTTAAGCAAGACATTATGGGTTTGACAATCTAAGATAGCATAGAATGAGTGCAGCTAGTCCATTCCCAGAATAACATCAAAATCAACTATGTCTAACTCTATCAAGTCCACTAGAGTTTCTCTACTACCACTATCTACCACACACCCCTATCGACTCTTCTGATAACCATAGAGTCTCCTACTAGGGTAGAAATAGAAAATGGGCCCAACAGATACTCAGGACCAAAACCAAGATGCACAGCTACAAATAGAGTCACATAAGAGAGAGAGGAGCCTGGATCAAGTAAACAGTACATATCATGGTAAAAGAGTTTTAACATCACAATAACAATATCTGGAGATACCTCAAACTCCTAATGAGTAGTGAGAGAATAAAGGCGGTTACAACTAGTATTGGAGCCAGAAGTGGCACCCTTCAGTGTAAGAGATGATGAAAAGGCATCGGGAACCTTATTTTTCCCAAAAGCAACTCTAGAGGGATAATTTCATTGTACGTTTCTAATTTGAACACACATAAAACATCGATCCTTTTTCTTCTCACACTGACCATGATGATGCTAACCACAAAATCTATAACTGCGCCCTACTAGCCTGAGAATAGGCACCCTGTGCCCTAGAAGCAACACCATCTTAAAAATATTTGTCTCTTGATGGCTTTGGGTAGGGAGCACTAGCCATTGAATAGGAGTTAGGACTCCCCCAAATTTTCCTCTTAGGCCACTTTCCACTCTGTTGTTGGCCCTCACTCTCTTTTGAAAGCCAATACCTCTTACTCTGCCTCTCACCAATATCATCTTGTTTCTTTTTCTCCTTTTTGACCTGTTACATATACAAAACCAGTCCGGAGATGTCCATGTCCTTGATCAACAAGGCAACCTTACTCTCAAGAACCAACTTAAGAGACAATCCCAAAAAAAACATTCTCATTCGGACCCTCAGATTAGACACCAGTTTAGGAGCATATTGGGACAACTGATTGAACTTCAAAGCATACTCTTTGACTGTCATCATTCCTTACTTCAAGTTAACAATTCTTCCATTTTTTCCTTCCTTAACTCCTGAGGAAAGAAGCGGTCCAGAAATGTACTAGAGAAATCATCCCATATGGCAGAACTAACATCCTTACCTCTCAACTATTCTTACTCTTCATACCACTGATATGGTACATCCATTAATTTATAGGCAGTAAACTCTACACCCTCAACCTTCAAAGCATGTATAACTTGAAAGATTTTTTCCATTTCATCAATGAAGCCTTAAGGATCCTCCTCAACCTTTGTACCATTAAACATCGAAGGATGCAACCTTATAAATTGCCCAACTCTAATGACCTCAGATGAACCCATAACAGAACCAAACTATTGTGATCGAGATGTCACCAATTGAGTTAACAGGGTAATAGAGCGATGAAACTCAGCATTAGTAACCTCTCTAAGAGATGACTGAGTATGAGTGTCACCCTCAAGAGTAGGATTAGTGGGGATAGGTAGAACCCCACGAGGATAGTCAGATGCAGTGAGTAGGATTAGTGGGGACAGGTAGAACCCCATAAGGATAGTCAGATGCAGTGACCCTTGATCGAGTCTGGACCTTAAAAGTCGGATGAGATCTATCCATATTGTCTCCAGATGGGACAGAAGAGTTTGTATGAACATCAGATCTTCTTGGCGGCATGATATGAAACAAAAGAAAATAGAAATCAGAAAAATCCAAGACCTTAGACTCTATAGCTCGAAAAATAAGACAACAAGAAAGGAAAATATTCCTAAATGTCTCATAGCCTCTCTCTTATAAGCGTGGCGCTCTACACACCCATATAAAAAACTCTACTTGACACGGCTTTGTGGACACCTAATTGACCATGAACATAGGCTTTGATACAAACTTTGTCATAAACCGAACTAAGGCCTGGCTGTGATGGTTATCTCAAGTCCTACGTGGACCAAAGATCACCGCCTTCACCTAACCTAGTCAGCTCAACTACCTTAATTGTCAGGTGAATCTCGGACATACAATAAGATAGAGCAAAATAAGACTAATAGTAACTCATGAATGTCTAATCCAATCCACCAACGCAACACACCAAAGTCCATAGTAATCCAATAAAGCCTCTACAAATCTAAAGTCAATGAAGTGTCGGAACATGCTCCCGACAATAGCCAAAACCAAGTCTATACAAAGTTTAAGACATAAAGCATAAAGACCATAAAATAAATGTCTTCTGAAGTATGGAAGATCATCACTTTAATGTCAACTCACGAACCACTCAAACACCTGGTCACTACGCAGAAAAAGAAGAAGGAGTTTCGATCTCTTATCGCGCGGGGATACAGAGTCTGGAGATGATTAGTGATTAAAGCGCTAGCCTTTAACTCAGGGATAGAGGAATAAAATAATGTCATCATTAAATCTAAGTCAAATCATCATATGCAATCACATGTATACGTATACACACATACATATATATATATATATATATATATATAATATATATATATCATGTCGGGATAGGGAAGAAGGCTTAGCATGAACTTTGAAAATATTAACCTAGGTTGTATAGCATAACCATCATATATCAAGGCGCCTACAGGCTATAGGGGCCCAGCTCTCCCATAACTGGAAGGGCCTCATTTCGTGTAACCACACGAACCAGAGAATATCCATAACCGTATATGCCTTTATGGGGGGACTCAAACCTCACAACATAATCAAGGTGACTTGGCACCCATGTATACAATATGGGGTACTTGAACCTCCCGATCATATAGATACTCGCATGGGCTAGCACAGTTTTCAGTGTTAGTCCTTTGAACTCCACTTTCATGGCCCGACTACACATTCCACTTTAAAGATCAATTAAAATATTATTTACACATACACACAACCATTAGTCCAATTACTTACCAAGGACATCTCATTGGTATCGTCATACAAAATCCACTTGCAAGTGTACAACATGCCATAACCATTATCATTCAATATTGGGACTCGAACCCATTGACAATGCAAAGGCATAAATATAATTCAATATCTAGGGACTCAAACCCATTTAGCTATTTAAACCACCAAGGTTACAATTCAAATTAAATTATTTCTAACAAAGCCTTTATGAAATTATTTACCAACCATGTACATTAATAGGCCAATGCCTTAGTTCAAGTCACTATTTAATTCAATTTATGGCCATCAAGACCTTTGCAAAACCATTCAAACTTCATTAACATTCTTATGCCAAACATTAGTTCAAAACACAATTTATCATGTAAAAAAATTCTTCTCATAGGCATTTTCACAAATAGGTTGAGGGAATACCATTATCAAACTGTTACTCAAGTCAAAAACCATTAAGTTAGGGTTAATCATGACCCATTCATTAAACCACAATCCTCATGCACCCATATATACAAAACCATTATCAAAAACATTTATAAACACAAGTGAAATTATGAGAGAATAATACTTAACATTATGCATTCAAACCCTCAACCATGGATTTTAAACCCATCATTTATGATTCAAGATCAATGTTTAAAACACATGATTTTTGTGAACTAACAATGAAGAAAGAGCCACATGCCCGAGTTATGGAGATTCATGAAAAGATTTCGATCTTTAAGACTCTAGATGACCACCTTGATGAAACCCTAGTCCAATATCCTTGATAGGTTTTTAGAGAGTTTTGAGAGTGTTTTGTTCTTCTAAAGTGAGGAATGAAAGACCAAAAAGTGTTATAAGATGTGGGGTCTTAAGCACTTGGGGTGAGAAATGTCTAAAATACTCTTATCTTAAAAGTCATAGCAGACTCACAGGAGGGTACGGTTGAACCTCTCCGCTCGTACCCACATAATACGAGAGGTACCTTCCACTCGTACCTTGATCAGAAAGTTAGACACCATATTCTGTCCAACATACGACTCCCTCACCTAACTCATACCATCATCATACGATAGTACCCTTCATGCCGTACCCTAAGTAGAAACATCCAGGCTAGACACTGGATAACATACGGTTGGGACACTACTTCTCGTATCATGTACATATAACTCATATGGAGTATTCTTGTATCAAGAACAGAACTTGGCTAATATGACACTGACCAACATATGACTAGGGTCCTAGACCTTTACCCACACCATACGAGTGGTATGGTGTAAATCGTATGATGCGAGGTTCAAGACTCAGGAAATTTTGTAAGAGCCAAAGTTTGAGGTGTTTCAATACGAAAACAAAAAAAAAGAGGGAAAGGGTGAATGGGGAGGGTCAATTTTTGTAGAGTCCAAAGGGGCATGACCTTAATTTGAGCTTGAAAAATGATCCTAACATTACATTGATTAGAATTGTTCATTTTAAATAAACAAGGACCTCTACAAGCTTTGTCCAATTTAAATTATGGTGGTAAGTCTATTATCTTATGTAAAATTCATAACAAATATCATTGTTCTACATTTGAAAATTATTTTATTTACAAATGAAGTAATTAGGTTATTTTGAAATCGAAATAATGCACAAGCCATACTTCACAGGTGTGAAAATAAACATGAAAAAAAATGTGGTGATTCTTAATATACTTCAAACTTCGTCTTATTTTAATAAATCTATACTCCGACAAGACTTGAAGTAGAAGACATTTGTAGATGCATAAAAATTTATTGGATCAAATTCATTCAAAATTTCAATTTGATCCATATTTGTTTGAGTTTAAAATTAATTTTGGCTCAAAAATAATAAATTCATTTTATTCAATTCATAATCAAGTTTCATCTTATCTTAACGTCTAAACATATGCCACGTGTCAAGTGATATGACATTTCAGTCAAATTAAAGACTAACAAGACGAGGTCACGTGTTCAAATAATGAGGCAATTTAAGTCACATTCAAGAGCCAATAAAACATCGCCAAGAGTCCAAACTGACATATTTTTGATCAATCACAAGCAACCTTATCTCATGATATTTGTGATAAGTTTGATGATTTAATAGTCTAATCAAAAGGAGGCAGAAGATCTTATTTATACTTGAACTACCTACCCCCTACAACTATAAATAGAAGGTTACATAATTTTCTAAGGTCATTCTGCAGGAATTGGAAAAAGCATCTGCATTGACTACAAAACTCTTCAAAAAATAAATGACCAATAGAGTTCTGCCTGAAGATCAATTAAATATGAAGAAGCGTATCCGAAATTCCTGGAGACCCAAAAACATTTTTAGGAGGTTCAAATCGTCTAAAAGTTTGAGAAGTATGCTACCAAAGGCCCTCGAATCATGGAAAAGCTTAGTAGAGAAGAATCAAGAGAACAACGAAATCATACCCACAAAATTCATTTAATTAAATTATTTTTCATTTATTTATCTTTGATGATTGCAGTTAGTTTCAGCATTACAAAAATTTGTTGCGAACACATATATTCCAAAATGAAAGATTCAATGCTCGGATAAACTTACCATGTTAGGTGGTTGATTATCTAAACTTATTCTCAACATTGTAATCTTCTTTCCACCCAACAATTTATTTTTAAAAAAAAACAATGCTCCAAGTTAGGGTAGGATTCTTATATGAAAGGAAAATTAGTAATTTTAAAACCAAAAATATTGACAATTTTTTACAAGTTCCATCTGATTTCTGATTAAGCATCTTTTACCTTACATTAGTTGTAAAGTCCACTTATGATCCTTCATATAGCGTGAATCTTTACAAATTCAGTGAAATATTAAGTACTAGTAATTCATTCAATTATCCATCTATTATTTTAGAGTTTATATTAGTTGTCCATATTGGTAGGAAATTTAATTCTAGTTAGAGTGTTTTACTGCTTCAATGAATCTTACGTTAGGGGTGGAACTTGGACTTCTGTGTTTACAGATTCTAAATTTTAGAATAGTAATTAAGTAGTAATAAATTAATTCTGAATTAGTATTTGTACATAATTAATAAATTTCTTGACATAAATAAAATATTTAAATAAAAAAAATTGAATTCCAACAAATTCATATTCAAACAACCAATTAGCTCTGCCCCTATCTTATCTAGCTCGAATCTCAATTAATTGAAATTTCAAGAATGCCAAGGGGAAAACTGAAAAATGGCATCATCTTTGACCCTTTTAATACTTTTAACGGAAAAGGGTCAGAAATACCCTTCAACTACTATAAATGGCTCTAAATTACCCTCAATTTATTTTTGGGGTCTAAAAATGCCCTTTCATCCACCTATATGGCTAAAAAATACTCTTCCATTTAACAAACATCTGAGTTGGCTTTAATTTAACACATGGCAGCTCGTCATTGGTTCGAAATTTAATTAAGTAAAATATAATTATTTTTAAAACCCAACTTAATTCCCACTTAAACTACCTACCCATCTGCCCAACCCAAACGTAACAACTAAAGGGTTATCTTCTCAAAAATTCAATTCAATTTTAGGGTTTGTGCAAATATTATAGAGAATAGGTATAGTTTGTATTCTGGCGAACTTGACGGCAGCAGACCAGTAAACGTGCGCCCAGCCTCCACGAACCTAACCCAACCAAAATCCCCCAAAAATACTGCCCCAAATCTACCATATTCACCAAAAAGGTTGACTTACAAAGGCAACACAGCCATGACTTCAAATCAGTTGAACGTTGAAAAGGAAAAAACAATAGGCAAACTGAAGACAAAGAGGGGTGGCAAAAAATAGGGAAGTAGTTGTTTTGTTTAGTTGAATGTTTTTCGGTTCAATGATAATGCTCAACTTACACCTCAAATTAGTGTAAGGCATTCGTCAATATATTTACCTAACTTTGAAGTCAGGGTCGAATCCACAGGGAACAATATGAGTGGCGATTAAGCTAATTTGAAACTATAGCTCCAAGTTCAAATCAAACAAATGGTACGAAAATATAAAAGTAAGATGGGGATTTTTATGAGTCAAACAAAAGTTAGCAACTTAACTTTCTTCAGAACTCAAAAATAAGATTTCAATTGTTCAAATCAATGATAGAGAGAAACTAGGGTTGTGATCACTATAACTATTAATCTCCATTGAATAATAACTGTTCAAGATTCTCGTGGTAGGTGGGAATAGCAGAATATCCCTGCCTATGATACTATCTGAATTATCTCTCGACCTCTCCAGATAACTTATTATCTAATTCTCTCGAACTTAGATAACTTATCTATTTCCAACCGGATGTTATCTCAAGTAGATTAATCCAGTTACGACATCAATCATTAAATAGAAGGTTGGTAGCTTCAGAGTCCCTGTTGATAATTTGCTTCCTCTAGCTTATTTCTCTGTTCAAGCAAATAAACCTAAGGCATAACCTATTATTTGCAACCAATAGATTTAAGTTAAAGTAACAGAATTTCAAGATGTTCCCACAATCACTCAAACCCTAAACCAACTATTAAATCAATGAAATAATAATCATAGATCCCACAACCCTAGTTGTGGGTTTTAGTTGTTCATAAGATAGCAAGAGATTAGCACGATTGAATTCATAATTTAAAGCAACTAAACTTACAAAAGATGAAATTCAAAGTTAATCCTTCTCCAAGTACAATAAGAATTTCCCACAACTAAATCAAAGGATTAAAAATTGAAATTAAAATTAAGAGACCAAAAACTACAGAGAAAAAATGACCAAGTACGTGAAGTTTAAGGTCAGACCCCCCCCCCCCCCAAAAAAGAGAACTAAAAACCCTTTTTTATATGTTCCTTTATGTAATAAGACCTAAAAACTATGCCTTAAATAGAAAGAACTATATATGGAAGTAAATCTTAAGTTTTAGCTTTTTTTCTCGAAATAGACGATGCCATTTATGACGGCTTGTCAGACACCTGATGGCTTTTGCGGAATGTCATCAAAGCTTCCAGTATAATAGCATATTCTGCTTCTCCCGACGGCAAAATTTGACGGCGTGTCAAATATATGACGGCATGTGAGAAATGTCATCACATCCTCATTAGAAATCATCATGTTATGCTTCAAGTTGACGGCAATTTTGATGCCTTGTCAAAGTTGTGATGGCACTTTAGAAATGTCGTCACACTTCACTTCAATTCTTCATCTTCTATCTAAGCTTGACGGCAATTATGACAGCCTTTCACATGTCTGACGGCGCTTCAAAGATGTCGTCAGCTACACTTCATCTTATTTGCACCAGATTTCAAATGATTTTGTTTTTCTTTCCTTTAGTTTCCTCCTCGATCACTTACATCTGCATTAAAACAATAAAAATAATCAAAAATAACAAAAGTTGCTTAAGACTTCACAATTATTTAGAGTTAAAAGCCTCAAATGTGTTAGCATCTGCTCACACATCAACACCCTCAACTTAAAACAATTGTTTGTCCTTAAGCAACCAAAACACAACACTACGATGCTTAACCAAGAAATACATAAGATACCCATGGTAGTTGATTTTTAATTTTAGCTCAAAACACATGGCACTCTCTAAGTTCAATTACTTATAAACCCAACTATGTTTATAAATGAAGATCCACAATGTGACACAAAAAGGAATCAAGATTTGGCATTAAGTTAGAAATAGAAACCATGCATATATACAAGTTACACTACCCAAACAAGTAGGCAGCTAGTGATAGAATCTGTGTGCCCTTAAAACAAAAAAGTCCCTCCTAACTCCTGTATGAAATCAAGCATGTAAATGCAGGGACGGTTAAGAGACACTCACTCTCAGAAATAAATTCCAATTAATGTATGTCAAATACCATATGCTTGACCTTATTTTCATTACCAAGGCTTTCAGACAGTTGAGTTAGGATCACTATAGGTCTTTTTCTTCGGCTTGTAATGTAGGCTTGGGGATGGAATGGTGTTCACGGATATTTAAAGTGACTAAGCCTCCTTGATACTACACTACTCTTTTGGGGTCCCACCTCTTAGCCTTTTTCCATTTTTCATTCATTCTTGATCACATATATTTCGGATGAGTGCGGTCTTTTTTTTAGCACTTCATTCTTTCTTTTCACAGTCTTTTTCTTTTTTTATTCTTTTTCTACCATGTTCATCTTTTTAAATTCTTTTTCTTTTTATTCAATCCTTCTTCATACTCATTGTACATCACGCACCCCTATGATAGCCACCCTCAACTTAGGTTATTTGCGTAAGTCAAGGTGCACAGTATCCAAGGAGGACCAGGGCCAAAATAAGTTCATTGTGACATAAATGGGAAGGTGATAGGTGTCATAAAAGAAATAAATGTTTAGGCTCAAAGTAGGGATCAAGGGAGATATCATACATACAGGGTAGATAATTTAGGCTAAAAGTGGACTAATATCAACAACGACCTATGATCCTTTCCTAACCCCTATCTTTCAACCCAGGCAAGACTAACTGGGCAAGTTCTAGATTCAACATATAAAGAAAACTGAGCTAGACCTCTCACACACATGGCACAAAGGTACATCACAAGCTACTACCTATCCGATTTATGCAATTGTCAGTAATGATTATCATGTCCCTAAAATTAATTCCATGAAAAGATTCACAGTAGTCACATATAGATGCACATCACACAGTTATCATATAGACAGTTGGATAGGTATTTATCATTCCAAGAGAAATCAACAAAAATATATCAACTGCCCTAGATACTTATTTTTCCCTTAATTAACCACAAAACATCACAAAACAAAACACAATACACCTAAACATGCTGGCTCTACTAGGAACAAAACTCCGAAGAAAAGAGGCACGGCAACAAAAAACCACGGAGGACATCAACACCCACAAGTATCTCTACCCTCAACTTAAAATCATGCAATGTATCCAATGCGTCAAACCAAAATAAGAGAGTTAGAAACATACCTGTGGCACCATGGATGTGAAGATGTGATGTCAATCACATAAGATGAATACAAACAACAAAATAGCTTAGGTTTTCTCCCAAGCAGCGCCTGGTTTAACGTCGCGGCGCGACTCAATTATCTTAACTACTCAGACTTTGTCAAGATACTGTGTTGATAATTATTTATGTATCCACTTGGAGGATTTAAAATGCCGGCCCAACTTTTGATCAATACATCTTCGGGGTGTGTTGGAAAAATATGAGGGCATGATGAGGAATGTTCTATCACGCCACTTCGAAGACTTGAACTGCTTGCCCAATTTTGCATCAAACTTTTGTGTAGGCACATTTGGCAACGGTGAGAATCTTAAACATCCACTAAATGAACATCGATCTTTAAGCTCCTTAGCCTTCAATATTGGGGTTGTAGTATACCCTTTTGGAAGGACAAACTCCAAAATGCAAGAATCTTCCTCCTTATTTACAAAATTCATCATTTGCTTGGGTGATTTGACTTTTATCACATCCACTAAGCATAATGTTGAAAAGTGATTTGAATGGAGACTAAACCTCAATTTTGGAATAACTTCCCTATTAATATTTTTACCCTTAAATTGACTGGAGTCTTCACGAGGTTTGTGTTTGATTTCTTTTTTTGACTCAAATACCATTTCTCATCCTTGGCATTTTCATTTATGAATGGTTTGGTTGGTTGGGAAATTACCGAGGGTTTCTCAACATCAAGCTCATCATCAACATTAGATTCTTTCTCTTTATCCTCACACTCTTTCATTATTTTAAATAATTCCACAGACAAGATATCGTCTAAACATAATATAGAAAAGTGTGTTGGATGATTGACCTCGATATCCATCTCTTCTATCCTTTATCTTCCCTCGTTAAATGCCCTAATATCTTGACGTATGTCACATATGGTATCATTCGTTGTGTCTATATGATCCAACATTAGTTGAAGCATAGCTTCAATATCACTCTTTCCAGTGCTTTGTTCTTCCTTTTCTTGACCATAAGACCTGTCATACTCATAAGAAGAACTAGAACTTGGGTTAGCGCAATAGGGAGAGGGCACATTTAGGCAATCACTCCAATGTCCATCTTGACCACCATATAAAGAATTATTATACTCCCGGTAGGATGGAGATGGTACACACATCTCTCTCTGGGGAGCATATCTACAATCTTTCCAAAAGTGGGGTCCATCACAATATGGACATGGATCATCCGGATAACATTTCCAACCATCAAACTCACATTCATTCCATGATGCCATAGTAAGAAATAAACAAAAATAAAGAAAATCTACCTAACACAAGAAACAAAGAAAATCACAAACAAATATTTACAAGTTTGAATTCAAGCAAGTAAGCTAAAATTTCAAACTAACTTAATACGCCAAATTTTTCCCGGCAACGGTGCCATTTTTTTATAACGCTCAACTTACACCTCAAATTAGTGTAAGACAGTCGTCGTCAATATATTTACCCAACTTTGGAGTTGGGGTCGAATTCACAGGGAACAATGTGAGTGACGATTAAGCTAATTTGAAACTATAGCTCCAAGTTCATTCAAACAAATGGTACGAAAATATAAAAGTAAGATGGGGATTTTTATAAGTCAAACAAAAGTTAACAGCTTAACTTTCTTCAGAACTCAAAAATAAGATTTCAATTGTTCAAATCAATGATAGAGAGAAACTAGGGTCGTGATCACTATGACTATTAATCTCCATTGAATAATAACTGTTCAAGATTCTCGTGGTAGGTGGGAACAGCAGAATATCCCTGCCTATGATACTATCTGAATAATCTCTCAACCTCTCTAGATAATTTATTATCTAATTCTCTCGAACTTAGATAACTTATCTATTTCCAACCAGATGTTATCTCAGGTAGATTAATCCAGTTACGGCATCAATCATTAAACAGAAGGTTGGTAGCTTTTGAGTCCCTGTTGATAATACTTCCTCTAGCTTATTTCTCTGTTTAAGCAAATAAACCTAAGGCGTAACCTATTGTTTGCAACCAATAGATTTAAGTTAAAGTAACAGAATTTCAAGATATTCCCACAATCATTCATACCCTAAACCTACTATTAAATCAATGAAATAATAATCATAGATCCCACAACCCTAGTTGTGGGTTTTAGTTGCTTATAAGATCGCAAGAGATTAGCACGATTGAATTCATAATTTAAAGCAATTAAACTTACAAAAGATGAAATTCAAAGTTGATTCTTCTCCAAGTACAATAAGAATTTCCCACAACTAAATCAAAGGATTAAAAATTGAAATTAAATTAAGAGACCAAAAACTATAGAGAAAACGTGACCAAGTACGTGAAGTTCAAGGTCTTCCCCCCCCCCCCCAAAAGAGAATTAAAAACCCCTTTTTATAAGTTTCTCTATGTAATAAGACCTAAAAACTATGCCTTTAATAGAAAAAGCTATATATGGAAGCAAATCTCAAGTTTCAGCTTTTTTCTCAAAATAGACAATGCTATTTCTGACAGCTTATCAGACATCTGACGGCTTTTGCGGAATGTCGTTAAAGCTTTCAGTATAATAGCATCTCTGCTTCTCCTGACGGCAAAATTTGATAGCGTGTTAAATATGTGAAGGCATGTGAGAAATGTCGTCACATCCTCATTGGAATCATCATGTTCTGCTTCAAGTTGACGCGATTTTGACGCCTTATCAAAGTTGTGACGACACTTCAGAAATGTCGTCACACTTCACTTTAATTCTTCAGCTTCTATCTAAGCTTGACAGCAATTATGACAGCCTTTCACATGTCTGACGGCACTTCAAAGATGTCGTCAGCTACACTTCATGTTATTTGCACCAAATTTCAATTGATTTTGTTCTTCTTTCCTTTACTTTCCTCCTCGATCACTTAAATCTGCATTAAAATAATAAAAAAAATCAAATATAAGAAAAGTTGCTTAAGACTTCACAATTATTTAGAGTTAAAAGCCTCAAATGTGTTAGCATCTGCTCACACATCATTCAAGGGACATGAAAGTTGTAGTTCTTTAAGTTTTTAAATGTATGTAATGGCACAATAGATGTCTTGTGATAACTTTCAGATTGCAATATATTTGAGGTTTTGGACCATCTCTGCTTAAGAACTTTAACTTGTTCAAGAAGATGACAACAACAATCATTTGTATGACTTGTTCAGGAAGGTTTCTTTTAGAATGGTTGGATGGTTGCACCTAAGAGGAACGAGTATAGTGAAACCAGAAGCATTAAATTCAACACTAATCAATGTGGTTCACCATTTTCACTTAAAAGTCTGGGTTTAGGTATGCCAATATAGATAGAAATGTGATTGTGATCAACCATTACAAGTATCAAGTTTGGGATGTGTTCAGTAGACAACAAAAGTTTTTGAATTTGAGGATATAGGGGAGTTGATTTCTTTTGCTATTTTATTTGTACATGAAATAGTTGATATATTCTTTTTGTACATGAATTTACGTCGCGACACAAAACAGAAATATGATAATGAAAGTTGAATTTTCAATTTACCTGTACTTGTATCTGGTGAAAGTCGAACCATTTTCAGGATCTCTAACATTGCATTTTGTTGTCATACAATGAAAATTATTATAAATCCAATAATTGAGCAATGACAGAAAGTAGGGTACTAGAAACGTGAGATGACTTGTTTTTGATATTATAAGCTTTTCAATTATCTCACCCAATATTCTTATATCCTCTTTGGAGGCGAAATAATGGGGGGGAAAAAATTCTCCTACAAGAATTCTTCATGTCCCAGATTATAATAGTATTATCTTATTGTATTATCCTATGATACAATGTCATCCACTAGGAATGTAGAAGCAAAATCTTTATGATATCCGTGACAACTCACATGATTAAACATAAGATACTTCTGGTATTTTTTCCCCTTGCAGAACACTGTTATAAACTTGCTTAGAGGTTGCCAAGAAAGCATCAGTAGAGGATGATTATATCAGGAATTTAATTCCATGATTCAACTATAAAAAAAAATATATAAAACCATTACAAAAAGATTTGGATAATGGGTACTTCATGAGGAGTTGAAGGACCTTTTAATTGTTCAACAAGAGAACCTATATAGGTTTCTTAATATAAGAGACAAAACACAATTCCAAGTGCAATGGAAAACAAAATACAAAACTTTACGATCCACGATTTCCTCTAATACGAATGTTAATGGATCTTGATGCCATTGCCCTCAAATTTGCTTTGGCTAGAGCAAGAGAGCTCCTATACTGCTGCTCTTCGGCAAAACTTCTTGTTGTGAAGGACTCCATGAACTCCTTTCTCTGCAATCTTAGCACCAATACAGCAACCCCATCCTGTCTGGGTAACTCTTTCCTCGAGCTAATGTCTCAATTTCTGCTAGGCATTCCATAAGCTCGGGCACTTTATCTTCTCATGGCATAAATATTCCTTCTTTCTTAACTACTAGGACTAGCTTCTGGACTGTTAAGTAGCAGGAACAACAGCTATTGAATTATGTTGTTGCTGTTTTTTGAGCCTCGAAGATCAGCATGTAAGGTCTTAAGAAGCCATGACATAAACTCAGTAGGATTAGCACTATGCGTCTGTCAGAAAGCGTTTTTCACTTAATTCCATAACAGCCTGCAAGAACAAATGTGGATTCACTAGCAGATAGTCATTAAGATACGAAACCATGAACAAAATGTGGATTCACCTGCAGATATAGAGTCATTAAGATACAAAACCATCAAAAGGGATATAGAGTCATTAAGATACATTTAGGGTCCCCAGCTGAATGCACTGCATTTTCAACTTTAACACACTTTGATTCATCGAAATTCAAATTGGTTGAGTTTTGAGATGAATCGGCCCTGACATTAAGGGATACATTTCTTGAGATATTTTGAACCATATCTACTGACCAATTTTGATTTACAGCCGTCGGAGTACCGCCGCCATGAAATTGGAGTTTTGAAACCCTAATTTAAAAATTGGACACATTCTGTGAGGAAATCGAAGGGGATTTTGTAAAATTTGTGTTCCTGACCTCATTTGGATTCGATTGGCGTTGAAATTATTGGATTTGGAGCCATGCCGCTGCAGGAAATCGCCGCCGCCGATGAAATTTTCAATCTCAAATTGGCATCGATTGACGTCGTATTTTTTGGATCTTCTTGATGGGGTTTGGTCGCCTGAAGGAGGCGCCCCGTTTGATGTTGAGTTTTCCCCATTTGATGATGAGCTACGGCGTCGCCACCATGTTGGAAATCGTAAACCGTGACGCTGCATTCAAATGCAAATTCCCGGCGTTTGAGGCAGTATTTTTTGGGGATTTTTGGGTTAGGTCCACGGAGGCTTGGCGCATGTTTTGGTACTGGTACACCGCCGTCAAGGTCGCCGGAATACAGACTATACCTATTCTCTATGATATTTGCACAAACCCTAAAATTGGATTGAATTTTTGAGAAGATACTTTAGTTGTTACGTTTGGGTCGGGTCATTGAGTTGGGCAGATGGGTGGGTAGTATAAGTGGGAATTAAGTTGGGTTTTAAAAATAATTATATTTTAATTAATTAAAATTTTGAATCAATGACGAGCTGTCATGTGTTAAATTAAAGCGAACTCTGATGTCAGTCAAGTGGAAGGGTATTTCTGAGCCATATAAGTGGATGGAAGGACATTTAAGACCCCAAAGATAGATGGAGGGTAGTTTAGAACAATTTCTAGTAATTGAAGGGTATTTCTGACCCTTTTCCATACTTTTAATAGTGGAATAAGAACATGTCATCATTCAATAAAGTTGTGGAATATTTTAATTTTAGAAGCCAAGCACATAGATATGCCTTAGTATGTTAAAGATAAAGAATAAACTCAATCGTCAATATGACTCAAATTTTACAATTTTACGTGTCAAAAGAGTGCCGTTTGCTTTTATAATTGAAAGCTAGTCCTCAATCATTATTAGTGATCTTGTTAATTAACATAGTTCATTCAATCCGCGAAAGAAGCCATATACATAGTCGTCTTCAAATTCAGAGATCCTTTTGATTTTATTTAATATAGTATATGCGCATAAAAGAAAGAGAGTTTTGGAAGTTGGAAGCTATACATAGGTTTGTAGCATAGGCTTTCAACTGTCCTAGAATAGTTTGTCAATAAGAGAATATATGGCTGTTACAGATTTGGAATAGGGAGAGTCAACGAGCCATGATCTCAAATAAAGTTGAGGGTGGGCTCACATACTGTTTTTTCTGAGGAAAAAAAATACTCTTAGAAAGAAGGAAGCTTTTTAATCCTATGTGAGGAAACAAATTCAACATTGTACACCCAAGATAAACATAGTCGA
Source organism: Capsicum baccatum var. pendulum (assembly GCA_030864225.1). Lineage (NCBI taxonomy): Eukaryota > Viridiplantae > Streptophyta > Magnoliopsida > Solanales > Solanaceae > Capsicum > Capsicum baccatum. The sequence goes on from CM061560.1 coordinate 164,309,828, forward strand.
CTTTAGATTTATCAAGCTTTCGAAAGTTGCACGCGGATTTAAATTATTGGCTCTCTATTTTAATTTATTTGTCTTAGTTTAATTGGACATATGGAATGTAGGAAAAAAAATAATAGTTTTGTGATCTTAAACAAAAAAAATATATACAATATATCACAAATAACCTTTGATCTTGTTGCCTTAAATATGTCAAGTGTCATGTTAAAATTAAAAGTTGTCTAATAAGGAAACACACATTTTATAACTGTCTAAAAAGAAAATAGAACAAATAATTTATTGTATATTTATAAGAGAAAGGAAATTTTAAAAAATTTACCATAAAATTGTTTTTGGTAAGTGAAACCATAATTTATTTAAGAATGAGGAATGCACACTACAAGTAAAAGGAAGAATGCACTAAAGTCTTGTATACATGAGGTAACGTAAAATTGCGATTACTGAACATATTTTGCAAATTAAATTTAGCCCCCACCCCGAAAACAAGTTTTGGTAAATGTTTATTTAATGGACAACGTAGTACGTGGGAGCTGTTTTAATAAATAGTGTTTAAACTTTACCCTACCACATGATAGAAACTCGATTGCAATTCACCAACAAAAGAGGAAAAAATAACCAAGAAAATAAAAAAGGAGAATAACTGATCAACAGCTATCAAGAACTGGGATTTGATTTTTATAATGTAATTTACAAGCATTTGGTTTAGTGCAAAGCCCATGAAAACTTTTTTGACCGTCAAATTCAAATTATAAAAATGAAGTGTAAATCAGAGAAGGCATAATTACAAGAGATTAGAAATTATTGCCTATGAGTATCCAATGGGACACGAAACACCTTTATGAAGTGGACTCTTCTCTCTTAATTTCCATGTGGGACATCCACATGAATTATTAGAAGTAGAACTCTAGGATTTTCTGGAAGAGTTTTTATATCTGTTTTTTTTTTTTCGCCCATGTCAAATCATTTCTTTGTACTCATCAATCTCTTCCTCGACAAGGTTGATATGTGAAAATAATCTTGTATTCTTGGATTAAAAAAAATTGTACTCATCTCACTACATTAATTGAACAACTTTATAAGATATTTAACTTAATATATACAAAATGCAAATTTATTTTATAGTATTAAATATTAATATAACTAAAGGTAAGTTACCGTAATTGTTGCGTAATATATTTTTATCGCAGAAATATTTATGATTTCTCATATCATTTAATCAATTTCAGTACACTTGATTGTGAAATATGACTGGACCATTAACAAAATAATACAAGCAGTACTGCATGATAGGAGAAACATTTATGCTCTCTGACCAGAAAAAGGAATGGACAATGTAACTGCAGGCATGACTTTTAAGATGGTTGATTAAATGAACTTTTAGCAACCTTGAAATGAGGCAACAAACAATTAAGGAACTTATGGTAATCCATCTGTTTAAAAAAGAACCGATATAATTTTCTTTTTACTCCACTTTAAAAAAAATATATCTTTTTTTTGGCAATATTTTAATTTTAAATTTTTATATAACATATTTAAAAATCACAAGATTAAAAGATATTTTTATACATTTGAAATAACTTTAATCTAAAATCATAAAATTCAAAAATCCTTTTTATTTTTTAAATTCTTTGTCTAGTCAAAATAGATCATTCTTTTTAAAATAAAAAAATAAATTTTTATTATTTGGCTCTTCTTTTTTACAGTGGACCAAATTGATTACGACCAAAACTGAAGTTGGTCATATATATAGAAAAAGGCAAAGAGATTTTTATATTTGGCTGGACAAATTGATCAATCATAACAATGCATAATATCCTTTTTATAGCAACGTTCTAGCTTTAGAACAGGTGTTTTTTCAGGTATTACTACATAGTAGATGCCTCTCTCCCCACTCTTGTTATCATATTCTATTATATTTTTCACTGTCATAATTTCAATAATTCTATTTTACCTTAAATTACATGATTTTATAACCATATTATGTCTGTAACGTATTTTAGATAATAAATTTTGGAAATCTATCTTTCTAATAGATAATCTATCATTGATACCAATTGCAGGGGTGCGGATAATTTGGGTAACTTAAATAGATCCATTATGCGTGGATACTTCTTAACTTCTCAAAATATTTTAATTTTATTAATATTCATATCTTGGGGGTGATTAGATGATATTTGATTAAATGTTTTACTGTAATATTCTTTAATTTTTTTTCTTAGTCTTTGTAATTCTTGTATATTATTTTGAAGGTATTCTAAATATTCTATATCTTTTGTTCTAAAATATTCAATTGAATTCTCTTTCATAAGTATCTCTGTTGCTCTTATTTCTTCCATATCTTGTCTCCAATATTTTAAATACTCATAATCTATCATTTTATCCTAAAGTAGTTGTAATACTGCAAATTTCTTTGTAATAATTTATTCTAATTGTATTATATCTTATATTAAATTCTAGGTTATCTATTTCGTTAATTATCCTATATTTTTCGTCTATGAATAATTCTATGTCTAAATCATATTCTAAACTGTCTTTTAATTTTAGTTTTTTATGGTTTTATCTATCCAAATTAATCTTTCTTTTAATTATTCTCTTCCTCTTCTAAACTGGTTTCTATAATTAATTTCTTCATATAGCCAACTTTGTTTTTCTCTAACTCTTTAAATATATTCTAGCATTTTTAATCTGTATAATATCCATCTGAATAATAACTATCCGAATAATAATTTCTACCATAGAAATCTATATTTTCTAATTCATCTTCTATCCAATTAGTATTTAGTAACTCATCTTCAAAATCAAATATTTTTTCCCATATTATTTTCTTTATGTCTTCTAATTATAAGTCTTTTATGATATATGAAACAAGTATCTTAGTTTCATCATATATATAACTTGTCATATTATTCATATTATGCTTAGGTTTCTATGAATAACTTGGATAACTTGGAATTGGATTCTAGTAATTAATTGATTTATCATAGTATTTATTAGTTGTTTGTTCTAATCTTAATAATTCTTGTATATTTTCATTAAGGAATTCTATATATTTTATATCTTTAGTTCTCATATATTTTTCTAGATTTGTTTTCATTAGTTTTTCTATTAATTGTATATTTTTCAAATCCATTTTTTAATATTCTAAATATACGTAATTTATCATGGTTGATGTGTAGGTTTGGTATGTAAGTATTTGTAAGAATAAGTAGATAGGTGAGGTATGTAATTTATCCTAGTCATAAAATATTTATCAAATATTTTTTCCAATATGATTTTTCTTATATTTACAATTTCTATATCCTTAAGTACATACAAAACAAGTATTTTAAATTTATCTACCATTTCGTCAGATAAATAAGTATTCATTTTTCATATGATGCTTTTTCAAAATATTCCCTTCAATCATACACATAACAAAATATGATCATTTTAGATTAATATATACTAGATTATTCTTAAATAATATGTTCTTCGGTCACTATTAGCATGGTAATCTGGATACTTTTTCCTTAAACGACGCCTCTACTCTGGCTACTCCCCTATCACGGCTTTTTTGCCTCACTGGTTTCACCTTTAGGATGGCATAGTTCTTAGGGATTTTCCTCTTTTTTTTCACTTTGCTAATAAACTTCTTAACATGCTATTCTTCGAATAATTCTACTATAAAGTAACTAACATGAACTTATTTTATCATATCATGATTGTCAGGAATTTATGAATTTAGCTATTCATAATCACAAATATAAATACCTGTTCTAGTAAAATTTAAAATTCTAGATTTTCCATAGCTATTTGATGATTCATAGCTCTTCCTTGAAAATATACCTGCTTTTATTAAATAATTCAAAAGTTTTGTATACAATAGAGGATTTTGCTTTAACTCATGAAGACTTACCCTTTATTTGAGCGGATGCTCGTCTATTTATAATCTAAGAATGAAAATGCGTATACTATTTTACTTTACACCTGTCATCTATTCTACAAAAGTATAAAAAATATCTCTGCAAAGTCCTAAAGCTACTTTTACAAAAGTCTAAACTAATAATGACACTACTTGCCAAAAAAGACTAATAAATGATAAGAAAAGTCAAAAAGGCTAAAGCTACTACATAATAATTAACGTAAAAGCTATCTTATTTTTCATATATCGCTTTTAATAACTTTAATTGCTTTTTGATGACTTTTTCTTTCTTCATCCGTAGTTGATTTTCTTCCGTTGCTGTCTCTATCTTCTTCTTGCCGTATCTGCTGCTTTTTTTATCTTCTTGCTATTGTAAATTACATCTGAAATAAATTTGTGTCTGCCACTACATCTACTGCATATGTGGTCATCGTATTTTTGGCCAACTTGTTTACAGAATTAATCCATAGCTTCTTCTGAAATAACTCCTTTCGTAATAGATCTTGTGACTGGTAACTCTTCTGGTTTTAGGATCGTCATGACCCATTTTCTTATCTCTTCTTTGTCATTTTCTCTAATATTTTTACAAGTAGACTAAACCAATAATTGATTTCTATTATAGTAAATCCAAATTGGGTTTTGATTTATATAATTATTTGTTAACTCAGTCAATATACTGCTAAGTCCAATAACTCTCTTGTTTCGGTAGAAGTTCGGTATCTGATTTTTGGTTATCTCTTCTTGTTCGCATATTTATTCAGGAATTATATAATCTCGTGTCATTCCTATTTTGACAACAGTAATTGTCTGTTTTATTTCATCAAACAATATTTCTGCTGGTGCTGAGCAAAAACGAACATAGAATAATTGTCCCTTCATAATCCTCTCATAATCCATAAATCCTTTGTAAACATCTGGAATTCCTATTAACTCTTCTCTAGTAGTTGTGTAGACTGTAGATAATAGTCCAGAATAGTAACATGAAGTAATTAAGTTTGCACTGGTGCCAGGCAAAGCAATAAATTTGTTATAGTTCTGACATTTTTGTGTAATATATCCTTGGTGTTGTTTTGCTAAATCTTTACTCTGGATAGGTATTATATTTAACAATTTTTGTAAAGTATAAATATTATCAATATATGTACGAGTGATATTGTTATAAGTCTGTTTTTGTTGATTGAGTGATTCGGAATATGTGTGTATCTGGGAAGATATGGATGACTCTGATTTTTGTATATTTGGTGTATATGATTTTGAGAATATCTGGTTGAGGTTATAATTCTTTTTCTTTGGTGGTTCGGGTTTATTTTGAGTGACTATATTCTTTCCTTTGGATATATCTCCTGCGCCTGCAGCTGTAACTGTAATTTCGTTAGTAATTTGAGTTTTTAGGTGTTTCTCATCGTCACCTTCTAGGTTTAGTTTTTTAATGTGCTCTTCTTGAACAGTATCTTTGCTAATAGCTTTTTCTTATTTTTTATAGTGCTCAACCTGCACTTTTACATCTATAACTTCAGTAGTTAATGTGATAACTCGTTCTTGTAATAACTTCATTTGTTCAAACACTTGTAATATTAAGTCTGTTAGGATATCTTTGACATCAGCTTCTTCCATTGGTAAATCAGTTTGAGTAGCTTTGTCTTGATATGTAATCTGCAATAACATTCTTGTCAGTCTTGATTACTTTAATCGTAAATGTAAATTTAATATATTCAATACTAATCTTCGAATTTCCTTCATCATAACTGAGTTTTGTATTTTTCTTGTTAACTACCATCGAACCTGGGTATTATCTGTTCTCACAATAAATTTGTTATATATAATATATGGTTCAAATGCTAATAAACATTTATATAATGAACATAATTCTTTTCTATTTATTTCCCATTTTATTTCTGTTTCATTAAATGTACCTGAGTAGTATCTACAATGGTGTTCTAATTTTTCTTCTTCATAGCTATATTTAAGTACTCCTCCATAACTATATTCACTAGCGTCTGCTTCTACTATATATGTAAATTTTTTATTCTCATCTGGGAATTAGAATTTTGGTAATTCTTTACAAAGTATTTTTATTTTCTGAACTTATTTTTTATGTTCTTCGTTGTAATTATATTCTACATCTTTTTTTAATTTTTTCTGTAAAGGCTTTAGGTTTTCTGTTAATTTTGGTATATATTCTCTTACTTGGTTTACTAATCCTAAAAATGATTGTAATTTCTTTTTTGCATATAATTCTTCTTTTGAATTTATTATTTTTTGTACTATATGTTGTTGCATTTTTACTCCACTTTTATCTATTTGTATTCCTAAAAAATCTATCTGGTTTTTCAAAATTTTAAATTTCTTTTCACTTAAACTTATTCCCGATTTTTCTATTATATCTGTAAATTGTTCTAATAATTTTAAATGTTCCTCTTTAGTTTTTGTGTATAGTAGTATATCATCTATGTATACTATACAATTAGATAATTGTTTAAAGTAACTATCCATAAAGTGTTGGTATCTACCTGGTGCATTTTTATATCCAAATGGTAATACGTTTCATTCATAAAATCCTTGTGGTACCGTCAATGCGGTTAATTCCTTAGAATCTTCATCTAACTTTAAGTGGTAAAATCCTGATTTACAGTCAAATTTACTAAAGTAGTTATATCCTTGTATTTGTCTTATTTTTAATATCTTATTTGGTATTGGATAATTGTATGTCATAGTTTTTGCATTTAAATTTCATAGTCAATAACCATTCTATTTTTTCCTTTTTTTGTTCACTATGTTTATTATTATAAATGTTGGACTGTTGTGTTTACTATTATTTTTTTGTATATATTATTTTTCTAATAATTCATCTATATGCATTTTAATTTCTTTTAAATCGTCAAAATTATATGTTAATGGTTTTTGAGTTATTATGCTATTTTTATCTATTAATTCAATTTTTATAGTAGTTTTATGTTTTTGCCATCCTTTTAATGGATCTTCACTATATAATTGTCTTAACCTTTTCTTTATTATTTCTACCTTATCTATTGAAATATAGTTATTTCTTTTTTATTTATCGAAAATACAATTAGTTCTACTGTGTCTTCTATATTTTTTATATTTTTTAATTTTTGTGTAATTTTTTCACTTCCTTTTATCCAATCAATTTTCTTTCTTATTTTATTAATAACTCTTTTTGCTCTTACTTTTTATTTACATGGTATTGTAAACCACCAATCTATTTTAGTTATTATATGTGGGTATAATTTATCTAAAAATGGCATTCCTAAAAGCATATCTTTTGATGTTAGTTCATAATTATAGATTTATTCTATTTATTTATTTTATCCCATATCTGTATTTTTACATTCTTTGCTTTATATGTAATTAAGTTTCCTTCATTATTAAATCCTTTGACTACTATTGGTGTTTTTAATTTAACCCATTTACTTTCTGGTAAACAGTTGTATCTACATAAGTTTGCTTTTGCTCCTGTATCTATCATAGGTGTATAATACCTATTATAATATCCTTCTACTATTATTTTTACAAGTACATATATTTTTATGTCATGTCAAAGTTGTTTTTATAAATAATTTCTCTTTATTATATGTTATAGATAATTGTGTATGTTCTATATTGTATGATTTTATTTGTTCTAACTATTTTATTTCTAATATTATGTCTGCTTTTTGCATTTCTTCCTTTATTTCAAATTCTATTTTTATTTTTCTAACTCCTATTATTATTATTATTATTATTATTATTATTATTATTATTTTTCTGTCGTATCCTTACTGTCGATTCCTTGCTAGATCTAGGCATATATTACTATTAGATTTTATTTCTTCACTTTTTACTAGATGTTTTGATATATAATTTTGTTCTTGTCCTGTGTTTAAGAGTATTAAATATTCCTTTTCATTTATTGTTCATTTTATGTAATATTGGTTTAAATTAACTGTTGAAGTTGTTTCATAACTTGTTGTTTTTGACGAAGTTGATGATTCTGTTTTTTCATGAGCTATTCTTTTTGATGTACTTATTCTATCATTTATTATTTCTAAATCTTCTTCTATGTCTATATTTTTATAACTATAATCATTATTATCAATTGTTTTACGAATTGTTCAAAAGGACTTTCTATTTATATTTTATTAATTTTATTTTTTCCTGTTATTTTATGTTTTGTTGTTAATACGTATAGATTTTTACATCTTGTTGTAAATATTTTACTTCCTGGGTTTAGTTCTATTCTTGATATTTTCCAATACAACACTAATGATTTATCTATATTTTTATCTGTTATTGCTACTGAATAATTTGCACTTATTATAAATTTAAATTTTTGGTATATTAAATTTCCTTTTATGGCAGTTATTATATTTTTTTCTATAGGTTTTATAATTCTATCATCTGCTAAACATAATTCTATTGGTGTATCTATTCCTTCTCTAAAACATGTTTTTATCAATATCACTGTTCCTCCAAGGTGTACATATTTTATTGGGTCATTACTTTTTATATCGTTTATTTCCTTATTAATTATTCTTTTTGTTACTAGGGGTATACTAGCTCTTCATTTTGCATATCTACAGTCTATTACATATTCTTTTTGGCTTACTACGTTGTATTCTTTTTTTTTTCTACTAAATATATTTTTTATTGTTGGTATTTTAAATATTTTCTCTACACTTAAGTCTAACTCTTTTTCTTTTATTTCATCAAATATATTATTATCAAATATTATTTTTTGATCAGTTCCTTCTTCATTTAAATATTCTTCCTTTGTTATTATTTTTATATCTTCTTCAGTTATTTGGTTCATTTTTAAATCTTCTTCAGTCATTTGATTCATCTAAATCACTATCTATTTCATTATCTGTTTCATTCTCCGAAATTTCATATATACTATCTTCACTTTCTAATTCATAAGCTATATAATCTACTTGCATATATTCTGTATTTTCTATTTTTATTTCTGATAGTTGTTTCTTTTTTTTTTTTTGGTAATTTACAATCTCTAGCTAAATGTCCTAATTTTTTACAATTATAACAAGTACATTCTTTTATAGATTTCTTTTTCCTATATGGTCTTTTATGTTTATAATTTTTTACATAATATCTTTTTTCTTGGTTTCTTATACATATATTTTGATTTCTTGTATTTCTTATGTCTTTTTCTTTTCTTATAATATCTTTCTTCATATCCAAATTGAGGTGCTATTTTATCTTTGCAACATGCTAAATTTCTTATTAATGTTTTTTCCGTTTTTATTTCTTCTTTATATTTTTCACATAGATTTCTATACCATTATTGTAAAAATTTTATTCTTGCTCCTAGGGTATCTACTATTTTTGCTTCATCCTAACTCTTTATTATTTTTGAACTAAATGGTTCGGGTAATTTACTAAAATATAATCTTCTTATTTCTTTACTTTCTTCTGTATTATATCTTCCTTTATAATAATATTCTTTAAATGTGCACGTATACTCATTTATATAGCACATATTACATATTGCTAGTTTTAACATTAATTTTCTATTTATATATTTTTCTTTATTTTGTTCTGCTTCTTCTGATGTCATACTGCTAAATTCATCTCTTATAGCTATTTCATATTTTTTTCAATATTTCTATTGGTGATATTTTAATAGTTGTTGATGTTAACATTGACATAGAGGGTGTTTGGGTTAGCTTTTAATTTGGTCAAAATAGCTTATAAGCTATTTTTTTGAATAAAAAAGTGTGTGACAATTTTTATAAGTTCTTTAAAAAGTTAATTTTGGTTTTTTTAAGCCAAAAATAAGAAGTAACCATTCCTAGCTTTTTTTTTTTTGAAGATTATAAGCTATTAGAGTTGACCAAGTAAATTATATTTATGTCCCTAATAATTATTCCTTTCTCCCTTCATTTCTAATATTCCTTTCCTTTGCTAAAAATCTTAGCTGTTTTCATCGTTTGAATAAATTGTGGACCCATTTTGCTGCAAATTATATTTAATTAATTATCGAAGCGTCTAATTTCTCAAAACTAGAAATACTAATTAGTATTCATTATCAAAATTCAAATTACAAAATAGGTTTGAAAATGGGAAAAAGTATTATTGTTCGAGCTTGTTAATAGTTGAAGTTTTGAGGAAAATGTTCGTTAAATATGCCAAGCATTAGAGCTCCATCTGCACGAAAAGTTACTACCCTTACGGTAATAGTTTTTTTCTTTCTTAATTTGAATGTTTAGCTAACTGCTGATGTGTATTTTGCTTAGTACTGCATCGTTTTGATGGATGAAGGTTGCTTAGTACCTCTTTAAAATGAAACTCTTTATCTATTAATGTAATTATAATGATTAGTAACATATATATTTTGCTTAATGATAAGCTCGGCATATATATTAATACTATCCTCGAAGGTTAAAAGCAATAAGTCCAGTTTAATAAGAAAATAAAGTGCCGTCACAAATTGCACCGTAATGATATGAAATCTTAACGTAACCATGAAGAAACAAATAATCTCTTAATATATAACTATCTTTTTCAAATACAAACATTCAACATTTAACTCTTAAAAAAATGATTTTTTAGCGCATAAATTAATAGTAATTCATGAAAATATTATATATATATATATATATATATATATATATATATATATATATATATATATATATATATATATATATATATATATATATATATATATATATATATATATATATATATATATATATATATATACACACACACACTACAAAAAAGGGGTCAAATTGCGGGTGTTAATTTTGTGGTTTGCAGGGGTTTAAAACCCCCATAAAATGTAATTGCGGGGGTTTCCAAAACCCCCGGAATACGAGCCGTCACAAACGAATTGCGGTAGTTTTTTTCGACCCCCATAATTAATTTGCGGGGGTTATTTTGTGTCGGTTACAATCCCCATAATTAATTTGCGTTGGTTATTGACCCCCATTATTCTAAATTTAATTCATTTTATAATAAATTTTTATTTAAAACTAGCGGGGGTTAAAACCTCCGCAGTTATTTTATTTTAAAAAAATAGTAGGACCCATCAATTTTCAATAACTAATTATAGATTATAATTTTAGCTCAAATTTAATTGTTCCTTTAGACATAACCTACAATTCATATATCATTAATACAACAGAGTAATTAAATATTGTAATTGAAAAGCATATCAAAAATACATTGAACATTAAACTTCAAAATTAAATTTTCAACATTAACTAGTATCTTCAAACTACAAAATTAAATTTAAATACAAAACCTTCAATATTCTAAGATTCACTCCAACCACACAAGTACATCATCATAATTGAATATCCAAGACAAATGAAACGAAATCAAAGAATGTCATTAGGATAATTATCATCACATGATCTCCTTGCATTCATGGGCGAAATGGGTCCATTAGCCGCATTACTTGGCTATATAAAAATGCAAAGTATAAGAATCAATCGATAAACTTCTATTCCTTATTATGAACAATAAGTTATATGAACATCATGCTTTAACACCATGTTGGAATTCCACATATCCAATAATACCATAAACAAGATCCAATTACAGTACATGTCCTTTGAAGTTAGAAGTGGAAAAAGTTATCACCCTCTCCCTTGTCCGGTATTATTTTGCGTATATCATGTGTTACTTTCTCCTATAGGAAAACAATTAATCTACTGAATCAATAGAGCATTCAGCTGCTTGTATCTTTACCTAACTAGTGACTCTCTTCTTTTCAGAAGGTGTAGATGAATGCACGGGGGAGAGAGATGATTTTTTGGTGAGGCTGGGCTTATTAAAGTTGGTAAATACTGTATCTGGGTTGACGCGGGAAGGGTTGCCTAAAACTATGCAGCTGTGCAAGTCACCTAGTCTCAAGTTCAAGGACTTGCTCTTCCATTAAGTATTTCCTTAGAAGTTTGGGGGGCTTAAATCCTGTTGGTAGCCCATGAAATGTATTAGATCAACGAAAGAAAATGCATAGAGAGGACCAAAGGTGAATTTACGCAAAGGCTTTACAGTTATGGATATTCATCCAGCCGCGAAAGTAACAATCTTCGCGGCAGTGGTGTATGCAAAATATTTCGTAAGCGACTCTACATTTAAACATGTGAACAGATGAAAGAGCAACAACAGCAAGCCAGCACACCAAAAAATTATAGTCGTACTAACTATATTACAGCTCAACTATATTACAGCTCAACTACATTATGCTAATACTTGTTTCCCTCTTATAAAGGGGAGTGTATAAAATACTTAGTACATAGTTAAATAGTCAATGAGTAAGTCTCAAAAAGCCATTGTAAAATTAAAAGTCAAACTAAGTATGACAGTGTAACCTGATGCAGCCAACCTAAAACCATAGCATAGTCCCATTAATAGCCACCTTGTAGAGCCTGAAATTATGTATACACACAGATTAAGTTAGGAAAAATGACATCCCACAACAAACTAACAAAAGAAGAATTTTATTTGACCTGAAATTATAGATGAAATAAACCTCTAGTGAAAATGCCACCCACAATAAACTAACAAAAGAAGATTGCAATCTATTCTTCTCTATATTAGTCCACCTTATACAAACATTAAATAAGGTCCTTTAGGTAAAATAGAAGTTCTTTCTTTGGAATTGGAGTTCACTAAATCACACACTTATCCTTACACAGACATACAAGTCTCTAACCAAAATAAAGCACTCCTGACAAACCCTGAAACTCCCGACAAACCCTAAACTTAATATAAGTATATCAACACTATGCCTCCATCCCAACAAGTTGGTATATACTCCCTCCGTTTCAATTAGTTTGTCTTCTCCGTTTCAATTAGTTTGTCTTACTTTCCTTTCTTGTCCATTTCAAAAAGAACATCTCTTTCTCCTTTACAAATGTCTTACAAATTACTGAAAACTAGACTGTTCTCCTCCATATGGATACTTGCAGACTGAATAGTCTATTAGCATATGTCAACATATCTTTATGGTCTAATAGTCTTTAACACAACAAAGCTCAAACTAATTCAGTTTTTTCTACAACATAGCTAGCTCAAAGTAATGTAGCCCAACAGTTTGCAATTACTTTTTGATAGCAAAAGAGCAGAAAAAAATATTAGTGAAGTTGTGTAAGATACTCAACTTCTGAAAATGATGAACATGCAAGTCCCCAACTAATCTTTTTATATTAAAATTCCCAAAAAGTTTAGCATAAGGAACCAAGGAAACATGGACTACGGTGAAAATATTTCTTGTAAGCATAATTTACTGAAGCAGATTACACTACACCATTGAACTTTATCTAGGATTAAGATTCTTGAGTTGGGAGAAACCGTACAATGATCCCTTACTATACATTCATCTAAAAGATGGTTTTTGCAGAAAAACAAGCAAGGAGCAATGAGATACGAAAAATACAAATGCCATTCAAAAAATTATTAGCCATGAAGTGATATTAGATCCTTTTCATTTATCAAATATATTAAAAAGTTTTCGTACCACAAAACCTTCTTGACTTAATGACTTAATATGCTAACTTTGAACACTCAAATGATTCTTACCCTAATCAGCCTGTACTTTGGCTCATATTTCTTTGCGTTTTTGACAGAATCATAGATCAAGCCAAAACTAGTAGATTTGCCTCCTCTAAAGTGGGTCCTGAACTTAAACACAAAGATCACATTGGGATCTTTCACCTCTACATCCTTGATAATTTTTCTTTCAACTCGACCTTCAGTAACATATTAATAAGGTAAGCATAAGAAATCAAAAAGGCATGTAACAAACAATGTGCTACGATTATGCCATCAAAAAACCCAAGCTCATTGATCGGAATTCAATTCACTGGCTAATCTCCGACATAACTCCGCCGATCTTTCGTCAAACTTAAAGAGCAAGAGAAAAGATTAACAATTTAACTTGGTTCAGATACGAATGATCCTACAACAATGTTAGAACAACTATCTTTATATTATTAGTTATGGATAGGCAAGGGGTTAAAATTGACAAACAAAATCTTGGCAATAACAAGGACATAAGGATCACTGTCATCTATAAAACTTTCTTGAAGAACTACTTCCACACCATGCTAGCCCTTTAGAGTTACAATATCTAACATCTCCAGCATACAATCAATTGGCTTGATTTTGCCAAATGTTTTCAGACAAACATCTTTCAATGCCGCTTCTAATAAGTTTTTCTTTTTTCTTTCCTTAATGCATTTATATTATAACTATATTATACTTATACATATCTTGTCATATGAAAAAAACTTTCTTATGTTTTGATTGCGGAAAGGTTGAATCCTTATCTCTTCATCGACTTGAAAATAAGTCATTTCTCCAAATTATTTTTCAGAAATTGACTTCTCATACAAAAACACTCTCTGTTGTTTATCATAGAACCTTGTGCAGTAGAGAAACCCTTGATAGCTGGTTTGTCTACGATATCTTAAGAATATAGAAATAGAAAATCAAGTGCATGTGCTAAATTTTGAATGTACAACTTAAGAATGCTTTAAAATGTTTAAAAACCAAAGCAATACCAATTTATTATAAATAAACAAGATGAAAACACAACACAAATGAAACAAGAAATTACTCGGTGTACAAACAAGTAATCCAAATATCAGAACCAGGGAGAAAGGATAGTACAAACAAAGAACAGTTATTGGTAGAAAAAACTTAAGACATTGACAGGAAAATACATCACAACAAACTGTACCGGTGCAAGAAGGTCCTTCCTATGTTCTCTTAATCTCTGAATAAAGCAACAAAAAGTGAAGCTCAATACACTTGTTAACATTTGATTGATAACCCAATTATGATTGTGTTATTAACTATGTTTAAGAATATTTTCCACTATCTAAGAAAACAACAAAAAATAAACCCTCGATTTCCTTTTTGTAAAAACATATAGTTTTCTAAGGAGGTAAATGACTTAATTATAGTAATGTAATTAAGTAGAATATTTGTAATATGTATTAACAAAACTATGTAAAAGTTGCAACAGGCATGATATACAGATCAAAGCAAGGTGGAAAACTAATTTAAAATATTAATAAGTTTATCAGTGTGCTATGATGTTTGAGTGAGCACTAATCAGTATATTCTTGGCCTATAAGCTAAGAAATGTCATCTTAATATGTGAGCTAATTATTAATGACATATGTACTTAATTTTGAATACTTAAAGTGAATATTTGGATCTTTACCGTAGAATTTAATTCATTACTTTAAATCCAAAATATTAAAGCAACAAGTGAAATAACCATGAACATTATAAACCCTTTTTAAGAAGAATGATAGAGGGCCAAATTAGCTCTGCAAAAAGACGATGTTGGAGGACAAATAATCAAATATAATACCATCGACAATTGAAAATATGAAAGATAATTGGCACATCACCTGAGATGCAGCGGAAGCAACGTCAACTTTTATTGTTCTGTCATTAGTTTTACCATTCTTTGTAATAACGCTCTAAATTTGACTTGAAGTTCTCATCAACTCATTCCAGTTGGCTCCATCATTTTGATTCTCCAATTATTATTTTGATGTTTTCAAAGGTTTGAATAGAGAGAGACTACTTCCTTAATCCATCACAAACAACCACCATGAGTTCCTTTTGTACAAAACAAGCTCCATTGCAATGCAGTCAATTTGAGGGAAAATGAGAGAGAGGCCAATAGATATGGGGGAAAAATAAGAGAGAGAGAGAGACAGTGATTTGGGGGAAAATAAGGGAGATCTTTTAATTAAAGAGCGGAAAACTATTTTGGCATAAACGGTAATTTTTTAGAATTTTTTTGATATATAACGGGGGTTCAAAACCCACGCAATTAATAGTGGGGGTTTAAAACCCCCGCAAGTGTATAAATTTTAGCGACAGTTTTTTAACCTTTGTATTTCATGTAATTTTACGGAGGTTAAAATAACCCCCGCAAATAAACCCCCACAATTTTATTCTTTTTTGTAGTGATATGTATATATATATATATATTAATATATATATATATATATATATATATATATATATATATATATTAATTTTAATTTGATTCATTTTAGCAATAAAAGTTAATAATAATCAACTCTATATATTATTAACAGCTATAAGGGTATTTCAGACATTTTGACCCCAAAAAATGCTTAAAAGCATTATTTACCAAACACATCAATAATTTTTTTTAGTTACAGTACTTTTATCCAAACATGTAACTGCTTATTTTTAAAATAAGTTCAGCACTTTCAAAAGCACTTTTAAAGAACTTTTTAAAAGCCATTTTTTTTCAGCTTATCCAAATCGGCCCATAGCTTGGATTTATTTGTATTACTATGATTAGAATTGTACGAGTTTTATCTAACCCTGTTGTTCTATATTTTTTCTGATGACTCTGAAACATATTCAGGGACTAAGTCCAGCATACGATTTGTTGACGAACAGCTGTACACTATCGCACTCTACATAGTTTTGTTTTGTAGCATAATTACTGTGCAGGTGCACAGTGTATAATAAATAAACACCTGGTCTAATCAAACTTCAATCAACATTCTCACACTTCTATACACAACAAAAAGGAATCAACTTTGAGATTTAGTTTTTGCATTTGAGATTTTCGAAGAAGGCAACAAAAGCTCTTGGACTTAAGATTCAGGAATTCTGTTCTTGTTTAGTTTTACCTATCTTGAGTCAAGTTTTAGTGATCCAAGCCAAATGGATGTCTTATCTTTTGATGACATCTTTAGAGGAAAACACCTAGAAAATCAAGATGTGGTCTCCTCAAGGACATAGACATGCATAAAGGACCCATTTTGAGCATAAACAGGCCGTGAGTGGAAGATTTCTTAGATCATTGAAGACTTGTGGACTCACGGATTTGGATAACACTTAATGGCTCACGTTTTGGTCACCTTATTAATGGTATTTTGGTTACTTCACTTGGCCGAAATGCACTCCATGGCCGCCCCACCCATTAAGGGTATTGTTGTCATTTTTGTCTTGTCTTGTAATAATATAAATAGAACATTTTGGGTCTTTTCACATTATCTTATGAATGATTAAATATTGAAACATTGAAAGTACTTTCATTGAGAGTAGAATACGTTAGTTTAGTGTTAGTTAGGGCTTGGAATAGCCATTGTATTTTAGGGCTTGGAAAACCTATTATTGATCTTTGTTTGAAAATAGTGGATCTTGAGGTGCGTTGGTTCTATTGGCGGTCACCGTAAGAGTGTGATGTTGATTATTATATTCATTAGGGGTTAGTGTTGAAATACACTTGGTTCTTAATCTTGTAATAATCCTTGTCTCACTATCTATCCTTTTTATTCTTGCAAACTTGTGTTGTTCTTGTTCTCTACTCTCGGTTTGTGTTTGTTCTTGTTGGCCAAAATTGTTGACTTCTTGTTCTTCATTTTATGTGTTGTTAAGATAGTTTGAGTTGGCTGAAATAGGTGTCAAATACTTTGTTATCTTCTCATTCTAGTGTTGTGTTGTGAATTCGAGAGAGGTCTCCAATCGGTCCAAGGATCTTAGTAATTTGTGGACTATTTTAGAGTCTATTTTCGGACTGCTTTGAGCCACTTCGTGAGTTTCTTATTTTTCTCGTATCATTTGGTATCAAAGAATATCTTGATCTTGTTCCCACAAGATCAATCTTGGGCTTGTTAGTTGAAAAATAAAAAAACGTGTTGAAATTTGAAAAATAAAAAAAGAAGCAAATTTGTTCATTCTTGTGTTCTTGGTCGAAAATGTGTTCTTGTTGTGTCTTACCAATAATTTTACTTGTCTTGAGTGTTTTTTGTGTTAGTTTTATCCTTCACTAACACTTTGAGTCTAAACCTAAATTTGAGATTACATTATTGATGTTGTTGTGAACTTGAAAACTTGAAAGTGATTTGGACGTTTTTGTTGTTGTGGGTTTACTTTGGCCGTGTGGTATTCACCTTGTTGTTGTTCTAGGATTGACCACATGATTTTGTTGTTAATTGGTGGCCTAAGAACCATTTTGTTGAAGTTGTAGTTATCTTGTCCAAGTGTTGAAGATATTGTTATTATGGAATTTGGAAGTGGCCCTGTGAAATTATTGTTGTTCTTGAAGATTGTTGTTGTTGTTCTTGGTCGATGTTATTGTTGTTCTTGGCGTTCATCAGCACCTTCATATATTTTTGAAGATAAAATGAACTTTACATCCATAAAGGTGAAGGAAAAAGATGTGTGACTTGTTAGTCTTGAAAGACACTACAACCACCAAAGACTTTATCAACCATTTCCCAACAACTTTCCATGATACAAAGGTCCATGTTTTAAGAAAAGTACTACAAAAGTCAAGTCTTGAAATTTGAAACTTGAAAAAAAGGCTCCAAGACTTATTTTTCTCTCCTTAAAACAAATTTCGTCAATCCAAATTAAAAATGGGTCAAGGCTTGGACTTTGGAAAATAAAATTGTAGAAACCGCAACCAATACGTGGCTGCCACATGATTATTTTACTGTTTACACAACTTTAATTAAGCTCAAATTTTAGATTCTTAGTTTGATTTTATTGTTTTATTAGTTTCATGTCTTGATTCTAGAATTAATTAACAACTAGTAATCACCTACTTAGTTGTAGATTAATTATTGAATTCATTTCTTTTGTGTCTTCGTTATTTGTGTGCTTTTGTTATTTTTAAATCGTAGTAACTTCTTTGTTTCAAGTTCGTAAGTAAATTTTATTTTTGTGTCTTGAGTTGATCAAACAAGAAACTATTCCAGACGCCAAGTAGAATTGATATCCTATTGACTACCGGAGTATAAGAAACTTTCAATATTCGCCATTCCAATTGTGAGAATCACAAAGGTGAGTGTATACGAGTGTTGGTGCGGAGTTTTTACTACTAATCTTGTTTTTTGATTGTGTAGGTACAAAGTTGATATAAGGGGAACATGTCTTTGATAGCCGGGGATTATTATGACTACAACATGAGAGACTATGATTGTAGTAAGGGGTTTTGTGGTTACGAAGTTGAGGGAGATTACGGAGGCTATCCAAATAGCCATGGTCAAAACTTGGGCAGATTTAAGGGACACAGTTTTAGGGGATAAAATGAGGGGAATGAAGTACCTAGAGCTTATGGTGAATTTGGAGATGATGTAGGACCTCGTGATAGTTCTTATGATGATGTTAGGGCATGTGCGGAGTCTTACACTCCCCACTCCGAACCTAGATTTGGTGTTAGGTATAACCCTTTCATTCACAAAGTTTATGAGAGCTATGATGAGAGTATACGTGAGGAGTGTGAAGATTCATATTCTTCACCTTGTAGTACTTCTTATCAAAGTCAATATAGTATGAATGGTTATACTTCATATTCTTCACCTTGTAGTACTTCTTATCAAGGTCAATATAGTGTGAATGGTTATACTAGTTCAAGTGGAGGTTGTCCAACGAGAAGAAGAAGGGGTGCATATCCAAAACTGAGGTGTACTTGTGTGCCTTATAATGTTGATCCGAGAAGGAGTATACACTCCGGAAAGGTGACCGTTTGTGGGATACCGGGCTGCCTTATTTATTTGAATGTAGTTAATATAGAAACTACATCCTTCTATCTATGGTCGACTACTTGGGGTTGTTTCGAGAGCCTTTACTTATTTTGTACTCATTGGACGGGTTCAAGGTTACCGAGAGGGTAAAAGTTTTATTCTCCCAATATGAATACCATGAGGAGGTGTGGTACGATATTCTTCCCTTGTCCTACGGTCATGTATGCTTAGGTGCCGATTGGTTTGCACGACATCAAGTTCCTAATGTGCAAAATTAGCCTAATGTTGTAAGAGACTAATGAGAGATTTGCCTCATGACTTATTTATTGCCCAAGCCACAAAGAGAAATGCCTACCTCCTCCAATCCAAATTATTATGAGAGATAAAAGATTGAGAGGAGTAAGAGAGTGTAAGGTGGTAATCCGAGAGTGGAAAAAGGAGAGGTTGTGTGGAGCAAAGTAAGAGTATTACCACCAAATCTTGCGAACATTGGTTTTCGTTCTATTTCTAAGGACATTTGTGTAGGTACCAACATGGCAGGCAAAGTCGAACAATGCCAAAAAAATAGCTGCTCAAGCTTGTGGAGGACCTTTACACCCCGGCAAAGAAGAATCTACTCAAGATCTTCAAGGTAAAATAGCTAACTCTTACACTTTGGTGTGTGTGATTGATAATTGTGTTGCTAGTAGCCCATTGAGTATGAGTTGTAGCTTACTTAATTACGAGTCTAAGGATTCTTTGCTAGTTGTGGATGATGTACATGTTGTACGAGTTGATACACTAGTTGATCCTATAGATGACTTAATTGACTTTTCTTAGAAGGTCAATTTGTGTCCACCTAGTGTTGAATCTATTGTATTGAATGAAAGTACATCATCGTGTGAAAATTGCGTTGACCTACTTATTTGTAAAAATTATCCACCACTTGAGTATTTGTATAATGTGTTTAATAAAACTCAAGTGAGTGAAGTACTTAAAATTGTTAGCCAACCAGATGGGAGAGAACCCGAGAGCTATTCTTGGGGTAATCTTGTGCATGAAACCTTATTGAAACTTGACAATTGTTTTTTAAAGATTGAAGAAATTACTTGTTCCAAATCTGCCCGTGGGTTGGATCATTCTCTCTTTAGGTATAATGTCTTGTTTGAAGATGATATAATCACTCCTAATGAACCTAGTGGTGACAATAATGGTATAGCTTCTCTTAAAAGTTATAGCCGATATGCTAACCCACTATGGTGTGACAACATTCCTTCTAAAGATGGAAATTAATTTTTGAAAGATGAGAGTACTCTTAAGGGTAAGGAATGTGTCGTCCTTCTTGAAACCCTGAGGACAAAGATGTCATTGACTCCTTGGGGTAATGTTTCTAAATGTGTATCCTTGCTTGACAAACTTGTTCTTGAATTATGTGAATATCAACTTGTGGATGCCGAGTTATTTATTTGTTTAAAGGAAGGAAAATTTATGTATTTAAAAGGTTTGTATTCATTCGTGTATGCCTCTACACTTGATTCCTTCCTATACTACCTCTTTGCCTATGATGACATTCATACTAGTTTTGGATTTGTTTTATGTAGAGGTAGGAAATTTGTTGGTAAGTCCACTTGTGTGAGTAATAATGCTATATGGATCTCGTGGACTTTAGAACCAATTGAATCACCACCCTTGATGTGGTCTCTTGAAGGGATAAAAGGGTAATTCTATCTTGTGGCTCATGAGATCCTAATTCTACCTTTTGTACCAATTGATGCCATTAGGACCTTTGTAGCTTATTTATCTCTTGGTGATTCCCGTAACCAAATCCTTTGTAAAACTTTCATTGACCTTTTAATATTTAATTCAAAGGATCCTTGTTTATATTGCAAATATGTTCAACCTTGACATGTTGAGATGATTTGTTTTGCTAACCCTAACCCTCATGCCATGAGGAGTTTGTATTTATTTGTCCTCTCTTCGGTTTTACAAGGTTCGGATTTGAGGTCGAATCCTTTTCAAGAAGGGGAGGATGATACAAGTCAAATGGTTGTCTTATCTTTTGAGGACATCTTTAGAGGCAAACATCTTGAAAATCAAGATGTGGTCACCTCGAGGACTCATGGATATGCATGGACGACCCATTTTGAGCATAAATAAGGCCGTGAGTGGAAGATTGCTTGGAGCATTGAAGACTTGAGGACTCACAAATTTGGAAAACACTTAATAGCTCATGGTTTGGTCACCTCATTAAGGGCATTTTGGTCACTTTACTTGTCCCAAATGCACTCCATGGCCACCCCACCCATTAAGGGTATTGTTGTTATTTTTATCTTATCTTGTAATAATATAAATAGAACATTTTAGATCTTTTCTCATTAGTTTATGAATGATAAAATATTGAAACATTGAAAGTCTTCTCTTTGAGAGTAGAACACCTTATTTTAGTCTTAGTTAGGTCTTGGAATAGCCATTGTAGTTTAGGGCATAGAAAATCTAGTATTATTCTTTGCTTGTAAACGGTGGATCTTGAGGTGGGTTGGTTTCCTTGGCGGTCACCGTAAGAGTGTGGTGTTGATTATTACATTCATTAGGGGTTAGTGTTGAAATACACTTGGTTCTTAATCTCGTAATAATCTTTGTCTCACTATCTATCCTTTTTATTCTTACAAACTTGTTGTGTTGTTCTTGTTCTCAACTCTCGGTTTGTGTTTGTGCTTATTGACCAAAATTTTTGCCTTCTTGTTCTTCAGTTTATGTGTTGTTAAGTTAGTTTGGGTTGGCTTAAATATGTGTCAAACACCTCGTTATCTTCTCATTCTAGTGTTGTGTTAAGAATCTAAGAGAGGTCTCCAATCGGTCCAAGGATCTTATTGATTTGTGGACTTTTTTGGAGTGTGTTTGTGGACTATTTTGAGTCACTTCGCGAGTTTCTTGTTTTCCTTGTATCATCTAGAAACTGATTTACTCCAGTGTTTGTGAATAAAGCTTTCTCTTTATTTCATTTTATCCTGCTTAGGTAGTGTTGCCTAAGGATGGTTGGCTAGAGTTAGTCAACTGAGTGAGAGGTGAGACAGAGTTGTGTTGTAAAGATTTATAATAGAGGTATTTCAAGCTTTAGGATTTAGAGTTAAATCATGTTAGAGTCTGAAATCAGAGTTAATTGATTATCGTGGAGCTTGAAAAAGCCTGTGAGGATAGATTGTGGTTTTCCTCCCTTGAGGAAGGAGGCTTCTACATAAAAATTGTGTGTGTTATTTTATTTTGATCATTTACTTTGCTTTCTTATTTTATTGTTATTTTTTACTTCTTCGAGACCTGTTCCCTTAGTGGTGATGAACCCTAATGATTCATCAATTGGTACTAGAGCGATGAACTCTAAACAGTTAACACCTAGAGTGGATCATTGTTTATGGTTATACCACCAAATTTGGAAAAAGGACGGTCAACCACTAGACCATCTCGATTCAATGGTCAATAGTATGGTTGATAGATGACAAGAATGTATGATTTTATCCTGGCTGAAGATAGTAAGCTATGGAATATAATCCTTGATGGGCCTCATGTTCCTATTAAAGAGTTAAGAAAGGAGAAATCACCAGGCTAATTGCTAAAACTCTAAGGAAATACTATGAGGATGATCGCAAAAAGATTAAAAAAATTAAGGCTAAGAAGCTCTTGGTCGGTTAAATAGGACCTGATGAGTATAATTGTATTTCTGCTTGTGAGAGTGCAAAGAAGATTTAGGACTGTCTAAGGATTACTCATGATGGGATTGGCAAAGAATCCTAGTGGATATGCTGACTACACAATATGAAGCCTTCACTATGAAGGAAAGTGAAACCACTCAAGAAATATACACCATATTTACCTCTATCACCAATGAATTACACTGTCTCAGTGAAGTTATTCCATATAAAAAATAGGTGAGAAAGATATTAGGAGTTTTGCTAAAGTCACAGAAGAGTAAAGTTAATGTCATCTCTGAAGCTAGATATCTAAAACTTTTACCATGGATGAGTTAACTTAAAACATGAAGACCTGTGAACTGAAAAAGTAACATGACCAAGAGAAGAAAGAGCCCAAAAATGAGAAATCTTTGGCTCTAAAAGCTTCAAAATCTGATTCTAGTGAAAAAGATGAAGATGTTGCCTACTTCTCTAGAAAGTTCATTAGGTCTATAGAGAGAAGTGAAAAACTTCAAAAGAATGGTAGCAACAGTAGGCCAGTAGGAGCAAATGAACTATGACACAAATATGGCAAACCTGGACATTTCATTAAGGATTATCCCTTGCACAAAATGGACTATCAAGAGTATCTGAATTAAGGGTAAGATAAAGAAAATAAGAAGGACTGGGTCCCTGACAAGTCTAGAAGAAAATATGAAGTAGACTATATAGTGAAGCAAACCTTAGCTGCCTGAGGAGAAACATCAAGTGAGTCAGTTGAATCAGAAATACTGAAGATGCCTCTGCTAGCTGTAGAAGATGGTGAAACTACCTATAATTTACTTTTTGCTCTCATGGTCAGATCAGATAATGAAGAAGAAGACGAGGTAACTCCTTTTAACATTAAGCAAAATCTGAATGACTATACTTTTAAGAAGTTAAAAAACTTGTAACTGTCTTAATTGACTCACTATGTGAGCTTACTGTTGAGAAGGATCTCTTTGAAGAAAAGGTAGACAATCTAGAATATGAAAAGCTAGCTCTAACCATTCAGTTATTTAAGATAGGAGAATATTCTTTAAAATTAAAGTCTAAAAACAAGGAGATGTTGGAAAACTGAAAAAATTAGTTGAATAATTGTAAAGGAAAAATGAGGCTAGTAGTCTGCTACTTGAACTTGAGAAGAAGATGAACAAATCTAAAAATCTTCCCATGTCTACTTTAGAGAAAAATGATGAATTAGAAAGGACCTGGTCCAGATAAGAGAAGATCTTAACAAGTCTCTGAAATTGACTACCTCTTCATAAATTCTTGATAATCTAACTAGTCAAGGAGTGAATAATTGTAAAGGTCTTGGCAGTCAACAAAATAATCCTTTTATCAAGTCTCAAAGCAAGTATGTTTTTGTGGCCAACAATATTCTATGTACCCATTATGGAAGAGATGGTTATAAAAAGGATGGGTGCCAAGCAAGGCTTAGAACTAAAATAAACTTTGATAAGTATGTTTAGCAGATTTAGTCACTCAAATAGGGACGTGATCACTCAAATAGACTACCTGGTTGGACTAAGAAAATTATGATTACTCTGTTATCTCTTTTTGGGAACTCTAAATCAAATGGGTTTCCAAATATGATAAATAATCTCTAAATGTAGGTAGGAGTAAGGGAAAGCAGTTAAAGTTGGTTTATGAATAGTGGATGCTCTAAGCACATGATTGGAAAAACTGGCTCACTCAAGGCACTTCAAGGTAGAGGTGTCTTTTTTGGAAATGGCAAGAAAGGTTATATTATTGGTGTTGGGAAGATTGGAACATTCTTAAATAATTCTATTGAAGATGTGTACTATGTGATTGGTTTAAAGTATAGCTTACTAAGTGTGCCTCAAATTTGTGATAAAGAAAATGAAGTAAAGTTCTTATCTGATTGGTTACTGTAACTAGTTCAAAAATTGAAAATGTCATTCTCAAAGTCATAAAAATACAAAAGTATGTATGTGGATGATATAGACTCAGTTTTTGGATGTGAATTGACTTGTTTGAGTGCTCAAAGTGAGAATGTAGATCTTTGGCACAAAAGACTGGGTAATTTAAGCTCTTCTCTACTTAACAAATTGGTTTCAAAGGACCTGGTCCCTGGACTTCCAAAGCTGCAATTTTGAAACTCAAGGATATGTGATGCTTGTGTCAAAAGAGAAACAAACCAGGTCTTCATTCAAACAGAAGAATCAAGTAAGTATATCTATACCTCTTGAATTGTTGCACATGGACTTATGTGAATCTTCAAAGGTTCAAAGTAGAGAAGTAAGAGAGTTTATTTTTTTTTATTGTGGATGACTACTCTAGTTTCACATAAACTATGTTCCTCAGAACTAGGGATGAAACTTATAAAGTCTGGGTGATCTTTGCTAAATAAATTTATGTAAAGTTTAACAACAAAACACTAGGGATGTAGTCTAATTATGGAATAAAATTTAAGAGTGCAAAAATTAAGGAATTTTATGCTGAAAATAAATCAGTCATAATTTTTCAGCATCAAGAACTCTATAAAAGAATGGAATAGTTGAAAGAAAGAATAGGACTTTGATTGATATTGTCAAAACCATGTTGATAGATGATGGTCTTCCTAAGATTTTTTGGGTTGAAGATGTGAACACTGCATGTCATGTTATCAAAAGATGTCTGATCAGATCTATACTCAACAAGACTCCTTATGAACTATTATTCAACAAAAGGCCCAAACTTGATTACTTCAGGCCTACAAATGTTTTATTCTGAACAATGGTAAGGATGAGTTAGGAAAATTTTATTCCAAAAGTGATGAAGTTGTATTTGCAGTATATTCTCTAACTAGTAAAGCCTACAGGGTCTACAATAAAAGAACCTTGTATGTATAGAAAAGTGTGCATATTGTCTTTGATGAATCAGTAAATATAAAGAGTCCTACAGAAAGTGATGACACAGATATGGAGGAACTAATTACTATTCAAAGGGATAGTTTAGCCGAGACTGAGTCTCAAGGTCAAAATATTCAGGACGATGTGGTTGCAGAAGAAGAACCAAACCCTCAATTGCAAGATCTTGTCCCTAATGAGTCTCAACGGGGAATTCATGATCAGGGCTTTCAAGTACCTGGTCCCAGTAGACCTCAATCAACATCAAGAATATCAAATTGGAAGCATAAGTTGTCTCACCACCTTGAGAACACAACTTCTCCACTGGAATCTAGAATGTAAACAAAGGCATAAGCAAGGAACTTTGTGGCTTTTCCAGATTTTATATCTCAAATAGAGTATAAAAATGTAAAGAAAGTCCTCAAAGATGCTGACTGGATAAATTCTATTCAAGGAACTTCATCAATTTAAAAGAAGCAAAGTTTGACACCTAGTCCCATACCTGCTGACAGAACTATTATTGGGATAAAATAGGTGTACAAAAATAAGCAGGATGCTCATGAAGTTATCATTAGAAATAAAGCAAGGGTTGTTATACAAGAATATAATCAAGAAGAAGGAATTGATTACGATAGGACCATTGCTCCTATTGCAAGGATGGAAACAATCAAAATTCTTATTGCTTTTACTGCATGTATGGGTTTCAAGATTTTTAAAATGGATGTGAAGAGTGCATTTTTGAATGAAAATTTGAAAGAATAAGCCTATGTCAAGCAACCTCTTGATTTTGAAGATATTGATCTTCCACCTCATGTGCTAAAATTGGATAAAACTTTTTATGGGTTGAAACAGGCTCCTAGAGCTTAGTATGAAAGATTGTCAAAATTTCTTCTTGAAAATGGTTTTAAGAGAGGAAATATTTACAACACCCTATTTCTGAAAATCTAAAGGAAAAATCTTATTGATTGTGTATACTTATATTGATGGCATCATTTTTTGTGAAACTTGATCTCTTTTTTAACAATTTACAACTGATGGAAAGTGAGTTTGAGATGATCATGATGGGTGAGTTAAGTTTCTTTCTTAGTCTATAGATCATACAGACACCACAAGGGACTATAATTAGTCAAGAAAAATATATTAAGGAGTCGCTGAAAAAATTCAACATGGGGGATGCTAAGCCAATTGATACTCATATTGGAACTAGTTCCAAAATGAATACTGATGAATCTGGTTCCTCAAAAAATGAGACCATGTATAGAGAAATCATTGGATATCTACTATATCTTACTTCTAACATACTTGATATTGTTTTAGTATGGGTATGTGTGCCAAATTTCAGGCTTTCCCAAAGGAGTCTTATTTGAAAACTACCAAAAGAATTTTCAAATATCTAAAAAGATTAGGGGACTTGGTCTTATTCGATCCTTATGGAGACAATTTTGATCTAATTGGATATGCTGATGTTGACTATACTGGGTACTTGGTATATAGAAAAAGTACCTCTAAAATGGCTCATTTCCTTGGTTCATCTCTCATTTCATGGGGATCTAAAAAACAAAATTCAATTGCTCTCTCTACTGCAAAAATTGAATATGTAGTTGCAGCTTCATGTTGTGCTCAATTACTTTGGATAAATCAACAGCTAAAGGATTTTAGAATTGTTATTGACACCATTCGACTAATGTGTGACAACTCAAGTGCTCTAAATATGGAAAAAACCCTGTGCAACACAAGAGGACAAAGCACATTGATGTAAAACATCATTTTCTGGGGGACCGTATTGAAAAGGAGCAATCTGTATGAAATTTTATAAGATCAAAGATCAAGTGGCTGATATCTTCACAAAGTCTCTCCATAGAGAACAATTTGTGAAGAACGGGCTAAGACTGGGCCTAATCAAAATGAATTAACTTGCCTCAGTAGATAAAATTCCTTAATTTTTGGTTATGATAAGAAAGAAGGTATCCTTGTTCTTAATTTATACAATTGATCTAACTCAGTACTATACCTTTACAGGTATACACGCATGGTGAAAAAGTACTTGAAGGAGAAGTGATAAGACAGACATTAATTAAAAAATTTTCCTTTCAAGCAAGGAAGGGACATGGTCCCATTCCACATGTTAGTACCATGTGTATCTTTCTTTAAAAAATGCATAAGTGACTATTCTGAAAAGTCACGTGTCCTTCCCATATTCTAAAAAGTTATCATATTTTTCAAATAAAAAAGGGCGTGCCAATAGTGACCAAACACGTTCCTTGCCCTTTAATCCCAAATATTAATATTTTCCCTTCTTTAAAAATATATTAAAACCTCTCTTTCTCTCAATATCTTTTAAACTCCCATTAACTCTATCTCAATGATCATATTCATTTCTAAAATTGTAATTTTTAATAAAGCCTCTTCATCAAAACCTTAAAAAGAGTTAGAAACTCCTTACTCCCCTACATCCATATAAAAAATCCCTCTTTCATCCCCTCTCTAATACCTGTGTCCATGATAGGATCTACAATAGAAGAATTTTCTAAAATCTCTGAACCAAATCTAGAAAGAGCCATTATCATAGATACGAGTGAGGTATTTGAGTTACCAACAAAGATAGAATTACTAGAGATCCCCACTTCTTAAGAAATCCCATAAATGGATACACCCTCAGAAAATCCAAAAGAACCAGGTTCGCCTACTCTCTCTGAGTCTAATTTTACTTTTTCTTAGTTGTTTGAGGAATATTTTCCAGTTAAAAAATTAAACCTTTCTAGTAGTATCTTATCAGGAGAAGATTGGATAAATGAAATCCTGACTCTGTTGGCCAGTGCACAAAGAGAAAGCGTTGTTGAGATGGAACAAAATCTATTTACTTTTGGCATAACTCATGTATCTATTGATCAAGCTGATACAGTTGTGTAGCCTTCTATAGAGGATGATGATAAGGGGGATGATGATGATGATGCACCTTGAGATGGGCAATGTAGAAACAAAGAGAAAATAAGGGGAAAGAGAAAAGTAATGAATTTGTTAAAGTGGTTAAGACATATACCACTATAAGTGTGGAGAAAAAGTTGTTTAGAAATGCCATAAAAGCTAGAAAATCAGTCAAAACTATGAGGAGAAGGCTGAAAAAGAGAATACTGGTTGATAAAGAATATGTTGAGGTAGTAAATATAGGAGAAGAAGAGGAATTCATTGATATTGATATTGCTGCTCTAATAGAAAAGAGGAGGAAAAAAGTTCAAGAAGAGAGTAAGACCAGTTCCTCTCAAGCAAAAAAAAAAACTATCACTCCAAAGAAATAAATTGCAGTGAAAAAGAAAGTTCTTGAGGGACCTGGTGCCATAAAGAAGAGTTTATCAGAAGAAGAGACAGGAAGTGGCTCTAGAAGGAAAAAGGCGCAAAAAAAAGAACAAGTCTTGTCAACAAAGAGAGAAGTGAGATTTTGAAATCTCAAAAGTTCTGAATGGAAGGGTATTTGACCCTAACATTCTTGAACAACCAGAAATGATTGGATTGGTGAGAGTATGTGAGACATCAGGTTTAGTTTCACCTCTTTGAGAAACCAATTCCTTCTTTGTTTGATAAAGAGGTTAGGGAATTCTTTTACACCTTAAATTTTGCAGAGGATGGATTGAGTGCGTTAGTGAAAGGGAAAAAGTGAAGCTAAATGAGGAGACTCTAGGGAAGATTTTGGATATTCCCATCATTAGAGTAGGATCAGTAAAAGATCAACAACCTTTAGTGAAATTCATGTAGGATACCTCCAAGATAGAAGGAACTTCTACAACAGGTGTTAGAAAGAAGTTCTTGAAGGGTGAGTTTCATTTGGTGTTTGAATTTGTGAAAAAAGTGGTATTGCCTAGATCAGAAAAAAGGATTGTAGCCTTTACAATTGATCTTTTTTTAATTGAATAGCTAAGCAAGTTTGAACTTATGATTCTTCTTGTTTTAATGAATGATCACATGTACAAAGTTGTACATGTTAAAGAAAGTAAGCATGGAATGCCATATGGATATTTTCTAAATAGAGTGCTCAACCATTTTAAGATGTTTTTGTGAAAAGGAAAATCATGGTACTACAAAAAAATGTTCACTCTAAACACTTTAATAGAAAATAAGTGTGTTGAAGGAGAGGTGGGGACCATGTCCCTATTTTAGAGTTGATTGCTGCCCAAGAAAAGTTGAGTACAGAGATGGATGAATTGAGGATGACGCTGCCTACAAAAGAAATAGAGGTTACATACCTCAAGTTGAGGAATGGATAGCTATCATCAGAAGGACATAGTGCTTTAAAGGAATTGAAGGTTGAAAATGAAATATTGAAGGCACAGGTTACTGCTTTGATAAAGGAGGTCAAAGATCTGAATGTTAAAATTAAAGACCTACAAGCAGCTTCTGAACACTCGCTTTGCTGAGAGTGCAAGAATGGAGATGCTTCTAAGATCTCTTTCCCCTAAACCTCCACCCTCTTAAGCCCCCTAGTTATGTTATCTTTTTTGAGTCAGTTTTCCTTATTTGTCCCTATAGCTGATCAAATTAGTTCCTTATGTTTTTTTTTGAATGACAATGTATTGCTATGTAATTAATGAAAATTTTTCACTGTTTCTATCATTTATCTCTTCTCTATGATTTTTCATTCATGTTAACGTTATCCTAGTGGCCATGACTTAACTTATTGTGCATTTTGATTAACTTGATTTACTATCTTTATTTTTTACGATGCCATAAAAGGAAAGATGAGTCATTGAGGTAGATCTCTTAAGGATTAGGGACTAGGTCTCAAATGGAAGGTTGATGAATGGTTAATGAATGTTGATAAAGTAGAAGGAGTATTGTTGATAGGGGGAAGAAAATAAGTGTTGCTGATAAGAGGAATTTGAAATAGAACTTGAATTCTTGCGGATGTGCTGAAGTGGGGGGAGAATTTGAGTTATCTTTAAAGAATATAGTTTATCATCATTAAAAAGGGGGAAATTGTTGTTCTATGTTTTGATGATGGCTACGAAACATATACAGGGATCAGGCTCGGTATACGCTTTGTTGAAGGATAACTGTACGCTATCGCACTCTACACAGTTTTGTCCTGTAGCATAATTACTGTGCAGGTGCACAGTGTATAACAAATGGACACCTGATCCAATAAAATTTCAACCAATATTCTCACACTTCTATATAAGCAAAAGAAATCAGCTTTTGAGATTTAGTTTTTGCATGTAGAT
Source organism: Capsicum baccatum var. pendulum (assembly GCA_030864225.1). Taxonomy (NCBI): domain Eukaryota; kingdom Viridiplantae; phylum Streptophyta; class Magnoliopsida; order Solanales; family Solanaceae; genus Capsicum; species Capsicum baccatum. The sequence goes on from CM061560.1 coordinate 164,340,983, forward strand.
TTTTGAAGAAGGCAACAAAAGCTCTTGGACTCAAGATTCAAAAATTTTATTGTTCTATAGTTTTGCTTATGTTGAGTCATGTTCTAGAAATTGATTTACTGCAGTATTTGTGAGTAAAGATTTCTCTTTATTTTATTTTATCTTTTTTAGGTAGAGTTGCCTAAGGATAGTTGGCTAGAGTTAGTCGACTGAGCGAGGGGTGAGATAGATTTTCCTTCTGAAGGTTAGTAATAGAGGTATTGCGAGCTTTAGGATTTAAAGTTAAATCATGTCGGAGTCTGTAATCAGGGTTGATTGATTATAGTGGAGCTTGAGAAAGTCTGTGAGGACAGGACATGGTTTTCCTCCCTTGGACAAGGAGATTTTCATGTAAAAATCATGTGTGTTGTTTTATTTTGAGCATTTACTTTGCATTCTTGTTTTATTCTTACTTATTAGTTCTTAGGGACATGGTCTCTTAATGGTGGTGAGACCTTAGTATTCATCAAGTCCTAATCTAAATACAGAAGATAACTATATAATAAAGTCATTATCTCCCATAGAGAAGCAGAAAGAGAAAACACAAGAAGTTGTATTTGGATCCGGCTTCTTTCTATTTACGTTGTCTCCATTTTCCCCAATTCCTTAGTTAGATGAAAAACAAATGACGTAGGTTAAAATCAATATTTAAGATTTAATTAATTAGAATAAGATCCTAATCATAATTTAGATAATAAATATTCTATAATTGCTTCCAAACATTTTGGTAATTCGCATTATCATTGCTACATATAGAATTTTATTCATAAATATAATAATAAAAATTATGTATATTTCTACCTTTTTTTCTCCACACTTCATTCTCCATTTTCTAACTATTAGGCTTCCTCATAATTTATCTTTTATCTTTTAATTTCACTTTAATTTCTTTTTAATCATTAGCAAGTTTCTCTTTAAAATTAGCCATGTTGATATGAAGGCATTTTAATATTTTTTATAACTAGGTTCCTACTAATTATTCTAATTGAATATTTTTATAACAAGATTGACAACGTTTAATTATGTTATCATAATAATTTGCTAGGATCTATTTTCTATGCAGCCATGAATTTAGGTGTTGCTTTTTTTTTTCAAAAGAAAATAAACACCAATTATCACTACTAAAAAAGGGGAAAAACCGACCACAAAAACCGGCCACAAGTGGTCGGTTTTTCCCAATTTCTGACCACAAAACCGACCAAACTATGTGGCCAATAATTTAGTGGTAGCTTTTTAAAAACCAACCACATATGGTCGGTTTTTTAAAATTATTTTTTTATTTTAAAATTCATTGTTATGTTATTAAAATTTGGAAAAATGATTTTAAAAAAATAAAATAAAAGAAAAACCGACCACAAGTGGTCGATTTTCTATTAAATAAATAAATTAATTTTAATAGAAAACAAACCACTTGTGGTCGGTTTTGTGGGAGTTTTTTTTGAAATCAACAAATGTAACTGCTTTCACAAGTATACAACACAACAATAGTTTCAAAATTGTACAAACTACAACATATTGTCTAAATTCAAAGTACAACAATAGTTTCAAAAGTGTAAAAAACTTCAACAATTGTTTCAAAAGTGTACAAACTACAACAATAGTTTCAAAAGTGTACAAACTACAACATAATGTCTAAATTCAAAGTACAACACATACAAAAGCCAAAAAACTAAAAGTCATCTTCATCGAATTCGTCCTCGTCTTCCATATCCTCATCTGTGGTGATATCATCCAGGGGGCCTATTCCTTTTGTAGCCCGAACTACATCACCAGGACACGGAGGAATAATCCTTGCAGTCTGAATGAAAGAGCTGAACTGCTCCTACAACATCCTGATTTATGATAAAGTTTCCTCCTCCTTTTTCTATGCCCTCTCTCTCTGTTCAGCAAGCTCTTCAGTGAGTTTAGAAATGGTATTTTCTGGTCTTTCAATGGTTTCTCTATCAACTAAAGAACTAGAGTATGCAGGGCCCGACGAACACCTAATATTCTCTCCAAAAACGTATTGTAGTAGCCGTAGTAATGGCCTCTAACTGCAGGACCCACAACTCTTTTCCATAACTCCTTCTCTACATGTCGGGGTAGTGGCTTACCCCGAATTTCAGGAGGCTGAGTACTGCGATACTCACTAACGAGCTGCGTATATTCTGGCACCCCCTGTATGTAGGGAGCTACCCTTGGATGATGCCCAGGCTTTCTTTCCCTTTTCCCTTAGCAATTGGTATTCTTCTCTATTCCAAAGGAGAATATATTATTGCCATAAGGGTTCACTAATCCAGTCAGGTTTTACCAACTTGGTTCGGGCATAATCCAACAGACCCTTAAACCTGAATCTACATCTTTTGAAAAAGTTTCTCCTTATAAGACATGTATTCGCATCATCCCACGAGTAAAATTTCTACAACAAAAACAAAAATATAATATTCAATATTTTGTTCTAATAAAGTGTTTAGTAGTCGATAAGTTAAATTCTTACATTAAATTCTTTAAACATTTTCTCCCTGGCATGTTTTGGAACCTGACGTCAACTGGTCTAGTAGTCGTTGAAGTTCCGAAAAATACATTTTCTCCCAGCTTATCCAACTTTAGCATCCGGCCTAAACCTACAACACAAAATCAAACAGTAATTTCATAGAGCATAATAATATAGTAATGAAAAAATGAATAATGTTATTATATTTAGAAATCTTACCCTGTCGCATATGGAATGAAGTAACACCTCCCATAATCATCTTTATCGCCTGGCTGCGGATTAAGTGATGGTGGATGCACTGGCGTGGATGAATCTTATGCACCAGATGAAGTGCCTCCAAGACGAAGATCCGACAACCCAATAGATCCAGCAGAATCATTATGGGAAGCTGCGTGACTGCTACAAGAGGGTATCAATGATGACACATGTCCGGATGTGCCAGCGGTCGTCTGATAGTACTGTGATGGCCGTGGTACGGTGATAGGAGTTGATTGGGTCGGTGTAGACCCATGAAGTGGACCCATATGCGCAGGAGTGGGAACCGAATGCTGGGATGACCTAGAATATGAGGGTCGTGTTGTCGCATCAGCAAACCGACCCTCAGATATATGAATACCTGCCGGTCGTCTATAAGGCGGAAGTTGTCTTTTTTTTTTTGGTTTTGTAAGATCAACTTTTCCCTTACCTTTGTCACCTCTGCGTGACATCTAAATTATATAAAGTTAACAAGTAGTTAGTTCCTACAAAATGAATATATAAGAAAACATTCCTAGTAACTAATTTCAAGTTACTAATTCACATTTCAAATCGCTCCAACAATACAAGATAGACAAGAATATTTTTGTTACTTTATAAATTATGAAATAGTGGAAACAACAACCTTAAACAGTATATTACATATCATTCTTAAATGAGAAACATAAAGGTAAATATATCGTACAAAGTATAAAGACATCAACACATAATAAATACAACCTACACAACTAATCCTCCTCTTCTGAAAACTCTCCATTAAACCATTCACCCTCTTCGGATATTTTCACATCTCCTACCCACTCAGCCTCTTCTTGTACAATATTAACTTCTTCAAATATATTTTTCGGGTGATTCAAATTATCCACTAAGTCAACATCCACTAGCTGGTGATCAATCTGCATTTTATTTTGATATGCAGTCTCCAACACATTCTATACTTTCACCAGCCCACCAATTAGACTTGTCACTGCGCAATGGATAAGGAGCACAATACACTTATTTAGCATTTTGCGCTAGAACAAATGGATTGTAAACAGGATACGACCTATTATGCTTCACTTCAATGATGTTATGGTCCTTATGTACTCTTGTGCCTCTTATGCTTGGATCAAACCACTTACATCGAAAGAGGATAATTTTTTTATTGGAAAACCAGCATACTCCAGTTCTAAGATCTCGTGTATGATGCCAAAGTAATCAACATCATCATCACCCTTAACCCAAACACCATTATTGTTTGTTTTCCTTGTTCGATGGAAAATTTAAACCCATTTACTGTGTAATGGGACATTGCATGAGCTTCAACTAGACCCAAAGAAATATCTCTCAAGAGTTGATCGTATGCGGCTGCATTTGGTGAATGGTGTACCTAGAAAGATTATACATATATATATGTTAGTTGAGGATGTGTAAATGTTTAAAATTTGTAGAAATATTAATACACTTATGAACCTTATATGTAAACCATGTTGCAAAGAATGTATACACTTAATTTTCGTGGAATTGAGTCTTAAATGAACTGAAGATCCAACATGCGAAATACAATTAGTTTCTTTAAGGGAATGAGTAAACAAATAAGATATGTTGAAGTTTTAATCTCCTTACTTCAGAAAGGGCTCAACTTCCGGGCAATTCAGCAAGACATACAAAGTTGTTGCTTTGCGCTCCGTGGGAGTGAGCCGGCAACGTATGGTCTTTTTAGCCTTACAACCAGATTGATTGAAAATTAATATCGGTTGCAAATGAGGCTCATTCACATCGTCCTGATGACGAGTCGGTCGGTTTATTGAACAAGCAACTTCATCACAAAAGTAGTATGAACAAAATTGAGATGTTTCTCTTGCAAGATATGCCTCGTCTATAGAACCTTCCACTCTATATTTATTTTTTGGATCCCTTTTCAATTTTCTAATTATCGTGCACAATCTTAAGATTCGATGTTTACTATATTTAAAAAAGATATGTATGAATTTAAATATGTTGCAATTGCTTACTGTTCAAATAGATTCATCCACCTAGTTTGAACTGGACTGCCTAGCTGAGCTTCATGCACGAGGTAAATAGGAATATGTTCCATCACATTGAAGAATGCTAGCGGAAATTTTTTTTCCAGCTTGTTGGTGATAACAACAATATTACTTTCCATTCACGCCAGATTTTCTTCTTTTAATATGGTGGGACGTAAGTCTTTAAAGAATAAACTGATCTTTGCTATTGGTTTCCATATGTTTTCAGGTAAATCAATAAAATCAATTGGGAGTAATTGTTCCATCAAAACATGACTATCATAGATTTTCATTCCATGCAGTATTCCCTGTGTCATATGAACCCTCTTTCCCAAATTTGAGGCATATCCATCAGGCATCTTCAAACTTTGGACCCACTCACATATTTGACGCTTTTGGTCCAACTTGAATGTAAAACTAGCCTTGGGCTTAAGAACATTGCTATTAGGCCCCCCCTGTAGGTGTAATTTCCTGCGTTTGCAATATTCTGGTAAGTCAAGTCTGACCTTAGGATTATCCTTTGTTTTGCCGGTGACATCCATAACTGTGTTGAATAAGTTGTCAAAGTAGTTCTTCTTAGTATGCATGACATCAACATTATTTCTAAATAAATTATCTGACCAATATTCTAAATCCCAAAATATACTCTGTTTAGTCCAATTATGCAAAATGCCATATCCATCAAGCCTGTACAATGGTTCTTCGCTGTCCTTAGGCAAATCCTGAACTATCTCCCAGAAGTGATGACCAGACAGCCTTGGAGGTGGACCATCATATTCCCTTCTATTCCTTATGAATGCATTCTTGAGTCTCCTAAATTCATGATCAGGTGGCAAGAAACAACGATGAAATCAAACCATGAATTTTTCCTGCCATGTCTCAATATGAAAAAAATAATTTTTTCCATGCAGTATGGATAAGCTAGCTTTCCAATTGTCATCCACCCAGACAACATTCCATAAGCGGAAAAATCTTTAACAGTCCACATTAGATATGCACGCAGATTGAAATTTTGTTTAAGAGATATGTCCCAGGTTTTAACCCACTCATGCCATAAAATTTGAAGTTCATCGATCAAAGGTTGCTAGTAGACATCTATTCCGCTTTGTGGATTACACGGGCCAGGAACAACACAATTCAGAAATATATAGGGACTAGTCATCAACATTTCAGGAGGAAGATTATAAGGAGTGATAAATACAGGCCAACATGAATATGGCACAACACCAACTGAAAAAGGAGAGAATCCATCCGCACATAATCCCAAATGAATGTTTTGTGGCTCAGCTGCAAAATCTGGATAAGTTGCATCAAAATACTTCCAAGCCTCTCCATCAGATGGATGACACATAACACCAGTGGGCCTTTTATTTTCACTGTGCCATCTCATATGAGGAGCTGAGCTATTTGAAGCATACAACCTCTTTAACCTTTGTATTAGAGGTAAATAATGCATTGCCTTAATAGCAATTTGATTTCCACTAGAACTACGCTTATATCGAGGGTGTTGACAAAACTTACAAGACTCTAGGTTAGAATCTTCCTTAAAGTATAAAATGCAACCATTTTCACAATAATCAATTCTAACCGAGGAGAGACCTAACTTTGACACCAATCTTTTTGCCTTATAGAAAGAATCAAGAACCTCCAAACCGGGGTCAACCAACTCTTTAATAAGGTCAAACATTGAGTCCATTCCTCCTTTAGCAATACTCCAGTCAGATTTAATACTTAATAATCTAGCAGCAACAGACAAACGAGAGTGCAAACACTCGTCAAACAAAGGATGACTAGCAGCATGCAATTGTTTGTAGAATTGGCCTGCTTCACTACTAGGAATATCTTAGACATTTTCCTTAAAGTCATCCCCATGTTTCATTCTAAAAGTATCGTGTACTATTTCTGTCATCCTAGTATCTTGATATTCATTATGCCCTGCAGACCTACTACTTTCTCCAACAACAAAGTTATTTTGCGCAACATCACCATGAATACCACACAATCTTAAAAAGTCCTCGTGAAAGACCATTCTATAAGGATGTTCCTTTACATCTTCTTCACTTACAATATTTACACCATCACATCTAAAACAAGGACAACGAATAGCCCAAAAACGTGTCAAAACATCAAGTGTCTTAGCATGTTTAACAAATCTTTTGATACTTTCAACAAACTCCTCCATAATACCCATTCTATTATCATTGTTCTGTTGATATATCCAGCTATAATCAGGTTCCATCTACGCAATCAATCAAATTCAACAAATTAGATCAAGTCACAAAAATTTAATTATCACCAACCATAACCACATTAAAAAAAAAAGTCCATACACTTAACAATTTTCAAGTAACTAAGTCACCTACCAAACTACATTCAAAACACAAAAATCCCCTTTAAAGTCCCTACACTCAACCATTTTCAAGTGACTAAGTATCAAAACTAAACCACATTCAAAACACAAAATACCCTTTAAAGTCCCTACACTTAACCATTTTCAAGTAACTAAGTCACCAACCAAACCACATTCAAAACACAAAATCCCCTTTAAAGTCCCCAAACTTAACCATTTCAAGTAACTAAGTCACCTACCAAACCACATTCAAAACACAAAATCCCCTTTAAAGTCCCTACACTTAACCATTTTCAAGTAACTAAGTCACCAACCAAACCACATTTAAAACACAAAATCCCCTTTAAAGTCCCTACACTTAACCATTTTCAAGTAACTAAATCACCTACCACACCACATTCAAAACATAAAAATCTCCATTAAAGTTCCTACACTTAACCATTTTCAAGTGACTAAGTCACCTACCAAACCACATTCAAAACACAAAAATCCCCTTTAAAGTCCCTAAACTTAACCATTTTCATGTGACTAAGTATCAAAATAAAACCACATTCAAAATACAAAATTCCATTTAAAGTCTCTACACTTAACCATTTTCAAGTAACTAAGTCACCTACCAAACCACATTAGAAACACAAAAACTCCCTTTAAAGTCCCTACACTTAACCATTTTCAAGTGACTAAGTATCAAAACAAAAGTACATTCAAAACACAAAATCCCCTTTAAAGTCCCTACACTTAACCATTTTCAAGTAACTAAGTCACTAACCAAACCACATTCAAAACACAAAATCCCCTTTAATGTCCCTACACTTAACCATTTTCAAGTAACTAAGTCACCTACTAAAACACATTCAAAACACAAAAATCCCCTTTAAAGTCCCTACACTTAACCATTTTCAAGTGACTAAGTCACCTACCAAACCACATTCAAAAAACAAAATCCCCTATAAAGTTCCTACACTAAACTATTTTCAAGTAACTAATTCACCTACCAAACCACATTCAAACAAAAAATCCCCTATAAAGTCCCTACACTTAACCATTTTCAAGTAACTAAGTCACCTACCAAACCACATTTAAAACACAAAAATTCCCTTTAAAGTCCCTACACTTAACCATTTTCAAGTGACTAAGTATCAAAATAAAACCACATTCAAAATAAAAAATCCCCTTTAAAGTCCCTACATTTAACCATTTTCAAGTAACTAAGTCACCTGCCAAACCACATTCAAAACAAGCAACAACAAGATCAAAAAGATGTCAACAACAATGCTAGTGAATCGAACAATGCCACACACGGCTTCACTAGACTTCAATATGAATATTAACAAGAAGATACAACAATGCTAGTGAATCAAACAAAGCCACACACGGATTCACTAGACTTCAGTACGAACAATAAAAAGAAGATAACAATAATAGCGAATCGAGAGAAATTAACTTACCTTTGCTTGACCTAAATTAAAGTGAAAGAGATAAGAAAACACTGAATATAGATTTAGATGTGCTGGTAGTGTAAAACTACTAAATTAGGGGCAGAAAAATAATTTTCAACGTGTCATTCAAAACAAAAACATTTAATAAATAGTTCCAAGTAGATGAATAATTTTCATCTGATAACACCTTCAATCCAACTAAACCTGTATAAACAACAACAAGCAAAATCACAAAAGGAAATCAAGAATTTAAAAAAGATTCCAACTTTAAGAGATTTCTTCCATGAAAAAATCACAGCTAAACTTTCCAACATTGAAAAATTCCAACCAATAATAATTTCAACACCACAAAACCCATATCAAAATTTACAAGCTAAACCATAAAACTAAATCTCATCAAAGACCAACTTTGAGGAATTTAGCAAAACCCATATCAATAACAACAAGCTAAACCATAAAATCCATTCAAGAATCTTACAAAATCATAACTAAAGATTCCAATTTTGAGGATTTATACAATCAATAACTTCAATCAAGCAAAAATCATATCTAAACAAAAAGCTAAACAAACATAACTAGTTAAAACGTGCTACAAACGAGCTACAAAATTTTGCAAATAACTAAACAAAATTCGAGCTACAAACAAGCTTAAAAAAATTAGTTCAAACTAACCTAATCTTCATCAGTATAAATTTCGCTATTATATAAACTAGTACGCTTGTAAATCAACCTCAAAAAGCACAAATTTTACAAAATAAAATAAAATTCAAGCTACAAGTGAGAAAAAAACTTCAAAAGAACTCATACCAGAGTTGTAGTCGCTGGAGTATCATCGGAGCAGTCGCCGATTTGTTGGTTAAGGATTGGAAAATAATTTGCAAAGTTATTTTGGGTGTGTTTAGGTTAGTTCTCTCTGTGTGTGTGATTTTGATGTGTGTGTTTGTGTGTTTGTGTGTTTTAGGTCGATTTTAGTGTGTGTAGGTCGAGTCAGGTCGGGTCATGTAGGGTGGGGTCAGGTAGGAGTTATTTTGAATTTTTTTTATTATTTTATTGAAAATCGACCACTTGTGGTCGGGTGGTCAGTTTTTTGGATATTTTAATGAAAACCAACCATATGTGGTCGGTTTTCAAAAAAATAATTTAAAAAAATACTTTAATTACTACAATTAATAAATTAAAATTAATTTTAAATAAATTTATTTTTTAATAAATTTTATAATATTTATAACAATAACACGAGTAGTATATTTTCTCAATCGTATAATAATATCAATGAATTTTATAAATTATGATAAATTTTTAGTTAATTAGCTCTTAAACACAAAATTATATATATATATATATACATATATATATATATACCTCGTAATACTACTCTTACATTATTACAACTTTAACAACATACACGTGATTGCATTGACCAAAAATAGTATATCTACTTCCTCAATAGTATGATATATATCAACGTATCATTCTAACTATTTTGATATATACATTGAGTTATCTAGTTTTCGATTACTACATGCGTCACTACAAGAGATATACGTATATATACATATATTTAATTGTCTATCAGCTTTCACATATGTACTATAAACATTATCACATACACGATCTTATTACCCCATCTAATAATATACAACATATTTCACAAATACTCAGATGATATTATAGATTACATTATGTTATGTCATTAATATACCTTCACTGTATAATATGTACATACTATATATATATATATATACACACGCATATATACACTATCGACTATATCAAGTTCTAAATACGTACTATATTTATCATATACGTACACAAGTAAATTATCCAATAATATAATGTGATGTATCTTATACATACTCACATGAGTGATTGATTAATTATATTTGATCAGCTTAATATACTAGGTTTTGACTACATCGTTCATCAATCGATCACTATATGATATATATATATATATATATATATATACAGATATTTAAATATATGAACTTTTGAATGCGTATATATATCACATCCACAAGTATATTACCTTATAATAGAACACGTTTATTATATTCTGATGAATTATCGGTTATATATTACATTATTATGACTGAAATAATAACATAATCTCATTAGCTCAACGGTATGATATAAATATATATATATATATATATATACACACACACATATTCATTATACAAAGATTATGCATGTTTAACGTCATTTAACGTATATATGAAGAAAAATATTTATTTTATATATTGAAACATAAGTAAAAGATAACGATTACATTTAACGTAATTTTTTAATTTTATTTGATATATTCTTAAGTGTAATTTTTTCAAAAAATTTAAGAATGATTAATTTTTATTATTATTATACTGATTATCCACTACGTGTGATCAGTGTAATTTCAAAAAATTATATATATATATATATATATATATATATATATTACATTATATATATATATTATATTATATATAATTATTTTTAATGAAAATAATATATATATTTGATTACATATATATAATTATTGATTGCATATAAATATTATGTTTAATGTAATTATTTTTAAATTATTTTTTATTTTAATTAAAAAACCGACCAGATGTGGTCGATTTTTTAAAAGTATTTTTTTAAAATTAAAACCGACCACAGGTGGTCGTCTTTTTAAAATGTATATATATATTTTTAAAATCAAAAACCGACCACATGTGGTCGGGTTTTTTAAAAATAAATTAAAAAGGAATTTTAAAAAACAGACCATAGGTGGTCGGTTTTATAAAATATTTTTTAGTTTTTTTTAAAATCGACCACTAGTGGTCATTTTTGTTATTTTTTTAATTTTTATTTGTAAAATAAATTATAATTAATATAAAAATTATTGAAATAATTATTTTAATTTTTTAAAATATAAAAGCAACACATGTGGTTCCTTTTAAAAAAAAAAATTAAAAACTGACCACTTGTGTTCGGTTTTTTCCGACCACGTCATGTGGTCGGTTTTTTGTGGTCGTTTTTTCATTTTCTTAGTAGTGTATTATTTGCAACGAAAAGGAGAAAAAAATGAAATTGTGGAAATTATGAAATTCGGCAAAAGGAGAAATAATAGGAAAATTCTTAAATTGATAAGGATGCATTGATTATTTAAATCATGATTCAGAACTTATATGAATTAATTAAATCTAATTAATTATTGATTTTAACGTAAGCCATGTGTCTTTAATTCAACTAACTATGAACTTGGAAAAATGCAGATGATGAATATTGAGAGGAGCCAGATCCATTGTATTTGAGCACAATGCTTTATTCAATTAATAGTAGATAATTTTTTTTATTTTTAAATTATTTTTGTAATTCATATATTCATAATTTGACGGTCTCAATAAATTTTTATGTGAAGGCTAATTAAACAGTTTAACCTCTTTCCAAATACACCGATTAAATTTGAAAAGTTTCCAGAGAAAATTGAAGGAAAGGTGTCTTTTAAGTCTTGAATGAAGGATTGGTGATAGTTACCAATTTAAAAGGTCAAAAATAATTAGAAAACTTGATTAAGTTAATTGTGGACTTGATTAATATTTTTAAAACTTTCTAATCTTTTTAAAAATACAAATCAACCCACACTCTTCTCCTCTCCAAATCATCGACTGTTTCTCTCATCTCTCTCTCTCGATTGCTTCTCTCAACTCTTCTCAATCAACAGTTCTATAAAATTTCTCCCTTCAATCACCGGCGACTTCAACCTCCAGCTAAAAATATTTGGGTGAGTTCCTTTTGAACTTTCAACCATCAATCGACGTGAAGACTTCTTTGGTGATAACAACTTCGAGTTCATCGTCATCCCATTTCTTTTTTCACAGATAAAAAATTATGTATTTTTAGTTATGAAGAAATAGAGGAACTTGAGCCAACTTCTCTTCTAGTATTGGTTAACAATTTCAATATTTCTTGCTTAAATTTAAAATGTGGACTGAATAAAACCCTAATTTCTTGCATTTCTTCTCTACTCTTTTAGGTGTGAAATATATTTTTTTGTTGTTATTATAGTTCTTATTGTCGAACTATTGATTCGATTTGTTGGTGATTTTTGGTCACAATTGATTTTCTTAGAGTGTGTGTGTATAATGTAGGTGTTACTGGGTTGATTTGTTATTTTTTTGGTAAAAATAGTTTTGCCACAGATTAACCATCTAATGCAATAGATTAACCAAATAATTCAACAAATTAACTACCCGATGCAACAGATTAACCATCTGATTCAACAGATAAAACGTCTAATGTAACAAATTAAACATCTAATGCAATAGATGAACAGAACTGATCATTCATCTGTTGCAACAGACGACTCTTCAGTTTTGAAGAAATCTAAACAATATTGATCCATCAGATAACTCATTTGGCAACAGATGAGTGATCTATTTTAATAGATGTGTGGCATGTTTTTATTATTTCCAACGGATTACTCATCCACTGCAACAGGCTGCTTATAGGTTGCAATAAATACCTGCCTAGTGCAACAGATGAAAGATCTATTTTTATTATTTCCAACAAATTACTCATCCGCTACAATAGGTTGGTTATATGCTATCCTACCTGGTGCAACAAATGAGTGATCTATTTTTATTATTTCCAATAGATTACTCATCCGTTGCAACAGGTTAGTTATATACTGTAACAGATATCCTACCTAATGCAACATATGAGTGATCAGTTATAATTGTTTCCAATAGATTACTCATCCGCTGCAACAGGTTGGTTATATGTTGCAACAGATAACCTTTCTGGTGCAACAGATAAGTGATCTATTTTTATTGTTTCCAACGGATTATCATCTATTGCAATAGGTTGGTTGCAACAGATAACCTTCCTGGTGCAACAGATAAGTAATCTATTTTTATTGTTTGCAACGGTTTACTCATCCATTGTAACAGGTCAATTATATATTGCAATAGATAACATACCTGGTGCAATAGATGTGTGGTATGTTGGAACTATTATTTTACTCTTTCGCATGTTAGATTTACTGTTATCCTTTTTAATGATCCATTAATCAATTGTAATCTATTTTATGTTCGTGTTAATTTAAGATAATATGCTCCAAAAAGAAAAGAAACCTAATCAAGTCCAAGTAAAGGAACAAGTGAAGCAGTTAGGCTACATCCACCACTCTATGAGCTTACTTTACAAGCGTTATCTCAATCAGGAGTAGAAGATAATGAACACAGGGAGGAAGAATATTTCAAAAGAGATGATCCAAATGCTAATAGCCCTTCCACCAAAGAGTTGTTTAAAACCTTCAACATTGATCATGAGAATACAGTGCGATGGTGCCATAGATTTAACGGATGATTTCATGGTTAATCAGCCATGGAAAAATCTTTCGACACCTTCAAAAAAACACTTAGAGAACAAAAATTGGATTCTTATTTCAGGAAAAGCTGCTTTGGGCAATATCTTGATTTGTCAGAGGACAACAATACTTGTTTCCAAATAAAAATGGTATATGATCTTCTCAAGCGTAGGATTATCTATGAAAACAAAGATAAGATGGATGAGGTGTGGATAAATTATTGTGGCATGCCTCTTTGTTTTGGTTAGAAGGAGTTTGTCATAGTTACTATACTAAAATGTTATCCTCCCCCCCCCCTTCTCAAGTTATACCTACTCTAACATAAAAAAAAGCACCCCACACACTCAAAAAAGGCAAAGACAAGTCAAGTGATCGTGATGACCTTGTGTCCATTGTTGGTCTAAGCTTCAAAAATAAAATATTGATAGAAGCGCTGAAAGGTAAAAGACTTTCAAGTTTGTACATAATATTCTTTGGACGAGCGACGTTAACAATGACATAATCCTCGATTTAATAAATCTCTTCAAGGATCTTGAGGCATTTAACGACTATCCTTGGGATTATAAAAGCTCCAAAATAACTGTTAAATATTTGTTGACTCCATTAACACCGAAGACAGTCAACTTATATGGCTTTTCATGGTCTTTCATGGTAAATATTTCATTTATTATCATATGATTCATTTTTTTTATTCAATATTACTTTTGATTTATTGTCGTTATGTTAGGCTTGGGCAATTGAAGCCATTCGTTATTTGAGACAACAAGTGAACTACCAGGAAGAAGTTTCCTGTCCAAGAATCGTGAGATGGTTGTCAGTCAAAACTGATAAAAATACAAAATTCTTGATCTTTTTAATCCCCCAAAGAAAACAGTAAGTCTAATTCTAATCATGTTTTTATTTTAATTAATGATTATTTTAAATGATTTAATCATTATTCTAATATATTTACTGATTTATTTTAGATTATCAATCTGTGGCTTATTCCGACCAATCGAGAGTTAAAGATGTTATTTTTTCTTACTTTACGGTCTATGCAAACTTTATCGGACCCTAAGGTCGTTGATAGAATAAAAATGGGATTGTTTGGAGTAACATCCATCACAAGAAAAATAATTTTAAAGGTTGGACTTGTTGTTGTTGTTGATGGTAGTGGTAGTGGTAGTGGTGCTACTGTTGGAGCTAATTATGCTCCTCTTACAGTTTTTGAAACAACAAACCATTATGATTATGATCATACTAGTTATACAGATTTTTTCAGTTCTAGCGAATGATCTACATGCAAATGTCAAGACTGCAAGGTGAAACATGATGGAGTGATTAATGCTATTAATGCACTAACTGCTTTTATAAAGGAAATGACATCTAAGAGGGGTGTCATTCCATCAAAAAGGATTTCATATCCATACACTCCACTAGAGATGAAGGTGGCTAAGAGGAGAAGGAAAGATATTGCTAGAGAATCATCAAGCATCAAAAAAGGTAAAATTGCAACTCCTTTGTCTTTGTCTTGCACAATTGTTCAATGTACAAGGGCTACAGGAGAGCAGCATGAGCTGAAAAAGCTAAATATATATCATTTATTCCAACAAAAAAATAGGCACATATTTATTTCAATAGATGATACATTTGCTGAAATTATCAAATAGATATATACATCTATTGCAAATGTTATCTAACCTGTTGCATCAGATGCGTTATCTGTTGCAATATATGTCCGTCTGTTTTAGCAATTCAAACAGGTTTTCATACTATTTTAATTTTTACTAATTGATGAGTCTTATGTTGCAACAGATGGATTGTCTATTTGAAATTATCGTACCGCTCTATTTTGCCTGTTCGAATTTAACCCAATAGATGATCCATCGATTGCAACATAAGACTCATCTACTGCAATAGATAGACAATTTGTTGTATATCTATAATTAACATTGATAATTCTAGATTTCTAGGTGGATGTCACAGTAGAAGCTAATGCTGAAGAGCATAATATCACAGTTGATAATCCATCAACTGTTTCTAAAGAAGAAGAAAAAGTGGATCCTGTCAGTTCGGGAGAACGGAAAAATAACCCATTTGAAGGGTTCAACATCTTGAATGAGGCTCCAAATAAACTAACAAAGTTAATCAACGACTATTCAGAATGAATTGCTGATGGGATGTTAAAGCATCATGCCGGCAGGTACATAAATTAATTTTAAAGATATTGATTGATACAATTCTTGTTGTAAAAACATAACATTAACACATATAAATCATAATGTAGAAAACAAAATGATGAACACTACAAAGTGAATGAATCGAGTCTTGGTTTTGATATGTTTGACTTTGTTGTTGCACATTCCAGAATAAAGAATCGGTTCTATTTGATGTCACAGCCTCAAACTTGCTGGAATGATAAGGTTTAAATGTCATATATATTACTATTAATTAATACTTTATTTAATTATATCTGTGTATTAATTTTTTTATCAAATAATCTAAAATATTTGATGATATATGTAGCACATTGATGTCATTTTTTACTACCTCTGAAAGAAGGCCAAGTTGCAAACAAAAGAACAATACAGATACACGATAGAAAATTATTTGTTCAAAGTTTACATCAATAATGCCTACGATAGATACTGTCAACAACAACTGAAAGCTTCCCGAAATGAGGAATGTTTAATCAACATCACCAAAGGTTTTAGTATTTCAATTGGCTTACATTGGCATTTGGTCGACTAAGCATACGTCCCAATCAATTGTGGTGATGAATTCCATTAGGTGTTGGCTGTCGTCGTTATAAAAGAGAGATGCATCTGAGTTGATGACTCGATGTCACGAAGGAGATGTTTTGGGCCATCATCTGAGATACAAAAGTTGGCCAAAATATTTCCTACTTACCTTGATATGAGTGAATTTTTTTACCAAACGGTTCGTACTGACTGATCGATGATTGAAGCATACTAGGATAAAGTGGGTAATCCATTTGATGTACAATATGTTGAAGAAATTGCTCAATAAATCATTGGTATCCTGTAAGTATAAGTGTCATGATTTAGTTTTATTTCATAAATTTTACAACGCTTACATGAATTGCAAGACATAGATTATTTGTTTTTTTTAAAATGCAGGGATTGAGTTCTTTTTGTTGCTGCCTACGCCGAGTATTTGAGCGATGGATTACAAGTACCAAATAATGGACTTAATTCCGGATTACTTCGCAAAAGTTATGTTGCTCATTTATGGAAGTATGGAGAGGTGAAAGCTCAAAAACCGTATGCAAGTGACATTAAAGATCCACGACGATCAAAGACGAATTCTATAGCACCGGATGAAGAAGAACTAGTTCATATTGAGTAGATCTTTATAGTTTAAGTCTGTCAATGTAATAACCTATCCTCCTTGGTTAACTTGTTGATTTATTTGTAGAGTAGATCATTTGTACCCATAATAATTTTTTTTACATTTTACTTATTTGTTGAGTTATTTCACGTAATTTCTGAAGGTTTTGATTTATTTTATGTTGTCTATGAATATAATTTAATCCTTAGTTTTGAATTTGTTAATTGAAATGGAATACTAGATTCAAATATCGCAATAGATATGTAATGACCCCAAATCACCTCCCGGGATGTCACACGGTGCTTAGGGCTACAAGTAGCCCCAAGCTAACCCTTTGAGCCTATCACTTCTCATAATAACTCATTCAAGGAATATACAAAACACTGGCACTGTCATATCAAATAAAAGGAAATACGAAGATAATACTCGGTCCAAACGACCAGAATACTGGAAATCTCAACACAACCACAGTTTGATAACTAGTCTGGCAAAGCCTCTACTACTCCATAAACTAGAGAGCCATTGGGACAGGTCCCCAACTGACTCAAATTAAACTGAAAGTAATGACATAAACACTAAAGTATTGAAATATCTAAAGATAGGCCCTCGAACCATGAGGACTCACCATTGGAGAAATGTAGACAAAAAGGTACTCAGGAATTACTGACGAGGCTAAGACTGAGCACCTGAACCTACATCATAAGACAATGTAGCACGTAGACATATATGTGGATCATCACTTGGGAATGTACTGAGTATGTGGGGGTGTATGCATTTATATAACAATAGTATCAATACACTTCAGTAAAATCAAGCATGCAATTAGGAATGACTCACATGGCTTGAATAATTCAAAATGTAAAGCTCATAAATCATGTAGAATGAAGCAGGTAACACAAACCTTATGAGTCATATACTTTAGCGTTAAAATCTGTACTCTTCTCTTATTCTCATTACTCATAGGCTGAAGGAAACTTTAAACAATAGTTTCAACTCATGCATATATCTCATGGGGAGTAAAACTTCTTTAATGCTCAAGAACTTATAACTCTTTTGAACTCAAACACTTGGAACTTGGAATCATATGACATCGGTTTACAAACTGATGATCAACTCTTATTAGTAGAGAAAACAACTTCCTTAGTTGGAAAATACTTAAAAGCAATTCGTTCACTTTAGAAAATATCTCATCTCAAAGCTTTCGGGAAAATATTCTATCTCAATGGAAAATACTTTAGTTTAGGGAGGTTCTCTTAACCGACACAAACCATGCAAGATACATGGAGTCAAACGTATTGTCCTCCTAAGGAAGAAACCTCACATTGGGAAGAGGTGTCATACTCTTGCCAAGGAGTATAACCTCAACTCAGTGATCACCTATCTCAGCCTCGGGCCCAATCATCTCGGCCTCAGGTCCAAAATCTCAAACCTACGGTGGCACGCAGCTCTAGGGTAAGAAACCATCGTAACTTACCCAACTCAAAGCTAAATACTACTCCCTTTACTTTATCTCGCTCATCCCATGGAAATCCACTTTCAAAATAATCTCATGGTTCATAAGAACCAAACAATCAAATCTATAATCTCATGTGGTAGAGTGGATTTCAAAACTTTATGACCATTAGGTCAAAACATTTCTCAAAAATCTCAAAGTACTCAAATCATGGGTGATTATAGCATAATAGTTCATAAAATTGTAAGTCTAAAGTAGGGCTTAATGACCCATAATTCAATCTTAAAATAAAACTCATCATAATCCATAATAGATAGCATATAGATTCATAATTCATTTAGAAATCTGAAAGTTACAACAATTTGTCTCAAAATATCAACATACTCAAATACTTCAATTTCTAGAACATTGAAACTCTTAAATTCTCAAGGAGTAACAACATAGGTATAAACTCAGCTTCAATTTCTTAAGAAAACATGCAAAATTATGCTATTTGACTTTCAATTCATGGGAAACATCAAGATATTGCAATCAATAACAATGGGTGAAAACCCCTAATTCAATATCATGTAAAATCCCATTAATTGCATAAAATTATAGTTTAAATAAGCCTTTGGGCACAAGGGTGAAAGGATTATCCTTGTTCAAAACCCCACATGCCTTAGATTATGAAATTGGATGAACCATCTTGCTTCAAACTCTTCTTCTTACTCTTGAGAGAGAGTTCTTGCAACCCTTGAACTTGGGGAACTTGAGAAACACTAGTTCTCTTGTGTTTTGGATGATGAATGAAGTCATTTTCTTCGTTTGGAATATATCTGGTTGATAAAAGAGTGGAAAACCCAAAGATTCCCTTTTAAAAATGACTTACAATACTGAATGGGGGCTGCGACAGTCGAAGCGACGGTCCATCGCTAGCCTGACGGTCTGTCGGATCGTCTGTCGCACGTCGATCGGAAAAAGAACATACTTTCTCGATGTGATGGTCGAAGCGATGGTCCATCGCAGACTTGACGATTTGTCAGGTCATCCATCGCACATCGGCCAGGATGAGACCACACTGCCTCAGTGGCGACGGTCTCAGCGATGGTCCGTCGCAGCCTTAATGGTCCAACATCCTGGCCATCGCACTTGGGCCAGAAAAGGGAGTTACTGCCTTGGTTGCAACGGTCCGTTACAGACTTTATGGTCCGTCAGATCATCTGTCGCACCTGGGCGGTACTCTCAGTAAAATAGACATAACTTCTCACCTAGATGCCAGATTTGGACAAAATTAGTATCGTTAGAAAGATAATTCAATTCTCTACATGAATGAAAGTCAAATTTAAGAAAATTCTATATGGTTTAAACACCAATCACTTAGGAAGTCTCTTCTCAATCTTTTAGGGACGAAATTACACTTCACTTGAATACTCAAGGCTCAAACTACAAGGGAGCTTTGTGGGGTCTTAAAATATCTCCCCCTTGGAAACATTCGTCCTCGAATGTCGCTAGTTAGACTAGGAACCCAGGAAAACAGAGTATGCATAGCTAAACCAATTTGCTAAACATCTCAAAATCTCTCTAAACTCTTGAATACCCTAGAAATTGCAAGAACTCATGCAAGAATAGATATATAGCTGAACTTTAGATTAGAAGGGCTGAATTAAGGAAGAATAATACCTTCAGATTGATCTGAAATCACAGAAAAAAGGTGCGGATACTTGGCTCGTATGTCTTCTTCTTCCTCCCAAGTAGCGCTCTCAACTGACTGGTCCTGCCATAAAACTTTGACCAAGGGAACCTCTTTGTTCCTTAGTCTACGGATCTGAAAATCTAGGATCTCAATAGGAATCTCATCGAATGAAAGACTGTTCTGAATATCAGTACTCTCTGAGGGATCTACTACACCAGAATCACCAATATGCTTTTTAAGCATGGAGACATCAAAAATAAGATGAACAGCTGACAACTCCGCAGGCAACTCAACCTCATAGGCTACTTTCCCAACACGGCTTAAAACTCTATACGGGTCAACATAACGGGGACTAAGATTTCTCTTTTTACCAAACCTCTTCACCCCTTTCATGGGTTAAATTTTTAAGTACACCAAATCACCCACTTCAAACTCAAGATCTCTTCTCGTCACATTGGTATATGACTTTTGACGACTCTGAGCTGTCTTTAACCTCTCTCTAATCAACTTAACTTTACTCATAGCTTCAAATAATGCATCAGGCCCAATCACGACAGCTTCACCCACTTTAAACTAACTTATGGGTGATCTAGATCTTCTATCATACAAGGCCTCAAATGGTGCCATCCCGATGCTAGCATGGTAACTATTGTTATAGGCGAACTCTATCAATAGCAAATACTCATCCCAACTTCCTTTGAAATCAAGAGAACACGCCCTCAACATGTCTTCTAGGGTCTGAATGGTCCTCTCAGCCTAACCATTTGTCTGCGGATAAAAAGCGAAACTCAAAAGAACTTGGGTACCAAGACCCTACTAAAATGCCCTCCAAAACTGAGAAATAAATTGAGTATCCCTATCCAAAATGATAGACAAGGGAACTTTGTATAGCCTGATTAACTCTCGAATATATAATCTAGCATAATCCTCAGTTGTATAAGATGTATGCACGGGTGAGAAATGTGCGAACTTAGTCAGCCTGTCTACAACAACCAAAATGGAATCATGATGACGGCATAAAAGAGGCAACCCAGTCACGAAGTCTATATTCACCACCTCCTACTTCCAAGTGGGTACACCAAACTCTTAAATCACACCGCCAGGTCTTTGGTGCTCTACCTTAATCTGTTGGCACGTTGCATACTTTGCTACAAACTCAACTATATCCTTCTTCATGCCATTTCACCAATAGATTTCCCGCAAGTCGTGGTACATCTTGGTAGTGCTGGGATGAATAAAATACCGCGCGCCATACACTTCAACCATAATCCTCTGCCTCAGATCATCAACACATGGAACACACAACCTACCCTGCAATCTCAACACGTCATCTCCACCTTAGGTGAAAACCTCTACCTTTTGGTCCTTAACTGACTCCTTTAGTCTGACCAAACTAGGATCTCTATCCTGCTTCTCCTTTACTTCCAAAACTAAAGAGGATTCAGAGCTACTTTGCACCAAAGTACTTCCCTCAGCTAAATCAAGCAACCTAATACCCAATCTAGCTAGACAATGCACATCACGACCTAACTTTTTCTTACCTTCCTCTACATGAGCAACACTACCCATAGACAATCTGCTAAGGGCATCCACCACTACATTGGCCTTGCTCGAGTGATGTAACACACTCATGTCATAGTCTTTTAATAACTCTAACCACCTCTTCTGCCTAAGATTCAACTCCCTATGATTAAACACATATTGCAGGCTCTTATGATCATTAAACACATCAACATGAACACTATAAAGATAGTGTCTCTAGATTTTCAAAGCAAAGATCACAACAGCTATCTCAAGATCATGGGTTTGGTAATTCTTCTCATGCAGCTTTAACTGTCTAGAGGCATAGGCTATAACCTTTCCTCTTTGCATCAACACACAACCCAAACCAATTTTAGAGGCATCATAATACACGACAAAACCATCCATACCATTATGCAAAGTCAACACAGGGGCTGAAGTAAGTCGAGTCTTCAACTCCTGAAAACTTTTCTCACAGGAATCTGACCACTGGACTTAACTTTTTTTGGGTCAACCGGGTCATGAGAGACTCAATAGAGAAGAAAACTTCAACAAAACAGCGGTAGGAGCGCTTTAAACCCAAGAAACTTCTAATATCAGATGGAGAGATAGGTATAGGCCAATTTCATACAACTTTTATCTTTTGGGGATCAACTCTAATACCTTCGGCTGAAATAATATGACCCAAAAAGGCTACAGACCTTAGCCAAAATTCACACTTACTGAATTTGACGAACAACTGGTGATCTCTAAGAGTTTGCAAGACAATTCTAAGGTGATCTGCATGATCATACTCACTGCGGGAGTACACAAAGATGTTATCTATGAACACTGTGACAAACATATCAAGATATTTCTTGAACACTCGATTCATGATGTCCATAAAAGCTGTTGGGGCATTGGTTAGCCTGAAAGACATAACTAGAAACTCAAAGTGACCATAGTGGGTTTGGAAGGCTGTCTTTGGAATATCACGCTTCCTTACTTTAAGTTGATGACAGTCGGACCTAAGGTCTATCTTGGAGAAATAACTGACACCTTACAACTGATCAAATAGGTCATCAATTCTCGGAAAAGAATACTTATTTTTTACTGTGACCTTGTTAAGCTGAGATAGTCAATGCACATATGCAAAGAACCATCTTTCTTCTGCACGAATAGAATAGGTGTGTCCCTAGGAAAAATACTGGGCCTTATGAAACCTTTGTCTAAAAGATCATTGAGTTGCTCTTTCAACTCCTTAAGCTCAGCAGGTGCCATATGGTATGACGGAATAAAAATGGGACATATGTCGGGAAGAAGGTCAATCTCGAACTCTATCTCTCAATCGAGAGATCTTCTTAAAAAATATCTGGAAACTCATTAACAATATCGACTGACTGAATAATTGGAGCCTTGGACTTAGTGTCTTTGACTCTAACTAGGTGATAGATGCAACCCTTGAATATTAGTTTTTTGGCTTTGAGATAGGAGATAAAATGACTCTTAAGAGATACCGAACTCTCAGACCACTCAAAAAATGGTTCATCAGGGAACTAAAACTTGACCACGCGGGTACAACAGTCTATAGATACATAACGAAAATGAAGCCAATCTACACCCAGAATAAGGTTAGAATCTACCATGTCTAACTCTATCAAATCAGCAAGTATGACTCTATGAAGAACAGTAACAGGACAATCTCTATACACTTGTTTAGCAACAACTAACTCCCTTACGGGTGTAAAAACTAGGAAAGGCTTAGGAATCTTTTCGGGAATCATTTTGAATTTCACAGCTATAAGTGGGGTCACATAAGAGAGACTTGACCTGGGGTCCAACAATACATAAACATCAAGACAAAAGACACAGAGCATACCAGTAACAATATCGGGAGAGTCCTCCTACTCCTAACAGGATGGTAAGGCATAGAATCTATTATGGCATTGACCACCTGTAGTGCTAGATGAAGTGCCCTGAATAGGGGCAGGACGAGGGAAAAGAGCTGGTGCACTAGTAATTTGTGCCTGAGGTCGGGCATCTCTATTCCCCTACCTAATGTATGGACAATTTCTAAGTCTGTGGGCTAGCTGTCCACAACCAAGACAACCTCTCAAATCTGCAAAACACTCATCAGGATGATACCTACCACACTTAGCACAAGGAGGATAGCGGGGCCTGTTACTAATACTGTTCTGTGACCTAGACATAAAATACCTACTCCTTTGCTCCTGCCTGCCTCTAGGCACGGGAGCACTAGCTGATGAAGGCGCTAGAATAGACAGACGTATATGAAACTGAGGGCGGTTCCCTCCATAGAACCTAGCTGACTATACTCATGCTACTCAGATCGATCCCTCTTGTTACCCCCCATTCTATCTCTCTCCCTTATCTTATCTACCTCTATCTGTTATGCATGCATCATCAACCTAGACAGATCCATATCTCTATGCAGCATCGCAGTCCTACACTCTTTCAGCACCAGACCAGAAACACCTATCATGAACTTGCTCATACTAGCTCAGGTGTTAGAAATCAAATCAGGATCATACTTGGCCAACGGTTGAACTTTAAGCAGTACTCTTTAACAGTCATCGAGACCTGCCTCAAGTTTATAAACTCCTTAATATTTTTTTCCCTCATCTCAAGCGGAAAGAACTTGTCCAAGAATACATATTGGAACACCTGCCAAGTCATAGGAGCAGCATCCTCACCTCTACTCTTCCTCCATGATACAACCCAATCATAAGCTATGTCCTTCAATTTGTTAAATGCCAACTCAACACTTTCTTTCTCATAAACATGCATTACCTACGTGATATTTCTCATCGCTTCAAGGTACAACTGCAGATCCTCACCTGCCTTGGACCCATAAAACTTTGGTGGATTCATTTGCATGAAATCATCGATCCTAGAAGCAGCTATATCACCTCCCTGCTGATTTGTAACTGTGGCCTGGTTATTGGACTGAACATTAGCGGTGACTGCTTAGGCTAACGCCTGAAAGGCCACCCAAAACTCAATATGAGACACTGTCTTATTCAAGGGATCAACGGGATGGGGTTGCTCATTATCATTTCTGTGGGCATCCGCTCTTCGGAGAGGCATTTTCTAAAATAGGAGAGCATAAATTATTAGATGAGAGGGACAACTGTAGGCACGATAGAATTTGAAAGAAAGAAATAACTTTTTCCCAAAATGTCTCGTAGCCTCTTGCTCATAGATATGGAGCGCTACACACCAATGATCAAGACTCTACTCAATGTAGCTTGTCAGACTCCCTATGACTCCTTTAAAACCTTAGGCTCTGATACCAAGTTTGTAACAACCCAAAATCACCTTTCGGGATGTCACACGGTGCTTAGGGCTACTAGTAGCCCCAAGCTAACCCTTTGAGCCTATCACTTCTCATAATAACTCATTCAAGGAATATACAAAACACTGGCACTGTCATATCAAATAAAAGGAAATACGAAGATAATACTCGGTCCAAACGACCACAATACTGGAAATCTCAACACAACCACAGTTTGATAACTAGTCTGGCAAAGCCTCTACTACTCCATAAACTAGAGAGCCATTGGGAAAGGTCCCTAACTGACTCAAACTGAACTGAAAGTAATGACATAAACACTCAAGTATTGAAATATCTGAAGATAGGCCCTCAAACCATGAGAACTCACTACTGGAGAAATATAGACAAAAAGTTACTCGGGAATCACTGATGAGGGTGGGACTGAGCACCTGAACCTACATTATAAGATAATGTAGCACGTAGACATATATATGGATCAGGACTTGGGAATGTACTGAGTATGTAAGGGGTTTATTCATTTATATAAACACAGTATCAATACTCTTCAATCAAATCATGCATGCAATTAGGAATGAATCACATGGCTTGAATAAGTCAAAATGTAAAGCTCATAAATCATGTAGAATAAAGAATATAACACAAATCTCATGAGTCATTATACTTTAACTTTAAAATTTGTACTTTTCTCTTATTCTCATTACTCATAGGCTGAAGGAAACTTTAAACAATACTTTCAATTTATGCATATATCTCATGGGGAGTAAAAATTCTTTAATGCTCAAGAACTTATAACTCTTTTGAACTCAAACACTTGGAACTCAGAAACATATGACTTTGGTTTAAAAATTGATGATCAACTTTTATTAGTAGAGAAAACTACTTCGTTCTTTGGAAAATACTCAAAAGCAATTCGTTCACTTTAGAAAATATCTCATCTAAAGATTTAGGAAAAATATTCTATCTCAGTGGAAAATACATTAGTTTAGGGAGGTTCTCTTAACCGACATAAACCATGCGAGCTACATGAAGTCCAACATCGTGTCCTCCAAAGGAAGAAACCTCACATTGGGGAGAAACATCATACTCTTGCAAAGGAGTATAACCTCAACTCAGTGATCACTTATCTCAGCCTCGGGCCCAATCATCTCAGCCTCAGGCCCAAAATCACAAACCTATGGTGGCACGTAGTCTGGGGTAAGAAACCATGGTAACTTACCCAACTCGGTGCTAAATACTACTCCCTTTAGTTTATCTCGCTCATCTCATGGAAATCCACTTTCAAAATAATCTCATGATTCATAAGAATCCAATAATCAAATTTGTAATCTCATGTGGTAGAGTGAATTTCAAAACTCTATGACTATCAGGTCAAAACATTTCTCAAAGATCCCAAAATACTTAAGTCATGGGTGCTTATAGCACAATAGTTCATAAAATTACAAGTCTGAAGTAGGGCTTAATGACCCATAATTCAATCTCAAGTTAAAACTCATCATAATGCATAATAGATAGCATATAGATTCATAATTCATGTAGAAATCTGGAAGTTACAGCAATTTGTCTTAAAATATCAACATACTCAAATACTTCAATTTCTAGAACATTAAAACTCTTAAATTCTCAAGGAGTAACAACATAGGATATAAACCCAGCTTCAATTTCTTAAGAAAACATGCAAAATCATGTTATTTGACTTTCAATTCATGTGAAACATCAAGATATTGCAATCAATAACAATGGATGAAAAACCCTAATTCAATATCATATAAAATCTTATAGATTGAAGAAAATTAAAGTTTAAATAAGCCTTTGGGCACAAGGGTGAAAGGATTACCCTTGTTCAAAAGCCCACATACCTTAGATTATGAAATTGGATGAAAAAACTTGCTTCAAACTCTTCTTCGTACTCTTGAGAGAGAGTTCTTGCAACCCTTGAACTTGGGAAACTTAAATCTC
Organism: Capsicum baccatum var. pendulum; assembly: GCA_030864225.1. NCBI lineage: Eukaryota > Viridiplantae > Streptophyta > Magnoliopsida > Solanales > Solanaceae > Capsicum > Capsicum baccatum. Next base: position 164,368,092 of record CM061560.1, read on the forward strand.
AACTCAATTTGTAGAATCTATGGTGGGTTCTTGAATTTCTTGGAGAAGGGTTTTAGATTTGATCTTGAGGGAGAAAACCTAGCTCTCTTGTGTTTTTAATGATGAATAAAGTCATTTTCTTTATTTAGCTCGTTGATAAAAGAGTAGAAAGACTGAAGAGTCCCTTTTAAAAATGGCTTAAAATACTGAATAGGGGCTGCGACGATCGAAGCGACGGTCCATCGTTAGCCTGACGGTCCAAAAGATCATCCGTCGCATGCCAGTCAAAAAAAAAAACACTACCTTGAAGTGACGGTCGAAGCGATGAACTGTTGCAGACTTGACGATCCGTCAGTCGTCCATGGCACATTAGCCAGGATAAGACCACACTACCTCAGTGGTGACGATCTCAGCGACGGTCTATCACAGCCTTAACGGTCTGTCGTCCTAGCCATCGTACTTGAGCTAGAAAAGGGAGTTACTTTCTTGGTTACGATGGTCCATCAGATCGTCCGTCGCACCTGGGCGGCTGACAACTCTCAGTAACACGGCCATAACTTGTCACCCCGATACTGGATTTGGACGAAATTGGTATCATTGGAAAGCTAATTCAATTTTCTACATGAAAAAAAGTCAAATTTAAGAAAATACTATATGGTTTAAACACCAATCACTTGGGAAGTCTCCTCTCAATCTTTTAGGACCGGAATTACACTTCACTTGACATGCTCAAGGCTCAAACTACAAGGAAGCTTTGTGGGGTCTTACAAGATAATACATCTGCTGCAACAGATGGCATATCTTATCAAACAAATTTAGATATATATTGCAACATATAGGTTATTTTCTGGAAATTATACAATAGGTCTTTCTACTTTTTTGATTTGTTCCAATAGATTACCTATTAGTTGCTACAGATAGATTATATGTTACAATAGATTGTATATCTGTTATAATAAACAAACTGAGAAATATCTGAATAATGCAACAGATGACCAACCTATTGCAATAGATAATCAATTTGTCATAACAGATATGATATCTATTACAACAGATAGACAATCTATTGCATTATAAAAATTCAACTTTCATCAGACATAAAAAAATTGCCACTATAATGCAAAGTGAACAAAGTGGATTGAAATAAAAAATTATTATCATGTTCGTCTCTATCTTTGTATATATTCTTCTTTATACATGGGCTCCAACCATTTAGTTAGTACCCCATAAGCCTAGACCTCTTGCATCATTTCCACAATGGCGTCGCATATACCGGTCATTTCTGTGCCGATCAGCAAACACTCAATGTATGCAAGTGAGTACGGACCATACGCGGAACTGGTTTAACAACTTGGGGAACAACTTCAAGAGTGGCTGCACATGGTTTAAAATGTAGCCTCCTAGAAGATAGGTAAGTTGCAGTCACAAACCTTAATCTTTCCATTATCGAGTAGTATCTCAACAGTGAGAAAATTTTTGACTTCCACGTTCATAACTGCAAGGATTCTCTTTTCCTTGGTTCAGCTCTTGCCGTATGGATATAGCCTCTTCTCTCTAATATAATTAATCATGTTGTTATCCCATTTAAATGTAGAAACTAACTTATCACATCCTCAGCCATGATTTTTTGCAGTTCCTTCTTCTCTTTGTCGCCAAGTTCCGCATATATTTCCATCTTCTTCAGCGGCCCCTAAACTTCAATAACTCTTAGAGTAGGAAAAGTTGTATTTTTTTTGTTTTTAGAATAGAGAGTATTTTTCTAATATTTCTTCTCTTCCTCCTAACCGCTATTGTAGAAGTGTATGGCTCCCTCACCTTCTTAGATGGTATGACACCCCTCTTGGATTTCAACTCCTCGATAGATTTAGCAATATCCTCTAGTTTTTTCAAGGAGTTTATCCTCTCTGTCTATGCACACTTTGCATTTGCAATGAGAATATGAGGGTGAAGAGGGGTGAAAAGGACCACTATAAAGGTGGAAGAGACCAGTGTAAGGGTGATAGAGACCTGTGCAAGGAGTGTTTCCAAACATATCTATATTTTCCTGAGCACCAATATGCTCATAATCACGAATGGAAGCAACAGCAGCGAGATGACTACCACTATCATCAATAACTCCACCAGCAACACCCCCAGAAGAAGCAACCCAATCTGTTGTAGTAGGTTGGTCATGAAGAGCTTCAACATTAGGCTAATCTTGCCTAACTATTCTTTTTATGGCTGTTTCTCTATCCAATTTCTTTTTTATTAACTCCACGGTTGGGTCTACTTTTGTATCAATAATACCTAGAGTAATAAAAGAAGTCATATAAAATTATTTTTATATGATTTAAATGCCTTCTATACCTATAAAAAGGTATAGAAAGCATTTAAATCATATAAAAATAATTTGCAGTCAATTGGGTTACATGTTAACACAGCCAACTTATGCAATAGATGATCTACCTTCCGCAAGAGTTGATCTGTATATTGCAACATATTTATAATATATTGCATCAGATTACCAATTTGTTGCATAATTTATAGTAGATTGGTAATCTGTTGAGTTGGGTTAGGGAACCAGAGCAACAGATGGTTAATCTGTTGTAAAATATGGATCGTTTGTTATAACAGATTACCCATCTATTGCACCAGTTTCAGTTGATAGGTAATCTGTTGTAATAGACGACCAATCTATCACAATAGATGGCATATCTATTTTAATATCTTTCTTTGAGGCAAATTATTTTAGTTGAAATAACACGTACTGCATTATTCGGAGGGTTAAAGAGATCAGCCTCCTTAATTTTTTTGCTGCCCTTTGCAGCCAACCACCTAAGGATCCTTGGATAAGAAACCTCATCCTAGTAATCCCTGAACTACTTTCGGAGGGGATAAATGGCTTTAAATTCCCAAGCCTAAAAAATGTAAATAGGAAGTAAGTTACAAAAATTCATAATATCTATATTCAATATAAATTAATGGATGAGTAAAAATACCTATCAATTTTATCATGAAAGCCCAAGAAAATCCATATAACACATCTTCCCTGGGCATAGCTTTGTCAGTAAATATTGGACAGTTAAGTAGTAGCTGTCATATCCCTAGGGATAATCGTTGAATTTCTCAAAATCATCAGCAAGTGCCAATAAATCATATTCTATGACTTTTCTGATGTCTCTTTCCAATAAAACGGAATGGAAAAAATAAATTAAGCACAATTTCTCCCTGTACTGCTTTGGTATGTTTTTATCTTCGAGATCTGCTATCAAATCCCCCGCTTTGTAGCTACGTCCAGCAATGCCCAACAACTCATCTTTTTTGTCCTTACATTTGTTGGACCTTTTATGGGGTGTATCCTTGATGAAAGGTTCTTTTGGATAATCGCATATCAAGCCCGTCACTATGGTAAACTCTTTCAATCTAAAACAAATTGGCATGCCACAGTAGTTGATCCATATTTCATTCATCTTTTTTTCCCTCTTTTGAATCATTATCATCCCCCGCATACTTGATCCCATGCTTGAGAAGTCCATGTACCATGCTCATTTGGAAACGGACAGTGTGGTCCTCAAGCAGCTTAAGAAAGTATGCAAAGCAGCTCCTCTTAAAAAGTTCTTCTATGTTTTCATTCTTCATAATACTCCTAAATTCATCAAAACTTTTACCCAACTGACATTTAAGTACAAGATCACCAGTTACTTCTTTAGGGTAATCCATCGGCATCGCAACTCAAAATATGTCGATACTAATAGTTTTGACAGGATCATGCTGGGATTTCGATATTAATTCATGCCCTATTGGTGAAAAGGAGTTCTCACTTTCCTCAGCTTCATTTTGCCCTAACTGAGATTGTTTAGGAAGTTTCTCCGAGTCTATCTATACTCTAGTCTTTTTTGTTGGGTGGTCAGAAGTTGATCCCCTTTCAGTTTTTTTTTCTTTTTGGAGACATCTTTTAACTACAAACAATAGAAAAATAAAAAATACATTACATTTGATGTCTGCATAATTTTTTAACTAATGGTAAGACAAATTTCAATAAATTATTATATGCCACATTACAAAAAAAATACTCCAACGGATAATCCATCAGTTAGAATAGATGGGGAATCTGTTTGAAGACCTAGTTAATATCTCCCAACAGATCTTCCACGTGTTGCAACAGATGGACCACCAATACTACCACCAATACCACAACCAATACCCCCATAATTTCCATAACCAATGCCACCATACAATGCCACCAAGACCACTACCAATGCTACCAATACCAATAAAAATACCAAGACCACCAACAGTACCACCAATGCCAACAATACCAACACCAAGACCACCAAAACCACCACCAAACCCACAAACATCGACACCACCAACAACAACCACCAAAAATACCAAAAACAATATCCAACAATACCACGACGGTCAATAAAAAACTGCAACAAAAACTAGGGTTTTTTCGGGTGCTTTCTACATTTTTAGCATCAAAACTCAAAATTGTTAACCCATTCTTGAAGACAATACAACTAAAAGCCTTCATTTTCATATTTAACTAAAAATACCTAATTTTTAGAATAAAGAACAAATGTAAAACTCTTCTCAAACTCTGTTACCTGCGAAGATAGAAAACGATGGATACAAGCAAGAATGAAGTTGAAAATAACAACTATATGGTCAGAAATGGAAAGAAAATCGATCTATTTTGAATGATTGAGCAATATGTTGAGTAGTTGTTGTCTGTATTATTGAGAGAGTGAGAGAGAAAGAAGATCAAGAACTTGAGATTTGAAATGAGTAAAAGTTTTTCCCGCAAATGGATGATTTGTATGGGTTGATTTGTAGTTTTGGAAAAGAATGACAAGTTTTGAAATTGTTAATTTGGTCTGAATTGATCTTAATTACTTTTAAAAATTTTAAAAGATATAGATTTTAAAAAATTAAGACAATATAAATCTTTTTAACTCAGAGGGATCGATTGAGACTCGGGTCGGGATGAACGCAATACCAACACCATGCAATTGCAAAGACTTAATTGAAGCCGTAGTTGACCCTATGAACTCATTCCTATTTTTACCTAAATTAATTTAGGTACTAGCTTAACATTAAGCTAATGAGAATATTTTCAACTTAGAGTGATCGATCGACAACTCGAGTCGGGATGAACGCAATACCAAACCTTGCAATTACAAAGACTCAATAGAAGTTGTAGTTGACCCTATGGACTCATTCATGCCTAATTATACCAAAATCAATTTAGGTAATATCTTAACATTAAGTTAGTGAGAATTTTTTCAACTCAGAGTGATCGATCGATGACTTGGGTTGGGATGAATACAATACCAACACCATGCAATTGCAAAGACTCAATGAAATCTGTTGCCACAAATGACTGAGCTATTGAAAATTTTCAAATAGATATTCATATTTATTGCAACAGATGACATATCTGATTTAATTATCAAATAAACATTTACATCCGTTGTGATAGATAATTGAGTTGTTGGAAGTTTTCATACAGATATTGATATCTGTTGTAACAGATGACATATCTAACTTAATTATCAAATGAACATTTGCATTTATTTTTACAGATGACTGAGTTATCTGATTTTTCAAACAGATATTAATATTTGTTGCAATAGAGGACATATCTATTTGAAAATCTTTTTTCTTTTAATTTTAAAGGAAGCTTCTGTCTGAAAGAAGAAAGATAGATAAAATAGTACTACTAAAGGCGGTAAAAAATATTTCTTCGATAACTCAAAAATATCATTGACTAGTCTTATATTGTCTTTTCAATGTCACCCATCTTCCTCGTACCCCTCAAGTTATTAATGAATATTAATTAATGAAAATTTAAACCCACATCTACTTCTAGAATTATCTTATCTGTCCTTCAACCCTAAATTTATTTTATTCATCTATTATCTTTTTCTTTCTCTTCTCTTTAGGGATATCACAACCTTTTTTCTCTTTTTTCTCTCCTCTTTCTCATAAAGATCCTTTCCAATCTAAACTGATCCATATCTTTCCTCAACTGAAATTGCTATTTTGATCCCCTTTTGACATGCAGGTAAGGTATGGTTCACTATTGCTCTTTCATTCTCGTCTTCTTCTTTGTAAGTTTTTTACATCTGTTTTTTATTTAATTACTATTTACCCATAATATATTTATTTAAAAAATTTGAAGGGACTTTTAAGTATTGAATAAACGAACCGAGAATTTTTATTACAATATGCAAAAAAAAGACATTTGTTGGGAGAAGTTTAAAAGCCTTATTGACAACATCATTTTTTGTATGTATTTTTTTTGTTTCTTTATTGTTAATGCCATTATTGATGTTGTTGGTGGGTTTGGTGTTGTTGTAACTTATTGTGTGGTGGTGTTGGAACAAAGGATGTTGTTTCTTTGTTGTTGATGGTGTTGGAATAAAGGATTTTGTTTCTTTATTATTGATGATGTTGTTGATGGTGTTGGAACAAATGATGTTGTTTCTTTGTTGTTGATATTTTTTATTTGTTGTTTCTTTATAGTTTATGCTGTTGTTGATGTTGCAATAGACGGAGCAACTGTTGAAACAAATCAAACCACTAGCAAGGCTGGTCTGATGTATTCCAACAAAATCCATATCTATTGTAACAGACTATATATCTGTTGCAACACACTTCACATCCGTTGAAACAGACTCCACATCCGTTGCAACAGACTACATATCTGTTATAAAGACTCAACATCTGTTGCAACATATGGATAATGTTTTTCTGTTCTTCTCTTATTTGACATCAATTTTTTTCTCTTCTTTATAGATTTGAGGAACTAAAAGTTGATAAATTTTGTCCGACCAACTCAAGAGGCTACAGTAAAAATAGATTCGGAGGAATAAGCTACTTGCAAATGGAACCATTTCATATGTGGGAGGTATGTATTACTGATAATGTTATCATGAAAACACATATAGAGTATACTAATTTTCTGAATGTTTTTTTTATCGTTTAGTCATTGATAATTCAAACTAGATATCTATAATTTTACAGTTAAGTTTGATAGGTCTGATCTGATAAGGCTAAGGGACCATGAAATGGTTCTGATACCCTGTTAAGATTTAATGTCTATTGTTACTCATATTTATGTGTCAAGCACTATGAAGGGATCTAGTTTTGGTGGCATTGTAAAGAGATTCAATAGCGATTGAACTAACTTTTAAGGTGCATTGGATTCTGAGAGGGCCTTCGAAGCCTCCCATTGCTTCAACCAAGAATAAAAATCAATATAGTTATTGCCCTGGCCCAAATTTATATGGTTGCATTGCTCGGGGTGATGATTATATGCTAGAAGGTGCGGTAGGAGAATGCCTATGAGGAAAAATAGGGGATTGATGAAAGACTATATCATCTAAGAGCTAATTGAAGAGGAAACATAGGGTAGAAAGGAACTTCTAGCTAATTTAACCGATGAAACTGACTTAGAACATGAGAAATCTAAATCAAGTGCAAATATATAAGTGTATCCGATAATGAAAAATTCGTCTATTATTTATCTGAAAGAGAAATAATGCAGATAAACACTTTAATAGGGAGTTGCGACTAGGTAGCGTGGTTGGGATTATCACATTGATAGAAAATAACAGAAGACCAAGAAAGCAGCCTCACGGGCATCAACGATTGAAATGATGTACAGTAAGTCTAGAAAACTTATGCCAATAACAGCTGCAGTAAAAATAAGGAATCTAAGAGAAGGATGTCATTTTTGAATTTTAAATTGCATCACATGCCTTCTTGTTGTGGTTTTTATTAGATCCACTGTTGTTGACCTGATCGAAACCACAAACAAGATTGAAAGGCAGATTGAGTATCATTACTTCCTTAGAAATATGGATATAATTGATTGTGTTTTCTATCCTTAGCATGCTTTCAACATATCTTGGAAAAGATCAGAGACTTACTGTATTATGTGAATTTTGATAATTTTCAAGCTTGCCTCCAGCTTGCTAATTTGGTATTCAAGCTTGTCGTTGCTGTCTTTGAAGCTGGTATAGAGTTCCTGATCTTTTGTGAGCTCCATCAGGAACACTTTCTTCAAAGTTGTGGAATTGTAGAAGCCCTTCAAAACACTTTCTTCAAAAGCCTTAAATGATACATGTAGGGTCGCTATGTATGTTTTACGTCAAAATATGTTGATGCACACTCAAGCAGTGGTCTCAACAGTTGAATAACTCACTTTTCTTGAGCTTTGCTCAATGCAGCTTGCTCAACCAACCTTCAAGGTATTTGATAAATTAATTAGCAAGGAGTTACGTAACGTTTGATCTAAATTAACTCTACCAAACCTATGAAACATTACGTAACTCCAGGATAATTACCCTATCAAAAACCATTGCCCGAGTTAGTGCACAAATCTAACGAGCTCAATCTCTCAGCTTTTCTGTTGATCACTCTTCTCCAATATAGAGTACAAGATATCCGCTAGGCAAAAGTCTACACCGTCGGCAGAAATTCTTGCCACAACAAAAATCTTTAGAAGACATGACTAGTAATCTCTCAATATCACTTTAATGAATTTCTTGACGTCTCTTGCCAATATATTGGAATGGAAATAGCGAGTAATTGTGCTTAGTTTGGTTTGTCCATTCCAATATATTGGCAAGAGACGTCAAGAAAGTCATAAAAGTGATATTGAGAGATTACTCGTCATGTCTTCTAAAGACTTTCGTAGTGGCAAGAATTTCTATCGATAGTGTAGACTTTTGCATGGTGGATATCTTGTCCTCTATATGGGAGAAGAGCGATCAGCAGAAAGGCTGAGAGATTGAGTTCGTTTGATTTGTCCACTAACTTGGACAAAGGTTTTTTATAAGGTAATTAGCCTAGAGTTACGTAACATTTGATAGGTTTGGTAGAGTTAGTTTAGATAAAAAATTACCTAACTCCTTGGTAATTAATTTATCAAATTCCTTGAAGGTTGGTTGAGCAAAGCTGTATTGAACAACACTCGATAAAAGTGAGTTATTCAACTATTGGGACCACTTCTTGAGTGTGCATCAACACATTTTGACCTAAAACATACATAGTGACCCTACATGTATCATTTAAGGTTTTTGAAGAAAGTATTTTGAAGGGATTCTACAATGCCACAACTTCGAAGAAAGTGTTCCTGATCGAGATAACAAAATACCAAGAACTCTATAGAAACTTCAAAGACGGCAACGACAAGCTGGAATACCTAATTGGCAAGATGGAGGCAAGCTTGAAAATTATTGGGATTCACATACTATAGAAAGCCTCTAATCTTCTCCAAGAAATGTTGAAAGAATGCTAAGGCTAGAAAACATAATCAATTAATCCATATTGCTAAGGAAGTAATGACACTCAATCTGTTTTTAATCTTGTTTTTGGTTCTGATCAGGTCAACAACAATGGACCTAATCAGAACCACAAACAAGAAGGAATGGGATGCAATTTAAAATTTATAAATTGTCGCCCTCTCTTACATTCCTTATTTTAATTGCATCTGTTATTGGTGCAAGTTTTCTAGATTTACTGTACATCATTTCAACCCTAGATGCCCGTGGGGCTGCTTTCTTGGTCTTTTGCTATTTTCTATCTAGGTGATACTCCCGACCCACGCTACCTAGTCACAGCTCCCTAGCAAAGTGTCTATCTGCACTATATTTTTTGGAGAAACAACAGACGAATTTACATTACCGGATGCACTTTCATATTTGTAATTGAATCAAATTTCTCATGTTTTAAGTCAATTTCATTGACTAGATTTGCTAGAAGTTCCTTGCTACCCTATGTCTCCTCTTTAATTATCTCTCACGTGATATAGTCTTTCATCAACTCCTTTTTCCCTCGCAGGCATTCTCCTTCGGCTCCTTCTGGTGTATAATCATCTTTTTGAACAACTCTTCCATATAAATTTGGGCTGGGGGAGTTTCTATTGGTTTTATGTTCTTGTTTGATGTAGTGCGAGGCTTCCAAGGCCTTCTCAAAGTTCAATGCATACTTAAATTTAATGTCAATCACTATTGGATCTCTGCAATGACACAAAATATTGATCCCTTCTCAATATTTGATACACATAAACATGAGCAACAACTATCAGTAATTCGTAACAGGATATCTGCACCATCTTCATGGGGCCCTCAGCCTTATCAATTCGAACTAATCATACTTAAATGTACAATGCAGGATCTTTTTTGAATGATTAGTGCCTAATCGGTTAAAAACTGCATTCATAAAAACATTGTACTTTGTGTGTGTTGTCCCGATGACCTTATCAGTAATACTTAACTCCCACATATGATAGTGGATTCATCCATCTGTACGCATCTTATTCTTCCTAGCCCATCTATGGCTTAAATTAAATAAATAAATGACTAACAAGTTGCAACAGATGCCACATCTGTTTAAATTGTCAAAAAATTACAAACATCTGTTACGACAGATGATCAATCTGTTGCAACATATGACATATTTGTTGGAAAAATCAAACACATATATTCATCTGTTGCTACAGATTGTCAATATGTTGTAAGTTATCTAACAGATGGAATATATTTTACAATAGATTACCCATCTATTAGATTTATTTTAAAACAGTTTTCTTTTCTTTTTGAAATACAATAAAAGATAAAATGTTGTATTTAGATCTGGTTTTTTAATTTACATATTCGAAAATTCACCAGTTTTATTTAATTAAGGGATGAACAATCGTGGATTTTATACTAACCCTTTCGAATTCAATCATTTATAAATAGGTCCCTCCTTACTCTTTCATTCTACTACACTTACAAATATGGTTGATCCAGATTCGTACAAGAAGATACATATCGAGTCCTTGCAAGAACTTCAAAGGCAGTTTGATGAACTCCAGAGAGATTTGGCCGACTTCAGAGCAAGGCTGAGGAAGGCCCTGCTGCTGCCAGATGAAAATTATCCGGTTGATAATAATAGTAATACTAATAATAATAATGATAATAATAATTAGGTTATGTTTTTTTCTTTTAGAGTATGTATTTTCCTTTTTTACATCGGATCTACCTAAGGGATTCAAAAATCTATATTTCGTCGACTTTGAATTTTTAATTCTTATTTAATATTTAATTATCATTTTTTTTATTCCTTATTCTCAACATGTCGATGGTTGGTGGTAAGGATTGAGCATTTGTGGCAAAAAAGGTTAATCTGATGCGACAGATGGATCATATATTGCAACAGGCGGTTATTAATAAAAAATGGTTATTGTTGTTATTGAGAGGGTGAAAAGTCACGACTTTTCGATTATTTAATATGAAAAATGGTTCATAAATAAATAATAAGAAAATAAATAATAAAAATAATTTATAATCGTAAAAGAATGGTTATTTAATTTAAATAACTGATCGTGACTTTTCACCATTTTTGTTTTCAAATTTATTTTTTAAAATTATTAATTTATTATATAATAAAAAAATTACAATATTGGATTAATTAACTTATATGATGATTGTTAAGAAAAGGTGAACAGTTGTGATGTTTTGTCTAAAACATATTCAATAATATGTTGCTGATGCATCAAATTTCCTATCTGTTGCGACTGATGTATCAACTGTTAGAAGAAATAAAAAAATCTTTTAAAACAGATGGTCGATTTGTTGCAACAGATGGTTTATCTGATGTAACAGTTATACAATCTGTTGCCATAACTCAATAAAAATGGTTATTATTTTATTAAAGACACTATTATTGAAAAGGTGTTCGATTTTTAAATTGAGAAAAAAAGTTATTTAATAATAATAAGATGAAAAGTCATGACTTGTCACAATAATAAAAAACTCACCATCTTGATTTAATTAAGTCATTTCTTTTCACAGAAAAGAAAACAATAAGAAAATAAATGATAAACACAATTTATAACCGTAAAAAAATAGCTATTTAATTTGAATAATTGACGTTAATATTAAATAGGCGCCACTTCTTTTCACAGAAAATATTTTTGTTTTTAGATCTATTTTCTTAATTTATATAATAAAAAAGTCAGCAAATTTAGATTAATGATATGATGATAATTTTTTTTTAAAAGATACATTATATGTTGCAACAGATAGATTATCTGATGCAACAAGTTGTCTATTTGTTGCAACAAATGATATGAGTTATCTGATGCAACAGATATAAAATCTGTTCTCACAACTCAATAAAAAAGGTTCTTAGAAAGAACTAATTAATAATAATAAGCTGAAAAGTCATGACTTATCACAATATTGCTTAGTTTAATTAAGTCATAACTTTTCACAATAATTAAAAATGTAATTAATAAATGGAGGTGAACAGTTGCGCCTTTTTGTCCAACTCATTCAAATTCAATCCTCTATAAATAGGTTCATCCTTACTCAATCGTTTATTCAACTACACTCTATTTATTTATTGCATCTTGTCATTCATATTAAACCTCCCACCACTTTCTCTTTCCTGACTCAAGTAAGTTTTTTCCTTGTCAATTTGTAGTATATGTTGTATTACATTCGGATATTCTTTTCTTTACTTTTGTTTTTACGTTTTTTGTCAATTCATGTGTGTTTTCTAGATATGGCTGATCTAATGTGGGACATTTTTTTCTGTAAGAAGCCGTGAATGAACTTCGGATGCAGGTTCGTGACTTGCAATGGGAATTAGGAGCAGTTAGAGCAAGGATGCTCCGTGAGATTCGCAAGCTGAGGAGGGTCTTGCTTCTAGCGATTGAAGATTGGCCGACTGACAATAATAATAATAATAATAATAATAATAATAATAATAATTAGATTTTTTTTTCTTTTAGTCTATGTATTTTTATTTGTTTTTGTTTAATAAAAAAAATTATGTTTGATCGACTTTGATGTTTTAATTCATATTTAATTTTTATTCTGTCTATTATCTTCTCAACAATGTTAAACATGTCGACCGTTGGACGTAAGAAAATTTTTTGAATCCAGTAGCAATAACAAGAGTTGAAACATATTAGTTATCTGTTGGGTTTGTGGTAGGGGCTGGTTTATGTTATTCCAAACATATTACTCATTTGTTGCAACAGTTAAGCAATCTGATGCAATAGATAATCAGTCTGATGCATTAGATAATCAGTTTAGTGAAACATATGATAAGTCTATTGCAACAGACTAGTCTGTTAATCGGTTTTGACGTTTTAATTTTTATTCTGTCTATTATCTTCTCAACAAATATGTTGACGATTGGACGAAAGGAATAATTTTGAATCCAGTAGCAATAGAAAGAGTTGAAACATATTGGTTATCTATTGGATTTGTGGCAGGGGTTGATTTGTGTTGTTCCAAACACATTACTCATCTATTGCAACAGATAATTAGTCTGATGCAACAGATAATAAGTTTGTTGTGATAGATAACTAGTCTGTTACAACAGATTACCCATCTGTTCGATTCATATTACAGGCACTATAGAATCATAAACACGAATCCAACATATGAGTCTTCCATTGCAACAGATTAGTCATCTGATGCACTAGAGTGATCTATTTAAATTGTGGGCACTTATGTTGGATTCATCATCGGGTTCTATTCATTGTTGGAAAAAAAAAGCACTAACTGTGTACCCAGATGACAAATTCAAATAAAAATCATAATTTTACTTACCAAAGTCACCTATGAAGTAATAATGCCAAAGTGGAAAGTGATGTAGGAAAAAAAAATTGAGCTAAATTGGTCGGATACCAGCAGTAGCGGTAACAACAACAACAACAATGGTCGACAAGAAGAGGATGCAGATGATAATGAAGTAGAAGATGATGATAATGAAGCAGAAGATGATGAATAAAGCTGCAGCAACAATGAACAACAATAATCGTGAATAGAGAGAAAACAACAACGGATGAGAAGAGAGAGAAACGCGCCTTTTTTTTTCCTCCGTTTTCTGTTATATAAACTAACATTTGGATCAAAGTGTAAATTAAAAAACTTCTAGGTTATTTTCAAACTTTTCCAACTTGCTTACTCCATAATAAAGTAATTGTCACCTACACTCAATTATTAAGACTTGAGTCACATACACCTCATTTTTTTACTCTTTTGTCACGTACATCTCGAAGCCTCAAGTTTCAAGTCGTGTACATGCAGATTTGGTAATTAAGACATTCTACAACACAATTGAACATCTTATAGTCGATTATTAAGTTCAACTAAACCAAAACAACATGTGTCCATAGAAGTAAGTTTGACAAGACAACCAATATTAGACATAGAACAAAAAAATTCCAGCAAAGCACAAAAGCCGTTAGAGCCTATAACACACGGCAAATGAGATTGATCAGAAATTGGAAACCATATATTCCCACCAGTTTTGGTCTTAATTTGGCCAAAGCAGTTAGTGACAAAATGTCCGTCTCATCGATGAATCATGCATGACAATTAGCTATGGCTTTTTGTGTCCCTTTTGTGAACAAAGAGTTAAACGTCCAACTGAAGTCATATGACTTATTTCTTTCATGAAAATTACAAAGGCTTTTAAAGAAGAAAACATGGCCATGTGAAGTCTACCCTGCTTGTACTCTAAAAGCACAATATAACAAGAACATATGCAACTGGTTGCACTGTGTAATCACAAGCATGAAAAAGTCCAAATGGCTAGTTGGTAAGGGAACATTGATTGAATCATTTTACCAGTAATGTTGAGTTGCACACGTGAGTTCATTTACTTCTTACTCTTATCACAAAAATGTAACACTATCAACCATAGAAAATATCAGCCACATATTCCATTTGTTTTTGTGCGAGAATAAATTGGTATAAGGTAAGGTAATACTTTGAATTGGAATCATGGTCGTATATCACACTAGTTTAATGGTCTTGTCAAAACATAAAATTACGCCCTCGTTATTATCTACAACTTTTGATATGATAGAAAACATTTTCCCAACACAGTTAACTCTTTTCTTTCCGTGGACAACTTATTACCAAATTGATTGAACAGATCACAGAATATTCACACACACAAAAAAAACAATTAGAATAGTAGTAAGACAAACGCAGCCTATAATAAGGCTGGGCAGCCAGCTAACCATGTAATTTTAGGGAAATATTGCATTTTTATATGCACACGTGTTTATACAAAGCAACGTTATGTAATTATATGTGTCGCATGTTAAAGTACATATTATCATCATGGAATAAAAGAATGCAAGACACAAATTTAACTTCTGTTCATTTGATTAGTGCAAACAACAGTTATGGATGTCTTTTCCACATATTTATTTTTAGCCCTTGACAATAATAAAATACTATTTTGCGACTAAGTTTGTAAGGTGGTGCACATTCTGATTATGGCGACGCTCAGGCGATACTTTGAGAGTTTGAGTTGAAAGCATAGTCGAATATGACATTCGTTTGATTAACTTGTTAAAACGTAAAAAGGACGAGGGTTAAATTTATCCCTCTATTTTAAAAAATTGATTAAATATATCATTCGTCATATTTTAAATTAAATTTATCATCGATAGCTGTCATACTTTGGAGCTAAATTTACCCCTCTACTTTAAAAAATTAGCTAAATATATTTTTCGTCATATTTTGGGGTCAAATTTACCCTCGGTGTCATACATTGGGTTCATATTTATCCTTATTATTAGAAAACTTTTCACATGTACACTTCTTTTAACAGAAAAGCAAAATCAACATTCAATTGCCTATTTTTTAAATAGACCAAACCCATCGATAGTACCTCAAACTTGTCCCGAAAATTCACTTAGGCCCTTAAACTAAGACTTGTACCTATCAGACCCCTCAAGTGCTAAAATTGATACCAGTTTGGCACAAAATGCTGATTTGGCAAGGAGAGTGTGCTACACTCTCCTTGGGCGCGTGAATTGAAGAAAAAAATAATTTTACTTTTCTTAATTAAAAAAATTATATTTAAATTATTTTATCAATATAATTTTAAATTATCCTAATTTCTTAATTTTTTTTTTTTTAAAAAGGAAACCCCCTCCTCTTCGGCGTCTTCTTCACACAACCCCACTCCCTCTTCCCCCCTTCTTCACACAACCCCCCTCCCTGCTTCCATTCACACACACACACTTTTTTAGTGTCTTCTTCACACAACCCCCCTCCCCCGCATCGTCTTCTACACACACACCCATCTCATTGTCTTCACACCCTCCTCCATTCTCGTCGCCATCACACCCCCCACCCCTCATAGCGTCGTCTTATATATATATACATACAAAGAGATTGGGAACGAACAACCAAAGAAATTTCACCAGAGTAAATTAAAAATAAGAACATTGAAAATCAACAGAGCAAATTGGAGAAGATATGGAAAAAAATTCTTTCTTTTTTTACAAAATCAGTTAAAGAAATCTTCTTTTCATTTATTAATGGAGCTGTTATTTAACAATAATTATGTGTGTGTTGTTGACTCTATGCGTGTGTGTGCAGATGACGGGGGAGGGGTGTGTGAAGGAGACGACTGTGTGTGTATGTGTTGCTGATGTTGTTAATAGAGTTGTTGTGTGTGTGTGTTGCTGATGTTATTAATGGAGTTGTTGTATGTGTGTGTGTTGCTGATGTTTTTAATGGAGTTGTTGTGTGTGTATGTGTTGTTGATGTTGTTAATGGAGTTGCTGATGTTGTTAATGGAATTGCTCTCTGTGTGTGAAGACGGTGAGGGAGGGGTGGGTGGGGTGAAGAAGACGACTGGGTGGGTGCTGGGGGGTGTTTTTTTTTTTAATTTAAATTATTATTAAATAGATAAGTAAATAGAAAAATATAAAAAATCAGTAATTCCAAGTATTATTTTTTTTTGCCACGTGTTTTTTCTAATTGACTATTTTTGCCACGTCAGGCGAGTGTATTATGTACACTTTGTGTCTATTGCTGATTAGGCAAAAAATGCTCAATTGGAACAAAATTCAGGGGGTTTAGGGGTTTGATAGGTACAAGACTTAGTTTAGGGGCCTAAGTGAATTTTCAGGACAAGTTTGAGGTCCTATCGATGGGTTTGGCCTTTTAAATATAAATCACACTCTAATATAGTTTTTTCAATTCGCCCGACAAAAAATACAAAAACAAATATGCTCGTCTCTCAATTTTGTTGGTCGAATTTTTTCAACGAACAAAAAATGTTTCTCTGTCAATGTACAATATTGGTAGGTTGTTTACAAATGAACAAAAAGTAAAACGAAATAGGATAACATAGAGGGATCGAATTAGAGAAAATTTATATTACAAACTCTACTCCTATTCAGTTATGTTTAAAATTCAAATTTTGATATACAATTCTATGTGCATCTAGATTTTTAGAATCAGTGAATAAGTTTTCTGAGCAAATTACATGATGAAAAATTTCTGTAGATCTAAATTGCATGTAATGACATATGAATGAAGATGTCATGATTGACATATAAGGAGACCTCTTAATTCAATCATCCAAAGAAATATTCAGTGAGACTATTCTATTGCATTTAATTGTAAAGTATTATTTTTTATAAGTTCTACACTGATGCAGATCCATAAATTGAGAGAGGCGGGTATATTTTTTTGTGTTTGCATTGTTGCAAATCAATTTTTCATGAGTTATGCACAGATAAACATTCGATGGCTTAATCTTGTTGAAAAAAATTGACCAATGTAACTGAAGGGATTTATTTACAAGTAAGGTCAGGAGGATTAGATTAGAGTGTGTTTTATTTTTAAAAGATGGTCATTTAATGTTTTACTTTTATGTTAAAAGAAGGGTACATCTGAAACGTTTCTTAATAATGAGTGTAAATATGACCCCAAAATATAATATTGATGGTAAATTTGACAAAGGGTATATTTAGCCGAATTTTTTAAAGTAGAGGGTAAACTTAGCCTCAAAATATGATATTGAGGATAAATTTGATACTAAAATATGATGAATGATATATTTAGCTAATTTTTTAAAATAAAAAAATAAATTTAACCTTTTTCCGGACATAAAATTATGCCCTTGCTATTAGCCAATTATTACGTGTAGCTTCTTATAGGATAATAAGCGTTTGATCCCACACAGTAACTTTTTTTTTTCCGTTTACCAAATCGAACAGGTCATTGAATATTCACACAAAGAATAATAAGAAAAGTAGTATGTAAAAGAGCAGCATTGTTCTATGACACCATGGGTGTGTTTGGTATGATGGAAAATATTTTTCATCAAAAATATTTTTTTGAAAACTGTTTTTCTGAAAAATAAGTTGGTTTTCATTTATTTTTTCATGTTTAGTTGGCGAGTGAAAAATATTTTTCGAAAAATATTTTATGGTGTTAGGTTGGTGAGTAGAAAATATTTTTTACAAAAATATTTTCTAATGTTTGATTGGTGAGTGAAAAATATTTTTTAGAAAATATTACTAACTGTTAATTAGTATATTAGTATCTCTAGCAATTCAACAATTTGTAAGAACTAATTTAAGCATAAAAAATAATATTAATATCGAATACTAAAATATTACAATCATTAAATTTAAGATACTATTAATTAGGAAATATAGGAGACATTTTTCAACATTTTATCAGGACAATCTCAAGATACTACAAGGAATAGAAATATAACGGAACGACAAGCTTATTCAACCTTGTGAAACAAGTTACATCGATGCCAAAATGAAATATGCAATTAGCAAAAGTAACACAGGTAAGTCTTCCTTTATGCATATGAAAATAACAATACATTCAACGAACATTGGAAAAAAAAATTCGGGTTTCACTATTTTTTATTTCAAGCAGTGAAATATTGAAACAAAACACAGTGAAAAATATTTTTGAGTAATGTAAATTTTTGAAAAATGTGGATTTTTTGAGTCATGTGAATATGAGTGGTATTGGGGTGGGGAAGAGGGGTGGGGATGGGGGCATAAGTCATATTTGTCATTTTTTAAAAAATGACTTCCCTTGGTACATGAGGGAAGTCATTTTCCCTCAAAGAGAGGAAAATGAGTTATCTTGAAAAATGTTTTTCCAATATTTTACTACAACCAAACAAGAAAAAATAGGAAAACATTTTCTATCATACCAAACACACCCCATATGTCGAAAATTGTTAAGTAGTTGTTTGACCATGAAAATTATTTATATTTTTTAAAAAAATTATTTTACTTTAGTGAAAAAAAGTGAAAACAACATGTATTTGGCCATGAAAATTTCAAATACAATTCTGAAAATGTATTTGAAAAAGTAAAAACAACTTTTATTTATATTCATGACCAAACACAACTCCCAACTCCAACTTCAATTTTCAACTCTAACTCCCAACTCCAAAAACTCATGACTTTCATACAAAACAAAACCTAAGTGGAGAAAAATTAAAAAGCAATCACCTGGTGTGAATGGGAGTACAGCGAGAGAGTTCATTATATGGCTGGAGAATATACACATATTTCTTTCTTTTCTGGAATATACTCCCTCCGTTTCGTTTTAGTGGACCATCTTTTTACAAATATTTGTTTTAATTTACTTATCCAAATTGTAAAATCAAGGCTATTTTACACATATTTTTCTCATTCTACCCTTAATAGTATTAAATATAAACACATTTTTCAAAATTATTGACAGTAACAATTTTATATTTTCAATACTAACATTAAATATGAAACTTTACTTTTTCTTCTCTTTTCAAAAGTAGACTTATGCATCCATGAATTGGAATAATTGCATCAAGTTTCCATGCTTAATTGATTATTGAATTTTACAATGTCAAGAAGGGTAAAAGAGTAAAATACACTTTTAATTATTGGGTTTCTTAATGGGTGTGCCAAGGGTAAATAGTCCATCTAATTTGAAACAGGGGGAGTATATAGATAGCCGAGAAAATTGAAGGAAATGTGGCATTTAAGTCTTGAATGAAGGATTGGTGACATTGACCAACTTAAAGGGTTAAACATAATTAGGAAACTTGATTAAGTTAATTGTAGATTTGATTAATATTTTTAAAACTTTCTAATCTTTTTAAAAATACAAATCAACCTACTTTCTAAAATACAAATCAACCCCCCCTCTCTCTCCCCCAACCAACAGTTCTGCAAAATTTCTCCCTTCAATCCCCGGCGACTTCAACCTCCGGCGAAAAATAGTTGGGTGAGTTCCTTTTTGACTTTCAACTGTCAATCGACGTGACAACAGTGTTCTCCGACAACAACAACTTTGAGTTCTTCATCGTCTCATTTCTTCTTTCATAGGTAAAAAATTATGTCTTTTTAGTAATGAAGAAAAAAAAGAAACTTGAGCCAAATTCTCTTCTAGTATTGGTTAACAATTTCAATGTTTCTTGCTTAAATTTGAAATGTGGACTGAAGAAAATCTTAATTTCTAGCATTTCTTCCCTACTCTTTCCGGTGTGAAATATAATTTTTTGTTGTTATTGTAGTTCTTGTTGTCGAACTGTTGATTCGATTTGTTGGTGTCTGTTGAGGTTTTTGAAGTTTAATTTTTGTTGTTTGTGTTTGTACAAACGCAAAACAACAATGTTCGTAAATTTTGGTCACCATTGGTGTTCTTAGTGTGTGTGTGTTGTGTTGGTGTTGTTGGATTGATTTGTTATTTTTCTTGGTAAAAATGGAGTATTTGTTATTAAACCGTGATAGTGTTGGTGTTTTATTGAATAAAATGTTGGTATTTTTTTCTGCAACAGATGAACCATCTAACGCAATAGGTGAAAATATGATTCAACAGATTAAAATCTGATACAATAATGAAAATCAAATGCAATAGATGAGCAATCTAACATATCATTCATCTGTTGTGATAAAAGACTCTTCTATTTGGAAGAAACCTAAACAATATTGACAGTTCATAACAGTTCCAAGATAACTCATTTGGCAACATATGAGTGATCTATTTCAACAGATGAGTGACTACTAAAAAAATTGCAAAAATCGACCACAAAAAACCAACCACATAATGTGGTCGATTTTTTAATTATTTTTTTTAAAAAAAAATTATAAAAAAATGACCATATGTGGGCACTTTTATATTTTAAAATATAAAAATAATCATTTCAATAATTTTTATATTAATTATTATTATTTTTACAAATAAAAATTAATTAAAAATAACAAAACCGACCACTTGTGGTCGATTTTATTTAAAAATTATAATTAAAAAATATTTTTAAAAATCGACCACTAGTGGTCGATTTTAATTTTTTTTTTAAAAAAATATATATTTTAAAAAAACCGACCACATGTCGTCGGTTTTTAATAAAAATAAAGAATTTTTTTTTAAAAAACCGACCACTTGTGGTTGGATTTTAATGAAATTAAAAAAAGAAATTAATTTTAAAAAATCGACCACTTGTGGTCGCTTTTTAAATAAAATAAAAAAAAATAATTTTTAAAAACCAACCACTTGTGGTCGGTTTTTAATGAAAAATAAAAAATAATTAATTTTGAAAAATCGACCACATGTGGTCGGATTTTAATTAAAATGAAAAAATAACTTTAAAAATTGACCACATGTGGTCAGTTTTTAATTAAAATAATAAAATAAATAATTATTAAAAACCGACCACATGTGGTCGGTTTTTCATTAAAATAAAAAAAGATATTTTTTAAAAATCGACCACTTGTGATCGGTTTGGGAATTAAAAAAAAAACAAAAAATTATTAGTAATAATAATATATTAGATTATATATAGAATCTAATATATTTACTTTATTAAAAAATAATCTAATATATTATTTTTTAAAACTATATTGATTACACATAATCAATAAACAATATAATAATAATAAAAATCAATAAATCTTAGATTTTGTGAAAAAACTTACACTAAAAAATATATCAAATATAATATGCAAATTACGTTAAAGGTAATCTTTATCTTTTACTTATGTTTCAATATATAAAATAAATATTTTCCTTTATATATACATTAAATAACGTTAAACATGCATAATCTTTGTATAATGAATATGTGTATATATATCATACTGCTGGGACAGATAATTGAAAAATGATGTTTACAGTACGTATTTGAAAGCTGAAAACTGATGTTTATATAGTACGTATTTGAAAGCTGATGTTTATAGTACGTATTTGCAGTCATAATAATGTAATATATAACCGATAATTCACCAGAATATAATGAATGTGTTCTATTATAAGGTAATATACTTGTGGATGTGATGTATATAGTACGCATTCATGAGTTCATATATATAGTGATCGATTGATGAATGATGTAGTCAAAACCTATTAGAATCTATCCTAACATATTGAATACCTTGATTTGAAACAATAGAAGTAATAATACATACTGTACGCTGAAGTTATATTAATGTAAGCTAATCAAATAAATCGATCACTTATCTGAGTATGTATATGAAATACGTCACATTATATTATCGGATCATATACTCGTGTATGTATGTGATGTATATAGTACATATTTAGAACTTGATATAGTTGATGGTGTTTATATGCATATATATATGTATAGGTCTATATAGAGTATATACATATTATATAGTGAAGGTATATTAATAACATAAGATAATCTAACGATAATTCATCTGATTATATGTAAAATACATTGTATATTATTATGGGATCGTAAAATCGTGTATGCATGTGATGTTTATAGTACGTATTTGACATCCAATTTTGACCATTAGATACTCCCTTTAGGTTGTTGTTTTGTAAAAATTATTAATTTCAAATATTATTTTTTAACACATTATTCTTGTATCAAAAAGATATTAACGTGTCACATTCATGATTTAAAAAGCATACAAAATATTTTTACGCATTATTCTTGTATCATATAAATAACGACGCGCCACATTCATGATTTAAAAAAATGTACAAATTATTTTTTTTCCTTTTCGTATCATTTTTACAATTTACTAACTCAAATACAATATTTTACCTAATTTTATTAACATTTATTAAATTATTGTTTTCGTAAATAGGCACACTTACAATTTACAAATAAATTATTATTATTATTATTGTTGTTGTTGTTGTTGTTATTGTTATTATTATTTTACGTAACATTAATTCTTACATCAATGTCTCATTATTTTTTTCTTTCGTCATTGTTACAATAGTAGCTGATTTAATTTATTCTCTTATGTATTTAAATTATAGCCAATTTGTATTCAATTAATGTCGATTTCAGCCAATTTGACACTAATTTTAATTTTCAACCCATTTTAAAATTATTCTAATCTCAGCCGTTGATCAAAATCGATCCGACGGCCAAGATCACAATTCCATTTTCTTTTCTTTTAAACCAAACCTAACCCTAATTTCCTGCAACAACTGCATTTTCCATCTCCTTCCCCTTTCTCTTTCTTTCCTCCACTCTCTCTCCAATAAGAACCACCAGTTGCCCGCCCGCCGCCGCCGTCCTTTTTTTCTCCGACGAACAACCAATAATATAGCCACCACGTCCCTTACTCTTCTCTCTCCGCCACCTCTTCTCCATCGACACCTGCGAGATTAGCCACCAAATGACGCTCACCGGCGAAATCCCTTAAGCCGCCGCCGCCAGCTCCCTCTATTCACGCTGGTAATGACAGCCACCGGTAAGACAGGTTGTTAGACATCATAATTTTTGTTGGATTTCAAAACTTGCTTGATTAATTGTTGGCTCCGTGTTAGCCTAGATAATCTTTACTGTTGTTAAATGGGTGTTATGTATAGTTGGGTTATGTGTGTTGACACCCAATTTTGACCTCTCGATACCACTTTTTATGCTGCTATTTTATCAAAATTATTTATTTTTAATTATTTTTATTTTTACACGTTATTCTTATATTAAATACATGTTGACATGTCACATTTTAATTTAAAAAATTGGACAAATTATTTTATTATCTTTTAGTATCATTTTTTTAATTTTTAAACTCAAATACGATATTTTATGTAATTTTATTAATATTTAATAGATTATTTTTCACGTAATTGTGCACACTCACATTTTTTGCAAATACATTAGTGTTGCATTATTATTATTATTATTATTATTATTGTCATTGTTATTGATATTGATATTGTACGTAACATTAATTTTTACATCAATGTCTCATTATTTTTCTCGTCATTATTACAACAGCAGCCTAAGTCAATTCAATTACCTCCAATTTATTTAAATTCTAGTCATCCTTATACTCAATTGATTTCAATTCTAGCCTTATTTCAACTTTAAAATAATTTTCTATCCCCTTCTCAATTTTAGTCACAACCATTGATCTCATCCGATTAAGGTTGCGATCAAATCCACCATTTATCACCCTTTTAAACAAAACTAACCCTAAACCCTAATTGCAAAAGAGTTGCAACACCCCCTCTTTCTATATTCTTCTCATCATAACCAGCATCCGTGGTTGCCGCCGGCCATCCCAGCGCTGGCGAAGCCCCTCCTCTCTCTCTACAAACCTTTCTCTCTCATCTCCCTCTCCAAAAATTAGCCACCGCCGCCATACAAACCAGCGCTACCTCGAAGTAGCAGCAACAGCCACCACGAGTCCCTTCATCGCTCTCCCACGCCGGTAAAATAACTACCTCAGCCGCGCCGCCATCCGATCCGGCCCCTCCGGTAAATAACTAGCGGCTACCCACGCCACTATGCGACCAGTCACCGCTGAAACCCGCCTCCATTAGCCACGATTCAGCCTCTCCTCTCCTCACCAGTCATATTCTCATCGAAATTGAGGATCTGTGAGGACCCTTTTGGTGAACTCGACTATTTTACGATTTTATTCCTTAATACTTTGATTGTTCGTTTGTTTTCTTCGTAATTTGCATGTTCTCTCTTCTATGGGTGCAAATTTCCTAAGTCAATCTCTTAAATCTAGTGTGTGTGATATCTGACTTTAAATGTTGATTCAATTCATTAATTATGTGTCTATCTTTAGACTGTTATGACAATACCTTAGACTATTATGTGCGAAAATTTCCAATTCTTTTGACACTCAATATGATTACTGACTTTTGCTTGTTCTTGAAAGATGTTTTACTTGGATTATGTATGGTCCAATTGATGTTGACAGAATTTGAATCAGTGTTTATGGTAAAATACTGACTATGCTGATTCAGTGTATTGGTGGAATTGATTAATTTGATTATTGTGTCTAAATTACCTTATGATTTGTCAATTAACTTGAACATATATGGTAAATTCAGATATCCTCTTCTTGATTTCCTCTAAAAGGTAGGGAGAATCTTTTTTTTTTACGTGGATCTATTTATGAAAATTTCAAATGTTATAATTTAATAAACCCCTACTTGTTTATTTATGGCAACTATTTCATGATTGGCGGAATAGACTGATTTCCCCTCATTTAATTGATTTTGGATATTTTTTCTTCTCCCCTTTTATTTTCTAGACTTGTGTTTTGAATATAGTTAAGTGTGGTCACTTGAGAAGTGAGTTAGAGACTTGAAAATGTTTAACTGTAGGTACTTGAAATGCGGACTTCTGTTTTGAATTTAGCTAAGTGTGGTCACTTGAGAAGTGCATTAGTGAGTCGAAAATATTTAAGTGTAGTTATTTAAATGGTGGATTTGTGTTTTGAATATAGTTAAGTGTGATCACTTGAGAAGTGAGTTAGTGATTTAAAAATGCATAAGTGTAGGTACTTGAAATGTGGACTTATGTTTTGAATTTAGTTAAGTGTGGTCACTTGAGAAGTGAATAAGTACTTGAAAATGTTTAAGTGTAGGTACTTGAAATGTGGACTTGTGTTTTGAATTTAGTTAAGTGTGGTCACTTGAGAAGTGCATTAGTGAGTCGAAAATGTTTAAGTGCAGTCACTTGAAAGATGGACTTGTGTTTTGAATATAGTTAAGTATGGTCACTTGAGAAATGAGTTAGTGACTTGAAAATGTTTAATTGTAGGTACTTGAAATGCGAACCTGTGCTTTGAATTTAGTTAAGTGTGGTCACTTGAGAAGTGCATTAGTGAGTCAAAAAATTTTAAGTGTAGTTATTTGAAAAGTGGATTTGTGTTTTGAATATAGTTAAGTGTGGTCACTAGAGAAGTGAGTTAGTGAGTCAAAAATATTTAAGTGTAGCTACTTGAAATGTGGACTTGTGTTTTGAATATAGTTAAGTGTAGTCACTTAAGAAGTGAGTTAGTGACTTGAAAATGTTTTAATGTTGGTACTTGAAATGTAAACTTTTCATTTTGAATTTAGTTTAGTTTGATAACTTGTGAAGTGACTCAGTGACTTGAAAATGTTTAGGTGTAGGTACTTGAAATGTGAACTTTTTATTTTGAATTTAATTTAATTTGGTAACTTTTGAAGTGAATTGGTGACTTGAAATGTGAACTTTTTATTTTGAATTTAGTTTAGTTTGGTAACTTGTGAAGTGACTTAGTGACTTGAAAATGTTTAGGTGTAGGTACTTGAAATGTGAACTTTTCATTTTGAATTTAGTTTAATTTGATAACTTGTGAAGTGAATTAGCGACTTGAAATGTTTAGGTGTAGGTACTTGAAATGTGAACTTTTTCATTTTGAATTTAGTTTAGTTTTTTAACTTGTGAAGTGACTTAATTAGTGACTTTTGTTTTGAATTTAGGTACTTGAAATGTGAACTTGTGTTTTGATTTTAGTAAAGTGTGGTCACTTGAGTAGTGAATTACTCACTTGAATGTTTAAGTGTAGGTACTTGAAATGTGAACTTTTCATTTTGAATTAAGTTTAGTTTGCTAACTTGTGAAGTGAATTTGTGACTTAAAAATGTTTAGGTGTAGGTACTTGAAATGCGACCTTTTCATTTTGAATTTTGTTTAGTTAGGTAACTTGTGAAGTGACTTAGTGACTTGAAATGTTTAAGTGTAGTTACTTGAATTATGAATTAGTGACTTTTGTTTTGAATTTAGGTACTTGAAATGTGAACTTGCGTTTTGATTTTAGTAAAGTGTGATCACTTGAGAAGTGAATTAGTGACTTCAAAATGTTTAAGTGTAGGTACTTGAAACGTGAACTTTTTATTTTGAATTTAGTTTAGTTTGGTAACTTGTTAAGTGAATTAATGACTTGAAAATATTTTGGTATAGGTATTTGAAATGTGAACTTTTTGTGACTTGAACTAATTACTTGAATGTGATTGATTGTGTAGATGGAACCTGATTATAGCTGGATATATCAACAAAATATTGATAATAGAATGGGTGAGGCTGGGAATGAAGATGCAGATGATGAGTTGTAGATTTTTGTCTTTTGTATGTTTTATAGTTTGGATTTGGAACCTCGATAAATTTTGTAAATAATTTGATTTTTAATGTTTATATTCTTATGGTGGTTGATTGTATATTAAATGATTGGTGGGCTGCATTGTAAATAATTAGATTTGATTTTTAATGTTTGTAAATGATTGGTGGGTTGTATTATAAATAATTTAATTTTTTATTTTGTAAATAATATAATTTTTAATGTTTGTATTTTGGAAATTTTTAATATTTTTTTTACAAAATTATCTGAAAAATCGACCACATGTGATCGGTTTTTAAAATATTTTCTAAAACCAACCACATGTGGTTGGTTTATTATAATTAATTACAAAATATTTTATTAAATAAATTATTAATTACATTATTAAATAAAAAAATAACCACAAGTGGTCGGTTTTGCAACAGTAACCTACCTGGTGTAATAGATGAGTGATTTGGTTTTATTGTTTCCAACGGATTACTCATCAATTGCAACAGGTTGGTTATATGTTGCAACAGATAACCTACCTAGTGCAACAAATAAGTAGCATGTTTCAACAGATGAGTGAGCTTTTTTTATTGTTTCCAACGGATTACTCATCCGTCGCAACAGGTTGGTTATATGTTGTAAAAGGTAACATACCTGGTGTAATAGACCAGTCATCTGTTTCAACAGATGAGTGATCTGTTTTTATTGTTGCAATAAATTGCTCATCCATTGCAATAAGTTACTTATATGTTGCAACAGATAACCTACCTGGTGTAACAAATGTGTGATCTGTTGGGACTATTATTATACTGTTGTGCATGTTAGATATATTGTTATTCTTTTTTAACAATGCATTAATCAATTATAATCTATTTTATGTTCCTGTTATTTTTAGATTATATGGCTCCCAAAAGAAAAGAAATTGAATCAAGTCCAAGTAAAGGAACAAGTGCAGCAGCTAGGCTACATCCACCACGCTATGAGCTTGCTTTATAAGTTATCTCAATTAGAAGCAGAAGATAAAGAACATGGGGATGAGGAATATTTCTAAAGAGATGATCCAAATACTAATAACCCTTCCACCGAAGAGTTGGTCAAAACCTTCAGCATTGGTAGTTATCTTGTGAGAATGCAGTGCGATGGTGCCAAATATTTAACGGATAATTTTGTGGTTAAGTCAACCATGGGAAAATCTTTTGACTCCTTTAGAAAAATACTCTGAGAATAAAATTTGGAAGATTATTTTAGGGACAGCTGATTTGGGCAATATCTTGATTTTTCGGAGGATAACAATGCTCGTCTTCAAATGAAAATGGTATATGATCTTCTCAAGCGTAGGTTTATGTATGAAAACAAAGATAAGATGGATGAGGGGTGGATAAATTATTGTGGCATCCCTGTTTGTTTTGCTTGGAGGGATTTTGCTATAGTTACTGGATTAAAATGTTATCCTCCATTTCCTTCTCAATTTATACCTATTCTAACCCCAAAAAAGCACCCCGCACACCCAAAAAAGGCATAGGCAAGTCGAGTGATCGTGATGACCTAGTGTCCCTTGTTAGTCCAGGCTTTAAAAACATAAATTTGATTGAAGCGTTGAAAGGTAAAAGACTTTAAAAGAAGCACAAGCAATCATTGTGTTTGGTTTGGTTTGTACATAATATTCCTTAGGCAAGAGACGTTAACAACAATATACCACATGGTTTCATAAAGCTCTCCAAGGATCTTGAGACATTTAATAGCTATCATTGGGGTTATGAAATCTTCAAAATGACTGTCAAATATTTATTGACTCCGTTAACGCCAAAGACAATCAACTTATATGGCTTTCCATGGGCTTTCATGGTAAATATTTCTTTATTATGATATGATTTATTTTTTATTCTATAATGCTTTTGATTTATTAGCGTTATTTTATAGGCTTGGGCATTTGAAGTCATTCCTTATTTGAGACAACAAGTGAACTACCAGGAAGAGGTTTCCTGTCCAAGAATCCTGAGATGGTTGCCGGCCAAAACTGATAAAAATGCAAAATTTTTTGATCTCTTCAACCCCCCGTAGGAGGCAGTAAGTATAATTCTAATTAAGCTTTTGTTTTAATTAATAACTTTTTAAAATAATTTCATCATCATTCTAATATATGTACTGATTTATTTTAGATTGTCCATCCGTGGATTTTTTCGACTAATTGAGAGTTGAAAATGCGATTTTTCTTATTTTATGGTATGCACACACTTTATTGGACCCTAAGGTCATTGATAGAATAAAGAAGAAATTATTTGGAGCAACAACCATCACAAGCAAAATAATTTTGAAGGATGGACTTGTTATTAATGATGGTAATGCTAGTGGTGCTGCTGTTGGGGCTAATAATGCTCCTCTTATAATTTTTGAAATAACAAACCATTATGATTATGATCATACTGGTTATACAGATTTTTCCACTTCTAGCGAATGTTCGGCATACAAATGTCAAGACTGCAAGGCAAAACATAATAGAGTGATTAATGCTATTAATGCATTAAATGCTTTTATAAAGAAAATGACATCTAAGAAGGGTGTCATTCCATCAAAGAGGATTTCATATCCATACACTCTACTGGAGATCAAAGAGGCTAAGAGGAGAAGGAAAGAAATTTCTAAGGCATCATCAAGTATCGAAACAAGCAAAATTGCAACTCCTTTGTTTTTGTCTTGCACCTTTGATTAATGTACAAGATCTACAGGAGAGCAGCATGAGCTGAAGAAGGTGAACGTATATCATTTGTTCCAACAAACAAACAGACATACATTTGTTTCCATAGATGATACATCTGCTGAAAATTATAAAACAGATATATACATCTGTTGCAACTGTCGTCTAACCTATTGCATCGGATGCGTTATTTGTTGCAATATATATCTGTCTATTTCTGCAGATCAAATAGGTTTTCGCACTATTTTAATTTGTACCAACAGATGAGTCATATGTTGTCTATTCAAAATTATCGTACAATTCTGTTTTACCCATTCGAATTTGTCCCAACAGATGATCCATCTTATGCAACATATAGATAATTTGTAATTAGCATTGACAATTCTGGCTTTACAAGTGGATATCATAGTAGAAGTACTGTTGAACAACATAATATCACAGTTGATAATTTAACAACAACTTCCATAGAAGAAGAAAAAGTGGAGCCTGTCAGTTCAGGAGAACGGAAAAATTACCCATTTTAAGGGTTTAACATCTCGGATGAGGCTCTAAAAAAACTAACAAAATTGATCAATGACTATTCAAAATAGATTGCCGATGGGCTGTTAAAGCATCATGCCATTTTTAAGGATATTGATTTATACAATTCTTATTGTAAAAACATGACATTAACACATATAAATCATGAGAAAATAAAACTACAAATACTACAAAGTGAACGAATAGAGTTTTGATTTTAATATGTTCGACTTTGTTGTTGCACATCTCCGAATGAAGGATTGATTCTATTTGATGTCATGACCCCAAACTTGCTATAATGATAAGGTTTAAATGTCATACATATTACTATTAATTAATACTTTATTTAATTTTATCTGTGTATTAATTTTATTGTCACGTAATCTAAATTTTTTTATAATATGTGCAACACATCAATGTCATTTTTTACTACCCCCGAAAGAAGGCCATGTTGCAAACACAAAAACAATACAGATACATGATAGATAATTTTTTATACAAAGTTTACATCAATAATGCCTATGATAGATTTTGTCAACAACAGCCAGAAGTTTCCTGAAATGAGAAATGCTTAATTAACATCATCAAAGGTTTTAGCATTCCTGCTGGCTTACCTTGGCATTTGGTCGACAAAGTGTACATCCCAATCAATTGTGGTAATGAATTCCATTGGGTGTTGGCTGTCATCGTTCTAAAAGAGAGGCGTATCTGAGTTTATGACTCGATATAGCAGAGGAGACGTTTTGAGCTGTCGTCTGACATACAAAAGCTAATCAAAATATCGCCTACATACCTTGATATAAGTGGCATTTTGGATCAAAAAGTTTGTACTGATTGGTCGACGATTGAAGCATACCGGGATAAAATAGGTAATCCACTTGATGTAGAATATGTTGAAAAAATTTCTCAACAACCTATTAGTAGCCTGTAAGTATCATGATTTAGTTGCATTTCATAAATTTTACAATGCTTACATTAATTGCAAGATATGGATTGTCCATTTTTTTAAAACCCAGGAATTGTAGTCTTTTTGTTGCTATTTATGTCGAGTATTTGAGCGATGGATAACAAGTACCAAATGATGAACTTGATGCCAGATTACTCCGTAAAAGATATGCTACTCTTTTATGGGAATACAGAGAAGCAAAAGCGCAGATATCGTACACAAGGGACATTAAAGATCCACAACAACCAAAGCCAAATTCAATAGCACCGGACGAAGAACAACTTGTCCATATTGAGTAGATCTTTGTAGCTTGAGGCCGTCAAAGTAATAAATTCTCCTTGGGAATTATTGGCACCAAAGGTTAAATTGTTGATTTGTTTTTAGAGTAGATCATTTGTACCCATAATAATTTTTCTACATTTCATTTATTTGTTGAGTTATTTCATGTAATTTCTGAAGGCTTCGATTTATTTTATGTTGTCTATAAATATAATTTAATCCTTTGTTTTAAACTTATTAATTGAAATGGAATACTAGATTCAAATATCACAACAGATAATGCATCTATAACAACAGACGGCATATTTGTTGGAAATTGTCAAATAGATTTAGACATATGTTGCAATATGTAGGTCATCTATTGGAAATTATCGAGTAGGTCTTCCTACTGTTTTGATTTATTTCAATAGATTACCTATCAGTTGCAACAAATAGACTATATATTACAACAGATTGTATATCTGTTGTGACAGATAGACTGAGAAACATCTACATAATGCAATAGATGACCAACCCATTGCAACATATAATCAATTTGTCACAACAGATATACTATCCATTAACAGATAGACAATTGGTTGCATTATAAAAAATTCAACTTTTATCAAACATAAAAAATTGTCACTACATGTAAAGTTAAGTGTATTGAAATAAAAAATTGTTATGGTGTTTGTCTTTGTACATCTTATTTATACACAGGCTCCAAGCATCTAGTTAGTACCCTATAAGCCCAGACCTCTTGCATCTTTTCCACAACGGTGTCGTACAAATCGACCATTTTTGTACTGGTCAACAAACATTCAATGTCTGCAAGTGCATATGGCCCGCACGTGACACCAGTTTTATCTTTTTGAAGGTCCATGTCCTTGTTTTGACCTTCAAAATGCCATGCTTTCTTCTTCAACACTTTCACTGGCAAATGATCCATTAGTTTACTCTGCCTCAAGAAGCTAGGGAACAACTCCAATAGTGGCTGCATGTAGGTTAAAAAATCACAGTCATCGAAGACAGGTAAGTTATAGTCATAAACCTTAATTTTTTCCTCCCCAAGAAGTATCTCAACAATGAGAAAATGTATGACTTTCACGTTTATGACTGCAATAATTCTCTTTCCCTTGGTCTATCTCATGTTGTGTGTATATGGCCTCTTCCCACTAACATAGTTAATCATATCTTCATCCCATTCGTACATAGAAACATACCAATCGAATCCCAGGCGACCGAGAGTTTTAGCTAGCCTAGTGAGCTCATTGTACCTATTCTTAAAATTATTGTAGGAGTTGAGGTCCATTATCATATCGGTAGTATCATAAGCATTTAGGTACGCTAATTGTTTGTCCTTCATAAGGCAGATAATTTCATCAACATACTGTGATATAAGAAGACAATTTTTAAATAGGTTAGTAATTGTAAAGAAGAAAACCATAGCGGAAAGATGCAACGGATGGTCCATCTATTGTAGAGAGTTCTCTGAATCTATTCACAGATTACCTAGCTAATTCAACTTATGCAATAGATATTTAATTTGTTGCAACAGAACCACCACCAGTTGCACCAGAATACCCAAATATTGCCATATATTTCAAATCTATTGCGTAGCTTCTTCTTCATGGAGTATATTAGAAGGATAGGTTACGAAAAGAAAACTTAGCTTGTCCACATACCACTCACGCATATTTGTCATCATCTTGAAGTGTTGGGCGTCAAACATATGCATGGTGTATTCTTGTGTAGATTTATTTTTCTTGGCATATGTGGTTTTTCGCAGTTCCTTCCTGTCTTCGTCTCTAAGTGCCGCGTATATGTCCACCTTCTTCAATGGCCCTTGAACTTCAATAACTTTTGGAGAAAGAAGATTTGCAATTTTTTATTTTCAGACTAGAGAGTATTTGACTAATTTTTCTTTTCTTTCTCCTAACTGCCACTGTATCAGTGTATACTCCCTCACTTTCTTGGATAGTATGACACCCCTCTTGGATTTTAATTCCTCAACAGCATTAGCATTAGCCTCTAGTTTTTCAAGGAGTTTATCTTGTCTGTCCTTGCACATTTTTCATTTACAATGAGAATATGGGGGTGAAGAGGGGTGAGAGAGACCATTATAAGGGTGGAAGAGACCGGTGAAAGGGTGAGAGGGACTTATGTAAGGGGTGATTTCAAATGTATTTATTTTTTCTTGAGCATCAGCATGCTAATCATCATGACTGGCAGCAGCAGTAGCAGCAGGATGGCTGCCACCATCATCAACAACTCCACCAGCAACATCTCTAGAAGAAGCACCCAGATCTATTGCAGTAGGTTAGTCATGAAGAGCTTCAACATTAGCGGACCTTTCCTAACTGTTCTTCTTATGGTTGTTGCTCCAGCCAATTTCTTTTTTATTAACTCCACCGCTGGGTCTGCTGTTGTATCAACAAGACCTAGAGTAATAAAAGAAGTCATCCCCAAATCCTGCTCAGTAGGCACGATCCAAGGATGCACAACCTATAAAAAAAATAGAAGGCATTTAAATCATATAATAATAATTTACAGTAAGTTGGGTTACATGTTAACACAACCAACTTATGCAACAGATGATCTATCTGCTGCAATAGCTGATCTATATATCAGAATAGATTGACAATATGTTGCATCAGATTACCAATCTATTGCATAATTTATAGTAGAAGGGTAATTAGTTGGGTCGGGTTCAGGGAACCAGAGCAACAGATGGTTAATCTGTTACAAAATATGGATTGTCTGTCGCAACAGATTACCCATCTGTTGTACCAGTTACAGTAGACGGATAATCTGTTACAACAGATGACCCATATGTCACAACAGATGATGCATCTATTTCAATATCTTTCTTTGAGTCAAATTATTTTACTTGAAAGAGGACATACTGCATCATTCGGAGGGTTAAAGAGATCAGCCTCCTTAATTCTTATACTGCTCTTTGCAACTAACCACCTAAGGATCCTTGGATGGGATACCTCATCTGGGTAATCCTTGACCTACTTTTGGAGGGAAAGAATGGCTTCAAATGCCCAAGCCTAAAATATGTAGATAGGAAGCAAGTAAAAGAAGTTATAATAATTATTCAATATAAAATAATGGATGAGTAAACAAATAGTGATTGAATTTACCATGAAATCCTAAGGAAAGCCGTATAATGCGATCGTCTTTAGGTATAGCTTTGTCAGTAAATATTTGACAGTCAAGTTATAGTTGTCATATCCCTAGGGATAATCGTTGAATTTCTCAAAATCCTCAGCAAACACTAACAAATCACCTTCTATGACTTTCTTGACATTTCTTGCTAATACAATGGAATGGACAAACCAAACTAAACACAATTTCTCCCTGTACTAATTTGGTATGGTTTTATCCTTGAGATCTTCTATCAAATTTGTCGTTTTGTAGCTACGTCCAGCAATGTCCAACAACCCATCTATTTTTTCATTGCGTTTGTTGGTTTTTGTGGGTGGTTGCTTGAACAATACCTTCCATCTATTTGATGGTGGTGGTTTGGATGTCCTACTTGCCTTGGACCTTTTTCAGGGTGTATCCTTGATGAGAGGTTCTTCTGGTTGATCACAAACTCTTTTAAGCCAAAATAAACCGGCATGCCATAATAGTATTTGATCCAGATTTCATCCATCTTCCCCCCCCCCTCCTTTGAATCTTTATCATCCCCCACTTACTTGATCCTGCACTTGCGAAGAACATATACCATGCTCATTTAGAAATAGGCAGCGTGGTCCTCAGGCAGCTCAAGAAAGCGTCCAAAGTAGCTCTTCTTAGAAAGTTCGTCTATGTTTTTATTCGTCATGATATTCCTAAAGTTTTCAAAAGGTTCCCCCAACTAACATTTAAGTACAACATCACCAGTTAGTTCTACAGGGTCATCTATCGGTATCGCAACTTGAAACCTGTCAATACTAATAGTTTTGACAACCTCATGCTGGGATTTTGATCTTAATTCATGCCTCATTGGTGATGCATTATCATTTTGTTTATCTTCTTTTTCCTCCTCATTTTTATTTTCCTCACTAACCTCTATATACTATTTTCCACCTCCCTTTTCATAACTTTCCTCAGCTTTATTTTTACTAGTGAGATTGTTCAGGAAGTTCCTCCAAATCCATCTGTACTCTAGCCTTTTTTGTTGGTGGTCAGAAGTTGATTCACTTTCAGTTTCTTTTATTTTGGGAGACATCTTTTTACTACAAACAACAAAAAAATAAAAAATAAACTACATTAGATGTCTGCATATTTTTTTAAAAAAAGGTAAGACAAATTTTAATAAATTATCATACGCCACATTACAAATAAATACTCCAACGGATAACCCATCAGTTGGAATAGATGGGGGAATCTGTTTGAAGACCTATTTAATATCTCCCAACAGATGTTCCACCTGTTGCAATAGATGGACCACCAAGACCACCACCAATACCATTACCAATGCCACGAAGAGCAATACCAACACCACTACCAATGCCACCAATACCACCACCAACACCAACACCAATGCCACCAATACCAATACCAACACCAACACCAAGACCACCACCACAAATGGCACCAATACCCGCACCAAGGCCACCAAGACAACACCACCACCAATGCCACCAATACCAACACCAAGACCACCTATACCACCACAAAGACCACCAATACCGACACCACCATCAACAACAACAAAAAATACCACAAACACCATCCAACAATACCGCGACAGTCAACAAAACATTGCAACAAAAACTAGGGTTTCTCAGGTTCTTTCTATATTTTTAGCATCCAACTTCAAAATTGTTAACTCATTCTCGAAGATAATACAACTATAAGTATTATTTTTTAACATTAACTAAACAACCCTAATTTTTATAATAAATAAGAAATGTAGAAATCTTCTCAAACTCTGTTACCTATGAAGACGGAGAAAACGACGAATACAAACGAGAAAGAAGTCAAAAATAACAACTATGTGGTCGGAAATGGGAAGAAAATCAATCTATTTTGAAGGGTGGAGCAATTTATTGAGAAGTTGCTATCTATATTATTGAGATAGAAAGAAAAAAGTGAGAACTCGAGATTTAAAATGATGAAATATTTTTCCCGCAAATGGATGATTTGTATGGGTTGGTTTGTATTTTTAGAAAGGAATGACAAGTTTGAAATTGTTAATTTGGTCCAGATTGATCTTAATTATTTTTTAAAATTTTAAAAGATATGAATCGTTTTAACTCAGACTGATCGATTGACGACTCGGATCGGGAGGAACGCAATACTAATATCATGCAGTTGCAAAGACTCAAATGAAGTTGTAGTTGATCCTATGTAATCATCCCTAGTTCTATATAAATCAATTTAGGTATTAATTTAACAATAAGTTAATACAAATTATTTCAACTCAGAGCGATCGATCGACGACTCGGATCGGGAGGAACGCAATACCAACATCACGCAATTGCAAAGACTCAATTGAAGTTGTAGTTGACCCTATGTAATCATCCCTAGTTCTATTTAATTAAATTTAGGTATTAGCTCAATAATAAGTTAATACAAAATGTTTCGACTCAGATTGATCGATTGGCGACTTAGGTCGGGAGGAATGTAATACCAACATCATGCAATTGCAAACACTCAATTAAAGTTGTAGTTGACCCTATGTACTCATCCTTATTTATAGCTAAATAAATTTAGGTATTAGCTTAACAATAAGTTAATACAAATCATTTCAACTCAGAGTGATCGATTGACGACTCGGGTTGGGAGGAACGAATACCAAAATCATGCAATTTCAAAGACTCAATTGAAGTTGTAGTTGACCCTACGTTCTCATCCCTAGTTTTAGCTAAATAAAGTGCAAAGAAATCTGTTGCAACAAACGACTGAGCTATTGGAAATTTTGAAACAGATATTTATATCTGTTGCAACAGATGACATATCTGATTTAATTATCCAATAGACATTTGCATCTATAGTGATAGATGACAGAACTTTTAGAATTTTTCAAATAGATATTGATATCTGTTACAACAGATGATATATCCGATTTAATTATCAAATAGAAATTTATATCTGTTGTGACAGATGACTGAGCTTTTGAAAATTTTTAAATAGATATTGATATCTATTGCAACAGATGACATATCTGTTTGAAAATATTTTTAAAAAAATTTTAAAGCAATCTTCTGTCCGAAAGAAGAAAGATAAAATAATACTACTAAGGCGGTAAAAAAATTTCTTGGATAACTTAAACATCTCATTATTGAGTAGTCTTATCTTTTCTTTTTAATGCCACTCATCTTCCTCGTGCCCCTCAAGTTATTAATGAATATTTAAACCCATTTCTAGAATTATCTCTCCTTCAGCCCAATAATTATTTATCTCTCTTCTTTTTCTCTATCTCCTCTTTAGGGTTATCATAGCTGTCTCCTTTTTCTCTCTTTTCTCGCCTTTTTCTCATAAGGATCCTTTTAGATCTAAATCGATCTATATCTTTCCTTGACTGAAATTATTATTTTAATCCCCTTACTTTTGACATTATAGGTATGGTTCACTATTTTTCTTTCATTCACATCTTCTTCTTTGCAAGTTATTTAAATTAGTTATTTACATCTGTTTTTTATTTAATTACCCTTTACCCATATCATATTTATTTAAAAAGTTTGAAGGAAAGACTACTTTTAAGTCTTAAATAAATAAACATTTGTTTTTATTAAAATATGCAAAAAAAAAAATCATATGTTGGGAGAAGTTTAAAAGCCTTGTTGGCAGTATCATTATTGTTTTGTATGTATTTTATTTTTTTCTTTGTTGTTGATGTTGTTATTGATATTATTGGTGGAGTTGATGTTGTTGGAACTTGTGGTGTGGTGTTGTTGATAGTGTTGGAACAAATATTATTGCTTATTTGTTGTTAATGTTGTTGTTGATGGTGTTGGAATAAATTATGTTGTTTCTTTGTTGTTGATGTTATTGTTGATGTTATTTCTTTGTTGTTTCTTTGTAGTTGATGTTGTTATTGATGTTGCAACAGACAGATTTTGTGAATGCTATTTTTTATTGATTAGTCATTGATCATTCAAACAAGATATCTACAATTTTACAGTTAAGTTTGATAGGTCGAACTGATAAAGTTGAGGGACCATGAATATGGTTTTGATACCCTGTTAAGATTTAATGACGATTTTTGCTCATGTTTAGGTGTCAAGCATTGTGAAGGGATCAAGTTTTGGTTATACTGTAATAAGATTCGATAGTGAGTGGACTAAGATTTAAGGTGCATTGGATTCTGAGAGGGCCTTCGAAGCCTCCTACTGCTTCAACTAAGAATAAAAATCAATGTAGTTATTGCCCTAGCCTAAATTTATATGGTTAGGTTGCTCAGGGTGATGATTATACGCCTGAATGTGCGGTAGGAGAATACTTGCAAGGGAAAAGTAGAGTTAATGAAAGACTATATCATCTGAGAGATAATTGAAGAGGAAATATCGGATAGGAGGGAAGGTCATAGCGAATCTGGCTGATGTAAATGACTTAGAACATGAGAAATCTGAATCAAGTGCAAATATGAAAGTGTATGTAGTAATGAAAAATCGGTTTGTTGTCTATCTTAAAGAAAAAATAGTACAGTTAGGCACTTTGCAACGGAGCTGCGACTAGGTAGCGTCGTTGGAATAATCACTTACATAGAAAATAGCAGAACACCAAGAAACCATCTTTGCGGGCACCGAAGATTGAAATAATGTACAGTAAGTCGAGAAAACTTATGCCAAGAATGGATAAGTTAAAATAAGGAATCTAAGAGAAGACGACAATTTCTAAATTTTAAATTGCATCCCGTGCCCTCTTGTTTGTGGTTTCTATTACACTTACATAATTCTAGAACATTTGATTTAAACTGATTCCACTAATTCTAGGCTCATTATCCTATCAAATCATTTGAAGGTTGGTTGAACAAGATGCATTGAACAAGGCTCGAGAAAGTGAGTTGTTCAACTATTGGGACCACTGCTTGAGTGTGCATCAACACACAGACCTAAAACAAAGACAGTGGCCCTCCATGTATCATTTAAGCCTTCTAAAGAAAGTGTTCTGGAAGCCTTTTGAAGGCCTTTTACAATTCCACAACTTCGAAGGAAGTGTTCCTCATTGACGAGCTCACAAGAGACAGAGAACTCTATACTAACCTGAAAGACGGTAATGACAAGCTTGAATACCGAATCAACAAGTTGGAGGCAAGCTTGAAAATTATCGAGATTCACATACTACAAGAAGCATCTGATCTTCTCCAAGATATGTTAAAAGCATGCTAAGGAAAGAAAACCCACTCAACTATATCCATATTTCTAAGAAAGTAATGATATTCAATCTGCCTTCCAATTTTGTTTGTGGTTACGATCAGGTCAATAGCAGTGGACCTAATCGGAAATACAAATAAGAAGGCATGGGATACAATTAAAATTCAGAAATTTTTGCCTTCGCTTAGATTCCTTATTTTAACTGCAACTGTTCTTGGCGCAAGTTTTGTTGACTTATAGTACATCATTACAACCCTTAGTGCCTGCAAAGCTGCTTTTTTGGTGTTCTATTATTTTTTATGTAGGTGATCATCCCGACTATGCTACCTAGTTGTAGCTCCCTAGAAAAGTGTCCTTCTGCATTATTTTTCTTTGAGCGAGATAACAGATAAATTTTCATTACTGGATACACTTTTATATTTGCACTTGATTCAGATTTCTCATGTTTTAATTCAGTTTCATCAGCCAAATTCACTAGAAGTTCCTAGGTACCCTAGGTTTCCTCTTCAATTAGCTCTTAGATGATGTAGTCTTTCATCAACTCTCCTTTCCCTCGCAGGCATTCTTCTACGGCTCCTTCTAGTGTATAATTATCTTGTCGAACAACCCTTTCATTTAAATTTAGGCCAGGGGAATTTCTATTAGTTTTTCGTTCTTGTTTGATGCAGTGCGAGGCTTTGAAGGCCTTCTCAGAGTCTAATGCACCCTTAAAGTTAAGTCCAATTGCTATTGTATCTCTGCAATGACACTAAATATTTATCCCTTGATACAAGAAATAAAAGAGAGGCACGAAAACACATACCAAAACTAGTCCACTAGTTTAAGAAACCGAGGACCTCTTTGGTGACCACTCTCAGATTCACTACCAACAACAAGAATACAAGATATAATAGTGTATTTGACACCAAACAGTAATGAAATGTTAAGAACAAGGAGATAACAACAACAACAAAAAGTTAACAACAAGTCACAAATTCACTAGAAATAAGAACAAACGGTTACAAGTTATAAACGCTAACAAGATTACAATAAAAGTAAAGGGATAGATAGACAGACAATTGATTGCATAATCTTAATAACCCCAGAATTTCGATAACTCTAGGACCCTTAAAACCAAACACAACAAAAACCTGTCTCTTATATGACACAAGATCAGATTCCACCTCTCAAGAGTCGATGTTTCCAAGCAAAACACAATCACTAGTGAATCCACACTAGTTTCTTATCCTAGTTTAGGGTGGGCACTCTTCTCTACTAGAGATAGAGAGATTACTACAAGAGTTCTACACTCACAAATATCTTCTCAAAAAACTAAGTAATGAAACCCTACATTGTTCTTTATATAGTGTATTACATAATAGAAACTAAAATGACCAAAAGGTCCTTAAGTGATGGGCGCCCATCAAATGTAGCCAAGTGTAGTGTTTGGACTTTTTTTGTGCATAATTAGGTCCTCTTTGGCTCTTCAATTGCACACACCAATTATTTGACCCAACATGCACTCCCATAAGTCCAAATCAATTATTATTCTTTTATCATCCTCTCCATCTTGAGAGGAATTTGCCAATAAATTCACGATTTCACCTTATTCAATTAGCCACTTAAAAGAAACCACTCAAAATAGCCCGCAAAACATGATATAGCACAAAACATTCCATAAAAGCATGAGGAACCCGAGAGCTCAATAACACAAGTCTCAATCGACATCTTTATTTTGACCCTCGGTTTCCTCTCCATCTTGAGCCTTGTCTTCAATCTCATCCGAAACATATCTCACCTCTTTTCTTGGTGGTGGATTCCTTGTGGATCTCTATGTCTTTCCCTTAACTTCTCTCCCATCATATAAGCATCATTGTAGACTCCATGTCTTTCATATTCCTTTCTACCATACTCCTCTACATGGATATATCGGTTTTGGTGAAGTGGAGTTTTGGTTGAGTAGAATGATATGGTAAGGTGGAGCTTCGATTATGGAACTTGGATGGGAGGAAATTATCTTCCAAGTCCTTTTTGTCGGACTTGATCTAATTGAGGGGGAAGTGACTTATTTAGGTCTCGGGTTTGAGGACATTTGGTGTCTTGGCTTATGTCTATGTCATTTGGTGGTGGTCTTGGAGGATTGATCATTTGAGGCAATGTTTCGGGAGTAGAAACACGAGAGTTCCTTCGACACTCCACTCGATCCAACCTCTTAAGTATAATAGACATAGCCGAGCCTAATTTTCCAGTACCCGGATTCGCTCTTGCCATGTCTTAATAAATAGCATCAAGGTGGGCTAAAATGGTTTCCATTATGGCCAAGAATTTACCTACAAAACAAAAACAAGTTAGTTGTACAAAAATATCCCACTCTTTCTTTTTATTTCCTCTCTCTCGGATCCCTCACACTCAATCTCACAAGTGTTGTAAGTTTGCTTATACTCCGAGAGGTATTGAGAGATGAATCCAACGTTTTTAATGACTCCAAAGAGTAAGGAAAACACAAGGACGTATTAAAATGACTCAAAAGAATTAAGACACACAAAGAAAAGTTAACACAAAGAAAGGTTTCAAAACTAACTTACAATCTAGTACGAGTTTGTAAGTTAGTAATGGAATCAACAAACAAGACTAAAGAACAAAAAATTAAAACTAGAAGATCAAAATTTGAGCTTAAAATTTGTCGCATGAACAGTAATTGGTGACGTGAAAGTCCAATGTAGCAGTCCACTAGTGGTTTGATTCTTGACAAATTTTAATTCACAATTCATAATTTGGATTTTGGTGGAAATTATTTAATAGAGGGAAATACAAACTAGTCTTTGGAGCTCCTTTTTCAATTAAAATTTCAAGACTCAAAAGTCTTTGACTAGACTTGTACTTCTCCTTAAAACATGAACCCTTGTTTTATGGAAAAATAGTTGAGATGTAATGTAAAGTCTTTAGGTAGTTGAGGGTCTTTCAAGACTTAATAAGTACTACACCTTGTATTTCACCTTTCTAAGATCTAAAGTTCACTTTTATATTAACAAGTTGAAGAATATGGTGAAGAACTTCAAGAACAAAATAACCACAAAAAGAACAACCAACAACAATCTCCCAAGAACAATGACAAGTACACCATAACAAGGTCAACAATCTCATGGCTAAGACCACAAGGATAGCAACAACAATCGGCTAAGTCCCATTTCTTTTGTGTTTTAAGTTTTACAGAATATGAAGGCTGTGATGAAAAACAAGAACACAACAACAACCTTTCAAGATCTACAATAACACCACAACACAAGGCCTTCAACTCGGTCAAGGCTAGAACAACAACAACATCCAATCGGCCACACTTTGTTCACAACAACAATATTAACAAGTTCAAGCTCGAATCTAGATCTAGACTTAGAGTGTTAGTGAACAAGAAAAATAATACTAGAAAAAATCAACACAAACAAAACAACTCCTAGATCTAGACACACAATATTCGGCCAAAGAGACAACAACACTAAGTTCAACTTTTCTCGGCCAAGAGCACTCAAGAAAACTTCTTCTTTTTTTATATTTCAACTCTCAAACCCAAGATTGATCTTATTATATCAAAATCAAAGATGGTTCTGATACCAAATGATACAATAAAGACAAGATATTCACCAAAACACACACCAAAATCAGTCCACTAGTTCTAGAAACCAAGGACCTCTTTGGTGACCACTACCGGATTCACTACCAACAACACGCATACAAGATGTAATGGTGTATTTGACACCAAACAGTGACAATTTGTTAAGAACAAGGAGATAACAACAACAACAACAAGAAGTAAACAAAAAGTCACAGTTTCACTAGAAACAAGAACAAACGATTACAAGTTACAAACGCTAACGAGTTTACAATAAAAGTAAAGGGATAGATAAATAAACAATTGATGGTATAATCTTAAGAATCCTAGAGTTTGGATAACTCTAGGACCCTTAACATCACACACAATAAAAAATTATCTCTTACGTGACACAAGATTGGATTCCACCTCTCAAGCGTTGACGTTTTCAAGCAAAATACAATCACTAGTGAATCCACACTAGTTTTTTGTCCTAGTTTCGGGTGGGCACTCTTCTCTACTTGATACGGGACAAATGGCCATATCTTTCGGTGAAATCTTTGGAGGCCAACACATGGAGGCTCAAGAATTGGTCACCTCGATAATACAAGAACATGCATGGAGGACCCGTTTTGAGCGTAACTTAAAGCAATCTCGCGTATGGAAGATTGCTTGGAGCATTTAAGAGTGAGGACTCACGGGGCATTTTGGACATTACACATGGTGTATTTACACACCATGGCCGCACCTAGAGGATACATGATACGGTTGGGGCAGCCTCCACAAGTACACGACCCTTCACACGAAGCCAAGCTCGGGAATTACAAAACTCCAAGCCTTGTTCATGCAAATGGCCGTGTGTGAGTTGGTGATTGAACCAGCCAAGGACCTGAACGTTTTTATATGTGAAGAGGGGTCTTAATGGGCCATGAACTAGTCTCCAAGGCTGGCCCAAAAGGCAAGGGGCGGATGGGCCTTTTAGCCTTTTCTTGTTGTAGTATAAATAGGACATATTAGAG
Organism: Capsicum baccatum var. pendulum; assembly: GCA_030864225.1. NCBI lineage: Eukaryota > Viridiplantae > Streptophyta > Magnoliopsida > Solanales > Solanaceae > Capsicum > Capsicum baccatum. The sequence continues at coordinate 164,412,521 of CM061560.1, forward strand.
AGTTGGTCTTTAGTTTTTTCAGAATTCAGAATTTGTAAACCTAAAACACTAAACTTTTCTTCTCTCTTCCTCTCAAAGGAAGCCGCCACTATCTCCTCACAAGTAGAGGGATACTTGGGTTGTATCTTTGGCTAGAAACAAGGGTTTTGAGGTTGTTAAGTACCTCTTGGTCCTCGTAAGAACTTGGTGTTTACATTCAGCAGATTTCGGGTCCTTCTCTTGAAGTAGGGTTCTTAGTTTTCTTGAATGTTTTATGTCAAGTTATCTATCTTTCATTATCTTGTTGTTGTTACTGATTTTGTTATCTTCAAGTCTAGTGAAGCCGTGTGGGGCTCTTTTCGATTCACTAGCATTGTTATCCTTCTTATTGTTCTTGTATTGTTGGACTGAAAAACTGAAACAAAAACTGGTTGTTCTTGTGTTGTTGTTGCTGAAAAACAGAAACTAAAAACTGGTTGTTCTTGTGTTATTGGACTGAAATCCGTGGCATCTTGAAGCTCTTGTTGTTGTTGGTTTGATCTTGTATCATTTGGTATCAAAGCAAGACCGGTTGTGTTCCAACATAACCCATCTTGGGCAAGTTCTCGGCTTAAACAACAAAAAAAAAATATTCTGAAATCTGCCCACAAGAAGTTGAAAACCGAGAATGATGTTATATGTTTAGATCTAGGTGTTATTTTGCTTGTTTAGTGAGTTTCTAGTGTTGGTTTCTTTCTCACCAACACTAAGGAGTCTAGATCCGAAAGTTGAGCTTGAAAAACTTGAATATTGTGTAGTGACTTGAAGTGGCCGAAAGTTGTATGTTGTTGCTAACCAAAAGAAAATCGGTGGTTGTATGTTATGTGCTAAAGAAGTTGATGAAGTTTATGGAAGTGTTCATCTTTTGAACTTGTTCATATGGTTCATCTTGTTGTGTGATCAAGTGGAAGACAAGCTATAAAGTATTGTGAAAGACTTGCACCCATCACTTTGTAGTCTTGTCAATCACTTTCCCTAATTCAAGGAGCCTTGTTTTGTGGGATTTGTCTACCAAACCCCACTTTCTTGAGATTGAAAAGGGGTGAAAGACTACAAGATTTTAGTTTTCCCACCAAAACCCTTTTCAAACTATAACAAGTTGTGTGAATCTTAACACAAAACCGAACAAAAAAAAAAAAAAAAGGAGAAAGAAAGAGAAAAACCGAGAGTAGAACAACATGTGGGACCATTGCATGCTATCACGTCACTATAAGCTCAACTTAGGATAGTCTTGGTTGCTAATTATTGATTCTTGGTCTCCCTTACTTGGTCCTAGAACTAATTAACAAACTAGTACTTTCCTACTAGGTTGTCAACTAGTTCCTTGAACCGTTTGTTCGTGTCAACGATTATTTGAGTGCTTTTATTCGTTTGAACGAATTGCTGATTTTTGACTCTAGTCCGGCAAGAATTCTGTGAGTCTTCAAACAAGAATCCATTCCGGGCAAGAGCTTACTCATACCTTAACATCTCACGGTTACTAGCCAATTATACAACACTTGTGGAACACGACTTGTGATGAACTAAAGCGGCTAATACCTTGACGATGGAAGGAGCTTTACTACTAATCTTGTTGTTCATTTTGTAGGTTTAAGGGGTGATATAAGAGGAACATGACCTTGACAGCCGGGGATTCTTGTGACTGCAATATGGGAGACTATGATTGTAGTGAGGGTTTTTATGGCTACGAAGTTGAGGAAGATTGCGGAGGCGATGAAAATAGCCATGGCCAAAACATAGGCAGATTTGAAAATTACTGTTTTGAGGGAGAAAGTGAGGTGAATGAAGTGCCTAGTGCTTATGGTGACTTTGGAGATGATGTAGGACCTCGTGGTGGATCTTATAATGAAGTTGGGGCATGTGAGGAGTCTTGCACTCCCCACTCCGAACCTAGATTTGGCGTTAGGTGTAACCCTATCATTCGTAAACCTTATGAGAGCTATGATGAGAGTACACGTGAGGAGTGTGGAGATTCATATTCTCCACCTTGTAGTACTTCTTATCAAGGTCGATATAGTGTGAATGGTTATACTAGCTATAGTGTAGGTGGTCCGATGGGAAGAAGAGGATATACATCTCCAAAATCGAGGGGTACTCATGTGCTTTACAATGTTGATCCGAGAAGGAGTGTACACTCCGGAAAGGTGACCATTTGTGGGATACCGGGCTGCCTCGTTGTGTTAAGTGATAGGTACTATAGAAACTACATTGTTCCATCCATGGTTGATTACTTGGGGTTATTTTGTGAGCCTTTACTTGTTCCATACTTCTTGGACAGGTTTAAGGTTACCGAGAGGGTAAAGGTTGTCTTCTCCCAATTTAATTACCATGAGGAGGTGTGGTGTGATGTTTTTCCCATAACCTATGGTCATGTGAGCCTAGGCGCCAATTGGTTTGCACAACATAAAGTTCCAAATATGCAAAATTGGCCTAATATTGTAAGAGACCGATGGGGAAATTGCCTCGAGACGTACATTCTGCCCGGGCCGCAAAAAGAAGTTCCTACCTACTCCAATTCGAATTATTATGAGAGACAAAAGATTGAGAGGAGTAAGGGAGTGAAAGGTGGTAATCCGAGAGTGGAAAAAGGAGAGGTTGTGTGGAGCAAAGTAAGAGGATTACCACCAAACCATGCTAACGTTGTTTGTCCTTCTATTTCTAAGGACGCTTGTGTAGGTAGCAACATGGAAAGCGAAGAAGAACAATGCCAAAAGAAAGTTGCTGCCCAAAATTTTGGAGGACCTTCACACCATGACAAAGAAGAATCTACTCAAGGACTTCAAGGTAAAATGGCAAACTCTTACACTTTTGTACATGTGAATGATAATTGTGTGGCTAGTAGCCCATTGAGTGTGAGTTGTAGCTTGCCTATATGTGAGTGTATTATTTCTTTGCCACTTGATAATGATGTACATGTTGTGAGTGTGGATACACTAGCTGATCCTATTGATGACCGAATAGACTCTTCTTGTAAGATTGGTTTATGTCCACCTAGTGTTGAAACCATTATGTTGAATGAAAGTACATTATCTTCTGAAATTTGTGTTGATCAACTTATGTGTGAAAATTACCCACCACTTGAGGATGTGTATGATGTAACTAATGAACCTCAAGTGTGTGATGATGTTGAAAATGTTGATCGAAGTGAGAATCAACCCGAGAGCTCTTCTTGGGGTAATATTGTGTTTGAAACATCCTTGAAACTTGATATTGATCATTTAGAGAGTGAGGAACTTGCTTGCTCCAAATCTGTCCGTGAGGTAGATCACACTCTTTTTAGGTATAATGTCTTGTTTGAAAATGATTTAAACACTCCTAATGAACCTAGTGGTGAAAATGACGGTATAGCTTGCCTTGGAAGCTATAGCCTATATGCTAACCCACTATGGTGTGACAATATTCCTCCTAAAGAGGGAAATCTCTTCTTGGAAGATGAGAGTCCTCTTAAGGGGAAGTAATGTGTAGTTGCGAAAGCTACTTCTTCTTCTACTTTGTGTGATTTCATTGTTGAGAGTACTCATGGTGATTATTGGGAAACTAGTAGTGAGTACACACATGAGAGCACCTTAGTAGAAGTCGATTTGAGTGATACTTTTCTCTACTCTCTATTTGCTTTGGATCATATGTATGTTATTGTAGAGAGTATGTCATTTAGTTTGGATGTAGACCACGGGAAAGGGAAGTGTTGTCGAGGCCCGTGTCTATGGCTACTTTTCCCATTTGAACCCGGTGCCACATTTAGAAATGGTGATGTTGGTGCACCAAACTTGTTGCTCGGTCTACATGACAAGCAAAGTGTCACTCTTAATGTGTCCAATAACCAGATCCTTTGCACATCTTTTGTAGAGCTTTTAATATTCCTTGCAACGGATTCTTGGTTATATTGCAAATATGTGCAACCTTGGCATGTTGAGATGATTTGTTATGCTAACCCTAACCCTCATGCCATGAGGAGTTTGTATTTGTTTGTCCTCTCTTCGGTTTTGCAAGGTTTGGATTCGAGGTCGAATCCTTTTCAAGAAGGGGAGGATGATACGGGACAAATGGCCATCTTATCTTTCGGTGAAATCTTTGGAGGCCAACACATGGAGGCTCAAGAATTGGTCACCTCGATAATACAAGAACATGCATGGAGGACCCGTTTTGAGCGTAACTTAAAGCAATCTCGCGTATGGAAGATTGCTTGGAGCATTTAAGAGTGAGGACTCACGGGGCATTTTGGACATTACACATGGTGTATTTACACACCATGGCCGCACCTAGAGGATACATGATACAGTTGGGGCAGCCTCCACAAGTACACGACCCTTCACACGAAGCCAAGCTCGGGAATTACAAAACTCCAAGCCTTGTTCATGCAAATGGCCGTGTGTGAGTTGGTGATTGAACCAGCCAAGGACCTGAACGTTTTTATATGTGAAGAGGGGTCTTAATGGGCCATGAACTAGTCTCCAAGGCTGGCCCAAAAGGCAAGGGGCGGATGGGCCTTTTAGCCTTTTCTTGTTGTAGTATAAATAGGACATATTAGAGAGTTGGTCTTTAGTTTTCAGAATTCAGAATTTGTAAACCTAAAACACTAAACTTTTCTTCTCTCTTCCTCTCAAAGGAAGCCGACACTATCTCCTCACAAGTAGAGGGATACTTGGGTTGTATCTTTGGCTAGAAACAAGGGTTTTGAGGTTGTTAAGTACCTCTTGGTCCTCGTAAGAACTTGGTGTTTACATTCAGCAGATTTCGGGTCCTTCTCTTGAAGTAGGGTTCTTAGTTTTCTTGAATGTTTTATGTCAAGTTATCTATCTTTCATTATCTTGTTGTTGTTACTGATTTTGTTATCTTCAAGTCTAGTGAAGCCGTGTGGGGCTCTTTTCGATTCACTAGCATTGTTATCCTTCTTATTGTTCTTGTATTGTTGGACTGAAAAACTGAAACAAAAACTGGTTGTTCTTGTGTTGTTGTTGCTGAAAAACAGAAACTAAAAACTGGTTGTTCTTGTGTTATTGGACTGAAATCCGTGGCATCTTGAAGCTCTTGTTGTTGTTGGTTTGATCTTGTATCACTACTAGAGAGAGAGCTTGTTACAAAAGTTCTAAACTCACAAATATCTTCCCAAAAAACTAAGTAATGAAACCCTATATTGTTCTTTATATAGTGCATTACACAATAGAAACTAAAATGACCAAAAGGCCCTTAAGTGATTGGCGCCCATCAAATGTAGCCAAGTGTAGTGTTTGGATGGTTTTTAGTGCATAATTAGGTCCTCTTTGGCTCTTTAATTACATACACCAAGTCTCGTACCCAACATGCACTCCCATAAGTCCAAATCTATGATTATTCTTCTATAATCTATTGTCAAAACTTGACACGCATAAAATGAGCAACAATTGTCAGTAATTCATAACAGGGTATCAACAACATCTTCATAGGCCCCTTGGCCTTATCAATTCAAACCTATCAAACTTAACTTTAAAATGCAGGATCTTGTTTGAATGATCAATGCCTAATCGATTAAAAACTGTATTCACAAAAACATTATACTTTATGTGTGTTTTCTCGATGATCTTATCAGTAATACATAACTCCCACACATGAAAGTGGATCCATCCATCAACATGCACCTTATTCTTTCTAGCCCATCTATGACTTAATTTGAATAAACTGATGACTAACCTATTGCAACAGATGAAACATCTGTTAAAATTATCAAATAATTATGGACATCTATTACGACAGATGCAATATATGACTTATCTGTTGGAAAGAATCAAATAGATATATCCATCTGTTGCAATAGATTATCAATATATTGTAAATTATCAAACAGATAAAATATATTTTTCAACAAATTACCCATCTGTTAGATTTATTTTAAAGCAATTTTATTTCTTTTCTGAAATACAATAAAAGATAAAATGATGTATTTAGATCCATTTTTTAATTTACATATTCAAAAAGTTACCAGTTTTATTTAATTAAGGGATGTAATTATACATAACTCACACTTCTAGATATGACTGATATGGATTTGGACAAGGTGATTTTGTGCGACTCCTTGCGGAAACTTCAAAGGCTGATTCATGAACTCCAGTGGAGTTGGGAAACATGAGAGCAAGGCTGAGGAAGGCCTTACTACTGCCGGATGACAATTGGCCGATTGACAACAACAACAACAACAACAACAACAATAATAATAATAATAATTAGGTTATGTTTTTTCTTTAAGCGTATGTATTTTCTTTTAATATATCTAATCCACCTAAGGGAGGAACCTAATGTATGGATTCAAATATCTATGTTTGGTCGAGTTTGAATTTTATTCTTTTTTAATATTTAAATTTTATTCTGTCTATTCCTTATTCTCAATATGTCGATAGTTGGAGGTAGAGATTGAACATTTGTGGCAATGGATGAACCATATGTTGTAACAGATAGTTAATCTATTGCGATAGATGGATCATAGCTTGCAACTGATGATTATTAATTAAAAAAAGGGCTATTTTTATTGAGAGAGTTTCAATTATTTAATATGAAAAATGGTTCGTAAATAAATAATAAAAAAATAAATGTTAAACACAATTTATAACCATAAAATAAAGGTTATTTAATTTTAATAACTAATCGTGACTTTTCACCATTTTTGTTTTTAAACCTATTTTTTAAAATTATTTATTTATTATATAATAAAAAGGTCACAACATTGGATTAATTAAGGTATATGATGATTGTGAAAAAAAAGGTGAACAGTCGTAAATTTTTATCTAACACATTCAAAACAACTGATACATCAAATTCCACATCTATTGCAACTAATGAATCAACTGTTAGAAAAAATCAAAAAAGCTCCTAAAAAATATGGTCAATTTGTTCAAATAGATGGTATATCTTTTGCCACAGATAAGTTATCTGATGCAATAGATATACAATCTGTTGTCACAACTTAATAAAAATGGTTATTATAAACTTAAGAACTAATTAATAATAATAATAAGCTGAAAAGTCAGGACTTGTCATAATAATAAAAAACTCACCAGCTTCATTTAGTTAAGTCATTTCTTTTTAAAGAAAACAATAAGAAAATAAATGATAAACATAATTTATAACCATAAAAAAAGATTATTTAATTTGAATAATTGATGTTAATATTAAATAGGCGACAAGTAGTGACTTTTTGCCATTTTTGTTTTTAAATCCTTTTTTAATTTATAAAATAAAAAAGTTACCAAATTTGGATTAATGATATGATGATTATTAAAAAAGATAGATTATATATTGCAATAGATACATTATCTGATGTAACAAATTGTCGATTTATTACAACATATGGTATATCTGTTGTCTCAGATGAGTTATCTGATGCACCAGATATAGAATCAGTTGTCACAACTGAATAAAAATGGTTATTAAAAAGAACTAATTAATAATAATAAGCTGAAAAGTCATGACTTGTCACAATAATCAAAAAGTCAGTCAGCAGCTTGATTTAATTAAGTCATAACTTTTCACAGTAATTAAAAAGTCACCAATTTGTATGTAATTAATAAATGGAGGTGAACAATCACGCCTTTTTGCCTAACTCATTCAAATTCAATCCTCTATAAATAGGTCCCTCCTCACTCACTCATTCATTCTACTATACTTTATTTATTTCTTGCATCTTGTCTTTCATATTACGCATTCAACCACTTTCTCTTTCCTGGCTCGGGTATGTTTTTTTCTTATGTTTTGTTTAAATATACCCAATTGTTAGTATACGTTGTACTACATTCAAATTCTTTTTTTTACTTTTGTTTTTACATTTTTTGTCAATCCATGTGTGTTTTAGATATGGTTGATCTAGTGTGGGACGTTGCTTTTCTGCAAAACGCCGTGCAGAAACTTTGGAGGCAGATTTATGACCTGTAGTAGGAGTTGGGTGGCATGAGAGCAAGTATGCTCTGGGAGATCCGTAGGTTGAAGAGGGCCCTGTTGCTGCCGGTTGAAGATTGACCGGCTGGCAATAATAATAATAATAATAATAATAATTAGATTTTTTTTAGCCTATGTATTTCTATTTGTTTTTGTTTGATAAAAAAAAAATTATGTTTGATCGACTTTGATGTTTTAATTCTTATTTAATTTTCATTATGTCTTTCTTCTTCTCAACAAACATGTCAATGATTAAGGAATAATTTGAATCCAGTAGCAATAGCAAGAGTTAAAACATATTGGTTATCTGTTGGGTTTGTGACAGGAGTTGTATTGTGTTGTTCCAAACAGATGACTCATCTGTTGCAACCGATAAATAGTTTATTTCAATAGATAAATATTTTGTTGCGATAGATTACTCATCCGTTGTAACAAATGAGTAATATATTGCAACAGATAACTAGTCTGTTACAATGGATAATTATTCTGTTGCAACAGATTACCCATCTGTTCGATTCATGTTACGGGCACTATAGGACCATATACATGAATCCAACATATGAGTCTTCTGTTGCAATAGAATATTTATCTGTTGCAATAGACTGAGTGATTTGTTTAAATTATGAGATTTTATGTTGTATTCATGAACGGGTTCTATCCATTGTTGAAAAAACAGTAGTAGCAATGTACCCAGATGATTAATTCAAAGAAAAATCATAATTTTATTTCCCAAAGTTACCTATGAAGTAATGACAAAGAGGAAAGTGATGTACGAAATAAAATTTCACTTAAAAAATTGGTCAAGTAGCAGTAAAAACAACAACAATGGTCGACAAAAAAAATGTGAAGATGATAATGAAGTAGAAGATGATGATAATAAAGTATAAGATGATGAATAAAGCAACAGCAACAATGAACAACAAAAATCGCAAAGAGAGAGAAAGCAACAACAGATAAGAAGAGAGAGAAACACACTTTTTTCCCTCCATTTTCCATTATATTAACTAACATTTGGATCAAAGTATAAATTTAAAAATTTGTGGGTTATTTTCAAAATTTTTCAACTTTCTTAATCCATAATAAAGTAATTGTCACCTCCACTCAATTATTAAAACTTGAGTCATCTACACCTCATTTTCAAATTCTTTTGTCAGTTTTAGCTCAAAGCTCCTAGATAGCCTTTCTTAGGCTTATTCTAGATAATTTTCTATATTATTCACCCAAAATATTTCCCTTCTTTCTACTGTGTTTTGTCATATTTTATTTAGGCAAATTACATAAATATACAATTTAAGAATCAATATTATAAAAACTATCAACAATTTTTACTTTTTAAAATATAGCATGATTTAAGGGGGCAACTTAATGGTTGATATTTTATCCTATAAATTCTCCTTGTTTGTTTTTTAACTAAGTTTTTTATTTTAAAAAAAAAAAAGAGTAAATAAGGTAACCGAAAAAACAACACATTTATTTGATATTGTTTTATGTTTTCAAATTTAATTTATTTAATTCAACTGACATTAATTTTTAATATTTTGAGGAGAAAATACCATTAATGAGATTAAATTCTTCGATTAATTTAAACCACATCCAATATAAATTTTATACAACGTAAAATTATTGATACACCATAAAATTATCGAAACACCTATTTCTATATAGAACAAACACCATAAAATTATTGATGCACCAATTTCTATACATTTTAGACAACATAAAATTATTGATATACTAATTTCTATATATTTCAGACACCATAAAATTTTTATTATTGATACACCAATTTTTAGATAGTTCAAACACCATAAAATTATTGATACACCAATTTCTAACTATTTCAGACACCATAAAATTGTTGATACACCAATTTCTATATAGTTCAAACACCATAAAATTATTGACACACCAATTTCTATACAATTCAGGCACCATAAAACTATTAATACACTAATTTCTATACAATTCATAAACCATAAAATTACTGATACACCAATTTCTATACAATTAATGCACCATAAAATCATCGATGAAGAAGATGAAAATCTTCGCAATGGCAGAAAAGACAATGTTATAGCTATTCATGAAGCGGCGGCGAAGGTTACGATATTTATCCTTACAAATTTGAGCGATCAATAAAACTGGTAAAGAGATATGGGATTGGAGTTCCATGGCTACAGATTCTCATTCCTTTAGACCATGCCATTTCACTACAAAGTCTAACAAAAGTTCCTCCCATGTACTCCATGTCATCTTCTTCTTCGTTGTTGTAGCAACTGTTGCTGAGTCGTTTTTCATACTATACTATGTTCCTTTACAATTAGACACATATGAATATATACATATACACAAATAATAATAATACTAATAATTACCAGGATGTTGAAATCGAATGAAAATTAATTTTAGCCTAGGGTATGATTAGGTATTTTGCTTTTCCTTTATTTTTTCGTGTAGAATAATTATATCCTTGTTTGATTTTTATCTTTTTGGTGCTATATTATATAATTTGTCTGTGTTTTTTGTTTATGGATTTTTGAATCAAATAACTATTCCCTTAGAATCAGCCCTTTTTTTAATATAAATTGACATCTGAATAGTTGATAGATTTTGTAAATAAAAATTATATTTTGTAAATAAAAAATAATACCGCTATGTTTTGTTATATTGACTCTTAAATTGTATATTTATGTGATTTGCCCATTCTATTTTCTAAGGATCCTTACGACTATACATAATAAATTTAAAAAATTATAGGAGTGACAAGCTTAAATCATAATTACAATAAATAGCAACACTTTCACAAATTATATTTTATAGCAAAAGTAACATTTGTTTGCTCATTAACTCCACACAAGCGTATTTCACGCCATTTACTTTACATTTTTTCTATTTTCACTCCATTATTTCACCTCTCTCCAATCCAACTGTATCTTTATTTTTTTCAATTTTCATCATTTTTTTCTCACAATGTAGATAAATATTGTGCTCCATCAAATAAGGTAACTATCAAATTATAGTTATTGCATGATATCTCTTTCATATATTCTATAGATTTTTTATTTTTTTTTATTTTTTTTGGTTCAACCTTGTTCTTGTATTTTTTTTTTAGGGATTTTGTGAATTTTTTGTTGTAAGATTGTGGAGGTCTACTATAATGATAGAACACACATTTTAAAAGTTCAAATAGAAGTATACCACCTGTTAATTTAGTTTCTGATAATCCACCAATATTTTGCATAGAAGAAGTGAGATCGAAACATCATAATAATCCGGAGAAGATTGCGGAAATTTTGAAATGAAAAGTATTGAGAAAACCTTCATTTCCAAACCCCCAAAAATGCAAATATCTAAGAAAAAGAGAAAGTCAACAAAAATGGGAGAATCAAGTAAAATTTCAAGTCCTGTTGGTCAAAATTCTTCTGAATATGAATTCGAAGAAGATAAAGTTGAAGACACTATAAGAAAAATACTTATTACGTGGGGATTTTCATAGAGATAATGGTGGTAAAATTTCCAAGTAATTTGATTACCTACGAATTTTCTTACCAATTAGAATCCAAAGGAAATACCTTTGTAGGTAATTATTACCTGCGGATTTATAAAATTCCTAGGTAATTTAGCTGCGGAAATAAATTTCCAGGTACGTTATTTGCGGATTTATTTGCGATTAACTATCAAAATTTTGGATGAACTATTTGGTAAAATTTCATAAAAAAGGAATTTTACCTGCGGATTTTCACGAAAAAATTCACAAATTATTCCCCACTAAAATTCTCAAGTAAATTCGAAGGAAATTTAGAGGTAAAAATTCCTAATTAACAAAAGAAAATTTCTTGCGGATATTTATAAAATTACTTCCAAGAAAATTTGTATGAAATACCCCAAGTAAATCCACAAAAACAATTTTTTTCAAGACAATTTTCATGGATATTTAGCATGTACATCCCCGTGAAAATTCCCAAGTAATAATTCACACGTAAATTACTCGAAATATTTCACAACTAATGAGAAATCTATTCAAAACCTTCAATAATTCTCAAAAACATCATTCAATACAAATCTAATGTAAATCATTACAGCTAACAAAAAAACATAATTCAAAACATCCACATCAATAATGTATGATTCTTAAATGATCCAAAACAAAATATTTCAAACTTGAATCCTCAATAAAACTACCAACCATCAGGGTCAGAATCACTTTCATTCATGTTATTAGGATTATTACTTTCATTCACGTTGTCAGAGTTACCATCACTTTCCTCCTTATGAGCTTGGTTATCTTCTTGAGATGGGCGTTCATAATTTGAAGATGATTTCTTGTATAAATGCTTCATCAACAAGCCCAATTCCTTTCTCATCCTCTTTCCACAATTGATACACTTTGAGCAGCTAATATTTCTTGATTCTTTCTTTTAAACTCATTTTACATAAGAATATGTTAATTCAATCCATAAAAAGTGCTAAAAGTATATTATTAGCATAAATTACATGACATTATAGTATCAAATGAAATCATAACAATCAACAAATATAAATATGTATATATTAGCATATAAAGCATCATAAACTCAAAGTTGATTTTTCATATTCTTGTGACTATTGTTATGACTTGTTCTATTAAGATAACAGAGGATGAAATTAGAAGAATAAGAGAACAAGAGGAAGGGTTCAAGTGGTGCCATGTATTTAACACTTCATGTGAAGAAAACTCTTTTTCTTATTTCTTAAACCTCCGTACCCAGTCAAATGGATTATACAAGGTACACTGTAATGGATTATACATTATCGAGTACACTGCAATAGATTATACAAGAAGATTAACTCGATGGGAAATTCTCAAAGCAGAGATCTTTTCGTATAATCAAACAAATTTATTTTGTAACTATACTTTATTATTTTCAAGTTATTAGTACACAGTTCAAGTGACTATACGTAACCATTTTCAAGTCACAAGTTTACAATTTCAAGTAACTACACTTAACCATTTTCAAGTCACAAGTTCGCAATTTCAAGTAACTACACTTAATCATTTTCAAGTCACTACACTTAATAATTTTCAAATAACTTATTCATATTTCAAGTCACTAGTACACATTTCAAGTCACTACACTCAAACCATTTTCAAATAACTAATTGACATTTCAAGTCACTAGTACATATTTCAAGTCATTACACATGACCATTTTCAAGTAACTAATTCACATTTCAAGTCACTACACTTAACCATTTTCAATTCCTAGTACACATTTCAAATCACTACTTAACCATTTTCAAATAATTAATCACATTTCAAGTCACTATATTTAACCATTTCAAGTAACTACTTCACATTTTAAATAATTATACTTTAACCATTTTCAAGTCATTATACTTAACCACTTTCAAGTAGCTAATTTACATTTCAAGTAACTACACTTTAACCATTTTCAAGTCACTAGTACACGTTTCAAATCACTATACTTAACCATATTTTCAAGTACCTACCACTACTAGAAAAAATAAGAAAAGCAACCATAAAAACCGACCACATGTGGTCGCTTTTCCTGTTTTCACTTCAAGTCGCTAATTCACTTCACAAGTAACCAAACTAAACTAAATTCAAAACAAAAGTTCACATATCAAATATCTACACTTAAACATTTTCAAGTCACTAATTCACTTCATAAGTTACCAAACTAAACTAAATTCAAAACAAAAGTTCATATTTAAAGTACCTACACTTAAACTTTTTCAAGTAACTAATTCACTTCACAGGTTACCAAACTAAACTAAATTCAAAAAAAAAAAAAGTTCACATTTCAAGTACCTGCACTTAAACATTTTCAAGTTGCTAATTCACTTCTCAAGTCACCATGTTCTTTACTAAATTCAAAACAAAAGTTCACATTTGAAGTACCTACACTTAAGCATTTCAAGTAACTAATTCAATTCATAAGTGACAATGTACTTTACTATATTCAAAATAAAAGTTCACATTTCAAGTACCTATACTTAAACATTTTTAAGTCACTAATTCACTTCTCAAGTGACCACACTTTACTAAATTCAAAGCACAGATTCACATTTCAAGTGCCTACACTTAAAATATTTTAAAGTCATTAATTCACTTCTCAAGTGACTATGTACTTTACTAAATTCAAAACACAAGTTCACATTTCTAGTACCTGCCCTTAAACAAATCGAAGTCACTAATTCACTTTTCAAGTGACCATGTACCTTACTAAATTCAAAACAAAAGTTCACCTTTCAAGTACCTACACTTAAACATTTCAAGTCACTAATTCACTTCATAAGTTACCAAACTAAACTAAATTCAAAACACAAGTTAACATTTCAAGTACCTATACTTAAACAAATAGAAGTCACTAATTTACTTCTCAAGTGACCATGTACCTTACTAAATTCAAAACAAAATTTAACCTTTCAAGTACCTACACTTAAATATTTCAAGTCACTAGTTCACTTCACAAGATACCAAACTAAACTAAATTCGAAACACAAGTTCACATTTCAAGTACCTACACTTAAACAAATCGAAGTCACTAATTCACTTCTCAAGCGACAATGTACTTTACTAAATTCAAAACAAAAGTTCACCTTTTAAGTGCCTACACTCACTTCACAAGTTACCAAACTAAACTAAATTTCAAAACAAAAGTTTACCTTTCAAGTACCAACACTAATAAATGTTTTAGTTGTAGTTGGAATTGGCCCACACTAAAGACAAGGGTCGGTTGCACTTCTTTTCCTTATTTTGTGCTCACTTTTAATTTATTCCACCTCAGAACAAATAATTTTTTCATGAGACATGAGTTTACATTTTCGTATCACAATATTCTACAAGTTATGCTCCAGACTTATTTTAGTTTCTAAAGAATTTATGTCTCACTAAGGATGAGTTCGATTGCTCAAGGGTAAAAATAATTTGAAAGATAAAAATTTAAAAACTAGCTTCATTTAAAGGACATGCAATTTGATGCACTTTCAGCTCTCACAATGTTTGTTGTATGTTTGTGGGGACAAAATTAATATTGTGTTACCACTTCTATTAGAATCTTAATTCACATGTCTCTTATGGTAGTAGCTCATTAAATTATGCATTCCTTAACCATGCAAAAAACAAATCTCATTCTTCCACGAGGACAATGAAAATTTGCTTGATATCAGTTGAAGTCTGTTGGAGAAAAAATGTACTTATTCCAAATGAAATAAAAAGAGAGTAAATAAAATAGGGCCCAATAGGAACAGATGGATGCAGATATTTCATCTGCCATGATACAACTAGTTTCTGATGAATGAATTGTTGATGATTTTGATTGAATGGAACGGTATAATAAGGACCAGAACAAGCCAAAAAAAATAAAAATAAAATTTAAAGAATGTACGAACAAAAGCACTTGTAAAAGTAATTTCCTTGAAGGCCTTATGGATGTAAGGTAATGAAATAGGGAATGAGACTAATGTCTAACACCTCATGGGCCTTCTGGGTGCATTTCATCGCTTTCCAATGATATGTAGACGGGAAGCAGTGGCTCCTGGCTGATATTTTTATCCTTTCACCGGCGCTTCGATGGTGGAGAAGGTAACAGAGAAGGGAGGCGGCGCTTGGTGGAAGCTCGCCGGTCGACTAGCAGATTGCTCGCCGGCTGGTCATTGGGCTGGATGCCGGTGTGGGTAGCGGATAGAAGAGATGATGAGAGGCAGCGACGACACTGGTTTGCTCGTCGACTGCATGGCTATTGTGCAATGGCGGTTGGTGGTACAAGGGAGGAAAATGAGAGAGGAAGAAAGGAGGGGCGACGGTCTTGCCGGCGACACAGCTCATCGGAGCGTGGTGTTCGCTGGTGGTTGACCTTAGAGAGAGAAAAGAGAGAAGGAAGAGAAAAGTGCGACTCATTTTCTTAGAAATAGGAAAATGATTTAGGGTTTTAGGTATTAGAGTATTATATGTATGAATAATAAGATTTAATCTCAGTCGTTGATCTCATGAGATCAACGACCGTGATTAAAAGTGGGAATAAGGGAATAAAAATTGACAAAAAAAAATAGGCTAGAATTGACATTAATTGGATATAAAAAATAACTAAGAATCAAATAGATTTGGAAATTGAATTGAATTAGGGCTTCTACTTTAATAAATGTAGTACTGACGTAATAAAAAAAATGAGAAAAATAATAAGATGTCGATATTAAAATAAATTATGTATGTAAAATTAATGTTACGTAAAAAAATGTTATATAAAATCATTGACAATAAAATTTGAAATAAATCAATAATAATAACAATAATAATAATATAATGTATTTGTAAATTGTGAATGTGCATATTTGTGAAAATAATTTAATAAATATTAAGAAAATATTATATTTAAATTACATAAAATATAAAATTGCTTGATAAAGATAGATTGTTTATTTAGAAATCATGACTGTGACATGTCGGTATTTATTTGATATTAAAATAATACGTAAATATATCAATATTCAAAATTAATAATTTGGGTAAAATAGCAACCTAAAAGGAACACCGAGAGGTCAAAATTGGCTATCAGCACTACAACAGTTGGAATATATATTTTCCAAAATTTACCAACAAATATTCTGATTGTTGTAGTCACAAATAACATCGAGAAAATATTTTGTAAAAAATAAAAATAAAAAGTAAATTTTGGTATTTGGATATTTTTTATATGAAAAACAAGATTTAATTTCAGCTATCAATCTCATGAGATCGACCGCTGTGATTAAAATTGAAAAGTGGTTTAAAAATGAATCAAATTGAATTCAAAAATAGGTTAAAATTGACATCAATTAGATATCAGGTTGATTAGAATTTAAATAAAATTGAGAAGATAATTGAATTAACTCAGGCTACTATTTAAATATAATAATAAATTAAAAATACTATAAAATTATTTTTTTCACAATAAATTACGTATGCCACATAGAAAATATTATATAAAAATTAACGATAATAAATTTGAAATAAATTAAGCATAAATATAATAATAATAATAATAATAATAATAATAATAAAATAAAAAAAATCAAGGTGACACCTTTTGATTGTTTTCTCTATGAGATTTCAAGAAAATGAATACAATAACTAACCTGATTTAGTCCCATAAATTGGGGTCTGTGGAGGGTACAGTATACGCAGATCTTACCGCTAAGGTAAATAGGTTGTTTCCAATAGACCTTCGAATCAAGAAAAATAGTTCGAAGATGTCCAATTTCAAGAAAAATTTTAGTTAAAATTGATTTAATATTGATCGTTGATCAAATATGATGAACAGTTGAGATTAGAATTGAGGAGATGAGTCAATTCGGGGTAAAAATTAAATTGAGGATTTTGATTGAGTCAAATTAAACTCAATTGACACAAATAGAGTATAAAATGGGTAGAATTTAAATAAATTAGGAAAATTGAATTGAATTAGGTTGATATTTAATAAATACATTAACTATATAAAATTAATATTAAAAATAAATAAAATTATTATTTTTAAAAATTGAGTAGGCTGCTATTTAATAAATGTAGGAAAGACGTAGTAGTAGTAGTAGTAGTAGTAATAATAATAATAATAATAATAAAAACAATAATAATAATAAACAATGTTTGTAAATTATGGGCATGTATAATAGCAGAAATGATTTAATAAATATAGTAACTATATAAAATTAATATAAATATAAATTATTTGTTAATTAGTTGGCTCAATAATCCGTAAAAAAAGCGACGAATATTAAGACTCGATATAAATGAAATAATAACATAATAATAATAATGAGGAAAATAATAAGACTCGATATAAATTTGGTTTAAACATGAACCAAATTGAATTCAAAAATCAGTTAAAATTAACATCAATTAGATAGAAGGTTGGCTAGAATTAAAATAAATTTGAGAAGATAATTGAATCGACTTAGGCTGCTATTTAAATATAATAATAATAAATCGATCTTGATCAACGAATGAGATCCAAAGATTAAGAATTTGGTTAAAAAAATTGAATGGAATTTGAAATTGAGTTTAATTGGACACAATTTGGGCTAGGATTGTAATAAATAGGATAAAAATAGGCTAAAATTGTTATAAATTGGCAAAATCAGGCTAGAAAATAAATAAATTAAAAAAATTAAATTGACTAAGGTTTCAGATTAATACAATAATAATAATATTAAAATAAATAATATAATTATTGTCAGATTAGTTATGAACAAATTGTGTAAATAAAAAATGACACATAATATATTACTTTAAAATCAATGATAAAAATAATCCGAAATAGACGTCTATAAATAATGAATATAACATTTGAAATTGCTGATAATAGAACTGTGATACCATCTATGTCAATAAACTAATTTTAGTTTCTTGAGCATCTTTTGCTTAATTATACGTGTCCATCGATTTAATGTCTAATTTCTTTTTATTTTATGTTTTTTTATTCTTCAAGTTTATCCTTTTCCTATTTAGAATTTTCAAGTCACAAAAATACTACGTAAATCCCCAAGAAATAATTTCATCTAAATTTGTATCAGCACAATCCCCCAACAATTTTCCAAGTAATAATTTTGTAGGTAAATCCCCAAAAAATAATTTCAGCTAAATTTGTAGCAACACCAATCCCCGAATAATTTTCCAAGTAATAATTTCGCAGGTAAATCCCCAAGAATAAATCTCCATCAAAATTCACAGCACAAAATTCCCAAATAATTTCCCAGGAAATAAAATCTATTGCATAAATTTTCACCAAAATATCTCTACGTAAATTCAAAGGATAAATTACCTGGGGATTTTCCTATGGATTTAAAATATATATATATATATATATATATATATATATATATATATATATGTCCATATACCTGCAGATAAAATACCTGCGATACATTTTCCCAGGTAATATCGTAAGTAATTATTTTGCAGGTAAATCCCCAAGAATAAATCCCCAGCAAAATTCGCAACTCAAAATCCCCAAATAATTTTTCAGGTAATAAAATCCATTGCATTAATTTCCACCAAAATATCTCTACGTAAATTCATAAGATAAATTACATGGGGATTTTTCTATGGATTTAAAAAATATATATATATTTGTTCATACACCTACGGATTTACCTAGAGATAAAATACCCGCCGATATATTTTTCTAGGTAATGTCGCAAGTAATAATTTCGCAGGTAAATCCCCAAGAATAAATCCCCATTCGCAGCACAAAATCCCCAAATAACTTTTTGGGTAATAAAATCCATTACTTAAATTTTCTCCAAAATATCTCTACGTAAATTCGTAGGATAAATTACCTGGGGATTTTCCTATGGATTTAAAATATATATATATATATATCCATATACCTGTGGATTTACCTAGAGATAATACCCACCAATACATTTCTCCAGGTAATGTCGCAAGTACAAAATTTATGCAATATGACGCCAAATTTACCTGCGGAATTTGTTGCAAATATATAGTATGCAGGTAATATATTTTAATATTGAGGAATTTAATATTTTCGTAGGTAAATCTGCATGTATTTCCTGCGATATTATTCCCCAGGTAAATTCTCCATGTAATTTACAGTTTTCTAGCAGTGAGAGGTATTTATATTTTATTAGCTTATGGGTCATGTACAGTTATATGTATTTTTTATATACATATTATTATGCTATGATATGTATTATGCATTTTTTGGTTTAGTTATATGTATATGTATATAGTTGTAGTTGTTAATGTTTAAGATATGTATTTTTATTTTATTGTTTTATATGAGTCACCTTTGTAATTCGCAAATACATCTAAAGATGTATAGTATAGTTATGTTTATTACTGTTTAATATGAATTTGATATGTACTTCATAAATACATATCAGACTCATATTTGCATTTTTTATATGGTAATATACCTATGGATCAAACATCTATTCTATAAATACATAAGCAGAACTATATGTATTTTTTTGTAATGTAATGAGAAAATACATCAAATCACTCCTGAACTTGTGGCTAAAACTTACTTTAAACCATAAACTAATCGAACAATTATATACTCCCCTTAATAACATTAAAGTAAATTTTTAACACCCCTAAAAAAATTATACCACTCTTACTGCAGAGAGTGAAGTACACACACCCCAATTTGAGCCACGTCAGTGCCATGTCATTGCCAAATCAGTGCCATGTCATTGCAACGTAAGAAATTATAATTTTTTTTTTTAAAAAAGTAATTCCACACACATACTATTTTTATATTTTTTTTTAAAAAAAGAAATATATATATCTATATATATATATATATATTTTAAAAATAACAACAACAACAACAAACCTAGTGTATTCCCACATAGTCGGGTCTGGGGAGGGTAAGATGTACGCAGTCCATACCATTACCTCCGGAGAATTAGAAAGGCTGTTTTCGATAGACCCCTGGCTCAAGACAAGGAATAATAAGTAAATCCATAATAAAGCATGGAACAAACTCTACCCACAAGGAAAAATATAAGGAGTAGTAAATAAATTCGTAATAAAGCATGCAACAAGGTGGCATAACAAAAATAATACACCTACCAAGTAGTGACCTACCCCACGACCCAAACTAGCACTAGCCTTCTAACCTAATTTGAGTCCTCTAGATCTTCCTATCTAGGGTCATGTCCTCAATGAGTTGTAACTGCTTCATGTCCCACCTGATCACCTCTCTCCAATATTTCTTTGGCCTACCCCTACCCCGTCTGAAACCATCCAAAGCTATCTCTTACACCTACGAACCGAGGCATTTG
The DNA here is from genome assembly GCA_030864225.1 of Capsicum baccatum var. pendulum. Lineage (NCBI taxonomy): Eukaryota > Viridiplantae > Streptophyta > Magnoliopsida > Solanales > Solanaceae > Capsicum > Capsicum baccatum. Next base: position 164,433,230 of record CM061560.1, read on the forward strand.
TGCCCCTCCTCATCACGTGACTGAACCATCTCAATTGAAATTCTCGTATCTTGTCCTCCACCGAAGCCACTCCAACCTTTTACCGAATAGTCTCATTCCAAACTCTATCACCCTTAGTAAGCCCACACATCCAACACAATATCTGCATTTTATCCACCCTCAATTTTTGAATGTGAGAGTTCTTGACTGGCCAACACTCCGCTCCATAAAACATGGATGGACGGACTGCCACTCTATAGAATTTGCCATTAATCTTGGGCGACACCTTCTTATCACACAACACTCCCGAGGTGAGCTTCCACTTCATCCATCCCTCCCCAATACGATAGAAGACATCCTCGTCAATCTCACCATTTTCCTAAATCATGGACCCAAGATACTTGAAACTATCCCTCTTACACACCACCTGGGAGTCCAACCTTACAACCACCCCGATTTCCTACCTCAAGTCATTAAACTTGCATTCCAAATATTTTGTCTTGCTTCTACTCAACCTGAACCCTTTAGACTCAAGGTTCTGTCTCCACACCTCTAATTTATCATTCACACCTCCCCGCATCTCATGATCATAACTACATCATCTGCAAAAAGCATACACCAAGGCACCTCTCCTTGAATACGCCGCGTCAACACATCTATTACCAAAGCAAACAAAAATGGGCTAAGAGTAGATCCGTGGTGCAACCCTGTCAAGACAGGTAAATGCTCTGAATCTCTTCCGGCTGTCCTCACCTGGGTATTAGCTCTATCGTACATGTCCTTGATTTCTCTGCTACACGCCACTGGGACCCCACTCGCCTCCAAGCATCTCCAAAGAACCTCCCTAGGGACTTTGTCGTACACCTTATCCAAGTCGATAAACTCCATGTGCAGATCCTTCTTACTTTTTTCTATACTATTCCACCAGTCTCCACACCAGGTGAATTGCCCCCGTTGTCGAGTGCCCGAGCATAAATCTAAACTGGTTCTCCGAGATAGACACTGTCCTTCTCAACCTCAACTCGACCACTCTCTCCCAAATTTTCATAGTGTGGCTCAATAACTTAATACCCCTATAGTTGTTGCAACTCTAAATGTCACCTTTGTTCTTATATAGAGGGATCATAGAAGTAAAAGATATATATGCACTATTTATATATTTGAAAAATATATATATCTTAATATATATATATATATATATATATATATATATATATATATATATATATCCCCCTCCCTTTCCTTTTTTTTCTTCAGACCCCCACCCCCACCCCCACCCCCACCCCCACCCCACGATTTCATATGTAGCATATGAAATAAATAGAAGGAAAAGAAAAAAATAAATAGAAAAAAAGAAGAAGAAGAAAACAAAAATAGGAAAAGGAAAAGAAAAATATGAGGAAGGAAAAAATTAAGAAACAAAAACAAAAATAAAGTAAAAAAAATGAAAAAGGAAAAAAAGAAGAGAGAAAATAAAGTGGAAAGAAAAAATGGGAAGAAAAAGAAATCAAAATAAAAAAAATAAAATGATAAAAAAAAAGATAGAAAAAAACTAACGAGAAAAAAGTTAGAGATATAAGAGAGAGAAAGAGGACAAAAAATAGTAATGGTGCTTTATTTTGAAATTTTGAGCATTATAAAGATAATACTCTTCAGGCTTGAGTTTGATTTGGAAAAAGAATCTATTAGTTTAAATAAGAGTAATTTATGGAAAAGAAATCTAATGCTTTAAATAAGAGTAATTTATAAAAAAGGAATTTACTGTTTTAAATACATAAGATAATTATTCCTTATTTAACTAAACTGATTTGAGTAAGAGAAGGACATTAAATCTCGTTGTATATGTATTTTAGTAGCAATACTTTTATAAAATATAACAAGTTGTTATTTCAGGTAATTATAAAACAGTTGCTATGAAACTCCTAATTATGAGCTTAAATTTGCTACTTATAAAATTTTTCCAAATAAATTACCTTAATATGACATATCTTAATAGACCACTGATCAATTATTTTTTGTTAGGAAAATTTCATATGTAGCATACTTATAGCTACAATTAAATTTGAACTTTTATAGAAACTGTTTCATAATTATGAAAATTAGCAAGTTGTATTTTGTATTTTAGGTAAAGTTTGCTATATATATATATATATATATATATATATATATATATATATATATACAATCTGAATAACAATTTCTTTTTAAACTCAGATTAGTTAGAGTTAAATAAGGAATAAACAGTCGCTTAATTCATGGCATGCATTTAATTTTGAGGATTTTTTTGCTTATATGACTCTTTTTTAATCTTTGCTGTTATTTTATAACTACGTTATTCAAAATTCAAATATCTTTTTCATGAACAGCAACCCAAAACAATATCAAAAAACATATTGAAGAATCTATAGTTGATGAACTTTTAAATTTAAAAAAAATACAAAAAAACAACACAACGAGTAGAAATATTGAAAAAGGAATTTGATTTTGTATTTCAATTTTAGCAAGTTTTGTGCGAAATAGTTGATTAGCTTCTAAATTTCAAAAAAAAAACCAATACTGCGATTAGGGGTGGGCATTCGGTTTGTTCGGTTTGATGTTGAATATCGGTTTAGATTTTTGGTTTTTGAAATGACGAAAATGACAACCATAACCAAACTAAAATTATTTCGGTTTGGTTTGATTTTTACAAATTTGGTTCGGTTATTCTAATTTTTTCTTTCGATTTTAAATTTAAGTAGTGAGCATTTAAAATTGGTGAATTTTTTGAAAAAATAATTTTTTTTTCAAACCTATTTTTCATTCCCAAATATAATTAATTCATTACACATGAAATAACCATAAATATCGACCTCACTAAGTCATCATCATTGGCTGGATGGCAGTGGCCATACTCGACAGCGACTGCTGACGATAGTGACGAACTGAGGAAATGAACTGCCGACTACTGTTGGCGATGCTGAAATTTCAAATGAACTGACGAACTGAGGATGACTAAGCTCCACTGCAACCTACACGTTAATGTTAGTGTCTAAAGAAAAGAAATATATTAGGATTTAGGGTTACTAAATAATTATAATTTATATATTTATATGTTATATCAGATTATATTATATGTTTAGTAGATTTACACACACACACACACACACATATATATATATATAAATTATAATATATTATCTATATAGTTTTGATTTCTTAATTTATCCGAATTTTATTTTTGAAAATCAAAAAATCAAACCGTTTAACCAAATTTCTAGAATTTTAAATCGAAACCAATCCGAAAAACCAAAAAACTAAACCAAAATTAAATTTCAATTTGATTTTTTGGTTTTTTAGGTTTAAACCAAAATATGCCTAGCCCTAACTGCGATTACTAATATAAAATTCAAAATTTGAGTTCGTATATGAACTTCATCAAATTTAGCAGCCATTGTTTTGTGCGAAATACTTTTTTTCAATGTAAAAGTTTTCCTTCTCGATGTCTAATTTGAAAAATTGATCTAAATCTATTATCCGTTCAATTTGAACATGTTTCGAGCTTAATTAGTATTTGATCAAAAAAATAATTTTTATTGGTATGCGTGTAGCAGTTTTGTTTGTTTATTTTTGAATTGTATTTATATATTCAGAACAGTGTAATTGTGTTTGACATGAACATATTGATAACTTATGAGTTTATTTGAACCAAATTATTTGATTTGTGTATATTATATGAAATTGTTTATTTTTTTGTGTGTGATTAATTGTAGTGTCGTTCAATTCTGTGGTGAGTGTAGTTCTTTATGTTTAGTGAATCTGTGAGACTAATAATGTAATTGTTGGTCATAGTATGTGCAATTATGAGTTTAGTTGTATATTGTAGCTGTATTTGTACAATTAATAAATTTAATCGTATTTTATTTTGGCAATTGTATATTAATTACTTATTTTACACATTTGACAGAATGAATAGTTTCTATTTGATAATTTATTTTTAAAAATATTTTTTATGTTCTGGAGATTGACACTGGAAAGTATACCCTATCTTGTTAAGTACTCTGGTAGATGGACATATAAATAAAATTATGAAGATTACATCACTGATGCTATATTGTTGAGCACAAACACCTCATATAACCAACTATCCTCACTATTAGCGTCGCATATTATTGTAGATCTGACCTGCAAATATATCCAAATAGAACATCAATTAACAGATACTGCAGGTCAAATACGTATACATAATGACATGGGTTTGAAGGTCTATATTTTACAAAAATAAGAGATAAAGGATATGAGTAATTTGCTTTTGTATATAAGTGTTTTGGATAAGGATAATTTCAGCACATTTGTAAGTTCGTCACTATATAATACTGAAAGTATAAATCTGTCTTATACTTCGCGTAAAGGGGTAAATACATCTACTGAAAGTGCATTAATAGTTTCTACTACTGAGGAATCTTTAGTTGTATTTGAGATGGATACGACTAAAGTGATTATATCAGACACACATCCTAAACATATTGAGGTGGACCAAGTTTATATCTCGAAATATGTTTTAAAGTCGGTCATAAAGGATTATACAATTAGGGAGAAGTTTCAATCACGATCTGAAAGATCAAGTAAGACCTGGTAAGTCTATCATGCATTGAGTTTTTCTTGTTCAGATTAGTCAATTGTATTTGACCATATTTAATTTTTTGTATATAGTTATACCTTAATTGTGCAAATTTTATAATTGTGATTTTTCATTTTGTGCCTCTGGTATCATTCAATCTGGAATGTTTAGAGTTAGAGAATTTAATTCAGAACATACATTTCTAATCAAAGACAAGGTTTATCCTAAGTTGCATGCTACAAGTAGGTTGATTGGTGATATAATCAAATCAAAACTTAAAAGCCACAAGCAAAAATACAGTGCAACTAAAATCAAAAGTGACATGAAATAAGAATTAGGTATGGATTTGACATTCATTATGTGTTGGTTGGAAAAGAAAAAAGCACTAGAAAACTTGAGGGGGACACCATTAGCATCATACGACAAACTAGCTGCATACTTATATGTCTTGAACCCTAGTTATCTAGGTTCACATATAAGAATGATAAAAAATGAAGACAATGAGTTTTTATATGTATTTGTAGCTCTTCATGCATTCATCAAAGAATTTGAGTATTGTAGACCCGTCATAGTTGTTGATGCTAGTCATCTCATGGGAATGTATACCGGTACATTTGTAGCTGCAAGTACCATGAATGAAGCCGGTAAGTTATACAAAAATTACATTTCTGTGTTATATATTTTCAGCTATATGTATATATAAAATACATATGCAGTATGTATATGTATCCAACTTCCATGTCCTTCAATATGTATATAACATGTGTGTTTATTGAACTACCATACATGAAAAAAATTCTATATAGTTTAATATGTATTAGCAATCATGTTTTACTCTATAAATATATATGATCAACATGTTAATTGGATTTGTATATGTGAAACATATTTAATTATTGTAATGTGTCATATACATTTTCTAACTGTATTATGTGAGAGTGTTTGTCTACCATTCAGATTATTTATTTATATGTATTTATTTTCATATGTCGAACATATATTTCCTTTGACATATGGTGTGCTTGATTCAGAAAATGACGCATCTTGGACTTGATTCTTTGAGAATCTGAAGAAAGCGTACGGTGAAACAAAACACGTATGTTTTATTTCTGATCGGTGAAAGAAAACACGTATGATTGATGTGCCTGAAATGGTTGTTGGGAATGATATTGACCTTGAAAATGAACACTCAAGAGGTCACACATGAGTGATAATATAGCCTTCAAGTAGGAGGAAAAAATAAAGAAAAATGGCTAAGATGCAGTAACGTGGGTCGTGCCGCGACACTAAATCAGGTGCTACTTGGGAGGCAACTCAAGTTAAGGTAGGTATTTTATTTTTAGTACTTTAGTTCTTACTTCACATAGTTTTTATTTTTTTTGAGTCAGCTTTATGGAAAGCTTGAGCACGAGAGACCTAAGCTGAGGAGCATGGCAAAGACAGAGTTTGGGGTCCACTAACCTTCTAGATATTTAAAGATACTACTAGCTAGGCCTAGAGGCCTCAGGTAGTATTTCTATCCTTATCTTTAAGTTTACTTTTGGGACAAATTGAGTTTTTAAGTTTGGGGTGGGGAATTCCCATGGTTTTGGGTGAAGTGATGTTGTAGGGTCTTAATTTTTATTATTTTTCTAGTTTTTGAGTAAATTTGAAATATTACAAAAAGATTTTGTTTTTTAGTTTTAGTTTATTTAGGTCAATTGAAGTAGGTGTACAATTCACCCACCCCGTGGTTATTCTTTTTAATTCTTTTCCATGGAGGTGCCCCTTAAATCCAGTACCCTTTTTCTTTTTAGGAGTAAATTTTAAAATTTGTGTGTTTGGTAAGTGAGATATTCTTATTGGTTCTATGTATGATTGCATGATGAAACTAGTTTTGTATATGAATCATGTTGATATGTTGAATAACTATATTTGACATGCCTATGCTCGTGAATATGAATTTTAAATGCTGTTGGCTTAGCATTGAATTCATGTGATTGCTTGGTTTAGAGTCTATAATGTGCCTACATGAATTAAGAATGAGCCATGTGTGATGTAAGGTTGTTATGTATTCCTTGTTGCATTTAATGTCTAGAACTTTCTTGGTGTGTATGAAAAACAAAATAAAGAGTAAGGGTTTAGGAGATCATATAGACATCTATTTGATAACCATGTTTCATACTCTCTTTTATCTACCCTTGTGCATAATCCTAGTTAACCCTATTGAGCCTTTTCCCTATTCTTTGATAGCCTCATATGTTGCCTCCCTATATTTGGTTGGACCTTAATTTTAGCCAAATCTCCTAAGAACTTAAGTTACAGATTAATGAGGTTAAGAAATAAGAAAAAAAAAGAAGGTAAAAGGTGAAAGTGAATCCCCAAGATATTAGCCATTGGTGTTTAAATAGTGATAAATTCTGATAGGGAGTTGAGAAATAAAAATAAAGAAAAGTGTGTAAAAATCTAAGTATGTGTGATAGAGAAAACTCCGAATGAGCTTAACAAGATGGGGAAAAACTAGAGATATGTGTAGGTGGATGTAGTGGAAATTTGTTGTTAACAGAGAGTTCTTAATGTATAATGTAATGTATTAAAGCGCTTAGGGTAGATGGTTACTATTATTTGACAAAATAGTTCCTACCTATTCCTTAGCCTACATTATAACCCTTAAAGTCCGATGTGATCTTAATCTTCAATATTTTGATATTAGTGGAGTACTACACTAAGGGAAAGCCTATAGGTCATTTTATGTAACTTGTAAATTCCTTTTGAGAGTGAGAGTAATGTGATTCTTGTACCCATTCTTGTGATAATTGCATCTCTGTGTGTGAATATAGGTGATGTTACAACTTTTGATGGAACGTTTTGCATCTTTTTCTCGAGAAAATTGTGTGTTTTCAAGCAATTAAAGTTGTATTTAATGCTAGATTTGAGTGAGTTTAGATTAAAGAGTTAGCTGAAGTAGAAAACTGAGGAAAATAGCAGGAAAAGGTCACTGACAGCCTAAATGGTGGACTGTCAGTCATGGGAAGAACCACTGGAGGACTGTCAGAGATAAACAGAAGGTTCGATAGTCCATCATAAAGGGTGTTGACGATGTGTACAAATATGTACCGCATTATGCATGTATGTGGCATCTATGAAAACATGTGAAATTTTTTATAGAAAGTCACATGATGCGTTATCGGAGATTTTTTATACAATGGCAAAATAATATTTAAAGTCTAAATTTCAGAAGTTAATGGAAAAGATAGAGACAGTTGATATTAGAGTGAAGAATTACTTGATATTGGCAGATTACAAAAAGTGGGCTAGGGCCTATGCAATAATTCATAGGGGATGGACTTTGACATCAAACATTGCTGAGTCAATAAATGTAACACTTGTATCGGCTAGAGAACTATCTATATATGATTTTCTAGAGGAAGTTAGATTGTTGTTTGGTAGATGGAACTGCGAAAATTGAAAGGAGGCTTCATATACATTTATAGATCTTATTGGAAAATTCCAAGAAATACTCTAATAGAACGAATCAAAGTGTACACGTATGACGATATGACAAAATATATTTAATTATCTTATATGTATATATGTACTCGATTTCAGTAAAAATACATTCGATTTCAATAAAAAATAATTACTGTATAATTATTATATATATATATATATATATATATATATATATATTTGATTCAGTACAAAATGTATTTTCATATGTGTTATGAAAGATATATTTATATTTCAGCATAAAATACATATACAAGCCTAAGAGAGTTGTAAAATACATATAAAGACCTATAAATACATATGCAAACTTGGAAAATACATATGCTAAAATATAAATACATATGCAGACCTGTAAAATACATATGCAAAATTGAAAAATACATCTGTTGAACTGGAAATTACTAATGACGAAATGAATTTGAGTTTTTTAATTAATTTTCTTTAAAAAATTTTAGGTTGTACTAGCCACGGAGTATGTCTATACATACCAGACAAAGAGAAGCATTTTATTGTTTTCCTTAGAAAAAAATATATTCTTTCCATGCATTTCAATTGGACAAGATACCATGTGTGCATGCTTATGCAGTCCTGGATAGCAAGAATTTTAAGAAGGGATCATATTGCTCTGATCTATGCAAGCCAAAAACATTATTAAGAACATATGATATTTCAATTTATTCTTTACCACACAAAGATGACTAGGTAATTTCACAAAGCATATTAAATGAGGTAGTTATACCCTCAAAATATAAAGGGCCCCCTGACAGACCTCCAAAGAAAGATTATGAAAAATCAGGAAGAGATATGTTCGAAAAGAAAAACATCAATTCTTGTAATGCATGTGGGTATAAGGGTCACAATAGGCGTCCATGTAGGAAATATAATAAATAATACGTTTGTTGTATTCAGTCAAAAAATAATTCTTGAATTTTTTTATTGATAGTTATGTGAGTCATACAGTTGAACTCATTTGCATAATATATGACTACTTTTTTATTGACAATTATGTTTCAAGTATTTAAATTTATTAAATCATAAAATTATTGCATTTATGTGAATGAACTTACAAGTTTTTTTAGTTCATTATGAATAAATGAATGTAATTCATTCTAATTAAATATATAGATACAAATATATACATATTGTATGAAGTAATACATATGTACAATATGAACAAAATTAGCTATATATGTACAACAAATGTGATATTAAACATAAAATGAAAATTGAAAACATTCATTTTAAATTGATTGAACGTCATTCTATATGTATTCAATAAATACAACAATAGACCCAATAAAACTACAAAATCTGAAATATACATATAAAAACCTAAAAATACATATATGTATTTTTAATTCTGTATATGTATAGTTCTACGTAAAATACATATGCAAACATTAAAAATATAGAAAATACATATAAAGATCTATAAAATACATATGCACATCTGTAAAAACATATGCAAAACTGAAAATAGATATGCAGATCTATAAATACATATGTAGCCGTATAAATACATATGCAGAACTGAACATATGCAGAATTGCATATGTCTAACAGAAACATAAAACTAAAATTAAAACATTCAATTTAAGTTGATTCAACATCAATAATCAAAATATAACTGACAAGTTATAATCAAAACTTTCGACATTTAACATGAAAGTAATATGTAAAATTTAGGAACTATTCAACTACATTTTTGTCCACCTAAAGTTAAATATTGTCAAATACAAAATATTAAAAATAAATATTAAACTTCAAGCACTTCAGTGTCTTCGGTTATCCTGATTTCCCTGATAGGACTCATTGGTGTTTCGTCATCACTTTGTGCCTATCTTCTTCTTTTCTCGAATAATAATGCCATAAAAGTGAAGCATATCTTATGCCAAAAAGCTCTGAATTGAAGTCAACATAAGGAACACCTTCACCATAAGTAATACACTCAGCATATGTCACCATATACAATCCACAATCTCCACAAATACATTTAGTAATAAATAAGTATCCGTTATAAATTGGATATATACATATATACATGTAATATGTATATTTAGTACTTACAAGCTATCACTTGGTGGTTGAGGCAAATCATTTGCATAAAAATATTAAATAGATTCAACTTATCTTTATCTTTGTAATTTGGATGATTGTCAATTTCAATATCCTTCTTTTGATAAAAAGTATAGGCCACGAGACATAAAGTTATAACCTCGGCTAACTTTTCAATTTTGACAAGCATGACAACATCATGACCATTAGATGATAATGAATCATATATGTATATTCATCTATCAGTGAAAGATAAAACAACAAGAACCTAATGATGTTTGTCCTTTACGCTGATAAGAATGAAAATGTGATCAACTATATGCCATGGCACTGTAGCATGCATATGAATCCGTTTATGTACTCGTTTAGATGGTACTCCTTTTCACCTGCATTAAGGGTTGAATCATCCAATACATAAACAACTAACACACTACTAACTACATTCATGAAGTTACAATCTACTGTGTTGTACTTATATGTGCTATGGGGATCGTACGTGGACTTCTTTCACAAGTATTAAAAGCAAATATCAATTTACTACATTAGAAAAAACACATGTGTAAATGTAACATAACATTTGAAATACTGCAACTCTAACTCTTCATATGTATATACTCATATACACATGTATCATGAACATATAACCCCCTGCATATGTATATACTCATATACATATGATTGTATATGAATATATGTATATACAAAAATATATCTATAGTCTTCGTACTATGTTTGAAACTAAGTAAGATAATTTTAAGAATATTATAAGATAATGAAAAAAATAGAATAGTACGACACTCACAAAGTCTGTCCATGACTGACCAGGACTTCCCATAATATAGAATCAATTTTTGTTTCCAACTGATAAAACTCCAAAATGCCTAATTGGTATGCTTGACTTGTTCCTCCTGTAATTTTCCTCTTTGCTATTTCTATATATTCATTAAATACAATATTTTGGCATGAACACAAAACACAAAGAAATAATACAATTCAATTGAACCTATAGACCTCCTTGCATGATATTTAAAAAGGTCCTTTGAAAGCCACTACAAGAACTTATTGGTGACCTTAGTGTCTTCTACACCATGAATTGGATGAGATACAAAAGGAATCTTCTGAGTGAATGTTTTCCATTGTGTTGATGAGCTACCATTATTATTACGACATACAAAAGTATATAAAGATAAGTGAACAAATATAAATGAATAATATATTGTATAAATTATAAATATAGTCTAATTTTTTAGAATTAAATACAAAAACAGTCGGCATTAGCCAGTATAAAAAATAGATATTACATTTTAAATACATAAATAAAATAAATTTAAATATATAAAGTACTTACCAGCTGCTGAACCAATTTCCATTGTGTATGGTGACTCTTTGAATCTAGGCGGTCGCCTAATCCTTGCAACATGAATAAGGGTTTCTTCTTCAATATTTGTCGATAGATATACAATGATGCTTCTTTCAGGATTCACATACGCATTAAGACTAGGTAGAAACTCATCTGAAATTGTAAATTGAGAATCTGGTAAATCTTGTTTACCCTTTCTTTCACTAGTGAATGTTGCATGACTGTGCACTGGAGTCTTGTTTTGGTCATCCAAGTATATTTTCCCCACATCATATCCTAATGTATTTTCACTCATATCTGCAGCCTCTTTTGTGGTCTATAAAAAATGTATAAACAACTTATAATGCTCCAATATTTGTAAATGAAATAAACTACAATATACATGTATTTGGCATATCGTGGACTCATATTAAACACCCGAATTGAAGTGTATGTAATCTAGATTAATGCTTCTAAGTAGCTCATCAAAAATTATGAATAGAGAATCTGATATATGTGGTTCACCCTTTCTTTCATGAGTGATTATTGCATGACTTTGCACTGGTGTCTTATTGTGCTCATCCGAGTATGTTTCTCAACATCATGTCCTGATGTATTTGTACTCACATCTGCAACCTGTTTTGTCATCTATTAAACATGTTGAAACAAATCATAATTCTGAAACATTTATAAATGAACTAAAATACAACATACCTGTATTAGGCATAACGGTGAATCAAATACATCTTTTTATTCATTCACACCAATATTGATTTTGTCCTTTCATACATATAAACAAATAAATAAATAAAATAATATTCAACTATATTTATATACATCACAAATATAAAAAATGAAAAATTTACCAAAACACCATCAATCTTCTTATTAGACACATCCATCAAAATGGGATTGTGATTTTCTTTGAACTCTTCATGGACCTGTTTTGAAAGATAAACAGTTACCAAATGTATAATTCTTATCAGAGCAAGATAAATTACAAATGTATATACAAAGTAAACTAAATATGCATGTACATAAATATTTATCGATGTAACTTTAATATTCTTATTAAAATCATGCACGAGAGTGGGAGTGGATTGTTGGGGTGATGTATTTACTCCAAGATCATCTATACGTGTCTTGTCAGATTCTTTGTCTTGAGCTTGTTGCTTCGCATACAAAATATAAATACATATCATATCATGTGAAATATTTATTGACACTTCTAATTGACCTCGTCAAGAGTTAACTAATGTATACATACTGGCACTGCATATGTATATATGATTATACATATTGACATGTGAAAAAATATATATTTACACTACATACCGACACTGCATACTACATATGTATATTTTCAAATACAAAAATACACGTGAACTTATCATATGCATTTATAATTATTATTTTAAGTAGGAAATATTGTACCTTATTTTCTTTGATTGCAATCATTATCAGATCAAACTTTGTTGATACTGGGTTACGAATGACTTTCAACTCTTGAAGAATTTGTTTTCAAACAAAATAACTAGAAAGAAAAAAAAATACACATATATTTATCAGAAATTACCTCATCACAAAATATTTCAAAGACTTTTTAGAAAACAACAACATCCTCAGCTTCAAAACCGAAAGAAGATGGAACAACTGACTGAACCAGAGTGGAATTTTTACTGGCTGTTGTGCTTTATGTCTTTCCTATTTGAAGATAAGGTAGCTTTAGTTTGAATCGGTTTAAAAATTGGTGTCTTCACAATAGGCAACTTTGTAGCAGACGTGGAAGAGTCCTTTTTGGTGTATGCTCATCTATAACTCTAGGTTATTTCTTCAATTTTTTCTTGTCCGGTGAAGTTGATGAATCACCCTGATGTTTTTGTTTTGTGCTTGAATACTTTTGTGAAAGTAGGGATTCCTAAAAATCATCATCCGAATCAACAAAAAGTTCTTTATGAGGTCCAGCTGCGTCTACAACATTCTTAGGTATTTGGAAGGATGAAACTTCCTTTCGTATTGACTCAATATTCTTAAAAATAACCTACAATACATAAAATGTATATTTCAAAAAATAAAAACTAATTTAGATGTTAAAATAGAATGATATTATGAACATATACAAATGACATTATGAACAGGTTTACTTTTACAAAAATCCATATGCAGTGTTGATATGTATTTGTATATGAACATATACAAAATCAATATATGTACTTACAAGATAATCAACTTCACAAAAAATATTTTTTTAAAACAGGCTAACATTTCCATTTTCCTCATTAAACATACTTTTCATGAGAGATTCAAATCATTGACGAGGTGCATTTATCTTCCAATTCAAAAGTCGTGGAATTTAATTATCCACCTTGGAAGCAACATTCTGAGGAACATTAGAACAACACTTGTACAATCACACTTGAATGACAAGTGGCATTCCATGGAGCAAATAAAACTTTCCTTTTGCTTTCAACTTTTTATTTACACTTTTAGTTAATTCCTCAAAAGCAACAGTTCCCCACGGATAATTCTTATAGTGATCACTCTCAACCAAATCAAACTGAAGGCGTGGAATAACTACAGTATCAATAGACAATAATAAAAATGTGTGAATAAAATACAAAATTGCAAACTTTATAACATCTTCATCATTTTCGTTCCCCCATATTTTTTCCGACACAGCCGCAAATAAGTCTCTTTTCTGTATAGAACTGACACCATTAAAAATTGCTCAATGGTACGTCCTCATCAAAAACAATATCATCCTTGTTTGAAACACAGTTCAAACCAGTAATAATGGCAAACTCTCTCGGACTGAAATAGCAAAATGTGCCATTTGCCTGAATCACTATTGCACTTGTAGAACTTTCCTTAGTCTCAAGTGACATAATACATCTACCTAATTATGCTTGAACTACACATTTATTCTTCTTCTTCTTCTTCTTCTTCTTCTTCTTTTTCTTCTTCATATAGACACTAAATATACTCTTAAGACAAAAAATCTTATACTGCTCCTTCGATAAGATTACCTTAATACGTTCTTCAATGTCGTTGATCGTATGACATCCTATATATGGTGCAAACTTTGGAAGTACTCTTACCATGAATATTTGATCACGCGACACCTATATACAAAAAAAAAATGTTGAAATCTATATTGTTAAAATACATAGTATACATTTCTATTACATTATCATATTACATTACAATAAATACATATATCACTGTATATTATCATATATAAAAATACAAAAATAAACTCATATGTATTGTAATGTCCCAGGAATACACCCTAGACGTCACACGGTACTCAAGACTACAAGTTGTCCCAAGATAGTCCTTTAAGCTTTCTAACAACTTTGGAACTCATAATAAAGATAAACTTGACATATGAAATCTCAAAATAACTAAATTAATAAATTAACTGAAACTGAATTAATATCTTACTGAAAGTTTTAACTTTAAAATCTTAAATCCAATAATTCAAATCCAAAATAGAAAATAGTCGAAAAAGCCTCTACTTCTAACTAGAGAGCCACTGAGACAAGCCCTACCTGACTCAAAATAAACTCAAACCAAATAAATAAATCACTTAATCAATATCAGAGTCTAAGAAAAATAGGTCCTCAAACTATGAGGACTGACCAAAGTTGGAATGTAGGTGGAGATGCTCGAAATCAATCATGCTGTTGGAACTGAGCACCAGGACCTACATTATAAGACAATGTAGAATATAGACATATATGTGGATCAGTACTTCTGGAATGTACTGAGTATGTAGGGGTTAATGCATAAGTAAAACAGTAACACAATATTCATATAGAACTTTTAAATGATGTATGCCAAGTGTAAACGACTCACCTTGAGCTTGAATAACTGAAAGCCAAAAATCATAAATCATAAATAATAAAGCATACTAAATAAATCTTGTGAGCCATAACACTTAGTTCTAAAAGCTGTACTATTACCCCGATTATGAATCAACTTAAAAATCGATATTCTAAGGCCATGAAAGTCGGAATCAAAATTATCAAAGTTTAAGAGGCTTGAAAATGACTGTATCTTAACACTTAGTGAAATTATTCTAAGTCTTGGACTACTCTAACAAGAAATAGTGAGCTGAATTGAGTTAGGATCTTGCGAGGTCTTACAATATCTCTTCCTTGAGAACATTCGTCCTCGAATGGGACTGACTAAATTGAGAATACTAAAGGACTGAGATTATGTACTAAACTTGTGTGACTGGAAACATAATTATGAGTAAGACCCCACAAAATTCTAAGCTTAACTCAGTCCGTTAAAGCTTGAAAAGAGGTCCCAAACTTAGAAATTTTAGCTAAGTGTTTATATTTTGAAGTATTTTAGCCTTCATAAGTTGGCCATCCTATTCTACGACCCTTATGACCTTAAAGTATCAATTTTTTAGGTTTATTCATGATCAGGAATGTCAGTAGGTCACTTCGGGTGAGTTTTAAATTTTTTGGACCTCGTTTGAACCATGTTCAGGTGACCAAAGCAGTGGGTCGACGCGATCTCGATGCGTCGCATCGCCATTGCATCGACCGATAATTTTCCCCCAGCTTTCAGTGCAATTCCAGTGAACCAACGTGAAATCAATGCAGTGCGTTGGTTATCACATTGATGCCATTGACGTGGCACATCGGTCTGCATGTTACTGGGCATGCTTTCATTCATTAAAATCCCACGTTCAGAGGGGTATTTAGGTTATTTTTCCACCCATATTCAGCCCCAAAAATATGAGATTAAGTCATTCTTAGGGCTAAAACACTCATTATTCTCAAAATTACTCAAGAAACAAAATCCTAAGGATTCCAATTCAAGATTCAAGGTTCAAGAAATTCTCCATAACTTTCAGAGAATTAACAACCAAGGTATGTTAGGTGTTCATCCAAGGGTTTCTTTCCACCCTTGGAGTTCAAGAATCTCTTTTAAAACTTCAAGTTTATTGAATTCATGAATTCTATGTTGGGATTGAATGTATTCATGATTATGAAGATATTGGGTTTCTAATTCATGATTTATTACAAGATTCATGTGAAATTATTGGACATGTGTGTAGTATTATGTGAATTCATGTTAAAGCGCTTAAATTTGTAAGTTGGAATTGGAAATCATGATGTCTACATATTGATTAGTATTATCTACATAGACTATGTTCCCTAAGTGTTTGATAAATTTCTCATGTGGATTAAACGGGGAAATCATGACATACTAGCATATGTACAAGATTATATCATACAAATGTTTGATAAAATGTCTCTATGAAGGAGTTATGAATATTGTAATTATTTTCAAGATTATGCTATGCTTTATTTTTTGTTTTATCGAGTCCTGGGGGTATCTGATACCCAAAAATCTAGCTGTTTACCTAGATTTACAGTAGTTTTAGAATAGTCTCAGTAATGTCACGTACAGTAGCATTCAGTTAGTACAAAGCTCAGTATATCTAGTTAGCAAATAGAACTTAGAACACTCAATTAGTTAAAGTACTAAGTGAACTCAGTCCAGTTCAGTCAGTTAACATGATCAGTAAAAGTTCAGTCTAGCCTAGAACAGTTTAGAAATTAGTTCATTATCTATTCAGTTGGGAGTAGGATTCAGCACCGAGTGAACCCAAGGATAAGGACTCACCTGCTAATAGAAGGTGTGATCCTTAAAAGCAGGCCTGATATTCTAGAACTACGTAGCCAGCGAGGTTGAGACATAAACCTACCAGTTGAGGGTTGATGAGGTATTCTACCAGCCAGTTGAGGGTACCACTATTATCATCTAGAGCACCTGCTAGATAAGGGTGACTTAACACTTATCTTTACCTATGGTATGGTACTGACACCCTTCCAGCTAGGGTTACAAGTTGGACCCCAATCAGTTTTGAGAAAGGCATATCGGTTAGATGATTACCTCCTACAGTTTCTATTTCAGTCTCAGAATAGAACTCAGTTCAGTTCTACAGAATCAGGACTATTAGACACGGTCACCCAACTCATTATAAAACTCAGTTCAATTCTATAAAATCAAGACTGTCAGAAATAATCACCCAGCTATCAGTAATAATGTTATCAGTAAGCTCAGATATCAATCATTCTATTATCAGAACTCAGTATCTAGTGGTACTATGATCTCAGACACAACGTATATAGATATGTGCATAGTATTACATAAACAGTGTCTCATCATTTTCCATTATACATATACTCTCATTCAGTTGTATTCATGCTATTAAGTTAGTTATTGTTCATGCATATGAACCCTTCCATATCAGCCTACCTCACTTAGCATAATAGTATATTCAAAGTACTCATGCATACTTTTCTTTTGCGCTATGATATTTTATATCATAGGTTCAGACGCACGGGCTCCTGACCAAACTTAATAGCCCAGACTATCAGTAGCACACCTAGTGGCAAGTCCTCATAATTTGAGGACAAAGTTATCATATTATTTCATTATTTTAGTATTCAGTTTATTTTAGTAGTCGGAGTTAGTTTGGGACTTGTCCCATCAACTCTATATTCAGACAGATAAAGGCTTTCAGAATAGACTTTTAGAAAATATTCAGTTGTACAAATTATTATTATAGTTGGTATTCTTTATCAGTATTTCAGGTTTTGAACCTTATGGCATATCGGCCTATTTTTCTGCATTTATTATAGTATTGTTACTCAGTGCTCGCAGCAGATATTAGTCATGGGTTAGCTTGTGTTCCTTTGAGGTCATAAGCGCCGTGTAGCGTTTGGGGTGCAGAATCGGGGCATTACAAACTTGGTATCAGAGCCTAAGGTTCAATAGAGTCCTAAAAAGTCTACAAGCCGCGTCTAGTAGAGTCTTGTGCATGGCTGTGTAGCGCACCACACTTATGGACAAGAGCCTATGAGGTATTTTTAGGAAAAGTTTCCCTTCTTTCAGTGTTTATTTCATGCGAGTGAGCATGAGCTCAAGTTGCACTCTCAGTCTAATCCTTTTTTTAACTTCCATTTATAGAACATGCCTCCCAAAAAGAATAATAGAAGGAGAATAGGAAATCAGCCAACACCTCCGCCTGTTCAGACAGATCTCCTGGATGAGCATGTCTCCCACACCAAATTCAGAGTAGCTTTCACCACTCTAGCTTATTTTGTGGCAGCCCAGAATGAATGCCCAGCTACCGTTCTGGCCAATCCAATGGCCAACACTACTGCAGCTAGAATTCAGGACTTCAACTGAATGAACCCTCCAGCCTTTACTGGGTCTAAGTCAGATAAGGAACCACAGGAATTCCTTGATCAGGTGTAGAAAATTACAGATCTTATGGGGGTGACAACTAGTGAGAGTGCTGAGTTGGCTGCATATTAGTTGCAGAATGTGGTTTACTCATGGTTCATGTAGTGAAAGGCAGAGAGGGCCACAAATACAGGGTCCATAGAATGGGAAGAGTTTGCCATAATTTTTTTGGATAGGTTCTTCCCATTGGAGTTGAGGAAAGCAAAGGTTTTGGAGTTGATTAATCTGAAGCAGGGAAATATGACAGTGAAAAAGTATTCTCTCAATTTTACTCAGCTAGATAGATATGCTCCTCATATGGTAGCAGATAACAGATCTAAGATGAGTAATTTTGTATTTGGCGTGTCTAACAGTGTGGTCAAGGAGCGTAGGACCATACTATTGATTAAGTAGATGGACATATCCAGGCTCATGGTCCATGCTCAATAGATAGAGGAGTCAAAGAATAAGGAGAAGGAGAGGGGGAATAAACGAGCTAGAATAGGTAGCTTCAACTTTGCTTAACCTAAGTTAGAAGGTGAAAATTATTCTCAATTCCACCCAAAATCCTCAGTTCTAGCTTCTTCCTTAGATATTTCTCTAGCGCTAAAATTTAGAGACGACAATAGAGATAGGGCACCAGGCCCTAAACCTCAGGGTATGTTAGCATTGCTCGAACAAATCCACTTTGCCAGAAATATGGCAAAAACCACCAGGGTGTATACAGGGTTGGCAGTGATGTATTTTTTAGATGTGGTAAGCCAGACCATAGGGTTAGAGATTGTCCTCAGTCAGGATCTCAGGGTCAGTATAATTGTCCTTCAGCTCAGTCCAGTCACCCAAATCAGCAGGGTACTGCTTCCAGTGCCACCAGTGGGAAGCTCCCAAATAGACTTTATGCACTTCAGTACCGACATGATCAGGAAAGATCTCCTGATATGGTCACTGGTCTGTTACAAGTTTATCATTTATACGTTTATTGTTTTATAGATCTAGGAGCTTCTTTGTCCTTTGTAACTCCTTATATAGATATTGACTTTGGAGTCAGTCCCAAAATCCTAGTAGAGCCCTTCTCAGTCTCTACTCCGGTAGGTAAATCTATCATAGCCCGATGGCTATACAGGAACTGTCTGGTTGATATCTCAGAAAGTCATTTCAGCAGACTTAGTAGAACTAGAGATGATGGATTTTGATGTCATTCTCGGCATGGATTGGCTTTATTCATGCTATACTTCAATTGACTGTAGAAACTGAATTGTCCATTTTCAATTTCTGAATGAACCTGTCCTTAAATAGAAGGGTAGTACTTCAGCACTTAGGGGTCAACTTGTTTCGTAACTTAGGGCGAGAAGAATGATATCTAAGGGATGTGTGTATCATCTCTTTCGAGTTCAAGACTCTAGTTCAGAGACCCCTAATATTGAGTCAGTATCAGTAGACTGTGAATTTCCTAATGTGTTTCCCGAAGATCTTCCCAGGGTCCCTCTTGAAAGGGAAATTAACTTCGGAATAGACCTTCTTCCAGATACTCAGCCTATCTCTATTCTACCATACAGAATGGCTTCAGCAGAACTCAAAGAATTAAAAGAACAGTTAAAAGATATCCTAGATAAGGGATTCATCAAACCCAACGTATCCTCTTAGAGTACACTAATTCTATTTGTGAGTAAGAAAAATGGTTCTCTCAGGATGTGTATGGACTACCATCAGTAATATAAAGTCATAGTCAAGAACAGGTATCCACTTCCCAGAATCAATGACTCGTTTGACCAAATTCAGGGTGCCAACTACTTTTCTAAGATAGACCTCAGATCAGGCTATCATCATCTCAGGATCAGAGAATGTGACATTCTGCAAATAGCTTTTAGAACTTGGTATGGCCACTTCGAATTCTTAGTCATGTCATTTGGTCTCACCAATGCTCCAGAAGCCTTCATGGACTTGATGAACCATGTGTTCAATAAGTACTTGGACATGTTTATCATAGTCTTCATTGATGAAATTCTTGTGTACTCCCGCAATGAACATGAACATGCAGACCATCTCAAAATAGTGTTACAGACCCTCAGAGCCCATTGGTTGTTCTCCATATTCAATAAGTGCAAATTTTGGCTAAGGTCAGTTGATTTCTTTGGCCATATAGTTTTTGGTGATAACATTAGAGTGGATCCTCAAAAAACCAAAGTAGTGAGAAACTGGACCAGACATATCTCTCTGTCGTATATCAGGAGTTTCTTGGGTTTAGCTAGCTATTACCAACAGTTTGTCGAAGGATTCTCATCTATTGCATCCCCCATATCCAAATTGACTCAAAAGAAAGTCAAATTCCAGTGGTCAGATTCTTATGAGAATAGTTTTCAGGAGTTAAAGACTCGACTCACTACAACCCCAGTTTTAACTTTACTAGATGGTTCAGACGGGTTTGTGGTATATTATGATACTTCCAGAGTTGGTTTGGGATGTGTTTTGATGTAGAGAGGTAAGGTCATAACCTATTCCTCTAGATAGCTTAAGACCCATGAAAATAATTACCCCTCTCATGATCTTGAGTTAGCAGCTGTGGTGTTTCCCTTAAAGGTTTGGAGGAATTATTTGTATGGGGTACATATTGATGTGTTCACAAACCACAAGTGCCTGCAGTACGTGTTTTCTCAGAAAGACTTGAACCTACGTCAGAGGAGTTGGTTAGAGTTGTTCAAGGACTATTACATAAGTTTCCTGTATCACCCAGGCAAGGCCAATGTAGTGGCTGATGCTCTCAGTAGGATGTCTATGGGTAGTGTTGCTCATGTGGAGGATAATAAGAAAAAATTAGTTCAAGAAGTTCATCAGCTTGACAGACTAGGTGTCCGATTAGTCGATTCAATGAGGGAAGTGTGTGGGTGCAGAATAGTTCAGAATCATCTCTGGTTTCCTAAGTAAAGGAAAAGAAGGACAGAGATCCCAGTTTAGTTAAGTTGAAAAAGTCAGTCAGAGATCAGAAAGTAGAGGTTTTATCCTAAGGGGGAGATGGTGTGTTGTGTTGCCAGGGTTGGTTATGCGTGCTAGGTGTAGATGACTTGAGGCAATGAATTATTGCAGAAGCGCATGGTGCACATTACTCTATTCATCCAGGGGACACTAAGATGTACCTCAATTTATGGAAGGTCTATTAGTGGAGTGGCATGAAGAGAGAGATGTCAGCATGTTAAAATTGAGCACAGAAACCTAGTGGTTCCATGCAAGAGTTCAGTATTCCCATGTGGAAGTGGGAGAAAGTTAACATGGACATTGTGATGGGTTTGCCCCGTACTCATCATCGACATGATTTAATTTGGGTCATTATAGATAGGATGACCAAATCAACGTATTTCTTACCAGTTCATACCTCTTATTCAGTTGAGGATTATGCCAAGATCTATGTTAGAGAGTTGGTCAGATTGCATGGAGTTCCATTGTCCATCATCTCAGATAGAGGTACACAGTTCAGCTCTCACTTTTGGAAAGCCTTCCAAGGGTCTTGGTACCCAAGTTCACCTTAGTACAGACTTTCACCCTCAGACGGATAGTCAAGCAGAGAGGACCATTCAGACTTTGGAAGATATGTTAAGAGCATTTGAATTTGACTTTAAGGGGAGTTGGGATGACCACTTGCCGTTGATTGAGTTTGCATATAAAAACAGTTATCATTCCAACATTCATATGGCTTAGTTTGAGGCGCTTTATGGGAGGAGATTTAGATCTCTCATTGGTTGGTTTTAAGTGGGTGAGGCCATAGTGGTAGGGCCTGACTTGGTATTTGATACCTTAGAAAAGGTTCAGTTGATCATGGAAAGGTTTAAGACAGCTTAGAGCTGACAGAAATCATATATAGATGTGTGAATAAAAAATCTCGAGTTTGAGATTGGTGATTATATGTATTTAAAAATCTCTCCTATGAAGGGAGTGAAGAGGTTTGGCAAGAAGGGGAAACTCAATCCCCGATATGTCGCTCCTTACCAAATTCTTAGCCATTTCTGAAAGGTAGCTTACGAGCTTAAGTTGCCTTCAGACATAGCTTCAGTACATTTAGTGTTTTATGTCTCCTTGCTAAAGAACTGCATAGGTAACCCAGCAGTTGTAGTCCCTAAGAGGGTATATATGTTCAGAAAAACCTCTCTTATGAAGAGATCACGATCGAAATTCTTGATCATTAGGTTCGTAGAGTGAGGAACAAAGAAGTTCCACTAGTTAAAGTTCTTTGGTAGAATTAGTCCGTTGAGGGAGATACTTAGGAAGAAGAAGCATATATATGGACCAAGTATCCTTACCTCTTCTCCGCAAACTCAGACTCAGCTCAAGGTAATAATATTCCTTAGATTTGCTCAGTTTCGTGTTCAGTTACAGTTAAGATTTGGTTTTCATTACCATTGCATATCATTTTCATGATGGTCATGCATTCATGAATCAGTTCAACCATGTACTGATGCATTAGATATGCATGTTTAGTTTGAAAACTCAGCTTGTCAGTAGTTTCAGTCAGGTATTCCATGCATCAGATATTCAGGTTCAGTGTGTAAGCTTAGTTTATTAGTGTTTCTCAGCTTAGTTATCCTCATTTGAGGATAAATGTTCCTAAGGGGGAGATATTGTAATACCCCACAAAATTCTGATCTTAACTCAGTCCGTTAAAGCTTGAAAAAAGGTCCCAGGCTTAGAAATTTCAGCAGAGTGTTTGTACTTAGAAGTATTTTAGCCTTCAAAAGTTTGCGATCCTATTGTACGACCCTTATCACCTTAAAGTATCAAATTTTTTAGGTTTATTAATGATCAAGAATGTCAGTAAGTCACTTCGGGTGAGTTTCAGATTTTTTGAACCTCGTTTAAACCATGTTCAGGTGACCAAAACAGTTGGTCGACGTGATTTCAACGCATCGCGTCGCCCATCGAGTTGATAAATAACTTTCCCCCAGATTACAGTGCAATTCCAATGAACCAACGTGAACTCAATGCGGCGCATTGGTCATCACATTGATGCTATCGACGCGGCACGTCGGTCTGTGCATCACTGGGCACACTTTCAGTGATTAAAAGCTCACGTCCAGAGGGGTATTTGGGTCATTTTCCCACCCGTATTCAGCCCCCAAAACATGAGATTAAGTCATTCTTAGGGTTAAAGTACTCGTTATTCTCAAAATTACTCAAGAAACAAAACCCTAGGACTTCCAATTCAAGATTCAAGGTTCAAGAAATTCTCCACAACTTTCAGAGAATTATCAACCAAGGTACATGTTAGGTGTTCATCAAAGGGTTTCCTTCCACCCTTGGAGTTCAAGAATATCATTTAAAACTTCAAGTTTATTAAATTCATGAATTCCATGTTGGGCTTGAATGTATTTATGATTATGATGTTAATTGTGTTTCTAATTCATGATATATTACAAGATTCATGTAAATTTATCGGACATGTGTTTAATATTATGTGTTAAAGCCCTTGAATTTGTAAGTTGGGATTGAAAATCATGATGCCTACATGTTGATTAGTATTATGTGCATAGATTATGTTCCCCAAGTGTTTGATAAATTGCTCATGTGGATTAAACGAGGAAATCATGACATGCTAGCATATGTACAAACTTATATCTTATAAATGTTTGATAAAATATCTCAATGAATGAGTTATGAATAATGTAATGATTTTCAAGACCATGCTATGCTTTACTTTTCATGTTATCGAGTCCTAGGGGTATCTAATACCCAAAAATCTAACTGTTTACCTAGAATTATAGTAGATTTAGAATAGTATCAGTAATGTCATGTACAGTAGCATTTAGTTAGTAGAGAACTCAGAAAATAGAACTCAGAACACTCAATCAGTTATAGTACTTAGTGAACTCAGTCTAGTTTAGTTAGTTAACACGATCAGTAACAGTTCAGTCTACCCTAGAATAATTTAGAAATTTGTTCAGTGTCTATTCAGTTGGGAGTAGGATTCAGCACCGAGTGAACCCAAGGATGGGGACTTACGTGCTAGTAGAGGAATGATCCTTAGAAACAGTCCTGGCATTCCAGAACTACGTAGCTAACGTAGGTTGAGACATCAACCTGCCAATTAATGGTTGATGAGGTGTTCTGCCTGCCAGTTGAGGGTACCACTATTCTCGTTCAGAGCACCTTCCAGATGAGGGTGACTCTGCACTTATCTTCACCCGTGGCACGGTACTGACACCCTTCTAGCTAGGGTTAGAAGTTGGACCCCAATCAATTCAGAGAGGGGCATGCCTGTTAGATGATTACCTCCCACAGTTTCAGTTTCAGTTTTAGTATAGAACTCAATTTAGTTCTACAGAATTAGGACTATTAGACACAGTCACCTAACTCAGTATAGAACTCAGTTCAGTTCTTAGAATCAGGGCTGTCAGAAATAGTTAACCAGCTATTAGTAATACAGTTATCAGTAAACTCAGATATCAGTCATTCAGTTATCAAAACCTAGTATCGAGTGTTACTATGATCTCAGATACAACGTATGTGGATATGTGCACAATATTACATAAATAGTGTTTCATCAGTTTCCATTATACATGTACTCTCATTCAGTTATATTCATGTTATTCAATCAGTTATTGTTCATGCATATGAACCTTTGCATATCAGCCTACCTCACTTAGCATACTAGTACATTCAAAGTATTGATGCATACCTTTTCTTTTGTGCTATGATGTTTTATATAATAGGTCCCAATGCATGGTCTCCTAACCGAACTTAGCATCCCAAACTATCAGCAACAGAACTAGTAGTGAGCCCTCATAGTTCGAGGACAAAGTTATCATATTATTTCATTATTTCAGTATTCAGTTTATTTTAGTAGTCAGAGTTAATTGGGGACTTGTCCCACCAACTCTATAATCAGACAGATAGAGGTTTTCAGACTAGACTTTCAGACAATACTCAGTTGTACAAATTATTATTACAGTTGGTATTCTTTATCATTATTTGAGGTTTTGAACCTTATGGAATTTCATCCTATTTTTTTGCATTTATTACAGTATTGTTACTCAGTGCTAGCAGCAGATCTCAGTCATGGGTTAGATTGTGGTCTTTCAGGGTCGTAAGCACCGTGTGGCATCCGGGGTGCAGACTCGGGGCATTACATTACGTGAATGAACTAATTCATGAATGCATGAAGTGACATGAATATATTGATATACAACTAGAACTAAGAATGGAAAAGATATAATCTGAGAAAAACTTGTTACCTTAAACTGAGTCTGAGCTTGCGGAGAAATGATAAGGGTACTTGGTTCATATATATGCTTCTGCTTCCCAAGTGGAACCCTCAACGAACTAATTTTGCCAAAGAACTTTGACCAAGGTAACTTCTTTGTTCCTTAGTCTACGAATCTGGTGATCAGGAATCTCAACTGGGATTTCTTCATAAGAAAGGCTATCCTGAATTTCAGTGCTTTCAAAAGGAACTACAACAGCTGGATCACCAATAAACTTCTTTAACACGAAGACATAAAACACTGGATGAACGGATGACAAATCTGCAGGTAACTCAAAATCATATGCTACCTTCCTAACACGACTTAATATTCTGTAAGGGCCAATATATCGGGGATTAAGATTCCACTTTTTGCCAAATCTCTTCACCCCTTTCATGGGTAAAATATTCAAATAAACTAAGTCACCAACCTTAAACTCAAGATCCCTTCTCCTCACATCTGCATAAGATTTTTGATGACTCTGAGCTGTCTTAAGCCTCTCTATAATCAACTAACCTTTTTTCATAGCTTCTAACACCATATCTGGCCCTATCAAAGCAGCCTTACCTACTTCAAACCAACCAATAGGTGATCTACACCTTCTCCTATAGAAAGCCTCAAACAGAGACATCTGAATACTGGAATGATAACTATTATTGTAGGCAAACTTGATCAAAGGCAAGTGGTCATCTCAACTTTCTTTAAAATCAAGAACACATTCCCTCAACATATCCTATAGGGTATGAATAGTCCTTTCTACTTGACCATCAGTTTGAGGGTGGAAAGCTAAATAGAGATGATCTTGGGCACCAAGACCCTTCTGAAATGCTTTCCAAAAGTGAGAGGTAAACTGAGTACCCCTATCTAAAATGATGGACAAAGGAACTCCATGAAATCTAACCAACTCTCTAATATAGAGCTTAGCATAATCCTCGGCTGAATAGAAAGTATGAACTAGGAAGAAATGGGCTGATTTGATCATTCTGTCAGTAATAACCCAAATCAAATCATGCTGATAATGCGAACGGGGCAACCCTGTCACAAAGTCCATGTTCACCTCTTCCCACTTCCAAGTGGGACTATTAAACTCCTGCAAGGTGCCACCAGTACATCTTAGTAGCTTCTAGATGAATACAGTAACGAGAACTATGCACTTCCACCAAAATCCGATGCCTCAAACCATCACCACACGACACACATAGTCTACCCTGGTATCACAACACACCATCTCCCTCCTTTGGAGAAAACCTCCACTTTATGATCTCTGACTGACTTCTTCAACCTAACCAAACTGGAATCCTTATCTTGTTTCTCCTTTACTTCGGAAACCAAAGAAGATTTGAATTGTTCTGAACCTATATACTACCTTCAGCTAAATCAACCAACCGAACACCTAGTCTATACAACTGATGAACCTCCTGAACTAACTTTTTTTTTATCATTCTCAACATGAGCAACACTACGCATAGAGAGTCTACTAAGGGCGTCTTTCACTATATTGGCCTTTCTCGAGTGATACAAAACACATATCATAATCTTTTACCAACTGCAACCACCTTCTCTGACGAAGATTTAACCCTCTCTGCGAAAACACATACTGCAAGATTTTGTGGTACGTGAACACATCAATATGCACCCCATAAAGATAATGCCTCCAAATTTTCAAGGCAAAAACAACAGCTGCCAACTCAAGATCATCCATAGGATAGTTATTTTTATGAGGCTTAAGTTGTCTAGAGGCATAGGCTATGACTTTACCCCTCTGCATTAAAACACAACCCAGACCAACTCTAAAAGTATCACAATAAACAAAAAACCCATATGAACCATCTGGTAGCGTCAGAACTAGGGTTGAAGTGAGTTGAATCTTCAACTCCTGAAAACTATTCTCACAGGAATCTAACCATTGAAACATAACTTTCTTTTGAGTCAATCTAGACATGGGGGACGTAATAGATGCAAACCCTTCGAAAAAGCATCAATAATAGCCAAGTAGACCTAAGAAACTCCTTATGTCTGATAGAGAGATAGGTCTAGGATAGTTTCTCACTGCTTTGATCTTTTGAGGATCGACACTAATGCCATCACCAGAAATAATATGGCCAAAGAAAGATATTAATCTTAGCCAAAATTCAAACTTACTAAATTTGGCGAACAACTAATGATCTCTAAGAGTTTGTAACATAATTTTGAGATAGTCTGCTTGGTCATTCTCACTACGGGAATAGACGAGGATATCATCAATGAAGACTATAAAAAACATGTCCAAGTACTACTTGAACACTCTATTTATCAAGTTCATGAAGGCTGTTGGGCAATTCATTAGACTGAAGGGCATAACTAGATATTCAAAGTGACCATAGCGGGTTTTAAAGGCTGTCTTTAGAATATCACACTCTCTCACTCTAAGGCGATGATAGCAGGATTTGAGGTCTATCTTAGAGAAATAACTTGCACCCTTAAGCTGGCCGAATAAGTCATCAATCCAAGAAAGAGGATATTTTTTCTTGATTGTGACTTTATTCAATTGGCAGTAGTCGATGCACATTCAGAGAGAGACATCTTTCTTACGTACAAACAAGACTAGAGTGCCCCATGGAGGAACACTGGGCCTTATAAAACCCTTATATAAGAGGTCTTTAAGATGTTCTTTTAACTCTTTAAGCTCAGCTGGAGCCATACGATATAGAGGAATGAAGATGTGCTGAGTATCAGGAAGAAAATCAATACCAAATTATATTTCTTTGTTGGGAAGTACCCCTGGCGAATCTTTGAGAAAAACCTTAGGAAACTCATTGACTACACAGACTGACTGAACTGTTGGAGCTTACGACTTAGTATCTTTGAATCGAACTAAATGATAAATGCACCCTTTTGATATCAACTTTTTGGCCTTAAGATAAGATATGAAATAACTTTTGGGAGATTCGAAACTACCTTTCCACTCAAAAAATGGCTCATCAGGAAACTGAAACTTCTCCACACGGTGCGATAATCTATTGATGTATAGCATGAATGGAGCTAATCAATGCCTAGAACACATCAAAAGCTACCAATTCTAACTCTACTAGGTCTGCTAGTATGATATTATGCAAGACAGTGATAGGACACTTCTTATAGACTCATCTGGCAATAACTGACTCACTCACTAGGGTGGAAACTAAGAAGGGCTCAGAGAGCTTTTCAGGAACTATCCTAAAATTCATTGCAATCAAAGGAGTCATATAAGAGAGATGTGATCCAGGTTCTAACAACCCATATACATCAAAATAAAAGACACAAAGCATACCAGTAATAATATCTGGTGAACTCTCATGCTCCAGTCAGGATGGTAAAGCATAGAACCAATTTTGGCACTGCCTGCCACCGGTACTGATGCACCCTGAGAAGGGAATGGGCGACCTAGTGGGGCTGGTGCACTAGTAGCCTGAGTCTAGGGATGAATATCTCTACTTTCCTACTTAGCATACAAACACTCTTTGATTCCATGACCCAACTTTCCACATCAATAACAACACCTTGTTCCCACCAAATACTTACCAGGATGGTTTCTACCATAATTTGCACATGGTAGGTGACCAATCCTTCCACCTACACTACTCTGAGAACTAGAAATGGAAGTCCTGCTCCACTATTCTTGCTTGATTCTGGGTGTAGGGGTACTGGCTGATGATGGCGCTGGGATAGATGAGTGACCCTAAAACTGCAAATGGTTTCCCCCTCTAGACCTTAGGTAACCATACTCAAGCTATCCATTTCTAGCCTTTTTATTTTTTTTCTCTCTTGCCTTTATCTTTTCTATCTTAATCTATTGAGCATGAGTCATCAAACTAGAAATATCCATGTAACCAATAAGCATGGCAGTCCTACACTCCTTGACTACCAAATCAGACACTCTAGTAACAAAATTACTCTTACTAGATCTAGAGTCAGCTACCAACTCAGGATCATACTTAGACAACTGGGTGAACTTAAGATAGTACTCCTTCACCGCCATCGATCCCTACCTCAGTTTCATGAAATCCTCAACCTTAGCGTCTCTCATCTCACGTGGAAAGAACCTATCTAGAAATACATCCTAAAAAACCTGCCAACTTGTAAGAACTGCATCCTTACCTCTACCTCCCTTCCACATAACAACCCAAGTATAAGCAATACTTTTCAGCCTATAGGATGCCAATTCTATGCCCTCCTCCTCAGTAACATGCATAATTTGAGTGATCTTTCTTACCTCATCAATAAAAAGCTATGGATCCTCATTAACCTTTGACCCAAAGAACTTAGAGGGATTCATTATCATGAAGTCATGAATTTTGGCTATAGCTAAATCACTATTCTGCTGAAATGGGACTGCAGCTTGATGGTTACTTGAACATTAACAGTCACAGCTTGGTCCAGCGCCTGAAAGGCAGCCCAAAATTCAGTATGAGACACATTCTCATTCAGAGGGTTGGCTTGTACTAGTGGTTGGTCACTATTTCTTCATGTATTAGCTCGGTGAAGAGGCATATTCTGTCATACAAAGCATGAGTTAAAGAATATAGAGACAACTATAAGCATGATAGATCATGAAAGAAAAGGATAATTCCTAACTCATTCTATAGCCTTTTGCTAACAAATATGGTGTGCTTCACACCCATGATTAAGACTCTACGTAATGTGACTTATGTGACTCCCTAGGACTTTTTAAACCTTAGGCTCTAATACCAAGTTTGTAATACCCTGAGAATACACCCTAGATGTCACACGATGCTCAAGACTACAAGTAGTCCCAAACTAACCCTTTAAGCTTTCTAACAACTTTGGAACTCATAATAAAGATAAACTTGACATATGAAATTTTAAAATAACTGCATTAATGACTTAACTGAAACTGAATTAATATCTTACTGAAAGTCTTAACTTCAAAATCTTAAAACTAATACTTTAAATCCAAAATAGAAAATAGTCAGACAAGCCTCTACTTCTAACTAGAGTGCCATTTAGACAAGCCCCAACTAACTCAAACTAAACTAAAACGAAATGACTAAATCAGTTCATCAATATCAGAGTCTAATAAAAATGGGTCCTCGAACTATAAGGACTGACCAAAGTTGGGATATAGGTGGAGATTCTCGAAATCAATCACGCTCCTGGAACTGAGCACCAGGACCTACATTATAAGATAATGTAGCACATAGACATATATATGGATCAGCACTTCTGGAATGTACTGAGTATGTGGGGGTAAATACATAAGTAAAACAGTAACTCAACATTCATATAAAACTTGTAAATGGTGCATGCCAAGTGTAAATAACTCACTTTGAACTTGAATAACTAATAGCTGAAAATCTTAAATCATGAATAATAAAACATACTGTATAAATCTTATGAGCCATAACACTTAGTTCTAAAAATTGTACTGTTACTTTTTTTTTTGGGAGGTTCTTCAAACCAACATAAACCATGTGAGCTATCATGGAGTCCAACATCTCACACACACATTGGTAGAGCTGTTCTACCCTTGCCATCAAAATAGAACCTAACTAGAGTGATCACTATACTTAGCCCATATTAGGAGTTGAACCTATGGTGGCACGTAGTTTTGTGGCATGTGACGTTGGTCTCAGACCCAACTTGGTGCTAAATACTAATCCCATATTACTTATATGATCTCTCTTTAGGGAATCCAAAATAAAATAGCATACAAGTTTATAATGAAAACCAGTCATGCTTCTCTATACTTTAAAATGTAATCAACATGAATAAATGTGGATTCCATCTCTTAGCAGAAGATCAAAAGATCAATTCTTGATTTAAATATTAAAATAAACTTATCAAAGAATACTTAAAGGAATAATCTTCTTAAAGTCTCAATACTCAAACTTAGGTCTTAAAACCCATGTACTTAAAATTTCAGAATTTCATAACAAGACTTCATTCTTTATAATCATCTTAAAATCTTTCAGCAATATCAAGTCAAGATAATGAAACTCAATTCATAATATAAATCTTCAAGTCAAAGCATAAATAGATGAAAATGAATATGCACTTTAATATTTAAGTCACTTTATAAATCTATAAACTCAAACAATATAATTTGGGTATAAGCCCTAATTGCAAATCATGTAAATCTTAACTTTAAAACAAGTTTTGGGCAAAAGGATGAAAGAGTATCCTTGTTCATAACTCCACATACCTTAATAGGATTGATTTGATGGATTAAAGCTTGA
The DNA here is from genome assembly GCA_030864225.1 of Capsicum baccatum var. pendulum. Taxonomy (NCBI): domain Eukaryota; kingdom Viridiplantae; phylum Streptophyta; class Magnoliopsida; order Solanales; family Solanaceae; genus Capsicum; species Capsicum baccatum. Next base: position 164,465,387 of record CM061560.1, read on the forward strand.
ATTCTAAGACTTGTGGATGATTGTGAAGCTTTCTTGAACTTCTTGAATTAGGAAACTTTGATCCTTGCTTATTTTGAAGAGAATGAAATGGAGTTTTGGTGTTCTTGAGAGGAGGTTAGGGTTTGTTCTTAAGAGAGGAAGATTTCTTTTGAGAGAGTTTGTGAATTAAATGGCTAATTATGCCTTTTGGGACCCTTAATATCCTATTATGGGTCAATAGGGTTAAGGGAAAAGACTCAAATACGCTCATGGACCCAAAATTCATTAAACTGAACTAGACTACCGATGAGATAAGCGTTGCGCCACCTTACTCTACCGACGAGATATGCGATGCGCTGCTTTGCTCTTCACCTACGCGATATGTGATGCACCATGTCCATATCGTGTTTCCTTGATATTTTGAACATTCAAACAGACCATCAAGCCTCGTCCGAAAAATCTAAAACTTACCCGAGATGTGCTATCGACCACCCCGATCATGAATCAACTTAAAAATCGACATTCTAAGGCTAGAAAGGTCAATATTAAAATCATCAAACTTTAAGAGGCTTGAAAATGACTAACTCTTAACACTTAGTGAAATCTTTCTAAGTCTTGGACCCCTCTAAAAAGCAATAGTGAGTTGAATTGAGTTAGGATCTTACGGGGTCTTACAAGTATTTATAAAATACATATCAAAGTCATATTGAATAGAAAATACAATAGCATATCAAATAGATATATTAACATTAACAAATACAATTACATATCTAAATAGTACTACATGTATTTTCTAAATACATCATACATATTACATTACAATAAATACATATCACTGCATATGTTTTTTAAGAATATATGTCTAGTCTAAACTGTATGTTATCAAATACAAAAATACATAAATAAACTCATATGTATTTACAAAATACATATCATAGCCATATTAAATAAAAATACAACTCCATATAAAATACATATCTTAGCATTAACAAATACAATTACATATCTAAACAGTGTCAAATGTATATCTTAACATTAACAAATATAATTACATATCTTAACATTAACAAATACATATCTTAATAGTAATAACTACAATTTCATATCTTAACAGTAACTGAAAATTAAATATAAATATAATCAAATGTATATAAAAAATAAATATATCTACGGATTATCCATAATATAAAAAAATACAATTAGAAAATACCTCTTTCACTTTATCTTCTTCGAATTCATAATGAGATGAATTTTGATCAACATGATGGTATTTTACTTGATTCTCCTATCTTGTTTGACTTCCTCTTTTTCACAGATTTTTGCACTTTTGGGGGTTTTGGAGATGATGATTTTATAAATGCTTTCCATTTCATGATTTTTGCAATCTTTTCTGGATTGTTACGATGCTTCAATCTCACCTCTTCTATGCTAACTTTTCTCTTCAATAGAATAGGCGTTGAAATTAATTTCAGATCTTCATCTTGTGTTAAATCAAGACTAAATGATGATAGTTCACCAGAAACTAATTTCACAGGTGGTATACCTCTATTTGAACTTCTACGATATGCTTGTTCTGCCATTATATCATGCCTCTATAATTTTCAATAAGAAAATTCACAAATCCCCCCAAAAAACCCGTAGAACAAGTTTGAAGAAAAAAATATAAAAAATATAAAATATATAAATTATATGGAAGATTTAACATGCAATAACTATAAATATCAACTTACCTTATTTGATGGAGCACAATGTTTATCAACAATTTGAGAAAAAAAGGCAGAATTTGAAAAAAAAGGGTAGAAGATTGATGATAGGCGAATTTACAAGCCTATAGCACTAGATTTTGCCCATATTTTAGCCAAGTTTTGAGGACAAATTACATATTTCATGCACTTTTAGTCCTTTTTCCTGTAAGTGAGCTAACGAACATGATTAGCAAGTTTTCAGGTATAAATGATGCAAAATTCAGCATTTTATGGATAACTTGATGCCGAAGAAATCTTCACGAAAGAAGGAGAGCAGCATTTGGGCTCCTATGGACTGAAAGTGATGCATGGAAAACCTGTCCTGGGCAAAAACAGCATTTCTGAAGACTTTGGGGACTAGCAGTAATTTATTAGGATTAGGATTATGATACATTAACCTAGTAGGATTGGGTTAAGTAATTTATTAGCTTAGTAGGAATAGGATATGGGTATTATAAATACCCTATTTTGCTAGAGATTTTTATTCATTCCGCCATTCCTCACAATTCCCCCATTCCATCAATTCCCATCCATCCACCATCCATCCATCCATCAAAACAATTCTCTTTATTAATTCATTGTTGACATTATTTTTCATCTATTTAATTCTTATTTTCCACAACAAGAGAAACGTTACTTTGCAAGGGAGTTCACGCCTAAACTCCTACCACACTTTACTACACGAGATCTTTATTGTGGTATATTAACAATGTCGATTGTGATTTCCATCGCACTCATTGGTAACTAAACTTCTCTGTTGGGGTTATGGAAGCCATATGAGCTACTATCTATTGCTATGAGTTTGTGAATTCGTGACACGTGTGTTGCTTATATCATTATTCTCTTCATCTTAATGCAAATTCTTGTGGCTGCAGACGCATAGAATAACGCCAGTATAGCATTAACTTGTTCGAAAGAAAAGTTATATGTCTGGAAAAGAGATTGTCAAGGTAGTAGGGTCCCATCCCCTATTAAAAAGTTAGTGCTGTAACTGGATTAACCTCTTGTAGAATTTGTACCGTTAGATACGCTTTAAGCTCGAAAGAGTTAAAGTGAAATAATTCTCGAATAGGTCAAAAGACGCCTGGATTTACCATCGAATACAATTCTCTATAAGCACATGCATGTCTGAATTCCACATAACTCATAGCCAATAGAGACGTAAACTCAGAAGGTGGACATAACCCCAACTCTTCAATTCTCATTGTTTTACAACCTACTAAACATTCTTTCTTTTTACTTTGCTATTTTCAGTTCTTACTTTAATATTGTGGTTACACATTACAATCCTCCCTTTTTACGAGACTTGCACCAAAAGTCTAGTAATCTTTGCTTACTTGTTGACCAAGCTATTCCCTGTGGGATCGATACCCAACCCAGTTGGGTTCTATATTTGACAACGACCGCTTTACACTCCTACGAGAGCTGTAGATTGAGCGTTATCAAAAATTGGCACCGTTGCTGGGGAATACGATTGTCAATTAAGTTTGTGATAATTACTAGACCCTTTGGTAAAAGACTCTCATACTTTTACTTTTAGTTTTTGTTTTTGTTTTATTCAGGTTCTGTTGACAGAATGGATGCACAACAAGAAATTGAAAGAAGGGCTGCTCAACAGGAGCAGGCTAGATTAGCTGCATTGGCCGCTGCTCAAGTGCATCAACAGAATATTGATAACCCAGGCCGTGCAACAAATCCTGATGATGAGGACCTGGGCGATGAGGAGCTACTAAACCCACGGCATACTACTGAGGTGGCGGTACCCATGCAGAGAAGAAATCATCAAGTGCTATTGAGGCCTGATCGCCGAGCTGTGCAGATTCCTTTTGATGACGATGATGACGATTTGGATGAAGCTGGTGCCACAGGAGCCATTAATCTGCCACCCTTGGCACCTGGAGCAAAGTTCAATACACTAGCACCATGATTCAGCTTTTGCAACTCAAGGGATTATTTGGTGGACTAGCAGGCGATGATCCAAATATGTATCTGATCAACTTTATTTCTACATGCAAGTCATTCGACAATCCTGGCGTTGGACAGAATGCAATTCGACTGCGCTTATTTCTATTGTCTCTGTCTGGGAAGGCAACTCTATAGTTGAATGGGCTGACTCCTGATTCTATTACTAATTGGAGGCAATTGAAAGATGCTTTCTTAGAAAGATTCTTTTTGCCATCTAAAAGAGCATAGTTGAGAGATAAGATCACCAATTTTTGACAGATTCCAACTGAAGCTCTCCACGAAACATGGGAGAGGTTCAAGACAAAGCTTATGCAGTGCCCAAATCACCATATGACCAATGTCCACTTGATGGAGATATTATACAGAGCTTTGAATTCGGTGACTAAGTCAGTGGTTGATAATGCAGCTGGAGGATCATTTATGGACCTCACCTTTGTGCAGGCAAGCAATATACTAGATCGGATGACAAAGTAAAGTAGAGCTTGGTATACCTGGGATTCTGAGGTAGCAAGCTCTACTGTATCTTTTGGCATGACTGCAGAGCAGAGGCGAAGATAAGAGGATCGTGACCAAGACATGGCTCATATGAAAATGCAGATGGATTTTCTTACAAAGCATCTATTATCAGGGAACACCAAAAAAGTTAAAGCTGTTGCATCAAAAGGAAGAGAGGAATTCGATTCCGAGGAAGAAGCCAACTACTTGAACAATCAGGGGGTTTCTGAGGCAATGCCCAAGGAAACCAAGGTCGGAACAATTATGATAATTCAGGATATAAGGACCGTGATCAAGGTAGTTGGAAGGATAAGACTGACAGGAGTGGTTTGTATATTCCTCCTAGAAGACGTGATGCCGCTGCATCTGGGTCTGAAAATATGTCAATGGAAGATATGATGGCTAAACTATTGAAAGGAGTAGAGGCAACTAATACGGGAGTGAATGAGGTGAAGAACGACTTGTCCTCAATGAAGCAATTGGTTGACTCGCATTCCACTTCAATAAAACAGCTGGAGCAACAATTGAGTCAATTATCTGTGGCATTCAATCAAAGAAAGGCTGGCGCTTTACCTAGCAACACTGTGCAAAATCCAAGGAACGATGGATCATGCATGGGTATTACTACCAGGAGTGGTAAGGTGCTGGAAAATTCATCCCAAAGCAAGCAAGTGGTCAAAAATAAAGAAGATGAGGACGCCATACACAATGACCAAGACGTCCATGACGTCACCCCTAGTGGTCTGCAGCCTGAAAAGACCAAAATTCGAAAGCAAGAGGAGAAGAAAGCCATGGAGAAAACAATTCCATATCCACCACCACCTTTTCCTCAAAGATTGAAGAAGATTGCGGATGATACAAAGTTCAGCAAATTCATGACGATGTTAAAGCAACTGACCATTAATGTTCCGTTGGTAGAGGCACTAGAGCAAATGCCTGGGTACGCAAAATTCATGAAGGACCTTTTAACAAAGAAGCGGGTGGTAAGCTATGAGCCGGAAGATAATGTTCACCATTGCACTGCAATCGCTACAAGATCGCTAGTTCAGAAAAAGGCCGACCCTGGTGCCTTCACTATTCCTTGCACTGTTGGCTCTTTGAACTTTGCCAAGGCATTGTGAGATCTAGGTGCTAGCATCAATTTGATGCCGCTATCCGTCTACAGGAAGTTGGGCTTAGGCGATCCGACACCAACCAATATGAGGCTCGTAATGGCTGATAGGTCGGTAAAATAACCTATGGGTATCTTGAATGATGTGTTGGTGAAGGTTTCTTCATTCATCTTTCCTGCAGACTTCGTTATTCTGGATTGTGAGGCGGATTCTGAAGTTCCCATAATCTTGGGACGTCCTTTCCTTACAACTAGAAGTATGCTTATTGATATGAGAGCTAATGAGCTTTTGTTTCGATTGAATGACGAAGTGGTCCGCTTTGATATATGCAAAGCAATGAAGCAACCCAGTGATATGGATGTGTTCTCCGTAGCTTATGAGGATAAGAAAGCATTATCTGTAAAGAAACAGCTTACTGTTGAGCCATTGTCTGCTGCACTGCTGAATGTTGAGCATGAGGATGATGAAGATTATGAAGAAACTATGTGTGCTCTAACAGGAATAGGGTCCTATTCTCATACTCCTAAGCAGCCGGACCTTGATCTTAAGAATCAACCATCACCAACAGCAAAGACTTTCATTGAAGAGCCACCAGAGCTAGAATCGAAAGAGCTACCAAGTCACCTAAGGTATACGTTCTTGGGATATAAAAATACACTTCCGGAGAGTGTTGCGGATGATTTAAGTGAACATCATGTAGAGGCTCTCATCTCTGCTCTGATGAGGTACAAGAAAGCTATGGGTAGGAAGATTGATGATATAATTGGTATCTCTCCTGAGGTATGTATGCACAAGAGTCATATCGAAGAAGATTGCATGCCTACAAGTAAGTATCAGTGTCGTCTGAATCCATTCAGAAAATGATGCCCCATCTATCTCGATGAAGACTAAGTAATCGAGATAGCTATGTCGTGCCGCGACAATAAATCAAGCGCTTGGTGGGAGGCAACCCATAGTTTTTAAATGTTTTTAATTGTTGTTGTTTTCTTAGGATTTTGTCAAGCCACGACCAAAACTAAGGCGCTTGATGGGAGGCAACCCATTGTTCTAATCATTTTTGTTGTTTTTGAGTGAATGTAGGTACAAGAGGTGTCAAAGAGGAGATTGGTTTCAAATTTTGATTTGGAAGTATTGCATGTTGAAGGTGATAAAGTAGGAATGAAGAAGCAAAAGGCTATGGATTGAGCATTGCTCATGAAAATATAGGCATCGAACAAGGCTAGGCCTAGGTAAAACTAGGCCACGAACAAGGCAAGGCCTATACTATGGCCTAAGGTCTCAGAATCTAGTGTGCCATAGCATAGGCACCGCCCATGCTCAAGTATGCCATAGCATAGGCGCCGCCTATGCTAAAGCCTTTTGTCTCTGAATCTCATATGCCATGCTAAAGGCGCCGCCTATGGTCACTAAAGGCTTTGCAATAGGCGCTGCCTATGGTCACCAAATGCTTTGCAAAAGGCGCTGCCTATGCTCACACAATGCCATAGCATAGGCGCCGCCTATGCAAAAGCATTTCTGCTCAACTAGGCATGGCCTATGCTATGGCATTCTGCTCAACTAGGCAAAGCCTTAGGCGCCGCCTATGGTTACTTTTGGTCTCCAAATCCGATTTTAAATGGGTCAAAACCCGACACAAGCTTGTTCTATAAGTAAGAGACTTAGTCTTAGACCAAAAACACATTGCAAACCTAGCATAAGCGCCGCCTACCTCTCCAAATCCTCTCAAAAAATTTCCCTTTTGCTCTTTTACTTTGCAAGAACATCATCCAAGGTCATCAACCAAGTAAGTACTTCTTTGTTCTTCATTTATACTCCGTAAGTACTACACTACTACACCTATAATGAATTGTTAAATCTTGAAGTAGTATTGGTGATTTGAATATGTTTGAATTGTTGTGACACAACTAAGTGAGTAAACGAATACGTAAGGATAATCTTAACTTGTTACCAACTTGAATTTCATTTTGATGCATTGTCATACTTTCTCGGAATTGACATGGTCACTAAAATTTCATAATCTTGTCACTTGCATACTTACATTTTGGAATGACTTTTTCATCGAGATAAGAATTATGGTTGACTACCAACATGTGAGGTTATGATTATTTCTAGATGCTATACCTTGATTCAATCTCTATGTAGTAGTCTTGATATATCAAACATGGAAGTATTGCCAAGATTACAATAAGTATGACTGCGCTGAACATATGGTTGGAACATATCACCTAAATGTATGTCGATGAAGTCTGAGTAATCGACAGCATTCACTTAATTAGTTTGTGTCAACAAATTAAGTGTGGGGTGGTGCCACTATTGTCTGTTTGTTGATTGAATCTTCCAAGATGAATCTAACATGACTCTATTGACATCTCAGGTACAATGGCACCAAAAGACAAGAAAAGCAACCACTTCACAAAAAGGCCAGAAAAAAGGAAGAAAAGAGCAAGCTGAATCCTCTGTACTGCAAATACCTCGACGCACTCTTGGAAACAAGTGGGGTACTTATGAGGAACTTCTGAGGATGACGACTCTGATGATGATTTCGATGAATGGGGTATGACCCCAGACATAGAGGATGAGTCCGACTAACCAGGTTCTTCTTATTTATATTCCATTGAGGGCAGTGTGTCCCGTTTAATCTTGGGGTGGTGGTATTTGCATGCTATACTCCTTTATCCGCATTTGCATTTATGTTTGTTTGCTTAGCTAGTTTTTTTTTCGTTTTTCGTTTTTTTAGTAAGCAAAGCTTTTTTTCGATTAGAATTTTTTTTTTAACTTAGCTTTGCATGAAATTATTCTAATAGGCAGCATGAGATTATAACAAGAGTACGTGCTAAAATCATGACTATTGAGACGTTTAGGCTCTAATTGTGACTCACTATGTGATATTGTGTGGTTCAATTCCCTCATCTGTTGGGTCAAGAGTCTATACTACTCCCAATAAAGTCGACCATGTGCCTTGTGTGTGTGAGGATATTGTATATTCTATGTTTGTGGCTGATGCTAGAACTTTCCTGGTATGTATGTAAAGCGAAAATAAAGAGTGCAAGTCTAGGAGATGATTTAGGCATTTCTTTGGCAACCTATACTTGTTTACCTTCTTTTTACCTACCCGTGGACATTATCCTAGATAACCCCTTTTGAGCCTTTAGCCTATTTGCTTTGACAACCTCATATGTAAGCCTAATCTATTTTTTTCAAGACCATAATTTGATCCAAATTCCTAAGTGCTTTAAATTGAAAGAGTCATGTGACAAAATAAGAGGAAATTGGATGAGTATGATGCCTTAGAATGTATTGGTGCTTGAATTTGTTATGAAAAAGAATTGCTATCATAAGAGGTATGTTATGAAAAGAAAAAGGAAAAGAAAACTAAAAAGTTAGTTATGTTCAAAAAATGAAAAACAAAAGAGGTGACAAAGGGAGGTAGATTAAAAGAAAGCAAAAAGGTTGTTTGAAAGAAAAGTGTTAATGACATAATGTGATGTATTAAAGCACTTAGGGAACTTAGTCACTATTTCTGGCCAAAATAGTCCTACCCGTCCCTTAGCATACATTACAACTATCAAAAGACCTATTTGATGATAGGCGAATTTACAAGCCTATAGCACTAGATTTTGCCCATATTTTAGCCAAGTTTTGAGGACAAATTATATATTTCATGTACTTTTAGTCCTTTTTCCTGTAAGTGAGCTAACGAACATGATTAGCAAGTTTTCAGGTATAAATGACGCAAAATTCAGCATTTTATGGATAACTTGATGCCAAAGAAATCTTCACGAAAGAAGGAGAGCAGCATTTGGGCTCCTATGGACTGAAAGTGATGCATGGAAAACCTGTCCTGGGCAAAAACAACATTTCTGAAGACTTTAGGGACTAGCAGTAATTTATTAGGATTAGGATAATGATACATTAACCTAGTAGGATTGGGTTAAGTAATTTATTAGCTTAGTAGGAATAGGATATGGGTATTATAAATACCCTATTTTGCTAGAGATTTTTATTCATTCCGCCATTCCTCACAATTCCCCCATTCCATCAATTCCCATCCATCCACAATCCATCCATCCATCCATCAAAACAATTCTCTTTATTAATTCATTGTTGACATTATTTTTCATCTATTTAATTCTTATTTTCCACAACAAGAGAAACGTTACTTTGCAAGGGAGTTCACGCCTAAACGCCTACCATACTTTACTACACGAGATCTTTATTGTGGTATATTAACAATGTCGATTGTGATTTCCTTCGCACTCATGGGTAACTAAACTTCTCTGTTGGGGTTATGGAAGCCATATGAGCTACTATCTATTGCTATGAGTTTGTGAATTCGTGACACGTGTGTTGCTTATATCATTATTCTCTTCATCTTAATGCAAATTCTTGTGGCTGCAGGCGCATAGAATAACGCCAGTATAGCATTAACTTGTTCGAAAGAAAAGTTATATGTCTGGAAAAGAGATAATGTCAAGGTAGTAGGGTCCCATCCCCTATTAAAAAGTTAGTGCCGTAACTGGATTAACCTCTTGGAGAATTTGTACCGTTAGATACGCTTTAAGCTCGAAAGAGTTAAAGTGAAATAATCCTCGAATAGGTCGAAAGACGCCTGGATTTACCATCGAATACAATTCTCTATAAGCACATGCATGTCTGAATTCCGCATAACTCATAGCCAATAGAGACGTAAACTCAGAAGGTGGACATAACCCCAACTCTTCAATTCTCATTGTTTTACAACCTACTAAACATTCTTTCTTTTTACTTTGCTATTTTTAGTTCTTACTTTAATATTGTGGTTACACATTACAATCCTCCCTTTTTACGAGACTTGCACCAAAAGTCTAGTAATCTTTGCTTACTTGTTGACCAAGCTATTCCCTGTGGGATCGATACCCAACCCAGTTGGGTTCTATATTTGACAACGACCGCTTTACACTCCTACGAGAGCTGTAGATTGAGCGTTATCAAAGATACGGTTAGATTAGAGGAAAGTGAAATAGTTGAGTGAAAAATGGAAAAAGTAAAGTAGTGAGAGTAAAACACGCACTTGTATAGTTAATGGGCAAAATAATGTTACTTTTGCTATAAACTGTAATTTTAAAAAAGTGTTGCTATTTATTGTAATTATAGTATTAAGTTTGTCACTTTCTGTATTTTTCCTTTTTGGTTTAGTCAATATATAGGTAATTTACTTCAAAGTTTAACAAGAAGTTTCTTTATCTTCCTTAATTTATACATGAATCTTATAGGAATTACTACACTACTATAGAAAGGTCAATAAAAAGTATGACGTTAGAGAAAATGCCCACATGCATTATAATCACATAATCAACTACAACCAACTTTCACCGGCGAACCTTTGGGTTCTTAGTATGAGGACCCAAACCATGTTTAATAGAGGTACCCAAGTAGTATCATGTGCACAGTTGCAGATCGAGTACAATGCATCTGGGTTCTTCATAACCCAAAATGTCACCAATCATATAAGCAGATATTCATTAAGCAGTTGTCCCTCATTAAGACGATACTGCAGAGCATAAGAAAAATCTCTAAGATTATAAAGAAATTCACTCACATAGCAACTCATATAAGTTATGAACTTAAAATAATTGTACTTTATTTTGACTTCGCATTACATTTAATTTTGACGAGTTGTTTACTTTTATTAGCCAGATTATTAGTTTAAGTCATAGAATTTTGATTTTAATCATATGTTTATTGGGGTGAAGATAGGTATATACAATGTATAGTCATCTATAATTAATGTATTATCTTTTCTTATTATATAACGTTTAGATTGGTAGCTAATGTATAATTATTAAACATTTCATGTATAATCATTATATAATTAATATATAATTATCTTTATTTACTTTCTCCGTCTCAATTTATGTGACACACTTTTCTTTTTAGTAAGTCCCAAAAAGAATGACACATTTCTACATTTAGTAACAATTTAACTTTAATGAAATGATTTGCAGGCACACAAATATCTATGACTTATTTTAAACCAGAAATTTCAAAAGTCTTTCTTTTTTTTATTAACTCTGTGTCGATTCAAATTACATCACATAAATTGAAATTAAAGGAGTATTATATAATGTTTATACACATGTTATATAATAATTATACACCAATTAGAAAAAAGATCGATACATTAAAGCTCTCGCTATGCGCGGGGTCTGAGAAGAGGCTGGACCACAAGGGTCTATTGCACACAACCTAACCTTACATTTTTGAAGAGATTGCTTTCATAGTTTGGTCCCCTAATCTCCTGGTCACATAACAACAACTTTACTTGTCATTCCAAAGCTTCCCTTCAATATACACAATTATAAAGGGTAAACATTAAATTACAATATTTTAATTATCAACAAAAACTATTTCTGCACAGATACATAAAGTTTATAAATATAATATAACCACAATTTTTATGATTATTTTCTATAAACTAGTTTTATGCTATCAAAATTAGAAAACTTACATAAATCTCAACAAGTTTACACCTAATTACTCTCTATCCTTACTCGTTGCTAAATTATAAATAATCTCTTATTTTGTATTTTTGAGTACATAAGTAGTATCTGAATATAGAATTCTGAAGTTGAGATACATAATTTTGAACTCAAGAATGTAACAGTTAATTACTTTATTTTTTCTTGGATACATAATTAGCACTCGAATACATAATTTTGTTTTAGATACATAATTTTTATTACTGAGATACATCCATTCTGAAACTATTTGGTCAAGATACAAAATCATTAACTAGATCAAAGAGAAATACATAATTAATATTACGTATTTGAAAATTTATGAATTTTTGGATGTATTCCACAAAAAGAGATTTAGGTAATTAATAAAAATGATAGAAATTTTATGTAGTTTAGTAAAATGGGAAAGGACATAAAGAGCATTTCAGATAAAACTATTGACACGGAAACAACTATTGAATTTTAATTTCATTTTCTAAGTATTTGCTGACAACTTTATATAATAACGATACAAATTTGATATATATATCTTATACATATATGTATTTCATACAATACAAATACAAGCTCTATATGCATCTTATACATACATATATATATATATATATATATATATATATATATATATATATATATTAATTATACAGTAACGATACAAATTCTATGCACAACATACAAAAAATGTATATTCTATATAACAATGCTACAATTTTTACCCATAAATTCATCACTTGTAACACCCCACATTTCGGGCTGGAATAAAAACCATGACCTGGTGCATTGATAATCACAGAGCCTTAAATCCTATGCCAATTTGGCATGTTTATGTAGTATGTGAATCCATTTGAGCATGAATTTAGACCATAGAGGTCCTTCAACTCAAGGACGAGTTGAAACTATTTCGATCGATTAAGTTTTAGTGGACGTTGTAATTTTTGCCAGCTTCCATCGACCATAACTCTCTGTATATGTAGAATTAGAGAGCCTATTATGTGTCAAATGATAGGTTTTCGAGTTAAATTTCCAACGATACCAATTTCGCAAAAACCCAACACCCGAGAAAGAAGTTAAGGCTTTTCAAAGTAGTATGCGTCGCTTAACCAATCGCACATGACCACTGGAAAGCATATGCGACGCTTATGTAAATATAGGCAATATCATATGCGTAACCTATGAAAATATTTGCGATATCTTATGTGGCGCATATCTTATGGTTTCAACTAACTTAAAAACTCCATTTTGGGGGGAAAATGGTCCTTTTCCCACCCTTATTCAGCCATAAACAAGAAATTCAGTCCCCAATTCTCCAAAATACATCCACATTCATCTATAAATTCTCAAGAACACTCCCAAGGGTTTCAAACTACAAATCCAAATAAATCAAGATTTAACCGTGGGTTTTCAAAATTGATTAGAGATTCAGAATCCCCAATCTACAGGCTTCAAGAAGCACCTATTATTTTCTAAAATAGAGGTAAGCGGGGTTTTTCTAAATTCTCATGGGCATAGAAAAATCATGTTTTAGAATGGAGTTTTTAAATCTATGTATATATTCATGTATTAAATGTTTAAACATTATTGTTTTGGTCTTTTGACCTTCCCCAAAGTGATTTGAGAATATGAATATATGAAACCATGGTTTGCCGACCCGGGTATATTATTATACGCTGACTTAAGTGTCGTGTGGCGTATCAGACTTAGAAACTCCAACCCTTGTGGCATACTTGGGTTGGAGGCTTCCCTGCTGAGTCAATGGAGGATTCCATATCACCCGTGGAATATCAGACTTGTAGGGGATACCACCAAACTCAGAAGTAATACACCGATCAGAGTTTGAGATTTACAGACAAGTTACAAGTTTTCAGAAGGTGCCCATGTGTTTTTCAGAAACTATTTTATGCATATTGTTTGATGAACATTTGCTCTTATGTATTATATATATATGTTCAATTACTCTATTTTAGATTGCTTCTCTTGCCAGTACAATTGTGCTGACCCCCCTTTCTCTCAGGTACTGAGGCGTAGTCTAGGGGTCCAGATCCTCATTAGAGTCTACAGACAGGGTTGTCTCAAAGTTCAGTTGGTGAGCCTTCTTTTCTTCGAACGGCCTAGTCATTTAGGTATTTATTTCTGTATGGCTTTTGGTCTGCTGGGGGCATTGTCCCAGTTATTCAGATAGTATTTTAGTAGAGATTTCATAGACTATTGCAGATATTTATTAAAGATTGTTGGGCATGTTTTCAAGCCTTTAACTATTTTAAATTGTTGATCATGTTTTCGTATTATTGTGTCTATTCTGTATTACCTTGATCATATGAATTATGTGCATGATTACCAGATAGACAGAGGGCGTTCTAGGACTTCGAGTTCAAGAATGCTTTCCACGGCCAGAGCCCCTATTTGGGTCATGAAAAACTTGGTATCAAAGCACGGTTCATGGTCCCAGGGTGTCTGCGAAATTTCATCGGGTAGAGTCTTGTTTATGGGTGTGTAGCACGCCACACTTATAAGCAGGAGGCTACAAGGCATTTAGAAATGTCTCTCTTTCTTCATGTTCTAGTTCATGCTATAGAGTCAGAATGTTCCTCTTTCATACTCTAATTCGTGCTATGGTGTCACCCATATAAAAAGAAAAGTCATCCTAATTTCTTCCTCACTCTGGTGTTTCCAGATATTCTCTGATTATCTAGCAGAAATTTCAGAAGTCCAATAAAAGATGGGAGAGGAGTTCCCTAGTGTAAAATTGTGTCCTCATTCTTATGAGACATTCAGTTAAGACAAGTGTAAGATATGTATTCTTGAGTCATTGAATATTATGTATCAAGCTTCTATATCTTGTAATCTTGATATCATTGTGTTGTTGAAAACAAAAGTCTAGTGAAGCCGTGTAAGGCCTATTTCGATTCACTAGCAACTTGCTGTTCATCTTATTGTTCTTATGGTTGTTGGAACTTTATTTCCACCCGAGTAGTAGTATAAGTTAGAGTTTTGGTGTCATGACTTATTGGTAGTGAAATTAGGCCAAGAAGTTTGTGATATGAAGTCATAAGGTTAGAGGTCAGAGTGAGGGTGACTTTTATGATTAAATATTTATAGTTGAATAACCATTGATTGAGAATGATTTACCCTTTCATGGTGGTAGACTAATGTGGTGGTACCATTTATGAATTGTATAGTAGTCCGTGGAGGAAGTGTTGACTCAGAATGTTATTTGTTTTCTTCCTTTCAAAATAGAGAAAGAGCTCAGAGTGGATACCTAAGGTGGTTATAGAAACCCCTTACAGGCTATGAATGAAAATGGATAGATTAGCCAGTAGGTTGTAAGTATAGACTCATTGTCATATGGGGTATCTGAAGGTAGTATAAATGCCCATTGGGGTAAGCAAGTGTGATGTGAGAAAGCCTTATAAGTAGATAAGATTGTATGGTTATAATATAAGCTTAAGGTTGATCATGTCTATTATGTTACCTTACCTCCTAACCTTCTTCTCATTGGTAGTTGTAAACTAATACTACTTGTGAGAAAGTATATTTTTGAAGTACTTAGGTAGAATATCCCAATTTGAAGGATAAGTATATTTATATTATGTTGCACTCTTCATTGGTTGTAAATGATTGATGCTAGACTATAGGCTTGAATTTAAATGGTGTGGTGGTCAATAGTGGCAAGAGATTGATGATACATGTTTTGTGGGATTAGATTTGTAAGCTTGACGTGTTGAAATAGTACGTGCTAATGGATTATGACAAGGAAAATTGTAAGGTCATGATCGATTATTGTGGTTATGAATTTCTAGTGTTCTAGTGTTTCTTGATGTTTATTTCATAGTTTCTAAGTGAGGATTATGTGTAAGGTTGGTTGTAAATCATGTTTAGCACTAGACATTAAGTTTGAAACAATTGATGGCCATGGAGGTAGATATGATGATTTCTTGGTTAATGATACTAGTTATATGGAAGTGATGTATAGGCTTACAGTGTATGCAAGTGCCTAAGTTTATTTGATTCGTAATGAAGTATGACATTGTATATGTGATGTAGAAGTATGCCCAAGGTGGTATGAAGCTATAGTATTTTTCTAAGGCTATTACATATTGTGTGTGGATACTAGTACCGTTGAGTTTCTAGGTGGAAAAAGACTAGCTAGATGGTATATGGTGTTCTAAATAGCCAAGTTAAGGACCTTTGAATGATAGCGTTGAGTCTTTTGATATGAACTTGATTCTCATGGTAGAGAAAAATAAGTTTGAAGTTGCTATATTGGTAGACTACGATAGAAATAGAGTGGCTCATTGAAGACTTGGTGATACCCATGTTAGGTGTTATAATCTAAGCTCGAGTCCTTGAAAGCCGTTCTAATGGAAATAAGAGTAGAGGAACTAGAGGCTGTGCACTTTAACTTTGGGGATACTCATGAAGATTCAAAGTTAGTAAGTGTTCGAGTAATAAAGGATGACTATTGGGGTTACAGAATGATAGAGTGTGCCTCAGGAGGTAGTATTAGGAGTGGGCGTTCCACTCTCATATGTGGTCTTTCGGGTTAAGTTTTATTAATTTTGTGTATTGTCATATTTCAGAACCCTGAGTACAATAAGTGCAGTTAAGTTTAAAGTCTAGTAAGGTATCTCCCAAAAATTTAAGATTATTACTTGAAGCGAAGGGAGAGATGACTAAACGAATAACCAAGTAAGACTCTCAGATTCTTGTAGTGATGTTATGATGATATGGAACATCAAAAAGTAAGGGTAAATCTCAATCCATTCCTATCTCAGTATTTCTCAGTGATCCTAATACCTACTCATGTTTTATAATTTAGTTCCATGATCAGTTCACGTTCATACATATGATAGAGAGTCATGTACTCATTCTTTATAATGTGATCCATTTCCATAACTCATGTTTTACGCCAAATGATTGGCGAGATTCAGCTTATAGCCATGAATACCCTAAATTCAGAGCACTTTGGTGAGTCCCTATTGTTGTTTTGCTATTCCTCAGGCCTCAGATGAGTGTCAAGCTTAATATAATATCATTCCATGCCTCCAAATCTTATGTTATAACCTTTTTGTGACTCCTCCTTATGCGATGATAGTGGTGGTGAGTAATTATTCCTTATTGACGAAAGATCATAGTACGCTTATTTAGATAAGGCCATAAGTATGAAGTGAGATTTGGGGCCAAGTTTTTATTTATGTGATGGTTAATGGAATTTTGTATGTGTATGTTCTTGGGGTAGCTCGTGGGAGTGATATTGATAGTGGTTTAGAGAATATGTGAAGTATGCCTTTATGGGTGTTTTCTTTGAAGTTCATATATGGTTATAAAGATAGGCTTGAATGGCATGTTGAGATTGTTGTAAAGGAACGCTATATGCTCTAGAGACTTCATAGTAAGAGTTCAGAGTAGTCATTGAAGTAGTAAGGCATGTTATACTTAGGATGTGATCTTTAAAGGAGATATAGAAGATTGCATCATATGGTTTAGAATAATACCGTGGTCTGGCATGTTGTATTTTTGTGACTTAAAGTTAGGCTTGATCACAACGAAGGGATTAAGTTATTTCCGACATTAGTAGAAAGATTTGTCAATGCTCATATGAGAATTTTAAGCTGAGTTGAATGAATATGATATTTAAGGAGAATAGTATAGTTAAGTGATATTCTAGAAGTGTGCTACGCTTCAAAGTAAGAAGTTGTAATGCCAAAGGCCTGGTAATTCTATCCTAATTCAGAAGTTATATGCCTATGTTCCAGGATGTAGAGTAGTGTCAATATGGTGATTCCTCAATTGGATGTTTTGTGTAATCCATACCCAAGATTCATGGCTCCCTATGACTGCTAGAATTTCTTTAGAGAATAGTGATGAAGAGATACTCCAGTTAAGTATGAGGGTGTAGTATAATTTAGTCTGTATGACCAATAAGTCAGTTTAGCAGTTAGATTCGCATGACTTGTTTTCTCGTCTTTGAACTTATTCATGCTACTCGAAATCTCAGACATGCTACTATTCCAAGATAGAGTATACCAGCAGTTATGAGTATAGCCCATTTCATGTATCATGCATTAAATTCAGATTCCAGATGTTTAGTTATGATTCAATTTGTAGGTGCCCTGTGCATCGCCTCAGTTTTCCGAGTATCTTAGTAAATTGAGCATTCATAGAGGGACATAGGGTACCAAGAGGGAGGTACTCCATTCAGTTGCATGCATAGATTCTTATTATAAGCTTCACATAAGTTATTATTGCATATTTATCCAAACGTTCATACGTTAGTTCAGTCAGATATGCATGCATTAGAAATGCATGTTCAATAGAAAAGTTCATCATATTAGTGTATTCAGTCCTGCATTCATGAGAACAACTCGGTCACACATCCATGCATCAAATATGCATGATTCATTATGAGAATTCAGCCTATGAGTAGCTTCAGTTTTGTATTCCATGCCTCGGATATACATGTCCGACATAAGCATTTACAACATCAGTAGTTCCAATATTATAGTCATGTTTCTGATCAGTGTATTCTTTCTTAGGGAACATATCATGTCAGCGTTATCCCATACCCTTAATACTTCGACATTCTATCCATCATTCAAGGAAGAATGATCCTAAGGGGGAGACAATGTAACACCCCACATTTTGGGCTAGAATAAAAACCATGACTCTGGTGCGTTGATAATCCCAGAGCCTTAAATCCTATGCCAATTTGGTATGTTTATTTAGTATGTGAATCTATTTGATCATGAATTTAGACCATAGAGGTCCTTTAACTCAAGGACGAGTTGAAACTATTTCGATCGATTAAGTTTTAGTGGACGTTGTAATTTGTGTCATCTTCCATCGACCATAACTCTTTGTATATGTAGAATTAGAGAACCTACTATATGTTAAATTATAGGTCTTCGATTTAACTTTCCAACGATACAGATTTTTCAAAAATCCGACACCCGAGCAAGACGTTATGGCCTTTTAAAGTAGTATACGTCGCCTAACCAATCACACATGGCCACTGGAAAGCATATACGATAGCATATGTGGTGCCTATGTAAATATAGGCGATATAATATGCGGCGCCTATGTAAATATATGCGATATCATATGCGGCGCATATCTTATGGTTTCAAGTGACTTAAACACTCCATTTTTGGGAAAAAAATAGTCCTTTTCCCACCCTTATTTAGCCATAAACACGAAATTCAGTCCCCAATTCTCCAACATACATCCACATTCATCTAAAAATTCTCAAGAACACTCCCAAGGTTTTCAAACTAAAAACCTAAATAAATCAAGATTTAACCGTGGGTTTTCAAAATTGATTAGAGACTCGGAATCCCCAATCCACAGGCTTCAAGAAGCACCCATTGTTTTCCGAAATAGAGGTACGCGGGGTTTTTCTAAATTCTCATGGGCATAGAAAAATCATGTTTTAGAATGAGTTTTTTGAATCTATGTATATATTCATGTATTAAATATTTTAGCATCATTGTTTTAGTATTTTGACCTTCCCCAAAGTGATTTGAGAATATGAATGTATGAAACCATCTATTTAAGAATGAATTCTTGTTGAGAGCATGATTTTCGGTGAATTACCTCTTTAGTGAATTTTTCAGATTTCTCATAGCATATGAATTGTTTTGCAATGCATCCCTGAAAAGCACTATATGAAATGATTGAACTATTGTTATGATTTAAAAGTGGTTTTAAATCACTAAAGAGGGAATCTACCATGAATGTTTAATGTTCATAATGCATGTAATTAAAGAATGCATGGATTTTCTAAAGGCACTAGACCACCATATGTTGATGAAGTTTTTGCATGATTTTGACTTGAGTTTCGAAACACGAAATCTTCTATATCAGTTGCATTTTTTTTGTGGTCTAAATTATGCTTTAAATGAAAGATTTCGCTTAATGTATTATTTCTCAGAAATCATGACTTGCAAGTCTTGGTATGACGATACCAATTCAGACCAATGTCATATCAGACTCAGACTAATAGACATTTCAAACTATCATGATTTTAGACATTCAGAATGTTGCATGTACAAAAAAGGTTAAAAATGGGCATACAGAGATGTTAGGTGGTTCCCTGAAGAGGGATTGAGTTCAAGCAACTCATTGCCTAAAACCGTGGTTTGCCGACCTGGGTATATTATTATACGCTGACTTAAGTGTCGTATGACGTATCAAATTCAAGAACTCCAACCCTTATGGCATACTCAGGTTGGAGGCTTCCCCGCTGAGTCAGTGACGAATTCTATATCGCCCATGGAATATCAGACTTGTAGGAGCTACCACCTAACTCAGAAGTAATACACAGATCAGAGTTTGAGATTTACAGACATGTTACATGTTTTCAGAAGGTGCCCATGTGTTTTTCAGAAATTGTTTTATGCATAATGTTTGATGAACATTTTCTCTCATGTATTATATATATATATATATATATATGTTCAATTACTCTATTTTGGATTACTTCGCGTGCCAGTACAATTGTGCTGACCCCCTTTCCTCCCAGGTATTGAGGCGCATTCTAGGGGTCCAGATCCTCAGTAGTGTCTACAGACAGGGTTTTCTCAAAGTTTAGTTGGTGAGCCTTATTTTCTTTGGAAGGCATAGTCATTTAGGTATTTATTTCAGTATGGCTTTTGGTCTACTGGGGGCCTTGTCCCAGTTATTCAGATAGTATTTCAGTAGAGATTTCGCAGACTGTTGCAGATGTTTATTAAATATTGTTGGGCATGTTTTCAGGCCTTTAATTATTTTAAATTGTTGACCATGTTTCCATATTATTGTGTTTATTCCGTATTAGTTTGATCATATGAATTATGTGCATGATTACCAGATAGACAGAGGGCGTTACGGCCAGGGCCCCGGTTCGGGTCGTGACATCACTTTATTTTTTATGAACTTTAGTAGTATAGTATATGTATTGTATCAATATAGTATTTAAATTGTAAAACTACCTGAGCCAAAATAAACCAAATTATGAAACGATCATAATATGAAATTTTTTTGGGCCGGCTGGCCATGAATGTCCAGTGATTAAATACAGACCGATTATTTTTAAAAGAATTGGCTCATATCCTTTTTCCTTAGTAAAAATAAAGGGAAATTTTCATAAAAGCACAACTTTAGTTTCTAAAATTACTAAAAATCCCTTCAGTATTAGAAAATTACAAATATCCCAACTTTAATTAATTTGGGTTAAAAGTTGAGATACATCCTAAAATACCCTTTTCACCTATTTTTAACTATACCAACTATGGTTTCGTCCTACATCAACGGCGAAATTTTTGTGGTGATTTCATCCCACAATTTTCTTTTCTCCTTCTTCACATTTTCAAATTAAGGTATTCCCCCCCCCCCCCCCACCCCAAATTCATCTTCAATTTTTTCTTATCATATTCAACGATTTTAACAAAAATCAAACAAAAGAACTACATTAATTTCGTTAACATTGTTGAATATAGGCTTACTTTTTTGAAATTTTGTGCCTATTTCGGTTCAATTAACATCATGAATATAGATTCAGGTCCATCTTTTAATATTAGAATCTCTCAAGTAAATATCTGAAATTAGCTATTTTCTTATTCATGAATTGTGTTTCTGAATTTCTCCGTGAACAAGATGTGTTGGTTTATCTTTTCTAAAGGTAAATATTGTAGAAACTGTAGACACTTCTAGATTATCTGTGAACCTCGATTAGCTTAAGCTTATTTCTTCATACAGATCGGTTGACTTACAAATAGATATTCTACAAGAAAGCAAAGAAAACCAATTCATGTTGTACAATATTATAGGCGATTTCAGAAGATAGTTGTCATGATGTAACACCCCACACTTTTCCTAGCTTAACACCATCCCTAGAATGTCAAATATTTGCTCCAAATATAAATACCTTTTATTTCATGCTGTATTTTCTAGATTTAAACTTTTTATTGTGTGGTAAATTGAATAAGTTTTCTATCGATACCAAATTCACCCAAATCCGATACCCGATTGAGGAGTTAGAACATTTTTAAGTTGACAGTGTCCCACTTGAGTAACCACCACGTCGCAGTGAAGGAAAATTTTATAATTGTCAAATCCAGTGGATCTTCGCGATATTGGTACATCGCAGAGAGGTCCAAATTCCTAATTGTCAAAATACAGTAGCCCAACGCAATACTGGCGCATCGCGCCAGTGGCCAAAATGGCATTCTAAAGGGGCAACACGATTGTGGCGTGTCGCAGTGAATACCCAGTTCCCACTTGTCCTTTTCCAGTGAGCTACCACGATAGTGGCGCGTCACGGTGGCCTACTAAATCGGAATTTGTGCTTTCTTTTCCAATTCCATTTAGATGTTTAATATGGGCATTTTGGTCAATCTCCAAGGCCCTAATTCGTGTAAAACACATTATTAAGCATATTCCAAAGCACTTTATGCTTATTTTATCAATTTTTGCTCAAAACAAAACCCTAGAACTCAAGAGCTTCTTCTCCAAGAAATTTAAATCCTCCATAGTTTCTCCAAGAAAGCTCTAAATTGAGGATTCCCAAGGCAAGATAATCAATAACTCATCTCCAAGAACTCAAATAGGAATCAATAGATCAAGTTTCTTTATCTAATCTTCAATCAAGGTATGAGGGGTTACGGATAAGGACAATCCTCTCGTCCTTGTGTTCAAAACTTATTTTAATTCTAAGTTTACTAAATTTTATATGATTTTCCATGAAATTCAAGTTAGGGTTTATACCCATTATTGTTATTTACAAGCTTATGAGATTTCTAGTGATTTAGAAGTTGAATTACATGATTATGTTCATATTTTCATGCATATTGCAAAACATTTCGGATTTTGAATTAATTTATCAATGTTTACATTATCAAGCATAAAAATTATGATGTTTTAATGTGAGTTTGATGCATGGGTCATTAAACCCTAATTAGAGATTGCTATGTCAAGATTGTTTGCGCTATGAGCACCCTATGATAAGATTATTCTCAGATTTTTGATAAAGATTTGACCTTTTGGTCCTAGGGTAAGATAAAGAATCCACATTGTTCATATGACTTGAGATTTAAAGAAAAGAAAGAGCATAATTGGTTTTCTTGTAAACCCTTGTGCTATTTTGAAGTGGATTTTTTTAGATTCTACGCATAAGAATGAGAGTAGTATTTAGCACCGAGATGGGTATATTACCTAGGTTTCATGCCCCAGAACTACGTGCTCCTGTAGGATTAAGATTATTCCCACTTTTACGTGGATGACTAAGATTGTAATCACTTATGATAAAAAGTTCTATTCCGATGGCAAGGGTAGAACAACTCACCTCAATGTAGGCAAGACGTGGGACTCAATGAATGCTCACATGGTTTATGTCGGTTAGAAGAACCTCCCAAAGTTCCTAAGTCCCTACCAGTAAAGATTTTCATAATAGTTTTAAAGTATTTTCTGTACTAGTAAAAAAACACTTTGTAAGAATTTCCTTAAGATAACGTATTTTCTCTAATAAAAAAGAATAACAATTTTTTTTTAGAAAACTATGTGTAAAGGCTCACGAAGTTATTCAGACTATGCTTTACAGAAAGACTTTAGCTATAGTTTTCAGCTTTCAGTTCTCAGATTTAAGAGTAAGTCCTCTCTACACTTAGACAACATGATTTAAAAAGAGAAGACACGCATAACTTTTAGAACTAAATGTTATGACTCACTAGATTTATAAAGCATGACTTGCTTCTCATGATTATTATTTTCAATATTTCAGATATTCCATCTTATGTGAGTCATTTACATTTCACATGCATTGTTTTACAAATTATGATGATGAGATGATGTTTTTACTTATGAATTCACCTCCATATACTCAGTACATCCTCAAAGTACTGATCCACATATAAGTCTATGTGCTAGATTATCTCATAATGTAGGTATCAGTTTAGTTGTAGCACGCATACCATATTCAGACAGTTTGCAGCTTCCAGTCAGCAGTGATGAGTCCTTTTGATTCAAGGGCTCAAGTCAGTCATATAGTTTAAGCAATATTGTATTTTTCTTTATCCAGTCGTATTGATTTGGGATAGTTGGGCGTCATGTCCTGGTTACCTATAGTCAATACTAGTAGAGGCTTCATAGACAGTCAGTAGAGTTAATATATTTAACTCCAGTATTGTTTTGTAAAAGCAGAATTGTAAGCATTTTAATTTAGTTTTGTATTGATTAGATTCAGAAAAGAGTTATCTTTCGCTTATTTCAATCAGATTTATGTATTTTATTCTGTTGCTTATGAGTTATGCCTGCAGAAGGGTTAGCTTGGAATCACTTGTGGTCCTAAGCACCATGACGTCTCGGAACCATTTTTGGGGCGTTACACATGACGCCAAAATAAGAGTAATGATGTCACTTGTCACAACAAACTTTGACAAGTAAACCTCTCACCCAAACTGATACACATAGAAAAAAGATAGAAATGCCCCCAGTAAGTCTTCAATAATAAAGCAAAACCATGTAGTTATAATAAAACGGAAAGAATAAAATCAATACATGCAACCATAACTCCCAAAACTTGGTGTCAAAGGTGCAAGAACTACTAGTACTATCCAGGAGTCAAATAAATTAGAAAAAAATAACCACAATATATGTCTCTAAATAGTAATAAAGATATAACTAATATAGAAAGATAGAGGTGAACTCCAGATGTATGAATGTCCAACCGCTATCCTGAGTAATCTGAAGACGCCTGAAATCAATCAGTTTGAGGTGCACCCAAACCTGAAGCTGCACCGAAAGGGTAAAGTAGGAGTGTGTACGGTCCACTTGTACTCAGTAGGTATCATAGGCCAGTCGAGAAAAGTAGAAAATAAAGCATACAAAATACACAATAAGGGCATGACACCTGCAATCAGAAAATATTTCATAACGGTAGCCCAGACTGCTTGCACTAATAGTTCTAGAATATATATATATTACAACAACACACAAAGATAGAACACAAGTATACATTATTTCATATATAAGTAGAACAAGGGAGAACATGTAGATACAAGATCTTCAAATGCTAATAAAAGAAGGTAAGACAAATACATAGATAATAAGTCAATATGGCAACACAACACAACACAAACCTAATAAAGTAAGTGCAATTTATATGATGATGATGATGATGATGTAAGAGGTTATCTCACAACCTATGGTATCATTGCACAATCCCCGTATACACCTACAGAGCTAAAGCTTCCCGACGTTGGATCCATGGAAGGTTTGTCAATGCATATACAATCCATATATCTCATATCTCTTTTTTGGCACATACCTCAGAAAGAGTTTTGCAAGGTATTACAATATCTTCCCCTTCGGCACATCCCTAGGGAAGGGTTTTAAAAAGGTTTTGCCAGTGTTTCTCAGATGTTTCCACAGTGGTACTAATGTTTTATGAATGAGTATGATATGAGGATGTAATTATTACAACCAATCACAATGAGTATTTTCATAACCAACCACATGATATATTTCTAAAACCAACCACAATAATATATTTCCGCAACCATGTGAGCCAATATCAACTCATTATTTCAGTTCCATCCACAAATTCCACATCTTATATGCCAATAAAGTATGAATATTATCACAATACACCAATGGTATCATATTAAGCATCTTAAAAGCACAACAGAATTATTCACATGTATTCAAGGCTATCAATAGCACATAGGACCCCACACGGTCACAAATATTACATAATAACTCAATTTCGATAATTACATCACATATAGGCCCCACACGAGCACAACACATAGATAGAGATTTTTCATGATTAGTTTCCATCCTTAACATTCATTTTGTACCATCATTTACTATCCAGCACAGTCTGAAAAAGTTATGCCATAACCTACCTCGAAAGCCGAAATCGGTCGGCTGCACTTTGAACCCGCGACCTTACTTTTCATGAACGATCCCAAATTCAATTAAAACATCAAATATGGAATCTACCCATCAAAACAAACCCAACAACACCCATATTGACTACTTTTGATTCGGGGTTAAAATGGACCCCAAAATGAGTTTTCAGAAAATAAGGGCAAAATCGTAACTTTACTTCAAAAATATGTTTCTCACATTTTTAAAAATCTACAGCTGAAAACCCAAGTCAAATCGAGTAAAAATGAGGTTCAAATCGAAGAAAAATTATTTTCAAGCTTTACCGGATAAAATCTTTGAAATCCGGGTTAAAATCAAGAATCAGAGTTGTTTTGAAAGTTAAATTGATGAAAGACTAGTAATTGCAAGTTAAAAATATTATGCAAGGGAAAAGGAGTGAAATTTTGGTTTAAAGTCAAGCCTTAGAATTTTTGGGGTTTTGAAAAATTAATCAAGAAATTACTAAGGAAAGGGTGAATTTTTACCTTAAATCCGTAATAGAATCAAGAAATAGATGTTAATCTAGCTATCCAAGCTCTCACAAGCTTAATTTTTAAGCTCACACATTATTTTAGGGTTTAACCTTCAAGAGACAAGATGAAAACTAAGCAAAAATAGGCCCCAAACTGCTATTTGTTATTGCAAATTTTCTGCACATATATAGCTAAAAAGCTGATTTTTTTAAGTCAATTCGAACTTTGACGGGGTGCCCAAAATTCGTCCGAAGTCTGATATATTCAAAGGAACTATGCAACCATACTAAATTCGGCGTTTTAGACGCGTTGGCGAAGTAGGATTTAAAAAAAAATCATATTCAAAAAGTTGAACGCTGAAATCCGAAATTGCAATTTTTCAAATCGAGGGTCGAAATGAGATCTAAAAGTCGTAAATCACACCAAACATGCTAAAACCCTAAAATCGACATTTCGGATCTCCTGGCAAGTAAGATTTTAATCCGAGGTTGTTTCGATCAAATGTGAGTCTCACATTCATATTTCTAATTTTCCAACTTTCCGATCAATAGGTCGAAATGAGCTCGGGTGCACCGGGACCCGAACCAAAGGTCTACCTAGCCTAAAATTGATATTCCAAAGTTGTTGGCACATTCTGTTCAGCCATCCATCGCATAGATCAAAAGATATCCCCGTAAGTATAAATAAGGCTCTCGAAGCCATAAAAAACCACAACATCGCATAAATGGCACTGAAATGCATCGAAAATCATGCCAATCACTCCCACACCCTAGAAATACTATAATACAATTATGGGGAGGGTTAAAATATTCAAATCACAAAAAATCGCAAATTTCACATATTTTATCAAGTTTTTAGATCGTTACATCACCTACACTAAAAATCTAGTTCATCCTCGAACTAAGACAAAGAAATACCCGAATCAATGAAGAGATGGGGATGAAACTACGTATATCAAACTTAACCTCCCAAGTATCCTCGTCTACAGGTCAATGTCGCCACTGAACCTTAATCACAGGGATAACTCTAGTGTTCACCGCGTAGTTTCCCTAGCCAAAATGGAGAATGTCTCTTCAACAAAGGATAATTGCTCTTCTAACTTAACCGACTACCAACGAATGACATGAGACACATCAGGAATATAGCGGCAAAGCATAGAAACATGAAAAACTAGATGAACATCTGATAGATCAAGGGTAAAAGACAACTCATAAGCCACATCACCAATAGTCCAAAGAATATCAAATGGATCAATATACCTGTGGCTAAACTTGCCCCTCTTTCCAAACCTCAGCACACCTTTCATGGGTGAAATTCGAAGGAAGACACAGTCCCCAACACAAGATCTCAAGGAACAAAGTCTACAATCAGGATAGCACTTCTGCCTACTTTGAGTCACTCTAAGCCTATCTTGAATGACTCGTACTCTATCCAAAGACTTATGAAGCAAGTCTATACCTCAAGATCTCACCTTAGAGACATTAAACTAACCAACTGGGGAGTGACAACACCTACCATGCAATGCCTTAAAAATAACCATGTCAATACTGGAATAGTAGCTATTATTATATGCAAACACTTCTAAAGCCAAATGTTGCTCCCACAGGCCACCAAAATCTATCACGTATGCGCAAAGCATATCCTCCAAAACCTTGATAATCCACTCTGATTGGCTATCAGTCTAGGTGTGAAATGCTGTGCTAAGATCAAACCAAGTACCCAACTCATCCTGAAAAGTTTTCCAAAAGTGAGATGTGAACACAGGACCTCAATTTGAAATAATAGACACCGTCACACCATGAAGATGCATAATCTCATAAATATAGATACAAACCAACCTCTTGGAACTGAATGAGACCTGAACCAGAATAAAATGAACTGACTTGGTCAATCAATCCACGATGACTCAAAAACTGTCAGAATCATGAGATTTATGAGGCAAACCAGTCACAAAGTCCATGGTGATCAATTCCCACTTCTACTCAGGAATGGGTAACCTCTAAAGCAATAAATCAGATCTCATATGCTTGGCTTTTACCTACTGACAACATAGGCAATAACCCACAAAATACGCTACATCTCACCTTATACCACTCCACAATTAGTGCTGCCTCAAATCACGATACATCTTAGTCACACCTGGATGGATAGAATATCTACAACAATAAGCTTTCTCCAAGATCAACCTAATGTAATCACCCACTCTCGGTACATAAACTCAGCCCCCAATCCTCAAAACTTCATTTGAATCCAGTGAGGCTTCCTTAGCCTCCCCACTTAACTCCTTATCTTGAATCAACCTCAATCCAACATCATCAAACTAATAAGCTCGAATCTGCTCCATCAAAGAAGATTTAGCCTCCACAAATAACAAAACACACCCAGGTGTCAAAATACCAAGTCTAACTATCTAGTTAGATAGAGACTGAACCTCTAAGGAAAAATGTATCTCCTAGGTCAAAGGATGAGCCAAGCTACCCATGCTAGTCGACTTCCAGCTCAAGGAATTCGTAACCACATTAGCCTTGCCCGAATGGTAGAGAATAGTCAAATTATAATCCTTAAGCAACTCAAGCCAATGACATTGCCTCATATTAAGATCTCACTAGGAAAAAAAGTACTGAAGGCTACAATGATCTGAG
Source organism: Capsicum baccatum var. pendulum (assembly GCA_030864225.1). NCBI lineage: Eukaryota > Viridiplantae > Streptophyta > Magnoliopsida > Solanales > Solanaceae > Capsicum > Capsicum baccatum. Next base: position 164,494,197 of record CM061560.1, read on the forward strand.
AAGATCTCATAATGGACTCCATACAAGAAGTGCCTCCACAATTTCAAGGCAAACATAACTGTGCACAACTCCAAATCATGGGTAGGATAAATCCTCTCATAAGGCTTCAACTGATGGAACGCATACGCAATCACCTATCCCTCTTGCATAAACACACCACCTAAACCAACACATCAAGCATCATAAAGGATGGTAAAGACCATATGCCCTTGGGCAAAGCCAATATAGGATTTGAAGTTAACAAGTTCTTTAGATTTTTGAAGGTTACCTCACAAGCATCGAACCACTGAAAAAAATCTTCTTCTGTATCATATTGGTCAATAGAGCCACAATAGAAGAGAAACCCTCAAAAAAAGCCCGATCATATCCTGCTAAGCCAATAAAACTCTAAATCTCGATGGGCAAAGTAGGTCTATCCCAATCACGAACTGCGATAATCTTAGCTGGATGAACCATAACACCCTCCTTAGTCACCATATAACCTAAGAAAGAAATATACTCTAACCAAAACTCGAACTTAGAGAACTTAACATACAACTTCTTATCCTTCAATCTCTGAAGCATAATCCGCAAATGCTCCATATGCTTAACCTCACTCTTTGAATACACCAAGATATCATCTATAAACATAATAACAAAGGAGTTGAGTTACGCTTAAACACCCAGTTCATCAACTCCATGAATGCGGTAAGGGCATTGGTCAACCCAAAAGACATGACCAAGAACTCGTAATGACTATATCGAGTCCAAAAAGATGTCTTAAAAATATTCAAAGCTCTAATCCTCAACTGGTGATAACTGGACATTAAATCAATCTTTGAAAATAGCCCATCACCCTGAAGCTGATCAAATAAATTATTAATGCGAGAAAGAGGATACTAATTCTTAACCGTCACCTTATTCAACTATCGATAATCAATACACATATGCATAGATCTATCCTATTTCTTCACAAACAAGATATGCGCAATCCAAGGTAAAACATTAGGTCAGATAAATCCCTTATCCAACAACTCTTTTAACTGATCTTTTAGTTTCTTCTACTCTGCTGGGGCTATCGTATAAGGAGAAATAGAAATAGGATAGGTGCCCGACATAACATCAATAACGAAATCAATATCTCAATCTAGAGGTATACCAGGCAAGTCCGTATGGAACACATCCATAAACTCACAGATAATATCAACAAAATCTATGAAAGGTGGAGAAATAACACTGGTGTCACGAATATGATCCAAGTAAGATAAACATCCCCTCTCAATCAACTTATGAGCCTCAACATATGATATAATCCTTTTAGGACCCAAATAAAGTGCACTTTTCTAAGCTATCCTTGGCACACCCGATGAAACTAAAGTCACAGTCCTAGAAAAACAATCGAAGACAACATGATAAGAAGCCAACCAATTCATACACAAAATAACATCGAAATCGACCATATCTAACTCAAACAAGTCTACCAAAGTCCCACGCCCAATAAAAGTCATAACACAAGATCGATGCACCCGATCCACCAGCCAGGAATTACCTATTAGGGTAGATATACAAATAGACATGGCAAAAGGCTCACTAACAGAATCAAAAATCAAAGAAAAATACATAGACACATAGGTAAAAGTCAATCCGACATCAAATACTATAGATGCAAGTCTAAAACAAATGTGGATGATACTTCTAATCACAACATTAGAGGCCTCTACCTTAGGTCAAGTTGGTATAGCATAAAACTGACCACGACCACTAGCTGCCTGGGTGGCCCTACGGTAACCCTTACGAGCTCTGCGAACTCTGCCTCTCACACTTCTGGTAGTACCCTTACCTCTCACAGAAGAAATTTGAGTAACTCAAATCACCTAGTCAGGATAGTCTCGGGCCACATGGCCAATCTCATCACACACATAGCAACCTCTATGACCAGTCTCAAAAGAAAAAGGTACAACTGGGCCCAAACGACCACCCAGAACTACTGAACTAGAAGTTCGACCACCTGAACTCTGTAAAGTCGCATCACTATCTTACCATTATATCCACAAAAACCTCTATAATCTCTATCACGAGGAGACTGACCTCTGAACTCAGCAAAATAGTACACCTTTTTGGTGCCACCCTGAGATACTTAAAGACCCTCTATCATCATAGCATGATCCATAATACTCTGGAAGAATCCCCAAGAACAACTTTCTAAGACATAGTTAAGTGAAGAAAGACATCCAAACCCTTCATAAAATTCTAAATTATAACACCCCATATTTTAGGCTACAGCGTAAATCATCATTTCTATGTAGTTGTTCTAAAAGCTATAAATCCGATGTAAATATAGCGTGTTAATCCATTATATAGTATGGGAGTCTAGTTGAGCATGAATTGAGATCATAGAGGTCCCTTAACCCAAGGACGAGTTGGAAACTTTCCTATCGTTCAAGTTTTAGTGAATGTCAAAACTTGGGTCAACTTCAATCAACCATAACTTTTTCAATATGACAAATTAGAGGTCCTACAATATATCAAATAAAAGGTCTTTGAGACACTTTACAACTACACAAATTTTTCTTAAATCCAATATTGGAGTTAAAAGTTATGGTCATTTTACAGTGAGCTATCCAAATTACCAAAGTGCGATGGAAAGGCCGATGGATCGTCGAGCCAACGATGAAACATCATCCAAACCATTGCAAATGAGGCATTAAGCCCATTTTATGGCCATAAAGCAATGGTTTGAGGGACGGTCCATCCCCAGGGTGATGGTTCGTCGCTCAAACCATCCCACACCTCTGTTTAGCGATCTAAAATCATTTTAAAGGGCTTTTTGGATCTTTTCCACCATTTTTAACACCTAATTACATCATATCAAAGAACATTACTCCTCATTCTCCCATAACATCAAAATTACGGTTTTTTCCAAGAACAAGGAATCAAGAACCAACCTCTAAGTTTAAGATTTCCAAGGGACAAATCGAGATTCGAGTTCTTCTCTTTAGACTAATTAATCTAAGGTATGTGGGGTTTTTCTAAACTACATGGTCTTGTTGAAAACACTCCAAATAAGATTTGAAGTTATAGAAATCATGAAATTTTAAAGGAATTTTGAAATTTTATTTATAATATTGCATTATGAATTCTTTAATGATATTATTATTTTTGATCTTGAGGCCTTTTCCTTAAATTTATTTGTACTCGTATATATGTATGTATAAAATTGGGTTTGAATATTTAATTGAGAGCTTGAACATATAGAATCCGTCTCTTGCTATGATTTTTCATTCTTTTCATATGACATGGATCATTTCGAATGGATTTCAAGAAGTATGATACAAATATCTTAATTTTTTTATGACTTAATTTTGGATTTAAATTGAAGAGAGGGGGGTTTTACTTGGTGTTAAAGGTTAAAGATGTTTACTAAGAAGACTGCATATTCTGTCTCAAATTTCATAACCACCAAATATTGGTTGAGATGTAGAAAAGAGTGATATTTGCAAATCTTGATAAATGTTTTGAAGTCTATATCTTTTTGAATTGTTTGAATTATGGTTGTCCAAACTTTATTTTTGGAATAAGAGTCTATGATATGATAATTTATGGCTCAGAAATGTGACTTGTAAGTCTTGGTATAACCATACCAAAAAATACAATACCATAACAGACATAGAATAGAATAAAAATTAGACTTTTCTCAAATTTATAGATTTGGAATTCAGAAAGATGCATCTTCTGAAAAGGATAAAATTGGGCATGAGTAGATGTTATGTGGTTACCCGAAGAGGGCACGAGTTTAGAAAACTCATTTTCCAAAACCATGTTTTGTTGATATGGATGATTATGTCCCCTAGAGGGATTATACGTTGGCCTAGTTCCCTGTGGTGTATTAGACTCAAACACTCCAACTCTTGCAACAAACTTAGGATGAAGGCTTGGCCGCCGAGTTAAGGGAGGACTCCATATAGCCCATGGGGTTATAGAATTGTAGGGTGTACCACTTAATTTAGAAGTAATATAAAGATTAGAACTACACTGTCAAAATTGTTTTTAAGATTATTAAAATTGCCAATGTGTTTTAAATATTTCGTGCATGATGTTTCAAACTTGCTCTCATCTATGTTACATATATACACATTATTTTAGATTGCTCTGCGTACCAGTACGTTTTTACTGACCCCCCATATTTTAGGGTCTGAGGCTCAGCCTAGAGGTCCTGCTAAGCCATAGAGCTTTCAGATAAAAGTGTGCAGTTGGTGATCCTTTTTTATTCTGAAAGGCCTATTTATTTCTAGTTATTTGTTATTTACTTTGGTTTAGGTCCAGTAGGGGCCTTGTCCCAGTTTTAGACAGTTTGCTAATTTTGTATATATTAGAGATTTTGCAGACAGAAATAGATATTGTTTAGATATTGATAGGTTTTCTTTCATATTGATATACTTAACTCAGATCATGACCATGATTTCGTTTGTTATTTTTTTAATATTATATGAGTATTATGCATGATCGCCAGGTGTATAAGAGCATCTGGGCCTCTATGATTCAGGGTGCTCATCATAGCCAGGGTCTCAGCTCAGGTCGTGAAAACTTAGTATCATAGCACGTTTCATAGTCCTAGGGTGTCTGCAAAATCACGTCAGGTAGAGTCCTATTTATGGGTGTGTAGAGCTCCACACTTATAAGTAGGAGGCTATAAGGTATTTAGGAATATTTCTCTTTCTTCATGTTCTAGTTGTGCTATGGAGTCAGAATGTTCCTCTTTCATATTCTAGTTCATGCTATAATGTCTTCCATACCAAAGTAAAGTTATCCCAATTCTTTTCTTACTCTGATGTTCTTTGATATGTCTCATTGTTGAGGTGATTCAAGTGCAGAACATTAGAATATAAATGTGTGGTCCTTTTCTAATCGAGTCAAAAAGGATTATAAAATTATGCAAGGACTTGAGAGAAGTCCATTAGTTCTTTATGGTGTATTGATTCTAGTATAAACTATGATCCTGATGAAATCATGCTCTTCAGCCTGAGTTATTAAGTGTATCCAGTCCCTTTCAAAATTCTTGTTGCAGATGTCATGCAAAGGGGGAATGATGTATAGCATAGTATTAGAACTGTATTTCCACCTGAGTAGTAGTGTATGTTAAAGTGTCATGAACTATTGGTAGTTAGATTGGGCCAAGAAGTTGAGGATATGAAATCACAAGGTTAGAAGTTAGAGTGAGGGGACTTTTGTTTAAGTAAATACTTTTAGTTGTATAACCGTTGACTGAGGAATGATTTGTCATTTTATATTAATAGACAAATATGGTTGTGATATTTTTAGAGTGCAAGGTATTCGATTGAAGAAGTGTTTAGCTGATATTATTAGCTATTTAGAAATATAGAAGGAGCTTAGAGTAGATAGTTAGGGTAGTTATAAAAACCCCTTATAGGTTGTGAATAAAAATGGTCAGATTAGCCAATAAGTTATAATTATTGACTTATTGTTGTTGTGGAATTTGAAGGTAGTTTAAAGGTATGCTTGGGTAAGTATGTATGAGGTGAGAAAGTAGAATATGTAGATAAGATCGTATTGGGCTATACTATAAGATTAAGGTTGACCATGTCTATTATGTGACTTTAACCCCTTGACCTTCTTTTTTTAGCGGTGGTAAACTAGTACTACTTGTGATAAGGTATGTAGTAGATTTTGAGGTATAGTAGTAATGTCATGGAGGTGATTTGGTTGTAAGTAGTATCTAAGTGAAATGAGGTATTTGGGTTGAATTTCTCAATTTGACAGACTAGTATATTATCTTGCATGCTTTATTGGTGGTAAATGATTGATGCTAGACTATAGGCTTGAATTTTAGATGTAGAATGTGGTGGTAAGAATAGTAGCTTAAGATTAATGATATATCTTTTGTGGAAATGAATTAGTAGGCTTGATTGGATTTGGGAAAAAGCCTAGGTTGATGATTTCTGAAAAAGTTTAAGTGGTAATGATGAGGTATATGTTTATATGAGGACTAGTGTTAAAATGATGAATTGTGGGTGAGTCATTAAGTGGATAATGGCGTAAGTATAAAAGAATAAGTTGCACCCCTGGTAGTATGGCGTTAGGTAAGATTTTATGATATAAGTTATATAATTAACGATCAAATGTTAGATGGTTATGTAGTGGAGAGTGGATTTTTTTATGTAACAAGAAGTGAAAATGTGTATTCTTATGTGACTGCGAGCTGTAGGTTGACGATGATGGAGGATAGCAAAAATTAAGAGTAGAGTTCTTAGAAAGCAATGCCGTTAGAGTATACTTAAAAAAGAAAAGTTTAGCATTTATGTGTATAAGTGTTTTGCGTACCTAGTTTGTGTTTTTAACATTATAGTGTAGAGAAGTCTGGTGAGTTGTCTTACGGTGTTCGTTAGAGTTGAATTGAGGAAATATAGGTGGGCAATATGAGCCTTGGGTATGGTTTTACAAATTTTGTTAAGTTGTAACCTATGTGATTAGAGGCGTAATGCGAGTATTCTAAGGAGTTGAAAATAGAGTGTTAAGTATTTAAGTGCATGGATGTCCATGCCCATAATAATGTTTGTCATAAGTTGATGACTTCAGGGTTAGAGGAAGTTATGATTAGTATCTCTGAAGGGGGATGCCCTAGAACAAATTTAGTGTCGATATGGTAAATTTTTTAGGGAAGTATGTGTTCATATGTGTATCGGTAACCCTCTATTGTATTGAGAATTATGGTTATAGATTGATGAGAGGTTATGTTCTCAAGTCTAGAATTATGACTTTGATCTAAGGGGAGATGGTGAGTTAAGGTAGTTTCCAAATTTTCTCATTGTGGCAAGTTAGGGAAGAGTCATGGTAAACCTATTCCTGTTTAAGAATATTCCTCCTACTTCAGTTTAGGTGTTCATTCTACCAATGTCTTATGTATTCAAGTCCTGCCTGTGTCTAAGGATTGAATTCTCTATGTAAGTTATGTCATGTTCTGACCCCCAAACTAGAAGATACAATATCTTAATAAATTTAATCTTTCACGTATTCAAGCTCTATGATACGGTGTTCATGATCCATAAATCTGTGCCCCAAATCATTCTTGGTTCAAAGAAACTATGTTTTCGTATGTTCCTGATTCATTTTATGTTGGTATTAGCCAAATGATAAATTTATGTGAACTCATGACTAAATCAACTCTAAAAATAAGAAGCGATAGCTCCGAGAAAAAGTTCTTGTCTTAATCATTGACTTTATGATTTTTGAACTTTTGTTTTATGACTCCTGAGGTAATCACTCATGTTTCTCACCGTGGTTAGCCCTAAGATCTCGTGCCATGTTAATTTTATGCCATAACGATTCTTCAATCATGATCTAAATACTTGACATATGAATCACTTCGTGATTATATCGTATCTTTATTTTATGTCCCTCCTTGAGTAGTGCAAAAAGATATAACCTATGGTCTGACAAGTGTTACTTCCATTCTTGATGAATGGGATCGGGTCTCTGAATGACAATTCGTATATTAGTGTGATGGTGGTTGTGGAAGCATAGTAATGTGTTAGGAAGGGGAGTAGATGTTCTTGAAGATGAAAATCATGAGGTGATTTCTTGAGCTAAGGTTAAAAAAGAAGAGGGAAGAAGAGACAAATTCTCGTTATGTGAAATAGTTAGAAGGGAAGTATACGGCGAGAATATTTGTGAGAATGATTGAATTTTCTAGTCTTAGGGGAGAGGTCCATCAAGTGGGGTGTCGTAATGATAGGCTTGAATTTTGTTTTTGGTGAATAAATAAACCAATGTGACATGTTGTTAGTATTCCTTGAATTAAAACTAAAGGTTGTGGAATTCTAGTGATGACGTGAGATGACTTTTTAATGTGATGTAGAGTATAGGGTCCCATAGTTTAAGTTAGCACCTCTTTCCTCCGAGTTAGGCTTCAACATAGAAGTATTATACGGCGGAACATAAATTATTGTGGTTAGATGTGCTACGGGAGAATTGTAAGTTGGAAATGATGAAGTATGTTGATTAATGTTGGGGTATAGACAAGTAGTGTCTTTGAGTTTAAGTCTATTCGATATATCTTTCAGTTAGAGAATATTTCTAACCTAATCTATTCTCATATCTCACGGGAATCTCATCTTGTGTCTTGTACCAATCTTAATTGGGCCGAGGAGTCTTAGAAAAAAAATTTCCATGCCTTACAATGTTTTGATCATGTTCCATAAAACACATGCCAAGATCATGTTGATGTCAAACTTCGTTATCTCATGATGGTACCAATGTAAATCAGGCCTACTATCACCAAATTAACTCATCCCTTATGTTGTGGTGATAATGATTCGTAGAACTCATGTACAAGGTCATCCCAATGTTAAGTTTCACTGCCTCATACTTCGTTCTTACGCGTTTCACTAGGGGTTATCATGAATCTCTTTCGATGCCTTTTCATATATTGTTGAGGAAAAATGTTCAATGCGAGGTTACATTCCTTATTCCATACCTTTAGAGCTTCAACAATTCCCTACCCATCATTCGGGGACGAATGATCCCAAGGGGGAGATAATGTAACACCCATCATTTTGGGCTATAACATAAATCGTCATTTCTATGCATAGATGTACCAAAAGTGATAAATCCAATGTAAATATAGTGTGTTAATCCATTATGTAGTGTTGGAATCTAGGTGAGCATGAATTGAGATCATAGAGGCCCCTTAACCCAAGGACGAGTTGGAAGCTTTCCTATTATTCAAGTTTTAGTGAGTGTCAAAACTTTGGTCAACTTCAATTGACCATAACATTTTGTATATAACGAATTAGAGGTCCTACTATATATCAAATGAAAAGTCTTTGAGTCCTTTTTCCAACTGCACCAGTTTGGACTAAATCTGATATCAGGGTTAAAAGTTATAGCCATTTTAAAGTGAGCTATCCGAACTGCTAAAGTGCAATGGGAAGGCCGACGGACCATCGCGCCATCGACGAACCATCACCCAAACCATTGCAACTGAGGTCGTAAGCCCATTTTCTGTCCATAAAGTGACGGTTTGAAGGATGGTCCATCCCCAGGGTGACGGTTCATCACCCAAACCATCCCGCACCTCCGTTTAGCGATCTGAAGCCATTTTTAAAGGGATTTTTGGGTATTTTTCACCCTTTTTAACACCTAATTATATCAAATCAAAGCACATAACTCCTTATTCATCCATAATATAAAAATTAGGGTTTTTCCCAAGAACAAAGAATCAAGAACCAAACTCTAAGTTCAAGATTTCCAAGGAACGAATCGAGATTCGAGTTCTTCTCTTTAGACTAATTAATCTAAGGTACGTGGGATTTTCCTAAACTATACGGGCTTGTTTTAAAACACTCCAAATAAGATTTAAAGTTATAGAAATCATGAAATTTTAAATGGGTTTTGGAATTTTATTTACAATCTCGCATTATGAATTCTTTAATGATATTATTGTTTTTAGTCTTGAGGCCTTTTCCCCAAATTTATTTGTACTCGTATTTATGTATGTATGAAATTGGGTTTAAGTATTGAGAGAATGAAAATATAGAATCCCTCTCTTGCTATGATTTCTCATTCTTTTCATATGACAGAGATTATTTTGAATGGATTTCAAAAAGTATGATACAAATATCTTGATTGTTGTTTATGACTTGATTATGGATTTGAATTGAAGAGAGGGGGGTTTTAATTTGTGTTAAAGGGTAAAGATGTTTACTAAGAAGATTGCATGTTTTGTCGCAAATTTCATGGCCACCACATGTTTGTTGAAATGCTAAAAAGAGTGATCTTTGCATAACTAGATAAATATTTAGAAGTCTAAATCTTCTTGAATTGTTTAAAGTATGGTGGTCCAAACTTTATGTTTTTATATAAGAATATATGATATGATAATTATGGGTAAAAAACATGACTTGCAAGTCTTGGTATGCCGATACCAAAATAGACAATGCCATAACAGACACAAAATAGAATTAAAATCAGACTTACAAATTTTGAATTCAGAAAGATGCATGTTTAGAAAAGGCCAAAATTAGGAATGAAGAGATGTTAGGTGGTTACCCAAAGATGGCACGAGTTTATAAAACTCATTGACCAAAATTGTGTCTTGCCGATACGGGTGATTATGTCCCCTAGAGGGATTATAAGCTGGCCTAGTGCCCTGTGGCATATCAGACTCTGACACTCAAACTCTTGCGGCAAACTTGGGTTGGGGGCTTAGCCGCCGATTTAAGGGAGGACTCCATATAGCCCATGAGGTTGTAGACTTGTAGGGTGTACCACCGAATTCAGAATTAATGCAAAATTAGAATTGCACTGTAAAAATTATGTTTAAGATCATTGAATTGCCCATATGTTTTAACTATTTTATGCATGATATTTCATACTTGCTCTCATCTATGTTATATATATACACATTATTTTGGTTTGCTTTGCGTACTAGTACATTTGTTTTCCCCCCTTATATTTTAGGGCCTGAGGCTCAGCCTAGAGGTCCTGCTAAGCCGTAGAGTTTTCAGACAGAAGTGTGCAATTGGTGATCCTTCTTTAGTCTGGAAGGCCTGTTTCTTTCTAGTTATTTGTTATTTACTTTGGTTTAGGTCCAGTAGGGGCCTTGTCCCAGTTTCAGATAGGTTGCTAATTTTTTATGTATTAGAGATTTCGCAGACAGAAATAGATGTTGTCTAGATATTGATGGGTTTTCTTTCGTATTGATATACTTAACTTCGATCATGACTATGATTCCGTTTATTATATTTTCTGCATCTTTTCTATATTATATGAGTATTATGCATGATTGCCAAGTGTAGAAGAGCGTTCGAGCCTCCATGGTTCGGGATACTCATCACGACCAGGGTCCCAACTCGGGTCGTGACATAAATCTTCTCAGAATTGGTGGAAATGTTATTATAGGAATATTTGAATGTGGCATGGAAAAGCATGCCTCACACTCAGCAACTGTTATGAGCCCTGCTCTAAATAATAAAACTAATCCCGCATATGGTCTCTCAAATTGAAAGGCACAAATATCTCTAGGAAAGTCTCGATGAACTGATTCCAAGTCAACTCAGGAGAATCACGGGGTCTACAACTGACAAGCAACATCCACTAATCACTCACCACATCTCTCAACTGATAATATGTAGTATAAGCGACACCATCCGTGCAGAAAGAGTGAAACACAACTCAGAACACAAGTTATGAAAGAACTTCGCATGATAAAGAATAAAATAAGGAAAGTTTCCTAAAAAATTCCTATAGCCTCTCGAAGATAGATATAAACATCTACGTACCGATCCGCGAGACTCTACTAGACATCCCGTTCTTACATTGTTGAGACCAATGAAACCTGGCTGCTCTGATACCAATTTGTCATGACCCAAAAACAAGGGTCATGATGGCACTTGTCGTGGAAAACCTTTACAAGTAAGCTTCTCACCCAAACTGATACACAAAGGAAAAAGACAAAAATGCCCCCTAGGTAAGTCTTCTAGAATAAAGCCAAACTACGTAGATATAATGAAAATAGAAAGAACAAAATCAACACATTCAACCATAATTCCCAAAACCTGGTGTCAAAGGTGTAAGAACTACTAATACTGTCCAGGAGTCAAATACATCAGAAAAAATAACCATAGAGAAATAATATATGTCTCTGAATACTAATAAGGACATAACTAATATAGCAACATAGAGGTGAACTTCAGACATATGAATGTCCAAATGCTACCCTGCGTAATCTGAAGGCACCCAAAATTAATTAGTCTGAGAAGAACCCAAACCTGAAGCTGCACTAAAAGGGTGAAGTAGGAGTGAGTACGGTCCACTTGTACTCAGTAGGTATCATAGGCTGACCAAGCAAATTACAAAATAAAGTATACAAAATACACACTAAGGGCACGTCATCTGCAATTAAAAATGTCCCACAATGATAGCCCACATCGCTTGCACTAACAGTTCTAATATATATCATATATTACAACAACACACCAAGATAGAACACAAGTATACATTATGTCACATATAAATAGAACAAGGGAGAACATATATATACAAGATCATCAAATACAAGTAAATAAAGGTACGACAAATACATAGATGATAAGTCAATATGGCAATACAACAAAACACAAACACAATAAAGTAAATGCAATGTATATGATGATGATGCACAAGGTCATCGCACAACATCTTGGATCATTTCACAATCCCCGTATACACCTACGGAGCTAAAACTTCCCGATGTAGGACCCATGAGGGGTTTGTCAACCCGTATATAATCCACATATCTCATATCTCCTTTCCGGCACATCCCTCAGAAAGAATTTTGCAAGGTATTACAATATATCCCCCTCAGCACATCCCTAGGAGAGGGTTTTATAAAGGTCTTGACAGTGTTTCTCAGATGTAGCCACGGTGCCAATATTTCATGAATGAGTATTGTAATACTTAAAACCAATCACAATGAATATTTTTACAACCAACCACATGATATATTTCCACAATCAACCATAATGATATAGTTCTACAACCACGTGAGCCAATATCTACTCATTGTTTCAGTTTCATCCATAAATTTCCATATCTCATATGCCAATAAAGTATGAATATAATCGAAATACATCAATGGTACCATATTAAGCATCTTAACAACATAATACAATTATTCACATGTATTCAACGCTATCAATATCACATAGGACCCAACACGGTCACCCATACACATAATAACTCAATTTCGATAATTACATTACATGTAGACCCCCACACAAGCACAACACATAGATAGAGATTTTTCATAATTAATTCTCACCTTTAACATGCATTTTGTATCATTATTTACTATCTATCCCAGTCTGAACGAGTTATGTCATAACCTACCTCAAAATCTGAAATCAATCCACCGCACTTTGAACCCACTACCTTAATTTTCACGAATGATCATAAACTCCACTAAAAATATCAAATTTAGAATCTAAGCATCAAAACAAAACCAACGATACTCATATTGGCTATTTTTGGTTCGAGGTCAAAACGGATCCCCGAAATGGGTTTTCAAAAAAGAAGGGAAAAATCATAACTTTATTTCAAAAATGTCTTTCCCATAATTTTAAGAATCTACAGTTGAAAATCCAATTCAAATCGAGTAAAAAATGAGGTTCAAATTGAAGAAAATCTATTTTTAAGCTTTACCGGATAAAATCTTTAAAATCCGGGTTAAAATCAAGAATCGAAGTTGTTTTGAAGGTTAAATCGATGAAAAACTAGTAATTATAAGATAAAAACATTATTCGGATAGAAAAGAAGTAAAATTTGAGTTTAAAATCAAGAGACAAAATAAAAAATGAGCAAAAATAGGCTCAAAACTGCTATTTATTATTGCAGATTTTTCTGCACAGATGTAGCAGAAAAAGTATTTTTTAAGTCAATTCAGACTTCGAACAGGTGTACGAAATTTGGTCGGAGTCTGATATATGCAAACGCACTATGAAACCATACTAAATTTGATGTTCCGGATGCTTTGACTAAGTCAGATTTTTTAAAAAATATCATTTTCATAAAGTTGACCCTCGAAACTCGAAATCGTAATTTTTTCCAACAGAGGATCGAAATGACATTTAAAAGTCATAAAATCACACCAACTATGCTAATACCCTACAATCTATATTCTGGATCTGTTGGAAAAGTCAAACTTTCCATCCGAGGTCGTTTCTACCAAATGTGGGTCCCGCACCCATATTTTCAATTTTCCATTTTTCTGATCAATAGGTCAAAATAAGCTTGGGTGCACCGGAACCCAAACCAAAGGTCTACCTACACTAAAATCGATATTACGGAGATGCTGGCATAGTTCGTTCAGCCATCCATCTTACGGATCAAAAAATATCCCCATAAGTCTAAAATAAGGCTCTCAAAGTAATCAAAAACCACAATATTACATAAATGGTATCAAAATGCATCAAAAACCATGTTAATCACTCCCACACCCCAGAAATACCATAATGCAACTACCGAAAGGGGTGAAATAGTCAATCACACAAAATTATATATTTTACATATTTCATTAATTTCTTAAACCGTTATAATGATAATGCATGATTCAACCTTATAAGAGTTACTCGTGTCTATGTTACATAAGGAGTATCAGAGAATTATTTGTTTATATCATCTATGATATACTGTAAGTTTGAATTCATTTGGTTCTCTTGTTGTAATGTGATCTTAGATGTTTACATAACTAGTGTTTCTCTCTTGTTATCTGAGTTTGTTGCATATAGATAAGTTTGTATCTCTCAAATATTTAGTTTAGTTTTCTTGTATATCTATTTACCTTGAGACTATTATGTAAGAATAATTTTGTATCTCTTTATTTTTAGTTAGTTACAAGTGCATAATTATGTATCTATTGCTATTATTAGTCAGTTACATACACATAATTTTCTATCTCTCGTTAATTTTAATTTGTTAAATATGCAAAATTATGTATTTCATGCTAATTTTAGTTCTGTTACACATGCAAAACGACGTATCTCTTGTTATTTTTAGTTTTGTTACATATGTTAACATCAATTAGAAGACTTCAATACATTTTTGTAACTGATGTATCTCTAATTAACAAATATATCTCTAATGAATAAAGTTTAAACAAAACATCTCAAGACATTCTGCTAACATCTTTCTGAAAATCATTTACTATAAGATGTAACTTTAACTAAAAGATACTTCTTAATTATGTATCTTGTGTTTTGATATCAAACCTTATTAATCAATACTCTATCAAATGATAAATGTATCTTCATTAAAAAAATAAATCACCACAAGCTAAAATTTACATGTATCATTCTTTCAAAAATAAAATTATATCGGGTACACTTTTTTAAACCTCTATGTAAAACTTTACACCCATATCATTACGGATGAGCAACGGATATGAGTTTTGATCAACATCGAACTTCAGTATTTTTCCTTGTTTAATCGATTTCAAGTTCTGAAGCAATGGCTGAAATCAACTTTTCATACATTATATGCTCCCAAACAATTTTTTTCCCAATATATTTTGTGTGAAAGACAAGGAAAGATAAATTTATTTTTAGATAATTTCTAATATTACATTTCCTGTTACACTAATTTACACCTCCTAGATTTGTTGGAGTTTTATTAGGAAAAGGATTAGACGATTACCATAATTTTCTAAATCGAATGACTTCGCAATTAAAAAATATCTTTAATCTCTTAATCTAGGCTTATTCTTATTGTCATGTACAATAAGATCACAGTTATGGACAAATTTTAAACCTTACTTTTTTCTCTTTGATTTTGAGCTATACAAGCACATCTTCATATGAATTAGGATGCACAAAATATCTCATAAGGAAATACACTTTATTTAAATTTTCTTTTTTAAAAAATAAAAAATTATGTTATCTTCAAATATAAAGTAAGTCAAATAACATTTCAAACTCAACATATCCTTTAAAAATGTAAGTCAATTATGGACCAAAATCAATTTTATCAAATGGAATACTTACATTAACCAAAACCAGAAATTAGCGATAATGGAAGAAATCAAAATTTAGCAAAAATACTTCAATTAATCAAAAATCAAAATCAGCTACGATGGACCAAAATCAAAATTTACCACAAATACTATTAATATTAATCAAAAGAAGAATTTAGCGATAATGGACCAAATCCACCAAATATACTATTCTATTTTTAGCAATCCAGGTAAAAAGTATTTTATTTTATTTGGAGTCTTTATTGGGAATCCTAATTTGTAACTGCTACAAGTTGTTCATTCTTTCAAAAATAAAATTATATCGGACACATTTTTTAACCTCTATGTAAACCTTTACACCCATATCATTACGGAATGAGAAACAGAGATGAGTTTTCATCAATAAAGTATTAGACTTCAATTTTCTTCCTTGTTTCATCGATTTCAAGTTCTGAAGAATCCTTAATTTGAATAATTCTGAACCCTTTCGATATGACGCCTTAAAAATTCAACTACTATCCCAAAAAAATATTTTAGGACATAGTTACAAAAACAAACCACAACAAAATTGAAAGAAAAATAATTACTAAAAAATATTGACAAATATATTTTTAAACGTTATATAAACTATTAAATTTAATAAATAAAATAAATAACAAATTATGAGCAATGCATAAACAAGATTATGTATCTATTTATGCTATAGTGAATGAATTATGTATCTTAATCAAATATGTTTAAAAAATACTAGATATATAAAATAAATAATGTATCTCAAAATGCTAATTCCAAAGACATATGTTTCTGCACAACATGTAATCATACAATATGTATCTCAGCAAAGTCGAATGTTGAATTTCTAGGTCAGGTTTATGATGATACCTTTGTTTGTCCGATCTTTTGGCTCTAAAATTGAAAGAATGCTCAATTGTATACTTTGACATTACAAATACAATTATTTTTTGGTCCCTGTAGATTTGACTTTAAACTCTTATCATTACGGATGAGTTACAGAGATGACTTTCCATAAACAATGTATCAAGCTTCAATTTTCTTCCGTGTTTCATCGATTTCAAGTTTTGAAGCATGACCAAAATTAACTTTTCATTAATTATATGCTCACATCATACAATGCCATTACCCTTATATCTTTCATAATTGACACCAGTAATCCAAGCACCGGAATTTCGTAAAAAGATCGAGATATTCATCGACAATTATTGAAAAAAAAAGATAAGAGAAGATGAATGCCTTTGAAACATGATTGCATAAAAAGATGGTTTAAGAATTAAAAGAATAACTTATTACATATTAATGGAGATTATTTACTGTTATTTTCTGGTTAACCACCATGATTTACTCTTAATTTAACTAGGCATCCGTTATTTTTCATTTACAGCGCAAATTTCCAGTTATAAAAAATATAACAGTTGTTATGTATCTCTTTATCGAATATGTATCTGAAAACTCAAAAATCAGATTTTTTTTTTGTAATTTTAATAAAAGATGGGACTATCACGATCCAAAATCTATAGGTCATGATGGAACTTGATGCGACGAACCTTGACAAGTATGCCTATCACACTAACCAATAAACAAGGGAAAAAAGACAGAAATAACTCTAATGTAAGTCTTTTAGAACAAAGCCGAACCACACAAGTATAAATAATGCAGAAAAAAAATATAGTCATCAACAATCAATAGTTTTCAAAACCAGGTGTCAATAGGGTAAGAAATACTAACACAATCCATGAGTCAAATGTATCAGAAAAACCAACAGGAATAATGTCTGTCTCTAAATACTAGTAAAGACAAAATCTAATACAGAAAAGTAGAAGTGGACCCCAGATGAAAGCAAGTCCAACAGCTACATTGGATACTCTGAAGGAGCCCAAAATTAAGCCACATGAGGTGTACCCGAACCTGGATCTGCACTGAAAGGGTGAAGTAGGAATGATCGCGGTCCACTTGTACTTAGTATGTATCATAGGTCGACCGAGCAAAGTAGAAAATAAAGATGAAACGACCCAAATTAGGGCTAGGTCATTTCGGGCATCTCAAGTCTAACCAGGACCGGAGACCACGTGTAATACTCAACCGTAACCACCTAGCACCCTATGTTAGGTGAATTTCGAACATATAACAAGATAAAATAATAATATTTCAAGGAAATTAAACAAAGTCTATAATCATAATCCAATAACCTTAATCAAGTATCCAACTGGTGCCAACCCCAATGACAATACTAATACCAAGCCTGGCACCAATACCGATACTGCCCATGCCCATAGTTATGTAACAAAGCCTCTAATTAGAATCAATAACATCCGGTCGAGACATGCCCCCAACCATAGCCAAAACCAAATCAAAGAAATAACAAAAATAAAAAAAGTCCATAGCATGAAATGGAGCCTTTCAGTGTATGAAAGCTCACCACTTCAGTCTGACTCAAAGCCATCTCCAAATCTAAGTCACTGAGAAAGGTGAATGGTAGTATGGCTGGTTCCTACAATACGTGGGGATACAACACCTGAAGATAGTTAGCAAAGTAAACTCTAGAATGTACTCAGGGATATAGATAAAATAATGCTATCATTCAAAACCAAGTCAAACAACCATATGTAATCATATATATACATATATAGATCGTACTGGGAAAAGGAACCGGGTTTAGTAGACATTTAAAACCTTAGCCTAGGATGAGTAGTTTGACCATCCTAAAACCACCCATGGGATATATGTATTTAGATCCCTTTACTGAAAGGGCCCCAATGCGTGTTAACCGCACGACTGGAGAAAAAAACCTGAGATGACTACTACATCTCCCAAAATATGAAGTATGACGTCATGCACACAGTCACCATAACCACCCCTACACGACAAATGTGAGTTTCTAGTGTCGGTCCTTCTGGGACCCCCACCTTCTATGACTTTGCTACTCGATCCTATTTAAGCCCATATTAAAAACATTTAAAAATTCCTACCATTTACCGCGGAGTATTTTGTTTAGGTATTAACCGTTGATATCGTCATACCAAAATTAGAGCTTGCAAGTCTATCCTTTTACGGCATACTAAAACCATTAAACCAAGTTGACTCTAAAGTTTCCAATTAAACCAATACCATGGCTACCAAGGCCTTTCAAAACCATTTAAAACTAACCAAACCAATTTAGGTTCCATTACTTTTTATGCGATGTAAAGATTTCAAGAATACTCATACTATGTGATAAAATCATTCTCATTGGCATTTTATCAAATAGGTTGAGGGTACATTAGTTTCAAAACCATAACCAAGTAATTTGGGGGAATCCAAAGTACCCCTAAATCCATTTACCATAACCATGCATTCCATAATGTCAAAATCATATTAAAAGCATAAAAGAAACATCATTAAACCGCGAGAAACATTATTAAACCATGGACATTCAACATCCCCAAACGTTATTTCAAACCATAACAATATCATGAAAATCATACGTTAAAACCCATGCCCTTTGTAAAATAACAATGAGGGAGTAGTAACATGCTTAGACACCAAGGAAAATGGAGAGAGTCACTTTTGAAAGCCCCTAATTGATTGTCTCGATGAAACCCTAGCCTTTTGATTAAGAGAGATTTTTAAGATTGTTTGATTGAGAATAATAGGTTAATAAAGTCCGAAAAGGTGTTTTATGTCGTGGTATCAAAGGGAGTTACAAAAGGGAAATGTCTAAAATTCCCCCTACTTAAAACTGTAAAAATACCATAGGTGGTTACGAGTCGACCCTATGACTAGTAACCACAACATACTACTCATACTATTGAGTTATCACCAAGATAGTGAGTTGGATACCCATACATTTTCCATCATACGACTCCATGACCCCTGCTCATTACCAAACCATACGACTCGTATGGTCCTGTTGTACCCAAGATAGAATCCAAAGTGATTTATACTAGATGATATACGATTTGTCACAACAAGTCGTAACTCTTAGTGAGCCACTCGTACTCAGACCCAAGTCAAGTCACTAAGTTACTGATTTTCTTAAGGGATCGACCAAATGAATCATCACCACCACTCAGACTTGTACCATACTAATCGTAACCACTACAAAAACAAAACCAACATTCACTGGACACCTTACTAGTAGGGTCACCTGGCCCGTACCCACACCATATGATCATATAGTGAGTCATTACTAGGACAGTGAGTTAAAAACTCAGGAAATTTCCAAGGGACAAAACCCATGGTCTTTCAATTCTCCCCACTTGGATCATTCGTCCTCGAATGATGGGACAAAGCAGTGACTTGCACTATTAAACCCCTAAACACCACTACGCTTACCTTTAAGATAGAAAACAGTTTTCCAAGGAATTCATAATCCACTCTTACCTTTAACTAAGTCATAAAACAAAGATGTTAAGAATAACACATACCTTATGAATGAATTTTCGGAGTGGAGAACAAGAATGGATACTTGGACTTTATGTCCTCTTCAGCTTCACAAGTAGCCTCTTCAACCTTATGGTTCCTCTATAGAACTTTTATCGAGGCCACGTCCTTGATCTGCAACCGATGAACATGGCGATCTAAGATTTCAACAGGAACCTCCTCATAGAAACAATTTTCAACGGATCACCCATAAACTTTCTTAACATAGAAATATGCAATACCGAGTGGATGGAGCTCAAGCTAGAAGGTAATTTCAACTCATACACAATAATGCCAACTCTTCTCAAAACCAAGTATAGATTAACATACCGCAGACTAAGCTTTCCCTTCTTCCCAAACCACATCATTCCCTTCATGGGAGACTCATTTAACAACACCCTATCCCCAACCTCAAACTCTAAGTTCCTATGCCTTATATCCGCATAGGAATTTTGACGACTTTGGGAAGCTTTAAGCCTATCCCAAACAACCTCCACCTCCTCTATATCTTGGTGAACCAAATATGGGCCAAACATTTCTGCCTCACCAACCTTGACCCACCTAATAGGGGATCTACACCTCCTACAATACAAGGCCTCAAATAGAGCCATTCCAATGCAAAAGTGGTAGCTTTTGTTGTAATCAAACTCTATAAGAGGTAAATACTCAACACAACTACCACCATAGTCAATCACATAAGCTCTAAGCATATCTTCCAATATTTGAATAGTCCTTTCAACTTTCCCACCTAACAGTGGGTGGAAAGCCGTACTAAGACTCACTTTGGTCCCCAATCTTTTCTGAAACGATAGCCAAAAGTGAAATGAAAATTACATACCATAATCTGAGATGATAGAAATAGGTACATAATGTAACTTCACAATCTCATGGAGATTCAAATATGGAGATTCAAACTTGCATAATCCTCAATCAACAAATTATTCCTCATAGGCAAGACATGAGCAGTCTTTGTCATCCTATCCATGAAGACCCAAACCGAATAAAAATGATTTCGAGACCGATAAAGACTGGTAATGAAATCCATGTGGATCATTTCCTATTTTCTCACAAGAAATTCAATGCCTTTATACAATCCTCTGGGCCTCATGTGCTCAACTTTCAGTTGTTGGTACACCATACACTTATCCATAAAACTGGCCATATCCTACTTCATATTGTTCCACCAATACATCTCCTTAAGGTCATGATACATTTTTGTTGAACCAGGATAAATAGCATAGTGTGACTCATGCGCCTCAGCCAAGATCCTCTCTCACAAACCATCTATGTCAGGAACACATAGCCTTCCTTAGTACCGCAAAGTACCTTCACCATTAATCTTGAAGGCCATCACCTTCTGACCACCTACATTACCTTTTAACCTCATTAAGAAAGGATCCAACACTTGCTTCTCCTTTACGTAAGCACTAAAAGATGATTGTGCTACCTCCCGCACAACCACACCACCATCCTTAGAGTCCAAGAGACTAATTCCAAGGTTAGACAAATGGAGAATATCTTTCACTTACTCCCATTTCCCTTCTTCCATATTAGCTAGACTTCCCATAGATAACCTGCTAAGAGCATCAGCAACCACATTAGCTTTACCTAGATAGTAGTGAAGACTCATGTCATAAGTCTTGAGTTGCTCAATCCATTTCTTCTATCTGAGGTTAAGCTCTTTCTGAATAAACACATATAGAGGCATATAAGTGTGATGCCATATTTTTAATGCAAATACCACAACCAATAATTCTAAGTCATGAGTTGGATAATTCTTTTTATGCACCTTCAACTGTCTAGAGGCATAAGCTATCACCTTTCCATTCTATATCAGAATGCAACCAATCCCCACACGGGATGCATCATAATAGACCACGAATCCTTCCATTCCTTCAGGCAAGATTAAGACTAGAGACGAAGTTAGCTTATCTTTTAGATTCTCAAAACTACCGACACAAGCATCAGACCACAAGAACTTTACCTTCTACAGAGTCAACTTAGTCAACGGGGCAACTACAAAAGAGAAACTCTTCACGAACCTCCTAAAGCGACCAGCTAAACCCAAGAAACTTCAAATATCGGTTAGAGTCGTGGGTCTAGGAAACCATTAACCACTAAAACTTTCTTCTAATCTACTATGATCCCTTCACTAGAAATGACATGACCCAGAAAAGTGACAATGTTTAACCAGAACTCACATTTTGAAAATTTGGCATACAACTGCTGCTCTTTCAGGGTCTAAAACACTATATGAAGGTGATTGGCATGATCCACCTCGCAATTAGAATACACCAAACTATCATCTATGAGCACAATGATGAACAAATCCAAATATTGTTGGAAGTCTCTATTCACCAAATCCACGAATGCCATCGGGGTATTAGTCAACCCAAAAGACATAACCAGAAACTCAAAATGCCCATACTGAGTATGGAGGGAAGTCTTAGGGATATCCACCTCCCTAATGTTTAACTGATAATACTCAAATTAAAGATCAATCTTGAAGAAAAACTTAGCACGCTGAAGATAATCAAACAAATTATCTATCCTTGGGAGAGGGTGCTTATTCTTTATCGTAAACATATTCAAATACTGGTAATCAATGCACATCCGTAGGGAACTATCCTTCTTACATACAAATAACATTGGTGCACCCCACAGGGACACACTAGGATGGATGAAACCCTTGTTTAAAAGATCTTTTAATTGGTCCATAAGCTCCTTTAACTCAGTTGGAGCCATTTTATATGGGGGAATAGAAATAGGATGAGTGTTCGAAACAAGATCTATACCAAACTCAATCTCCCTATGAAGAGGAATGCCAGGAAGGTCATCGGGGAAGACCTCAGGAAATTCATTCACCACTGGGACAGAATGCAAGGAAGGACCCTCTGAGTTAGAATCTTTAACTAAACTAAATAATGGAGACACCCTTTGGAGATTAATCTCCAGGCTCTGAGATATGGTATGAACTTCCCCTTAGGTGTTAGGAAACTGCCCTCCCACTCAATAACTGACTAATTAAGGAATTTAAAGACAACCTGATGGGTTCGACAGTCTTAAGAAACATAGCATGAGTGTAATTAGTTCATCCTTAATATGACATTGAAATCAACCATATCTACTTCAAACAGATCCACCAGAAACTCCCGACCACCCACAGATACCACACAACCCCTATAGACTCTTCTAGCCCACATAGGTTCATCCATCAGGGTAGAAACATAAAAGAGTCCAAAATACACTCGAGACCAAAGCCAAATTGCACAACCATAAATGGGGTCACATAAGAAAGAGTAGACCCCAAATCAACTAAACTATACACATCAGGGTAAAAGAGTTTCAATATACCAGTCATAACATCAGGTGATGCCTTAGACTCTTGCCGGGTAGTGAGATCATAAAGATGGTTTTGACCCGTACTGGAGCTAGATGGTTAATACTTTGGTGCTGAAGATAAAGAAGAGGTAACAAGAACCTTGTTTGCCCTAGAAGAAACCTTATCAATGGGATAATTTTTATTAATATGCCCTAGCTGACCACAGTTGAGGAACTTTTCCTTTCTTTCATTAGAGTAACTCCAATGCAATCAGCCATAAAATCTATAGGGATGATATAACAGAGATAACTAGGCCCCACTAGACTGAGATTCGGCACCCTGTGCCCTATAGTTATCGCCACTATGATAAAACCCATTGCCTAATAAATTTTTGTAGGGAGCACTAGCCGTCGAGTAAGACCCAGAGTTTCCCTACTTCTTCTTAGGCCACTTTCTACCATCCCTATCATTTTATTATTGGCCACTACCCTGCTTAAATAATCTAAACTTCTTGCTTTGCCTCTCCCCAATCTTTGCCTGTTTTTTTCTCTCTTTCTCAACCAACTGTATGTACATAACTAACCTAGAAATGTCCATGTCCTTGTTCAACAAGGCAGCCTTACTCTCCAAAATCAAGTCTCGAAACAACCTAAAAGAAAACTTCCTTATTCTAGCCGTCATGCTAGAAACCAACTTTGGAGCTTACAGAGATAACTGGTGAAACTTCAAGTCATACTCCTTGATTGATATCTTGCCTTATTTCAGGTTAACAAACTCTTTCGTTTTTGCTTCTCTCAACTCTTGAGGAAAGACGCGAGCTAGAAAAGCACTAGAGAAGTTATCCCACAGGGCTGGCTCACCATCGTCATCCCTTGATAGCTCTCATTCCTCATACCAGTGTTATGATACATCCTTTAGTTGGTAGACAGCAAACTCCACGCCTTCCACATTAGTAGCATACATAACAGGGAAGATTTTTTCCATCTCATCTATAATACCTTGAGGATCCTCCTCAACCTTAACACCCATGAACGCAAAAGGGATCAACCTCATAAATTGGCCAACCCTTATGGCCTTAGAAGATGGAGTAACAAAAACACCACGTTCAGCCTGAGAAGCTACCAACTATAGAAATATATAGATAGATTGACGAAACTCAGAATGAGGAGCTCAAGAAGGGCTGAAGGGAACAAGTGGTACTCTAGCAGGACAATTAGGAACTAGAGCCTTAGATCGAGTGTAGACCCTATAAGTAAAGTGGGTCCCATGAACATTTTCCTCAGGTGAGATAGAAGAGTTTCCACAAACCTTAGATCATTGAGCAAGCATGATCTGAAAAGAGAACAAATAAAAATTAGAGTATATTTCAGGACCTTAGACTCTACAGCTTGAAAAATGAACACAGGAAAGAGAAACATTCCTAAATGCCTCGTAGCCTCTCCCTTATGAGTGTGGAACGCTACATATCCTTGAAAGAGACTCCATACAACATGGCTTTGTCTCACACTCAATTGGCTATAAACCTAGGGCACTAATACCAATATGACATGACCCAAACTAGGGCTTAGTCATGTCAGGCATCTCAAGTCCAACCAGGATCAAAGACCACCCCCAACATAACCACCCTGCATCCTATATAAGTGAATTTCAAACATATAATAAGATAAAATAATAATGTTTCAAAGACATTAACCAAAATATATAATCATAATCCAACAACCTAAATCAAACATCCAACTGATATCAACCTTAATGCCAATACCAATACCAAGGTTGACTACAATACCTACACCGCCCATGCCCATAGTTAGCTGACAAAGCCTCTAACCAAAATTAACAACATATACTTTAGTCTGACTCAAAGCTGTCCCCGAATCCAATTAACAGAGCAGAAGGAATGGTAGTATAGTCAGTTCCTGCATCGTTTGGGGATACAACACCCGAAGATGACTAACAGAGTAATTGCTAGCATGTACTTATAGATATAGATAAGATAATGCCATCATTCAAAACCAAGTCACGCAACCATAAGCAATCAAATATATACATATATTGATCATTTCAAGAAAGGGAACCAGGTTTAGCATTCATTTAAAACTTAACCTGGGTTGAGTAGCTTGACCGTCCTAAAACCAACCACGGGCTATATAGGTTCAGCTCCTCCTGCTGAAAGGGCCTCTGTGCGTGTTAGCCACATGACTAGAGAAAAGAACATAAGATGACTAGTACATCACCCAAATTATCGGCAAATATGAGTTTTTAGTGTCAGTCACCTCAGGACCCCTACCTTTCACAACTTTGCTACTCGACCCTCTTTAAGCCCATATTAAAACTATTTACATATTCCAATCATTTACTGTAGAGTTTTTTGTTTAGGAATTAATCGTTGGTATCGTCATACCAAAATTAGAGCTTGCATGTCTATCTTTTTATGCCATACCAAAACCAATAAACCAAGTTGACTCCAAAATTTCCAATTAAACCAAAACCATGGATATCAAGGCCTTTCCAAATCATTTAACACCAACCAAACCAATTTATGTTCCATTACCTGTTATGCAATGCAAAGATTTCAAGAATAGTCATACTATGTGGCAAAATCATTCTCATTGACATTTTATCAAACAGGTTGAGGGAACATAAGTTTCAAAACCATAACCAAGTAATTTGGGGAAATTCAAAGTACCCCTAAATCTATTTACCATAACCATGCATTCCACGATGTCAAAATCATATTAAAAGCATGAAAGAAATATCATTAAACCATGAGAAACATTATTCAACCATGGACATTCAAAACCCTTAACAGTTATTTCAAACTATCATAATATCATAAATTCATACATTAAAACATATGCCATTTGTAAAATAACAATGAAGGAGGAGTAATATGCCTTCGATACCAAGAAAAATGGAGAGAATCACTCTTGAAAGCCCCTAATTGATTGTCTTGATTAAACTCTAGCCTTTTTCTTGAAAGAGAGTTTGAGAGAGATTTTTAACAGTGTTTGATTGAAAATAATAGGTTAATGATATCCCAAAAGGTGTTTTAAGTCGTGGTATCAAAGAGAGTTACAAAGGGAAAATGCCCAGAATGCCTCCAACTTAAAACCATAAAAATACGGCAGGTGGTTACGAGTTGACCCCATGACTTGTGACAAAAAAATATGACTTGTACCATTGAGTCGTCTCCTGGACACTCATACACTATCCATCATATGATTCCTTAGCCCCCACTCATGACCATACCATACGACTCGTATGTTCCAATCGTACCTAAGATAGAATCTAAAGGGATTGACATTGTACAACATACGACTTGTCACAATGACTCATAACCTATCCTCACGGCTCATAGTGAGACACTCGTACTCAGAGCCAAGTCGAGTCACTAAATTCCTCATTTTCTTAAGGGATCGACCAAATGAACCATCACCACCACTAATGACTTATACTATCCCAATTGTAACTACCACAGAAACCTAACCACCATTCATTAGACACCTTATGAATAGGGTCATCTAACTATACCCATACCATATGACTCATATGGTGAGTCGTTACTAGGACAATGAGTTTAAAACTCAGGATATTTTCAAGGGCTAAAACCCAAGGTGTTTCAAAACCATACAAAATATATACTAAGAGCGCGTCACCTGCAATCTGAAATTGTCCCACAATGGTAGCCCATACCGCTTGAACTAATAGTTCTATAATATCCACATAATACAACAACCTTACTTTTCACGAATGATACCAAAATTAATCAAAACCAAGAAATATAGAATCTACCCATCAAAAAAAAGCTAACAATACCCACATTAACTAATTTTAGTTCGAAATCAAATTGGATCCCGAACAGATTTTTAAAAAAGAAGGAAAAAATCATAACTTTACTTTAAAAATATATTTTCCATATTTTTAGAAATCTACAGCTGAAAACCCAAGTTAAATTGTGTAAAAAGCAAGGTTCAAATTGAAGAATTTTTGTTTTAGCTTTACCAAGTAAAATCTTTAAAATCGGGGTTAAAATAAAAAATCGGAGTTGTTTTGAAGGTTAAATTGATGACAAACTAGTAATTATAAGATTAAAATATTATTCAAGTGAAAAGGAGTAAAACTGAGATTTAAAATCAAGCCCTACGATTTTTGGGGTTTTGAGAAATTAATCAAGAAATTACTAAGAAAATGGGTGATTTCTTACCTTAAATTTGTAAGAGGATCAAGAAATAGATATTAATCTAGCTTTTCAAGTACCCATGAGTTTCACTTTTAAGCTCTCACACTATTTTAGAGTTTAACTGTCAAGAGGAAAGGTGAAAGGATGGGAAGAATGGGCAAAAAAAGAGGGAAAAAAACTGCTATATAGCAGAAAATCTAAGTCCAAACGGACTTTGATAGGGTGTTCGGAATTCGTTCAGAGTCCGATATATGCAAACGAACTATGTAACCACACTAAATTCAATAATTCAAACTCAATGTCGATATCATATTTAAAAAAAATATTGTTTTCACAGAATTGATCTCCGAAACTCAAAATTACAAATTTTCAAATCGAGGGTCGAAATGAGATTTAAAATCCATATAACCCAACCAAACATGTTACCACCCCAAAATAGACGTTCTAGAAGCATTGGCGAAGTCGGATTTTCTATTTGAGATCATTTCGATCAAATATGGGATTGACACAAATATTTCTAATTTTTTAACTTTTTGACCAACAGGTCAATATGAGCTCGGGTGCATCGGGACCCAAACCAAAGGTTTACCTAGCCTAAAATCGATATTATGGAGCTGATGGCCTAGTTTGTTCAGTCATCCATTGCATGGATCAGAAGATAACCACACAGGTCCATAATAAGGCTCTTGAAGCCACCAAAAATCACAATATCGCAAAAATGGTACCAAAATGCATCCAAAACCATTTTAATTACTCCCACACCTCAGAAATACCACAATGCAACTATGGGAAGGGTTAAAATAGTTAAATCACATAAAATCACAAATTTCATCAAAAAAAGTTGGTCGTTACATAATCCATCACTAAAATCTAGTTCATCCTCAAACTTATAACAAAAGAAATACCTGAATCAACAAAGAGTTGGGGATAAGAACTACACATATCAGACTTGACCTCCGAAGTAGCCTTATCTATAGGTCGATGTCTCCACTAAACCTTAACAATAGCGATAACTCTACAACTCAACCACCTCACATTCTTATCCAAAATGAAGATCATCTCCTCAATGAAAGACAACCGCTCATCTAACTTAACAGACTCTTAATGGAAGGCATGAGACCCATCAAGAATATAGCGGAGAAGCGTGAAAACATAAAAAATTGGATGAACACCTGATAGATCTGGAGGCAAAGCTAACTCATAGGCTACATCACTGACAATTCAAAGAATCTCAAATGGACCAATATAACCAGGGCTAATCTTAACCCTATTCCCAAACCTCATTACACCCTTCATGGGTGAATCTCAAAGGAAAACATGATCACCAACATTAAATCTCAAGACACGAAGTCTATGGTTTGTACAAAACTTCTGCCTACTTTGAGTTGTTCTAAGTCTATCCTTGATGATTCGGACCCCGTCCAAAGACTCACAAAGAAAGTTCATACCTCGAGGTCTTACCTCTGAAAAATAAAACTAGCCCACTAACGAGCGATAACACCTACCATAAAACACCTCAAAAGAATCCATATCAATATTAGAATGGTAGATATTATTATAGGCAAACTCTACTAATGCTAAATTCTGCTCCCACTAGCCACCAAAATCCACCACATAAGGTAGAGCATATCCTCTAAAACCTAAATAGTCCACTCTGACTGACCATAAGTCAGGGGGTGACATACTTTACTGAGATTAACTTGAGTACCCAACTCATTCTGAAAAGTCTTCCAAAAATGAGATGTGAAATAAACCCTCGATGTGAAATAATGGACATCGACACACCAAGTAGATACACAATCGCACGAATATAGATATGATCCAACCTCTCAACACTGAAGAAAACCTGAACTAGAATGAAATAGGATGACTTGGTTAATCAGTCCACGATGACCCAAATACTATCAGAACCATGAGTAGTACGAGGAAAACCAATCACGAAGTCCATAGTGATCCGTTCCACTTTCACTCGGGAATGGGTAATCTCTAAAGCAAATCACCCGGTCTCATATGCTCGGCCTTTACTTGCTAATAACATAGGCAACAAGCCATAAAATCCAATATATCTCACCTCATAACACCCCACCATTAGTGCCATCTCAAATCACGGTACATCTTAGTCTTTCCTAGATGGATAAAATACCTAGAATAGTGGGCCTTCTAAAAAAATTAACCTAATCCAATTGCTCACTCTCAGCACACAAACTCATCCCCTAATCCTCAAAACACCATCTAAATTAAATAAGGCTTCCTTAGCCTCACTATTCAACACCTTATGTCAAATCTATCACAATCTTTTATCATCAAACTGATGAGCTCGAATCTCCTCCCTCAAATAAGATCTAGCCTCCACAAATGCCAAAATATGCCCTGGTGTCAAAATAATAAGTCTAACTATCTGGTTAGCTAAAGACAAATCCTCTAAGTCTAAAGGTATCTCCTGGGTCAAAAACTACACCAAGCTACCCATACTAGATGACTTTTAGCTCAAAGCATCCGCAACCATACTAGCCTTGCCCAGATGATAGAGAATAGTCAAGTCATTATCCTTAACTAACTCAAGCCAACAATGCTACATCATATTAAGATCTTATTGGGTGATGAAATATTGAAGGCTACAATGATTTGAGAAAATCATACAACGGACTCCACACAAGTAGCGCCTCCACAACTTTAAAGTAAACACAATCGCAGACAACTCTAAATCACGGATAGTGATACAATCCAAATTGGCATCAACACTTTGGAGCATATAATTTGAGGCCAAAAAAGAGAGTCCAAGAATAACCACGTCGAGTATTACAAGACATGTTTGGAGTACCCTTTTTAAGCCTCACGAGAATAATATCATGTGTGAATGATAGCTTGGAGAGTGAGAGAAGCTATACTTGATTTCATCGAAGAGAGCATTGAGAAATACTGCATTTGGATGATAGCTTGGGCTTTGAGAGAACATGGGTGCCACATAGAGCCCATTTGCACTGTTCTATACTCTTAGGTCACTTTTGGGGCCAAGTTACATTTAGGGTCACTTTTGGGCCTAAGTCGTAATAAATGATTTTGGCCCATAAATAGATAGGACTGTTTTCATTTTTAGGATAGTTAATGAATGATGAACTGAGATACACTTGCGAGTGTTTTTTTTGAAACTTGTTATGCGTTTCTTTATTTGTTTAGAAATGTAGGTGCTCGGGAACCCATTCCCATTTGTGTCCTTGTAATAGGTTGGTGTTGTCGGTGATTGATAGGAAGGTCTTAGGGTTTTACATACCCTTTGTTTGTCCTCCCATTATCAGTGTATGTCAATCTATCTGTCTTTTACTTTATCATTATATTTCTTCATTTTCTTATTTTGTGATTTCGTATTTAGTATTTTTATTTGTTTTTTTCATTGTTTTCCACTTCTATGGATTTTCTTGTATCATTTAGTATTAGAGACGAGCTTTATTTTGTTCCCACAAAGTCAATCTTGGGTCTCATTGTGTTGCGAAATCAAAAATCCCAAAAAAAATTCACTATTAATGTTTTCTATTTAAGTCAAATTTTTATTCTTTTATTTTTTTCTTATGTTTTTGTGTTATATTCTTGTTCCCTAATACTATTAGAGTCTAAACCTTGAATTTGAGTTCAATCGGAGGTGAATTAGAAGGTCTACCATTGTTGGGAGCTCAAGTTTGAAGGTTGAAGGTGGGAGTTAAAATCTAAAATTTTTGGTCGTGAATTTGAACTAAATTACATAAGGAATGTGTTTATAATGTTTAAAATATCCTTGGGTCAAAATTTCGTTGCATTACGAGCAACAGTTTAAGAGATAGAGAATTTTGAAGTTTTGGTGTTCTTGAGTGTTCTTGGAGAAATTCAAATCTTTTAGGGGAATTTTCTACAAAAGGTGGTTGTTTGATCCTCAAAGGTTAAGAAATAAGGTATACAAAAGTTTTTGTACAAGTATCTTTTGAATATCCAAGGGAATATTTCAAATAGAGGACAAAAGGGTGACCATTTGAGGTCCAAAACGGTACATTGCAAGTTGTGGAATGGACCAGGTGCGCCTGGTTTGCGTTGGGTATGTGGATGACCTGATGCAGCACCCCAAAGGCAGGTCATAACAGTAGGCAAGACCCCAGATAAATCCATCATGGGTCCCACCTAATGCAGCACCTCCCTGACGCAACCCACAATGCAGGTCACCCAATTCGATGCAAAACGACCCCAAACACACCCGAAATGCATTCCAACACTTCTCCGACATTAATTCAAGTTCTCAAATGCATTTCAAAACTTTAAAAAATTCATTTGATCAGGTTCAAAACCATTAATTTCATATATTAATTCATTCTTTCATCTCGTTGATTTTTGATACTAATTAACAACTAAACTGTAATCAACGTAGTTATTTAATTAGTTCTTGATTGGTTGTTTTTTGTGTCTTAATTTCTTGTGTCTTTCCCTTCTTTTATCTTTTGTTTTCTTAGTTACTTCTTGAATTAAAGTTCTTCAAAGTTCTCTCTTTGTGTGTTATCTTGTGTCTTTCTTCGTCAAGTCAAGTCATTTGACCTTCAAATACATCATCAAAGGTTGCTTCATTTCTTTTTTCTTTTTCAATTGTGCTAAGAAGCTATGGGTGCAGTAAACTTGGATACAATATTGAAAGCCCTCATATATTGGTGGAAAGAATTGAATAGTTGGAAGAAGGATGGATCACGCTTTAAAGGGAACATGAAAAAGGTGACATGTCTTACTCCCCAACCCCCCCCCCCCCAATTACCCCAATCACCATAATTCCACCAACAAACGCCCCAAAACCATTATCAAGGATATCCACAAACCCAAACATCATACTATCCATCCTATCAAGGAAACCCACAAATCCATGCACCTCACTACCAAGCACCCTAGTATTAAAGACCATATCCAATTCCACCTCAAGAATATGTTCCCTCTACCCAGCCCACTATAAACTAAGTTCCCAAATACGTTGTTCAACGAATACAAATCCAAATTGAAAAGACCAAATCTAACTTTGGTCCGTTGCTATTCACTAACCAAGATACTAGCATTTTTATTAGTGTCATTTCTCTTTTTGTGCAGGATCATGAATCATCACCTTCAAAGGAGAAGACAAAGAGAGTGCCTCATGAATATATCTTGAAGGACACATGGAGTTATTATCTAAGGATTCCACACTTAGGAAGTGTGATGACACATCGTCAAAAGATTTGTATTCGAGGTTGAATCCTCTTCAAGAAGGGGAGGATGATACAATCCAAATTGGCATAAATGCCTTTAAGTATATAATTGAAGACAACACAAGGGAGTCCAAGATATTACCACCTAGAAGATTCCAAGACATATTTGGAGTACCCTTTTTAAGCCCCCATGCGAACAATATCATACATGGATGATAGCTTGGATCATGAGAGAAGCTATACTTGATGATTTCATCCAAGGGAGCATTGAGAAACACCATATTTGGATGATAGCTTGGGCTTCGAGAGAACATGGGCACCACATAGATCCCATTTGCATTGTTTTTGACTCTTAGGTCACTTTTTAGGCCAAGTTACATTTAGGGCCACTTTTGGGCCCAGTTGTAATAAAGGCGTTTGGCCTATAAATAGATAGGACCTTCTTCATTTTTAGGATATTTGATGAATGATGAATTGAGATACACTTACGAGTGTTTTTGTTAAAACTTGTGAATTTCTTCATTTGTTTAGAAACGTGGGTCTTCGGGAACCTGTTCCCGTTTGTGTCCTTGTAAGAGGTTGGTGTTGTTGGTGATAGATAGGAAGGTCTTAGGGTTTGACATAACCTTTGGTTGTCCTCTCATTGTTGGTTTATGTCAATCTATTTATCTTTTACTTTATCATTCCATTTCTTCGTTTCCTTATTTTGTGTTTTCATATGTAGTATTTACCTTTGTTTTTTGTTATTTTCTGCTTCCGTGGTTTCAGTTGTATCATTGGATAGGGTAATTACTTTCATGGGTATTCAACTGAAGAAAAGCATAGGAATCACCTTACCTTCCTACATCAGCACAACATCCAATCCAACACTCGAATCATCATAAAGTACGGAAAAACCTAGATCCTTCTTGGGAAAATCCAATATAGAAGTTGAAGTCAATAAATCATTAAGCTTTTGGAAGCTCGCCTTACATGCATCAGACCACTAAAAGGAAATCTTCTTCTGCATCAACTTAGTCAAATGAGTTACAATAGAAGAGAAATAGTTATCAAACCACCGATAATACCTGGCCAAGCTAACAAAAATCCAAATCTCGGTGGGCGAAGTAGGTCTAGCCCAATCAGAACCACTGTAGCTTTAGTTGGATCAACCAAAATACCTTTATTAGTCACCAATGACTCAAGAAAGAAACAGACTCCAACTAAAACTCGCACTTAGAGAACTTCACATACAACTTCTCATCCCTTAATCTCTGAAGCACAATCCACAAATGTTCCTAATGCTCAGCCTCACTTTTAGAAAATACCAAGATATCATCCATAAATATAATAACCAAGGATTCAAGATATAGTTGAAACACCGAGTTCACCAACTTCATAAATGCGACAGGGGCATTGGTCAAACCAAAAAACATGACCAAGAACTCATTATAACCATATCGAGTCTGAAAAGTTGTCTTAGGAATATCTGTAGCTCTAATATCAACTGGTGATAACTAACTCAAATTAATCTTTGAAAATACCACAACACCCTAAAGTTGATCGATTAAATCATTAATGCAAGGAAGAGAATACTTATTCTTATCCTTCACCTTGTTCAAATATTGATAATCAATATATATGCACATAGATCCATCCTTTTTTTTAAAAATAAATAAATAGGTTCACTCCAAGATGATGCACTAGGTAAGATAAATCCCTTATCTAACAACAACAACAACAACTGATCCAAGGAAGGAGGTGAAACAATATTACTACCGTGAATAACACAATGGAATCCAAGGAAGGAGGTGAAACAATATTACTACCGTGAATAAAATCTAACTAAGATAAACATCCCCTCTCAACCAATCTATGATCCTAAACATAAGATATGATCCTCTTGAACCCGAATAAAGTGCACCTGTCTAAGCTATCCTTGTTAAACTCGACGGAGCTAAAGTTACGGTCTTAGCAAAATAATCTAAGATGACATGATAAGAAGCCAACTAATCCATACTCAAAATAACATCGAAGTCAACCATATCTAATACAATCAAATCTACCTAAGTCTTACGGCCAAAAAAAGTCACAATATAATATTGCTACACTCGATCCACCACCAAAGAATCTCTTATAGAGGTAGATATATGAATAGGCCTAGCAAGGGGCTCGCTAATAGAATCAAAACTCAAATCAAAATATGCAGAAACATAAGAGAAGTCGATTTGGGGTCAAATAATGCTGATGCAGATCTAAAATAAATGGGGACAGTACCTGAGATCACAACATCTGAAGCCTCTATCTCAGGTATGGCTGGTATAGCATAACACTGTACATGACCATAAACTATCTAAATGGACCCACAACCACCATCGCAAGCTCCACCACCTCTACCTCTCGCTCCTCTAATAGCACCCCTACCTCTCACAGATAAAATATGAGTAGCCCTAATCACACAGCGGGGAAAGTCCTGGCCTAATAGTCAATCTTATCGCACAAATAACAATTCCTATGACCCGTATCAATAGGAGAAGGTACCATTAGGCTTAAATAACCACCCTGCACTACTAAACCCAATGATCCACCACCTAAACTCTGTAAGGCTGCCTGCACCGACACTACCAAAAATTGGTTATTTTCCAACCAAATATTTCTGACTGAAAATAGTAGTCAGAAATTTCCGACTAATTCAGTCAGAAATCTTATTTTTTTATTTTTCTTTTTTCAAAATATTTTTCCAATTTTATTTGTGACAAAAACAATCAGAATATGTGGTGGAAAATTTTGGGAAATATATATTCCAACTACTGTAGTCGAAAATGTAAATAATTAAATAAATTATTTATTTACCTAAATTATTAAATATATATTCCAACTACAGTAGTCGAAAATATAAATAATTAAATAAATATAATACTAAATATATAATTAGTTCCCTTATGAAATAATTAAATAATTATTTAAATAAATTATTAAATATACATTTTCAACTACTGTAGTCGAAAATACTAATAACTAAATAAAATTAATAATTAATTAAATATATATCAGACCACTGTAGTTGTAAATGTAAATAATTAAATAAATATAGTACTAAATGTATAATCTATCCTTTATATGGAATTTTAAAAATAAATAACATAAATTATTAAATATATATTTCTGACTGTTGTAGTCAGGAATGAAAATAATTATATAATATATTAGTATATATATAATTGGACCCTTACACAAAAATTAAATAATTATTTAAGTAAATTATTAAATATTTATTTACGACTGAAGTAGTCAAAATATTAAATAATTATGTAAATAAATGATTAAATATGTATTTCAAAATGAAGTAGTCAAGAACATTAAATATATAATAAATAATTATATATATATTTCCAACCACAGTAGTCAAAAATCTTATAAATAATTGATTTAAATATATAATTTAATTATATTAAATATCTACCGACTGAAGTCGTAGGAAGCATTAAATAATTAAAAATATTAATTTTCTACCCGATGAAAGTAGTAGAAAATTTACATTTAATATATACTAAACACAACATTCCTAATTCACTCTCTCACTTCCTCTCTCTCTCTCTCTCTCTCTCTCTCTAAGATAGGGCACGAAGTTCTCTCTTTCGCCACTCTTTTCTCCACGTCTCTCTCAGAAATTAGCCGTGAAGGCTGCATTTCTCACAAAAAGTGGTAACAACGATGGTTAATTTCACTGATTCGAGGTAAGTTGGTTTATCTCTACTTACAACTCCATCACTTTAGTTATATGTACTTGTATGCTGCGATGTATAGGGCACCCAACTTTTGACTTATAAAGGTTATTCGTCGACTTAGAGAGGTCAGTGTTGCTAGAGGCCAAGTTTTCTGTTTCAATGTTTCCTAATTTTATATGAAATTGTATATTAAAAAAAATTATTAATGCCCTTTGCTACTTGGTTCTTCTCTCTTTTGTACGTCAACAACTTTATGTAGTATTTTCACTCTAGCTTTTACTCATTTACAAGTCAAACTTGTCTTGAAAAATGCTTTTCTCGAGTTGAATCTCCGAAAACATACTCTTTACGTGTGGTACAGGTAATGTCTATGTACTACTATTTTTGGGTTTCACTTGTGGGATTTTTATAGCTTTTACTCAGTATGTTTATCGAGCTTGTTTTTTAGAATTATTTTCTTGACCTGATGGTCCATTGGAACATACTTTCTATGTGTGGTAGAAGTAAGGTCTGTGTACATTCCACCTTTCTCACCTCATTTGATCCCATTAGGGATTAGGTATGTTGTTGTTCAAGGTTTTGCATATTTTC
Organism: Capsicum baccatum var. pendulum; assembly: GCA_030864225.1. Classification (NCBI taxonomy): domain Eukaryota; kingdom Viridiplantae; phylum Streptophyta; class Magnoliopsida; order Solanales; family Solanaceae; genus Capsicum; species Capsicum baccatum. Next base: position 164,531,080 of record CM061560.1, read on the forward strand.
CAGTGTCTTTCTCTTGGCTGCTTAATTTCTTTCTTGTGTTGTAAAGCATAATGGAGATGTGTTGGTTGATTTTAGTCATTGCTTGTAGACTTGGTCATTAGTGTTTTTGTCTCACTCTAATAGGTTCACTATTTGTGCTATTAGGTAGATATATTGTAACACCCTTATGTTTCTTCTTCTTTGCCCTTTTTTGGTGTGAATAGTTGCAAGTCTTGTGACTGATGATTGTGTCAGTTCATTTAGATCTGTGACTGTTGACCCTTTTCCTGTGTGTGTTTACTTGTACAAAAGGAGGATTTGTATTTTTCTACTTTTCTTCCTCTAGCATCATTTCATAACATTTCTATTACTATGGGAAACGACAAGGAGAAATCTCCACTAATAACTAAACCTACCTATTGTGTGAATGCAGATTGTACTTTCTTAGCATTGGTATCTATCAAAAGCTTCAAACTTAGTTTGGAACCAGAAGTCGTCATTTTGGTTGGGCTGCTCACTGCTGCAGACTACAATTAGTGTTCATGTAAAGGTAGTATTCTGGATGCATCAGGAGACTTATGTTTAACTAAGTTGTAGTTTCTTCATACGTAATAATCATTAATCAATAAACTTAATTATTGTTAATATACTATTATTTTAGGAATAAAATACTCTCTAACTTTAGCAAAAGATATCCCCCAAAATACTCCCTATTGAAGTTTTTACCTAGAAAAATTCAAGTGTTTGCCTAAAAAATGAGTAACCCTGATATTTGGTTATTGATAAATTTAAATGTACCACTTTAAAGTATCCCCTATTAATTAACTAGCAAAAGTATTTAGTTTTGAAATTATTTATGCATTGATATTCAACCGTTGCTACTATTTACAGCCAAACAACAAATACCAAACAACAAATTATGTTAAACTTTTAATAAATTATACACCCTCTGTTTCATATTAGTTGGCATGTTTCATTTTCTAAAAGTTAATTTGACTAATTTTCAAAGCTAATGTCTATTGGCTACTAATATCACTGGACTGTAAGACTTGGTCTTATTCCTATAACATTCATATTACCATTTTTTTCATCCAACTTGTTCTTGTTTTTTGTTGTAATTTTAGAGTTAACCCCATGATAGTCGCAGAATGTTATGATAAGAATCTCCTACTTATTCTAAAGCTACTACAAAAAGATTTTTTAAGCAACAAAAATTAGGTTCAAATGGAGGGTACCTATGGAGAAGTTTGTACAACTCAATATCCTTGAAATTTTTCATTTAAATATGATTTGAATAGTGGTGCAAAAAGTTAGTACAGATATATGCCAGAGAATTTCAGCCCAGACATGTCTAAAAATACTTGGTCTTATGATTGAATAAAGTTTTGTTGTATTCTTGGTTTAGAATAATATTTACAAAGTTAAAGATGATTACACTGTAAATTCTTCTTTTAATTAAAATATTCTATTATTGTTGGCTGCTTTACTATGATGTATTGAATCTCTTAGTTTTCTTCTTTTGTCCACTGCGTAGTAGCATCTCTAAACAAACCTGTTATTGTTTTGTTTCTCTTATTTTTGTTTCTCTTCACCATTATTATTGTTGTTGTTCTTGTGTAGATGAAAAATGAAGATCATACATGGATGAATAATAGACTTTATCCAAACTGTGCGGGGTTGAGGGAGGAATATAAACATGAGGTAGCTAGATTTATTACTAAAGCAATGACACTTAATGATTTTCTTATTGAAGGGAGAATTAGGTGTCCTTGTTGGAATTGCAAGTGTTGCAAGTTATTGAGTCCAAATGTTGTTACATTATATCTTTATAGAAAGGGTTTTATGTTGAATTATACTGCGTGGAAAACTCATGGAGAGAGTAGTGCTGCTAATAATTTTGATTTTTAGAATTATGCAGAAATTTCAATAAGAGAGAATAATGTTGAAAGTTCACGATACAGTGAGATGATCAGGGATGATTTTGGGACACACTCAGGGGCTCAAAATGAACCAAATGATGAGGCTAAGAACTTTTATGAACAGTTTAAGGAAGCTAGTCATCCATTGTATGAAGGATCAGTGCATTCTAAGTTATCTGTTGTCGTTCGGTCACCGAGTATTAAGTCAGATTATTTTATTTCTCAAGACGGCATGAACTCTATCATTGGACTTATGAATGAACTTAACCCAAATAAACTTGACTTATCAAAAAATTTCTACACAACAAAGAAGTTGGTTTCTAAGTTAGGACTTTCATCAGGAGGATTCATTGTTGCGAGAAAGGTTGCATGTTGTTCTATAAGGAAGATGCAAATTTGGAACATTGCAAATTTTGTAATCAGCCTCGTTATAAAGAATTCAGACATGCCAAAGAAAAGAAGGTTCCTGTGAAGTCGATGCATTACTTACTGATGTGTGAGCAAAAGCTCACACATTTAATACTTTTTAGCTCAAAATAATTATGAACTCTTTAGCAACTTATGTTGTTTTGATGTGTTTTCTAGTGATATTGTAGAAAAGGGAGAAAAGATGGAAAATAAACAATAAGGGAGCAAAAGAGTTGAAAATCTGAGCAAAAGAGATGAAAACATGGCTGACAACATCCATGATAAGTCGCCAGCCTTGTGATAGACTATCAGAACCGGCGTCAGCCTTAACCAAAGACTTGAGTTTGAGAGAAAATTCTGACGACGTTGGTGATAAGGGATTAAGATGGTGATAAGGCATCACAAATATAGTCAGCCTTAGCCAGAGAATCAGAGCTCGAAGAAAAAATCTAACGACGTTGGTGATACGCCGTCAGATCAGTGACATGGTGTAAGATACATTGTCAGCCTAAGGCAGACTTTGAAGACAACTGGAGCAAATCTGACGCCATCCATTATAAGGCGTCAGATCCTATAATACCCCGCATGTTTCAAAGCTAGGAACTGAATAATTATTCCTACATATGAAATCTCCTATCATGTGATTCATACTTGAGTACATGACTTATAATTAATATCCTAGTGATTGGATAGCTTATGATGCATTAAGCATGTTCATATGAGACACTTAAGGTAATACAAGCTAAGAGTATTTGAATCCATCAAGTTTTAGTGTTTGATTTTGCAAGGATCATCTTTGAATGAGTATAACTTGATGTTAATATGGTATTTTGTCTGATTTAGACCCACCAAATTGTAGAGAATCGAATTAGGTTTCCAACAATACCGAATTTGCCTTAATCCAATACTCAAGCGAAAAGTTATGCCCATTTTCGTGACAGACAGTAAGCATGGGCGATTGGTTAGGCGCCGCCTAACCCAAGCATAGGCGATTGTTTAGGCACCGCCCAACCCAAGCATAGGATATCACTTGGGCGTCGCCTAAGTCAATTCCAAGTATCAAAAACACTCCGTTTTGAGTTGTTTTAAAGGTAATTAAGTCTTTAAATACTTCTTACACATCCCTAAACTTAACCCTATGAAATATATATCTTCTAAACATACTACAAACCTATTTTTATCTCAAATCTCATCATCCAAGAGCACTAAAGGAGAAAAACAACTAGGGTTGCATAATTAAGCTTGAAGATCCGATTTCAAGGAAATTCCTCCATCAATCATCAAGAATCTTCCTTCTAAGGTATGTGTAGTGTTCATCTATGGATTCAATTCGTTCATAGAGTTCAAGAATCAATCTTTAAAATGCAAAAGCTTGGTTGAGTGTGGTGATATAATCATACCCATGTTGAGGCTTGATTGTTTTTCTTCTTTTTCATTATAAAGTATGATTTCTATATTATTGGGTGTTGATGATCATGTTGTTGATATTGGGTGATTCCCAAGATGGAATCTTTATATGTTTTTGTGAATTCATGATATCATATGAGTTGGAAACATGTAAATTTGGTTTTTCATGATGTAAAATTTGGTGATTTCACCTATGCTTAAAATGTGCATGTAAGGTGTTTGATAAAATGCCTAAAGGACTAGAAATCATGCAATATAGCTAAATTGTGACTAAGTGGAGGATTCATGATATGCCCTTACGCTCCAATGACTTCTATGTTGTTAATGTACCTTGTAAATGTTATTGGAATACTCATGAACTATTCTTATGAGATTATGCTATGTTTACTTTCAAATCCTACTTATGAACAAGATGTATGATAACCATGCAATCCATATGAACTTCAATGCTATTAGTATGTGTTGCCAATATGATTATGCAACGAACATGATATTAAGATTGTGCAAGTACTTACATGTGATATGAAATTCTTTCCATGCAATACATTGTTGATAACCATGCTTAGCATGAGATCCCTACTTATGATATTATAAATTATGGACTCTACTCTTATGATCAAGTAAGTCATGTGTGTCAGTTTCCTTCATCAAATCCTGGGGGTAATTGTACCCAAAAACTATAGCTGTGTGCCTAGATCCATGTCATGTTTCACGATATTTGAACTCAAGCTATGATTCCATAGACTTCAGTCAGTCATGTGACTCAGGAAAACCTCATGATCTTAGTCAGTTGTCAGATATCAGTAACATTCCGCCAGTCAACGAAATTCAGTAAGATCAAGTCATGCACAGTCAGTTATTCATGTATAGTTTCTCCAGATGGGAGTAGAGGTTAGCACCGAGTGAACCCAAGGATGGGAGCTCACCCGCCAGTTCAGGGTTTGATTCTTAGTAGCAATCCTTGTGTTCTAGAACTACGTAGCTATTATAGGCTGAGACATCTTCACCTAGCAGATTAGGGTTGATGAGGTGGCTTAACCCATCAGTTTAGGGTTCCCACCATTCTCATTTGAGTACCTGCCAGTATAGGGTCTCACAACTGTCCTTACCAGTGGTGCGGTATTGACACCGCTTTAGTCGGGGTAGAGATTGGACCCTAGCTTAGCCATAACGACATACATGGGGCATGTAGGTTTGATACGGTTAGGGCAGCCTCCACAGGTACACGGACTTTCACACGAAGCCAAGCTCGAGAATTACAAAAACTCCAAGCTTTGTTCATGCAAATGGCCGCGTGTGAGTTGGTGATCGAACCAACCAAGGACCTAAACGTTTTTATGTGTGAAGAGAGGTCCTAATGTGTAATAAACTACTCTCCAAGGTTGGCACAAGAAGCAAGGGCGGATGGGTCATTTTACCCCTTTGTTTGTAATATAAATAGAACATGTTAGAGAGAGTTAGAGGTAGTTTTTGGAATGCTGATTTTTGTAACCTAAAAACACAAAACATTTCCTCTCTCTTCCACTCCTAGAAGCCGCCACTATATTCTCACAAGTAGAGGGATACTTGTGTTGTCTCTTTGGCTAGAAACAAGGGTTTTGAGGTTGTTGAGTGCCTCTTGGTCCTCGTAAGAACTTGGTGTTTATATTCATTAGACTTAGGGTCCTCTCTTGATGTTAGGGTTCTTAGTTTCTTAAATTTTATATGTCAAGTTATCTATCTTTCTTTATCTTGTTGTTGTTGTGTTGATGTTGTTATCTTGAAAGTCTAGTGAAGCCGTGTGGGGCTCTTTTCGATTCACTAGCATTTGTTATCTATCTTGTTGTTCTTGTGTTGTGGGCTGAAAAACCGAAACTAAAACTTGTTGTTTCTTGTATTGTTGGACTGAAATCCGAGCCTACTTGAAGTTCTTGATGTTGTTGGTTTGATATTGTATCATTTGGTATCCAAGCAAGACCGGTTGTGTTCCAACATAACCCATCTTGGGCTAGCTCACGGCTTAAACAAACTACACCAAAGAAATTCTGAAATCTGTCCACTAAAAGTTGAAACCGAGAATGATGTTGTATGTTTAGATCTAGGTGTTATTTTGCTTGTTTAGTGAGTTTCTAGTGTTGGTTTCTTTCTCACCCACACTAAGGTGTCTAGATCCGAAAGTTGAGCTTGAAAACTTGAACATTGTGTGGTGACTTGAAGTGGCCGAAAGTTGTATGTTGTTGATAACCAAAAGAAAATTGGTGTTTGTGTGTTTATGTGCTAAAGAAGTTGATGAAGTTTGTTGAAGTGTTCATCTTTGAACTTGTTCATCTTGTTCATCTTGTTGTGTGTTCAAGTGGAAGACAAGCTATAAAGTGTTGTGAAAGACTTGCACCCATCACCTTTTAGTCTTGTCAATCACTTTCCCTAATTCAAGGAGCCTTGTTTTGTGGGATTTTTCAACCAAACCCCACTTTCTTGAGTTTGAAAAGGGTAAAAGACTACAAGATTTTATTTTTCCCACCAAAAACACTTTTCAAACTATAACAAGTTGTGTGAATATTAACATAAAGCAAAAAAAAAAAAAAAAAAGAAGAACGTGTGGAACCATTGCATGCTGCCACGTCACTATAAGCTCAAATTAGGGTATTCTTTGGTTGCTAATTGTTGATCCTTGGTTTCCCTTACTTGGTCCTAGAACTAATTAACAAACTAGTACCTTCCTACTAGGTTGTCAACTAGTTCCTTGAACCGTTTGTTCGTGTCAACGATTATTTGAGTGATTTTATTCGTTTGAACGAATTGCTGATTTTTGACTCTTGTCCGGCAAGAATTCTTTGAGTCTTCAAACAAGAATCCATTCCGGATAAGAGCTTGCTCATACCTTAGAAATCTCACGGATACTAGCCAATTATACAACACTTGTGGAATACGAACTTGTGGTGAACTAAAGCGGATAATACCTTGACAATGGAAGGAGCTACGTCTCATAATGCGGATACTAATGCCCTTGATTCTATGAGGGTCACTCTTGAGGCCGTTACCCGGACACTTGAAAGATTGAATTCGGAATTTGGGGCCGTGAGAGGAGACTTGGCAGCAATAAGGGGGGAAGTGTCGACTATTAGTGGGAGATTAGAACAAGTGGAGAGCCAAAGGAACTCTCGTCCTTCTACTCCTCTACATGTATCTACCAATGGTCATGATAGGACCTTCTCCGCAACCATCACCCCCGAAACAGTCCACCAAATGCTAAATGCACCCCAAGCTCCACTAAATACCGCGAGCCAAACTACCTATTTTCCTCTTAACCGAGACTCCACTAGACCACTACATTTTCAAGCCCCTCCAATTCCACAAGAGGGATTTGGACGCCAAGTACCTCCACTAAATCCGAACCCTCCATTCCAAGCTCCATTAAACCAAAGACCGCAAATTCCAAATCCTCCGAATCAAAACGACCAAGGCCGACCAGTCCACTTTGAAGGATACGGTAGAGAGGAGTATGAAGGAGATGGAACCTTTGATGATGCTTATATGAGGGAGGAGGAGTTAAGAGGGGGTCGAGGAGAACCTAGGAGATACCGGGGGTATGAAGATAGGGGAAACCGACACCAAGAGAGAGACGTAGGCATCAACACCATCAAGTTGAGCCTACCTATCTTTAAGGGTGAAAGTGACCCCGAGACCTACTTAACTTGGGAATCGGCTTGTGACAAAGTTTTCCAAGTTAATGACATCTCGGAAGAAAAGAAGAGTTGCTACGCTATAGCTCACCTCGAGGGCTATGCTAACACTTGGTGGGAGTATGTTAAACGGTTTGGTAATGAATTAGTGAAAGGGCAGCCACCACCTTGGTATCGGTTGAGGTATTTGATGAGACAACGGTACCTTTCCGAGAGATATCGTCATGAGTTGCTTGCTAGATTGTATGGCTTGCGGCAAGGAGGCAAGAGTGTGATGGCCTATTTTGACGAGTTCCAACAACTCATGTTGAAACTTGATCATCATGGGGAGCAAATCAGTCACGACATCATCCGGTTCAAGTGTGGATTGAACAAAGAGATCTCCACTCACTTGACCCTTCACCGGTTTGAAACCATTGACGGTATATTCCAAGCGGCCCTAGAGATTGAAAGGGAACTTAAGGAGAGATCAACCTTCAAGGCAAGGGTACAAACCCCCTCGGGTTGGCCCAAAAACAAGGACCAACCCGGCCCTACGAAGCTGCCCGAGTCCAAAACAGTCCCTAAGTTTCCTCCGAAATCGGAGGCTCACAAATATCCCAACCCAAAGGGGTTCCAATGCTTCAAGTTCCAAGGTTGGGGCATAAGGCCAATGAATGTCCGAACCGGCGCAATGTGATCCTACGAGAAGGGAAAGTGTACTACCTTGGTGAGGAGGTGGTTTCCGAAAGGGGGGAGGATGAGGCCGAGCCTCAAGATGGAGAGGGGGCTGAAAATGGGCCGAATGATGATGAATTAGAGGGTAGTGAAGATGTCTATCCACAAGAAGGGGAGTGTGTGGTACCAAACTTTGTGGTTATATGTGTCATGATTAGTAAGGCGGTGGATGACCTGAGTCAAAGGGAAAATCTATTCCATACTAAGTGTCTCGTAAAGGGGAGTGTGTGCACTTTGGTGATTGATAGTGGTAGTTGTACAAATGTTGCGAGCCATGCTATGGTAAATTTCTTGATGCTACCAAATACACTACACACTAGTCCTTACAAGCTACAATGGTTGAACGATTGTGGTGAATTGAAGGTCACAAGGCAATGTGTGATTCGGTTTAAGGTGGGAAACTACCATGATGAAGTGATTTGTGACGTGATCCCAATGCAAGCATGTCACTTGTTGTTAGGTAGACCATGGCAATATAATAGGTCTACTAAAAACGATGGGAGGACCAACCGGTATACGCTTGAGAAGGATGGCCGAAAGGTCACACTTCACCCTCTTTCACCCTCCCAAGTAAATGAGTGGCATCAAAAGATGAGAGAGTTAAAGGGAAAGGGGAAGGAACCCGAGAAGGGAGAAAAGGGGGGGATGCCGTAGGTAAGGAGGTAGGGACATCCGAGGCTGTCCCAACGCCAAGGGAGATGGAAAACGTAGTGATGTTGGCTAGGAGAAAAGAACTCTTCGTGGACCATGATGAAAACAAGCCGATGCTACTTTTGGCCCATTGTTTTAATACTAACCCCACTAATTCTTCCATTTCCCCTTTGATTTCTTGTGTGTTGCAGGAGTATGAAGATGTATTTCCTCAAGAACTTCCGCAAGGATTGCCCCCACTTCGGGGAATTGAGCACCAAATTGATTTGGTGCCGGGTTCACAACTTCCAAACAAACTGGCCTATAGGAGCAATCCTATGGACACTAAGGAGCTTGAAAGACAAGTTGAGGAGCTTCTCAACAAGGGATACATCAAGGAAAGCATGAGTCCGTGTGCTGTTCCGGTGCTTTTGGTACCAAAGAAGGACGGAACATGGCAAATGTGCGTCGATTGTAGAGCCATCAACAAAATCACTATGAGGTATCGTCATCCAATCCCTAGACTAGATGATATGTTAGATGAGCTCCACGGATCTTGTTTGTTTTCTAAAGTGGACCTTAGGAGCGGCTATCACCAAATTCGCATGCAACCCGGTGATGAGTGGAAGACCGCATTCAAGACCAAATTCGGTCTATATGAGTGACTGGTCATGCCCTTCGGCCTTACCAATGCTCCTAGCACGTTTATGAGGCTAATGAATCATGTAATGAAGCCTTATATTGGAAAGTTTGTGGTGGTTTACTTTGATGATGTGTTGGTGTATAGTAAGTCTATTGATGATCATGTAATGCATTTGAGATGTGTGTTTGATGTGCTCCGAAAGGAGAAGCTGTATGCCAACATGGAGAAGTGTTCTTTTGGTGTTGATAAAGTTATATTCTTGGGTTTTGTCGTGAGCTCAAGGGGTGTGGAAGTGGACGATTCCAAGATAGACTCTATTCGAAGTTGGCCGACCCCTAAAACTATTGGAGAAATCCGAAGTTTCCACGGGTTGGCAAGCTTTTATAGGAGGTTTGTCAAATTATTTAGCTCCATAGCAGCCCCCTTGACCGAGGTAATTTGAAATGACAGACCCTTTAAATGGGGTGATGAGCAAGCTAGGGCTTTTGAGGCCTTGAAAGCTACGCTCATCTCGGCGCCTCTATTGCAATTGCCCGATTTTGATAAGATGTTTGAAGTAGAGTGTGATGCTAGTAAGGTTGGCATCGGGGCTGTTTTGATGCAAGAAGGTAAGCCCGTTGCTTATTTCAGTGAAAAGCTCAAAGGGGCAACTCTTAATTACTCAACTTATGATTTGGAGTTGTACGCCCTTGTTAGAGCCTTGGGAAATTGGCAACATTATTTGTGGCCTAAGGAGTTTGTGATACGAACGGATCATGAGTCGTTGAAACACCTTAAGATCCAAGACAAGCTGAATAGGCGTCATGCTAAGTGGATTGAGTTCATCGAGACTTTCCCTTATGTAATTCATTACAAAAGGAGAAAAGAAAATGTTGTTGCCGATGCCTTGTCTAGGAAGCATGTGCTTGTTGCTACCTTGTCTTCGAAGTTGATGGGTTTTGAGAGCTTGCGGATGTTGTATCCCGAGGATCCTACCTTTGCTCCTATTTTTAGGGAATGCGAAGAGTGGGGAAGGGACCGTTGGCTTAAGGAGAATGACCATTCCTCCTACTCTCGATTCGATGGGTATTTGTTCAAAGGGAGGAGGTTGTGTGTTCCTTCTAGTTCTTGGAGGGAATTATTTGTGAGGGAGGCCCATGACGGAGGCCTCATGGGTCACTTTGGGGTAGACAAAACCCTCGGCATCTTAGAGGAGAACTTCTATTGGCCCAAAATGTGCAAAGACGTCACTAAAATTTGTAGTCAATGCGTGGCCTGCCGGAGTGCGAAATCTCGTCTCCAACCTCAAGGGTTATACACCCCACTCCCTACTCCCCTTAGTCCTTGGTTGGACATTTCGATGGATTTTGTTTTGGGGCTGCCAAGGACTAGAAAGGGCCGAGATAGCATTTTTGTTATTGTTGATAGATTCTCTAAAATGGCTCATTTTATTCCATGTGCTAAAACCGAGGATGCTCCTAGTGTAGCTTCATTATTTGTTGAACATGTTGTAAAGATTCACGGTGTACCGAGGACTATTGTGAGCGATAGGGACTCCAAGTTCCTAAGTCTCTTTTGGAAGTCCATGTGGGGTAGGCTTGGAACGAAGTTGCTTTTCTCCACGTCTTGTCACCCACAAACCGATGGCCAAACGGAGGTAGTAAATAGAACCTTAGGGTCTATGCTACGTTCTATGGTTAAAGGTAAACTGACTTCATGGGAAGATCACCTTCCCTTGGTGGAATTTGCATACAACCGGGTAATACATTCGAGCACGGGAATGACTCCCTTTGAATGTGTTTACGGCCTGAATCCCCTTACCCCTTTAGATCTCACTCCTTTGTCTAGTGATCTCATGACCAGCTTAGATGGAAATAAAAGAGCCGAGGCAATGAAGAAAATGCATGAGACGGTGCGGATCAAGCTTGAAAAGAAGAACCAAGAGATTGCAAAAAGGGTAAACAAAGGGAGAAGGAGGCTTGTGCTTGAACCCGGAGATTGGGTGTGGGTGCATCTTCGAAAGGATCAATTTCCAGCTCAAAGGAAGTCCAAATTGCTGCCAAGGGGTGATGGTCCTTTCCAAGTACTTGAGAGAATCAATGACAACGCCTACAAGATTGACCTTTCACCGGACTATCAAGTGCACAACACTTTCAACGTTGGTGATCTCTCCCTCGTGGATGCGGTTGAAGATGACCAAATGCCGAATTTGAGGTCAAATTCCTCTCAAGATGGAGAGGATGATACGGTTAGGGCAGCCTCCACAGGTACACGGCCTTTCACACGAAGCCAAGCTCGGGAATTACAAAAACTCCAAGCTTTGTTCATGCAAATGGCCGCGTGTGAGTTGGTGATCGAACCAACCAAGGACCTAAACGTTTTTATGTGTGAAGAGAGGTCCTAATGTGTAATAAACTACTCTCCAAGGTTGGCACAAGAAGCAAGGGCGGATGGGTCATTTTACCCCTTTGTTTGTAATATAAATAGAACATGTTAGAGAGAGTTAGAGGTAGTTTTTGGAATGCTGATTTTTGTAACCTAAAAACACAAAACATTTCCTCTCTCTTCCACTCCTAGAAGCCGCCACTATATTCTCACAAGTAGAGGGATACTTGTGTTGTCTCTTTGGCTAGAAACAAGGGTTTTGAGGTTGTTGAGTGCCTCTTGGTCCTCGTAAGAACTTGGTGTTTATATTCATTAGACTTAGGGTCCTCTCTTGATGTTAGGGTTCTTAGTTTCTTGAATGTTATATGTCAAGTTATCTATCTTTCTTTATCTTGTTGTTGTTGTGTTGATGTTGTTATCTTGAAAGTCTAGTGAAGCCGTATGGGGCTCTTTTCGATTCACTAGCATTTGTTATCTATCTTGTTGTTCTTGTGTTGTGGGCTGAAAAACCGAAACTAAAACTTGTTGTTTCTTGTATTGTTGAACTGAAATCCGAGCCTACTTGAAGTTCTTGATGTTGTTGGTTTGATATTGTATCACGGTTAAACACTACTTCCCATAGTTTCAATATTAGTCTCAGTAAAAGAACTCAGATAGTTCTTCAGATTTCAGTATATACAGGGCTGTCAGATACAATTATCCATGTTATCAGTTTAAGTATCAGTCAGGGCAGTTATCAGTAAACTATGTATTTGCTTACAAGTCATGCTATCATGTATTCATGGTCCCAGTTTCTATATATGTGTGTTTGCAACCCTACATTCATATTAGTCAGTCAATGTTATTCATGCATGAAACCCTTTATGTTCAGCCTACCTTCCTCGTATACTCAGTACTCCAGTTGTACTGACGCATTTGCACTATGGTGCTTTCTTTTCATGTTACACCATAGGTTTCGAGACATGAGCTCCAGCCCAGCAGTATCAGTAGCTTTCCAGTCACAGAAACACAGTGATTCCTCATTGATTCGAGGACATTATGATTTGATCATTAATTTATTTCTTCAGTTCAGTTTTATGGAGTTATTTGGAGACATGTTCCTTCAACTCCTTATTCAGACAGTTTAGAGTCTTTCTGATCTATTTTCAGATTTACGTCCAGATTTAGTTGTTTTGGGTATTTTCACCCACATGATTGTATTCAGTTGAACCTTATGGCCTTACAGTTCCATGTATTCCATATTATTATATCAAGATTTGCAGTATACAGGTACAGATATCAGTCATGGGTTATCTTGTAGTCCCTCGGGGTCATGAGCACAGTGTAGCATTTTGGTTCAACAAATCGGGGTGTTACAAACTTGGTATCAAAGCCTAAGGTTCAATAGAGTCCTAGGAAGTTTGATAGCCGCATCTAGTAGAGTTTTGTACATGGGCGTATTGCGCACCACATTTATGTGCGGGAGGCTATAAGATGTTTTAGGAATAGTCCCTTTTCTTCATTATTCATGTCATGCTAGTGAGCATAATCACAAGTTAAACTTTCAGTCTAATCCATTCTTCTCTTATTCCAGACCATGGCCCCAAAGAGAAGAAACCAGCTAGCTCCTCAGCTCGAAGATCCTTTGGGCAAACATATTTCCCATGCAAAGTTTAGAGTCGCATTTACCACACTTGCTCAGTCCATGGCTTCACAGAATGAATAGCCACCAGTCATTCCGGCCAATCCAGTGGCAACTCCAAAAGCAGTTAGGGTTCGGGACTTCACCCATATGAACCCTCCATCTTTCCATGGGTCTAATTCTGATGAGGATCCTCAGGAGTTCATTGACCATGTCCAGAAAGTCATTGACATCATGGGTATTACTTCTATTGAGTGCTGAGTTAGCCTCCTACCAGTTACAGGATGTTGCACATGATTGGTACAAACAGTGGAAGTCTGAGAGGTTAGATGATACAGGCCCTATTGAGTGAGAGAAATTTGTCACGGCCTTCTTAGATAGATTCTTTCCCCAAGAGCTGAGGGAAGCCAAAGTTCTTGAGTTCATCAACCTCAGGCAGGGGAATATGACGGTTAGGGAGTATTCTTTCAGATTTACTCAGCTAGCCAGGTATGCTCCTCATGTGGTTGCAGAAAATAGAGCTAAGATGACCAAGTTCATGTCAGGGGTCAATGATAGTGTGGTAAATGAGTGTAGGTCTGCGATGCTGATCAGTGATATGACCTTAGCAAGACTCATGACCCATGCCCAGCAAGTAGAAGAGCAGAAGTTTAAGACTAGGGAGAGGCTGAACAAGAGAGCAAGTTCAGGTAATTTCAAGTTTTCTTACCCAAGTCAGATGGAGGAAACCGTTCACAGTTTCGCTCTAAGTCATCCGTTCCAGCTCCTTCCTCTACCAGCGCTCCAGTGCTGAAGTTCAAAGATGGCAATAAAGACAAAGCACCAGGCTCTAAATCTCAGGGCACTGTTAGCAGTTTGTGAATGAATCCCCTTTGTCAGACTTGTGGTAAGAACCACAAGGGTATTTGTAGAGCCAGTAGTGATGTCTATTTTAGTTGTGGCAAGCCAGGCCATAGGATTAGAGAGTGTCTGAAGTCAAGTATTCAGGGTCAGTAAAATCATTCTACAGCTCAGTCCAGTTGCCCGAATCAGCAGGGTGCCATTTTCAGTGCTACCAGTGGGCAATGTCTAAATAGACTCTATGCTCTTCAGTCCCAGCAGGATCAGGAAAATTCTCCTGATGTCGTTACTGGTACATTACAGATTTTTTATATTCATGTTTATGCTTTGCTAGACCCAGGTGCATCTTTGTCTTTTGTTACTCCATACATAGCAGGCAATTTTGGAATCAGTCTTGAAGTCTTAGAAAAGACCTTCTCAGTCTCTACCCTAGTGGGTAAAACTATCATAGCTCGGAAGGTATACAAGAACTGCCCGATTATGATATCTCCGAAATTCACGTCAATAGATTTAGTGGAGTTAGAGATGACTGATTTTGATGTCATTCTCAGCATATATTGGCTTCATTAATGCTATGCCACAGTCGATGGCAGAAACAGGATAGTTTAGTTTTAGTTCCCTAATGAGCCCGTCCTATAGTAGAAGGGTAGCATTTCAGCGTTTAGGGGTCAACTTATTTCCTACCTTCTGGCAAGGAAAATAATTTCTAAGGGGTGTGTGTATCATCTCGTGCATGTTAAGGATCCCAGTTCTGAATATCCCAGCCTCAAAATAGTCCCTGTTGTTAAAGAATACTCAGATGTCTTTCCCGAAGATCTTCCAGGCATTCCTCCCAAAAGAGAAATAGACTTCGGCATAGACCTTCTTCTGGATACTCAACCTATTTCTATTCTGTCATACAGAGTGACACCAGCAAAACTTAAGGAACTAAAGATTAGTTGAAGGATCTTTTAGATAAGGGATTCATCAGACCCAGCGTTTCCCCATGGGGTACGCTAATATTATTCATGCGCAAGAAAAACGGTTCTCTCAGGATGTGTATTGATTACCGTCAACTCAACAAGGTAACGGTCAAGAACAGATATCCTCTTCCCAGGATTGATGATCTATTCGACCAAATTCAGGGTGCCAGTTACTTCTCTAAGATAGACCTCAGATCAGGCTATCATCATCTCAGAGTTAGAGAATGTGACATTCCGAAGACAACTTTTCATACTCGGTATGGTCACTTCAAATTTTAGTCATGTCATTTGGTCTTACCAATACCCCTGCAGCTTTTATGGATTTGATGAACCATGTGTTCGAGCAGTAGTTGGACATGTTTGTTATAATCTTCATAGATTATATTCTGGTCTATTCTCGCATAGAGCGTGATTATGCACACCATCTTAGGATTGTTCTTCAGACTCTCAGGGATCACCAATTATTCCCTAAGTACAGAAAGTGTGAATTTTGGCTAAGGTCAGTAGCATTCCTTGGACATATTATTTCCAATGATGGCATTAGAGCAGATCCTTAGAAAACTGAGGCAGTAAGAAACTGGCCAGACCCGTATCTCCATCAGATATTAGGAGTTTCTTGGGTTTGGCAGGCTATTACAAATGTTTTGTTAAGGGATTTTCTTATATTGCATCTCCCATGTCCAGATTGACTCAGAAGAATATTAAGTTTCAGTGGTCAGATTCATGCGAGAAGAGCTTTCAAGAGTTGAAGACTCGAATCACCTCCGCTCTAGTTTTAGCTATTCTAGATGGTTCAAACGGTTTTAAAGTCTATTGTGATGCATCCAGAGTGGGTTTAGGTTGTGTCCTCATGCAGCATGGTAAGGTCATAGCCTACACCTCCAGACAGTTAAAGCCACATGAGAAGAATTATCCTGCTCATGATCTTGAGTTAGCAGTGGTAGTTTTTGCCTTGAAGATTTGGAGACATTATCTCTATGGAGTTCATGTAGATGTCTTTACAAACCATAAAAGCCTCCAGTATGTATTTTCCCAGAAAGATCTCAATCTTCACTAGAGAAGGTGGTTAGAGCTCTTGAAGGATTATGACATGAGTGTTCTTTATCATCCGGGCAAGGACAATGTTGTGGCCGATGCTCTCAGTCGACTCTGCATAGGTAGTATTTCTCATGTTGAGGATGGTAAGAAAAAGATGGCTTAGGAGATCCATCAGCTTGCCAGACTAGGCGTTCGCTTAGTCGATTCTTCAGAGGGTAGTGTATGTGTTCATAGTAGTTCAGAGTCATCTCTAGTTTCCAAGGTAAAAGAGAAACAAGACAGGCATCCTAACCTTGTCAAGCTCAAAGAGTCATTTCAGAATCAGAAAGTCGAGGTTTTCTCCCAAGGGGGAGATGGTGTTCTTCATTTTCAGGGTTGTCTATGTGTTCCAGTTGTAGATGAATTGAGGCAACAAATTCTTGCAGAAGTGCATGGTACGCGATACTCTATTAATCCAGGGGCCACTAAGATGTATCGCGACATGTGGGAGATCTATTGGTGGAGTGGGGTGAAGAGAGATGTTGCAGAGTTTGTGGCTAAGTGCTCTACATATCAGTAGGTTACGATAGAGCATCAGAAATCTAGTTGTTCTATGCAAGAGTTTACCATTCCTACTTGGAAGTGGGAAGAAGTTAACATGGACTTCATGATGGGTTTGCCTAGAACTCGTCATCAGAATGATTCAGTCTGGGTCATTATAGATAGAATGACCAAGTCAGCTCATTTCCTTCTTATTCGTAATTCTTATTCCGCCAAGGATTATGCCAAACTCTATATCAGGGAGTTAGTCAGATTACACGGTGTTCCACTATCTATCATCTCAGACAGAGGTACCCAGTTCACTTCTCACTTTTGGAAAGCATTCCAAAAGGGTCTCGGTACCCAAATCCATCTCAGCACAACATTTTATCCTTAGATAGATGATCAAGCAGAGAAGACCATTCAGACTCTTGAAGATATGCAAGGGCGTGTGCAATTGACTTCAAGGGAAGTTAGGACGGCCACTTACCTTTGATTGAGTTTACATACAATAATAGCTATCATTCTAGTATTCATATGGCTCTATTCGAAGCTCTCTATGGTAGGAGATGTAGATCTCCGATTGGTTGGTTGGAAGTTAGTGAGGCCTCAATCATTGGTCCTAACTTAGTATTTGACGTCTTAGAGAAAGTTCAGTTGATCAGAGAGAAACTCCGGGTTGCTCAAAGCTGACAGAAGTCCTATGCAGATGTTTGTAGAAAAGATCTTGAGTTCGAGGTCAATGACTATGTCTATCTTAAGATCTCTCCCATGAAAGGAGTGAAGAGGTTCGGCAAGAAAGGGAAACTCAGTCCCCAGTATGTTGGTCCCTTCAGAATTCTTTGTCGCTTCGGCAAGGTAGCTTATGATCTTGAGTTGCCTTCAGATCTTGCCTCAGTCCATCCAGTCTTCCATGTCTCTTTGCTAAAGAAGTGCATAGGTGACACAACAGTTGTTGTCCCTATTCAGAGCATCGACATTCAGAACAGCCCCTCTTATGAAGAGATTCCATTCAAAATCTTAGATTATCAGACTCGTAGATTGAGGAACAAAGAAGTCCCTCTAGTCAAGGTTTTTTGGTGAAATCAGTCTCATGAGGGAGCTACATGGGAAGCAAAAGCAGATATGAGTACCAAGTATCCTCACCTCTTCCCCGCCAATTCAGATCAAGCTCAAGGTAACAGTTCTCCTTAAGCTTGTTCAGTTTCACGTTCATGTTTCCAGTATAAACTTGGTACCTATTAACCGTTTCATACTTAGTGATGCATTCATATGTCAGTTTTCCGTGCATCAGATATGCACGAGTTCAGTATGATCAGCATATCAGTCATGAGATTAAGTTGCAGTTCTTCATGTTCAGTTCAGGTTCTATTGTCTAGTATCCCTTCTTAGTAAATTCTCATTCGAGAACGAATGTTCCCAAGGGGGATATATTGTAGTACCCCGCATGTTTCTAAGCTAGGAAGTGAATAAGTATTCCTACATATGAAATCTCCTATCCTGTGATTCATACTTGAGTACATAACTTACAATATATATCCTAGTGATAGGATAGCTTATGATGCATTAAGCATGTTCATATGAGTCACTTAAGGTAATACAAGCTAAGAGTTTTTAAATCCATCAAGTTTTAGTGTTTGATTTTTCAAGGATAATCTTTGAATGAGTATAACTCGATTTTAATATGGTATTTTTGCTTATTTAGACCCACCAAATTGTGGCGAATCAAATTAGCTTTCCAACGATACCAAATTCGCCTTAATCCAATACCCGAGTGAAAAGTTCTGCCTATTTTTGTGAGAGACAGTAAGCATAGGCGATTGGTTAGGTGCCGCCTAACCCCAAGCATAGGCGATTGATTAGGTGATGCCCAACCCAAGAATAGGCGATCACTTGGGCGCCACCTAAGTCAATTCCAGGTGTCAGAAACACTCCGTTTTGAGTTGTTTTAAAGGTAATTAAGTCCTTAAATACTCCTTACACGTCCCTAAACTTAACCCTACGAAATATATATCTTCTAAACATACTGCAACCCTATTTTCATCTCAAAGCTCATCATCCAAGAGAACTAAAGGAGAAAAACAACTAGGGTATCATAATTAAGCTTGAAGATCCGATTTCAAGAAAATTCCTCCGTCAATCATCATGAATCTTCCTTCTAAGGTATGCGTAGTGTTTATCTATGGATTCAGTTCGTTCATAGAGTTCAAAAATCAATCTTTAAAATACAAAAGCTTGGTTGATTGTGGTGATATAATCATACCCATGTTGATTCTTGATTTTTTTTCCTCTTTTTCATTATAAAGTATGATTTCTATATTGTTGGGTGTTGATGATCATGTTGTTAATATTGGGTGATTCCCAAGATGGAATCTTTATATGTTTTTGTGAATCCATGATATCATATGAGTCAAAAACATGTAAATTGGTTGTTCATGAGGTATAATTTGGTGATTTCACCTATGCTTAAGATGTGCATGTAAGGTGTTTGATAAAATGCCTAAGGAACTAGAAATCATGCAATATAGCTAAATTGTGACTAAGTGAAGGACTCATGATATGCCCTTACGTTCCAATGACTTTTATGTTGTTAATGTGCCTTGTAAATGTTGTTGGAATACTCATGAACTATTCTTATGAGATTATGCTATGTTTGCTTGCAAATCCTACTTATGAACAAGATGTATGATAACCATGCAATCCACATGAACTTCCACTCTATTAGTATGTGTTGCCAATATGATTATGCAACGAACATGATATTAAGATTGTGCAAGTACTTGCATGTGATATGAAATCCTTTCCATGAAATACATTGTTGATAACCATGCTTAGTATGAGATCCCTACTTATGATATTATAAATTATGGACTCTACTCTTATGATCAAGTCATTCATGTGTGTCAGTTTTTTTCCATTGAGTCTTGGGGGTACATGTACCCAAAAACTATAGCTGTGTGCCTAGATCCATGTCATATTTCATGATATCCGAACTCAAGCTATGATTACATAGACTTCAGTCAGTCATGTGACTCAAGAAAACCTCATGATCTTAGTTAGTTGTCAGATATCAGTAACATTCCGCCAGTCAACGGAATTCAATAAGATCAAGTCATGCACATTTAGTTATTCATGTCTAGTCCCTCCAGATGGGAGTACAGGTTAGCACCGAGTGAACCTAAGTATGGGAGCTCACCCACCAGTTCAAGGTGTGATTATCAGTAGCAATCCATGTGTTCCAGAACTACGTAGCCAGCGTAGGTTGAGACATCTTAACCTGTCAGATTAGGGCTGATGAGGTGGCTTAACTCGTTAGTTTAGGGTTTCCACCGTTCTCATTTGAGTACCTGCCAGTATAGGGTCTCACAGTTATCCTTACCAGTGGTGCGGTATTGACACCCCTCTAGTCGGGGTAAAGATTGGACCCCAGCTTAGCCATAACGGCATACATAAGGAATGTCGGTTAAACACTATTTCCCATAGTTTCAGTATCAATCTCAGTAAAAGAACTCAGATAGTTCTTCAGATTTTAGTATATACAGGACTTCCAGATACAGTTATCCATGTTATCATTTTCAATATCAGTCAGGGCAGTTATCAGTAAACTATATATTTGCTTACAAGTCATGCTATCGCATATTCATGGTCCCAGTTTCTATATATGTGTGTTTGCACTCCCACGTTCATATTAGTTAGTCAGTATTATTCATGCATGAAACCCTTTATGTTTAGCCTACCTTCCTCGTATACTCAGTACTCCAGTTGTACTGACGCATTTGTGCTATGGTGCTTTCTTTTCATATTACACCATAGGTTCTGAGACACGAGCTCCAACCCAGCAGTAGCAGTAGCGTTCCAATCACAGAGGCACAGTGAGTCCTCATTGATTCGAGGACATTATGATTTGATTCATTTATTTATTTCTTCAGTTTAGTTTTACAGAGTTATTTGGAGACATGTTCCTTCAACTCCTTATTCAGACAGTTTAGAGGCTTTAAAATCTACTTTCAGATTTACGTCTAGATTTAGTTGTTTTGGGTATTTTCACCCACATGATTGTATTCAGTTGAACCTCATAGCCTTACAGTTCCATGTATTCTGCATTATTATATCATGATTTGCAGTATATAGGTATATATATCAGTCATGGACTAGCTTGTGGTCCCTCGGGGTCATGATCACCATGTAGCATTCCAATTCAGCAAATCGGGGTGTTCAGATCCTTGACGCAGTGTCAGTTGTATCATCACCTAATCCAAGAATTTATTTAAGTTACTATTTTATTTCCATAATTATGCTTAAGTATAAATAGAAGTTTGTAGGGTTTATTCAGGAGTTCCCAGCAGATTATTTTGGATCTTGAGACTGGGAGAAAAACATTATTCTTCATTATTTCTTTTCTTCAACACTTATCAATTATTGTAGATTTCTATTTCGTGATTCAATTGAAGAAACAACTTGTTGATTTTCATCCATTCGTAAGTTTATCCTTATTATCATGAAATCAACTTGTTATTTCGTTCATTAAATCATGAGCGTCTAAATCCATTAGCCGGAGTTATGGGATCCATAGATTAGGGTTTGATAGGTTACTAGGTATTTAATAGATTCGAAGAGTAGTAGAACATCTTGAAATTCTGTTGGTTTAACTTAAAATCTATTGGTTGCAAACAATAGGTTATGCCTTAGGTGTATTTACTTTTAACAGAGAAATAGACTAGAGGATGTTATCTAAGTTTGAGAGAATTAGATAATAAATTATCTGGTGAGGTTGAAAGATAAGTCAGATAGTATTGTCGTAAGGGATATTCTGTTGTTCCTACTTACTCTAAGAGTCCTAAGTAATATCTAGTAGCTGTCAATTCCCAAAACCCATGGTGAACATAACTCTGGTTTTCTATTTATTTTGATTACAAACCGTATTGATAACGTGACACCATTACTTGCTACTTTTAAAACCCCCTTTGTTTTAGAAACTACAACTACCAGTTGATTAAACCGCTAACGACTTGCATTGACACTGTATTCTCTTTGGGATCAACCCCAACCTAGTTGGGTTTTATATTGTTAACAACCTCCTTGCACTTATTTGAGGTGTAAGTTGAGCGTTATAAAAAATGACACCATTGTCGGGGAGTACGGTTGTGCTTTAAAGTTGTGTGTGCTAATTAACTGTTAGTTTAAGTTTCCAATTTTACGTTTGTTTATTGTTTTTGTTTATTTTAGGTTTAGGTTATATATTCCAAATACCAGAATTTCGGGAGAAAAGTTATTACCGTTCAATCCAGAACCCCAATAAATTGGTAGAATGGTAGATCCTCAAGATGTTTAGATACTAGCCAACTTAGTTAGGGCTCAAGTAAATGTTTAAAATACGGGTCAACAGGAGCATTATCCGAATCCTGATGACGAAGACCTGGGCGATGAGCAATTATTGAATCCTCATAACCCAAGGAGATCTGAGCCGTTTGTTGCACCGAAGCAGCAAAATATGGATAGAAACCATCCATTCAGAGGAAGGTATGGCTAACAGTTGGCCCAATATGAGGCTGATGATGATGATGATGGAATGGACGGAGCAGGTGCAACAGGTGCGATCATACCTCCATCGTTGGCGCCTGGAGCAAAATTTAGCATAACTAGCACCATGATTCTACTTCTGAATCTGAAGGGGTTGTTTGGTGGCCTACCTGGTGATGATCTGAATATGCACCTGGTGAACTTCATCACCATCTGCAAATCTTTTGATAATCCAGGAGTAGGCCAGAACGCTATCTAATTGAGATTGTTCCAATTGTCTCTGTGTGGGGAGGCAACTATGTGACTGAATGAGCTAACACCTAATTCTATAACCAACTGGAGGAAGTTGAAAGAGGCATTCCTAGAATGGTTCTTTCCACCCTCCAGGAGGGTATAGTTGAGGGACGAGATTAGTAACTTCAGATAACTCCTAACTGAAGAATTACATGAAACCTGGGAGAAATTCAAGAAAAAGATGGCACAATGTCCGAACGACAATATGATGTACTTGCATTTGATGGAGACTTTGTACAGAGCTCTTAACTCTGTAACAAAGCCAATTGTAGATAATGCTGCGGGTGGTTCCTTTGTAGATCTTACATTCCCTGATGCTTTTGACATACTGAATAGAATGACTAAATAGAGTCGGGATTGGCATACCAGGGATTCTGTGGTTGCTATCCTGACTATTTCTATTGGAGTGTCTACAGAGCAACACAGAAAAGATGAGAAGCAAGACCAAGACATAGCCCACCTAAGGACATAGGTGGACTTGCTGACCAAGCACTTATTATTTGGAAAGTCTGATAAAGTGAAGGTTGTGGAGTCCCTGTGCAGTGTTGCTACTGAAGCAAATGAGGAGGCAAATTATTTGAGTAATCAGGGGGTTTCCGAGGCAATAGCCAAGGGAATCAAGGTCGGAACCTTTATGAGAAACCCGGTTACAAGGATAGAAAGCAAGGAAACTGGAGAAGTAATAATTACAGGAGTGTTTTATATGTTCCTCCTGGAAATTAAGATGTTGCTACATCTAGCTCTAGAAAGATGTCCATAGAGGACATGATGGAGAAACTGCTGAAAGGAGTTGAGACTACTAACTCTAGGGTAAATACCATGAACAACAATTTTTCTACACTAAGCCAGTTGGTAGCCTCACACTCCACGTCCATTAAGCAGTTAGAGCAGTAGATGAGTCAACTCTCCGCAACCCTAAACCAGAGAAAAATTGGCACTTTACCTAGCAATACAGTTCAGAACCCGCGGACTAATGGCTCATGCATGGAAATTACCACAAGGAGTGGTAAGGTACTACTTGTCCCTTCTATGGGCAAAGATACAGTTGATGAGGAAGTTGATGTTGAACAAGAAATAGATGATCCAGGGAAGTCTGAAAAGTTGGATAGGCCGGCTGGTATTATTGAACCGAAAAAGAAGAACGAAAAAGAAGTGGTGTTGAAAGAGATGCCAAGACCACCACCTCGTTTTCCTCAATGATTGAAGAAGAAAGCTGACGACTCACAATTCAACAAATTCATAGTGATACTGAAACAACTGACGGTAAATGTACCACTGGTTGAGGCACTTGAATAGATGTCAGGATACGCCAAGTTCATGAAGGAGCTAGTGACAAAGAAAATAACGGTGAGCTATGAACCAGTGGACAATCTCCACCGCTGTAGTGCTATTTCTACAAGATCCTTAGCTCAAAAGAAGGAGGATCGTGGAGCATTCACCATCCCGTGCACTGTCGAGTCGTTGGATTTCGATAAAGCACTATCTGATTTAGGAGCTAGTATCAATCTGATGCCGTTAGCTATGTATAAAAAGATGGGTTTGGGGGATCCTGATCCCACAAACATGTGATTACTAATGGCAGATAGATCTGTGAAGAAACCAGAGGGAATATTATTTTGTATTCCCTGCTGATTTTGTGGGGCTTGATTATGATGTAGATTTTGACGTGCCTATCATCTTGGGTAGACCATTCTTGGCGACTGGGAGAGTAATTGTTGACATGGAGCTGAATAAGCTCAAATTCAGGCTAAATAAAAGCATGGTAAGTTTTAAAATGCAACCATCCACGCTATCTCAAAAGGAGATAAGTGTCATTGCAACCGTGGATGTGTTATATGCAGGTTGAAAGAGGTATCATTTTGGTGTCTTAATAAAGTTTGAGTAGTCAAGATGACCAAGTCGTGCTGCGACATTAAATCAGGCGCTATTGGGAGGCCACCCAAAATTTTATTTTAATGCATTTTTTTTATTCATGTAGGTAGTAATCATAAGGAACTGATTAGGTACGAAAAAGAGTGAGGAAAAATTGAGTTAAGCCTTCCAACAGCTCCTGACGACATCTGTGATAGGCTATGATACTAGTGATAAACCGACACAAATGGTGTCAGTGAGACTAAGAATTGAGCCTTATCTGTTAAGGCTGACGACATTCCTGATAAACTATCAATGCTGTGATGACTTATCACCATCGTCGTCAACCACAACCTAAAGATCAAAATTTTGGGCTAATTTTAAATGAATTCGACCCGGCCCAGACCTAAACCTCTTCAGTGCCTATTTTTTTTTTATTTTCTTCTTTAAGTTTTATTTTATTTCCTTAGTTAATTATTTCCTTATTTCTCTCAAAATAATCCCAAGTGAACAAGGAAATAGCCCTCCTGATAGTTGTGGGATTGCAAGGAAAATCAAAATCCATCTCTCATCCTTTCTTCTCTCTCGTATAATCAAGTAGAGCCAACTCATCAGGTATGTTCATAACTTTGTTTCTTCTTTCATTGGAGTGGCAAGTTTGTTGAAAACATGATGTTCAAAAAAAGGAATAACTGGAGTTTAAGTTGCAATGGCATGAAACTTGGAAATTAGGGTTAAGTTATGATTAAATTGCAAAAACTTAAAACCCTAAGTGCAAGAATGAAAACTCCATGTGGTTCTATAAAGAATTTGGTCTCAAAATCAAGAATCAAAATTAAGTTATAAGGAATTTTGAGCTGACGACATTGCTGATAAGATATCACAAGCGTGACGCCTTATCAGCTCATGTCGTTAGAAAATTAGCAAGAAGGAGCCTTCACTGTTGAAGGCTGACGACGTTCCTGATAGGCTATCACAAGTATGATGCCTTATTAAGAATGTCATCAAAATTTTATAAAAGGAGTGTTATTTTTGTTTAGGGCAGACGACATAGCTGATAGGCTATCACAAAAGTGATGCCTTATCAGCCATGTCGTCACATCATGATGATAATGCACTGAAAAGGCCTTATTTTCTTAAGTTGTTGAACTTGAATAGCATGCTTGATTCTTCAACCTTGAGTATTGAATTAAGTTTGTCTTATGGTACAAGAATATTCTCATGGCATAAAAAATAAGAGAAAGAGACAAGAAGATGATGAGAATGAGAGAAAAGCCAAGAAAAAGGCAAAGAAGAAGAAGAAGGCTGAGAAATCAGAGGCGAAAAAGACACTATAGGTAGATGATGAGATTACAGAACAGGAGAAAGCAGATTTGAAAAAGGCAACACAAGCATCCCTAGAGGACAATTGGAAATGGGAGGAAGCACTGCGAGCGAGGTCTATAGGATCCTCGTCTAGCAGAGCTCCTGAGGAAAATTACACTACTACAGGGTCGAGGACCCATGATTTGAGGGTTGATTGACTCCAGGTATACCCTAACCCTTAGTTTAGTTTAGTTTTGGATTTAATTTGAGGGTGTAGGGTAACGTGTTGTTGTAATATATTTTGTAAATAACTAGGAGTAGTGTAAGTACTGTAGGGAGTTAACATATTTTGTTGATTTTGAACACTTCTCTAAAGGTTGTTTTGCATGGCTGTATGAATTGTATCTTAGTGTGGCCACTGTACATATTGTTATGGCATTGGTTTGGTTGCTTAATCATCACTGCTGAGCAATTTCATGAACCAGATGGGTAGTAGCTAGTGATATACTTGTGTGCCTTTTGTGTGTGAGATCTTTACTGAGTTTCCTGTGTACTGCCGAATCTAGAACTTGCCCATTTCGTCTTACCTTAGTTGAAAGGTAGGGGTTAGGAAAGGATCATAGGCCGTTTTTGAATTTGAGTCACTTTTTAGCCTAAATGACCTTCCCGTAATGCATGAAATCACTTGATCCCCGTTTGAGATTGAAGTTACCATTTTGTTTCTATAATACCTATCACCTTCCCTTTAGATCATAATGAACCTGTTTTGGCCCTGGTCCTCCTTGGACACTGTGCACCTTGACTAGGGCAAACAACCTAAGTTGAGGGTGGCTATCATAGGGGTGTGTGATGTAAATTGTGTATGAAGAAGGGTAGAGTAAAAGAAAAAGAATAAGTGTTAAAGGAATAGAAAGTTGGGTGTTGGTGAAAATGAGAAAAAAAAAGAAATTTGTTTCAATAGAAATAAAGAACCACACCCATTCTGAATGTGTGATCAAGAAAAGAGAAAAAGAAGGGAAAAGAAAAAGAGAGAAAAAGAAGTTAATAAGTGGACCCCATAAGTTAAAGTAGTGCCAAGGAGGTTAGTCACTCTAAATTCCATATAATATCATACCAGCCCTTAGCCTACGTTACAAGCCGAAGAAAGACCTATAGTGATCCTAGCTTACATGTCTGGACACTTTGGTAATGAAAATAAGGGCAAGCATATGGTATTTTGCATACACTAGTTTGAACTTCATTCTGAGAGTGAGTGTTTTTGTGCTTATCCCCATGTTTATATTTTGATTTTTGATATGAAAAAAAGGGGAATTTCTTTGTTGTGAGGGCACACTAGTATTTTGCTAGGCTACTTACTTATTTGGGTAGTGTTATATTGATATATGCGTGATTGTTGGTACTTAGTTTATGCCATGGCAAGAATCCTTTATGTTACATTATTGCTTTTCGATACGCAGTTAGGTTAAATTGGTTGACCTTGGAGATGGTAACTAAGTTTTGAGCTAAAATGGTTGATGACTGTTGAATGTTATTTGTATTCTCTTAGTTAGTTTTGTTGCTTGAGGACAAGCAATTGTTTTAAGTTAAGGGGGTTGATGTGTGAGCAAAAGCTAACACATTTAATACTTTTTAGCTCAAAATAATTGTGAACTCTTCAGCAACTTGTGTTGTTTTGATGTGTTTTCTAGTGATATTGCAGAAAAAGGCGAAAAGATGGAAAATAAACAACAATGGAGCAAAATATTTGAAAGTCTGAGCAAAAGAGAAGAAAACATGGCTGACGACATCCATGATAAGTCGTCAGCCTTATGATAGGCTATCAGAAGCGGCGTCAGCCTTAACCAGGGACTTGAGTTTGAGAGAAAGTTCTGACGACGTTAGTGATAAGGCGTCAAGATGGTGATAAGGCATCACAAATGTCGTCAGCCTTAGCCAGAGAATCAGAGCTCGAAGAAAAAATCTGACGACGTAGGTGATACACCGTCAGATCAGTGACACGGCGTCAGATACATCATCAGCCTAAGGCAGACTTTGAAGACAACTGGAGCAACTCTGACGCCATCCGTGATAAGACGTCAGATCTTTGACGCGTCAGCTATATAGTCACCTAATCAGAGAATTTATTTAATTTGCTATTTTATTTCCATAATTAGGCTTAAGTATAAATAAAAGTTTTTAGGGTTTATGCAGGAGTTCCCAACAGATTATTTGGATCCTGAGACTGGGAGAAAAACATTATTCTTCATTGTTTCTTTTCTTCAACACTTATCAATTATTGTGGATTTCTATTTCGTGATTCAATTGAAGAAACAACTTGTTGTTTTTCATCCGTTCGTAAGTTTATCCTTATTATCATGAATTCAACTTGTTATTTCGTTCATCAAATCATAAGCATCTAATTCCATTAGCCGGAGTTATGGGATCCATGGATTAGAGTTTGATAGGTTACTAGGTATTTAACAGATTCGAAGAGTAGTAGGACATATTGAAATTCTATCGGTTTAACTTAAAATCTATTGGTTGCAAACAATAGGTTATTCGTTAGGTGTATTTCTTTTAACAGAGAAATAGAATGGAGGACGTGAATTATCAACAGGGACTCAGAAGCTACCAACCTTCTATTTAATGATTAATGCCGTAACTGGATTAATCTACCTGAGATAACATCCTCTTGGAAATAGTTATGTTATCTAAGTTCGAGAGAATTAGATAATAAATTGTCTAGTGAGGTCGAAAGATAAGTCAGATAGTATCGCCGTCAGGGATATTCTGGTGTTCCTACTTACTCCAAGAGTCCTACGTAATATCTAGTATCTGTCAATTCCTGAAACCCATGGTGAACATAACTCTACTTTTCCATTTATCTTTATTACAAACTGTATTGACAACGTGACACCATTACTTACTACTTTTAAAACCCCCTTTGTTTTAGAAACTACAACTACCAGTTGATTAAACTGTTAACGACTTGCATTGACACCGTATTCTTTATGGGATCGACCCCAACCTAGTTGGGTTTTATATTTCTAACGACCGCCTTGCACTTATTTAAGGTGTAAGTTGAGCGTTATCACTTACCCCTTATACCACGATTATAGAGGTTGTATGCATCAATAAGCTCTACCCCTCATATGAGATGACACTATGAATATAAAAGACCACCTAGTGTTTTATGTCATCCGTCAGATGGAGAAGCATGGAAGCATTTTGATAATGCGTATCCATATTTTTCTAGTGAACCAAAAAACATTAGGTTGGGATTATCTACTGCTGGATTCACTCCATTTTCTATCTTAGCTACACCATATTCATGTTGGACGGTGTTTGTGACTCTTTATAATCTCCCACCTGAATTGTGTATGATGAGTCAGTATATATTTCTAACTTGCATAATTCTAGGTCCTCACAATCCAAAAGTTTTGATTGATGTGTATGTGCAGCCACTGATTGATGAGTTAAACTTATTGTGGCATGAAGGTGTGGAAGTATATGATGTATCAATGAAACAAAACTTTAGACTGTGTGCTACTTTGATGTGGATTATAAATGACTTTCCTGCTTATGGAATGATGTCTGGGTGGTTGACTGCGGGCAAGTTCGCTTGCCCTTGTTGTATAGAATACACAAAAGCATTCACTTTGAAACATAGGGGTAAAAACTCATGGTTTGACTGTCACCGTCGATTCTTTCCAATGTCACATGAGTTTAGGAGAAATACTAGTTATTTTATAAAGAATAAAACTGATTTTGAGGAGACACTGCCAATTTTGTCGAGAGAAGAAATTTGGGATAAAGTGAGAAATCTGCCTAAGGTAACAGAGTCTCTACCATCCAGGATACCTGGTTATGGTGTTACACATAACTGGACTGAACAAAGCATATTTTGGGAGTTAGATTACTGGAAGGATAATCTTTTGCCTCATAATTTGAATCCCATGCATATTGAGAAAAACTTCTTCGACAACTTGTTTAATACTGTGATGGATATAAGTAACAAAACAAAAGATAACTTGAAGGCTAGGATGGACTTAAAGGAGTATTGTCGGCATAGTAAGTTGTACCTGACATACTTAAACAATAAGATTCAGAAGCCCAAAGCCAGTTACACATTTATTTTGGAGGACAGAAGAGTGATTTGTGATTGGGTTAATAATTTGAGAATACCATATGGATATGCGTAAAATTTTTCTAGGTGTGTTGACATGAAGGAAGAAAAGTTGACCTCTATAAAGAGCTATGACTATCATATTTTCATGGAGTCATTGATGCCTATTGCATTTTGTGCATTGCTTGATAGAATTTGGAAGCCCGTAATAGAGATAAGCTTATTTTTCAAAGATTTATGTTCTAACATATTAAGGGAGGAGAACCTATCTTTGATGGATATCAACATCCGCTTAACCTTAAACAAGTTGGCCAAAATTTTTTCTCTTGATTATTTTGATGTTATGGAGCATATTCTAATTCACCTTGTGCAAGAGACACGACTTAGAGGGCATGTTCAGTGTCGATGGATGTATCCGTTTTAACATTTACCTTCATGTGTTTTAATTGAACATTATTTCATCTAAAATATCATACTATGCAGGTCTATTGGCAAATGTAAACGGACCATAAAAAACAGTTCCCGAATTGAGGGATCAATATGTGGGCTTATTTGGCTAAAGAGACCTCTTATTTTTGTTCATATTATTTTGAACATAATGTACCATGTCTGAGAAACAGACCTAATAGGCATGATCATGGAGACAATACAGATCCTTCGGCACCACCATTTTTAATATTCAATCAACTAGGTAAAGGAAGTTCGAAAGGTGGTCCAATTCAATATTTGAATGACGTGGAGCTTAAGTCAACTACAACACATGTATTATTAAATTTTCCCGAGGTCTTGCCTTTTTATAAGTGAGTATATTTATATTAAGGACAATCATTCAAGGTATATCTAAG
This sequence comes from Capsicum baccatum var. pendulum, assembly GCA_030864225.1. NCBI lineage: Eukaryota > Viridiplantae > Streptophyta > Magnoliopsida > Solanales > Solanaceae > Capsicum > Capsicum baccatum. The sequence goes on from CM061560.1 coordinate 164,561,709, forward strand.
CTTTAACTAATGAAATTCATAACTTTGTCGGGCAGCTACTTCGTGGCTTTCCATGGGGATGTTGTTGTTTATCTTATGTTTTCAGTGTGGCTTAGAGAATATGTAAGTGTAAATTAAATATTTAAAATGATTTACAGTTTTGTTCAATCTCATGTGTATTTAAATTCTAACTTTTTAAAACTTTTTATAGGTTCATAATCCACTTAATTATGACCCAAATGGCCAATTTTTACGTGATATAGCTTGGGGACCTGATGTTAAAGTCAGAAAGTTTTCTAAGTTCTCTATCAATGAGTACAGATTTTATACAAAAGATTCTCTAAGGGAAAGAAAACCATCAATAGTGGGGTATGGGTGAAAGGTGATGGCGGTGTTGATTATTATGGTGTGCTTCATGAGATTTTAGAACTCGATTATCAGGTTGGTTGGCCAAAGAAAAAATTGGTTCTCTTTCGATGTAAGTGGTATGATCCTACTCCTAAGTTAGGTACAAAGGTGCACCTTCAACACAAAATAGTTGAAATTAAGCATACAAGGAAGTATGGACTCTAGATCCATTTGTCATTGTACAAAATGTTAAACAAGTGTATTACGCTCTTTATCCTTTGTATAAGAATAAACCTGCAAGACAGGTAGTTATAAAAACAAAGCCCTTGGGTAGAGTTGTAGTAGAGGATGCATTGGATGTAGCGTATCAGAATAATATTTCAAGTGTTGAAGAAAGGGTGGACGATGAATTAGCAGGTGAGTTGCAGCATAACAAGCACCTATATGAAAACTTTGATCCTTCTAAACTTAGATTGAATGTTCATGATTATGGAGAAGGAACATTCGGGGAAAATGATGAGGAAGATCCAACTGATGAAAATAAAATAAGCGAGGAAGAGTTACTTGATGAAAATGAAACAAGTGATGAGGAAGAATCGATGAATGAATATGAAACAAGTGATGAGGAAGAATTGATGAATGACTATGAAACAAGCGACGAGGATTGAGTTGTTATTATTAGTAGTAATGTCTTGTAACAAGGTCTTGAATTGTACTTTAGTTGTTGCTTTTTATTATTAACTGTTGTAACAAGGTCTAATATTAGTAGTATTGTGGTTTTTTTTCAACATCCCATGCTTGATCTAAGCAGTTAGTTGTATGATTGCTGATTAGTCATACAAATTATACATTCACTTCTCTTGTTAAGCCTTGGTTTGAAAACAAGTTTTACATTGAACAAAATAATTTCACTCCATTACTTGTTTGTATAGTATTAGATCCGCATGTAGACCTCTTGGAAGTTCTTCTGTCTAGTATAATAATGTCATGGATTTTTAGTTTTCTAGCCTTCTTTTTAGAGATTTTCCCATTGCAATAATGGTGAATAAGGTGTAATTTCTTATGTTTTTATTTTGCCAAATTAAAGTTTGGAGGGATATAACATATAGTAAAGAGGTGATGTTCCGGTTACTCTAATCACATGCGCAGAGATCACTTTTTAGCAATGCCATCTGGTAGATGCAACTTTCTTTCACTCAGTACTATAGGGAATGCAAAATTTATTTTTTGTTTGATCTAAGAAACATATATGAGCAGCATAACAAAGACTAACTCCTTTTTGTGTTTTTTTTTTTCAAGTGGTTAATAAAGAAAATCAATGGAATCAAAATATCATGGTAATGGATGGTGTAAGAAAGGTAACAAAGGACTTCATAATCTTTTCAAAGGTCAATATACACCACCACCACCACTACCTCTTAGCACAACTTTTTAACTAGCTACTACAAAAATTACTCCTCCTCCAAGGGCAACTATTTGACTACCAAATGCATTTTTCATGCCCCTATCGCCCCACCAGTTCTAGCCCTCTTCTTCCTATAATAGTTTGCATGGTATCTTTTCATCTGTACCTTCAACATCATCCATACCTAGCCTTTATGGATTGAGAATTGGAGGTCCCAACACATCAATGTCGCCCTCTATTGATAGTGTTGCAGCGTCTAATGCTACAGCAGCTGCTTCCCAGATTTTGAAATGTAAAGAGGTAGTAGAATATGACGGCAATGGGAAGTTAATTATCTCCCTTGATGGTAATGGGTAAGTAATTCTTATGTTTTTTCATAATTTTTAAAATTTTTGAAATCTAAGATAATTTAATGTAATTTTTTTGCAGGTTCATTCCCACTTATGTCGGTGGACATATGGTTATAGAAGCAACTAAACCTCTTTACACGAAGCCGTGGGGTAGTTGGAATGAGATTCGACTCAACATCAGAGTACTTATGTGGAATCAGCTTGTGGTATAATTAAAATAAAAGAATTTACCATTTCAGTATGCTATCAATGATGAATTTACCTTTGTATCCGTCAACTCATTTCATGACTTTATATTAAACTATTTTGTAGACAAAGTGTGCATGGAATTCTTGTCATGATAATGAAATACAACGCATTTTCAAGTTGAAAGCAGCTTAACGTATCAAAGAACACTTGTATGAGGCCCGGAGGCACTTGGAAAAACCTGGTTGGCTGAATGCTAATGTGTGGGATCAGTTCTTGGAAAAATAGGATACTCTTGAATATAGGGCAAGGAGGGAACGGGCAAAGACAAATAAAATATCTTAAATGGGTGGCTCATTGTACACTGGAGGTTCGATGATTTTTGCTACCCACCGACGAAAACTGGTAATATTAGCTTAAATTTTTTATTTGTTCAGTTTAGTTCACTGTTCTATACTGTGACATAGTGAAGCCGTGTGGGACTCTTTTGATTCACTATTGTTGTTATCTTCTTCTTGTTGTTCATCTTGAAATCTAGTGATGTCGTGTGTGTCCTATATCAATTTATTAGCATTATTGACATCTTATTGCTCTTGTTGTTGTTCACCGTGAAGTCTAGTGAAGCCGTGTGTGGCCTATTTTGATTCACTATCATTGTTGACATCTTGTTGCTCTTATTGTTGTTCATATTGAAGTTTAGTGAAGCCATGTGTGGCCTATTTCGATTCACTAGCATTGTTGACATCTTGTTTCTCTTGTTGTTACTTGTTGAATGTGCAATTGAACCTGCTGATATCTACAATCACTTAAAGAGTAATTATATGTAAAATCACTTAGAGTAATAATTTGTGAAAGTTAACCTGGTGACATCTATTAATACTGACCACTTAAGTGTATTTGATGTTTAATTTAAAACAGCAGCAGAAATCACAATAAGTTTCACTAATCATCATAGTTCACATCTCTATGTATGCGGTTCACACATCTCAACTCACTAAGCATAAAGTAAATCCAGCTACAAAATTCTCATCAAACACTATATGCTTTAATCTTTTTAATTCTACATAAATGTGGTTGGCCCAACCAAAAAGGTTAACAAAACAACAACTTGATGTCTTCTGGATGTTTTATTTCTATCAATATAAAATGAGGCCAACAAAAAAGTACAAAATCACCTTTTTGTGGGTTGAATACTGTTAAAGTATGGTGTAGAATCTGATCTCTCCATGGCGTTGCTGCTAAAATATGGATAATGTTGGTAAACCAGTAGCTTTTGTTGCTCAACACACACCTCTTCTTCTTGTTTTTGATAATGACAATCATGATCTTTTAAGGACTGTTGTTTTCTTTGGTTGAGTGCTCTTTGTCTCTGGTATTTTTTAACACAAAGACAAAATGGTTTTGATTAAATTTTCATAATGAAAGGAATTTTCAAACAGTCTTTCGAAAACAGTCTCTTTATCCTAAGAAGGTAAGGGTAGTAAGGAAGGTGTACAACGTATCTTCTTCGCACTCTATTTGTGGGATCATACCAAGTATGTTATTGTTGTGTATTTATAATGAAAATATTGCACTTAATAAATAAGTACTAATAACTTTTTGTTTATAAAATATGCCACTATTAGAGGATGTAAGGTATGGTTGCTTATAATGGATTTTAATCAAGAAACGAAACATGCATTCATTTGGAAAGAAAGATGTACAAAAAATGAAAGTGAGTTATAAGCACATTTCCAAAAATATGTTTACATGTTAGATATATCATGTTGACAAATATGAAAAGCTATAAGATCAAAAAAGTCTAATATAGGAAACTCAAATAGAAACAAAAAGATACAATAAGGTGAATAATCCATAATGAAAGAACATTAAATACTACTAGTACTTCTGGTATTATAACAAAAAATGGGCTTTTATCCTCTTGAATATATACCTTGCCTGTTGACATCATTCTTCATGCTTCTGTACATCTGTTTTCATGGAAACAAATATTACTAATAAAAGTCTTGAACTTTATAAAATAACAAAGAAAATAGTAATAAAAAGAGGTAAAAAAAAGATCTTTAATGTTGTGATTGTTATGAAACTAACTGACTGAAAAGAATTGAAAAGAATACACCTAAACTACTACTTCTGTTGGATTTGAGTATTATCGAATCATGGACTCCATGATCTATTTGTATTGGTCTTAAGATGTTTTGGTCTATGCTGCTTGGACTTGTCTTCATACTTGCATTATCTCCTTTTCTAAAATTTTGCAGGAATATGAAAATAGGGGAAAAGAACGCCCTTTTATTGATGTCTACGAAGAGACGCATAGGAAGAAAAACAAAGATGGTATAAGAGGAGAGTAGGTTGAAGCGCGTGCTAAGAATGGATATGTAAGATAATAACTTTTACATGCATTGTTTTGTTAGTAGTCAACTTTGGTTGTTTACATACTGACAAATAATTTTTCTTTCAGGAAGAATATAAAAAAAGCATAAAAGAGTGGCGTCAAACCCAACCTACTTCAGAGAATGGTACCATGGTCGAACAATCACCTGCAGAGCTGAATAATATGTGGATAACTGTGGTAGGTGGTCCAAAGAAAGGTAGAACCTATAGGACAGGGGTTCTCCAATCCTCAAGTAGTCCTTCGTTGCTTCCTAGTTCCTCTTCTACTTTGCAAACTATGGAAGAAATGGAAGCGATGAAAAAGCAAATCGTGGAATTGGCGCAGATATGTGCAGCTAACGATGCTAAGTTTGATAAATTTCCTAAATTTAAGGAATTGATTAAGAAGCACATTCCGCTAGTATTTCATGACGAGGAAGATAATCAATCTAATGATAATTAGATTGCAGTTATTGTTTTTGATTTTGGTTGTGACATTTAGATGTTTAAACTATTTGATTTGATATTTGTTTTGAATTTTTTAAGTGGTTGTATTTATAATTTTTTGTCTTGTTTGATCCTACTGTGAAAAATACATTAGTTATGTTGTTTATAATCTGAAAGCAGTGTAAGCTAATGCAATATAATAATTATTAAATAATTATTTATTAAATAATAATTATTTTAAAATAATAATTATTTATTAATTTTTTGACTACAGTGGTCGGAATGATTATAATTATTAATTAATTATTTATTAAATTTTTGACTACAGTGGTCGGAGTAATATAACCATTAAATAATTATTTATTATATTTTAGACTACAGTAGTCGGAATAATTAAAATAATTAAATAATTATTTATTAAATTTCCAACTACAGTAGTCGGAATAATTATAATTATTAAATATTTATTTATTAAATTTTTGACTACAGTGGTCGGAATAATTAAAATTATTAAATAATTATTTATTAAAGTTCCGACTATAGTAGTCGGAATATTTAAAATTATTAAATAAATATTTATTAAATATCCGGCTACATTTCCGACTAAAGTAGTCAAAACTTTCCGACTATTGTAGTTGAAAATATTTTTCCGACAAGCTATATTCCGACTACCATTAAGTAGTCAGAAAGTAGTCGAAAATAGCATATATTTTTACTACATTCCGACTATATTGGCCGTCGGAAATTTAATGTTTTCTAGTAATGTGGGCCTCTAATATCCATGAGAACCTCTAAAATCTCTACCATGGGAAGATTAATATCTAAACTCACAAAAATGGCACACCTTCTTGGCGCCACCCTGAGATACTCGAAGAATACCCTCTTTTATCTTGGCCTGATCTACAATGCTCTGAAAATATGCTCCAAACATAACCTTTTGAGAGATAGCCAACACGAGGATCAGAGGAGAGTCCCCTAGCACTCCTTCTAGATAGGGCTGATCCACAGGCCTGTCCACTCCCTCAAGTTTGTCCACAACTCGAGGATCGTCCTCTAGAGAAGGCTCTGTATCTCTGACCTCAAGGGACTTAGTAATTACCATCTTTGTAGAAAGAGTGAAACATAACTCAGAACTCAAGGTACACAAAAAATTTGCACGATAAGGAATAAAATAAAGGAAGTTTTTCTAAAGACATCCTATAGCCTCTCGAATATAGATACGGACGTCTACGTACCGATCCGCGAGACACTATTAGACATCCTGTTCTTACACCATTGAGAACAATGAAACCTAGCTACTCTAATACCAATTTGTCACAATCCAAAATCTATAGGTCACAATGACACTTATCGCAGTGAACCTTGACAAGTAAGCCTATCATACAAACCAATACATAAGAGGAAAAAAGACTGAAATAACCCTAAGGTAAGGCATCTAGAACGAAGTCAAACTATACAAGTATAAATAATGTGGAAAGAAAACATAGCCATCAACAATCCATAGTTCCCAAAACCAGGTGTCAATAGTATAAGAACTACTAATACAATCTATGAGTCAAATACATTATAAAAATCAACAGGAATAATATCTATCTCTGAATACTAGTAAGGACATAGACTAATATAGAAAAATAGAAGTGCACCCCAGATGCAAGTAAGTCCAACTGCTACCTTGGATACTATGAAGGCGCCCAAAATTAAGCCACGTGAGGCATACTCAAACCTGGATCTACACCGAAAGGGTGAAGTAGGAATGAATACAGTCCTCTTGTACTTAGTAAGTATCATAGGTCGATTGAACAAAGTAGAAAATAAAGCATACAAATAAGAAACATATATAATCAAGACCATCAAGTATAACTAGAGGAAGATAGAACAATTATACATTTACAAGTCAAGATATAGAATAAATAGATAGATGACAAGTTCATATGGCAATACAAGTACAACATAAATACAATAAAAAAGTACAATGTATATGATGATGATGATGCATGAGGTTGTCGCACAACCTCCAAGATCTTTGTACAATCTCTGTATATAACCACGGAGGCAAGCCTCCCAACGTGGAATCCATGAAGGGTTCATCAATCCATAAACAATCCATATATCAATATCTCCTGACTGACATATCCCCCAAGAAGGGTTTATATAATTCGATGTTCCTAGTGTTTCTAGAATTTCTAGTATTTGCAGTATTACCAGAGCACATAAGACACAAATCAAGTATGAAAAACAACATCAACAAGTATATACTAAACATACAACAAACAAGTGAAATGATGCGTGTGATGACATGAGAATGCTGATGCAATGTTCACAACCAATCACAATGAGTATTTCCACAACCAATCTACATGATGTATTTCTACAATTAACCATAATGTTACATTTTCACAACCATATGAGCCAGCATCTACCTATTATTTCCACATGATTCATATACCGATAAAGTATGAATATACCACAATACATCAAAGGTACCACAACAGATATTTTTAACAACAAAATATGAGTATTCATGTATATTTAGGGATATCAACATTATATAAGATCCCACACGGTCACACATATCACATAATGTCCAAATTCAATAATTACAACACATATAGGCCCTTACACGAGCACAACATATAGATAGCTAATTTTTGTGATTAGTCCCACTCTTAACATGTATTTGGTATACAAATTAACTACCTAACCCAGTCTGAAGAGTTAAGCCATAACCTACCTCGAATGTCGAAACTAGTTCGCTATACTTTAAACCCATAACCTTACTTTCCAAGAATGATCCCAAAATTAACAAAAATCAAGAAATATAGAATCTATATGTTAAAACAAAGCTAATGATACCTATATTGACTACTTTTAATTTGGTGTCAAAACGAACCCCTAGAATGGGTTTTTAAAAAAGAACAAAATTGTAACTTCACTTTAAAAATGTGTTCCTCACATTTTTAGGAACCTACAGCTGAAAATTCAAGTCAAATCAAGTAAAAAATGAGGTTCAAATCAAAAAAAAAATATTTTTTAGCTTTATCGAATAAAACTTTGAAATCTGGATTAAAATCAAGAATCAGAATGTTTTGAAGATTAAATTGATGAAAAATTAGTAATAATAAGATTAAAATATTATTTAAGTAAAAAGAAGTGAAATTGGAATTTAAAATCAAGTTCTAAGATTTTTGGAATTTTGAAAAATTAATCAAGAAATTACTAAGAAAATAGCCAAATTCCCCCCTAATCTATACCCTGATTCTCAACTACACACTCCAACTTTACAGCGGTCCTATTACCCTCCTGAAATAATTTAAATAAAATAAATTCCACCCTAAAAGGGCATAGCCAGTCATGTGTCTTGTGGTGAAACATGCGCGCTTGACATGTGTATTGCACCAATTATTATTATTATTTCTTAAGAATTTTCTCTTTCTTCTTCTTCCTAAGCGATTTTTTTCATTCTAAATCACTTAAAACACCATTTTAACCTCATACCTTTTTTGTGTCTAACAAGTATCAACTAAATGAAAATTGTTACGTATTTAATTAGTGACAATTTAAAATTGAATCAATATCCAAGTGAGTACTGTAGCTCCAATGGATCTCAAGATATGGGAGCAAGTTCATGATACCCCTGCATCCTAATTTTGACTCTTATTAATACGAATTAACATTCATCTACTAGCAGTTTTTCATTAGAACGGAAGAAGAAAGATGAATATCGAAAAAGCTCCAAATTCACTCATGGCAAATTTCAGACCAAAAAAATAAAAAAAAATTGGTGGAAAATGAACACTACTACCATGGAGAAAAATGAAGGGAAGAGGATGATACTAGAACCCTTAAGAACCAAAATGAGGAAAACTAGTGATGAATATGAGAATAAAAATTCATCAAAAGTTTTTATCTTTGGTATAATTCGTGTAATGTTTTTCAGTTCTTGTGACTTTTGATTTTTTGTATTCTTTCTAAATCTGCTATATAACTACTAATTAATTGATCTTGTGAGTAATTAGAATTATGAACTTCGATTCAGCAACAAAAGAACAACATCAACTTTAGGTTTTGATGTTATTTTCTTTGTCATTTTTGGGTCAAAATTTTTTGAAAGAAAAACTCACATTAGGGGATTAATAAGAAATTACTAAAATTTAAATGGGGCTTGCAAGTGAAAGATTCGATTTTAGGCAAAGCCATGGACGAATAAAAGTGGATTCTTGAAAATCTTAACATTGATGAAGAGAGAAAAGAAAATCAAAATAAAAAACAATCAAGAGCTTACGTGGCAAATGTATTATGGTGAAAGAGAGTGAAAGAAAAAGAGAAAATGAAATTGATGTTATCCATTGGAGATGAGGAAGATGAGAGATTAATCTTGGACACTATTGATGAATTTTTGAAGCATTTTATTTTGTGAGAGTGAAGAAGAAGAAGAAAAAAGAAATTGAATAAAAAATAATAATTAAAATTACATATATTTATGTAAAGAAATATTACAAATAAAATTTTAATGTATAATTTTCGTTCTCACTCTCTCTCAAAAAGAGTAAAATGCACTCACTTTGTCACCTCAGCATTTGGAGAGCAAATAATTTTTTTTTAAAATGTTCAGAGGTGTGATGAGACTCGTGTAAAGTTTGAGTGTGTAGTTGAGATTTTGGATATAGTTTGGGGGATTTTTAGGCTATTTTCTCAGAAATTACTAAGAAAATGAGTGATTTCCTATCTTAAATCCATAAGAAAATAAAGAAATAAATGTTAATCTAGTTTCCCAAGCACCCACAAGCTTCACTTTTAAGCTCTCATACTATTTTAAGATGAAAGAATAGACAAAATGGACAAAAAAGAGGACAAAAATTGCTATATATTGCAGAAAAATCTACTAAAGTGAAATTTTTCTAAGTCCAAATGGACTTCGACGGGGTGCCCATGATTCGTTCGGATATATGCAAACGAACTATGTAACCACACTAAATTCGATGATCTGGACTCAATGACAATATCATATTTTTGAAAGAAAATGTTTTTTTCACAGAATTGACCCTCGAAATTCGAAATCACAATTTTTCTGTTCCAGATGAGTTGAAAAATTAAAATTTTTCATCCGAGGTCGTTTTGACCAAATATGAGTCTCACATCCATATTTTTAATTTTTCAACTTTTCTACCAACAAGTCGAAATAAGCTCGGGTGCATCAGGACCTGATACAAAGGCCTACCTAGCGCAAAATTGATATTCCGGAGCTGATGGCGTAGTCCGTTCAATCATACATCACACGGATCAAAAGATAACCACACAAGTCCATAATAAGGCCATCGAAACCATAAAAAATCACAATATCACATAAATGGTACCAAAATGCATCGAGAATCGTGTCAATCACTCCCACACCCCAGAAATACCACAAGCTAACTACGGGGAGGGATAAAAAAATTAAATCATACAAAATCACAAATTTCACATATTTCATCAAAAAAAGTTGATCGTTACAGGGATAATATGTAATTAGGGGTAAACATCACGGGATTTATTTAAGTTTTACAAAAAGAAATTGTGGTGGTAAGTAATTTTTCCTAAAAAAAATTATACATACTTTTTTGCGCCCCAAACCAAATACATCTGACGAAGCTTAATGCTATCGAGCCAGCCTTGTTTTATATTAGGGTTTGAGCAAAAACCGCTTCTTCCTTCTTCTATAAATGCTACTATATTCTTTAACTTTCATTTATTTCTTTTCTATGTAAATGTAAATGTTAAATCTGAATAAGTGGAGATATCCCTTATTCCCTTGACCATTTTTGGCAAGTTGTGTGTATTATTATTTTGAGTTTACCTTTCTCTATTTCATGGGTTTGTTTCATCAAAAGCATCTTTATTCTTCATTAAGACATCTAAGTTGGGTATTATTTTCTTGAGGTTTGTTAAAAAAGTCCAGGTGGTGTTGCGATGATTAAAAAAAATTCTTCGTTCTGAATGCCATGGCACGACAGACCCTTTTTACATCCCATAGAATATGAGCAACATCCATTTTTTTCCATTTTATTTTACTTAACAGTTCTCTGATCTTGATGATAAAGTTGTAGCAGAATAGATCATCTTCTGTTATTGGATATTAGGTAGAAGTGGATCTGGTATTTGGAAACAATTTGAATTTTCTAGTCGATAGGAGTAAGGTCATTTGTTAGAAATATGAAATATGAATTAGGTTGTTTGGTGGAATTAGTCATGGAAAAACTGGAGTTGGCTTCATTACCTAACAGGGCAATTTTAATTTGCCTTGTATTTAAGTCTCTCCTAAATTGCCAAAAGGTGGTGTTTAAAGCCCTAATTTGTCATAGAAAATTACTCCAGAAGTAGGGTTACACACACCTCCAAATTTTTGAAACTATTTACCTCTTTTTCACAAGCAATTAGTAATAGATTTTTAGATGTGTAAGGGATGGGCTATGCCTAATAAACATCAGCACCTATTTCATTCCTTCAATGGTTAAGTATTATGAAAGTATTTTTCATAATTTGTAGTAATGCACAATAATACAGAATTAAATGTTTGACGTAAAGTTGTAGTTTCATTGGTAATAATTTTCTTGTGTAGCTAAATAGGATTAATTTGAATTCATTGTTTAAGTTGGTGTTCTGAACCAGATTTAAGGCAGGTGTTACCACATTGATGGTGTGTGGAAACTGTTGAACGTCAGGAACATTAAGCAGTGTTCTTCGTTGCCCTGTAGTTTGCTTTTATGAACTCGAGCTACATCAGAACCCGAGACTTCATATCTTTCTTGGCATTTTCAGGATTATTTCTCACCTTGGAGCATTATTGTATACTGTCTACTAGATCCACTTTTTCTTGACAGTACCTTAATTTTATCTCCTTTTCATTTTTCTGCATACGGTGTAATTTATTGACAGATTATTCTACTCCCTCTGTCCCAATAACTCATTTTCCACTTTAGCTGGTTTTAAAAAGAATGTTAAATTTCTATATTTAGTAACAATTTAACTAAAAAATATTTATTTTATTTTTAAAGAACGACTTATAGCCACGTAAATATTTTAGATAAATTTTGGATTATAGATTTCAAAAGTTTTTTTTTATTTTTTAAATCATGTCAAATCAAACAACTCATATAAATTGATGAGATGGAGGGTGTATCTCTTTAGGAAATGGCCGAGGTCAAGTTTCATGTGCTCTTATCTTCTACTAGAACAGAACGGAACTTGAGAGAGATTACTGAGCAGGCTAAAAAATCTGGACCAAAAGCAGATTAATGACTTCTAATAGTAATATCCGCAAACAATCTGAAAATAGTTGGCTCTCGTTTAATGGAATTGATTGTGGAATTACAAAGAACTCCCTCGTTTAAAAAAGAATGATCTATTTTGACTTGACACAAAGTTTAAGAAAATAAAGAAAATTTTTTAATTTTGTGACTTTAAATTAAAGTTGTGTCAAATGTACCAAAATACCCTTTACTTTTATGGCACTAAACATGTCATGTGCAAAGTTGAAATTAAATTATTGTCAAAAAAGAAAAAGGATATTCTTTTTTAAATGGACTAAAAAAAAAAAATCACTCCTTTTTAAACGGAGGAAGTAACTGCACTAATTTTTTCCTTTTTTTTTTCCTGTATAAAGTAATGACTAATGATATTTATCGAACAAAAGGAATGAGAATCAATAATATATAATTGAAGTGATGAAATTACGCTGGCATAAAACTTTTCTTTCTAATCTGTGATCCTTTTTAATAAATTACTAATTGGGTTCCGATTTTGAATAAAGCTTTCCACCAATTTAGTCAGCTCAATAGTTTCATCGAATCAATACTCCCTCTATTTTGTTTTTACATTTTTTTGGAGTTGTGCTTATATTCCTAAATAAGTGTATATTTGAATTAATCTTTTAAAAATAGTTTAATCAAAATCTTCCTATTATATCTTTGTTTAAATTACTAAAATTTTTAATTAATCTTTCTTTTTAATATATTTAATATATATTTTTAATGTATTTAATTAATTCATGCCAACTTGATTCTTTGGCCATAATTAATACTCCATTTATGCTTCAATACTCCCTCCATGTATTGTTTCGACAATTGAATGTGAAGAATTAAACATATGGACATTAGAGAGTCATTTGAAGTATTAAACCTATAGACAAGCTAAGTTTCTTTTGACATTTATGCTTCAATGCACCATGTGAACTTCAATACTTCCTCTAAGTAGTACTTCACAAATGGATATTGAAGAGTCATTTGAAGTAGTTCAAGATTCTATGGACGTGAAGGTTGAACAATTATTTGAAATTGTTGAAGACTCCATAAAGATGTAAGCTGAAGAATCACTTGAAGTTGTTCAAGATTTGATGAAAATCGAAATTGAAGACTCACTTGAAATTGTTCCAAGACACTATGAATATTGAAGTTGATGAGATTGACGACTCACTAAACAATGAAACTGAACACTTATATGAAGAATTTCAGGAGGCAATTAGAATTATGCTAAAAATTTGTCTTCCTAATTTTTTATGATTAGGATTATTGAAATTAAAAGAACGATGTTGATATTAGAACTGTTTATTTTTCCAAGTTATTCGCTGTCCATGTAATGCTTGCTTATATTCCTTTCTTCAATATTGTGATATCCTCATCCCTCTCTCTCTCTCTCTCTCTCTCTCTCTCTCGTTCTTAACCTTTCTCTAAGTAACGAGTTAACTGAATTATCTCTCATAATAACTTATCTCTTGTATAGAAGAACAAACAGAATACACCGTCTATTTGAATGTCAATTCACTATCTCTTTATTTTTCTATAGAAAGACAATGATCAAAAGCAGAAATTATTTGTTTAACTAACGTTTGACTCTTATAATCTCTCAAGAGGATTTTACAAAATCTCGTCATAGTAACGACATCTAAAAATAGAACATAGTTTTTCAACATACCATGAACATTCATTAAACAAGGTATTATAAAGTTATCTAACATCCCGGCAAATTTCTTTCTTTTGCTAGGAACAATCACTTACGAGCCTATGTTCAATAAACTATTTGCGGAAAGCTGCCTAAAGCACCTGTATAATGCAAAATTAATAGTTACAAACGCCTTTCCAGTGACAACATTTTGAGAGATTTTAGCCATTTCTTCACAGGGAAGTTCTTCTGAGGATGTAACTTTTGACTATAATATATACGGATAATAATAACATTTGAGAGTAATAAACATATTCCCTTCGTTTCAATTTATTCGTCTTACTTTCTTTTTTAATTCATTTTTTTAAAGATATTTCTTTGTTTTTTCGACTTCGCCTCAGGTTTACTTACTTTAGCAGTAGTCCTCTATCATGACCCAAATTATAAATCGTGTCGGTACCTACCAAACCCATAGGGAACTTTTACGACCCAACCGTTCGTCAATGCAGAAGTTAAATCAATTCTTATTTCAAACAACTTAATTCAGTGAATTCCTGAAACAATTCAGATTTAATATATTTGATAAACAAATATGATGTCGAAAGCAACTAAAAGGGAATCCCTCAAAACAACCCTATACCGGTACAAGAGCAGTAGACAAGGGACATGAAATTCCAAGACCCAGTATTCATGTAAGATCGTGAGGACAAGAGCTGCGGTAGAATAATCGTCATCACCGCTATAGACACTTTAACTGACTTGCACCATAACTATTTCTAGATGGAGATATAGTATGTGTAGTATCAATACAACCACATGTATTGATAGGCATCATTGATGATCAGGGTTATAAACAAATACCATTAATAGAAAATAGGAAGAAGTCATAGCATCAAGTAAAGTTCTGATTTCTAATTTTCGAATTAGAAATTATTAACACATCACTTTTAGCATTTCTGTGACCTACTTTCATATATAATACAGGACATAACTTTCATACCATGCACAACCGCAATCATCAATAGTACCGGTCCACTCAAGGAACCAACAATAACACATAAATGTATCGTAGCATTCAATGCATATGAGTGAATGTATGTATGCAAGATATGTGCATCATCTCTCTCTCTTCTGAAGCGACCCGACCTGGGGCCTTGTCTTAATGGGCATCTCATGTATGACCGGGATCGGAGACTACCCCCATTACCCAATCCAACTTCTAGCCGACTGCCCTGATATGGCTAAATTTCGATCATGTAGCAAGCTAGTGCAACAGCTCACCTGAAGACTTTGGGATAAGATCACAACCGTGACCAACCCAACCGAGTCCAACCATCCCATACCAATAATTCAACCATACCAAACTGATACCGAAATAAGGACCATAAACCAGTCAATAACCAAAAATATTCTAAAATATCATATAATTACTCCCAAAATGAAATATGATGGAACAGTGAGAAATTATGTCCAATAATGTCAGCCCTCCAGCTTATTCCAATGCCAAGGCTGACACCAATACCAATCTCGCCTATTCCAATCCATAGAAGTATCAAAAAGCCTTTAACCAAAATAGTAATAAAATTTTGTGGGGACATGCTCCCAACCATAGCCAAAACCAATATCCAAAAATAAACCAAAGTGTCTAAAAGTGTCCATAACATAAAATGGAGTCTTCCAAAAGGATGGAAGTTCACCACTTTAATCCAAATGTTGATCCCCGAGTCAATCAATATGTAGGAGGAGTAGAACGACCGGTTCCTGCATAGCGTGGGTATATAACCGTTAGTAGACAGGTTAGCGGGTGAATGCTAGCATGATCTCAGGATAAGAATAAAATAATGTCATTTATAAAACCATGTAAAACCATCCATATGCACACAATCACACATATATATATAACCATGTCGGGAAACGGGACCGTGTTTAGCATACCTTTAAAACTTTTATCTGGGCTATATAGCTTTGCCGTCCTAAACCACCCACAGGTTATATAGGTTCAGCTCCCCCTGTTGTAAGGGCCCCAGTGCATGAAGCCGCACAACTAGCGAAGAAAACTTGGGATGACAAGTACATCTCCCAAAATATCGTGTGAGATCATGCACACGGTCACCAAGACCAACCTCACATCCGTAAATATGAGTTTTCAGTTTGGTCCCCTCGGGAACTCCATCTTCCACGGCTTTGCTACACATCCCGCTATTAATGACCAATTAAAAACATTTTTCGAATAACCAAACCATTATCCATTTATTAACCAAAGCCATTAATATTGGTATCGTGATACCAACTCTTACTTTCAAGTATCACCCATAGCCAACCATTTATAGGTTTAAGAGAATTTTCAAGTGCCCTTTCCAATTACTATATTAAACCACTTGGGGGATTCCATGTACCCCCACAAGAATAACCATTTAGCCATTTATCTTTCCAAGCTATTTAAACCATGCACAATTTCTTTATCAAGTTTTAAAACATTCACGAATTCCATTAAAATACTCAATGCAATGAAAACATTATCATAAGCATTTTGTCAAACACATTAGGGGCATAATATAACCAAAACCAATTTCAATTACCATTAAACCATTCCCATGTAATTCAATTATCCAAAACCACTATCAATGCACGTAAAGCATAATTAAAACCATGAAAAACTATAACTAACCATTTAATCTCAAAATCTCCAATTCATATTTTAAAACCAAAATCATACAATCAATAAAGTCATGAAAAGATTCATAAAAACTGTGCTTCTAGTTAAAATTAATAATGAGGAAGAGAACATGCCTTAAACCAAGATGATGATAGAAAGAAATCACCAAGAAAAGCCCCAAATCAATCCTCTAGATGAAACCCTAGATTCCCTTTCCCAAAAGCTTTTAAGAGAATTACAGTATTTTAGAAGAGTTTCTAAGTATTAATGAATAGAATAATAGGGTAAATAGCCTCCCAAGTAGGTTAGAAGTTGGGGAACCTTATTAGGATAAACGGAGAAATGTCCAGAACACCACTTAAGTTGCACAAAATCCCATCCCAGGGATACAACTAACCCTTACGAGTCGTACCCTTTTATACGAGTGGTACCCTTCACTTGTATCCTAAACCTTAACTTTTGGATCCATCACTATCCAGCATACGACTCATCCAACCAAGTCGTATCCAAAGCAAATGATCCATACCCCTAGTAGATTTAAACTCAAGAAAGATTTAGATATTGTCCATCGTATGAGTCCATGGTATGAATCGTGCTCTGACTTATGGATCATGGTAAGCCACTCATACTCAGATCCAACCTAAGTAATCAAGTCTAAGATTAAATTAAGAAACCAAATGATTCGTAACCACCAATATGACTCGTACCCCTAAGTCGTATCCATTCCAGTAACCAAAATCCATCCCACCAACCAACACTAGTTAGCATACGACTAGACATACAACTCGTACCCTCGAGTCATATTTGGTCCAGAAATTAGAATTCCAGGAAATTTTCTAAGGTCCAAACACCAAGGTGTTCATCTTCTCAATCTCATTAACATGAATATCATGATCAATATCAATATTGCTATCATCGTCAACAACATCATAATTTCAATATTAACATCACAATCACCAACCCAAAATTATCAACATATATGAATATGCATATGCAATCAATAAACACACAAAGTGTAAAAAAATGATCACAATTCTTTGGTTCAGGTACAAGCATAGAGACATCAATTGTATTTCCTAAATATACATAGGTATATATAGCAATATAATTATATATACCCATTGTAAGTGGGGATGCAAAGATGTAACGCCCCAAAAACTAATTCTCGGGACGCCACACGGTGCTCCAAACTACAATTAGTTCTGAGCTAACCCTGGCTTTCTTTTCTAATTCTGAATTTCAAAATAGGGAAATACGGTTATAAAAACATAATAGATGCAGAAGTCTTGTCTAAAACTAAGAAATCTCATAAATCTTTGTAAGACGATGCTGAAAATCTGAATAATGAATCAAAAGTCTAATACTGAAACTAGTAGTCTAAGAAACCTCTACTATATGAATCTAGAGAGTCACAGGGACAGGCCCCAGCTGGCTCAAACTATCTGAAAATAACATGAGAAACATCTTCTAATAAACTGAAAGTGTAAGCAACTAAGTCCCCGAAGTATGAATACTCACAAACTGCAAGAATATAAAAGAGATGATAAAAAATTAATCATGTTGTTGAGACAGAGCACCTGAACCTACATTATGAGATAATGTAGCACATAGACATATATGTTGATCAGTTCTTTGATGATGTACTAAGTATATGGGGGTGCATGAAATAAGTAAAAAATATCATCACAATTTATAAAATCATGCTTACTAAATGTAAATGACCCACTTAGGCTTGAATAATTTGAAATATGGAAGTAAAGCATGAATAATAAAAAATGTAATCTAAATATTGTGAGTCATCA
Source organism: Capsicum baccatum var. pendulum (assembly GCA_030864225.1). Taxonomy (NCBI): domain Eukaryota; kingdom Viridiplantae; phylum Streptophyta; class Magnoliopsida; order Solanales; family Solanaceae; genus Capsicum; species Capsicum baccatum. The sequence goes on from CM061560.1 coordinate 164,580,171, forward strand.
CACTTAGTTCTGAAATCTATAGTTCTGTTCTGTTTCTTAAATCACGTAGGCTAAGTGAAGTCTGAAAACTTATTCTGTATATCTTAAGGCTTCAAATCAATAAATTATTTTAATAATGGGGGACATCTTTTGGGAGGTTATTCTAACCGATAATACACCATGTGAGCATGCATGGAGTCCCACAACTGGCCCCCGTTAGGTAGGGTTGTTCTACCCTTGCCTTCGAAATAGAACATTCTAATATGTGTGATCAAAATCTGAGTCATCCATGTAGAAGTGCGAATAATCTTATAATTTGTACCTACAGTGGAACATAGTTCTGGGGTATGAAACCGTAGTAACTTATCCATCTCGGTGCTAAATACTACTCCTAATCTCATGCTCAAAATCTTAAGAAATCCACTTTAAAATTTACACAAAGGTTCACAAAAAGAGAACTATGCTTTGCTATTTTTTAAAATCTCAAGTTTTCTGAAATAAAGTTGATTCTTTATCTAAAATCTAAAAATAATCTAGTCATGGGGTGCTTATAGCACAAACAATCTTGAAACAACAATCTTTAAATGAGGTCTAGTGACCCAAACATCAATCTCATGTTAAAACATCTCAAAATTTATACTTGGTAATGTAAACATTCATAAATCATCTTAAAATCTGAAAATTTCAGTAATATGTGTGGAAACATAAACATTAGCATATATTTCAACTTCTAAATCATGGAAAATCTCATAATCTTGCAAAGAATAATAATGGGTATAAACCTTAACTTGAATTTCATGGAAAATCATATAAGTTGCAGTAAATTTGTAAATAAAATAAAGTTTTGGGCACAAGGAAGAAGGAATTATCCCTATTCAAACCCCACATGCCTTAATTGATGATTTTTTATGAAAGGCTTGAATTTTGGATTCCTATGAATGCTTTGGAGTTGAATTCTTAGTGTTCTTGTATTGAGAATCCTTAATCTTTACTTATCTTGGAGAGTTAATAGAGGAATTCTTGAGTTTCTTAGAGAGAAAGTATGATCCTTAGGGTTTTGTTTAAGAGAGAATGATGAATGGAGCATAAAGTGCTCTCAAATATGATAAATTTTCTGTTTTTGGATGGATCGAGGGTTGGCTAATTTACCAAAAGGCCCCCTTTAATATTTTAAATGGAACTGAAAATGTAAATTTTCTTGATCTGGGTGGCCACCGCGATGTGCTACTGTCACGGTGGATCGCTGAAAAATGACAATTGGAAACTGGGCAGACTTTACAACACGGAGTCATCGTGGTTCCCCTTTGGAATGCTATTTTGGCATATGGCGCTGGACCTATGGAAATTGACAACTGGGAAATTGTCCCTCTATGCGATGCACCAATATCATAGAGAGCTATTGAAAAATGACAATTGGTATTTGACACAGCTCCGCGGTGTGCTAAGGGTCTAAATGACGTTGTTTTGCGACTGGAACTTTAAATAGCCATAACTTCTTATCCAGCCATCGGATTTAGGCGAATCTTATATCGTTGGAAAACTAATTCAATTTCCTACATCATGGAAAGTCCAAATCTAAATAAATAAACATCACTCATTCTAGAAGCTACTCCTTGCTCATTTTAAGGATGAGTTTAACCTAGGAAAAATCGTGGGGTATTACAATATCTTCCCCTTGGGAACATTCATCCTCGAATGTGACTAGTTAAGCTGAAATTTTTGAGGAATCTGAGACCTTAAAATAATATGCATAACTGATGTGAACTGGGCAACTGAATCTAAATCATTCTAAGCTACTGAGTAATTCTGTGAGTGCATGAACTTACATGAGGACAACTATATAGTTGAATGTATGATTTGAAAAGAACTTGATTAAGGAAGAGTATTACCTTTGGCTAGATTTGAGTTTACAAAGAAGAGGTAAGGGTGCTTGGCTCACATGTCTGCTTTAGTTTCCCAAGTAGCGCCCTTTACCGACTGATTCCGCCAAAGAACTTTGACCAAGGAAACTTCTTTCTTCCTTAATCTACGGATTTGATGGTCTAAGATCTCAACTGCAATCTCTTCATACGAAAGGCTGTTCTAAATATCTGAACTTTATAAAGGAACTACAACAGTAGAGTCACTGATGCCCTTCTTAAGCATAGAGACGTCGAATACAAGATGGACAACTGAGAAGTCTAAGGGAACCTTAAGCTCATAAGCTACTTTCTCAACACGACTCAAAATTCTATAAGGTCCAACATACCGGGGACTAAGCTTCCCCTTCTTGCCAAATCTCTTCACCCATTTCATAGGTGAAATCTTCAACTACCCAAAATCACTAACTTCAAACTCGAGGTCCCTTCTTCTTATATCTGCATAGGATTTCTAACTAATCTGGGCTATTTTTAATCTTTCTCCAATCAAATTAACTTTTCCATAAATTTAAACATTTTGTCAGGCCCAAGCAAAGTGACCTTACCCACTTCAAACAAACCTATGGGTGATCTACATCTCCTCCCATAAAAAGCCTCAAATAGATCCATATAAATGCTAGAATGATTTCTGTTATTATAAGCAAACTCAATTAATGGAAAATGCTTATCTAAACTACCCTTGAAATCAATAGCGCATGCCCTCAACATATTTTCTAGAGTTTGGATGGTCCTCTCTACTTGACCATCTGTCTGAGGATGAAAAGATAAACTAAGATGGACTTGGGTACCAAGAACCTTCTGAAAAGCTTTCCAAAACTGGGAAGTAAACTGAATCCCCCTATCTGAGATGCTAGATAAGGGAACTCCATGCAATATAACTATCTCTTGGATATATATCTTAGCAAAATCCTCTGCTGTATAGGACATGTGAACTAGTAATAAATGCGCCGACTTATTCAACCTATCTACAATAACCCAAATCAAATCATGATAATAACACGAATAGGGTAAATCAGTCATAAAATCCATATTCACCTCTTCCCACTTCCAAGTAGGGATACCGAACTCTTGCAACGTACCACTAGGTCTTTGGTTCTCTACCTTAACTTGTTGATAAGTTACATATTTAGCTATAAACTCCACTATATCTCTCCTTATACCACTCCACTAATAGATTTCCCATAAGTCGTGGTACATCTTGTTAGCACCTGGATAAATAGAATACAACTTACCATATGCCTCAGCCATAATTCTTTGTCTCAACTCAGCAACACAAGGCACACAATCTATTCTGGTATTTTAGCACACCATCTTACCCTTGGGAGAAAACCTCTACCTTTTGGTCTTTAACCGACACCTTTAGTTTGATCAAACTAGAATCCATATCTTGTTTCTCTTTCACTTTTGAAACTAGGGAACATTTGGAACTACTCTAAACCCAAATATTCCCTTTAGCTGAATCAACCAACCTAATACCCAATCTACCCACATGATGAACTTATCAAGTTATCTCTTTCTTATTATTCTCAATATGAGCAACCCTGCCTATAGACAGTCTACTAAGGGCGTCTACCACTATATTGGCCTTGCCCAGATGGTACAACATACTTATATCATAGTTTGTTAGCAACTCTAACCATCTTCTCTGATTGAGATTCAACTCCATCTAAGTAAACACATACAGCAAGCTTTTGTGGTCTGTGAATACATAAATATGAACACCATATAGATAGTGTCTCCAGATCTTCAAAGCAAATACCATAGCATCTAATTCCAGAACATGGGTTGGGTAATTCTTTTCATGAGGCTTCAACTGTCTAGAGGCACAGGCTATGACCTTACCTCTCTGCATCAGCACATAGCCCAAACCAACTCTAGAGGCATTACAATACACCATAAAACTATCTTTACAATCAGGTAATGCTACACACTAGGGCTAAAGTGAGTCGAGTCTTCAACTCCTGAAAATACTTCTCGTAGGAATCTGACCATTGGAACTTTACTTTCTTTTGGATCAATATAGATATAGAGGATGCGATAGAATAGAAACGTTTAACAAAATAGTGGTAGTAACCTGCTAGACCCAAGAAACTCCTAATGTCTGATGGAGAGATAGGTCTAGGATAATTCTTACAACTTCTGTCTTTTCGGGGTCGACTCTAATGCCATCGATAGAAACAATATGACCAAGATGGCTACTGACCTTAGCCAAAATTCATGTTTACTAAATTTTGAAAATAATTGGTGATCTCTAAGAGTTTGGAAGACAGTTCTAAGATGGTCTGCATAGTCATCCTTGCTACGGGAGTATACAGGGATATCATCTATGAATACTATTACAAACAAGTCTAGATACTATTTGAACACTCAATTCATGAGGTCATGAAAGTTGCTGGAGCATTGGTTAGCCCAAAAGACATGAATAGAAATTCAAATGACCATAGTGGGATCTAAAAGCTGTCTTTAGAATATTGCACTCCCTTACTTTAAGCTGATCTAAGGTCTATTTTTGAGAAATAACTGGCACATGTAATTGATCAAACAGGTCATCAATTCTAGGAAGAGGATATTTGTTCTTAACTGTGACCTTATTTAGCTGATTATAGTCAATATATTTATACAAAGAGCCATCTTTCTTTTGGACGAATATGACGGGAGTGGGGGAAACACTATGCTTTATGAAACCTTTATCTAAAAGATCTTTGAGTTTCTCTTTAAATTTTTTAAGCTCTGCGGGAGCCATACAATATGGAGGAGAAATAGGCTGAGTATCTGGAAGAAGGTTAATACCAAATTCTATCTCTCTATCGGGAGCTACTGATGATAGGCAAATTTACACGCCTATAGTGCTATATTTTACCCATATTTTAGCTAAGTTTTGAGGACAAAGTATATAATTCATGCACTTTTAGTCCTTTTTCCTGTAAGTGAGCTAACGAACATGATTAGCAAGTTTTTAGGTATAAATGATGCAGAATTCAGCATTTTATGGATAACTTGACGCCAAAGAAATCTTCACGGAGGAAGAAAGGGGAATCTTGGACGCCAAGGACCAAAAGTGGCGCATGGAAAATCTATCCCGGGCCAAAACAACAATTCTGAAGACTTTAAGGACTAGCAGTAACTTATTAGGATTAGGATAATGATATATTAACCAAGTAGGATTGGGTTAAGTAATTCATTAGCTTAGTAGGAATAGGATATGGGTATTATAAATACCCTATTTTGCTAGAGAGTTTTATTCATTCACTTCTACTTTTAGTTCTTCCATTAGTTACAATTCTACTTCCGAATTATTCTAATCCTTCCATTAATTCTAGTTTTTATTCTTCTTCTATTCATCTATTCAATTCTTAATTTCCGCAATAAGAGAAACATTACTGTGCAACGAAGTCACGCCTAACACCTACCACACTTTACTACACGAGATTTTTACTGTGGTATAATAACAATGTCTATTGTGATTTCCTTCGCACTCATGGGTAACTAAACTTCTCTGTTGGGGTTATGGAAGCCTTATGAGATACTATCTATCGCTATGAGTTTGTGAATTCGTGACACGTATGCTGCTTATATCATTATTCTCTTCATCTTAATGCAAATTCTTGTGGCTACAGACGCATAGAATAACGCCAGTGTAGCATTAACTTGTTCAAAAGAAAAGTTATATGTCTGGGAAAGAGATAATGTCAAGGTAATAGGGTCCCATCCCCTATTAAAAAGTTAGTTTCGTAACTGGATTAACCTCTTGGAGAATTTGTACCATTAGATACGCTTTAAGCTCGAAAGAGTTAAAGTGAAATAGTCCTTGTTGAGTTCGAAAGACGCTTGGATTTACCATCGAATACAATTCTATATAAGCACATGCATGTCTGAATTTCGTACAACTCATAGCCAATAAAGACGTACAACTCATAAGGTGGACATAACCCCAACTTCTCAATTCTCATTGTTTTACATCTTACTAAACATTCTTCCTTTTTACTTTGCTATTTTCCGTTTTTTCCTTATTACTTTGGTTACATTACTTGCATGACAAAACTCCCCCTTTTTACGAGACTTGCACTAAAAGTCTAGTAATCTTTGCTTACTTGTTGACCAAGCTATTCTCTGTGGGATCGATACCCAACCCAGTTGGGTTATGTATTTGACAACGACCGCTTTACACTCCTACGAGAGCTGTAGATTGAGCGTTATCAGGTACCCCTGGGAGATATTTTGGAAAGACATTAGGAAGCTCACTTACTATATTGACGGACTAAACTATTAGAGTCTTAGACTTTATGTCTTTAACTCAAAACAGATGGTAAATGCAACCTTTGGAAATCAACCTTCTGGCCTTAAGATAAGATGTGGAATGACTCTTGGGAGATACTGAATTACCTGCCCACTTAAAGACTGGCTCATCTGGAAACTGAAACTTCACCAATCGGGTGCAATAATCTATAGAAGCATAATAGGAATGGAGCCAATCTATACAAAGAATAAGATCAAAATCAACCATATCTAACTCTATCAAGTCTGCTAACATGACTCTATGAAGGAAAGTGATAAGATACTTCTTGTAGATTTGCTTAGAAACAATTGACTCACCTACTGGAGTAGAAATCAATAAAGGCTCAGGGATATTTTCAGAACTTATCTCCAAATTCACAGCAACTAGTGGGGTCATATAACATAAACTCGATTCATGGTATAACAATACATAAACATCAAAATCAAAGACATGAAGCATGCCAATAACAACATCTGGGGAATCTTCCTGTTTCTGGAGGGATGGCAAAGCATAAAATTAATTTTGGCATTGACCAACACCAGTACTAGATGATGTGCCCTGAGGAAGGGCTGGGCAACCTAGAAGAGATGGTCCAATATTAGCCTAAATCTGGGGACGAACCTCTCTATTTCCCTGTATAGCATGCAGATAATCTTTGATTTCGTGACCCTCCTGGCCACAACCATAACAACCTTTCTGACACCACAAACATTTACCTTCATGGTTTTTACCACAATTAGGGAATGAGGATTGATTAGGCCTATTCTTCATACTATTCTGAGATATAGACATAGAGGACTTACCCCGCTGTTCTTGCCTATTTCTGGGTGCAGAAGCACTGGTTGAAGAAGGCACAGGCATAGATGAACAATTTTGAAACTACAAATAATTTCCTCCTCTAGACCTATTCTGACCATGATTAAACTGCCTTGTTTTAGCCTTCTTATTCGCTCTCTCCCTTTCCTTCACCTTTTATGCCTCAATCTACTGAGCATACATCATCAACTAAGGGAGATCTATGCCCCTATTAAGCATCACAGTCCTACACTCCTTAACTACCATCCCAGACACACCGGTCACAAACTTACTCATGCTTGACCTAGGGTCAGCCATCTGATTAGAGGCATAGTTAGACAACTGGTTGAACTTGAGAAAGTACTCTTTCACTGTTATGGAGCCCTACCTTAGGTTCATGAAATATTTTATCTTAGATTCCCTCATTTCAAGTGGAAAGAACATTTCTAAGAATGCATTCTAAAGTATCTGCGAAGTTATGGAAGCTGCATTCTCACCTCTACTCTTCTTCCATATCACTACCCAATCATAAACAACATTATCCATCCTATATTATGCCAATTATACACTCTCCTCTTAATAAAATACATAATTTAGGTAATTTTCTTCATCTCATCAAGATATAACTGTGGGTCCTCTCCTGCTTTCGACCCAAAAAATTCTGTCAGGCTTATTCTCATGAAATCTTACATTCTGATTGTGGATAAATTCCTATCCTGTTGAAGTATGACTATATCATAATTATTGCCCTAAATAATAGTTGTCACAGCTTGGGCTCGCGCCTGAAAAAAATCCCGAAACTTTGCATATGACACATTCTCATTCAAAGATCTGCTGACTAAAGTGGATGGTTATCATTTTTGTAGGTGTTAGCTCGGCGAAGAGAAATTTTCTGTCATATGAAAGCATGAGGTAGAAGTATATAGATATAATGAATGTACGATAGAACATGAAAGAAGAGATGATTTTCTAAATGCTCCATAGCCTCTTGCTTATTTATTTGGAATGCTTTACACCGATGATGAAGACTCTACGTAACACAGCTTGTCTTGCTCCCTAGTACTCTCTAAACCTTAGGGTTTGATACAAAGTTTTTAATGCCTCAAAATCTGATTCCCGAGATGCCACATGGTTCTCCAAACTATTAGTAGTCCTGAGCTAACCCTGGCTGCCTTTTCTAAATCTGAATCTCAAAATGGGTAAATACGGTAATGAAAACATAATAGATATGTAATTATTGTATACAACATAGAAATCTCATAAATCTTGGTAAGACGATGCTAAAAATCTGAATACTGAATCAAAAGTCTAACACTGAAACTAGTAGTCTGAAAAACCTCTACTATCTGAATCTAGAGAGTCACTAGGATAGGCCTCAGCTGACTTAAATTGTAGAAATACGAATTATGATTAATTGTGAACATTGAATCATTATCCTCATGGCATCACATGCATAATTTTACTTATTTATTGTATGCTTTATATATATACTTTTTGTGTTGTATGTGCACACGATGTATGTCGTATATTATGTATGTGCTCTTGGAAACACTGGAAATACTAGAAATACTAAAAATATTGGATATTATGGAAATAATGGTAACATCAAATTTTATAGACCTTCTTCAAGGAAGGTGCTCGAGAGGAGTCATGGATATTGGATCTTATAGACATTCGCCAAAGATTATATTGTAGAAGAGTCATAGATATTGATTTTATATGGGTTTACAAACCCCCCATGGATCTTAAGTCAGGAAGATTTATCTCTATAGGTATATACGAGGTAGTATATGGGTTCATGAATCCTCCGTGGGTCCTACCCCGGGTAGCTTTACCTCTGTAGGTGTAATCAGAGGTTGTGTGACAACCTCATGCTTCACCCTCATTATCTTCATCATCATCATCATTCTTATTGTATTTATTTCATTATGTTTATGATTTGATTGTATATGCTATTGTGACTTGTTATCTATCTAGTTCTATCTTTTCTTACTTATATGTAATGTTCTTGTATATGTTATTCTCTTTTACTTTGCTTATAACATGGTATAATGGTATTCTTGTATTCCTATATGGTTCTTGTTGTATTATATGTGGATATTATAGAACTATTAGTGTAAGTGGTGTGCGCTACCATTATGAGACATTTTTTTATTATAGGTGATGTGCCCTTAGTGTGTATTTTTTATGCTTTATCATCTATTTTTCTTGGTTGGCCTATGATACCTAATAAGTACAAGTGGGCCATACTTACACCTACTATGCCCTTTCGGTATAGGTCCTAGTTCGAGTGCACCCCAACTTGGTTGATTCAGGCGATATTTGGTGCTATCAAGGTGGTGGTTGACTTTCAGGTATCGAAATGTATTCAACTCCCTTTCTTATAGACTATGTCTTTAATTTCATTTCAAAGATAGATCTTTTCTTGTATTTAGACATCTTATGTATTTTATTTGGATTCGAGTTGTACTAGATACGTGCTTATATCGTTGACATCAGGAATTAGCGAGTTATGGATTTATTGTTGATTTTATTATTTCCACATATATCATACTTTTATGGTTTGACTTCATTCTTGAACCTTACCCTGAGGGTATTTTGGTCCTTTTTTCTTTGTGTATCAGTTTGGGTGATAGGCTTATTCGTCAAGGTTTGCCACGATGAGTTCTATCATGACCCTTGGATTTAGGTTGTGACATAAGGATTGGTAGGGGTTACTTGTTAGTTAGAAAACTCTTTTTCTTCAGACATAACTTGGTATTATTTTGTTGAGGCCTTTTTAGACAGGTTTATGACTTTTAGTCCAAAGGATTAGATGAGAGTTGAGTTTGATTACAAGGAGATCCATAACTATTGCGGAGTATGAGGCATGCTTCCATTCCTTATCCAAATATCTTATTTTTGTATTGCACTGAGTCTGAGATTCAAAGGTTGTTGAAGGGGTTTGTGTGTCACTTTAGCTAGTTATTGCTAGGATGGTAGTGTTAGGGGCATCAATTCAAAGTATAAATGATCATGCTAAGATGAATAAGGTTATTCTTTGAGTGTCTTAGAGTGGTGCTAAGAGGATGCATTGTCAAGGCTAGTTTAGAGGTCACACTCCTCAAGGTGGAGATTCTTGAGGTTTCCATTGGTATCATGGTAGATGCGTGAAGGCAGCCCTACGGGGTCTAGGTAGTGGGTGTTCTAGTTATGCCGCTTTGGATAGTCTTTCTACCATATCCATACCTTCTTCTATCGAGTCAAAACACAAAGGTTCCTTTATGTGTGATGATATTGGCCACCAGGCCAAGGACTGCCCCTATCATGTTTTTAAGCTTACTTTTATATTGACGATGAGAGATGGAGATTTTACTAGAGGTATGTAAGGCAGAGGTAGTGGTTTATGTCGTGGTGGTCGTAAGGGTACTCCGTTAGGTGGTGGACATGGATATTCTATGCTATACCCTCTAAAACAAAAGTAGAGTATTTTAAAGTTGTTATCATAGGTTTTGTCCTGTTTATTTCAGATTTGTATATTTTTATTTGATTTAGGTTCGATTTTCTCCCATGGATGTATATATTTTTCTTTGAGTTTTGATTCAACTAGTAAGCCTTTTGCCATGCCTATCCATGTATATACCCTTGTAGGAGACTTTTAGTGGTGGATTACGTGTACTGATCTTATGTTGTGACCTATCCTGGGTGTGAGACTTGGGTAGATGTGATTATCCTAGATATGGTAGATTTTTGTGTCATCATAGGTATGGATTGATTAGTTTCTTATTATGCTATCCTAGACTATTGTGCTAAGACCATAACCTTAGCTTTGTCGAGTATGTCGAGGGTAGCTTAAAAGGTCTTCTTTATTTGGGTCCCCAGAGAGTTGTATCTTTTCTTCAGGCATATCGCTTGGTTGAGAGGGGATGTTTTTCTTATTTGGCTCATATTTTTGATACTAGTGTTGCTTCATCACCTCCTTTGGATTATCTTCGTAATATCCATGAGTTAATGGATATTTTCCCTATGGACTTGCCTGGTATGCCCTCAGATTATGATATTGACTTTTCTATTAATGTTGAGCCGAACACTAAGCCTATTTCTATTCCTCCTTATAGGATAGATCCAACAAAGTTAAAGGAATTAAAGGATCAGTTATAAGAGTTGTTAGATAAGAGATTTGTCCTACCTAGTATGTCACTTTGAAGTGCACTTGTCTTGTTTGTGAGGAAAAAATAGGTCTATTCATTTGTGTATTGATTATTGGTAATTGCACAAGGTGAAAATTAAGATTATGTATCCTCTTCCTTATTTGATGATTTATTTGATCATCTTCAGGGTGCTTTGGTATTTTCAAAGATTGATTTAAGATTCAATTATCACTAGTTGAGTATTCGATCTTTAGATATTATGAAGAAAACTTTTTAGACTCGGTATAGTCATTATGAGTTCTTGGTCATGTTATTTTGATAGACGAATTACCTAGTCACATTCATGAAGTTGATGAACTGAGTATTTCAATCATATATCTTTTCTTTTGTTATTGTATTCATAGATGATATCTTAGATTATTCCAGGAGTGAGGTTGATCGTAAGGAGCATTTATGGATATTGCTTCAAATATTGAAGGATGAGAAATTGTATGCTAAGTTCTCCAAGTGTGAGTTTTTGTTAGAGTCTGTTTCTTCCTTGGTTCATATGGTGACCAAAGATGGTATTGTGGCCAATACGACTAAGATTGCAGTGGTTTGTATCGGGTTAGGCCTACTCTCCTACTGAGATTTGGAGTTTTATTAGTTTAGTAAGTTACTATCGATGTTTTGTTGAGGTGTTTTCACCCATTGTATCTTTATTGACCAAGTTCTCAAAATTAGATTTTCCTTTTAGTGGTCCGATGCTTGTGAGGCGAGAATTCAAAAGATCAAGGATTTTTTGACATCAGCATCTATCTTGACTTTACCGAAGGAGGGCATGGGCTTTACCATCTTTTGTGATTCTTCAAATGTTGGGTTAGGTGATGTGTTGATGTAGGATGATAAGGTAATTGTGTATTCTTCTCGTCAGTTGAATCACCATAAGAAAAATTACCCTACCCATGATTTAGAATCGTGTGGGATTGTGTTTTCTTTGAAGTTGTAAAGGCACTACTTGTATAGAGTTTGCTGTGAGATTTTCTTTGATCATTAGAACCTTCAGTATTTCTTCACCTAATAAGATCTTAATATGAGGTAACATCATTGGCTTTGGTTGCTTAAGGATTAAGAATTGACAATTTTTTATCATCCAGTCAAGGCTAACATGGTTGTGGATGCATTGAGATGAAAGTCGATTAGCATGGGTTTTTTGGCACATCTTTTGTCCTAGGAGAGGCCTTTGGCCTTAGAGATTCATTGTTTGTCTAACCATATAGTAGGATTGATATATCAATACCTAGGTGTGTTTGGAATTTGTTGGAGCTAGGTCTTCCTTGATGGAGCAGATTTAGGCTTATTAGTTTGATTATGTTAGGTTGAGAGTGATTTGGGATAAGGTGTTAAGTGGAGAGTCTTAGGAATCCCACTTAATTTAGATGGAGTTTTAAGGATTAAAGGTCGAGTCTATGTGGTGAGAGTAGATGATTGGGTGAGATTGATATTGGAGGAGGATCATTGTTCTAGGTATTCAATTTATTCAGGAGTGACTAAGATGTATTATGATTTGAGATAACACTACTCGTGGGGTGGTATGAGAAAGGATGAAGTGGATTTTGTAGCTCTATTGTCTATGTTTCCAGTAGGTAAAGGTCAAGCATTTGAGGACTGGTGGTTTACTTCAGAGGTTACCTATTCTCGAGTGGAAATGGGAGTGGATCACCATGGACTTCATGACTTGGTTGCTTTGTACTTTTTGTGGTTATGATAATGTTAGGTCATCGTGGATCGATTGACCAAATCTTCTTATTTCATTCCAATTTAGGTTTCTTTCAGTGCTGAGAATTGGCCCGTATCTATATTCGTGAGATAGTTTATCTTCATGGTGTGCCAGTGTCTATTATCTCAAATAGAGGTTTGGTGTTCACATCTCACTTTTAGATAACTTTTAAGAGGAGATGGGTACATGGGTTGGTCTTAGATTAACTTTTCACGCTAGATAAAAGGTCAGCCGAAGAAGACTACTCATGTTTTAGAGGATATACTTCATGCTTGTGCCATGGATATAGGAGGTCAGTGGGAGTAGTATCTAGCTTTGATGGAGTTTGCGTATAATATTAGCTACCATTCCAATGTTGAGATGGCTCGTTTTGAGTCCTTGTATGGTAGGCATTATTGCTCTACAGTTGGTTGGTTCAAGGTTTCTAAGATTAGACTATGAGGTACAGACTTGCTTCGTAAGTCTTTGGATAGAGTTTGGGTCAATGATGATACACTTCGAGTGGCTCATAGTAGGCATAAGTGCTATGCTGATTGTAGACTTTATGCCTTAGGATTTAGTGTTAGTAATCAAATCTTCTTTTGTGCGTAACCCATGGAGGCCGTGATGAGGTTTGGGAAGAGGGTCAAGCATAGACCTAGGAATATTAGGGAATTTAAGATACTTCGGATTATTGGGGATGTGGCTTATAAGTTAGCATTACCCCCCAGGTTTATCAGTTGTTCATCCATTTTTTATGTTTTCATGCTTCAACATTACATTCCAGATAACTCTCATATCATTTGTTGGGATTTAGTAGAGTTAGATGAGTGGTTGTCTTTTGTTGAGGAGCCAATATCCATGCTCGACATAGATGTTAGACGATTGCATTCTAGAGATATTTCAGTGTTTAAGATCTATTGGAGACGTTGATGTGTAGATAAGGCTACTTGGGAGGTCGATTCCTATATGCGTGGTAGTTATCCCTAGATTTTTGTTTATTTAGGTATTTTTCTTGTCTTTAGTTTGAGGATGAACTAGATTTTAGTGGTGGATGATGTAATGACTTGATATTTTGAGAAATATTCATTTCTGTATGATTTGACTATTTTAACCCTCCTCGTGGTTGCCTTGTGGTATTTTTGGGGTGTGGAGATAATTGGCATGGTTCCCAATACATTTTGGTGTGATTTGTGTGAGTTTGTGGTTCTTGGAAGTTAAAAAGACTTTATATTTAACTTCGGTCAATAGTTATTGTTTTGTGCACCAAATGATAAAATGAACTGCGCCAAAAAATCTGGAAAGCTGATTTAAGGCTGGTAACATAGTTAGTGTGGTTTTATGGTTTTTATATCTTTTTTCGACCCTTGATTTGAAAAGTTATGAAATTGGGTTTTGAGGGTCAATTTTGTAGAAGCAACATTTTTGCAAAAATCGTATATCTCTATTGAGTTTAGAGTGTCGAATTTGATAGCATAACATAGTTCTTTTGTATTCTCAGGATTCCGAATGAATCCCGAGGGGTCCGTGGAGACTTGGAAATCTTTAGGTATCCAGTTGATGTACCACTCAACTAGTGCATCTAGTTATGTGTCCAGTCGGTCGCTTAAGCGACCTGACTTAGCTAGCGAGTGTCACTTAAGAAGCCTTAGGTCTGCTTAACCGAGGGTCGCTTAAGCAGCACTTGGTCTGCTTAACTGACATGTGCAACCTTGGTGGGTGTCCCTTAAGGGACACTTAGCCGCTTAAACAGCCCAATGTCCATTTAAATGATGCCTGGGTAGTTTAAATACCTTTTCTTTTTCCAAATTTTCACCATGTTTAACACTTGGAGCTTCGGGTTTCAAATGGATGATATCTTCTATTTTCAAGATCCTAATCCCTATTTCAATTATTTTTTCTTCCATTCTTGTCATTTAAAGCTTGTTAGAACTCAATTTCAAAAGTGGAATTTGGGGAGTTTTGCTCGAAAGTCCTAAATTAGCAATTCTTCTATTTAAACCCCAATCTCAATCCATTTTCACTAGGGTTTTATTCTCCATTTTCTTTATCATGGTTGATATATTTTTGAAGTATGATTCTAGTTTTACCCTTCTTTTTCAAAAACCATTTCGAGAGTTCATTTTGACCCTGACCTAAAAATGGACAATATGGGTAATATTGGCTTCTTTTTAATGCCTACATTCTATATGTATATGTTTTAGTTGATTCTGAGTTTGTTAGTGAGGGTAAGGCTCTATGATGAGGGCCTTTAGACCCATTTTTCTTCATTCGAGGTAGGTTATGACTTAACATTCTTTAGATTGGGTTGAGTAGTTAATACTGATATAAAAAACTGTTATGGGTGTGAGACTTAATCATAAAAATGGCTGTACTATTGTTTTGTATCCTTGTGGATGCCTATGCTATTTTATTTGGTAGTTTTGAGAAATTATGTGCTATGTGTTACCATTTAGGTCTTATATGATGTTATTGGCCTAGTATTTATGTAATTGGTTGTGTTTCTTTTTGGTGGAAAATATTTAAGTTGGTATTTATGTGGTATCAAATAGCATAATATGGATTACATTGGATCATGGATGGTTAACTTATTGAGTGGATTTTTAGCTCATGTGGTTGGTATATTAGTTGCATTTGGAAATTCTCATTCTGACTGATTGTGAGCATTTCATCCTTATATCATATACATTCATGAAACATTGGTACCATTGTGGAAATACTAGCTTTTCTAACAGAAAATGTGGCACCCTTTAAAACCCTCTGCCGAATGTGCTGGATAGGAGTTGTGATATTGGATTGGTATTAGATATCTGATCATATATAAATTGACAAACCCTCATGGTTCCTACTTGAGGAGTACATATTGGTAAGTGCATATGGACGTTGTGCGACAACCTCAGTGTTCCACATCATCATTATCATTATCATCTTCATTGCATTTCGTATACTGTGCACATTCTGCGTTTTTTTTTTCATTCTTGATCTGATATATATCTGTTTGTGCTTCTTTTTGGTACTTTTATATGGTAATTGTGTATATGTTAGAACTATTAGTACAGATGGTGTGGAATACCATTTGGGACATTTTCTGATTGCAGGTGACGTGCCTATAGTGTGTATTTTATATAATTTATTTTCTACTTTGCTCAATTGGCCTATGATACCTACTGAGTATAACTGGACCATACTCACCTCTATTGTCCCCTTTAGGTGTAGATCCATGTATGAGTGCACCACACGATAGCTGATTCAGGCAGTATTTGGAGTATTTTTAATGATCTATGCTTTCAGAGTTGATCTACTACCTTCTCTTTTTTAGTCTATGTCTTGTTTTGTATTCCGAGATAGATCATGTTCCTTTGAGCTATCAGTTGTATATTTTGACTTTGAGATGTACTTAATCGGTTCTTATACTGTTACACCATATTTTGGGAGTTTTATGGTATCTTTGTTACGTACTTTTTTTGCTATTAATGTATATGTGTGGTCCAGATTTTCTCTAGAAGCCTTACCTTGGGTTTTGGTGTTGTTGTTTCTTTTGTCTATCAGTTTGGATGCTAGGATTACTTTTCAAGGTTTGCTGCGGCATGTGCCATCATGACCTTTAGTTTTTGGATCGTGACATATACTCAACTCAAAGATACAACATTGAGATCACTAGATGAGAGAGAAAAAACTTAGATTAATTTCGGCCATCATGACCTTTAGTTTTTGGATCGTGACATATACTCAACCCAAAGATACAACATTGAGATCACTGGATGAGAGAGAAAAAAGTGAGATTAATTTCCTTGATGCCTTATATCATCCTCTAGATTTGATGTGTACATTAATGCGGGCACCTACATTAACACTACCTTGTATAAGAGCACCCTTTCTAGCCAAATGTTCATCATTGTAGAAGTTAAACCAATTCTTATTTGAAAAAAATTAATTTAATGAATTCTTGAAATAATTTAGATTTAATACCTTTGACAAGTCAATATAATGCAGAAAACAACTAAAGGGAAATCCCCTAAAGCTAGCCTAAACGGTACAAAAGCACTAAACAAGGGACAGAAAACTCTCAGACCCAACATCCATGCAAGATCGAGATTATAGAGTTGTGGTAGAATGATCTCTATCACTTAGATAGCAACTCTAATAAACTCGCATTCAGATGGAGATATAGTAAGTGTAGTACCAATAAAACCACCTATATTAATAGACATCATCGATCGAGAAAGGTTAAAAACAAATGCCATTAATAGTAAATAGAACGAAGTCATACAATTAAATAAAGTTCCAGTTTCTAATTCTCTAATTTGAAATTATTAATACATTACTTTAGAATCTATATGACCTACCAGTCATTTAATGTTTTCATTTATCAGTTCCTTTGACAATCCACTCTAACTTACATCCGTTAAAACTTTCTTAACTCACTATTCCAATTTTTGCAAATCTTAACTCCTTCTAGAAAAACCTACAGTCTTCACTAAATTATGACATTATGGAACCCGTTACTTGACCAAATTTCCTTGGTATTCAACTAATGCAATGCACTACGAGAATTACAACCACCAAGACACTTACGACATTGACACTCCTTGGTATTCAACTAATGGAAGCTTTGAATGACCATTTTGGTACATTTCCTTCCTTAAAATTCATTAATATCTAAATATCTATCTTGGGATTTTGTTGAAATAGGATACAAATATGTGTTGATTTTGATTATTAGTGTAGAATCTTGGTTAATGATGTTGGGTTTCACTAACACTTACTTGTTGAGTGTTAATTTATGGGTGAAACCCCCAAATTTACAATAGCTTACATCATCCTTGAAAGAGGGATGTGGGTATTCTTATGGATCCTATATCATCCTTGAAAGATGAATATGGGTGACAAGGTATTATCGAACAATAAATAGACATTAGCTTATTCCTTTACATTGTCTTACAAATAGAGATAGATTATGAATTTTCTATGTCGTGGGCATCTTGCTAGTAAAATGGATGCCCAATTAAGGATATTGGTGGATTTGTTTGCCAGTCCTATGATGTATTCGAAAGGGTCCACGGGTGATATTCTTGGTGATTGATTGAAAAACTAGCATCAAAACACCTAAACCTAGCTTGCCCATATAGTCATTAGCTAGAATTTGCATTTGATTATCATGAATCCATGCATTATTTGTCCCTAGGGAGACATAATACCAAGACTCTACCTTCCATCGATTTTGTTCTACTATTTATTCCATTAAGTGTCTCTAATATAGAGTCAAAAGTAACCCCTCTAGTGGGATTAGTTTTTTACTTCTCTATGCCATTGTACCTAGCAATAAAACACTTAAAAAACATCAATCAATGTTAGCATTAGTAAAATATACCTCACAATAGCTCGTGTTTACACACCTTTGGTTGCCTCAAAAATTAGTTCCACTAATATTTAAAAATTGTTTTTACTTTGGTAGTATGTGAGGTGTCAATGCTACTCTCGACCAGAATAGATTCCTTATTATAAGAAAAATAGATGACTCGATTAAGCTAAATTGACTTGAATAAGTCAACTACAAAATAAAATAAAAAATATGAAAGAAATAGCATTATGAAGAACAAACTTAAGAACTAACAATCAACCAAGTAGATCAAATACTAGTTGGAATTAGCTTTAGGAATCAAGAAAGTAAATTAGAATCAAGGAGAAGAAACTAATAACTTACAATTCTTATTGGTTTAAGAATTTGGAGTTTAGATCGCCAAATTCTTTCCTTTTATCACCAAACTTGTTTTCTTATCACCAAACTGGGCTTTGGTTCACCAAACGTGAAAGTCTTTGGGCTTGAGTTTGGTGATGCTAAACCTTGACTTAGGTGAATCTCCCTAAAATTTGGTGATGGGGTCGTGATCTCACCAAGCTTGGTAGATTTGACCCCTCACTACCAGATATTACGCTTATGGTGACAGTTGTAAAACAGTTGCAATAGATAAAAAAATTGCTGCCATATCTCTACCGCAATGGTTCATCAAGCATCCTGTAGGTGGGTGTTGCGATAGGTCAATTGCAATGGTTTATGCAACGGTTGTCTGAACCGTCGCCATAGGTTAAGCTATGGCGACTGTTTTATACAACAGTCATCATAGCTTTTCCTGTAGAGATGGTTATTTTTTGACTTATTGAGACACGCATTTTCTTCTATTGCAACGGTTACTAACCATTGCAATAGAAGTTATTGTAACGACATTAAACTGTTGCAACAATATCTATTGCGATGCTTTTGTTATTTTGTTTCAATGCTTTTAGCTATTACAACTATTTCATTACTTATTGGGATGCCTATTTTCATCTATTGCAATGGTTACTAACCGTTACAATAGATTCTATTGCAACGAGATTAAACCGCTGCAATAACTTCAATTGCGATGATTTTGTTATTCTATTGCAACGTTTTTTGACTACCTATTGCAACAATTTATTGATCTATTGCAACAATTGTTACCACATGTTATTAAATTGAAATAATTTATATAAAACAGTCACTTGTATTAATGTAAATTTTTATTTACATACATAATAAATTATAACACAATATGTACACATCTCAAATTAGAAAGCATACATGAATATAATACTATCTGCATATAAAACAACGTTTGGGGTCCAAACATTCCTTATAGACAACAAAGATCACTACTCATAAGCACAATGAAGTAAAATTCCTACCTACTGCTTTAACATATTCTGAACAATAGATGTGGTCCACCTAAAACAATTGATGCTTTAAAGAAGCTTTACCAGAGTATTACACTACAAGGCCTTTGAAGATCCATCACTTAGTCATCTTTGTAATCTTTTACAAATGTTGTTGAACCTCTATTTTGTTCACCATTGGCATTTGAAGCTACCTTTAACTGTGGAAATACAACATCATCAGCTAAAGGTCATACTCCATTCAAAAATAAACATTAACACCTAGAACTTTGTTAACTTGAACAATATGGAAAAGCTTATTAGTTTCATTATTGATGACAAGTAATAGAAATTTGTCAACTTTGTTAACTTGAACAATATGGAAAAGCTCCTTTGTGTTCATTTTTTTTTCTTGAGATAGAACTCCAGGAGTATCGACAAATGTTTTGTGCTCCAACAGCTAACAAGAATAGAGAGAAAAGTTAGGAAAAAATGTTCAGAGTCTGGTGTGTTTATGAGAAAGATCTGATTATTATATGTATGAGTATAATGAAGTAGAATAACTCATATGATGCGGAATTTGAGAATACTTAAACTTACACAAAAATGCAGTTCCAAAAGTTGTCAAACTGCTAAATGGCATATTCACTTGAACTGGAATGTGTATCCTAGAATGCTCTTTTTGTCCTATCCATTCTGTATAATACCATAAAATATAAATTCTAGTCCAACAAAATATTTATCTTAACAATTTTGATGCATCCAAATAAAGTTACAATACCTTGCATCTGCTATAATTACCGTAACATAATATCAACACAATGATGTCTCTAGAAAACAGAGGGAGGAGGAGAAAATATTTTGATCACCTTACAACATACAACCATAAGTTGTTGTTGTGACACTCTAATGCTTCCTCAACAGCTTATGCAGCTTGATAATAGATATCCAATTTCTATTGACAAGAATAACTAGGAGTTTCCGGCGAAACACCACATGTGCTAGAAACTAGATTTATGAACTTTCCTAAGCATTTTCTCTCCTATATGGACATCATTTTGCATTCTCCAAAGATGAACTTCAAAGAAGCAACAACGAACATACAAAAAGATTATTTGCTTGCCAATAACAGTTCCATTCAACTATTGTAAAGCTTCATTTGCATCGTTCCCACCATAAAAAATTATATAGATTTGTTACTGAACATTCAGTGTCTAATAAGACATCTAAGGAATTGAAATATCACAATTGATAAGCTACCTATTTGTGAATTGCACAAATCCACACCCTTTTCCAACTGGTATTTTTATAGAAACTATTTCACCATACTATGCAAAAGGTTGTATAAGATCTTAATCACTAACATTATAAATAAAACCTAATGGTTAATATGGAAACAACCGCTGTAATTTACATTCCTGCTTTAGACAATTATAATAATTTATCAAGTTACCATAAATCTTACTCACGCTTTCACTTTTAAGTGTCTAAGCACAACCTGATACATGCTGGTTGCAGCTAAAAAATTCATTTATGTTGTAAAAATATCAGTTAAAATAGACCGTTACAAAAAAGATGATAGTTACAAAGACAACCTAAAGAAGATGAGAGTTGCAAACACAACCTTGTTTGCTCTCTTGTTACCCATGCAAAATGTAGCCCAATTCAAATGGAAAGGTTGTTCCACATTAGGTATTGCCATGCAAGAATATGTCTGCAAAACTTTCTCTACAGATGCATGTGTGAAGAAATCCACAAACCTATTTCCTTGAGAGAAACCAGTCTGTTTATTGTGAATTACCTTGAAGGAAGCAACCTGCACAAACAAGAACCATATAAGATGACAAGAAAATCATGAGGTCAAAGAATTCACTTTTTTCCTTTTAAAAATAAGGAAAAGTCAATTTTGGATTGGCAATCTGTTAAAATTTAACCTCCAAGAACATTCGAGCAACGTATTGACAACCGTCGGTAAAAAGTCTGTTGCCATAGACCCAATTTTTGGTAGTGGATGCCAAAATAGTGGCTGAATTAGATGCATCTGAAGCTAAACACTATAAGATGGAAATGAGAGACTCAGGTATTGGCTCTCTCCCAATTCTTGTGATCCCTGTGGTTCTACATTTGGTGTTGTGCATGAATCTAGTGGTTCTGTGAAGGGTGTGAACCACCCACTTGTCAACCCGATTAATGGGTTACCTGGTTTGCAAAAAATATCTGAAGTGCAGGGTATGAGGTAAGAAATAGAGGTGGTAGTCGAGGAAGGCATTTATGCAGTTACAGCTACTGATTTGGTCAGTGAATAGCACATAGAATTTACAATTTATACTAGTACACTAAAGATAAAGATTCTTTTTTAATAACCATGGTATTTGGGCCAAACTGCACACACCTTGACTAATTTCACGGGATACTTAATATTAGGAGAGGGTTAACTATGTGGACCCTTAATCTTTTATTGAGTAAAGATTTAACTTTTCTTTACTCTGATTGAGTTCCTTCTTTCTTGTAGAGAACTCTTTTGCGTGGTAATAAGCGTCAGGTTCCAAATTATGCCCATCAATACATGGAAAACCTGTTGATATTTTCTTATTTATGTTATCTTCTATCAAACGTAATAAATAGCGACGGGATTATTATGCTTTTGGTTTTTGTGTACTGGTAATACGAATTTTGAACATATAGAACTTAAAGTCTATTGAAATAAATAGAATATAGGAAATATTGAAGCCAGAGTTAGTATGTTTTACAAATTCTCCCAGTAGAACAAAGATTATCAACAAGTTATTCATTGATATGTGTGCCCTTGCTTACCATACATGCCTACATCGAACATTTATTTCTACAAGTGGTGTTCATTCTATAGGAAGTGTATGTTTAATAAATACAAGTGTTTCCTATCTATTGCAGTAAAGAAAAGTGTGGTTCATCTATCAAGTTCTTATAGTTGTTGTTCAATTACTCTCAACTGCTATAATTTCTTTCTTCATGCAAAGTATCTTGGATTGCATTTGGTGAATTGCATAAACTTCTTATTTAAAGATGGAATGCTTTTATATATTTATAATACCTTTATATGCTCCTTTTGACTTGTTGGATAGATACTTTTCTCGGACAGACTGATGGATAGACTTAGGTGGTGCATAGAACTTTAGAAACTTATTTTTACATCACCACATACAGTGAAGTGATTCCCTTCGGGAACAACAATACCAACAAGGGAGGGCAATGCTCGCATCATTTCTTTTGTTTGTAGCACTATTAGGTAGGCATATCTATTTTTAAAAGGAAAAATATTGAAAAATCAAGGAGTGTGTAAAAAGTTAAAGAGAAGATTGTGACCATGTTGATGAAACACACCTCTTATGTAAATTCTTCTATTTTTTGAAGTTATCCAGCATCTTCTTCACAAAATCTAATGTTACAACATCTCTCTCTATTCTTGCAATAACATATTGAGGCTTCACTTGTGTTATTTACAGCATGAAACTGACATGTAAATTCAAGTGCAACAAAGCAACTGATTTTTGATTAATTGGATTAGGTAAAGTAGAGGGCGTATTAACAAAGCTTAGACCAATGACATCTTACAAGTTCCCCAGCATAGAGTCAACACCTGGAGATGGTGTACTATGTATAGACACAATTTGTCAAGTTAAAAATGTGTCTCATTGATTAAACAGAAAATTCAAAAACATGTTAATTCAAACTGATCACACAACCTCTAAGATTCCTCAATATCATGAGTAAATCAAAGCTGACACATAAAAGCAAGGAAAAATCATAATGATGAAGCATCTGAACATGCACACATCCATATGACCAATCCTCCTAAAGGTTAAAAAGGGGGCAGACCTGTGCATTAATAGGGTCCGAGGAAGGACCCTACCACAAGGGCATATTCGACGCTTCCATACCTTGCATTTCTACCAGATGTTGTTTCCAAGGCTTGAACTCGTGATCTCTTTATCACATGGCAGCAGTTTTATCAGTTACTACAAGACCTCCTAAAGGGTATTTAAATAAAAGGTAAGAAAGGAAAAATAGGACCATCAAACTGGCACATAAAGCTAATACAACAAGGAATAGTTTGGTTGGGATTTATAGCAGTTACAATGCAATACGTATGGTAAGTGTATAATTACAGAATAAGCTCCTAATTAAATCCCTGATTGATGCCAATCATATAACATAATAGGTTTAAGGAGATATACTCTCTGCATTAATTTCTACAATGTCCAGTTGCTAAGTATGTTTTAGGAATAAACATTTTTGCTAATTTTATTTTCCTCATAAATAATATACAAATCTATGTATTACTTTATGCAGGATATGATGTGGAAAACACCGTGCGGATTAGTAACCCATGAAATAAAAACATTAAAACAACATTATAATAGTAAAAAAACTCTTTTTTGTTTTAAAAAGTAAAAAACATATTTTAACCTATACCTCATTACATTGTATACTAATTGGCAAAAACAAACTAAAATTCAACAAGAAATAATTCTTGCATTACTGATCTACTTGTTAGTAATACGTTACTAACCCCTACATAAATTCAAGGGATATATTTCTTAAGCCATAGCTAGCTAAGTACTCTAAACAAGTGATTGATAACCACCTATAATCGGGTTTCAAAGGAGAAAGAGTTTATCCCATACTTATATGGTCTTCAGAGAAGGACAGAAGAAACAAATAACTACTGACAACACTAAATATAGAGGGAAGAAAATGGTTTTAGTTAGAAGACGATGCTCCTGGTACTTTCATACATAGAACATATCAATTAAACAAGGCCAATATCAAAATGTAGCACAATGTAAAATAAATCAAAATACGGGCATGTGGTCCAGTTTGCAACCAGTGCTAATTTAACTATTTCGATTATGATGGATATCCCTTTTTGGAACGACAACTAGGTTATTACCAGGTTGGATTTTTTATTAGAAAGGATCAAACCTAATTCAAGTGTTCAACTCTTGGTAAAGAAACCATCACTGCAAAGTCCCCACCCAAATGTTATCAAGACCATCAATAAGGCTGCCAAAGCTGCTGCTGCCACCATTACGGATGCCTTAGTCCCCATATATACCACTAGTACTGCCATTACTACCACTACCACAGATATAGTAGTTACTTTGGTGGAAACATATGATGATACAGGGCCCAACCTTATAAGGATGAAATAGGTAAATTTTACTTTTATGAGAATGGAAATTATATGGACTAACATGAAAGGTTGAAATTTGACTAAGATTAGAGATTTTTGTTTGGTCTGGTTATCTAAAATGAAGGTTTAATGTTGAATAATCTAAAGGGAAATGGAAATATTCAATGTAGGTGGTCATTTAACTAAAAATCTACTGCAGTAGTTGCCAAATTTGAGTTAGAGGGTTCATTGTTTTCTTGAGGGATAGGAAGTGTGAGCAATGGCTAAATCAACTAAGTAATTGGAAGTACTCCATTAACATCATCGTGTAATGTTTTTATATTCTTACAGAGAGTAAACAAACAACATATCATCTTCGGCAACCAAACGATAATATATAAAAAATCAAAGGAATTTATTCTTCGTTTTTCCATGGTTACTTCAAATGGAATATTTGAACAAGGTTGGAAAGAAAAAAGAAAAGTTCCCATGGGAAAATCAACACATTCTACTATCCATCCTAGAAAAAATTGATGTTTCCATACAATATCAACCTTTTTCAACAAAAACTATCAAATCAATATCCTACATACTTAGAACTGGGAACGAAATAGAAGAACTAAACTACTGATGCATCAAACTTCACAAAAGAGATGCAAACAACCAAGTAAAGCTCATGGCAATAAATTAAATTTTTTTAGGATATTGAGAAATTCTCATTCCCAATTAATGAATCAAATGTGTAAGGAAACTAAGAGCAGTAAATCATGAAAGGGGAGAGAAAGAAGCATTTTTTCATTTTAGTAACCATGTCGAATCCACCTTCAAATGCCAACACATGTAACAAATTTACCCAACAACTATAGCTATAAAGAAGAAAACATTGTACACAGCCATGCTCGGTAAAGAAATTAGGTCAAAGTTGTGTGAGAACTTACTAATAATGAACAACAAAAATTATTTAGAAGAACACACAACTACCAGATTATCGATGATTCCCTGAAGCTACCAGATCACCGTCAATTGAAAGTCCCACACAACTAATAGATTTAGTGATTTAGAGGTTTAAAGCTTAGGTTAAAGCTTTTCTTGGGTAGAAGAGCAGGTTTAAGCCTAAGGAGAAAATGTTTTATTAAAAGAATTTTATTAAAATATTTTTCCTTTTGGCGGACTTGATAAAATTTCTCGTGAAAAATACAAGGAATAAAATAAGTATTTCAATAGCTTATTTAATTTATCTATTGTAACACTTAATATCAAAAGTGATGGTTATTGTGTTAAATTATAGCTTATAGAACAATTATTTTTGGCAACACTTGAAACAATTACAACAGATCACCTCTTGCAACGCTTTGTTAATCATCACCAAATAATTCATTGCCATAAGGGTAATTTCCAGTATTGCCTGAAGCACTCTGAATTTTATGCTTCTTTGATCCTCATTATACCTTCGTCTCTTAGTATTTACCTCTTTTGGTAAATTCCCTTACTATACCAACTTGTTAACGCTTTCACTTTCCTTTGTTTTGGATTAAACATCCTTTTTGGAAGATTCTCTTTTATGAAGATTTGAAGATCCTTATTAACACTATGAACAATATGAAAACTGAAAAATTATATCTTATTTTGACTAGAAATTTCAAAAAATTTAAATCTAGGATCCTCTTCATATGACAAACAAACCCCATAATTTTTAAATGAAAAATACTAATCCAACAATTTCAGATCCCAAAACCCATATGTACTTTTCTTCAAACATAAAAACCCGACAATGGTAGTCCATTCCAAATAACTCCAATCAAAGTTATGTCTCTGATTTAGGCCTAAAAAATCTAGAAAATGTAAATATAGTATTAGAAATAATATTTTTTTTGAAAAATATTCAAAACATTTTTCTTGACTTTTCTTAGTAATAAAAAATCCAAGATTAGAATCATATGGACAATCTAAGCTCAGCTCTACTACTAAATGATAGAGATCGACTCATAAAAATAAAGAACTAACATATAAAATTAAAGCTATGAAGAGAAAAGATAAATAATTCAACATAAATGAGGAAACCACAAGCAACTATAAGGTATTTAATATCAAAAACCCAAAATAAGTTAATCCTAAAAAACACCTTCCTATATGACCCTAAGAAAATCAAATTTGTCTCATAAATAACTTTTATAAAAAAGGGTTCAAAATGAACTTCACCAAGCTCAAATTTCACAAGGAGTATTCCATAAAACTTCAATAAAAACTAAGACAGAAGGGAAATAACTTGCTATTTAGACTCATGGGTCCAAAAGTGACCCTAAATGAGAACATGTCCCTAAAAGTGATTTTAAATGATAATATCCAATTAGGAAATAACTTTGTGATTTTGGAGAGCTAGGCTCCCATTGATAAACTCATGGGCATAGCTTCACTCTCTATCACCAAAGTAGATAGAATGTTATTCCACTTTGGCAAGCCATCTGTTCATTTGGGTGATCCATCATGCACTTCCGTGAGCTCTTTTAGATACTTTGGAAAAACCTTGATCATTTTTCAAAGCAACCATTGAGATATGAAATCCTTATTTTGTCATTGAAAGATATTTGAGGATCTTCATCTCTATGAATAGCCCTTGTATTTCATGAATCTCTCTTGCTTGACTATGAATGAAAGGTAACCCAAATTACATCACTTACCATTACTCTTCACTTAGAAAATATTATTTGGTCCTATTGGTTTGGCAATAAAAATATGAATGATAGGATTAATGGCCTTGGCGACCAATGAAACTTCAGATGATATACCACCTCTTTCATTTCAAACACAAAAATAAAGTTCATTTATAAATTAAAATTTCAGGAAAATGATATATCCAAGTCTTTAAATTGTCGGTTTGCCACTAATTAGGACTATGGAATTTTTAATTTCCAAAACTAGTTCCAAATGCTCCTGACATATTATACCTTACCCATGGTAAAAACCATAAGAAATTAAATAAAGAAATATTCATTAGTATAGATCATTTTGTTTATATTGCTAGCAAAGAAAATTCAGACTCGTGTTACCTTATAAAAGGATCTTGCAACACCTTGTTTCTAGTATCATCTAGTAGGACTAGTAGTTACCATCGATTTGAAATAGTTAAATTTATAGATGGGTTAAGTGGACACTATGGCTTAGCATTGAGTGAGTAGTAAAAGTTTGTAAGATAACATATAAATATTGATAGTAATTTAATAATGCGCATGTTTGATGTCACCAAAAATACACTCCTATGAAATTATAAAAAGATCACTTGCCAAATATAGAACCCAACCAGGTTGGTGTCAAACCCCTGAGGAATAGGCCAAATATGTATCATGATCTTGCTGATGTAATTGAAAATTGTAGAAAGCAAAAGAGGGTTTTAGTGAATATAATAGTAATAGTAATAATGATGGGTATTAGGGTTGTTATCAATATGAGATGAAAACTAGGGTTGTGTTCCCACTGACTTCATAACTCCACAGACTGTTTGTGCTTGTCCAACTATCTTAGTATTTTGCTGGCAAAATCTAACAAGATATGTATAACTTAACCATCTCTCGAACTTAGTTTGGGTGAATCTCATTCATCTCCTCTTGGTCCAGAGTGTTACATTGCTGACCCTTATTTTTTTTATCTTAAATAAAATATTTCCTCTCATTCTTAAGTTAATTCGATGAAGGTTGATGACTTTAAATTTCTGTTGTGATCTCCTTAGAATGAATTTGCGCTAAAGTTATTTTCTCAATCCATTAGGATTCCCAAAATACTAGTTATGGGGTGTAGCTACTTATGGTTGTATGAACAAGCATACATTCCACAGATAAAAGCATAATGATGAACTTATAAAGAATAGGAATGAAAACCCAATATCTCAAATTAATTGGAAATCCTAAAAACTAAAAACAATAATTCCAAGACTAATAATGTCTCTCAGAACTTAAAATAATGTCAAAAGTGTATATAGTGCATAAACTGCTAATAAAAAATCAAAAGGGTATTCCTAGATACATCTGAAAACCTATTAGAAAACTTGAGTCAGCACCAACACACGAGGCAACCTATGAGCCATAGGTTGTACCTATGGGTCATAGGTAGACTAGTAGGAATTAAATAAAATTCCAGTCTACAGAACTTCAACCTATGAGGCAACCTTTGGGTTGTAGGTTATACGTACGCCTCATAGGTAGTCTCATGGAAATCAAGAACAATCTACTTCTTCTAAACTTTAACCCAGGTGGGAAACTATGGGGTGTAGGTACTACCCATAACTCATAGGTTGAATTGTGGATAGCCTTTTCAACTACTCTTCATCAATTTTCCTTATTCTTTAGTTTGAACTCTGTTTTTCTACAAAATCAACACAAACACACATCATATCTAACAAGAATACCCAAGTACTTGCATAAGTTTCTTGTTTTAAGCATCAAAAGTTCTATGAAACCATGACACATCAACACCCTCAACTTAGAATGTTTGCATGTGCTCAAGAAACTAAGACAAACTTAATAAACACAATGCTTAACTAAAAGAAACCTAAGGTACCTATGACAATCAACTCAATTTAGTTCAATTTTTATGTCATATCTTATTCATAACTTTTAAAACCACTGTGTGGATCCATGTAGCACAATAATATGATGCAAAAGGAATCAAGTGATGGCATTAGATTAGGCATAGACAACCAAGCATGTGTGCCAAATGACACTACCTATAAAAGAAGTATTTAATAATACAACCCATGTACCCACATAACAAAACAATGCCAACTCTCAAAGTATCATTAAGCACGTCAATATAGGGACTATATCAAAACACTCTTGCTCTCAAAGAGGTTCAAATAATGCGCATAAATACCATGGTCTTGCCCTTATTTTCTATACCTTAGTTTCTTAAATAGTTGGACTGGGATCACTCTAGGAACTTTCTAAGCTTCTAATGTAGGCTTAGGGGCAGGCATGGTACATAAGGGACATAGAGACTCACCCTCCTTTACACTATACTTCATTACTGGTTCTACTACTTAATCATACATTTTTTTCTCCCCATTTCTCTTTTATTGTTTATTCAAATTGAGTGTGACTTCTTTCATTCTTTGCACATATTTTTTCTTTCTTTTTCATACTTTTCTACAACACCCAACCCTACTTTCTTTTCTTTTATTAAACACCTTTCTTTATATCCATCTTCAACTATGTACCCCTTCGATAGCCACCCTTAACTTAAAATATTTTCCTGAGTTGAGGTACCAGTGTCTAAAGAGGGATCAGGGCCAAAACTGATTTATTAGAATTAAATGGGAAGGTGAAAAAGTTAAAACAAGAAAAATAGGTTAAATTAGGGTCAAATTATAGATCAAGGTATACTTATTCTTATTTGGCTGGGCTTATTCAAATATGGCCTATGATCATGTCCCAACCAACTATCCTACAATCTAGGCAAGACTAATTACGTAAGTTCTTGATTAAATACACAAAGTAAACTAGTTAAATACCTCTCACACACATGGTATAGGGCTACATTATTAACTACGACATATTCGGTCCATTCAATGCTAAGCTATGGTTATTTTGTCCTTAATGCAAGTGCCATAACAATATTCAACTATTGTCACATATATTTACAAAACAAAGTTCATAAACTTTTTAGGAGGGGTATCATATTTCTGAAACACTTAGAAACCCAAAACATTTTGACTAAACTTAGGTTCCTTATTTTCCTTCTAATTAAATAAATAACACATTACACATATCATGAAACAAAACAATAACTAAATATTTTAGCTTTTTTCTATATCACACCTTGGGGAAGAGAGATATGACAATATAAACCTTGGGTGTTTGGTATACCCCCAACTTAACGCTGATGCACAATCCCAAGTTCATACTAGAAATTTAAGAACATATGGGTGTAGGGGCATACCTGGGATGCTATAGGCATTAAATGATGACTCGCCACCAGTTGAGGCATTATGTGGTACGTTAGGCTGATCACTAGAAGGTGTTGGTGGTGCTCAACTATAAAAGGCACATAACACAAGATGTACACACATCTGGTTGTCAAAATCTAGCTAAATGATAAACTTCATGGTGGATTTCTTCAAGGATCATCTGAACTTATCCGAGCTATCACTTTTCTCGGTATACACCCATCCTTTCTTGGATAAAATAGTATAGGCCTCATTATCATCAATAAATAGATCAAATATCAACACTGGTGAGTGTAAAGTTGCTGCAATAATAAAGGACTAATTGGAGAAATGATCGGAACATAGCTCTCAGCTAAAGTTCTAACCTATGATATCAAAGTAGTCACCTTCTTGCACAGGCCCAAAAAGTCGAACACCTAAGCCTCGTAGAGTCGGTCTTCTATCCTATCCTAAAAAACTATCCATTTTCCCATGCAACTCTCTAGTAAAATGCTCTATAGTGGTCATCATCCTTGCCTATACTCGCACTTCAAATGTCTCCAATATAGTCCATACTCATGGCTTGATTTGACCAAATAACTTAGCCAATTGGTCGTCGGTATGTGTCTATCACTCAAAAAACTCTTGTTGGTAATACACTAATTATTGTAAGAAATTCCATGACAAAGTAACCATGCCTGAAATTGGTGGAAAGTGGGGAAAAGTAGAAGTAAAAGCTAGAATTAAAGTGCCTGCAGCCCCTTCACTGCCCTCTGTAGAAGATGACTCTCCCCCTGGTCACCTGCATCAATATTGCCACCCAATATCAGCCTATCACCATACTCATCCAAGGAAGAAGTCTTCTTAAAGTGGGTCACGCTAGAAAACATAGAAGGCTATGCTTTATATAGTGCAATAGGGTTACCATCATCTCTAATCAACCCTATGTCAGTCGTGCGGGTAGCCTCAACCCAATAATCAACCTATGGTATATATAGTACTCTAATAACATCTCAATTTTTTTTTATCAAAAAGGGGAAAGGGATAGTGGTGGACTCATGAAAAGGCTTTTCGTAAACTCATCTTGAATCCACCTAGAAAAATTAATATCATATCCAAGCATAAGGATGGAAATCAATATAGCTCGGTACCATGTGATTATATTATCTACTACTGTCAAACTCATCTGGTGCCTCCAAATGGTCTACCAAACCTTTACTACAAAGTACAATGATAACTTCTTTATCTCTGTATTTCTTTAACCTCAAGGGCGGCCTTAATACCAAACTTAACAATCTGCTGAGCTACCCATCTTGCTAAATCTTTCATCTGTTGTCTTTAGTCATCATCTTTTATAGTTTTCCTACTTCTCAGAATCCATAGTCTTTAATCAAACTTTGCTATAGTAGCTGGTCCCACAAACTCTAGCCCAAACAAAAATCAACGAATAGTCTCCTAAAAAAATCAAACCTTTCTAACGTGTGTATGTGTTAATGGGAGATGATCCTATACTATTACCTTAGATGGTGTAATAAAATTTACATATAATGCATACGATGCATAAAAATCTCAAACAACCTCTGGGCAGTAAGATCCCAAAGGCTCGCACATCAATTCGAGCCCATAGCAATCAAAAGTAGCCTTCAGGTCTGGGACACTTGCCAAAGTGGTAAGCCCAATACAAGGCTCCTAAAAAATACTCCATTATGATTTTCCCCTATCTCTAATAGGAATGTCCATATCATATATGCTCTATATGTCTGCCATATACTTTCTCTGAATATCCTGAGCAATTGGTAGTGCAGAGATATGTGTGGACTTCCTAAGCATTTGCAGTTGAAGTAGACACATCCTCAGTACCCGGTACTATGTCAACACCCTTATCATATTAGGGTGTATCTATCTCCTAATTAGTAGATTTTTTTGCCATTCTCAAACTGGGGGATGACTGACTCCTTCTTATTAGTAATGAAACTACACTCGTCCTTGCCCTTATTAGACTAGAGAGGGGTAGGAAAGTTTCGTAGTGATGTTTGTTCTGGCTTCATCCTCGGGCTAGCTCAAATGACATAAGTTGGAGGAACCTAGGCCCTGGACTGATGTGTTAGTGGTAGAGTGGGTTGGCAGCCTAGCTGAGCAGCATCCCTGGCTGCTGCCTATCTTTAAGTGTAGCCCTAGTCTGTAGTGGATCCAAGGATGCTCTATCGATGGGGTACTCTATGGATCATCTCTATTCGAGAGACTCATCTCTCAATCTGGACTTCACGCCCTTCTTTGGTGTAGCTTTGGGTGCCATAGTACTTATATTGAGAACAGTCAGTACTTAATCTACAGTAATGGAACAAGAAAAGGAAAGAAAATTTGTAATTCATATTCAGGTCCTACCTACGACCCAATCCATAAGTCATAGGTTATACCTACAACTCGTAGGTACTAGGAAAAGCCACTGACTATTTAGGGCTTCAGGTTTGATTCCTACAAGGACAATGTATGACCTGTACGGGAATTCATCTTCAGTAGTGGTAATCACTCTGATTAAATATGATGAATGAATATAGATGCTTAAAATCTTTACGGTTGGTTTGTAATAATAAAAAAGAGGGAAAATTACTATATCTTATTTTGATGAGGAAAAGCTTCCAACAAGGGACCAGGTCCCGTGATCTTCAAGGCTAAAGTACAGCTGGCACACATCTGCACAGTTTTGTCATCTAGTGTAACAAACTGCACAGGTGCTGTTTGTACTATTTTTGACACCCGATCCAATTGCATTTTATCCCTAATCACTACTCCACTATAAAAGAAAAAGAATGCTTCTCAATGAAGCAAGTTTTGCAAAAATCAGAATTGAAGATATTAAAAGAGGCAAAAACTCAATTTAGCTTCATTGCTGAAGTATTGCTCAAGTTCTTATTTATTTTGTTAGTTGAAAGAGTGAGTATTAGTATGTTGATTCTTGATTTTTAAATGAATTACTCATGCTATAAGAGTAATATTTTCTTTATTTTATTGAGTGTGCTTAGGTAGAGTTATCTAAGGTGGATATTAGTTAGAGTTAATCAATATCAAGGTGTGTTCTTTCTAGAGTTGTCAATATAGGCTTGTAGTAGAGGTATTGCAAGCATGTGGAACCTAGAGTTAGGTTCATTGGAGTATGTAATCAAGATTTTGATTATAGTGAAGTTTTGGGTGCTTTTGAGGGCAAGCCGTGTTTTTTCCTCTCTTGAGCAAGGGGATTCCACGTTAAATTTTGTTTTCTTTAAGATTCCTACACTGGTTTTTGTTCTTGGTTGGTTTACTATTTTATTTCCAATGATTTTATTTGAGGGACCTTATCCTTCACTATGTGGTGCAACCCTAAGGTTTCAACAGTTCAATCAGTGTAATTTCCTTGGTACGTCATTTTGTATTCTCTTTATACTATAAGCTCTTTTACCGATTCTCCTAGGTTTTGGGATTATCTTATGTATGTTAGTATTTTATTACATCTATTTTGTATTCTTCCCTTCATTGTTTGTGTAGTTCAGTACTAGCAATTTCAGACTACCAAATTGGCTTGCTTATTAGTGGGTTATAGTAGGGTCCTTCATGACTTGAGAAATTGGGCCATGACACTTAGACATATAGTCGACTACTACCAATATGTACTTTATACCATTAGAACTCACGAATAGACCCATAAAATCAATATCCCTCATATTAAATAGTTCAAGCTCAAGGATAGAAGTCAACAGGAGGTCATGCTACTATGAGATATTTCCCTACCTTTGGAATTGGTCACATGCCTGAGATTAGTCATGTACATCTTTATAAATTGTTGTCCAGTAGTGACCACATTGAAGAAACTTGTGGGCAGGGTGATCCCCAACTAGAAAGGAATGACAACATTCCAAAATACTCATCATCTTAACTTTGGGAATACACCTCGGAATCACACCATACTCACATACCCTAAATAAGTATGTCTTGTACAAAACGAACTTATGTACCTCATGCATAAATTGTTTTTGCTACTGAAATGACATGTCTTCTAAGATAAAGTCACTTGCCAAATAATTGGTAAAGTCAAAAAACAATGGGATTAATTCTTGTAATGTTTCCAAGTTGTGTCTATCTGGAAGAGTATCACCAATATCAAGCTTATCTCCTGGTTTAAGCATCACCTCCTTTCTAGGTGGGGTAGATGGACTACAACCAGATTTTCATCTCCCTTTTGATCCTTCACCTCAAAGTCAAACTCTTGCAGAAGTAGTACCCATTGAATCAATCTAGGCTTAACATCCTTCTTCACCATAAGGTACCAAAGATCAACATGATGAGTGTGCACAATGACTTTGGTACCGATAAAATAAAGCCAAAATTTTTCTAGAACAAACACCACCACAAGCAATTTCTATTCAGTAACCATGTAATTTTTCTGTTTCGGGTTTAGTGCTTTGCTAGCATAATAAATAGGATGAAGTATCTTCTCACATCTTTGGCTTGGGACTGATTCTAGGGCCACATCTCCAGCATCACATATTATTTCAAATAGAAGGGTCTAATTCATAGACATAATAATAGGAGTTGAGATCAACCTCTCTTTAAGGCACTCAAAATCCTTGAGACAAGTATCAATTAAAACAAATCTCACCTCCTTCTCTAACAACTTGCATAATGGATTTGTAATCTTAGAGAAGTCTATAATGAACTGCCTATAAAAACCTACATGACCTTAGAAACTCCAATACCTTTTCTTGAAATTGGTGTAGGCTATCTTTCAATTACCTTAATTTTAGTCTTATCGACCTCTCTTCCCTTCTTTGAAGTTTTGTGCTCGAGAACTATCTCCTATTTGGTGATGAAGTTACACCTCTCCCAATTTAGAATAAGGTTATACTATTCATATATTTGTAATGTATTAGCGAAATGCACCAAACAATCATCAAACAAGTCACCCATAATAGAGAAATCATCTTAGAAGACCTCGATAGTGTCCTCCATATCAGAAAAGATAGATATTATACAATGGTAAAAAGAGACATCTTCTTAAGTGCAAGCATACCATAAAGGCAAGTGAAAGTCTTCTTTTCTTGGTCCTAGGGAGCAAATAAATCTGATTATACATTGAATAGACACCGAAAAAATAATTCCATCCTCTATGTACAAGACAAACTAACATATGATCCATGAATGGCGTAGGAAAATGATCATTCTGCTTCCAACTATTCAGCTTCTAATAAAACATAAAAACTCACCACCCCATGACAGGTCTCGTAGGAACTAACTCATTCTTCTCACTAGGACCACAATGATCCCACCCTTCTTTGACAAACACTATACTGTACTTACCCACTTACTGTTGCCAATAGGATAAACCACACCTAGATCTAAAAACTCAATAGTCTTATTCTTCACTACCTCTTGCATAGGTATATTTAAACAACGTTGATGCTTCATACTAGGAACACATTCCAATTCAAGCTGAATCTTGTTAGTGAAAATTTTGGGCAAAATTTTTTACAGTGTTTGTAATAGTCCAACCAATGGCCTATTTAAACCTTAGCAACACCAAAATCAAGGCCTGAACTTGTGAATGTAGTAAATATATTACAAGAATAATCGATAAGATATTTTTGGCCCCTAAGAATGCATAGAATGAGAAGGGAGGGCTTTCAATTCTTGGACCGAGGTCTCTTCAATAGATGGTCCCATCATAGGGGTTTCTCTATTCTTTAAATCATGATCCAACGTTTTTGATGCATAAGTATAAGACCTCTGCCAATAATTTCACTCACCGTATCATCATTTTCATCAATTCCATTATCGTTAAATTCATGAGCACTTCTTCCAGTGCCTTGACACCTAGTCTCTTATCAATCGGTGCAAGTAATGAATCTCCATCTATGGTATCTATAACAAAAACTACTCGCATATCTTTCGGATGTCGTTTTGACTGACAGATATTGAAAGTGACTTATTCATCATTAAGTTTGAATTTCATTTTTTCAATCTCTATGTTAACCAATGTCTTACCAATGGCTAGGAAGGTCCTTCCCAAGATGATAGAGACATCAAAAGCATCCTCATAATCAATAATTACAAAGTCAACTAGGAATATAAAAGAATTTACCTTCACTAACACATCACATAATGTGCTAATTAGATTATTCACAATATGATCAACTATTAATAGTCTCATGAAGGTCAGTCTGGAAAACCCCGACCCCTACTACTTATATACTACTAGTGGCATAAGATTAATACTATCTGCCAGATCAAACAATCCTCTTACAAAATTAAAGGACCCAATAGTGCAAAGAATAGGGAAAGCTCTAAGATTCTCTTTCTTCTCTACTAAATATCCTGAGGAAATAGAGATATAATGATGCATATTGTCAGTCGTCTTAAAACTCATTGTCTGCTTCTTACTCACTAAATCCTTCATGAATTTTTCAAAATCAGGCATCTACTTTAAAGCTTCCAAAATAGGGATATTAACAGACAATTCCTTCAACATCAACATGAATTTTTGATATTTCCTTTCTTCCATTTTATTCTTCAACCTTTGAGAAAAAGGTTGGGATGGTCATAGAATAGACTTTAACACTAGTGCGATCTCCTTACCCTTCCCTTTATCATTATCATCTCATTTCTCTACAACTATTATTTTTAAGATTCCTTACCATTAGTAATTAAATTTTTAGTTTCAGTTCAAGTACATCATCTGTATACACATTATCATTTCTTACATCATCAACCACTTGCAGAGGTGGATCAATAATAGCCTTACCACTCCGAGTGGTGATAGCTAGGTAGTGACTGTCGTTCCTCAAAATTTGAATGGTATTGCTAGGAAGAGTGACCAACTGATATTGATTGAATGCAACCACCATCTATTTAAAATGCTGCTCAAGTTTCTTAATCGTGGTTGCATGCGATTCTACTCTTAACCCTTATATATCTTCCTTAATTTCATTAAGAAAACTCTCTTGGCTCTCTAAACTCTACACAAGATTATAAAAATATGCTTATATTCATAAAATTTTGGACTCAACATATCGATTCCTTTGTGGAACATAAAGACCACTCTTCTACTTGTAATCATCCTTTCTCTGCCAGTCCCCATCAAGCTATCTAATCCTATCCCTAAACTTTTCTCCAAAGCAGTTTCGACTTTGATTCTCTTGTATTGAGTACTAAGTATCTTGGTTAAAACCTTGACCCTTGGATCAAAACCCTGTCATCTCCATGTTTAAGTACTTTGCCTCTTCTTCAGAATTAGACTCTCTATGTTTAAAAGCCTTGCCTTGAGTACCCATAATATTTACTTTTTCTTTTCCCATAGCAGCGAACTACGTAGTAAGAAAGCCAATCTCAGTCTTCAGCTACGTTATACCTTGAGCTACTATCTCATCCAATGATTTATGCTCATTGGAATTACCAATCACATAAGTATCGACATAAGTATCTTTTCCCATATCTGCGAAATGATTCATTTTAGTAATTCGATCTAAGATTTCTGAAGCTTGATCCCATCGAAGAGTTATGAAAGGTCCACCTGTAATAGTATCTTTTGTAACCTTGTTATTTTCATCCAAGATCCTATAGAATATCTCAAGAAAGTATCTCCCTGTGATTCTATGATTTAGAATATTCATTAGCTTCTTCTTAAACCTTAACCATATCTCATAGAGTGTCTCTAAATGTAACTATCTAAAATTATAGATCTTTTTTAAACTGTAGCATTTAGTTGGCAAAAAAATCAGTCCAAGAACTGCGTCCTCAAATTATTCCAAGTTGTACTAGACCCACGAGCTAGCTCTCATAACCATAATGTCGCTTCTAATGTAAGGAAGACTAGGAACAACCTAAGTCGTTAAGCTTCCTGATCACCCCCAATAAATTATATGAAGCGTAAATTCCTACAAAGTTCATAAGGTGTATGTTTGCATCATTAGTGTGCAAATTAATAAGCCATCTCTTCAGTTTGATGCCTCCTACATTATACCTCAAAGAAAGTATAAAGCAGTCGCCTATTAAATATATAACCTAAATAGGTTAGGGTCGATCCTACGAGGAATATATTAGAAATCTATTATGACCTTATTGTGTAATTGGAAATTCTAGAAAGTAAAAGGAGGGTTTTATGAATATAATAGTAATAGTAACATTGTTGGGTAACTATGGTTTTTATCCATATATGACAAACACTAGGATTGTGTTCCACCTGACTTCATAACTCCATAGATTGTTCATGCTTGTCAAAATATCTTGGTGCCTTGCACACAAAATCTATCAAGTTATGTATCACCTAACCATCTCTCGACCTAGGTTTGGGTGAATTTCACTCATCTCCTCTTGATCTTAAAGGGTAGCATTACTAAAACTTATTTTTTATCTAAAATTAAATATATCCACATGGTCTCAAGTAAATTAGATGAAGGTTGATAGCTTCAAATTATTATAGTGTAAGAGTGTCATGGCCCAAAATCCCATCGGGCCGGACTGGCACCCGAAGCCGAGAAGGCCCGGGAGAACCCGTTCAAATACCTCTACTTTCACTTACATATCACCAAAAATTTGGGCAGCACTTCGCTGCATATAAAAGGGTCTAATTACCTGTATCAGCACAACACACACAAATATATATACATACATATATATATATATATATATATATATAATACTTGGCCGTCGGGGCCACCCCATATACGAATATAACATCACTATATAAACTTCCATGACTTTACCATTCTTTATATCTACAAAGCCTCTAGGATATACATGACATAACTAGGGTCGGGACAAACCCCCCGCCCACACATGACTCCTGTACAATAACAAAATAAAGTGGTATCAGAGCGGTTCGTCTTAGTGAGTCTACAAAGCCGTGTCTACGTAGAGTCTTGTTTATCGGTGTGTTGTGCACCACATCTATAAACAGGAGGCTATGGACATTTAGGAATTGTTTCTTTTCTTCATGTGTTAGATTGTGCGATAGAGCCTATATTGTATATAAAGTCATAGTTGACCACTTAATCTATTTGTTTCTCTTATTATAGTAATGATGTCGGTTACCAGAAGCAAGAATACCGGTAAGCAAGTAGATGTGGCTGCCGGAGAGGGGACTAGTAAGTCACCCACTATACCAGCTAATCAAAGTGAGGCTCCAGCTGAGCATGCATCAGAAACTTCCCCCAGTCTAGAAGAAATAAGGAGGAGGAGAACTATATCCCCAGAGCCACCTATTAATGTTGTTGATCAAGATCTTAGAAATGCAGTGCAACTTTTTCCTCGTATAGTTGCTGGGCAAGTCCAAGGGCAAGCCATTCCTGTCGCGGGTTCTAGCGGTACTGATAGGGCGGCTAGTCTTCGGACGCAAGATTTTCTTAAGATGGATCCGCCTACTTTTACCAGATCCGATCTTAATGAAGATCCGCAGGAATTTTTTGATCAGATCCAAAGGGCCCTAGAGGTGATGCATGTATCGGGAAGAGAGACAATGGAGTTAGCCGCGTATAGATTCAAAGGTGAGTCTATATATTGGTATGAAGACTAGAAACGGTTGAGGGGAATTGATGCACCCCCAGCTACTTGGAAAGAGTTCAAAGAGGCATTTATTGATCATTATCTTCCATATGAGACTCGTCAGGCCCGTGCGGATTAGTTCTTAAATCTTCGATAGGGTAATACAAGTGTGAGGGCGTAATTAAGTACGGGGTGTTACAAAGAGCCCACAAATTTCCCTCGTAGTTCAAGCCTTAGACTATGTCAAGTGAAGTTTAATTCTGGCCCTAAAAGATTGATAGAAGACTTCATAAGTTATTTTTGTTTAAACCATATATAATTTTCTTAAATTTGACTTTTTCTCATGTAGAGAATTGAATTATCATTCCAGCGATACCAATTTCGTCGAAATTTGGCATCGGGGTGAGAAGTTATGGCTATTTTATTAAGAGTTGTCGGAACTGCCCAGGTGCGATGGGCGATCCAAAGGAATGTCAAGTCTGTGATAGACCATTGCTTGGACCGTCGTAACCAAGGTAGTAACTCCCTTTTTTGGCCCAAGTGCAACAGCTGGGACAACTGACCGCCAAGGCTGCAATGGACCGTCAATGAGATTGTCGCCACTGAGACAGTGTGGTCTCATCCTAGTTAACGTTCGATAGATGATCCGATGTACCATAAAAACTATAATGGACCATCATGTCAACCATCGTATCAAGGCAGTGTTTTTTTTTCTTATCGATATGCGACAGACAATCTGACAGATCATCAGGCTAGCGACGGACCGTTGCTCCGACCGTCACAACCCCCATTCAGTATTTTAACTCATTTTTAATAGGGATTTTTGGTATTTTTTACTCTTCTATCAACCATATATATTTCAAGAGAAGAAAATGACTTCATTTATCATCCAAAACACAAGAGAGCTCGGGTTTCTCCTTCAAGATCAAATCTAAAACCCTTCTCCAAGAAATTCAAGAACTCACAATATATTCTACAAATTGAGTTGATATTTAAGTTCCCCAAGTTCTAGAGTGGAAAGAACCCTCTCTCAAGCTTAAGAATAAGAGTTGAAGCAAGCTTGTTCATCCAATTTCACAGTCTAAGGTATGTGGGGTTTTGAACAAGGGTAATCCTTTAGCCCTTGTGCCCAAAGGATTTTTAAACTATAATTTTCTGTAATTTATGAGATTTTACATGAAATTAGATTGTGTTTTTTCACCCATTGATATTGGTTGCAAGATTTTGATGTTTCCCCATGAATTGAGAGTCTAATGGCATGATTTTTACATGTTTTCTTGAGAAATTACAGCTGGGTCTATACCGCATGATGTTAATCCTTGAGAAGTTAATAGTTGAAATGTTTGAGATGTTGAAGTATATGAGTGTGTTGAGATTATGAGCTAGATTACTATAAATTCTAGATTTCTATATGATTTATGAATCTATGCTATCTAATACGTATTTTGATGAGTTTTAACTTGAGATTGAATTATAGGTCATTAACCCTACTTGAGACTTGCTATTTTATGAAATTTTGTGCTATAAGAACCCATGATTTTAGTATTTTGAAATTATTGAGAAATGTTGACTTAATGGCCATAGAGTTTTGAAATCCACTCTACCATATGAGATTACAAATTTGATTGTTCGGTTCTTATGAACCATGAGATTATTTTGAAGGTAGATTTCCATAAGATGATCAAGATAAATTAAAGGCAGTACTATTTAGCATCGAGTTGGGTAAGTTACCACAGTTTCTTACCTCAGAACTATGTTCCATTGTAGGTTTGATATTTTGGGCCTGAGGCTGAAATAATTGGGCTCGAAGCTGTGATAAGTGATCACTGAGTTGAGGTTATACTCCTTGGCAAGAGTATGATTCCTCTCCTCAATGTAAGGTTTCTTCCTTAGGAGTACAAGACATTGGACTCCATATAGCTCACATGGTTTATGTCAGTTAAGAGAACCTCCCTAAACTAAAGTATTTTCCATTAAGATAGAATATTTCCCCTAAAGCTTTGAGATGAGATATTTTCTAAACTGAACGAATTGATTTTGAGTGTTTTCCAAAGAAGCAAGTAGTTTTGTCTACTAATAAGAGTTGATCATTGGTTTTTAAACAAAAGTCATATGATTCTGAGTTCCAAGTATTTGACTTAAAAAGAATTATAAATTTTTGATCAATAAATAAGTTTTACCCTCCATGAGATATATGCATGAGTTAAAAGTATTTTTTAAAGCTTTCTTCGTCCTATGAGTAACGAGAATGAGAGGATAACATAGATTTTATAACCAAAGTATAATGAGTCACAAGATTTGTGTTACATGCTTCATTCTACATGATTTATGAGATTTACATTTTAGACTTATTCAAGCCATGTGAGTCATTTCTATTTGCATGCATGATTTGATTAAAGAGTATTGATATTGTTTTATGTAAATGCATACACCCTCATATAATCAGTACATTCCAAACTGACAATCCACATATACGGCTATGTGCTACATTGTCTTATAATGTAGGCTTAGGTGCTCAGTCCTAACCTCATCAGTGATTCTCGAGTACCTTTGTCTACATTTATCCAATGGTGATTCCTTATGGTTCGAGGTCCTATCTTCAGATATTTCAATACTTGAGTGTTTATGTCATTATTTTGCATTTCAGTTTGAGTTAGTTGGGGACCTATGCCAATGGCTCTTGAGTTCATGGAGTAGTAGAGACTTTCTCAGATTAGTTATCAGACTATGGTTGTATTGAGATTTCCAGTATTGTGGTCTTTTAGATTGAGTATTATCTTCATATTTCCTTTCATTTGATATAACAGTGCTAGTGTTTTGTATATTCCTTCTTAAATGAGTTATTATGTGAAGTTATAGGCTCAAAAGGTTAGGTTGGTATCCCTAAGCACTGTGTGACATCCCAAGAGGTGATTTTGGGTCGTTACAAACTTGGTATCAGAGCCTAAGGTTGTAAGGGAGTCTTAGGGAGTCTGAAAAGCCGCATTGAGTAGATTCTTTCTCATCGGTGTATAGCATGCCACATATATAAGCAAGAGGCTATAAGACATTTTAGGAAAAAGTTATTTCTTTCTTATAGATTCTATTATGCCTGTAGTTATCCTTCTCATCTAATAATTCATGCTCTCCTATTTCAGATAATGCCTCTCTGAAGAGTGAATGATTGTGGAAATAATGATGAGCAACCCTCACCTATTGATCCTTTGAATGAGACTGTGTCTCATACTGTGTTTTGGACGGCCTTTCAGGCGTTAGACTAAGCAGTCACCGCTAATGTTTGGGCCAATAACTAGGCCACCATTGTAAATCAGTAGAGAGGTGATGTAGCTGCTTCTAAGATCTCTTATTTCATGTGGATAAATCATCTAGAGTTTTATGGGTCCAAGGCAGATGAGGAACCACAATTATACCATGAGAAGGTGAGAAAGATCACATAAGTGATGCATGTTTCTAAGGAAGAAAGTGTTAAGTTAGAGTCTTATAGGTTAAAAGACATAGCTTATGAATGGGTTGTATCATGGAGGAAGGGTAGAGGTAAGGATGTTGATTCTATGACTTGGTAAGTGTTCCAAGATGTTTTCTTGGACAAGTTCTTTCCACTTGAGATGAGGGAAGCAAAGATTGAGGAGTTTATGAACTTGAGGTAGGGCTTCTTGACTGTAAAGGAGTACTTCTTAAAGTTCAACTAGTTGGCCAAGTATGTTCCTGATTTGATATCTGACACTCGAGCTAGTATGAGCAAGTTCGTGATAGGTGTTTTTGGTTTAGTGCTGAAAGAGTGTAGGACTGCGATAATGTGTAGGGATATGGATCTATCTAGGTTGATGATGCATGCACAGAAGATATAGACAGATAAGATTATAAAGACAGACAAATTAAGGGGTAACAAGATAGCTAGATTTGAGTAGCATGAGTATAGACATACTAGGTTCCATGAAGGAAACTGTAGTTTCAAAGATGTCCATCTATTCCAGCACCTTCATCAGCTAGTGCTCCTATACCTAAAGGCAGGCAAGAGCAATAGAGCAGGTCTTTTATGTCTAGGTTTCAGAACAGTGTTGGTAACAAGCCCCGTTATCCTCCTTGTGCTAAGTGTGGTAAGGATTATCCCAGTGAGTGTTTCGCAGATTTGAGGGATTGTTTTGGTTGTGGAAAGTAGGGCCACAGACTTAGAGATTAAACGCATGTTAGCCAGGGGACCAGATATGCTCGACCTTAGGCACAAACTGCTAGTACACCAGCTCTTGTCCCTTGTCCCTCCCTTGTTTAGTGTGCTTCATCTAGTTCTGATGGTGGGTAGCTCCAGAATATATTCTATGCCTTACCATCTGGTCAGAAGGAGGAGGACTCTTCGATGTTGTTACTGGTATGCTTTGCGTCTTTTGTTTTGATGTTTATATGTTGTTGGACCCCAGTTCAAGTCTCTCCTATATGACCCCACTTGTAGTTGTGAAATTCAAAATAAGTCTCAAAAAGATTCCTGAGCCTT
Source organism: Capsicum baccatum var. pendulum (assembly GCA_030864225.1). NCBI lineage: Eukaryota > Viridiplantae > Streptophyta > Magnoliopsida > Solanales > Solanaceae > Capsicum > Capsicum baccatum. Next base: position 164,624,745 of record CM061560.1, read on the forward strand.
TCCTAGTTTCTACACCAGTAGGGGAGTCAGTTGTTGCTGAACAAGTGTATAGACATTGTCTTACTCTATTATTAATAGAGCCATACTTGCTGATTTAATAGAGGTGGACATGGTGGATTTTGACCTTATTCTGGGTATGGATTAGCTTCTTCTTATTATGTATCTATCTACTGTTGTACCCGTGTGGTCAAGTTTTAGTTCCCTGATGAGCCATTTTTTGAGTGGTTCAGGATTTTGGTATCACCCCAGAGTTATTTTATCTCCTATCTTAAAGCCAAAAAGCTAATATCCAAGGGTTAAAGCTATCACCTAGTTAGAGTCAAAGATACTAAGTCCGAGGCTCTAACTATTTAGTCAGTCGATATTGTTAACGTGTTTCCAGATATTTTTATGGAAGATCTCCTAGGGGTACCTCCCGATAGAGAGATAGAGTTTGGGATTGACCTTCTTCCCGATACTCATTCCATTTTTATTCCACCATACTACATGGCACTTGCTAAGCTTAAAGAGTTGAAAGAGCAACTCAAAAATCTTTTACACAAAGGTTTCATAAGACCTAGTATTTCTCCTTGGGGTGCACCTATTTTATTCATGCAAAATAAATATGGTTCCTTGCATATGTGCATTGACTATCATCAGTTTAACAAGGTCACAGTCAAAAATTAGTATCCTGTTTTGAGAATTGATAACCTATTTGATCAGTTGGAAGGTATAAGTTATTTCTCCATGATAGACCTTAGATTCGGTTATCATCAACTTAAAGTATGGGAATGCGATATTCCAAAGACAGTCTTCCAAACCCGCTATGGTCAAGTCATGTCTTTCGGGCTAACCAATGCCCCAACAACTTTTATGGACCTCATGAATTGAGTGTTCAAGCAATATCTTGATATGTTTGTCATAGTGTTCATAGATGACATCCTTGTCTACTCCCGTAGTGAGCATAATCATGCAGATCACCTTAGAATTATCTTACAAACTCTCAGAGATCACCAGTTGTTTTCCAAATTCAGTAAGTCTGAATTTTGGCTAAGGTCTGTAGCCTTTCTGGGTCATATTATTTTAGCCAAAGGTATTAGAGTTGATCCCCAAAAGACAGAAGTTGTAAGAAATTAGCCTAGACCTATCTCTCCATCAGACATTAGAAGTTTTTTGGGTCTAAAGGGCTACTACCATTGTTTTGTTAAAGGTTTCTCCTCTATTGCATCTGCCATGACCCGATTGACCCAAAAGAAAGTTAAGTTCCAGTGGTCATATTCCTGTGAGAAGAGTTTTCAAGAGTTGAAGATTTGACTTACTTTTGCCCCTGTGTTGACTTTTCCTAATGGTAAAGATGGTTTTGTGGTGTACTGTGATGCCTCTAGAATTAGTTTGGGTTGTGTGTTGATACAAAGAGGAAAGGTTATAGCCTATGCCTTTAGACAGCTAAAGACGCATGAGAAGAATTACCCAACCCATGATCTTGAGTTAATTGTTGTGGTCTTTGCTTTGAAAATCTGGAGACACTATATTTATGGTGTTCATGTTGATCTGTTTACTGATCATAAGAACCTGCAGTATGTGTTTACTCAGAGGGAGTTGAATCTTAGTCATAAGAGGTGGTTAGAGTTGTTAAAAGACTATGATATGAGTCTGTTGTATCACCTGGGCAAGGCCAATGTAGTGGTGGATGCCCTTAGCAGATTGTCTTTGGGTAGTATTGCTCATGTAGAGGAAGGTAAGAAAGAGTTAGCTCGTGATGTGCATTGTCTGGCTAGATTTGGTGTTAGGTTGCTTGATTCAGCTGAGGGAATTACTTTGATGCAAAGTAGTTCCAAATCCTCTTTAGTTTCATAAGTGAAGAAGAAGTAAGATAGAGATCCTAGTTTGGTCAGACTGAAAGAGGCAGTTAAGGACCAAAAGGTAGAGGTTTTCTACCAAGAGGGGGGGTAGTGTGTTGAGATTGCAGGGTAGATTATGTGTTTCGTATATTCATGACTGAGGGAGAGGATTATGGATAAAATGTATAGCGCATGGTATTCTATTCATCCCGGCACTACCAAGATGTACCACGACTTGCGGGAAATTTATTTGTGGAATGGTATGAAGAAGGATACAGCTATATTTGTAGCAAAGTATACAACGTGCCAGTAGGTTAAGGTAGAGCACCAAGGACCTAGTGGTATGATACAAGAGTTTGGTATACCCACTTGGAAGTGGGAGGTGGTGAATATGGACTTCGTGACCGGGTTACCCTTCTCGCATCGTTATCATGATTCTATTTGGGTGGTTCTACATAGGCTTACTAAGTCCACACACTTTTTGCCCATGCATACATCTTATACAACTGAGGATTATGCTTGATTGTATATTCGGGAGTTAGTCAGGGTACACGGAGTTCCCTCATATATCATTTCAGATAGGGGTACTCAATTTACTTCTCAGTTTTAGAGAATGTTTCGGCAGGGTCTTGCTACCCAAGTTCTTTTGAGTTCCACTTTTCATCCGCAGACAGATGGTTAGGCTGAGAGGACCATTCAGACCCTAGAAGACATGTTGAGGGCATGTGCTCTTGATTTCAAAGGTAGTTGTGATGACCATATGCCATTCATAGAGTTTACCTATAACAATAGTTACCATTCTAGCATCGGGATGGCACCATTTGAGGCCTTGTATGGTAAATGATGTAGATCACCCATAGGTTGGTTCGAAGTGGGTAAAGCTGCGGTGATTTGCCCTGATACAGTGTTTAAAGCTATAACGAAAGTTAAGTTGATTAGAGAGAGGTTAAAGATAGCTTAGAGTCATCAAAAGTCATATGCCAATGTGAGGAAAAGAGATTGTGAGTTTGAAGTTGGTGATTTGGTGCAATTAAATATTTCACCTATGAAAGGGGTAAAGAGGTTTGGTAAAAAGGGAAAGTTTAGTCCTCGTTATATTAGCCCATATAGAGTTTTGATCCATATTGGGAAAGTAGCCTATGAGGTTGAGTTTCTTGTGGAATTGTCAGTCGTTCATCCTATTTTTCATGTCTCCATTCTTAAGAAGCATATTGAGGATTCCGTTGAGGTAGATCCTTCAGAGACTGTTGATATTCAGAACGGTCTTTCATTAGATGAGATTCCCATTGAGATCCTAGATTTTTAGATCCGTAGACTGAGGAATAAATAGGTTCCCTTGGTCAAAGTATTATGGCGAAACCAGTCAGTTGAGGGTGCTACTTAGGAGGCAGAAGCAGACATACGAGTCAAGTACCCACTCCTTTTTTTCCATGAGTTTAGATCGAGTCAAAGGTATTATTCTTCCTTAATTCAGCCTTTTTAATATAAACTTCAGGTATATATCTATTCTTGTATGAGTTCTTGCAATTTTGAGGTATTCAAGAGTTTAGAAAGATTTTAAACTGTTTAGAAAATTTCTTCAGCTATGTGTACTCTATTTTCCAATGTTCTAGTCTAACTAGCGACATTTGAGGATGAATGTTTCCAAGGGACAGTTATTGTATCACCCCGCAAAGTTCCATCGTAGTCTGAGCCTTAGAGTATGTCAAGTAAAGTGTAATTCTGACCCTAAAAGATTGAGAAGATACTTCCTAAGTTATTGGTGTTTAAACCATATAGAATTATCTTAAATTTGACTTTTTCTCATGTACTGAATTGAATTAGCTTTCCAACGATATTAATTTCGTCCAAATCTGGCATCGGGGTGAGAAGTTATGGCCATTTTACTAAGAGTTGTCGAAACTACCCAGGTACAATGGACGATCTGATGAACCGTCAAGTCTGCGATGGACCATTGCTCGGGCCATCGTAACCAAGGAAGCAACTCCCTTTTCTAGCCCAAGTGCAATGGCCAGGACGATAGATCGTCAAGGCTGCGATGGACCATTGCTAAGACCGTTGCAACTAAGTTAGTATGGTCTCATCCTGGACAACGTGTGATGAATGATTTGATGGACCATCAAGAATCCGATGGACCATCATTTTGACCATCACATACAGGCAGTGTGTTCGTTTTCTGACCGACGTGCGACGGACCATCCGATGGACCATCAGGCTAGTGACATACCATTTTTAAAAGGGTTTTGTGGTCTTTTCCACTAATTTATCACCAAGATGTATTCCAAGAGATGGAAATGGCTTCATTCATTATCAAAAATACAAGAGATCTGGGGTTTCTCCCTCAAGATCAAATCTAAAACCCTTCAACAAGGAATCCTAGAACTCACCACAGATTCTATAATTTGAATTGATATTTAAGTTCCCCAAGTTCAAGGGTTGCAAGAACCCTCTCTCAAGAGTAAGAAGAAGAGTTGAAGCAAGCTTGTTCATCCAATTTCATAGTCTAAGGTATGTGGGATTTTGAACAAGGTTAATCCTTTCACCTTGTGCCCAAAGGCTTATATAAACTATAATTTTCTATAATTTATGAGATTTTACATGAAATTGAATTGGGGATTTTCACCCATTATTATTGGTTGCAAGCTTTTTAAGTTTTTCCATGAATTGTGAGTCTAATGGCATGATTTTTACATGTTTTCTTGAAAAATTGCAGCTGGGTCTATACCCCGTGATTTTAATCCTTGAGAAGTTAATAGTTGAAATGTTTGATATATTGAAGTATATGAGTGTGTTGACATTATGAGCTAAATTGCTGTAAATTCTAGATTTCTATATGATTTATGAATCTATATGCTATCTAATACACATTTTGATGAGTTTTAACTTGATATTGAACTATAGGTCATTAAGCCCTACTTGAGACTTGCAATTTTACGAACTTTTGTGCTATAAGCACCCATGATTTGAGTATTTTGAGATTATTGAGAAATGTTTTGACCTAATGGTCATAGAGTTTTGAAATGCACTCTACCACATGACATTACTGATTTGATTATTGGGTTCTTATGAACCATGAGATTATTTTGAAAGTGAATTTCCATGAGAAGAGCAAGATAAAATAAAAGTAGTAGTATTTAGCACTGAATTGGGTTAGTTACCATGGTTTCTTACCCCAGCACTACGTGCCACCGTAGGTTTGAGATTTCAGGCCTGAGGTCGAGATGATTGGGCTCAAGGCCTAGATAAGTGATCACTAAGTTGAGGTTATACTCCTTGGCAAGAGTATGGCGTCTCTCCTTAACGTGAGGTTTCTTCCTTAGGAGGACAAGACGTTGGACTCCATGTAGCTTACATGGTTTATGTCGGTTAAGAGAACCTCCCTAAACTAAAGTATTTTCCATTGAGATAGAATATTTCCCCTAAATTTTTGAGATGAGACATTTTCTAAAGTGAACGAATTTCTTTTGTGTGTTTTCCAAATAAGGAACTAGTTTTCCCTAATAATAAGAGTTGATCATCAGTTTTTATACCAAAGTCATATGATTCCGAGTTCCAAGTGTTTGAGTTCAATAGAGTTATAAATTTTTTTAGCAATAAAGAAATTTTACTCCCCATGAGATAAATGCATGAGTTGAAAGTATTGTTTAAAGCTTCCTTCATCCTATGAGTAAGAAGAATAAGAGGAGAGCACATATTTTAAAACCAAAGTATAATGACTTACGAGATTTGTGTTACGTGCTTCATTCTACATGATTTATGAGCTTGACATTTTAGACTTATTCAAGCCACGTGAGTTATTTCTATTTGCATGCATGATTTGATTAAAGAGTATTGATATTTTTTTATTTAAATGCATGCACCCCCATATACTCAATACATTCCCAAGTGCTGATCCACATATACGTCTATGTGCTACATTGTCTTACAATGTAGGTTCAGGTGCTCAGTCCCAGCCTCGTCAGTGATTCTCGAGTACCTTTGTCTACATTTCTCCAGTGGTAAGTCTTCATGCTTCGAGCATCTATCTTCAAATATTTCAATACTTGAGTTTTTATGTCATTACTTTCAGTTTAGTTTGAGTGTGATGGGGACCTATCCCAATGGATCTCGATTTTATGGAGTAGTAGAGGATTTGTCAGACTAGTTATCAGACTGTGGTTGTATTGAGATTTCTAATATTGTTGTCGTTTGGATCGAGTATTATCTTAGTATTTCCTTTCATTTGATATAACTGTGCTAATGTTTTTTATATTCCTTTTTGAATGAGTTATTATGAGAAGTGATAGGCTCAAAGGGTTAGCTTGGGGCTACTTATATCCCTAAGCACCGCGTGTCGTCCCGGGAAGTGATTTTAGGTTGTTACATGTTGTTATATCCTTTTCCTATTCTTTACCTCCCTCTTAAGAAAGTATCAAATACGACCAAGCTCATAATGTTTGCAACTATTAAAAAAGCAATGAAAGTGAAAGAAACTCCAATACATTCTAGAAAACTAATTTAGAATGACTTTGTGCCAAAGTTGCTTTGTTGATCCATCAAGGTTCCCACAACCTAGTCATGGAGTTTAGCAGCTCATGGTTGTAAGAACTATCATAGATTATAAATATGAAAGCATAATGATGAACTTACAATGAATAAGAATGAAAATCTAAAATCTCAAATAGATTGTAAACCCTAAAATCCTAGAACAAAGATTCTAAGATCAATAATGTATCTCAAAACTCAAAATGTCGAAAATGTATACAACACATAAATTTATAATAAAACATCCAAAGGGTATTTATAATACACATGAAAACCTAACCTAAATACTGTAGGAAACTTGAGCCAACACCAACACACAAGGCAACCTACCTAAGGGTTGTAGGTAGGCTAGCAAAAATCAGATAAAACTCCATTCTACAGATCTTCAACCTCTGAGGCAACCTACTGGTCATAGGTTGTACATACACCTTATAGAAAGGCTCGTGGAAATTAGAAACAATCTATATTTTAAGAACTTTAACACACGTGTCAACCTACAAGGCATAGGTACTACCCACAAGTTATACGTTGACTCATGGGTAGCTTTTTCATCTAATCTTCATCCATTTTTCGTATTTTTTTGCTCTTAACTCTGTTTGCCTAAAAAATCAATACAAACACACATCTTATATAACAATAATACCTAATTACTTGCACAATTTCCTTCTTTTAATCAGTTAAAGTTCTATTAAACCATTGAGCATTAATGTTAAAGTTAGAGAAAAAATCTTTGTCCAAATATGAATTGTATAATCAAAATCCCTATGCAACGATATGGCCTCAATAGGGAATAAGATTCGACTGAGCAATAAAAAGTAAAATAGACAAGACTTAGATACAAAGCAAAAGGAAATTGTATTACTTAAGAAGTATAGAGATGGTGGAGCAGAAGATTCTTGTAAAAAGTTGGACTTTGTATAATAAAAGAGTGCCATCACTTTTGCACCTGAGATCCCTAAAACATTGATCTCATTTTTATCCTTTGATGTGAAATGTCTATGCTTTCCTAAATTGTGAGGGTGTATCTCTATCTTAGTGTTTTTCCAAGATAACTTGACTACATATAGTTTTTAATTGTACCCCACTTGAGATGGACAATAACTATTAACTCTATTTTGCCCCGTACAGATTATCTATCTATTTTTTTGAGTTTGATACTACATTTTAGTGGAATGATATATTTAAATACAAATTTTATTTTTGTACATTAATCTAAGAATCCTCTTAACTGAACTATTGCTACTATTTATATTGTGATATTTCTCTTTTTGAGCAAAAAATAAGGCTTTTTATTGCTACTTTATGGGTTTATTTGGGCCTTTATCCTAGTATCTCTTGGTCCTAATTGATTGATTATGTAAGGATAAATATTGTCAAGATATTAAATCTATTATATTTCCTAATTATAGTTAAGATTTTGATTGACGGGTGGTAGAGTTTGTTACAGTTTTATAGGGCAACCCTAAGATTGTAATTCTGAATCTATTCCTTACTAAGGTTGTCTTCCCTTTTTGATGCAGTATCCTAATAAATACTTTACCCCTTCACCATATATCTAAGAGTTGATTTAGATACCTTAGCCTAGTCCGAGGTAGAAATTGACTTAGAATGCATTTAGGGGATTTAGAAGTGGGCTAGTTGACCTACCTTAAGGCAAGATTGAGTATTAGTTACCTTGAACCCTTATGCTTATTAATGTACTATAGAGTGCCCTTTTGAGGTAATACTGATGATTATTGGTGTTTGTTGGTTATATGGAATGACATTGAGAATGATGCCCAATTAATTATGCCTTTTGGGATAAAGCTTATGTCAAGTTATTAATTATGTTATTATGATTTACAATTGTTTGGGATAATGAACATGCTATTAAATGATCCCTTGACTATAATATGACCTAGTCTATAAATGATGTTAATGACCATACTATGAATAAGCTATAAATTATGTCATGCTTTAGTTATTGCTCATACTATTGATCACTTATGTTTAGGCCAATAGTAGGACAATGAATATGCAACTAATGGTCCATTGTTCATGATATCTCTTATGGTTATGCCTCTGAACTAAACGGCTACAGTATGGATTATGTAATGATGAAACCTTGATTATACTCTTGTTTAAACCATGTCTAAATCATGGATTAAGCGACCGATTATGCTAGTGTTCGGTTCGTTAACTATGATATTGACCAAGTTATGGTCTTGCTTAATAATTATATGAATAAAGTATATTGGAAACCTTTCATATTATCGTTATTGGAAACGACAAGTTTAATAGTGCTAGAAGGGGCACACTTATTGACTGTATATAAAGATATTCTATATATTATGCTTGGACTCACGATACTTTCTTATATGAGTATTTATGCTAATGCTTTTACCACTTCCTATACATATCTACATACCCATCTCTCTAATATGAGATGGAGAAAAGAAATAGGTATTATGGATATAAGTTTCGGGGGAAAACTCGATGATAGTATATATTATTTATGTGACATTGATGATGAATGTTGGATTATGGAAGTATACACTACTTTTCTTCTTTTTTGTATCCATTTTCTTTAGCCCACATGGGTCTTATCATTTACTTTAGCCCTCATGGGGCTTGTCATTTACTTTAGCCCTTGTGGGGCTTGTTCTTTATTAATGATATAAATTTTTGATGTTCCATTATTGTTCTGATTTGTCTTCCTATTATATATAGTAATGATAGAGATGATTTAGGTTCAATTCGGTGCCATCACTTAGTTATAATTATCTTGCACATTATCATAATAATATCATGATTTAGCTCAGTCGACCGATGATGCCTACTGAGTACCCATTATTTTTGTACTCATACTACACCTCTGTACCTTTTGGTGGAAATTTGAGTTTTAGTTATCGCCATTAATCGTGGTTGTTGTGATTGGTCTTTTGGAGATAGGGTGAGCTCATAGAGTTTGAGTTGTCCATTTTCCCTTTACATTTTACATTTAGTCTTTAGTATTTGAGACGAATGTATTGACTATACTTTAAGTCTTCTGAGTTATATTATTGACATTAGATGTTCTTGTACTATCTTTATTAGGTCGTGGATTGGTATGTTATGATGATTATTTATTTATTTTAGAGCACCTCATTTATATTTTAACTTCTGTTTATTAAATTTAGCCTATGTTGTAGTTCTTACTGAATTAACGCATTACAATAGCTCTGGGCAATGGTATTGGATTACCTACTGGCGAGATTTAGTAGGTGCCATCATGATTTGTAAATTGGGTCATGACACTGAGTTGGGTATTCAGCTTAAGATAAGCATAATTTGTCACCCTCAGACGGATGACCAATTAAAGTGAACCATTCAAGTGTTAGAGGATATGCTTCAAGTGTGTGTTATGGATATTGGACATCATTGGCCCTAGTTCTTTCACCTAATAGAGTTCACCTATAATAATAGTTACCATTCCAGCATTCAGATAGCTCGTTAAGGCTTTGTATGGGTGAAGATGCAAATCTTTTGTGGGGTAGTTTAATTCATTTAAGGTTAGGCCTTGAGGCACCGATTTGTTGAAAGACTCAATAGATTTAGCTAGACTGATGCAGTAGAGGCTTGTGGCTACTTAGATTAGGTATAAGAGTTACACCTATTGGTGAGTTCATAATGTAGCATTCATATTTTACGAGCGAATTTTGTTAAAGGTATCACCCATGAAGGGTGTGATGATATTTGGGAAGAACAAAAAACTTAGTTTGAGATTTATTGGGACTTTTAATATTATTGAAAAGTTTGGGGATATGGCATATAGGATATACTTGCCTCCATATCTATCAATTGTTCATTCAATATTTTATGTCCCTATAATGAAGCGATATCGTCCAGATGATACTCATGTGGTCCGGCGAGATTAAGTTGCATCAAATCATTATATTCCATTCACTTAATTGCTATCCTAGATATATAAATTAGAAAGATGAGGTCGAAGGATATTAATTTTATGAAGGTTCTATGGAGACATTGCCTGATTGATAAGGTTATGGGAAGGTTGAGTCCCATATTAGGAGTAGATATCCTCATCTTTTACTGATTTAGGTTCTCTATTTGTTTTATCGTTCGAGGACAAAAACGTATTTTTATGGTGGATAATGTAACAATCCTTGTTATTTTTATATATTTTCCTATCAGTTGATCATTTTGCCTTTATCCATAGCTATTATCTGTCATGTATGTATTATGGGGATGGTTGGCATGGTTTTTGAAGCATTTGAGAGTGATTTGAGTAAGTTTGAGGTTTTGCATAGCCATAAAAGTGATTATTTTGACTTTGATCAAGATGTTATAATTTGATCATCGAATGGTAATTCTATTAAGTTCCATTAAATCTGAAATATTGATTTTATGTTAATAGTATGGTTGATTTATATTTTGAGTTCTTATTTTGAGTTTTGAGCATACAGATTAAAAAAACTTGTTAAATTAGCTTAGATGAGGTCCTGAGAGTTAAATTTTTGATAACTACCTCTTTTGATAAGTCTTATGGTTTCATTGAGTTTGGAAAATTAAAATTAGTCTAGTGGCATTATTGATTTATTTTTATGGAATTTTAAAAGTACAATCATCTATTCGGAGGATTTTGGATCATTTTTCTTAGTTGGTTTGTTGATATCTAGTACAACATTTGAATCTTCATCATGACTTCATGGATATGTGACATAATTGCAAGTCTTGAACAAGTTACACATCACGATCATAAGGTATTTCACCGTGATCGTAAAGAGTCATCTTGTGGATCAGGTCGAGTTTGCCCATCATAGTTGTGAATCCCACCTCCTATAATCATGAGGGCTTATTTATTTATCGATTAATGTTGACACTCACGATCGTGTGTGGGCGCTGCAATCGAAAGGAAATGTGCACCTGAATGGTATAAAACTTTCTTGTCTCTATTTTTATTATTTTTGAACTTAAAAACCTCTTTATTTTCTATTTAAAAGGGATTTTTTTCATAAAAAGTGGTTGAGTAAGCTTCTAAACATGATTTACATCTTTATTCATTGATTTAATTTTAAAAACATCTTCAAATATTAATTTTAAACTTGAAATTTTGAGCTTTTACCTAGTAAATTGAGAAAATAATTTTTCTTTGACTTCAAGTTTGATTTTAACTTCTTGTTTTTTTTTATGGATTTTCATATTTTGGAACCCTTAAAGTATGAAAAATTTCTTCTTCAACAAAATTCTGGTTTCACCCTTTTTCTTTTGGGGTCGATTTTTGAAATACTTTTGGACCTAGAATGAAAATAGTTAATATTTGTATCATTAGACTTCTCTTGATGTGTAGATTAAGTTTCTAGTAGATTGTATTTGTTCCAAGACCACACAAAAAGGAAAATGTAACACCCTAATTTCTTGAGCTCTAGACCCTCCAAAGAGATGAATTAGCCAAGTTACTGAAGTGATGTCAAACTGTCAGTGAAAATGGACCTGGCGACGAATCATTGTCAGACATATCAAGTCGTTAGGAGGGACTCGTTGTTAAAATAGAATGATACCAAAGAGTTCAACCCCTGACCGTGATTCTTCATGATGACTCATTACGTCACATAATGATTCATTATGAGAGAATTGTGGTCAAACCTCAAGATTCGTTACCTAAACCGTGACGACTGTTCTTAGGATTTTGCTTGCATACTTTAGGGTCTTTTTGGTTTTTTCCTCCCTTCAAACTCTTTCGCACGATATAAAAAAACCAAAATGACCCCTTTCCTTCTAGTTATCAAGATTAAACCTTACTCTTTTCTTATTTAACTCCCAAGGCAAGAGATATTAGGTTTTATAAGGAATTCAACAATTAGGCTCCAAAATTTGAGTCCTCTCTAATTTCCTTTATATTTCAGGCATGTTGGTCATCCCTAACTTGTATTTTTACATTGTGGCAATTACTTTCTCAACCTTTATGTGTTTCAATTACTGTGTTTGAAATTAGGTTGATGGATTTTGATTTAGTTATACTTGAATTGCTTTCTTATGTTTTAAAAATGTTTTTCATGTATGATTAATGGTTTTTTGGGATTAAGTTGGTGCAACATTGCACAATTTGGAATGGGTGACATGGGTTTCCCCAAACTGATAAAGTTTTAGCTTGATAATGATATTAACCTCAACCCACTTTAAAAAATCATGAAACATTTAATTTACATCATTTAACTTATCTTTGGAACATGACATTTCATTAAAGCATAATTGATAATGAAAAAAATAGTTTTAAAAGGACTTTGGTGGCCCTGGATTTGGATTTTAATGAAAATTAAGAATCAAATAGTTAAATGGACTTGTTTGACATAATTGAATTAACTTGTAGGCATATTGGTATGACGATACCAAGTTGGTAAATGCCTTAATAAATGACTTCTTGATTCATGGTTGGGTTTATGTGCTAACTGTTTTAACTTAAGCTTAAAGGGAATTTTGTAGCTCACAGTGAAAATTTAGTCCTGAGGGAACCAACACTGGGAACCATGTTTGTTGGCATGGGGGTCTATATGATTGTGTGTCTGGATGCACACTTTATTTTTGGATGGATATTAACTTGGTGTCTTTAGTATTTTCTCGGCTTGTGCGGTTAACATACTGAGGCCCTTCCACAGGGAGAGCTAAACCCATATAGGACATAGGTGCCTTTAGGATGGAGCGAGCTACACATTTCAGGCTAATTGTTTAAACTCTCATATTTATAGCCCTTATACCTATCTTGGCATCCAATATGTGTATATATAAATGTTATGCATGTGGTTTTGGCTGATTTTTAGCAATAGCATTATTTTATCACTTTCTCCTAAGTTACATGCCAGTACTTTCCCCACTAACCATCCCTAGATGATACATCATTTCATGATGTAGGGTTTGAGGGCTTTTTTTATCACTCGTATACAGCTTTAGGTGGTACAGTACATTAGTTAAATTGTTATGAAATGGTGAGCCTAAATCTTTCAAAAAATCACGCCATTTCATTAGGTTTTCTTTGATATTTTGGAATCGTGAATTCTCTTTGTCATGGTAGGGGGCATGTATCAACCTAGTTTGGTTTTTTTTATTTTAGAGGTTTTTATGGACAATATTAGAATGATTGGATGTCTTTTTTAAACTCTTAGATTTCATTTGATTCATCTATCTTATTTACTATTTTAGTTGGCTTTTGCTAGTTTTTAATATTATGCTCTAGAGGTTCGGCTAAGGGGTGGTCTTCAGCCTACAGTGGGCTTGAGATACCCATCATGACTAGGCCCTAGTTCAGGTCATGAAAAGATTAGTATTATAGAATAGTTCAGGGTCAGTGGGTGTCCACAAATTCATGTCAAGTATAGTCCTTTTTATGGGTATGTAGCATACCACAGTTATAAGGGAGAGGCTATGAGGCATTTAGGAATATTTTCCTTTCTTGTATTCTATTTTAGGCTATAGAATCTAGGTTTTTGAATCTTCTCTAACTCCTGGCTTACTCGTATTTCAAACTATATCTCCTCGAAGATCTGACAGTTATAAAAAACTCTACAAACCGATATCCCACCTTGGGCAGATTTAGTGGGAACTCTCCATGTTTATAGAGTATGAACTCGGTCTAGGGTCCTTGCTGCTAAATATACTGCTCCACATGGGGTTCCACTAGTCCCTACTAGTCCTTCTTAGGCTTCTAGGGCTGGTGATACTTGTGATCAGTCACCTCAGGGAGATATTTTAAATGTGGAGTTCCATTAGTGTATTCATATACTTGGCCAACTGATGGGATCACAGTTTCATTGATGTGATCAGGTTGGTTCTACTGCTAGTTCATTTGAGGTCACTTGAGTTGGCTTGTTTATGAGATTGAATCCCCAACCTTTTACAGGATCTAAGGTTGAGGAGGATCTTCAGGGGTTTATAGATGAGATGGAAATTTTTTTTAGTGTTATACGTGCTACTAATTTAGAGGGTGTGGAGTTTGTAGCCTATCAGGTAAAGGATGTAGATTACCAGTAGTATAAAGAGTTGGAAGCAATAAGGGGTGATGATGCCAAGTTGGTGGTGTGGGATGAGTTTTTATGCGCTTTTCTTGATCGCTTCTTTCCTTGAGCATTGAGGGAAGATAAGGCCAAAGAGTTTATGAACTTAAAGCAGGCTAAGATGAGTCTGAAAAAGTATGCCATATGGTTCCAACAACAATCTCGTTAGGCTCAAGAGTTGGTGTCTAATATGAGGTCCAAAATGAAGAAGTTTGCTTTTTTCTTTATTTCGTGATTTGGTATTGGAGTGAAAGGCTTCTATGCTGAATAATGACCTGGATATCTCCAGATTGATGGTTTATATGCAGCATGTAGAGATGAGAGAGAGGATGAGCAAAAAGCTTAGATATTCAAAGTAGAATGCAGGACATCAAAATAGTAGAATAGGTGGAAGACAATGGACTAAGAAGAATAATTAGGGAATTTTTTATTTGTCAGCAAAAGCTTCTCATCCTAAGTCTTCGGGTGATCATCATTTTAAGGCTAGCAGTAGTCCTAAGGCTAAGGGTGTCTAGTCTCTAGCTAGTGAAGCTTAGTTAGTCGCACTTTATCCTTCTTGCCAATTTCATGGAAAGCATCACCGTAGGTCTTTTAAGAAGGGGAGGACTTTGTTTTAATATTGGTCAGACTATCCATATACAATGAAATTTTTGTATAGATAAAATGGTTACTGGAGATAATAAGATCCCGGTTGCCACTTCTCTGGCTCCTGCATCTAAAGGCACCCCTTCAGGTACCGCTAATAGCTGAAATTACCTCCATGCACTTGCTACTCATAAGGAATCTAAAAAATCCCCATATGTTGTCAGTAGTATGTTACAACTCTTTTCTCTTAATCCTTAGTGTCTGTTCAATTCGAGCTCTACCCTATCCTATGTGGCCACTTATGTGGTTGTGCATCTTGGTTTTGGTCCTGAAAATATTTCTGACCCCTTTTCTAATTCTACTATGGTTTCCGATTCTATTATTTCTAAAAAAAATCTATAGGGGTTGGGTGGTGTCTATTCATTGGAGACATTGGTGGATTTGATAGAGCTAGATATGGTAGATTTTGATGTCATTTTTGTAATGGATTGGCTTCACTCATGCTATGCTTCTCTGGGTTGTAGGACCCGAAAGGTTAATTTCCATATTTATAATAAACCGATGATTGAATGGGAGAGGAGTTCCTTAGTACCCAAAGGGAAGTCTATTTCCTTTCTTAGAGCTCAGAAAATGATATCCAAAGGGTATCTACACCATCTAGTTTGGGTTAAGGATTTTAGTTCTGAGAGCTGGTAATTGTAATTTATTCTCGTGGTTAGTGAATTTTCTAAAGTTTTTCTTGATGTTCTTCATGAAATTCCTCATGATAGGTGAATAGATTTTGGGATTGATCTTCTGCCAGATACCACTCCTATTTCCATTCCTCCATATAGGATGGCTCAAGCTAAACTAAAGGAGCTAAAAGAGCATTTGAAAAATCTTCTTGAAAAGGGTTTCATCGATCCTAGTGTTTCACTATCGAGTTATCCAGTACTTTTCATGCAATAGAAAGATGGGTCTCTTTGGATGTGTGTAGACTATCATCAGTTGAACAAGGTTACAGTGAAAAATAAGTATCCGCTTCCTAGGATTGATGACCTATTTGATCTGCTTTAGGGTGCTAGGTATTTTACTAAGATTGATCTTCATTTGGGCTACTATCAGCTAGAAATTAGGGATGTTGATATTCCCACGACTTCTTTCTGAACTTGGTACGACCATTATGAGATTTTGGCAATGTCATTTGAGTTGACCAATGCTCCGTCTGCTTTTATGGATCTTATTAATTGGGTGTTTAGTTAGTTTCTGGATTAGTTTGTTATAGTCTTCATTAATGGCATCTTTGTGTACTCCATAACTGAGGAAGATCATGTCAATCACCTCTAAATTGTATTGCAGACTCTTAGGGATCAGAATTTGCATGCAAAATTTTCTAAGTGCAAATTTTGGATAAGAGTTGTGAACTTCTTGGGCATGTTGTTTCTAGTCAGGGGATCAAGGTGGTTCCATAAAAATTTGAGGCTATTAAGAAATGGCCTAGACCCACGACTATAACCGACATTAGGAGTTTTTTGGGCTTGACAAGGTATTATAGGAGGTTTATGCAGAGTTTCTCATCTATTACCGCTCTGTTGATAATGTGAACTCCGAAAAAGGTTAATTTTTATGGTCTACTTCCTATGAGGGTAGTTTTGAGAAATTGAAGGATGGATTGACTTCTGCTCCTATTTTGACCCTATGCGAGAGTTCTAAGGGTTTTATGGTGTATTATGATGTATCCTACATAGGATTGGGTTGTGTTTTGAAGAAGCAAGGTAAGGTTGTGGACTATGCTTCTAGGTAGCTTATGGTTCACAAGAAGAATTATTTGACTCGTGATTTAAAGTTGGCGGTTGTGGCTTTTCCTTTAAAAATTTAGTGCCATTACCTGTATGGGGTTCATGTGGATATTTATTTAGACTTTAAGAGCTTACAGTATGTGTTTACGTAGAATCAATTGAACCTCAGGCAGAGGCGGTGGCTTGAGCCTACTTAAGGATCAATACATGAGACTTTACTGCCATCCAGGTATAGCTAATATTGTTACTGGTGCTCTTAGCAAGTTTTCTATGGGGGAGTATCTTACCTTAATGAGGAGAAAAAAGGTTGGTGAAGGTTATTCATAGGTTTGCTAACTTTGGAGTTCATCTCTTGGACTCTAAGAATGGGGAGTGATTGTTCAGGAAATGGTTTAAGTCATCTGTTGGTGCTGAGGTTAAGGAGAAACAAGGTTTGGATTCATACTTATACAAATTGAGTATGATGTGTGTCAACAAAAGGTCATGGCTATCAAGATTTGGGTAGATGTCATCTTGAGGTATCAAGGAAGATTATATGTTCCTAATATTGATGGGCTATGCGAAAGGATTTTGACTGAAGCTCATGAGTCTAGATATACAATTTATCCGGGTTCGACTAAGATGTATCATGACGAATCCAATCTACTGGTCAAATAATATTAAGAGGGACGTGGCAAATTTTATTGCTAAGTGTATGGTTTGTCAGCAAGTCAAGGTAGAGTATTTGACGCTCAATGGCATATCTAAAAAGATAGAGTTTCCCAAATGAAAGTTGAAAGATGATCAATATGTACTTTTTTAAGGGTCTTCCGTGGTCTCATAGTCAATATGATTCTATTTGGGTCATTGTGGATAGGATGACAAAGTCTGCTCACTTCTTGCCTGTAAGGAATAAGTACCCAGAAGAGAATTATGCTAAGTTGTTAATTCAGGAGATGATTAAGTTAAGTAGAATGCTGGTGTCCATCATTTCTATTCTAGGTAAAAAATTCTCTTCTTATTTTTAGTACTCATTTTAGAAAGGTTTCGGGACTAAGGTGAACCTTAGCACCGCTTTCAACCCTCAAATGGATAGACTAGCGGAGCATACCATTTAGACCTTAAGTACATGATAAGGGAATATAAGATTGATTTTAAAGGTAGTTGGGTTAATCATTTGCCTTTTATTGAGTTTTCGTACAATAACAACTATCACTCTAGCATTCAGATTGCCCCTTTATTGGCTTTTTATATTAGGAGGTGCAGGTCTCCGATTGGATTTTGAGTTTGGTGAGACTAGGTTATTTGGTTCTGACTTGGTTCACCAAGCCAGGTAAAAGTGATTAGATAAAGACTTAAGACTGCTCAAAGTCACCAAAAGACTTATGCAGATGTGAGATGGATGGAGTTGGAGTTTGGGGTGAGTAATTAGGTATTTTTGAAGATTTCTCCTATGAAAGGAGTCATGAGATATGGGAAAAAGGAGAAGCTCAAGCTTTATTACATTGGTCCATATCAAATTATGAGAAGAATTAGGAATGTCTCTCATGAATTGGGTTTACCAATGAGTTTATCTTCGATTCATCATGTTTTCCATATGTCTTTGATAGTGCATGTTTAGCATGTTGGTGTCATGGATTCATTGTCTTATGAGTAAGTACCAATTGAAATATTTGATAGGCAAGTTCGTAGATTGAGAAAGAAGGATGTAGTTTTGGTAAAGGTTCTTTAGAGAAATCAAAAGATGGAGGAAGCTACATGGAAATCTGAAGAAGATACAAAGCAAAATACCCGTCCTTGTTTTCAGCAATGGATGGAAATGCTTAAGTACTAATTTTGTTTCCCTCTTATTGTATTTAGAATTTTTCCTAGGATCTTGTTTGTATTCTTTCTTCTACCATTCTAAGGATGCCCTAAATTCTCATTTAGGGATGTACAATCCAAAAGGGGAGAGGTAATGTAACACCCTAAGTTCTTGAGATCTAGACCCTCCAAAGAGATGAATAATTGAATTAGCCAAGTTGTTAAAGTGATTTCATCCTTCCAGTGACAATGGCCTTGACGATGACTCGTTATCAAACATAATGAGTCTTTAGGATGGACTCGTTGTCACCATAGAAGGATATCCAAGAGTTCACCCTTGTCCATGATTCTTCATGACGACTCACTACATCAGAAAATGAGTTATGAGAGACCCATTGACATAACAATGAAGGACTAGGTTGTCGATCTTCATGTAACGACTCTAGGCCATGACTCGTGGTCAGACCTTACAAGTCGTTATCAAAGCCGCAATGACTTTTCTTATGAATTCCCTTCATATTTTAATTAGGGTCTTTTTCTTTCTTCAAACTTTTTCCCAAGACTTAAGATCAACAACATTACCCTTCCCTTTAATTATCAAGATTAAACCTTATTGTTTTCCTCTTTAACTCCAAAGGCAAGAGATACTAGGGTTTTATAAGGAATTTAATAATTAGGCTCCAAACTTTGAGTCCTCTTCAATTTTCTCTATATTACAAGCATGTTGCTCATCCCTAACTTTTATTTTTACATTGTGGCATTTACTTACTCAACTTTCATGTGTTTAAATTGTTGGGTTTGAAATTGCATTGAGGGCTTTTGATTTATTATTACTTAAATTGTTTGTCTATGTTTTAAATATGTTACTCATGCTTGATTAATGGTTTTTGGGATTAAGCTGGTGCAACATGGTATGGTTTGGAATGGATGACATGGGTTTCCCCAAACTGATGATGTTTTGACTTGATAATAATATTAATCGTAACCCACTTTAAAAATCTTAGTTTTGAACATGAAATTTACATCATTTAACTTACCTTCAGAACATTAAATTGCATTAAAGGATAATGGATGATGAAAATGGTTTTTAAATGGACTTGGTGGCCCTGGATTTAGATTTTAATAGAACTTGGGAGTCAAATGGTTAACAGGACTAGTTTGGCATAATTGAATTAACTTACAAGCATATTGGTATGATTATACCAAGTTGGTAAATGGCTTAATAAATGAATCCTTGATTTATGGTTGGATTTATGCGCTAACTATTTTAATTTAGGCTTAAAGGGAATTGTGTAGCTCACTGTAAAGGTGTAGTCCGGGGGAGACCAACACTGAAAACCACATTCGCCGGCGTGAGGATCTATATAACCGTGTGTATGGATACAAACTATATTTTTGGATGGTTATCGCCGTGGTATCTTTAGCCTTTCCTCGGTTCATGAGGCTAACACACACTGGGGCCATTCCAGTAGGGAGAGCCAGACTCATATAGCCTATGAGTACCTTTAGGATAGAGCGAGAAACACGATTCAGGATAATGGTTTTAGATCTTATGTTTATTACCTTTTCCCCTATCCTACCATCCTATATATATAAATGTTATGCATGTGGTTTTGGTTGATTTTTCGTAATGGCATTATTTTATCACTTTTCCCTGAGTTACAAGACAGTGATTTCCCAACTGATCATCCCTGGACGCTGCATCCTTTCATGATGTAGATTCCAAGGGATCTTCTATTACTCATGTTCAGTGTTAGGTAGTGTGTTATGCTGGTTGAGTTGTTATGAAGTGGTGAGCCTCCATCTTTGAAATAACCTTGCCATTTCATTAGATTTGTTTTCATCTTTTGGAATTTGTGATTCTCTTTTGTCATGGTTAGGGGCATGTCCTGACCTGTATTGGTATTTCTGGTTTTAGAGGATTTTATTGACAGTATTGGGAGGATTGGTTATATTGTTTAGATTCTTATATTTCATTTGATTTATCTATCTTATTAACTATTTTTGTTGGCTTCTACTGTTTGTTATATTGTGCTCTGGAGTCTAGGCTAAGGAGATGGTCTCTGGTCTATGGTGGACTTGAGATACCCATCATAATTAGACCATGTTTTAGGTCATGATACAAAATTTTCTTGTTAAAGGTTCCGGGCTCATATTTCAGCTTTTTAAAGTAGGTTATGGCTTAACTTTCTTCAGACCGGGTGGGATAGTTAACCTTTTATGTAGAGTATGCTATAGATTGGAGATTTTATCGTGCAATTATCTTCTTGAGATGATTATTTTATCGTGTTGACCTTGTGCGGGCTTATGTGAATATTATTATTAACTTAAAGATTATTATTAATATTGTAATGCCTGTGTGGGGGCTGATATTGGTGTTGTTTGAGCATTATTTTCCTTTATTATTATTATAATGATTCTGTACGGGCTTAGATTGTTATTATTGATCTCTTACATGAATCTTTAATACTATGGAGACATGCAATGGCTTATATCATTAGCTATTAAGATTTGAGGAGATTTTATCTCATCTATACCATTATTGTGCTGATTAATTACATGATATTGATTTAGTTATGGGAAAACATCCTCATTTCGTTTATCCATATTCATGGAATTTGTAACACATAGAAACAGTAAATTTGAAAAATAATGAAGCACTTTATAAATGTTTTGATCGAGGGATGTACTGGTAAGATTTATTGAGATAGTATTTTGATTGAGAACCTCGTATGAGTACTAACCGGGAAGATTATGCTCGGAAGGTGTATATAAGGTGATATTGAGATATTCAATCCTTATCATATCATTGTATTGTATCATTTGCATTTCTCTTATGTTACAAGCTGGTTTGTATAATTTAAACTTTCTTATATTGTTATTGTACTTGTAGTATTTATATTGTTCGGAGATACAGCTTGAGACATCGTTGAGAACTTTTCTATATAATGTGTAAGCATGCTCATAGTATCCTTTATATGTATTGTTTTATACTTTTCTTGGTCAGCCTATTAAGTATACTGAGTACAAGCAAACCATATTCACTTCTACTTTTTGTATCCTTTCGGTCCATATATCAGTTAGAGTACGACCCATGAAGCATGAGATCATGTTGTGTTGAGGTTATTCTCGCAATACTGCTGAGGTCCTTGTCTAGAGCAGGTTCTATCCTCCCTTATTTCCATTATGTCGTCTTTATACTACATTTTAGATACAAATTTATGCATTTTTGGATTCTATATCAGTTAGATCTTTAGATTTTACTTGTACAGTTTTAAAGTTGGTTTCTATATATATGCCTGAATTTATCTTAGAGTCTCATATTTGGGATTCATTTATTTCTTTTCTGCATCTTTATCTCTTTTGGTGTTGGGATTACCCACCTAGAATTAAGATGGAGAAGGTGTCATCGTGACCTCAATTTCAAGGTCGTGACACCAACTAAGCATCTCACACCTGACACGGGCCAAAAGAGGATCACCTGTGCACCTAAAAGCCCTGTCACATTGGTCTCCTTCCCATCTTTTAATGCACAGTTACTATGCCACGACTGAAAATCCAAGAGTCATGATAGCACTTGTTGCGGTAAACTTGATAAGTCAACCTATCAGGGTTTACCCAAACTAATATTCAAAGAGAAATCTGTTCTAAAAACCCAAGGCAGGTCTTCTAAAGCGAAGTCAAACCACACAAATATGATAATAGTACAAATATAACTGAAGAGGCCAAATCAAATTCCAAAATTTGGTATTATAGTGTACGAACTACTAAATACATTCCGAATGTCAAAGATACAATAATAGTCCAAAAAGGATCAAAATTTGTCCCTAAATACTAAATAAGATATGAAAATAGATAGGAAAAGGTAGTAGGCCAACTCCTAAAGCATAGGACATCCGCTACCTGTAATATAATCTAAATTCCACCTGAGTCAGCTATCCGCGCGACACACTCGTACCTAGATATACATCAAAAGGCATGGTAGGAATGAGTACGGTCCACTTCTACTTAGTAGGTATCATAGGCCAACTGAGTAAAGTATAAAATAAAGCATATAAACACAAACTATGTTCACACCACGTGCAATCAAAAAATCTCCCAAACAGTAGCCCATACTGTCTCCACTAACAGTTCCACTATATACACATATAATAAATACTAATATAAGAAGAAAATAAAGATATGCACATATACCCGGAACAAGTAGGGGAAGGGAATATACATAGATAGATATCATATCAAGAACAGAAACACAACACATAATAAGCACAATATATGTGGAATGCATTGAAAATGATAATAACGATGATGATGATGCACGAGGTCATTGCACAACCTCCGTATACACCTACCGAGTTGTTCTCCCAAGGTAGGAACCATGGCACATACATTGGTAGAGGATTTTTAAGGATTTCACGTTTTCTATCAGAAAAAGTCAATATTCCAATATTTTCACGGTGGTACTAGTGTTTCATGGACGAATATGAAATAATGATGTAATTCTCATAACCAACCAAAATGAGAATCTCCAAAATCCAACAAATGTACCAACAATGTGAGCCAAAAAGTCTACTAAAGTCAACTATCCATCATCAATTCCAATATAATCAAGAATCCATCAAGTAAAATAGGCAAGGAAAAGGTCATTGATACCACATAAATCTCAAAATCTAGGCTTTTTCCCACCAAAAGAATGCAACCAAACATACATATATCAATACCAAGTCAACAACATCATACAAGACTCTACACGGTCATACATAGCAAATAATGTCTCAAAAACACCAAATATTATCCAGATAGGCCCATGGACACATAAATCACCTAAACACATTTTTCATGATACAACCTCATACCCGCAACATGCTTTTACGTTATTATTCACAACTCAATCCAGTCTAAGAAAGTTAAGCCATAACCTATCTTGAATTCAAAATCAGAACATCATAAGCCTTTATCACCAAGCTTTCAACTCACGCACGTACCCAAAATCAGCTACAACATACAAATAAAAAATCTATGCATCAAAAGAATGCCATCAATACCTATATTGCCCACTTTCGCATTGGGGTCAAAGCGGACCCCTAAAATAGGTTATCAAAAACAAAGGGTAAAACCAAAATTTTTGTCCAAAAGTATATTTCTCAGGATTAAAGGCACTCATTGGAGAAAATTCAAGTGAAAACAAATAAAAATTGGGATTTGAACCAAAGAACTACTAATTTAAGCCTTCTGGAAAAAAATTCCCCAAATTTCACCTTTAAATTCAAGTTTAAACAAGATTTAAATGATAAAAATCAAAGGAAAACAATTGAAATAGGTATTTGAAGATTACTCAAGTTTAAGCATAGAAGAAAGTGTTGAACCCCAAGCTCCATGTCTCGAAAATGGTGAAAGAATCTTGAAAATAGGGATGTAATCCATCTAAGCATCGCCTAAGCGACTACCGAGTCACCTAAGCAATCATCACTTAAGCGACCAGGCGTAGCTTAAGCAAAGCCTGCCTCTTCGAGTAAGTGACTTGATTGGATCTTAAGTGATAGGCGTCTGGCATGCCAGTATCTCTTAGGTGACCTGGCCATCCCTTAAGCGCAAATCACTTAAGCGAGCCTGCTATTGTTTAGGCAAAACTTTGGCTGTAAAGACAAGTCGCTTAAGTGACCAAAACATCGCTTAAGCGAGTGCATCTGCTGGAGACTTGGAGAATTCCAAGTCTCGACGAATCCCTCGGGATTCATCCGGAATGTTGATTACGCAAACAAATTATGCTCCCCCCTAAGTTCGACGTTTTGGACTCAATGACGATATTAAATTTTTGAAAAATATTAACCCAAAATTGAACCCTGAAATTCAATTTCTCAACTTTTCGAACCAAGAATCGAAATGAGATATAAAAGTCATAATACCACACCAACCATGCTCCAATCTAAATCAACGTTCCGGAGCTACTGACGCAATCCATTTGGCAATCCGATGCAATGATCAAAAGATGTTTACTGAAGTCAACTAATAAGCTTGTAAGACCAATAATTAAAAACCACAATCTCGCATAAATCACACTGAAAAGCATTGAAAACTATATCAATCATCTCCACACCTCAAAAATACCATAATGCAATCACGGAAGGAATAAAATGATCAAATCATATTAGAATAAATATTTCACACAAATCACCCAAACTTCAATCATTACAACACTATCTGCTCCTACACCGAGAGAGTGCATTCCCATCTTTGTGTGTTTTCTAGGATAGCATGATCACGGACAGTCTATAATTTTACCCTATCCAAAATAGCCCATAATGGTTAACTGTATTTTACCCCATTCAACTATAGAAAGAGGATCTTCTATACTTATTAAAAAAAAAAAAAAAAAAAAAGAAAGAGGATCTTCTGGCATTAATTTTGAGAATCAGGATTTTGACATGAAATCACTCCATGTGACGTTGTGCTTCATCAGCCTAATAATATCATGTTGATGTTTTCGGCCAACCAACGTTTGGACAATTATGAACTGGCATATGCCAAAATATAAAATGATCTACATACATGCATTAAGAACTATCCGACCAATTAATATTTTAAAATCATTTTCCCAATAGGTTTACGATTTGAGAGAAACAGTAATTAAGTGCATGCTATTCTCTTTCTAATTAACTACAGGGATATGTAGTATAATATAATCAGTGTTTTTTTTTTAAAAAAAAATAACATCAACCCTTTGATTATCAAAATTTCGAACTTATTATATATATCTATATCTATAATGAATAATCTATATCTATAATCTATAATCTGTAACCTATATCTATAATATATATTTATATCTATAATATATATCTATATTTATAATTTATAATCTATAATCTATATCTATAATCTATAATATATTAAAAGTGTGAAGACCCTCAAAAAAATCTATATCTATATCTATAATTTATATCTATATCTATATCTATAATTTATATCTATAATCTATATCTATAATATATTAAAAGTGTGAAAACCCTTAGAAAAGTAATTTGAACTTTTTGTCCTTCATTAAAAATTCTTCTTTAGACAAAATTGTATTTTCACTGTTTTTTTAATTTATTATTTAATTATTTTTTATTATATTAACTAGACTTCCTAAAATATATGGTAGGAGAATTAAGTAATATTTTTCTTTCTACTACACTTTCTAAAATATATAGAACTCTTAAAATATATGGTGGAATAATTAATTAATATTTTACTTTCTACTTTCAATTAGAAAAATACTCCTAAAGTAGGACTCTATTAAGGAAGTACTTCTATAAATATTGAGATATACGTAAAACTAAAGAACAAACTGTTTTGCCTATTGGAATATGATTGATGCTCATCTAACTTGATTTTGGTGCATGTCTAAATTAATGGATGCTTGATTCTTCTAACCCTCAACTTCTTCACTGTTTTTGTCAGCATAATATAGTTCAACATGTATGTATATATATATCTTTTTTGTTTTCATTGAAAATCATTCTTTAGGGTCAAAATTTTTGTTTAGACAAGAATTAGTTGGATCAAAATCAAAGTTTTGTGATCACTATTATATTTTTTTTTATAGTTTACAGGTCGTAGATGAATGTTGGTTGGCTTTGAAGAATTTCTTGTGAAAATGTTATGTTTAATTGTATTGTTTTTTTTTTATTGGTTTCCTAAGGTATCCCACAGCCGGTAGCCGTGATGCTAATCCTCCGTTCCTTCGGTCAGCACTCTAAGCGGTAGAGAACTAGCCATAGAATTTTGCTCTATTCTCCAGAGATGGGGATCGAACCCCCCACCTCTTGCTTAAGAGGTGAGGTGCTAAACCAACACATCAACCCTTGTGGTTTAATTGTATTGTTTTGATATCTGTATTATCTTATTGTTTTAATTTAATTTACAGATGCTAGATGAATGTGGCTTTGAAATATTTTTTTAGGTAAAGGTTATGTTTAATTGTATTATCATAATATCTCTATTAGTTTGTTATTTTGTGATAGTTTACAGTTCGTAGATGAAACTCGATCGGTTTTGAGAAATTTTTGTGTAAAATTTTTAGTTGTATTATTTTTTGATATCTCTATTATCGTATTATTTTATTATTGTTTATAGGTGGTAGATGAGTGTCGGACGACTTTGAAAAAATTTTTGTGTGTAAAGATTAGATTTAATTGTATTATTTTGATGTCTCTATCATTGTATTTTCTTTTTGTTGCAATTTACAGATGGTAGAAGAATATCGATTGACTTTTAAAAATATTTTGGGTAAAAATTAGGTTTAATAAATAAATTTTTCATCTTTAATGTTTGGACTTATTAAAGAAAGGTGTGTACGCAAGGCGCGTACACCTAAACAAACAACCAAAGCCAGCTATTAGAATAATTTACCATTGCTGAAGTCGAAATGAATAAGTCAGTTGCGCATAAATCCCCAACAAACAAACCATAGGACTGAACAATTTGCTAGAGATACCAGTTCTCCTTTGTACATGTAACCTTTGGATAATCAAAGTGTGACACTCATTCTTTTTCCATTTGATGGAATAGGCTATGAATCCTATAGTAGATGAGCATTTTGCATGCTATCGGTGAATAACAAACTAGGTTTTGTTAATAGTGAGCGTGCGAAACCAGCTGTTTAATCTTTGGATAATTGACAATGGGAGGTGCAATGACATTGTCACTTCTTGGATTCTGAATTCCCTTTTGAAGGACATTGCGGATAGTATCGAGCTCGTATACAGCTCTGCTAAACTGTAAGAATAGATAGATGATCATTATGATCAGGTGAATGGTGCAAAACTCTATCAAATTCAGAGAGAAATCAACGATCTCTGTCAAGGTAGCCTCAACATCACATCGTACAATACTATAATGAAAAGCTGTGGGAGAAGCTTAGCGCTCTGCATATGAAGTCATAGTGCAACTGCAATTGTGTTTGCGGTGCTAAGGAGAATCTCTACAAAGCTTAATAGGACCATTGTTTTATTCAATTCCTTATGAGATTGAACGAGGTATACACTGTGATTAAAGGGAATATCCTTATGTTGAATCCATTTTCCTAGTTGGCTCAAGCATTTTTTCTACTGGTGCAAGTTGAGAAATACAGAGAAACTAAGTCCAAGTGGCCAGTTGTTTGGTGGATCCATATCTCTAAATGCAGGTACTTCGAGATAGAACAATTTCAGAACAAACTACTCCTCATATACAAATAGTGGTCAAGGAAATACCTACTACTCTAGGATCAACAATGTTGCAAGTAGAAATGTTTTGTGAGTATTGTAAATGACTAGGACATTCCAAGGGTAAGTATTACAAAATACATGGATACCCTACTCAAAACTTTTCTACTTCCTCCTAGGGAATCAAAACATCTACAAGAAGAATTCCACTCCTCCACAGAAATCTAGGCTCAATAAAGAAAAGAGAGTAATGGCAAATGTGCATGGACGAGGTTTTGATGTTATGTCATTATCAGGGGAATGGGATCTACGGACAAGATGAAAATCATAATGTCTGTCTAACCAAGAGCAATTTGGATAGTTCAAGAGCATATTACAGCACTTTCAAGGTGACGATGGACATCCTAAGGATGGAGGAGAATGCTCTAACACAGATGCGACAGTAGCCAATGGAACAGTAAATTTTGCAGGTACAATTATATGCACATCTTCTACTGATTTTGGCAAATTATCTTGTAAATATTTTGAAAACAAAGCTGACTCTTGGATTTAAACTCAGGTGCACCCAACCATATGAAGTTTAACAAATCCTTATTGACCAACATTAGATTTTACCTTACCCCTTGTTTATCTACCTTCCAAATGGTTATAGAGTGAAGGTGACCTTAATTGGTAGTGTGAAATTACATCCACCACTTTTGTATTAAGTGTTTTTTGTGCCTTCCTTCAAGTTTAATCTAATATACATTCATTGTTTGACTTCTTACTCAAACAACGTTGTTGTATTTTCCAGAACTTCTTATTTGCTACAGACCCTTCCATAAAAAGGACTCAGGATATTTGATGTCACAGATGGCATCTACTTCCCATTTCCTAAATGTCTCAACAGCAACAGACGTCCCACAACTCTATTTTTCTGCTTGTCATTTACATAGTGCACATGTTATCATTATGTCCCCTTCTTTAGTTCAGTTTATGTCATTACGTCTCCTCTCAAGCCTAAAGTAAATAGGTCTGATGCACACAAGTTACTCCTTTGATAAGAATGCTCTTGCTGTAAACATTTTGTGTGATAATGAATTTTGATCTTGTTCTTCCTTGTCTCATATAGATGATGTGAGTTTCTGGCGGCATAATAGACTTAGGCATGTTTCCTTCGTGAAAATGAAAATATACCATTTATAAACCTTTTCAACCACACAACCCTTTACATGTTCAATATTCCCAATGTTATGGCAAGCAGGGCTTTTTTTCAGAAAGAACCAGAAATACTAGCAAACCTTTTAATTTACTCCATATTGATTTTAGGGACCTTACCATGTGAACACTTATGTCAATTTAAAATAAACCATTACCATAGTGGATGACTATAGTATATGTAAGTGTCAAGACACAACTCTTGTCTTGTAAAAACAATTTCTTGACAATCATAAAAGCCTTTGCGCTCTTGATTAAAAACCACTTCAACACCACTATCACATCAGATATGCAATGATCCTCCAGGCGATTTTCTCAATTTCTATGCATTTCTAGTGTTTTGAGCCTTCCCACAATAGCTACAAGTTATTTATGTCTTTCCGAAACTATTGATTTGATTATCAAATAATTCATTTGGATTCTAGATTCATTTTTCTATTTTGGAGCTTTTGTTGTTAAGGAATTGGTCTTGGACCAAAACTCCTTGTAAAAATAGCCTCAATTGAGAATTCTAAAAGCACCATCAACTCCAAAACATTTATTCTAGGCTAGGTCCTAAGTCTTTTGAACTCAGTTTAGGCTATTTGGTGGATTTAATGGATAATGGAACTATACGTATGGGACCCACATTTAATCAAAATGATCTTGAATAAAAGTTATCATAGTTTGAGTTCAGAATGTTGAATTTAATATGGTAGCATAGTTCCTTTTTGCATATGAGGTTCTGAATGAATCCCAAGAAGCCAGTCAGATTCGTAATAACTTTTATATTTGTTAGTTTTCTAGCTTCTGGTGCAGGGTGAATTTACCCTTTGTATTTGTGAAGGATAGGATGTGATCACAAAGGGCCAAGACATTGACTATCGCATTTGCGAGCTTTTTTCTTTGCGTTCATGATGATTCCCAATCCAATTTGTCTCTTTTGTTCGCATTTGCAACCATCTTGTGTCGTATTCATGGTCTTCTAGCCCTTTTTTTTGGATTTGGAAACTATTTGACCATATTCATGAAAGGTAACTTTACTAGGAATCATGAACATGGCCCTTGGCCTTTGCGATCATGACAACAAGATTCTTGGTAGTATATATTTTCCCCTTCCATAATTTTCATCATTTTTAATCATTTTTACACCATTTTAGCCCTGGGAGAGCAAAAAACTTGATGAAATCATTGATTGGAGCAAGGGATGTGTAGAGGATGATGGAATGACCAAATTTTACTAATTTCTTCGTAAGTTATTAGCCAAATTCCTCAATTTAATTCTTATTTTTCCCTCTTTATATCATTTTTTTCGAGGCTGATTTGGGCCTTGATTTGTAGTACATTTGTGCTTAAATTGTGAACATACATTCCTTATCCTCCGAGGAGGGCATCGTGATGGATTCAATTTTGAAATTCCATTAGCAGGCTCTATGGGCTCATATTTGACTCAGTTTTGGGCCCGAAGTTTTATATTATAATATAGGTATCATTTTACTCATTACTAATTTATAGATTATTATCTTGATAGTATAACATCATTTTGGACTCACATAGCAAAGCCAAGCGGTTCGTGGATGATTTATGAATAGAGTTAGACATCGAAGTAGGCTCTGACTACTTTTTTGTATGAGATTGTGTGTAGTATAGCTTTCATGTTAGGTGGGTAATAGAGGCTGGGTTAATAAATAGTATACTATGGCCTAATTAGGGAATTTGACATAGAAATATTGCCTAAACCTTAGGACAGGATACTATTATGACCTTATAATCCTATTACCCTTGATTTTAGACATAATTAACCATAAATTAATATCAACAATCCTTTATCATAAGACTTACCACTTGACTCGGTGATTTGGGTAGTATTTTTTATGTTAGATCCTTTTAGTGATTTTATGCCCTTTGTTACTATAGTTTCCAAAGTTATGAGGATTTATGATGTTGATTATGTATTATTGGGACTACAGTTATGATTACGATGCCAGTTAGACACCAGGTTAGTACTTTATCATTGAAAAGGATATGGTATTATTATAGGTGAGTAGACATCTATGGTCGTAATATTTGTATACTGGTGATGACATGCATATTTTTAGCTACATTCATACTCTCTTAGTGGTACTATTCTGAAACACCCTAGATTTTGGTCCTTGAAAATTCCTTTAACTGTAAGTTTACTACCCATAATATGAATCTCCCTACGAGTCCTAAGGTGTCTTGACGGGTCATATGACCCAAGTCGTAAGAGACATTTAAGAGTGGGGGTTGAATTGATATTTTCTTCTATGAGTCGGCTACTGTCTCCTCACAATCGACTCACCCGCAAATCATATCACTTCACACATAGATTAATCTTAAAAACAGTTAAGTAAGTATGTCACACCCCTTGTTCATTCTTAAAAAATGGTTATAATTTAATGTTCGAAAAGGGTTTTATTATTTAAGTGACAAGAAATGAAATTTTTTTTGTTTCAAAAAAAAGAATTATTTACATTATTTTTTGTTATTCAGAGTCGCCACTTGGCATAATCCGGTGTGCCAAGTTACCGTTGGAAAATCCTTTTTCAAAACCATTTGACTCTTTAAACTGGTTTGCGAACAGAGATTCTACTTAAGAAATTTTGTTGACCAAGGGGAAGGTGTTAGGCACCCCTCGATCCCGTGGTTCCACCACGGTCGTTCGGTGGAGTACATTTGTTAATTTGACGCTACAAATGCATAAATTACACAAAGCATGCAAAAACAATCAATCACACAAACAAAACCAAACAATCCAAAATTCAAAATCAAAATAATGTCCAGTCCAAATTATACAATACAGGAATACATAATGCGGAAATATAAATCTATTCTACCCTAGACTAATCCTATACTATGCTCTACCACTTCACCCGATGCCTAGGGCCTTCACCACGAACATCTTCCAAGTACAAAGTACTTTGGGGCATTTCCCGAATAAATTAATACAAATCCTTTGAAGCATTCCCCGACCAAATAAATACATTTTTTAGTGCGAGAAAATCAAATTATTCAACAAAATTTCAAACATTCCATGGAATTTCCAACATTCAACCAAAGCCGTCAATTCTAAACATTCCACGAAAATACTTATTTCTAAATTCGCCTACCCAGCCTATATTCGCCTATCCAATTAGCGACCTAAAACCGTGAAACTATCGAGTTCACCAACGTTATTCATGTTTATTCCAAGTTGAACAAAATGTAACAATAAAACCATCATTAACCAAATTCATAATTTTATCAATCTC
Organism: Capsicum baccatum var. pendulum; assembly: GCA_030864225.1. Lineage (NCBI taxonomy): Eukaryota > Viridiplantae > Streptophyta > Magnoliopsida > Solanales > Solanaceae > Capsicum > Capsicum baccatum. The sequence continues at coordinate 164,656,894 of CM061560.1, forward strand.
GTAATTCCACCCCAATTTTCCTTTTATCAACCCATTAAAACATGATAAAACTCATTCCTCAAACCAACATAGCTGAATCACAAACGTCATGATCAACATCAACAAAAATCCAATAAAACATAATAACACCACACATATTCACAATCCATTCAACACACTAAGATAGATAAAAAGAGAGCGGGTTAATAAATGGACCTTTCAACAATCTGATCTTTGTTGATAATAACAAAACATGGACTTGGAATTTCGAATAATACCTCAACGTCTATGAATCCAACTCGAATAGAAAAATAGCAATCTGAACTGAAGCCTCAAACGACCTTCCAATAATTGACTTTCGTTGATAATAAAGAATTAAAGAAGCCAAACTTCGAACCCCGACTAGAAAATCTTAACGAACAGCCACCTCAATGCCGCTTTCAACCAATTATTATTAGATTAAAGAGATAAAATGCACACAAAAACCTTGAATCAAACTTCAATCCAAACAAACCAACTTGAATTAAAGATCAATAATCAACCCGAGGCCAACCTAAAACTTTTGATGACTGCCCGCCAAACGCACCTAACTCGGAGCGACGCCAAAAAGTACGTGCGCTGCTGCAATGGATTTCAGTCGCTAGTTTGGTTTTCTCCGATGGAATTGCTTCAAATGGTTTTGGACGGACAATAGAGATGAATTTCAGGTGGATTAGACCGGAGAAGATCAAGAATATTGGAGAATTATTCACCAAAAAATCTCACCTAATCTGTGGTTTGTCTCCTCTATTTTACCTTCCCATTTTCAATCTTCTTCTTTCATCTCCCTCTCTCAGATTCTCTCGCTTCTTCTCTCCTTTATCACATCTCTCCCTCAATTTTTCCTCCATCTATATTCCGTAGAGTGTGGGTATGTATATGTGGTGAGGGATGGCTAATGGTGAGGTAGGTGGGGTCACATGGGGTAGGGGGTGATGTGGTTTTTGATTGGATGGGTTATTAGGATAGGGTAGGTAGGTGTTGTTTTTTAATTGGAGGGATACGAGTTAGGTGTCTATTTTTGTTTGGGTAGGCTGCTAGGATAAGACAAAATTAGTTAGAGGATTGTTATTTTTGTTATTTGTGGAGGGATTATCACACGGGTGAGGGTACACGGTAGGATAAGGTAAAAATGGGTAAAACGACATTGGGGAGGAACGAAATTAGGCGTCTACATCATGCCCCCTTTGAATGTAAACATGAAGTGTTTTCAGACAAAGAAGTAGACAGCGAGACCAAATTTTGACCTGACCATTATCCAAAGAAAGAAACAAAAGGAAGAAGAACAATCGGGTTTTGACATAAGACATCCCACCTACTCACATTATGAAAGGATCAAGTGACAAGTATCTCAACTTTTGGAAGGAGATGGACTATACCGAGTTGGAGAGTTGAGTAAGGTTCCATCAGGGTTTTGATCCGCGACTTTGTCATTACATAAAAAAAATAAAAATTTAACAAGTTAAAACATAAATGAAATTACAAAATCTTATTTATTCAACTTATGTTGGCTCATGACTCGACTTTCATCACCCTATTCTTCAGGAAGGCTCCTGACTTGCAATTTCTTTCAACTTGTTGCTTGGATTTCAATTGCTTCGCTTTGTTGCTTGACTTTTTGTTTCTTCACTCTATTCTCCAGGCGGGTTCCTGACTTGCTATTTCATCACTTTGTTGCTTGACTTTTATTTCTTCACTCTGTTCTCCAGGCGGGCCTCTGACTTGCTATTTCATCACCCTGTTCTTCAGGCGGGCTAAATCCAAAATTAAAACTAGAACGAAAATTATCCCAAACAAGAATTATGATAAATTAGTATTTTATTTTTGAAAACGTTGTCCCATTCTTCAGAAGGGTCCTGAACAGAAAGTAAAGTCCCATTTTTTAGGAGAGTCCTGAATTTAAAGTAAATTCCAATTTTTCAGGAGGGTCTTGAACAAAAAGTAAATTCCCTTTTTTCAGGAGGGTACTGAACATAAAGTAAAATCCCATTTTCAGGAGGGTCCTGAACATAAAGTTAAATCCCATTTTTCAGAAGGGTCCTGAACAGAAAGTAAAGTCCCATTTTTTAGGAGAGTCCTGAATTTAAAGTAAATTCCAATTTTTCAGGAGGGTCTTGAACAAAAAGTAAAATCCCGTTTTTCAGGAGGGTCATGAACATAAAGTAAATTCCTATTTTTCAGGAGGGTCCAGAATATAAAGTAAATTCCCATTTTTCAGGAGGGTCCTAAACATAAATTAAAATACCCTTTTTTCAGTAGGGTCCTGAATAAAAGTAAAATCCCCATTTTTCAGGTGGGTCCTGAACTGAAAGTAAAATCCCATTTTTTTTCGAAGGGTCCTGAACAAAAGTAAAATCCCATTTTTTAGGAGGGTCCTGAACAAAAGTAAAATCCTATTTTTTAGGAGGGTCCTGAACAAAAGTAAAATCCCATTTTTTTTTTGCAGAAGGGTCCTGAACAAAAGTAAAATCCCATTTTTCAGAAGGGTCCTGGATAGAAAGTAAAATCCCATTTTTCAAGAGGGTCCTGAACAGAAAGTAAAATCCCATTTTTCAGGAGGGTCCTGAAAAAAAGTAAAGTCCCAATTTTCAGGAGGGTCCTGAACAGAAAGTAAAATCCCATTTTTTGTAGGAGGGTCCTGAACAAAAGTAAAATCCAATTTTTTTTCAGGAGGGTCCTGAACAAAAGTAAAATCCTATTTTTCAGGAGGGTCCTGAACAGAAAGTAAAATCCTATTTTTCAGGAGGGTCTTGAACATAAAGTAAAATCTCATTTTTTAGGAGGGTCCTAAACACAAAGTAAAATCCTATTTTTCAGGAGGGTCCTGAACAGAAAGTAAAATCCTATTTTTTAGGTGGGTCCTGAATTGAAACTAAAATCCCATGGATGTGCATTTCCGATGATAGCTGGATTAAGTGAAGCAAATTTGCCCCTATTTCAACAAAGAAAATTTGTCAGTTAAAAACTTAGTGGTGGTTTGCAGATCTTGGCTTCTCAGGTATTGGCCAACACTCGTTTCTTTAATCTTTGTTCCAAATCGCTAACACTTTCCCTGTCTTAGCGCATCATTGACCCAGATCCAGATTGAGAGAAGTGAGTTCTGACTCGCGTAATGGGCTTCCATTTTACCATGCCTCTAAGGTGCACCCTTTTCCCAAATTTGAATGTTTCCACAAATCCAACAGCATGTCGGTTGATAGAGTTCCTTTGTTTAGTGTTGAATTACGATCATATTTCTTTTTTGTGCTGTTCCGTGGCTTTTCATCATATAATTGGAAAGACTGGTAGTAAATTTTGAAATCCTTTCTGGCTTGTTTTGACACAGACTTGACTTAAAATGTAAAGGAATGATGGTGACTTTTATTTTGATAAATGATAAAAAAAGACAAAAAGCATGAATATGTAAATAAAACAAAAGGGCAATGTCCCATATTCAAAAATAAAACTTATCCGAATACGACAACCAACTCCAATGAGTATGACATGCATTTTGGATTGAGCTGCCTGATCTTCCTATCCAGACTCCCCATTTGTTGTTGATTTCGTACCTTTTGCCGCTGAGCCGCTTCTTCAAATCCATTGGACTCATACACCACATTCGATTGACTTCATATTAAAAGACTTTCATCAACAAATCTCTTTCTTCTCACTTTTCACTTTTCTCTTGAACTCTCCATCGCCTTACAGTGCCCATGAGGGTTTTCACTAATAAGACTCTCATTATTATTTCTCTCCACTTACCATCGCCTTATGGTGCCTGCAAAGGTTTTCACTAATAAGACTCTCATTTTTATTCCTCTCCACTCACCATCACCTTATGGTGCCTGCAAAGGTTTTCACCAATAAAACTCTCTCATTTTTATTTTCTCTCAACTCGCCATCGCCTTATGATGCCCACGGGGGTCTTCACCAATAAGACTCTCTCATTTTTGTATTTCTTTCCTGATTTCTTATGCTGAAGGAGACAAGTGGTACTTCACAATGTATCATCATATCCATTGCATGCTTAGCCTTAACATTATCGAAAATTGATCTGAAGGAATTTCTTTGGTTGTAACTCAGCTTTTAGTTAAGGTTAGAAAAGATGGTAAGGGGCTCAAATGATACTTGAAGTAGGGGTGGGACTTACAACTTTTGGAACCGACTCAAAAAACACATTAACTCATGCCCCAGTTTTGTTGAATGGGTGAATCTTAAATCTTTATTGGGTTGGACCGAGTCCAAAATAGGGCAGCCTACGTATCTCACTCCCGAGAGAGGAGAATCAGGTCGCACGTAGTTCAATCAGCTTGTTCTTTGTTTTGATTTGATTGATTTTTTTTCGAACTCTTTCTTTTATTCTTATTTTCTTGAAATTTATCTTTGAATCTATTTTTATTCGAAAAGAGGGATATGAAAGAAAAAAAACGAAGCTCAAACGGGTAAACAAAGGATGACAAAATGTTTGAATAGAAGAATAAAATGCCTTCATCATATCAATCTTCAAAAATGCAAGTACTAAACATGCAATAAACTCAACAAAGGATCAAATATCATACATAGTATATTTAGACTGCATTAGCATTGATATCCATTCAATATCTGTCAAATATAGGGCTCCACTGGGTAACACTTTCTTCACAACGGAGGGACCTTGCCAATTAGGGGAGAACTTGCCTTTCGCTTCAACCTGGTGAGGAAGGATACGTCTCAATACCAACTGACCAACTTCAAAATTCCTGGGATGGACCTTTTTGTTATACGCTCGAGTCATCCTCCTCTGATACAACTGGACATGTAACACAGATGTTAGCCTTTTTTCCTCAATCAAACTCAAATGATCTAGTTAGGTTTTTACCTATTCGTCATCATAAATATCTACTTCTAAAATGACTCGAAGAGAGGGAATTTCAACTTCTGCAGGGATGACTGCTTTTGTCCAATACACTAATAAATATGGAGTTCCCCCTGTTGAAGTGCGAACAGTGGTGCGATAACCTAGCAATACAAACGGCAACTTTTTATGCCACTGTCTAGACCTTTGTACCATTTTTTACAGTATCTTTTTTATATTCTTATTGGCGGCTTCTAAAGCACCATTGGCCTTTGGGCGATATGGAGTAGAATTTCGATACACGATCTTAAACTGTTGACATACTTCTTGCATCAAATGACTATTGAGATTGGCAGCATTGTCTGTAATGATCATCTTAGGAATTTCAAATCTACAAATAATATTGGCATGAACAAAATCTACCACAGCCTTCTTTGTCAATGACTTGAAAGTTACTGCTTCTACCCATTTTGTGAAGTAGTCAATGGCTACCAAAATGAACTTATGTCCATTTGATGTCTTCGGCTCGATCGGTCCAATCACATCCATTCCCCAAGCAACTAACGGATATAGAGCATCCATTACATGCAACTCAATAGGAGGAGAACGTATCAGATCACCGTGTACCTGGCATTGATGACACTTTCGAACAAGTTGAATAGAATCCCTTTCCATAGTAAGCCAGTAATAACCTTCTCAAAGAATCTTCTTTGACAAGACATGACTGTTCATATGCGACCTGCATACTCCAGAGTGTATTTTAACCATGATTTCTGAGGCTTTTCTTGCATCTACACACCTCAAAAGTTCGAGATCTGGGGTTCTCTTATACAAGATTCCCCCAATTAAGAAAAACCCATTAGCCAAATGCCTAATAGTCCTCTTTTGATCATTGGTGGCATATGCTGGGTATTCTCCTGACTGAATTTACCGCCTGATATCCAAGAACCAAGGTTCTCCATCGATCTCTTCTTCAACCGCATTACAGGAAGCATACTGATCACGACTTTGTATATGCACTAGATCGATATAGGATTTGTCAGGATGTTGAAGCATTGAAGACAGAGTGGCTAAAACATCAGAAATTTCATTACGAATCCTTGGAATATGCCTATATTTTACTAGCACAAACCGTTGACAAAGCGCCTGCAAGCATTGTCAATACAGGATGAGCTTTAAATATTGCATCTCCCAATCGTCTTGAATTTGATGGACGAGGAAATCTGAATCTCCCAACACCAATATTTCTTGGACTCTCTTATCAACAGATAACCTCAAACTAAAAATACAGGCTTCATACTCTGCCATATTGTTAGTACAGTACAATCAAAGTTGTTCTGTTACCGGGAAATATTGTCCCAATTCAGAGATAAGAACCCCACCTATTCCAACTCCATTTATATTGACAGCTCCATCGAAGAATAACCTCCAACCTGGATCAGCATCTATAACGACTTCATCGAGACATGACACTTTTTCATCAGGAAAATATGTCTTTAATGGATCGTACTCTTCATTGATGGGATTCAGCAAGATGATCTACCAAGGCTTGGGTTTTTATGGCGTTTCGAGTCACATATAAAATGTCGAACTCGGTAAGCAATATTTGCCACTTTGCTAATCAACCCATTGGCACAGTCTTCTGAAAGATATACTTTAAAAGATCCATGCGGGAGATGAGATAAGTAGTATAGGATGAGAGATAATGCTTCAACTTTTGTGCTACCCAAATTAGGGCACAACACATCCTTTTAAGAAGAGTATACCTGGCCTCATATGCGGTGAAATTCTTGCTAAGATAATAAATGGCATGCTCCTTTTCGCCTGTGATATCATGTTGACCCACCAGGCTCTGGGGGTACCAGCACGGGCGGATTTGATAAATATCTTTTGATTCGATTGAACTCTTCCTGACATTCTTCAGTCCATTTTACCACAACGCTCTTTTTCAGCAACTTGAATATGGGCTCACAAGTGGTTGTGAGTTGAGCAATAAACCTGCTAATGTAGTTCATTCTACAAAGCAAACTCATCCCCTCCATTCTATTCTTGGGCGGGGGCAAATCCTGAATAGCTTTGATTTTTGAGGGATCCAATTCAATTCCCCAACGGTTGACTACAAACCCCAATAGCTTTCTATACGGAACTCCAAATATACATTTTACCGGGTTGATTTTGATATTATACCTGTGAAGCCTTTCAAAGAACTTTCTTAAATCTTTAACATGGTCGGACTGACTTTTTGACTTAATAATCACATCATCTACGTAGTCCTCAATCTCCTTATGCATCATATCATAAAACATAGTGGTCATGAATCTCATGTATGTTGCTCCAGCATTATTTAAACCGAATGGCATCACTCGATAACAATAGGTTCCCCTTGGTGTGATAAAAGATATCTTCTTCGCGTCTTTATCATCCATAATAATCTGGTGATATCTGGCATAACAATCCACAAAAGAGGCAATATCGCGTTTAGCATAGTTTTCTAACAAAATATGGATATTGGGCAGTGAATAATCATCTTTGGGACTTGCTCTGTTCAAATCACGATAATCAACACACACTCGAATTTTGCCATCTTTCTTTGGTATGGGAACAATATTGGATAACCACATGGAATAACAAGCCACTCGAATTACTTTGGTTTCAAGTTTTTTTATGATTTCCTCTTTAATTTTAATACTTACATCCGTTTTAAACTTGCTCAACTTCTGTTTGGCAGTAGGGAACGCGGGATCAGTTGTCAATTTGTGAGCCACTAATTCAGTGCTTAAACTAGGCATATCATAATAAAACCATTCAAAAACATCCTTATAATCAATTAATGCTTGAATCATTCCATATTTTAGCTGTGACAAAGCATGTATACTGATTTTAGTTTCCCTAACATCTTCTTGATCCCCAAGATTTATTGGCTCAGTTTCATTCAAATTAAGATTCGGTTTGTCTTCAAACTGTTCCAACTCTTTACTTATTTCTTCTAGTGCTTTTTCTTCATCATATTCCTCATTCTGCTTTATTACATCTTGATTAGTTTGGATTTTAAGATCAGGCTGAAAATTCTGCATGCATGTTATGTAATTATAATCAGCATAAAGAGAACTGTGTAAAAGAAAAAAAAGAAAAACAAAACATATTAGACACGAAACAAAGGGGACATTGCATTTCATTAAATAAAAAGATAGAAGGGTTTAAACATAGATGCCAAAATAACATAAACAAACTAAAATCCGAATTACAACCCTAAAATAGCTTGGATAAATAGAAAGAAAAAAAATAAACTACTAAAACTCCCTCCTGATGGGGAAATGAGTGACTTTCCAATTATTGAGCCGGACAGCTAGACCTATGAATTGCACGTCTGCCATACTGGTACCTTCTCCTGCTTCGACCATATCAACTTTAATAAAAAGGTTCTGGAAGTCATCAACCAATTTAACTTCAAATTCCACATTCTTCGTGACACTTCTCTTAATAAATAATATACTGAGTAGTGGCATTGGGTGAGGGAGTGACCATGTTTCCTTTTTTCTTCCATTGGCTTTCTTCAGATCTTCAACTGTAGGCTCAAATCCCAGACTAAACGTGCCCACGTTCTCACTTAGACATATGGGATGAACTATACCATGCAGAGACGCTCCCAAACCATTTCCTAGCTCAAATCTGTATTTCCAAAGTTCACTCACCATCATGATAGAAGCAGAAGACAATTGTGGTCCAGGTATAGCCTGCCATTCAAGGATACGATTTACTGGCACTGTATCAAAAATTTGATAGACAAATGTCTCCTCTACATTAGTTGCTTCAATAATAGACAAGGGACAATCTTCGAAGGTGGGCAAATATCCTTCACCGTGAATAACCGCTTCTTGCCTATCATGGTCAAACATAATCATTTGGTGCAGTGTAGATGCAACCGCCTTGGACTTGTGGATCCATGGCCTTCCCAATAATATATTATAGGAGGAGTCTACATTCAATACTTGAAACTCTATGGCGAACGCAACAGGACCTATGGTAAACATTAGTTCTATTTCGCTAATGGAATTTGATGTTGCTCCATCGAAAGCCCTAACACATACATTGTTGGGCTTGATCCTATTAGAACCAATATTCAACTTTTTCAAAGTAGAAATAGGGCAAATATTTGCACCTGAACCTCCATCAATCATAACATGAGTGACGTATAAATCTTCATACTTCACTCTAATATAAAGGCCCTGGTTATGCCCTATACCTTCAACAGGTAATTCATCATCAGAAAAGCTGATTTAATTAACCTCAAAGATTTTTCCAACCATTTTCTTGAGTTGGTTGATTGTAATATCCCTAGGAACATATGCTTCATTTAATACCTTTAGTAAAATATCACGATGCTCCTTGGAGTGCAACAACAAATATAAAAGGGAAATTTGAGCAAGGGTTTTCTTCAACTGGTCTAATATTGAATACTTTGGCAATTTCATATTTTTCTAAAATTCTTTGGCTTCTTATTCGGTGATAGGCTTTTTAATAGATAATGGTCCACTCACCGTTGGCTTGGACTTTCTTAAGCTTTCAGGGATGAAGCATCTTCTTGACCTAGTTAAACCCCCTACCTCATCTACATCTTCCACTACTTCTTTCCCATGATAGGTTATCACAGTCCGCCCATAATTCTAGGGAACCCTTTTCGTATCAACTATCGGGGGTTGGATCACCGGTTTGAGGACAATAGGCGCTGCCAGTGCTCCTTTCATCGTCAATATAAGCTGACTCATAGCTCCCACCACTGTCAACTTAGGTTTATCCTAACTTAAATCAACATACCTTTTGGTGTCTTATATTGTGATCAGGGCTTTCTTTGTACTTTCTCAAGCTTTATTTTCTCTTATTCCTTCTCGGTTCAATGACAATGCTTTCAAAGACTCTGCTACATTCACTGATTTCTCCTCAATGGTCTGTATCTTGACAATAGGCTTATAACCCCTAGAAGAATCTTTCCCATCATATATCAATTCTAATATATTGGCTTTTGCATGGGTTGGCAGCGGATTCTAGTTAATGTTTGGACCCTCCGAGGCCTGGACCAGCATCTGATTTGTGTTAGTTAAATCTTGGACAACTCTCTTTAAATACCAACATGTCTCGATATCATAGCCTGGCATATCAGAACAGTACGCGCACCTTAAAGAATAATCGAGATTCCTCGGTAGTGGATTTAAAAGCCTTCCTTGAATTAGGCTTAAAACCTTCAACTTTCTCAACCTATCAAAAAAGCTAGCATATGACTCCCCAAGAGGTGTGAATTGATTTTTGACTGCCTTCTCCTTCTTATACTTAGGCCTAGGCTGAAAATTGAGTCTGGAGGGGTTTTCGTAATTTGGTGGAGTAAATGGGTGATTTTGTGGAGCTTGCGTGTGCCACTGCGAGTAAGAAGGGGTTTGGGCATATGGCTGTGCGCTATATATTGGGTAAGGGGGTAGAGGAATGGAATATAAAGGGTTTTGTGGAGGGTAGTAATGGTGGGGAGGAATATATGGAGCTTGGACGTAGACTTGGGCTTGGGATTGGGGATAGGGACAAGGTGGTCTTTTAGGATAAGAATGGGTTCCAGCTACGACAGTCGCCACATCCTCTTTCTCTTTTCTACCTCCAAATGCGCTTGATCCACCTTGAATCGCTTGTATAGTGGCTTTTAATGCAGCAAAACTCACTATTCGGCCGGTCTTAATTCCATCCTCTATCATCTCCCCCATTTTGAGGACTTCCATAAAAGATTTTCCCATTGCCGGAAGTAAATGTTGAAAATAGGTCTCATCCTGTGCCTGAATAAAAACTTCTACCAACTTACTTTCTTTCATTGGAGGCTTTACCCTGGCAGCCTGTTCACGCCACCTTATCGCGTATTCCCTAAAACCTTCAGTGCTCTTTTTCTTCATGTTGACCAAGGATTTTTCATCTTAAATCAGGCCGATGTTATACTGAAAATGTTGAACAAATTTAGAACCCAAATCATCCTAGCTGTTCCATTTATCGATATCTTGATCGATAAACCATTCTAAGGCCAGATCAGAAAGACTCTCGCCAAAAGAGGCCATGAGCAATTCTTCTTTTCCTCTTGCAACCCTCAACTGGTTGCAATAACGTCTCAAGTCTGCAATGGAATCACCGTGTCCTACATACTTCTCGAACTTAGACATCTTAAAACTGAGGGAAAGGTTGATGTCTGGGAACATGCAAAGATCTTTATAGGAAACACTCCTATAATCACCGATTCCTTGCAAATTCCTCATAGCCTGTTCTAGACTTTTCAATTTCTGGGCTATGATATCTTGTTCCTCCATTGCGACAGGTTTCTCTGTATCAAATGGAAATGTAGGCAGATGAGTGTAACCATACGGATCATTCTTTTGCAAAGTAGGCTCCGAGGTATAATACTGACTATCTAAAACCTTTAGTATTGGCTCACTGGCATACCTAGGAAGCCTTATTGTGGGACGCACAACATATATGGGAGTTTCATGTGGTGGCGGAGCCACAAATATAGGGGTGATCGGTGGCGCTAACTGAGCAGTTGTTCTGGATTGGGGAGATGCCAAGGGCACACCAGAACTTCCAGGATAATAATGTCGCGGAGTGAATCCTAGCACATGCTCAGGTGACTCAGTAGGAGCAAAGAATTACGCCTGAGAGAGCGGTGTATAGTTAGATATATTCCCAAGACCTTCAGGGAGTGGAGAAGGAGACATTTCGCTGGCCCATGCCCGGGGCAAATCTATCAGTTGTTGTCTGAGCCTTACTACCTCATCATTGTGTTCTGAACTTTCTTCTCTGTGATCCTGATCTGGGTCAATGAGCGAATTTTCAATCTCCCTGCTATCCATGACGAGCTTTTCTTTGGATCTAGTGAAGTATGGGTGACTAGTCAGAGTTCTACAAACCTACCACTATTATCTAAAAGAACATTCTCATCAAAGACGACATCCGTTAGGATTAGGGCACACAACAAGCATGGGAATCATATTGGTAAAATTGCCTTAAATTCATGTTCATTTCTACCAGCTTTTGAGGGTAGCGAGGTCATTTTAGCATCATCCTGATTTTTATCTACACTTATTTTTTTATCTACACTTATTATTATTATTATTATATTATTATTATTACATTTTTTTCGTATCCATCTATGCTCTTTTCTTTTCTCTCGTTATCTACCTTTATTTTATATTCTTTATGGCTTTTGTTTTTCTTTAGAAGAGGAAAAATAATGAAAAATAACGAAACAAAATGATTAGATCGAACCCAAAAGTAGGTTGCCTACGTATCAAGTTGTGCATGAATCAGATCTTGCGTAGTTCGGGCAGCATGTGCATAAACATTACCCACTTTTTTTTTTACGAAAACAAAAATAAACAAACAAAGGAAAGGTGTAACATCATAACCTTTTGAAGAAAGAAAACAACAAAACGTACAAAAAGTTTGGGACCACTTTAAAACTAAACAATAAATACGAAACAACATTCTAAACCCCCTAAGACGGCATAGGTGAAATTACTAATAAAGACCCTAATAACGAAAATAACTTGACTTCGACTTAAACCAGACACCACCCTACAATGACTGACACATAAAAAGCTCAAACTGAATAAAGATAAGAAATACTCTTTCAGACTGGTGCTCTGCATGATGACCCTGGCTGAGATGGACCTGCCTCTGAAGTTCTCTTTCTCCCATTTAAAATTTATAACATATCATGTACAGACACCCTAATATTAGGGAAGAATCTTCGGGTCCGTATTCCTGCCTCATGAGAAGTGCACTTGGAAAGATTATTCTGACACCTTTCTACCGTCTTGAACAAATCTGCTAACTGAACTCTTTGTGTTTCCACTTTAGATCCTACACTTTCATCCTGATGGTTGTCTACTATGCATTCTTTCTTTATTCTCCCTCTAAGCTACGCTGGTAAGGGTTGACTGATACCCCGAGGGATTGATTGAAGCCAGACCTTATATCCATGAGTGTAGCCCGAATTATCCAAACTTTCTTTGAGTGTGTCCACACCTAGCTTTGTCGCATGCTTCCAAAATTGTTTGTACTTTCTCTCACCTAAGGCTTAGTCCTCAAAGTACTCAACATCCATCATAAGATCCACTGCTGGTGGCACATCCTATAGCCTACCCAACTGGAGCAATACCCTAGAAGGACTGTATGGTCTGGTACAATTGAGCCCTAATATAACTAAAGGGATCTGCGTCTGACAACCCAACAATACTATCTTTGGTTGAAGCCATAGATAAGTCCACAAAATGTTATCCCTGGTTTTTGACTCAAGAAATTCAATCCAAGCATCGACTCCCACGGTTAACGAGAATTTATCCAAATGCAACCTGGAGTCCATGGCTTTCACTAGATTAGGAATACAACAATCTAACACGTCTGGTCTAACTAAAGAAGGCGCATGCAAATGATCCATCATCCATAACTGCAATATCAGGTTACTTCCCTCAAAAAGTCTCCTTCCCCCCTTCACTTCGGTTAAAGCCTTATATATTTCTGTTAAGATCATGGGTATGAGAGTGAACCTGCCCTTTTGATTAATGCCCTTGTCGTTTTGATCCTTATGAAATAGGACCATCACCACAGATTGCAAACGGGTATTAATACGTGTTTCTTCTAGTGGAAACACTAAAGTACCTAACAAAGCGAGGGTCAAGACTACAAGATTTTTTCTCTCCCACTTCTCCTTAGTCACATGAAATTCATCCAAAAAGCAATCAAAACCTTTTGAGGGCCCGAATCTAGTGAACAAAAAGTATAAAGAAACCCACAAATCACTTAACCAACCCAAATGCATACCCTTACTTTTTAAACCACAAGACTGCAAAAATCTTACGCCAGTATGATTTCGTGCTCGGATCATATCCTTCTAGATATAGGGCAAATGCAACAAACCAGATATTTCTGCCAAAGTAGGAGTCATTTCACATTTCCCAAACCTGAACACCAAACTACTTGGATCCCAAAAGGTCAACAAAGCCTCTTTTAAATCTGGACGAGGGGTAACATGAAGAAGTTCTGTAAGATCACCAAATATTTTCATCAGTTTTTGCTGATCAACATAGTTAAACATTTCCCACCATTTGATTAACTTTTTGGGCACCTTGACAACCATCAGAACTCTATACTTGGTGAACAAATCCATCCTGTAATAACACATAAGACGTTATCTCAAAAATTCGACAAGAGTAGAAGATTCCCAACCCTTGGGATTTTCGATGCAAGAATATATCGATGGGATAGATCACATTCAGGACCCCCATTTCCCGAACAGAAATACTGAGCGAAATCAGTCTATTTGGCGAACAACTCTAGATTACGGGGCGAGAGACCTAGGCCAATAATAAGACAAAGGCCAACACAAAAATTACTGGACCCACCGAGGGTTGCCTACGTATCCCAACCCGAGGGGAGGGAATCAGGTATGCGTAGTTCATCCAGATTGGATAATTAGCGATGAACTAGTAAATTGACCCTAACTTAAGAGACACAACCAAAAACAAACGAGAAAAAAAAACTTTTGGATTTTCAGCTAGACATTTTAACTAAGACTGACACCACCAATTATGAAGAAAAAATCTTTTTTGTATATTTGTTTTTGAAATATAAGTAGAAAAGACAAACTTTTTTTTTGAATTTATGGTACTTTGAGAAGACAAATGCAAAACGTAAAAAAAATCTTTTTGAGTTTTTGGATCGTGAGGAACAAAAGCCATAAAGAATTCTAAAATAAACTACGACATTATTTTTTTTCATTCTTTTCGACTCACTTTTCTATTTTTTCTTTTTCGTTTTGCCTACGCACCTTACTCCTAACAATTTTTTTTCAAAAATCAGTCCGTCAAATGACCATGTTACCCTTAAAACTACAGCAGTTAGCACGTAGGGATGCATTAGAGGTGAGTCTCCTACAAAGGGCCATATGGGTCCCTCTAGGTCTCCGTATGATGCACATAAGCATGACCTAAAGGCTGGCCTACGTTGTGATTTACTAACAAGGTTGTTCAGGGGAGCATATGGTCGACTGTGGCTGCTTTGCTTTCCACCTACTCCATAACACCGATAGCTCACCCCCTAAAATAAGGGAGACTCAGCTAGAGGTTGTGTACAACATGTGTACTACGGACATGTTGCAGAAAGAAGACCGAGGGTGGACTCATGATGACAGATATAAAGCAGTAACACATAGGATTAATACTATAAACAAAGAGCACAAAAACGCACAAAAATGAAAATAACACAAACAATAATCACAAATAATGCTTATACACTCATAATGCCAAACAAAGCCGATACGACTCCAAAAATAGCTCAAATTCTAAAAACATGTCATTGATTCCCCTGCAGAGTTGCCAGAGCTGTCACACCCCTTTTTCGTTCTTAAAAAATGGTTATAATTAAATGTTTGAAAAGGGTTTTATTATTTAAGTGACAAGAAATGAAATTTTTTTTTTCAAAAAAAAGGATTATTTACATTATTTTTTGTTATTCAGAGTCGCCACTTGGCATAATCCGGTGTGCCAAGTTAGCATTGAAAAATCCTTTTTCAAAACCATTTGACTCTTTAAACTGGTTTGCGAACAGAGATTCTACTTAAGAAATTTTGTTGACCAAGGGGAAGGTGTTAGGCACCCCTCGATCCCGTGGTTCGACCACGGTCGTTCGGTGGAGTATATTTTCTAATTTGACGCTACAAATGCATAAACCACACAAAGCATGCAAAAACAATCAATCACACAAACAAAACCAAGCAATCCAAAATTCAAAATCAAAATAATGTCCAGTCCAAATTATACAGTACAGGAATACATAATGCGGAAATATAAATCTATTCTACCCTAGACTAATCCTATACTACACTCTACCGCTTCACCCGATGCCTCGGGCCTTCACCACGAACATCTTTCAAATACAAAGTACTTCGAGGCATTTCCCAGATAAATTAATACAAATCCGTTGAAGCATTCCCCGACCAAATGAATATATTTTTTAGTGCGAGAAAATCAAATTATTCAACAAAATTTCAAACATTCCATGGAATTTCCAACATTCAACCAAAGCCGTCAATTCTAAACATTCCACGAAAATACTTATTTCTAAATTCTCCTACCCAGCCTATATTTGCCTATCCAATTAGTGACCTAAAACCGTGAAACTATCGAGTTCACCAACGTTATTCATGTTTATTCCAAGTTGAACAAAAAGTAACAATAAACCATCATTAACCAAATTCATAATTTTATCAATCTCGTAATTCCACCCCAATTTTCCTTTTATCAACCCATTAAAACATGATAAAACTCATTCCTCAAACCAACATAGCCGAACCACAAACGTCATGATCAACATCAATAAAAATCCAACAAAACATAATAAAACCACATATATTCACAATCCATTCAACGTACTAAGATAGATAAAAAAAGAGTGGGTTAAGAAATGTAGCTTTCAACAATTTGATCTTTCTTGATAATAAGAAAACCTAGACTTGGAATTTCGAATAGAACCTCAATAGTGATGAATCTAACTCGACTAGAAAAATAGAAATCTGAATTGAAGTCTCAAACAACCTTCTAATAATCGAATTTCGTTAATAATAAAGAATTAAAGAAGCCAAACTTCGAACCCCTACTAGAAAATCTCAACGAACAACCACCTCAATGCCATTTTCAACTAATTATTATTAGATTAAAGAGATAAAATCCATGCAAAAACCTCAAATCGAACTTCAATCCAAAAAAACAACTCAAATTAAAGATTAATTATGAAACCGAGGCCAACCCAAAACTTTTAATGACTGCCCACCAAATGTGCCTAACTCGGAGTGATGCCAAACAGTACGTGCGCTGCTATAATGGATTTCAGTCGCTAGTTTGGTTTTCTCCGAGGGAATTGCTTCGACTGATTTTGGACGGATAATAGAGATGACTTTCAGGTGGATTAGACTGGAGAATATCAAGAATTTTAGTGAATTATTTGCCGAAAAATCTTACCTAAGCTGTGGTTTTTCTCCTCTATTTTACCTTCCCATTTTCAATCTTCTTCTTTCATCACCCTCTCTCAGATTCTCTCCCTTCTTCTCTCCTTTCTCATATCTCTCCCTCAATTTTTCCCTCCGTCTATATATCATGGAGTGTGGGTATGTATATATGGTAAGGTTAGGGTAGTGGTGAGGTAGGTGAGGTCACATGGGGTAGGGGGTAGGGTGTGATGTGGTTTTTGACTGGATGGGTTGTTAGGATAAGGTAGGTAGGTGTTGTTTTTTAATTGGAGGGATAAGGTTTAGGTGTCTATTTTTGTTTGGGTAGGCTGCTAGGATAAGACAAAATTGGTTAGAGGATTGTTATTTTTGTTATTTCTGGAGGGATTATCATACGGGTGAGGGTACACTGTAGGATAAGGTAAAAATGGGTAAAACGACATCGGGGATGGATGAAATTAGGTGTCTACAAAGTAAATAACAAAACATAAAGTAACAATACAAAGATTTATCCTAGTTTGGAACACCAATGTAGTGTCTACATCCAGTCCCCTTGGGTTTTGAAGTTTCCTTAAATCGTTTAAATTTTAGCTCGAGTATAATGATAAGAAATAAGTTCTGAAGATTGAGTTTGCTCTTCAGATCTTGTGACAAAGCTTCGGTTAAAGTTACAAAGTTGAATCGATCCTACTATTTATATAAAATTTATAAACTCATGTTATAGATCTTTGTAAGACTAAGAATGAGACACTTTAAATTTTCTCCTTGAAGTTGCATAAGAAGTGTCTGTCTTCGATCTTCTTCTTTTATAGTCTTTGGCTGCTACTCTTCATTAGAAAATCAAAGAGATTTCTTCTCAATCAAGAATTTAAATTGATTGTTTGATTAAGGAATGTAGCCGTTAGATATGTCTATATATGGATTTGGATCACCTCCACATTAGATATTTCTATGATCTATTTTTCCTTTTAGTCTTTATGTCCATGTGACGGTTTTGCCCTTTCTTCTTTTATTTAAATCCAAATTAATTTCCTGATTGATCTATTCTATCGTGTTTTCTAGGATGGTAATTCTCCTTCATTTCAAACATATTTGATTAATTATATTACCATACTTGTTTGAGTGTCATGATCTTCATGTGAGATGTATTTCCATGTCTAGAGCCAGCTTTGTTTATCAGTGGTCTTTAATATCATGCAAGTTCTAACAATCTCCCCCTTTTTGATAATGACAAACAATTGTAAACATCAGTAGACTTCTCTGTTAGACATCTTGTTGCCCCTAACTTTGTAAGCATATGTCGACTTTGCTTTCCCTGACATTGTAGGTATCAGTCAACTTTGCTCCCCTTGACTTGTGAGCATCTTTACTGATTAAGATATCGACCTTGTAAGTTGATAGTTGACTTATCCTGACTTATAAGTGCTTCATTTCCTATCTTTCTCCCCTTTTTGGCATAATAAAAAGGAATAGCAAGCAACAGAAAGAGGGTAGCACACACAGACAAAGCATATAGACACAGGAAGTAGATAACCATGGATAGTTATAACTAAGAATGGCAATGGAAAATGTAAGATAGTAAAAAGTATTTACAACCAAAAGCATAAGGGATAGGACCCCTTTTTGAAAGAAAAGTTCATAATTCACTGTTTCACCAGAAAGTAGGTGAGAGTGTTATTCATAGTTAGACAAAACTTTCCATAAGATTTTTAAACGTTCTTAACAAAGAAAGAATAGGAATTTTGAACACAAACATCCAAATCATCATTCAAGGAAGAGACTTGGGATTTCAAAGATTCTATGCGAGAAAGCAGTCGAGAGAATAACTTGACTCCTTATTTGAGACCATCAAAACCTAGATAGACCATACTTATGTCGGAGATTATAATTTTCCCAAGGTCCAAGAGCTTGGATGTATACTATTGGAGTTACATGATATCTTTCTTGATAGCCTTGAACTTGCTGCTTAAATTCTTCAAGTTCCATCATCAAAGAGATAGAGGGGTTAGACATAGGCTTACTTACCTTCGGAGGCTTGACCTTCGCACAGGCAGACTCCTTCTTGTACCACTTTTGTTCCACCAGGACATATCCTAACCTATTGAAAGTTCTATAATTATCACGTCTCGATACTACCTCCTAGTTGTTACACGATTCTTATGATCCTGAAGGACCATAAGATAAACCTCTACTGATATCTGTACCTGGACACTACATAATATATAGATAATAAATATAGAAACTGGCCATAAGGTTCAAAACATCTAAAAATACTCAAAATTGAAAACTGACAATGATACATCTGTCTGAAAAGCCTCTAATTTGTCTGAGCTGTGGATTTGATGGGACATGTCCCCAAGTAACTGCATCTACTGAAAATAAACTAATTTTGATGTGATAGTAAAAAAATAAGGATCATCCTCAACTGAAGAGAACTCACTGCTATGTCTACTGCTGCTGATTGGGACAGAGCCGCTAAGAATACTTTGGATCTTATTCCTCTGAACCTATTATGTCAAATAAAACACCATAGCACAAATGCGTCAGTACAGAAATGTACTGAGTATGAAGATGAGGTATGGCTAAATATAAAGTCTTATGCATGAAAAATTACTTAACTGGATAATCATGAGAGTACTGAATGAGAACACGTGCATGAATGCACAAACCATAACCAAAATTATTGTGACTCGAAATACTGAAACTCAGATACTGCTTTACTTTCATCCGAACTTACTTCTAATGCTTGAGATACTGAATAACTGAATCATTTAATATTGATAACTAAGTACTGGAGTTGAGATCAGTCTTATCTCGCGAGTGATCTCGAAAGCTGATGATACTGAAACTGATTAACTAAGACTAATCATATCAAAGACTGAATTTTGAGGTTTTTACTCTCCACTGACAGCATCGGAGTTCAAACCACTTTAATAGATGATTCTGGGATCTAATATCACTGATAAGAAATGATCATGCCTGAATCTGATAACAAGAATACTTTACTGAATCTGAGACTGAGATCAAGCGTATCTGATGGGTGATCTCTAGATCTAATAACAAGAATACTCAACTGAATCTGAGACTAAGATCAAGCCTATCTGACGGGTGATCTCTAGATCTGATAACAATATTACTCAAATAATTATGAGACTGAGATCAAGCCTATTTGGCAGGTGATCTCTAGATCTGATAACAAGAATACTCAACTAAATCTGAGACTGAGATCAAGCCTATCTGACGGGTGATCAATAGATCTGATAACAAGAATACTCAATAGAATCTGAGACTGAGATCAAGCCTATTTGATGGGTGATCTTGGGATCTGATAATGAGATTACTCAACTGAATATGAGACTGATATACAGCCTATCTGATGGGTGATTTCTAGATCTGATAATCAGAGTACTCAACTAAATTTGAGACTGAGATCAAGCCTATCTAACGGGTGATCTTGGGATCTGATAATGACATTACTCAACTTAATATAAGACTGAGATCAATCCTATCTAATATATGATCTCTAGATCTAATAACAGGATTAATCAACTGAATTTGAGACTAAGATTAAGCCTATCTGACGGGTGATCTCTAGATATGATACTAAATAAGTTTATATGGGACCAAGCCTATCTAATGAGTGGTCCATGAATTAATGGAGCTATTTAAGTTACTCACTGAGATAGATGTTTGTATCTGACAACCCTAATTTCTGAAGATTGCTACTAAAACTATAACTGTGAGAAGTAGTCACTTAACCGACATGCCCCGAATCTCAACTGGTGGGGTCTAACCTGTAACCACATTAGGAAAGGTATCAATATCATGCCACGGGTAAAGACCTCTCTGGTCAAGCCTATCTGATGGGTGACCCTTGCAGGAATTCAAGTCTAAGTCAATATAATAGTCAAGCCTATCTGACGGGCAACCAACCTTTCCTAAAGGGTAACTCATGCAGCCTGCGCTAGGTACGCAATTCTTGAGTTCAGGGATCCCTCCAACTGACTCTGCCTCTCTGACGGGGATCCTCAATCCTTGCCCTTGCTTAGTGCTAGCTCCTACTCCTAAATGAACGACTCTGAACTAATTCTTAACTGAACACAAACTAAGTTGAATTTGATATTGATCATGTTTCTTGAATGATCTGACTGAGTTAAGTTGAATTTACTTGGTTCTGTATCCGATGAAATACTACTGAATTTCATTATCTAATTGAATGATACTGAGCTTTGAATAGTACTACTAGATCTGAGTTGGGTAAAGAATTAAGGCGAGATTTCTAGTGATATTGAGATTACGACGATTACAGAGATTTCTTAAATTTTGTATCTGTCTGAGAATATAGAGTTTTATAACTCGCTGTGTCATGAGAATCATGGCTCGACTGGAATTATCGAGGAAACTGACACGGGCTCTAAACTGCAACTAATTTGTCTGGTATAAATACCCGAGGACTCGATAACTTAAGAGTAAAGTATAACCATTCTTCAATTATCAGGACCATGGACAATCATTCACCATCAAAATCACTAAGGCATCACTTCAAGAATTTAGGAATCCTAAATATGTAATAAAATAGGGGGATATGCTATTGGATCATACTTCATTCAACAAGGCCTTGCATCAAGAACTTTGCATATATTTAAGTCTTGGCATGTACCGAAGAATGCATAATTGAGAAACTTCATGCTATCATGCTAAAACTCATTCATCAAATACTTAGCATGTATTAAAGTCTTAGCATGTATCAAAGAGCACATAATTGGGGGATTTTATGCTATCATGCCACAATTCATTTACTTAGGATTTTCAACAAACACTTGGCATGCATGGGCTTACACACAATTGGGGATTTCTAGTCAATATGCTAGAATGACTCTAATTCCTTCACATAAGCATTTTATCAAACATATGGGGCGCATGCTTTGCTTATTCAACAATTTTACACCTAATTGACATGAACACATTACTTAACAAACAACTTGAAGAGGGTTTATCATGAATATCATATACTAAGGTCAAAGCTTGAAAACCTTGTAACAAACATGAATCACAACTCAATAATAGCATGAACATCAATTTCAACTCACATGAATCATGAAAACTCATTAACATAAAAGCTTTGAAATTTAGAAAAGGGTTCTTAAGCTTCTTAAATGAAAGGGACCCAAGAATCAACATCTGCTTACCTTAGAGAAACTCTTTCTTGAAAGCTCTAGGTGAGATTTTATACAATTTAAAATACTTATCACTTGGGAAGAAACTTCTCAACCTTTTATGGCTAGATTAACAATTCACTGAACACACTCTAAGGCTCAGACTACGAGACAATTTTCTGGGGCCTTACAATATCTCCCCCTTGGAAAAATTCATCCTCAAATGTTGCTTGATAGGGTAAGAATACTGATCGACTGAACTTACTCAAGGAATGAGAGCATCTAAAACATAACAATGCAATTGGAACAACTGATAGTCTAAGTTCCCATACTGAAAATATGCACATCTGATGCATGGAATACTCAACTAAAGCTACTCATAAGCTGAATTTTTATAATAAACATGCATATCTGATGCATGGATGCGTAACTGAGTTACTCTCATGAAAGCATGACTTCATAAACTGAAAAACTGAACTCTTTCTACTGAACATACATATCTAATGCCTAAATGTCTGACTGAGCTGACTCTTGAAAGAATGACTAGATATGCAATGTAACTGATGTTAACTTTGTAAGGAGAGTCTAAACATGCAACTGAATGAGTCTAAGAACATGAAATCTTTTAAATATCATGGGGTATCTCCCCCTTAGGACTCTATATCCCTCTAAACATACTTCGCTGAAATAGTGGGGTAGTGCACGGGGCACCTACAAACTGGGTTATAAAGGACACATAATATACCTGAATCTATATTAGGGAACCTTTCCTAATCATAGTGGGTCTGAAGCGCATAAAGTCTGTTATAATGCTGACCACTACTGGCCTCGGAAGGGCCACTTTACTAAAGAAACTTTCTACCCCTCTGAGCTAGAACTCTACACTCTCACATTCTATGGCTTGGCCTACCATACCCAAAGAACACATCACTACCGACTCTACACAGACCTAGGTGGCTCTTGCCACACGCTCCACAAAGCGGATTGGTATGAACACCACTAGCACTACTCAGGGCTTTAGAGCCTGGCACCCTATCATAACTAATATCCCTAAACTTTTGTGTGGGTACACTAGCTGAGGATGGAGAAGGAACTAAAAATCTTTGACTATGATGAAAATGGATACTACCCTGAAAACCTTCCTGAGAAAAACCATGACTACCTATTCTGGCTCTCTTACTCACTCTTTTTTTTTGTCTTATGTGCCTCAATCTGCTGTGCCCGCATCATCAGCCTAGCAAGGTACATATCTTTATTTATCATAGAATCTCTACACTCTTTCAACACTAACCCGGATACACTAGTCACAAACTTACTCATACTCGCTCTAGGGACAACTATCAAGTCAGGAGCATACTTAGCTAACTGGTTAAACTGAAGACAATACTCTTTCACTGTCATGTATCCTTGCCTTAGGTTCATGAACTTCTCTAACTTAGCCTCTATAATATCTAGCGGAAAAAACTTATCTAAGAAGGCACCCTAAAACTCTTTCCAAGTCACGAGAGCAATATCATCCCCTCTATCCTTCTTCCACACCACTACCCAATCATGAGCAATATCCTTCAGCCTATAGGATACTAAATCTATATTATCCTCCTCTGAAACATGCATAATCTGGGTAATCTTTCCCACCCCTCTATATAAAGATGTGGGTCCTCACCTACTACTGACTCAAAGAATTCTAGTTGGATTATTCTTATGAAATCTCTTATTCTGCTTGAAGTTGAACCCCCATCTTACTGAGGTAGGGCCACAACTTGATGGTTCCCCTAAACATTAGTCACATATTAGGCTAACACCTGAAAAGCTTTCCAAAACTCAGCATGTAACATAGTCTCATTACCAGGATCTATTGGCGGAGGGGTTGGTTATCAACCGTACAAACATAATCTCTACGAGGAGGCATCCTCTATAAATGGAACAAAGAAGTAGATTAGACTGAGGATCAACTTGAGCTCATGCTTACTTTCATGACATAAATACTAAAATAAGGGAATCTTCTCCTAAAAACATCTTATATCCTCTTGTACATAAATATGGTGTGCAACACACCCATGCACAATACTCTACTAGATGTGGATTTTTTGACTCCCTAGGACACTATTGAACCTTAGGATCTGATACCAAGTTTGTAACAACCTAAGACAACCCCCCAGTTGTTACACGGTGCTCATGATCCCTAAGTACCACAAGCTAACCCTCTACTGATAGTTGTAACTGGAAAGTGCATTATATATAAATAATAAACACAAAAATTGGCCATAAGGTTCAAAACATCTAAAAATACTCAAAATTGAAAATTAAATACTGATACATCTATCCAAAAAACCTCTAAACTATCTGAGCTATGGAGTTGATGGGACTTTCCCCAACTAACTCCGTCTACTAAAAATAAACTAAGTTTGATGTGATAATAAAAAAATAAGGATCATCCTCAATCAAAGAGGAGTCACTTCTATGTCTACTACTGCTGACTGTGACTGAGCTACTAAGGGTACTCTGGATCTTGTGCCTCTAAACCTATGGTGTCAAATAAAACACCATAGCGCAAATGCGTCAGTCCAGGAATGTACTACGTATGAAGATGAGGTAAGGTTAAATACAAAGGTTTATGCATGAACAATTACTTAACTAAATAATCATGAGAGTACTGAATAAGAACACATGCATGAATGCACAAACCATAACAAAATTATCATGACTTAAAATACTAAAACTCGAATACTGCTTTACTGTCATCCAAACTTACTACTAATGCCTGAGATACTGAACAGCTGAATCATCTGATACTAATAACTAACACTGGAATTGAGATAAGTCTTATCTAATGAGTGATCTCAAAAAATAATTATTCTAAAACTGATTAACTAAATCTACTCATATCAATGACTAAATTCTGAGCTTTCTACCCTCGACTGACTACATCAGACATCAAACCTCTCTAACGGATGATTTCAAAATCTACTATCAATGATCAGGAATGATCATACCGTAATCTGACAATAATAATACTCAACTGACTCTGAGACTAAGATCAAGCCTATCTAATGGGTGATCTATAGATCAGATAACAAGAATACTCAACTAAATTTGAGACTAAGATCTAGCCTATCTGACGAGTGATCTCTAGATCTGATAACAATATTACTCAATTAATTATAAGACTGAGATCAAGCCTATCTAACAATTGAGCTCTAGATCTGATAATAAGATTACTCAACTGAATCTGAGACTGAGATCAAGCCTATCTGAAAGGTGATCTCTAGATCTAATAAAAAAAATACTCAACTGAATCTGAGACTCAGATCAAACTTATCTATCGGGCGATCTCGAGATCTGACAATAGGATTACTCAACTGAATATGACATTGAGATCAAGCCTATCTAACGGGTGATCTTTAGATCTAATAACAAGATTACTCAACTGAATTTGAGACTGAGATCAAGCCTCTCTGACAGGTGATCTTGGGATCTGATTATGAGATTACTCAATTGAATATGAGACTGAGATCAAGACTATCTGATAGGTGATATCTACATCTGATAACAAGATTACTCAACTAAATTTGTGACTGAGATCAAGCCTATTTGATTGGTGATCTCTAGATCTAATACTAAATAACTTTATATGGGACCAAGACGGGTGGTCCAAAAATTAATAGAACTATCTGAGTTCCTCACTGAGATAAATGAATGTATCTGACAGTCCTGATTTCTGAAGATTGATACTATATAAATAATCGTGGGAAGTAGTCACTTAACTGACATGTCCTGAATCTCAACTGGTGGGGCCAACTTTTAACCCCAGCTGGAAGGGTGTCAATACTGTGCCATGGGTGAAAATCTCTCTGGGCAATCCTATATGTGGGATACCCTCACAGAATGTCAAGACTAAGGTAATATAATAGTCAAGCCTATCTGATGGGTGACCAGCCTTTCCTGATAGGTGAATCATGCATCCTGCGCTGGCTATGCAGATCTGGAGTTCAACGATTGCTCCTAACAACTCTGCCTCTCTGACAGGGATCCCCCATCCCTGCCCTCTCTCAGTGCTAGATCCTACTCCCAACTGAATGACTCTGAACTAATTCTTAATAGAACACAAACTAAGTTGAATCTAATACTGATCATAATTCTCGAATGATCTTACTAAGTTAAGGTAAATTCACTTGGTTAAGAAGTATGTATAGGGGTTGGGAAAAGACCCATTTTCGCCCTTGGAATTAAACTAAAAAATCCCAATTTTACATGCTGGCACGATGCGTCATAATCACGCCAGTTTACTGGAAATTGGACAATCGGGAAACTGTTTGATGGCGCGACACGGTGAAAATCACGTTACCATCTTGGTTGTGAACTGAAAAGGCATCACAACGAGGTAAAATCATATTGGTGCACTGGAAATTGAAAATTATGAAATTAAGCCTTGGCGCGATGCACCCTAATTGGGGAGGCTCACTAGATTTTGACAATTGTCATTTTGGCTGGATTCGTGAAATGCTAACGTGCCAGGTGGCATACTGTCTAACTAAAATAACTCTAAATCTTTGACCAAGTATAAAATTTGGGTAAATTTGGTATAGACAGAATACTTATTCAATTCTCCACGTGACAAAAAGTTGATATTAGGGAAATTCTACACGGTTTAAAATACTTCTCACTTGGGAAAACACTTCTCAACCTTTTACGGCCAGATTAACACTTCACTAAAAATGTTGTAACGCTCAGAATACGAGATAATTGTGGGGTCTTACAAGAATCATAAGTTGTAGCAACTTCTACAAAGGTAGGCAGAGAGATCAATGGAGTAGAATAAGAGGATCTGGGTGATAAGTAGTCCGTATGGCAAACTGGTCAAAGCATTTTCGTCCCTTATGCTCTGAAGCATGTATTCCCGCATCCAAGTTTTCTAATTTATTTTTATCTTCTTAACTAGGTAGTATAGCATAAAGACATTATGACAAGTGATGTTGCTTAGAGATCCTTTTCTCGAAATCAGAGTGAGGTAACAATATGGGCTGTAATGCAATTTTTGAAACAATGAAATAAGGGAAAAAAATTGTTTGACATAGAACCAAAATCAGATAAAATATTTTTGTCTTTCTCCAAGCCCACTTTGAAGCCCTCAGGCCAGTTATTATTCATGAAGGGTACCACATTGGAGAAGTTGGTACCAAAAATATTTTCAAACAGAAATTTATTTAAGAAAATTCTTGTGCCTAGCATAAGAGTCTCAAATTTGCCACTATCTGGGGAAAGTCAGAGATTGGCGTAAATCATTGAAATTTGAAAAATGTTTATCATTGCAGGAGGCATGTTTAAGTTGGTTGAGATTGATGATATGACCAGGAACAATTGAATAATTTTTGAATGAGAGAAACTTTTGATTGTGAAGATTCTTCCAGAATTGGTGCATCTCTTTTAAAGTGAGAGAGTTAGAGGGATTTGAATAGGTTTTCTTTGCCAAAGTGACAGGGCTAGGAGAGGGTCACCATCTATTGAGAGCAACGAACTAAGATGAGAACTCATCGAAGGATTCTGAATGAAGAATAGGACCTTTAGAGGAGATTTTAGAAATGCTGGCCATTGATCGGGTTTTTAACATGAGAAATAAAAAGGATGAGAATAAAAAATAGAGAGAAAAGGAGGAGGGCCAGTTAAGAGAACCTAGGAAGGAGACTATTTAGAAAAAATAGGAATGAGAAGTGAAGAAACGTGAAGTGAAAGAGAACCGATGGAAATAAAGGACATAACATGGAAAAAAGTGAGGGGTACAGGGGTGTAGTGGGAACGGTGAAATAATTATGACACCTTGTTAAAATAAAAGAACTTTTTGGTAAAATTGGTAAAATTGGACTAAGTAATAAAATATTGTGATCAAAATATGACCCATAAGTCCTTAATGATAAATCCCTTTTTGAAGATTTTTCTTCAAAAAAAAAATATTGGACTAAGTAAAATGATTTGTGTCCAAAAATATGACTCAACCATTTATTAATAACAGATATTTTTCTGAGAAATCAATATCTTTTTAAAAGGGATTCTTTTTTTTTCTAGAAAAATTAAATAGATTATCAGCACAACATTAACATATATTTTGTGAACAATCTTAAGTGCTAGATTGACATCAAGTAGTTGATGCAGGATTCAGAGAATTTAAGTGTAACAACTTACAAGAGTTATGCATATGGATCCAGCTATTGGAGAGCCAACTAAAGTTTGTTCCTTGTTAAGCTATGAGTTTAGGATATTACACATAAGACAAATCTTTCATCAGAATGGCAAAAATTCTCACAAAAATGTTAGAATTATCAAGAATAGTGTCAAAACATATAGAAAATATAATAGAATAATATAATTTTAAAAAACAGCAAATTTTCCTCCATTTTAAGAATGTTTTAAAACAGATTTTCAAATTTAGGAGATTTTTTCATGAAAATCTCTTAAGAATTGAGGTATCTTAACAAATTTGAGAGTATCAACATATAGGGATAATTCATATTTAATTTTGATATTGATAAGTATTTTATTGATTCAATTCCTTCTGCCTTTATTTTTATTTAAAGAGTCGACTCTGGTGACATTGCCTCCATCATTGTCACTGAATCTGGCAGTTTTTTATCTATATTTTGTACAAATAGAGGAGACCTTTTTCTTTCCATCTATACTTCTAGAACATCCACTATTAATCCCACCCTTTTATAGACTTTCTAGACATGTTCCTGCAAAATATGAAGATTAATTCTTCTTAGGTACCCAAGTTGTCTTGGGTCCTTATGGGTGAGATGTAATTTATTTGGGCATCCAAACCCACACAATTTTAGACTTATTGCCTTCAACTATAGGATTTGTGCCCTTTTTGTCCCCAGATGAAACAAACGGGCCCTCAATAAGAGAAAAAGTTCTTAGTTAATTAAAACGACCCTAATGAGGAACTCAAATAGTTTCTGAAGGGGTTTGAACTTACAAAAATATCGCTTGGGATGCCTTAAAATGTTTTAATTTTAATTTTGGATTATAAAGCTCTTCATGTAGAAGGCCAATTTCAATTTGACATGCTTTAATTTCTATTTGTCAATTTCTTTATTCCTCTTTGAATTTTCATTTAAATCGAGCTTTACAACTTTACTTTTCTTGAGCGAGTTTGTTATGTTTATCTATAACCTTTTGAAGCTCGTCAGTAATCATAACTGAGTTAGATTCAAGAGTGTTGCAATTATGATAATCGTGTAGTCTTACCTCGCTAGATTTACCTGTTGCCATGAAGCACATATTTGTGGCTTCTATTTCTTCTTCAATTTCATATTCATTGCTCTAGGCTACAAAATTTTGATTCTTCCTAGATTTTCTTCTTTTTAATTCTGGACAATTCTATTTGAAGTAGCTAGGCTTTTAACAGTAGTAGAAGCATTCATAATTTCTTAGGGAATCATTATTTTTGCCTCTTTGGGATCTTTGTTATCTCTGCCTCATGATCGTCCTTACTCCATGGTTGATGAGGGTCATTCCTTCACTATTAGCATTTTCAAAAATGCCCCTCTTTTTGGTTGGAGCAACATTCAAGGTCACTGGTTTCTTCTTTTTATCCTTGTAAAACCTATTGATATAATTTTTCTTAGATGCAATAAGGTTACCTTGTAGTTTATTGTTTGTCATGTTGTGAAGATCTCTGTCTTCTAGAATGGCAGCCTTGTTTCCCAAATTTTTAGAAGACTTTGGACCAGCTTCTGGACTTATAGGCTGTAAAGATAAATCATCCCTAGTGATTTTAGTTTGCATAAAATTTTATTGAATTTGGTAGACATTGTTTCAATGTACTCATTATTATCAATTTTAAATAACTTATATTTATTGACAAGAGCATCAGTTTTTGACTTCTTGACTTTATAGGTTCCTTCATAGGTTACCTCCAGTTTGTCCCATATTTCTTTTTCTATTTCACACATTGAAATCTTGTCGTATTCTTATCTACTAACTGCATACCTAAGCAAACTTATAGCACGAGCATTAGTTTTTAATACCTCTTACTGTTCTTTGGTGACCTCAAAGCTTTCAAGGTTCGCTATGTCAGAACTGCTACGTTTTTTATCTTTGTCCCTTGACTTCTCCTTGAGTCCTGGATTTGGCTTTGGAACATTTTAGATGACAACCCAGGCTTTATTGGACAAAGATCCTAAACCTATTCTTCTAGTAAAGTAATGTTTCCCGTTAAAGTACCGTGGTCTTGTAAAACAGTAACCATCCTGAAGGAGAGCATTGGTAATCTGATAATTGGTCATTTTATCTTTGGTCACTTATGATTAAGCAATTCTATCTGTGATACCTGCTCTAATACTAATTGAAAATGTAATTGGAGGAGGAGGGGGTGAGTTGAAATTTTCTTCTGTGAGTCGACTACTGACTCTTCACAGTCGACTCGCCTCCAGATCAGAATACTTCACACACACATATTAATCTTAGAATATTTAAGTAAGTAGTAACAAAACATAAAGTAACAACTAAAAGATTTATCCTAGTTCGGCATACCAATGTAGTGTCTACATGCAGTCCCTTTAGGTTTAGAAGTTTCCTTAAATTATTTAAAGCTTGGATCGAGTACAATGATAGAAAAATAAGTTTTGAAGACTTATTTTGCTCTTCAGATCTTTTGACACAGCTTTAGTTGATTTTAGAAAGTTTAATTGATCTTACTCTTTAGATAACAATTGTAAACTAACATTATAGAGCTTTGTAGGACTAAGAATGAGACACTTTAAATTTTATCCTTGAAGTTGCATAAGAAGTGTATGTCTTCAATTTTCTTCTTTTATAGTCTTCGGTTTCTACTATTCATAAGGAAACCTAAGAGATTTCCTCTCAATCAAGGATTTAAATTGATTTATTGATTGAGGAATGTATCTATTTGATATGACCATATTAGATATGTCCATATACGACTTTGGATCACATCCATATCAGATATATCCATGATATATTTTTTCTTTTAGTCTTGGTGTCTATGTAACAGTTGTGCTCTTCCTTCTTTTGTTTAGATCCTAATTGTTTTCTTGATTGATCTATTATGTCGTGTTTTCTGGGATGGTGATTCTCCTTCATTTCAAATATATTTGATTAATTCTCTGGCCATTCTTATTTGAGTTCTGTGATACTCTTGTGATTGAATGTCCTTCTATTTCTAGAGCTATCTTTATTTATTAGTGGTCTGAAATATCCTATAAGGATCCACTTATTAGTTTGTCATTATTAAAATATAGACTTTGGAGGCTAACAGTATGGTGAATAGGGAGATTTGCCTGAGTTACTTCCTCTATGATAACTTAAGGTCATGAGTCGTAATCACTCCATATGAGTCATAAGGTATAAATCATAGGGTGTTAAGTGGATGAAATAATATTTTCTATCTTGATTATGACTGGAGTTTATGAGTCATAATGTGTGGCAATGAGTCATATGGTATGACTTGTGACCAGACCAGTGTGGGTGGACATGGACATTGTCTGTTCTGCAAATGGATCTCACGAGTCATAAGGTGAACCTACAAAATCGTAAGGTCACCTATAAGACTTGGCGATGATTTTCAACTTTATTTAAAAGGGCACTTTAGTTATTTTCTTTACTCCCCAATTAAAATACTCAATCCATAAAACTCCTTTGGGGCTTTATTTTATTCTTTTATCAAATCAAAACACTCTCAAAGCTCTCTCAAATTCTTTCAGGTAACAAAATTAGGGTTTCTAAGATGTTGGTCAATTAGAGCTTCAAGGGCAAATTCTCTCCATAATTCTTGATAATTCAGGAATGTGACTCTACCCTTAAACATTGTTTTACTCATGGCATGAAATTAGATGATTGTTTATGTGGATTTGAACAAAGGTTTTGATGTGGGTTGAGGATTTTGGAAAAATTGACTCTTAACTTTATTTCTCATGATTTATTTTGCATTATTCATGGAATATTAATGATTTTGAACTTGAGGGGTGCATGTGAATGGTAAATAAACTAAGGGGTCATGGTTATCCCTAATTTGATAAGTTTTCCTGATATATGGGTTTGAAAATTGTGTTCCATTAACCCAAATTGTAAAATTTATATTGAATATAGCTTGTCACATGGTTTGATTTGTTCACTTATATGAATGCATTGGTAAAACGTTTAATGAACAATGGATTGATTTTATTAAATATTGGGGTTTATAGATACCACGTATGAAAGAATAATTGAACCTAGAAGGGTTATGAGTTTTCCCATATGAATGGTTAATTTTTATGGCATGATAATGTTAAATTACAAGTGAGGTTGGTATGAGATACCAACGGGGTGCTTTAATGAATGAATTGGTTCAATTAATGGAAATGTGTTCTAAATATTTTTAATTAGGCTTAAGAGAGGGTTGTGTAGCCGAGTCGTTAAACTGGAGGTACTGAAGGACCAATACTGAAAATTGTAATTGTGGATATGGAGTCTAAATTATAAGGAGGTTTGAGTCTTATTACATGATTGGGAGGTTCGAGTCCCCCATGTAACATGATTTTGTTCTTAAGCCACCATAACATATGTCGGGAGGTTTGAGTCCTCCATAAGGCATATACACATATGATCATCCTCTAGTTTGTCTAGATTTACGTACTGGGGCCCTTCCAACTGGGGAAGAGCTAGGCCCATATAGCCCATGGGTGCCTTATTATGATAGTTATTCTACACAACCTAGGCTAAGGTTTTTAAAGTCATGCTAAGCCTTTTTCCCTAACCCAGCGTGTGATATATAGATGTATCTGCATATGACTATGTACATTGGATTTTGACTAGTTTTGAATTATTGATCATAGAATTATTTTACCATCTTATCCCTGAGTTATTTGCTAGATCTAAACCTATTAATCATCTGTGAACATTATATCCCTATGTGATGCAGGGCATGAAGACATAACTATTTTACTTATACAGTGATCAGGTGACTTCTGGATTGAATGAGAGGTGACTTGAAGTGGTGAGCTTTCATACTCTAGAAGACCCTCATTTTATGTTTAGTTTTCTTATGTCATATACTCTTTTTTTAGACTTGTTTTGGCTATTATCAGGGGAACATCCCAACTTTTTGTTGGTATTTAGTTATTAAAGGCTTTGTGGATATTACTGTGGACTTGAGTATTGGTTATTTGTTCTTTTGCAATGACATAAATGTCTTAAATTTTGCCTTTTCTATCTTGATATATGTTTGGAATTCAGTCTTTATTAGTATGTATGCTCTGTTGATTTGGCTAAGGGGGTGTCTCTGGTCCACGGTAGACTCGAGATCCCTATCACGGTGAGGCTCGAGTTTGGGTTGTGTCAAAGTTTGTATCAACGCCTAGGTTGGGTGTCTATAAAGCCGTGTATAGTAGAGTCTCTTTTATGGGTGTATAGTATGCCACGCTTATAAGAGAGAGTTTATGAGATATTTAAGAATATTTCTCTTTCTTAGGATTTATTTTCTAGCTGTACAGTCTAGGGTGTTGAAATTTTCTCTAATTCTCGTCTGTTTACTTTTCATATCATGCCTAACAAATGATCTGATGCTAATTGAAAATCCTCTATTGTGCATGAGGATAATGAGGACGGGACTCATCCTACTTAAGAAGTTCAGACCTGGTCTAGTATTACTGCTTCTAATTTCCTTAGTAAAGTTCCACTAGCCTCCACTAATCCTTCTCCCACTTATGGCACTCCTGCTCAGTCTCCTCAAGTAGATATTACTAACGCTGAATTTCATTGTTTCAATCATATGTTTTCCTAGTTAGTGATATCTCCGTCATATTAGTCAGGTTCTACTAATACTGTTGTGATTTCTTCTGAGACTGCCCGAGTTGAGTAGTTCATGAGGCTGAATCCTTCGACCATTACTGGATCTAAGGTTTAGAAGAATCCTTAAGGTTTTATTGAAGAGATGGAAAAGAATTTCTGAGTAATGCATAGCACTGATGTAAAGGTTGCGGAGTTTACTACTTTTTAGTTGAATGATATGGAATATTAGTGGTAAGAAGAATACGAATAACTTCGAGGTGATAATGATGACTCATCCTTGTGGGATGACTTTTCTAGTGCTTTCTGGATCTCTTATTTCTTAAAAGGAAGGCAAAAATAAAGATGTTTGGGAATTTAAAACAAGTAAAGGTGACTGTGAAGGAGTATACCTTGAAATTTCATCAGTTGTCTTGCTATGATCTTGTGTTAATGTCTATTATGAGTGATAGGATGAGGAAGTTTGCTTTAAAATTGTCTTGATATTTAGTTTTGGAGATCAAGGCCACCTTATTGAATAAGGATATGGATATTTCTAGATTTGTGGTATATATGCAACAAGATGAGGAGAAAAATAAAAGGGAAGAGAAAATAGAGGAAACACAGAGTAAGAGTTTCAAATATTTGGGTCAAGGTGAAGGTCAGTAATAGAGTAGTTGAGATAGCAGGCAGTAGTCTAAAAAAAGAGTTGGGAGAGTTCTAACTCCAATTTGATGGCTAGTTCTCCCTTTCCAAAGTCATCTGGTGATCATCATTTCTAGAGTAGTGATGGGCCTAAGGAACAGTGTGCAAAATCTTAGGCCAAAAGAGCCCAGTCAGCTACATCATATCCCCCTTGTCAGTTTTGTGGTCAATTATATCATGGTTAGTGTAAGAAAGAGAGGAATTCTTATTTGAGTTTTGTTCAGATTGTTCAAATGCAATGGGATTGTCCTTCTAAGGATACTTCTAGGGCTAACAAGGTTTAAACTTCATTAGTTCCTGCATCGAACAGTGCCACTTCTGGTACTGACATTGGCTAAAACTGTATGTATACTTTTGCAATCCGTCAGGACTCTAAATCATCTCCTGATAACATCACTGGTAAGTTGAAGCTCTTCTCTTGTGATTGTATTACTTGTTTGATCTGAGGTATACTCTTTTATATGTGACCCCATATATGGCTGTTTATTTTAGTTTCGATCCTGAGTGTCTTTCAGATCCTTTTTATGTATTTACCTTGATTTGTGACTCAATTATGGCTAGAAAAGTCTATAGGGGTTGTATGGTATCTATCTATGGTAGAGATACCTTGGTAGACTTGATAGAGTTGGATATGATTTATTTTGGCGTGATCTTAAGGATGGATTAGTTGCGTTTGTGCTATGCTTCTTTAGACTAACAGACTGATAAGGTCAGTTTCAAATTTCCTAATGAGTTGGTGATTGAATGGGAAGGGAGTTCCCTAGTGCCTAAATAAAGGTTCATTTCATATCTTAGAGCTCAAAAATTGCTTTCCAAGCGGTGTATTTTTCATCTTGTGCATCTTAAGGATTCCAAGTTTGAGAGTCCCTTTCTGCAATTCGTCCCAGTGGTTAATGAATTTCTTGAGGTTTTCCCTGATGATCTTCTTGGTATTTCTCCTAACAGGGAAAGAGACTTTAGGATTTATCTTGTCCTGGATACCCATCCTATCTCTATCCCTCCTTATAAAATAGGTTTGGTTGAGTTGAAAAAACTTAAGGTTGAGTTAAAAGATCTTCTTGATAAGGGTTTTATCCTTCCTAGTATGTCTCCACGGGGTGCACCTATTCTATTCGTGCATAAGAAGGATGGTTTCCTTCAAATAAGTATAGACTACTGCCAGTTGAATAAGGTAACGATGAAGAATTGGTAAACCCCTTCCTAGAATTGATAACCTATTTGATCAACTTTAGGTGCTAAGTACTTTTCTAAGATTGACTTTCAGTTGAGTTATCATAAGCTGAAGATTAGGGAGATGGATATCCCTAAGACTTCATTTCATACCCGGTATAGTAATTTTGGGTTTTTAGTGATGTCCTTTGGTTTGGCAAATGCCTCGACAATATTTATGGATCTTATGAACTGGGTATTTCATTATTTTCTTGACTTATTCATCATTATTTTCATTGATGATATTCTGGTATATTCAAAGAGTAATGGGGATGATGCCATTCACCCCTGTGTAGTGTTACAAACCCTTAAGGATCGTGGTTGTATGATAAATTCTCAAAGTGTAAGTTCTAATTGAATGTTGTTACTTTTCTGGGTCATATTGTTTCACTCGGATCATGGTGGATCCCTAGAAAGTTATGGTGGTTAAAAAGTGGCCTAGACCTATAACTCTAACTAAGATTTGAAGCTTCTTGGGATTACCTAGGTATTGTCGAAGGTTTGTGGAGAATTTCTCTTCGATTGTTGCCCCATTGACTAGGTTGACTCAAAAAAAGATGAAGTTGATGTGGTCCGATGCTTGTGAGGGTAGTTTTGAGAAGTTTAAGAATAGATTGACTCTGGCTCCTATTTTGACCATACCCGAGGGTAATGATGGTTTCATTGTATATTCTGATGCGTCCCGTGTGGAACATGGTTGTATTTTAATACAACATGGCAGAGAGGTGGCGTATGCTTTAGGAAAACTTAAGGTTCATGAGAAGAATTATTCAACTCATGATTTGGAGTTGTTGGCTGTAGTTTTTACTTTGAAGATTTCGCACCATTACTTGTATGAGGTTTATGTTGACATTTATTCTGACCAGAAGAGTTAGCAGTATGTGTTCACCCAGAAGAAGTTGAATCTCGAGCAAAAAACATGGCTTGAGTTGCTCAAGGATTACAACATGAGTCTCTATTATTATCTAGGTAAAGCTAATATGGTTGATGATGCTCTTAGCAAGTTGTCCATGGGGAGTTTATCTTATGTGTATGAGGAGAAGCGAGGTTCGTTGAAGGATATTCACCATTCGGCGAATCTTGGAGTTTGTCTCTTGGACTCTGAGGATGGTAGTGTGATTGTGTAAGAGGTGGTAAAGTCATCTCTTGGGGATGAGGTAAAGGAGAAGCAGGTTTTGGATTTTATCTTGATATTCATCAAGGACGACGTTGGTCAGAAGAAAGTGATGGCTTTCAAGATTGGGTGTGATTGTATTTTGAGGTACCAAGGTAGGTTGTATGTCCCCAATGTTAATGGGCAGAGAGAGAGAGGATCCTGAATGATGTTCATGAGTTAAGGTAAACTATTCATCCTAGTTCTACTAAAATGTACCATGACTTAAAAGAGATCTACTAGTGGAATAACATAAAGAGAGAGGTAATTTTATGGCTAAGTGCATATGTGTTAGAAAGTGAAGGTGGAGCACTTAAGGCCTGATGGATTGTTTCAAGAATATGAGATACCTGTCTGGAAGTGGGAGGTGATTACTATGGATTTTGTTATCGATCTTCCGCGGTCGTATAGTCAGTTTGATTTGATTTGGGTAATCCTTGATAGGATGACTAAGTCTGCTCACATTCTGGGAAGGATTATCCTAAGCTTTTCATTCAGGAAATCATCAAGTTGCATGGTGTCCCTATCTCAATTATATCTAATCACAGTACGCAGTTCTTGTCTCACATCTAGCATTCTTTTCAGAGAGGTTTGGGGACTGAGGTGAGACTTAGCACTACTTTACACCCTCAAGTGGATGAACAAGTGGAGAGGGTCATTAAGATATTGGAGGATATGCTAAGGTCTTGTGTGATCGACTTTGGTGGTAGTTGGGTTGATCATTTTCCTCTCATAGAGTTCTCATATAATTATAGTTATCAATCTATTATAGGGATAGCTCCTTTTGAGGCCCTCTATTGTAGTAGGTGTAGGTATCCTATTAGATAGTTTGAGTTTGGTGAGAATATCTTATACGGTCTGACATTGTTCACCAAGACATGGAAAAGAGGAAGATGATTTGGGATAGGCTTAAGATCTCCCAAAGTCGCCAAAATTCCTATGCGGATGCGAGGAAAAAAGATTTGAAATTTGAAGTTGCCAATTGGGTGTTCTTGAAGATATCTCCGGTGAAGGGAGTGATGTGGTTTAGCAAGAAGGGTAAGCTCTGTCCCTGTTATGTGGGTTTTGTATTTGGTTTTTAAAAGAGAGGCTAATGTGTCTTATGAATTGGATTTTCCTTTTAGTTTGGGTTCCATTCATCTGGTGTTCCATGTCTCAATGTCGAAAAAGTACATGGGCGATCCTTCCTTGGTTATTTCTTTGGAGAGTAAGGGTATTTCGGATTCCTTATCTTATGAGTAAATCCCAATTGAGATCTTGGATCGTTAATTTTGTTGATTGCGGACTAAGGATGTGGTTTCAGTGAAGGTTCTATGAAGGAACCAAGAGTATGAAGAAGATACTTGGGAAGCTAAGGGGACATGAAGTTCAAATATCTATTCTTGTTCCCTATTGTGGCTAATCGTGCTTAAGGTATGTGTTTTCCTTAATATCCTTATTTTTTGTCTTTATTAAAGGTAAGGTGTGGTTTTATTCTCTATTAAATCGTGCTAAAGAGTGCCTTGTCTCATCATATGAGGGAGAATGATCATAAAGGGGGGAGAATGAAACTTCCTAGATTTTGGTCCTTGAAAATTCCTTGACATCTGAGCTCACTACCTAGACTACGACTCTCCTAAGTGTCGTAGGGTGTCTTAATGGGTCATAGGACCCAGGTCATAAGGTGTCTAGAGAGATTTACCTGAATTACTACCTTGGTGATGACTTGAGTTCATAAGTCTCAATGACTCCATGCATTTCATAAGGTGGAAATCATAAGGTGTTAAGTTTATGCCAAAATAGTTTCTGTAATGATTACGAGTGGAGTTTACATGTCGTAATGTCTGGCTACTAATAGTATGATATGACTAGTAACTAGACCAATGTGGGTGCCATGGACACTGTCCATCCTACTATCAGATCTCATGAGTCGTAAGGTGACCCTACTAGTCGTAAGGTCACCCGTAATGACTGGAGACAATTTTTAGCTTTATTTAAAGAGGCACTTTGGCCATTTCCGTTACTCCCCAATTTAAAACCCCATCCATAAAACACCTTTGGGGCTTTATTTTCATCCTTTATCAATTCAATACACTCTCAAAGATCTCTCAAATTCTCTCAATCAGGTGCATTAGGGTTTCTAAGAGGTTGGTCAATTAGAGCTTTCAATGGAAAGTTCTCTCCATAATTCTTGACATTTCAGGCATGTGACTCTAGCCTAAAACTTGTTTTACTTATAACATGAAATTACATGATTGTTTATGTCGATTTTAACAAAGGGTTTTGATATGGGCCAAGGATTTGGCATGATTGACTCTTAACTTGATTTCCCATGATTTATTTGAATTATTTATGTTGTATTAATGATTCTGAACTTGTGAGATGCATGGAAATGGAAAATAAACTAAGTGGTCATGGTTATCCCCAATTTGATGATTTTTCCTTGATATATGGTTTTAGAAATTGTGTTCCCTCAACCCAAATTGTGAAATTGATATTGAATATGTCTTGTCACATGGTTTGACTTGTTCACTTATATGAATGCATTGGCATAAAGGGTTAATGAACAACAAATTGATTTTATTGAATCTGGTGTTTTTTATGGATTCCCCGTATTAATGAATCATTAAAC
The DNA here is from genome assembly GCA_030864225.1 of Capsicum baccatum var. pendulum. Lineage (NCBI taxonomy): Eukaryota > Viridiplantae > Streptophyta > Magnoliopsida > Solanales > Solanaceae > Capsicum > Capsicum baccatum. The sequence continues at coordinate 164,696,344 of CM061560.1, forward strand.
CTAGAGGATTTGTGAGTTTCCCTATGTGAATGGTTAACTCTTATGGCCTAATAATATTAACTCGCAAGTGAGGTTGGTATGATGATACCAATGGGATGCCTTAATGAATGAATTGGTTCAATTAATGGGAATGTGTGCTACATGTTTTTCATTGGGCTAAAGAGAGGGATGTGAACTGATTACGCCCAAGCAACACCTTCACTCCAAAGGTTATGTAGTCTCTGCCAAATATAGTAACCCAACAAAGGTTGGGATTGAATCCCAAGGAAATATATGGAATCGTGGATCTCAACTATTGTAATCAATGGGAAGAACTGGAAATGTAAATAGGGAGTTTTGAGTGTCAATATCAAACAAGTGGTGAATATCAACTTTGGTTGTAATTAGTCATAGGTAGACACTAGGATTGTGTCCCTCCTAAATTCTTTACACTATAGGCTTATCGTATTTTATTGAACCAACCCAATACCTTGCATGCAGAATCGATAAGTTATGTACCATCTACTATATTTTGGACGAACAGACAGATTTCACCCTTTAACTTTTGAGGCTCGGGATGTCTCTTTACTAACTCTTATTATGATCCCAGTTAACAATTACCTTTTGAGTCTGTAGCTATTAGATGAAAGCTAACCATCTTGCTTAGATAATTCCTAGTAGCGTGGATCGACAACTAACTATCAAATTACTGTTGTTATTATCTTTTCCTAGTCACTACTCCTTTTTTGGAGTGAGTAGCAATAATCTAGATGGTATCCTAACATCTGCAACCGCTAAGAAAATTATTAAATTAAAGATAATGCAACGCATTCATGGGTATCTATTCAGATCAACAATAGAACTTCCCTTACTTCGTTAATTTGTTAGGGTTTCCAAAACCCTAGCTAAGAGTTTTTAGCCGCTCATGCTTGTGAAGATCAACAACATTGATGATTGAAAGCATGATGAAATCATAATAATCACAAGTAAAAATCCAAAATCGTAACTGAATTAATTAACCCAAATAAATGCATGAGAATTCTAAGACTAAAATTGAATCTACAAATCAAAATATGTTTATAAGTATCAAGAGTGGGTAACTTCTACTAAAAAACACATAAGGGGTATTTATAGTACATGATGAAACCCTAACATCAGATCCCAAACGAAAAAGAAGAAAATAGGGGTTGGTGACCACATATGGTGTCCACATGCAGCCTAGCCTTGGGTGCATGTGGCACATACGTCTTAAGACTGGGCGCATATGGCCACCGCATATGCATAGACCAAAAATTCTTGTAGGCCTGTTCTCAGGATTTTGGAATTCTGAACATACTTTTCCCACATACGGTCCACATGTTACATGTGGTCCACATGTTGACCTAGGTAGGTATCAAACGTCTTTTTAGAGCTCTGCTTCAATTCCTGCACGTTCTTTAGCCGCGAATAATCCAGAAAGTGTCATGAATACCCATAATTGATCACATAAATAGCCAAAAACACCTTTTTTCATCTTTTTCACAAACTTAGAATCCAAACATAATTTCTTGTAAAACATATCCAAAACACATCACATTTAACATAACAACCTAAGAAACTTGCATACTTTCCTTATTTTAAGCATCGAAAGTTCTATATTTCTATAGTACATCAACATCCTCAACATAAAATGTTTTTATGTCCTCAGGAAACAGAACAAAACAAAATAAAACATGATGATTAATTAGGAGAATCTAAGCTATGCAAGGTAGTCAATCAACACTTTAAGCTCAAATTTCAACACCCCCTCCTATCTCTACTTTCAAAACCAACTATGTATAAACATGAAGTACAACAATGTGACACAATGGGATCAAGGTATGGCATTACATTAGCAACAGACAACCATGAATAGGTACAAGTTACACTACCCAAACACATAAATAGCTAACTCATGTGCCCTCACAACAAAGAAGTCCCAGTCACTCATATGAAATAATCCATGTCAATGCAGGGACAGTCAAAAGACACTCACACTAAGAAGAGAAGTCCCAATCAATATGCATCAATTAACATAAGCTTTTCCTTATTTTCTTCTCCATAGTTTTCAGACAGTAGGGCTAGGATCACTATAGGACTTTTCTCGGCTTGTAATATAGGCTTAGGGGGCTGGTATGGTATACATGGACATATCAACTAACTACACCTCCTTGGAACTACAATAACCTTAGGGTCCCACTTATTAGATAATTTACTTTTTATTCTATCCTTGTTTCTCCCCTTTTTTAAAGCACATTCACGTTGGGTGTGGTCTTTTATTCTTTCTTTTTCACTTTTCTACTTTTTTCACAATCTCTTTTTTTCTTTTCCTTTTCTTCCACACCCATTCTATAAACTTTTTCTCTAATTTTACCCTACTACATACCCACTTTACACTACAACCCCTGTGATAGCCACCCTTAGCTTAGGCATTTTGCCTAAGTTGAGATACACAATGTCCAAGGAGGACTAAGGCCAAAATAGGTTCCTTGTATAATAAATGGGAAGGTGAAAGATGTAACAAGAAGAATAGTCTATAAGGATCAAAATAGAGATCAAGGGATGTACTACACACATGGAAGGCTATTTAGGCTAAAAGTGAACTCATACAAGAAATAGCCTATGATTCTTTCCCAACCGACTATCCTACAACCTAGGCAAGACTAACCTGGTAAGTTCAAAATTCAACGCACAAAAGAAACTAAGTAGTATCTCACAAATACACGACACCGATTGAATATTATAAGCAGCTACTTTTCCAGTTCATGCAATCGTTAGCAAGTGATAATCATGTCCCTAATCCTAATGCAATAACAAAATTCACAATGTTCACACACATATATACATACACATAGTTCTAAAACACAATTTTTGGAGGGGTGTCATTTTTCTTAAAACTCAATCAAAACAAGATAACTACCCTAAATACATAAAAATCTCCTAATTACACAAAAACACAACACAATATGAAATAAAACATAATAAGACACAAATTAACCTAGACATGCTAGTTTACAACCATACCGTGGCTGATAGGAAAAGAAGCTCGATAACAAAAACTCATATTGGCTATGGTATACGCCACCCCATCTAAAAATTGTGCACTATCCCCAATGTACTAAAATAATATAAAACAAAAGGAATAAGGATATTCCTGGGACACATTACGCATCTATCTCATGAGCATCCCCAGATTGGGGCATATCAAATGGCAGAGGCCATGATGGTAGCAATGCACTAAAAGAAGATGTACACACTTGTAGCTTGGCATACCTCTACCTATAAACAAATACAATCTCTATCAAATCATGGGTTTCCCTTTTCAGTGCTTGCTCATATGGCCTATTTAGATTTTATAATTCCCCTTTTTGGCCTCTCTTGGGCCCAACTATGGGGACTGCCAAATCATCTTCCATAAATAAATTGAAGTGTCTAGGACCATGAATAGGTAATTGCTGAACCACTGTGGATACAACTGGTAGGATGGATAATATATGGCTCTTAGTAAGAGATGTACCTCTAGTCTGAATAGGTCTACCTCCTTCCTAATGTCTCCTACCTTCTTCCTAATGTCTCCTAGATTTGATATCTCAATCCTGCTAAACTGGGATGATATTCAACCCTTAAAAGTATCTATCCATGAGTGTGACTTAGATCGTAGATCTAATATTGCATCCCGATGTAAAGACTATAGTCTACCCTCAATCGTCTTTAGTTTAGTCTGGACTCATGACCGGATCTGCTCATATAATCTACCTCATTCTTAACAATTAATAACTAAGTGTCCATCAACTCTATTATCTCCTTAATACCTGGTAAATCTGATCTAGCACACTGGCCTCTATAACAACATCCTCATCAATAATGTCTATCATAGACACCACCGCATATCAACTGGTTATTGCACTATCATACCCACATCATAAATTACTTGCTCATTATTTAGTTTTAAGGTGATCTTCCCAAGTCCATATCAATCAAACCCCTACCAGTGGATAGGAAAGGTCTACCCAATATAATGGGGGGTTAAAAATTTATCTCACAATGAAGAACCATGAAATCAGCAGGGAACACAAAAGATGCCACCCTTACTTCTATGTCACAAACACACCTACCATTTTCTTCACAAATGAGTCATCTATCAACAACTTTATGGATGTAGCTTTGAGTTCCCTATCCTCAATATCTTTTAAATAACCAGTGGCATCACACTTACTCCTTATAACAAGTCACATAAAAGTCCTAATAGAACATAAAATAGTAATTGCCCTAATATTTTCCTTTTTTATTAACGGTAAGGAAGGGTCGCACTGAAAAGGTGCACATCATTATTAGGATCTATGACCTAATCCTTACCATTATTATATGAAAAATTATCATCACCCTTTGTCAACTTCTCAAACTTCGCCTCAGGTGTCTCATTGTTCTCAATGCTATCAATCTTCAACTCCTCAATAGTAGGTATAGAGGGATCATCAATAGTGGCACCATAATTAGTAGTGATTGCTAGAAAATAATTGATATTTGAAAGATTCTACAGTGTGTTACTTTGGAGGGAACCCACGTGCCTTTGATGCAAAGTGGCAGACATCTGCCCAAATTGATTCTCTAACTGCTTGATAGTTGTTACATGAGACTAAACCTTTTAGGTAAAACCTAAAATATAAGGTTTGATCTCCTTAAGGCTTGCCTTTGGACTCTCTTTCACCTTGACCAGTTTAGTCAATATTTCTTCTATACTTGATTCTGTATCCCGTCTGTCAGGTGAAATGTACCTATCTCCCTTCTCCTTGTAATCATCTCTCCATCACCAGTCACCATTTTTTTCCCTACCACAATCTCTGTGTCTATAATTATTGTAGTTCCAACCTTTGTTTCCTTGGTCTTGGGCTAAAAACCCCACCAACTAACAATCCAACTATCTAATCTCCTCTTTTAATTCAGATTCATAAGCTCTAGAAGCTACACCTTATGCTCCTACTGCATAAACATTTTCAAAATTCATAGTCGTGAAATGCTTTGCCAACAACCCAAGATTAGTATTCAGTAGCACAATCTTTTATTCTATAGAATCATCAGCTACTCTCTGGTCATCGAAAGCTCCAAAAGCATAAGGGATAGAACCTCTCTTAGTCTATTAAGTTTTCCACCCTCGATTAGTGAGAAATATCTAGTCTAGAATAGCAAAAGCTACTTCCCAGTGTAATCTCATAAAATATACTCCAGAGATAGTGTCTTCCATGGCTCTGAAATTGACTGTCAGGGATCTATAGAATATCTCCAATAATCTTGTCCCTGAAATACGATAGTTGGCCACCATACTCAGCTTCTTATTAAACTTAAACCAAGGCTCATATATGGAATATAACTTGAACTTCCTAAATTTATAAACCTCATACTTAAGCAACAACATCCTAGATAGAGTAAAGAACTTGTTCATGAATTCCCTGCATAACTTTTTCCATGTAGTGGTAGATCCCTTTGGCAATTCCCCTAACCATAAAGATGCTTCTCCAGTAAGTGATAATGGAAACAACCTCAATCTAAATACCTATTGATCTACCCCAGTTATGGCATATAAATTTCATATCCTTGTAAAATTTTCCAGATGAATGTTTGTGTCATTTATAGGCAATATCGCAAACATACACTTTAAGTGTAAGAGTTAGATCATAGCACTACAAATATTGAACTTGACATCAGGTGAAAAAATAAGAGGAATAATAGCTCTAGTCTCTGTTGGCTAAATATTTCCCAAATCTTCTTCAACATCATCGAACGGCTACACATACTGATATGTTGGGATCATTTGAGGACGACCTTATCTAGCTCTATTTTGATTTACAATGAGTTTTGCTCGATGGTCTGTTGCCTGTCTTTGCTTAGCGAACTCTTCCTGTTGACTTACGTGCAGAGATTCTTCTATTTACCTCTTCTTATTTTGAGATTGAGCTAAAAGTTCACCAGTCTATTAATTAATAATATCCTAAACTTCTTCAGGACGATGGGGAGGCACATCATTACTAACCCCTTCAAGAATATAATATCTTTTTTGTATTATCATCCTATTAGATATTTGTAGGATTCTCTCTGGATTCGAATTCAATAGGAGTAAAGGATTACCTCTACTCTATGTGTTAGGAATACACTGGCGTATACCCAACAAAGAACAAAAACAAAAAATACCTAAAAACTACAACAACTTCAAATCATAAATCAACACCATATTTCTCAGAACCGACGTCAAAATTTTGGTAACGCCCAAGCTACACCTTTACTCCAGAGGTTATACAGTTACTACCAAATATAGGGGGTTTTGAGTAGCAATATCGAACAAATGGAGAATATCAAATTCAATTGTAATAAGTCATAGGTGAACACTAGGATTGTGTTCCCCTATTTTCTCAACTTTATTGGTTTATCATGCTTTATTAAACCAACCCAATACCTTACATGCAAATCGATAAGTTATGTACCATATATAATTTTTTGAACGAGCAAATAGATTTCACCTTTTACCTTTTGAGTCTCAGGATATTTCCATACTAACCCTTATCTTGATCCCAGTTAACTATTACCTTTTGAGTCTCTAATTATTAGATGAAATCTAACCATCTTACTTAGATAATATCTAGTAGCATGGATCAACATCTAACTATTAAATTATTGTTGTCATTATCTTTTCCTAGTCACTATTCCTCTTTTGGAATGAGTAGCAATAATCTAGGTGGGACTCTAACATTTGAAACCGTTAAGAGAACAATTAAAGTAAAGATAATACAATGCATGCATAGGTATCAGTTTAGAATAATAATAGCACTTTTCCTACTTTGTTAATCCGCCAAAGTTTATACAACCCTACCTAAGAGTTTTTAGCTGCTCATGCTTGTGAAGTAATCAACAATATTCATGATTGAAATCATAAGATGAAATCACAATAATCACAAGTAAAAACCCAAACTGTAATTAAATTAATCAACTGAAATTAATACAAGAGAATTATAAGACCAAAATCAAATATTGGAATCAAAACATGTTTATAAGTATCAATAATGAGTAACTTCTACGAAAAAGACATAAAGGATATTTATAGTACACGAGAAAACCCTAAAACTAAAGCCTGAACAAAATAAAGGGAAAGATTTGGTGACCATATGTGGTGTCCATATACATCTTGGCCTTGGGCACATGCAGCCTAAAGCTGGGCACCTATGGCCATAAGATGTGCTCAGACAAAAAATTCCTGTAGGTTTGCTCTCAGGATTTTTGACTTCTGACATATGCTTTGCCCACTGCAGTCCACATGTGCTACATGCGGTTTACATGTTGACTTAGGTAGGAACCAAAATTCTTTTTTTTAGCTTTTCTTTAATTTAGGCGTATGCTTTAGTCACGAATAATCCAGAAAGTGTCACGAACAACCATAATTGATCATATAAGTAGCCAAAAACACTTTTTTTCATTATTTTCACAAAATAGCATCCAAAACCTAGTTTCCTACAAAATTTACCCAAAATGCATCATATCTAACAAAAGAACCTAAGAAACTTACATATTTTCCTCATTTTAAGCATTCAAAGTATCATATTTTTATAGCACATCAGGTATTTGGGACGTGAAAGTGGAGGTCCCGAGGACTAATATTGGATATTGTGGTTGCCAATGCTGGGGGCTAAATAATTGAGAGATTTAAGTCCTCCTAATTATATGATTGGGAGTTTTAAGTCCCCCATATTTCATAATGCTTAAGTCACCATTATATGTTGGGAGGTTCGAGTTCCCCATAAGGGATATGCACGTATGATCATTCTCTTATTCGTGTGGATTCATACACTGGGCCCTTCTAGCTGGTACGATTTGGGCCCACATAGCCAGTGGGTGCTTTATTATGACGGTTATGCTACACAACTTAGGCTAAGGTTGTAAATGTCATATTATGCCTTGTTCACTACCACAACATGTGATATATATTTATATATGTATGTATATATTTGCATATAGTTATGTGCATTGGATTTTTTTAGTTTCTTATTATTGATGATGGCATTACTTTATCTTTTTATCCTTGAGTTACATGCTAGGGATCAACCCGCTAACCACTTTCGAATGTTGTATCCCTATGCAATACAGGGCATGGAAATAAAACTGGTTTTCTTGCGTAGTGATTAGGGTACTTCTGGATTGATCGAGAGTTAACTAGAAGTGGTGAGCTTCCATACTCTAGAAGACCCTCATTTCATATTTGTTTTCCTTTTTCATATACACTTCCTTTGACTTATTTTGGATATTGTTGGGGGCATATCCTAACTTTTTATTGGTATTTGACTATTAGAGGCTTTGTGGATATTAATATGGACTTAGATATTGGTTATCAGTTCTTTTGGCATAACATAGATGTCTTGAATTTTACCCTTTCTATCTTGATATATTTTAGTAATTCAGTCTTTATTGGTGTGTATGCTCTCTTTATTAGGCAAATAGGGTGATGTCTGGTCTACGACGGACTCAATATACTAGTCACAGCCAAGCCCTGGTTAGGGTCATGACAGATTCCCACCATACCCTTAATTTTACTATTATTTCCTAAAAAGAGATTTATTCTCACTTTTCAATTTTAAAATGGATTTCTTCTACACTAATAATTGTACCTCCTTATTTAATAAATTATGATCTTTTGAAACTAAACATAATTTTTTGAAATCTGGATCGAGATTGATTATGGCCCATTAATACTCAACTTTTTTATCACTATTATTTACATTAGTTGTGAGATATTCTGACCCATTCTATGCTATTAAGTCAAATAGTCTCAAACTTTATCTCAAGCAATAGATTTACAAATGCACACTTTTTTAGTTATAATTTGAGTTCGTACAGTTATTATACTGGCACATATATCTCTCTAGTACTAGGTAGAGTAGATTTATCATGATGATTATTAGAATTACTAGTTTGGTACCAGGCAATGTATATACAGATATCTCAAGTCCTCATCCCCTCAAGCTTTTAGGCTCTTTCTATCTATTGACTTTCATACACTAAAGTTCTTTTAGTAGTAGATATCGTAATGACCCTCTAGGTCATTTTCTCCATTTTCATGCATTCTATCTTTTTAAGCCTTCCCACAGTGGCTACAACTTATTTATGACTTTCCAAAACTATCGATTCAATTATGTGGCAATTTTTTTTATCCTTGGTTAATTTTCCTATTTTTGAACTTTTACTGTTAAGGAATTGGTCTTGAACCAAAACTCCTAGTAAACGGCCTCAAATAAGAATTTTGACAACAATATTATCTTTGGAATAATGATTTTAGGTTGGACCTTATGTTTAGGTCTTAAGGCTTTTAGACTCATTTTGGGCTATTGGGTGGATTTAATGAAAATTGGAGTTATACGTGTGGGTCTCACATTTAATCCAAATGATCTTGGATGAAAGTTTTGATTGTTCTATTGTGTCTAGAATGTCAAATTTGGTATGGTATCATAGTCTGTTTATGCGTATGGGGTTTTGAATAAATCTCGAGCACCAAATCAAAGTTTGTGAGGACTTAAATTTTTTGCTGATTTTCTAGCTTTTTTACATGGTCTATTTAGCCTCTGTGTTCACGAAAGGTAAGTTGTGATCCTAAAGGGTTAACACGTTTACCATCGCATTCGCGAGCCATCTTCTTTGCATTCACAATGAAGGTTGCCCGACCCAATTTGCCTAACCTCTTCATATTTTCTACCACCTCGTGTCGCATTTCTGGTCATGTAGTCCTTTTAACTTTAGGTTTACAAACCATTTTCCCGTAATCTTGAAGGTAACTTTATCAAGCATTGTGAAAATTACCCTTGGAACCCGCAATCACAAAATCCAGATGTCTGGCTATATATATTTTCCCCTTCTGCGATTTCCATCAATTTTCAACCCCTTTTCCTCCATTTGGGCATTGGGAGCTTAAGAAATTTTTGGGAAATCATTCATTAGATCTAGGGATATGTGGAGGATGATGAAGTGACCATTTACCACTAATTCCTTCGTAAGTTCTTGGCTAAATTCCTCCATTTAATTCTTATTTTCCCTCTTTTCCCATTATCTTTTGGGGCTAATTTTTTTCTTTATTTGTAGTCCATTTAAACTCAACTTTTAGCACATATTCCTTATACTTAGGTGGACCTCATGACAAATTTAATTTTAGGATTCCATTAGTAAGCTTCATGGGCCCATATTTGACCTAATTTTGGGCCCAAAGTTTAATCTTGTAATATAGGCATTATTTTGCTTTTATTAATGTGTAAATTATTACTTTGATAGTGAAACATCATTTAGGGATCATGGGACAAAGATGAATAGTTTGTGGATGATTTTCGAAATGAGATTTGGCATTGAGGTAGGCTTCGATCTATTTTTCTCTACGAGAATGTGTGTAGCACAGATTGTATGCTATGTACGGATTATAGGATGGTTTACTGACAAGTATACCATGACTTATACTAATTAGGGAATATGGGATAGAAATGTGACCAAACCTTAACATAGGATACTGTTATGGCCTTAGAATCCTATTTCCCTTGATCTTAGACATGATTAACCATAGATTGATGTTAATGATCCTTTAGTATAAGACATACCACTTGACTTAGTGATTTGTATTGAATTTCCTTAATTAGATCATTTTAGTTATTTTATGCCTTTGATTACCGAGGGATGGCCTTGGCTCAGTAGTAAGCTTGCTTACCGTAGTATGCCAGGGTCGAGGGTTCAAAACGTCTCTCCAGCAAAGCTGGGGTAAGGATGTATAGGTCAGGGCTGGAGTGGTCCCCCCTCCCCGACACCTACGGAGTAGGTATGAACTGGGTTGTACCCTATGCCTTTGATTACCATAGTTTTCCAAGTTATGAGTCTTTATGATGTTGATTATGTATTATTGGGCACAAAGTTGTGGTTATGATATAGTTGGACCAAGTTAGTACTTGAGTCTTCGGAAGCATATGGTTAAAGTTATAGATATATAAACACCTATGGTTGTATTATTTGGATACTGCTAATGGCATGAAGACTTTTAGGCATATTCATTCTCACTTAGCAGTACGATTTCAATCAAACCCTTGATATATTTTTTAAAAAGAGGTTTATTCCTACTTTTCACTTTTAAAATTTAGTTCATCTATACCCGTAATCATACCACCTTATTTAATGAATTATAATCTTTGAATCTAAATGTGCTATTTTAGAAACTAGATTGAGATTGATTTTGGGCCATTACTAGTCCACTCTTTTAACACTACTATTTAGTTTGTCTCGGTGAGATTTTAAGCCTTTCGATACTATAATGCTGATTTAGCCTCGAACTTGATCTCGGGTAATGGATTTACAAATCTACACTTATTTGGTCTTGGTTTAAGTCCCTGCACTTATTATACTAATACATGTATCTCTCTAGTATTAGACAGAGTAAACTAGTCATGATAGTTATTAGAACTCTTATTTTAGGCCAGTTAGTGTATATACAGATATATCAAGTCCCCTATAGGCCTCTTTTTTTGTGAGCCATAGTGCCGAAGAAGGGTAGTCACAATAGGTCCTGCCTTTGAAGCTATTGAGATGGAAAAAGTGTATACAGTTGTATATATAGCACACAAAATAGATATGGTTTGCTATTGGTTTATCTGCATTCATTCATTCGTATACATTTCCTATCACCAACATGATTTTTTGGTGCTTATATCTATTAATATTATGGAGGGTTCGTATAGGTATAATCTATGGTTGATGTTTGTTAAGTGTTTGATTCAACCTTTTGGGTTTATAGTGGCTTGGTTAGATGTTATTTGTACAGGCTATCCAGTTACTTTATCATTGATTTATGGTAAGATGGTTATGGAATGATACCCAAAATTATCGGAGCTTTTCTGATTCCTTATCTTTCTGTACTATTGTTAAGTTACATTATTGATAGGTTACCTCATGATTTGTTACACTTTGATTAAAAGCTTGATATATTAGTATTAGCTCCCCTACCTAGTTATGATCTTTGAGATGTTAGGTTGCTCCCTCAGGTTTTGACCTTTGAGTTTGGTCATTTGTGTATATTATTGTGTGTGTGTGTGTTATTATCGTATATCCCCCTAATTCATTATCAATTCATATTGTATATGTATCCTTTGGCCTTGTATTTCCACTATATATTATTCTTTCACTCATCACTTATATATTGGCTAGTGATATATGATATTGCATTTTAATTCTTGAATTCTATTAGGATAGGATAGGTTATCCTTATTTCTCTCTCAGCATTATTATGTTTAGTTTCATGGATGATTGTATATATTTTATATTCTTATTGTAGATGTTATTTATGGTTACACTATCTTTAAAGCTCTATCAGCCAATGCCTACTATGTACCACATATTTGTTACTCATACTACATTTCTGCAACCTGTAGATCAAAGTATGAGTTCTTTCCATTGATGTGTGCATCGTGTGGAACAAATATGGAATGAATATTTAGGAGAGTTCTAGACATTTGAGTATTCCTACTCTCGTTTGTATTTATTAGACTTACCTCTATTTTGTATTTTGAATATAGTTTGTATATGTATATTAATATGTATTTCCCTTCGCACTCTAATTGTATTAGAAGCTCCCGTACTAACTTCACTAGGTCTTAGGGTTTAATCTGTGTTAGTGTTTTACATAACTTTATTTCCATTGTTCATTTTATTTCTCTCGGTAGTTTTTACTAGTTGTTCCAAATTATGGTTTCGCTTACCTATTGGTGGGTTATACTATGTATCATCATGACCTGAGAAATTAGGCTGTGGTACGATAATCGTCTAGAATTTGAAAATATTGAAACCAACACATATCATCAAACTAAAGGAATTATTCATGAGAAAACGTGCCCCTACACACCATAACTAAATGGTGTGGTAAAGAGAAAACACAAATATCTCCTTGAGACAGCCAGGGCATAACTTTTCCAATAAAAATTACCTACTAATTATTAGGGATAATTTCTACTATGTGCCACATATATAATAAATAGATTGCCAACCTCACATATAAAGATGAAAACCTTAACGAACTGTTGTACAATCAGACACCAACTTATTCGTATATGAGATGCTTTAGTTGTTTGTGTTATCCTAGAGTACCCAAGACACTAAAAGGTAAATTCCAAACAAGAACCACCCAACATGTCATCATTGGATATCCCTTTGGAACAAAAGGTAAAAGGTCTTGATTCTTTCCACAAAGAAGGTTTATATATCTAGAGATGTGGTTTTTAGAGAGTTTGTTTTCTATTTATACCTATTGTCTCATTTTGCTTCCTTCTTTTATACTAAAATGATTTTCCTTCATTGATCCACTATATAATGATCATGATCATACCAAACCACGTGTTCCTAATGAATCCAACATTGTTGATTCCACAATACTTCTTACCATGATATCTCACCCTTTACTATACATACCTCATCTCCCAATACTTTATTTTCTTCTCCTATAACACACCTTATAGCTATACCTAATCTAGTAGAATATTCTGCACTAACTGTTCCTATCTATCATCCACATATAGATCCTTCAAGATCTAATATACACACTATACTACCAAGTTACCTACAAGAATACTCTTATCCTAACTAGAATTTAATACCATGGACCAATCATTCTTTTAATTCTATACACAAACATATCAACTATGTGCCACCTACAGAACTAAATCCTGAAAGTCTTAGCCTTTTAATGAATGTTTGTACTGATAGTCATATGAGAATAATCACGAATATGGACTTGTGAGAGTTCTTGTTGGACCCAATCCTTGGTGTGTGCAATTGAAGTGTAAAAAGGGCCCTAAATGCATACTAAAACCGTGCAAACACTACACTTAATCTACACTTGTGGGCGCCCTTAGTGGAGGGGCCTTTTGGTCATTATAGTTTCTATAAGGCTAAATACATATACAGCCCCCTCAACTATTCAACTTTTTCTATATAGGCACCTCAATTAAGCCACATACCTATTGAACCCTTTACTTCTTCAAAAAATATATCAATTGAGCCCAATCACTGAAGTGGTGCTGACATGGCGTGGCGTGTGTAATACTCTCTCCAAATGGAGAGTGAGAAGCCATAATTAATCAAAAAATTAAATATAAAAAAAACAATCAAAAAAAGATATATATATATATATATAATAAATTAGAAAACACATAAAAGGAATAAAAATCTATCATCTTCTTCTCCATTGTCAAGCTTCCATAATCTTTCTTTTAAATAAATCTTAAACTTAGAATTATATTTCTTCAAATTGAATCCAAAATCAATAAGGTGTTGTATCTTTCTGCCATGATTGCTCGAGGAATTCCTTTCTTGATAGAACTAACAACAGCTATTGGAACCCTTAGTGCCAAGTGTGCCATAAAGACTCCAAGCCCTGAAATGGTTCATCTCTTCTTTGAAGCTGTCAAAACTTTGATTAAGAGTTGATAGCTTGTTTTTCCCCTATCCTTTAAATTTATTTCCCCTGTGATTTGTATTTCACGCTCTTTTAATGGGACATGATCTTATTTTTGTTCTGATTAATAGCTCGAGAGTTTCTAGGTTGAACTATTAATTCATGCTTCATCCTATCTTTAGTGGCTTGTTAGTATATTTTTCTTTATTGCACGAGGTGAGATGGAGAAGATGGATATTGTTGTATATTATTAGGTATCGACGGAATCAAAGTACTTCAATGGTGGGTAAAGGGGTATCGATGAAATCAACGTACTTCAATGGTGGGGAAAGGGGTACCTATGGAAGAAAAAGAAGATACATTTTTTATGTTTCTATTGCTTTTGGAGAGGAAGAAAGAGAAGGGAAAGGGGTTAGGATTGGGTAGAGCTGTAGTGGGGGGCATTAATGTTCTTTTTTAATTTAGATTTAATTATATTAAAAAATTATTTTTGTAATTATTTAAATTAAAATACCACATGCCATTATTTAATTTACCACTTTGCCACATAATTGGCATGTGTATTACACGCATTTCAAATTTTTTGCCACATAAGCAAATTGGGCTCAATTGAAACCATTTGTGAATGAGTATAGGGTTCAATAGGTACATGGCCTAATTGAGGTGCCTATATGGAAAATGTCGAATAGTTGAGGGGCCTGTATACGTATTCTTCCTTTCTATTATTGTAATGTACTATATAAAGAACATTGTAGGTTTTCTTTAGTTAGTTTTATAGAATGTTTTAAGTCATAAGACACAAAGAAACACAAGTCCTCTCTCCTTTAAGGCACCAAATCAAAGAACTAGTGTGGAATCACTAGTGATTCTATTTTTTACTTGGAAACGTCAATGTTTGGGAGGTGGAATCCGATCTTGTATCACATAAGAGAAAGGTCTTTGTTGTTTATAGTGTTAAGGGTCCAAGAGTGGAATAATCTCTTGGGTTCTTAATATTATACGAACCATTGGTCTATCTATCTATTCCTTTACTTTTATTATAATCTTGTATTGTTTCCTCTCGTTTAGTGTAAGCCGTATGGGGCATTGTTTTTGTTGTTGTTCATCCTATTGTTGTTTCATCTTGTTATACTCCTTGTTAGTTTTTTGTCTCACTGAAATAGGTGTCAATTCACCTTGATATCATGTTGTTTCCATTGGTATTGTTCAACCCAAGACTAGGTTTCATTTTGGGGTTCTTGGGTTTGGCTCTTTAGTGGTCTGCTTTGTGAATTTCTTGTGTTTTCCAAGTTCTTAGTGTAGCATTTGGTATCAAATCATGTCTTGATTTTGTTCCTACAAGATCAATCTTGGTATTGCTTGTTAGAAAATAAAAAAAAATTGTTCAAAAGCTGAAAATTCCAGAAAAAAGATGCAATTTATCCATTTTTGTTCTTGGTTGAGAAATTGTTGTTCTTATTGTTGTAGTCTTGGACGAATTATGGTGTTTAGATCTAAGTGTTCTCTTGTTTGTTTTGTTGTTTCTAGTGTTAGTTTTCTTCTTCTCTAATGCTCTTTAGTTTACATCTAAAATTAAGCTTGAATTGTTGAGATTGTTGTTGTGAACAAGGTATGACCGTGTAGTAGACATTGTTGTTGAGAAAACTTGACTTGGCCATGTGCTGTGATTGTTGTTTTTGAGAGGAGTGTTGTTGTTGTTGCTCTTGAAAATCTTCACAACCTTCATCTCTTGTTTAAAACCGAAATACAACACCAAAAGACTAGGTCTTTTGTTGGACGTTTTGTAGTTAACTTTGTTATTGTGGAATTGTTGTTGTTCTTGGAGATTATTTTTGGATGTTCTTATTGTGATTGTTGTGTTCTTGAAGTTCTTCATCACATTCCTCACCTTGTTAATATTGAAGTGAACTTAGATCTTGAAAAGGTGAAATACAAGGTCTAAAACTTGTTAAATCATGAAAGACTTAGAACTACCAAGGACTTGTCAATCACATCTCACCTACTTCTCCATATTTCAAGGGCCTTGTTTTGTGGAACAAGTACAAGTCAAGTCTTGCCTTTTGAGTTTGAATGTAAAAAGAGACTATAAGACTTGTGTTTCCCTCCAAAGTCAATTTCTTCCATTCCAATTGTGTAAGGATTAAAATTTCAAGAATAGTGATTAAAAACTTATGGGACCGTGACCAATTAGGAGGTGAAACGACACAAATTACTGTTCACATGACAAATTTTGGCTCAAATTTTGATCTTTTAGTTTCATTTTTTCTCTTTAGTTTCGTTTGTTGAATCCAAATTTAACTTACAAGCTTGTACTAGATTGTGAGTTAGTTTTGAAACTGTTCTTCGTTTTAACTTTCCTTTGTGTGTCTTAATTCTTTTGGATTCATTGTAAATGTTGGATTCACCTCTCAACTCTTCTCCGAGTACAAGCGAGCTTGCAACACTGGTGAGATTAAGTGTGAGGAATCCGAAAGACAAAGAAATAAAGAGACCTTTACTCATGTGAGTTTGTCACTGTCAAATATTGTCTTAGAATTATTAGTTCAAGTGATCTCAACCATTTTCTTCTTGATAAGTTTAAAGAAAAAAGTTCATAAGAACATTCTATTCATAGGTGCATGTAAAACCAATGTACTAGCTAGTATATATATATATATATATATATATATATATATATATATATATATATATATATATATATATATATATATGTTGAGAGAGAGAGAGAGAGTTCAACCACACATGCCTCGCACGTGTAGCATTTGATTATTGAAAATTAAATAATTTTATCTACTGCGGAGATTTTAGTAAAGTGCAAAAAGTTTAGCACACTTTTCAAAGATCATTTATATTTTAATAGAATAATGTAAAACATAAACATATATTTTAGTGTAAGCGCACACACACACACACACATATATATATATATTACCATCAGAAGTTTCAACTGGTTGATCGATCATCACTTTTACATTTGTCATGCAGTACCTCTTTCCCTTTCTTCCAGAGGCTAAGAAAGATGCATCAATTTGAACTATATTTGAGGTATAATTATTATTTTTTACATTTAAAATCTTTTCTTATTTTTAAAGTCAAACTTTTACAAAATCATTGATTATATTCATATGATGTACTTAAAACTTTAAAAAATTTGGTACCCCTTAAATTTTTCTTATTATAATGCTTTTATATTATTTTTAGGTTTTTGAAATCTTCATAAATTCAAATTCAGTTGATTTACAATTCTTAAACTAATCAAAAAAGTATTAGTTATCATTAATTCTAATAACTTTTATAAGAAAAGGTTTTACAATAAGTATATTTAATTAATTTCAAATCTTAAATATTAGGAAAAAAATAGTGAAAAGATTATTTTGTCTAAAGCAAAGAATTTTAATGAAGGGCAAAAAGTTCAAATAACATTCTAAGGCCCTTCACACTTTTAATATATACTAGTTTAGGTGTATGCACCTTGCACGTGTACCTCTCTTTAATGAGTTTAAACGTTACACTAAATAAGATGTTTATTTAAATACTAAAAATTAATGCGATAATTAAATTCAGCGTCTTTCTGACATGTGAAGATGGATAATTTATTTAATTAGTTATATTATAATTATAAATATCTATAATTAAAATAAGGTAGGTGAAATACTTACAACTCCTTAAATTATGATTAATAATGTGATTTCTTCGATGTGCTATTTAGGCATTTTCTCATTTACAGAAAACTTACTGTTTTTATGATAACAAATATAAATATTTACAGTGATGCATACTTTGACTTTGAAATAGCCTATTCACTAAGAATCTAACAACCTAGTCCTACTGATATTACTAGAACAAAATCTATCTTGACATTATGAAAAAATTATTTTTGCATATTCAAATGCCAATCATATAGTCTAAAGTTAAGCAAACCTGTAATATAACATCTATTCCTTCAAATTCTGTATTTTTGTGAAGTATCACTTTTACTATTTCAAATAGATGCACATCGTGCTTCCAATATAAATTTTCTCTTGCATTCCAATCAATTCTATCATTCAATATCTTGAAATTCTCCAATTTATATATCATATACCTAAAAGATTTTATCATTAAATGTACAACTTCAAATCGTATGAATTCAAGAAAAATTCTTTTTAGATGAACTAGAAAGATAAAATATCACATAAAATAATACGGAAGATATATTTTTTTCCTTGTATTATTTTTTAAGAAGACACCGCATGAGGACGATATTGTAATGTTTTTCATTAATTTATTTTTTATCTATCGGGTTAAGCAATTCCACCGAAACAACTTTCTTATTCTTCTTCTTCTTCTTCTTCTTCTTTATGGGTTTGTTTTTCACTATTTTTTCTTTTCTTTTTAGTGTTGCTATATTTTTAATGATCTTTTAGTTGTGAAATAAAGAAATTGTAACATTAGTTTCTTGCATTAATATTAGAAAAGGTGGCTTGCTCTTGCCTCGGGATGAGGTGCTATGGATCGAACTCTTTTTAAAGCTTCTCACCTCGAGCAAACTTTTATTTTTGACCAATATTTACATATCCTCATATTTAAGAGATAGATCTATCATTTCAAATTTTGTATTTTGATGTTAGTTTTCATAATAACATTAATTTCTATGAATATTCATATAGTACATTAATCATCAAATATTTGCATAAAAAAATATATTGAAATAATTTGCATATTAACCAATTCCTTGACACTTATAATCACATAAATGCGATTTCTCTTGCAATCATTCAAACTTTTAGCATAAAAATTAAATATGCCCCAAAAAATGTTAGATGAGTTAAAATAATAATTATCATGAAGATGAGTTAAAATAATAATTATCATGATTACAATATTGATTTTTCTCACATCTTCTTCCACTTTAACTTTTCCTTGGAAATTAACCTAAATTAATAAACATATCATACTTAACTACAAACAGAAGACACAAACATAAACAAATAAAGAAGCAAATAGATTGTGAAGAAAAATTCATTTCAACATGTCACTCACCTTTTTCTCCCTTGGGGTCAAAGTCGAAGGATTTTTTCAATTGAAGTGACAATGTTGAATAGGGATTATTTTTATCATTTTTAGAGTCGCTACTTGGAATTGAGTTGTGGTGGTCCAAATCACCTTACTGAATTCCTAATCAAAAGGAAATGACTCTTTATTGGTTTCCGAAAATAAAAGATCAGGTAAGGAATTCTGTTAACCGGGGAGAAGATGTGAGGCATCCCTCGAGTCCCGTGGTTCTAGCATGGTCGCTTTTATTGACTTACCTTGACTTAAATTATACTGATAAATTATGTTTGGGCCTAAAATTAATCATTTATATTATACTAAAACTTGTCTATGATCTTATATTAAATAAATCAGTGAAAGTTAATTTTAGAACAATATTTTCCAACAGTTGGAGTTCATCCATGTCACATAGAGGTGTTCAATTTTTGGGTTTAATTTTTGTAATCGTTAAAACTCCCAGGTCATCACTTACGGCAAGCCGACAGTGATAAAGAAACAGAGAAAAGGGAATAAGGTACAAGGATGGAACCGTTGGTAGAATGCTTGGCCGAATCCTACCTGTCAGTGGTTAAATTCAGTGTGGTACGGGAAAAAAAAGGAGGAAAGGAATGGAAAAGGGGCACCGAAAGACCTAGAGGGAATTTGTGGCTGGATTTTGCTGGAGTTGTACCAGTGGAGTGGTTTTTTAAGGTGGATCTTGTGAGTTTTGTTCGTCCCTAGTGGTTGCTGGGCATCGGAAAAAGGTGATAGAGATGCGACAGTACTTGTTAAGGGTTTTTGGTGAGATTTTTCCTTTTTCGATGGGGAAGAAGGTCGCTGGAACAGTAATGGGGGGCAGATTTTATGGCGGGTGAGTCTGATTTAGAATTCGATTGCTGGTGGAGATAGTTATTCCAATGAAAATTTTGCCAAAAATTAAGCATTTATCCCTTAGTTTTTTTACTTCACTTTTCTTTCTCAATTCCACTCTCATTTTTACTGTTTTTTCACTATTTCTTCTTTGTTTCCATTTTCTATTTTTCTACGTGTGTATATGTATGTGTCTAGATGTTTGTTTTGTGTGTGTACAGTGAACTGCTTGTAAGTACGAGTATTGTGAGGTGTGTGTGGAACTGTGTATATAAAAAGTGGATTGATGTAATAGTGTATGAATGTGTATTCCGATGGTAAGTGTATGTTTATTTCCTTTTCTTTTCTTTTACGATTCTTTTCAATGAAAACTAGATCATCATATAAATTTTAGAGGAATATCTCAACATTTAAAAATAATTTCAACAAATAGTCAGAGAACGACTGACACCGATTCAAATAATCGTACAAATAAAAACATTATAATACAATAACCACATGTACTACATAATCCATGAAATTACTGAAAACAACTTTATTTATGATTTAATTTGCAATAAATAAAAAAATAAAAATACAGGATTAAATAAGAACCTGTGTGTTGGATAACAATACTATCACCAAAAACTCAATCGATGACCTAAATTCTAACCCAAATCTTTCTTCTTTTCTGCTTTTCTTTGTTTTCTTCTCCAAAGTTTCTAAGAGTTCTTCTTTTTTTCTTGTCTGGTCTCTCTGGCTTTTCTTTTTTTATTCTCTAGTTTTTTCTCTGATGTTCAATGTACTTCTTCTTTGTTTTTTGGGAAAGTTGGGGAGTTACCCCTTAAAAGGAAAATGTGGGAGTGAACAGTTATGGGAAAGTGAGATTCAAATAGGGGTGGAAGCAGTTGGGTAGATTTAGGATAATATTTTTTTATATTTTTAAAATTTTAAATATATATATATATATATATATATATAACAAATAATAAAAAAATAATATTAACTAATTAATTTTTATATTTAAGAAAAATTTAATGAAATTTTATAAATAGTGTAAACTTATATAATTAATACTAAACTAGTAACTTATTTATTAAAATTTAAAAGGGAAATATATTTTTGAATCTTTCATATTATTTTTAAAATAAAAATGTAAATAAAAATAAAAATATCCCAAAATGTAACTTTATTTATTATTTTTTTATTTATTTTCAATCAAAACTTATTAAAAATGAAATAAAAGATAAAAAAAATATATTGGAAAGAAATAAAAAATATTTAATGCCAGAAAATATATTAAACTGGGAAGGGTTAAAAATCACGTGTCTACATTTTGCTCCACTTTGTGTGAAATCTCGAAGAGTTTTCATACAAAAAAGTAGATAAAGAGATGATTTTTGACCCTCCGATTATTCAAAAAGTGAGTATAAAATAAAATAAAATAAAAAATATGATTGAGTCCTGGTTTTGGACTACCTACATATCCCAAATTATAGGCAAATCAGTTCACGTGTAGTTAAATAAGGTAAAATGGTGAGATAATGAGTTAGAAGTCCTGTGGAGTTTCGTCGAGTTTTAGTTCGCGGCTTCTGCTTTTACATCTAAATGGATAACAAAAATAAAAAATAAAGATACAAGAAAAGATCCTATCTTATTCAGTTTCTCTGGAATCTTAACTTGAATCTTCATGACTTCTCAAGTGGTGAGATGGTCGTTATTTTGAGTTGGACTTGAAACGTGGAATATTCCTCCATGTCGATTCTTAGCATTGGAGAGGAACTTGACAATTGACTCATTCTTTAGACTTTCTTATGACTTGGTCTTGAAAACTTTCACCCTATTCTTCTGGTGGGCTCCTGACTTGTTACTATTTCACCCTATTCTTTAGGCGGGTTCCTAAACTTGCAACTTCTTTACCCTATTCTCCAGGCGAGCTCCTGACTTGCTATTTCTGATTTTCCAAATACGTTCCTAAACTCAAAGTAAAAGATGAACTAGAAAAAAAAAGTCCCACTATCCAAGAGGGTCCTGGGCAAAAATTAAAATCCCATTATCCAGGAGGGTCCGGAGCAGAAATTAAGGTCCCATTATCCAGGAGAGTCCTGGGTAGAAATTAAAATCCCATTATCCAGGGGGTCCTAAGAAGAAATTAAAGTCCTATTAACCAAGAGAGTCTTGAGTAGGAATTAAAATCCCATAATTCAGGAGGGTCCTGAGCAAAAATTAAAGTCCCATTATCCAGGAGGGGCCTAAGCAAAAATTAAAGTCCCATTATCCAGGATAGTCCTGAGTAGAAAGTAAATTCCTATTTTCCAGGAGGGTCCTGAGCAGAAAGTAAATTCCTATTTTCCAGGAGAGTCGTAAGAAGAAAGTAAAATTCCCATTTATAAGGAGGGTACTGAGCAGAAAGTAAATTCCTATTTTCCAGGAGGGTCCTGAACACATGTAACGACCTAAAAATTTGATGAAATATGTGAAATTTATGATTTCGTATGATTTGCCTATTTTACCCCTCCCCATAGTTGCATTATGGTATTTTTGGGGTGTAAGGATGATTGACATGGTTTTCGATGCATTTTGGTACCATTTATGAGATATTGTTGTTTTTTATGGCTTCGAGAGAATTATTTTAGACTTATGCGGACATTTTTTGATCCGTGTGATGGAAAGCTAAACGAATGTGCCAAAGGCTCTGAAATATCGATTATAGTTAGGTAGACCTTTGGTTCGGGTCATGGCACACCCGAGCTCATTTCGATATATTAATCGAAAAGTTGAAAAATTAAAAATATGAGTATAAGAGCCACAGTGGATTAAAATGACCTCGAATGGAAAATCCGAGTTCGAAAGTAGATCCAGAACATTGATTTTAGAGTGGTGACATATTTGGTGTAATTTGACGTCTTTTAAATCTCATTTCAACCCTTAATTTGAAAAATTGTTATTTTGGATTTCGGCGGTCGAATTTGTGAAAATAATATTTTTTTTGAAAATATGATATTTCCATTGCATCCAGAACATTGAATTCAGTATGGTTGCATAATTCATTTGAATGTATCGGACTCCAAATAAATCTGGGGCACCCCATCAAAGTCTGCTTCAAATTAAAAATATCTGGTGCACCAGGGTGCTGGTGCAACCAGATACATAAATGGTAAATCGGGATTGAGGAATGAGTTTTATGAGTTAAATATCTGGTAACCCGGGTACAGCATAAATAACCTTTTTTATCCGATTTTTGCTTATTCTTTCACCTTCATCCTGAGAGTTAAACCCTAAAATAATGTGAGAGTTTAAAAGTGAATCTTGTGGGATCTTGGAAAATAATATTAAAATATATTTCTTGATTCTATTATAGATTTAAGGTAAGAATTCACCCTTTTCTTAGTAATTTCTTGATTAATTTCTCAAAACTCTAAAAATCTTAGGGCTTGATTTTGAATCCCAATTTCACTCTTTTTCACTTGAATAATATTTTTATCTTATAATTACAAGTTTTTCATGAATTTAACCTTAAAAAAAAAAACTCTGATTCTTGATTTTAACCCAGATTTTAAAGATTTTACCTGATAAAGCTTAAAAATAGTTTTTTTTTTCAATTTGAACCTTGTTTTCTACTCGATTTGACTTGGGTTTTCAGCTGTAGATTTCTAAAAATATGAAAAATATGTTTTTGAATTGAAGTTTCAATTTTGCCCTTCTTTTTTGGAAACTCGTTCTAGAGGTCTGTTTTGACCCCAAACCAAAAGTAGTCAGAATGGGCGTCGTTGATTTTGTTTTAATATGTAGATTTTATATTTGATGTTTTTAGTGGAGTTAGAGATTGTTTGTGAAAAGTAAGATCATGGGTTCAAAGTGCAGCTGACTGATTTTAGATTTTGAGTTAGGCTATGGCTTAACTCTTTCAGACTGGGATGGTAGTAAATGATCATACAAAATGCATGATAAGGGTGAGAACTAATCATAAATAATACCTATTTATGTGTTGTTCCCGTGTGGGGGATTATATGTGATATAATTATCAAATTGAGTAATTATGTGATATGTGTAACCGTGTGGGGTCCTATGGGATATTGATAGCCTTGAATACATATGAATAATTATATTGTGTTGTTAAGATTCTTAATATGGTACCATAGGCATGTTTTGATTATATTTATCATTATTGACATATGAGACGTGAAAATTCGTGGATGAAACTGAAATTATGAGTGGATATTGGCTCATATAGTTGTGGAAATATATCATTATAGTTGATTGTGAAAACAGTCATTATGATCGGTTATGAGTATTACATCCTCATATCATACTCATTTATGAAACATTGGTACCACCATGGTAACATCTGAGAAACACTAGCAACATCTTTTAAAATCCTCCTCGAGGGATGTGTCAGGGATAAGATATTGTAACACCTTATAAAATCCTTTCCAAGGGATATGATGGAAAGGATATATGAGATATGTGGATTGTATAAAGGTTGACGAACCCCCTATGGATCCTACATCGGGAAGCTTTAGCTCCATAGGTGTATAGGGGATTGTGCAACCATATTGGAGGTCGTGTGATACCCTCTTATATCATTATCATCATCATCATCATATACATTACACTTAATTTATTGATTTTATATTGTTTTGTATTGTCATATTAACTTGTCATTTATGTAATTGCTTAATTTCTTTTACTTGTATTTAATGATATTGTATATTCATGTTCCCTCTTGTTCTACTTATATGTGATATAATGCATATTTGTGTTCTATGTTGTTATGACGTTGCAATATATGTGATATATATATATATATATATATATATATTAGACCTGTTAGTGCAAACGGTGTGGCCTACCATTGTGGGATATTTTCTGATGACAGGTGACGTGCCCTTAGTATATATTTTGTATGTTTTATTTACTACTTTTCTTGGTCGTCCTATGATACCTATTGATTACAAGTGGACCATACTCATGCCTATTGTGCCCTTTTGGTGGAGGTCCTTGCTCGAGTGTACCTTAATTTGCTTAATCTGGGTGATTGTTAGAGCTTCCAAGGTAACGTTTGGACATTCATGCATCCAAAGTTCAGCGGTTGGACATTCATGCATCCGAAGTTCACCTCTATCTTTCTATAGTAGTTATGTCTTTATTAGTATTGGAGACAAATATTATTCCCTTTATGTTTATTTTTCTGATGTATTTGACTCTTGGATTATATAAGTAGTTGTTACACTATTGACACCTGGTTTTGGGGATTATCATTATTTGGATAGTCTTTTCTGTATTTTTATGATTACTTGTATAGTTTGGATTCATTCTAGAATCCTTACTTTAGGATATTTTTATCTTTTCCTCTTTTTTGTATCAGTTTAGGTGATAGGCTTACTAGTCAAGGTACGCCGCAACAAGTGTCATCATGACCCTCATTTTTGGGTCGTGAAAAATTGGTATCAGAGCATCCAAGTTTAATTGGTCTCAATGGTGTAAGAATGAGATGTCTAATAGTGTCTCGCGAAACAGTACATAAACGTTCGTATCTATCTTTGAGAGGCTATAGGACGTCTTTAGGAAACTTATCTCATTTTATTCTTTATAGTGCAAAGTTCTTTCATACCTTGTGTTCTGAGTTATGTTTCACTCTTTCTGCACAGATGGTGTGGATTATACTATTATCAGTTGAGAGATACTACGAGAGATCGGTGGTGATTATTTATCGATTGTAGGCTTATTGATGCTCTTGAGTTGTCATGGGATCAATTTGATGATGCCTTTCTAGAGAGATTCATGCCTTATAGTTTGAGGGATTGGATACAACGCGAGTTTGACCATTTAGAGAAGGGCTCCATTATAGTTGTGGAGTGTAAGGCATGTTTCCATGCCCTTTCCAGATATTTCTATGATAGCATTTCAATCGAGTTTGAAAATATTTAGAAGTTTGTAAAGAGCTTAGATGTCTCTCCTCAGTTGGCTATGTCTTATATAGTTGAACTTGGGGCTCCTCTTTAAAGTATTGAGGATCACGCTAAGATGACAGAAGGTATTATTACAGCATCTCAGGGAGGCGCCAAGAAAGCATGACATTTTGGTGAGTTCAGGAGTAAAACCTCTTGATATAGAGATTTTAAAAGTTCTTGTGGATGCCATGTTAGGCCAGTGCAGACGGCTCTATAAAGTTTAGGTGGTGGATCTTATAATTCAGTAGTTTAGGGTGGCCATTTAGGCCCAGTTGTACCTTTTCTTATTAAGATTGTTCATAAAGGTTGTTATATGTGTGATGAGATTGGCTATGTGTCTAGGGACTGTCCCTGTTGTGTGATTTGGGCTACTCTTATTTTAGTTATGAAAGGTAGAGGTTCTACCAGAGGTGAAATAGGTATAGATGGTAGAGCCTGTGGTGGTGGTCATGGGGCCACCAGAGTAATTGGTGGCCATGGTCAGTGTTATGCTATACCAACCATACCTGAGGCAGAGGCTTTTGATGTTGTGATTAGAGGTATCGTCCTTATTTATTTCAGACCTACATATGTATTATTTGATCCCGAATGGATTTTCTCCTATGTGTTTGTATATTTTTCTTTGGGTTTTGATTTTGTTAGTGAGCCTCTCGCCATGCCTATTCATATATCTACCCTGTTAGGTGATTCTTTAGTGATGGATTGGGCATACTGATCTTGTGTTGTGACTTTTGTCAAGCGTGAGACTTTGGTAGACTTGATTATGTTAGACATGGTCGATTTTGATATTATTTTGGGCATGGATTGGTTGGATCCTTATCATGCTTTCTTAGATTATTTTGCCTAGACTATGACTTTAGCTTCATCAGGTGTGCCAAAGATAGCTTAAAAGGGTGTACTTTATTCTGGTCCTTAGAGGATTATATCTCTTGTTTAGGCTCATAAATTGGTTGAGAAGGGATGTTTATCATTCTTGACTCTTATTAGTAACACCAGCATTGTTTCACCTCCTTCATTGGATTCTCTCTCTGTTTATCATGAGTTTATGGATATGTTCCCTACAGACTTGCCTAGTATGCCTCCGAATCAAGATATTGATTTTCTATTAATGTTGAACGATCACCAAGCCCATTTCTATTCCTCCTTATAGGATGGCCTTATTAGAATTAAAGAAACTAAAGGATCAATTGCAGGAGTTGTTGGATAAGGGATTTATTCGATCTAGTATTTCATCTTGGGGTGCGCCTGTCTTGTTTATGAAGAAAAAAGATGGGTATATATGGATATGTATTAATTATCAACAATTTAATAAGGTGACGTTAAGAATAAGTATCATTTTCCATATTTTGGTGATTTGTTTGATATCAAGGTGTTGTGGTGTTTTCAAAAATTGATTTAAGGTTTGGTTATCACTAGTTGAGGATTAGAGCTTCGATAGTCTAAGGACAGCTTTTTGGAATTGATATGGTTATTATAAGTTCTTGGTCATGTCCTCAGGGTCAACCAATGCCCCTGCCACATTCATGGGGTTTATGAACTGGGTATTTCGACTGTATCTTGACTCCTTTATTATTATATTTATAGATGATATCTTGGTGTATTCCAAGAGTGAGGGTGAGCCTGAGGAGCATTTGCAAATTGTTCTTCAGAGATTGAATGATGAGAAGTTGTATGTTAAGTTGTCTAAGTGCGAGTTCTGGTTGTATCATTTTTCTTTATCTAGTCATATGGTGACTAAGGAAGGTATTATTATTGATCTAACTAAGGTTGCAGTGGTTCGTGATTGGGCTAGACCTACTTTTCCCACTAAAATTTGAAGTTGTGTTGGCTTGGCAGGTTATTATCGGTGTTTCTTTGAGGGTTTTTCATCCATTGTAGCTCTATTGACCAAGTTGACCCAGAAGAAGATTTCTTTTATTGGTCTGATGCTTGTGAGGCAACCTTTCAAAAGCTCAAGGATTTGTTGACATCAGCTTCTATCTTAACTTTTACTAATAAGGGCATGGGTTTTACCTTCTTTTATGATGCTTCAGGTGTTGGGTTAGGTGCTTTGGTGATGCATGAGGGCAAGGTAATTACTTATGCATCTCATTAGTTGAAGCCTCGTGAGAGAAATTATCCTACCCATAATTTGGAGTTGTGCACATTTGTGTTTGCCTTAAAGTTGTGGAGGCACTACTTGTATGGAGTCTGTTGTGAGATCTTCTCATATCATCGTAGCCTTCAGTACTTCTTCACCCAGTGAGATCTTAATATGAGGCAGCACCATTGGCTTGAGTTTTTTAAGGACTATGACTTAACTATTCTTTACCATCCAGGCAAGGCAAATATGGTTGCAGATGCCTTGAGCCAAAAGTCAAATAGCATGGGTAGCTTAGAGCATCTTTTGACCCAAGAGAGGCCTTTGTCCTTAGAGGTTCGGTCTCTAGCTATCCATATGGTTAGATTTGATTTTTCAACACTTGGGCATATTTTGGTATCTATGGAGCCTAGATCTTCTTTGATCGAGCAGATTCGAGTTCATCAGTTTGATGATGTTGGATTGAGGTTGATTTAAGATAAGGTGTTGAATGGGAAGGCTAAGGATGCCTCAGTTAATTTAGATGGAGTTTTGAGTATTGGGGTCCGAGTTTGTGTGCCGAGAATGGGTGATTGGATTAAGTTGATCTTGGAGGAGGCCCATTGTTCTACGTACTCTATCTATCCTGGTGTGACTAAGATGTATTATGATTTAAGGAAACATTACTGGTGGGGTGGTATAAGGGGAGATATAGAGGATTTTGTGGCTTGTTACCTATGTTATTAGCAGGTTAAGGCCGAGCATATGAGACCTGATAGATTGCTTCAAAGGTTACCGATTCTTGAGTGGGAGTTGGAACGGATTATCTTGAAATTTATGATTGGTTTACCTCATACATCTCATGGATCTGACAGTGTTTGTATCATCATGGATCAATTGATCAAGTCAACTCATTCTATACCGGTTCAAGTCTCATTCAGTGCTGAGAGGTTGGCTCATTTCTCCATTCATTAGATCATGTGTCTGTTTGGTGTGCTAGTTTTCATTATTTCATATGGAGGTTCTTTGTTCACATCTCACTTTTGGAAGACTTTTCAGGATAAGTTAGTTACTTGGGTTAATCATAGAACATCGTTTCACCCCTGGACTGATGGCCAGTCAGAGCGGACTATCCAGGTTTTAGAGGATATGCTCTGCACATACATGATGATTTTTGGTGGCCAGTGGGAGCCACATTTTCCTTTAGCAGAGTTTTCATATAATAATAGTTACCATTTTAGTATTGATATGGCTCCTTTTCAGGCATTGTACGATAGGAATTATCGCTCCCAAGTGGGTTGGTTTGATTTTTCTGAGGTGAGACCTCGAGGTAAGTACTTTCTTCATGAGTCTTTAGATAGGGTGCGGGCCATTCAGGATAGACTAAGAGTGACTCGGAGTAGGAAGAAGTACTATGCTAATCGCAGGCTTCGTGCCTTGAGATTTGGTGTTGGTGATTGTGTTTTCCATAGAATTTCACCCATAAAGGGTGTTGATAAGGTTTGGGAAGAGGGGTTAGCTTAGCCCAAGGTATATTGGTCCATTTGATATTTTTTGGACTGTTGGTGATGTAGCTTATGAGTTGTCTTTGCTTCTTGATTTATCAGTTGTTCATCTAGTTTTTCATGTTTTTATGCTTCGTCACTATATTCTGGATGAGTCTCATATTATTCGTTGGGAGTCAGTCCAGTTAGATTAGCGATTGTCCTTTGTTGAAGAGACAGTTTCCATTTTGGCTATGGATGTTAGGCGGTTGTACTCTAGAGTGATCCCTGTGGTTAAGGTCCAGTGACAACACCAACCATTAGATACGGCTACTTAGAAGGTCGAGTCTGATATGTGTAGTTCTCATCCTCAGCTCTTTATTGATTCGGTAATTTCTTTGTCTTAGTTCAACGATGAACTAGATTTTTAGTGGTAGATGATGTAACGACCTAAAAATTTGATGAAAGATGTAAAACTTGTGATTTGTGTGATTTTACTGTTTTACTCCTCCTCATAGTTGCATTATGTTATTTCTGTGGAGTGGAGGTGACTGGTATGGTTTCCGATGCATTTTGGTACCATTTATGTGATATTGTGATTTTTGATGACTTTGAGAGCCTTATTTTAGACTTATGGGTATATCTTTTATTTTGAATGATGGATGGCCGAACGGATTGTGCCAGCAGCTCTAAATTATCAATTTTAGGCTGGGTAGACCTTTGGTTAGGGTCCCGGTGCACCCGATCTAATTTCGACCTATTGATCAAAATGTTGGAAAATTAAAATAATGAGTGTAAGACCTATATTTGATTGAAACAACCTCGAATGGAAAATACGACTTTGCCAGCAGTTCTAGAACGTCGATTTTAGGGTGGTGATATATTTAGTGTAATTTTATGGATTTTAAATCTTATTTTGATCCTCGATTTAGAAAATTATTTTTTTGGATTTCGGGGGTCGACTTTTTGAAAATGATATTTTTTGAAAAATCTGATTTTCCATCTCATCCTGAACGTAGAATTTAGTATGGTTGCATAGTTTGTTTACATGTATCTGACTCCAAATGAATCTCGGGCACATCGTCGAAGTCCGCTTTGAATTAAAAATATCTGGTGCACCAGGTTGCACCAGATACATAAAGGGTAAATCGGGTCTGAGGAATGAGTTTTATGTGTTTAATGCATGGTAACCCGGGTACAATATAAATAGTCTTTTTTATACGATTTTTGCTCATTCTTTCACCTTCCTCTTGAGTGTTAAACCCTAAAACAGTGTGAAAACTTAAAAGTGAAGCATTTCTGAGCTTGAGAAGCAAGATTAACATATATTTCTTAATCCTATTATGGATTTAAGGTAAGAATTCACCCTTTTCTTAGTAATTTCTTGATTAATTTCTCAAAACCCCAAAAATCTTAGGGCCTGATTTTAAACCTCAATTTCACTCTTTTTCAATTTAATAATATTTTTATCTTGTAATAACTAGTTTTTCATCAATTTATCCTTAAAAACAACTCCAATTCTTGATTTTAACTTGGATTTCAATGATTTTGCCCGGTAAAGCTTAAAAATGGTTTTTCTTCAATTTGAACTTCATTTTTTTTACTCTATTTGACTTGGATTTTCAGCTTTAGATTCCTAAAAATATGGAATACATGTTTTTGAAGTAAAGCTTCGATTTTTCCCTTCTTTTTTGAAAACTTGTTCTGGGGATCCTTTTTGACCTCGAACCAAAAGCTGTCAATATAGGTGTCGTTGGTTTTGTTTTGATGCATAAATTTCATATTTGATGTTTGTAGTGGAGTTCAAGATTGTTTGTTAAAAGTACGATTATGGGTTCGAAGTGCAGTAGACCGATTTTGACTTTTGAGGTAGGTTATGGCTTAACTCTTTCAGAATGGGATGGGTAGTAAATGATCATACAAAATGCCTGTTAAGGGTCGGAACTAATCATGAAAAATAGCTATTTATGTGTTGTGCTCGTATGGGGGCCTATATGTGATGTAATTATCAAAATTGAGTTATTATATGATATGTGTAACCGTACGGGGTTCTATGGGATATCGATATCCTTGAATACATATGAATAATTGTATTGTGTTGTTTAGATACTTAATATTGTACCGTTGGTGTATTTTAATTATATTCATACTTAAAACCCTTAGTGAGGGATATGTCCAGAAGGAGATATTAATAAAGCCCTTTTCCGAGAGATATGCTGGAAAGGAGATATAAGATATGTGGATTGTATACGGGTTGACAAACTGCTCATGGGTCCTACATTGGGAAGCTTTAGCTCGGTAGGTGTATACGGGGATTGTATGATGATCCCGGAGGTTGTTTGACGACCATCTTCATCATCATGTACATCACACTGTGTTTATATTATGTTGTATTGCCATATTAACTTGACATTTATGTAATTATCTTTTCTTTACTTGTATTTGGTGATCTTGTATATGCATGTTCTCTCTTTTTCTACTTATATATGATATAATGCATACTTGTGTTCTATCTGGTTGTGATGTTGCATATATGTGATATATATATATATATATATTAAAACTGTTAGTGCAAGCGATGTGGGCTACTGTTGTGTGACATTTTTTTATAGTAGGTGATGTGCCCTTAGTGTATATTTTGTATGCCTTATTTACTACTTGTTTGGTCGGCCTATGATACCTATTGAGTACAAGTGGACCATACTCATGCATACTGCACCCTTTTAGTGCAGGTCCTAGCTCGAGTGTGCCTCAATTTGCCTGATCCGGGCGATTGTTGGAGCTTCCCAAGTATTAGTTGGACATTCACGCATCCGATGTTCACTTCTATCGTTCTATAGTAGTTATGTCTTTATTAGTATTTAGAGAGAGATATTATTCTTTTATGTTTATTTTTCTAATATATTTGACTCTTGAATTGTATTAGTATTTCTTACACTATTGGCACCTAGTTTCGGGCATGATCGATATTTTGGATAGTCTTTTTAACATTGTTATGATTACTTGTATGATACGACTTCGTTCTAGTAGTCTTAACTTAGGATATTTCTATCTTTTTTCCCTTTTGCATCAGTTTGGGTGATAGGTTTACTTGTCAAGGTATGCTGCAACAAGTGCCATCGTGACCCTCATTTTTTGGTCATGACAGTAGAAAGTAAATTTCTATAATCCAGGAGGATCCTGAACTGAAAGTAAATTCCTATTATCCAGGAGGGCCCTGAACATAAAATAAATTCCCCATACAATATACATAAAATTTTGCCCTAGATTGTACTAAAATATTTGTGAGTGTTACCATATCTTAGTGTTTTGAAAAATACAGTAAAAGGACGAAGCAAAGCGTGGAATAACTTTGGTAAGTACATCTCGCAAAGAATAAATTTACCATAACCGAAATCCAACGTTGTGTATTGTAACCTCTCTTCTAGCGTTGACAGAAGTGTGTAATTGCATCCTTTATTTGAAAAATTTAATGTGAAATCAATATCCCATCTCTTTTTCAAACCAAGAAAAATTGTGAGTTTTAATACATGTTGTGGTTGGTTTGTAGAGTTTGTCTTTTGAGGTGACCGTTTTTGCGCTTTCCATGCTCAACTGTTTTTCCAATCGTTGATAAGTATTCATTGACTTGTCGTACTTCTAACCCCGAATTTTGACTACTGAGACTCTTGACTCAAATTATATTTCTCTAGCATGATGCCTCTAAGTTTAACTTCTAACAAACCTTTAATCTTTCCACGAGTGCAAAAACATTCAAGGCACAAGCATTCCCGATTATCGTGCTTTATTTTAAAATATGTTATCTTTGTGCATCAGCCCTTTGTCTTGATTTGTATGATTGAAGGAGTTGGTAGTAAGTTTTGAAGTCTTTTCATTTGACTTAACGTGAATTCGACTCAAAAATATGCAAAAGATAATATTTTTTCATTTGACGACAAATATACAAAAATAAAAAATAAAAATGAAAATAAAAATAAAAATAAAAAAAAAAAGGAGAAGACAATAGGCATCGCTTTTTGAATAATGCCCAAAATAAAAGTTATTTGGGTGTGGAAGTTGATTCCAGTGATTATGATATGTATTTTGAATTAAACAACCTGATTTACCCCATACTAATCATTATCAACTTTTTCCCACTCATTTGAATTGGAAATGAAGCCATTCTTAAACCTGTTCCCTCTGGATTAGAATCCTCCTTAGGCTAATGGCACACCTCAGTGGGTTTTCGCCAACCAGCCTATCTTATTTTTATTTCTTTCTCAACCCACTATCTCCTTATGGTGCCCATGAAGGTTTTCACCAATAAGGCTCTCTCAATTTTATTTTCATCATTTTTTTCCATTATCATTTTTTAAATTTTTATTTTATTTTATTTTTTTATTTTCTTAAGGAAAACAATGCCCAAAATATGAAACATCAGATACCTTTAACCTGTTTAGCCTTGATATTCATAAAGATCGATTTGCAGGTCTTTCTTTGGTTGTAACTTGGCTTTAGGAAAGGGTTAGAAGAAAGGACGACATGAGACTTAAAAAATATACATGACATTCGGTGAAGCATACAACTTTTGGAATCAACTTTTAAGAAAAATAATTTTTGTCCTAGTTTTATTTCATATTGGGTAACTTGAATTTTTACTTGATTAGATCGAACCCTAGAGTAGGGTTGCCTATGTATCTTGTCATTGCAAGAATCAGGTCAAACATAGTTCAGAAAAGTCATTCTTTTGCTTGATTTTGATTTTTTTTGCATTTTGAACTTTTTACTTTAATTTATTCCAAATGAGGATTATGAAAGAAAAATCAAATCAAAGATCAAAGGAGGTAAGGAAGGGTTGATATAATGTTTGGATAGTAGAACAAAAGGCCTTCATTATTTCAATCTTTAAAAATGCAAGTACAAAACATACATGACATAATTGTACATGAATATCATACATAATATATCTTGACTGCATCAGCATGGACCGGTTCCTTCCATTCTTCCTTCTACATCAGTGAGATATAATGCACCATTGGGTAACACTTTTTTCACCATGAATGGCCCTTGACAATTAGTAGAAAACTTGTCTTTGGCTTCAATCTGGTGGGTAGAATGTGTCTTAGTACTAACTAACTTTCTTCAAAATATCTGGGAATTACCTTTCTGTTATATACCCTTTCCATTCTGTTCTAGTATAGTTGGCCATGACATACTGATGTCAATATTTTTTTATCAATCAGGATTAATTACTCCAATTGATTTTTGACCCACTGATCATCATTAATTTTGGCTTCCACGACTACTCAAAGAGATGAAATCTCATTCTCTGCTAGTATAACTTCTTCAGTTCTATATACCAATAACTAAGGAGTTGCCCCAATTAAAGTCCAAACATTAGTACGATAAACCAATAAATCAAAAGGTAACTTTTCATGCCATTGTCGAAATCCTTTCACCATCTTACGGAGTATTTTTTTAGGTTCTTTTTGGCAACTTCTACAGCCCAATTTGACTTTGGGTGATAAGGAGTTGAATTTCGATGCATGATCTTAAATTACTGACATACTTCTTGCATCAAATGGCTACTAAGATTTGCAGCATTATCCGTGACAATTATCTTTGGAATGTCGAACCGACAAATGATGTTAGAGTAAACAAAATTAACCACTGTATTATTATTCACTGACTTTAAAGTTCTTGCCTCCACCCACTTTGTGAAATAATCAATGGCCACCAGGATGAACCTATGTCCATTCGACATTTTCGGTTTAATTGGTCCAATTACAACTATTCCCCAGGCCACAAAAAGGCATGGAGCAGTCATTGTATACAACTCAAATGGAGGGGAAAGTACCAAGTATCCATGTACCTGGCATTTATGACACTTATGAATAAAACGGATGGACTGTCGCTCCATGGTTAGCCAATAGTAACCTGCCTGAAGTATTTTCTTTTCCAAAACATACCCGTTCATATGCGGTTCACAAATCCCAGAATGTACTTTAGTCATGAGTTTTGAATTTTCTTTAGCAGTCCTAAATCTGGAGTCCTCTTATACAAGATTCCTCCATTTAAGAAAAATCCGCTAGTCAGTCATCGAATGGTTCTCCTTTGGTTATTATCGAAATGTATTAGATATTTTTTAGCCTGAATATATTATTTGATATCATGGAAATAAGGCCTCCTATCAAGTTCTTCCTCAACCACATTGTAATATGGATGTTGATCATGGATCTGTATATGTAAGGGGTCGATATGAGTTTTGTCGAGATGTTGGAGCATCAAATATAAAGTCACCAAAGCATCAACAATCTCATCCTAAATTTTAGGAATATGTTTGAACTTTACTAATACAAATCATTGACAAAGATCTTGCAAACAACCTTGATATGGTATTATCTTTGAATCACGAGTCTCCCAATCTCCTTAGATCTGGTGGACTAGTAAGTCTGAGCCTCCTAATACCAATAGTTATTGAATTCCCATGTCAATAGCTAGTCTTAAACCTAGAATGCAAGCTTTATATTCTGTCATATTATTGGTACAGTAGAATCAAAGTTAAGCTGTTATAGGATAATATTGTCCTGACTCAGAAACAAGAACTGCTCCTATCCCAACTCCTTTCATATTATCAACTCCATCAAAGAACAACATCCAACCTAAATGGCAACCATTAGAAATAACCTCATCAACACACGATACCTCTTTATCTGAAAAGTAAGTCTTCAACGGCTCATATTCCTCATAACTAGGATTTTCAGCCAAATGATCTGTTATATCCTGAGCTTTCATTCCAGTTCGTGTCACATAAATAATATCAAATTCTGTGAGAAACATTTGTCATTTCATGAGTATGCCTGTGGGCATAGGCTTCTAAAAAATATACTTTAAGGAATCCATATGATAAATAAGGTAAGTAGTGTAAGATGAAAGGTAATGCTTCAACTTTTGTGCCCCCTAAGTCAAGGCGCAGCATGCCTTTTCAATAAGAGTGTACTTATCTCTATAAGTGGTAAATTTTTTTCTAAGGTAGTAGATGGCCTATTCTTGTCTGCCCGTGACATCATGTTAACCCAATACACAGCCAAAAGAGTTGTCTAAAACAGACATATACAATATCATGGGTCTGCCTAGATCTGGTGGAACCAAAACAAGTGTATTCAACAAGTATCTCTTGACTTTATCAAATTCCTCTTGACATTCTTCAGTCCATTCAACTTTATCATTCTTCTTTAACAACCTTAAGATTGGCTCATAGGTTGTCATGAGTTGGGGAATGAATCTACTAATATAATTCAACCTTCCGAGTAGGATCATTATCTCTGTTTTGTTTCTTAGTGGAGACAGTTCTTGAATATCTTTTATCTTTGAAGGATCCAACTCAATACCACGCCGACTGACTATAAACCCCAAGAGTTTTCCAAATGAGACTCCAAATACATATTTTGCTGGATTAAGTTTGAGATTATACCTGCGAAGCCTTTTGAAGAATTTTCTCGGGTCTTTGAAATAGTCGTACTGCTTTTTTCACTTAATGATCACATCATCCACATAAACTTTAATATCGTTGTGCATCATGTCATAAAATATTGTGGTCATCGTCCTCATGTAAATTTCCCCATCATTCTTTAGTCTGAATGGAATGACTAGATGAAAATACGTCCCCCATGATATGATAAATGATGTTTTTTCTGCTTTTTCTTGGTCCATAATGATCTGGTGATACCCCGCGTAACAATCCAAAAAATATACAAGCTCATATTTAGCACAATTATCCAACAAAATATGGATATTGGAAAGTGGAAAATCATCTTTTAAACTTTTTTTATTTAGATCACGATAATCAACACACATCCAAACTTTGCCATCTTTCTTGGGAACAGGGACAATATTTGCTAACTAGGTAGGATATTGTGCCACTCGAATGACTTTAGCCTCAAGCTGCTTTGTTATTTCCGCTTTGATTTTTAAACTCATGTCAGTTTTAACCTTCCTCAACTTTTGTTTCACCAGAGAAAAAGTAGGATCAATTGGCTACTTATGACCTACTAAATCAGTGCTCAAACCAGGCATGTCATCATAATAGCATGAAAAGATATCCTTATAATATAGAAAAACTTCAATTATATCTTTATTTTGTTGTGGTTGAGCTTGTACACTTATCTTAGTCTCCCTAATATTTTCAGTGAGATTGGCTTGGTAAGTGACCATGAATCTTTTTTACGCTTCTTAGCCTTCTTTATATCCTTAAAAGTGGGCTCGTATCCCAAACTAAAGACACCAAATCTCTCACAGAGGTATATTGGATGAGCCCTGCCTTGTAAGGACATCCCTAGACCTTTCCTTGGTTCACAACCTTACTTTAATATCTCGTTCACTACCGTAGAAGACGCATAGTACAATTGTGGTCTTGCAATAAGATTCCCCTCGAGGATATGCTCAATAGACACTGCCTCAAAAACTTAATAAATTGGCACTCTATCTGTAGTATTATCTCAATGGATGAAACTAAACAATATTTATACATAGACAAATCCCCTTCACCATGAACAACTATTTCTTACTTGTCATTTTAAAATTTGACTATTTGGTGTAATGTAGATGCGACTGCTCCAGCCCTATGAACCCATGTCCTTCCCCATAACATATTATATAAAGCATTGATGTTCAAAACTTGGAAATCCATGGCAAAATCCACAGGCTTTATTATCAGTATAAGCTCTATCTCATCAATGGGATCTATTGTTGTTCCACTAAATCCTCTAACACATTATTTGGTCGGATCCTCTCCACGTTATCATTAAACTTTTGCAAAGTTGACATAGGAAAACTATTAATAATATATACTCCATTAATCAATACTTGAGTGATATAAGAATGCCCATACTTCACAGTAATATAGAGGCCTCAATTTTGTTCGGTACCTTCTGCAAGTAATTCATCATTTGAGAAAGTGATCCTATTCACCTCAAAGATTCTACCATTAATTTTCTCCAATTGATTCACTTTAATCTCATTAAGAATGTGTACGTCATTAAAAATATTTATTATATCTTTGGGATGATCATTCGAGTGTATCAGTAAAAACACCAAAGATATTTTGGCTGGCGTCTTCCTCAATTGTTTCACAATAGAATATTCTAGCAATTTCATCTTCTTCAGGAATTCTTTAGCCTCTTATTTGGTAACTAGTTTCTTGATTAGAATTTGTTCTTCATTTCCTTGTTTAGATTCCCTTAGCTCTTCTATAGAATAAAACCTCCTCCAATGGGTCAATCCTCCTACTTCATCCATTTCTTCAATAACTTCCTCCCCTTGTATGTCACCATAATGGGATTGTAGTTCCAAGGGACTATCTTAGCATTAACCATAGGCAATTATAACACAGACTTAATAATAATTGGAGTCATGGGAGCTCCTTTTATGGTTAAGAGAGGCTTGGTGGGCATTTCGGGAATATTAAGCTTTGGCTTTATCTGACCTGACCCAACACTTTCTAAAGTTTCTTTCCCCATAACCAAAGAAGTATTCGATGGTTTGGGTTTTGTTACTGCCTCCTCTACTTCTGTAAGTTTTACCTTTATCAAATCCATAATATTTACTGACTTTTCCATATTAGTTTTTATCTTAATAATAGTCTTGAAGTAAACTACAGCCTCTACACCACTAGGTATCAACTTGAGCATATTTGTTTTAGTATGAGCCGACAGTGGATTGTGGTTAATGTTTGGAGCGTTTGGACTTTGCATAATAATTTTTTGTGTGTTTATAAACACTTGAATTTATATTTTCAAGTACCATTATTTTTCTATGTCATGCCCTGAGGCATCAAAATATTATGCACATTTTCTAGAACAATGTAAGTTTTTTAGAGGAGGATTTGGAATCCTTCTTGCAATTGGGCTTAGAATATTCATATCCCTTAGTCTTTGAAATAAGATGGAATAAGATATTTTGATAGGAGTGAAATTTGATTTACCTATGTTAGCCTTCTTGTAATCTGCTCTGGGCCATAAATTTGATTTAGGAGGACCGTGTTGAACTTATGGTATTTGAGAGTTATTTTCGTGGATTATAAATAGGATACTTGTGGATGCAATGATATATAATGGGTTTTGGGGAGGCACAGTATCGTGGATGATTATATGGATCTTGCACATAAATTTGAGATTGAGATTATGAGTATAGTTGATGTGATCCTCTTATATTTTTTCTTGGACCTGGTACAATAGTAGCTACATCCTCCTTTCTATTCTTCCCACCAAAACTTCCTGTACCATTTTGAATTTCCTGAGTTGTTGCCTTAAAATTAGCTAGACTTATGATTTTTCTAGACTTATTTCCATTTTTACTATTTCTCCGACCTTAATGACTTTAGTAAATGTACTTCCAATAGTAGAAAGAAAATGATGGAAATAGTTAGGTTCCTACACCTATAGAAAAATATCAATTATCTCAGACTCCTTTATTGATGGCCTGGCTCTTGCAGCTTGTTCCCTCCATCTAACAGCATATTCTCAAAAAAATTTCAGTTGTCTTTTTCATTATGTTGGAAACTGTGGTACGATCTAGCAGTATATTAATATTATATTAAAATTACTGGACAAAATACTAAGCCATGTCATCCCAAATGTGCCAACGAGAACTATCTTGATTAATGAACCATTCTAAAGTTATTCCTACCAGGCATTTCCCTAAGAAAGCCATCAACAGTTCTTCTTTTCCTCTATACTCCTCTCAATTGATTACAAAACCATTTAAAATAGGCCACGGGATCACCATGCCCTTCGTACTTGTCAAATTTTAGCATTTTTAACCCTAGAGGAAAATGGACATTGGGAAACATACATAAATATTTATATGAAACACACTTTTTTCTTCTTAGTCTTTGCATATTTCTCATATTGCGTTCCAAAGTTCTAACTTTCTTAGCCATCTCTTCTTATTCCTTATTCTTAACAGTCTTCTTAATCACGATAGTAGAACTTTATTGATGAGAGGTATGATATGAATTTGGCGGTTTGAAAGTCACTTAAGGAGGAGAAATTGATCATGACTTGGTTCACCCATAGTCTTATGCGATGTCTATTGAGGACCCGTACTAGCTGGTGCTACAAAAGTGAAAAACGGGTTGTTTGTGACAGATGGATTAGGTGGATGCATGGTAGAAGTACCATCAAATCCAGACATATTAGTTAATGGTCCGAATCTAAGTGGATAAAATGGATCACCAGTTTGGGCTTGAGTAGGATTTGGATCATTCATATTCAAAAGTCTAGGAATTGAGGAAGGCGAGGCTTGTCTATTCATCCAAGCATTATACATCTCCCTATCTATTATTTCAATAGCTTATTATTCTCCAAGGATACAAAATCCTATGAAATCAATTGATTTTTATCTTCCCCACTATCAAACTCTGCACCCTCTTTCCAGGTCATGTTTTTCTTTTCTTTGTATCTTTTGTTGTACGGATGAGATGTCAATTTAAACCTTAAAACAACCACCAACTACTTTATATTTTCTCTATATCAAGTATCAAACAGGTGAGTATTTCATTTTTAACACATTATAATGACATGTTGTATGTTATGCCTCTATATGCATTTCCCAGTCTATCATGAAAGGCCTTGTGTTTCATCCCGGCTTTTCTAGGCTCACTTTTTCAAAAGGTTTTGATTGAACCCTTTGGAGGGTTGCCTACATATCATTCCAGGTCATGAATCAGATCTCTGCGTAGTTCGGGAAAACTTAACAAAAATAATTGATGATTTTTTCTTTATTATTTTTTTTTTAATTTTTTTTTAAGAAAATAAAGTAAGGGAAGTAAAATGTATGTAATATATATAGAAATAAATGGATAACATCATTACATTTCATAATTTTCAAATACAAATACCATAGAAAAAGTGACACAACTCCTAAAATGAAACCTAACAACTGACATCTGACATCTAACAAACAAAGTTAAACTTACACAAATAAAATTAAATAAAATACATAAAATCTAAACAAAAAGTTCTAAAACTGAAACTAAAAGACTGAGACAAAAGAAAATACTATCTTTCCATACAACTAAATTCCCGTGTCTCAAGGTCTTAAACTAATTCTCATAACTTCAACATGCTTAATCAAGGAGATTTTAGCTTTATATAACCTCCCAAACCCAAGTATAAGTATTCCAACAAAGTAGTGAGACGTTGGGCGAAAGATAGTACTTGTGACAAAAATTATTGTCGATTCAACTCTTGGTAGTACAAACCCATTCTACCCATATTATATGCCACACCGTGGACCTTCCCTCTAAGGGAACTGAAGGACTAATCCCACCCTCGGGCCTACCGATCACAGGAATCAATAATATCTTTTTCATATTGCTCTCAAGTGAAAGCAACCTCCAGTTGTTCTCGTAGTATTCCTCTTTCACGTATCCACTTAGATATCTCAAGGTCAAATTATTTTTGCATGTTTTTCTCACATTCTTGCAACTGTTGGCGGTAAGATTTGGCAAGTTCTACAACATGTGAACCCCTAGTTATGGCCAACTTGATTTGTCCTCAAGATGTGACCTCAATATCTGCTGACTTAAGCTATTCCTAAGAAAATTCCTTCCTTTATTCTTTTGTTCTTTCCCTAGCTTATTCTATATTAGTATTTAACACTCGAATAGTGGACTAATAATCTCTCTCTACCTCCAATCATACTTTCTTAAATTTTACCTCATTTTATGGATACTTATTTTTTTGTAGTTGAGTCAAGGCCACCCTAACACACTCTAATTCTTCTATCAAATCTCCATTGACATCATGATATTCTCGCATGGCTACTTTGATCCCTATCCTTATTGCAACCTCTTGATTATAGGTCATTTAACCAATCTTGCTAGTCTGACTGGCAGAGGCAGCTATTTTTCAAACCATTCACGGCAGCCTGGGTGTACTTCTACTTTATCACACTCTATGACCATTATTTCAATTCCTATGATACGATTAACATCCTAAATTTTCTGTGTCAATCCCTCTGGAAGGATAATCTCTGGTCAGACTTCAAACACGAACTCTTTTATATTTTCTATTATGGGAATTATTTGATATCTACACAGCTGACGCAGAACCCTTAATGTCACATAGGTTTGAACACCCCTAATACCCATCAATAATAAGAAAGGCCGAATAACAGAACTATGTATGACTTGCCTCTAAGGGAACAAAGAGAAGTTCTAAGTGATCTTATCTGCTGTTAGTGAGCAAAAATACTTATCTCAATCACTAATTCCTTA
Source organism: Capsicum baccatum var. pendulum (assembly GCA_030864225.1). Classification (NCBI taxonomy): domain Eukaryota; kingdom Viridiplantae; phylum Streptophyta; class Magnoliopsida; order Solanales; family Solanaceae; genus Capsicum; species Capsicum baccatum. Next base: position 164,739,407 of record CM061560.1, read on the forward strand.
TGGACACTTATATTTATTCATCCTTTCTTCATAATCTTTGATGTGATTGACTCGTTCAGGAATAAATTTTGCCACCGTAGGATGTTGATAAAGATGCTCTATAATCCACATTTGTATCAAGATATTACATCTCTAAAAATCCTTTTCCTTTCACAGTTAGAGCAAGATAGATATCAGCCAAGATCATTGGTACCATAGTGTATTCCTCTTTCTTAATCAATATATGTACCACTCCAGCTAAACGGATGCTAATTTTTCTCTCACTCTTTAGTAAGACCATAGTTCCTAAAAAGGCTACCATAAATGCAAATCGTCTATGAACTTTCCACGCCTCAAAACTTCCCTTGTTACAAAATTATTCACCGAACTCCTCAAACCCCTCTTATCTTCCATATCTTTCATACAAAAACTATAAGGAGATACAACCTTTTTTATTCATTCTTTTTTTGATTTATGCATGTTCAGGAGCTTATAGAATCTTTTTATTGAAATAAGTCTTGGGGCTATAAGTTTTTCCAGTAAATATCCCCAAATCCAATATAAGCCACTATATCCTCTAAAGTCGGAGTCAACTCAAAATTTGAGAAGAAAATTACATTATTCATCAGATCCCAGAAAGTTAGCAATGCATCAACCACCTTCCTGCTAGGGTTGGCTGTTATAATACTTGTCAAAACACCTAAATACTTATATATCTCACCATGATCAATGAATTTATCTCGTTCCACTATGCCCAAAACTGGCAAGGTGTACAGTCTATAACCTATGATGGTATATTCTAATATCTTTTCCTTTTTTAACACTTTTCACGAACAGAAGGAGACATGTTATACCTATGGATAGGGACACAAGATTAGGAAATGTCTAGACTTAGGCATAACTTAATTTGTTAATTTTTTAAATTTTTAACTTGACTCATGAGAGTTAATGCAACCATTAATTTTAACTTAGATGCAAAATGATTTTATTCAAAATAAGAAGTAAGAGAAACATGAACGCCAACATTCTTTTAAGGGGTGATGCTTATTTTGACCAACTATACCAGAAATTTTTTAATGACAGATCCCTATACAATCTCGACTATGAGTTTGATAGAAATTAAAACTAAGTACCCAAGAAAAATAAAAATAAATAAAAATAATTTTTTAAAAAATGAAAGAACAGAGAAGAAAAATGATTATTTTGTATATGATGTTTGCAAAACTCATCCTCAGTGCCCCTAAAGGTTCAGGGCTGTTAAGTTATATATTTACATGTTGTATTAATTTATTAAAACTTAGTTAATGGCCCCTAAAGGTTCAGGGCCATTAAGATATGTATTAAAATTAAATTTAAGGATAAGAAGAAAAAAGAAGAAAAGGGGGAAATAAGATAAAATAATAATAATAATGAAAATAGTCATTTTTCATTTTTTAAAAATTTATTAATATTATTGTTATTATTTTAAAAAATACCCTTCAATAAATTTGTGAATAATAATCTTTAAATGTCAAGGTCGTATCCCAAAAAGGATTTCCTACGTAACTCACCAAAGTGTGAGAATCAGATCCTCGTAGCTCGTGGAGACCTTAAAACTACATATATTTTTTAATTTCTTTAAAAAATGATTTGTTAAATTTAAGGAAAAAAATACTCTCTTGCATTTTACCAAGTTGCCTAAAGTCAATCAACAATCAAATAGACTTCTTAATAAATGTTAAAGAGCACGTAGGATGCACATGTTGGTCATTATAAAGAAGGACACCTATCCTAAATAGACCCAATCCCTGTGCTGATTCCCGCTAAGTCAAATACACATGTTGAAAATAAAGAGGAACCTAATGGGGATAACTAGATTCTGAGTTTCAGTTCTACTAAGTTTAGCCTAATGGGGATAGGTGCCTAGACTGGCTTACCCAAGGCGACACTCGAGTTGGGGAGGGACAACTTGTTTAGTAGCAGTACTAATCCTCCTTCCTTGTATATCTAAACCCCACCTAATATGTTTGACTAATAATCCTTCACTAAGAGCCTTGACATTCCGACTATCTCAAAAAAAAAAAAAAAAATAGGATGCATATGCTGCATTTCTTCTATCCTATTTCAAAGACTCATAGGGGTGCACAAGATAAGATAGTTTATAAATACAATTTAACAATATCAAAGAGATAAATTAGCAAAAAGTAGAACATTAGGCCAATAAAAACAATATCAATAATAATTAAAGCAAGTAAAAGACAATATCAAAAGCTCAAATTCTAGTTAGTTTCCCCAACAGAGTTTCCAGAAATGTCACACCTCTTTTTCGCACGTGGGGTTGAAGTCAAAGGGTTTTTCTAATTAAAGTAACAATTTTAAATAGGGGTTATTTTTATCATTTTCAGAGTCTCCACTTGGACTTGAGCTGTGGTATTCCAAGTCACCTTATTGAATCCCTAATCAAAAGGAAATGACTCTTTATTGGTCTGTAAAACTAGAAGACCTGGTAAGGAATTCTTTTGATCGAGGGGAAGGTGTAAGGCATCCCTCGAGTCGCGTAGTTCTAGCACGGTCACTTTTATTGATTTTTCTTGACTAACATTATTTTGATATATTATGTTTGGGCCTAAAATTGCTCATTTTTATTTTACTTAAACTTGTCTATTATCCTATTTTAAGGTTGAGGGGGTCAGAGAAATTATTCGTACAATGCAGAGGGGAAGGGCGACAGGATTAAGGTGGCTGACTGATTTCTTTAACGGCATTTTCAAGACGGCAGGAAGGGGTGTACAAACCAAACCATCAAGTCAAACCAAACCGAAGACCCAAACCAAATCGAGAAAAAAAACCAACTTATGATTAGGTTTGGTTGGTTTGGCATTTGAAAAAAAATCAACCATTCTTGGTATGGTTAGGTGTTAACTTATAAAAAGTCAAACCGAACTCAAATAAAACCGACATAATATATATATATATATATGTGTGTGTGTGTGTGTGTGTATGTGTGTATATATATGTGTGTGTGAGTGTATGCATGTATATAATTTAACTTTTTATACATAAAACATTAATTATAATTTACTTTTTAAATACTTTTTCAATTAGTTTTATTAATTTTTAATATTTTAAAAGTAGATGTATATATCTATAATATATTAAAAGTGTAAAGAGCATTAGAAATGTTGTTTGAACTTTTTTTCCTTCATTAAAAGTCTTTGTTTTAGACAAAATCGTCTTTTGACTATTTTTTTATAATATTTAAGAGTTAAAAATTAATTAAATATATTTACAGTAAAAATTTTATTTATTATAAGTCATCAAAATTAATAACAACTAATACTTTTTTCACCAGTTTAAGAATTCTAAGTCAACTAAATTTGATTTTAAAAATATTTAAAAAATTAAAGATAAATATAAAACTATTCGAATAAGAAAAATTTAAGAAGTGCCATATTTTTAAAAGTTTTAAGTACGTAATAAGAATGTAACAATAATTTTGTAAAGATTTGACTTTAAAAATAAGAAAAGATTTTAAATATAAAAAAAAAGAGAAAAAAAATCATAACACCAATATTGTTAAAATTGATTCATTTGTCTTAGCATTTGGCAACAAGGGAAAAAAGTATTATACGACAAACGCAAAAGTAATGATACATCAACCACTTGAAATTTGTAGTGGTAAAACATATATGTGTATATTTTTATATTTCCATTATTATATTAAAGTGTGACAAATTTTTAAAAAGTGATTTGAACTTTTACATTATTAAAAATCTCTGCAATAGGCAAAATCATTTAATTTAAATAATCAAACATTACACGTGCGAGGTAGTGCGACTAAACTAGTGTGTGTGTGTGTATATATATATATATCCATTAATTGCTACTAAAATGATCCAAAATCTAATATAAACTTAAAACCTAAAATTTTCACTCTTTATCTTATTTTTTAGTGTCAAGAGAGTTTCTCGCTCCTCAATTTTTCATAATTGTGGTTTTTCATTATCACATGAATGAAACATACTTGGTCTAAACTTCAATCACAATATAATTGAAAAAAATAAAGATTATAAAAAAAACTGAGAAAAGCTAAAAAAATTGAGAAAAAATGAAAGAATAAACTAAAACCTAAACCGAAAAAAACAATTTATGTTGGTTTGATTTGGTTTATAGTTTTAATAAACCAACATAATTGATTAGGTTTTTTTAAATAGAAAACCAAACCAAACCAAACTATGTACACCCCTAACAGCAAGAATACCTGAGGCTTGGAGTTGGAGTACAATGATTTCATTATATAAAAACAAGGGTGACATTCAGATTTGCACCAACGATAGGGGTATCAAGCTGTTGAGCTATACTATAAAGATTTGAGAGAGGGTGGTGGAGTGGAGATTGAGGAAGATCGTGTCCATTTTTGAGAATTAGTTTAGTTTTATGCCTGGTCTCTCATCGATAGAAGCAATCCACCTGGTGAGGAGATTGGTGGAGAAGTATAGGAAAAGGAAGCGGGATTTGCACATGGTGTTCATCAACTTGGAAAAGGCATATGACAAAGTCCCTAGGGAGGTATTTTGGAGATACCTAGTGGCAAGAGGGGTCCTGGTATTGTACATCAAAGCTATTAAGGACATGTACGATAGAGGAAAGACTCGGGTAAGAATAACGAGAGAGGAAGTATTTTTCAGTCTTGATAGGGTTTCACCAGGGTTCAAGTCTTAGTCTATTCTTGTTTGTGTTGACGATGAACGTGTTGATGCGATATATTCAAGGGGAGGTACCATGGATTATTTTGTTTATAGATTATGTAGTGTTGATTGACGAGATGTGGAGGGGTGTGAATGAAAAATTAGAGGTTTGGAGACAAACCCTGGAATCTAAGGGGTTCTGGTTGAGTAGGTCTAAGATAAAGTATATGAAATGCAAGTTTAGTAACTTGAGGCAAGAGGACGATATGGTGGTGAGGCTGGATTCCCAGGATGTTAGTATGAGGGATAGTTTTAAGTATCTTGGGCTATGATTCAGGGGAATGGCAAGATTCATGAGGATATATCTAACCGTATTGGAGCAGGTTGGATCAAGTGGAGGCTCACCTTGGGAGTGTTGTATGATAAGAAAGTGTCATTTAAGCTTAAAGGCAAATTCTACAAAGTGGAAGCCCATACAGCTATGCTATATGGAGCAGAGTGTTGGACGATCAAGAACTCCCACATTTAAAAAATGAAGATGCGGAAATAAGAATTGTACGTTTGATATATGGACTTACTAGAGGGGATAGAGTTAGGTATAAGACAGTCTAAGAGAAGGTAGGAGTGTCTTCGGTAGAGGAAAAGATGCATAAAGGTAGACTGAGATGGTTTGGGCATGTGATGAAGAGGGGCACGGATGCCCCAGTTCGTAGGTGTGAGAAACTAGCATTGTATGGACTCAGGAGAAGGATAGGTAGGCCTAAGAAGTACTAGAGGGAAGTTATTAGAAATGATATAGAGCAGCTTTAGCTTACTGAGGGCATAACCCTATATAGGAAGGTGTGAAGGTCGCGGATAAGGGTAGAAGGCTAGGACGCGTGCTTGGGTTAGAGCAAGTAGTTAGAAGAGTTCATGGATAGCTGGGTTAGTAATCATAGGACTGTTTCCATAGGTAGGATCCCCTAGTCAGGAGGGTTTGGGTGTGGTGGGTGCCTCTAATCTATAAATGTATGTTACTACTAGGTGGGTGTCATTTTCTAGATGGCGTATTTCTTATCTCTTATTTCATATGGAGCTTATTTATCTTATTTTGTATTGCTTTGGTTTCTATTTTATTTTAGTATGTCTTATTCCATTTTGTGTTATGTCATCCATCATGCTGCATGTTTCATTACACTTCTATTTACTATTCTCTATCTTCAGCTGGGGGTCTAATGGAAACAACCTCTCTACTTCTTTGGAAGTAATGGTATGGACTGCGTACATTTTACCCTCCCCAGACCTCACTTTGTGGGAATACACTGGGTTTGTTGTTGTTGTTGTCTATTATCTTATATTAAATAAATCATTGAAATTTAATTTTAGAAAAATATTCGCCAAGGTGCATTGTTGCATCCTTGAATTTTTAAATGTCTCAGAAAGATGTGTGCGTCACATTCTTAATTGAGACAAAAATTTTAAACGTGTCTAAAATTTACCAAGCGTTAAAGGCGTGGTTTGTCTCTTATAAACTCATTACAATTTTATCTATTTGAAACGCTATTTATTCTTAATGCTAGACTAAAGCGGTAAATTAATTTAGTAAATAATTATCAAGCTTCGTTAATGATAGTGAAATAAAAATAAAATAAATAAAAAACAAATAATAATAATAAAAATAAAATGATACAAATATACAAAAATTAGCCATATTATATTAATTTTAGTATGTTCCCCCAAAATTTATTCACTTTAGAAACAATACAGATGCCAAACCATATGATATCATTCTAATCAAAAACACAAATACTCAACAGTTTGAATTCAATTTTTGGAATAATAGGGGTGTCTCTTTTCGATAGGCATTGACGGAGTAACGCCGGAAGTCATAAATTTTGGCCAGATTTAACCACTTTTTGAAAAGAGAAATAAGTATGGATAAAGATAAAAGAGAAATTAACTGGTCATACGTATGTTATTGTAAAACTGTTTAAGAACCTCAGAAAATCAACATAAATGGGTGCTGCATTAATTACATTAAAAATGTCATAAAGCTGTAAAATATGAATTGACTATATTAGATATTTTCTGTCTTTTTCATAAAGTCCCACATATATCTATTTATTTATCAATAGTTGGAGATCGTCCATGTCACATAGAGGTGTTCAATTTTTGGGTTTGATTTTTGTAATCATTAAGACTCACCGGTTATCACTTACGGTGAGCTGGCAGTGACAAATAAATGGAGAAAAAGAAATAAGGTATAAGGATAGGGACACTGGTGGAATGCTTAGCCGAAGACCACCCGCCGGTGGTCAAATCCGGCATGGCGCAACAAAAGAAAGGAGAAAAAGAGTCGAAAGGAGGAGCCGGCAGACTTGGAGGGAATTTTTTGTGGAAGTTTGTCGGAGTTGTACCAATGGGGTGGTTTTTGAAGGTGGATCTTGTGAGTTTTCTCCAGCCATAGTGGCTCTTGGGCATCGGAAAATGGGGAGAGAGATGCGGCAGCGCTGGTTGGGGGTTTTCGATGATATTTTCCTTTTTCAATAGGGAAGAAAGTCTCTAAAATAATGATGGGGGTGGATTTTCTAGCAGGTGAGTCTGGTTTGGAACTCGATCGCCAGTGGAGATGGTTATTCCGGCGATAATTTTACTGGAAAAAAAAAGCGGTTATCCCCCATCTTTTTTACTTCACTTTTCTTTCTCAAGTCTACTCTTCTGTTTACTGTTTTTCACTATTTCTTCTCTGTTTTTGTCTTTTATTTTACTGCATGTGTATATGTATGCATGTAGATGTTTTTGTTGCGTGTGTACAGTGAACTACTTGTGAGTATGTGTATTGTGAGGTGTGTGTGAAACAATGTATATGAAAAAGTAGATTGGTGTAACTGTGTATAAATATGTATTTTGATGTTAAGTGTGTGTCTATTTCCTCTTCTTTTCTTATCCAATTCTTTTCAATGAAAACTAGATCATCATATAAATTTTAGAGGAATATCTCAACGTTTGAAAAACAATTTCAATGAATAATCAGAAAATGACAAACACTGATTCAAATAATTGTATAAATAAAAATATGACACTACAATAACCACATGTACTACATAATCCATGAAATTACTGAAAATAACTTTATTTATGATTTAATTTACAATAAATAAAAATAATAAAAATATAGGATTGAATAAAAACCTATTGTTGTAACCAAAATCTCAGACTAAGACCTGACTTCTAACCCCCAATCTTTCTTCTTTTCTGCTTTTCTATGTTTTCTTCTCCAAGGTTTCTAAGTGTTTTTTTCTGTCTGATCTCTCTGGATTTTCTTTTTTTTTCTGGTTTTCTCTAATGTTCTGTGTACATCTTTTGTGTTTTTTTGGGGAAATTGGAGAGTTACCCCTTAAAAGAGGAATGTGGGAGGAAACAATTGAGGGGAAATGGGATTCAGATAGGGGTGGAAGCAATTGGGTAGATTTAAGATAATATATATATATATATATATATAATATATATATATATAATAAATATTATAATAAAATAATATTAACTAATGAATTTTTATATTTTAGAAAAATATAATGAAAGTTTATAAATAGACTAAACAAATATAATTAAGACTAAACTAGTAACTTATTTATTCAAATTTAAAAGGGAAATATATTTTTGTATTTTTTGTATTATTTTAAAAATTAAAATTAAAATTCAAATACAAATAAAAATATCCCAAAAATGTAACTTTATTTATTATTTTTTATTTATTTTCAACTAAAACTTATTAAAAATGAAATAAAAGCTAAACAAAAAATTGAACAAAAAAAATAAAAATATTTAATGCCAAAAAATATATTAAACTCAGGGAGGATTAAAATTCATGTGTCTACAGAACACATAATATATTAAATTAATTAAATTTCTATTAATTGCCCTACATATAGTTGATACAAAGAAAAAATATACGAAAAAACTATTTTTTGCCAGAAGTCTATAAAATATTCATCTATCTATAGAAAGAACATTATATTATTTATGCGTAGGAAAGAACTTTATATTCTATTGGACATATAGAAAGATTCTAAAGGGCCATAGAAAGCAAACCTTTTCGATTCGGGCACTAAGTAACTACGTCCCATCGATCACTACATGATATCCTTTCTCTTGAGGGTAAAAAATCTTCATCTTTGTGAACATAAATTAAGATGTGATGTTAAGAGAAGATGTATGTTTGTGTAGTTTAGATTTTCCCAATTAAGAGGTTTTAAAAAGTAAAATATAAGATAAAACTTACCTGGAGCTTTCTTTGGTGTCTATGGTCCAATGTTTTCAATCTCTTTGAATAAAGCTCCCTTAGAAGAGCCATAAATTCATGTCGTCAATAACATATTCAATAAAATCCCACAAGAAATATCTATGGAGGAGGTTGTTTTCAGAAGAACTTCGGCTCAAATATAGCAAATTCAAATATAAAGAAGAAAATAACTTTTTATGAGAACCATAAAAAAATAAAACTATAATATCCAAAATCTCTTATCCTTTTAACAATGTTATAAATCTCCATAAGAATAAAGCTTAGTCAATCAACCAAAATTGCAGGAGTTGGTGGCTACTAACTACATTGACAATATCTACGGCAAAAAATAAAAGATACTAAGTCAAAGTAAAGGATTAAAATACCTTTCTTTAATCAAGAGATCTGTGAGAAAAGGTGATACCCGTACCATTCGAACTATCAAAATAAATCAAAAAAGAAGAGCCTGGAAAATAAAAGAGATAATAATTCCAAAAGTATCCACAGTCCAAAAACATTCACAGTTATATCATTAAAAAGGAGAGGAAGAAATAGCATTGAGGAATAAGCATGAAGGATCCACCAGTTTGTTTGACCACTAAAACATTGAAGAGCAAACATTGAATTTGACACATACTGCTTTTCAAACCCTATGAAAAATTGAAGGATCCACTGGTTGATTGTTAAGAGTGCAAATTCAATACCACTAATCTCACTATCCCAAGATTCCCTTAATAAGTTCACACAACAACCCAACAAGGTCATTTGTTTTTGCCAAAAAAAAAGTAAAAAATTATGTGTGTGGATTTGCCTTTTAAATGATATTTTCTATATATTTCTTTTCCTTTTCTTGGTAGAAGAGGTAAACATAGGTAGAATATTTTCATATTTAAGTAGAACTCCCCTTGAATTAACCTATTCAAGGGGAGGTTCCTTGGTATAAGTTATTTACTGATAATGTTGTACTGATTGATGAGATTCGGGGAGGAGTTAATGATAAGTTGGAAGTTTGGAGACAGAACCTTGAGTCTAAAGGATTTAGGTTGAGCAGGACCAAGCAAAGTACATGGAATGTACGTTTAGTGATTTATCGCATATAGTGAAACTGGATTCTTAGGCCATTCAAAAGAGGGAAAGTTCCAAGTATCTTGGTTCTATGGTTCAGGAGAATAGTGAAATTGATGAGAATATCATAAACCGTATAGGTGTAGGGTGGTTGAAATGGATTCTTACCTCAGGAATGGTGAGATTAACGAGGATGTCACAAATCGTATAGGTGCAGGGTGGTTGAAATAGAGTCTCACTTCGAGAGTCTTGTGTGATAAAAAATACCTTTTAAACTTAAAGGTAAGTTCTACAGAGTGGCACTCAGATCGGCTTTGTTGTATGGAGCAAAGTGTTGGCATGTTAAGAACTCCTACATCCAAAATTTGAAGGTGGTAAAGGTGAGAATATTGTGATAGATATGTGGACTTACTAGGAAAGATAGAATTAGAAATAAAATTATTCGAAAGAAGGTGAGAGTGATGTCGTGGAGGACAAGATATGGGAAGTGAGGTTGCAATGGTTCGAACATGTCATGAAGAGTTGCATAGATGGTGTAGCACATAGGTATAGTTAGGTAGGGTAGCGGTAGTTTGAAGAAATATTGGAGGAAGGTGATTTGGCATGATATAGATAAGTTACAATTTACAAAGGACACGAATCTTGATAGGAAGGTGTGGAGGATGTGGATTAGGGTAGAGATTTAGTGGGTATGAATTCATTCGTAATAGTAGGGAAGAGTGCTATGTTTGTATTCTTCCTATAGTTTCTTGTTTGTGTTGTTTCGGTGATGTCTCTGACTTCGAGTATATGGTTTATAGTATTACCTTGTAGTGTCTTATTTCCTTTATTATTTAATGGGATGTTATCTCATTTTTGCTTGCTTTTATGTGTTTTTATTTGTTATACTACTATCTGTCCTAAGTTGGGGTCTATCAAAAATAGTCTATCTACTTCATTTAAGATAATGATATGGATTGCATACATTTTACCCTCACCCAATCCCCTTTTGTTGGAATACACTGGATATGTTATTGTTGTTGTTTATGGAAAAACTCAAGACATGATTTCCCCCTATTAATTATAAAATAGGAGGCACCCTCCTCAATTAAAGAGATGCACATAGTCTAATCATTATGACCTAATTTAATAAATCTTTTCTCTTAGGTTGTATGTGATACAAGTATTACTGATTAAATCCCAATTCAGTCAATAATTCAATTATTTCAAAAAGTAGTTATTTTGTGATAAAATAGTTACTAGGAATATTTTGCATTTCTATTAATTTTGGATCATTTATGTAGTTTCTTTTATTTTTAAAATAGTATTAAGTATCATCTCTTCAAGTTGTAATCACACTTTTGAAATGTTAATGAAATAGTTCACCTCTATCTCTTTCCCTATCTCCTCTCTTCTTTCAAATTCTCCTTCTCTTCAATTTTTTTTTATCCTTCTTTCTCTTATTTTGTTCCCTGGTGAGTTGTTTTGCAATTGATATTAGGTTTTGGTATTATTTGGTTTCAGAGCATCAACCTTAGTTCTCACGGAAAACCTACTGATGGTTTTTCAGCCTTTATAGCTTCAAACTTGCAGGAGCAATACGAAAATCTTGCTGCTCAGTTAGGTGACTTGAGTGCCTTACTGGACCAACAACATCAGAAGTTACGTAGTGATATGGATCATAGTCGTATGAAGCTTATTCAACTGGTGAACTATTTGAATAGTTCAATTGACGGGTACAAATCTCACAAAAGGTAAAGGATATTTCGGTGACCTCATCTGCTAAGACAATGACTCTTACTCAGGTTAGGATATTTTGGGTGAAAACCCCTACTGTTTTCCTGCTCATTATGGGAATCATTTGTTTTTTTCTTTATTTCAATGGGGAAAATTTGAAATCATGGTTGTATAGCATTGAACAATTTTTTTCCATTTATGGAACTCCTTAAGATCAACGGGTGCTCTTGGTTTCCTTGAACTTAGAGGATGATTCCTTAGAGATGTACTAATATGTGATTCCTTTTACCCTCCTCCCTAGGAAGAGTATATTGCTTCTTTATCTAAAACATTTGGTGATGATTTTGCGAGTCTCATGCTCGAATTGAAACAATTTAGGCAAACTGGTTCTGTTAGGGAATACCAATTTGCTTTTGATAGATTATTAGCCCAATGCAGTCTCACTACTGACCAAGCCATTTTATGTTACCTTGGTGGCCTGAAGGATGAAATAGTTAATTCTGTCATGATGCATATACCATAAATCTTTCCAAAAAAACTATAGACTGGCTCGCTTAGCTGAAATTTCCCTAGTTGTTTTAATAAATCTCCAAAGCCTTTCTCACTACAAGTTCCTGTCCAACCATTTTAAAAACTTCACTTACTGACCTAGCCTTGCCCAAACCATCATCCTTTTCCACTAGTCACCTATATAAAGGACCAACTGTCAATCCTCCAAATAGCCTATATCTACCTAATTTTTCCAATTTCAGAAGAGCTATATCACCAGCTAAATTACAAGCCAAATAAGCTAAGGGTTTATGTTACTTTTGTGATAAAAAGTACATATTTGGTTGTAAGTGCAGTCTACCTAAATAGTTCTTTGTCATGGATTTGGAGTACTCTGAAGATGAGCCTTTGAAGTGTCATCCCTTATAACTAAAACTATTATCTCTACTGGTGAATGGTCAGAAAGTTGTGTTGACAATCTTGTCATCTCTCTTTATTCCTTAAGTGGATTTCAAGGTTCTCAAACTATCTGTATAGTGGGGTATAGTTGTAAAAGACCTTTACAAGTATTATTGGATGGTGGTATTACTCTTAATTTTATTGATGTTGAAGTTGCTAAATTTCTTGGCTGTCAAATTACCCCAAATAAGGTAGGGTATGTGAATTTAGGAAACAACTCTATGGAAACTACATCTGGGTTATAAGGAATTTTCAGTGTGTTTTTCAGGGTACTACTTATACTACTGACTTACTTGTGTTTTGTATGGGTAGATATGATGTAGATCTTAGTGATTTGTGGGTGAAAACTTTGAGGCTAGTGCCTATGTATTTTAATGCCATGACTATGTCTTTTTACTATCAAGGTATATATCACTTATTGAGAGGTGTGTCTGAAGAATGCAAGCACTCCAGTACTAAGGCTGTAAATAAATGGAACAGTAAAGGTGTTCAGATATTTATGTTACAGGTTTAACTAACTAGTTCTGATAAGGCTAATGAGGGTCACTTTCATGATTTGTAGTTAAGTAGCACCAATAAAATTTCCCCTCTTATTGATCAACTCATTCACACCTACAATGAAATCTTTAGTAATCCTGTGGCTTTACCTCCTAGAAAAGAACCTTTTGATCATAGAATTCCCCTGCAGCCTGGGACTAAACCTATCAACTTATGACTTTACGGGTATTCTTCAGTAAAGAAGGACATTTTTGAAACATTGATGAAGGACATATTAGATAAAGGTGTAATTCAGTATGCTAATAGCTCATTTGCCTCTCTAGTAGTACTGTAGGAAAAAAATGGTACTTGGAGGCTATGTGTGGATTATACAAAATTGGGCAATGTTACTATAAAGTATAAATTTCCCATTCCCATTATTGATGATCTCTTAGATGAACTAGCTGGTGTATCTATCTTTTCTAAAATTGATGCTAGGTCTGGTTATCACCAAATTTGAATGGTTCCTGAAGATGTACCCAAGACTTCCTTTAGAACTCACATGGGACATTATAAATATTTTGTTATGCCCTTTTCCTTAATCAATGTTCCCTAAACTTTCCAGTGTCTTCTGAATCACTTGTTCCAACCACTCTTAAGAAAGTTTGTGCTGGTCTTTTGGATGATATTTTAATTTATATTTTGTCCTTACCGGATCATGTATGTCATTTGCAACAAGTTTTTGATGTCATAGTTCAGTATAGCTTGTTAGCTAAAAGATCTAAATATTCTTTTGGTGTTGCTAATGTTGAGTATCTAGGCCATTTTATTTCCAAAGCTAGTGTGGCCACAGATCTTAATAAAATTATAGTTATTCAATCATTATGTCAACCTACTACACTGAATGAATTGAGAGGGTTTCTTGGGTTATCTGGTTAATATAAGAATTTTATCCAAAGTTATGAACTTATCAATAGAACTCTCACATATCGCCTAAAAAGGGATAACTTTCATTGGTTAAAAGATGCTAAAAATACATTTCTTGGTTTGAAGTCTGTCCTCATTTCAGATCCTATTTTGGATCTTCCACATTATGTTATTCCCTTTGTTGTTGAAACTGATACTACTGGCCCAGTAATTAGTTCAATACTAATGCAATCAAGGCACCTACAGCCTTTACCAGTAAAGGTGTAGCACCTTAACATATTTCCTTATTTTTCTTTGAGGGAACTTTTAGTTTTGATGTTTTCTTTGATCAAATGGCATTACTGCCTGATGGGACAACAACTTATTGTAACAACTGATTATAAGGCTCTGAATTTCTTACTTGAACAAAAAATGCACACTAATTCATAAGTTAGATGGCTTGCTAAGCTTCTTTCTTTTGATTTTGAGAGTCAATATAAGAAGGGAAAAGAAATGTTATTGCTGATGCCTTATCTAGTTTCATGGAGCTGAGCTCAGGTATCTTATGGTATCCCCTGTTCAAGATACTCTTTGGTAAGAGATTGAAACTAGCTAGTCTGTTGATCCTGAGTTACAACTCTCATCTAATCCCTCACTTCTGCTCCTCAAGGCTCCTTCACCTGGCTCAATAGTCAGTTAAGGATAAAAGGCAAGTTATTGGTGTTTAAATATACAACATTGAGAACTTAGATCATCTCACTTGGCATTTTACTCTAACAGGTGGTACTCTAGCTTTAATGCTACTACCAGGAAAGAATTGCCTTATTTTTACTGATAGTGCGTTAGGAAGGATATCTTGGAATTCATTCATAAATGCACAATATGTTAGAGGAACAAGTATGGCATTTCTACATCTCATGGTCTTATATAACCTCTCTTCATTCCCTTTCTTCCTTATACTGATATTACTATGGATTTTATTAAAAGGCTTTAAAAATCTAAGACTAAAACTATTATTTGGGTTATTGTTGATAGATTTACCAAATATGGACACTTCATTTCTTTTTTCCATCCTTATACAAGTCAATCCTTGGTTCCCATCTTTTTATATCATATTTTAAACTCCATGGGTTCGCTGCTTCTGTCACTAGTTTAGGGATTCCATCTATCTTAGTTTCTTTTGGAAAGAGTTCCTTAATGCTTAGGGAGTCACTTTACAAACTTCCACTACTTACCATCCAAAAACTAATAGCCAAAGTGAGGTTATAAATAGGTACATAGAGACTTATTTAAGGTGTTTTGGTTTAGATTCTCCTCATGATTGGGATTCTTTTCTAGGCTTAGCTGAATGGTGGTATGACTTCTATCAAATTATCTATGTTTAAAATGTTGTATAGTTTTACACCTTTTTTGCATCTTTCTTACTCACCTGGTGATACAACCATAATTTTTACTGAACAAGTGTTTCTTTCTAAGAATTCAAGTTGCAAATGGCTAAGTTTGATCTTATTAAAGCCCAATAGAGAATAAGAGCTTAGTTGACTCTTACAAAATTGCTAGATAGTTTGAAGTAGGTGATCAGATATTAAATTCCAGCTTCACAGACCATCATCTTTGGATTCTTTTCCCGATCATAAGTTCATTTTTAGGTATTTGGACCTTATCCTATAATTTAGAAGGTTGATGCAGTAAATTATACTCTTTTATTACCTCATGAAGTCTTGTTGCATCTACATTTCATATTTCCCAACTTAGGTATTGACATACTATTCCTTCTGAGATTATTCATCCTCCGGTGATCAATTTGGCCATCCCTCTTTGTCCTACTCCTGAAGCAGTAGTATATAATATAATGGTCAAATGTGGTAATAGAGTTGTAGCTCAGTGGTTAATCAAATGGACTGACCTGTACCCCTCTTATTCTACATGGGAATTAGCTTTACTTTTGAAGACCAAGTTTCCTTTATTCTCCCTTTAGGAAAAAGGTGTAGCTTCAAAGGGGATTATTGATACTACTATTATTGATTAAGTCCCAATTCAACCGAAAATCAATTATTTCAAAAATAGTTATTTGACAGGGAAAATTGTTACTAGGCATGTTTTGCATTTTTGTTAATTCCAACTCATTTACGTTATTTCTTATTTCTAAATAGTATAAGTAGAATCTCCTCAAATTTTAATCACGCGTTTAGAATGGCAACGAAATAATTCTCCTCTATCTTTTCCCTATCTTTTATCACCCTACAAATTCTTCTTCTCTTCTACTCTTCCTCTATCCTTCTTCCTCTTATTTTTTCTCATGTGAGTTGTTCTTCAATCAATATCATTTTTTGGTGTCAGTATGTATATTATAAAATTTCCTTAAGGAATCATTACTATTTTGTTTGCTCTTCTTAATGAATGGTAAAGTTTCTTTCACGTATATATATATACTGCTAATAAACTTCAGTTGTTTGTTTGCAAGCACAAAATACTATTATCTGAAAAAATGTTGAAAACTTATTTTTGAATGCATCCTTAGATATTTTTTATATACGTTGTACCATTGATAAGAATTAAGATAAAATTATGTTAGAAAAAGTCATTTGTTGGCAACTTGGCCTTTCTATTTTTCTTTTCTTACTAATTAAGGCATTTTGCTTAAGCATGTTTTGTTCTATTTGTGTGTAATTTAATTTGTAGTCCTTGGTCCGATTAATTGATAACATAAAAGAAATTACAAATAAATATACATGATAAGTGAAACTAGTTATTCACAAAAGAAAATAGTTAACCTATTACGATAAGTTAACTTACAATATTTATTAATAATAGAAAAAGAAATTTATAATATCAATATTGTTAGCGATATGGCGATATGTTCTAGATCCAATCTCACATGTGATGATTTAAACATATTATATAAATATTATTTGATATACTTTTATGACATGGAATATTCTTTTTCATAGTTATATCAAATTTTTTGATTAACATGATAAGCTCCTTGACTAAGTTTAGAACTTGATAAAGTTGTAAGAGGGGGAGGAGAGGGTGAATTGCTCTTTTTTATAGTCAACTTGTGAGGTTAGTCGGCTAATCTAGACAATTTGCAAAAACTTCAAGAATATAAAATGATAAATGCTGAAGCTAAGTATGGGTATTTATACTGGTTGGGACCTTAGATAGGTCTTATTCCAGTCCCCTTAGGTTGAGAGGGATTCTACTAGTTCTTGTTTTTCAAATCAAATTATTAGTATTGAGTTAAGCCTTTTGGCTATAACTCAAACTCTTTTTTTGCTCACTTTTTGATATAGTTCATCACCAACTATGTATTTTTCTCCTCTCTTTTAAAATGCATAGTGAAACACAAGTGAATACAATGCTTGAATAAAATAGAGTAAAAAACTAGAGAAGGTTGAGACAAATATATGTCTATTCCTTTGTCTTCCATCATTTAAGTAGTAATGGTTGGGAACTACTAGTCGTTGAAAGATAAATGTAGAAGACAACCCAAAAACTTTTTTTCTTGAAAATGGAATAAGATATATCCAATTTCCAAGAATAAGTAAAGACTATAAGAAAAATCTAAACTGAGTAAGCCTTGAAGGGAGAGACACAACATATCTTCTTGGTAAAAAGAGAATTATTACCTTCTTTAGGCGAGATATGGATTATTAAATGCTTATAGGATTATAATGATCTTCTTTCTTTTTAAGACCTTCTGTTGATACTTCTTCCTTTCTGATTTTTTATCAAGAATTTTTATTATTCTTTTTCTAAAATCCTACGAAAAAACATTCATCAAAATCAACATTATCAATCTACCCCTTTTTGATGAATGACAATAAAAACATAAATATAGTTAACTTTCTTTTTAGGCTCCCCTGATTAGTAGCATTGGTTCCTTCTGAATTGGGTTATCTCATATTGTCGACATATCCTGCAAACTGAATAACACATATTTCTTCCTCTTTAAAATCAATCAAAAAGAAAGAATATCCCTAAGGTAACAAAAGGACTAATAGAAAGCAAAACAAGACAGAGTATTCATGAGCTTAGTCCCATATATAAACCAAAAATAAATAAAATAAAAACTATCCAAGTAGCATAATTAGGGAGCAATAACAACAATAGAAGGTTATTCAAAAGGATGGAAGAAATATGCTAGAGTCTGAGAAGTAGCATCCTCTAGATTGGTGAATTGATTGACAATTGTGTTGGAAAGTGTATCAGTCGTGGCCTAGATTTTTGCAACAATTTTTGTTTCCTCCGTAATTACTTGGTCTAATTTGACCCAAAGTCGCACAACATCTATTCCAGTTTCCTTGTTGGTATCCTCTATCAAGTTGAAAAAAAGTATGTTGTAGAAGATCCTTTAAGCTATTAAGTTTGGAATTAATTTTGATAAACCAAAGATCAACATCCATGGAGGAGGAACCAGGATCATGAGAAGGAGGAAAAGAGAAACATAATTTAGGAGA
Source organism: Capsicum baccatum var. pendulum (assembly GCA_030864225.1). Classification (NCBI taxonomy): domain Eukaryota; kingdom Viridiplantae; phylum Streptophyta; class Magnoliopsida; order Solanales; family Solanaceae; genus Capsicum; species Capsicum baccatum. The sequence goes on from CM061560.1 coordinate 164,757,889, forward strand.
GGATGGACTGCCGATAGAGTAATTTTCAAAAATTTAAGCCCATGCATCATCAACTAGAATACAACCATATATCCAAACATTATAGATTGTAGCATTGATTTATATAGTTAGATGGAGCAACACAAAGATGCACATCACCCACTTTTAAAATATGAGTAAAAATGAGCCCATAAAGGAGACTGGTAGGATCAAGTGAGACTTCAATCATATAATTGACGATAAAGAGGATAGATTAATTTTATGCCTAGTAGTAATACAAAGTGTGAACAAGGTGTCTCATTAATATAGATAGAACCAACCCTAGGTAGCAATGTAGTGGCCACAGTATGGACAATCATATGGATTTCGAAGGACAAGTGCTCAGGACCAAGAGTAGGGGAAAGAGACATAGAGTTATTCTAGATCAATAGAACATTTTTCTTTCTCAAAATAAATATCAAAGTTAGAGGGCCACAGATTTTAGATAAAGTAGTAAAACCTGAGCAATTTATATCAAAAAATAGCATTAAACATAGCATAATTAAAATACTCTAGTTTCTGGACCTTAAAAAAATTCCGGGAATTATGATCTCTAGACCCAATACTACTCATGGGTACGAACCATATATTAGGGTGCAGATGGTATGGTCCAGTCGTATGCTAACAAATGTTGGTTGGTGGGATGGATTTTGGTTACTGCAATGGATATGACTTAGGGGTACGAGTCATATTGGTGGTTACAGATTGTTTGGTTCCTTAACTTAATCTTAGACCTAGTTACTTAGGTTGGATATGAGTATGAGTGGCTCACCATGAGCCATAAGCCAGGGTATGAGTCATACCCAAGACTCATATGGTGGACAGTGTCTAAATCTTCCTTAGGTTTACTTGAATCATTTTATTTAGATACGACTTGGTTGGATGAGTCGTAAGCTCGAGTATTGGATCTAAAGGTCGATTCTTAGGATACGAGTAGAGGGTACAACTCGTATAAGAGGGTAAGACTCATGAGGGTTAGTCGTATCCCTGGGAAGAGATTTTGTGCAACTTAAGTGGGGGTATTCTAGATATTTCCCCACTTATCCTTATAATGTCCCATGACTTTTAACCTACTTTGTAGGCTATTTACCCTATTATTCCATTCAATAATACTTAGAAACTTTTGTAAAATACTCTGTATTTCTCTTAAAAACTTTTGGTCAAGGAAAGCAAAGGTTTCAACTAGAGGATTTATTTGGGCTTGTCTTGGTGATTTCTTTTCATCATCATCTTAATTTAAGGCTTATTATCTTCCTGATTTCTAAATTCTAACTAGAAGCATGGTTTATATGAATGTTTTCATAACTTCATTTATTATATGATTTTGATTTTCAAATATAAATTGGGGGTTTTAATTTTAAATGGTTGGTTATGGTTTTCTATGGTTTTAATTATGCTTTATGTGTATTAATGGTGGTTTTGGATAATTGGATTGAATGGTAATGGTTTAATGGTAATTGGAATTGGTTATATTATTCCCCAATATGTTTGAAAAAATTCCTATAATAATGTTTTCATTGCATTGAGTATTTTAATGTAAATCTTACATATTTTAAAACTTAGTAAAGGAATTGTGCATAGTATAAATGGCTTGGAAAGATTAAGTGTCAAAATAGTTTTGCTTGTGGGGTATATGGAATCCCCCAAGTGGTTTAATATGGTAGATGGAAAAACACTTAGAAGTCCCCTTAAACCTATATATGGTTGGCTATGGATATTACTTGCAAGTAAGGATTGGTATGACGATACCAATAATAATGGTCCTGGTTAATAATTAATTAATGGTTTGGTCATTTGAAAAATGATTTTAATTGGGCATTAATGGCAGGATGTGTAGCAAAGCCATGAAAGGTGGAGGTCTTGAAGGCACCAAAAATGGAAACTTATATTTATCGATGTGCGGTTGGTCTTGGTGACTGTGTTCATGATGTCACACTATATTTAGGAGGATGTACTACTTAACCTAGGTTTTCTTCCCTGGTCATGCGTCTTCAAGCACTGGGGACCTTTTAGTAGGGGGAGCTGAACACATATAGCCCATTGGTAGTTTAGGACGGCAAAGCTACATAGATCATGTAAAGGTTTAAAAGGTTTTAAGGGTATGCTAAACCATATCCCATTTCTCAGCATGGTTTTATATATATATATATATATATATATATATATATATATATATATATATTCAGGGTTATGTGCATAAAATGGCATTATCTTATCCTTATCATGAGATCATGCTAGAGTTAACCCGATAACCTGTCTACTGGCAGCTGTATACCCACGACATACAGGAATCATCCATTCGACTTCTCCAACATAGTGATTGACTCAGGGATCAGCATTTGGATTAAAGTGCTGAGCTTTTATCCTTTCGAAAGGCTCTATTTCATGTTATGGATATTTCTAGACACTTTAATTTTATTTTGGATATTGGTTTTGGCCATGGTATGGGGCATGTCCCAACCAGATTTTATCACTCTTTTAGTTGGAGGTTTTGTGGTGCTGATATGGTTTTGAATTGGTGGGATGGTATTGGTATCAACCTTGGCATAGGAATAAGCTAGAGAGTTGCCATCATTGTACATAATTAATCACTATTCCATCATATTTCATTTTGGGATTAATTATATTATGTTTTGGAACATCTTTGGTTATGGCCCTTGTTTTATTGGTTTGGTTTGGTCGGATTATTAGTATGGTAAGGTTAGACTCAATTGGATCGTTCACAGTTGTGATCTTATCCTACAGTCTTCTTATGAGTTGTTGCACTATCTTGCTACATGCTCAAAATTAAGCCAACTTAGGGTAGGCGACTGGAGATTGGGTTAGGTACAAAGGTGGTCTTTGGTCCCTTTCGGAATTGGGATGCCAATTTCGATAAGACCCCCAGTCAGGTCGCGTTAAGTTTGTATCAGAGCCTAGGTTCATTTTCAATTAAGAGTCCACAAAGTCAATTCGAGTAGAGTTTCTTTTAGGGGTGTGTAGTGCGCCACACTCATAAGAGAGAGGCTACAAGATATTTAGGAATGTTTTACTTTCTTAGTATTCTATTCTAAAGCTTGGACTCTCAAGACCTTAAGGAATCAAAGATAGAGGAGTTTGTGAACCTCAAGCAGTGGAGGATATCTGTCAAGGAATAAGCCTTGAAGTTTAACCAATTGTCAAGGTATGATCCTGATTTAGTTGACGACATGCGGGAAAGAATAAGGAAGTTCACTTCTAGGTTAAATCAAGATTTAATTTTAGAGAGCAAGACTGCCTTACTGATTAAAGATATGGACATCTCTAGGTTGACTGTTCATATGCAGCCAGTGGAGGATAAAAAGAGAATGAAGGTAGACTTTTGGGATAAATAGGGTAATATAAACTAGTTTTTTAATTAGAGAGGTGCTTAGTCTCAAAGTGGTCGGATGGTGGCAAATGGCAGAAAAAGAAGTGGAGGAGTTTAAGTTCCTACTCTTCTGCTAGTGCTCCTTACCAGGCGGGTGACAGGCATCATAAAGGTGGTGACAATTTTTAGGTACAAGGTTTCCAATATCAGGCAAGTGGAGGTCAGCCAATTTCTTCATGCCCCCCTTATTAGTTCTGAGGTCATCCTCGTCGGGGTTATTACGATGAAGGAAAAGAAAAATGCTTCAAATATAGCTATTTTGTCCATTATCTCATGGATTGTTTGGTTAATAAGGTTGCTACGGGGGCAAATAAGATTCTTGTGGCTTTATCTTCTACTTCTATACCTGGTGGTATGGCATCTACTTTTATTACTACTCTTGGTTCTAGCATTGGTAGAAATAGGTTGTACACTTTGAAATCCTGACAGGAATTCAAGGCATCGCCTGATATTATTATTGGTACGTTATAGCTTTTCTCTCGTGACATATATTGTTTGTTTGATTTGGGGTCCACTCTCTCCTATGTGACTCCTTATGTGGCCATATCTTTTGGTTTTGATTCGAAATTTATTTTATATCATTTTTATACTTCTACTCTAGTAGGTGACTCAGTTATTGCTAAGAGAGTCTATAGGGGAGTGTGGTATTTGTTGGTGGAAAGAAGACCTTGGTGGATATATTTGAGTTAGGTATGGTGGATTTTGATGTTATTCTGGGTATGGATTGGTTTCACTCTTGTTACGTATCCTTGGATTGTTAGACTCGTAGGGTTATCTTTAGGTTCCCTGATGAGCTGGTTATAGAATAAGAGGGTGGTTCATTAGCACCTAAGAGGAGATTTATTTCTTATCTTAGAGCTCAGATGTTGACCTCAAAAGGTTATCTTTTCCACTTGGTCAGGGTTAAAGATTCTAACTTGGAAGTTCCTTCTTTCCAATCAGTTCCAGTAGTTAATAAGTTTCCATAGGTATTTTGGAACGATCTTCCTGGTGTTCCTCCAGATAGGAAAATAGAGTTTGGAAATGACTTGGTTTCGAACACTTGTCTAATTCTTATTCATCCATATTGAATGGATTTGACTGAGTTGAGGAAACTCAAGGAGCAACTTAAAGATTTTTAGGATAAGGGGTTTATTCATCCTAGTGTATCACTTTGGGGTGCACCAGTGTTGTTTGTGTATAAGAAGGATGGTTCCCTTTGAATGTGCATTAACTATAAACAGTTGAATAAGGTGACAGTCAAGAACAAGTATACTCTTCTAAGGATAGATGATCTGTTTGATCAGTTACAAGGTGCCAAGTTCTTTTCTAAGTTAGATCTTCGATCTAGGTACCATCAGCTAAATATTAAGGAGGTGGATATCCCTAAGACAACTTTTCATACTCGGTAGGGGCACTTTGAATTTTTGGTGATGTCATTTGGATTGACTAATGCTTTGGCTGCATTTATGGATCTAATGATTAAGGTTTTTCATCAGTATTTGGATTTATTCATTATTATATTTATTGATAACATTCTGGTTTATTCAAAGAGTGAGGTGGATTATGCTAAATCACCTCCGTGTGGTGTTACAGGCCTTAAAGAAACAACAATTGAATGCTAAGTTCTATAAGTGTGAGTTTTGGTTGAACGTAGTAACTTTCTTAGGTCATGTTATTTCTAGTGAGGGGATCATAGTGGATCCCCAAAAGGTTGTTGTGGTGAAGAGGTGTCCTACACCCATTACTCTATCTGACATTTAGAGCTTCTTGGGTTTAGCCGTATGTTATAGGAGGTTTGTGGAAAACTTTTCATCTATAGCTGCTCCTTTGACTAACTTGACATAGAAAAAGGTTAAGTTTTCTTAGTCAGATGCTTTTGAGAGGATTTTTGAGAAGTTGAAAGATAAATTGACTTCAGCTCCAATTCAGACTTTGTTGGAAGGCAATGATGTGTTCATGGTTTATTGTGATACATCTTGGGTCGGGCATGGTTCTGTGTTGATGCAGCATGGGAAGGTGATTGCCTATGCTTCCAAGCAGTTGAAGATACATGATAGGAACTATCCTACTCATGATTTAAAGTTGTTGGCAGTTGTGTTTTCTTTAAAAATATGGAAGCATTATTTGTATGGTGTGCACATGGATATCTTTTCTGATCATAAGAGTCTATAGTATGTATTCACGCAGAAGGAGCTTAATCTCAGGAAGAGGAGATAGTTTGAACTTCTCAAGGACTATGATATGAGTCTTTACTACCACCCAGGTAAGGCTAATATGGTTAATGATGCTCCTATCAGGTTATCCATAAGGAGTTTGTCTTATATAAAGGAAGGAAAGCTGGAATTGGTGAAGGATATTCACCACTTGGCTAATCTTGGAGTTCTCCTCTTGCACCCCAAGGATGGTGGTGTGATGGTGAAAAAAGTAGTTCGATCATCTTTTGGTGAAGATATTAAGGAGAAATAAGTACTAGATCCTGTCTTGGTGAAAATCAAGAGTGATGTTGGTGGGAAAAAGGTAGCGGTGTTTAAGATGATTGGTGATGATACTTTACAATACCAAGTGAGGTTGTGTGTTCCTGATATTGATGCTTTGCGACAAAGGATTTTGGTTGAGGTTCATGAACCATGCTATGTTATTCATCCTAGATCGACTAAGATGTATCACGATCTCAAGGAGATATATTGGTGGAAAGGCATGAAAAGGGGTGTAGGTGACTTTTTGGCTAAGTGCATGGTGTGTCGACAGGTTAAGGTTAAGCACATAAGGCCAGGAGGGTTGTATCAAGAAATTTATTTGCCCAAGTGGAAATAGGAAGTGATCAATATGGACTTCGTTACCAGTCTTCCTCAGTCTCAAAATAAATATGATTCAATTTGGGTCATCATGGATAGGATGACTAAGTCTGTCCACTTTTTGCCAGTGTGGACTATCTTCTCGGTGGAGGACTATGCAAAGTTGTATCTTTAGGAGATTGTGAAGTTTCATGGTGTGCTTGTTTCAATAATTTCTGATTATGGTACACAACTTATGTCTCACTTTTTGTGGTCTTTTTAGGAAGGGTTTAGGACTAAGGTTAGTCTGAGTACTTCTTTCCACCCGCAGACAGATGGATAAGTGGAGAGAACTATTCAGACATTGGAGTATATGCTTCAGGCTTATGTGATTGATTATGGTGGCAATTGGGTTGAACATCTACCTTTGGTGGAATTGCTTACAGTAATAGCTATCATTCTAGTATTGGTATAGCCTCTTTTGAGGCATTGTATAAGAGAAGGTGTAAATCTCTCATTGGTTGGTTTGAGCTTGGTGAGGTGAATATGCTTGGTCCCGACTTCGTTTACTAAGCTATAGAGAAGGTGAAGATTATTTGGGAGAGGCTCAAGGCTGGCTAAAGTCGCCAAAAGTACTATACGGATGTTAGGCATAAAGACTTGGAATTTGAGGTTAAGGATAAGGTTTTTCTCAAGGTATTACCAATGAAAGGAGTAAGGATGTTTGGTTAGAAGGGGAAGCTCATTCCCTGATATGTTGGTCCTTATGAGGTTTTGCAGAGAATCGGTAATGTTGCTAATGAGATGGAGTTGCCTTCTAGCTTGAGTTGGGTTCATTCGGTCTTTCATCTTACCAAGTTGACAAAGTGAATTAGTGATCCTTTTATTATTGTTTCATTGGAGGGATTGGGTATCTCGGATAGGCAGGTTCGTCAGTTGCAGACCAAGGATGTGTCTTTGATGATAGGCGAATTTACACGCCTATAGCACTAGATTTTGCCCATATTTTAGCCTAGTTTTGAGAACAAATTATATATTTCATGCACTTTTAGTCCTTTTTCCTGTAAGTGAGCTAACGAACATGATTAGCAAAGTTTCAGGTATAAATGATGCAGAATTAAGCATTTGATGGATAACTTGACGCCAAAGAAAGCTTCACGAAAGTAGAAAAACCAATCTTGGATGCCAAGGACTAAAGATGGCGCATGGAAAGTATGTCCCGGGCCAAATCAGCAATTCTGAAGACTTTGGGGACTAGCAGTAATTTATTAGGATTAGGATAATGATACATTAACCTTGTACAATTGGGTTAAGTATTTCGTTAGCTTATTAGGATTAGGACAATGATACATTAACCTAGTACAATTGGGTTAAGTATTTCATTAGCTTAGTAGGATTTGGTTAATTATTTCATTAGCTTAGTAGGAATAGGAGATGGGTATTATAAATACCCTATCTTGCTAGAGATTTTAGATCATCTTTACATCTTCTATTTCATTCTTCAATTAATAACTATACAACTCTTATTCTAATCCTTCCGTTAATTCTATTTTTCTTCTATTCATCTATTCTTAATTTCCGCAACAAGAGAACCGTTACTTTGCAAGAAATCACGCCTAACGCCTATCACACTTGTGATACACGAAATCTTTTATTGTGGTATAACAACAATGTCAATTGTGATTTCCTTTGCACTTATGGGTAACTAAACTTCTCTGTTGGGGTTATGGAAGCCGTATGAGATACTATCTATTGCTGTGAGTTTGTGAGTTCGTGACACGTATGCTGCTTATATCATTATTCTCTCCATCTTAATCTAAATTCTTTGTGGTTGTAAATGCATAGAATACGCAAAAAGAAAAGTTATATGTCTAGAAAAGAGATGATGTCAAGGTAATAGGGTCTCATCCCCTATTAAAAAGTTAGTGTCGTAACTGGATTAACCTCTTGGAGAATTTGTACCGTTAGATACGCTTTAAGCTCGAAAGAGTTAAAGTGAAAGAATCCTCGAATAGGTCGAAAGACGCCTGGATTTACCATCGAATATAATTCTCTATAAGCACATGCATGTCTGAATTCCGCACTCATAGCCAATAGAGACGTATAACTCAGAAGGTGGACATAACCCCAACTCCTCAATTCTCATTACAACCTACTAAACATTCTTTCTTTTTACTTTGCTATTTTTTACTTTTATATTTTTATTACATTACTTGCACGACAAGACTCCCCCTTTTTACGAGACTTGCACTACAAGTCTAGTAATCCTTGCTTACTTGTTGACCAAGCTATTCCCTGAGGGATCGATACCCAACCCTGTTGGGTTCTATATTTGACAAACGACCGCTTTACACTCCTACGAGAGTTGTAGATTGAGCGTTATCAAAAATTGGCGCCGTTGCTGGGGAATACGAGTGTCAATTAAGTTTGTGATAATTACTAGACCCCTTGGTCAAATATTCTCGTACTTTTACTTTTAGTTGTTGTTTTTGTTTACTGCATGTTTTTATTTGGTTCATGCCCCATACTCGAAGTTCCGGTCAACCGTTATTACCTATCAATCCTGAACCACAAGAAATTGGAAAGAATGGAGGAACAAACGGAAATCGAAAGAATGGCTGCTCAACAGGAGCAGGCGATATTAGCTGTTCTTGCCGCCGCCCAAGTGCACCAGCAAAACATTGATAACCCTGGGTGAGCAACAAATCTTCACGATGAGGATTTAGGTGATGACAAGTTACTAAACCCAAGGCATGCTGCTGAAATCGCAACACCTGCCAATAGAAGAGGTCGTCAAGCTCGGTTTAGGTATGATCGTCAACCCATGCAACCAGCTTTCGACGACGATGATGATGATCTTGATGGAGGCGGAGCCACAGGAGCTATTATTCCTCCACCATTAGCGCCCGGAGCCAAATTCAACATCACAAGCACCATGATTCAGTTATTACAACTCAAGGGATTATTTGGTGGACTAGTAGGCGATGATCCGAATATGCATCTCATCAACTTTATTTCTACATGCAAGTCGTTTGACAATCCTGGTGTTGGTCAGAATGCAATTCGATTACGTCTATTTCAATTGTCTCTATCTGGGGAGGCAACTCTATGGTTGAATGGGCTGACTCCTGATTCTATTACAAATTGGAGGCAATTGAGAGACGCTTTCCTACAAAGATTCTTTCTGCCATCCAAAAGAGCATAATTGAGAGATGAAATCAGCAACTTCCATCAGCTTCCAACTAAAGCTCTTCATGAAACATGGGAGAGGTTCAATACAAAGCTAACGAGGTGCCCAAACCATCACATGACTAATGTTCACCTAATGGAGATATTGTATAGAGCCTTGAATTCAATAACTAAACCAGTGGTGGATAATGCGGCTGGAGGATCATTCATGGACCTCACCTTTGGTCAAGCATGCAATATGCTAGATCATATGACGAAGCAAAGTAGAACTTGGCATACCAGGGATTCTGAGGTAGCAATCCCCACTTTATCTATTGGCATGACTGCAGACCAAAGGAGAAGAGAGGAAGAACGTGATCAAGATATGGAGCACATGAAGACACAAGTGGATTTTCTTACAAAGCATTTATTATCAGGGAAGACCGAAAAATTTAAAGCTATTGCGTCAAAAGAAAGAGACGAATCTAATTCGAAAGAAGAGGCCAACTACTTTAACAATCAGGGGGGTTTCCGATGGAATACCCAAGGAAACCAAGGTCGGAACTATTATGGTAAATCTAGAAACAAGGACCAAGGTAGTTGGAAGAACAATAATGAAAAGAGTGGTTTATACGTTCCCCCAGGAAGACGTGACACCACCACATCTAGCTCTGGAAGTATGGAAGACATGATGGCTAAAATATTGAAAGTAGTGGAAGCAACGAGCGCGGGAGTAACAGAGGTAGTTAATGATTTGTCCTCTATGAAACAATTAGTTGATTCTCATTCCACTTCAATCAAGCAAATAGAGCAGTAATTGAGCCAACTTTCAGTAGCGCTCAATCAAAGAAAAGCTGGCACTTTACCTAGTGATACTGTGCAAAACCCAAGAAATGATGGGTCATGCATGGCCATTACTACCCGAAGTGGTAAGGTGCTGGAAACTTCAGCGAAAAGTAAGCAAGTGGTTGACGAAGCAGCGGATATTGATGATCAAGCAAAAGGAGAAGCATCCGCAGAAAAAGGCCATGACGTCCATGACGTTAAACCCAACGATTTGCAACCTTAAAAATCTGAAAAACGGAAGCAAAAGGAGAAGAAAGTCGTGGAGAGAACAATTCCATACCCACCACCACCTTTCCCTCAAAGATTGAAGAAGGTGGCGGATGATACAAAGTTCAGTAAATTCATGACTATGTTAAAGCAGCTGACCATTAATGTTTCATTGGTGGAGGCACTTGAACAAATGCCTGGGTATGCAAAATTTATGAAGGATCTTTTGACAAAGAAGAGGGCAGCAAACTATGAGTTAAAAGATGACGTGCATCATTATAGTGCAATCGCTACCCGATCAATAGTTCAAAAGAAGGCTGACCCCGGTGCTTTCACTATTCCTTACACCATTGGATCTTTGAATTTTGCCAAAGCATTATGTGATTTAGGATCCAGCATCAATATGATGCCATTATCTATCTGTAAAAAGTTGGGGTTGGGTGATCCTACTCTAACTAATATGCGGCTCGTAATGGTGGATAGGTCGGTAAAATGACCTGTTGGTATTCTATGTGATGTATTGGTAAAGGTTTCTTCATTCATCTTTACAGTAGATTTCATTATTTTGGATTGTGAGGAAGACTCATAAGTTCCCATAATCTTGGGGCATCTTTTCCTTGCTACAGGAAGTGTGCTAATTGATTTGAGAGCTAATGAGCTTTCAATCCGAATAAATGATGAAGTAGTTCGCTTTGATGTGTGAAAATCAATGAAGCAACCCAAAGATCTGAGTGTATTTTCGGTGGCTGATGTTTACTTTAATGATAAGAAAGAATTACTTAAAGAAGAGCAAATTATTGATGACCCATTGGCGATTGTGCTCATGAATGGAGAGAGTAAGGATGCTAAAAATTGTGAAGAAGCTATTTGTGCTCTATCAGGATTAGGGACATATCGCCATGCTCCCAAGAAGCTGGACCTTGATCTCAAGAATCGACCCACACCACCAGCTAAGCCATCTATTGAAGAGCCACCCACGTTAGAATTGAAGGAGCTACCAAGTCATTTAAAGTATGCATTCTTAGGAAGCGGAAACACACTTCCAGTCATTGTGGCAGCAGATTCGGGTGAGCAACAAGTTTCAGCTCTCATTGCTATTCTACGCAAGTATATACGAGCCATTGGATAGACCATTGTAGATATTATTGGTATTCCACCTGAGATTTGTACACATAATATTTAGCTTGAAGAGAATTGCACACCCACCATTGAGCATCAAAGGTGTCTAAATCCACCTATGCAAGAAGTGGTAAAGAAAGAAATTATCAAGTGGTTAGACGCAGGAGTTGTGTATCCAATCTCTGATAGTACATAGGTAAGCCCGGTATAATGTGTTCCCAAGAAAGGAGGCATGACGGTGGTCGCGAATGTGAAGAATGAGCTTATTCCACTCAGACCCATCACTTGATGGAGAGTATGCATGGACTACTGAAAGCTGAATTCTTGGACGCTCAAAGATCACTTTCAAATGCCATTTATGGACCAAATGCTAGATCGATTAGTGGGAAAAGGATGGTTTTGTTTCTTAGATGGTTATTCAGGCTATAATCAAATTCGTATTTCCCCCAAAGACCAAGATAAGACAACGTTTACATGCCCATATGGTACGTTTACCTTCAAACGTATGTCATTCAGGCTATGTAATGCACCAGCCACCTTTCAGCGTTGTATGATGTCCATTTTTTCTGATATGGTTGAAGACACTTTGGAGGTATTTATGGATGATTTTTCAGTTGTTGGTGAGTCTTTTGAAGCGTGCTTTGCAAACCTAAGTATGGCGTTGCAAAGGTATGTAGAATTCAACCTAGTGCTGAATTGGGAGAAGTGCCACTTCATGGTAAAGGAAGGAATCGTTCTTGGACATAAAATCTCCGAAAGAGGAATTAAGGTTGATCGAGAAAAAATTGAAGTTATTAAGAAGCTACCACCTTCAATTTCAGTGAAGGGTGTTCGTAGTTTCCTCGGTCATGCAGGTTTCTATCAACGGTTCATCAAAGACTTCTCCAAAATTGCTAGGCCATTGTGCAAACTCTTGGAGAAAGATGCTAAGTTTGACTTTAATGAAGATTGTTTGAAGGAATTTGAATGCCTCAAAGGAAAATTAATTGAAGCCCCTATCATGGTAGCACCAGATTGGTCCTTACCTTTAGAAGTCATGTGTGATGCTAGTGGTGTAGCCGTTGGTGCTGTACTTGTCCAGAGAAAGGATAAGTTATTTCATCCTATCTACTATGCGAGTAAGATCCTAAACGAAGCCCAAAAGAACTACACTATCACTGAACAAGAGCTCCTAGCGGTTGTGTATGCGTTTGAGAAGTTCTGAGCTTATTTGTTGGGTACCAAAGTGATCATTCATACAGACCATGCATCTCTAAGGTATCTAATGACAAAGAAGGATGCAAAACCAATACTAATTCGATGGGTTTTCCTGCTGCAAGAATTTGATTTTGAGGTTAAATATAGAAGAGGTTGCGAGAATCAAGTGGCTGATCATCTATCTAGACTCAAGAACGAGCATGTGGCACAGCCTGAAATCGAGATTGATGATGCATTCCTTGACGAGGATATCTTAGCGACAATAATGAAAAATTTACCATGGTATGCCGACTTTGAAAACTTTGTGGTGAGTAATGTGTTACCTGCAAACTTATCTTACCATCAAAAGAGGAAGTTTATGCATGATGTATAACACTACTATTGGGATGATCCATATTTGTTTCGATGATGCGTGGATGGTGTTATCAGACGATGTATATCCCATGTAGAGGTGTCTAATGTATTGGAAGCATGCCACACTACCTAAGTTGGTGGACATCACGCAGGTAATCGGACAGCAAGGAAGGTATTGCAAAGTGCATATTATTGGCCTTCGATATTTAGAGATTCCTACGATTATGTTAGAAGATGCGACCAATGCCAGCGATAAAGCGCTATTTCAAAACACCATGAGATGCCCATGTCTAAAATCCTTGAGGTAGATCTCTTTGATGTATGGGGTATTGATTTCATGGGTCCATTTGTAAATTCATTTGGAATGAAGTACATCCTAGTTGCTGTAGATTATTTCTCAAAATTGGTTGAAGTTGTAGCGTTGGCGGACAACGAAGGAAAGCGTATTGTAGCATTCTTGAAGAGGAATATCTTCTCTCGCTTTGGAGTACCACGTACTATCATAAGCGATAGAGGTTCTCACTTTTGCAACAAGCTATTCAAATCCGTGTTGGACAAATATGGTGTCAAGAAACACAAGGTAGACACGCCTTATCACCCACAAACTAGCAGCCAGGTAGAGGTTTCCAACCGAGAGATCAAGCAAATCCTTACGAAGATGATAAATGCTAATAGGAAAGATTGGTCTCGGAAGCTGGACGATGCACTATGGGCATACAGGACTGCATTCAAAACACCCATTGGAATGTCCCCTTATCAACTAGTTTATGGGAAGGCTTGTCACTTACCCATTGAGCTCGAACATAAGGCATTGTGGGCATTAAAGCGATTGAATTTGAATTGGGATGATGCAATGAATCTGATATTGGAGCAGCTGAACGAGTTGGATGAATTCCGTCTCCATGCTTATAAAAGATCAGACCTATACAAGGAGCGGATGAAGAAGTATCATGATCAGCGGATTGTTCAACAAAACTTTCAAAAGGATGATATGGTACTCCTTTTCAACTCCAGATTGAAGCTATTCCCAGGTAAGTTAAAGTCCAAGTGGTCTGGGCCATACAAAGTTACCCAAGTCTACTCGTCTGGAGTAGTTGAGTTGGAAGACAATAATGGCGTTGTCTTCAAGGTGAATGGCCAACGTGTTAAACCTTATATTAGTCCTCTTGATTAGATAAGTTATATGGCCATCACTTATCTCGACGAAGTCTAAGTACTCGAGGTAACCATGTCATGCCACGACAATAAATAAGGCGCTATATGGGAGGCAACCCATCGTTTATCGTTTATCGTTTTTTATTTTTTTTGTCTTTCGTTCATGTTTTGCTTTTGATAAATAAAAATCCAAAAATAAGAGTCGTGGCATGACCAAAACTAAGGCGCTTGATGGGAGGCAACCCATCGTTCTAATCGTTTTCATCGGTTTTGAGCAAATATAAGTACAAGAGGTATACAACGAGGAGATCAGTTTCAAATGGCGATTTGGACTTAGTGCATGTTAAAGGTGATAAGTTAGGAATAAAGATGCAAAAGGCTATGGATTGAGCATTGCTCATGAAAATATAGGCATCGAACAAGGCTAGGCCTGGGTAAAACTAGGCCACAAACAAGGCAAGGCCTATACTATGGCCTAAGGTCTCAAAATCTAGTGTGCCATAGCATAGGCGCCGCCCATGATCAAGAATGCTATAGCATATGCGCCGCCTATGCTAAAGCCTTTTGTCTCTGAATCTCAAATGCAAAGTGAAAGGCGCCGCCTATGGTCACTAAAGGCATTGCACTAGACGCCGCCTATGGTCACGAAAGGCATTGCACTAAGCGCCGCCTATGCCAAGCATAGGCAAAGCTAAAGGCGCCACCTATGGTCACTTTTTGTCTCCAAATCCGATTTTCAATGGGTCAAAACCCGAACCATTCTTTTCCTATATATAGGATACTTAGTCTTGAAACACAAACACATTGAAAACTTGACCTAGGCGCCGCACATACTCTCCAAATCATCTCAAAACTTTTCCTTTTTGCTCTCCCACTTCACAAGAACATCTCCAAAGGCTTCAATCACGTACAATGGCACCCAAAGCAAGACAAGGAAAGGATAAGGCTACCACTTCCTAAAAGGGCAAGAAAAGAGGCCGCAAAGAGCAAGGAGAATCATCCCCAATGCAATTACCACACCGCATGTTTGGAATAAAATGGGTTCTTGAGGAGGAAGCGAAGGAATAGTATAGGACCAACAAGGAAAGAAAATATGTTCATGTCGACTTGATAAACAAGGAAAGCTTAGCCAAGAAGGAGCCGCGATGTTGGCGAAGATCATGGCATTACATCTTGATTTCATCTTCCGCGACATGGGAGAATGCAATCTTGATTTGACAAGAGAATTTTATGCCAACTGGTCGCCGAAAACTACAGGCAGCGAGGTCAAGATTCGAGGCCAAGTTTTACAGCTCAATGTGGAATTCATCAACTCCTTTCTTGGCTTACCTTCAGTCGATCCAGCACCATTCAAAGAGCTATACAGTAGACCTCCGTATAGAGCAATTCGACACACACTTTGTGGAAGTAGATTCATGGCAAGGTGGAGCATACATAAAGACACCGGACGACACAACACCTTCCCCTATGCTCCTTTGAATAGGGAAGCAAGGATATGGTTGCGTATTGTCAACTCTTGCCTTATACCAGGGAACCAGTACACCAAGATAACAAGAGATAGAGTGTTCTTGGTATACGCACTAATAACGAATGTCCCTATCAACTTTGGGGAAATTATTCGCTCCATAATGCGGAAAGCCAGGCTACACAAGCGGTCCTATTTCAGTTTTGGCAATCTGTTGACTGCAATCTCGAGGAAGGAAGGCATCGAAGAGGAACCAGCTGATCATAGACTCCCACACAACCCAAATAAGGTTGACCTCACAAAGGTCAAAGATGTTGAAACAACACATGGCATCAACCTTAATACTGCGGAGAGACATGCTCGGGATGAGAGTTTCTTTCGCCATCTTTATAGCATGACACGGTTCACAATGATGAGTGGTGGCTTGTTACAATTGTTGTAGATCTCCAACAGCTGGATCATGACTATCCAATGAATATAAGGGATATGTGTGGAGTAGGTATATACTTTGAAGAACCTCTTGATGATGATGTGCCGACTGAGGATGAGTGACGAATGCCAGACTCCGACGTGGAGGAGAATTCTGATGATGACGACTCCTATGATGATTCTGACGAAGGGGGTATGACCCCCGACATTGAGGAGGAGTCCGACTGACCAGGTTCTTCGTATTTATTTTCCACTGAGGGCAGTGTCCCGTTTAAATGTGGGATGGTGGTATTTGCATGCTTTACTTATCTATCCGCATTTGCATTTATTTATGTCTGTTTGGTTTAGTTTTTTTAGTTTTTTTTCATTTTTTTAGTAGTAAAATTTTTTTAACTTAGCTTTGCATGAGATTATTCTAATAGGCAGCATGAGATTATAACAAGAGTATGTGCTACAATCATGACTATTGAGACGTTTTGGCTCTAATTTGTGACTCACTATGTGATATTGTGTGGTTCAATTCCTTCACCTGTTGGGGAAAGAGTCTATACTACTCCCAATAAAGTTGACCATGTGCCTTGTGTGTGTGAGATAATAGTATATTCTATGTTTGTGGCTGATGCTAGAACTTGCCTGGTATGTGTGTGAAGCAAAAATAAAGAGTGCAAGTTTAGGAGATGATTTAGGCATTTCTTTGGCAGCCTATGATTGTTTACCTTCTTTTTACCTACCCGTGGACATTATCCTAGTTAACCCCTTTTGAGCCTTTAGCCTATTTTCTTTGACAGCCTCATATGTAAGCCTAATCCATTTTTTTCAAGACCATAATTTGATCCAAATTCCTAAGTGCTTTAAAGTGTAAAAGTCATGTGATAAAATAAGAGGAAATTGGGTGAGTATGATGCTTTAGAATGTATTGGTGCTTGAATGTGTTATGAAAAAGAAGTACTATCATAAGAGGTATGCTATGAAAAGAAAAAAAGTAAAAGAAAACTGAAAAGTGAAGTTATGCTTAAAATTCAAAAACAAAAGAGGAGAAAAGAGGTAGTAGAATAAAAGAAAGTAGAAAGGTTGTTTGAAAGAAAAAGGTGTTAATGATACAATGTGATGTATTTAAGCGCTCAGGAACATAATCACTATTTCTGGCCAAAATAGTCCTACCAGTCCCTTAGCCTACATTACAACCATCAAAAGACCTATTTGATCCTAAGCTTAGTCTTCTGACATTTAGTAGAGCATTACACTAAGGGCAAGCCTATGGTCATCAGTTACTGCATATGAATTCTTTGTGAGAGTGAGAGCAAGTATATTTTGATACCCATGTTTCAAAAATATGCTATACTTGTGAATGATTATGGGTCATATATGGTGAGACACACATGGTTGATGAGTTTTGGGTAGTTGTGTATGATTCTTTATGCCTTAACTGTCTGGAAGATGAGTTAACCACAATCACGAGTCTATGATAGAGGTTAAATTGTTTCTACTAATGATCGAAAAACCACTCTTTGTTGATAATTATTGTGCTTGTCTTGACGAATATTTTGTGTTGTTGCTGTGAAACCCTAAGTTGATAGTTTAGATGGACATAACCCCAACTCCTCAATTCTCATTGTTCACAACCTACTAAACATTCTTTCTTTTTACTTTGCTATTTTTACTTTTATATTTTTGTTACATTACTTGCACGACAAGACTCCCTCTTTTTATGAGAGTTGCACTATAAGTCTAGTAATCCTTGCTTACTTGTTGACCAATCTATTCCCTGAGGGATCGATACCCAACCCTGTTGGGTTCTATATTTGACAAAGGACCACTTTACACTCCTACGAGAGCTTTAGATTAAGCGTTATCAGCCTTCGATTGAGGTTCTTTGGTGGAACCATAAGGTGGAATAAGCTACATGGGAAGAGGAAGAGGATGGGTAGTCCAAATATTTGCATTTGTTTTCTGCTTCTTGGATTTGTAATGAAGGTGTGTGTCTTGAACTTATCTTTATATTTTGAGCTTGTTAAAGGAAATATTAATATCTTTACCTCTATGTTTCAAACTTTGTTAAAGATTGGAAATATATTTGATAATGCAAATGACTTATGCTAGTAGTTATCCATACCTAGTCCATCAATCGAGGATGAATAGTCCTAGTGAGGGAGACTGAAACACTCTGGTTTCTGGATCTTCAAGATTTTCTTGGAATTCTTATCTCTAGACTCAATACGACTCATGGGTATGAGCCGTAGTTAGGGTACGGATGGTATGGTCTAGTCATATGCTGACCATTGTTGGTTGGTAGGATGGATTTTAGTTACTTGAATGGATACACTTAGGGGTATAAGTCGTATTAGTGGTTATGGATTGTTTGGTTCCTTAACTTAATCTTAGACTTGGTTACTTAGGTTGGATCTAAATACGAGTGGCTCACCATGAACCATAAGCCAGGGTACAAGTCGTATCGAGGACTTATATGGTGGGCAATGTCTAAATCTTCCTTGGGTTTAAATCTTCCAGAGGTATGGATGAAGGGTATGAATCATATTCTTTGGATACGACTTGGTTGGATGAGTCATATGCTGAAATATATTGGATACAAAGGTTGAGGCTTAGGATACGAGTAGAGGTTATCACTCGTATAGGAGGGTACAACTCATAAAGGTCAGTCGTATTCCTGGGATGAGATTTTATGCAACTTTAATGGAGGTATTCTGGATATTTCCCCACTTATCCTAATAAGGTTCCATGACTCCTAACCTATTTGGGAGGCTATTTACCCTATTATTCCATTCATTAACACTTAGAAACTTTTCTAAAACACTCTATAATTCTCTCAAAAGTTTTTGGGCAAGAGAAGTTAGGGTTTAATCTAGAGGATTGATTTGGGGCTTGTCTTGGTGATTTCTTTCCATCGTTGTCTTGGTTTAAGGCATGTTCTCTTCCCTCATTGTCAATTCTAACTAGAAGCATGATTTTTATGGAAGTTTTCATGACTTCATTGGTTGTCTGATTTTGGTTTTCAAATATAAATTGGGGGGGGGGGGGGGTTGATATTTAATGGTTGGTTATGGTTTTCTATAGTTTTAATTATGCTTTATGTGCATTAATGGTGGTTTTGGATAATTGGATTGCATGGGAATGGTTTAATAGTAATTGGAATTGGTTTTGGTTATATTATGCCTCTAATGTGTTTGACAAAATGCCTATAATAATGTTTACATTGCATTGAGTATTTTAATGGAACTCTTGCATGTTTTTTAAGACTTGGTAAAGGAATTATGCATGGTTTAAATGGATTGGAAGGGTAAATGCCTAAATGGCTATGCTTATGGGTACATGGAATCCCCCAAGTGGTTTAATATAGTAAATGGAAGGGCACTTGGAAGTCCCCAAAAACCTATATATGGTTGGCTATGGATTGTACTTGCAAGTAAGGATTGGTATGATGATACCAATAATAATGGCCTTGGTTATTTGGAAAATGGTTTTAATTGGGCATTGATGGTGGGATGTGTAGGAAAGCCGTGAAAGGTGGAGGCCCCAAGGTGACTAAAACTGGAAACTTATATTTGTCGGTGTGTGGTTGGTCTTGGTGACCGTGTGCATGATGTCACACTATATTTAGGGGTATGTACTACTCATCCCATGTTTTCTTCCCTGGTCGTTCAGCTTCACGCACTGTGGCCCTTTCAGTAGGGGAGCTTAACCCATATAGCCCTTGGGTGGTTTAGGAAGGCAAAGCTACACAACCCAAGTAAAGGTTTTAAAGGCATGCTAAACCCGGTCCCCTTTTCCAGCTTGGTTGCATATATATATATATATATATATATATATATGTATGTATATATATGTATTGTTGTATGCATATGAATGGTTTTACTTTGTTTTATAAATAACATTATTTTCTCCTTGTCCTGAGATCATGCTAGCTGTATACCCATGCCATGTAGGAATCATCCATTCTACTCCTCCTACATAGTGATTGACTCAAAGATCAACATTTGGACTGGAGTGGTGATCTTTCATCCTTTTGAAAGGATCCATTTCATGTTATGGATATTTTTAGAAACTTTCATTTTATTTTGGATACTGGTTTTGGCCATGGTTGGGGGCATGGCTTTGTGGTACTGCTCTGGGTTAGAATGGGTGGGATTGGTATTGGTTTCAGCCTTGGTATTGGAATAAGCCGGAGGGCTGTCATCATCGGACATGATTTCTCACTATTCCATCATATTTTATTTTGGGATTAATTATATTATGTTTTGGAACATCTTTTGTTATGGCCTGCTTTATGGACCTTATTTCGATATTGGTTTGGTTTAGTTGGATTGTTGGTAAGGGAAGGTTGGACTCGGTTGGGTTGGTCATAATTGTGATCTTATCCCAGAGTCTACTTGTGAGTTGCTGCACTATCTTGCATCATGCTCGAAATTTAGCCAACTCAGGGAAGGCGGGTGGAGGTTTAGTTGGGTAATGGGGGTGGTCTCGATTCCAGTTAGATTTGGGATGTCCATTACGACAAGGCCCCCAGTTGGGTCACGTCAACAAGCAAGAAAAATTCATTTTCCTTAAAAAGGGTTTTTTAGTTCAGCAGATCCGAAAGGACAAAAATTAGCATAAAAAGATGAATAAGGGGCTCATAAGAACGCTTAGTAGTAGAGGTGAAGATGTTTTCTCAACCTTGAAATTTAAAAAGTTACTTTATCGGAAAAAGCAGAGATTCTAAAAGATCTAAATCAACAATTCTACCATAAACAAATGATAGTTTCTACATAGAGTGAAAGAGAGTTTCATTTGTCGGTCACTAGAATTTCGTTTTGATATTCAAAGAACTATTGAAATAAAACTTAGCTTTATTTTTAGAACACTTGGAGTCATTAGGAACGCCGAAATACTTACCAATAAGTTAACGGGAGGAATCATAGGAAGCTTGAGAAAGATTCTGATTAGATAAATCCAAATCAAGAGAGACTAAGCAAGAGACTTTCCCTTTTTCTTGGAAACATGAACTTTTTCTATCATCCAAGGAGGATTTTTAGAAACCTTAGCTATTTTCGAATGAGAGAGAGAGAGAGAGAGAGAAAAGTGATACAGATGGAGAAAAAGAAGAGAATTATATAGAGAGGGACAGAGAATATGAAATGAAAAGAAAAGAGATGGAAGAGTTGCCTAGGAATACATAGAGGTATTATAATTACCATACACTAAACCCTGTGTCAGACTGGAAAAAGGAAGGAAAATTAAATGACACATTATCAATCAAATCAACAGAGATTAAAGACACTTTTGCACATAAATGGACTCTATCAAATATGGAAGTAAGTATTTTTGAAAGGGTTTTGCAATAAGTCCAAGGGATTTTCTAAGAAACAAAATCTTTCTTTCAGTAATAGTTTATTAAGAATATAAGCTAATTGAAAATCAGTACTAAAAAAATATAACTCAATACACCTTTTAAAACATGATATCAAATAAAATAGTGCTCTATATCATTGTGTTTAGCCATAGAACGATGCAAGAAAATTTAGAATGACAGATAGCACCAGAATTATCACAAATTTAAAAGATAAATCATAGTAATTGAGTTGATGAGACATCCAAAGAATTTGAGCATAACATAGGCTAATTGCAATGTATTCTAATTTGGTAGTAGAGTATAACACCCCAACTTAAGATAAGGATTCCCATATCAAAAAATATAGGAGAGATACTGGATATATAAGTAAGTAAGACTTACTCCTTAATGATGCATTTTAAAACCATGCAGGTCTAGCACCCGAGCGGTCAATATAACTACTGGGCTGGATCGTTACAAATAGTTCAGAGCCACTCCTGTATCAAATTTGTTTATATGGTCCATAATTCAAATTGAGTTTAGGAAAATCTATATAAGGTAGATAAAAACTCAGTCCTGAGTCTAGGAAAATCTCATTCGATGGGGCAAACCTCAGTGAAGACGCTTAGTCCATATGATGGGGGTATATGTAACAACCCAACTTAGGATAAGACGTCCCATAATAGCAACACACAGGAGAGATATTGGGTAAAGAAGTAAGTAAGTATACTCCCTGGTGATACATTTTAAATCCGTGTGGTTTTAGGCCCAGAGCGGGCAACATCATTAGTGGATTAGGTCACTACATAGAGAGGAAAAAACAGTTATGTTTCTTGCTATTCCATGAGACAAGAGATTTTTCCATGAATATACAAGTCCTACTAGTGCTTTTTCTATCAACTTTGTCACCTGTATAATCCATATCTGAGAAACCTTTTAAATAAATCTCATTACATTTTGGATACCATAAACTATAAGAACTTTCTCCGATAAGGTATTTGATAATTCGTTTGGTTGTAGTCAAATGATATTCCTTAGGATCTTACTAAAATCTAGCACTTTTTCAAGTACTGAATAAGATGTCTGGTCGACTTGCAATGAGATATAAAAGATAGCTAATTATATCTTAATAATTTATGTCATCAACAGACTTACTTTCATCACTTGATTCAAGAACACATATGGAGCTCATTGAAGTACCAAAAGATTTTGCATTATCTATCTCATTCTTATGAATGAGCTCTTTACTATTATTACTTTGGGAAACGAAAGTTCCTTTAGTTGGTTGATGGAATTAAAACCCCAAGAAGAAGGTTAACTCTCCCATCATACTCATTTTAAACTCGATTTGCATTAGTTAAAAAAATTCCTTGCATAAAACAACATAAGAACTTCCAAAAATAATATCAACATATATTTGAAAAATAAAAACTAAAAGAAGGTTCTTATTATAATAAGGTGGTATCAATTTTATTGCGAGTAAAATCATGATCAATTAAGAAATTCCTTAACTATCATACCAAGCACGAGGTGTTTGTTTTAAACCAGAGCTTTTGATAGATTGAAAACATGATAGGGAAATTTTGAATTTTCAAAACTAGGGGGTTATTTTACAAAGACCTTTTTATCAATGAAACCATTTAGAAAAGCATTTTTGACATCCATTTGAAAGAGTTTGGAACCTTTGTGAGAAGCATAGGCAAGTAAGATTCAAACAGATTCTAACCTTACTACTGGTGCAAAAGTTTTATCATAGTTGACTCCCCTTTGTTGTGAGTAGCCTTGTGTGACTAAACAAGCTTTAATTTGAACTGTCTTTCCAGATTCATCCATTTTATTTTTGAAAACCCATTTTTTTTAATTATTAATGAAGTATCTAGTTTAGTAACAAGAGTCCACACTCTATTTTTATCAAATTGCTCAAGTTCCTCATCTATTGCTTTGACCTTACTTTCATCTTCTACGGCTTCATTAACTTGCTTAGGTTTAAGTTGGGATATGAGAGCAACATTTGCACTTCTTATGTTTGAAGGTCTTGTTTTTATTGTATTTTGGAATCTTTGACGATGAATTTCTTTGGATACTCTATTCACCTTTCATTTCATTTGGAAATTTTTCTAGAGAAAATTTATCATTTGTAATAGTAGTTGGCTAATTATTTTCTGTTGTAGTTGACTATGATATAGAGTCAACTGATGTAGATTTTGTAGCTTTTTTGTATTCATCCTTATCTTATTTGTTGTTAATATTCTCAACAATACAGTTAGAGTCATCAAATACAACATGCACAAATTCTTCAATATATAGAGTACATTTATTAAAAGTTCTATAGGATCTACTAGAGCTGGAATAACACATAAACATACCTTCCCTACTATGAGGATCAAGATTACCAATGTGATCTTATAATTGTTATGGACAAAATATTAATATCCAAATGAATAAATGTACCTAATATTGGGTCTCTTGTTGTTCGAAAGATCATAAAGGGTTTTCTTCAAGATAGGTCAAATAAGACACCTGTGCCCAAAATTTATAAAGTAATGAGTGTTCACAAATCATGGTTCTTGACATATCTTAAAGACTTCTATTCTTGTGTTCAACAACTCTATTTTATTGAGGAGATCTTTGAGAATAGAACTTAAAAGTGTAACCTTAACTATGACTGAAGGTTTCAAAATCCTTGTTCTCAAATTCTCCCCAGTGATCACTTCTAATTGCTGAGATATAGTAATCTTTGTCTCTTTGAATGTTTTCACAGAAAATTTCAAAATTCTATAAAGTATCATCTTTATTGAAAGAAACATAACCCAATTAAATCGAGAATAATAATTAATAATCAATAAGGCATTTTTTTTACCAACAATGCTAGCAATTCTAGTAGGACCAAGTTGTAAAGACATTATCCTTAACAGTAAAGGGATTTATAGTTTACTTACCAAGTTGAAAACCATCTTAGGTATGAGTCTTCTTGTAATAAAACTTTGGAAGACCAGTGACAAGTTCATGTTTAGATAGATTTTCAATTTGTCTCAAGCTTACACGACCAAGCTTTATATGCCAAAACCAAGAATTTTCAGAAATGGATTTCGGACATATATGTCCTTTTGTACTTTTGATAAAGTCTAGGGCATACATATTCCTTCGTCTATTTTCAGCAAGAATTTGCTTGTCATTCCTTTCATTCATCCTTTTTAAATCTTACTTCTAGTTTATCATAACATAAATGACTAATGCTCAACAAATTATACTTCAAGATTTTAACCAAATAAAAATTAGTGATATCACATGATTCATTAAAGGAGATAGTACCAAAACATATTACTTTGCCTTTGGAGTTGTCTCCAAACTTGTATCACCTTCATCACAATCAGCTACAGTTTTAAAAAATATTTTTGTTCCCTATCATGTGATTTGAACATCCGCTATCCAGATACCATTTTTCTTTAGATTTTGTTTGGTGTTTGTTCAAAATAGATATATCACTTATATCTAGGTACCTAAGTATTCTTAGGTCCCTTTGGATTAGTACTTAGATTGGTATACTCAATTTTGGGTCTTCAAATCTATTTTCCAGGATTTCTAAAATGAAATTTGCAATTATACTATTTATGACCAGGTTTGACACAGTGATAGCAAGAATAAGAGTACCGTTCAATGGTTAAAAAAGTATTATAGGTATCACAACTGTGATTGGTTTCTTGGATTGACTAACATTACTTAGTTGACTTTTGAGATCTTCGCAACTATAATATTTGTTATGATAGTTATTATGAATTCCACTGCTTTCTTTTTTCAACTTACTAGAGTTAGTTTTCCTCGAGATCCTTTACATATATAATATCGATTATCATGCATAGATCTACCACTGTTAGATTTATTCGCTGACTTAGAAGAACAAGTCGACTGATTAGATTTGACAGTCATATGAATGGGAGATTTTTCAATAATGTTGATTTTGACATTTAATTCACCAATTTATTCGTATAGAAAATCTTTTTAAATTTCACAAACCTCAATTATAATTTCCCAGTATCTTATTTTCATTATTAAAACCCATTTTTTAATCATGAGCTTTATTTAAATTAGATATGGCAAGATCTAACAGATTTTGTAATTTAGAGCATTCATTACAGGAGTTAGTCCTTACCTGACTAGATTTTCGAACTGCTATGAAGTAGCAATCTCCAATGATGTCATTCTCATTTTCAGATTTTTCTTCATCATTCTAACAACTTAAAACTTTTTGACTTCCTTTTGAGAGTCCTTATGTAGATTATAGTCAATCTTAAGCAATATGACCATACTTAGCATAATTATAACACTTACCTTTATTCCTATTATAGTCAGCATTCTGCTTTCCTTTTCAGTAATTTGGTTTTCCCCTTCTTTAATTTTTGAATCTCCTGTAATTTTCAAAAATTGTCATGGTGGTGAGGTAAAGTTCATCTTCATCCAAGGCATTGTCTTCCTCTTCATTTGTAGCTTTAAAACCCATATTTTTCTTCTTTTCATCTTACTGTTGATCCTTCTTATTCAAATAAGCTTTTTCAAAGGAAATTAGATCTCCTCTAACATTATCATAGGCCATATTATTTGAGTTCATACTTTCAAGAGTGATAACTTTAGAAATCCATTAAGGAGGCAAGCTTCTGAGAATCATAGTGATCGGTCTGCTATAAGATAAGTTTCTCTTGCAACTTTGAGTTCACCAATAATTTTGCCAAATTTGGAAAATGTTTCTTCAGCATACTCTCCATCTTTCATCTTAAAAAGTTCATAATCGTAGGCCAATAATATTACAAGTGTTTGTTTGACTTTCTCAGTTCCTTCATAAGTAACCTCTAATTTATCCCACATTTCATTAGTAGTTTCATAGCTTGAGATATTTTCATTTTTTTCACCATTCATAGCATTATATAGAATATTTTTAGCCTTTGAATTGATCTGAATAATTTCCATCTATTCATCTATGTAGTCCCCTAAAGTTGTAATGTTGTCAGTAGATGCTTGGCCATTCTCTACTTTTTTTTCCATCCGTGTCTTTATTGGCAGAGACAGGTAAAAGATCACCAAGTTTGATCACCAAGTTTGATCACCTTCCACACGTTGACATCATAGGACTTAATAAAGGTTTCCATCCTTATTTTCCAATAAGAGAAATATTTCCATAGAAGTAAGGAGGTCTGGTTTGAATGTTCTATCACGACCTGAACCCGGGCCTGGATGTGAAGGGTACCTAGAGCCCACCATGGCCCAAAGACCACCCCCTTAGCCTTACCTCAAGAGCACATAAATATAAACAACAGAAGCTAACCTAAAACAAATAATAAGATGTATAGATAACAAAATGAAAACTAAGAATCAAAACAACATCCAACCTACACTTGTCCACAAAAGCCTCTAAAATTAGAAATGCCAAGACATTCCCCCAACCATGACCAAAAAAATTCAAATTAAAAAACTAAGAAGTGAAAAATATATATTAAATGACTAAGCCTTTTAAAAGATGGAGGCTCACCACTTCACAACAACTCAACAGATGTACCGAACCTCCTAACGCTACACATGAATAACAGAACTCCCTTCCAACCCAACATCATGAAGCGATGTAGTGTCCAGGGATGGTCAGTGGGATAAGTACTGACATGTAACTCAGGAAAAGTGATATGATAATGCCAACACCATAAACCATTCAAAATCATATGCACGACAATTATTTATACATATATAGGATGCCGAGATAGGGACAAGGTTCATGAACATGAGAGTTTAAATCATTAACCTAAACTATGTAGCTCACTTTATCCTATTGGTTCATCTCCCCCTGCGGAAAGGGACCCAGTGCGTTCTAGTCGCATGAACCAAGGAATCCAAAAGAAGGGATAAGGATACAAAGGCTCTATCCATCCTAAACTATAATGTATCAACCAAGAACACGATCATATAGATCCCCATGCCAGAAAATGTGGTTTCTAGTGTTAGTACCACCAAGTCTACACCTTTCTGGTGAGCTACACAATTTTATTTAAGCCCAAATTAAAATAGTCTGCATGTAATCCCAATCATTAACCCAGGAGTCGTGTAATTAAGGAATTTACCACTTGGTATCGTTATACCAATTATGCTTTAAAGTTCACATAATCATGCCTAACCAATCCACAAAATGTTGGACTCCCAAGTTTCATTTAAAATCCAAACCATGGACACCAAGGGCCTTTCAAATCCATTTTAACCATTATCCATTAATACAATGCAATAGGTTAGTAAATAAGTTGAATTATAAAATTATCTATGTTCAAAAATCAAATTTACAAAGTGGGTTCGGGTTAATGCAATTACAAAGCCAAAAAGTCATCAATTTGGGAAAATCCATATTCCATAACAATGCACCCATTTAGTCCAAAAACCATAAATTTAAAGCACGAATCATTAATTTTAAACATGAAAAAATTAATTCAAGCAATACCAATCAAAACCCCACAACCCAATTTCAAACCGATCAATTTAAACCACATGAATAATGAGTAAATAAATTCCACAATGTAAAATTAAAGTTAGGAAATAATATACATTCCTAAAATACACAAGAAATTGAACTAAATTCAAAGTTTGGAGACCGGATAATGAATTCTATGTAAAACCCTTGAATGTTCTTGAGTTTTGAGTTTGAGAGAGAAAGAAATTGATTTGATCTTTGGAACCAAAGAGAATGGAGTTATTTTATGTTTAAAGGTCGTACAAGGGGTAAAAAGACCAAAAGATCCTCACCTCAAGTAAATAAAACAAAAACTAGGCAAATTTAACGTAGCAGCATGGTACGCCACTATCGACTAGGGTAGCCTCCGTGCTAAACCCTTATTGTGGAGGCTAACCTCTGTGGTACACCAATATCGCAAACCCTTACTGCATTGGAGTCCCAAAATAACTCGGAACACCATCCAAAAATTCATAAACTTTCCTTAATTACCCTTTTAACATATAACCATAATTCAATTTAAAAATTGATAATATCCATACGGTAGGGTCAAAATTAAAAAAGTTGAAATTTTTAGGGGGCTTGCGTTATCCCCCCTTAGGATCATTCATCACCGAATGATGAGTTAGGATACTTTTCGTATAAGAATATTAAGAATACACCAAAATAAAATGATAATTTTAGAAAGTGATAAGAGGGAAATGAAACTCATACCTTAAGCACTTTCATCCAACCTGGGGAATAAGAACAGGTATTTGACCTTCATATCTTCCTCAGCTTCCCATTTAGCTTTTTCCTCCTTTTGATTTCTCCAAAGAATCTTTACTAAAGCGATATCCTTGGTCCTTAATATATGAACTTGCCTATCTAATACTCTATCATGACTTCCTCATAAGACAACAAATCCATAATACCAACAAACTCAATAGGCACTATCAAAGAAGGATCACCCACACACTTTTTCAGCATGGACACATAAAAAATAGGGTGAATAGAAACCTAACTTGCTAGTAACTATAACTCATAAGTAAAATTCCCAACTCTCTTTACAACCTAATACAAACCAACATAACGAGGATTAAGCGTCCCCTTTTTCCTAAATCTCATAACTTCTTTCATAGGAGACACTTTCAAAAACACCCAATCACTTACTTCAAACTCCAATTCCCTTTGACTCACATCTGCATAAGACTTTTGACAACTTTGAACAGTCTTAAGTCTTTATTTAATCACTTTCAACTTTTTCACTTCCTGGTGAACCAAGTTAGGACCAAACAACCTAGTCTCACATACCTCATACCACCTAAAAAGAGATCTACATCTCCTACTATAAAGAGCCTTAAAGGGAGCCATTTGGATACTAGAATGGTAACTGTTGTTATACAAAAACTCAATAAGAGGCAAATGTTAAACCCAACAACCATTATAATCAATAACACCGCCATTATCATATTGTCTATAGTTTGGATAGTCTATTCCACATGTCCATCTATTTGAAGGTGAAAAGTTGTGCTAAGGTTCACCTGAGTACCCAAACCTTTCTAAAATAAATGCTAAAAGCGAGAAGAAAATTGTGTACCTCAATCTAAAATGATGGAAACAGGACTCCATGCAACTTGACTATCTCTTGAATGAACAACTTGGCATAATCCTTTTTGAGCAGTTAGTCCTCATATGCAAAAAGTGAGCAACTTAGTCATTCTATCTACAATGGCCCAAATAGAATTATATTGATTGTAATAGTGAAAGAATCCTAATAAAAATTATATTAATGTTCTCCCACTTCCACATGGGAAGAACTATCTCTTAAGATATGCCACCAGGCCTTAAATGCTCAACCTTGACTTCCTGACAAACCATACATTTAGCAACAAAATTCTCCATATCTCTCCTCATATTGTTCCACAAATAAATTTCTTTAAAGTCATGATACATCTTAATCGATCCCGGATAAACTGTATACCTGGAAATCTTTTCGAGCAGCTTATCGACATCAAGAACTCACAGCCTTCTTTGATACCTCAGAATGCCATCTCCCCTAATCTCGAAAGCCATAACCTTTTGCTGACCTACATCATCATTTATCTGCATAAGTATGGGATCCATAGTCTGCTTCTCCTTTACCTCCATACCAAAAGATGATTTAACGACTTCTTGAACAATCACTCTTCCATCCTCAGAGTCCAAAAGATAAAATCCAAAATTTGTTAACCTATGAATATGTATCACCCCAAAAATAAATTTGAAATGTCAGACAATGCTCAAGACTACGAGTAGCCTCAACCTAACTCTGTAAGCCTGCTACTAGATCTGTAACTCAGTTCAAGATAAACTAATCAAGTAACAATGCTGAATTATATCAAAACTTAACTGAAATAAGTTGAATGTACTATCTGAACAACTACTATTGAAAGTCTGATTAATAGCTAGTAGTCCAACAAGCCTCTACTACTAAGAAACTAGAAATCCATTAGGACAAACCCCCAACTGACTCGGACTATATTGAAAGGACCTAGTCAACTACTATGAAAGTTAGAAATAGGGATAAATGGGTCCTTTAACTATGAGGACTCATCAGCTGTCGGGACATAGATACACATGCCCAAAATCACTCACGATGCTAAGACTGGGCACCTGAACCAACATTATTAAGCAATTTAGCACATAGACATATATTTGGATCAGAACTTTGAAAATGTACTGAGCATATGGGGTTGAATACATAAGTAAAAGTAACATCTCAATGTTATCAAAAATTAATAAAATATGCATGTTGTATGTAATGACACGTGGCTGGAATAACTAAAAGCTGAAAATCATATACCATGAATAATAAAACATATTGTATAAAACTGATGAGCCATCACATTTTAAGTCAAAAAACTGAACTATTATCCATCATTTTTTTCCGTTAGACCTTAGGAAATTCTAGTAAAAGCTTTTCTATCAGGGAATTCTTTTAAAAGTTATTCTATTATTTTTACTAGTAGAGAGGTTCTTGTAACTGAAATACACTATGTGAGATATCATAGTGTCCAATGACTTGTTCCCCTAAGGGGAAAACCTCATGTTGGGGAGAGGTATCATACTCTTACCAGGAAGTATAACCTGAGCTGAGTGATCACATCTGTAACTGTCATCCATGTAGAAATAGGAATACTAAATTTGTACCTATGTTGGTTCGTAGTTCTAGAAAAGTAGGATATGCTAAACACATGCTTCCCTATCCATGATAAATACTACTCTCTTTAATCTGTATGCTCATTTTGTAGAAAATTCGTTTTTAAAAGTCATAATGTTTCATACTGAAAGCTAATTGTGCATCTGTTCTTTCAAAACTAAATTTAAGTTGTAAAGTGGATTCCATGTCTTAGCTAAACATCCAAAAGATCAAACCTTTATTGAAATTTGTCAATAAACATATCATGAGATGCTTAAAAGCATAATCATTCTTGAAATGGAAATATTCAACTAGGGCTTGATAACCCATGCATCAATTTCATGACAAAACATCTTAAAGTTCGTGTTTGATAATGAAAATATTAATAATTCAACTCAAAATCTGGAAAATATAGTCACACGCACAAATTTAAGAAAGTAGACATGCAATTCAACATCCGAATCACTTGAAATATTTAAATCTTCAATTATCAATAAATGGGTATGAACCCTAAATTAAAATTCATGTAAAATCATGTGAATTTGTAATTAAAACTAGTTTTGGGAACAAGGATGAAATATTTCTCCTTGTTCAAAACCCTACATACTTTAATTGATAAACTAGATGAAGAAGCTTGATTTTGAGATCCTATTTGTGCTCTTAAAGGCTGATTCTTGTAATTCTTGAATTTTGAACTATTTTGGGAAAAGAATAGTGAAAATTTGGGGATTCTTAAAGTTGAATGTTGAAGCCTAGAGTTTTAATTGAGAGGGATTTGATAAACAACGAGCATATTTTGCTTAATATTATGATTAATCATCTATTTACACAATTTGGGGGCTTGATAAAAGACAAAATTTCTCTTGAGATTTAAAATCCAGCAACTAGAATGCCGATTAAGGCCCCACCATGACGCGATGAGTGGGTCATCACGATGCCCACCATAATGCGGTGGAGTTGCAGTGACTAACTGGATTATGACAATTGTTAATTCGGGCCTCATCACGACATGATGGCACTCCATCATGATACTCACTGCGATGCGGTACAATTGTGATGAGCTACTAGAAACTAACAAATACGAATTTGGCATCCACCATGACGCAGTGGACTCCTCACCGCATACTCACCGCGATGCGGCCTAATCGCAGTGAGATACTGTTTTGCCAATTTAAATGCGATCCAATCCTTGTCCAAAAATTCCAAAACCTACCTGAGACATGCATGCTATTTTCATCCCTAAATATTATTTAATTCAAAAATCATTGTCTCAGAGCCTAGAAAGTTAACTTAAAAAAAATCTTCAAAGTTTAAAGAGAGTCAAAATGGCTAAGTCCCTCAACTCTTAGCTTTATTTTCAGGTTCTAAGTGCTTTAAGTACGTATTAAAGGATGGACTGAGCTAGATAAATTCAGGGTATTACAGAATATCCTTAACCAAACCTCTTTTCTCCTCATCAACGTGGGATAAGATCCCTATAGGTAACCTTCAAAAAGCATCAACAACAACATTATCTTTACCTGGATAGTGGTGAAACCTCATATTGTAATCCTTAGGTAATTCGAGCTATCGCCTTTGCGTGAGATTCAAATCCTTCTGAGTAAACGCATACTACAAGCTCTTATGAACTGAATAAATATACACATGCATGCACCCCATACAAATAATGGCAGTAGATCTTCAAAGCAAAGACTGCAACCACCAACTTTAGATTGTGTGTCAGGTAATTCCTCTCTTGAATCATAAGATACTTGGACGCATAAGCCACAACCTTATCAAGATATATCAAAATACGACCCAGACCCACATGAGATGCATCACAATATACAATAAATCCATTAGTACCCTCAGGTAAAGTCAAAACTAGCGTAGAAGTCAACTTATCTTTCAGCTTTTCAAAACTACCTTATAAGCATTAGATCAAAAAAAGCTTAACCTTTTTCTGAGTCAACCGCATCAACGGACCTGCAATAAAAGAGAAACTCTCCATAAATCTCTTATCATACCCAGCTAAACCCAAGAAGTTCCTAATGTCGGTTGGAGTCATGGTTCTAGGACACTTCTTAACTGTCTCAACTTTTTGTAGATCCACCTTAATCACGTCACTAGAAACAACATGCCCAAGAAAAGTCATAACATTCATCCAAAACCTCACACTTAGAAAATTTAGCATACAACTTCTGATACTTATAAATCTGCAACATAATTCAGAGGTGATTGGCATGATCCTCCTCACTCCTAGAGTATACCAAGATATCATCAATGAAGACAATAACAAACAAGTCCAAAAACTTTCTGAACACCCGATTCATAAGATCTATAAAAGCAATTGGAGCATTAGTCAACCCAAATGACATAATCGGGAACTCATAATGACCATACCGAGTTTGGAAGGCAGTCTTGGGAATATCAACCTCTTGAATTTTCAACTGATGATAGTCCAAATGAAGATTAATCCTAGAGAAACACCTAGCATCCTATCATCAATCCTAGAAAGGGGATACTTATTTTTCACTATCACCTTATTCAGCTAACGATAGTCTATACACATCCAAAGAGAGATATTTTTTTCACACGAAAAGTAACGAATCTACCTATGGAGAAACACTAGGATGGATGAAACCCTTATCAATAAGATCCTATAACTACTCCTTAAGTTCTTTTAGTTCAGCTAAAGACATCCTATAAGGAGGAATGGAAATAGGATGGGTATTTGATAAAAGATAAATCCCAAAATCTATTTCTCTATCAGGAGGAATTCTAGGAAGATCATCGGGAAAGACTTCCAAGAATTCATCGACCATAGGGACAGATTGCAAAGAAGGACTTTCAGAGTCAGAATCCTTAATCCATACTAGATGATACAGACACCCTTTGGAAATTAACTTCTGGGCTCTAATATAGGAAATGAACAGCCCTTTAGGTAGTAAGGAACTCCCTTCCCATTCAATCACGGGTTCATTAAGAACATGGAAACTGGCCTTTTGGGTCCTACAATCTAGAGAAGCATATCATGGATGAATTCAATCCATCCCTAAGATTATATCAAAATCTACCATATCAAGCTCTATCAAATCCACCAATGTATTTCTATGAGAGTTGGACACCACACGGACTCCACATAACCTCTATAGATTTTTCTAACAACAATAGAATCACTCACTGAAGTAGAAAGAAAAAAGGGGTCAAAATTATTTTCAATGACAAAACCAAAGTGTACAGCCACATAAAGGGTCACGTAAGATAGGGTAGAATCCAAATCAAGCAAAAAATAAATATCATGAGAGAATAAATGCAACATAGCAATAACAACATTCAGATATGCCTCAGATTAAGACGATTTTAAATAGTGTTGGTACGAGAAGTAGCGTCCTTAGGTCCAGAGCTGAAGAAGTTATGATTGAAACCTTATTAGCTCCAGTGGCAACTTTGGCTATAGGATAATTTTTCTACAGATGACCAAGCTAACCATAATCAAAACACAAGTTCCTCCACTCCTTATAATAACCACGATGAGGTTGCCAATAAAAATGACAAAGAGGATAAGGTAGGGCTAACTGAGCTCCACTAACCTGAGACTGGGCACCCTATTCCTTACGACCACTGTTAGACTGAAAACGGTGATCACCATAAGGTTCAAATAAGGTGTACTAGCAGACAGATACAAATTTACCTAATTCTTCTTCTTAGTCCACTTCTTACCGTCTCTCCTGCTGTTCTACAGAATCGCATTGTACTTTAAATATCTAAACTTCTTGTTCTACCTCTCTCCCTTCTCCTCTTATTTCTTTTTTCCATCATCTACCTGCTGCATATAAACTACCAACCTACAGATGTCCATATCATTATTCAACATATCATCCTTACACTCTAACACCAAATTATGGGACAACCTAAAAGAAAATTTCCTTATTAGGACCTCATATTATCTACTAATGTTTAGGCATAATGGGAAAACTTTTGAAATTTCAAAGCATACTCCTTCATACCCTTCATACTCATCTTATCTTGCTTTAAATTCACAAACTCTTCAGCCTTAGCTTCTCTCAACTCCTAAGAAAAGAAGTGATCAAGAAAAGTTCCTGAAAGTCATCCCATACCACCTGCCCAACATAGTCACCCCTCATAGATTCCCACTTCTCATTTCACTGATAAGCTACATCCTTTAAATAATACACAACAAACTTTACACCCTAAGAATCAGCAGCATACATCACCTTAAAAAAATTTTCCATCTCAATAATGAACCCCTAAGGATCCTTCTCAACCTTAGAGCCTGTAAAGGTAAAGGGATTCAATATCATGAACTGGCCAACCTGAGTGACCTTAGATAAATTAATAGTAGAATCAATATGATAAGATCGACGAGACTAGGCCACTCTAGTTAAGCAAGCATTAGAATTGAAAATAAAATTATGTATTAAACATATATCCCTGAGGTGACTGAGAATAAGTGTTACTAACACGAAAAGCCTAAGAAAGACTAGTAAGGGCTGGAGGAACCCCACGTGGAGTAGTATAATTAGGAAAAGGCACCCTAGATCGGGTCTGCACTCCATAAATATGACAAGATCCCTCCATATTCTCCTTAGGTAGGATAAAGTTTCCAGTAGATATGATTGTTAGATCTTTAGGGGTATGATCTAAGATGCGAGTAAGCCAGGAATTAGAGAAGTTTCAAGACAACTAAACTATATAGCCCAAAATAGAATCCTAGAAATAAAAACATTCCTAAATTCCTTAAGTTTATAGCCTTCCTTTTACAAGTGTAGTGTGTTACACAACCATAAAAGGGACTCTACTTGACACAACTATAACGGCCCAATTTTCTAGAACCAAAATGTCATACGGTTCTCATGATCCCGAAGGACCACAAGCTAACCCTATACTGATATCTATACCTGAGCACTGCATAATATCTGTAATAAATACATAAAACTGGGAAAAATTAGACATAAGGTTCAAAATATCTAGAATACTCAAAACTAAAAACTAAATACTGATATATCTTTCCAAAAAGCCTTTAAACTGTCATAACTGTAAACTTAATGGGACATGTCCCTAACTAACTCCATCTAGTAAAAATAAACTAAATCTAATACCATAATAAAATAAGGATAATCCTCGAATAAAGAGGACTCACGGCTACGTCTACTGCTGCTGAATGGGATTGAGATGCTAGGGGTACTCTAGATCTTGTGCCTCTAAAACTATGGTTTCAAATAAAACACCATAGTACAAATGCATCAGTACAGGAATGTACTGAGTATGAAGATGAGGAAAGGCTAAATGCAAGGGCGATGAGGAAAGGCTAAATACAAGTTCTTATGCATGAGCAATTGCTTAACTGAATAATCATGAGAATACTGAATGAGGACATATGCATGAATGCACAAACCATAACTGAAAACATCGAAACTTGAAATACTAAAAATCGGATACTGCTTTACTGTCATCTGAACTCACTACTAATATTGAGATACTAAATAACTAAATCTTCTGATATCGATAACTGAGTATTAAAGTTGAGATTATTCCTATCTAGTGATTGATCTCAGAAACTAATGATACTGAAGTTGATTAACTGAATCTACTCATATCAATGACTAAAAGCTGAGATTACAACTCTCGACTGACTGAATCAGATATCAAACCTCTCTAACGGATGATCTATAAATCTACAATCAATGATAAGAAAAGATTAGGTATGAAATCCAACCTATCTAGCAGAAGATCTCTAAATCTGATAATGAGAATACTCAACTGAATCTTAGAATGAGATCGAGCCTATCTAATGGGTGATCTCTGAATCTGATAATGAGATTACTCAACTAAATGTGAGAATGAGATCAGGCTTATCTAATAGGTAATCTCTAAATCTGATAATGAGATTACTCAGCTAAATCTGAGAATGGGATCAGTCCTATCTAACGGGTGATCTTTAAATCTGATAATGAGATTACTCAATTGAATGACTTTATGAAGGTCCAAGCCTATCTAGCGGTTGGTCAATGAATCCATAGAACTATCTGAGTGCCTTACAGAGATAGGAGACTATATCTGATAGTCTTGATTTTTGAGTTCTACACTAAAGACTAATACTGAAACTACAACTGTAGGAGTGCTCACTTAACCGACATGCCCTGAATCTGAACTGGTGAGGTCCAACCTGTAACCCCAACTAGAAGGGTGTCAATACCATGCCATGGGTAAAGACCTCAACTTTGGTCAAGCCCTCATAGGAAATCAAGCCTAAGGCAGTATAATAGTCAAGCCTTTTCCTAATGGGTGATTCCTATATCCTGCACTGGATATGTAGTTCTAGAGATCAGGGATTGCTCCTAACGACTCTGCCTCTCTAATAGAGAGCCTCCATCCCTGCACTCGCTCGATGCTAGCTCCTACTCCAATTTAAAATACTTTCAACTAATTCTTAACTGAACTTAAATTGAGATGAATCTATTATAGATCATATTTCTCAAATGACCTGACTGAGTTACATTGAATTCACTTGGTTCCGTATCTGATGGAATACTACTGAATCTAGTTATCTGACTGAATGATACTGAGCTCTGAAAAAATTACTCGAATACTACTGAGTTCTAAACTAAACACTTGAATACTACAAGATCTAAGCTGAGTAATGAACTAAGGCTAAAATACTAGAGATATTGAGATTACAAAGATTACTTAAGTGTTGTATCTATCTGAGAGTACAGAGTTCTATAACTCACTGATTTTTAAGAATCGTGATTGGACTGAGATTATCATGAAAACTGATACTGGCTCTAGAATGCAACTAAATTGTCGGTATAAATACCCCCAGGACTTAATAACATAAAAGTAAAACATAACCATTCTTGAATAGTCAAGACCATGGACATTAATTCACTGTCACAATTACTAAAGCATCTCTTCAAGCATTTAGGAATCATAAACATGTGATAGTACAGGGATACATGCTATTGGCTCATACTTCATTCAACAAGGTCTTACATCAAATACTTAGTATGTATTAAGGTCTTCTCATGTTTAGAAGAGCACATAATTTGGGAATTTAATGCTACCATTTCATAATTCATTCACTAAGGCTTTTCAACAAACACTTGGCATGCATGGGCTTGCAAACAATTGGGGATTTCTAGTGAACATGCTATAATGGCTCTAATTTCTTAACATAAGCATTTCAACGAACATATGGGGGGCATGCTTTGCTTATTCAACAATTTCTACACTTAATTGACATGAACACATCACTTAGCAAGCTACTACAAGAGGATGTATCATGAACATCACATGAATATCACATACTAGGGTCAAAGCTTGAAAATCTCATAAATAAAACATGAATTAAAAACTCAATAATAGCATGAACTCCAATTTCAATTCACATACATCATGAAAACTCATAAACATAAGATCTTTGAATTTAGAAAAAGGTTCTTGAACTTCTTGGGTGGAAAGAACCCAAGAATCAACATCTAACATACCTTAGAAGACACTTTCTTGAAGGTTCTTGAATAAATCCTTAGGCTTGTTCTTGATTTCTTGGCTAGGGTTCTTGACTTCTTGAGAGAGAAAATATTTTAATTTGGGGAAAAATTGATGAATAATGAAGTATGTTTATTATTTAGGGTATAGATCCCTAATATAGACTGGTTAGGAGATTTATGAAATTACCAATTGGTCCTTAGAATTTAAAAACGAAATCTGAAAATCCCAATTTAACATGGTGGCACGATGCGGTGGAATCGCGCTAGCTCACTGGAAACTGGATAGTTGGGAAACTGGTTGGTGGCGTAATGCGGTGGAAATTATGTTGCCACCTTGATTGTGAACTCGAAAGGCACCGCGACACGGTGGAATCACGTTGGTGCACTGGAAATTAACAACTCTAAAATTAAGCCTTGGCGTGATGTGCCATAATTGAGGATGCTTACTGGATTTTGACGATTTCCATTTTGGTTAGCTCTATGACGTGCTAAAGTACTAGGTGGTACACTGTCTTACTAAAATGGCTCTAACTCTTCGCCTGAGTGTCGGATTAATACAAATTTGGTATCGACGAAAAGCTTATTCGATTTCCTATATGATAAAAATTCGAAATCTGAAAAATTTCATATGGAATAAAATATATTCATATTTGAAGCAAGATCTTTAATGTTCTATAAACGAATTTGAACTAGGAGAAGTATGGGGTATTATAATATCTCCTCATTGGGAATATTCATCCTTAAATGAGATTGATTAAGCTAAGAATGCTAGCAGGCTGAACTTACTTACTGGATATGAGCATGAGAAATATGACTATATGACTGGAACTACTGATATACTCAGATTTCATACTGAACATGCATATCTGATGCATAGAATACATGACTGAAGCTACTCATAAGTAGAATTCTTATAATGGACATGCATATCTGATGCATGGATTCGTGACTGAGTCATTCTCATGAATGCAAGACTGAATAGACTGATAAGATGAGTTTTTTCTACTGAACATGCATATCTAATGTGTGAATACTTAACTGAACTGACTTTTGAATGCTTGACTGATTATGCAATAATAACGGATGCTAGCTTTGTAATAAATATTTGAACATGCAACTAAATGGGTTTTAAAGACATGAAGGCATCGAGGAATTATGGGGTATCTCCCCCTTGGGACTTTATGTCCCTTTAAGAATTCTTACTTTACCGACATACTTGAGAAAACTGAGGCGATGCACAAGGCATCTATGAACTGAATCATAACTGAAACTCAGAGAGCTAAAACTAATGCATGACTCATGAACTGAACTTATCTTGCAACTACTAGGACTTTCTACCTTCGAATATTTACATTCCTGAGTTCTCAGATGGTAAGGTTAGATGGAAGAGGGGAAAATAAACCATACAAATCTGACTGTCTGACTACTAAACTAACTTGCTGGCTTTATCGAAAAACTCATGCTGAAACTTATACTTAACTGAAGTACTTCTTATGCACTCTTTCAACTATACTCTCCTCTTTAGCTTCAAGTCATCACCATAAGTCTGAGAATACTTAACTAATCTCTGAACTGAACTAAATCAATCTACTCTAGAGTCAGGGGCATAATAATGCACATGAATGATAAACTTATTCGGAAATTCTACAACTGAAAGTATAAAACTCACAGCTAATACTATCTTCTGGAATATAACTCTTAACATTCTTTAGTTTTTGGAATCATCATCATATGCCTACACCTCCTTTTTGACACATACTTGTCTCGCTAAACCTATCATCTTCTTCTGTTCCTTCATTGACTACTAGGATTACACCTCTTAAGTTACATTTACACCTTTACACTTAGGTTCTGATCAATTACCTTAAATTATTGTATACACTGTTCAAGCCTACTGATTTAACTCTTATACAACTATCCCCATGAATACATAATCTGCTCGATATGGTTAACACTATTCCAATGGTGTTACTGTTAAAATCCTAGGTTCATGTTTCTAACTCTAGGTCATATGCTATTATAGGATTCTGAGAAAGGATCTGATAGAATACTGTTGAGCCTGTGGGCAATCCTATAACTGTCTACAGGGACGGTCTGAGAAAGACCTATCTCTAGAACCTTAAGCTTCACTATTTCAATTACCTTAAAGGTAAGGTGATGTTGACATGAGTGAAGCATGTAGAAAATCTACATAACTTTCTTAGAGGACCTTTTTATAGCACGATCTGAGACATGAAAAAAGGGAAACTTTTCCTAAAACATCTTATAGCCTCTTGTACATAATATGATGTGCAACACACCCATGCACAAGACTCTACTAGATACGGCTTCCAGACTTCCTAGGATACTATTGAACCTTAGGCTCTGATACCAAGTTGGTAACGACCCAATTTTTGAAACCAAAATATCACACGATGATCATGATCCCAAAGGTCCACAAGGTAACCGTCTACTTATATCTATACCTAAAAACTGCATAATATTTATAATAAATGCAGAAAACTAGAAAAAATGGGCCATAAGGTTCAAAATGTCTAAAATACTCAAAACTAAAAACTGAATACTGATACATATTTCTAAAAAGCTTCTAAACTGTCATAACTGTGGAGTTGATGGGACATGTCCCTAACTAACTCCATCTACTAAAAATAAAATAAATCTGATACGATAATAAAATAAGAATCATCCTCGAATGAAAAGGACTCACAGCTATGTCTACTGCTGTTGACTGGGAATGAGCTGCTAGGGGTACTCTGGATCTCGTGCCTCTGAACCTATAGTGCCAAATAAAACACCATAGCACAAATGTTTCAATACGAGAATGTACTGAGTATGAAGATGACGTAAGGCTAAATGCAAGGGCTTATGCATGAACAATTATTTGACTGAATAATCATGAGAATACTGAATAAGGACATATGCATGAATACATAAACCATAACTAAAAATATCACAAACCAAAATACTGAAACTCAGATACTATTTTACTGTCGTCTGAACTCACTCTAATATTGAGATACTAAATAACTAAATCTTCTGATATCGATAACTGAGTACTAAAGTTGAGATTAGTCCTGTCTAGCGAGTGATCTCAAAAACTAATGATAGTAAAGCTAATTAACTGAATCTACTCAAATCAATGACTGAAAGATGATCTTACTACTCTTGACTGACCGAATCTGAGATCAAACCTCTCTAATGGATGATCCCTAAATCTACTTTCAATGATAAGAAAACATTATGTCTGGGATCCAACCTATATAGCGGAAGATCTCTAAATCTGATAATAAGAATACTCAACTAAATCTGAGAATGAGATCAGGCCTATCTAATAGGTAATCTCTGAATCTGATAATGATATTACTCAAATGAATCTGAGAATGAGATCAGGCCTATCTAATAGGTGATCTCTTAATTTGATAATGAGATTACTCAGCTAAATCTGAGAACGAGATCAGGCCTATCTAATGGGTGATCTATAAATTTGATAATGATATTACCTAACTGAATAACTTTATGAGGGACCAAGCCTATATAAAGGGTGGTCCATGAATCTATGGAACTATTTGAGTTCCTTACTAAGATAGGTGATTGTATCTGATAATCCTAATTTCTAAGTTCTATTCTAAAGACTGATACTGAAACTGAAATTATGGGAGTGCTTACTTAACCGACATATCCTGAATTTGAACTGGTAGGATCCAACCTGTAACCCCAGCTGGAAAGGTGTCAATATCGTGCACGGGTAAACATCTCAACTTTGGTCAAGCCTCTCTAATGGGTGACCCTCACAGGAAGTCAAGCCTAATGCAGTATAATAGTCAAGCCTTTTCCTAATGGGTGACTCCTGCATCCTGCAGTGGCTACGCAGTTCTAGAGTTCAGGCATTGCTCCTGATGACTTTGCCTCTCTAATGGAGAGCCACCATCCCTGTACTTGCTCAGTGCTACCTCATACTCCCAACTGAAAGACTTTAAACTGATTCTTAACTGAACTTAAACTGAGTTGAATCTGTTACTGATCATATTTCTCGAATGACCTGACTGAGTTACACTAAATTCACATGATTTCATATTTGATGGAATACTACTAAATCTCATTATCTTACAAAATGATACTGAGCTCTAAAAAGATTACTCAAATACTACTGAGGTCTAAACTAAGCACTTAAATACTACTAGATCTGAGTTGAGTATTGAACTGAGGCTAGAATACTAGCGATTCTGAGATTACTAAGATTACTTAAGTTCTGTATCTATTCGACAGTACAGAGTTCTATAACTCACTGAGTTTTGAGAATTGTGACTGGACTGAGATTATTGTGAAAATTGACATTAGCTCTAGTCTGCAGCTAAATTGTCAGGTATAAATACCCCCAAGACTCGATAATATAAAAGCAAAACATAGTCATTCTTGAATAGTTAAGACCATGGACATTCATTAACCATTACAATCACTAAAGCATCTCTTCAAGCATTTAGGAATCACAAACATGTGATAGTATAGGGAGACATGTTATTGGCTCATACTCCATTCAACAAGGTCTTGCATCAAACATTTAGCATGTTTGAAGGTCTTAGCATTTATCGAAGAGCACATAATTGAGGAATTTCACACTACCATGTCACAATTCATTCTCTAAGACTTTTCAACAAACACTTGGCATGCATGGGCTTGCACACAATTGGGATTTCTTGTCAACAAGTTATAATGGCTCTAATTTATTCACATAAGTATTTCATCGAATATATGGGGAGACTGCTTTGCTTATTCAACAATTTCTACACTTAATTGACAAGAATATATCACTTAGCAAGCAACTTGAAGAGGGTTTATCATGAACATTACATGAATATCACATACTAGGGTCAAAGCTTGAAAACCTCATAAATAAAACATGAATTAAAAACTCAATAATAGTATGAACTCCAATTTCAATTCACATAAATCATGAAAACTCATAAATATAAGATCTTTGAATTTAGAAAAGGATTCTTGAACCTCTTGGGTGGAATGAACCCAAGAATCAACATCTAACATACCTTAGAAGACTCTTTCTTGAATGTTCTTAAAGAAATCCTTAGGCTCGTTGTTGATTTCTTTGCTAGGGTTCTTAACTTTTTGAGAGAGAAAATATTTTGATTTGGGAAAAGATTGATGAATAATGAAGTATTTTCATTATTTAGGGTATAGATCCCTTATATAGATTGGTTTGGGGCCTTAGAAAATTACCAATTGGTCTTTGAAATTTAAAAACAGAATCTAAAAATCTCGATTTTACATGCTGGCGCGATGCGGTGGAATCGCATCAGCTCACTGGAAACTGGACAATTGGGAAACTTGTTAGTGGCACAATGCGGTGAAAATCACATTTCCACCTTGGTTGAGAGCTGGAAAGGCACCGAAACACGGTCGAATCGCGTTGGTGCACTGGAAATTGACAACTCTAAAATTAAGCCTCGGCACGACGTGCCATAATCGTGTAGGCTCACTGAATTTTTATGATTGCCATTTTGACTGGCTCTGTGACGTGCTAAAGTACCAGGTGGCACACTATCATACTAAAATAACTCTAACTCTTCACCCGAGCATCGTATTTGGGAGAACTTGGTCTCAACGAAAAGCTTATTTAATTTCCCACGTAATAAAAAGTCAAAATCTTAAAAATTTCACATAGAATAAAATATATTCATCTTTGAAGAAAGATCTTTATTATTCTAGAGATGAATTTGAACTAGGAGAAGTGTGGGGTATTACAATAACATTGTGGGCATCCAATGATACTGAATCGTACTCCGATACCAAGCTTGTTACGACTTAAAATTAGGCATGATTGTGATAGGTATCTTGATCCCGGCGTGTACTAAAGACCCCCCCCCCCCATCCTTACCTCAAGAGCACATAAATATAAATAGTGGAAGCCAACCCAACACTAATAATAAGATGTATAGATAAATGAAATAAAAACTAAGAGTTAGAACAATATCCAACCCACATTTGTTCAGAAAAGCCTCTAAAACCAGAAATGCCAAAAGGGTCAAGATATGCCCCCGACCATGACCAAAAGAATCCAAATTAAAATACTAAGAAGTAAAGAAAATAAATGAAATGACCAGGGCTTCCGAAATATGGAGGCCACCACTTCATAGAAAGAAAATAGATGTGCCAAACCACCTAATGCTACAAAGGAGTAATAAAAACCCTTTGGATTCTACATCATAAAGCGATGTAGCATCCAGGGATGGTCAGTGAGATAAGCACTATCATATAACTTAGGAAAAGTAATAATGCCAATATCATAAATTATTCAAAACCTTATGCCCAATAATTATATACA
This sequence comes from Capsicum baccatum var. pendulum, assembly GCA_030864225.1. Taxonomy (NCBI): domain Eukaryota; kingdom Viridiplantae; phylum Streptophyta; class Magnoliopsida; order Solanales; family Solanaceae; genus Capsicum; species Capsicum baccatum. The sequence continues at coordinate 164,802,785 of CM061560.1, forward strand.
AATATAGGATACCGAGACAGGGATAAGGGTCATAAACATGAGAGTTTATACAATTAACTTAGAATATGTAGCTCACTTTGTCCAAAAGAAACCCATGGGCTATATGGGTTCAACTCTCCCTGCTGAAAGGGTCTCAGTATATGTTAGTCGCATGAACTAATGAATTCGAAGAATGGGATAAATACACCAAGGCTCTATCCATCCCACTATATAATGAGTGAACCAATCACACGGTCATATAGACCCCCACGCTGTCAAACGTGCTTTCAAATTTTAGTCCCCCCCCCAGACTACACCTTCATGGTGAGCTAAACAAATCTCTTTAAGCCCAAATTAAAATAGTTTGCATGTAATCCCAACTTATAACATAGGAGTCTTATAATTAAGGCATTTATCACTTGCTATCATCTTACCAATTATGCTTCCAAGCTCATATAACCATGCCAAACCAATCCACGTGACCATTGGACTCCCAAGTTTTATTTAAAATCCAAACCATGGCCACCAATGGCCTTTCAAATTCATTTAAACTATTTATTCATTAATGCAATGCATTGGGTTCATAAATAAGTTGAATTATGCAATTATCCATAATCAAAAATTGAATTTACAAAGTGGGTGGGGGTTAATTCCATTACCAAGCGAAAAAGCCATCAATTTAGGGAAACCCATATTTCCCAATCCAATTTCCATAAAAATGGATCCATTTAGTTCAAAAACCGTAAATTTAAACCATGAATCATTAATTTGAAACATGGAAAATGTAATTCAAGAAATACCAATCCAAACCCCTCACCCTAATTTCAAACCTACCAATATAAACCGCATAGATAATGAGTAAATAAATTCCACAATATAATATTAAAGTCAGGTTATGAGATACATGCCTAAAATACACAAGAAATTTAAGTAAATTTAACGTTTGGAGCCCAATTAATGAATTCTCTGTAAAACCATTGAATGTTCTTGAGTTTTGAGTTTGAGAGAGAGAATAATTTGATCTTTGAAAATTGAAGGGAATGGAGTTATTTTATGTTTAAAGGACGTACAGGGGGTAAAAAACGAAAAACCCCTCACCCCAAGTGAATAAAACAAGAATCATGAGAACTTAACTTAGCTGCGTGGAACGCCAATATTGTGGAGGGTAGCATCCATACCATGCCCTTATCGCGGAGGCTAACCTCCGTGGCACACTAACATTGCAGACCCTCACTATCTGGGGTCCCAAAATAATCACGAACCCCTTTCAAATATTCCAAAACCTTTCAAATGTACCATTTTAGCATCTTGAAATATAATTCAAGTCAAAAATTGACATTATACACGTGGGAGGATCAAAAATAAAATAGTTGAAATTTTGAGGGATCTTACATATTTCTTCTGAGAATAACACTCCAACAATTGTATGGGCCATGGTCTTTTCTGACTTTCCTATTAACCAAATAAATGTGAGTCTAGGCTCTAATACCAATTAAAATTTGTAAGAGGGATAGGGTGAATTACTCTTTTTTGATAGTCGACTTGTGAGGTCGGTTGACTAATCTAGATAGTTTATGAAAGCTTGAGGAATACAAAAAGGATAAATGTTGAAAGTAAGTATGACACCATATATTTTATACAGGTTGGGACCTATAATAGTTCTTACTCCAGTCTCTTTTGATTAAAAGTGATTCTCTAGTTCTTGTTTTTCAAATCAAATTAGAAGAATTGAGTTATGCCCTTTGGCTATAACTCACACTTTTTATTCTTTTGTAACTTTTTGATATAATGCATCACTAAATATGTGTTTATCTCCTCTCATATTGAATACACAGTTAAGTAAAATAGAATACAATGCTTGAATAAAGTAACATAAAGAACTAGAGAAGGTTAAGACAGAAGTAGGTCTTTTTCTTTGACTTCCATTATTTAAATAGTAGTGATTGGACTACTACTACATGTTGGAAGTTAAATTTAGAAGGCAACACAAAATATTTTCTTCTTGGAAATGGAACATTAGATATTTAATTTCCAAGAATAAGTAAAAACTATAAAAACAAAATTTGAATAAACTAATCCCTAAAAAGAGAGACATGACCAATTTTTTTGGTACAAGGAGAATTATTTCCTTACTTAGGTAAGATATGAATCAATAAATTTTTAGGGTATTATAATGATCTTCTTATTTTTTGAGATCTTCTATTGATGCATTCATCATTTTTTATCTTTGATGAAGAATCCTTTGATTGTTCTTTTTCTAAAATACTGCAAAAAAAGCATTCATCAAAATCAAAACGACTAATCAAAACCTTGGAAAGGACAACTAAATGAAAGAATAAAAAAGTTTATTTCATTATTTAATAGTTGATTATAATCTGACGTGCACATATAGCTGATCACCTATTGGCATTTGATAGTTAGACCATATCCTATGTTGATCCAAAGAAATAAGGATAGAAGGAAATACTGCATTATTCTTCTACAAGTTCTTGAGATTAAATTGTATACTTCATGCTATTCTATATTTAAGGAGTATTTATTTATGGCAATGTTTATTAGTATAATGATATGATCAATTGCTAAAACTATGCGTATTTCTGCACCTAAGTGTTATTATTCATACGTTTTTCACCTAGTTTTGAGGACCTCTTGAAGTGTTAATGAGTTATTTAGGGTGTCATTATGTGTTGAAGTACATGGTTAGAATTTTTATGGTGAAATTGAAACAATTTAAGATTCAAAATAATCAAGTCGAGTTTAGACAAAAAAACTAGTGTCACTAGTTTGAGCTATGCTTTGTTCTAGTGTGCTTAGATGAACTCTATTGTGTCATGTGCAATAATTCTTGTTGTTTGATGTTATAGGACACCTTGTAAGATATTAGTATCAATTCCTATGTGTTTTAGAAGGCCAAATAGAGTGGGAAATGCATCCACAAAGTGCAAAACTTAAAAACCAATGAAAGGAGTTAACTACAAAGAAAATTGGACTTTTGGCACAAGTCTGTGCCATGCCCTCAAAGATCCAAGATAAGGGCATGCCATGACCTGATACACAAAGTACATGAACAATTATAGTAATCATCCACGTTAATAGCATGCCTCTCCCTTGGACATACACTATTTGAGGCTTGCCACGCCTAAGGGTGAAAACAGGTCAAATTCTTCCATACTATAAATAGGACACTTGACTCCTATCCTAAACATCTTGGAAAAATTTGGGGCTTGAGAAACACTTAATGAGGTTTTAATGAAGGTTAATATTTACATATGAATTCCATTCTTGTGATTCATTATAAAATTATGAGTGGCTAAACACCCCCGTTCTAAGGTTTAGGCTACGAACATGAATACTTTAAGTTACAATTAAGTTGGTTTATTATTGATTGTAATGTTTGTTTGTTCTTATATTTTTTTATTACTATTATAGTTATTCACAACCTCTGTAATAAACTTGTATTTCAATTATGAGTTCGAATAGAGGAACAAATAGATTAGACACTAGGATATATGGAGTGGGATCTTATACATTAAAGGAATTAAAGATAGAATTTTTGGTTAGGATAGGAATATAACTAATTTTCCCCCATGTGCTTCGAATATGTTAAGAAGTATAAATGCGTTTAAGTTAGTTCTCACTTCCCTGCTCAACGATGTAGTTGTGGGTCTACCTTAGATGGATGATTAGAGGATAACCATTCCCTACCATGTTATCAACCCTATGAATCAAGAAATAATATAATTGACTTAACCAATAAGATTTTATAATTTAGTAGGATTATTCAAAGTGCTTTGAACCTGTATTTCTCATAGTCATTGTCTCCAACATGGTATAACCTCATATTGTTTAATATTAATCGTAATTCTCAAACTTAAACTCTTTTTGGTTATGCTTTGTACTTGTTTAACCTTCTTAGTGACATTATAATTGTATTGCTAAACATAAGTCCTTGTGTGATAGATTCTTGGATTTTAAGGGATACTTTATTAATTGTATATCCATAAACACTTGTGTGTGGCAGAATCACAACAAGCTCTATACTATCTTATTCTTAGGTTTTTTATGTTATTTTAAAAGTTCTAACAATTTGGTCTTAGCTTATAAATTTAAAGGTACAGGTCTAAATCTCAAGTAAGCTGACAAGGGAAAGGAATTTTGTTGACCCATATCATGAACCTGAGCAACACTTACATCAGTTAAGAAAAGAAGCAATACTTCTCTATCGTATACTACAAGTTCAATAGCATAAAGCTAATTCTGCTTTCATGGCTGAATAACAAATAGACCGCAGGATAGTATGCGAAGTAGCAATCCCATTCACAATTAATAGTACCTTTGCCATCTATAGATTGGAACCTAGAGGTAGATTTGAGCTCAAACAGAATATGGTGTAATTGTTGCAAAACAGTTGGCAGTTCATATTCCAGTCACATGAGAATCCTCAAGTTCATCATCAAAACTTTTTAGAGATCAATGATACTTTCATCCTAACTGGAGTCTCCACATACTATGTGTCTCACTCTCTTCACCTTTTCACTGTTAAGAAAAGGAAAGAAATGGTTGACAATAGAACCTTCAAAGTCAATCACAACTTAGGATGACTTGGCAAAGAAGTTCCTGATCTGATTCTTTCTATTTGGCAAAACTACAAGGTTACGTAGTGAGATCATGAGTTTTATATAGTAGTCATATGAGAACCTATATCATGCATGAAAAAGATTCAAACCTTTTCTCAAATATTACTCACACCATCAGCAGACCAATGAGGTATTAGCTCATACTTTCATAGAAGCTCTTGACCATACCACAAAAATTATTTTAGATTCGACTGTAGGTGGTCAAGCATTGAAGAAAATGTATAATGGGTTATAAACCCTCCTGAACCGAATTGCACAAGGAGATCTAGAATGGCAGGGTGATATGTCCAAAAGTGCAGTGAAGAAGTTTAAGGGGATTATTAAGGTCGATAATGTCATAGCTTTGGCCGCTTAGTTGGCTTCTTTTTAGAATCAAATAATGCCACAATTCAATAAGTTGAGTGCAAATCAACCTCAAGCCCAAGTAAATATAGTTCAACAGGCCTAGTCTTAGTGTGAGATTTATAAAATTTGTCATCACTTTATAGACTCATATGGAGCAAATACAGAGTCGCTTAACTTTGTGAGCAATACACATAAGGGCAATCTAAAATATGGTAATGCCTACAACGGCAATTGGCAAAGTCAGCCCAATTACTCATGAGGCAATAATTACGCTCAAACTCAGTAGTTTCAATAGCAATAGAACATATAGAATAACTCTTAGGCCAGTAATATTGTAGAAACTTTAAAACTGATCCTGGCCAGTCAAGAACAAATGGCTGTAGAGATAAAGAATCTACAACTTGCCTAAAGGAATTTAGAGATGCAATTGGGGCAATTGGCTTAGGCTCAGAACACAAGACCTTACGGAGGTCTGCCAGGGACACAGAGAATTTAAAGCAGGTAATAGAAATCACCTTGAAAAGTGGTAGAGACTTGATTGATAGACCTCTAAAGAAAAATTAGAACGAACAAAAAGATTTATTCCCACAACAGGTAGAAGAAAAGTTAGCACAAACTAAGAAAGCTAAAAATTTGGGGAAGTCTGAGTACCCAAAAGCAAAGGCAGTTAAGCATAAACAAGAGAAACCACCACCATTCAATTAAAAACTTTAAACGACTAAGGAGGATTCTTGTTTTTATAAGTTCTTTTACATGTTCAAAGAACTTCACATTAATCTCTCATTCTTAGATGTTATGCAGGGAATGCCTAAGTACACAAAGTTCTTGAAGGATGCGGTGACTAATAAGATAAAGTTGGGAGACATTGAGATAGAAACACTTATTGAGGAGTGAAGTTCAGTGATGATGATAAATATGCCTAAAAAGCTTAAGAACTTAGGGATTTTCACCCTTTCTATAAAAATTACTGAAAGTGATGTGGTCCATGAATTCAGTGATTAAGGGAGAGCATAAATTTGATGCCCCTCTCTATGTTTAATATTATTTATTTAGGAAATATGAGGACATATTCTGTGGTTATCCAAATGGCTGATAGAACTAGAGTAGTTCCCAAAGAAATTATTGAGGATGTTCTCATTTATTTGGTAAGTTCATTATTCTTGTTGACTTTATTATTCTTAATTATGATACATTTAATAGGGTATCGATCATACTGGAATATATATTCTTTGCACGGGATAAGCACTTATTGATATGATAGAGGGCACTCTAACAATAAGACTAAATGATGATGAGGTAGTCTTCAAGGTATATACAACTCTCAATACACCCTTACACTACAAGGATTAATTTGTGTATGACCACAGCTATGGAAGTAGATGAGTGAGGGATAGTAGAGTACAAGAATCCAATGATCTCTCTGAACTATCTCATAGAGTTTCCCAAATAAAAAATTAAGCCTGATTTCAAAAACAAAAGGAGGAGCATAAAAAGACAAGTGTGAAGAAAGATACAGACCTTGAGAGTAAGCACTCAACAGGTCAGAAAAGAGTAAGAAGATGGGTATAAGTAGGAGAAAAGGGTTAAAAGAATATGGTTGAAAGTAGTGATGTGAGTCGTGCCATTATACTAAATCAGACACTACTTTGGAGGCAACCCAAGTTAAGATATGTTTTTAATTTTTTAAGTTTTTCTTCATATCAACATTTATTTATTTAAGTCACACGTTAATAGAAATTCTAAATACCATTAATCTAAGATAAGAAGCATGGAATGGACAAGCTATGGGGTCAATCATACCTCATTGATGATGAAGATGCTACTAGCTACGCCCAGAGGCCTAAGGGGTCCTTGCTTTTAATTTATAATTTAGGGACAAAGTGTTATTTTAAGTGTGGTGTGGAAAATCTTCCAATTGTTTAGGATGAAATGTTTCTATAAGATTTTCACATTTAGTAGTTTTTGGTTTTCTAGTTTTTGACTAAATTTGAAAAAATTACAAAACTTTTCCTCTTTGTTTGTTTTTAATTTGTTTTTATTTTGTTAGTGTCACTCTAGTAGGGGCACACTTTACCCACCTCTTTGGTTTTTATTTTTAGTTCTTTTTTGGGGGAGCACCCTTTGAACCCATTATCTCGTGTTTATTTGAGGAGTCATTTTAAATTTTTGATTAGGAATAAATGAGATGTTCTTGTAGTTTCTATGTATGGCTACATAATAAAAGTGGTTATGAATGTGTAAACATATTGAGTTGAGTTGAACAACTATTATTGAGACACCTAGGCTCATTTATATGACTCATGTGTGATGTTTGCTTAATTTTAAATTTGTTTTATTTCTTGGTTTAGAGTATATAGTGATCCTAATTGATTTGAGCATGTGCTATGTCTGACCGAGGACTTTTCTAGTTTTATATTAATGTCTAGAACTTTCCTAGTGTGTGTACAAATTAAAATAAAGAATGTTAGGTTTAGGAGATAATATAGGCATTTCTTTGACAATCAGGTTTTATATCCTCTTTATCTACCCTTATTGCATGATCCTAGATAGCCCTATTAAGATTTTAGCCTATTCATTAGCAGCCAATTTCCTTTCTTTCAACTGACTTGAATTTGATCCAAATCTCCTAAGAGCTTAGTTAAAAAATTAAGATGTAATAAATGCCAAGTTAAAGAAGGGAAAAGTGACAGTGAAGCCCCTAAAATAAGAACTAATGGTGTTTTAAAGTCACATGTGTGGTTGGGAGAAATTTAATGAAAATAAAAATTGGTCAAAAGTGAATCAAGTCATGATAGAACTACTCCCTACTTAATAAGTGTGAACTAGCTTAATGGGATGGAGCAAAACAAAAGAGAAGCAAGAAGATAAGAGTGCTAAAAATTTAGTGTTGTTAGAGAAGTGTTCAATGTTATGTGTGATGTATTAAAGTGATTTGGGATGATAGTCACTATTACAGGACTTAATAGTTCCTATTCATCCCGTAGTCGAAATTACAATTATTAAAGTCCTACTTAATCTTGAGCTTGATATTCTAAAACTAGTAGAGTATTACACTAAGGGCAAGACTATGGTTCATCTTATGTGGCATGAGAATTCCTTATGAGAGTGAGCGAAATTTGATTCTTTCCTTGTGAGAGTGAGCGAAATTTGATTCTTACACCCATTCTTGTGATAAATTGCATATTTGTGAGTGAATATGGGTAACTCTCTTATGGTGAGGGCACATGTTTGATGAGGTTTAGTTGATTTGTATGATATCATTGATTGAGTAATATGCATGAGTTGCCAACTTGGTTGACTAAATTATTGAGGGTAGGATATTTTGAAGTAGTGTTCATGAACTTTCAATTGTAATATAACATACTTGGTGTAGAACTTTCTATAAGTCATCATAGTTCTAGCTTGAGTATCTTAGCTATAGTAGTAATGTTGGATTCTTCAATGGATGGTGCTCAGGGTAAAGATTTGTTCGAGGATTAACAAGGCTTTAAGTGTCGGGTTGTGATCTTAGGTGTATTATTCACGTAAGTGTCATTATACATACTCATTTTGACTAGTTTTAAGGACTTATTGATATGTTAATGAGTTATTAAAGGTGTTATAATATGTTGAAGTAAATGGTTAGAATGCTTATGGTGCAACTGAAAAAAGTTAAGACTCAAAATAATCACGTAGAGTGTAGACGAGAAAACAAGTGTCGCTAGCTTGAGCTATGCTTTGTTCTAGTATACTTGAATGAACTCTATTGTATCATGTGCACTAATTATTGCTTTTTGGATGTTATAGGAAACCATTTAAGATGTTAAAAATAATTCTCGAGATCAAAACAAGGCCAAATAAAGTGTGAAAGGAAGCCACAAAGTGCGGAACTTAAAGACATACAGAAGGAGTTAACTACAATGAAAACTGGACTTTTTTAGCACAAGGACGTGCCACGCCCTCAAATATCTGAGATAAGGATGTGACACTCCATAAGACACAAATTACATACCAATTCTAGTGATAATCTATGTTAAGGGCGTACCACACCCTTGGGCATGCTCGATTTGGGGCGTTCCATGCCCAAGGATGAAAATTGGCCAAATTCTTCCATACTATAAATCGGACACTTGGATTCTACCCTAAATATTTTGGACGACTTTGGGGCTTGAGAACACATGAGGGGATTTAATTAGGGGTCTTATTTCTAAACTTTATTTTACTTTTAGTTTTTACGTATGAATCCTATTCTTATGATTCATTGTAAAACTATGAGTGACAAAATGGGCTCGCTATAGTGTTGAAGCTACGGACATAAATATTTAGCTTATAATTGAGTTTTTTTATTATTGATTATCATATTTGGTTGTTCATGCATTCTTTTTATTGCTATTCTAGTGATTCGTAACCTCTAGAATAAATCTATATTTCTATTGTAAGCCAGGAAGGAGGAATAATAGATTAGATTATGGGATATATGGAGTGGGATCTTGTAATTTAAAGGAATTAAAGATAGGATTTTTAGTTAGGATATGAATATACCTAATTCACCCATTTGGTTCGTTTACGAGAAGAAATACAAATGTGTTTGAGTTAGTTTTCACATCTCCGCTCAACGATGTAGTTGTGGGTCTAACTTAGATAGACGATGTGAGGATGATGTTTCCCTAATCATGTTATCAACCCTGTGAATCATCAACTAAGATAACTAACTTAACCAACGAGATCGTATAGCTTAGTAGGATTGTTCAAAGTGCCTTAACCCTGGATTTCTTATAGTCATTGTCTCCAACATTGTATAATCTCGTATTGTTTTATGTTATCTTAATTCTCAAACTTGAACCCTTTTTGGTTACTCTTTGCACTTGCTTAAATTTCTTAGTGACATGAGAATCTGATTGTTGTTAAATACAAGTCCATGTGTGATCGATACTTGGCTCCTAAGGGCCATTTTATTACTTGCACGGCCATGTTCACTTGTGTGTGCGGTAGGATCGCAACAACTACCGTCTTTGTTTTGAAGCTATGGGTCACACACTTATGAGTATTCCAGTCTTTGTTAATGTAGTACTTATTTTATTGTTTGATAATTAAATTAGAGAATTTAATTATTCTAATAAATAAAGCATTAGTTCAAATGAAATGTTATTATATTCTTTTCTAACATCAAAAATATAATTAATAGTATAAATAATATAAATAGAAAATTAAATAATATTTGTTAATTGGGATTGTTAATTAATATTTATAAATGCTAATAAGATCTTATTGTTGTGACTAGGATGGAAAGTCCATACCTAGCCACTACTACACGTACCAACTCATCCCAATTTGGAATTGGATGAACATAGAATGCCCATATATGGGGTTTGCTGCATACGTACAACAACTAATTCCATTAGGACTTGTAATGCTACCCAAGTAAAACAATTCCAATTTGGAATTGGATTGAACATGAGGACTTGCACGTGTAATCCCTTAAGGTGGGATTTAACTTTTCTTTTGGGTAATTTTTTCGAATTAAATTTTTATCGCAAGTAAATTATCACTTGAACCAACAGAAGAAAAAATTATGAGGGATTCTATATAATGGGTGCTGGGAAAATTCCATACATAGAACAAGTTTCATGAAAACGGTTTTCATTGTAACATATGCTCTTGAGAAAAAAGTTGTTCATTATGAGAAAAGTTTTCATACGACACACCTAAAATATAATTTTTCTTTTAGTTTCATATCTAAAATTGAGGGTGTGAGAAATACATCTAAACTATCACTCATTAGTTTGAGAAACGCACCTCAAAATGATTAAAAATTTATTAAATATCTAAAATGTAAAAAAATAATGTGTTAGAAAACAAGAATAAAATAAGCTACGTGGACTAATTTTTATAGTCTAGACACACATAAAGAGTTTGTAAGCAAATATTTGATCTGATCAGCTTTTAGGTATTTTTCTCAAACTAATAAATGACAGTTTAGGTGTGTTTCTCAGACTAAGCGTGATAGTTTAAGTGTGTTTCTTAAATTAAAAGAGATAATTTAGGTGCACTTTTTCACACTTTCATTAATTTAGGTGTGAAACTAAAAAAGGGAACAGTTGACGTGTGTTTTTAATACTTTACTCTTTTTATAATGAAAATGATTTTCATTGCAAAACTAGTTTTTATGAGAAAAACACTTTTTTTTAAAATATTGGACTTTATAATGAAAATGATTTTCATTGCAAAAATAGTTTTTATGAGAAAAACACTTTTTTTAAAATGTATGAGTCCAATACCAAATCAAAAGAGAATATAATTGAAAAGAAAAGTGTTTCTTGTTTCGTTTACTGTGGATTGTGATTCTTGAGAAAAGTTTCAACACAATATTTGTAATCTAATTTTTTCGATCAATAATTTGATTGAAAAGATCGGTCTCAGTATGGATACATATAAAGTGTCCGTACTATCGAAGAAATTCCGAGCTACAACTAGCGTTGGCCAGGTTTGTCTTGAAACATATACTTTTGGTTGTTAATATATTTTAAACCCAAGTATATTTGTCTAGGGTTGCTTCTTGTCTTCTACAACGTGTTTTGAATGACCCGCAACCCTATAAATATATTTGAGTGATAAATCTATAGTGATGTAGCTATGGGGAAGGCCTGGTCATCACAAGTCCTTATATATAAAGAGAGAAAAATATCTAGATCAATCTAGGTGGCATCCTAACCGACTGACTAACTACCTCGAACTACCCAACTGATATGACTACTAACTACACTGCTTAAATAACTAACACACACTAATCGACTAACACTGTTTAATTATACAACACATTTATTATAAATCTTTACACCCTTCTCAAGTTACAGGTGTAGAAAACACTGCCAGCTTTCTGAGGATAGCATTATGCTTGACTCACGTCAAGGCTTTAGTTAGGATATCAACAAGCTCTTCATGAGTAGGAACACGTTGTGAAGAGATTAGGCCTTCTTGGAGCTGGTTTCTCACAAAGTGATAGTCTATTTTTATGTGCTTTGCTCTTTCTTGAAAGACATGATTTCTTGTTATGTGCAAGGCTGGTTGATTGTCACTGCATACCTTCATTGGTAGTGTATGAGGGACTATGAGTACAAGAAAAAGTCTGTGCAATAAAACCAACTTACCAAAACTTTTCTCAGGGGTCTGTATTCAGCCTCAATGACAGGGATATGGTTTCTTGCTTCTTGGTCTTCCAGTTGATAGGGCAAGTTTTTAGTAAAATAATGTATCCACTTACAGACTTTCTAGTGTTTGGGCGGGTTGCCCAGTCTGAATTACAATATGTTGTACTTCAATATTCTTATATTGTGAAAGGAAGAGGCCTAAAGAAGTTTCAGATTTAAGAGATCTCAGTAGATAAAAAGCAACTGCCAGGTGAGGTTCTCTAGGATTTTTCATAAACGGGATTAAATGTGGAACTTCATAGGTAATCTACATCTTAGTATTGGTCAGGAAATTGATTTTACCAATCAACTTTCTATAGAAGGTGGGATCCTACAAGACTGAACCTTCTTTGGCGTGCAATTTGATAGTGAGATCAAGTGGTGAGGTGAAGCTACTATGTTCAACAACATTGCACTCTTTCAACAGGTCTAGAAGAAATTTTCTTTGAGAGATAATTATGCCTTCCAGGCCTATGAAGTAATGAAACTTACCTAATTTCTTTATCTTAAAGGTGTCGTGAAGAAACATTTTCAACTCTTGTATCTCACTTAAGTCCGTCCTAGTAAGGATAATATCATCTACATATACAATCACAATGATAATAGATTCATTATTCTTCTTGTAGAAAAAGGAGTAACCATGCATGGAATATGTGTAGCCTCTAGAATACAAGGTCTTAGTATGCTTGGCATACCATTGTCTATTGACCTACTTTAAACCATAAAGAGATTTATGGAGTTTGAATACTAATCCTAGAGTATTGGTGACCAAACCTGGAGGTACTTCAATGAATAACTCTTTATGTAAATCTCCATGCCAGAATACATTGTTCACATATCTAATTGAAACACACTCCATTCCATCTTTATTACAGTGGGAAGTAAGGTTCTAATAGTGTTCATCATAACAATCTGTGTAATCAATTCCTTTCTGTTGAGTATAACCCTTAACTACTAACCTTATTTTAAACCTCTCAAAAGTACCATCATCTCTGTGCTTCATTTTATACACCTACTTGCAGCCAATAATTTTCTTTCCATGTGGTTGGGGAATAAGGCTTCAGCTGTGATTTGCATGCATAGGCTTAAACTTTTTTCTTATGACATCCTGTTAGGTATGGTTTATTGTAGCCTTCTTTTATGAGAATGGATCACTATCAGTACAAACATTCATCACAAAGCTAAGACTTTCAAGATTAAATCTGTAAGGGGCACATATTTAGGGTGTTTGTGCATAACATTAAAAGAAAAATTGGTTTGTGGGATCAGATTCTAGTTGGGATGAGAGTAGTCTTATAGGTAACTTGGAAACATAGTGTGTCTATTGGATCTTCTAGGTTCTACTTGTGGATAATAGATGGGATCAGTTGGTGGAGAATGTGCTACTGGATTAGGTACAGGTATAAGGTATGTTGTAGTAGAAGAAAACAAAGTTTTTGGAGGTGAGGTATGTGTAGTAATGGGTGAGACATCATGATGAGAAACATTGGTGGAATCAACATTGTTGGATTCATTAGGAATAGGTGATTTGGTATGATCAAGATCATCATAAAGTGGATCAATGAAGGGAACATATTTTAGTACAGAAGAAAGAAACAGAATGAGACAATAGGTAAAAATAGAAAACAGACTCTAAAAACCATATCTCTAAAGATATAAACCTTCTTGATGGCCTGAATCAAGACCTTTTAACCCTTTGTTCCAAACGGATATCCAATAAAGACATGTTGCATGGTTCTTTGTTCGAATTTATGTTTTAGCGTTTTGGGTAATGTGGGATAACACAGAACACTCAAATATCTCATATGAGAATAAGTTGGTGTGTGATTGTACAACAGTTTGTAAGGAGTTTTTCCCTTAAATGCGCGGTTGGCAATCTATTTATTATATATGTGGCATATAGTAGACATTCTCCCCAATAACTACGGGGTAATTTTTATAGGAAAAGTAGTGCCCTGACAGTCTTAAGGAAATATTTGTGTTTTCTCTCGGTGTCTAACGGGCCGGGCCGGGCCAACCCGAAACCGGCTCTCCCATTTTACCCGAGGTCCGAGCCGGTTACGGGCCGGGTTTGGCATTAAGCGGGCCGAGCCGAGTCAAACAGTAAAAAAATTAAAATCCATCCGAACCCGGTCCACTTAACCCAATCCAATCAAACCCGATTAAAAATCGGTCAAACCCGTTTAAAAAATAAATAAAACATCCAATATACACTATATACACTCCAATATACAATATATATTTTTTAAAAAATATATAAAGTATAAACAATTACACATGTATACGTACCATTCAATATATAATTATATATGACTATACGTACTACTTTAAATAAAACATATGCTATAATAGTATAATATATATATATATATATATATATATATATATATATATACACTACAATATATATATACTAATTTATAAAACATATACACATGTATACGTTAAATATATACTACTTTAGAAGGTATATACACATATATATGCACCATTTAATATATATGTACTACTTTAAATAAAATATATACTACAATATAGTGATATACATATATATATACAAAAATATGTATATATAGTTACATACTAATTTATAAAATATATACACTTGTATACTTTAAAGATATACGTCTATAGAAGATATATACACATATATACGCACCATTCAATATATATGTACTACTTTAAAAAAAAGTATATACTACAATATATATACTAATTTATAAAACATAAAGTAATGTATACGTTAAATATACACATTTATAGAAGATCTATTCACATATATACACTCTATTCTATGTATATGTAATACTTTAAATGAGATATATGCAATATATATACATTACAATATATATTTGTATAGTTATATACTAATTTATAAAATATATACACATGTATACGTTAAATATACACATCTATAGAAGATCCATTCACATATATACACTCTATTCTAAGTATATGTAATACTTTAAATGAAATATACTATAATGTATATCCATTACAATATATATTTGTATAGTTATATACTAATTTATAAAACATATACACATATATACATTAAATATACACTTCTATAGAAGATATATACACGTATATACGCACCATTAAATGTATATATACTACTACTTATAAAATATACTACATTATATATACATTACAATATGTATAGATATACTTATATACTAATTTATAAAGCATATACACATGTATACGTTAAATATACACTTCTATAGAAGATATATGCACAAATATACAAAATATATGCTACTTAATATAATAAATTAATAATATTTGGTAGTAAATTAATAATATATTAGAAGTAAGTTTTTAATTTAAAGTAGAAAACTAGAAATTCAATTTAAAATTTTAAATCGTTAAATAAAAAAAATAAAAAAACAACGACTAAGGAGTGAATGAATTTGGGGAATTTTATTGATTGCAAAATGATCCAAAATTTATAATTTACATGAATGAAAAATCTATAAATTATGCATCATTTTTTCCAACTCATTCATGTTAATATTAATGGAAACTTGCATAGGATAATCGAAGTCAATGGGGGGAAAACCATGCATTGGACTTGATTCTGTTGAGTTCTCCCGTAAAGTCATAATTTCTTCAAGTTTCAGCTCGTCGCTCAGCTCCGGTTCCATTCCTTGGTTTCTTCTTTCCGCTCTAATCCAATCTCTGAGGTAAACTAGAACATTCATTGCATTGCTTCCCAATGAGTTTCGGTTGTCTCCAAGCTGATGTCGTCCCTGACTGAAGGCGCTCTCTGATGCAACGGTTGACATTGGAACATTCAAGATATCTCTAGCTAATATTGAAAGCACAGGATATTGTGATTCATTATTCCTCCACCAATCCAGCGTGTTGATCCATCGTCTGCGATCCTCTGGTGCCGTCCGAAGATAATATTTCAGCTCTTCCCGATAAGTTGATGTGTAAGTTCAATCATCAATACTGTTCCAACAATCTAAATCATAAAACGAATTAGAAAAACCACTATGTGCCAGCCTTTTAGAAGATGATGGCTCCTCGGGAGGATGAGGAGCGACAGTTGTAGTGATATTTGTAGGTACGACTGAATCAAATAAATCAGCATAGTGATTATATAATTTTTCTATATAATCCTTTGCATCAGCCATAGCCGTCCACAAATCAGGTTGTACTTGTTCAGAATCATTGTTAGTATTTATTTCTAAGTTAGTATAAATAAAGTACTAAAGTGACACATATGATTATATTTCATGCACTGATTTAGCATAGCACCAACCAAGTAAATAGGGGGAATCGGAAAAAAATATTTTTTAAATTTCGTAAACATGGCACCAACAGCTTCTTTATAACCTTCTCTATTTTTATATTGTTGGAGCAAACCAGAAATATCGGCTATATATGCCAAAATATTACAAACAGTAGGATAGTAAGCACCGGAAAATTCAACCGTAGCTACATAAAATTTTTCTAAAAACTTAACAAGATCATTAATTACAACCCAATCAGAATTATGTAGCATGCAATCAGCAGAATCAGCAAATGAACCGCAATGTTGGTTAAAAGCTAGTGTAATAGGAATTCTATATTTATAACAAGTTTTTAAAAATTCATACGTAGAATTCCATCTAGTATCAATTTCCTCAGGCATCAAAATCGGTGTAAGTCCATTTTCTTGACATTTAACTTTAAATTCTCTAATTCTCGATCTACGATTATTTCCTTGAATAAAACCAACGGCAAGACGAATTTTTTCAATATAAAGCTCAAACAAGTCAAGACCATCTTTTACAATTAAATTATATATATGACATGCACATTTAATATGAAAAATTAATGGCAAGGGCGGATATAGCGTAGATTTTATTTTTGTTATAGCAGTCTTGTTGTTAGAAGCATTATCAAAAGCAATACATAAAATTTTATTTTCTATACCATAATATCTGGCAATTTTAACAATAGAATCAGCAATAAATTATCCAGTAGGTTTATGATACGGGACAAATGGCCATCTTATCTTTCGGTGACATCTTTGGAGGCCCACACATAGAGGCTCAAGAATTGGTCACCTCGATGATACAAGAACATGCATGGAGGACCCGTTTTGAGAGTAACTCAAAGCCATCTCGCGTATGGAAGATTGCTTGGAGCATTTAAGAGTGAGGACTCACGGTTTTGCGCCTTAAACTAGTCTCCAAGGCTGGCCCAAAGGGCAAGGGGCGGATGGGCCTTTTATGTGTGAAGAAGGGGGTCTTAATGGGCCATAAACTAGCCTCCAAGGCTGGCCCAATAGGCAAGGGGCGGATGGGCCTTTTAGCCCTTTTGTTTGTAGTATAAATAGACCATGTTAGAGAGTTATTGAGTAGTTTTTGAAATCTGAAAGTTGTAACCTAAAAACACTAAACATTTTCCTCTCTATTTCACTCTAGAGAGCCGCCACTATCTCCTCACAAGTAGAGGGATACTTGGGTTGTATCTTTGGCTAGAAACAAGGGTTTTGAGGTTGTTAAGTACCTCTTGGTCCTCGTAAGAACTTGGTGTTTCCATTCATTAGATTTAGGGTCCTATCTTGAGGTTAGGGTTCTTAGTTTATTGAATGTTTTATGTCAAGTTATCTATCTTTCTTATTCTTGTTGTTGTTGTGTTGATTTCGTTATCTTGAAGTCTAGTGAAGCCGTGTGGGGCTCTTTCGATTCACTAGCATTTGTTATCCATCTTGTTGTTCTTCTTGTTGTTGCTGAAAAACAGAAAAACAAAACAAAACAGTTTGTTGCTGAAAACTGAAAACAGAAACTAAAAACAGTTTGTTGCTCTCGGGTTGTGCTGAAAACCGAATCTGAAACTTGTTGTTCTTGTGGTGTTAAACTGAAAATCCGAAGCTCTTGTTGTTGTGGGCTTGATATTGTATCATTTGGTATCAAAGCAAGACCGGTTGTGTTCCAACATAACCCATCTTGGGCTAGTAGTTCTCGGCTTGAACAAAACTACACCAAGAAAACTTTCTGAAAAATCTGTCCCTTAAAAGTTGAATCCGAGAATGATGTTATAAGTTTAGATCTAGGTGTTATTTTGCTTGTTTAGTGAGTTTCTAGTGTTGGTTTCTTTCTCACCAACACTAAGGTGTCTAGATCCAAGGTTGAGCTTGAAATGTTAAATGTTGTGTAGTGACTTAAAGCTAGCCGAAAGTTGAATGTTGTTGATGACTAAAAGAAAAATCGGTGGATGTGTGTTTATGTGCTAAGGAAGTGTTGAAGTTTGTGGAGTGTTCATCTCTTGAACTTGTGTATATTGTTCCTCTTGTCATCTTGTTCATCTTGTTGTGTGCTCAAGTGATAAGATTATAAAGTTGATTGTGAAAGACTTGCCCCATCACTTGGTAGACTTGTCAATCACTTCCCTTAAATCAAGGAACCTTGTTTTGTGGAAATTGTCAACCAAACCCACTTTCTTGAGATTGAACCAAAAGTCAAGACTTCAAATTTTTAAGTTTTCCCACCAAAACACTTTTCAATTTCTTACAAGTTGTGTGAATATTAAATCAAGACAAAAAAAAAAAAATATATATATATATAAATCCGAAGAGAAGAAGAACGTGTGGGGGCCATTGCTTGATGCCACGTCACTATAAGCTCAACTTAGGATATATTCTTTGTTGCTAATTGTTGATTCTTGGTTTCCCTTATTTGGACTTAGAACTAATTAACAAACTAGTATTTTTCCACTAGGTTGTCAACTAGTTCCTTGAGCCGTCTATTCGTGTCAACGATTATTTGTGTGCTTTTGTTCGTTTGAATGAGTTGCTGATTTTTGACTCTAGTCCGGCAAGTATTCTTTGAGTCTTCAAACAAGAATCCATTCCGGACAAGAGCTTACTCCTACCTTAACATCTCACGGTTACTAGCCGATTATACAACACTTGTGGAACACGAACTTGTGGTGAACTAAAGCGGCTAATACCTTGACAATGGAAGGAGCGTTACTACTAATATTGTTTGTTCATTTTTGTAGGTTTAAAGGGTGATATAAGAGGAAAATGACTTTGATAGCCGGGGATTATTGTGACTACAATATGGGAGGCTATGATTGTAGTGAGGGTTCTTATGGCTACGAAGTTGAGGGAGATTGCGGAGGCTATGAAAATGGCCATGGTGAAAACATAGGCAGATTTGAAAATTACTATTGTGAGGGAGAAAAGGAGGTGAATGAAGTGCCTAGTGCTTATGGTGACTTTGGAGATGATGTAGTACCTCGTGATGGATCTTATGACGAAGTTGGGACATGTGAGGAGTCTTGCACTCTCCACTCCGAACCTAGATTTGGTGTTAGGTATAACCCCTTCATTTGCAAACCTTATGAGAGTTATGATGAGAGTACACGTGAGGAGTGTGAAGATTCATATTCTCCACCTTGTAGTACTTCTTATCAAGGTCGATATGGTGTGAATGGTTATACTAGCTATAGTGTAGGTTGTCCAATGGGAAGAAGAGGATCTACATCTCCAAAATCGAGGGGTACTCATGTGCCTTACAATGTTGATCCGAGAAGGAGTGTACACTCCGGAAAGGTGACCATTTGTGGGATACCGGGCTGCCTCATTGTGTTAAATGATAGGTACTATAAAAACTACATTGTTCCGTCCATGGTTGATTACTTGGGGTTATCTTGTGAGCCTTTACTTGTTCCATACTTCTTGGACAGGTTTAAGGTTACCGAGAGGGTAAAAGTTGTCTTCTCCCAATTTAATTACCACGAGGAGGTGTGGTGTGATGTTTTTCCCATAACCTATGGTCATGTGAGTTTAGGCGCCGATTGGTTTGCACAACATAAAGTTCCAAATGTGCAAAATTGGCCTAATGTTGTAAGAGACCGATGGGGAAATTGCCTCGAGACATACATTCTGCCCGGGCCGCAAAAAGAAGTTCCTACCTACTCCAATCCGAATTATTATGAGAGACAAAAGATTGAGAGGAGTAAGGGAGTGAAAGGTGGTAATCCGAGAGTGGAAAAAGGAGAGGTTGTGTGGAGCCAAGTAAGGGGATTACCACCAAACCATGCTAACGTCGTTTGTCCTTCTATTTCTAAGGACACTTGTGCAGGTAGCAATATGGAAAGCGAAGAAGAACAATGCCGAAAGGAAGTTGCTGCCCAAACTTTTGGAGGGCTTTCACACCATGACAAAGAAGAATCTACTCAAGGACTTCAAGGTAAAATGGCAAACTCTTACACTTTTGTACATGTGAATAATAATTGTGTGGCTAGTAGCCCATTGAGTGTGAGTTGTAGCTTGCCTATATGTGAGTGTATTATTTCTTTGCCACTTGATGATGATGTACATGTTGTGAGTGTGGATACACTAGTTGATCCTATTGATGACCGGATAGTCTCTTCTTGTAAGATCGATCCATGTCCACCTAGTGTTGAAACCATTATGTTGAATGAAAATACATTATCTTCTGAAATTTGTGTTGATCAACTTATGCGTGAAAGTTATCCACCACTTGAGGATGTGTTTGATGTAATTAACGAACCTCAAGTGAATGATGATGTGGAAAATGTTGATCAAAGTGAGCATGAACCCGAGAGCTCTTCTTGGGGTAACATTGTGTTTGAAACATCCTTGAAACTTGATATTGATCATTTAGAGAGTGAGGAACTTGCTTGTTCCAAATCTGTCCGTGAGGTAGATCACACTCTTTTTAGGTACAATGTCTTGTTTGAAGATGATTTAAACATTCCTAATGAACCTAGTGGTGAAAATGATGGTATAGCTTGCCTTGGAAGCTATAGCCTATATGCTAACCCACTATGGTGTGACAACATTTCTCCTAAAGATGGAAATCTCTTCTTGGAAGATGAAAGTACTCTTAAGGGTAGGGGATGTGTAGTCTTGAAAGGGAATAGTCAATCGGGTAAAGATGACCATGATTTGCTTTACTTGGGAAACCCGAAATATGATTATTCTTGTAAAAATATTTTTGTGAATGATTCCTTTGCTGCCCATGGTGATTTATATCTATGTGGGGATTATTCTCTTGAAATAAAAGGTGGTGCATGCTTAGAAATTCCATCTACTTCTTCTTTATGTGTTTCCTATATTGAGCATACTAGTGGTGATGGACTTGAAGCTAGTGAGTACATGCATAAGGACACCATAGCTGAAGTTAGCTTGTGTGACACCTTTCTCTACCCTCTTTGTGCTCATGACATTTCCACTAATGGGCTAAGGGGTATGCCTAATTTTGAGGACGACACCTTAGGGAAAAGTGAGATTGGCCGAAACCCATGTCCATGGCTACTTCTCCCATTTGATCCCGGTACCATCTTAGGGTATGGTAGGAGTTGTCTCGGTCCATGCTCATTATTTATTGATGTTCATCATAGCCACTTCCTTTGTGACATTTGTACTAAGCTTTCCACGATCAACCCAAAGGATTCTTGGTTATATTGCAAATATGTGCAACCTTGGCATGATGATGTTATTTGTTAGATTGATTTTTGTTGCACTAACCCTAACCCTCATGTCATGAGGATGTGTACTTGTTTTTCTTTTGTTTTGATTTTGCAAGGTTTGGATTCGAGGTCGAATCCTTTTCAAGAAGGGGAGGATGATACGGGACAAATGGCCATCTTATCTTTCGGTGACATCTTTGGAGGCCCACACATAGAGGCTCAAGAATTGGTCACCTCGATGATACAAGAACATGCATGGAGGACCCGTTTTGAGAGTAACTCAAAGCCATCTCGCGTATGGAAGATTGCTTGGAGCATTTAAGAGTGAGGACTCACGGTTTTGCGCCTTAAACTAGTCTCCAAGGCTGGCCCAAAGGGCAAGGGGCGGATGGGCCTTTTATGTGTGAAGAAGGGGGTCTTAATGGGCCATAAACTAGCCTCCAAGGCTGGCCCAATAGGCAAGGGGCGGATGGGCCTTTTAGCCCTTTTGTTTGTAGTATAAATAGACCATGTTAGAGAGTTATTGAGTAGTTTTTGAAATCTGAAAGTTGTAACCTAAAAACACTAAACATTTTCCTCTCTATTTCACTCTAGAGAGCCGCCACTATCTCCTCACAAGTAGAGGGATACTTGGGTTGTATCTTTGGCTAGAAACAAGGGTTTTGAGGTTGTTAAGTACCTCTTGGTCCTCGTAAGAACTTGGTGTTTCCATTCATTAGATTTAGGGTCCTATCTTGAGGTTAGGGTTCTTAGTTTATTGAATGTTTTATGTCAAGTTATCTATCTTTCTTATTCTTGTTGTTGTTGTGTTGATTTCGTTATCTTGAAGTCTAGTGAAGCCGTGTGGGGCTCTTTCGATTCACTAGCATTTGTTATCCATCTTGTTGTTCTTCTTGTTGTTGCTGAAAAACAGAAACAGTTTGTTGCTGAAAACTGAAAACAGAAACTAAAAACAGTTTGTTGCTCTCGGGTTGTGCTGAAAACCGAATCTGAAACTTGTTGTTCTTGTGGTGTTAAACTGAAAATCCGAAGCTCTTGTTGTTGTGGGCTTGATATTGTATCAGTTTACGATCTTCATCATATAAAAAAACAAGAATACGTTTTTGCATCACGAAATTACTATCCATCCAATGACAAGTAACGGTTAAATAATCATTTTTATTTACAGCACGACCACGATCAGAAGTTAGGGACAATCTACATTGAATATTTTTTAACAATGTTGATAAATAAAAATAATATTGTGAATGGAGTCTAAAAATATCAGACCGACAAGTAGTTCTAGGAATACCATTAAACATAGGATTATAAATCGTTTGTATATAACGAATAAAAGCATCAGAAGAAGGAAAACTAAAAGGCAAACAACCCACAGCTACCATTTTAGCTATTTCTTCCCTGTCCCTCAATTTATTATACTTTTTCGCTACTTGACCGTTTGTTGGGTCCATTCTAGTTTGCGTTGACCCACCAACATCCCTACCACCTTTTGCAATATTTAACTCTCTTTTGTGATCTTCATCTATATGTCTCATTAACGTACCTGTATCCCCTTGCTTGCCTCCACTTCTATGCTTATATATTTATTGACAAATATTGCACTGCACCTCAATATCTGATATACGTTCAAAAAATTGTCATGCAATACTAGTTCTTTTACGAGGTTTTGGGGAACTGGGAGGACGGGAATGGAGATTAACTGATTCAGATCTAACGTTAGCATCTCCTACTGCGGGTGTTTCAGCAATATTTTCATTATCTTCGTCTAAATTAACTACATCTACTTCATTTTCTTCTTCTATACCGTAATTTTCCTGAGCTTCTACATAATCCATATCGTGAGCACCTACACCTATTTCTTCCTCAAAAGGTGTATCAAGCGGTACCGGAGGCGAAGGCACACGGGTATATCTATTACTTGAACTACCTCTACCGCTAGTAATTCGCTTTTTACTACCACTACCGCTTCCGGGACAAAATTTTAACACCTTTAGCAGCGAGGTTTTTTAATTTATCCATAATATAAATTAACTTAAACTAAAAATATTCAAAATAAACAAATATAATAAAATTAAATATTAAACAATTAATACAATAAATAAAAATTAAACGTAAGAGATGGAACAACAATACCAAATTTTGAAAGTATCTGAAGATTGCGACTTTAGAAACTTCCGCTCGTACTTTGTAAACGAACAACAACAACAACAACAACAAACCCAGTGTATTCCCACCTAGTGGGGTCTGGGGGGGGTAAGATGTACGCAGTCCATACCTCTACCTCTGAAGAAGTAGAAAATTAAAGTGAACACTTTAAGAAATTAAATATATTGAATATTAGAGAATTGAGAATTATGATTTGAGAGAGTGAAAAATTGTGTGAAAATGATTTAAAGTTGTAGGGTATTTATAGATTTTTTTGGGGGATTAAAAAATATTTTTTAAAGTTTTTATTATTATTATTAAATGGGCCCAAACTAGCCGTTTGGACCCAAAAACGGCTATATAGCCGTTGGGCCACCGGCTAGTTTGGCCCAAAATCCAAAAATTTATTTATTTTTTTTTTTCGGGCCGGTTAACCGGCGGGGTTGGACCGGGCTTGGTCCGGGCCAGGTTAACTGGGCCCATTTTAACAAAAAAACCGGCCTGAGACCCGAAACCTTAAAGCCCTAGGGCTTACCAGGCTGGGTTAGCTAATCGGGCCGGGTCAAGTCGGGTCGGCCCGGCCCGTTTGACACCCTTACTCTCTACCACACTATTTTATTTTGGTGTGTAGGGGCATGTTTTCTCACGAGTAATTCCCTTAGTTTGAAAATATATATTGGCTTTTGTATTTACAAATTCTAGATCATTATTGTAGCACGAACCAATTTCTCAGGTCATGATGACACTTACTATAATCCATTAATGGGTAAGCCAATCCATAATCTGGAATAACTAGTAACAGACTATCAAGAGAAATGAAAGGAGCAATGAAAATAAACTTAAACAAAAGACTAACATAGATTACAACCTATAATATCCTGTAATTGTCTTAGCTCAATTCAACCCAGAGCACATGGACAAGAGGCTTAGAACCTGAAAATTTAGCTAAGTGTTGGAGACTTTCTTTCATTTTTTGCCTCTTAACTTCATTGATTTTTAAATTGACCTTCCTGACCCCGAGACGTATATTTTTTAGTTGATTCATGTTCAGGGGTGTAATAACCATGTCTCGGGTAATTTTCAAATTTTTTGGATGAGGTTTGGACCACGTTTGGATTTGCAAAATAGCAGCTCATCGCGCTTGTGGTGCGCCATGGTGGCTATAGCGGTGGAAGCCTTGGCGTGTCATGGTGATGGTCAAATTCGGGTTCCAATTAAGAATTTTAATTTTCCAGGGGCAGTTTGGTCTTTTCTCATGGACCTAATCCATGAAGAACATGAGATTAAAGCCCCTAAAAATATATTTGGTCATCTTTTGCTCAAATTCTCTCAATTGAAAACTATTGTCTCTCAAGAACAAACCCTAGCCTTCAAACATTCAAGTTCAAATTTCAAGAAAACCACCAAGAACCTCTAAGAATTCTTTAATTAAGGTATATGTGATGTTCATTCATTGGTCCTTTTCACCCATGGAGTCCAAGAATATGTTTTCAAGTTTAAAGTTACGATTTTTACATGCATTATGAATTATCTACATGAAGCTACTATGAACTTTGATTTCAAATTATGTTTACCACATATTTTTGTTGGAATTTCTTAAACCATGATTTTAGTTTTGCAATTATGTTAGTAGCACATGTTTTAAATATCCCATACTTTAACTTATGACCCTCATGTGTTTGATGAAATGCCTAAGTGATGAATGTTGAACAAGGATTCCTCTCTATGGTTTCAAAGTTTTCATGTGGTCCTATTGTTATTGATATTGAGTCCTGGGGGTTATGAATACTCAAAATTTATCTATTTACTTAGTCTCAGTATTTTTAGAATGGTTTTAGACACATATGAGCATTATCAGTTTAGTCAGTTATCATGTCAGTCAAACTTAGACCTGTTCAGTAATCTGAGTCAGTTCCTTCTTTAGTTAAACTTAGTTTAGTCCTATAATCAGTGTCAGTTCTATTGGGAGTTGGATTCTGCATCGAGAAAACCCAGGTATGGGGGCATTCCTGTTAGTATAGGGTTTGACCCTTAGTAGCAATCTTTGAGTTACAGAACTACGTAGCCATCACAGATTTGAGATGTCTTCCTGCTAGTTTAGGGTTGACACATATATCATGAGTCATCCTATTAGTTTAGGGTTGACAAGATGTCTACCTGCTAGTTTAGGGTTGAGAAAGCCATTGTTAGTACTCGTGGAACAGTACGAGAACCCTTCCAACTAAGGTTACAAGTTGGACCCCTATCAGCTCAGATTTGGGGTAGGTCAGTAGAGATACCTCCCACAGTTTTAGTTTCAGTATTTAGTCCAGAACTCAATTTAGTTATACTTGACCATAGCATATAGTTTATCAGTTATTTAGTTATCAGATTTTAGTATTTTAGTTTACAGACTATTTCAGAATCATGTTATATGCTTGGTCATGCATTCTCAGGTTTTACAGCATTTACGCATGTATATCAGTTATTCAGTTACCTCATGCTACTCATTCAGTAAGTTATTACTCATGCACATAACCAATACATAACCTCCTAACCTCATCTAGTATATGAGTACATTCAAAGTATTGAACGCATACTCATTTCTTGCGCTATGATGTATCATATCAGAGGTTTGGATGCTCAGGTTCCTAACCACACTTAGATATTTCAGCACATCAGTAGCAGTAACAGTGGTGAGTCTTCATATTTTGAGGACCGGTTATGTTTATTTTAGTATTTTTCAGTTCAGTATTCAATTAGAGTTAGTTGGGGCCTATCCTATCAACTCTTATTCAGACAGTTTTAGAGGCTTTCAGACACTTCTGACAATCAGTCAGATTGTCATTACTTTTAGCAGTTTTCAGATAGTTATTTTCTGGCATTTGTTTTTAGACTTATGATTCAGAAATGTTTTAGTATTTAAAACCTTATGGTGAATTCAATTATTCCACACGTGTATATTGTTATTATTATTCAGGGCTGACAGTAATACTAGCTTATAGGTTAGCTTGTGATCACTAGTGATCATAAGCACTATGTGGCATCTAGGGTGTACTCCCGGGGCGTTACATAACCCCAAGAGCTGATGAAATCAGTACAAGAGTTTCTAATACAATCAGAATGCAAGGGGAAATACAAAATAAATATACATATACAAACTATCTCTAAAATACAAAATAGAGATAAGTCTAATCAATACAAGGGAGAGTGGGAATACACGACTGTCTAGAGCTCACCCAAATCTCTGATACATTGTTGCTCCACTCGATGAATCCATTAACATAGAGAACTCATATTTTGATCTACATATTGCAGAAGAGTAGTATGAGTACCAAATATGTGGTACTCAGTAGGCATTGATCAAGTATGCTCCAAAGATAGTGTAAGCATAAATAACATGTAAAGCAAGAACACAAACTATATGAAATCATCCAAGAAGCTAAACATAGTAATTCTAAAGGAGCAATAAGGATAAGCTATATTATCCTAGTGTATTTAGGAATTAATATGCAATATCATATATCACAAGCCAATATACAAATAGAAAGTTAAAGAAGAATATATTGTAGTTATACAAGGCCAAATAATAAATATAAAGTATGAATCAATAATGAATTAGGGGGATATACAATAATAACATTATATATATAAGAGAAAACTCAAAGGTCAAAACCTGAAGGAGCAACCTAACATTTCAAGGATCATAATAGAGTAGGGGAGCTAATACTAGCATAATCAAGCCTATAATCAAAGTGTAACAAATCATGAGGTAGCCTATCAATAATGTAACTTACTAATAATAGAGAGATAAGGAATTAGAAATATACCAATGATTTCTGGTAGCATTCCATAACCATCCTACCACAACTAACCATAAACCAATGATAAAGTAACTAGATAGCCTAGACAAATAACACCTTAACGAGCCCCTATAAACCCAAAAGGTTCAATCAACACTTAGCAAACATCAACCATATCTTATAACTATACAAACCCCCATAAGATTAATAGATATAGGCACCAAACAATTATGCTGATGATAGGCAATGCTTATAAATGAACTAATACACATAAACCAATAGTAAACCATATTCAATTCGAGTTCCATACGTACAAGTGTATACACCTCTTCCAGCTCAGTAGCTCACAAAGACAGGACCTATGGTGACCATCCTTCTATGGCACCATGGCTCATGAATAAAGAGGCTCATATAGGACTTGAGATATCTATATATACACTACCTGGTCTAATCCAGTAGTTCTAATAACTATCATGATCAGTCTACTCCGTCCAGTGCTAGAGATATATATGTATCAGTATAATAAGTGTAGGGACTTGAACTAAAACCAAATGAGTGTAGATTTGTAATTCCATTACCCGAGTTTATGTTTTGGACTAGATAAGTATTATAGTATCAAAAGGGTCAAAATCTCTCTTAGGCAAACTAAATAATAGTGTTAAAAGAATGGAATAGTAATGGATCAAAATTAGTCTCAATCTAGTTTCTAAAATATTACATTTAGTTTTGAAGCTCATAATTCATTAGATAAGGTGGTACGATCCCAGGAATAGAAAAAATCTATTTTAAAAGTGAAAAGTAAGAATAAACTCATTTGTAGAAAATAGTAGTAAAATGAAGGGTTTGATTGAAATCCTACCACTAAGTGAGCACGAATGCACCTAAAAGTCTTCATGCCATGACCAATATCCAAATAGTACAACCATAGGTGTCTATATATCAACAACTATAACCATATCCTTTCCAAAAATCAAGTACTAACTTGGTCCAACTAGTATTGTAACCATGAGCACATTCCCAATAAAACCTAATCAATATCACAAATACTCATAAATTGGAAAACCAAGATAATCAAATCATAAAATCACTAAAAGAATCTAATCAATGAAATACATTACAAATCACTGAGTCAAGTGCTATGTCTTATACTTAAAGGATCATTCACATCAATCTTTGGTAAATCATGTCTAAGAACTAGCGCAATAGGATTCTAAGGCCATAACAGTATCTAATGCTACAGCTCAGTCATATTTTTATTCTAAATTCCCTAATTAGTATAAGTCAATGTATACTTGTCATTAAACTATCCTATAATTCCTACCCAGCATACAATCTATACTACACATTTTCTCATAGAGAAAAGTAGATCGATGCCTACCTTGATGCCAAATCACATTCATGATTCATCCATAAATTGCTTGTCTTTGTTCAATGATCCCTAAATGATGTTGCACTATGAAAATAATAATATACATATTAATAGAAGTAAAACAATACCCATATTACAATATAAAACTATGGACCCAAAATTAGGTTAAATATGGGCCCATGGGCCCGCTAATGGAATCCAAAACTGAATCTCCATAATGAGGGTCCCTGAAGGACAAGGAACCAGTGGTCAAAAGTTGAGTTTAAATATACTACAAATGGGGGCCAAATTAAGCCAAAAAGATAATTGGAAAAAAAGGGAAAATAAGAATTAAACGGAGGAATTTAGCTGAGAACTTATGAAGGAATTAGTGGTAAATGTTTAATTCATCATCCTCTACACATACCTAGGTCCAATAAATGTTTTTCCACAAGTTTCTCAAGCTCCTAGGGATAAAATGAAGGAAAAGGGGTTGAAAATTTATGGAAATCGTAGAAGGGGGAAATATATACTGCACGATCACGAAGTCCAAGGGTTACGTTTGCAATGCTTGATAAAGTTACCATAGAGATCATGACTAAATTATTAGTGAACCCAAAGGCAAAGGGACTAAATAACCAGAAATGTGACACAAGATGGTAGCAAACGCAAAGAGGTGAAGCAAAGCGGGTTGGGCAACCTTTATTATGAACGTGAAAGAGATGACTCAAGAATGTGATGGTCAATGTATCAACCCTTCATGATCACATCCAACTCTTTATGAAAACAAAGGAAAATGAACCCGATACTAAAAGCTGGAAAACAAAAAAAAACTTAAGTCCTCACAGATTCTGATTGGGTGCCCGGGATATATTCGGAACCCCGTATGCATAAACAAACTATGATACCATACCTAATTCGACACTTAAACTCAATGGAACAATTGAAACTTTCATCCAAGATTATTTTTATTAAATATGAGTCCCTCACCTATAGTTTTATTTTGCATTAAATTACCCAATGGCCCAAAATGAGTCTGAAAGGCTTAGGACCAGAACCAAGGGTCCAGCCTAAAATCATTATTCCATAGCTGATATTTTGTTTGAAATGTCATATAAGGCCATTTACTAGGATTTTTTGTCAAAGAGTATTTCCTTAATAGTAAAAGTTCTAAAATGCGCAGATGAGCCAAAACTCAAAGCGAATTGTCAAATAATCAAACTGATAATTTTGAAAAGTCATAAATAACTTGTAGCCTCTGTAAGAAGGCTTAAAAACCTAGAATACATAGAAATTAATAAAATAACCTAGAGGGTCATTACAACATCCACTACTAAAAGGCCTTTTGTCTGCGAAGGTCAATGGATTCGAACAAACTAAAATCTAGAAAGGATGGCGACTTGATATCTATATATACACTGCCTGGACCCAAACCAGGACTTCTAATAACCATCATGATCCATCTAATTTATACAATAATAAAGAGATATATGTATCAGCATAGTAAATACATGAACTCAAATTGTGACTAAAAGAGTGTAGATCTATAAATTTATTGCCTGAGATCAAATTTAAGACTAAACGGCATAATAGATAGAAAGGGTCATAATCTCTTACGACTAAAATAAATAGTAGTGGTAAAAGAGCGGAGTCGTAATGGAACAGATTCAACATCTATCTAGCTTCCAAAAAATCATGTTTAGTTTTAAGAGCTCATAATTTATTAAATAAGGTGGTACAATTCTCGATATAGAAGAAATCCATTTTTAAAGTGAAAAATGAGAATAAATCCTTTTTTATAAAATAATAGTAAAATCAAGGTTTTGGTTGAAATCGTACCATTAAGTGAGCATAAATGCACCTAAAAGTATGCATGTCATCACTAGTATCCAAATAGTATGACCATAGGTGTCTATTAATGTATAACTACAGCCATATACTTTTCAATGATAAAGTACTAACCTAGTGTCCAACTGGCATCATAATAACAACTAAAGTCCCAATAATACATAATCAATATCATAAATCCCCATAACTTGGAAAACTATAGTAATCAAGGGCATAAAATCACTAAAAGGATCTAATCAGAGAAATACCACCCAAATTACTGGGTCAAGTGGTAAGTCTTATACTAAATGATCATTAACATCAATTTGTGGTTAATCATGTCTAAAGTCAAGGGTAATAGGATTCTAAGGTCATAACAATATCTTATTCTAAGGTTTGGGCCATATTTCTATCTCAAATTTTCCTAATTAGGCTATGGTATATTAGTCATCAACCCAACCTATATTACCTACCTAACACGAAATCTATACTACACATAATCTCATACAAAATAGTAGTCAAAGACTACCTCGATGTCGAACTGCATTCCGAATCATCCACGACCCACTCGTCTTTGCTCCATGATTCTAAAATGATGTTGTACTATAAAAATAATAATCTATACATTTATAATGAGTAAAATGATACCTATATTGTTATATAAAACATTGACCCCAAAATTGAGTCAACTATGAGAACATGGGGTCTACTAATGGAATCCTAAAATTGAATCCATCACGAGGTCCCTCAAAGGACAAGGAATGTAAGCTCAAAAGTTAAGCATAATTGAACTGCAAATGGAGGCCCAAATCATCCTCGAAAGATAATAGATAGAGTGGAAAAAATAAGAATTAAATGGAGGAATTTGGCTAATAACTTACAAAAAAATTAGTAATAAATGGTCACTACATCCTCTGTACATCCCTAGATCCAAATAATGATTTTCTCAAGTTTCTTGTTCTCCTAGGGATTAAATTGAGGGAAAGGGTTGAAAAATAATGGAAATTATGAATGGAGAAAATATATATTTCTAGGCATCTGGCCGTCGTGATCGCAGTGGCCAAGGGTCATATTCATGATGCCTAGTAAAGTTACCCTTCATAAATATGGTCAAATAGTTTGCATATCCAAAGACAAAGGGGTTACAGAACTGTGAATGTGACACAAGATGGTCGTAAATACGAAGAGGAGAGCCAAATTGGGTTGGGCAACCTTCATCATAAATTCAATGTTTGGGCCCTTCGTGATCACATCCTTCCTATCACAAACGTGAAGGGTAAATGCACCCTGCTCCAGAATCTAGAAAACTAGCAAAAACAAAAGTTCTAACAAATCTGACTGGCTGCTCGAGATTCGTTTAGAACTTTGTACGCACAAATAAACTGGGCTACCATACTAAATTCAATATTCTGGACTCAAAGAAACCATCAAAACTTGCATTCAAGATTATTTTAACTAAATGTGGGTCCCGAACCTATAGTTTTATTATTCATTAAATCCAGTTGATATATTAAAATGAGTTTGAAAGCCTTAAGACCTAAACCAAGAGTCCCTCTAGCCTAAAATCAATGTTCTGGAGTTGATGGCACTTTTAGAATTCATATTTGAAGCTATTTTTACTAGGAGTTTTGGTCCAAGATGAATTTCTTAACAACAAAAGTTCCAAAATAGGAAAATAAACCTAGAATCTAAATGAATTATTCGATAATTGAACCAATAGTTCTAGGAAGATATAAATAACTTATAGTAATTGTGGCCTGGAGGATCATTGCATATCTGTTCTGATGGATTTGATAGTGGTGTTGAACTAGTTTTTAATTAAGAGCACAAGGGTTTTTATGATTGTCAAGACATTGTTTTTCCAAGACAAAAGTTGTGTCTTGATACATATATTACTATAGTCATCCACTATGGTAATGTTGTATTTTTAATTATCACAAGTGTTCATATGGCAAGGTCCCCATTAATCAATATGGAGTAAATTAAAAAATTTTCTAGTAATTTTGGTTCTTTCTGAAAAAAGAAGCCTTGTTTGCCTTAACATTGGGCATATTGAACATGTAAAGGGTTATGTCACTTAAAATGTTTATAATGGTATATTTTTATTTTCACAAATAAAACATGCCTAAGTCTATTATTCTAGAAGACTCTCACATCATCTATATGAGACAAGGAAGAACTAGAATAAGATCAAAATTCATTATTAGAAAAAATGTTTACAATAAGAACATTCTTATCAAGGAGTAACTTGTATGCATCAGACCTATTTACTTCAGGTTTGAGAGAATACGTAACTACATAAAGTGAACTGAAGAAAGGGACATAATGATGAAGTATGATATAAAATCCATAATCGATTGTATGAAAGTGTAACAAATTGTAATTGAACCTATGACAAATGATAATTAGAGAAGAAGGAACAAACACCAGTCACTTATACTCTAGTACCATGATAAAACTACTGTGATGCAGCTATAGAGAAGGCTTGATCATAAGTTCAAACCATTAATGAATGTAAAATATAGAGAAGAGAAAAACTAAAAACTGAATTTTTTGTAGTTGTATGGGGTAAAATAAAGTTAACCATTATGGGCTATTCTAGATAGGGTAAAATCAGACTATACATGATCAAGTTAACCAAAAAAACACATAAATATGGGAATACACTCTTTCAGTGTAGGAGCATATAGTGTGTAATGACGAGAGTTTTGGTAATTTGTGTGAAATATTTATTTCAGCGTGATTTGGCCATTTTACCCCTTTTTATGGTTGCATTATGGTATTTCTAGGGTGTGGGGATAATTGACATGATTCACAATGCTTTTCAGTGTGATTTATGTGAGATTGTGGTTTTTGTTGTTCTTAAAGGCTTATTAGTTGACTTTTGTCAACATCTTTTGATCTTTATGTCGGATGGCTAAACGGACTACACTAGTAGATCTGAAATATTAGTTTTAG
Source organism: Capsicum baccatum var. pendulum (assembly GCA_030864225.1). Taxonomy (NCBI): domain Eukaryota; kingdom Viridiplantae; phylum Streptophyta; class Magnoliopsida; order Solanales; family Solanaceae; genus Capsicum; species Capsicum baccatum. The sequence continues at coordinate 164,836,416 of CM061560.1, forward strand.
GTTGCTAGCTTCATTTGTATGATTTTATGAATTTATATCTCATTTTCATCCTTGGTTTGGAAAGTTGTAAAATTGGATTTCGGGGGTCAGTTTTGTAAAATAATATTCTTTTCAAAAATCTAATATCACCATTAAGTCTGAAGCATTGAATTTAGAGGGGCAGCATAGTTCATTTGCATACTCGATATTCAGGCTGAATCCCTAGGGGTCCACAGAGACTTATAATTCTCCATGTTTTCAACAGGTGCACCATTCAAATGGTAAACTCACTTAAGTGATGCTTTGGTCACTTAAGCGACTTGGCCTTAGTGTTGGCTAAATTACACCAGGATCGCTTAATCAATTTTCACTTAAGGGATGGTCTAGTCGCTTAAGTAATACTGGCGTCTCTTAATTGACAACGAAATCACATACACGACGAGGTAGGATTTTCTTAAGCAATGCATGGTCGCTTCAACGATGGTTGCTAAGTAACTAGGTAGTCTCTTAGGAAATTCTTGAGTGGATTACACCTATTTTCAAGATTATTTCATAATTTAGTTTGAGTTTTTCAACTTTTTCTTCTATTTTTATGCTTGAGTAAGCTCCAAATCCCTATTTCAATTATTTTTGTTTGATTATTATCATTTAAGTCTTGCTAAAACTCAAATTTAAAGGTGGAAATTGGATTTTGTCCTGGGAGGCCCAAATTAGAATTTCTTCAATTCAAAAACCTCAATTTTAATTTATTTTCACTTGGATTTTATCCTATGAGTTTCTTTAATCTTGAGAAATATGTTTTGGACAAAAATTCTGGTTTTACCCTTTGTATTTGAAAACCCATTTTGAGGGTCCATTTTGACCCAGATTCAAAAGTAGGAAATATGGTATCAGTGACTTTCTTTTGCTGCATAGAGTTTTTATTTATGTATTTTATATGATTTTGCATCCATGCATGAGGTAAAATCTTTACGATAAAGGCTTATTAGTTTTAATTTTGGTATTCGAGGTAGGTTATAGCTTAAATTTCTTTAGACTGGGTTGGGTTGTGAATAATAATGTAAAAGCATGTTATGGGAATAGGGTTGTATCATGAAAAATGTGTTTAGTTGATTTACGTTACAATGAGCCTATGTGGATAATATTTGGTGGTTTTGCGATATTATTTTTTATTTGTGACTGTGCAGAGTCTTGTATGATGTTGTTGTCTTGGTATTGATATATGTATGTTTGGTTGCACTCTTTTTGGTGGGTAAAATCCTAGGTTTTAGAATTTATTTGGTATCAACGAACTTTTCCTTGGATATTTCACTTGATAGATTTTGGATTATGTTGGATTATGTATGGTTGGTTGACTTGAGTGGACTTTTAGCTCACATGGTTGGTATATTGGTTGGATATTGGAAATTCTCATTTTGATACAATGCATAAATTTGTATCTGAGAAGTAGAATAAAGATAAGATAATGGAAATGAGGGAGGCTAGAACATGATCCAAACAAAGAGCTCACTAGTATTGGCAGAACAACCTCTACACAACATGATCTCACGCATTATGGGTCACACTCAAACTGAGATATGCATCGAAAGGATATAGAAAGCAGGAGGGAATATGGTCTTCTTGTATCAGTAGGCATAATAGGCTAACCAAGCAAAGTATAAAATAATACATATAATGGATACTATGAGCATTCTTACATATTCATACAGAAAATTTCTCAGAGGCGCCTTAAGTTGTATCTCCTTACAATATCAATACTACAAGTATAATAACAATATAAGAATAACTACTCACGAATTTCAGAAGGAAGTTTACATTACACAAACTATCATGTACCATAAGATAAATGCAAATGATATAATACAATTATATGATAAGGAAGAAATATCTCAATATCACCTTATATACACCTTCCAAGCACAAGCTTCCAGGGCAGTACTAATACGTAGTTCTTAATCTATACACAATCTCAATAAATCTTACCGCTTCGACCCTCGATCAAAATAATTTATAAAGGGATTCATTTATTCTAAAATTAGTATTTCTATGTGTTACAAATTCCATGATTATGGATAAATGAAATGAGGATTCTTTCTCATAACAAAATCAATATTATGTAATTAATCAGCTTAATAAGGATATAAATGAGCTCAAAGCTCCCCAAATCTTAATAGATCATAATATAGGCCATTGGATGGCACCATAGTAGTAAAGAGTCATGCAACAGATAAATAATATTAATCTAAGCCTCCACTCAATCATTATAATAATAATAAAGGCAAATAGTGCTAAAAAAAACCAATATCAGCCGCCACACGGGCATCACAATAATAATAATAATCCTTCAAATTAATAATAATATTCACATAGGTCCACACAAGGTCAACAAGATAAATTAATAATCTCAAAAGGTTAACTGCACGATAAAATCTCCAATCTATAACATACTTTACATGAATGGTTAACTATCCAATTTGGTCTAAAGAAAGTTAAGCCATAACCTACCTTTAAAAGATAAAATATGAGCCTGGACCCTTTAACAAGGAAATTTTCTACCGTAACCCAAACCAGGACCTAATTGTTATAGGTATCTCAAGCATATCGTAGACTGCAGACCACCCCCTTAGCCTAACCTCCAAATCATAGTATAATAAACAGCGGAAGCCAATCTAAATTGTTAATAAGATAGATGAATAAAATGAAATCTATGAGTCTAAATAAGACAACTAATAATCCCAGTACTATCCACATAGGCCTCTAAATCAAAAATACCAAACTAGGTCGGGACATGCCCCTGACCATGATAAAAGAGAATTCAAAATTTCCAAAAGATAAAAAAAAAACTAATAAAATGGAAGGGCATTTTAAAAGATGGAGGCTCACCGCTTCACAACAACTCAACCAATATACCACACCATCTAACGCTGCATAGGAGTAATAAAAACTCCCTCGTACCCTACATCATGAAACAATGTAGCATCCAGGGATGGGCAGTACGGTAAGCACTAGCATGTAACTCAAGGAAAAGTGGTAAAATAATGCCATTGCAAAAAAAATAGCCAAAACCACATGTACAACACTTATATATACAAATATTGGATGTCGGGATAGGGACACAACTCATGAACATAAGCATTTAAACCATTAGGCTAAATTGTGTACTAAAGGCACCCATGGGCTATATGAGTCTAGCTCCCCCTACTAGAAGGGCCCAGTGCATGTTAGCTGCACGAACCGAGAAAGGTGAAACACACCAAAGAGATAGCCATCCAAAATTATAGTGTATATCTAGACACACGGTCATATAGACCCCCACAATGGCAAATATGATTTCCACTATTTGCCTCCTCTCCCCTGGGACTACACCTTTTATGGTGAGCTACACAATTTCCTTTATGCCTAAATTAAAACTGTTAGCACATAAACCCAACCATGAATCAAAGAGTCATTTATTAAGGAATTTACCAACTTGGTAACATCATACCAATATACTTGCAAGCTAATTCAATTATGCTAAACCATTCCACTTAACCATTTGACTTTCAAGCTCCAAAACCTCTTTTTTCATTATATATTATCCATTAATGTAATGTTTCAACGGTATGTTAAATTATGTAAATTGCATGTTGAAAACCAAGATTCTTAAAGTGGGTTGATGTTAATATCATTATCAAGCTGAAACTTCTTCAGTTTGGGGAAACCCATGACACCCATTCCAAACCATACCATATTACACCAACTCAGTCCTAAAATCCATTAATCAGGCATTAATAACATAGTTAAAACATGAAAAAATAATTCAAGTAATAATAAATTAAAATCCCTTAACCCAATATCAAACCTAACAATTTAAATAAAAGTTAGGGATGGGCAACATGCTTGAAATAAAGAGCAAATTGAATAAGACTCAAAGTTTGGAGCCTAATTGTTGAATCCCTTATAAAACCCTAGTATTTCTTGCTTTGGTAGTTAAAGAGGAAAAAAGTAAGGTTTAATCTTGATAACTAAAGGCAAAGGGGTCATTTTGGCTTTTTTAAGTTGTAGGAAAGAGTTAGAAGGAAGAAAAATACCAAAACGACCCAAATTAAAATGTGCAAGGAAATTTCTAAGAACATTCATCACGACTTGGGTAACAACGTGAGGTCTGACCATAAGTCATGGCCTAGAGTCGTTACGTGAGGATCAACAACCTAGTCCTTCACTGTTATGACAATAGGTCTCTTAATATGACTCATTCTCTAATGTAGTAAGTAATCATAAAGAATTATGGCTAAGGGATAAACTCTTAGGTATCCTTCTGTTGTTACAACGAGTCACTCCAAATGACTCGTTATGTCTGATAGTGAGTTATCGTCAGGTCCATTGCCACCGAAAGCTTTAAATCACTTCAGTAACTTGGATAATTAAATTTTTCATATATTAGGAGAGTCTGGAGCTCAAGAACTTGGGGTGTTACATTACCCCTCCCTTTGGATCATTTGTCCTGGAATAAGAAGTTAGGTCACCCTTAGCACAATAGAAGAAAGAATACAAACAGAATCCAAGGAAAAATTCTACATGCAATAATAGGGAAATGAAACTCATACCTCAAGCACTTCCATCCATCGATGGAAATAGGGACAGGTATTTGTATTTCATATCTTCTTCAGATTCCCATGTAGCTTCCTCCATCTTTTGATTTCTTCAAAGCACCTGTAGTGAAGCTACAACCTTAGTTCTCAATATATGAACTTGCCTATCAAATATTTTAATTGGGACTTCCTCATAAGAGAACAAATCTGTGACACCAATATGCTCCATAGGCACTATCAAAGAGGGATGACCTACACTTTTTAGCAAAGACATATGGAAAACAGGATTAATCAAAGATAAACTCACTGGCAAACCCAATTCATAAGAGACATTACCAATTTTCCTCATAATCTGATATGGAACAACAAAATAGGAATTGAGATTCCCCTTCATCCCAAATCTCATGACTCCTTTCATAGGATAAACCTACAATAATACTCAATCAATTACCCTAAACTCCAACTCCCTCCACCTCACATCTGCATAAGACTTTTGGTGAATTTGAGCAGTCTGAAGTCTTTCTCTAATCACTTTCACTTTCTCCATGTCTTGGTGAACTAAGTCAAGACCAAAAAACCTAGTCTTTCCAACCTCAAAACATCCAATTAGAGACCTACACCTCCTAATATAAAAAGCCTCAAATATGGCCATCTGAATGTTGGAATGATAACTTTTCTTGTAAGAAAACTCAATAAGAGGTAAATGATCAACCCAACTACCTTTAAAATCAATCACACAGACTGTTAGCATGTCCTCCAAGGTCTGAATGGCATGCTCTGATTGTGCATCTATTTGAGGATAGAAAGCAATGCTAAGGTTCACCTTAGTCCCCAAACTTTTCAGAAATAAGCGCCAAAAATTAGAAAAAAATTGCGTACCTCGATCAGAAATGATGGACACTGGTGATCTACACAATTTAAATTTCTTCTGAATGAGCAACTTAGCATAATTCTCTCATGAGTAGTTAGTCCTCACATGCAAGAAGTTAGCAGACTTAGTCATCTTATCCATAATGAAGCAAATAGAATCATACTGATTACAAGACCGCGAAAGAACCTTAACAAAGTCCATATTGATCATATCCTACTTTCACATTGGCAACTCTATCTCTTGAGACATACCACCATACCTTAAATGCTCTACCTTGACTTATTGATAAACCATACACTTATCAAGAAAATTTGCCATATCTCTCTTTATATTATTCCAATAGTAGATTTTCCTCAAGTCATGATACATCTTAGTCAAACCCGAATAAACTATATATCTAGACTCATGATCTTTGTTCAAAGTCCTTTCCCGCAGCCCGTCAATAACATGAACACACAATCTTCCTCTATTCCTCAAGTTACCATCTCCCCAATCTCGAAAGTCATAATATAATTCCAACTCACATTATCCTTAATCTACATAAGTATGGGATCTAAATCCTACTTTTTCTTAGCCTTGGCAGCAAGAGATAACTTAACCACTTCCTGAATAATCACTCTGCCATTATCAGAGTCCAAGAGATGAACTCTAAATTTAGCCAGCCTATGAATATACTTTACCAACCCTCTTTTCTCCTCATCAAGGTGAGATAGGCTCTCCATAGACAACCTGCTAAGAGCAGAAGCAATAATATTAGTTTTACCTGGATGATAGTGAAGGCTTATGTCGTGATCCCTAAGCATCTCAAGCAATTAACTCTGCCTGAGGTTCAATTCCTTCTGTGTAAATAAATACTGCAAACTCTTATGTGTCCAAATAAATATCCACGTGCACCTTATACAGGTAATGGCGCTAGATTTTTAATGTAAAAACTATAGCCGCCAACTCTAAATAATGAGTTGGATAATTCATCTCATTAACCTTAAGTTGCCTGGAAGCATAGGTTAAAACCTTACCATGTTGTATCAAAAAAGAAAACTAGTCCCACACAGGACGCATTACAATACACCACAAACCCCTCAGTACTCTTGGGTAGGGTCAATATAGGAGCAGAAGTCAATTTATCCTTCAATTTCTCAAAGCTACCCTCACAAGCATCAGACCATAAAAACTTAACCGTTTTCTGAGTTAAGTTTATCAGTAGAGAAAAACAATAGATAAGAAACTCTCCACAAACCTCTTATAATAACTAGTCAAGCCCAAGAAACTCCTAATGTTGGCTGGAGTTATAGGTTTAGGCCATTTCTAAAGTTTTTCACCTTTTTGTTGATCCACTTCGATCCCCTTACTAGAAATAACATGCCTTAGAATGGTCATAACACATAGCAAGAATTCCCACTTAGAAAATTTTACATATAATTTTTGATCCCTAAGAGTCTGCAATGCAATTAAGAGGTGACTGACATAATCCTCCTCATTTTTGGAGTACACCAAGATGTCATTAATGAAGACTACAAAAAAAACAAATCCAGAGACTATCTAAACAGTCGATTCATAAGATCTTTTAATGGAGCCAGAGTATTGGTCAACAGAAATAACATAACAAAAAACTCATAATGGCTATACCGGGTTTAGAAAGTAGTCTTGGGAATATCAACCTCCCTATTTTTAGTTGATGGTTGCCTGAATGAATATCAATCTTAGAGAAACACCTAGCACCCTAAAGATGATCAAATAGGTCATCAGCTCTAGGAACAGGATACTTATTTTTCACTGTAACCTTATTCAACTGACAATAGTCTATACACATTCGAAGAGACCTATCTTTTTTTCATAAAAAAATTATAGGAGCACCCCACAGAGAAATACTAGGATAGATGATACCCTTATCAAGAAGATACTTCAACTACTTTTTTGGATTCTTTAGTTCAATTGGAGCCATCCTATAAGGAGGAATGGAAATGGGATAGGTATCGGCCTGCTGATCAATCCTAAAATCTATTTACCTATCGGGTGGAATCCCAGGAAGATCATCGAGAAAATTTTCTAAGAATTTCATTAACCCCAAAGATAGATTGCAATGAGGGACTCTAAGAATTAGAATGCTTAACCCAAACTAGATGGTATAGACACCCTTTAGAAATTATTTTTAAGCTCTAAGAAAGGAAATAAACTTCGCTTTACGTACTAAGGAACTACCCTCCCATTAAATCATCGATTTATTAGGAAAATAGAAATTTTCCTTTTGGGTCCTATAGTCTAGAGAAGTATAGCATGAATGAAGCCAATATATTTCCAAGATAACATCAAAATCTACCATGTACTCTATCAGATCCACCAATGTTTCCCTATGATGAATAGATACCACACAACCCTTATAAACTTTTCTAGAAACAATAGAATCACCCACCAAAGTAGAAATAAAAAAGGGATCAAAAATATTTTTAGGACCAAAACCAAGGTGCACATCCATATAAGAGAACTCATAGGATAGGGTAGAACCCAGATTAAACAGATAATAAGCATTATGAGAAAAGAGTTGTAACATACCAGTGACAACATGTAGGGATTTATCAGATTCCTGATAAGTAGCAAGTGCATAGAGGAAATTCCAAACATTATCGGTACCTGAAGTGGTGCACTTAGGTACAGGAGCCAAAGAAGTGGCAATAGGGACCTTATTATATCTAGTGACAACTTTATCTAGAGGACAATATCATTGTTTATGTCTAGGTAGACCACACTAAAAACACATATTCCTTCACTCCACACAATACCCACGGTGATGTTGTCTATAAAATCGACAATGAGGATAAGGTGCGCTTGACTGAGCTCCACTAGCCTGAGACTAGAAACCTTGTGCCTTAGGACCACTTCTATCCTAAAACTGATAATCACCTGAAGTTTTAGGATAAGAAGCACTAGTCGATGAATAAGAACTTTCTTAATTCTTTTTCTTAGTCCATTACCTACCATCTCTCATGTTGTTCTACTGACCTGCCCCCTGCTCTGAATATATAAACTTCTTGTTTCGCCTCTCTCCTATCTCTTCTTATTTTTTTTCTCATTCTCTACCTTCTGCATATAAACCATCAGCCCGGAGATGTCCATGTTATTATTCAACATAGACACCTTACACTCCAACACTAAATAACGGGACAAACCAAAATCACATTTTCTTATTCTAGACCTCATATTGGACACCAACTCTGGAGCATAACAAGACAGTTGCTGGAACTTTAGGGCATACTCCTTCATACTCATTTTACCCTGCTTTAAGTTTACAAACTTTTTGGACATAGCTTCCCTCAACTCCTGAGGAAAGAAGTGGTTAAGAAAATCACCTAAAAACTTATCCCTCACTTCCAACTCAGCATTATCACCCCTCTTTGCTTCCTACTCCTCATACCACTAGTAAGCCACATCCTTTAACTGATAGGAAGTAAACTCCACACCCTCTAAATCAGTAGAATACATAAGCCTTAAAATTTTATCCATCTCATCAATAAACTTCCCAGGATCCTCCTCAACATTAGAGCCTATACAATATTGGGGGATTAAATCTCATAAATAGGCCAACCCAAGGGTAGCCTTTATGTCACGCCTTTATTGTGGAGGCTAACCTCCGTGGCATGATAATATCATGAACCCTTACTACCTTGAGGTCCCAAAATGATCCTAAAACCCTTTTGAAAATTTTAAAACTTTCCCAATTAACCCTTTTATTATCTCTAAATGTAATTCAAGTCAATATTTTACATTATACAACTGGGACGGTTAAAAAATAGTTGAAATTTTGAGGGCTATTACATGTTCCTTCTGAGAATAAAGCTCCAAAAATTGTATTGGTCATGGTATTTTATCATTTTTTGTTAAGAAAATAAACAATGAGTCCAGGCTCTGATACCAATTAAAAGTAGTAAGAGGTAAGTGGTGAATTACTCTTTTTTGATAGTCAACTTGTGAGGTTGGTCGACTAATCTAGATAGTTTATGAAAGCTCAATAATACAAAAATGCTAAATATTGAAAGTAAGTATAACACCAGATATATTATACTGATTGGGACCTCTAATACTTCTTACTCCAGTCTCTTTGGATTGTAAGTGATTCTCTAGTTCTTGTTTTTAAAATAAAATTACAAGAATTGAGTTATGCCTTTTTGGCTATAACTCACACTCTTTATTATTTCTAACTTCTTGATACCATGCCTCACTAAATATGTGTTTGTCTACTCTATTTTTTAATACACAATTAACCACAAAAGAACATAATGCTTGAATAAAGTGACGCAAAGAACTAGAGAAGGTTGAGACATTAGTAGGTATTTTCTTTTGACTTCCATTATTTAAATAGTAGTGATTGGACTACTACTACTTATTGGAAGATAAATGTAGAAGGCAACCCAAAAAAAATTCTTCTTGAAAATGGATTATGAGATACCTAATTTCCAAGAATAAGTAAAGACTATAAAAAGAAAATTTAAACTAACTAAACACTAAATGATAATATATCTGATGTCATGGTAGATAAATTTAAGATGCTTATTTTGTATGTACTTAGAGATATAGATGTTACAGATATAAGAAAAATTATATTAGAAAAAGCATTTGGAGAATATTATATGGATAGAATAAATTATATACCACACATACCTAACTACTCATATAAATGCTTATTATGTTAAAATTACGTAGAATTTTTAAAGATATGTGAAATATGCAGTTACTAGAAAAACAGATAAAAGTAAATATAGTCAAATACATGGAAAATAAAAAATATATAAAATCTCTTAGTAAAAATATGCAAAAACTACTAAGTCTAAAACAAATAACTATAAAATATCAATTTTTGAAAATAGCTCATTTAGACTACCTTAGAGTTTTAATCTTATATATACTTGAAGATATAGAAATAATAGATATTAAGAAAATGATATTAGAAGAAGTAATAAACTACGAAATTGAAATGATAAATGCCTTAGAACAAATATACGAAGACATTTACCCAGAAGGATATTATTCAGATCAAGATTGTGGATGTTAGAATATATTAGAAAAACTAGAGAAAACCAAGATAATCTAAATAACGAAATTAATTATAGAAACCGAATTAGAAAAATAATGGAAGATCTAAAAGAAAAGTTAATATGGATAGAAAAAACATCTTCTATTGATACATTTATCCTTTTTTATCTTTGAACAAGATTCCTTTGATTATTTTTTACTAAAATACTGTAAGAAAATCATTCATCAAAACCAAAACTATCACTTGACATCATTATGGAGATCATGATAATGAGAGAGTAATGTTTATTATAACCTACTTAATCTAAATTAGTTGTTGCTTGTAGGATTAGTAATTTGGACATTGGTAATCCAGTTAGAACAATATGTATGTGGTGGTCTTTATAAGATAAAAATTAGTTGATCTCATTAACTAAATCATATACAAAGGTGATCCATATGGAGATATAATTATTAAACAAACTCGCTAGATAATTCTCAATGGTTAGAATTACTATAAACTATCACTAAGATATTATCTTGAAGAATATGATGTAAGAGTTTCCTATGACCTGACCGAGATTATCATAGTAATTAACAAGTTATTTATTATACTTTGATACCAGACATCCATGTTAATATAGATATAATTGAAAGGATATTGGTATGATTAAATGCTTGTGAATTAATAATTGATGCAAGATAGAATCTGTCAACTCTTAGTAGTAAGTTTAATCTCTATGTTGTCATGTATTATAAACTACTAATCAAGACCTTGGCAAGGACAACTTAATTAAAGAAGAAAAGAGTTTCTTAGGTTATTTAATAGTCGATTATAATCAGACATGCACATATAGTTGATCACCTATTGGTATGTGATAGTTAGACTATTTCCTATGTTGATCCAGAGCTATAAGGATAGAAGGAAATACAGTATTATTCTTCTACAAGTTCTTGAGAGTAAATTGTATACTATATTCTATTCTATTGTAAAGGAGAATCGGTAGATGCCAACCTTGATTAGTAATATAATATGATCAATTTATTGTTGTTAGGTGTATTTATGCACCTAAGTCTCATTATTCATACGCATTTAGTCTAGTTTTGAGGACTTCTTGAAGTGTTAATGAGTTTATTAAGGGTGTTATTATGTGATTATGTATTGAATTACATGGTTAGAATTTTTATGGTGTAATTGAAACAAGTTAAGATTCAAAATTATCAAGTAGAATTTAGACAAGAAAACTAGTGTTGCTAGATTGATCTATGCTTTGTTCTAGTGTACTTGGATTAACTTTATTGTGTCATGGGCACTAATTATTGTTGTTTGATGTTATAGAATACCATTTAAGATTTTAAAATATTTTAGTTAGCAAAACAAGGCCAAATAAAGTGGGAAAGATAGCCATAAGTGCAAAACTTAAAGAAAACGAAAGGAGTTAACTACAACAAAAACTTGAATTTTGGAGCATAAGGGAATACCTCTTCCTTAAAGCTCTGAGATAATAGTGTGACACACCATGAGACACAAATTACATGTACAAAGAAATGGTTGATGACAGAACCTTAAAACTTTATCACTGGTTGGAAATGACCTGTCAAAGAAGTTTCTCACCCGATTCTTTTTGTTTAGCAAAACTGCAAGGCTACAGAGTGAGATCTTGAGTTTTAATAGAAGTTATATAAGAACCTATATCATGGATGGAAGACATTCAAAAGTATCTTCTGAGGGATTTCCCACACCTCCAATAGACCAATGAGGTATTATCACACACTTTCATAGAAGGTCTTCTCATAACACAAAAATTTTGTTAGATTCAGCTATAGGTGGCCAAGCATTGAAAAAATGTATGAAGATTTATAGACTCTTCTAAACCAAATTGTGCAAGGCAATCTACAATGTCAAGGTGATATGTCCAAAAGTGCAGTGAAGAATTTTGCGGGGATGACTGAGGTTGATAATGTCATAGCTTTGGCAGCTCAGTTGTCCTCCTTTCAAAATCAAATAATGACATAATTCCGTAAGTTGAGTGCAAATCAAACTCAAGCCTAAGTAAATAAGTTCAGTAATCCCAGTCTTGGTGTGAGATTTATAGAATTTGTTGTCACTTTATAGACTCGTGTGGAGAAAATGCGGAGTCTATTAACTTTGTAGGAAATGAACATAACGAAAATCTAAATAATGGTAATGCCTAAAAATTCAATTGGCATAGTCGACCCAATTACTCATGGGGCAGTAATTAAGATAAAGCTCAATAGTTTCAATAGTAATAGAACATATAGAAAAACTCTTAGGGAAGTAATATTGAAGAAACTTTGAAAAAGATCATGGAAAAGTAAGAATAAATAGCTACAGAGATAAATAATCAGCAACTTACCTAAAAGAATTTGGAGATACAACTGGGCCAATTGGCTCAAGCTCAGAACACAAGGCCTCAAGCTGGTCTTCCAGGTGACATAGAGAATTCAAAGTAGGTAACAGAAATCACCTTGAGAAGTGGTAGAGACTTGATTGAAAAACATCTAAAGAAAAATTAGAAGGTACAAAAGAGTTATTCCTATAGTAGGTAGAAGAATAGGAAGTACAAACTAAGAAAGCTAAAAATTTGAGGAAGTCTGAGTACCTAAAACAAAAGAAAGTTGAGAATAAACAAAAGATACCACCACCACCATTCCCCTAAAATCTTACAAAAACTAAGAAGAATTCTTGTTGTAAGAAGTTCTTTGACAAGTTCAGAAAACTTCACATTAATCTATCAGTGTTAGATATTTTGCAGGGAATGCTTAAGTACACAGTTCTTAAATAATGTGGTGTCTAATAAGATAAATCTGGGTGGGATTGATACGATAGCACTTACTGAGGAGTGCAGTTCAGTGGTGATGATGAATATGCCTAAAAAGCTTAAGGACCTAGGGAGTCTCACCCTTTTCATACAAATTACTAAAATTGATATGTTCCATGATTTAAGTGATTAGGGGTGACCATAAATTTGATGCCCCTCTCTATTTTTAATACTCATCATTTAAGAGAGCCGAGGCTATTTCTGTGGTGCTCTAAATGGCGGATAGAATAAGAGCGGTGCCCGAAGAAAGCATCAAGGTTGTTCTCATTAATTTAGTAAGTTTATTATTCCTACTAACTTTATTTTTCTTGAATATGATGTATATGATATGGTATTAATCGCACTGGAACATTTATTCTTTGCACGGGATAAGACTAAATGATGAGGAGGTGGTCTTCAAGGTACATAAAACTCTTAATACACCCTCACACTATATGGATTAATTTGTGTATGATCAAAAATATGAAAGTGGATGAGTGTGGGGTGGTAGAGTGCAAGAATCTAACAACCTCTTTGAACTATCTTATAAAGTTGCCCAAATTAAAAATTAAGCCCGATGTTCAAAAACATAAGGAGGAGCATGAAAAGGCAAGTACAAAGAAAGATGTATAACTTGAGAGTAAGAACTCAAAAGGTCAGACAATAGTAAGACGATAGGCTTTGAGTATGAGGAAGAGGTTGAAAGAATATGGTTGAAAGTAGTGTTTTAGTCGTACCACGACACTAAATCATATGTTGCTTAGGGAGGTAACCCACATTATTTTTCTAGTTTTTCTTTGTATCACCATTTATTTTGTTTTTGTTTGAGTCACGGGTTGATGGGAAGTCTGAGTACAAATAATCTAAGCTAAGAAACATAGAAAGGACTAGGAGTGGAGTCCATTAGATCTTGTTGATGATTAACATGCTACTAGATAGGCCTAGAGGCCTTAAGGGTCCTTACATTTAATAAATTATTTAGGGACAAATTTTTATTTTAAGTGTGGGGTGGGAAATATTCTGATTTCTTAGGATGAAATCATGCTATAGGATTTCCGCTTTCTATAGTTTCTAGTTTTCTAGTTTCTGACAAAATTTGAAAAAATTATGAAAAGATTAAATTATGAAAAGATTTTATCTTTGTTTTTTTAATATGTTTTCAGTTTGTTGGTGTCAGTCTAGTAGGGGCACACTTCACCCACCCCTTTGGTTTTTCTTTTTAGTTATTTTTCGAAGGAGCGCCCTTTGAACCCAGTATCCCTTTTTTATTTTAAGAGTAATTTTAAACCTTTGATTAGGAATAAATGATATGTTCTTGTAGTTTTTATGTATTATTACATGATACAAGTGGTTATGATTGTGAAAGTATGTAGGGTTGAGTTAAACAACTATTTTTTAGACACCTAGGCTCATTTATATGACTCGTGTGCAACATTGGCTTAATTTTGAATTTGTGTTATTGCTTGGTTTAGAGTATATAGTGATCCTACTTGATTTTAGAATGTTTCATGTGTGAATGAGGCCTTTTTTTTTGTTGCATACTGATATTTAGAACTTTCCTGGTTTGTGTGCAAAGCAAAGTAAAAAATGTTGGGTTTAGGAGATAACACAGACATTTCTTTGACAATCATGTTTTATATTCTTTTTATCTACCCTTATTACATGATCCTAGGTAGCCCTATTGAGCCTTTATCCTTTTTTTTTGGTAGCCTATTCCCTTTGTTTTAGTTGATCTGAATTTGATCCAAAGCTCCTAAGATCTTAGTTAAGAAATTAAGATGTAAGAAGTGTCGAGTTAAAGAAGTCAAAAGTGATAGTGCAGCCCCTAAAATAAGAGCTAGTGATGTTTTAAAGTTCATATGTGTGGTTAGGAGGAATGTAATGAAAATAAAAATTGATCGAAAGTTAGTCAAAACTTATCCCTACTTAATATGTGTGAACTAGCTTAATGAGATGGGGCAAAACAAAAGAGAAGTGGGAAGATAAGAGTGGTGAAATTTTGGGGTTGTTATAGAAGTGTTTAGTGTTATGCGTGATGTATTAAAGCACTTAGGAATGATAGTCATTGATACTAGCTTGAATAGTTCCTACACATCTCTTAGCCTACATTACAATCCTTAAAGTCCTACTTGATCTTGAGATTGATATTCTAAAATTAGTAGAGTATTACACTAAGGGAAAGCTTATGGTTCATCTTGTGTGGCATGAGAATTCATTGTGCGAGTGAGCGAAATTTGATCCTTACAGACATGAGAATTCATTGTGCGGGTGAGTGGAATTTGATCCTTACATCCATCCTTGTGATAAATTACATATTTGTGAGTGAATATGGGTGACTTTCTTGTGGTGAGGGCGTATGTTTGATGATGTTTAGGTGATTTGTATGATCTCACTGACTTATTAATATGCATAAATTTTCCACCTTGGTGGAATAAATTCTTGAGGATAGGATATTTTGAAGTAGTATTTATGAGCTTTCAATTATAATATGACATGCTTAGCGTGGAACTTGCTATTTATATGTCGTCATAGTTCTAGCTTGAGTGTCTTAGTTATAGTAGTAATATTCCAGTCTTCGTCGGATGGAGCTCAGTGTAATGAGTTGTTAGAGGATAAACAAGGCTTTAGGTATGAGGTGGTGATCTTAGGTGTATTGTGCACCTAAGTATCCTTATTCATAGGTATTTAACCTAGTTTTAAGGACTTATTGGTGTGTTAATGAGTTATTATGGGTGTGATAATGTGTTGAAGTACATGGTTAGAATATTTATGGTACAATTGAAAAATATTTTGACTTTAAATAATCATGTACAGTGTAGACGAGAAAATTAGTGTCGTTAGCTTGATCTATGCTTTGTTCTAGTATACTTGGATGAACTCTATTGTTGTATGTGCATTAATTATTATTGTTTGATGTTATAGGATACCATTTAAGATGTTAAAAGCATTCTCGGGAGCAAAACAAGGCCAAATGAATTGGGAGAGACAGCCACAAAGTGTAGAACTTAAAGACAAACAGAAGGAGTTAACTATAATAAAAATTGGACTTTTGGAGCACAAGGGCATGCCAGGCCCTCAGATATGCGAGATAAGGGTGTGCCACACCATGAGACACAAATTACATGACCAATTCCAATGACAATGTGCATTAAGGGTGTACCACGCCCTAGGACATGCGCGATTTGGGGTGTTCCACGGCCAAGGGTGAAAATTGTTCGAATTCTTCCATACTATAAAGAGGAAACTTGGTTTCTATCCTAATCATATTGGACTACTTTGGGTCTTTATAAACACACAAAGGTCTTCAATTAGGGTTCTTATTTCTTTAATTTAGTCTACTTTTAGTTTTACGCATGAATTTCATTCTTGTGATTCGTTGTAAAACTATGAGTGGATAAATGCCCTCGTTCTAGGGTTGAGGCTATGAACATGAATACTTAACTTATATTTAAGTTTTTTTATTATTGATTATCATGTTTAGCTGTTCATATATTCTTGTTATTACTATTCTAGTGATTCACGGCCTTTAGAATAAACCTATATTTCTATTGTGAACCCGGAAGAAGGAATAACATATTAGATCGTGGGGTCTTATAATTTAAAGGAATTAAAGATAGGATTTGCAGTTAGGATAGTAATATACCTAATTCACCTTGTTTGGTTTGACCACGGGAAGAAAACAAATGCATTTGAGTTAGTTCTCAAGTCTCCGCTCAATAATGTAGTTGTGGGTCTAACTTAGATAGACGATTAGAGGATGATCTTTCTCTAATCATGTTATTAACCCCGTGAATTATCAATTAAGATAATTAGCTTAACCAATGTGATTGTATAGCTTAGTAGTACTGTTCAAAGCGCCTTGACCCTGAATTTCTTATATTCATTGTCTCTAACATTGTATAATCTCGTATTGTATACTGTTAATCTTAATTCTCAACTTGAACCCTTTTTGGTTACGCTATGCACTTGTTTAACCTTCTTAGTGATATAATAATGGGATTGTTCCCAAACACAAGTCCCTGTGTGATCGATACTTGGCTCTTAAGGGCCACTTTATTACTTGCACAACCATGTACACTTGCGTGTACAGTAGGATCGCAGCAACTACTTAGTTTTGAACCTATGGGTCACACACTTATGAGTCTTCCGGTCTTTGTTAATGTATTACTTATTTTATTGTTTGATAATTAAATTAGAGAATTTAAGTAGTCAAATAAATAAAGTATTAGTTCAAAATCTTATTATATTCTTTTCTAGCATCAATAATTTAATTAATATTAATAATAATTTAAATAAATTAAATAATATTTGTTAATTGAGATTCTTAATTAATATTTATGAATATTAATAAGATCTTATTGTTGTGACTAGGATGGAAAGTCCACATTCCAATTTGGAATTGGATGACCATAGAATGCCCATATATGGGGCTGGCTGCATACGTAAAACAATCAATTCCATTAGGACTGGAAATTCTACTCAAGTAAAACAATTCCAATTTGGAATTGGATTGTACATGAGGACTTGCACGTGTAATCCCTTAAGGTGGGATTTAACCTTTCTTTTAGGTAATTTTTTCGAATTAAATTTTTATCTTTAAGTCAATTATTACTTCAACCAAATAGAAGAAAAAATTATGAGTGATTCTATATAATGGGTGCTGGGAAAACTCCATATATAGAACAAGTTTCATGACAATTATATAGTGAAGATCCATTAAAAAGATGTGAAAAAACATAAAACTACTATAAAAATTAAATTAATAGATAAAAATAGCATAATAACTCAAAAATCATTAACATATAACTTTAACGATTTAAAAGAATTTAAAATGCATATAGATGAATTATTAGAAAAACAATATATACAAAAAAGTAATAGTAAACACAATAGTCCAGCATTTATAGTAAATAAACATAGTGAACAAAAAAAAAAGAAAAAAGTAGAATGGTTATTGACTACAGAAATTTAAATGCAAAAACTATTGTTGGGGGTGCGGACAAATTGAGTAACTTAAATAGATCTATTATAACTCTAATGGATCTATTTTTGTTTGTGCGTGGATATTTCTTAACTTCTCTAAACATTTTTATTTTTATTTTATTTATTTTAATTTTATTAATGTTCATATCTTGGGGGGTGATTGGATGGTATTTGATTAAATGTTTTACTGTAATATTCTTTAGTTTTTTCTCTTAGTCTTTGTAATTCTTATATATTATTTTGGAGGTATTCTAAATATTCTATATCTTTTATTCTAAAATATTCAATTAAATTCTCTTTCATAAGTATTTCTGTTAATCTTATTTCTTCCATATCTTATCTCTAATATTTTAAATACTCATAGTCTATCATTTTATCCTAAAGTAGTTGTGATACTGCAAATTTCTTTGTAATAATTTATTCTAATTGTACTATATCTGATATTAAAGTCTAGGTTATCTATTTCGTTAATTATCCTATATTTTTCGTCTATGAATAATTTCATGTCTAAATCATATTCTAAACTGTCTTTTAATTCTAGTTGTTTTATGGTTTTATTTATCCAAATTAATCTTTCTTTTAATTGCTCTCTTCCTTTTCTAAAATGGTTTCTATAATTAATTTCTTAATATAGCCAACTTTGTTTTTCTTTAACTCTTTGAATATATTCTTGCATTCTTAATCTGTATAATATCCATCTGAATAATAACTATCTGAATTATTTCTACCATAGAAATCTATAGTTTCTAATTCATCTTCTATCCAATTAGTACTTAGTAAATCATCTTTATAATCAAATATTTTTTTCATATTATTTTCTTTATGTCTTCTAATTCTATGTCTTTTATGATATATAAAACTAGTATCTTGGTTTCATCAAATATATATCTTCTCCTATTATTCATATTATTCTAAGGTTTCTACGAATAACTTGGATAACTTGGAATTGGATTCTAGTAATTAAATGTTTTATCATAGTATTTATTAGTTGTTTGTTTTAATCTTAGTAATTCCTCTATATTTTCATTAAGGAATTCTATGTATTTTATATCTTTAGTTCTCATATATTCTTCTAAATTTGTTTTCATTAGTTTTTCTATTAATTGTATATTTTTCATATCCATTTTCCAATTTTCTAAATATACGTAATTTATCATGGTTGATGTGTAGGTATGGTATGTAAGTATTTGTAAGAGTAGGTAGGTAGGTGTGGTATGTAATTTATTCTAGTCATAAAATATTTATCAAATATTTTTTTCAATATGATTTTTCTTATATCTATAATTTCTATATCCTTAAGTATATACAAAACAAGTATTTTAAATTTATCTACCATTTCGTCAGATAAATAAGTATTAATTTTTCATATGAAACTTTATCAAAATATTCCCTTCAATCATACACATAACAAAATATGATCATTTTAGATTACTATATACTAGATTATTCTTAAATAACATGTTCTTCGGTCACTATTAGCATTGTAATCTAGATATTTTTCCCTTAAACAGCGCCTCTACTATGGTTACTCCCCTATCACGGCTTTCTTACCTCACCGATTTCACCTTTAGGATGGCATAGTTCTTAGGATTTTTCTCCTATTCCACTTTGCTACTAAACTTCTTAATATGCTATTCTCTGAATAATTCTGCTATAAAGTAACTAACATGAACTTATTTTATCATATCATGATTATCAGGAATTTATGAATTTAGCTATTCATAATTATAAATATAAATACCTATTCTGGTACATCTTATAGTTCTAGATTTTCCATAGTTGTCTGAGTCATAGCTTTTCCTTGGAAATATACCTATTTTTTATTAAATAATTCAAAAGCTTTTTGTGTAAAGAGAGGGTTTTGATTCAACTCATGAAGGCTTACCTCTAATTGAGAAAATGTTCTGCTATTTATAATCCTAAAAAGAAAACACGTATCCTGTTCTATACTATTCCTAACTTTACACGTGTCCTACTTAATAATTCACATGTTACAGAAAGTCGAAAAGACTATAAATCTATACAAGATAAAGACAAAAAATCAAAGACTCAAAAAGTCAAAAATAAACTGCATAATTTCTTTACATAAAGATAATTCATCTTTTCTCAATATGTCTCTTTCTATCTTTATTTGTCACTTTCTTCCATTAATATCTTGTCTTCTTTCATTATTGCTTTGTTACTTTTTTTTTTATCTTTTTGCAATTGTAGCATCATATCTGGAATAAAGTTGTATCTTTCACTACATCTGCTGCATATGTGGTCATCGTATCTTTGGCCAACTTGCTTATAGAATTGTTCCATAACTTCTTTTGAAATAACTCCTTTCGTAATAGATCTTGTGACTGGTAACTCTTCTGATTTTAGAATTGTTATGACCCATTTTCGTATCTCTTCTCTGTCGTTTTCTCTAATATTTTTACAAGTAGAGTAAACCAATAATTGATTTCTGTTATAGTAAATCCAAACTGGGTTTTGATTTATGTAATTATTTGCTAACTCAGTCAATATACTGCTAAGTCCAATAACTCTCTTGTTTCGGTAGAAGTCTGCAATCTGATTTTTGGTTATCTATTCCTGTTCGCATATTTCTTCAAGGATAATATACTCTTGTTTCATTCCTATCTTGATAATAGTAATTGTCTATTTTATTTCATCAAACAATATTTCTGTTGGTGCTGAGTAGAAACGGACATAGAATAATTGTCCCTTCGTAATCCTTTTATAATTCATAAATTTTTTGTGAATATCTGGAATTCTTGTTAGCTCTTCTCTAGTAATTATGTAAACTGCAGATAATAGTCCATATAAGTAACATGAAGAAATTAAGTTTGCACTGGTGCAAGGCAAAGCAATAAGTTTGTTATAGTTGTGACATTTTTGTGTAATGTATCCTTGGTGTTGTTTTGTTAAATCTTTACTCTGGATAGGTTTTTTATTTAATAATTTTTGTAAGGTATAAATATTATTAATATATATATGCGAGTGATATGGCTATAAGTCTACTTTTGTTGATTGAGTGATTCGAAATATGTGTGTATCTGGGGAGGTATAGATGACTTATTTTTTATATTTGGTGTATATGATTTTGAGAATATCTGGTTGAGGTTATAATTCTTTTTCTTTGGTGGTTCAGGTTTATTTTGAGTGACTATATTCTTTTCCTTGGATACATTACCTGCGCCTGCAGCTGTAACTGTAATTTTGTTAGTAATTTGAGTTTTTAGGTGTTTCTCATTGTCACCTTCTAGGTCTAGTTTTTTAATGTGCTCTTTCTGCACAGTATCTTTGCTAATAGCTTCTTGTTTTTTATAGTGTTCAACTTGCAGTTTTACATTTGTAACTTCAGTAGTTAAATGTGATAACTCGTTCTTGTAATAACTTCATTTGTTCAAACACTTGTAATATTAAGTTTATTTGGGTATCTTTGACATCAGCTTCTTCCATTGGTAAATCAGTTTGAGTAGCTTTGTCTTGATATGTAATCTGCAATAACATTCTTGCCAGTCATGATTACTTCAATCGTAAATGTAAAATTTAATATATTCAATACTAATCTCCGAATTTCCTTCATCGTAACTAAGTTTTGTATTTTTCTTGTTAACCACCATCGAACCTGGGTATTATCTGTTCTCACAATAAATTTTTTATATAAAATATATGGTTCAAAGGCTAATAAACATTTATATAATGAACATAATTCTTTTCTATTTATTTCCCATTTTATTTCTGTTTCATTAAATGTACCTAGTAATATCTACAATGATGTTCTATTTTTTTTATTTTTGTATCTATATTTAAGTACTCCTTCATAACTATATTCACTTGCGTCTGCTTCTACTATATATGTAAATTTTTTATTTTCATCTGGGAATTGTAATTTTGGTAATTCTTTACAAAGTATTTTTATTTTTTGAACTTATTTTTTATCTTCTTCGTTGTAATTATATTCTACATCCTTTTTTATTTTTTTCTGTAAAGTATTTAGGTTTTCTGCTAATTTTGGTATATGTTCTCTTACTTGGTTTACTAATCCTAAAATGATTGTAATTTCTTTTTGTATCTAATTCTTCTTTTGAATTTATTATTTTTTGTACTATATGTTGTTGCATTTTCAATCCACTTTTATCTATTTGTATTCCTAAAAATTCTATCTGATTTTTCATAATTTCATCTTTCTTTTCTCTTAAACTTATTCTTAATTTTTCTGTTATATCTGTAAATTGTTCTAGTAATTTTAAATGTTCTTCTTTGGTTTTTGTGTATAGTAGTATATCATCTATGTATACTATACAATTAGGTAATTGTTTAAAATAACTATCCATAATGTGTTAGTATCTACCTGGTGCATTTTTATATCCAAATGGTAATAGATTCCATTCATAAAATCCTTGTGGTACCATAAATGCGGTTAATTCTTTAGAATTTTCATCGAACTTTAAGTGGTAAAATCCTGATTTACAATCAAATTTACTAAAGTAGTTATATCCTTGAATTTGTCTTATTTTCAATATCTTATTTGGTATGGATAATTGTATGTCATAGTTTTTGCATTTAAATTTCTATAGTCAATAATCATTCTATTTTTTCCTCTTTTTTGTTCACTATGTTTATTTACTATAAATGCTGAACTATTGTGTTTACTGTTACTTTTTTGTATATATTGTTTTTCTAATAATTCATCTATGTGCATTTTAAATTCTTTTAAATCGTCAAAATTATATGTTAATGGTTTTTGAGTTATTATGCTATTTTTATCCATTAATTCAATTTTTATAGTAGTTTTATGTTTTTCCCATCTTTTTAATGGATCTTCTCTATATAATTGTCTTAATTTTTTCTTTATTATTTCTACCTTATCTATTGAAAATATAGTTATTTCTTTTTTATTTATCAAAAATATAACTAGTTCTACTGTGTCTTCTGTATTTTTTATATTTTTTAACTTTTGTGTAATTTTTTCATTTCCTTTTATCCAATCAGTTTTCTTTCTTATTTTACTAATAATTCTTTTTGCTCTTACTTTTTGTTTACATGGTGTTGTAAACCACCAATCTGTTTTAGTTATTATATGTGGGTATAATTTATCTAAAAATGGCATTCCTAAAATCATATCTTTTGATGTTAGTTCATAATTATAGATTTCTTCTATTGTTATTATTTTATCAGGTATCTGTATTTTTACATTCTTAGCTTTATATGTAATTAAGTTTCCTTCATTATTAAATCATTTGACTACTATTGGTACTTTTAGTTTATCCCATTTACCTTCTGGTAAACAGTTGTATCTACATAAGTTTGTTTCTGGTCCTGTATCTATCATAGGTGTATAATACCTATTATAATATCTTTCTGCTATTATTTTGACAAGTACATATATTTTCATGTCATGTCAAAGTTCTCTTTATGAATAATTTATCTTTATTATATGTTATAGATAATTGTGTATGTTCTATATTGTATGGTTTTACTTGTTCTAACCATTTTATTCCTAATATTATATCTTCCTTTTGCATTTCTTCTTCTATTTCAAATTTTATTTTTATTTTTATAACTCCTATTATTATTTCTTTTTCTACCGTATCTTTAATGTTTATCAGACTCCTTGGTAGATTTGGGCATATATTACTACTAGATTTTATTTTTTACTTCTTACTAGATATTTTTTTATATAATTTTCTTCTTGTCCTATGTTTAAGAGTATTAAATATTCTTTTTCATTTATTGTCCCTGTTATGTAATATTTATTTAAATTAACTGTTGAAGTTGTTTCATAACTTGTTCTTTTTTATGAGCTTGATGATTCTGATTTTTCATGAGCTATTCTTTTTTATGTACTTGTTTCTCATTTATTATTTCTAAATCTTCTTCTATGTCTATATTTTTGTAACTATAATCATTATTATCAATTGTATTTACAAATTGTTCAAAAGGACTTTCTATTTGTATTTTATTAATTTTATTTTTTCCTGTTATTTTATGTTTTGTTGTTAATACATATAGATTTTTACATCTTGCTGTAAAAATTTTATTTCCTGGGGTTAGTTCTACTCTTGATATTTTCCAATATAATACTAATGATTTATTTATATTTTTATCTGTTATTTCTACTGAATAATTCACACTTATTATAAATTTAAATTTTTGGTATATTAAATTTCCTTTTATGGCAGTTATTATACATTTTTTCTATAGGCTTTATAACTATATCATCTTCTAAATATAATTCTATTGGTGTAGCTATTCCTTCTCTAAAACATGTTTTTATTAATATCTCTGTTCCTCCAAGATGTACATATTTTATTAGGTCTTTACTTTTTATAACGTTTATTTCTTTATTAATTATTCTTTTTATTACTAGTGGTATCCTAGCTCTTCCTTTTGCATATCTACAGTCTATTACATGTTCTTTTTGGCTTACTACGTAGTATTATTCCTTTTTTCTACTAAATATATTTTTATTGTTGGTATTTTAAATATTTTTTCTACACTTAGGTCTAACTCTTTTTCTTTCATCAAATATATTATTATCAAATATTATTTTTTGATCTGTACTTCTTCATTTAAATATTCTTCCTTTGTTAGTATTTTTATATCTTCTTCAGTTATTTGATTCATTTTTATATCTTCTTCAGTCATTTGATTCATCTAATTCACTATCTATTTCATTATCTGTTTCATTCTCCGAAATTTCATATATACTATCTTCACTTTCTAATTCATAATCTATATAATCTATCTGCATATATTTTGTATTTTCTATTTTTATTTCTGATATTTGTTTCTTTTTTGTTTTTTTTTTTGATAATTTACAATCTCTAACTAAATGTCCTAGTTTTCCACAATTGTAACAAGTACATTCTTTTATAGATTTCTTTTTCCTATATGGTCTTTTATGTTTATAATTTTTTACATAATATCTTTTTCTTGGTTTCTTGTACTTATATTTTGATTTTTTGTATTTCTTATATTTCTTATGTCTTTTTCTTTTCTTATAATATCTTTCCTCACATCTAAATTGAGGTGCTATTTTATCCTTGCAACATGCTAAACTTCTTATTAATGTTTTTTTTCCATTTTTATTTCTTCTCTATATTTTTCACATTGACTTCTATACTATTATTGTAAGAATTTTATTCTGGCTCCTAGGGTATCTACTATTTTTGTTTCATCCCAACTCTTTATTATTTTTGAACTTAATGGTTTGGGTAATTTACTAAAATATAATCTTCTTATTTCTTTACTTTCTTCTGTATTATATGTTCCTTCATAATAATATTCTTTAAATGCGCACGTATACTCATCTATATAGCACATATTACATATTGCTAGTTTTAACATTAAATTCTTATTCGTATTTTTTTGTTTATTTTGCTCTTCTTCTTCTTCTGTTGTTACACTGTTAAATTCATCTCTTATAGCTATTTCATATTTTTTCAATATTTCTGTTGGTAGTGTTTTAGTAGTTGTTGATGTTCCTTCTGTTTTATTATCAGATCTTAATATTTTTTTACTTTCTTTGGCTAGGTTTAAAAACCATAATTTTACTGTACCTATTAATGCCTTTTTTATATATTCTGGTGTGTTTGTTGTATCTATTTTATTATCTAATAATTGTTTTGAATGTATCCTACCCATAGTTGTACTATTTTATTTGTGTCTATTACACAGTCTAAATCAAAAAATTTATAATTAATTATTTGTTTTGGTGTCTATTTATTATAATCATCCTTTAGATTATATCTTTTAAACTTATTTTTGTAATTATAGGTTGGTTTTCTTATATCTGATGTATTAGGTATTATATATTTATCTAGAGTATTTACTTTTGTATTTATTAGTTTTAGATTTTCTTTATTAATTACTTCTTGTTTTTTATTAATTTCTAGTTTTCCTATGTTTTCTAGAATTTTTGTATATGTTTCACTATCTTCCGAATAATAATTATCTGTTTCTTCAGCATCTATTGTATTTATTTCTAATTCACTGGTTTCTAATTCTTTATTTTCTAATTTTTCTTTAAATTGATTCATCTCGTTTAATAATTTTTATTTTTTATCCTTTTTTCTTTTTCTTTCTGTCTTTTTTCATACAGGTCTTTTAGTATTTGTAGTTCTTTTTCTAATTCAGCAATCCTACTATTTTTAGTTTTTTCTATTTTTCATATTTCTTCTATGGTTTGTTGTTTTATTTTATCTATTTTCTTTTTTTTTGTCTATTTCTTCGTTTTCTCCTTCTATTCTTACCATGGCTGCCAACTTATCTTCTAATTTTAATTCTTCCTTCTAACATTACATATTAATATTCATCTATTTTCTTATATCTTCTTCCTAAATTAGAGAATACTATTTTTATTTTTGATCCTTCGTCTATTATAAATTCTTCTTTGGTCATTTTATTTAAATGTATATAGGTTATGTTGATATATATATTCTAGACTATCTATTGTTGATTCTAAATTTGATATTTCTTCTTTTTGTGCATTTATTAAATTTTTACTAACTCCGACAACTATGTTATACTATAGTTTTTTTATCCTTATTTTTAATCCTTTACGTTTTTCAGATATTATTTGTTTTAATTCTTTATATTTTTGTAATTTTTGTTCGCTATTCATCTAAGAAATATTTATAATATTTTGGTGGATATCTAAATCTAATTTTAAAATACATAATAAATTAATCAAATAAATCCAAAAACATACTTATTCCATAACTTTAAACAACATAAGCTCTGATACCAATTGTTGGGGGTGCGGATAACTTGGGTAACTTAAATAGATCTATTATAGCTCTAATGGAGCTACTTTTATTTGTGTGTGGATATTTCTTAACTTCTCTAAACATTTTTATTTTGAGTTTATTTATTTTAATTTTAATTTATTTTAATTTTATTAATGTTCATATTTTGGGAGATGATTGGATGGTATTTGATTAAATGCTTTACTGTAATATTCTTTAGTTTTTTCTCTTAGTCTTTGTAATTTTTGTATATTATTTTGGAGGTATTCTAAATATTATATGTCTTTTATTCTAAAATATTCAATTAAATTCTCTTTCATCAGTATCTCTATTTATCTTATTTCTTCCATATCTTGTCTCCAATATTTTAAATACTCATAGTCTATCATTTTATCCTAAAGTAGTTGTGATACTGCAAATTTATTTGTAATAATTTATTCTAATTGTACTATATCTGATATTAAATTATAGGTTATCTATTTCGTTAATTATCCTATCTTTTTCTTCTATGAATAATTCTATGTCTAAATCATATTCTAAACTGTCTTTTCATTCTAGTTGTTTTATAGTTTTTTTCATTGTAAAATATGCTCTAGAGAAAAAAGTTTTTCATTATTAGAAAAGTTTTCATAAGAGTGAAGTGTCAAAAACGTAACTAAGCTATTTTTTTTTTGAGTTTCATACCTAAATTATTGAGGGTGTGAGAAATACGCCTAAACTATCACTCATTAGTTTGAGAACCACACCTAAAAATGAATAAAAATCAAATAAATATTTTAAAAATTAAAAATAATGTGTTAGCAAACAAGAATAAAAATATGCCACGTGGACTAATTTTAATGGCAACACATAAAGAGTTTGTAAGAAAATATTTGGACTTATCAGCTTTTAGGTGTTTTTCTCAAACTAATAAGTGACAGTTTTGTTGTGTTTCTCAAACTAAGAATGATAGTTTAAGTATGTTTCTTAAATTAAAAGTAATAGTTTAGGTGTGTTTTTCACACTTTCGTTAGTTTAAGTGTGAAACTAAAAAAAGGAGGGGGGGGGGAGAATAGTTGACGTGTTTTTTTAATACTTTACTATTTTCATAATGAAAAAGATTTTCACTACAAAAATAGTTTTTATGAAAAAAATAATTTCTTAAAAGTGTATGAATCCAATACCTAAAACAGAAAATATAATTGATAAAAAAAGTGTTTCTTGTTCCTTTTATTGTGGGTTGAGATTTTTGAGAAAAGTTTCAACATGATATTCGTAATCTAATTTGTTTGATCAAGGAGTTGATAGCAAAGATCGATTTCAGTATGGATACACATAAAGTGTTCGTACTATTGAAGAAATACGAGCTACAACTATCGTCAACCAGGTTTGTCTTAAAACATATCTTTTTGGTTGTTAATATATTTTAAATCCAAGTAGATTTATCTAGGGTTGCTTCTTGTCTTCTATTGCGTTTTTCAAATACCCCACAACCCTACAAATATATTCGAGTGACAAAATTTGCAGTAATGTAGCTATGGAGAAGGGTTGATCATTATTTCAAGCCATGAATGAATGCAAAATGAAAAGAAATACATAGAAAGACAGTAACTAAAAACTGAATTTTCTGAAAATGATTCATTAGATTCCTTCCTTCTCTCATAAGTCCTTATGTACAAAGAGAGAGAAAAATATCTAGATCAATCCAGATGGCATGCTAACCGACTAGACTAACTACCTTGAACTAACCAATTGATGTGACTACTAACTACACCGCTTAAATATCTAACGCACACTAATCAATTAACACTGTTTAATTATACAACATATTAATTATAAATCTTTACATCCTCCTCAAGTTAGAGGTGTATAAAACACTGCCAACTTTCTGAGGATAGAATTATGTTTGACTCTTGACAAAGCTTTAGTCAGGATATCAACAAGTTGATCATGAGTAGGAACACGTTGTAAAGAGATTAGGCCTTCTTAGAGATGGTTCCTTACAAAGTGACAGTCCACTTCTATGTGCTTTGTTCTTTCTTGAAAGATATAATTTCTTGCTATGTGGAAGGCTGATTGATTGACACAATATCACTTCATTAGTAGTGTATGAGGGGCTGTGATGTAACGCCCTGATTTACTGAACTAGAATGCTACACTGTGTTTATGACCCAGAGGGACCACAAGCTAACCCATGATTGATATTTGTACCTATACACTGTATAATATACTTGTTGAATATGGAAAACATGAACAATTGGCCATAAGGTTCAACTGAATAGAATATCTGATAAATAATAACATCCATATAGGGTAACAAATACCCAAAACAACTGAAAGCTGAATCTAAAATCTGAACTAAATTTGAAAGCCTCTAAATACTGTCTGAAATAAGGAGTTGAAGGAACATGTCTCCAACTAACTCCATCTAGCAAAACTAAATTGAAATAATGAATAAATAAAATAATATCATTCTCGAATGGATGAGGACTCACTGCAACTCTGCGAATGGAATGCTACTGCTGATCTGGAACTCGTGTCTCTGAACCTATGGTGTAATATGAAAAAAAAGCACTATTACGCAAATGCATCAATACGACTGGGAGTACTGAGTATACGAGTGAGGTAGGCTACATGCAAAAAGGTTTACATGCATTAACAATGCTAACTGACTGGTTGATATGAACGTAAAAGTACAAACATGCAGACATAGTAACTAAAATCGTGAATATATGATATCTGGATCTATATGCTAATGCATGGTTTACTGTTATCTAACATGACTGATACTGAAATTTTGATAACATGGATGACTGTGTCTGATAGTCCTGAATCTGATGGACCTACCTGAGTTCCGTATGTAACAGAATTGACTGTAACTGACAGTCCTGGTATACTAAAATCTGAAGAACTATCTGAGTTCTTTAACTGAGACTAGGACTGAAACTGTGGAAGGTATTTGATTAACTTACATGCCCCAATAACATATATAGCTAAGTTGGGGTCTAATCTTTGCCCTGACTAGAAGGGTGTCAATACCGTTCCACTGGTAAGGACAACTGCGAATAACCCTTAGTTGGCAGGTACTCGAATGAGAATGGTGGGAACCCTAAACTAACAGGTTGAGCCATTTTATCAACCCTAATCTGGAAGGTTAAGATGTCTCAACCTACGCTGGCTATGTAGTTCTGGAACACAAGGATGACTACTAAGAATCACACGCTAAACTGGCAGGTGAGTTCCCATCCCTAGGTTCACTTGGTGCAAACTTCTACTCTCATCAGAAGAGAATAAACATGATTTAACTGGTTGTACATGGACGGAGTAACTAACTTCCATTGACTAATGGAACAGTACTACTATCTGAGAATATATTGAGATTATGAGATTTCTGAGATTTCCTGAGTCACATAACTGACTGAGTTTTACAGATCATGGCTTAACTGAGATTATCATGATAACGTGACATGGCTCTAGGCACACAACTATATTTTTTTGGGTACTAGTACCCCTAGGACTCGATGGAAGAAAACTGACACACATAACTGACTTGATCATAGAATGGAGTCCACAATTCACTATATCATAAGTAGGGGATTTCTCACTAAGCATAGTTCTCAACGTCTTACGTATGAAAGGGAAATTCATACAACATGTGTATAATTTCATAGCTTCAATATCATGCTCAATCCATATCAGAACAACGACGCATATCAATCACGTAGAATTCATGTGAAATCATAAAGCATAGAGCATGGACTTGTCATTTAAGCACAATTAAATCATGGGACATAAATTCTATCATCCTTGGCCTTTTATCAAATACTTTGCATGCATTCTTTAAGCTTAGGTGTGTTTTCATGAATTTCCCCATTTTAAACCACATAAAGTTCATGGATTTCAACTAACAAACACATATACTTCATGAAAACACCATTAGATATCATCTTAAAACTTAAAAAAATTCATCAATATGTACATGGTCATATCACAATAAGACAATCACAATATAATATTTAAAACATGGTTCTTGAGCTCTATGAATGAAATGGATCCATAGACAAACACTAGGCATACCTTAGATGAAAGATTCTTGATGATTGATGGACAAATTTGCTTGAATTAGAATCCCCAATTAAAAATCCTAATGTGTTTTTGAGAGGATTTTGAGAGAAAGAGAATGTTTTGGTGAAATAAGGGCTTAATTCCGTGTTTATGGAATATATATAAGGGTGGAAATATGACCCAAATACCCCTCTAGATGTGCCAATTAATTTTTGTGAAAATTACCCGATTTGGACCCCCGGTGCGATGCTGAGATATTGTGTTGCCCCCTGTTTGTGACCTGGAAACTCACCGCGATGTGGTGGAATCACGGAGAAACACTGGAAATTGACAAACGTCATTTTGGATTATGGCGTGATGCGCCACTGACGGAAATAACGCTGCCGAAACTTTAAATCGCCATAAATTCTTCACCTAGTGTCTGTTTTAGGAGAATTTGGTATCTAAGGAAAGCTTATTCAATTCTATACGATTCGGAGGGTATAAATCTACCAAAATTCCACCTATTAGCCAAGTTATGCTCATTCAAAGATGACCTATGTGAAATCACACACGAAAACTTGGTGGATTCAAAAGTTCTTAGCTTGACTTACTCTAAGTGACTCTTATGAACATGCTTAACACATCATAAGCTCTATTATCACTAGAATACTCATCCTAACTCATATACTCAAATATGAATCATAGGATAGGATATTTCATGTGTAGGAACAACAGGTCATTTTCTAGCTTAGAAATATACGGGGTATTACAATATCTCCCCCTTGGAAACATTCGTCCTCGAATGAGACTGACTTGAAATGTGAATAGACGATAAAATGGAGTACATGCAGGACATACACTACTGTAACATGATCTCATGATGGACATGACTGATAAGCTAAACATGTCAGCTGGACAGACATATCTAATGTATGAGTAACTGAGTCATAAATGCATAACTGAGATTTCATATAACTGAGTTCTCCTAATAAGAATGCATATTTGATGTATGATTATACAATAGACTGATACATGAATGCATGACTGAATATGCAATGGTACTTTATACTAGATTTGTGATGAAATGTGAGCATGAACTGAATACCAAGTTGTATAGAGTACTGAACGGGAAACTGAATAAGCTTAAGAAGAACTGTTACCTTAAGCTTGATCTGGATTGGTGGAGAAGAGGTGAGGATACTTGATACGCATGTCTTCTTCTGCTTCCTAAGTAGCTCCCTGAACGAACTGATTTTGCCAAAGAACTTTGACTAGAGGGACTTCTTTGTTCCTCAGTCTACGAGTCTGATAGTTTAGAATTTTGATCAAAATTTCCTTATAGAAGAGACTGTTCTGACTGTCAATGCTTTGAATAGTGACTACGACTAATGGATCACCTATACACTTCTTGAGCAAAGAAACATGAAAGACTAGATGAACTGAGGCTAGATCTAAAGGCAATTCGAGCTCATAAGCTACCTTGCCTAAGCAACTGGGAATCTTGAAGGGACCGACATATCGGGGATTCATCTTTCCCTTCTTGCCGAACCACTTTAGATAGACATAGTCATCGACCTCAAACTCAAGATCCTTTCTACAAACGTCAGCATACGATTTCTGTTGGCGTTGGGCAGCCCAGAGTCTTTCTTGGATTAATTGGACTTTCTCTAAGGTGTTGAATACTAAGTCAGGACCTATGACTGTGGCCTCACTGACTTCGAACCACCCAATTATAGATCTGTACCTCCTACCATAGAAAGCTTCGAACAAAGCTATTTTAATACTAGAATGATAGTTATTGTTGTATGCAAACTCAATCAAAGGCAAGTGGTCATTCCAACTTTCTTTGAAATCAATTGCACACTCCCTTAGCATATCTTTAAGAGTCTGAATGGACCTTTCTGCTTGACTATCTGTCTGAGGATAAAAAGTTGTACTGAGATGAACTTGGGTAAAAAGACCCTTTTGGAATGCTTTCCAGAAGTGGGAGGTGAACTGGGTACCTCTGTTTGAGATGATAGATAATGGAACACCGTGTAATCTGAACAACTCCCTGATATAGAGTTTGGCGTAATCCTCAGCTGAATAAGAGGTATGGACTGGAAGAAAATGGGCTGACTTGGTTATTCTATCTACAATGACCCAAACTGAATTATGCTGATGATGAGTTCGAGGAAAACCCATAACGAAGTCCATGTTCACTTCTTCCCACTTCCAAGTAGGAATGGTGAACTTCTGTATGGAACCACTAGGTTTCTGATGCTTTACCTTAACCTACTGATATCTAGGTCACTTAGCCATAAATTGTACAATATCTCTCTTCATCCCACTCTACCAATAGATCTTCCATAGGTCGCGGTACATCTTAGTGGCCCCTGGATGAATAAAGTATCACGCACCATGCGTTTCTACAAAAATTCGCTGCTTTAAATCATCTACACCTGCAACATAGAGACGACCCTGACAATGAATGACCCCATCTCCCCCATAGAAGAAAACCTTTACTTTCTGATTCTGAACTGACTCTTTTAGCTTGATAAGGCTAGGATCCTTGTCTTTCTTTTCTTTCACCCCGGAAACTACAGATGAATCTGAACTATCCTAAACACATATACCACCATCTGAAGAATCGTCTAAGAGAACACCTAGTCTGGCAAGCTAATGGATTTCCTGATCTATTTTATTCTTGTTATCCTTAATGTGAGAAACACTACCCATGGTGAGTCTACTGAGAGCATCGGCTACAACATTGGCCTCTCCCGAATAATAAAGGACACTCATGTCATAATCTTTCAAGAGTTCTAACCACCTTCTCTGACAATGATTGAGATATTTGTAAGAAAAGACATATTGGAGACTCTTATGATCTGTGAAGACATCTACATGAACTCCGTATAGATAATGCCTCCAAATCTTCAAGAAAAATACTATGGCTGCTAACTCAAGATCATGAGTAAGATAATTTTTCTCATGGGGATTTACTTGCCTGGAGGCATAGGCTATGACCTTACCATGCTGCATGAGGACACAACCCAAACCTACTCTGGATGTATCACGGTATACTACAAACCCATCTGAACCATCTAGAAGAGCTAAGACTGGAGCTGGGGTGAGTTGAGTCTTCAATTCCTAAAAACTTTTCTCGCAAAGATATGACCACTGAAACTTGACCTTCTTCTGAGTCAATCTGGACATGGGGGATGCAATAGAAGAAAATCCCTTAATAAACCGCCTGTAATAGCCAGCCAAACCCAAAAAACTCTTGATATCTGAGGAAGAGACAAGGCGAGACCAGTTTCTTACCGCTTCGATCTTCTGAGGCTCTACTCTAATGCCATCACCGAAAATAATATGGCCAAGGAATGCTACTGATCTTAGCCAATACTCACACTTACTGAATTTGGCGAATAGCTGGTGATCTCTGAGAGTCTGAAGAACAATTCTGAGATGGTCTAAATGATCACGCTCTGTGCAGGAATAGACTAAGGTATCATCTATGAAGACTATGACGAATATGTCCAAGTACTGCTTGAACACACGATTCATCAAATCCATGAAAGCGGCTGGGGCATTGGTAAGACCAAAGGACATAACTAGAAATTTGAAGTGATCGTACCGACTACGAAAAGCTATCTTCGAGAAGTTACATTCTTTAACTCTAAGCTGATGATTGCCTGATCTGAGATCTAACTTGGAGAAATAACAGCACCCTAAAGTTGGTCAAACAATTCATCTATTCTGGGAAGAGGATACTTGTTCTTGACCTTAACTTTGTTGAGCTGATGGTAATCAATACGCATCCTGAGAGAACCGTCTTTCTTGTGCATGAATAAGACTGGTGCGTACCACGGGGAAATGCTGGGTCTAATGAATCCCTTATCTAAGAGATACTTCAACTGATCCTTCAGTTTTTTGAGTTCTACTGGTGCCATTCTATATGGTAAAATAAAAATAGGTTGAGTATCTGGAATAAGGTCAATACCGAAGTCTATTTCCCTTTCAAGAGAAATGCCTGGAAGATCTTTGGAAAAGACATCTGAATATTTGTTAACCACTGGGATTGATTCAAATCTACGAGATTTGGAACCAGAGAATTTAACATGAATAAGATGATAAACATATCCCTTAGAAATCATTTTCCTTGCCCGAAGGTAGGAAACAAGCTGACCCCTGAAAGATGAAGTACTACCCTTCCACTCTAGGATGGGCTCATTCGGGAACTAAAATTGAACTATCCTATTTCTGCAGTCGGATGTGTCATAGAAGGAATGAAGCCAATCTATACTAAGAATGACATCAAAATCAGTCATCTTTAACTCGACTAAATATGCTGACGTGGCTTTCTATAATATCATAATCAGGCAGTTCTTGTATACCCTCCAAGCTTGATGGTTTTACCCACTGTGGTAGAGACTGAAAAGGGCTCTGCTAAAATTTTGGAACTAATTCTGAAATCACCTGCTATATAAGGAGTAACAAAAGATAAGGATGCACCTGGATCTAGCAAAGTATAAATATGAACATAGAAAATTTGTAACGTACCAGTAATGACATCAGGAGAATTTTCCTGATCCTGTCAGGTCTGAAGATTATAGAGTCTATTTAGGAGTTGCCCACTAGCAGCATTGAAAGTGTTACCCTGCTGATTCGGGTGACCGGACTAAGCTGTGGAACGATTCTTCTGACCTGTAGACCTAACTGTGGACACTCTCTAATCATGTGGTATGGCTTACCACAATCGAAACAAACATCGTTGACAGCTCTACAGGTACCCTTGTGGTTCTTACCACAAGTCTGACAAAGGGGACTAGTTCGGGCACTGCTGACACTGCCCTGAGACTTAGAGCCTGGTGCTTGATCTCTGTAGCCATCTCTGAATTTTGGCACTGGAGCACTGGCAAAGAATAGAGCTAGAATTGTTGGCTTAGGACGGGACTGCGAATGGTTTTCTCCTTCTGATTTAGGTCGAGCAAAACTGAAACTGCCTGATCTTGCTCTCTTGTTCTGCCTCTCCTTAGTCTTAATCTTCTGCTCCTCTAATTGCTAAACATGGTTTATGAGCTTAGATAAAGTCATATCACTATTTAGCATCGCAGACCTACACTCATTTACCACGCTATTATTTACTCCTGACACGAACTTGCTCATCTTAGCCCTATTGTCTGCGACCACATGAGGGTCATATCTGGATAGCTGAGTAAATCTGAGAGAATACTATTTAACCATCATATTTCCCTACCTGAGGTTGATGAACTCAAGAACTTTTTACTCCCACATCTCTTGGGGAAATTATCTATGTAAGAAAGTCGTGACAAATTTCTTCCACTCAATAGGATCTACATCCTCTAACCTCTCAGACTTCCACTACTTGTACCAAGTATGAGCCACATCTTGTAACTAGTATGCGGCTAATTTGGCACTCTGAAAAGAATTAACTCCCATGATGTCTATGACCTTTTGGACTTAGTCAATGAATTCCTAAGGGTCTTCATCGGACTTAGACCCAAAGAAAGATGGAGGATTCATTCGGGTGAAGTCCCAAATCCTAGTTGTGGCTGAGTTGGACACTGGATTGGCTGAAATAACTCGTGCCCATTCATTTTGGGTAGCCACAGACTGAGCAAGTGTGGTAAATATAGTCCTAAACTTTGCATGAGAAATATGTTCGCCCAAAGGAATTTCGAGCTGGGGAGCTAACTGGTTTCTTCTTTTGGAGGCATATTCTAAAATAAGAGAAGAACTGATTAGAATGAGAGTTTAACTTGAGATTATTCTCAATAGCATGACATGAATACTGAAAGAGGGAAACTGTTCTTAAACATCTCATAGCCTCTTGCACATAAATGTTTCGCGCAACACACCCATGCTCAAGACTATACTAGATGCAGATTTCAGACTTTCTAGGACTCTATTGAACCTTAGGCTCTGATACTAAGTTTATAACGCCCTGATTTTCTGAATCGGAATTCTACACGATGCTTATGACCCCGACGGACCACAATCTAACTCATAACTGATATCTGTACATGTACACTACATTATATACTTATAGAATGCAGAAAACATGAACAATAGGCCATAAGGTTCATCTGAATAAAATATCTAATAAATAATAACATCCATATAAGGTAACAAATACCCAAAACAACTGAAAACTGAAATTAAAATCTAAACTAAATCTGAAAGCCTCTAAATATTATCTAAATAAGGAGTTGAAGGAACATGTCTCCAACTAACTTCGTCTACCAAAACTGAACTAAAATAATGAATGAAATAAAATAATATCATTCTCAAATGAATGAGTACTCACTACAACTCTGCGACTGGAATGCTACTGCTGATCTGGAACTCGTGTCTCTGAACCTATGGTTACATGAAAAAAAATCACCATAGCGCAAATGTGTCAGTACGACTGGGAGAACTAAGTATACCAGTGAGGTAGGCTAAATGCAAAAGGGTTTACATGCATGAACAATGCTAACTGACTGACTGATATGAACGTAAAAGTACAAACATGCATACATACTAACTAAAATCATAAATACATGATATATGGATCTGTACGTTAATACACGGTTTACTGTTATCTAATATGACTGATACTATAATTTTAATAACATGGATGACTGTGTCTGATAGTCCTGAATCTGATGGAACTACCTGAGGTCTGTACTGTAACTGAATTGACTGTAACTGACAGTCCTGGTATAATGAAATCTGAAGAACTATCTGAGTTATTTTACTGAGACTGGGACTAAAACTGTGGGAGGTAGTTGCTTAAACAACATGCCTCAATAACATATATAGCTAGGTTGGGGTGTAATCTCTGCCCCGACTGAAAGGGTATCAATACCGTACCACTGATAAGGACAGTTGTGAGTGACTCTTAGCTAGCAAGTACTCGAATAAGAACGGTGGGAACCCTAAACTAACAGGTTAAGCCACCTCATCAACCCTAATCTGGCAGGTTAAGATGTATCAACCTACGCTGGCTACTTAGTTCTGGAACACAAGGATGACTACTAAGAATCACACCCTAAAATGGCAGGTGAGTTCCCATCCCTGGGTTTACTCAGTGCTAACTTCTACTCCCATTTAAAGAGAATGAACATAATTTAACTAGTTGTACATGGACTGAGTAACTGACTTTCATTGACTGACGGAATAGTACTACTATTTGAGAATTTATTGAGATCATGAGATTTCTGAGATTTCTTGAGTCACGTGACTAACTGAGTTCTATATATCATAGCTTGACTGAGATTATCGTGATAAAGTGACATAGCTCTAGGTACACAACTATATTTTTTTGGGTACTAGTACCCCCAGGACTTGATGGAAGGAAACTGACACACATAACTGACTTGATCATAAAATACAGTCCACAATTCACCGTATCATAAGTAGAGAATTTCTCACTAAGCATAGTTCTCAATATCTTACGTATGGAAGGGAAATTTATACAATATGTGTATACTTGCATAGCTTCAAGATCATGCTCAATCCATCTCACAACAACAGCGCATATCAATCACATGGAATTCATGTGAAATCATAAAGCATAGAGCATGGACTTGTCATTTAAGCACTATTAAATTATGGAACATGAATTTTATCATCCTAGGCCTTTTATCAAACACTTTGTGTGCATTCTTTTAGCTTAGGTGTGTTTTCATGAATTTCCCCATTTTAAACCACATAAAGTTGATGGATTTCAACTAACGAACACATATACTTCATGAAAACACCTTTAGATATCATCTTAAAACTTAAACAACAATCATCAATATGTACATGGTCGTATTGCAACAAGAAAATCACAATATAATATTTAAAACATGGTTCTTGATCTCTATGAATGAAATGGATCCATAGATGAACACTACGCATCCTTAAATGAAAGATTCTTGATGATTGATAGACAAATTTGCTTGAACTAGAATCCTCAATTGAAGACCCTAATGTGTTCTTGAGAGGATTTTGAGAGAAAGAGTATGTTTTGGTAAAATAAGGGATTAATTGCGTATTTATGGAATATATATAGGGGTAGAAATATGACCCAAATACCCTTCTAGATGCGTCATTTAATTTCTGTGAAAATTACCCGTTTTGGGCCCCCGGTGCGACGTAGAGATATCACGTTGCCCCCTATTTATGACCTGAAAACTCACCGAGATTTGGTGGAATCGCAAAGAGACACTGGAAATTGGCAAACGTCATTTTGGCTTATGGTGCGACGCGCCATTGACTGAAATGACGTTGCTGAATCTTTAAATTGCTATAACTTCTTCACCGGGTGTCCGTTTTAGGCGAATTTGGTATCGACGAAAATCTTATTAAACTATTTACAATTTGGAGTGTATAAATCTACCAAAATACCACCTATAAACCAAGTTATACTCGTTCAAAGATGACCTATGTGAAATCACACACGAAAACTTAGTGGATTCAAAAGTTCTTAGATTGGCTTACTCTAAGTGACTCTTATGACTCATGATTAACACATAATAAGCTCTATTATCACTAGGATAATCATCCTAATTCATGTACTCAAATATGAATCATAGGATAGAAGGTTTCATGTGTAGGAACAACGGTTTATTTTCTAGCTTAGAAATATATGGGTTATTACATTTT
The DNA here is from genome assembly GCA_030864225.1 of Capsicum baccatum var. pendulum. Classification (NCBI taxonomy): domain Eukaryota; kingdom Viridiplantae; phylum Streptophyta; class Magnoliopsida; order Solanales; family Solanaceae; genus Capsicum; species Capsicum baccatum. The sequence continues at coordinate 164,876,050 of CM061560.1, forward strand.
AGTACAAGAAAAATGTCTCTACAACCAAACCAACTCACCGACAACCTTTCTCAGGGATATTTACTCATCCTTAACATATGACAGGGATATAGTTTCTTGTTTCTTAGTCTTCCAATTGATAGGGAAAGTTCCTAGTAAAACAATGTATACTCTTACAAACTTTCTAGAGTTTGGAAGGGTTGCCCAGTCTAAATCATAATATGTTGTACTTCAATGTCCTTATATTATGAGAGGAAGAGTCCCAAAGAAGTGTTAGGTTTAAGATATTTCACTAGATGAATAGAAATTTTCAGATGAGGTTTTCTAGTATCTTTCATAAACTGGCTTAAATGTGGAACTTCGTAGGTAATATACATCTTAGTATTGGTTAGGAAATTGAATTTACCAATCAACTTTCTATAGAAGGTGGGATCCTGCAAGATTGAACCTTTTTTGGCATGCAATTTTATAGTGAGATCAAGTGGTGAGGAGAAGCTACTATGTTCAACAACACTGTACAAGAAATTTTCTATAAGAGATAATTATGCCTTTTGACTTATTTAGTATTTCCAAGCCTAGGAAGTAATAAAACTTTCCCAAGTTCTTTATCTTAAAGGTGTCATGAAGGAACATCTTCAGCTCTTGTATCTCACTTAAGTCTGTCCCAGCAAGGGTAATATCATCTATATATACAACCACAATAATAATAGATTCATGATTCTTCTTGTAGAACAAGGAGTAATCATGCATGAAATGTGTGTAGATTCTAGAATACAGGGTCTTAGTATGCTTGGCATACCATTGTCTATTGTCCTGCTTTAAACCCTAAAAAGATTTATGGAGTTTGCATAGTATTGGCAACCAAACATGGAGGTAATTCCATTTATACCAATTCATGTAAATCTCTATGCAATAATACATTGTTCATATATATAATTAAAACATACACTATTTTATCTTTGTTGAAGTGGGAAGTAAGGTTCTAACAGTGGTCATCTTAACAATAAGTAAAAAGGTATCAGTTTAATCAATTCCTTCCTATTGAGTATAACCTTTCACTAATAACATTGTTTTAAACCTCTCAAAAGTACCATCATCTTTATTATTCACCTTATACAGCCATTTGGAATGAATAATTTTCTTTCCATGTGGTTGGGAAATAAGGCTCTAGGTGTGACTTGTATGCATAGCCTCAAACTCTTGTCTTATGACACCCTGCCAGGGAGGGTTCAATAAAACCTTCTTATATGAGAATGGCTCACTATCTGGAACACTAAGAACTTTAAAAACACAAGAAATACACAAAACAGTCCACTAGAGAGCCAAACCCGAGAACCCCCAAATGAGACCCAGTCTCGGGTTGAATTACAACAAAGGAAACAACATGATATCAAGGTGTATTGACACCTATTTCACTAAGCCAACAAACTAACAAGGAGGATAACAAGATGAAACAACAATAGGATGAACAACAACAACAACAATGCCCCACACGACTTACACTAAACGAGAGGAAACAATACAAAATTACAATAAAAGTAAATGGATAGATAGATAGACCAATGGTTGGTATAATCTTAAGAACCCAAGATCTTATTCCACTCTTGGGCCCTTAAAACCATACACAATAGAGACCTGTCTCTTACGTGACACAAGATCAAATTCCACCTTTCAAGCATCGATGTTTCCAAGTAAAACACAATCACTAGTGTGTTTGGTATAGTTTTGGTTTGGTGCCTCAAAGGAGAGAGGACTTGTGTTTCTTTAGTTCTTATGACTTACAACATTCTCAAAAACTAACTAAAAAAACCTACAATGTTCCTTTTATGGTATATTACATAATAGAAACTAAAATGACCAAAAAACCCTCCACTAATGGCGACCATCAAGTGTAGATTAAATGTGGTGTATAGATGGTTTTAGTGTACATTTGGGGCCTCTTTTACACTTCAATTACACACACCAAGGCTCGGGTCCAACACGCACTCTTATAAGTCCATATGTGATTATTCTCGTATCATCCTCTCCATCTTGAGAGGAATTTGTCCATAAATTCACGGCTTCACCTCGTTCAATTGGCCACTTCAAAGAAACCACTCAAAACAGCTCATAAAACATAAGATAGCACAAAACAGTCCGCAAAAATATGAGGAACTCGAGAACTCAACAACAGAAGTCTCAACCAACATCTTTATTTTGAACCTCAGTTTCCTCTCCATCTTGAGCCTTGTCTTCAATCTTATCTGAATCAAGTCTCCTACCATCATACAAGCATCGTCGTAGACTCCAAATTCATAATATTCCCTTCTACCATTCTCCTCTACATGGACATGTCGGCTTTGGTGAAGTGGAGTTTTAATTTAGAGGATTGATTTGGTAAAATGGAGCTTCGTTTGTGGAGCTTAGATGGGAGGGATTTGGTTTCTATGTCCTTTTTGTTGGACTTGATTGAATTAAGGAGGGATTGACCTATGTAGGTCTCGAGTTTGAGGATATTTGGTGGCTTGGCTTATGTCTATATCATTTGGTGGTGGTCTTGGAGAGTTGATCGTTTGGTGTGAAGCTTCGGGGGCAAAGGTGGTGGAAGTGTCTTAGTCATGCTCACTTGAGGAAACATTGAGTTGAAGAGTATAAGCATGAGAACTTCATGTACTCTCCAAATGATCCAACTTCTCACCAAATGTTGTCACCTCCATTTGCATTTTTACCATGTTTCGATTGAGAGTTTCAATCCCGGCCAAGATAGCACTAATAAAATTGTTATCCATTATAGCCAAGAAGTTACCTACAAAACACCAAACAAGTTAGTTATACAAGAAAGGTCCATTCTCAATGATAACTTTTTTTTATACAAGTATATATCTAAATTCAATCACAACCTTTTATTCTCTTTAATATTTATGATGTTCTCTTCAATATTTACGAATTTCTTTGTGTTATTCATGTTAGGATTTTTGCCCTGATTTTCTTACCAAAATGAAGATTTATTTTTTCTTGTAAGAAAAATAAAAGTAACCATAAATACTTTTACTTTTTCTAAAAGGAAAATATAATTTTTTTTCCATATTTTGCTAACATTTTTCTTAGAGAAATGGTTTTGGACCTCTATAAATAGAATACTCCACTTCTCATACCATAACACAATAGCATCCACAATATAGTCGTTTAAGAGTTTTGTTTAGGGAAAAATTTTCTCTCTCATTAGTTTTGTGTTTTTTTAATATAAGGTTTTATAATATATAGGTCAATTGGCCAAAATATATAATAATTTTATGCTTTTTAGTATTATTTTTTTTGTCATCTGATTTATCATCTCTATGGTTTGCAAACTTTAAGCTTCCACATGACGCCCTCTCAATTTCGAACTCAACAAGTGATATCAGAGCTTACAGTTCAAATGTCCAATAATTTGGTGAAATGAGGTTGAAGACAAGTTCAAGGTGGTTCTAATCAATTTGCAACCAATTTGATGATAATGATCTTTATCTAGATACATGTGGAGAAAAGTTTAAAATAATTTTTCAACAATCCTGCTGTTAATCCATCTTTAAAACCAAATCAATTTTCAACCCATGTTTATGGGCTCCAACTTTTAACCCCTGTTTACTTTCAACGCTTGGGCTCCTTTTAACTTATGCATTTACTTTTAACGTATGAGCTCCACTCTTAACTTGTGCTTACTTTCAATGCACAAGGCTCCACTTTCAACCCTGTTTACTTATAACACAGAGCTCCAATAATATCAACCCGTGCTTTTATTTCTAATGCATAGGGCTCCCATTTTTAATCCATATCAACTTTTAATCATAGTAAGAAACAGTGATATATGAATATCGCGTGAAGAAGGAAGATCAAGATTATATTTCTAGAAAATCAAGTCAAAAAGGAGAGATTTATTAGGGATTTTGCCCTAATTTTCTTACCAAAATTAAGATTTACTTTTTCTTGTAAGGAAAATAAAACTAACCATAAATACTTTTACTTCTCCAAAAAGAAAAAAATATTTTTTTCATATTTGACTAACCTCTTTCTTGGAGGAATGGTTTTGGACCTCTATACGTAGAAGACCCCTCTTAGAAGACTCCTCTTCTCATACCATAACACAATAACATCTACTATGTAGTCGTTTAAGAATTTTATTTAGGGGGAAATTTTCTCTCTCATTAGTTTTTGTAATTTTTTAATATTAGGTTTTATCATATGTAGGTAAATTGGCCAAAACATATAATAATTTTATGTTTTTTGGTATTATTTTTATTTTGTCATCTGATTTATCATCTTTATAATTTACAAATTTAAGCTTCCGCATGACGCCCTCTCGATTTCGAATTCAACAGTTCAATTCTATCCAATATAACCTAAGCATATTCTTTGATAAGCTTATTTATTAATCGACGCATCATATAAAGTTTTTCTAGAGTAGGGTAAAATAATTTCCTATATATCCATTATCCGCCTAGATTTTGGATATGGTAAAAAATCTAAACAACACCCAACATTTATTATTACTTCAAAAGTATGAATACTACCAGTCCGGGTATATTTATATAAACAAAAGATACATAATTGAAGAAAAGAGATTGAAAATGAATAAGAAAAAAAGAGAGGGAAGATTAAAAAAAAAAAGAAAAACGTACAATTATTTAATCTCTAATCTCATCTCTGATCTCTAATCTCTAATCTCTATCTCTAATATATTAAAAATGTGACGGACCTTATAAATATTGTTTGAACTTTTTATCCTTTTATTAAAACACTCTGCAATAGATAAAATTATCTTTTTATTATTTTTTATAAATTATTATTTAATTATTTTTTATAATTTTTAAATAAAGGAGTTCTAAGTTATATGTAAGTTTTAAATTTAAGAAGTATTAAATTATATGGTAAGTTTTAAAATTTAAATTGTCTCATTTAAAATTAAAACTATCGTAGCCCCCACATACTGAAAAACTTCAAAATATTTGACATACTTTTGGCAATAACTATACCGAGGAAAATTTTTTTTTCTAGGAAACATGTGGGCCAATTAAAAGAGCCGGTAAAAATGTCATTTATTATTTAATTTCTAGCTCTAACTCTAGCTCTAATCTCTATCTCTATTTTTAATCTTTAATTTTTATCTTTGATCTTTATCTTTATTTAAAAATTTTAATATATTAAATTGTAGAGAATCTTATGAATGTTGTTTGAACTTTTTATTCTTTATTAAAATTTTTTATAATAAATAAAATTATCTTTTTATTATTTTTCATAAATTATTATTTAATTATTTTTAGAATTTTTTAAATAAAGGAGTTCTAAGTTATATGTAAATTTTAAAATTTAAGGAATATTAAATTATATGGTAAGTTTTAAATTTGAAGTGTCTCATTTAAAAACAAAGCTATCGTAGCCCCCACATACAGAAAAAGTATCAAAATATTTGGCGTATCTTCGGCAATACCGATACCTAGGAAATTTAACTTTTTTTCGAGTAAACCTGTGGGCCAATTAAAAAGAGGCAGTAAAACTGTCATTTATTATTTAATCTCCAGCTCTATCTTTATCTCTAATCTTTAATCTTTATCTTTATTTTAATCTTTAATATATTAAAGGTGTGAAGGATTTTATAAATATTATTTGAAATTTTTAATCTTCATTAAAATATTTTGTAATAGATAAAATAATTTTTTTATTATTTTTTATAAATTATTATTTAATTATTTTTATGGCTTTCTGAATAAAGGAGTTCTAAGTTATATGTAAATTTTAAAATTTAAGGAGTATTAAATTATACGGTAAGTTTTAAATTTAAAGTGTCTCATTTAAGAACAAAATTGTCGTAGCCCCACTTACAGAAAACTATCGAAATATTTGCCATATTTTTGGCAATAACTATACATAAGGAATTTGTATTTTTAGGAGGAAACACGTGGATCAATTAAATAGAAATGTCATTTGACTCTTAACAAAATCAAATAGGAGTTATTTTGTCTATATAATAAGTACTAGTATACGTACAAGTGCAATGTGCGTATAATATTAAGTATTAATTATTTCATATTGAAATGTTCATATGAGCATGTTAAATCTATTACGTTGAAAATAAATTCAACTATCATATAATTTTTCAATGAAATGCAAAAAAAAAAAAAAAAAATATTCCCCTCACCCCTACCCACCTCCACCTGAATCTATTTCATAAGTTAGTTACTCGCATAGATCCGCACCCCCCTCCAAATGGTACAGAGTCTAGTAATTTAAAAAATACAGCAGTAATAGATATGTTTGAATCTATGTTTGAATATAAATTAAATTAATTATGAGAAGACCATTTAGAAACAGAGAAGCTTTTAGAAAAATTAAAGAATTTTTAATTAGTAATTATTCAGAATATATAAATCTAAATAAAATAAAAGAAAATCCACAAGATTAGTCTACCTAATTACCTTAATATCTAGTATTGAAGCAAAATTAATAATCCATTTAAAATCTAGAAGAATGAGACACATACCACCTAATTATGATAAAATTAGATTTAGATATCCACCAAGATATTATAAATATGGTTTGAATGAATAAAATACAAAAATATAAAGAATTAAAACAAATTATTTCTGAAAAACGTAAAGAATTAAAAATAAGAATAGAAAGACTACATTATAATATATTTGCCGGAGTTAGTAAAAACTCAATAAATACACAAAAAGATGAAATATCAAAATTAGAATCACAAATAGATAGTTTAGAATATATATATATATATCAACATGAACTATTCACAATAAAATGAACAAAGAAGAATTTATAATAGATGAAAAAATATATAAAAATTACGAAGGATTAAAAATAAAAATAGTATTTTCTAATCTATGAAGAAGATATAAGAAAATAGATGAACATTTATATCTAATGTTAGAAAAAGAAGAATTAAAATTAGAAGATAAATTGACAGCAATGGTAAGAATAGAAAGAGAAAATGAAGAAATAGATAGGAAAAAGGAAATAGAAAAAATTAAAAAACAAACTACTGAGGAAATACGAAAAATAGAAGAAACTAAAAATAGTAGGATTGTTGAATTAGAAAAAGAACTACAAATGTTAAAAGATCTGTATGAACAAAGACAAAAGGAAAAAGAAGAAAAAGATAGAGAACAAAAATTACTAAACGAGATAAATCAATTTAAAGAAAAATTAGAAATAAAAAACAAAGAATTAGAAATAAATAATATAGACGTTGAAGAGACAGATAATTATGATTCAGAAGATAGTGAAACACATACAGAAATATTAACAAATACAAAAAATTTAGAAATAAATGAAAAACAAGAAGTAATTAATGAAGAAAACTTAGAAAAATCAACACAGAAATAAATACTCTTGATAAAAAAGAAGATGAAAATATAATACCTAGAACATCAGAATAAGAAAAACTACATATTATAAGAATAAGTTTAAAAATATAATGAATATGACAAATGGACACTAAAACAGATAGTTAATAAAAATTATAACTTTTTAGTCTAAACTGTGTAATAGACACAGAAAAATAATACAATTATGGATAGGATAGATGACAAAACAATTATTCGATAATAATATAAACATAACAGATGTACCAGATATATAGAAAGGACACTAATAGGATCAATAAAATTATGGTTTACAAATCTAACTGAAAATAACAAGAAGGTATTAAGAACTAATAAACCTATAGAAGGAACATCATCAACAACAACTAAACTAACACCTATAGAATTATTAAAAAAATATGAAACAGCTATAAAAGATGAATTTGGTAGTATGACAACAATAGAAGAAGAACAAGATGAAGAAAAAGATACAAATAGGAATTTAATGTTAAAATTAGCAATATGTAATATGTGTTATATAGATGAATATACTTGTGCATTTCAAGAGTATTATTATAACGGAGCATATAGTATAAAAGAAAGTAAATAAATAAGAAAATTATATTTTAATAAATTATCCGAACCATTTAGTTCAAAGATAATAAAAAGTTGGGAAGAAGAAACAATAGTAGATACGTTAGGAGCAAAAATAAAATTTTTACAACAATGGTATAGAAACTTATGTTAAAAATATATAGAAGAATTAAAAATGGAAAAACCATTGATAAGAAATTTAGCATGTTGCAAAAATAAAATAGCACCCTAATTTGGATGTGAAGAAAGATATTATAAAAAAAAAAAAGATATAAGAAATATAAGAAATATAAACAATCAAAATATAAATACAAGAAACCAAGAAAAAGATATTATGTACAAAATTATAAATACAAAAAACCATATAGAAAGAAGAAATCTATAAAAGAATGTACTTGTTATAATTATGGAAAGTTAGGCCATCTAGCTAGAGATTATAAATTACCTAAAAATTCAAAAAATAAACAAATATCAGAAATAAAAATAGATAATACAGAATATATGCAGATAGATTATATAGATTATGAATTAGAAAGTGAGGATAGTATATATGAAATTTCAGAAAACAAAACAGACAATGAAGTAGATAGTGAAATAGATGAATCAAATGACTGAAGAAGATGTAAAAATAATAACAAAGGAAGAATATTTAAATGATATAAAAAGTAAAGGAGATCCAATAAAATATGTACACCTTGGAGGTACAGATATATTAATAAAAGCATGTTTTAGAGAAGGAATAAATACACCAATAGAATTATATTTAGCAGATTATAGAATTATAAAACCTATAGAAAAAAACATAATAACTGCCGTAAAAGGAAATCTAATACACAAAAAATTTAAATTTATAATAAGTGCAAATTATTCCGTAGCGGTAACAGATAGAAATATAGATAAATCACTCGTATTATATTGGAAAATATCAGGAATAGAATTAACTCCAGGAAGTAAAATATTTACAGCAAGATGCAAAAATTTATACGTATTAACAACAAAACATAAAATAACAGGAAAAAATAAGATTAACAAAATACGAATAGAAAGTCCATTTGAACAAATTGTAAAAACAATAGATTATAATGATTATAGCTATAGAGACATAGATATAGAAAAAAAATTAGAAATAGTAAATGATAGAATAAGTACAACGAAAAGAATAGCTGATGAAAAACCAGAATCATCAAGCTCATCAAAAAGAACAAGTTATGAAATAAATTCAATAAGTAATTTAAACCAATATTACATAATAGGAAAAATAAATGAAAAAGAATATTTAATACTTTTAAATACAGGACAAGAAGAAAATTATATAGCAAAATATCTAGTAAAAAATGAAGAAATAAAAATTGATAATGATATGTGCCCAGATCTACCAAGAAAGTTAATAAATAGTAAAAATATAGCAGAAAAAGAAATAATAATAGGAATTAGAAAAATAAAAATAGAATTTGAAGTAAAGGAAGAAATGCAAAAAACATATATAATATTAGAAATAAAATGGCTAGAACAAGTAAAACCATATAATATAGAACATACGCAATTAACCTTAACATATAACAAAGAGAAATTATTCTTAAGAAGAGTCTTAACATAAAATGAAAATATATGTATTAATGAATATAGTAGTAGAAGGATATTACAGTAGATATTATACGCCCATGATAGATACAGGAGCAGAAACTAATTTATGTAGATATAATTGCTTACCAGAAAGTAAATGAGATAAATTAAAAACACCAATAATAGTTAAAGGATTTAATAATGAAGGAAGCTTAATTACTTATAAATCTAGGAATGTAAAAATACAAGTATGGGATAAGATATTAACAATAGAAGAAATTTATAATTATAAACTAACATCAAAAGATATACTTTTAGGAATGCCGTTTTTAGATAAATTATACCCACATATAATAACTAGAATAGACTGGTGGTTACAACACCATGTAAACAAAAAGTAAGAGCAAAAAGAGTTAATAATAAAGTAAGAAAGAAAACTGATTGGATAAAAGGAAGTGAAAAAATTACACAAAAGTTAGAAAATATAAAAAATACTGAAGATACAATAGAAATAGTAGTATTTTTGATAAATAAAACAGAAATAACTATATTTTCAATAAATAAGATATAAATAATTAAGAAAAAATTAGAACAATTATATAGTGAAGATCTATTAAAAGGATGGGAAAAACGTAAAACTACTGTAAAAATTAAATTAATAGATAAAAATAGCATAATAACCCAGAAACCATTAACATATAATTTTGACGATTTAAAAGAATTTAAAATGCATATAGATGAATTATTAGAAAAACAATATATACAAAAAAGTAATAGTAAGCATAACAGTCCAACATTTATAGTAAATAAACAAAGTGAACAAAAAAGAGGAAAAAGTAGAATGGTTATTGACTATAGAAATTTAAATTGATATCTTCTCGTTGTTGTATCTGCTATTTTTCCATATCTCCATTATTGCTTCTTATCTTATCTTTCCAGCTGGCATACTCATCTTCTTAATTTTTATTCTAGGTGTACTTCTGGAATAATATTATCTTCTCCATTACATCTTGAACATTGATGGTCTGGATATTTGTGCCCAATTATCTTACAATATCTTGTCAATAATCCGTTTGAAATAAATCTTTTTTTAATTGCTCTTTCAGTAGATTGTTTTTCTGGGTTAAGTAATGTCAATATCCATTGCCTAACATCTTCCATATCTGCTTGTCGTAGCTCTTTTGAATTTGAATAAATCATCTGATGGTCTCGCGAATAATAGCTCCATATTGGGTTGCCATTAGTATAATTATTTGCTAATTCTTGAATAATTGTAGCTAGTCCAATGATTCATTTATTTGCGTAGAAATCAGGTATCTCAATTCTGGGTATCTCTGGCTGTTGCGTAATATCTTCTGGTATGATCATATCTCTGGTTAGTCCTATTTTTACAACTTGTATAATTGGTTTTATTTCGTCGTATAATATCTCTACTGGTGTAGTATAACACTTTATATAAAATAGATTTCCTTTTGTTATCCTTTTGTAGGTGGTGAATATTTTATGTAATTCTTCCATTGCTGTTAGTTCTTCTCCGTCTTGGGTGTATATGATATTTAATAATCCATAGTCAAAACAAGTTTTCAGTGGGCTTGGGTTGGTTTTGGGTAGTGCAATTAGCTTGTTATATCCTTGTAATTTTTGGGTTATATAGTTTGTGTTTGGTTCTTTGATATTTGTAGCTCTGGGGTTGATGTTTAGGAAAGTTTGTACTCTATAGATATTTTCGATGTATTTTTGGGTTGTATAGTTGTAAACTTTTTTATCTTGGTTCAGACTATCTCGATATGTGGTAATTTATGGGGGTATGAACAAGGGGTCTTTTTTTGTTTTTGGTATAAATGGTTTCTCAAATATCTTATTCATATTCATGTTCTGATATCTTTGTCTACTAACTCCTTTGCTTGTACCTGCAGAAGTAGATTGATAAAGGTTATGAGTTTTATGGAGTGTCCCATAATCTCCTTCTAGCTCTGGAACTTTAATGTCTTCCGATCGACATAGCTCTGCACACTGCTAAGTTAGCTGATTTGTAGCTATAGACTTCAGTTTATCTTCATTATTCTTTAGCTTTTCTATCTCATTACCCATACTGTCCACTTTCATTAAAAGCGTAGTTAGGGTGTTGAGTATTTTTTCTAGAGTATCTTCTTCTATTATATCAGTCTGTGTAGCTTTGTCTTGATATGTAATCTGCAATAACATTTTTGTTAGTACTGATTACTTCAATTATAAATGTAAAATTTAATATATTCAAGACTAGTCTCCGAATCTCTTTTGTTGTAACTGAATTTTGTATTTTCTTTGTTAACCACCAGCGCACCTGTGTATTATCTGTTCGTACAATAAATTTGTTATATACAATATATGGCTCAAATGCTAACAAACATTTATATAATGAACATAATTCTTTCCTATTTATTTCCCATTTTATTTCTATCTCATTGAACGTACCTGAGTAATACCTACAATGGTGTTCTAATTTTTCTGCTTCATACCGATATTTAAGTATTCCTCCATAACTATATTCACTAGCATCTGGTTCTCCTATATATATAAATTTTCTATTTTTATCTGGAAATTGTAATTTTGGTAATTCTTTACAAAGTAATTTTATTTCTTGAGCTTGTTTTTTATCTTTTTCATTATAGTTATATTCTACATCCCTTTTTAATTTTTTTGTAGTGGTTTTAAAGTTTCTGTTAATTTGGGAATATATTCTCTTACTTGGTTTACTAATCATAAAAATGATTGTAATTTCTTTTTGTATCTAATTCTTCTTTCGAATTTATTATTTTTTGTACTATATGTTGTTGCATTTTTACTCCACTCTTATATATTTGTATTCCTAAAAATTCTATCTGATTTTTCATAATTTCAGCTTTCTTTTCGCTTAGACTTATTCCCGATTTTTATATTATATCTGTAAACTGTTCTAATAATTTTAAATGTTCTTCTTTAGTTTTTGTATATACTAATATATCATCTATGTATACTGCACAATTAGATAATTGTTTAAAATAACTATCCATAAAATGTTGATATCTACCTGGTGCATTTTTATATCCAAATGGTAATACGTTCCATTCATAAAATCCTTGTGGTACCGTAAATGCGGTTAATTCTTTAGATTTTTTTTCTAACTTTAAATGGTAAAAATCCTGATTTACAATCGAATTTGGTAAAATAATTATATCCTTGTAATTATCTTATTTTTAATATCTTATTCGGTATTGGATAATTATATGTTATAGTTTTTGCATTTAAATTTCTATAGTCAATATTCAATTTTTTTGGTTTGATAGTTTAATATCGGTTCAGTTTTTTAATTTTCGAATTGACAAAAATGACAACCGTAACCAAACCAAAATAAATTCGGTTCGATTTCTACAAATTTGGTTCGGTTATTTCAAATTTTTATTTTGATTTTGAAGATTAAAGTACTGAAACTCTCTTTGTTATGACTGGACATTTAAAATTAATGATTTTTTTAAAAAATATTTTTTTTCAAACCTATTTTTCATTGTCAGATATAAATAACTCATTGTACAGATGACGATCTTGCTGGCGGTCTATATATGATTCAATCTATTGTTTGACTATTGGATTGATGTATGTTGTTAGTTGTATGCGGCGTGCTATTAATTATTAGTTGTTACGATTGCTATTATATATTTATATTATATTATTATATATTAAATATATTATATAATATATATATATATATTATTAATTATTTATACAATTTCGGTTAATCGGTTAATCCGAATTATTTTTTTGGAAAAATAAAAACCGAACCGTTTAACCAAATTTCAAAAATTAAAAGTCAAAATCAATCCGAAAAACCAAGTTTTTCGGTTTAAACCAAAATATGCCCAGCCCCTACCTCCACCTCCATCCCCCACCCCTTCCCCTCTCAATTTTTTTTTATAATAAAAAGTAAAAAATATAACCCCTCCCCCTACACCTCCATCCCCTCCCGCCCCACCTATAACCAAATTCATATGAAAAAAATTATGTAACTGTAAAAATAATATATATGTTTCATATTTTTTTAATAATGTTATTCACATTTTAAAGGTATTAGATTGTTAATATTTTTCCTCTATCCATCCACCACCACCATCACACCCCGCCTCTAATCAAATCTATATGAGAAAAACAAAAAAGTAATTGCAAAATAAGTGTTAATGTTTTATATTTTTCTTTATTATATTGTTTATAATAATTTAAAGATTTCAGATTGTAAAAAACAACTGATATTTTTATTCTACCATCTCCCCATCTCTTCCATTTAAAACTTATAAATAGTAATATGTTTTATAAATATATTTATATTATAGTGAATGTCTATCAAGAATATAGATAAGATCTATCAAGATATATTTGATATCTATCAGGATATGAGATATCTATCTTTTAGAGAGAAATTAGGGGTAATTTTTCCTATAAATAAAAGGATTTTCTTCATTGTAAAATGTCATAAGAGAATCCTCAATAGAAATAAGAATTACTCTCTGTCCTTCTCTACTTTATTTTTCATAACACATTATCAGCATGATGCTCTAACCAACTGAGATTAAGTTCTAGTTTTTCGTCGGCTCATGTTCTACTTAGTCTTATGAGAAAAAAAAGGTTACTATAGCAAAAACTATTGGTGAAAAATCAGGTATGCTTTTCTATATTTTCTTATAATTTAAAAACAAATTTCAATTAATACTCTACAATACAATAATGTTCTATTACCAACATTGACCTGGAACCATGAGTATTTAGTATTGAATAGTTACAATCATCACATGATAATTTTTTTTTAAATAACGTCTACTGTCATCACGTAGAAATGAAACATAATAGCATTGGACTAAATAATATATATATATATATATATATGTATATATATATATTGTCATCATTTGGTAAAAGATTATTTTTAATTTGAAATGCTTAAGGGTGAGTTCCATGGTAATTTGGTATACTATGTTATTGGTTGATGATAAGATGGTGGATCCGAATCTCATCGCATCAAACTAATAAAACATTAGGTTCAAGTCCTATTGCATCGATGATAAGATGTTGGTTTAAGTCTCATTAATTTATGCCTAAGACGCCTTTATATAGATAATACATTGAGTTTGAATCTTAATACATCATATTATGATATTATGATGGCTAAGGTAAAATGATGTGTATTTGGTGAAAAGTCATATATGTCCCATTAAATATGCTCCATTCCATGAAGTGAATGTGATAGTAATATGTGATAAGTCCAAAAAATGACAATTTGCTCCATTATTGAAGTGAATGTGGTAGCAATATATGATGTACTCTTAAAGATATGTTAAAAGAAAAATTTTCTACATTATATGTATGCCTCGATTTGCTCCTGAAGTAGCAATATCATAAAAGAGGTCATAAGCTATCAAAATTTGATAAACTTAAGACATGATTATATTTTATTTCTGGGGAATGAGGATTTCAATTGTTTCATACAAACGTGCACTTGATTGTGATGGTATCACAACTCACCTTCGAATGAGGTCTAACTGAAAAGAGTTATTTTGAAATCTACTTCTAAAGTAGTAAATCTGAAAATTATTGCATGTAATAGTAAATTGAAATTTAGTAAAGAAAAAATTACATATGAAGGTAATTAGGGTTTACTAGTATAAAAGTTCATAATTGACATAAACGATTATGACATCCCAAAGATGTGCGTAGTAAATATTAAACATATATTGAAGAACTAGAAAATTCTTCATGAACTTTTAATTTTGCTTGTTCTCATGATAAGTTGTTTGGACCAACTAATATTCGGATTTGATCCCTCAAAATCTGAAGAAAAAAACATAAAAGGTGAATATAGGCTCATTCACCAGTCATGTGATCTTTTAAGATGCATCGATATTAGATGATCACTTGTACGTTTATTATCAACCTGCAGTTTAACATTCATAAAGTTTTTTACTCAATAAAATTGAGTTAAGAGCATAACTTTCAGATTGTGTAATGAATACAATTCATCTTGATGATGACCGTTTCGCATTGAATGCCTTTGATAAATAGCTAAATCATTGTTAATAAGAACAAAGCTTCATGTGTTGGTCTGAAATGTCATATGTTGCATACAATAGTACTTGTATGCATTAGACCAATATATTATGATTATTTCTTCCCTCTCAATTGGTTCAAGGTAAGGAACCAACTATTTCATCTAATAGTTTTGATGTGTGGTATACAATTAATGAATTTACCACGACGTACAAAGATGGATTTCTCAAAGAAGATAGAGGATGTATGTTAGTATTCCTAACACAAGGGGGAGATTATAAGCAGCTATGAAGTATGTTATGAATTATCATCAGATCCTCATCCAAAAAATATAATTCAAATCAAATGTCGAATGCATCTCATATTTAAGCTACAAGTGCTTCTATTTTGTGTCTCTAAAGGACAAAACCTACGCATGCGTGAATCGTAGTAGACCAATCAGTTCCAAATAAAATAATTCCTGAAATAAATAAGGGAAAAATAATCACAATAAGAAGGTAATATTCTCTTGAAGATCCTCCGACATAAAATTTTATGAAACCTTATGAGAGGTTCAGGTACCAGAAAATAATGAAGTGGTGAGATCTCAAAATATTATGTCACATTGTGAATCGATACTAAATGATATATCATCAATGTCTTTGATACAATATTGGTGCAATATGGTGAAAGATTATGAGGATTTGAATTCTACGTTTATTTACGCATGCTGACGTAGAAATATTTATCAAGTGACATGAAAGGATGCATCTTGGTAAGCATAGAACTTATTTGATTTGTAGTCTAGACATTTGAAAATATCGTACATAATATGCTGAATATTATCGCATAACAAAATTTATATGAAACTTTGTAAGGATTCAAAATGTTTGAAGCATATAAAAGTTTCTGGGTAACTTATTTATAATCCTTATATTGGATAAGGTTATAGCTTGAAAATTATTGGAACTCTTGAAGAGTTTTTAAAAGTAATAGATTATTTGTTGAAGTAAGAAATATATCAATTTGTATTGGTTATGAAGTACCATATCTTAGTGCAATTGGTGCACTCATGTATTTTGCAAATACTACAAGGCCTGATATAACTTTTTCGGTTAATTTGTTAGCAAGGTATAGTTCTGATCCTACTAGGAGACATCGAAATGGGATCAAACACATGATCTTATTTTATTCTAGAGATTACAGTCTTGATCTTGTTGATTATGTTGATGTTGGCTACCATATAAATCTTGATCTCAAATATGCAATGTGTTCATATTTGGGGATACTGTCATATCTTGGAGATATATAAAGCAGTCTATGGTAGCCACTTTATCGAACCATGCTTAGATAATAGCTACTCATGAACCAAGTCGATAATGTGTGTGATTAAGGTCCTCGATATATCTCATTCACAAAAAATGTGATTTGAAATATGACAAAATACCCATTATTTTTGTATGAGGATAATGTTACATGCATAACACAACTTAAGGGAGGACTCAAGGAGATAAAACGAAGCATATTTTGCGAAAAGTTTTTTATACACACGAGTTACAAAAGAATGGTGATATTAATGTGCAAATTGTTCAAGTGATAATGTGACTGATTTATTCACTAAGTCTCTTTCAACTGTAACTTTCAAGAAGATGGTGCACAAGATCGAGAAGGAAAAGTTCAAGTATGTTCTAATTAGGTAGAGTTAATACGCGTTGTACTCTTTTCCCTTATAAGGTTTTGTCCCGCTGGGTTTTCCTTATAAGGTTTTCAATGAGCTAGCCTATATGCGTATTGTTAGAGATGTATACTCATTTTCCTTCATTAGATTTTTTCCATTGGGTTTTTTTCTATTAAGGTTTTAATGAGACACATTATCTATCAATTAGACATTTAAGGGGGAGTGTTATAAATGTATTTACATTATAGTGAATGTCTATCAAGAATATATATAAGATCTATTTGATATCTATTAGGATATAAGATGTCTATCTTTTAGAGAGAAATTATGATAATTTCCATTATAAATAGAAGGGTTTTCTTCATTGTAAAAGACCACAAGAGAATCCTCAATAGAAATAAGAATTATTCTCTCTTCTTTCTCTACTCTTGTTCTTATCTACTTTATTTTTCATAACAATATGTGTATCATCTAATTTATATTCTCAAAAAATTTCACTCCCCTGATGATAGGCGAATTTACGCGCCTATATCAATATATTTTGCCCATATTTTAGCCTAGTTTTGAGAACTAATTATCTATTTAATGCACTTTTAGTCCTTTTTCCTATAAATGAGCTAACAAACATGATTAGTAAAGTTTCAGGTATAAATGATGCAAAATACAGCATTTTATGGCTTACTTGACGCAAAAGAAAGCTCACGAACGAGATGGAAAGGAGCTGGACGCCTAAAGGACCAAATCTGCTGCATGGAAAATCTGTCCCGGGCTAAAACAGCAATTCTGAAGACTTTGGGGACTTACAGACACAAAGCTGGATTTTTACCAAGATTCATTAACCTAGTGCAATTAGGTTATGTGTTTTACTATTCTATTTGGATTATGATATTGTAACCTTACCCTAGTACATTTGGGTCAAGGATTTCATTAGTATATTAGGATTTGGTTATTTATTTCATTAGTTTAGTAGGAGTAGGATAGGAGTATTATAAATACCCTATCATGTTAGAGATTTTTATTCATTCAGACATTCTACAATCAATTCTTCACTTAATTCAACAATTAATTTTCTTCCATCCCTCTCATCTTCCACCACAAACACTTCTAATCCACTCTTCTATTCATCTATTCCACAACAAGAGAATCGTTACTCGCTACGGAATCACCAAAACCACACGCCTAACACCTCTTTCACACGCCATCCACCATGCAAAACGTGATATCCTTCGCATTCATGGGTAACTAAACCTCTTAGTTGGGGTTATGGAAGCCGAATGAGTTACTATCTATAGCTATGAGTTTGTAAGTTCGAGACACGTATATTGCTTATATCATTATTCTCTTCATCTTAATGCAAATTCTTGTGGCTGCAGACGCATAGAATAACGCCAGTCTAACATTTAACTTGTTCGAGAGAAAGGTTATTTGTCTGGAAAAGAGATAATGTCAAGGTAGTAGGACACCCTTTCCTATTAAAAAGCTAGTGCTGTAACTGGACTAACCTCTTGGAGAATTCGTACCGTTAGACACGCTTTAAGCTCGAGAGAGTTAAAGTGAAATAGTCCTTGTTCAGGTCGAGAGACGCTTGGATTTACCATCGACTACAATTCTCTATAAGCAATTGCATGTCAAGACTCTACACACTCATAGCCAATAGAGACGTATACCTCAGAAGGTGGACATAACCCCAACGCTTCAATTCTCATTGTTTACAACTCACGTAACAATTTCTCTTTTTACTTTGCTATTTTCAGCTTTTATTTTATTAATTTGGTTACTTATTACAATCCCCCCATTCTTACGAGACTTGCATCAAAAGTCTAATAATTTCGCTTACTTGTTGGCCAAGCTATTCCCTGTGGGATCGACACCCAACCCAGGTTGGGTTCTATATTTGCTAACGACCGCTTTACACTCAAACGAGAGCTGTAGATTGAGCGTTATCAAAAATTGGCGTCGTTGCCGGGGAATACGAGTGTCAATCAAGTTCGTGATAGTTACTAGACCCTTTGGTAAAAAATTCTCGTACTTTTACGTTTAGTTTTTGTTTTTGTTTATTGCAGGTTTTTCTTTTAGTGCATGCCCCATACTAGAAGTTCAGGTCAACCGTTATTACCAGTCAATCCTGAACCACAACGAATTAGAAGAATGGAAGCACAAGCTGAAATCGACAGGATGGATGCTCAACACGAGCAAGCAAGATTAGCTGCTCTTGCCGCTGCTCAAGTCCAACAACAAAACATTGATAATCCTGGGCGAGCAACAAATCCTGACGATTAGGATTTAGGAGATGACGAGTTGATAAACCCAAGGCATGGCGCTGAAATTGCAACACCTGCCAATCGAAGAGGTCTACAAGCTCGTTACAGATATGATCGCCAACCTTTGCAACCAGCTTTCGACGATGATGATGATGATCTTGATGGTGCCGGAGCCACTGGAGCTATAATTCCACCACCATTAGCGCCCGGAGCCAAGTTCAACATCACTAGCACCATGATTCAGTTATTGCAACTCAAGGGGTTATTTGGTGGACTAGCAGGCGATGATCCGAATATGCATCTCATCAACTTTATTTCTACATGCAAGTCTTTTGACAATCCTGGTGTTGGTCAGAATGCTATTCGATTACGTCTATTTCCATTGTCTCTGTCTGGGGAGGCAATATTATGGTTGAATAGGCTGACTCCTGATTCAATTACAAATTGGAGGCAATTGAGAGACGCTTTCCTAGAAAGATTCTTTCCGCCATCCAAAAGGGCTCAATTGAGAGATGAAATCAGCAACTTTCGTCAGCTTCCCTCTGAAGCTCTTCACGAAACATGGGAGAGGTTCAAGACAAAGCTAACGAGATGCCCAAACCATCACATGACTAATGTTCACCTCATGGAGATCTTGTATAGAGCCTTGAATTCAGTAACTAAACCAGTGGTGGACAACGCAGCTGGAGGTTCTTTTATGGACCTCACCTTTGGTCAAGCAAGCAACATGCTAGATCGTATGACGAAACAAAGTAGAGCTTGGCATACCAGGGATTCTGAGGTAGCAAGCCCCACTTTATCTATTGGCATGTCTGCAGACCAAAGAAGAAGAGAAGAAGAACGTGATCAAGATATGGCGCACATGAAAACCCAAATGGATCTTCTTACAAAGCATCTATTAGGGAAGACTGAAAAAGTGAAAGCTATTGCGTCAAAAGGAAGAGACGAATCTGATTCGGAAGAGGAGGCCAACTACTTGAACAATCAGGGGGGTTCCGTGGGAATGCCCAAGGAAACCAAGGTCGGAACTATTATGATAAATCAGGAAGCAAAGACCAAGGTAGTTGGAGAAAAAATAATGAAAAGAGTGGTTTGTACGTTCCCCCTGGTAAACGTGATACCACCACATCTAATTCTATGGAAGACATGATGGCTAAGTTATTGAAAGGAGTAGAAGCAACGAGCGCGGGAGTTAAGGAGGTAATTGACGATTTGGGCTCCATGAAGCAACTAGTTGATTCTTATTCCACTTCTATCAAGCAAATAGAGCAGCAATTGAGCCAACTTTCAGCAGCATTCAATCAAAGAAAGGCTGGCACCTTACCTAGCGATACTGTGCAAAACCCAAGGAATGATGGGTCATGCATGGCCATCACTACCAGAAGTGGTAAGGTGCTGGAAACTTCAGAAAAAGGCCAGCAAGTGGTTGACGGAACAGCAAATATGGACGCCACACCTAGTGACGTCACAAGAGAAGAAGCCGCAACATCTACTTCCAACGTCAAGGATGTTTCACCTGGTGACGTGCAGCCTGAAAAAAATAATAAACGGAAGCAAGAGGAGAAGAAAGCCATGGAGAGAACACTTCCATACCCACCACCACCTTTTCCACAAAGATTGAAGAAGGTGGCCGATGACACTAAGTTCAGCAAATTTATGACCATGTTGAAGCAGCTGACTATTAATGTCCCATTGGTCGAGGCACTTGAACAAATGCCTGGGTATGCGAAGTTTATGAAAGATCTTTTGACTAAGAAGAGGGCAGCAA
Organism: Capsicum baccatum var. pendulum; assembly: GCA_030864225.1. NCBI lineage: Eukaryota > Viridiplantae > Streptophyta > Magnoliopsida > Solanales > Solanaceae > Capsicum > Capsicum baccatum. Next base: position 164,897,257 of record CM061560.1, read on the forward strand.
GCTATGAGCTGAAAGATGATGTGCATCATTGTAGTGCAATGGCTACTCGATCGATAGTTCAGAAGAAGGCCGACCCCGGAGCTTTCACGATTCCTTGCACCGTCGGATCTTTGGACTTTGCTAAAGCATTGTGTGACTTAGGAGCCAGCATCAACTTGATGCCATTATCGATCTATAAGAAGTTGGGGTTAGGAGATCCTACACCAACTAATATGAGGCTTGTGATGGCGGATAGGTCGGTAAAACGACCGGTTGGTATTCTATCCGATGTCTTGGTAAAGGTATCTTCATTCATATTTCCAGCAGACTTTGTCATCTTGGATTGTGAAGCAGATTCAGAGGTTCCCATTATCTTGGGACGCCCCTTCCTTGCTACGGGAAGTGTGCTCATAGATTTGAGAGCTAATGAGCTTTCATTCTGAATAAATGATGAAGTGGTTCGCTTTGATGTTTGCAAATCAATGAAGCAACCCAAAGATCTAAGTGTATTTTCGGTGGCTGATGTTGTCTTTGATGACGAGAAAGAGTTACTTGCAGAAGAGCACATTCTTGATGATCCTTTGGAGGCTTTGTTCATGAAAGAAGAGGATGATGATGCTGAAATTTCTGAAGATGATATTTGTGCTCTATCGGGATTGGGAACATATTGTTATACTCCCAAGAAGCTGGATCTTGATCTCAAGAATCGACCCACACCACCAGCTAAGCCATCTATTGAAAAACCACCCACGTTAGAATTGAAGGAGCTGCCAAGCCATTTGAAGTACGCATTCTTAGGAAGCGGAAACACTCTTCCAGTCATAGTAGCAGCCGATTTAGGTGAGCAACAAGTTGCAGCTCTTATTACAATCTTACGCAAGTATATTAGAGCTATTGGATGGACCATTGCGGATATCATTGGTATTCCACCTGGGATTTGCACACATAAAATTCAGCTTCAAGAAAAGTGCACACCCACCATTGAACATCAAAGACGTCTAAACCCACCAATGCAAGAAGTGGTGAAGAAGGAGATTATCAAGTGGTTAGACGCAGGAGTCGTGTATCCTATTTCTGATAGTACATGGGTAAGCCCAGTACAATGTGTTCCCAAGAAAGGAGGTATGACGGTGGTCGCGAATGCAAAGAATGAGCTTATTCCACTCAGGCCCGTTACTGGATGGAGAGTATGCATGGACTACCGCAAGCTGAATTCTTGGACTCTCAAGGATCACTTCCCCATGCCATTTATGGACCAAATGCTAGATCGATTAGCGGGGAAAGGATGGTTTTGCTTCTTGGATGGTTATTCAGGTTACAATCAGCTTTGTATTGCCCCCGAAGACCAAGAGAAGACAACGTTTACATGCCCATATGGTACTTTTGCCTTCAAACGCATGTCATTCGGGTTGTGTAATGCACCAGCCACCTTTCAACGTTGTATGATGTCTATTTTCTCTGATATGGTAGAAGACACTTTGGAGGTATTTATGGACAACTTTTCAGTTGTTGGTGAGTCTTTTGAAGCATGTTTGGCAAACTTGAGCATGGCATTGCAAAGATGTGTAGAGTTCAACCTTGTGCTGAATTGGGAGAAGTGCCACTTCATGGTAAAAGAAGGAATCGTTCTTGGGCACAAGATCTCTGAAAGAGGAATAGAGGTTGATCGCGCCAAAATAGAGGTAATTGAGAAGATACCACCTCCAATTTCGGTGAAGGGAGTTCGTAGTTTTCTTGGTCATGCTGGGTTTTATCGTAGATTCATCAAAGACTTCTCCAAAATTTCTAGTCCATTGTGCAAACTATTGGAGAAAGATGCGAAGTTTGACTTTAATGATGATTGCTTAAAGGCATTCGAATGCCTTAAAGAAAAACTCATTGAAGCCCCTATCATGGTAGCACCAGATTGGACGCTCCCGTTCGAAGTCATATGTGATGCTAGTGGTGTAGCCGTTGGTGCTGTTCTTGGACAGAGAAAGGAGAAATTATTTCATCCTATCTACTATGCGAGTATGGTCCTAAATGAAGCCCAAAGGAACTACACTGTTACTGAACAAGAGCTCTTAGCGGTTGTGTATGCGTTTGAGAAGTTCCGTGCCTATCTATTGGGTACTAAGGTGATCGTTCATACAGATCATGTAGCTCTTAGGTATCTAATGACAAAGAAGGATGCAAAACCAAGGCTGATTCGATGGGTATTGTTGCTGCAAGAGTTCGATTTCGAAGTCAAAGATAGAAGAGGTTGCGAGAACCAAGTGGCTGATCACCTATCTAGACTTGAGAATGAGTATGTGGCGCAACCAGAAAATCAGATTGATGATGCATTCCCTGACGAGGAGATACTAGCGACAACAATGGAGAAATTACCATGGTATGCCGACTTTGCAAATTTCGTGGTGAGTAATGTGTTACCTTCCAATTTATCTTACCACCAGAGGAGGAAGTTTATGCATGACGTTCAGCACTACTATTAGGATGAGCCTTATTTGTTTTGAAGATGCGCGGATGGTATCATTCGACGATGTATATCCCATGAAGAAGTGCCTACTATATTGGAAGCATGCCACACCTCGCAAGTTGGAGGACATCATGCAGGGAATCGAACCGCAAGGAAAGTCTTGCAAAGTGGTTATTATTGGCCTACAATATTCAGAGATGCACACGACTATGTGAAAAGGTGTGACCAATGCCAACGTCAAGGTGCTATTTCAAAACACCATGAAATGCCCATGTCCAAAATTCTGGAGGTAGAACTCTTTGATGTGTGGGGTATTGATTTCATGGGACCATTCGTGAATTCGTTTGGAATGAAGTACATCTTGGTTGCTGTGGATTATGTGTCGAAATGGGTTGAAGCTGTAGCATTGGCTGACAACGAAGGAAAGCGTGTTGTAGCGTTTTTAAAAAAGAATATCTTCTCTCGCTTTGGAGTACCTCGTACTATCATAAGTGATGGAGGATCTCACTTTTGCAACAAGCTATTCAAATTTGTATTGGCCAAGTATGGAGTCAAGCAACACAAGGTAGCTACGCCTTATCATCCCCAAACCAGTGGACAAGTTGAGGTTTCCAACCGCGAGATCAAGCAGATCCTTGCCAAGACGGTTAATGCAAATAGGAAGGACTGGTCTCGGAAGCTAGATGATGCACTATGGGCGTATAGGACTGCATTCAAGACACCCATTGGCATGTCACCTTATCAGCTAGTTTATGGGAAGGCTTGTCATCTACCCATCGAGCTTGAATACAAGGCATTGTGGGCATTGAAGCACTTGAATCTGAATTGGGATGATGTGAAGAACCTGAGGTTGGAGCAGCTGAACGAACTAGATGAATTTCGTCTCCATGTATATGAAAGATCATATTTATACAAGGAGCGTATGAAGAAGTATCATGATCAGCGGATTGTTCGACGAAACTTCCAAATAGGTGACATGGTACTACTCTTTAATTCCAGACTCAAGCTCTTCCCAGGTAAGTTAAAATCGAAATGGTCTGGTCCATTTAAAGTCATCCAAGTCTACTCATCTGGAGTAGTCGAATTGGAAAACAATGGGGGTGTTATCTTCAAAGTAAATGGCCAACGTGTCAAGCCATATATCGGTCCTCTTGACTCGATGAATGACATGGCCATCACTTATCTCGACGAATTCTAAGTACTTGAGATTACTACGTCGAGCCACGACAATAAATAAGGCGCTAGATGGGAGGCAACCCATCGTTTTATTGTTTTATCGTTTTGTCATTTTATCGTCTTATTATTTCGTCGCTTTAGTATTTTTTTTTGATAAATGAAAATCCAAAAATAAGAGTCGTGCCACGACCAAAACTAAGGCGCTTGGTGGGAGGCAACCCATCGTACTAATCGTTTTCATTTTGTTTTGAGCAAATATAGGTGCAAGAAGTACGCGACGAGGAGATTGATCTCAATCGACGATTTGGACGCATGGTATGGTAAAGTCGGTAAGTTAGGAATAGTGATGCATAAGGCTATGAATTGAGTCTTTCTCATGTCATAATAGGCTTCGAGGAAGGCTAGGCCTTGGTAAAAATAGGCCACGAACGATGCACAACCTATTCTATAGCCTAAGGACTCGGAATCTAGTGTGCTATACACTATGCGCCGCCTATTCCTAGGTATGCTTTTGACTATGCGCCGCCTATGCTATGGCATTTGAGATACTGAGACCAAATGCCATAGACTATGCGGCGCATCTGTCTAGAAATGCCATAGACTATGCGGCGCATATGTCCCATTATGCCATGGACAATGCGCCGCATATGTAAGTGATATGCCGAGGGATATGCGCCGCATATGTGGTGATTTTGTCCCCAAATCCGATTGTAAATGGGTCATAACCCGACCCATACTCTTCCTATATAAAGGGGACTTGGTTTTATAACACAATCACATTAGAAACAACCCTAAAGGCGCCGCATATCACTCCAAATCCTCTCAAAATTTTCTTCCTTTGTTCTTCCAATCCACAACAACTTCTCCACAATCTTCTAGCAAGTAAGTGCTCTCTTATTCTTCATCTATTTATCGTACGTACTACGTTGCTATGCTTATTATATTTTGCTAAATCATGTGAGATTGATGGTGATGTTCATGTGTTTGGAAAATTGTTGCAAAAACGTGTGAGTGAATATCTACATAGGGAATTCTTGACTTGTTTCCGACTTGAATTTTGCTCCAATAGCATTGTTATGATTATTGCTGAATTGTTATGGCTATGAATATTGCTTAAGATTTTTGTTTGGATGCTTACATGATAGACCATCCCGGCCATCGGGATAAGGTTATAGTACCTATCGACTTAGGAGGGTGTGCGTGTTGTAAGAATAATGATTCCATGTGGTAACCCCTAGGTTGTAGTATTGCTATATCCACCATGAAAGTAGTCCAATGGTTGCAAATAAGTGTTGTAATGCTGATTTTCTTGTCGGAATACAATCCTGAAACGTATGTCGACGAAATGTGAGTACTCGACCACTTTCACTTCACGGATTTGTGTTAACAAGATTAAGTGTGGGGTGGTACCCCTAGTGCTTGCATATAGATTGTATCAAGTGAGATTGTGCTGCAACTAACATTATTTCTAGTCTCAGGTACAATGGCACCCAAAGCAAAGCAAGGCAAGGAGAAGGCTACCACGTCCCGAAAGGACAAGAAGAGAAGTCGAAAAGACCAAGGAGAATCATCTTCAGCACACCTACCACGCAGAATGTTCGGAATCAAATGGGTTCTTGAGGAAGAAGCCAAGGCATGGTACAGCAGCAACAAAGAAAGGAAGTATGTGCATGTCGACTTGATCAACAAGGAGACCTTAGCAAAGAAAGAGCCGCGTATGTTGGCAAAAATAATGGCTTTGAAGCTGGATTTCATCTTCCGCGACATGGGAGAGTGTAATATTGACTTAACAAGAGAATTTTATGCCAACTGGTCGCCGAACACAACAGGCAATGAAGTAAAAATTCTGGGCCAAGTGTTACAGCTTACAGCGGATTGGATCAACTCTTTTCTTGGCCTACCTTCGGTCGACCCTGCACCATACAAAGAGCTGTACAGCAGGCCTCCTTACAGAGCAATAAGACACACGCTTTGTGGAAGCAGATCGATGGCAAGATGGGGCAGACATAAAGAAACAGGCCGTCACAACACATTCCCCTATACTCCACTAAATAGGGAAGCAAGAATCTGGATGCGCATTGTCAACTCATGCCTTATTCCTGGGACGCAATACACCAAGATATCGAGAGATAGAGTGTGTTTGGTTTATGCGTTGATGATGAATATCCCTATAAACTTTGGGGCAATCATTCGATCTACCATGAGGAAGGCCAGACTCCACCGAAGGTCCCATTTCACATTCGACAATTTGTTGACAGCAATGTTGCGGAAGGAGGATATAGAAGAGGAACCAGCTGACCACAAACTCCCACATAACCCAAAGAAGGTTGACCTCACCAAGGTCAAAGATGCTGAAACAACGCATGGAGTCAACCTTACCACTGCGGAGAGACATGCTCGTGACGAGAGTTTCTTCCGTCATCTCTATGGTATGACACGATTCACTATGATGAGTGGTGGACGTATTCCAACTGCTGAAGAGCTCCAACAGCTGGACTACGACTACCCAATGAACAGGCATGCCCGGGAGATGTGTGGAGTGGGCGTATATTTTGAGGAACCTCTTGACGATGACGTGCCAACTGATGATGATAGACGCTTGCCTGATTCTGATAATGAGGAGAACTCTGACGATGACTCTTATGATGATTCAGACGAAGGGGGTATGACCCCCGACATTGATGAGGAGTCCGACTAAACCAGGTTCTTCGCATTTATTTTCCACTGAGGGCAGTGTCCCGTCTAAGTGTGGGGTGGCAGAATCTGCATGCTATACTTCTTTGTTTGCACCTATGTTTGTATGTTTGCTTGTTTACTTTGTTTTTTTAGTCCATTTTTTTGTTTTTTTCGTTTGACGTTTTTTTAATTTTTTAGGAGTCAAATTTTTCTAGCTACGCATGAAATTATATTGATAGGCAGCATGAGATTAGAACAAGAGTATGTGCCACAATTGTGACTATTGAGACATTTAGGCTCTAGTTGTGACTTATTATGTGATATTGTGTGACTCAATTCCTTCACTTGTTGGGTCGAGAGTCTATATTACTTCCAATCAAGTCGACCATGTGCCTTGTGTGTGCGAGATAATAGTATATTCTATGTTTGTGGCTGATGCTAGAACTTGCCTGGTATGTATGCAAAGCAAAAATAAGGAGTGTAAGTTTAGGATATGATTTAGGCATTTCTTTGGCAACCTATACATGTTTACCTTCAGCTTTTCCTACCCATGTAAATCATCCTAGTTAAACCCTCTTGAGCCTTTAGCCTATTTCTTTGACAACCTTGTATGTAAGCCTAATCTATTTTTTTCAAGACCGTAATTTGATCCAAATTCCTAAGTGCTTTAAAGTGAAAAAGTCATGAGACAACATAAGAGGAAATTGGTTGAGTATGATGCTTTAAATTGTAATGGTGCTTGAATGTGTTATGAAAAAGAAAGTGCTATCATAAGAGATATGTTGTGAAAAGAAAAAGGAAAAGAAAGCTGAAAAGTGAGTTGTGCTTAAAATTGAAAAACAAAATAGGAGAACAAGGGTGGTAGAATAAAAGAGTAAAGAAAGGTTGAAAGAAAAAAATGTCAATGATACAATGTGATGTATTAAAGTGCTTAGGAACTTAGTCACTATTTCTGGCCAAAATAGCTGATCCTACCCGTCCCTTAGCCTACATTACAACCATCTAAAGACCTACTTGATCCTAATCTTAACATTCCGACATTTAGTAGAGTACTACATTAAAGGCAAGCTTATGGTCATTAGTTGCTACATATGAATTCTTTGTGAGAGTGAGTGCAAGGATACTTTGATACCCATGTTTGAAAAATATGCTATATTTGTGAGTGACTATGGGTACTATATTGTGAGACACACATGGTTGATGAGTTTTGGATAGTTGTATATGATTCTATGTACCTTAATGTTTGCATGCGAGCTGATCACCATCACGAGTCTATGCTTGAGGTTAAATTGTTTCTACTTATAATCGAAAAGCTACTCTATGTTGATAATTGTTGTGCTTGTCTTGAAGAATGTTTTGTGTTGTTACTGTAAAAACCTTAAGTCGATGCTTAGAAGGACATGATATGTTGTTCGAGGACGAACAAAGCTCTAAGTGTGGGGTGTTGATGATAGGCGAATTTACGCGCCTATATCAATATATTTTGCCCATATTTTAGCCTAGTTTTGAGAACTAATTATCTATTTAATGCACTTTTAGTCCTCTTTCCTATAAATGAGCTAACAAACATGATTAGTAAAGTTTCAGGTATAAATGATGCAAAATACAGCATTTTATGGCTTACTTGACGCAAAAGAAAGCTCACGAACGAGATGGAAAGGAGCTGGACGCCTAAAGGACCAAATCTGCTGCATGGAAAATCTGTCCCGAGCTAAAACAGCAATTCTGAAGACTTTGGGGACTTACAGACACAAAGCTGGATTTTTACCAAGATTCATTAACCTAGTGCAATTAGGTTATGTGTTTTACTATTCTATTTGGATTATGATATTGTAACCTTACCCTAGTACATTTGGGTCAAGGATTTCATTAGTATATTAGGATTTGGTTATTTATTTCATTAGTTTAGTAGGAGTAGGATAGGAGTATTATAAATACCCTATCATGTTAGAGATTTTTATTCATTCAGACATTCTACAATCAATTCTTCACTTAATTCAACAATTAATTTTCTTCCATCCCTCTCATCTTCCACCACAAACACTTCTAATCCACTCTTCTATTCATCTATTCCACAACAAGAGAATCGTTACTCGCTACGGAATCACCAAAACCACACGCCTAACACCTCTTTCACACGCCATCCACCATGCAAAACGTGATATCCTTCGCATTCATGGGTAACTAAACCTCTTAGTTGGGGTTATGGAAGCCGAATGAGTTACTATCTATAGCTATGAGTTTGTAAGTTCGAGACACGTATATTGCTTATATCATTATTCTCTTCATCTTAATGCAAATTCTTGTGGCTGCAGACGCATAGAATAACGCCAGTCTAACATTTAACTTGTTCGAGAGAAAGGTTATTTGTCTGGAAAAGAGATAATGTCAAGGTAGTAGGACACCCTTTCCTATTAAAAAGCTAGTGCCGTAACTGGACTAACCTCTTGGAGAATTCGTACCGTTAGACACGCTTTAAGCTCGAGAGAGTTAAAGTGAAATAGTCCTTGTTCAGGTCGAGAGACGCTTGGATTTACCAGCAACTACAATTCTCTATAAGCAATTGCATGTCAAGACTCTACACACTCATAGCCAATAGAGACGTATACCTCAGAAGGTGGACATAACCCCAACGCTTCAATTCTCATTGTTTACAACTCACGTAACAATTTCTCTTTTTACTTTGCTATTTTCAGCTTTTATTTTATTAATTTGGTTACTTATTACAATCCCCCCATTCTTACGAGACTTGCATCAAAAGTCTAATAATTTCGCTTACTTGTTGGCCAAGCTATTCCCTGTGGGATCGACACCCAACCCAGGTTGGGTTCTATATTTGCTAACGACCGCTTTACACTCAAACAAGAGTTGTAGATTGAGCGTTATCATCCCCCCCCCCACCCCACCCCACGCACACAAAACCTTGGTGTACAATTTTTTGTTGTATTTAATTATTTTACTTTTCTCTGATTTGACTTTGAATGAAATTATTTTTTATGTTATACACATAAGCAATTGAGTTTTCTTCTCTCTTATCTCAAAATATAAAAATTAGAATAGATAAATCTTGTTATGCCAAAATAAACAAAAGATAGATTAGAAGAATACTCTAAAATAATTTAATATATTATAAGTGGTTATAATTTAAAATTAAAGTTAAACACTTTCACATCTAGAGATATATATATATTTCTCATATTCTTATTTTTTACTCAATATTCAAAAAAATTATTAATTTGTCCTAAAAATTAAAAGAAATTTCATAATGCATGTAAAATTATTGAATATTATTTTTGAATATGAATTTTAAAGAAAAAGTAAAATCATAATTTATTCGATGAAAAAGAATTTTGATGTGTAACTATGTAGACTATATTTAATTATATCTAAGCTACAATATTAAAAATTCATTCTTTAGACTATGATTCAATATTTTATTTTTTTCAATAAAAATTTAAGCGATAAAAATTATTAGCACAAGAAACTATCATTATAAAAAATTTAAGTTGTTACTTGTGTTTTAGTCATCATGACTTCTTCTTTTTTTATTAACTTTATCTACTAGAAATTTAAATATATATGTAATGTGAGAAAATTGAAGGAAAGGTGTCTTTTGAGTCTTGAATGAAGGATTAGTGACATTGACCAACAGATAGGGTCAACCATCATTAGAATACTTGATTAAGTTAATTGTGGACTTAATTAATATTTTCAATACTTTCTAATTTTTTCAAAAATATAAATCAACCCAACCCACACCCCTCTTCAATCTAAATCAACCACTCCCTCCTCTCTCTCCAGCTTCTCTCATCTCTCTTCCAACCAACAGTTCTGCAAAATTTCTCCCTTCAACTTTCGACGATAAATAGTCGGGCGAGTTCTTTTTCGACTTTCAACCATCAATCGACATTAATACTTATCCGGCAATAACAAATTCGAGTTTTTCGTCCTCTCATTTCCTTTTTTCAGAAGTAAACAATTATGAAGAAACAGAGAAACTTGAGCCAACTACTCTTCTGGTATTAAAATGTGGACTGAATAAAACCCTAATTTCTGATATTTCTACATTTTTTCTTCTTTTTGTTGAATTATTGATTCGAATTTATTGGTGATTTTTGGTCACTGTTGATGTTCTTAGTATGTGTGTGTGTATGATGCGTTGGTGTTGCTGCATTGAGTTGTTGTTTGTCTTGGTAGAAATGGTATTGCAACAGTTGAAATATTTGATGTAATATATGAAACGTATGATGCAACATATGAAAAATCTGATTCAACTATGAAAATCTGATGCATCAGGTGAACAATCTAACAGATCATTCATCTGTTACGACAGATGAATCTTTTGTTTGGAAGAAATCTAAACAATATTGATCCAACAAATAACTGACTAGTGATCTATTTTTATTGTTCCTAATGGTTTACTCTTTATTTTGCAATAGATTAGGACTGTTTTTATTCTTTTCAATGGTTTACTCATCCACTGCAACAGGTCGGTTATTTGTTACAATAGATAACATACCTGGTGCAACAAATTAGTGATTCATTTTTATTCTTTCCAATGGTTTACTCATCCATTGTAACAGGTCTGTTATATATTGCAACAGATAAAATACTTGGTGCAATATATTAGTGATCTATTTTTATGGTTTCCAACGGATTACTCATCCATTGCAACGGGACAGTTATGTGTTGCATCAGATAAAATATCAGGTTCAATAGATAGTGTTGTTTTTATGGTTCCCACGGATTACTCATCTATTACAATAGGTCGGTTATATGTTGCAACAGATAACATACCTGGTGCAACATATTAGTTGTCTGTTGGAACTGTTATATTACTGTTATGCATTAATCAATTATAATCTATGTTATGTTCCTATTAATTTAAGATAACATGGATCCCAAAAGAAAAGAAATCGAATCAAGTCCAAGTAAAGGAACAAGTGTAGCAGCTCAGCTACATCCACCACTCTATTAGCTTGCTTTACAAGCGTTATCTCAATCAGGAGCATAAGATAATGAACATGAGAAGGAGGAATTTTTTAAAAGAGATGATCCAAATGCTAATAGCCCTTCCATCAAAGAGTTGGTCAAAACCTTCAGCATTGATTGTTATCATGTGAGAATGCAGTGCGATGGTTCCACAGATTTAACGGGTGATCTCGTGGTTAAGTCAGTCATGGGAAAATCTTTTGAAGCATTAAGAAAAATACTTTGAGAACAAAAACTGGATTCTTATTTTAGGGAAAGCTGCTTTGGGCAATATCTTGATTTGTCGGAGGGCAACAATGCTCGTTTTCAAATGAAAATGGTATATGATCTTCTCAAGCACAGGTTTATGTATGAAAACAAAGATAATATGGATGAGGTGTGGATAAATTACTATTGCATACCTATTTGTTTTAGTTGGGAGGAGTTTTCCATACTTACCGGACTAAAATTTTATCCTCGTTCTCCTTCTCAAGTTATACCTACTCTGACCTAAAAAAAAACCACCATGCACACCCAAAAAAAGGAAAAAACAAGTTGAGTGATCGTGATGACCTGGTGTCTATTGTTGGTCCAAGCTTCAAAAACAAAAATCTAATTGAAGCGTTAAAAGGTAAAGGACTTTCAAAGAAGCACAAGAAATCATTGTGCTTGGTTTGGTTTGTAAATAATGTTCTTTGGGAGAGAGACGTTGATAACAACATAAGCCTCAGTTTAATAAACCTCTTAGAGGATCTTGAGGCATTTAACAACTATCCTTGGGATTATGAAAGCTTCAAAATGATTGTCGAATATTTGTTGACTCCGTTAACGCCAAAAACAGTCAACTTATATGGTTTTCCATGGGCCTTCATGGTAAATATTTCTTTTATCATGATATGATTCATTATTTTTTTATTCAATAATGCTTTTGATTTATTGGAGTTATGTTATAGGCTTGGGCATTTGAAGTCATTCCTTATTTGAGACAACAAGTGAAATACCAGGAAGAAGTTTCCTGTCCAAGAATTCTAAGATGGTTGTCGTCTAAAATCGATAAAAATATAAAATTTCTTGATCTTTTCAATCCCCCCAAGGAAGCAGTAAGTCAAATTCTAATCAAGTTTTTATTTTAATTAACGATTAAATGATTTCATTATCATTCTTAATATATGTATCGATTTATTTTAGATTGTCCATCTGTGGCTTGTTCTCACCAATCGAGAGTTAAAGATGCAATTTTTTTTACTTTACGGTCTGTGCAAACTTTATTAGACCCTAAACTCGTTGATGGAATAAAAATAAAATTGTTTGGAGCAAAAGTCATCACAAGAAAAATAATTTTGGAGGGTGGGGCTAATGATGCTCCTCTTACAGTTTTTAAAAGAACAAGCCATTATGATTATGATCATAATGGTTGTACAAATTTTTCTCTAGATTTTGCTGCATCTATCGAATGTTCTTCATGCAAATATCAAGACTGCAAGGCAAAACATGATGGAGTGATTAATGTTATTAATGCACTAACTACTTCTGTAAAAGAAATGACATCTAAGAGGGGTGTCATTCCAACAAAGAGGATTTCATATCCAGACACTCCACTAGAGATCAAGGCGGCTAAAAGGAGAAGGAAAGAAACTTCCAAGTCATCATCAATCATAAAAAAAAAGATTACAACGCCTCTATCTTTGTCTTACACCGATGTTCAGTGTGCAAGAGCCGCAGAAGAGCAGCATGAGCTGAAGAAGGTGAATGTACATCATCTATTCCATAAAAACAAACAGGCATATATCTGTTTCAATAGATGATACATTTGTTGAAAATTATCAAATAGATATATTCATCTATTGCAACTGTTGTCTAACCTGTTGCATCAGATTTGTTATCTGTTTCAATAGATGAGTCTTATGTTGCAACAGATGGGTCATCTATTCAAAATTATCATACTGCTCGGATTTACCTATTTGAATTTATCCCAATAGATAATCCATCTGATACAACATAAGACTCATCTGTTGCAATAGATGAAAAATCTGTTATATATCTCTACTTAACATTGACAATTCTGGCTTTCCAGGTGGATGTCACAACTACTATCAAAAAGCATAATATGATAGTTGATAATCCATCAACTGCTTCCAAAGATGAAGAAAACATGGAGCCTGTCAGTTTGGGAGAACGGAAGAATTACCCGTTTGAAGGGTTCAACATCTTGGACGAGGCTCCAAAAAAACTAACACAGTTGATAAATGACTATTCAAAATGGATTACCAATGGGCTGTTAAAGAATTATGCCTGCAGGTACATAAATTAATTTTATGGATATTGGTTTATACAATTCTTGTTGTAAGAACCTGACATTAACACATATAAATCATTATGTAGAAAACAAAATGGCGAGCGCTACAAAATGAACGAATCGAGTCTTGGTTTTGATATGTTTGACTTTGTTATTGCACATTCCAAATGAAGAATGGGTTCTATTTGACGTCACACCCCCAAACTTGCTGGAATGATAAGGTTTAAATGCCATACATATTACTATTAATTAATACTTTATTTAATTGCATCTGTGTATTGATTTTTTCATCACGCAATTCAAAATATTTGATAATATGTGCATCACATAGATGTCATTTTTTACTACCTCCGAAAGAAGGCCAAGTTGTAAACACAAGAATAATATAAATACACAACAGACAATTATTTGTACAAAGTTTATATCAATAATGCCTACGATAGGTATTGTCAACAGCAGACGAAAGTTTCTCGAAACGAGGAATGCTTAATCAACATCATCAAAGGTTTTAGCATTCTGGATGGCTTACCTTGGCATTTGGTTGATGAAGTGTGCATCCTAATTAATTGTAGTGATGAATTCCATTTGGTGTTGGCTGTCTTCATTCTAAAAAAGAGGCCCATCCGAGTTTATGACTCGATGTCGCGAAGAAGACGTTTTAGGCCGTGGTCTGAGATACAAAAGCTGGCTAAACTATTGTCTACTTACCTTGATATGAGTGTTTTTTGGATCAAAAGGTTCGTACTGATTGGTCGACGGTTGAAACATACCGGGATAAAATAGCTAATCCATTTGATATACAATATGTTGACGGAATTGCTCAACAAACCATTGGTAGCCTATGAGTTTAAGTGTCATGATTTAGTTTCATTTCACAAATTTCACAACTCTTGCATGAACTGCAATATATGGATTATCTATTTCTTATAACATAGGGATTGCAGTCCTTTTGTTGCCACCTATGCTGAGTATTTGAGCGATGGATTAGAAGTACCAAATGATGGACTTGATGCCGGATTACTCCGTAAAAGATGTCTTGCTCATTTATGAAAACATGGAGAAGTAAAAACTCAGAAGCTATACGCAACCAACGTTAAAGATCCACAACGACCAAAGCCGAATTTCATAGCACTAGATGAAGAACAACTTTTCCATATTGATTTATTCTTTATAGATTGAGTCCGTCAATGTAATAACCTGTCCTCCTTAGTTTAACTTGTTGATTTATTTGTAGAGTAGATCGTTTGTACCCATAATGATTTATTTTACAATTCATTTATTTGTTGAGTTATTTCATGTAATTTCCAAAGGCTTTGATTTTTTTAATTCTGTCTATGAATATAATTAATTCTGAGTTTTGAACATGTTAATTAAAATGGAGTACTAGATTGAAATATTACAACAGATAATACATCTGCTGTAACAGATGGCATAACTTATCAGACAGATTAGACATATGTTGCAACATGAGATGCAACACGTAGGTCATCTACTGGAAATTATATAACAGGTCTTCTTACTTTTTTATTTACTCCAATAGATTACCGATCAATTGCAATAGATAAGTTATATGTTGCAACAGATCGTAAATCTGTTGCAACAGACAGACACGAAATATCTGCATAACGCAACAGATGACCAGCCTATTCCAATAGATAATCAATCTATCACAACAAGTACTATATTTGTTATGACAGATATAAAATCTATTTCATTATAAAAAATCAACTTTGCCAGACATAAATATTATTAACCCTACATGTATAGTGAATTGGCTTGAAATGAAAATTTGTTATCGTGTTTGTCTCTGTCTTTTTACATGTTCTTTTTTATACACGGGCTCCAACCATTTATTTAGTACCCCATATTCCCAGACCCATTGCATCTTTCCTACAATGGTGTCGCACATACCAATCATTTGTATGCCGGTCAGCAAACACTCGATGTATGAAAGTGAGTACGGTCGCACACTGCACTAGTTGTATTTTTTGGGAGTTGGTTATTTTTATTTCGACCTTCAAAAACCCATGATTCCTTCACCAAAACTTCAACTGACAAATGATCCATCATTTTACTCTGCGTCAACAACTTGGTCAACAACTTCAAGAGTGGTTGCATGTGGGTTAAAAACGTCTTCTCGCTGAACACAGGTAAGTTGCATTCATAAACCTTAATCTTTTCCTCATATATTAGTATCTAAATAGTGAGAAAATGGGTAACATCAACGTTCATGACTGCAAGGATTCTCTTTGCCTTGGTACAGCTCTTGCCATGTGGATATGGCCTCTTTTCTCTAACATATTTAATCGCTTCTTCATCCCATTGGAACATAGAAACTAACTGATCAAATCCTGGGCCACTGGAATCAGCTATCTTACAGAGTTTAGCATACCTATCCTTGAAATTATTATAGAAGTTGAGGTCCGCTATTCTATCGGCAGTATCATAAGCATCCGGGTACGCTAATTGCAAGCCTCTTATGAGACAGAGAATTTCATCAACATACTGTGGTATAAGAAGACAATTTTTAAATAGGTTAGTAATTGTAAAGAATAAAAACACAGTCGAAAGAATTCGATGCAGAGGGTTCTCTGAATCAGTTCACAGATTACCCAGCCAACGCAACTTATGCAACAAATATGTATTATGTTACAACAGAATACCAAGTTTTTGCAACAGATTACATATCTTCTATGTAGATTCTTCTTCATGGAGTAGATTGGAAGGGTAGTTTATCAAAATTAAACTAACCTTGTCGTCGTACCACACACACATATTTGTCATATTTGAGAAGTCTTTGGCGGCAAATGAATGCATGGTGTATTCTTTTTTAATCTCCATCTTGATGAATTCTTCCAGTTCTTTCTTCTTCTCCTTTCCAAGTGCTACAAATATGTCTACCTTTTTCGGCGGCCCCTGAACTTCAACAACTATTGGAGCGGGGAGAGTTGTAATTTTTGCTGATTTTAGAACGGAGAGAATTTGTCTAATTTTTCTTCTCTTCCTTTTAACCTCTACTGTAGGAGTGCATGGCTTCCTCACCTTATTGGATGGTATGACACCCCTCCTAGATTTTAATTCCTTGGCAGCTTCAGCAATAGCCTCTAGCTTGTTGAAGAGTTTATCTTCTATGTCCTTGTACACATTGCATTTACAATAAGAATATGATGGTAGGGAGGGGTGAGAGGGACCACTGTAAGGGTAGGAGGGAATGGTGTAGGGGAAGGACCTGTGCAAGGGGTGCTTTCAAAACTATTTATTTTTTGTTGAGCACCAACATACTCATAATCATGATTGGCAGTAGAAGCAGCAGCAGGATGGCTACCACCATCATAAACAACTCCACCAGTAACACCCCCAGAAGAAGCACCCGGATCTATTGTAGTTTGAGTTTGGTCGTGAAGAGCTTCAACATTAGACTGATCGTGCCTAACTTCTCTTCTTATGAATGTTCCTCCATCCAATTCCTTCTTTATTAACTCCACCGTTGGGTCTTATTTTGTATCAACAAGACCCAGAGTAAGAAAAGAAGTCATTCCTAGCTCATCAATGGTAGGCACGATCCAAGGATGCATAACCTATAAAAAAAATAATAGGAGGAATTTAAATTATATAATAATAATTTGCATTCAGTTGGGTTACATGGGGCTTGGGTTATGTTAACACAACCAACTTATGCAACAGACGATCTATTTACCGCAACAACTGATCTATATGTTAAAACAGATTAATAATATATTACATTAGAATACCCATCTGCTGCATAATTTACAGTAGATGGGTAATCTGTTGAGTAGGGTTCAGATAACAGAGCAACATATGGTTAATATGTTGAAAAATATGGATCATCTATTGCAACAGATTACCTATCTGTTGCACCAGTTGTAGTTCACGAGTAATCTATTACAACAGATGGAACATATATTCAATATCTTTCTTTGAGGCAAATTATTTTAGTTGAAAGAGGACATACTGCATAATCCGGAGGGTTAACGAGATCAACCTTGTTAATATTTTTTTTGCTGCTCTCTACTACATCCAACCAGAGGATTACCCATCTGTTATTTGTTGCAACAGATTTCATTGTATTTAGGATAAACTAGGGAAGAAAGAATAAGACCCTCATTAACTTAATGTGAAGATTAATAATAGTACATACATCGATCTAGGTGTAACGAGGGATGAATGAATGAGCTTAAAGGGTTAATTACAAATCTAATTGAGTCGTTGTATTTACATGGTGTTAGTATTACGTTCATCCCGACTCGAGCCATCGATCGATCACTCTAAGTTGAATGTGTTCTCATTAACTTAATGCTGAGATTAATAATAGTACCTACATTGATCTAGGAGGAATTATAGATGGATGAATGATCACAGAGGGTCAACTATAACTTCAATTGAGTTTTTTGGCAATTGCATAATAAGACGGTACTGCATTCCTCCCGACAAGAGTCATCGATCGATCACTCTGAGACGAACCGATTCTTACTACCATGTATGTTCAACTAATACCTTAATTAAATAATCTGGGACTAGGGGTGAGTTTTCATAGGGTCAACTATAACTTTAATTGAGTCTTTTGGCAAATGCATGATGAGACGAGACTGCGTTCCTCCCAACAAGAGTCATCAATCGATCACTCTGAGCCGAACCAAATCTTACTACCTCATATGTACAACTAATACCTTAATTTATTAATCTAGTATTAGGGGTGAGTTCTCATAATGTCATCTATAATAGATGACAACACCTATTTGATAATTTACAACAGATGGGTAATCTATTGCAACATATGACTCAGTCCATTTGATAGTTTACAACAGATGGGTAATCTGTTACAATAGATGACTTAATCTGTTTGATAGTTTATAATAAATTCGTTATCTGTCATAAAAAATGGCTTAATCTGTATGATAGTTTATAATAGATGTGTAATATATTGCAACAGATTACATAATCTGTTTGATTTGATCCAACAAAAAAGACATCTGTTGCAACAGATTAAACATTTTTTTATATATAATTCAATTGAGTTCATATGTTATACTAATATCTTAATTGAATGTGAGTTCTCATTGGGTCAACTACAACTTCAATTGAGTCTTTTGTCAATTGCATGTGAAACAATACTGCGTTTCTCCCGACCAGAGTCTATGATCGATCACTCTGAGTTGAACCGATTCTTACTACCTCATATGTTATACTAATACCTTAATTGATTAATCTAGGACTAAGGTACTAATACCTTGATTGAATAATCTGGGACTGGGGGTGAGTTCTCATAGGGTAAACTATCGATTAATATAGGACTAGAGGTGAGTTCTCATAGGGCTAGCCACAACAGATGGCAGCGCGTATTTGATAATTTACAACACATGGATAATCTGTTGTGACATATGAAATCCATCTGATAATTTACAACAGATGGGTAATCTGTCGCAACAGATGACTTAATCTGTTTGATAATTTTCATCAGATTCATAATCTGTTGTTACCTAATCGAATTTCTAATTTATAACAGATGAGAAATCTGATGCAACATGTTGAACATTTGTTTTTTACAATTTTAATTGAGTTCATATTTTAGACTCCTAAATTGATTAATCTAGGACCAGGGGTGAGTTTTCACAAGGTCACTTTCTAGAGTAATCGGTCAACTACAACTTCAATTTTTTTTATATGATTTTAAAAATTACGCATATATTTTATGATTTTAAAAATAATTAAGATCATTTTGAACCAAATTAATATTTTCAAAACTACTTGCCATTTTTTTCCAAAATACAAATCAACCCATACAAAATGTTTCATCATTTCAAATTACGAGGTCTGGCTCTTTCTCTCTCATTCTCACTGAACAATACAGTACGTATAATAAATACTCAATAAATTTGCTCAACCCTCCACAACAAATCTCTTTTCTTCTCATTTTTTACCACATAAGTGTTATTTTCGACATCATTTTTGCTTGTATCAGTCATTTTCTTTGTCTTTGTAGGCAACAGAGTTCGAGAAGAGCTCTATATTTATTTATTTTTTTTAAAAAAAGGTCTTTTAAGTTAATGATGAAAAATAAAGCTTTTAGTTGTATTATCTTCGATAATGGATTTACAATTTTGAATTTTGATGGTAAAATTATAGGAAGAACTCGAGAAATCCCTAGTTTCTGTTGCAGTGTTCCGTTGACTATCGTGGTATAGTTGGATGGTGGTGGTGGTGGTGGTGGTGTTGGTAGTCGTCGTGGTGGCATTGGTTGATGGTGTTTGTGGTGGTGTCGGTATTCATGGTGTTTGCTTATTTATTAGCATTGGTTGGTGGTGTGTGTGGTGGTGACTGTTGGTGTGTCGGTATTCGTGGTGTTTGTAATGTATTTTTTAAAATCTATGCATACATCAACAGTAATGTAATTTTTATTTTTCTTTGTCAGTAGGTAAAATATGTCTCCCAAAAGAAAAGAAAGTGAAAGTGGATCAACGTCTGACCACTTAAAAAAAAAGGCTACAGTACAGAGGAATTCAGAGGAGCTTCCTGAACAATCTTAGTCAGGGAAAAGTGAAGCTGAGGAGAGATGTCAAAACAACATTGAGGGAGGTGGACAAGGGTCCATAGATGGTGATGAAGAAAATAAAAGTGAGAAAGAAGAGGAATTGGAGAGTCAGAAAGAGAAAGAGAATGATCGTCAACATGATGATAATGGATCACCGACGGGGCATGAGTTAATATTGATATCCCAGCATGATCCTGTCAAAACTTTTAGTATTGACAGGTTTGAAGTTGCGATGCCAATAAATAACCCAAAAGGAAAACAACTAACTGGTCAAATTGTACTTAAATGTCAGATGGTGAAAAATTTTAAATATTTTATAAAAATTATGAAGAACGAAAACATAGGCGAACTTTTTAAGAAAAGCTTCTTTGGATGCTTTCTTGAGCTGCCTTAGGACCCCTCTGCCCGTATCCATTTTTGTATGATGATGATATATAGTTTTCTCAAGCGTAGGATCAAGTACACGGGGGATGATAAAGATCCAGAGAACGGGGTAAAAAGAAGATGGATGAAATCTGGATCAACTACTGTGGCATGCCTGCTTGTTTTGGCTTGCTAGAGTTTGCCATAGTGATGGGCCTGAGATGCCATAGTCCAGAAGGACCACCACCCCATAAAACATCCAAGGCAAGAAAATACAAAGGAAAAATAGATGGGTTGTTTGACATTGCTCAACGTGGCTACAAAGCATCGAATTTGTTGACAGTTCTCGAGGATAAAACCATACCAGAGTAGTACAGGGAGCAATTGTGCTTAGTTTGGTTTGCCCATTCGGTTATATTGGAAAGAGACGTTAACAAGGTCCTAGAAGATGATTTGTTGGCGCGTGCTAAGAATTTTGAGAAATTCAACAATTATTCCTAGGGATATGATAGCTTCTACTTGACTGTCCAATATTTACTAACAAAGCTATCCTCAGGGACGGCCATATTATACGGCTTTCCTTGGGCTTTCATGGTAAAATTAATCACTAATTTTACTCATCCATTAATTTATATTAAATATAGTTATTATGATTTTTTTTTGCTTGCTTCCTGTTTACACTTTTTAGGCTTGGTCATTTGAATCAATTCCTCCCCTTCAAAAGCAGTTAATGGATTACCCGGATGAGGTTTCTCCAAGGATGTTTAGGTGGTTGGCTGTAAAGAACAACACCAATATTAAGGAGGATGATCTCTTTAATCCTCCAGATAATTCAGTACGTCTTCTTCAAGTAAAATAATTCTACTCAAAGATAAGAAAGATATTGAACAGATGTTATATCTGGTGCATGAGATATTATATTTAATGCACCAGATGGGACATCTATTGTGATGAGGTATATCTTGCATCAGATTACCTATCTGAGGCTTTGGTTGTCTGAACCTGACTCCTAAAAGATTAACCATCTACTACAAATTATGCAATAGATGTTTAATTCGATAAAATATCATTCATCTGTTGTGACGTACAAATTATCTGTTGTATAATAGATTACCCGTATTATGCACCTGTTGCAATAGATGATTGATATTTTTCATCAAATTATCTATGTGTTGCTCTATTTCTCTGAACCATACTCAAATGAATTTTAGCTATATACTACAAACTATGCAACAGATGGGTCTTTTGTTTTTAAAATATAGCCCAACTGTGAAAATTATTATATTATATGATTTAAATACATCTGTCTTTTTTTTCTTTTTTATAGGTTGTGCATTCATGGATCGTGCCTATTGAGGAGGAGTAGGTGATGACTTCTTATATTACTCTAGGTCATCTTGATACTATTGCAGACCCAATGGTGGAGTTAATAAAGAAGGAATTGGCTGGAGCAATAGCTATAAGAAGAGTAGCTAGGCAAGGTCAGCCTAATATTGAGGCTCTTCATGACCAACCTTTTACTAAGGCAGATATGGGTACTTCTTCTGGTGGAGTTGTTGGCATTGGTGGAAGGCATGTTGATACGGCTACCACTCGTGATGAGGAGCATGTTGATTCTCAATAAATAATAAATATGTTTTAAAACACCTCTTTTTTCCCTTACACAGGTCCCTCTTCACCCTCGTGCTCTCGTTGTGAATAAGATAAGTGCAAGGACAGACATGATAAACTCTTTGAAAAATTAGAGGTTATCTCTAAATCTATCAAGGAATTCAAATCCAAGAGGTGTGTCATACCATCCAAGAAGGTGAGGGAGCCACACACTCCTACAGCGTTGTTTAGGAGAAAGAAAAGAGCAATTAGAGACGTAATTTCTGCTCGAAATTCAAAAGAAATTATAATTCCTCCTTTTCTAAAAGCTGTTGAAGTTCAGGGTCCAATCAATGAAGGTGGACATTTACGAGAAACTTGGCACCGAAGAGAAGAGGGTCTACAACTTTCCAAGAATGCCAAGCCAGGTGCACCAGATTACCACAGGCCTTTCTTTTCCCCACAAGACTTCCAAACTATGACTGATACCCATATACTGTATGAGGATAAGGCAAGTTTACTTTTCCTAACGTAGCCCTTCTAATCTACCCCATGAAGAAGAAGATACGCAATAGATTTCACATCTTTTGCAACAACTGGGTATAGTGGTGTAACTGGTTGTGGTTTTGTTGCAACTTATTATCCATCTGTTGCATAAGTTGCATTGGATTATTGATTGAGAAAACCCTATGCAACAAATGGACCATCTGTCGCATCTTTATAATTACTAAACTATTTAAAAATTAACTTCTTTAAAAATTGACTTCTTATCTCACAGCATGTTGACATAATTCTCTACCTCATGAGGGAAAGGCAATTAACGTACCAGGAAGCTTATAGCACTGCTGATAGGATAATGGACCTCAATTTCTACAAGAAGCTCAAGGATAGGTACGATCAACTGAATAGAGAGGCGTCAACTCTTGGCGTGGGACTTGATTTCCTAGTTCTTACGTTGGTTTTGGATGAAGAAGAAACATCAAGATATGTTAAATAAGACAGGCCAAATCCATATGGCAAGAGCTGTACCGAGGCAAAAAGGATTCTTGCATTCATTAGTATGAATGACATGCATTATCGGGCTGTTGAGATACTACTCGAGGAGGGAAAGATCAATGTTTATGACTCTACATACCTCTCATCGATGATTTTGATCTTTTTCTCCTTGTTGATCCACTGATGGTATTGTTTTCCATCTTGTTGAAGGAGAGTAAACTGATGAATCATTTGCCCAAGAAAGTGTTGATGAAGAAATCATGGGATTTTGATGGTTGAAATAGGGAAATGATCCTTCCAAAAGATGATGCCGCTAAAGCAAGCAACTCACACGCTCTTGCACACATCGAATGTTTGCTGACCGGCACAAAAATGGCCAAGCCAACGACTTTTATGTGCGATAACTCTGTGGAAAACCTACAAGAGGTTTAGGCTTATGGGGTACTAACTGGACGCTTGAAGCCTATGTATATAGAAGAGCTTGTGAAATAGAAATTTTAATTTCAAGTCACCCTTTACTTTATTACATGTACATGTAGTGGCAATAATTTTTTAATGATGAAAGTTGAGTTTTTTTATAATGCAATAGATTAGATTGTCAATCTGTTGTAAAATATCTTTAATCCGTTCTGGCAGATAGTTTATCTGTTGCAATAGGTTAGTCATTTGTTGCATTAAGCCGATGTTATTTCTATGAATAATATAATAATCTAAGTCTAATCTGTTGCAATAGTGAAAATACCTGTTTGATAATTTGCACAGATGACCTAAATTTTACAACATATGCCTAAATCTTTTTGATATTTTTCAATAGTTATGCTTGAATATCTATGTGCTCGCCAACAACAAACCAGTAGCAAATACATACACCACCATAAAAATTTCAGCAATTAGGCTTCAATATCCATGTGCCCAACAACACCAAACCAGTAGCAATAACAACAATAATATAGTATCTTCTTACTCGATTTTGTTTCTCTTCAGAAGCCTTGACTTTGTTCAACAAACCCCAAATTACACGATTTGCTTATGAAGGGTGTCATTCTTCATACCAATCAAAGTAATCACATCCAACCAATTTCTATAAAAAAATAGAACACAATTACAAAATAATTACAAGTCAACAATTAATCAATTAATTAAATAAAAAAATATTACCTTTGAAATCTTACAAGTAAAAAACCTACGACCCGAATTTAGTTGAGTCAAGAAGTCTTTAACAGAGCTTCATTACCGCACTTACAATATCAAAAATCTTTATCACAAAAAATAGTGGAAGATGCGCTCAACATTGTCAAGGTCAGTTGGAAAAAATGAAAGTAATAATTTGAAGAATTTGGATAGATATAAGAAGATGATGACGAAGAAGAAGATTTGGAAATTTAGGGTTAAATTTTAAGAGGAAGATGAATATATAAGACAATGGGGGGAAAAATGACCGTTGGGGGCCAAGTAACGTCAAGTCAGCGAAATGTGCTAGGACTGACACTAACACATTTGATGCCTATTTTATTTTATGTGTTTAAAATGAACATATCTACTTGATGCCTATTTTATTTTAGGTGTTTGAACTGAACACCATCGATGGGTTGCACCTTTTTTATTTCAATTTACTTTAACCTTTTTACACATAGTGGCAATTTTTATGCCCAACAAAAGTTAAATTTTTATAATGCAACAGATTCTTCATCCGTTGTAACAGTTATCCTACCTGTTCTGACATATAGTTTATTTGTTGTAATAGGTTGGTCATCTATTGCATTATCTCGATGTTTTTATCTAAAGTCTATCTGTTGCAACAATGGAAAGACCTGTTTGATAAATTCCAACAATAACCTACCTGTTGCAACATATGTATAAATTTGTTCGATTATTCTAATAGATATGTCGTCTATTGCAACAGATAAAGTCCATCTGTTGTAACATATGTCTAAATCTGTTCTTTTTTTCCCAATAGATGTGTCATATGTTGTATTATCTTGATGTTTTTATCCAAAGTCCATCTGTTATAATAGTGGGAAGACCTGTTTGATAAATTCCAACAGATCACCTACCTATTGCAATATATGTCTAAATTTGTTCAAATTTTCCAATAGATATGTCGTCTGTTGCAATAGATACATTATCTATTGTAATATTTGAATCTAGTATTCCTTTTCAATTAATAATTTCAAATTTAAGAATAAATAAAATTCGTAGACAAAATAAAATAAATCGAAGCCTTCATAAATTAGCTGAAATAAGTCACCGAATAAATGAAATGTAAAAAAATTGTTATGGGTACAGATCTCAACAAATACATCAACAAAAATTTAAGTATACTGCCAAGCATTGCTTTGACAGGCTCAAGATATAAAGATCTACTAAGTATGGACAAGTTGTTCTTCATCCGATGCAATGAAATTTGGTTTTGCTTATCGTGGATCTTCATTGTCGCTTGCGTATGATTTTTGTGCTTTCTGTTCTCCGTATTTCCATAAAAAGAGTAGCATATTGTCAATGTTATTCAGCAGTAGCTTCTTATATATCCACATGGAAAGATAGAATTGCTCAATGCTAATCACGGAGATATAACAAAACGGAAGAGGATAACTCTTTTTTTCTAGCAAATCAAACAGGTCTTCCTCCTGTTTTAAATTGTCCCAAACATATTATGTTTCTGTTGCAATAATGAATCAATTGTTGGGACAAATTTCTACATGAGGAAGACCCTGTGTGATAATTTCCAATGGATGAACTATCCGTTGCAACATATGAATCATCTGTTGCAGCAGATAGGCCGTCTGTTAGTACAAATAAAAGTTGTACGAAGAGCTATTTGATTAGCTAAAACAGATGAGACATATGTTGCACTAGATAAAGCATCTGGTACAACAGGTTAGTCAACTGTTGCAACAGATATATATATCTATTTGATAATTTTCAGTAAACATGTTATTTGTTAAAACAAATATGTGTCTGTTTGTTTTTTCAGTCGTAAGACATATAATATATTCACCTTATTTAGCTCGTGCTGCTCTCTTTTGGAAATTATACGTTGCTCAGTGCAACACGCAGAAAGAGGAGTTGTAATTTTGCTTTTTTGGATACCTGATAATTCCCTGGAAATCACTCTCCTTCTCTTCTTAGCCCTAATCTCTAATGGAGCATATGGAAATAAAATCCTCTTTGATGGAATGAGACCCCTCTTAGATTTTAATTCCTTTTCAAAAGCAGTTTATGCATTAATAGGATTAATCACTACATCATGTTTCACCCTGAAGTCTTGACATTTGCATGCAGAACATTCGCTGGAAGAGGCAAAATCTGTATAACCAGTATGATCATACTCATAATGATTTACTTTAAATACTGTAAGAGGAGCATCATTAGCACCAACAGCAGCACCACTACCACTACCAATATCTCCATCAACAACAATACGCCCATACTCCAAAATTATTTTTCTTGTAATGGCTGTTGCTCTAAACAATTCCATTTTTATTCTGTCGATGACCTTAGGGTCCGATAAAGTTTGCACAGACCGTAAAGTAAGAAAAATTGGCATCTTCAACCCTCAATTGGTTGGAACTAGCAAATGATTCACATTTTAATATAAATCATTACATATATTAGAATGATGATTAGATTATTCAAAAAAAAGATAATTAAAAGAAAAAATTAATTATAATTATACTTACTACATCCTTCAGGGGGTTGAAGAGATCAAGAAATTTTATATTTTATCAGTTTTGGCTGACAACCATCTCAAGATTCTTGGACAGGAAACTCCTTCCTAGTAGTTCACTTGTTGTCTCAAATAAGGAATGTCTTTAAATACCCAAGCCTATAAACTAACGCCAATAAATCAAAATCATTATTGAGTAAAAAAATGAATGATATCATAATAGAAGAGAGAAACATTTACCATGAAAGCCCATGGAAAGCCATATAAGTTGACTGTCTTTGGCGCTAATGGAGTCTACAAATATTTGACAGTCATTTTGAAGCTTTCAAACCCCCCATAGATAGCTGTTAAATGCCTTAAGATCCTCGAAGAGCTTTATTAAATCGAGGCTTATGTTGTTGTTAACATCTCTTGCCCAAAGAATATTATGTACAAGCCAAACCAAGCACAATAACTATTTGTGCTTCTTTAAAAGTCCTTTACCTTTCAAAGCTTCTATCAAATTTTTGTTTTTGAAGCTTGGACCAATAATAGACACCAGGTCATCACGATCACATCACTTGCCTTTGCCTTTTTTGGGTGTGCGGAGTGCTTGTTTTTGGGTTAGAATAGTTATAACTTGAGAAGGAGGATAACATTTTAGTCCAGTAACTATGGCAAACTCCTTCCAACCAAAACAAACAGGCATGCCATAGAAATTTATCCACACCTCATCCATCTTATCTTTGTTTTCATACATAAACCTACGCTTGAGAAGTTCATATACCATTTTTATTTGGAAACGAGCACTGTTTCCTCCAACAAATCAAGATATTTTCCAAAGCAGTTATCCCTGAAATAAGCATCCAACTTTTGTTATCGAAGTATTTTTCTGAAGGCATTGAAAGATTTTCCCATGGCTGACTTAACCACGAAATCACCCGTTAAATCTGCGGAACCATCGCACTGTATTTTCATAGGATAATGATCAATGCTTAAGAATTTGACCAACTCTTCGGTGGAAGGTCTATTAGCATCTGTATCATCTCTTTTGAAACATTCCTCCTCCCCGTGTTCATCATATTCTGCTCCCGATTGAGATAACACTTGTAAAACAAGCTCATAGAGTGGTGGATGTAGCCTATCTGCTTTACTTGTTCTTTTACTTGGACTTGATTTGGTTTCTGTTATTTTAGGAACCATATTATCTAAAATTAACAAGAGCATAAAGTAATATATTATTGTTGATTAATTCATCATTAAAAAAGGATAACAGTAAATCAAACAAGCAAACCAGTAAAATAACAGTTGCAACAGATCACCGATCTATTGCACTAGGTAATATATCTGTTGCAGTATATAACGAAACTATTGCAACGGATGAGTAATCTATTTCAACAATACAAAATATACCACTTATCTTTTAAGACAAGTGAATAGTTTGTTCAACAGATCACACAACTATTGTGACATCACCTGTTGCAAAATATGAGTGATCTGTTGCAACAGTTAAATAATCCGTAGCAACGACTGAGTAGTCTATTGCGACAATACAAAACATATCACTCATCTGTTGAGAAAGATGAATGGTCTGTGCAACAGGTCAGACATATGTTATAACACATGAGTGATCTGTTGGAACAGTTATCAACGGTCAATATTGTTTAGATTTCTTCCAACATAGGGTCGTCTATGTGGCAGATGAATGATCAATTGGAAAATTAAGTCTTGGACTTTTCCTGTAGAAGAGATGGTAGGATTTTATCCAACAGGAGGTTCATCTATTGCATTAGATCATTAATCTGATGGTTATTCCATTGTACCAAATAGTTAATTAGTTGCATCAGATTTTGTATTCAAAGCTTAATCTGTTGCAACATATGGTAAAGTTGTTGTATCAGATTATTAATCTGTTGCATCAAAATTGTAATCTGATGGTTCCTCTGGTGCATCAGATGGTTAATCTATTGCATCATATGATAAATATATTGCATCAGATGGTTAATATGTTGTACTAGATGGGTAATCTGTCGGAGGAAATAGTAGGATTTTGTTAAACAAAAATAAAAAATTTCACCATTTTTACCAAGAACAAGAATAGAACAAATCAAACCAAATTGTCCTTTTGTTTTTATAAACACAAACAATAAAAATCAAACTTCAAAAAAATACAACAAACAACAAAATATCATAATTCACTTTGAAAAGAGAAGAGAAGAAATACCAAAAATTAGGTTTTATTCAGACCACATTTCAAATTAGTCCAACAAATATTAAAATTGTTAACCAATACTATAAGAGAAGTTGTCTCAATTTTCTCATTTTCTTCAAAACTAAAAAGGCCATAAATGTTTACTTGTGAAAGAAGAAAAAGACCGATGAAGAATTCAAAGCTGTTGTGGCCGGAGAGCAAGGTTGTCATGTCGATTGAAGTCAAAAAGGAACTTGAAGCCCAACTATTTGTAGTCAGATATTGAAGTCACCGAGGATTAAAATGAAAAATTTATAGAACAGTTGGTTGGAAGAGAGTAGAGAGAAGCTGTTGAGAGACGGATAAGAGACAAGTTGATTGAATTAAAGAGAGAAACTCGAATTCCAACTATTTATCATCAGAAATTGAAGGAAGAAATTTTGCAGAACTATTAGTTGGGAGAGAGTTGAGAGAAGCTGTCAAGAAAGAGGGGAGAGTGGTTGATTTGGATTAAAGGGGGTGTGGGTTGGGTTGATTTGTATATACGAGGTCGTATAATTTGGTTACTTAAATACTTATCTTACAGAAGATTGAATTTAACCAGGGATTATCTTAAAACTTAATTCAAACAGTTAAAAATTTGATTTAATTATAATTTGTTCTCAAAATATGTTATTTGGAATAATATTTGTTTGATTTTATTAAATCAAGAAGCTCAGGATTAACTGAAGTATTAATTTGTATTGAATTTTGATCTAATACAGTCAATCTATTCAGTTTAACCATAATTGAAATTAAATTGGTCAAAATTGCAATGCAGTTGGCCAATTAATTTTTAATTTGATCAAAAAATTTAAATAGATGACCAAATCCTAATTGAGGTTATGATTTAAATAACTCTAAATCCTATTAATAACCCACCAACCCATTTTTCATTACAAAATTGGTCCAACAATAATTTCAGTTGACCCATTACAGTAGCCCAACAATAACAAAACTGACCCAGCCCATCTTTAATACAACAACAAATACGCCTACCACCTCCACCTTCAACACAACAATAGTACAACGACAAAACCTAATTCCAACAACAACAGCTTGAATCAAATCAATGACATCACCACCAATAACCCAATGAACAACAACCTCAATAACTCGATGAAAATCAACCTGCCTTCAATCCGAACTCAACCCCAATGACTTGATATCAATGAAGCAACAGCAACCGCAAAATCCAAATTCAAAAAATCTTTTTAAATTTTGAATATTTGTATGATTTTTATGCAAATTATAGTCGTTAAACCTTATCCCCAAGTTGAAAATTTCAAAATTCCCAAATTGCCCTCTATAACCTTTTTCCCCACATCGGTGAGGGATCCAAATTAAACCCTTCATTTCCTTCTATAAAAAGCCTACTATGGAGCAAATTAAGAGAAAGTCTTGAAGGTTAAAAAGCTTTCAAGCAAAAACTCTCATTTTTCTAGTTAAAATTTTTTGTGAAAAAGTCATCGACTACTCGAAGTTATCAAAATCGCAGCGAAGCTTTTCCATGGTTGTTGAGATTTCATCGGTGGCTCGAGTCTCATTTTCTACTCCAAAATAAGTAATGCTTTATCTCTTTTAGTTTAAATATCTTCTTCTTGTTCTTCTAGTCGATTTGTTAGTGTTTTGGCCTTATAATTGTATTGTTCATAGTCGTAATCTAGTGGATGAAATTGTCTGCTATAGTTTTAGTTGCGATGATATTTTGTTGCAGTATTTTTTCATGAGAATTTTATCTTGTGTTATCTAGAATGTTTTCACGCTTACATTATACTATATGATATAAGCGGTTATGGGTTTGAAAATACTTTTTTATGTATGGAGAAAATCACGTCTTTCTTTCTATTGTTTCTAAAACATAAGCTTTAAAAAATTTCTTCCCTTCTCGTAATATTGCTAATTTCCAAAAATGTATTAATTATGAAAGCATTTGAATTAAATTTCTTTGCTATGATTTTTCCAATTGTTTAAGTGAAACAAGGTTAGGAGATGGAGTAGAATATCATAATTGTCTGCTTCTATCTGTAAGTGCCCACTGACAAGGTCTTTTTTTTTTAATATTTAAAATGCTTTAAGTATTTTTCCTGGTCTAATGACTAATTGTTTGAGTGATCGGGTGCGATAGGTGTAATACATTTGATTTACTTGTTGTTTTGTTTTAGCTGAAAAGCTCAAAGTCGGAAAAAGAAGAAGATGCTATATTTTGAAACTACTAGGCTCATATCTATTTCTCTAATCTTTGAATTCTTAACGAATCATTTACTTGCTGTCAGTGTGTATTGTTATGTCTCTTTAGAAAGATGTTCCTTTAATTTTATTTCTTTCATCAAGATAAAGGCTCTCATGTATGCTTAGAGTTATTTAATTCTAATCAAGAAGGTCATTAGCATTTGATTAGGTAAAATTGTAGTGTAGATCTCTGTCTCAATTTTTTAATAGTTAAATTGATATGTTAGTTCCCCAATTTAATTTGATGCTTCTTTTTCTTACTGAATGTGTTATATGTTTGTTGGATTGTAGTTAGGTGTTTTTATCTCGTAGGTTAGTTCATAATTTACCTCTTGCTTTCCTTCTAGTTATTTTTTATTTTTCAGAAAGAAGTTGATAGTCTTACTATTATTTTATCTATGTCTTCGTTACGATTTAGACTTGAGTTGTTGTTTTGGAGTTTGTCATGAAACAATCGAAGGTTCTAGTTTTCTAGGGGAAGTGTTTTGATCATGAAATCTTTTAATAAGTTTGTGAGGAGCTTTCATGATGTTTTGGTAGTCAACATTGTATTTCGAGTCAAGTATGAATATACATGCCCAATTTCCTCTGAAGAACGAATTGATTTGCGAATTTTGATTTGACAACTTAAATGATGATTGTTTAATTAACTTCCATGTTCAATTTTTATCTATTTCCTTCCCTATATATTTTTTTCTCAGTTTTGTTTTTTCGGAATGCATCCTTTACGCTGTGAAATATTCCTAGTTAGTATTATTGATTAGTAAGAAGATCAAACGTTGGTTTGATTACTTGAAATATGAAAAGGCAATCCCATATGTAGTATGAACTTGTTCAATATTCTATTTGGTTTGAATTAGTTGTGTTTTTGTATTTATTTTATCGAATTAATTACTCTTATTACGAATAAAAATCTAATCCTCCTCTTTTCTTCGGCATGAACAATCTGTTCGAGGTCCGAGTGGACTTCCCTTTTCTTTTCATTCACAATGGTCCAATAAGGCCCATCTCCTTGAGTCAGCCTCAAAACTAAGTCCAAAAGTTGACTATGCGGCATATCATACAAGAAGACAGAAGAAGGAAAATG
This sequence comes from Capsicum baccatum var. pendulum, assembly GCA_030864225.1. Lineage (NCBI taxonomy): Eukaryota > Viridiplantae > Streptophyta > Magnoliopsida > Solanales > Solanaceae > Capsicum > Capsicum baccatum. Next base: position 164,929,507 of record CM061560.1, read on the forward strand.
GGTCAAAAATCCATTGACAAAGTCGCTAAGAGATTCGAAAGTCTCATTTATTACCTTATTTTATATTTTATTTATTTATTTATTTATTTATTTATATATTTATTTATTCTTTTGGGGGCCTCGAAGCCAAAGTTGTAATTTAATACAGGTGGAATGAATTTTGGGCCTCAAAGATTTAAAATTAGTTTAGGACGAGTTATGCGTCAAAAACTCAAATATTTAGACTAGGACAAATGAAGATGAGTCAAAAGCCCAAATTTAGATTAGGGCCTGATAGCCTAAGTTTTCTAGTTTTTCCCTTTCTCCTTTATATGCTAACTATTTTTTTTTTCTGAGACTTAGTTAAAGATCACCGCTAAGTTGTCAAAATTCGTTTTTGCATAAATCTTGAAGACAATTTTTTTTTAATTGATTTCTTTAAAAAAAAAATTAACTTTCCCTTTTAAAGTTAATCAAAGTTGTTTTCAAATAGTCCAGATAGCCGCAATTTCACGGATACTCTTGGTGCCTTAACAACTTTTCAAGAGTCTTAATAAGAGTCACTTACTCAAAATTTCTATACTTAAAAGATTTTTTCTATTTTGAATCTTTTAAGTAGTATTTTTTAGTTTTTCTTTATATTTTCTCAAAAATCAAGTGGTGGCTATATAATTTCTTAGATTATTTTAAACTATTTTTAAGGTTTCAAAATAGTTTAAAAATTCAAAAAATAATATTTTCTAATTCTTCATGTCGAAAAAGGGATAAAACAGAAATGACGACTCTGTTGGGGATTTGTAACGAGGTTCTAACCAAATATTTGAATTAGCTTCTTTGACTAATTGTTGTAGTGTTTAAACTGTTCATATGTCTATGTGTTTAAATTTTAAGAAATTAAATTGTTGCATTTCAAATCATACTTTCCATTTAAGATATATAAATTGTTTGGGGTTTCGTGGATGTCCCAGCCTCTATTGTTCCATTCCAAATTAAGTGTTGGGAATACGACGATTTATTAGCATGTTAGGCTTCTAATTACTATTCATATTTCCAAATTCAAGTCGTCTGCTTGGGAACCTGGTTCAAACCTACTCTAGATACATAGGATAGGGCAAAAATTAAAACCCTCATTTAGGCATGAGCCTAGGATGACCCAATACCTGAGGAGATATTGGGCCTATTGGGAAACCTACGCTACATTTATTGACCACGAGCCAATTATAGACGAATCATACTTCTATGTTGAAGGAAGTTTATGCCAATTAATATAAATTCATTATCATTTAGGGTCGGGGGAAAGGATCACCTTGTTTACTTGGTATAAGTATGAATCAATCAATCCCCTAAAAAGATTCAATATAATGTTTAAGCCAGATGGTTACTTTAAAAGATTGGTGGAAGTATACGAGTACAAAGCCAATAAATCACAAACAAATACTGCATAGGACAAGAGGCGGACAAAGCCAAGAAGGCAAAGACCAATGAAGGATCGTCTAGACGGTAGTGTTTTTACTTTATTCCTTGTATGGAACTGACGTTCTCTCATGTTACTTTTTCCTTCCCCAAAAATTGTATTCCTTATTTTCCACTATATAAGAATTTATAAGTGTTTATTTTTTATCCCATGCGTGGGACTATTTTCTCACATGTTATTTCTCTTTTTTCAACAATTGTATCTCCCCTTCTTTCTATTTTGTATGCATTTATTCCCTTTTAGATATTTACAAAAAATAATTTTCGAGGACAAAGAATTGGTGTTAAAAGAAAGATACTTCCTTCAAAATCGGTAGGCCAACCCTTGGTTCAAAAGGGTCCCCAATTAGAATGTTCATTTATTATAATATGCTTGTGTGATATAACTATCTTATGTTCTTATACGTGTTATGTTGATTCAAATCAAAGGTAAATTGATCTAATCCTATTTTTAGAGAACCTCTAGGCAGAAATATACCCCACTATATAAAAGTCCTACCAAACATACTCCAAGTCTTTTAGAAAAGTTCGCAATCATTGTTAAAACTTCCTAAATTCTCGCTACCATTTCAGAAAGGTTGACTATAAAATCAAAAAAATTCATTATAGGAAGGACCAAAAAGAGCGATAGGAGAGTTGCTTAAGTCAAAAGGAAATTGATGGAGTTAGACCAAATAGACAACATGCTAAAGGTGGACAATAAGAAAGTGACTAATAAAATTGTCGTAGCCAAAAGAAAGATCACCAAAGTTAACCTATTGATTAAGTTCAAACTATGTAGGGCCTAATTTCTCCTTCGTGAGATACGTAGGCTGCTTTTCAATGCCTATCTTCAAAAACTATATTGTCCTTCACTTTCTTGAAAGAAGAAATAAGGTTGGAAAGAAGAGTTGAACCTTCCTGATAAATTTCACTTATTCATATCAATGAGCAAAATCCTATTCATTGAAATTCTTAAGTCATTATTACTCCATGGATCAATTAGAGATGAGAAACAACTTTATGTGTTTACTTTCTGTCTTATCATCTTGGTTTGCTTATTACTAACGGAATCTAACACATTAGCCTTTGATTTGTTTTTACTCTGCTGGTAATAGAAACTATCCTGTGTTGACAAATGAACCCACTTCACTAGATCAAAGTGAATAAGAGATTCCCCTCTTGACTATAACTTTGATATAGGAAAAGAAAAATGATTAGTAGTAAAATTGGACTCTACCAGTAATTTTTCCAAAATCTAAATGTAATGGTCTGGAGGATGGAATAATGAAAAATGTGATGCTACCATGGAAAAATTTTCAGGATAACTTAAATCATGGAAAATAAATTAGAGGAAACATTATTGAATTGGACCTCCACTCCACTCATGACTCGTCACCTGTAATGTAACAATATATTAAAACCTGCCAATGTCATGTCATGTTAAGGGATAAATAAACAAAGCAAGATGAATAATGATGAAGGAAAGGCCATGATGACGAGTGATTAGTAGAAGACATAGAAGAATTTGAAAATTGAGAGAAGCCCAACCTGGATAAAACTAAAATAGCCAACCTGGGAGACCACGATAAAGTCAAGGTGACAAGAGTTAGTGTTCACGTAATAGAGGCACAAAAAGAGAACTCATCCACTTGCTATGGGAGTACATTGATATATTTACTTGATCCTATGAGGATATGCTGGGATTAAGCACCAACATTGTGTCGCATAAGTTACCAATCAATCTTGAGTTTTATCTAATTAGGCAAGAAATCCAAAGATTCAAGTCGGACTTAAGTTTGAATATCAAGGAAAAAGTGATGAAGCAAATTCAATCAAAGGTTGTGGAGGTCACAAGATATCCAACATGGCTAGTCAATATTGTTCCAGTTCCAACAAAGAATGGAAAGATCAGAATTTGTGTTGACTACAGAGATTTGAATAAAGTTAGTCCTAAAGATAATTTTTTACTACCCAACATCCACATCCTCATCAATAATTGTGAGAAGCATGAAAAATAGTCTTTCATGGATTGTTTCACATAGATTGTTTGACAGGGTATCATCAGATATTAATGGATGAGGAAGATGTAGATAAAATGGCTTTCATTATGCCCTAGGATGTTTATCATTACAGGGTGATGTCGTCTGGTCTTAAGATTGCTGGTGCGACATACATGAGGGCTATGATGATGATTTCTTGTGATATGATTCATAAAGAAATTGAGGTATATGTGAATGATGTAATTATCAAGTCCTGTAAGAGTTCAAATTATCTGACACATCAGTAAAAGTTCTTCAATCGAATAAGGAAGTACAATTTAAAGTTGAATTGCTAAGTGATCTTTCAGTATGCTAGCTAGGAAACTACTGGGGCTCATATTCAGTAGAAGGGGAATCAAGCTAAACCCATCCAAGATCAATAAAATTCAGGATTTACCACCGCCAAGGACCAACAAAAAGGTTATGAGTTTCCCAGGTCATTTTAATTACATTAGCAGGTTCATTGCCTAATCAACAGTCATATATGATCTAATTCTCAAGATGTTAAATAAAGATGTATTGAATGAGTGGGGAGAAGAGTGTTAGAAGGCTTTTGATAGAATAAAGGATTATCTGTCCACTTTGCCTGTTTTGGTTTCACCAAGGGAAGGAATTCCATTATTGTTTTACCTGTAAGTCTTAGAAAATGGTTGTTGATGTGTCTTCAGGCAACATGATGAGACCAAAAAGAAAGAGAAAGCAATCTAATAGTTGAGTAGAAAGTTTACACCATATAATGCTCGCTACACTCTTGTAAAAAGAACGTGTTGTTCTTTGATTTGGGTTGCACAAAAGTTGAGGTATTATTTATCCTCATACACAACATATATAATTTCCATAATAGATCCATTGAAGTACATATTTCAGAAATCCATGCCTACGGGAAAGTTACCTAAGTGGCAAATATTGCTGAGTGAGTTCGACATCGTGTATGTGACTCAAAAGTCAATTAAGGCGCAAGCCTTAGTAGATCATTTAGCTGAGAATCTGGTTAATAATGAGTACAAGCCACTACAAACTTACTTTCTAGATGAGGAGCTTTATTCATGTGAGAAGACATTGCAGAGATATACCCTGGATGGAGGTTGTTCTTTGATGGAGCGATCAACTTTAAAGGCTAGGGAATTGGAGTAGTCTTGGTGTCAAAAACAGGCCAGCACTATCCAACAACCACTAAATTGTGCTTCCCATGCACCAATAACATGGTTGAATATGAGGCTTGCATCCTAGGTCTCAAGTTAGTACTTGATATGGGTGTTCCTGAATTGCTAGTCATTGAAGACTCAGATTTTATAATTCACCAAGTACGGAGGGAGTGGGTGGAAAAGAACTCCAAGATTACCCCTTATGCAGAATTGGTGCAGGATTTGTTTGGAAGATTCAAGAAGTTGATTTCAAACATATCTCGAGGATACATAATGAGTTTGGTGATGCTTTGTCTACTATATCCTCTATGATTCAACATCCGGATAAGAGTTACATTGATTTTTTATAAATCAGCTTGAAGGAACAACCCGCACATTGTGCGCACGTTAAAGAGAAACCTGATGTGGGTCAAATAGGCATAGATTCATTTTGGCTGCTATTGATTACTTCACTAAGTGGGTCAAAAATTCTTCATATAGAGCCGTCACCAAGAAGGTGGTTGCAGATTTTGTCAAAATAACTTGATTTGCTGATTTGGAGTGCCAAAATCAATCAATACTGATAATGGGGCTAACTTGAACAGTCACTTGATGAATGAGATTTGTGATCAGTTCAAGATTGTTCATTGTAACTCAACGCATATTGTCCATAGATGAATGGAGTCGTGGAAGATGCCAATAAAAATATCAAGAAGATCTTAAGAAAAATGGTCAAAAATGATATATTATGGTACAAGATATTGTCCTATGCTCTACAAGGGTATCACACAATAGTTCAAACTTCAATTGGGGCAACTCTTTATCTACTCGTTTATGGGAATGGAGTTGTGATACTTGACAAGGTTGAAATACCTTCCTTAAGGATTATTCAAAAGGCCGGATTAAGTAACAAAGAATGGGTTTGTGCTCACTATGAACAACTCATGTTGATAGATGAAAAGAGAATGGTTGTGATGTGTCATGGCAAGTTGCAACAACACATGATGATACATGCCTTCAACAAAGAAGTAAGAGCTCGAATATTTGAAGTTGAGTAATTGGTTCTATAATGCATATTTCCTCACCAAGAAGAACACAAAGGCAAGTTCGCTCCAAATTGGCAAGGACCATACATAGTTTGCAAGGTACTATCCGGAGGAGCTCTGATTCTATCTGAGATGGATGGTCAAGAGTGGACAAACCCAATCAATTTTGATCTGGTAAAGAGATACTATGCTTGAAGAATGTTTTTTGCTTTTGTTTCCTTTATTTATTTGTAATCTCTTTTATGAAGGTAGTTTTTTTTATGATTTGTGATTTCCTAGAACCCCTTTCCTCTTATGTACGAACTATGCTTAACTTGAATTTCCAAGAAAAATATATGTAGGAGTCCTATGTTGGCTTCAGTCAATCCATTAGTTTTTATATATATCCTTAGTGTAGTCTTGAACTAAGTTTGACCTGATTCCTTCTTCAACGAGATACATAGGCCTCCCAACAGCTCGATCATACCTTCCCAGGAAATAGAAACTAGGGCAAAATTTTTGAGAAGCAATGTCAAAAATTCAAAAGAAGATCACCTCAAACAGTATTAAACTGGGGCGGAATTTTTGAGAAGAAATCTAAAAAATTCACGAAAGGAAGATCATCATCCAATAAAGAAGATAAAGGCCCGTGAAGTCTTCAGATCCTCTCAAGCCAAGATCATGTCAAGTAGTATTAAACTATGGCAAAAATTTTGAGGAGGTCCTCAAAATTTCCACTAATATATTTCAAATCCCCCAACACTAGGAGTTCAAAGTCTAGTTTTAGAAATTACTAGTTGCAACAAAGTCTACATAGAATAAATCTCTTGCTATAACAAGGCTTTTAGAAGAACTCTCCAGCAATAATGATGAGTTTTGGAAATCCTCCATTGGATGTCGAACATAGTCGAACCTCATGAATAAGACATTCATTTAGCTAGTACATGACATGACAGATAGAGATTTTCTAAAAGGTTTTACAAGAGTTTTGAAATTAGTTATTAGAATCAAAACTACTTTCAAAAATCTATACAAATATTTTACTTAGTAATTGCCTAGGCATCTATTGGAACAGGGAGTCAGGGTTGAATTCCCAATATGACGGAGCACAGAAAAGATGGAAAGGAGCATACCAAGGATTGAAGGAGGTCAAAATGGAGTAGTTTCACTCAAAACTAACCATTTTTTTGTGGATTCAAGGATCAATATGCAAAAATGGGGGTCTTCTACAAAAATTCCAAGTGAATTGGGAACCACATAAACCATATGTTGCACAACAATGTTATTTTTGGGTGGCCCCAAAGATAGGTTTAACGCCCATCTGTCAAGGACCTTTTGAGTTGTATATCTCATTTCAAAAGATCATGATTGAAAAACAAGGCGCCTTATCTTCCTTACGAATATTATTTTTAGAATTTTTCTAAAAATAATCACTAGTAAAAGTGTCTTTGCGTCTAATAATTACTTACTTTGAGTGCAGGTGCATTCAAAAGAGTCGATGCAGTAAATACAATAATTAAAGGGGTCACTCAATAAGAGGAAAAGTAGAAAGTCATCCTCAAAATTCACCTTGAAGCGAAGCAAACAGTATTTGAGTAATCATCGTAAAAACTTGCATTATGTGGATCTACTATTTAATTATTTCTTCAAAAGAGAAGATTAATAGAGAACTAAGTCCTTCAGACTACGATACCGAGTATTTGTCACTTAAACTTGCATAAATTTTGATTGTGGTCGCTAGTAAGAGCGACATTCTGTCTACTAACTGTCTTTCTTGAGCACAGGTACATGTATAAAACAAAACGTAGACAAACGGACTTAAGTGAAACTGTTTCCAAATAGTTGAAAAAGCCATTTCATATTATTTCATCACCAAGAAGGCCATTTTATGTTATTTCCATGAGGGCTATTTCATCCCATTTCCAAGAGGGCCATGTTGAGAGGGACATTTCATGTCATTGCCGAGAGGTTCATTTTCACAAGGGCCATTTTATTTCATTGCCAAGAGGGCCATACCGAGAGGGCAATTTTATGTCACACCAAAAAGGCCATTTCATGTTATTGCCGAGAGGGACATTTCATTCCATTTTCGCAAGGGCTATTTCATTCCATTGCTATTTCATGCCATACTGAGAGAGTCATTTCATGTCATTTCCTAGAGGGTCATTCATGCCATGACCAAGAGGGACATTTCATTTCATCTCCAAAAGGTCTATCATGTCATTCAACTAAGTCTCCAGAATCCCTCACTATGCAAGACGATAAGGTCTATCCTAGAAAGATGTTTTGAAGCACTAATATCCGTTGACCATGCAAAGATAACATAATCTAGCATCAAGGATATCTCAACATTTTATATCTATTGACCATGCAAAGGGTTCTGCACCCTACGTTAAGGATATTTTAGTGATTTATGAATTAGCATGCATCAACATATCAATTTAAAAAGCATAATTCAAGGGGGCATCTTTAAGTCACTATCTAGAAATAGACGGCCTATAAGATTTCCTAAAATTGACAAACTGAGGGTCATCTATTCATCTATAAGTCACATTATTTAAAAGAGGATAGTATGTGAGATTACCTATTAGTTGATAGTCCATAGGTCTTTCGTAAGATGCAACAACATCCTAACTATATAGTATGCAAGGTTACCCAAATATCAATAGTTTGAAGGTTATCCATAAGTCGCAACTAAATCCTTACCGAAGAATATGCGAGATTATCAAATTGATAGGTCCAAGGGATTCTCTATAAGATGAGTTATGTCCAAGATCGATTATGTGCAGTATTACTGAAAAACTAGCAATTTGAGTGATATCTATAAGTCATATTGTAGCCAAGGTCGGATGATGTATAGGAATACCTATGATCTAGCGATTGGAGGATACTGTAAGTTATCTCTTATCCAAGGTTGAATCTTGGTGCCTTAACAACTTTTCAAGAGTCTTAATAAGAGTCACTTACTCAAAATTTCTATACTTAAAAGATTTTTTCTATTTTGAATCTTTTAAGTTGTATTTTTTAGTTTTTCTTTATATTTTCTCAAAAATCAAGTGGTGGCTATATAATTTCTTAGATTATTTTAAACTATTTTTAAGGTTTCAAAATAGTTTAAAAATTCAAAAAATAATATTTTCTAATTCTTTATGTCGAAAAAGGGATAAAACAGAAATGACGACTCTGTTGGGGATTTGTAACGAGGTTCTAACCAAATATTTGAATTAGCTTCTTTGACTAATTGTTGTAGTGTTTAAACTGTTCATATGTCTATGTGTTTAAATTTTAAGAAATTAAATTGTTGCATTTCAAATCATACTTTCCATTTAAGATATATAAATTGTTTGGGGTTTCGTGGATGTCCCAGCCTCTATTGTTCCATTCCAAATTAAGTGTTGGGAATACGACGATTTATTAGCATGTTAGGCTTCTAATTACTATTCATATTTCCAAATTCAAGTCGTCTGCTTGGGAACCTGGTTCAAACCTACTCTAGATACATAGGATAGGGCAAAAATTAAAACCCTCATTTAGGCATGAGCCTAGGATGACCCAATACCTGAGGAGATATTGGGCCTATTGGGAAACCTACGCTACATTTATTGACCACGAGCCAATTATAGACGAATCATACTTCTATGTTGAAGGAAGTTTATGCCAATTAATATAAATTCATTATCATTTAGGGTCGAGGGAAAGGATCACCTTGTTTACTTGGTATAAGTATGAATCAATCAATCCCCTAAAAAGATTCAAGATAATGTTTAAGCCAGATGGTTACTTTAAAAGATTGGTGGAAGTATACGAGTACAAAGCCAATAAATCACAAACAAATACTGCATAGGACAAGAGGCGGACAAAGCCAAGAAGGCAAAGACCAATGAAGGATCGTCTAGACGGTAGTGTTTTTACTTTATTCCTTGTATGGAACTGACGTTCTCTCATGTTACTTTTTCCTTCCCCAAAAATTGTATTCCTTATTTTCCACTATATAAGAATTTATAAGTGTTTATTTTTTATCCCATGCGTGGGACTATTTTCTCACATGTTATTTCTCTTTTTTCAACAATTGTATCTCCCCTTCTTTCTATTTTGTATGCATTTATTCCCTTTTAGATATTTACAAAAAATAATTTTCGAGGACAAAGAATTGGTGTTAAAAGAAAGATACTTCCTTCAAAATCGGTAGGCCAACCCTTGGTTCAAAAGGGTCCCCAATTAGAATGTTCATTTATTATAATATGCTTGTGTGATATAACTATCTTATGTTCTTATACGTGTTATGTTGATTCAAATCAAAGGTAAATTGATCTAATCCTATTTTTAGAGAACCTCTAGGCAGAAATATACCCCACTATATAAAAGTCCTACCAAACATACTCCAAGTCTTTTAGAAAAGTTCGCAATCATTGTTAAAACTTCCTAAATTCTCGCTACCATTTCAGAAAGGTTGACTATAAAATCAAAAAAATTCATTATAGGAAGGACCAAAAAGAGCGATAGGAGAGTTGCTTAAGTCAAAAGGAAATTGATGGAGTTAGACCAAATAGACAACATGCTAAAGGTGGACAATAAGAAAGTGACTAATAAAATTGTCGTAGCCAAAAGAAAGATCACCAAAGTTAACCTATTGATTAAGTTCAAACTATGTAGGGCCTAATTTCTCCTTCGTGAGATACGTAGGCTGCTTTTCAATGCCTATCTTCAAAAACTATATTGTCCTTCACTTTCTTGAAAGAAGAAATAAGGTTGGAAAGAAGAGTTGAACCTTCCTGATAAATTTCACTTATTCATATCAATGAGCAAAATCCTATTCATTGAAATTCTTAAGTCATTATTACTCCATGGATCAATTAGAGATGAGAAACAACTTTATGTGTTTACTTTCTGTCTTATCATCTTGGTTTGCTTATTACTAACGGAATCTAACACATTAGCCTTTGATTTGTTTTTACTCTGCTGGTAATAGAAACTATCCTGTGTTGACAAATGAACCCACTTCACTAGATCAAAGTGAATAAGAGATTCCCCTCTTGACTATAACTTTGATATAGGAAAAGAAAAATGATTAGTAGTAAAATTGGACTCTACCAGTAATTTTTCCAAAATCTAAATGTAATGGTCTGGAGGATGGAATAATGAAAAATGTGATGCTACCATGGAAAAATTTTCAGGATAACTTAAATCATGGAAAATAAATTAGAGGAAACATTATTGAATTGGACCTCCACTCCACTCATGACTCGTCACCTGTAATGTAACAATATATTAAAACCTGCCAATGTCATGTCATGTTAAGGGATAAATAAACAAAGCAAGATGAATAATGATGAAGGAAAGGCCATGATGACGAGTGATTAGTAGAAGACATAGAAGAATTTGAAAATTGAGAGAAGCCCAACCTGGATAAAACTAAAATAGCCAACCTGGGAGACCACGATAAAGTCAAGGTGACAAGAGTTAGTGTTCACGTAATAGAGGCACAAAAAGAGAACTCATCCACTTGCTATGGGAGTACATTGATATATTTACTTGATCCTATGAGGATATGCTGGGATTAAGCACCAACATTGTGTCGCATAAGTTACCAATCAATCTTGAGTTTTATCTAATTAGGCAAGAAATCCAAAGATTCAAGTCGGACTTAAGTTTGAATATCAAGGAAAAAGTGATGAAGCAAATTCAATCAAAGGTTGTGGAGGTCACAAGATATCCAACATGGCTAGTCAATATTGTTCCAGTTCCAACAAAGAATGGAAAGATCAGAATTTGTGTTGACTACAGAGATTTGAATAAAGTTAGTCCTAAAGATAATTTTTTACTACCCAACATCCACATCCTCATCAATAATTGTGAGAAGCATGAAAAATAGTCTTTCATGGATTGTTTCACATAGATTGTTTGACAGGGTATCATCAGATATTAATGGATGAGGAAGATGTAGATAAAATGGCTTTCATTATGCCCTAGGATGTTTATCATTACAGGGTGATGTCGTCTGGTCTTAAGATTGCTGGTGCGACATACATGAGGGCTATGATGATGATTTCTTGTGATATGATTCATAAAGAAATTGAGGTATATGTGAATGATGTAATTATCAAGTCCTGTAAGAGTTCAAATTATCTGACACATCAGTAAAAGTTCTTCAATCGAATAAGGAAGTACAATTTAAAGTTGAATTGCTAAGTGATCTTTCAGTATGCTAGCTAGGAAACTACTGGGGCTCATATTCAGTAGAAGGGGAATCAAGCTAAACCCATCCAAGATCAATAAAATTCAGGATTTACCACCGCCAAGGACCAACAAAAAGGTTATGAGTTTCCCAGGTCATTTTAATTACATTAGCAGGTTCATTGCCTAATCAACAGTCATATATGATCTAATTCTCAAGATGTTAAATAAAGATGTATTGAATGAGTGGGGAGAAGAGTGTTAGAAGGCTTTTGATAGAATAAAGGATTATCTGTCCACTTTGCCTGTTTTGGTTTCACCAAGGGAAGGAATTCCATTATTGCTTTACCTGTAAGTCTTAGAAAATGGTTGTTGATGTGTCTTCAGGCAACATGATGAGACCAAAAAGAAAGAGAAAGCAATCTAATAGTTGAGTAGAAAGTTTACACCATATAATGCTCGCTACACTCTTGTAAAAAGAACGTGTTGTTCTTTGATTTGGGTTGCACAAAAGTTGAGGTATTATTTATCCTCATACACAACATATATAATTTCCATAATAGATCCATTGAAGTACATATTTCAGAAATCCATGCCTACGGGAAAGTTACCTAAGTGGCAAATATTGCTGAGTGAGTTCGACATCGTGTATGTGACTCAAAAGTCAATTAAGGCGCAAGCCTTAGTAGATCATTTAGCTGAGAATCTGGTTAATAATGAGTACAAGCCACTACAAACTTACTTTCTAGATGAGGAGCTTTATTCATGTGAGAAGACATTGCAGAGATATACCCTGGATGGAGGTTGTTCTTTGATGGAGCGATCAACTTTAAAGGCTAGGGAATTGGAGTAGTCTTGGTGTCAAAAACAGGCCAGCACTATCCAACAACCACTAAATTGTGCTTCCCATGCACCAATAACATGGTTGAATATGAGGCTTGCATCCTAGGTCTCAAGTTAGTACTTGATATGGGTGTTCCTGAATTGCTAGTCATTGAAGACTCAGATTTTATAATTCACCAAGTACGGAGGGAGTGGGTGGAAAAGAACTCCAAGATTACCCCTTATGCAGAATTGGTGCAGGATTTGTTTGGAAGATTCAAGAAGTTGATTTCAAACATATCTCGAGGATACATAATGAGTTTGGTGATGCTTTGTCTACTATATCCTCTATGATTCAACATCCGGATAAGAGTTACATTGATTTTTTATAAATCAGCTTGAAGGAACAACCCGCACATTGTGCGCACGTTAAAGAGAAACCTGATGTGGGTCAAATAGGCATAGATTCATTTTGGCTGCTATTGATTACTTCACTAAGTGGGTCAAAAATTCTTCATATAGAGCCGTCACCAAGAAGGTGGTTGCAGATTTTGTCAAAATAACTTGATTTGCTGATTTGGAGTGCCAAAATCAATCAATACTGATAATGGGGCTAACTTGAACAGTCACTTGATGAATGAGATTTGTGATCAGTTCAAGATTGTTCATTGTAACTCAACGCATATTGTCCATAGATGAATGGAGTCGTGGAAGATGCCAATAAAAATATCAAGAAGATCTTAAGAAAAATGGTCAAAAATGATATATTATGGTACAAGATATTGTCCTATGCTCTACAAGGGTATCACACAATAGTTCAAACTTCAATTGGGGCAACTCTTTATCTACTCGTTTATGGGAATGGAGTTGTGATACTTGACAAGGTTGAAATACCTTCCTTAAGGATTATTCAAAAGGCCGGATTAAGTAACAAAGAATGGGTTTGTGCTCACTATGAACAACTCATGTTGATAGATGAAAAGAGAATGGTTGTGATGTGTTATGGCAAGTTGCAACAACACATGATGATACATGCCTTCAACAAAGAAGTAAGAGCTCGAATATTTGAAGTTGAGTAATTGGTTCTATAATGCATATTTCCTCACCAAGAAGAACACAAAGGCAAGTTCGCTCCAAATTGGCAAGGACCATACATAGTTTGCAAGGTACTATCCGGAGGAGCTCTGATTCTATCTGAGATGGATGGTCAAGAGTGGACAAACCCAATCAATTTTGATCTGGTAAAGAGATACTATGCTTGAAGAATGTTTTTTGCTTTTGTTTCCTTTATTTATTTGTAATCTCTTTTATGAAGGTAGTTTTTTTTATGATTTGTGATTTCCTAGAACCCCTTTCCTCTTATGTACGAACTATGCTTAACTTGAATTTCCAAGAAAAATATATGTAGGAGTCCTATGTTGGCTTCAGTCAATCCATTAGTTTTTATATATATCCTTAGTGTAGTCTTGAACTAAGTTTGACCTGATTCCTTCTTCAACGAGATACATAGGCCTCCCAACAGCTCGATCATACCTTCCCAGGAAATAGAAACTAGGGCAAAATTTTTGAGAAGCAATGTCAAAAATTCAAAAGAAGATCACCTCAAACAGTATTAAACTGGGGCGGAATTTTTGAGAAGAAATCTAAAAAATTCACGAAAGGAAGATCATCATCCAATAAAGAAGATAAAGGCCCGTGAAGTCTTCAGATCCTCTCAAGCCAAGATCATGTCAAGTAGTATTAAACTATGGCAAAAATTTTGAGGAGGTCCTCAAAATTTCCACTAATATATTTCAAATCCCCCAACACTAGGAGTTCAAAGTCTAGTTTTAGAAATTACTAGTTGCAACAAAGTCTACATAGAATAAATCTCTTGCTATAACAAGGCTTTTAGAAGAACTCTCCAGCAATAATGATGAGTTTTGGAAATCCTCCATTGGATGTCGAACATAGTCGAACCTCATGAATAAGACATTCATTTAGCTAGTACATGACATGACAGATAGAGATTTTCTAAAAGGTTTTACAAGAGTTTTGAAATTAATTATTAGAATCAAAACTACTTTCAAAAATCTATACAAATATTTTACTTAGTAATTGCCTAGGCATCTATTAGAACAGGGAGTCAGGGTTGAATTCCCAATATGACGGAGCACAGAAAAGATGGAAAGGAGCATACCAAGGATCGAAGGAGGTCAAAATGGAGTAGTTTCACTCAAAACTAACCATTTTTTTGTGGATTCAAGGATCAATATGCAAAAATGGGGGTCTTCTACAAAAATTCCAAGTGAATTGGGAACCACATAAACCATATGTTGCACAACAATGTTATTTTTGGGTGGCCCCAAAGATAGGTTTAACGCCCATCTGTCAAGGACCTTTTGAGTTGTATATCTCATTTCAAAAGATCATGATTGAAAAACAAGGCGCCTTATCTTCCTTACGAATATTATTTTTAGAATTTTTCTAAAAATAATCACTAGTAAAAGTGTCTTTGCGTCTAATAATTACTTACTTTGAGTGCAGGTGCATTCAAAAGAGTCGATGCAGTAAATACAATAATTAAAGGGGTCACTCAATAAGAGGAAAAGTAGAAAGTCATCCTCAAAATTCACCTTGAAGCGAAGCAAACAGTATTTGAGTAATCATCGTAAAAACTTGCATTATGTGGATCTACTATTTAATTATTTCTTCAAAAGAGAAGATTAATAGAGAACTAAGTCCTTCAGACTACGATACCGAGTATTTGTCACTTAAACTTGCATAAATTTTGATTGTGGTCGCTAGTAAGAGCGACATTCTGTCTACTAACTGTCTTTCTTGAGCACAGGTACATGTATAAAACAAAACGTAGACAAACGAACTTAAGTGAAACTGTTTCCAAATAGTTGAAAAAGCCATTTCATATTATTTCATCACCAAGAAGGCCATTTTATGTTATTTCCATGAGGGCTATTTCATCCCATTTCCAAGAGGGCCATGTTGAGAGGGACATTTCATGTCATTGCCGAGAGGTTCATTTTCACAAGGGCCATTTTATTTCATTGCCAAGAGGGCCATACCGAGAGGGCAATTTTATGTCACACCAAAAAGGCCATTTCATGTTATTGCCGAGAGGGACATTTCATTCCATTTTCGCAAGGGCTATTTCATTCCATTGCTATTTCATGCCATACTGAGAGAGTCATTTCATGTCATTTCCTAGAGGGTCATTCATGCCATGACCAAGAGGGACATTTCATTTCATCTCCAAAAGGTCTATCATGTCATTCAACTAAGTCTCCAGAATCCCTCACTATGCAAGACGATAAGGTCTATCCTAGAAAGATGTTTTGAAGCACTAATATCTGTTGACCATGCAAAGATAACATAATCTAGCATCAAGGATTTCTCAACATTTTATATCTGTTGACCATGCAAAGGGTTCTGCACCCTACGTTAAGGATATTTTAGTGATTTATGAATTAGCATGCATCAACATATCAATTTAAAAAGCATAATTCAAGGGGGCATCTTTAAGTCACTATCTAGAAATAGACGGCCTATAAGATTTCCTAAAAATTGACAAACTGAGGGTCATCTATTCATCTATAAGTCACATTATTTAAAAGAGGATAGTATGTGAGATTACCTATTAGTTGATAGTCCATAGGTCTTTCGTAAGATGCAACAACATCCTAACTATATAGTATGCAAGGTTACCCAAATATCAATAGTTTGAAGGTTATCCATAAGTCGAAACTAAATCCTTACCGAAGAATATGCGAGATTATCAAATTGATAGGTCCAAGGGATTCTCTATAAGATGAGTTATGTCCAAGATCGATTATGTGCAGTATTACTGAAAAACTAGCAATTTGAGTGATATCTATAAGTCATATTGTAGCCAAGGTCGGATGATGTATAGGAATACCTATGATCTAGCGATTGGAGGATACTATAAGTTATCTCTTATCCAAGGTTGGATAATCTGTAGGATTACCTTAAAATCTAGAAACTCAAAGGATATTTGTAAGTTGCCTCATATCCAACATCAAATAATGCGCAAAATTATTCAAAGATTGACAATTCAAGGAAAATCTATAAGACGTATCGATATGAAAGATGTGCAAGACTTACCCATGGTCACATGCAAAATATCATTGTTAATAATAGAAGAGGTTATCATTCGGCATATATCAAGCGTTATAGGTGATCAAAAGGGTTGTCGCATCAACATAAGATTACATAGTTGCAGGGGCCGTTCTACATAAAGTATCGTCAGTGTCCAAAAAGGCTACCCACTTTTAAGACATACTCAATCAATAAAATATCTATTTTATTCAACAACCAAGAGGGTTGTTGTGTTTATTATTGAAAATTATTTCCCTCCAAACAGGCACATAAGAGGGCAACTTCACATTTTAGATAAACAATCCACACGGAGATATGGTAAAAGACTATATATCTTTTTATGAATTATGTTTATTATTAACAATATTTAATTGAGATATTGCCAAGAGAATTCAAGAGGATAAAAATCTCAAATTAAAACCACAGGTGTGAACGACTCAAAAAAGGATGCAGCACAATATGGAACTTTTTCTTAGTAGAAAAACGGGACATAGTCTAGAGAGGTACATCAAACTCTTTGGACGCGGGATAAAGGATGATCGTCACTACCATCTAACCATACCCCTGTTAGAAGAAATATGGGTACTTCCATATATTTTTGTTTTTGCTTCACTCTCAGAATAATTCTAAACTCATACCGAGGGTAACCTTTTTTTTCTTGAAATCCGAGTGACAACACAATTAGAGTTTTGGGATTTATGTCCAGGTAAAATCTTACCTATGGATGCGAAGAGCTTCACATTCATGGTTAAGAGGTTACAAGATTCTTTTTCATAACGCAATGACTTGTCACTCATTCCAAGCCAAAGATCGTCTAAAATAAAAGACTATATTTTCTATCGATAGAGTCGAACTACAAATAGTCTCACTCCTTGAGTGTAGGAGATATTTACGCTAAGCTCTATGATTGAGTATAGGAGATATTTATGCTAATCTCTATGATTGGAAACTCTACTGCATTCCAACCTCCCTCAATCCTTTTATTCCCCAGCTTTTTGATTTTATCAAAATTCAAAAATCGAATTAGCTTGTGAATTTTTTAAAAAATCGTGCTCAAAATCAAGAGTATGAACTACAAGTGGCCTGAGTTCTCACGTAACCTAAGATATGTAGAAAATTCGATATCAGGGTCCATCCATAACTATATAAAACTCGCACGAAAATCAACCTCTTTTAGAAATAAATTTGTGGTCAGAAAAAAATTAGGAATGTCAAACTCTCTTTGCCCAGAGTTACTTGTATCTCCCCTACCCAAAGGGAGGGGCCATTGTTGACGCCTAATTTTTGCCCTCCATGACTAAATTTAATAACGAGTTTCTTCAGTTTTAAATAAAATTACAATATTTATTTAATCTAGATAAAAGCTTTCCAAAGTATCATCTAGATAATTTTGTCATTTTAAGTAATGATTATATATTCTTATATTCGTATATACGAGGTCGTATAATTTTGTTACTTAAATACTTATCTTACGAAAGATCCAATTTTCAACCAAGGCTTACCTTGAAAATTAATTCAGAAGGTTAAAATTTTGATTTAATTATAATTTATTCTCAAAATAATTTATTTAGAAGAATATTTATTTGATTTTATTATATCAAGAAGCTCGGGATTAACTGAAGTATTAATTTGTATCTAATTTTGATTTAATTCAGTCAATCTATTAAATTTAACCATAATTGGAATTAAATTGGCCACAATTGCAATAGAATTGGCCAACTAATTTTTAATTTGGCCAAAAATTTTAAATGGATGACTAAATCCTAATAGACGTTATCATTTAAATAACCCCAAAATCCTATTAATAACCCACCAACCCATTTTCCTTTACAAAATTGGGCAACCAATAATTTCAGCTGACCCATTTCAGCGACCCAATAACAACAAAACTGACTCGGCCCATCTTCAATACAACAATAAATACACGTACCAGCTCCACCTTCAACGCAACAACAGTACAACGATAAAACCCAATTCCAACAACAACAGCTTGAACAAAAACAACGATATCACCACCAACAACCTAGTGAACAAAAACCTCAATAACTCAGTGAAAACCGACCTGCCTCCGACCCGAACTCAACTCGAATGACCCAATATCAATGAAGCAACAACAGCTGTGAAATCTAAATTCAAAAATCTTTCCAAATTTTAAATACTTGTATGATTTTTGTGCAACTTATAATTGTTAAACCTTATCCCCAAGTTGATAATTTCAAAAATTCTCAAATTATCCTCCATTACCTTTTGTCCCATATCGGTAAGGGATTGAAATTGAATCTCTCATCCCCTTATAAAAAGCCCACTATGGAGCAAATTAATGAGAAGTCATGAAGGTTGAAAAACTTTCGAGCAAAAAGTCTCATTTTTCTAGTTAAAATTTTCTGTGAAAAAATCATTGACTACTTGAAGTTCTCGGAAACGCCGTAAAGCCTTTCGGTGGTGGTCGAGATTTTGGCGGTGGATTGAGTCTCGTTTTACTGCTCAAAAATTGATAATACTTCGTATCTTTTATTTTCAATATCTTCTTTTTCTTCTAGTCAATTTATTAGTGTTAGCATTATAATCGTGTTGTTCGTAGTCATAATTTAGTGGCTAGGATTATCTGCTGTAGAATGCCTTGAAGGCTATAAAATTGATTGCAATGACATTTTGATGAAGTATTTTTTTATGAAAATTTTATCTTGTGTTATCTAGACTGTTTTCGCGCTTACATGATACTGTATGAAATAGTTATTGTGGGTTTGAAAATACTTTTTTATTTGTGGATTAAATCATATCTTTCTTTCTATTATTTCTAAAACATATGCTTTAAATTGTTTCTTCCCTTCTCCTTATAATATTAATTTCAGAAAATATATTAATCATGAAAGCAGTTGAATTGAATTTCTTTACTATGATTTATTCGATCATTTAAGTGAAACAAGGTTACGAGATAGAGTAGAATATCACAATTATCTGTTTCTATCTAAAGTGCCCACTGTCAGGGTCCTCTTTTCTTAATATTTAAAATGCTTTAAGTGTTTTCCCTGATCTAATGACTGATTGTTTTAGTGGTCGGGTGTGATAGATGTAGTTGTTGTTTTGTTTTAGCTGAAAAGCTCAAAGTCGGAAGGAGAAGTTGTATTTTTGAAACTGCTAGGCTCATATCTATTTCTCTAATCCATGAATTGTGTAATGAATCATTTACTTGCTTTCAGCGTGAATTGTTATGTCTCTTTAGATAGATGTTCCTTCAGTTTTATTTCTTTCATCAAGAGAAAGGCTCTCATGTATGTTTAGAGTTATTTAATTCTAATCGAGATGGTCATTAGCATTTGATTAGGTAAAATTGTAATGTAGATCTCTGTCTCAAATTTAAAATAGTTAAATTGATCTATTAGCTCCCCAATCTAGTCTGATGCTTTTTTTTCTCATTAATTGTGCTATGTGTTTGTTTGTTTCAAGGAGAAGTGATTTGATCATGAAATCTTTTAATAAGTTTGTGAGGTGCTTTCATGATGTTTTGGTATTCAACCTTGTAGTTCGAGTCAAGTATGAAGATACATGCCCAATTTCCTGCAAAGAAAAAATTGATTTGCGAATTTTGCTTTGACAGCTTAAATGATGATTGTTTAATTAACTTCCATGTCCAATTTTTATCTTTTATCTTTTCAATGTATTTTCTTCTTAGTTTTGTTTTTTCGGTATGCATCCTTTAAGCTGTGAAACACTCCGAGTTAGTATTGTGAATTAGTAAGAAGATCAAACCTTGTTTTGATTACTTGAAATATGAAGAGGCAATCCCATGTGTAGTATGAACTTGTTCAAGATTATATTTTATTTGAATTAGTTGTGTTTTTGTATTTATTTTATCGAATTAATTACTCTTATTACGAATAAAACCCTAATCCTCCTTTTTTCTTTAGCATGAAAAATATGTCCGAGGTCCGAGTGAACTTTTCTTTTCTTTGCATTCACAATGGGCCAATGAGGCACATCTCCTCGAGTTAGCCTCAAAACTAAGTCCAAAAGTCGATCATGCGGCATATCATACAAGAAGACAGAAGAAGAAAAATGGGTCAAAAATTCATTGACAAAGTCGCTAAGAAACTCGAAAGTCTCAATTTGTATTACCTTGTTTTATATTTTATTTACTATTTGTTTAATTTATTTATTCATTCATTTGGGGCATCGGAGTAAAAGTTGTAATTTAATACAGGTGGAGCGAATTTTGGGCCTCAAATGTCCTAAAATTAGTTTAGGACAGGTTATAGGCCAAAAGTTCAAATATTTAGACTAGGAAAGGTGAAGATAAGTTAAAAGCCCAAATTAGCTTAGGACAGGGTTCGTGAATTTAGGCTGTCTAAGTCTTTTAGTTTTTCCATTTTCCCTTTATATGCTAACTGTTTTAGTTTTCTTAGACTTAGTTAAAGATCCCCGCTAAGTCGTCAAAATTTGTTTTTACATAAATCTTGAAGATAAATTTTTTCTTGATCGATTTCTTCTAAAAAAAACACTCAACTTTCTCTTTTAAAGTTAGTCAAAGTTGTTTTCAAATAGTCCAAATAACCGCAAGTTAGTGGATACCCTTGGTGCCTTAACAACATTTTCAAGAGTATCAATAGAAATCACTTACTCAAAATTTCTAAACTTAAAAGATTTTTTCTGTTTTGAATCTTTTAAGTAACATTTTTATTTTTTCTTGATATTTTCTCAAAAATTAAGTGACAATTTTGTAATTTCTTAAATTGTTTCAAACTTTTATTTAAGGTTTCGAAATAGTTTGAAATGTCAAAAAAATAATATTTTCCAATTCTTCGATATCGAAAAAGGATAAAACAAATATTGTAAGAAGATATTTTCATCTTTATATTCACTTTCTGCAACAGCTACATTTCCCTTTTCATGTGAATATTCACTTTCTACAACAGCTATAATTTTTTTTTTCATGTGAAATTGATATCTAACAACCCTAATTTTCATACTATTTTTTATATTCAAGTCACTAACTTCGTTCTAGATTACTAACATATTCTCACTTGAAAAGGGCGCCATTTGATTTTTGAAAGCTTTGAAAAAATTTACTCCTCTGTCAAAATTGATGAAGGTCCTTCAGTCAAATGTACTTTGTTTTGCTATCTAAGCAATCTCTAGATTGAGAACCTTGTTTCTCAACATTAAATTAAGATGAGTTTAAATGGAGAGGTATAGATAGTTGGATTCATATAAATGACCACAAATAAATATTTAAGCAATCCTCTAAAGATAATGTCTTTAGCACAATTCTCCACTATGTAGTCTTTAGAATTTGTATCTGGATAAAAAGGAGTCGGAGATGTTTGTATGGAAAAATAGATAGATAAATGTATATTACTAGTGTGTTATCAAGCCTTTAATTTTACTATTCAAGTCTACATATTCATAAAATGAAATGTTTCAAAACTTAGCAATGAATAGGGTGCAAAATGAAATATGATGCATATATAAGGGGCATATTTTAATAAACAAAGAAGTGTATAAATTAATAACGGCGCATAGAATAATACCTAATAAAACAACGGATCTGATGGAAGATGAAAAATGCTGCATTGTGTTTGGAACTTTGGATAGTTGTTACCAATGGTATTGTATTGTATTGTTAGTTTACATTTGCTTTGATTTATTATGAAAATTTTATTATATCGTATTGTCATTTATATTAACTTTCTGACATCAATTTAGAGTTAGTGTTCGATATCTCATATTTATCTTAAAATTTTAAATTAATTTGAATTGATAAGTATGTTCGTATGTTTGATGTTTTCAATACATTAATTAGGATCTTTTACAAATTCAAATCTAAAATTCAAATCCTTATTCTTTTAGTTATATAAAAAGAAGAAGAAATGGGATACGTACCTATTTGGCCAATAAAAGTACAATATTTTATCAACAAATAATATAATCACTTTGATTTTAAACTTTTATAATTATATTTAGCATACATCAATTACTATACAATCTAGGATTATATAGTGTATATTATGTTTGGGTAGTGCTTTATACAAGAAGAAAATGTGAAATTATGGAAATATTTTATTTGATGCAGTACACAATTAAAAATAAATAAATATTGCTATGCTAAAAGATGTAATATTGTGATCATCTGATTAAATAGATTTCACCGATTCATTATGCTAAACGTACTACGTTCGGCATATTGGTGAAAATCATTTTTTTAAGGATATTAAATTTTTAATATACATCTTTGAAAAATAATTTTTTTACCGATATATTCGTATAATTTTTCATATACATAATATAATTTTTCGACGAAAAATGTTGGATCGGTCATTCAAAACTATATGTGGCTATGCCACTGATTCTACATATTGTCGCGCTTCAACAACCTTCAACGTACTTTGAATATTCTTTTAGAAGAAGGATTCCATATAATATATCTTCATATGTTAACATTATAATTTGATCACATACTCTTTGTGACTCGCTTAGTTTGTTAGGTTGTGGAGCCTGATTGCCCGAAGGTGGGGTTCAGGGCGGAGCCCCGACCCAAATTTTAGGTTGTATCTTTTTATTCTCATTCTCTGTGTCATTGTAAAAACTCCAAATCATTAATATAAATAGCCTGTCCGCCGTGGAGGTTACCCACGGGTGTTACCATGAAATTAATTCTCTCTCTCTCCTAATGAACTCTCTCTCGAGTTTTCTTCATCCTCTCCACAGATTTAGTGTGTATGAACTGTTAATCGATCCTAACATAGATTTCATTGTGAATGTTCAAAATACGTTTAGCCAAATTATAATTTTAGAGTGTTACACTTTGGGAAACAACATCCAATGTTCATATCGATCAAGAGAATTTTTTTCTCCACCTTAGAGTTACGGCAGTTCCTTCGTTATTCACTTTCAAGTTATTAGACATCACATTACACACAATTGGATCATTTTATTTTTTTAAAAAATGATAATTGAAAAAAGATTGTTCTGAACAATTTTTTAAATATTATTGTTCTGAACAATTTTTTAAATATTATCAATCTTGATACTAAATAATTAGGTATTTTTTCCATTGTATTTAAAAGTTATGATGGATAAATTCATTATTGTAAGTGTAGAAAAAAGAACAAAAAGTAGTTTGTCTGCAAAAGATCGTCGTGAGATCAGAAGCATGCAATATATTACCCTTTTAACAAATGCAGACGTCGAAAAAATGTGCATGAGAGGATTTTAATTTTGTCCTTGAGTTGAAGCTAAATGGATATCATAATTTTGTCCTTGAGTTGGATTTACTATTAATCTTCAACTTGCTCAAGAACACACCAACAACCTTGCTCTTAAGACTATCGCGGGCAACGCTGTCAGAATGTTGCGGTATACTGACATTACCTATGAATATTCTACAAGGTGGCAAAGCAAGTTGTTGATCATTTAGCCAAGAATGAAATTAAAATCGATCGCAAAGAAATATTTTACCACTCATAACACCTTCTTAGAGTGGCGAAAGGACCTTTTCTTTTAGATAAGTTGCAGCTCCCAAGCATTATGCTTAAGTATGATAAAGTGAATTTCTTCTTAAGTTAAATTTTGCTAACAATTTAATTTCTAGGGAATAACTCTTGATTTCTTTTTTTTTTTTTTTTTGTTGAGAATGTCTTTATTAACAATCTTGTGTGTTGTATGCAGTGGCGAGGCCCAATTCTTCCTTATGTTTTGAGCTTTAGTTAATTTATACAACACTTTAGAACTTGACTTTGATCATAATTTTCTTGGAAAATATTGTTGATGTGAAAAAATAAATATTTTCATATTCGAGGCAGTAGTCATGAATTTTGAATTTTATGGCACAACAAGTTGGATCAACAAATGATGGTCCAACACATTATAGTTTAATAGTATCAATTTTTTGTATATATTTTTATAAAACGATTGTTCATGATGTCGCTAAAGATATATCTTTGAATTTTGATATTCTTATTTTTTAAGTATGTAGAATATTGTATTGTCTAATTAATTTTATTCTCCTCTTAGCAACGTAATCTACGTTAATCTTCTTGATCGAGCTTTGTATGGTGAAACAAAAAACACTTACATTTTTAATTTTCATCATCATTTATCGCTACTATTCAATCTATATAGACAATTGTATGCACACTTTATGGTGTTAAACATTTGAGTAAAACCTCCAATTATATAAAATATTACTTTGAAGATATAATCAACTTCTGTGAGTGTACTAATTCAATATTATTTGATAATTATAACTATATTCTCAAACTTGCTCTAATCAATATGACATCTTAATTTGGGATGAATAATTTGAGACGGAGGGAGTACGAATTAAAAGGTCAGAGCCAAGCAACAAACTAGTCATCTGTTGAAACAGACTATTTATGTGTTGCATCAGATTCATATTTGTTGCAACATATGAGTAATCTGTTTTGAACAACACATCAGCCCCTGCCACAAACCCAACAGATAAATCTTGCTATTGCTACTGAATTCTAAATTATTCCTTTTTACGTCGAATCGTCGACATGTTTGTTGAGAATATAATAGACAGAATGAAAATTAAATATGGATAAAAACGTCAAAGATCAAACGTAATTTTTTTATTAAACAAAAAAAAATAAAAATACATATAATAGACTAAAAGAAAAATAATAATCTAATTATTATTATTATTATGATCATCATCATCATCATCATCATCATCATCATCATTGCCAGCCAGCCAATCTTCAACCGAAAGTAGCAAGACCCTTCTCAGCCTACGTATCTTGCAGAGCATTCTTGCTCTAACTCCTCCCAGTTCCCATTGCAGGTCACAAACTTGATTTTGAAGTTCATTCACGGTGTCTTACAGAAAAGCAATGTCCCATATTGGGTTAGCCATAATCTTCTAGAGTGTAATATGAAAGACGAGATGCAATAAATAAATAGAGTGTAGTTGAAAGAACGATTGAGTAAGGAGAGACCTATTATAGAGTATTGAATTTGAATGAGAGGCAGAAAGGCACGATTGTTCACCTCCATTCATTAATTACAGTTTTTATCAAATTAAGAAAATAAATATTGTGATAAGTAATGACTTTTTAGATTATTATTATTATTAATTAGTACTTTCCAAGAATTATTTTTAGTGAGTTGTGGCAACAGATTCTATATTTGTTGCATCAGATAACACATCTGTGACAACAGATATATCATCTGTTGCAATAAATATAAAATCTGTTGCATGAGATAACCTATCTGTTGCAACATATAATCTACTTTTTTTAAAAAAACTATCATCATATCATTAATCCAAATTTGCTAACTTTTTCATTTTATAAATTAAAAAAAAAATACCTTTTCAAATCCTATAATAAAATAATAACCATTTTTATTTTCTGACAACAGATTGTATATCTGTTGACTTTGATAAACCACCAGTTGCAACAGATATGTCATCTGTAGCAACAAATAGACGTTCTATATTAATATGTTTTTTTTTAATTTCTTCTAACAGCCGATACATCAGTCACAACAGATAGAGAATTTGATGCATCAGCAACGCTGTTAAATGTATGTATTTTTTCATTAGACAAAAAGTCACGACCTTCACCTTATTTTTTTTTAACAATCATCATATAATTTAATCCAATATTGTGACTTTTTTTATTATATAATAAATAATTTAAAAAAATAAATTCAAAAATAAAAATGGTGAAAAGTCACGATCAATTATTAAAATTAAATAACCGTTATTTTACAGTTATAAATTGTGTTTATCATTTATTTCTTTATTATTTATTTATGAAATATTTTTTGTATTAAATAATCGAAAAGTCATGCCTTTTCACCCTCTCAATAACAACAATAACCCTTTTTTATCAATAACCGTCTGGTGCAATATATGATCGATTTATCGCATCAGATTAACCTCTATTGACAAAAATTGCTCAATCCCTACCACCAACCGTCGACATGTTGAGAACAAGGAATAAAGAAAATGATTATTAAATACTAACTAAGAATTAAAAATTCAAAGTCGAGCACTAAATGAAACATAGATTTTTCAATCCCTTGGGTAGATACGATATACAAAATGAAGAAAATACATATGCTAAAATAAAAAACATTACCTGATCATTATTACTACTATTATTATTATTGTCAATCGGATAATTTTCATCAGACAGCCTTGCTTCGAAGTCAGTCAAATCTCTCTGGAGTTCATCAAACTACCTTTAAAGTTCACGCAAAGACTCGATATGAATATTCTTGTACGAATCTGGATCATCCATATTTGTAAGGACGGACCTATTTATAAATTATTGTATCTCAAAAAGAAAAGAAAATTATTTTAAAATAAATCTAACAGATGGGTAATCTATTGCAAAATATATTCCTTCTGTTAGATAACTTACAACATACTGGCAATCTTTTACAACAGATATATATATCTATTTGATTTCTCCAACAGATACGTCATATATTGCAATAGGTTGATCATTTGTCGTAAAAGATGCCTCTAATTGTTTGACAATATAAACAGATGTGGCATCTGTTGCAACTACCGAGTTATCTGTTTATTCAATTTAATCCATAGATGGGCTATGAAGAATAAGGTGCGTGTAGATTAATCCACTATCATATGTGCGGGAGTTAAATATGTATTACTGATAAGGTCACCGGGACAACATATACAAAGTACAATATTTTTGTGAATGCAGTTTTTAATCGATTAGGCACTAATCATTCAAATAAGATCCTGCATTGTACCGTTAAGTTTGATGGATTCGAAATTGATAAGGCTGAGGACCTCATGAAGATAGTGCAGATACCCTGTTACGAATTACTGACGGTTATTGCTCGTGTTTATGCGTGACAAGTTTTGAGAAGGGATCAATATTTATCGTCATTGCAGAGAACCAATAGCGATTGGACTTAACTCTAAGTGTGCATTGGACTCGAAGAATACCTTCGAAGCCTTGCACTGCATAAAAAAAGAAGGAAAAACCAATAAAAATTCCCCTGGCCCAAATTTATATGGTTGGGTTGCTTGCTCGGGGTGATGATTATATGCCAGAAGGTGCGGTAGGAGAATGCCTTCGAGGTAAAATGGTGGTTGATGGAAGCCTATATCATCTGAGAGCTAATAGAAGAAGAGATATAGGGGAAAAAGTAACTTCTAATGAATCTGGCAGATGAAATTATCTTAAAAGATGCGAAATCTGAATCAAGTTCAAATATGAAAGTGTATTCGATAATGTAATTTCATCTATTGTCTCTCAGAAAGAAAAATAATGCAGATGGACACTTTGTAAGGGAACTGTTTGCTAGGGAACTGCGTAGTCAAAATTATCACCAAGATAGAAAATAGGAGAAGACC
Source organism: Capsicum baccatum var. pendulum (assembly GCA_030864225.1). Taxonomy (NCBI): domain Eukaryota; kingdom Viridiplantae; phylum Streptophyta; class Magnoliopsida; order Solanales; family Solanaceae; genus Capsicum; species Capsicum baccatum. The sequence goes on from CM061560.1 coordinate 164,957,594, forward strand.
AACAAAGCAGTCTCCGAGCATTGAAGGTTGAAATGACTTACAACAAGTCTAGAAAACTTACGCCAACAGCAACTGCAGTTAAAATAAGGAATCTAAGCGAAGATGATAATTTCTAAATTTTAAATTTTATGCCTTCTTATTTGTGTTTTCGATCAGGTCCATTGCCGTTAACTTGATCGGAACCACAAACGAGATTAAAAGACAAATAGATTATCATTAATTCCTTAGCAATATGGATTAATTGATTGTGTTTTCTTGCCTTAGCACGCTTTCAAAATTCCTTGGAGAGGATCAAATGCTTGCTGTAGTATGTGAATCTCGATAATTTTTAAGCTTGCCTCCAGCTTGCTGATTCTGTATTCAAGCTAGTCGTTGCCCTTTTCGAAGTTGGTCAAGATTTTCTCATCTCTTGTGAGCTCGATCAGGAACACTACCTTCAAAGTTGTGACATTCTAGAAGCCCTTCAGAACACTTTCTTCAGAAGCCTTAAAGGATACATGGAGGGTCGCTGTATTTGTTTTAGGTCAAAATGTGTTGATGCATATTGAAGATGTGGTCCCAATAGTTGAACAACACACTTTTGTCGAGCGTTGCTCAATGCATCTTGCTCAACCAATTTGATAAATTAATAAGCAAGGAGTTACGTAGCATGTGATCTAAACCGACTCTACCAAGCCTATCAAACGCTACGTAACTCCAAGCTCATTACCCTATCAAAAAAATATGACCAAGTTAGTGCATAAATCAAACAAACTCAATCTGTCAGCCTTTTTGCTGATCACTCTTCTCCAATATAGATGACAAGATATCTGCAATGCAAAAGTCTACACCGTCGCCAGACATGCTTGCCAGGAAGCAATTCTTCATAAGGCATCAACAGTGATATTGTAAGTGAACTTACTAATTCATATTTAATTTTAGTTAAATCAATATAGTTATTTCTAATTATGGCGTGGTTTGAATCATTTCAAAAAAAATTGGTCAATTGATCACTTTAATCAGGACGAACACACTTAGTTGATCGTATAATTACCGTGAAATTAATTGAAACTTTAATTGAACTTATTAATTCATATTTAATTCTAGTTAAATCAATTTAGCTTTTACTAATATAATGGCTTAATATGAATCAATAGATGACTAATATGTTGCAAAAGATGAGTAATCTGTTGAAAATGACCAAATAGATAAAGACATCTGTTGGAAATGACCAAACAGATAAAAAACATTTGTTGAAAATGACTAAACAGATAAAAACATCTGTTGGAAATGACCAAACAAACATTGACATATGTTGTAACAGATGACTAACCTGTTGCAATAAATGTCTCATCTATTGAAAATTATCCAACAAATATAGACATCCGTTTCAACAAATGACTAAGTTATTGCAACATATTACCCATCTGTTGAAAATTATCAAACATATAAGATATATGTTGGAAAATAATTTAAAATACTAAAGCTCAGATGTTTTTTAAGAGAACTCAAATATTTGTCCCATTGTCTAAGGTTTTGTCTTTAATTTTAGTTAAATCAATTTAGTTATTACTAATAATTGCTTAATTTGAATAATTTCAAATAAAATTGATCAATTGATCATTCTATTCAATACAAATACACTTAGTTGATTATGTAATCACTCTAAAATTAATTGAAATTGTAAGTGCACTTATCAATTCATCTTTAATTTAGTTCAAATCAATTTAGTTATTACTAATAATGACTTAATTTGAATCGTTTCAAATAAAATTGGTCGATTGATCACTCTCCTCAAGACGAATACACTTAGTTAATCATGTAATTACCATGAGATTAATTGAAATTGTAAGTGAACTTATCAATTCAACTTTAATTTTAGTTATATCAATTTAGTTATTACGAATAATGGCTTAATTTGTTTTATTTCAAATAAAATTAGTCAATTGATCACTTTATTCATGATGAATACACGCAGTTAATCATTCAATTACTATGAGATTAATTGAAATTGTAAGTTCATCTTTAATTTTAGTTAAATCAATTTAGTTATTACTAATAATGACTTAATTTGAATCATTTCAAATAAAATTGGTCAATTGACCATTCTACTCGAGAAGAATACACTTAGTTAATCATGTAATTACTATGAGATTAATTGAAATTGCAAGTGAACTCATCAATTCATGTTTAATTTTAGTTAAATCAACATAGTTATTACTAATAATGGCTTAATTTGAATCATTTCAAATAAAATTGGTCAATTAATTATTCTACTAAAGATGAAACACTTAATTAATCATGCAATTACTATGAGATTAATTGAAATCGTAATTGAGCTTTCTAATTCATCTTTAATTTTAGTTAAATCAATATAATTATTTCTAATAATGTCATTTCAAATAAAATTGGTCAATTATCATTCTACTCAGGACGAAACACTTAATTGATTATGTAATTACTATGAGATTAATTAAAATCGTAATTGAACTTACTAATTCATTGTTAATTTTAGTTAAATCAATATATTTATTTCTAATGATGGCTTAATTTGGATCATTTCAAATAAAATTAGTCAATTGATCACTGTACTCAGGATGAACATACTTAGTTGATCGTGTAATTACCATGAGATTAATTGAAACTATAATTGAACTTATTATTTCAGATTTTATTTTAGTTAAATCAATTTTGTTATTACTGATAATGACTTAATTTGAATCAATATATGACTAACATGTTGCAACAGATGAGTAATCTGTTGGAAATGACCAAATAGTTAAAGACATCTGTTAAAAATGACCAAATAGATATAGACATCTGTTGCAACAGATGACTAACTTATTGCAATAAGTAACTCATCTATTGAAAATTATCAAACAGATATAGACATCTGTTGCAACAGATGACTAAGTTATTACAACATATGACTCATATGTTGGAAATTATTAGATAGACAGGATATATGTTAAAAAATAATTTAAAATACTAAAGCTTAAATGTTTTTAGGAGAACTCAAACATTTGTCCCCTTGTCTAAGGTCTTGTATTAAAGAATTATCTTCAATTTTAATTAAATTAATTTCGTTAGTATTAATAATTGCTTAATTTGAATCAACAAATGACTAACCTGCTATAAACATCTGTTGCAATAGATGACTAACTTGTTGCAACAAATAGGTCATCTATTGAAAAATAATTAATATACTAGGGAACTCAAAGATTTTCAGGATAACAATGTTTGTCTCATTGTCTTAAATACGTCTTTAGTTTTAGCTAAATCAATTTAGTTATTACTAATAATTGCTTAATTTGAATCAACAGATGACTAACAGATTGCATCAGATGATTCATCTGTTGTAAATTATCAAACAGATAGAAAATTTATTGAAACAGATGGGTCATCTATTAGAAAGCAATTAAATACTAGGGAACTTACACATTTTTAAGAGAACTCAAACATTTGTCCCCTTGATCCTTTTGCATTTGATGTATGATATACTATTTTTGTCTTCTTTACCTGTTTCATGAAATTTTTCATGTGTTTCACTTATTCGTTGTGCCCTTGTTAAAATTTTTGAAATTTTGTAAGGTCAAATTTTGTTGGTATATCACTTGGACATTATTTCATAAGTGATTTTGTATGTAAAATTATGATTTTTGTTGAATTTCTTATTTGGTGTATCTGCTATTGCTACAATGGATAGAACCTGCAACATAAATCTAATATATGAGTCATCTATTGCAACAAGTGAGTAATTTGTTGCAACATATGACTAATCTGTTGTAACAGATGACTAATCTACTACAACAAATGATCCATATGTTGGATCCATGTTACAACACTATAATATGAATCCAACAGATGAGTAATCTGTTGCAACATATGACACATCTATTGTAACAGATTATCCATATGTTGTTACAACATATGACTCATCTGTTGCAACAGATTAGTCATATATATTGCAATAGATTACTCATATGTTGAATTCACATTACATGGTTTATCCATTGTTGAAAAAATAGCAGTAGCAGATACAACCAGATGAGAAATTCAATTAAAAATTATAAATTTACTTACTAAAATCACCTAAGTAACACACAATGAGAACATCAATATTTACCAACAACTTTAATATTGTACAAACACAAATAATAAAAACTATCAAAAAAATAACAAACACCAACAAATGAACAGTTGTTTGTTAGATTTGGTCATAAAGACGTCTCTGAAAAAAAATAAAATTCAACTCTTGCTATTTTTACAACAATGTTCGATAACAAGAACTATAGTAATAATAAAAAATATCATATTTCACTCTGAAAAGAGAAGAAAAGAAATACCACAAATTAGGATATTCTTGAGTCCCCATTGTAAAAGTAACAAATATTGAAATTGTTAACTCATATTAGAAGAGAAGTTAACTCAAGTTTCTCGTTTTCTTCATAACTAAAAAGTCCTAATTTTTTATCTGTAAAAATTGAAAAGAAACAATGAAGAACTCGAAATTGTTGTCACCGGAGAATGTTGTCACTTTGTCTGACGGTTCAAAGTAAAAAAGGAAGGGCAAGAACTCAAAACTATTTATCACCAGAAGTTGAAGTTGTAGAAAATTGAAGAGAGATATTTGAAAAGTTGTTGGTTTGGATAAGTTAGAGAGAGAAACAATCGAGAAAAAGAGAGAATAAACGATTGATTTGCAGAGAAAGGAAGGTTTTGTGGGTGCGAGTTGATTTGTATTTTTAAAAAAATTAGAAAATTTAAAAAATATTAATCAAATTTACAATTAATTTAATTAAAATTTTTAATTATATTTAACCATTTAAGTTAGTGAATGTCATAAATTTTTCATTCAATAGTTAAATGACACATTTTCTTCAATTTTCTCGAAAAAGTGTAAAAGGGGTATTATTGTCCTACTATTCTTAAAAAAAAAAAAAAAGAAACAAATGATTAGGGGGGAAGGAAAAAAAAAGAAAAAATAGTGATTTGTATACCTGGTAGAAGTGGGGTAGAAGACGAGAAACGGCTTCTTGTAATCTTCTTTACAACTGCCACCCCATAAACAATACCTTCACATCCCCAAAACACACCTTCCTGTCTCCCCTATATTTTTGTCTCCTAATTTTATTCTTCCACAAAATTTCCCTCTTATTGTTTTTTTTTCACTTTTATCCTTATTTGACTAAAATTCTGCTTCAACCAATTCTTTGAGGGTCACAAAAAAATATTAGGTTGTTTTTTGTTGGTCTATCTATAAATCTTTCCATTTTTTTCTGTGTCCAATTTTACGGGTAACATTACAAGTGTAATTTTGTGCTGATCTGTATTCAAGGGGTTGACGCAACCATTGAAATATAGGTACAAAAGGAGAAAGATGTGTGGTATCACTAGATTTTTGGACAAACTTTATATTTTCGAAGAAGGGGGATCTAGTTATTGTTCAAAGAAGAAGGATGATATTCGTAATGAGGTAATGTTTTCTCCCTTTTTCTCTTCCAAATTTTTGATAAATTATCTCTGTTTTTTCCCTATCGATGTTCGGTACCCGTATTACAGTCAGACTGCATTCAAATCGTGCGTTGCAGCCAACATCAGCGCGAGTTGTGTTGGTTTCTATGGATGTTGTTTTTCTGTGTTTATAGATGCAAAAGTATGTTCATCTATGGTAGGAGGAAGAGGGAGGAAGGGGGGAGAAATTTTTGAAGTATTAGGTCATATTATGGGATGCTCAATTGAAATTCTGTTGTATGTTGGATTAGTTCTTCTGAGGATGGCAATGGGGCGGTGCGAGTTTTAGACGCGGGTTTAAGTAAGTTTCGTTTAAATGGTACGGGGCAGGTGGTGGGCATTTACGGGTTTAAACTTAAAAAAAAAAAAGTTAAAAATTAGTATTATTTTTGTAAATCTACCTAAAATTATATGTATTCTTCACTTAAAATTTTATGATACTTAAAACAATAGATAAAACGCTACAAATAAATAATTTTATAACTTTTTTAATTTCTTTATTCATCTTAATAAAAATTTGACTATTTGATTTCTGATAATTTCTTAATGAATAGTGATATAATAGAAACTGGTTACTACTATTTTCCTGTATTGAAAATATTTTGGTTTTTAGTGGAGTTATAAATTTTTCAAAAAAGAAAAAGCAAAAATGTGGTGCGGTGCGGGTATGTGCGGGTATGAGTGTGGGGTGAATTTATGCGGGTTTAAAGGTGATGCGGTGTGGTGCGGGATGATTTTAAAGTTTGCGGGTTTAGAAAAAACCTGCACCGCACCATTGCCACCCCTAGACTTCTTCTACTCCCATATTAAAACAAGAAACTAAATTGATGTTTGATTTGATTCAAGGTTCTCTACACTTTCCTGTTTTTCTTCCTTTCTTTTCTTTTGTTTGGGAACCCCTCAGGAAACCTGCCAGTATACTTGCGCTTGTGCCTTAGTGAGCAAACCACATAGAAGATGTAAACTGCACAAGGCAAGTCATAAAGCAATGAGGTCTGGTTGAGATGCCCAAAAAGAGGATTTTTTTCTATTTAATTAATAAATAAGGAGAAGGAGATTGTGAGAATGTCCATGGGGGGGATGGCTTTCTAGATTATTCCTTTTCATAGTCCTTTCCTTGTGTGTTAAATGGAAGTGCTCTTCCACCAAGTATTTTTCTACTTGTGCTTGAAGCTTAATTCTGTTTCCTAAGCATATATCCTGGAATTACTCATCTTGGTGTGGTGACAATGAGCACACCACAATTTGGGTAGGTACTGATGCAAACCGTCGCTCTTTCCGTTTTTTTCTTTTGGCCTATCTATCTGTAGAAACTTACTCGTGCCCAATGTTTACACCAAACCGTATTACTTTACCATGGTTAAGTAAACTATTGTAATTTGGGCATGGTCAACAGGATAGAATGAGGTTCCATTCTCTTCTGCTTTGTGTGTGTTGTTCAAACTCAATAGTTTATTTTGCTATTCAATAGCTTTTTTGCCTATGAATTAGTTATGTGATACAGGATGTGTCTAACTTTTTGTGCCCTTGCTGAGTAGTATCCTCAGTTCCTTCTTTTCTGTAACTGAGGTTTGTTGACTGCAGGAAGCTGGTCGAGCATTGAGCATGTCGAGACTAAAATGCGTCCTTCGTGGTCTGGACCTGAAAACATATATCTTTCTTTTTTTGTTGGTTCCAACCTGTATGTTTGGTATATATGTGCATGGACAGAAAATCACTTATTTTCTACGGCCTTTGTGGGAAAAGCCTCCAAAGCCTTTCCATGAAATGCCTCACTATTATCATGAGAATGTGTCAATGGCGAATCTCTGTAAACTTCACGGATGGGGAATTCGGGAGTACCCAAGGCGTGTCTTTGATGCAGTGTTGTTCAGTAATGAGTTGGAAATGCTGACCATACGGTGGAAAGAGCTGTACCCTTATATAACAGAGTTTGTTGTACTTGAATCCAATTCAACATTTACCGGATTGCCAAAGCCTTCGTACTTTGCTAATCATAGAGATCAGTTTGTATTCGTTGAATCAAGATTGACATATGGGCAAATCCCCGGGAGATTCAGGAAAGGAGAGAACCCTTTTGTTGAGGAAGCTTATCAAAGACTTGCATTGGATTACCTCCTCAAACAAGCTGGTATTCAGGATGATGATTTACTGATAATGTCGGATGTTGATGAGATACCTAGCAGACATACCATCAATCTCTTGAGGTGGTGTGATGACATACCTCAAGTTCTTCATCTCCGATTGAAGAACTATCTCTACTCTTTTGAGTTCCTTGTGGATAACAATAGCTGGAGAGCTTCTGTTCATCGGTACCAATCTGGTAAGACTAGGTATGCACATTATCGGCAGTCAGATATCATTTTGGCAGATGCAGGATGGCATTGTAGCTTTTGTTTCCGTCACATAAGTGAGTTCATTTTCAAGATGAAAGCCTACAGCCATTTTGACAGGGTCAGATTTTCTCATTTTCTGAATCCAAAGAGGGTGCAAAAGGTAATTTGTGAAGGAGCTGATTTATTTGATATGCTACCGGAGGAGTACACATTTAGGGACATCATAGGCAAAATGGGACCTATTCCCCACTCCTACTCTGCTGTTCACCTTCCAGCTTATCTTTTGGAAAATGCAGACGAATATAAGTTTCTCTTGCCCGGTAATTGCATGAGAGAAAGTGGCTGATCTGGGAGTGTTAGGTTCTGTTTTCTTTTCCTAAATGTCGAGGGTGCAGTTTTGTGTTGCTCCTTGTAAAGCAAATAGAGGATCCTTAACATATCCAACAGTTGCATCTCCAGAAACTATTTGGAATGTCCGGATGAATACTCAGATTTGGGAATTGAAGGGTTGCCTTGTATATACTTGTTAGAGAAGGCTTTTTCAGGATCAGGCATGTCTGTTCAATGAACGGGGAGTTTTTCTGTTGGAGTTATTAGTTTAAAGTTGTGCATAACTCTGTATTCTGTAGTGTACCATTTCCTCATTATGCTCCAGGATAACATTTTACAATTTTTGGTGCTTTTCCCCAGCATTAGAAATTTTTGAATAGGGACTAATTTATTCATATACTCGTATACTTTGTGGTGTTATTTCTCTCCGACCTTATAGTGTTCATTTGTTAATCTTGTTTAGACCTCGAAAGCCTTGTACCTTCGTAAAAAGTTTCCCGTTATGCTTATTGCGTTGATTTAACTTCTGGTGACCATGAAGTCAGGTACTTAAGCAGCTACTTGTGAACTATCTCCTTGATTACTTCTCAACACAAAGCGTGAGTATTTATTTCATCATTTACATCTCTTCAGCATCATTATCACTCTTAAAGTTTGGGAATGTTGAAATGGGGGGAAATCATGTGATACCAATATTTTGAGGTAAGTTATTTTTTTGTGTTCTTGGAAAATAGAAGTACGCAGCGGAAGCAAATAGATAGAATCACTTGCATGTAATATAGACAATCAACATAAACACCCAGTTCACACAAAGGATGTTAAGGAATTAACTAGAATACCTCTTAAAGCGTGAACAAATATCTTGAATGAATCTGTCTTTGAATTTGCGGTTTTCTACTTGGGCAAGTACTGAATAGAATACTCAATTCCTAGGCTTGGGGAATCCCTATTTTCTAGAGAATATACTATTAGTCTAAAGAGGAAAGGAAAATACACGTCTATTTTTATTTGAACAAGGAAAAGACGATGGCTTCTCCTTTTTCCATAGAAATAAGATTCTGAATTCCAATTTAATATGGGCACTATAGGGACCATATAATAAATCTGCGGTCTTCTACTTGGGCAAGTACCGAATAGAATACTCAATTCCTAAACTTGGTGAATCCCTATTTTCTAGAGAATACACTCTTAGTAAAGAGGAAAGGAAAACACACGTCTATTTTTATTTGAACAAGGAAAAGACGATGGCTTCTCCCTTTCCCATAGAAATAAGATTCCGAATTCCAATTTAATATGGGCATTATAGGGACCACATAATCAATTACAGAGGCTCTCTATTATGAAAATAATTTTAAATACTATTTTGCATTATTCTCACCATAATAAATTATAAATCATTACACTAAAAATTTGTAATTGCACTCTGCTATTTTTATTTTGAAATTTTCATTAAATACTTATGCAATTCCCTATGTTAAAGATTACAAATACTAATCAATAAATTAAATTACTGACGAATTTAATATATTGATTAATTTTCTTTAGACCAATGGTTACTTATTTCATATATTGAATTTTTAAATCCACCGACCGAGTTTACATATGAAAACTTATAAGTTTCTCATAAAAGGCATATTATTTCTATACCAAGACATGGATTCCATCAACTAACTTATCATTTCACTAATATATATTATTATCATCCAATCTACCAGAAATATTGACCCATCTCCGAATCTCACTTTTTAATAAAACAAAACGATAATATATACAAATCTGTAACACCCCGAGTCTGTACCCGAACGCTACACGGTGCTCATAATCTCAAAGGACCACAAGCTAACCCATGACTGGTACTTGCTGCAATAACTGACTAATAATACGGTAAATATGCGAAAAGTAGGCGAAAAACTAGCCATAAGGTTCAGTACTGTAAAAAATACTGAATATGGTATCACAATACCAAAACTCATTCACTGAGTTTTCCTAAGTTATGTAACTAACTGAATTCAACTGATCGAGACATGACTGATTCTACTCTGTGACTGACCACGGCTCTTGACAAACAGCTAAATTATCGGGTATTAAATACCCCCAGGACTCGATAGCATAAGCTTAAAAGACATAATAACTAACTACTTAGTCATCATTCATTCATTTGGGCATTCAACCAAACACTTGTATACATGCTTACATGATATAATTTCACTATTCAACTCACATGGACAATTCATCAAACACTTGTGGGGCACAATATATGCACGTAATACTAAAATAACATGTAGGTATCATGATTCAATTCCAATTACACAATTCTCAAAGTTTCAATATGAATTCACATGATAAATCACACATATCAATTAACTCTACATGAATCTTGCAATAAATCGTGAATACACTTTAATTCAAATCATGGAAATCATGAAATCACTCTAAATGAGCTTTAAAAGAGTTTCTTGGACTCCAAGGGTGGAAGGAACCCTTGGATGAACACTTCACATACCTTAGTTGGTGAATTCTGGAAAATTAACGATGGAATCTTGAGCCTTGAATTTGAATTTAATTCACCTAGGATTTTTTGTTCTTAAGCAATTTGTGAAAGAATGAATATAACTTGCTAAAAGAGGGATAAATTTTGTGTTATGGGGCCTGAAGGGCGTGGGAAAAAGACTTAATTAACCCTGAAGATGCGGCTTTTTAATGACTGTAAACTAAACCATCGATGCGTAGGTCGACGTGCTGCGTTATTGGAATCGATGCGATAGCCAACACACTGTGTCGAGTCCACTTCGGTTCACTGGAATTGGACGCTGGGGAAAACATTTATTAACGCGATAGTCGACACGACTTGATTCACTGATTTTAGATTCCAAATGTGCTTCAAACGAAGTTCGAAAATCCAAAACTTGTTTGGAAACACCTGTTGACATTTCTGATCATAAATTAACTCAAACATCAATATTTAACAGACGTAAAGGTCGCAAAATAAGATTGCCAACTTTTGAAGGATAAAATAACACTAAGTCTGAATACTTAGCTAAAATTTTCTAAGTCTGGGACCCTTAACAAGATTAAAGGACTAAATTAAGCTAAGAATTTTGCGGGGTCTTACATTATCTCCCCTTTGGGAACATTCATCCTGGAATGAGACTGACTAAGCTGAGAATACTAGTAGACTAAACTTACTTACTGAACATGAACATCTAAAACATGATTATCTGACTCACATACTGACATACTGAATTTCATATTGAACATACATAGCTGATGCATGAATACATGACTGGACTGACTTCTGAACATATGAATGAATATGCAAGGGTAACTGATACCAAGTTTGTAATGGAAAATCTTAGCATGAAACTGAATACGATTAAGGAAACTTATTACCTTGAACTGAATCTAAGTTTGTGGAGAAAAGGTGAGGATACTTGGTTCGCATATCTACTTCTTTTTCCCAAGTAGCTCCCTCAACGGACTGATTCCGCCAAAAAACTTTGACTAGAGGGAATTCTTTGTTCCTTAGTCTACGAATCTGTTAGTCAAGGATTTTGACTGAAATCTCTTCGTAAGAGAGGCTGTTCTGAACATCTATGCCCTCTATGGGGACTACAACTAATAGATCACCTATGCATTTTTTTAGCAAGGAGACATGAAACACTGTATGAACTGAAGATAATCTGAAGAAAACTCAAGCTCGTAAGCTACCTTTCTAAAACAGCTGAGAATTTGGTAAAAACAGACATATCGGGGACTGAGTTTCCCCTTCTTGCCAAACCGCTTCACTCCTTTCATAGGAAACATTTTCAAGAACACATAGTCTCTAATCTCAAACTCGATATCCTTTTTGTACATATCTGCATACAATTTCTTTCAGCTATGAGCTGTCTTAAGTCTTTCCCTGATTAACTGGATTTTCTCTAAGGCATCAGATACCAAGTCAGGCCCTATCACTGCGGCCTCACCAACTTCAAACCAACTAATGAGAGATCTACACATCCTCCCATAAAGCGCCTCAAACGGAGCCATCTAAATACTGGAATGATAGCTGTTGTTGTATGCGAACTTAATCAAAGGCAAGTGGTTATCCCAACTACCTTTAAAATCTATTGGACACGCTTACAACATATCCTCTAAAGTCTGAATGGTCCTTTCAGCTTCGCCATCTGTCTGATGGTGAAAGGCTTTACTGAAGTGCATTCAGCTACCAAGATCCTTTTGGAATGCTTTCTAGAAATGAAAGGTAAATTGGGTACCTCTATCTGAGATGATGGACAACTGAACACCGTGTAATCTGACCAACTCCCTGATATAGAGTTTGGCATAATCCTCAGCTGAGTAAGAGGTATGGACTGGTAGAAAAGGAGCTGATTTGGTCATTCTGTCTATAATGACCCAAACTGAATTATGCTAACGACGAGTATAAGGCAAACCCACCACAAAGTCCATGTTCACTTCTTCCCATTTCCAGGTGGGAATGCTGAACTCCTGCATGGACCCACTAGGCTTCTGATGCTCAATCTTAACCCATTGACATATCGAGCACTTAGTCATAAACTCTGTAATATCTCTTCATCCCTCTCCACCAATAGATCTCCCATAAATCATGGTGCATCTTAGTGTCCCCTAGATGAATAAAGTAGCATGCACTATGTTCTTCTGCAAGAATTCGCTACCTCAGGTCATCTACGCCTGGCACACATAGTCGACCCTGATAACGCAAAAACTATCTCCCCCTTGGGAGAAAACTTCTACCTTTTGATCTCTGACTGATTCTTTTAACTTAACCAGACTGGGATCCCTATCCTGCTTTTCCTTCACTTCAGAAACCAGGGATGATTCTGAACTACTCTAGACCCATACATTACTTTCTGCTGAATCAACTAAGCAGACACCTAGTCGGGCTAGCTGATGAACTTTCTGAGCCAACATCTTCTTACTGCCCTCGACATGAGTAATACTACCCATAGATATTCTACTGAGAGCGTCACCACTACATTGGCCTTTCCTGGATGATATAGGACACTCATGTCATAGTATTTCAACAACTCCAACCGTCTTATATGATGGAGGTTTAGGTATTTTAAAGAATACATACTGTAGTATCTTATGGTCAGTGAACACATCCACGTGTACACCATACAAATAGCGCCCTCAAATCTTTAAGGCAAACACTACTGCTGCTAACTCAAGATAATGAGTAGGATATTTCTGCTCAAGATATTTAAGCTGTCTAGAGGCATAGGCTATGACCTTACCTTTATCCATCAGAACACACCCCAAACTAAATCATAAAGTATCGTAATACATAACAAAGCCGTCTGAACCATCTGGTAAGGTTAAAACTGGAGTTGTAGTGAGTCGAGTCTTCAACTTCTGAAAACTCTTCTCACAAGAATTTGACCACTGGAACTTGACTTTCTTCTAAGTCAATCTGGACATAGGGGATGCAATATACAAAAATCTCTCAACGAACCATTGGTAATAGCCAGCCAAACCTAAGAAACTTCTAATATCTGACGGAGAGATGGGTCTGGGCCAGCTTCTCACTGCTTTGGTCTTTTGGGGATCAACTCTAATGCCATCACCAGATATGATATGGCCGAGGAAAGCTACTGGCCTTAGCCAAAATTCACACTTACTAAATTTGGAGAATAACTGATAATTTCCGAGAGTCTGTAATACTATTCTGAGATGGTCTGCATGGTCGTGTTCACTGCGGGAGTAGACAAGAATATTATCTATGAATACTATGATGAACATGTCAAAGTACTGCTTGAACACATAGTTCATCAAGTCCATGAATACTTCTGGGGAATTAATAAGACCAAAGGACATGACTAAGAATTTAAAGTCACCATATCGAGTTTTGAAAGCTATTTTTGGGATGTCACACTCCCTTATTCTGAGCTGATGATAGCCTGATGTAAGGTCTATCTTAGAGAAGAAAATAGAACCCTGAAGTTATTCAAATAAGTCATTGATTCTTGGAAGTAAATACTTATTCTTAATCATGACTTTATTTAACTAACGGTAGTCAATACACATTCTGAGAAAGCCATCTTTCTTATGCATGAATAAAACTAGTGCACCCCACGGGGAGACACTAGGTCTAATGAATCCCTTATCTAGGAGATTCTTTAACTGCTATTTTAATTCTCTGAGTTCTGCAGGTGCCATTCTATATGGTGAGATAGATATGGGCTGAGTACCTGGAAGAAAGTCTATTCCAAAGTCAATTTCCCTTTCAGGAGGAATCCCGGGAAGATCTTCGGGAAATACATTTGGAAATTCACATGCTACTGACACTGATTCAAGAGTAGGGGTTTTTGAACTAGAGTCCTGGACTCAAACTAGATGGTAGACACAACCCTTAGATATCATTATCCTTATACAAAGGTAAGAAATAAGTTGACCCCTAAGTGCTGAAGTACTATCTCTCTACTCTAGGAAGGGTTCATTCGGAAACTAAAACTGGACAATTTTATTTCTGCAGTTGACTAAGGCATAGCAGGATTGAAGCCAATCCATGTTGAGAATGACATCAAAATCAATCATCTCTAATTCAACTAAGTCTGCTGAAATGACTTTCTGAGATACCATAACTGGACAATTCCTGTATACCCACCGTACTATGAAAGATTTACCTACTGAGGTAGAGACTGAGAAAAGCTCTACTAGGATTTTAGGATTGACTTCGAAATCAACAGCTATATAAGGAGTAATAAAGGACAAAGAAGCTCTTGGATCTAGCAAAGCATAAATATACAAATGATAAAATTATAACATACCAGTGACCACATTAGGATAACTCTCTTAATCTTGTCGGGACTAAGGAGCATAGAGTCTGTTTGGGCATTGCCCACTGGTGGCACTGGAAGTGGTACCCTGTCGATTCGGGCGATCTAACTGAGCTGGGGGACGGTTATACTGACCTTGAGAACCTGACTGAGGACAATCTCTGACTTTGTGGCATGGCTTGCCATACCCAAAACACACATCGCTGCCTGCTCTACAGATACCCTGGTTGTTTCTGCCATACTTCTAACAAAGGGGATTGGTTCGAGCACTGCTAACACTGCCCTGGGGTTTAGGGACTGATGTCCTATCCCTATTTCTATCTCTGAATTTTAGCACAAGAGCACTAGATGAGGATGGATCTGGGACTGAATATTTCAGGTAGAATTGAGAACGATTTTTACACTCTAACTTAGGCTAAGCGAAGTTAAAACTACCTATTCTCTCTCTTTTGATCTCTCCCTTTTCTTCTTTATTCTTGGCCTCCTCTATCTGATGAGCATGGACCATGAGTCTAAATATGTCCATCTTCTTAATAAGCATTGCATTCCAACACTCGTTGACCATGTTTCTAGACACTCCTGACTCAAACTTACTCATTTGGGATTTGCTTTCTGCCACCACATGAGGAGCATATCTAGCTAATTGAGTAAACTTGAGAGAATAATCTTTCACCGTCATATTGCCCTGCTTTATATTGATAAATTTTAGAACCTTTACTTCCCTCAACTCTAGTGGGAAGAACCTAGCCAGAAAAGCAGTGACAAACTCTTCCCACTCTATGGACCCTGCATCTGTGGCCCTTTTACCTTCTACTGTTTAAACCATGAGTGTTCCACATCCTGAAACTAATATACGTCCAACACATCACTCTCAACAATGGTCACCCCCATAATATCAATAACTTTCTTACCTAATTAAGAAATTCCTGAGGGTCCTCATTTAACTTAGACCCGATAAACGATAGAGGGTTCATTCGGGTGAAGCCTCGAATCCTAGTAGTAATAGTATTGGCCACTAGCTTGGCTGAAATGACAGTTGGACATTCATTCTGGGCTACCACAGAATGAGATAGGGTGGTGAATGCTGCTCTGAACTCAGCGTAGGAGACATGTTCATCTAGTGGATCTGGCTGGATGGGCTGGGGTTCTGGCTAGTCTCCTGTTCCTGTTCCTATAATCCTCTTTAGAGGCATATTTCTATAAACGGAAGAGAAAAGGTTATACTAATAGTTTAACTGAAGCTCATGCTCATTCGCACAACATAAATACTGAAAGAAGGGAGACTTTTCCTAAAAGATCTCGTAGACTCCTGTCCATAAGTGTGGCACGCAACACACCCATTTATAAGACTCTTATAGATACAACTTTTAGACTTTTTAGGACTCTACTAAACCTTAGGCTCTGATACTAAGTTTGTAATGCCCCGAGTGTGTACCCCAGATACTACACGGTGCTCATAATCTCAAAAGACTACAAGCTAACCCATGACTGGTACCTGCTGCAATAACTAAATAATAATACGGTAAATATACAAAAAGTAGGCAAAAAACTGGCCATAAGGTTCAGAACTATAAATAATACTGAATATGGTGTCACAATACCAAAAAGGAACATCAATACTAAAAAATGAACAACTATATGAAAATACTCTAGTCTGAAAAGTCTCTAAACTGTTTGAACTATGGAGTTAATGGGATAAGTCCCCAACTAACTTTGACTACTAAAAATGAACTGAAATGATGAAATAAATAATCACGTCCTCAAACTATGAGTACTCACCACTAACTCTGTATGCTAAGAATCTGAACTACTAAGGGTGCTCGGGAGCCCGCGCATCTAAACCTATAATATAAGATATCATAGCGTAAAATAAAGGTATGCATCAATACTTTGAATGTACTGGTATAATCAGTAAGGTAGGCTGAAATGCATGGGTTCATATGCATAAACAATACTAATAGAATATCATAAGTATGACTGAATGAGAGTATATGTATGAATATAGAAACTATACCGAGATAATAGTAACAATGAATACTGAATCTTAATACTAATTAACTAATATCTGAGTCTACTGATACTGAATTACTATTTACTGAATGACTGTATCTGATAGTCTTGATTTTGTAGATCTATGTTGAATCCCATACTGAGATTCGTTACTGTGTCTGATAGTCCTGAATCTGTGAAACTGAACTAAATTCCATACTGAAACTGAATCTGAAACTGAGACTGTGGGAAGTAATCATCTAACTGATCTGCCCCTTCTCTAACTAATTTGGGGTCCAACCTACAACCCCATTTAGAAGGGTGTCAATATCGTGCCATGGGTAAGGATAAGTGCTGAGTCACCCTCATCTGGCAGGTACTCTAAACGAGAATGATGGTACCCTCAAATAACAGGTATATCATAGAATCAACCCTCAACTGGCAGGTTGATGTCTCAACCTATGCTGGGTATGTAGTTCTGGAACGTAAGGACTGCTTCTAAGGATTTCACCCTCTACTTGTAGGTGAGTCCCCATCCTTGGGCTCACTCGGTACTCAATCCTACTCCCAACTAAATAGACACTGGACTAAATTGTAAACTGTACTAGGCTAGACTAAATTGTTACTGATCATACTGTATATCTGAACTAAACTAATTTTACTGAACTGAGATGGACTGATTCTGAGTTCACTGAGTTTTCCTAAGTTTTGTAACTGACTAAATTCTACTGGTCGAGACATGACTGATTCTACTACATGACTGGCCATAGCTCTTGACAAACAGCTAAATCATTGGATATTAAATACCTCCAGGACTCTATAGCATAAGCTTAAAAGATATGGCATAATCTTGAGACATGGTAACTAACTACCTAGTCATCATTCATTTATTTAGGAATTCAAGCAAACACTTATATACATGCTTACATAATATAATTTCACTATTCAACTCACATGGACAATTTATCAAACACTTGTGGGGCACAATATATGCATATAATACTAAAACAACATGTAGGCATCATGATTCAATTCCAATTACACAATTTCAAGAGTTTCAACATGAATTCACATGATAAACCACACATATCAATCAACTCTACATGAATCTTGTAATAAATCATGAATACACTTTAATTCAAATCATGGAAATCATGAAATAACTCTATATGAGCTTTAAAAGAGTTTCTTGGACTCCACGGATGGAAGTAACTCTTAGATGAATGATCATGGGTGTATTTATATGCCTAAGCACCATAACTTACCCATATTTTAGCTAAGTTTGTAGAATAAAATGACTAGTTTCTTATGTTTTTACTCTCCTTCTATATAATTCAGCTAACTGATATGATTAGCATGATTTCAGGTATTAATGAGGTAGATAGAGACATACTAGGACTATGGAATATGGATGACATATGACACAAGAGAGGGTAGCAGTCTGGACCAAATATGGTGCCTAAAAACTATGTCCAAGACTAATTTGTAATTTGGAGTTAGTCTAGGGGCTTATAAGAAAATTATGAGGGAAAAATTATTAAAACTACTTGATGGTGAAAATTCACATATTATTCATTATTCATTATTCTGTATCTTTTTGAATTGGAGAGTGACAGCTTAGCACCAAGGGAGAAATGCTACTTCATTTTTTCCGCCAAGATTGTGTTTTCTTTTTGGTATGATGAGTATTTCTATTGTGATTTCCATTTTATTCATGAGTAGATAAGTTTATTAGTTAGGGTTATGGAAGCCTTGTAACATACAATATGTTACTTTGGGTTTTTGAATTCATCATGTATTGATCTGCTTATATCATACTCTCTTCGTTTATCTTGAGTTCTCATGGTTGCAAACATAGAGGATGTGCCTTAAAACTCAACTTATTTGATAGAAAAGTTGAGGTTCAAAAAAGAGAGTAGTGATAAGAAAATAGGATTTCCAACCCTTATTTCATATGTTAATGCCTTAACAGGATTAACTACTTGGAGATTTTGTATTGTTTTTGTAAACACTTTTGATTCGAGAGAACAAAAGTGAATTAGTCCTTAATGGTTGAGAAACACTAGGATTATGTTATCAAATACAATATGTTTCTCTGTAAGCATGATACATGTATGAATTAGTAAAACCCATAGTTAGAAAGCATCAAAAACTACAAGGTGGACATAACCCTAGCTTGGTATTTCTCTGAATTTGAATACTACTACATATATTTCATCTTGTTAAATTGAAACCATTAATTTATGAACTGAATTAAATCCCTCCTTTTGTTTTATCGAAACAAATGATTAAAAGTCTTAATTAACACCATATTCCTAGTGGGATTCGGACCCAACTTAGTTGGGTTATATATTTGACAACGACTGCTTACGCTCTTGTAAAAGAGTAGTAATTTGAGCATATCAAATTTTGACACCGTTGCTGGGGAATACGATTATTGATTGAGTTTATTTGTGTTAATTGACTATTAGTCAAGTTTCCTTATTTTACATTTATTTGTTGTTTTTGTTCATTATAGGCTCATTTTTGTTTATGCCACAAACCAGAAGTTCAGGAGAACCATTATTATCTTTCAATCCTGAACCTTATTTTATTAAAAGAATGGATAACCAACAAGAAGCTGAAAGATTAGCCGCTTTGGCTAATGCTCAATTAAATAAATAGAATGCAGATAACCTAGTTCGGGTACCTAATATAGATGAATAGGACCTAGGAGATGATGATTTAATTAACACGGCTAATAGGAAGTATGCAGTGGGAGTAGTTGCACCAGTAAATCAAAATTGTCTATTCAGAGAAAGACTAAATTGCGAAGCTAGGTAGTTTGATATTGACAATGATGAGGATTATTTAGATGGAGCTGGAGCTACATGGGAAATCATTCCATAAACACTAGCTTCTGGGGTGAAATTCTGCCTCTCCAGTACTATGATCTAGCTACTGAATTTGAAAGAACACTTTGATGAGTTACCTAGTGATGATCCAAATCTACATTTGGTGAATTTCATAAATATTTGTAAGTCATTTAATAATCCTGGAGTGGGAAAAAATGATATTTATTTGAGATTGTTACCACTGTTTGGAGAGGCAACTATGTGGTTAAATGAGCTGACTCCTAATTCTATAACAAATTGGAGGCAATTAAAAGGAGCTTTCCTAGAAAGGTTCTTTCCGCCCTCCAGAATGTTACAGTTGAGGGATGAGATCAACAACTTTAGGAAATTGGCTAATGAAGATTTGCATGAGACTTGGCTGAGGTTTAAAAAGAAATTAAATCAATGTCCAAACCATAAGATGACTGATGAACAGTTAATGGAAACATTCTATAGAGCTTTGAACTCATTTACAAAGCCAATAGTGGATAATACTGCAAGAGAAGCTTTTATGAAGCTCACCTTTACTGAGGCTGCAGACATATTAGAAAGAACAACTAAGACAAGTAGATCTTGGCATATAAGAGATTCTGTGGTAGCAAGCAATACTGGGTCTAGTGTAATATCAATAAAGCAACATAGGAGAGAGAAGAAGCGTGATCAGGATATGGCTTACATAAAATCCAGATGGATCTGCTCATAAAACATTTGCTATCAAGAAATATAGAAAAAGTAAAAGCTTTAGGGTCCCACGATAAAAGAGCTGAATTAAATACCGAGAATGAGGCTAACTACTTGCATAACCAGGGTGTTTTCGGACCGGTAGTCAAGGAAACCAAGGTTGGAACCATCAAGGAGTTTGGAAGAATAAAAGTGATAGGAGTCAACTGTATGTACCTCCTGGAAGTCATGGTAATGCTAGCACTAGTTCAGGCAAAATATCCAAGGAGGACATGATGAAAAAACTATTAAAGAGAGTTGAGGCGACCAATTCTAGGGTGACTGCTATGAAAAGTGACATATTTTCCATGAGTCATATAGTAAATTTTCACTCAACTATTATTAAACAACTGGAGAAGCAGATAAACCAATTATCTATAGAATTCAATCAAAGATAGTATGGTACTCTACCAAGTAATACAGTTCAGAATCTAAGAAATGATGGATCGTGTATGGCATTACCACTAGGAGCAGTAAAATGTTATCTAGTCCAGGATTGAAAGCATCCTCTCATACTGATATAGTCTAAATAGATTGGGATATGGTTGATGAATATTTAATGGTGCTTGTGGAGTTGGGTGGTTGGAAAAATAAAAGTGCGGAATTGGAACAACTACCTAAGCCAAAGCATGTCAGTGATGTGGAACAAGGCATAAGAAAAGAGGTAAAAGTTGATCCAATTGAAATCCCAAGGCTGCCACCCCTATTTCCACAATGATTAAATAATAAAGAAGATAAAGGTAAGTTTAACAAATTTATGGCTATGTTGAAGCAATTGACCGTGAACGTGCCTTTAGTTGAAGCACTAGAACAGATGCCTGAATATGCTAAGTTTATGAAAGATCTATTGATGAAGAAAAGGACTGTGAGCTATGAAATGGTAGACAATATTCATCATTTTAGCGCCATTTCTATAAGATTTATTGTTTAGAAGAAGGCTGATCTGGGAGCATTTGCTATCCCATGTACGATTGGATCGCTAAATTTTGAAAGGGCCCTTTGTGATCTTGGGGCAAGTATAAATCTTATGCCATTGGCAGTTTTCAAGAAATTGAGTTTTAGAGATCCTACACCCACCGATATATGGCTTTTGATGGTAGATAGATCGGTGGAAAGGTCGATTGGTATTCTACATGATGTACTTATGAGTGTGGCCGATTTTATATTTCCTGCCGACTTTGTAATTCTTGATTGCAAAGTCGACTTTGAAGCACCCATAATCTTGGCCAGGATATTCTCAGCAACCAGGAGAGTGTTAGTTGACCTGGAGTTGAATGACCTGAAATATAGGCTTAACAGAAAAGAGGTTAGTTTTATAGTATGTAAATCCATGAAACAACAAAAGAATATGAGTATTTTCTCGATCGTTGATGTATTATATGAAGATGAGGTAAGAATAGTATCATTGATGTATCTTGATGAAGCCTGAGAAGTCAAGATAATTGAGTTGTGCCGCAATATTAAATCAAGCACCGCATGGGAGGTAACCCATACTTTTATTTTTTATGTTAAACAAAAATGCAAAACTAAGAGTCGAGCCACGACTGAAACTACGACTCTTGGTGGGAGGAAATCTATCTTTTTAATTATTTTTTGTTGTTTTTGATTAAGTGTAGGTGCATGAAGTACTAAGGAGGTGATGGTACCAAATTTAGTTTGGAATTGAGCTATATCAATGGCGGTAAGTTTAGGAGTAACGGGAACATTACAGGTAAGTTAGAGTGGTCAATTATTAAGGCTCGATTCATGATTTGTATTAGAGTTGTGCCCCAAATTATTTTAATCTGACCCCAAAAGTTTTGTGGTGCGACTTATTTTTTGTGATTTTCAATGAGGTCTGTGTTGGTAGTGTAGGGATTAGGTCGATAGGCCTGATCTTAGAGCCCACCACTGACCTTGATGGGGGTGCGGGGGCGAAGCCCCTATGGTATGGACCCTTCCTACTACCTCACTTAGGCTTTACATTAGGCGCCGCCTAAGTAAACTTAGGCAATAAGATATGCGATGCCCAAGCCTCTTTATGCGATATATTGTGCGAAGCCTAAGTAAAAGCCCAAGCCTACTGCCTCAATTAGGTGTTACATTGGGTGGTACCTAAAGAAGGTTATGCAACAAGTTGTGCGGTGCCTAAGCCTATTTCGGCGTTAGACTGTGTGATGCTTAATGAACCTTATACCATCACTATTTTAATTGGACGATACTTTATGCGGCATGTAGCTCAATCTAGGTGATTCTTTCGGTGACACAAACACAAATTTAGGCAGTGAAGAGTGTGACACATAACACATCGCAAACACATACTGTTTTCCTTAGGCGTTAAGCTGTGCGACACTAACTTAATTCTTTTCTATCCAGTGTGTGATACAAAACCTCATCTACTTTAACTAAACCCTCAATTTCTCTCTTATTTTACCACAAAATGTTCCTTCATCATACTCTTTTTCCCACAAGCTTCTTTAAAATTTTCAAAAACCCAAGAACATTCACTCTCTTTCTTCAATCTTTCATCTTAAAGGTAAGTTTTATTTTCTTAATACTTAGGTGTTGTGACTTTATGTTGTAGTTTTTAATTGGTTTCTTGAGGATTGTAAATTAAATTCTTTCCACGGTTATGTCAAAAAAGGGTGTTGAACATCTTGGGAACATAAACACCATTGCTGTAGTGGACATCATTGTTGCATTACTTTGATCTTTTGCATGTGATTGAATTATTCATGACTAACGTAGTTTAGTTGTGTGGCCATTATTTCACAACTTATTTGATAGAACTTGGTGTTAGTTAAATCATGTGAAAGTGATAGTGTTTTGTGTATATTGATATGTTAAAACTCTAAGGCATTGCTTTGTTCAAAAGTTGTTTCATTGGAAAAAAAATTGGTGGAATTAAAGTGAGTGAATTATATTGACTAATATTGGTGCACCATGTCTGAGTGGATGTCGGCAAAATCTGAGTACCCAATAAGAACACTTAATTAGTTTATACTAACAAATTCAGTGTAGGTTGGTGACTTCACCGCCCTTATCTTAATTGTAGTTAGTTTATTATGTGTGGATGACGTGGATGATATGATGAATATAGGAAAAACGGCTCTGATGATGATCTCAATGCAGGTGGCATGACTCCTAATGTAGATGAGGAGTACTACTAGCCAGGTTCTTTATCTTGTTATTTGCATTAGGGACAGTTCTTAGCTTAAGTATGGGGTGGCTGGTTACTTTGCTACTTGTTTTGTAAGAAAATAGTACCTTTTTCTTAGTATACTTCTGTGATAGGATTAGTTATTTTTTTATTTGGTTTATTGTTAGATGTTTGTTTGATTTAGTCATAATTAGGTACTTTTCTCGATAATGGATGATGACCATCTTAAGAGAAAATTAGTCATTTACTTGCATGTAACTGTTCTTGTGGATCACATGACATTATAACATAAGTATGTGATGGATCATTATATTTGAAATACCTAGGCTCTAGTTGTGACTCTTGTTGTGATTGTTGGTTTTATTTGAATTCATTTAATTATTGGGTCGAGAATCTATAATGCTCCTAATTCAGTTGAGTATTTGCCAGGGGTGTATAAGACTGTTGTATATTCCTTATTATAACTGATGCTAGAACTTGCCTGGTGTGTGTGCAAAGCAAAATAAAGATTGTGAGTTTAGGAGATGATTTAGGCATTTCTTTGACACCCATTGTTCATGCCTTCTTTTGACCTACCTTTGCACATTATCTTAGCTAGCCCCGTTGAGCCTTTAGCTTGCTTTTTTG
The DNA here is from genome assembly GCA_030864225.1 of Capsicum baccatum var. pendulum. Lineage (NCBI taxonomy): Eukaryota > Viridiplantae > Streptophyta > Magnoliopsida > Solanales > Solanaceae > Capsicum > Capsicum baccatum. Next base: position 164,981,901 of record CM061560.1, read on the forward strand.
TTAGCCACATATGTAGCTTAAGCTATTCTTTAATAGACTGTAATTTGATCCAAAAGATCCTAAGTACTTTAATGTGAAATTGATTTGAGTTAGACGTTTGACATAAGAGGAAAAAGGTGAAATTGATGCGCCAAAGTCTCGTTATTGGCATGTGCAATTAATGTGGTTGAGAGTAGCAAAAATTGTTGAAAAAGTTTCAAATTTTATCCAGACATGTTACAGTGAACCTGTTTTGGATCTAGTCCTTCTTGGACATTGTGCACCTCAACTAAGGCAAATCACTTAAGTTGAAGGTAGTTATCATAGGGGTGCGTAACGTGAAATGAGTGCAAAAAAATATTTAAAAGGATTGAATACTCCAACCATAGTGTTATTATTTGAGTTTAATGGGATGGGGTGAAAACAAAAGATATGGATATATGAAAGTAGTGTAAATTGGTCGTTAGAAATTGGTCTTAGTTACATAATGTAGTGTATTAAAGCGCTTATGGAAGTTCGTCACTATTTTTGGCCAAAATAGTTCCTACCCATCCTTTAGCCTGCATTACAACCCGTAAAAGACCTATTTGATCCTAATCTTAGCATTCTGAGATTAGTGGAGCATTACACTAAGGACAAGCGTATGATCATTAGTTGTAATTTCAGAATTCTTTGTGAGAGTGAGCCCAACTTGATTTTTATATCCATATTGTTAGAAATTGCATGATTGTGAGTGATTATGGGTAACTTTCTTGTTGTGAGGGCACATGGTTGATGAAGGTTGGGTAATTTATATGATTTCTTTTATTAAACGGTAAGCATGAATTTTCCAACTTAATTAGTCTATTATTAAGGGTAGATTGTCTCTAATAATGATCCATGAATTTACTTCTTATTCATAATTGTTGTGTGAGCCTATTTGAGCATCTTTGTTTTCCTTCGTGGGTGTTAAAACTTGTATAGTATGCATAAATGGATAAGTTGTTCGAGGAAAAACAAAGCTTTAAGTGTGGGGTGGTGATCTTGGGTGTATTTATACGCATAAGCACCATAACTTACCCATATTTTAGCTAAGTTTGGAGAACAAAGTGCCTAGTTTCTTATGTTTTTACTATACTTCTATGTAATTGAGTTAACCGATGTGATTAGCATAATTTCAGGTATTAATGAGGTACATAGAGATATAATGGAACTTTGGAATGCGGATGCATATGACACAAGAGAGAGTAGCAGTCTGGACCAATTGTGGTGCCTAAAAACTATGTCCATTTCATTTAGAGTTAGTCTAGGGACTTAGAAGGAAATTATGAGGGAAAAGTTATTAAAACTTCTTGATGCTGAAAAGTCACGTATTATTCATTATTCATTATTCTGTATCTTTTTTGAATTGGAGAGTGATGGCTTAGCACCAAGGGAGAAACACTACTCCATCTTCTCCGCCATGATTGTGTTTACTTTTTGGTATGATGAATATTTCTATTGTGATTCCCATTTTATTCATTAGTAACTAAGTTTATTAGTTAGGGTTATGGAAGCCTTGTAACATACAATCTATTACTTTGAATTTTTGAATTCATCATATATTGATCTACTTATATCATACTCTGTTCGTTTATCTTGAATTCTCATGGTTGCAAACATAGAGGATGTGCCTTAAAACTCAACTTGTTAGATCGAAAGGTTGAGGTTTGGAAAAGAGAGTAGTGACAAGAAAATAGCATTTCCAACCCCTATTTCATATGTTAATTCCTTAACAGAATTAACTACTTGGAGATTTCATATTATTTTTGTATACACTTTTGATTCGAGAGAACTAAAGTGAATTAGTCCTTGATGGTCGAGAAACACAAGGATTATGTTATCAAATACAATATGTTTTTCTGTAAGCATGATACATGTGTGAATTAGTAAAACCCTTAGTTAGAAAGCATTGAAAACTACAAGGTGGACATAACCCTAGCTTGTTATTTCTTGGAATTTGAATACTACTACACATATTTCATCTTATTAAACTGAAACCATTAATTTGTGAACTGAATCAAATCCCCACTTTTGTTTTATGGAAATAAATGATTAGAAGTCAACTAATCTGCATACAACTTAATTAACACCATATTCCCTGTGGGATTCGACCCCAAACCAGTTGGGTTATATATTTCATAACGACCGCTTACCCTCTTGTAAAAGAGTTGTAATTTGGACATATCAATAAACACTTACATACCTTAGTTGGTGAATTCTAAAAAATTAACGGTGGAATCTAGAGCCTTGAATTTGAATTAATTCACTTAGGGATTTTTTTTCTTGAGCAATTTATGAAAGAATGAATATAACTTATTTAAAAAGGGCTAAATTTTGTGTTATGGGGGCTGAAGGGAGTGGGAAAAGACTTAATTAATCCTGAAGACGCGGATTTTTAATGACTGTAAACCGAACCATTGATGTGCAGGCAGATGTGCCGCGTCATTGGCATCGACGTGATAGCGAAAGCGCCGCGTCGAGTCTGCATCAGTTCACTGGAATTGGACGCTGGGAGATGGGGAAAATATTTATCAACATGATAGTCAATGCGACGCATCAAGATCACATTGATTCACTGGCTTAGGATTCCAAAGGTGCTTCAAACAAAGTTCAAAAAATCCAAAACTTATCCGGAAACACCTATTGACATTCCTGATCATAAATTAACTGAAACATCAATATTTAACGGATATAAAGGTCACGAAATAAGATTTCCAACTTTCGAAGGCTAAAATAACACTAAGTCTAAATACTTAGCTAAAATTTTCTAAGTCTGGGACCCCTTAACAAGCTTAAAGGACTGAATTAAGCTAATAATTTTGTGGGGTCTTCCAAAATCATAATAGTTTTATATCAAGATTGAGAATATAAGTACATTTAATAGTTTATAAAATATGTTTTTATTAGCTAGTCTAAAACAACTATCTTTATTCAGTCCTGTTCAATACTTACAAAATACACTATTAGTGGTGGAGCTACGTGGACTCTAGGGGGTTCATCGAACCCTTTTCGTTGAAAAAATACACTGTATATATATGATAAAGTTATTTTTCTATGTTTGTATGTATTAAATTGAACCCCTATGACACAATAAAAAGTTGGTTTAGTGGCAAAGGAGGTTCAACTTTGCACGCATAGGGCCTCATCGTTTTGGGTTTGAGACCCAGTCACAACAATTTTTTAATTTTTTTTTAGCTTCATGTGTTTTAGGTTTTAAAAATAAATCTAGGCATATTTTACTTATTTAGAAACCCAAACGATGCTGTTTTCTCCATTTTTGAGAAAAGGGACAGATTGAATTTAATTATAAACCCAAATAATGTTGTTTCCCCCCAAATTAAATTAATGTCACAATAATCGAAATTAGAAAACCTTATCTATTTCTCTGATTTTCTCTCTAACAAAGACAAAATCACTCTCTTTCTCTCCAAGCTGAGCTCCTGCTCGCCTTTCACTTTCACTTTCTGATTATCATCTTCGGCATCTCTTTCCGACCTCCATTTGGCACTGATCTTCTCTAATCTCTGTTATGACTTCCTCGATATGTTCTCAATTTCTTCCTTTTTTATTTTATTTTTTCCAGAATTCTATTCCTATGTATATGCTACTTGAATTTTGATTTTTAATAGTGTAAAATCTCTTTTGTTAAGATATGATTTATAGTGTAAAAGATCGCTAATTTTAGTTTTTATTACCTTTAAGGGCCATTACCAGCCAGGCACTAGCCACCATCTTAGAAGTTAGAACTTAGAAATAGAGACATTAGTTGAGGAAAATGAAAAAAGAGTTTTATTGTTCCAAATTTTAATTTTTAATTCCTACTAGTGATGTTGTGACGTGAACTCAACTTTAACCAAACTAAAAATGCAAACTAAAATAAAATTTCGTGCCTACTTTCTTTATCTTGTGCTTGTTGGTTTTAAGTTCCACCATCTTCTTTGTTTATAAGTACCTATTTGAATACTTGTTGAATTGCACAACCTATTTTGAATGTTGAGAGTTAAAGAATAAAATATCGTATTGCTTTATTTTTATAAGTTCTAACTATGTTCTTACTTTACGACAGTATCAACATTCGGTGGAGAAATATTTTACCATAATACCAAAATCAAATTTAGTCTTCATGATTTAAAAATCCAATTTAGTCTATCATAATCATAGTCAATCTCACCAAGAAGAAAATACCAACCATTCTGAAATACCATTACCTCCTTCTCAAGAATTTGATTTGAGTCCTTTAAAATTTGATCCTGGAGAAAGAATCCTAATATTTAAGTATACTTCAAAACATCATGATCTTATTAGAAGAACGTATCTCTTGAATGGTCCTTGTTAACCTCATTTGAAGTTCCATGAGTATCCTCAAACAAATATTTTTGGATCAATGCGTTCTTTCAATCATGAATGGTTTGATGATGTATATCATGATTGGTTAGAGTATAGTGTTAGTAAAGATGCAGTGTATTGTTTGTATTGTTATATTTTAAGGATAATAGAATTCATCAAGGTAAAGGTGAGGTACTTTCAACTACGGGATTTTGTAGTTGGCATAAAAAGAAGAGTCTTAGAAAATATATTGGTCTACCATATAGCTTACACAATTAATCAAAGAAGAAATGTCAAGATTTATTACGACAATGACAATCGATTCAATTTGGATTTGATAGGTAATTGAATCAAATTAAAAAGGGATATTTGATTTGCTTAACTACTTCGATTGATGTAGTAAGATTTCTCATAACTCTGGGGTTTGCATTTTGAGGTTAAGATGAATCTAAATCAACACTTAGTAGGGGTTAGATTTCTTCAAATACTCTCATGGTATGCAAGAAAATATTATAAAATTCATGACTATGTGCTAGAACATACTCCTCTAAATGATCAAGTGACTTCTCTAATGATTCAAAAAGGCATTGTGACTGTATGTAAAAAAGAGTCAATTAAATCTATTCTTGAGGAATTAAATGGTGATTAATTTTCTTTATTAGTTGATTAATCTTTTGATATATAACGTAAAGAGCAAATGACTATTGTATTCTGATATATTTATAAAATGAGATTTGTAATGGAGTGGCTTATTGGCATTGTTCATGTTCAAGATACTAGTGTTTTATCTCTAAAGAGGGCAATTGTTAATTTACTTGCTCAATATTTCTTGGTCTATCATCCGTACGTGGACAATGTTATTACGGGGAAAGTAATATGCAAGGTGATATTAATAGTCTTAAAATATTGATTAGGCAAGAGAGAAAATGGGATCCTTCCATCCATTATTTTGCTCATCAACTTCAACCAACTCTTGTTGGAGTCTAAAAAATGTGTATTGAAGTGGGAAAGCTTGTAGTGTTGGTTTCAAATATTTTAAATGTGTTGGGATCTTCTTTTCAGAGTATAGATGAACTTTGAGATTCCCAAAAAGAAATAATTCAAGAGGCATTAGATATGGGTGAAGTTACCACCGGTAGGGGATTCAATCAACAACTTGGCTTTTCAAGAGCTTATAATACTCGCCGTGGATCCAATGACAAATATTTTATCAATTTTATTTTGATGTTTGACTCTATTCTTTATGTTCTTGAATCACTTATTCTTGATGCAGGAAATATGGATGAAAGAGCCAAAACAATGGGCATCTTGAAGCTTGTTTAACATTGAGGTTACTTTTATTTTGCACTTGATGAGAGATATTTTGGCTATCAGAAATTAGCTTAATAAATGCTTACAAAAAAGGAGTAAGATATTGCAAATTCCATGCTACTTGTTGAAGTAGAAAAGAGAAGGTTGCAAGTTTTAAGAGATAATGAATGAGATTTTGTTATTGATAAGGTGTCTATATTTTGTACCCAACATGATATTTTGATCTCTAACTTTGAAGAAACATATGTTAGCTCTTTAATATCCTGAAGTAAAATTGCTATCTATACAGTCTTACATCATTATCTTATTGAAGTATGTTATAATATTATTGATCGACAACTTCAAGAACTCAATGATCATTTGGATGAGAAGACAATTGTATTTTACAATTGTAATAGTGTATGTAGTTGCATTTTAAATAGTAAAGCTATGTTTAGAGACCAGGTTTGGAACTTTTGAATGTTTGTTTATGTAGTGTGCTTCAAGGCAAGGAATCAAGAAAAGAAGTGACTTTATTATTTTGACTTTTTGAAATAATAAGTATCAATTGAATGACTATATGAGACATCAATCGACTTGCAACACAACCAATTAAAATATCCCTTAGCTAAGGAAAATTCAGGATATATAGTGTATAAGCTTAAATTATGCAGTTCTTAGCATTGAAATTATGGGTTTTTATTCACTATTTGTTATAATCTAATGAATTTCCATACATAAATGTATGTTCTGTGTCAAATGTGTTGAAAGTACAAGGTTCAATGAACCTCTATACTTCAAGGCTGCATCCACCTCTACCTCTAAGTAGTGTTCTTATCACGGATTATTTGGAAATAGAGAAAAAATTTAAAGTAAACCAAATCATAGTGCAAGATTTAAAGTTCAAATGCCTTAGCCTCCTAGGAATTTAGTGTACAAAATTGTCTACATAGGAAAATACAAGTATGATAGAACCGTCAAAAATGTTGCAGGAGTGATTCTTAATTATTGTTAATGGAGATAATCCTATCGTATATTTTCAAATGATTATGCTGGTATCTGGGCCAGTTTAAATATATGTGATGTAATACTAGTTCTTGTATGGTAACTTTTCTTCTTATGCTTTGACCTTATTTTTCTTGTTCTTTATGGAAGTGTCCATTCATTCTTTTCAAAATTATTTTTCCTTGAGCAGAAGGTCTACCTGAAATAGTCTCTCTATCTCTAATAATTACAAAATACCTTAACTTGGTTGTTGCATTCTGCATACTTTATTTTGTATTTGCAACCTTGAAAATATACTTTACAACTCTCTGTTCACTGCACTTTGGACATGGTTGTTTTCTTCAGTCCTTGAAAATTCGTGTAGTTCGTTCATCGATATTAGGTTTATATAAAACAACCATGAAAGCTGCGGAAGTAAGTAGAAGAGTGTTTCAGCTTCTGGATTGCATCTCAAACATGTCTATATCAGGAGATAAGTGCCCTATAAGGTTAGTCTATCCCTTTTCACTTGCAAACATCCTTTTATAGGGTGCTGGTAGTAAGAAGTTTGTATTCCACTGGCAATTACTTATGTTTTTTTTTAGTGAAAATCGATAGAGATATTTCTTGTAACATCTCGGCTGTTGGTGAGATAGAGATGTTGAACTTGATGATATATGTTTTTCTTACCCTTCTCGACCAAGTCATATGGTGTTTTTTAAATTTTTTGGGTACACAAAATCTGTATGTAGGTACAACAACTTCAAAACAAGTTTAAGTATAAAACAAGAACACTTATGAAGTTATACAACACCTTCAACACAAGATCAAAATGACCTTTCAAGGAAGTGTGTTTTCAGAATTTTATAGAAAAATAGATAAAGTATAAAAAGGAGAAGTCCTTCGGCTTCACAAAGTGTCCTTAAGGAAATAATTTCCCTCAAGTACTCGAGGTTGTGAAATTTTCCTCCCAAGATGAAATAGCCAAACAATCAACTGTAGTGGTACCTCAAATGATCGGATTCTCTTCAAAACCACTCAATGATTAGATGATCACATACATTATATTTTTAGAAAACATGAAGAGCTTTATTACAGAAATTTTTTTGTACCTAAACTTGTGGATAAATGCATAGCCCTTAAGTGCCCCTTTCGAAATGTGGCAATGGTTCATATGAAAAGGTGTATACTTTGGAACAGTCATGTCTGTACATTTGAAACATTGTGTCATTTTCTAAAAAAACACAACTATCTAAACAGTCACTTCTTTTCCAAAACAATATGTCTTTTCCTCAAAGGTTATGTCCCTTCATTTTTCATCACACCAATTGAACCCGACAATCTCCCACATGATAGGGTAATGACTATTCTTTGTAAAAATTTACGGACAAGTATTTGATCATCAAGCAAACAATGATTTCATCTGAATAAATGGGTTTTCCTTTGAAGTTTCCATAGTGAACATGCATTAGATGCACTTGGTCAATCGGTAGATTTGATATCTTTGAACCATCAAGCTTTAATGTACACCTAGATAACATATTTCACATAACCATCCTTTTACCATTTATGGTTCTCACGGTTTTGTTCGTTTTAGCTATGAACACATCCCGATTTCATAAGAGCTTAGATAACAGACCTTTACTAACATTTTTATTAAAGCGGCTTGGAGTTCTCACTCACATAGGTGATTTCTAGACATTCAATCCTACAGATTAAACTATTTGGTCAAATCTGCCAAATTTAGATAATCATTAACAAACTTTTCACCTTAAGTCTTATCCTTGTTTACTAAACATTGTCTACATCATGAGAATGGGTTGGGTATAGTGACAATGTTGAACCTGTGAAAAACAACTTTGTTTGATCTCCTTGAACCTAGCTCTTTGGATCTCCAATCTTTTAGGTAGATTTACTGCTATGCTGACTTGTCCGAGGACTTAAACCCATTCCTTTAGATATCCTTTCAACTCCTTCTCTAGATAGGCCTTTTGTAAGTGGATCCGACATATTATCCTTTTATTTCACATAGTCAATAGTGATAATTCCACTAGAGAGAAGTTCTCTAATTGTATTAAATCTCCGCCTTATGTGACGAGATTTACTATTGTACATAATGCTCCCTACCCTACCTATTTCCGTTTGGTTATCACAGTGTATACATACTGGTGCCATTGGTTTGGGCCAATAAGAAATATCTTCCAAGAAATTCTACTTCTTCACTGGGTTTATCCAATGCGATAAATTTAGATTCCATTGTAGAGCGAGCAATACATGTTTGTTTGGATGATTTCCAAGAGATCGATCCTCCACTGATAGTAAATACATATCCACTTGTGGATTTTAATTTGTCTTTCTGGTGATCCAATTTACATCACTATATCCTTCAAGTACTGTGGGATATTTATTATAATGCAAAGCATAGTATTGAGTGTATTTAAGATAGCCCAAAACTCTTTTCATTTCCATCCAATGAGTTTTGTTGGGATTACTCGTATACCGACTCAACTTACTAATACAGCATGCTATGTTTAGTCGTGTACAATTCATTATATACATTAAACATTCCAATACTCTTGTGTACTCCAACTATGAGTCACTTTCACCCTCATTCTTTTGAAGTGCGAAGCTCACGTCCAATGGAGTCTTGGCAATACCAAATTTCAAATTCTTGAATTTGTCAAGTACCTTTTCTATTTAATAAGACTGTGACAATGCCAACCCTTGTGGAGTTCTGTGGATTCTTATTCCCAAGATCACATCCGCAATTTCAAGGTATTTCATATCAAACTTGCTCTCTAGCATTTGTTTCGTAGAATTTATGTCCAAAATATCTCTACTGATGATCAACATATAATCCACATACAAACAAACAATGACTTGGTGATTTTGAGTGTCTTTAATGTAAACACATTTATCATATTCATTAATCTTGAACCTGTTTGCCAATATGGTTTGGTAAAACTTTGCATGTCATTGTTTAGGTGCTTGTTTTAATCCATAGAGTGACTTAACAAGTTTACACACCTTACTTTCTTTCCTGAAACCATAAAACCCTCAGGCTGTTCCATGTAAATTTATTCCTCCAATTCTCTATTTAGGAATGCTGTTTTCGCATCCATTTGATGGATTTCAAGACCACATACTGCAGCCAAGTTAATTAGCATACGAGTTGATGTTATCCTCGTTACTGGTGAGTATGTATCAAAGTAATCAAGGCCTTCCTTTTATTTAAATCCTTTTGCGATAAGTCTTGCCTTGTATTTGTCAATAGTACTATCAACTTTTATTTTTCTATTGAAGATCCATTTAGAACCTAAAGGTTTATTTCCTGGAGGAAGATCAACCAACTCCCAGGTATGGTTGCTTAAGATTGAATCGATCTCACTATTGACTTCCTCCTTCCAAAAGGATGAGTTTGATGATGACATTACTTCTTTAAAAGTTTGAGGCTTATTTTCTAAGAGAAATATTACAAAATTTGATCCAAATGAAGTTGACATTCTTTAACGTGTACTACATCTTGGATTTTCATAATTATGTACAGTCTCACTTGGTTCATCTTGAGTTCGTTTAGACATTTCACTAGACTGTTCATATATAGTTTTTTACGGATAAATATTTTTTAGAGAATTCAGCATTATCTGATTCAATTACCGTATTTTTATTGACATCCGGATGTATGAATTTATGAACCAAAAACTGATATGCTTTGCTACTTTTAGCATATCCTATGAATGCGCAGTCCACTGTCGTAGGTCCTATATTTACCCTTTTTGGCATAAGTACTTGTACCTTCGCTAGACGCCCCCACACTTTGAAATATATTAAGTTGGGTTTCCTTTCTTTCCATTTTTCATATAGAATTGACCGTGTCTTACTATGGTGCACTCTATTGAGTATTCAGTTAGCCGTAAGGATAACTCCCCCCCACAAGTTTTTCGGTGACCTTTAACTTATAAGTAAGGCATTCATCATTTCCTTCAAGGTAAATACGGGGCAGTAGTTTGATGGACAATTCCATTTTCTACACATATTTGCGCAAAGGGAGATTCATTTTCTCCACCCCTACCACTTTTTATCATTTTGATCTTTTTCTCTAACTGATTTTCAACTTCTGTTTTATATCGCCTAAACACCTCTATTGCTTCATCCTTACTATTTAGCAAATAGACATAACAATAGCTAGTGCACTCGTAATAAAAGTTATAAAATACTTTTTTCCACCAGGTGTTGACTTCATATCACAAATGTTAGTGTGGATTAAGTCTAAGGGATTGAAATTTCTTTTAACAGACTTGTACGTTTGCTTAGATTACTTTGATTCCACACACGTTTGATATTTTGATTTATTGCACTTAAAGTTTGGTAAAACTTCTAAGTTAATCAGTTTTCATAATGTTTTGTAATTGACATGGCCTAATCGTTCATGCCACAAATCATAAGACTCAAGCAAGTAAGAAGAAACTGAACTTTTACTGATTTCAACATTCATTTTGAATAGGCCCTCAGTGAGGTAGCCTTTTCCTATATACACTTCTCCTTTACTAAGTATAATTTTTCCAAAAACAAAAACACATTTGAATTTATAATTTTTTTGAAAACAAAAACACATTTGAATCTGTTATTGTCAAGAAGTGATACAGAAATCAAGTTCTTCTATAACTCCGGTACATACAGGATATTGTTCAAAGTCAACACTTTGCCTGATTTCATTTTTAGGCAGACTTTTCCTATTTCTTTAACTGTAGCAGTTGCGGAGTAGGCCATATATAAATTTTCTTCTGCTTGAGCCTGAGAAAAAGTAGCAATAACTCCTTATTAGCATAAACGTGGTAGGTGGCACCAGAATCCATCCACCATTCTCGAGGATTTCCCACCAAGTTGCATTTAGACAGCATGACACATAAATCTTCCATTTCTTTCTTGGACTCAGCCATATTTTCATGGTCCTTCTTTTTTACTTTCTTTGGGGCACGATAATCTGATGACTTGTGGTAAATCTTGCCAAAGTTAAGCATTTTCCCTTGAATTTCTTCTTGGGTTGATTGCTTTCCTGTCCAATTTTCTTTTAATTTTTTTGGAGTTATTGTTGTTGTCTTCTACAATATTTTCTCCACTTATTGCAGAATTTTCTTTTGACCTTCTTTCTGCAGATTTATTGTCTTCTTTAATGCAAAGTCTTACTATAAGATATTTGACTGACATCTTCTTTCATTTATGTTTTAAGTAGTTCTTGAAGTTCTTCCACATAAGTGGTAACTTCTCTAATATTGCCGCGACTTAAAACTCCTCATTCACAACAAAACCTATAACTATTTTCATGTGAAAATTAAGAATATTTTTAATATATTCAACTAAGGTATTCATCAAAATCATACCTCCTGTCAGGAGATCTTGGATGATAACTTGCAGTTCCTGGACTTAAGATACAACAGACTTGTTGTCAATCATTTTAAACTCTAGGAATCTTGTAAAAAAGAACTTTTTTGGTTCCCACATCCTCAATCTTGTACTTTCTTTCCAGCACCCACACAACTCCTTTGTCGTCTTCATTCCACTGAACACATTGTATAGTTCATCTTGGAGGTCATTTAGAATGTAATTCCTGCATAGGAAATTTGAGTGTTTCCATGCCTCCCCAACGACAAATTTGTCCTTGTCTGAAGTTCCTTCGGGCACCACAGGAGCTTCTTCATCTGTAAACCATTGAAGGCACAAAGTTTTATGGTAGAAGAACATCTTCTGTTGCCACATTTTGAAATCTACACCTGTGATTTTCTTGGGTTTCTTCGTTCGTGCCATTGACGGCAGAGTATTCGTACGACTCATTGTGGCAACTAGTTACTGCCACAGTCATTGGAGCATCATGCACTTGACTCTCAGTAGTCATTTTCCTAACACAACAAGATAGTAACTTTAGTATATCAAAATACAATTAATAAATTTGCAGCAACTTTAAACACCTCTTGTTTTTAGTTTAACAATGAAATTTTTATGACTTTCAATCGTCAATTGAGTGATCTTTAACTTGTGATGAAGGTTTTATTTCTTCAAACCACTAGTTAAGTTCAAGCGGAGTAGAAATCTTAAAGCTTTAATCTCTAGAAATCAATCAATACAGATTTCACAAAAAAAACTTTAGTCAAAAGAAAATTTTACCAAACAAGCAAACAATTTTTTTTTCAAAAATTATTTCCTTTAGATTATTGTTTTCAATGTTTTGGGGTACACAAAATCTATATTTAGGTACAACAAATTCAACACAATTTCAAGTATAAAACAAGAATATTTATGAAGTTATACAACACCTTGAACACAGGATCAAAATGACCTTTCAAGGAAGTGTGTTTTTAGAATTTTATAGAAAAAATAGATAAAGTAGAAAAAGTCTAAGTCCTTCAACTTCATGAAGTGTCCTTAAGGAAATAATTTTCCTCAAGTACCTGAGGTTACAGAATTTTTCTCCCACGATAAAATGGCCAAACAATTCGACTGTAGTGGTACCTTAAATGATCGGATCCTCTCTGAACTCACTAAATGATTAGATGATCACATAGAGTATATTTTCAAAAAAAAAAGAGATTTATTGCAGAAAAATTTTCGTATCTAAACCTGTGGATAAATGTAGGTTTATATAGCCATCAAGTGCTCCTTCCGAAAGGTGGCAATGGTTCATCTGAAAAGGTGTATCTTTTGGAAGAGTCATGTTGTTCATTTGAAACATTGTGTCTTTTTCTGAATAGAGACAACTATCCGAACAGTCACTCGTTTTCTAAAATAATATGTCTTTTCCTCAAAGGTTGTATCCCTCCATTTTCCATTCACACCAATTGAATCCAATATATAGTACTCATTCTAAGGTGGAGGTAAGGTTTGTGTTCACTCTACCCTCCTTAAACTTGACTTTATCAGAATAGACCGTGTATGTTATTGTTGTTACATTTATGGAAATGTCAATTATGACCAAAGTTTAAAGCTTTAGACATATTTATATGGGTTTATAAGCTTCTGGTTTTGGAATCTGTACATTCAGAAAGTTGAAAAATCCTACTTTACACAACTTATCATATACAAAGTTGAACTGTTCATGCAATGCAGCTGTGTGTTTCATGTACAAAGTATACATTTCTGTTACCAATTTTGATGATTAGAGGTAGTTCCTTTTTTCCTCTATTTGGTTTTCATTTTCTTTTACATGATAATTCTAGTCAGGCAATTACATTTTTGGACTCCATTGACATAAAATAGTTTATAATGGTGCAGAGTTGTGCGATGGTATAGATGATGCCCCTATTAGTTTATAGTGGAGCAGAGTTGTGGCCTTGTGGTATGTAATAAATAATTCTCTAGTTTTGATTTTCGTGTTGAGTTAGAGTTGAACTTTGTCTAGCCCACTCAGATTCACTCATATTGATCCCGCTCATTTGTCAACACTATTAGCATCCTTAGTTTTTTTTGAACCCCTTTGATAGGAATTCTGCCTCCGCCTTTATGCGCTAGCACGAGAAGTTATAAGTATACCATTTTTGTAATCAAGATAAATTACATTTGATCCATTCTACAATTATTTTAATAGTTTTTTCAAATTTCCGTCTACGATATAACTTTAACTTATAAAAATCGATGATATAATATTCTGTATAAGCTAAACTCTATACACCAAATTATCTACTATATAAGTTAAGGACACATATACGACAATGATTCATTTAATGTAACAATTTATTAAATTGAATCAATAACTAAATAATCATTTAATAAATAATACAACATCAAAACTGCATGATTTATAGGATATCTGTTAAAGATATGACTCAGAAATAAAGTAGGTATAAATAATTTTAGTAGTTTTAAATTATTAGAATCCTATGTGGCTTAGACTTAGAAATTAGTTGTTCCTTTATTTTTTCTAAATAGGAATTAGTTATCCCAATTTAAGTTGGAGTGTAGTTAGAAATTTAGCTATAAATATATGTTTTGAGTTATTAATAAAAAAATCCTTTTGACAATACTATTGCCGTATTTTATTTTTCTCTAATTCTTTCTCTGTTATTTCTCCAATTTTAAAGCTAAAAACTAAAAATTGGTATCAGAGCCAGTTTCTTGAGGGATTTGTGAGAGATGAATTCTGAAAATAACTTTTCCCAAATCGCTCCTTCTATCTTTGATGGTGAGAATAACCATCTTTGAACAATAAGAATGGAGACTTATCTTGAGGTTTTAGATCTTTGGGAGGCCATGGAGGAGGATTATGATGTTGTTCCGCTACCTGATAGTTCCACGATAGCCCAAATCAAAAGCCAAAAGGAAAAGAAAATAAGAAAATCAAAGATAAAAACAACTTTGTTTGCTAGGATGTCTCCAATAATTTTCATGATAATTATGACTTTTAAATCACCAAAAAAAATTTGGGATTATCTGAAGGTGTTGAATCTAATTAGGGAATTCGAATTGCAAAGATGAAGGAATCTCAGACCGTCAAAGAGTACTCAGATCATCTTCTTGGCATTGTTTATAAGGTAAGATTGCTTGACACAAAATTTAAAGATTCGAGAATAGTTAAAAAAATTCTTGTTATAGTGCCTCAATAACTACCTTGAAAAATGCAAAAGAACTGCCCAAGATTACCTTGGCAGAATTGTTAAATACGTTGCAGGCGCAAGAGCAAATGAGGCTTATGAGACAGGATGGTATGGTTGAAGGAGCTTTGACGGTCAACCACAAGACTCAACGCAAGGGTAATATTCGAGAAAAAATAACCCACCTTCCCAACACTGTGGAAAAATAGGTTATCCTCTTTTTAAATATTGAAAGAGACCAGATGCGCAATGCAAGATTTGCAATCAACTTGGCCATGAAGATGTGATTTGCAAAAAGAAATCTCGAAAATATGAAGCAGATGCCCAAGTCACCAAAAAAGAAGAAGAAGATCACTTATTTGTGGCAACATATTCTTTAACCAAGAAATCTGATTTTTGGATGATTGATAGTGATTGTACAAACCACATGACATATGACAAGACTCTCTTTAAAGAGTTTCTGCCTTCAAAAAATAACAAAATCAGAATTGAGAATGGTGATTATATTCCTGTAGAAGTAAAAGAGAATGTTGCAATCAAAACAATTTAAGTTGATATGAGAGGCAAAAGTTTCTTATTTAATCCAACAAAAGATGCACACAAGACTTGCAAGAACAAAGATAAATTAGCAGATTTATTCAAGAGGTCAAATTCAACCAAAGCAGAGACTACAATCTACAATTTCTGATCCAAGGAGGAGTGTTGAAGATATGTCTCAGAAATAAAGTAGGAGTAGATAATTTTAGTAGTTTTAAATTATTAGAATCCTATGTTGCTTAGACTTAGGAATTAGTTATCCCTTTATTTTTTTTTAAATAGGAATTAGTTATCCCAATTTAAATTGAAGTGTAGTTAGAAATTTAACTATAAATATATGTTTTAAGTTATTAATAAACAAATTCTCTTTGACAATACTATTGCCGTATTTTATTTTTCTCCAACTCGTTCTCCGTTATTTCTCCAATTTCAAAGCTAAAAACCAACAATATCCTAACATGCGTTAGTCTTAATGAATTGAGCTACCTATGAGGTAGAATGCATCAATTGAATATCGAGGTGAGTGTAGGTGCCATAGGAGGTAGAATGCATTGATCAAATACCTAGGTGAAAGTTTTGGATCCAATTCATCTTGATAGTTAAAAGTTTTATTCATCCTACTTATAAACAACAAAAGAATATGATTACACAAAAAAATAGCTGTTTATAGGTTGCATATTTCAATCACTGCATGATTAATAATTTCCAAATATGTTAGTTTTTTGGTTGTTAATTCAAGATTAGTTAGCTCAGCGTCTAATCGAATATAATTTGACAAATTTGGAATATTAGCAGCTCATAGCCTCGTGATTCATCAATGGTTCTTGGTCTACTATATTCTTGGTCGTGTAATGGACGTGCTGAATTGTTCTTTAATTGAGAGCCAAATTCAACACTTATTTGACCTTTTTTTTGGTTCTGGTAAGCAGATTAATTTGTAATGCTAATATTTTTGGACAACTATCAATCCCCTCCCCCCCTCCAACTCAAAAACAAAAGGCATTCACAATTATTCTCTGTACCAGCTAGGTTGGCTAAGAATTCTGCATATACGTGACCTTTCTATTATATAGGCCTAATATGTTTTAGTCCTAAATGACAATAATTTGTGACGCTAAAATGAGAAATCTTTAGATAGTTTCATTATTATTTGAATAGTTATTTGATAAGTTATCTGTTTTTTCTTTCTTCTTTTTATAATGTTATTGTACAAAGGACAAAGGTTAAGTCTTTTTATAATGTTATTGTACAAAGGACAAAGTTAAACTCTTAACCTGATCTTTTTAATCAAATGGATAGGTTGACAAAAATTATTCAACTGGAATTTAATAATTTTTTGATCATATATTTCAAATGTGAAACTTGCTTGTTATAATTTTTATTTCCTATAACCCCAACCGTCTTAACGATTCAAGAATAGAAAGCAAATGCAAAGATTGTCGACTATTTCATCATTTCCTTCAAACCACATTTTCTTTGTATGGATTAGGTAGGACCATTCATTCTCAAGTATTTAAGCTGTCATTTTCATTGTAATCTTTATTATTTTGGATTGAGGAGGCACGAGGTGAAGACTAAAGAAAAGAAGAAAAGAAAGAACAAAAATTGCATCTTGCACTTCTAAAATGTAAAGAAGAAGATGGTAGTAGTAAGTTCTCACTTTATTCTCTATCATTGTGGATTTCATTGTCTTGGTGTTATTTTTGTTCTTAGATTACTTTTGGGTGGCCTGTAATTACATGAATTTGTGAAATTAAAGTCCACATTAGGTTTGAACAAATTCTCAAATTCAAGAATATCAAGTCCAAATTAAAATTAATTATTTAAGTCAATCATGGTTTTGAATTAAAGTACAAGTTTTGTTTGGGCTAATCCATTTAGTTGAGCTCCAAAAGGTGAGCCACTTACTAGTCCAGTGTCCAAATAACAAAAAAATCAATACAATCTTGTAGATAATATGTTTTGGCCAATCAACTGGATTTTGTCACCATATGAATTTGATTGGAGACTAATCGAATTACATAGCTACAACACTCCTTTTAACTTATCAAAAGAGGTCTTCATAAACTTAGAAGAGACTCTTACTTATTTTCTAGTATTTGAATAGTACAAAGAAAATATTGTCTCAAGAGCATCTAGTTGTAATTTATGCAAATACTAATGACAGCATATCTAATCGCGATGTGAGACCCCAACTCTTGACATGGAGTTCAGGGCATGACCCTGGCAATCGATTCAGAACCTGACCACGACTCGAGACCCCAATTTTGTTAGACGTTCAAGCATTTACGTACTAATCTTAATTTCAAGGATCAAGAACAAAATAACTCAATATTCAAATTGTGTTTGAACTGAAGATTATTTGTTAGTAATGTGAATCTGTATTCATTATTCATGGCAATCATCTAAGTATTTATAGCGAACAATTCACATCCAAGTTCAAGATAAAAACTCAAGATTAAGTTACTCAAGCCCTTAAATCAAATGCAAGTTAAAACATAATTTATTTACCATTGGGAAGAATCAAAGGAATACCATAAGACTGTCTTAGGAAAATAACTATGATAGTTTGACTGTTCACATAGGAACCAGGTCTACGATTTGCAATATAAGGTAACAGAGTTAATGCACTTAATTTCTCACAAAAGGAAGCAAATTATAAACAAAAAATCATATCAACAAAAAAGACAGGATATTATAGGAGTGTACGAAGTAGAGCACTCCTTATAAAGCTGAAGAGCCTTCCTTATTTGATGAAAGTTTACTGGAAAATCCGAGGTAGAAATTGATGCATATATAAGGAGAAGCGTGATAGAGTTCAACAACTTTTGCAGACACAAAATAAGAGTGTATTATATTCCAGAAGCAAATCTAAGACAACAAGAAGGTAAAATAAGTTTGAATAAGAATTTGAGTTTTTAAGTCTTCTTAGTTTTTTAATATGATAGTTACGAAGTTATTCCCTATTACTGAGATTGTTAGATTGTTAGTGGGACATTATTACAAAGGGTTTGTCTTGAGAGTAGAGTAGTGAGTTGAACAATTATAGGTAATAAGCAAATAGAGGTGCTAGAGTTAGTATGCTAGATTATTGAATTGTAATCTTGAACTTCTTGTTAAAGTTAGTGACATTTGCTAAAATCCTACAAACTATAGGTCGTGATCATTACTCTCTTGAGTTGGGAGGTTTTTATGCTAAATCCTATGTTATTGGTATCATTACTTTAAATTCTATTATAGGAACTTGATCCCTATATTGAGTAGTTGGTGCTAAATTCTTTCCATGAATATCAGAGGCAGTTTTTTCTATTAAGGATAACCCCTTTAAAAAGATCCTATCACTTACCCACTGCCTTCTCAAGAAGGTCCATCTCATACTAGACTACCTCTTTTTAATGATAACTACTACGAATTATGGAAAAATATGATGATGGACCATCTCATTGATGAGAACCCTGATCTCTAGAGTGTTTCTAGATGGACCAACCGTTCTCATAAAAAATATACCCGATAGAAAGAGCCAGGTTTCTAATGAAGGAAGGAGTGGGATATTGATGACAAGTTGGCTATCCAAAATAATGCCATGGCTAAGAAAATTTTCATATATAATATTGGTTCTATATGTACAATCGAATCTGAGCATGTGCAGATGCAAAACAAATATAATACACATTACAGACTGGACATGAAGGAACCACCTACTATCAAGAAGACAAAATTTGATAATCTGAACAAACAACAAATTTTTTAGAATGAAAAATGAAGAGTCTATTAAACATATGCATGCTAGGTTCACTGTCATAGTCAATGAGATCTATTCTTTTGGAGAAATCATACCTACTGATAAATTCATAAGCAACTTAGTATGCTACTTGAATTGTGTAAGAGCAATGTGACAGCTATTATTGAGGTTCGAGATCTAGATACTATGCCTATGGACAAGCTCATTAGAAATCTAACTACTTAGGAACTCAAGAAAAATCAAGAAAAGGAGATCATATTTAACAAGAAAGATAAGAACCTGGTGCTATAAGTCACTAAAACCAATGATTGTGAAGATATAAATTTGGTCCTTGTAACCAGAAGATTCTAGTGAATCTTCAAAAGGGGAAGATTTTCAAAGAAGACCCTAACGAGATTCTGAATGAGTTTACGAGCAACTATGTCACAAGTGTGAAATCCCAAATCACTTCAACAAATTCTTTCCCCTGTAGGAAGTAGAGCATAAGAATAATACTACTGATAATTCTAAGAAAATTGATAAAGGACATGGTTCTTCCATCTCAAGGATATGGAACCACATGAAGCAAACCTGATTGTGAAAAAGAGTGTTTCTACAATGGGAAATTCCTCAAATAATGAATCTGACAGTTAGAAATCGTAAATCAATCATTATTAGCAATGAAATAGCCTAATAATGAAGATAACCTATCATTCATAGCCATCATAAACTCATACGATGAAAACAAAGAGAACAACTCCAAGGAGATCACCCGTACAATCATGACTAGATCATATTCGAATGATGCATCTGCAAAAGGAGAACTTGAGATAAGTTTTCTTGATATTAAATCTGAAATTAAGAAGTACTTCAAGAAAAAAAATTTAAATCTCTATCGTTTGTACTTATTGATGCATACTTTCTGTGCTTGGTCAAAACCTAACTTATGAATGACCATGCATCTTTAAGACTTGATTATGAGACTCTTGAAGTAGAATATTTCTTAAAAAAAATCCTTAAAGAAATTCTCTATAAAGGGAAAGAATAATACTTCTACCATCCAACTGACCTTTGAAGATGATACAAAGAAACTGACTGGCAATTTTCAAATGGTCTCTAAAAGAAAGAAGGTGTTGTATGAGAATCTTAATCAGGATAATCTTGACTTAAAACATATAATTGGGTGGAATAGTCCTCAAAAGTACTAGGTAAATTTAGGAAAGTCGGTCACCAATTAGATATGATATATCACTTAAATATGAAGGATCCCATCTTTCACTGAGCAATACTACCTCATTGAAATTGTATACTCATAATGGTAGGGTTGATCATTCTAGGAATCAAAGTCAAGTTCAAATTTAGTCCAATCAACAAAATATAAATTTTGTTAATAGCATAAAATCTGATAGTAACATAAAATTGGTTAACTCAACCTAGACTCTACCTCTTTGGGCTAGACAGAACTTTGACATATTTTTTTACCCACAAAAAGGGATCCAAGTTTATCTTGGTGCCTAAAAATAAATCCTGATAACTTGTGCAGGTGAAGCTGAGAGGAAAGGCCAAACTATGATACCTTAATAGAACGTGTTCCAAACACATGATTAGAATATAGAAAACATCCTCTTACCCACAAATTTCAAAGGCGAAGATATTTCTTTTGGAAATAGTAACACAAGTGAAATTATTGGCATAAAATAGGTGAAAAAGTCACACATTCATGCTATTGAAAATGTGTATTATATAGTAGAGTTAAAATACAATCTTCTTAGCATTTCTCAAATATGTGACAAAGTGAATTATTTACAATATACTTTAACTTAGTGTCAGGTGCCAAACACTAAGACTGGGAACTTGGTTGTTAAAGGAAAAAGTCATAAAATATGTACCAAGTTGATATCATGAACCCTCCAGGATAAGATATTACATGTATTAGTGCTATTATGAATTAATAAGTCCTCTGGTATCAACACACAAAGAAAAATTTGTCAAAGACTAGGTCATGCAAGTTTCTCACTACTAAATGAGCTTATGGAAAAGGAATTAGTCATTGGTCTGCCAAAGTCAAGGATTAGTTGTGGTACATGCGCCAAAAGAAAACATGTCAAATTCTTATTCAAGTCAAAAAAAGGGTAAGCACTTAAAAGGATCTTGAGCTACTGCACATGGATGATTTTGGACCCATTGGAGTGCTATTCAGAGGAGAAAAACGTATCTTTCTATTATTGTTGCTGGTTACACCACGTTTACTTGGAACATATATTTCAACTTAAAATATGAGATCATTGATTTCTTTGTCGTATTTGTGTTATTGGTTTAAAAAAAATAAAAAACTGAATTGATTTTCATAAGATTTAACCATGAATGTGAATTTGAAAACTCAAACTTTCTTGAATTTTTTTGCTAAGCATGATATTGATCACAACTTTTCTTCTCTAAGAACTCTCTAACAAAATAGAATTCTTGAATAGAAAAATAAAACTCCGGAAGGACTAAAACTATGTTAATTGCCCGTGATCTTTCAAATAGTTACTGGGTTGAAGTTGTCAATATAACATGTGCCTAATAACAAATGTATGATTCACCCACTTTTGAAAAAAAAACTCCCTATGAATTACTTAAAGGCAAAAAATAAAATCTTAATTACCTTAGGGGTTGAAGTCAAAAGTGGTGAGGAAATATTTATTGGTTACTCATTATAGAGAAAATCTTATAAGATTCTTAGTAAAAAAATAAATTGCATTGAAGAAATTTCTCATATCATATTTTATGAAACTAATAACTTGGTCGAGAAAGGACCTTTGGAGTATATTTGTGAAGGAATCAAACTAGTGCCAGACTCATTCAATGAACAGGAGGAAACATCATCAAAGTCAATAAGTTTACAACTGGCTAACCCTGTGACTCAATGTCAATTTGAAACAACAAAACTTGAAGATGATGGAGAGCATATCTTGATAAGGGAACACTGGCTACCATATATAATACTCTTATTGGATCCTCTCAGAAACCTAGTTCCTCTAGCCAAATACTCTTGCAGGATTTTTATGCCAGCAGCTAAAAGCATAAAAGTTCACATCCCACTTACAATATTGTCACACCTCTAGATACTGGGATTTAAAATAGATCTAAAGTGAGAAATATATGTGAATTCACATCCTGTCTATCCTTGATTGAGCCAAAAAACATCAGAGGCATTAATGGATATTGATAGGATCATTTCCATACAAGAGAAATTAAATCAACTTGAATGAAACAAAGTTTGACACATGGTTCCTCATCTGTAATATCACATTATTATTAGCATAATGTGGATTTTTCATTAATAAAATATATGATCAAGGAGAAATTACTTGTGATAAATCCAGATTGGTGGTTCAAGTTAATTAATTAGGAGGAAGGAATTGATTATGATGAGATCTTTACATAAATTACTCGAATAAAATCCATCAGAATGTTTATTTCACTTATTGCCCACATGGAATTAACTCTATATAAAATAAATATAAAAAGTGCATTTTTGAATATCTACCAACAAGAAGAAGTGTATGTGAAATCTTGATTATGTTTACAAATTGGACAAAGCTTTGTATAGTCTTAAACAAGAACCTAGGCCTTGGTAGGACATATCAAAATTACTACTTGGGCATAATTACTATTGTAGAAAGATTGATAACACATTATTTGTATAGATGGAAGGAGGTAGTCTGGTGATTGTACAAATGTATGTTGATGATATCCTATTTGGGTTCTCAAATAATGACTTGTGTCAAGAGTTTGCAAGTCTGATGAGTGGAGAATTTAAAATATGTATGATGGGCGAACTTACATTTTTCTTAGGTCTACAAATTAAGCAAACTCTGTCAGGAACCTGTTTGTCAACAAAAATACATCAAAGAATTATTGAAGGAATCTGAGATAGAAAATTCAAAGACCAATGATATAACAATAAATGCTTTCACCAAGATGGATCTTGATGAACTTGGTTCACTTATTGCTAAAAACAAAGTATCACTATATGATTGGATAACTATTATGATTGATATTTTGGGTGGTGAGAGTCATATTCTAGGTTCCAATCCAAACCCAATGAGTCATATTTAAAGGATGTAAATGGATTTTTCAGGTTTTGAAAGGATCTCATGACTTGGATCTCTTATACCCCGCTAGGAATTTATTTGATCTATTAACATATGCTAATGCAAATTATGTCAGGTACCTGGTTGATCAAAAAATTCCTCTAACATGCTGATGTTGATTAAATGATACAAGCCAAATCAGTTTCAATCTTCCGAGATATATGCTTCATAGACAACATCTAAGGATCCAATTTGTATGTGTTATGATAATTTCTTCACGCATGAGTAGGGGTGGACATATTTTGGTTTAAACCGAAAAAACCAAAAAATCAAATTGAAATTTAATTTTGGTGTCGGTTTTTTGATTTTTCGGATCGAATTCGGTTTGTAATTTTCAAAATTTTGGTTTATCGGTTTTTTTTCTTAAATTTGGTTGAATAAAAAAAACAAAATTTTATAAATAAATAAATAATATATGTATATTTTATTATATATATATATTATATAAATAATATATATATGTTTATTTAATTATAACATTTAACAGCAAATTCGCATATGCCGCAGGCTGTTTATGGATTGTTTTAGTGACTCAAATATTTTACGAACTATTTTGGTGACTTTGGATTGTTTTATGGACTATTTATGTAGAAAGTATGTTGTTTCATGGACTATTTTTATCAGTTTTGTATTGTTTGATGCAAGGTTATATTATATGTAATGATTAATGACGTTATGTATTATGTTAAGCTTATGATTATTTTATTTCATTTCATCCATGTTGAGTTATTTATATTTGAAAATGAAAAACAGGTTTGAAAAAAAATAGTTTTTCTAAAATATCCCATCAATTTTAAATGCCCAGTTATGAAAAATAGAGGCAAACTACTTTAAAAATCTGAAAAATCAAACTGAATTTGTAAAAATTGAACCAAACTGGATTTATTTTGGTTTGGTTACGGATGTCATTTTTTTCAATCAAAAAATTGATAAAGCGAACCCATATTAAACAATCAGACCAAACCGACCAAACGCCCACCCCTACGCATGAGAGTAGCTTTATCTGATGATACAGTCCAAGGGCCCATTGAGTAATATTGTGTTTAGATGATAGTTTGTAGCATTTGAGGTGAATTTTTAAAAGTGTCAAATTGGCCGCTTTTCTATATTTGGTCACTTTAGGGCACATTTTGTAATAAATAGCCCATAGTTATAAACAAACAAGGTTGCTTATGTTTCAGCTTATTATGTCTAACTATTTATCTTTTCTTTATTATCTTTTGATTTCTATACTTTATTTTTGTTTTCATATTTGTACCATATCATTTTGGTATTAGAGCTAAGCTTAGGATCATTTCGATAATTCTAGTCTTAGGATTTGTTATCACAAAAATAAAAAAATCATTGAAAAAATAATATTTTGATGTGTTTTCAAATTTTGAGTCATTTTTGAGTGTTTGATACTAGAATCGTGTTCTCTAGTATCTATTGTGTCTAGATTTGAGATTTCAGCATAATCAAAGTTGATATGAGGATTCTACTATTTTGGATTTAAGCTTGAAGAAAAATGGAAGTGGGTTCTTAGATCTGAAATTATTATGTAGAAATCAACGCTTAAAAGTTATTGGAGTTTGTTCCTGATAATGTGGGGATCTTGGGTTTCAAATTTTGTGGGATTTGGAGCAAAAATAAGGGAGTTATGAATTTTGGATCTTCATATTTTTCTTATTGTTCTTGTGGACATTCAGATCTTCCAGAAAAAAATTCACTAAAAAGGCGTGGTTTGATCCAAAAAGTCTAAAAAAAAGAAGGTGTACTTGTTTGTGCTAAAGGAATATTCCAAAAAGGGAAAGTACTAGGTTAAAAGAAAGTACTATTGACCATAAAGAGTCAATTTTCATCATCATCAGGTGTGCACACTAAAGAGGTTGGAGAGTTGTCAACATTTTGACAAGATGTCAACAACGATCATTGACTAGAATAACTTTAACATTCTATTCTGCCTAAGGTTGATGGAGGAGTTGACAAGTTGTCAACCTATTGACAAGCCGACAATATTGGTTGTCAACTAGGGAAATTTGGACAACCTAATTTACCTTAGGTTGATGAAGGAGATGATGAGTTGTCAACCTATTGACAAGCTGTCAACATTGGTCGTTAACTAGTGAAACTTTGATATCCTTATTTGCCTATTATTAATGGAGGAGCTACTGAGTTTTCCACCTATTGACAAGCCATCAACGTTGGTCGTCAAGTATGGTTGAAGGAATAGCTAGAACGTTATCAACCCAGTGACAACCGATCAAGTTGGCTGTCAAATAAGGTAATTCAAGGTCTCCAAGATCTCATTCAAAGTTCCAAGTAAGCAACAGTCTCATGATCTAATTCCTTTATTTGTTTTCCTTGATTATTTAATCTCCTTCTTCTATTCCTAAATCTGATTCCCAACTAGTAATCACTCAACTTAGTTGTTGATTAGTCTTGAGTCCGCTCCATATTTCTTAGTTCTTTTCTTAATTTCATCTCTATTTTAACTTTGTATTTGCTTCATTCCATTTCTTCAGTACAATAAGGACCATGGGTGCAGAAACCCTTGGTACAGTCTCTGAGGCACTGTTGGGGAAGTGACAAGATATAAAGGAAATAATTGGAACATTGTCATGAATAGTATGGAAAATGACACATCTAGAGGGTACAGTGGAAAAATAGAGAACCAATTCCCCAAAAAAACTCCCTTAAGCGGACAAAAAACACTTCCACTATCACTACGTTGAGAATCATCCACCAAAGTTTTCTCCAAGACCTTAAGAATATGTTCCCTCACCATAAACCAATATAAATTGAGCTCTATAATACATTGTTCTACCAACCCAAATCTAATTATGCAAAGACCCTTTCCTCCTTAGGTCCACTAATCATGATACTAGCATTTTTCCTAGTATCACTCCCTCTCTTGTACAGGTGCATGAATAAAACTTCTAAAAAAAGATGCAAGGAGAGCTTCTTATGAAAATATGCTTGATGTCCTAACAGAGTTCTTACAAAAGAATTCCAAACTTGGAAGGTGTGATGGAAAGTCAATAAATGATATAGATCCGAGGTCAAATCCTTTCAAGAATAGGAGGATGATACAAGTCAAATCAGTTCCAATCTTTCAAGACCTATTCTTCATGGACAATACCTAAGGATTGAAGACTTGATAACCGTAGGGAAACAAGTATATGTTTGGATGATATCTTGGCGCAGGGGAGGAGATATATCTAATGATACAATCCCAAGTCCCATTGAGAAACATTGTGTTTGGATGATAGCTTGGAGCATAAAAGGTGTATTGCTAGAAGTGCTAAATAGTTTGCTTTATCATATTCAGTCACTTTTAAGCCCATTTTTGTAATAAACTGTAATGACCCTCCAGGTTATTTTCTATATTTACATAGATTTTTGTCATTTAGAGTTTTTTTTTATAGTTGCTTCAAGTCATTTATGACATGTTGGAGCTAACCGTTCAGTTATCGGATAGTTCTTTGGTTTTTAGAATCAATTCTCTATTTTGAAGTCTTTGTTTGTATGAACTAGATATTGGGTGGAAAATTTAGTGTAACGACCTTGTATGTGAATTCTGACCATTCCTTTATCTCGAAAACATTAATTTCAGGCTAGGAAATCCTTTGTTTGGGTCCTAAGGTGTCCAGAATCATATTGAGCTATTGGTCAGAAATTGATAAAAATAACCCAAGGGTGTGGGACCATATTTTATCAAAACAACTTTGGTTGGAAATTTTGAGTGCGCCATTGAGTCCAGAATATCGAATTTGATAGAATAGAATAATTTATTTGCGTTTATGAGATTTTGAATGAATCTCTAGGGGTTGAAAGAGACTTCATATTTTCCAAGTCCCAGCTGGTGCACCACTCAGCTGGTGCATCTACTAAAACGACACTTGGGTTGCTTTAGTGGAGGTCGATTAAGCAATTAGTTAGTTGCTTAAGCGACCAAGCTTGTCAGCTTGGCTGCTAAAGCAGATCCCAGTCTACTAAAGTGGAGTCTGCTTAAGCGACTCTTTGTTAGCTTTAGCGGAGAGAGAAGACCTAGTGGGTATTGCTTAAGTGATCAAGTAGCCTCTTAAGCGGCACCTGGGAGGCCATTAAATGACCCTCTTATTGGATTTTCTCCTAACTTTTAACATGTCCCAAGTGTTAAAACTCCTAAGAGTGTGGGAAATAAGAAGGATAATTATTGGGAGATTGTAGGGTGTTTATGAGCTCGAATTTATCATTTCTTCATCAAAATCTAGGTAAGTTTCTATTAGATTCTTGGTTAATTCTAGAAGTTATTCCCAAAATTCCTAGATTATTGTTGGGTTGATTTTAGTGTCATTTGAGCTCAAAATCTACCCATTCTTAAGGGTAAATGATCCTTGAGCCTAGAGGGATGCGTTGACGATTTCAAAAGAGTGATTCAGCAAGCGAGCCTCTTATGGCATTTTGACTCAGTTTTGGACCCAAAGCATAAATATGAAATATGGGTAGCATTATTCCTATATTAATAAGTAGATTAATATTTATATAGCGTGGCATCAAGATGGAGCTTCTCGAAAAAGGAAAATCAATGATTTAACAGACTTTTCTGGGCTTTTTTTGGCATCCAGGTAGGTTAGGTTTACCTTTCTCGAGATTGAACTTAATTATAGTATGAGTATGATAATATGCTAGTTTTGGGATGGTATTTAGTTCTTGGAGGTAGACTTAGTATAAGTTGGATCTTTTAGCCGTTTAAGGAACCATAATTAGGCATAACTGACTTGATCACTCATTATTTAGGTAGATTTACTATCTTAGGACTAAATTGTGTCTTATTTAATATCTAGTAGTGAAATTGGATACCTTAGCCCAGTTAAGGGTAGAATTTTCTTTAAAATGGAATTCAGGGTTAGAAATGGCCCTCCTCCAACCCACCTTAGGCCAAGATTGATATTAACTCCTTGTATGATCTATAAGCCTTGTGCATTATTTAATTTACATGATATTTCTTGAGAAGGTTTATATTCATGATGCTTTATTATAGTCTGATAGTTAGGAGATGAATAATGATATGAGTTTAGGTTCAAGTCCAACATTGAGAGGTTATTTATGATGGTTATGTAACTAATTTGGCCCTAATGTTTACGATATGGAAGGATACATGGTTATGATTTCAAGATATGATTAACATGTATAATTTTATTATCATTTCTACTTGATTTCACCCTTT
This sequence comes from Capsicum baccatum var. pendulum, assembly GCA_030864225.1. Lineage (NCBI taxonomy): Eukaryota > Viridiplantae > Streptophyta > Magnoliopsida > Solanales > Solanaceae > Capsicum > Capsicum baccatum. The sequence continues at coordinate 165,010,671 of CM061560.1, forward strand.
GGGCTTATAGGGGACTGGTTGGGTTGTTTACTTTATTGCACCTTCTCACTTATGTGGCCCAGTTATGTAGTGATATCTATGTTTCTTTAATTTTATTATTTTTATTATTTATTTATTTTATTTGAAGCATTATTCTAGGTTTTCCCATTTACCTTGACTTAGCTTATTTATCTCATATTTATTATATTTATATCATGATTTAGCTTTATCGGTTAATGATAACTACTGAGTACTTATGGATTTGGTACTCATACTATACTTCTGTTCCTTTTTGGTACAGGTCCGAGCACTAGCTACCATCATTGGCATCGATATTTGTTCTGGTCAATGTTTGGAGATAAGGTGAGTTCTCAAAGGTGGAGTTTCCCTTTTCTATTTCTTCTGTTTATGCTAATCTTCAATTTTTCAGGCAATTGTATATTGACTTGATAATACTTGTATTTCTTTAGTTTAGAGGCTCTTTTATGATGCTTCTTGGTGGTTTAATGTTATGACTTATCATATTTCTCTTTCATTTTTGTATTATTCCATAATTTATTATTTGTAAGCTTTTACATGCATATTTCTGGCATTTATGCAATTTTCCACCAAATTATCCCATTGCTTATAGATCTGAGCTAAGGTTTAGCTTACCTACTGGTGGGATAAAGTAGGTGCCATGATAACTCAGAAATCGAGTTGTGAAAAATTTATATCAAAGTGCTAGGTTCACCAATATTATTGGTACAAGAGCAAGTGCCTAGTAGAGCTCCATAGATTAGAATGATACGTCCATTTCTTATCTTCAGGAGGCTATAGGATATTCTTAGTATATATTCATTTCCTTTACTTATTTTATTCTAAGAGTCTGAGTTGGTTTCTAAGATTTATTTGGTTTCGGTCTTTCACAGATAGCTTGGCACGTGCTATTGCTATATGAGATAAGGACCCTGAGTGCACGACTAGGAATTCGACCAGAGTATGTAGATGACCTAGAGGCTGAGGAAAGATAAGAGATATATCCCTAGAAGAAGACCAAGAGAGGGAGTCCTTACCAAACCCTATTCTTACTCTGGTACTAGAGATTTCTCTATCCCAGCTAATGGTAGGCTAGGGGCTATCCCTGGCTCCACCAAAGTTTCTTTTGTCATCACTACTCAAGGATGCACTGATTTAGTTTTTAGGATTAGTTGGTGGTGCATCATCTGATGGTGCTCAGTATATAGACTAGAGTGGTACTAAGTCTAGAGCATGACCTTCAGCTGTATCTCCCAGGATGAGATTCCTCCAGCGTTGGTAGTTTCTCATCCCATAGTCGCTTATCCTGCTATGTCTTTTCAGGAGCAGAAGATGTTGGATTGATTCTTAAGATTGACTTTGCCTAGGTTTTCTGGGGCACCAAGTAAGGATGCTTATAAGTTCTTTGTTTCTTGTTAAGATAGACATTTGGGCCTAGTTGAGACTCTTGTTTTAGATTTCACTACTTTTCAATTAGATTTGGAAGCTCAACATTAGTAGATGGGTTATCTTGATTCCAAGCTTAACTGGATCTCCTCTTTTGACACGGATTCAATTCTCTAAGGTTTTCTTAAAGTTGTATATGCTTTATATCCTTTGATATCATCTAAGAGACCAATTATTAAGATTGAAGCAGGGCTTCATGACTATTGTAGAGTATGAGGCTCAATTCCATGAGCTAGCTAGGCATGTTACATCGATTTTATTGACTGTGTATGAGCGGTTTAGTATTTTACTTGGGGATTGAGACTTCCTCTCCATATGGCTATACAGAGTTTAGTTACTGCTGATAGATATTTTGTTGAGTCTTTTGATTGTACTTAAATTATAAAGGAGATGCGTCGTGAGTCCTAAAGGGGCAACAATAAGAGACCGCATTACCATGTTAGTTTTAATGGGAGTCGATGTGGCTCACAACTCAGAGGTATTGTTCTCAGGATACATCAGCCTTATTAGCATGAGGGTCAGTCTAGTAAACTAGTTCATGCTGCACTTCAAATCACTAATGGAGGTCAGTCTAGCTATAGTGATCATCCTGGCCAGAGTAGTGGTTAACCTTTAAGAGGTTCATCTTTTGGGTATTCTAGTTGAGGTGGTTATTTATGGTTAGCTAGATTTTCTGGTTATAATATAACACCTAGGACATGTTATGATTAAGGGGGCATTGGCCATTTCACTTGCGAGTGTCCAAGGCATGAGACAATTGTTCTAGTAGCGTAGAGTGTTCCTCAAATTAGGATAATGCCACCCCAAGATAGGGGTAATATGTAGGGTTGTTGGGGTAGTCCCTAAGGTGCTCGTGCAGGTCCTCAAGCAGGTAGGGAAAAAGATTAGTCAAGTGCCCAACGCGGTGGAAGGCAAGGTTAGTTGTATGCCATACCTGGTAAACCCAAGGATAAATATTCGGATGCTGTTATTACAAGAATGATTTTAGTGTGCCATCAACTGGCTTTTTCTTTATTTGATCCGAGATCCAGTTATCCTTATATGTCTCCCTATTATGCTTAACTGTTAGAGTTATCTTGGGATTCCTTATCATGCCATTGTATGTATCTAGTACCGTAGGTGATTCCTAAGTAGTGGATTAGGTTTATAGATCATGTGTTGTGACTATTCAAGAGTTTGATACTTGGGCTGATCTTATTATGTTAGACATGGTGGATTTTGATGTGATTCTAGGCATGGACTGATTCTATGACACCTTACCATATGGAGCCTTTCGATCTTAAGAAGATAAATTCATAGCTTTAGGATCTTCTGAGTAAGGGTTTTATTAGATTGAATCTGTCATCTTGGTGCTCCTCTATTGTTTGTGAAGAAGAAGAATGGTTCCTTGTGTATATGTATTGAATACAGGCAACTTAATAAGGTGACAGTGAAAAATAAGTATCCTATGCCTTGCATTGGTGATTTATTTGACCAGCTTTAGGGAGCAATAATGTTCTCTAAGATTGACTTAAGTCCGGTTACCATCAATTAAGGATTCGGGCCGAGGACATCCCAAAACAACCTTTGTGACACACTTTGGTCATTATGAGTTTCTAGTGATGTCTTTTGGGTTAACCAATGCCCCAGCTGCGTTAATGGATTTGATAATCTACGTGTTTAGGACTTATTCTGATCTCGCCGTGACTGTGTTCATCAATGATATCTTTGTGTATTTAAGGAGTAGGGAGGAGCATATGCAATATTTAAGAATTATTCTCCAGACTTGAAGAGATCATAGGATTTTTTCCAAATTCTCAAAGTGTGAGTTCTGACGTAAGTCAGTGATATTCCTAGGAAATATGGTATTATGGATGGAATTTTGAAGAACCCAACAAAGATTGAGGCTATTAATGATTGGGCCAGACCTATATCACCGTCTGAGGTTTGTAGCTTCATTGGTTTGTCTAGTACTATAGGCGGTTCATTGAGTGTTTTGCTACTATTGCAACACCAATGACCAGATTGACCCAAAAGAAGGTTCCTTTCCAATGGTTTGAGGACTGTGAGATGAGCTTTGGGAAGATCAAGGGATTTCTCACTTCAACTCCTATATCAGCTCTTTATATTGAGGGTGCGGGATTCACTATTTATTGAGATGCTTTCAATATTGGTTTGTCTTATATGTTGATATAGCAGGGCCGAGTATTACTTATGCATTAAGGCAGCTAAAGGTGCATGAGCATTGCTACCCCATTCATGATTTGGATTTGACGGCGGTAGTTTTTGCACTTAAGATTTAGAGTTATTTTTATATGGTGTGCATTGTGAGATCTACACAAATCATTTATAGAAATCATATATGGAAAGATTTTCTTAAGGATTATGACATCTCTGTTCTATACCATTCAAGCAAGGCGAACATAGGAGCAGGCATCTTAAACTGGAAGGCGATGAGTATGGGTAGTTTGGCTGCTATTTCAGCCTTTGAGAGGCTGTTGGCATGAGATATCGAGTCTGTAGCTAACATAATAGTGCGAATTGATATTTTGGACTCTAGGAGGATTCTTGCTAATGTTAAGGTAAGATGTACCTTACTTATGCAGATTCTGAGTTGCCAGTTTTAGGATATGAGACTTTGTATCATCATTGATCAGGTGCTGAGTGGCAAATCTACGAGGGATACTATGGATTCTGAGGGTATTTTGAGGTATGATATCCACATTTGTGTTCCAAGGGTTGGTAACTTGATTCAGTAGATATTGTGTGAGGCTTATAGATCTAAATATTCTATCCATCCTGGTATAGCTAAGATGTATGGAGATTTGAGGCAACACTATTAGTAGAGTGGAATGGTAAGAGATGTGGTGGAATTTTTAGCTCGTTGTCTATGTTGTCAGTAGTTGAAGGCTGTGCATTAGAGGCCCAATGTCTTGATTCAGAGATTGCCCATTCTCGAGTGGAAGTGGGAGTGAAACACCATGGATTTTGTTAGTAGTTTGCCTCGCACCTCTCAGAGATCTAATGGTATTTGGGTTATTGTAGATTGGTTGACCAATCTAGAATATGTCATTCCTATTCATATGTCTTTCAGTGCCGAGAAGTTAGCCCATAATTATGTTTGTGAGATGCTAACCTACATGGAGTTCCTATAACTATCATCTCAGACTGGGACTCAGTGTTCATTTCTATCTTATAGAGAGATTTTCAGGAGGAGTTGAGTACTTAGGTGGATTTTAGAACAACTTTTCACCCTTAGACCAAATGGGAAGTCAGAGTGGACTATTGAGGTTCTCGAGGATATGTTCTTAGCTTGTGTCATGGATTTTAGATGTCATTAGGAGAAATACTTAGCTTTCATGGAGTTTGCATATAATTATAGCTACTATTTAAGTATGACATGGCACTATTTAAGGCATTATATGGTAGGCATTGTCGATCTCTAATTAGATTATTTGAGACCGTTGAGATTAGACCCCATGGTACTGACTTGCTTTAGGAGTAATTAGATAGAGTTAGGGTAATTTAGGATAGGTTAAGGATAGCTCAGAATAGGTATAAAGTTTATGCAGATCATAGACTTCATTCCTTAAGATTTGGAGTGAGAGATTGGGTATTCCTTCGAGTATCACCATGAAGAGTGTGATGAGGTTTATGAGGAAAGGCAAGCTTTGCCCTAGATATATTGGACCTTTTAAGAGCCTTTACATAGTTAGAGAGGTGGCATATGAGTTAGCCTATCCCCAGATTTTGTTGCTGTTCATCTAGTTTTCCATGTTTCAATTGGATGAGAGATTGGCCTCCATGGTGGAGCTGATGTTAATATTAGCCAACGATGTCAGATAGTTGTGCTCTAGAGAGATTCCAGTTATTAAGGTTTAGTGGAATACCGACTAGTAGTGGAGGTTACTTGGGAGGTCGAGAGAGAAATACCGCCCCAGTATACTCACCTATTGAATCCTTCAGGTACATCCTAACTCTTTATTTTTACGATTAAAAGTTCTTTTAGTAGTGGATATTTTAATAACCATGCAGATTATTTTCTATATTTCCATATATATTTTTTCCTTTTATAGATTTGCTATAACTGCCCCAAGTTATTTATGACTTAGTGGAGCTAATAGTTCAGTTACTGGGCATTTCATTTATTTTTTAGAGCCAATTCCCTATTTTGAAATCTTCATTGGTAGGAATTGTCTATCAGATGAAAACTTAAGTCTAATGACCTCATATTCCAATTTTGACCATTCCATCCAATCTAAAACATCGATTTTAGGCGTGAGGGACCTCTGATTTAGGTCCTAAGGCTTTAAAATTAGCCATGGGTGTAGGGCCCATATTTCATTGAAATAACCTTGAATTGAAATTTCAAGTGCGCCATTATATTTGGAATTTCAAATTTGATAGGGTAGCACAGTTCATTTGTATTTATGAGATTCCATATAAATCCTGAGAGGTCGGCGGAGACTTGGATTTTTCCAAGTCCTAGATAGTGCACCCCTCAGCTGGTGCATCTGTTAAAGTGTCGCTTGGGTCGTATTAGTGGAGGCTGCTTAAGCGTCTATCCAGTCGGTTAAGCAACCAGGCTTGACAATTAGGTTACTAAAACAGAGACCAGTTTACTAAAATGAAGGCCACTTAAGCACTCTTTATCCTATTGAGTAGAGGGAGCAGACCTAGTGGGCACCGCTTAAGCAGTACTTAGATGCTTTTGCAGTGATCGCTTAAGCAGCACATGCGAGGCTATTAAATGCCCTCTTACCATAGTTTTTCCAATTGTTCTTACAATTCTCAACAGTTAAAACCCTAGAGAGTGTGAGAAATTGGGAGAATAATTATTGGAAAATCATGGGGGTGTTTGTGAGGTCAGAATTATCATTTGTTTGTTGAAATCTTGGTAAGTTTTCATTAAATTCTTCGATAATTCTTCAATTTATTTCTTAGATCCCTAAATTATTTTTGGGTTGATTTTAGTGCCATTTAAGCTCGTAATCTACCCATTCTTGAGGATATATCCTCCTTGAGCATAGAGGGACGCATTGACGATTTCAAAAGTATGATTCCACAAGTAGGCCCCAGAGAATTTTGGCTCAATTTTGAACCCGATGTATAAAAATGCAATATGGGTACTATTGTTTTCATATTGATGAGTAGATTGCCATTTTATAGCATGACATTGAATGAAAGCTTCTTAAAAAATCAATGGTTTAGCGAACTTCCCTGGGCTTTCTTTATCGTCCAGGTAGGCTAGGTTTACCTTTCTCTTAGATTGATCTTAATTGTAGTATGAGTATGATAATATGCTAGTTTTAGGATGGGATTTAGGTCTTGGAGGTAAACTTAGTATGAAATCGGATCTTTAGCTGACTAAGGAACCATAAATAGGCATAATTGACTTGATTACTCGTTCTTTTGGTATATTTACTATCTTAGGACTAAGTGGCTTATTTAATATCAAGTAGTGAAATTAGATACCTTATCCTAGTTCAAGGTAGAATTTTTCTTAGAATGGAATTCAAGGATAGAAGTGGGTCCCTCCTGGCCCATCTTAGGCCAAGATTGCTATTACCTTCTTGTAGGATCTATAGGCCTTGCAAATTATTTAATTTACATGCTTGAGCCTGAGAAGATTTAGATTAATGATGCTTTATTCTAGATTAATACTTGGGAGATGATAGTAGTTTTGGTTCGAATCCAGCAATTTGTGATCTTAATATCAATTTGATTTCGACATTATTCATGATATGTGTTCCAGTTCAGGTCCGTCAAATACTGATATGAGTTCCAGTTCAATTACTCCACTCAGAGATTATTTATGATGATTATTAAACCAAATCAAGTCCTATGCTTACAATATGAGAGGATCCACAGTTATACTTTTGAGATATGGTTAACGTGTATAATTCCAATTATTATTTCTCCTTGATTGCACCCTTTGAGCTTATGGGGCCTGTATTGGGTTATTTACTTTATTGCACTTTCTGTCTTATGAGAGCCACTTATGTTGTGATACCTATCTTTTCTTTAATATAATTATTTTGATTATTTATTTATAATATTTGGAGCGTTATTCCAAATTTTTTTTCTTAGCTTGACTTAGTTTATTTATTTTGCATTTTATTATATTTATATTATGATTTAGTTAAGTTGATCGATGTTACCTACTGAGTACTGTGGTGTTGGCACTCATGCTACCCTTCTATACTTTTTTGGTGCATATTCAAGTATAAGTTGCTGGCGTTGATACCAAGATTTATGCTGGTCAGTGTTTGGAGACCTGCTGAGCTCTTAGAGTTGAAGTTGCTCTTTTCTCCTTTTTCTGTTTTAGCTAATCTTTCCACTTTTGAGACTATTGTATATTGACTTAATGGTACTTGTATTCGTTTGGTTTAGATGCTTTTGTAGCTTTGCTATTAGTTCGTGGGATGTCATGACTTATTTTATTTCTCTTCCATTTTATTATTATTCGCTGATTTATTGCTTGTAAGCTTTTACATGCATATTTCCAACATTTATGCCATTTTACACCAAATTAGCCCATTGCTTATAACTTTGAGCGACAATTTGTCTTACCTATTGGTGGGATAAGTCAGTACCATCATGACTCAAAAATTGAGTCATGACATAATTAGTCTATGGTTATAAATAGTAAAGATTTCCCGTATTTTCTTCTTAGATTATTTTATGAGACTTACACTTGGGAGTATTTGATGTGTTGTGGATATATAGTATTTTCGATGCTTAAAACTATGAAAATATGAAAGTTTCTTAGGTTGTTTTGTGAGATATGATGTGTTTTGGGTATGTTTTGTAGGAAATCAAGTTTTTGATGTTAAACTAAAGAAAAAGATGAAAATTGAAGTTTTTGGCTACTTACCGAGGCAATTTTGGTCATAAGTGCCCCTTACCAGGTGTAGATGATCAAAATATGTGTCAAAACTTAAAGTCCAGAGGCTCAGAATTAGGAAAAAGAAAACTCTGTAACTTAATAAGGGCACATACGGTCCATATGTAGTACATACACTCTGTATATGACAAAGGTATGTTACAGAAGTCCAAGTCCAGAAAATTGTAGGATCTACAATGAAGTTTTGGTACTTTTCTAGGTCCACATACGGTCCGTATGTGGTACATACTATCCGCATGTGGCCAAAGTAAGTGTCCACTGACATTACATTTCCTTTTTCATTCGGGTTTTTATTTTTAGGGTTTCCTTGTATCCTATATATAACCTTTTGACTTTTTTTAGTTAGGCTACACACTGTTAACACTTAAAAACTTATATTTGATTTTAAGATTTGGATTTTGATCTTGGGATTAATTTGTTCTTTATTTTGGATTATAATACTATTATTGCTATGGGCTTTGCTTGTTGATCATTGTGATATTGTTTAATGCGGTTCATTATTAATTCCATTTATTGTTTCATTAGCAATAATGGCTAAAGCCTTTATCTAGGGTTGTGGGAACCTTGACATATTAACGAAGTAAGGGTAGTGCTAAGTTGTTCTGAAGCAGTATTGTTGTTGTATTGTATTATCTTCAGTTTGATATATGTCTTAATGGTTGCAAATGTTAGGATCCCTAGATTATCGCTACTTACTCCACAAAAGGAGTAGTTACTACGAAACGATAATTACAATAGTAATTTAAAGATTAATTATCGATCGAGGCTAATCAGTATTATTGATGTAAGATGTTTATCTATCACCTAATAACATGAGACTCAAAAGGTAATAGTTAACTATATTCTAGGATAAGGTTTAGTTATACAACATCCTGAGACTGAAAAGTCAAAGGATGAAATCGGTTGATGAGTCCACAATATAGTTGAGGGTACATAACTTATCAGATTCTGCATGTAAGGTAACGGGTTAGCTCAATAAAAAATGATAAGACTATTGAGTTGAGAAACCAGGGGGAACACCATCCTTATGTTCATCACCGATTGATTACAACGAAAGTTGCGATTTGCTACTTGTTTGAGATTACAACAACAACCCCCTATTTACTTTCTGTTTCTGCTCGTTAAGTATAGAAAGCTAGAGATAGACATACACTCTTCCCTGTGGGTTTGACCCTGACCCTGTTAGGTTACTTTATTTGACAATGATCTTTTTATCCTCAATTAGAGGTTAGTTTGGGCATTGATCAAAATTTTGGCACCGTTACCAGGGAAGACAGTGATGTGTTTATTGAAATTTGTTGGACTTTTTGGGTATTTTTATTTTTTATTCTTTATTGGGTATATGTCGGTATATGGCTAACACTAGGATTCAAGGCAATGCCTTACTCCCATTGAATCCTAACCCAGGGAGGCTGTTATATCCTAATCATACAATGATGGAACCAATACGAGTGAGCAATTTAGAAGGGGTTCGGGATGATCTTCATGCTATCCCTCCCCTTGCTTTAGGTGATCCACGAAATATTGATAATAGATAGACTTTGCAAATGTTAGCAGATGCTGCTAACCAGAGAAAAGGGGCTAAGGAGGCTATGTTGGCTCAACAGGTAGAGCTAGCCAGGCCAAGATCGATAGTTCATCGTCGATCAACACTCGATGGTAATAGAGACAAAGATTGAGGTGCTTAGGCTCAAGTGATACCAGCATTCCAGTACTTTCAACTGTATGATGTTGATGAGGATATGGGATACATTGAGCCGGCAGAAACATAAGCTATTATTCCTCTTACACTGCCCCAAATGTAAACTTTAACATAACAAGTGTCATGATCAGCTCTTAAACTTGAAAGGTTTAATTTTAGGCTCATCTACAGAGGATGGAAATATGCACCTTGAGAAATTTGTTGGCATATGCACTTCTTATACTATTTTGGGGGTAGACCAAGAGGCAATCAGATTGAGGTTTTTCCCCTTCTCGTTAATTGAAGAAGCATTATTGCGGTTTTTCTAGAGGATCTATGACCACATGGAATCAGTTATGCAAATAATTTTAAATTGATACTTTCCTTTTCCTAAGATACTATTGCTTAAAGATGAGATATATAATTTTAGAAAGCTTCATTCAAAATCGATATACGAGGTTTAGTTCTATTTTACGAAGAAGTTGAGCATGGTGCCCAATCATCTTATTTCATGGACGAGCTTATCGGAGATATTTTATAGAGCCTTGAACATTAGTTCTCGATCTATGGAAGAGACAATCATTGGAGAAGAATTTATGAGATTGAGCCATGAAGCAACTTCTGAGGCTCTAGACTAGATCACTCTCATTAACCGAGGGTGGCATACTCGGGAGGCTAAGAGAGGTGATGAAACTTATTCCATTGGAGCTTCTGGAGACTAGGGGATAGCTAATGAGTCTGTAGTACAAGAGATTGCATAGCTGAGGACCAATATTTGGTTGCTGAATAAGCATTTGATAGTAGTGAACTACAAAAAAAGTGAAAACAGTAAGTTCATAGGGTTCAACCTCTAAAGCTTATAAGTATGACTTTAATGGAGGAGGCTAAGTATCTTGATTGAAATTGGCAGATTTTTGAGTAGAGGGCAAGGAAATCTAGGTTGAAACTCTTATGGCGATAGATATAGAGATCGCAGTAGGGAGCGTGATGGTGACTGGAGATAGAAAGATGACTTCAAGGAGAAGGGAGATAGGTATATTCCGCTCGACAATTGTGACACTAAATCGAGGATGGAGGCGATGCTGACCAAATAGGTAAAGAGCAAAGAAAGGTAGGAGGATAGCGTTAGGAGATAAAGTATGATATTTCAAGTTTGACCCAAAAGGTTGAGTCTCATGAAACTAATATCAAGCAATTAGAGGCCACGTAAAATCAGAGATAGCAATGAACCCTTTTGAGTGATATAGCTTAGAATCCTCCATTCATCGGTTATTGTCTAGCTATTACCACTAAGAGTGGTGCCCTGGTGACATAGAAGCTACATCTCCACTCTAAAGATAATGTGGTTGCTGCCAAATATACTAACCCAATAAAGGTTGGGGTCGAGTCCAAAGAGAATATGTGGAATCGTGGCTCTCAACTGTTGTAATCAATAGGCAGAAGTAGAAAAGTAAATAAAGGGCGGCTTGAATAAAAATATCAAACATGTGGCGAATATCAACTTCGATTGTAATTAGTTGTAAATGAACACAAGGATTATGTTGCCCTGGATTCTCAACTCCGTAGAATTATCGTGATTTATTGAACCAACCCAATAACTTTCATGTAGAATTGATAAGTTATGTACCTTGTATAGTCTTTTAGATGATCAAAAAGATTTCACCCTTTACTTTTTGAGTCTTATAATGTCACCTTACTAACCCCAATCTTGATCCCAGTTAACTAATACCTTTTGAGTCTCTAATTTTTAGATAAAATTTAACCATCTTACTTAGATAAGACCTAATAGCATGGATCGACACTTAAACTCCAAATTACTGTTGTCATTAACTTTTCCTAGTCATTGATCCTTATTTTGACTAAGTTCAAATAATCTAGGCGGGATCCTAACATGTGCACCCATTAAGAAAACCATTAAAGTGAAGAAAATACAATGCATGCATGGGTGTTGGTTTAGAACGACAATAGAACTTCACCTACTTTGTCAATCCACCAGGGTTTCCACAACCCTAGCTAAGGGTTTTTAGACGCTAATGCTTGTAAAGTAATCAATAATATTCATGATTGAAAGCATAAGATGAAATCACAATAATCACAAGTAAAAACCCAAAATCGTAACTAAATTATTCAACCAAAATTAATATAAGAGAATTCCAAGACTAAAATCGAATCTCGGAATCACAATATGTTTGTAAGTATCAAGAGTGTGTAACTTCTACTAAAAAATACACAAGGAATATTTATAGTACATGACGAAACCCTAAAACTAAAGCCCGAACGAAATAAGAGAGAAAAGGGTTGGTCGCTACATGTGGTCACCACATGCGGCCTGGCCTCGGGGAATATGGTACATGTGGTCTGCATGCTTGGTGTATGTAGTGACCGCATGTGCCTGGACCAAATTTTCTGCAAGTTAGCTCTCGAGATTTTGGACTTCTGACACATACTTTGCCCACATGCGATCCACATTTACTACATGCAGTCTTCATGTTTACTTAGCATGTATCAGAAGTTATTTTCAGCTCTTCTTCAATTCCTGCATATGTTTTGGTCATGAACAATCCGAAAAGTGTCCCGAACATCCATAATTGCTCCCATATGTAACCAAAAACACTTTTTTTTTTGAAATATTTTTCATGAACTTAGCATCCAAAACATGGTTTCCTACAAAACATACACAAAATGCATTATATCTATCAAAACAACCTTACAGACTTGAATATTTTCATAGTTTTAAGCATCGAAATTGCTATATTTCTATATCACATCAACATCCTCAAACTTAGAATGTTTGCATATCCTCAGGAAACAAAACACAACAAAATAAAATAAACTAAACACGATACTTAACTAGGAGAATCTAAGCTTTTCAAGGCAGTCAGTCAACACTTTAACCTCGAAACACAACACCCCCTTCTATCTCATTCACAATGGGATAAAGGTATGGCATTAAATTAGAAATAGACAACCACAGATATGTACAAGTTACACTACCCAAAACAAGCAAATAACTAGCAATATGACTCAAGTACCTTTACAATAGAGAAGTTCCAATCACTCATATGAAATAATGTATGTTGATGCAGGGACAGAGAGAGACACTCACACTTAGGAGAGAACTTCCTATCAATTTGCATCAAATACAACAGACTTGCCCTTATTTTCTATACCTTAGCATTAAAAAAGTCAAGTTCGGATCACTATAGGACTTTTCTCGGCTTATAATGTAGGCTCGGGGGCTGGTATGGTACATATAGACATATCAAGTAACTAATCCTCCTTGACACTACACTAACCTTGGAGTTTTTCTCGCCAATTTCCTTTGTATTCCACCCTTATTTCTCCCTTTTTATTCTTTATTGCACATCAGGTTGGGTGTGGTCTTTTATAATTTCTTTTTCACCTTTTTTACAATTTTTCTTTTCTTTTTCTTTTGCTACCATACCCTGCCCAACTAACTTTTTCTCTTATTTAACGTTCTACATATTGACTTTACACTACGCACCCTTATGATAGCTACCCTCATTTTAGGAATTTTGCTTGAGTTAAGTTGCACAATGTCCAAGGTGCACCAGGGCCAAAATAGGTTCATTGCAACACAAATGGGAAAGTGAAAGGTATAATAACAAAAATAGGTTACAAAGCTCAAAACAGGGACAAGGAATACCATTTCATATAGGGAAGGTTATTTATGCTTAAAGTGGACTAAAATAAAAAATATCCTATGATCCTTTCCTAACCGACTATCCTTCAACCTAGGCAAGACTAACCAAGTGAGTTCTAAATTCAACACATAATGGGAACTAAGTAACATCTCACACACACATGACACAGAGTCTATATCACAAGCTACTACCTATCTAGTTCATGTAATTCTTAGTAATTTATTATTATGTTCCTAATCCTAGTGCCATAACAATATCCATAATACTCACACATATATACATTCACACAATACTAAAACACAATTTTAGAGGGGTATCATTTTCTCAAAAATCAATAAAAACACGACTACTATCTTGAATACTTAAAAATACCCTAATTACATAAAAACACAACACAATACAAAACAAAACATAATATGACACATAAATTAACCTAGACAAGCCAGTTCTACAACCATACCACGACCAATGGGAAAAGAAGCACGACAACAAAAACCTATGGCAGCTATAGTATATCTCACCCCAAATTAAAATTTTTGCACTATCCTTAATGTACTAAAATAATACAAAACAAAGAAAAGTGAGAAACATAAATGGGATATACTAAGAGTCCGTGTCATAAGCATCTCTAGATAGGGTCATATCAGTTGGCGGAACCTCTATCTCTTTTAATTAGGTTGTAACCCATATCTCAAACTTATAAAGACATTCATATAAGTTAGAACGTAGCTCAGATAGAGTAACTCTCTGTGAGGCCTCCTATTTAGCCTCTGCCCTCTCAAATCTAGTCCTTACCCTTGAATTGATCTGCTCATATAGAGTAGTCATATTGGTCTCAAAAACCTATAATCGGGCATCAGTGGCCTTCTGACTGTCCACTAAGCTCTAAAAGAACTATCAAAACATAGTAATCATACTTGTAGTAGGAGATATAGTGGATGGGTGAGTAGTCTTTGAAAATTGTCCACCAGCTCTGAGGCTGAAGTCGGGGCTGATGAAGAAGTGGATGGTGTCCCCTCACCCTGAGTACTCATATATAGGGCCTTTCTCATATCCCCTATGTTAAACTTGATGCCTGGGGTAAAATAGGAGGCATAATGGCTCTAGTCTCTGTCGGCTCAACATATCCCAGATCTTCTTCATCATCTATATATGGTTGCACATGCTGATATGCTAGGATCACTTAAACACATTCTCCTCAATCTCTGTTCTAGTTTCCACTGAGTGCTACTTAGCGCTCTGCTTCTTGTCTTTGCTCAACTAGTTCTGCCTCCCTAGCCATCCACTGATCTTCTTTTATTTCCCTCATCTTATTTGTAGTTTGATCTAAAATCTCACCAGTCTATCAATCAATAATATCCTGTACTCCTTCGGGAGGAGGGGAGGCATAACATCATAAACCCCTTCATGAATATCATCTTTTTTCTGTTCTACCATGTTAATAGGTGGTTATAAGATCCTCTTTGGATTCGAATTCACTGGGAGTAATTGAATTCCTCTATTCTATGTGCTAGGCATACATTCATGTATACCAGAAAAAAACTAAAAAGAAAACCTAAAAACTGCATCAACTTCAATTCACAAATCAACACAGTATTTCCTGGCAACGACACCAAAATTTGGTAACGTCCAAGCTACACCTCCATTTTAAAGATGAAATGTAATTATCTTACTTAGATAAAACCTAGTAGCATGGATCGACAGTTAAACTCTAAATTACTATTGTCATCATCTATTCCTAGTCACTACTACTCTTTTGGAGTAAGTAGCAATAATCTAGGTGGGATCCTAATGTATTCACATATTCAAAAAGCTATTAAAATAAAGACATACAATAGATGCTTGGGTATCAGTTTAGAACAATAATAGCACTTCCCCGACTTCGTCGATCTGGTATGATTTTCACAACCATAAGTAAAGGTTTTTTAGCCGCTCATGCTTGTAAAGTAATCAACAACATTCATGATTGAAAGAATAAGAGAAAATCATAATAATCACAAATAAAACCCAAAATCATAACTAAATTAATCAACTGAAATCAATACAAGAGAATTCCAAGACTAAAATCGAATCTCAAAATCAAAATATATTTATAAGTATCAAGAGTGTGTGACTTCTACTAAAAATATATATAAGGGGCATTTATAATACATGAAGAAACCCTCAAACTAAACCCCAAATAAAATAGGAAAAAAAGGATCGGTGGCTATATATGGTCACCACATGCGGCCTGGCCTTGGGCGCATGTGGCATATACGACCGATAGGTTAGGCACATGTACTGATCGCATGTGCCTGGACCAAAATTTCCTGTAGGTTAGCTCCAATATTTTGGACTTCTGACACATACTTTGTCCACATGAAGTTCACATGTACTACATGCGGTCTGCATGTTGACTTAGCATGTGCCGGAAATCATTTTTAGCTCTTCTTTAATTCTTGCATATGTTTTGGTCATGAGATGTAACACCCCAAGATTCCATCCTGAGATGTCACATGATGCTTATGACCCTGAAGGACCACAAGCTAACCCTTTACTGATATTTGTACCTGTACACTGCATAATATCGGAAATAAATGTATAAACTAGCCATAAGGTTCAACACATCTATGAATACTCATAATACAGAAAAATGAATACTAATACATCCATCTGAAAAGCCTCTAAACTGTCTGAACTGTGGAGTTGATGGTGCAGATCCCTGACTAACTCTGTCAACTGAAAATAAACTAAGTCTGAAACAATAATAGTCAACTGAGATTCATTCTTGAAAGAAGAGGACTCACTGCTACTATTGTTGATTGGGACTGAACTGGTGAGGATACTCTGGATCCTGTGCCTCTGAACCTATGGTGTCAAATAAAACACTATAGCACAAATGAGTCAGTACAAGAATGTACCGAGTATGTAGATGAGGTAGGCTAATGCAAGGGCTCATGCATGCACAATATCTAAACTGAATAATCATGAAGATGTTGTATGAGAACACATATATGAATGCACAGACCATGAACACAATCATTACAACTCTAGATACTGAAACTCAGATACCACTTTATTGCAGACTGAACTCACTACTGATACTGAGATACTGAATCATTGACTCATCTAATACTAATAACTAAGAGTCTGGACGTACTCACATCAAGGACTGAATTCTGAGCTTACTGCTTTTGACTGATAGGATTAGAGATCAACTTTTCTAACAAATTATTCTGAAAGTGATTATCAATGATAATAAGTACGATCATGTCTGAATCTAACAACAAGAATACTCAATAGAATCTGAGATGGAGATCAAGCCTATCAGATGGGAGATCTCTAGATATGATAATAAGAATACTCAACATGGTCTGACACTAAGATCAAGCCTCTCTAATGGGAGATCTCTAGATATGATAATAAGAATCTATATATAAGACCGAGACTATGTGATGGGATTGTCCATGAATCAATGGAACTATCTGAGTTCCTCACTGAGATAGACAATTGTACCATACATTCCTAATTTCTTAGGATTGATACTGAAAATGCAACTGTGGGAAGTAGTTACTTAACCGATATGCCCCAACCTACCATAGGTGGGGTCCAACCTATAACCCCAGCTGGAAAGGTGTCAATACCGTGCCACGGGTAAATACCTCTCTGTTTAATCCTCTCTAATGGGATGACCCTTGCAGGAAGTCAGCCTGAGGCAATAATATAGTCAAACCTCTCTGACGGTGATAGCCTCTACTGATGGGGACTCCTACATCCTGCGCTGGCTATGCAGTTTTAGAGTTCAAGTATTCTTCCTAATGACTCAGCCTCTCTGATGGGGAGCCGCCATCCTTTCCCTCGCTCGATACTAATTTCTAATCCCAATTGAAATACTCTAAACTAAATTCTTAACTGAGCAAAACTAAACTAAATCTGATACTGATCATGTTTCTTAAAAAATCTGACTGAGTTATGCTAAGATTAATTAGTTCTATATCTAATGGAAAAGGTATTGAATCATGGTATCTGACAGACGATACAGATCTAGAATAGATTACTCGAATCACTTCTAAGATTAGAATTGAATCACTTAAATACTATTAGATCTAAGCTGATTATAGGACTGAGGCTAGATTACTAGCAATACAGAGATAAGTGAGATTATTAAGCTTTCTTAAGTTCTGCACTTGTCTAAGGATACAAAGTTCTATAGTTCACTGAGTTCTGAGAATTATGGCTTGACTGGAATTATCAAGAAACTGACACGAGCTCTAGACAAAAGCTCCATTTTCAGGTATAAATACCCCCAAGACTCGATAACATAAAAGTAAAGCATAATCATTCTTGACTATTCATCATTACAATCATTCATTCATCATCACAAGCATTTGTTCATCATAACAAGCATTCATTTACCATTACAATCATTAAAGCATCTCACAGTCATTAAGACATCACCTCAAGCATTTAAGGATCACAAATATATATTCATCATCACAGCCACCAAAGGGTCACTTTAAGCATCTCGGAATCATAATCATATAATAACATAGAGGAAATATGCTCTTAGATCGTACTCCATTCAACAAGGTTTTACGTCAACTATTTCGTACCTAAATTAGTCTTGAAATATGTTTGGATATTACATGGCTTGAGGAAAATTCATACAATCATGTCATAACTTACTTGTTAACCACTTGGCATGTATTAAAACCTTAGCATATATCAAAAGAACATAATTGGAGAATTTACTACTATCACATCTCCACTTATTTACTAAGCTCCTTCAACAAACACTAGACATGTACGGGTTCGTACTTATTTGGGAATTTCCTACTACCATGGAATAATTCATTCACTTGGGCATTTTATCAAACACTAGGCATGCATAAACTAACTCACAATTTGGGGTTTTATTTTCAACATGCTACAATGAACCTTATGCTTCACCTAAGCTCTTTAACAAACCTAGGGGGAACATGCTTCGATTATTCAACCATTTCTACACCCATTTGACATGAACACATCACATAGAAACCAATATAAGGAAGATTCATCACAAATATCACATGGATTCCACCTACTAGGGTTAAGGCTCATGAATCTTGTAAACAAACAAGAATCAAAACTCAACAACACATTGAACATCAATTTCAACTCATACAAATTATTAACAACTCATAAACATAAAATTCTTTAAGTTTTGAAAAGGGTTCTTGAGCTTCTTGGATGAAAGGGACCCAAGAATCAACATCTACATAACTTAATCTTTCAAATTAGACAAATTCTAATGCTTGAGACTCTATCCGCACTTGTAATAAATAATTCTCGAAGCCCACACTATGAGAAACTTGATTCTTGAATAAATCTTAAGGAATTTATGGATGATTTTTGGAAGATTAGGGTACTTGATATAACCCTAGTTATATCTTCTTAAGAGAATTGAGAGAGAAGATGGAGAAATTAGGGTTTAGAGGTGGATGCTCATATTTATAGAGACCTCCAAAAGGTGAGAAATGAACAAAATACCTTTGCAAAAATATCCTTAAATTGCTAAAAAAAATAGCTGATGATATGCGTGACAAGCTGTCAAGTTGGTGATAGGCCGTCACGAATTGTCACCACAAAAGGGTAAAATTTTTGAGTTTCTGATTAAGGTTGACGACATTGGTGATAGGCCATCATAGGCGTGATGGCTTGCCCAAAAATGTCATCACCAGGGTTAGAAATCTACCCAGGTCTAATGACATTGGTAATAGGCCTTCACGGGCGTGACGACTTGTCACAATTATTGTCACCAGTTTCCCAGCCAGACATGCTGGAGTACAATGGGAATAACTCTTTGCTCCGATATTGGTTTTTGACGAAATTGGTATCTTTGGAAAGATAATTCAAAGGGATTTTATTTTATATATAGTAGGTATTATAACTAGATATATACAAGGAGTTATGGTCAATTAAATTTGACCCAAATTTTGAAGGTCACTAAAACTTGAACGATAGGAAAGATTTCAACTCGTCCTTGAGTTAGGGGACCTCTATGATCTTAATTCATGCTCAAATAGATTCTCACATGATTCAATGTATTTCATACTTGGGAAGATATTTCTGAAACATTTAGAGTCAAATATTTTTACTTTACCAAATACGCTCTAACGCTCAGGAAGAGGATTTTGCGGGAAATTACATGAGCAATCTAGAAAGTATCTGAAACATCCAAAACTACTCCCATAAGTATCCAAAAACACCCTTTTTAATATTTTTCATAAACTTAGCATTAAAAATATGATTTCCTACAAAACATACCAAAATCACATCATAACTAAAAAACAACCTTTGAAACTTGCATATTTTTATAGTTTTAAGCATTGAAAGTGTTGTATTTCTATAGAACATCAAATCTGCATTAGGTAGATTTGATGTGCATCACCAAGCTCTATGGAAACTTATGGACCCTTATTCTGGGCTTGAGATACTTCAGAAGGCTCACTAGATCTCCTAGGAAGGCTTAGGCATTCTAGATCCTTCATACTCTTCGTCTGCATGGTAGCTGTCACAAGTACCCTCTCATCTACTCCTAGTATCTCAGGTACCCCAGCTTCATTAGATAACCTCTGAATCAGGTAGGGGAATAAAAAATTCATCATCTCCCTAAATTCTTTATCATGGATCTCATTCCAGAGGATAACTAAAAAATAAATAGAGTATCTACCTTCAAACAAACAACTAGGGTTGCTCCCACCTAAGTCAACCCATTATCTAAAGCTTTAAAGAATAGTCAATATCAGATAAGAAAACACTAAAACTTGGTATCAAAAGTCAATGTACCCTTCTTGACCACACCATGACCATCGATCCATGGGGTCTCATCACCCATAGGTAAAATATAGGTGGATATCTACCTAGCCATATGAACCTTATCTCATCTATGCTTAGCCTCTTACCTAATGTGTCGATCTCATGTGACTCCCAGTCTATAGTTACACTCTACTATCATTGCAGAAGTGATATAATCTAGACCAAAAATTACCCGGCGAACAGTCTTTACTAAAAGATCAATTCTGACCCCTCTCACAAGTGTATGATCAAGCTATGGCTACTCTATCTATCTCATCAGGTCTGTATCTCTGTGCATCGGAAGGAATACTGTGGAAAACTCATGCACTATAGATAGGATATAAGAATTGAGTGGTCTAGTAATCCACTCTAATTGATAATAATTAAATACAACCCATAACTCTGGTACTCGACTCAGTCTAGATAGATCAATCTGACGCTCCTCCTAAATAAGCCTTTTCAGTCATCTAGCCTCTATAATTTGATTGCCCATATCAAATATATCCCGCATTACCTCTGCACACCTCCTTTAATTTTCCAATTCAAGAGGTGCCTTTGAGGCATGTGTGACCATGGGACACTGCCCCTGCTATACTGGTGTATCATGGAAATCCTGATCATTATCCACGTTAAACTGGTACCTCTGACTTCTGTGCATGAATGGAAATACCCTCCCCAGCACTGCTGATGACTCCTCCTGCTCTGTACTCTCAATGAATCTTGGGACCCCTCCTTAGACTGGGGGTCCTCAGTGACAACCTTTGAAGCTGACTCTAAATCTTCCTCATCCTTATTATCTAGTAGAGGAGTGTGTAGGAGTAATTACTGAGTTGACTTTGTTCTTGATTGGGGTAAATTCTCCCGAATAACCTCAATAACTGGTACAACCTTGGTTCGAGACCTGGGTCTAGTGAAAGCTGGCTATTTCCCCCATTGTGATTGCTCAGATAACTATGTCCTATAGTCTTCATAATAATAGTCTCAGCTACCTGGTATGCCATCCATCTAGTCACTCTATGTGCCATCCCAATTGCAGCATCTCTGAGTCATGTAATAGGGTACTTCTCCACCGAACCACTTGGCTTAGAGGACTTATCCCATATCCTCGCTATCTTAACATTCTTCTTCTTAGCAGATTTTGGTGCAATATGTATCTAACTAGTCCTTGGTTACCACCAAAAATAAAGGATAGCATCAGTTGAAGAAAAACTCAAAATTTGAAAAGTTCAAGTTTTTCCTCAATTTTTACACTCCTATAACTTATTTGAAATCCCAACAAGTCTAATGTGCACAGACTTATCAAGAGTCATGATTTTCAAAGAAAACTAAACATGCTCAACCTATGGTATTACTTTACTCATTCAAGTTCAACTTTCGGTTGGGACCTTACCTTAGAATTTAATTCAAAATAAGGCCCTACATCGAGATTATAGGCTACTACAAGGACCCTACACTCAAGCATGATAGATTCTATATATTTGTATGGGAATACACATATTAAATTGTTTATTCAATAAATAAATCAATACATAACCATTAGGAGCCGAGAAAGTTACCTCTTTTATGAAAATTCAAAAGTGAACAATGAAGAAATCAAGCAAAACCAAAGTTGGAACTTGTTTTTACTATACTGGGGACAAGTTGGTATCTCAAACAAGTTTCCATTTAGCCTTTAATTATGTGTAGGGTTAGTTTTTGATTTAAGAGGAAAGTTGAATTTAAAGACAAAAGTGAAGTTTTGAGAATTTGAATGAGTTAGAATGAGGCTAAAGATGTTTAAATATGGATGGGGGGGGGATGATTTAGGTCTTATTTATGCATTGGTAGGCCTAAAATTTTATTTAAAATTTGGGCCCACAATTGACCTACTCGTGGCAGCCACATACTCCTGCCATATGCGTCCAGACATGGGGCACATATGCCAGATGCGATTTGCACGTGCAGGACCAAAATTTCTTGCCCGCTTTCCTTCAGAATGAACTTGGCATTTTTATATTTTCCCAACTACTTATGGTTCCATAACTTGCATATATAGTCCCAAAAGTATGTTTATGTACTAAAGTCCACAAATTTCTATTCTCATCACCAAAAATTCATCTTTTCAATTATTTCTCAACTTACCTAGCTCGTGTGGTACTTGTGACCATGATGGGTTAGTCACACAGTCCCCTTACCTAGAAATTTATGCATGTAGTTTAGGGTAAATCCATAATCTACAAACTTACAAAATAAAACAAAAAAGAAATATGAACATCAAAATAATGGGTTGCCTCCCACCCAACACTTGATAAGACATCGTGGAATGATATAGTTGTGTTGGTTCCTCAGACTTCACCAATAATATTATGGGTTTCCTCCCATACAACACTTGATTTAACATTGTGGCACGACACATGCACCTTGATTTCTTAAAATTCATCAAGATACCCATAAGAGTATCCACCAGGGTCGTCAATACAATCAATCACTAACACCACTTTCATGTCAGTTGGCTTCTTTTTTGACTTTTGGATGTTGAGTGTTGACTCCTCACCATTAACTTTGAATTTTAACTCTCCTTTATCATTATCAACCATTGCTCAACCTGTGGCCATAAATGGTCTTCTTAATATAATGGGCATCTCTGTGTCAACTACAGTCTAGAACGACAAAGTTAGTCGAAAAAATGAAGTTATCAATTCTCACAATTACATCAACCAAAATTCCCATAGGTTTCTTCACCATGGGGTCAGCCATTAATAGCCGCATTGAAGTCAGTTCAGAGGGATTGAATCCCAAATGCTTAAATACAACTAGTGGCATCAAATTTATGTTGGCTTCTATGTCACATAAGGCTTTGGAAAATTTGGATGACCCAATGGTACATGGTATAGTGAATGCTCTGAGATAACCCTTTTTCTAGGCCAGAGACCTAGTAGTGACTGCACTATAGTAGTGTAAGTTGTCAACATCCTCAATTGTCGCTATGTTATTCTTTGTAACCAATTGCTTCATAAAGCTATCATATCCAGGAATCTTCTCCAATGACTCAAGAAGAGGAATATTCAAGATCAAATCTTTAAGAATCTCAATGAATCGTTTGAATTTTCCTTCCTTTTTTTTTCTGCTTCAGTTACTGAAGAAAAGGTTGGGGTAGTGTTGGACTTTTTCTTAATTCCCGCTCAACAACTGAACCCTTACCTCTTTTCTTACCAACTGTGTCATCACAACCTATTGCCTTTTGTGACTCTAGAATAGGTGTCTTATCAACATCTGCTTCATCATTCCTTGGGTCAATAGTAGTGATACTGCTCCTGTGGTAATATAAAGAACATGACATCATTCTTTGTATATAGCAAAGTGCTTCTCGAAAAGTACCTGGCTGACTCTGGTTTAGAGTTGTTGACATCTGCCCGATCTGGTGATTCAACTGGTTAATAGTAGTGGCATGGGATTTGACCTTTTGGGTCAAACCCTAAATGTTGGCCTTAATCTCCTTAAGGCCGATCTCCTGATTTTCTTGACCCTTTACAAGATTAGTCAACATCTCTTCCATTCTTTATTCTGTATTTCATCTTTCAGGTGGAATGTACCAATCTCCCTTCTCTCTGTAATTATTTTTCTTCCTCCAGTCACCATATCACTCTTTACTATAGTCTCTATATCTGTCATAGTAGTTTTGACCTTGGTTCCATTGCCCTTGGTCTCAGAAACCTACTAGTTGATGATCCAGATTATTTGCGTCCTCCTTAAATTCTGACTCATAAGCTTTGGAAGTCGACCCCTGTGCTCATACTACATTCACTTTCTCAAAACTCACTACTTTAAACTACTTTGCCAGTAACTCAAGATTAGTCCTTAGCATCGTAATCTCTTGTGCTACTAAATCAACAACTACTTTCTGTTTTCTGAAGGAACCAATAGCATATATGAAAGATCCCTTCTCATTCTGCTGAGTTTGCCACCCTCGGTTAGTGAGCGAGATCTGGTCTAGCATCTCTAAAGTTGCCTTGTAGCATAGTCTCATAAAAGCTCCTCTATAGATGGTGTCTGCCATGGCTCTAGAGCTGAAGATCAAGGCTATATAAAATATCCCTAATAAGCTCATCGCTGGTATTCGATGATTAGGTACAATATTCAGCTTCTTATTAAACCTGAACCATGCCTCGTACATAGATTTTGACTGTACTTGCCTGAAATTATAGATCTCATTCTTAAGTTACAACATCCTGTATAGAGGAAAGAACCAATTCAGGAATTGCTTTCACAACTTATTCCATGTAGTGATAGATCCACTTGGCAGTTCCCCTAGCTATAAAGATACTTCTCTAGTAAGTGAGAAGGGGAACAACCTCAGTCTAAGAACTTCCTAATTTACCTCTAGAATGTTATACAAATTACAGATCGTAATAGAATTTCCAAGGTACATATTTGCATCATCTGCAAGCAAACCCACAAACACACCCTTTAAATTTAAGAGCTAGATCATTGTGCTCGTTAGATCAAACTTGATGCTTAGGGGTAAAATAAGATGGATAATGGCTCCATTGTCTACCGACTGAACATAACCCAGATCTTTTCATCATCTCTATATAGATGCACATACTGATATGCTGGGATCACTTGAACACGAAAACCTCTAGATCTGTTCTGATTTCCATCAAGTGCTGCTCGATGGTCTATTTTTTGTCTTTGCTCAGCTAGTTCTACCTTACTATATACATGTTGAGCTTCTTCCATTGCCCTTCTCTCATTTTAATCTTGATATAAAAGCTTACCAATTTATTGATCAACAATATCCTATACTTCTTTGGGAGTAAGAGGAGGCTCAATATCACAAACCCATTTAGGAATTTCATCTCTTTTCTGTCCTACTATCCTACTAGGTGTTTGTAGGATCCACTTTGGATTTGGATTCACTGTGAGTAAGGGATTTCCTCTACTATGTGTGTTAGGCATACACCGGCGTATACCCAATAAAAATAAAAAAAAACGAAAACTGCAACAACTTTAATTTATAAAGCAACACCATAGTCTCCTGTAGTGGCCTCAAAAATTGGTGATGCCCAATCTACACCTCCACTTTAAAGATAATACAGTCATTGCCAAATATACTCAACAAAGGTTGGGGTCGATTTCCAAGGGAATACTTGGAATCGTGGCTCTCAACTATTGTAATCAATGGGAAGAACTGGAAAAGTAAATGGGGGAGGGGTTAATAAAA
The DNA here is from genome assembly GCA_030864225.1 of Capsicum baccatum var. pendulum. Lineage (NCBI taxonomy): Eukaryota > Viridiplantae > Streptophyta > Magnoliopsida > Solanales > Solanaceae > Capsicum > Capsicum baccatum. The sequence goes on from CM061560.1 coordinate 165,036,365, forward strand.
AATATCAAACAAGGGGAAAATATTAGCTTCGATTATAATTAGTCGTAAATGAACAGTAAGATTATGTTCCCCTTAGTTTCTCAACTCCGTAGTCTTATCACACTTTGTTGAATCAACCCGATCTCTTGTATGTAGAATCGATAAGTTATGTACCTTTTACAGTTATTTAGACCAATAAAAGATTTCACCATTTACATTTTGAGTCTCATGATGTTGCCTTACTAACCCTTATCTTGATCCCAGTTAACTATTACCTTTTGAGACTGTAGTTATTAGATGAAATCTAAAAATCTTACTTAGATAAAACCTAGTAGTATGGATCGATAGTTAAACTCCAAATTACTAGTTTCATTATATTTTCCTAGTCGCTACTCCTCTTTTGGAGTAAGTAGCAATAATCTAGGTAGGATCCTAACATGTTCACCCATTAAGAAAACTATTAAAGTGAAGATAATACAATGCATGCATGGGCATCGGTTCAGAATGACAGTAGTACTTTCCTTACTTTGTTAATCTGCCAGGGTTTCCACAACCCTAGATAAGGGTTTTTAGCAACTCATGCTTGTGAAGTAATAAATAAAACTCATGATTGAAAGAATAAGATGAAATCACAAGTAAAAACTCAAAACCATAACTGAATTATCAACCAAAATCAATATAAGAAAATTCCAAAACTAAAATTGAATTTCGAAAACAAAATATGTTTGTATGTATTAGGAGTGCATAACTTCTACTAAAAAACACACAAGGGGTATTTATAGTACATGAGGAAACCCAAAAAACAAAGCCTGAATGAAATAGGAGAAAAAAGGGTTAGTGGCTATATGTGGTCACCACATGAAGCCTGGCCTCGGGCGTATGTGGTATATGCAGCCTACAGGTTGGGCGCATGTAGTGACTGCATGTGCCCAGACCAAAATTTTCTATATGTTAGCTCTATGGATTTTGAACTTCTGACATATGCTTTCCCCACATATGGTCCACACGTACTACATGCGGTCTTCATGTTTACTTAGCATGTATCAGAAGTTATTTTCAGCTCTTCTTCAATTCCTGCATATGTTTTGGTCATGAAGAATTCGAAAAGTGTCCCGAGCATCCATAATTACTCCCATATATGACCAAAAACACTTTTTTTGAAATCTTTTTCACGAACTTACCATCAAAAATATGATTTCCTATAAAACATAACCAAAATGCATCATATCTAACAAAACAACCTGAGAAACTTGTATATTTCATAGTTTTAAGACTCAAAAGTTCTATATTATATAGCTTATCATGACCCTATTGTTGAACCCCCTTTGACCACTATTAAGAACTCAGAGAATGATAGTACTATGATTGATAAGACACCTGAGGTAGAGTTTGAGAAGTTGATCTATAGTGATGATGAATATTAGAGTGATGACGGTGATTACTGGGTCATTGATGATCCTAATGATAAGTAAACCATTGTAGCACAGTCCCTCCTGTTCCATTAGTTGAAAAGAAGGAGGACCCTGGGGAGGTCATTATCCCATGTTCTGTTGTCCCTTTCAATAGAAAATAGGCTTTGTGTGGTTTACGAGCTGGTGTAAATTTAATGCCATTGGTGGTATACAAGCTATTTTGGATGGGGAACTCAAATCAATATCCATGAAGATGTTGATGGCCAATTCATCAATAAGGAAACCAGTGGGTGTTCTGCGTGATGTAGAAGTAAGGGTGGCATCCTTTATATTCCAAGTAGATTTCATAATTCTTGACTATGAAGTGGACGTCCAAGCCTTTATTATATTAGGTAGACCCTTCCTATCCACGAGTAGGGCATTGATTGATATGGACTTGGAAGAGATAACCTTTAGAATGAATGATTAGTAAGTAGTTTTTGATGTCTTTCACAGTGTAGTAGCCAGATAATATACGAGTAATGTTGGTGAAAGATACTATTGACGATGCTATTGATGTAGAAACTATGCCTATTTAAGAGAGACTTGGGGTCAAGGCATTAGATGTCATAATCATGAATTTCGAGAGTGATGGCATCAAAGAATATGATGAGATGGTTAAAGCATCGCATGATAGATATTCTTACACTTACACTTATACTCTAGAAAAACTAGTCCTCGATTTAAAAAATATAACCACACCTCCTACACAACCATCCATTGAGGAGCCACCAGTTTTGGAATTAAAGGCCCTCCCGTCTCAATTGAAGTATGTATTCTTGGGGGCCAATAATACCTTACTGGTGATTATTGCATCAGATTTACCAGAGTCACAGGTGAGAGCGTTGATATCCATGTTGCAGAGGTTCAAAAGATCCTTTGGATGGGCCATGGGAATTCCACCAGGTATATGTCTCATAAAATATAGCTTGAGACGGAATATGATCCCAACATTGAGCATTAGTTAAAATTAAACCCTCATATATAGGAGGTTATAAAGAAAGAAATTATGAAATGGTTAGATGCTAGAGTAGTTTACCCCATTGCAGATAGTAAGTGGGTTAGCTGGGTTAATGCATACCAAATAAGGGTGGAGTTATAGTATTTTCCAATGAGAATAATGAGCTTATGACCATGAGACCCATGGTCGGTTGAAGAGTTTGCATCGATTATAAAAAGCAAAACACCTGGACCCAGAAGGACCACATCCCCATGCCATTTATGGATCATATGCTTAATAGACTAGCAGGTCAGGGTTGGTATTATTTTCTTGATAGTTACTTGGGTTACAATCAGATCCCTATTGCTCTTGAGGACCAATAAAAAATGGTATTTACTTGCCACTATGGGACTTTTGAATTCAAGAGATCCATTTGGGTTATGTAATGATCCATCCACCTTTCAATGATGCATGATGTCTATATTTTCTTAAATGGTGAAGAACATAATCGAGGTCTTCATGGATGATTTTTAGTAGTTGGGGAATCCTTCGATGATTTTTTGGTCCATTCCAGTGCACTAAGTCCACTATATCTAATACAATAAGATCATCCTGAGTATAAAACTCTAGAGCAGTCATAACATATTATCTATAAACCCAATCCACTACTAATGAATGACCCACGGGACTAGACATACATAATGGAATAATTAAAGAATCCCAAGATAACACTAACTGTGGAAAATAATAAGCAGACACATAAGAATAAATGGATCCCTGAATCAAATAAAGCAAAAGCCAACTAATGGCATACTGAAATTATACATATGATAACAATATTCAAAGACTTACCCTCAATTTAGATGGTACAGTAACCAACTGATCATGCCCAACACTTAGCTGGGTTCCTAACCAATCTCTAATCATACTAACCTAATGACCTCCACAAGCACCCTATGGACCACCCCTAACAACCATTCACACCACTTTTAGCTGAGGGCAGAACTACCTAAATTAGTGGAACACTCTGAGCTGCAGGAACCATCACTCCGTGATTGGGGAATTCTCCTACTAAATATACAAAGTCCCCACAACCATAACATGTACCACACACTGCACTGAAACTAGAAGATAAGGATGACTTGGAATAACCATCACAATCAGTAACACAAAAGATGAACCCCTCAGAGGCTGACTCATAATCTAGCCAGGATGATCATTAAAACTAGGCTGGCCTTCATCGTTGATCTAAATTACAGCATAAATAAGGCTGCCAGACTAACCCTAATTTTGATGAGGTTGATACAGAGGGTGCCTACCTTGAGAACCGCTATCTCTAAATTGTGAGCCACTAAAACTTCCATTAAAACTACCCTTATAGTATAAGCATTTATCAGTGCCCTAATGGGCCCCATAATTCATCTCCTACATAACGTGATCATGATTATAAACCTCAGTAAAAGACCTACCTTTAGAAACCAAACTCTGTGTAGACATGTAGAGAGGGGGTTTAAATCCCAAACAAATCACCAAACTCTCTCATACTTGGTAGTCATAATAGAAGTAGCGTACCCAACTAGCTTAAAAATTCGAGCCTCATACTCTAGAACAGTCATAGATTTATGCTCCAACCTTTTGAACTGATCCTTCAAACAAATTCTATGACTTCAAGGTATATACTACTCCAAGAAGATCTTAGAGAATTTAGTCCATGTAAATTGAGGAGATTCAGTTGGCTTGGAATCAAGATGACCTCTCACCAATGTCGAGCCTCCAAATCCAACTAAAAAGTATTATAATTCTTACCATGAGTCTAACTAGGCCTAAATTATGGAGCCTATCCTCACAAGTGATGTCACCCAGAAGTACACCTCCTTAGAATTATCAAGCGGTCGATATAAAAACATAGTAACCTAACTACGTTAGGGTCAAACCTAAAAGGAATATATGGAAATATCTCCCTAGATTACTGAAATCGCTAGGCGGTAGAAATTGTAAATAGAGGGATTTTTTTGTGAAATGTAAGAAGTAACAAAGGTCGAATGCTTTTGGTTGTGAACAATATGAAACGGACACTAGTATTGTGTTCCCCCTAGCTTTCAAACTCAGTAGGTTTATCATGCTTCATTGAACCATCCCAATATCTTGCATGTAGAATTTGATAAGTTATGTATCACTAACCGTCTTGTGTATACCGTAGTGAATTTCACTCTTTACATTTTTAGTCTTAAGAGTGTCAACTTACTAACTCTTATCCTGGATCCTATATTAACTATTACCTTTTAAGTCTATAATTAATTAGATAAAGGTAATTATCTTAAATAGTTGAAGATGATTAGTGTATATCGATAATTAACTTTAAATTACTGTTGTGATCTTTTTATCCTACTCTCTAACTTTCTTATAAAGCAAGTGGTGAATATATGACAGATATTAATGTTTAAAACTGCTAAGAAATCTATTAAACTAAATATGATCATAATACATATAAGAATATCGATTGGGAACAACATTGCACTCCTCTTACTTTGTTATCCAGTCAAGGTTCGCACAACCCCAGCTAAGGGATTTAGCCTCTCATTGTTGTGAATTAATTTCATAATTGAAAGCATTAAATCAATCTCACAATAATTTATGATGAAAACCTAAAGTCTTAGATTAATAATTCAACCAAAAACAAGAACACAAGAATCCCTAGATCAAAATCAAATGTTTGAATCAAAATATATGTTTGTGAATTATAAGAGTGCATAAACTAACTAAACACGTCAAAAGGGAATTTGTATGGAAATTTTAGAAAGCCAATCCTAAAATTGAAAGGAAAATCAAAGTCAGTGGCCACCTATGGGGCCACTTATGGGTCGTAGGTGGAACCTACAAACTGTAGGTGGTCCACGTAGGTGCCAGTGTCCAAAAATAGCAATATCTCTTAAGGAACACAATAAATTCTCACACCTACGGGGCTTAGGTACTACCTACAACCCATAGGTAGTCCCATGTATGTCATAATTTCAAATCTTCAACTTCTGGATCACTGAACTTTAACTTTCTCACACATATTCTAACACCTATCCCTCATATGTAGTACCTACAGGGCATAAGTTCCCACGTAGGTATTCCAAACACTTAAATTTTGCACATTTTTTCCTATGTTCAACTCCAAACTTAGTTTCCTACAAAATACATCATATCTAACAAAACGACCTAAGTAACTTGCATATAGCCATCATTTTAAGCATCGAAAGTGCTATGAAATGATAGTATATCAACACCCTCAACTTAGAACATTTGCATGTACTAATTTAACAAAACTCATCTAAACAACACAACTACGCTTAACCAGGAGAATCCTATGACATCTATGGCAGTCAATCATCAACTTTAAGCTCAAAATATTCCCCCCTTCTAATTTGAATACTTTAAACTAACTGTGTGAATCAATGAAGCAAAACAATGTGACATAAGGTAATTAAGATATGTCATTACATAAGGAAAAATAATAATGCATATATAAGAATTACACTACCTAAAACAAGTAAGCAACTTGCACCACAACCCATATACCGTCACGTCAAAGAAGTCCCAAACACTTATATGAAATCTTGCATGTCAATGCAGGGAACGCATCAAGAGACACTCACACTCACAATGAAGTTACAAAAATATGGATAAAATACCTCCCTTATTTTCTCTACCTTAGTTTTTACGCAGTCGGGTTATGATTACTATAGGGTTTTATACGGCTTGTAATGCAGGCTTGGGGGATGGTATGGTACGTAGGGACATTTTAGTGACTAAGCTTCCTTTTCACTACATTTTCTTAGGGGGTCCACTTATTAAACAACATTCTTTTATTCCACCTTTGTTTCTCCCTTTCTATTACTTTATTGCACATTCACGTTGGGTGCAGTTTCTTTTATTCTTTTTTTCAATTTTTATTTAAGAGAATACTCACAAAAATACCTGAAGTTTGACCGAATTACCAGTTGAGCATACTGAACTTTACGGGGGTCCTATTACCCCCTAGACACATTTTTTGTATTTTAATGGCATATATCTTCCACTTGGCCCATTGTGTGTTATTCACGTGCATTGAATGCGTGAAGGGGTCAAAAAACGTTAAAAACTTTTTTTTGCCAAACAGCCCCTAGATTTTCTAATTATTTAAAGTTTTATATTTTTTTATTTTATTGTTCATTCTCTCTCTTCTCTCTTCTTTGTTCTTTCTTTCCTTTCTTCAACAATGGTTGCTCCATTGTTAATTGAAATTGCATTCTTTAAAATTCCATTTCAGTTTCCATTCTTGAAGATTAATGAAAGATTCCATTCAATTAAAATTGAAATGTGGCATAATTGCAACTTCGAACTTGAAACTTGAAATTGAAATTGAAATTCCATTCCACTAAGTTGGCGTAATTGAAACTTGGAATTTAAAACTCAATAAAAGATTCCATTGAATTGGCGTAATTGAAACCTGAAATTTGAAATTCAAGTATGAAGAAACTTTCTTCATAATTGAATTTGAAAACTTTTGGAGTGATAAGAATAGACTTAAAATTTGAAATTGACTCAATGGAATCATTTGGAATTTGATTTGCAGGAGGAATTTGAGTTTTTGAATATTTAATATGGTTGTAATGATGAAAAACTATTGAAAACTGATAAAACGAAGAAGAAACAGCGTGTGTACCATACTTTTCACCGAAAAAAACTAGGTATAGCGTATTGGAGGGGATTAATTCCAGTTTAAAAAAGTCTAGGGTGGGGGTAGGGGTAGGGGTGGGGGTGGGGGCAATTAATTCCACTATAAAAAGTATGGGGGTAATAGGACCCCCGCAAAGTTCAATATGCTCCATTGGAAATTTGGTTCAAGTTCAGGTATTTTCATGGGTATTATCCCTTAAAGATATTTTTTGAAAAAATAAATTCTACAAAACCATTTGAGGTTTTTATATTTTTGAATTCTCTCTCCATCCCCACCCCCTCTCTCTATATAAATGAAAATATACTATAAAGTAAGTTAAAGCACAAGTATAAGTACTATATAGAAGCGTGGTAAAGCAGGCACCTCTTCGTCGACGTGTTTACTTGCTTCATAATTTTACTATATCATCCCTAATTAATTACTATATGTCATTACGCATTAGAAAATTAATAATATTTAATTAAAAAATAAATATTTATGGTATGCCTGCTTTATTTGTTTCAACCGTACGTGTTCGTCAACATGTATGCTTACTCCATGATTTTATTATATTATTTATAATTGATTATTATATGTCATTTACGAATTAAAATTAATAATATTTAATAAAAAAGTAAAATAGACATTTATGAGATGTTAACTAAAGCAGTTTCAATCGTAATTTTACTATATCACTCCTAGTTAATTATTATAAGTCATCTAAGTATTAAAAAATTAATAATCTATATCTATAATATATTAAAAGTGTGAAGACCCTTAGAAAATTGATTCGAACTTTTTTCCCTTTATTAAAAGATTCCGCAATAAAACAAAATCATTTTTTTTACTATTTTACTCAAATTATTAAATAATTATTTTAATAATATTAACTATAATATTAAATCCTAAAATATATATATGGAAATAAAAAATTAAGAATCCTATAATCTATGGTAATAAGAAAGTGTTACTGTAAGAAGAATTAAAAAAAAAAAACTCCTAAGTTTTAGGAATAAAAAATATACGTGATTTTTAAAATATTTTTTAAATAAAACAACTAAGTCTATTTTATAATAAATATAAATAAAAAGCAAAGGAAAAGTCTACAAATAACTTTAAAAAGGTACAACATATGGTCAAGGATTTGGACTTTTACTTGGAAAGTCTACAAAATACACTTGTTTTAATATTATTTTTCAAATGTAAATTTTGTCCTCTGGAAATTATATTCTTCTAAAATTGATATATATATTTATGGGGGAAACTATAAATTTACCATATTTAGATATTTATTTTTTGAAAAGGAATTTGAACTTTTATGAATTGAAAATCCTTCTACAACAATACAATAACATCTTCAACGAACATATGGAACAAGATTATTTACTTTTGGTCTTATATCATTATTCATTGTTTGCTTTACAATTATTTTTTAGGTCAAGAAATATTTTTGTAATATTTTATTTATTTTAAAGTGCATTAATTTTGTAGGTATCTTGAAGATGTATGATGATGATAATATATATAGAGAGACAGTTGATGATTCGAATTTTGAAAGAAGAATAATTTCGCGTGAAATTTTTAGTTTTTAATGATATAAATTATTATATCTATTCATTCTTATTCTTTTTAGGTAACGATCTTTTCTTTGTCTTCTTTTATGATATTTAGTTTATCAAACTTTATGAAAAAGAAAAAAATAGTAAGAGAAAAGACCTAACTAAATCTGGCTTCTTGATTTTTCTGAAGATTTCTAATCAATAATTTGTAGGGTTCTTACCGTAAAAAATATAAGATGAAACAAAGAGACACAACAAGAGATAAAGAAGAGAACAAGCGAATGTTTCTCCAAATGTATTCACGGTAAAGAAGAGTTGATAAGTGTTTCTCTAAAAATATTCACAGTGAGAAAGAGTTGATAAGTGTTTCTCCAAAATATTCACGATGGAGTAAAAATTCAACATTCAATAGTAACCTTGGGTTTATTTGGATGGACATACCAAGTACGAGGTTTGGCTAAATTAAACTCACTCTAATAGTGATTAGGTTAAAAAGAAACTTCAACATTAGTTTTCAATTTTCCTAAAGATCTAAGTTATCACTTCAAATAATGGAATTGCACGTTATTATTAATATTTTATTTTATACTGTACGTAATATATTTTTAAAAAACATAAATATTAAAACATATTTAAATATATTGTTATAGAGAGGTAAAATCTACAAATAGCTTAAAAAGGGTACAACAAATAGGTAAGGATTTGGACTTTTACTTGGAAAGTCTACAAAATACACGTGTTTTAATATTATTTTTTAAAATATACATTTTCTCTTTTGGAAATTATATTCTTCTAAAATTGATATCTATCTATCTATCTATCTATCTATCTCTCTCTCTCTCTCTCTCTCTATATATATATATATATATATATATATATATATATTTATGGGAAAAAAATATAAATTTACCATATTTAGATAATTTTTTTCTTGAAAAAGAATTTGAACTTTTATAAATTGAGAATCCTTCTACAACAATACACTAACATCTTCAAAGAACATATGGAACAAGATTATTTACTTTTGGTCTTAGATCATTATTCATTTTCTGCCTTACAATTGTTTTTTAGGTCAAGAAATATTTTTGTAATATTTTATTTCTTTTAAAGTGCATTGATTTTGTAGGTATCTTGAAGATGTATGATGATGATAATATATATAGAGACAGTTGATGATTCGAATTTTGAAAGAGGATTAATTTCGCGTGAAATTTTTAGTTTTGAATGATATAAATTATTGTATCTATTCATTCTTGTTCTTTTCAGGTAACGATCTTTTCTTTGTCTTCTTTTTTGATATTTAGTTTATCAAACTTTATGAAAAAAAAATAATAAGAGAAAAGGTCTAACTAAATATGGCTTCTTGATTTTTCTGAAGATTTCTAATTAATAATTTGTAGGTTTCTTACCATAAAAAATATAAGATGAAACAAAGAGACACAACAAGAGATAAACAAGAGAACGAGCGAATGTTTTTCCAAAAGTTTTCACGGTAAGGAAGAGTTGATAAGTGTTTCTCCAAAAATATACACAGTGAGGAAGAGTTGATAAGTGTTTCTCCAAAAGTATTCATGATCGAGTAAAAATTCAACATTCAGTAGATTCCTTGGGTTTATTTGGCTGGACATACCAAGTATGAGGTTTGGCTAAATTAAATTCACCCTAATAGTGATTATGTTAAAAAGAAACTCCAACATTAGTTTTCAATTTTTCTAAAGATCTAAGTTATCACTTCAAATAACGGAATTGCACGTTATCATTCATATTTTATTTTATACCGTACGTAATATATTTTTAAAAAACATAAATATTAAAACATATTTGAATATCTTGTTATAGAGAGGTAATTTTATAAAGAGACTACCACTATAATAAACATTACTGTTGTTATAGATGGAGTTTCATTACAGAGAAGTAACATATAATATGAAAAATCTGTTTCGAAGAAAATCAAAACGTTATAGTGAAATACCGTTATAACTAGAGATTGTTATAGAGAGGTTTGACTGTCTATATATTATTTAGATAAAAAGGTTTGAAATAGATCTAAACTTTAGTGAAATTTATTGCAATATGCCTCAACTTTGTTATGAGCCCCTGGACTATTTATTACCACAAAGGTCCTATTCAGATCCTGACGTGCTCAATGTGCAAGATTCATGATTTAGCTGGCAAATATATGTCACATAAAGACAATAATAAATAGTCTGGGGAATAGGGGGTCATAGGATCCCCACAAAGTTAAGGCATGTTAGAGAAAATTTCTCAAAAGTCTAGGTATATTTCAGACCTTTTCTCCTATTATTAAAGTCGTCTATTCATTGATTTGAATATAATGAGTTTGTTCTTTTTATACATGCAACTCTATTCTTTAAAGTTGAATACACGTGCAACGCGCGTATCCTAAGCTAGTATTTAATAAAAAAGTATAATAGAGACAAAATGATAAATTAACTGTTGATGTCTTAAATTAACTTGACATCTTATATGTGGCCCACTTAATTTTTTTCACAAGTATATTCTATAGAAATTTTATTATATCACTTTTAATTAGTTATTATGAGTCATTTAAGACATATTGGCTTCGCTAATTCAATCGTGATATTTGGTTGACTCTTATGTATTAAAAATTTAATCATGTTTAATTTAAAGAGAATAAAATAGACATTCATCACATGTCTGCTTCAGCTGCTTCAATCGTAATTTTACTATATCACCCCTAATTAATTATTATAAGTCATCTAAGTATTAAAAAATAAATAATATTTAATAAAAAATAAAATAAAAATAAAATAATAAATTAATTCTTGACCTTTTAAATTAACTTGACATCTTATATGAGCCCCATTTTTTTTTACAAATATTTTTTATAGCAATTTTACTATATCACTTCTAATTAATTATTATTAGGGGTGACAAATAGGCGGGTTGGCTAAAGTTGGGCGGGTCAAGATGAACTGAACAAATAATTAGGCTAATGTCCAACCCTGCCCAAAATGCATTTGGGTCAAGATGGTTTGGGCAAGATGGGCAAAACTATGGGTTATAACCCAACTGCTCAAATGCAAGTTTAATCAAATTAAAAACGTCAGCAAGTTTTTTCCTTTTTCTGTCTTTTTACCTCTTCCTTTTTTTCTTTTTCATTTTTTATTCCATTTTTTCCTTTTATTTTGTTTCTTTGTTCATTTTTATTTTTTTCTTTTTTTTCTTTTCTTTTTTTTTTGCCTCTTATTTTTCATTTTTAATCTATTTTTTGTTTTTATTACTTTTTTTTGCAACCCTTTTTTTCCTGTTTCGTTTCTTTCCTTTTTTGTCATTTTCTCCCTTTTTATTTTTTAATTTTTTGGTAATTCCTTTTTATTTTCTCTCATTTTTTTATGGTTGTTGTTGTATTTTATATTTTATATCTTTTTTGAATTTTATATTTATTTGTATCATAAATATTTTAAATAAATTTATTATTTATATTTGAATACTTTAGCCGTGAATATAATTTATCATTTGTATTTGTATACAAATAGTTATAAGGAGTAATTGTATTTACTAGAGTCTAAAATATTTAATAGGCAATATGTCATTCAATGCAAATGTATCGTTAGTATTTGTATGTCAAGTTTGTCATTTACATTTCTATAAAAACAAGTGTCATTTTTATGTGTATGGTTCAAGTTGTATAAACAAGTATCACTCGATACATATGTAAACGTTGTATTTGTATAGTTTAACATTTTATTTTTCTAATTTATCATTTATATTTATATTGTTCAATTTGTATTAATAAAATGTAATTCGTATCAATGAAGATAAATCGTATAAAATATAAATAATGGTGAGAATTATAAAATACAAATATAAGTGTGACCTATAAAATAAAAATATAAACACAAGCGTGAACTATAAAATACAAGTACAATTATAAAATACAAATTCAAATTTCAACTATAAAATATAAATACAAATACTAGAGTGAATTATAAAATACAAATGCAATTGTATCAGTAAATATAAAAACATAAATGATAGTGCGAATATAAATACAATAAGTCATTGTGATATTTTCGTTATCAATCATAACTTGTGCTCCACATAGCCATATTTTATAAAAATATAAATAAAATAAAATTAGAAAAAAAGAGATATAAAAAATTTTAAAAGAAAGAGAAATACAAGATATAGATAGAATAGAGAAAAGAAAAAAATAAAAAAAAAGAAATGAAAAAATAAAAATAGAAAAAAAGAAGGAGAAAATGAAAATAAGAAGAAAAAAACCAAAAAAGGGGAAAAATATGAAAAATAGAAATAATACAAGAAAATCAAAAAAATAATAATCAAAAAGTAAAAGAAAATGAAAAAGAGAAAAGAAAAAAGTGATGGTGAATATAAATACAATGATAGGTTATGATGTATCTGTTATCTTCAATGACTTGTACTCGACGTAATCATATTTTTCAGAAATAAAAAAAATATAAAATATAAAATACAACAAAAAATGAAAAAAAATGAGAAAGAGAAAAAAAATAAAAAAAGAGGAAATTAAAAAGGAAAAATGAAAAAAGTAAAAAAATGGAAAGAAATAGAAGTAGCGACTAGAGATAAAACAAAATAAAAAAATGAAGAAAGAGAATGAAATGCTATAAATTATAATTTGAAAGTTCGACTAGAAATACTCTCATTTTGTTGGAACCTAGACTATTTTTGTCAGTCCCCCATTAATAAAACAAGATTTTATAAAAGCTTTAAGCAATTTGATGGGTCAAGTTTGGGCATCATCATGGGTCTATTTGAGTTGGTGATTTGTAATGGGTTGACGTGGGCTAGCCCAAATTAGCCCATTATTAAAATCACTTTTGCCCAAACCCATCAAACCTTGGGCGGGTTAGGCGGATCATTTGGGTTTGGGCTAATTTTTCCACCCCTGGTTATTATGAATCATTTGAGACATAGATACTTCAATACTTCCATCGTGATATTTGGTTGACTCTCGAATTATATCAGTGTCACTTAAATTGGAATAGAAGAAAAAGTATTATGAATCACAATACCTAAAAATTTAAATTATTTTAAAAATATAATTAACTATCAATGCAACAAAAATTTAGACAGGGAGAGTATTATAAATTACAATAGCTAACAACTTAAAATAGTAAATTATAATGCCAAAAATGTATTATAAATTACAATAGCCAACAAATTAAAATATCCAAAAACATATTAAAAATATAATTGAATATCTAAATTTTATTTATGTCACATAAATTGAGACGAAAAAACATATATTGAGCCCGTGCCTGAATATCTAGTATTAGAATAAATTTCTATTATATATAAGAAAGGATTTTTATATGCCTGCTTGTGTTGTCTTCTTCAGCTGCTTCAATCGTGATTTTACTATATTATCCTTAATTAATTATTATGCATTATTGAAACACCCTGATTTCTGAGCCTTGGAAAATTTCCTTGATTTCTGGTTTTTGGGCAAGATACGACTTAAGGGAACGAGTCGTATGCTTGGGTACGGGTGGTATGGTTCAGTCATTTGCTGACCAGTGTTGGTTAGTGAGATGGATTTAGTTACTAATATGGGTACGATTTGGGTGGTTCGAGTTGTGTCGGTGTATACGGGTTGTTTGGCTTCTTCACTTAACCTTAGACTTGGTAACTTAAGTTGGATCTAAGTACGAGTGGCTCACCATTAGCCGCAAGCCAAGGTACGATTCATACCATGGACTCGTATGGTGGTCAATGTCCAAACCTCTTGAAATTTTATTCTGCTAGTGGTACGGTTTATGGGTACTAGTTGTACACTTGGATATGACTTTGATTTGGGTGTGTCGTACCTTGGACAATATTAGGTCTAAGGGAGGAGCCTATTGTACGAGAGGTGGGTACCACTCACACAGGAGGGGTATGACTTGTAAGGGTTAGTTGTACCGTATGATGAGAATTAAGTGCAGTTTAAGTGAGGGTAATCTGGACATTTCCCTATTTATCTAAATGAGGTCCCATGACTTATATTGCACTTGGGAGGTTATTCCTTACTATTCTATTCTTAAAAACTTAGAAAACACTCTTGAATCCTCTCTAGAGTTCTTTGGCAAAGGAAGCTAGGGTTTCATTTTAAGGAGTAGATTGGGGTTTGTCTTGGTGATTTCTCTCCATCATCATCTTAGTTTAAGGCATGTTCTCTTCCCTCATTGTTAGTTCTAAATAAATGCATGGATTTTATACAATGTTTCCATGGTTTGCATGTTGTGATTTTGGGTTTTCAAATATGATTTGGAGGTTTTGACTTTAAATGCTTGGTTATGGTATTTTCATATTTTAATTATGCTTTTATATGCATTAATGGTGATTTTGGATAATTGGTTGCATGGGAATGGTTGTTTGGTAATTGACTTTGGCTTTGGAAATACTATGCCCCTAATGTGTTTGATAAAAGGACTATAACAATGTTTTCACCATATTATTAGGTTTTCAATGGAACTTATGCATGGTTTAAACTTGGTAATGAAACCTTAAATGATATGAATGGTTTAAATGGATTTGGAATGATTCTGACTTGACTTAATAAATATACTTTTAGGGTACAAGGAAATCCCCCAAGTTAACATAGTAATGAATACTTGTCAGGTACATGAGAATCCCCGAAGTTAATTGGATAATAGGGTCTATGGGTACATGGGAATCCCTTGACCACTAAAATGTTTGGCTAAGGACAATTCTTGCAAGTTAATATCGGTATGACGATACCACTAATAATAACCTTGGTTAATAATAATGGAATAATGGTTTGGTTGGAAATTGGTTTTAATTGGGAAAATAATGGCGGGGTATGAAAGTTAACCGTGAAGGTGGGAGTCCAATGGATGAACATCGTAAACTCATGTTTTCCGACATGAGGGGTAGGTCATGGAAACCTTATATGATACTTATGAGGAACACGGGAATCCTCTAGGTACATTGTACATATGTATCATGGAGAGTTAAGGGTACATGGGAATCCTCGACTCTTATGATATCTTCATTCATGGAGCTACACGTATCAAGAGCCTTTTAGGGGGTTACACTAGACCCATATAGACCGTAGGTGGTTCTAGGATGGTTAAGATTCACATACCTAGGTTAAAGGTTTTAAATGCATGCTAAACCTGATTCTTTTTTCCCGGTATAGTGTTATATATATATATATAGGTTGTGTGCACGTGGATGGTTTTACTTGTTTTTTTAAATGATATTATTTTATTCTTATCCTGAGTTCATGCTAGAATTCACCCGCTAACCCATCTCCAGGAGGTTGTATCCCCACGCGATGCAGGAACCAACGGTTCTACTCCTCATGTTTAGCATTTTAATGTTCGAGGGTCAGCTTTGTATTGAAGTGGTGAGCTTCCGTTTTTTTGAAAGGATATATTTCATGGATGTTATTTCATACTTTGGATTATTTATGGATATTGGTTTTGGCTATAGTTGGGGGCATGTCCCAATTGGATTTTTGTATTTTCTCAGTTAGAGGCTTTTGTGGAATTACTATAGGTTGGAATAGGTGGGGTCAGTATTGGTGTCAGCCATAGCATTGGTATTGGTATTGGTATTGGAGTTGATACCGAATGATGATATTATTTGTTTTTTCATCCTCTTTTATTTGGGGATTAAACATTTTATTATTAATTGAACTTATTTGGTTATAGACATATTTATAGTTTTTGTTTGGCTTGGTATAGTTGGACGGTTGGTATGGAATGGTTGGACTCAGTTGGTTCGGTCATGGTTGTGATCCTATCCTAGAGTCTTCATGTGACCTATTACACTACCTTGTTATATGCTCAAAATTCAACCAACTTAGGGCAGTCGGCTGGAGGTTGGGTTAGGTAGTGGGGGTGGTCTCCGATCCTGATCGGACTTGGGACGCCCATTACGACAAGGCCCCAGGTTGGGTTATTTCAAGTTGGTATCAGAGATTTAGGTTCATGGTCAATTGGGAGTCCAAAATTCTGTGTCTAGTAGAGTCTCTTTGAGGGGTGTGTAGTGAGCTACACTCATAAAAGAGAGGCTACAGAACATTTAGGAATGCTTCACTTTCTTGGTATTCTATTTTTAAGTTTGGAGTCTAAGTCTTAGAATTTCTTCTAATCCTTGTTCACTTTTTATATCATTCCTCGTTGATCTGGAACACAAGGGAATCCTTCTGTCCCATCTGTCGATGATGTTGATGGTGTACACGCTACACCTAGAGTTCGCACTCAATCTTAGGGCCCCATCCCTGATTGTTCTAGAGTTCCCCCTACTAGTCCTCCTCAAGGTGAGGTTACTAATGTATAATTTTACAAATATATTCATACTATTGCATTTTTGGTTGCTGGTTAGGCTGAGCAGAATACGCTGGTGGGTAGTCTGCTGAGGCCACATAGGTTGACCAATTTATGAAACTGAATACTCCTACTTTTACTGGTGTGAAGGTGGGAGAGGATCTTCAGGGTTTCTTAGATGAAATGGAGAATATATTCAAGGTGATGCAGGCCATAAATATGGAAGGAGTAAAATTTATAACTTATCAGCTCAAAGATGTTACATACTAATAGTACGAGGAGTGGGATAGGGATGAGGTGATATGGAGGAGTTGTCCCCATGGGATTTTTTTCTAACGCTTTTTTTGGATCATTTCTTACCTCAAGATCTAAGGGAAGCTAAGATGGAAGAGTTTGTGAATCTCAAGCAAGGTAAAATATCTGACAAAGAATATTCCTTGAAGTTTCATCAGCTGTCAAGATATGCTCCTGATTTGGTGGCTGACATGAGGGCAAGGATGAGAAAGTCCACTTCTGGGCTATCACGAGATATGATCCTTGAAAGAAAAACTACTTTGCTGATAAAGGATATGGATATTTCAAGGTTAGTTGTCCATATGCAGCAGGTGGAAGATGTAAAGAGGAAAAAAATAGAGTTTGGGGAAAGACAACGTAAGGGGAGCAAGTTTTCTGAGCAGAGTGGTGCTCAACATTAGGGTGGTCAGGATGGAAGTAAATGGTCAAAGAAGAAGTGGGGGAGTTCTATTTCCTTCTCTACTGCTATCGCTCCTTACCAGAAGCATTCAGATGACAGGCGTCCATAAGGTGATGATAATTTCTGGGCACAAGATACCCAACCTTATACGAGTGGGGGTCAGTCGTCTTCTTTATGCTCTCTTTGCTAGTTCTATGGTCATCTTCATTGGGGATATTGTGATAAAGACAGGGATAATTGTTTTAAATATGGCCAGCCAAGCCATATGCTCAAAAATTATTCGGTCAAAAAGGGTGCATCGAGAGCGATCAAAGCTCTGGTTCCTTCATCTTCTGGTCCTGCATCTAGTGGTGTGGATTCAACGTTTACTCCTGCTTCTAGTATCGGCACATGCCGGTATAAGTTGTATGATCTTGCATCTCAGCAGTAATCTAAGGCATCACCTGATGTCGTTACTAATATGTTACAACTCTTTTCTCGTGACGTGTATTGTCTACTTGACCCGGGGTCCACTCTTTTTTTATGTGACCCATATGTGGCTGTGTGTGTATTTTTTTTGATCCTGAGGTTGTTTTGGATCCTTTTTCTATTTCTACCCTGATAGGTGACTTGATTATTGCTAAAAGATTCTATAGGTGGTGGTATCGTTTGGGAGCAAACATACCTTGGTAGATCTTTTTAAGCCAGATATGGTGTATTTTGATGTTATTCTAGGGATATATTGGTTACACTCTTTCTACGGATCCTTAGATTTTCGGACACATAAGGTTTCCTTTAGGTTCCCTGGTGAACTAATTATAGAGTGGGAGGGTGGTTCCATGCAGCTAAGGGGAGGTTTATTTCTTATCTTAGAGCTCGGAGGTTAATCTCTAAAGATTGTCTTTACCACTTGGTCCGAGTTAAAGATTCTAACTCAAAAAGTCCTTCTCTACATTCAGTTTCAGTGGTAAATGAGTTTCATGGGGCCTTTCTGAATGATCTTCCTGGTGTTCCTCCGGATAGAAAAATAGAGTTTGGTATTGATTTGGTTTCGGACACTCGTCCAATATCTATTTCTCCTTATAAAATGGCTTTGGGTAAGTTGAAGAAACTCAAGGAGAAAGTTAAGGATCTTCTGGATAAGGGTTTTAGTCATCCTAGTGTATCCTCGTGAGGTGCATCAGTGTTGTTTGTATGCAAGAAGGATGGTTCCCTTCGAATATACATTGACTATCAATAGTATAATAAGGTAATAGTCAAGAACAAGCATCCTTTTATAAGGATAGATGACTTGTTTGATCAGTTTCAAAGTACCAAGTTCTTCTATGAGATAGATCTTCGATTTGGATATCATCCACTTAAGATTAGGGAGGGGAGATCCCTAAATTGACTTTTCGTACTCGGTATGGGCACTTTGAATTCTTGGTGATGTCATTTGATTTGACTAATGCCCCGACGACATTTATGGACTTGATGAACAGTGTTTTCAGGAAGTTCTTGGATCTCTTCGTCATTGTGTTTAATGATGACATTCTGGTTTATTCCAAGAGTGAGGTGAATCACGCTAATCACCTTCGTGTGGTATTATAGACCTTGAAGGAACAATAGTTGTATGCCAAGTTCTCAAAGTGTGAGTTTTCGTTAAATGCTGGGACTTTTCTTGGTTATATTATTTCTAGAGAGGGGATCATGGTGGATCCATAAAAGGTTGTTGTGGTTAAGAGGAGGCCTAGACCCATGACTCCAATCGACATTCAGAGCTTCTTGGGCTTGTCTGGGTATTATAGGCGGTTCATGGAAGGCGTTTCATCGATAGCTGCTCCTTTGACTAAGTTGACTCAAAAGAAAGTTAAGTTTTCTTGGTCAGATGCTTGTGAGGAGAGTTTTGCGAAGTTGAAAGATAAGCTGACTTCGGCTCTAATTTTGACTTTGCTGGAAGGCAATGATGGGTTCGTTATCTATTGTGATGTATCTCGGGTAGGTCTTGGTTGTGTTTTGATGCAACATGGGAAGGTGATTGCCTATGTTTCCAGTCAGTTGAAGGTGCATGAAAGGAATTATCCAACTTATTATTTATAGTTGTTGGCGGTGGTATTTTGTTTGAAAATCTGGCGGTATTATTTGTATGGAGTGCACGTAGACATCTTTTCTAATTATAAGAGTCTACAGTATGTGTTCACTCAAATGGAGCTGAATCTCAGGAAGAGGAGATTGTTGGAGCTTTTCAAGGACTATGATATAAGTCTTCACTATCACCCAAGTAAAGCTAACATGGTTGCTGATGCTCTTAGAAGGTTGTCCATGGGGAGTTTGGCTCATGCAGAGAAAGAAAGATGGGAATTGGTGAAAGATATTCACTGCTTGGCTAATCTTGGAGTTTTTCCACCGCACCCAGCTTTTCATTATTTTATTTTATTCTACCTTTCTTCATACTCATTTTACATCACGCGCCCCTATGGTAGACACACACAACTTAGGCTATTTTTCTAAGTTAAAGTGCACAATGTCCAAGGAGGACCAGGGCCAAAACAAATTCATTGTGATACAAATGGGAAGGTGATAGGTATAATAAAAAGAATAGGAATTCAGGCTCAAAATCAAGATCAAGGGATATTATTCACACATGGAAGGTCATTTAGGCTAAAATTGGACTAATATTAACAATGACCTATGATTGTTTCCTAACCGCTATCCTACAACCAAGGTAAGACCAACCAGGCAAGTTCTGGAATTAACACACAATAGGAACTAGGTAGTATCTCACACAAACATGGAACAAAGGTACATCATAAGCTATTATCCATTCGGTTTATGCAATTGATAGCAGTGATTATCATGTCCCTAGTACTAATGCCATCAAAAGATTCACAGTAGTCACATATAGATGCACATCACATAGTTACCAGATAGATAATTTGAGAGGTATTTATCATTCCAAGAAAAATCAACAAAAATATGTCAACTGTCCTAGATCCTTATTTCTCCCCCACTTAACCACAACACATCACAAAACAAACACAATAATCCTAAACATGTCGGATCTACTAGGAACAAGACTCCAGGGAAAAGAGGCACGGCAACAAAAACCCCAAGAGGACATAAACACCCACAAGTAGCCCCACCCTCAACTTAAAATCATGGAATGTCCCCAATGTATCAGACCAAAATAAGAGAGTTAGAAATATACCTGTGGCCCCATGGGTGCCAAGATCTGATGTTAATCGCATAATACGAATACAAACAACAAAATACCTTGGGTTGCCTCCCAAGAAGAACCTAATTTAGCGTTGTGGCATGACCCAACTCAGCTTTTATTCTCCACCTTGAGGATATGAATTTCACCTCTAACTTAGAGTCCATCTTCTTGCCTTGTTCATAGGGGTGGTACAAAAATTAAGAAGTTGAGTAATGGATTGAGAGTGGTAAACCACTCGGCCTTAAAGTGAGTGTGCTTTTATGTTGCTTGTCTAATGTAAAATCAAGAATATAGGATTCTTGTTTCTCATCTTCACACTCTTCTACTATTTTAAATGATTCCACAGATAAGATATCATGTAAACATAAGGTAGAAAAGTGCTTTGAATGAGGCCCAATCAATCCTACTTCATAATTTACACTATCTACAACACACTCACTTTTATTCACCTTCTCGACATCTTCACTTCAAATTGGGCTAGAGTCTTTATTAGTGATTTTCTTGATTTCTTCTTTTGCCTCTAGCACCATGTCTTCAATCTTGGTATCATGTCTCATGGTTGGTTTGGTTGGTTGGGAAATCACAGAGGGTTGCTCAACATCAAGATCAACATCAATATAGGCTTCTTGTTCTTCGATAACAGTGCCATTTTTGATAACGCTCAACTTACACGTCAATTTAGTGCAAGGCGGTCGTCGTCAATATATTTACCCAACTTTGGAGTCGAGGCCGAATCCACGAGGAACAATGTGAGTGGTGATTAAACTAATTTGAATCTATAGCTATAATTTAACTTCAAACAAATGATACGAAAAGATAAAATGGGAGTTTTAATGATTGAGCAAAAGTTATTAACACTTTAATTTGCTTTATAGCTCAAAGTTTAAACTACAATATTTCAAATCAGTGATATAGAGAAACTAGAGTAGTGATCACTATGATTAGTAATCATCCATTGAATAATAGTTGTAGTATTGGATTCTCATGACTTATGGGAAACACCAAATTATCAGTATCAACAATTCGTCTAAGTACTTCTCAACCTACCTAGAAGTTGAGTTCCCTAAGTCTCTCAAACTTAGGAACCTTCTATTCACACTGATTTTATTTTGAGTTAATTAATCTTGTTACAACATTAATCATTATATGGGAACTTAACATTCCCAAATCCTCATTGATAATTCACTACCTTTAGTTTATTTCTCAGTTCAAGCAAATCAACATAAGCCGAGATCAATTATTTGCAACCAACAAAAAATAATTAATACAGAAGAATTATAAAGATGTTTCCACAATCACTCAAACCCTAACCAACTATTAAGACAATACCAGAATAATAATAGATCCCACAACCCTAGTTGTTGGTTTTAGTTCCCCATAAAAGAGAAAATGATAACTATAACTTAATTCATAATTCAAAGTGATTAAACTTACAAAAGATGTAGTCAGAAATTGATTCTCTTCTCAAATTCAAGAAGAATATCCCACAACTAAATCAAAAAATTGAAAATTGAAAATCCAAGTTTATCTCACACATCAACATCCTCAACTTAAAATAATTGCTTGTCCTCAAGCAACTTAAACACAACTAAGAGGATACAAATAACATTCAACAACCAATCATTCATTTTAGCTCAAAACATATTTACCATCTACAAGGTCAATCATCTCAAACTAAACTGTGTATATTACTAAAACGCAACAATGCAACACAAAGAAATCAATCTATGACATTAAATTAGCAATAACAACCATGCATGTGCCAATATTACACTACCCAAAAAAGTTAGCAACTAGAAATATAAAAAGTGTGCCTTTACAACAAATAAGTCCATCCTCACTCATATAAGAAATAACATATGTAATTGTGGGGACAATCAATACACACTCACTCTCAAAAAGAAGTTCTAGTAAATGTATGCCAAATACCATAAGCTTGCTCTTATTTTAATTACCAAGGTTTTTAGATAGGTAAGATAGGATTACTATTGGTCTTTCTCTTTGGCTTGTAATATAGGCTAAGGGCTGGTATGATACTCAATGATATTAAAGGTGACTAAGACTTCTTGCCTAAGTCAAAGTGTACAATGTCTAAGGAGGACCAGGGCCAAAACAGGTTCATTGTAATACAAATGGGAAGGTGATAGATATAATAAAAAGGATAGGCACTCAGGCTCAAAATCAGAATCAAGGGATATTATTCACACATGGAAGGTCATTTAGGCTAAAAGTAGACTAATAGCAACAACGACCTATGATTCTTTCCGAACCGCTATCCTTCAACCAAGGTAAGACCAACCGGGCAAGTTCTGGATTTAAAACACAACCGGAACTAGGTAGTATCTCTCACACACATGGCACAAAAGTAAATCATAAACTACTACCCATTCGGTTAATGCAATTGTTAGCAGTGATTATCATGTCCCTAGTACTAATGCCATCAAAAGATTCACAGTTGTCATATATACATGCACATCACACAGTTACCAGATAAATAATTGGAGAGGTATTTATATTTCCAAGAAAAATCAACAAAAATATGTCAACTATCCTAGATACTTATTTTTCCCCAGTTAACCCCAACATATCACAAAATAAACACAATATACCTAAACATGCTGGATCTACAAGGAACAAAACTCCATTTAAAAGAGGCACGACAACAAAAACCCTAAGAGGACATCAACGCCCACAAGTATTTCCACCCTCAACTTAAATCATGC
The DNA here is from genome assembly GCA_030864225.1 of Capsicum baccatum var. pendulum. Taxonomy (NCBI): domain Eukaryota; kingdom Viridiplantae; phylum Streptophyta; class Magnoliopsida; order Solanales; family Solanaceae; genus Capsicum; species Capsicum baccatum. The sequence continues at coordinate 165,059,876 of CM061560.1, forward strand.
AATGTTCCCAATGCGTCAAATTAAAATAAGAGAGTTAGAAACATACCTGTGGCACCATGGGTGCGAAGATCTGATGTCAATCATATAATACGAATACAAAGAACAAAATACCTTGGGTTGCCTCCCAAGAAGCACCTAATTTAGTGTCACGGCATGACCTAACTCAGCTTTTTCCTCCACCTTGAGGATATGAGTTTCACCCCTAACTTAGAGTCCATCTTCTTTCCATGCTCATAGGGGTGGTAAAAATATTAAGAAGTCGAGTAATGGATTGATTGTGGTAATCCACTCGGCCTTAATGTGAGGTGTGTTTTTATGTTGCTTTTCTAATGTAAAATAAAGAATATAGGATTCTTGTTCCTCATATTCACACTCTTCTACTATATTAAATGATTCTACAGACAAGATATCATCTAAACATAATGTATAAAAGTGCTTTGAATGAGGCCCGATCAATCCTACTTCAAAATTTACACTATCTACAACACACTCATTTTTATTCACCTTCTCAATATCTTCACTTCAAATTAGGCTAGAGTCTTTATTAGAGATTTTCTTGGTTTCTTCTTTTCTCTCTAGTACTGTTTCCTCAATCTTGGCATCATCTCTCATGGTTGGTTTGGTTGGTTGGGAAATCACTGAGGGTTTCTCAATATCAAGATCAACATGAATATAGGCTTCTTGCTCTTGGACAATGGTGCCATTTTTGATAACGCTCAACTTACATGTCAATTTAGTGCAAGGTGGTCGTCATCAATATACTTACCCAACTTTGGAGTAGGGGTCGAATCCACGAGGAACAATGTAAGTGGCGATTAAACTAATTTGAAACTATAGCTACAAGTGAAACTCAAATAAATGATATAAAAAGATAAAATGGGAGTTTTAATGATTGAACAAAAGTTATTAAGACTTCAATTCTCCTTAGAAATCAAAGCTTAAACTGCAATATATTAAATCAATGATATAGAGAAACTAGAGTTGTGATCACTATGATAAGTAATCATCCATTGAATAATAGTTGTAGTATTGGATTCTCATGACTTATGGGAAACACCAAATTATCAGTATCAACAATTCGTCTAAGTAATTCTCAACCTACCGAGAAGTTGAGTTCCCTAAGTCTCTCAAACTTAGGAACCTTCTATTCACACTGATTTTATTTTGAGTTGATTAATCTTGTTACAACATTAATCATTAGATGGGAACTTAGCCTTCCTAAATCGTCGTTGATAATTCACTACCTTTAGTTTATTTCTCAGTTCAAGCAAATCAACATAAGCCGAGATCAATTATTTGCAACCAACAAAAAATAATTAATACAGAAGAATTATAAAGATGTTTCCACAATCACTCAAACCCTAACCAGCTATTAAGACAATACCGGAATAATCATAGATCCCACAACCCTAGTTGTTGGTTTTAGTTCCCCATAAAAGAGAAAATGATAACTATAACTTAATTCATAATTCAAAGTGATTAAACTTACAAAATATGTAGTCAGAAATTGATTCTCTTCTCAAATTCAAGAAGAATATCCCACAAATTGAAAATTGAAAATCCAATTTTAGAGACCAAAGAGAAGTAAAGTTGTCTCTGCAATAAGTTTCAGAGGTTAAGCACTAAAACTAGGGAGAAAATAGATTAATGTCGTAAAGTTCAAGATGAATGTCCACCTCCTATAAAACCTAAAAACTTTCCCTTAAATACTAGGAGCTAAATTAGGAGTCAAATCACAGTATAGAGTTATTTCTCACACAGGTGACGACAACACGTGATGACTTATCAAGGTGTTGACGACTTTGAGACATGTCGTCAACTCCTCTCTGTATTTAATATGTTGTTGTATTCAACTGACTACAGGTCTGATGGCTTCTCAAAGATCTGATGACTTACCTCAGAATATCATCACTTCTTCAACTCAGCTTCTGAACACTACCTAAGGCTGACGGTAATCCTGATGACTTATTAGGACTTTGATCACATATTATACAATGTCGTCACTTTTTTAATTCAAATCTCATGTACTGCCTTAGGCTGACAGCATTCTCGATGGCTTATTAGAATTGTGACGACTTATCAGAGATATCGTCACACTTCTGCTCCAACTTCCTCACACTGTCTATAGCTGACGATGACTCCGATAACTTATCACAAATTTGATGACTTATCAGACAAGTCCTCAACTGCACTTTCATGGCCACTTTTTCCAAATTCACGTCTTTTGCTCTTATTGTCTATGGTTTTCTTACATCTTGACTTTTCTGCATTATCAAAGAGAGAGCAATCAAAAACAACAAAAGTTGCTTAAGACTTTACAATTTTTTCTAGTTAAAAGCCTTAAATATGTTAGCATTATCTCACACATCAACACCCTCAACTTAAAACAATTTCATGTCCTCAAGCAACTTAAACATAACTAAGAGGATACAAATAACATTCGACAGCCAATCATTCATTTTAGCTCAAAACATATTTACCATCTACAAGGTCAATCATCTCAAACTAAACTGTGTATATTACTGAAAAGTAACAATGCAACACAAAGGAATCAACCTAAGGCATTAAATTAGGAACAACAACAATGTATGTACCAATATTACACTACCCAAAAAAGTTAGCATCTAGCAACATAACAAGTGTGCCCTCACAACAAATAAGTCCCTCCTCACTCATATAAGAAATAACATTTGTAATTATGGGGACAATCAATACACATCACTCTCAAAAACAAGTTCTAGTCAATGTATGCCAAATACCATAAGCTTGCCCTTATTTTAATTACTAAGGTTTTCAGACAGGTAAGCTAGGATCACTATCTATTTCTTTGGCTTGTAACGTTGGCTAAGGGCTAGTATAATACTCGATGATATTAAAGGTGACTAAGCCTCCTTGGCACTACACTAACTATTAGGGTCTCACTTATTTCCCTTTACCTAATTCTCTCCTTTATTGATCACACATACTCCGGATGGGTTCTGTCTTTTTGATAATCATTTCTTATTTTTCACAACTTTTATTTTCTTATTCTTTTACCACTACACCAAGCTTTTTATTATTTTCTTTTATTCTACCTTTCTTCATACTCATTTTACATCACACACCCCTATGATAGCCACCATCAACTTAGGTTATTTATCTAAGTCAAAGTGTACAAGGTCTAAGGAGGAACAACGCCAAAATAGGTTCATTGTGATACAAATGAGAAGGTGATAGGTATAATAAAAAGATAGGCATTCAGGCTCAAAACCAAGATCAAGGGATATTATTCACACATGGAAGATCATTTAGGCTAAAAGAGAACTAATATCTACAATGACCTATGATTCTTTCCTAACCGCTATCCTACAACCAAGGTAAGACAAACTGGGCAAGTTATGGATTTAACTCACAACGGAAACTAGGTATATCTCTCACACACATGGAATAATGGTACATCACAAACTACTACCCATTCGCTTCATGCAATTGTTAGCAGTGATTATCATGTCCCTAGTACTAATGCCATCAAAATATTCATAGTAGTCATATATAGATGCACATCACACAGTTACCAGATAAACAATTAAAGGGGAATTTACCTTTCGAAAAAAAAAATCAACAAAGATATGTCAACTGTCCTAGATACTTATTGTTCCCCCAGTTAACCACAACACATCACAAAATAAACATAATACGCCTAAATATGCTGTATCTACGAGAATAAAGACTCCAAGGAAAAGAGACACGACAGCAAAAACCCTTAGAGGACATCAACAACCACAAGTAGTCCCACCCTCAACTTAAAATCATGCAATATTTCCAATGCATCAAACCAAAATAAGAGAGTTAGAATCATACTTGTGTCACCATGATTGCGAAGATCTGATGTCAATCACATAATCTGAATACAAACAACAAAATACCTTGGGTTGCCTCCCAGGAATCACCTAATTTAGTATCGCGGCATGACCCAACTCATCTTTTTCCTCCACCTTGAGGATATGAGTTTCACCCCTAACTTAGAGTCCATCTTCTTGCCTCACTCATAGGGGGTGGTAACAAAATTAAGAAGTCGAGTAATTGATTGAGCGTGGTAAGCCACTCGGCCTTAAAGTGAGGTGTGTTTTTATGTTGCTTGTCTAATGTAAAATTAAGAATATAGGATTCTTGTTCCTCATCTTCACACTCTTCTACTATATTAAATGATTCCACAAAAAAGGTATCATCTAAATATAATGTATAAAATTGCTTTGAATGAGGCCTAATCAATCCTACTTCAAAATTTACATTATCTACTAGACACTCACTTTTATTCACTTTCTCGACATCTTCACTTCAAATTGGGCTAGAGTCTTTATTAGAGATTTTATTGGTTTCTTCTTTTTCCTCTAGCACCATGTCCTCAATCTTGGCATCATCTCTCACAGTTGGTTTGGTTGGTTGGGAAATCACTGAGGGTTGATCAAGAATAATATCAATTAGGGTTTTTTCTCCCCGACAACGGTGCCATTTTTAATAACGCTCAACTTACACGTCAATTTAGTGCAAGGCGGTTGTCGTCAAGTTATTTACCCAACTTTAGAGTCTGGGTGGAATCCGCGAGGAACAATGTGAGTGGTGATTAAACTAATTTAAAACTATAGCTACAAGTTAAATTCAAATAAATGATATAAAAAGATAAAATAAGAGTTTTAATAATTGAACAAAAGTTATTAACACTTCAATTCGCCTTAGAACCCAAAGCTTAAACTGTAATATTTCAAATCAATGATATAGAAAAACTAGAGTTGTGTTCACTATGATTAGTAATCATCCATTGAATAATACTTGTAATATTTTATTCTCGTGACTTATGGGAAACACCAAATTATCAGTATCGACAGTTCGTCTAAGTTCTTATCAACTTACCTAGATGTTGAGTTTTCTAATTCTTTCAAACTTAGGAACCTTCTATTCATACTGATTTTATTTCGAGTTAATAAATCTTGTTACAACATTAATCATTAGATGGAAACTTAACCTTTCCAAATTCTCATTGATAATTCACTGCCTTTATTTTATTTCTCAGTTCGAGCAAATCAACATAAGGCGAGATCTATTATTTGTAACCACAAAAAAATAATTAATACAGAAGAATTATAAAGATATCTCCACAATCACACGAACCCTAACCAACTATTAAGACAATACAGGAGTAATCATAGATCCCATAACCCTAGTGGTGGGTTTTAGTTCCATATGAAAGAGAAAGCGATAGCAATAACTGAATTCATAATTCAAAGTGATTAAACTTATAAAAGATATAGTCAGAAATTGATTCTCTTTGCAAATTCAACAAGAATATCCCACAACTAAATCAAAGAATTAAAAATTGAAAATCCAAGTTTAGAGACCTAAAAGATGTAAAGTAGTCTTTGTAATAAGTTCCAGAGGTTAAGTCCTAAAACTAGAGAGAAAATGGATTAATGTTGTAAGGTTTAAGATGAATGTCTGCCTCCTATAAAAGCTAAAAACTTTCCCTTAAATACCAGGAGCTAAATTAGGAATCAAATCACAGCATACCACTATTTGCTGCACAGTTGACGACAACGTGTGATGACTTATCAAGGTGTTGATGGCTTATGAGATATGTCGTCAACTCCTCTCTGTATTTGATATGTTATTGTCTTCAGCTGACTACAAGTCTGATGGCTTATTAAAGATCTGATGACTTGTCATGGAATATCGTCACTTCTGTAACTCAGCTTTTGAACACTACCTAAGACTGACGATAATACTGATGACTTATCAGGACTTTGACAACATATTAGACAATGTCATCACTTTTTTACTTCAAATCTCATGTGTTGCATTAGGCTGACGAAATTCTCGATGGCTTATCAAAATTATGACGAGTTATTAGAGATGTCGTCACACTTTTACTCTAACTTCCTCACACTATCTATAGCTGACAATGACTCTGATCATTTATCACAAATTTGACAACTTATTAGATAAGTCATCACGTTTTTTGCTCTTATTTTCTTTGGTTTCTTGCATCTTGACTTTCTTAGATTATAAAAAAGAAAGAAATTAAAAATGACAAAATTTGCTTAAGACTTTATAATTATTTCTAGTTAAAATCCTAAAATATGTTAGCATTAGCTCACACATCACCAGTGGGGACTAATTTTTTAGTTGAAGACTATGCAAAGTTATATCTCCAGGAGATTGTGAAGCTTTAAGGAGTACCTTTTTTAATTTTCTCTGATCATGGTATGCAATTTTCATCTCACTTATAGTAGTTTTTTAGAAGAGATTGGGTACTAAGGTGAGTCTGAGTACTGCTTTTCATTCTCAGATGGATGGGCAAGTGGAAAAAACTATTCATATATTGAAAGATATTCTTCGGTCACGTATGATTGATCATGGTGGCAGTTGGATTGAGCATCTACCTTTGGTAGAATTTGCTTACAATAATATCTATTATTCTAGTATTAGTATGGCCCCTTTTGAGGCATTGATGGTAGGAGGTGTAGATCTCCTATTAGTTGGTTTGATCTTGGTGATGTAGATATGTTTGGTTCAAATTTGGTCTATTAGGCTAAGAAAAAAAGTAAAAGTGATTTGGGATAGTCTTAAGGCTCCCCAAAGTCTCTAAAAGTCCTATGCAGATGTAAGACGTAGAGACTTAGAGTTTGAGACTGGGGATAGGGTGTTCGTAAAGCTATCTCCCATAAACAGAGTAATACGGTTTGTAAGAATGTAAAGCTTAGTCCCCGGTATGTTGGTCCTTACGTGGTTTTGCAAAGGGTTGGTAATATGTCTTATGAATTAGAGTTGCCTTCTAGGTTGAGCTTCGTTCATCCTATATTTCATGATTCCATGTTAAGGAAGTGCAGTAGTGATCCTTCTTTGATTGTTCCTTTAGAGGGGTTGGGTTTCTCGGACTCTCTGTCTTATGAAGATATCCTGGTTGAGATCTCGGATAGGCAGGTTCATCGGTTGCGGAACAAGGATGTGGATTCGATTAAGGTTCTTTGGTGAAACCATAAGGTAGAATAAGCTATATGAGAAGAGGAGGAGGACATGAAGTCCAAGTATCCCATTTGCAGCTCGTTTGATTCATGCAGAAGGTATGCATTCTTAAACCCATCTTTTACTTTCTGAGTTTGTTAAAGGAAAGATTAATATCATTGCATATTTTTTTTCAAACTTTGTTAAAGATTAGGAATATATTTGATAATTCAAATGACTCATGTGTGTAGTTATCCCTACTTTTTCTGTCATTCGGGGATGAATGATCCTAGTGAGGAAGACTAAAATAGCCTACTTTCTGCACATTAGGAATTTTTCATAATTTTTGGTTTCTAGAAAAGATACGACTTAGGGGAATGAGTCATAAACTTGGGTACGGACGGTATGGTCCAGTTATATACTTACCAGTGGTGGTGATAGGATGAATTTAGTTACTGGAATGGGTATGATTTGGGTGGTATAAGTCATATCGGTGTATATGGGCTGTTTGATTACTTCACTTAACCTTATACTTGGTAACTTAATTTGGATCTGAGTATGAGTGGCTCACCATAAGCCGTAAGCTAGGATACGAGTGTACCATGGACTCATATGGTGGTCAATGTTCAAACCTTCTAAAATTCTATTATGCTAGGGGTACAGTTTATGGGTACTAGTCGTATACTTGGATACGAATTGGATTTGGGTGTGTCTTACCTTGGACATCATTAGGTACAAGGGGGATCCTAGGGTAGGAGAGATGGGTACCACTCGTACAGAAGGGGTATAATTTATAAGGGTCAGTCGTACCCTATGACGGGAATTAAGTGTAGTTTAAGTGAGGGCAATCTAGACATTTCTCCCCTTATTCTAATGAGGTTACGCGACTTATATTGCACTTGGGAGGTTATTTGCCCCACTATTCTATTCTTAAACACTTAGAAAACACTCTTACATCCCATCTAGAGTTCTTGGGTAAATCTTTAGGAGTAAATTGGGGCTTGTTTTGGTGATTTCTCTTCATTATCATCTTGGTTTAAGGCATGTTCTTTTCCCTTATTACTATTTCTAACTATAGGCATGGATTTTATACAATGTTTCCATGATTTGAATATTGTATGCTATTGGGTTTTCAAATATGATTCGCGGGGGGGGGGGGGGGGGGGGGGGGGGGCGGAGGGGTTGTCAATAAATGCTTGGTATGGTTGCCCATGTTTTAATTGTGCTTTTATATGCATTAATGGTGGTTTTAGATAATTGGTTACATGGGAATGGTTGTTTGGTAATTGGCTTTGGCTTTGGAAATACTATGCCCCCAATGTGTTTGGTAAAATGCCTATAACAATGTTTTTACCATATTATTGGATTTTCAATGGAACTTATGCATGGTTTAAAAGTTTTGATTGAACCCTTAATGATATGAATAGTTTTGGAATGACTCTGAGTTGGCTTAATAAACATACTTTTAGGGTACAAGGGAATCGTGCAATTTAATATAGTAATGAATACTCGTGGGGTACATGGGAATTCTCTAAGTTAATTGGATAATAGAGTCTATGGGTAAATGGGAATCCTTTTGACTAAGGACAATACTTGCAAGTTATAGTTGGTATGATGATATCACTACTAATAGCCTCGGTTAATAATAATGGAATAATGATTTTGTTTGAAATTGGTTTTAATTGGGAAATAATGGTGGGGTGTGACAGCTAACCGTGAAGATGGGAGTCCAATAGATAAACACCAAAAACTCATGTTTGCTGATATGAAGGGTAGGTCATGGCGACCTTATATGATACTTATGAGGTACACGGGAATCTTTTAGGTACAATGTACATATGTATCAAGGAGAGTAAAGGGTACATGGTAATTTTCGACTCTTATGGTATCTTCGATTCATATGGCTATATGCATTGGGTCCCGTTCAGGGAATTACAATAGACCCATATAGCATGTGGATGGTTCTAGGACGATTACGCTTCACATACCCAGGTTAAAGGTTTTAAATGCATGCTAAACCCAGTTTCCTTTTTTTAGAATGGTTGTATATATATATAAATATATATGTGTATCAATTGTGTGCATATGGATGCTTTTACTTGGTTTTCTTAAATGTTTAGCGTTCACTCGCTAACCTATCTTTAGGCGGTTGTATCCCCACGCGATGTAAAAACTGGTCGTTCTACTCCTCTTTCTTAGCATTTAGATATTCAGGGGTCAACTTTGGATTGAAGTGGTGAAAGAAAAAATTAATTTATAACATGTCTATTTCAGCTGTTTCAACTATAATTTTACTAAATATCACGCCTAATTAATTATTATAAGTCATCTACGTGTTACAAAATTAATAATATTTAATAAAAAGCATAAAATAGATATAAAAATAATAAATTAGTTGTTAATGTTTTAAATTAACTTGACGTTTTATATGAGGTCCACTTAAATATTTTTCACAAATAATATTTTATAGTAATTTTGCTATATTACTTCTCGTTAGTTGTTGTAAATCATTTAAGACATGTCTGTTTCGCTGCTTCAATTGTGATTTTACTATATCACCCCTAATTAATTATTATGTCCATCTAAGCATTGTGCCACTTAATTTGGAATAGAAAAAGTATCATAAATCACAATAATTAAAAATTTATATTATTTAAAAATATAATTAGGTATCAACGACACAAAACTCTGGACAAGGAGAGTAACATATATAATTCAAAAATTACATAAAAAGTATTACAAATTACAATAGTTAATAACTTAAAATATCTTAAAACAATTTAATATGTTATATATTTCAAAAAAGGTATGTAAAAATACTATAAATCACAATAATTAACAACTTAAAAAATTTTAAATTTATAAAATATTTGGTTGACTCTCGAAATTATATTAGTATCACTTAAATTGGAATAGAAAAAAATATTATAATTCACAATAATAAAAAACTTAAATTATTTTTAAAAATATCAATTCTCCAAAAGTTTGGACAAGGAGAGTAAAGTATATTATTTAAAAATTATATAAAAAATATTATAAATTACATTAGTTAACAAATTATAATATCTAAATACATATTAAAAGTATGATTGATTATCTAAATATTATTTGTATCACATAAATTGAGATAAAAAAAAAACAACATATATTGAGTGAGTGCTAGATCTCGGATGAATCTAGAATGTATATGCAATCCTTTTTTTAAAAACTTTTTTTTTAAAATATATCAAGATTGAAAAGGCAAGTTCTAATGTAACACACCAAACAGTGTATAAGAAATAATAATAGCATAAATAATATGAGTATTACTAATACAATCATTATTAATACAAACATTGCTATTATATTCTATTCAACATTATTTTTATACACTCTATCAAACGACTCATACATTTCAATGGAAGGAATACATACAAAAGCAAAGTACAATAAAACATCTACATAAGAATGTTTTATTGTATTCTCAAAGTCAAATAAATTAAATTATTATGAAATATGATAACTTATAGTTTTCTTTTTTATATAATTTTAAAACACTTAAAATTTAAATTTAAAATATTAACTTAATTTACTTTAACTTCAAAAAATAAGTTGACAAATAAAAGAGAAGGAGAAAATGAAAGCAAAAGATGTTTGTGTCGGCTTAGTAGGAGAATACAATACAATTTAGGTTATTAGTTACAACCCACATGTGATGTTATATCCAATGACTAGATAACCCTTTATATTTTTCAACAGTTATTCTCTATGTTATACAAGTGTCAAGTCTTATGTATCAATTTTAATTTCATATTTTTAATTTTATGTGACAAATCTCAGTCATATGATTAAAGTTCTAAACTTCAAAATGCATCGAATTTTGTTATTTATATGAGTAAGTTATACATAATTATCTTGTGAGATTTGGTTCCCTGAAAAATATTATCAACTAGTTAATATGTTTTGCGTATTCATGTTTTATAATTGGGAAAACGCATAATTTCGCTCCTAAACTTGTTGCCAAAACTTACTTTAGCATTTTAACTTTATCAATAATTATTTACCCACCTAAACAACTTCCACGTGAATTATATTATCCACTTAAGGGCTAGTGTGACAAAAAAAAAAAAATAAAGCACGTTTAAATTAAAAAAGTAAAGAAATTAAATAAGTGGGCCCATCTTTAAATTTTCAGCAACTAATCTTTTTTTTTCCTCACAACCCACCACCCCCTCTCTTCTTCTTCCTCACACCCCACCACCCCTCTCTTTTTTTCTCCATTTTTCTTCACCACCATCATCGACCAGCTCTAACAAAATGTACATCAAAAATATTTTTTCAGATGGACTTCTATAATAAGTTCAATTTTTTTAAAGAAAATTCAATTTATTCCATCACAATTAATTTTTCTTAATAACTAAATTGATTTCAAATTGAGAAAATGGTCAAAAGTCCCAACCTTTACCCCAAATCCCAACTGCACACTTATACTTTGCAGGAGTCCTATGAACCCCCTGAACTATTTTAAAGTAGAATTATTATCCCCCTAAAAACTGAAAAACAGTCATTTGGAATGTGGTGTGATGCACACGCCAACCACCCTTTTACACGTGTTTTTTTAATTTAAAATTAATTTTTATTTACTTTATTCTTCATTTTTATTACTTTTTATCACTTTTAATCATTTTTTCACCATTACTTTTCATCTATTTTCTTTTTCAAACTCAAATAATTTTTCAATGAACTTGAAGTGGAAAATAATGGACAATACCGTTTAAAATTTTCAATGATTTTGTAGTCGAAAATAATAAACAACATCAAATTGAAATTTCCGACAACCTTGAAGTGGGAAATAATGAACAATATCATTATTAAATTTTCGACGATCTTAAATCAAGAAACAACGAACAATACCAATTTTAAAATTTTTGACGACCTTGAAGTCGGAAACAACAATACCGAATTAAAAAATTTTGATGACGTTAAAGTCAAAAACATTAGAGAAATTTTGAAATTTTCAACGACTTTGAAGTCGGAAATAATGGTCAATACTCATTTTAAAATTTACATGACCTTGATGTCAGAAATAATAGATAATATCGATTTTGAAAATTTCGACGATTTTGAAGTCGGAAATATTAAACGATATCGAATTTAAAATTTGTGATAACCTTGAAGTGGGAAATAATGAACAATATCAATTATTAAATTTTCGATGATTTTAAATCCATAAATCCAAAACGACGTACACTACCAATTTCAAAATTTTCGACGACCTTGAAGCTGAAAATAAGGAACAATACCAAATTTAAAATTTTCCATAACCTTAAAGTCGAAAACAATAGAGAGTTCTGAAATTTTCGACAATCTTGATGTCGGAAATAATGGGCAATACTCATTTTAAAATTTACAACGACCTTGAAGTCGAAAATAATGACTAATATCAATTTTAAAATTTTCGACTACCTTGAAGTTCAAAATAAGGAACAATACCTATTTTGAAATTTCCGACGAACTTGAAGTCGGAACCAATCGATTTTGTGCTTGGAAATGAGGAAGATAATAAATTACTCTTGGATGCTATTGATGAGTTCTTGAAGTTTTTTATTTGTGAAGAAGAAGAAGAAGAAGAAGAAGAAAAAGAAAGAAAATGAATAAAAAAAATAATTAAAAATGAATAAAGAAAATAAAAAAATATTATAAATAAATTTTTACTAAATAATTTACGTTTTCACTCTCTTTAAAGATAGTGAAACACTCTCTCTTTCCGTGTCAAGGGGAGGGGGGAGAGAGGGTAATAATTTCACTTTTAAATAGTTCAGGGGTCATAAGACTCCCCCACCCCCCCCCACAAAGTATAGGTGTGTAGTTGGGATTTGGAGTAAAGGTTGAGGGGGCTTTTGATCATTGTCTCTTTCAAATTTATTTGATTCTTGTTTTGATGAACAAATTGAAAATGTTCATATGAAAAACACTGAAAATTTGTATTGACATTGACTCGAAGAAGAATATCGCAAAAAGAAAATCGAATCCAACAAAATTTTTCTCAAAAATATGATAGTAGGACTTGACAAAAAAAATTCAACATATTTTTTATTTCTAATTCCTTGTACTCTCAAAGTGAAATTCTTTGGTGTTACAATTGTAATTTTTCAAAAGCAAATTTTAAAGATTTGGGTCTAAAATTAAAAAAAAAAAGAGTTGAATAAGAAAGAATGATACGGGGAGAGGGGGCGAGGAAGTGTTTGCAGATTGTAGGAAAGGGTTTGGGTTGGGAGGAGGGAGGCTGAACAAGAGAGAAAATTGGAGGGGGGAGAAGTTGCAGGGGGTTATGTGGGATGAAGAAGAAAGCTTGGGGTGGTATATATATATATGAAATTATTTTTTATTTTTTTTGCATGGCGATGACATGGAAATGACTTGTGCAGACATGGGGGAAAGTGTATTACACTCTCCATTGCGAGAGTAGAGTTACATTTTTGGGGTGGTATATAATTCACGCGAAAGTTGTTTAGGGGATATGTAATTATCAATAAAGTTAAAATGCTAAAGTAAGTTTTGAAGATAAGTTCAGGAGATATTTATGCCTTTTCCCTTTAGAATTCATAATTTGAATTGTCATCAATTTAAATTATCATACATAATCAAAATATCTTAATGCTGGACTCGTGCTAACACAGACCATTCTCCTCTTGTACAACCAAAAAGTAAAAGGGTTTAAAACTCCCTCCCCTCCCCTCCCCCCACCCACCCCAAAAACAAAATTTCCCCTATCAACTCACCTCATTAATATCGATCCTTCACCTTCCCGCTCACCCAAGAAAATCAAACTCTTGAACATCTCCAAATCCCCTTAGTTCCGATAGCAAATTCAAAAGAGGATTCCAAAGACAATCATCATTTCCAGAAATGACAGTAGAGGTTAATCTCCAAACTCTATAATATTTGATATTTATATGCTCTGTTTGATTAGTTTATTACAAATTAGTTTATGTCTCGGTTTGATTAGTTTATTGCAAATTATTTTACATGCTTTGTTTGATTATCTAGTTTTGCAAATTAACGGCCAAAGACAATTTGAAACCTTGATCTGTATGTCAACTTACTTATATTATTACAAGTTAATTTATATGCTCCGTTTGGTTGCAAATTAATATTTGCAAATTAGATTGTATGATCTGTGGTGATGTTTTGATTCAGGAAAATGAAAAGGTTATTTATTTTTTAAAAAAGACAAAATGATATATTGTACTTTTGTACTTGTCTGAGTTTGTATTGTGAACACTTATACTTAACTCTTTGTCATTTGAACCTTTGATCCCTTCATAACACAATATTTTAAATCATTTTTTCAACTACTTAGTTAAGGTTGTAGCACAAACACTGACATGTAATTTTAAAATAACATATAGAAAATGACATGGGATAAGGTTAAAAGACCTCAAAACCTTTTCATCTTTTCGTTCACCCATTGTTCATCTAGGCACGTGGTTTAACCTAAATCCGCTGTGAGTGACACCCACACTAACTCCCGATGGAAGAACCGTCTAACCCTAAAATCAACCTACTCAACACTTAGCCAAAATAAGACAACCTAGCTATTTTACATTACGTAAAATAAATTTGTCAACAATCTAAAGAATAACCATGCAGAAGTAATCAAACACCTAAACAATCTCTTAGAATCTGAAAGTCACTGTACCAAACACTATAAATGTAAATAAAAAGGGTTCAACCCAAAAAAACTGAAAATATCTAAGTTCAAAATAATAAACCAGAACTGAGTAAAGTACTCATGATAGCCCGGAAGATGTAGCTCACCCTTGAGTTCAAATGCTATCCACTCTACAACTGAGGTCTTGAAATAGTCTCTGGAAAATGCTTTGCGCTCAACAAAAAGAAGAGCACATGTAATATCAGTACACAAGAAACAATGGCGTACTAGTAGGGTCATCATTCAACCTAAAATGAGATATATGAACAAGTAACCATAACTTAGTAAAGCAATAACAACCATAAACACCAACCATATAGTATTACCTCAAGTTTATGGCACTTAACATTATGCAACAACATCATAAAATTCAGTCAATATAAGTCAAAGTGGAAAACATGTCAATTCAAGATCATGATTACCAACAAGACTCCAAGTCAACAAATCATAACTCAATCAATCATATCAACTATGTCTCAATTACACAAGTAGACAATATATAATTGTGCCAAAACTTGAAATTAAACCTCGACCGCTCAAGGTTTCATTCCAACAACAACAATGGAAATAATCATAAATTACAATTTACATCAAGAAATCAAATATAAAAGTCAACACATAAGCCCAATTCACTCAAGGAACTAATATAACAAGTCAACTTAAGCCCGGTTCACTCAAGAAATCAATATAACAAGTAAACACATAATTCCCAATTCACTTAAGAACTGTCACATTCACTTATACCTTGTAAATATATGCTCGGGGTCTTATGATTTTCTACTAGCCATGACATTCAAGACATGAGATCTTTACCAAATCTCATATATTAAGTATCTGCCAACCTTATACCAATCAATCCTGTGAAGATATTCAAATATCAGTACATCTCACAATAATAAATAGAAATCACAAAAATCACAAGCACAATGATAACAACAATAACACTTGTAAAGTCAAAGTTTTTGCATAATATCATTGCATTTGATTAACACTTAGGATATCAAATTGTCATTCATTTTCCTTAAACATGCATCGTAACAACCAATATAAAGAAATAGTTATCATGAACACACAAGACAAGTTGGGTTTTAACTACATTAAATCATAACCTACCTTAATCTAAGCCCAAAATGCTCCAACGAACTTGAGCTTTGCCGTTTCTTGCAACCTTGACTTGATTGTATTCTAAAAATATGAAATCAACCAAATAGTCTAATAATATCAAAGATTATAACCTAATCCTGAAACTCCAAGGACAAATTCATGATCATTCTCTCCATTCTAGGTTTTTTCAACCATAATTTTATCTTAATCTTACTAATTTCATTGTTACAATAGTGAATCATCAACATGCAAGAATAAATAAGCAATCCTTAATCATAATCCAAGGGTTTTCTACCCAATTCACTTGATTATACTAAAAAGTTAGCTAGGTTAAGCCAAACCCTCCCCAAAAATCTAAAAGCTAGTGATTCTACTAGTTAACAATCAAACTATGTGTTAACGAAAGAAATCACTTACATTTACAAAGAATTTGGATGAAAATTGAGAGTGAAATTTTCCTAAAATGATTCGATACCTTCCCAAAATGAGTTTTAAAATAATGAAATGATTTGAAATAATTTTTAGCATTAATCAATGCTTATCATGCTATAGTGATCCTATACCACATAGCAAGATTCGTCTGCAATGACGAAATTGACAAACACTAACTCCTGCTATAGTGGTGCAGTAATAGTGTCCTGCCACCTACTATAGTGGGTGTGGCAAGATAGAATGATATGAGTTGATCGCAGGCCTTGTCGTAATGGGCATCCCAAGTCCAACCAGGACCGGGGATCACCCCCGGTTACCCAAACCAACCATCATTAGCATATCTTGGGTCGGCTAAATTCTAAATATTTCACAAGATAGCATAACTTGACAAGGATTGACTTTGGGATAGGTTTATTCCTAGACCAACCCTACGAAGTCATCCCATCACACCAAACCGTACCACCCAAGCCAAACCAATACTAAACCAAGGGCCATAAACTAGGCCATCAATGAGTTCCAAATCATAATATGATTAATCCTATACTTGGGCTGTATAGCTTTGCCGTCCTAAACCATCCATGGGCTACATAAGTTCAGTTCCCTCCGCTGGAAGGGCCCCAGTGCGTGAAGCTGCGCGACCATGGAAGAAAACCTGGGATGACTAGTACATCCAACATGGTCACCAAGACCAAACCTCATTTCGACAATTATGAGTTTCCAATTTTGGTCTCCTCGAGACCTCTACCTTTCATGGCGTTGCTACACATCCCGCCATTATAGCCTAATTAAAATAGTTATAAAGAAACTAACCAATCCATTAACCATTTATTAACCAAGGCCATTAGTAGTGGTATCTTAATACCTACTTTACTTGCAAGTTTTGTCCATATCCAACCGTATATAGGTTTAAGGGATTATCCTTCATGATTTCCAATTAACCAAAATCGTGGCCACCAAGGTCATTCCAATCCATTTAAAACCATTTAAACTATCCATATTATTTAGGGTTCCATTACCAAGTTTAAACCATGCATAAGTTACATTGAAAACCAATATTATAGGGAAAACATTGTTAAAGACATTTTATCAAATACATTGGGGGCATAGTATTTCCAAAACCAAAGTCCATTACCGAAGAACCATTCCCATGCAACCAATTATCCAAAACCACCATCATTGCATATAAAAGTATACTTAAAACATGGGAAAACCAAAACCAAGCATTTATAACCAAACCCCCAAATCATATTTGACACCCCAAAATCATACAAAATTCAAATCATGAAAACATTGTATAAAACCATGCATTTAATTTAAACTAAAAATAAGGGAGGAGAAAAAACCTTAATTGACAAAGTAGACAGAGAAAAACCACCAACAAGATCCCCAACTTAGTCCTCTAGTTGAATCCCTAACTTCCTTTCCCAAAAGCTTTTAAGAGAATTATAAAGTGTTTAACAAGAGTTTCCAAGTGTTAATGAATAGAATAATAGGGTAAATAGCCTCCCAAGAGAGTTAGAAGTCATGGGGCCTTATTAGGGTAAGTGGGGAAATGTCCAAAAAATTCTCACTTTAGTTGCACAAAATCCCATCACAGGGGCACGACTGACCCTCATGAATCATATCCTTCGATACGAGTGGTACCCACCACTCGTATCCTAAGCCTCAACCCTTGGACCTAATACTATCTAGTATAAGACTCATCCTATCCAAGTCATATTAACAATATATGATCCGTACCCTTTACCCGTATCCCTGGTAAGATAGAATGACAGAAAGCTTGAATATTGTCCACCATACAAGTCCTTGGTATGACTCGTACCCTGGATTACAGCTACTAGTGAACCACTCATACTCAGATCCAACTTTAGTTACCAAGTCTAAGGTTAAGTGAAGGAACCAAATGATCCGTATCCAATCATACAACTTACACCACCAAGTCACAGCCCTATTTGAGTGACAAAAATATATCCCACCAACCAACACTGGTCAATATACAAATGGACCATACCATTTGTACCCCAACATACAGCTTGTACCTATGCGTCATATTGGATCTAGAGACCAGAACTTTAGGAAATTTTTAAGGTACATAAACCAGGGTGTTTCAGCCTCCCCCACTAGGAACATTCGTCCTCGATTGATGGATAAGGTAGGGGTAACCACACGCATGAGTCATTTGCATTATCAAATATATATCTAATCTTTAACATAATTCAAAAACAAAGAGGCAAAAATATTAATCTTTTCTTTAACAAACTATGAAAATAAATATGTGTTGAAGACACATACCTTTCACACGAATCCCAAGAGCAAAAAATAGGTGTGGATACTTGGACTTTATGTCCTTCTCCGCTTCCCACGTATCTTCTTCCACGTTATGGTTTGCCGCAGAACCTTAACTGAAGCCATATCCTTGGTTTGCAACCGACGAACCTGCCTATCCAAAATCTCACTTGGGGCCTCTTCATAAGATAGAGAGTTTGAGATATCCAAGCCCTCTAAAGGAACAATGAAAGAAGGATCACCAAGACACTTCCTCAACATGGAGACATGAAATACCGAATGAATCAAGCTCAAGATAGAAGTTAACTCCAACTAGTAAGTAATATTAACAACCTTCCACAGAATATCATAAGGACTAACATACCAGGGACTGAGCTTCCCCTTCTTACCAAACCGCACTACTCCCTTCGTAGGATATACTTTGAGGAAAACCTTATCCCAAACCTCAAACTTTAAGTTTCCACACCTAACTTTTGGATAGGACTTTTGGCGACTTTGGGCAGGCTTAAGCCTATCCCAAGTCAGCTTCACCTTCTCCATAGCCTGGTAAACCCAGTTGGGACCAAATATATTCGCTTACCAAGATCAAACCAACCAAGAGGAGATATACACGTCCTACTATACAATTTCTCAAAAAGATCCATACCAATACTAAAATGATAGCTATTGTTTAAGAAAACTCTATGAAAGGTAGATGCTTAACCCAATTACCATAATAATCAATCACACAAGGTCAAAGCATATCCTCCAATGTCTGAATAGTCCTCTCTACCTGTCCATTCGTCTGCGGGTGAAAAGTAGTACTCGGACTGACCTTAATCCCCAACCCTTTCTAGAAAGACTGCTAGAAGTGAGACATAAACTGGTTTCCATACTTAGAAATAATTAAAATCGGTACCCTATGTAACTTCACAATCTCTTAAAGATATAACTTGACATAATCCTCCGCCGAAAAAGTAGTCCCTAAAAGTGAGGAGACTTCATCATCTTATGCACGATGACCTAAATTAAATTATAGTAATTTCGAGATTGATGAAGATCGATAATGAAATCTATATTGATTTCCTCACATTTCCATTTAGGCAAAGAAATCTCTTTATACAATCCACCAGGTTTCATGTGCTCAACTTTAACTTATTGACACACCAAGCACATGGCTATAAAATCAGTAACATCCCTCTTCATACTGTTCCACCAATATATTTTCTTGAGATCATGATATATCTTTATAGAATCGAGATAAACAACATAGAGTGACTCATGCGTCTCTGCCAAAATCCTTTTTTGGAAACTATCGACATCAGGAACATACAACCTTCCTTGATACCGTAAAGTACCGTCACCACTAATTTCAAACATTATCAGCTTTTGTCCTCCAGGTTTACCCTTGATTTTTATCATGATAGGATCCAACACTTGCTTCTTCTTGATCTCTACACCAAGAGATGATCGAACCAGTTCTTGTACCATTATATCTCCATCCTTAGAGTCCAAGAGGCAAACTCCAAGATCAGCCAAGCGATGAATATCTTTTGCAAACTCTCGCTTTCCTTTCTCTATATGAGCTAAACTCCCCATGCATAACCTACTAAGAGCATCAACAACCCCGTTAGCCTTACCTGGGTGATAGTGAAGATTCATATCATAGTCCTTGAGAAGTTCAAGCCATCTACTATACCTGAGATTGAGCTGTTTTTGAGTAAACGCATACTGTAGACTCTTATGATTAGAAAAGATGTCCACTTGTACACCATTCAAATAATACTGCCATTTTTTAAAGCAAAAACCACCGCCAACAACTCCAAATCATAAGTAGGATAGTTTCTCTTATGCACCTTTAACTACCTAGAAGCATAGGAAATCACTTTCCTATGTTGTATAAAAACACAACCAACATCTATTCGATATGCATCATAATAGACCATGAACCCATCATTGTCTTCCGACAAAATCAAAATGAGAGCCATAGTCAACTTATTTTTCAATTGTTCAAAACTCCCCTCACAAGTATCCGACCAAGAAAACTTAACCTTCTTCTAAGTCAACTTAGTCACAGGAGAAACTATCGACGAAAAGCCTTCTACGAACCACCTATAATACTCAGCCAAGCCCAAGAAGCACTGGATATATGTTAGATTCGTGGGTTTAGGTTACCTCTTAACCACCACAACCTTTTGTGGATCCACCATGATCCTCTCTTTAGAAATAATATGACCAAGAAAAGTTACAATATTTAACCAAAGCTCACACTTGGAGAACTTGGCATAAACTACAATTCCTTCAAGGTCTGCAATACCACACAGAGGCAATTAGCACGATCCACATCACTTTTGGAATAAACTAGAATGTCATCAATAAATACAATGATGAAAAGATCTAAGAACAACCTAAAACCCTATTCATTAAATCCATAAATATCGTTGGGGCATTAGTCAATCTAAACGACATTACCAAAAACTCGAAGTACCTATACCGAGTATTAAAAGTTGTCTTAGGGATATCTACCTCCATAATCTTTATCTAATGATACCTAGATCGAAGATCTATCTTAGAAAAGAACTTGCCACCTTGCAATTAATTATACAAATTATCTATCCTTGGAAGAGGATATTTGTTCTTGATGGTCACCTTATTCAACTGCCTGTAGTCAATGCACATCCTAAGGGAACCATCATTTTTGCGCATGAAAAACACCGGTGCACCCAATGGGGATACACTACGATGAATAAACCCCTTATCCAAAAGATCCTTAAGTTGCTTCTTAAGTTCCCTCAACTCAGCCAAAGCCGTTCAATAAGGAGGAACAGATATTGGATGAGTGTCCAGAACCAAATCAATACCAAACTCTATTTCCCTAGCTGGAGGAACACTAGGAAAATCATCCGAAAAGACCTTAGGAAACTTATTACCACCAGGACTGACTATAAAGAAGGACCTTCCAAGTTAGAATCTTTAACCCTGACCAAGTGATAAATACAACCTTTATAGATTAACCTCTGAGCTTTAAGATAAGAGATATACCTCCCCTTAGGATCTAGGAAATAACCCTCTCACTCTATAACCGGTTCACCAGGGAACCTAAAGACAACCTTACGGGTATGACAATCCAAGAATGCAAAACAAGAGTGAAACTAATCTATCCTCAAAATAACAACAAAATCAACCATATCAAGTTCATAGAAATCCACTAAAGTATGCCTATAACCAATAGACACCGCACACCTCTTATAGACTTTTTCAGCAATAACCGAGTTACCTACTGGGGTAGAAACATAAAAAGGATTCAAAATAACCACAGGATCAAAACCAATACATACAACTATAAATTGGGTCATATAAGAAAGAGTAGACCCTAGATCAAGTAGATAATACATGTCACGAGAAAAGAGTTATAATGTACCAATAATGACATAGGCGATGCCTCAGATTCCTATCGGGATGCCAAAGCATATAACTTATTTCGACCAACACTAGAACCAGGAGAAGTAATAGAAGTAAATGTGGCACCACCGGGTGCAAGAGCAGAAGATAAAGCCACCGATACCTTATTTTCTCCCCTAGCAGCCTTATTAATAGACAGTCTCTGAGATAATGGCCTGACTCGCCATACTTGAAGTATTTATTCTACCCTTCATTGCAATAAATCCAAAGAGGACGACCACAAAACCGATAAGGAGGTCATGAAGAAACCGATTGAACCTCAATCGCCTGAGATTAAGCACCCGATGCCCAAAAATTATCACCATCCTAATGATGTCTTTCACTTGATTACTTCGGGTAAGGATTACTAGTAATAAAAAAAGGATCCAAAACTCCCCCACTTCTTTTTCTAACATTTCTGCCATCCCAACTACCCTGAGACTGAGTACCTCTTTGATCAGAAAACTTGCTCTTCTTACCCTGTCGATCTTCGAACTCCGCCTGCTTCTTTTTCTCATCCTCTACCTGCTACATACAAACAGTCAACCTAGAAATGTCCATATCTTTAAACAGCAAGGGAATCTTGCTTTCTAAGATATGTAATGACCCAATTTGCTAAACCGAAATGCTACATGGTGCTCATGACCCCGAAGAACCACAAGCTAACCCATGATTGATATCTATACCTGTATACTGCATAAAATAACATAATAATGCAAAAACATGCACTGAAAGAACATAAGGTTCGATCATGAATATAACTGAATAACGTAACATCTGTGTGGAGTAATAGAATACCCAAAACAAAACTGAAGTCTAAAACATGATAGTCTGTATATAGTTTGAAAACTTCTACTGTCTAAAGAATCTGAATAAGAAGTTTATGGGATATGTCCCCAAATAACTCCAACTAATAAGCTAATCAATAAGATAATAGAAAATCATTATGTCCTTAAAAGATGAGGACTCACTCTACTCTGACTGCTAGAACTGGAATCTACTGCTGATTTGGAACTCGTGTCTCTGAACCTATGGTGTAGCATAAAAAGAGAGCACCACAGTGTGAATGCGTCAGCATAGATATACTGAGTATACATGTGAGGTAGGCTCTATATAATGGTTCACATGCATGACTAATGTTAACTAACTGTTTAACATGAACGTGAGAATACATGCATAAATACATAACAGTAACTGACAATGTGATTTTTGTGATTTCTGAGTCTGAATACTGATAACATGACATGACTGATAACATGAATGATTGTATCTGAGTATAACTAATAACGTGGGTGACTATAGCTGACAGTCCTAAATCTAATGGAACTATTTGAGTTTCATATTGTATTTGAGTTGATTGTATCTGACAGTCCTAAAATCTGAAGAACTATTTGAGTTCTATTACTGAGACTGATTAACTGTATCTGACAGTCCTGATTCTATAACATGAAACTGTGGGAAGTAGTATCTAACCAACAAGCCCCAAATATGCTATAATAGCTGAGATGGGGTCTAATCTATGCCCTAATTAGAAGGGTATCAATACCATGCCACTGGTAAGGACAACATATGAGTAACCCTCATATAACAGGTAACTCTAGTGAGGATAGTGGGAACCCTCACATA
Source organism: Capsicum baccatum var. pendulum (assembly GCA_030864225.1). Classification (NCBI taxonomy): domain Eukaryota; kingdom Viridiplantae; phylum Streptophyta; class Magnoliopsida; order Solanales; family Solanaceae; genus Capsicum; species Capsicum baccatum. The sequence goes on from CM061560.1 coordinate 165,083,415, forward strand.
ATAGGTTAAGCAACCTCATCTACCATCATATAGTAGGCTATGATGTCTCAACCTATTCGGGCTACATAGTTCTAGAATACAAGGATTGCTTCTAGGAATCACACCCTCATATAACAGGTGAGTCCCCATCCTTAGATTCACTCGATGCTAATTCCTACTCCTATCTGAATAGACGCTAAACATAATTTACTGAACTGAACTGAGCATGGACTGAGTTACTGAATTTCTGTGGCTGATGAAATACTACTGATATCTGACAACTGACTGAGTTATGAGATCATGGAGATTTTCCCTGAGTCATAAGACTATCTGAAGTCTAAGAGTTCATAGCTTGACTGATAGTATTGTGAAAACATGACATGGATCTAGGAACACAACTAATATTTTGGGTACAAGTACCCCAGGACTCGATGGAAGAAAACTGGCATAACATGATTTACTTGAAGACTTGACTAACATCATAATACATACTAAATTCATAGGAGTCTTTCATCAAACATATAATAGGCATAAACTTGTACATATATGGGGGTTTCATGATATCATGCTAGTTAGAAAATTTTCCTTCATCTAGGCATTTAATCAAAGATATTGTAGGCATAGTACATGTAAAGCACATTATACAACAATTAAACATCATGCTTCAATTCTAATTCCATCATGCAAGGTTTTAGTCATGCGATTTTGTAAATATTTATCTATACTAATCAACCCACATAGAATTTATCATCAAATCATGGAATAGAAATTAATTTATCATTTATCAACATGAAAGAGAACATACAAAGCATGAAAACATGAAGAAAATCCATAACTTGTAGTTAAAAAGGATTGTTGGACTTCATGGACAAAAGGAATCCATGAATGAACACTATGCATACCTTAGTTCGTGATTTCATGAAGATTGATGGTGAAACCTTACTGAATTTGAACCTTCTATGAAAACCCTAACTTGAGTTCTTGAGAGTATTTGATAAAAACATCAATATTTTGGATGAATAAGGGTTAAATCCCGTGTTTGGAAGCTTATATAGGGGGAAATTGACCCTTTTAACCCTGGACACATAATTATAATTTTTAGTAAAATTTTTCAAATTATGCCTTTGGTGCGATATGGCGTTATCGTGCTGTGTCACTAGAAATTAACAATTAGGAAACTGTACGGTGGCATAATGCAGAGCTATCGCATTGCTACCTTGTCTACGACCTGAAAATTTGACGCAATGCGCTAGTATCGTGGAGAAACACTGGAATTCGACAATTGCCATTTGAGCTATCTCCGCAATGCGCTGAAGGCTCAGGTCAAACACTGTCTCACTAAAAAGGCTCTAGCTCTTCGCTCGGGTGTTAGATTTGGGCAAATTATATATCGATGAAAAGCTTATTCAATTTCCCACGTGATAAAAAGTGAAAATTGTGGAAGTAACATATGTATAAGAATGAATTCTAATTTCAAATAAAGTTCTAACATCCTTGAGATGATTTTAAAGCTTAGAAAAAGCACGAGTTTTACAAATTAAATCCTGATTCAACCTAGAAATAAACTTTCTCATTCTTGCTCTCTTGTCAGCAACCAAATTAGGAGCATACCTTGACATCTGAATATCTTCTCCATCTCATCCAAAAATCCCTGAGGATCCTCTTCCACCTTTATACAGTAAAAGTAGGAGGATTCGATTTCATAAACTGACTAACCCTTGTACCCTCAGCAGAAAAGCCAGCAAACACATCTCGCTAAGCCTAAGAAACAACCAATTTAGCAATAGTATGAATAGACTGGAAAAATTTTGCATTAGTCACCTTACCCTGAGAATGACTAGTAGCAACTGGAGGAACTCTAGAACTATCAGGGATAGGACCCTGAGACCGAATACGAACACTAGATGTAGGATGTACCCCATCAACATTGTTCTCAGATTGGACTGAAGAGTTTCCTTGTATTCCAGATCGTCGAGGCATGATTTGAAAAGTGAACAACCAAGGATTAGAGAAGAATTCCAGGACTTAGACTTCAAGTTTCAAAATAGAATACCAAGAAACATTCTGAAATGTCTTATAGCCTCTCTCTAATGAGTGTGGCGCACTACATACCCCTAAAAGAGACTCTACTCTATACGACTCTATGGACTCCCAATTAAACATGAACCTAAAGTTGTGATACCAACTTGACATGACCCGATCGGGGGAATTATCGTAATGGTCATCCCAAGTCCAACTAGGATTGAGGGCCACCCCCGGTTACCCAACCCAACTATCATTAGCATATCTTGAGTCGGCTGAATTCTTAATATTTAAAAAGATAGCATAACTGGACAAGGACTGACTTTGGGATAGGTCAATTCCTAGACCAACCCTACCAAGTCATCCCATCATTGTAAACTGTACCAAATAAACTACTAATCTAAACCAATAAAAAACCAAGGGACATCATATAAACCATGACCAAATAAGTTCTAAAATATAATACAATTAATCCCAAAATAAAATATAATGAAAAAATCAACAATATCATCAACCAATATCATCCCTAATATCAATACCAATGCTAAGGCTAACAACAATACTGATTATGCCCATACCAACCCATAGCAGTACCACAAAGCATCTAATAAAAAAAGTAAGAATATCCGGTTGGGACATGCCTCTAACCATAGCCAAAACCAATATCCAGATATAATTAAAATGGCTAAGAATATCCATAACATGAAATAGAGCCTTCTAAAAAGATGGAATCTCACCACCATAATTCAATAGTCGTCCCTGGGTCAATCACTATGTAGGAGGAGTAGAACGACCAGTTCCTGCATAGCATTGGCATACAGTCGTCCAAAGATGGTTTAGCGAGTGAACGTTAGCATGAACTCAGGATAAGGATAGAATAATACCATTTATAAAACCAAGTAAAACTATCTATATGCACACAAACCATACATATATATATCCATCCCGGGAAAGGGAACTAGGTTTAGCATGCCATTAAAACATTTACATAGGTTGTGTAGCTTTACCTTCCTAAACCACCCATGGGCTATATAGGTTCGTCTGCCCCTACTGAAAGGTCTCTAGTGTGTGAAGCCACACGACTAGGGAAGCAAACCTAGGATGACTAGTGTAATACCCTAAACTTTTCTTAGCTTTAATTCACCCTTAAAAGGTTAAGGAAGAGCTTACAAAGAGAATATTTATTATTTCATGTGGAGTTGTTTCGATTTAGACCTCCCAATGTGTGGAAAATTGAATAGCTTTCCAACCATACAAAATTTTTATAAATTCGATAATCGAGTAAGGAGTTATGTCTATTTTAAGTTTGAGTCATAAAACACCATGATTTGGGTCCTTAGCGCGTCGTGGAGAAACATAAAATCATAATTGTCAATTTTTAGTGAGACTCCGTGATACTGGCGTGTCACTCTAGTGGTAAAAATGGCAAACATAGGGGTTCCACGATGGTGGCGCATCGCGGAGGGAACCCAATTCCCACTCGTCCTTTTTCCAGTGAGCCACCGTGATTGTGGTGTGTCACGGTGCCACCTAGTTCACAAAAATTTCATTTTTTTCAGTTCCAACTTGAGCTTAAAAGGGACATTTTGGTAAATCCCCAAGACCCAATTCATCCAAAACAAGGGATTAATCATATCCCAAGCACTTTATTCCGATTATTTATCATCCTCTTCAAAAGAAAAACCCTAGTAACCAAAAACTTCTTCTTCAAGAAATCAAAATCCTCCATAGAATTTCCAAGAAAGCTTCAAATTGAAGATTCCCAATGTAAGATAATCAAGAGACAATCATCAAGAACTCAATTGGAATCCAAAATTCAAGGTTTCTTCATCAAAGCATCAATTAAGGTATGTGGAGGTTTTTTAACAAGGATCTCCTTTCATCCTTGTACCCAAAACTTGTTTTAAATTACAAAGCTATTTGATTTTATATGATTTTCCATGAATTTAAAATTAGCGTTCATACTGAATGTTGCTATTTACAAGATTCTGAGATTTCAAGAGAATTATAAGTTGAATTGCATGTCTATTTTCATATTTACATGCTTATTACAGTAATTTCCAGATTTCAAGATAAATTTTCATTGTTTCCATTATCAAGCATGATTATTATGATGCTTTTACATGAGTTTGATATATGGGTTTTAAGCCACAAGTTTATTTGTTGAGATTTTTGAGAATGATGATGCTATAAGCATCTTATAAGCTGATTATATCATATTTAGAATAAATTTTTGATCTTTTGATCCTCAGATTAGTTTTGCAATCCATTTTTCAAATCATTATAGATTTAATAGATCAATGTATAATTGGTTTTAGATAAACCCTTATGCTAGTTTTAAAGTGGATTTCCAATAGAATGAGCGTAGCAAATAAAAAGGGAGTAGTGTTTAGCACCAAACGGGAAGTGTGGGTTTAGCGCATCCCACATCCACAGAACTACGTAGACAATGTAGGTAAAGATTATCAGCTTGTTCCTACTTCTATGTGAATGATAGTTGCAAATGTGATCACTTAGCTTAGGTTATACTCCCTGGAAAAAGTATGACACCTCTTCTCAATGTAAGGTTTCTTCCTTAGGAGGACGAGATGTTGGACTCCATGTTAGCTCACACGGTTTATGTCGGTTAAGAGAACCTCCCTGTAGATTAAAAATATAAGTTTCAAACCCTGCTAATCAAAGTAGAAAATGGAAAGAAATGCTTTCAGAAAAATAAGTGCAAAGGATCACAGTTTTATTCAAAATATGTTTCTCAGAATGATAATAGCTTCAGATTTTAGCTTTCAAATTTCAGATTTAGAGTGACCTCTTTTACACTTGGATAATATGATTTAAAGATAGATTTTAGTACAATTTTAGAACTAAATGTTATGGCTCACAAGATTTATAAAGTATGTTTTCTTTCTTATTGCTACACATCTCAGTTTTCTTTCAGTATTTAAAACATGAAAGGGTTCCATTAAAATACTCAGTGCAATGAAAACATGCTTATAGGCATTTTGTCTTACACATTGGCGGCATAATATAACCAAAACCAATTTCAATTACCATTAAACCATTCCTATGAAATCCAATTATCCAAAACCACCATTAATGCACATAAAGCCTAACTAAAACCATGAAAAATCATAACCAAATATTTAACATCAAAACCCCCAAAACCATATTTGAAAACCAAAATCATACAATCAATGAAGTCATAAAAACATGCATAAGAACAATGCTTCCAGTTAGAATTAACAATAAGGGAAGAGAACTTGCCTTAAACTAAGATGATGATGGAAAGAAATCATCAAGACAAGGCCCAAATCAATTCTCTAGTTGAAACTCTAGCTTTTCTTACCCAAAAGCTTTTGAGAGAATTTTAGAGTGTTTAGAAGAGTTTCTAAGTGTTAATGAAAGAAATAATAAGGTAAATAACCTTCCAAGTAGGTTAGAAATCGTAGGACCTTATTAGGAGAAATGGAGAAATATCCAGAATACCCCCACTTAAGTTACACCAAAATCCCATAACAGGGATACGACTAACCCTAATGAGTCGTACCCTACAATATGAGTGGTACCCTCCACTCATACCCTAGCCTCAAACTTTGGATCTAACGCTATCCCATGTATGACTCATCAATCCAAGTCGTATCCAAAGCATACAATCCATACCCTTCATCTGTATCCCTAAAAGATTTAAACCCAAGGAAGATTTAGACACTGTCCACCATACGAGTCTTGGGTACGACTCATACCCTGGCTTACGACTCATGGTGAGCCACTCGTACTCAGATCCAACCTAAGTAACCAAATCTAAGATTAAGTTAAGGAACCAAACAATATGTAACCACCAATACGAATCGTACCCCTATGTTGTATCTATTTTAGTAACCAAAATCCATCCCACCAACCAATATTGGTTAGCATACGATGGGACTATACTATCCGTACCCCAATATACGTCTTGTAACCATGAGTCGTATTAGGTCTAGAGATCTAAATTCCAGGAAATTTTCTAAGGTCCAGAAATTAGGGTGTTACAGTCTCCCCCACTGGGAACATTCGTCCCTGAATGATGGACAAGGTAGGGGTAACCACATTCACAAGTCATTTGCAATATCAAATATATTCTGAATATTTAATAAAGTTTGAAAACAAAGAGGCAAAGATATTAATCTTTCCTTTAACAAAATCTGAAAATAAAGATCTGTTAACCAACACATACCTTCCGTATGAATCCTAAGAGCAGAAAACAAATGCGGATATTTGGACTTCATGTCCTTTTCCGCTACCCATTTAGCTTCTTCCACCTTATGGTTCTGCCAAAGAACCTTAACCGAAGCCACATCCTTAGTCCATAACCACCAGCCCTGCCTATCCAAGATATCAATCGAGATTTTTTCATAAAATGAAGAATCCATCATACTCACTCCTTGTAAAGGAACAACCGAAGAAGGATCACCAGCATACTTCCTAAACATGGAAACAAGAAAGATTGAATGAATCAAGCTCAAGCTAGAAGGCAACTCCAGCTCATAAGCAACATTACCAATTCTCCGCAAAACCTCATAAGGACCAACATACAAGGGACTGAGCTTCTCCTTTCATGGTCGATACCTTCAGGAAAACCTTATCCCCAACCTCAAACCCTAAGTATCTACACCTAACATCTACATAGGACTTTTGGAAACTTCGGGCAGCCTTAAGCCCCACTTGAATCACCTTTACCTTCTTCATAGTATGGTAAACCAAGTCGGGACCAAACATATCTGCCTCATTAAGCTCAAACTAACCAATAGAAGATCTACTCCTCCTACCATACAATGCCTCAAAAGGGGACATACTAATACTAGAAGGATAGCTTTTGTTATAAGAAAACTCCACCAAAGGTAGATGCTCAACCCAATTGCAACCATAATTAATCATACAATCCTGAAGAATATCCTCTAATGTCTGAATAGTTCACTCCGATTTCCCTTTCATCTGTAGGTGGAAAGCAGTACTCAAACTAACCTTGGTCTCTAACCCTTTCTAAAAAGATCGCTAGAAGTGAGACGTAAACTGCATGCCACAATCAGATATAATCAAAACAGGAATCCCATACAAATTCACAATATCATGAAGATACATCTTTGCATAATCCTCCACCGAGAAGGTAGTTTGTACTGGAAAAAAGTGTGTAGACTTAGTCATCCTATCCATGATGACCCAAATCAAATCATATTAATTCCAAGACCAAGGAAGACCGATCACAAAGTGCATATTGATCACTTCTGATTTTTACTTGGGCAATTCAATTTCTAGATACAAGCCTCTTGGCCTCATATGCTCCAGCTTAACCTGTTGACACACTATGAACTTGGCCATAAAATCAGCCACATCCCTCTTCATGCCATTCCACTAATAGATCTCCTTAAGATCATAATACATCTTAATTGAGCTAGGATGAATAACATAGCGCAATTCATGCACCAAAATCCTTTGTAGTAATGCATCTTCATTAGGAACACACAACCTCCCTTGGTACCATAAAGTACCATCCACTATCGATCTCAAATACCACTACCTTTTTCCCAATAACATCGCTCTTGATCTTTATCAAGATATGATTTAGCACTTGCTTCTCCTTAATCTCCATACTAAGAGACGATCAAACCATTTTTTTTACCATCACACCACCATTCTTGGAGTCCAAGAGGCGAACTCCAAGATTATCTAAGTGGTGAATATCCTTCACCAATTCCCACTTTGTTTCCTTTATATGAGCCAAACTCCCCATGGATAACCTACTAAGAGAATTATCAAGCCTTACCAGGTGGTAGTAAAGCTCATGTCATAGTCCTTGAGAAGTTCAAGCCATCTCCTTGGCCTGAGATTAAGCTCTTTCTAAGTGAACACACACCGTAGACTCTTATGATCAAAAAATATATCCACGTGTACGCCATAAAAATAATGTTAGAAAGCAAACAATACCGTCAATAGCTCCAAATCATGAGTAGGATAATTTCTCTCACGTACCTTCAACTACCAGGAAACATAGGCAATCACCTTCCCATGCTGCATCAAAACATAACCAAGTCCCACTCGAGATACATCATAATAACCTACGAACCCATCATTACCTTCTGGTAAAGTCAGAATTGGAGCTGAAGTTAACTTATTATTCAACTTCTCGAAACTCCCTTCATAAGCATCTGACCTAGAAAACTTGACCTTCTTCTAAGTTAACTTAGTCAAAGGAGCAACTATCAATGAAAAGCTTTCAACAAACAACCTATAATACTCGGCTAAACCCAAGAAGCTCTGAATATCGGATAAAGCCGTGGGTTTAGGCTACCTTTTTACCGCATCACCCTTTTAGGGATCCACCATGATCTCCTTTGTAGAAATAATATGACCCAAGAAAGTTACAATGTTCAACCAAAACTCACTCTTGCAGAACTTGGCATACAACTATTGTTTCTTTAAGTTCGGTAACACCACATGGAGATGATTATCATGATCCACCTCACTCTTCAAATAAACCAGAATGTCATCAATAAACACAATAATGAAAAAATCCAAATATTAATGAAAAACCCTATTCATCAGATCCATAAATACCGTTGGAGCATTAGTCAACCCAAATGACATTACCAAAAACTCAAAGTGATTATACCATGTATGAAAAGCCATCTTAAGAATGGCCAACTACCTAATCTTTTGATGATGGTGCCCAAATCGAAGATCTATCTTAAAAAAGAACTTGGTACCTTGCAACTGGTCAAACAGATCATCTATCCTTGGAAGAAGATACTTATTCTTGTCCGTCACCTTGTTCAACTGCTTATAGTCAATGCACATCCGAAGGGAACCATCCTTCTTGCGCACAAACAACACCGGTGCACACCATGGGGATACACTAGGATAAATAAACCTGTTATCTATAAGATATTTAAGTTACTCCTTGAGTTCCCTCAACTCTATTGAAGCCATTCTATATTGAGGAATAAAAATTGGACGAGCGTCCAGAACCAAGTCAGTACCAAACTCTATTTCCCTATCTGGAGGAAACTAGGAAGATCATCTAGAAAGATCTATAGAAACTCATTAACCATTGGAACTAACTAGAAAGAAGGACCTTTCGAGTTAGAATCTTTAACCCAAACCAAGTGATAAAGACAATCTTTAGAGATCAATCTCTGAGCTTTAAGATAAGAAATAAACTCCCCCCAGGAGCCAATGAACCACTTTCACATTCTATAACCGACTTACTAGGGAACTTAAATATAACCCTATAGGTCCAACAATCCAAGGAAACATAACAAGGGTGCAACTAATTCATACCCAGATTGATATCAAAATCCACCATATTCAACTCAAATAGATCCACCAAGGTTTTCTTACCACTAACAAATACCACACACCCCCATAGACTCTCTCAGTAATAATTGAGTCACCTACTGGGGTAGAGAAAGAAAAAGATCTAAAATAACTTCCAAATTAAAATCAAAAGATACAACTACATAAGGAGTCACATAGGAGAGAGTGGACCCCAAATTAAGCAAATAATATACATCATGAGAGAAACGTTGTAATGCACTAGTAATGACATCAGGTGATGCCTCAAATTCCTGTCAGGACGCCAAAGAATACAACCTGTGATGACCAACACTAGAACTAGGAGAACTAGTAGAAGTAAATGCAACACCACAAGGTGTAGAAGCAGAAGATAAAGCCACAAAAATCTTATTCGCCCTGTACCAACCTTGTTAATCGAATAATCCCTGAGCCGATGGCCTGCCTAACAACACTTGAAGCATTTGTCCCTTCCTTTATCACAATAACCCTGATAAGGATGACCACAGAATAGACAAGGAGGGCATAAAGAAATTAGCTGGCCTCTGCTGGCCTGAGATTGGTCACCCTGTGCCCAAAAATTATCACCACCTTGATGACGCATGTCGTCCACCTAGTAAGAAGCACTAGCAAAAGAGTAAGAACCAAAACTCCTCCACTTTTTTTTGTCATTTGCCACCATCCCGACCATCCTGAGATAAGTACATCCCTGGTCAGAAAATCTTTTCCTCTTATCTTATCTATCCCCAAACTCTGGTTGCTTTCTTTTTTCATCTTCCACTTGCTGCATATGAATAGTCAACTTAGAGATACCTATATCTTTAATCAGCAGGGCAGTCTTGCTCTCCAATATCAAATCCTGATTCAACCCAGAAGCAAAATTCCTTATTTTTGCCCTATGTCAGCAATTAAATTAGGAGCATACCTTGAAAATTGGTGAAAATTCAAGGTATATTCCTTGATAGACATCCTCCCTTGATTGAGGTTCACAAACTCCTCCATTTTTACTTCCCTCAACTCTTGGGGAAAGAAATAATCTAAGAAGGCCTTAGAAAAAGTATCCCAGAAGACTGACTCTTCCACATCACCCCTATCCCTATCCTATTATTTATAACACTAATATACAATTTCTTTATGATGATAAGATGTAAAGTTTCTCCCTTCATATTGGTAGCCTACATTACCCAAAATATCTTTTTTCATTTCATCTAAGAAACCCTATGGATCTTCTTCTACCTCACTCCCAAAAATGTGGGAGGACCGATCTTCATAAATTGGCCATCCCTTATGACCTCAGCAAAAAAAAACACCGGTCGTACCCCGCTCAGCCTAAGTAGCGACCATTTGAGCAATAATATAAATAGACTAATAAAATTCCACATTAGTCACCTCGCCTTAAGGAGGACTAGTAATAATCGATGGAACACCAAAATTATCAGCAATAGGACTGTAAGATCGAAGATGAACTCTAAAAGTGGGATGCATACCTTCAACATTACCCCCAAATAGGATAAAAGAACTTTTTGTGTTCCAGATCTACGAGGCATGATCTAAAAAATAAACAAACAGGGATTAAAGAAGATTCAAGGATTGAGATTCTAAGCTTAAGAATAGAATACCAAGAAAGTAAAACATTCTTAAATGCCTTATAGCCTCTCCCTTATGAGTGTACACACCCTTAAAAGAGATTCTAATTGATATGGCTTAGTGGACTCCCAATTGACTATGAACCTGGATATGATACCAACGTGATATGAATCGATTGGGGCCTTGTCGTAATGGGTGTCCCAAGTTTGACCAGGACTGGAGACCACCCCTGTTAGCCAACCCAAGTTTGGCTAAATTTCAAACATATAACAAGATAGTGCAAAATCTCACATAAAGACTTTGGGATAAGATCACAATCGTGACTGACATAATCTAGTCCAACCATCCCAAACCAATAATTCAACCATACCAAACCGATACCGAAACAAGGGCTATAAATAAGTCTATAACCAAAAATATTCTAGAACATATATAATTAATCCCAAAATAAAATATGATGTAACAGTAAGAAATTATATACGATGATGCCAGCCTTCCATCTTATTCCAATGCCAAGGCTGACACTAATACTGATACCATCCATTCTAACCCATAGCAGTACCACAAAACCTCTAACCAAAAGAGTAATAAAATTTGGTTGGAATATTCCCCAACCATAGTAAAAACTAATATCCGGAAATAAACCAAAATGTCTAAAAGTGTCCATTACATAAAATGGAGCCTTCCTAAAGGATGAAAGCTCTCCACGTAAGTCCAAATGCTGATCCCCAATTTAATCACTATGAAAGAGAAGTAGAATAGATGGTTCCTGTATAGTGTGGGTATAAAGCCGTCAGTAGATGGGTTAGTTGGTGAATGCTAGCATGATCTCATGATAAGGATAAAATAATGCCATTTATAAAACCAAGTAAGTCCATCTATATGCACACAACCATACATGTATATATAAATAACTATGTCAGGAAAGGGGGCCGAGTTTAGCATTTCTTTAAAATCTTTACCTGGGTTGTGCAGCATTGCTATCCTAAACCAGCCATGGGCTATATGGTTTCAGCTTCCTCTGCTGAAAGGGCCCAATGTATGTAGCTACACAACCAGTGAAGAATACCTAGTATGAATAGTACATCCCCAAAAATATAGTGTGACATCATGAACACATTCACTAAGACCAACCTCACATCGACAAATATGAGTTTCCAGTTTGGATCCCCCCAAGACCTCCACCTTCCACGACTTTTCTACACATCCCGCCATTATTGCCCAATTAAAAAACTATTTTCCAAATAACAAAATAATTAACCAATTATTATCCAAGGCCATTATTATTTGTATTGTCATACCAATTGACACTTGTAAGTATTATCCATAGCCAACCATATATAGGTTTAAGGGGACTTTAAAATGCCCTTCCATTTACCATATTAAACCACTTGGCGGAATCCATATACTACTTAAGAATGATCATCTAGCCATTTACCTTTCCTAGCCATTTAAATCATGAATAATTTCTTTACCAAGTATTCAAACAAGTAAGAGCTCCATTAAAATACTTAATGTAATGAAAACATGCTTATAGGCATTTTCTCAAACTCTTTGGGGGCATAATATAGCCAAAATCAATTCCAATTACCATTAAACCATTTTCAAGAAATTTAATTATCCAAAAACACCATTAATTCACATAAAGAAACATTAAAACCATGGAAAACTATAACTAAACATTTAACATCAAAACCCCAAAATCATATTTGAAAACTAAAATCATACAATTAATGAAGTCATGAAAACATTCATAAAAACCATGCTTCTAGTTAGAATTAACAATGAGGGAAGCGAAAATGCCCTAAACCAAGATGATGATGGAAAGGAATCACCAAAAAAAGTCCTAAATCAATCCTCTAGTTTAAACCCTAGCTTCCCTTGGCCAAAAGATTTTAAGAGAATTTTCAAGAGTTTTGAAGAATTTCTAAGTGTTAATGAAAGGAATAATAGGGTAAATAGCCTTCCAAGTAGGTCAGAAGTCGTGGGACCTTATTAGGATATATGGAAAATATAAAGAATACGCCCACTTAAGTTTCACCAAAATCCTATCACAAGAATACGATTGACCCTCACAAGTCGTACCCTCCAATATGTGTGGTACCCTTTTCTTAACCTTTGGATCTATCATTATAAAGTATATGACTTATCCAACCATGTCAAATCTAAAGAATATGATATGTACCCTTCATCTGTATCCCTGACAGATTTAAACCCTAGGAAGATTTAGAAACTATCCACCATACCAGTCCTGGGTATGACTCGTACCTTGTCTTATGGCTCATAGTGAGCCACTCGCACTTACATCCAACCTATGTAACCAAGTCTAAGATTAAGTTAAGGAACCAAATGATCCATAGCCACCAATACAACTCATACCTCTAAGTTGTATCCATTCTAGTAACCAAAATCTATCCAACCAATCAACACTGGTCAGCATATGATTGGACCATACTATTTGTAACCGAAAATACGGCTTGTACCCATGAGTCATATTGGGTCCATAGAACAGATTTCCAAGAAATTTTCTAAAGTCCAGAAATTAGGATGTTTCAAGTACTTACCCCTACTATGACTTTTTAGTGTAGATACATATATGATTGCATCACATAATAGTTTATTTTGGTGGTACTTGAAGTGTATTCGAGGTACCGCTTGATTTATCTATCCGTAGTTAACTTCTACCTTTTTATTTTCTAGATTGTCTTATTTGTATTCAGAGGCAGAGTTGTTCCATTTTTATATCCGATGTATATATTGACTTTGAGTTGTATTAGTTTGTTCTTACATTGTGACACCAGGTTTTGGGATTTGATTTGATATCTTTAATTTTATTTCTATTATTATTATGTTTGTGTGGTTTGGTTTCGCTCTTGAAGCCTTGCCTTGGGTTTTTAGTTTTAATTTTTCTTTTCATATCAATTTGGGTGATAAACTGACTTGTCAAAGCTTGTCGCGACAAGTGACTTCATGACCCTTGATTTTTGAACCATGACATATATATATACACACAAACATACAAACACACACACACAAACTATACTTATCTTTATAAATATGTGAATATGTGATTAGAATTAAAAATCTACCATTATTTAAATTATTAATTTGGCTAATAAAATTAAACATGTCATGAAAGCTTATTATAATAGAATTATCAAAATAAAATATAATTATTTTGAATTTAAAATTTATATGAACGTTAATTTATGTTATTTTTCTAAATTCAATGCATATTAATACCTTTAACTTAAAGCTTTAGTTTGTCCTCAATCAATAAAGTACAAGATACTCTACTACACTTGTCTCTGCACAACAAAATAGGTTTTCTACAATAGTTTCAGTAAGTAACTATCGATATTAGATTTTTCTAAATTCAAGGAACATTAATACCTCTGACTTAAAGCCTTAGTTTGTCCACAATCAAATAATGTAAGATACTCTACTACACTTATCTATGCAAAACAAAATAGGTTGTCTAAAATAGTTTCAGTAAGTAACTATAGAAATTGGATTAAAAGAGGTCTTAGTAACGATAGACATTGGATTGAAAGAGGTCTTATTGTGGGTTATAACTTAAATCATCCAATTTTTATTAAAATTTAATTGCTTTATTTAATTATTTATTTTTACAATCTTTAGATCTTAATAAAATGATTTTTTTTCTTAGTTATAACTAAATATTTTCTGCATTTCAATTTATTTGTTTTACTTTTATCTAAACCGTTTCAAACAAATGTCTTATTTTTTCTTTTTGAACAGTTACAACTTGCCATATAGTGTGTTCAAGATTATCAAATTAAAGAAATTTTGATACATTGTAACTTTGTTTAGTTTAAAATTATAAAATTTAAAAATCTTGCTTCACTTTTTAAAACTTTGTGGCAAGTCAAAAGTCAAAATCACACAAACAACTGAAAACGTAAAGTAAAACAAACCAATAAAAATATTTATGAGTCAATTTGGGGGTAAGGCTAACATATCTATCCATTTTTATGAGCAAAAATGGATTGAGCTAATAAATAAAAACAGTCAATGACCTACTCAAATTTTGGCAAATTCAACAACTTATATCATAAACTACTTTTACCACCTCAAGTTAATTTGATATTTTTACAAACTATAAGGCCATCATTATGCTTTGCCTTATGGGTGTGTTTGGTATGGAGTAAAATATTTTCTAAAAAAATAAGTTATATTTACTTATTTCTTGTGTTCGTTATGCAAATAGAAATATATTTTTCAAAAATATTTGTATATATTTAACACAAAACAATGAGAACAAACAGAATAAGGAAAGCAGAGTAAGAAAACAATTACAAAAAGTAAGTTTTAAAAAAATTAGAAGAGGTTGGGAGGGTCGGGGTGTAATACCCCGAGAAATTTTTTGTTGAAATTTTTCATGTGGAATGTCTTACATTATGACCCTCCATTATGTAGAGTATCGAATAATCTTTCCAACGATATGTGAATTATCCAAAACAGACACCCGAGCGACAAGTTATAAACATTTCGATCGAACCGTGAATAATAGTGAACAGTAAAATGTACAGGAAAAAGTATTGAGGCCTGGCGTATTTTTTCTCCAACTTTAAATGATCATAATTCCTTGTAAATAATGATCTAATTGATTTACTATATATCAATGGAAAGCTCTACGAGTCCCTTTTCCAATAAAATTGGTTTCATCCAATTTGTCTATAGGAGCAAAAAGTTATGGTCGATCTACTTCAGCCTATCAAAAATGAATTTTGGGGTCAACTTCAAATGATCATAACTCCTCATACACAATTTTATAGGTGAGATACTATATATAAATGGAAATATATGAGAGTCCTCTTTCTAATGAAATTGGTTTCATCCAATTTGGATATCGGAGTAAAACGTTATGGTTGATCTACTTCAGACTATCAAAACAGTCCACCAAATGACATATTCGAGAATTATTTGATTTTTAGGGGCGTTTTGGTCATCCCCCTCACCCAAAATCTGTCCAAACCCAAAATTAAAGCCTATTAGAAATATTATATGTTATATTTCATTAAATTCCCGCAAAAAGAAAACCCTAATCTCCTACATCCAACTTCAATAACCTCCAAAGTTCACCATTAATTCTGCAAATTTATTCAAGATTCCAAGTTCCTAGTTCAAGAACTCCAAGAACCATCATTCAAAGGTACGATTAACATCTCAAAATTGAGTATCGATCTAAATTTCATCATTCAAGGTATGTGAGGTTTTTCAACAAGAACTCTCTTTCGTTCTTGTGCCCAAATGTAATTTTCTTTACAAAGGCATGATTTTTATTTGATTTTTATGAATTTGAAGCATGAACCCATATCTTATGATGATTATTATGAAATCTTGATGTTTATGATTTTGAAAGATGAATTTACATATATGGAGATATAAAGCATGAATCTTGAACGATATTTATCATGATTTTGATATTTGGGTCATGAATCCCCATTAGAAATTGTGTTTTTTTGAGAAAGTGCATATTATAAGCACGTTGATGTTGAATATTTGAGATATTTTGAATGATTTGACCTTTTGGTATTAATGGAGTTATTTTGAACTCGAGTGTGAAAGAAATCCACAACGTGGTTGATTTTGATAGATGGGAAGCATGATGGCTCCTGATGTATATTTATATATTACTGAAATTTTTTTGTTGTGGATTATCTTTGAAATAATCTGAGCTAAGTCCGGGAGAAATCTTTAGCACCGAGTGGAAGATATAAAGTGACCTTACTTCCCTAGAACTATATGCCCCCGTAGGAGTGAGCCTGAGGCTGATTTATATAGTGATCACTAGTTTGTGTAGATTTGATATCGATAGTCCTACTATGATGGCAAGGATAGGACGGCTCTCCCCAACGTGGGTTATATGTTGGACTCCATGTATCTCACATGGTTTATGTCAGTTATAGGATCTCCTAGTATGTGTGTGTTTCCTTGTGTCTATGGTGAATGGTAAAGTGATTTGATAGTAGAATTGTGAAAGTTATTCTTTCAAAAGACTTAAATGATATTTACATTATGAGAATTGATATTCTTGATGAACTGAAAGTGATCGACAAATTATATGATGACTCACATGTGTTATTGTACTTATTTCATCCTCGCATGATTATGATGATTTTCTTCGGGCTATGTAAGTCTTTCATACATCTTGCATATTTCTTATAAATATTTATAATGATGATGTTTATACAACTGCATACACCCCCATATACTTGGTTCTTTACCATGGTACTGACCCACATCTTTAGATGTGGGCTGCATTTTCTAAGAATGTAGGTTCAGGTGCTCTGTTCCAGGTTCGATAGTGATTCTTTAGGCACGCTTTTCTACACCCTCTATTGTGGTGAGTCCTCATGTTGTGAGGACGTGATGTCTGATATTGGTTTCATGGAATCGTTTACATTTGATAACTAAGTATGAGTCAGTTGGGGCATGTCTCAATGTCTCACTAGTTTTATTGATTTTCTTAGAGGCTTTTCAGACTAGTATAGATGTTGGGAGTTGACTAACAAGTCGTATTTTGTTATCTTTCTGAAATTCTTTTATTCTTGGATGATGATTACTCTGTTGATATTTGAGGGTTATTTATGGAAACCCCATTGATTTGTGTTGAACTGAATGAAAATGTCTCACAGGGTTAGCTTGGGGATACTCATAGACTCAAGCACCGTGTAACGCTCCGGGACCCATTTTCTGGGGCGTTACAGACTTAGTATCAAAGCCTATGGTTTTTAGGTGTCCTAGAGAGTCTGACAAGCCGCGTTAAGTAGAGTCTTGATCATCGATGTGTAGTGCTCCATATCTATGAGCAAGAGGCTACAAGATGTTTTAGGAAAAAGTGTGATTCCCTCTTTCAGAAGCCTATCATGCTTAAAGTGTCTCTCTCTGCTATTGATTCGTGCTCTCCTCTTTCAAAAATATGCCTCCACATTGAGCGAGAAGAAATAATGATGGTCAGCAACCTCAACCTGCTGACCCATTGAATAAAAACGTGTCTCATGCTTAATTTCAGGTAGCCTTTCAGGCGCTGGCCCAAGCTATTACTGCAAATGTTCAAGCCAACCCAGCCCCAAATCCACAGTATCAGGGAGGTGATTCTGCTGCTGCCAGGATCCGTGACTTCATGCAGATGAATACGCTAAAATTCTATGGTTCCAAGTCTGATGAGGTTCCACGGTTGTTTTTAGAAGAGGTATGTTAGATTACTCAGGTGATGCATGTATTTGAGGAACATAGTGTAGAGTTGGTTGCGTATAGGTTGAAAGACCATGCTTATGACTGGGTTGTTGCTTGGATGAAAGGTAGAGGTAAGGAAGCTATCCTTACAACTTGACAAAAGTTCTAGGATGTATTCCTAGATAAGTTTCTCCTTTTGGATATGAGGAAGGTGAAGGTGGAAGAGTTTATGAACCTGTGATAGTGCTCTATGACTGTTAGGGAGTACTGTCTGAATTTCAATCAGTTGGCCAAATATGCCCCTGACTTAGTGGCTAATAATTGGGCTAGTATGAGTAAGTTTGTGATTGGAGTATCTAGTTATGTGGTTAAGGAGTGTAAGTCTACTATGCTGAATAGTAGATGAATCTTTCTAGGATGATGACTCATGCCTAACAGATTGAGGTAGACAAGATTAAGGAGAGAGATAGAATAAGAGGGAATAAGAGAGCTAGGATCGAGTTGCACGAATAGGGTCAGACTAGATCTTAGGGAGGGAGTCACTCTTAGTATCAAGATCATTCTTCTATGCCAGCACCGTTATCTGCTAGTGCTTCCATGCCTAGAGGTAGGCAGGAGCAAGGTAGCAGGTCATATGCATCCAAGTCCCAGTACAGTGCTGGCAGTAAGCCAAATCATCCTCTATGTCCTAAGTGTGGCAGGGCTCATTCGGGTGAGTGTTGGGGTAAGAAGAGGGGTTATTTCTGATGTGGTAACATGGGTCACAGAGTTAGAGATTGTTAACAGGATGGACAAGGGCATCATGACTATCGCCCTCAAACCCAGACTCAGACTGTTAGTGCTCCAGTTCCAGCGACTCGTCCAGCCCCAGCTCAGGGTGCCTCTTCTAGAAATGTTGGCGGGCAGCGCTAGAATAGATTCTATGCTTTATCGTCCCTCCAGGAATAGGAGAATTCTCCCGATATTGTTATCAATATGCTTCATATATTTTAGTTTGATGTGTATGCTTTGTTGGATCCTGGATCCAGTTTCTCATATGTTACACCTTTGATTGCTGTGAATTTTGAAATGAGGCCTGAGGTTATTCCTGAGCCTATCCTAGTTTCTACCCTAGTTGGTGATTTGATTGTTGCCCAGAAAGTGTATAAAAAGTATCCTGTTACCATTGTTCATAGAGTCTTGTTGGTTGATCTAATTAAGTTAGACATGGTAGATTTTGATATAATTCTGAGTATGGACTAGTTGTATTCTTCTTATGCCTCTATTGATTGTCGGACCTGAGTGGTCAAGTTTCAGTTTTTGGGTGTATCCGTGTTTGAGTGGTCTGAGAATTCTGTGTCACCCAAGAGTCATTTTTATCTCTTACCTTAAAGCTAGAAAGCTTATTTCTAAGGGGTGTATTTACCATTTGGTTAGAGCCAAAGACACTAATTCTGAGACTCTAACTCTCCAGTCTGTTAACGTCATCAATGAGTTTTCTTATGTCTTTCCAGATGATCTCCCAGGGATACCTCCTGATAGAGAGATAGAGTTCGAGATTGATCTTTTTATCGATACTCAGCCTATTTCTATTCCTTCTAACCATATGTCCCCTACAGAACTTAAGGAATTGAAAGAGCAACTTAAAGATCTACTAGATAAGGGTTTCATACGGCCCATTATTTGTCCTTGGGGTGATCCTGTGTTGTTTGTGAGAAAGAAAGATGGCTGTATGCGTATGTGCATTGATTACCGCCAACCGAATAAAGTCACCATAAAAAATAAGTAACCCCTTCCAAGAATAGATGATTTTTTTGACCAATTGCAAGGTGCAGGTTATTTCTCAAAGATAGACCTTCGTTCCGGCTATCATCAACTCAAAGTTAGGGAGTGTGACATCCCGAAAACCGCTTTCTAAACTCGTTATGGCCATTTTTAGTTTCTTTTTATGTATTTTGGGTTAACTAATGCACCGGTAGCTTTCATGGACCTCATGAACCAAGTTCGAGTGTTAAGACCATATCTGGATATATTTTTTATAGTGTTCGTCGATGATATACTGGTGTACTCCTATAGTGAGGATGAACATTCTGATCATCTACGAACTGTCTTGCAAACGCTTAGAGATCACAAGTTGTTTACCAAGTTCAGTAAGTGTGAGTTTTGGCTAAGGTTAGCTGCTTTTCTAGGTCATATCATTTCTTCTGAGGATATTAGAGTTGATCCCCAAAAGACCAAAGTTGTTAGAAATTGGCCTAGACCAATTTCTCTGACTGATATCCAAAGTTTCTTGGGTTTAAATGGCTATTACCGCCATTTTGTTGAGGGTTTCTCCTCTATAGAGTCTCCTATGACTTGGTTGACCCAAAAGAAAGTGAAATTCTTATGGTCCGAATCTTGTGAAAAGAGTTTTCAGGAGTTGAAGACTCGACTCACTTCATCCCCTATTTTGACTTTGCCTGATGGTGTTGATGGTTTTGTGGTGTACTATTATGCTTTGAGAGTTGGGTTGGGTTGCGTATTCATGCAGAAGGGTAAGGTGATAGCTTGTACTTCTAGACAGTTGAAACCCCATGAGAAAAATCACCCCACCCATAACCTTGAGTTGGCTGCTGTTGTGTTTGCTTTGAAAATATGGAGACACTATTTGTATGGTGGCAATGTTGATGTTCTCAATGATTATAAGAGTCTATAGTATGTGTTTACCCAAAAAGAATTGAATCTTAGGCAGAGACGATGGTTAGAATTGTTAAAGGACTATGATATGAGTGTGTTGTGCCATCCGGGCAAGGCTAATATTATGGCGGATGCCCTAAGTAGAGTGTCCATGGGTAGTGTTTTGCATGTGGTAGAAGGTAAGAAAGAGTTGGCTCGTGATGTACATCGTTTGGCTAGATTGGGGGTTAGATTCTTTGACTCTACTGAAGGTAGTATAGGGGTTCAGAGTAGTTTCGAATCCTCCCTGGTTTCGAAAGTGAAGGAAAAGCATTACTTAGATGCTAGTTTGGTCAGACTGAAGGTGTCAGTCAAGGACTAAAAAGTAGAGGTTTTATCCCAAGGGGGAGATGGTGTGTGATTGCAGGGTAGATTGTGTGTCCCGAATGTTAATGATCTGAGATAGAGGATTATGACTGAAGCGCATGGGGCATGATATTTTATTCATCCTGGTGCCACCAAGATGTACCGAGACTTGCAGGAAATCTATTGGTGGAGTGGCATGAAGAAAGATACAGCAGTGTTTGTAGCTAAGTGTGTAACATGCCAACAGGTTAAGGTTGAACACCAAAGACCTGGTGGTTTGATGCAAGAGTTTAGTATTCCCACCTGGAAATGGAAAGAGATAAATATGGACTTCGTGATTGGTTTACCTTCTTCTCGACGCCATCATGATTCCATTTAGGTTGTGGTTGATAGGTTGACTAAGTCTGCTCATTTCTTGCCTGTTCATACTTCATATACTACTGAGGATTACGCTAGATTGTATATCCGAGAGCTAGTTAGACTGCATGAAGTTCCCTTGTCTATCATTTCGGATAGGGGTACTCAGTTTACTTCGTAATTTTGGAAAGCCTTTCAGAAGGGTCTTGGTACCCAAGTGCTTTTGAGTTCTGCTTTTCATCCATAGACCAATGGTCAGGCTGAGCAGACCATCCATACCTTAGAGGATATGTAGATAGCTTGTGCACTTGACTTTAATGGAAGTTGGGATGATCACTTACCGTTGATAGAGTTTGCTTACAACAACAGTTTCCATTCTAGTATTGGCATGGCTCCGTTTGAATCCTTATATGGGAGAAAGTATATATCAACCATAGGTTGGTTCGAGGTGGGTGAAGCGGCTGTGAATGGTCCTGATTCGGTATTTGAGGCTATGGAAAAAGTTAAGTTGATTAGGAAAAGGTTGAAAACTGCGCAGAGTCGTCAGAAGTCATATATGGATGTTAGAAGGAGAGACCTTGAGTTTGAAGTTGGTGACCTAGTGTATCTGAAAATTCCACCCATGAGGGGGGTGAAAAGATTCGGAAAGAAGGGGAAGCTTAGTCCCCGTTATGTTGGTCCTTACAAAATTCTTCGCTGTGTTGGTAAGGTAGCTTATGAGGTCAAGTTGCCTTTTGAGTTGTCCTCTGTTCATCCAATATTCCATGTCTCCATGCTTAGAAAGCATATTAGCGATATTGTTGTAGTGGATTCCTTTTTGAGTGCTAATATTCAAGAAAATCTTTCTTTTGATGAAATTCCTGTTGAGATTCTTGATTTCAGTTTCAGAAGACTAAGGAACAAAGAAGTTCCCTTGGTAAAGGTGTTGTGGAAAAACCAATCTGTTGAGGGTGCCTCTTGCGAAGCTGAGGCGGATATGCGATCCAAGTACCCGCACCTATTTTCCACGAACTTCAATCAAGCCGAAGGTACCGTTCTTTCCTAAATCATGCAGTTTTGATAAAATTTACAGCAGTTCAGCTGTCATTTATTATGTGTTCAGCTGTAGTTTCTTGAATTTATGCATTCTATGTTGCATTCGGATTGAGAAATGATTTGGTGATGAGTCTAACGAATGGTTTCAGTTGTATGCTCTATTCCCTATCTAATCTTGACATGTCTAGCGTCATTCGAGAATGAATGTTTCCAAGAGGGATGATGTAATACCCCGAGAAATTTTTCATTGAAATTTTGTGCGTAAACGTGTTGGGTTCTATCTTCTAGAATGAATTATAAATTTTCCATGAGGAATATCTTAGATTATGACCCATCATTGTGTATAGTATCGAATAATCTTTACAATGATATATGGATCATCCAAAACGGACACCCGAGCGACGAGTTATGAATATTTTGATCGAACCATGAATAGTAGTGAACAGTAAAACGTGCAGGAAAAAGTATTGAGGCCTGGCGTATTTTTACTCCAACTTTAAATGATCATAACTACTTGTACAAAATGATTTGGGTGATCTACTATATCAACAGAAAGCTCTGCGAGTCCTCTTTCCAATGAAATTGGTTTCAACCAATTTGTCTATCGGAGCAAAAAGTTATGGTCGATCTACTTCAGCCTATCAAAAGCAAATTTTTGGGTCAACTTCAAATGATCATAACTCCTCGTACACAATGATCTGGGTGAGATACTATATATCAATGGAAAAATATGAGAGTCCTGTTTCTAATAAAATTGGTTTCATCCAATTTGGATATCAGAGTAAAACATTATCGTTGATCTACTTCAGACTACAAAACAGTCCACCAAAGGAAAGATTCGAGAATTATTTCATTTTTAGGGGCGTTTTAGTCATTCCCCCTCACCCAAAATCCGTCCAAACCCTATATTAAAGCCTATTAGAAGCATTATATGTTATATTTCATTAAATTCCCTCAAAAAGAAAACCCTAAGCTCCTACATCCAACGTCAATAACCTCCAAAGTTCACCATTAATTCTGCAAATTTATTCAAGATTCCAAGTTCCTAGTTCAAGAACTCCAAGAACCATCATTCAAAGGCACAATTAACATCTCAAAAATGAGGATTGATCTAAAGTTCATCATTCAAGGTATGTGGAGTTTTTCAACAAGAACTCTCTTTTGTTCTTGTGCCCAAAAGTAATTTTCTTTACAAACGCATCACTTTTATTTGATTTTTATGAATTTGAAGCATAAAACCGTATCTTATGATGATTATTATGAAATCTTGATGTTTATTATTTTGAAATATGAATTTACATATGTGGAGATATAAAGCATGAATCTTTAATGATATTTATCATGATTTTGATATTTGGGTCATGAATCCCCATTAGAAATTGTGTTTTTTTGAGAAAGTGCCTATTACAAGCACGTTGATGTTGAATATTTGAGATATTTTGAATGATTTGACGTTTTGGTCTTAATGGAGTTATTTTGAACTCGAGTGTGAAAGAAATCCACAACATGGTTGATTTTGATAGATGGGAAGCATGATGGCTCTTGATGTATATTTATATATTATTGAAATTGTTTGGTTGTGGATTGTCTATGAAATGATCTGAGCTAAGTTCAGGAGAAATCTTTAGCACCGAGTGGAAGGTATAAAGTGACCTTACTTCCCTAGAACTATGTGCCCCCGTAGGAGTGAGCCTGAGGCTGATTTATATAGTGATCACTAGTTTGTGTAGATTTGATATCGATAGTCCTACTCTGATGGCAAGGATAGGATGGCTCTCCCCATCGTGGGTTGTACGTTGGACTCTATGTAGCTCACATGATTTATGTCAGTTATAGGATCTCCTAGTGTGTGTGTGTTTCCTTGTGTCTATGGTGAATGGTGAAGTGATTTGAAAGTAGAATTGTGAAAGTTATTCTTTCAAAAGGCTTAAATGATATTTACATTATGAGAATTGATATTCTTGATGAACTTAAAGTGATCGACAAATTATATGATGACTCACATGTGTTATTGTACTTATTTCATCCTTGCATGATTATGATGATTTTCTTCGGGCTATGTAAGTCTTTCATACTTCCTGCATATTTCTTATAAATATTTATGATGATGATATTTATACAACTGCATACACCCCCATATACTCGGTTCCTTTCCATGGTACCGACCCACATCTTCAGATGTGGGCTACATTTTCTCAGAATGTTGGTTCTGGTGCTCAGTTCCGGATTCAATAATGATTCTTCGAGCACGCTGTTCTACACCCTCTATTGTAGTGAGTCCTCATATTTCGAGGACGTGATGTTTGATGTTGGTTTCACGAAATCTTTTACATTTGATAATTGAGTATGAGTCAGTTGGGACATGTCTCAATGGCTCGCTGGTTTTGTTGATTTTCTTAGAGGCTTGTCAGACTAGTATAGATGTTGGGAGTTGACTAATAAGTCATACTTTTTTATCTTTCTGAAATTCTTTTATTCTTGGATGATGATTACTCTGTTGATATTTGAGGGTTATTTATGGAAACCTCGTTGATTTATGTTGAACTGAATAAAAATGGATCGAAGGGTTAGCTTGGGGCTACTCATAGCCTCAAGTGCCGTGTGACACTCCGGGACCCATTTTTTTGGGTATTACACGAGGTCGGGTAGGAAAAAATTATATCTTTTTAAATAAATAATTAAAAAAAATTAAAACATTAGGGTGAAGGGTTGTTTGGGTAGGTGGTATAAATGTGGGTAAGAAAAGTTCACATTTCTTTAAAATAATCTATTTTTTTTTGTTTGAGGTGGGGGTAGGGGTGGAGTAAAGAAATAATTGAAATTCTTTAAAAATTTAAAATTAAAAGACAGGTAGGAGGGAAGGATTGGTAGGGGTGACGTAGTGGGAATTAGGAAAAAATTTAAGAGTATTTTTTTGAGGAAAGACGGTTAGGAGTGGGGGTGGTAGGGGGTGAGTAAGAAATTTTTATTTTAATGTGAGGGTGGGTGGTTTTAGAAATGCTACAAACATTGCAACTTGTTTTTACTATTTTATTGAAAGATTTTTTTTTTTAATTTGAAGGAACTTGTTTTCTTAAGAAATTATTTTTCAAAATTCATAGCCAAACGAACATGGAAAAATGTGTTGGAGAAAACATTTTTCTTCGTGCAGAACACACCCTATAAGTTGTGTGAAACTCTTTTTGACCCAATAAAGCATAACCAGACAAGCCAGGGCATTTTTTCAAAACTGCAATAACTAGCAATCACACTCACCTTTTTTTTTCCTTATCTTCCTCATCTTAATGTTCTCATTATGTTCGTCCTAGGATGCATATGTATAATGATATTCAAATTGCAGATCTTACACACTTGAAAGTCCCCTATCTATATTTACTTTATGCCCCCAAAATGTTTCAACAAAAATATTATTAGAACAAGATATATTTACTGAGTCCTTAAAATGTTGAAATAAAAATACTATCAAATGGCATGGTCCTATTAGATTCCTTCTCGAAAACAGGCAAATCATATATACATGCACTAATGTTCTTTAGAAAAATTTTATGATAGTTGATGTGCAACCAATATTAATTGTGTGAGGATCCTTTAAATTTGTGACAAGTGTTTTTATGACCCCACTGTATTTTTAACTCTCTTCTCTCTTGTTTTTTTTTTCTCTAACACTTCTTTTCCTCTTCTTTATTTTAGATAACAATTTCTTCTTTTTTAATAGTTCTATTTTATAAAAAATTTATAGAATAAGGAATGATCATAATCCAAATTTTATCACAAACTGATTAATACTAATCTAAACAATTTATATATTTTTAGTATGTCCTAATAATTTTTTCCTCATTTTTTACTTTTTAGATTCTATAGGTTAAGATTTTAAAAGAAATACACATCGAGTTAATTCCACAAATGGTCATTCAATTCAATGAAATTATTTATCACTATTTTATTTGAGCAGACTATTTAAATTAATATTATCTTACAAAGTAACAATGGAATTAAAAATTCACTTAGAAAAGGAATAATTTGTAATGGGATCTCAAAATAACATTATTTTATAATTATTTTTCAAATAACTTAATAACATTTGACAAAAATCTATTTACTACAACAATTTGTTTATTCAGAATATTATACTATCTGAATTACAATCTATTTAGTATATTAAACAACTTTGCGTGCTTAATTGGGTAACGAAGGAGTTAGTAGGGAAAATTTGTTAAAAGCGACTAAAGAGTTTTGAAATGAGGTGCAGGTGGCTCATGTTTTAAAAATTGAGTGTAAGTGATAATTATTTTACTATGGATTAAGAAAGTTGAAAAAGTTTGAGAATAGCACACAAGTTTATTTAATTTATACTTTGATCGAAGTAAAACCTAATATAACTAGAAACTAAGGGAAAAACGTACATTTTCTCTCTCTCTTCTCATTTATTATTATTTTTCCTCTATTCACGATTTTTATTGTTCATTGTTGTTGTTGCTTTATTCATCACCTTCTACTTCATTATCATCATCTTCTTCTTCATTATCATCAGAATCTTCTTCGTATTGACCATTGTTGTTGTTATTACCCCTACTGTTGCTACTTGACCAATTTTTTAGGTCAAATTTAGTTTCGTACATCACTTTGGCATTACTTTATAGGTGAATTTGGTAAGTAAAATTATGATTTTTAATTGAATTTCTTATCTAGGTACACTACTACTACTACTATTTTTTCAACAGTGGATAGAACCCAAAAATGGATCCAACATAAGATTCATCTATTTCAACAGCGACAGATGAGTCATCTGTTGTTATACCCGTGCTTTTCTTAGCTTGAAAATCATCTCAAGGATGTTAGAACTTTATTTCCAATAATAATTTATTCTTATACACATAGAATTTCCATAATTTTCACTTCCTATCACATGGGAAATTGAATAAGCTTTCCATCGATATATAATTCACCCAAATCCGACACCCGGGCGAGGAGTTAGAGCCTTTTTAGTGAGACAGTGTTTGACCTGAGCCTTTAGCACGTCGCTGAGATAGCTCAGATGGCAATTGTTGAATTCTAGTGTTTATCCACAAAAATGGTGCATCACACCAAACTTCTAAGTCTTAGACAAGGTGGCAATGCAATAGCTCTGCGTCGCGCCATCGTGTAGTTTCCCAATTGTCAATATCCAGTGACACGGCGCGATAGTGCCACATCACGCTAAAGATGAAACTCAAGAAATTTTCTTAGAAATTAAATATGTGTCCTAGGGTTAAAAGGGTCAATGTTCTACCCTATATAAGCCTTATAACACAAGATTTGTCCATAATTCAACAACTTATACTCAATTACTCTCAAAAACTCTTAAGAACAAGACCTAGGGTTTTCATAGAAGGTTTAATTCCAAGGAAATTCACCATTAAATTTCACGAATCTCTCCGTCAATCTTCATAGAATTACAAGATAAGGTATGTGTATTGTTTATTCATGGGCTCCTTTCGTCCATGAAGCCCAAGAATCTCTTTTCTAAGTTTAAGTTTATGAATTTCTTTATGAATTTCATGTTGGGTTTGTTTGTTTATGTTGATAATGATCAATTGAATTTAAATCCATGTTGGGTTATCAATTTTATGTGGAATTGATTTGTATAGATGTATATTCATGTGAACTTATGAATAAACCCTAGATGATGAAATTAGAGATGAATCATGATGATTAATTGTTGTATAATGTTTTCTACATGTTCTATGCCTGCCATGTGTTTGATTAAATATCTAGATGAAGGAACAATCCCAACTAGTATGATATCATGAAATCCACATATATGTACAAGCTTATGCATATCACATGTTTGATGAAGTGCTTCAATATATGAATTATGAATTGTGTTATTAGTCATACGTTCAAGTAAGCCATTCTATGTTAGTTTATTATCATCGAGTTATAGGGGCACTTGTACCCGAATATTTAGCTGTGTGCCTAGAGCCATGTCATGTTTTCATGATACTCTCAGTCAAGTTATGATCCATAGAACTCAGTCAGTCATACGACTTAGAAATCTCAGTAATCTCAGTAGTTCAGTAATCTAAGTGATATCAGTACTCAGCAATCTCAGTAATCTCAGTATTCCTAGTAAGTCTCAGTAACCTCAGTACTCTCAGTCAGTCCTCAGATCTCAGTACATTCCGTCAGTCAACACAAATCAGTAAATTCAGTTTAGCTCCGCTAAAGAATACCCTAGTATCAATTCAGTTCAGCTAATCAGTTAAGTTTAGCTAATCAGTTTAGTTCAGCTAATCAGTTTAGTTCAGTTAATCAGTTCAACACAATTAATCAATTCAGTTTCTATTCAAATGGGAGTAGTAATTAGCACTGAGTGAACCTAAGGATAGGAACTCACCTGTTATTTGAGGATGCGATTCTTAAAAGTAATCCTTGCAAATCAGAGGGTACTACCTTTAAAGATAACTGATCAGTTTTGGTTGCATGCTTGTCTGAGTGATTCAGCTAGGCCGGTGTTAAGGGTGTATGTGGTTAAAAAATTGAGAGAATGATAACCAGAATGTAGAAGAAGAACAACAAGAAATGTTTGATGATAAATTGGATAATCTGATGATCAAACACCTATGCTCATTGTTGTCAACAATACGATGGGCAGTTCTTCTCAATCAACATAGTCAGACAATCGTCAAGATAACAAGACTGGTTTATACAAGGGAATGTCATTCAAGGATAAGAAAGAACTATCTACTTATTTGTTTATTGCTTCCTTGAAAAATAATTTCAGACTAAAGAAGGTGATTAATTCGAGTAAAGACTTTTGTTTTAAATGTGATAATTTGGACCGCAAGTGGTGGTTGAGGGCTGTAAAATACTTAAGTTTGGACAGATTAGTAATTAATGTTTATCAAAAGTATCATATATGTGGTTCAAAGCATATTATGAGCCAAAATCCTCATGCCACGGCAAAGGTCCTCGGTAGATATTTCCAAAATAGATTCCCCAATGGCAAAGGCCCTTCTACTGCTGATATGGCTAATTAAATTTGTATAGAATTAGGTGTTACAGTCATTTATTAAAAGAATTGTATGGCTATGGGAATTTCCAAGGACTTGGTTAGGGGGACACTTGAGAACGGGTATGCAGTCCTCGGTGCCTACCATTATATGCTTGAGTCCACAAATTCTAGAAGTAAGACAGTGTTGTATGTCGATGAAAATGGAAGGTTAAAGTACTTTTTTATACCCTATGGTGCTTGGATTCTTGGTTTCAAACAGTTAAGAAAAGCCATAGCTGTCAACGGAACTTTCTTAAAGATCAAGTATAATGGAGTTTTGATAGTGGCGGTGGCATATGATGCCGAGGGTCACACCTTTTCCATCGTTTTTTTGTAGTGAACAAGGAATGTGATTCCTCGTATGCTTATTTTTTGAACAAATGCAAATTTATGTTGATGATACCAAATAGTTGTATATAATTTCGGATAGGCATTGAAGTATTTGAAAGATGGGTTTAATTTTCTTCACTTCATCTCGCTTTGGTTTTAGCATGAGGTATCTTAGAGAAAATATTCGAAACAACTTTCATAACGAAAGGGTCATGTCTTTTTTTTATAGAGAAGATAAAACATATAGTAGAGTCGAGTATTTTTGACCATTTAAATCAAATAAGTGATATGTATCTCAAGGCAGCATAATATCTCAAACGTGTCGATTTCGAGAGATGGAGCCGGGCATTTTGTCCAGCAAATAGATACATACTTATGAATTTAATGTCTTGTTTGAGTTACAACTTTGTAATACTTACTGTATGATGTTGTACTAAGTGATTTTTCTATATAGGTATAATATTGTGATGTCAAACATAGCTGAATCATTGAATTTAATGTTTGGCACTGAAAGAGAACTTTTCATTTTGGCTATGTTTGATGAAATAAACAAGAGGTATGCCAAATTATTTCACGAAAGGCGTGTGCAGTTCGTGGATGCAGGGAACACATTCGTTCTAAAAGCAGAAAAACAAATATTAATGAACATCAGTTTTGGGAATAGGTTATTTGCTCATCAAATAGTATATTACAAATTCAGTATCGACGGTCGTGGTGATGTTGCCACTGTCGATCTTCAAACAAGATCTTGTACATGCAGAGTTTTTGACTTGGACAAAATACCTTATCCATATGTTATGGCAGCGCTTCGAGCCCAACACGGAGTACAATATGAAACTCAAATTTATGAGTACTCATCTCCATAATATTTAGTGGAAATATATATAATGGCATATAGTGAGAATATTAATTTAATGCCTCCTGAAGAATCTTGGTTTGTTCCAGTAGAGATTTTGGAGAGATTAATACCTCCTCCATAATTGGCTCAAGCATTATCAAACTGGGAAGAATGCTATATAAGAGGAGGCGTGGAGTTGGAGAATCATTTTCATCAAGAAAAAACAATTGCTCCATTTGTAAGAACGCTGGCCACAAAAGAACTACATGCTCTGATCGTAATGCACGATGATTGTTGTAATAGTAAAACTTGTGTTGTTGTTTGGTATGGACTATGATATTTTTAACTCATTGTTGTAAATGTAAATATTATTATTTATTATATAAAATATCTTTTTATTAACTTGTTCATTAATAAAAAGTGGTAAAACGGGAACTAAATACAACAAAATACAAAAATATTTTCAACTAATTACCGATCTGTTGCAACAGATGGACATTTGCTGAAAGAACACAATATAATTCATCAAACTAAAATATGATTAATCTATTGCAACGGATGGGTAATCTGTTGGGAAAACACAATACAGTTCTTGCCACTGGTTTGTGTTCTTCTAACAGATGAATAATTGGTTTCAATATATGGTCCATTTGTTGAAAGAACTCAAAACTCTTGCTTTGCTACTGGATTCAAAATGGTGCCAAATGCTCAATCCCTACCTCCATCCATCGACATGTTGAGAAGAATAAATAGACAGAATAAAAATTAAATAAGAATTAAATAGTCAATCTCAACCAAACATATATTTTTTCACTAAACAAAAAAATACATTCGGTAGGTAGATCGGATATGAATAAAAAAATACATATGCTAAAAGAAAAAAACATAACCTAATTATTATTATTATTATTATTATTATTATTATTATTATTATTGTCAACCGGCGGTAGTGGGGTCCTCCTCAGCCTGCGAATCTCTAGGAGCACCCTTGCTCTCATGATACTCAACTCCCACTAAAGTTCATCAACCTACCTCTGAAGTTCTTGCATGGTGTCGCGTAGAATAGCAATAGCCCAAATATGATAAGTCATAGCTAGAACACGCATGAATTGGCAAAAACATAAACACAAAAGTAAAGAAAAAAGTTTGAATGTAATACAATGTATACTACCAACTGCTAGACTTGCACACACAAAAAAATTACCTCAACTAAAAAGGAATCGGCTCTTTGAAAATAAGTGGTTGAAGTTATAATATAAAAGAAATTATGCAAAAAATAAATAAATTGGAGTAGAATGAACGTGTAAGGAGGGACCTATTTGTAGAGGATTAAAATTTAAATGTGTTAGATAAAAAGTCACGACTGTTCACCTTCATTTTATTAATTACATTCAAACTGGTAATTCTTTTACTACTGTAAAAAGTCATGACTTAATTAAATCAAACTGTGACTTTTTAATTATTGTGAAAAGTCATAACTTTTTATTTTCTTAATATTAAATAGTTATTAAAATTAAAGAACCGGTCTTCTCAATTAAATAATCGAACACATCTCACATTTTCAATAACCATTTCTTTTAATAATAACCATTTCCATTGAGTTTATGCAATAGACGGCCCATCTGTTACAACAGATAATCCAAATAATCAATGTGTGCAACAGATGGACTATTTATTGGAGTTGTTGTTTTGATTTCTTCTAACGGTTATTTCAACAATTACTACAGATGAAATTTGATTCATCAGCTATTTTAAATGTGTTAGATAAAAAGTCACAACTGTTCACCTTCTTTTTAATAATCATATCCCTTAATTAATTGAAACTGGTGACTTTTCAATTATTTAAATTAAAAAAATAAATAAACAATAAAGGTGAAAAGTCACAACTTTTCACCTATTTAATATTAACATCAATTATTAAAATTAAATAATAATTTTTTATGATTTTAAATTGTGTTTATCATTTATTTCCTTAGTATTTATTTACGAACCATTTTTCTTTATTAAATAATTAAAAAGTCATGACTTTTCACCCTTTCAATAATCCTTTTTTAATTAATAACCATTTTAGTCAGTCTTTCCAACAGATGGACCAAGTTTTATTTATTTGATGCACACAAACTAGTGGTAAGAACTAACTGTATTGTGTTCGTCCAATAGATCTGTTATAACAGAAGTGCCATCTATTGAAAGAAGAGGGTTTTGATTTTTTCCAATAGACTATTCATCTGTTGCAACATATTGGTCATCTGTTGGTTGAACGCAATCTAGCTTGATGAAATGTATTGTCCTCTTCCATCCAATATCCATCTGTTGTAACATATGGGTAATCTGTTGAAAATATTTTTCATAGTCTGTCATAGTTAGTTCCCATTTTACCTCTTTTTTATTAATGCACAAGTTAATAAAAATATATTTTATATAATAAATAATAACATTTACATTCCTAATAATGAGTTAAAATTATCAAAGTCCATAACAAATAACAGCACAAGTTTACTGTTGCAACGATCATGGTGCATTACATATATAACACTTGTTTTTTATTGAAGGGCATGTAGTCCTTTGACCTTGAAGATGGTTACCTTTTGAGCCTCCATAGTTTTGTACCTTACTTCACGATAAAATTGAAGATTAAATAGTGTTTGACATTGATGGGGTAGGAAAAATGAGGTGCGTGCAAATGGATGGATCCACTTTCATGTGTAGTAGTTATGTATTACTGATCAGGTTATCGTGACAACACACATAAAGTATAATGATTTTGTGAATTCAGTTTTTTATCAATTAGGCATTGAATCTTCAAATAAGATCCTACATTTTATAGTTAAGTTTGATAAGTGTGCATTGATAAGGTAGAGGGACCATAAGATGGTGTCGAAAACCAGTTACAATTTAATGACGGTTTTGCTCGTGTTTATACGTGTCAAGTTTTAAGAACAGATCAATATTTGATGGAAGTATGGAGATTTAATAGTGATTAGATCAGTTTTAATGGTGAGACGGACTTTGAGAAGGCCTTCGAAGCCTCCCAGTACAACAAACAAGAATGGAAAACCAGTTGAAATTCCCCTGGTCTAAATTTTTATAGATGGGTTACTCAAGGAGATGATTATATGGTAGAATATGTTGTAGCAGAATGCCTGCACGGGAAAGGGGAGTTGCTGAAGAGTATATCATCCCAGACCTTGTCAAAGAGGAAACACAGGGAAGCAAGCAAGGAATATCTAGCCAATCTAGAAAATGAAATTGACTAGAAATATGAAAAATTTGAATGAGTTGCATATGTGAAAGTGTATCCAAAAATTAAAATTTGTTAGTTGTTGAAAAGAAAAATAGTGAAGTAAACTGGAGCTAGACACTTTGCTAGGTAACGGTGATAACTATGACTAGTTAGCTTGGTCTGAATGTTGACCCAGAAAGTGCAGGTCAGAACTTCAAGGAAGTAGCTTTACAGGCATCAATGATTAGTGTGATGGTCAGACAGGAAGGAAACTTAAACCAAAAACTTCTGAAATAAAAATAAGGGAAGCCAAGGCATCAATTTCTGAAGTCTAACTTGAATCCCATGCCTTATATTTATGGTTTTGATCAAGTCAATTGTAGTGGAAACAAAAAGGTCTGCAGTTGGGTAGAAATCCCATGCCTTTTTGTTCCCTCTACCTTTGAACTGACCAAAACCACAAGAAAAAGGCCTAGGATTCAAGTTTAACTTCAGAAATTGCCTCCTTGGCTTGATCCCTTATTTTAACTTTAGGAGTTATTGGTTTAAGTTTCATTCCTAACTGATGATGAATGGTGAATTTACCACTCATTTTCACTAGACATTCGTAAACACGACTATGATTTAAGCATATAAATGAGACAAATATATGGTTTAATGCTCTAATCTCCACATCTTGCAGGCATACAGGTGATGAAAAGGAATGATGTGGAATCGAGTTTAGAAAAAAGATAACTACAGAAGCAAAAGATGGAAAACCCTGCATAGGAAACTGGTCTCAAAAACTATAATCGTGGTCGCATAACTGTGACCGTACGGGTCAAGCTTAGTCAAATAAGTTCGATCGCAGTTACTAAAGGGAGATCGCAGTTACCGCAATCGCAACAATATAGGTGTGATTACTGCCTAGAGGGTTTAATGATCAAGGGAAATTCTGTAAAATGACGTAACTGATTCCACTTTCTATATAAGGCACAAATCTTTTTTCATTTTGGATTATTATTGAATTGGGTAGATTAAAAATTAGAAACTTGGTGAACCCTAGAATTTTGGGAACTTTTGAGTATTTAAAATTTCAAGTTAAGTTTGGTTGAATTGAAGTATAAAGTGAAGATTCTCCTTATTCTCCATTGTTATGGATGCCATGAATAAATCTTTTGGTATATTTCTATTCCTCTACTTCATGAGTAGCTAAGTTTAGTTTTCTTGGAATTATGTTGAACTAAGGTGCAATTATGTATGGGTTGTGATGTGTTTGTGTATATGCTATTTAATTGATGATGGGTTTTACTATTGCTTTGTTAAATTAGTTGGGATTTATTGTGAAAGACCCAAATACCCAAAATGGGTTTGTGGGTGAAAACCCTAAATTATTACAAGCTTAAACTATCCATGAAAGAGGGGTTTGGGTGAACTTTTAGAACCCATATCATCCTTGAAAGAAGGTGTGGGTGATAAGGCGATAGTAGACAATTAATGCATGTAGTGTGGTATTTTTCACTATCTTATATATAAAGGTGATTAAGAAGTTGACTATATCTTAGGCATCTTCCTAGAAATAGGGATGCCCAATTGAGGTAATAGGTAGTTAAAATTGACACACTTTTTAGGTACTCAAAAGGGTTAATGAGTGAAATTTTTGAGGTTTTGTTGACAAACTAACCTCAAGGACTTTCAACCTATCCTACCACATCATTGAACACTAAAGATTACACCAAATATTCATGCACCCATGCACAATTTTCCCTTAGGTAGACATAATCCCAAGAACCTTCTCATCTTGAATCTAAGTCATAATTGTTTCTTTAACTTGTTTATTTGAGTTGATATGGATAAAAACCTCACACAACAAAACCCCTTAGCTGTATTGCAGGTAACTTATTAGTAGCTTTTAACACCCATAGGTTTAGAAATCTAATTTCGATCCTCGTGGATTTGACCTTAACATTAGTTAAGCTAATGACAATGAATTTCCTCTACCAATTTTGATGGTATAGGTGAGCGTTATCAAAATGGAGCCGTTGTCGGGAAGTAAAATTTAGTTTTCACTTGTGTGGTGTTGAGTATTACTTTGGGTATACCAATGGTGATTTTGATATACTTTCCTTGTTATTTTTCATTTTTGACTAGATAATCACTATTTCTTCTGAATAATCATGAGTCAAGAAGGAATAAATTATCTTGGCACCAAAGTGCTATCCGTATTCCCCCCACCTAGGGTAATGGAGTATTTTATATCACAAACGTAATACTATAAGTGATTTATTTGAAGGGACTTTTGGGGGTTCATTACCACGAGGACCCGAATTTGCATTTGAAGATATTTGTAGAATTTTATGACCTCTTTGATATTGTACACATATCCCAAGAGTCCATCCGATTGCGCCTTTTCCCATTCTCTCTAACAAGAAAGACAGTGTTATGGCTAAGATCTTTGCCCGCTGGTTCCATCACCTCATGGGTAAACCTTACGGAGGCCTTATTAAGTCAATACTTCCCACCTTTGAAGATGGTACAACTATGGGATGAAAGAATTAATTGCTAATTTAATGAAGATTTGTGGTATAAAGCTTAAGGAAGATTCAAGGAGAAGCTCTTGAAATGCCCTAATTATGAGATACTAGAGAAGATATTCCTTCAAATTTTCTATAAGGAATTGGACCAACTCAAAAAAGACATAGTGGATAATAATCCGAATAATCACTCATTAAATTATCATATGAGGTTGCATCAAAGGTGTTAGATCAAGTAGCAAGCTTGTCTAGGGGTTGGGATATAAATGATGCCATGGTAGTCGTGGGAGCTCCCTCCTCATCCTTTATGTGCAAACATAAAAAGGTCAAGAGGAGGAAAGAGATGCAAACATAATCAAGGTAATGTAACACCTTGAGATCCTTACTAAACATATGTGGGAAGTCACAATTAAAGGAGTAAATGTTATAAATGCAAGAGAGGCTAGGCCATGTGAAAGTGCGGAGAAAGAGATGCTTGATGACAAGTTGAGTGTGTTGCCTAAGAATTTGAAGGGTTTCCACCTTACCTCTAAAAGTAAAGGCAGGAATCAAGGTCGAAACCGTAGAAGTCAAAGCATGCCATAATGTGAAAAAGGAGGGTACATTAAATGAAGAAACTGTCTTAGATCTTGATTGGAGTTGAAGGGACCAACAAGATGGTGAAATAAATGAGAAATGATTTATCCATGATCCACCAAAAGGTTGAGTCACACTCGACCTTTATTCAACAACTAGAGGAAACGTTGAATCAAATATTGATGTATCTTATGGAGAGATAAAATAAAGAAATGCCAAGTGGGAAGGTAACAAACTCTATGGTCACTAAGTGTGGAAAAATTCTTGGAAATAGCATTGAGTTTGATAATCCTGGTGAAAAAAAGATAATGAGAAAACCAAGGCAAAGAGAAAGAGGTCTAATAATGATGATCCAAGACTAAGTGGGGTTGTGGTTAAAAATTCAAAGACGAATGAGTGTCAAATTGTCTCCGAACCATCAAGCACTATTCCTCCCCCTTTCCCTAAATGGTTCACGCGTAAGGGAGAAAATGAAAATTTCAACAAGTTCTTTGATAAATTTAGAACCCAAACCATTAATATTCCTCTAATTAAAGCCTTGAAAGATATGTCAAGGTATTCTAAATTTATGAAGGATTTGGTTTCTAAGAAGAGACTTGTGGATGAAACAATAGAAATAACACATCATTATAGTGACATTATGTCAAGCACGTTGGTGAAAAAGAAAAATGACCCTGGTGGTTTTACAACTTTGTGTACCATCGGATTGTTCAAGTTTGAGAAAGCATTGTATGACCTTGGAGTAAGTGTAAATCTAATGCGATACGCCATATTCTATAAGCTTGTATTGGGAAAGATGCAACCTACGATGATAAAATTGCTCATGGCCGACCGGTCCATCTAGAAGCCGGTGGGAGTTATTCATGATGTTCTAGTTAAAGTAGATCGGTTTATCTTCATAGCTAATTTTGTGATCTTGGATTGTGCAATGGATATTGAAGTTCTATAATTATCGAGAGGCCTTTGTTATCTACTGGGAAGGCTACGCTAGATGTTGAATACGGCGAGATAAAGTTTTGGTTGAATAATAAGGAAGTGTCCTTCAACGTATGTAAGTCCATGAAGCAACTGAGGGAATTACAAATCATCTAGGTAATTGATATTAATGATGGGGAGGTGACAAATCATTTTGATGTGAGCTTTTTGGATGATCCTTTGGTAGGATTTTTATGGAATTGCGAAAGGTAAGAGTGGAAGAATTTGATGAGATGGTTACATCTTTAACTGGACTTAGATCTTATACCAAGAATCCTATAAAGTTTTATCTTGATCTTAAAAATCGTGAGAGCCCACCTGCAAAACCATTCATTCTTGATCCACCCAGAAGTAAATGAAAGCCTTTGCCACCCATCTTAAATATGTATTCTTAGGGGATGGAGATATGTTACCAATCATCATTGCAAGTGACCTTGATTGCTACCAAATGGAATCTTTGAAATTGGTGGTAAAAAGGTTCATTTGAGCCATTGGATGGACAACTGTGGATATCATCGGAACAGCCCCCAGAATTTGTTCGACAAAATCAAACTAGAGTAAGATCATGAACCAAGTGTGGGGAATCAAAGGAGAATAAATCAGCCCATGTAAAAGGTGGTAAAGAAATAAATCATAAAATGGCTTGACATTGGAGTAAACTATCCAATATCCAATAGCACTTGGGTGAGTTCGATGTAATGTGTTTCAAAAAAAGGTGGACTTACGGTAGCTGAGAATGAAAAGAATGATCTTATCCCCACTTGACCAATCATCGGGGGGCCATTATGCATGGACTACTGGAATTTGAACTCATGGACTGAAGAAGACATTTTCCAATGCCTTTTATGGACTAAATATGGGATAGGTTAGCCGGGCGAGGATGGTATTGCTTCTTAGACGGTTACTCGGGGTACAATCAAATTTATATCGCTGAGAGAACTAAGAGAAGATGACTTTTACTTTCCCATATGGGACATTTGCATTCAAGTCAATGCCCTTTGGGTTATGCAATGCCTCGATAATCTTTCAACATTTCATGTTGTCAATCTTTCCAGATATGGTCAGAAGATTCAATGAAGGTCTTTATGGATGATTTCTCGGTGGTGGGAAACTGATTTGAATCATGTATTGAGCATCTAAGAAAGGTACTTGAGAGATGCATGGAAACTAACCTTGTCCTAAAAAGGAAAAAATGTTATTTCATGGTTAATAAAGGTATTGGTCCACAAGATATCAGGGAAAGGCATACAAGTTGATCAAGCTAAGGTAGAGGTGATTGCCAAGTTACCACCCCCATTTCCATAAAGGGTGTTCAAAATTTTCTTGGATATACCGGGTTTTATCAATGTTTTATAAAGGATTTCACCAAAGTATCCCATCTAATGTTAAAAATCCTTAAAAAGAGACAAATTTTGACTTTGATGAGGCATGGTTAAATTCCTTGATCAACTCAAAGAGTTACTTATTTAGGCTTCCATCATTGTAGCCCCGAATTTGTCATCCCCTATTGAAGTAATATGTGATGCAAGTGGGATTGAATTGGGTGTAGTGATATATTAATACAAGGAAAAACTCTTTCATCCTATCTATTATGCAAGTAAGACCTTGAATAATGCCCAATGCAACTACACCATTACCGAACAAGGGTTGTTGGCGGTTACTTATGCTTTTGAAAAATTTTATGCCTACTTGGTAGGTATGAAAGTGGTAGTGCACACAGATCATACCTCCCTTAAGTACCTCATGGAAAAGAAATAATAAAATCCACACCTAATTAGATGGATTTTGCTTTTGCAAGAATTCAACTTTGAGATAAAGAATTGAAAGGGGTGTGAAAACCAAGTGGCTGACCATCTCTCGCGTCTTGAAGGTAATCATAAAATTCATGCAGAAATTAAAATTGATGATGCTTTTATCGATGAGTTACTCATGTCTATTGTAGGAAAAATTACACCGTGGTATACGGACTTTGCCAATTATGTGGCAAGAAGTGTACTTCGTGAGAAGATTAGCTACCATAAAAAGAAGTGGTTTTTGTTTGATGTAAAGAAAAATTTTGGGGATTAACCATTACTATTTAGAGAGTGCATGGATAGTCTAATTAGGTGGTGCATTATGAAGTTTGAGATGAATGATATCCTTGAATCTTGCCATTCCTCACCTTACAGTGGTCACGATAAGGGAATCCGAACCACCGCCAAAATCTTTCAATGTGGGTATTATTGGCCTTCTATACATAAGGATGCCATTGAGTGGGTTAAAACATGACACCAATGTATAATGAAAGGTGGTATCTCGAGAAGACATGGAATACCCCTCAAACCAAACCTTAAAGTTAAACTCTTCGACGTGTAGGGATTGATTTTATGGGCCTGCTAGTGAGCTCATTTAAAAACAAATATATATTGATGGCAGTTGAGTATGTTTCTAAATAGGTTGAAGCCGTGGAACTTCCGAATAGTGAGATAAAAAGTGTTACCTTCTTTAGCAGAGGTACATCTTTACATGATTCAGAATGTCGCATACCATTATTAGTGATGGAGGCTCACATTTTTGTAATTGAGTATTCGGGACCCTTTTTGACAAGTATGGACTTAAGAACAAAGTCTCTACCCTATCACCCCAAATGAGTGGCCAAGTTAAATTTTCAAATCAAGAAATCAAAGCCATGCTCAGGAAAATGATGAATATAAGTCGAACCAATTGGGAAAGACAGTTTGATGAGGCACTTTGGATTTATATAACGACCTACAAAACCCCAATTGGAATGTCTACCTACCAATTAGTATTTGGAC
Organism: Capsicum baccatum var. pendulum; assembly: GCA_030864225.1. NCBI lineage: Eukaryota > Viridiplantae > Streptophyta > Magnoliopsida > Solanales > Solanaceae > Capsicum > Capsicum baccatum. Next base: position 165,124,204 of record CM061560.1, read on the forward strand.
AGTTATGTCACTTGCCCGTCCAGCTTGATCATAAAGAGTTGTGGGATTTGAAGAGGTTGAACATGAATTGGGGAGAAGCCTCATAGACAAGGGTCACAAAACTTTACGAGTTGGAAGATTCTTGACTCAAGGAATATGAGAGTTCCTTATTATATAAGGTGAAAATAAAGAAATAGAATGATTCTTAAATATTAAGATGGGAATTTCATGTCGCCTAGAGTGTTCTCCTTTACAATTCTAGGTTGAAACTCTTTGCGGGAAAGCTTCATTCTAAATAGTCGGGCTATTTGTGATTTCTAACGTGTACCCTAGAGGTTCCATTTAATTGGAAGATCATGAAGGAAATAATTTTGTAGTAAATAGCCAAAGGTTGAAGCACTACCATGTGAAAGGTCCCGTGGTGGCCAAAGTGGAGTTTGTTCATTTTAAATGCGCTACGTAGTGAAGGAGGAGAGTCGTGCCGCAATATTAAATTAGGCACTTGATGGGTGGTAACCCATCCTTGACTCATTTCTTATTTTTTTTATGTTTGGTAGGTATTTTAACACAAGTTTAATGTCCAAAAAAATAGGGGAAAAATAGAGCTGAAAATGACAGCTATGCAGAAAATCAAAACAGAGCAAAAATAGGGGAATTTTGCCTCAGTTACTGCGATTGCGTTCTGTGGACCGCGATCACGGAACACTCTACCATGATCATGGTATCTGAGGGACATTTTGATTACTGCTTAACAGAGTACCTTCTAACCCGCATACTTCTTTAATATATTTTAGTGAGGGTACTTCAGGTCCCTAAGTTGGGGTGCAAAAGACTACCTTTGTTTTTGTGTGTTTCTTGTGTGTAACTTTGGATGAGACTTTCCCTATGATGGATTGAGTGACTACATTCTTAAGGGAGAATCATTATGATTACATTTGAGCCATGGATACAGAGAAAGTCTGAGTACCCGTGGCATCGAGGTCACAAATACAAGGAATGTTTGACTACCTATGGAATTATGGATGTGGGATTGCACTTGTACCGATGTCAAAGTCTAAGTAGCCATATGGTTTGACCGTATGAAATTCAAAATATGAGACGAAGGCTTGGGTTAGTGCTATAATTAGAAAATTATGTGTGGTGCAAATGCAAAGCAAACAACCCCTTCTTGTAACCATACTTTTTCTCATTTTGTGACTCCAAAATATTGGCTTGTGAAAATTGGTAGATACTTCATTTTTGTCTCTAGCGGGAGGGGTAATTGAGCCTCTATGGTGAATTTGTATGCTGTGTGTGGTAAGCTTATTTGTTCAAATCTCATGTATACTTTCACCATCTAAAACTTCCCCCATTAGTCACTCAAGGCTAATTTTGATTGTACTTGGTTGGTGAGATAATCCTAGGACATCTTTATGACAATAGAAGTCTACTTTAGCCTAAAAATCCTACCCTTGCATAGATGTTATTCCTAGTCACCCACTTTGAGCCTTTGGACCTTTCTTTGACAAATACATTGCAAGTCGTGAGTCTTTCAATTCTTATCCCTCTTTTAAAACCTATCCTCCTTGAACTTAAAAATGCAACTTGAGGCTAAAAGCCTAATTTTGGGGTGGTGAAGATTGAAAGAGGTAACTCTAGGCTATAAAGTTGTAAGTGAGTGCCTAAGATATTAAGCATTGATAACAAATGAATAAGAAAAAAAAAGTATCCAACAAAGGAAATAAATTCGTGAAGTATGCAAAAAAAATAATGAAAAGAAAATGAGTGAACCAAGGAAATAAAAGTAGGCACATATGTAAAGAGTGAAAACAAAAAAGAGGCCCATGATCAAAATTTGGACAAAATAGTGTGATGTAGATATTCAAGGAGGGTATAGAGATGTTGTTACTAAATGATATCCTACCCTACCCCAAACCTACGTTACAAGCTCAAAAAAGCCCTTTTAGATCTCCAACCAAATGTATTCATTGTAGTGGCAATTGAAAATAGGGGCAAGCTTATGGCATGGTACTTGTTAGCATTGAAAGTCCTTGGAAGAGAGAGAGTCTTGTACTTAAATTACTTGTTGCATATTCTATAACTTGGTGTGTGGAATTTTCCTTCTAGTGAGGAGGCATATAAACAAGTTGAGGTGGGTGATTTTGTCATCTCCCGAATAATGAGGCAAAAGGAGTATGTTGGAGTTGAGGTCAAAGGTGAGTCACTTCTAGAGCATTAGTGATTTTGCATGGTTTCTCTTTGAAGTCTTTTGCACCCCAAAAATTTTATTTTATGTTGAGGGGTATTGTGAAAATAGCTTTGCCCACGTGTGAAGAGCTACATGTGGTAGTAACTAGGCTTGGAGACATTGTCATAATTGGGTCATATGATTTGGGCATAAATATGCATTGTCTTATTGTAAGAGGTAATGTTGCTTGAGGAGAAGCAAAGCTTTAAGTTAAGGGTGTTGAAGAGTAGTGAATTTACCACTCATTAACACTCAACATTCATGCACACTACCATGATTTAAACATATAAATGAGACAAACATGTGGTTTAATGCTCTAATCTCTGCATCTTGCAGGCAAAAAGGTGATGAAAAGGAAAGATGTGGAATCGAGTTTAAAAAATATCAAAAAGAGAAGTAGAGGAGCAAAAGATGGAAAACCCTGCACTAGAAACTGGTCCCAGAAACCGCAATTGTGTTCGTATATCCATGATCGTGATGGGTTAAACTTAGTCAAATAAGCACGATCGTGGTCACTAAAGGGCGATCGCCGTCACCACAATCGCTTCCTAGCGGGTTCAATGATCAAGGGTAATTCAGTAAAATAATGTAGCTAATTCCACTTCCTATATAAGGCACTAATCATTTTCCCTTTGGATTATTATTGAATTGGGTAGATTGAAAATTAGAACTTGGTGAACCATAGAATTTTGGGAACTTTTGTGTATTCAAAATTTCAAGTTGAGTTTTGTGAAATTGAAGAGTAAAATGAAGATTCTCATTATTCTCCATTGTTATGGATTCCATGAATGAATCTTTTGGTATATTTCTTTTCCTCTACTTCATGAATAGCTAAGTTTACTTGTCTTGGGATTATGTTGAACTAAGGTACAATTATATATGGGTTATGATGTATTTGTGTATATGCTAGTTAATTGATGATGGGGTTTTCTATTGCTTGGTTAAATTAGTTGGGATTTATGGGTGAAAACCCCAAATACCCAAAATAGGTTTGTGGGTGAAAATCCTAAATTCTTGAAAGCTTAAACCATCCTTGAAATAGGGGTTTAGGTGAACTTTTAGAACCCATAAAATCCTTGAAAAGGGGATGTGGGTAATAAGGATATAGTAGACAATTAATGCATGTAGTGTGCTAATTTTCATTATCTTAGATATAAGGGTGATTATGAAGTTGACTATATCTTGGACATTTTCCTAGAAATAGGAATGCGCAATTAAAATAATAGGTGGCTGAAAATGACACACTTTTTAGGTATCCAAAAGGATCAATAAGTGAAATTTTTTAGGTTTTGTTGACAAACTAACCCCAAGGACTTTCAACCTAGACTACCACATCATTGACCACTAAAATTTACACCAAATCTTCATGCACCCATGCATAATTTTCCCTTAGGTAGACATAATCCCAAGAACCTTCCTATCTTGAATCTAAGTTACAATTTTTGGATACACTTTCATTTTTTGGCTCATTCAATTTTTTTATTTTTCATGTTAATTTCATCGGTTAGATTCACTACAAGTTCCTTGGTACCCTGTGTTTCTTGTTTAATAAGGTCTGAGTTGATAAATAGTCTTCAGCATCTCTCCTTTCCCTATCAGATATTTTTTCAAGCATCATCTGTTGTATAATCATTAGCCCGAGCAACCCAGCCATATAAATTTGGATCAGTACAATAACTATATTGATTTCAATTCTTGTTTGTAGAAGTGAAAGGCTTCGGAGACCTTTCAAAAGTTCATTAAACCCTTAAAATCAGTCCAATCACTATTGAATCTTTACACTGTCATCAAAAACATGATCCCTTCTCCAAACTTTACATATAAACATTATCAAAACCATCATTAAACTGTAACAGAGTATTGACACCACCTATATGGTCCCTCAACCTTATCAGTTCAATCCTATCAATATTAACTTTAAAACACAATATCTTGTTTGAATGATTAATTCCAAATTAGTAAAGAACAATATTCACAAAATCAGTGTCTCTATGTGTGTTTTCAGATAATATGAATATTAATACATGCCTCCCACATATGATGTGGTTCCATCTGTAAGCATATTATTTCTCTAAATCTATATTTACTCTAGCCTTTTATGTTGGCCGGGCATAAGTTGATCCAATTTCACTTTATTTCTTTTGGCAGACCTCTTTTATATACAAATAAGAGAAAAATAAAAAGAACATTACAATTGATGTCTGTATAATTCAAAAAAAGGGTAACACAAAATTCAATCAAGAAAAAACACATTACAACAAGCATTACAATAGATGACCCATCTGTTGTAACAAAACCCCCATCTGTTCAATATATGACCCATTTGTTGCAACAGATGACCCATCTGTTGCAACAGATGATGCCTCTATTGCAATAGGTTACTGACATGTTGCAACAGATGGGTCATCTAGTAGAATAAATCAAACCAGTTGCCTTACTGGTTTGATATATTGCAACAGATGACGCCTCTATTACAATAGGTGACTGACATGTTGCAACAGATGGGTCATCTATTAGAATAAATCAAACCAGTCGTCCTACTGGTTTGATTTCTTCTAACAGGTTCTCTGCCTATTGTAACAGATGGATCATCTGCTGGAAGAGCTGTTTGAATTTACTCTTAACAGCTGATTCATCAGTTGAAACAGATGGGGAATCTATTGGAAGACCTATTTTAATATCTTCCACCATATGTTCCAATAACACCAACAATAACATCAACAATAAAGAAATAACATCATATGTTCCAACACCATCAACAATACCATATGTTTCAACAACGCCAACAACAACATCAACAACAACAATAGCATCAACAACAAAGAAACAAACAAAATACAAATAAAAAAATTGATACTACCAATAAGTTTTTTAATTCCTCCCAACATATAACTTTTTTCGCATATTTAATAAAAGTAACTGTTCGTTCATTCAAGACTTAAAAGATACATTTTCTTCAATTTACTTAATAAATAGGATATTGGTAATGGGTAAATAAATAAAAGCAACAGATGTAAATAACTAATTTAAATAATCAATGTAAAAATGTGATATTCACATTTTCAATTTTCATCATATAAAATATAAAAAAATGATGAAACATGCAAAAAAAATGAGAAGGCAACAACAATAGTGAACCATACCTGTCATATCAAAAGAAAAGGGATCAACACACCAATTTTAATTGAGAAAAGATATAGATTAGTTGATATTTAAAAGGATTTTCAGGCAAAAGGGGAGCAAAAAAAAGGAAAAAAGAGGAGACGGTTGGAATTACCCTAAAAAGGAGACAAAGAAGAGAGATAAATTATTTTATAGTTGAAGGAGAGAGAATTCTAGAGATGGTTTTAAATATTTATTAATAACTTATGATGGTGAAATACTTTGAAGATAACGATTAGACGATGATGGTGACACTGTTAAGATGATATAAGACAACTCAAGGAAGAGGTTTTTGAGTTATCCAATAAATATTTTGCACCGCCTTAGTATTTTTTTCCTTTTTATTTCAGATAGAAAATTACTTTAAATAAAAATATCTTAAAACAAATGAGTCATCTATTGCAATAGATGTCAGCAGCTTTTGAAAATTTCTAATAGATCAATCATATGTCACAATAGATGGCAACGTCTATTTGATAATTTTCAATAGATAAGTCATCTGTTGAAATAAATATTCTTATCTATTTGATAATTTCCAATAGATAAGTTATCTATTGCAACAAATGTCATTGTTTGTTAGATAATGACCAACAGATAAGTTATTTGTACATCTATTTTAATAGTTGTCTATAATTGTTTGATAATTTTTAACAGATATGTCATATGTTGCAATAGTTTAGTCCTATATTTATTAAAATCAACCAATTTTTTAAAATATGTAAATTAATTTAGCTAGAATTAAGTAACAATTCATAGGTTCAACTATAATTTCAATTAATGTCGTTGCAATTGCATGACGTTGGTATTGTGTTCATCCTGGTCAGAGTCATAAATTGATCAATTTGAGTTGAAATAATTTATATCAAGCAATTGTTTGAAATATTTAAATTTGTTTAGCTAGAATTAAGGATAAGTTCATAGGTTAAACTACAACTTTAATTGATGTCGTTGCAATTGCATGGCGTTGGTATTTTGTTCATCCAGGTTAGAGTCATCAATTGGTCAATTTAAGTTGAAATAATTCATATCAAGAGAATTATTGAAATATCTAAATTTATCTAGCTAGAATTAGGGATGCGTTCAAAGGTTCAACTATAATTTTAATACATGTCATCGCAATTGCATGATGTTGGTATTGTGTTCATCCAGACCGGAGTTATCAATTGATCAATTTGAGTTGAAATGATTCATATCAAGTGATTGTTTGAAATATCTAAATTGATTTATGTATAATTAAGGATGAGTTCACAGGTTCAACTATAATTTCAATTGAATCATTGTAATTGCATAACATTGGCATTATATTCATCTTGATCGGAGTCATCAATTGATCAATTTGAGTTGATACGATTAAAATAAATCTATTATTTGAAATATCTAAATTTATTTAGCTAGACTTAGTGATGGTTTCATAGGTTTAACTATAATTTCAATTGAGTCTTTTTAATTGCATGATGTTGGTATTGTGTTCATCCTGATTGGAGTCATCATTTGATCAATTTGAGTCAAAACAATTCAAATTAAGCCATTTTTTGAAATATCTAAATAGATCTATCTATAATTAAGAATGAGTTCATAGGTACAACTACAATTTTAAGTGAGTCATTGTAATTGCATGACGTTGGTATTATGTTCGTCCTGACCCGAGTCATTAATTGATCAATTTGAGTTGAAATGATTAAAATTAAGTCATTTTTTAAAATATGAAAATTGATTTAGCTAGACTTGGGGATGATTTCATAGGTTTACCCATAATTTCAATTGAGTTGTTGTAATAGCATGATATTGGTATTGTGTTCATCCTGATCGGAGTTATTAATTGATCAATTTGAGTTGAAATGGTTCAAATCAACCCATTTTTGAAATATCTAAATTGATCTAGCTAGAATTAGTGATGATCTTATAGGTTAAACAACAATTTCAATTGAGTCTTTATAATTCCATGATGTTTCTATTCTGTTCGTCCTGATCGGAGTCATCAATTAATTAATTTGAGTTTAAACGATTCAAATTAATACATTATTTGAAATATCTAAATTGATCTAGCTAGAATTAGGGATGGGATGGGTTCATAGGTTCAACTAAAATTTCAATTGAGTATCTACATTTGTTGTTTTTTCTAAAAATTAGGGATTTTTAGTTAATGATGGAAAAGAAGACTTTTAGTTGTATAATCTTTAAGAATGGATTTACTATTTTTATTTTTGATGCTAAAAATGTAGGAATAACCAAAAAACATTTAGTTTTTATCGAAGTGTTCTATTGACAGTCATGGTATTATTGGCTGGTGTTAGTGGTATTACAGGTGGCTATTGGTGGTGTTCGTATTATTGGTATTAGTGGTTTTGGTATTGGTGTTAGTGGTGTTGGTATTAGTGGTAGTGTTGGTATTGGTGGTGGTATTAGTATTGGTATTGTTGGTGTTGGTGTTAGTGTTGGTGGTGTTGGTATTGGTGGTTGTATTATTATTGGTATTTGTGGTGTTAGTAGCCGTGTTTGTGGTGTTCGTGTTGGTGTTGGTATTATTGTTAGTGGTGGTGTTAGTGGTGTTAGTATTAGTGGTGTTATTGGTTTTGGGGGCATTGGTATTGGTATTGGTGGTGTTGGTGGCCTTGGTATAGGTGGTGGTGGTGGTGGTAGAGGTAGAGGTGTTAGAGGTATTGGTATTGGTGGTGGTGCTATTGATAGTGTTGGTATTGGTATTGGTGGTTTTGGTATTAGCGGTGTTGGTGTTGGTATTGGTGGTATTAGTGGTGGTGTTAGCATTGGTAGTGGTGCTGGTAGTGGTTTTGGTATTAAAGTTGGTGTGGTGGTGTTAGTGGTATTGGTGGTGGTGGTGGTGGTGGTGGTGGTATTTGTGGTGGTGGTATTGGTGGTGATGGGGGTGGCGTTGGTATTGGTGTTGGTGTTCCATCTGTTGCAACAGGTGGAAAATCTATTGGGAGGTATTAAAAGAGGTTTTCAAACAAACTCCCCATCTATTGGAACAAATGTTTCAGTTGTTGGCATAAAACAAACCAGTAGAAAGACTGTTTTGATATCTTCCAACAGATTATTCATCTGTTGTAACAGATGGGTTATCTATTGGAATATTTTTTGTAATGTGATGTATAAAAATCATTGAATGTTGTCTTACCTTTTTTAAAAAAATTATTCAGACATCAATTGTAATGTATTTTTGTTTCTCCCTTGTTTGTACGTAAATAAAAGATGTCTCCCAAAATAAAGAAACTGAAAGTGGATCAACTTCCGACCACCTAACAAAAAAGGCTAGAGTGCAGATAGATTTGGAGGATCTTCTTGAACAATATCAGTCAGGGAAATATGAAGCTGAGGAAAGTTATGATAACAATGTTGAGGGAGGTGGAGAAGGGTCTGTAGAGGGTGGTAAGGAAAATTAAAGTGGGGAGAAAGAAGAAGAAGAAGAAGATAAACAAGAAGAGGAGGAAGTAGAAAGTGAGAAAGATGATAATGATAATGCATCACCAATGGGACGTGAATTAAGATCAAAATCCCAACATAATCTAATAAAACTATTAGTACTGACAGGTTTCAAGATGAGATGTTGATAGATAACCCCACAGAATTAACTGGTAATTTTTTTTAGTTAAATCTCTGTTGGGGAAATATTTTGATGATTTCAGGAATATTATGAAGAAGGAAAATCTAAAGAAATTTTTTAAGAAGAGCTGCTTTGGACACTTTTTAAGCTGCCTGAGGACAACAATGTTTGTTTCCAGAATAATATGCTACATGGTCTTCTCAAGCACAGGATCAAGTACATTAGGGATGATAAAGATTTGAGGAGGGAGGTAAAAAAAATTTATAAAATCTATATCAATTAATGTGGCATGTCGGTTTGTTTTGGCATGACAGAGTTTACCATAGTGACAGACTTGAGATGCGATCATCTAAAAGAATCTCTCATCAAGGAAACACCCCTCAAAAAAGTCTTAAGGCAAGCAGGACAGCCAAACCAACACCATCAAATAAAGGCAAGACATTATCCAAGCGACCACACACTAAAACAAACAAACGCAAAGAAAAATAGATAGGTTATTGGACATTGCTGGACATGGATACAAAGCCACAATGTTGTTAGAAGATCTCAAGGATCATGCCATACCAAAGAAGTACAAGGAGCTATTGTGCTTAGTTTGGTTTGTCCATTTCATTATATTGGAAAGAGACATGTACAGAGTCATAGAAGATGATTTATTGGAGCTTGTAGAAGATTTCAAGAAATTCAAGAATTATTTTTGGGGTATGACAGGTACAAGTTGGCTGCCAAATATTTATTGACAAATTTATCCCCAAAGATGGTCTCCTTATATGGCTTTTCTTGGGCTTTTATGGTAATTTTAATCACTATTTGTTTACGCTTGCATTAGTTTATATTTATATTGAAGAAATATTATGACATTTTTTTGCTTCCTGTTTATATTTTTTAGGCTTAGGCATTTGAATCCATCCTTCTCCAACGAATGCAAGTCAAGGATTATCCGAATAAGGTTTCTCATCCAAGGATCATTAGGATATTGGCTGCAAAGAGCAACATAAGAATTAAAGAGGTTGATTTCTTTAACTATAATACCCCGATCGTTCCTTAAGCCTAAGTTCATCTCCCGAATGAATATGGGTGAATTACAAAGTGATTGATGTTTAAACCATGTTGTATTTCCCTAATTTCTACTATTTTTCATATGGAAAATTGAGTAAGCTTTATATCGATACCAAATTTGCCCAATTCCGATACTCGGGTGAGGAGTCAGAGCCATTTTAGTGAGACAGTGTGCCAACTGGCACTTCAGCGTATCGTGGAGCCAGCCAAAATAGCAATTGTCATTTTCCAGTGAGCCTCCACGATTTCACTGCATTGCGCCAAGGCTCAATTTCAGGGTTGTCAAATTTCAGTGCACCAATTCAATTCCTCCACGCTGCGCTGCCCTTCTAGGTCACGACCAAGGTGGCAAAAGTAACTTTACCACATCGCACCACTGTGCAATTTCCAAATTTTCAAAATCTAGTGAAGGTCCACGATTGTGGCACCTCACGCCAGGACCAAAAATCGGGCTCCTGTTCTAGAATTTTCTTAAGGGTATTCTGGTCTTTCCACCCGTCCTTACCCACCATATATATACAAATAGAGAAAATCCTTATTTTTCTCTTCTATTCCATCCAAAAAAAGGGGCTAGGCTTTCTCTTTTTCATTTCCAAATCCAAATCTTCTCTAAGACATTTAAGAAATCTTTCATATATTTCACCGAGTTGTTTAAGAATAGAGTTCTCCGAGTCAAAGGCATCAAGAAATTTAGCTCAAGGGTGCGAGAAAGAAGTTTATATAAAGTTTCTTCATCTCCAGAATCATAATCAAGGTATGTGGGGCTTGAACAAGAATATCCTTCCATTCTTGTGCCCAAATAATTGATTTTTACTCTTGGAATTTCATGATTTTGCAAGCGGGTTTATATCCAAATTACTTTATCATTGATTTATGAGAATCGAGTTATTCAATATTTATATACATGACTATTTCGTTGTTTTATTTCTTAAATTGAGAATTTATTTTATGAATTGTACATTACTACTATGAATTGATGATTTCTAACTTATAAATGATAAGAGTCATAATTTTAAAATTTTCCATGAGAAGTTGACTATTGAATATATATATTGATATTGAGCTTGAGAGTTAGGAATGAGTCCTATGATGTTTCCTTAAAGCTCTTGATATTTGAAATGATTTGATAAGCAAGCGTACTTGGTGTTGAGAAAGATTGTTTTGTTTTTGAGTCGAGTTAGGAATCCACATTTGTATATAATTTACAGATGAGGTATATTTATGTTTTGGTTTTTATAATAGACCCATGAGTTGATATTGATTAAGGTGGATTTCCTAATTCGTTCTGAGCTGAGTCTGGGAAGAGTATTTAGCACCGACCGAGAAATGTGGTATTTCCTTGGAACTATGTGCCACCGTAGGATTGATATTGATAATTGTGGGCCAGAGTCCGAGTATGAGCTTGTGATCCTGAAGTTGAGGTTGTACTCCCTAGCAAGAGTACGACACTCCTGCCAATGTAGGGTTCTCTCCTTAGGAGGGCAAAATGTTGGACTCCATGCGGCTCACATGGTTTATGTCGGTTATAAGAAACTCCCAAGTCCATAATAGTCTTAGTTTCTTGAGTTACCGAGTCACTCTAAGTCATGAGTCAAAGAGTTTGAGTTGAGTCCACTGATTTATGAGATTTATGAAGCATGTGTTATTATTGATGATTTATGGAAATTATATTTTAGAAAATTCAAGCAAAGAGAGTCATTATTGTCAGCATGCATGATTTTATTTTACATTTATGATATTATTTAAAAATATTGTATACACCCCCACATACTCAGTACATTCCCAAGTACTGATTCCCATACTCCTCTGTATTCTATATTTCCTCGTGATGTAGATTCAGGTGCTCAGTCTTAGCAGCGACAGTGATCTCCGAGTACCTCTATCTACATTTCTATAGTTGGTGAGTCCTCATGGTTTGAGGACCTATGTCCTTGATTTTGTCTTGTTAATAGATAGTTATTTCCTTTCAGATCAGTATGAGTTAGTTAAGGGATCTATCCCAATGGCTCCTCAGTCTTATGTAGTAGAGGCTTTGTCAGTATGCAGAACTTCAGTATTTTAATTGTACAGGATAGTATCTCTTCATATTCCAGTATGTTCATGGGATGGTTATTCTTTCTTACTCGGGCTTGATTTTCATCGTAGTGAGTTTTGAAAGTGATGATAGGCTTAGAGGGTTAGCTTGAGTCCACGTGTAGTCTTAATCACCATGTGATGTCTCGGGATCAGTTCTCGAGTCATTACACTAACCCTCCAGATGATGTAGTAAGTCTTTTTTCAAATAAAATAATTTGACCCAAAGAAAGATATTGAAATAGATGGTCCATATGTTGCAATAGATGGATCAGCTATTGAAATTTATCTTAATAGATTACCTATCTAGTGCAAAAGATAGATAATTTTTTGTGACAAATGAGTCATTTTTTACAACAAATTACCCATCTGTTGCTTTGGTTCTGTGAATCTGACTTAACAGATTACCCATCTACTGCAACTTATGCAACAGATAGGTAATCTAATCCAATAGATAGTTAATATGTTGCCACATAGGAATCATCTATCGCAATATAAAGATCATCTGTTGTCTATGTTGATATATTAACCAACTGACTACAAATTATTATTTGATTTGAACGTATCTACCCTTTTTTAGGTTGTACATCCATACCTACTTAGAGATTACTTCTTTTATTATTCTAGATCTTGTTGATACAATAATATACCTAATAGTGGAGTTAATAAATAATAAATTGGTTGGAGCAACAGATATAAGAAGAGTATTTAGGCAAGGGCAGCCTCATATTGAGGCTCTTCATAACTAACCTACTGCAATAAATCTGGGTGTTGTTTATGGAAGTGTTATTGGTAGAGTTGTTGATGTTGGTGGCAGTCATGTTGATGTTGATGCTGATGCCTGTCATAATGATAAGTATGTTGACGCTTAAGAAAAGATAAATATATTTGAAATCACCACTTACTGTGGTCCCTCTCACTCCTATTTACTCTGATATTCTTATTGCTAATGCAAAAAGGTGCATGGAAAGATAGGATAAACTCTTTCAAAAATAGATGCTCATACTAATGTTGTCGAGGAATTGAAATTCAAGAGGGGTATAATACCATCCAAGAAGGTGAGAGAGCTATACACTTCTACAGTGGAAGTTGGAAAGATGAAAAAGCAATTAGACATATACTCTCAAATACGAAACCAAAATATACTGCAACTCCTCCTTTTTCAAAATTTGATGAAGTTCAGGGACAATTAAAGAAGGTCAACATATACACGAAACTTGATGCCAAATAGAAGGTTGTTCAGACAAAGATAATAAATTCCAAGCAATGCATAAAAACCTTCAATATGGATATCGTTTCCCTCTAAGACTTCAAGAAGATGAAAGATATGGAAGTGTGGTACATGGACATGATAAGTTTACTTTTCCTAACTTAGCTTTCTAATCTACTCTGTGAAGAAGAAGTTACGCAACAGATGTGTCATCTATTACAATAGTTGGGTATTTTGGTGTAACTCATGGTTCATCTGTTGTAGTAGATTATCCATTTGTTGCATAAATTACATTAGATGGGTAATCTTTTAATAGATTTAGAGAACCCTATGCAACAGATGGACCATCTATTGCATCTTTCAACTTTGTTTTTCTGTTTTAGAATTACTAACGTATTTAAAATTTGTCTTTTTATATCACAGTATGTTGATGAAATTCTCTGCCTCATGATGGAAAGGCAATTAACGTACTCGGATTCTTTTGATGTTGGTGATAGGATAATGGACCTCAACTCTACAATAATTTCAAGAATAGGTATGATGCCTAGAATTTGATTCATTAGTTTCTAGGTTTGAATAGGATGAAGATATGATTGAATATGTTAGAGAAAATAGGCCATATCCATAAGACAAGGACTGGATCAAGTCAAACACAATTCTTTCAGTCATGAATGTGGACGTAAAATATTTTCTGGCTCATGAGATACTGCTTGATGACGGAATAATGAAGGTTTATGATTACATCTTACATGTCTTTGACGAGGATGATTTCTTAACCAAGATGCAACTACTATTGGACTTGTTCCCCTACTTATTGAGGTAGAGTAAGCCAATGAATTATTTTCCAGCAAAAGTGTTGAATGAAAAATGAGATTTTAAAGATCTAAACAAGGACAAGGACCTTTCATAAAATCAAACTAGTGTTGTGTGGGGGTCCTACGCTCTTGCACACATTGAATGTTTACTAACCGGCACAAAAAAGATCAACCCAAAGACCTTTCTGTGCAATAACACAGTGGCAAGGATACAAGAGGTATGGGCTTATAGGGTAATAATTAAATGACTGGAGCCTGTGTATGCAAAAGAAAAAGATGTAGAAATACAAATACCATGACAATTTTTATTTCAAGTCATTTTACATGTAGTGATAATTTTTTATGTTTGATGAAAACTATCTGTCAAGACAGATAGTTTATCTATTGCAATAGGTTGGTCATCTATTGCATTATGCAGATGTTTATATCCAAGTTTATCTGTTGCAACAGATAGTCTATATTTTGCAACAAATAGGTCATCTATTAGAAAAAATTAAAATAGTAGGAAGACTTGTTTGATAATTTCCAACAATGACCTATATTTTGCAATATATGTCTAAAGCTATTTGATAATTTCCAACAGATATATCGTCTGTTGCAATAGACCTATTAACTATTGAAATATTTGAATCTATATTTTATTTTAATTAATAAGTTTAAATTTAAAGATAAAATAAATTGAAGTCTTCAAAAATTACATGAAATAAATTAAAAAATAAATGAAATGTAAAAAATTATTATGGGTACAGATGATCTACTCAACAAATAAATCAACAATTTAAGTTATGATGCCAACAATTTCTAAGGAGAAGTTATTACTTTGACATACTCAAGCTATAAAGATCTACTAAATATGGACAATTTGCTCTTCATCTGATGTTATGGAATTTGACTTTGGTCATTGTAGATTTTTAATGTCGTTTGCGTATGTTTCTGAGTTTTTGCTTCTCCATATTTCCATAAAAGAGTAGAATATCTTTTACAAACTAATATGACTTCAAGTCCATCATTTGGTACTTCTAATCGATCTCTAAAATACTTAGTGTAAGAAGCAACAAAAAGACCGCAATCCCTGTGTTTGTAAAAATAAGATAATTTATATCTTGCAATTAATATAAGTGTTGTGAAATTTATGAAATAAAACTAAATCATGATACTTACAGGCTACCACTGGGTTGTTGAAAAACTCCTTCAACATTTTCTACATCAAATAGATTATCTATTTTATCTCGGTTTACTTCAATCATCAACCAATCAGCACAAATCTTTTGATCTAAAAAGGCACTTATATCAAGGTAAGAAGGCATTATTTTGGCTAACTTTTATATCTCAGACAATGTTCGAGAACATCTCCTTCCCGATATTGAGTTGCAAACACGGATGTGCCTCTAATTTGGAACGACGACAGCTAACACCCAATAAAATACATCACCATAATTGATTAAAATGTACACTTTTTCAACCAATAAGCCAGCTGGAATGATAAAACCAAAGATGATGTTTATTAAGCATTCCTCATTTTGGGAATCTTTTGACTGTTGTTGACAATACCTACCATAGGCATTATTGATGTAAACTTTGTACAAATTATTGTCTATCATGAATCTGTATTGTTCTTGTATTTGCAACTTGACTTTCTTTCGAAGGTAGTAAAAATTGACATTGATGTAATGTACATATTATCAAATATTTCAGATTACGTGATAGTAAAATTAATACACAGATACAATTAAAAAAAGTATTAATAGTAAGATATATGGCATTTAAACCTCATCATTCTAGAAAGTTTGGGTCTATGACATCAAATAGAACCAATTCTTTATTTTGGGATGTGTAACAACAAAGTCAAATATAACAAAACCAAGAATCGATTAGTTCACTTTGTAGTGTTCGTCATTTTATTTTTTGTATAATTTATATGTGTTAATGTCATGTTTTTATAAGAAGAATTGTATAAATCAATATCTTTAAAGATAATTTATGTACCTGCTAACATGAAGCTTTAATAGCCCATCGGTAGTCCATTTTGAATATTCGTTGATCAACTTTGTTAGATTTTTTGGAGACTCATCCGAGATGTTGACTCCTTCAAACAGGTAATTCTTTTATTCTTTCAGACTGACAGGCTTCACTTTTTCTTCATCTTTGGAAGCAGTTTATAAATTATCAACTGTGATATTATGTTTTTCAGCGGTAGCTTCAATTGTGGCATCCACCTGGAAATCCAAAATTGTCAATGCTAATCACAGAGATACAAAAATATGGAAAATGATAACTCATTTGTTAGAGGAAATCAAATAGGTCTTCCTCCTATTTATTTTATCCCAAAAGATTACTTATCATTTATAATAGATGGGTCATCTGTTGGGATAAATTAAAATAGGGGGAAGACATGTATGATAATTTCCAACAGATGGTCCATGTGTTGCAATATATTACTCATATATTTGGACAAACTAAAATAGTAGGAAGACTTGTATGGTAATTTCCAACAGATGGCCCATCTATTGAAACATATGACTCATCTATTTAGATAAATTAAACAGTAGAAAGTCTTGATTTAATTTGTCCCAACAGATGACCCATCTTTTGCAAAAGATAGATCATCTGATGGTACAAATTAAAATAGTAGAAAGACCTAATGACAATTTCCAACATGACCCATTTGTTCAAACAGATGACTCATATGTTGGAATAGATAACTCATCTGTTGGAATAACCTAAAACAGTAAGGAAGTCTTGATGTAAATTATCCGAACAGAGGGGTCATCTTTAGGATAAATTAAAATAGTTAGCAACCTGTTTGATTTCCTTTAGTAAATAAGACATATTGTAACGATCCTTTCGGTCATTTCTAAAATTTTCTCATCTTCCCTATTTTAGTTCTCCCTGTAGCTGGTGTATGTGAGTTAGGACTCACAGGATGAGTAGTACCAAGCTTAGGGTGTCCAAAAGTAATTTGACTTATTAGTTGGATTATTGACTTTTTAATAAATTTAAGCTAGACAATAGTCAAGTTTGACCCAAATGACCCCGTATGTTTTAGAGATTCCAGTAGATACGAAATGTACATTTTAGTCAAGTTACATATTTATTTTGTTTTTAAGAGATTCTGAATAAATTGCAAAGATTTATTAAAGGTTGGGATATTTTTAGTTATTTAGTGTAATTATTGATTTAATGGGTCAAAATCAACAATTTAATTACTTATATGGTCAATATAAAAATGGATTTAAGTGAAAAGAATAGTCATAATTATCAAACGTGAGAACATAGAGTTGAGAAGTAGGGCGGAGAAGTTATATCATAGGGTTTCTTTTCTTCACAAAATAAAAATGAGAGCAAGAAATGACATCAGATAGCAAAAATTTCTATTGATTCTACCATCTATTGCTGCACCTTGTGATGTACTAGTAAGAATTTAAATTTGTACTTATTAAGATCTTTTCAGTTTGTCCTTATTAAGAGCCTTTCAATTTGTCCTTATTTATAGTTTTTCAATTAAAATTGTGATGAGCTAATAGTTCGTTTGAAGGTGCAGATTATATGCTATTTAAAATTGATGATGGGTGTAGTGATGGAATTAATTAGGCTATTATAATTGAGGGGATAAAATTCTATTAATTAGTAGCATAACTAACATATCATGGCATAATTGAGGTTTGTAACGTTAAGGTGGCGGTGGCCATTTTGCAGTTGTTAACCTATTGGGGGTTTTGAAAATTGACTTGAATTAGGGGTCAATTATAAGGTAATGATTAGCCAATTAATTGGCATGAATTGTACAAGTTGATGGTAGTAAATGTGTTATAGGTTTATATGATATTTCTCCCTAATATTGTTCACTTATAATAAATTAGATATTTTCGGTATTAGTAGTAAAGTAGATTAAATAATAACTCCTTTATGATCTAATGTCGATTAAAGTGGGTAGACAATCATTGGTTAATAATGACTCAATGAAAATAGTATAAATGGTTTCCAGTTCATGAATAGTAGCACTGTAGCTTCTGATTTTAATTATTCCTTTATCTTTCGATTATCAGATTTTTATATCACGATTTTGACAATTTAGGCATAGGTGTGGAATTCTGAAAGTAAGAGTTTGTAAAATGGGTCTCATTAAATTCATATTCTTATGAAAATTATGTATTTGAACAAATTTTAATTATTCAAAGACTTTACGGAGAGGAAAGGCCCTTGCAAATTAGCTTACATTTGGTTTCTTCGATTGAGGTAGGTTACGGTTTAATTGGAGTTTAGACTTGACTTAATTTTGTGTATGCTCCTAAATTGGATACTTGTTGATTAGATTCAGACATGCTTGAAATTATTGATGTTTGGATTGTTAATGCGTGTATAAATGATTATTGAAAAATTAATTGATGGAATTTTCATATGACTTTAAGTGAACTTGTAAACTTGGTGCATTGTATTGTATGTTGTAAAGTTTTGTAAATTTGATATTGATAATACTTGTTTATGTTGGATCAGGTATCACACCAGTACGGATATGTTTGTATTAAGTACCACGTCGGTACAGATGTGTATATGTTGGATCGGGTACCACACTGGTACGGATGTGTATATGTTAGATCGGGTACCACGTCGATACAGATGTGTATATGTTGGATTGGGTACCACACCGGTACGAATGTGTGTATGTTGGATCGGGTACCACGCCGGTACAAATGTGTATATGTTGGATCGGGTACCATGCTGGTATGAATGTGTATATGTTGGATCGAGTGCAACGCTAGTACGGATGTGTGTATGTTAGATCGGATACCACACCGGTACGGATGTGTATATATTGGATCGGGTATCACGCTGGTACGGATATATATATATATGTACGATCGGGGTACCACATCATACAAATATATATATGTTGGAACGGGTACCACGCCTATACGATACATGAACATAAATTATTCCCTGGAGGTCTTGACTATTTGGGAAAAAATAAGCCCCATAGCATGTGCATACATATCTGTGTTGATTTTGTGGATGTTTACAGTATGATTGATACTTTTGATGGCTATGTGGCTTATTTGTGAGCACTGTTTAACCTGTTGTTGCTATATTATTAATTGATTGAATATTTGTTATATTATGATGTCTGTCTACTTGTTATTTGATTTATGTTGTGTACATGCTATTAAATTGAGTTAGCCTATGATACCTACCAGTACATAGTGGTTTGTACTGATACTAACCTGTACTCTTCTTATGATGAGTCCAAAAAGTGTTCTAGAGGCTCAGACATGACCTCACCTCTAAAGTTTGATAGTAGATCTAGATCCAAGGGTGAGCACTCCGTCTTCAGGCTGCCATGGGTCATCTTATTTGTTCTTGTCTACCTTTCGAGCAATGACACATTCTTTATTTACTTTATTTTTGAATATTCTTTAGACATGATCTTTGTTACCAATTTTTGTAAAATCACTTATGAGTCTTTGGAATTTTAGTAAGTAGTCTTTTTGTTTTTCGCATTAATAATAATTAGTCCTGGATTATTGTTATTATGTTGATTTTATAATAATATAATCTTAATATTGATTAAGTGATTGGGTAATGGTTCTCCTATAGGAAGATTAGTGTGGGTGTCACTCATGGTCATTTGGGTTGTGAAAAAGTTGGTATCAGAGCTCTAGGTTCAACGATCTTGTCGTACAAGAATATGTCTAGTAGAATCTTATGAAATGGTATGGAGACTTCTGTACGTTTCTTCGAGAGGCTATAAGAGACTAGAAGAATTCAAATTCTTCTTTCTTACGTGTTATTACTTGATTTCAATTGGTATCTTGAGATTCCAATTGGTATCTAACTTCTTTCATTCTTATTCTCAAAGATGGGTATGGTGGATTGAGTTATAATAAGAGGTTTTTCTTAATTAAGGCATTATGGTTAGTTTGGACAGCAGCAGGCTCCTGAGCTCTAGTTCAGGCAGGTAGGGAAAGTGGTGGTAATGGTAGAGATCATTTATAGAGTGGTCATGATGGTCATCAGGTAGGTAGGGGTAGTAATCAACCTGATTGAGATAGTTCTCAGCATGCTAAAAAAATGATGCTCAAATTAGTGGTAGCACCCATATCTATGCTTTTCTAGGAAGGCCCAAGGCAGAGGTATCATACGTTGTCATTATAGGTGCTATTTTTGTCTATGATTGAATAGCCACTGTATTATTTGATCTTGGTTCTTTCTTCTCATATGTGTATGTCAATTTTGCTGTGGGATTAGGCATTGTGTGTGATTACTTAACTTTCCTATTCATGTGTCTACTCTTATTAGTGATTCTATTGTTGCTGATAGAATTTATTGTTCTTGTTCTATTATGTTTATGAGGTATTAAACTTGGCAGATTTTGTGATTCTAGACATAGTAGATTTTGATATAATTTTGGGTATTAGTTTATTGTCTTCGTATCATTCTGTACTGGACTATCATGCTAAGATAATGATTGTGGCTATGCCGAGAATGGATAAACTTGAGTGGGAGGGTGATTATAGTCCTACTCCAATGAAACTTATTTCCTTTTTGTATGCAAAGAGGTTAATTGGGAGAGGTTGTTTGGCCTTTCTAACACATCTTTGGGACACTACCACAGACGTCTTATATATTGAGTCAGTTCCTGTGATGTTTGAGTTCTAAGAGGTTTTTTTCCTTTAGATTTGTCATGTATGCCATCAGACCGTGACATAAATTCGATATTGATATAGAGTCAGGTACTCGTCCTATTTCTATTCCTTCTTATAGGATGGCTCCAGTTGAATTGGGCGTGCTAAAGGCTTAGTTGCAGGATTTGTTGAGTAAGGGTTTTATCCATCCAACTGCCTCTCCATGGGGTTCTCCTATTTTGTTTGTGAAGAAAAAGAATAGTAGTCTTTATATGCGTGTAGACTATAGGTAGTTGAACAAGTTACATTCTGTAATAAGTATCCTTTGCCCCGTATCGATGATTTATTTGACTAGTTGTAGAGTGCATCCGTATTTTCTAAGATTGATTTGAGCTCCAGGTATCACCAACTTAAAATTAGGCCTGGCTATATTCCTAAGACTGTTTTTCAAACCCGATATGGGCACTTTGAGTTTTTTCTGATGTCTTGTGGGTTGACTAATGCCCCAACTTCTTTTATAAGTTTGATGAATAGGATATTTAAACCCTACTTGAATTTTTTTGTGATTTTCTTTATTGATATTATCCTGGTTTATTCTAAGAGTAAAAAAGAACATTAGAATTACTTAAGGATAGTTTTAGGTTTGTTAGAAGAGAAAAAAAAACTTGATGCGAAGTTTTCTAAGTATGGGTTCTGGTAGGCTTCTATCTACTTTTCTTCATAGATGATGTGTAATATATGTTGTGTGTGGATATGTATGTTAGGCTTGATTATGAGTAGGATTACTTAGCCTCGATTGTTAATGTTTGGAGTTTAGATGCAGGATTAGGATCTATAAAATGGCATATTTATTCCTATTTAGAATCCTATTCCTTTCCCTTACTAGTTTAGATTAGTTGTAGCGTGGTTATGATGTAAACCTATGTTTGTGATATGGTTTTAACATTTGAAGCATGATTTGTATATTTCGCCTTATTGGGCTAGTGTGGTAGTCTTGAAATCGTATATTGGGTAGAGTTAAATTGAGTACCCTTGCTTCTAGTTGAAGTTTCTATCTTAGGCTTGAATATGGCTTACTTGACATCTAGAAGATGAACTAGATACCTTAGCCTAGTTTGGGCTATAGTGTTCCTAATCATGGAAATTGAGGATTAGAAGTGGGATCGTCTGGCCCACTTAAGACTAAACTTGTGTTAAGTCTTGTGGACTTAGTTGCGGATATTAGACATAGATGAGGCTAGTAAACCTTAGAATAAGGTTACTTCATAACTTGGTAACTTGTATTGATGCTCCCAAATTGTGGCTTTTGAGTTATAGTTATGATACTTCTCATGGAAGTGATATATATGGGCCTAAGGCGTGAGTATGAATTATGACCATTCTGGATAAATTAGTGGGCCAAGGGATATGTTATGATAATGATTGAATATCTGAGGAGTGTTTATCAGTGTAAAGGATACGATTATAATTTATGAATACATATATGTTTGTATACATATCTCACCGGTATGGGATGGAGGAAGATGCGGTATATTACATACGACTTTATTAATTGGATACTGGTGATGGCTAGAAATCTAATGTATTAGTTAATGAATCTTGCTTAATTAAAGCATGGTAGCTAGTGATGGTTAATACGTGACTTGAGGTAAGGTCGGGTCTAGCATAGGTGAAGATTAGTTAGTATTGATGACTAAGTTTGTGATGTTGATTTGTCAATAAACGAGGAGTTGTATGTTAATGAGGTTAGATAATAAGAGATGTTGGTAATAAGAGGTGACTAGTTAATAACTAATGAATAGTTAAGCAAGGATTAGTTGGTAAACGACGGTTAGATAATGAATGGTGCCAGTTAATAAAAGATGGTTAGGTGACTAGTAGTAATGTGTTTTCTAGTAATGGTTAATAGATATAGGATGATTAGTTTCTAATAATGAATGGTGGATAAATGGAGGTTTTGGTCTAGTGATGAACCTTGACTAGATGTTAGATGTTGGCTATTAAGTAAATAGTGGTTAGTTGTTATTCCGTGAATAAGGATTATGTGAAGGATAATGTTTAGGCTAATAACTAGAGGTTATGTGATGACTAGCGAACTAGTGATCTTGTTATAATAAGTGTTGGTTAGCTAATAATGAGTAGTTTGAAAGTATTAACTAGATAGATATTGTATGGTGATATGACTTTTTTATGAGTATTTTAGTGTATATTATTTAACTATTGTGATGATACGTTGATATCCAGTGAGGTTAGAGGATATATTTATGATATGTTGATACCTGAAAAGGCCGGAGGATACTACTGATGATGTGTTGATATCCATCTAGGACGAAGGTTGATTACGATGATAATGGTCCTAATAAGTACAGTTATGATGAGTTGTGATATTGATTATGTACTTTGCATTTATGCCTGCATGCACATCTCCTATCACCAATATGCACCAATATTTAATAGTCGATAGAGGATGGTTGCATATGTATGGGTGAAGAATATGCCTTGTGTTGTTGTGTACTGATTGAACCTTTCGAGTTCTCGGCGGCGGGGTATGCATTGGTCTAGATATTTGGTTGTCCGTAGGTTGAGGACTAAAGAGATTGCGTCTATGAAGGTCCAGTGGAAGAATTATCCTTTTAAGGAGCCCAGACATGCGTATCTGCGCCTTTTTGTTGATTCAAAAATTCCATGTTTTTGCTAATTGTGTCTTGTTGCCGTTCGGGGACGAATGATTTTTAAATTGGTATCTGAAGTAAAGACCCTCCCGATTATTTTTGAAATTTTCTCATCTTTCCTATTTTAGTTCTCCCTGTAGCTGGTGTATGTGAGTTAGGACTCACGGGATGAGTAATACCAATCTTAGGGTGTTCGAAAGTAATTTAACTCATTAAATGGATTATTGAGTTTTTAATAAATTTAAGCTTGATAATGGTCAAGTTCGACTCAAATGACCCCGTATTAGTGTTTTAGAGATTCAAGTTGATTTGGAATGTACTTTTTAGTCAAGATACATATTTGTTTTGTTTTTAAGAGATTCTGAATAGATTGCAAAGATTTATCAAAGGTTGGGATGTTTTTAGTTATTTAGTATAATTATTGATTTAATGGGTCAAAACCCATAACTTAATTATTTATGTGGTTAATATAAAAATGGATTTAAGTGAAAAGCATTGGTCATAATTATCAAACGAGAGAATGTAAATTTGAGAAGTGGGGCGGAGAGGTTATATCATAGGGGTTTTTTTCTTCATAGAATAAAAACGAGAAGCAAGAAACGACATTAGGTAGCGAAAATTTTTATTGATTCTACCATCTATTGCTATACCTTGTGATATACTAGTAAGAATTCAAATTTGTCCTTATTAAGAGCTTTTCAATTTGTCCATATTAAGAGTTTTTCAATTTGTCATTATTAAGACTTTTTCAATTAAAATCCAAATGAGCCAATAGTTCGGGTGAAGGTGCAGATTATATGCTATTTAAAATTGATGATGGGTGTAGTGATGGAATTAATTAGGATATTATAATTTAGGGGATAAAATTCTATTAATTTGTAGCATAACTACCATATCATTGCAGAATTGAGGTTTGTAATGTTAAGGTGGCAGTGGCCATTTTGCAGTTGTTAACCTCTTGGGGGTTTTGCAAATTGACTTGAATTAGGGGTCAATTATTAGGTAATAATTAGCCAATTAATTTTGCATGCATTGTATAAGTTGATGGTAGTAAATGTGCTATAGGTTATATAATATTTCTCCATAATATTATTCACCTGCAATAAACTTAGTTATTTTGGGTATTCGTATTAAAGTAGATTAAATAATGATTCCTTTATAATCTAATGTCAATTAAAGTGGGTGGACAATCATTGGTTAATAATGACTTAATGAAAATAGTATAAATGGTTTTCAGTCCATAAATAGTAGCACTGTAGCTCCCATTTTTTATTATTTCCTTATCTTTAGATTATCAGATTTTGATTCATCACGGTTTTGATAATCTAGGCATAGGTGTGGAATTCTGAAAGTAAGAGTTTATAAAATGGGTCTTATGCAATTCATATTCTTATGAAAATTATGTATTTGAACAGATTTTAATTATTCAAAGACTTTACGGAGAGGCAAGGTCCTTACAAATTAGCTTGTATTTGGTTTCTTCGATTGAGGTAGGTTACGATTTAATTGGAGTTTAGACTCGACTTAATTATGTGTATTCTCCAAAATTGGATACTTGTTGATTGGTATTCATATATGCTTGAAATTGTTTATGTTTGGATTGTTAATCTGTGCATAAATGATTATTGAAAATTTAATTCATTACATTGTCTTATGACTTTAAGTGTACTTATAAACTTGGTACATTGTGTTGTATGTTGTGGGGTTGTGTAAATTTGATCTTGATATACTTGTTTATGTTGGATCGGGTACCATGCCGGTATGATATGTATAAGTTGGATTGGGTACCACGCCGGTAAGAATGTATATATGTTTGATCGGGTACCACACCGATATGAATGTGTATATGTTGGATCAGGTACCACACTGGTACGGATGTGTATATATTTGATCGGCTACAACGCCAGTACGATGTGTGTATGTTGGATCGAGTACCACACTGATACGGATGTGTATATGTTTTATCGGGTACAACGCCAATACGGATGTGTGTATGTTGGATCGGGTACCACGCCAATACGGATTTGTATATGTTTGATCGGGTACCACGCCGGTATGGATATGTATATGTTGGATCGGGTACCACGCCGGTACGGATATGTATATGTTGGATCGAGTACCACACCGGTATGAATACATATATGTTAGATCGAGTACCCCGCCGGTACAGATATGTATATATTGGAAGTGGGTACCACGCCGGTACGGTACATGAACATAGATCGTTCCCTGCTGGTCATAACCATTTGGGCAAAAATAAGTCCCATAGCATATGTGTACATATTTGTGTTGATTCTATGGATGTTTATAGTATGGTTGATACTCTTGATAGTTATGTAGCTTTTTTGTGAGCAATGTTTGACCTGTTGTTGTTATATTATTGATTCATTTAGTATTTGGTATGTGACGATGCTTGTCTACTTGTTATTTGATTTATGTTGTGTACGTGCTATTAAATTGCATTGTCCTATGATACCTACGAGTACATAGTGATTTGTACGGATACTACCCTATACTCTTCTTTTGTTGAGTGCAGAAAGTTTTCTAGAGGCTCAGACATCACCTCACCTCTAGAGTTTGATAATAAATCTTGATCAAAAGGTGAGCACTCCGTCTTCAGGCTGCCAAGGGACATCTTATTTGTTCTTGTCCATCTTTTGGGCAATGACACATTGTTTATTTACTTTATTTTTGAATATCTCTTTAGACATGATCTTTGTTAACAGTTCTTGTATGACGACTTTCAGGTCTTGGAGATTTTAGTAAGTAGTTTGTTTGTTTTCCACATTAATAATAATTAGTCCTGGATTATTGTTATTGTGTTGATTTTATAATAATATCATCTTAATATTGATTAAGTGATAAGGTAATGGTTCGTTTTAGATGGTTCTCCCATATGAAGATTAGTGTAGGTGCCACTCATGGCCATTTAGGTCGTGACACATATGTTGCAACATATAATGCATCAGATACAACAAGTTAGTCATTTGTTGCAACAGATGTCTAGGTTTGTTGGATAATTTTCAGCAGACGTGTCATCTGGTGAAATTGATATGTATTATGTTTGTTTGTTGAAATAGATGATAAATATTTACCTTATTTAGCTCATTCTTCTTTTTTCGAGGATTTTTCTTTTTTCGATGCTTAATAATGCCTTAGAAAAAAATTTTCTTCTCCTCTTAGACGGCTTAATCTATAATAGAGTGTATGGATATGAAATCCTCTTTGATGGAATAACACCCTTCTTTGATGTCAGTTCCTTTACAGAAGCAGTTAATGCATTAATAGCATTAATCACTCCATCAAGTTTCCCTTGCACTTGCATTTGCATGCAAAATATTCGCTAGAAGGAGCAAAATCTGTAAAACCAATAGGATCATAATCATAATGATCCGTTATTTTAAAAATTGCAAGAGGAGTATCATTAGCCAAATAGCAGCACAACTACCACTACCACCACAAACAGCTTCATCACCATTAATACCATCATCAACAATAAGCCCACCTTCCAAAATTATTTTTCTTGTGATGTGTGTTGCTCCAAACAATTTCTTTTTTATTCTATCAATGATCTTAGGGTCGGATAATGTTTGCACAAACCGTAAATTAAGAAAAAATGGCATCTTCAACTCTCGATTGATCGGAACAAGCCACAGATGCACAATATAAAATAAATCAGTACATATATTAGAATATTAATTAAATCATTAACTAAAACAAAAACTTAATTAGAATTAGACTTACTTCTTCCTTCGGGGGGTTGAAGAGATCAAGAAATTTAATTTTTTTATCAGTTTTGGCTAACAGCCATCTCAGGATTCTTGGACATGAAACTTCATCCTGATATTTCACTTGTTGTCTCAAATAACGAATGACTTCAAATTTCCAAGCCTATAAAATAACGTCAATAAATCAAAAGAATTAGTCAATAAAAAATAAATGAATCATAATAAAATAAATATTTACCATGAAAAGTTATATAAGTTGATTGTCTTTGGCATTAACGGAGTCAACAAATATTTGACAGTCATTTTGAAGCTTTCATAACCCCAAGGATAGTTGTTACATACCTCAAGATCCTCGGAGAGCTTTAGTAAACCAAGTAGTACGTTGTTGTTCTCTCGCTCAAAGAATATTATATAAAAAACAAACCAAAGGCAATGATTTTTTGTGCTTCTTTGAAAGTTTTTTACCTTTCAACTCTTCAATCAATTTTTTATTTTTGAATCTTGGACCAATAAGGGACACCAAGTCATCACCATAACTTGATTTGCCTTTACCTTTTTTGGGTGTGGGGGGTGCTTTTTTGGATTATAATAAGTATAAGCTGATAAGAAGAAGGAGGATAACATTTTAGTCCAGTAACTATGGAAAACTCCTTCCAACCAAAACAAACAGGATGCCACAGTAATTTATCCACACCTCATCCATCTTATCTTCATTTTCATACATAAACCTACGCTTGAAAAAATCATATACCATGGACATTTAGAAACGAGCATTATTTTCCTCCGGCAAATCAAGATATTGCCCTAAGCAGTTGTCCCTGAAATAAGCATCCAATTTCTTATCTCAAAGTATTTTTCTGAAGGTGTCAAAAGATTTTCTCATGTCTGACTTAACCATTGGATAGCCAGTTAAATTTGTAGCACCATCGCACTGCATTCTCGCAAAATAACTATCAATGCTGAAGATTTTGACCAACTCTTCAGTGAAAGGGCTATAACATTTAGATCATCTCTTTGGAAACATTCCTCATCCCTATATTCATTATCTTTTGCTTCTGAATGTGATATCGCTTATAAAGCAAGCTCATAGTGTAGTGGATGTAGCCTAGCTGCTTCATTTATTCCTTTACTAGGACTTGATTGGATTTCTTTTTTTTTTGGGAGCCATATAATCTGAAAATAACAGGAAAATAAAAAAGATTATAATTGATTAATGCATCATTAAAAAATGATAACAGTGAATCTAACATGTACAACATATAAAATATTAGTTTGAATAGATCACGCATCTGTTGTAATAGGTGGGTTTATCGGTTGCAACATATAACTAAACTTTGCAACGGATGAACAATCTGTTGGAAATAATAAAAAAAGTTTTAATATTATTGTGATTTCTTTCAACAGATCATTCATCTGTTGAAATAGATGATTGGTCTGTGCAATAGATCATTCAGTTGTTGTCACATACGAGTCACCAGTTGGAACTGTTATCAATTATCAACATTGTTTGGGTTTCTTCTAATAGAAGGGTAATCTTTCGCAATAGATGAATGATCTGTTAAAAGAAATCTAAGTCTTGGACATGTCGTCCTGTTGGAATAGTTGATAGGATTTCATCCAGTAGATAGTTTATCAGTTGCATTCAATGGTAAATTTGTTGTATCAGATGGTTCATCTATTGCATCAAATGGTTAATTTATTGCATCAACTAGTAAATCTGTTGCATCAGATAGTCAAGATTTTGTTCAATAGAACAACAGCAATATCACCATTTAATATCAAATACGCCATTTTTTCAAGAACAATAATAAATCAACCCAGCAACACCAACAAAACACATACACCAATAATATCAACTGTGACCAAAAACACCAACATGTTGTTGTGATTGTACAAACAGAAACAACAAAAATCAAACATCAAAAAACTCAATAGACACCAATAAATAATTAATAGTTCGGCAACAAGAACTACAATAACAACAAAAAATCATATTTCACTCTGAAAAGAGAAGAGAAGAAATACCAGAAATTAGGATTCTTTTCAGTCTCAATTTCAAATTTAAGCAAGAAATATTGAAATTGTTAACCAATACTAGAAGAGAAGTTGGCTCAAGTTCCTCTTTTTCTTCATAACTAAAAAACCCTAGTTTTTTACCAAAAAAGATAAGGGACAATGAAGAACTCGAAGTTATTGTCATCGGAAAGCAATGTTGTCATATCGATTGACGGATGAAGAAATTATAAAATCCAACTATTTATCATCGGAGGTTGAAGTCGTCGAGGATTGAAGAGATAAATTTACAGAACTATTGGTTTGGAGAAGCTTGAGAGAAACTATCGAAAGAGAGGGGAGGGACGATTGATTTGACGAGAAGAAGGGTGTGGATTGATTTGAATTTTTGAAAAGATTTAAAAGTTTTAAAAATATTAATCAAGTCCACAATTAACTTGATCAAATTTTCTAATTATGTTGACCCTTTAAATTGGTCAATGTCACAAATATTTCTTTCAATACTAAAAAACACACATTTCCTTCAATTTTCTCAATTTAGTATAAACTAATTATAAAATATATCAGTTTAAAACTAAAACAAATTGCCCTTATGTGGTAATTTAAAAAGGAACGACTTTACAGTGATAAATAAATAAAAGACCAATCTATTTGTGATAAACTTTAAAATTAGATAATCTTTAGTAATAAAACAATTAAAATATTTTTGGTATTATAAACTCAAATTTGAATAACTGCATGTAAAATTTATTTAGAAATTATTCAATGTAAATATTAAATTTTTTAATTCTTCTAATTTTAACATTTTCACCTATAATTGCCGAAAATTCAACTATCCAACCAATGGTAATTTTTCACTCTATATAATAATTTCTTATAAATTTTTCATCTAATAAATGCAAATAATTCAAAAGGAACCAGTCCGACATTACTAATTTTTGCACCCTGTTTTATTCATGTTATTTGATTTTATGAAATCAAATAACATGTGTAAACAAATTAGAAAATAAAAGTATGACATGCCAATTAAAAAAGAGCTGGAGTAAGAAGAATAATAAGAGTCCGAAACCAAAATATGCCATGAAACTAAAAAAAGTATCAAAATATGTCATGTATATAAAATGTGATCATAATTTGCTTAACTCACTTTTTAAGTGAATTATATGAATTGTCTTTAACGTCAGGTGCCAAAAACAGTTAAAATATTGAAAAAGTAAAAGTGAGTTATGCATTTGTTTTTACATAATTAAAAAGTGAGTTATATAATAGAAGTTACATAACTCACTTAAAAAGTGGGTTATGCATTTTTTTTCACATAACTTACTTAAAAAGTGAGTTATATAATAAAAGTTACATAACGCACTTAAAAACTGAGCTATGCATTTTTTTTCTATATAAATATAATAAAAGTTATAGAACTCACTTTATAAAACTTACATATTATGTGAACACTCAATTTATCTTTTTAAAGTTTTATTTTTTTTAGAAAGAAGGTCAACTAATACGAAATGGAGGAAGTAAAACTCACTGATTGTGTGAGTTATTCAAAATAAGTAAAAAAAAATAAGCTATCCATTAAATATAGCTCTTAAAATATGTGTGATAAGTGCATAACTTTATTAGTGATATGAAATATGAATATGGTGCTAAAAATATATAAATTATGAAAAATAAATTGTATACTACACAACTAGATGTGTGGATGGAGTATATGCTCATTAATTGTTATATATACCATACAACTAAAAAAAATTTAAAAAAAAACACATAGAGAGTTGTTATATGTAGTTTCAAAATATATCATACAAAGTTGACATGTTCTTCAAAAACGTTTGTCAGGCCTAAAAAGTACCATTAGAAAAAGTGTAAAATTCACAAAAAAAATAAAATGAGTTATCCTTCTGATTTCTATAAAACTCAAATATTATATATATATATATATATATATATATATATATATATATAAACTCACATTTATCATATAAAACTCACTAATTATATGAGTTATGTAGAAATAAAATGCATAACTAATTATTTAAGTGAGTTATCCACTTTAACTCTAAAAATATATGAGTTATGTGTAAGTAACTTTTTCCACCAACTTTCATTTTTCTCCTATTTAAACATAAGTATACATTCAAGACTCTTCATTCTTTATCCACTCAACTTCTCTTTTGAAACTGAATTTTTTTCTTTAAATTCAATTCTTCTTTTTCAAACTTGTTCAAATTAGATTCTTCTTTTCAAAACTCAATCAAAGCTTAAAGAATGAATATTGAAAGTGTTAAAGTTGCACTTTTTGGGGATGACAAAATTATCCACGAGGAAAATACAATATATCACAGTATCTCTGCCAAGTTCAACGTCAAGTATCTAATTTCAATTGGTTACAGAGAATTTGTAGAATCTACTTTAAAAGAATGAAAATAAAAAATGATGATTTTGATTTATTTATAGTTGGACAGTATTCAAATTCATTTGCATCACAAGGATTGGTAAATTATGAAGAATGAATTATCAGTGACAATGAGTTGTTGACTGAATTTCTGAGGGCTCCTTGTGACTATGCTAGTCAAATAAAGTAGAACATTTTTCATGTTTATTTTAAGAAGAATCATAAAAATCATCATGCACACTCTCCGACACAGACGAATTTATATACACAATTTGATGATCCAATTAATATTGTTGATGCTCGTTTAACTCAGTATTATACTTTTTTTGAAATGAATGCTCCTCAATACATCGTGTCGAGTAACATACCAACACAATCCTCAATACTTTATTTGAACGATACTTTGAATGAAAATGACTAGTGATGTTTCTTAATTTGTGTTATTCTTAATATTATATATTTTCAATAATTTTGACAATTTCACATTTCATATGTTACATTTAATTTAGGGGCTTAACTCTGCGTGACAGGAACAATGATGAATTTTTTGAAAATCATTATAATTATGATCAATCATCTTAGCTTGACTGGATGGACAATGCTGGAACATCTATAAATGTTCCTTTATCATGAGTTTGGATAATGCCGACTATTATCGGTAGGCCTAAAATATCATTGATAATAATTTATGATGGTTAATTTCATGTATTTATTATTTATGCTTTTGAAATGTATTAAAATTATTTTGTTATTTGAAATGTAGGAATAATGTCACACGAGGTAAACATGTTGTGCCAGATGATATTGAAAATAGTGACCAGCCAAATTATGGTGAATTGTCATAGGGCGATAATAGTGAGCCTAATAATTCTGAGGGCGGTGAATGCCCTTATGACTCATCATCGGGTGGCAATGATATGTTGTCAAATTCTAAACAAAGAGCCATGTCCATGATCCCTTATCCTCAACAAAAATCAATTCCACATCGGCGCCAATGTCACTACCAATCAATAGGCCTCATTTTTATTCGAATAAAATTTATTTCTTCATCATTTTTAGGAAGGATCGGATGTTTTTATAGATATTCATGAAAATGATTTTAATTCTACGAATATGTGGCGTGAACCTATGGATTTTCTAAATGATAATTTTTATATTGCAAGCAAGATGTTGTTTAAATAAAAAAAAGATCTACAAAGAGTGGTTAGGCTCAATCATTTTAAAGAAGGTAGAGAATTCTTTGT
Organism: Capsicum baccatum var. pendulum; assembly: GCA_030864225.1. Lineage (NCBI taxonomy): Eukaryota > Viridiplantae > Streptophyta > Magnoliopsida > Solanales > Solanaceae > Capsicum > Capsicum baccatum. Next base: position 165,156,963 of record CM061560.1, read on the forward strand.
CGTTAAGTCGAAAAAATATGTTTAGAATTTATTGCAAGCATGCAGATCAAGGTTGTTTATTCAAACTTTGTGCTACTAAGGATAGTAGTAATGACTTATGAATATTAAAAAATACATTGGAAAGCACACTTGTAATATAGGTGACTGTCGCGGAGGTCACTTCAATTTGGATATAAATATGATTGCAACTATTCTTGTACCATATATTGAAAAGACACCAAGGTACTATTTTTTTGAATTTATCTGAAGATACAAATTAATACACTATTTTATTTATAATTGTAATGCATAATTGTTCATAAGTATCCTATCAAAGATTTCCAATCATCCATTCTTAATAAATACCACAAAATAATAAGTCATCGCAAAGCTTATCTTGGATGAAAGCATGCCTTTGAACTAGTCTATGAAAATTAAGAGGGCTCCTTTCGTGAATTGCGAAGGTTCATGGCTACTATGAAGTATTTCAATATAGGCTCCATTGATGAATTGCAATTTAAACGACATGAGGGGGTTGATGAACATATTTTCAATTATGTGTTTTGGATTTTAAGTCACGTATTGACGGTTTTTGTTATTGTCGGCTAGTGATATCAATAGACGATACATATATATATGGTAAGTATGATATTAAATTATTAATTATGGTAGGTATAGACAGAAATGGATCCATATTTCCATTAGCTTTTGCTATAGTAGCGAATGAGAGCCTTGATACATGGACTAAATTTTTGCTTGCATGAGTATGTTGTGTATGGTCGTCAAGGTATTACCTTGATATCTAACAGACATCATGGAATACTTGGAAGTGTCTCGATAGAGCGTAATTAGCACGATCCATTTTCCTATCTCCACTACTGTTTAAGGCACTTGAAGGCGAATTATTGGAGAGTGTATAAAATTATTCGACTAAACAACCTCCTATAGGCAGCTGCAACTGCTACCCACGAGAAAAAATTCTTATTACTAATGAAGTTGATAAAAGAGACACACTTGCCACCATATGAGTAGTTGATGAATATCCAATTGGAGAAATGGACTTTGCACAAAGATGATGGCAGAAGATAGGGCATACTCACAACAAATAGCTCTAAAGTCATTCAATAGCTTATTGAAGACGGCTAAGGGACTGCCAGTGACTGCAATGGTCAAAATGTCTTACAATATGATTGTGGATCGTTTTATTTAGAGATCAAAGTATACAAAACAATTATTGAGTGACAATCAAAAATGGATATCAAATCCATTCAAAAAATTTAAGAAATATAGAAAAAAGACATCAATGCACAGTATCCAAAATTATCTTATGCCAGATAACACATTTGAAATCGGGACATTCAACTCCCACCATGGAAAGGGTGGTAACAAACAAATTGTTAATGAGACGCAAAGATCATGTACGTACGGTAAATGGAAATCAAATCACTTTTTACATTCTCATGCAATTAGGGTGCTTAAGTTTGTATGAAATCCTATGTAGGATTATATTGCATCAGAATTCTCTGTGACGTGCTATATGCGGGCTTACGTGGGAAAGTTGAATCCACTTGGTGACTAGAACTATTGGCCATATAGTCTGTTCCCAATGATTGCAAATAATCTTTTTTTTTACAAAATAAAGGTCAAGTCAAACACACGCACTCCCAATGAAATGGATGCTTTACAAAGTAGTCTTTCTTGTAAATGTTCTACTGGTAAACAACCAGGACATGATAAGCATAATTGTCCATCGAAAGAGCGTAATGCATATGGAGCATGAAATACCTCCGGTAGTGCTAGTACTTCTAGGAGATAATGACAATTGTATGTGTTGTTATGATTTATTTACATGTTATTGTATCATGTAGTTTCATATTAATAAATAGCATCAGTATTTTAATCAGAGATGAAATATTTAATTTTTATAACATTAGAGTACAACAAAACATATAATATAAAAAATTACATATCTTCTTCGTTTGTTTAGGAACTACATCGTCTTCCTCTTCGTTGCTATAATTTAGAACCCAATTTAAATCAGTTTATTGTGTTAGCCCATCTAAATTCAGTTGATTTATACAACAATAAGGTACTCCAAAATTCAATGTTCATGGTAAATATTTCTTCATTCGTTTACTATTGGTATACCGGATAGGTATTATCTCTATGTAGTCTTTGATCTTCGAATAATTTTCAGTGCTTCTTTTCATCTGCTCTTTGATACTTCAGATCGTCTAATGCATGAAAGAGCTCCAATATTTTTTTCATTTCTAATATTTCTTAATTCAGGTGCTCAATAACTTATTCCTCATCCCTTAATTTACATGTCTAAAAGTCGCAGAATTGCCTGTGTAACGGTCAATTCATGCCAGCGACATGAAACCTCATAATCACACCGTTTAGAATATAGTTTGGACCACTGGAGTGTTTCACCCCAAATAATAGAATCTTCAATTTTAGAGGACTAAACTTATCCTACAATAATATGCCCAATAATTTCTAAATCATGATAAATAGAAATAGGTTTAATTTGTAGCGGACGAATACGTCCATAGCATTTTTTCCTGATAAATTGGTGTAGCACCCAAATACCTTTACGGCGTTCTTCGAAATACCCTCATGTTTGTTTTTTCCAATATTAAAGCAGTTTTTCATTTGAGCTTTGTGATTCATTGTTGTAAAAAAAAAATATTTTGTTCATTTTCAAAATGTATTATTTATAATGTAAAGAAAAAAGTGAAGAAGTTAAGAAATTAGAGCTTTTTGTAAAAATTGTGTTCATATTCAATATTTTTTTTGGTAAAACTCACATTTTAAGTGAGTTATGGAATAGTGTAAAACTCACTAAAAAGGTGAGTTGTCCTTCTTTTTTTTTTTTTTTTAAAACTCACATTTTAAGTGAGTTATTTATTTACAAAGAGTACTTGTAGGTGTAGATATCGTATAAAGTTAAGTTGTCAATCAATCCAAGAAAAAGTGTAAAAATCACTAAAAAGGTGAGTTATCCTTATTTTTTGTGTGTGAAACTCACATTCTAAGTGAGTTATCTATTTATAAAGAGTACTTGTAAGTTCAGATAGGTGCAAATATGTACAAAGTTGAGTTGTCAATCAGTCTAAAAAAAGAGTAAAATTCACTAAAAAGGTGAGCTATCCTTCTTTTTGGTAAAACTCACATTTTAAGTTAGTTATCTATTTATTGTAGGTGCAGATATCGTACAGATTTGAGTTGTCATTCAATTAAAATAAAGTGTAAAACTCACTAAAAAGTGAGTTGTCCTTTTTTGTAAAACTCACATTTTAAGTGAGTTAGCTATTTACAAAGAATACTTATAGGTCAAGATAAAGTTGAGTTGTCAATTCAAAAAGTGTAAAACTCACATTATAAGTGAGTTATCTATTTACAAAGAGTACTTGTAGGTTCAGATAGGTGCAGATATGTATAAAGTTGAGTTGTCAATCAGTCCAAAAAAAAACAGTAAAACTCACTAAAAAGTAAGTTATCCTTATTCTTTTTTGTAAAACTCATATTTTGAGTGAGATATATATTTATTGTAGGTGCAGATATTGTACATATTTGAGTTATCATTCAATCCAAAAAAAAAGTGTATAACTCACTAAAAAGGTGAGTTATCCTCCTTTTTTTTTTTGTAAAACTCAGATTTTAAGTGAGTTATCTATTTACAAAGAGTTAAAATTATCTATTTATAAAGAGTAAAAACTGTAGGTGCAACTATCGTATAAACTTTACATTTTCATTGAAATGTTTTTATATTTACATTTTTCAAATATTAAATTCATAATTTTTAATTAAGTTTATGTATTAAATTTAATTATTTAAATTTATGTTTTGACATCTTTATACGACACGTGATTTCAAATCGTTCTTTTTTGCAAAATAAAATTTAAAAGATTATTACATTCACAAAATATATTTACAAAAATGATATGTTTACAAAGAATATTTTACAATAAATAATTAATTTCATGATTAAATGAGTAACATAACTACGTGCCACAAGCCCTAAATCAGATCATCGTATATGGTCTAAGCCCCTCACGAGCATCATCATCTCCGCCGTTGTGATATTTTCTCATAATAGTAGCTACCAGATCAGCATAACGCTTTTTTTACAATTGCTCTTATATACCGGATCCTGTAAAAAATAATTATACATAAGTGCATAATATAAAGTAAGTTCATAATAAATAATTATGAGATGATGTAATAATAACTTGTGTCTCCTTTATAACGTCAGTTGGTGCATGAGATGCATCCGATATAATAGAATGTGTTGCCTCAAAAAACTAAAAAAATACATGACGAACAAATTTTAACCGATTATAAATGCAAACAACAAACAATTTTATCTTTAGTGTTGTAATTATTGACCTGGATGCCAATAGTGTGATTAGTGACCGGCTAAGAAGTACAAGGCACCGCTGATTCGGATGGATACTCAGAGATGAAACAAAGACTCAAATGAAGTATCTAATGAATAATAAAATCAGTATCTACATTTAATAAACATTTTCACAAATTTATAACTGCATATAGTTAATAGTTACCCGCTCCTCCATCTCTTCAGCCTCTGCATGTGGCATAGAATGGGCAGATACCTCAGAGACCCCAACTGGTATGAACGAAGACGTGTCTAATAGATCCTGAGATTGATAACACAATATGTTATAAGGATAAAAATTAGCAGAGAAAAAAAGATAAACAAGTTATTGTTAATACTAGCTGACATATCTCCAAACTTTATCGACCCAAAACTCAAATGTAAAGGAGTAGCCACATCTCAATAATACATGTCATCATAGGATTGGAGAACCTCTTCATCAACCCAAGATGGTGCAATATATGTAGATAAGTGATGAGGCTGTGGCATGGATGAACAAGTTGGCGTATACAGTGATGGATCAAATGAGTAACTGAGCAGTACCTATATCTGGAATATGCTCAACCTCCGTTGCTGGGTGGAGCTCGGGATCTACAACTGGATTTATCTGAGGCTTTGTCAGAACAGAAAGACAACCCCATCCTCGTCCATACCTCTGCACAGGTACAACACCTCTAGATCCGTGTCCACATCCATATCTACGTCCATGTCCTCCCCCTTCTCATCTAGGACTCACAGGTGGATCCAAATACTTGTCTGGAAAACGGACACCTCAAGAACCTAATCAGCCTAGTCAAAAATACCCACAATATGCTGACTAACATAAGTACCACAAGCATAGTGTGCGGGGTCCAACATCCACCGTAATGCCTGCTGATATAAATGTTGGAGCCCTCTGGTCATCACCAAGTGTGAAGGTGCCATTGACACATAGCTAGAAGCTCTACGAGTAGGGTTGCATAATAGCAACCATCCATGATGCTGAAACCACTCTACATATGTAGTCAAGTCTGCATTGCCATGTGTCTGTTCAACCCTATACAACCGATTGTTCCAATGATCAATACTATTGTTTTCTAGAGCTAGAAAACTTTGATCGACTCTACTTCTGTCATCATTCTTATAATGATATGGATCCCAACTAGGAAACAGTGGAACATGTTGCGGACGACTAAAATGTCGCATCACTTGATCTGCTACGTGACACTCTATAATATCTAAACATAAGATCTCTGACCGTGTTCGCCATATCCGTCTATCAGCCTTACAACGGGGAGGTAGAGTGTCAAGGATATCGCCATAGGGTGTCCATACAAACAAAAATAAAATTACAATGAAATAGAAAACAAAGTGTCAATTTTTCTTTACGTATTAAAGATCATTTAATGTTATATACTACATATTTCTTAAAACTTTATTGGTTACATTCCTCTATACACCGGACTATCCATATAATTGCACACACAATTAGACCTGCTTTCATTATCGAAAGGTACTTGAAATCTATAGAGATAATTTTAATTATATACAATGAGAATAAAAGGAGCAGTTTTAAATTGTCCAGCAATTATCTAGCATTTTAGATTACGCACTAAATAAATTCATAAGAAACAATCATTATAAGTTTTACCAGTTGTTATTTCAATAGTATTATTATCTATCTTCTATTAATTAAGTTTGACATTAGAACTTTCACTAATAATCATTCCTCTAGAAATATAAATTACTGATATAATTTAAGTTATTACACTATTATCCTAATTAGATATTTACACTAATCACCTATGGATATTCTTTTTGTGTAGCGTGATAGTATAAATTTTTCAGTTAATGATCAAGTACACATCTAAATTATAATTTCTTAGCGATGCCTTAACTATTCATTATTTTCCTTTATGTATTCAAACTATCACTCCCTTTATATTAAAATACATATCCACACAAAGTTGACCAACTATTTATTTTCAAGTGACAACAATACTCAGCATCGATGTGAGGTTTAATTAATACAACATCGGTGGTAGTTTAGGTAGGTAAATGGAACAATGAACAGTATAGGAATGTCTTTGACCGTTACATCTAAAAGAATTTTAACACTAATGATGTATATAACTTAAACTCAATAACGTAACGAAAATATTTACCTTAACCATGCATATAACTTTCAAGGAAATTGTTAACACTTCAGCCTATCCATTCCATTAAAATCCTCAACGATATACTCTCTCCGTCTCAAATTTTCTAATTTGATTTCTCATTTTACTTCCCTTTTTCATTAATCAAGACAAAAAAAAATCATGTTTTACCGTCTGCATTAATTACTTTTTCTTCAAATTAAAATATAAACATCATTTAATAAGGGTACTATGATAAACTAGTCATGTTATTAATTATTCTTTTTAATCAATGTGTCATCTCAATTTGAGAAGGATAATTTGGAACGGAGGAAGTATAACTTAATTATGTCTATTCAAAAAAAAAGATTTATTACCGTTAAACCTCATTCTAAATATATAAAAAGGTCACTGTTAATCTTCCAACACTTAAGTATCCAACTCGGAAACCATTAATTTTAGCCTTACAACCAAAATTCTTTACACAAAACACGCACACACACTCATTTGCATTTCAACTAGAATTCAACTTTCATCTCACTCAACTCTGTAATCCTCAATATTTTTCTTACATAAAATGGCCTCCTTAATCCATTTAACTAATCTTCATACACAGCTTCCTCGAAACCAATAAAAAAATAACTTCCCACAGGCTTATACAAGCAATAAGTTTACATTAACAATAACAATAATATAAAATGGCCCCACACGGCACATTTTAATAAAAAACAACTTCTCACATGCTTATACAAGCAATAATTTTACATTAACAATAACAACAACATAAAATTGCCCCACACAGCACATGTCAATAAAAAAAGACTTCTCACAAGCCTATACCAGTAATAATTTTACATTAACAATAACAATAATATAAAATGGCATTTCAACAACAAAAGGCATCTCACATGCCTATACAATCAATAATTTACATAACATTAATAACAACATAAAATGGCCCCACACGGCACATTTCAATAAAATAAAAATTGCACACAATACGTTTCTCCCCTAGAAATATGATCTCACACGCAACATAACACAGTACAACATAAATAAAACATATCTAAGCCTCTATCATATGATCAAGTTGATCTCTCATTGGTAATACAACATGGTGTGCCTCTGAATCATGTTGAATCCCGCGTGTCCATTTTCTAGCATATGGAAACACGAGCTCATCATCAGCAATTGGCCCAATCGGCTCCCAAGTCCAAATCTAATGGTTACACCAAAATTATTTTTAGTTAAATAAATAATTAATCAACTTATGTTTGCATAATAAGAATGGTTACCTGAAGGAGAGGAACAAATCCCTCTAGCTGACTAGCGCACATAGATACTAGACAAAGAGACCTATATAAGTATGCTAGAATAGCGCTGCCCCAGCTATAGTCCACATCCCTATCCAGTTCCCTAAGAAAATGTAAGTATCACAAGATCAATAGACTGGCTGATGTATTTGTGAAAAGAATTTCACCCATAAGCAACAAAATGTACAACCAAGCAATGCTCTGAACCCTGTCCACAGGCGTCTCGATAGTAATGGGATAAAGTAAAAGTTGTTGCCAAAGATAATTCAAAATCGTAATAATAAAAATACGACAATGCCTAATAATGACCATCAGCTCAACCTCCAAGCCAGTGAAATCTCTTAACATAGTACGCCAATCTAAATTATAATCCATTGCATTGGCATATGTAACTGCATCTCCATCAGTATGTAGCACAAATAACACTTCAACATCCTGTAGTGTAATACTAACCTCTCCAAAAGGTGTATGAAAAGTACGAGTCTCTAGCCTCCACCTCTCAATCATAGCAGTTACTAGTGGGTGATCAAACTAAATCTTTCCTATTTTAATGATGCCATATAACCCCGCCCTCGATATATAATGTATGATGCAATCGTGGAGTCGGGGGTTGTAAAATCTGACTTATGTTGACTCAACCTTCTCTGGACACACAGTCTTGGTGAGATGAATCTCTCCATCCCATAAGTACTGCGATTGGTGAGATAGTTGTAATGTAAGTTATGAAGAATCAATAGGCCCTGGGTGCAAGGTGTGCGGCATAATGTTTCGGTACATTTAATGTTAAATATTGGTCAAATAGTGAAAATTAACACATATTCAATGAAATAATTAAGGTATGTGCAGTTTTTTTTCTATGATCAATGGAAATGTGTTTCCTAAACAATGGCAAATCGATAATGAATAACATGTGATTATGATTGAAATATTAAAGAGAAAATAAGATCCAACTATACTTTTGAAAATAAAAAGACCTAACTTCATGTGCTCTCCATATAAAGAAAAATGGAACATCTAGAAAAAATTTTAATACTAGAAGGAAATAATGAGTATGGACAACAATCAGTGGTAACTTCTTGATGCCTAATTTAGGAGTAATATTAGTCACAAAACTGTAGGCACCAGGGAGTTGAGTTTGTTTTTATTTTCTTTGGTCATATAACCTTTACCACGATTTTTAAAGTGTTTTGTTCTAATGTATGAAACTTCTTACATTTTACATTTTAGATAACTGTATATGTTGACGCTACATTACATTGTTTAACAATAAAAGAGCAAAGTTCTTTTACCTAATAACTAATAATAAGTGAACAAGACACTGGTTTTCATGTCATTTTCTTATCTTTTTTTCCCTTTTTGATACAAAGACTTTTATTTTCTCTTTTTGGCCTCTTATTTTGCACTATAATATTGAGTGTGGAGGAAATTTTGAACATCTCATTCAAAAGTAAGAACATACAACTTGTCTCATTTGATAAAAGTTTCTAAGTTTAGAACATCTCATTCAAAAGTATGAATAACTTGTCCCATAAGTACTGTCAATTTCACAAGCTACTATAAAACACCACATCAATTCTAAATTCATACTTTAATTTAGTATTAAAATATATGAAAAATTAGAAAAATTCCTCACTTTTTAAATTTTGAGGTACAAAAAAATAAGGACCAACGATCACTAATCAATAAAATTTGTGTTGGATGGGGACCAGTAAGGAATCAATTTTATGATTTTATATGTGTTATTACGCTGAATTAATGGGGTGACTAGTGGAGTTTTGTGGGCATTTTAAGGTTTTCCGTTTTGGAGAAAAAGCATAAAGTGAGAAAATTGAAGATAAATGGTAAAGTGAGAAAAGGGTAAAATAATATATCCAATGCATAACTCACTTTCTATGTAGAAAAAATATAATACCCCGCATTTTCTTAGCGTCATCTAAGTCCCAATACATGAGTATTCATATATATAATTTTCAAAACACTCATTATTTGTTAGTTTAGAATCTACCATTGCGTAGGAAATTCAATTAGATTTCCAACGATATAAAATTCGCTCAAATCCAATAACCAGGTAAGAAGTTATGATGATTTTAAGTCTCAGTCATTAAACACCGTCATTTCAACCCTTAGCTCGTTGTGGAGCCATCATAATTGACGATTGTCAATTTTCAGTGAAGCTCCACAAAACCACCACATTGCGTCGTCAGCCAAAATCCTAATAGTCCTTTTCCAGTGTCCTGTCGCTATAATGGCGCATCGCGCCATGGTTGAATATCAGAATCAAAAGGGTACCGCGATTCCTCCGTGTCACGCCAAGTCCTCAGTTTGCAATTTTTTGATTCTAGTGATACAGCGCGATAGTGTCCGTGTCACGCCAAGGCCAAAAATTAGAAATTTTTCTAGTTTTGCGATTTGAAATTCCAGGGGTCGTTTGATCTTTTCCCATGAACTCATAGCCGCCTAAACAAGGGATTTAACCCTAAGTGTTCATTATTTTCTCACTTTGTCATTATTCTCTCAAATTAAAATCAACTCTCTTCAAGAAAAAAAAAAACTAACTCTCAAGAATCAAGGTCAAATCTCAAGAACACGCCATCAATCCTTCCAAATTTATTATCCCAAGTATGTTAGATGTTCATCTATAGTTTCCTTTCATCCATGGTTTCTTTCATCCATGGTGTCCAAGTATCTATTTTAATTACAAATCTATCATCTTTTCAAGATTTATGATACTAAATTGTGATTTAAAACTATGAATCTCCATGAACACCATGAATATTGATTTTATATTATACTTTCATGGAATTATCATTGTTATCAAATCTCCCATGTTTTATTATTGTCATTCTTCAAATTAGATCATGATTTATTGTTATAAATGTTAAATTTCAAGTTTTATACTATTCCCATGAATTGTCTAAACTATGAAGTACAAGTGTTTGATAAAATGCCTACAAGAGTGATTGATTTAATAAAAGCCTTCATGCTTTGTCCCCCAAGCTTTAGTGTCATTTTACCATTATTGTTTTGAGTCCTGTGGGTATTAAATACCCAAAAACCATAGCTATTTATTTATTCATTCTAGTCTCAATATATTACAGAAGAGTCTTTATAATATACTATGAGCATTATCAGAATAGTCAGTTATCAGTCAGTTAAACTCAGAACAGTCTAGTAGTTTAGTGTCTTTTAGTTGGGAGTAAAATTTAACATCGAGTGAGTGTAGGGATGCCGAATTAACCGTCAGATAGGGAGATTCATTAGTAGCAGTCCCTATACACCAAAACTACGTATCCAGTATAGGATATGAGAAGTCAACCGTTAGATTAGGCTTGACTATCTCCCAAGGGTCACCCATCAGTTTAGAATTAACACCCTTAGTACTTTGGACATTATATCAGTTTAGTATATCCACATAGCCAGTGATAGTACCCGTGGAACAGTATTAATACCCTTCCAACTAGGGTTACAGGTTAGACAATGATTAGCTTTAATTAGGGAATATCGGTTAGATGATATCTCCCGCAGTCTCAGATACAGTCTTAGTCACAGTCCCAGTTCAGTTATTTAGTCTTAGTATTGTTTGACCAAAGCATATAGATTTCAGTTATTTCATTATTTTAGTTTACAGATTTTACTCAGTTTATGTTATATGCTTGGTTATGCATCCTCAATATTTATAGATTTTCATACATATTTAATATTTATAGATTTTCACATATTCCCAGTACCTATAGATTTCATGTTCTCTATTCAGTACTCCATGCTTTACATTCATATTCAGTTAATTATTAGTTTTATTCAAGAAACCATGCATATCAGCCTACCTTATTTAGCATACCAGTACATTCAAAGTACTGATCGCATACTTTTTCTTTTGGGCTATGATGTATTAAATCATAGATTCTTACGCTCAGTTCCCGGCTCGCTATTAGACTTATCAAATCCTCAACAGGAGCAATGGTGAGTCCTCATACTTCAAGGACAGACTTATTTTATTTTCATTTTAGTAGTTAGTTGAAGTTGGTTGGGACCTGTCCCATCAACTCACAGTCATTCAGTTTTAGAGGCTTATCAGACATTAGAGTCAGTTATTCAATATTCAAACATTATATTTAGTTATCTAGTTTATCATTATTTTATCAAATTCAATTAGTTTTTTTATAGACTCATATTTCAGTTATGAATTCACTTATTAAAACAATATGGCATGTCAGTATTCTTCCGTATTTATGATCATGTTATCCAGTACTCACAACAGGTACCAATTCTTGGGTTAGCTTGTGGACTCTCGGGACTGTAAGCACCATGTGACGCCCAGGATGTACTCTCGGGGTGTTACAAACTTGGTACCAAAGCCTAAGGTTTTAAAGTGTCCTAGAAAGTCTGAAAGCCACAACAAGTAGAGTCTTGTGCATGGGTGTGCAGCGCGTCACACTTATGGGTAGGAGGCTACAAGGAGTTTAGGAAAAGTTTTCCTTCTTTCAGTATTCATGTCGTGCGAGTGAGCATGAGCTCAAGTTAAACTCCCTGTCTAATCCAATTCATTCTTTCGTTTATAGAACATGCCTCCTAAGAAGAATAGAAAAAGAATAGGAAACCAGCCAGAGCCTCAGCCCATCTAGACAAATCCTCTAGAGGAGCATGTCTCTTACACAGAAGTCAGAGTTGCGTTCACCATTCTAGTGAATTCTATAGCAGCACAAAATAAATGCCCAACTATTGTTCCACTCAACTGTAACGCCCCGTAAAATTCATGCATGTATTAGACTGTAACTTCTGAGCTTTAGACTTAAGTTTTAAATTCTTCTAAGTGTTGAAATGACTTAGACTCATTCTTAGCTGGCAACCTTCGGGATACAACTTCTCGACCTTCCCGACCTTCATTTTTGGATTTTTTTTGTTGCGTTACGATGGGGCAAGGTTGTAGTACGTCTCGGAGAAAATTCAGATTTTTTGGACAAGCCTAAGGCCTCGTTTGGATTTGATCCAGTGGCAGCGCACGATTGGCCCGCGCCGCCTGCTGGATCGCGCCCGGCCAAAATGCTCGGTCCATCTGGATTTTTTAATGGCATTTCCATAAATACTCATTCTCCTATCAACTTAAACACGAGATTAAATCCCTAAAGAGCCAAAATATCATTATATTCTTCAAATTTGCTCAAGAACTCTCCCTAGGGTTTCAACATTAAAACCCAAACAACTCAAGATTTAACCGCGGGTTCCTGAAACAAATTACATATTTGGAATCCTCTCGACGTAGGCTTCGATAGACACCCAAAATTCGTGGAGAACAAGGTACGCGGGGTTTTTCCTAAATTCTCATGGGCATAGAAAAATCATGTTTTAGAATAGGGTTTTAAATTATGTATATATATTTATGTATAAGATGTTTTAACATCATTGTTTTGGTCTTTTGACCATTTCCAAAGCAATTTGACAGTTTATATACATATATGAATGAATGTGTTTCAATTTTGAATACATGAACTTGCTAAAGACATTTGACCACCTGGTGTTTGATGAAATTTCTGCATGAATTGAACTTTAAGTTTTGGAATATGAAATCCTTTACATCAGTTACATATTTTGGTGGTCTAAAATATGTTTTGAATGAAAGCTCTTGCCTAATACATTATGGGTTAGAAAGATCATGACTTGCAATGTCTTGGTACTAATGCCATATCAAACTCAGACTAACAGACATTTCGGACTTTCATGATTTTAGACATTCAGAACGTTGCATGTACAGAAAAGCTTAAAAATAGGCATACAGAGATGTTAGGTGGTTCCCTGAAGAGGGTTTGAGTTCAAGCGACTCATTTCCTAAAACAATGGTTTATCGACCCGGGTATACTATTATGCACTGACTTAAATGTCCTGTGGCGTATCAGACTCAGACACTCTAACCCTTACGGCACACTTGGGTTGGGGGCTTCCCACTGAGTCAATGGAGGATTCCATACAGCCCGTGGAATATTAGACTTGTAGGGGAATATCACCTAACTCAGAAGTAAAACACAGATCATGATTTGAAATGAACAGACAGGATACATGTTTTTAGAAAGTGCCCATGTATTTTTCAGAAACAGTTTTATACATGATGTCTTGATGAAAAAATTGCTTTCACTTAATATGTATATATATATATATGTTCCATTATACTATTTTTGGATTGCTTCGCATGCCAGTACTTTTGTGCTAACCCCCTCCCCCCTCCTTCCAGGTTGTGAGGCACAGTCTAGGGGTCCAGCTACTCAGTAGACATTCTTGGATTTGCAGACTTGATCTCATAGTGGTGAGCCTTCTATTATTTGGAAGGCCTAATTATGTCAAACATTATCTTATTTATTATGTTTTTGGTTTACTGGGGCCTTGTCCCAGTTTCTTTTCAGACAGATGTTTGTGTTCTTAGTAGAGATTTCACATACTGATGTCAGATAGTATTATTCAGAAATATTGCAGAACTTGACCATGTTTTTCGTATTCAGTTTTAGTTCTGTATTTTATTATGATTACGAATGTTGTGCATGATAACCAGATAGAGAATGGGTGTTCCGGGCCTTCATGGTTTGGGATGCTCATCACGGCTAGGGCCTAGGCTCGGGTCATGGCAAACTTGGTATCAAATCACGGTTCATGGTCCCAGGGTATCTGCGAAATCGCATCGAGTGAAGTTCTATTTATGGGTGTGTAGCGCGTCACACTTATAAACAGGAGGCTACTAGGCGTTTAGGAAGATTTCCCTTTTTTGTGATTTAGTTTGTGCTTCAGAGTCTAAACTATCCCCTAATCAATGATCTTTTGTATTTCAGAAACACGACTATGCCTCCCCATCGCAACATCAATCAGAGTGCTCAGGAAGATATGGTTCGTCCCACCTATGGGATGCGGACCCGTAATAGAGCTTCCACGCCAGAACCTATCCCTACTCTGGGAGTCCCTCCAGTCCTAACCAGTCCACCTCGGGCTCCGCGGACTAATGTCAACAGTCCACCAACTGCTCAGAGAGATATCTCAAATGCAGAGTTCAGGCGGTCTATCCATATGCTGACACAGCTGGTAGCTAACCAAGCTCAATGATCGAAAGATGTTGGGTCTGCATCCATTACGTCTGAGGCTACTAGAGTTGGGAATTTCATGAAGATGAATCCACCTAAGTTCACTGGTACAAAGGTGGAGGAAGATACACAGGAGTTCGTGGATGAGATGGAGAAGATCATTAAGGTAATGCATGTAGATGAGATTGAAGGTATGGAATTGGCAACTTATCAGCTTAAGGATGTTGCAAATCGGTGGTATGCAGACTGGGAAGATGTAAAAGCTGAGAATGCCGAGCCTACAGTTTGGGGTGAGTTTGTAGAAGCTTTCTTTGACAGATTCTTTTCTCTGGAGTTGAGGGAGGACAAAGCAGAAGAGTTCATGAATCTGAAGTAGGGCAGTATGAGTGTATAGGAGTACACATTGAAGTTTAATCAACTAGCCCGCTATGCACCAGAATTGACTAGCAATATGAGAGCCCGGATGAGGAAGTTTGCATTCGGCCTTGCTGATAACCTGGTACTTGAGTGCCAGGGGGCAATGTTGAATAGGGAGTTAGACTTTGCTAGACTAACAGTCCACATGCAGCAGGTGGAAGAGAAGAAGAGAAAGATTACTGAATCTAGAGAGAAGGACAGAAAGGCCAAGAGAGTCAAATCTGCGGACCAGCACCAGAGTCAGCCGCAGAGTGGTAACTGGGGAAATAGGTGGTCGAAGAAGATGAGGTTTTGGAATAATACACAGTCAGCATCCAGCGCCCCAGTGCCCAGACCCACTGCAGACAGACAGACTCAGAGCTTTTAGACTCCTCATGGATCTAGAGCACCAGATACTCAGTCGCAGGGTAGTGTGGCTCAGCAGCATCACACTTACCCACGATGTGAAAATTGTGGTAGGAATCATCAAGGGAAATGTCAGTTGGGCACACTTGTATGTTATACATGTGGTCAGTCAGGCCACTTTCAGAGGGACTGTCCATCTGCTAGGAGGAGTGCTGGTGGTGCAAAGTTTTAGGGCAATTCCACAGCGCCACCCCCATCTCAGAAGGGTGCCATATTAGCTGTCGGGAATAGTCGCAATCGGTTATATACCTTGACCAACCGCTAGGAGGTGGAAGTTTCCCCAGATATTGTTATCGGTATGTTACAAATCTTTTCCCATGATGTCTGTGTGTTACTTGATCCCGGATCTACCTTATTCTATGTGACCCCTTATGTGGCTGCTGGTTTTGGGTTTGAGCCCAGTGTGATTTCTGAACCCTTTTCTGTTTCTACCCTGGTGGGGGATTCTGTTGTTGCTAAAAGGGTATATAGGGGTTGTGTGGTGATTGTTGGTAGTCGGGATACGGTGGCAGACCTTATAGAGTTGGACATGGTTGCATTTGATGCTATCTTAGGGATGGATTGGCTCCATTAATGCTATGCCATACTGGATTGTAGGACCCATAGAGTTACCTTTTCTTTCCCGAATGAACCAATGATAGAATGGGAGGGATATTCTTTAGCACCCAAAGGGCACTTTATATCTTATCTCAGAGCCCGAAAAATCATTTCTAAGGTTTACTTGTATCACCTTATTCGAGTCAAGGACTCTAAAGTTGAAAATCCTCCTCTTCAGTCTGTCCCTGTGGTGAATGAATTTCCATAAGCCTTTCCCGAAGATCTCCCAGGGATACCCCCTGATAGGGAGATAGTGTTTGGTATTGATGTGTTTTCAGATACCCGTCCCATTTCTATTCTGCCATATAAAATGGCTCCCGCAGAGCTAAAAGAGTTGAAAGAGCAGCTAGTAGACCTTCTAGATAAGGGATTTATACGCCTCAGTGTATCTCTTTGGGGTGCACCTATACTTTTCGTGTGTAAGAAAGACGGTTCCCTTCGTATGTGCATAGATTACCATCAGTTGAATAAGGTCACAATTAAAAACAAATATCCTCTTCATAGGATAGATGATCTTTTTGACCAGCTTCAGGGTGCTAGATATTTTTCAAAAATAGACCTTCGTTCGGGCTATCATCAGTTGAAAGTTAGGGAGTCAGACATTCCCAAAACAGCTTTTCGAACCCGATATGGTCACTATGAGTTTCTTGTCATGTCCTTCAGGTTAACTAATGCCCCTGCAGCCTTTATGGATCTTATGAACAGAGTTTTCCGTCAGTTTCTTGACTCGTTTATCATTGTATTTATTGATGATATTCTGATTTATTCTAAGAGTAAGGAGGATCATTCTGATCATCTCTGAATCATTCTTCAGACCCTTAAGGATCATCGGTTGTATGCCAAATTTTCCAAGTGTGAGTTCTGGTTAGATGCTATTGCCTTCTTAGGACATATTGTGTCCAGTGACGGGATTAAAGTGGACCCCCAGAAAGTGGAGGCAGTGAGAAAATGGCCCAGACCCATGACTGCAACTGATATTTGGAGCTTCTTGGGTTTGGAAGGTTATTACAGAAGGTTCGTAGAGAGTTTTTCATCCATAGCGGCCCCACTCACTAAACTGACTCAGAAAAAGGTAAAGTTTGTATGGTCTGATTTATGTGAAAATAGTTTTGAGAATTTGAAAGACAGATTGACCACTGCACCTATTTTGACTCTTCCCGAGGGTGTTGATGGTTTTGTGGTTTACTGTGATGCGTCCCGTTTGGGACTTGGCTGCGTTTTGATGCAACATGTTAAGGTGGTAGCTTATGCATCTAGGCAGTTGAAGGTGCACGAGCGGAACTACCCTACTCATGATTTGGAGTTAGCGGCTGTGGTGTTTGCCCTTAAGATTTGGCAGCACTACTTGTACGGTGTTCATGTTGATATCTTCACTGATTACAAGAGTCTGCAGTATGTTTTCTCGCAGAAAGAATTAAATCTCAGGCAGAGGCAGTGGTTGGAACTTCTGAAAGACTATGATATGAGCCTGCATTACCATCTGGGCAAGGCAAATATTGTAGCCGACGCCCTCAGCAGGTTGTCTATGGGCAGCCTTTCTCATGTAGAAGAAGAAAAGAAAGATATGGTGAAGGATTTTCACCGCCTTGCGAATCTGGGAGTGCGACTGTTAGATTCCGAAGACGGAGGGGTGATTGTTCATGAGTTAGCTAAGTCATCCCATTGCGCTGAAGTGAAGTAGAAGCAGGTTGAAGATTCCATCTTGATACAAATCAAGAAAGATGTGGGTCAACAGAAGGTGAGGTCTTTTGAAATTGGTGGTGATGGCATTCTGAGGTTTCAGGGTAGATTATGTGTTCCGAATGTCGACAGGATTCGAGAAAGAATTCTTGATGAAGCTCACACCTCGAGGTATGTTGTTCATCCTGGTTCTACTAAGATGTACCATGATTTGAAATCTATGTTTTGGTGGAATAATATGAAGCGAGATGTGGCTAACTTTGTTTCTAAGTGCTTGAATTGCCAACAAGTGAAAGTAGAACATTTGAGGCCAGAAGGTACTTCCCAAGAAATAGTGTTGCCCTTGTGGAAGTGGGAAATGATCAATATAGACTTTATTATAGGACTTCCGAAGTCCCAAAATTAGTATGACTCTATATAGGTGATTGTAGATAGGCTGACCAAGTCAGCTCACTTTCTGCCTGTCAGGACTAACTATTCGGGGGAAGAGTATGCTAAGCAGTTCATTGCAAAAATTATCCGTTTGCATGGACAGCCTTCCTCCATTATATCCGACCGAGGTACTCAGTTTTCTTCTCAATTTAGGAGATCGTTTCATAAAGGTTTAGGTACCCAGGTGAACTTAAGTACAGCATTCCACCCTCAGACTGATGGGCAAGCTGAACGCACCATCCAGACCCTGGAGGACATGTTGAGGGCCTGTGTGATTGACTTTAAAAGTTGTTGGGTTGATCACTTGCCACTGATAGAGTTTTCCTTTAACAACAGTTTCCACTCTAGTATTTAGATGGCACCTTTTGAGGTACTGTATGGTAGGAGATATAGGTCTCCCATAGGCTGGTATGAAGTAGGTGAGATGCAGATGTATGGGCCTGATCTTGTTCATCAGTCAATGGAGGATGTGAAACTCATTAGGAAATGACTTAAGACAGCTCAGAGTCGTCAGAAATCCTATGCCGACGTCAGAAGAAGAGAGTTAGAGTTTGAGACTGGAGATTCAGTTTTCCTCAAAGTTTCTCCCATGAAGGGAGTTATGCATTTCGGGAAGAGAGGTAACCTAAGTCCTCACTATATAGGCCCATATCAGATTGTAAGAAGAATAGGTGGAGTTGCGTATGAATTAGCATTGCCTGTAAGTTTGAGTTCTGTTCATCCAGTATTCCATATATCCATGTTGAAGAAGTGCATCGGAGAACACTCTTTGGTGGTGCCCATTAATGAGATCAAGGTGGGCGATTCCTTGTCTTACGAGGAAGAGCCCGTGGAAATCCTAGATCGACAAGTGAGAAAATTGAGGAGTAAAGAGATAGTCTCAGTTAAAGTGTAATAGCGAAATTAGAAAGTTGAAGAAGCAACTTGGGAGTCGGATCATGACATGAAAGTGAGATACCCTAGCCTATTTGAACCAGCAGATAACGAATTAGAAGGTACAATTCTTGCTTTATGTTTCCTTCTATGTATGAATCTGCTTGAAATCGTGCGTGACTATTCCCGTGTCATCATTCGGGGACGAATGATCCCAAGGGGGTGATAATGTAACGCCCTGTAAAAATCATGAATGTATTAGACTGTAATTTCTGAGCTTTAGACTTTAGTTTTAAATTCTTCTAAGTGTTGAAATGACTTAGACTCATTCTTAGCTGGCAACCTTCGGGATACAACTTCTCGACCTTCCCGACCTTCATTTTTGGATTTTATTGTTGCGTTACGATGGGGCAAGGTTGTAGTACGTCTCGGAGAAAATTCAAAATTTTTGGATGATCCTAAGGCCTCATTTGGATTTTGATCCAGTGGCAGCGCGCGATTGGCCCGCGCCGCCTGCTGGATCGTGCCCGGCAAAAATATTCGGTCCATCCAGATTTTTTAATGGCATTTCCATAAATACTCATTCTCCTATCAACTTAAACACGGGATTAAATCCCTAAAGAGCCAAAATATCATTATATTCTTCAAATTTGCTCAAGAACTCTCCCTAGGGTTTCAACATTAAAACCCAAACAACTCAAGATGCGGGTTCATGAAATAAATTACATATTTGGAATCCTCTCGACGTAGGCTTCGATAGACACCCAAAATTCGTGGAGAACAAGGTACGCGGGGTTTTTCCTAAATTCGCATGGGCATAGAAAAATCATGTTTTAGAATGGGGTTTTAAATTATGTATATATATTTATGTATAAGATGTTTTAACATCATTGTTTTGGTCGTTTGACCATTTCCAAAGCGATTTGACATTTTATATACATATATGAATGAATGTGTTTCAATTTTGAATGCATGAACTTGCTAAAGACATTTGACCACCTTGTGTTTGATGAAATTTCTGCATGAATTGAACTTTAAGTATCGGAATATGAAATACTTTACATCAGTTACATGTTTTGGTGGTCTAAACTATGTTTTAAATGAAAACTCTTGCTTAATACATTATGGCTCAGAAAGATCATGACTTGCAATGTCTTGGTATGACGATACTAATTCAGACTAATGTCATATCAGACTTAGACTAACAGACATTTTGGACTTTTAGGATTTTAGACATTCAGAACGTTGCATGTACAGAAAAGGTTAAAAATAGGCATACAGAGATGTTAGGTGGTTCCCCGAAGAGGGCTTGAGTTCAAGCGACTCATTGCCTAAAACCGTGGTTTGCCGACCCGGGTATACTATTATGCGCTGACTTAAATGTCGTGTGGCGTATCAGACTCAAACACTCCAACCCTTGCGGCACACTTGGGTTGGGGGCTTCCCCGCCGAGTCAATGGCGGATTCCATACAGCCCGTGGAATATCAGACTTGTAGAGGAATATCACCTAACTCAGAAGTAAAACACAGAGCATGATTTGAAATGAACAGACAGGTTACATATTTTCAGAAAGTGCCCATGTATTTTTCAAAAACAGTTTTATACATGATGTCTTGATGAAAAAATTGCTTTCACTTAATATGTATATATATATATATATATATGTTCCATTATACTATTTTTGGATTGCTTCGCGTGCCAGTACTTTTGTGCTGCCCCCCTGCCCCCTCCTTCCAAGTTCTGAGGCACAGTCTAGTGGTCCAGCTACTCAGTAGACATTCTCGAATTGGCAGACTTGATCTCACAGTGGTGAGCCTTCTATTATTCGGAAGGCTTAATTATGTCAGACATTATCTTATTTATTATGTTTTTGGTTTACTGGGGGCCTTGTCCCAGTTTCTTTTTAGACAGATGTTTGTGTTCTTAGTAGAGATTTTGCAGACTGATGTCAGACAGTATTATTCAGAAATATTGCAGAACTTGACCATGTTTTCTGTACTCAGTTTTAATTCCACATTTTATTATGATTACGGATGTTGTGCATGATAACCAGATAGAGAATGGGTATTCTGGGCCTTCATGGTTCGGGATGCTCATCACGGCTAGGACCTAGGCTCGAGTCGTGACATTAACCCAGTGGACAATACTAATCCAACCAAAAGTCAAGATTTTACCCGGATGAATCCTCCTTCTTTCACAGGATCCAAGTCTAAAGAAGATCCCTAATAATTCCTAGATATGGTTCAGAATATGACAAATTCTATGGGGGTGACAGCTAGTCAGAGTGCTGAGTTAGATACATATCAGTTGTAGGATATAGCCCATACTTAGTTTAAGCAGTGGAAGGTTGATAGGGGTGTAGATGCAGGGCCTGTAGAATATAAAGAGTTTTCCATAGCTTTCTTTGATAGATTCATCCTATTGGAGTTGAGGAAGTCCAAGGTGTTAGAGTTTATTAACTTGAGACAGGGAAGCATGAACGTGAGGGAGTACTCCCTCAAGTTTACTCAGTTAGCTAGATATGCTCCTCATGTAGTAGCTGATAACAGGTCTAAGATAAGTAAGTTTATGTCTAGCATATCTGATAGTGTGGTAAAGGAGAGCAAGACCATAATGCTGAATAGTGAGATGGACTTGTCTAGGCTAATAGTCCATGCTCAATAGATAGAGGAGCAAAAGATTAAGGAGAGAGATAAAGGAAACAAGAGGTCTAGGACGGGTAGTTTTAACTTCAGTCAGCCAAAGCCAAAGGGTGGTAACCGTCCTTAGTTTCATCTGAGGTCTTTAGCCCCAAAACCCTCTTCAGCCAGTTCTCCCGTACCCAAATTCATAAATAATAATAGGGATAGAGCACTAGGCTCTAAGTCCTAAGTCAGTGTTTGCAGTGCTCATACAAATCCTCTATGTTAAAAGTGTGGCAGATACCATTAGGGTAATGTGTGCTTCGGGTGTAGCAACCCAGGCCATCAGATTTGGAAGTGTTGGGTAGTTTCTCAAAAAGGTAGGGATGTGCGCCAATAGGGCTAGTCCTATCAGTCGTCAGTTCCATCCGATCGCCCAACTCAGTAGGGTGCCGCTTTCAGTGTTACCAGTGGCGCGTTCGAACAGATTATATGCTCTTTATTTTCTCCAAGATTTGGAAAATTCTCCTAATGTATAGACTGGTACGTTACAAGTCTTTCACTTACATGTTTATGCTAGTTTCTCTTTCTTTTGTAACTCCATATATAGCCGTCAATTTCGGAGTCAGTCTCAAAACTCTAGCAGAGCTCATTTTAGTGTCTGCCCCAATAGGTGTATCCATTATATCCAGACAGGTATACAGTAATTGTCCGATCACAATATCTCAGAAATTTACCTCAGTTAATCTCGTGAAGATAGAGATGACAGATTTTGATGTCATTCTCGATATGGATTGGCCCCACTCATGCTATGCCTCAGTTGATTGTAGAAATAGAATAGTTCATTTTCAGTTCCCATATGAACCATTCCTTGAATGGAGAGGTAGTACCACAGCTCTTAGGGGTCAGCTGATTTTATACCTTAAAGCGAGACAAATGATATCGAAGGGTGTTTTTACTATCTTGTGCGAGTCAAAGAATCTTAACTCAGAAACTTCAACTATTGAGTCAATTCCAGTAGTCAATAAATTCACAGATGTATTTCCAAAAGATATTCCCAAAGTTCCTCCTGAAATGGAAATCAACTTTGGAATAGACCTTCTTCCAGATACTCAGCCCATATTTGATCCGCCATACAGAATAGATCCATTAGAACTCAAGGATTTAAAAGAATAGTTAAAGGATATTATAGATAAGGGATTCATCAGACCCATCATCTCACTGTAGGATGGACCTATTCTATTCGTGCATAAGAAAGACGGTTCTCTCAGAATGTGTATAGACTACCGTCAATCGAACAAAGTCACAGTCAAGAATAAGTATCCATTTCCTAGAATCAATGACTTGTTTGATCAACTTCAAGGTGCCAGCTATTTTTCAAAGATAAACCTCAGATCAGGCTATCATCAGCTCAGAGTCAGAGAATATGACATTCCAAAAGCAGCTTTTTGAACCCGGTATGGTCACTTCAAATTTCTAGTCATGTCCTTTGGTCTCACGAATGACCTAGTAGCCTTCATGTACTTGATGAACCAAGTGTTTAAGAAGTACTTGTACATGTTCGTCATAGTCTTCATTTATGATATTCTTATTTATTCCCGTAGTGAAACTGATCATGCAGACCATCTCAGAATAGTGTTGTAGACTCTTAGAGATCACCAGTTATTCGCTAAATTGAATAAGTGTAAATTTTGGCTAATATCAGTATTTTTTATTGGCCATATTATTTTCAGTTATGGAATTAGATTTGATCCTTAAAAGACTGAAGCGGTGAGCAACTGGCCTAGACACATCAGACATCAGGAGTTTCTTAGGTTTAGCTGGCTATTACCGTTGGTTTGTTGAAGGATTTTCATCTATTTCATCCTCCATGTACAGATTGAATTAGAAGAAAGTTAAGTTTTAGTTGTCAGATTCCTGCAAGAAGAGTTTTCAGGAGTTGAAAACTCGAATCATCTCAGCCCCAATTCTTACCTTGCCAGATGGTTTAGATGGGTTTATTATGTACTGTGATGCATCCAAAGTAGGTTTGGGTTGTGTCCTCATGTATATAGGTAAGGTCATAGCTTATGCCTCCAGACAACTTAAACCCATTGAGAAGAATTACCCGACTCATGATCTTGAGTTAGCAGCAGTAGTATTTGCCTTAAAGATTTAGAGGAATTACTTGTATGGGGTGCACATTGTTGTGTTCACTGAACATAAGAGCCTGCAGTATGTGTTCTCTCAAAAATATTTAAATCTGGATTAGAGAAGGTGGTTAGAGTTATTGAAAATTATGACATGAGTTCTCTGTATCATCTGAGCAAGGCCAATATAGTGGCTGATGCTCTCAGTAGAATATCTATGGGTAGTGTTGCTTATGTTGAGGATGGTAAGAAGAAATTAACTGAGGAAGTCCATCAGCTTGCCCCACTAGGCATCCACTTACTTGATTTAGCAGAAGCTAGTGCATGGGTGCAGAGTATCTTAGAAGATCTCTAGTTTCTAAGGTAAAGGAAAAGCAGGATAGAGATACCAGTGTAGTTAAATTGAAAGAATCAGTCGAGACCAAAAAGTTAAGGTTTTCTCCTAAGGGGGAGATGGTGTACTGTGTTGTCATGGTCAGCTATGTGTGCCCGACGTAGATGACTTGAAGCACTGAATTCTAATAGAGGCGCATGGTGCGCACTACTCTATTCATCTAGGGGCCACTAAGACGTACCATGATTTGCGGGAGATTTATTGGTGGAGTAGGATGAAGAGGGATATTACAGAGTTTATGGCTAAGTGTTCTACATGCCAGCAACTTAAGATTGAGCACCAGAAGCCTAGTGGGTCCATACAGGAGTTTAATATTCCCACTTGGAAATAGGAGGAAGTTAACATAGACTTTGTGATAGGTTTGCCTCGTACTCATCACAGAATGATTCTATTTGGGTTATCGTAGATAGCATGACCAAATCATCTCATTTTTTTCCAGTCTATATCTCTTATTCAGCCAAGGACTATGCCTACTCTATCTTAGAAAGTTGGTCAAGTTGCATGGTGTTCCCTTATCTATCATCTTAGATAGATATACCTAGTTTACCTCTCACTTTTGGAAAGTATTCCAAAATAGTCTTGGTACCAAAGTCTATCTCAATATGGCTTTCCACACTCAGACAGATGGTCAAGCAAAATGGACTATTCAGACTCTAGAAGATATGTTGAGAGCATGTGTAGTTGATTTTAAAGGTAGTTGGGATCACCACTTGCCTTTGATTAAATTCGCATATAATAACAGCTATCATTCCATTATTCGTATTGCTCTATTTGAGGCTCTCTATGGTAGGATATGTAGATCTCTAATTGGTTGGTTTAAAGTAGGTGAGGCCGTAGTAGTAAGGCCTGAGGTGTTTGATGCATTAGAAAAGGTTTAGTTGATCAGAGAAAGTCTTAAGGCTGAACAGAGCCGACAGAAATCATATGCAGATGTGAGGAGAGAGGATCTCGAAGTTGAGGTCGGTGATTTTGTGTACTTGAAAATCTCTCCCATGAAGGGACTGAAGAGACTCGACAAAAAAGGAAAACTCATTACCCGATATGTCAATTCCATCAGAATTCTTAGTCTTTTCAGAAAGGTAGCTTACGAGCTTGAGTTGCCTTCAGAGCTATCCTTAGTACACCCAGTGTTCCATGTCTCATTGTTGAAAAAGTGTATTGGTGATCCAGTTGTAGTTGTTCAATTAGAAAGTGTAGATATTCAGAACAGTCTTTCCTTTAAAGAAGTCCCAGTCGAAATTCTTGATCATCAAGTTTGTAGACTAAGGAACAAAGAAGTTCCATTGGTCAAAGTTCTTTGGCGGAATCAGTCCGTTGAGGGAGCCACTTGGGAAGCAGAGGCAGATATGCGGACCAAGTACCCTCATCTTTTCTCCGCAAATTCAGATTCAGTATAAGGTACTAATCCTCTTAAGATATCTCTCTGTTATGCTCAATTTCAATTGCACATTATGTTCATATAAGTCATGCATTAATGAGCCAGTTCAGTCATGCATTCCATGCATCGGATATGCATATTCAGTGTCTAAGCTTATTCCATCAGTTTTCCCTCATCTTAACCAGTCTCATTCGAGGATGAATAATCCCAGGGGGGAGATATTTTCATACCCCACTTTTTCTTAGCATAATCTAAGTCCCAATACATGAATATTCATACATATAATTTCAAAACACTCATTATTTGTCAGTTTAAAGTATGCCATTGAGTCGGAAATTCAATTAGCTTACAAATAATATAAAATTCGCCCAAACCGGATAAGAAGTTATGGCGATTTTAAGTCTCAGTCATTAAAAACCATCATCTTAACCCTTATCACATCGTGGATCCAACATAAATTACGATTGTTAATTTCTAGTAAAGCTTTGCGAAACCAATATGTCGCGCCGTCAGCCAAAATCCCAATAGTCCTTTTGCAGTGTCCTATCGCGATAATGGTGCATCGCGCCAAGGGTGAATTTTAGAATCAAAAGGGCACTGCAACACCTCTACGTCATGCCAAGCCCTCAGTTCCCAGTTGTCCGATTCCAATGACACGATGCGATAGCGTTGCGTTATGCCAAGGCCAAAAATCAGGAATTTTTCCAGTTTTGCGATTTGAAATTTTAGGGGCCGTTTGGTCTTTTACCATGACCTCAAATCCACCTAAACATGGGATTTAGCCCTAAGAGTGCATTATTTGCTCACTTTTTCATTATTCTCTAAAATTAAAATCAACTCTCTTCAAGAACAAGAAACCCTAGCTCTAAAGAATCACGGCCAAATCTCAAGAACTCACCATCAATCCTTCCAAATTCATTATCCCAGGTATGTTAGATGTTCATCCATAGTTTCCTTTCATCCATGGAGTCCAAGTATTCTTTTTAATTACAAATCTATCATATTTTCAAGATTTATGATATTAAATTGTGATTTAAAACTATGAATCTCCCTGAACTCCATAAATATTGATTTTATACCATACTTTAATGGAATTATCGTTGTTATCAAATCCCTCATTTTTTATTATTGTCATTCTTCGAATTAGATCATGATTTAGTGTTATAAATGTTAAAGTCATGGTATTATTTCAAGTTTTATATTATTTCCATGAATAGACTAAACTATGAAGTACAAGTGTTAGAGAAAATGCCTACAAGAGTGATTGATTTAGTAAAAGCCTTCATGCTTTGTCCCCCAAGATTCAGTGTCATTTTACCATTGTTGTTTTGAGTCCTAGGGTAATTGAATACCCAAAAACCATAGCTATTTATTTAGTCTAGTCTCAGTAAATTACAGAATAATCTTCAGAATATACTATGAGCATTATTAGAATAGTCAGCTATCAGTCAGTTAAACTCAGAACAGTTTAGTATTTCAGTGTCTTTCAATTGAAAGTAAGATTTAGCATCGAGCGAGTGTATGGATAGCAAATTCCCCGTCACATAGGGAGATTCATTAGTAACAGTTCCTGTACATCAGAACTACGTAGCCAGTGTAGGATATGAGAAGTCACCTGTCAGATTAGGCTTGACTATCTCCTAGGGGTCGCCCATCAATTCAGGCTTAACACCCATATTTCTTTGGACATTATATCAGTTTAGTGGATCCACACGGCCAATGTTAGTACCCATGGAATGGTATTAACACCCTTCCAACTGAAGTTACTGGTTGGACCTCGATTAGCTCAAATTGGGGAATGTCGGTTAGATGATACCTCCTACAATCTCAGATACAGTCTTAGATAAAGTCACAGTTATAGTCCTAGTTCAGTTATTCAGTATTAGTATTGTTATTTCAGTATTTTATTTTACAGATTTTACTCAGTTTATATTATATGCTTGGTCATGCATCCTCAGTATTTTCAAATTTTTATGCATACTCAGTATTTACAGATTTGCATATATTCTCAGTACCTACAGATTTCATGTTCTTTATTCACTACTCTATGCTTTACATGCATATTCAGTTAATTATTAGTTTTGTTCATTAAACCATGCATATCAGCCTACCTCATTTCGCATACCAGTATATTTAAAGTCCTAATCGCATACCTTTTTTTATGCTATGATGTATTATATCATAGGTTCTGATGCTCATTTCATAACTCACAATTAGACTTATCAGATCTTCAGCAGTAGAAGTGGTGAGTCCTTATACTTTGAGGACAGACTTTATTTCATGTCTCAGTTTAGTAGTTAGTTAGAGTTTGTTGGGGCCTGTCCCATCAACTCACATTCATTCAATTTCAGAGGCTTATCAAATATTAGAGTCAGTTATTCAGTATTCAGACATTATAGTTAGTTATCAAATTTATCATTATTTTATCAGATTCAGTCAGTTATTTCTATAAACTCATATTTAATTTTGAATTCTGTTATTAAAACCTTATGGCATGTCAGTATTCTTCCATATTTATGATCATATTATCCGGTGCTCACAGTAGGTATCATCTTATGAGTTAGCTTGTGGTCCGTCGATACTATAAGCATTATTTGACGCTCAGGGTGTACTCTCGAGGTGTTACAAAAAAATGCATGTGACTTCTATTAGACAACTCACTTTTTAAGTGAGTTATGTAGACAAAAAAAATGCATAACTTAAGTGAGTTATGTACTTTTTTAAAAATTTTAACTTTGTTTGGAAACTACCGTTAAAAGTGAGTTAAGCATATTATGGTCACATTTTATATACATGGCATATTTTGGTATTTTTTTTGGTCTAGTTCTAAAAATTACACAAACACACAACTTATGTTTTCATTATTACAAAAAATTCCAACTCCCTAAATATATTACATAAATTCCATTTTATATGTTTCTCTCTCTAAAAGTACATGTACAAAAGTAGGCCTCTTTCTTTCACCATTTTTACCCTAAAAAGGAACGATTCAATCAAGGACCGGTTACCATTTTGAAATTAATCATGTTTGAGTCCAATTGATAGCATTCAATTTTAACTTAATCTCTATTTATCATTCTGATTTTTAAGATCTGAGCTTAGTAATTTTTCGTCTATCTTTACTTAATCAAAAGTTGGAG
Source organism: Capsicum baccatum var. pendulum (assembly GCA_030864225.1). NCBI lineage: Eukaryota > Viridiplantae > Streptophyta > Magnoliopsida > Solanales > Solanaceae > Capsicum > Capsicum baccatum. The sequence goes on from CM061560.1 coordinate 165,185,896, forward strand.
ATTTTTCAATGAACAAATTGTTGCATGTTTTGATTAAATAATTTTTTGGGCTTCTACTTTACCAAAATTTAATTTTTTATATCTGGATTATCCTTTTTTCTTTTCAAAATTGTCTATTTGAAGTACTAAATGAATAACATAGCACTTAGTAAATAGATGATTCTCTTTCTTTTAGTTTAGGATTAACTCAGTTAGAGCATAATGAACCAACAAATTTGGTAGTTGGGTTTGTTCCCATAGTTTTTGATTATGAGAAACTTAACTTTCATGAAAACAAATCTAAATATCATAACAACCCAAAAAAGATTAACAAAGTTGCTGCTGAAAAGTCAAAAAAATCAATTGAAAAATCCTCAAGAAAAGTCAATAAAAATAGTATTGCACGTCCACGTCTACGTAAGGTATTTATTATTTTTTAGATGTTAATTTTTTTTTAATTTTGTTCTAGGTATTTTTTATTTTTTTCAGTAATCTAATGTTTTAAAACTATTAATTAATATGGGATGATTGTTAGTTGTTATGTAGATTATGAACTTTTTCGTCAGTTTAATTTTTTGTCAGAAGTTGCATGTGAAAATATAAAATAAATCTTTATATATATTGGGCATATACATATGTGGTGATGTGTTTGTTTGAACTACAATGATCTATATAGTTCATATACATAACTGATTAATGGGTGTTTATACATTAGTAAGTATGTATGTGTTGTACATATATTATTCAGTACATATACATAAGTTATGTTTGGTAATATGGTTTGTTGTCTTAGTTTGAGGCACTGGACATTTCATGTGTATATGACTAACATATACAAAAACTACCATATGTTTTTAAACTTTTAGTAAGATGTCTAGTTCATATACATCTTATTTTCTATGTATGTGTTTTTAATTTTGTTATGGGTAGTTGAGGCAATGGATATCTTCTAGGTATATATTTATCATATGCATTAGTTGTGATATACAATTAGATGTGTAATGGAATCCATAGTTCATACACTTCACTTTTTATGTATCTGCTATTAATATACATAAGTATTGTATATGAGTTGATAATATATGCTCACATATGATGTCTTTTTTTATTTTTAATAGGGTATAAAATACAAGATAAAAAATTTCCCTACACATTCGTTCCATTTTGGTAGTTATTGAAACATTCAATTTTCAATCAAACATAAAGAATTATCTTGGTGATGAAGTTCAAAATCTATTCCGTCAAATAATTTTTGGTTCATTTTTAGACATACCGCAGTGTAATTATCAAGGTCAAATTTTCAAATATTTACTTATGCTTGAGATAGAGCAAGACAACCCGAATAAAATTCACATTTATGTGCAGGAAATCATTCTCAAGTTTTCTATTATTGATTTTATCATAATATTCGATCTTAAATGTACAGGAAACATCGAGGAATACCTTTATACTGAAAAATCAAAGTTCGTATTAATGGCAAAGTATTTTTCAGCTGCAAAAAATTCTGTCAAAAGGTGTCTTTTTGTATAGTGATTCAAGTTGGAAAACTTTGACAATAATATCAATGCTTTGAACATGTCAATACTTTACTCCATTTATACTTTCATATATTCACAAATACGTGATGCTACTATTAGCAGATCAAACCTTGTGATGGTTGAGGATGGTAGGTACGAATAATTCTCGAGTTTGTTTCAAAAGCTTCTTGCAACGTGGAGATAAAAAAGAATTGTTGAAAAATAATTATACTCGATGGGGGGAATGCCTCATGTGCTGAATGTTTGGATGTTTGAATGTTGTTCTGAGGTAGACAATACGATAGTTGAGCGGATGAGAAATATAATTCCATGAATTTTTAACTAGAAGGTGATCGGGGTTAAGATAAAGTACGAAAATTTTATGGGAGGTATGCTTAGCAAGGTAAGTATATAATATATTATTTCAAGTTTATGTTTATATTTCAATGTGTTGACTTTAACAGAATGTTAATGTTGCCATTTTTTTTGCTTAACAGTTCATATACAATAATTTATTGCCAACTCGTAAAGAAGTGTAAAGTCTTGAATTTTCAATGATTGAGGGCTTTGAATTAAGCGATGTTCAATCTGCATTCTCACATGATACTATTATCGATCGTACTAGTAAAAGGCCTGTTGTCGACATATATTCACAATCAAACTCCGACATATAATATTTTGAGGATTTCAATACAGTCCCATCTCCAGAAATTCTTAAGAAGGCAGGTTTAATTACAGATGCATTAGTCTCACAACCTACGAAGAGGTGTAGGACAATCTTGTTTGATGTTAAAACTGTCGAGATGCAAGATCGTAAGAAAACACCATCGACTGTTTCAAGAAGAATTATGCCAACTGAAAAAATAGTAACTTCTGATTCAGAGGGTGTTGATGCAACAAAGATAATTCCATCATCATCATCCAACAAGTTTGTTCGTCAGGAAAATTTTGATGAAGAATAGAATGAGATAAAGTTTATTTTTATAGTCTTATGTAAGTTTATTCATATAATTTGTGAAAATACTAACATGTTTATTGTCTTTAATTATGCAGGTTGATAGAAAATTCAATATTCTTCACGATTTAATTGTTAAATAACATAGAGACTCAAATGACAAAATAGATATACAATACGTCGAACTAATGCACAAGTTGACACACAACAAACACACAAAAAAATGTAATTTAAATTTGATCTACATTATATAATTAATGAATTTGTATTTCTATTTAATTTATATTTATGTATTTATCATTTTCTAGATTATAACTATGTTATGTATTTTAAATTTTTTGTATGTATTTTAGATAATATACATAAATGTGTAATTTCTATTATACAACATACATACAATGTGTTATGTATATTAAATAAAATACACAATACTATTATGTATATTTAGATAATAGTTGTAAGCTGTGTTATGTATGTTAGATAAGATACATACCTGTGTTATGTATATTAGATAACATACTACAATTAGTTATGTATATTGTACCTTATAAACATAATATTGTTATGTATATTAGATAGCAGGAGTAAACTGTGTTATGTGTGTTAGAGAATATACATAACTGTGTGATGTATATTTTTTTGTTCCACATATATATTATGAAATAACTTCAGATAAAATAAGTCATTTTATATTAAAAATAACTATCTTATTTTGGATGTCACCTATGTTTTTGTTATTAAATAAGGATGATGAAGAATCAAATATTTGTGCAGGAAAGGGAGCACTCAATGTAAGTATACCTTAAAATTATTTTAAGGTTATTTCTGCATATTTTTTAGTCCAAATTGGTGTTTTCAAATCTAATATACATATCTTCTTTACCAAAATCAACAAGATCATGATCTAAAAGGTTCAAAAATCAAAGATAAACCATCACAACAGCAAGTTGATGAGATGAATATCATGTCAAATGTTGAAGACAAAAAAAAGGGATACTTTTTTTTAAATATGTATTTTACTTATCATAGATTAATGCTATCAAAATTATTCTTAATCATATACCATATTAATTTCAACAGCATCAGGAAATGGGAGTTTCTAAAATGGGAGATATACCATCTAAAGACAATGTTGAAGATATTGCTATCGTCATAACCTTGAAAGACAAGGCAAAAAATATTTTTTTTCATAAATAATAATTTTACATAGGTTGTTACATTTGTGAATTTATCTTAAGTTTTCTTTAATTCTTTAATTTTATGATATATTTTGAATTGAGAATGTGGTGAAAACTGAATGATGTGTCTGGCAGTTCTATTAGTATTACAATGTATATGTGATATATTATATGTATATTATTATATTATAAATATGCAGTACATCAAAATTTGAACGCTTTAGTAAATCATGAAGTGCTCATTTTTAATTTGTAGGTTGCCGACAACATTGATAAATCAATAGGCATAGAGTCTGGAGATGATACAATGGAGGATGCTTATTTTGATTGGAACCGTATTCTCATACAACAACAATCCGAGGTTAGACATCTTATATTTTAATGCTTACAATTCAAACAATAAATTGACTTAGTTTTGCATATGTTTTATGTTATATCTACAAGAAAATTGAAGGATATAATGAGGATATTAAAATTGCCACATTAGATGCTCTTATCGAAGCTGTGGTAAATCAGAAGTCGGGTAACGCCAATATTGAAACATCTAGTACGGTGCATATCCATAAAGATCACCCGGTAAATATGTAGTCATTTTTTTCAATATACAGGTCAAATATGTTAAAAATCTCATATTTTAACGCTTGCAATTAAAATAGTAAACTTACTTTTGTATATGTTTTATATTATCTCTACAAGGATATTGAAAGATGTAGTGTAGCTATTGAAACTGTCTTATTAAATGCTCTCGTCAAAGCTATAGTAAATCAAAAATCGGATAAAGCAAATGTTGGAACATATAGTACAGAGCATATCCATAAAGATCATCTGATAAATACATAAAGTTAGTTTTTTCAATATACATGTCTAACATTTTACACATAACACTACTTTTACTAATGTGTTTAACCAAAACTAACACTAAATACATAATATTTACTATTAGGATGATTACTCGAGTTCAATTCCTAAATTTGCTCAAGACAAATTAGATGTCATATTCGAAGGTGTGGCAGCACCGGTGGATGAACTACCTCTGAAAGTCATTAATCCGTTAGAAAAAAACATGAATCAGCACTCCATATCTGATATTCAGATTCCTCTAGATTTTCCTAATGTCGTTGTTGTGTCTCATCAAGCTGCAAAAAATCCTGCTAAGAGGATCAGGACTAAATCTAAAGTTTTTAAGTCACCATACCTGATAAAATTTCCTTTTGATTCAAAAATCGTTGAGGATCAAACCGTAGAAATGAAACAAAAATTTGCATTTGATGATTTATAATATCTGACAATATGTCGAGGGATGTAATTGAAGAGTACAAGCAGTGGGTTGATGAAGGTCTATTCAAGTTTCATGCTAAAAAGTAAGTTTTATCATTATTAAACTGAAAATTCTTTGTCAATATACGGATACTATTTTTTCGTACTAACAAAATTTAATATTTTATATAAAAACAAATGATGATCACTATAGAGCAAAAGCATTTGCTCTTGGAGTTTAAAAAATCAATTTTGTTGTTGCTCAGGCACGATCAAAGAATTGATTTTACTTGATGTCTCAAACAAATGCATGTTGAAACGACGAGGTATTTAAACTTTTTATTTTAATAGTCTTTCATATTTACATACATATTCCTAAGATAAATAGACTTATATGTACAAAAATTTTGTTAAGTTTTTTTTTACAGAGTCAGTTGTACAATGGTTATTTATGTTTGCGATGAAAAGTTATGTATATGTATGCATGTTATGTATGTGAATTACCAGCATATATATTTTTTCCTTCCTGGAAAGCTTATGTATGCTTATTTTTTACGGTTATCTATATATATACCCGATTGCAAAGTACAATACATGTTTGTATTTGCTATATATTTGCCTTATTCTATGTATATGATTGCGAGTAGACATATATGTCCAAATGCTAATGAATGTCTACGCATGTATATTCCATCATGTTATGCATATGCACTTTCAATTTATAAATACCTATTCCCACAGGATACATACATTACATTAATAGTTATGTATACTTTTTTTTCTCATATAACTTATTACAAACATGTAAATATGTACACAATTTGCCCGAGTGAAAAGTGCAATATTTTTATGTATTTTCTATATGTCTGCCTTATTATATGTATATGCATGATTATTGAGATGTATGTCCATTTTTTACTCTGCATGTTATGTATATTACTTTCACAATTATCTATGACATAATGCATCTTTCTGTATTTCAATTTTGTAGCATATTGATGTGATATTCTATCACTTGCGCAAGAAATCAAATTAAGGGTAGATCAATAATGCAGATTCACAACAAAAAACTATTTTTTTAAAGACTACATTGAGAAGATGTACCATAAATATCATCTCGATGATTCAGATACGGTACTTTCTTCACAGCATGATTATGCTCAATCTGTTGTTGTGGCCCAAAATAAAGAGGCAATAAAAAACATAATCAAGAAATTTTGCATTTCAACTGGGTTACCATGACACCTAGTTGATGTAGTGTATGTTCCTTTCAATTGCAACAAAAAGTTTCACTGGGTATTAGTTGTTATTGCTCTAAAGGATAGACGCATACGAGTTGATGACTCACTGTCCAATCTAAGAAATATGAAATCATCGATTGAGATTCACAAGTTTGTTGTGATGTTGTCAACTTACCTGTCTGACAGTGAATTTTTTGAAGAAACATCTCGTACAAATTGGACAAATCTTGAAGCATATAGATATAAGATGAGTCAAAGAACACAGTTAGTGAATCAACATTCATTTGAGGTTGAGTATGTGCAATACATTATGCAACAAGAATGTGACAGCTTATAAGGATTCTTCTATATTTTTTATGAACTATTACTATATATGTGTTATACGGAATAACGTGTTTGTTTCTTTGCTTGTAAGTACTATAAAATAATGTATTTACTTTTGTTTGCATGTTAGGGACTGTGGTGTATTTATTGTTAGGTATGTAGAATACCTAAGTGAAGGAATAGGCGTACCTTCTATTGATTTTGAAGCAGAATACCATCGAATGCGATACGCGTCACTCCTTCAGAATTATGGTATTCATAAAGCAAAGAAATGTTATGTAAGTGAAAATGATGACCCTCCAAGACCAAGGACAAAAAATATACCACTTTCTGATGAAAGTGAAATAGTTAGCATTGAGTAGTCTTAAAGATGATTATGGCAAAGACTTCTTTTTTCTATGAATTTATTAGGAATATTGAATGTTAAACTACTTAAGATGTTTTGTATGGTACAATACTGTTATAACACATTTTAACCAATGCATGTGAATTATGGGTAAAAACATTGCATGACTATTGTGTCTTGTATATTAGATATCAAATTATTTGTTTGAGTACATATACATAGATTTTCTGACTGCATATACATACATTGTTATACGTGTAATATAGGATATACATATATTTAAGTTTGCAAAAATAATTTCATAGCTTGAACATTATACATATAACAACTGTACAACAATTCTAAATATTTTTTATATAAATTTGTCAATCCCATATAATTCTTACAGGTTGTAAATGTGTATATGGTTGCCTACATAGAATTTATATACAACGCAAATTAATTACGAATTCATTAAATATCTATTTTTACATATATACATGTACCATAACTTTAACGTATACATATTTTAACTCTGCACATTAACAGCTACTTTGATCCTCTTAGTTAAGTCATGATTATCTACAAATGATTTCAAACATTATGAAAGAAGAAATGCATGTGGAATCATCAATGAAACGATCAATTAATAAACTTATATGGTACACTGCATAAGAATTATACTTATTTCAATGTATGAACACACAAACTACACTATTAAATAAAATCATTAATTACAACTTGATAATGATAACCAAATGACTAGTTTTCAAGAATATAGAAAAACTAATAAACTGTATTTTTTTTATATGTGTGTATGTGTCTACATATACATAGCACTATATGTATAACACTGTATGTATATTAGATAATACGAGTTAACTTATTTATGTATGTTAGATGATATACATAACTATATTTGTAATTTAGATAATATACATAGATGTGTTAAAGTCTACACAAAGGTTATGTATAAATGTGTTACGTATATTGCAAAACATACATATAATGTGTTAGGTATATTTCACCTTATATACATAACATTGTTAAATATATTAACATCAACATCTCATAACTATATAATCTCTATATATATAACTGTTTAAATATACATATAATTTTATTTCTACTAAAATATAGTATTATAACTCACGTTGACAATTACACTAATTGTCCTAATTGAGATGTGTACAAGCAATAATGAAACATCTAATTAACTTTGTAAATACATACACTATACAAATAAGAAAAAATAACTTCAAACTTAAATTTTAAACTGAAGTAAACTCAAATTTATTTAAACATATAAATACGAAACTAAAACAGTTCAATGAAGTAATTTCTAAAAAATTGATAACAAAAATTCAATGATTACTCTTCAATAGTCTAGAAAAACTATAAGTCAGTTCTCCTTTGAAAAAAATTATAGGAATGCCTATTGTGCCCTTCATGTCTACATCGTCCACAACGGTTTGTGCCTAATGAAAGTGTTTTGCTGGACTTCTTCCTCCTTTCTTTCTTTGATCTTCCCCAAAGTCTTTTGTATATCAGTGGTAACACTTCATCCTCATATACACAATTGAAAATATTTCAATGTTTCTTATCTGACATCGGATTAATTAAAACTTCATAAGTCTTCACCAAAGTATTTGGCTTGTAGTATTCTGAATAGCATGGACAAAAATGTTTTACATGTTTAGACTTCAAGACAATGATAGCGTGAGCACATGGTATTTGATCAATTTTAAATCGCGCACAGTTGGATAAATCACTTTCAAGATCAACAATGTACCTCCTTCCAGATTCATAAATTAAGTATATATAGATTGAGGAAGCCTCCACCTGAACAAATAAAAACAAAATTCAACCAGGCAATTTTTTCTAAAAAAAAAAATTTAATTTAATTTTTTACAGTAAATCAAATACTACATATAAATGCATAGTAAAAAATTGAAATTTTATACATACCGTCATTCTCAAAACTTTCACACCGTTAAGAGTTAAAATTTCTTCAAATTTATGATCCAAAATCGTACTTGTATAAGAAGTTATCTCACTGTTTTGACAGTTTCAAGAATAAAATAACATTCGCACCTCTTATAAGAATTCATATATTGGCAATTCCCAGCCTCTACCAAACACCCATTAATATGTTCAGCAATATTCGAAGTCATAATCCAACCTCTGTTTACCGGTGAATGACACCTACTCCACTTTTCATATTTAGCTTCTTGTAGATATTTTTTCACTCTCGAAGCAGCTTGTTCAATCTTTTCCATTAGATAGTCAAAGTTATCTTTTCTTTAAGCCTTAGCCATTGAACAATACAAATCACTAATACTTTCTTTGGTCTTACGAAAGTAACTACAAATATTTTTCAGAGATACCAAATACATGCAAAATGAGGGATATTTGGATATACAACACTGACAGCTTTGATAATATTTTTGTTCCTATTAGATACAACACACATGTTGTCACGTTCTCCGAATGCAGTTTTAAACTGATTGAAAAATCATGTCCATGAGTTGTCATTCTCAATATCCAAACCCATATACACAAGCGGTAATATGTATCCTATGTTATGTATAAAATATATTAGTAAAAGACAACACAAAGTTTTTTTTTCAAAAAAATAAAAAAATTGGTATAAATCATTTTTTCATACACTTAAATAACTATTTACATGTATACAATGTATGTTAAAAAAAATAATATATGTTAACTTTTTACATACCTGCATCATCCAAAGTTTTTACTGAGAGGAGATTTCCTTTATATGATTCACTTAAATACGCACCATCAACAACAACGGGTCTGCAATACTAAAAATCCTTATCATGGGATGCAACGCTATAAACAGATACATGAACCTATTATCTCATGAATTGTGCATTGCAATGTGTGAATTAGAAAACACATTGTTTAATAAATAAATGTATTTCGACATCTGTCTATAACCATCAATCGGACCGCCCCTAAACTTCGCTATGGCACGGTCCTTTGCACGCCATGCCTTCATATAATTTATATCCACACCATATACAACATTCATTTTTTATGATTTTTCGGGGTGTGTGCCTTCTCTTATGGTTAACTAACTTAGGAGCCATGAATTTACAGACAAAAGCAGTAGTCGCCCAAATATTCTTAGTACCCTATCACTCAAAGGGCATGTATGTTCTGGATTAAAATTTTAAATTATAAAAATATTTATTTATTTTATAACTAGATGCTTCCAATGTCCACTTACAATCCTCATTGTAGCATCTGAGGACATAGCTGAAATATAAAAAAGTCATTCAAATGATTATAATTTGTATCAATTCATAAATTTTTAGGCTTTGTATGTTATAAATTCGTTATACTTCAATAAAAAAACACATACACATCACAGTTTATGTAACCATATGTATAAAACACATATACAACACAGAAAATCTACTATACAATTATAAACAAATTAAACATAGATTATTGTTAGTGCTAAACAATATGTATAATGCTAAACAATATGTGTAAAACAATCAACAAGACAAAAATTATTTCATTAAGCATTTTTTATAAATACAGTCCATGTACATGCGACTTATTATAAAATATTTTTTATTGTAGAAACTATTGACGAAATTTTATGTGTGTTACACTAGAATATACATGAAAATGTTTATGTATATGCAACCAGATAACAACTTATTCAATTGTAATTGTAAATAGAATTTTCGCGTGTCTATTTACAGTAGTATAGCTTAACATATACAAAATACATAGAATGTATATGTTAAGTTACAATCAGTTCTTCATACGACCACCCAGATTTTATTTTTTGCAATTTTCTTTCGCAACAACTCTAAATATCATACAACTCTATATAACATTATAATCAAAAAAATAAATACAATCTATGACATACAAGAGTTAACATTATGTGTTGCCCAGTTATAAATTAATATTTATAGTTATAAAATATGGTTCAATTTAGCATTTAAACACATGAAAAATAAATTTACTAACAGAACAAGATAGCATATTACTTTTTTTGTTTGAACGTTTTTCTTTGACATTGAGTCCACGATTCACGATATATTTTGACATCACTGAAACGAGCGTCTTTTTATCCTTATACATTTGTTTCACCTTCATATCAATACTCTTACTATCATATATCAAGTTATCAATTTCAAATTCTGGCACATATAAAGCATATTGATTTTGTGTCTCAGCAACAGCGAGAGCCATAGCATCAGATTCAACACTCTCCACGCAAATAACAGCTCATATTTCTCTATTGAACTTTGTGTCCTCTGCACATTTATCAATAGTTGATATTCACAATGGATACGTCACTCACTGGTTGAGATTTCTTTATCTCGACATACAATCGAATGTTATTATCATTCTGGATATGAAAAGGTGATTCATTATCGTCGACAACATAACATACATCAATATTTTTTTAGTTTCGTCAATATTTAATTCGGAAGCAATTGATGAAATCAACCTCAAATAATTTACTGATTCAACAACAACAATCCCTTCACTTTTATAATTCACATATTCTGTTTTGAATCTTCATTGACCAGAGTACCTTAAAAGAATAACAATATTCATCTTCTTTAATTTCAAATAATTTTTTTTCTTCCAAAAATAATAAAAAAAATCTCAAATTGTATTTAATTTACATTTTTCATCAGATTTGAGTTTTATGTATTTGTGGTTTTCAAATTTTAAAATTCAGTTGTTGTTACATCATTTAAGGGATGCAGTAATTAACTTATTAAATTAGTTGTGTTAATTACGTTATTAATGGCAGAAAATTCGTTATTTCCTTTTTTGAAGGACTTTAACATATTCGCATATACAAAAATTGCTATGTATATGTCGGCAAAGTTGTTATGTATATGTCAACTGACAAATGTGTATTAATAGGAAGAGAAAGTAAACTAATTAAAAAGGTAGGAGAAAGTGTAATTAATTTTAAAAGATTGATATTTATATTATTTATACTTTTTAGTTTCATGACATATTTTGATTTCGAACTCAAATAATAATGACATGGATGTGCACTTGTTGAATAATGAGAAGCCTCACACAAATATGACATGTCACACCTCATTGATCATAAAAAAAAAATCAATCAAGTGATGGTTAACAAACTGATATTGGAAAAAAACAATTTCATTCAGCCATAAAAAATCAAAAGTAAAAAGAGCAAGATTCCTCAAAGATTAGAGTCTAGAATCAAAATATGTCAAGAAACTAAAAAAAAGTACCAATCTATGCTATATAAAAAAAAATATCAAAATAGGCTTTGTGCACTTAATAAGTGCACAATACCTTTAGATTTTAACGGAAGGCATCTAGACGACGTCAAAAAAAGTGAAGTTCATATTGTTCACTAAATAAGTCCATAATTCATTTTTTACGGAGGGTGTGTTTGGTATGATGGACAATGTTTTCTAGAAAATATTTTTTCATTTTTTCATGTTTGGTTATAAAAAAATTTTGAAAAAATATTTTTCAAGGTGACTTATTTTTCATCTTTCCTGATAACTCAAGGAAAGTCATTTTACAGATAAAAAATATGAAGTCGTACCCACCCTGATAGGATTATACCCCCACCACTCTTCTTCATTGCACCCACAAACAGATCAGGTCGTCTCCAATTTTAGGGCTTTCTCCCTTCTCTCTCTCTTCTCCACCAGTGCAAGAATTTCAAAGGTATGTCCATAACTAATTTCTTTTATGGTGCTTGGTCAAAAATTTCTTCAATTTTTTTTCTTTTGCTTGTTTGAATTTCTAATTTGAGGCCAATTTTGTTCAAAAATTGAAATTTGAACTTCTTATTTGAGTTCAATTTTGCTCAAAAATTGAAATATGGGTTAACTTATCTATGAAAATTGAAAAGTTATTGTGAGTTAGTTGAGAGATTAGCATTAGACTGAAGCTATATGAGTATCTTAGCTTTAATAATTGATGCCAATTTTATGAAGTTGACTTGTGAATATTTCCAGTAACAATATTGTTTCCCAAAGATGTTGTGTTAATGTTATTGAATTTGGACTATTAAAATCCCACAGATCTTGATTACATTTATGGTAAGTCATGTTTTATTTGTTATAATTTCATTTGGAAAATTATCGGAGCTTTAGAGGCATTCATTTGTGAAGAACAAAAAGTTAACTTCTTTGCTGGTACAAAAAGATCTAAACAGAGAGACATGGAACACTTTGGAATACGATCCATACAACCGTGTAATGAAATCTTGAGGAACACCAAATACAGATGCATCTTTACTTTAGCACACTGGTGTAATATGACAAATGTATATTGAAGTTGATATTGTTGGTCAACAATTGTTGCTCTCCTTTTGTCAACAATTGTTGCTCATATTTCAACAATTGTGGATGATGAAGACATTTGTGACTTTGTGTTTTCAACATTAGTGGCTGCATTCATACATGAAGGCAAGACTTTTGAGGTCTAGATTTGGCTATAAAAGCCAATGCTACTTCATTTGCAAAGACACCTCCACAACATTTCAATAGCCAATCTCTCCTTTATATTTTCTTCTTTCTCTACTTCTTGGTTGAGTATTTCTATACTCGTAGAGAATTTGTAAGGGGCTATTTTGTCTTGTTAGTCCCGAAAAAATATTTTGTACTCTCGTCAATATTAGTGAAATTTTTTGGCTCTCTCGCCGGTGGTTTTTTACCTCTATTTAAAGAGGTTTTTTCCACCTAAAACCTTGGTGTCAAGTTTACTGTTTTTATTAATTTCTCGTAATCTTTGGTTGAATTTATCACGCTTCCATACTCTGTAGCCCTACAAATTGGTATCAAAGCCACGATAATTCAACCGGGATTTTTTTATTAAAAATGTCGACGAAGTTCAATATTGAGAAATTTGATGGTAAAATTAGTTTTGCTATCTGGCGAGTCCAGATGCTGGCTGTTCTTACCCAGAATGGCCTAAACAAGGTTCTGCTCGACAAATCGGCGAAGCCAGCCACTACAACGGAGGAGCAGTGGGAAGAGACGGATGAAAAGGCGTTATCCACAATCCAATTATGCTTGTCCCGTGAGGTGCTACGCGAAGTCATCAATGAGAAAACTGCAGCCGGCATATGGAGTAAATTGGAGTCTCTGTACATGACCAAAAGTCTTGCAAATAAACTCCGGTTAAAGGAGCGACTTTTCACACTCCGTATGTCTGAAGGTACACCCATCCAATCTCATCTTGGTGAATTTAATTCCATCATAATTGATTTGGAAAATCTGGATGTCGAAATTGATGATGAGGATAAAGCCGTACTACTTATTGTTTCTTTGCCACCCTCATATAGACATTTCAAAGAAATTATGCTATATGGTAATAATGTTACCTTGAGCTTTGATGATGTCAAGTCTAACCTACTGTCCAAAGAAAAATTTGATACCCAAATTCATTCTGAAAGTTCGGGTGAGGGACTAGTAGTTAGAGGGAGAAACCACGAAGTAGGTGCTAGCGGTAAAAACCAATCCAAATCCAAAGGTAAAAACTCTAAGTATTGCCGTTATTGAAAGAAAAGAAATCATGAAATCTCTGAGTGCTACAAATTGAAAAATAAGCAAAACAGAGACGATAAGGGTAAGCAACCCGAAAAATCTGCCGAAGCTAGTTTTGTAGAAACCAAATCTGATGGAGAGTGTTTTATTGCTTCTGGTACTGAACAAAGGTCAAAAAATGAGTGGGATCTTGATTCTGGTTGTACATTTCATATGTCTCCTAATAGAGACTGGTTTACCACCTATGAATCTTTTAATGGTGGTCTTGTCTTAATGGGCAACGATGCTCAATGCAAAGTTGTCGGCAAAGGCACAATCAAAATCAAGACACATGATGGAGTCATTAGAACTTTGACCAGTGTCAGACATGTCCCTGATTTGAAACGGAATCTCATTTCCCTAGGCACTCTTGAATCTCAAGGGTGTAGATACTCAGCTGAAGGTGGAGTTTTAAAAGTGTCCAAAAGAGCTCTTGTGTTACTAAAGGCAATTCGATCTGGTAGTTTGTATTTGCTTCAGGGTTCAACTGTTATAGGTTCTGCAGCCGTCGCCTCATCAAACAAAGACAACACGAAGTTGTGGCATTTGAGATTGGGCCACATGAGTGAGAAGGGAATCCAAATTCTCAAAAAGAAAGGCTATCTTGGCAACCATTGTACCGGTAAGGTCGATTTCTGCGAGCATTGCATTTTTGGTAAGCAGAGAAAGGTTAGCTTTTCAAAATCCATTCACAGGACCAAAGGTACTTTGGACTACATCCATTCAGATCTTTGGGGTCTATCGAGAGTTCCCTCCAGAGGTAAATGTCATTATATGCTGACATTTATTGATGATTTTTCACGTAAACTCTGGGTATATTTTCTCAAGCAAAAGAATGAAGCTTTTTCCACCTTTAAAGAGTGGAAATTATTAATTGAGAACCATGTATGTCATCTGAAGAAATCTCTTTATGGTTTGAAGCAATCACCAAGACAATGGTATAAAAGGTTTGATTCCTTCATGACTGGACATGGCTATTCTAGAAGTAGTTAAGATAACTGCGTCTATTTTCAAAAAATATCTGATGGATCACTAGTATACTTGCTGTTATATGTTGATGATATGTTAATTGCTGCAAGAGATAAAACTCTTGTTGACAAGTTAAAGGTGCAGCTCAACAGTGAATTTGATATGAAAGATCTAGGTCCTGCCAAGAAGATTCTTGGAATGGAGATTAACAGAGATCGTCAAGCTGGAAAACTTTTTCTATCACAGAAAAAGTATGTAATGAAGATGCTTGACAGATTCGAAATGCGAGATTGCAAAGCTGTTAATACTCCACTTGTTGTCCACTTCAAGTTGTCATCAGATCAGTGTCCACAATCAGAAGAGGAACAAAGGCGCATGTCACATGTCCCGTATTCTAATGCAGTCGGAAGCCTTATGTACGCTATGGTATGTACTAGGCCTGATTTGGCTTATGCGGTTAGTGTTGTTAGCAGATTGATGCACAACCCAGGAAAACAGCATTGGGAATCTGTCAAATGGATCCTTCGTTACTTGAAGGGTTCTCCTGATATTGGTTTGGTATTTGATAGACAAAGGTCTGATCCAGGAGGCGTAGTTGGTTATGTTGACGCCGACTACGGTGGTGATTTAGATCGGAGAAGATCACTTTCAGCCTATATCTTTACACTCTGTGGCTCTGCTATCAGTTGGTATTCATCACTTCAAGCCATTGCGGCTTTGTCCACCACTGAAGCAGAATATATTGCTACTACTGAAGGAGTGAAAGAGGCTATCTGGCTCCGAGGCTTGGTTGCTGAACTTGGTTTACAACAACACATTCTTGTTATATTCTGCGACAGTCAGAGTACTGTCCACTTGGCCAGGAATAGCAAGCATCACTCAAAGACCAAGCATATTGATATTAAACGCCACTTTATCCGAGATATTGTTGATGCAGGAGAAATTACTGTGGAAAAAATTCATACAACTGAAAATCCTACAGATATGTTAACCAAACCACTTCCAGCCGCTAAGTTCGATCATTGCTTGGACTTAGCTGGTATTATTCATTGTTAACAGGTTTTCATGGTGAGAGAGTATTTCCGGTCAAAAGGAGATCAAGGTGGAGATTTATTGGTCAACAATTGTTGATCTCCTTTTGTCAACAATTGTTGCTCATATTTCAACAATTGTGGATGATGAAGACATTTGTGACTTTGTGTTTTCAACATTAGTGGCTGCATTCATACATGAAGGCAAGACTTTTGAGGTCTAGATTTGGCCATAAAAGCCAATGCTACTTCATTTGCAAAGACACCTCCACAACATTTCAATAGCCAATCTCTCCTTTATATTTTCTTCTTTCTCTACTTCTTGGTTGAGTATTTCTATACTCGTAGAGAATTTGTAAGGGGCTATTTTGTCTTGTTAGTCCCGAGAAAATATTTTGTACTCTCGTCAATATTAGTGAAATTTTTTGGCTCTCTCGCCGGTGGTTTTTTACCTCTATTTAAAGAGGGTTTTTCCACCTAAAACCTTGGTGTCAATTTTACTGTTTTTATTAATTTCTCGTAATCTTTGGTTGAATTTATCACACTTCCACACTCTGTAGCCCTACAGATATGATAAAATTTCTCTACTCCTTGCCTGAGCAGTGACGTTTTGAGATTTTGCTTTTTTTTATCACACACCTCAATGCACCTACTAGGTGCAGTTTATATAACACGTACGTAACCTTATTTCTGAAAAAAAAAATAAAGAAGTTACTAGTGAAAGCATGAATTGGTTATACCAATTTGATTTGTTTCGTGCCTTTCGTTGATTGAGAAAATGGATCAAATTTTACATAATCAAACCTATGTAGCTGTACAAAAAAGTAAGAGTTGGTAAAAATAAAAAGTGATTTTACCAATCTGATTTATTTGGTAACCTTTATTCAGCAACAAAATGCATCAAATTCTAACCTGATTAAATCTAAAATCATCTTCTAGTAGTAATCAGGACAAAGTATTATTTCATAAAAAGATCCCATTTTTACTTTTTTTTAATTAACCTGGTGTCCGAACCAGCTTAGTCGTATCTTGAATAATGTCATGGGATACTTGGTACTAACTTATTTTGATTTACGGGTCTACTCGTTGCTTAGTTTCCTCACTGAGATTCAATTACCAACTCCAATCTTTTGAATATATTAGGACCAGTAAATAGCTTTAAATGAAATTTATATGAGCATCCAATGAAGTGAGGTGTTTGTGACTTTCAGTATTCGTAACCAAAAGACAAAAGAATGTCCTGTTTGTAGGATGTGATGCTTCTAGATTTAAATTAACCAGTTTAATTTAGCCCATTGTTGGCTTTAAAATATGGTAATTGTCAAAAATTGCTGAAGATAATTTTGTGTGCTATGTTTAGCTTATATGGCTGATTTGAACTGAAAAGGAAACAACTGAATTTTCTTTTTTCTGCTACAATACTAGTGTATTAGAACAGCTGCAACATATTCTATCATTCAAGATCATATTTGGTGATTGTTACTATTTATTCTCTAGCGAATGATTCTTTCTTCTCATGAATATAAGTGGGGGTAACATCGCATGTTCATTCGATCGTTGCTACTAATCAGGTGCCCTGTATTTGGTTCAACACTGACAAAGAGGCCAACACCTTATAAATTTCCATCACTTCTTATTCTAAAAGTTTGGTACTCCTGTAGAAAATGTTCTCAGTGTCATATGAGAATATTAATGTTAGTCATACTAGGAAACTAGGGCAGACATAGCACAAAGTCCTTGAAAAGGCTACTTCAGCACTCATTTTATTTCGATACAGCATTATGAACTACAGCATCCAAGAAATGGTGTCCCTTTTTTATCCTAACCATGGGCGGATTTAGGGGTATAAGTCTCGCGAACCCGGTCACTTTCGTGTGGATCTCGTGAATGATTCTTTATGAAGCTGTGAAGTGTTTAACATTGATTTTATTTTTAAGCCCAACTGTTTATGTTACATTAATCTATTAGAATCAAATAAATTTGACACCAAATTTTCTCTAATCTTTGTATTGTAGGTACTTTCCAATCATAACAAGTTAATCAACAAAAAAATTAAAATGTTTGACGAAATGTCTCTTGTGTGTGGAAATGATTAGGCTAGGGAAGATTGTGCTAAATCATTCAAAGATGTAGATTTTGATAGTTTTTCTGAGAAAGATAATAATAATGACCTTGTAGGACCATCCATTGAAAAGGATGTGCAAGTAATCGAAGCTTCTCAAATCAAGGCAAGTCGCAAAAGAAAACATTCTTTTGAGGTGCAAGATGTCGTAGGTGATATATCAATAAAATTTGGAGAAGTGGCAACGACAATCGGTAGAATGGTTGATAGTCGTCTAGATGTGACAAAGTTGTATGAAGAAGTTATGGTAATGGAAGGTTATAATGAAGATTTCCTCGGTGATGCTTTTGATTATTTGGTGCAAAGCGACACTTTAGCTAAGACATTCATGGTCAAAAATTAAAATCTTCGTAAGGTGTGATTGGGACGATTCAAGCAACAACAATAGTGACACATATTGGTTGGTTTAGCTTCATAGGATTTGGAAGCAACTATTATACACGCTTTTGTTTTTGATAATGTATCATGTATTTGCTTCCAAACTTCTCTCCTTTCTTTTGTTTTTGATAATGTATGGTGTATTTGCTTTCAAATTTATCTCTTTTGTGCATTTGTGGGAATTGATTAGGAAGCTTGAATTACATAAGTAATAGTTGCTTAAATTTTAGAGTCTTGTAATATATTGATACTCGATATTGGTATAATTCGTTATGCTTAAATTAGTTCTGACAGAATGTTGAGTTGCCTGATATACTAGTTAATTGTTCAGTAGTATTTTTTGAAAATTATTTTTTCTCTCACCGATCAAACAACTCAAAACATTTTTTAGAAAAATATTTTCCACCCACCAACCAAACATGAGAAAATAAGTAGAAAATCAACTTATTTTCAAGTAAAATATTTTCCATCATACCAAATACATCTAGATTGTGCACTTATTTAGTGCATAATTTTTTTTATTCAACATTGTGCACTTATTTAGTGCACAATCTATTTACTTATAGATATACATTTATTTCATGGTCCAATTTAATTTTTTCTTAAAGATTGTGCACTTTTTTAGTGCACAATTCATTTATTTATAGATTGTGCTAAAAAAAAGTGCACAATATATTATTTTTCGATTGTGCATTTTTTTAACCACATTCAGTGGACAAAAGACAATCTTTATATGATTTGGGTTAAGACCAGGTATAATGTAGGGATTTTCTTTACTTCGTTTCCTAATGTTTTGGCCGACAAGGTGGCAGCTATTTTGAGGATGAGAAGCGCAGGAAAGAGTCCATTTTGAAATGAATTCACTTTTTCTTAAGAATTTGTAAGGAAAACAGAGATTTCAAAGTTTTTGTTTGTTCATTTCCTTGACACAAAATTAACTCATTTGTAGAACTTGGACCAATTCTCAGAAGACGAGAATAACGATGCAGTTCGTTCTATTGAACTCTCTCTTCAAGAATCAAAGGGAAAAGAAACATATACCGGTGGTAAGCGTCAATGATGTAGTCTTTTCATCTCGCCTTTTTAACCTAATTGTTGTTTTAGCAAGAAGTTTGTATTTTAACTCTAGCCACTACTTTCAAGATTTTGGGACTTAGGCTATCTTAAATATAGATTTGGTCATTTTTTCACAATATATTATTTTTGGATTGTGCACTTTTTTTTTAGTACACTTCCATTTATTTATAGAATGTGCATAAAAATGGACGCTATAAATAAATAAATTATGCACTAAAAAAAATACATAATAAAAAATTAATATATTATGCACTTTTTTAGTGTACTCCAATTATTTATAGAATGTGCATAAAAATGAACAATATAAATAAATAAATTATGCACTAAAAAAATACACAATAAAAAATTAATATATTATGTACTTTTTTAATATACAATCTACAAATAAATAAATTATACAATAAAAAAGTGTGCAATTTTTTAAAAAAGTAAATTCTCCCATGAAAATAAATATATATCTATAAATAAATAAATTATATACTAAATAAGTACATAATATTGAATAAATAAGTACACAATTCATAAAAAAAAAAAAAAAAATTGTATTATAAAAGCCCAATACCTCTTTCACGGGCTGATATCTTCCGTTAAAATCTAAATGCCCAATCTCAACTTCAACTTTTTTAAGGGCATCAATCTTTTATTAAAATCTAAAGATATTGTGCTCAAGTGATAAAGTCTATTTTAATACTTGTGTTTTTCGACATGGATTGATATTTTTTCTCTCAAAGATAACTCCTCTGTTATTCCATGGAATCCACACAATGTGTTGTCAAATAATAAAAAGCCCCACATAAATATGACATACACACCTCACTCATAATATAAAAATTTACAGCCAAGCGATGGTTAACAAACTGATATTGGAAAAAGTACAGTTCCATTCTGCCACAACAGATCAAAGGTAAAAAGACCAAGATTCCTCAAAGATGACACAGGTTCCTCTCTGGTTATTCCATTACATTTTAAACTAAACAAGAAGACCACTCCCGGCCAGAAAACTAAATACTTCAATGATTCAACAAAAAACGAAACAGGCTGTCCTTTCTCCAGCATCAAAACCTCAAGCAACAGAAGCCATGTGGCAGATCAAATCAATCACTCGGGAGCTGCATAAATGAGAAATATTTGTGTTGTAATCAAGAATTGGCACCGTAAAAAATTCCAAAGCTAGTGTGTGAAGATGAGCAAAGAGAAGTTGATGCACACTACCTGTAACCCCACTCGTTGTCGTACCATGCCACAAGTTTCACGAATTTCTTGCTCAAGGCAATTCCAGCCTTGGCATCGAAAATGCTCGACCTGGACCAAAAATTAAATTTCACATTAGACCACACGCAGTTCAAGAATTAAGTGTACACCCCTTCTGAGTAAACTGAACAAAAGCATATACCTGCTGTCACCAACAAAGTCCGTGGAAACAACATCATCTTCGGTGAAACCCAAGATACCCTTCAACTTACCCTCTGATTCCTGCCTATGAGCAGAGAACACAGAAATCAGTTTTGCTTCACAAGGAACCAACAATAGAACAACACAAGTGATCAAACAGACACTCACTTGATTGCAGCCTTAATGTCATCATAAGAGGCTTCTTTCTCTAGTCTTACAGTAAGATCCACAACAGATACATCCACAGTTGGAACTCTAAAGGCCATTCCAGTCAATTTGCCATTAAGGGCTGGGAGCACTTTTCCAACAGCCTACATATAATGAATTCAACTTGATCAAACAATATATAAGAGTATTAAATCTATCAGCAAGTAAAAAGGATCTGCTTTGGAACTTTAAAGACAAATCGATTAAAACCTTGTCAAATAATCAAAGGCTTAAGGTATCATGTGATAGTGTAATGACACAGATATTGGAAAACTACCTTGGCTGCACCAGTGCTGCTAGGAATGATGTTGAATGAAGCAGCTCTTCCACCTCTCCAATCCTTCATGGATGGACCATCAACAGTCTTCTGGGTGGCTGAGCAACAAAACATAGCAGGTTACAAACTAGATACAAAAAATTCATCATATTCAAAGTTAACTAAGAAAAAACTGACCAGTCATGGCATGGACAGTGGTCATGAGACCCTCGACAATGCCAAACCTATCATTGATAACCTTAGCCAAAGGTGCAAGGCAGTTAGTAGTACAACTAGCATTGGAGACAATGTTCAAGTCTGGCTTGTACTCATTCTCGTTGACACCCACAACAAACATGGGGGCATCTTTGCTAGGAGCAGAGATCACAACCTTCTTGGCACCACCCTAACCACACAAACATACAAAATCAATTAATTTCAACTTTGATTTCGATTAAGAGAGAATATCCTTGTCGTGATTTACGAACTAATAAACTTGATTGAAAAATCGAGGATAAAATGTACATAGGATGTTCCTATAAAGCACATTTTATTTATTTATTTTATTGAATGACAAGGTTATTAAAGAAAAACTAATAAAAGCAGGACATCGCATTGTTTTCTCCGCAAGCATAGATCTAACACAATAAACAAGATTTAAAATGTTCAAACGAAGTACATAAATACTAGAGGCTATATCAATGATAAATCAAATCTAACAGCAGAAATGCAAATGGAGAAATCAAATAGTTAAATGAAAGCAGATGAATGATACCTTCAAGTGAGCAGCCGCCTTGTCCATGTCAGTGAAGACACCAGTTGATTCAACAACGAAGTCAGCACCAGCTTCAGCCCATGGGATTTCTTCTGGATTCCTTTAGCAATTAGCGCAAATTTATTCAGCACCAAACGAAACTAAAATACAACCATAAATCTAGGTTATTTTCAGGGGTATAACAAACCTGATTCCAAAGACTCTTACAGATTTCTCACCAAAGAGAAGAGTCTTCTCGTCTTGGACCTTAAGCTCGTGGTGCTTCCATTGTCCATGTACTGTATCATACTTAAACATGTATGTCTACAAACAAATAACAGATAACAGAGATCCAAAGTTAGTCTCTCACAGATCCACACAAAACTATACAATCACTAAATAGATCTAGCAAAACAAACTGTACCAACCATGTAATCAGTAGAGATAAATGGATCATTCACCGCAACTAGTTCAACGTTATCTCTCTGGAGAGCAACTCTAGCGACCAAACGACCAATCCTGCCAAATCCTGATTCAAATTAAAAAAAAAAAAATCAACAAACACGGGCAGATCCAACACAATTAAAAATAATAAAATTACTATAGTAAAAGAAGTTACCGTTGATTCCGATCTTGATCTTTGCCATGGCGGAAAAAATGGGGAGAAAACTGTAATGAAAGAAATTTGGTTCTGTAATAAAGTAAGAGAATACCAAGAGTCAAATGTAAGTTGCAAGAAGTGTAGGTGCTGTAGTGGGGAATATAAAGGGGTAAGCAGGGGGGCGAAGCACGTGAGTGGTGTCACGTGATTAGTGTTTGTCTTGGTGAAAAAGAAACAAGATTGCCGAGACAGCAAGCATGGTTTGAACCGTCGGAAACTTCTAGAAACTAATACTTCCTTGTAACCAATTTGACTTACCATAAAATTTAAAAAAAAAAAATATTTATAAATCTTATAATTTTAAATTAAAATTGTATTAAATGTATTAAAATATTTTTTAGTTTTGTGATTCTAAACATGAAATGTGAAAAATAAAAATAAAAATATTATTAAAATTAAAATAAAATATTTATTTTTAAATGAATTAAAAAAAAAAATAGAACATTCTTTATTAAGTAGTGAAAATAGGTAATACATGGGGTTACAGTGTTTCAAACCTGGCGGATCCGGTTGATTTGGAATTTTTGAAAATCAAGATGGTAAATTTCTTCCTTACGTCTCCCACAGATTTACAGAAGTATTCCTTTCAATTTTTTAAATTTGTTTCATTTGAATTATATTTATATTTTTAAATATTTATTTTTTAATTTTTTTAAAATAATATAACAAAAATTTTCGATTATGTCATTATTCAATATCATAAAAAAGGAAAATTTAATAATAATATATTAATAAATTACTTTTATTTAATAATAAATAAAATGGAGGGAGCATTGTATAACCGCTAATCTATATCTATAATCTATCTATATTTATATCTATATTTATATTTAAATCTACATCTACAATATATTAAAAGTGTAAAGTGTCTTAGATATATTGTTTGAACTTTTAACCCTTCATTAAAAAGCCTTTGCTTTAGACAAAATTGTTTTTTTAATTTTTTTTCTAATATTTAAGATTTAAAAATTAATTAAATATATTTATGATAAAACCTTTCCTTATTAGAAGTCATCAAAACTAATGACAATTAATATTTTTTTCATTAGTTTAAAAATTTTAAATCAACTAAATTTAATTTTAAAAAGATTTGAAAAATTTAAAAATAAATATAAAAGCGTTAGAATAAGAAAAATTTTAAAAATGTCAATTTCTATAAGTATTAAGTACATAATAAGAATATAAATCATTAAATAAATAAGAAATTTAAAATATAAAGGAAGAATTCTAAATTATAGAAAAATAATTAGGTGTTTATTTTTAATAGTAGAACAATATTTCACTAAATAAATAAGAAATTTAAAATTTAAAATATAAAGAAAGAATTCTAAATTATAGAAAAATAATTAGATGTTTGGTTTCAATAGTAGAACTATAATTAATTTTCCTTTTGAATGAAGAATGTTTTAGGAGTGTGAAATCAAAAGGATGTTTTAGGAGTGTGAAATCAATTAAAACTTCCATAATTAAACTATTATATACGATTCCTAATTATAGATAGAACAAAATATAAGAACTAACATTAATTTACACCAAAAATACATTATAATCATTATACTTTTGATTGAAAAGAAATGAAAATTTTGTTGTATACTTACTTCTAGGTTTGGAATTCATCTAAGTTTTCTTTGTTTGACATTCTTATATCCATTAGGATTCATTATAAATTTAATTTTTAAAAATAATTAAATATAAATATTTTTAATTAGGGATATTCAATTAAATTAATCTTATTACTCGATTGTATTCTTACGAAACTCATTCATGTTTCAAATAATAACCTAATTTCTAGGTTTGGTTGCATAGTTAGAAGTCTTAAAACATCTCACGGCTTATTGCAATATTCCAGATCTATATATATTATATTTCTGGACAATTATGTCACAATAAAAATATAATGTTTAATATATGCAAAGAGTCCTAAAATTCATTGAAAACTTCGTCACCAGCCCCTCTATTTATTTTGAATCCAATAAAAATTAAATAAATAAGTTTTACCCTGTCTTGATGAGTTGTATGTCTATTCACTCTAAACTATAAAATATTTAAGAATAAAATCCATCTCGATAATTTATATGATTCTTGAACTGTAGAATATTTTAAGTATAAAATCCATCTCAATGAGTTACACGCTAGGGTCGAGATCCATTAATCTTTGAGTTTGAATTATAGAATGTTCGAAGTATCAAATTTTGAGCTTTATTGAAAATTAAGAGGTATGATAGGGTAAGAATTCATACTGAATTTTTTTTAATTGAGTAATTTTATATGTGTTAAATTTGACTCTTACCTTAATTTTGCATATGATTTTATGTTGTTGCACTGTTTATCTTAAGGTTCTTGTCCGAGAAAAGTTTGAGTATTCATTTTTGGATTTCAAAAATATCAGGGAATTACCAACCCCCTAGATTCCATAACATTATGTGTATAAGTATCAATTTAGTTAATTTCAGTTGTCTGTGGTACACTGTAGACATGAATTTATGCTTTAGAAACTTATTATGATTAGGATTTACTTTACTTTTTAATGACAACAACCATACCAACAATTTATCTATCAAAATCATGGAAGAGTGGTAGATATAAGACGCATCCAAATATTTGCAGGGAGTCTTCCACCTTCCAACAAAGATTCGTAAGAGGCTTTTTAAGATTCGCAACATGCTAGATGTGGCTTCCTTCAAGTAATAGATCTTCGATCCTCGGTGAACATTGATTGAGTGGAGGAAACTATCTTAACGTGTAGGATCATTGATAATTTACTTTGAGTTGTTAGAAATGTCTCTCTCCTATTTTAATTTCCTAGATAGAAATTATTATATTAAAATATGAAGAATCTTTGAAAAGTGAGTTCAACTTTTTACACTTCACTAAAAATCTTCGCAATAGATAAAATTATTTAATTTTAAATAATTAAACATTACATGTGCGAGACATGTGCAGTCAAACTAGTAAGATTAATAGCTGAAAATGAAAGGCCAATTTTCATTAAAAATAAATATTAGCAGTAAAAGTAATATTAGCAGAAGTGACTTATCTCATTTAAGAGGTCAAGAATTATTTGGCTGGACGGTAATGTGTTATAAGACTGTTTGATCAAACTTATTTTTTTTTCTCAAAGTGCTTATTTTTCTGAAAAGTAAGGTGTCTGGCCAAATAGTTGGGACAACAAAAATATTTCTAGGAAATAGCAGAAGCAATTTTTCAAAAGTTAAAAAAAAGTAGTTTCTCTTTAAAAATGTCAATTTGTGAAGAAAACAAGCAAAAACTCGAAGAATTCCATGGAGGAAACCCAATTTGAAGTCGGTGAAAGAGAAAGTAAAGAGAGAAAAATATCTTCTTATTAGAAACTGAAAAATGAATCAATTGTCACTGTATAATTCAACTACACTATATATAAAAAGGTACAATACAAAATAATTAATGAGTTATGTGCTTTAGTCTGGGCATGGGTCAGTATCAATAGACCTGGTGAATGTAGTTCATGATGTATGTTAACGTGCCCCAACAAGCTAGAGGGTGAGAAAACACCCATCTTGGAAAGAAGGAACTGATGATGAACACCAGGAAGAGGCTTCGTCAAAATTTCAGCAAGTTGAGACCGAAACGCAATATGATAAAGTGTAAGCAAACCGGTAACAAGCTTTTCATGAACAAAATAATAGTCAAGCTCAATATATTTGGTGCGCTCATGAGCAATAGGGCTCTTAGCAATACTGATAGCAACTCTTTTGTCACAGAAAAGAGGAATTAAAGAGGAAACTGAAACACTAGATCAGCAAGCATTCGAACCAACCAAGTGAGTTTAGCTACAATCTTTCTCAAGGCTCTATATTTAGCTTCTGGAAATGATAAGGAGACAGTAAGTTATTTCATGGACTTCTACCCAATGTGATGAAATAGGCAATGACATACCTTCTAGAAGTTGGGTAAGTAGCCCAATCAAAATAAGAGAATGCATGAGTCAAAATTATAAAGAATTATTAAATAAAATACATTTGCCAGGATCCTTGTTTAAGTACCTCAAAACATGCAAACCAATTAAGAAATGAGTAGATCTAGGAGCACTTAGGAGCTGACTTAGATATTGTACTAAAAGAGAGATATCGGGTCTTGTATGTTGCAAGAAGTTGAACTTCCTAACCAATCCTCTATAGTTGAAAGGGTCCCAAAGAAAATCACCTAATTCAAGGGTAAGTTTAAAATTAATATCCAATGGAGTGGCAACAAGAGCTGTAGAAGAACAACTAAATTCAGATCGTACGTCTTTGGAGAACTTATGTTGATGAATTATAATACCATTAGCAACCTTGGAAACCTTAAGGCCTAAAAAATAATGGGTATCCTCAAGTTTCTTAAATCTGATTTGGCAATCCAAAAAAATATTTAAAAGAATCCATTTATACTACATCATCACCAGCAAGCAAAATATCATCAACATAGACAAAATTAAAATAATAGAGGAACCAAAAGACTTAGTGAAAAGAGAATAGTTATTCATACTGGAGGAGTAACCTCTAGAAAATAAAACAGTAGATAGCGTAGTAAACAACTACTTAAAGGCGTGCTTAAGACCATAAAGAGACTTCTTAAGTTTAAAAACAAGACGAAAGAGAAAAATGAAGAAATAGTGAGACCAAGCGAAATTTTCATATATACCTTCTCAGAAAGATTCCTATATAAGAAGACATTATTGGCATCAAGTTGGTATACTATCTAAGAATTCTTGACAACAAGGGCAAGAAGAACTTTGATGGTTGTGAATTTCACCATAGTATAGAAAGTCTCAGTATCACCTAAATCAGCTTCCTATCCCATCTATCTATAAGAGTTGCTTGACACTCAAGTGTGAGAGCAAGGGATCACCCAACGAATGGATGAGCTTCTTTGGCCCGAACCGAGGAATCCCTTAGGGTTATTTGGAGATCATCTCTCACTATAAGCCTAGTTTTATACCTCTCAATGTTATCATTAACTTTTATTTTAATCTTATATACCCATTTACAAGAGATAACTTTCTTATGTGGTGGTAAAGAAATAATTTCCCAGGTCTGATTTGCCTTTGAAAACTAAAATTCTTTCATTATGGAATCTGGACACGTAGGATTATACACTACCTGATGATAGGATACTAGTTCTCGTAAGCATACCACGTGAGAGAAAGAAATGGTGAATGTGGGTGTAGAATAGCACAAATAATCTTGGAGGTAAAATGGAGGGGCAATATGCCTAGTAGACCTCCTCATAATATGGTGTATAACAAAGAGAGTAGGTGCAATTGAAGAACCAAGAGAAATTAAAGACGAAGAGAAAACATGTTTAGTAAAATGAAAAGGTGAAATGTGAGAAGAAGAAAAAGACTTAGAATATGAGGAGGTAGGAAAGAAGGTATGTTCATCAAAAGACACCTCCCTTGAGATGAAAATAGATTTGGTGAAAATATTAAGGAGTTTGTAAGCTTTATTGCAAAAATAACAGCCAAGGAAAATGGAAAAATTACTCTAGGTTGGAGCTTCTCTCTTAAAGAAAGGGAAATTATAGCATATACAAGACAAGACACCCAAAAGACCTTAAATAAAAATAAGTAGGGTGACCATATAAAACTTCATAAGGGGTTTTGTTTAAAAACGACAAAAAGATGGAAACATATTCATTAAATAGGTGGTAGTGAGAAAACACTTACAGGTAACTTGGATTGAAAAAGAAATGCTCTAGAGGTTTTCAAAAAATATTTATTCTTTTTTTCAACCACCCCATTTTATTGGGTGTGTGAGAGTAAGATGTTTGGTGGAGTATGCCCAGAGAAATGAGAAACTAATTATGGGTGGAAGGAGAACCTAGCTCAAAGGTATTGTTAGTTCTGATAACTTTGATTGAAGTATGAAACTGAGTGTTAATCATAGTAATAAAAACCTTAATCACAGATAATGCATTGCTTTTACAGAAAAGAAGAAGGGTGTTTGTCATTCTACTTTTATCATCCATAATGGTAAGAAGGTATCTAAATTCATTGTAGGTGTAGGTGCGATAGGGATCCCAGAGGTCAAAATGGATAAGCTGGAACAAAGAGGTGGAATGGGATAGGAGCCCTTGTTGTCTTGAAATAGGACAAATAAGACAAGAACAACACTGTTTAGAAGAGAATTTACAAGGTAAATAAGGAATAGTAATCATTTTTCCAAAAGGCATATGACCTATTCTTTGATGCCAAACAATATCAATTTTGTTCAAATGAGAAGTGCTATTACAATCTAGCAATATAGTAGAATGTAGAACATCAAAAACACTATAAGTGGATGAAACAACACAAGGATTAATAGAAGATGGAGAAAGTACATTAGCCTTAAAATGAGATATGTTACACCTTTAAAATTTTGATGATCTGCAAATTATTCCACACGGGACCTGATAAACAACTTATTCAATATCTATGGGACCCAATCTCATTCGAAGTTATCCCTTTATAATGACTTGCTTGACCATATTTGGAAGTTGTACTTTCCTGCAAAAAGTTGGTGGCATGACAGTCGAGTAGCTGAACCTTGACCAATAGGATGACACCTTGGTTTTGTTGTATTATATAAAAGAATTTTATATTTGCAACAAAACCTAGTTTTTGCAAACATCAATATTAAAATTCTCAAAAGAAAAAGTTATCTTGAACACAACTTATATAAGGGACCTGATTGCTTGCTCATCTTAATCTTGTGTGTTGTGTTTTTATTTTTTTTGGTTTCATATTGTAAATCTACTCCCAAGTTATAAAAGATAGCATATGTATAGATTGTCCATGTCATAGTTTGAGTCAAGGCAATTATAGTTAGTTGGCCGAGTTATTTGTAAATTGGTCAAGTGATTGTTCTCACCGTTTGTGGTATTGCTTCCTAGGATTTGTTACTAGAGTTAGTCAATTGTAAATATGTTAGAGTTATCACACTTGTCTTGCAATAGAGTTATTGCAAGAGCTGGTGATTTCAATCACTTATTTGCTTGAAGAATAGTGGAGTCTGAAAATCCTAATGGCAGGTCATGGATTTTAGTTTCCTTGAGCAAGAGGTTTCCGCGTAAACCTGGTGTGTTCTTACTATCCTTCTTACCTTTCATTTTGCACTGCACTAATATCTTAGGGACCAGGTCCTCTTGTATTCGGTGGACCCACAGAATCCATCAATTGGTATCTGAGCTAGCTATATCTAAAAGGTTAACCCCAAGAGAGGATCTACTTCAAAAATGACTGCTCTCCCACACTTGAAAGAAAGACAGTCCACCACTAAACCTCCAATATTCAATGGTTAATACTGTGGTTAGTGGAAAACAAGAATGTATAATCTCATAATGGCAGAAAATAGTGAACTAATAGATGTAATCCTAGATTGTCACATATTCCCATAAGAGAAGTGAATGAAGAGGATTCACTATATTAGTCCCCTAGACTCGAAGGGAGTATAATGAAGATGATCGTAAGAAAATTAAAAAAAACTATAAGGTGAAGAAGTTTCTAGTATGTGGTATAGGACCTTATGAGTATAATAGGATCTCTGTGTACAAGTCTACTAAAGAGGTTTGGGGTAGTCTGAAAATTGCACATGAGGGTACCAGCCAAGTAAAAGAGTTGAAGGTTGACATGATTAGCACATAATATGAAACTTCACCATGAAAGAGGAGAAACTATTCAGGAAATGCGTATAATATTTACATCCATCACAAGTAAATTGCACAGTCTAGGTAAGGACATCAGGTCTTCTAAGCAAGTAAGAAGTGCTTAGTATTCTTCCCAAGTCATAGGACGTAAGGTCAATGCTATTATTGAAGCAAGGAACCTGAAAATCCTTATAATGGATGAGCTCATAAGACACCTGAAGACCTACGAAATAAAGAAACAGCAAGAGTAGGATAAGAAAAGACTCAAGAAAGAGAAGAATTTGGCTCTTAAAGCAGCCAAAGGTGAAGACTGTGAAGAGGATGAAGATGTGGCATACATAACCAAGAGATTTCTCATAATTATGAGGAGAAATAAAGGATTTTAAAGACAAGGCAACTCAAGCAGATCAACTATAGGAAATGATGTATGTATAAGTGCAAAAAGGATGATCATTTTATCAGGGATTACCTAATGCAGAAGGTAAAGCATAAGGATTATGAGAGAGGTGAACCAAATAAAGGAAAGCAGAAGAACCAAATTCTAGACAAAGTCAGAAAACGAGAAGTTGTTGATTACGTTATGAAATAAGCCCTAACAGCCTGAGGAGACTCATCTAGTAATTCTGATGACTCGCAACTCCTTGAGAAAATTTCAATGATGATTATTGAAGATCCAAATATTGCCTTTGATTCACTTTTGTATTCATGGCTAAATCCAATGATGAAGAGGTAACTCTTCTTGATATTAAACAAAATCTCAATAATTACTCTTTAAAAAGGATCAAAGGTATAGCAAGTGCTTTAATAGACTCTTTTGTTGAGCTTATTAATGAGAAGGATCTCTAGAGTGAAACTCTTAAAGTGTTTGAAAATTAAAAAAATATCTTTTACTGTCAAAGTGTCTGAGTTGGGGGGAATACTAAATGCGTTGCTAAAAGAAAATGATGATCTCAATGACTAGTGTTGAGATTTTTGTAGATCAATTTAAAAAAAAAGGGAAAGATAGTAGTTTTCAGTTAGAACTTGAGGAGAGGTTAAAAAATTCTAAAGAACTTCTTGTAGCCTCCTTAAATAGAAATTCCCAACTAGAGAGGGACCTAGTCCAAGTCAATGAAGACCTTCAAAAATCTGTTAAATGGATTGTCTCCTTCAAACTACTATCCAATCTAACAAATCAAAGACTCAATGATGTGCAAGATCTAGGTAGGAAAGTTGTCAAATCCCTATACAACCCCTATAACAAGTATGCCTTTGTATTTGACAATCTGTTGTGCACCTATTATAGTAGAAACAGGCATCTAAAAAGGGATTATGAGCCTAGAAAGGGGTCTGAGCAAAGTTGTACAATCTTAAGAAGAATAAGTTTAACAGGAAAACTGGTCCAAGGTACTAGGAACTTGGTCCTCATGTTAAAATGGTCCTTCAAGACTACCTAGATGGACTAATAAATCATTGATTTCTCAATTATCATTATATTGGGAACTCAAACTCAAATGGATTCCTAAGTCTAACAAATCACTGCTAATGTAGGTGAGAGTAAGAGGAAGTAGTCAATGTAGGTGAAAGTAAGAGGAAGTAGTCAATATTGGTTCATGGATAGTGGTTTCTCTAAGTATATGACTGGAAGAATGAAAAACTTTCTTTCACTGAAGGCACTCTATGGTGTACGTGTCTCCTTTGGAAATCAAAAGGGAAAATATTGAAGGTGTAGGCATAATTGGGATATCTCCTAATCATGACATTGAAAATATGTATTTTGTCAATGGAATGAAGTAAAGTCTTCTCAGTGTGTCACAAATTTGTGACAAGGGAAATAAAGTAAAATTTTGTTAGATGGATACATTATGACTAGTCTCAGTTCAGGTGAAATGGTTCTGAAAGCAAAAAGATGCAAGAATATATATGTGGCAGATTTAAGCTATGTCTCAGGTAATAATCTAACATGGCTTAGTACACGGAGTGACAACACTGAGTTATGGCATTAAAGGCTACGACAAGTGAGTTCATCATTGCTGAACAAATTGGTCATAAAGGACCTGGTCCATGGGATTCCCAAAATAAAATTTATGGAAGATAAGGTTTGTGATGCTTGTGATAGTGAAAAGAAGACAAGGTCCTCATTCAAATAAAAGAAATATCTAGACCTGTTAGGGTTTAAAGCAGAGGAGAAAAGAGGCATATTTTTGTAATGATGGATGAATTTTCAAGATTCACCTAGAACATATTCTTAAGGTCCAAAGATGAAACTTTTGAATTATTCATCACCTCTGTCAAGAAGATTCAAGTTAAGTATGACTCCAAGGTTGCTGAGATAAGATCAGATCATGGAACTGAGTTTGAAACTATTAACATGAACTAGTTTTGTGGAAAGCATGGAATCAATCGCAACTTCTCAACACCTAGAACTTCCTAACAAAATAGAGTTATGGAAAGAAAAACAAGACACTGGCTGATATTTCTAGAACAATACTGATTAATTCTGTCTTTCCTAAGAATTTCTGAGGCAGTCAACATTGTATGCTATGTAACTAACAGATGTATAATCAAGTCCATGTTGAAGAAGACTCCCTATGAGTTGATAAATAACAGAAAACCTAAGCTTTTGTACTTGAGGGCTTTTGGATGCTAGTGCTTTTTTTTTTAAACGACGACAAAGATGATCTTGGGAAGTTTGATCCCAAGAGTGATGAGAGTGTGTTTGTTGGGTATTCATCAACTAGTAAAGCATACATGATCTTTAACCAAAAAACCTTATATGTAGTTTATGTTATCTTTAATGAATCAGGAAGCATAAAGGACTTACGGTACAAGTATGATGCAGAACTGGAGGAGCTTGTTCAAATTCAAAGAAACTCAATAAATGTTGGGGGAAGAGATTAGAAAAATAAATAAAAGAATGAGAATTGGAATAGTGAATGTCATGAGGATGATAATGTCAAAGTTAATGAGGGACTAGATACTTTAGACAAAGATAATGATAACGTAGGCTCACACTCTCAGCAGCCTAATAATCAAGCAAGTAAAGAATCTAGCCCCAATCTATTGGAGTAAAACATTAGAGGATCTAAGTGGAAGCACAATCGCTCCTATTCTTTGGATAATCTCACATCATCTATGGATTATGGAATGCAAATCGGATCTAAGATAAAAAATCAAGTTGCTTTCTAAGCCTTTATCTCCACCATTGAACCAAACCATGTCGAAGAAGCACTGAAGGATGTTGACTGGGTCATTACTATGAAAAAAAAACTAAATTAGTTTCACAGAAGTAAGGTGTGACACTTGGTCCCAGACCTATAGATAGAACCATCATAGGGACCAGGTGGGTCTATAGGAACAAAAAAATAAACATGGAACTATTGTCAGAAATAAGCCTAGATTGGTAGTACAAGGATATAATCAAGAGGAAGATATTTATTATGAAAAGACATTTGCCCCAGTAGCAAGAATGGAAGAAATTAGAATTCTTATTTCCTTTGTTGCCTATATGAAGTTTAAACTATTTCAGACAGATGTTAAGAGTGCTTTCTTGAATGGTTACTTGAAAGAGGAGGTATATGTGAAACAACCCCCCAGGGTTCTAGGATATTAATCATCCCAACCATGTCATGCATCTTGACAAGGCTCTATATGGCTTAAAGTAAGCTCCTAGATCCTGGTATGACACTCTCTAAATTTGTTCTTGCGAATGGGTTCAAGAGAGGGAAAATTGTAAACACCTTTTTAAAGTTAAGAGGAATAAATATGCTGATAGTTTAAGTATATATGGATGACATTATTTTTGGATAAACCTCAGACACTCTGCATAAAGACTTTGCCAAGCTTATAGGAAGTGAATTTGAGATGAGTATGACAGGAGAGTTAATTTTTTCTTGGGACTGCAAATCAAACAGAATCATGTAGGGACTATGATCCACTAAAAGAGTAAATCATAGAAATATTGAGTGTATTCCATATGAATGATTCCAAGTCAATTGACACCCCTACAGGAACTAGATGCAATATGGACATTAATGAATCAGGCACTAAGGTGAATGAAATAATGTATAGAAGGATCATTTGAGCCCTTTTACACCTGATAGCTAGTAGACCTGATATTGTATTTAATGTTGGAATGTGTGCAAGATTCTAAGATTGTCCAAAGGAGTCTCATTTGAAAACATCTAAGAGAATCTTAAGGTATCTAAAGGTACAAGTGACCTGGTCCTATGCTTCCCTTCATGTGACTCTTTTGATTGAACTGGTGGTGTTGATATAGATTATGCAGGGTACCTGGTAGACAAAAAAAGCACCTCAGAAATGGCTCACTTTCGGGGATCAAGACTAATCTCCTAGGGCAGCAAAAAATAGAACTCAGTGGCTCTATCCATAGATAAAGCTAAATATATTATTGTTGCCTCATATTGTGCTCAACTTTTATGGATCAAGTAATAATTAAAAATTTTTGGAATTTTCTTAGACTCCATTCCCTTATTCTGTGAAAACACCAGTTCTATCAATATAGCAAAGAATCTAATACAACACAAAAGAATTAAGCACATTGATGTGAGACATCACTTTCTGAAAAACATAGTTGAAAAAGGAACAATTTGTGAAGTTCTGCAAAAGTGAGGACCAAGTGGCCGATATATTCACAAAGTATTACACAGGGACCATTTTGAGAAGAACAGGCTCAAACTTGGTCTAATGAAAATGAATTGAGTTTTTGTATAACTATTTTCACTTTTTATCTCTATGTTGGCTAAAATTAGAAGGCAGGTATCCATGTGTGAGTTATGGACAAGTCTAATTCATTATCATACCTTTTTTAGGTATATACCTATGGTGGACTAGTCAGATTGAAGGAACAATGGGACAAACTTAAGAACGGAAGGAACTTCTAAAGTAGGGACCTGGTGCATACTACAAGGTTAGTACCTATGTGTTGTATGTCTTTAAAATATTTACAAAATTACTTAAAGGTGTCGTGTGACCCTTCATGTCCATCTGTCTTCTTTCTGATTTTGTCACATCACACCCTCAAGTGAAGTGCGTGCCTAATAAGGACCAGGCACGTCATCTCACTTTAACCCCAATGGATGTCTCCCTTAAACGTCATCAAATACCCTCTTTCTAACCACTCCATCTTTATTATTATCACCAAATCAAAGAACTCTCTTATGAACCTTCATTTCAGTAATAAAAACCATCACTATTTATTTTTTCTTATTCTATTCTTCTTCTACTTTCTCACCCACAAAGAAAATTTCTTTCATCTTCTCCAGCCAAGATACACTCAGAATATAATGTTCCTCTTATTGAACCACCCTTGGCAAATCTCTTACCTTAATTCAAAAATTTCTTTTCTAAGGAAACTCGTTCACCATTATATGTCACTGAAGGCTCCTTTGGTTCACCCATCAGTGGAGAAGTTCCAGTAGAACCAACTCTCCACAACTTACTATCTCAAAAACCATTGAAGAAACCTGTCTTGCATCAAAATCCTTAGTTTTATTTTTTTCATTTGTCCTTCCTAAAGCCTCATCATCCGGTCTTCTTCCTAAGTGTAACACCGAACTTGAAGTGTCAAAGAGACCGATTCTCCTTACAATAATTAAACTTTTTTTGGAGGAAGAAAACTTTTTTGATGGAGATTTTATTGAGGAGCATGGAAAACCTCCAAGTAGTGTTGAGGATGGAGAAGATTGGTAGCCAATAGCTTGATAATGCGGCCTTTGGGTTCTCAAACTTTTTTCCTCTCTCTATTGATTCTCCTCCCAAGTCCCCTAGTCCCAAATATGATGGTACCCCCTATTTATAGTGGTTGACAAGAAAATTATTCATTATCCTATGTAAGATGATAATGAAGAGGATGACTATACTAATCTCTCCTAGAACAGAATTGGGAGAAAGTGGCATTCAAAAAATGAGCCAATTTTTGAAAATCCTGTTAATAGATCTTATAGTACTCATGAGGCTAATAAAAATTTGATGAGTGATGCCTTGAAAGCATGTAAAAAAGGTTACCACTATAAAAAGGAATGTAAAAAGAAAGGTTGAGAAAATAAAGTAATTAAAGTGGGGGGAGAAGATAAGGATGAGAAAACTGATAATGATATCATGATTGTTGTTACCACCAAGAAGTGTAAGGAGGTCGGAGTTTAAAAACCTTCCAAGTTTACAACATCCAAGTTAAAGGGTGAAGTAAGAATAAGTATTTATCAGGCAAGAGAAAAATGGGAGAAGTAGCCAAGGGACCTGGTTCTGCGACTGAACTACAAATGTCTTAGAATATTGGTTAGATTATTGAGGGACTAGGTTCTGCATCTAAAATAGAAAGAATGTTTTTAGTCTCACTGGGGAAGAGAGGAATTCAATCCTCAAATCACAAAAGGTATTGACTAAGAGAGATTTTGACTCTAAAATTTGTAATAAACCAGGGATGAGTGAGCTGATTCAATTTATGTAACGTTAAGAATGGGTGGATCTCTTTGAGACTAGTGTGCCCACTATTTATGAAGCTGAAGTTGAGGACTTCTTCTTTATAATGGAGTTCTCTATGGATGTATTGAGTCTTACTGGAATGGTGAATAGAGTAGAGATTTTTTTGAATGAGGAGACGCTTAGGGAAATTCTAGGTGTCCATGTAGATGTGATCAAGTCTGTTAAAGATAAGCAACCCTTTCTTTGTTTTGTTCAGTCTACCTTTAAGGTTGGTGGTGACTCCAGGGCTAGAGTTAGGAATTTTTTTTTGAATGGAGAGTTCTAGCTACTCTTTGAATTTGTCAGCAAAGTTTGATCGCCCTTCTCAAAGAAAAGAATAATTGCCTTTGCTACGGATCTCTTTTTAATAGAAGCTCTCAGTATATTTAGGTTGATCAACCTACCTGCTATGATAATTGAACACTTGTATAAAGTGATGCATATTAAAGATGGAAAGCATGAGCTTTACTATGGATACTTCTTCACTAAAAGGTTCAAATATCAAGGTTGAATATATCGTGGGGTAGAGTAGTAGGTACAACAAAGCAGATGTTCACTATGAACACGTTGATTGAAAATGAATATGTAGAAGGGAAGGTTGGAACCAAGTCCCAAGTATCTGAGTTGTTGGATGTTCAATAATGCTTAAGTGGGAAGTTTAAGAAATGAGGGTGACAGTGGTTACTCGTGATGCTGAGATCACTCAATTGAAGGGAAGCTTGTATTGACTAGTGAGGTTCTAGGTCTCCAAGATGAAGTCAATGACCTCACCAAAGAGCTCTTAAATGCCCATATCGCAGAGAGTGCTTGTATAGACATGCTTCTTAGGTACTTTTCCCCCAAACCTCTCTCTACTTAGGTTTAGTTCCTTATAAGCCTCATTTGGTCCTTGTTCTCTTTTGTTTTGGTTCCTATGATTTTTTGTTTATGGAACCTTGTGGTTATTTTAATGTTTTAATCTTTGTAGTGTAACTGGTAATGCCTTTTTAATGAAGTGACTTCTTTTGTTTTGTCTACCAAATGCCTTTTATTTTTTATTCATCTCAATGTAGCCTCACCAACCATAAATTAACTTGTGTTACATCTCTATTAACCTAGTTTAAAATAATGAGTCTCAAATACAAATACGCAACAAATCACTTGGAACACCCAATCGTAACCCTAGCCGTATAACCTAAAAATGTGATTTTTTGACCAACATGGCCACTCTATCCGGTGGGACTATCCCACCGAATGATACGACTCAGCACATGCAGAAAAAACACAGTAATATCAAGTATATTGATCTATTGAAGCCAAAAATAGTAGATAATACTAGTATTAGGGTTTTACGTAAGCCAGTAATAATGCTGCATGGTGAGACATCAATCACGTGGAAATCATCAGATGTTCAGAATTTAATCATGCAGGAAAAAATTTAATTTGCTATCATTGGAAAGTTCTTATAAGGAAAACCTCATTTTGATAATCTAAGAAAATCAATTCCAAACCAATGTGGAATCAAGGGACAATGCAATATAGGAGTTTTGGATAAGAGACATACATTGATAAGGTTAGAATCATTTTACATTCTATTGGTATAGACAACAACCTTCTATATCAGTACGAATGGGAGATATTGGCACACGAGGATGCTAAAGTGGGATCCATGGTTTGAACCTGATGTGGAAACTACAATTACAGTAGCATGGATTTCTTTCCCAGAATTGCCTCCTAATTTTTTTGCAAAAGATGCAATTTTTTCCATTGCATCAGTAGTAAGGAATCCACTCACTGTAGACTTGGAAACAAAGAATCATACAAGACCAAGTTGTGCATGAGTTAAAGTGGAGGTGGATTTAGTTATAGAATTACCACAAAGAATAAGAATAAATGAGGAGAATGATACAACAGGTGAGATCAAGTCAAAATGGGTACAGATTCAGTATGACTATATGACTAAGTATTATAAAGATTGTTGTTTACAAGGTCATGATGTCGATACTTGCTAGACTGCTCATCCAAAACTATTTGAGAAGCAAAAAGAGGAAAAAAATGGAAGTAAATACAAATCGCAGTGATAAAAATCAACAAAGGAATAGTCAGCACAACCAGGATACAGTCAAGGGAAACACTGAAAATCAATATTGGCTGAGGAGGAAAAATAAATATAGGAGAGATAAATATGGCCATATACTTGGTGAAGTGGAGGAAAACAAGCATAAGGAGGTGGAAGTATCCAATTCATTTGGGGCATTGGAGGAGCAGGTTAAAAAGGTTACACACAATAGTGAACGAATTCAGGCAGACAAAATTAATGTCAAAGCAGATAAGGACAAACTCAGTACAAAATAATGGGTCAATAAAATATTTGGAAAAAGCACAGAAGAAATAAATGATGGACAACAACCAACAGAGAAGCATCAAACAATAGAAATAACACATAACAAAGAGGAACAAAATGAAGAGTTGTTAATAGAAGCAATGCAGAAGGACAACACCGATGCAATAAATAAGCAGAAGTTCAATTAAGAGGAACAACAGGGTACAGATGATAAGCAGTTGCAGGTATATAATGAAGAGGCCATAGAATTATTGGTGCTGGAGGGGATCTCACCCTTGGCAATAAAATCACAAAGTTTGGTTGAACCATGCAACAAGGATAAATAAGACTTGGATAATAATGTAATAGATGATAATATAGATCAAGTAGCTAAAGAAGCTGACTTATATCCAAAGTAAGTTGTAGCCTTGAAGGCTAAACAAAAGAAGACAAAGAAAAGGAATAATAATACAAGTTCAGCAGCTATGAATACAAGGAGCCAGTCATTCAAGTTTAAATCATTATGAATGCTATAATATGGAACATAAGGCCAGTTAACACTCAAAAGGCCTTTAATAGATTAAGTACAATACACAGGAGATTTCAATTCTATTTCATAGGGATCATGGAACCCTTTTAGGATAGACTTCAAATAGAAGATTATAGGAGGAGATTAGGATTGAAACATACTTTAGTGAATGTTTCAGGTAAAATTTGGGCATTTATTCATGAAGATATGGAAGTGACAGTTTTGAAGGATGAAGAGCAGCAAAACTGATGTAGTAAATACACTTGATGGAATGGGAAAACTGATGGGGGGTGCATATTCAAAAGGCTTGATAGAATTTTGTTTAATGACAGGTTATAGAGTG
Organism: Capsicum baccatum var. pendulum; assembly: GCA_030864225.1. Classification (NCBI taxonomy): domain Eukaryota; kingdom Viridiplantae; phylum Streptophyta; class Magnoliopsida; order Solanales; family Solanaceae; genus Capsicum; species Capsicum baccatum. Next base: position 165,226,382 of record CM061560.1, read on the forward strand.
TTTAGACCATGCTCCTTTATTCTTACAGTGAAGAGTGGAAAAGGAGCAGATAATCAAATCTTTTAGATTCCTAAATCTATGGTTAAAGGAAGAGTCTTGTTTGAAGATCGTCAGGGACAACTAGAAAACAGAGATGATAGGAGATCCTTTCATAGTGTTTCATCGGAAACTTAAAACACTAAGTCTGCTTTAAGAAGGTGGAGCAAGGACATTTTTAGTAATATATTCCAGGAAATTGCAACTTTGAAGATATTATCAAGGTAAAAGAAAAGCAATTTGAAGAAAATCCAAGTGGAGCTAATAGAGAGCAGTTGTTTAAAACACGTGCAAAGTTAAATATTCAGCTGAAAAGGAAAGAAGAATACTGGAGACAGTAGGCTGGGTATGAGTGGTTTAAATATGGTGAAAGAAATACCAAATTCTTTCACACTATAGTAAAGAAAGAAGGAACAGGCTCAAGAAGGAACAAGCTCAAGATCAAAAGAATACAAAATAAAGAAGGAGATTGGGTGGAAGAAGCTAGTGAGATTACAGAATCAGCTGTTACTTTTTTTTCAAAAACAGTTTAACAAAGAAGGAGATATAGAGGACTTTTCAACGATTGATGAATTTCCTACTATGGTAACTAAAGAACAGAACACTGAAATAATGAAAATACCCACAGAAGAGGAGGTTAGATCTGCTATAATAAGCCTAAATAGGAACAGTGCTGGGGGACCTGATGGAATGACTGGAGTATTTTATCAAGATGCATGGGATATCATCAAGATGGATATTCAAAATATGGTGGTAGCCCTCTTCTGTGGCCATACTTTTCCAAGATTCAGCACACATACCAACTTGGTATTATTACCAAAAAAATTGGTGGTGAATTTATTTTCAGATTTGAGACCCATTTCATTGAGCAATTTTGTTAACAATATATTATTAAGAATAGTTCATGAGTGGATAAAGAGTCTACTTCCTCAACTAATCTCACCAAAGCAGGTAAGTTTTGTATAAGGTAGAAGTATTTTTGAGAATGTGTTGATTGTACAAGAAATTATCTCAGAAATTAGAAAAAAAGGAAAGCCACCTAATATGGTCTTGAAACTGAATTTGATGAAGGCTTATGATAGGGTAGAATGGCTATTCTTAACAAAGGTATTGAGGAAGATGGGGTTTTCTAAAATGTTAATTGATATGGTGTTCAGGTTATTGGAAAACAATTGGTACTCCATACTATTAAATGGAAAATCTAAGGGATTCTTCAAGTCTTCAAGAGGATTAAAAAGCAGGGTGATCCTTTATCACTAACTTTGTTTATCATTGCTGCTGAAGTTCTATTAGTAAGCATGAAGAAGCTTATGTTATCTAAGAAATTCAGGCTGTTTGGAATGCCAAGAGGAATTCCTAAACTGAATCACTTAGCTTTTGCTGATGATATGATCATATTATGCAAAGCTGAAATGAGAACTTTACAGATGGTATCCTGAACATTGGAAGGATATGAAGCTGCATCAGGCTAGAAAGTTAACTAAGGGAAGAGTGCATTATATATGCATAAAGAAGTGTCAAATGGAACTATGGTGATGACAGAAGTAACTAGATGTATACTAAAAGGAGAATTTCCTTTTAATTACCTGGGCTGTCCAATTTTTTTCATGAGGAAGAAGAGGGATTACTATCAATAATTGATGAAGAAGATAGCAAATAAATTGCAGGCTTAGAAGGGTAAATTGTTATCTTATAGTGGGAGAGCAGTGTTGATCCAAGATATACTATAAAGTATACCAATCCACTACCTTTCGGTAATGAATCCACTCCTTAATGTGCTGAATACATTATAAAAGGCTCTATCTTAGTTTTTATGGAGCAGTAGAATTGGTGAAAGAGGTAGACCTTGGGTGAGATGGCAGGAGGTGTGTTTACCAAATGATAAAGGGGGACTAGGGTTTAAAAGCTGACAGATATATCTATGGCTCTTTTGTGTAAATTATGGTGGAAGGTCAGGACAACAAAGTCCATATGGAATGAGTACATATATAACAAATATTATAAAAGGAAGCATCCATCAATATTGTATGGAGAACAGGAGCAAGTGGTTCACAAGTGTGGAAGAAAATATTGTTAGCAAGAGACTTAGTGAAGCATCTTATAGTATGAAAGATGAGGAGTGTGAATGCAGATATATGGTTAGATAATTGGAATGGTCAAGGTGAACTATATTCTTTCATAGAAGGCAACTGTGAGCTTAGTGATAAGTATAAGTAGGTAAAAGAGTTGGTAAAGAAAGGTAGATGGGATGAGAAAACACTTATAAGATTGTTCAAACCAGACATGGCTGAACATATCATGGATAAAGTTAGACCTCCAACAGCAGAGGGATATGATGTACCAGTTTTGTCTTTGAAAGCTCAAAGAGGTTTTATAGTGAGATCAGCTTGGCATTATATTAGAGATAAAGGGCAAATCAGTGATACATACAAGTGTATATGGGTAAAAGGATTGCCTTTTAAGATTGCTTTGTTTATGTGGAGGTCGTGGAAGCATAAAATTCCTGTGGATGATAATGTTAGAAGGTGGGGATTGCAAGGTCCATCAAAATATTGGTGTTGTGATGATCCTGCAGTGGAGACAATAACTCATATTTTCAGGAGGTCTTTTTATGCTAATAGGACATGGTCCTACTTTTCTTCTTTTACAGGAATACCTATTTAAGGATTAACTTTGAGGAACACTATAATTACATGGTGGAAGATAATAGCTAAGAGAAGAGAACAACCTTATTTTCAAGACTTACCTAGTTTTATACTCTAGGAGATTTGGAGGAGGAGAAATAAGAAAAAACATGATAATAAGAATACATCTACTCTGAGTCTCATTCATAACATAACAAAGAATGTCATATTGTTACTAAAGGTCAAGAAACCAAACTATGAGTTCCTTATGGAATGGACACAGATATTGGAGGAGTTTGACAGAATCAAATGCAAAATAAAAGTCACAACAATGCAATGGGAGGTGCCAAAATAGGGATGGGTTAAATATAATACAGACGGAGCCTTCAGAGGAGTAGAATGAAAGAGTTCTTATGCATATTGTCTGAGAGATAATACAGGGAATGTTATATATGCTCGTGCAGAAACACATACAAATGCAAACAATTTGCAAGCAGAAGAAAATGCAATACTTCAAGCAGTTAAACATTGCAGGCATACAGAATTTGACAAAGTCATATTTCAAATGGATTCACTCCTAATGCAGAAGATTCTAACAGGAAGCTAGAAAAGTTTATGGAGTATAACATGTATAGTTTCCAAAATTAAATAGCACTTATAGGAGAAGAAAGTAATTTATCAGACAGAGAAGGTAACAAGTTAGCAAATTATCTTGCTAATTTAGCTATAGATTCAGGAGCAGTCATTTACACTAACTTTCATAAGTTACATCAAAGATGTAAAGCAATTGTTAATAGTTATAAATGCCAAAGTCCCTATTTAAGGTTTACACCAGCTCGAGGATAAAGGGTAAATAGAGGCTAAGACAGGGTAGTAACATTACACTTCATAGCAGCACAAAAAAAAACAGAAAGAAGAGAATACATCAAATAGTTGTTTCCCTCAAAACCAACAGAAAGGAGTCAGAGCTATAGGGGATAATCTAGCCTCTTTCCTTGTAGAGATGATCAGTAACAAAGATGATGTTAGAGTACAGGAGCAATTGTAAACAAATTTATATGATACACTAACTTACATGAAGTTATGTTCATTCACTTGAATACATTATTCCAACCTGGCAAATAGAGATAAATTGGAAAAATCAGCTGAATAGAGGTCAGATTAGAAGCAAGAACCCAAGAAATGTATGATCGGGTGCTGAATCATCAAAAAACAAGACAATTAGAGGAATAACAGTGATGAGAATCGACTTAGGAAAGAAGAGATGCAGCAGTCAAGTAGGAAAGGAAAACAAATAATCATTTTGGAAACCCTACTTGTATTAAGTTTTTCTTTGTAGTTTTTATTTGGTTTAATTTGTCTTGCTTTATTTTACCTGGGTTGGACAGGGTCATGTGATGTTGAAATAATTTTTGTTTTACTTATTAATAAAAAGCTAAATTAAAAAAAAAATTAACCTGGTTTATTGCTTATCTTTTTTAATGATTCCAAAAAAGAAAATATAATGTTCTTAGTTATACAGGAACCTGGTGCCTGTGATAGGGGGAATAGCAAACTAAAAAAGGTTGACATACTGACAAAGAGAATTGTTGTCAATAGGGCCTTATGCTTAAGTAGTCCAGTGGCATATGTAATAGTTTGTAATTATCAAAAAGAGGGAAATGTTACACCCTTGATGTTTTGATGATCCATAAACTATTCCATAAAGGACCTGATAAACAACTTATTCAGTATCCATGGGACCTGGTCATGTATGAAGTCATCCCTTGATAATGACTTGTTTGACCATAACTAGAAGTTGTACTTTCCTCTAGAAAGTTGGTGGTGAGAAAGTAGAAAAGCTAAACCTTGACTAATAACAAGCCCCTAAGTTTTGTTGTCTTATATAAAAGGATTATCTACTTGCAAGTGAACCTAGGTTTTGCAAACATTTATATTGAACTTCTCAAAAGTAAAAGCCATCTTGAACACAACCTATACAAGGGACCTAATTGTTGGCTCATCTTAAGTCTTATGTGTGTTGTGTTTTTATTTCTTTTGGTATCTTATAGTAAATCTACTCCTAAGGTATAAAGGATATTATACTATAGCTTGTACAAGTCTTAGTTCGAGTTGGGGTAGCTAGAGTTAGTTGTTCGAGTTATTTGTAAGTTGGTCAAGTGATTGTTATCATCATTTATGGTTTGAAACTTAGGTAGAGATGCCTAGGATTTGTGACTAGAGTTAGTCAACTATAATTGTGCTAGAGTTATCAAACTTATCTTGTATTAAACTTATTACGAGAGTTGGTGATTGTAGGAGTTTGTAATCACTTGGTTGCTTGAAGAATAGTGAAATCTAAAAATCATGATGGCAGGTCATGGGTTTTACTTCCCTTGATCAAGGAAGTTTCCACGTAAACTTGGTGGGTTCTTTAAATTAATACATTATCTTTTTTACCTTTCATTTTGCATTGTATTAGTAACTTAGATACAAGGTCCTATCGTATTTGGTGGATCCATACTCTATCAAGATATTCCTAACGTAATTGCAGAAAAAGAGGATGAATCTGCAATATTTGCATGTGCATCACCAACTTTGGTAGAGAAGACTTTCAAGAAATAGAGTTCATTATCAACTTTACCAATCTCTAATGGGGTTTCCAAATAAGGGCCCATATATAATAAGAGAAAATGGTAAACAGAGTAGAATAATAAAATTGAGTAAGTAGTTGGTGGTTGAAAATTAGATTATAATAAAAAGAAGGTACAAGTAATACTTGTTGTAATATGACATCTGGGATCAAACATAAGGAACCAAAATAGGTTACCTTAACTTTGTATCCATTGGGTAAAGTCATAGGTGCAAGAGAAATTTAAGGTTGAGTATTGTTAAGGAGGTATTTGTTTGGGCTCATATGATTTGTTGCACCAGAATCTAGGATCTAATACTAAAAGCAAGATAACCATATATTCTACTATCATAATTAGAGTACCAACCTTCAAAACTGACATTAACTTGGGAGAATTCTCTCTGATCCTAAGAAGAAATCTTGATATTGTGGAATATCTTCGTAAGGTGATCATACTAATCCTTGGAAAATCCATGAGAGATTGGATCCATATGATAAGACTTAGTATTGACAAAAGGAGCATATGGAGTTTCCACTTGAGCACATATAACAACTCTTTTTCCTTTGGTGAATTTGAACTTACGTGGAAACCCATGAAACTTGAAGCATTTCTCAATGGTATGACCAGGCTTCAATATTTGTAGAAGAGGTCATATCTTTTAGGTTCAAAAGATATCCTTTGTGTGAAAGGTTTATTAGTACTACTAGAGGAAGCTGGGAAATGAGATTTGGTATCAGTCTCAGAATGAGTTATATGAAGCATGAAAGTGGAACTAATACCAGCTAGACATGACTAGAATCAAGTGAGGAGGTAAAAGAATAAGTATAAACTTTTTTCTATTTCTCATCTCTGATTAAGATTGAGTAATCCTTTTCAACAGTTAGAATAGGGACTAGCATGAGAATATTTATTCTTACTGTGGAATAGAACTCATTTAAACTAGATAAAAATTGGATCAATTTTGTGTTTCAACATATCCATACATTGTCCCACAAGTACAAGGTTTACCACTGGATAAGGAATATAATTCATCCTAGTAGACTTGAGTTTGGTGTAGCAATGGGCAATGTCAGAAGAACCCTGAGAAATTGAAGGAATAACTCTTTGAAGACTATAATTTTGGGTTATATTCGCTACACCATATCTATATACTAGATTATCCCAAGCTTCTTTTGCAGTTTTAAAGTAAAGTATAGTTTTAGCAATATCCTTAGAAAGTGCATTCAAAATCCAAGCTTTAACCATATAATTACATCATACCTTGTGACGGAATAGTTGAAAATTAGTTTTAAGTCGGTCATAACAACTATCAATTAGCTGAATTTTATTTGTTGCAGATAACAAAACAAGCACTTCTTCCTTCCATTCTTCAAACCCCATCCTATTGAATTGCATATATACTCACAAGGTTCCAAGTGTATCTAATGGATGAAGATACAAAGAATGAAAAGGATCAATGATTTAACTCATATTACTAGGAGCATTTGAAGATTCGACATCATCCATAAAGGAAAAAACTGAAGATCAACAACAAAACAACATTTCAAAAAGTAAGATGAAGAAGATATCACCAGATGCCTAAGAGAAATATTGAATTGAAAAACCCTAGGTTGTGATTAGGAAAAATCACGAAATTCTTAGGACGACACCAAATGCTGAAATAAAAATATGTGCAAAAACCAAAATTCTACCGACTAAGTTGTAGATAACACCACGATCTACTAGAATTTGCTCTGATACCATGTCAATTTATGAAGAAAATAAGCAAAAACTCAAAGAATTTCATGGAGGAAACCCTAATTTGAAGTCGGTGAAAGAGAAGGTAGAGAGAGAAAAATATCTTTTTATTAGAAACTAAAAAATGAATCAATCATCACTGTACAAGTCAACTACTCTCTCTTTTTAATAAAAATTGCACGTTTTGAAATGTTGTACTTTGAGTGTTTTTCCTTTTTAATATATAGGAGTAATAATACTCATTAGGAGAAGAGGACCATCCAAATTGAATTAAATTTAACCTTATGTTATTGTATCAGATTTAACCCTAACGACAAAGTTTATTGCGTGCTGTGATCCTCCTTTAATATATAACAAATATTATTTCCAGCAAAATTTATTATATGAAAATTAAATCGACCACAAACAAAATATGAAGAAACAAGAATTTTTTTTATTGATAAAGAATATGAGTACAAATCTGTTTTCCCCTTGATTCTTCTCTCTTGATTTTCTACATAATTTGAGGGTCGTTAATAGCGTATTTCTCTAATGCAAAAAAGTTTAGATTTGATATGAATTTTTTTGTGATTCGAGGACCGTTAATGGTATATTGAACATAGAAATATGTGGATATGGATCTCCATAAAAGAAGGGCCTGCAAATCTTTTTTGATGTATTTAATTATCAAGAAGAGATGGTTTTGATTCCTTTTTGATATTTCACGAGTTTGTGGAATTATCGAGAGATATTCGAGATGTTTGATCTCTTTATGAATATCCTATTAATTTGTGGGATATTCAAGATTCTCTTTAAGGGAATATGTTACTCTTTAAATTGGCATAATTTAGGGTTTAGGGTAGAATAGTCTCCCAAAATTTAACAAAACTTGGATTTGTCTTGTAGAGTTCCACCCAATTTTGGTGTCTACAAATGCCCCTACTTTAAGTCTTGACGGCATGAAGACTTGATGAAACTCAAAGACGAGTCTTGAAGTACTCTTCTATCTTTACAATTTTTAGCTTCAGATTTGTAGATCTCATTTATGAGAGAAGAGATAAAGGGAAGATTTGGTCCCACTAGGTGTGCCAATTTGTTTCCAAAAAACTTTCATTTATGAAAATTAAATTGACCACAACAAAATATGGAGAAACGTGAATTTTTATATTCATAAAAAATATGGGTACAAATTTGTTCCTCCCTTGATTTTTCTCTCTTGATTTTCTCCTTAATTCGAGGGTTGTTAATAACGTATTCTCGAATGTAAAAAAAAATAGATTTGATATGGATTTTTGTATTCTCGAATTCAAAAAAAAAAATTAGATTTGATATGGATTTTCTCCATGATTCGAAGACCATTAGTGGCGTATTTCTCAAATATAGAAAGATTTGGATATGGATCTCCACGAGGGAGGGTTTGTGGATCTTCTTAATGTATTTGATTATCTAGAAGAGAAGGTTTTGATACCTTTGTGATATTTCATGAGTTTTTGGAATTATCGAGAGATATTCGACATGTTTGTGTAATGATCCAATTTCAGGAGTCATGATGGCACCTATATCCCACCAATAAGTAAGCCAAATGGTAACACAGAGATACACACAATGGGTTAACTTGATGAAAATGCCCCAAGAAGGGCCAAAAATGTTCAATCCAACATAAGAAATAAGCAAGGCAATAAAAATAGTTTAAAGTTAGTCACTACATAAATACCATCCCACGACCTGGTAGAGACAATACAAGACCAACTATAAATACAATCCAAGTATCTAGATTATCAATATAATAGATCTTGAAACTAAAGACTAGAAATAAGTAAGATAAACGGGAATAGGTGACTCCGGCTCCAAGAGCTCACCATATCTTCGAATATCAACATAGCACAAACGTCAATCAACGACCATAAGTAACACTCGGATTTACACCAGAAGGTACAGAAGTGTAGTATGAGTACCTAGATAATGGATATTCAGTAGAAATCATTAGTCGACTGAGCTAAATCATGATATAAGAATGATAGAATGCAAGACAACATAACTAAGTCAAGGTAAGAAAACGAACCTGAATCAACTACAAAATTGCGATGCATGCATAGGTAAATAAACTGAAATACTAGCATAGCATAGCATAAGCATCAAAACACGTAAACATAACTACAAAATTGGTGCCCATACACTAATTAGTACGAAAAAGTGAATAACTCATCGCAAGCCCCCATAAGCCTATAAGATACAAAATAGATAGCATATCCTACCACCATCACTTATCAACTATCATAATCCAATTGAAGTTCATACAAGTCATGACACACTATATGTAACACCCCACATTTTGCATGTACTAGTAATGTTCACATAAAATGACATACGACTTGATTTAATTACTACCAAAACTTTTTTTTCAAGTGTTCAAGTGTTAGATTGGGGCACTATATGGAAGTCTATTTAGAGACTGTGGCCTTAAACGGAGAAAATCATTGACGTGCTTATGGAACTTAGGAAGCTAGCAGGTGAGTCACCTGTGTGGTTGGCTTAAAAAAAAAATGTATATATACATGAGGGAGAATAATTCATTCATAAGTGAACTCACTTGAAGTCTAGACGTTAGTAAAAAGAAAGGGGAACGAAGACAAGGCTTAACGCCGAAACTTTCCAAGTCTTGCGACAAACGAAGCCCAAGTTAGGGAGGCTATTAAAGCCAATGGTTTAGCATTATATTGGGCCAAGATGTTCAGCCCAAGATTTTTATATAATAGGCCCAACTACATTCATTCACTACTAAGAAAATTGGGCCCAAACAAAGTGCAAGCAAGATTAAGGAAAATGGGTCACTAAAGCCCATTGATTTAGAGATCCAAAAGGCCCAAGTGAAAGGGGAAAATTGGTCATTGACCAACTTGAGTTAATCAGTTGCAAATATTAGGAGAAAGTCGGTCTAAGGCCCCTTTAAAAAGGGACCAAAACCGAGCTCCTTAGGTTAACTAGTAGGAGACCAAAACAATTTCAGCTTTTCTCTCTAAGTTTCTCTTGGCATTTCTTCACCTTGGAAGGCAACCAAAGGCTACTTTTTGAGTTCTTGAATTATACTTACACCTTGGGAGTTAAGGTATGTAAAAATAACCATATACTTGATATGAATTTTCCATGGAAAACAAGATAAGTTGGCTGGTGTACTGTGCAGGAATTTCTGGACAGCTTGTGTCCTGAAAGTTGTTGTTTGATTTTCTTGGCTTTGGAACGATTCTTACCCTGATTTTTGACTTTGATATGATATAAAGTTGAGGTTATTAATATGTTATAGTGTGTATATGGTTGCCAAGGTTGCTGGACTGTTTTTCTAGTTCTTTGGAAACAAGTATCCTTATATGATCTTATGTGCTTCCAAAATGGTATTGGACTGTTTTGATGAGGGGGCTGATGTTTCACGTTTCCCCCCCTGTGTTTTGAGCTATTTTGTGACTGTGTTAAGGTTTATTTGATGTATATATATGTTGGGAGCATCTGGTTCAAAGTTGGGACAAGTATGAATTGTTAACGACGAAATGTAGGGAGACGACGAGATGTTGTGCTTCTTAGTTGAGCATTTTGTAAAATGGTTCTGTGTTGTAGTTATGGACTGTTGCCAGCATGTTGTAGAGCTGATATAGGCTGTTTACATCATGTATAGGATAATGTGTACTGGTTGAAGACAGTTAGAATTGAGAAAGTCGGAATAACACCATTGAGTCGATGGTTATACGTTTGTTGCCAAAGTGTTGTGTTTTGTGAGATTGGGCTGTCCAGATGCATTGATTAGCTGCTAATACTAGCTTTAAAACATGATATTGTAGATAAATAGTTGGAAGAAAAGAAGTCATTTCGAGGTAAAAACAAGTTGATATGTCGAGGTATGTAAGGCTATTCGATCTCTTATTATTTGGCATGGAATCCAAAGTCTTTATTGGCACATAGAGATCTTTACAAACTTCGATATAACCACTCCACTCTTTCACATGTATTTGTGTGTCCAGATTCGAGCCTTGTCACTGCTGCATACATACATTGGACACCATGACATATGAGTCTTCTTTTTAGCAAAATAAAGTTCATACGTTGTTTATGTCCTACATGTTTCACTAATGGTATAACCCACTCTTTTCATTGTGATATGATGTTATATGGTCACATACTTGTCACTTGTCATGCTTATAGTCTTATAGCTCAAATTTTACGACCACCAAAGATTCATATCAAAAGTAATAAGAAGATATATGTATACAGTTGCTTCTGTTGGGTGGTATCCCAGGGGTGAAAGAATCACCTAGCATGGGTCAATCCCAGTGTTACAGGGGGTATCCCAGGGGTGAAAGGAAAGCCTAGCATGGGTCGATCCTGATATAGATTTACCACTGATCAGCTGGTCATTTGTATTACATGATGTGCACAGATTATACAAGTGATAAGAGTAAAGTAACATAATTGTTATAAGATGCATGACTCCACAATATTCATAAAGGTGGTCTTTTACCTTACAGCAGTGTATGGTTTCATTTGAGCTTTTATCTCATATATGGTACATGTTGCCTTACATATTCAGTACATTATTTCGTACTGACGTCCCTGTTGGGGGACCTGCATTCCATGCTGCAGGTGCAGAAGCTAATAAACCTCCCCAGTAAGAGTACAGGATATCAACTGCAGTCACTGAGCTCCAGGTTGCTTCGGGGCTTTGAGTCTTATCATATCTTTTTGCATTGTATAGTATCTTATCATGAGGCGGGGCCTGTCCCGACCCTTATAAGATAATGTTTCTTGTCTAGAGGCTTTGTAGACTATGTAAAGTATAGTATGGTCATGTATCGTATCACAGACAGTGTGGCTCCAACGGCCTAGTCATACAACATCTTTTGGCTTGCTAGTTCCATTTATCTTTTGAGGGCATGTTTAGTATAAAAGTAACTTATAATGTTCATAGGTAATGTATTGCTACAGGTTGGTTCTCCCGAGCCTTACCGGCAACGGGTGCCAGTCCGCCTTAATAGGATTTGGGGCGTGACAGAAGTGGTATCAAAGCGGTTTGTCCTAGGGAGTCTACAAAGCCGTGTCTATGTAGAATCATGTTTATCGATGTGTTGTGCACCACATTTATAAACAAGAGGCTACATGGCATTTAGGAGTTATCACTTCTTTTCATTCTTTAGATCGTGCCATAGAGCCAAATATTATAAGTGTACCATGTCTAATCCCTGAATTATTTTGTACAGTAAGTATGCCAGAGACAAGGAAGAGTAAAGGTAAAGGAAAGGAAGTAGAAGTGGTAGTTGGTATACCCAATCGGGCGAGACGACAGAGTGAGGCTATAGATGAGTCTCTATCACAGACATCTCCAACCCCTCCATCTGTTGATGCACCAGGAAGTAGTGAAAACCCCCGAGAACCACCTGTTGATGCTTCTGTGCAGGATTTGAGAAATGCAGTTCAACTGTTGACTTGTATAGTTGCTGGCCAAGGTCAAAGACAAGAAGGCCCAGTTGCAGGTGCAGTTGGTGCAGGTAGGGCAGCCAGTACGAGAATACGTGATTTCCTCAACTTAGACCCCCCATCATTCACTGGGACAGATCCAAATGAAGATCCACAAGATTTTATTGATCAGATCCAACGCACCTTAGATGTTATGCATGTAAGTGGTTCGGAAGCTGCTGAGTTGGCAATATATAGATTGAAGGGTGTGGCTATACTGTGGTACGAAGCCTGGAAGCATTCCAAAGGCATAGATACATCTCCAACTACTTGGGAGGAGTTCAAAATGGCCTTTCTTGATCATTACTTGCCATTAGAGATCCGAGAGGCCCGTGCAGATCAGTTCCTGAACCTCCATCAGGGGAATATGAGCGTGAGGGAATATAGTCTTAAATTTAATTCTCTGGCCAGGTACGCTCCTAATGTTGTTCCTACTATGGCAGATAGAGTCCATCGGTATGTCGATAGGTTGGATTCATATTTGGTTAGAGATTGTACCATTGCCTCTTTAAATAAAGACATGGATATAGCGAGGATGCAAGCTTTTGCACAGAAACTGGAGGATCAGAGACAAAGAAGGAGGGCACAAGAAATAGAAAGGGGGCAATTCAAGAGGGCCAGATCTACAGGACAGTTTACACCACCCCAGGGTGAGTTTAGGCCACGATTTTCTCATAGGCCACCCAGGCCATCATCCTCTTACTCTACAGCTAGTGCTCCACCACCACTTCAAGGGTCTAGGAATGATCAATTTGGGCAGAGAAGTGAGGGCCAAGGTACACGGACAACAGGATATTCGGGAAGCCAGCAAATGCCTCCTAGGCAGCCTTGCAGACAATGTGGGAGATATCATATAGGTGCGTGTCGCAGGGGAACAGATGTTTGTTATTGGTGTGGTATGCCAGGGTATGTAATAAAAGATTGCCCAAGAAGACGCAGGGGTGATATGGCACAACCTACTAGATCAGCTGTTGTATCATCATCATCAGTGCCTCCATCAGGTAGAGGTGAGCAATTTCCCATAGGTCGCGGCAGAGGTATTAGAGGGGCAGCTAGTTCCAGCGTGGCCCAAAATCGCACATATGCTCTAGGGACTCGACAGAACCTGGAAGCTTCACCCGATGTGGTTATAGGTACATTGTCCATCTTCTCACATAAAGTGTATGCATTAATTGACCCTGGTTCTACATTGTCATATATTACTCCGTTAGTTGCTGGGAAGCTTGGTAGAACACCTAAATTATTGAATAAACCACTTGCGGTGTCTACACCAACTGGGGAGTCAATTATAGTTAGAAGAGTCTATTGTGATTGCATAGTGACTGTCTGCGACCGAGATACATTAGCTGATCTTACCGAGTTAGAAATGGTAGAATTTGATGTTATAATGGGTATGGATTGGTTGGCTTCTTGCTATGCCACCGTTGACTGCCGAACCAAGAGGATGTACTTTCACTTTCCAAATGAAGCAGTCCTTGAATGGGAAGGCAATATTGGGGCACCAAAAGGGAGGTTTATCTCTTATTTTAAAGCCAGAAAAATGATATCAAAGGGATATATATGTCATCTCGTTAGAGTGAGAGACATGGAGGCAGAATCACCAACTATCCAGTCTGTTCCAATAGTGAATGAATTTATTGATGTCTTTCCTGAGGAACTCCCTGGTTTGCCTCCAGAACGAGAAATAGATTTTGGTATTGACTTATTACCAGGCACCGAGCCTATCTCTATTCCTCCATATAGAATGGCCCCGGCAGAATTACGTGAATTAAAGGAGCAACTGAAAGACTTGTTAGAAAAGGGTTTTATAAGACCTAGTGTGTCCCCTTGGGGTGCACCGGTTTTATTTGTGCGTAAAAAGGATGGCACATTGAGGATGTGTATTGACTACCGACAACTGAATAGGGTGACAATTAAGAATAAATATCCCCTCCCCAGAATTGATGACTTGTTTGATCAGTTACAGGGTGCTAAATACTTTTCAAAGATCGATTTGAGATCAGGTTATCATCAGGTGAGAGTGCAGGAAAAAGATATACCTAAGACAGCTTTCCGAACCAGATATGGTCACTTTGAATTTCTTGTTATGTCGTTTGGGCTAACGAATGCACCAGCAGTGTTTATGGATTTGATGAATAGGGTATTCAAGCCTTTCCTGGATGTGTTTGTGATAGTATTTATAGATGATATTCTGGTGTATTCAAGGTCAGAAAAGGACCACGCAAATCATTTACGACTAGTACTACAAGTTCTCCGTGATCGCCGGTTGTATGCTAAGTTTTCCAAATGTGAATTTTGGTTAAAATCAGTGGCATTTTTGGGCCATATTGTATCGGATGAAGGAATAAGGGTGGATTCACAAAGGATAGAGGCTGTGAAAGATTGGCCAAGGCCAACGACACCTACAGAAGTTCGAAGCTTCCTTGGATTGGCAGGTTATTACAGAAGGTTTGTTGAAGGTTTTTCTTCTATGTCTGCACCTCTTACTAAGCTAACTCACAAGGAAACCAAATTCCAATGGAATGATGCATGTGAAAGGAGCTTTCAAGAGTTGAAAAGCAGGCTAACCTCAGCACCTGTGCTAGTGCTTCCAGAAGGCTCAGAGGGATATGCAGTGTATTGTGATGCTTCCGGAGTTGGTTTGGGGTGTGTACTAACACAACATGGTAAGGTGATTGCTTATGCCTCGAGACAATTGAGACCACACGAGAAAAACTACCCAACACATGATCTTGAGCTAGCAGCGGTTGTATTTGCTTTAAAGATATGGCGCCACTATTTGTATGGGGTGCACGTGGACATATATACAGATCATAAGAGTTTACAGTATATTTTCAAGCAGAAAGATCTAAATTTGAGGCAGCGGAGGTGGCTAGAGTTAATAAAGGATTATGATATTGATATATTATACCATCCAGGGAAAGCAAATGTGGTGGCTGATGCTCTAAGTCGTAAGACACTCATGGGTACCAGTGATCAGAAAGGGGTAAAGCAAGGCATGGCTAAGGATCTGCGTCAACTAGCCAATCTGGGTGTTCGTCTACTCGAAACTCCAAGAAAGGACATTATTGTACATAATGCTGCCGATTCTTCATTGATAAGGGAAGTGAAAGAAAAACAGTATTATGATCCTATTCTACAATGCCTTAAGGAGAAAGTAAGTCAAGGTATAATGAAGGAGTTTAGGCTTACACAAGATGGAGTACTTTATTGCCAAAATAGATTGTGTGTTCCTGATGTTAACAGACTCAGAAAGAGAATAATGGAAGAAGCCCATCATTCAAGATATTCCATCCACCCAGGATCTACTAAGATGTATCATGACCTAAAGGGAGTGTTTTGGTGGGGAGGCATGAAAAAGGACCTTGCAGAGTTTGTGGCTCAATGTCCTACTTGTCAACAAGTCAAAGTAGAGCACCAAAAGCCAGGTGGTTACATGCAATGTATAGAGATTCCAACTTGGAAGTGGGATATGACTAATATGGATTTTGTAACTGGTTTGCCTCGTTCAGTTAATAAGTTTGACTCCATATGGGTGATAGTTGATAGACTCACGAAGTCAGCGCACTTCCTGCCAGTTAGAAGTGATTATACAGCTGAAGAATATGCCAAATTATACCTCAAAGAGATAGTTAGGCTACATGGGGTCCCACTCTCTATTATATCTGATCGAGGAGCTCAATTCACGGCAAAATTTTGGAAGTCCTTTCAAAGGAGTTTAGGGACGCAAGTGAATTTGAGTACAGCCTTCCATCCCCAAACAGACGGCCAGGCAGAGCGTACTATTCAAACACTTGAGGATATGTTGCGAACCTGTGCATTAGATTTTAAAGGTAGCTGGGTAGAACACTTGCCCCTTATTGAATTTGCCTATAATAACAGCTACCATTCGAGCATCAAAATGGCGCCTTACGAAGCTTTGTATGGGAGGAAATGTAGGTCACCAATTGGTTGGTTCGAAGTGGGTGAAACCACCTTGCTCGGGCCAGATTTAGTCCAACAAGCCATGGAAAAAGTTAAGGTGATACAACAACGGCTAAAAACAGCCCAAAGTCGTCATAAATCATATGCAGATATGCGGAGAAGAGGGCTGGAATTCTCTATTGGAGATTGGGTATTTTTAAAGGTATCACCAATGAAAGGAGTTATGAGATTTGGTAAGAAAGGGAAACTAAGCCCACGTTACATAGGGCCATATAAGATTACTAAGAGGGTCGGACAAGTTGCATATGAATTAGAGCTACCCCAGGAACTTTCAATGGTTCATCCAGTGTTTCATGTGTCAATGCTTCGAAAATGCATAGGTGACCCCTCTCGTATCACTCCTATAGAAGATGTACAGGTCACAGAGGATCTTACTTATGAAGAGGTACCGGTTGCTATTCTAGATCGCCAAATTAAAAAGTTAAGGAACAAAGAAATTGCATCAGTAAAGGTACTCTGGAGAAACAACCAAGTAGAAGAAATAACGTGGGAACCGGAGGAAGTAATGATATCCAAATACCCTCATCTATTTGAAGACAAGGAGGGACTAAAAGATACAGAGGAGGAACATTAATAGGTATGTGTTTGAATACTAGTTATGTTATTAACAGTTGTGTGACCAGAAATTCAAACCTGCCTAGACTATACAGTTATGTTAACATTCGGGACGAATGTTCCTAAGGGGGGGAGGATGTAACACCCCACATTTTGCATGTACTAGTAATGTTCACATAAAATGACATACGACTTGATTTAATTACTACCAAAACTTTTTTTTCAAGTGTTCAAGTGTTAGATTGGGGCACTATATGGAAGTCTATTTAGAGACTGTGGCCTTAAACGGAGAAAATCATTGACGTGCTTATGGAACTTAGGAAGCTAGCAGGTGAGTCACCTGTGTGGTTGGCTTAAAAAAAAATGTATATATACATGAGGGAGAATAATTCATTCATAAGTGAACTCACTTGAAGTCTAGACGTTAGTAAAAAGAAAGGGGAACGAAGACAAGGCTTAACGCCGAAACTTTCCAAGTCTTGCGACAAACGAAGCCCAAGTTAGGGAGGCTATTAAAGCCAATGGTTTAGCATTATATTGGGCCAAGATGTTCAGCCCAAGATTTTTATATAATAGGCCCAACTACATTCATTCACTACTAAGAAAATTGGGCCCAAACAAAGTGCAAGCAAGATTAAGGAAAATGGGTCACTAAAGCCCGTTGATTTAGAGATCCAAAAGGCCCAAGTGAAAGGGGAAAATTGGTCATTGACCAACTTGAGTTAATCAGTTGCAAATATTAGGAGAAAGTCTGTCTAAGGCCCCTTTAAAAAGGGACCAAAACCGAGCTCCTTAGGTTAACTAGTAGGAGACCAAAACAATTTCAGCTTTTCTCTCTAAGTTTCTCTTGGCATTTCTTCACCTTGGAAGGCAACCAAAGGCTACTTTTTGAGTTCTTGAATTATACTTACACCTTGGGAGTTAAGGTATGTAAAAATAACCATATACTTGATATGAATTTTCCATGGAAAACAAGATAAGTTGGCTGGTGTACTGTGCAGGAATTTCTGGACAGCTTGTGTCCTGAAAGTTGTTGTTTGATTTTCTTGGCTTTGGAACGATTCTTACCCTGATTTTTGACTTTGATATGATATAAAGTTGAGGTTATTAATATGTTATAGTGTGTATATGGTTGCCAAGGTTGCTGGACTGTTTTTCTAGTTCTTTGGAAACAAGTATCCTTATATGATCTTATGTGCTTCCAAAATGGTATTGGACTGTTTTGATGAGGGGGCTGATGTTTCACGTTTCCCCCCCTGTGTTTTGAGCTATTTTGTGACTGTGTTAAGGTTTATTTGATGTATATATATGTTGGGAGCATCTGGTTCAAAGTTGGGACAAGTATGAATTGTTAACGACGAAATGTAGGGAGACGACGAGATGTTGTGCTTCTTAGTTGAGCATTTTGTAAAATGGTTCTGTGTTGTAGTTATGGACTGTTGCCAGCATGTTGTAGAGCTGATATAGGCTGTTTACATCATGTATAGGATAATGTGTACTGGTTGAAGACAGTTAGAATTGAGAAAGTCGGAATAACACCATTGAGTCGATGGTTATACGTTTGTTGCCAAAGTGTTGTGTTTTGTGAGATTGGGCTGTCCAGATGCATTGATTAGCTGCTAATACTAGCTTTAAAACATGATATTGTAGATAAATAGTTGGAAGAAAAGAAGTCATTTCGAGGTAAAAACAAGTTGATATGTCGAGGTATGTAAGGCTATTCGATCTCTTATTATTTGGCATGGAATCCAAAGTCTTTATTGGCACATAGAGATCTTTACAAACTTCGATATAACCACTCCACTCTTTCACATGTATTTGTGTGTCCAGATTCGAGCCTTGTCACTGCTGCATACATACATTGGACACCATGACATATGAGTCTTCTTTTTAGCAAAATAAAGTTCATACGTTGTTTATGTCCTACATGTTTCACTAATGGTATAACCCACTCTTTTCATTGTGATATGATGTTATATGGTCACATACTTGTCACTTGTCATGCTTATAGTCTTATAGCTCAAATTTTACGACCACCAAAGATTCATATCAAAAGTAATAAGAAGATATATGTATACAGTTGCTTCTGTTGGGTGGTATCCCAGGGGTGAAAGAATCACCTAGCATGGGTCAATCCCAGTGTTACAGGGGGTATCCCAGGGGTGAAAGGAAAGCCTAGCATGGGTCGATCCTGATATAGATTTACCACTGATCAGCTGGTCATTTGTATTACATGATGTGCACAGATTATACAAGTGATAAGAGTAAAGTAACATAATTGTTATAAGATGCATGACTCCACAATATTCATAAAGGTGGTCTTTTACCTTACAGCAGTGTATGGTTTCATTTGAGCTTTTATCTCATATATGGTACATGTTGCCTTACATATTCAGTACATTATTTCGTACTGACGTCCCTGTTGGGGGACCTGCATTCCATGCTGCAGGTGCAGAAGCTAATAAACCTCCCCAGTAAGAGTACAGGATATCAACTGCAGTCACTGAGCTCCAGGTTGCTTCGGGGCTTTGAGTCTTATCATATCTTTTTGCATTGTATAGTATCTTATCATGAGGCGGGGCCTGTCCCGACCCTTATAAGATAATGTTTCTTGTCTAGAGGCTTTGTAGACTATGTAAAGTATAGTATGGTCATGTATCGTATCACAGACAGTGTGGCTCCAACGGCCTAGTCATACAACATCTTTTGGCTTGCTAGTTCCATTTATCTTTTGAGGGCATGTTTAGTATAAAAGTAACTTATAATGTTCATAGGTAATGTATTGCTACAGGTTGGTTCTCCCGAGCCTTACCGGCAACGGGTGCCAGTCCGCCTTAATAGGATTTGGGGCGTGACACTATAATCATTGATTATCCATATTCATCATTTGTCAATTAATACTTATCAACTATCATTATTGACTAGAATCTATCTATATCATATCATATTATAACCATTTTCTCATTTTCAGACGTAGCCCAATTGCTATTTTCAATCTCACACCATGATACCCTTATATCATAATAAGTATATCATCACAGCATAATACATATATCCAAACTCGAATCGATAAATATAATCAATAGCCATACTCGAACTGCAAAGTATATCATCAATACCCGACTTGAACCAATAAATATATCATTAATAGACGGACTTAAACCGGTAAATATATCATCAATAGCCAGACTTAAACGATATATATCATCAATAGCTGAACTTGAAATAGTAAATACATTAATATCATATGTGTCTTCCAGACTAGATTCGGTAATTATAAGTATGTCAGCATAATTAATAGTATCATCAATAACTTAAGTTATAGCATAATTAATAGGCATCATCCCTCACAAAACCAACATAACCATCAAGTGTCAAGGCTTCTCAATATTACCTCAATTAGCATTTCTAAGAATCTAACAAGAGTATAAAGGTCTACACAAGCCAACAGGTGTCTTAGCCTAAGGTAGGTCAAGGGCCCACTTCTAATCTCCAAAGTTACATTTTAGCCAAATTCTACCTAAAATAGGCTTAAGGTATCTAAATCCACTTTTAGATGATAAACAACCCTCAACTAAACCTAAGATAGGAAATTCACCTAAAATATATAGATCAATTATGCCTAAGTTACGATTTTTGAATAGTCTAAGTGGTCCAACTAACTTGAACATTATAGTTCATTATACCAACAAATAAAATATATCCCTAATGTAACACAATATCATAAACATACTATGAATTAGCTCAATCTAACAAGGGGTAAAACCTAGCCTACCTTGACGCCGAAGAAAGCTCAAAGATCCACTAAATTACTAATTTTTCCTTTCGAGAAGTTTCAGCAAAATGCCAAGCTATCAAAACCATATTCTACTCATCAATATAAGAGTAATGATACCCATATTGCACTATTATTCTTCAGATCTAAAAATCACATCAAAACCCCATGTGGGTCCCATTCACGAACATTGCATTTCCAAAACTAATCCAAGCTTCTCATATGTTGAAGGAATCATTACCCTAAAAAGTAAGTAAAATCCAAGCTAAAATGGGGCTAAAATCAAGCCATCAAGGTTTTGGGGGTTTTGAATAAGAAATCAAGAAAATCTACCAAGAAAAGGGTGATCCTTACCTCAAATCAGAAGATAATCGCGAAAACAAGTGTTAATCAAGATTAGCAATTACCCATAAGACTAAATACCACTTAATCTCACTCGTTAGGGTTTAAGGTCTTAAGAAATGGATGATAAATGGCTAAAATGCTAAATAAGAGGTCTATTTATACCCATCCCAAACCCTTAGGTTTTGTGATAGCGAATCGGGGTGTGAGATTACGGCGTCTTATGGCTGCATAGGCTGGTTGCAATTGCAACCTGCATACTGAGATTGCATTAGTTCCCTGCCAAGGGTATTGCAATCATTAGCCTGGTCTCGTGATAATGACAACAACGATTTACAGTTGAGACTCGGAAAAATTTCAAGTCTTCGCCAACTCCTCGGGATCCATTTAGAATCCCGTATATGCAAACAAACTATGTAACCATACCAAATTTGATGTTTCAAACTCAATGACACGGCTAAAATTTCCATCCAATGTTGTTTTGAAAAAATATGACCCCACAACTAATTTCTAATTTATTAACTTTTTGACTAATAGGTTGAAATGAGCTGAGTGCCTTGAGACCCGAACCAAGAGTCCTTCTAGTCTAAAATCGATATTTTGGAGTTGTTGAAATTGTCAAAAATTGAATTCAAGGTCATTTGACTAATGTTTTTTCTCGATGTTCATTTGGAATAACCAAAGACTTTAAAATTAGAAAATGACTCTAAAAACCAAATGAACTATCCGATAACCGAATTGCCAGTTCCATAAAGTCATAAATGACTTGGGGTGTCTATAGAGAATCTCTAACAACAAAATATGTGAAAATATGGAAAATGACTCGTGTGGTCATTACAATGTCCATTAATAAAGGAATTCTCATCCACAAAAGTTAAGGATTAGGATGTTCCTGAAGTCTCAAATAAGTAAGGATATTGCATCTGCATATCGCTCTTGATATCCCAAGTGGCATCCTTAACTGGGTTGTACTTCCACTAAACCTTGACTACACTAATCTTCCTAGTGCTCAACCACCCAAATCACTAGCTAAAATAAGCGCTGACTCCTCCACAAAGGTCAATCGCTTATCCAACAAGACTGAGTCCTATCGAAGCGCATGAGATGGAACAGGAATATATCACAGTAACATGAAAAACTGGATGGATAGTGGTAAAATCTGGAGGTAAAGCAAACTCATAACCCACTTCGCCAATCGTATGAAGAATCTGAAATGATCCAATATATGTAGGACTAAGATTGCCCTTCTTCTTGAACCTTACCATACCCTTTATGGGTGATGCTTAGAGGAATACTCAATCACCAACTCTAAATCTCAAGGCACAGAGTCTAAGATCTGCATAGGCCTTCTGCCTACCCTGAGCTGTTCTCAACTTGTCCTAAATCACCCTTACACTATCCAACGACTCCTAAAGCATGTAAGCACCACGGGTCAAACCTCAGGAATCTCTAATCCAATTGGAAAATGAAATATCCTACCTTACAAAGCCTGAAAATACGTTATCTCAATACTCGATTGATAACTATTGTTATAAGCAAACTCTGCCAAGGCTATGTGATCTTCCTACAGGCCTTTAAAATCTATTACAAAGGTTCAGGGCATATCTTTAAGCACCTAAATAGTCTGCTCGAGTTGTCCATCAGTATGTGGATGACAGGCTATACTCAGATCCACCTAGGTATCCAACTTCTCCAAAAAAGCTCTCTAAAAGCTAAAAGCGAACAGAAACCTTGGTCCAAAATATTAGATATGGGCACACCATGCAAAAGGACTATCTCATACACATTGATGTGATCTAACCTCTCAGCACTGAAGGACATCTGAATAGGAATAAAATATCTTACTTGGTCAATCGATCCATGATGACCCAAATACCATGGAACCACAGGAATTACTAGGAAAACCACTAAAAAAATCCAATTCAATCTGCTCTCATTTTCACTCTAGAATTGGCAACTTTGAATCAATCTACTAGGTCACTGATGATAAACTTTTACCTGCTGACAATATAGGCAAGAAGTATAAAATCTGCCACATCACTCTTCATACCACTCCACTAATAACGTTGTCTCAAATCTCTTTACATTTTAGTTGTTCCCAGATAAATAGAATACCAAAGCTATGATACTCATGCAAAATCAACTAGATTTACTCATTAATCCTCAAAACACAAATGTTACTATCAAATCATAAAATATCCTTAAAATCTATGGTGTTCCTTTCGAACTCACCTTTTACCACTTGATCACGGAAGAAGCGAAGCTTGCTATCCTCAAACAGACAATCCTAAGTCTGCTAAAAAAGCGAAGACCTTGCCTTAACACTAGCAAGAATTCTTCTAGGGTCTGAAATATCAAGGTGAACCATCAAGTTGGCTAAGGACTAAATGTCCCATGCCAATGGTCCCTGAGAAAATAAAACACAAGCCAAGCTACCTATACTCATTGTCTTCTGACTCAAGGTACCTGCCACCAAATTCACCTTACCCGTATGATACAATATTAAAATATTATAATCCTTAAGTAACTCCATCCATCTATGCTGTCTAGAATTAAGCTCACTTTGGGTTATAAGATGCTAAGGACTGCAATGATCAGTGAAAATCTCATAATGTACACCATAAAGATAATTCCTCCAATGTTGACACCCAATTTTGGCTCACCCTTTTTCCTTTTCCGATGCTTCTTGGTCCTAAATATTTTAAAAAAATAGACTTATAGTTTTATTTTTTATGTATTTTGAAAAAAAGTGAAAAAATAGGATTTAGTTTTTCCATCATATTTTAAAATATTTTAACCACATATGATAAATTATTTTAACATCAAAATCACAAAAATATCTTTTTGATAATCATTTTCGCATTTTGTCTAATCTTATTTTTTCAGATGATATATTACGACCATATATTCTCATAATATGCATGTCATGCGTATGTATATATTTTATTATAATCTTATATGTAATTTAATATATATATATATATATATATATATATATTTCTATCTATATATGTGTATATATATATATATGCACCTATTTCAATTATATATATATATAAAATTTATTATTAATATTTTATTTTATTAAATTAAATTTAAACCACCTGATCAAATGATCGGACGATACAAGTTTTGGTCCACATAAGCAATCCCAAATACGACTTTTTTCACTACCCAAATGTTAGAATACACGTGATACTCCTTTCCCCAAAAACCTAGCGAACAATCAACATTCGATCCTTTCTCTTTTCTCTTTTCTCTCTTCTACACCATTACTAAAATAGTAACCCTAATCCCCACCACAGCCTACCGCCGTCCCTAACCGTAGCCTACAAGGTTCCACCAAATTCATTATCCATCAACCCGTAGTGCCACCATGATAGCAAATATAGATACCAAAATCAGTGATGGAGTGTAGGACATGCTTCAAACCCACCATTATGTCTTTGAAAAAGCTTGGGCAAGTTGGAGATTCATATTTGAAACTCAAATCCAATCTCGATTCTCATGTTTTCTTCAAATTTTGGTTTCAAATATGGACTTTCTAGTCCAATTTTATCCTAAAAAGAGGGGCATTCATCAATCTCCAAATAAGAAAAAAAGTATTGGAGGATTGATAAAATCAGACTATATTCACAAGAAAAGTCACGAAAATTATTGGTTCTCATTTTTTTTTGGTTTAGGTTTGAGTCTCAAAATTCAAGTTTTGGGTTGCCAGAAAGATTCTTGACGTCGGAACTTTGATTTACTACCCAAACAAGAGGTGCGACTCTGCCCTTTAATTTCTTCGTTCATTTTTGTGGTCAATTTATGGCTTAGTTCTATGTGTTTAATTTTATTGTTGTTTACTTTTGGTGGCCTTTATGGATAAAATTGTTTTGATGTTTGGTGAGGTTATCTTGAGTCTGAAATCTATTTCATGAATTGTGACCTGTGAATACGTGAACATTAGTCTTGTTTTGGATTTAAGTTTATATTCCCTATTTTAGTTTAATGACTTGCTTTTGGATTGCTTTGTGGTACAATTATGCAAGATACATGAAAATCTCTTCTTATTTGGCCTCCATCTCTTCTCTTTCAACTATTTTGAATATGTGAGTATGTGGTGATAATTTTGTTTAAAGTCTATCTTGGCGGTGGTGTTCATTATCCACTAATTGAGTATGTGGATATGGTTTTGTTCTAAGTTTATGTTGTTTTCAATATGTGTGAATCTATCTCTTTTGATTTTATTTTCACCTTCATCTCCTTCACATTTTGGTTCTATGGGTATTTGATTTTGCTTTTACTTAGGTCAAGCCAGTGTTATTGTGTTTTTTTATTGGATTCTAAAGATAAATATAATTTTAATTTGAAAAAAAAAATCTGCAAATGAGTAAGAAAGTTTGTGAATATGTGCATGTGTTTTGTTACAGGGCTGTTGGTCATATCTTATTTTGTTTCGAGACTGTTGGGTGTGTTTTTAATTTCTGTTCTTTGTTTTGATGTAAGTCTAATATTATCTCAAGAATTAATTAAAAGTAATTTTATAACCTTTCTTGATGTTGTAGTTGTTCCTTTTTCTGGAGAAACTTTGGCCATGTAACTTCGTTTGGCGCTATATGATGAGATAATTAGTTTGGCATCAATTAGGATTCACTCTTTTCTCTATTATCTTTGATTGACTACCAAGGTTTTCTTTAATAATTAAGAATGAAAAAGAAAGAGGAAAACTTGTTCTTGTGTTCCAATTATAAGTTTGTTACCTGCCAATTTCTTAGTATACGTCTCTGTTGATGAAAATTCATTAGTAATACTTTCTTTGCTAAATTTTCATAGTGTTAAAGTACAGTGTCATTAAAGTGTCACGTTTGTTTGATCATATCTTAGGCATTTTGAAGCTAAGTGTTTTCCTTTGGCTTATTTGTCCCTTCCTTTATGCGATTAGTTACTAATCTATATTATTTTCTTGTTTTGTATCATGTAAACTAGGGAGTCGGAGTTTCAAGTGAAACTCGTTCTTTGACCCAAAGATCGGGTCGACGACTATAGGATCACAATGTTTGGGTCTATATCGCAAGGAGCCAATTCCTTCGACGGGAGCTTGTAGTATCTAGTTTCTAGCCTTCCTCACTACTTCATTATTCGTATTTATTTTACTAACTTTGTGTTACGTTGAATATTTATTTTTATGTGGCTTTTATTGAAATCGACTGACTTAACTTTATTTAGTTTTGTTCAAAGTTTTAATCATATAGAATTGATTTTATTCAGCCAATTTTTAATTTGTTCGACATCCATAGATATAATAACGTAACATGGTGTAATCACTTGTTTTTTTAAATATTTTTGTGCCTACGAATCAACCCTTTTTAGATTAAATGACAAACTTCATTCTCGAAGTGCAATCTCAAAGAAAAACACATTCTTTTGGAATTGAATAAACTCGTTAGTATGGTATTCGTTTTGCAAAATATCAACTAACGATTTTTATCACTTTAAATGAATTTTTCAAATGAAACACTAAATGGGTTTCAATTAGTCAATCCACTTATGTTTGCAAGAAACTTATCTATCAAATTTAATTTTTTTAATTAACTATATATAATTTAAATACTAATTACATTTCATATCTATTCCTAAATTATTTCAAGTTTGCAAATTTTAAAAATCTCCAGAAACTCAAGGTATTCATGCGTTCTGATACCATTATATATGAGGTATATTTTACTATTACTTTTTCTATTCTTACTATTGTAGTATTATTATGTTATCTTTTACATGTTATATCAACTTTATTATACATGTGCATTTTACTATTACCACTTATTTTCAATCTATCGAGATTTCAAAATTTAATGAATTTTCACATTTTACCCATATAATTTAAAAATACATGTATTTATATTTATTTTCTTATAAATAAGTTCTCATATACTTTTAAATTAGCTTTTATTACTTTAATTTCAACTTCATACATATTTTCTTACAAACTCATAAGACCTTTTACTCTCTAACAAATATTTTATTGCAATGCTTATTTTTCCCATATTTTAAAATATATAAATTTTACAATAATTATATTATTTCCTTATATATGGTGGTGTCATGTATTATACCTTGAATTTTTTTTTAAAAAAATAATATTAAAAAATTTATCACAAATTTAGCAAATAAGAGATAAATATTTCTCTAATATTTTCTAAAACTAAGTTTAAGGACTATCTTCGGATAGACTCTGAGGGGTACCTTTTATCTTCCCCTTGAGTAACCAAAATCCTTACTTAGAATCTCATATGTTTTCACAGACTAAAAACAGAGTTTTCAGAGTTTTTATATTATAAAATGGTTTTCCTAAATTTCCTAAGAAGTTAGATAGTGGCTCTAAAATAAATTTTTAAAACCGAAGAGTCACGACAAGCCAACACACGTTATGTGTTATATCAACCTGTACGAAATAGGGCACAACAACGTCTCGACTCTACTGGAGATTTACTTAGGTTTTGACCTTAAAAATTTAGTTGAAGAGTTATATTAGGGAATATTTGTCTATTTTGTGTTTATTTTTCTATACAATATAAATTTTAGAAATCTACAGTGCTTTTGTTTGAAAGGTCGCAAGCCAAATCCAAACTTGTGTTCCTTTATTTGTTTGAAAACACTGCTTGTTACTTCTTTCTCATCTGTACTTTCTGTCGAGTCTTTGGTCATACACAATTCACACACTTTACACGCGAGGGGTATACTGTACTTCTCCGAACCTTCTTTGGATTCCATAGTTTCAGAGTCAGTGCAATTAAGTTAGTGTACTTTGTCGTAGCTATTCATTCCCACTCTCACAAATTTAGGAAAAAATATTACTTTAGAAATATGTCATATTGCATACACCTTAGGCAGGATGGTCCAAGGTATCATCTTCTCAGCTAGGATGCCGCACTTTTTTTCAGACGAGTATATATCTTACGACATACTTTTTGTAAAATTGACAGAGATGGTCCAGATATCGGGAGCTATGGATTCAGTATAATTTTGTTGACCTTCCATTCCATCGATGACATGGAGTAATTTTTCTAAAAAAAATCCTCTCTTTATTCGATTTCCTTTTCAAGTACATAGATGTGGAATATTATCAAAGACTCCACATAAATCTAATCAAATGGGTGTTGGGATATTATCAAATCTTCCCTTAACACTTAAATTTCTCCTCCCACTTAACGAACGGGGAGTATTAGACAAAACTCCACCCTTGTTTGATATCTTTTTCGTGGCAATGATTGTGGGATATCTTTCATTCCCATCATCGTTTGACTCTTCATTTCTTATTTATGGTTACATATCATTTCAAAAATTAGTTTGCATTAGGTATCCCTATGTGCCTTTAACTAACAATGGGGCCTTGGGATTTTATCTTCCTTTTGTATCACTTTTCAAAGGCACCATTTCAGACCACCTTATCCTTTCGTACTAATGTACGCCCTTGCAACATCTTTTATAATCATCATTACAATCTATCTTGACTTTGCTATTCTCTTTTCAAAAATCCTAAGTCTAAATATGACAGAATTTGGATTCATTCATATCAATTTATTTGGACATAGGCCCACCTCTAGCAGAAAGAGGTCCCAAATATAAAACGGGTTTGCTTGACATTATATAAATATATGACAAATGTGAATGCGCTTGTCTGATGACCTAAACTAACTCCTTACTTTTGTATTTTTTTCTTATCCCCCAACAAAGGTTGATCATGTTTACAATCAAGCTGGCTGACCACCCTTACTTCACCAGATCTAAGTCATCGACATTACATCGATGTATTTGGTTTGTCCAAAGAACAAAAATCACTATGTTTGATTCAACTACACCTAATCCAATTGGTATGGAAAATGTCATAGTTATCAGTGAACCTCCTGAAACTTCTAAAGTTAGAGCTATTATTCAACAGACAAGCATGTCACTCGCTTGACTCAAGAAGTTGAGGATCAGTGGGGAGAATTGAATCGGGTTAAGGACTTGACCAAACTATCAATTACACTCTATATTCCGCCTTCTAAATCCAGAAATACTACACCAAACCCACCACATTTTCCATCACTTGATTCGCGAATTCCTGAAAACTTTCCTTCTCACCATCCCCCACCTACTAACAGTAATCTACCTCCAACGACCTTGACAAATCCACTAAATCAACCACCAATCTACACCCCTCCATAAAGTCATCCACCTATCTACCCTATATCTTCTCCTCCTCCTAATCCATTACTTGTTATCCCACCAAATCAACCTCCAGTTCATATTTCATACATTTTTCCACCCACTCATATGTATCCACTATCCACAACTACTCCTTCAAACTAACCAAACTAACCACTCATTAATACCCCTTGTAATCCTCCACCACCTCCAATCCAAAATACTTATACCATATAAAATTATATAGCCCAAAATATACAAGGGGCACATATTACCACTCCATACGTGTAACATGTTCCTCCTGTGTATACAAGGGAAAACCAAACCTTTACCAACCCAATAATGGTCAATTTCCAACATGAGGTTGACTAGTATGAGGAAATAGAGGAGGATGCCAAGGACAAAGCCGATAATATGTTAGCAATAGAGATTCGTAAACTTAAGGAAACAAGAAGAAACCTCCAAACTACTAGGGGAAGCAAGAGCCTAGGGTATGATAATTTGTGTGTTCAACAAGATATTAACTTTCCCATAGGATACAAGCCACTAAAATTTTATTTATTCAATAGAGTTGGTGACCCTCATGCACATTTGAGGGCCTACTATTACAAGTTAGTAGGAGTAGAGAGAAATGAAATGATCAGAATGAAGTTGTTCATAAGAAGTTTGTATGGAGAAGCTCTCTCTTAGTACACATAATAAGATCTTCATAAATAGTGTAGGTGGAATGATATGGCACAAGAATTCATTGATAAATTCAAATTCAACACTGAAGTCACACCAGACAGGTTCTACTTGGCTAAGTTAAAAAAGAAATCATTTGAGACATTTCGTAAGTATGCACTGCGTTGGAGGGAAGAAGATGCTAAAGTCCAACCATCGATGAGTGCAAGTGAAATAACCGCTACTTTCATTGAATGCCAAGATAAAAGTTTGTTCTATGAAAAAATGATAACCATGATAGGACAAAAGGTCATGGAAGTCGTTAGAATGGGAGAAATATTAGAAGATGGGATTAAGTCGGGGAGAGTCCAAGACTATACAACCTTGCAAGCTGTAAGCAAAGCCATTCAATATGGTTCTATCTATGGGAACAAGAAGAAAAAAAGATGTATCTGCTGCCGTGATTGACCAGGGACATAACATAAGTCAGACACCTTTCCACCTAAATCAACCACATCAACCCATCTATCCTTACCATTATGGTGAAACTTCCCTAATGGTTTACTATCTTTCACCAACTACTTATCCTATCTACAACACCCAGGGAAATTGTTACCAATCTCGAGCCCCTACTTTCTAAACTCCACATCCATATTAGCCTGTCCAAGATCCAAACCCCCCAAATTGCCCACACGCTGCACCCAGGGTACATCCAAATCCTGAAACTTAAAACCATTCGCAATTATACCAAATTCGATGAACCTTATGCTCAGTTATTTGAAAGTTTGAAAATAGTAGGCATAATACAACCTATTGAAGGGAAAATCCCCGATCCTATTCCAAAATAGTTTGATGGTTCCAAGCATTGTGATTACCATTCTGGAGTTGTTGGGCACGACACCAAAGATTGTTATGGTTTTAAAAATATAATTCAAGCCTTAATCAAGGAAGGAGTAATTCAAATTGTTGGACCTCAGCCCAATGTGAGCAACAACCCTCTGCCAAACCACAGGAATACCAATATGAACATAATAACTATCGAAGAATATTGGGATTTGAAAGGGACCGTTGTACAAATTGGAAAGGTTGGAAGAGATGAACCATCAATGGTTGTCCCAGATCTAGCACCAATGGAGGACACTGCTACTACCGATAAGACACCAACTATTTGGAATACCAAATCTAAAGAAGATTTGAAGAATTGGACTTGTACTCCATACCTAGGGTCTTGGTAGATTGAACAAGTAGTAATACTTTTGAAATAACATGATTCTAAAATTGAGGCTTGATCGTGCCTAAAAATTTATGTTGTGTTGCCTCATCTTTTGAAAGCTTAATTTCAAAATCTATGAATACATTTTATATTTTCCTTTAACTTTCAACTACGCATTACTTTCTATCTGTTTACATAAAATTTCAAATCTTTTAATTACAATTGTGACATAATAAAACAAATGAACAAAGTTTGGTATCAAGCAAGACTCTGAAGGATGTGAGGTTGACTAGGAAGTCAAACAACCAATCAAGGAACATAAAGAACATGTGAGTACTCGAGAACGAAAAATACTCATTCAAGGAAAACTATGACGTTACATAAGGGTAGACTTCAGATAGACTTTATGTGAATGTATCTTTCACTCTTTCATGTAATGTACAAACTACGTTTCAACCTGATTCCCTTGGTGGGATATGTAGGCATCCCACATAGGGTTCTATTTCACCATAGCAAGAATCCAAAAATTTTCCTATTTGTAATAAGAGAACTACGCCTGACCTGATTCCATCGGCGAGATACGCAGTCCACCCATATATGGTTCAGCCACACTAGGATAAAATTAAAATTTCTTTCTTATTTAATTTTGAACTACACAAGGCATGATTCACTAGGTGGGATATGTAGGCAACCCATAGCAGTTTCGATCGCTTTGTTAGAAAAACCCCAAATTGTTTTATGTACCTTAAACTACATTCTGACCTGGTTCTCTCAACGAGATACGTAGGCAACTTGTATAAGGTTTAGTCTTATCACAACAAAACTTATATACCTTCTACACCACAAAAAATTGGGTAGATTTTGAAAAGATGCCAACAAGGATGATCGGATATTGTCAAGATACATTGGACTTGGGCTACCAGACAAGGAGTAACAAGATAAAAAACATTCATTTTGTTTCAAAAGTGTCACAGTATAAGATTAGAAGAAGTTTTAAAAAAACTATACATATCTAGGCATATACGTATAGATATCTTTTAAATATTTTTCTTTAAAAAACTTTTACTACTGGTTTATTTGACATGTCTCAGGGTAGATCACAAAGGTTTGAACATACAAGATGAATGGAGGATCTACAAAGTTAAGCCTTGAGTCAGCACAAATCAACACCCCCTCCTAACTAAGAATTTTTCTTTGAGCGCAGGAGCAATAGATACAGAATGACAACACTAAGTTAATGTCAAAGGTACCAATCGTGTCCAAAAATATCATTTGACCCTCTACGATGAATTGCTCATCAAGGATAAATGTCGAAGATCAGAGAACAACACTCAACCAATTAATATCACTATTTGCAGTCAAGCATCTTCACTGATTTTATTCTTTACTATACTATTTATTTTACAATTCACTTTATCCATTTGATAAATTTGGGTTGAATTTTTTCAAGAACCGAGGGTGGGTCTTCGAATATAAGTAGATAAATCATTTGGCCATTCAACTCTTTCATCATAAGCCATACAACTTTATTTTTCATCCATCATCTACTTTACTTTTACCTTATGACTTAATTTAATAAATTTACTCTAAAGTTTCTTTTCAGGATTTACAGTAATCAACATTAGTCTCCAAAAACAATCGGAGACTAATTTATCACGAAATCCCAAAAGACAATCGAAGGATTTCACAACAATCAATATTCTATCCTTGAAGACAATCGAAGACACCCTTATCATCAAGTCTTCAAAGACAACTGGAGACTTTATGCACTCTCCGAGGATAGCCGGAGACATTATTGAGTCCCTCGAGACAAACAATGGCCTCAATCGACATTAAAGTTTTTAAAGACAATCAAAAACTTTATTACATCATCAACATAAGTCGAGCGGCTATACTCTTACTTTACCTTATACTTTACTAATTACATTAAATCACTCTACCTACTATGATGAATTTACCTTAAATCTTACAAACATCATTGATCGTCAAGTCTTTAAAAAAATTAGAGACGTCATGCACTCTTAGAAGACAACCGGAGACATCATTCAGTCCCGTAGACAAGCAGAGGATTCATTCAACATTAAAATATCCAAAGACAACCGGATACTTCATTACAACACTTGAATTTGCATAGCAGCCAAACTCTTGACTCTACTTTTTCTTATATATCTTCATATTTTTTTCATCTAGCGACTTTACTGTGAGTTTTTCTTGACAGAAAATACAATTTGCAACAACAAGATGTACATCACAATGTGGAACTATCCGCTTAGCAGCAAACTGGGGTAAGCTATAGGAATGTCATACATCCCTAGCTACGTCGAGAATTCTAGCGAACAAACTTAATTCGATTTTATTTTTTATTCTTAGTGTCATCTCCCAGTGCTACCTTAATCAGACATTGGCAGTTTTTGAAAATCTGCGATCTCTTTCCTTCACAATCCTCAGCAAATATTTTTGTCCAATGTCCTCTCATTCCTAGTCATCCCAAAGAAATTAATTCAGGGATATACGTGCAACCCTATCCATTCTATCTGCACCATAATTTTGCAAACAGTCTCAAAAGAATTCAACGTCACCATAATTCTACATTTGGACAAATTATCAAAATTTGCATTAATTTGAACTAAAAATGGTCTAATTTCTCGTGAAGCCTGAGATATGTAGGCAGCTCATAAACCAGAGTCTGGCCATAATCTTTCAAAATTTCTTTCTCGCTCAAGACAAAATTGGTTACATAAACGTGATTGTTCAAAGATTTTTCTACTAGTCTTTAGTCAATCAGGGACTAACTGTTGACGCCCAATTTTGGCTCGCTCTTTTTTATTTTCCCATGCTTTTTTTTTTCTAAATATTTTTGTAAAATAAACTTATATTTTTATTTTTTATGAATTTTGAGAAAAAGTGAAAAAAGAGGATTTATTTTTTCCATCATATTTTAAAATATTTTACCTACATATAATTAATTATTTTAACATCAAAATCACAAAAATATCTTTTTGATAATCGTTTTCACCTTTTGTTGAATCTTATTTTTTTAGACGATATACTACGATCATATATTCTCATAATATGCATGTCCTTATTATATACGTACGTATATATTTTATTATAATCTTATGTATAATTTAATATATATGTTCCTATTTATAAATATATATATATATACACCTATTTCAATTATATATTTTATTATTATTATTATTATTATTATTTTATTTTATTAAATTAATTCTGAATTGTCCAATCAAACAATAGAAAGATCCAAATTTTGATCCTCAAAAGTAGCCCCAAATTTGGCTTTTACCAGTACCCAAATGTCAGAATTCACGTGATACTCTCTTCCCCAATAACCCAGCGTACAATCAATAGTCAATCCGCTCTCTTCTCTCTTCTCTTTTCTCCATCTCCTCCACTATTACTAAAACAGTAACCCTAATCCCCCCACAGCCTACTGCCATCCTTAGCCGTAGCCTATAAGGCTCCAACAAATCCATCATCCATCAACTCATGACGCCACAGTGACAGCAAATACAAACACCAAATTAGTGATAGAGTGCAAGAAAAACTTCAAATTCACCATTATAGCTTCGAAAAAGCTTGGGCAAGTTGGAGATTAGGATTTGAAACTCAAATTTGATCTCGATTCTCACATTTTATTAAAATTTTTGTTTTCAAATCTGGACTTTCAAGTTCATATTTGGCCTATAAAGAAGGGCATTCTTCAACCTCCAAAGAAGGAAAAATAGGTTGGGGGATTTATAAAATCAGACTATAATCACAAAAGATTCACAAGAAAAGTCACAAAAATTATTAGTTCTTCTCTTATTTTTTGGTTTAAGCTTGAGTCTCGAAATTTGATTTTTGGGTTTTTGAAAAGATTCTTGACGTCAGAACTCCGGTTTGCTGCCCGACATAAGGTGTGACTCTGCCTTTTAATTTCTTCATTTATTTTTTTGGTTAATAGATAGCCTAGTTCTATGTGTTACTTTCTTTGTTGTTTGCTTTTGGTAGCCTTTATGGATAAAATAGTTCTTATTTTTGGTGAGGTTATCTTGGGTCTAAAATCTGTTTCATGAATATATGACCCGTAAATACGTGAACATTCGACTTGTTTTGGATGTAAGTTTATATTCCATGTTTGAGTTTAAAAACTTGATTTCAGACTATTTTTTGATCAAATTATACAAGATACATGAAAATCGCTTCTTATTTAGCCTCCATTTCTTCATTTTGGCTATTTTGAATATGTATGTGGTTGTAATTTTGTTTAAAGTCTGTCTTGGTGGCTGTGTTCATTATCCACCAATTGAGTACATGGACTAAGTTTATGTTGTTTTCAATATGTGCAAATCTATCTCTTTTTATTTTATTTTCACCTTTGTCTCCATTATTTTTTGGTTCTATGCGTATTTGATTTTGCTTTCACTTGGGTCAAACTAGTGTTGTTGTGTATTTTTTGGGTTTTAAATATAAGTATAATTTCAATTTGAAAAAAATTTATCTCACTAGTGAGTTTGCAAGTCTGTGAATATGTGTATGTACGTGTGTGTTGTTTCAGGGATATTGGTCACGTTCTATTTTGTTTTGGGACTGTTGGGTGTGTTCTTGATATTTTTATTTGTTTAGATGTAAGTCTAATATGATCAAAAGAAATAATTGTAAGTAATTTTCTACCCCATCTTGATGTTATCCTTGTTCATTTTTCTGGAGAAACTTTGGCCATGTAACTTCGTTTGGCACTATATAAAGGGATAATTAGTTGGGTGCAATTAGGATTCAGTCTCATTATCTGTTAGCTTTGATTGTCTACCAAGGTTTTCTTTAATTGATAAGAATGAAAAAGAAAGAGGAAAACTTGTTCTTGTGTTCCAATTATAGGTTTGTTACATGTCAATGTCTTAGTATACTCCTCTGTTGATAAAAATTGATGTAAATTCATTAGTAATACTTTCTTTGTTAATTCTTCATAGTGTTAAAGTATAGTGCAATTAAAGTGTCAGGTCTGTTTGATCAGATCTTAGGCATTTTGAAGCTAAGTGATTTCCTTGGGCTTATTTGTCTCTTCCTTTATGCGATTAGTTACTAATCTTTATTCCTTTTTTGTTTAGTTTCATCTAAATTCGGGAGTCAGAGTTTCAAGAGAAACTCATTCTTTGACCCAATGATCGGGTCGACTACTATAGGATCATAATGTTCGGTCTATATCGCTAGGAGCCAATTCCTTCGACGGGAGCTTCTAGTATCTAGTTTCTCGCCTTCCTCACTACTTTATTATTTGTATTTAATTCATTAACTTTGTGTTACTTTGATTATGTATTTTTAAGTCGCTTTGATTGAAATCGACTAACTTTACTTTGTTTAGTTTCGTTCAAAGTTTTAATCATCTAGTATTGGTTTTGTTCGGCTAATTTTTAATTTGCTTAACATCCAGAGATATAATAACTGACGGGACATGGTGTAATCACTTATTTTTTTTTATATTTTTGCACCTGCGAATCAACCCTTTTAGAGTAAATGGAAAACTTCATTCTCTAAGTGCAATCTCAAAGAAAAACACATTTGTTTGGAATTGAATAAACTCGTTAGTATTATATTCGTTTTGCAAAATATCAACTAACGATTTTTATCACTTTGAATGAAAATTTTTAGATGAATCACTAAATAGGTTTCAATTAGTCAATCCACTTATGTATGCAAGCAACTCATCTATCAATTTTTTTTTTAAAAAATTAACTCAATATAATTTAAATACTAGTTACATCTCATATCTATTCTTGACTTTATTTTATGTTTGCAAATTTTAAAGATCTCTAGAAACACAAGCTATTCATGCATTCTTATACCATCATTTATAAGGTATATTTTACTAATACTATTCCTATTCTTACTATTGTACTATTATTATGTTATCTTTTACATACAATATCAACTTTATTATACATGTGCGTTTTACTATTACCTCTTATTTTCAATATATTGAGATTTCATAATTTAATGAATTTTTACATTTTCTCATATACTTTTAAACATACATGTATTTATATTTATTTTCTTATAAATAAGTTATCATATACTTCTAAATTACCTTTTCTTACTTTATATAATTTCAACTTCATACATATTTTCTTGCAAACTCATAAGACCTTTTACTCTCTAACAAATGTTTTATTGCAATGATTTCTTTTCCAATATTTTAAAATACATACATTTTACAATAACTATATTATTTCCTTATATATGGTGTTGTCATGTATTATACCTTGAATTTCTTTTTTATTTTCAAAATAATAAAGATTTTCTTATCACATTTTTTAGCAAATAACAAGGCAATATTTCACAAATGTTTTCTAAAATTTAAGTTTAAGGACTATCTTCGGATAGGCTCTGAGAGGTGCCTAACACCTTTACCTTGAGTAACCAAAACCATTTCTTAGAATCTCATAAATTTTTGCAGACTAAAAATAGAGTTTTCATATTATAAAATGGTTTTCCTAATTTTCCTAAAAAGTTAGGTGGTGGCTCTAAAATGAATTTTCAAAGTCCAAGTGTCACGACAAGCCAACATATATTGTGTATTATTTCGACCAGTTCAAAATAGGGCTCGACATCCAAATCTTAAGTGTGAAAACTAGCACCATCAATTCCAAATAATGATTGGGGTGGTTGTGCTCGTGCACCGTAAGTTGTCTCGATGCATAAGCAATAACATGGCCCTGCTGCATTAATACACAACCCAGACCAACACTTGAGGCATCATAATATACAATGAATCCCTTATATTATATACGAAGAGATAGAATAAGATTAAAGTGGAAAATCCTTGAGCTTTCCAAGGCTCGGTTCACACTCCTCGAACCATAAAATAGGAAACTCCTTCCGAGTCAACTTGTCATAGGCACTGAAATAGTAGCAAAGCCCTTGATGAATCATCTATAGTAGGTCTATCCCAATCATGAATCGCCTCAATTTTGGCTAGGTCTACCCTAATACCATCCCTAGAAACTACATACCCAAGGAATGACCCTGACTTAAGTTAAAACTCACACTTAGAAAACTTGGAGAAAAGCATATGATCTCTCAATTTTTGGAGCATGATATCACCCAAAGCTATACCTCCAAACAACGCTAAAGTAGTCGATACAAAATATAGTAACCCAACTCAGGTTCGTGTACATAAATTATCTCTCTAGTTTGTTGAAGTTAATAGGCAGTACTAAAAAGTTAATAGGGGGATTGTAGTAGTAATCTGTGGAAAGTAACAAGCTGTGTGTGTTTTAGTTGTAATCAATCAGAAACAAACACTAAGACTGTGTTCCCCCTTGTTTCTCAACTCCATAGGTTTATCATGCTTTGTTGAACTAACTCGATACCTTGCATGTAAAATCTGATAAGTTATATGCCATCAACTTGATTGTGGACTTATTGGCGGATTTCACCCTTTATCTTTTGAGTCTCAGGATGTCGCCTTTCTAACCCTTATCCTCAATTCCTGATTAACTGCTACCTTTTAAGTCTCAAGTTATTAGATGAAAGATAATTATCTTAAGTAGATGAGGACAATTAGCCTATATTGACAATTAATCTACAAATTAATATTATGATCATCTTTTCCTAATCTCTACTCCTATTGTGAAGTAAGTAGTGAATACAAGGTGAGATCCTAACATTTTCAACTATTAAGAAATCTATTAAACTGAAGACAATCACAATACATGCAAGAATATTGGATTGAAACAACATTGCAGTTCCCCTACTTCATCAATTTGCTAGGGTTTCCACAACCCTAGCGAAGTGAGTTAGCATTCCATCATTGTGAAACAATCAGTGAAATTCATAATTGAAAGCATTAAATTAATATTACAATGAGTAATGAATAAAACCCAAATTCTCAAATTGAATAATCAACCAAAACCACGAACAAAACAATCTTAAGATTAAAATCGAATCCTGGAATCAAATATGTGTTTATAAGTATCTAAAGTGTGTAACCTAACTAAAAAATGTCAAAAGGGTATATATAGAGTACAAAGAAACCCTAGGAAACAACTCCTAAACATAAGAGGATAATTGAGGTTGGTGGCCACTTATTGGGCCATCTACAGACCGTAGGTAGTCCCACGTAGGTGCCAAGCCTCAAAATCTTCTGAATGTCATAGAAGAGGTGGCCCTTGGGCTACTTGACTGTAAGGAAAGGGGTTCGACTCAATATTCTTTTGTGTATCCTTTGGCCACCAATCTAGCCTTCAACCTATCAACCGCTTCATAAGTTTTTTGTTAACTTTACAGGCCCACTTGTAGCCAATGGCTTATTTCCCTATAGGAAGAGAGACTACTCTCTAGACTTTTGATCTTTTGAGACAATTTCTAGTACCTACGGGCCGTAGGTGCCCTCTGTAGGTGGAAGGGTCAAATTTTTATGCTTCTAATTCTCTATTTCTCAGTTTCTCTAACACATACTCTGGCACATAGGGCCAGTAGTTAGTACATATGGGGCATAGGCGCCTACGTAGGTGGTCCAAAACTTCAACTTTGACTCTTTCTCTATATTAAATCCAAATTATGATTTCTTGTAAAACACAATGCAAAACACACCATACATAGTAAAATGACCTAAGTAACTTGCATATTTTCATCGTTTTAAGCATTGAAAGTGCTATAAAATCATAGCACATCAACACCCTTAACTTATAAGATTTGTATGTCCTTAGGCAATAAAATACAACAAAAAAAATAATGACGCTTATCTAGGTGAAACCTAAGCTATCTACGACAATCAATCATCACTTTACGCTCAAGAACATTACCCCTCTCTTATTTTAATCCTTCAAAATGAATTATGTCTATTAATTAAGTACAACATCATGTCACAAGGAAATCAAGATATGACATTGTATTAGGAACAAACAATCATGCATATGTACAAGTTACACTACCTAAACAAGTGAGCAGTTTGCAATACAACCCATGTGCCCTCACAACAAAGAAGTCCACTCACTCATATGAAATCATGTATATCAATGCAGGAATGATTAAGAGACACTCACACATATAAGAGAAGTTCCACCAATACGCATCAAATACCATAGGCTTGCCCTCAATTTTCTTTACCTATGCTTTCAGACAGTTAGGTTAGGATAACTATAGGATTTTATTCGGCTTGTGATGTAGGCTTAGGGGATGGTATGATACATATGGCCATTTTTAGTAACTAAGCTTTCTTTGCTCTACACTTACATTAGGGTCCACGTATAAACCAATTTTTTTTATTCCACCTTTATTTCTCCCTTTTGTTATTTTATTCACATTTAGGTAGGTATGGTTTCTCTTATTCATTTTTTTTTTTTTATTTCAATCTCACATTTTTTTCTACCACACCCAGCCCTACCTTTTTTTCTCTTATTTACCCTTTTTCATACCCACTTTACATTATGCCCCCTATGATAACTACCCTCAACTTAAGTGATTTTCCTGAGTTGAGATGTACAATGTCCAAGAAGAACCAAGGCCAAAATAGATTTATTGTAACACAAATAGGAAGGTGAAATATGAAAAAAGGAAAATAGTCTATACAGGTTCAAGAATCAAGGGATACCTTTTCACATATGGAAGATTAATTAGGCTAAAAGTGGACTTATTTCAAGAACAACCTATGATCCTTTCATAACCGACTATCCCACAATATAGGCAAGACTAACCGGGCAAGTTCAGAATTTAACACACAAAGGGAATTAAGTAGTATCACAAGCTACTACCTATCTGGTTCGTGCAATTGTTAGCTATCAATATTATGTCTTTAATCCTAATGCCATAACAAGATTCACAATGGCCACACATATATACATATCACATAATTATAAAATAAATTTTTGGATGGGTATATTTTTTTCTCAAAAATATACAAAGAACATGTCAACTACCCTAGATACTAAAAAATCTCCTAGTTACATAAAAACATAAAATAATATAAAACAAAACATAATACAATACAAAATTAAACCTAGACTTGACGATTCTACAATTATACTGTGGCTGATAGGGAAAAAAGCACGACAACAAAAACCCACGGCTGCTATAGTATACCCCACCCCTAGCTGAATGACAACAGACTGTCTCTAGTGCATGAAAATAATATAAAGAAAGGGAATAAGAATATACCTAGGATGCACTAGGCATCCATATTATTCAATCTCCCCTCAAGATGTATCTCGATTTATGGAGGTAGTGGTGGTGGTGGTGAACTATAAGAGAATGCATCCAAAGCTAGCTCAGCACATCTTTGCCTATTAATAAATGCAATCTCCCTTAAATTATGTGAAGCCCATTTCAGGGCCTGTTTAGATGACATGTTGGGATCCTGTAGCTCCCCATCTCTACCTATTTTGGTACCAACTATAGGGACCATCTCCTAATCTTTTGTGTATAAGTCAAAATATCTCGGTCTATGTTGAGGTGTCAGGTAAATAAAAGAAGGTATAACTAGAGAGATAGCCATAGTGTAGCTCTTAGTGAGAGAGCATATCTTTGCCTACAGTGTGTCCACCTTCTCTCTAATCTCATCTAGATTTGGTACTTTAATATCACTGAACTGGGGTGACACTCAACCCTTAAAAACATCTATACAAGTATGCACCTCAGCTTGAAACTCTGACATCTCAAATTTATGCGTAGCCTATAATCTAGTCTCAGCCATCTCTAGTGTCGTCTGAACCAAAGGCCAGATATGCCCATACAATAATGCCACTTCATACTCAATATTCTCTATCCGGGTGGTGGTTGAACGCTGACTATCTACTAAGCTGTGTTAGAACTCCTATGGTACTAATAGCATACTCATGGTAGTAAC
This sequence comes from Capsicum baccatum var. pendulum, assembly GCA_030864225.1. Classification (NCBI taxonomy): domain Eukaryota; kingdom Viridiplantae; phylum Streptophyta; class Magnoliopsida; order Solanales; family Solanaceae; genus Capsicum; species Capsicum baccatum. The sequence continues at coordinate 165,268,419 of CM061560.1, forward strand.
TGTAGTAGAGGGGCGAGCAGGCACTGAAAATGTCCCAACTAGATATGAAGTGGAAGTTGGGAATAAAGTAGATATGGATGGGGTCCTCTAAATATGAGTGCTCATATTGGGGGACTCTCTCTGCTTCACCATCTCAAAATCCATACCTACTCAACATCTCTACCCTGTTTGTCACTCAGTTCCACAGGAACTGATGGATCCTAAAATTGGGCCAATATTACTTTTCTAGGCGCATGGGACATCTGGGAAAGGAGTGGGTTTATCAGATCCTTGATCATACTTATCTGGGACACACCCATTGCCTCAACCCTATGGTCAATACGTGGAACCTCAGACATACCAGCCTCATCACACAAGAATTATACAAGGAAAGAAAAGGGCAGTGTCATAATATCACCAAATGCCTACTCATGACATTCATATCTAATAATGGATGCAAAATTAATATCATAACAAACCATTATGATTGCAATCAGTACTGCACCATCTTATGTAAGTAAGTTATCTATTTTAGTCGAACATAAATGATAGTGTACTACCAGCCACCAACAATAAATATCAGAAAGATAAAGCTGTCTACTTTTATCAATATATCAAATGATATGCCTATAGTTTTTTTAATATATTATCTACCATCAGCAGCCGCATAGTCATAGGTTTTGGGAGGCTCAAGCCCAACTATTTGAACATAACCAGCGGCATTAAATAAATGTTGGCCCTCAAGTCACACAATGCTTTGAGAAACCTGGATGTCCCAATAGTGCATAGGATTGTGAAAGCACCAAGATCATCCTTCTTTTGGAACAGAGATCTAGAAGTGATAACACTACAATGGTGAAACCCACCAATATCCTCAAAACTAACATATCTTTTCTTCGTCACCAACTCCTTTATAAACTCGGCATACTCCAAAGCCTCAATAAGAGAAATGTTCAAGTTCAACCCTTTTACCATGGCAATAAACTTCTTGAACTTCCCTTCTTTCTTCTTCTACTTAATCCTTTAAGAAAAAGGTATGAGAGATCATAGAATTATTTTCATTTTAGGATCATTGACCTTTTTCTTCCGTTTGTCCTTCTCAGCAAGACTTGTTGCCTTTTTAAACTCCGTCTCAAGTCTTATATCAACTATATCACTATCATTCCATGGCTCATTAGTAGTAGGAAAAGGGGGATCAACAGTAGTTTTACCACTCCGAGTGGTGATGGCTAGACAATGACTATTATTTTCAGGATTCTGAATTGTGTTGCTTGGAAGGGTTATCGATTGTCTCTGATTCAAAGTTGTATACATTTTCCTAACTATTGCCCTAATTTCTTTATTGCAATAACATGCCATTCCACTTTTTGGGTCAATTATGAGATATCTTCCTTAATCTTTTTAGGGTAAGTTTTTTAACTTTCATGATCTTTAACAGGCTTGGACAACATAGACTCTATCCTCGACTCAGTATCACGTCTGCCTAGTGGAACATACCTGTCTCCCTTCTCTTTCTAGTCATCCTTTCTTCTCCAATCACCATCACGCACTCTACTTCAATCTCTGTACCTATCTCTATTATAGTTCTGACCTTGGTTTCCTTGCCTCATTGGCTCGAAAACCCGCCAACTCACTTATCTAGTACTTTGCCTTTTTTTCTAAATTAGAATCATAAGATTTCGAGGGCTTACCCTGTGAACATACTTCAACTACTTTCTGAGAATTCATTATTGTGAACTACTTCATCAGGACCCCAATATCAGTTCTAAGCTGCCCAATCTCTTGTGCCACTGAATTATCAACCACTTTATACTCGCTGGAAGCCTCAATGTACATATGCTAGCACCTCTCTCTGCTTTCAGAACTACTTCATTGGTCTTAAATATATGCTGCTACTTCCCAGTGTAGATGCATGAATGCTCCAATAGTGATTGTATCTACCATAGCTTAAGAACTGATAGTCAGGGCTCGATCAAATATCACAAACAAATTAGTCCCTGAAATTCTATGATTAGGTACTATGCTCAACTTCTTCTTAAACCGAAACCATACCGCATATATCGACTCAAAATTTAGCTGCCTATAATTATATATCTCATCTTTCAATTGCAACATTCTGGATAGAGGGAAGAAATGGTCTAAAAATTTCCTACGCAACTCATTCTAAGTAGTAATCGATCCTCGAGGAAGATTCCCTAACAACACTAAACGTTCACCAATCAATGAAAAAAGGAACAATCTGAGTTTGAGCGTTTCCTAATCTATTCCAGTTATAGTGCATGAAGTGCAGAGCCTAATCAAGTTTGCAAGATGAATGTTTACACCATCCGTAGCCAAGCCCACAACCACACCTTTTAGGTTCAAGAGCTAGATCATAGCACTAGTAATGTCGGAATTCACAAACAGTAGCAAAGCAGGAGGAAATATGGCTCCTATTTCAGCAGTCTCAGTATAACCCATATCCTTCTCTGGATCATCGTATAAAGGTAAGTACTGGTAGGCTGGGTTAGTTGAGCTCTACCACCTCTAGCTCTATATCGATTTTCTTCGAGTGCTGCTCGATGATTTGTATCTTGTCGCTGCCTAGCAAGCTTTGCCTCCTAAATATCTGCTCCCCTCCTCTAGTTAGTAACTTATGCTAATAACTGCTCAATTCTCTAACCAACAAAGTTTTGAACATTCCTAGGAGGAGGAGGTACAAGATTAGGATCGTCCCTAATACCTTCAAGATGGCCTTCACATACATATTCTATCATCATGCAATTAGTTGTAGAATTCTCTCTGGGTTAGGATATAGTGAGAATAAGGGATTACCTTGGCTCTTTGTTTTAGTAATACACCTTCGTACACCTAACTAAAAATAGAAGACAAAAATCTAAAACTTTAATAATTTCGATCAACAATCACCGTAATCCCAAACAACGACGTCAAAATTTTGATATAGCTAAAATTTACTCATCTAACAACATTAAAATGGTCGCATGCAAAATATAGTAACCCAACTTAGGTTGGGGCTGAACCCACAGGGAATACATGAATTATCTCTCTTATTTGTTGAAGTCAGCAGGTAGTACTAAAAAGTAAATATGGGGATTGTTATAGAAATCTATGGAAAGTTACAAGCTGTGAGTATTTTGGTTATATTCAATCAGAAACGAACACTAGGACTTTGTTACCCCTGTCTCTCAATTTCGTAGGTTTATCGTTCTTTGTTGAACCAACTCAATACCTTGCATGTAGAATCTAATAAGTTATATACCATCAATTGTCTTGTGGACTCATTGGCAGATTTCACCATTTACCTTTTGAGTCTCAGGATGTCACCTTACTAACCCTTCTACTAGACCCCTATTAACTATTACCTTTTGAGTCCCAAGTTATTAGATGAAAGATAATTATCTTAAGTAGATGACACTGGTTAGCCTACATCTACAATTAATATTCAAATTACTTTTGTGATAATATTTTCCAAATCTATACTCCTCTTGTGAAGTAAATAGTGAATATAAGGTGGGATACTAATGTTTGAAACAATTAAGAAATATATTATACTGAAGACAACCATAATACATATAAGGATATCGGTTTGAAACAACATTACACTTCCCCAACTTCATCAATTTGTTAGGGTTCCCACAACCCTAACTAAGGGATTTAGCCACTCATCATTGTGAAACAATCAATCAAATTCATAATTGAAAGCATTAAATTAATATGACAATGGATAACGAATAAAACCCAAAAAGTCACAAAACAATCCCATGATCAACATCAACCAAAATCACGAACAAAAGAATCCCATAATCAAAATCAAATCCTAGAATCAAATATATGTTTATAAGTATCAGGAGTGTGTAACGTAACTAAATATGTCAAAAGCCTATATATAGAGTACAAGGAAGCCCTAGGAAACAACTCTTAAACAAAAAACAATTAATGTCGGCGGCCACTTACTAGGCCACCTATGGACTGTAGGTCATCCCAAGTAGGTGCCAAGTTTCAAAATCTACTGAATACCCTATGGACTTTCTATTTTATGAGATAGATTCTTGCACCTACAGACCATAGGTAGCACCTACGGGATGTAGGTTCCCTTCATAGGTGGTAGCGTCAACTTTTACTGCGTCTGATTTTCTATTTCTCAGCATCTCTGACACATATTCTGGAACCTGGGTAGTACATATAGGCCTTAGGTGCCTATCTAGGTAGTCCAATACTTTAAATTTCACTCTTTTTCTGCATATTATCTCCAAAACAAGATTTCCCGCAAAACACAATACTAAACACATCATATCTAACAAAAAGACCCAAGTAACTTGCATATATTTATCATTTTAAGCATCGAAAGTGCTATGAAACCATAGCACATTAGAGTGTAATCCTCAAATACTGCACATGATCCTTTCTACTTCACGAATACACAAGGATGTCATCAATGAACATAATTACAAAAAAATCTAAATAAGTCCTGAATACTCAGTTTATCAAAATACATAAATGAAGCTGGGACATTTGTCAAACTAAATAACTTCACTATGAACTTATAATGACTATAGCGGGTCCAAAAAGTTGTCTTCAAGATATTCTCAGCCCGAATCGTCAACTGATGTTAACTAGATCTTAAGTAAATCTTCGAAAACACCGCTTCACCTTGAAGCTGGTCAAACAAATCATTAATGTGAGGAATAGGATAACTTTTCCTTATCGTCACCTTATTACGAAACCTATAATTAATAAACATACACATAGAGTCATTTTTCATCTTCAAAAATAATAGAGGAGCTCTCTAAGGAGATACATTTAGTCTAATAAAACCTATACGAAGAAGATTTCGAAGCTGATAATTCAACTTCTTATACTTGGTAGGATCCATATGGTAAGGTGCCATAAAAATTGGTTGGATGTTATGCTCGATATCAATAGCAAACTCAATCTTATGGACATGGGGAATACCTAACAGTTCTATAGGAAACATATTAGAAAACTCACAAACTACAGAAAAAGAGTCAAGCGACGAACTCCCCATACTAGTATCACAAATATAAGTGAGATAAGACTCATAACCCTTCAAATAAGCCTCCTAGCATGAACATAAGAAACAATCCCTACAGGCTCAAAACTACCTCTCTCTATCACACGAATGGGGGTACACCAGGCATGGCTAAGGTAATAGTTTTAGCAAAATAATCCATGACCGCATGATAGTGGGATTATTAGTCCATGCCCAAAATCACATCAAAATCCACCATATCAAGAATAATAGGATTATCATGAGTATTAATATCTTTAACACTCATAACACAAGATCTGTACACCTGATCCACAACTAAAAAATCACCCACAGGAGTAGATTCATGCAAGGTCATAGATAATAAATCCCAAGATAACTCTAACTGTAGAGCATAATAAGCAAAAACATAAGAACAGGTGGATCCTAAATAAATAAAGCAAGGGCCGACTGAAGGCACACTAAAATTATATCTGTAATAACAACATCTAAAGACTCAACCTTAGGTCCAGCAAGTACTGCATATAAATGACCACGCTTTCCACCTAGCTGGGCTCCTGATTAACCTCCTATCCTGCCTACCTAAGAACATCCTAGAGTACTCTAGAAACCACTCCTATAAACCTAAGAACTACCTATAGCTGAGAGATGGACTTCTCTAATAGGGGAGCACTCGAGCTGAAGAAATAAACACCCCTCTACTAGGGCACTCATTAGAATAATGACCAAAAGATAAAAAATGTTAACATGCTCTCTGAGATGAACCAAAACTGATAGATTCGGCTGACTTGAAGTAACTACCACAATTAGAATAGCCGAAACACGAACCCCTCGAAGATTGACTGCCAACTTAACTAGGGAAATTACTAGCACTGGACTAACCTTAATTAATAATCTAAAGAGCTGCCTGAACTGGTCGATAGGGCTGACTCTGAGGCTGATAGGATAGATGCAAAGAATACCCACCATGAGAACTACTACCTCTAATCAGGAACTACTATGTCTCCCACTAAAATTGCCCTAATATCTAGGCCTCTTATTGCTTCTCCCTTGTGCCTCAAGATGCATCTCCACTATCACCCGAGCATATTCTAAAACCTCAGCAAAATACCTACCCACAATGACCAAACTCTTATTAGACATACAAAGGGGAAGTCTCAACCCTCTAACTATGTGTAATACCCCATCCTTCTACCTAGATTAAAATTATCCCAAGTATGTTAGAAACTTACTTTAAAAGATGAATCTACTTTTATATACGTGGAATTTTAAAGATTTTTATTTTTTTTTCATGTGGGAAATTGAATTATCTTTCCAATGATACCAATTTCATCCAAATCTGGTATCAAAATAGAAAGTTATGGCTGTTTTATAGAAAACTGTCAAAACTACCCAGGTGAGACAATGAGGGCCGGTAGACCATCGAGCTAGTGACGGACCGTCGCCCAAACCATCGTAACAAAAGAAGTGAGACCACCTTCTGCCTAAGGGAGATAGCTCATACCGATGGACTATCGAGCTAGTGATGGACCGTCGCCTAACCCATCGCAGCTGAGGCAGTGAACCCCTATTCTGCCCAAGTGCGATGGTTAGGACCGATGGACCATCGACCCAACGATAGACCATCGCACCCACCATCATATACTTCTTTCAGCTATTTTAAGTTATTTTATTAAAAAGGTATTTGGGTCTTTTTGCACCTATTTTAACCTCTAATTATATTAGATCAAGGCTCAAAAGTTCATTATCCATCTACAACATCAAATTAGGGTTTTTTCTTAAAGATAATCCCTAAGAAACCAGATTCAAATCTTCTTCAAGAAACTAAGAGATTCAAGTTCTTCAAGTCCAATAACTTTAAGAAACTCACAACCCAGGTATGTCATATGTTGATTTATGGGTCCCTTTCACCCATGAATCTCAAGAATTTATTTTCAAAATCCAATGATTTGTGTATGTATGAATGTTCATAAATTAACTTGAATTGAAATTCATGTTCATGATGTTGTGGGATTTTGATTCATGTTTGAAATTACATATTCCAATGATTGACCCTAGGATGTGGTGATTTGCATAATAATCATGATAAACCATTAAATTTACACATTGATTAATGTATCTATGATTAGTAGGTGTGTTGATGAATAAATAACCAAAGTATGTTCCTCATTTGTTCGATTATATGCCTATGTGAAGGGAAAGTGCCATACTAGTATGATAATATGAAATCCTCATTTTATGTACAAGTTTATGCATGTATAGTGTTTGACGAAATGTATTCGTCAATGAGTTATGGATATGTGTAGCCATTGTGTTTTAGAACTTCTACTTCATGAAATCTCTAACTTATTGTATTATGGATTGTGATATTGGTCATGTATTCAAGAAAGTCATGCTTTGTTAGTTTCATGCTATCGAGTTCGGGGGGTACTTGTACCTGGCAATTAGCTGTATGCCTAGAGCCAGTGTCATATTTTCAAGATACTCTCAGTTAAGCCATGTTCATATAAATTCAGTCAGTCAGTAACTCAGGAAAAAACTCAGTAAACTGAGTAATCTCAGAAATCTCAGAAATTCAGTAATCTCAGTAGTATTCCATTAGTCAATGAAACTCAGTTAATTCAGTCCAGTTCAGTTCAGTAATCCATGTTCAGTGTCTATCTAGATGGGAGTAGAAATTAGCACTGAGTGAACCCAGTGATGGGAACACACACTGTCAGATGAGAGTGTGATTCTTAGAAGTCATCCTTTCATTCCAGAACTAAGTAGCTAACACAGGTTAAAATATAAATACTGTCAGATAAGGGTTGATGAGGTGGATAAGTACTGTTACATTAGGGCCTCGCCATTCTCTTTTGGGGACACTTTCAGATAAGGGTTACCCATAGTTTGTCCTTACTAGTGGTGCGGTATTGACACCCTTCTAAGTGGGATTATCGATTGGACACCACCTCAGCTATATTTTTTTATTTAGGGTATGTCGGTTAGATGACTACTTCCCACAGTTTTAGTTACAGAATTAGGACTGTCAGATACAATCATTCAGTCTCAATAAAAGAACTTAGATAGTTCTTCAGATTTTAGGATAGTCATATACAGTCAACTTAGAACAGTATAGAACTCATCTAGTTCCATCAGAACTTAGACTGTCAGATATAATTGCCCAGTATCAGTTATTTCAGTTACATAGTTATCAGTATCTCATGTTATCAGTACTCAGGCTCAACAATTATGTTATCACAAACTTAATTACAGGTACTATGTAGTCATACATGTATTCTCACATTTATGTTATGTAGTCAGTTAGTATAGTTCATGCATGTGAACCCATTTGCATTCAGCCTACCTCACATGTATACGAGTATATTCGAACGTACTGACACATTTGCGCTATGGTGTTTTATACCATAGGTTCAGAAGCATGAGCTCTAGAGCATCCATAATATTCTAGTCTCCACAGTCAGAGTTAGCAGTGAGTTCTTATCCTTAGAGGACATGACCATTACTTTATTATCTCATATAACTGATAATATGAGATATAACTGATAATATGAATGACTGATATAACTGATAATATGAATGACTGTATCTGATAGTCCTAAATCTGATGGAACTAGCTGAGTTCTGTATTGTTCTGAGTTGACTATATCTAATAATCTTGAATTCTGTAACTGAAATTATGGGAAATAGTTATCTAACTGATATACCCCAAATAATGCATTATAGCTGTGCTAGGGTCCAACCTGTAAACCCAATTAGAAGGGTGTCAATACCATGCCGCCGATAAGGACAAGTTATGGGTGGCCTTATCTGATAGTGTCCCCTAAAGAGAATGGTACGACCCTCATCTAATAGTGTTTATCCGCCTCATCAACCCTTATCTGATAGTGTTAATGTCTCAACCTATGCTGGCTATATAGTTCTGAAATGTAAGAATGACTTCTAAGAATTGCACCCTCATCTGACAGTGTGTGTTACCATCTTTCGATTCACTCGGTGCTAATTCCTACTCCTATCTGAATAGACACTGAACATGGATTATTGATAACGCTCAATCTACAGCCCTCGTAGGAGTGTAAAGCGGTCGTTGTCAAATATAGAACCCAACTGGGTTGGGTATTGATCCCTCAGGGAATAGCTTGGTCAACAAGTAAGCAAAGATTACTAGACTTTTAGTGCAAGTCTCTTAAGAGGGGGGAGTCTTGTCATGCAAGTAATGTAAACAAAATATAAAAGTAAAAACTGAAAATAGCAAAGTAAAAAGAAAGAATGTTTAGTATGTTGTAACCAATAAGAATTGAGGAGTTGGGGTTATGTCCACCTTCTGAGTTTACGTCTCTATTAGCTATGAGTTATGCGGAATTCAGACATGCATGTGCTTATAGAGAATTGTATTCGATGGTAAATCCAGGCGTCTTTTGACCTATTCGAGGATTATTTCACTTTAACTCTTTCGAGCTTAAAGCGTATCTAACGGTATAAATTCTCCAAGAGGTTAATCCAGTTACGACACTAACTTTTTAATAGGGGATGGGACCCTATTACCTTGACATTATCTCTTTTCCAGACATATAACTTTTCTTTCAAACAAGTTAATGCTATATTGGCGTATTCTATGCATTTGCAACCACAAAGAATTTAGATTAAGATGAAGAGAATAATGATATAAGCAGCATACGTGTCACGAACTCACAAACTCATAGCAATAGATAGTATCTCATTCGGCTTCCATAACCCCAACAGAGAAGTTTAGTTACCCATGAGTGCGAAGGAAATCACAATTGACATTGTTGTTATACCACAATAAAGATTTCGTGTAGTAGTAGTGTGGTAGGCGTTTAGGCGTGAATTCCTAGCAAAGTAACATTTCTCTTGTTGCGGAAATTAAGAATAGATGAATAGAAGAAGAATAAAAAGTAGAATTAATGGAAAGATTAGAAGAAGAGTTATAAGTTGTGGAATAAGAAGTAGAATGTGTTATGAATGATGGAATGAATAAAAATCTCTAGCAAGATGGGGTATTTATAATACCCATATCCTATTCCTACTAAGCTAATGAATTACTTAACCAAATCCTACTAAGCTAATGAGATACTTAACCCAATCCTACTAGGTTGATGTATCCTTATCCTAATCCAAATAAGTTACTACTAGTCCCCAAAGTCTTCAGAATTGCTATTTTAGCCCGGGACAGATTTTCCATGCGCAACTTTTGGTCCTTGGCGTCTAAGACTCCATTTTCTCATTTCGTGAAGCTTTCTTTGGCGTCAAGTTATCCATAAAATGCTGAATTCTGCATCATTTATACCTGAAACTTTGCTAATTATGTTCGTTAGCTCACTTACAGGAAAAAGGACTAAAAGTGCATGAAATATATAATTTGTTCTCAAAACTTGGCTAAAATATGGGTAAAATATAGCACTATAGGCGTGTAAATTCGCCTATCATCAATAACCCACACTTAAAGCTTTGTTTGTCGTCGAATAACTATCATGTCCATCTAACCATCAACTTAGGGTTTCACAGTAAAAACACAAAATATTCGTCAAGATAGGCATAACAATTACCAACAAAGAGTGGTTTTCCGATCATTAGTAGAAACAATTTAACCTCTAGCATTGACTCATGATGGTGGTCAACTCATATTCACAAGTTAAGGTACAAAGAATCATACACCACTACCCAAAACTCATCAACCATGTGTGTCTCACAATATATTACCCATAATCACTCACATATATAGCATATTTTTCAAACATGGGTATGAAAATATCCTTGATCTCACTCTTTCAAAGAATTCATATGCAAAAACTGATGACCATAGGCTTGCCCTTAGTGTAATGCTCCACTAAATGTCAAAATGCTAAGCTTAAGATCAAATAGGTCTTTTGCTGGTTGTAATGTAGGCTAAGGGACGGGTAGGAATATTTTGGCCAAAAATAGTGACTATGTTCCTAAGCGCTTTTATACATCACATTGTATTATTAACACTTTTCTTTCAAACAACCTTTCTACTTTCTTTTATTCTACTACCCTTTTTCTCCTCTTTTGTTTCTTCAATTTTAAACATAACTAACTTTTTGTTTTCTTTTCCTTTTTGTTTTCACAACATACCTCTTATGATAGCACTTCTTTTTCATAATGAATTCAAGCACCAATACCTTCTGAAGCATCATACTCACCCAATTTCCTCTTATTTCATCACATGACTTTTACTTTTAAAGCACTTAGGAATTTGGATTAAATTATGGTCTTGAAAAAAATGGATTAGGCTTACATATGAGATTGTCAAAGAAAATAGGCTAAAGGCTCAAAAGGGGTTAACTAAGATAATGTCCACGGGTAGGTAAAAAGAAGGTAAACAAGTATAGGTTGCCAAAGAAATGCCTAAATCATCTCCAAAACTTGCACTCTTTATTTTCGCTTTACATACATACCAGGCAAGTACTAGCATCAGCCACAAGCATAGAATATACTATCATCTTACATATACAAGGCACATGGTCGAATTTATTGGGCGTAGTATAGACTCTTTCCCCAACAGGTGAAGGAATTGAACCACACAATATCACATAGTGAGTCACAATTAGAGCCTAAACATCTCAATAGTCATGATTTTAGCACAAACTCTTGTTATAATCTCGTGCTGCCTATTAGAATAATTTTATGCGAAGCTAAGTTTAAAAAATTTTTACTACTAAAAAAAAATGAAAAACGAAAAAAAAAAAACTAATGCAAACATAAATAAATGCAAATGCGGATAGAGAAGTAAAGCATGCAAATACCACCACCCCACACTTAAATGGGACACTGCCCTCAGTGGAAAATAAATACGAAGAACCTGGTCAGTCGGACTCCTCCTCTATGCCGGGGGTCATCCCCCCTTTGTCGGAATCATCATAGGAGTCGTCATCATCAGAATTATCCTCCACATCAGATTCTGGCATTCGTCGCTCATCATCGGTCGGCACATCATCATCAAGAGGTTCCTCAAAATATGTACCTACTCCACACATCTTCCTTGAATGTACATTCATTGGATAGTCATGATCCAGCTGTTGGAGCTCTGCAGCAGTTGGAACACGTCCACCATTCATCATTGTGAACCGATTCATGCCATAAATATGGCAAAAGAAACTCTCATCCCGAGCATGTCTCTCTACCGTAGTAAGGTTGACGCCATGTGTGGTTTCAGCATCTTTGACCTTTGTGAGGTCAACCTTCTTTGGATTGTGTGGGAGTCTATGATCAACTGGTTCCTCTTCGATGCCTTCCTTCCTCAAGATTGCAGTCAACAGATTGCCAAATCTGAAATGGGACAGCTTGTGTAGCCTAGCTTTCCGCATTGTGGATAGAATAATTGCCCCAAAGTTGATAGGGACATTCATCATCAGTGCGTATACCAAGCACACTCTATCTCTTGTTATCTTGGTGTACTGGGTCCCTGGTATGAGGCAAGAGTTGACAATACGGAACCATATCCTTGCTTCCCTATTCAAAGGAGCATATGGGAAAGTGTTGTGTCGTCCGGTGTCTTTATGTATGCTCCACCTTACCATGGATCTATTTCCACAAAGTATGTGTCAAATTTCTCTATATGGAGGTCTACTGTACAGCTCTTTGAATGATGATGGATTGACTGAAGGCAACCCAAGAAAGGAGTTGAAGAAATCCGCATTGAGTTGTAAAACTTGGCCCTGAATCTTGACCTCGCTGCCTGTGGTTTTCGGTGACCAGTTGGCATAAAATTCTCTTGTCAAATCAAGATTGCATTCCCCCATGTCTTAGAAGATGAAATAAAGATGTAATGCCATGATCTTTTCCAACATGAGCGGCTCCTTCTTCGCTAGGCTTTCCTTGTTTATCAAGTCGACATGAACATATTTTCTTTCCTTGTTGTTCCTATACCATTCCTTGGCTTCCTCCTTAAGAACCCATTTTATTCCAAACATGCGGCGTGGTAATTGCATTGAGGATGATTCTCTTTGCTCTTTGCGGCCTCTTTTCTTGTCTTTTTTGGAAGTGGTAGCCTTATCTTTGCCCTGTCTTGCTTTGGGTGCCTTTATACCTGAGACTTAGAATAATATTTATGTTAGAATCATCTCAATGGGTACAATCTATAAACAAGCAATAGGGGTACCACCCCACACTTAGTTTGTTGATACAAATTAGTGAAGTGAAAGTGGTCTATTACTTAGACTTCATCGACATACGTTTTAGGTGGTATATTCCAACAATAAAATCAGAGCAGTCACACTTCTTATAATCTTGGCAATACATTCATGTTGGATATATCAAGCTTACTACATAGGGATTGAATCAAGGGATAGATTCTAACAATAATCACAACCTTCTATGTTGGTAGGCAACCATAAATCTTATTCCAATGAACAATTCATTCCAACATGTAAGTATGCAAGGGACAAGATTATGAAATTTTTGGGAACAAATCAATTCCACAAGAGTATGAAAATGCATCAAAATCAAATTCAAGTTGGAAACAAGTTAAGATCATCCTAACGTATATGTTCACTCACTTGGTTGTGTATCAACAAAACACATTCACATCACCAATACTTCTTCAAGATTTAGCAATTCATAATAGACATAGTAACGTAGTACTTACGAAGAATAAATGAAGAACAAAAGAGTACTTACGTGACTGAAGCCTTTGGAGATGTTCTTGTGAAGTGGGAGAGCAAAAAGAAAAGTTTTGAGATGATTTGGAGAGTATGTGCGGCGCCTAACTTAGGTTTTCAATGTGTTTGTGCTTCAAGACTAAGTATCCTATTTATAGAAAAAGGTTGGGTCGGGTTTTGACCCATTTAAAATCGGATTTGGAGACAAAAAGTGACCATAGGCGGCGCCTTTAGCTTTGCCTAAGCTTGGCATAGGCGGCGCCTTTTGCAAAGCATTGTCTAGCATAGGCGGCGCCTAGTGCAAAACATTTAGTGACCATAGGCGGCGCCTTTAGCATGGCATATGAGATTCAGAGACAAAAGGTTTTAGCATAGGCGGCGCCTATGCTATGGCATACTTGGGCATGGGAGGCGCCTATGCTATGGCACACTAGATTCCGAGACCTTATGCCATAGTATAGGCCTTGCCTTATTCGTGGCCTAGTTTTACCTAGGCCTAGCCTTTTTCAATGCCTATATTTTCATGAGAAATGCTAAATCCATAGCCTTTTACTTCTATATTCCTAACTTACCACCTTTACCATGCAATACGTCCAAATCGAGATTTGAAACTGATCTCCTCGTTGTATACCTCTTGCACCTACATTTGCTCAAAACCAATAAAAACGATTATAACGATGGGTTGCCTCCCATCAAGCGCCTTAGTTTTGGTCGTGGCATGACTTTTATTTTTGGATTTTTATTTATCAAAAGCAAAACACGTACTAGAACAAAAGAAAGACAAAAAAATGAAAAACGGTAAACGATGGGTTGCCTCCCATCTAGCGCCTTATTTATTGTCGCGGCACGAAATAGCTACCTCGAGTACTTATACTTCATCGATATAAGTGATGGCCATATATTTTATCAAATCAAAAGGACCGATATAAGGTTTAACTCGTTGGCCATTCACTTTGAAGACAACATTCCAACTCAACTACTCCAAACGAGTAGACTTGGATAACTTTGTATGGACCAGACCACTTGGACTTTAACTTACCTGGGAATAACTTCAATCTAGAGTTGAAAAGGAGTACCATATCATACTTTTGAAAGTTTCGTCGAACAATCCGCTGATCATGATACTTCTTCAGCCACTCCTTGTATAGGTCTGATCTCTTATAAGCATGAAGACGGAATTCGTCCATCTCGTTCAGCTGCTCCAATCTCCAATTCATTGCATAATCCCAATTCAAATTCAATCACTTTAATGCCCACAATGCCTTATGCTCGAGCTCAATGGGCAAGTGACAAGCCTTCCCATAAACTAGTTGATACGGGGACATGCCAATGGGTGTTTTAAATGCAGTCCTATACGCCCATAGTGCATCGTCCAGCTTCCGAGACCAATCTTTCCTATTAGTATTTACCGTCTTTGCAAGGATTTGCTTGATATCTCAATTGGAAACCTCTACCTGTCCACTAGTTTGTGGGTGATAAGGTGTGTCTACCTTGGGTTGCTTGACACCATATTTGGCCAACACAGATTTGAATAGCTTGTTGCAAAAGTGAGATCCTCCATCACTTATGATAGTACGTGGTACACCAAAGTGAGAGAAGATATTCCTCTTTAAGAATGCAACAACACACTTTCCTTCATTGTCGGCCAACGCTACTGCTTCCACCCATTTCAAGACATAATCTACAAACAACTAGGATATACTTCATTCCAAACGAATTTACGAATGGACCCATGAAATCAATACCCCATACATCAAAGAGCTCTACCTCAAGGATTTTCGACATGGACATATCATGGCGTTTTGAAATAACGCCTTGTCGCTGGCATTGGTCGTATCTTCTAACATAATCGTAGGTATCTCTAAATATCGAAGGCCAATAATATCCACTTTGCAATACCTTTCTTGCTGTCCGATTACCTGCGTGATGTACCCCAACTTGGGAAGTGTGGTATGCTTCCAATATATTAGGCACCTCTACATGGGAGATACATCGTCGGATAACACCATCCACGCATCGTTGAAACAAATATGGCTCATCCCTAAAGTAGTGCTGTACATCATGCATAAACTTACTCTTTTGATGGTAAGATAAGGTTGCAGGTATCACATTACTCACCATAAAATTTGCAAAGTCGGCATACCATGGTAACTTTTCCATTCTCATCGCTAAGATCTCCTCGCCAGGGAATGCATCATCAATCTCGATTTCAGGCTGCGCCACATGCTCGTTCTTGAGTCTAGATAGATGATCAGCCACTTGGTTCTCACAAACTCTTCTATCTTTAACCTCGAAATCAAATTCTTGCAGCAGCAAAACCCATCGAATTAGTCTTGGTTTTGCATCCTTCTTTGCCATTAGATACCTTAGAGCTGCATGGTTTATATGAACGATCACTTTAGTACCCAACAAATAAGCACGAAACTTCTCAAATGCATACACAACCGCTAGGAGCTCTTGTTCTGTGACACTGTAGTTCTTTTGGGCTTCGTTTAGGACCTTTCTCACATAATAGATAGGATGAAATAGCTTCTCCTTTCTTTGGCCAAGTACAGCACCAACGGCTACACCACTAGCATCACATATGACATCGAATGGGAGAGACCAATCTGGTGCTACCATGATAGGGGCTTCAATTAGTTTTCCTTTGAGGCATTCGAATGCCTTCAAACAATCTTCATTGAAGTCAAACTTTGCATCTTTCTCCAAAAGTTTGCATAATAGACTAGCAATTTTGGAGAAGTGTTTGATAAACCGTCGATAGAAACCTGCTTGACCTAGGAAACTACGAACACCCTTCACCGAGATTGGGGGTGGTAGCTTCTCAATAACTTCAATTTTCACTCAATCAACATCAATTCCTCTTTCGGAGATTTTATGCCCAAGAATGATACCTTCTTTAACCATCAAGTGGCACTTTTCCCAATTCAGCACTAGGTTGAATTCTACACATCTTTGCAACGCCATACTTAGGTTTGTTAAGCACGCTTCAAAAGACTCACCAACAACTGAAAAATCATCCATAAATACTTCCAAAGTGTCTTCAACCATATTAGATAAAATGGACATTATACAGCTTTGAAAGGTGGCTAGTGCGTTACATAGCCCGAATGACATACGCTTAAAGGCAAACCTACCATATGGGCATGTAAATGTTGTCTTCTCTTGGTCTTCGGGGAAATACAAATCTAATTATAGCCTGAATAACCGTCTAAGAAACAAAACCATCCTTTCCCCGCTAATCGATCTAGTATTTGGTCCATAAATGGCATTGGAAAGTGATCTTTGAGCGTCCAAGAATTTAGCTTTTGGTAGTCCATGCATACTCTCCATCCAGTGATGGGTCTGAGTGGAATAAGCTCATTCTTCGCATTCGCGAACACCGTCATGCCTCCTTTCTTAGGAATACATCGTACCGGGATTACCCATGTACTATCAGAGATTGGATACACAACCCCCGCGTCTAACCACTTGATAATTTCTTTCTTTACCACTTCTTGCATAGGTGGGTTTACACGTCTTTGATACTCAATGGTGGGTGTGCGATTCTCTTCAAGCTGAATCTTATGTGTACAAATCCCAGGTGGAATATCAATAATATCTGCAATGGTCCATCCACTGGCTCGTATATACTTGCGTAGAATAGCAATGAGAGATACAACTTGTTGCTCACCCATATCTGTTGCCACAATGACTGGAAGTGTGTTTCTGCCTCCTAAGAGTGCGTACTTTAAATGTCTTGGCAGCTCCTTCAATTTTAACGTGGATGGCTCTTCAATAGATGGCTTAGCTGGTGGTGTGGGTCGATTTTTGAGATCAAGGTCTATCTTCTTGGGAGCATGGCGATATGTCCCTAATCCTGATAGAGCACAAATAGCTTCTTCGCAATTTTCAGCATCCTTACTCTCTCCATTCATGAGCACAATCGCCAATGGGTCATCAATAATTTGCTCTTCTTCAAGTAATTCTTTCTCATCATCAAAGTAAACATCAGCCACCGAAAATACACTCGGATCTTTGGGTTGCTTCATTGATTTGCACACATCAAAGCGAACTACTTCGTCATTTATTCGGAATGAAAGCTCATTAGCTCTCAAATCAATGAGCACACTTCCTGTAGCAAGGAAAGGGCGCCCCAAGATTATGGGAACTTCTGAGTCTGCATCACAATCCAAAAGAATGAAGTCTGCCAGAAAGATGAATGAAGAAACCTTTACCAAGACATCACATAGAATACCAACAAGTTGTTTTACCGACCTATCCGCCATTACGAGCTTCATATTGGTCGGAGTAGGATCACCCAACCCCAAATTTTTATAGATAGATAGTGGCATCAAATTGATGCTGGCTCCTAAATAGAAAAATGCCTTGGCAAAATTCAAAGATCCAACGCTGCAAGGAATAGTGAAAGCACCGGGGTTAGCCTTCTTCTGGACTATTGATCGGGTAGCGATTGCGCTGCAGTGATGAACATCATCTTTCAACTCATAGCTTGATGCCCGCTTTTTCGTCAAAAGATCCTTCTTAAATTTTGCATACCCAGGCATTTTTTCAAGTGCCTCCACCAATGGAACATTAGTGGTCAGCTGTTTTAACATAGTCATGAATTTGCTGAACTTCGTCTCATCCGCCACCTTCTTCAATCTTTGAGGGAAAGGTGGTGGTGGGTATGGAATTTTTCTCTCCACGACTTTCTTCTCCTCTTGCTTCCGCTTTTCAACTTTTTTAGGTTGCAAATTGTGAGGGGTGACATTATGGACGTCAGGATCTGGTGCTGCGGCATCTTCCCCTTTCTCCTTATCATCAGTGTCCACTACTTCGTCTACCACTTGCTTGCCTTTTGCTGAAGTTTCCAGCACCTTACCACTTCGGGTAGTGATGGCCATGCATGACCCATCATTCGTTGGCTTTTGCACAGTATCGCTAGGTAAAGTGCCAGCCTTTCTTTGATTGAGTGCTGCTGAAAGTTGGCTTAATTACTGCTCTATTTGCTTGATTAAAGTGGAATAAGAATCAACTAATTGTTGCTCGCCCAGGGTTATCAATGTTTTGTTGGTGTACTTGGGCGGCGGCAAGAGCAGCTAATATCGCCTGCTCCTGTTGAGCAACCATTCTTTCGATTTCTGTTTGTGCCTCTATTCTGCCAATTCGTTGTGGTTCAGGATTGATAGGTAATAACGGTTGACCGAAACTTCGAGTATGGGGCATGCACCAAATAAAAACCTGCAGTAAACAAAAACAAAAACTAAAAGTAAAAGTACGAGAATCTTTGACCAAAGGGTCTAGTAATTATCACGAACATAATTGACACTCGTATTCCCCGGAAACGACACCAATTTTTTATAACGCTCAATCTACAGCTCTCGTAGGAGTGTAAAGTGGTCGTTGTCAAATATAGAACCCAACTGTGTTGGGTATCGATCCCTTAGGGAATAGCTTGGTCAACAAGTAAGCAAAGATTACTAGACTTTTAGTGCAAGTCTCGTAAGAGGGGGGAGTCTTGTCGTGCAAGTAATGTAAACAAAATATAAAAGTAAAAACTAAAAATAGCAAAGTAAAAAGAAAGAATATTTAGTATGTTGTAAACAATGAGAATTGAGGCGTTGGGGTTATGTCCACCTTCTGAGTTTACGTCTCTATTAGCTATGAGTTATGCGGAATTCAGACATGCATGTGCTTATAGAGAATTGTATTCGATGGTAAATACAGGCGTCTTTCGACCTATTCGAGGATTATTTCACTTTAACTCTTTCGAGCTTAAAGCGTATCTAACGGTACAAATTCTCCAAGAGGTTAATCCAGTTACGGCACTAACTTTTTAATAGGGGATGGGACCCTATTACCTTGACATTATCTCTTTTCCAGACATATAACTTTTCTTTCGAACAAGTTAATGCTATACTGGCGTATTCTATGCATTTGCAACCACAAAGAATTTAGATTAAGATGAAGAGAATAATGATATAAGCAGCATACGTGTCACGAACTCACAAACTCATAGCAATAGATAGTATCTCATTCGGCTTCCATAACCCCAACAGAGAAGTTTAGTTACCCATGAGTGCGAAGGAAATCACAATTGACATTGTTGTTATACCACAATAAAGATTTCGTGTAGTAGTAGTGTGGTAGGCATTTAGGCGTGAATTCCTAGCAAAGTAAGGTTTCTCTTGTTTCGGAAATTAAGAATAGATGAATAGAAGAAGAATAAAAAGTAGAATTAATGGAAAGATTAGAAGAAGAGTTATAAGTTGTGGAATAAGAAGTAGAATGTGTTATGAATGATGGAATGAATAAAAATCTCTAGAAAGATAGGGTATTTATAATACCCATATCCTATTCCTACTAAGCTAATAAATTAATTAACCAAATCCTACTAAGCTAATGAGATACTTAACCCAATCCTACTAGGTTAATGTATCCTTATCCTAATCCAAATAAGTTACTGCTAGTCCCCAAAGTCTTTAGAATTGCTGTTTTATCCCGGGACAGATTTTCCATGCACAACTTTTGGTCCTTGGCGTCCACTACTCCCTTTTCTCCTTTCGTGAAGCTTTCTTTGGCGTCAAGTTATCCATATAATGCTGAATTCTGCATCATTTACACTTGAAACTTTGCTAATCATGTTCGTTAGCTCACTTACAGGAAAAAGGACTAAAAGTGCATGAAATATATAATTTGTTCTCAAAACTTGGCCAAAACATGGGTAAAATATAGCACTATAGGCGTGTAAATTCGCCTGTCATCAATTACTGAACTGAACTGAATTAACTAAATTAGCTAAATTTCGTAGACTGATGGAATATTACTGAGATCTGATAACTGACTGAGATTACTGAGATTTTCCTGAGTCATGAGACTGATTGAATTCTACTGAACCTGGCCTGACTGGGAGTATCTTGAAACATGACACTGATTCTAGGCGCACAACTATATTTTTGGGTACAAGTATCCCAAGGACTCGATGGAAGAAAACTGACAAGGCATTACGTTCTTGAATACTTGACTAACATCAACAATCCATAATACAAATATTAAAGACCTTTCATGGGTATTTGATCATCATAGCTTGGTACGTGTATAAGATAGCATGTATACATAACATAATTTCATAAGGCTAACTCATGATCAATCCAACAATAATTTCAATACAAAAGAGTAACATGGAAGTCATTTTGGATCACAATTTAGTTATAGTGCATAATTTCTATCCTCCTAGGTATTCTATCAAACACCTTACATGCCCAACTTAAGGCATAGGTAAAATCATCAAATTTCACAAATCATAATCCACCAAATTTATGAATTTCAATTTGTATGCTAATGTAGTTTCCATAATTTCACATAAGGATCCCAACATGGGAATCAAACAACAACCATCACATAACTTGAGCAACCCACAACATAATAATCATGATTCATAATTTAAAATAGGGTTCTTGAGCTTTATAGATGAAACGAATCCACATGAAAACACAACACATACCTTAGTTCTTGGTTTAGTAAAGATTGACGAAGGGACTTTCTTGAAATTGAATCCCTAATTGAAACCCTAGCATGTTCTTGAGAGAAAATTGAGAGAAACTAGTATAATTTGGATGAAAAATGGCTAAATCACTTGTTATTGGGTTTAAATAGGGGTGGGAAATTGTACCTTTTAACTCTAGATGCATCTTTTAATTTAAGTAAAATTTTCCTGGATTGGACCCCTGGCGCGAGGCTGTGCTATCACACCGTGTCACTGGAATATGACAACTGTGAAATTGAGGGATGGCGCAATGCAGAGCCATCACGTTGCCACTTTATTTGTGACCTGAAATTTTGGCGCGATGCAGAGAAATCATGTTGAGACATTGGAAGAAGGACAATTACTATTTTATCTTGTGGCGTGGGACGCCACTGACCAATTTGGCACTGTTTTACGATAGGAACTTGAAATAGTCATAACTTCTTACCCGGTTATAAGATTTTGATGAATCTTATATCGATGGAAATCTTATTGAATTTCCCACTTGAAAACAAGTAAAAATATTTAAAATTCCTCATGGAGTAAAAATCATTTAATTTAGAAGATAATACTTGATATTCTTGAGATAAAATTAGTTAGAAAACTTTGGGGTATTACAATGTTGCGCGCCACATTTATGTACTGGAGGATATAAGATGTCTTAGGAATAGTTTCCCTTTCTTTTAGTATTTATGTCATTCTAGTGAGCATAATCTCCAATAATCTCTTAATATAGTCGAATTTGTTTCCCCCTTTCTTCTACAGAACATGCCTCCCAAAAGAAGAATTAGGAATCAGCCAACCCCTCATCCCAAAGATCCTTTCGGCGAACATATTTATTATACAGAGTTTAGATCTGCATTCACTACTCTTTCTCAGTCAGTTACTTCTTACAGTGAATGACCAGCTATCATTCCAGCCAACTCAGTGGCCTATTCTGCTGCAGACTGGATTCAGGACTTCATCTGAATGAATCCTCCATTCTGTCTTAGGTCTAAGTTAGATGAGGACCCTCAAGAATTTATTCATCAGGTTTAGAAGGTTACAAACATCATATGGGTTACTTCTAGTGAGAGCACCGAGGTAGCTGTATCCCCGTTGCAAGATGTTGCTCATACTTAGTTCAAACAATGATAGTCAGAATGGCCAGTTGCATGCCTATTGAGTGGTAAAAGTATGCTATTAATTCTTAGATAGATTCTTTTCCCTAGAGCTGAGAGAATCTAAAGTGTTGGAATTTATCAACCTAAGGCAGGGAAACATGACGGTGAAAGAGTATTCTCTTAAGTTTGCTCAATTAGCTAGATATGATCCTCATGTGGTTGTACATACCAGGGCCAATATGAGTAGGTTTGTTTCTGGGGTAAATAATAGTATGGTCAATGAGTGAAGGTATGCGATGTTGAATAGTGACATGAACATAGCCAGACTTATGATCCTTGCTCAATAGATAAAAGACCAAAATATTAAGATGAGGAAGAAGTAGAATAAAATATCAAGGACAGGTAGTTTAAACTTTGCTTAGCCCAAATCAGAAGAAGGAAACTGTTCTCATTTTCATCTTAATTCATCAGTTCTAGTTCCTTCTTCAGTAAGCGCTCCAGCTCCTAGCTTCAGGGATGGTAATAGAGATAGGGTGCCAGGCTCTAAGTCTTAGGGAAATGTCAGCAATGCTCGAACTAATCCCCTTTGTTAGACTTGTGGTAAGAACCACAAGGGTACTTGTAAAATTGGTAGCAATGTCTATTTTAGATATGGCAAGGTAGGTCACAGAGTTAGAGATTATCCCCAGTCAGTCTAGCAGGGTCAGAAGAACCGTTCCTCAGCTCAATCCAATCGCTCAAATCAATAGGGTGCCACTTCTAGCGCTGCTAACCCAAATCGACTTTATGCTCTCCAGTTTTGAAAAGATCAAGAAAATTCTCCTGATGTGGTTACTAGTATGTTACAAATCTTTCATGGGCATGTTTATGCTTTGCCAGAGCCAGGTACTTTTTTGTTTTTTGTTACTCTCTATATAGCAGTTAATTTCAAAGTCAGTCCTAAAATTCTAGTAGAGCCCCTTTTAGTATCTACCCCAGTGGGTAAAACTATCATAGCCCGACGGGTATACAGGAACTGTCCGATTATGATATTTCAGAAAGTCACCTCAGCATATTTAGATGAATTATAGATGACTAATTTTGATATCACTCTCAACATGTATTGTATTTATTCCTGCTATGCCATAGTCGAATATAGAAACAATATAGTCCAATTTTAATTTATTATCCTAGAGTGGACGGGTAGCAATTCGACTTTCAGATGTCAGATTATTTCCTACCTTCAGGTAAGGAAAATGATATCTAAAGGATATGTCTATCTTCTTGTTTGAGTTAAGGAAACTAGTTCTGAAACTCTCAGTCTTGAATCAGTCCTAGTCATGAATGAATATTCAGATGTATTTCCCCAAAGATCTTTTAGAAATTTCTCCTAAAGGGAAATAGACTTCGACATTGATTTTTATATATACTCAGCCTATATCTATTCTGCCATACAGAATGGAACCAATAGAACTCAACAAATTGAAAGAGTAGTTGAAGGATCTCTTAGATAAGGGATCCAGCAGATCCAATGTGTCCCCATGGGGCAAACCAATCTTATTTGTGTGCAAGAAAGATGATTATCTTAAAATGTGTATAGACTATCATCAGCTCAATAAATTCACAGTCAAGAATAAGTGTCCTCTTCCAGAATTAATGACTTGTTCGGTCAACTTCAGGGTGCCATTTATTTTTTTAAGATAGACCTCAGATCCAGTTACCATCAGCTTAGAGTCAGAGAATATGACATTTCGAAAATAACTTTTCGTACTTGGTATGGTCCCTTCGAATTCCTAGTTATGTCTTTTGGTCTTACCAATACCCCAGCCACCTTTATAGACTTGATGAATCACGTTTTCAAGTAGTACTTGAACATGTTCATCATAGTCTTCATACTTGATATTTTGGGCTATTTCCTTAGTGAGCGTGATCATGCAGACCATCTCAAAATTGTACTTCAGACCCTCAGAGATCATCAGCTATTCACCAAATTAAGTAAGTGCAAATTTTGGATAAGGTCAATAATATTCCTTGGTCATATCATTTCTAGTGATGGCAATAGAGTTGATCCTCAAAATACCAAAGCAGTAAGAAACTTGCCTCGCCCTATATCTCCATCAGATATCAGGAGTTTCTTGGGTTTGGCTGGATATTATAGATGGTTTGTTGAGTGATTTTATTCTATTGCATCCCCTATATCCAGATTGACTAAGAAAAATGTCAAGTTTTAGTGGTCAGATCCTTGCAAGAAGAGTTTTCAAATGTTAAAGACTCGACTCACCTCAACTCCATTCTTAGCTCTTCTAGATAGTCCAGATGGGTTCATAGTGTATTGTGATGCATCCTGAGTAGGTTTGGGTTGTGTCCTCATGTAGAATGTTAAGGTTATAGCCTATGACTCCAGACAGCTTAAACCCCATGAGAAGAATTATTCTACTCTTGATCTTGAGTTAGCAGCCGTAGTATATGAATTGGTGATTTGGATACACTATCTATACGAGGTTCATGTAGATGTGCACACAGATTATAAGAGCCTTCAGTATGTCTTTTCTCAGAAAGATCTCAATCTTCATCAGAAAAGGTGGTTAGAGCTCTTGAAAGATTATGACATGAGTGTCCTTTACTATATTGGCAAGGCCAAAATCATGGACGACATTCTCAGTAGACTGTCTATGGGTAGTGTTGCTCATGTTGAGGACACTAAGAAGAAGTTAGCTTAGGAAATCCATCAGCATGCTATACTAGGTATTCACTTAGTCAATTCAGAGGAGGGTGACATATGGGTTCAGAGTAGTTCAGAATCATCTCTAGTTTCTGAGGTGAAAGAAAAGAAAGATAGAGATCCTAACATTTTCAAGTTAAAAGAGTCAGTCAAGGATCAGAAATAGAGGTTTTCTCCCAAAGGAGAGACGGTGTATTTCATTGTCAGGGTCATCTATGTGTTCCAGGTGTAGATGACTTAAGGCAGCCAATTCTTTCAGAAGTGCACGGTGAGTGCTACTCTAGTCATCCAGGATCCATAAAGATGTACCACAATTTTTGGGAAATATATTAGTGAAATGGGATGAAGAAAGATGTTACAGAGTTTGTCGCTAAGTGTGCTACATGTCAGTAGGTTGAGATAGAGCATCAGAAGCCTATTAGGTCCATGTAGGAGTTTAGTATTCCTACTTGGAAGTAGGAAGAAGTGAATATGGACTTCGTGATGGGTTTACCTCATACTCATTGCCAGCATGATTCGATTTGCGTCATTATAGATAGGATGACCAAATCAGCTCACTTTCTTCCAGTCCATACCTCTTATTCAGCTGAGGATTATGCCAAAATCTACATAAAAGAGTTGGTTAGATTTCTCAGAGTTCCATTATCCATTACCTTAGACAGAGGTGCCTAGTCCATCTCTTATTTTTGGAAAGCGTTCCAAAAAGAACTTGGTACCCAAGTTCATCTCAGTACAACCTTTCATCCTCAGATAGATGGTCAAACAAAATGGACCATTCATATATTAGAAGATATGCTAAGGGAGTGTGCAATTGATTTCAAGGGTAGCTGGGATGACCACTTTCCCTTATATTAGTTGGAATACAACAATAACTATCATCCCAGTATTAAGATGGCACTATTCAAAGCTCTCTATGGTAGGAGATTTAGATCTCCAGTCGGTTGGTTTGAAGTTAGTGAGGCCTCAGTTATAGAGCCTTACTTAATATTTTATGCCTTAGAAAACGTCTAGTTGATCAAAGAAAGACTTCGGGTACTTCAGAGCCAATAAAAGTCTCATGCAGATGTGAACAGAAAGGATCTCTAGTTTGAGATTGGTGATTATGTCTATCTAAAGATCTCTACCATGTAGGGAGTGAAGATATTCAACAAGAAAGAAAAGCTCAGTCACTGATATGTTGGTCCCTTCAAAATTCTCAGTCGTTTTGGAAAGGTAGCCTATCAGCTCGAATTACCTTCAGATCTAGCCTCAGTTCATCCAGTCTTCCATGTATCTTTGCTCAAGAGGTGCATAGGTAACCCAAAAATTGTTGTTCCTATTCAGAGTATAGATTTTTAGAATAGCCTCTCTTATGAAGATATTCTAGTCAAAATCCTAGATTATCAGACTCGTAGACTGAGGAATAAAGAAGTCCCCTTACTCAAATTTCTTTGGAAAATTAGTCAGTTGAGGGAGCTACTTGGGAAGCAGAAGTAGACATGCATACTAAGTATCCTCACCTCTTCGCCGCTAACTCAGATCTAGCTCAAGGTAACAGTTCTCCATAAGATTTTTTAGTTTTATGTTCATATTTTAGTGACTATCTTGGTATTCATTTCATGTTCAAAATTCCATTATAAACTTGGTATTAAATACCATTGCATATTTAGTCATGCATTCATGCACCAGTTCAGTCATATAATCATGTATCAGATATGCATTCTCATTGGGAGAAACTTAATTCCTCAGAACACTCAGTCATGAATTCACGAATCAATTACACATTCTTTAGATATGCGTGTTCAGTATGATATATTCAGTTATCAATCATGTCGGTCATTAAATCATGTTCTAGTCATTCATGTTTAGTTTGTACGTCAGTTTATCTTCTCCTCTCTCACTCACTATCATTCGAGGATGAATGTTCTCAAGGGGAGATATTATAATACCCCGTACTTCTACCTAGCTTGAAATCATCCCAAGTATGTTAGAAACTTACTTTGAAAGATGAATCCACTTTTATATATGTGGAATTTTTTATATTTTCACTTTTTGTCATATGGAAAATTTAATAAGCTTTCCAATGATACAAATTTCGTCTAAATCCGATATCGGGGTAGAAAGTTATGGCCGTTTAATGGAAAGCAGTCAAAACTACCCAGGTGCGATGATGAGGGCCGACGGACCATCGAGCTAGCAACGGAACGTCAACTAAACCATCATAGCAGAGGCAGTGAGACCACCTTCTGCCTAAGGGTGATGGCTCATGCTGATGGACCATCGAGCTAGTGACGACCAATGCCTAAGCTGTTATAGCAGAGGCAGTTAACCCCTATTCTGCCCAGGTACGATGGTTAGGACCGATGGACCATCGACCCAGTGATGGACCATCGCATACTTCATTCATCTATTTTAAGTTGTTTTTTAAAAGGGTATTTGGGTGTTTTTCCACCCGTTTTAACCCCTAATTATATCATACAAGGCTCATAACCTTATTATCCATCTACAACATCAAATTAGGGTTTTCTCTTAAATATAATACCCAATAAACTAGATCCAAATATTCTTCAAGAAACTAAGATATTCAAGTTCTTCAAGTCCAAGAACTTCAAGAAACTCACTACCCAGGTATGTCATGTGTTGATTCATGGGCCCCATTCACCCATAAAGCTTTTCAAAATCCAAAGATTTGTGTATGTATGAATGATCATGATATAAATTGAATTTAAATTCATGTTCATGATGTTGTGGGGTTTTGATTCATTTTTGAAATTATATATTGTAATGATTGACCCTAGGATGTGGTAATTTACATAATAATCATGATAAACCCTTAAATTTACACGTTGATTGATGTATCCTTGATTAGTAGATGTGTTGATGAATGTATAACCAAAGCATGCTACTCACGTGTTTAATTATATTTCTATGTGAAGGGAAAGTGACATACTAGTATGATAATATGAAATCCCCATTTTATGTACAAGTTTATGCATGTCCAGTGTTTGATGAAATGTCTTCGTCAAGGATTTATGGATATATGTGTTGCCATTGTGGTGTTTTAGAACTTCTACTTCATGAAATCTCCAACTTATTGTATTATGGATTATGATGTTGGCCATGTATTCAAAAAAGTCATGCTTTGTCAGTTTCATGTTATCGAATTTGGGGGGTACTTGTACCCGGCAATTAGCTGTGTCTTAGAGCCGTTGTCATGTTTTCATGATACTCTCAGTTGATCCATGTTCATATATATTCATTTAGTCATGTGACTCAGGAAAAAATTCAGTAAACTCGGTAATCTCAGAAATCTCAGAAATTCAGTAATCTCAGTAGTATTTCATCAGTCAACGGAACTCAGTTAATTCAGTCTAGTTCAGTTCGTTAATCCATGTTCAATGTCTATTCATATGGGAGTAGGAATTAGCACCGTGTGAACCCAAGGATGGGAACACACACTGTTAGATGAGGGTGTGATTCTTACAATTCATGCTTGTATTCTAGAACTATGTAGCCAGCATAGGTTGAGACATCAACACTGTCAGATAAGGGTTGATGAGGTGGATAAGAACTATTAGATAAGGGCCCCACTATTCTCTTTTAGGGACACTGTCAGATGAGGGTTACCCACAACATGTACTTACCAGTGGCTTGGTATTGACACCCTTCTAATTGGGGTTATAGATTGGACCCTACCTTAGCTATATTGCTTTATTTGGGACATATCTGTTAGATGACTACTTCCCATAGTTTCAGTTACAGAATCAAGGCTGTCAGATATAGTCATTCAGTCTCAATAATAGAACTCAGATAGTTCTTCAGATTTCAAGACTGTCATATACAGTCAACTAGGAACAGTATGGAACTAAGCTAGTTTCATTTGAACCTATACTATCAGATACGGTTGCTTAGTATCAGCTATTTCAGTTACACAGTTATCAGTATCTCATGTTATCAGTATTAGTATCAGGCTCAGTAATAATGTTATCACAAACTCAACTACACTAACTATATAGTCATGCATGTATTCTCACATTCATGTTATACGGTCAGTTAGTGTAGTTCATGCATGTGAACCCTTTTGCATTCTGCCTACCTCAAATGCATACCAGTACATTCATACGTACTGATAAATTTATGCTATTGTATTTTATACCATAGGTTCATAAGAACGAGCTCCAGAGTATCAGTAGCATTCCAGTCTCCACAGTTAGAGTTAGAAGTGAGTCCTCATCCTTTGAGGACATGACCATTACTTTATTATCTTATTAATTAATTTATTTTAGTAGTTGGAGTTAGTTGGGGACATGTCCCATCAACTCTTTATTCAGACTGTTCAGTCAATTAGAGGCTTTTCAGACTATTATGTTCAAACAGTTTATTTCAGGTTTTGTTTAGGTATTGTGATACCAAATCATTCAGAGATTATTTTATTAGTATTGAACCTTATGGCCTTACAACCTTTATTTTTGCATTTATACAGTATATTATGCAATGTTCAGGTACAGATATCAGTCATGGGTTAGCTTGTGGTCCTTCAAGGTCATGAGCACCATGTATCACTCCGGGTACCAGATTCGGGGCATTACACAAAGCAACAAACAATCTAATACTCAGTATCTAGAATAAAAGTCGCATGCCTAGCCAACTCATGAAAATGCACCTCATACTCTGCAATTGTCATGGAGCCGTACTCCAATTTAGAGAACTGATCCCTCAAACAATCTCTTAGGCTATGAGACATGTACTTCTCCAAGAACATCTCAAAGAACTTAGTGTATGTCAAAGAAGAAGATCCAACTGGTATAGAATCCACAAAACCTCTCCACCAATGTTGAGCAGCCAAGTCCAATTAGAATGTGGTGTAATCCACAGCACGAGTCTCAACAAGGCCCAAATTATGGAGCCTATCCTGACAAACAATCAAAAACTCATATGAATCCTTTACCGGAGCACCAAAAAACCTAGGAAGAGCCAATCTCAAGAATTTACCAAACATTTGTTACTCCTCAACAAAAATAGAAGGTTAAGCAATTGCTGGCCGAACAACTGCTAACTGAGCAACCACTGGCAAGAAAGGACCTCAACTTTAGGAGCTACAGCTACAGTTTGTACGTACCACTCCGATCTGTAGACTGTGAACCATCAGACAATGCACCACCAACTTTCCCCAAAAGCTGAGATAAGACTTCTCTGACCACTGTATAAAAAATATACCCTAGTAGAGCTTGGGATGGTACCTAGCCAACAGTTGGCTGGGGCAAAAAAATCTCTAGCTCAGGAGTAAAAATAGGGTCTGGTAGAGGATCCCTATACTGTCACCTAGCAGGGGACATATCTCATGGCTGTTCATAACCTTTGGGTTATCCACAAATAGAAGAAAGATCCCTAGGATAGGTTTCAGGAGCCTCATCACGTGTAGCGATATCATGTGTCCTGACCATCTGTAAAAGAGTGAAATCAAAGGAATGTTCTATATACCAACTTAGAATCTTAGCACGAAATGAGTGAAAGAAGTGAAGAAATCCTAAAATGTCCCATAACCTCCCAAAAATAGGAAATGAACGTCATCATTTTAATCTACAAGACTCTACTAGACACTTTCTTTTGTACCAATAATACCAGTGTAGCCTAGGCTCTACACCTACTATATCCCATCAGTAGGCAATCCAAATGGTAACTCTGAGCTAAACACAATGGGTTAACTTGGCAGAATTGCCCTAAAAGGGTCAAATAGTCAATCCAACACAAGAAATAAGCAAGGTAATAAAAATAGTTTAAAGGTAGTTAGTACATAAATACCATCCCATGACATAGTAGTGCCAGTACAAGAGAAACTAAATACAATCCGAGTATCTAGAATAGTCTATACAATCTGTCTTGAAAATAAAGACTAACTATAAGTAAGA
This sequence comes from Capsicum baccatum var. pendulum, assembly GCA_030864225.1. Classification (NCBI taxonomy): domain Eukaryota; kingdom Viridiplantae; phylum Streptophyta; class Magnoliopsida; order Solanales; family Solanaceae; genus Capsicum; species Capsicum baccatum. The sequence goes on from CM061560.1 coordinate 165,299,244, forward strand.
TAGAAGAAAATAGGTGACTCTGGCTCTAAGAGCGCACCCTACCTCTGGATATCAACACAACACGAACATCGATCAACGATGATAACTAGTACTCAGATATGCACCAAAAGGTATAAAAGTGTTGTATGAGTATCAAAACAATGGGTACTCAGTAGGCACCATCAACCAACTGAGATAAACCATGATATAAGAATGATAGAGTGCAAGATACCATTACTAAGTCAAGGTAAGCAAACGAAATGGTGCATACATAGGTAAATAAACCAAAATACTAGCATAACCTAACACAAAGCATCAGCACACACAAACATAACTACAAAATTAGCGAATACACACCAATTAGTCTAGAGAACTAAATAACTCATCGCAAGCCTCCATAAGCCTGAAAGGTATAAAAAAAATAGCATATCCTACCACCATCTTTTATCAATTCTCATAATCTAATTGGAATTCATCTAAGTCATTACACACTATAACAATTGATTGTCCATATTCATTATTTGTCAATTAATCAACACTTATCAACTAATCATTATTACACTAGAATCCATTTGTATCATACCACATTATAACCATTCCTTATTTTCAGGCTTAGCCCAATTGTTATTTTCAATCTCACACCACGATATTACCATATCATAATAAGTATATCACCCTAGCATAAAATGCATATCCAAACTCGAACCGATAAATATAATTAATAATCGAACTCAAACCAGTAAGTACATAATTAATAGTTTTACTTGAATTGGTAAATATATCATCAATAGTTGGACTTAAACCAGTAAATATATCATCTATAGTCATACTTGAATCGATAAATATAATTAATAATTAAACTAGAACCGATAAATATATCAATATCATATCATCTTTTGGAATCAAACCGGTAATTATAAATATGTCAACATAATCAATAGTATCATCAATAGATTAAGTAATAACATAATCAATAGGCATCAACCCTCACATAACCAATATAACCATCAAGTATCAAGGCCTATCAATATTACCTCAATAAGAATTTCTAAGAATCTAACAAGCGTATAAAGATATACACAAGCTAACACGTGTCTTAGCCTAAGGTAAGTCAAGGGTCCACTTCAAATCCCCGTAGTTATATTTTAGGAAAATTCTACCTGAACTAGGCTTAAGGTATCTAAATTCACTTTTAGATATTAAAAAAGTATCAGCTATCCCTTAGATAGAAAATTCACTTAAAATATAAGCAATTAGATTAATTAGGTCTAAATTATGATTTTCGAATAGCCTAAATGGTTCAACTAATCCAGGCATTACTATTCATCATACCAACACCAAAAACTTATCCTGAATTTAACACAATATTATAAATATACTATGAATTAGCTCAATCTAACAAGGGGTAAAATCTAGCCTACCTCAAAGTCAAAGAAAGCGTAAAGATCTGCTAAATCACCATTTTTCTCTTTCGAGAAGCTTTCACAAGATTCCAAGCTATAGAAACCACATTCTACTTATTAATATGAGAATAATGATACCCATATTTTACTATTGTACTTGGGATCCAAAAATAATATCAAAAATCCATATGGGTCCCACTCTAAAAAATTACATTCCCAAAATCACCTCAATCTTCTTATATATTCAAGGAATCATTACCTTAAAAAATGGGTGAAATCTAAGATAAATTGGGGCTAAAATCAAGACCTCAAGGTTTTTGGGGTTTTAAATAAGAAATCAAGAAAATCTATAAAGAAAAGGGTGAATTCTTACTTCAAATCGAAAGATAATTATGGAAATAAGTGTTAATGAAGCTTCTCAATCACCCACAAGACTAAATCTCACATAATCTCAGTCTTTCGGGTTTAGATCTCAATAAATGGATGAGAATGGGTAAAATTGTGAAATAAGAGGTCCATTTATATCCAGCCTAAACCTTCGGGTTTCGCAATTATGACCCAGGGTGTGCGATCACCATATCTTATGGCTACACAAGCAGGTCGCGATCGCAATATACATACTATGATTGCACTAGTGCCCTGATAAGGGTATACGATCGCGATCCTTGGCTTACAATTATGACAACACTAGTTGACAGCTGAGACTTGAAATTTTTCCATGTATGCACCAACCCCTTGGGATCTATCTAGACTTTCTATATGCAAATAAACTATGTAATCATACAAATTAATGTTCTAAACTTAATGGCGCATTTCAAATTTCCATCCAAGGTTATTTTGATGAATTATGGGCCCCTACCCAATTTTCAATTTTTTAACTTTCCGACCAATAGGTTGAAATGTGTCTTGGTGCCTCAAAACTCGAACGAAGAGTCCCCCTAGCCTAAAATTGATATTCCAAAGCTGCTAGAAAGTCAGAATTTGCATTGAAGGTCTTTGCTAAAGATTTTGCCCGATGTCTATTTGGAACCAACAAAGACTTCAAAATAGAGAAATGGGCTCTAAAAATTAAATGAACTGTCCGAGAAGGAAACCGTTAGTTCCAGCAAGTCATAAATGACTTGAGGCAGCCATACAAAAGCTCTAATGGCAAAAATAAGTAGAAATATGGAAAATGACCTGAAGGGTCATTGCTGTTTGATATCTCTATAAATATCCCATTAATTGGTGGGATATTCAAGATTCTCTTTACGAGAATATGTTACCCTTTAAATAGGCATAATTTAGGATTTAAGGTAGAATAGTCTCCAAAAAGTCTAACATAACTTGGATTCATCTTGTAAAGTTCTACCAAATTTTAATGTCTACAAATATAAGGGGAAAACTAGATAGATTTTCTTACGTGAAAAGTTTTATCATTATTTCTCATGAAGGATTAAAAGAAGTAGATGTTTAATCTAATTTTAGTTGGATAAACTAAAACAAGAATTTGGTGTGATTATATTTGGTAGGGACTAAAAAGCATATTCTATGGTATGTTCTATAATTAAGATGATTACTTTTTGATTAAGCCTTCTCAATAGTTTGAAATTCCACTGGAGGACATCTCAAAGTTCAAGTACATGATTAATTAAAGTTAGTGGAATTTCTTGTTATAATCGTATATTTATAAATTAGGCGTTATTTTAATTTAATCGTCTCAAATATCAATAGGAGCGTCTAATAGTGAAATCTGAAAATAGTGAAATATGAGACCAAATAAGAAAATATATGTTATAAATGTATTAGCATATATAGTGAATGTTTATTTATAAAAAAGTCAGAAATACCAATTTTTGGGACAAAGTCAGTTTTTACCTATAAATAAAAAATTCATTAAGATAAATAAGAATTACTCTCCCTTCTCTCTCCATTTTTCTTATTCTTACTTTATATCTCACAACATGTTATCAACACGAGACTTTGATGTTCCTATGTCTAGGTAACAAGTTCCAAGAATAAGATATAACTAGCTCAAATTCTGAATTTGATATGCAGTTTCAATTTGATGAAAACCATGTGGTAAATTTGGAGGGAATAAACTAACCATCTAATCTGAATTTATATCTCTTGATGTTAATTTATTAAATGAAAGTAGGGAAGTTGCTAAGTGATGCATGTGGCATGATTCTTTTTGAAATATAGTGACAAGTTGTCCATAATATGCATTATTAACACGTCCCAGTTTGATGCAATTGTATCACAATGGGTCAATTACATATGTTTAAGTTGAATTTTGATTGATTAAATTTATGCTCATATTAAATTTGGAAAAAATCTGCTAAGGGGTGAAAAAATTATATAATAGAGTGAAAAGTTGTTGAAACTTGTTGAGAAGAAGGGTAATTTTGATTTATTTTCTTATGGATTTCTTGATTTTACCTTTATTGGTCATATTGCTATTTCAATTATTGAATATTACTATTCCAAGAATCTGTGCATCTGAATGCGATCCCTAACAATTGGTGTTTGAATTTTGTTATGGGCCTTAATGTATTGTGAAACAATAAAAAGTATTCTGGGAACCATGTATTTTTTTACTTATTTAGAAAATAGTTTTCATTCTATCAAACCAACATGTGTAGAGGAGGAAAATACCTAATAAGGGTAAGGTCTACACACACTTTAGCCTTCCTAAACTCAAATTGTGGAATTACGCCCATTATGTTATGTTGGTTGTCTATATATCATTACGGTGAAACAAAGTAGATTCCCATTATGTGGGAATTATGGGCTTATCAAATTTTTCTATTAGAAAATAATTAGATAGAGTAAAATTATATTTTTTGGTAAAAAGAGATGAAATTTGTCCCATCGAATACGCTTCATTCCTTGAAGTGAATATGATACCGATGAATCATATGTATGCCTCAGTTTGCTCATGTAGTAGCTATCACAATTTGATATGTTTAAAGCACAATTATATTTCATTTTTATGGAATGAGAATTTTGATTATTATAAATACAAATCTATACCCTAGGGTGAATATGAATGCATATAAATTCAAAGTATTCTTAGTTGTGAAAATATCACAATCCACATCTAAAAGAGGTAGAATAATTGGAAGATTGAATATCTTTAAATTACTATGGTTAGAAACTTAAATGTTAAAAGTTATTCGAGCGTGGTGAGATCACATTATATAATAAACTAGGAGTTTATTGATATAAAATTTATGTCAGAGTAAATCAGAAGCTTACTAAAGTGAAAAACACACGCAATGGTAAACTTGGAGTTTACTATAATAAAAGTTCATATTGACATGAACGATTGCGATATTCCAAAGATGTGCATAGTAAGTATTGAACATATATTGAAGAACTTTAAAATTTTTCATGAACTTGTAGTTTTACTTGTTCTCATGATAATTTGTGGACCAAATAACATTGGGGTTGGATCCCCAAAATTTTGAAAAGCATTAAAAGGTGAATAAGGGCCCGTTCACTTATCATGTGATATGTTGAAAAGATGTACCAATAAGATAATCACATATATATTTATTGTCAACCTATAATTTGACATTCACAAAGTTGCTCAATAAAATTAAGTCAAGAGAATAATTTTCAAGTTGTGAAATCAAGATAATTCATCTTGATAGTGTTGGTTTGACGTTGATTACTTCTGATAAATAGTTGAACCATTGCTTATCAGAACAAAGCCTCATGTGTTGGTCTAAAATATAATATATTATGTACAATAGCACTTGTATTTAGTAGACCAATAGATTATGATTATTTATGCCCTCTCAATTGGTTCAAGGTCATGAACCAAATATTCCATAAAAAATTTCTTGATGTGTAGTATACGATTAATGAAGATATTATGATGCATAAATATGAATTCTCTAAAGTACAGTGAGATGTATGTTACTTTTCCTAACATAAAGGGGAGATAATAAATAACTAAGAAATATGTTGTGAATTATAATCAATATGATCTTCATTCAAAGGATAATTCAAGTTCAAATTCTAGGAGTGTTTGCTAACCAAAAAATTAATATTATATTTTGCTGAAAATGCTCGAATTGGATGTCCTTGAAGGAAAAAGTGAATTACATGTATGAAGCATGAGGATCAATCGATCCTAAAAATAATGATTATTAAAAAATAAAAGGGAGAAAATGATTATAACAAGGAGGCAATGTGCTCTTAAAGAGCAAATGTTCATAATAAGGAAGTAATGTGAACCTTAAATAGCCTACGATATGACACTTCATGAAACCTTATGAAAGATCTAGGTACCTGAAAATAATGAAGTGATGAGATCTCAAAATATTGTGTCATGTTGTTAGCCAATACAAAATGATATATCATCGAGGATATCTTTGATACAATATTTGCAGTAATTGAAAGAATATGAGGATCCAAAATTTATGTTTATTTAAGCATACTGATGTAGAAATATTTATCAAATGACGTGAAAGAGTGCATCTTGGTAAGCATAAAACTTATTTCATTTACAGTCCAGACACTTGAAGATATAACATAAAACTTTTGAAGGATTCAAAATGTTTGAAACATATAAAAGTTTCTGAGAAATTTATTTATAATCATTATATTACATAAATTTATAACTTGAAAATTATTGAAACTCTTGGACAGTTTTTGTAACACCCTTATTTTTCTGAACTGGAACGCTACACGGTGAATATGACCCCGAAGGACCACAAGCTAACCCATGACTGATATATGAACCTATACACAATAATATATATTATAATAATGCAGAAAATATGAACATGTAGGCCATAAGGTTCAACTGAATAAAGAATCTGGTAAAATAACATCCATATAGGTGAAAGATACCAAAAACAACTGAAAACTAAATCAAATCTGAACTAAATCTGAAAGCCTCTAAACACTATATGAATAAAGAGTTGAAGGAACATGTCTCCAACTAACTCCATAAACTATAGCTAACTGAAATAATAAATGAATAAATCAAATCATATCATCCTCTAATGAAGAGGACTCACAGAAACTCTGTATACTGGAATGCGACTGCTACTGCTGGTCTGGAACTCGTGTCTCTGAACCTATGGTGTAACATAAAGATAAAGCACCATAATGTGAATGAATCAGTACAAATGGAGTACTGAGCATACGAGTGAGGTAGGCTAAACATTAATACGGTTACACAATGCTAGATAAGTTACTGATATGATCATGAGAGTGCAAACATGCATAGATAGAAATTGAGATCGTGAATGTGAGATAGCTAAATCTGTACACTAATACATAGTTTACTGATAACTGATCATAACTGATACTGTAGTTCTAAATACATGGGTAACTGTGTCTGACAGTCCTACATCTGCTTGAACTATTGAAGTTTAATACTATAATTGAATTTGACTGTATCTAACAGTCCTGATATACTGGTATCTGAAGAAATATTTGAGTTCTTTTACTAAGACTGAGTCTAAAACTGTGGGAGGTAGTTGTTTAACTGACATGCCCCAATAATGAATATATCTAAGTTGGGGTCCAATCTCTGCCCCGACTAGAGGGGTGTCAATACCGCGCCACTGGTAAGGACAGTTGTGAGTGACCCTCATCTGGAAGGTACTTAAATGAGAACGGCGGGAACCCTAAACTGATATGTTAATCCACCTAATCAACCCTATTCATACAGGTTAAGATGTATCAACCTACGCTTTCTATGTAGTTCTGGAAGACAAGGATGACTGCTAAGAATCACACCCTAAACTGGCAGGTATGTTCCCATCTTTGGGTTCACTTGGTGCTTACCTCTACTACCATTTAAAGAGATTGAACATGATTTAACTGAATGTACATGGACTGAGTAGCTGACTTCCATTGACTGACGAAATAACACTAATATCTGAGATTTTGCTGAGATCATGAGATTTTGGAGGTTTCCTGAGTCACATGACTAACTGAGTTCTATATATCATGTCTTGACTGAGATTATCAAGGTAACATGACTTAGCTCTTGGCACACAACTATATTTTTCAGTTATGAATACCCCCAGGACTCGATGGAAGAAAACTGACACACATGACATGACTTGATCATAAGATTTGAGTCCACAATTCATAATATCGTACATAAGGGATTTCATACTAAGCATGTTTATCAATAATGTATTTTATGGAAAGGATTTCATGTCACATGGAAGTAATTACACTACCTTAATATCATGTTTATTAAGTAATCATACTAGCAACACATATCAATAGAATGAAAGTTCATGTGGAATCATCTTAAGAGTTGACATAGCTTATCATTTAAATACTATGGGGTCATGGGAACATGATTTTTAGCATTTTAGGAATTTTAACAAACACCTTGCATGCACACTTTGGGGCATAGGTTTTCTCCAAATTTTAATCATCTTGAACCACCCAAATTCATGGGTTTTAACTACAAGCATCCATACATCATGGAAGTAAACTTAAATAAATATCTTGAAGCTTAAAAAATGATTATTAACATGAAAAACATCACATAACAACAAGCAAATCAAATTTTCTCATTTAAAAGCATGGTTCTAGAACTCTATGAATGAAAGGGGTCCATACATGAATACTACGCACACCTAACTCAAGGTTCTTGATGTTTTTGAACTTGAACGATTTGAAATCCTTTGATTCTTCAAGAATATTGGGTCTTGTTCTTGGAAATTAAATTTAGAGAGAAACCCTAGTATTTTTTTGTTTGTGAAATAACAATGAGAATAATGGTTGAATTCGGACTTATCTGGGTATATGTAGCCAAGTGATAAGTGACCAAAATACCACTGTTAAAATGACCAGGAAATAAACTAAACGTGGCGTATGACGGTTCGACTGACGGTACAGATATTAGTCATGGGTTAGATTGTGGTTCTTTGATGTCAGAATCATCGTTTAGCTTTATAGTTTAGAAAAATTAAGGCATTACAAACTTCGTATTAAAGCCTAAGGTTTAATAGAGTTCTAGGAAGTCTGCAAGCCACATCTAGTAGAGTCTTGTGCATGGGTGTGTTACGCGCCACATTTATGTGCAAGAGGCTTTAAGATGTTTTAGGTATAGTTTACTTTCTTTTGGTATTCATATCGTACTAGTGAACATAATATGAAGTTAAAATCTCAGTCTAAACCATTCTTCTCTTATTTCGGAATATGCCTCCAAAGAGAAGAAACCAGCCAACTTCTCAGCCCAAAGATCCTTTGGGTAAATATGTTTCTCATGCATAGTTTAGAGTTGCATTCACCATACTTTCTCAGTCAGTGGCTTCCCAGAATAAACAGACATAAGTTATTTTGGCCAGTCCAATGGAAAATTCCAAAGCAGTCAGGATTCGGGACTTCACCCGAATGAACCCTTCATTTTGGGAGTTACTTCTATTCAGAGCGTTGAGTTAGATGCATACACGTTATAGGATGTTTCTGACACTTGGTATAAACGGTGGAGGTCTGAGATGTTAGAGGATGCAGGTATTATATAGTGGGAGGAATTTTTCATGTCTTTCTTACTCAGATTCTTTCCCCAAAAGATGAGGGACGCCAGAGTAAAGGAGTGTCCTCAGCCAGGTCCTTAGGGTCAACAAAATCGTTTGACAGCTCAGTCTAGTCGCCCGAACCAGTAGGGTGCCACTTTCAGTGCTACTAGTGGAAAACGCCCAAACAGACTCTATGCTCTCCGGACTTGACAGGATCAGGAAAATTCTCCTGATGCCATTACTGGTACAATACAAATTTTCCATGTTCATTTTTATGCTTTGCAAGAACCAGGTGCATCCTTGTTTTTTGTCATTCCCTACATAGTAGGCGTTTTCAGAATTAGTCCCAAAATTTTAGCAAAACCCTTTTTAGTCTCTAACCCAGTAGGTAAAACCATTACAGCCCAGAGGGTATACAGGAATTACCCGGTTATGATATTTCAGAAATCCACGTTAGTAGATTTAGTCGAATTGGAGATGACTGATTTTAATATAATTCTCAGCATAGATTGGATTTATTCTTGCTATGCCACAATCAATTGCAGGACTCGGATAGCTCAATTTTAGTTCTTGAATGAGACCGTCCTAGATTGGAAAGGTAGTACTTCATCTTTCACGGGTCAGCTTGTTTCCTACCTTCGGGCAATGCAAAATAATTTCAAAGAGGTATGTGTATCATCCTGTGCATGTAAAGAATTCTAGTTCTGAATCTCCCAGTATTGAATCAGTTCCAGTTGTTAATGAATATTCAGATGTCTTTCCCGAAGATCTTCCGGACATTCCTCCCAAAAGGAAAATAGACTTCAGTATAGACCCTCTCCCAGATACTCAGCCTATCTCTATTCCTCCATATAGAATGGCAGCAGTAGAACTCAAGGAACTAAAGGATCAGTTGAAGGATCACTAAGATAAGGGATTAATCAGGACCAACATATCCCCATGGGATAAACCAGTCTTATTCATGTGCAAGAAAGATGATTCCTCAAGATGTGTATTGATTACCGTCAGCTCAACAAATTTACAGTCAAGAATAGGTATCCACTTGATAACGCTCAAACTACAGCTCTCGTAAGAGTGTAAACGGTCGTCGTCAAATATAGAACCCAACTGGGTTGGGTGTCGAATCCCACAGGGAATACTTGGTCACTAAGTAAGCAACTATTAGTAGACTTTTGATCAAAAATTCTACAAAAAAGGGGGATTTAATTGCGTGCAATAAAAAGTATAAAAAATAGCAAAGTAAAATGAACTGTTTAGAAGGTTTTAATCAATGAGAATTGTAAGTTAGGGTTATCTCCACCTTATGAGTTCTACGTATCTATTGGCTATGTGTTATGCGGAATTCAGACATGCATGCGCTTATAGAGATTCTTATTCTATGGTAAATCCAGGCGTCTTTCGACCATCAAGGATTATTTCACTTTAACTCTTTCGAGCTTAAAGCATATCTAATGGTACAAAATCTCCAAGAGGTTAATCCAGTTACGACACTAACTTTTAAACAGGGGTTAATAGCCCTATTTCCTTGTCATTCTCTCTTTTTCAGACATGTAACCTTTCTTTCGAACAAGTTAATGCTATACTGGCGTATTCTATATGTTTGCAACCACAAGAATTTAAATTAAGATGAAGAGAGTAATGATATAAGCAGCATACGTATCACGAATTCACAAACTCATAGCAATAGATAGTATCTCATAAGAATTCCATAACCCTAACAGAGAAGTTTAGCTACTCATGAGTGCAACGGAAAACACAATAGACATTATCATCATACCAAAATAAGAATCTCATATGAAGTATGTTTTGGTAGAACTTGTGGCCTGAATTCCTTGCAAATAGCGTTTCTCTTGTCGTAAAAAATTAAAAGTCGAATAGATGAAAAATAATGTCAACAACGAATTTGTAAAAAAAAGGTAAAGGATCAAATAGGGAGGAATAAGGATGAGGGTGGTGGAAATTGGTGCTGAAAAGTTCAGTAAAATAGGGTTTTTATAACACCCATATCCTATTCCTACTAAGCTACTGCATACTTATCCTAATCCTACTAGGTTACTGCATCCTTATCCTAATTCTACCAAGTTACTGCTGATCCCCTAGTCTTTGGAAATACTGTTTTTGCCCGGGATAGGTTTTCCATGCGTCACTTTCAGTCCACAGACTTCCAAAAGCTTCCTTCCTTCTTTTGTGAAGCTTCCTTTGGCTACAACCAGTCCATAAAATGCTGAAATCTTCATCATTTATACCTGAAAACTTGCTAATCACGTTGGTTAGCTCACTTACAGGAAAAAGGACTAAAAGTGCAGGAATTATATATTTTGTCCTCAAAACTTAGCTAAATTATGGGTAAATTAAGGTGATTTAGGCGTGTAAATACGCCTAACATCAACACCCCACACTTAAAGCTTTGTTCGTCCTCGAACAAAATATCATGTCCATATAAACATCTACTTAGGGTTTCACAGTAACAGTACAAAATATTCATCAAGACAGGCACGACAATTATTAACAAAGAGTAGTTTTCTAATCACTACTAGAAACAATTTAACCTCTAACATATACTCGTGATGATGGTTAATTCGTATCCACAAGTTAAGGCACAAAGAATCATACAAAACTACCCAAAACTCATCAACCATGTGTGTCTTACATAAGATATTACCCATAATCACTCACAAGTATTGCATTTTTCAAAACATGGGTATAAGATTTTCCTTGCTCTCACTCTTACAAAGAATTCATATGTTGCAACTGATGACCATAGGCTTTCCCTTAGTGTCATACTCCACTAATATCAGAATGCTAAGCTTAGGATCAAATAGGTCTTTAGATGTTGTAATGTAGGATAAGGGACGGGTAGGACTATTTTGGCCAGAAATAGTGACTAAGTTCCCTAAGCGCTTTAATACATCACATTATACCATTTGCACTTTCTTTCAAACAACCTTTCTACTTTCTTTTACTCTACCACCCCTTCTCACCTCTTTTGTTATTCAATTTTAAACAGAATTAACTTTTTACTTTTCTTTTTCATTCTTTTTTTATTTTTATAACACACCTCTATAATAGCCATTCTTTTTCATAACAATATCAAGTACCAATACACTCTAAGTCATCATTCTTACCCAATTTCCTCTTATGTTGACACATGTCTTTACACTTTAAAGCACTTAGGAATTTGGATCAAATTATTGTCTTGAAAAAAATGGATTAGGCTTACATATGAGGCTGTCCAAAAAAATAGCTAAAGGCTCAAAGAGGGTTATCTAGGATGATGTCCATGGGTCGGTAAAAAGAAGGTAAACAAGTATAGGTTGCCAAACAAATGACTAAATCATCTCCTAAACTCATACTCTTTATTTCGCTTTACATACATACCAGGCAAGTTCTAGCATCATCCACAAACATAGAATATACTATCATCTCACACACACAAGGCACATGGTCGACTTTATTGGGAGCAGTATAGACTCTTGACCCAACAGATGAAGGAATTAAACCAATATTTATCACATAGTGAGTCACACTTAGAGCCTAAACCTCTCAATAGTAATGATTTTAGCACAACTCTTGTCATAATACCATGCCGCCTATCAGAACAATTTCATGCACTTTAAGAAAGAGATTTTTTTCTTCAAAAATTTAACTACTACTAAAAACCAAACAAATGAACATAAATAAATGTAGGTAGGCAAATAAATACAACATACAAATACCAGCACCCCACACTTAGACGGGATACACTGTCCTCAGTGGAAAATAAATAAGAAGAACCTGGTTAGTCAGACTCATCCTCTATGTCTGGGGTCATACCCCCTGCGTCGGAATAATCATCAGAGTCGTCATCCTTAGAAGTTCCTCAAAATACACCCCACTTGATTCCAATAGTGCGTCAAGGTATTTGCAGCGAGGAGGATTCAGCTTGCTCTTTTCTTCCCCTTTTCTGACCTTTCTGCGAGGTGGACACTTTTTCTTTTCCTTGGCGTCCTTTTGGTGCCATTCTAATTAAGATTCATGTTAGCTCATCTCGATATAATCGACAAACAAACTATAGTGGTACCACCCCACACTTAATTTGTTTGTACAAAATAATTAAGAAAGTGATGTCGATTACTCAGACTTCATCGACGTAAATATAGGCGATATGTTCCAACAATATGTTCAGCACAGTCAAATTATGCCATTATCTTAACCATGTCAAAAACGTATGACAGTATATCAAAATTAAATACAGGTTGGAACCAAGTCTAGAACACCTATACGTATTCTTTCACTCACTTAGTTGTATCACAACAAATCAAGCATATTCAAATCACCAACACTACCTCATGATCTAACAATATCATTATAAGTGTAGTAGTGTAACACTTATGGTATATAAAAGAAGAACTTACTTGGTGATGGACTTGGAAGATGGTCTTGCAAGGTTAGATGAGTAAAAAAAGAAAAGTTTGAGAGATTTTGGAAGGGTAGGCGGCGCTTAGATTGAGTAAACAATGTGATTTTGTCTTAAGGATGAATTTCTATTTATATCCCAATGCTTGGGTCAGGTTTGACCCATTAAAAATTGGGTTAGGAGACCAAAGAGTGAGCATAGGCGGCGCCCAATGCTTTGCCTATGCTTGGTATAGGCGGCGCCTTTTGCAAAGCCTAGTTGGATATAGGCTATGGCATAGGCGGCGCCTATGTTATGGCATTCTAGATTCAGAGAGCAAAGGCTTTGGCATAGGCGGCGCCTATGCTATGGCATTGTTGGACCAAAGGCTTTGTCATAGGCGGCGCCTATGCTATGGCATTGTTGGACCAAAGGCTTTGGCATAGGCTACGCCTATGCTATGGCATTCTAGATTCAGAGACCAAAGGCCATAGCATAGGCCTTGCCTTGTTCGTTGCCGAGATTTACATAGGCCTTGCCTTTACCATTGCCTAGTTTTGCATAGCCAATGCCTAACCCATAGCCTTTTCTTCTTCATTCCTAACTTACCACCTTCAACATGAACCGCTTCCAAATCAAAATTCGAGACCAATCTCCTCCTTTATACTTCCTGCACCTATACTTACTCAAAAACAACAAAAAACAATTAGAACAATGGGTTGCCTCCTACCAAGTGCCTTAGTTTTGGTCGTGGCTCGACTACAAAAACAAACTCCTAACAAAACAATTAAAGATGATGGGTTGCCTCCCATCTAGCGCTTGATTTATTATCGCGGCACGACATAGCTATCTAGATTACTCAAACTTCATCGAGATATATAGTGCATCGTTTTCTGAATGGATTCAGATAACGCTGATGCTTACTTGTAGGACTGCAGTCTTCTTCGAGATGACCCTTGTGTATACATACCTCAGGAGGGATACTAATTATATCATCAATAGACCAACCAATAGCTCTCTTGTACCTCTTCAAAGCAGAGATTAGAGCCTCTACATGCTGTTAACTTAAATCATCCGCAACACTCACCGAAAGTGTATTAGGATTCTTCGCTGTTGGTGATGGTTGAGTCTTAAGATCAAGGTCCGGTTTATTAGGAGTATGAGAATAGGACCCTATTTCTGTTAGAGCACACATAGTTTTTTCATAATCTTCATTATCCTCATGCTTAACATTCAGCAGCGCAGCAGACAATGGCTCAACAGTAAGCTGTTTCTCTACAGATACTTCTTTCTCATCCTTATTATAAACATTATATACAGAGAACATATTCGATAGGGCTGCTTCATCGATTTCCATACATCAAAATGGAAGACTTCGTCATTCAACCAAAATAAAAGCTCGTTAGCTCTCAAATCAATAAGCACACTTCCTGTGGCAAGGAAGGGACACCCCAAGATTATGGGAACTTCAGAGTCTACCTCACAATCCAGAATAACAAAGTCTGCCAAAAATATTAATAAAGAAACCTTCACCAATAAATCATTCAAGATACCCACAGGTTGTTTTACCGACCTATCTGCCATCACGAGCCGCATATTGGTTGGTGTAGGGTCACCCAGCCCTAACTTTCTGTATACGGATAACGGCATCAAATTGATGCTAGCTCCCAAATTTCACAACGCCTTAGTAAAGTCCAATGATCCAATCGTGCAAGGAATAGTAAAAGCACGAGGGTCTGCCTTCTTCTGTGCTAAGGACCTCATGGCAATTACACTGCAATGATGAATATTATCTGCCAGCTCATAGCTTACTGCCCGCTTCTTTGTTAAAAGGTCCTTCATGAATTTAGCGTACCCTGGCATCTGTTCCAGCGCCTCCACCAAAGGAACATTAATGGTCAGCTGCTTCAATATAGTCATGAATTTGCTGAACCTTGTACCATCCGTTTTCTTCTTTAGTATCTACAGAAAAGGTGGTGGTGGAAGGGGAATCATTTTCTCCACCACTTCTTTTTTATTATGCTTCCGATTATCAGCCTTTTTAGGAGTGTCATCAGCCTTTTTCTTCAATCTCTGAGGAAAATATTAGGGTGGAAGAGGAATAGTTTTCTCATGAATGGGCTTATTCTGATTTTCAACTTCTACAGAATCATCACAATCTGCGTCAATAACAATCTCCTCTATATCATCAACCACCTGCTTGCCTTTATACGACTTGTCTAAAACCTTACCGCTCCTGGTAGTAATAGCCATGCATGATCCATCATTTCTTAGATTTTGCACAGTGTCACTAGGTAAAGTGCCAGCTTTTCTTTGGTTGATTTTCACTGATAGTTGACTGAATTGTTGCTCCAGATATTTTATTGAAGTAGAATGCGAGTCAACCAATTTCTTCATTGAGGACAAATCATTTATTACCTCAGTTACTCCCGCGTTGGTTGCCTCAACTCTTTTCACCATCTTTATCATCATATCTTCCATGGACATCTTTCCAGAACTAGATGCAGCGTACTCGCGGTTTCCAGGTAGAACATTCAACCCACTCCTGTCAGTCTTATTCTTCCAACTACGTTGATCGCGGTCCTTGTATCTAGATTTATCATAATAGTTCCGACCTTGGTTTCCTTGGGCATTGCCTCGAAAACCCCCCTGATTATTCAAGTAGTTAGCTTTTTCTTCAGAATCAGATTCATCTTTTGCCTGTGACACAACAACTTTGACTTTTTCGGTCTTCCCTGATAATAAATATTTGGTTAGAAGATCCATCTGTGTTTTTATATGCGCCATATCTTGATCACGTTCCTCTTCCCTTCGCCTCTGTTCTGCAGTCATGACAATCGATACAGTAGAGCTCGCTACCTCAGACTCCCTGGAATGCCAAGCTCTACTCTACTTTATCATACGATCTAGCATACCACTTGCCTTATTAAAAGTAAGATCCATGAATGAACCACCCACAGTATTATCAACCACTGGCTTAGTCACCGAATTCAAAGCCCTGTATAATATCTCCATCAAGTGGACATTGGTTATATCATGGTTTGGGAACCTCATAAGCTTCTTTTTGAACCTCTCCCATGTTTCGTGGAGAGCTTCAGTTGGAAGCTGTCGAAAATTGCTGATCTCATCTCTTAATTGTACTCTCTTGGATGGCGGAAAGAATCTTTCTAGGAAAACATCTTTCAATTGCCTCCAATTGGTGATAGAATCAGGAGTCAGCCCATTCAACCATAGAGTTGCCTCCCCAGATAGAGATAATGGAAATAAGCGCAGCCGAATTGCATTCTGCCCAACGCCTGGATTGTTGAATGATTTGCATGTAGAGATAAAATTGACCAGATGCATATTCGGATCATCACCTGCAAGT
Organism: Capsicum baccatum var. pendulum; assembly: GCA_030864225.1. Classification (NCBI taxonomy): domain Eukaryota; kingdom Viridiplantae; phylum Streptophyta; class Magnoliopsida; order Solanales; family Solanaceae; genus Capsicum; species Capsicum baccatum. Next base: position 165,315,855 of record CM061560.1, read on the forward strand.
CCACCAAATAATCCCTTGAGATGCAATAGTTGAATCATAGTGATAGTGATATTGAACTTTACTTCGGGTGCCAAGGGTGGAGGAATAATAGCTCCTATGGAGCCAGCTCCATCAAGATCGTCATCATCATTATCAAAAGGCATCTGCACGGCTCGATGTTCAGGCCTAAATCTAGCTTGACGGTCTCTTCTGTTAGCAGGTGTCTCCACCTCAGCATCACGCCTAGGGTTTAGTAACTCCTCATCGCCCAGGTCCTCATCTTCAGGATTTGTTGCACGACCTGGGTTATCAATATTTTTTTGATGCACTTGAGCAACTGCCAATGCAGCTAATCTAGCCTGCTCCTATTGAGCAGCCCTTCTTTCAATGTCCCGTTGTGCATCCATTCTGCCAATAAGATGTGGTTCAGGATTGATAGGTAATAATGGTTGTCCTAAACTTCGAGTGTTTGGCATGCACTGAACAAAACCTGAATGAAACAAAACCAACAACTAAAAGTAAAATCTGAGAATTTTTGACTAAAGGGTACAGTAACTATCACAAACTTAGTTGTCAATCGTATTCCCCGACAACAACGCCAAAATTTGATAATGCTCAAACTACAACTCTCGTAAGAGTGTAAGCGGTCATCGTCAAATATAGAACCCAACTGGGTTGGGCGTCGAATCCCACAGGGAATACTTGGTCACTAAGTAAGCAACTATTAGTAGACTTTTGGTCAAAAATTCTACAAAAGGGGGGGATTTAATTGCGTGTAATAAAAAGTATAAAACATAACAAAGTAAAATGGACTATTTAATAGGTTTTAATCAATGAGAATTGTAAGTTAGGGTTATGTCCACCTTATGAGTTCTACGTATCTATTGGGTATGAGTTATGTAGAATTCAAACATGCATGCGCTTATAGAGATTCGTATTCTATGGTAAATCCAGGCGTCTTTTGACCATCAAGGATTATTTCACTTTAACTCTTTCTAGCTTAAAGTGTATCTAATGGTATGAAATCTCCAAGAGGTTAATCCAGTTATGGCACTAACTTTTAAACAGGGGTTAATAGCCCTATTTCCTTGTCATTGTCTCTTTTCCAGACATGTAACCTTTCTTTCGAACAAGTTAATGCTATACTGGCATATTCTATATGTTTGTAACCACAAGAATTTAAATTAAGATGAAGAGAGTAATGATATAAGTAGCATACGTATCACGAATTCACAAACTCATAGCAATAGATAGTATCTTATAAGGATTCTATAACCCTAACAGAGAAGTTTAGCTACTCATGAGTGCAACGGAAAACACAATAGACATTATCATCATACCTAAATAAGAATCTCACGTGAAGTATGTTTTGGTAGCACTTGTGGCGTGAATTCCTTTCAAATAGCATTTCTCTTGTCGTAAAAAATTAAAATTCGAATAGATGAAAAATAATGTCAATAACGCATTTGTAAAAAAAAGGGAAAGGATCGAATAGGGAGGAATAAGGTTGAGGGTGGCGGAAATTGGTGCTGAAAAGTTTAGCAAAATATGGTTTTTATAACAGCCATATATTATTCCTACTGAGATACTGCATACTTATCCTAATCCTACTAGGTTACTGCATCCTTATCCTAATCCTACTAAGTTACTGATGATCCCCAAGTCTTTGGAAATACTGTTTTTTCCTGGGACAGGTTTTCCATGCGTCGCTTTCAGTGCATAGACTTCCAAAAGCTACCTTCCTTCTTTCGTAAAGCTTCCTTTGGCTGCAACCAGTCCATAAAATGTTGAAATCGTCATCATTTATACCTGAAAACTTGCTAATCACGTTGGTTAGCTCACTTACAGGAAAAAGGACTAAAAGTGCAGGAATTATATAATTTGTCCTCAAAACTTAGCTAAATTATGGGTAAATTAAGGTGCTTTAGGCATGTAAATACACCTAACATCACCACTTCCTAGAATAAATGATTTATTTGACCAACTTCAGGGTGCCAGTTATTTCTCCAAGATAGACCTCAGATCAGGCTATCATCTGCTCAGAGTTAGGGAATGTGACATTCCAAAGATAGTTTTTCATACTCGGTATGGTCACTTTGAATTTCTAGTCATATTCTTTGGTTTTAGCAATGGCCCTGCAGCCTTTATGGGCTTGATGAATTTGGTGTTCAAGTAGTACTTAGACATGTTCATCATAGTCTTCATAGATGATATTTTGGTCTATTCTCACATGGTACGTGATAATTCAAACCATCTCAGGATCATTCTTCCAACTCTTAGAGCCTATTAGTTGTTCGCCAAGTTCAGTAAGTCTAAATTTTGGCTAAGATCAGTAGAATTCCTTGGTCATATTATTTTTTCGTGATGGCATTAAAGTAGATCCTCAGAAAACTGAAGTGGTAAGAAACTGGCTTCGCTCTGTCTCTCCATCAGATATCATAAGTTTCTTGTGTTTGGCTGGCTATTACAGACACTTTGTTGATAAATTTTATTGTATTGCATCTCCCATGTCTAGATTAACTCAGAAGAAGGTTAAGTTTCAATGGTCAGATTTATATAAGAAGAGTTTTCAAGAGTTGAAGACTCGACTTACCTCAGCTCCAGTTCTAGCTCTTCCAGATGGGTCGAACGATTTTCTAGTCTATTGTGATACATCCAGAGTGGACCCTCATGCGGCATGGTAAAGTCATAGGCTATGCCTCCAGATAGTTAAAGCCCCATGAGAAGAATCATCCTACTCATGATCTTGAGTTAGCAGCCGTAGATTTGCCTTAAAGGTTTGGAGGCATTATTTATACGGAGTTCATATAAATGTATTCACAGATCATATGAGTCTCAAGTATGTCTTTTCTATGAAAGATCTCAATCTTCATCAGAGAAAGTGGTTAGAGGTCTTGAATAATTATGACATGAGTGTCCTTTATCTCCCAATCAAGGACAACGTTGTGGCTGCTCTTAGTAGATTCTCCATGGGTAGTGTTTCTCACGTTGAGCATAGTAAGAAAAATATAGCCTAAGAAATCCATCATCTTGCTAGACTAGGCATTCGCTTAGTCGACTCTTTAGAGAGTGGTGTATATGTTTAGAGTAGTGCAATGTCATCTTTAGTTTACGAGGTGAAAGAAAAGCAAGAAAGGGATCCCAGCCTTGTAAAACTAAAAGAGTCAGTTCAGAATTAGAAAGTAGAGGCTTTTTCCCAATGGGGAGATGGTGTTCTTTGTTGCTAGGGTCGTCTGTATGTTCCAGGTATAGATGACTTGAGGTAGTAGATTCTTGTAGAAGAGCATGGTGCGTGATACTTTATTCATCCAGGGGCCACTAAGATGTACCATGACTTGCAGGAGATCTATTGGTGGAGTGGGATAAAAAAGATGTTGCAGAGTTTGTGGCTAAGTGCTCTACATATCAGCAGGGTAAGATAGAGCATCAGAAACCTAGTGGTCCATGAAGGAGTTCACCATTCCTACTTGGAAGTAAAAAGTTGTGAACAATGATTTCATGACAGGTTTGCCTCGAACTTATCATCAGCCCGATTCAGTTTGAGTCATTATAGATTGAATGACCAAGTCAGATTATTTCCTTCCAGTTCATACCTCTTATTCAAACAAGGATTATGCCAAACTCAATATTAGGGAGTTGGTTAGATTACACGGTGTTCCATTATCTACCATCTCAGATAGAGGTACACAATTTACCTTTCACTTTTGCAAAGAATTCCAAAAGGGTCTTGGTACCCAAGTCCATCTCAGTACAACATTTCATCCTCAGACGGATGGCCAAGCAGAGACGACCATTTAGACTCTTGAAGATATACTAAGGGCATATGCAATTAATTTCAAGGGAAGTTGGGAAGACCACTTGCCCTTGATTGAGTTTGCATACAATAATAGATATCATTCCAGTATTCAGATACATCCATTCGAAGCTCTCTATGGTAGGAGGTGTAGATCTCAAGTCGGTTGGTTCAAAGTTAGTGAGGCCTTAGTCATCAGTCCTAACTTGGTATTTAATGCCTTAGAGAAAGTTTAGTTGATCAGAGAGAGACTTTGGGTAGATTAGAGCCAACATAAGTCTTATGCAGATGTTTGTAGAAAGGATATCGAGTTAGAGGTCAATGACTATGTCTATCTCAAGATCTTTCCCATGAATGGAGTGAAGAGGTTCGACAAAAAGGAGAAACTCAATCCCCGCTATATTTGTCCCTTCAGGATTCTCATTCGCTTTGGTAAGGTAGATTATGAGCATGAATTGCCTTCAGATATAGCCGTAGTTCATCCGGTCTTCCATGTCTCCTTGATCAAAAAGTACATTGGTGACCCAGCAGTTGTATTCACTATTCAGAACATTGATGTTCAGAGCAACCTCTCTTATGGAGAGATTCCAGTTGAAATTTTAGACTATCAGATTCGTAGGCTGAGGTACAAAGAAGTCCCTCTAGTCAAAGTTCTTTGGCAAAATCAGTCCATTGAGGGAGCTACTTAAGAATTAGAAGCAGACATGCGTACTAAGTACCCTCACCTTTTCTTCGCCAACCCAAATCAAGCTCAAGGTAACAGTCCTCCTTAAGCTTATTCCATTTTACGTTCAGCATTCAATATATCTGGATAGTTCGTTTCGTGCTCAATGTCCATCAAAGATTTGGTATCAAGTACTATTGTATATTCAGTCCTGCATACATGTATCAGTCCAGTAAATAATCATGCATCAGATATGCATTCTCATTGTGAGAACCTCAGTCATGAATTCATAAATCAGTTACACGTGCATCAGATATGCATGTTCAGTTACACGTGTTCAGTTTGTCAGTCATAAGATCATGTTCTAGTTACTCATGTTCAAATTAGTGTTGTTCCTCTCAGTAAGTTCCATTCGAGGATGAATGTTCTGAAGGGGGAGATATTGTAATACCCGTGCCTTTTTCCTTGCTAAAATCATCTCGAGGATCCTAGGACTTACTTTAAAATGTAAATCTATCTTTGTACACATTGTATTTTTGAGATTTTAACTTTTTATCAAGTGGGAAATTGAGTTATCTTTCCAACAGTACTAATTTTTTCCAAATCCGAAATCATACTAGGAAGTTATGGACGTTTTACATGGAATTGTCAGAAATGACCAGGTATGACGACCAACTCAACGGACCACCACATAAGTGATGTACTGCTACTTTGACCATCACAGTAAAGTAAATTGATCCACGTACTGGAAAAGGACTGGCAAATGAGTTGACGGACCGTCAAAGTTGTGATCAACCGTCATCCAAGTCATCAACTCTTATCCAGTGAACCCCATTTCTGATCCACGTCTGATGGGCTAAGTGATGGACTGTCAAGTGTCTGATGAATCGCCAGTTGGACCATCACACGCCACGTTCAGTTTATTTCTAGGTCATTTTAATAGGGGTATTTTGGTCATTTATCACTCGCCTACATATACTGAATTTAGCCATTATGCTCATTATTATTTCACAAACAAAAAAAATAGGGTTTCTCTCTAAATTTAATCTCTAAGAACAAGACCCAATCTTCTTCAAGAATCAAAGGATTTCAAATACTTCAAGTTCAAAGACATCAAGAACCTTGAGTCAGGTATGCGTAGTGTTTATCTATGGACCCCTTTCATTCATAGAGATGAAGAACCATGCTTTTAAATGAGAAACTTTGATTTCCTTGTTGTTATGTGATGTTGTTCATGTTAATGATCCTTGTTTAAGCTTCAAGATATTAGTTTAAGTTGACTTCCATGATGTATGCATGCTTGTAGTTAAAACCCATGAATTTGGGTGGTTCAAGGTGATTAAAATTGTTGAGAAAATCTAAGCCCCAAAGTGACGGAACACAACTTTGACCTTCACAGCCAAGGCAGTTGAGCCGCGTACTAGATAAGGATTGACGGATGAGTTGATGGACCATAAAAGTTGTGATGGACCATCATCCAGGCCGTCAACTCTTATCCAGTATACCCCATTTCTGGTCCACGTCTGATGGTCTAAGTGATGGACCATCAAGTGTCTGACGGACCGTCATTCAGACCATCTACCATGTTCAGTTTATTTCTAGACGTTTTAATAGGGGTATTTTGGTCACTAATCACTCGCCTACATAGACCCAGATAAGTCCAAATTCATCCATTATACTCATTATTATTACACAAACAAAAAAAACTAGGGTTTCTCTCTAAATTTAATCTCCAAGAACAAGATCCAATCTTCTTCAAGAATCAAAGGATTTCAAATCCTTCAAGTTCAAAAACATCAAGAACCTTGAGTCAGGTATGCATAGTGTTCATCTATGGTACCCTTTCGTTCATAGAGTTCAAGAACCATGCTTTTAAATGAGAAACTTTGATATTCTTGTTAGTCTGTGATGTTGTTCATGTTAATGATCATTTTTTAAGCTTCATGATATTAATTTAAGTTGACTTCCATGATGTACGCATGCTTGTAGTTAAAACCCATGAATTTGGATGGTTCAAGAAGATTAAAATTGTTGAGAAAACCTATTCCCCAAATTTTGATTGCAAGGTCTTTGTTAAAATGCCTAGAATGCTAAAAATCATGTTCCCATGACCACATAGTATTTAAATAACAAGCTATGTCAACTCTTAAGTTGATTCATATGAACTTCCATGCTGTTGATATGTGTTGCTTGTATGATTATTCAATGAACACGATATTAAGGTTGTAAAAGTACTTTCATGTGACTTGAAATCTTTTGCATGCAATACATTGTTGATAACCATGTTTAGTATGAAATCCCTTAAGTACGATATTATGAATTTTGGACTCTAATCTTGTGATCAAGTCATGCCATGTGTGTTAGTTTCCTTCTATCAAGTCCTGGGGGTTTTCGTACCCAAAAAATATAGTTGTGTGCCTAGAACCTAGTCACGTTACCCCGATAATCTCAGTCAAGCCATGGTCTATAGAACTCAGTTAGTCATGTGACTCAGGAAACCTCTGAAATCTCATGATCTCAGCAAAATCTCAGATAGTAGTGCTATTCCGCCAGTCAACAAAAGTCTATATACATTCAGTTAAATCATGTTCATTCTTTTCAGATGGGAGAATAAGTTAGCATCGCGTGAACCCAAGGATGGGAACTCACCTGTCATTTTAGAGTGTGATACTTAGCTGTCATCCTTGTGTTCCAGAACTACGTATCCAGTGTAGGTTGAGACATCTTAACCTGTTAGACTAAGGTTGATGAGGTGTCTTGACCAGTCATTTTAGGGTTCCTACCATTCTCATTTGAGTACCTGCCAGATGAGGGTCGCTCACAACTATCCTTACCAGTAGTGCGGTATTGACACCTCTCCAGTCGGGGCATAGATTGGACCCCAACTTAGCTATATGCATTATTAGGGCATATTGGTTAAACAACTACGTCCCAAAGTTTCAGAATCAGTCTCAATAAAAGAACTCAGATAGTTCTTCAGATACTAGTATACTAGGACTATTAGATACAGTCAAATTCAGTTTTAGTACGACACTCAGATAGTTCCATTAGATGTAGAATTATTAGACATAGTCACCCATGTATTTAGAAGTACAACATCAATCATTATCAATTATCAGTAAACTATGTATTAGCGTACAAATTTAGTTATTACGCATTCCCGATCTTAATTTCTATATATGCATATTTGCACTCTCACATTCATATCAGTCAGTTAGTTAGCATTGTTCTTGCATTCAACCTATTTATGTTCATCCTACCTCACTCGTATACTCAATACTCCAGTTGTATTAATGCATTCATGCTATGGTGATTTCTCTTTATGTTACACCATAGGTTCAGAGACACGAGTTCCAGACCAGTAGTAGCAGTCTTATTCTAGTATACAGAGTTGCAGTGAGTCCTCTTCATTCGAGGAACATATGATTTTATTTATTCATTTATTATTTCAGTTAGCTATCAGTTTACAGACTTAATTGGAGACATGTTCCTTCAACTCCTTATTCATATAGTGTTTAGAGGCTTTTAGATTTAGTTTAGATTTGATTTAGTTTTCTGTTGTTTTAGGTATCTTTCACCCATATGGATGTTATTTTACCAGATTCTTTATTCATTTGAACCTTATGGCCTATATGTTCATGTTTTTTGCATTATTATGATATATATTATAGTTTACAGGTATAAATATCAATCATGGGCTAGCTTGTGGTCCTTCGGGGTCATAAGCACCGTGTAGCATTTTGGTTCAAAAATTTAGGGTGTTACAAACTTGGTATCAGAGACTAAGGTTTAATTGGGTCCTAGGAAGTCAGAAATCCGCATCTAGTAGAGTCTTATACATGGGTATATTGTGCGCCACATTTATGTGCAAGAGGCTATAAGATATTTTAGGAACAGTTTCCTTTCTTTCGGTATTCATATCTTGCTAGTGTGCATAATCTCAAGTTAAAATCTCATTCTAATCTATTCTTCTCTTATTTTGGAATATTCCTCTAAAGAGAAGAAGCTAGCTATATCCTTAGCCCAAAGATCCTTTGGGCAAACATATCTCTCATGCGGAGTTTACAGTCGCAGTCATAAGACTTTCTCGGCCTGTGGATTCCCAGAATAAATTGCGATGAGTTATTCCAGCCAATCCAGTGGCAAATTCCACAGCAGCCAGGATTCAAGACTTCACCCGAATGAACCCTCTATTTTTCTATGGATCTAAGTCGTATGAAGACCCTCAGGAGTCATTGACCAAGTCCAAAAGGTCATTGACATCATGGGATTACTTCTGTTCAGTGCATCGAGTTAGCCATATACTAGTTACAGGGTGTTGCTCACACTTGGTACAAACAATGGAAGTATGAGATGTTAGAGGATGCAGGTCCTATAGAGTGGGAGGAATTCGTCTTTGCTTTCTTAGAAAAATTCTTTCCCCAAGAGATGAGAGAGGCCAGAGTTAAGCACTGTCCTCAGCCAGGTCCTCAGGGTCAGCAGAATCGTTCCACAGCTCAGTCCGGTTGCCCGATCCAATAGGGTGCCACTTCTAGTGCTACTAGTGGGTAATGCCCAAATAGACTTTATGCTCTCCAAACTCGACAGGATCAGGAAAATTCTCCTGATGTAATTACTGGTACATTATAAATTTTCCATATTCATGTTTATGCTTTGCTAGATCCAGGTGCATCCTGTCGTTTGTTACTCCCTACATAGAAGGCCATTTTAGAATCAGTCCCAAAATTTTAACAGAGCCCTTTTTAGTATCTACCCCAGTTGGTAAAACTATTATATCATGGTGGGTATACAGGAACTTCTAGGTTATGATATTTCATAAATCCACATCAGCAGATTTAGTCAAATTAGAGATGGTTGATTTTGATGTCATTCTCGGCATAGATTGGCTTCATTCTTGCTATGCCACAGTCGACTGCAGGACTCGGATAGTTCAATTTTAGTTCCCTAATGAGCCCTTCCTAGAGTAGAAGGGTAGTACTTCATCTTCTAGGGGTAAGCTTGTTTCCTACCTTCGAGCAAGGAAAGTGATTTCAAAGGGGTTTGTGTATCATCCCGTGTATGTAAAGGATTCCAGTTCCAAATCTCCAAGTCGTGAATTAGTTTCAGTTTTTATTGAATATTTAAACATCCTTCCTAAATATCTTCCATCTATTTCTCCCAAAAGGGAAAGATACTTTGACATAGACCTTTTCCTAGATACTCAGCCTATCTCTATTCCGTCATACAGAATGGCACCAACAGAACTCAAAGAAATAAACGATTGGTTGAAGGATCTATTAGATAAGATATTCATCAGGCCTAGTGTATCCCCATGGAGTGAATCAGTCTTATTCATGTGAAATGAAGATGATTCTGTCAGGATGTGTATTGATTGTCGTCATCTTAACAAAGTTACGGTCAAGAACAGGTATCCACTTACCATAATAGATGATTTGTTTGACAAACTTTAGGGTGCCAGTTATTTCTCCAAGATAGATCTCAGATCAGGCTATTATCAGCTTAGAGTTAGGGAATCTGACATCCCGAAGACAGTTTTCCGTACTCTGTATAGTAATTTCAAATTTCTAGTCATGTCCTTTGGTCTTACCAATGCCCCTTCAGTCTTCATGGACTTGATGAATCGGGTGTTCAAGCAGTACTTGGACATGTTTTTAATAGTCTTATAGATGATATTCTGGTCCATTTTCGCACGGATCATGATCATTCAGACCATCTCAGGATTGTTCTTCAGGCTCTCAGAGACAATTAGTTGTTTGCCAAGTTCTGTAAGTGCAAATTTTGGCTAAGATCATTAGCATTACTGGTTCATATTGTTTCTAGTGATGGCATCAGAGTATATCCTCAGAAAACTAAAGCGGTAAAAAACTGGCCTCGCTTTGTCTTTCCATCAGTTATCATGATTTTCTTGGATTTGGCTAGCTATTACAGATGGTTTGTCGAGGGATTTTATTCTATTGAATCTCCTATGTCTATATTGACTCAAAAGAAGGTTAAGTTTTAGTGGTCAGATTCATATAAGAAGAGTTTTAAGGAGTTGAAGACTCGACTTACCTAAGCTCCAATTCTAGCTCTTCCATATGGTTTGGATAGTTTTGTAGTCTATTATGATGCATCTAGAGTGGGCCCTCATGCAGCATGGTAAAGTCATAGCCTACACCTCCATATAGTTAAATCCCCATGGTAAGAATTATCCTAATCATGATCTTAATTTAGCATCCGTAGTATTTGCCTTAAAGGTTTGGAGGAATTATTTATATGGAGTTCATGTAGATGTGTTCATAGATCATAAGATTCTCTAGTATGTCTTTTCTCAGAAAGACCTCAATTTTTATTAGAGAAGGTGGTTAGAACTTTTAAAGAAATATCACATGAGTGTCCTTTATCACACGGGTAAGGCCAACGGTGTGGCCGATGCTCTTAGTAGACTCTCCATAGGTAGTGTTTGTTGCATTGAGGATAGTAAGAAAAAGATAGCCCAGGAAATCCATTATCTTTCCAGACTAGGCATTCACTTAGTCGACTCTTGAGAGGGTGGTATATGTGTTCAGAGTAGTTCGGAGTCATCTCTCATTTTCGAGGTTAAAGAAAAGCAAGACAGGGATCCTTGCCTTGTCAAGCTAAAAGAGTTAGATTAGAATCAAAAAAGTAGAGGCTTTATCCTATGGGGGAGATGGCGTTCTTCATTGTCAGGGTTATCTGTGTGTTCCAGGTGTAGATGAATTATGGCAGCAAATTCTTCTAGAAGCTCATGGTGCACGATACTCTATTTATACAGGGGCCACTAAGATGTACCGCGACTTGTGGAAGATCTATTGGTGGAGTGGGATGAAAAGAGATATTACAGAGTTTGTGGAAAAGTGCTCTACATGTCATTAAATTAAGATAGAGCATTAGAAACTTAGTTGGTCCATGCAGGAGTTCACCATTCCTCCTTGGAAGTGTGAAGAAGTGAACATGAATTTCGTGATGGGTTTGCCTCAAATTTGTCACCAGCATGATTCAGTTTGGGTTATTGTAGACAGAATGACCAAGTCAGCTCATTTTGTTCCAGTTCGTACCTTTTATTCAGCCGAGAATTGCGCCAAACTCAATATGAGGGAGTTGGTCAGATTATACAGTGTTCTATTATCTATCATATTCGACAGAGGTGCACAATTCACCTCTCACTTTTGGAAAGCATTCCAAAAGGGTCTTAGTACCCAAGTCCATCTCAGTACAGTATTTCATCCGCAGACATATGGACAAGCCGAGAGGACTATTCAGACTCTTGAAGATATGTTAAGGCCGTGTGCAATTGATTTTAAGGGATGTTTGGATGACCACTTGCCCTTTATTGAGTTCACATACAACAATAACATTTATTCCAGTATTCAGTGGCTCCCTTCGAAGTTCTCTATGGTAGGAGGTGTAGATCTCCAGTTGGTTTGTTCGAAGTTAGTAAGGCCTCAGTCATCGGTCTCGACTTGGTATCCGATACCTTAGAGAAAGTTCAGTTGATCAGAGAGAGACTTCGGGCTGCTCAGAGTCGAAAGAAGTGTTATGCAAAAGTTCATAGAAAGGATCTTGAGTTCAAGGTCAATGACTATTTCTATATCAAGATCTTTCCCATAAGGGAGTGAAGAGGTTCGACAAGAAAGTGAAACTTAGTTCCCTCTATGTCGGTCCCTTCAGGATTCTCTATCACTTTGGTAAGGTAGCTTATGAGCTCGAATTTCCTTCAGATCTAGCCTCAGTTCATTCGGTCTTCCGAGTATCCTTGCTTAAGAAGTACATAGGTGACCCAGAAGATGTAGTCCCTATTAAGAACATTGATGTTCAGGACAGCCTCTCTTATGAAGAGATTCCAGTCGAAAATTTAGACTATCAAATTCGTAGGCTGAGGAACAAAGAAGTCCCTCAAGTCAAAGTTCTTTGGTGAAATCATTCTGTTAAGGGAGCTACTTAGGAATCAGAAGCAGACATGCGTACCAAGTACCCTCACTTTTTCTCTGCCAACCCAGATCAAGCTCAAGTTAATAGTCCTCCTTAAGCTTATTTAGTTTCACGTTCAGCATTCAATACAACTGGATATTTTGGTTTGTGTTCATGTTTAATCATAAATTTGGTATCAAATACCATTGCGTATTCAGTCATGCATACATGTATTAGTCCAGTTAATAATCATGCATCAGATATGCATTCTCATTACGAGAACCTCAATAATGCATACATGAATCAGTTACACTGCATCAAATATGCATGTTCAGTATAACATGTTTAGTTTGTCAGTCATAAGATCTTGTTCCAGATACTCATGTTCGAATTATTGTTTCCCCTCTCAGTCAGTTCCATTCGAGGACAAATGTTCTCAAGGGGTAGATATTGTGATACCCATACCTTTTTTAAAGCTAGATATCATCTCGAGGATGCTAGGACTTACTTTGAAATATAAACCTATCTTTATACATATGGTATTTTTAAGATTTTCACTTTCAATCATGTGGGAAATTGAGATAGCTATGCAACAATACCACTTTTGTCCAAATCCGACATCAAATGAGGATGTTATGAATGTTTTTCTTAGAACTATTGGAAACGCCCAGGTATGATAGCCAAGTTGACGGATTGACACATAAGTGATGGACTGCCACTTTGACCATCACAGCCAAGGCAGTTGAGCCATGTACTGGATAAGGACTGACGGATGAGTTGGCGGACCATCAAAGTTATGACGGACCGTCATCCAAGCCATCAACTCTGATCTAGTGAACTAAATTTCTGGTTCACGTCTTATGGGCTAAGTGACAAACTGTTAAGTTTCTGGTAGATCGTCAGTCGAACCGTGACACGCCACGTTTAGTTTATTTCTAGATCGTTTTAACATGGGTATTTTGGTCACTTATCACTCGCCTACATATACCCAGATAAGTCTGAATTCAGACATTATGCTCATTATTATTTCACAAACAAAAACTAGGGTTTCTCTCTAAATTTAATCTCAAAGAACAAGACCCAATCCTCTTCAAGAATCAAAGGATTTCAAACCCTTCATGTTAAAAAACATTAAAAACCCTAAGTCTAGTATGCGTAGTGTTCATCTATGGACCCCTTTCGTTCATAGAGTTCAAGAACCATTCTTTTAAATAAGAAACTTTGATTTCCTTGTTGTTATGTGATATTGTTCATGTTAATGATCATTGCTTAAGCTTCAATATATTAATTTAAGTTGACTTCCATGATGTAAGAATGCTTGTAGTTAAAACCCATGAATTTGGGTGGTTCAAGATGATTAAAATTGTTGAGAAAACCTATGCCCCAAAGTGTGCATGCAAGGTGTTTGTTAAAATGCCTAGAATGCTAAAAATCATTTTCCCATGACCCCATGGTATTTAAATGACAAGCTATGTCAACTATTTAGATGATTCCACATGAACTTCTATGCTATTGATATGTGTTGCTAGTATGATTATGCAATGAACATGATATTAAGATTGTGCAAGTACTTTTATTTGACATGAAATCCTTTCCATGCAATACATTGTTGATAACCATGCTTAGTATGAAATCCCTTATATATGATATTATGAATTGTTGACTCAAATTTTATGATCAAGTCTTGTCATGTGTGTCAGTTTCCATCCATCGAGTCCTAGGGGTATTCGTTCCCAAAAAATGTAGTTGTGCGAGTCGTATCCCGATAAGCTTAGTTAAGCCATGATATATAGAAATCAATCAGTCATGTGACTCAGGAAACCTTTGAAATCTCATGATCTCACCAAAATCTCAGATAGTAGTGCTATTCTTTCAGTCAACCGAAGTCAGTTACTCAGTCCGTGTACAATCAATTAAATCATGTTCAGTCTCTTTATATGGGTGTAGAAGTTAGCACCGAGTGAACCTAAGGATGGGAACTCACCTGCCAGTTTAGGGTGTGATTCTTAGTAGTCATTTTTGTGTTCCAGAGCTACGTAGCTAACGTAGGTTGAGACATCTTTACCTATCAAACTAGGGTTGATGACACAGCTTAACCTATCAGTTTAGGGTTCCCACTGTTCTCGTTTTAGTACCTGCTAGATGAGATTCACTCACAACTGTCCTTACCAGTGGCTTGGTATTGAAACCCCTCAAGTTAGGGCAGAGATTGGACCACAACTTTAGCTATATGCATTATTGGGGCATGTCAGTTAAATAACTACCACCCATAGTTTCATGCTCAGTCTCAGTAAAAGAACTTAGATAGTTCTTCAGATATTAGTATACCAGAAATGCTGGATACAGTCAAATTCAGTTATAGTACAGAACTCAGATAGTTTCATCAGACCCAGGATAGTCAGACACAGTTACCTATGTTGACAGAACCATATTTTCAGTCATGTCAGAAAACAATAAATCATGTATTAGTTTACAGATCCAGTATTATATATTTACGTTTCCAATTAATATGTATGTATGTTTGCACTCTCACATTCATATTAGTCGGTCAGTTTCATTGCTTATGCATGGAAACCATTTTTATTTTGACTACCTCACTTGTATACTCTGTACTCCAGTTGTACTGACGTATTTGTGCTATGGTGCTTTCTCTTTATGTTACACCATAGGTTTAGGGAAACGATTTCTAGACCAGCAGTAGCAGTCACATTCTAGTATATAGAGTGTCAGTGAGTCCTCTTCATTCGAGGATGATATGATTTGATTTATTCATTTATTATTTTAGTTAGCTATTAGTTTACAGAGTTCGTTGGAGACATGTTCCTTCAAGTCCTTATTTATACAGTGTTTAGAGACTTTCAGATTTAGTTCAGATTTAATTCAGTTTAAATTTCAAAGTAAGTCCTAGCATTCTCGAGATGATTTCTAGCTAGGAAAAAGGTAAGGGTATTACAATATCTCCCCCGGAGAACACTCGTCCTATATTGGAACTGACTGAGAGGGAAACAATAATCTGGACATGAGTAGCTAGAACATGATATTATTACTGACAAACTGAATGCTTTATACTGAACAAGAATATCTAATGCATGTGTAACTGATTCAGTAATGCATGATTGAGCTTCTTGCAGTGAGAATTCATATCTGATGTATAATTATTTACTGGACTGATACATGTATGCATGACTGAATATGCAATGGTACTTGATACCAAATTTATGATGGAATATGAGCACGAAATAAAATATCAAGTTGTATTAAATACTGAACATAAAACTGAATAAGTTTAAGGAGGACTATTACCTTGAGCTGGATCTAGGTTGCCGGAGAAAAGGTGAGGGTACTTCATACGCATACCTACTTATTCTTCCCAAGTAGCTCCCTCAACGGACAAATTTTACCAAAGAACTAGAAGGTCTTCTTTGTTCCTTAGCCTACGAATCTGATAGTCTAAATTTTTGACTGGAATCTCTTCATAAGAGAGGCTATCTTGAACATTAAAGTTCTGAATAGGGACGACAACTTTTGGGTAACCTTTGTACTTCTTGATCAAGGATACATGGAAGACTGGATGAACTCGGGCTAGATCTGAAGGCAATTTGAGCTCATAAGTTACCTTAGCGAAGCGACTGAGAATCCTGAAGGGACCGATTTAGCATGGACCAAGTTTTCCTTTCTTGTCGAACCTCTTCACTCACTTTATGGGAGAGATCTTGAGATAGACATTTTAATTGAACTCGAACTCGATATCCTTTCTACGAGAATTTGCATAAGACTTATGTAGGCTTTGAGCAGCCCAAAGTCTCTCTCTGATCAACTAAACTTTCTCTAAGGCGTCGAATACTAAGTCAGGACTGATGACTGAGGCCTAACTAACTTCGAACTAAGTGACTTGTGATCTACACCTCCTACCTTAGGGAGATTCGAATAGATTCATTTAAATACTAGAATGATAGCTATTATTGTATGTAAACTCAATCAAGCGCAAGTGTTTGTGCTAACTTTCCTTGATATTAATTGCACACATACTTAGCATATCCTCAAGTGTCTGAATACTCCTTTCTTCTAGTCTATTTGTCTGAGGATGAAATGTTGTACTTAGATGGACTTGGGTACCAAGACCCTTTTAGAATGCTTTCCAAAAGTGAGAGGTAAACTGTATACCTCTGTGTGAGATGATAGATAATGGAATATCATGTAATCTGATAAACTCCCTGATATAGAATTTGGTGTAATCCCGCCTAAATAAAAGGTACTAACTGGAAGGAAATGAGCTGACTTGGTTATTATGTCTAAAATAACCCAAACTGAATCATGCTGATGACGAGTTCGAGGAAAACCCATCATGAAATCCATGTTCACTTCTTCCCACTTCCAAGTAGGAATGGTTAACACCTTCATGGGCCTACTAGGTTTCTGATGCTCTATCTTAACCTGCTGACATGTAGAGCACTTAGCCATAAACTCTGCAACATTTCTTTTCATCGCACTCCACCAATAGGTCTCCCGCAAGTTGCGGTACATCTTAGTGTCCCCTGGATGAATAGAGTATCATGCACCATGCATTTATGCATGAATTCGCTGCCTCAAGTTATCTATACCTGGAACACATAGACGACCATGACAACGAGGAACACCATCTCCCCCTTGGGAGAAAGCCTCTATTTTTTAATTTTGAACTGACTCTTTTAGCTTGACATGCCTGGGATCCCTGTCTTGATTTTCTTTCTCCTTAGAAACTAGAGATGAATTTGAACTATTCTGAACACATACACCACCCTCTAAAGAGTCAACTAAGCGAATGCCTAGTCTGGCATGATGAGGGATTTCCTGGGCTATCTTTTTCTTTCTATCCTCAATGTGAGAAATATTACCCATGGAGAGTCTACGGAGAGCATCGGCCACAATGTTAGCCTTGCCCGGGTGATAAAGGACACTTATGTCATAATTCTTCAAGAGTTCTTACCACCTTCTTTGATGAAGATTGAGATCTTTCTGATAAAAGACATACTAGAGTCTCTCATGAACTGTGATTTTATCTACATAAACTCAATATAAATAATGCCTCCAAATCATTAAGGCAAATACTATGGATGGTTACACAAGATCATGAGTAGGATAATTCTTCTCATAGGGCTTTAACTGTTTGGAGGCGTAGGCTATGACTTTATCATGCTGCATGATAACATAACCTAAACCCACTCTGGATTCATCACAATAGACTAAAAACCATCTGAACCATCTAGAAGAGCTAGAACTGAAGCTGAGGTGAGTCAAGTCTTCGACACCTAAAAACTTTTCTCACATAAATTTGACAACTGAAACTTAACCTTCTTCTGAGTCAATCTACACATAGAAGATGCAATCAAAGAAAATCCTTTGACAAACCATCTGTAATAGCCAGCCAAACCCAAGAAACTCCTAATATCTAATGGAGAGATAGGGCAAGGCAAATTTTTTACCACTTTAATTTTCTAAGGATCTACTCTAATGCCATCACCAAAAATAATATGACCAAGGAATTCTACTGATCTTAGCAAAAATTCACACTTACTGAACTTAGCAAACAACTGATGGTCTAGGAGAGCCTGAAGAACAATCCTAAGATGGTCTGAATAATCACACTCCATGCAAGAATAGACTAGAATAGCATCTATGAAGACTATGATGAACATGTCCAAGTACTGCTTGAACACCCAATTCATCAAGTCCATTAAGGTTGCAGGGGAAGTGGTAAGACCAAAGGACATGGCAATAAATTTGAAGTGACCATATCGAGTATGGAAAGCTATCTTCGGGATGTCACATTCCATAACTCTAAGTGGATGATAGCCTAATCTGAGGTCTATCTTGAAGAAATAACTGGCACCCGTAAGTTGGTCAAACAAATCATCTATTCTGGGAAGTGGATAGCTGTTCTTGATAGTAACTTTGTTGAGATGACGGTAATTAATACATATCCTGAGAGAATCATCTTTATTGTGCACGAATAAGACTAGTGTACCTTAAGGGGATACACTGGGCCTGATAAATCCCTTATCTAAGAGATGCTTCAACTGATCTTTTAGTTCTTTGAGTTCTGCTGGTTCTATTCTGAATGGTGGAATAGAGATAGGCTGAGTATATGGGAGAAGGTCTATACCGATGTCTATTTCCCTTTCAGGAGGAATGATTGGAAGATCTTTGGGAAAGACATCAAAATATTCATTAACCACTAGGACTGATTCGAGACTGGGAGATTCGGAACTGGAATCCTTTACATGCACGAGAGAATACACACACCCCTTTGAAATAATTTACCTTATCCAAATGTAGGAAATAAGCTGACCCCTGAAAGATAAAGTACTACCCTTCAACTCTAGGATGAGCTCATTTGGGAAATAAAATTAAACTATTCGGGTCCTGTAGTCGACTGTGGCATAGTAGGAAAGAAGCCAATCTATTCTGAGAATCATATCTAAATCAGTCATCTCTAATTCAACTAAATCTGCTGATGTGGATTTCTGAAATATCATGACTGGGTAGTTTCTGTATACCCACTGGGCTATAATGGTTTTACCCACTGGGTAAGAGACTTAAAAGGGATCTGCTAAAATTTTAGGACTGATTTCAAAATCGTTTGCTATGTATGGAGTGAAAAAAGACAAGGATGCACCTGGATATAGCCAAGCATAAACATAAACATGGAAAATCTGTAATGTACCAGTAATTACATCATGAGAATTTTCCTGATCATGTCTAGTGTAAAGAGCATATAGTCTATTTAGGCGTTGCCCACTAGTAGCACTAGAAGTCGCACCCTACTGGTTCGGGTGACTAGACTGAGTTGTAGAACGATTCTGCTGACCCTGAGGACCTGGCTGAGGACATTCTTTAACTCTGGCCTCCCTCAGCTCTTGGGGAAAGAATTTATCTAAGAAAACCGTGATAAATTCCTCCCACTCTATAGGACCTACATCCTCTTACCTCTCAGACTTCTACTATTTATACCAAGTGTGAGCAACATCCTTTAACAGGTATGCAACAAACTTGGCGCTCTAAATAGATGTAACTCCAATGATGTCAATTACCTTTTGGACTTGGTCAATAAACTCCTAAGGGTCTTCATCAGACTTAAACCTGGCTGCTATGGAATTTGCCACTGGATTGGTAGGAATAACTGGTGGCCATTCATTCTAGGCAGCCACAGACTAAGAAATTGTGGTGAATGTTGCTCTAAACACCACATGCGAAACATGTTCGCCCAAAGGAACTTCAGGCTGAGGAGCTGGATGGTTTTTTCTCTTTGGAGGCATATTCTGAAAAATGAGAAGAATGGATTACACTGAGAGTTTAACTTGAGATTATGCTCACTAGCACAAAATGAATACTAAAAGAAAGAAAACTATTCCTAAAACATCTTATAGCCTTTTGCACATCAATGTGGCACGCAACACACCCATGCACAAGACTCCACTAGATGTGGTTTTCAGACTTCCTAGGACTCTATTGAATCTTAGCCTTTGATACCAAGTTTGTAATGACCTGATTTTTTTGAACTAGAACGTACACGGTGCTTATGACCCTGAAGGACCACAAGCTAACCCATGACTGATATCTGTACCTGTACACTATAATATATATCATAATAATGCGGAAAACATAAACATGTAGGCCATAAGGTTTAACTGAATAAAGAATCTGGTAAAATAACATCCATATAGGTGAAAGATACCTAAAACAACTAAAAACTGAATCTAATCTGAACTAAATATAAAAGCCTCTAAACACTGTCTGAATAAGGAGTTGAAGGAACATGTCTCCAACTAACTCCGTAAACTGATAGCTAACTGAAATAATAGATGAATAAATCAAAACATATCATCATCGAATGAAGAAGACTTACTACAACTCTATATACTAGAATATAACTACTACTGCCGGTCTGGATGTTGTTTCTCTAAACCTTTGGTGTAACATAGTGAGAAAGGTCCATAGCACGAATGCGTCAGGACAATTGGAGTACTGTGTATACAAGTGAGGTAGGCTAAACATAAATAGGGTTACATGCATAAACAATGATAACTAACTGACATTGAACGTGAGAGTGCAAACATGCATATACAAAAACTGAGATCGTAAATGAATGATGGCTATATCTGTATGCTAATAAATAGTTTACTGATAACTGATCATGACTGATACTGTAGTTTTGAATACATGGGTGACTATGTCTGACAGTCCTGCATCTGATAGAACTAAATGCGTTTCGTATTATAACTGAATTTCATGTATCTAACAGTCGTAGTATATTGGTATCTGAAGAACTATCAGATTTCTTTTACTGTGACTGAGTCAAAAACTGTGTGAGGTAGTTGTTTAACCGACATGCTCCAATAATGCATATAGCTAAGTTGGGGTCCAATCTTCGCCCCAACTGGAGGGGTGTCAATACCGCACCACTGGTAAGGACAGTTGTGAGTGACCCTCATCTAGAACGTACTCAAATTATAACAGTAGGACCCTAAACTGACAGGTTAAGCCACCTCACCAACCTTAGTCTGATAGGTTAAGATGTCTCAACCTACGTTGCTATGTAGTTCTGGAACACAAGGATGAATGCTAAGAATCACACCCTAAACTGGTAGGTGAGTTCCCATCCTTGGGTTAACTCGATTCTAACTTCTACTCCCATCTGAAGAGACTGAACATGATTTAACTGACTGTACATGGACAGAGCAGCTAACTTCTGTTGACTGATGGAATAGCACTAGTATCTGAGATTCTATTGAGATCATGAGATTTTGGAGGTTTCCTGAGTCACATGACTGACTGAGTTCTATAGACCATGGCTTTATTGGGATTATTAGGTAACGTGACTTGGCTCTTGGCACACAACTATATTTTTTAGGTACGCAACTCAATGGAAGGAAACCGACACATATAACATGACTTGATCAAAAGATTTGAGTCCACAATTCATAATATCATACATAAGGGATTTCATACTAAGCATGGTTATCAACAATGTATTGAATGAAAAGGATTTCATGTAACATGGAAGTACTTCCACAACCTTAATATCATGTTCATTGCATAATCATACTAGCAACACATATTAATAGCATGGAAGTTCATGTGGAAACATCTTAAGAGTTGACATTGCTTGTCATTTAAATACTATGGGGTCATGGGAACATGATTTTTAGCATTCTAGGCATTTTAACATACACCTTGCATGCACATTTTGGGGCATAGGTTTTCTCAACAATTTTAAATCATATTGAACCACCCAAATTCATGGTTTTTAACTACAAGCATCCATACATCATGGAAGTCAACTTAAATTAATATCTTGAAGCTTAAACAATGATAATTAATATGAACAACATCACATGGCAACAAGGAAATCAACGTTTCTCATTTAAAAGCATGGTTCTTGAACTTTATGAACTAAAGGGTTCCATAGATGAACACTATGCATACCTGACTCAAGGTTCTTGATGTTTAGAGAGAAACCCTAGTTTTTCTTTTGTTTGTGAAATAATAACAAGAATAATGGCTCAATTCGGACTTATCTGGGTATATGTAGGTGAGTGACAAGTGACCAAAATACCCCTATTAAAATGACCACAAAATAAACTGAACATGACACTTGACGGTCTGTCACTTAGCCCATCAGACGTGGGCCAAAAATGGGGTTCACTGGACAAGAGTTGATGACCTAGGTGATGGTCCATCACAACTTTGATTGTTCATCAACTCGTCTGTCAGTACTTATCCAGTACGTGGCTCAAATTCCTTTGCTTTAATAGTCAATGTGGAATTCCTTCACTTAAGTGGCGGTCTGTCAACTTAGCCGTCATACCTGGGCGTTTTCGACAGTTCCACATAAAATATCCCTAACTTCCTTGTCTGATGTCGGATTTGGATAAAATTTGTAGCGTTGGAAAGCTAACTCAATTTTCCACATTATGGAAAATGAAAATATCAAAAATACCATGTGTAACAAGATAGATTTACATTTTAAAGTAAGTCGTAGCATCCTCAAGATAATTTCTAGCTAGGAAAAAGGCACCGGTATTACAATATCTCCCCTTGAGAACTTTCATCCTTGAATGGGACTGACTGAGAGGGGAAACAATAATTTGAACATGAGTAGCTGGAACATGATCTTATGACTGTCAAATTGAACGCGTTATACTAAACCTGTATATCTGATGCACGTGTAACTGATTCATGACTGCATGACGAAGGTTCTCTCAGTATGAATGCATTTCTGATGCATGATTATTTACTGGACTGATAAATGTATGCATGACTGAATATGCAATGGTACTTGATACGAACTTTGTGATTAAATATGAACACAAAATGAAATATCCAGTTGTATTGAATACTGAACGTAAAACTGAATAAGCTTAAGGAGGACTGTTACCTTGGGCTTGATCTGGGTTGGCGGAGAAATCGTGAGGGTACTTGGTACGAATGTCTACTTCTGCTTCCCAAGTATCTCCCTCAATGGACTGATTTCTCCAAAGAACTTTGAATAGAGGGACTTATTTGTTTCTCAGCCTATGAATCTGATCTTCCAAAATTTTGACTGGAATCTTTTCATAAGAGAGGATGTCCTGAACATCAATGTTTTGAATAGGGACTACAACTGCTAGGTCACCTATTTACTTGTTGACCAAGGAGACATGGAAGACCTGATGAACTAAGGCTAGATCTTAAGCCAATTCGAGCTCATAATCTACCTTACCGAAGTGACTGGGAATCTTGAAGAGACCGACATAGCGGGGACTGAGTTTTCCTTTCTTGGAGAGCCTCTTCACTCCCTTCATAGGAGATATCTTGAGATACACATCATTGACCTCGAACTCGAGATCCTTTCTACAAACATCTGTACAAGACTTATGCTAGCTCTGAGCAGCCCAAAGTCTCTCTCTGATCAACTGAACTCTCTCTAAGGAATCGAATAGCAAGTCAAGACCGATGGCTGAGGCCTCACTAACTTTGAACCAACCGACAATAGATCCACACCTTCTATTATAGAGAGCTTCGAATAGAGCCATCTAAATACTGGAATGATAGATATTATTGTATGAAAACTCAACCAAGGGAAAGTGGTCATCCCAAATTCCCTTGAAATCAATTGCACACTCCCTTAGCATATCTTTAAGAGTCTAAATAGTCCTTTCTGCTTGGCTATCTTTCTGAGGATGAAATGCTATAATAAGATAGACTTGGGTACCACGACCCTTTTGGAATTATTTCCAAAAGTTAGAGGTGAACTATGTACCTCTGTCTAAGATAATAGGTAATGGAACACCGTGTAATCTGACCAACTCCTTGATATAGAGCTTGGCGTAATCCTCGGCTTAATAAGAGGTACGAACTACGAGGAAATGAGATGGCTTGGACATTCTTTCTATATTAACCCAAATTGAATCATGCTGATGACGAGTTCGAGGAAAATCCATCATGAAATCCATGTTCACTTCTTCCCACTTCCAAGTAGGAATGGTGAACTCCTACATGGACCCACTAGGTTTCTGATGTTGTATCTTAACCTGCTGACATATAGAGCACTTAGGTACAAACTCTGCAATATCTCTTTTCATCCTACTCCACCAATAGATCTCCCACAAGTCACAATACATATTAGTGACCCCTGGATGAATAGAGAATCACGTACCATACCCTTCTACAAAAATTCGCTACCTCAAGTCATCTATACCTGGAACATGCAGATGATCCTAACAATAAAGAACGCCATCTCTCCCTTGGCAGAAATCCTCTACTTTCTAATTCTGAACTGACTCTTTAAGCTTGACAAGGCTGGGATCCCTGTCTTGCTTTTCTTTCACCTTGAAAACTAGAGATGACTCTGAACTACTCTGAATACATACACCACCCTTTGAAGAGTCGACTAAGTGAATGCCTAGTCTGGCAAGCTGATGGATTTCTTGGGCTATCTTTTTTTTGCTATCCCCAATGTGAGAAACACTACCCAAGGAGAGTCTACTGATAGCATCAGCCACAACGTTGGACTTGCTCGGGTGATAAAGGATACTTATTTCATAATCCTTCAAGAGATCTAACCACCTTCTCTAATAAAAATTGAGATCTTTCTGAGAAAAGATATACTGGAGATCCTTATGATCTGTGAAGACATCTACATGAACTCCATATAAATAATGCCTCCAAATCTTTGAGGCAAATACTATGACTGGTAACTCAAGATCATGAGTAGGACAATTCTTCTTATAGGGATTTAACTGTTTGGAGGCGTAGGCTATGATTTACCAAGATTTATGAGGAAACAACCTAAAACCACTCTCGATGTATCACAATAGACTACAAAACCGTTTGAACAATTTGGAAGAGCTAGAACTAAAACTGAAGTGAGCCAAGTCTTCAACTCCTAAAAACTCTTATCACATTAATCTAACCAGTAAAACTTAACCTTCTACTGAGTTAATATAGACAAAGGAGATGCAATAGAAGAAAATACCTCTATAAAACCGTCTGTAATAGCCAGTCAAACCCAAGAAACTCCTGATATCTTTTGGAGAGATAGAGCGAAGCCAGTTTCTTACCACTTTAGTTTCTGAGGATCTACTCTAATGCCATCACCAAAAATAATATGACCAAGGAATGATACTGATCTTTTCTAAAATTCATACTTACTGAACTTGGAGAATAATTAATGGTCTCTGACAGCCTAAAGAACAATCTTGAGATGGTCTGAATAATTATGCTTTGTGTGAGAATAGACCAGAATATCATCTATGAAGACTATGATGAATATGTCTAAGTACTTCTTGAACAACCGATTCATCAAGTCCATAAAGGTTACCGGGGCATTTGTAAGACCAAAGGACATGACTAGAAATTTGAAGTGACCATACCGATAATAGAAAGATGTCTTTGGGATATAACATTCCCTAACTCTGAGCTGATGATAGCCTGATCTGAGGTCTATCTTGGAGAAATAACTAGCACCCTGAAGTTGGTCCAACAAATCATCTATTTTGGGAAGTGGATACCTATTCTTGACCGTACCTTTGTTGAATTGATGGTAATCAATACACATCCTGAGAGAATTATCTTTTAAGAGATCCTGGGCCTGGTGAATCCCTTATATAGGAGATCCTTCAATTGATCTTTTAGTTCCTTGAGTTCTGCTGGTGCCATTTTATATGGCGGAATAGCGATAGGATGAGTATCAAAGAGAAGGTCTATGTTGAAGTCTATTTCCTTTTCAGGAGAAATGCCTAGAAGATCTTCAGGAAAGATGTTTGAAGATACACACACCCCTTTACATGCACGGGATGATACACATATCCCTTTGAAATAATTTTCATTGCCTGAAGGTAGGAAATAATCTGACCCCTAAAAGATGAAGTACTACCCTTTCACTTTATTATGGGCTCATTTTGGAATTAAAATAAACTATCCGGGTCCTGCATTCAACCACAGCATAGAAAGAATGAAGCTGATCTATGCCGAGAATGACATCAAAATTAGTCATCTTTAATTTGAATAAATCTACTGACGTGGATTTCTAAAATATCATAATTGAGCATTTCCTGTATACCCACTGGGATACGATGGTTTTACCCACTGGGGTAGATACTAAAAAGTGCTCTGCTAAAATTTTGAGACTGATTTCGAAATCGCCTGCTATGTATGGAGTGATAAAAGACAAGGATGCACCTGGATGTAGCAAAGCATAAACATGAATCTAGAAAATCTGTAACATACCAGTAGCGATATTAGGAGAATTTTCCTGATCCTATCAAGTCCAGAGAGAATAGAGTCTATTTTGGTATTACCCACTAGTAGAACTGAAAGTGGCACCCTATTTGTTCAGGCGATAGGACTGAGGTGTGGAACAATTCTACTGACCCTGAGAACCTGGATGAGGACAGTACTTAACTCTTGCCTCCCTCAACTCTTGGGGAAAGAATCTTTCTAAGAAAGCTGTGACAAATTCCTCCCATTCAATAGGACCTAGATCCTCTAACCTCTCAGACTTCCACTATTTGTACCATGTGTGAGGAAAATCCTGTAACTGGTATGCAGATAACTCGGTGCTCTAAACAAAAGTAACTCCCATGAAGTCAATGACCTTCTGGACTTGGTTAATAAACTCCTAAGGGTCTTCATCAGACTTAGACCCAAAGAAAGATGGAGGGTTCACTTGGGTGAAGTCCTGAATCCTGGCTGCTACAGAATTTACCACTTGATTGGATGAAATAACAAATGGCTGTTCATTCTGGGTAGCCACAGACTGAGCAAGTGTGGGGAATGCAGCTCTAAACTCTACATGAAAAACATGTTCACCTAAAGGATCTTCGGGCTGAGGAGCTGGCTGGTTTCTTCTTTTTGGAGGCATACTCCGAAATAAGAGAAGGACAAATTAGACTTAGAGTTTAACTTGATATTATGCTCACTAACATGATATGAATACCGAAAGAAAGAAAAATTTTCTTAAAAACTCTTATAGCCTCTTGCACATAAATGTGGCGCGCAATACACCTATGTACAAGACTCTACTAGATGCGGCTTTCAAACTTCCTAGGACTCTATTGAACTTTAGGCTCTAATATCAAGTTTGAAACACCCCAATTTTTCTGAACCGGAATGCTACATGGTACTTATGACCCCGAAGGACCACAAGCTAACCCATGACTAATATTTGTACCTATACTCTACAATATATATCATAATAATATGCAAAACATGAACATGTAGGACATAAAGTTCAAATGAATAAAGAATATGGTAAAATAACATCTATATGGGTGAAAGATACCTACAACAACTGAAAACTGATTCAAATCTGAACTAAATCTGAAAGACTCTAAACACTTTCTAAATAAGAAGTTGAAGGAACATGTCTCCAACTAACTCTATAAACCGATATCTAACTGAAATAATAAATAAATAAATTAAATTATATCATCCTTGAATGAAGAGGACTCATTGCAACTCTGTATACTAGAATGTGACTGGTACTGTTGGTCTGGAACTTGTGTCTCTAAACCTATGGTGTAACATAAAGAGAAAGTACCATAGCACGAATGCGTCAGTACAATCGGAGTATTGAGTATACGAGTGAGGTAGGCTAAACATAAATAGGGTTACATGCATGAACAATTCTAACTAAATAACTGAGATCACGAATGTGTGATAGCTAAATCTATATGCTAATACATAGTTTACTGATAACTGATCATAACTGATACTGTAGTTCTGAATACATAGGTGACTATTTCTGATAGTCCTGTATCTGATGCAACTATATGAGTTACATACTATAACTGAATTTGACTATTTCTAACAATCCTGGTATACTAGTATCTGAAGAACTGTTTGAGATCTTCTACTGAGCCTGAAACTATGGTAGATAGTTGTTTAACCGACATGCCCCAATAATGCATATAGCTAAGTTGGGGTCTAATCTCTTCCCGACTGGAGGGGTGTCAATATCGCACCACTAGTAAGGACAATTATGAGTGACCCTCAGATGGCAGGTACTTAAATAAGAATGGTGGAAATCGTAAACTGATAGGTTAAGCCACCTCATCAACCCTAGTCTGACAGGTTAAAAGTTAACATAGCTTGTTATTTAAATACTATGGGGTCATGGGAACATGATTTTTAGCATTCTAGGCATTTTAACAAACACCTTGCATGCAAACTTTGGGGCATAGGTTTTCTCAATAATTTTAATCATCTTGAACCACCCAAATTCATGGATTTTAACTACAAGCATGCATACATCATGGAAGTCAACTTAAATTAATATCTTTAAGCTTAAACAATGATCATTAATATGAACAACTTCACATAACAATAAGGAATTCAAAGTTTCTTATTTAAAAGCATGGTTCTTGAAACGAAAGGGGTCCATAGATGAAAACTATGTATACCTGACTCAAGGTTCTTGATGTTTTTGAACTTTAAGGATTTGAAATACTTTGATTGTTGAAGAAGATTGGGTCTTTTTCTTGGAGATTAAATTTAGAGAGAAACCCTAGGTTTTTTATTGTTTGTGAAATAACAACGAGCATAATGGCTGAATTCAAACTTATCTGGGTATATGTAGGCGAGTCATAGGTGACAAAAATATCCTTATTAAAATAACCTAGAAATAAACTGAACGTGACGTGTGACAGTCCGACTAACTGTCCATAAGTTACTTGACGGTCCGTCACTTAGCCCATCATACGTGGACTAGAAATAGGGTTCACTGGATAAGATTTGACAGCTTGGATGATGGTCTGTCACAAATTTGATGGTTCGTCAACTCGTTTGTCAGTATTATCCCGTACGTGGATCAACTTCCTTGGCAGTGATGGTCAAAGTGGTTGTCCGTCACTTGTGTGGCGGTCCATCAACTTGGCCATCATACCTGGGCGTTTCTGACAGTTCCAAGTAAAACGTCCTAACTTTCTCTCTAATGTTGGATTTGGACAAAATTGGTACCATTGGAAAGCTAAAAGAATTTCCTACATGATAGAAAATGAAAATCTCAAAAATACCATATGTACAAAGATAGGTTTATACTTCAAAGTAAGTCCTAGCATCCTTGATATAATTTCTAGCTAGGAAAAAGGCATAGGTATTACAATTGAAATTGATTAAACAAGTCATCTATTTTAGGAAGCGGATACCTGTTCTTGACTATGACATTGTTGAGATGATGTTAATCAACACACATTCTAAGATATCCGTCTTTCTTGCTCACGAATAAGACTGGTACACCCCATGGGGATATACTAGGCCTGATGAATCCCTTATCTAAGAGATCTTTCAAATGATCTTTTAGTTCCTTGAGTTCTGATGGTGGCATTCTGTATGGAAGAATAGAAATAGGCTGGGTATCTGGTAGAAGGTCTATGCCTAAGTCTATTTCCCTCTCAGGAGGAATGCATGGAAGATCTTCAGGAAAGACGTCTGAATATTTATTAACAACTGGAACTGAGTCAAGACTGGGATATTCAGAACTAGAATACTTTACATGCAGGACATGATACATACACCCCTTTGAAATTATTTTCCTCTCCCGTAGGTAGGAAATTAGTTGACCCTTGAAAGATGAAATACTACCCTTTCACTCTAGGACGGGCTCATTCAGGAACTAAAATTGAACTATATGGGTCCTACAGTCGACTGTGGCATAGCAGGAATGAAACCAATCTATGCTGGGAATGACATAAAAGTCAGTCATCTCTAATTTGACTAAATCTACTGACATAGATTTCTGAAATATCATAATCGGGAAGTTTCTGTATACCCACCAAGCTATGATGGTTTTACTCACTGAGGTAGAGACTGAAAAGGGCTCTGCTAAAATTTAGGGACTGATTCTGAAATTGCCTACTGTGTACGGAGTAACAAAAGATAAGGACACTCCTGGATCTAGAAAAGCATAAACATAAACATGGAAAATCTGTAATATACTAGTAATGACATCAGGAGAATTTTCTTAATCCTTTTGAGTCTTAAGAGCATAGAATCTATTTGGGCGTTGCCCACTAGTAGCACTAGAAGTGGCACCCTTCTGGTTTGGGCAATCAGATTGAGCAGTGGAATGATTTTACTGACCCTGATAACTGGACCGAGGATAATCTTTGACTCTATGGCCTAGCTTGCCATAATTAAAACAAACATCACTACCAACTCTGCAAGTACCCTGGTGGTTCTTACCATAAGTTTGACATAGGGGATTAGTTCGGGCATTGATGATACTACCTTGAGATTTAGAGTCGGATGCTCTATATCTGAACTTAGGAGCTGAAGCACTGGCTGAAAAATGAACTGGAGCTGATGACTTATGATAAAACTGGGAATGATTTTCCCCCTCTAATTTGGGCTAAGCAAAACTAAAACTGGCTGATCTTACCCTTTTATTCTGCCTCTCCCTAGCACTAACCTTTTGCTCCTCTATTTGCTAAGCATGGGTTATGAGCCTGGCTAAAGTCATATCACTATTTAGTATTGAAGATCTACACTTATTTACCATGCTATCATTCACTCCTGACATGAACTTACTTATCTTAGCCCTGTTGTCTGCAACCACATAAGGGGCATATCTGGCTAGCTGAGTAAATTTGAGAGAATAATCCCTAAGCTTATTTAGCTTCACGTTCATCATTTAATACAACTTAATATTTTATTTCGTGTTCATGTTCCATCACAAATTTTGTATCTAGTACCATTTCATATTCAGTTATTCATACATGTATCAGTCCAGTAAATAATCGTGCATCGATATGCATTTTCATTACTAGAACCTAAGTCATGCATTCATGAATAAGTTACACATGCATTAGTTATGCATGTTCAGTATAACGCATTCAGTTTGTCAGTCATAAGATCATGTTCCAGCTACTCATGTTAGGATTATTATTTCCCCTCTCAGTCAGTTCCATTCGAAGATGAATGTTCTTAAGGGAGAGATATTGTAATGCCCATGCCTTTTTCCTAGCTAGAAAGGCACAGGTCCTAAAGGTCAGCAAAATCATTCCACAGCTCAGTCTTGTAGCTCAAACCAGTAGGGAGTCACTTCCGGTGCTACTGGTGGGCAGCGTCCAACAGACTCTATGCTCTCCGTACTTGACAGGATCAGTAAAATTCTCCTGATGTCGTTACTGGTACGTTATAGATTTTCTATGTTCATGTTTATGCTTTGCTAGATCCAGGTGCATCCTTGTCTTTTGTCACTCCATATATAGCAGGCGATTTTGGAATCAGTCTTGAAATTTTAGAAGAGCCCTTTTTAGTCTCTAACCCAGTGGGTAAAACCATTATAGCCCGGTGGGTATACAGGAACTGATCGGTCATGATATATCAGAAATCTATGTCAGCAGATTTTGTCGAATTAGAGATGACTGATTTTGATATCATTCTCGGCATAGATTGGCTTTATTCCTGGTATGCCACAATCGACTGCAGGACCCAGATAGTTCAATTTTAACTCCCAAATGAGCCCATCCTATAGTGGAAGAGTAGTACTTCATTTTTCAAGGGTCAGCTTGTGTCCTACCTTCGGGCAAAGAAAATAATTTCAAAGGGCTGTGTATCATCCCATGCAAATAAAGGATTCCAGTTTTGAATCTCCCAGTCTTGAATCAGTTCCAGTTCTTAATGAATATTTAGATTTTATTCCCAAAGATCTTCCAGGCATTCCTCCTGAAAGGGAAATAGACTTCATCATAAACCTTCTCGTAGATACATATCCTATGTCTATTACGCCATACAGAATGGCACCAATAGAAATCAAGGAACTAAAAGATTAGTTGAAGGATCTCTTACATTAGTCCCAGTGTATCCCTATAGGGTGTACCAGTCTTATTCATGCGTAAGAAAGACATTTCATTCAGAATGTGTATTAATTACCGTCAGGTTAACAAAGTTATGGTCAAGAACAGGTATCCACTTCCCAGAATAGAAGATTTTTTTGACCAACTTAAGGGTGCCAGTTATTTCTTCAAGATAGACCTCAGATCAGGCTATCATCCACTTAGAGTTAGGGAATGTGACATCCTAAAAATAGCTTTCCATACTCGGTATGGTCACTTCAAATTTCTTGTCATGTCTTTTGGTCTTACCACTTCCCCTGCAACCTTCATGGACTTGATGAATTGGGTGTTCAAGTAGTACTTAGACATGTTCATCATAGTCTTCATAGATGATATTCTGGTCTACTCTCGTATGGAATGTAATCATTTAGACCATCTCAGAATTGTTCTTAAGGCTCTCAAAAATCATCAGTTGTTCACCAAGTTTAGTAAGTGTGAATTTTGGCTAAGATCAGTAGAATTCCTTGGTCATATTATTTTTGGTAATAGCATTAGTGTAGATCCTCAGAAAATTGAAGCGGTAAGAAAATGGCCTTTTCTTGTCTCTCCATCAAATAATAGGAGTTTCTTGGGTTGGCTAGATATTACAGATGGTTTGTCAAGGGATTTTCTTCTATTGCATCTCCTATGTCTAGATTGACTCAGAAGAAGGTTAAGTTTCAATGGTCAGATTCATGTGAGAAGAGTTTTCAAGAGTTGAAGACTCGACTCACCTCAGCTCCAGTTCTAGCACTTCCAGATGGATTGAAAGGTTTTGTAGTCTATTGTGATGCATCCAGAGTGGTTTTAGGTTATTCCCTCATACAACATCTTAAAGTCATAGCCTACGCCTCCAGACAGTTAAAGCCCCATGAGAGGAATTATCCTACCATGATCTTGAGTTAGCAGCCATAGTATTTGCCTTAAAGATTTGGAGGCATTATTTATACGGAGTTCATGTATATATGTTCACAGATTATAAGAGTCTCCAGTATGTCTTTTCTCAGAAAGATATCAATCTTTATCAGAGAAAGTGGTAATATCTCTTGAAGGATTATGACATAAGTGTCCTTTATCACTCGGGCAAGGACAACATTGTGGCCGATGCTCTCAGTACACTCTCCATGGATAGTTCTTCTCACATTGAGGAAAGCAAGAAAAAGATAGGCAAGGAAATCCATTAGCTTGCCAGACTAGGCATTTACTTAGTCGACTCTTCAGAGGGAGGTGTATATATTCAGAGTAGTTCAGGGTCATCTTTAGTTTCAAAGTTGAAAGAATAGCAAGATAGGGATCCCAGCCTTGTTAAGCTAAAAGAATCAATTTAAAATTAGAAAGTAAAGACTTTCTCCCAAGGGGGAAACG
Source organism: Capsicum baccatum var. pendulum (assembly GCA_030864225.1). Taxonomy (NCBI): domain Eukaryota; kingdom Viridiplantae; phylum Streptophyta; class Magnoliopsida; order Solanales; family Solanaceae; genus Capsicum; species Capsicum baccatum. Next base: position 165,348,904 of record CM061560.1, read on the forward strand.
GTGTTCTTTATTGTTAGGGTCATCTGTGTGTTCTGGGTGTAGATGACTTGAGGTAGTGAATTCTTGCAGAAGTGCATAGTGTGTGATACTCTATTCATCTACGGGCTACTAAGATGTACTGCGACGTGCGGTAGATCTATTGGTGGAGTGGAATGAAAAGAAATGTTGCAGAGTTTGTTTCTAAGTGCTATATATGTCATCAGGTTAAGATAGAGCATCAAAAACCTAGTAGTTCCATGAAGGAGTTCACCATTCCTACTTAGAAGTGGGAAGAAGTGAACATGGATTTTGTGATGGGTTTGCCTCGAACTCGTTATTAGCATGATTCAGTTTGGGTTATTATAGATAGAATGAAAAGTTTCTCATTTCCTTCCAGTTTGTACCTCTTATTCAGCTGAGTATTACGCTAAACTCTATATCTGGTAGTTGGTTAGATTATACAGTGTTCCACTATCTATCATCTCAGATAGAGGTACACAGTTTACCTCTTATTTTTGGAAAGCATTCCAAAAAGGTCTTGGTACCCAAGTCCATCTCAGTACAACGTTTCATCCTCAGATAGTTGGACAAGCAGAGAGGACCATTTAGACTCTTGAAGATATGCTAAGGGCATGTGCAATTGATTTCAAGGGATGTTGAGATGACCACTTTCCCTTGATTGAGTATCCATACAACAATGGCTATCAATACAGTATTCAAATGGCTCCATTCAAAGCTATTTATAGTAGGAGGTATAAATATCGCTTTGGTTGGTTTGAATTTAGTAAAGCCTCAGTCATCGATCCAGACTTGGTATTCGACGCCTTAGAGAAAGTTCAGTTGATCAGAGAGAGAATTTGAGCTACTCAGAGCTGATAGAAGTATTATGCAGATGTTCATTGAAAGGATCTCGAGTTTAAGGTCAATGATTATGTCTATCTCAAGATCTTTCCCATGAATGGCACTAGTGAAGAGGTTTGGCAAGAATGGAAACTCAGTCCCTGTAATATCGATCCCTTCAGAATTCTTAGTTGCTTTAGTAAGGTAGCTTATGAGCTCGAATTGCCTTCAGATCTAGCCTCAGTTCATCCGGTCTTCCATGTCTCCTTGTTCAAGAAGAACATTGGTGGACCAGCAGGTGTAGTCCCTATTTAGAATATTGATGTTCAGGATAGCCTCTTTTATGAAGAGATTCCAGTCAAAATTTTAGACTATCAGATTCGTAGACTGAGGAACAAAGAAGTCCCTCTAGTCAAAGTTCTTTGGATAAATCAGTCCGTTGAGGGAGCTACTTGGGAAGCAGAAGCAGACATGAGTTCAAAGTACCCTCAACTTTTCTCCACCAACCCAGATCAAGCTAAAGGTAACAGTCCTTCTTAAGCTTATTCTATTTCACGTTCAACATTCAATACAAATGGATATTTTGTTTTGTGTTCATATTCCATCACAAATTTTTTATCAAGTACCATTGCATATTTAGTCATGCATATATTATCAGTCCAGTAAATAATCATGCATCAGCTATGCATTCTCATTGCGAGAACCTCATTCATGCATTCATAAATCGGTTACACGTGCATCAGATATGCATGTTCAGTATAACACGTTCAGTTTGTCAGTCATAAGAGCATATTCCATCTACTCATGTTCGGATTATTATTTCCCCTCTCAGTCAGTTCCATTAGAGGACAAATATTGTCAAGGGGGAGATATTGTAATACCCATGCCTTTTTCATAGCTAGAAATCATCTCAAGGATGCTAGGACTTACTTTGAAATGTAAACCTATCTTTGTACACCTGGTATTTTTGGGATTTTCAGTTTTTATCTTGTGGAAAATTACCAATTTTGTCCAAATCCGACATAAGATGAGGAAGTTATGGACGTTTTACTTGGTACAGTCGAAAATGCCCAAGTATGATGGCCAAGTTGACGGTCTGCCACATAAGTGATGGACCACCATTTTGACCATCACAGCCAAGGAAGTTGAGCCACGTACTGGATAAGGACCGACAGATGAGTTGATGGACGAGTTGATGGACCGTCTAAGTTGTGATGGACCGTCATCCAGCCCATCAACTCTTATCCAGTGAACCCCATTTCTGGTCCACATCTAATGGGCTAAGTGACAAACCGTCAAGTGTCTAATGGACCATCAGTCAGACCATTACATGCCATGTTCATTTTATTTCCAAGTCAATTTAATAGGGGTATTTTGGTCACTTATCACCCGCCTACATATACCCAGATAAGTCCGAATTCAACCATTATGCTCATTATTATTTCACAAACAAAAAATAACTAGGGCTCCTCTCTAAATTGAATCTCTAAGAACAAGACCCTATCTTCTTCAAGAATCAAAGTATTTCAAATCCTTGAAGTTCATAAACATCAAGAACCTTGAGTCAGGTATGCGTAGTGTTCATCTATGGACCTATTTCGTTCATAAAGTTCGAGAACCATGCTTTTAAATGAGAAACTTTGATTTCCTTGTTTTTATGTGATGTTGTTAATGTTAATGATCATTGTATAAGATTCAAGATATTAATTTAAGTCGACTTCCATGATGTATGCATGCTTGTAGTTAAAACTCATGAATTTGTGTGGTTCGAGATGATTAAAATTTGTGAAAAAACCTATGCCCCAAAGTGTGCATGCAAGGTGTTTGTTAAAATACCTTGAATGCTAAAAATCATGTTCCCATGACCCCATAATATTTAAATGACAAGCTATGTCAACTCTTAAGATGATTCCACATAAACTGCCATGCTATTTATATGTGTTGCTAGTATGATTATTCAATGAACATGATATTAAGGTAGTGAAAGTACTTCCATGTGACATGAAATACTTTCCATGAAATACATTATTGATAACCATACTTAGTATAAATCCCTTATGTAAGATATTATGAATTGTCGACTCATATCTTGTAGGACCATAAGTTAACCCATGAATGATATCTATACTTGTACACTACATAATCTAACATGAAAATGCAAAAACATGTACTGAATGGCCATAAGGTTCAAATCTGAATAAACATCTGATAAGACAATATCTGAAAATAGTATAACAATACCAAAACAAATCTGAAATAGCTGTCTGACATTCTTTAGTCTGGAAAGCCTCTAAACTGTCTAAATAAGGAGTTGATGGGATATGTCCCCAACTAACTCCATCTAGAAACTGAAATAAAATAGTAAATGAAGCAATATCATCCTCGAATGAGAAGGACTCACTGTAAACTCTAAACAATGGAATGCTACTACTGATATGGAGCTCATGCCTCTGACCCTATGGTGTAATATAAGAGAAAGCACCATAGTGCAAATACATCAGTACAGCTGAATATACTGATTATACGAGTTAGGTAGGCTAAATACAAAGGGTTATATGCATGAACAATACTGACTAATATGAATGTGAGAATAGATACATGCATACATAACTGTAACTGAACTCTTGGAGATACTGTCTACTAAGTATGAATACTAACAACATGAGTGTACTGATACTGAGATACTGAATAGATAAATGACTATTTCTGACAGCTTGAATTATAAATAACTGGTCTGATTGACTGTGTCTAAAAGTACTGAAACTGAATACTGGGTATGTAAATCACTACTAAGTAAGGAACTAATACTGTATTACTAAATACTAAGGGACTAGTACTAAGTTACGAATACATGAATAACTGTATATGACAGTTCTGATTATGAAGAACTGGTTTGGTTGACTGTCTTACAGTTCTGAAGCTGAATACTAATATCATAAATTCTGATAACTGATGTGACTGATAACATGAGTTCTGAGAACTGATATAACTAATAGCATAAGTGACAATAGCTGACAGTCTATAAATTTAAAGAAACTATCTAAGTTATATTCTATTTCTGAGTTGACTGTATCTGACAGTCTAAAAATCTGAAGAACTATCTGAGTTCTTTTACTGAGACTGGAACTGAAACGGAGACTGTGGGAAGTAGTTGTCTAATCGACATGCCCTAGTAACGTATATAGCTAAGTTGGGGTCCAGTCTCTGCCCTAACTGGAGGGTTGTCAATACCGCGTCACTGGTAAAGATAATTATGAGTGACACTTATCTGGAAGGTACTCAAATAAGAATGGTGGGAACCCTAAACTGATAGGTTAAGCCACCTTATTAACCCTAATCTGAAATGTTAAAATGTATCAACCTACACTGGCTATGTAGTTCTGGAATACAAGGATGACTGCTAAGAATCACACCCTAAACTGGAAGGTGAGTTCCCATCCTTGGGTTCCCTTGATGCTAACTTCTACTCCCATCTGAAGGGACACTGAACTGAATAACTAAGTTGAACTGAATAAATGAGCTAAACTTATTAACTGAACTAATATTGATTACCTGGACTGATACTAGTGGTGTTGTTTAGTGGAGCTAAACTAAGTTTACTGGATTTTGATGACTGACAGAATGTACTAAGTTCAGAGGACTGGTTGAGTGTACTGAAGTTACTAAGATTAACTGTGAATACTGAGGTTGCAGAGGTTACTGAGCATTGAGATTACCGAGATTACTGATATTACTGAGTTTTACAGAGTCACATGACTGACTGAATTCTATAGATCATGGCTTGACTGAGAGTATCATGATAACATGACATGGCTCTAGGCACATAACTACATTTTTTGGGTACAAGTACGCCCAAGACTCGATGGAAGGAAACTGACATAACTTGACTTTCTTGAGTACATGACCATTAATAACAATCCATAATACATGAGTGAGAGATTTCATGAAGTACATGGTCATCATAATATCTAACATGAATAGGAATGCTTAAAATCAAGTCATGAATCTCATATTCTAATATTATGGGCATTTCGACAGCATATATTGTTCATAACGATAGCATGAAAACCATTTAAGCATAAGGGAATGGCAAACATGTAACATTTGGTTCATATTATAATAATTTGGGGATAACTCATGTGATACTTAAAAATCATGATCTTGTTCATAGCAAGGAAGGCATATAGACACACTATGAATCTATTCCCCAATCATCATGTACATTCCATTAACACATATATTGTACAGCAATGATAAGTAAGCTCTTTGAACATAATAGACTAGCATGAATTTATCATGTAGTTTACCCCTAAGTTATAATACATGATTTTTATCATTTTAGGCATTTTATCAAATATCTTACATGCACAATATTGAGCATAGGTATACTTAAAAAATTTAGAAATCTTGAATCACCCAAATTCATGGGTTTCCAACTAACATACCCATACACTTCTTGGAAACACATTTAGATACCATCTTCAAACACAATTAACAACAATCAACATGAACATAATCATACAACAACATAAATATCATAATTTACTATTAAAAACATGTATCTTGATCTCCACGGATGAAAGGGATCCGTAAATGAACACTACGCATACCTTATTTCTTAATTACATAAAGATTGATGGAGAGAATTGCTTGAAATTGAATCTTCTATGAAAACCCTAGCTTGTGTTCTTGAGAGGATTTTGAGAGAAAGAATATGCTTTGGTGAAATAAGAGATTAATTCCGTGTTGAGGCATTATATAGGGGTGGGAAAAGAACCATTTTACCCTCAAAACGGACTGTTTAAGTCACCTAAACTACAAAATATGCGGAGAACACTTTATCACACACTTTAGGGGGTGCGTCATATACCTTATCGCATATATTAGGTTTTACTTCACCCACCTTATGACATACTTTAGTTTGTGCATCGTACACCTTATGTTAGGCGACGTACTCCACTTTACAAAGTCATAACTTATTGATCAAGTGTTGGATTTGGACGAAATTCATATTGTTCAAAATATAATTTAAAGTAATTTCATTTGATATATAGTAGGACCTCTAATTCGTTACATACAAGGAGTCATGGCCGATTGATGTTGATTCAAGTTTTGACGGTCACTAAAACTTGAACGATAAGAAAGCGTTCAACTTGTACTTGAGTTAGGGAACCTCTATGATCTAAATTTATGCTCAAATAGATTCCCACACTACATAATTGATTAACACACTAAATATACATAGTATTCATGGCCTTTGAAACGTCTATGCATAGGAATGATGGATTTTAATTCTAGTTCAAAATGTGGGGTATTACAATATGTCCCCCTTGGAAACATATTTCCTCGAATGAGACTGGATGAGATGAGAGAAATGACAACTGACATAAATATAGAGCATGAATAACTGATTATGATTTTATGGATGGCATGATTGATAAGCTGAACATATCATACTGAACATGCATATCTGATGCATGCGTAACTGATTCTTAAGTACATGAAGGAGAGTAATTATAAGTTGATCACGCATATCTAATGTGCAAATATGTGACTAAACTGGCTCATAATTATGCAAATGAATATACAATGGGAAAGATAGCATGTTTGAACTAGGAACTGAGCATGGTGCTGAATACCAAGTTTCTGAAATTTGAACATAAGAATGAGTAAGCTCAAAGAAAACTGCTACCATAAACTGAAAATACTGATGAGTCTGAGATTGATTACTTAATATGAATGAGAAGAAACATAAGAACATAACTGAGTCTGGAACATGATACATGAACTGAACTGAGTCAGTAATGTGTGACATGGACAGAGTATCATATTGTGGCTACACTGAGCCATTGAGTACTTGACTTACTACTGAGTTTTGAAGATAGAGGGTCAGCTCATAAGTAACACTTCCTCCAAAATAGATTCATCAAAGGAAACAACATGTTTAAATCAAAGAAATTTAGGGGATATATTGTATCTCCCCCTTGGGACACTATGTCCCTTGAAGGATACTGTACTGACCTTGCTAAGATATTGAGGAAGTTAAGGCGATGCAAAAGGAACCTAGGTACAAAATTATGATTGATTATTTGAGATCTAAAACTAAAGCGTGATGCATGAATGCATAGATACACTGACTTATCTGATTAGCTGAGTAAGTAGTAACTCAATGTTGGGTATGCAAGATGAATTGTACTTAATTTATGTAGCTGGGCTGAGGCCATAAAGTGTTATGCATATGACAAGGGACTGACTGATTAATATGAGGTAACTGATCATGGATTTTATGAAAGTTATATTGTCTGAAAATGCAGGACCAAGAGTATTACATGATTTGGAAACATTACATAGACTGAGGTATTGGAATACCTATAACTGAGTAGCTGATAACTAATACTATGGTCAAGCAAGTATAAAACTGAATTGAATTTTTGAGCTGAATACAGATCTGAAGCTGACACTATAACTTAAGACTGTAACTGAGATCCATATAGGAACTAAATGCTGGGTCTCGCTAACTAAATAATGAAATTGATGTTTTGACTTATACTGAAGTGCTTAATTCTAAGACTGAGCACAAATTACTGAGTGTTGAGTACTTAAACTATAACTGAGATGGAAACTAAGTTATGATAGTCACATAATGAAGGTTGACATAAGTCAAGGATCTGAATATACATTCACACTCTAATTTTTTTCCAATTTCTAAGTACTACCTCTTGCTAGTGCTTTGTTTGCATACTAACAGGATATTCAAGCCTATCTTTGTATCTACACCCTCATATAAAAATGCATGCAATAATCTGCTCTTAACATAAAATACTAACTCTCTCCTATCTAAGCAATTTCTCAACACTATGCTATTCTCATAAAGAGAGCTCATGAAGGGTTAAATTAGGAGAACCTAAAACATGAATAGATACTGACTGAACTTGACACATAAATGAAACCTGAGGAATAGAATATCAACAACAAAGATTTAATAAAAAGTCTGAACTGAGTATATACATGATATAGTCTAAATTTATCTGATTAGTGGGGGAATAGCATGAGTCATAAAATCTGAGTATACTGGGGAGCATGATACGTGTACATGAGTCATGAGCTACATGACCTGAGTCTGGAATTTTTGAGTTCATGGAATATGATTTGTAACACTAAGTGATCTAGAACTAAACTTCCTATATTGGGAACTGAAAGCATACATAATTCAATGGAATACGTGTGAACATAAGCTATATCCATGGAATCTAAGACATGATGCATGCATAGGCACTATGCTGACTGAAGTATGAAGCTTTACGCTAAGATAAGGATGGGTCAGGAATCGCCTTCCCTAACTAGTTTTTTGTACATACTGTCACTACTACTAGAATCTAAGAGCCTTACTTGATTACTTGATCTATCTTCTCGCATTTAGCTTTAAGCCATTATTATAATTCTGTGAACACTAAACTAATCTTAGAACTGCACTAAAATCATCATCACATACTTAAACACTAATCAACATATGCTTGCCTTACTAAATACATCATCTGCCTCTGTTTCCTCCTATACTACTAATATCACATTCACACCTTTATGCTTAATTTCAAGTCAATAAACTTAAATTTCTAACTCACACTGTTTAAGCCTAGTAATTCATTATAGTACAACTATCCCCATGAATACATAATCTATTCAATCTGGATATTATATCCCAACTTATCTACTACTAAACTCCTGGGTTTATGCTTCTAACTATAGCTCACATGCAATATAGGATTTTGAGAAGGGATCTAATGGCATATCTAAATCTGGGTTCGAGAACGAGTTCTCATAATCATGAATGAGATCCGTACAACTTTTGAACATAACTTAACTGATGGGATACTGTCTGAGAAAGCCCTATCTTTAGGACTTGAGCTTTTCTATTTCTATTGCCTTGAAAGTAAGTTGGAATTAACATGAGTGAAGCATAATAAGAATCTACATGTGTTTGTTAGATAACCTTGATATAGCACGAAATGAGACATGAAATAGGGGAAACTATTCCTAAAATATCTTATAGCCTCTTACACGTAAGTATGGTGCACAACACACGCATGTACAAGACTCTACGAGATATGGCTTTTAGACTTCCTAGGACTCTATTGAACCTGTCTCTGATACCAAGTTTATAATGAAATTCAATTAGGGAAAGCAATTCCCAACCCATCTTAATCTCAGCGTAAATCTTCGTACTTCAGTCAATATAGCGCCTATACATTCTTCATGATTCAGATTCCATGGATATAGCTTATGTTCATACGTATTCCATAGAATTGTGTATGCTTTTAATTCTCAATATAGGAAGTTCAGTTCTAGATCACTCAGTGTTACAAATCATGTTCCTTGAACCCAGAAATTCCAGACTCAAGTCATACAACTCATGACTCATGTACACGTATCATGCTCCCTAGTATACTCAGTTTCCATAACCCATGCTACGCCCCCACTAATCAGAAAAATTCAGACTATATTATGTATATATTTAGTTTAGACCTTTTTGGTAAATCCATGTTATTTATATTCTATTCCTCAGGTTTTATTAATGTGTCAAGTTTAGTCAGTATCCATTCCTATTTTAGGTTCTCCTGATTTAACCCTTCATAAGCTCTCTTTATGAGAATAGTGTAGTATTGAGAAATTGCTTAGATGGGAGAGAGTTAATGTTTCATGTTAAGAGAAAATTATTGCATGCATGTTTTATATAGGGGTGTAGATACGAATATTGGCTTGAATATCCTGTTAGTATGCAAGCAAAGTACTAGCAAGAGGTAGTACTTAGAAATTGGAAAAAAAATCAGAGTGTGAATGTATATTCAGATCCTTGACTTATGTCAGCCTTCATTGCGACTATCATAACTCAGTTTCCATCTAAGTTATAGTTTCTGTACTCAACACTCAGTAATTAGTGCTCAGTCTCATAATTAAGCACTTCAGTATCAATCAAATCCTCAGTTTTAGTATTTAGTTATCGAGATCCAGCATTTAGTTCCAGTATGGATCTCAATTACAGTCTTAAGTTATAGTGTCAGCTTCAGATCTGTATTCAGCTCAGAAATTCAATTTAATTTTAGACTTGCTAACTATGGCATATAGTTATCCGCTACTCAATTATAGGTATTCCAATACCGCAGTCTATGGAATGTTTCCAAATCATGTAATACTCTTGGTCCTGCATTTTCAGATAACATAACTTTTATGAAATTCGTGATCAGTTATCTCATGTTACTCAGTCATTCCCTTCTCATATGTATAATACTTTATGGCATCAGCCAAGCTACTGAAATTAAGTACAATTCAGTCTTACATACCCATCATTCGGTTACCATTTACTCAGTTAATCAGATAAGTCAGTATGTCTATGCATTCGTGCATCATGCTTCAGTTTTACATCTCAGATAATCAATCACGATTTCATAACTAGGTTCCTTAAGCATCGCCTCAACTTTCTCAATATCTCAGCAAGGTCAGTCCAATATCCTTCAATGGACATAGTGTCCCAAGGGGGAGATACACTATAGCCCCCAGTCTTCTTTGATTTAAACATGTCATTTTATTTGATGAATCAATCTTGGAGGAAGTGTTACTTCTTAGCTGACCCTCTAGCTTCAAAACTCAGTAGTAAGCCATGTACTCAATGTCTCAGTGTATCCATGAAATGATACTCTATCTAGGTCACGTATTATAACTCAGTTCAGTTTATTTATCATGTTCCAAACTCAGTTATGTTCTTATGTTTTCGCTCATGTATATCGAGTAATCCATCTCAAAGTCTTCGGTATTTTTAGTTCATAGTAGCAGTTTTCCTTGAGCTAACTCATTATCATGTTCAAATTTTAGAAACTTGATATTCAACTCCATGCTCAGTTCTCGGTTCAAACTTGGTATCTTTACCATTGCATATTCATTTGTATGATCATGACCCAGTTCATTCATATGTTCGCACATCATATATGCGTTATCATATTATCAGTACTCTCTCTCATGTACTTATGAATTAGCTACGCATGCATCAGATATGCATGTTCAGTATGATATGTTCAGCTTATCAATCATGTTAGCCATAAAATCATGATCAGTCGTTCTTGCTCTATTTTCATGTCAGTTGTCTTTTCTCTCATCTCAGCCAGTCTTATTTGAGGATGAATGTTCCCAAGGGGGAGATATTATAATACCCCATATTTTGTACTAGATTGACAATCTATCATTCATATGTGTAGACATTTCAAAAGCCTTAAATCTTATGTAAATTTAGTGCGTTAATCCATTATGTAGCGTGGGGATATATTTAAGCATGAATTTAGATCGTAGAGGTTCCCTAACTCAAGTACAAGTTGAAAGCTTTCTTATCGTTCAAGTTTTAGTGAGCATCAAAACTTGAATCAATTTCAATCGGTCATCACTCCTTTTATGTAATGAATTAGAGGGACTAATATATATCAAGTGAAATCTCTTTAAATTAGCTTTCCAAGATTTTAATTTTGTCCAAATCCGACACACTACCAAGAAGTTATGACTTTGGAAAGTGGAGTACATTGCCTAACGTAAGGTGTACGATGCACAACCTAAAGTATGTCATAATGTGTGCAAAGAACAACCTACTACGAGCAAAAAGGTATACTATACACACCATAATGTGGGCGATAAAGTATGCGCTGCACATGTTGTAATCAAAGTGACTTAAATAGTCCATTTTTGGGGCAAAATGGTCCTTTGTCCACCCCTATATAATGTCTAAACATAGAATTAAGCCCTTATTTCACCATAAAATATTCTTTCTCTCAAAATCCTCTCAATAACACTAGCTAGGGTTGTCATAGAAGATTCAAGTTCAAGCAATTCTCTCCATCAATCTATATGTAATTAAAAAATTTGAGCTTAATCATTCTCATGTTCAAATTTTAGAAACTTGGTATTCAGCTCCATGATCAGTTCCCAGTTCAAACTTGGTATCTTTACCATTGCATATTCATTTGCATGATCATGAGCCAATTCTGTCATATATTGGCGCATCAGATATGTGTGATAAGCTTATCAATACCCTCCCTCATGTACTTTTGAATCAGTTATGCATGCATCAGAAATGCATGTTTAGTATGATATGTTCAGCTTATCAATCATGTCAGGCATGAAATCATGATCAATTGTTCATGATTTATTTTCACGTCAGTTGTCTTTTCTCTCATCTCAGCCAATCTCATTCGAGGACGAATGTTCCCACGAGGGAGATATTGTAATACCCCACATTTTGGACTAGATTGAAAATCCTTCATTCCTATGCGTAGACATTTCAAAAGCCTTAAATTCTACGTAAATTTATTGTGTTAATAAATTATGTAGTGTGGGAATCTATTTAAACATGAATTTAGATCATAGAGGTTCCCTAACTCAAGTACAAGTTGAAAGCTTTCTTATCGTTCAAGTTTTAGTGAGCATTAACACTTGAATAAAATTCAATCAGTCATTACTTCTTTTATATAATGAATTAGAGGGCCTACTATATATCAAATGAAAGCTCTTTACATTAGCTTTCCAAGATATGAATTTTGTCCCAATCCGACACCCTAGCAAGAAGTTATGACTCTGGAAAGTGGAGTACATTGACTAACGTAAGGTGTACTATGTACAACCTAAAGTACACCATAAGGTGTGCGACGCACAACCTAATACGAGTGATATGGTATGCGAAACATACACTAATGTGTGGGATAAAGTATGCACTGAACATGTTGTAGTCCAGGTGAATTAAATAGTCTATTTTTGGGGCAAAATAGCCCTTTTCCTACCCCTATTTAATGCCTAAACACGGAATTAAGCCTTTATTTCACAAAAACATATTATTTCTCTCAATATCCTCTCAATAACACAAGCTAGGGTTTTCATAGAATATTCAAGTTCAAGCAATTCTCTCCATCAATCTTTATGTAATTAAGAAATTCGAGCTTACTCATTCTCATGTTCAAATTTCAGAAACTTGGTGTTCAGCTCCATGCTCAGTTCCTAGTTCAAACTTGGTATCTTTACCATTGTATATTTATTTGCATGATAATGAGCCAGTTCATTTATATATTTGTGCCTCATATATACGTGATCAGCTTATCAGTACTCTCCCTCATTACTTATGAATCAGTTACGCATTCATCAGATATGTATGTTCAGTATGATATGTTTAGCTTATCAATCATGTCAGCCATGAAATCATAATAGGTTGTTCATGCTCTATTTTCACGTAAGTTGTCCTTTCTCTCTTCTCATCCAGTCTCAGTCAAGGACGAATATTCCCAAGGAGAAGATATTGTAATACCTGACATTTTGGACTAGATTGAAAATCCATTATTCCTATGCGTAGACATTTCAAAAGCCTTGAATCCTATATAATTTTAGTGTGTTAATCAATTATGTAGTGTGGGAATCTATTTAAGCATGAATTTAGATCATAGAGGTTCCCTAACTAAAGTAGAAGTTGAAATCTTTCTTATCGTTCAAGTTTTAGTGAGCATCAAAACTTGAATCAACTTCAATCGGTCATCACTCCTTTTATGTAATGAATTAGAAGGCCTACTATATACAAATGAAAAATCTTTAAATTAGCTTTCAAAGATATGAATTTTGTCAAAATCCGACACCCTAGCAAGAAGTTATGACTTTGGAAAGTGGAGTACATTGACTAACGTAAGGTGTACGATGTACAACCTAAAGTACGCCATAAGGTGTGCGACGCACAACCAAATATGAGCGATAAGGTATGTGACACGCACCCAAATGTGTGCGATAAAGTATGCACTGCACATGTTGTAGTCCAGGTTACTTATATAGTCTATTTTTGTGGCAAAATGGTCCTTTTCCCACCCCTATATAATGCCTAAACACGAAATTAAGCCTTTATTTCACCAAAACATAGTCTTTCTCTCAAATCCTCTCAAAAACACAAGCTAGGGTTTTCATACAATATTCAAGTTCAAACAATTCTCTCCATCAATCTTTATGTAATTAAGAAATTTGAGCTTACTCATTTTCATGTTCAAATTTCAGAAACTTTGTATTCAGCTCCATGCTCAGTTCCCAGTTCAAACTTGGTATATTTACAATTGTATATTCATTTTTAGGATCATGAGCCAGTTCAGTCATATATTTGTGCATCAGATATACCTGATCATCTTATCAATACTCTCCCTCATGTACTTATGAATCAGTTACGCATGCATCAGATATGTATGTTCAGTATGATATGTTTAGCTTATCAATCATGTCAGCCATGAAATCTTGATAAGTTGTTCATGCTATGTTTTCACGTCAGTTGTACTTTCTCTCTTCTCAGCCAGTCTTATTCGAGGATGAATATTCCCAAGGGGGAGATATTGTAATACCCCACAATTTGGACTAGATTGAAAATCCATCATTCCTATGCGTAGATATTTCAAAAGCCTCGAATCCTATGTAAATTTAGTGCTTTAATCAATCATGTAGTGTGGGAATCTACTTAAGTATGAATTTAGATCATAGAGGTTCCCTAACTCAAGTACAAGTTGAAAGCTTTCTTATCGTTCAAGTTTTAGTGAGCATCAAAACTTGAACAACTTCAATCTGTCATCACTTCTTTTATGTAATGAATTAGAGGGCCTACTATATATCAAATGAAATATCTTTAAATTATATCTCAAAGATATGAATTTTGTCTAAATCCGACACACTAGCAAGAAGTTATGACTTTGGAAAGTCGAGTACGTTGCGTAACGTAAGGTGTACGATCCACACCCTAAAGTATGCCATAAGGTGCGCAATGCACAACCTAATACGAGCAACAATGTATGTGTCACACACCCTAATGTGTGTGATAAAGTATGCGCTGCACATGTTGTAGTCCAAGTGACTTAAATAGTCCATTTTTAGGGCAAAATGTTCCTTTTACCACCACCTATATAATGCCTAAACACGGAATTAAGCCCTTATTTCACCAAAACATATTCTAATGAATTAAGCCCTTATTTCACCAAAACATGTTTTTTCTCTCAAAATTCTCTCAATACCACAAGGTAAGGTTTTCATAGAAGATTCGAGTTCGAGCAATTCTCTCCATCAATATTTATGTCATTAAGAAATTTGAGCTTACTCATTCTCATGTTGAAATTTTAGAAACTTGGTATTCATCTCCATGCTCAGGTCCCAGTTCAAACTTGGTATCTTTACCATTGCATATTCATCTGGATGATCATGATCCTATTCAATCATATATTCATGTATCAGATATGCGTGATCAACTTATTAGTACTTTCCCTCATTTACTTGTGAATCAGTTACGCATGCATCAGCTATGCATGTTCTGTATGATATGTTCAGCTTATCAATCATGTCAGTCATGAAATCATGATCAGTCGTTCATGCTCTATTTTCACGTCAATTGTCTTTTCTCTCATCTCAGTCAGTCTCACCTGAGGATGAATGTTCCCAAGGGGGAGATATTGTAATACCCCACATTTTGAACTAGAATGAAAATCCATTATTCCTATGCATCGACATTTCAAAAGTCTCGAATTCTATGTAAATTTAGTGTGTTAATCAATTATTTATTGTGGGAATCTATTTGAGAATGAATTTATATCATAGAGGTTTCCTAACTCAAGTACAAGTTGAAAGCTTTCTCATCGTCCAAGTTTTAGTGAGCGTAAAAAATTTAATCAACTTCAATTGGCCGTAACTCCTTTTATGTAATGAATTAGAGGGCCTACTATATATCAAATGAAATCTTGTTAAATCATCTTTCCAACAATATAAATTTTGTCCAAATCCAACATACTAGCAAGAAGTTATGACTTTGGAAAGTAGAGTACGTTGCCTAACGTAACGTGTGTGACGCACAACCTAAAGTATGCCATAAGGTGTATGAATAACAACCTAATATGTTCTAAAGGTGTGAGACACACACCATAATATGTACAATAAAGTGTGTGCCACACAATTCGTAGTTCAGGTGACTTAAACTGTCTGTTTTTGGGGCAAAATGATTCTTTTCCCACCCCTATATAATGCCTAAACACAAAATTAAGTCCTTATTTCACCAAATCATATTCTTTCTCTCTTAATCCTCTCAAGAACACAAGCTAGGATTTTTATAGAAGATTCAAGTTCAAGTAATTCTCTCCATCAATCTTTGTGTAATTAAGAAATAAGATATGCGTAGCTTTCATCCACGGATCCCTTTCATCCATGGAGCTCAAGAACCATGTTTTAAATAATAAATTATGGCATTCATTTTGTTGTGTAATTACGTTCATGTTGATGGTTGTTAATTGTGTTTCAAGATGGTATATAAATGTGTTTCCAAGAAGTGTATGGGCATCTTAGTTGGAAACCTATAAATTTAGGTGGTTTAAGATTTCTAAATTCGTTAAGTACACCTATGTTCAATATTTTGCAAGTAAGGTATTTGATAAAATGACTAGAATGATAAAAATCATGTATTATAACTTAGGGGGAACTACATGATAAATTCATGCTAGTCTATTACGTTCAAAGAGCTCACTTGTCATTGTTGTGCAATATATGTGTTAATGGAATATACATGATGATTGGGGAATGGATTCATAGTGTTTCTATATGCCTTCCATGCTATGAACAAGTTCATGATTTTGAAGTATCACATGAGTTATCACCAAATTATTACAATATGAACTAAATGTTATATGTTTACCATTCCCTTATGCTTAAATGTTTTCCATGCTATCATTATGAACAATATATGTTGTTGGAATGCCCATGATATTAGAATATGAGGTTCATGACTTGATTATAAGCATTCCTATTAATGTTAAATATTATGATGACCATGTACTTCATGAAATCCGTCACTTATGTATTTTGGATTTTTATTGATGGTAATGTACTCAAGAAAGTCAAGTTGTGTCAGTTTCCTTCCATCGAGTCCTGCGGGTACTTGTACCCAAAAAATGTAGTTGTGTGCCTAGAACCATATCATGTTATCAGGATACTTTTAGTCAAGCCATGATCTATAGAATTCAGTCAGTCATGTGACTCAGGAAAACTCAGTAATCTCAGTAGTCCAGTAATCTCAGTAATCTCAGTGCTCAATAACCTCAGCTACCTCAGTATTCTAGTTAGTCTCAGTAACTTCAATACTCTCAACCAGTCCTCAAAACTTAGTACATTCCATCATTCATCGAAATCCAGTAAACTTAGTTTAGCTCCACTTAACAATACCACTAGTATCAGTCTAGTTAATCAGTATCAATTCAGCTAATAAGTACAGTTCATTTATTCAGTTAAGCATAGTTATTCAGTTCAGTTTCCTTTAGATGGGAGTAGAAGTTATCACTAAGTAAACCCTAGGATGGCAACTCACCTTTTAGTTCAGGGTGTGATTCTTAGCAATCATCCTTGTGTTCCAGAACTATGTAGCTAGCGTTGGTTGAGACATCTTAACCTATCATATTAGGGGTCATGAGGTGGCTTAACCTGTCAATTTAGGGTTCCCACCATTCTCATTTGAGTACCTTCCAGATAAGGGTAGTGGCGCGCTATTGACACCCCTCCAATTGGGGTAGAGACTGGACCCCAACTTATCTATATGCACTACTGGGGAATTTTTGTTGGACAACTACTTCCCATAGTCTTAGTTTCAGTCCCAGTCTCAGTAAAAGAACTCATATAGTTCTTCAGATTTTTGGAATGTCAGATACATTCACTTATGCTATCAGTTATATCAGTTCTCAGAACTCATGTTATCAGTCACATCAGTTATCAAAATTCATGATATCAGTATTTAACTTTAGGACTGTCTGTCATAGTCAACCAGACCAGTTCTTCATAATTAGAACTATCATATATAGTTATTCATGTATCAGTAACATAGTACTAGTCCTTAAGTATTTAGTAATACAGTATTAGTTCCTCACTTATTAGTGATTTACATACTCAGTATTCATTTTTAAGACTGTTAGACACAATTAATCAGACCAGTTATTCATAATTAGAACTATCAGAAATATTTGTTTATCTATTCAGTATCTCAGTATCAGTACACTCATGTTGTCATTATTCAGACTCAGTAGTTAGTATCTCCAGGAGTTCAGTTACAATTATGTATGCATGTATGTATTCTCATATTCATATCAGTCAGTATTGTTCATGCATATAACCCTTTGCATTTAGCCTATCTCACTTGTATACTTAATATATTCAGACGTACTAACTTATTTGTGCTATGGTGCTTTCTTTTATGTTAAACCATAGGTTAAGAGGCACAAGCTCCTGATCAACAGTAGCATTCCAGTGTTCAGAGTTTGCAGTGAGTCCTTCTTATTCGAGGACAATATGATTATTGCTTCATTTACTATTCTAGTTCAGTTACTAAATGGAGTTAGACGGGGACATGTCCCATCAACTCCTTATTCAGATAGTTCAAGACTATGGCATGTAAGACAGTTATTTCAGATTTTTTTGGTATCGTTATACCATTTTCAAACATTGTCTTATCAGAAAAATATCTGGCCACTAAGATGTACCATGACTTGCGGGAGATCTATTAGTGGAGTGGGATCAAAAGAGATATTGCAGAGTTTGTGGACAAGTTCTCTACATGTCAGTAGGTTAAGATAGAGCATCAGAGACCTAGTGGGTCTATGCAGGAATTCACCATTCCTATTAGAAGAGGGAAGAAGTGAACATCAATTTTGTGATGGGTTTGCCTCAAACTTGTCATTCACATGATTCAGTTTGGGTTATTGTAGATAGAATGACCAAGTCAGCTCATTTCCCTCCAGTTCGAACCTCTTATTCAGTTGAGGATTATGCTAAACTCTATATTAGGGAGTTGGTCAGATTACATGGTGTTCCATTATCTATAATCTCAGACAGAGGTACACAGTTCACCTCTCACTTTTGGAAAGCATTCCAAGGGTTTTTGGTACCCAAGTCCATTTCAGTACAATATTTCAGACAGATGGCCAAGAAGAGAGGGCCATTTAGACTCTTGAAGATATACTAAGGGTGTGTGCAATTGATTTCAAGGGAAGTTGGTACGGCTACTTGGCCTCGATTGAGTTTGCATACAACAATAGCTATCATTTAAGTATTTAGATGGCTTTATTCAAAGATCTCTATGGTAGAAGGTGTAGATCTCCAGTCAGTTGGTTCAAAGTTAGTGAGGCCTCAGTCATCAGTCCTGACTTGGTATTCAATGCCTTAGAGAAAGTTCAGTTGATCAGAGAGGGATTTCGGGCTACTCAGAGCCGACAGAAGTCTTGTGAAGATATTCATAGGAAGGATCTTGAGTTCAAGGTCAATGACTATGTCTATATCAAGATCTCTCCCATGAAGAGAGTGAAGAGGTTTGGCAAGAAAGGGAAACTCAATCCCTATTATGTTGGTCCCTTGAGGATTCTCAGGCGCTTCGGTAAGGTTGCTTATGAGCTCGAATTGCCTTTAGATCTAACCTCAGTTCATCAGGTCTTCCATGTATACTTGATTAATAAGTACATATGTGACCCAGCAGTTGTATTCCCTATCAGAACATTGATGATCAGGACAACCTCTCTTATGAAGAGATTGTAGTTAATTTTAAACTATCAGATTCGTAGGCTGAGGAACAAAGAATACCCTATAGTCAAAGTTTTTTGGAAAAATCAGTCTGTTGAGGGAGCTACTTGGGAATCAGAAGAAGACATGCGTACCAAGTACCATCACCTTTTCTCCACCAACCCAGATCAAGCTCAAGGTAACAGTCCTTCTTAAGCTTATTCAGTTTCACATTCAGCATTCAATATAACTAGATATTTTATTTCGTGTTCATGTTCCATCATAATTTTTTTATCAAGTACCATTGAAAATTCAGTCATGAATACATGTATCTGTCCAGTAAATAATCATACATCAGATATACATTCTCATTGTGAGAACCTCAGTCATGCATTCATGAATCAGTTACACGTGCATCAGATATGCATATTCAGTATAATGCATTCAGTTTGTCAGTCATAAGATTATGTTCCAGCTACACATGTTTGTATTATTGTTTCCTCACTAAGTCAGTTCCATTTGAGGATGAATGTTCTCAAGGGACAGATATTATAATACCCGTTTCTTTTTCCTAGCTAGAAATTATCTTGAGGATGCTAGGACTTACCTTTAAATGTAATCCTATATTTGTACATATGATATTTTTTAGATTTTCACTTTCTATCTTATGGGAAATTGAGTTAGCTTTCCAAAGGTATCAATTTTGTCCAAATCTGACATCGGACGTTAAATATATTGACCTTTTACTTAGAACTGTCTGAAATGATGATGGCCAAGTTGACGGACCGCCACATATGTGATAGACCGCCACTTTTACCATCACAGCCAAGGAATTTGAACCACATACTGGATAAGAACTGAAGAACGAGTTGACGGACTGTCAAAGTTATGATGGACTGCTATCCAGGCGGTCAACTCTTATCCAGTGAACCTCATTTCTGGTCCACGTCTGATGGGCTAAGTAACAGATCATCAAGTGTCTGATGAACCGTCAGTCAGACCATCACATGCCATATTTATTTTATTTCCATGTCATTTTAAAAGGGGTATTTTAGTCACTTACCACTCACTTACATATACCTAAATAAGTCTGAATTCAACCATTATGCTTATTATTATTTCACAAACAAAAGCTAGGGTTTCTCTCTAAATTTAATCTACAAGGATAAGACACAATTCTCTTCAAGAATCAAAGGATTTAAAAACCTTCAAGTTCAAAAACACCAAGAACCTTGAGTCAGTATGCGTAGTGTTCATTTATGGACTACTTTCGTTCAGAGAGTTCAAGAACCATGCTTTTAAATAAGAAACTTTGATTTCCTTGTTGTTATATGATCTTTTTTAAGCCTCAAGATATTAATTTAAGTTGACTTCCATAATGTATACATTCTTTTAGTTAAATCCCATGAATTTGGGTTGTTCAAGATGATTAAAATTGTTGAGAAAACCTCTGCCCCAAAGTGTGCATGCTAGGTGTTTTCTAAAATGGCTATAATGCTAAAAATCATGTTCCCATGATCCCATTGTATTTAAATAACAAGCTATGTCAACTCTTCATATGATTCCACATGAACTTCCATGCTATTGATATATGTTGCAAGTATGATTATGCAATGAACATAATAATAAGGTTGTGCAAGTACTTTCATGTGACATGAAATCCTTCTCATGTATACATTGTTGATAACCATGCTTAGTATGAAATCCCTTATGTACAATATTATCAATGGTGGACTCAAATCTTGTGATCAAGTCATGTCATGTGTATCAGTTTCCTTACATCAAGTCCTAGTGGTATCTGTACCCAAAAAATATATTTATGTGCCAAGATCCAAGTTACGTTACGCCAATAATCTCAGTCAAGCCATGATATTTATAACTGAGTCATTCATGTGACTCAAGAAACTATCGAAATCTCATGATCTCAGTAAAATATCAGATAGTAGTGATATTCCATCAGTCAACAAAATTCACTTACTCAGTCTATGTACAATTAGTTAAATCATGTTCGGTCTCTTAAGATGGGAGTAGAAGTTAGCACCGAGTGAACCAAAGGATGGGAACTCACCTGCCAGTTTAGTGTGTGATTCTTAGCCGTCATCCTTGTGTTACAGAACTACGTAGCCAGTGTAGGCTGAGACATCTTAACTTATTAGACTAGGGCTGATGAGGTTACTTAACTTGTCAGTTTAGGGTTCCCACCATTCTTATTTGACTACCTGGCAGATGAGGGTCACTCACAACTGCCCTTACTAGTGGCGCATTATTGACACCCCTCTGGTCGGGGCAGTGATTGGACCCCATCTTAGCTATATGCATTATTGGGGCATGTCAATTAAGAAACTACCTTCAACAGTTTTAGACTCAGTCTCGGTAAAAGAACTTAGACAATTCTTTAGACACCAGTATACCAGGACTGTTAGATAAAGTCAAATTCAGTTATAATACAAAACTCAGATAGTTCCATAAGATGTAGGACATACATACATAGTCACCAATGTATTTAGAACTACAGTATTATTCATAATAAGTTATCAGTAAACTACGTATTAGCGTGCAAATTTACCTATCACCATTCGCTATCTCAGTTTCTATGTATGTATGTTTGCACTTTTACATTCATATCAGTCAGTTAGTTAGCTTTTTCAATGCATGTAACCCTATTTATGTTAAACCTACCTCACTCGTATGCTCAGTAGTCCAGTTGTACTGACATATTCATGCTATGGTGATTTCTCTTTATGTTATACCATACGTTCAGAGACATGAGTTCCAGACCAGTATTAGCAGTCGTATTCTAGTATACAGAGTTGCAGTGAGTCATCTTTATTCGAGGATGATATAATTTGATTTATTTATTATTTTAGTTAGCTATCAGCTTATAGAGTTAGTTGGAGACATGTTCCTTCAACTCCTTATTCAGACAGTGTTAGAGGCTTTTAGATTTAGTTCAGATTTGCTTTGGTTTTCAGTAGTTTTTGGTATCTTTCACCCATATGGATGTTATTTTACCATATTCATTTTTTAGTTGAATCTTATGCACTATATGTTTATGTTTTCGATATTATTATGATATATATTATAGGGTACAGGTACATAAATTAGTCATGGGTTAGTTTGTGGTCCTTCGGGGTCATAAGCACCATGTAGTATTCTAGTTCAAAAAAATCCAGGCGTTACAAACTAGGTATCAGAGCCTAAGGTTCATTAAAGTCATAGGAAGTCTAAAAGTCGCATCTAGTAGAGTCTTGTGCATGGGTGTGTTGCATGCCACATTTATGTGCAAGACATTATAAGATGTTTTATGAACAGTTTCCTTTCTTTTAGTATTCATATCATGCTAGAGAGCATAATCTCAAGTTAAACTCTCAGTCTAATCCATTCTTCTCTTATTTTGGAACATGCCTCCAAAGAGAAGAAACCACCCAGCTCCTCATCTTGAAGATCCTTTGGGAGAATATGTTTCTCATGTGGAGTTTAGAGCGACCAATTATTCCAGCCAATCCAGTGGAAAATTCTACAGCAACCAGGATTTGGGACTTCACTCGAATGAACTCTATATCTTTCTTTGGGTCTAAGTATAATAAAGACCCTCAGAAGTTCATTGACCAAGTCCAGAAGGTCATTGACATCATAGGAGTTACATCTATTCAGAGCGCCGAGTTAGCTTCATACAAGTTACAGGATGTTACTCACACTAGGTAAAAATATTGGATGAGGATATAGGATGTAGGTGCTACAGAGTTTGAGTAATTTATCACAACTTTCTTAGATAGATCCTTTTCCCAAGAGCTGAGAGAGGCCAGAGTTAAGGAATGTCCTCAACCAGGCACTCAGGGTCAGCAGAATTGTTCCACAGCTCAGTCCAATCGCCCGAACTAGTAGGGTGCCACTTCCAATTTTACTAGTGGGCAACGCCCAAATAGACTCTATTCACTATAGACTAGACAGGAAAATTCTACTAATGTCATTACTGGTACATTACAGATTTTCCATGTTTATATTTATGCTTTAGTAGATCCAGGTCCATCCTTGTCTTTTGTCATTCCATACATCACAGGCAATTTCAGAATCAGTCTCGAAATTTTAGTAGAGACCTTTTTAGTTTCTACCCTAGTGGGTAAAACCATCATAGCCCGGTGGCTATACAGGAACTACCCAATTATGATTTTCAGAAATCTACATCAGCAGATTTAGTCAAACTAGAGAGGACTGATTTTAATGTCATTCTCGACAAAGATTGGCTTCATTCTTGCTATGCCACAGTCGACTACAGGACCCGAATATTTCAATTTCAATGCCCGAATAATCCCATCCTAGAGTGGAATGGTAGTACTTTATCTTTTAGGGTCAACGTATTTCCTGCCTTTGGGCAAGGAAAACGATTTCAAAGGGGCGTGTGTATTATCCCCTGTATGTAAAGGATTGCAGTTCCAAATCTCCAAATATTGAATCAATTCTAGTTGTTAATGAATATTCAGACATCTTTCCCGAAGATCTTCCAGGCATTAGTCCCAAAAGATACTCAGCCTATCTCTATCGCCATAAAGGATGGCACCAGTTGAACTCAAAGAACTAAAAGATCAATTGCAGGACCTCTTACATAAGGGATTCATCAGGCCCAATGTATCCCCATGGGGTGCACCAGTCTTATTCGTGTGCAATAAAGATGATTCTCTCAGGATGTGTATTGATTATCGTCAGCTCAACAAAGTTACGGTCAAGAATAGGTATCCACTTCCCAGAATAGATGATTTGTTTGACCAATTTAAGGGTGCCAGTTATTCCTCCAAGATATACTCCGATCAAGCTATATCAACTCAGAGTTAGGGAAAGTGACATCCAAAAGATAACTTTGTATACTCGGTATGGTCACTACGAATTTCTAGTCATATCCTTTGGTCTTAATAATGCCCCTGCACCCTTCATGGACTTGATAAATTGGGTGTTCAAGCAGTACTTATACATGTTCATCATAGTCTTCATAAATTATATTCTGGTTATTCTAGCATGGAGCGTGATCATTCAGACCATCTTAGGATTGTTCTTCAGTCTCACAAAGACTATCAGTCATTCACTAAGTACAGTAAGTGCGAATTTTTGCTAAGATCAGTAGCATTCCTTGGTTATATTATTTCTGGTGATGGTATTAGAGTAGATTGTCAAAAACTGAAGCGTTAATAAACTGGTCTCGCCCTGTCTCTCCATCATATATAAGGAGTTTCTTAGGTTTGGATGGCTATTACAACAGTTTGTCAAGGATTTTCTCCTATTGCACATCCTATGTCTAGATTGACTCAGAAGAATGTTAAGTTTCAGTGGTCAGATTAATGTTAGAAGAGTTTTCTGGATTTGAAGAGTCGACTCACCTCAGCTCTAGTTCTAGCTCTTCTAGATGGTTTAAATGGTTTTGTAGTCTATTGTGATATATCCAGAGTGGGTTTAAGTTGGGACCTTATGATGCATAGTAAAGTCATAGCCTACTCCTTAGATAGTTAAAGCCCCTTGAGAAGAATTATCCTACCCATGATCTTGAGTTAGCAGTCGTAGTATTTTCCCCAAAGATTTGGAGGCATTATTTATATGGAGTTCATGTAGATGTCTTCACTGATCATAAGAGTCTCCAGTATTTCTTTTCTCATAAAGATCTCAATATTAATCAGAGAAGGTTGTTAGACCTCTTGAAAGATTATGATATAAGTGTCCTTTATCACCTATGTGAGGCCAACGTTTTGGCTGATGCTCTCAGTAGACTATTATTGGGTATTTTTTCTCATGTTGAGGATAGCAAGAAAAATATAGCCTAGGAAATCCATCAGCTTCCAGACTAAGAGTTTGCTAAGTCGACACTTCAAAGGGTGGTGTAGGTGTTCAAAGTAGTTCAAAGTTATCTCTAGTTTTCAAGGTAAAAGAAAAGCAAGACAGGGATCCCAGCCTTGTCAAGCTAAAATAATCAGTTCTAAATTAGATAGTAGAGGCTTTCTCCCAAGAGGGTGATGGTGTTATTCATTGTTAGGGTCGTCTTTGTGTTCCGGGTGTAGATAGATTAAGGCAAAAAATTCTTGTAGAAGCGTATGGTCTGCGATATTCTATTCATCCATGGGATACATAATATGTAATGCGACTTGTTGGAGATCAATTGGTGGAGTGGGATGAAAAGAGATGTTGCAGAATTTATGGCTAAGTGCTCTACATGTCATCAGGTTAAGATAGAGCATCAAAAACCTAGTGGGTCCGTGTAGGAGTTCACCATTTCTATTTGGAAGTGGGAAGAACTGAACATGGATTTCATGATGGGTTTGCCTCAAACATAATTCAGTTTGGGTTATTGAAGATAAAATGCCCAAGTCAACTCATTTCCTTCCAGTTTGTACGTCTTATTCAGTCGAGGATTACGCCAAATTCTATATCATGGAGTTGGTTAGATTACGCGGTGTTCTATTATCTATCATCTCAGACAGAGGTACACATTTCACCTTTCACTTTTGGAAAGCATTTCAAAAGGGTTTTAGTACCCAAGTACATCTCAGTACAACCTTTCATCCTCAGACAAATGGCCAAGTAGAGAGGACCATTCAGACTCTTAAAGATATGCTAAGGGCGTGTGCAATAGATTTCAGGGGAAGTTAGGACGACCACTTTCCCTTGATTGACTTTCCATACAACAATAGCCATAATTCTAGTATTCAGATGGATCCATTCCAAGCTCTCTATGATTTGAGGTTTAGATCTCCAGTTGTTTGGTTCAAAGTTTGTGAGTCCTCAGTCATCGATCCTGACTTGGTATTTGATGCCTTAGAGAAAGTTTAGTTGATCGGAGAGAGATTTGGGTTGCTCAGAGCCAACAAAAGTCTTATGCAGATGTTCATAAAAAGCATCTCGAGTTCGAGGTCAATGACTCTGTCTATCTTAAGATCTCTCCCTTGAAGGGAGTGTAGAGGTTCGGCAAGAAAGGGAAACTCAGTCCCCACTACGTCAGTCCCTTTAGAATTCTCAGTTTCTTCTATAAGGTAGCTTATGAGCTTGAATTGCCTTCAGATCTGACTTAGTTCATCCGTTCTACCATGTCTCCTTGCTCAAGAGGTACATCGGTGACCCAGCAGTTGTGGTCCCTATTCAGAACATTGATGTTCAGGACAACCTCTCTTATAAAGAAATTCCAGTCAAAATTTTGGACTATCAGATTCGTAGGCTGAGGAACAAAGAAGTACTTCTAGTCAAAGTTCTTTGGAAAAATCAGTCCGTTGAGGGACCTACTTGGGAAGCAGAAGCAGACATGCGTATCAAGTACCCTCACCTTTTTTTCACCAACCTAGATCAAGCTCAAGGTAACAGTCCTTCTTAAGCTTATTTAGTTTCACGCTCAGCATTCAATACAACTGGATATTTAATTTCCTTTTCATGTTCCATCACAAATTTAGTTTCAAGTACCATTGCATATTCAGTCATGTATACATGTATCAGTCCAATAAATTATTATGCATCAGATATGCATTCTCATTGTGAGAACCTCAGTCATGCATTCATGAATCAATTACACGTTCATCAGATATGTATGTTTAGTATAACACGTTTAGTTTGTCAGTCATAAGATCATGTTCTAGATACTCATGTTCAGATTGTTGTTTCCCCTCTCAGTCAGTTCCATTCGAGGATGAATGTTCTCAAGGGGGAGATATTGTAATACCCGTGATTTTTCCTACCTAGAAATCATCTCAAGGATGCTAGTACTTATTTTGAAATGCAAATCTATCTTTATAAATGTGGTATTTTTGATATATTCACTTTCTATTATATGTAAAATTGAGTTAGCTTTCTAACGGTACCAATTTTGTCCAAATCCAAAATTAGATGAGGAAGTTATGGATGTTTTACTTTGAACTATCGGAAATACCCAGGTATGACAGCCAATTTAACGGGCCGCCACATAAGTGATGGACCGCCACTTTGATTTTCACAACTAAGGAAGTTGAGCCACGTACTGGATAAGGACTGAGAGATAAGTTAACGGACCATCAAAGTTGTGATGGACCGTCAACCAGGTCGTCTACTCTTATCCAGTGAACCTCATTTCTAGTCCACGTCTAATGGGCTAAGTGATGGACCGTCAAGTGTCTGGAGGACCATCAGTCAGGCCATCACATGCCAGGTTCAATTTATTTCTAGGTCATTTTAACAGGGGTATTTTGGTCACTTATCACTCGCCTACATATACCCAGATAAGTCCGAATTCAGCCATTATGCTCATTATTATTTCACGCAAAAAAAAATTAGGGTTTCTCTTTAAATTTAATCTCCAAGAACATGACCCAATATTCTTTAATAATCAAAGGATGTCAAACCTTTTATGTTCAAAAACATCAAGAACCCTGAGTCAGGTATGCATAGTGTTCATCTATGGACCCCTTTCGTTCATAGAGTTCAAGAACCATGCTTTTAAATGAGAAAATTTTATTTCCTTGTTATGTCATGTTTTTTATGTTAATGATCATTGTTTATGCTTCAATTTATCTATTTAAGTTGAATTCCATGATGTATGCATTCTTGTAGTTAAAACCGATGAATTTAGGTGGTTCAAGATGATTAAAATTGTTGAGAAAACCAATGCCCCTAACTGTGCATGCAAGGTGTTTGTTAAAATGCGTAGAATGCTAAATATCATGTTCCCATGACCCCATATTATTTAAATGACAAGATATTTCAACTATTAAGATGATTCCACATGAACTTCCATGCTATTGCTATGTTTTGCTAGTATTATTATGCAATGAACATGATATTAAGGTTGTGCAAGTACTTTCATGTGTCATGAAATCCTTTCCATGCCATACAATGTCGATAACCATGCATAGTATGAAATCCTTTATGTATAATATTATGAATTGTCGAGTCAAATCTTGTGATCAAGTCATGTCATATGTGTCAGTTCCTTCCATCGAGTCCTGGGGGTATTCATACCCCAAAAATATAGTTTTATGCTAAGAGCCAAGTCATGTTACCCCGATAATCTCAGTCAAGCCATATCTATAGAACTCAGGCAGTCATGTGACTCAAGAAACCTCCAAAATCTCATGATCTCAGCAAAATCTTACATAGTATTTCTATTCTGTCAGTCAACAGAAGTCAGTTGCTCAGTCTATGTACAATCAGTTAAATCATGTTTAGTTTCTTCATATGGAAGTAGAAGTTAACACTGATTAAACCCAAGGATGGGAGCTTACCTGCCAGTTTGGGGTGTAATTCTTAGCAGTCATCGTTGTATTCTAGAACTACGTATCCAACATAGGTTGAGATATCTTAACCTGTTAGACTAGGGTTGATGAGGTGGCTTAACCTGTCAGATCAGGGTTCCCACCATTCTTATTTAAATAACTACCAAATGAGGGTCACTCACAACTGTCCTTACCAATGGAGCGGTATTGACACCTCTCCAGTTGGGGCAGAGATTGGACCCCTACTTAGCTATATGCATTATTGGGGAATGTCGATTAAAGAACTACCTCCCACAGTTTCAGGCTCAATCTCAATAAAAGAACTCAGATAGTTCTTCAAATATCAGTATACCAGGACTGCAAAATATATTCTAATTCATTTATAGTATGGAACTCAGATAGTTCCATCAGACCCAGGACTGTCAGACACAATCACCCATGTTGACATAACCATAGTTTCAGTCATGTCCAAAATCAGTAAATTATGTATTACTGTACAGATTTAACTATCACACATTCGCGATATCAGTTTCTATGTATGCATGTTTGTACTCTCATATTTATATGAGTCAGTGAGTTAGCATTGTTCATGCAGGTAACCCTATTTATGTTCAGCCTACCTCACTCGTATACTCAGTACTCCAGTTGTACTAATGCATTCACGCTATGGTGCTTTCTGTTTATGTTACACCATAGCTTCACAAACACGAGTTCCAGACTAGGAGTAGCAGTTGCATTCCAGTATACAGAGTTGCAGTGACTCTTCTTCATTCGAGGATGATATGATTTGATTTATTTATTTATCATTTCAGTTAGATATCAATTTACAGATTTAGTTGGAGACATGTTCCTTCAACTCTTTATTCAGACAGTGTTTAAAGGCTTTCAGATTTATTTTAGATTTGATTCATTTTTCAGTTGTTTTGGGTATCTTTCACCCATATGGATGTTATTTTATCAAATTATTTGTTCAGTTGAACCTTATGGCCTACATGTTCATATTTTCCATATTATTATGATATATATTGTTGTGTTCAGGTACAAATATCAGTCCTGCGTTAGCTTGTGATCCTTTGAGGTTATAACACCATGTAGCATTCTGGTTTAGAAAACTCAGAGCGTTACAAACTAGGTATCAAAGCCTAAGGTTTAATTGAATCCTTAGAAGTCTGAAAGCTGCATCTAGTAGAGTCTTCTGTATGGGTGTGTTCGCTACATTTATGTGCAAGAGGCTATAAGATGTTTTAGGAATAGTTTCCTTTCTTTCGGTATTCATATTGTGCAGGTGAGAATAATCCCAAGTTAAACTCTCAATCTAATCCGTTCTTCTCTTATTTTAGAATATGCCTCTAAAGAGAACAAACTAGCCAGCTCCTCAGCCCGAAGATCCTTTGGACGAACATGTTTCTCATGCCGAGTTTAGAGCCGTATTCGCCATACTTGCTCAGTCTGTGGCTTCCCAGAATGAATGGCCACCAGTTATTTCGGCCAATCCAATGGTAAATTCTACAGCAGCCAAGATTAAGGACTTCACCTGAATGAATCCTCTATCTTTCTTTGGGTCTAAGTCTAATGAAAACCCTTGGGACTTCATTGACCATGTCCAAAAGGTCATTGACATCATGGGTGTTACTTCTGTTAAGAGTGTCGAGTTAGCTGCATGTCAGTTATAGGATGTTGCTCACACTTGGTATAAATAATGGAATTCTGAGAGGTTAGAAGATGTAAGTCCTATAGTGTAGGAGGATTTTTTTCATGACTTTCTTAGATACATTCTTCCCCAAGAGCTAAGGAAGTCCTCGGAGTTAGAAGAATCGTTCCACAGCTCAGTCCAGTCACCTGAACCAGTAGGGTGCCACTTCCACTGCTACTAGATGGAAATGCTTAAATAGACTTTATGTTCTTCGAACTCGACAGGATCAAGAAAATTCTCCTGATGTCATTACTGGTACGTTACAGATTTTTCATGTTCATGTTTATGCTTTTCTAGATCCATGAGCATCCTTGTCTTTTGTCACTCCCTACATAGCAGGAAATTTCAGAATTAGTCCTAAAATTATAACAGAGCCCTTTTCAATCTCTACCATAGTGGGTAAAACCATCATAGCCCGGTGGGTATGCAGGAACTGCCCAATTATGGTATTTCAGAAATCTACATCAGCAGGTTTAGACGAATTAGAGATGACTAATTTTGATGTCACTCTCGATATATATTGGCTTCATTCTTGCTATGCCATAATCGACTACAGGACCCGGATAGTTTAATTTTTATTCTTGAATAATCTTGTCCTAGAGTGGAAGGGGGGTAATTCATCTTTTAGGTGTCAGCTTGTTTTCTACCTTCGAGCAGGGAAAATAATGTCAAAGAGGTATGTGTATCATCCCGTGCATGTGAAGAATTCTAGTTCCAAATCTCCCAGTCTTGAATCAGTTCCAGTTGTTAATGAATATTCATACGTCTTTCACGACGATCTTCCATGCATTCCACCCAAAAGGAAATTAGACTATGGCATATACCTTCTCCCAAATAGTCAGCCTATCTCTATTTCTCCATACAGAATGGCACCAGTAGAACTCAATGAACTAAAAAATCAGTTGAAAGATCTCTTAAATAAGGGATTCATCAGGCCCAGTGTATCCCCATGGGATTAACCAGTCTTATTCGGGCACAAGAAAGACGATTCTCTCTGGATGTCTATTAATTTCCATCAGCTTAACAAAGTTACGATCAAAAATAGGTATCCACTTCCTATAATAGATGATATGTTTGACCAGCTTCAGGGTGCCATTTATTTCTCCAACATAGACCTCAGATCAGGCTATCATCATCTCAGAGTTAGGGAATGTGACATCTCAAAGACAACTTTCCGTACTTGGTATGGTCGTTTTGAATTTTAAGTCATGCCTTTTGGTCTTAACAATGCCCCTACAACCTTTATGGACTTGATGAATAGGGTTTTCAAGCAGTACTTGGACATGTTCGTCATAGTCATAGTCTTCTTAGATGATATTCTAGTCAATTCTCGCATGGATCGTGATCATTCAGACCATCTCAGGATTGTTCTTCAGGATCTTAGAGACCATCAGTTGTTCGCCAAGTTGAGTAAGTGCAAATTTAGGCTAAGATCAGTAGCATTCCTTGGTCATATTATTTTGGATGATAGCATTACAGCAGATCCTCAGAAAACTAAATGATAAGAAACTGGCCTCGCCCTATCTCTCCATCAGATATCAGGAGTTTTTAAGGTTTGGCGGTCTAACACATACTTTTTAGCAAAGTATTTTCTTCTATTGCATCTCCTATGTCTAGATTGACTCAGAAAAAGGTTATGTTTCGATGGTCAAATTCATGTGAGAAGAGTTTTCAGGAGTTAACGATTCAACTTACCTCACCTCTAGTTCTAGCTCTTCTAGATGGTTTGGATGGTTTTGTAGTCTATTGTGATGCATCCAGAGTGTTTTTAGGTTGTGCACTCATATAGCATGGTAAATAGCCTATGCCTCCAGACAGTTAAAGCCCCATTAGAAGAATTATCCTACTCATGATCTTGAGTTAGCAGTTGTAGTATTTTCCCTAGAGATTTGGAGGCATTATTTATATGGAGTTCATGTAGATGTCTTCACTGATCATAAGAGTGTCCATTATGTCTTTTCTCAGATAGATCTTAATATTTGTTAGAGAAGGTGGTTAGAGCTCTTGAATGATTATGTCATGAGTGTCTTTATCACCCGAGCAAGGCCAACATTGTGGCCGATGCTCTCAGTAAACTCTTCATAGGTAGTGTTTATCACGTTGTAGATAGCATAAAAAAGATAGCCCACAAAATCTATCAGCTTGCCTGACTAGGCGTTTGCTTAGTCTACTCTTCAGAGGATGGTGTATGTGTTCAGAGTAGTTTTGAGTTATCTCCAGTTTTCGAGGTGAAAGAGAAGCAAGACAGGGATCTCATCCTTGTCAAGCTAAAAGAATTAGTTTAGAATCAGAAAGTAGAGGCTTTCTCCCAAGGGGTAGATGGTGTTCTTCATTGTCTGGGTTATCTGTGTGTTCCAGGTGTAGATGACTTGAGGTAGTGAATTCATGCAAAAGTGCATGGTCCATGATACACTATTCATCTAGGGGCCACTAAGATTTATCGTGACTTGCTGGAGACCTATTAGTCGAGTGGGATGAAAAAAATATTGCAGATTTTGTGGCTAAGTGCTCTACATGTCAGCAGGTTAAGATAGAGCATCAGAAACCTAGTGGGTCCATGCATGAGTTCACTGTTCCTACTTGGAAGTGGGAAGAAGTGAAAATGAATTTCATGATAGGTTTACCTCTAACTCATCATCAGCATGATTCAGTTTGGGTTATTGTATACAGAATGACAAAGTCAGCTCATTTCCTTCCTGTTCGTACCTCTTATTGAGCCAAGGATTATGCCAAACTCTATATCAGAGAGTTGGTCTGATTACATGGTGTTCCATTATCTATCATCTCAGACAGAGGTACACAGTTCACCTCTCACTTTTGGAAAGCATTCCAAAAGGTTCTTGGTACCCAAGTCCATCTCAGTACAATATTTTATCCTCAGATAGATAGCCAAGCAGAGAGGACCATTCAGACCATTCAGGATATGATAAGGGTGTGTTTAATTGATTTCACAAAAAGTTGGGAAAACCACTTTCCCTTGATTGAGTTTGCACATAACAATAGCTAACATTCCCGTATTCAAATGGCTCCATTCAAAGCTCTCTATGATAGGAGGTGTACATCTCCAGTCGGTTGGTTCGAAGTTAGTGATGCCTTAGCTATCGGTCCGTACTTGGTATTCAATGCCTTAGAAAAAGTTCAGTTGATGAGAGAGATACTTTGGGATACTCAGAGCCGACAGAAGCCTTATGCATATATTTGTAGAAAATATCTTAAGTTCGAGGTCAATGGTTATGTCTATCTCAAGATATCTCCCATGAAGGGAGTGAAGAGGTTCGATAAGAAAGGGAAACTCAGTCCCCGCTATGTCGGTCCCTTCAGGATTCTCAGTCACTTTAGTAAGGTAGCTTATAATCTCAAATTGCCTTCAGTCATGCATAAAAGTACCATTCAAAATTCAGTCATGCATACATGGATCAGTCCAGTAAATAATCAGGCATCAGATATACAATCTCATTGCGAGAACCGTAGTCATGCATTCATGAATCAGTTACACATGCATCAGATATGAATGTTCAGTATAACACATTCAGTTTGCCATTCGTAAGATCATGTTCCAGCTACTCATGTTCGTATTATTGTTTCTCTCTTAGTTTGTTCCATTCGAGGATGAATGTTCTCAAGGCAGAGATATTGTAATGCTTTGCTATTTTCCTAGCTAAAAATCATCTCAAGGATGCTAGTACTTACTTTAAAATGTAAAACTATCTTTGTACATATGGTATTTTATAAATTTTCACTTTTTATCACGTGAAAAATTAGGTTAGCTTTCCAACGGTACCAATTTTTTCAATATCCGACATCAGACGAGGTAGTTATGGAAGTTTTACTTAGAACTGTCAGAAACACCCAGGCATGATATCCAAGTTGACGGACCGCCACATTGACCATCACAGCCAAGGCTGTTGAGCCACGTACTGGATAAGGACTGACGGACGATTTGACGGACCGTCAAAGTTGTGACGGACCGTTATCGAGGCCGTCAACTATTATCCAGTGAACCCTATTTATGGTCCATGTCTGAAGGTCTAGTGACGGACCATTAAGTGTCTAACGGACCGTCACATGCCACTTTCAGTTTATTTCCAGGTCATTTTAATAGGGGAATTTTGGTCACTTATCACTCGCCTACATATACCTAGATAAGTCCGAATTCAGCCATTATGCTCATTATTATTTCATGCAAAAAAAACTAGGGTTTCTCTCTAAATTTAATCTCCAAGAACAAGACCCAATCTTCTTCAAGAATTAAAGGATTTCAAATCCTTCAAGTTCAAAAACTTTTAGAACCCTAATTCAGGTATGAGTAGTGTTCATCTATGGACCCCTTTCGTTCATAGAGTTCAAGAACCATGCTTTAAAATGAGAAATTTTGATTTCCTTGTTTTTATGTGATGTTGTTCATTTTAATAATCATTATTTAAGCTTCAAGATATTAATTTAAGTTGACTTCCATGATATATGCATGCTTGTAGTTAAAACCCATGAATTTTGGTGGTTTAAGATGATTAAAATGGTTGAGAAAACCTATGCCCCAAAGTCTGCATGCCAGGTGTTTGTTAAATTGATTAGAATGCTAAAAATCATGTTCCCATGACCCCATAGTATTTAAATGATAGGATATGTCAACTCTTAAGATGATTCCACATGAACTTCCAGGCTATTGCTATGTTTTGCTACTATGATTATGCAATGAACATGATATTAAGGTTGTGCAAGTACTTCCATGTGACATGAAATCCTTTCCATACAATACATTATTGATAACCATGCTTAGTATGAAATCCCTTATGTATGATATTATGAATTGTGGACTCAAATCTTGTGGTCAAGTCATATCATGTGTGTCAGTTTCCTTCCATCGAGTCCTAGGGATATTCGTACCCAAAAAATATTATTATGTGCCTAACGCCAAGGTACGTTACACTGATAATCTCAGTCAAGCTATGATCTGTAGAACTCAGTCAGTCATGTGACTTAGGAAACCTTCGAAAGCTCATGATCTCAGGAAAATCTCAGATAATAGTGCTATTTTGTCAATTAACGGAAGTTAGTTACTTAGTCTATGTATAGTCAGTTAAATCATGTTCAGTCTCTTCAGATGGGAGTAGCAGTTAGCTCCGATTGAACTACATTGCTAGTGTAGGTTTAGACATCTTAACCTTTCAGACTAAGGTTTATGAGGTAGCTTAACCTTTCAATTTAGGGTTCCCATCATTCTCATTTGAGTACCTTCCAGATGAGGGTCACTCACAACTGTCCTTACCAGTGGTGCAGTATTAACACCCCTCCAATCAGGGCAGAGATTGGACCCTAATTTAGCTATATGAATTATTCGGGCATGTCTATTAAACAACTACCTCCCACAGTTTCAGACTCAGTCTTAATAAAAGAACTCAGAAAGTTCTTCAGATACCAGATTACCAGGACTATTAGATACAGTCAAATTCAGTTATAATACAAAACTTAAATAGTTCATCAGATGCAGGGCTGTCAGACACAGTCACCCATGTATTCAAAACTATAGTATCAGTCATGATCAGTTATCAATTAACTATGTATTACCGTACAGATTTATCTATCATGCATTCGCGATCTCAGTTTCTATGTATTCATGTTTGCATTCTCATGTTCATATCAGTCAGTTAGTTAGCATTGTTCATGCATGTAACCCTATTTATATTCAGCCTACATCACTCGTATACTTAGTACTCCATTTGTACTGACACATTCGCGCTATGGTGCTTTCTCTTTTTGTTATACCATAGGTTCAGAGACACGAGTTCCAAGCCAGCAATAGCAGTCATATTCCAGTATACAAGCAGTGAGTCCTCTTCATTCAAGGAAAATATGATTTGATTTATTCATTTGTTATTTTAGTTAGCTATCAGTTTACGAAGTTAGTAGGAGACATGTTCCTTCAACTCCTTATTCAGACAGTGTTTAGAGGCTTTCAGATTTAGTTCAGATTTGATTCAGTTTTCAATTGTTTTGGGTATTTTTCACTCATATGGATGTTATTTTACCAGATTCTTTATTCAGTTAAACCTTGTGGCCTACATGTTCATGTTTTCCACATTATTATGATATATATTATAGTGTACAGGTACATATATCAGTCATGAGTTAGCTTGTGGTCCTTCGGGTCCATAAGCACCGTGTAGCGTTCTGGTTCAGAAAAATCGGGGCATTACAAACTTGCTTTTTTTCTTTTTTCATTTTGTCATTGTCTTATTAACTTCATTGTGATAATTTTATTAAAAGTAGTTTTATGAATTAACTTTGTTATGAATTATGTTAATTTGGTTTTTAAGTAGTTTTATTAATTTTATATATTAATAATTTTTTTGCTAGAGTAAGATTAATCCATTTTGCTTAAAAAGATTTAAAAATATATAAATCGTAATTGATAAACTGAAAAGAGAGGAAAAATTCATTTGTAAGGGAGCGAGACGAGTTGTGGAAGAATCCAAAATTCCATGCAAAATAAAGTGAGAAAAAGAATAAAACTGGATAGTATAAAATTAATTTGAGTTTATAAAAGATGAACAAATGCCTTTTATGATAGATGAGCTTTAGGCGTGCTTAAAATGTTTGTCTCAATTAAGAATGCAGCGTACACATCTTTCTCAAATTTTTAAAAATAATTCAAGGATGCAATAGTGCACCTTGGCAAAGATTGTTTGAAAAATAACTTTCACTAGTTTAATATAAAAGATATAGACAGATATATTCGGTATACTAAAAATGAGCGAATTTAGGCCTTAACATGACTCATAAAAATAGTTTAAGTTAAGATAAGTCAATAAAAGAGATCGTGCTAGAACCACGGGACCTCGGTCAACAGAATTCCTTACCCAGTCTTCTATTTTTGTAGACCAGCAAAGAGTCATTTTCTTTTGATTAGGGATTCAATAAGGTGATTTGGAATACCATAACTCAATTTCAAGTGACGACTCTATAAATAAAATAATCTATATTCAATACTGTCACTTTAATTTGAAAAAACCTTCAACTCGATCCCCTTCTGGCAAGGGGAGATGTCACACCCCTTTTTCGCCCGCAGGGTCAGAGTCGAAGCAAAGGTTTTTTCTAATTAAAGTGAAGGTATTGAATAGTAATTAATCTATTTACAGAGTCACCACTTGGAATTGAGTTATGGTGTTCTAAGTCACCTTTTTTGAATCCCTAATCAAAAGGAAATGACTCTTTGTTATGGTCTCTGAAAACAAAAGACTGGGTAAGAAATTCTGTTGACCGAGGGGAAGGTGTGAGGCACCCCTCGAGTCCCGTGATTCTAGCACAGTCGCTTTTATTGAATTATACTTAGCTTTAACTATTTTTTATAAATTATGTTAAGGCCGAAATCACTCATTTTTATTTTACGGGAAGTAGCTACGTATATCTTTTATGTTAAATAAATCAATAAAAAATTAATTCTAGAAAAATAGTCTCCAAGGTGCATTATTGCATCCTTGAAATTTAAATGTCTCGAAAAGATACGTACGCCGCATTCTTAATTGAGACGAATATTTTGAACGTGCCTAAAATTTGCCTAATGTTAAAGACATTGATTTGCTTCTTGTAAACTCGAGACCATTTCTTATCCATTTTATTCTCATTCTTTCTCATATTTTGCAATGAGTCTTAAATTAATTCGCAACTATTACTCAAGCTTATATATTTATCCCGGAATTTAAAATGATTTATCCCACAAAATATTTTCTAGCCTAAGAAATCTTGTGATTATACATAACTCAATAGAAAACCCAAAAAAGTATAACATAAAGGCATGATCAAAATATTAACAACATGAGACTACTAAACAAACAATTAAAATGACAAGAAAATAAACTTTTCTATTTAATCATAAATCATTTAATTAGAGTAGACAAATTCCGAGCCCAAACAATGATAGCCAAATTTAGATGGATATATATACATATATTTTCCTATTCAACAACCAATTAAATTATTACTTCTCATGCGTATTTTGGATTCAAATGATATTTTACGTAAAGAAACCAACAATACCAAACTACTCTTAAGTAACTTTATCTTTTTACACTGTTTTAATTACTTTATCATAGATATACCTACAACTAACAGTAGCATAATATCCTTGGAATAGTTTGATTAAATGGGACAAACTACAAATGTGATATTTATTGATCGTATCCCGCGTAGGTGCGTACTTACTTGTCAGACTTAAACAAAAATGTGAAGATAAAATATTTTAAAACTAAAACTACATAAATTGATCCTAATAATAACAATATGATCTGCTTGCTTATTAAAACAACACAAAACATGCAACTTATATAAATTGCCAAAAAAATAAACTTTGGATGATCAAATTCTTACTAGCATAAGCCATTTTTTAT
Organism: Capsicum baccatum var. pendulum; assembly: GCA_030864225.1. Taxonomy (NCBI): domain Eukaryota; kingdom Viridiplantae; phylum Streptophyta; class Magnoliopsida; order Solanales; family Solanaceae; genus Capsicum; species Capsicum baccatum. The sequence goes on from CM061560.1 coordinate 165,387,570, forward strand.
ATAATAATAGTAATACTTAACCAAGTTCCAAATCAAAATGCTCCTTTGTTAAACCACCAAATTCAACGTCTACGCCTCAGGGATAAGAAGAAACCAATGATACCCCTATTTTTACTTAAAATAATCAACTTTTAAAGTTATCTTAATATTGGAATAAATTTAATCAACATTGATTCAATACATAAAATAAATTACAAGTAAAGGTGTATAACCGAACTTTATACAAACAATAAACTAAGCATACTAAATGATATAAAAAGCCAAAAAAAAAAAATATATTCATGCTATGATTCACAATGAAACTTATAAAATAAATAGTGTAGGATTGAATAAAAAAACCTGAATGATGAATTAACTAAAAGAGAAGCACGAACGGCGTCACTGGAAATTCGAATGGAAACTTTGAAACTCGAATTCTGACTCTTTCTCCTCTTTTCTTCTTCTTTATCTGATTTTTTATTTTCTCATTTGTTTAATCAGTCTCTGGTTATCTAATGTTTTTTTGTGGGGGAGGGGGGAGGGGGTGTCTGTAGGTTTTAATGTAAGTTTCTCTTTCCTGGGATTGAGGAGTCTTTTATATAGGGGATTCTTAGGGGGGGGAACAGTTAGAAATTATCAGATAAGGGGGAGAAAATTTTTCTTTTTAAATTTTGAATCTTTTTCTCTCTTTTTTTAGAAGATAATAATAATAACAAATCAAAATAATAAATAAATAATTAACTAAATAAATAATAACAATAATAAAAATAATATAATGATAACTAATTAATTTTTATATTTAAGAAAATACAATAAAAGTTTATAAATAACCAAAAATAAATATAATGAAGATAGTATTAAAAATAGTAGCTTATTTATTTAAAATTTAAAAAAGAAAATTTTTTTTTTGAATTTTTTTATTATTATTTTATTTTAAAAAAATTCGAATAAAAATAAAAATAAATATCCTATAATTAACTTCATTTAGTTATTTATTTTTAACAAAAAATTATTAAAAATTAAAATAAGAACTAAAATAAATATCAGATAAAAATATAAACATTTAATATCGAAAAATAGGTTAAAACTCGTGGAGAGTCAAAAATCACATGTCTACATTTTTTCCCTCTTTGTGTGAAATATCGAAGAGTTTTCATATAAAGAAGTAGACAAAGAGATGATTTTTTATCCTTCGATTATTCAAAAAATGAGGAAAAAATAAAAGAAAAGAAAAGATGTGACTGAGTCCTGGTTTTGGACTGCCTACATATCTCGGGTTATAAGGGAATCAGGTCACTTGTAGTTCAAAGATAATTTGGTAAGAGAAAGTTAAAGTTGAGTGAGATTCCGTCGAGTTTTCGGTTAACAACTTCTACCTTTTACATTCAAATGACTAATAAAAAATAAAAAAATACAAATGAAAATTGCAATCTCTAGAATCTTGATTTGAATTTTCATGAATTAACTTGAAAATTCACCCTGTTCTTCAGGAGGGTCCTGATTTGTTATTTCTTCACCCTATTCTTCAGGAGGGCTCCTGAACTTACAACTTTTTCACTCTGTTCTTTAGGCGGGTTCCTAGTCTTCCTTTTTTCTTCACCCTGTTGTTCAGGCGGGCTCCTGGACTTACAATTTCTTCACAGAGCATAGAGTCCTAGGAAGTTTGAAAGCCGCATCTAGTAGAGTCTTGTGCATAGGTGTGTTGTGCTCCACATTTAGTGCAAGAGGATATAAGATGTTTTAGGAACAGTTTTCTTTATTTCAGTATTCATATCATGCTAGTGAGCATAATCTCAAGTAAAACTCTCAGTATAATCCGTTCTTCTCTTATTTTGGAATATGCCTCCAAAGAGAAGAAACCAGCTATCTCCTCAACCCGAAGATCCTTTGGGCACATGTTTATCATGCGGAGTTTAGAGACACATTCACCATACTTGTAAAGTCTGCGGCTGCCCATAATAAACGGTCACTAGTTATTCCGGCCATTCCAGTGGAAAATTCTGCAGTAGCCAGGATTCGGGACTATACCCAAATGAACCACCCTCTATCATTATTCGGGTCTAATTCTGATAAAGACCATCAGGAGTTCATTGACCAAGTCCAGAAGGTCATTGATATAATGAGAGCTACCTCTATTCATAGCGTCGAGTTAGCCGCATTCCAGTTACAGGATGTTGTTCACAATTGGTATAAATCGTAGAAGTCTGAGAGGTTAGAGGATGTAGGTCCTATAGAGTGGGAGGAATTTGTCACATCTTTATTAGACAAATTCTTTCCCCAAGAGCTCAGGGAGGCCAGAGTTAAGGACTATCCTTAGCCAAGTCCTTAGGGTCAGTAGAATTACTCCACAACTTAGTCCAGTCACCTGAACCAACAGGGTGCCACTTCCAGTGATACTAGTGGGGAATGCTCAAATAGACTCTATGTTCTCCTGACTCGACAGGATCAGGAAAATTCTCTAGATGTCATTACTGGTATGTTACAGATTTTCCATGTTCATGTTTATGGTTTGCTGGATCCAGGTGCATCCTTGTCTTTTGTCACTCCCTACATAGTATGAGATTTAAAAATCAGTCCCAAAATTTTAGCAGAGCCCTCTTCAATCTCTACCCCAATGGGTAAAACCATCATAGCCCAACGGTTATACAGGAACTGCCTGTTATGATACTTCAGAAATCCATGTCACCAGATTTAGTCAAATTAGAGATGACTAATTTTGATGTCATTTTTGAAATATATTGGCTTCATTCCTGCTATGCCACAGTTGAATGCAGGATCCAGATAGTTCATTTCAGTTTCCGAATGAGCCCATCATAGAGTGGAATAATAGTACTTCATCTTTTAGGGGTCAACTTGTTTCATACCTTCGGGCAAGGAAAATGATTATAAAGGGGTGTATGTATCATCCCGTACATATAAAGGATTCTAGTTTCAAATCTCCTAGTCGTGAATCAGTTCCCGTTGTTAATGAATATTCAGATGTATTTCCCAAAGATCTTTCAGGAATTCCTCCTGAAAGGAAAATAGACTTTTGCATAGACCTTCTCCCAGATTCTCATCCTATCTCTATTCTACCATACAGAATGGCACCAGTAGAACTCAAGGAACTAATAAATCAGTTGAAGACTCTTTTATATAAGGGATACATCAGGCCCAGTGTATCCGCATGGGGTGAACCAGTCGTATTCGTGCATAAGAAAGATGATTCTCTCAGGATGTGTAGTGGTTACCATCAGCTCAACATAGTTATGGTCAAGAACAGGTATCCACTTCCCAAAATAGATAATTTGTTTGACGAACTTCAGAGTGCTAGTTATTTTTCCAAGATAGACCTCAGATTAGGCTATCATCATCTCAGAGTTAAGGAATGTGACATCCTGAAGATATCTTTCTGTACTCAATATGGTCACTTTAAATTTTTAGTCATGTCCTTTGGTCTTACCAATGCCCCTATAGCCTTCATGGATTTAATGAATCAGGTGTTCAAGCAGTACTTGGACATGTTTGCTATAGTCTTCATAGATGATATTCTGGTTTATTCTCGCATGGAGTGTGATCATTCAGACCATCTCAGGATTGTTCTTCAGGCTCTTAGAGACTATTAGTTGTTTTCCAAGTTCAGTACATGCGAATTTTGGCTAAGATCAGTAGCATTCCTTGGACATATTTTTTTTGGTGATAGCATTAGAGTAGATCCTCAGAAAACTGAAGCGGTAAAAAACTGGCCTCGCCCAGTCTCTCCATTAAATATTAAGAATTTCTTGGATTTGGCTGGCTATTACAGATGGTCTGTCGAGGGATTTTCTTCTATTACATCTCCTATGTCTTGATTGACTCAGAAGAATGTTAAGTTTCAATGGTTAGATTCATGTGAGAAGCATTTTCAGAAGCTGAAGACTCGACTCACCTCAACTCCAGTTTTAGCTTTTCCAGATGGCTCAGACGGTTTTGCAGTCTTTTGTGATACATCTAATGTGGGTTTAGGTTGTTCCCTCATGAGCATGGTAACTTCATAGCCTACATCTCTAGATAGTTAAAGCCCCATGAGAAGAATTATCCTACTCATGATCTTGAGTTAGCAGTCGTACTATTTGTCTTAAAGATTTGGAGGCATTATTTATATGGAGTTCATGTAGATGTATTCATAGATCATAAGAGTCTCTAGTATGTATTTTCTCAAAAATATCTCAATATTCATCAGAGAAGGTGGTTAGAGCTCTTGAAGGATTATGATATGAGTGTCCTTTATTACCCGAGCAAGGACAACTTTGTGGCCGATGCTTTTTGTAAACTCTCTATGGGTAGTATTTCTCACGTTGAGGATAGAAAGAAAAAGATAGCCTCAGATATCCATCCATTTGCAATACTAGGCGTTCGCTTAGTCAACTCTTCATAGGGTGGTGTATGTGTTTAGAGTAGTTCAAAGTTATCTCTAGTTTTCGAGGTAAAAGAAAATTAAGATAGGGATCCCATCCTTGTCAAGCTAAAAGAGTCATTTCAGAATAAAAAATTAGAGGCTTTCTACCAAGGGGGGGATGGTGTTCCTCATTGTTAGAGTCGTCTATGTGTTCTAGGTGTAGATGACTTGAGGTAGCAAATTCTTATAGAAGCGTATGGTGTGTGATGCTCTCTTCATCCAGGGGCCACTAAGATGTATCGTGACTTATGAGAGATCTATTAGTGAAGTAGGATGAAAAAAGATGTTGCAGAGTTTGTGGCTAAGTTCTCTACATATCAACAGGTTAAGATAGAGCATCAAAAACCTAGTGGGTCCATGCAGGAGTTCACCATTCTTACTTGGAAGTGGGAAGAAGTGAACATGGATTTTGTAATGGGTTTGTCTCGAACTTGTCATTAGAATGATTCAGTTTATGTTATTGTAAACAGAATGATAAAGTCAACTCATTTCCTTCCAGTTCATACCTCCTATTCATCCGAGGATTATGCCAAACACTATAACAGGGAGTTGGTCAGATTACACGGTGTTCCATTATCTATCATCTCATACAGAGGTACACAGTTTACCTCTCACTTTTTAAAGTATTCCAAAAGGGCATTCGTATTCAACTCCATCTCAGTACAACAATTCATCCTCAGATAAATATCCAAGAAGAGAGGACCATTCTAACTCTTAAAGATATACTAAGGGCATGTGCAATTGATTTCAACGAAAGTTAGGACAACCACTTGCCCTTGATTGTGTTTACATACAACAATAGCTATCATTCTAGTATTCAGATATTTTCATTCGAAGATCTATATGGTAGGAGGTGTAGATGTCTATTTGGTTGGTTTGAAGTTAGTAAGGCCTTAGTCATCAGTCCTGACTTGGTATTCGATGCCTTAGATAAAGTTCAGTCTATTAGACAGAGACTTTGGGCTGTTCAAAGCCAACAGAAGTCATATTCAGATGTTCGTAGAAAGGATCTCGAGTTTGAGGTCAATGACTATGTCTATCTCAAGATCTGTCCCATGAAGGGAGTGAAGAGGTTTGCCAAGAAAGAAAAACTCAGTCCCTGCTATGTCGGTCCCCTCAGGATTCTCTATCACATTTATAATGTATCTTATGAGCTCGAATTAACTTCAGATCTAGCCTCAGTTCATCCGGTCTTCCATGTCTCCTTGCTTAAAAAGTACATAGGTAAGCCAGCAGTTGTAGTCCCTATTCAGAAAATTGATGTTCAGGACAACCTCTCTTATGAAGATATTCCAGTCGAAATTTTAGACTATCAGATTCGTAGGATGAGGAACAAAGAAGTCCCTTTAGTCAAAGTTCTTTGGTTAAATCAGTCCGTTGAGGGAGATACTTGGGAAGCATAAACATACATGCGTACCAAGTACCCTCACCTTTTCTCCGCCAACTCAGATCAATCTCAAGGTAATTGTCCTCCTTAAGCTTATTCAGTTTCACGTTCAGTATTCAATATAACTGGATATTTAATTTCATGTTCATGTTACTTCATAAATTTGGTATCAAGTACCATTGCATATTCTATCATGCATACTTGTATCAGTACAGTAAATAATCATGCATCAGATATGCATTCTCAATGCGAGAACCCTAGTTTTGCATTCATGAATTAGTTAAACGTGCATCAGATATGAATGTTCACTATAACGCATTCAATTTGTCATTCATAAGATCATGTTCCAGCTACTCATGTTTGGATTATTGTTTCCCATCTCAGTCAGTTCTATTTGAGGATGAATGTTCTCAAGGGGGAGATATTGTAATACTTGTGACTTTTTCCTTGATAGAAATCATCTCGAGGATGCTATGACTTACTTTGCAATATAATCCCATTTTTGTACACATTTTATTTTTGAGATTTTCATTTTCAATCACGTGGGAAATTGAGTTAGCTTTCCAATTGTACCAATTTTGTCCAAATCTAACATCAAACGAGGAAGTTTAGGACGTTTTACTTAGAACTGTCGGGAACGCCCAGGTATGACGGCCAAGTTAACAGACCACCACATAAGTGATAGACCGCCACTTTGACCCTCACAGCCAAGGCAGTTGAGCCACGTACTGGATAAGGACTGATGGACGAGTTGATGGACCATCAAAGTTGTGACAGACCATCATCTAGGCCGTCAAATCTTATCCAGTGAACCCCATTTTTGGTCCACGTCTGACGAGCTAAGTGATGGACCATCAAGTTTCTGACAAATAGTCAGTCGAACCGTTATATACCACATTCAGTTTATTTCCAGGTCACTTTACTAGAGGTATTTTGGTAACTTATCACTCACCTACACATACCCAAATAAGTCTGAATTCAGCCATTACACTCACTATTATTTCACAAATAAAAAAAAATAGGGTTTCTCTCTAAATTTAATCTCCAAGAAAAAGACCCAATCTTCATCAAGAATCAAAGGATTTCAAACCCTTCAAGTTCAAAAAGACCAAGAACCTTGAGTCAGGTATGCGTAGTGTTCATCTATGGTCCCCTTTCGTTCATAGAGTTCAAGAACCATGGTTTAAATGAGAAACTTTGATTTCCTTGTTGTTATGTGATGTTGTTCATGTTAATGATTATTGTTTAAGCTTCAAGATATTAATTTAATTTGACTTCCATGATGTATACATGTTTGTAGTTAAAATGCATGAATTTGGGTGGTTCAAGATGATTAAAATTGTTGAGAAAACCTATGACCCAAAGTGTGCATGCAAGGTGTTTGTTAAAATGCCTAGAATTCTAAAAATCATGTTCCCATGACCTTATAGTAGTTAAATGACAAGCTATGTCAACTCTTAAAATGATTCCACAAGAACTTCCATGCTAGGGATATGTGTTGCTAGTATGATTATACAATGAACATGATATTAAGGTTGTGAAAGTACTTCCATGTGACATAAAATCCTTTCCATGTAATACACTGTTGATAACCATGGTTGGTATGAAATCCCTTATGTACGATATTATGAATTATGGACTCAAATCTTATGATCAAGTGATGTCATGTGTGTCAGTTTCCTTTCATCGAGTCCTAGGGGTGTTCATACCTAAAAAATATAGTTGTGTGCCTAGATCCAAGTCACGTTATCCCGATAATCTCAGTCAAGCCATGATCGATAGAACTCAATCAGTTATGTGAATCAGAAAACGTCCAAAATCTTATGATCTCACTAAAATCTCAGATAGTAGTGCTTTTCGTCAGTCAATAAAAGTCAGTTACTCAGTCTATGTACAGTCAATTAAATTATGTTCATTTTTTTCAGATAGGATTAGAAGTTAGAACCGAGTGAACCCAAGGATGGGAGCTCACCTGCCAATATAGGGTATGATTCTTAGCAGTCATTCTTGTATTCCAGAACTACGTAGCCAGTGTAGGTTGAGATATCTTAACCTATCAGACTAAGGTTGATGAGGTGGTTTAACCTGTCAATTTAGGGTTCCCACTGCTCTCATTTGAGTACCTGCTAGATGAGGGTCGCTCACAATTGTCCTTACCAGTGGCGCAGTATTGACACTCCTCTAGTTGGGGCAGAGATTGGACCTCAACTTAGCTATATCCATTATTAGGGAATGTCGGTTAAACAACTACCTCCCACAGTTTCAGTATCAGTCTCAGTAAAAGAACTCAGACAGTTCTTCAAATACCAGTATACCAGGACTGTTAGATATAGTTAAATTTAGTTATAGTATGAAACTCAGATAGTTTCAGCAAATGCAAGACTGTTAGACACAGTCGCCTATATATTCAAAACTGTAGTATTAGTCATGATCAGTTATCAGTAAACTATACATTAGCATACATATTTAGCTATCATGCATTCATGATCTCAATTTCTATGTATGCATGTTCACATTCTCACATTCATATCAGTTAGTTAGTTAGCATTGTTCATGCATGTAACCCAATTTATGTTCAGCCTACCTCACTCATATACTCAGTACTCCATTTGTACTGATGCATTCACACTATGGTGCTTTCTCTTTATGTTACACAGTAGGTTCAAATACATGAGTTCCATACCAGGAGTAGTAGTCACATTCTAGTATACAGAGTGGCAGTGAGTCCTCTTTATTCAAGGATGATATGATTTGATTATTCATTTACTATTTCAGTTAGCTATCAGTTAACGGAGTTAGTTGGAGACATGTTCCTTCAACTCCTTATTCATATAATGTTTAGAGGATTTCAAATTTGGTTCAGATTCCATTCAGTTTTCAGTTGTTTTGGGTATCTTTTACCCATATGGATGTTACTTTACCAGATTCTTTATTCAGTTGAACCCTATGGCCTACATGTTTATGTTTTCCGCATTATTGTGATATATATTATAGTGTATAGGTACATATATCAGTCATGTGTTAGCTTGTGGTCCTTCAGGGTCATAAGCATCGTATAGCATTCTGGTTCAAAAAAACCAGGGCGTTACAAACTTTAAGTTTGTAATACCCTAATTTTCTGAACCAGAATTCAACACGGTGCTTATGACCCCGAGGGACCACAAGCTAACCCATGACTAATATCTGTACCTGTACAATACTTAACATAGATGTAATATACAGAAGACATAAACAATAGACCATAAGGTTCTACTGAAATAATTATTACATCCATGTAGGTGAAAAATACCCAAGATAACTAAAGTCTGAATCAAAACTATACTAAATCTGAACTGTATCTGAGAGCCTTGAAGCACTAACTGAATACGAGCTAAAGAAACATTTCTCCAACTAACTTCGTAAACTGAAAACTAACTGAAATAATAAATGAATAAAATCATATCGTCCTCGAATGAGGACTCACTACCACTTGTATACTGGAATACAAAAGCTACTGCTGGTCTGGAACTTGTGTCTTTGAACCTATGGTGTAACATGAAAAGAAATCACCATAGCACAAATGCATTAGTACCACTAGAGTACTGAGTATATGAGTGAGGTAGGATAAATGAAAAGGGTTTACATGCATGAGCAATGCTAATGACCAACTAATATGAACATGAGAGTTCAAACATACATACATAATAATTGGAAATGTAAATACATAATAGTGGATCTGTACGCTAATATATGATTTATTAATTTCTGACATGACTGAAATGATGGTTTTGTAAACATGGGTGACTGTTCTGATAGTCCTGGGTCTAATGGAACTATCTGAGTTTCTTACTATTACTGAATTTGACTATAACGAGCAGTCTTGGTATACTAATATCTGAAGAACAATCTAAGTTCTTTTACTGAGACTGATCCTGAAACTGTAGGAGGTAGTTGTTTAACCGACATGCCCTAATAAAGCATATAGCTAATTTGGGGTCAAATATCTGCCCCACTGAAGGGGTGTCAATATCGTGTCACTATTAAGGACAGTTGTGAGTGACCCTTATCTGGAAGGTACTCAAAAGAGAATAATGGGAACCCTAAACTGATAGGTTAAGCCACCTCATCAATCCTAGTCTGACAGGTTAAGATGTCTCAACCTACACTTGCTACGTAGTTCTGGAACACAAGGATGACTGCTGAGAATCACACCCTAAACTAGTAGGAGTTCACATCCTTGGGTTCACTCGGTGCTAACTTCTACTCCCATCTGAAGAAACTGAACATGATTTAACTAACTGTACATATATGCAGTAACTGACTTCCATTGACTAACGGAATAGCACTACTATCTGATATTTTACTGAGATCATGAGATTTCGGAGGTTTCCTGAGTCACATGACTGACTGAGTTCAATAGATCATGGCTTAACTGAGATTATCGGGGTAATGTGACTTGGATCTAGGCACACGACTATATTTTTTAGGTACGAATACCCCAATGACTCGATGGAAGGATAATGAGACACATGACATGACTTGATCACAAGATTTGAGTCCACAATTCATAGTATCGTACATAAGGGATTTCATACTAAGCATGGTTATCAAAAATGTATTGCTTGGAAAGAATTTCATAAAATATGGAAGTACTTGAACAACCTTAATATCATGTTTATTGCATAATCATACTAGCAACACATATTAATAGCATAGAAGTTCATGTAGGATCATCTAAAGAGTTGACATAGCTTATCATTTAAATACTATAGAGTCATAGGAACATGATTTTTAGAATTCTAGGCATTTTAACAAACACTTTGCATGCACACTTTGGGCATAGGTTTTCTCAACAATTTTAATCATCTTGAACCACCCAAATTCATAGGTTTTAACTACAAGCATGCATACATCATGGAAGTCAACTTAAATTTATATCTTGAACCTTAAACAATGATCATTAACATGAACAACATCATAGAATAACAAGGAAATCAAAGTTTCTCATTTTAAAAGCATGGTTCTTGAACTCTATGAACGAAAGAGGTCCATAGATGAACACTACATATACCTGACTCAGGGTTCTTGACGTTTTTGAAATTAAAAGGTTTGAAATACTTTGATTCTTGAAGAGGATTGGGTCTTGTTCTTGGAGATTAAATTTAGAGAGAAACCCTATATTTTATTTGTGAAATAATAATGATCATAATGACTGAATTCGGACTTATCTGGGTATATGTAGGCGAGTAATAAGTGACCAAAATACCCCTGTTAAAACAACCTAGAAATAAACTGAATGAGACCAAATCACTAGAATTCAGGAAAGTCTATTTTCCTTTTGGGAGGAATGCCTGGAAGATCTTCGGGAAAGACGTCTGAATTTTCATTAACAACTAGAACTGATTCAAGACTCAGATTCAGAACTGGGATCTATTATATACACGAGATGATACACACACCCCTTTAAAATCACTTTTCGTGCCCAAAGGTAGAAAATAAGCTAACCCCTGAAAGATGAAGTACTATTCTTCCACTCTAGTACGAGCTCATTCGGGAATAGAAATTGAACTATCTGGGTTCTGCAGTTGAATGTGGAATAGCAGGAATATAGCCAATCCATGCCGATAATGACATCAAAATTAGTTATCTCTAATTCGACTAAATCTACTGACGTGGATGTATGAAATATCATAACTGAGAAGTTTCTGTATACCCACCGAGCTATGATATTTTTTCCCACTGGGGTAGAGACTGAAAAGGGGTCTGCTAAAATTTTTGGACTCATTCCAAAATTGCCTACTGTGTACGAAGTAACAAAAGACAAAGATGCGCCTAGATCTAGCAAAGCATAAACATAAACATGGAATATCTGTAACATACCAGTAACGTCGTCAGGAAAATTTTCCTAATCCTGTCGAGTTTGAAGAGCATAGAGTCTATTTGGGCATTGCCCACTAGTAGCACTGGAAGTGGCACCCTGCTGATTCAAGTGACCGAACTGAGCTGTGGAATAATTTTACTGACCCTGATAACTAGACTGAGGACAATCTCTGACTCTGTGGCCTGGCTTACCACAACCGAAACAAACATCACTACCAGCTCTACAAATACCCTGGTGGTTCTTACCACAAGTTTGACATAGGGGATTAGTTTGTGTATTGCTAACAATGCCCTGAGATTTTGAGTCGGGTGCTCTATATATGAACTTAGGAGCTAGAGCACTGGATGAAGAATGAACTGGAGCTGATGACATAGGATGAAACAGGGAAGTGCTCCAGCTTCTTGTTTCGTCCCAACTCATCAGCTCCAGTTCATTCTTCAGCCAATGCTCCAGCTCCTAAGTTCATAGATAGAGCACCCGTTTCTAAATATCAGGGTATTGTCAGCAATTCCTGAACTAATACCCTATGTTAAACTTATGGTGAGAACTACCATGGTGTTTGCAGAGCAGGTAGTGATGTTTGTTTCAATTGAGGAAAGGCAAGACACAGAGTCAGATATTGTCCTCAGTCCAGTTATCAGGATCATCAAAATTGTTCCACAGCTTAATCCGATCACCCGAACCAGTAAGGTGTCACTTCCATACTACTAGTAGGCAATGCCAAAATAGACTCTATGCTCTTCAGACTCGACAGGATTAGGAAAATTCTCCTGATATCGTTACTGGTACATTACAAATTTTTTATGTTCATGTTTATTCTTTGCTAGATCCAGGAGCATCCTTGTTTTTTGTCACTACATACATCGTAGGCAATTTCAGAATCAGTACAAAAATTTTAGTAGAGACTTTTTCAGTCTCTAACCCAGTGGGTAAAACCATCATAGTCCGGCGGGTATACAGGAATAATCCGATTATGATATTTCAGAAATCCACATCAATAGATTTAGTCGAATTAGATATGATTGATTTTGATGCCATTCTCAGCATGGATTGGCTTTAGTCCTTCTATGCCACAGTCTACTATAGGACCCGAATAGTTCAATTGTAGTTCCCGAATAAGCCCATCCTAGAGTGGAAGGGTAATACTTCATCTTTTAGGGGTCAGCTTGTTTCCTACCTTTGGGTAGGGAAAATGATTTCAAAGGGGTGTGTGTATTATTCGTGCATGTAAAGGATTCCAATTCTAAATCTCCTAGTCTTGAATCAGTTCTAGTTGTTAATGAATAGTCAGACATCTTTCCCGAAGATCTTCCAGGCATTCCTCCCAAAAAGGAAATAGACTTTGGCATAGACCTTCTCTTAAATATTCAGCCTATTTCTATTCTGTCATGCAGACTGGCACCAGCAGAACTCAAGGAACTAAAAGATCAGTTGAAGGATCTCTTAGATAAGGGATTCATTAGGCACAGTGTATCCCCATGGGGTGCACCAGTCTTATTCGTGCTAAAGAAAGAAAATTCTCTCAGGATGTGTATTGATTACCTTCAGCTCAACAAAGTTACGGTCAAGAACAGGTATCCACTTCCCATTAGAGATGATTTGTTTGACCAACTATAGGGTGCCAGTTATTTCTCCAAGATAGACCTCAGATCAGGCTATTATCATCTCAGAGTTAGGGAATGTGACATCCCGAAAACAACTTTCTATACTCGGTATGGTCACTTTAAATTTCTAGTCATGTCCTTTGGTCTTACCAATGCCCCTGCATCCTTCATGGACTTGATGAATTGGGTGTTCAAGCATTACTTGGACATGTTCTTCATAGTCTTCATAGATGATATTCTTGTCTATTTTTGCATGGAGCGTGATCATTCAGACCATCTGAGGATTATTCTTTAGGATCTCAAAGACCATCAGTTGTTCACCAAGTTCCATAAGTGTGAATTTTGGCTAAGATTAGTAGAATTTCTTGGCCATATTATTTTTGGTGATGGCATTAGCGTAGATCCTTAGAAGACCGAAGCGGTAAGAAATTAGCCTCGCCCTGTCTCTCCATCAGATATCAGGAGTTTCTTAGTTTGGTTGGAGATTACATATGGTTTGTCAAGGGATTTTCTTTTATTGCATCTCCAATGTCTAGATTGACTCAGAAAAAGCTTAAGTTTCAATGGTCAGATTTATGTGAGAAGATTTTTTAGGAGTTGAAGACTCGACTCAACTCAGCCCCAGTTCTAACTCTTCCAAATGGTTCAGATAGTTTTGTAGTCTATTATGATGCATCCAGAGTGGGTTTAGGTTGTGTCCTCATCCATCATGGTAAGGTCATAGCATACGTCTCCAGACAGCTAAAGCCCCATGAGAACAATTATCCTACTTATGATCTTGAGTTAGCAGCCATAATATTTGCCTTAAAGATTTAGAGGCATTATTTATATGAAGTTCATATAGATGTCTTCACAGATCATAAGAGTCTCCAACATGTCTTTTCTCAGAAAGATCTCAATCTTCTTCAGAGAAGGTGGTTAGAGCTCTTAAAAAATTATGACATGAGTGTTCTTTATCACCTGGGAAAGACCAATGTTTTGGCCGATGCTCTCAGTCGACTACTCTCCATGGGTAGTGTTTATCACATAGAGTATGGTAAGAAAAAAATAACCCAGGAAATTTATTAGTTTGCCAAAATGGGCGTTCACTTAATCGACTCTTCAGAAGTTGGTGTATGTGTTCATAGTAGTTCAGAGTCATCTCTAGCTTCTGAGGTTAAATAAAAGCAAGATAGGGATCCCAGCCTTGTCAAGCTAAAAGAGTCAGTTCAGAATTAGAAAGTAGAGGCTTTCTCCCAAGGGGGAGATGGTGTTTTTCTTTCTAGGGTCATCTGGGTGTTCCAGGTGTAGATGACTTAAGGCAGCAAATTATTATAGAAGTGCATGGTGTGTGATACTTCATTCATCCAGGGGCCACTATTGGTGGAGTGAGAGAAAAAGAGACGTTGCAGAGTTTGTGGCTAAGTGCTCTACATATCAGCAGGTTAAAATAGAGCATTAGAAACCTAGTGGGTCCATTCAGGAGTTCACCATTCCTACTTGGAAGTGGGAAGAAGTGAACATATATTTCATGATCGGTTTACCTCAAACTCATCATCAGCATAATTTAGTTTGGGTTATTGTACACAGAATGACCAAGTAATCTAATTTCCTTCCAGTTCATACCTCTTATTTAGTCGAGGATTATGCTAAACTCTATATTAGGGAGTTGGTTAGATTACACGGTGTTCTATTATCTATCATCTCAAAAAGAGGTACATAGTTCATCTCTCAATTTTAGAAAGCATTCCAAAATGGTCTTGGTACCCATTTCTATCTCAGTACAATATTTCATCCTCAGGCAAATGGCTAAGAAAAGAAGACCATACAGACCCTTGAAGAAATGCTAAGGGCATGTACAATTGATTTCAAGGAAAGTTGGGACTACCACTTGCCCTTCATTGAGTTTACATACAACAATTGCTATCATTCCAGTATTTAGATAGCTCCATTCAAAGATCTCTTTGGTAGGGGTGTAGATCTCTAGTTGGTTGGTTCAAAGTTAGTGAGGCCTTAGTCATCGATCCTACCTTGGTATTCGACACCTTAGAGAAAGTTTAGTTGATTAGAGAGAGACTTTGGGTTGCTCAGAACCGATAGAAGTCTTATGCAAAAATTCGTAGAAAGGATCTTGAGTTCGAGATCAATGATAATGTCTATCCCAATATTTCTCCCATGAAGGGAGTGAAGAGGTTCGGTAAGAAAGGGGAACTCAGTCCCCGCTATGTCAGTCCCTTCAGGATTCTCAGTCACTTCAGTAAGGTAGCTTATGAGCTCAAATTTCCTTCAGATCTAGCCTCACTTCATCCGGTCTTCCATGTCTCCTTGACAAAGAAGTACATAGGTGACCCAGCAATTGTAGTCCTTATTCAGAAAATTGATGTTCAGGACAGCCTCTCTTATGAAGAGATTCCAGTTGAAATTTTAGACTATCAGATTCGTAGGCAGAGGAACAAAGAAGTCCCTCTAGTCAAATTTCTTAGTCGAAATCAGCCAATTGAGGGAGCTACTTGGGAAGTAGAAGTAGACATGCGTACCAAGTACCCTCAACTTTTCTCCGCTAACCCCAGATGAAGCTTAAGGTAGTAGTCCTCCTTAATCTTATTCAATTTCACATTCAGCATTCAATAAAACTTGATATTTTATTTTGTGTTCATGTTCCATCAAAAATTTGGTATCAAGTACCATTGCATATTCAGTAATGCATACATGTATTAGTACAGTAAATAATTATGCATCAGATATGTATTCTCATTGTGAGAACCTCAGTCGTGCATTCATGAATCAGTTACACGTGCATCAGATATACATGTTCAGTATAAGGCATTCAGTTTGTCAACCATAAGATCATATTCCATCTACTCATGTTCTAGTTATTGTTTCCCCTCTCAGTCAGTTTCATTTAAGGATGAATGTTCTCAAATGAGAGATACTGTAATCCCCTTTCTTTTTCCTAGCTAGAAATCATCTCAAAGATGCTAGGACTTACTTTAAAATGCAAACCTATCTTTGTACATGTGGTATTTTTGATATTTTCACTTTCCAAATTAAGTTAGCTTTCCAATGGAACCAATTTTGTCCAAATCCGATATCAGACGAGGAAGTTATGGATGTTTTACTTGGAACTGTAGGTAACGCCAAGGTATGACGGCCAAGTTGACGGACTACGATATAAGTGATGGAATGTCACTTTGACTATCATAGCCAAGGTTGTTGAGCGACGTACTGGATAAGGACTGACGGACGAATTAATAAAGCGTCAAAGGTTTGATGTACCATCATCCAGGCCTTCAACTCTTATCCAGTGAACCCTATATCTGGTCCACGTTTGACGGGCTAAGTGACGGACTGTTAAGTGTCTGATGAACTATTAGTCCGACTGTAACACTCCGCATTCATTTTATTTCTAGGTCATTTTAACAGGGGTATTTTGGTCACTTATCACTCACCTACATATACCCAGATAAGTCCAAATTCAGCCATTATGCTCATTATTATTTCACAAACAAAAAAAAATAGGGTTTTTCTCTAAATTTAATCTCCAAGAACAAGACCTAATCTTCTTCAAGAATCAAAGTATTTCAAATCCATCAAGTTTAAAAACATCAAGAACCGTGAGTCAGGTATGCGTAGTGTTTATCTATGGACCCTTTTCATTCATAGAGTTTAAGAACCATGCTTTTAAATGAGAAACTTTGATTTCCTTGTTGTTATGTGATGTTGTTCATGTTAATGATCATTCTTTAAGCTTCAAGATATTATTTGAGTTGGCTTCCATGATGTATGCATGCTTGCAATGAAAACCCATGAATTTGGGTGATTTAAGATGATTAAAATTGTTGAGAAAGCCTATGCCCCAAAGTGTGCATGCAAGGTATTCGTTAAAATTCCTAGAATGCTAAAAATCATGTTCCTATGACCCCATAGTATTTAAATGACAAGCTATGTTAACTCTTAAGATGATTCCACATGAACTTCCATGCTATTGATATTCATTGATATTATGATTTTACAATGAATATGATATTAAGGTTGTGCAAGTACTTCCATGTGACATGAAATCCTTTCCATGAAATACATTATTGATAGCCATGCATAGTATGAAATCCCTTATGTACTATATTATGAATTGTGGACTCAAATCTTGTGATCAAGTCATGTCATTTATGTTAGCTTCATTCCATCAATCCTAGGGGTATTCGTACCCAGAAAATATAGCTTTGTGCCTAGAGCCATGTCATGTCATCACAATTATCTTAGTCAAGCCATAATCTATAGAACTCAGTCAGTCATGTGACTCAGAAAACCTCAGAAATCTCATAATCTCAGTAAATTCTCAAAGAGTAGTACTATTTCGTCAGTCAATAGATATTAGTTATTCAGTCCATGTACAGTATGTTAAATCATATTCAGTCTCTTCATATGGGAGAAGAAGTTAGCACCAAGTGAACCCAAGGATGGGAACTGACCTACCAGTTTATGGTGTGATTCTTAGCAGTCATCCTTGTGTTCTTGAACTATGTAGCCAGTGTAAGTTGAGACATCTTAAACTGTTAGATTAGGGTTGATGAGGTGCATTAACTTATCATTTTAGGGTTACCACCATTCTTATTTTGAGTACCTACCAGATAAGGGTCACTCATAATTGTCCTTACCAGTGGCAAGGTATTGACATCCCTCCAGTTAGGGCAGAGATTAGACCCCAACTTAGCTGTATGTGTTATTGGGGAATATCGGTTAAACAACTATCTCCCATAGTTTCAGACTCAGTCTTAGTAAAAGAACTCAGACAGTTCTTCATAGACCAGTATACCAGGATTGTTAGATACAGTCAAATTTAGTTATAGTACGGAACTCAGATATTTATATTAGATGTAGGACTGTCAGACACAGTCACCCATGTATTCAGAACTATAGTATCAATAATGATCAATTATTAGTAAACTATTTATTAGCGTACAGATTTAGCTTTCACGCATTCGTGACTCAGTTTCTATGTATGCATGTTTACACTCTCACATTCATATCAGTCAGTTAGTTAGCATTGTTCATGCATGTAACCCTATTTATGTTCGGCCTACCTTACTCGTATACTCAGTACTCCAGTTGTACTGACGCATTCGCGCTATGGTTCTTTCTCTTTATATTACACAATAGGTTCAGAGACACGAGTTCTAGACCAGTAGTAGCAGTCCCATTCCAGTATACAGAGCTACAGTGAGTTCTCTTCATTCGAGGATGATATGATTGGAATCATCTATTATTTCAGTCACTTTTCAGTTTACGAAGTTAGTTAGAGACATTTTTTTTAACTCCTTATTCAGTCAATACTTTGAGGCTTTCAATTACAGTTCAGATTTAGTTCAATTTTGATTCAGACTTCAATTATCTTAGGTATTTTTCACCTACATGGATGTTATAATTATTTTAGTTGAACCTTAAGGTCTATTGTTTATGTTTTCCGCATATTACATGTATGTTAAGTAGTGTATAAGTACAGATATCATTCATGGGTTAGGTTGTGGTCCCTCAGGGTCATGAGCACCGTATAGAATTTCGGTTCAGAAAATTGGGGTGTTATAAACTTGGTACCAATTTTGTAATGCCCCAATTTTTTTGAACCAGAAAGCTACACGGTGCTTATGACCCCAAAAGACTACAATCTAACCCATGATTGATATCTTTACCTGTACACTATAATATATATCATAATAATACAAAAAACATGGATATGTTTGACATAAGGTTCAACTAAATAAAGAATCTGGTAAAATAACATCCATATGGGTAAAAGATACCCAAAACAATTGAAAACTGAATCAAATCTGAACTAAATCTGAAAGCCTCTAAACACAGTCTGAATAAGGAGTTGAAGGAACATGTCTCCAACTAACTCTGTAAACTGATAGCTAACTGAAATAATAAATGAATAAATCAAATCATATCATCTTCGAATAAAGAGGACTCACTTCAACTCTGTATACTGAAATGCAACTACTACTGCTAGTCTAGAACTCGTGTCTCTGAACCTATGGTGTAACATAAAGAGAAAGTACCATAACGCAAATACGTCAATAAAAATGGAGTACTGAGTATATGAGTAAGATAGGATGAACATAAATAGGGTTACATGTATGAAAAATGCTTACTAACTGACTGTTATGAACGTGAGAGTGCAAATATTCATACATAGAAACTGAGATCATGAATACATGATAGCTAAATTTGTACGCTAATACATAGTTTATTAATAACTGATCATGACTGATACTGTTGTTCTGAATACATGGGTGACTGTGTCTGACAGTCTTGCATCTGATGGAACTAGCTGCGTTTCGTACTATAACTGAATTTGACTATATCTAGCAGTCCTGGTATACTAGTATATGAAGAACTACACCGAGTCTTTTAACTGAGACTGATTTTGAAACTATGGGAGGTAGTTGTTTAACCGACATGCCCCAATAATACATATAGCTAAGTTGGAGTCCAATCTCTGCCCGGACTGAAGGGGTGTCAATACCGCGCCACTGGTAAGGACAGTTGTGAGTAACCCTCATCTGGTAGGTACTCAAATGAGAATGGTGGGAACCCTAAACTAAAAAGTTAATAAAGCTTATCAACCCTATTCTAACAGTTTAAGATGTCTCAACCTACGTTGGCTACGTAGTTTTGGAACACAAGGATGACTGCTAAGAATTATACCCTAAATTGGCAGGTGAGTTCCCATCCTTGGGTTCACTCAGTGCTAACTTCTACTCCCATCTGAAGAGACTGAGCATGATTTAACTGAATGTACATGGACTGAGTAGTTGACTTCCGTTGACTGGCGGAATAGCACTACTATCTGAGATTTTGTTAAGATCATGAGATTTCGGAGGTTTCTTGAGTCACATGACTGACTGGCATGTGATGGAATACCCCCGGGACATGATAGAAGGAAACTGACATACATGACATGACTTGATCACAAGATTTGAGTCCACAATTCTTAATATTGTACATAAGGGATTTCATACTAAGCATGGTTACCAACAATGTATTGCATAGAAAGGATTTCATGTCACATGGAAGTACTTGCAGAACCTTAATATAGTGTTCATTGCATAATCATACTAGTAACACATATCAATAGCATGAAAGATCATGTGGAATCATCTTAAGAGTTGACATAGCTTGTCATTTAAATACTATGGGGTCATGGAAACATGACTTTTAGCATTCTAGGCATTTTAACAAATACCTTGCATGCACACTTTGGGGCATAGTTTTTCTTAATAATTCTAATCATTTTGAACCATCCAAATTCATGGGTTTTAACTACAAGTATGCATACATCATGGAAGTCAACTTAAATTAATATCTTGAAGCTTTAAAAATGATCATTAACATGGACAACATCACATAACAACAAGGAAATCAAAGTTTCTCATTTAAAAGCATGGTTATTGAACTCTATGAACGAAAGGGGTCCATAGATGAACACTACACATACCTGACTCAAAGTTCTTGATGTTTTTGAACTTAAAAGATTTGAAATCCTTTGATTCTTAAAGAATATTGGGTCTTGTTCTTTGAGATTAAATTTAGAGAGAAACCCTAGTTTTTTTGTATTTGTGAAATAATAATAAGCATAATGGCTAAACTCGTACTTATCTGGGTATATGTAGGCGAGTGATAAGTGACCAAAATACCCCTATTAAAATGACCAGGAAATAAACTAAATGTAGCGTGTGACGATCCGACTGACGATCTATCAGACACTTGACGGCCCGTCACTTAGCCCGCCAGACGTGGACCAGAAATGGGGTTCACTGGATAAGAGTTGACAGCTTAGATGACGGTCCGTTAACTCGTCCGTCAGTCCTTATCCAGTACGTGGCTCAATTGACTTGGCTGTGACAATCAAAGTGGTCGTCCGTCACTTATATGGTGGTCCGTCACTTATGTGGCGGTCCGCCAACTTGGCCATCATACCTGGGCATTTCCAACAGCTCCAAGTAAAACGTCCATAACTTCATTGTCTGATGTCGGATTTGGATAAAATTGGTACTGTTGGAAAGCTAACTCAATTTTCCATGTGATAGAAAGTGAAAATTTCACAAATACCACGTGTACAAAGATAGTTTTACATTTCAAAGTAAGTACTAGCATCCTTGAGATAATTTCTAGCTAGGAAAAAGGCATGGGTATTACAGTTTTCAAAAGCGATAGATTATCTACTGAAAGAAGTTGAGATGAGGAATATACAAAAATTGGTTGGATTATGAAGTATCATATATTGTGCAATTGATGTACTTACACATCTTCTTGCAACTATGAGTATGATATAATTTTACTTCTACATGGAGATAGTGAAGTAGATCACTTGCATATCGCAATTGAATGTCCTTGTATTAATGTGTTTATGCTAACACATATTGTCAAGTTTTAGGATACGCATGATATTCATATGATCGACATAATGATTCGATACAGACATGTTACCTATTGTTACGAAGGGTCACTGTCATATCATGTATACATGACATTCATATTATACTAAGACGAAAACTATTCATAAAACAAGTCGACAATATATGTGGATGAGGTTAATGATACATCTCATTTGAGAAAAATGTAGTTTGAAATGTATCAAAGTACCCATGATTTTTTAGAAAGATAATGCAACATGCATAGCACAACTCAAGAAAATTTTTATAAAAAGAGATAGAACGAGCATATTTTGTCAAAACCTTTCTACAAACATGAGCTCCAAGAGAATGGTGATATCAACGTGCAATAAATTTGTTCAAGTGATCGTATGACTGATTTATTCACCAAGTCTCTTCCAACTGCAATTTTCATGAAGATGGTGCACAAGATCAGGATGCAAAGATTCAAGGATGTTCTCATTAGGGGGATTTAATACACGTTGTACTCTTTTTTCCTTACAAGGTTTTGTTCCATTGTGTTTTTCTTATAAGGTTTTTAATGAGGCACCCTATATGCGTATTATTAGAGATGTGTACTCGATTTTCTTTACTAGATTTTTTTTCA
Source organism: Capsicum baccatum var. pendulum (assembly GCA_030864225.1). Classification (NCBI taxonomy): domain Eukaryota; kingdom Viridiplantae; phylum Streptophyta; class Magnoliopsida; order Solanales; family Solanaceae; genus Capsicum; species Capsicum baccatum. Next base: position 165,409,835 of record CM061560.1, read on the forward strand.
TTGAATTTTTTAAAGTAAGATTTCAACGAGGCACATTATCTATCAATTAAACACTAAAGAGGAAGTGTTATAAATGTATTACCATATATAGTGAATGTGTATTTATGGAAAAGTTAGAAAGCCCAACTTTTGTGACAACGTTAGTTTTTTCCTATAAATAAAGGAGTTTTCCTTCATTGTAAAAGAACCCTCAAGAAATTTGTCAAGAGAAATAAAAATTACTATCCCTTCTCTCTCAATTTTTCTTGTTCTTACTTTATATTTCATAATAATATATTTAAAAAATATCTTTTCATGTATGAATTTGTAATTTAAAACTTATATGTCACGTTGACATCGAAAAAGTAAAAAATAGTTACATTACACGGACAGAAAATGAGTAGAAATACAGATTTGAATATAGTCCAAGTAAATTTGGAACAAGGATTTTTTCATTTTATTTACACTAAGACAAACTTATTAGATTATATTCAAAACTAGGCACATATGTTTTTCAATAAATATGTCTAATTTGAAAGTATCATTTGAGTTTCAGTTATAAATATTGAATGAAGTCACTTTCTAATTAAATTTAATGAATTATTGGGGTAAAGTGAGCGACTAATACTTTTTTAAAAAGTCAATGTGTGGGAAACATTAATGGTATAGTACTCCCTTTGGTTTTACTTGTTATATTTTGAGTTGACACACCTATTAAAAGAAACAATCAATAAGATTATTATGTTACCATAGTACCTCTATTAAATAAAGCTTACATAGTATCTTGAAATTAATTTGAAAAAAAGTAACTACTGTTAAGGGTAAAATAGAAAAAAAAATTGTCTTTTCTTGATATGTCAAAAATGACAAGTAAAAGTAGAAATTCAATTAGAAAAGTAGTGACAAGTAAAAGCGAATGGATTGTTAGGATTTTAGACTTGATTTTCTTACCAAATTTAAGTTTTATTTTTCTTAAAAGGAAAATAAAAGTAATACCGTAATTACTTTTATTTTTCTGAATGAGAAATATAAATCTTTTCCATATTTGGCAAACCTCTTTGTAAGAGGAAAGGTTTTGAAACTCTATAAATAGAAGACTTTCCCTACTGATACAATAACACAACAACATCCACAATGTAGTTGTTTAAGAGTCTTATTTAGCGAGATATTTTCTACCAATAATGTTGATGTTTTTTTTATATTAGTATTTCATATGTTGGTCACTTGACCGAATCATATTAATAATATGCCTTTGTAGAAATTTTTTTTATCATCTGAATTATCGTCTTCTATGATTTGCAAACGATTAGCTTCCACATGACGCCTTCTCGATTTCAAACCCAACAAGTGGTACCAGGACTTACCGTTCAAAGGTTTCGTAAAATGAGATTAAATAGGTTCAAAGCGGTTTCAAATTAAGATGCAACCAGTTTGACGATAATGACATATTTGTCTAACTACATGTGGGAAAGAAGTTTTAAACATATTTCAACATTCCTGTTGTTGCATCTTTAAAAATTAAATATGTATTTTTAACCCACTTTTAACAATAATATTTAAATCTTATTTTAACCGTGGAAAGCAACAATGATGAAGATTATATAAAGAACGAAGATTATGTACGCAAAGAAGATGGATCAAACTATGTCAAGAAAATCAATCTAAAAAGGGGATATGTTAAGGTTTTTTCCTTGATTTTCTTATCAACTTTAAGTTTTATTTTTTTTTAGATGAAAAATAAAAGTAATACTATAATTACTTTTATGTTTCTGAAAGAAAAATATAAAACTTTTTCATATTTGGCAAACCTCTTTGTAAGAGGAAAGGTTTGAAAACGCTATAAATAGAAGACTTTCCCTTCTCATACAATAACCCAATATCATCCACAATGTAGTCATTTAAGATTCTTGTTTAGGGAGAGATTTTCTCCCAACAGTTTTTATATTTTTTTTTACATTATTTTTTAATATGTAGGTTGCTTGACTAAATCATATTAATAATATGCCTTTGTAGTATGTTTTTCTTTATTGTCTGAATTATTGTCTTTTATGATTTACAAATAATTAGCTTCCGCATGACTCCCCCTTGATTTCAAACCCAACATGGAGAAAGTATTTTTTAGCATTTCAATGCTAAGCACACACATCTCTAAGAGATAGTTCATTTTTATTTTCATATAGGAATATCAAATTTTATTGGAATATTATTGTATCTATTTATTAGACTGGGCTGATTCATTTGTTTCATCTCACTGGATATTCGTCTGTTGCAGTACATAACTTGGGCTAGCCTTGGTTTTAACCACTTCAACATGTTGATTTCAACCAAAATTTAGAAAATTGTTATGTATTATTTTATTCTTTTGTACATCATATGTAAATCTTTAGTATATATCTTTAATATCTTATACCTTATTTAGTATTATATTCTTGCTATTTAGAAGTATATCACTTTATTATTTTATACTTTATTTAGAATTCTACCTTATTTAGATTATTTGAAGTTGGTTTATTGTTAGGTTTTAATTAGGTATATTTTTTCTATCACTTGTATAAATAGGATATTATAGCTCAATTGTAATGATCAAATATCCATCAATGCAAGATTCATTCAATACAATCAATTAAAATCATTCATTCAATTATTCAATTCAGAATATTCAGTTTTCACTCAATTCAACTAATTCGTGTTATTCAATCATTCACATCATTCAAATCATTCAAATTAATTCAATTCATTCAAGTTTTCATCCAAGTCATTTAATTATTTATTCAAAAGTAGGAAAACAAAATTTCCTTATCAATTCTCTTTTAGTTATTTCCGCATTGTTTGTCAAACTTCGATTTCATTTCTGACATGGTATCAGAGTTGGTTTTGATCCTGAATCATTTTATGTCAATTTTCTTGTTTTCATAAATATGAGAAAAACTTCTCAACTTTCTGATTCATAATATTTCGAACATGTCTGCTGACATGATCAATTTATGGTTACTGCACTCGTCATCCCTCTCTCATTATCATCCCCGTCATCATCTTGGTAGTATTCAAGATGGAACAAATCTACTACCAATTTATTTATTTTATTCTTATTTTTTTAAAAAAAAATTCTTATTTTGATGTCACTCTCAAATCAATCATTTTTGTTTATCTTCATTGGACCTTACATTCAAATAATACTTTTTTACTTTATTCAGTTACGTCAACGGGGAAATCCTTCAATTTTATGTACCCATTGTGGTATTTTGTTTGAAAGATTTCATCATCAAGATTTACTTCTTCGGACACAATTCTTCAATTTTTTTAATATCAAATCACATCAGTAAACTTAACAAATGATATCACTGAACCAACTGCTTTACTCATATCATATGCATGCTTGATATTAAATTCAGTTTTTAATTTTTTTCTCATTTTGGTCTTCATCACAAAGTTCAATCTTCTTCTCACCGATCCTCTTCATTACAATGTTTTGGGCAAGTTAGGTGTCCGTATGCACCCTCCAACTTGAAGGGAGATATTGAAATATTGTTGTATTTGTTCATTGGACCGGGTTGATTCACTTGTTTCATCTCACTATATATTCATCTGTTGCAGTACATATCTTGGTCTAGCGTTAGTTTCAACCGCCTCAACATTTTGATTTCAACCTAAATTTAGAAAATCCTTATGTATTATTTTATTCCTTTTGTACATCATAGGAAAATCTTTAGTATATATCTTTAATAACTTATACCTTATATAGGATTATATTCTTGCTTATTTAGGAGTATATCACTTTATTATTTTGTACTTTATTTAGACTTCTACCTTATTTAGATTATTTAAAGTCAGTTTACTGCTAGGTTTTAATTGGGTATATTTTATTTCATCACTTGTATAAATAGGATATTGTAGATCAATTGTAATCATCAAATATTCATCAATGCAAGTATTCATTCAATACAATCTATTCAATTCAAATCATTCATTCAATTATTCAATTAAGAATATTTCAGTTTTTATTCAATTCAAGTTATTCATGTTGTTCAATCTTTCACATTATTCAAGTCATTCAAATTAATTTAATTCATTCAAGTTTCCATTCAAATCATTTAATTATTCATTCAAAGAAACGAAAAAAAATTCTCATCAATTCTCTTTTATTTTTTTCACATTCTTTGTCAAACTTCGATTTCATTTCTAACAAATTTTGTCAATTAAAACAAGATATAAATTACACAAATCCCATACTTAAGAGATTATATTACCTAATATCCCTTACATTTTTAAAATTTACATAAAATCCCATTTCTCAACATTACTCTTGATACATATCAAGAAAACCTCATATCCTATTTTTACTCCATCATTAACTCATTCAAGATTTTCTTTCCTAAAATATCTTCCTTTATCAACAATTAAATCATCTTCCTTCTTGATTTTTTCTCTTCCATTAATGATTAAATCATCTTCCTTCCTGATTTTTTTCTCCTCTATTAATGCATGCAACTTTTTTCTTACTCTCCCAAAATCTCTTCCATTTTTTTTATAAAATTTATTGATACATATATAAATTTATTTAGTTATTTATACATGTTTATTTTTTTAATGATGATTTATATGAATGATAAATATGATATCATTATATGGGTACTATGGTGATTCATACGATAGGTACATTTTGTATGATTTTAACGGGTGATACATATGATATTAATGGGTGATACATATTGTATTATGGTGATGCATATGGTAGATACAACTATTTATTTCAATTATTGGGTGATTCATATGATATTAATGAGTGATATATATGGCATGGTGATTCATATGGTAAATACAATTATTTATTTCAATTATTGGGTGATTCATATATATAGTATTTTGGTGATTCATATGGTAGATACAATTATTTATTTTAATTATTGGGTGATTCATATATATGATATTATGGTGATTCATATGGTAGATACAATTATTTATTTCAATTATTAGGTAATTCATATGATATTAATGGGTGGTATATATGGTATTATGGGTGATTCATATGTTATTAATGAAAGGTAATGGTGTAGTCGGTGTAGAAAACAAAAGTAATAATATTTTTTTAGAAAAAAGACTAAAAGCAGAATTGAAACATAATTAAAATTAAATCTAAAAAAGCAGACTAAAATTAAACACAAAAAAAAGAGAAAAAATAACAATTTTTTTTTTCATAATTAAAGACGAAAAAAGAGAAACATAATTAAAATATCTAAATTAAATCTGAAAAAAGAGAAAAATTAAATGTCTTTCCTTAAATAAAAGAATACAATGAATAAAAGAGAATCCATTATTTTCTTAAATAAATATCTTGTTAGTTTCAAATGTATCACTTTTTTATATGTATCACCATATAATATATGTATCACATTTTAAAAAATCAGGATAAAATGTAATTAATAAAAGGAAAAACTACATAGAGTAGCATACCTAGGTATTAAATTATAAAAAATAGCAACACCTATATCAAGTTACACTGTGTAGCAACAATAGCATCATTTTCCCCCTTTTCACCCTAAGAGAAGTTATCGTGATTATTTGCCCCCTTTGCACGCTTTCTTTCCCCCTTTTCACGTTTTTTTCATCTCTCTCTTAATTTAAAATTTCTTTTTCCTTTTTTTTAAGTCATTATCACTGATTCCCGCTTTCAATTGTTTTTCCTTTCGCACGATTCTATCACATCTGGTAAGGATTGTGTTCCTCTATTTTAGGTAACCATTTAATTCAGTTATTGCTTGTTAGCGGTTTTTTTATACTGTAACAAATAGCAAATTCAATTTTAAGGGTTTTATGCACTAATGGCTAAACACACAACAAAATCACGATAAAATAGTATTATACAAATTAGTAATTTGGTGTCTGATTATGTACCATCTTTTAGTCTTGGTTTAACTCAAGATGATGTAGTTAAAGTTGTTTCAAATCCTATACAGTCCAAGAAATCTGTGAGTTCGAAGGAGATTATGTCCAAGTTTCGTAACGACCCGGTGAAGATGACTGAAATTTAAAAAATGAAAGTATGAGGAAAACTGATTCTTCAAAAAAGAAAAAAAAAGAAAAAAGTACGAGAAAAAAAGGAAATTCAAATAAATTGAAGAAGTAAGGATGATGACGATGTTCAGAACTCTTCTACTGATAAATCTAAAGAAGACATTGAAGATGAGGTATTTTTTTGTTGTAAATATTTTTTTATGTATTTCTTATTCTAAGTAAAGATCTTATCAAAGTTGGGAACTATATGTAGTTTTCAAGCAGTTAATATGTATTTTTAAGTATATTATTATATGAACTACTCTTGAAGAGTTAATATGTATTTTTAAGTATATTGATATGTATTTTTAGTGTTAACTATATGTATTTTTCAAGCAGTTAATATGTATTTTTAATTATATTGATATGTATATTTAGTGTTGGTTGTATTTTTGTTCTATTCAAAATACATATGTATATTATATGTATTTTTTTGACTGATTTGGTTGTGTTTATTAAGGTCTAGTTTTAATATGTACTTTATGTTCTGCTGATATGTATTTAGGAATTGAAGTGAGTTGATTTCTTTTTAACATTTGTATTTTGGTTATGTTTAATATACATATTAAGGTATAGGGTAGCATTTGTATTATTATCCATACACATCAGATAACATATGTATTTTGCTATTCAAAATACATATGATTACTATATGTATTATTTTTGTTATATACATAGGTGATTATTTTTTTAATTTTTTTACTATTTAAGAAGTTGTAGTTTACTTTGTATAGGTGCTGCAAGATGAAATATTCATTGTAAGAAAACACCCCAGATTTGCATCATATATATGCTCTTACAGTAATAATGATATTGATAGGAGTATATGGGTCGTATTAAAAAAGGAATAGTAAAAAGTTTTTTAACAATATCATTTTTAGTTATTTCATGAAGAAGAAGAAGCACTGTACAATTCAAGAACAATTGTGTAGATGTGTTATGTCACTCGAGATAAAGGGTAGTTATTTTTCTGTGATAGTCATCTGAGTTAATGGCATTTCTCTTCATTTTACTCCTAGGAAATTTGCTATCGTTACTGGATTGAATTTTGTTTCTGATAGGTATAACTTTATTTTTTACGAGGATGTACCTAACAGGCTTGTTGAGAAGTATTTCAATGGTGCAGAATTTAAACAGAAAAGGTAACTATTTATAGCATTCACGGACAAAATTTTGGGGAGAACAATGATGAGGATGCTGAGAAGTTTGCAATTTTGTATTTCCTGCATTCTTTTATGTTATCTAATGTTGATACTGTGGTTATACCCAAACTTTATTTTTATTTGGTAGACAGTGAAAGATATAAGTATTTTCCATGGGGTACTTTATCATTTGAGGATCTAGCAAGAAGTTAGAACAACAGGTTGAAAGCTGGTGGAAAATTCTATTTGATACAGGGACTGCCATTGTCTATTCAAGTGTGGCTTTACGAGTGTTCTTCAAATGTCCCACGAAAGATTGCATCGAAGGTTGATAATCATATTCCCCGATTATTAAATTAGAAGAAAAATACACCTCGACCACATTTTGAGTATTAGATGGATGCTATATTTAATAATTATGGCAAGGTTTATTGCTAGTAAATACATATGTATTAATATGTATTTTATAGTCAAAATATATATATTTGATTTTTATTATTTAACAGATACTTTAACATCGTTTATCTATATTTCCTAGGTTGTATTTAAGAACGTAAAGCCAACTCAAAGGGAATTGGTAAAGTTTCAAATACCAGAGAAGGATCTACTTGAAGATGAACGTTCAGTTGATTCGGATAATGACTTCCAGGACCTTCCACCAAAATAAATCAATGTACATGCAAAAAAGAAACTAATTGTTGATTCATCAACCCCAGTAGTAAAGAAATCGTTTAAGGAGAATGTCAAACAATATTGTTGACGAGCATACTGAAAAGAGGACACCACTTCCTCGTTATGAAAAGGTTGCTGAAGTCAAGACACCATTATTCAAGTAAATTCAAACACGACAGGCAACTCATTCAAAAAAGAAGAAAGTGAAGCAAACAACTAGGGTTATTTTTCCTTCGGAACAGCCAAAGCTAGAGAGTCCTGTAGAGGAAGAAGTCTTATCAAAGCCATAATGTCCTGTAGAGAAAGAATCCTTCATTTTTTAAAAAAAAATTGATGCATTCCGCGATGAGGTAACTTTTTTGTCAAATAGTTATTTTACATTAAAAAATTTGTGTTTAATGATTTTGTATTAAAAAAAAGTTCAATATGATGCTCCAAGCAATTGAACAAAGCAACATAAAATTTTTCTGATTATAGTATTCTTTAAAAAAGTTATCTGATTTTGAATATGTATTCTTCGTGGATTGATTTATATAAATATAGTATATTTGTTAAATACCTCGTTATATCATTCTACATATATTTTGTAGGAATAGTTTGCAGATAAAGAAGCTGAACAATCAAATATTGATGATGTTGGTTTAGACCGATCTGGACAACACTTCAGTCCTAATGTTGTACAGACTTTGGATAATATGTTTGATGGTACAAAGGTAAATATGAAACTTTTAAATATGTATTTACAAGAACTTTTAAAGGTAGTTTCATTATGATTGTTTTTCTCTTTATGTTAACATATATATATTAGTATATACAGTGTTAGTTGGAATTTCACTTTAAAAAAATCATATGTTAAACATTATAATCTGTATTCATTTACCTTCAAAATACATTTGAAATAAATCAATCTTTCAAATGTTGAATAGAATAAAAGATTTATTTTTGTAGTTTATGCATTTTCTATTTTTTCCTATTATATTTAGTTAAACTACAGATGTAGAGTATTCAAAAATACATATGTTGTGTATTCAAAAATATATATGCAGTGTATTTAAAAATACATATGCAGAGTATTCAAAAATATATATGCGGTGTATTCAAACATACATATTCTGTGTATTAAAAAATATATATGAAGTGAATTTAAAATTACATATGTATGTATAATTAATTGAACTTTGAATTTATGTGATATAACAATCCTAACAATCAAGAGGACAATTTTCTTTTTTCTTTTATTTTTTTTCACAGATCAGTGATGAGAAAATGAATGAAATAAATTTATCTGATTTGCAGTTTACAATCCCACACGAGATGTTACCAAGTCTAAATGCATGTCGTAGAGAAAGCATCACTTCATATCCATCTGCAAATTGTGAAGAAGAACTTACTGATGAACGTTTGAATGATAAAAAGTCCGAGTTTGTTGTTGAAGATCATTATCAAGTATATATAAAGAAGATATTTTTGAAGTTATGTGGGTTATTTTGGATAGAACAAACAAATGTTTTTTCTACTTTTTGAAGACAAACAAAGAGAACGTTGGATTGAGTTCAAAATCATATCTGTACGAAGAGGTTTATCTTGGTAAAGAGGAGCAAATTATGACACCTTCTAAAATACAATAACTAACCACTGATGAACAAAGGGATGAATCAGTTTGGCCTGATTCACAAAACACAATCCCTGATGAGTTGCTTCCTCGTCTGACTGTCTACAGTAGTTAAAGCATTATTATTCATCCCTATGCTAATCGTGAACTTCAAACTTCCATTCAAAATTTAAGGATTATGCGACTATCCAAATTCAAGAAGTCACTATACACGAGTAAGTTTGGTTCAGCAGCCGGTAAGTACACTAAGTTAAATATATTTTCAATGTAATATGTTATTCAAATACATTTTAATTCATTACATTTTTATATTATGTAACTATATAAGGAGCTCAACAGGGAACATTCGTATATTCCACCAGAAACATCCATTTGTTTATCACCCGATTCATGGGATAGTGGATACGAAATTTGTCAAGAAGTTCATGGATTGGATTTCTGTCGATCTTCTAAAAAGTCATGCTAAAAGATATTTCTTTTGAACTGTTTCAACTTATTTTTTTATTTCTATTATGTTTTCATGATTTAACATGTACTGATAAAAAAAATAGGAAGGGAAATGTGGATCACTACAAAAAGGGCACATCAGCCATTCCAATAATGCATTTCGGAGTTGATATTGATAATAAAAATTGTTTCTACACTATGGGGTTCCTTGACCAGTCATGGACGGACTCGGTTAGTGTATTATTTTGATAATTTATCCTTTTCAATTGTAACACTACTTAAAATACATATTATGTTACCTGCAAATACATATGCAGTTACACATATGTATTTTTAATATGTTTTATTATTTTACAAATATTGTGTTTAAAATACATATATAACATATTACTATACATATGAATTTATATTAAATCATATACTGTTGAATATTTATTTTTCTTGCATTATTTATATATAAGTGTAGTTTACAAATATAATTATACATACGCAAATCTCAGACATTAAACTCTAAAATACATATGTATTTAATAGTACATACACATGCTATTTTTAGTATACAAATTATTTGAATGTTCTAAGATTTGTCATGTTAATTACTACAACAAATTGATGTTTACTTCTACTACTTGAGGAAGAAGTTGAAGTATGACCCAACAGGTCATACAAATATAGAACAATAGATTGCAACTTTATGAACATAATTATTTCTGCTCATGATATTTATTTTGTAGATGATCCAAACCTTACTGCAGAAGGACAAGAGGCCCATCTTAATGAATACATCAATGGGTTTAGCATGCATGCTGTTATGCCATGGCATACAGTGGAAGACATTTATATTTCAGTCAATATAAAGAAAAAATATCATTGGGTTCTTGCAGTTTTATCCTTATCAAAGAGATGCATATTCTTATATGATTCAAATAAATCATCTGGTCATTATCCGACTTCTTGCTGAGATCAAGAAATTAGCTGAGATTATCCCTTTGTGTCTTCAAGATTGTGATTTTTACGATAAGAAAGGAATTGATCTTCAAAATCATCCAAGACATAAAGACAAAGACTCCTCAGATTTGTTTGATGTGTTATTTGAAGACAATTTGCCTCAACAACTGAGTGGAAGCTTGTAAGTATTTTAATATACATATGCCAAAATTGTAAGTTTACACAAAATATATTTTAGTTATTAGTCATATTTTTTTTTGTTGTAGGGACTGTAGTCTGTATATTTTTACATATGCAGAGTTCCTTTCTTATTGTCACAAAGTTCTTTCAATTGAGCTCGACTCCAACACTCTTCGTACAAGATATGCTGCACTATTGTAGGATTATGGAATTCGAAAATAAGAAGCAAATCTTCATAGTAACTTTGAAGCACCCTTGAGGTCTGCCAGGGAAAGTAGAATAACTATTGTTACTGAAGTTTTTGATGTATGATGGTTGATGAATTTCCTACTTTGGATAGTTGTGAAAATGGTGTATAGATGTAGGTTCATATTGTACAAACTCATTTTATGTTTTGAAGTGGTTCCAATTGTAGGTTGTAATAGTACTTATTTTAAACAGAATGAAATAAATTCAGTTAATCATTTAATTTGAATATGTTTTCAATCAATTTATACTTTGTGTTTAGTTTCATTGTTCAGTTGTTTTTCGTGGGAGTGAGAATTAACACCAAAATACATATGCAGTTTTGACATTTTTGCTTAAAAAATACATATGCAGTTACAATCATTAATATATTTTATTCTGTGTTCATTTATTTTCAAAATACATTTGGTGTAAATTTTTATTCTGTGTTCATTTATTTTCAAAATACATTTGGTGTAAATAAAAATTTCAACTTTTGATTTGAATTATAGATTAATTTGAGTATTGTATAAAGTTTTATTTTTTAATGTGAGATTTAGTTAAAAAAAACACATATGCAGTACTCACATATTCATTAAAAATACATATTCAGTATACATCAAATATATTTAGCCTAAAAAATATGTATTCATTGTTAAGATTAGGAATGTCAAAAATAAATTTGATGTAAAACAAACTTTCAAATTTTGATTTGAATTAAAGTTTCATTTGAGTATTTTATGTTGTTTTCTTTTTTAATGTGATATTTAGTAAACAAATACATATGTAGTATACATCAAATGTATTTAGCCTAAAAATACATATACACTGTGTAAAAATTAAGCATTACAAAAAATATATATGGAGCATAGCTAATATGTATTTTAATCTGTATTCATTTACTAGAAAAATAAATTTGAGGTAAATCAATCTTTCAAAAAACTGATATTAAAAAATACATATGCAGTGCTCACATATTGATTAAAAATACATATTCAGTATACATCAAATATATTTAGCCAAAAAATACATATGCGTCGTTAAGATTAAGAATGTTCAAAATACATTTGGTGTAAAACAAACTTTCAAATTTTGATTTGAATTAAAGTTTCATTTGAGAATTTTATGATGTTTTCTTTTTTTAATGTGATATTTAATAAACAAATACATATGTAGTATACATCAAATGTATTTAACCTAAAAATATATAGGCATTGTGTTAAGATAATGAATTACAAAAAATACATATGGAGCATCGCTAATATGTATCTTAATCTGTATTCATTCATTATAAAAAAAATTGAGGTAAATCAATTTTTTTAAAAACTGAATTGAATTAATGATAACGCTCAATCTACAGCTCTCGTAGGAGTGTAAAGCGGTCGTTAACAAATATAGAACCCAACCTGGTTTGGGTATCGATCCCTCAGGGAATAGCTTGGCCAACAAGTAAGCAAAATTACTAAACTTTTGGTGCAAGTCTCGTAAAAAGGGGGGATTCTTGTCGTGCAAGTAATGTAAACAAAATATTAAAGCAAAAGCTGAAAATAGAAAAGTAAAAAGAGAGTAATTCGTGGGTTGTGAAACAATGAGAATTGAAGCGTTGGGGTTATGTCCACCTTCTGAGGTATACGTCTCTATTAGCTATGAGTATGTAGAATTCTGACATGCAACTGCTTATAGAGAATTGTATTCGATAGTAAATCCAGGCTTCTTTCGACCTATTCGAGGATTATTTCACTTTAACTCTTTCGAGCTTAAAGCGTGTCTAACGGTACGAATTCTCCAAGAGGTTAGTCCAGTTACGACACTAGATTTTTAATAGGAAAGGGTGTCCTACTACCTTGACACTATCTCTTTTCCAGACAAATAACCTTTCTTTCGAACAAGTTAAATGTTATACTGGCGTATTCTTGCGTTTGCAACCACAAAGAATATAGCTTAAGATGAAGAGAATAATGATATAAGCAGTATACGTGTCGTGAACTCGCAAACTCACAACAATAGATAGTATCTCATTCGGCTTCCATAACCTCAACAGAGAGGTTTAGTTACCCATGAATGCGAAGGAGATCACGATTGACATTGTTGTTATACCACAAGATTGATGATTTTCGTGTAGCACAAGTGGTAGGCGTGAGGCGTGAATTCCAAGGCAAAAGTAACGATTCTCTTTTTGCCGAAATTAAGAATAGATGAATAGAAGAAAAATTGAATTGATGGAAAGATTAGAAGAGTTGTAGAATTGTAGAATACAAGGATAGTTGAAGAATGAATTAAAATCTCTAGCATGATAGGGTATTTATAATACCTATATCCTAATCCTACTAGGTAAATAAATATCTAACCAAATCCTACTAGACTAATGGAATACTTAACCCAAATGTACTAGGTTAATGTAATATTATCATAATCCAAATAAACTAATGAAATACATAACCCAATTGTACTAGGATAATGTATCATTGTCCAAATCCAACTAAGTTACTGCAAGTCCCCAAAGTCTTCAGAAATGTTGTTTTAGCCCGGGACAGCTTTTCCATGCAGCGTTTTTGGTCCTTAGGAGTGTAAACTTTCTTCCCTTCCTTTATGAGCTTTCTTTGGCGTCAAGTAAGCCATAAAATGCTGAATTCTGCATCATTTATACCTGAAACTTTGCTAATCATGTTCGTTAGCTCACTTACAGGAAAAAGGACTAAAAGTGCATGAAATCTATAATTTTGTTCTCAAAACTAGGCAAAAATATGGGCAAAATATATTGATATAGGCGTGTAAATTCACCTATCATCAATACCCCACACTTGAAGCTTTGTTCGTCCTCGAACAAAATATCATGTCCTTCTAAACATCAACTTAGGGTTTTACAGCAACAACACAAATCATTCTTCAAGACAAGCACAACAATTATTAACAAAGAGTAGCTTTCCGATTATTATTAGAAACCATTTAGCCTCTAGCATAGACTCATGATGGTGGTCAACTCATATTCAAAAGTTAAGGCACAAGGAATCATATACAACTACCCAAAACTCATCAACCATGTGTGTCTCACAATATATTACCCATAATCACTAACAAGTATAGCATATTTTTCAAACATGGGTATCAAAATATCCTTGCTCTCACTCTCACAAAGAATTCGTATGCAGCAACTGATGACCATAAGCTTGCCCTTAGTGTAATACTCCACTAAATGTTAGAATGTTAAGATTAGGATCAAATAGGTCTTTTGATGGTTGTAATGTAGGCTAAGGGACGGGAAGGATCAGCTATTTTGGCCAGAAATAGTGACTAAGTACCTAAGCACTTTAATACATTACATTATATCATTGACACTTTTTCTTTCAAACAACCTTTCTCTCTTTTATTCTACCACCCTTTTTCTCTTCTTTTGTTTTTCAATTTTAAGCATAACTCACTTTTCAGCTTTCTTTTCCTTTTTCTTTTTATAACATACCTCTTATGATAGCACTTTGTTTTTCATAACACATTCAAGTACCACTACAATTCAGAGCATCATACTCACCCAACTTCCTCTTATTTCGTCACATGACTTTTTCATTTTAAAGCACTTAGGAATTTGGATCAAATTATGGTCTTGAAAAAAAAATGGATTAGGCTTACATACAAGGTTGTCAAAGAAATAGGCTAAAGGCTCAAAAGGGTTTAACTAGGATGATTTACATGGGTAGGTAAAACTAAAGGTAAACATGTATAGGTTTCCAAAGAAATGCCTAAATCATCTCCTAAACTTACACTCTTTATTTTCGCTTTGCATACATACCAGGCAAGTTCTAGCATCAGCCACAAACATAGAATATACGATTATTATCACACACATAAGGCACATGGTCGACTTGATTGGAAGTAATATAGACTCTCGTCCCAACAAGTGAAGGAATTGAATCACAAAATATCACATAATGAGTCACAACTAGAGCCTAAACGTCTCAATAGTCATAATTGTAGCACATACTCTTGTTATAATCTCATGCTGCCTATTAGAATTATTTTATGCGAAGCTAAAAAAAAAAATTTACTCCTAAAAAAAACTTTCCAAAAATTGAGATTTTACTCCTAAAAAAAACTTTTAAAAAAAAATCAAAACAAATAAAAAACAAAGTAAACAAACATAGATGCGATAGAGAAATATAGCATGCGATACCGCCACCCCACACTTAAATGAGACACTTCCCTCAGTGGAAAATAAATACGAAGAACCTGGTCAGTAGGACTCTTCCTCAATGTCGGGGGTCATACCCCCTTCGTTAGAATCATCATAAGAGTCATCGTCAGAGTCCTCCTCCTCGTCAGAGTCTGGCAAGCGTCGATCATCATCAGTCGGCACATCATTATCTAGAGGTTCCTCAAAGTATACGCCCACTCCACACATCTCCCGTGCATGCATGTTCATTGGGTAGTCATGGTCCAGCTGTTGGAGCTCTTCAGTAGTTGGAACACGTCCACCACTCGTCATAGTAAAGCGTGTCATGCCATAAAGATGATGGAAGAAACTTTCATCACGAGCATGTCTCTCCGCAGTAGTAAGGTTGATACCATGAGTTGTTTCAGCATCTTTGACCTTGGTGAGGTCAACCTTCTTTGGGTTATGTGGGAGTTTGTGGTCAGCTGGTTCCTCTTCGATATCCTCCTTCCGCAAGAGTGCTGTCAACAGATTACCAAAAGTGAAGTGGGATCTTTTGTGGAGTCTGGCCTTCCTCATGGTAGAGCGAATGATTGCCCCAAAGTTGATAGGGACATTTGTCATCAAAGCATAGACCAAACACACTCTATCTCTTGATATCTTGGTGTATTGAGTCCCAGGAATAAGGCATGAGTTGACAATACGCATCCAGATTCTTGCTTCCCTATTCAGTGGAGCATAGGGGAAGGTGTTGTGTCGGTCGGTGTCTTTATGTCCACCCACCTTGCCATCGATATACTTCCACAAAGTGTGTGTCGTATTGCTCTATAAGGAGGCCTGCTGTACAGCTCTTTAAATGGTGCTGTGTCGACTGAAGGTAAGCCAAGAAAAGAGTTGATCCAGTCCGCATTGAGCTGTAACACTTGGCCCCGAATTTTGACTTCATTGCCCGTTGTGTTCGGCGACCAGTTGGCATAAAATTCTCTTGTTAAATCAAGGTTGCATTCTTCCATGTCGCGGAAGATGAAATCCAGCTTTAACGCCATTATATTTGCCAACATCCGCGGCTCCTTCTTCGCTAAGGTGTCCTTGTTGATTAAGTCAACGTGAACATATTTTCTTTCTTTGTTGTTCCGGTACCATTCTTTGGTTTCCTCCTCAAGAACCCATTTTATTCCAAACATTCTGCGGGGTAGTTGTGTTGAGGATGATTCTCCTTGGTCCTTTCGACCTCTTTTCTTGCCCTTTTGTGAAGTGGTAGCCTTCTCCTTGCCTTGTCTCTCTTTAGGTGCCATTGTACCTGAGACTAGAAATAGTGTTAATGGTAGCACAATATCAATGGGGTACCACCCCACACTTAGTTTTTTTAACACAAATAGGTGAGGTTAAAGTGGTCGATTACTCAGATTTCGTCGCCATACATTTTAGGATTATATTCCGACAAGAAAATTCAGTAATGTATTAATACTTGTAGCCATTGCACTTCTTTCATGCTAGATATAACAATACTACTACATAGGGGTTGTATCATGGTATGGTTATTTTCAACAATCACAACCTCCTATGTCGGTAGGCACTATAAGTCTTATCCCGACGGCCGGGATAGTCTAACATGTAAGTATCCAAACAACAATCTTAAGCAATGTTCATGGCCATCGCAATTTCGCAAATAGTATAACAATGCTATTAAGACCAAACTCAAGTCGGAAACAAGTCAAGATGATTCTAACGTATATATTCCCTCACATGGTTTTGCATCAACAATCCAAACACATGAACATCACCAACAATATTTCAAGATGTAGAAATTCATAATAGACATAGCAACGTAGTACTTACGAGAAATAAATGAAGAATAAGAGAGTACTTACTTGCTTGAGGCTTTTGGAGATGGTTTTGTGAATTGGAAGAGCAAAAGAAGACGATTTTGAGAGGATTTGGATGTTTATGCGGCGCCCTTAGGTCAATTTCTAGTGTGGTTATGTTTCAAGACTAAGTCCCCTTTATATAGGAAGAGAATGGGTCAGGTTTTGACCCATTTACAATCGGTTTTGGAGACAAAAATGCTACATATACGGCGCATAATGCTTGGCATAGTCATGACATATGCGGCGCATAGTCTATGGCATTTAGGGACATATGCGCCGCATAGTCTATGGCATTTTGAGACATATGCGCCGCATAGTCTATGACATATGAGATCCTGAGACCTAATGCTATAGCATAGGCGGCGAATAGTCAAAAGCACACTTAGGAATGGGCGGCACATAGTGTATAGCACACTAGATTCCGAGACCTTAGGCTATAGGATAGGTTTAGCATTGTTCGTGGCCTAGTTTGACCTAGGCCTAGCCTTCCTCGATGCCTATTTTGGCATGAGAAATGCTCAATCCATAGCCTTATGCATTACCATTCCTAACTTACCAACTTTACCATGTAGCACATCCAAATTGTCAATTGAAATCAATTTCCTCGTTGAATACCTTTTGCACCTATATTTGCTAAAAAACAAATGAAAATGATTAGTACGATGGGTTGCCTCCCACCAAGCTCCTTAGTTTTGGTCATGGCACGACTCTTATTTTTGGATTTTTCATTTATCAAAACAAAACAAGTACTAGAATGAAAGAAAAAACGATAAACGATAAAACAATAAAACGATGGGTTGCCTCCCATATAGCGCCTTATTTATTGTCGTGGCTCGACATAGTAATCTCGAGTACTTAGACTTCGTCGAGATAAGTGATGTCCATGTCATTCATCGAGTCAAAAGGACCGATATAAGGCTCAACACATTGGCCATTCACTTTGAAGACAACACCATTATTGTCTTCCAATTCGACTACTCCAGACGAGTAGACTTGGATAACTTTGTATGGACTAGACCACTTAGATTTCAACTTACCTGGGAAGAGCTTAAGTCTGGAGTTGAAGAGAAGTACCATATCACCCCTTTGGAAGTTTCGTCGAACAATCCGCTGATCATGATACTTTTTCATCCGCTCCTTGTATAGGTCTGATCTTTCATACGCATGGAGACGGAACTCATCTAATTTGTTGAGCTGCTCCATCCTCAGATTCTTAGCATCATCCCAATTCAAATTCAATTGCTTCAACGCCCACAATGCCTTATGCTCGAGTTCAATGGGTAAGTGGCAGGCCTTCCCATAAACTAGTTGATAAGGAGACATGCCAATGGGTGTTTTGAACGCAGTCCTATACGCCCATAGTGCATTATCAAGCTTCCTAGACCAATCCTTCCTATTTGCATTAACCATTTTTGCAAGGATTTGCTTGATCTCGCGATTGGAAACTTCTACTTGTCCACTAGTTTAGGGATGATAAGGCGTGGCTACCTTATGTTGCTTTACACCATACTTGGCCAAAACTGATTTGAATAGCTTGTTGCAAAAGTTAGATCCTCCATCACTTATGATAGTACGTGGTACTCCAAAGCGAGAGAAGATATTCCTCTTTAATAATGCTACAACATGCTTCCCTTCGTTGTCGGCCAATGCTATAGCTTCAACCTATTTCGACATGTAATCCACAACAACCAAGATGTACTACATTCCAAACGAATTCACGAAAGGACCCATGAAATCTATACCCCACACTTCAAAGAGTTCTACCTCAAGAATTTTGGACATGGGCATCTCATGGTGTTTTGAAATAGCACCTTGACGCTGGCATTGGTCACACCTTCTAACATAGTCGTAGGCATCTCGAAATATCGAAGGCCAATAATAACCACTTTGCAAAACTTTTCTTGCCGTCCGATTGCCTGCATGATGTCCTCCAACTTGGGATGTGTGGCATGCTTCCAATATGGTGGGCACTTCTTCATGGGATATACATCGTCGAATTATACCATCAGCGCATCTTCGAAACAAATAAGGCTCATCCCAATAGTAGTGCTGGACGTCATGCATAAACTTCCTCCTTTGATGGTAAGATAATTTGGCAGGTATCATATTGCTCACCACGAAATTTGCAAAGTCGGCATACCATGGTAGTTCCTCCATTGTTGTCGCTAATATCTCTTCGTCCGGGAATGCATCATCAATCTGAATTTCAGGTTGCGCCACATGTTCATTCTCAAGTCGAGATAGGTGATCAGCCACTTGGTTCTCGCAGCCTCTTCTATCTTTGACCTCAAAATCGAACTCTTGCAGCAGCAAAACCCATCGAATTAACCTTGGTTTTGCATCCTTCTTTGTCATGAGATACCTAAGAGCTGCATGGTCTGTATGAATGATCACCTTAGTACCTAATAGATAGGCACGAAACTTCTCAAACGCGTATACTACTGCTAGGAGCTCTTGTTCAGTGACAGTGTAGTTCCTTTGGGCTTTATTTAGGACCTTACTCGCATAGTAGATGGGATGAAATAATTTCCCCTTTCTTTGTCCAAGTACAGCTCCAATGTCTACACCGCTCGCATCACACATGACTTCGAACGAAAGAGTCCAATCTGGTGCTACCATGATAGGGGCTTCAATGAGTTTTCCTTTAAGGCATTCGAATGCCTTTAAGCAATCGTCATTGAAGTCAAACTTCGCACCTTTCTCCAATATTTTGCACAATGGACTAGCAATTTTGGAGAAGTCTTTGATGAACCTACGATAGAAACCAGCATGGCCAAGAAAACTACGAACTCCCTTCACCGAAATTGGAGGCGGTAGCTTCTCAATAACCTCAATTTTTGCTCGATCAAACTCTATTCCTCTTTCGGAGATCTTGTGCAAAAGAACAATTCCTTCTTTTACCATGAAGTGGCATTTCTCCCAATTCAGCACAAGGTTGAACTCTACACATCTTTGTAGTGCCATGCTCAAGTTTGCCAAGCACGCTTCAAAAGACTCACCAACAACTGAAAAATCATCCATGAATACCTCCAAAGTGTCTTCAACCATATCAGAGAAAATGGACATCATACAACGTTGAAAGGTAGCTGGTGCGTTACATAACCCGAATGGCATACGTTTGAAAGCAAACGTACCATATGGGCATGTATATGTTGTATTCTCTTGGTCTTCGGGAGCATTACAAATCTAATTGTAGTCTGAATAACCATCAAAGAAACAAAACCATCCTTTCCCCGCTAATCGATCTAGCATTTGGTCCAGAAGGGCATTGGGAAGTGATCTTTGAGTGTCCAAGAATTTAGCTTTCGGTAGTCCATGCATACTCTCCATCCAGTGACGGGTCTGAGTGGAATAAGCTCATTCTTTGCATTCGTGACTACCATCATGCCTCCTTTCTTGGGAACACATTGTACAGGGCTTACCCATGTACTATCAGAGATAGGATACACAACCCCTGCGTCTAACCACTTGATAATTTCTTTCGTCACCACTTCTTGCATAGGTGGGTTTAGATGTCTTTGATGCTCAATAGTGGGCGTGTAATTTTCTTGAAGCTGAATTTTATGTGTGCAAATCCCAGGTGGAATACCAATAATATCCGCAATGGTCCATCCAATGGCTATAATATGCTTGCGTAGAGTAGCAATAAGAGCTGCAACTTGTTGCTCACCCAAATCGGCTGCTACAATAACTGGAAGAGTGTTTCCGCTTCCTAAGAATGCGTACTTCAAATGACTTGGCAGCTCCTTCAATTCTAACGTGGGTGGCTCTTCAATAGATGGCTTAGCTGGTGGTGTGGGCCGATTCTTAAGATCAAGATCCAGCTTCTTGGGAGTATAGCGATATATCCCTAATCCCGATAGAGCACAAATAGCTTCCTCAGAATTTTCAGCATCCTCATTCTCTCCATTCATGAGCACAATTGCCAAAGGGTTATCAATAATCTGCTCTTCTTCAAGCACTTCTTTCTCGTCATCAAAGAAAATATCAGCCACAGATAATACACTTAGATCTTTGGGTTGCTTCATTGACCTGCAAACATCAAAGCGCACTACTTCGTCATTTATTCGAAATGAGAGTTCATTGGCTCTCAAGTCAATGAGCACACTTCTTGTAGCTTGGAAAGGGCGTCCCAAGATTATGGGAACTTCTGAATCTGCTTCACAATCCAAGATGACAAAGTCTGCTGGAAAGATAAATGAAGAAATCTTTACCAAGACATCACATAGAATACCAACAGGTCGTTTTACCGACCTATCCCCCATGACGAGCCTCATATTGGTTGGAGTAGGATCTCCTAGGCCCAACTTCTTGTAGATCGATAATGGCATCAAATTGATTTTGGCTCCTAAGTCACATAATGCTTTGGCAAAGTTCAAAGATCCGACGGTGAAAGGAATAGTGAAAGCTCCTAGGTCAGCCTTTTTCTGAACTATAGATCGGGTAGCAATTGCGCTACAATGATGCACATCATCCTTCAGCTTATAACTTGCTGCCCTCTTATTTGTCAAAAGATCTTTCATAAACTTCGCATACCCAGACATTTGTTCAAGTGCCTCCACCAATGGAACATTAATGGTCAGCTGCTTCAACATAGTCATAAATTTGCTGAACTTAGTGTCATCCGCCACCTTCTTCAATCTTTGGGGAAAAGGTGGTGGTGGGTATGGAAGTGTCCTCTCCATGGCTTTCTTCTCCTCTTGCTTCCGTTTTTCCATTTTTTCAGGTTGTACGTCATTGGGAGTGACGTCCTTGACGTCTGGAGTAGTTGCTGCGGCATCTTCTCCTTGTTCATTGTCGTCCATGTCTGCAACTTCGTCAACCACTTGCTTGCCTTTTGATGAAGTTTCTAGCACCTTACCACTTCTAGTAGTGATGGCCATGCATGACCCATCATTCCTTGGGTTTTGCACAGTATCGCTAGGTAAGGTGCCAGCCTTTCTTTGATTGAGTGTTGCTAAAAGTTGGCTCAATTGCTGCTCTATTTTCTTGATAGAAGTGGAATGAGAATCAACTAATTGCTTCATGGAGGATAAATCATTAATTACCTCCGTAACTCCCGCGCTCGTTGCTTCCACTCCTTTCAATAGCTTAGCCATCATGTCTTCCATACTTCCATAATTAGATGTGGTGGTGTCAAGTCTACCAGGGGGAACGTACAAACCACTCTTTTCATTATTTTTCTTCCAACTACCTTGGTCTTTGTTTCCAGATTTATCATAATAGTTCCGACCTTGGTTTCCTTGGGCATTCCCACAGAAACTCCCCTGATTGTTCAAGTAGTTGGCCTCCTCTTCAGAATCAGATTCGTCTCTTCCTTTTTACGCAATAGCTTTCACTTTTTCGGTCTTCCCTGATAATAAGTGCTTTGTAAGAAGATCCACTTGTGTTTTCATGTGCGTCATGTCTTGATCATGTTCTTCTTCTCTTCTTCTTTGGTCTGCAGTCATGATAATAGATAAAGTGGGGCTTGCTACCTCAGAATCCCTGGTATGCCAAGCTCTACTTTGTTTCGTCATACGATCTAGCATATTGCTTGCTTGACCAAAGGTGAGGTCCATGAAAGATCCTCCAGCTGCGTTGTCCACCACTAGTTTAGTTATTGAATTCAAGGCTCTATACAAGATCTCCATGAGGTGAACATTAGTCATGTGATGGTTTGGGCATCTCGCTAGCTTTGTCTTGAACCTCTCCCATGTTTCATGAAGAGCTTCAGTGGGAAGCTGACGAAAGTTGCTGATTTCATCTCTCAATTGTGCCCTTTTGGATGGCGGAAAGAATCTTTCTAGGAAAGCGTCTCTCAATTGTCTCCAATTTGTAATAGAATCAGGAGTCAGCCCATTCAACCATAGTGTTGCCTCCCCAGACAGAGACAATGGAAATAGACGTAATCGAATTACATTCTGACCAACACCAGGATTGTCAAACGACTTGCATGTAGAAATAAAGTTGATGAGATGCATATTCGGATCATAGCCTGCTAGTCCACCAAATAACTTCTTGAGTTGCAATAACTGAATCATGGTGCTTGTGATGTTGAACTTGGCTCCGGGCGCTAATGGTGGTGGAATTATGGCTCCAGTGGCTCCGGCACCATCAAGATCATCATCATCATCGTCGAAAGCTGGTTGCATAGGTTGGCGATCATACCTAAACCGTGCTTGTCGACCTCTTCGGTTGACAGGTGTTGTAGTTTCAGCAACATGCCTTGGGTTTATCAACTCGTCATCACCTAAATCTTTATCGTCAGGATTAGTTTCTCGCCCAGGACTATCAATGTTTTGCTGGTGTACTTGGGCGGCAGCAAGAGCGGCTAATCTCGCCTGCTCGTGTTGAGCAGCCATCCTGTCGATTTCTGCTTGTGCTTCCATTCTTCTAATTCGTTGTGGTTCAGGATTGATTGGTAATAACGGTTGACCAGAACTTCTAGTATGGCGTATGCACTAAAAGAAAAATCTGCAATAAACAAAAACAAAAACTAAACATAAAAGTACGAGAATCTTTGACCAAAGGGTCTAGTAATTATCACGAACATGATTGACACTCGTATTCCTCGGCAACGGCGCCAATTTTTGGTAACGCTCAATCTACAGCTCTCGTAGGAGTGTAAAGCGGTCGTTAGCAAATATAGAACCCAACCTGGGTTGGGTATCGATCCCTCGGGGAATAGCTTGGCCAACAAGTAAGCAAAATTACTAAACTTTTGGTGCAAGTCTCGTAAAAAAGGGGGATTCTTGTCGTGCAAGTAATGTAAACAAAATATTAAAGCAAAAGCTGAAAATAGCAAAGTAAAAGGAGAGTAATTCGTGGGTTGTGAAACAATGAGAATTGAAGCGTTGGGGTTATGTCCACCTTCTGAGGTATACGTCTCTATTGGCTATGAGTATGTAGAATTCTAACATGCAACTGCTTATAGAGAATTGTATTCGATGGTAAATCCAGGCATCTTTCGACCTATTCGAGGATTATTTCACTTTAACTCTTTCGAGCTTAAAGCGTGTCTAACGGTACGAATTCTCCAAGAGGTTAGTCCAGTTACGGCACTAGCTTTTTAATAGGAAAGGGTGTCTTACTACCTTGACACTATCTCTTTTCCAGACAAATAACCTTTCTTTCGAACAAGTTAAATGTTATACTGGCGTATTCTTGCGTTTGCAACCACAAAGAATGTAGATTAAAATGAAGAGAATAATGATATAAGCAGTATACGTGTCGTGAACTCGCAAACTCACAACAATAGATAGTATCTCATTTGGCTTCCATAACCCCAACAGAGAGGTTTAGTTACCCATGAATGCGAAGGAGATCACGATTGACATTGTTGTTACACCACAAGATTGATGATTTTCGTGTAGCACAAGTGGTAGGCGTGAGGCGTGAATTCCAAGGCAAAAGTAACGATTCTCTTGTTGCAAAAATTAAGAATAGATGAATAGAAGAAAAATTGAATTGATGGAAAGATTAGAAGAGTTGTAGAATTGTAGAATAGAAGGATAGTTGAAGAATGAATTAAAATCTCTAGCATGATAGGATATTTATAATACCCATATCCTAATCCTACTAGGTAAATAAATATCTAACCAAATCCTACTAGACTAATGGAATACTTAACCCAAATGTACTAGGTTAATGTAATATTATCATAATCCAAATAAACTAATGAAATACATAACCCAATTGTACTAGGATAATGTATCATTGTCCAAATCCAACTAAGTTACTGCAAGTCCCCAAAGTCTTCAGAAATGTTGTTTTAGACTGGGACAGCTTTTCCATGCAGCGTTTTTGGTCCTTAGGCGTGTATACTTCCTTTCCTTCCTTCGTGAGCTTTCTTTGGCGTCAAGTAAGCCATAAAATACTGAATTCTGCATCATTTATACCTGAAACTTTGCTAATCATGTTCGTTAGCTCACTTACTGGAAAAGGGACTAAAAGTGCATGAAATCTATAATTTTGTTCTCAAAACTAGGCTAAAATATGGGCAAAATATATTGATATAGGCGTGTAAATTCGCCTATCATCAATTAAAGATTCATTTTAGTATTTTTTTATGCATTTTTTATTTTTTTCTATGAAATTTTGATTAAAAATATAGATTCAGTTATCATATTTTGATATAAAAATACATATGTTATACATCATATGTATTTAGCTTTAAAATATAGATGCAGTGTTAAGATTTTGCAATTCAAACATACATATGTATTTAATTCTTTGTTCATTTACGACCTAAATACATGTTAGGTTAATCCAAGTTACTGAATTTTCTCTAAAATACATATAACATGTTAAAAATAGATATGAACTATAACTTCAAAATACATATGCAGAGGTCAGATTTTACAACATATACATATGCAGTATTCACATCTGACTGTGTTCAGTTACCATATCATGCATAACTTTATTAAGCCAAAAAAATTAGTTCATTATTATAAAAAATTAAAAAAGAAAGTTTTAAGAAATAATACGGAAGAACAATTGTATCATTTGCAATATTTCCTACAAGAACGCCTATTGTGACCCTTAGCTCCACAACCACTGCATGAATTGATGTTCTTCTTTTCAAATATATAATTTTCCACGATCCTTTTATGCAGGTCTTCTTAGAGGCCGTTTGAACTTCGAAGGTAGTACTATTTCACCAAGTATGCTAGACGAAATTATCCAGTCATCTTGGTGTGGTAAAGGATAGATTGGAATATCATATGTCTTTAACGCACTTCTTGGATTATACAAATCACAACAGTATGACCCCTTCTGAAAATTTATGTTGTCCAACACCGCACAAATATGTGCACGTGGTATCTCATCGAGTTGAAATGCGTTACATGAGCATGTTATTTTCTTTAAGGAAAACAATGAAGTGTGTTTATTTGTCATCACCGTGTAAACATATTTTGTGGCTGGTACAACCTGATATTAAAAAGATAAAAAAAAGGTGTAAATGCACTGATACAAGAAAATTCAAATTATATTTTTTAGATGTTGTAAACCATACCAAAATATGTATTTTTACGACACAAGTATACATGTACATATGTATTTAATACGAACAAAATCTAAAAATATTAATATTTATCAATGCAAATATTTTTATGTATTTATAGACATTACTGCATATGCAGTTTTCTGATTCTGCAATAAAAATACATATGTAGCATAAATCATATTGAGTGATCTTCTAAATACATATGCAGTGTTAAGTTTTTTCAATACTAAAATACATATGCAGTACAGATAATATGATTTTCAATTTTTATTTTATTTTATGTCATATATATTTTCCTTAATTTAGAACTAAATGCAAGTAATTATAATACTTATATTTTCATAAGCATAAATGCCACAAATATAAAAGATCATACCTTCATACGAGTGCACAAAACCTCGTTCTCTTTGAGTATGTCATTAAATTTATCAATGAGTGTGGTGAATGTATATGAAGCCTCCTGCCTATTTTCGCAATTTCATTTTCCAAAAAGCAACCAAACTTCTTCGAGAAAATCATAAATTGGCAGTTCTCTAGCTGATACAAGTACTCCATTTATTGACTCAACAATGTTTGAAATCAAAGTCCATCTTTGGTAAACTGTTGCATAGGACCTAGCCCACTTTTCATAACCAGCAAATTTCAAATATTTCTTCACTCTAATATCAACTACCTCAACCTTTTTGACTTCGAATATGCTTTGGCCATTGTATAAAAGATTTTCGATAATGCATCGTGTGACTTTCTGTAAAGTTTTCTCACATCCCCCCATAGATGCCACATACATGCATAATGCGGAACATCTTTATACATATCACCAAAAGCCTTTATGATGCTCAGATTTCAATCGGAGGCAACACACATATTTTGTCTTTCCCCGTACGCTTTCTTTAGATTCTCAAAAAACCAAGTCCAAGATGCATTATTTTTAGAATCAAGCATGCCATATGCTAAAGGGAATATATGACCTACATTTATAAACACATTTTGTGTAGTCCACTATAAATACATATAGTAACTGCATATGTATTTATTATAACTACAGGTCAATCAAACTTTATATTTTATCAAAGAAATAGTACCAATTACATATAATAAAATGTAAATGTACATCACAATCAAACATTATCAATTTTACATGTTTTATTCATGAAACTTTAAAAATATATGTATTTTTATACGGATAAGTATTTATCAAATAGAGATTTATATACAATGTAAATATAAAATGATACTAACCTACTCTATCAATCGTACATGCTGTTACAAATGCTCCAGTATACATTCTTCTCAGATGACTAGCATCAATAACTACGATAGGTCTACAATGATCGAATCCTTTAATAAATGCGCGTAAAGAGATAAATACATACAAGAACTCATTCTCAACTGTCTTCTTCATTCTTGTATGTGACTCAGGATAGGTATTATCCAAAACATATAAGTAAGATGGTAATTTCCCGTAAGATGCTGATGGCTTACCCCTCAACTCTTCTAACGCTCTTTCCATGGCCCTCCAACATAAAGTGTATGTCAAATTCATACCAAACTCTTCCTTCATATTATTTTTTATTTCTGTCGCACTGTATTTTTTTTGTGTGTGATTTTTGAATTTCTGTTTAACCATACCACCTATCAACACACTAGTAGCATCCACTTTTGGATAGATATTGTCCTTTACCGGGAAAGTATATTGAGGTATGAATTCTCTTATTCTAAACATTCCAGAATCTCCCATACCAGATGCACGCATTAAAAAATCGTAGTTCCTTGATTTGTAAAACAATGTATAACTGCATCCAATATAATTTAATACTATCAAAATACATATCCAAACTCATTTTAAACATGATCTAAATGATATAAATTGTACGTACCATTTCTTACTTGACCTGTCACTTCGCATTTGAAATTTCTCCCTTATTTAATAATCCTTCATGACTGACTTTTAAAAAAATTTTGTCAAGTAAACCCGATCTTTCTCAATATGTTTATGATGTGGGTTTGAGATAATCACCTGAACCGTAGTCATCTCAAATACATCTAATGCTGGTGTATCTTTAGAAACCACCAAAGCTCCTTCATTAGATGTATTTATCACTGTTTTTAAGTTGTTACAGTCGACTCTTCTTTCAGCAACACATATAGATGAACTTGCAAAGTTGCTCCCTACAACTTTCTCCAAAATGCTTACATATAAAGAAAGATAATTCATGTCTTTTATATCTTTTTTCTACAACATAAACATCTTTAAACCCATATCATTGTGTATTTGTATTTGTCCTGTATTACTAGTGATTTGATATTCCACTAGAATATTTTGCTGGTTAAGTTCACATTTAAGTAAGTTTCCAAAACATCATGTAGCTCAATGAATGATGTTGTTGTGCTCAACAGTATAACATCAGTGATGTAATCTTCGTAGTTTTTTTCATACGTCCACCTACCAGAGTGTTTCACAAGAACTGGTATGCTTTCTATTTCTAAGTGATTTGATAAAAAATAAATAAATATACATATTTGTCAGATGTCAATTGTTACAACATACACTTTTTAGTTTTAATTGCAAACAAAATTTCACAACGAACATCTACAATCAAAAAATACAATTACGCAATATTTGTTTAAAGTAAAATACAAACACAACAAAAGATTTAGCCATAATAAAATTTTGAAAATTTCTGTTAGAAGGTTACATACAATCAAATTCAAACACCAAAATCGAACACAACCAAAATATTTGTTCTATCATGTCATATGACCCAACAACAACACTAGAAAATACATTTACAAAACTTTTGTTAACTAAAACTTAGAACCAAATTATATTATTCCAGGCTAAATACAATGACTGAGTATGTTTTCAACGTCAAATGCAACCAAATACAGAACCTCCAGATTCAAACACAACAAAAACATATATAAAAGATCTTTCATATATGCAGTTATACTCTCAAATTCCGACAAGCAAAACTAATAAAATAAAATTTCATCATCTTGGAAAGATGAATTCGATCATTTCTTATTCTAGGAGTTCAAGAAATAATAGAATAAGCTTAAAATCTAAATTTCTATATAATATATTCATAATTGATTATACAACAACGTGAAAATTTTCTACAAAGCATCACAATTTGATCAATTGAAAAAATGATCAAAATAACAAAAAAAAATTAATACCTGAAATAACTGTTAAGCAGAAATTTGCAACAGATAGTTGAATTCCTAAGTTTTATCGAGAAGAAGGTAATGTTGATCGTTGAACTTAATGAAATTGATTGTTCAAACTGATATTGAACAACAACAAATACAATTGAATTTGATTGTTCAATTAGAGTGACATTGAAGATTCAATGTAATTTGAATTGATTTTTTGTAAGGATCACGTGTTATGAAACTGTTTTTTGAATTTGATTAGGGTTGTTAGCAAATAACGAAAAAAGCGTGATTAGTGAGCATTTAATGGGATTGTAATCTTTAACTATTAATTTATGCAATTATTATCATATTAAAATCAGTTAATTAAGACAGTAAAAACAATTGTACTTGTATTTTTATAACAACAGTTTGTAAAATACAAAATACAACTTGCTACATTGTATAATTATGAAAGTGTTGCTATGAAACTCATAATTAAGGTGCTAAATATGTTATTTTTGAATTTTATCCTTAATAAAATAGTTAAAATTTTATATAATATCACTTAAAGATTTAAAAATTTATGTAAGTTACCCAAAAAATACTTTCATATTAGGTTTTCTCCAAAGTAGGCCCGGAGAAAAACACAAATAAAAAGTGGCCTGGTGAAAAAGCAACACGCGGTTTATAATTTATGTTTGGTAAATTACATGTTTAAACATATCTTAAAATTTTCAAAAAGGTAAAAAGGTGTTCCTATTCACAAAGATGAATAAAAAGTGAAACTAGATCTAAAAATGAGATCTGATCCCGATCCTATTTACAAAGGAGATTAGTGATTAACTTCATAATAAAAAAGTTTTAAGAATAGTGGAATATGTTTACAATTATGTGAATTATTATTCTCTGTAACACGTATCATCTTTTTATAATTAAAGAGAACTATTTTTTTCTTTCTTTTTCCTCTTTCATGGTCTATGGCATGACTGTAGACGTCACTGAGTATGCTCCATGTTGCGTTAACGAAATTTGGCAATCATGCAACTGTATAATATTCGGTTATTTTTTCATTTGTTGGGGATTGGGTAATAAACGTCATCACTAGAAATAAAAAGCAGTTTTTATTTTAGTTGTGCAGCGGAAAAAAAACCTTCCGGAGTGAGTTTGATAGCTTGTAGAGAAGCAATTTACCGTTTATTGAAAAAAAAAAAAAGCTATACAATGTTCGGTAGTAGTTAGTGTTATAAAACAAGAAAGAACAAGAAGAAGAGTAAAGAGAATAGAGAGAGTAATTCTTATTTCTTCTATAGGGGAAATTTACTCCTAGTCTGAGTAAAAAACAGATGCTTCAAATCCTAATAGATATCAAAGTAAATCTTGATAGACATTCACTATAATGTAAATACATTTATAATACTCCCCCTTGAATTTTTAGATTGATAATTTGCCTTGTTAAAACCTTACTAGAAAAAATCAGTGGGATAAAAAATCTAGTGAACGAAAAAGAGTACACATTTCTAATAATACGCATATCGCCTGCCTCATTAAAAGCTTACAAGGATAACCCAATAGGATGAAACCTCGTAAGGAAAAAAAAGTACAACGCGTATTAACTCCCCTAATGAGATTATCCTTGAACCTTTGCATTCCGATCTTGTGCACCATCTTCTTGAAAGTTGCAATTGGAGAAGACTTGGTGAATAAATCAGCCACATTGTCACTTGAACGAATCTATTACACGTTAATATCACCATTCTTTTATAGCTCATGTATGTAGAAAAACTTTGATGAAGTGTGCTTCGTTCTATCTCCTTTTAAGAATCCTCCATTAATATGTGCTATACATGCAACATTATCTTTGTATAAAACTGTGGTATATTGTCACGTTTTAAACAATATTTTTCTCGAATGAGATGTATCATGGAACTCAACCATACACATTTTCGGCTTGGTTTATGAATAAGTATCATCTCAACATGATTCGATAAAGTGATTATGATAGACTGATTTGTATATCTCTAAGGTATGGCAGTACCACCACATATGAACACATAGCTTATTTGAGATCGAGCTTTAAGCGGACCAGATAAGTAACCAATATAAGCATGACCAATAAGATCGAGACTACAATCTTTAGAATAAAAAAAGCTCATGTGTTTTATCTCATTTTGATGTCTCATAGTAGGAGCAGAAATATACCTTGTTAATAACTTGAATGAAAAATACTATATCAGGCCTTATAGTATTTGCAAGATACATGAGTGCACCACTTGTACTAAGATATGGTACTTCATAACCAATCAAATTCAGTATATTTCTCATTTCAGCAAATAATCTATTGCTTTGAAAACTCTCCAAGAGTTTCAATGATTTTCAAGCTATAAGCTTATACATTATAAGGATTCTAAATAAGTTTCCCAGAAACTTTAATATGATTCAAACATTTTGAATCCTTAGAAAGCTTCATATGAATTTTGTCAAGTGACAATATTCAACATGTCATATGTGACATCTTCAAGTGTTTAGACTGCAAATCAAATAAGTTTTCACTTACCAAGATGCACCCTTTCATATCACTTGATAAATATTTCTACGTCAGCATGCTTATATAAGCGT
This sequence comes from Capsicum baccatum var. pendulum, assembly GCA_030864225.1. Lineage (NCBI taxonomy): Eukaryota > Viridiplantae > Streptophyta > Magnoliopsida > Solanales > Solanaceae > Capsicum > Capsicum baccatum. The sequence continues at coordinate 165,441,849 of CM061560.1, forward strand.
AGAATTCAGATCCTCGTAATCTTTCACAATATTGTGTCAATATTGTGTCAAAGATATTGATGATATATCATTTCGTATCGGTTCACAATGCGACATAACATTTTGAGATCTCATTACTTTATTATTTTCAGGTACACGAACCTCTCATAAGGTTTCATGAAGTGTTATGTCGTAGGCTCTTCAAGAGCTTATTCCTTTTTTATTATGATTATTTGCTCCTTATTTTGCAAGGACTATTTTATTTGGAACCGATTAGTCCACCACGCTTCATGCATACATAGACTTTTCCCTTTAGGAACACAAAATAAGAGAACTTGGGCTTAATATGAGATGCTTTCGGCATTTGACTTGAATTATCTTTTGGATGAGGATCTGGTGATAATTCCTAACATATTTCATAGAACTTATAATCTCCCCCTTATGTTAGAAAAACTAACATACATCCTCTACTTCTTTGAGGAATTCATCTTTGTGCATTATGGTATATTAATTAATCATATACCGTACATCAAATTATTAGATGGAATAATTGATTCCCGACCTTGAACCAATTGAGAAGGAAGAAATAACCATAATTTATTGGTCCAATGCATACAAGTGTTATTGCAATATATCATATTTCAGAATAATACATGAAGTTTCATTCTCATTAATAATGATTTAGATATTTATCGAAGGCATTCAATGCTAAACCATCATCATCAAGATGAATTATCTTGATTACACAATCTAAAAGTCATGCTTAACTTAATTTTATTGAGTAATTAACTTTATTAATGTCAAATTAAAGGTTGACAATAAATGTACATGTGATAATCTTATTGATACATCATTTTAACATATCACATAATAGATGAACGAGCCCTTACTCACCTTTTATAATTTTCAGATTTAAAGGGATCTAATCCTAATATTAGTTGGTCCAACCAACTTATTAGGAGAACAAACGACATAAATAATTCTCAAAGAATCTTTTAGTTCTTCAATACATAGACATCTTCGAGATGTCACAATCGTTGATATCAATTTATGAACTTTTATTCTAGTAAACTCTAAGTTTACCATGACATGTACTTTTTCTTTAGTAAATTTCAGATTTATTATTATATGAATAAATTTCAGATTTACTACTTCAGAAGTAGATTTTAAAATTATTCAACCTCTTTTGGAGGTGAGTTGTGATACAATCACAATCAAGTGCACATTTGCATTAATAAATTTCTCATTCCCCAGGAATGGAATATAATCGTGCCTTAAGCCTATCATATTATGATAGCTTATAACCTCTTTCAAGATTTTGCTACTTAGGAAGCAAATCGAGGCATACATATAATGTAGAGAATTTTTCTCTAGCATATCTTATAATCATATAAGCATGTGAAAGTATCATCACTTTTGATAATCATTATCATATTGTCCCTCCACGCATATATTTGTGCATTCAATCACTTATCTTCTTTCAGACATATTATGTACGGCTACAACATACACCTCAAGAATGAACTAAGTTGTCATATTTCAGACTTATCATATATTGCTACCACATTCACTTCATGGAATAGAGCATATTCAATGGGTCGAATTTCATGACTTTTCACCCAATACCCATGATTTTTCTTCGCCATCATAATATCTCCAGTATGGTATATTGAAATTCAAACTCAATATCTTATCCATATAAAAACGTCTTAGGCATATATCGATGAGACTTGAACCCAACATAGTATCATCTCTTTTGATAATATTATTCTTGGGGAATAAATTTTAAATATAAATGGTTCCAAACCAATTATTTTTTCTCAAATCCAACAATAATTATATTATTAGTAGCAAAAGACAAATAACATAAGAAATTACTAACCTTGAAATTATCTTTAGATTTATAATCACACTTTGGCAGAGTCTCGTGCTGATAATCAAAAATAAAAAGAAAGAACAAAGAAGAAGAGTAGAGAGAATAGAGAGAGTGATTCTTATTTCTTCTCTTGAAGGATGAGAGATCTTATGATTGTAAATACAATGAACAAAACCCCTCTATTTATAGGAAATATTTACTCCTAGTCTGAGTAAAAGACAGATGCTTCAAATCCTAATAAATATCAAAGTAGATATTGATAGACATTCACTATAATGTAAATAAATTTATAACATTTAGATAATAAATTATCTATGTTTTATCTTAATATAATATTTGATTTGTAATTTAGAAATTTGCATACCTAATAGATGTATAAGTTATGAAAAAATAAATGTATTATCTTATATGAGGTAAAAAAATAAAATAATTAATACTCATATAATTAATACATGCATAATACCAACTATCATACGATACCTTAGAAGCCGTTTGATAGCTAATTAGAGTTTTGAAGATATTACCAATATGGGTTGTGGTGCAATGAATGAGGCTGCTCCATCTTTAACCAGAGATTGAGGGTTCGACCGTGGGGATGGAGAAAACTCTATTATCCCTCGAATGGGGCTCTACCCGGCGCGAATTCGGATTAGTCGGATTCCAATGCGGGTACCAAACATCGGATGGGACCCCCTCCCCCCCAAAAAAAGAGTTCTGCAGATATTAGTAATACATGAAATAGTTATGCGACAATCTGTATACTATTTGTATAGAAATAGTTATGTACGTATTCCACCTTCTATCCTGCATATAGTAATACATAGATTTACTCGTAACTTATACATGTTTTAGTTATGCGAATTTTTAAATTGTAAATTAGACTTAATATTAAATTTATACATGAATAACTTATTTCCTATCCACCTACCAAATGTTGTATAAATCATACATAGGCTAATGCATGAATAAGTTATTTCATGTCGAGCTACCAAATGACCCCTTAAAGCTATCTCTAGCAAAAGGGAACTTGATTTCTTCATTTTTCCTAATCTCACAAAAGATAAGCTAGAATTATTATTAACTAGCTGAACATTTTCACCATCAATCGGTAGATTGAAATTTAGAATCATGCTAAAGGTAAGAATCCTCCTAATGAGATTGAGGTGATAAAAAGGGTTATCATGCATTTTAAGTACAAAAAAGGGTGAAAAAAGTGCCTCTAACTAAGAGGGGACACAAATATAAGAAAACGAACAGAATCGACTAATTCAATTCTTCGATTTTGATTTTATCTTTTGTCACATTTAGGTATTTGATTCAATTCTCAATTTTAAAATTTTAATTTTTCAGTTAACCAAAGAACCAGAAGTTTATAACATTACTAAGTACTCGCTACTCATTATCTCTCTCTGTCCAAAGCCAAAAAATCTATTATTTGTGATTACATAATAATGTGATACTTGCCCATATGTATTTCCCAAACAAAGAATATTACAATTAGCATAGCCCAATCAATTTTTATATTTATTGCCATAATATGTTTAGTTGAATTTCATGAAGCTAAATCTATTTAAAAGTTTTTTTTCTTACCTTCTTCTCCGAGCTAAAAGTTTTTTGTCTTACCTTCTTCTCCGAGCTATCATAGAACCTTCTTTATTTTCCTATTTATAAATAACCTGAACGGGAATATGAAATAAGGCAAAAGAAAATATAAATATTAGTCTTGCATAAGGATACTACCCTAAACAAAGCCACCAAGGGAGTTCATTTATTCATGAATTTCTTGAAATTTTAGAATATTTTTGAATGAAGTTCTTCTTTGACTGTGATAAATGAAATTACTTAAAAAAAATTCAATCTCATGGAAAAACTATTCGTTGAACTCGACACAAATATTCTTCAATTTATCATATAGTCGGACTAATGACTATAGACCATGAACTAATTTGACAAAAGATGGTATACTAATGGATTAACACACCACGAGTATTAACTCAAAAGATGGTATACCAATGGATTTAACACACCACGAGTATTAACTTAAGTATATGCACCTAAAGTGGGTTTCGATTTTGTTATATCTTAGTTTTATTAGAGTGAGATTTTGAAAGGATCAGGACTCGACTGGTCAAATGGGTGTGAGTAACTACTGTTTAGGGATGGCAATAGGGCGGTGCGGATGCGGTGCGGTGCGAGTTTTAAATTATATGTTGTTGTGCGGATGCAGGTGCGGGTGCGGTTACGAGCCGGTTAAAGTAAGTTTTTTTTTTTTAAAATGGCGCGGTGCGATGTGGGTTGCGTATATATGCAAGTTTAAATTAAAACAAAAAAACTAAAAATTAGTATTGTTCTCGTGAATATACCTAAAATAATATGTATTCTTTACTTAAAAATAGATGATACTTAAAATGACATGTATAAGACTACAAATAAATAATTTTATAGTAGCTTTTTTAACATCTCTATTCATTTTAATAAAAATATGCTATTTGATCATTACTTGTACACGTTATACTTTTTGACAATTTTTAGTGAAAAGGGATATAATAGAAATTAGTTATTATTTCCTAGTTGTAGATTTAAAAATATTATGATTTTCAATAGAATTATGATTTTTTCAAAAAAAAAAGGATAAAATAAAAACATGGGGCGGTGCGGTACGGTTATGCCGGGTATGAATGTGGGGAGGATTTATGCAAGTTTAAAGGTAATGTGGTGCGGTTTTAAAACTTACAAATTTAGAAAGAACCCGCATCGCACCTGCACCGCACCGCATCATTACCATCCCTACTATTGTTGGATGACTAGGAACTAACTGCCCGTACGAGTGTTCCTGGAATAAGGATTTACAGTGAAAGATGGCTACAAAATCACATAATCACTTTGTACTCATGTGAGTGTGATTGGTGTCATTTGGTAAAATTTTATGTCATGAAACTGTACAAATAAATACTTATGTTAGAATACAGGTCATGGGTCTCCCATGTGGACCGATCCGACAAAACTTTTATTTTAAATATCTAATAAAAGGAAGATAAGAACGAAGCAACCTGATTTTTAAATTATGGGGGTAGGGGAGGGGAATAGTTATTGAGTAACTGTTTAGACGCCCAATACTCCAATACATAATACTACTTCTTCTTCTTCAAAAGATATAGATGAAAAAACCAATCCGATAGCAACAAAAAAAATGCAAAAAAACAGAACACCAAAGAAAGCTTTTAGTTTGTGAATTAACACTCCGTTTTCAAGAGAGATGAAGATTGACTTGGGGCGATTCTGTCAGTAGTAAATTCAACGACTTTCGCTTCAACATATTAAGGTACACTCACTGTTTTACTCCGAATTTGCTAAAAATTGCATCAGAGATAGATTTATTGCTCTAGTTTTACATGTAATATCTCGATTTTAAGTGTAGAAATAAAAAATTGAATTAGCACGTACTTGTAAGAAAAATGTTGATCGGATAAAAATTTAAAATCCATCAATCGTATTGCTAAGCCGGTCAGCGCGCCACCGCTAATCCAGTCGAACGCACCGCTGAGTCGATCAGCGAACCACCGCTAGCGCGGTTAGGCGCATCAAAATTTTTGTTTGGATCCAGTCAGATACGACACCGTTGCATTTTGGATCCGACAAGACACGCGATCTGGCAAGACATGCCACTATAAAGCAATGAATCAAACCTTTAATTTTGTTTGGTTGATGTTTGTAAGTTCTGTTAAGAACTAAGTAAATTAAAAAAATAATAAAAATGAGGCTTTTGTGGAAGATGGACTATGAAATTTGCTTTTAGCTTCTTTTTAAAGAATTCAAGTTTTCGATTGAAGTGTGTCCCATTTTGTTCCCTTTTGTATAATATTAAAATATAAAAAGGGGTTTTCCACTTATTTGTCAGATTAATATACTACTTCTAACTTACTAAAAAGTGGAGAATGTTTTAGGCTTGATAATAATTTGTCTTAATTAGTCCCTAACTTTGCTTACGGATTTAGCCTTCTATGATAAATTGTGACATAAGTGTCACATTGAGTGGTTAGACCATTCTTATTGTTTCTTGGTTCCTATTTTAGAAATGGATAAATGGGGACAAACACGTCCGGGAAAAAATTGAATCGCTCCAAGTGGGAGTTTTGAATGTCGAGTAAAGAGACAAAGTGGAAAAGCACATCGTCAAAGGACATGTTTTAGAGGCTGTGAGATCATACGAAATAGTGTCTCCAAGGCGACGCAAAATCTGTAACGAAATGAAAGGGCTATGCAAAGGGAAAGAGAAAAGAAACTGAAAGAGTTCATGTCTTTTAAGATATCACCTAGTATTACAGTTGCTAGTTTTCAACATTTGTCTGAATTAAAACGTGTAGAACTAGAAAACTATGTAGAAATCTCGGATTAGAAAGCATTATCTATTTTAGCAAATTCTCTCTGTGATCCTTGGAGCGAGAGATTAATTAATGTTTACCATGAGATTTTGCCTAGCGAGCCTTTTTGGGTGTATATAAGTCGTCTTGAATATTTGTGCAATGAATTTTGTCTTTAGATTGACTTGTAACTTGAAGTTCTTTATCAACTTTATATTATAAATATATTAAGTTGTTTCTCTCCTACTATATGAATTTCATTTATTTATTTGAGTTTACGAAGACTTAATTGAAAGTTATCATCCTAATACACATTAAGAAATTAATTTTCAATTTTGGTCAAGTGTTTAGTTCGTATATAATGATTGGATTCTTAAGTGTCCTTTCGATTTTACGCTATACATGAAATCTTTATATGAAATAATTTGCTTAAATATGTAATTTGCATGAATAATTGATAAAAAATTTGCGTAATTGTCTCTTAATAACAGACATGACATCATAAAACATAGTTTTTGATTTGAATAAAAGAGAAAAACTAAATGAAGACAACTATGACATTTGGAGTCGTAAAATATGATATGTACAAGAAGAGAAAAATGTTTTTAAAGGTATTAAACATGTCTTATGTCTTCCAGAAGAGGGAAATACTGCACAACATAGAAGAGACCTTGAAGCTTATAATGCTTGAAAAAAGGTTGATTCCATTGCACGTGGAATTATTGTAAGTTCTGTGGTTAATGACCTAATACATGAGCATGAGGAATTTCCTTCTGCCAATGTCATCTGGGTACACTTACGAGAAACATATGGGGGTACTTCTATCACTCCCTTCAAATAGCCGACTATCATGTTTGACACTTATAAAAAATGTCATGATTAGAACATCAAACAAGACCTTATGGTGATATCGAATATGATAGCTTAACTCAAAAGTGCTGGTTACATTCTCTCGGATGAGCAGAAGGTTCAGACAGTGATCCGATCACTTCCCAACAGTTGGGAACACTTGAAGGTTAACTTCACCCAGAATAATAGCATCAAAACCTTTTCTGATATTTCCCGTCATGTTGAACTTGAAGATGAGCGACTTTGTGTTACTAAAGCTGCTTCTAATTCCTTTATGGAAAAATTAAGTGGTAAGGACTTTTCAGGATTCAAGCGTAAGAAGAAGTGGAAAAAGAACGGGAAGGGTAAAGAGACCGAAGAAGGACCCTCTGAAAAAAAACAAGCCAAATTCCTAGAAGGAAACGAGTTTTTTCAAGAAAAAAGACAAGATCAAGATGAAGTGCTACAATTTCCAAGTTTTGGGGGATTTTGTTCATGAATGTCTTGAGTAGAAAAATGTTGCATTTCTAAACACATCTCTAAGTTCAACATATGTTTCTAGCACTATTTTATTAACTGAATCTTATCCTATATGGATTGTAGACTCAGGAGCCACCAACCATGCAAATCAAGATCGAGAAGCAATTATGGAGTTCCATCGAGTTTCACCTAGATCAATATGGATTTATGTAGGAAATAATGCAAGACTTAAAGTCAAAGGGATTGGCACTTGCAAAGTAGATTTGTGTGGAGGTCAGTCTTTAATTCAACAAAACTTTGTGTCTGTGTCTATTCTTTTAGATGTTGGTTTTTATTTATTTTTTAGTCATAATTGTGTAAGAATTACTCTAGATAATATTTTTTATGGCTTTGGACATCGTTGTGATCACTTTATTATTTTATATTATAATCCTTCAACTTATGACTATTATGCTGATCAATGTGTAATGTCATGTTATTATTGTAATAATGATGTTGATATAGTTACATGGCATGCTAGATTGGGTCACATAGGGCAAGATCGAATGAATAGATTGGCAAAGGAAGGACATCTAGTCTCTTTGTCCAAAATTAAAATGCCAACTTGTGAAAAATTGTCATGTCAAAAATATTACACGTAAACCATTTGGGAAGGCTAAAAAAGATGAATTTCTATTACAATTAATCAATTCTGATATCTGTGGTCTAATAAATGTGAGGGAAAAAACTGATGATTTAGATTTCATTATATTTATTGACGATTTCATGCGCTTTGGTTATGTCTATTTTATATCTCATAAATTCGAAACACTTGAATGCTTCAAAAGATACATGAATGAAGATGAGAATAAATTAGACAAAAGTGTAAAGGAATTATGAACCGATAGAGGTCATGAATATTTGTCAAAATAGTTTGAAGAACTGTGTATTCAAAAAAGGCATTATCAAACAATTCGCTACTCCTTATACACCTCAACAAAATGGTGTCGCCAAAAGAAGGAATAGAACAATGTTGGATATGATAAGGTCCATGATGGCATAGACAAATTTACCAATCTCTTTTTGGGGTGATGCATAATTAGCTTCGGCCTACATATTGAATAAAGTGTCTTCTAAATCAGTATCTTCTACTCTTTATGATCTATGGATTGGTAATAATCAAAACTTTAATGATCTACGACCTTGGGTTGTGCTGCATATATTAAAGATCATTTTGATAAGTTTAGAAAACTTAGTCCAAAAGAAAAGAAATGCATCTTTATAAGATACTTAGAACTTTCTAAAGGACATGTGTTCATTAAGGAAGTGATTTCATTTAATTTCACCATGATCAATGAAGACCATTACATCTATGTGAAAAAGTCCAATAAAATATTTATGATTCTTTTGCTTTACGTGGATGATATTTTATTAGCTAAAAATAATTTAGAGTATGTAAAAGTTGTTAAGTCATGGATTGAAAAGTCATTTGACATGAAAGATATGAGTGAAGTAGATTATATATTTTGTGTTAAAATCCAAAGAGATCGTTCCAAGAAAATTTTGAGTCTATCTTAAGAAACATACATAATGAAAATTTTGAAATATTTTTGAATCAATAGTTGCAAATCCATAGATACTCCTATAGAAAGAGGTGAAACTTTAAGCCTTGAAATGTGTTCAAACACTGAAAAAAAGACATGTCTCGAGTACCATATTCAGTGCAGTTGGGAATTTGATATACGCTATGAAGTGTATTCATCCAGACATTTGTTATGATATAGGTCTAGTTAGGAGGTATCAATCCAATCCTGGAAGATTTCATTGGAAACGAATTTTTCGATACCTGAAGGGAACTGCTGATTATTCACTATACTATAGTGGATCCGATTTATCCATAAAAGGTTATATAGATTTTGATTGGGCTGGTGACCGGTATGATAGAAAATTAAATTTCAGTTATGCCCTCTTGCTAAATGGTGGTCCAATTTCATACAAAAGTCAGAAACAAACTTGCACAACCCTGTCAACTATGGAATCCGAATTTATGGCTTGTGCATTTGTAGTATAAGAAACGGTTTGGTTGAAGAGATTCTTTGAGAATTTGAGCATCACAAAGAATTCTAAGGGTCCCATGATTTTATATTGTGATAGTCAAGTGTCTAACTATCACAGCAAGACAAAACACATTTATATCAAGTATAACTTTCTAAGAGACATAGTGGCAAGTGGAGAAATAGATTTACAATATATTCCTATGCAAGAAATTATAGCTGATCCCTTTACTAAGGCAATGTCTAGAGTTTTTTTTGAGAAACATGTTATGGATCTAAGATTACGTAGGATATGATTATGTTTATGTATTGTCGATGACTTGATTGTAATTATTATCAATATAAGAATCTTGAATTTATGTTCAATCTCTTATGCATGTGAAAATGTGTTTTATTAATATAGTATATCAAATAAGTCGCGAGATTGGCTCTTTCACACAAGCAATCACCTCTTACATCGAGGAATGTGAAGAGAAAGGTTCCACCATAAGATAATAACTTGTTTTGTAAAGCTAGATGTGAGTTTCTCTAAGAATATGGATTTGAGGATTATTAAAGAAAGAAACTCATGTTAAACATTTAAAGGTGTCTAGACCTACATCTGTATGATTTTGAATGGTTAAGAGAATGAGACACACGTACTAATATTAGGTGAGAATATCATAACATGTGTTTTATACCACGTGTTCTTAGAAACCAATGGGTTAATGGAAGAATAAATCCCTGCTTCTTTATTATGTGAGACCCTCAAAGTTATTTTAACTTTTCATTAAAATATCCTTAGACCTTTGACTATTTATTAAAGTTTTGATCAGTGTTGCTACTTTAGCATTTTACTAATAGACATGAAAGATTCGGCAATGCGGTGCATACCTAGGAAAAAAGTTGATTTGGAACAGATATATTCGAGTAGATGATGTTAGGTGTATTTACACGCCTAAGAACCATAATTTACCCATATTTTAGCTAAGCTTTGAGAACAAAATATATAATTCCTACACTTTTAGTCCATTTTTCTTTAAATGAGCTGACCTACGTGATTAGCATGTTTTTCAGGTATTAATGATGAAGATTTTAGCACTTTATGGACTTATGAGCAGCAAATGAAAACTTCACATTAGAAGGAGACAACTTTTGGACTGAAAGTGATGCATGGGAACTTTTTCCTGAAAACCCCAGTATTATTAAAGACTTAAGGATGCAGTAGCAACTTAGTTAGACAAGGATACTATAAAAACCCTATTGCTGAATTTTTCAGCATTATTATTATTATCATTATTCATTCGACATTGGTCATTATTCAGTTTACAGAATCTGTAAGTTGAGACAGAGAAAAATGGCTCAAGAGAGCAACGGATAGAGAAAGAACGTCAACCTCATCTTTGACGTTAAAATCATTCCATCACAAAGACTATTCTAGTTGTGGTATGATGATTATGTCTATTGTGATTTTCATTGTAATTATGAGTAGCTAAACTTCTCTGTTAGGGTTATGAAAACCTTCTGAGATACTATCTATTAATATGAGTTGGTGAATTCTTGATGTGTATGCTACTTATATCATTACTCTCTTCGTTTTAATTTAATTATCATGGTTGCAAACATAGAGAACATGCCATTATAACATTAACTTGTTCGAGAGAAAAGTTACATGTTTGGAAAAGAGAGTGTGACAAGGAAATAGGTCTACCAACCCCTATTTACACGTTAATGCCTTAACCGGCTTAATTTCTTATAGAGTTTGTACCATTAGTTATATGCTTTAGGCTCGAGAGAGTTAAAGTGAAATAATCCTTGATGGTTGAGAAACACTAGGATTTACCATTAGAATACGAATCTCTATAAGTGCATGCATGTCTAAATTCCACATTACTCATAGTTAATAGATACGTAGAACTCATAAGGTGGACATAACCCTAACTTATTATTCTCTGTGATTAAATCTTACTAAACAAAGCATTCCGTTGTTACTTTAATAATAGTAATTCATGCCACAATCAAATCCCCATTTTCCACGAAATTTTCGACCAACAGTCTACTAATAATTGCAATACTTAGTGACCAAGTATTCCCTGTGGGATTCGAAATCCAACCCAGTTAGGTTCTATATTTGACATCGACCGCTTACCCTTTCTTACGAGAGCTGTAGTTTGGGCGTTATCAAATTTTGGCACCGTTGCCGGGGAATACGGTTGTCAACTAAGTTTGTGATAGTTACTAAACCCTTTGGTCAAAGATTCTCGAATTTTACTTTTAGTTGTTGTTTTTGTTTTATTCAGGTTCTGTTCACCGTATGCCAAATACTCAAAGTTCTGGTCAGCCATTATTACTATAAATCCTGAACCTCAACTAATTGGCAGAATGGATGCACAACATGACATTGAAAGAAGGGTTGCTCAACAAGAGCAGGCTAGATTATCTGAATTAGTAGCTTCTCAAGTGCATCAATAGAATATTGACAACCCAGGTCGAGAAATAAATCCTGATGATGAGGACATGGGTGATGATGACTTACTGAATCCTAGGCGTACTGATGAGGTAGCGGCACCTGTACACAGGAGAGATCGTCAAGCTAGAATGAGACCTGACCACCGAGCTATGCAGGTTCCTTTTGATGATGATAATGATGATTTAGATGGGGCTGGTGACACAGAGGCTATTATTCCTCCACCCTTGGCATCCGGAGCCAAGTTCAATATCACCAGTACCATGATTCAACTATTGCAGCTAAAGGGGTTATTTGGTGGACTTGCAGGCGATGATCCGAATATGCATCTGATTAATTTCATCTCAACATGTAAGTCATTTGACAATCCAGGAGTTAGATAAAATGCAATTCGGCTGTGCTTATTTCCATTGTCTCTATCTGGGGAGGCGACTCTATGGTTGAACGGGCTAACTCCTGATTCTATTACTAATTGGAGGCAACTGAAAGATGCTTTCCTAGAAAGATTCTATCCTCCATCCAAGAGAGCCCAATTAAGAGATAAGATAAGCAATTTTCGACAGCTTCCAACTGAAGCTCTCCACGAAACATTGAAGAGGTTCAAAAAGAAGCTTATGAGGTGCCCAAATCATCATATGACCAATGTCCACTTGATGGAGATATTATACAGGGCTTTGAATTCGATGACTAAGCCAGTGGTTGATAATAATGTGGGTGGGTCATTCATGGACCTTACCTTTATTGAGGCAAGTGATATGCTAGATCGTATGACAAAGCGGAGTAGAGCTTGGCATACCAGGGATTCTGAGGTAGCAAGCTCTACTGTATCTATTGGCATGACTGCAGAGTAGAGACGAAGAAAAGAGGAACGTGACCAGGATATGGCTTACATAAAAACACAGATGGATCTTCTTACCAATTATTTATTATCAGGGAAGACCAAAAAAGTCAAGGCTGTTGTGTCACAGGGAAGAGATGATTCCGAATCTGAAAAAGAAGCGAACTACTTGAATAATCAGGGGGGTTTCCGAGGCAATGCCCAAGGAAACCAAGGTCAGAACTATTATGATAAATCCGGATACAAGGACTGTGATCAAGGTAGTAGGAAGAGTAAGACTGACAGGAGTGGTTTGTATGTTTCTCCTGGAAACTGTGAGGCTGTGGCATCTGTCTCTGGGAAGATGTACATGGAAGATATGATGGCTAAGCTATTGAAAGGAGTGGAATCAACCAACATGGGAGTAACTGAGGTAAAGAATAATTTGTCCTTAATAAATCAATTGGTTGACTCGCATTCCACTGCAATAAAATAGCTGGAGCAACAATTGAGTCAACTATTAGCGACATTCAATCAAAGAAAGGCTGGTAGTTTACCTAGTGATACTGTGCAAAATCCAAGGAATGATGGATCATGAATGGCTATTACTACCAGGAGTGGTAAGGTGTTGGAAATCCATCCAAAGGCAAGCAGGTGGTTGATGATATAACAGATAACGTTATTGATGTAGAGTATAATGATGCCGTAGAAGCTGAAGAGAGCGGTCATGATGTTACCCTTAGACGTATGCAGCCTGAATAGATTGATAATCAGAAGTAAGATAAAAAGGAAGTGGTGGAGAAAACTATTCCTCTTCCACCACCACCTTTTCCTTAGAGACTGAAGAAGAAAGCTGATGACACCAGGTTCAGTAAATTCATGACCATGTTGAAGCAGCTGAATATTAATGTTCCTTTGGTGAAGCGCTGGAACAGATGCCTGGGTACGCTAAATTCATGAAGGAAATTTTGACAAAGAAGCAGGCAGTAAGCTATGAGCTGACAGATAATGTTCATCATTGCAGTGCAATTGCCATGAGGTCTTTAGTACAGAAGAAGGCAAATCCTGGTGCTTTCACTATTCCTTTCACGGTTGGATCTTTGAATTTTTCTAAGGTATTGTGCGATTTGGGGGCTAGCATCAATTTAATGTTGCTATCCGTCTACAGAAAGTTGGGGTTGGGTGATCTGATACCAACTAATATGTGGCTCGTGATGGCAGATAGGGCGGTAAAATGACCTGTTGATAGCTTATATGATGTACTGGTGAAGGTTTCTACCTTCATTTTTCCTGCAGACTTTGTTATTTTGGATTGCGAGGTGGATGCTGAAGTTCTCAAAATCTTGGGACGCCCTTTCCTCACAACTGGAAGTGTGATTATGGATTTAAGAGCTAATGAGCTTTTATTTTGGCTGAATGATGAAGTGGTCCATTTTGATGTATGCAAATCGATGATGCAGCCTAGAGATATAAATGTGTTCTCTGTAGCTGATGTTTATCATGAGGATGATAAAAGATTATCTATAGATAATCAGCTTATTGTTGAGCCATTGTCTGCTGTGCTTTTGAATTTTGAGAGTGGGGATGTTGAAGATCATGAAGAAACAATTTGTGCTCTAACAGGAATAGGGTCCTATTCTCGTGCCCCTAAGAAGCTGAACCTTGATCTTAAGAATCGACCTTTACCAACAGTGGAGACTTCCATTGAAGAGCCACCAGTGCTAGCATTGAAAGAGCTCCCCAGTCATCTAAGGTATGCGTTCTTGGGAAGTGAAAATACACTTTCAGTGAGTGTTGCGGCTGATTTAGGTGAGCAACAAGTAGAACCACTCATATCTGTTCTGAAGAGGTACAAGAGAGCTATTGGTTGGATTATTGATGATATAATTGGTATCCCTCCTGGGATATGTATGCACAAGAGTCAGCTCAAGAAAGATTGCATGCCCACAATTAAGCATCAGCGTCATCTGAATCCATTCAGAAAATTATGGACCATATATCTTGATGAAGTCTAAGTAATTGAGATAACTATGTCGTGTCGCGAGAATTATCAACATTAATACTACGGTGGCATGTAGTTTCGGAGAAATACCATATTTCCCATTCGATGCTAAATACTCCTCCTAGACCCAACTCAGAACGCGTTAGGAAATCCACCTTAATGAATATCAACTCACGGGTCTATTTTAAAGACCAAACTATAAATATATATCTCATCTATAAATCATAAACATCTTGTGGATTCCTAACCTGACTCAACTCAACACAATCTTTCTCAACATCAAGTACATTTTCTTTTTGAATAATTTTCAAATATCAAAAGCTTCAAAGAAACATCATGGGACTCAATCTTGACTTTCAATATCAAATATCAATATATATGTTCAATAGTCAAATTTCTCTTGGAAAGGCATAACTCATGATACTTGTCTTAAATCACTTAGAAATAATCAATACATAATGACAATATATAACTCATGGAATAAATTCTCAATCCGATACCGTTTAGTAAAACAGCCATAACTCTCTCGTTTGATGTTGGGTTTCAATGAAATTGGTATCAATGGATGCTCTACATTACATAAAGTAGAAATTAGATAAATAAAACATGTTTTAAACATCAATCACTTTATAAGTCATACATATCCACTTAAAAAAAGGATTTAGGATTAAGAAACGATCGGGGTATTACAATTATGCTGTCGAAGTTTCCTAGAAAATCACCACAACTATTCTGGTAGAATTAAAGATTTCTGATTTTCATGTCATTCTAGGTATGTATTTTCTATATTTCTATTATGACTCAGTTGATTGTAGAACCAGAGTCATCAAGTTTTAGTTTCCAAATAAACCAGTCATTAAATAAAAGAGTTGTACTTCAATACCAATAGGTCAATTTGTCTCTTACCTAAAGGACATATAAAAATCTTCAAGGATTACATTTACCTTCTAGTTTGGGTTAAGTATTCCATTTTTGAAATCCCAACTCTTCAGTTAGTTCAAGTTATAAAAGTATTTTCAGAAGTATTTCCTAAAGATCTAGCCAAGTCCTTTCCAAGCGAGAGATATAATTTGGGATAGAATTTATTCCATATAACTTAATGATTGGGTTAAGGATTCCAAGTTTAAAAGCCAAACTCTTTAGTTAGTTCAAGTTATAGAAGTGTTTCCAGAAGTATTTCCTATAGATCTACCTAAAGTCCCTTCCAAGAGAGATATTGACTTTGGGATACCCTTTTTTTCGAATACCTAACTATCTCTATTCCTATTTTTAGAATGTCTCCAACTAAGATTAAGGAATTTAAGAACTATTTAAAGGATTTTGGAGAAAGTTTTCATCAAATGTAGAATCTCTCTATGCAGTACTCTAATTATCTTTATGCATAACAAGATTATCCCTTTAGAATAGTCTTAATGTCACTTGATCAAAGTCATAATCAATAATAAGTATCCAATTCCTAGAATCGATCTCTTGTTTGACAAAATTTAGGGTGCCAGTTGTTCCAAGATAGACCTCAAATTTGTCCATCATCAGCTCAGAGTCAGAGAATGTGACATCCCAAACACAACCTTTAAAACTCGGTATGGTTACTATGAATTTTTTGTTGTTCTATTTGGACTAATGTATGCCGCTTTAACTTTTATGGACTTGATGAACATAGTGATCAAGTATTACTTAGACATTTTAGTCATTATTTTCATAGATGACATCATCATTTATTATCAAAGAGAGGATGAGCATGAGACTATTTTAGGATTGTCTTGCATAATATCAAAGATCTTCTGTTAGTTACCAAATTCAACTAGTGTGAATTGTGGCCAAAATTAGTAGAATTCCTTGGTTATTTCATTTCTGCTGATGACATTTGGGTTGATTTTTAAAAGACTAAAGCAGTTAGGAAATTGCTAAGGCCCATCTCTTTGTTAGACATTAGGAGTTTCTGGGGTTTTGTAAAAAGCTAAATATAGTTTGTTGAAGGACTTTCTTCTATTTCTTCT
Source organism: Capsicum baccatum var. pendulum (assembly GCA_030864225.1). Taxonomy (NCBI): domain Eukaryota; kingdom Viridiplantae; phylum Streptophyta; class Magnoliopsida; order Solanales; family Solanaceae; genus Capsicum; species Capsicum baccatum. The sequence goes on from CM061560.1 coordinate 165,458,668, forward strand.
CCAGTGTCTAGATTGATGTGATCTGTTTGTTGAAGACTCGACTCACTTTTGCTCCAGTTTTATCTCTACCGCTCAGATGGGTTTGTTGTTTAATGTGATGCCTCAAAAATTGGCCTCAGTTGTGGGTTTCTATAATATGGTATGGTTATAGATTATGACTCTATATTACTCAAAGTTTATGAAAAAGAATTTCCTAACTCACGATCTATTGTTGGTAATAATTATTTTTTCTTTGAAGATTTGGTGGCACTATTTTATAGAGTTCACATAGATGTGTTCACCGATCATAAGATCCTTTAGTATGTGTTCAGTCTACAAGATATAAATCTTTGTCAGAGAATATGGCTAGGGTTATTGAAAGATTATGACATGAGTGTTCAGTTATATTTTGGAAAAGACAATGTAGTGGATAATTCTCTTAGCTGATTTTCTATGGGTAGTGTTTCTCATATAGAGGATAAAAAGAAAGATTTAGTTCCTGATGTTCATCGACTTATTAGATTGGGAGATTTTTTAGTTGATTTAGTAGAAGTTAGTGTTATATTTTAGAATCTTGCTTAGTGGTAGATGTGAAGTCAAAGCAAGAGAGTGATCCTATTTTGATTAAGTTGAAAAAATAGTCCAAATTCATAAAGTGGAGGTTTTCTCGCAAGGGGATATGGTATTCTTCGTTGTCAGGCCTGATTATGTGTTCTAATTATAGATTACTGACATTGATAGAAGCTCATAGTTCTTGATATTTCATTCACCCAAGTTCCCCTAATATGTACCTTGACATATGAAAGGTATATTAGTGGAATGACATGAAGAAGGATATTGTGGAATTTGTGGCTAAGCATCCAATTGTGAGTAGGTTAAGGTTCAGCACTAGAGACCTGGCTATATTACTAAGGATATAATTATTCATACTTGAAAGTAGCTATAGGTGAATATGGACATCATTATAGGGTTACCTCATAGAAATTGACATCATGATTCTATATGGGTTACAGTTGACAGGATGACCATGTCAACGTATTTACTGCCAGTTAACACTACAGATTTAATTGAGGATTATACTAGAGTCTATCTTATACTCTTGGTTAAGTTGTATGGGTCCCTTTGACTATTATTTTGGATAAGGGTACTTAGTTTTATTTGCAGTTTTGGAACTCCTTTCAGAAGGGTCTTACATTGAGGTTCATCTCAACATAACTTTTCACACGTAGACGAATGATCAGCTGAGCAGACCATTCAGACCATAGAAGATATGTTTAGATCTTTCATGATTGACTTTAAGGATATTTGGGATGTGATGTTATCTAAATTACACCTATAAAAAGTATAAATTGGTAGTTGATCAAATTTAAAACCTAGCTAGGTTGGGGTTGATCCCATAAGGAGTTGGTTGAAATCTCTATCAAGTGTTTATCTAAGTGATCAATAAATAATCTCTGGTTAAAAAGAGGGTTTTGTAAATCATAATTTCAATAGTAGCATTGTTGATTTTGTAATTCATATGAGAAAGGTACAAGGCTTATGTTCCCCAATAATTTCATAACTTAGCAGGTTCTTCGTACTGGGTGATCTCTCATGGTTCTTGGCATACAACATTAATAGACTATGTTCATCTAAACGACTTTACACCCCTTTTATATGACTATCCCAACCATAAGTTAATGTCTATGGATTAATGGTAGTAAACGTTACCATTAATCCTAGTTTAATCTATCCAATTTATTGATTCAAGTCTAATAAATTGAGGTTGATAGCTCAATGTATTTTTATTTGTTCCCTTATACCACCCATTACTCATCACTTCATCCAAAGTAAAGAAAACACAAGTTCCAATGTCTGCAACCATTAAAAAGTAATCAAATCAAAGAGAATAACAATTCACGCCCAAACACCCTTTGATAATTTCCTCGTCCTTCAAACACCACTTTGTTAATCCATCACGATTTCACAACCCTAGTTTTGGTGTTTATCTATTTATAATTGCAAGCATGCAAGAATTGTTCTGATAAGAAAGCATAATTATGAACTTACAAGAATAATATTAAAAGCCGTAAATCTCAATTATGACTAAAATCCTAAAAATGAATATTTGTAAGAACAAAAATATTTCCTTGATACAGTAATAGAATATAAATGAAAGTAAAATGAAACAATAAACCTAATAGGACTATTTATAGGCAAATAGAATTCCTATTCTAATCATAATTGGATTTACTGAGTAGAACATTAAACAAAAAAATGTACGATCATGGTTAGATACCACGACCGTCCTTGGTGTTCGTAGGTTGGCTCTTGACTCTGTCACTTTTTAGAAATTAATTAGTATGATGCTCAGTATGAACTCATGGATTTAATCTATGTGATTCTCTCTCGTAGGATCTACCTTTGATTTTTTGCTTTGTAGAATAGTCCCTCCATGATAGTTAGTACGGGGTCGTGGTATAATCCTAAGATTGTGAGATCCCTTTCCTTGCTCATCTTCACACTTAACATCTGTGGACCTCAATTTTTGACTTCCTCCCCATGATCAAGTGGTACAAAAGTAGTATGTGACATCTGAGAGTCCTTTCTCTGATTCATTCTACAATCACAATGTGGTCTAATCCAAAGGTTAGAGAAAGCTTTTATCTGATATCTATAAGTCCAAAGATCCTTTACTTTTCTTTTCCATGCTATTTTGAAGTGTAAATTCTATAAAAACACATCATACCAAGATAAAAGTGCCTTTATACTAGAAAATTTCTTAGTTTTAAGTGTTTAAAGTTTTGTAAGTCCACGACACATCAACACTTTCAACTTAGAATGTTTGTATGTTCTCAGGTAAGCAAAATAAAGCTATACATAAACTAAACAATGCTTATCCAAAGAAATTCTAGATTACAGCTACAGTCATATTTTCAAAAACCGACCTAAGCATGGATGAATCAAAACACAAGTTCAACCCTTCTTTCAAATATCATTAAAAATAAAAACTTGCTTTGTTTACACAAACTCCTTAAAGTGACACAATATGATAAAGTAATGGCATTACATTATCAACAACTAATCAAACACTCAAAATAATGACACTACCTGAACAACCAGCAACTACGATGCAATCCCAACACCCTTTTATCAAAGAAGTTTGTTACACTTCGAATATTATGTGGTCAATATAAGATCAAGGATTTAGTCTAAACACACATTTTCACAAATAAGTCTAGATAGTGTGCATTTGATACCATAGACTTGCTCTTATTTTCTACATTTTAGCTTTTTGGACAGTCAAACTATGACCACTATAGGACATCTATTGTCCTATAATATAGGATAGGGGATGTGTACAGTACATATGGGTCATGTGGCTTATTCCTCCTTGGTACTACACTACTTTTGTCTCCATTTTCCTAATTTCTTCCTTTATTCTATTTTTTTTCAACTTTTTGAAACCCGAATACGACTTTATTCTTTCTTATTTAATCTCAAGCTTTACTTCTTCACTTATTTTTATCTTTTTTCTTTCACACATTACCACACCCAAATATTTTTTCATTTTCCTAACTTTTCTTCAAACCTACGTCAGACTATGCACCCCTATGATAGCCACCCTTAACTTAGGAAATTTTTGTGAGTTGAGGTACATATTGTTTAAAGAGGGACCAAGGCCAAAAAAAAATTTGTTGTGATCAAAATGGGAAGGTGTATGGTCTAGTTCAAAGAAAAGTTCTTTCAAGTCTTAAATTTTAGGATCAAGGAATATCAGTTTTATTTAGCAGGCTTTTTCCATGGACTTATTCAAGGATGGCCTATGATCCTTTCCTAACCGACTATCCTATAACTTTTACGAGACTGATCAAGCAAGTTCTAGATTGCACTCACACCCTAACTAGGTAAGACCTTACACACACACTTGTCTTTAGACTACAATCTCAGTTACTACCTACACAGTTCATCCATAGATAGGCTATGATTATTATGTTCATAATCATAATATCATAATGAGATAATAATTGGTCACAATTAGGGTAAGCACAAAACCTAGCAAATTCATCACAATAATTTTTAGAGGGGTATCATTCAAACATTATAAACACAGATTACATGCTCTGTTTTTTTTACTGATCTAAGTTCTCCTGTTTCACTCTTAGTTACACAAAACGCATAAAAATAACACATTGAAAAAATAAAACTTCTAAACATGCTGATTTTTACTAGATAGCACATTCAAGGAAAAAGAAAAATGACAACAAAAAACCTTAAATGTGGTACATCCCTACCCCCAACTTGGAAATCATAAAATGTTCTCATTGCACAAAGCATAGAAAATGTAAAGCTCGGGTAGGAACATACCCGTGGTGAACTAGATGTCTATTGTGGACTCACAAATAGAGAGCATAGATGGGACCCATTTTTGTACTCCATCTCTCATGGCCTCGACTATGGCCATGACACTCCCAGTCAAGTGTACACTAGTGAAGGTCGATGGACTAAATGATCTAATCATGGGGGTAATCTTCATACCTTTTCCACTATTAACAACATCAACAAAAATGTTAATCATAGAAGGTGGGACCTCACTTTTATCCACTATAGGCACCTCAAAGATTTACTCACATTCTTTTTCTCTGGCCTTTGTCCTTCCTTTTTCTCTTTATTTAGGGTTGTGAATCATCCCCTATCCTCTCTACCTCCTTATCTACCTCATTATTCATGCCGCCATCTGCCAAGGCTTAGGTATAAAAATCAAAAACCTCAACATCAATACTTAAATTTTTAATATAGGGAGCTGTAGAGTCTGTGCCACTTGGATCTGATGCTCGGCTATCTTATTCACCTTAATTTTCAAGGCGGCCAACTCCTCAGTTACTGTTCTCAAGTTGGGGTCCTAGAATTTTTCTAAAATAACTGTCATCCAACTGTCGAATCTATTAATAACAGGTCTGTATCTTTGTACAACGACCTTTATCTCATCCTTTATGCAAGGCTTCTCCCTTCCCACAACTTTTTTTACCACAGCATCAAAAGCAAACTGGTTCTTTATTATATACTTGATAAAGGCTATAGGTATCAATATATAACCTGCACATACTGCTAAAATTCACCTATTGTGATAGTGGGACACAATGATAATGATAAAGTAGCACCGGCCTCAGAAGTCGGGATATCTATAGCTTGTGTAGTTCCCTTAGTTTCTTGAAAAGGCAATTATGGCATCAAACTTTAGACTCAAGATTTTGGGTTCTAACTATCTTTTATCAAAGTGATATCCACAGTCTTAGTTTGTATGGTAAATTTGTTAACTAAGGAATAGAAGGCACACTCGACTTCCAACAAGTAATGTGATTAAGTTGGGGAAGAGAGTAGTAGTATGAAGAACAATTCCCTCTCTCATATCTCTCCTATAATAGTGCATCAAATATTGAAATACAACTCAACCTAAAATTCTTCCCCCATCCATGCTTTGTCGGCACTCAAGGTGTTGTCGTTATTGGTTGAGATCCAGTTCTCGATAATAAACCACCATGCCTCGGTAGTAAAACTTAGAGTGCGTTTATAAATTATAGTAAAGTTCACCCATTCATTTCTATCCTTTGCGCCTTAGTAATATGGTCTACCAGTCATTTGTAATACATTAATTTATCCTCCATAATCAATATATTAAAATTTTCAACTCTAATATCTGATTATAATACTTTGAAGCCTCGACTGGTGGCTCAAAATAATCTCTGAACAAATATTTAGAGATTTCCTTCTTCGAGATGTCAATGGATGCACCCCTCACAAGCATTGTTTCCAATACGAGCTGCTTCCTTATGTCTTTATTTTTCCTGAAAGAAGTCATAATCTCAATCATTACTGTATAGCTGGCATAAAATTCACACTCCAACTCAGTTTTGTAATTTCTCACAACTTTGGTTATCCACCCTAACTTATACATTTTAAATACCTAGTTTAATTTGGAAACCCTCGGTAGTACCCTAGGTAACATGTATGGTTTTTTTTTTGCTCTGATTATGGTTCCCCTCACTGTCTAAGGATACTCTATCATTGTAGTGGGCTTTATATTTTGAGATAACCTATCTCCTTGGGTCTTCCTCCCTCTGTGGCTAATTTGTAGTAGTAGTAGAACCATCAAAATATTTTGATTTAGAACTACCAACACCTTGCCTAGAAGCATCCTTATCTATTAAGCTCTTCACATTATCCCCTTATACAACCTTTAGTTTAGCCTCAGTTGGGTTTTCATCTTGTCCTCCCTCTTTTGACTGAGGAGGCTATATATGAATATCTGTGACCACTAATATTGTGTATATCACATCCTTGGCCTTAGCGACCTATAATTTAGTGGTTCACGGTTCATGATGTTCATTACCACTACTCTTGAAGAATTCAATATCTGAACCACTAGACTCTTGTGACTTGATCTTTGAGGTAGAGGGATAGTATTTGAGTATCTACTCATTGCTATTTCCTTACTAACTACCTCTTCTTGCATCTTTTTAGAGTGTTAGGTGCCATTGTACCTATATAAAAAATTGTTAGTTTAAAAAAAAAAAAAAATAGATGTACCGTAATTCAATTAGATGATCATTGGTATGATCATCGAAAGTAACACTTTAAAATATCCAAAATATTGCACTTTAGATGACTACATCCTATAATTATAGAAATATATGATGATCATGGAATGAAATTATCTAATAAACTCTTGAAACATTGAAATCTGGAACCCCACCATGATCCAACCTATAATTGTACATTGTTTCAATGAATGTAGGCTGTATCGTGGAGTGTGCACTACAATTATCAATTCAAATCTTATGCAATAAACCCATTTTTTTTTTGCTTTTTTTATTGTTAAGGGGAACTTATATTTCTTCATTTTACCCCTTGAACACACCCATCATTCAAACAATTATTTTTTTTATCATTAAGGGGTACTCATATTTCTTTTTTTTTACCTTTTGAGCATACCCATCATTCAAAAAACCATACAAATTACATTATTCACTTTAATAAATTACGTGACTCCCTTTGTAACTCAAGTTGGTGGACACTTTACACTCTAAATGGTACTTATAAACTCAAATTTTCTTTAATCTTGATCATAATTCATGCTTTGAATGTGACTTAGTTCAAGAACATGAGGGAGTATTCACTTGGAAATCAATTTTTCAAGATTTGGGTTTGTATTAATTGATATTTCCTTTAGTTTTCATATTAGTGATATGCAATTAAAAGTTGGAATGATGGAATGGGTATTAAGTCTTACGGTATAATGAATTGAGGAATAAAACTGTGTTGGATTGGGTCCATACAAATAATTTAAAATTGTAGGACCCAATAGATAGTTACATCCCAAAAATGTGGGATTATATAATGATCGTGATATCCCCCGTACTAGGGGTGAACAAAACTTTCTTGGGAACTTATGTTGTGTGTATTTATGCACTCCAGTGTTACTATTCTAGCTTATTTATCCTTGTATTAAAGATAATTTTTGTTATTTATGTGTTGATATGATATAAACAAGCATATAAGTATTCAAGGATGTGATTACAATGGTTAAAAGTGTTTTCAAATAAGTTTGTACTTAATTGAGTCTTTTAGAGTTCAATCGAGGAAACTAGTTTTACTAGCTTGAGCTAGTTATGTGTCTAGTTGGTTTCATTCGATTCTATTGTGTTTAATGTGTTCCAAATGGTTTAATTGTCTAATTATATGGGAAACAACTTGTTGTTAATTTGTAAAGTTCCATTTCGTTAAGTCAAGAGTCGGAACATAAAGTTTGAGATCAAGGGAACTAGCATAGTCTTTGCTTGTGTTTTTGATTCATTATTGTGGATATTACGTTATTTGGAGAACTAATATGTTGTGTATTATGATGTAGGATGTTTTTTTGATCTGATTAGGGTTTTATATTAAGGTTCAAAAGGTAGGAAATCAATACTAAACACACCACAAAAGCTTGGATAAAGAAAGGATATTGGAACACTTAGCCAAATTTTAAGATGCAACTTCCAGTGAGGTATCGCGATAGGGGTGCATCGCGACCCCTATTTTTCTTAAGCAGACATTGTGATTCGACCCTAGCTTTACTTGACCAGATAGTGCACCGGAACCCATGCTTTACTTGACAGACAACCGCGGCGCGACCTAAGTCTACACACGGCTAAAAATTGAAAGTTTAATCCTACACAGCTGGGCTTATCCTATACCTATAAATAGAACATTTTACATGTTATTTATCATCTTTGGACGTCTTAGAACATCAAGGAACTACTGCTACACATTTTTTTAGGTTTACATTCTTTTATTTAGCATTCTCTTAGACTATATCATGTACTCAAACTTTTGGATCATGATTATGATGATAATTGGTAGAGAACTCCCTTTTAGGATTTATTGCCAAGAACATGACTACTATTTTTTTGAGTTAAGTTCATTTGATTTTCGTATCATTATTGGTTGTGTGTTCATTCTTGTTTTAACTATTTTAAAGCTTGATCAGCCTTAAAATACATCAATTGTCAACCTTGTGATCTCGAGAGAGGGAATAGGGAGATAGAATATGGGAATGAACAAAGTATGATTTGAAATCTTTTATAAAATAAGGAATTCAAATTAGCATTCAGGATAGGGATGTACTTAGAGGCCTTACTTGATTCACACGTAGGATGATAGCTTAAAGAACTTAATTGGATTATTCCATTCCCGCTCAACGATGTAGTTGTAATATCCAAATTAGGTAAAAGGTTAGAGGTCGAGGACCTTGATCATGAGATTAACCCTACGAATCAACAACGAAGATAAGAAAGTTAACGAATGAAGTTCAATAACATGGTAGGAATGGTCGAAGTACTTTAACCCTGGGCTTTACTTCATTGATTTTGTAAGACTTTACTCTGCACACTATTTACTTTATTGTTAGTTACAAATATTCAAAACTTACTTTGGTTACTATCGCATTAATTGAATCTAAATTGTGAACTAAATTTGAATAGTTGTTAGAACAAGTCCTTGTGGGATTGATATTCGGCTTTTTTGAAGGCCACTGTATTACTTGGTAAATCATACACTTGTGTGTGTACTTGAAAGTTTTTGGTGCCATTGACGGGGACATGTAATTTGAAAATTGTTTTATTTTTAGTTTTGCATTTAGATTTCTTTGGTGTTTTTATGCTTGGTCTTGATTTTATATTTGTAGGAAACAGGTTTACAAAGTAGTGAGCTGGCAAGGGATCAGGACTTGGTTGAACCAAGCTCCGAACCTGAGCAACTTATCCATCAACAAAAGAGAGAACTAATCCTTCTCCCCTGAATTTTGTAAATCCAAGAAAATCAAGAAGATCCTACTCTAATGGTTGAAGAATAAGCATCCCGCAGGACAGTCAGAGAAGTGGCAATCCCACTTTTAACCAATTTGACCACCCCATTTTAGAAGCCGGTAGCTGGAGGTAATTTTGATCTTAAATAGAATATGGTACAACTTCTGATTAGCAGTGGACAGTTCACAGGGCTTTCACATAAAGTTCCACAGGTCCACTTGCAAAATTTCCTTGATATCAGTGACATTTATTCCTATGAGGGTGAATGCTGATTATGTAAAGATGACGTTGTTCCCATTTTCACTATTGGGGGAAGCAAAAAAGTGGTTGAATATGGAGTCGACAAATTCAATTACATCATGGGATAACATGGCTAAAAAATTCCTTATCCTGTTTTCCCTTCTGGCAAGACTACGAGACTTTGCATTGAGATAGTGTGCTTCAAATAGAAGCCATAAGAGAATCTTTATCATGCTTGGGAGAACTTAATGGCACTGCTTAGGGACTTTCCACACTATCGACAATCCAATGAGGTACTTTATTATACGTTTGTCGAGGATATTAATCACAATACAAAAATATTTCTAGATTTAGCAGTAGGTGGTCAAGCTCTTGAGATGACGTATGATGAGCTATACACTTTATTGAACCACATAGCTTAAGGAAATCCAGAATGGCTTTTATATTTGAGGAGCGCTACAAAAAGAGTGCAGGTGTGTTAGAGGTTGACCAATTCACTGCCATATCTGATCAGATCTCTATATTGCAAAATCAAATAAGAAGTTTGGTGTTGGGAGTAGCACAACCTGCAACTACAGTTAATACAATCTAACAAGCTACAGATTGGTGAGAAATTTATGGTAATGCTAGCCATTCAGCAGCTATGTATGCTGAAAATCGAGAATTAGTAATATATGTGGGTAATGTTGAAAGGCCTAATTATGGTAATACCTACACATGAAGTGGAAAACTTAACCACTAATGCAGACATGGAATGCCCTACAGCAGCAGGCTTCACCAAATTAGTCAACTAGCAATGTGGAAATGATGATGAAATATCTTTTAGATGGCCAAGCATAAATGGTTATGACCATGAAAAGTCAACAGGCAGAATTAAAGAATCAACAAGTGGCTACAAGAAGATTAGAGTTATAGTTGGGGCAGTTACAACAGACACTAAATATCCAGTCTCAAGGTGGTTTTCTAGTAGATACCAAAAATCTAAAAAAAGTAATGGCAATCACTTTGAAGAATGGTAAAGAGCTCAACAAAAAACCTCCAAAGGAAACTAAGGAGGTAGATGTAGATTTGACTCCCCCACAGGTATCTAAAAAAGAGGATGAAAATTTAATGAAGTTTGATTACCTAAAAAATTACTACAGAAATGGAGAAGCAGATGTCGCAACTTCTTTTCCCATACAAGCACAGAAAAATAAAGGAGGATGCATGTTTTAAGAAGTTCTTTGACACATTCAGAGAGATTCACATTAACTTACTCTATTAGATATTTTGCAGCGTATACCCATGTACGCTAAGTACTTGAGAGATGTGGTTGCTAATAAGGTAAAGCTGCAGGATGTGGAGGTGGTAATACTCACTGAAGAGTGTAGCGCGGTGGTGACATAGAAAATCCTTAGAAAAATGATAAATCTGGGGAAATTTAATCTCCCAATTCAATTGGAGAAGTAAAGTGGTCCATGTATTGAGTAACATAGGGAAAGTGTCAACTGGATGCCTCTCCTTGTTCAATACTTTGAACTTGGGGAAGCCTAAATCGAGCCTTGTAATACTGCAATTGGCGAATGGGATCATTGCTCGCCCAAAAGGAATATTGATGATGTCCTCATAAAGGTTGGTAAATTTGTTATTCCTGCTAACTTTATTATTTTAGATTTTAGGTAGCCGAATAGGTACTAATCATCTTGGGGAATCCATTCTTGGAAACTGGAGGAGCATTGATTAATGTGAGAGTGGGAATACTCATAATGAGGTTGGAGGATGAAGAGGTGGTATTTAAAGTTTACAAAGAACCTAACACACAATCCCACTACAAGGACTTGTACATGATTACTGTTATTAAAGGGGATAAGTGTGGGGTCTATAGTCCACCAAGGACCTTTTTAGATACCCTCATCAAGCACCCTAAGCCACAACCACCTAAGTCCGACATCATGCGAGTGGATGAGACTGAAAAGGCTAAAGTTGATTATACCGTTCACCTTGATATTGCACACTTAAGAGGTTAGAAAATAATAAGAAGATATCCTCTAAGTGTGAGGAAAAAAATAAAAGAATTTGGATAAATTATAAGTTGGGTTGTCCCGCAACACTAAATTAGGTGCTGCTTGGGAGGCAACCCAAGTTAAGTAGGTATGTTTTATTTTTAGTTTTTTTAGTTATTACTTCACGTTGTTTTTATTTTGTTGAGTCACACATTGATGGGAAGTCTGAGTACTGAAAACCTGAGCTAAGAAGCATGGTGGAGACTGAGTGTGGGGTCCCCGAACCCTCTTGATATTTAAAGTTACTACTATCTAGGCCTAAATACCTCATGACGTAGTTATATCTCTTACTTTTAAGTTTACTTCAGGGATAAAGTAGATTTTTAAGTGTGGGGTGGGGAAATTCCCAATTTTAGGCTTAGTTTAATTTTTTTGGTAAGATATTCTTGTTGGTGCTATTTTTTTAACATGGTGCAAGTGTTTTAATTGTAAAAGCATGTTGATTATGTGAATGATTACTTTTGAGACTCTTAGGTTCATGTTTATGACTCTTGTTCTTATTGGCTTAAAGTTTGAATTGGTGCTATTTATTGGTTAAAGGTCTATCATGATCCTATTGAGTTGAGCATGTTCCATGTGCGTGTGAGATATTGTATATTCCTTTTTTCATGTGATGTCTAAAACTTTCTCGGTGTGTGTGTCTAAAATCTACCCTTTGTAAATCCTAGTAAGCCTCATTGAGACTTTAGCTTTCTCTTTGGTAGGCTCATATATAGCCTAATCCCTTCTTTGATGGACCTTGATTTGATCCAAAGCTCCTAGGAGCTTTAATAAAAATTAGTTAAGCAAGAAGTTTGATAAATTCAAGAGGATAAAAGGTAAAACTGAAGCCCCCAAAGTTATAGTTATTGGTGTGAGAAAAAAAATATTATTATGTATTATGGTAGGGAGTTGAGCAATGAAAAAGAATAAAAAATTGTTCAAATTGAATGAGTTATGCATAAAACACTCCCACTGTAGTGTTGAGAATGAGCTTAATAAGATGGGGTGAAAACAAAACAATGGGGTAGATAAAAGTGGTGTGATTTTGTTATTAGAGTGGTTTTAATTGTATAATGTAGTGTATTAAAGAACTTAGGGAAGATAGTCACTATTCTTATCCAAAATAGTTCCTACCCACCTCTTAGCCTACATTACAACCCATAAAAGACATAATTCATCCTATATTTAGAATTCTGGTATTAGTGGAGCACTACACTAAGGGAAAGCCTATGGTTCATTATGTGTAACTTGTGAAATCCTTGTGAGAGTGAGCGTAATTTGATTCTTGTACCCATCATGTTATAAAATGCTTTTATGTGAGTGCTTATGGGTAATTCTCATATTGTGAGGGGCACTTGTTTGATCAATGTGGGTGATTTGTATGATGTCCTTGATTGAACAATACATGATTTTGCCAACTAGGTGAGTAAATTCTTGAGGCTAAGATGTTTTGGAGTAGTGTACATGAGCTTTCAATTGTGTAAATAACATGATTAGTGTAGAAACTTAGATATGTGTAGTCATTGTAGTACTATATTGAGTGTCTCTCATGTAGTATAAGTGTAGAGTCTGTTCAACTTATAATTCTTAGAGTTAAGAGCTGTTCGAGGACGAACAAGGCTTTAAGTGTGGGGTGGTGATATTGGGTGTATTTATGCACTCTTGACTATTCTAGATTATTTAGCCTGGTTTTAAGGATAATTTATGTAATTTATGTGTTTATATGATATAAACAAGCTTATACGTGTTCAAGGATTTGATTACAATGGTTAAAAGTGTTTTCAAACAAGTTTGTACTTAATTGAGTTATTTACAGTTCAATCTAGGAAACTAGTTTTACTAGCTTGAGCTAGTTATGTGTCTAGTTGATTTTGTTTTATTCCATTGTTTTTAATGTGTTTCAAAAGGTTTAAGTGTGTAATTATATGTGAAACAACTTGTTGGTAATGTCCAAAGTTCAATTTGGTTAAGTCAAGAGTCAAAACATAAAGTTGGAGATCAAGGGAACTAGCCTAGTCTTAGCTTGTGTTTTTGATTCATCATTGTGTATATTGTATTGTTTGGAGCTCTAATATGTGGTGTATTATGATGTAGGATATTTTTAGAGTTTATTAGGGTGTTGAAGGTTCAAAAATAGGAAAATCAACACTAAACATACCACAAAATCTTGGATAAAGAATGAACATTGGAATATTTAGCCAAATTTTAAGATGCAACTTCCAGTGAATTATTGCGATAGGGGTGCGTTGTGACACCTATTTGACTTAAGAAGCTATTTCGACATGACCCTAGCTTGAATTGTACATCTAGTGTGCCACAACCCATGATTTACTAGACCAACAATCGCGGCGCGATCCAAGTCTGCACACGGCAAAAAATTGGAAGTTTAATCCTATACGGCTTGAGCTTATCCTATACCTATAAATAGAACATTTTACATGTTATTCATGATCTTTGGACAACTTGGAACATCAAGGACATGCTACTACATTTTTTTTAGGTTTACATTCTTTTATTTAGCATTCTATTAGATTATATCATGTATTCAACCTTTTGGATCATGATTATGACGATGAGTGACTAAGAACTCCCTTTTCGGGGTTAAAGCCAAGAAAAAGACTACTATTGTTTTGAATTAAGTTAATTTATCATTATTGGTTATTTTTTCATTCTTGTTTTAACTATTTTAAGGCTTGATCACCCTTAGAATACATCTATTATCAACCTTGTGATCTCGGGAGAAAGAATAGGGAGATAGAACATGTGAATGAACAAAGTATGGTTTGTATTCTTTTATGTAATATGGAATTCAAATTAGCGTCTAGGATAGGGATGTACTTAGAGGTCTTACTTGATTCCCACGTAAGATGATATTTTAAAGAACTTAATTGGATTATTACATCCCCGCTCAATGATGTAGCTGTAATATCCAAATTAGGTAAAAGAATAGAGGTCGGGAGACCCTGATCATGAGATTAAACCTACAAGTCAAAAACCAAGACAAACAAGTTAATGAATGAGGTTCAATAACATAGTATGACTGTTTGAAGTGATTTAACCCTGGGGTTTACTTCATTGATTGTATCAAGACTTTACTTTACACATTGTTTACTTTATTGTTAGTTACAAATATTCAAAACTCTCTTTGGTTAATATCGCATCAATTGAATGTAAATTGTGAACAAAATTTGATTATTTTTTATAACAAGTTCCTATGAGATCGATATTCGGCTTTCTTGAAGGCCACTATATTACTTGTTATACCACGTACACTTGCGCGTGCACTTGGGCGTTGTTAGGAACCTACAAAGCTTAAGGATGGTCATGGTATCTATCCACGATCATTCCTTAAAATCATAGGTTCCCTCACGTAAATTTTGGTTTTATGAGTATAACTAGATGATGGATAACACAATCATGATTTCTTGGTACAATCATAGATACTCAATCGTAGGATCACCTCATAAAAATCACTTCTCTGGACTACATGATGACGACAGAACTACAATAATCGCACCATGCTATTGTGGGTTCTATTTTTTCTTTAGTTTTTTGGTTTGTTTTCTGTATTGTCCCTGCAATTATAGCAAACAATTAACCTATATATAAAATAAGTACAACATCATTGGGTTTTCTCCAAAGCAGCAATTGATTTAACATTGCAGTACGATATGGTTAGTCTTGCTACTCAGAGTTTATCAACTAACCCATGAGTTTCCTCTTATAAATCTCCTGATGTAATGTAGCGGTATGACTCATGTGTTCATGATTACTCAAGCACCATATACGTCTAGTTTTCATACCACATTATCTTATTCAATCTCACTAAAATAGTGTTTCACACTTTGGCTATTCACTTAAAACTTTTGACCCTCAGTATTTGTAATGCCTCAAATATGGTACCCAAAATGCTATACGATGCTTATGATTCCGAAGGACCACAGGCTAACCCATGACTAATATCTGTACCTATATACTGTATGATATACTCGATAAATAGGGAAGCATGAACTGAAAGGACATAAGGTTTAAAACTGTAACATAACATCTGGGATTGGGTATAAATACCCAAAACAAAACTGCCTAAACATGATAGTCTGAACATGATAGTTTGGAAAGCCTCTAACTGGCTGAACTATTTGATAAAGAGTTGATGGGACATGTCCCCAACTAACTCCGACTATTGAAATAACTAAGTACTAAGATAATGAAATAACAAACTATATCATCCTCGGAGAATGAGGACTCACTGTTGATTGACTGCTGATATTTGAATCTACAGATGCTCTAGAGCTCGTATCTCTGAACCTATGGTATAAGACACCATAGCGCAAATGCGTCAGTTCTGTGAATATAATGGTATTCATGTGAGGTAGGATAAATGCATGGAGTTCATATTCATGAATAATACTGACTAACTTACTAATATGAATGTGAGAATACATGCATGAATACATAGTAACTATATCTGAGATTGTGATAGCATGAATTTACTGGTAACTAACATGACTTTTAACTGAGTTCTAATGAATAACCCTCATATAACAGTTAAATCTACTGAGAATGGTTGGAACCCTCACATAACAGTTTAAGGTACATTATCTACCCTCATATAACAGGCTATGATATCTCAACCTATGCTGACTACGTAGTTTTAGAACGCAAGGATTGCTTCTAAGAATCATACCCTCATATAACAGGTGAGTTCCCATCCTTGGATTCACTCAGTGGTAATTCCTACTCCCATCTGAATAGACACTGAACATGATTAACTTAACTGGACTAGAATGAATTCATGGAGTTCAATTAGCTAACGAAATACTATTGAGATTACTGAATTACATAGCTTTCCTCAGTTACATGACTTGACTGGGTTCTTGGACCATGGCTCGACTGAGGATATCATGAAAACATGACACTAAATTTAGGCACACAACTATATTTTTTGGTACAAGTACCCCAGGACTCGATGGAAGGAACTGACAAGGCATGACATTCTTGAATACATGACCAACATCAACAATCCATAATACAATAATTGGAGATATTTCATGGCATTTGATTATCATATCTTGATACGTGAGTAAGATAGCATGTATACATAGCATAATTTCATAAGGCTAACTCATGAGCAATCCAACAACAATTTCAATACATAAGAATAACATGGAAGTCATTTTGGATCACAATTTAGCTATAGTGCATAATTTCTATCCTCCTAGGCATTTTATCAAATACCTTATATGCACAACTTAAGGCATAGGTGAAATCATCAAATTTCACAAATCATAAACCACCAAATTCAAGTATTTTAATTTATATTCTAGTAGTTTTCATAATTTCACATAAGGATCCCAAAATGGGAATCAACCAATAACCATCACATAACTTGAGCAACCCACAACATAATAATCATGATTCATAATTTAAAAATAGGATTTTTGAGCTTTATGGATGAAAGGAATCCATAAATCAACACAATCATACCTTAGTTCTTGATTTAGCAAAGAGTGATGGAGAGACTTTCTTGAAATTGAAACCCTAGCTTGTTCTTAAGAAAAAATTGAGAGAAACTAGTATAATTTGGGTTCCAAATAGCTGAATCTCGTGTTAAAGGGCTTAAATAGAGATGGAAAATTGACCCTTTTAACCCTGGATGTGACTTTTAATTTCAGTGAAATTTTTCCAAATTGGACCCCTGGAACGACACGGTGCTATCGTGTCGTGCCACTGGAATTTGACAACTGGGAAATTGAGGGAAGGTGCCATTCAGAGCCATCGTGTTGCCACTTCATTTGTGACTTGGAAGCATGGCGTGACATGGATAAATCTTTATAAGATGTTGAAAAAAGGACAATTGTCATTTTTGCTTGTGGTACGACACACCACTGACCAATTTGGCACTGTTTTATGATCGGAACTTGAAATAGTCATAACTTCTTACCCAGTTATCGAATTTGGGTGAATCTTATATCGATGCCAAGCTTATTGAATTATTCACATGACAAAAAGTGAAAATATGAAAAATTTCTCATGGAATAAATTTTATTTAATTTAGAAGATTATACTAGACATTCTTGGGATGAAAGTATCTCGAAAACTTTGGGGTATTACAATATTTGTCCCTTGGGAACATTAATTATTGAATGAGATTGACTGATAAGGGAGAACTAATAAGCCAAATAACACATGGAACATGAACAATGAAACATGAATACATAACTGACATTTTGTGAGAATCATATAGAGCATGCATAACTGATGCATGATTTCATGACTCAGCTGATACCTTAATGCATGACTGAGAGTACTAGTAAGCTGATCACACATATCTGATGCATAAATTTATGACGAAACGGATTACATAAATGGGATTTCTAATAACTGAGTCTTCTCACAAGGAGAATGCATGTCTAATGCATGAACACATTCTAATACATGAACAAATAATTGGATATGAAATGGTACTTAGTACCAAGTTTAAAAATGGAATCCTGATCATGAGGATGATACCAAGTTATAACTAAAATCTAAACATAAAAACCGAAAAGATTAAGGAGAACTGTTGACTTAAGCTAGATCTGAGTTAGCGGAGAAGAGGTGAGGATACTTGGTACACATGTATTCTTCTACTTCCCAAGTATCTCCCTCAATGGATTGATTCCAGCAAAGAACTTTGACTAGAGGGACTTCTTTGTTCCTCAGTCTATGAGTCTGATAGTCTAAACTTTTGACTGGAATTTCTTCATAAAAGATAATATTTTGAATGTCTATGCTCTGAATAGGGACTATAACCACTGGGTCACCTATGAACTTCTTAAGCAAAGAGACATGGAAGGCTAGATGAACTGAGGCTAGATTTGAAGGTAATTTAAGCTCATAAGCTACCTTGCTGAAGCGACTGAGAATTTTAAAGGGACTGACATATTGGGGAATGAGATTTCCCTTCTTGACAAACCTCTTCACTCCTTTCATGGGAGAGATCTTTAGATAGACATTGTCACCAATCTCGTACTCAACATCCTTTCTACATACATTTGCATAAGACTTCTGTTGGCTCTGAGAAACCCGAAGTCTTTTTCTGATCAACTGGACTTTCTCTAAGGCATCAAATACTAAGTTAGGACCTATAACTGAGGCCACACTAACTTTGAACCAACTAATTGGAGATTTTCACCTCCTACCATAGAGAGCTTTGAATGGAGGCATACGAATACTGGAATCATGACTATTGTTGTATGCAAACTCAATCAAAGGCAAGTGGTTATCCCAACTAACCTTGAATTCTATTGCACACGCCCTTAGTATATCTTCTATGGTCTAAATTGTCCTTTTCCTTGACCATCTATCTGAGGATGAAAAGCGGTGCTGAGATGAACTTGGGTACCAAGACCCTTTTGGAATGCTTTACAGAAATAAAAAGTGAACTGGGTACCTCTGTTTAAGATAATGGACAATGGAACATCATATAATCTGATCGGCTCCCTGATGTAATGTTTGGCGTAATCCTTGGATGAATAAGAGGTATGAACTGGAAGGAAATAAGCTGATTTGGTAATTCTGTCTATAATGACCTAAACTGAATCATGCTGATAATGAGTGGGAGGAAAACCAATCATAAAGTCCATGTTCACTTCTTCTCACTTCCAAGTGGGAATACTGAATTCCTTCATAGACCTACTAGGTTTCTGATGCTCTATCTTAACCTGTTGACAGGTAGATCACTTAGCCACAAAATCTACAATATCTCTCTTCATCCCACTCCACCATTAGATATCCCAAAAGTCATGGTACATCTTTGTGGCCCCTATATGAGTAGAGTAGCACGCACCATGCATTTTTATAATAATTCACTGCCTTAAGTCATCTACATCTAGAACACAAAGACGAATCTGACAATACAATACACCATCTCCCCCTTGGGAGAAAACCTCTACTTTCAGATCTTTGACAAACTCTTGCAACTTGACTAGACTGGGATCTCTATCTTGCTTTTCTTTCACCTCAGAAACTAGAGATGATTCTGAACTACTCTTAACCCATATATCACACTCTTTTGTATCGACTAAGTGAACACCTAGTCTGGCAAGCTGATGAATTTCCTAAGCTAACTTCTTCTTACTGTCCTCAACATAAGCAATACTACCCATAGACATTCTACTGAGATCGTCAACCACGATGTTGGCCTTACCGGATGATAAAAAACACTTATGTCATAATCTTTCAACAACTCTAACCACCTTCTCTGACAAAGATTAATATATTTCAAAGAAAAGACATACTGATGGATCTTATGATCTGTGAATATATCTACATGAACACCGTATAGGTATGCCTCCAAATTTTCAAGGTAAAGACTATAGGTGGTAACTCAAGATAACGAGTCAGATAATTCTTTTCATGAGGTTTAAGTTGTCTTGAGGCGCAGGTTATGACCTTACCATGCTGCATGAGGAAACAACCCAAACCTATTCTAGCTGCATCATAATCCACTACAAACCCATCTGGACCATCTGGAAGAGCTAAGACTGGGGCTGAGGTGAGTCGAGTCTTTAACTCTTGAAAACTCTTCTTGCAAGGATCTGACCACTGAAACTTGACTTTCTTCTGAGTTAATCTGGACATAGGAGATGCAATAGAACAAAATCCTTCAATAAACCATCTGTGATAGCTAGCCAAACTCAAGAAACTCCTAATAACTGATGGAGAGACAGGGCAAGGCCAGTTTCTTACTACTTTAGTCTTTTGAGGATCTACTCTAATGCCACCACCGGAAATGATATGACCAAGGAATGCAACTGACCTTACCCAAAATTCGCACTTACTAAATTTGGTGAACAATTGATAATTTTTAAGAGTCTGAAGTACAATTCTGAGATGTTCTGCTTGATCACGCTCACTGCGGGAGTAGACCAAAATACTTGTTCTTGATCGTGACTGTACTGAGTTGACGATATTATTTGCACATTCTGAGAGAATTATCTTTGTTGAACATGAATAAGACTAGTGCATCCCATGGGGACACACTGGGTCTAATAAATCCCTTATCTAAGAGGTTCTTCAATTATTCTTTCATTTCTCCCCGGGTGCACCCCACGGGGACACACTACCCTGAGACTTAGATCCTAGCGCCCTATATTTATTACCATCCCTAAACTTAGGAGCTGGAGCACTAGCTAAAGAAGGATCTTGAAATAATGAATTAAAATGAAACTGGAATAGTTTTCTCCATTTGATTTGGGCTGAGCAAAGTTGAAACTACTTATCCTTGCTCTCTTATTCTTCTTCTCCCTATCTATTGATCTTGAGTCACAAGCCTAGCTAAAGTAATGTCACTGTTCAACATCTCATACCTACACTCATTGACCATATTATCATTCACCCCAGAAACAAACTTACTCATCTTGGCCCTGCTATCTGCAACCACATGAGGGGCATATCTAGCTAATTAAATAAACTTAAGAGAATATTCTTTTACCATTATGTTGCCCTGTCTTAGGTTGATGAATTCTAATACCTTATCCTATCTCAGCTACAGGGGAAAGAACCTTTCTATGAATGTGGTGACAAACTCTTCCTACTCAATCGGCCCTGCATCATCTGGCCTTTCTAACTTTCACTGCTTGTACCAAGTGTGAGCAACATCCTGCAACTAATATGTAACTAGCTCAGTACTCTCACTAGGAGTAACCCCTATGATATCTATAACTTTTTGAACCATATCGATGAATTCTTGAGGGTCCTCATATGACTTAGACTTGAGAAAGGGTGGAGGATTCATTTGGGTGAAGTCCCAAATCCTGGCTGCAGTTAAATTGGACACTGGGTTGGCCAGAACAATAGTTGTTCATTTATTCTGAGCAGCAACTAACTGATCAAGAGTAGTGAATGCAACTCTAAACTCTGCATGAGAAACATGTTCACCCAAAGGTTCTTTGGGCTGAGGGGCTGACTGATTCCCGCTTCTTCTTTTAGGAGGCCTGTTCTGTAGAAGAAAGAGAGAAACAAATTAGACTGAGAGATTGAATTTAGATTATGCTCACTGTCATGACATAAATACTGAAAGATGAGAAACTCTTCCTAAAACATCTTATAGCCTCATGTACATAAATGTGGCATGCAACACATGCATGCACAAGACTCTACTTGATGCGGATTTCAGACTTCCTAGGACTCTATTGAAACTTAGGTTCTCATACCAAGTTTGTAACACCAGGATGGATTATTCTCAAGTTCAACAGGCAAGTGATATGATTTTCCATACACCAACTGATACGGTGAAGCACCAATAGGGGCCTTAAATTTTATCTCATTCCCCTATAATACATCTTCCAATATTCTACCCCACTCTATTTGATTAACATTCAAAGTTTTTGCTAAATTGGACTTTATCGAACAATTGGAGACCTAACTTGCCCCCTTTTCTATGGATGATAAGGTATTTCCACCTTATATTTTACATCGTATTTCTCTAGAAAGTCTTTGAATAGATGATTGCAAACATCTAGGCCTCCATCACTAATGATTGCACTTGGTGTTCCAAACATGGAGAATATATTCTTCTGCAAAAATGCTGTGACACTATTCCTTTCATTATTCAAAAATGCAAATGCCTCCACATACTTTGAAATATAATCAATAATAATCAAAATATACTTCATACTATATGAGCTCACAAAGGTTCCTATGAAATCAATGGCCATACATCAAATAGCTCAAGCTCTTAAATCATGGTCATTGGAAGCTTTTGTCGTGGTGAGATGTTTCCTTATTTGTGTATCTTTATAAATGATGGGCCAATAGTACCCATATTATAATATTTTATGTGTAATATGTGCACTACTATGATGACCCCCAACTAGTGACGAGTGACATACCTCTAAAATAATAATCATCTCTACCTTAGACACACATCTCTGAACTATTTCGTCCATAAATATTTGGAACAAGTAGGACAATCCCAAAAGACCTTCATAATATAATGCATATACTTTTTCCATTGTTAAAATGATTGGTCCTCAGGAACCATATCACCTACTAACTAATTGACAAATTTTTTAAGCCATGGAATCAAGTCTAATAAAGTGGACAATACCTTCTCATTTGGAAAAGTACCATTAATCTTTGTCCCATCCTTTAGTTTTATCATTGCTTCCTCCTTAGGATATGAAAAGTTGTAACTTACTTGATTTTCTATCTCCTTTTGGTCCTTGACCACAAGGTAAAACTTTAAGAACAAATGTACCTAATAAATCAATCTTGACTTTGCATGGTTAGTGTTACGAACCAAGAGTTACCTAAGAGTTTCATGGTTAGTGTTGTGAACAAAACTAGGGCCTAGTCGTGATGGTTATCTAAAGCCCACCATGTACTGGAGAACACCCCATTAGCCTACCATCCAGAACATAGTAAAATAATACAGTGAAAGCCAACAAAATAGTTTAAGAAGGGCAGATAACCAAATGTAAACTCTATGTCACACCACAAATTTATATCCCTAAAAATTTTTAGTTTCAAAACTCACTGCCCTGGTTACGACTCTTCCTGTGAGTTGTAGAGTGTTGTTATGGGTCTTAAGGACCTAGTTATAGGCAATCCCATGTGCTACACTGATGTTTATATTATGACTACAACAAGTGATTATGATTTGTAAAGAGTCTATATGAGTCATATAGTCCCATCCATAGCCAAACCAGTGTGCTGCCCAAAATATTCTATATTGATTAAAACTTGAACCCTATGAGTCGTAGAGTCTCTTAACAAGGTGTATGGTGTGAATTGTAGGGTCATCAGAGAAGGGTTCTTTAGCTACTGCCTTGACTACAACTCGTGGTGATGAGTCGTAGGGTAACTCATAGTCACTGGCAATAATTTTTTAGCTTTAATTAAGGGAACTTTAGACATTTCCCTTCTTTCTCAATTGTGACCCACGACTTAAAACTCCTTTTGGGTATCATTATCACTGTAAAAAAATTAAAAT
The DNA here is from genome assembly GCA_030864225.1 of Capsicum baccatum var. pendulum. NCBI lineage: Eukaryota > Viridiplantae > Streptophyta > Magnoliopsida > Solanales > Solanaceae > Capsicum > Capsicum baccatum. Next base: position 165,482,217 of record CM061560.1, read on the forward strand.
AACTTCTAAAACACTTTTAAATTTCCAAGGTCAAGAACACTTAGATTTTTCAAGAATTTGATCAATTAGGGCTCTCAAAGGTGATTTTTCTCCATAATTGTGATACTTTCAGGCATGTTACTCTTCCCCAAATACTATTTCATGAAAAACTTATGTTTTAAATAGTTTAATTATATTGATTTAAATGCGGGTTTTGATATGATTTAGGGTTTTGGGATTGTTGATCCGTGAATTGTTTTCCCATTGTTTTTATGAGTTATTCATGCTTTGAAATTGATGTTTTAAACTAATGGGATGCATGTGTGTGGGAATTTAAAAGGGGGTTGAGGTATTCCCCTAACTTTATGTTTTGAACTTGGAATTGGTTTTGAATAATTGTGTTCCCTTAACCCACTTGTGTAAATAGTTTTGAATTATAGAATTGCCTTTTGGTTTGACTTACACACCGGTAATATCGCATTGCATAAATAATTAAACAATGAAAATGGATTTTTAAAGTCTTGTTGGGTATGTTTGTATTTAATGAACAAAGAGGGTCGAGGCATTCCCCAAGTTAATGTGATTGTTGTGGCATAGAGATAAGCTTACAACTGTAAGGGTATGGTGATACCTATGGTGTGCCTTGGCAGTTAATTGTTTGGTTAATGAATGAGTTATGTAAAACTTGTTTTAAATTGGGATTAACGGGGGTTATGTATCTATGTCCTGAAGTTGTAGGTCTTGAATGACCTGTACTAAAAACTCATGTTTCCTAATGTGAGGGTTAGTTTTGATAACTGTGTGCATAGTCAACACTATATATATATATATATATTAGATTAACATGGGTTTTAGGCATTCTATGTTCTTCCTTGATACCTTCGGTTCATGCAGCTAACACCCACTTGGGCCCTTTAAACAGAGAAGCTGAACCCAAATAGCCTATGGGTGCCTGTTTATGATGGTTTTGCTACAGATTATTCTATTTATATTTTAATTGATTATAATAAAATACAAATAAATGTAAATATTTACCCCATTAAAAGTGAAAATAAACTACTGAAAAAATATTAATTCTCAGGGAACTTATGAGTTATAGCGTGTTTAACATCGCCACATTATCTTCATCAAACTTATTTGATTCCTTAAAAAATTTAGTATTTTAATTATTTATATATTTTATAAACATATTAAATATTTAAATATCTCTGATGGTCCAATTAAATTTTGAGTTTGGACTCTTTTTTAATTCTTAGTATTCTATTCTACTTTTTAATTATTTTTTATTTATCCCACGATCAAGACCAACCCATATTGCTCAAGCCTCACTGGCCAATGGGCTCATATGGGATGGGCTAAAGATCACTGTTTTTAAACGGGCTGTAAAAATCATAGCCAGCCTTATCTAGTTATAGACTAGGCCAGATCGTCCCAACGAGCCTAGCATATATTGATGACTCTACTTTTTATATCAAGCCTTTTAGAAGATCTGAAGCTTCTGGAAATTCCTGTCTTTCTTAAGGAAAATGTTGACGATACGCGTCCTACTTATGGAGTTTAGACTCCTTAACCTTAGGTGTTGCTACTTCTGATTTCCCTCATAGAGTTCTACGGGTTTCTACTGATCCCTCTTCTACTAGTAACAGTCCTTCTCAATCACCTCCAGGATACATTGCTAATGCTAAGTTATGTTGTTTTGTTCATTTGTTGACCTAATTGGTAATATCTCAATCACGTCAATTGTTTTTTGCTAGTGCTTATGTGAGTTCTTTTAGGGCCACTAGGTTTGGCCAATTTATGAAGCTAAATCCTCTAACCTTTATTGGTTGTAGGGTTGAGAAGGATCATCAGGGGTTTATAGATGAGATAGAGATGATTTTTTATGTGATACGTGCTTCAAAATCTAAGGGTGTGGAATTTGTTATATATCAGCTAAAAGATATGTCATATCAATGGTATGTAGAGTGGGACCAGTCGAGGGGTGATGACGCAAAGTTGGCATCGTAATATGAGTTTTTGACAACCTTCCTAGATCATTTCTTTTCTCAGGAGTTTAGGAAAGCTAAGGCTGATGAGTCCATGAATTTGAAGTAAGGCAAGATGTCTGTGAAAGAGTATGCCTTGAAGTTTCATCTGTTGTCCTATTATGCTCCCAAACTAGTTTCTAGCATGAGGACTAAGATAAGGAAGTTTGCTTTAGGATTGTCTCGAGACTGGGTGTTAGAGTGTAAGACCACCTTCTGAATACTGACATGGATATCTCTAGACTTGTGGTATATATATATAGCAAATTGAATATGAAAAGAAGAAATATGCTAAAATAAGAGAGAGGCAAATTAAGAGATCCTGGTATTCTAAGCAGAGTGGAGGCCAGCAGAATAATGGTAAAAGTGGCAGGCAATAGTCTAGAAGAAGTGGGAGAGTTTTAATTCTTATTCTACAGCTAGTGCTCTATATCCTAGGCCATCCGATTATCATCCCTTTCAGAAAAAAGTGGGTTTAAGGCATAAGGTGCCCAATCTTAGGCCAGTAGGGCTCAGTCACATCCTCCTTGTAGTTTTATGGATAATTGCAGCATGGCTTTTATGATGAAGAAAGGAATAATATTTTAGATGTGGATAGCTTGGCCATATTCAGATGAACTATCCCTTAGGTGATGTTGATACTGGGGCTAATAAGGTCCTAGTTATTGCTTCTTTAGCTCCTGCACCAAAGGGTGAAGCTCCGACACTGGTCAAAATTGTCTATATGCTTTTGCCACCCATCAGGATTATGAGGCATCTCTTGAAGTTGTTACTGGTGTATGCTAAAACTTTTCTCTCATGATGTATATTGCCTTCTTGATCTCGAGTCTACCTTTCTTATGTGACCCCTTATGTGGCTATTTATTTTGGTTTTGCTCCCGAGTGTATTCCTGATCCTTTTTCTGTGTCTACCCCAACAGGTGACTCTATTATGGCTAGAAAAGTCTATAGGGGTTGTTTGGTATCATTTTATTGTTGGTATACCTTGGTGGATCTGATTGAGTTGGATATTTTAGACTTTGATGTGATCTTTGGAATGGATTGGTTACACTCATGCTATCCATCTCTTGATTGTCGAACCCGAAGGGTCAATTTCTATTTCCCAAATGAGCAAGTGATTGAGTGGGAAGGTAGTTCCTTAGTACCTAATTGAAGGTTCATTTCTTATCTTAGATCCTAAAAGTTGATTTCCAAATTATGTCTCTATCACTTAATCTGGGTTGAAGATTCCAACTCGAAGGATCTTTCTTAGCAATCTTTCCTTGTGGTCTGTGAGTTTCCCAAAATGTTCCCTAATGATCTTCCTAGTTTTTCTCTCGATAAGGAAATTGATTTAGGATTTATCTTCTTCCGGACACTCATTCTATATTTATTCTTTCGTATAGAATGGCTCCAACCATGTTGAAAGAATTAAGGAGCAGCCAAAAGATCTCGTTAATAAGGGTTTTATTTTCCCTAGTATTTCTCTACAGGGCAGTCCGTTACTCTTCATACGTAAGAATTATGGGTCCCTTCGAATGTTTATAGATTACCCCTAATTGAATAATGTGACAGTGAAGAATAAGTACCCTTTTTTAAGGATTGATGATCTATATGACTAGCATCAGAGAGCTAAGTACTTTTCTAAGATTGATCTTTGGCCTGGGTACCATCAGTTGAAGATTATGGAGGTGGATATCCCCAAATAAATTCATGGATCTTATGAACCGATTATTCCATCAATTCTTAGATTCATTCATAATTGTATTTATTAATGATATTTTGGTTTATTCCAAGAGTAAGGCAGATCATGCTGATCACCTCCGCATTATGTTACAAACCTTACAAGATCAATAGTTGTATGCTAAATTCTCCAAGTGTGAGTTTTGGTTAAATGTTATTACCTTTCTAGGTCATGTTGTTTCCAGCGAAGAAATCATGGTGGATCCATAGAAAGTTGAGGTGGTTATGAAGTGGCCTAGACATACGACTCTAACATATATTTAGAGGTTCTTGGGTTTTGGGGTCATTACAATATGTTCATAGAAAGGTTCGCTTCTATTGCTGCCCAATTGACTAAGTTGACTAAAAAAAAGTGAAGTTCCTATAGTCTACTACTAGTGAGGGTAGTTTTGAGAGGCCAAAAGCTAAGCTAACTTTTGCTCCAATTTTGACTCTACCCGAGGTTAATGATGATTCTTTCATCTATTATAATGTATCCCGTATAGGACTTGATTGTGTTCGTGCATCATGGAAAAGTGGTTTCATATGCTTTTAGGCAGTTGAAGGTGTATGAGAAGAATTATCCGACTCATAATTTGGAGTTATTGGCTATGGTCTTTGCTTTAAAGATCTAGCGTCATTATTTATATAGGGTTTACATTTATATTTTCTCTGACTACAAGAGTTTACAGTATGTGTTCACCCAGAAGGAGTTCAATCTTAGGCAAAGGAGATGACTTAATTTTCTCAAGGACTCTGACATGAGTCTCTATTATCATCTAAGTAAAGCTAACATGGTTGCTGATTCTCTTAGCAGGTTGTGCATGAGAGGTTTGTCTCATGTTGATAAGGAGATATGAGGTTTGGTGAAGGATATTCACCACTTGGATAATCTTGGAGTTCATCTCTTGGACTATGAAGATAGTGGTGTGATTTTAAAAGATGTGGTAAAGTCTTCTCTTGTTGCTGAGGTGAAAGAGAAATAGGTTTTGGACCCTATTTTAATATAGATCAAGGATGATGTGGGTTACCAGAAGGTGATGGCTTTTGAGATTGGTGGTGATGGTATCTTAAGGTATCCATGTAGATTATGTGTTACCAATGTTTATGGACTACGAGAAAGAATATTGGTGAAGATCTTGAGTTGAGGTATACTATTTATCCTAATTCTACGAAGATGTATCATGACTTGAAAAAGATCTATTGGTGGAATAACATGAAGAAGGATGTGGCCAATTTTGTGACCAAGTGTATGGTGTGTCAACAAGTGAAGGTTGGACACTTGAGGCCTGGTCATTTGTTTCAAGAGATTTAGTTTCTAGTTTGGAAATAGGAAGTGATTAATATTCATTTTATTATTGAACTTCCATTGTCTCTCTAGTAATTTGATTCTATTTGGGTCATCGTGGATAGGATGATTAAGCCCGCTCACTTTATACTAGTGAAAAATAATTATTAAGTAGAGGATTACGCCAAGCTTTTCATTCAGAAGCTCGTGAAGTTGCATGGTGCTCCAGTTTTCATCATATCTAATTGAGGTACTCAGTTCTCATCTCACTTTTGGTGTTCCTTTAGATAATTTTGGGAACTAAGGGGAACCTTAACACCTCTTTTCATCCTCAAATGGATAGTCAAGAAGAAAGGATGATATAGACTTTGGAGGATATGCTAAGGTCTTGTGTGATAGATTTTGGTGGTAGTTGGATCGACCATTTGCCTCACATAGAGTTTGCATATAACAATAGCTATCATTCCAACATCTAGGTAGCGTTGTTCGAGGCCTTTGGTGGTAGGAGGTATAGGTATCCTATTGAGTGGTTTGAGGTTGGTGAGATTAGGTTTTATGGTCCGACTTGGTTCACCAAGCAATGAAAAATGTGAAGGTGATTTGGGATAGGATTAAAGACCTCTAAAGTCACCAAAGTTCATATGCGGATGTAAGGCGAAGGGACTTTGAGTTTAATGTGGATGATTTGATATTATTGAAGGTGTTTTCCATAAAGGGAGTGATCTAGTTTAGAAGGAAACTCTATCCCTATTATGTTTGTCCATATCGTATTTTGAAGTGAGTGGGCAATGTCGCTTATGAGTTAGAATAACCTTGGAGTTTGGATTCCATTCATCTGGTATTTCACATTTTGATGTTAAAGAATTGCGTTGGGGATCCTTCCTTGATTATTCCGTTGGAGAGTATTGATGTCTTAGATTTCTTGTCATATGAGGAGGTCCCGATTAAAATTTTTTATAGGCAAGTCCATCAGTTGCGAATGAAGGATGTGGCTTTGGTAAAGCTTCTATGGAGGTACCAAAAGTGGGAAGAATCTACTTGGGAAGCCAAAGAGGACATGAGGTCCAAATATCTATTCTTGTTTCCCATTTTAGATAATTGTGCTTGAGGTGTGTGTTTTCTTAACATCCTTGTTTTCTAACTTTGTTAAAGAAAATAGTTATTTCCTTGATATCTTTTTTTTTGTCTTCGTTAAAGGTAAGTTTGGATGAGCTCTCTATTTTTTATTCTGATAAATGCCTTGTCTCATCATTTGGGTATGAATGACCCTAAGGGGGAGATAATGTAACACTCCAGTATTTGGTTCTTAAAAAATTTCTAATTTTTTTATAATCACTTCCCATACTATGACTTTCCCTACAAGTCATAGGGTGTTTTATCAAGTCATATGGTGTGAATTGTACGGTCACCAGAAAAGTTTCCATCATGTACTATCTTGACCATGACTCATGCTAACGAGTTGTAATGTGTCCTTACAAGTCATTGGGTGACTCGTAGTCACTGACAATAATTTTCTAGATTTTAATTAAGGGACCTTTGGTTATTTACCCTCTTTCACAATCATAATCCACAACTATAAACCCCTTTTGGGTATTATTATCTCTCCTAAGCAAATCAAAATAACTTCTAAAACACACGCAAATCTCCAAGGTGAAGAGCACTTAGGATTTTCAAGAAGTTCATCAATTAGGGATCTCAAGGGTGATTTCTCTCCACAGTTGTGATACTTTTAGGCATGTTATTCTTACCCAAATCTTATTTCATGAAATCATGTGTTTTAAATAGTTTAATTGTATAGATTTGAATTTGAGTATTGATATGATTGAGGGTTTTGGGATGGTTGATCCTTGAATTATTTCCCATGGTTTTTATGGGTTATTCATGCTTTAAAATTGATGTTTTGAACTGATGGGGTGCATGAGTGCAGGAATTGAAATATTGGGTCAAGGTATTCCCCTAAATTGATTATTTAAACTTGGAATTAGTTTTGAATAATTGTGTTCCCTCAACTCACTTGTATAACTGGCTTTGAATTATAAAATTGTCACTTGGTTTGACTTATGGACTAATGATATTGCATTGCATAAATGGTTAAACATGGATTTTGAAGGCCATGTTGGCTATGTTTAGATTTAATGAACAAAGGAGGTCAAGGAATTCCCTCAAGTTAATGTGATTGTTATGGTATAGAGATAAGCTTGCAAGTGTAAGGGTATGACGATACCCATGGTGTGCCTTAATAATCAATCCTTTGGCTAATGAATGGGTTATGTTAAACTTGTTTTAAATTGGGATTAATGGGGGTTATGTGTCTATGTTGTGAAGGTGTGGGTCTTGAATGACCTGTACAAGAAACTCAGGTTTACCGACTTAAGGGTTGTTCTTGATGACCATGTGTATAGTTTACACTATTGATATATATATGTATCTTGGATTGACGTAGGGTCGGGGAATTCCCTGGTCTTCCTTGATACCTCTGATTCACGTGGCCAACATGAACTGGGGCCCATACACTAGGGGGAGATGAACCCAAATAGTCCGTGGGTTCCAATTTAAGACAGTTGAGCTACTTAGTCAAGGATATAGTTATACTTTATGCTAAGCTTTGTTCCCTATCCCGGCATAATAGTTATACCTAAATATATGATGGGTGCATGGTTTTGAAGTGGATTTGACTTGGCATTATTTTATCTCTTATCCCAGAGTTGCATGATAGTGCTCAACCAACTAACTGTGTCCGGGTACTGTATCCCCCCACAATGTAGGGTCCGAAGGAAATTCTGCTAAAGTGCAAGGTGGATCGGCTCGGTTCTTCGGTCGTTGGGGTGAAGTGGTGAGCTTCCATTCTCTAAAAGAGTTAATCATTTCATCGGTTTCCTTTCATAAATCAGAATTGATGACTTTACATCAACATTGTCATTGTAATTGTCGGAGTCGGGGGCATATCCCGACATTGGTTGTTTTTGGATTAGTCAAGGCTATGGATATTACTATGGATTTGGTATTGATGTTGACATTATTAGACTTCTTTGAGTTTATCACTATTCTATCTTATTATATGTTTGGATTTCAGCTGCTGCTAGATGTGTTATGTTCTGTTTGGCTAGGCAAAGGGGGTGGTATCCGATCCTTGGTGGACTTGATATATTCGTCACTGCTAAGCCCTGATTTGGGTCGTGACACTATATGAATCGAAACCAACATCTAACTCATACATGTCCACAAGAATCTCTAAAATCGGAAATACCAATTAAGTCAGGACATGCCCCTGACTATGACAAAAAAAATCCATAATGGAATGCTAAACAACACTTAAAACAATAAGGAAACTAGTAAAATAAGCCTTCCGAAAGAATGGAGTCTCACCGCTTCACAACATATCCATAGAAATATTAAATAACCTAACGCTGCACAGGAGAAACAGTAAACCATTAGGGATAAGCAGTGGGATAAACACTGGCATATAACTTAGGGAAAATGATAAAATAATACTAATGCTAAAAACCAGTACAAAGACATGCATAATATTCATATACATATATATAGGATGCCCGGATAGGGATAGGGGTCATAAACATGAGAGTTTAAAATATTCGCCTAAACTATGTAGCTTGCTCCATCATAAGGACACCCACGGGCTATGTGGGTTAAGTCCCCTGCTGAAAGGGACCTAGTACATGTTAGTCGCACTAACCGAGGAATTCGAAGAAAGGGTCATAGACACCAATGCTCTAGCCATACCTAAATATAATGTGTGAACCAAAAACATGGTAATATAGACCCCTACGTCGTCAAACATGATTTCCAGTATTAGTCCCCCAGGACTACACCTTTACGGTGAGCTACATAATCCCCTTTAAGTCCAAATTAAGAAAATTTGCACATAATCCCCTCCAATAACCCTGGAGTCATATATTAAGGCATTTACCACTTGGTATCGTCATCCGAATCATGCTTGCAAGATTGTATAATCATGATTAATCAATCTATGTAACCATTAGACTCCCAAGTTCCATTTAAAATATAAAACCATGACCACCAAAGGCCTTTCAAATCCTCTTTAACCAATTTTCTATTAATGTAATACAATGGGTTCAAAAAAACGTTAAACCATGCAATTATACATATTCAAAACTAAGTTTGCAATGTAGGTTGCGGTTAACGACATTACCAAGTCAAAAAGTCATCAATTTTGGTAAACCCATGTTCTCCATTCCAATTCCCATTACAATGTACCCATTCTGTCCAAAAACCATAAATCTAAAGGAGAAATCATCAAGTCAAAACACAGAAAAAGTAATTTAAATGATACCAATCAAAACCCCTCAACCCAATTTCAAACGCACAATTCAAGACACATGGATAATGATTAAATACATCCCATAATATAAAATTAAAGTTAGGGGAATGAGATACATGACTGAAATACACAAGGAATTGAAGACAATTTGAAGTTTGAAGGTTGGATGATGAATTCAATTTAAAACCCTTAAATGTTCTTGGGCTTTAAGTTTGAGAGAGAAAAAGAATGATTTGATATTTCAAAATTGAAGGGAATGGGGTTATTCTATGTTGAAAGGTCTTATAGGGTTAAAAAGACCAAAAGCTTCTTACCCCATATGAAAAAAAGGATGAGATTAAAATAGCAACGTGGCATGCTGCTATCATGGAGGGTAGTCTCCATGCCACACTGCTATTGCGGAGGGTAGAATTTATGCCATACTAATATCATGGACGCTAACCTCTGTACCATGCTAACATCGAGGACCCTCACTGCCCCAAGGTCTCAAAATGACCCTGAATCCTTTCCAAAAATCATAAAACTTTCCCAATTAACCTTTTTAACACCTCTAAACATAATTCAAGTGAAACCTGACATTAAAAATACAGGAGGGTCAAAAATAAAATCATTGAAGTTTTGATGGTTCTTACATTGGCCCCTCCCTCCTAAGGATCATTCTTCCCTGAATGAAGAGTTAGGCTATTTTTGGCATGATTATAGCATAAATACATCAGAAACCAAATGAAAAATTTGAAATGCTACAAGAGAAAAATGAAACCCATACCTTAAGCACTTTCATCTAACATGGGAAACAAGAATGAGCTCTTGGTCTTCATATCTTCCTTGGCTTCCCACGTAGCTTCTTTCTCATTTTGGTTTCTCCAAAGAACCTTTACCAAAGCTACATCCTTAATCCATAATATACAAACTTATTTTTCCAATATTTCAACTAGTACCTCCTCATAAGACTAGGAATCCACAATACCAACATCCCAACTGGCACTATCAAAGATGGGTCACCCACATATGTTTCCATCATAAAGACATGGAAAATAAGGTGAATAGAAGCCAAACTCATAGGTAATTCAAATTCATAAAGAACATTATCAATACTCTTCACAATCGGATACAGACCAACATAATAAAAGCTGATCTTTCCTTTCTTTCAAAACCTCATAACTCATTTCATATGAGACATGTTCAAGAATACTCAATCACTTACTTCAAATTCCAACTCTCTTTGACTTACATTTGCATAAGAATTTTGTTGACTTTTATCAGTCTTAAGTTGTAAGACCCCATAAATTCTAAGCTTAACTCAGTCCGTTAAAGCTTTAAAAGAGGTCCCAGACTTAGAAATTACAGCTAAGTGCTTATACTTAGAAGAATTTTAGCCTTTGTAACTTGGCGACCCTATTTCACAACCATTATGACATTAAAGTATCAATTTTTTGGTTTATTCATGATCAGGTATTTCAGTACGTCACTTCGGGCTAGTTTTAGATTTTTTAGACCATGTTAAACCATGTTTAGGTGACCAAAATAGTGGGTCGATGTGATATCGATGCATTGCGTTGTCCATCGCATCAACAGATAATTTCCCCCCATCTTTCAGTATAATTCTAGTGTACCAATGCAAACTCGATATGGACGTTAGTCATCGTATTGATGCTATCGATGCGACACATCGGTCTTGCATCACTGGGCACACTTTCAGTCATTAAAAGCCCACAACCATAGGCTATTTGGGTTATTTTTTCAAATGTATTCAACTCGTAAAACACTAGATTAAGTCATTATTAGTGATAAAACACTCATATTTCTCAAATTTACTCAAGAAACAAAACCTTAGGGCTTCCAATTCAAGATTAAAGCTTCAAGAAATTCTCAATAACTTTCAGCGAATTAACAACCAAGGTACATTAGGTGTTTATCCAAGGGTTTCCTTCCACCCTTTGAGTTGAAGGACCTCTTTTAAAAGCTCAAGTTTATTAGGTTCATGAATTATAGGTTGGGCTTAAATGTATTCATGATTCTAATGTTAATTAGGTTTCTAATTCATGATTGATTACAAGATTCATGTAAATTTATTGGACATGTGTGTAGTATTATGTGAATTCATGTTAAATCCCTTGAATTCTTTAGTTGGAATTGGAAATCATGATGCCTACATGTTGATTAGCATTATGTTCATAGATTATGTTCCTAAAGTGTTTGATAAATTTCTCATGTGAATTAAATAGAGAAATCATGACATGCTAGCATATGTACACGCTTATATCTTACAAGTGTTTGATAAAATGTCTTTATGAATGAGTTATGAACATTGTAATGCTTTTTAAGATCATGCTATGCTTTGCTTTGCATGTTATCGAGTCCTGGTAGTATCTGATAACCAACAATCTAGTTATTTACCTAGAATTACAGTAGTTCAGAATTGTCTCAGTAATGTCACGTATAATAGAATTCAATCAGTACAAAACTCAGTATATCTAGAGAACAACTAGAACTCAGAACACTCAATCAGTTATAGTACTCAACAAACTCAGTCAGTTAATATGATCAATAATAGTTCTATTTAGCCTTGAACAATTTAGAAATCAATTCAGTGTTTATTCAGTTGGGAGTAGGATTTAGCACCGAGTGAACCCAATGATTAAGACTCACTTACAAGTAGAGGGTGTGCTCCTGAGAAGCAGTCCTGGCATTCTAGAACTACATAGCCAGTATAGGTTGAGACATCAACCTAGTAGTTGAGGTTTCATAAGGTATTCTACATGCCAGTTAAGGGGACCTCCATTCTAGTTCAAAGCACCTACCAGATAATTGTGACGCAACACTTGTCTTTACTTGTGGCATGATACTGACACCCTTCCAACTAGGGTTATAGGTTGGACCCCAATTATTTCAGAGAGGGTCATGTCGGTTAGATCATTACCTCCTAGAGTTTTAGTTTGAGTCTCAGTATAGAACTAAGTTTAGTTTTACAGAATTAGGACTATCGAAAATACTCACTCAGCTATCAATAATACAATTATCAGTAAACTCAGATATCAGTCATTCAGTCATCAGAACTTAGTATCCATTGTTACATGATCTCATACACAACTATGTGGATATGTGCATAGTATTGCATAAATAGTGTTTCACCAGTTTCAATTATACATGTACTCCCATTCAGTTATTGTTCATTCATATGAACCCTTTCATATCATCCTACCTCACTTAGCATACCAGTATATTCAAAGTAATGACGCATACCTTTTCTTATACACTATGATGATTTATATCATAGGTTCAGATGCAGGGGCTCCTGACTGAACTTAGCATCCCAGAATATCAGTAGCAAACCTAGTGGTGAGTCCTCACAGTTCAAGGACAAAGTTATAATATCATTTCATTATTTTAGTATTCAGTTTATTTTAGTAGTCAGAGTTAGTTGGGGACCTGTTCCATCAACTCTATATTTAGATAGATAAAGGCTTTTAGACTAGACATTCAGATAGTATTCAGTTGTACAAATTATTATTACAGTTGGTATTCTTTATTAGTATTTCAGGTTTTGAACCTTATGGCATTTAAGCTAATTTTTCTACATTTATTATTGTATTATTACTTAGTGCTCACAGTAGATAAAAGTTGTGGGTTAGCTTGTGGTTCTTTGAGGTTATAAGCACCGTGTGGCATCCGAGGTGTAGAATCAAAGAATTACGAACAGTAGAGTCCTAGGAAGTCTGAAAGCTACGTTTAGTAGAGTCTTATGTATGCTACACTTATGGACAAGAGGATAAGCAGAATTTTTAGGAAAAGTTTCCCTTCTTTCAGTATTCATATCATGTGATTGAGAATGAGCTCAACTTACACTCTCAGTATAATCCTTTTCTTACTTTTGGTTATACAACATGCCTCCTAAAAATAATAATTAAAGGAGAAAAGGTAATCAGTCGGCACCTCCGCCCATTCAGACAGATCCCCTGGATGAGTATATCTTCTGCATGAAATTCAAAGTAGTTTTTACCACTATAACTCATTTTGTGGCAACCCAGAATGAACACCCAGCTTCTATCCCAACCAACCTAGTAGCCAATAATGCTGCAACTAGAATTTGAGACTTGAATCGAATGAACTCTCCAACCTTTATTAGGTCTAAGTTAGATGAGGACGCATAGGAATTCCTTGATTTGGTGTATAAAGTTACAGATATTATAGGTGTGACAGTTAGTGAGAGTACTGAGTTGGTCATATATAAGTTGTAGGATGTGGATCACTCATGGTTCAAGCAGTAGAAGGCAGAAAGGGCTGCAGATGCAGGGCCCATAAAATGGGAGGAGTTTGCCACTATTTTTATGGATAGGTTATTCCCACTGGAGTTGAGGGAATTAAAGGTTTTGGATTTTATTATTATAAAGCAGGGCAATATGATAGTGAAAGAGTATTCTCTCAAGTTTACTCAACTAGCCAAATACGCTCCTCATGTGGTAGTAGATAGAAAATCTAAGATAATTAAGTTTATGTCTGGCATGTCTAATAGTTCCAGCTTCAGTTCTAGCTTCGTCCTTAGCCAGTGCTCTAACACCAAAATTCAGAAACGGTAATAGAGATAAGGCACACGTACTAAATCTCAGGGTAGTGTTAGCAATGCCCAAACAAACCCTCTTTACTAAAAATATAGAAGAAACTACTAGGATTTCTGTAGGGATGATAGTGATGTATGTTTTGGATATGGTAAGCCAGGCCATATGATCAGAGATTGTCCTCAGTCAGGTTCTCAAGGTCAGTATAATTATCCTTCAGCTCAGTTCGGTCACCCAAATCAATAGGGTACCGCTTCCAGTGCCACCAGTGGGCAGCACCCAAAAAGACACTATGCACTTTATTCCCGACCAGATCAAGAAAGTTCTCTTAATTTGTTCACTAGTACATTACAATTTTATTATTTACACGTTTATGGTTTGCTAGATCCTTGATCTTCTTTGTCCTTTGTAACTGCTTATATAGCTGTTGACTTTAGAGTTAGTCCAAAAATCCTAGCAGATCCCTTCTTAGTCTCTACCACAGTGGGTAAATCTATCATAGCCTGACAGGTATACATGAACTATCCAATTATGGTATCTCCAAAATTCACTTCAGCAGACTTAGTAGAATTAGAGATGATAGATTTTGATGTCATTCTCTGCATGGAATAGCTTCATTCATGCAATGCTTTAGTTGACTTCTAAAATTGAATTGTACATTTTCAGTTTTTAAATAAACCTGTCCTTGAATGGCGGGGTAGTACTTCAGCACTTAGGAGTCAACTTATTTCTTACCTTAGGGCAAGAATAATAATATCTAAAAAATATGTGTATCATCTCGTTTGAGTTCAATACTCTAATTCAAAGACCCCTAATCTTGAGTCAATATCAGTAGCATGTGAATTTCCTGATGTGTTTCCCAAAGATCTTCCCGAGATCCCTCTCGAAAGGGAAATTAAAGTCGAATTAGACCTTCATCCATATACTCAACCTATCTCTATTTTGCCAAATAGAATGGATCCAACAGAAATCAAAGAATTAAAAGAAAATTTAAAGGATCTCCTAGATAAGGGATTCATCAGACCCAACGTATCCCTCTAGAGTGCACCAGTTCTATTTATGCATAAGAAACACGGTTCTCTTAGGATGTGTATATACTACCATCAGCTAAATAAAGTCACAGTCAAGAACAAATATCTAGTTCCCAGAATCGATGACTTATTTGACCAACATCAGTGTTCCAGTTGCTTCTCTAAGGTAGACCTCAGATCAGGTTATCATCTTCTCGTTGTCAGAGAATGTGACATTCAAAAAATAGCTTTCAGAACTCAGTATATCCACTTTGAATTGTTAGTTGTGTCATTTGGTCTAACCAATGCTCCAGTAGCCTTCATGGACTTGATGAACCACGTATTCCAGCAGTACTTGGACATATTCATCATAGTCTTCAAAACTTATGGACGTTTTACTCAGAGATATTAGAATCGCTCAGGTGCGATAGCTAGGTTGACGGACCATCGCCAAGACCATCGCAACCAAAGCAGTGAGTCAACCTTTTCGATAAGGTGCAACGGATAGGTTAACATACCATCGAACTTGCGATGGACCATTGCCTAAGTCATTGCTATAAGGTAGTGATTCTTTTTTTGGTCCACATATGGTGGTTGAAATGACGCACCATCGAGCCAGTGATGGACCATCGTACGAGCTATCGCAGGTCCTGTTCAGTGAATTTTAAGTCATTTTAAAGGGTATTTGGGTCTTTTTCACCCTTTTTAACCCCTAGTTATATCAGACCAAGGCTCATAAATTCATTATTCATTCACAATATCAAATTAGGGTTTTCTCTCAAAGATAATCTCTAAGAACAAGATACAAATCTTTCTTTAATAAACCAAGAAATTCAAGTTCTTCTAGTCTAAGAACTTTAAGAAACTCACAATCAAGGTATGTCATGTGTTGATTCATGAGTCCCTTTCACTCATGAACCTCAAGAATCTCTTTTCAAAATCTAAGTTTAGTGTATTGATGAATGTTCATGATTTAAATTGAATTGAAATTTGTGTTCATGTTGTTTTTGGGTTTTGATTCATGTTTTAATTTTCATATTTCAAAGGTTGACCCTAGTATATGATGATGTGCATAAAAATCATGATAACCCCCTTTCAAATTATAAGTTCATTGATGTATCCATGATTATTAGATGTGTTGATGATTGTATAACCAAAGCATGATTATTACAAGTTTATGCATGTCAAAGGTCATGCTTTTGTCAGTTTCTTTCCATTGAGGGATACTTGTACCCAAAAATATAGCTTTATGGCTAGAGTTAGTGTCATGATTTCACGATATTTTCAATCAAGCCACAATCCATAGAAATCAGTCAGTCATGTGTCTCAGGAAAGTTCAGTAATACAGTAATCTCAGTACTATTCTGTCAATCAATGGAACTCAGTTATTTTAGTCCATTTTAGTTTAGTAATCCATGTTTTGTATCTATTTTGATGGGAGTAGTGATTAGCACTGAGTGAACCTAAGGATAGGAACAGACACTGTCAGATGAAGGTGTGATTCTTAGAAGTCATCCTTGTGTTCTAGAACTATATAGATAGCATACGTTGAGACATTAACACTGTCAGATGAGGGTTGATGCGGTGGATAAGCACTATCATATTAGGGGCCCACCATTCTCTTTTGGGGAAACTGTCAGATGAGGGTCACTCACAGCTTGTCCTTACCAGTGGTAAGGTATTGACATCCTTCCAATTGGGGTTATAGATTGGACCACAACTTAGCCATAATAGTGTATTAGGGGCATGTCAGTTAGATAACTACTTCTCATAGTCTCAGTTACAGATCAAGACTGGCAGATATAGTCATTCAGTCTTAGTAAAAAAACTCAGATAGTTCTTCAAATTTTAGGACTGTCAGATACAATCAACTCAGAATAGTATGAAACTCAGCTAGTTCCATTAGAAACTAGACTATTAGATACAGTCACTCAATCTCAATTATTTTAATTATATAGTTATCAGTATCTCATGTTATCAGTACTCAAACTCAGTAATCATGTTATCACAAACTTAGTTACAGTTACTATGTTATATATTCATACATGTATTATCATGTTTATGTTATTCAGTTAGTTAGAATAGTTCATGCATGTGAACCCTTTGCATTCGGCCTACCTCACATGTATACCAGTATATTCAAACGTACTGGCGCATTTGTGTTATGGTGTTTTATTCTATATGTTTAGAAGCACGAGCTCTAGAGCATCACCCGCATTCCAGTCTCGGCATTCAAAGTTAGCAGTGATTCCTCATCCTTCGAGGACATGAACGTTACTTTATTATCTTATTAATTAATTTATTAGTTGGAGTTATTTGGGGGCATGTCCCATGAACTCCCTATTCAAATAGTTCAGTTAATTAGAGGCTTTTCAAACTATCATGTTCAGATAGTTATTTTAGTTGTTTTGGGTATTTCATACTATATACTGATGTTATATTTTTATCAGTTATGTTATAATTTTTAACCTTATGTCCTTTCATATTTTATTTTTGCATTTATACAGTATATTATGCAGTGTTCAGGTACAAATATCAGTCATGGGTTAGCTTTTGGTCTTTCGAGGTCATGACCACTGTGTAGCATTCTGGGTACCAGATTCAGGGAGTTACATGGCATTAGAATAGATACTCAAAAGACCGAAGAAGTGAGAAAATCGTACAGAACCATCTCTCCATCGAATATCAGGAGTTTCTTGGGTTTGGCTAGCTATTACCGATGGTTTATTGAGGAATTCTCATCTATTGTATCACTTATATCCATATTGACTTGGAATATAGTAAAATTCCAGTGGTCAGATTTTTATGAGAAGAGTTTTCAAGATTTAAAGACTCGACTCACCTTAGCCATAGTTTTTACTCTACCAGATAGTTCAGACGGGTTTGTGGTATATTATGATGCCTCAAGGGTTGGTTGGGTTATGTCCTCTTGCAGAGAGGTAAGGTCATAGACTATACCTCTAGCCTGATTAAGATTCATGAGAATAATTACCCCACTCATGATATTGAGTTAGGAGCTATAGTGTTTGACTTAAAGATTTAGAGGCACTATTTGTATAGAGTGATGTGGATGTGTTCTCAGATCACAAAAGCCTGTAGTATGTATTTTCTTAGATAGACTTGAATCTGCATCAGGGGAGGTGGTTAGAATTGATGAAAGATTATGACATGAGTGTTATATATAATTTTGGCAAGTCCAGTGTAGTGGAATATGCTCTCAATATGTTGTTTATGGGTAGTGTGGCTCATGTTGAGAATGATGAGAAAAAGTTAATTCAGGAAGTTCATTAGCATGCCTGACTAACTGTTCACTTAGTTGATTCAACAGAGGAAATTATGTGGGTGCATAATAGTTCAGAATCATCTCTGGTTTCTAAAGTAAAGGAAAAACATGTCAGAGATTCCAGTTTAGTCAAGTTGAAAGAGTCAGTCAAAGATCAAATAGTAGAGTTTTCTCCCAAGCGGGAGATGATGTGTTGCATTAGCAGGGTCAGTTATGCATACCAGGTATAAATGACGTAAGGAAACAAATTCTTGCAGAAGTTCATGGTGCGCATTACTTTATTTATCTAAGGTCCACTAAGATGTACTATGATTTGGGGGGTCTATTAGTGGAGTGGGATAAAGAGAGACATTACAGAGTTTGTGGGTAAGTGTTTTATATGTCAGCAGGTTAACATTGAGTATCAGAAACCTAGTGGTTCCATGCAAGAGTTCATTATTACCACGTGGAACTGGGATGAAGTGAACACAAACTTTTTGATGGGTTTTCCCCATACTCGTCATCAACATGATTCAATTAAGGTCATTGTATATAGAATGACCAAATCAGCTAATTTCTTACCAGTTCATACCTCTTATTTAGCCGAGGATTATGCCAAGATCTATGTTAGAGAGTTGGTCATATTGCATGGAGTTCCATTGTCCATCATCTTAGATAGGGATATGCAGTTCACCTCACTTTTGGAAAGCCTTCCAAAAGGGTCTTGGTACCCACGTTCACCTCAGTACAGTCTTTCACCCTCACATAGATGGTCAAGCAGAGATGACCATTTAGACTTTGGAAAATATGTTAAGAGCATGTGTCATTGACTTTAATGGGAGTTGGGATGACCACTTGACCTTGATTGAGTTCATTTATAACAACAGTTATAATTCTACCATTCAGATGGCTCTGTTTGAGGCGCTTTATGAGAGGAGATATAGATCTCCCATTGGTTAGTTTTAAGTGGATAAGGTTGAAGTGGTAGGACACAACTTGGTATTTGATACCTTAGAAAAGGTTTAGTTGATCAAGGAAAGGATTAGGACAACTCAGAGCCAACAGAAGTTATATATAGATGTGCAAAGGCAGGATCTCGAGTTTGAGATTGGTGATTATGTGTATTTAAAAATCTCTCCTATGAAGGGAGTGAAGAGGTTTGGCAGAAAAGGGCAACTCAATCCAAGATATGTCATTCCTTACCAAATTCTCAGCCGTTTTAGAAAGGTAGCTTACAATCTTGAGGTTTCTTCAAACTTAGGTTCAATACACCCAATGTTTCATGTCTCCTGGCTAAAAAAGTGCATAGGTGACCCAACAATTGTAGTCCCTATAGAGGGTATAGATGTTCATAACAGCCTCTCATATCAATAGATCCCAGTCAAAAGTTTAGATCATTAGGTTCACAGAGTGAGGAAAAAAGAAGTTTTGCTAGTCAAAGTTCTTTGGTGGAATTAGTCCGCTGAGGGAGCTACTTGGGAAGCAGATTCATATATGCAGACCAAGTATCCTCAAATCTTCTCTCCAAACTCAGACTCGTCTCAAGGTAATAGTCTTCCTTAGATTTTCTCAGTTCCATATTCAATTACAGTTAATATTTTGTATTCATTACCGTTTCATATCATCTTCATGATAGTCATGCATTCATGAATCAATTCAACCATGTACTCATGCATCAGATATGCATGTTCAGTGTGTAATCTAAGTCTATAAGTGTTTCTCTACGTAATCTCATTCGGGGACGAATGTTCCAAAGGGGGAGATATTGTAAGACCCCGCAAAATTCTAAGCTTAACTCAGTCTGTTAAAGCTTGAAAGAGGTCCCACACTTAGAAATTTTAGATAAGTGTTTATACTTAGAAGTATTTTAGCCTTCAAAAATTGGAGATCCTATTTCATGACCTTTATGAACTTAAAGTATTGATTTCTAGGTTTATTAATGATCAGGAATATCAGTAGGTCACTTCAGGTGAGTTTTGGATTTTTCGAACCTTATTTGAACAATGTTTAGGTGATCAATATAGTGGGTCAACGTGATATCGACACATCACGTCTCCCATCATGTCGACAGATAATTTCCCCCACCTTTTAGTGAAATTCTAATGAACCAACACAAACTCGATGTGGCGCGTTGGTCATCGCATTAATGTTATCAACGCGGTGCGTTGGTCTGCGCGTCACTGGGCACACTTTCAGTAATTAAAAGCCCCCGTCCACAGGGGTATTTGGGTAATTTTTCCACTCATATTCATCCCCAAAAACACGAGATTAAGTCATTCTTAGGGCTAAAACATTCATTATTCTCAAAATAACTCAAGAAAAAAAAACCTAGGGCTTCCAATTCAAGATTCAAGCTTAAAGAAATTCCCCAAAAATTTCAAAGAATTAACAACCAATGTATGTTAGGTGTTTATCCAAGGGTTTCCTTCCACCCTTGGAGTTCAAGGACCTCTTTTAAAAGTTCAAGTTTATTAGGTTCATGAATTCTAGGTTGGGCTTAAATGTATTCATGATTATGATGTTAATTGGGTTTCTAAATCATGATTTATTACAAGATTCATATAAATTTATTGGACAAGTGTGCAATATTATGTGAATTCATGTTAAATCCCTTGAATTATTAAGTTGGAACTGGAAATCATAATGCCTACATGTTGATTAGCATTATGTGCATAGATTATGTTCCCCAAGTTTTTGATAAATTGCTCATGTGAATTAAATGGGAAATCGTGACGTGTTGGCATATGTACGCGCTTATATCTTACAAGTGTTTGATAAAATGTCTTCATTAATGAGTTATGAACATTGTAATGCTTTTTAAGATCATGCTATGCTTTACTTTGCATGTTATTGAGTCCTGTTAGTATCTAATAACCAACAATCTAGTTGTTTACCTAGAATTACAAAAGTTAAAAATAGTCTCAATAATGTCATGTACAGTAGCATTCAGTAAGTACATAACTCAGCATATTCAGTCAACAAATAGAACTCAAAACACTCAATCAATTACAGTACTCAATGAACTCCATCCAATTCAGTCAGTTAACATGATAAATAATAGTTCAGTCTAGCCTAGAACAGTTTAGAAATCAGTTCAGTATCTGTTCAGTTAGGAGTAGGATTCAGCAGTGAGTGAACTCAAGGATGTGGACTCACCTGCCAGTAGAGGGTGTGATCCTTAGATGCAGTCCTAACATTCCAAAACTACGTATCCAACAAGGTTGAGGCATCAACCTGGCAGTTGGGGGTTGATGAGGTGCTCTACTAGCTAGTTAAGGGTACCCCCATTCTCGTTTAGAGCACCTACCAGATGAGGGTGACTCAGCACTTGTCTTTACCCATGGCATGGTACTGATACCTTTCTAGCTAGGGTTATACGTTAGACCCCAATTAGTTCAGAGAGGGGTATATCGGTTAGATGATTACCTCCCAGAGTTTTAGTTTCAGTCTCAATATAGAACCCAGTTCAGTTCTATAAAATTAGGACTGTCGAAAATAGTCACTCAACTATCAGTAATACAGTTATCAGTAAACTTAGATATCAGTCATTCAGTTATTAGAACTCAGTATCCAGTGTTACTATAATCTCAAAAACAACGTTTGTAGATATGTGCACAGTATTGCATAAATAGTATTTCACTAGTTTCAGTTATACATGTACTCTTATTCAATTATTGTTACTGCATATGAACTTTTGCATATCAGCCTACCTTACTTAGCATACTAGTACATTCAAAGTACTGATGCATACCTTTTCTTTTGTGCTATGATGTTTTATATCATAGGTTCAAGCGCACGGGCACCTGACCAAACTTTGCAGCCCAGACTATCAACAACAGACCTAGTGATAAGTCGTCATAGTTTAAGGACAAAGTTATCATATTATTTCATTATTTTAGTAATCGAAGTTAGATGGGGACTTGTTCTATTAACTTCATATTCAGACAGATAGAGGCTTTTAGACTTGACTTTCACATAGTATTCAGTTGTATAAATTATTATTACAGTTGGCATTATTTATAATATTTTGGGTTTTGAATCTTATGGCATTTCATCCTATTTTTCTAATTTATTATAGTCTTGTTACTCAGTTCTCACAATAGATATCATGATGGGTTAGCTTGTGGTCCTTCAGAGTCATAAGCACCGTGTGGCATCCGGGGTGCAGACTCGGGGTGCTACATAAGTCTTTATCTAATCACCTTCACCTTCTCCATGGCTTGGTGGACTAAGTCAAGACCAAACAACCTAGTTTCACCATCCTTAAACCACCCAATATGATACCTACACCTTCTATTAGAAAGAGCCTCGAAAGAGGATGCCTGAATGCTAGAATGGTAACTATTATTGTAAACAAATTCAATAAGAGTCAAATTGTCAACTCAATTACATTTAAAATCAATCACACAGGCCCTTACCAAATCCTATAGACTCTTTATAGTACATTTCACTTATCTATCCATTAGAGGGAGGAAGGTGATGAGAAGGTTCACTTAAGTAGCCAAACCTTTCAGAAACAAATGCCAAATGTGAGAACAAAACTGCATATCTCGGTCTAAACTGATGGACACCAACACTCTATACAATTTGAATATCTTTTAATTAAATAACTTGGCATAATCTTCTTCTAAGTAGTTAGTCCTCACGGGAAACTAGTGAGCAAACTTATTCATTCTGAAGTGTAGGCTACAACCCTACCATGCTGCATTAAAACACAACCCATTACCATATGAGACACTTCATAAAACACAACAAAACCATCAGGACCCTTGGGTAGGGTCAAAACTAGCATAGAAGTTAACTTATCCTTCATCTTCTAAAGGCTACCCTCACAAGCATCGAAGCACAATAACTTTAATTTTTTTCAGTCAACCTTGTC
Organism: Capsicum baccatum var. pendulum; assembly: GCA_030864225.1. Classification (NCBI taxonomy): domain Eukaryota; kingdom Viridiplantae; phylum Streptophyta; class Magnoliopsida; order Solanales; family Solanaceae; genus Capsicum; species Capsicum baccatum. Next base: position 165,505,216 of record CM061560.1, read on the forward strand.
AACAGAGCAGCAATAGAAGAGAAACTCTCCACAAGCCTCCTATAATACCCAGCCAAGCCCAAGAAGCTCCTAATATTGGTTGGAGTTATGGGTATAGGCCACTTCTTAACTACCCCAAATTTTTGTGGATCCACCTTTATCCCCTTACAAAAAATAACATACCCAAGAAAGGTCACAACACTTAGCCAAAATTCACACTTACAAAATTTTTCTTATAACTTCTGGTCCTTAAGAGTATGCAATGCAATTTAGAGATGATTGGCATAATCCTCCTCACTCTTAGAGTATAACAAGATGTCATCAATGAAATCTATCCCAAGCAAGTCCAAAAATTGCCTAAACACCTGATTCATAAAATTTATAAAGGAAATTGGAGCCTTGGTCAACACAAATAACATAACTAGGTACTCATAATGACCATACTGAGTTTGAAAAACTATCTTAGGAATATTAACCTCCCAAATTTTCAACTGATAATGGCCCAAATGAAGATCAATCTTAGAGAAATACCTATCACCTTGAAATTGATCGAATTGGTCACCAATCCTTGAAAAAGGATACTAATTCTTCACTGTCACCTTATTCAGCTGACGATAGTCAATACACATCCAAAGAGAACCATCTTTGTTTTGCACAAAAGGTATGGGAGCACCCCACGAAGAAACACTAGGATGGATGAAACCCCTATCATAAAAATCTTTAATTGTTCCTTTAGCTCCTTAGCTAAGCCAAATCCATCCGATAAGGAGGAATAAAAATGAGACAGAAATTAGGTAGAAGATCAATCCCAAAATCTATTTTTTTATTGAGAGGAATTCCTAGAAGATCATTGAGAAATGATTTAGAAGATTTATTAACCACAGACACATACTGAAAAGAAGGACTTTCATAATTACAAATTTTAACCAAAACTAGATGATACAAAACACACCTTGGAAATTAACTTTCGAGCTTTAAGATAGGAAATACACCATCCGTTGGGAACTAAGGAACTCCCCTCTTATCATAGGTTCATTAGGAAATTGTAAACTGACCATTTGGGTCCCACAATCCAAAGAAGCATAACACAAATAGAACCAATACATCCCTAATATCACATCAAAATCCACCATATCAAGATCTACCAAATTCACCAATGTCTCCCTATGGAAGATGGACACCACAGAACCTCTATTGATTTTTCTAGCAATAATAGAATCACTCACTAGAGTAGTAACAGAAAAGGGGTTGAAAATACTTTCAAAATCAAAACCAAAGCATACTACCACATAATTGATGTATGAGAAGATGCTAACATATTTGAGGCTTTTACCTGAGAATAATTGAAAAGTCTTAAGCAACTTTCATTGTTTTGATTGTTTTATCTTTGATTTTGCAGTACAAGCTAAGATACAATAGACTAAACAAGGATGGATGGAAAAGTGTTGAAATTTAAAGCAAATAGAAGAGAAGTGCGGCTGATGATATTCTTGATAAGTCGTCAGCCCTGTGATAAATTATCAGCTTCATCTTTAGCCTTAGATGGAGAATGGAACTAAGCTGAAAGTTGTGATGACATTTCATGATAAGCCATCAAGGAATTGATAGGTCATAAAAATTGTCGTTTTTCTAAGGTAGAAAATGGAAGCTGAGGTAGATAAGTGACAACATTCGTGATAAGTCGTCAAAGATCTGATAGGCCATCACAGTTCGTCATCAGCCCAAGGCAACAAATATCAAAATCAAAGAGGAGTTGATGATATTTGTGATAAGTCGTAGACTCCTGATAAGGCATCATGAATTGCGTCACCTATTCGAGAAATTGCTGGACTCTATGATTTTGTTTCCATAATTAGTGTGAACTATTCAAAGCATTGTTTAGGGTTTTCTAAAAAAGGCCCAACATCATTTGGAGACACGTATTTTGTTACTTTTCTCTCTAGTTTCTTGATTTGAAAAACAATTAAATTTGAAGAGATTTCCATCAATATTTTGGGATTTTCATTGTGATCAAATTGAAGAATCACTATCTATTATTCATATCGTGGAAAGTTTGTCTTTCAAATCATGAATACAACTAGTTGTTTTGATTTTTGCATTATGAGTGGCTAAATTACTTCAACCTAAATTATGGGATCTAGGGACAAGTTTTGATAAGATGCTAAGTGTTCAAGATTCAAAGGATAATAAGACTCCTTGATAATTCAGAGGTTTTAATTATCGTCTATTGGTTGCAAATAATAGATAACACCTGCTTTGATTTTCTTGAGATAAGAAATAAATTTTAGTAGGAAGTAAACTATCAACAGGGACTTGAAATCACTAAAAACTTCCATTTAATAATTGATGATGTAACAAGGTTGATTAACCTGAGGTAAAGTCTGGTCAGTGAATACAAATTTCCTAAGTTTGAGAGGATTAGGTAATTAAATTCTCAAGTAGGTCTAGAGATATTTACGCATAACTTCGATAAAGATAATCTGTTGTTCTATTTACTGTGAGAATCTTGAATCACTATTCACATCTGTCAAGTACCAAGACCCCTAGTGAACATAATTTTGGTATTCCATAAACTCTTGATTACAAACACTAAAACTAAAGTGACCAATAATTATTTTATAATCTCTAAACCCCCATTTTATCTTTTTGTATCATTTGCTTAAATTCAACTTGTAGCTATAGTTTCAAATTAGTTTAATCGCCACTTACATTGCTCCTTGTGGATTCGACCCCAACTCCACAAGTTGGATAAATATATTGACGGCGAAAGCCTTACACTAAATTGATGTATAAGTTGAGCGTTATCAAAAATGGCGCCGTTGTCGGGGAACAATTTGGCTACTTGCTTGAATTCAATCTTGTAAATATTTATTTTTCATTTACTTTTATTTTTTGTGTTAGGTAGATTTTTATTTTAGTTTACTTACTGCTATGGTATCATGGAATGAACATGATCTTAGTGGTTGGAAATCGTATCTTGATGATCCATGTCCATATTGCGATGGACCTCACTTTTGGTAAGACTATAGATATACTCCCCGAAAAGAGATGTCTGCACCATCTCCATCCTATTGGGAGTATGATTGTTTTGTATGTGGTGGTCAAGATGGACATTGGAGTGATTGCCCAAATTCCCCCTTCCCCCATTGTTATAACCCAAATTCTGGTTCTTCTTATGATTCTGACAGGTCTTTTGGTCAAGAAACGAAACAACGAATCATACGAAAGAGTGGCATTGAATCTATGCTTCAACAAATGTTGGATTGTATGAACACAACGAATGATATCATATGTGAGATACGTCAAGACATTAGGGTATTTAATAAATAAATAGAAATGATAGGGAATATAGATATCGAGGTCCATCATCCAAAGAACTCTTCTACATTATGTTTTGATAATATCTTATCTGTGGAATCATTTAGAATAATTGAAGAGTGTGAATATGAGGAGAAAGAATCCTATACTGATGATGAGCTTGATGTAATGAATCCTATACTGATGATGAGCTTGATGTTGATCAACCCTTCGAGATTTCCCAACCAACCGAACCAACAATAAGGGATGATGCCAAGATTGGGGAAATAGTGCTAGTGGCAAAAGAAGAAATCAAGCACAAACCTTTTGAAGACTCTAGTCCATTTAGGGGAAAATATAATAATAAGGATACTACTCTGGAAGTAAGAGTTAGTCCTCATTCAAACCACTTTTCAACATTATGCCTGGTGGATGTGATGAAAGTCGAATCACCCAAACAAATGATAAACTTTGAAAATTAAGAGAAAAATTCTTATATTTTGGAGTTTATATTTCCAAAAGGGTATTCCACAACCCCAATCGTAAAAGCCAAGAAGCCTAAAGATCGATCTTCATTTAGTGGCTTTTCAAAATCCTCACTGCTTTCCAGTGAGCCCATATGAAAGTTTGATGCAAAATTGGGCAAGCAGTTTAAGTTTTCAAAGTGGAGTGATATAACATTCTTTATCAAGCCCTGACCTTTACCCAACGAACCTAAAAGAAGTAAAGATCAAAATATGGGCCGACAATTCAAATCGTCTAAGTGGAGGGATAAAGGATGAAGCACTTTCAAGGTATCTTGATGAATTCTGAGTATTCAAGATAACCTGGTCGTACCGCGACATTAAATCAGGAGATTCTTGGGAGGAAACCCAAGATATTTTGTTGTTTGTATTAATATTATATGATTGACATCAGATTTTCACACCCATGGTGCCACAAGTATATTTCTAACTCTCTTGTTTTTATTTGACACATTTGGGACATTGCATGATTTTAAGTTGAGGGTGTTAGGACTACTTGTGGGTGTTGATATCCTCTTGGGGTTTTTGTTGTCGTGCCTCTTTTCCCTGGACTCTTATTCCTAGTAGACCTGGCATGTTTAGGCATATTGTAATTTGTTGTAACATTTTGTAGTTGACTAGCAGAAATACAAGTACCTAAGGCAGTTCACACGATTTTGTTATTTTGTGAACACCTCTCAAGTGGTCTAATTTTTTAACTGTGTGATTTGCATCTAATTGAGACCACTGTGCATCTCTGTATGGTATTGGTTCTAGTGCCTTGATAACCATTTCTAAACAATTGCTTGAACCGGATAAGTAGTAACTTGTGATATACTTGTGTGCCATGTGTGTGTGAGATTCTACTTAGTTCCCTTTGTATGTTGAATTCAAAACTTACCTGGTTAGTCTTACCTAGGTTGAAGGATAGGGGTTAGGAAATGATCATAGGCCATTTTGATATTAGCTCACTTTATCCTAAATGACCTTCCCTGTATGCATAATATCCCTTGATCCCTATTTTGATCCTAAATAGACTATTTCTTTTTACGATACCTATCACCATATCATTTTTATATCATAATGAACCAATTTTGGCCTTAGTCCTCCTTTTACACTATGCATAATAAATTAGGCAAAGGGCTTAAGTTGAGGTTGGCTATCATAGGGATGCATGATGTAAAATGAGTATGAAGAAATGTAGAGTAAAATAAAGGAATAAAAAGCTGGGTGTGGTAGAAAAGAGCAAGAATTTTAAAGTTGTGATAAAAAAGAAGTGATTGTAGAAAAGAATCGCACCCATCCTGAATAAGTGTGATCAAGAAAAGAGAAGAGTGTAAAAAGGTAAATGAGTGAGACCCCAAAAGCTAGTGTAGTGTTAAGGAGTCTTAACCACTTTAAATGTCATTGAGTATCATACCATCCCCTAGCATACATCATAAACCAAACAGAAGACCTAAAGTGATCCTAGCTGACCTATCTGAAGATCTTGGTAATGAAAAAAAAGTCAAGCATATGGTATTCGTCATACATTGATTGGAATTTAACTCTGATAGTGAGTGTCTTTTGATTGTCCCCATGATTACATATATGGTTGCTGATATGAGAAAAGGGGGATTTCTTTGTTATGAGGGCACACCAGATATGTTTCTAGTTGCTAACTTATTCAGATAGGGTAATACTGGTCTATGCATGGTAGTTATAGTGGAATTAATGTCGTATCTTGATTCCTTTTTGTTGCATTGTTGTTCTTCAGTAATACACACCGTTGTTCTTGAATTGACTGACCTTGGTATGGTGAAGATGTTTTGAGATAATATGGATGATTGACTGCCGAATGTACTTTGTATTCTCTTGGTTGTGTTTGAGTTGCATGAGGACAAGCAATTGTTTTAACTTGAGTGTGTTGATGCGTGAGCAGATGCTAACACATTTGAGGCTTTTAACTGAGAATAATTGCAATGTATTAAGCAAATTTTGTTGTTTTTGATTGTTTTATCTTTGATTTTGCAATGAAGCTAAGATACAAAAGAACCAACAATGATGGAAGAAAAAGAGTTGAAATCTGAAGCAAATAGAAGAGAAGTGTGGCTGACGACATTCCTGATAAGTAGTCAGCCCTGTGATAAGTTATCAGCTTCATCAGCAACCTTAGAAAGAGAATGGACCTTATCTCAAAGTTGCGACGACATTTCATGATAAGCCATCAAGGAGTTGATATGTCATCAATATTGTCATCAGTGTAAAGAAGAACATGGGAGCTTAGGTAGATAAGTGATGACATTCGTGATAAGTCGTCAAAGATATGATAGGCCAACATAGTTCATCGTCAGCCTAAGGCAGTGAATGTTAAAATCAAAGAGGAGATGATGACATTTGTCATAAGTCGTCAGCCACCTGATAAGGCATCACAAATGGCGTCACCTGTCCGAGAAATTGCTGCACTCTATGATTTACTTTCTAAAATTAGGGTGAACTATTTAAACCATTGTTTAGGGTTTTCTAAAAAAGGCCAAACATCTTTTGGAGACATGTATTTTGTTACTTGTCTCTCTAGTTTCTTGGCTTGAGAAATAATTATCTTTGAAGAAATTTCCATTAACATTTTGGGATTTTCATTGTGATCAAATTGGAGAATCACTAGTTATTATTCATCTTATGGTAAGTTTATCTTTTAAATCTTGAATACAACTAGTTTTTTCGATTTTTGCATTATGAGTGGCTAAATCCCTTTAACCTTAATTATGGGATCTATGGGTAATTCTTGATAAGATGCTAAGTGTTTAATATTCGAAAGGTAATAGGACTCCTTGATAATTCTAAGGTTTTAATTATAGTCTCTTGGTTGAAAACAATAGATAACACCTGCTTCGATTTCCTTGAGATAAGAAATCAATTTTAGTAGGAAGTGAACTATCAACAGGGACTTAGAAGCACAAAAAACTTTCATTTAATAATTGACGCTGTAACAAGGATGATTAACCTGAGGCAAAGTCTGGTCAATGAATATAAATTCCCTAAGTCCAAGAGGATTAGGTAATTAAATGCTTAAGTAGGTCGAGAGACATTTAGGCATAACTTTGACAAAGATAATCTGTTGTCCTATTTACTGTGAGAATTTTGAATCACTATTCATATCTATCAAGTACCAAAATCCCTAGTGAACATAATTATGGTATTCCATAAACTCATGATTAGAAACACTGAAACTAAAGTGACCAACAATTATCTGCTAATCTCCAAATCTCCCATTTTATCTTTTCGTATCATTTGTTTGAATTCAACTTATAGCTATCTTTTCGTACCCCGACTCCAAAAGTTGGGTAAATATATTAACGATGACCGCCTTGCACTAAGTTGACGTGTAAGTTGAGTGTTATCAATAAAGCGTTACATAAGATAAGGTAGATCCTGGAATAAGTAAATAACAAATATCACAAAAGAAAAACTGTAACATACCGGTAAAAACATTATGGGATGACTCAAATTCCTGGCGAGTCGTAAGTGCATATAGATAATTTTAGCTTGCGTTGGTTTTAGAAGTGCCGCCCTTTGCTGCTGAAGATGAAGAAATGACGAACGAAACCTTATTAGCTCAAATAGCAACCTTATCTATAGGATAATTTTTTTCCAGATGACTAGGCTGACTACAATTAAAACATAAGTTTGACCCCTCTTCAGTATAACCACGATAAAGCTGCCCAAAAAAATGATAGGACAATTTCTCTATAAATGACTAGGCTGACCATAATTGAAACATAAGTTACTCCCTTCTTCAGTATAACCAAGATAAATCTGCCCATAAAAATGATAAGAAAGATAAGGTGGGGATAGATGAGCATCACTAACTTGAGTTTGGGTACCCTGCGCCTTTGGACCACTTCTAGCCTAGAAACGATGATCACCAGAAGGCTTAGGATAAGGAGTACTAGACGTCGATTAATAATTCCCCCTATTCTTATTCTTGGCCCACTGTTTACCATCTCTCTCACTGTTTTGCTGGCCTACACCTTGCTCTGAATATCTAGACATTTTATTCTACCGCTCTCCCATCTCTACCTACTTGTTTTTCTCATCCTCCACCTAATGCATATAAACCACCAGCCTTAAGATGTCCATATTATTATTTAATATCACAACCTTACACTCTAATACCAAATCATGGGACAACCCAAAATCAAACTTCTTTATTTTAGATCTCATGTTAAATAAGCACTGGCATGTAACTCAGGGAAAATGATAAAATAATGGAAATTCCAAAAACCAGTCAAAATCCATATGAACCACATTCATATATATATATATATATATATATATATATATATATAAGATGTCGGGATAGGAAAAAAGGTCATGAACATAAGAGTTTAAAATATTAGCCTGAACTATGTAGCTTGCTCCATTTTAAAGAAACCATGGGATATATGAGTTCATCTCCCCCTGCTGAAAAAGCGACAGTACATGTTAGCTGCACGAATTAAGAAATTCAAAGGAAGGGATAAAAATACCAAGGATCTATCCATCCTAAAATATAATATGTGAACCAAGTACACGGTTATATAAACCCCTACGTCGACAAATATGGTTTCTAGTGTTATTCCCTTGAGACTACACCTTAACAGTGAGCTACACATTTCTCTATAAGCACAAATTAAAACAATTTGCACGTAAACCCCTCCATTAACATAAGATTCATTTATTAAGGAATTTACCACTTGGTATCTTCATACCAAACATGTTTTCAAGCTCATATGATCATGCTAAATCAATCCATGAAATCATTAGACTCCCAAGTTCCATTGAAAATTAAAAACCATGGCCACCAAAAGCCTTTCTAATCCATTTTAACTAATTTTCCATTAATTCAATATAATGGGTTCAAAAATAGGTTAAAATATCCAATTATACATATTCGAATCCAAGTTTACAAGTGGGTTGAGGTTAATTCCATTACCAATTTAAAACGTCATCAATTTAGGAAAACCTATGTTTCCCTTTCCAATTCCCATGACAATGCTTCTATTCAGTCCAAAACCATAAATTTAAAGCTAAAATAATAAATTTAAAATATGGTAAAAATAATTCAAGTGATACCAATCAAAACCCCTCAACCCAATTTCAAACCCATAATTCAAAACAAATGGATAATGATTAAATGAGTGCCTGAAATACATAAGGAATTGAAGATGATTTGTTGTTTGGATCCTAGATTATGATTTTATTGTAAAACGCTTGAATGTTCATGGGTTTTGAGTTTGAGGGAGTAAATGTTTTGATCTTTGAAAACTGAAGGAAATGGGGTTATTTTATGTTTAAAGGTCGTACAAGGGATAAAAACACAAAAATATCCTACCCCAAGTGAAAAAGCAAAAATTGAATAAAATTAAAATAGCAGTGTGGTACCCTACTATTGTGGAGGGTAGCCGTTGTGCCAAGCTAACATCGTGGAGGCTAACCTACATGCTATGCTAATATAGCAGATCCTCATTGCCTTGGGTGCACAAAGTACCCCAAATCCCTTTCAAAAAATCCAAAGCATTCTCAAATTACTTTTTAACCTCACTAAACATAATACAAGTAAAAAACTGACATTACAAATGTAGGAGGATCGAAAATAAAATCATTGAAATTTTAATGGGTCTTACAGTTAGTATTCCCAATAAATTTTGTTTCAAACAAATAAGATAAAATATTTTCTAATGGAAACATCACAAAAAACAAGTCTTGTGCAGTCATAGTATATTTTTTTAGTAGGGTTAAGTGTTTTTCTAGAATAATAGATGGGATGTAAGATATTATCTTGCCTTTGGCCTTAAACTGACCCTAGCGCTACACTGCTAGCATCATACATAACTTTAAATGGCATAGACCAACCAGGTGATGCAATAATAGGGGTTAAAATCAACATCTATGTTAGACACTCAAATGCTTTCATACACGTATCATGAAACACAAACTTTACCTCCTTCTCCAACTACTGCATACGGGATGTGCAATTTTAGAGAAATCCTTAAATATTCTATGATGAAATCCAATATGTCTAAAAATCTTCAGATACCTTTCATATAAAATTAGTGGAGGAAAATTTTTAACCATCCTAATTTTGACTTTATCGACCTTGATCCCCTTTTTCAAAACTTTATGATCAAGATCTATTCTTTTATTGACCATATAGTGTCACTTTTCCCAGTTTTTCAAGTTACAATCCTCACATCTCCTCAAGATACTAGCAAGATGAGCCAAATAATCTTCAAACAAGTTACCAACAATTGAGAAGTCATCCATAAATACCTTAACAATGTCCTCCACCATGTTAGAAAAATAAACATTATACAATACAAAAAGGTTATAGGTGCATTACATAAATCGAAACACATTATCTTGAACCTGAAAGTCTGCATGAATAAGTGTAAGTAGTATTCTACAAGTATATGAGAGCAATAAAACACTAATTATAACCTGAAATATTCAACAAGAAAATAATATCATCCTCTACCAGTACGACGATTGAACATTTGATTTATAAAGTCCATCAAAAAGTTATCTTTCTCAATTTATCCGTTCTTCTTCCTATAGCCCATGCATATTATCCAACCCATGAATGTACTTATAGTAATAAATTTATTTTTTTCATTTGGCACCATCATGATTCCACCCTTCTTCAACATATATTTAACCAAGCTCACCCATTTATTATTGGCAATTGGGTAAACCACTACTACATCCAACCATTTGATAATTTGCTTATTTTATACCTCTTGTATATGAAGATTATGTTTTCATTGATGCTCAATACTAGAACATAGTCTGGATCAAGATGGATTCTATATGTAAAATTCTAGATAAAATTTCAATGATATCAGCAATGGACTATCTAATGGCCCTATTGAACTTTTGGAAAACAGATACTTCAACTTCAATTTGTCAACCTACCAGCATAATAATAATTGACAAAGTATTGTTGGATCCTAATAATGCATAATAAATATGGGGTGGAAGAGCCTAAAGCTCTATGAATAAGAGCTCCTCAATAGAAGGCTTAACCGATAGGATTTGTTTATTTTTCAAACCAAGATCATACTTTTTGGTTTAATGCATAATAAATATGGGGTGGAAGAGCCTTAACCTCTATGGCTACGGGCTCATCAATAAAACTGTTAGCTGATGGGATTACTCTATTTTTCAAAAAAAGATCAGACTTTTTTGGTGCAAAATTGTATTAATCCTACCAACAAGTGTGCTCATCATCTCATTATAGCCATCAATATAATTACCCTTAAAGTATATATTTACTGTTGCAAGTGCTTTAACTCCAAGACTCTCCTCAATAGGTGCAACCAAGGTATCCTCATGGACTGTGTATCAATCACAAAAATCTCATGCATATACTTTTGCTACTTCCTAAAGTGGCATACATTAAAAGGCACATGCTTCGTATTCAATCAAAATTTTATCTTCCCAGTCTCTGTATCAACCGATACACTTCCAGTTGCAAAGAATGGTCCTCCCAAGCTACCAGGAACCTAAAAATCAACCTAGCAATTAAGGATAAAAAAATCAGTTAATAAATAAAGCATACAACCCTTACTAAAATATTAATATGATCCCCACAAACTTTTTTCATAGTGAGATCCCCTAATTATATATAGATTGCTGGTGGAATCAGATTAATTCTAGCACCCAAGTTACATAAAGCCTTAGTAAAATTTGAAGACCCAACAGTACAAGAAACCGTGACTGCTCTAGGATCTTTCTTTTTGATTGACTAGGAATTAGGAAAAGATTACACTATAATAGTGCATATTATTGGGATCAAAACTCATAGTTCTCTTTTTTGTCACCAACTTTACATAACTTGATATTTGCTAAAGAGCCTCGACTTGAGTGATGTCCACTGATAATTCCTTCAATATAGAGATGAACTTGTGATACTTTCCATATTCAAACTTCTTCTTTAATCTCTATAGAAAAAGTGGATAAGGTCATAAAATGGGTGTCAATACTTCTGAGAGATCCTTTTTCTTCACCCATTTTTCCTTAGACTATTTTTCAACAACTAGAGGTTTTTCAAATATGTTCTCATCATCATCAAAATTTCTAGATTAGTCCACTCTATCATTATTTATAGTAACCACCTCACCATTATTCTCAACAATAATGGGCATAAGTAGATCGACAATCATCTTTCCACTCCCAGTAGTAGTAGCTTAATAATGACTAATATTTTGTAGATGTTGAAGAGTGTTGCTTATAAGTGTTCCTTGTTGATGCTACTTCAACATGGATACATCTAATGAAATTGTCATTTAATAACAATATCTTGTGATTCAAACTTTTCACTCATAGCCAAAATATCTGCCCTAAGCTCCTTAAGACACTCTTCTATCTTCTCTACTCCTTTACCACTTTTGTAAGCATGTCTTCCATCTTTAAACTTCTAGAATCAATATCTTGATTCTTCTGTAGAACTTAGAGTCTATTCCTATCCTTATAGTTATCTTTTATTCTCTAATAACCATCTCTTTCCCCACTCCTATCTCTATACTCATACCTGTTATCCTGATTAGACCCTTGGTTCAAAAACCTACCCTCTAATTTTCTAAATACTTAGCCTCCTTATCAAATTAGAGTCATCAAAAAAGTTAAAATTTATCCTTAAATTATCCACCTCTTGAGAGATTAAATCACTTACTGTTCTCTACTTTATGGATGGTCTAATTATATAAGTTCCTGATGGTATGTCACCTCATGAGTGTGCCAACCCCGATTGGTTTTAGTGATCCAAAATTACATATTAGAAGCCTGAGTCAAAGGTTATCTAATGAATGATTCATTTGTGATAGTATCTTCTACAACCTTATTATTTACATTCAAACGTCTGTAGAAGATCTCAGGTGTAGTTCAACATGGTGTTTTATGATTTGGGACATTCTATAGCTTTTTCTTAAACCTCACTGGGTTTAATAAAACACCTCTAAATGTACTTTCCTAAAGTTATAAACCTTATTATTTTAGCTATTACATTCTGGAAAATGGGAAAACTCTCTTTAAAAACTGAGTCCTCAACTAATTCTAATTAGTGATCGTTCTGCATGTAAACTTTTTCAATCATAATAAATCCTCCCCTATCAGAGTACAAGGAAAAAAAACCACAGTCTAATTACCTCTTAACTTACTCTTGATAGAATGTAGGAGTATTACAAATCCCTACAAAGTACATTACATAAAGATTTGCATCAGTAGTAGCAAAGTCTACAAATACCCCCTTTAAGTTCAGAAACTGTATCATAGCACTGGTGATGTCAAACTTAGTTCCTGTAGGTAATGCTATTGGGATAAGAACACTAGTTTTGACTAGCTCTAAAAATTCTGGCTCAACTTCTGCATTAGTAAACTAAGGAAGATACTAGTATAGCAAATGATTTCCTTTCTCTTTCTTTACCTTTTCTCATTTCTTAATTATAGCTTAACGATCTACTTATGTTTATTTTGGCCTCTCTTTCCTTAAAGCCGACCTATAAGTTTGTTGTCTAGCATTCTTCTCTATCGTAAAATGAAAAATGCTTTGATCTATAGTTTCTTGAAGCCTTGGGTCTTGCAACCCCTGGTTTAAAACTCCTTCAGCATGAACTCTTTTGTTAAATATTCTTATTCTATCTCCCTGAGTTCTTTAAATTTATGGATCTTATAGAATCAACAGATTGCTCTTGACTTTGAGTGTTGGTCTTACAACATTATGCATCCTAGAAATAAGATAAAGTACAATAAAAAAATATAAACCAACATCCCAATAAACACAAGTAATTAACTTTTTAACTATTCCTCGACCACAACTCTAAAATTAATTATCTCCCAAATTATACCTCTAAATAAAGTATAAAGTGGTTATTGATCAAATATTAAACCTAACTTGGCTGGGGTCGATCTCATGGCGAATATGTGGAAATCTCTATCAAGTGTTTATCTAAGCAATCAGTAAATATTCTCTAATAAAAAAGGGTTTTGTAAATCAAAATTCCAATTGTAGCAATTATTTATTTATTTGGATTTATAATTAATATGAGAAAGGCACTAGGTCTGTGTTCACCCATAACTTTAGAACTTAGCAAGTTCTTGGTACTTTGTGATCTCTCATGGTCCTTAGCATGTAAAACCAATAAGCTATGTTCATCCAAATGACTTTATGCCCCTATTGGATGACTATCCCCAATCACAAGTTAATGTCTCATGGGTTTTTTATTACTAACCCCTACCTTTTATCCTCATTTAGTCCACCCCATTTACTGGCTCAAGTCAAATTAAATAGAGGTTGATAGTTCCATGTCTCATTATTTATTCCATTTCCCTATCCATTACTCACCCTTTAGATAGTTCTATGTCTTATTATTTGTTCCATTTCCCTATCCATTACTCACCCTTTAGTCCAGAGTAAAGATAAGGTGAAATGTAACATTTGTATCTATTAAAAAGTAATCAAACCAACAGAATGAGAATACACACCCAAACACCCTTAGAGAATCACCTTGTACTTTAAACACCACTTTGGTAATTCATCATGATTCCTACAACCCTAGTCGTAGCATTTTACTACTCATAATTCCAAGCACACGAGAATAGTTCTAATAAGAAATTATAATTATCAACTTACAATAATAAGATGAAACACCAAAAATCTTAATTACAAAAAAACCACTAAAAATTGATATTTGTAATTTCAAGAATAAAAATATGCCTTGAAACAATAATAGAATGTAATGGAATGTAAAATTAAATAATAAACATAATAGAAGTATTTATAAATAAATATAAAATTTATTCTAAACACAATTAGATATTTTGAGTTAGCACATAAGATAAAATAAGGTACGATAGTGGTTTGATATCATGATAATCCTTGGTGCTCGTACTTTGGCACTTGACTTTGTCATTTTTCAAAACTTGATCATTAAGATGCCCAGTAAGAGCTCTTGGCTTCAATATATGATCGTGTTTCCTTCTCATCATCTATCACTAATTTTCACTTTATATAATAGTCTATCCACTGTCATCAGTATGGGATCTTGGTATCATCTCATGATCATGAGATCTCCTCATATAATTCCTTTCACACTTAACATCTGTAGACCCCAATTTTGACCTTCCTCCCTATGATCAAGTGGTATGATCATAGATTCAATATACGATCATAGGAAGATTTCATCTCTATAACAATGGAGAGTCCTTACTTGAATTTATTCTATGATTATAATGGTACGAACATGGTTAGATCCTGTAGTCGTAGAAAAATTTTGTTTCATAACTCTATGTAATATCCTATACTTTACTTTTTCGGGCTATATAACCTACAAATTCTATGAAAACACATTATAGCCACATAAAAGTTTCTTCGTTCTAGAAAATTTCTCAATTTTAGCATCAGAAGTGCTATGTGTACATGACACAATAAGATGATTGTTTGACTCTTATTGATTTTACTTAGAGTAAAAGTTATCATTCCATCATTATGAAGACTCTATTTAAGGTGCTTTATAGTATGAGATATATAGCTCCTATAGGTTGGTTTGAGGTTGTGGAGCTACCTTGATAGGGCTTAATTTAGTTCACGAGGCTATTGAGAAAGTTTAGTTGATTAGAGAGAGAGAGTATGAAAATATCTCATAGTTATCAAAAATCCTATGCATATGTGCGAAGAAGGAACCTTAAGTTTACATTAATGACTGGGTTTACTTGAAAATTTTACAAATAAAGGGGGTGATGAGGTTTGATTAGAAAGGGAAACTCAATCCTCAATCAGTTGGTCCTTATAGAATTTTGAGGTACATTTACAATATGACCTATGAGTATGATTTGCTTACAGATTTAACATCGGTGCATCCAGTTTTCTATATGTCCCTATTAGAGAAATACATTGGTGATCCAAATTTAGTTGTTACATTAGAGATTATGGGCATAAAAGATTGTCTCCCTTACGAAGAGGTCCTAGTTAAGATTAGGTCCTTAAGTTAATGAAAAAGTTTCTTTCATAAAATTTCTTTTGTGAAATCTGCTAGTTGATAGAGCTACTTGGGAAGCAGAAGCAGATATGATGACCAAGTACCCTCACCTAGTCCCTTCTAATTCATATTTAGCCAGTGGTAACAATTTATTCCTTACTATTTAATTCAGTTTAAGGTGCTTCAATTACTTGTATGTATTAGTATTCATGCATGTTTGCTGAATTTAGTTCAACTTATATGCCAGTTAAAAAAAACAAATATTTTTTCAATGTTCAGCTTTTAGAAATCAGTGTTGGGACTGCAACTTATTATCTATATGTATGATACTTAATCCTCATTCATGAATGAATGTTCCTGACGGGGAGATATTGTAGCACCTCCAAGGTCCTTAAGATCATATCTCAAACTTAGATCAAAAACTAATAAAAAATTTACAAATTAACTCAAATAAGGAGTCATGGTTAGTATTAATAACTAATTGGGTGAGACATCCTGAGTGTCTAGTCAAAAGTGTTGAAGGATTACTTGTCTACCTAAAGACAATGAATTGATGATGATGAGTCATTTTTAGACACAACAAATTATCATTTGTACCAATCTAAACAAATCCAATGAAAGTTCTGAAAGTTGGAATCAATGCCTAATGACCACGACCTTTAATCATCAGTCATTGTGTGTCACCATGAGCTCTGGTTGCTGCCCATTCTCACGAAGCCAATAAATAGTATCTTTACCATGTATCAGATGATGAGTCATGGTGGGACATGATAAGTGATCTTGAGACTTGTCGATCATATTTTTAAGCTCTTAAAATGGTTCCTGAGGGTGTCTCATGCTTTTCTTATTTGCAAGAATTATACTACATTATTTATGGCCTATGAGGAAGTGATTATAGGGAATTAGACACTTCTTTATCCTAATATTCTCTTATAAGCTTAGAGAAAAAAAGCAACAAAGAGTGACTTTCTAGTCCCAATCAAAAGATAGGTAGGGTTCTTCCTCAAAGGTTTCAAGTCCACGTTCTTAGCAAGAATTCTCTAAACTCTAGGTATATGGATAATCAGTGAGTCTTTCCATCCTCGTGATCATATTTTCTTTAAACGTTCAGTTTTTGTAAAATTCATAAATTAGGGAAAGTTCCCCTAGTATCCAACTTTTAGTAACTTGTCTCAAAATATCTTATGATTATAAATTGTACTTTTATGTATGAATTAAATATGTCTTTTATATAATTTTGGTGTGTTATGAACAATCAATTCTAAATTCTTTTAAAATTTGCATGAAATACCTAATTGAAGCATATTTTTAGATGATTATTTTGTACCCCATGTTTCTCATGATTTTATTCAGATAGTAAAGTGCATATAACTAGTTCCATAATTTCTATCATATCCGATAATAATATATTGATTTAGTTTATGTAATTTACTCATTTTTTAATATAGTTATGAGTATATGTTTATGATTATGTGATTAGTACTTAGCACGGGGAGGACATGTGTTCAAACAACCCAAGTTTCAAACTATGTGCCACCATAGGTTAAGGGGTCCTCACCAATTGAGAGTTCTCTATTTACTCGATTGTGCTCATGAGTGAATTCACTCCAGTCATAGTTCTTACCCTTGACAAGGTATAGAAAATCCTCATAACTTGGGTTACAGATTGGATTCTATATTACTCATATGGTCTAATTGATTCTATGGATCTCCAATAATTTTAGACTCAGTATTTTGACATGATCCTTAGTTTAGTTTGTACTAGTCTAAACTTATGATTTTATAGATAATCATTCATGTCAGTATCTATATATACACACACATTTCAAATAAGGTCATAGTACTTTCAATCAATTTTACATCTTAGTATAGTATTTTTATAATGTTCATCTTATTTTATATGTGCATATCTCACATATTCATACATTCAAAGTACTGAAGGCACGAATTTTCTTGCATTGTATTGTCATATGATATAAGTTTAAACACTTAATATTTGACTCCTAGTTAATACATTCCAATGCCATCTTAACAACTAGCAGTAGTGAATCCTCATTATTCATGGACGAGAGTCTTTATATTATTTTAGTATCATTCTAGTTTCATAAGTTTAGAGTTAGACGAGGACTTATCACAACAACTCAGTAATTAGTGGAGGCTTTGAAATAGAAAAATAGATGTTTTAGCTTTATTGGTCATATTAGACATTTTAAATTACTACTTCAGTATTAATACTTATTTGAACTTTATTTATATTCATTGTTTATCTTAGATTTAGTTTAGCTTCCACTCAGTAATTCTTATATTTAGTGTCATATTGCTTATGTTATTCCATAGGTTAACTTGTGGTCACTTGTGGCTCTATGCACCATGTTACGTCCATGATGTTGTTCCGGGCAGTGACAAGTTGTCTCATGATTTTATGATTTTCCTATAAGTACTTATTTATGCATAAAAAATATATTATTAGTGTTATTTATGAACTATTATTACTCTAAATTGAAAAGACATGCTTTAAAATACATGATTTCATTATACGACTTATGACATGATTTTGGAGCTAGGCTCACAACAGTAAGTTCATGATTAGTATGAAATCTATATATACAATGAATTCTTATGAATAATTTTTTTCACAACTGTAAGTTTGATGATTAGTATGGTAGCTCAGATATGCTATTAGTGATTATAAATAGTTTTTCTCTTAAAACCAAAATTCATGAGTAGCATGAAATTCAAGTATGCTATCAATGTTTATGGACAGTTTTGACATTCAAATATGTCACATGATATGATATGATCATTATTATGTTTTGGGAGTGTTATTTAGCACATAGTGGATTCTAGTCCAGCCAACTGCAAGTTTTATAACTACGTTGTCACCGTGGATCCTCTTGTATATGGTTCTAACTTTAGGATGTTAGAACAACTATTTTCAATGTGGGTGCATGACACTGGACTCAATGTTGCTTGCATGGTTTATGTCTCTTAAGAGAAGCTCCCTATAAAATAATTTAGAACATAAAAAATTTACATGACTCACTAGTTTCCAGTATAGACATGATTAATTTATAGCTCTTTTAGATGATTAATTTTTCCTGCTGACTTTATTATAATATGAGTCATTGTGCATGATTTCATACATATGTTTTTAATGTCTTGAGTATTTTTCCTTAAAATGAGTTTTCAACATAATTTGATACTACATACATGATATTTATATATCTCACATGCTTAATATATTTAAAGTACTGATCTCATACATTTTTTTCAATATATTCTATTATGATATAGGTTCTACCACCCAGACTTACCACATAGTTAGATATGCTCTAGTGCTAACTATGTTGTTCATGAGTCCCTAACATTTGAGGATAATTTATTTTAGTTATGATTTATCAGACGCTATTTCAATTTTAGTTGTTTAGAATTAGCTGGGGACTTATCCCATCAACACGTCAATTTACTTAGAGGCTTTCAAAAAGAGTTAGATAGTTTAGCGTATTATTTAGATTAGAACTTAATTCATACTAAATCTTTTATTTTGGATATCCTAGATTTGTTCAGTCATTCAATTGCTCATCAATTCTTGCTTAAGCTTATATAGAGTTGTTCAATTATATGTTTAGTGTCATACTAATACCATGGGTTAGGATGTAGTCCATAGTACCATATTTCTTCCAAGTTGTAGACTTGGGTCATGACAAACAAATTCCCTAATTAAGTGGTAATCAAATTTAACCTCATAACTTTTAGATTTAGTGTGATGCCAAATAATTCTGTCTGATGACCTAGTAGTGGAAATTGGAATAGAGACAATAGAGAAGGATCCTAGAGGGATTTAGTTCTCAATTTATTGTTCTCACTACTCTCTTATAGGTTTTGAGGATAAACAAAGTATGTGCAAGGTCCTTATTATGATCAGAAGTGTATGTGTCACTATTCTGTCACGACCCGAGGTGAGGCCCTGGCTGCGACGGGCATCCCAAACTATTAAGGCTCGAGAGTTCCCCTATAACTCGCAAACCCATTAGTTATATTTTCCGCTCTTGGCCCAATCCCACACAACTTTAAAATGCTTTACTAGGGAGTAAGGCTTTCTTACCTATATACCTAATATCCTTCCTATGTTTTGTCGATGTGGGACTCCTTCCTAAGTTGGGGTGTTACATACACCCCCATTTATAGACTCAGCGTCCTCACTGAGGTTTTCCCCACCGAATGGGATTTGCCTACACTTAGGACTGAGGTTTGCCCCATCTTACCAAGATTTTACCACACTCAGTTTGAACTCTGGCCCACATCGACAGGGACGACACAGGAACGGCTCTAATACCATTGTGTCATAACCCGAGCTGGGGCCCTGGCCAAGACATGTATCTTAATTAAGATTTTATATACCTCTATTAGTACCCAACCTACTAGTAATATTGTCTACTCTATTCCGAGGCCGCACGGCTTTAAAATACGTCACTAGGGAGTAAGGCATTCTTACTTTTATACCCAATATCCCTCTTATGTTTTATCAATGTGGGAATCCTTCCTAAGTTGGGGTATTACAGTGTGTGCAACATAATTCAAGGACAAAGTCTATGTTAATTTTATTTATAGAAAATAGAATCACATCATAATTCTAGTACTTGAATCCTTGTTAATCAACAAAGAGGAAAACCTTATGTGCTTAGCAAATTTCATAATTTCTTGGATAAAAATACCACAGACACCAATGGTATAAAATTAAGACACCTAATTAATGAATCACAACCTATTGCATACATTGATAAGAAATATTCTCAAGAAGTAGGAGAATATCGAGACAACAAATCATTAAAGCTTCAAGAATAAATCAAAGTTGATTATTCTTAGAACTGGTATGGGGAAGAGAGAATTATGTGAGGTTGGAATAGTTTAGTGATTGATTTATTTCTATTTTATTTGTGTTAGTTTGTTTCATAAAATTTAGTGAGGCTTGTAACAAGAAGTGAATTTGAATTCTTTGAAGAGTTGTTGCTAGAACAGTTATTGCTATTTTTTTAGAGTAGGTGCTAGAGTTAGTTTCTTTGTTTATTGAGTTGTAATCATAAAATGCCCTCTGTTTAAAAGTTGGTGGACTTGAGTTGAGAAATTTTGCACATCATAGGTCATGCTCGTTACTCCTTTGAGAAATGAGGTTTTCCATGTAATGTTTTTTGTTATTTACTTTTCTGTGCTTGCGTATTTTGATGTTTCATCGTACTTTCAATGCTTAAAACTAGAAAATATGAAATTACTTAGGTTGTTTTTGTTAGATGTGATTTTTTTTGTGTTTATGCGTGTATTGTGGTTTTCTTTATATTGATTGCCTTCTTAGAAAATCCAGATGCTAAAAACCTCCCTGTATTCGATACTAACTCGGGAGAGAGGTTGAGATTAAGAAAAGAAGATCACAACAGTAATTTGAAGGTACCAACCTTTATCTATTTAACTTGAGACTGAGAGGAGATAACTAATTTGGTATCTATGACAAGTATCAGTAATACAATACTCAGATATTGAGAAGAGATGAGTAAAATTTACCAAATGGTGTCGAGAGACGATTGGTAATACATACCTAGTTAGATTTTTCTTGCAAACATTATTGATTTCTTGACAAACATTATAAATCTACGGAGTTAGAAAGTAAGAGGAAACACAATCCTAGTATTTATCTTGTATTGATTTCTATCTAATATGATCAAGAATGGTTACTAGTACTATTTTCACAAAATGCTTCCATATACTTTCTACACTTTTCAACAACATCTGCATGTACTTGATGAATATTCTTCCTATGCCCTATGGCTTTAACCCCAACCATTGTTGGGTTCTTTATTTTAGAACAACTACGTCATACTTTCTTATGGGTGTATTTAGGGTGACATCAAATTTTGGTGCCCTTGCTAAGGAATATGGTTACAGAATAATTAATTGTTGGCCCGACTTGGTTGTAAGTTGTTTTCTTAACATAGAACTTGAGATACTACTTAGAGTAATCCTAAAGTTAATACATTCTCATAAGTTCTTGAAATATATGGATCCTAAAAGTGATATAACTGACTTTGATGCTTGATTTGGTATTTGGGTTACTTGTGCTCACTAATAATTTGGAATTAGAAGTAGTTTAACTTGGATAATGTGGGTATATTTATTGAAATTGATTTGTTGTATGGTTAAGATTACAAACTGAGTCCAAAAATTGAAATTATATTGGTGTGGGATGAATTTTTTGTTAAAATCTAACTTACTCTTAGAGAGAACTTACGTAGTTACATACAAGCCTCGTAAGTAGTACCTACGGGCTGCTAGGTGCCCTCATAGGAATCATACTTGAATCACTGAAACTTTAGGGCTTCTTCTGGTACTTATAAAGATACCTACAACCCCAGTTAGTGTTACCTATGGATCATAAGTAGGGGTCATAGGTAGCACATGCCTTGGGTCATCAAATATTTTTAATTTTTTTGTTTTATTTTTGTATTCCAAGCACTAACAACTACTTTTTTAGGTATGATGGAACCAAAAGTTGTGTAAAAGAAGGGATTTCAGTCCAGGTTATGAGAAGAATCTCTTGAATGAATTGGATTTGTTAATGAGTATCTCATGATCCCAGATATCATACCAGTAGTCACATGATAGACTCGGGGTCGATAATTGAGACAAGTTGCAACAGTAGTAATTATTGTTGAGTTGGGTATTCAGCCCGCACTATCAAAGGCTCCATAAGCACCACAAATAGAGCCACAACCTACACCAGCACACTCTATCTAGACTGGGACTTGGATGAAAAATCTAAGTTAGTAAGCACCATATTCTCCTAGTCTTATACGAGAGACGATAAGTCAGATTCTTGTTCAGAGGAGGAGGAAGAGTCTGGGGCAAATTTAGGTTTTCGTGAGAAAAAGGATGTATTTGGATCCCAGTATAAGGAGGGCTTAGAGTCTGCATTTAATTTTGAGATTGAGTCTACATCAGGCTCAACTACCCTTAGTCTAATTACGGTGCTGGTGTAGTTGAAGTTACATAAGAGATATCATCATCATTGGATCAAGGTAACTAAGCCACTGCTCATGATACTGAGGCCACTACTTCGTCACCTGCTGTACTAAAGTTTGACTCCACACATATCTTTACCATACCTATAGCTGAGATTCCTCCTAGATGGTGTGTGTAGGGGATGAAATAAATTTATACTAGCGATAGCTTCATAATAGAGCAGGATCGATCACGACACAATATAGTGGGAGAGGTCAGGATGAAGCTTACCAGGTTAGCAAGAGCTTGAGACCTGTAGGCTTTCTCTAAGAGTTACCGATTGGAAGGGATGACCCAACCTTCCAATTCATACAACTTAATTCTTTTTTGGGAGTCTTACGCATCCTATGCATCCACAACATATCGAGTTACCCCATCTAAGGGTAGAGTAGTTGATCAACCCCAACTGATCTATAATTTTGTTAGGGGGTGAGATTTGATGTTTCTGCAACTGCTATTCCCAAAATGTTATTTCGGATAGATTATGTAAGGCCGGCTACACTAGATTAGTTTGATTATTGAATGAGGATTACGTGGAGTAGGCGCACTCTAAGGGACAAAGAGCATAGAACTCTTAGAATATATTTGTCTAGATGTATAGCCAAATAGATAGTAGAGTTTGGAACTGATGCCCTATAGATTAAGGGAAAGGGTGATATTAAGAAGGCATCGTTGAACTTCAAATTTTGATGGGCAGTGGTATGAAACAGATTGAGTCTGACTTCTATGGACAATATACTCACATAGAATTGAAGAAACTTTGATTGCTAGACTAATTACTAGATATGACATAAACTTTTCTAGATGGATTCGGACTGAGATGTATATGAGAGCATTTAGTAAGACCACCACCTTACCCTTTCCTTATTTGATATAGTAGTTGTATGATGCGTCCAGAGTGCTACCTATTTCTTAGGTAGATTAGTGAATCAAGGTGACCCCCATGGCATACATTGTCTTGATTAAGGATGCAACAAACTTAATCCTTGCACATAAAGTGCTTCCACATTCTTCTTCTAGTACGACCCATTGTGAGGGGCCTTATGTTCTTGATGAGCCTATTGATAGGAAAAATGTGAGTATTAATATTGAAATATGTGATAAGATATCTTATCCCATGACTACTATAGGCGGTGAGGAGGCTACAGGAACATCTACACCTGCCTCAGCCTCTACTTCAACATCAGCCAAGGTTACCCTTTACCCGTCACCCAATAGCTACTAGGATTTTTTGGTGTGCCATGTGAGTTTCTAAAATATATGGTTGACAGACAGCGGGAGGTGACTGAGTGCATCACCTAGAAAAAGATGCAGTTACCCACTTTCCTCGGGCAGGTCCGACCATGGGTCCAAACCATTTTAGAGGCTTCCAAATTTATATTTGAGTGAAGGATGATGACAACCATGGAAGAGTATACTAGAGAGATGCATACATATATAGGAAACTTAGTGTCTTAAATGAGTGCACGACTGGATCAGGTCCAGGCACCAGACTTTCGTCCCTATGCAAGAAGATGGCTACATTGCATTTAAAGGCATAATCATTTTCTAAGAGCTGTATTTTAGTCATCCCTTTAGCCAACAACAAAAAACCCAGTGTATTCCCTCTAAGTTGGGCCTTGGAATGGTAGAATGTATGCAGTTCATACCGCTACCTCTGGAGAAGTAGAGAGGTTGTTTTTGATAGACCCCCGGCTTAAGATAAAGAAAATTAGACCCAAACACAATTAAATAAGAAGAAAGATGGATGGTATAACATGAAAAGGAATAAGAAATAATAAAAATAAAACTCAGAGTAATAAGAAATAAAATAAATTAGCGTAATAGAAAAAAGAGACCCAACCCCATCTGATTGGGCTCCTATCTCTAGACCTAATCCTAGGGTTATTATCCTGACTCAACCTGAGCTCTTCTAACTAATTACTAAATCCACGCATACAACCTAGCCTTCTACCCTTATCCGTGACCTCCACACCTTCCTATCTAGGGTAATATCCTCAGTAAGTAGAAACTGCTCCATATCATGTCTAGTCATCCCTCTAGTCAATCCAGATTTTATGTATCCATTAACCTAATCTCCTACTATGGTATTTTATCTCTTTTTGGAAGATGAGGTGACCCAAATTATTGGGTCTAAGAGAGGCCGTGAGAAAGAGTTATAGGAACAACTATGGATTTTCAACATGTCCTAAAAAAGGTAGTTCACGATTCGATCACTTTCAATTGATAAGCAAAGACATGCTAAGATGGCAGCAGGTGCCTCTTCTAGTTGTGAACCACCTCCTCCAGCTGAGCCATGTGATACCTCAATTAGGGGCAAGTCAAATTCTGACGGCTAGAGCATCCTAGGTATGTCTTCATCTCTTGTTTTTATTTTGTAGTATGCACTAGGGATAATGCATAGTCTTTCGTTTGGGGTGGGGATATACCACAATTGAGATTTTTTTCTTTCCATGTTTTGTTTTTTCATCGGTTGCATTATCCTAGTAGATTCATCATGTTTAGGTTACGTTTGTGTCGTTATTTGAAAAATAAGGAACCTAAGGGTAACTAACATATTTTGTATGTTCTTAAGTTTTTTGAAAAAATGATAACCCTCCAAAATTAATTTTTGTGAACTGTGTGATGTAAATATTTGTATGACTGGTGCGTGAATCTTGTCATGGCATTAGGATTAGGGATAAAATAATTATAGCTTAACATTACATGAACTAGATAGGTAGTAGTTTATGACATAACCCAGTACCATGTGTGTGAGGTACTTACCTAGTTCCCTCTGTGCATTTAATGCAAAACATGTCCGGTTAGTCTTTCCTTGGTTGTAGGATATTTGTTAAGGACATGATCAGAGGTTGTGTTTTACTTAGTCCAATCTTAACCTAAATAACTATCCAAGTATGAATAAGTATCTCTTGATCCCTGATTTGCACCTACATTGACATATTTTATTATTCTTCACCTTTTCAATTCCCCAATTGATTACAATAAACCTATTTTGGTTGTGGTCCCTCCCTGGACACTCTGCACCTCAACTTAGGAAAATCACCTAAGTTGTGGGTGGCTATCATAGGGTTGTATAGTTAAATTGGGTATGCAGTAGGTTGTTTAATGTAAAGGAAAAAGAAATAAAGGTTTAGTGTGGTAGAAAAAAAAAAGAGAAAAGGAAAAATAAAAAAAGAAAAAGAAAAGAGAATAAATAAAAAGCAAAAAAAGAAAACCACACCCAATCTGAAAAATCATTAGAGGAGAAAAAAGGAGAAATAAAAAAAGAATGGTTGAGAAGTATAGACATAATGAATTTTTAGTGTCCACGAGGGCGAGTCACTAGTTCCCAAATGTCTCATAATTTTCCCCAAGCTGACATTACAAGTCTAGTAAAGTCCTATAGTGATCCTAATCTAATTGTTTGAAAAACTAAGGTATAGAAAATAAGGGCAAGCCTATGGTACTCTATGCACATTGATTGGAACTTCTTTTTTGAGAATAGGTGACTTGATATAGTCCCTTGTATTGACACGATATGATAGTGTGAGAGTTGGGACTTCTTTTATATGAGGGTATATGGGTTATGTTTTTAACTGCTTATCTATTTGGGTAATACAAATTGTATATGTGCTTGGTTGTTTGCTGTTAATATATTTCCATTTCTTGATTCCTTTGTGTTATACTTTTTACTACATAGATCCATACAGTGGTTTTGAAAGTTTGAAATAGGAAGGGGTACGAGCTTTTGAGCTAAACTTGAGTTGACTGCCATAGGTGCCATAGGATTCTTTTAATAAAGCATTGTCTGTTCTTTGTTATTTGTTAGTTTCCTAGGGTCATGGAAATATTCTAAGTTGATAATGTTGATGTGTCACGGTTTTATCGCACTTCCAATACTTAAAATCAAAAAATATGCCTATACTTAGGTCCTTTTTGTTAGATGTAATGTGTTTTTGTGTATATTCTGCAGAAAATAGGTTTAGAAGAAAAATAGGAAAAAATACAAAGTATATTAGAGAAGGCCACTTATGGACCTACCTACAACCATTATAAGTGGCCCCATAAGTGCCACGGGAAAGTTATGAAAGTCTAAAGTTCGAGTCTGATAGTTACGAAGGCCACCTATGGGGAAAAAGTGGCACCTGCGACCGTCATAGGTACCTCATAGGTAGATTATCTTATGCTGGAATTTTTCTTTGAGACCTACGAACCTACCTAGGGTCTGTAGGTAGTACCCATGGTTCGTAAGTGGGTCCGTAGGTAGATGTCGTCTTAGTTTTCCTATTTTTTTCTGATTTGGATTTTTAGGTTTCTGATGTATCCTATAAATACCCCATTGATGTTTTGTTATTAGATTACGCACTCTTGATACCTATAATATTATACTGATTCTGAGATACACGTTTGATATTGGAATTCTTGTTCTTGACTTTTATGGTTTGAGATTAATTTGAGACTCTGGTTTTCATTCTTAATTTATTGTGATATTATTCATATGCTTTCTATTATAAATTCTATGAATGTTCTTTCAAACATGATCAACTAAACCTCTTAACTAGGTTTATGGGAACCCTGATGGAATAACAAAGTAGAGAAAGTGCAAAGCCTTTCTTGATTGATGTTTATGAATGCATTATGGCTTTCTTCATATTGATTGCCTTCTTAGGAAATACAGATGTTAAGAGCCTGCCTGTATTTGATACTAGCTCAAGAGAGAGGTTGAGATTATGAAAAGAATATCATAATAGGAATTTGACATTACCAACCTTTATCCAATTACCTTGAGATTGAGCAGAGATAGTTAGTCTAGGATCTAGGACAAAGGTTAGTAATGCAACACTCTAAGATTGAGTGGAGATGAGTGAAATTCACCTAAGGGTGTCGAGAGATGATTGTTGATACATAACTTGTTAGATTTTGCATGCAAAGCAACATGATAGTTTGATAAACATGATAAGTCTGAGAAGTTTGGAAGTCAGGGGAAAAATTCGTAGTATTCGGTCACATTGATTTCAACCTAAAGTGATCAAGCATTGTTACTAGTACTGTTTTCACAAAATCTACCCATTTACTTTCTGCACTTTCCGACTACATCAACAAGTTCTTGATAATAATTTTTCCTATTCCTTATGGGTTTGAACCTGACCTTTTTTGGGTTATTTATTTGACAGTGACCATGTTATACTTTCTAGGAGGTGTAATTTGGGCGACATCATATTTTCATAAGAACCTGGTTCATGTTTTCGTAGTTAGTACTTGTTATTTTCAATTAATATCAAAGAAAGTCTTTTCTATTATAGGTAATTCATCCAAAAGGATCTGATGGATATTCCTCTAACTACTTAGAAAGGTTCCACACATACAAGACCACCTTTGTTTAATGGTAAATACTCTAGTTGGTGAAAGAGTAGAATGATAGATCACATAATTAGAGAAAGTCCTAATCTATGGAATATTATTTTAGATAGACCTATAATCCCTATAAAGGCCTCTGATCATGGAAAGACTCAGGTTCCTAAGGAAATAAAAGAATGGGATGCTGTTGAAAATGTGTAAATCTAAAACAATGCCAAATTAAAAAAAATCTCATTTGTAGTATAAGGCTTGATGACTATAATAGAATTTCTTCTTTTAAAGCAACTAAATATATTTGAGAAACTTTTTAAAATACCCATTGATTTACTTCTCCTATCATGAAAGCCAAGATTGATAACTTAAATAGACAATATGGACTATTTGGAATAAAAAAAGGGATAAACTATCCATGACATGCGTACATAATTTACTTATTAGGATAAGTTATTCCCGTAGGAAAGGCTATTCAAAAGCTTCTTAGTTGTTTTCCTGAGTCATGGGAAAGTAATGGAAAAGTTATCACTGAAGGTTGAGACCTTAATAATCTACAAATGGATGAAATCATTGGAAAAGACAATTTATGACTTTAGATGAGTCAAGATTAAGGAATAGAGACCAAGAACAAGGAGATAACTTTGTCTGATAAAGCAACTAAAATTGTTGACTATGAAGAAGAGAACCTAGCCCTAGTAACTATGAAATTCAAGCGGTTGTACAAAAGAGGTAAGAACTTTCAATGGAGAACTCCAAGGAATCTTGATAAGGACACGTGTGAACAACTCTATCAAAATTAAGGGGTCCCTAATCACGTTATCAAGTTTTATCTACTATGTCCTATGGAACTTAAGAAAAATGTTACTAAAAAGACAAAATACCAAAGGTGGGACAAAGTTCTATCCTGACACATAAAGATGGCATCATAAGAGGCTGACATGGCTATACAAAAGCACTTGGAAGCCATGGAAGACATTAATGATGATTTGATGAGGATGATTATCAAAATCATCACTGTTGTCAATGCTTAAATATGCCATTCTTACCCTTATTGTTGGATAAGACTCAAATATGACAATGATCAAGGATATATTAAGGTATGATACTTTAATCTTAAACATGACTTAAAAAAAATATTCTAAAAGAAAACTCTAATCTCTCTCATTTGTTCTTATAGATTTCTACTATTCTAATTAATCTTATAAAGATCAATTTATGAATGATTATGCATCTATGATATTGGAATAAACTCTCTCTGAAAAATCATTAAAAGAATTCTCTCACAAAGAACAAACAAAGACAACATTATTTAGAAAAAGTTGGACGATGTCATCAAGAAATTGATTATCAGTCTCCAATAAATTCCTAGAATATAATGCATTTTTAAAAGAGATAAATATAACTAAAGTTGAGTTTAGAACATTGTTAAAGGTGGACTAAATCCTGAACCTTGCTATCTTATATTCAAAATAGTCCTTAAACATTGACTAGGATTTAAACTTGAAACCTATAGAGCTCTATGAATCAACGTCTCTATGTTAATTTTGTGTACTTCTTGTGGTAAGGAAGCACATCTCATAAAATAGTGTTCTGCACAATTTTGAGTTTAAAAAATTAATTCAACTTTGTCAATTAGTTTAGACATCAAAATTGAGGAAAACTCCTAGAAAAATTAGAGTCTCCCTTATTGGGGTATAGAGATTTGATTCATCCTTCTACTATCACGACCCGAGACTTCTCCTTGTCATAACACGATGCTTAGAGTCATAAGTGTCCCTAAGCTAACCCATGGCTTGGCATTAGTAATGCACACTAAAAAAAGTAACAAACTTTGGGCGAAATGTAATTGATATAAACTGATGATGAATAGAAATAAAGTCAATGCTAATACCATCTGGAATATTCAATGAAACTAAATATATAAACATCTATCTGAAAGCCTCTAAACATGATGAGTTGTTGGTACAGGTCCCTAACTAACTGTTACTAACTAAAATAAATAAATTACTGAAAATAAATAACTCATAACTAGTCCTTGCTGATGAGGACTCACCAAGATTACATCAGAGTGGCTCGTGGATGTGCTAAGAGTGGTTTGGGTACTAAGCACCCAAATATATATGATGATACAATATGGCTCAAATTAGTATGTTATCAGTACTTTGAATGTACTAAGTATGCGAGATGGGAAGCTAACTAATATGTATAAACTGAACAAGAATGCATGAATATGTAAACTGAATGCAAGACCATGTATAACCATGTTCTAGATAAACTGAATATTAAGAACTTGGTCAAGAAAACCTAGAATGAACATAAACTGAAACTAAACTGAGGATTGTGGGAGCTAACAATAACCGATATGCCCTAATCTAATCTAATCTAATCGGGGTCCAACCTATAACACCACTTGGAAGGGTGATATCACCTTTCCATGGGTACCAACAATGGATGGCGTGGTTCGACTAAACTATTGACCCAAAGGACTAGGGTGTCATGCCCCTACTAATGGGGTACCCCTTATAACCTAAGGTGGCATTGTAGTTCTGAAACTTAAGGACTGCTATTATTGGTATCTACATAATAAACCAAGGAGTTGTTATCCCTACGTTTACTCGATGCTATGTATTACTCCCAAATAAAAGACACTGATGTATAAACTGAAAAAAAGGATAACTAATATGCTCTAGGCGTGGTGTTCTAAAAATAACACTGCATGCATAACTTGGAATGTTCAAGAACATGTAAACTGGTATATGTTTAAACTTCAAGGTATTGGGTGTTTTTAACCTACCAGCTTCGACTAATGAATTGAACATGATAGCATTAAAAAAGTGTGATATAGAAATTTCACAATTTAAAACAAACAAACCCAACAACTTATCATGATGGGGAAATTCATGATTTTCAACATGGGAGAACATTAATATTTTGGGAAAACATGTTTTTATGGCTTTACTACAAAGTAAACTTAGGAATTTAAAGGAAACTCATATTTGACCTTGAACCCAATTCAAGGGGAAGGGAATTTTCCTAGAGAGTTAAAGAGTTCTTAGGACTCAATGGGTAGATGGGACCCATTGATGAAATCCCACATACCTAAATGTAATTTCTTGGAGAACTCCTTAGAATTGATCTTGAACTTAGGAAACCTTAATTTGCTTTGGAGAAAAAGAGAATCACTTTATTTCGACTAAGTGTAATGATATTAGGATTCATGAGGTGTTAAGGTAAATTAATCCTTCAATGACTGATGCTGGAATTCCCACATAAGGTGGGTTTGGGGTTAAAATAAATGGGAAATTACCAAAATCCCCATTTAACATTGTGCAGAGTTTTCTGTTTCTAGTCATCATGAGTCACCCAACAACTCATTACGACTGGTCACAAGTCATGGTCTGTGTAGTGACCTGAGGTCCTAAGTTCTGAGCCCTCAATATTAAGGAAATGACTCCCCATCTTACCAACTCATTTGGTCTAATCATGAGTCATCAAGAGTAGTCATGGTCTAAGACTCGATTATCTAGATTTATTACTAGTGTAACAATGGGTCCACTCAATGAATCATTATATCTCATAACAAGTTGTGAGCTAGAATCGCTACCTCTATGCAAAATTTGAGACCCTCACTAGAGTGGAAACGACTCTTCTAGTAACAACTCATTATATCTAGTAATGACTCATTGCCAGAGTCGTTGTCACTGTCAGTTAGACAGGGCCTTAGGAAATTTTCCTTAACTTTTTCCCATAACATCGGATTAAGGCGAGACTAGTGGCATGGGAAAGCTAATTTAATGGACTATATTTTGATAGGTGTAGACCTTGAAAACTTAGGGTATTATAATATCTCCCCTTTTAGATCATTTATCTTCAAATAAAACTAAGTAAGAAGAGATATTAGGTGAGAGTTAAAATATTGCGCTAAATATTTATGAGCTGAATCATGAACTGACATCTGAATTATATGAATGAAACATAAACTAAACTAAAATCATGAATACATGATATAACATCAAGTTAGCTAAATCGCTGAGATAGAAATGAAAGAATTAATTAATTCAGGAAATCTATTACCTCAAGCCATAACTAGATTTAAAGAGAAGAAATAGGGGTACTTGGTAATCATATGTACTTCTGCTTCCCAAGTGGCGCCCTCAATTGATTAACTTCTCCATAGATCCTTTACTAAAATGACCTTTTTATTCCTCAACCTACGAACCTGATGATCAAGGATCTCAACTGGGACCTTTTTATAAGAGAGGCTATTTTCAATCCCAATCCTCTCTAAAAGGACTACTGAGGTTGGATCACCAGCAAAGAGACATGAAAGACTGGATGCATTGATGACAACTTTGTAGGAAATTCTAGCTCATAGGCTACCTTTCTATACCATCTCAATATTTTATAGGGGCCAATATAACGGGGACTAGCTTCCCTTTATTACCAAATCTCTTCAAACCTTTCATAGGCTATGTATCTGGAAGAAGATCTATTCCAAAGTCGATTTATCTATCGAGAGGAAGTCTTTGTATATATTCTAGAAATACCTTTGGAAACTCATTCACTACTAGAACCTATTTGAGACTCAGGATTCTGGATCTCAATTCCTTTACTAGAACAAGAAGATAGATGCACCCTTTGGAAATTATTTTCCTTGCCTTAAGGAAGGAGGCAAACCAAACTATTGGAACTGAGGTTCTACCCCTCTATTCTAAGACAGGCTCATTAGGAAACTAAAACTAGACTACTTTATTTATATAATCAATTGTGGTGTAGTAAAAGTGGATCCACTCCATGCCAAAAATAACATCAAAGTATGTCATCTCTAACTCTACGAGATCGACTTAAGTGTCCTTACGGAATATTGTAACTAAAAACTTTTCTATACCAGTCTGGCTATTACTAAGCTATCAACTAAACTAACAACTAAGATAGGTTCTATAAGGATTTCAGGACTGACCCAAAAATCTACTGCTATGTAAGGAGTCACTAAAGAAAGTATGGCTCCAAGATCTAATAATGCAAACACATGAAGGTGAAAACTTGAAACTTACTAGTAACCACATCATAAGAACTCTCCTAATCCTATCCAGTTTGAAGGGTATTAAGTCAATTCTAAAACTGTCCATTGGTTGCCCTAGAAGCGGTACCCTACTGAGTTGGGTGACCTACTAGAACTGATGAGGATTTAGTCTGGCCCTGTTGATGATTAGTTTTACCACCGCACATACCATCTAGATAATCTTTTATTCTGTGTCCTTATCTGCCATACCTAAATCTTGTATCACTGCCTTCCATGCACTTACCTTTATGGCTTTTACCACATATGTTGTAACGTGGGTTAGTACGGCCACTATTTATGCTAACCTAGGACTTAGTGCCTAGTGCTATATCATGAGTATCCTATCTAAATGTAGGTACTAAAGCACTAGTAGATGATAAGGCTGGAGTTAAAGATTTTTGATGAAATTGAGAATGATTTCCACAGTCTGAAGTTTACTGAGAGAAGCTAAAACTACTGGTCCTGACCCTCTTAATTTTCCTTTCTTTATCCTTGATCTTCTCTTCCTTAATCTACTGTGAATGAAACATCAATATATAGAGAGGTTCATTTACTTAATCAACATATCCATGGTATACTCCTTAACCATATACTCAAAAATACTATATACAAACTTTCTCATTCGAGCCTTAAAATTAGCCACCATATTTGGAGCATACCTTGCCAACTGAGTAAACTTGAGGGAATACTCCTTCACACTCATACTACCCTACTTTAAGTTAATAAACTCTTAAACTTTGGCTTCCCTAAACTCAAGTGTAAATAACCTACCCAAAAACTAAATAACAAACTTATCCTTTTCCATAGGCCCTACATCAACACCTCTATCTTTCTTTTACTGCTTGACCTAGATTTAATCTACTCCTTGCAATTGGTGAAAATCTAAGTCACCTCTTTCAATTGAGGTGACACCCATGGTCACAGTCACCTTCTACACATTATCCAAAAATTCCTTGGATTCTCCTCAGTCTTAGATCCAAAGAACATTGAGGGATTTATCAGAGTGAACTCTCGGATCCTAGTTGCCATGTATTCACTACTGGGTTTTCTAGATAATAATTTGTTGGTTATTCTAAGCAGCCATAAATTGGGATAATTCTGTGAAACAAACCCTGAATTCAACATAAGAGACCTACTCATTTAGAGGGTATTAGAGAATAGGAAGGGTCCTATCTAGTCTTTATTCCTCCATCCGTTAGCCCTTATAGGAGGCATTTTCTATACATGTGTAGAGGACAAGTTATAAGAAGAAGTGTAATAGAGCTTACACTCCATTGCACGATATGAAAATTGAAAGAAGTGAGTCTTTTCTAAAATATTTTGTATCCTCTCTCCCATTAGGTTGGCGAGCATCAAACCTATGAACAAGACTGCTTAATATGGATTTTATACACCCTAGGATACGTTAAATCATTTTATCTGATGCCAAGTATTTCACAACCCTTATACTACCCCCTAAACGTAACATGGTACTTAGAGCCACAAGTGACCCAAAGATAGCCCATGGCTTGGCATAGGAAAAGAACACTGAAAGAAAGTAACGAACATTGAATGGAAGATAACTGTAATAAATTGATAATGAATAGAAATAAAGTCAATATAAATACCATCTAAAATATTTAATAAAATTGAAAATCTAAACATTTGTCTGAAAGCCTCTAAACATGATGAGTTGTTTGGAAAATCCCCCAACTAACTCTTACTAACTGATATAAATAAAGTACTAAAAATAAACAAATCACAGATATGCTAAGAGTGATCTCGGTACTGAGCGTTCGAACTTATATTTTGAGACTCTATAGCACAAAGAAGTATATGATTAGTACTATGAATATACGGAGTATGCGAGATGGGAATCTAACTAATATGTATAAACTAAACATAAATGTATGAACATGTAAACTAAATTTAAGACCAAGTATAAATATGTGATAGATAAACTATATAATTAAATATTGAATACTTGGTCAAGCAAACCTGAACT
Organism: Capsicum baccatum var. pendulum; assembly: GCA_030864225.1. Classification (NCBI taxonomy): domain Eukaryota; kingdom Viridiplantae; phylum Streptophyta; class Magnoliopsida; order Solanales; family Solanaceae; genus Capsicum; species Capsicum baccatum. The sequence goes on from CM061560.1 coordinate 165,540,418, forward strand.
GAACAAAATCTAAAACTAAACTGAGGACTGTGAGAGCTAACAATAACTGACATGCCATAATCTGAGCTAATTGGGGGCCTACCTATAAAACCAATTGGAAGGGTGTAAGTTCCTTGCAAAGGGTACAAACACTGGCTGGCGTGGATCCATAAAACTAATGTCCCAAAGGACTAGGGTGTCATGCCTCTACTAATGAGGGGACCCCTTAAAACCAATTGGAAGGGTGTAAGTTCCTTGCAAAGGGTACAAACACTGGCTGGCGTGGATCCATAAAACTAATGTCCCAAAGGACTAGGGTGTCATGCCTCTACTAATGAGGGGACCCCTTATAACCTAAGGGTTATGTATCTGAGTCATGAAAGTAAAGAACCGAGTGATCAATATTAGAAAATTCATTTTCCAACGTGGGGGTAAAAGTGACCATAGAGTTTTGAGTCCCCCTCATTATTTTTTCATCACTAGGGAGGTTTGAGTCCTCCCATAAATCATTACATGATTGGGAGATTAAGTTGCCTTAGTGTATGTTTGGAGGTGAGAGTCCCACATGTTTTCAATTCGTATAGATACATGCATTAGGGCCCAACCAGAGGGTGTGAGTTGGGGCCCATATAGCCTATGGGTACTATTATATAACGGTTGAGCTACATAACCCAGGCTAAAGTTTTATGTGCATATTATGCAGTGAAAAAGGTGTTTTTGGCTATTTTTTGTGCCATTATGGATGATTGGGACATTTCCGGCTTGATCATGATAAAGCATATTCGAGAATCAAAAAAGATCTAAAAAGATGACTCTCGACACTTACTATGTCCACCTACGATCGAAAGTAGGCAAAAAAAGAACTAAAAGTACAAAATCCCAATTGAGGACTTGTAGGAATTTTCCATCTGGTAATTGCGCTTTATACCTACACCCAGAGTCGGGCTTCAGGTACTACTTGCGCTCAGTACCAGATCGTGGGTACCGACCACTTGTGGCCTCCGACCCTGTTTTCTTCTATTTTGTTTGGGCTATTGTTTTAGCATTTCTTCATGTACTGTAAATACCCTTTATGTATTTTTTTAGTCGGAGTTACATACTTTTGATACTCACAAATATATTCTTATTCCAATATTCGATTTTGATCTTGGGATTCTCTTGTATTGACTTTGGTTCATTAATTTAGTTATGATTATGGGTTTTATTACTTCTTGTTATTGTTATTTCATCTAGGCTTTCGATTATGAATGCTCTTAATTTCTTCACAAGCATGAGTTGCTAAAACCTATATTTAACGTTATGGAAACCTTGGTGAATTGACGAACTAGGGGAAATGCTTTTGATGTTCAAAATTGATACCCATGCGTTCATTGATTTATCTTTGTTATGATAGTTTTGTTAATGGGTGTATATGTTAAGGTCCTTCCTAGATATTTTGGCTTACTCCAAAAGAGGAGTAGTGACTAGGAAAAGATAAAGACAATAGTAATTTGGAGTTTAATTGTCGATCTATGCTTCTAGGTTCTATCTTGGTAAGATGGTTAGATTTCATCTAATAACAAGAGACTTAAAAGGAAATATTTAATTGGGATCAAGATAAGGGTTACTAAGGTGACATCTTGATACTTAAAAGTAAAGAGTGAAACCCCTTTGCTCGTCCAAAATACTATAGAAGGTACATAACTTATCGATTCTGAGTAGAAAAGAGATGAACATCCTACAGAGGTTTGTGATGTTGTACTGATACGCCCAAATTACACCTCTCTTACGAGAGATTAAGCGGTCACTGTCAAATATAGAACCCAACCAGGTTGGGTGTTAAATCCCACAGGGAATACTGTGTTACTAAGTATTATAGTTGTTACTGGACTATTGGTCAGAGGTTCCTGAATGGGGGGTTTTGGTTTAAATTTGAAATGTTAGTTAAAATATAACAATGAAGCAATATGTGTATTAATATTTGATCACAGAGAATGACAAGTTAGGGTTATGTCCACCTTGTAGCTTTTACTTCTCTATTAAGTATGAGTAATAAGGATTTATACATGCATGCACTTATAGAGATATGTATTTTAATTCTAAATCCAATTATTTCTCAACCATCAAGGATTTATTCACCTTAGTTCTCTCGAATCCAAAGTGTACAATCAATCATACGAACTCTCCAAGTAGTTAATCCTGCTAAGGCATTAACGTGTAAAATAGAGGTTGGAAAACCTATTTTCTTGTCACTACTCTCTTTTCCAAACAGTAAATTTTCTATCGAACAAGTTATTGCTATAATGGCACATTTCGTATGTTTGCAACCACGAGAATTCAATCATAATGAAGAGAGTAATGATATAAGTGGATTAACATATCATAAATTCAAAAACCCATAGCAATAGAGAGTATACTACAAGGTTTCCATAACCCTAACAAATAAATTTAGCTACTCATGAATAAAATGAAAATCACAATAGAAATATTCATCATACCAAAACTTAGAACGATCTTGGTGGAGAAGATGAATAGTGAAAATAAGAGAGAAAAATGTTTCTCTCTCTCTCTCCTCAAGCTAAGCCTCTTTCTCTTGTTTTCAAAATAATACAAAATTTGAATCCTCAATGAAAATTCAGCAACAAGTCTTTTAATAGCCTTCTATCTCATAACTTCCTTCTAAGTCCTCAACTTATTATAAATGACAAATTTTCCCAGGAGAAAGTTCCCATGCATCACATTTGGTCCAGATTGTAGTTTCTAGGCTCCACATTTGGTCTAGGTTGCTACTCTCTCTTGTGTTATATGCCATCCGCATTTCATAGTCCCATAATGTTTTCATCTACCTTATTAATACCTGAAATCATGCTAATCACATCGGTTAGCTCAATTACATAGAAGTAGAGTAAAAATATAATAAACTAGGAACTTTGTTCTCTAAACATAGCTAAAATATGGATAAATTATGGTGCTTAGGCGTATAAATACACCCAAGATCATGTACCTACCCCTCCTCCTAAAGAACTAAAAGATATTATTGATCGACAGACTAGTGAGATATTAAATCATGCTTAAGCTGTGGGAGGACAACTTAAGAAGCTCAGTGGGTAGCTAGGGAGGGAGAGCTATCTAAGCGGAGACAAACAACAAATTTCCGAGTAGAACTCGATAGGAATCAGAACAGAGCTAGAGGTTACCATGTTCAATTAATACCAACATATCAATATGTGCAACCATATATCAATGAAAAATAAGACTTGGGATATGTTGAGTCAGCAGATTTTGGAGCCATAGTTCCTCCTATTCTACCCCCAAGTATCAAGTTTGGCATCACAAGTACAATAATCCAACTTCTAAATTTGAAGGGTGTATTCACAGGCATGCCTACAGATGATTCAAACTCACACCTTGAAAATTTCCTCAGGATCTACAGTTCATATAAAAATCTAGGGGTGAATCAGGAAACACTCATACTGAGGCTATTTCCCTTTTTACTTATAGGAGAAATATCTTTATGATTAGGGGAACTGCCAAGAGGATATATAAATACATGGAACAATTTGTGCAAGCAATTCTTGAATAGTTTCTTTCCTTTGTCTAGTTTGTTGCAACTTAAGGATGACATTTATATTTCAGGCAGCTGAAGTCAAAATTTATGTACAAGGAATGGTTCAGGTTCAACAAGAAGCTGAGCATGGTTCCCTTTCATCGGTGTCAGTGATGAGATTATTAGAGATATTTACTAAGCTTTGACTATCAGCTCCATAGCCATGGTAAACACCATATCTGAAGGAGCTTTTATGAGACTATGCTGGGAGGTAGCTTCAGAGATGTTAGATTAGATCTCACTCACTAACCTAGGGTGGCAAACTCAGGAGGCTGAGAGGGGATCTCATTCTTATGCAATTGATGCCCCCGAGACAAGAAAGCAGCTGATGACACAGTTGCATAGGAGATTACATTGCTGAGAACTAATCTTGTGGTACTAGCAAAGCAGATTGTAGCAGTAACTTCTGAGAAGGTAAATGTAGTATTAGAACACGGTCAAATTCAAAAGTTTATGAGTTAAAATTGGATGAGAAAGCAAATTATTTGGATCATCAGATGGCGGGTTTCTGAGCCTAAGGGTAAGGGAACCAAGGTCGGAACTATTGTGAAAGAGATAGTGACTGTAGCAAAGATAGAGATAGTGACAGGAGGGAAAAGGATGACTATAGAGAGAAGAGAGATAAGTACATTAAACCTAAAAACGAGATACATAATACAGAATAGAAGAGATGTTAGCTAAGATAGTGAACGGTTATGAAAGTCAAGAGTTCAACTTTAAGGAGATTAAGGCCAACATTTTAGGATTGAGCAATAAGGTAGAGTCATATGCCACTACTATCAAGAATTCGAGCACCAGTCCGAGAAGATGTCAACAACTCTGAACAAAAGGTGGCCAGGTACCCTTTTGTGAAACATAGTACAAAATCTAAAAAAATGATGTTCATGTACTTACTATTACCACGATGAGTGGTATCACTACCAAGGATTCCCCATGACCTACTGTAGAATATATTAATGATTTGACACTTATTGTTGATTCTAAAAAGGTAATAGGTGATAAAGGTAAAGTTGCTAAAGATAAAGGTAAGGGTTTGATCGTCGACCCAAAAATCAAATAGATTCTGAGACCACCCCCACCTTTACCTTAGAGATTAAGGAAAAAGAAAGAGGAAGGTAAGTTCAAGCGGTTCATTGAAAAAGAAAGAGAAAGGTAAGTTCAAGCGGTTCATTGAGAAGCTGAAAGAATTGATCTTGAACATACCTCTTCTTGAGGTATTAGAGTGGATTCCTAGATATGCAAGTTTATGATACAATTGGTCACAAGGAAAAAAGGAGCGATAATTGAGGATATTAATTGTGTGCACCACTAGAGTACCGTCAGGACTTGGATTTTTTCCTAGAAAAAATGTGAAACCAGTGCAGTCACTACACCATGCACTATAATGTCATCCTAATTTGTAAAGTCTTGTGTGATTTAAAAGCTAACATTAATTTGATGCCTCTGGCCATGTTTAAGTAATTGGGCTTAACTCTCCAAAACCAACTTCAATACGACTATTGATGGCTGAACACACAGTGAAAGAAGCCTATGGAAATCTCTTTTAATGTTATTATGAAGGTGGATAACATCATCTTTCCAGTTGGGTTTGTCATCCTGGACTGTAGGGTTAACACCGAGTTGCCCATTATATTGGTAAGATAATTCATGGCCACAAGTACAGCTATGATTGACATGGAAAAAGTTGAGCTAAAATCCTAAGCCAATAGTGAGGAGTCTACATTCAATATCTGAAAGTCAATAAAGTAGTCAACTGACATGAGGATAGTATCAGTGATTAATTGTATTGATGACCCTTGAGGATATTCCCATAGGTATCTTGATGATTTCAGAGTAGTCAAGATACATATATTGTAACACGGCGTTAAATTAAGCACCGCATGCGAGGCAACCTATTGGCTTATTGGTGAAGTTTGAGTAACCAACATATCCACGTCGTGCCACAATGTTAAATAAAGCGTCGAGTGGGAGACAACCTATTATTTATAGTGTTCATTTTTTTTTAGGTTTATAGTTCTTGTACTTATGTAAAATATGGTAAAAGAAAATTGCTACATTCATCGATTTTTAGGTAAAGGGGATTTTTTATCAACCCATGATAGTCCCAAGTCCCACACGGTAAGTTGGGTAATAAGTTGAAAAAGTTGAAATTTTGAGGATAAAAATGGAAAGTTATGGACTTTGGCATCCAATTTATCTTTTGGTACCTAAAACTTAGGTTACAGGACCATGAGTAACTAAAAATATTGAAACACCAAGTCCAAATTACAGGATAACGAGCCAAAACTTTTTGCCTGGCACATGCACCCAGTATCTATTACCACAGGTGAAAATTGTGTCTTGCACCTGACCGCAGGTGCTGGATGCAGGTAGTTGCCGCGGGTAGGCTATATGTGGGCACTATTTTTAATTTAAATTTTGGGCCCACCAACACTTATATATGATCTAAAACAGTCCCCACATATATTTAAGCAACCTTAACCTAGTTCTAAGTCATTTTAATTCTCAAAACTTCACTTTTTGCGTTGTTAAAACTTTACTCTTATAACACAAACTAACCCCACACATAAGTAAAGGCTATATCAACACTTATTTGAGATACCAATTTGTTCCAAAATGCTAAAAAAATGTACCAACTTTGGTTTGCTTGACTTCTTTATTATTATCTTCCAGTTCTTCATATAAGAGGTAAATTTCCCGGCTCCTAATGGTTATGTATTGATCTATCTATTGTTTAAATAAGTTGCTATGGGTATTACACTACAAATATATAAAAACTATCATGGTTATACGTAAGAGCCTTGAAGTATCCTAAAATCATAATTTAGGGCTGAAGTTAGGCCCCAACAGAAAGTTGAACGTGAATGAATGAAAGTAAGACCATTATTTAAGCATCCTTCTTTGATTCTAAGTATATGAATTATGATAAGTATGTACACATTGGACTCATTGATATTTCAACTAGGTTATATGGGAGCAAAAATTGGGTAAAAATTTGAAAACTTTTCAAATTTTGAGTTTTTTTCAACTTTTTCTACCCCTTACTTTTGTTGAAAACTAACAACTAGTTTTTTAGGTACATATGAAACCTAAAGCTTTGACAAAGCCGATGGATGCTACTTTCAGAATATGGGTAGAGTATCCTAAACCTAGTGGTTCAGGGGAGGAGTATTCAAGGCAGCAACGTAGAGACACTGCAGTTGAGGTGACACATAGAGTCATAAGAGGACAGACTCGCCAGGCTACTCAGTCAGCTGTAGCCAGACCAAGGATAAAGGAAGACAGGATGTCACACCACAAAATTCTCCACCTGATGATAATGATAATGATAATAATAAGGTGACAGAGTCTGAGTATACTCCAAAAGTTACTTTTCAGGACCCCCAATCTAAGGAGGGGTCCTAGGATTTATCTAATGAGATAAAGCAGGAAGAGGCAGCAGTGGAGCCCCAGTCGAAGGAGGGTACCTTTACTCATGCATAATATATAGATGTACCCTAGTATGAGAAGGGTATAGAGTAGGCTACCCACGATGAGTTAGTATAGTAGGGGCAGAGTCCCACTCCTACACATGCCTTAGATGCACCTCCTAAGGAGGGATATCAGAGGTGGTCTATGATAGGGATGTGGGAGATATTTACTATTAACAATCATATCTAGAAGGCAGTCAGCCGGATGAGGTGCATTTATGAGGAGTGCTAGATTGACCTATTGGGGATAGATCGAGTACCATAGTTGTGGGTGGTGTTTGATAGATATTAGATAGAGTGGATGTCTAGGCCAAATAGTTTCTATAGACCCGCTATGGTATGAGAATTTTATGCATCCTACTGAGATATTATAGTTTTTTCTATGAACAGACATCTAGTCTTGATCAGATTCGCTAGCAGCTATAACTTAAGCACACACTAGTTAGAGGGGGTCACAGTTGACATTTCTATAGAGACTCTCCACAGACTTATCATTGGACCAGATTACATTACTCATGTATCTATAGTTGAGTGTAACCATAGGCTGAGGATCACTTATAATTGATATATCATATATGAGGCTGAGCACCAATGTGAGAGGGTTGAGATGCCTAGGTGGATAGTCAGTTATATTTTATCTATGGGTGTTGTGACCCTATGGATTGAGGGGAATGTTTTAATAAAGAAGGGCCTATGACATTTGAGTCAAAGTTTTGGTGGTTACTAATTATATATTGATTGGTAACCACTACTTCAGAAAATACATTAATATGGGAGGGATATACAATGGTTTTTTGTCTAATGGCCGGTTATGCTGTTGATTTTGTTTTCATCCTTTTGAATGAGTTACATGATAGACCCTTTGGGGAATTAACTAATCTACCATTCCCTTCCATGATTTAGAGGTTGTGTGATGAGGCCGGTGTGCCTAAGTTACCACGTGTAGATGACAGGGTAGTTGGGATGATGACTACATAAACTATGACTATGAGGGATATGGTATGTCCAAGATCTTCTAGGAGATCAATACATCAAGAATTAGTACCACAGGCCCAGACTGAGGGCCCAAAAGGTTCCATAGAACCTGATGAGGCACACCAAAGTGATATGGATATTAGTATTAATATAGAGATAGGAGAGTAGAGAGAGGCTCCAGATTTTAGTACATATGGAGAGTGGACACCAGCCACTTTAATTCAGCCCCGACTTCTACCTCAGAGCGAGTGAGTATTCCTTCAAAGCCTACTTGCCTATCCACTTCAACTCCTACTTAAGGTATGATTAATATATCTAGCAAGATTTTGCAAAGATGAGTGGACAATCAGAGTGCCCCAAATACTAGAGTGAGGGTTATTGAGATTGAGATGACTACCCTCTATGAGTAAATAATATTAAAGGTTAGGACTAGTTTTTAAGAAGTCATAGGCCCAATGGGAGGCCACTCTGAGTGCTGCAATGTCTGAACTACGTGCTGACTTCCATACACAAATGAGTTTAAGATATAAGTTGCATCCCAATTCATAAAAATAAATGTGTTGAATGTAACCTAAATGGGGGAGGAGTTAGATATATCATGAGAAGAGGTACACTCTTTCATTGAGAGTTGTGTTACAGCCACTTCCTCAGTTATACCCCAGGTGGTCTAGATATCACCTCCATGTGTACTGAGATAGTTTGATTTCTTCACAGAGGGTAATGAGAAGGTCCCAGCAGTTGGGGACAAGATTGGTCACATAGACGAGTTACATGACCTTGATTTACCATATGACTTGGACATTAAAAAGGCCAGGCATGTTTTGATAAATTTTACGTTCATCGATAGGCAAAGACAAACATTTATAGTAGTGGGTGCATCATCTAATAGTGTACCACCACCACTGTCTTTACCAGCTGATATGCCCCTATCTGGGGATGCTCATTTTTTAGGCTCCTAGTGCGTCCCAAGTATATTCTCACCTTTCTAAAATTTATTTTAGTGCATTGAGGAAAATGTATAATTTTTAGTTAGGGTAAGCATACCATGTTGCTGTGGGTTTTTGTTGTCGTGCATCTTTTTCTATCAATCGCATTACTACTGTTCAACCAACATATCTAGGATAATTTTGTGTCATATTTTATTTTTATTCATATTATTTTGTTTTGGTGTAATTAGGTGATTTTATGTATTTAGGGTAGTAGTCATGTTTTGGCTAATTTTTGATACCTCTCGAAAAATTTGTGTTTTTGAACTGTGTGAATGTATATATGTGTGAACATTATGGATTTTGTTATGAAACTAGGATTAGTGACATGATAATCACTTGCTAATACTTTCATGAACTAGATAGGTAGTAGTTGGTGATATTAACTATGTGTTATGTGTTTGTGAGATACTACGTAGTTTCCTTTGTATGGTGATTTTTGAACTTCCCTAGTTAGTCTTGCCTAGGTTTAAGGATAGTCAGTTAGCACAAAATCAAAGGCAATTTTTTATTTCAGTCCACTTTTATCCTAAATATCCTTCCATGTGTGAAATTATCCCTTGATCCCTATTTTAAGCCTTGTAGCCTATTTTTCTTGTTTCACCATTTACCTTTCTATTTTCATAATGCATATGTTTTGGCCCCGGTCCTTCTTGGAGATTGTGCACCTCAACTTAGGAAAAATGTAGTGTAAAATAGGTATGAAAAAGGGTAAAATAAGAGAAAAAAGATAGTAATGTTGGGTGTGGTACAAAATAAAACAAAAAGAAAAAGAAAATTTATGAAAATAGAAAAAGAAAGAATAAAAGGCCACACCCAACTGAATGTGCAATAAAGAATAAAAAGAGAGAAATTAGGAAGGAACAAAAAGAAAATTGTCTAGTAAGTGAGACCCCAAGGTTAGTGTAGTGCCAAGGAGGCTTAGTCACATGATATGTCCATATGTACTATACTAGTCCCCAAGCCTACATCACAAGCCGAGAAACGTCTTGTAGTGATCCTAACTTGACTATCTAAATGATAAGGCTAATAAAATAAGGGCAAGCCTATGATATTTGACATGCATTGATTGGAACTTCTCTTTTGAGTGTGAGTGTCTCTTGACCTTCCCTCCATTGATAGTCATTATTTCATATGATTGAGTGGGAAATTCTTGTTGTGAGGGAACTTGAGTCATATTGCAAGATATTTGCTTATTTAGGTAGTCTAACTTGTATAGATGAGTGGTTTTCTATTGCTAAAGTAATTGACATACCTTGATCCCATTGTGTCACACTGTTGCACTTTATGTTCATACATATTTGGTTTTGAAAAATAAGATTGGAAGGGGTGTTATATTCTGAGATTTAAGGGTTGACTGACTGCCTTGAATAGCTTAGATTCTCCTAGTTAAGCATAGTTTTATTTTTGTTCTGTGTTTTTTTCTTAGGACATGCAAACGTTCTAAGTTGAGGGTATTGATTTTCTATAGAAATATTGCACTTTCAACACTTAAAATAAAGAAAATATATAGGTTTCTGAGGTTATTTTATTAAATATGATGTTGTATGTTTCGCAGGAAATCATGTTTTGGATGATAAGTTCATGAAAAAAGTGAAAAAGGTGTTTCTGGATACTTTTGGTGAAATTATGGATGATCGGTATACTTTCCTTCTTGATCATGATCAAAGCATGTTCAAGAATTGAAAAAGATCTAAAAATGACTCCTGACATTTACTAAGTTACGTACTGCGTGTAGGACCTACCGACCACATGTAGCAAAGAAAGTACTAGATATCTGAAATCCCGAGAGCTGACTTATAGGATTTTTTCCATCTGATACGTACGTTTTGTACTTGAGCGTGGAGTTAGGACCGCAAGTACTACCTGTGCCATGTTCCAGACCACAGGTACTGACCACATGTGGCCACTAATACTATTTTCTCCTATTTTGTTTGGGTTTTGGTTTCAGGGTTTACTTCTATACTATAAGTACCTTTTATTTATTTTTAGTAGGAGTTACACACTTTTATACTCACAAACATATTTTAATTCCAAGATCTGATTTTGATCTTGGGATTCCCTTATATTGGATTTAGTTTATTAATTCAGTTACAGTTGTGGGTTTTATTATCTCTGGTTATTTTGATTTCATCTATGCTTTCAATTATGAATGTTATTGATTTCTTCACATGCATTATGGCTAAAACCCATATCTATGGTTGTGTAAACCTAGGCGGATTAATAAAGTAGGAAAAGTGTTTTGTTGTTCCCAACCGATACCCATGCATCCATTGCTTTATATTTGTTATGATAGTTTTCTTAATGGGTGCACACATTAAAATCCCTCCTAGAAATTTTTGCTTACTCCAAAATAGGAGTAATGGCTAGGAAAAGATAAAGACAATAGTAATTTGGAGTTTAACTGTCGATCCACTCTTTTAGGTTCTATCTTAGTATGATGGTTAGATTTTATCTAATAACTAGAAACTCTAAAGGTAATAGTTAATTGAGATAAAGATAAGGGTTAGTATGGAGACATCCTGAGACTCAAAACAGAAAGGGTGAAATCCTTCCACTCGTCCAAAAATTTACAAAAGGTACATAAATTATCAATTTTGTATGCAACGTATCAGGCTGATTTAACAAAGCACGATAAGCCTATGAATTTGAGAAGCCAAGGGGAACATAATCCTAGTGTTCACCTCTGATTTATTACAATTTATGTTAATATATGTACTTTCTCAAGATTGATACGTTAAAACCCCTATATACTTTTCTTGTTTGCTCGCTAACTACAATTGCTAAGATCTGGAATTCCACGTGTCCCTTTGGGATTTGACTCCAACCTTAGTTAGGTTACTATATTTTGACAGTGATAGTATCATTATCTAATAGGAGGTGTTGTTTGGATATCATCATGCATCTCAGTCAGCTCCATTATGTCTTTCTTGTAAATTTTATGGTTAGATGCATGGTGGTTTTTGTGAGGAATGTAAGAATAAGGGCTTTAAATGTGGTCAGAATGGTCATCTATAGAGGGGTTATCCTTCTAAGGTTGATTCTGGGACAAATAAGATTCCTGTTGCTACTTTATGTACTCATGCACCAAAGGGTGCTACTTCTTCTTTTGGCTCCGGCATTGGTCAGAACTGTCTGTATTCTCTCGCCACTCGCCAGGATTATAAGGAGTCCCCCAATGTTGTACTGGTACACTTAAAATCTTTTCTTGTGATGTATATTGTTTACTTTATCATTGGTCTACTCTCTCTTATGTGACCTCTTATGTGGCTATTCATTTTAACTTTGGTCCTGAGTGTATTCTAGATCCTTTTTCTGTGTCCAACCCGGTGGTTGATTCCATTATGGATAGAAGAGTCCATAGGGTTTTTGTGATGTCAGTTCATGGTAGGGAGACCTTAGTAGATATAATAGAGTTAAACATGTTAAGACTTTAGTGTGATTTGGGGGATGGAATGGTTGCATTCATGATATGCTTCTCCTGATTGTCGGACCCAAAGGGTCAGTTTCTATTTTCCCACTGACCCAGTAATAGAATGGGAAGGTATCTCCCTAGTTCCTAAGGAAAGGTTTCTTTCGTATCTTAGAGCCCAAAAATTAGTTGCGAAAGGATGCCCCTATCACTTGATGCATGTTAAGGATTTTAGATCTGAAGGTCCTTCTTTGCAAACTATCCTTGTTATTTGTGAATTCACCGAGGTGTTCTTTCATGATCTTCCTGATAATTCTCCCGATGGAGAAATTAATTTTGGGATTTATCGTCTTTCGAACACTCATCCTATTTCTATCCTTCCTTCCAGGATGGCTCCAACTGAGTTGAAGGAACTCAAGGAGCAGTTGAAAGATCTACTTGATAAGAGTTTTATCTTTCCTAGTATGTTTTGGTAGGGTGCTCCCTTGATCTTCATACATAAGAAAGATGGTTCCCTTTAAATGTATAGTGATTACTACCAACTAAATAAAGTAATTGTGAAGAATAAGTATCCACTTATGAGATTGACGATCTCTTTGACCAGCTTGAGGGTGCCTATGTTCTTTTCCAAAATAGATATTCGGTCTGTGTACCACCAGTTGAAGATTTGAGAGGAAGATATCTGTAAGACTACCTTTCAAATATGGTATGGTCATTTTGAGTTTTTGGTAGGGACCTTTGGTTTAACTAATGCCTCAACCATGCTTATGGATCTTATGAATCAGGTTTTTTGTCAGTTCTTAGACTTGTTTGTCATAGTCTTTATCGATGGTATTTTGGCGTATTCCAAAAATGAGGTGGGTCATGCCGATCACCTTCCCCTTGTGTTGCAGAATCTGAATAATCAACATTTGTATGCAAAGTTATCTAAGTGTGAATTTTGGTCGAATGTTCTGACTTATTTGGGTCATGCTATTTCTAATAAAGGGATCATACTGGATCCACAGAAGGTTACAGTGGTTAATAAGTGGCCTAGACCCATGACACCATCTGATATTCAGAGTTCTTGGGTTAAGACAATTACTATAGAAGGTTTGTGCAGATTTTATATTCTATTGCAATCCCGTTGACCAAGTGGACTCAGAAGAAGGTGAAATTCATGTGGTCTGATGCTTGTTAGGGTAGTTTTGAGAAACTGAAGGATAAGTTGACTTCGTCTATGGTCCTAACTCTATCTGAGGGTACTAATAGTTTTGTCATCTATTATATGTGTCTTGAGTGGGACTAGGTTATGTGTTGATGCAGCATGGCAAAGTGGTTTATTATGTCTCTAGACAGTTGAAAGTTCATAAGAAGAATTTTTCAACTCATGATTTGGAATTGTTAGCTGTGGTGTTTGCATTAAAGATCTGGTGTCACTATTTGTATGTGGTCCATCTTGACATTTATTATGATCACAAGATGCTGCAATACGTGTTCACCCAAAAAGAATTAAATCTCAGGCAAAGGAGATGACTTGAGTTGGTAAAGGACTATAACATGATTCTTTACTATTATCCAAGTAAACCTAACGTGGTTTTTGATGATCTTAACTAGTTGTCCATGAGAAGTTTGTCTTATGTGGATGAGGATAAATGGGATTTGGTGAAGGATATTCACCGTATGGACATCTTAGGGTTCGTATCTTGTATTCCAAGGATGGTGGTGTGATTGTTCAAATGCTGGCGAGGTCATCTTTGGTGCAAAAGTAAAGGAGAACGAAGTGTTGGATCTTATCTTGATGCAAATCAAGAATGATGTAGGTAGACAGAAAGTGATTATTTTTAAGATTGGTTTGGTAATGGTATCTTGAGTTACCAATAAAGATTGTGTGTTCCCGATGTTTATAGGTTGTGAGGAAGAATTTTTGCCAAAGCTCATGAATTATGATATATATTCATTCTGGTTTTACAAGGATGTATTATGATCTTAAATAGATTTACTGGTGTAGTAATATGAAGCGGGATATGGCCTATTTTTTGGCTAAGTGCATGGTGTGTCAACAAATAAAGGTAGATAACTTGAGGTTCTATGGGTTGACTCAAGAGATTGAGCTGCCGGAGTGGAAATAAGAGATAATTAATATGGATTTTGTTATCGATCATCCGTGGTGTCACCAACAATTTGATTCGATTTGGGTTATCTTAGATAGGATGACTACATTTGCTCACTTCTTGCCAGTGAGGAAAAATTTATCATCTGAAGATTATGCCAATTTGTTCATTGGGGAGATCATGAATTTGAATTGCATACCGGTTTCTACCATATCCGATTGGGGTACTCAATTTTTATCTTAATTTTGGCGGTCATTCCAGCAAGGGTTGGGGACTATGGTGGCCTCTAGTATTGTTTTCCCCCGATAGATGGATTGGCAAATGGAAAGGACAATTTATGTCTTGAAAGATATGTTTCAGGCTTGTGTGTTTGATTTTGGTGGTAGTTGTGTTGACCACCTACCTTTCATAGAATTTGGAAACAATAACAGTTGTCGCTCTAGCATTTGTATGGCTCCGTTTGAGGCCTTATATGGTAGGAGGTATAGCTATCCTATTGGGTGGCTTAAGGTTGGTAAAAATAAGTTGTTAGGTTGTGATTTGGTTCCCCAATCTATAGAGAAGGTGATGGAGTTTCAAGATAGACTTAAGGCCTCCCAAAGTCACCAAAAGTCTTACGCAGATGTGAGGCAAAAGGAGTTTGAATAAGTTCTGGTGATTGAGTTTCTGTAAAGGTGTCTCCCATGAAGGGAGTGATGTGGTTTTGTAATAAGGGGAAGCTCAGTCCCCCTTATGTCGGTCCATACTTAGTTTTAAAGAAGGTTGGTAATATCGCCTATGAATTAGAGTGACCTTCTAGTTTGAGCTCCATTCATCCGGTTGTTTATGTTTCAATGTTGAGGAAGTGTGTGGGTGATCCTTCAACGGTTGTTCCTTTGGAAGAGGTGGATATTTTGGATTCCTTGTCTTATGTGGAAGTCCCAATTGAGATTTTGGATCGGCAAGTCCGTCGTTTGCGGACCATGGATGTGACTTTGGTAAAGGTTCTATGGAAGAACCAAAAGATTAAGGAAGCTACTTAGGAAACCGGGGAGGACATGAAGTCCAAGTATTCTGACAAGACCCGAAACTGGGCAATTTCTTATGGTCACCTCAAGACCATATGAATCTGAGGTCGCCCCGATAACCTAACTCAATCATCAATATAAATAACAAGGGTCAGATAAATCCCAACCATAAGATAAGATAGAGAAAACATACTATAAGTCATAACTTAAACATGTCTGACACTTCATTAGACTCATCAACCTAGCCATTACACCCAATTCTACAGTCATCCACAATACCTCTATACAAATCGATGTTTAGAAATGTATATGTCGGGACAAGCCCCTAACAATAGCCAAATCAAGTAAAAATAAAACTAATTCTAAAGATATGAGACAACGAATGAATGTCTTCTGAAGTAAGGAAGATAACCACGCTAAAGTTAATGCACGAACCTCTTCGCTCACTTGATCACTGTGTAGGAAGAGAAGATAATGTTCTGACCCCTATTTCACGTGGGGACATAGTGTCCAGAGATAGTTAGCTGTTGGAGCGCTAGCATGTAACTCAAGGATAAGGTTAAAATACATCATCATTCAAAAACAAATCAATATATCATATTCTCTCACATTCGTACACTTATCCATAGATATAGGTACACCAAATGCCAAACGAAGGAACAAGTCTTATCGACACTCTTAAAGCACTGATTCATCATACATGAAGTGGAGGACTGTGACCTTCCACACTTATAAATTCAAGCATTCTCAATAGATGGAGAACTTTAACCATATTCACATTATCATTAAATATGGGACTATAACCATGCACACACATTCATTAGTCAAGGACTTTAACCACATACACGTTCATTCACATGAGGGACTATAAGAACACACTCATTTGGTCAAGGGACTCCAACCTTATGCCCATTTGTTAGACAAGGCACGCTAACTCCATGCCACAGTTGGACTCTAACCACAAGCCATCTCATTCGGCGAGGTACGTTAACCTCAAGATATTTCTTTAAGAAAGGGAATTTAACCTCGAGAAATTTCATTAGGAAAGGGACTTTAACTTCAAGCCATTTCATTAGGCAAGGAATCCAACCACAAGCCATCAAAACTATCCTTAGTTGGTGTTGAGACTTCAACCCATTGACCATGTATCAACATGTATTCAAACCATCACATAATTACTTTAACCTAACTACAAATTTACATTTCAATAGGCTAAGGCCTTAATTCAATTCAGTATTCAATTCCAAGTATGGTACTTAAGACCCTTACTCAATTATGCATTCTTTATAAGCATACGTGTCCCACACTCCAGTTTCAATACAATTCAATCACATGTTTTAGGGACATTGACCCTTTTTAGGAATCAAACCAACAAGTCAATTTTTAACAATTATATGGCTAACAATGTCATCATAATTCTGTTTAGAAACAACCCACACTAGTTGGGCCATTTCCCTAGTTTAATGCCTCATCAACATGTAACAAGTCTTTTCACTTAGATATTTTCACAAACACCTTGTGGGAATGCCTTTACCAAGTCCAATTTTCAAGAAGAAATCATCAATATTAGGGTTTATTCAAGACCTCTTTGTTAAGTTACAAACAACAAGTGTCCAAGCATGCAAAACATCAACAATAACATGTATCAACACACGTCTAAACAAGGGTTAACATTATTCATCACAAGGCATCAAACCCTTAACATTTGATTTCAAAATATCCATGTACACTTACTAATAAAAGTGTGAAATACATGGTTTTTGATTATTAAAACAAGGAATAGATCCACATGCCTTAAACTACTTAATGCACCAAAGAAACTTGACTTCTCTTGCTCCTAGATGGACACCCTTGAACCCTAGCCTCCAATTCTTCCAAAATTTGTTTGAGAGAGAGTTTTGGATGTTTGGTCATATAAAATTGTGTTTTAGAAGGACATATACAATTATATATTTAAGTTACTTAGGTTTATGGGTGATGTAAATGACCACAAGGTCCTCAACTAAAAGCAGAAAATTAGCCACGATGTTGGGTCGACTCACTTGAGTCAATCGTATCCTAGAGTACGAGTGGTACCCTAAATCATACCCTAGGATTCTCCTAGTTCATCCATATTGGTTACGGTACAAATACTCACCATTTATTCATATCCAAAGGGTGAGACTCATGTTCTCACTCGTACACTTCACTCGTACCAAAAACAGTTCACTCGAAGTTAAGCCTCACTCTACATGATTGGGTTGTGTACGACTTGTACACTTAGATACTATTAGGAGGGTGATAAAGCACACCTAGGATAGTGAGTAACCATCACTATACTTCCTATGGTACAAGAGGATAGGGTAAGAAGGATACGACTCATATCCAAGTGGTATGACTCATGTCCCTAGTCGTACCCTTCCCAGTGACATCAAATGAAGAATTTTCTCAGGGTTCAAAGTCTAGGTGTTTCAATTCTACCCCACTTGGATCATTTATCCTCGAATGATGGGTAAGTTAAGTATAAACATAATTTAACACAACATCACACATCAAATCAACCTTCAATCAAGTTAGGAGAAAACACAACAAGGATACAACACACATCATGGTCATTAGAATTAGACTATTCATATTTCATTATCATTGGGACTCAAACCCATTACTTCTCAAAACTCTTACTTATTTCACAACTTGACTTTAACCCATAGTCTTATAAAATATAATTGCTCAACTTAAAGACTAGGGACTTGAACCCATCATCTACCAGAGGCATGAATTAACTCAAGGTAATAACAACCTAAAAACCATCACAGCCAAGACACACATGATTTCAAAGCATTAGGAACTTGAACCCATAGTCTAACAAGACATAAATAAATTCAAAGCTTGGGGACTTTAACCCATTGTCTAAATAAAACATAACTCAAGGTAGGAATATTAACATATATCTCAATCCCGAGTTTTCAGAATGGGAAATAAATGTAGATACTTGGACTTCATATCCTCTTCCACCTTATAAGTAGCTTCATTGGACTTTTGGTTCCTCCATAGAACCTTCACCGAAGCCACTTCCTTCGTTGGTAACCAACAAACTTATCGATCTAAGATTTTCACCAGGATCTCCTCAAAGAACATAGAGTTTGAGATATCAACATCCCTCAAGCGAACAACCAACGAATGATTACCTACATATTTCCACAACTTAGATACATGGAAAACTGGGTGAATGGAGTTCATGCTAAAAGGCAACTCCAACTCATAGGAAACATTGGAAACCCTCTTCACAATCAAATAGGGACAAATATACCGGGGACTAAGATTTCTCTTTTTAACAAACCGCATCACTCCCTTAATGGGATACACTTTCAAGAATACTCAATCACCAATCACCACCAATCATAGAACTCACACAAGTGTCAAGAGCAAGATCAATCCTAAAATCAATTTCACTATTGAGAGGAACAATGAGAAGATTAGCAAGAAATACCTTGGGAAACTTATTTACCATAGGAAAGGATTCTAGAGAAGGCCATTCGAATTTAGAATCTTTAACTTTGGCAAAATGATACAAATACCTCTTTGAAATCAACCATTGGTCTTTAAGAAAAGAAATGAACCTTTTCTTAGGCACTAAGGAACCACCTTCCCATAAAATGACTGGCTCATGAGGAAATTTTTACATGACCCTAGGGGTACGACAATCTAAGGAAGCATAATACGAATATAGCCAATACAACAATACAATGACATTAAAATTGACCATGTCGAACTCTATCAAGTCTTCAAGAGTATATCTACCACCAATAGATACCATACCTCCTATAGACTATCTTAACAACCACAGAGTCTCCTACTAGGGTAGAAATAAAAAAAAATTGATAGACTCTCGAGACCATAATCAAGATGTACAACCACATATGGGGTCACATAAAAAAGTATATACCCTATATCAAGGAAACAAAATACATCCCAGGATAAAATTTGATTTGGTAGATGGGATGACTTAGTAGGGTTGATCTAGGAATAGACCTATTTCAAAGTCAATCCATATCTAGTTATGCTATCTTATTACATATTCAATATTTATCCAAATCAAGGTATGCTAATAGTGGTTGGGTTAGGTAACATGGGGTGGTCCCCGGTCCTTATTAGACGTAGGATGCCCATTACACAAGGCCCTCTATCGGGTTATGTCATAATATATGTGCATGCTTACTATTGCTTAGTAATATTTGTTGATTTATGTTGTTAGGAGTGATCACATTTCACTAAACTTATATGTAAAGAATGTAAATATTATAAGTATTGTTATTGTCAGTGTGTGTTGTGATTTTTTACATATATACATATCATTGTCAACTGTGGAGCATTTTAGTATTTGGAGTTCTTCTGGGATATTGGTGTAATTTTTTATAGTATTCATAATGTGTATTTATAATGTACATACGAGTTTGATAATTCTATGAGAGAACCATGTAATATATATGTGTGTATGTGTATGTGTGTGTGTTGTGGTATTTTAATGATTGACATAACTTGACTCAGTTTGACATGAATATTAATTCCTGTTTCCTTCTTGACTTTTTATAGTACATCTTGTAGTGGAACGACATATGTGCTTAAGGCTGAATAAGGCATTTCTTAAGTGAAAATACAATTGTAAGTTAGTAGTTAAATCTAGGATAATAACTTGAGGTTTGGTTGATGTCTTAATTAACGAGGTGGGTTATCCCTATGGATACTATGTTAACATAATTAGGGCCTTAAAACATTTAATATCACTTTAGATATAGTATATCATTATAATAAGTTGTAGTCCTTGAGATAAGGTTAGTCTTAATGGTTTGGGGAAGTAAAGTCGTAAGGGTAAGAAGGGTATATCAGGATTCATAGTCAGAAGGTCTAGTAGATAGTAAATACATTGAAATGGGAATAGAATGATAAGGTTAAGTGATTATTAGGTGCTTATAATGGGTAAGGGGTGATAAAAAAGTTTGGTATTGTGAATATTAATATGCATGTCCATTTTGTGTATTTATGTTATCTTTGTGTAATTCGATTCAGATCGACAAATGAGTCTTACCAGTTGATACAATCCCAATTGCCTTAGAATCTTTGAATGATATACTTATTATACTAGAGGTGCTTGAATATATCTTACTACCATCAAAAGGGTATAATGAGTTAGTGAATGCACCTATATGTGATATAGGGTCCTTAGAGGAGTTGACGAAATGCAAAAAAGGTCCAAAAGACCCCATGTAAGGAACATGCGCCCAATATTCCTTAGAGATGCTCCCAACATACTCTAGCGAATTAAGAGTAGGTCAAAACAATTTTTTTCTCTCTAAAATACCTTTGAAGTGTACCACATATACCCTAAAGATACTAGAGAGGATTGCGTTATTTTATTAACGCAAATGGGTTACTTTTGGGTCCATTGTACTAAGTTAAACCCTAGACTATAAATAGATTATCTTAGTCTTTATTTTATTTGTTTTTTTTAAAATAAAGATATAAAAAACTCTTTAGATAGTGAATGATTGTTTGGAATAGCTTTTGTTGACATTTTGTTAAAAACGGTGGTTGTAAAGCTGTTTCTATTCTCTTACGATCTACTTAAGAGATTAGGTGCTTATTAATGATTGATTTGGGGTGTCTTTAGTTCAATATACTTATTAGTTCCTATTTCATTTTATCTTCTTGTGTCAATCTATCTATACTTATCATATATCCTTTTATCCCTTTACTTTTTATATTTCAAGTTGATTCATTCATTTTTCATTTGTTTCTAGATTTTGTAGTTTGATAATTATCATTTGGTATTAAAGTCGATCATAGTATCGTTCCAGGATTCAAATCTTGGGTTTGATATCTTGAAAATCACAAAAAAATAGTTTCAAAAAATATTTTAAAGGTTTTTCAAGTTTTGAGTTTTGAGTCTTCTTATATTTATAGTGTTAAACGTTTGTTATCTAACACTATAGGAGTTTAGAAATCAAATTTGAGCTAAATTAGAGCATTTTTTAGGAATTTATCCTTGTTGATAGCTTAGGTTGAAGAATTTGGAGTGTATTACAAGAATTGAGCATTTTGGTGAAGGATTTGAGCTACATGATGTTTGGAATGTGTTTAGAAGGCTAAAAAGTACCCAAATTCAAAATTTTAACTCATTCCAAGCTAAGAAGAAGAAGTTGGAAAATTTGGTTTTCTTGACGAAATTGTTATCTTCAAGAAAAAATTTCAAATAAAATTGGTTTTTTGATCTAAAAAGGGGGAAGAAAAAAGAGTGAAAAATGTTTGTGATAGAGCATCTCAAAATATTCCAAGAATATTTCAATAAGAGAGTACAAGGGGATACTAATATGAAACACCTTGCATTCTAGTCCTTGCAAGTTTCTCAAGTCTTGAGCTTTCTGATGATCATACGACTCACCATACTAGTCATATGGTGTAGGTACGGGTCAGGTGACCTAACTCATAAGGAATATAGTGTATGGTGGTTGGGTTTCTATTGTGCTTACAGGTTAGTGGTGATGAGTTATATGTTCATTATACGAGAAGTATAGTGTCAAATTATATGTCGTCCAGTGTCTAGCCTAGATGTCCTACTTTGGATACAACTTTAAGTATACTAGTCATACGGTGATGGTACGAGTTAGTCCAAGGGAGTCGTATGTTGGAAAATATATGGTGTCCAACTTTTTGATCAAGTTACGAGTTGAGGGTACCGCTCATATGATGTGGTACGAGTTGAAGGGTACAATTATACCCTCCTATGTACTTTTTATAGTTTTTACACTGAGGGTATTTTGGACATTTCCCACCCCAAGCCCTTAAGACCCCATGTCGTATAACACTATTTGGTCCAATATTCCATACTTTAGAAAATCAAAACACTCTCTAAGAAACTCTAAAGAATATTGGGCTAGGGTTTCTTCAAGGTGGTTATCTAGAGTCTTAATGATCAAAATTTCTCCATTAATCTTCATGACTAAGGCATGTTACTCCTCCCTCATTTTTAGTTCAACTAAAAGCAAGTTTTAATGAATGGTTTTCATGGTATTATTGTGGATTTGTTTTGGTTTTGAAAAAGATGTTAGGGGTTTTTGTTGTCCATGGTTGGATAATGTCTTCCAATGTTTTGTTTATGGTTTTTCATGTTATAATTATGATTTGTATGTGTGGTTGCATGGGAATGGTCAACCGATACTTGTTTTGGCTTTGGAAATTATATGCCTCAATATGTTTTTTAAAATGCTAATGAGAATAATTGTGTCACATAGTTTGACTATTCTTGAAACCTTTGCATTGCATAAGAGGGTAATGGAACCTAAAGTAGTTTGGTTGATTTTAAATTGTTTGAAAAGTACTCAGTCACCATGGATTTAGTTTAATTGGAAGTCTTGTGGGGTAAATGGGAATCCCTTAAGAATTCGCTAAATGACATTGCTTGCAAACTATAGTCGGTATGACGATACCACTTCATAATGCCTTGATAACTGACTCTTGGAATGGGTGGTGTTGGTTATGTTCTAAATATTTTAATTAGGAAATAATGGCGGGCTATGATAGATAATCGTGAAGGTATGAATCTGATAGATGGACATTGGAAACTCATGTTTTTTTGGCATGAGAGTTGGTCATGGTGACCATATGCTTGTGGGGTACACGAAAATATATGAAGTTATACTTGTATATATGTATCATAGAGGGAAAAGGGTACATGTAAATCCCCGGCCCCTATGATATCTCCAGTTCAAGCGGGTACATGTAATGGTCCCGTTCAGGGGGTAACACTTGACCTGTATAGCCTATGGGTAGATTATGATGGTAAAGCTACACAATCCAGGTTAAGGTTTTAAATAAATGTTAAATCCAGTTCACTTTCCCTATATGTTATATATATGTATATAGGTATATGGTTGCATATGATTATTTACTTTGGTTTTATTCCTGAGTACATGTTAGAGTTCTTTCTGCTAACTATTTTTGGGAACTGTATCCCCATGCGATGCAGGAACCAACCATACTACTCCTCTTGCTCATGACTTGGATTCCGGGACAACTTAGAGTTAGACTGAAGTGCTAAGCTTCTATACTTCGAAAGACTCTATTTTATGCTATGGACTTTTTTACATTGTTTTTATTTTATGGACTTTGGTTTTGGCTATGGTCGGGGGCATATCCTGACCGAATGTTCTTTGTTTTTGGTCAAAGGCTTTGTGGGACTACTTTGGGCATAGGCGGTATCGGTATTGGTGCCAACCTTGGTATTGGTATTAGCATTAGGGGTGACACCGGTTGGATATTTTATTAAGGTTGTTGGATTATGGTTATAGACATTATTTAATGTCTTTAGTTTATTCTTTTTCTATTTTGTTGTATGTTCAGAATTTATCTAAAATTGGTTGCAGGTCAGTTATGATTGGGTATTGTGTGTGGGCTGCGGTCCCTGTTGGACTTGAGGCATTTCGACCATTTCAAGAGATACGGGATGACCAACCTTTTTTGAAAGTGCACTGCTGGTGCGCCCAAGCTGCTACAACACCTCAAATTAGTAGCCTACATCCTTACCTGTGTCCAGGCTACCTTGGACCTGCTCCATACCTACTAGAGCAAGCTGGCCAATATAGATCAGCCCACCTCCAACACAAGTTTTCTAACACTAATTCAAGTCTCCAAACTCATTTCAATACTTTAATTACTCCTTTTCTCAGGTTTGATTCATATAGTTTCAATTCTTTATTCTTATTCATTTCTTTTTTGATTCTAAACAATAATTTACAACTAATAATCAACCTATTTGGTTGTGATTAATGCTTGAGTCCGTGTTATTTCTTCATCTTATTCCTTGTAAGCTTTTCTTTTTATTTTGTCATAGCTTTTTGACTCAAGTTCATACTTATTTTCTTTGCTTTATTTTAAAAATATCCATTTTGTCCTCAAAAGGAATTAGCCCTTATGAATTACCGAAGTCCAAACAATTTTGAACATTAACTTATCCAATTGTGAGGCAATCAAAGGTGTATAAAGATGAGTGATTGTGAGCTTTTGTTTTTCTAACACTAATATTGTTGTTGTCTTTTATGAGTGCTTTATTTCTAGGTACAATGTCTATGGAACAAAATATTAAAAATACCATTGGAAGAGACATGGTGAAAGCTATATTTTAAAAGATTGAGGAAATGAACCAAAAATTGGGAAGTATAGAAGGTCATCTAACTTTCATAGAAGGTAGCCAATCAAACATCGAAGGTACAGTGTCAAGCATAGAGAAGTCCTTAGATTCCATAGAATAAATTCAAGATTCCTAAACCTATAGGCCAAACTTGATGATCTTAATAAGGAATTATGACAAAATTAATAGGGACTATGATATCATGAGAGAATTACGGGAAGTAAAGAAGAAAGATGAGGTTGAGAAGAGGGAAATGGAACTATCCCTTGAACAAAGAAAGAAAGGCACGACCTAAAGACAAGAGCTAAGTAAGAAAGATGAGCCAAGTTTTTTCTTAAAAGGTGTCCAAACCAATACCGAACCAAGGGCCATTAATAAGGCCAAAACCAAATGAGTTCCAAAACATAATATGATTAATCCCAAAATGAAATATGATGGAACAGTGAGAAATTATATCCAATGATGTCAGCCCCAATACCAATGCCAATAAGGCCGACACCAATACTGATCCCGCCCATTCCAACCCTTAGCAGTACCACAAAGCCTCTAACTAAAAAAGTAAGAATATCTGGTTGGGACATGCCGCTAACTATTTCCAAAACCAATATCCAGAAATAAATAAAAATATCTAAGAATATCCATAACATAAAATGGAGCCTTTTGAAAATATGGAAGCTCACGACTTTAATCCAACAGTTGTACTCGAGTCAATCAATATGTAGGAGGAGTAAAACAATTGGTTACTGTATAACATGGTTATACAGCCACCCAAATATGGGTTAGAGGGTGAATGCTAGCATGACCTCAACATAAGAATAAAATAATTCCATTTATAAGACCAAGTAAAACCATCCATATGCACACAAACTATACATATATATATATCTGTGCTGGGAAACGGAACCAGGTTTAGCATACCATTAAAACCTTTACCTGGGTTGTGTTGCTTTGTCGTTCTAAACCACTCATGGTCTATGTGAGTTCAGCTCTCCATGCTGAAAGGGCCCCAGTGCATGAAGCCACACGACCAGGAAAGAAAACTTGGGATGACTAGTACATTCCCCAAATATAAAGTGTAACATCATGCACACGATCACCAAGACCAAACCTCATATCGACAACTATGATTTTCTAACTCTCCTTACCCAAAGACTTTGGTTAATTATTTATCTCAGTTTAGTGGTGCTTCCAGGCATAAGGTTCCTAATTCTAAGTTAGTGGTGCTTAGTTGGCTCCACTTAGCCCTCTTAGCAGATTTTATGGTCAGAGCCATCATGGTTAGTGTGAGAAGGGGAGAAATAGATATTTTAGTTGTGGTTAGATCGGGCACTTACAGTGTGAGTGCCCCTCTCTAGCAATTTCTTGGGACAATAGGGACCCTATTTGTACTCCACCTACTCCCGCACCAAAAGGTGCCATGTATGTTTCTGCTTCCTTTCTAGTATCGGCTCTGGTCGGAACTACTAGTATGCATGGTGTGGCTCCCTAGCCAATGCACCCACTTACGTTGTCTAGAGATTTGTTCCTAGAGAGGTTCCCCAGCCAGTGCACCAACTTAGGTCGTTTGAAGTTTAGGTTCAGACGCGGTGCCCCAACTAGTGCACCAACTTAGATTGCTTGGATTTTGGGTCCTGGTGTGGTGCTTAACTCAATGCACATCTTAAGTTTGCCCGTAAACTCATTCACGAATGCTTCAAAAATTTTGAAACTTTCTTTATGATTCAATGAGTCTAATTTCACCATAATTTTCTATAAAACACCTAATCACATAGGTTAGTTTTTTATTTGAAACATTCATTGAAGACAAGAAACTATATATCATTATTATTCTAACAACTTAGACAAATAAGGGTAAAATAAGATAAGCTGGAGTACAAATATGTGCATATCATTGTGACTTTACATAACTTTACCAATGTAAGGCCCTACAAAATTATCTCATAGTCTTAGCCTTAGAGCATGTTCAGTGAAGTGTTATTCTAACCCTAAAAGGTTGAGAATTTTCTTCTCAAGTGAGAAGTATTTTGAACCGTGTAAAATTTACCTAATATTGACTTTTTGTCATGTAGAGAATTGAATAAGATTTTCATCGATACCATATTTGCCCAAATCCAACACTTGGGTAAAGAGTTAGAGCTATTTTAGAGAGACAGTGTGTCACCTGGCACTTTAGCTCATCGCGAAGCCAGCCAAAATGGAAATCGCCAAAATGCAGTGAGACTCTGTGATTATGGCGCGTTGCGCCAAGGCTTAATTTTAGAGTTGTCAATTTCCAATGCACCAACGCGATTCCACCTCATCGCGATGCCTTTATAGTTTGCAACTAAGGTGGTAACATAATTTCCACCGCATTGCGCCATCAAGAAGTTTCCCAATTATCCAATTCCCAGTGAGCTGGCATGATTATGGCGCATCATGCCATCAAGTAAAATTGGGATTTTTCAGTTTATTTCCAGAGGCGAAAGAGATCATTTTTCTACCCCTATATATACTTCTTGACACAGAATTTGGCCTCATTTTAACCTAAAAATGCTAGTTTTCTCTCAAAGTTATTTAAGAACAAGAGCTAGGGTTTCTACAAAATCAAAACCCTTCCTTCTTCTTTAAGAGAAATCAAGAAATCAAGAATATCTCCAAGAAATTTTAGGAAAGAGTTTCTTTAAGGTATTCAGATGTTGATTCTTGGGTCCCTTTCACCCAAGAAGCTTAAGAATCCTTTTCAAAATTCAAATCTTTTTATGTTTATGAGTTTTTATGATTCATGTGAGTTTAAATTGATGTTCATGCTATTATTGAGTTGTGATTCGTGTTTGTTTACAAGGTTTTCAAGCTTTAACCCTAGTATGTGATATTCATGTGATGTTCATGATAAGCCCTCTTCAAGTTGCTTGTTAAGTGATGTGTTCATGTCAATCAAGTGTAGAAATTGCTGAATGAGCAAAGCATGCTCCCTATATGTTTGATAAAATACTTATGTGAAAGAATTAGAGCATTCTAGTATGTTGATTAGAAATCTCCAATTGTGTGCAAGCCCATGTATGCCAAGTGTGTGTTGAAAAGCCTTAATGAATGAATTGTGACATGATAGCATGAAATTCCCCAATTTTGTACTCTTTGATTCATGCTAAGACTTTAATATATGCTAAGTATTTGATGCAAAATCTTATTGAATAGAGTATGAGCCAATAGAATGTCTCTATGTACTATCACATGTTTATGATTCCCAAATGCTTGAAGAGATGTTGTAGTGATTGTGATGGTGAACAAATGTCCATGGTCTTGATAATTAAAGAATGGTTATGCTTTACTTTTATGTTATCAAGTCCTGGGGGTATTATACCCGACAATTTAGCTGCAGTCAAGAGCCCATATCAGTTTTCATGATAATCTCAGTCAAGCCACGATTCTTAAAAAATAGTGAGTTATAAAACTCTGTACTATCAGACAAATACAGAACTTAAGTAATCTCAGTAATCTCTATAGTCTCAGTATAGCTAGTAATCTAGCCTTATTTTTTACTCAACTCAAATCTAGAAGCATTTAAGTGTTCAGTTCAGTCCTCAGTAGTATTTGAGTAATCTATCCCAAGATCAGTGTCATTCAGTTAGATAACGAGATTCATTAGTATTCCATCAAATACGAAACCCAGTGAATTCAGCTTAACTCAGTCAGATTATTCAAGTAACATGATCAGTATCAGATTAAGCTTAATTTTTGTTCTGTTCAGAATCAGTTCAGAGTCTTTCCGTTGGGAGTAGGAGCTAGAACCAAGCGAGGGAAATGATAGAGACTCCCCATCAGAGAGGCAAAGACGTTAGGAGCAATCCCTGAACTCTATAGCTACATAAGCAGTGCAGGATGCAGGAGTTACCCATCAGTAAAGGTTGGTTACCCTTCAGATAGGCTTGACTATTATATTGCCTTATGTTTGACTTCCTATGAGGGTCACTTGTTAGAGAAGCTTAACCAGAGAGGTTTTTACCCGTGGCACGGTATTTACACTCTTCCAGCTGGGGTTATAGGTTGGACCTCACCAGTTGAGATTTGGGATATGTCAGTTAAGTGACGACTTCCCACAGTTACAGTTTTAGTATCAATCTTCAGAAATAAGGACTATCAAATATAGTCATCTATCTCAGTGAGGAACTCAGTTAGTTCAATTAATTCATGGACCACCCGTCAGATAGGCTTGGTAAGTTATTCAGTATCAGATCTAGAGATCACCCGTCAGATAAGCTTGATCTCAGTCTCATATTCAGTTAAGTAATATTATTATTAGGTACTAAAATAACCCATAATATAAGATTGATTTCAGTCTCATATTCAGTTGACTAATCTCATTATCAGATCCCAAGATCACCCATCAGATAGGCTTGATAGTCAGTTGAGTAATCTCATTATCAGATCCTGAGATCACCCGTTAGATAGGCTTAATCTCTATCTCATATTCAGTTGAGTAATCTCATTATCAAATCCCGAGATTTCCCATCAAATAGGCTTGATCTCAGTCTTACATTCAGTTGAGTAATCTCATTATGAGATCTTGAGATCACCCGTCAGATAGGCTTGATCTAAGTCTTAGATTCAGTTGAGTATTCTTGTTGTTAGATTCAGACATGATTATTTCTTATCATTGATAGTATATTTCGGAATCATCCGTTAGAGAGGTTTGATCTCTGATGCAGTCAGTCGGGAGTAGAGAGCTCAAAATTCAGTCATTGATATGAGTAGATTCAGTTAATCGGTTTTAATATCATCAGTTTTTGAGATCACTCGCTAGATAAGACTGATCTCAAATAGAAGTAAAGTAGCATCCAAGTTTCAGTATTTTGAGTCACGATGATTTCAATTATGGTTCGTGCATTCATGCATGTATTCTCATTTAGTATTCTCATGATTATTTAGTTAAGTAATTGTTCATGCATAAGCCCTTACATTTAGCCTTACCTCATATTCTTACTCGATACATTCTCGTTCTGACATATTTGAGTTATGGTGTTTTATTTGACACCATAGGTTTGGAGGCACGAGATCTAGAGTATACTTAATAGCTCAGTCCCAGTCAGCAGCAGTAGACATAGCAGTGAGTCTTCTTTAGTCGA
This sequence comes from Capsicum baccatum var. pendulum, assembly GCA_030864225.1. Taxonomy (NCBI): domain Eukaryota; kingdom Viridiplantae; phylum Streptophyta; class Magnoliopsida; order Solanales; family Solanaceae; genus Capsicum; species Capsicum baccatum. The sequence goes on from CM061560.1 coordinate 165,570,191, forward strand.
GGATGATCCTTATTTTTATTATTATCGTATCAGATTTGGTTTAATTTTAGTAGACGGAGTTAGTTAGGGGCATGTCTCATCAACTCCACAGTTCAGACAGTTTAGAGGCTTTTTGGACAAATGTATCAGTATTTAATTTTTAATTTTGAGTATTTTTAGATGTTTTGAACCTTATGGCCAATTTTCGCATTTATTATTTATATTATGCAGTGTTCGGGTATAGATATTGGTAGAGGGTTGGCTTGTGGTCCTTCAGGATCATGAGCACCGTGTGACGTTCCGATTCTAGAAAATTGGGCCATTACAACCAAATACTTCCCCAATGTTTATAAAGTGTAAGTTTTTCATGGATAGAATTTTAAAAGATGGAATAAGGATATTTTCTCTATTTTTGAAATTTGTGGAGTGGTGTCTACACTATAGATTTAGAACCTGATAAATCTACTTCTGATCAACTAAATAGGTGGATTTATGTAAATAAGAAATATAAACACGCAATTTTAAGCACTCTTTCTACTAAATTGTTTGATGTGTATTTTCTAAAAGAAAGCAAAGGAGATTTGGGAATCACCACCTATATATACTGTTAAAGATGCTATGAACCAAAAGAATCTTATTGATAACTTTTATAAATGGGAGATGGTGGAGGATAAATATATGAATGTACAAATCAAAGAGTTTCACAAACTAGTTGAAGATCTTAAATTTGAGAAAAATATTTTCCCTAAGCAGTTCATGGCTGGTACGTTGATTGAAAAACTACCATAATCTTGGAGTGACTACAAATAAAGTTTAATGCATAAACAAAATCAATATCCTCTTGATGATTTGGTGAAACAAATCATCATGAGGATACCAACAAAAAGTAATAAATCTCTACAAAAGTAAAGGAAATCACTACACAGGCCAATTTTGTAAAAAGCAAAAAGTCTTACAATAATGACAATAGGTATGAAAAAGAATCTAATTATAAGCTTAGATCCAACAATCACTCTTTTAAGAGAAAAGAAAATTGCTTTATGTATGGCAAACTAGGCCATCATGTAGCTCAATGCTGAAATCTAGTTGGAAAAAATAACAATCATGTTATGCCAAGATTTAATCTAGTTAAAGTTGATAATATAATTGTGTCATTCATTTTTCAAGTGTACGTTGTGGCGAATATGAGTGATAGAGTGATAGACTCAAGTGTAGAACCAATTTTGTGTCTTACAAGTGTAGAACTAATTTTGTGTCTTACACTCATATCAAAGAAGAAGAAGAATTTATGTACCTTGGTTATTCTGCAATTACTCAAATTCTTGAAAAAGGTAAAACTCTTCTCAAACTCACATCTAAAAAAACTTTAGCATCAACTGTGGTACTACATGTTCCTAACATCCGAACCAATTTGATTTTTGTGGGATTATTAGAAAAAATGAGGGTGAAAAGAGCGTTTGAATTCAACAAGGTTGTGTTAACCAAAAATAATGTCTTTATGGGTAACACTTTGTTTGGATGGTGGTTTGACTTGGTCTCATAATGTACGATATTGTATGGTATGGTATAGTATAGTACAATAGTACAATATAATATTTAGATGGACCGTATCATTCACTGCTATTTAGTGACAGTTTTATTATTTGGTTTGCCAGTATGGTACTGTATTGTAACTAATAAATTTACTAAAATGCCCTTACTTATTATAAATATTAAATTCAGCAATAATTATTAATAAAATATTTTTCTTCCGACTAATTTGTCATAAATTATGCCCTATAGATATATTAAGTTGTTAAATTTATGTAAATTCTAACAAAGTCAATAAATTAGTAGATCAAATAGATATAACTGGATTTATTTTTGTAACAAATTTTATTTCTTTTTGATGTTTTAAAATATGACACCAACTACAAGTACAAAATTTGAGTGCATTTTTTGTATATGCTACGGGTGTGTTCCGTATAAAATAAAAAAAAAAAAAAATATTTCTTACTTATTTTCATGCATTCGTAACACAAGTAGAAAAATATTTTTTAAAAATACTTGTATATATTTAACACAAAATAATGAAAACAAATATGATAAAAGGGGGAAAGGTAATAAATAAAATAGAATTTTGTAAAGAAATATTTGGGGGTGGGGGTAAGTACAACAACAACAATAACAACAAACCCAGTGTATTCCCACCTGGTGGGGTCTGGGGGGGGGTAAGATGTACGCAGTCCATACCTCTACCTCTAAAGAAGTAGAAAGGCTGTTTCCGATAGACCCCCGGCTCAAGACTGGGTGGGGGTAAGTAAAAAAGTTATAATATTTCTTTTGAAAAAATTATTTCTTTCTTTTTGTATGCGGGGGGGGGGGGGGGGGGGGGGGGGGGTAAACGATGAGCTGGTAAAGGGTGGGGATGGTGTAAGAAAATTTCTTGAAAGTTTTAAAAAATAGATTTTAAAAATAAAAAAGAAATTAGTGGGGGGAGAAAGGCTAGCAGGTGGAGGTGGGTAGGTTGGGGTGGTCGAGTAAGAACAAGTTTTTGAAAAAATTATAAAAAGTAAATTAAAAAAATTGGGGTGAGGGTTTGGGGGGCGTCGTCTCGAGGTAGGGGGCGATGCTGGTGGGATGGGTGTCGGGGTAGGAGGTGGAGTTAAATAATATAAGGTCAAGGGTAAAATAGGATTATATAATATTAAGTAAGGACATAATTGAAAAAAAAAATAAAAAAAACTATGGAAAACCACCAAATTGGTGGTTACATAAAATGGGGGTTTTCATGGAAAAGGATATAATACTCATCGTTTATTTGTTCTCAATTTTTCTCAAGTTATATGAGATTAGCACTTATTTTTTTTCTTTTGGCATGCTATACAATTGTACCATTTGGAATAAATAAAGAAAAGTCCTATATCTTGATTTATTAATATTTTAGTAATAACTTTTTATTATGTTATAATATTTTTTATATTTACTAATTTTTAGATTTTCAATATAAATTAGTGTTTGTTCATCTTATATTATTTGTGTTTAAGATACATTTACTTAAGAGATTTTGTAAATCAACTTTGGGGAATCAATGATAAATGAAAATAAAAGTGACATTTATGTTTGAGGAAGATAGATGGTTTTATGAAGTAAGATCCTAAGAATTAGATTTTGAAACTTTTTTTGAATTTTGAAAGGAAAGGATTTAATGACTAAATTCCTACAAATGAAAATTGTAGAATGACTTTGTTTGAAGAAAAACAAGTAAAGGGTAAATTTCAATGATAGATTCAAATTGGGGTGACTTTCAAATTTTAGCCGCAAATAAAAAAGTTTCCTTAAAATAGCCTTTACCTATTGATTAATTTTTTTTTTAACAAAATTACCCCTGGCCAATAGAGAAAAATAATTTTTTAAATCTGTATAAATTAAAAAATTAAGGGTGAGGGTTTGGGGGGAGGGTTGGGTCAACGTAGGGGGCGGCGCTGGTGGGATGGCTGTCGGGGTAGGAGGTGGAGTTAAATAATATAAGGTGAAGGGTAAAATAGGATTATATAATATTAAGTAAGGACATAATTGGTAAAACAATTTAAGAAATTATGGGATACCACCAAATTAGTGGTTACATAAAATGGGGGTTTCCAGGGTAAAGTATATATTATTCATCGTTTATTTGTTCTCAATTTTTCTCATGTTAAGAGTAACACTTATTTTTTTTTTCTTTTGGCATGCTAGACAATTGGACGATTTGGAATAAATAAAGAAAAGTTCTATATCTTGATTTATTAATATTGTAATAATAAATTTTTATTATGTTATCATATTTTTTATATTTACTAATTTTTAGATTTTCAATATAAATTAGTTTTTTTTCATCTTATATTATTTGTTTTTAAGATGCATTTACTTAAGAGATTTTGTAAATCACTTTTGAGGAATCAGTGATAAATGAAAATAAAAGTGACATTTATGTTTGAGGAAGATAGATAGTAAGTAAAGTTTTTTATGAAGTAAGATCCTAAGAATTAGATTTTGAAACTTTTTTTGAATTTTGAAAGGAAAGGGTTTGATGACTAAATTCCTACAAATGGAAATTATAGAATGACTCTGTTTGAAGAAAAACAAATAAAGGATAAATTACAAGGATAGACACAAATTAGGGTGACTTTCAAATTTTAGTTCCAAATAAATTTTTTTCCTTAAAATAGCATTTATCTATTAACTAATATTTTTTGAACAAAATTATCCCTGGCCAATGGAGTAAATTACATTAATGATTCTCATAATGGATAACAATTCTATATTTATATCTTTCAATTGTCACTTTTTTTTTTCTCTTTTTAACTGTACTTTGAATTTTTTTTCTTTCTAATTTTTTTCAATCCTAACTTTTTTTATTTTTTCCTCTCAATTTTTTTTTCTTTTTTCTTTCTTCATTTCTTTTGTTCTTTTTAGTTTTTCTCAACCCTTATTTTTTTTCTTTACACCTCTCAATGTTTACTTTTATTAAATTTTTTTAAATTTTTCTTAACCTTTATTTTTATTAAATATTTTTTTATCAGCACTTATTTTTTTAAATTCTTTCTGAACTTCTACATTTTCTTAAATTTTTATTTTTTAAAATATATTTTTCAGTTTTCTTCATTTTTCGTAATTTTTATTGTTTTTGTTCTTTTCTTTGATTTCTTTTATTCGAGTTACATATCATGAGCAAGAGTTGACACTATCACATTATAAAGGCAAGACTTATGACTTTCGAACAACAAAATATATTCCATGGATAAGAGTTGACACTACAATATTGTAGAGGCAGACTTATGACTTTCAAACAACAAGTTATGTTTCATGGGCAAGAGTTGGCACTTCCACATAGTATTTTGATTTATGAGATGTTCTCCAAGACTTTCAAACAACAAGTTATGTTTCATGGGCAAACATTGACACTATCACATTGTGTTTTGATTTATGAGATGTTCTATAATTCTTACCATAGAGGAAAAACTTAACTCAAGGATTTTCAAACTACAAATTATCTCCTACGGAAAAGAGTTGACTCTACTATGTTATGTCTTCATTGATGAAATGTTTTACAACTATTGCCTTAAAGGCAAGACTTAGCTCAAGGACTTTCAAATTACAAATTATGCCCCACAGGCAAGAGTTAACAATACCACATTATGTCTTTATTTATGAGATGTTCAGCAACTCGTGCCTTAGAGGAAAAACTTATCTCAAAGACTTTCAAATTATAAATTATGCCCCACGGGCAAGAGTTGACTCTACCATTTTATGTTTTAATTTATGAGATATTACACAACTATTGCCTTAAAGGCAAGACTTAGTTCAAGGACTTTCAAACTATAAATTATGTCCCACGGCCAAGAATTGACTCTACCACGTTATGTTTTCATTTATGAGATGTTCTACAACTATTGTCTTAGAGGCAAGACTTAATTAGCTCAAGCACTTTCAAACTATAAATTATGCCCCACAGGCAAGAGTTGACACTACCACGTTATGTCTTTATTTATGTGATGTTATGCAACTCTTGCCTTAGAGGCAAAACTTAGGTCAAAAGCTTTCAAACAATAAATTATGCCCCATGAAAAAGAGTTGACTCTACCACGTTATATTTTTATTTATGAGATGTTCTACAATTGTTGGGTTAGAGGCAAGACTTAGCTCAAGCACAACTTTCAAACTACAAATTATTCCCAAGGACTTTAGAACTATAAATTATGCCCCATCGACAAGAGTTGACACTACCACTTTATGTCTTTATTTATGAGATGTTCTACAACTCTTGCCTTAGAGGCAAGACTTAGCTCATGAATTTTCAAATAATAAATTATGCCCCACGGATATGAGTTGACTCTATCACGTTATGTTTTCATTTATGAAATGTTCTACAACTATTGCCTTAAATGCAAGACTTAGCTCAAGGACTTTCAAGCTAGAAATTATTCCCTACGGGTAAGAGTTGACTCTCCCACATTATATTTTTATTTATGAGGTGTTCTACAACTATTGCCTTAGAGGCAAGACTTAATTAGCTCAAGGATTTTCAAACTACAAATTATGCCCCATGGGCAAGTATGACTCTACCACATTATGTTTTCATTTATGAGATGTTCTACAACTATTGCCTTAGAGGCAAGACTTAGCTCAAGGACTTTCAAACCACAGATTATGTCCCACGAACAAGAATTGACACTACCACATTATGTGTTCATTTATGAGATGTTCTAAAACCCTTTTCTTAGAGGCAAGACTTAGCTCAAAGACTTTCAAACTACAAATTTTGCCCCACTGACAAGAGTTGACACTACCACGTTATGTCTTCATTTATGGGATGTTCTACAACTATCGTCTTAGAGGAAAGACTTAGCTCAAGGACTTCCAAATAATAAATTATGCCCCATGGACAAGAGTTGACACTACCACGTTATGTCTTTATTTAGGAGATATTCTACAACTCTCGTCTTAGAGACACGACTGACACTACCACATTATGTCTTTATTTATGAGATATTCTACAACTCTCTCCTTAGAGACACAACTTATCTCAAGAATTTTCAAATAACTTTGTAACAACAATTCATGCCTTTAAATTTGCTTTGATGTTAAAAAAAAGAAGATCCCTTTGCAGATTATCTAATTTTTTATTTATTAGCAAAATTTAATAGAAGTTGAGAAAAAAGAAAAAAGTGATCAAACAAAATAGAGAAATAAAAAAAAAAGATTGAGAAAAAAAAAAGAAATAAAAAAATAAAGATTAAGAAAAAGGAAAAAAATTAAAATAAATAGAGAAAAATAAAAATGAGAGGAAAAATAAAAATAAAGTTAGAGAAAAATGTGGGAAAAAAAAAAGAACTGAAAAAAAAAAAAGAAAAAACGATCAACCAAAATAGAGAAATAAAAAAATTGAGAAAAAAAAGGCAAGAAAAAACATAAAAATTAAGAAAAAAGCGAAGAATTAAAAAAATTGAGAAAAATAAAAATGAGAGGAAAAATAAATATAAAATTTGAGAAAATGAAGGAAAAAAAGAGAACTGATAAAAACTAAAAATGAAAGAAAAATAAAGGTTAAAGACGAATGATTTAAAAATAAAAATAGTTAATGCTTGGGAAAAAAAAGAGAAAAAATAAAGGCTGAGACAAATGAATTAAAATTTGAAAATAAAATTACAGGAAAAAATAAAAAGTAAAAATAATAGTAAAAAATAAAATAATAAAATTAAATAAAAATAAAAAAGTAAAAATAATAAAAATTAGAATAAAATTAAAGGAAAAAATAAAAAATTGAAAATAATAAAAAATAAAATTTGAGAGACAAATGAGTGTGGAAAGTTTAAAAATATATTTGAGATGTAGAGTGATAAAATAGTACTTGTACTATACTTAAAAATTAAGAAAAATTATTTTTTAAAGACATTTTTTATTAGAGTCAAATATCTAAAGTCACTTATATTTGAGTCTATGACATGTAATTTTGTGAATAAAATTGGTGTTTTGAGTTCAAAGACATGCTTGTACAATTAATTGGAAAAGTTACGTCGCTAGTGTTATAAAATATATTTTATTATATGAATGTCCATTAAATTTAATCTTCCAGTACTCCTCATCATTATGAATAGTAAATCCACAACCCCACCACATACATGGATCATCCACAACTCCATAATCTTCCCCATATTCTCATTGATTAAATGTCATGCTTATTCTCATTGATTAAATGTCATGCTTATAACAAACTTTGATGTTTCTGTATGTAGCCCTATAAATAGAGGCATAAAGATTTGTATTGTGTACACTTCAAAGAAAGATGGTAGTTATCGTTGTTCTCTAGTTCACTATTGTTCCTATTAGTCTTGTTTTATATATTGCTATTCTTGTTCTTAATTTTAAAACAAAATGGCTATTTTATTTTCTTTCACACTTCCTCAGAGACACGATAGACAAAAAGAACATGACTTGGAACCACACAATTGCATTCAGTTGTAATAGTTCTATTTAGTAGTATTTGGTGGCAGTTTTATTTCTTGCAACTAAGGGGTAATTAATATAGAAAAAACTTGACTGCAGTGGGCACTCAAAGCAAAATCAATCATTAGCGATGGGGGATTATGTTATTTGGTTCATGTGAACTGTAGAGAGTAAACGTATACCTTCTCTCATTTCTCTTATTCCTCGATATTGGTGCCCGTGCCGGCTCAATGTACTACTTTTTAGATATTATATATTATATTTTTATTTAAATTTATATGACACTAATTAATATTTGTGAAAGTCAATTAAATTTGTTATAAATAGTTTTAGATATTTTAAGTTATTAATTATATTATTATTTATACGACTTTCAACGTAATTTTCAAGTAATATTCATTTATCCTAATTAATATGACATCGATAACTATTGTAATCTATAATACTTTTTCGACGTTATAATTTACTATTTAAAGCTATTTGCAATTGTAATTTAAAATACTATTCTTGTTTACACTTTCGTGGTATTAGTAGTGAATTTAGACTTTCAAAATAATTTAAATATTTAATTAATGTAATTTAAATTTATACGACTTTCAACGTAATTTTCAAGTAATATCTCTTTATCCTAATTAATATGACATTGCTAAATATTATAATCTATAGTACTTTTTCGCTGTTGTAATTTACTATTTTAAATTATTTGCTATTGCAATTTATAATACTCTTCTTGTTTAAACTTTTATGGTATTGATGGTGAATTTAGACTTTTGAAGTAAGTTAAGTTTTTAATTATTGTAATTTATAATATTTTTAACTATTTCAATTTAAACGACACTGATATAATTTTGAGAGTAAATCAAATATCACGATTGAAATAGCGAAATCAAAACGACTTGAATAACTCATAATAATTAATTAAAAGTGATATAACAAAATTGCTATAAAAATAATTGTGAAATTTTTTAAAATGGCTTCACATAAGATGTAAAATTAATTTAAAACATCAAGAATCAATTTATCATTTTATGTTTATTTCACCTTTATAAAATAAATATTATCAATTTTTAAATACTTAGATGACTCATAATAGTTAATTATCGACGATACAGTAAAATTACAATTGAAACAGCTGAAACAACCATATTATAAATGTCTATTTTACTTTATAAATGTCTATTTTATTTTTTATTAAATATTATTATTTGTTTAATAAGTAAATGTCATATAATAATTACTTAGGGATGATATAGTAAAATCACGGAGCAAGCAGACAACTGGAAGCAAGCATGTCAAATGCCAACTGCCTGCTTCCAGCTGCCTGCCACTGACGCTTATATATAGTATTAACTAGGTTTCCACGCCGTGCTACGCACGGGCCAAATGTTGATATTTAAAAATTTCACGTTATGTGTAATTTTATTATTTAATTAAAATTTTCATTTATTTAATTGATAATTTAAGTTGTTAATATGACACTGATAAGATTTCGAGAGTCAATCAAATATTTTATATTTTAAAACCTTTTTAGTTGTTAATTATTATGAGTAATATATTTTTTTTACGTATTTTTTGAAATATATAACAAATTAATTATTTTTTAAATATTTTAAGATGTTAATATTGCAATTTATAGTACTTTTTGTGTAATTTATTAATAATATATTTTTAAAAATATATAATAGATTAATTATTTTTTAGATATTTTAAGTTGTTAATTATTGTAATTTATAATACCTTTTTGACATTGAAATTTACTATTTTAAGTTGTTAGCTAATTTATAATAATCTCCGTGTTCAAAATTTTTGGCATTAATAGCCAATTATATTTTTAAAATAATATAAGTGTTTAATTATTATAATTTATAATAATATTTATTATAATTTAATTTAAGCGACACTGATATAATTTTAATGTCAACCAAATAACATAATTAAAGTAGTGAAGTAAGCATGTCTTAAATGACTCATAATAACTAATTAGAAGTGATGCTATAAAAATACTTATGAAAAAAGTATAAGTAGACCTCATATAATAAGATGTTAAATTAATTCAAAACATAATAAGATGTCAAATTAATTCAAAACATCATGAGGTAATTTATTATTTTATGTCTTATCTTTTTTTATTAAATATTATAAATTTTTTAATACTAAAATGACTTAAAATAATTAATTAAGAGTGATATAATAAAAGTATGGTTGAAGCAGACATATCACAAATGTCTATTTTATTTTTTTACTAAATATTATTAATTTTTTAATATTTAAATATCATATCATAATTAATCAGAGATGATATAGTAAAATCTCGGAGCAAGCAGACAGGTGACAAGCAGGGATGTCGACGGAGTGGAGTCTGCTTCAGCAGCTCCACTCCCACTTCTTATATAAGAAGAATCATAAGTTTATATATATATATATATATATATATATATATATATATATCTTATGTTTTTATTATCAGCTTTTGATATATGTGTACTAACTCCTTTTTTGAGCTTGTCACGATCCAAGCCGTTGCGAGGGGCATTTGCACTAACTCTTTGATGGGAGAACCATATTACTCGAAAAGACTCAAAACTTACATTTAGTCAAATTTAAGATAACTAGGTGATTCCATTTAATAAACTAGTAATTGAAATATTTAATTTCATTTAATAAACAAGTAATCACAATATCTTAACCAAAATAATAAATGCAAAAATATTCAGACATCTACCCCTAGAATCTGAAAGTCATTGTACCAACATGCTACAAAATGTCAATAACAAGGTTCAACTCCTAGCAAAAAGTAATATTTGAGTTTGGAATAATAGACTAGAAACTAAGTGAAAAACTCCAGGCATCCAGGAAGATGTAGCTCACCCTTAAATTTGAATGTTTTCCAATATACAACTAAGGTCAAGAAACAGTCACTCAAAGATGGTCCAGACTCAAGAAAAAAGAGCACGTGTAGTATTATTATACAACAAATGATAATGTACTGGCAGGGCAATTGGCCAGCCGAAAATAAGAAATATAAACAAATAACAACTTAGTAAACGAGAACACCATGAACATATATTATGTAATAAAACCTCAAGTATGTGACAATTATCCTTTTCAAGTGAGACTACAACCTTAGTCAATTACAAGTCAAAAAAACAAGAACCCAAGTCAAGACCATGTCAGTCAATTACAAGTCAAAAAAACAAGAACCCAAGTCAAGACCATGACTACTTAGCAATTACCTAAGTCAACATACCATGACTTTAACATTAACTAAGTCAACATACCATGATTCTAACATTTACCAAGTCAAAAACTATGATTGTAACATTTACCAAGTCAAAAATCATGACTCATGAACCACTATTATACCTTATTTAAACACATGAGTATAAAAAACAAGAGACATGCCAAGTACTGATCAATTTAACGTCGATTAACTCAAGGAGCCATTCCTAACCTACAATAATCACCAAATCTCATTTTATTTAAGGATCCAATTATAACAAGTCACTAATAATATCAATAACTGACCATATCAATAATACCAGGTCCTCTAGAAAAATCATCATACTCATCAATCCTTGTACATACATAATAAGGGTCTTATGGTCTCTCATTGATCATGACCTGTAGGAGACGAATTCTTATTCATATACCAAATTTTAGAAATCTAGTATCTGCTAACCTTGTATCAATCAGTTTTGTAAAGATGTCCAAATATCGATACATCTCATAATAAATAATATATGACTATAATGATGCTCAAATTTTGGTGCATCCCACAATAATCATAGATATCACAATAACTACAACAACCATGAGTATTCAATAATTACACTTGTATAAAACCAACAAGATTTCATAGCCAATTCATTACATGTAATTAGTAAACTAGGATATTATTTAAGATTTTACCTAATTTAGACATGCATTGTAACAAGTATATTAAGACATAAATAACAAGAACATATAACTCAACTTGAATCTCAACTACTTAAAACAATCGCCTACCTCAACCCAAGCCCAAAGTGACTTAAATAGAGCCATATTAATGCTAGAATGATAAATGTTACTATAGGAAAACTCACACAATGCTAGGAACTTGTCCCAATGACCACTGAAATTGATCGAACATGACCTCAACATATTCTCAAGAACATGAATAGACCTCCCTAATTATCCATCAATTTGAGGATGAAATACTATGCTAAAATTAAGGTGGGTGCCCAACTCTTCACGTAACTAGTATATTGCATATATTTATTCAAAATAATGTAAAGTAGAACCCCATTTAGCCTTACTATCTCTTTGATATAAATCTTTGCTAACTGCTTAGAGCCTTAATCCACTCTAACCAAAATGAAATAAGCTGAATCGGTCAGCCTGTCCACTAAGATCCAAATTGAGTTATGCTGCCCCAAGGTCTTAGAAAGACCTACCAAAAAGTCCATAGCTGTCTCTTCCACTTCTACTCGAGAATGAGAATTCTTTAAAGACAACCTACAGGCCTTTTATGTATATACTTTACCTGCTGACTGTTGTGGTATTTAGACACATACTCTACTATATACCGCTTTTTTATACGCCACTAATATAATTATTTCAAGTGACGATATATATTGGTTTCACTTAGATAATAGTATCAAGTACTATAGTATCAAATAAAAAACACAAGGTACACATGTTCGACCTCTATATCTTAATGAACCACAAACATCAAGTGTAGCATTTGAAGCATCACTATACACCACTTTATTTTGTAGTTTTTCCAGATATACATCTTCAAATTAGTTGACCTTGATTAGAGGGAATGTTGACCTTACCTTAATACTAGCTAACGCTCTACCCCTTTTGACACATTAATCTACATAAAATGAGATGCTAGTGTTTGAAACTCTCTAGCCAAGGGCTTTCTGGATACCCTCAAATCAGTCAATTACCCATACTTATTGCTTCTGGTTTAATTCATACCAGTTGGTTACATCATAGTTTTTTAATAATTCTATTCACCTTTGCTCTCTCAGATTCCAATCTATTTGTGTGAACACATGTTGTAAGCTATTTCTATAAATACCTCACACTTGATAATATATAGATAGTGTCTCTAAATCTTAATTGTTAAAACCACCACTGCTAACTCAAAGTGATGAGGTGGGTGATTTTTTATGAGGCATCAATGTTCTTGAAGCATGGGCAATCACATTTCTACCCCACATCAACCAACACCCAAACCTGAGTATGAAAAATCATAAAATATAGCAAAATCCTTACCTTCAATTGGAAAAGCAAGGATGGGAGATGTAGTCAAAAGAGTCTTGATCTTTTGAAATCTCTCCTCACATTTGTCAGACCATGCGAAAGACACCTCTTCCTGAGCCAGTCTTGTCAAGTGAGAAGTAATAGGGGCAATTTTTTTGAAAAACCTACGATAGTAGCTACTAAGACCAATAAGAATCCTAACCTCAATTGTAGAGCTTGGATAAACCCACATCTTGATTGCCTTAATTTTCCAGAGATCTACCATCACCTTTTTTTAGAAACTACATTCCCCAAGAAGTCTATATTACATCCAAAAGTCACACTTAGAAAACTTCGCATAAAGCTATTTTTCTTTCAAAATTCCCTAAACCAAATGAATATAACCTACATGTTCCTCCTTAATCTTCGAGTAGACCAAAAAGTATCATTAATAAAAATAAACCAAAATATCATTAATAAAAATAATCATAAATGAATTCAAGAAAGACTTAAAAAATACAATTCATCAATCTCATGAAGGCTAGTGATGCATTTATCAACGCAAAAGACTGATATAAAAATTCATAATACCCATATTAAGTATTGAAAGTTGTCTTAGGTATATCCATGGGCCAAACTTTTAACTTGTGATGAACTGACCCTAAGTCTATCTTGGAGAAAACTGAAGCACCCTGTAACTAGTAAAAGAGATCATTTATTCGGGGAAAATGATACTTATTCCTAATGGTAACATTATTCAACAATATATATTCTCATGCTACCATCCTTCTTTTTAAGAAAAAATACTAGCTCACCCTAAGGTGAAGCACTAGGACGAGTGAATTTGTTATGAAGTTACTCTTATAACTAAGTTTTAAATTCTCTCAACTCAATGAAATCCATTCAATATGGAGGGATAGAAATTGGCTAAGTGTTAGGCTCTGAATCAATATAAAAACCAGATAAAGTACCTTCCAAAATTCTGACAACATGGTAACTGACTTAATTGAAGGGGACATACCAATAACATCCTTAAGATATACCAATAAGTCCAAACACCCCTTCCCAACTAGCTTTCAATGTCAAACAAAAGAGATAATTTTGACAATTATAAACTTATACACACCTTTCCATCTAACTTATCCATCTCATATAATTTTGAGGTCATTATCTTAAAATTATAATTTAGAATACTGTGATATAAAGAGATAGTCATAAGAAGGATGATGTAGAAATCAAACATATCTAAGATTATCAAATATACCCAAGTCTAAAAACTCATAAACGAAATGAAACATATATATACTACACATGGGTCAGTACTATAGAATCTCCAATCGGAGTAAACAAATTCACATGATTGTCAAGTATATCAGAAATGAAGTCTAAAAGCAAGGAAAATATAATCGATACATATAAATAAATGGAATCCAGTTCAATAAGACATTAGCCACTTAGTTACAAATAACAATAGTACTTGTGATAACTGTATCTTAAGCCACAACTTTAAAATTTCCTAGAAAGGCATAAAAATAAGTCCTATCATCAATATGGGCAACCTCTCTTTCCAATTATACACTATCTTTTCTTGCATTTCTAAAATTTTATCCTTTCTGCCTTGACTAAGACTTACCCTACGAGTTGTAGAGTGTCTTAGTAAGTGGTTGGACTTACATTGTAACCTAAATAGTAAGTGTATGATTAAGTTTTTCTCTGAGTATGAGTGTCTCACTAATAGTCGTAAGGACTCATTTTGATACTTTGGATGCAAATCATAGAATATCCTGCATTTACCCCAAATGAGTTCTGTGTTGACTACGATTGAACCTTATGAGTTATTTGATCCCTTTATGAGTCATACTAGTTAAGTTATAGGATCAATAGTGTATTAGTACCCTGAAATCTATCTTGGCTATGACTCGTGGTGAAGAGTCATAATGAAACGAGTCATGTAGTGACTCGTAGTTACTGTCGACTAAATTCTAGTTTAAAATTGAGGGCACTTTGGACAATTTACTTCTTAACCAATTAAAACCCATATTCATAAAGCACTTGAGAGGGGTTATTTTGAATTCAAAACATAATCAAAAACTTCCAAAAATCTCTTAAGTTTCTCAAGTAGACATAATTAGGGTTTCCAAGAGGTTGATCACCTAAGGACTCAAAAGTGAACTTCTCTCTATATACATAGATATTTTAGGCATGCTAGTCTTTCCTAATTGCTAATTTTTTGAAAGTATACATTTTAAAGTGTTGTTCATAAGATGTTGATGTCGATTTTTGAAACATGGGTTAAGAGCTTTAAATAACTATTATCTATGTGATGTTTCATGTTTGTTCCTATATCGGTTTGTTTAAATAGTGGTTTTAAAATCAATTTGGTGCATAGAATGGTGAATACACAAGGGGATTGTGATTTTCCCAAACTTGTGACTTTTGAAGTGGTTATGACCTCAACTGTATATTGTGAAAGTAGTTTTATATATAAAATCATGTGTATTAAACTACTCTTAAACTATTTCATAATGTGAAAAGTCAATGAAGCATAATGAATTTCGAATTTAACCTTAAGTGGTTGTGTAATTCCCAAAGATAATGTATAATTTAACCAAAGGGGTTGTGAATACCCCCAAGTGATGTAATTGGTTTGGTATGTTGATGTTACCTTACAAGTGTAGTTGGTATGATAATACCAATAATGTATGACTTAATGTGTAATATGATTTAATCAATGGGAATATATGATAAATTATTTCATCAGAATTTAATGACGGCTATGTAGTTGAGTCATGAAAGCTGATATATCAAGGGACCAATACTAGCAAATGTTTTAAAGTGTATGTTAAGCATTTTTCCTTATTCTAGCATGTGATATATATATATATATATGTATGTATGTATATAAATTTTCTTATGTACATTAGTTTTGAATTATTTTGAACTGTTGATCACGTCATTAAATCATCCTTATCCCTGAGTTACATGATAGTGTTCACCCCACTAACCATTTTCGAATGTTGTATCCCTACGCAATGTAGAAACCAAAGATACTTATACTTTTCCAGCATAGAGTTAGGTGAATAGGCTCTATTTGTTGGTTCATTGTAGTAAAGTGGTTAGCCTCCATTCTCTAGAAGGATTAAATTTTTCATCAGTTTTTATCTTAGATAAGAATTGAGAGTTTTTCTTAGTCATTAACACTATCATTGTCATTGTCAAAGTCGGGGACATGTCCCAAAGAAGACTGGTTTTTAATTCTTTTATTAGATAGATTTTTTTATTACTATAAACTTAGGTGATATTGGTAGGTTGTTTCGACAATTAGCGATTGTCAGTTTTAGACATGATTTAAATATCATTAAGATTATTCTTATGCTATCTTGTTATATTCTCAAAATTCATCTAACCTTGGGGATGTTGTGTTCACTTAGTTAGGTATTGAGGGTGGCCTCTGATCCAGGTGGGACTTGAGATGCCCGTCATAGCCAAGCCCAATGTTAGGTCATGACATAGATGGTATAAGAGCCTATGTTTGATGTCATTGGATGTCTAAAAAGTGATGTCAAGTAGATTTTTATGGGTGTGTAGAACGCCATATTTATAAGGTAGAGGTTAAGAGGCATTTAGTAATGTTTCCCTTTCTTATTATTCTATTTCTAGCTATAAAATCTAAGGTATTGAATCTTTTCTAATTCATGTATGTTTGTTTTTTAGATAATGCCTCCCAGAAGATCTGATGCTCATGGAAGATCTTTTATCCCTTCAGAGGACAATGTGGATAAAGCTCGTCCTACTCTAGGACTTCAGACCCTGTCTAGGCTCACTGCATATGATTTCCCTAATAGAGCTCCACTAGATCTACCTATCCCTCCCTAGGCACCTCTAGCTGATGTGTCTAATGATTAGTGTCAATAGATAATTTATTTTCTTACCTAGTTGGTGGCCTTCCACACTGAGCGGGTTACTTCTATTGCTCTATCCTCTGAGGCCACTAGAGTTGGCCAATTTATGAGGTTGAGTCTTACTATTTTCACTAGTTCTAATATTTAGGAATATCCTTAAAATTTCATTAATGAGATGAAAAATATCTTCAATGTGATGCATTCTATGGATGTAGAGGGTTTAGAATTCCCTACTTATCAATTAAAGGATTTATTATACTAATGGTATGAAGAGTTGGAGCAACTTAGGGGTAATGATGCTAATTTTGGCTTGTGGGATAATTCTTTAGTGCATTTCTTGATCGCTTCTATAGATTTTTTATGGTATGATATGATCGGCTATCCATAGCCACATATCAGCTATCCTTAATGTGGTATTTTTGTTGGATTGTTCTTGCCTCCAACCCAGGAGAACATAGGGTCAAATGCCTTTCATTTTCCACCCTTCGTTGGCCCTTACCTCATTTCTTAACAAGCCCTCAAACCTCTTTTTCACTGTCGGACCTAATTTTTTTTTCAATTTCAAGAATCAAAATAGAATAACCTGATTGAAGCATAATAATCATACATCTGTAATACATTGTATATACCATAGAAAAGGTTAGATTTCATCATCGACAACATTATTGTGGTAAAGGTCATAATGCAATTTTAAATTTGAAGCAAGGCTGGATGACAGTAAAGGAGTATCTCTTGTCATCAGCTCTCATGTTATGCTCTAGAATTGGTGTCTAAAATGAGGGATAAAATGAGGATGTTTACCTCTGGGTTGTCCCTGAGTTGATCTTGTAGATCAAAGTTTCCTTGTTGAATAAGGACATATATATCTCTAGACTTATGGTGTATATACAAAAAGTGGAAGAGAAAAAGAAGAAGCAAGCAGAGGTGAGTCAAAGGCAGAATAATAAGTTTTGATATTTTGATTAGGGTGGAAGTCAACAGTAATATGGTAGAGGTAGTGGTAAATAGTCTAAGAAGATATGGGGAAACTCTAGTTCCTACTCTGTGGCTAGTGATCCTTATCCAACTCCATCGAGTGATCATCATTATCAGTATAATAATGGGTTTAGAGAACTAAGAGTCTAGGCTTAGGCTAGAGGGTCTCAGTCAGCTCTGTCAAATTCTTCTTGTAGATTTTATGGCCAGGTGCATTATGGTATTTGTGAAGAAGAGAGGAATAAGTGCTTCATATGTGGTCATAATGGCCATATGCAGAGGGATTATCCTTCTAGGGTTTCTTTTAGAGCAAATACAATTCTTGCTACTACTTCATCAGCTTATGCACCAAAGTATGCTACTTCTGCTTCTGGCTCCGATACTAGATAAAACTATTTATACACTTCTACCACCCACCAAGATTCTGTCACATCCCCCGATGTTGTTATTGGTACGCTCAAACTATTCTCCCATGATATATATTGTCTACTTGATCCTGGTCTACTATTTTTTATATGACCCCTTATATGGCTATTCATTTTCGTTTTAACCCTGAGTGAAGTTTAGATCCCTTCTCTATGTCCACCTCGGTGGGTGACTCCATTGCGGTTAGAAAGGTTAATAGGAGTGGTATGATATTGGTCCATAGTAGAGAGACCATGTTGGATCTGATAGAGTTGGACAGGGTAGACTTTGATGTGATTTTAAGGATGGATTGGTAATATTTATGCTATGAATCTCTTGATTGTCGGATCCAAAGGGTCAGTTTTAGTTTTCGAATAAGCCAGTCATCGAGTGGGAAGGTAGTTCCTTAGCACCTAAGGAGAGGGGTATTTCATATAGTATATCCCAAAAATTGGTTTCTAAAGGGTGACTCTATCACTTTGTAAACTATCCCTATAGTATGTGATTTTCTCGAGGTGTTCCCTAATAATCTTTATGGTGTTCCTCCTGATGGGGAAACTGATTTAGGGATTGATTTTATTTTGGACACTCATTCTATTTCTATCCCTCCTTATAGAATAGCTCCAGCTAGTTGAAGGAACTAAAGGAGAAGTTGGAAGATCTTCTGGATAAGGGTTTTATCTGCCCTAGTGTGTCTATGTGGGGTGCTCCGATTCTCTTTGTGTGTAAGAAGGATGGTTCCCTTCAAATTTTTACAGATTACAATTAAATAAGGTGACTGTAAAGAATAAGTATCTCCTTCCAAGAATTGCCAATCTCTTTGATTAGGTTTAGCACGCTAAGTACTTTTCTAAGATTGATCTTCGGTTTGTGTATCATCAGTTGAATATAGGGAGGCAGATGTTCCTAAGACTGATTTCCATACCCGGTATGGTCATTTTGAGTTTTTGGTGATGACTTTTTTTTGAAAAATTCCCTGACAACATTTATGGATCTTATGAATTAGGTTTTCTATTCATTTCTAGACTTGTTTGTTATTGTCTTTATTAATGATATTTTGGTGTATTCAAAGAGTGAGATGGACCATGCTGATCACCTCCATTTAGTGTTGCAAATAATTAAGGAGTGACAATTGTATGCTAAATTCTCTAAGTGTGAGTTTTTGTTGAATGTTTTGACTTATATGAGATATGTTGTTTCAAGTGAAGAAATCGTGGTGGATCCCAAAAAAGTTGTGGTGGTTAAGAAGTGGCCTAGAACCATGACTCCAACTGACATACGGAGCTGCTTGGGTTTGGCCAATTATTATAGAAGGTTTGTGGAATGTTTCTGTTCAATTGCTGCCTCATTAACTAAGTTGACTTAGAAGAAGGTGCAGTTCTTATGATTTGATGCTAATTAGGGTAGTTTTGAGAAGTTGAAGGATAATTTAACTTTGGCTCTAGTATTGTCTCTACATGAAGACACTGAGTGTTTTACTATCTATTGTGATATGTCTTGGGTGGAATTGAGTTGTGTGTTAATGCAGCATGGCAAGGTGGTTTCTTATGTATCTAGGAAGCTAAAAATCCATGAGAAAATTACCTGACTCATGATTTGGAATTGTTGGCTATGGTGCTTTCATTGAATATCTGGCAATATAATTTGTATGGGGTCCATGCTGATATTTATTCAGATCATAAGAGCTTACAATATGTGTTCACTCAGAAGGAGCTAAATCTCAAGAAAAAAAGATAACTTGAGTTTCTTAAGGGCTATGACATGATTCTCCACTATCATCTAGGTAAAGGTAATGCAGTTACTAATGCTCTTAGCAAGTTATCCATGGAAAGATTATCTTATATGTATGAGAAGAAGCGAGATTTAATGAAGGATATTCACTGTTTAGCTAATATAAGAGTCTATCTCTTGGATTCCAAAGACAGTGGTGTGATTGTTCAAGAGGTGACAAAGTTATCTCTTGGTGCCGAGGTGAAAGAGAAGTAAGTATTTGACCCTAACTTGATGTAATTAGGAATGACATGGGTATGTTGAAGGTGATGGTTTTTCATATTAGATGTGATGGTATCTTGTGACACCAAGGAATATTATGTGTTCCTGATAATGAGGGGTTGTGAGGAAGAATTTTGGCCAAAGATCATAAGTCGCGTTGTACGATTTATCCTGGTTTGTTGAAAATGTATCATAATCTTAAGGAAATTTATTGGTGGAATAATATGAAGTGAGATATGGCCAATTTTTGGGCTAAGTGCATAGTATGTCAGCAAATGAAGGTGGAGCACATGAGGCCTGATGGGTTGACTCAAGAGATTGAGATGCCAGTATGGAAATGGGAAATAATCAATATGCATGTTATTACTAGTTTTCTGCGGTCTCTTCAATAATATGATTCAATTTGGGTTATCGTGGATAGGATGACTAAGTTTACCCACTTCTTGCCAGTGAGGGATAATTTCTCTTCTGATGATTATGTCAAGTTGTTCTTTGAGGAGATAGTGAAGTTTCATGGTGCTTCAGTTTCCATCATATCTGATTGAGGCACTAACTTTTCATCTAACTTTTGGCTATCCTTTTATAGTGTTTTATTGACTAAGGCGATCCTTAGTACCGCTTTCCACCTGCAAATGGATGGGTAAGAGGAAAGGACTATTTAGGATTTGGAAGATATGCTTCAGGCTTGTGTATTTGATTTTTCTGGATGTTGGGTTGACCACTTTCCTCACATAAAATTTGCCTACAATAGCATTACCACACTAGCTGGAATACCCAACATGTTTCTAAGCTAGGAGATGAACCATTTTTCCTACGTATGAAATCTCCTATCCTATAATTCATACTTTAGTACATAACTTACAATGAGTATCCTAGCGATAAGAAAGCTTATGATGCGTTAAGCATGTTCATATGAGTCACTTAAGGTAATACAAGCTAAGAGTTTTTGAATCCATCAAGTTTTAGTGTTTGATTTCATAAGGTTCATATTTGAATGTGTATAAGTTGATGTTAATGTGGTATTTCTGCATATTTCTAAATAGAAAATTATAGAGAATCAAATTAGCTTTCCAACGATACCAGTTTCATCAAAATCTGACACCTAAGCTAGGAGTTATGGCTTTGCGAAGTAGAGTGCATCGCCTAACCAATCGCACATGGCCATTGAAAAGCATATACGGCGCCTACGTAAATATAGGTGACATCATATGCGGCACCTATGTCGATATAGGCGATATCATATGCGGCGCCTATGTAAATTTAGGCGATATAATATGCGGTGCCTATGTAAATATATGCGATATTATATGTTGCGTATATCTTATGGTTTGAAGTTACTTAAACACTCCGTTTTGAGTTATTTTGAGGGTAATTGAGTCTTTTAACACTCCTTACATGTCCCTAAACTTAATCATACAACATATATTTCACCTAATTACATTACAACCCTACTAACATTTTAAGTTCATCATCTAAGAGCACTAAAAGAGAAAAAAACTTGGGTTGCATAATTAAGCTTGAAGATCCAATTCCAAGGAAATTCCTCAGTCAATCATCAAGATTCTTCCTTCTAAGGTATGCGTGATTTGATTCATGGACTCCTTTCATCGATGAAGCTCAAGAACCATCTTCTAAATTATGTATTATAATGTTTATGTTGTTGGTGGTTGATGTTCATGTGGTTGGATTTTGATGATGCCTAAGACAAGATCTTTGTATGTTTTGTGTGAGGATATGGTGGCATTTAATGTATAAATATATGAAATTGGTAGTTGAATATTTGTAATCTTGATGAATCCACCTATGCCTAAGATATGCATGTAAGGTGTTTGTGAAAATACCTAAGGGAATAAAAATTATGCTTTTATGACATAATAAGTCCTAAATGACTATTCCATGTTCTATGTTTATGTTCAACGTGATCCCCATGCTATTGTCTTGAATTGAAGATGTTGTATGAGATGCTCATGATATTGTTGTGATATGGAATGACCTTGTTATTACAGCCAGGCAAGCATATAATTGTTGTGTGCATTCCTGATCATGTGATAGTTTGTTGAGAATCATTCTAATTAGAAATCCTTACTTATGATATTATGAATTGTGGACTCTACTCTTATGATCAAGTCAGTCATGTGTGTTAGTTTCCTTCCATCGAGTCCTGGAGGTACTTGTACCTAAAAGATATAGCTGTGTTCCTAGAGCTAGTGCCATGTTTCAAGACATCCTCAGTCAAGCTATGCTCCATAGATTTAAGTTAGTCACGTGACTCAGAAAAACTCAGAAATCTCAGTAGTTTAGTAGTCCCAGTAGTTTCAGTACTCTCAGTCAGACCTCAGATCTCAAGTAGCTTTTTCGTCAGTCAATGGAACTCAGTGAATTTAGCTTAGTTCAGCTAAGAAAATATTGTTAGCTCAGTTAACCAGTTTATAAATCAGTTCATTTTAGTTAGTCAGTTCGGCGCAGTTAATCCTTTTAGAGTCTTTTAATTGGGAGTATGGACTAGCACCGAGCGAGTGTAATGATAGCGGTTTATCTTGTTATAAAGGCTGAGCCGTTAGCAGCAATCCCTATACTCTAGAACTACGTAGAAAACATAGGACAGGATTCACGCAGTAGATTAAGGCTATACTTGACTATTATATTGCCTTAGGCATGATTTCCTGTTCAGGGTCACCCGTCAGAGAGGCTTGACCATAGTAGAGGTCTCTACCCATGGCACGATATTGACACCTTTCCAATCAGGGCAAAGATTGGACCCCACCAGCACAGTATCGGGGCATGTCTGTTAGGTTACTACCTCCCACAGTCACAGTTAAAATTACTATTTCAGTATCAGTCTTCAGAGCAGAAATTAAGAATCAGGACTGTTAGATACTGGCATCGATCTCAATAAGGAACTCAGATAGTTCCTTTGATTCTTGTACCATTCAGTCAGATAGGCTTGGTCCCCTATTCAGATGCTTATTATTAGATCTAGAGGTCACCCGGCAGACAGTCTTGATCTCAATCTCAGATTCAGTTGAGTATTCTCATTATCAGTTTCAGAGATTACTCGTTAGCTTGGATTGATCTCTGACTTAGATGTTTAGATACAGTTTGGAACTCATATAGTTTTTCCCAAAATTAGGACTATTAGATACAGTCATCCATGTTATCAACATTTAGTATCTCAATATCACGAACTCATGTTGTCAGAGTTCAAACTCAAGTAGTCAGCATCTCCATGAGTTCAGTAGTAGTTACGTATGTATGTATGTATGTATGTATGTATGTATGTATGTAGGTATGTATGTATGTATGTATGTATTCTCACGTTCATATTAGTCAGCATGTTCATGCATATAAACCCCATGCACTTAGCCTACCCCCACGTATACTTAGTACTTTAGTTGTACTGATGCATTTGCACTGTGGTGCTTTTTTTTTTTTTTACACCATAGGTTTTAAGGTGCAGATTCTAGATCAGCAATAGCAGATCAGTAAGCAGTGATTCCTCATATTTCGAGGACATAATCGTTACATTTATTATTCTAGTATTTCAATTTATTTTTAGTTTAGGGAGTTGTTGGAGACATGTTCCTTTAACTTCTTATTCAGACAGTTTAGAGGCTTTTAGACGATTATAGAGTTTTTAGATTTAGACTTTAGTATTTTCAATTTTGTTTTGGTATTGTGATACCAACTTATTTTAGATATTTTATTATTCAAGATTGAACCTTATGCCCTCTTTGTTCATGTTTCTGTATTTTATATATATATATTATGCAGTTACAGGTACAAATATCAGTCATGGGTTAACTTGTGGTCCTTTGGGGTTATGAGCACTATGTAGCATTCCGATTTAGAAAATCGGGGCATTACAAACTTGGTATCAAAGAGTAAGGTTCAATAGAGTCCTAGGAAGTCTGAAAGTCGCATCTAGTAGTGTCTTGTACATGGGTGTGTTGCACGCCACATTTATGTACAGGAGGCTATAAGATATTTTAGGAATTGTTTCCTTTCTTTCAGTACTTATATCATGCCAGTGAGCAAAACCTCAAGTTGAACTCTTAGTTTAATCCTTGATCCTCTTCTATTTGCAGAACATGCCTCCTAAGAAAAGAACAAAGAATCTGTCAGCCCCGCAACCCACAGATCCTTTGAATGAGAATGTGTCACATGTAAAATTTTGGGTAGATTTTCAGGCGCTAGACCAAGTTGTGACCACTAGTGTTCAGGGCATCCGGCAGACTGCATCCCACCCTAGTAAGATGGGGATTCAGGTGCAGCCAGAATTAGAAATTTTATGAGAATGGACCTTCCAGAATTCTTTGGGTCAGTAATAGGTGAGGGCCCATAGCTGTATCTAGAAGAGGTAAAGAAGATCACCCAAATCATGCATGTGTCAGAGGAGGAGAATGTGGAATTAGCATCCTATAGGCTGAAAAATAGTGCTTATGATTGGGTAGTGTTATGAAAGAAGAGTAGAAGGAAAGATGCAACTCCAAGGACTTGGCAGATATTTAGGAAGCCTTCTTAGATAAGTTTTTCTTATTAGAGATGAGAAAAGCTAAGGTAAAAGAGTTTATAAACATGAGACAAGGCTCCATGACAGTGAAGGAGTATTGTCTTAAGTTCAACCAATTAGCTAAGTATGCTCTTGACTTTATAGCTGACCCCAGAGCGAGTATGAGTAAGTTTGTGACTGGTGTGTCTGGGTTAGTATTGAAATAGTATAGAATAGCTAGGCTCAATAGGGGCATGGACCTTTCTAGGTTAATGATGCATGATCAGCAGATAGAGGCAGATAAGTCTAAGAAGAGGGAGTGATCTAATAAGAGATTTAGAATAGGTAGTGACAGCTTTTCTCTGGCTGGGTCACAGGGTGGTAATCGTTCTCACCATAGTTAGAAAATTTTAGCTCATATTCCATCTTCAGCTAGTGTGCTCAGACCTAACTTTGGAGATATTAGTCATGGTGGCGTGCTAGGCTCTAAAGCCCAGAGTAGTGCTAGAAGTGAGCGTACTTATCTGCTTTATGGAGAATGTGGCAAAAATTATCTAGGTGCATGCGGAGCTAATAGTCAGGTATGTTTTAGGTGCGGTAAGCCAGGCCACATAAGTGAGAGTGTAGAGTGTTAGCTCAGAAAGGTAGAGATTCACATGAGCAGGTCGTAAATCCCAGCACCAATAGTGGTCAGCGTCAGAATTGAATCTATTCACTCCAGACTCACCATGATCCAGATTGTTTCCCTAACCTAGATTCAGGTACGTTACAAGTTTTTAATAATCATTGTATTTGAGATTATGTTTCCACATGAGTTAGTCAGTAACATTAGCAGGCAATTTATTCACCATGCATTAGTCTCAGCTCTCCAATGTTTAGTTATAATCTAGTTCGTAGATGCCTTGTGCATCACCCCAGTTCTCATTAAGGTAAACATTCCTAGAGGGACATAGTATCCCAAGAAGGAGACACCCCACCTTTTCTTGATTCTTTTATGTTCCTATTATAATTAGTTATCAAGTGCAATGGCATAATTAGTCCAACATTCAAGAGTTAGCTCAATCATATATTCAAGCATTAGATATACATGTTAAGTAGAGAAAGTACTATTTATCAAAATCGTCACTCATACTGTTACATATCATTCAGTTATGTAATCATGCATCAGATATGCATGGATTTAGCTTTTCAGTTGTGCATCAGATATGCATTCTCATTTTAAGAAAACACACTTTATTAGAATCCCCAGACTTATATTTATGAATCAACTTCCCATGTATCAGATATGCATGTTTAGTATGTTGTGCTTAGCTTTCAGTCATTTCAGTCGTGAACCCATGTTTCAGTGGTATATGTATTGTATGTACTTCATATTATCATCTCTCCTGCCTTAGTTAATTTCCATTCGAGGACGAATGTTCCCAAGGGAGAGATATTGTAATACCCCTCATATTTCTAAGCTAGGAGACAAACTATATTTCCTACATATGAAATCTCCTAGCCTATGATTCATACTTGAGTATATGAGTTACAATGAGTATCCTAGCAATAATATAGCTTATGATGCATTAAGCATGTTCATATGAGTCACTTAAGGTAATACAAGCTAAGAGTTTTTGAATCCATCAAGTTTTAGTGTTTGATTTCATAAAGGTCATATTTAAACGAGTATAACTCGATGTTAGTATGGTATTTCTTCATATTTCTACTCACCAAATTATAGAGAATTGAATTAGCTTTCCAACAATACCAATTTCATCAAAATTCGACACCCGAGCTAGGAGTTATGGCTTTGCAAAATAGAGTGCGTCGCCTAAGCAATCGCACATGGCCACTAGAAAACATATGCGATAGCATATGCGGCGTCTATGTAAATATAGGCAATATCATATGCATCGCCTATGTAGATATAGGCAATATCATATGCGGCACCTATGTAAATTTAGGCGATATCATATGCAACGTATATGTAAATATATGAGATATCATCTGCGGCACATATCTTATGGTTTCAAGTGACTTAAACACTCTGTTTTGAGTTATTCTGAGGGTAATTAAGTCTTTTAACACTCCTTACACGTCCCTAAACTTAACCTACAAAATATATAGCTCCAAACTACATTACAACCCCACTAACATTTTAAGTTCATCATCCAAGAGCACTAAAAGAGAAAAACAACTAGGGTTTCATAATTAAGCTTGGAGATATAATTTTAAAGAAATTCCTTTGTCAGTCATCAAAAATCTTCCTTCTAAGGTATGTGTGAGTTAATTCATGGACTGCTTTCATCCATAAAGCTCAAGAACTATCTTCTAAATTATGTATTATGATGTTTATGTTGTTGTTGGTTGATGTTCATGTGGTTGGAGTTTGATGATGCTTAAGATGGGATCATTGTATGTTTTGTGTGAAGATATAGTGGTATTTAATCTATAAATATGTGAAATTGGTGGTTGAATATTTATAATCTTGATGAATCCACCTATGCCTAAGATGTACATGTAAGGTGTTTGTGAAAATACCTAAGGGAATAGAAATCATGCTTTTATGACATAATAAGTCCTAAATGACTATTCAATGTTCTATGTTTATGGTCAACGTGATCCCCATGCTATTGTCTTGAATTGTAGATGTTGTATGAGATGTAAATGATATTGTTGTGATATGGAATGACCATGTTATTGAAGACATGCAAGTATATACATGTTGTGTGCATTCCCGATCATGTGATAGTTGTTTAAGAATCATTGTTATTATGAAACCCTTACTTATGATATTATGAATTGTGGACTTTACTCTTATGATCAAGTTAGTCATGTGTGTCAGTTTCCTTCCATCGAGTCCTAGGCGTACTTGTACCCAAAAACTATATCTGTGTCTAGAGCTAGTGTCATGTTTTAAGAAATCCTCAGTTAAGCTATGCTCCATAGATTTTAGTTAGTCACGTGACTTAGAAAAACTCAGAAATCTCAGTAGTTCAGTAGCCCTATTAGTTTCAATACTCTCAGTTAGACCTCAGATCTCAAGTAGCTTTTTCTTCAGTCAATGGAACTCAGTGAATTCAGTTTAGTTCAGCTAAGAAAATATTATCAGCTCAGTTAATCGGGTTATAAATTAGTTCAGTTAGTCAGTTCAGCGCAGTTAATCTTTTTAGAGTCTTTCAATTGGGAGTGCGGACTAGCACCGAGCGAGTGCAGGGATGGCGGTTTTTCCCGTTATTAAGGTAGAGCTATTAGTAGCAATCCCTTTACTCTAGAATTACTTAGCTAGAGCAGGACAAGAGTCACCCATCAGATTAAGGATATACTTGACTATTATATTACCTTAGGCTTGATTTCCTATTTAGGGTCACCCGTCAGAGAGGCTTGACCATCGTAGAGGTCTCTACTCGTGGCATGGTATTGACACCCTTCATATCAGGGAAAATATTGGTCTCTAATAGTACAGTATTGGGGTATGCCGGTTAGGTTACTACCTTCTACAATCACAGTTATAGTTACAACTTTAGTATCAGTCTTCAGAGTAGAAATTAGGAATCAGGACTGTCAGATAGAGTCATTGATCTTAGTAAAGAACTCAGATAGTTCCATTAATTCCTGGACCATCCAGTCAGATAGTATTGGTCCCATATTCAGATGTTTTTATTAGATCTAAGGGTTACCCGGAAGACAGGCTTGATCTCAATCTCAGATTCAGTCGAGTATTCTCATTATTAGTTTCTGAGATCACTCGTTAGCTAGGACTGATCTAAGACTTAGATGTTTAGATATAGTTTGGAACTCAAATAGTTTTCTCCAGAATTAGGAATATTAGATACATTCATCTATGTTATCAAAATTCAATATCTAAGTATAATAAATCTCATGTTGTCAGAGTTTAAACTCAAGTAGTCAACATCTCCATGAGTTCAGTACCAGTTACATATGTATGAATGTATGTATGTATGCATGTGTGTATTCTCACGTTCATATTAGTCAGCATGTTCATACATATAAACCCCATGCATTTAGCCTATGCCTACGTATACTCAGTACTTTAGTTGCACTGATGTATTTGCGCTGTGGTGCTTTCTTTTTATGTTACACCATAGGTTTTGAGGTGCAGGTTCTAGATCAACAGGAGCAGTTCAGTAAGCAGTGAGTCCTTATCTTTTAAGGACACGATCGTTATATTTATTATTCCAGTATTTCAATTTATTTTTAGTTTAGGGAGTTAGTTAGAGATATATTCATTCAATTCCTTATTCAGACAGTTTAGAGGCATTCAGATGATTATAGTGTTTTCAAATTTAGACTTTAGTATTTTTAGTTTTTGTTTGGTACTGTGATACCACCTTATTTTAGATATTTTATTATTCAAGATTGAACCTTACGCCTTCTTTGTTCATATTTTCACATTTTATATGTATATTATGAAGTTACAGGTACAGATATCAGTCATGGGTTAGCTTGTGGTCCTTCGAGGTCATGAGCACCATGTAGCATTCTGATTCAGAAAATCGAGGCATTACACTAGCATTGGTATTGTTCTATTTGAGGCCTTGTATAGTAGAAGGTGGTTTAAGGTTGGTGAAAATAAGTTATTTGTCCTTGATTTGGTTTTCCAAGCATGGATAAGGTGCAGAGGATTTGAGATAGACTTAAGGTCTCCCAAAGTCGCCAGAAGTCCTATGCAGAGATAAGGTAAAGGGAGTTTGATTTCATTGTTGGTGATTGGATATTCTTGAAGGTGCCTCCCATAAACTGATTGATGCTATTTTGTAAGAAGATAAAGCTCAGTCCCCATTGTTTTAGTCCGTAATTTGTTTTTAAGAGGGTCGGTAATATTGCATATGAATTGGATTTGCCTTTTATTTTTAGCTCCATTCATCCAGTGTTTAGTATTTTGATGTTGAGAAAGTGCATGGGGGATCCTTCCATTGTGGTTTCCTTAGAAAAAGTGTGCATTTTAGATTCCTTGTCCTACGAGAAAGTCTTAATTGAGATTTTGGATCAATAAGTCCATTGTTTGAAGACAAAGGACGTGGCATCGGTAAAGGTTCTTTGGAGGAACCAAAAAGTTGAGGAAGTTACTTGGGAAGCCAAGGAGGATATGAAGTCAAAGTATCCGTTCTTGTTCCCCTTTTTGAAAAATCATGCTTTGGGTATGTGTATTCCTTAACACCTTTGTTTTCTTACTTTGTTAAAAAAAATCATAATTTTCTTGGTATCTTTGATTTCTGTCTTTTTTAAAGTCAAGTATGGTGGTATTTGGAGTTAAATCATGCTAATAAATGCCTTTTCCTGTCATTCTATGATGAATAATCCTAAGAGGAGAGCATGTAACACCTAGGTTTTTGGTCCTTAAATTTTTTTTGAAATCTTTTCCTCACAGCCAGGACTACGACTTATCCTATAAGTTGTAGAGAGTGTTGACGAATCATTGCACTTAAATTGTAATCTAAATAGAAAGTGTGTGACCAAGTTTTACTCTAAGTACGTGTGGCTCAATAAGAGTCGTAAGGACTCCTTATGAGTCATTAGGTATAAATCATAGGATATCCAGTATTTACCCCAAATGGGTTCTGTGTTGACTACGACTGGACCCTATGAATTATAGGCCCCATTATGAATTGTACCAGTTGAGTCATATCAATAGTGTGTGGGTTCCCCGAAAACTATCTTGGCTATTACTTATGGTGATGAGCTATAATGAAACCTTATGAGTCGCATAGTGACCCATATTCACTGTCAAGTAAATTCCAGTATTTAAATTTAGGGCACTATGGATAATTCCCTTCTTACCCAATTAAAACCCCATATTTAGAAAGCACTTGAGAGGGTTTATTTCTCATTCATAATGTAATCAAATACTTCAAAAACTCTCTAAGTCTCTCAAGTAGCCATACTTAAGGTTTACAAGTGGTATATCACCTAAGGACTCAAGAGTGGAATTCTCTCCATAAACATGGATATTTAAGGCATGTTACTCTTCCCTAATTGCTAATTTGTTAAAATCATAAGTTTTAATGTGTAGTTCATATGATGTTTATATCGATTTTGAACTATGGATTGAGGGCATTGAATAACTATTGTCTATGTGATGTTTCATGTTTGTCTTGGATGGTTTATATTTAAATGGTGGTTTTAAAATCAATTGGATGCATGGGTATGGTGAATAAATAAGTGGATTGTGATTTACCCAAACTTTTGACTTTTGGAGTGGTTATGAATAAGAAAAGTATGCATATTAAACTACTCTTGAAATACTGCTTAATGTGAAAGTCAATGAAACTTGATGAATTTTTAGTTGAACCTAAAGTGGTTGATGAATTTTTAGTATGACGATACCAACAATGTATGCCTTAATGTGTAATGTGGTTCAATTAATGGGAATAAGTTATAAATTATTTAATTGGGCTTCAATAAGGGGTGTGTAGCTGAGTCTTGAAAGTTAAGGTCTTGAGGGAACAATACTAGAAACTGCAATTGCAGATGTGGGGATTTAAATGTCCGGGTTGTTTGAGACCCCCTTATTATTATCATATGAGATCGGGGTCTAAATGACCAAGTGGTTCTAGTCCCCCTTATTAGTATCATATGATTGGAAGGTTTGAGTCCCCCATATTATATTATATGATTGGGTGCTTGTGTCACCTAGATATGCTGGGTGGTTTGAGTCCCCCATAGTGCATATTTATACCCTCTGGTTCGTGCGGCAACATAGACTAGGACCTTACCAGTTGAGGGAGAGTTTGGCCCATATAGCCCGTAGGTGCCTTCTTATGTGATGACTATTGAGCTACACAATCCTGGTTATAGTTTTAAAGTATATGTTAAGCCTTGTTCCTATCCCGTCATGTGATATATTGTGGTATTTGCATATGTTTTTAATGATTTTGAATTGTTGATAACAACATTATGTTATCCTTATGCATGAGTTACATGTTAGTGTTCACCCCACTAATCATCTCCGAACACAGTATTCCTATGTAATTCTGATATATGAGATACTTCTAGGTTTCCTGCATAGAGTTAGGTTGATTGGCTTGGATCATCGATTCGTTATGGTAAACTAGTGAGCTTTCATTCTCCGGAAGGCTTGGTTTTCATTATCATTAACATTATCATTGTCATTGTCAGAGTTGGGGACATGTCCCTACGAAGACTAGTTTTTGATTCTTTTGGTAGAAGTCTTTGTTGGATTACTATGGACTTGGGTAATGTTGGTAGGTTGTTTTTCCAATTACTGGTTGTCGGTTATAGACAAGATTTAAATACTATTAAGATTATGCTTATGCTATCTTTTTATATGCTCAAAATTTATGCGACCTTGGGGATGTTGTGTTCACTTGGTTAGGTATAGAAGTTGATCTCCATTCCATGTGGGACCTGAGATGCCCATCACGGCTAGGCCCTAGTTCTGGTAATGACACCGAAACATTAAGAGTGGCACCTACACTAACTTTTTGGTGGGAGAACTATCTAACTTGAAAATACCTAAACTCAAAATTTAGTCAAATTTAATATAATTAGATGATTCAATCTAATAAACCAGTAATGTAAATATCTTAACCAAAATAATAATTGTGGAAATATTCAAATGTTGAAAACCACTCGTAGAATCTAAAAGTCATTTACTACAACATTATAAATGTCCATAGTATAGTTCAACCCCAAAATAAAGAGTAATATTTGAGTGCAAAATAATTGACCAAAAACTAAGTGAAGAACTTATGGCAGCCCAAAACTTGTAGCTCACGCTTGAGTTCTAATGCAATCCACTGTACATATGAGGTCTTAAAATAGTTATCGAAAAATATTCCACACTCAACAAAAGAAGACCATATATAGTATCAAAATACAAGAAATAATAATGTACTTGTAGGGTTAATGGACAACCCAAAATTAGAAATATGAGCAAGTAACTATAACTTTGTAAACAAGAACAACCATGAGCATTTATTATGTAATAGAACCTCAAGTATCTGATACTTAACCTCTTAAATAACACAATAACGATACTTAACCTCTTAAATAACACAATAACCTTAGACAAGTACAAATTAAGGAAACACGAACCCACGTTAAGACCACGACTCTAACATTAACCAAGTCAACATACTATGACTTTAACATTAACCAACTCCTCAGCTATGTCTCTAAGCATTCCTTAATTTAGTAAACCATAAATCTATTACTATCCAAATAAACAAACCATGACTCATTACTACACCTCATTTCAACATATGAATAGAAACAATAAGAGGCATGCCATGTCTTGACCAATTAAGCCCAAATTAATGCAAAGATACATTCCTAAGTAAAAATAATCTCCAAATCCAGGTTCATTTAAGAAACCAATTTTAAAAATTTAATAGTAATATCAATAAATGACCATAACCATCAAAATACAGTCCATACAAGATAACCTGTGATCACCTACTAGTTATAACCTGTAATGGACAAACTTGTCCATTTACCAAATTCCAGACATCTAGAGTCTACCAAACCTGTATTAACCAATCTTGTGAAGATGTCCAAATACTGGTACATTGTAAAATGAACAATATAAGACCATGAGATGCCAAATATCAGTGCATCCCACAATAGTCATATATATCATAATAACCTCAACAATAATGAGTATTTAAAATTACACTTGTAGAACCAACAAGATCTCAAAGCCAACTTATTACATGTGATTAACGAACTAGGATATAATTTATTCCTTTACTTTATTTAAACATGTACTGTAACAAGTATACAAAGAAATAACTAATAAGCACATATAATTCAAGTTGGATTTCAACTACATAAAACGATCACCTATATCAATCAATGTACAAAATGCTCTAGAAAACTTAACCCTTTCCTTTTCTCGAAACCTTGGCTTGATTATGGTCTAAAAATACCAATAAAACATATAATCAACCAAATAACCTAACGATATTAATGATTCTAACCTAATATTGGATCCCTAAGGCCAATGTCATGATCATTCCATCTATTATGGGGTTTACTACCATAATTCCACCTTAATCGTACTAATTTCATGGTAACAATAGTGAATTATCATCACCCAAGAGTAAATTAGCAACTATTAACAAAAAACCAAGGGTTTCCTACCAAATTCACCTAATTGGACTAGAAAATTTGCTAGCTTAAGCTAAAGCCTCCCCTAAAATCTAAGAAATAGTGACTCTAGTAGTTAACAATAAAACTACGAGTTCATTGAAAAAATATGTAACACCCTCCAAATTTCAAGAATTTTATTTTTGTCCCTCCCATGACATGTTAAATTTTGATTTATATTGTGTTTAGGTATATGAATGGGGCATCCCGGGAGAGTTTTAAAATTTTTTGGATGGGGTTTAGAGTGGTTTTGGACCATGAAGCCAGTGACCCTTCGCAAGATACCCAAGTCATTGAGGATAATATCAATGATATGGTTTGTGACACAAAGGATTATCTCTGCATTAGGGTCCATTCCATGGAGTTAAGCCTCTGCGATAAGACTTATGCTATGCCTCTGTGTAAAATTTGTGCAGTGTTGTTTTAATTACTTGGGATGATGGGTATTGGGGTCCTTTAACCTATTTATGACCCTTAAGTTTTATATAACCTATTCTGTTTAGTTGTAAGAGATTAAAAATCCCCAATTCCACTCTAAAACTCGAAACCCAAAGAGAGCATAAGAATTTCATTGTTATTCATCTTTTGAGTTCCAAGTTATAATTACTTTTAAATTCTAATGTTTCTAAGGTATGTACCTCTTTCCCTATACTTTTATTTTATTAATGGCATGAAATTAGTTTATTATTTATCGTTTTGATGTTGGGTTGTGAACTATGGGTTGAGGGTTTTAGATATAGAATGTTTGAATGTTTTCCCACTGGTTCTATTAGTTTATTATGCATGAATTGTTGGTTTTTACACTCATTAGGTGCATGAGAATGGTGAATGTATTTAGGGGTACAATGAGTTCCCTAAATAATTGGTTTTGGTATGTTAATTGGTAATAACCTCAACCCACTTGCATGATTGGTTTTGGAATATGATTTTTCAATTGGCTTG
This sequence comes from Capsicum baccatum var. pendulum, assembly GCA_030864225.1. Classification (NCBI taxonomy): domain Eukaryota; kingdom Viridiplantae; phylum Streptophyta; class Magnoliopsida; order Solanales; family Solanaceae; genus Capsicum; species Capsicum baccatum. Next base: position 165,605,186 of record CM061560.1, read on the forward strand.
ACTTATTTCTTTAAAACTAACGCATTAAATAAATGGAAAAATGGTAAAGAAATATCTCAAGTGATTTTTTATAATAGATTCTAGGGTATAAGGATTCCCCATAGGTTGAGTAATGACATTGCTTGCAAGATATAGTCGGTGTGGTGATACCACATAATGATGCGTTAATGGTTGAATCCTTAATATACTGGTTGGGTTATGTCTTAAATGTTTTAAAATGAGCTTAAATGATGTTGTGTAGGAAAGCCATAAAGGTAGAGTTCACGGGGAGACTGATACTGGAAACACATGTTTGCCGACATAAGGGTTAGTCTTGACAAACATGTGAACCCATATAGCCCATGGGTTCCATTTTAGGATGATCATGCTATACAGTCCAAGTTAAGGATTTAAGGTCACGCTAAGCTCTGTTACTTTTCCCAATATGTGATATATATATTGTATATGATGTTGTGCACTAGTTTTAATGGTTTCAAAATTATGGTTCATGACATTATTTTATCCTATATCCCTGAGTTACATGTGAGAACTCCAACCGCTAACTATCTTCAGATGCTGTATCCCCATGTAATGCAGGAATTATCCATAATTTGTTCTTCTTACATAGTGACTAGATGATTAAGGGACAACTCGAGACTCAGACTAAAATGGTGAACTTCCATCTTTTGAAAGACCTCATTTCATGATTTAGGTTTCCTTATGTATTGAGTTTTTCTTATGGATTTGTTCTTGGATATGGTTGGGGGCATGTCTCGACCAAACTATCTTTGGTTTCTTTAGAGGCTTTGTTGGATGTTACTGTAGACATAGGTATTATGGATGGTTATTGGTATTGGTTATTGCCTAGTGGTTATTGGATATTGATCTATCATAGATTCTTAGAGTTTTTTTTATCATATCTTATTATAAGTCGGAATTGATCTGCTACTAAGGGTACCTAATTTTGTTGGGTTTGGTTAAGGGGGTGGTCTCTGGTCCTCGGTGGACTTGAGATGCCTGTCATGTCCATACCCTTGTTCGAGGCATGGCAATTTTTGTAGCAAAGTATAGGTTTATGGTCAATTGGGTATCCATAAAGCCGTATTAAGTATAGTCTTTTTTATGGGTGTGTAGCATGCCGCACTTATAAATGTGAGGCTATGACAGATTTAGAAATATTTCCCTTTATTGTTGTCTGTTTTTGGGCTATAGAGTCTAAGGTCTTTGATTCCTCTAACTCTTATTTATTTGCCTTTCAAATTATGGCTACCAGATGATCTGAAGCTCTTGGAAACTCATTTTTCCTTCTTGAGGACAAAGTGGGCAGATCTCGTCTAAGTTATGGGGTATAGACCCAATCTAGGGTCACTATTTCTAATTGCCCCTGTGGAGTTCCACCTATATCTAGTGATCCTTTTCCAGCTAGTGGCACTCGTACTCAGTCACCTTAAGGAGATTTACTAATGCTGAGTTTTGGTAATCCATTTATTTATTGACCCTATTGGTGAAATATTAGTCATATCAGATGGGTTCTACTGGTATTGCTGGGAGTTCATCTGAGGCCACTACAGTTGGCCAGTTAATGAAGTTAATCCTTCCAACTTTCACGAGTATTGAGGTTGAAGAGGATCCTTAAGGTTTTATAGACGAAATGGAGAAGATCTTTTGGATTATGCGTGCTACAAATATGTTGGGTGTGTAATTTCCTGCTTATTAGTTGAAAGATGTAGCATACCAATGGTGTAAAAAGCGAGAGCAACTTATGTGTGAAGATGTGGAGGTGTCATTGTAGGATGACTTTTATAGTACTTTCTAGATTTATTCTTTCCTCAGGAGTTGAGAAATGCAAAGGCTTAGGAGTTCATGAATTTAAGGCAAGGAAAGATAACATTGAAGGAGTATGACTTGAAGTTTCACCAACTGTCCTGTTATGCTCTGGAGTTGGTGTCCTCTGGAGTGCTCAGATTAGGAAATTTGTTTCTAAATTGTTCAGTGATTTGGTATTAGAATACAAGGATACTGTTGAATATGGACATGGGTATTTCTAGGTTGATGTTATACATACAATAAGTTGAAGTGGAAAAAAAGAAGCAAGTAAAGGTAGAAGGGGGCAGAGTAAGAAGTTTCAATATTTGGATCAGGGTAGAGGTCAGCAGCTGAGTGGTAGAGATGGTGGAAAGTGGTCTAAAAAAGTGGGGCAACTTTGGTTCTTATTCGAAGACTAGTTCAACTTGTCCAAAGCCATTTAGGGAATGTCATTTTTGGAGTGATAATGGTTTTAGGGAACACGGTGCCCAATCTCATGCCAATGGGGCCTAGTTCAATCTTATATTTCTTTCTTACAGACTTTATGTCAGTTCCATCATTCTTTTTATGATGAGGGCAAGAACCAATATTTTAATTGTGGCTAGCTGGGACATATGCTAAAGGATTTACCTAAGGGAAAAGTTTTTACAGGGGATAATAAGATTTTGGTTTCCACATCATTAGCTCCTGCAATAAGAAGAATCGTATCAATTACTAGTACTAGTCAGAATCACCTGTATGCTCTGACTATCCATCATAAGTTCGAGGTATCTCTTGATGTCATCACTGGTATGCCAAAACTTTTCTCTCATGATGTGTACTATTTACTTTATCTAGGGTCTACCCATTCTTATATTACCCTATTTTTGTTTTTGCATTTTGGTTTTGGTCCCGAGTGTATTTTGAACCCCTTTTTTTATTTCTCCCTAGTAGGTGACTCGGTGTTGCTAGAAAGGTCTATTGGGGTTGTGTGGTATCTGTTGGTGATACAAAAATTTTGGTGGATTTTATTTAATAAGACATGCTAGATATTGATGTTATTTTGGATATGAATTGGTTGGATTCGTACTATGCCTCTTTAGACTGCCAACCCATAAGGTCATATTTAGATTCGCTAATGAGCTGGTTATTGATTGGGAAGAGAGTTGTGTAGTATCTAAGGGAAGGTTCATATCATATCTTAGAGCCAAGAAATTGATTTCCAAGGGTTGTCTTTATCATTTGGTCTAGGTTAAAGATTCTAATTCAGAGGGTCCTTCTTTGTAATCTATTCCCTTGGTTAGTGAATTTCCTGAGGTTTTTCCTTATGATATTTTTGGTGTCCCTCCCAATAAGGAAATTGAGTTTGGTATCGACCTTCTTTTGGACACTTGTCCTATCTCTATCCATTCTTATAGAATGGATTCGACGGGGTTGAAACATTTAAGGAGCAGTTAAAAGATCTTATTAACAAGGGTTTTATCCACACTAGTATGTCTCATTAGGGGGCTCTCATTATTTTTGTACGTAATAAGGATGGTTTTCTGTGGATGTATATTGATTATCGCTATTTGAATAAGACGATGGAGAAGAATAAATACTATTTTACTAGGATTAATGACCTTTTTACCAACTTTTGGGTGCTAAGTATTTCTCTAATATTGATCTTTGATTGGGTTATCATCAGTTAAATATTAGGGAGGATGATATCCATAAGACTGCCTTCTGTACTTGGTATGGACATTTTGAGTTCTTGGTCATGTCTTTTGGGTTGAGAAATGCCCTACGGATTTTATGGATCTCATAAATCTAGTATTCTATCAGTTTTTGGATTTGTTCTTGATTGTATTTACAAATGAAATTTTAGTATTCGAAGAGTGAGGTGGATTATTCCAATTACCTCCGTATTGTATTACAGATCCTAAAGGATCAATGATTATATGCTAAGTTTTTCATGTGTGAATTTTGGTTAAATGCTGTTACTTTTTAGGTCATGTTGTTTCTAGCGAAGAGATCATGGTAAATTTATACAAAGCTTTAGTGGTTAAGAAGTGGCTTAGACCAATGACTCCAACTGAAATTTAAAGCTTTTTAGGTTTAGTGGGCTATTATAGGAGGTTTATGGAAAGCTTCTCATTGATTGTTGCACCTTTGTCGAAGTTGACTCATAAAAAGGTGAGGTTTTTGTGGTTTAATGCTTGTAAGGGGAGTTTTGAGAAGCTTAAAGATAAATTGACTTTTTATTCGATTTTGAACCTGCCCTAAGGTATTAATGGTTTTGGTGTTAATGTGATGCATCCCTTTTGGGACTTGATTGTGGTCTTTCTTTATATTATATTTGCTTAGTTAGTGAATTTCCTGAGGTTTTTTATGATGATCTTCTTGGTGTCCCTCCTGATAGGGAAATTGAGTTTAAGATCGATCTTCTTTCGGACACTTGTCCTATCTCTATCCCTCTTTATAGAATGGCTTCGACTGAGTTGAACGAATTTAAGAAGCAGTTAAAAGATCTTATTGACAAGGGTTTTATCCGCCCTAGTGTGTCTGTGTAGGGTGCAACTATTTTTTCATGCAAAAGAAGACTCTTTGGATGCCTATTGATTACCAACAGTTTAATAAGGAGATAGTGAAGAATAAATACCCTCTTTCTAAGATTAATAACCTCTTTGACAAACTTCAGAGTGCTAAGTATTTCCCTAAGATTGATCTTCGATCGGGTTATCATCCATTAAATACTATAGAGGATGATATCCCTAAGATTGCTTTGCATAACTGGTATGGACATTTTGAGTTCTTGGTCATGACTTTGGGATTAAAAAATGCCCCAATGGAATTTATGGATCTTATGAACTGAGTATTTTGTTAGTTTTTAGATTTGTTCGTGATTGTTTTTACAAATGACATCTTGGTATATTTGAAGAGTGAGGCAGATCATTCCAATTACCTCTGTATTGTGTTGCAGACTCTAAAGGATCAATGATTGTATGCTAAGTTCTTAAAGTGTGAATTTTCGTTGAATGTTGTTACTTTCTTAGGTCATGTTGTTTCTAATAAAGGGACCATGGTAGATCCACAAAAAGTTGCAGTTGTTAAGAAGCGGCCTAGACCCACAACTCCAACTGATATTTAAATATTTTTGGGTTTATCTGGCTATTATAGGATGTTTGTGGACAAATTCTCATCGATTGTCCACCTTTGACTAAGTTGACTCAGAAGAATGTGAAGTTTTTGTGGTCCAATGCTTGTGAGGAGAGTTTTGAGAAGCTGAAAAATAAATTGACTTCTACTCCAAATTTGACCCTGCCCTAGGGTACTAATTATTTCATGATTTATTGTGATGCATGCCGCGTGGGACTTGGTTGTGTGTTAATGTAGCATGGTAAGGTGGTAGCATATGCTTCTAGGCAGTTGAAAGTTTATGAGTGGAATTATCCTACTCATGATTTAGAGTTGCTAGCTGTGGTGTTTGCATTGAAGATTTAGTTACATTATCTATATGGGTCCCATGTTGACATTTATTCATATCATAATAGCCTACAATATTTATTAACCTAGAAAGAGTTGAATCTCAGGGCAAGGAGATGGCTTGAGTTCCTCAAGGACTATGACATGAGTCTCTACTATCACCTAGGTAAGGCTAACGTGGTTGCTGATTCTCTTAGCAGGTTATCTATGGGGAGTTTATTCCATGTGGATGAAGAGAACCGGGACTTGGTGAAGAATATTCACTCTTTGTCTAATGTTTGAGTTCATCTATTAGATAACCCTACATATCAAATGGTGTTGTTAATATTTATTGTCCATGGTGCCTAATTTGTCAAGTGGACAGTACAAATATACATCTTTTCACCACTTTGTTTGTAGTCCCTTTGTTGATGGGATGCTAGGTAGAATTTTGGCTGAATCTAATGAATCGCGTTATTCAGTTCATCCTGGTTTGACAAATACGTTTTAAGACCTTAAGGAGATTTATTAGTGGAATAACATGAAGAGGGATGTGGCAAATTTTAGGGCTAAGAGAATGGTGTGTGAACAAGTAAAGGTGTAGAACTTAAAGCCCGCTGGGTTACGTTAAGAAATTAAGTTGCCTTTGGGAAGTAGGAAGTGATTAATATGGACTTTTTTACGGTCTTCCATATCTCAAAAATACTTAGATTCTATTTGTGTCATCGTGGTTAGGATGACTAAGTCTTCTTATTTTTTGTCGGTGAGTATTAATTATTCTATCGAGGACTATGCAAGGTTGTTTATCTAGGAGATCGTGAAGTTGCATGGTGCTCCAGTTTCCATCTTTTCAGATAGTGGTACACAGTTCACATATTATTTTTGATGGTCGTTCCAGCGAGTATAAGGGATTAACGTGAACCTTAGAACCACTTTCCACCCACAGATGAATGGACAAGGAAAGGACCATTTATACTTTGAAATATATGCTTCGGGCTTATGTGATTGACTTTAGTGGTAGTTGGGTTGACCGTATGCCTCTTGTAGAGTTGGAATACAATAATAGCTATCACTCTAGAATTGGCATGGCCCTATTTAAGGCATAGTATGGTTTGAGGTATATATCTCCTATTGGGCGGTTAACAGTTCGTGAGACAAGGTTGTTCAGTTCTGATATAGTTTATCAAACTATAGAGAAGGTGAAGGTTATTCAGGATATTCTTAGGACTGCCTAAAGTCACCAAGAGTCATATGCTGGTATGATGTGAAGAAGGTTAAAGTTCGATATGGGTGATTGGGTATTCTTGATGGTGTCTCCCATGAAAGGAGTGATACAATTTAGAAAAAAGGGGAAACTCAATCCTTATTATGTTAGCCCCTATTTGATTTTGAGGAGAGTGGGGGATGTTGCCTATGCAAGTTTGGGTTCTATTCCATCTGTGTTTCATCTGTCTATGTTGAATAAATGAGTGTGTGATCCTTCCTTGGTGATGCCTATTAACAGTGTTAGTACTTTAAATTCCCCGTCATATGAGATGATCTCAATGGAGATATTGGATAGACTAGTTTGTAGATTGAGGATAAAAATGTAGATTCAGTAAAGGTCCTTTGGAGGAATATAAGGTTGAAAAAGCCACTTGGAAACCGTAGGAAGATATGAAGGCTAAGTACCCATTCTTGTTCTATGTGTCGGGTGAAAGATCTTAAGTTATGAATTTTGATTTTTTTCTTATTATTATATGGGTTTATCATTTGATTCTGGAGTGATATTGCTATTCTTGTGCGAAAAGTGTCCTAGCACATCATTCGGGGATGAATGATCCTAAGGGTGTATAATGTAACACCCTCCAAATTTTAAGCACTTTATTTTTGACCCTCTCGCTTTTGCAATGTCGAATTTTGGCTTAAATTATGTTTAGGCATGTGAATGGGGTGTCCAAGGAAAGTTTCAAATTTTTTGAATGTGGTTCAGGGTTGTTTTGGACCATGGAGGCAGTGAGCCTTCGTGATATCCCCATATCAATAAGGATAATCTCCGCGATATGGTCTGTGACACAGAGGATAATCTCCCTATTAGGGTCCGTCGCGCAGAGGTTAGCCACTGATGCACCATGGAAACATGACAATTAGATTGTTAGAACAAAGAATATATACTTGGACTTAGGTTATTCTAAGGGACATGGTGTGCTTGTTTCTTGAGTGCAGGAAATTTAGGAAAGAAGTGGCTTGTAACAAAAAATGGAAGAAAAATATCTGAGAATATTGAAGTGTGATGAGTTTACGAGTTTTCCTACTAGTCGTCAAGTCATCATACAACTCGTAGCCTTTCTCATGAACAAAATAGTAGAAAAAGTCATCTAAAGAAGCTAAATGAAGAATGATCACGACTTATAAAGAGTAACTATGGGTCATGCGGAGAAGTTGTAAAAAAAGTATAAACCAAAGCTAACATTCAAAGGTCAAGTCATAGAAGACCTCAATTCGTGAGATCTGATTATCACTCGTAATAAGAAGTAGTAAGGAGACCAGTGTTGAAAGCCTTGAAAGTCTAAGGCTCAAGTTATGGCGAGTGAAGATCACGAGTTGTAAGGACTGACTACAACTCATGGTGATGAATCATAAGGACAACAAAAGATTGAAGCCATGAAGATCAGTCACTGGAATGCGTACGATTAGCATTGTCCGACTTGTATGAAGACCTTATGAGTACACCACACAAGTCGTAACGAGTACCAACTTACTTTTCCTGTTCCATTTTTATTAATATTTTTTTATTGTTTTGAGATATTATAAATACCTTAGGGTTATTCTTTTATTAGGGTAAACACTCTTACATAACTTTTGATACTTTTAACATACTTAGATCATTGAGATGTTGTTCTTGAAATTTTGGGTTTTTATTAACTTGGAGACATTGGATTTTCACCCTTTCATTATTGTACAATTAATTACATGTTTTCTTTATTGATTATCATGGATTATTACATAAACATGAGACACTAATTTCCTTAACTAGGTTTGTGGGAACCCTAGCGAATTAGCTATATAAGGGAAGTAGGAGATTCATCTATTTGATTGTCGTTGCATGTTTTGCAATCTTATTCATATTTATTGAACCCAAGTTGTTGTAGAAGCTTGGGGACTACCTGTATTCGAGAACGTCCGCACAAAGGAGTTCAAGATTAGGAAAAAGATATTACAACAGTGATTTGAGGCTACAACCCTTATCTTATCAACTCGTGACTCAAAAGATGAGAGTTTTACTGAGATTAAAGATAAGGGACAGGAAGGAAATACCCCGAGATTCACATAGTAAAGGGTGAAAAATATTAACACGTTCACAAGATAATTGATAGTACATAGCTTATCAACTTTGGATCTAGAGCGAAAGGTTGTGGATTGAGTACGATATCTTACATAGTTGATAATCTACGGGGAACATAGTCCTAGTGTTCGTCTTCTATTATTTACACACTTAAGCATTCATGTTTTGTTACTTGTTACTTTAGACTTCAAATCCCCCCATTTACTTTTGTGCATTGCTTGTGATTATCTTAAGTTTGAGATACTATTCAATGTTTTCCTTGTAGGTTTAAATCTATCCTGGTTTGGGTACCTATATTTGACATGGACTGCAATATACTTCTTTAGTGGTTAGTTTTGGGTGACATCAAATTTTGGCACCGTTGCCGGGGAAGAAAGTGTAAATTATTGATCAAAGCTGGTGAAGTTCATGGATTTTATTTTTTGTTCTTGATTTGGTATACGCCAATGTATGCCAAACACTAGGAACAGAGGCAATCCCTTACTCCCATTGAATCCATAGCCCAAAATAATTCTATAAACACCACGAAGGATGTCATTGCAAGTTTGTGATGGTGTTTTTATTGGGGTTCGAGACCCTCAGATTGTACCTTTTTTCCCACCTGCTGAACTACAGTATATTGGAAATAGATGGACTGAGCAATTTTTGGCAGAGGCAGCTGAAGAGAGAAAAGTGTCTGAGGAAGATAGGTTAGCTCATTAAGTACAGCTACCCAGGCCATGTCCAATAGATGATCCATGTTTAGTCATTGACGGCGATCAAAAGTGAGCTAGGGGTGGAAGAGATTGAGTTATACCTATATATTAGTTTTTGCTAGTATATTATGAGGATGAAGTCATGGGATATGTAGAGCATGCTGAGACTAGAGCCATTGTTCCACTTGTGTTAACCCAAAATGTGAAGTTTCATATTATTAGTGCAATGATTCAGTTGCTAAATCTTAAGGGTGTCTTATCAGGGGTAGTAACAAATGATGCAAAATTGCACTTAGCCAATTCCATTAGGATATGTACTTTATATACCACTCCAAGGGTAGATAAGGAAGCGTTGAGATTATGATTATTCCCCTTTTTACTGACTGGTGAAGCAATATTATTGCTGGGAGAACTTTCTAGAGGCTCAATCACAACTTGCATGAGCTACACAGATAATTTTTGAATCTATTTTAACTCTTTCCAGGATGCTGTAGTTAAAAGATGAGATCTATAATTTCAGGTAGTTACCTGCAGAGTCTTTGTAGGAAGCATGGTTTCGATTTAAAAGAAAGCTGAGCATGGTACCTCATCAAAGAATTTCAGGATCAAATCTTTTGGATATATTCTATAGATCCTTGAATGTTGGCTCTAGGACAATGGCGTACACAATATATAGAGATGCACTTATACGTCTATCTTGGGAGATGGCCTAAGAGATATTAGATGAGATTTCTATCACTAACCAAGGATGACATACTTGGGGGGATGGTGTATGCTATTGGGGTTGCAAGTAAATAGAAAGTTAGTGCTGGCATAGTAGCATAAGAAGTTGCATAACTCAGAACTGATATTGGGCTATCTTTAAAATAATTTATAGTAATGATGACTTAAAAAAGTATTCATACTGGAGGCGTAGGGATCTACTTCTAGAAGATATGAGTCTAATGTAGATGAAAAAGTAAAGTATTTAGATTGCGAAATGGTCTATTTTCGAGCCAAAGGGTAAGGAAATCAAGGTCAAAACTGTTATAGTGACAGGTACTGAGACAGGAGCAGAGAACAAGATGGCTATTGTAGGTGTAAGAATGACTACAAATAGAAGTTTGAAAGATATATCCCACCCAGTAGCTGAGATACTGAGTCTAGAATGGATGCAATGTTGTAAGAATTAGTAAAAGGCTAAGAAATTCAAGAGAGCTTTCTTAATAAGATTAAGGTAGATTTATTAGGGATAAATTAGAAGGTTGAGTCACCTGATACTACAATCAAACAGCTGGAGTAGCAGTTCATCCAGATGCCAACCACGTTGAATCAAAGGCAACCTGACACTTTTCTTAGTAATATAGTACAAAACCATAAGAATAATAGTAATTGCCACGAACAAAAGAGCACAATCATGAAATACAAGGGTCACTTCCATAGAGTTTCCAAGGAGAAGACACATAAAAAAATAGTCAATTCTAAGTTAAATCTAATAGATACATAAGAATAAGGGGAGCCTGGATTAAACAAAATAGTAACTATCTGGTCATATACAAGAATAGTACCTTTGATAATTGCATCTGAATCCTCTACCTTTGAGTTGACTAAAATGGTATAACAATAATCCCTATTATCAATCTAGGCAACCTCCCTAGAAAGATGTGCTCCACCCTTCCTTATATGACCATTACATAAGTTTCTTCATGAAATCCCTGATGATTACCCTACCAACCCTATGGAAGAACCTTACTAGTATCATTACCTCAATTACCTATACCAGCATGAACCTTACCATAGCCTACTGCTGGCCTTGTAATCTTGTTTGTCTTTATGCACACTTTTTCTTGAAGTGCCCTACTAAACCATAAGTAATAACAACCTTACTCAAGAGAAGGCCTATTGGCCAAAATAATAAAAAGCCCTTTGGCATCTAACAATTGAAAAATAATGAGTGGTTGTCATAACCAAAATTAGGGCCTGGCCGTGATAGGTATCTCATGTCTAATGAGGACCAAAGACCACCCCTGCACCTAACCAACAGAACAAAATACCCTAATGTTGAATTAACTTCAAATATATAACAATATAGTATCAGTAAAATAAAAAATTTCAGGATAAGTGACTAGCAAACAACCGGCTATAATAACCAAGTAACATCACCACCCAAGTCCACAGTAATCAAACAAAGACTTCTAAACAAAATAAGAATCAATAAAGTATCGAGACATGCCCCCGATCCTGATAATGACAATAACAATGTTAATGGTATAAACTCTCAATTCTAGTTTATGATAAGAACAGAGGAAATATCTATGTCTTCTGGAGAATAGAGGCTCACTACTTCACCTCAACGAACTGACGAACCAAGATGATCCACCTAACTCTACGCGGGAAAAGTAGAAGTATCTTTGATTTCTTCATCACATGGGGATACCCCTTCGGAGATAGTTAGTGGGTTGAGCACTAGTATGTAACTCAAGGATAGGGGTTAAAATAAAGTTATGGATAAAAATTAAAAAAAAATCCATAATCAAATACATATATATCATGTGCCGGGGTAGGAACAAGGCTTAGAATAAATTTTTAAAATTTATCTAGGATTGTATAAATCAACCTTAAAAACATAAGAAAGATAGCCATGGGCTCAATAGGCCCAACTCTCCCTCAACTAGAAGGGTCTCAGTGCGTGTGGCTGTACAAACCAGAGGGCATACATATGCACTATTGGGGACTCGAACCTCCCTGCATATCATGGTGACACAAGCACCCATTCATGAAATATAATATGGGGGACTTAAACCTCCCAATGATATTATACTAATAAGGTGGACTCAAATCACTCAGTCATATAGACCCCTGCATCGTCAATCGCTATTTCTAGTAATGGTACCTCGGGACATCCACTTTCATAAATCAGCGACACAAACCTAATTAAAGACTATTTAAATCATTTATCACACATTACCATTCATTAGACCATGATACACATTTAGGCATACATTACTGGTATCGTTATACCATTTACCCTTGCAAGGTAACATCAACATGCCAAAATAATTTCAATATTTGGGGAGGTTTATAGCCCCGTAGGTCAATTATGCATTAACTTTGGTAATTACTCAACCTCAAAAGGTACAATTCAAAATAATTATACTTTATTGTCTTTTCACATTATGCAATAGTTCAAGAGTAGTTCAATATGCATTTTTTTTATATTCAAAACCAATTTCACAATATAGGGTTGGGATCATTTCCACATAAAAAGTCATAAGGAGGGGGAAGTCACAATCCCTTTGTTTATTCACCATACGCATGCACCCCACCAATTCAAAACCATAATCAAAGAATGAATAATCATAGGTAAACCTTGGGAAATATTGTTAAAAAAAAAACATTAAAAACCCTCAACTAATGTTTAAAATCCAAAACCAAAACCATATGAATAATACGTTAAAACACATGATTTTAAACAAATATCAATTAATGAAGAGTAAAATTCCCGAAATACCAAGTTTCATGGAAAAAATTTAACCCATGAGCCCTTGGATAACCTACTTCTTAGAAACTCTAAATATCTTACATGAGAGGATTTGGGAGAGTTTTGAGATTATTCAATTATGTTTTGAATTAGAAATAACCCCTTTATGTTCTTTATAAACATGCGGTTATAAATGGTTAAAAAGGGAATATCCATAGTCCCCTCAAATTAAAGCTACAACTTGATCGTCAGTGTCTACGGGTTACTATACGACTCCTAGGATAATGTTACGACTCTTCACCATAAGTTATAGCCAAGCCAGTTTCAGTGGCACAACCCACTGTTGACGTTATGACTTATATAATATGACTTTTAATGGGACCCAGTGACTTATAGGGACTAGTCATAGTCAACATTGAGATCTTTTGGGTTAAACACTGGACATCCTACAATTTACACTAAACGAATCATAACAAATCCTTATGACTCATAGTGAGCTAGTCGCACTTAAAACAAAACATAGCCACATACACACTATTTAGGCAATGATTTGAGTCTGATGACTCATTATGGGTATTTACGACTTGTGACACCAAGTCATAATTAGAAAAACAATGAAATCACCATTAACTCGACACCTTACAACTAGGGTTATATGACCCGTAAAGACTATGTATGGCTATTAGGGTGAGTCATAGCCAGGATAATGAGGATAAAATTTTAGAAATTATCGAAGATCAACACCTAGGGTGTTTCATTCCCCCCTAAAGATCATTCATCCACAATGATAGGTCAAAACATCTCTTGGCATGATTTAACATAGAAACACACCCACACTTACCTTTAAATAAGGCGGAAAACAAGATGTTAAGATCACACATACCTTAAGAACGATTTTCTAGAATGGGGAATAGGAACAAATACTTGGACTTCATGTCCTCCTAGTCCTCCCATGTAGCTTCTTCAATCTTTTTGTTCCTCAAAAGAACCTTTACCGAAGCCACATCCTTCGTCTGCAACAGATGAACTTACCGATCCAAGATCTCTGTTGGACCTTCCTCATAAGATAAGGAATTCAAAATGCCCACACCTTCCAAGGAAACAACCAACGAAGGATTACCCACACACTTCCTCAACATTGAGACACAGAAGACTAGCTGAATGGAGCTCAAGATAGAAGTCAACTCCAATTCATATGCAACATTACCAACTATTTTGAAAACCAAATATGGACCAACATAACAAGGACTGATCTTTGCTTTCTTCCCAAAAAATATGACATCCTTCATGGGAGACACCTTTAAGATTACCCTGTCACCAACATTAAACTCCAACTCCATTTGCCTCATATTCGCATTGGACTTTGGCGACTTTGGACGGTGTTAATCCTATCCCAAATAACCTTCAACTTCTTCATAGCATGGTGAACCAAATTAGGGGTCAAGTAACCTATTTTCACCAACCTCAAACCACCCAATACGAGACCTACACCTCCTATCATACAAGGCCTTAAATGAACCCCTACTAATGCTAGAGTGATAACTATTGTTGTAGGAAAATCTGATAAGGGGAAAGTGGTCAACTCAACAACCACCATAGTCAATCACATAAGATCTGAGCATATCCTCCGATGTCTGAATTATTATATTTGCTTACTTATTTTCCTGTAGGTGGAAAGTAGTACTAAGGTTCACCTTACTCCCTAAACCTCTTGAAAGGAATGCCAAAACTGAGAAGAGAACTGAGTACCTTGATCAAATATGATGGAAACTGGAGCTCCATGCAACTTCACAATCTTCTCAATGAATAGGTTGGCATAATCCTCAAAAGAGAAATTAGTCCTCACTAGAAAGAAGTGAGTAGATTTAGTCATCCAATTGATGATGACCCAAATAAAATCAAATTATTGGTGAGACCGTAAAACACAACACAGGCAACTCAATTTCTTAAAACAATCCACTATGCCTCAAGTGTTCCACCTTCACTTGATGACACACTATGAACTTAGCCATACAATTTGCCACATCCAGCTTCATATTATTCAACCAATAGATTTCCTTAAGATAATAATACATTTTTATTGAACCAACATAAATAGTATATCACAACTCATGAGCTTTGTCCAAAATTTTTTCTTGTAACACATCAACACCGGAAACACATAATCTACCTTGGTAATCCAAGATACCATCACTAACAATCTAAAAATCCATCGCCTTTTGCCTGCCTACATCCTTTTTGAGTTGCATCAAGATATAATCCTACATCTGCTTATGTTTTACCTCCACATAAAAAGATAACTTCTCCACCTTTTGAACAATCAAACCACCATCCATGGAATCCAAGAGACGGACTCCAAGATTTTCCAAACAGTGAATATCCTTCACCAAATCCTACTTTCCCTCATCCATATTGGAATAGATCCTCATGTACAACCTATTAAGAGAAGAAAAAACCTTATTAGCTTTACCTAGATGATAGTGGAGACTCTTGTCATAGTCTTTTAGTAACTCAACCTACCTCTGTTTCCTGAGATTTAGCTCTTTGTAAGTAAACACGTATTGCAAGCTCTTATGATCAGAATAAATATCAACATGGACCCCATACAAGTAATGTCGACAGATTTTTAATGCAAACACTATAACTAACAATTGCTAATCATGTCAGATAATTCTTCTCATGAACCTTCAAATATCTAGAAGCATATGCATCCACCTTACCATGCTGCATAAACACATAACACAGTCCCACTTGAGATACATCACAATAGACTACTAAACCATTCAAACTTTTGGTAGGGTAAAAACTGGAGCCAAAGTCAACTTGTCATTTAATTTCTAAAAAATACCATCACAAGCTTCCAACCATAAGAAATACGCCTTTTTCTGAGTCAACTAAGTCAATAGGGAAATAATAGAAGAGAAGCTCTACACAAACCTTCTATAATAACCGGCTAAAATAATGAAGATATAAATATCAATTACAGTTGTAGGTCTAGGCCACTTCTTAACCACCACAACTTTATGTGGATCTATAATGATTCCTTCACTAGAAACAACATGACCAAAACAAGTCAAAATATTCAACCAGAACTCACACTTAGAGAATTTGACAAAGAACTGCTCCTCTTTAAGGGTCTACAACATTAAATAGAGATGATCGGCATGATATGCCTTAATCTTCCAATATACGAAAATATCATCGATGAACACAATGACAAACAATTCTAAAAACTAATGGAAAACCCAGTTCATAGGGTACATAAATGTTGTTGGACCATTAGTTAAACCAAAGGACATTACCAAAAACTCAAAAGAAATATTCTAGGTTCGAAAAGTAGACTTAGGATAACCACCATACTACTCTTTAATTGATGGTAGATTTATCGCAGGTAAATCTTAGAAAAGAACATAGCACCCTGTAAATAATCAGGCAGATCATCAATCCTCAGAAAGGGATACTGATTATCAATTCTCAAAAAGGGATACTTTTTCTTTACGATCACCTTATTCAATTGTCGGTACACAATTGAACTTGGGTGTATTTATACGCCTAAGCACCATAACTTATCCATATTTTAGCTATGTTTAGAGAACAAAGTGCCTAGTTTCTTATGTGTTTATGCTACTTCTATGTGATTGAGCTAACCGATATGATTAGCATTATTTCAGGTATTATTTAGGTAGATGAAGACATAATGGGACTATAGAATGCAGATGGCATACGACAGAAGAGAGAGTAGCAATCTGGACAAAATATGGCGCCTAAAAACTATGTCCAAGACTAATTTGTCATTTATAATTAGTTAAGGGACTTAGAAGAAAATTATGAGAGAAGAGATTATTAAATACTTAATTTCTGAATTTTTATTCATTATTGAATTATTCTATAGTATTTTGAGAAGGGAATAGCGGCTTAGGGTGGAGAGAGAAAACTATTTCTCTCATGTTTCACTATTTGCAAAACATGATCATCTTTTAGTTTTTGGTATGATGAATATATTTATGATACTTTTCATTTTATTCATGAGTAGCTAAGTTTATTAGTTAGGGTTATGGAAGCCTTGTAGCATACAATCTATCACTTTGGGTTGTGAATTCATTATGTATTGATTTGTTTACATAATACTTTCTTCGCTTATCCTGAATTCTCATGGTTGCAAACATAGAGGATATGCCTTAAAACGTAACTTGTTCAAGAGAAAGGTTGATGTTTGGAAAAGAGAGTAGTAAGAGATTAAGTACTTGGAGATTTCGTATTGTTTTTAGTAAACGCTTTTGATTCGAGAGAACTAAAGTGAATTATCCTTGATGGTTGAGAAACACTAGGATTATGTTGTAAAATACAATATGTTTCTCTACAAACACGATGAATGTATGAATTCGTAAAGCCCATAGTTAGAATGTATTGAAAACTACAAGGTGGGCATAACCCTAGCTTGATATTTCTCTAAATTTGAATACTACTACACATTTTTCATCTTGTTAAACTGAAACCATTATTTTGGGAGCTGAACCAAATCTGCCCTATTTATTTTACAAAAAGAAACGATTAAAAGTCAACTAATTTGCATACAACTTAATTAGCACCATATTCCCTGTGGGATTCGACCCCAACCTAGTTGGGTTATATATTTGACAACGATCGCTTACTCTCTCGTAAGAGAGGTGTAATTTAAGCATTATCAAAAATACATATTCGAAAGGACACATCTTACTTACTGACAAATAGAATTATAGCACCCTAATGAGAAATAATAGGGTGGATTAAACCCTTATCTAGAAAATCTTTCACCTGCTCTTTGAGTTTTTCCAAATCAACCAGAGCCATTTCTTAAGTAGGAATAGAAATAGGGCGAGTGTCTAGAAGAAGATTAATTACAAAATTGATTTCCTCATCGGGGGGAACACTAGGAAGATCATAAGAGAACACCTTGGGAAATTCACAGACCACAAGGACAGTCTACAAAGAAGGGAATTCGAATCGAGAGTCCTTAACATGCACTAAGTGATAAAGGTATCCTTAGAAATCAATTTTTATGCTCTAAGAAATGAAATGAACCTTCCATTAGGCATTAGAGAACTACTTTCTTATTTGATCACTGACTCACTAGGGAATTAGAAATTGACCCTTCAGGTCCGACAATCAAGACACTCTTAGAATGAATGTAATTAATCCATCCCTAAAATCACATAAAAGTCTAACATGTCCAAATCTATTAGATCCACCAAGGTCTCCCAACCACAAACCAACATGACACACCCCTTATAGACCCTTCTAGACTTAATGAAGTCTCCCACTAGTGTTGACACCCAAGAAGTATTCAGAATATAGTTATAGTCAAAACTAAAATGGATAGCTACATTAGAGGATACATTCCAAAGGGTAGACTCAAGATCAAGTAGACAATATACATCATGAGAGAAAAGTTTTAGTGTACAAATAACAATATCAGTGGATAATTCAGAATCTTGGAAAGTGGTAAGAGCATACAAATGGTTCCGTCCAATGTCGGATCCAAAAGTAGAATTAGTACCCTTTGGTGCAGGAGTCGATAAAGTAGCAATAGGAATTTTATTTTCTCCATAAGCAACACTAGAAGGAAAATCCCTCTACACGTGACCAATCTTACCATACTTAAAGAACTTGATCCTTCTCTCTTAAAAAAGCCACGATACACCTGACCACAAAATCTACAAAAGGGATATAATGGAGCTAATTAAGCCGTACTAGCCTAAGGCTAGTCACCTTGTACCCACATAATTCTGAAAATGATGATCTCCTAACTTTGAAATTTATCCAAATACTAAAACTTCTTTCTCTACCTTTAACTCGTCTATGCTTGTTTGTTCTTTTATGCTTCTACTTGTTGATTGTACACAATAAGTATAGAGATGTCCATATCCTTATTTAACAAGGTGGCCCTACTCTCCAAGATCAAATCAAGAGACAAGCTAGAAGAAAACTTCTTTTAGCACTCATGCTACACACTAATTCCAGATCATATAACGAGAGCTGATAGAACTTAAAGGCATACTCCTATTACTATTATCCTGACTTCATTCAAGTTCATGAATTCTTTATCTTTTTCTTCTCTCAACTCCTGAGAAAAGAAGTGATCAAGAAAAATACTAGACAATTCATCCCATAATGCAGACTCAGCATCATTACCTCTAGACTGGTCCCATTCCTTATACCATTAATTTGCCACATCCTTCAGCTAGTAAAAGGCAAACTCTACACCCTCCATATAAGTAGCATGTATCACATGAAAAATCTTTTCAATCATATCAATAAAATATTAAGGATATTCCTCAACTTTAAAACTAGTGAGAGTTGGAGGACTCAACCCTATAAATTGGCCAACTCTAGTAACTTTAGAGGATGTAGTAATACAAACAACATGCCCAGTTTGAGAGACCACCAATTGGGTAAGCAAATGGATCGACTGGCAAAACCTAGCATTAGTCAAATCATCTTAAAGTACCCAACAAGGGATAGTGGGAATTGGTGGAACTCCACTAGGGCAATTAGAAGCAGCAACCCTATACCGAGTCTGAACTCCTTGAGTAGGATGAGCTCCATCTATATTATCTTCAGGTGGGACAAAAGTGTTTCCATAAATATTATATTTTCTGAGAGGCATGATTTGAAAAGAAAAAATATGGGCATTATTAGAGATTTAAATACTTTAGACTCTATAGCCCAAAATAGAAAAAACAAGAAAGGGAAACATTTCCTTAATGCCTCGTATCCTCTATATTATAAGTGTGGCATGCTACACACCCATAAAAAAAATCTACTTAACACATATTTATCGACACCCAATGATACTAAACCATGGCTCTAATACCAACTTTGTAATAACCTGAACTTGGGCTTGGCCGTGACAGGTATCTAAAGTCCAACAAGAATCAGAGACGACCCATTACATGAATAAATGAACAATTCCCTAATGTCAGATAAAATTCAAATATATAACAAAACAGTATAGATAAAATTGAAAACTTCATGATAAGTCACTATCCAAAAACTGGCTAAAATAATCAAGCATCGTCACCATCTAAGTTTAAGTAATCGAACAAAGCCTTCTAAACAAATTCTGAATAAATAAAGTTTTGGGATATGCCTCTAATCCTGAAAATGATAATGATAATTTTAATGATATAATCCCTCACTTTTAATCTATGATAAGAACTGATAAAATGTCTAAGTCTTCTAGAGAATGTAAGGTTACCACTTTACCACAACAAACCAACAAACTGAGCTGATCCACTAACTCTATGGAGAAAAAGTAAAAGTATCTTCGGTGCCTGCATCGCATGGGGATACAACTTTAGGAAATGGTTAGTGGGTTTAGCACTAATATGTACTTCAGGGATAGGGGAAAAATAATGTCACGAATAAAAATTCAAAACTAGTCCACCATCTAATATACATAATCAAATGCAAATACATATAAATCATTTGTCAGGGTAGGGAATAAGGCTTAGCATGCACTTTAAGACTTTATCCTAGATTATGTAGCTCAACCTTCATAACATAATAGGGCACCCATGGGCTATATAGGACAAGCTCATCCCTAGTTTGAAGGGCCTCAGTGTATATGGCTGTACGAACTAGAGGGCATACGTATACACTATAAGGAACTCAAACCTCCTAGCATATCAAGGTGACACAATGTCATGATCTAAACTAGGGCCTATCTGTGATCGGTATCTTAAATTCCCTAAAGACTAAAGACCACCCCCTTATCCTATTCCAATATAACCAATGTATATATGAAAAGATAGGAAAGATATACCCAAGATCCCATATAAGATCAATATCCAAAAACCATCCAAAATATCAAAACTAATACCAAACATAAACTATAAAGACTATGTCCATAGTAGTCCAACAAAGCCTAACAAAATTGAATACCAATAAAGTGTCAAAACATGTCCCCGTCCATAAACAAAATAAATCGAAAATAAAGTCTAAGATAAGGGAAGCCAAAACATAAAATAAAGTATTTCGAAGGATGAAAGCTCACCACTTTAAGTAAAATCTGGATCTAGCCACAAACACCTGATCACTATGCAGAAAAGGTAGACTAGCCTTCAATCCTACATTGCGTGGGGATACAACATCTGAAAATGGTTAGCAGTTGAAGTGGTAGTATATAAATCCAGGATAAAGTAGTAAAGTAATATCATAATACATAATATGAATACTAGTAAAACCCAATTCACAACATCATATGCAATACATACACATATATGTATATCATATGTAGGGGAAAAAGGGGATAAGGTTTAATATGTATCTTTAAATCATTAACATGGACTGTATAGGTCTATCATCCTAAAGACACCCATGGTCTATATGGGTTTAACTCTCTTTGCTGAACGTGTTCCAGAGCATGTTAGCAGCACGTATTAGAAAAAACTCAAGGAGGCTAATGCCATCCATAAAATATAAAGCGCATCTCATGCATACCATCACCATAACCAAAACTCATGCCAACAAAAATGAGTTTCAAGTATCGTTCCCCTCAGGACCTCCACCTTTCGTGGATTTGCTACACAACCCCATTTAAGCTCATATTAAAACCATTTACACATTTCTAATAATTTTCAAGGACTCTTTTAATAAGTCATTTCTCATTGGTATTGTCATACCAAAATCAAAGCTTGCTAGTATATTCCATTTTTCTATACGAAACTACTAAATAATGTTGAGTCCACAATTTATAATTTAAACCAAAGCAACGACCACCAAGGCCTTTATAAAATAATTTGTACGCCAAACTAGACCAATTCATGTTCTATTTATTATTTATGCAATAGAAGGTTTTATAAGAGTATATAGACCAAGTGATAAATCATATTCCAAATCCAATTATGCAAGTAGGGCGAGGTTATTATAAATTTCAATACCAAAACCATTTATTTGGGGAATCCATTGTACCCCTAAATTCATCCACCATCCCTATGCACCCAAAGAGTTTATAAATCATCAATTCAATGCACAGTAATTCAATATTAATAATGGGGAAACATTTATACAAAATACATTCAAAAAACCTTAACCCATAGTTTAAAACCCAACATTAAAACCATGTATAATACTAACCATTTTATGCCATAAAGGAAATTTAAGTATAGAGAAGGAGGTATATGCCTTAATTTCTAAGAAATTCGAAGAAAACCACACCCTTAGGATCCTAGATGATCACTTTCTTGAACCCTAGCCTTGAGTTGAAAAGGGAAATTTGAGAGAGGATGGTTGAGAGTAACGTGAATGACCTTCTAATGAGTGGTGAATTTACCACTCATTTGCATTCAAAATTCATGCACACTACTATTATTTGACATGAATAAGACAAATTTATGATTGAATGCACTATTTTTCACATTTTTACAGGCTTACAGCTGATTTAAAAGAATGATGTGGATTTGAGCTACAAATGATCAAAAAGAGAAAAGAAGTACAGCTTAAAGACGTATGATCGTGGTCTAAGGGTAGCGAACATGGTCAGTAAAGATTTGTTAAAGGTCCACAATCATGATGTTTTAGTGGGATCGCGGCAGCCACAATCATGGACAAGGTGCACCGATAGCAGGTAGATGAGTTTTATGCCCAGAGGAACTTCTATCATTTTGCCCAGCCGACCCCAAATCACTTATAATGATAAAGACCTTTCCTATTTGGCATCTTACACTTTGAACAACCAAAATTTGGAGAATTTTTAAACCTACTAATTGGGGAAACTTTTGTGTTTGATTTTTTTAATTTGGAGTTGGTGGAATTGAAGTTAACTTTTAGAACCTTCTAATTTTCCATTGCCATAGATGCCTTGAATAATTTTTTTTGGTATATTTATTTGGCTGAACTCCATCAGTAGCTAAAATTTCTTATCTTAGGATTATGTTGAACATATGTTCAAATATGTGTGGGTTATGATGTATTTGTGTATATTCTAGTTTGTTGATGATGGGTTTCACTATTATTTATTTGAATTAGTTGGGGTTTGTGGGTGAAAACTCGAACCTCAGATGGATTTGTGGTGAAAGCCCCAAGTTCTTGACAGCTCACATTATCCTTAAAAAAGGGATATGGGTGAATTTTAGAACCCATATCATCCTTAAAAGAGGAATATGGGTAAAAAAGCAATAGTGGACAATAATGGATATTTTTTTCTTTGCTTTCTCTATCTTAGAAATAAGAGTGAGTAGAGAGTTGGATATGTCATGGGCATATTCTTGGAAATAGGGATACCCAATTATGGTATTATGTGGTTTTAATTGACTCACTTGTTAGGTACTCGAAAGTTTGTATGGGTGATATTCTTAAAGTTTTATTTAAACTTATGAGTGGTGAATTTACCACTCATTCTCACTCAACATTCGTGCACATTACCATGTTTTGGATTAATAAGTGAGACATATTTGTGATTAAATACTCTAATACCCATATTTTGCAGGCACATAGGTAATGAGGTGAAATTATATGGATTGAAGCTGAAAAAGATCAAAATTAGGAAAAAAGTAAAGTTTGAAGACTTGGAGCTGAACATAGCCTCAGTTACTGTGATCACGGTCTGAAGATTGTGATCTTGGCCAGTTAAGTAGTTTAATATACTACGATTCCATGGTTTAAATCATAGTCACGGTAGCTGGAAATGAAGATAACTACCACGATTGCAGCTTAGCAGAAAAATAACCAAGGGCAAAGATGTAAATGCATACCGTTTTTCCCATATTTTCCCTTAAGAGACTCAAACACTATCTCTTTAAAAGAAATCCATTATTTGAATTAAAGAATACATTGGAGTATCTTCCATGTGAAGGATTAGTTAACTCCCATAGGAGATTTGTTAAAGTTTAAAGTTTGAAGTAACATTCACTTAGTATTTCATAAATCTAATCAATGGAGATTATTGGGTATATCTTGCTTATTACTCTTTTGTGTAGATAGTTCTTCCTCTTTGTATAGTGCTAGAATAGGGGGCAATTGTGTATGGGTGGTGATCCAATTGTCCATATATTAGTTTGTTGATAATGGGTTCTACCATTGCTGGACTAAATTGGTTAGGATTTGTGGGTGAAAGTCCCAAATACCCAAATGGGTTTATTGGTGAAAACCCCAAGCTCTTAAAAGCCCAAACCATCCTTTAAGGAGGGGTTTGGGTGAGGTTTTGGAAACCATATTATCCTTGAATTAGGGTGTAACACCCCAGATCTAGTACCGAGAATGCTACACGATGCTCTTGATCCCGAAAGACCATAAGCTAAACCTTGACTGATATTTATACCTGTATACTGCATAATATACAGTATGATTGTGGAAGCATGAACTGAAAGTCCATAAGTTTTAAGACAGTAACATAACTGATAAGGATATAACATCTGAATGGGGTATGAAAAATTCAAAATAAAATTGAAATAACATGATAGTTTGGAAAGCCTCAAACTGAATGGACTGTTTGAATGAGGAGTTGATGGTACATGCCCCTAACTAACTCTAACTAAAAAATTACTTAATGAGACAATAAATAAATTATTATGTCCTCGAGAGATGAGGACTTATTTCTAACTCTGACAGTTGATACTAGAATGCAATTGATGCTCTGGAGCTCGTGTCTTTGAACCTATGGTATAAGACACCATAACGCAATTTCATCAGTACTTTGAATATACTGGTATAGATGTAAGGTAGGCTGAATGCATGGGGTTCATATGAAAGAACAATACTGACTAACTGACTAATATGACCATGAGAATACAACCATGAATACATAGTTACTATATCTGACATCATGATAACTTGAGTTTATTGGTAACTAAAATGACTGATAACTGAGTTTTGATGACTGATATAACTGATAACATGAGTGACTATATTTGACAGTCCTGAATATAATGGAACTAGCTGAGTTTCATACTGTTCTCAGTTGACTGTATCTGACAGTCCTAAATTCTGTAACTAAAACTGTAGGATGTAATTATCTAACCTACATGCCCGTAATACGCCATTATGGCTGAGTTTGGGTCTAATCTATTACACCATTTGGAAGGGTGTTAATACTGCCCACTAGTAAGGACAAGTTGTGGGTGAAACTTATCTGATAGAGTACCCTAAAAGAGTACAAAGGGACCCTCATCTGATTGTGTTTATCCATCTCATCAACCCTCATATGAAAGTGTAAATGTCTCAACCTATGCTGGCTACATGGGTTTGGAATGGAAAGATGACTTCTAAGAATCACACCATCATCTGACAGTGTTTGTTCCCATCCCTGGGTTTACTCAGTACTAATTCCTACTCCCATCTAAATAGACACTGAACATGGATTACTGAACTAAACTAAATTAATTGAATTAACTAAATTAACTGAATTAGCAAAATTTTATTGACTGATGGAATATTACTAAGATTTGATAACTGACAAAGATTACTGAGTTTTTCCTGAGTCATAAAACTGATTAATTTATACTGAACATGGATTGACTGAGAGTATCTTGAAACATGACACTGATTCTAGGCATACAACTATATTTTTCTGGTACAAGTAATCCCAGGACTCAATGGAAGGAAACTGACAAGGCATGACATTATTTAATACATGACTAACATTAGCAATCCATAATACAATAATTAAAGACATTTCATGAGCATTTGATTATCATAGCTTGGTACATGAATAAAATATCATGTATACATAGCATAATTTCATATGGCTAACTCATGAGAAATCCAACAACAATTTCAATACATAAGAATAATGTGGAAGTCATTTTGGATTACAATTTAGCTATAGTGCATCATTTCTATCCTCTTAGGCATTTTATCAAACACCTTACATGCACAACTTAAGGCTTAGGTGAAGTCATCAAATTTCACAAATCATAAACTACCAAATTCATGAATTTCAATTTATATGCTAATGTTGTTTTCATAATTTCACATAAAAATCCCAACATGGGAATCAAACAAAAACCATCACATAACTTGAGCAACCTATAATATAATAATCATGATTCATAATTTAAAATAGGGTTTTGGAGCTTTATGGATGAAAGGAATCCGTAAATCAACACAATTCATACCTTAGTTCTTGGTTTATCGAATATTGACTGAGAGACTTTCTTGTAATTGAATCTCCAATTGAAACCCTAGCTTGTTCTTGAGCGAAAATTAAGAGAAACTAGTATATTTTGGGTGAAGAATGGCTAACTAACGTGTTATTTAGTTTAAATAGGGGTGGGAAATTGAACCTTTTAACCCTAGATGCGTCTTTTAATTTTAGTGAAATTTTCCCCAATTGGACCCCTAGCGCTACGCGGTGCTATCGCACCGTGTTACTGGAATTTGACAACTGGGAAATTAAGGGATGGCATGACATGGAACCATCGCGTTGCCACTTCATTTGATACCTAGAAGTTTGGAGCAATGCGGAAAAATTATGCTGAGACACTAAAAAAAGGACAATTGAAATTTTATCTTGTGGCGCGGTGCGTTGCTGACAAATTTAGCACTATTTTACGACAGAAATTGAAATAGTCATAACTTCTAACCCGATTATTAAAATTGGGTGAATCTTGTATCGATGGAAAGATTATTAAATTTCCCACATGAGAAAAACTATAAATCTTTAAAATAGGAATAAACATCTTTCAATTTAGAAGCTAATACTTGATATTCTTGAAACAAAAAAAAAATTAGTTATGAAACTTTAGGGTATTACAATATCTCTCCCTTGGGAATATTCGTTCTTGAATGAGACTAATTAAGAGATAAGAAACAATAAGCCATAGAACACATTGAGAATTAACTATGAAACATGATTGCATAATTGACATTTTTGAGATTTATACAGAGCATGCATATCTGATGCATGATCTCATGACTGAGCTGATACTTAAATGGATGACAGATAATACTGATAACAAAGTTTCTCTCAATGAGAATGCATGTCTAATGTATGAACACATGAATAAATTGATGCATTAACATATTACTGATATACAATGGTACTTAGTACCAATTATAAAAATAGAATTTTGAACATAAGATTGATACCAAGTCGTAACTAAAATCTGCTCATAAAAACTCAAAAGCTTAAGGAGAACTGTTATCTTCAGCTTGATCTGAGTTAGCGGGGAAGAGGTATGGAAACTTGGTACACATTTATTCTTCTGCTTCCCAAGTAGCTCCGTCAATGGAATAATTCCGCCAAAGAACTTTGACTAGAGGGACTTCTTTGTTCCTCAGTCTGTGAGTCTGAAAGTCTAGAATTTTGAGTGAAATCTCCTCAAAAGAGAGGTTGTTCTGAACATTTATGCTCTGAATAGGGACTACAACTGTTGGGTCGCCTATGCACTTATTGAGCAAAGAGGCATTGAAGACTGGATGAACTAAGGCTAGATCTGAAGGCAATTTGAGCTCATAAGCTACCTTGCTTAAGTGACTGAGAATTTTAAAGGGACTTATATATCGGGGATAGAGCTTCCCTTATTTCTGAAAATCTTCACTCCCTTCATAGGAGAGATATTTAGATAGACATAGTCACCAATCTCAAACTCAAGATCCTTTCTACGCTTATCTGCGTAAGACTTCTATCATCTCTGAGCAACCCAGAGTCTTTGTCTGTTCAACTGGACTTTCTCTAAGGCATGGAATACTAAGTCAGGCCCTATAAATAAGGCCTCACTAATATTTTAACCAACCAATTTGAGATTTGCACCTCCTACCCTAGAGAGTTTTGAATGGAGCCATCTAAATATTGGAATGATAGCTATTGTTTCATGCAAACTCAATCAAACGCAAGTGGTCATCCCAACTACCCTTGAAATCAATTGACCATACCCTTAGAATATCTACTAGGGTATGAATGGTCCTTTCTGGTTGACCATCAGTATGAGGATGAAAGGTTATACTGAGATGAACTAGGGTACCAAGACCTTTGTGAAATATTTTTACGAAATAAGAGGTGAATTGGCTACCTCTGTTTGAGATAATAGATAACGTAACACTATGTAATTTGACCAAATCCTTGATATAGAGTTTGGCATAATCCTATCAGAAAGTCCATGTTCACTTCTTCCCACTTCCAAGTAGGAATGCTGAACTCTAGCATGGACCCACTAGGATTTTGATGGACTATCTTAACTTGCTGACATATAGAGAACTTATCCACAAACTTTGCAACATATCTTTTCATCCTATTCCACCAATAGATTTCCCTCAAGTCACGGTATATCTTTATGGACTCTGGATGAATAAAGTAGCATGCACAATGTGCTTCTGCAAGAATTTGATGCCTCAAGTCATCTAAAACTGGAATACACAGGCAACCCTGACAACGCAATACACCATCTCCCCTTTGGGAGAAAAACTTTACTTTCTAATACTTGAATGACTCTTTCAACTTGACTAGAATGGGATCTATATCTTGCTTTTCTTTTACCTCAGTTACTAGAGATGATTCTGAACTACTCTGAATCTATATTACCCTCTTTCGTATTAAATAAATGAACACCAAGTCTGGAAAGTTGATGGACTTCTTGAGCTAGTTTCTTCTTGCTGTTCTTAACATGACTAACACTACCCATAGATAGTATACAGAGAGTATTGGCCACTATGTTGGCCTTGCTTGAATGATAAAGCATACTTATGTCATAGTATTTTAAGAACTCTAACCACCTTCTGATGAAGATTGAGATCTTTCTGAGAAAAGACATACTGAAGGCTCTTATGATATGTAAACACATCTACATAAACTCGATATAAACAATGCCTCCAAATCTTTAAGGTAAATACTATGGTCGCTAACTCAAGATCATGAGTACGATAATTCTTCTCATGATGTTTATGTTGTCTGGAGGCATAGGCTATGAAATTACATGATACATGAGGACACAACCCAAACCTACACTGGAAGCATCACAGTATACTACAAACCCATCTGGACCGTCCAAAAGAGCTAACATTATGGCTGAGGTAGTCTTCAACTCCTAAAACTATTCTCTCAAGGATCTTACCACTGAAACTTGACTTTCTTCTGAGTCAATCTGGACATAGTGGATGCAATAGAAGAAAATCCCTCAAAATATCACCTATAATAGCTAGCCAAACCCAACAAACTCCTGATATCTGATAGAGAAATAGGGCGAGTCTAGTTTCCTACTCTTCGGTCTTTTGAGGAACTACTCTAATGCCATCACCTGTAATGATATGACCAAGGAATACTACTGAACTTAGCCAAAATTTGCACTTACTAAATTTTGCGAACAACTAATGATTTCTGAGAATCTGAAGTATGATTCTGAGATGGTTTGCATGATCACGCTCACTATAGGAATAGAATAGAATATCATTTATAAAGATGATAATGAACATATCCAAGTACTTCTTGAACACACGGTTTATCAAGTCCATGAAAGCTACTTGGGCATTGGTAAAACCAAAGGACATAACTAGGAATTCGAAGTGACCATATCGAGTATGAAGGTGAAGGATACTAGGACCAAAAATCCGAGCAACCAGTCCCCTATGTGCCAATCGCTAGTACATCCAGGACCCCGGTGCCTAGCTCAACTGGAGAGGCCTAGACTGATCTAAGAAGTGCTAATTTGGTTCAGATAGACTTCATTCAAGAATACCACCACCCCAGGAATTAATAAGAAAATGGTTGAACGCTCCTCGTTTTAAGACATTATGGCTTAGGGGTCGAACCCGGTAACAAAGAAGGAATCCCTAAAAACTTAGGATACCATGATAAAATACTACCCTTATGATTAGACCATGTCCCTGAGATTTGATAAAAGAAAGGTGCATTAGCGGTTAATACATTCTAATTGGATAAGTTATTAGGAATATGACGAAACAAAAGACCAAGGAAAGAAAGAAGAATACACTAAAATGCAAGTACTGCACCAAACACGGGTGGTTGTTTCTTGTTGTAAGTGAATACAACGAAAAGACCTATCTTTGGAATGTTATATTCTCTGACTCTAAGCTGATGGTAGCTTGATCTGAGATCTATCTTTGAGAAAAATGGCACGCTAAAGTTGGTCAAACAAGTCACTGATTGTGAGAAGTAGATACTTGTTCTTGATCGTGACTTTATTGAGTTGATGGTAATCTATGGATATTATGAAAGAACTATATTTCCTGAGCACAAATAAGACTGGTGCTCCCCACAGGAATACGCTGGGTCTAATGGATCCCTTATCTAAGAGATCTTTCAACTATTCTTTTAGTTCTCTGAGTTTTGCTGGTGCCATTCTGTATTGCGGAATAGATATAGGTTGAGTATCTGGAAGAAGATTGATGTCAAAGTATACTTACCTTTTGGGGAGAAATTCCTATAAGATCTTCGAGAAAGACATCTGAATATT
Organism: Capsicum baccatum var. pendulum; assembly: GCA_030864225.1. Classification (NCBI taxonomy): domain Eukaryota; kingdom Viridiplantae; phylum Streptophyta; class Magnoliopsida; order Solanales; family Solanaceae; genus Capsicum; species Capsicum baccatum. Next base: position 165,635,261 of record CM061560.1, read on the forward strand.
CATTCATGATTGGGACTTAATCAAGGCTGGGAGGCTTAGAACTAGTGTCCTTAACTTGAACAAGATGATAGACACATCTCTTACATATCATTTTCCGTGCTTGAAGGTAGGAAACAAGCTGACCTTTTAAAAATGGATATACTACCCTTCTTCTCTAGGATGGGTTTATTTGGAAACATAAACTAGACTATTCTATTTCTTCATTCAACTGTGGCATAGCTGGAATGAAGCCAATCCATGTTGATAATGACATAAAAATCAGTCATCTCTAATTTGAATAAGTCTGCTAAGGTGACTTTTTGAAATATCATAACCGGGCAGTTCTGTTATACCGGCTGGTCTTTGATTGTTTTACCCACTGGGGTAGAGACTAAGAAGGGCTCTGCTAGAATTTCAAAACTGACTCCGAAATCAACTGCTATATAGGGAGTAACAAAAGATAAAGAAGCTTCTGTGTCTAGCAAAGTGTAAACATGCACATGAAAGATATGTAACATACCAGTAACCACATTAGAAGAAATTTTCTAATTTTCCTAGGACTAAAATACATAAAGTCTATTTGGGCGTTGCCCACTAGTAGCACTAGAAGTGGCACCTGCTGAGTTAGGCGACCATATTGAGCTGAGGAGCAGTTCTACTGAACCTGATAACTTGACTGGAGACAATAAGTGACTCTGTGGCATGTCTTGTCACATTCAAAATAGACATCGCTACTAGTTCTGCAAGCACTCTTGTGGTTCTTACCACAAGTCTGATAAAGGGGATTATTTAAGGCATTGCTGATACTACTCTGAGACATAGAGCTTGGCGCCCTATCTTTATTACTATCTCTGAACTTAGGAGCTGGAGCACTAGCTGACAAAGGATCTAAAATTATTGGCTTAGGACGTAACTAAGAATGGGTTCCTCCTTCTGATTTAGGTTGAGCAAAGTTAAAACTACCTGTCTTTGCTCTCTAATTTTGCTTCTCTCTTATCTTAAGCATTTGTTCTTCTATCTACTGAGTATGAGTCATAAGCATGGCTTAAGTCATGCCACTATTAAACATTGCAGACCTACACACATTGACCACACTATCGTTCACCCCAGAAACAATGTTACTCATCTTGGCCTTGCTATCTGAAACCACATGAGGGGTATATCTGGCAAATTGAGTAAACTTAAGAGAATACGCATTCACCGTCATGTTGCCCTGCTTGAGGTTGATAAATTCCAATACCTTAGCCTCTCTCAACTCTTGGAAAAAGAGTCTATCTAAGAATGTAGTGACAAACTCCTCCCACTCTATAAGCCCTGCATCATCTGTCCTTTTTGACTTTCACTATTTAAACCAAGTATGAGCAATGCACTACAAATACTATGAAGCTAGCTCAGCACTGTCAATAGCAAACAACCCCATGATGTCTGTAACCTTCTGAACCTGATTGATAAATTCCTGAGGGTCTTCATCTAACTTAAATCTAAGAAAAGATGGAGGCTTTATTCAAGTAAAGTCCCGAATCCTGGATGTAGATTAATTGACCTCTGGGTTGGCCAAAATGATAGCTGGTTATTCATTTTGAGAGGCAACTGACTGTGCTAGAGTACTCAATGGAGCTCTAAACTCTAAAGGAAAAACATGTTCGCCCAAAGGTTCTTTGGGCTGAGGGGTTGGCTGATTCCCATTTTTTTTTTAGGAGGCATATTCAGTAGAAAAATAGAGAAACGAGTTAGACTAACATATTGACTTGAGATTATGCTCACTGGCATAACATGAATACTGAAAGAAGGGAAACTGTTCAAAAAACATCTCATAGCCTCCTGTACATAAATGTGGCATGCAACATACCCATGAACAAGAATCTAATTGATGCGGCTTTCAGAATTCCTAGGACTTTGATGAACCGTAGGCTCTAATACCAAGTTTTTAACGCCTCAAATCTGGTACCCAAAAAGCTACATGGCTCTCATGACCCCAAAGGACCACAAACTAACCCATGACTAATATCTGTACCTGTATACGTCATAATATACTGTATGATTGCGGAAACATAAATAGAAATGCCATAAGGGTATCAAAATACCTAAAAAATTATAAAGTTATAACATCTAAATGGGTATCAAAATACCTAAAAAAACTAAAATAACATGATCGTCTGGAAAGCCTCTAACTGACTAATTTAGGCTGAATGAGGAGTTGATGGGACATGTCCCCAACTAACTCCAACTAATAAATTACTTAATGAGATAATAAATAAATGATTATGTACTCAAGAGACGAGGACTCACTTATAACTCTGACTGCTGAGATTAGAATGCTAATGATGCTCTGTAACCCTAATTGTAAGGGTTTCAATATGGCACAACTTTTAAGGACAAGTTATGGGTGACCCTCATCAGATAGTGTCCCCTAAAAGAGAATGGTGAGACCCTTATTTGATATTATTTATCCACCTCATCAATCCTCATCTAACAGTGTTGATGTCTTAAACTATGCTGGTTCCATAGTTTTGGAATGGAAGGATGACTTCTAAGAATCACACCCTCATCTGATAGTGTGCATTCCCATCCCTGGGTTCACTCAGTGCTAATTCGTAATCAAATCTGAATAGACACTGAACATGGATTACTGAACTAAACTAAATTAATTGAATTAGCTGAATTTCATTGACTGATGAAATATTACTGAGATCAGATAACTAATTGAGATTACTATGATTACTGAGTTTTTCCTGAGTCATGAGACTGATTGAATTCTACTGAAACAGGCTTGAATGAGAGTATCTTGAAATATGACACTGATTCTAGGAACACAAGTATATTTTTTTGGTACAAGTACCCCCAGGACTCGATGGAAAAAATTGACAAGGCATGACATTCTTGAAATCATGACTAACATCAAAAATCCATAATACAATAGTTAAATATATTTCACGGGCATTTGATTATCATAGCTTGGTACGTGAGTAAGATAACATGTATACATAGCATAATTTCATAAGGTTAGCTCATGAGAAATCCAACAATAATTTCAATAAATAAGAATAACTTGGAAGTCATTTTGGATCACAATTTAGTTATAGTGCATAATTTCTATCCACCTAGTCATTTTATCAAACACTTTACAAGCACAAATTAAGGAATAGGTGAAATCATTAGCTTTGACAAATCGTAAACCACCATATTCATGGATTTCAATTTATATGCTAACGTAGTTTTCATAATTTTACATTAAGATCCCAACATGGGAATCCAACAACAACCATCACATAACTTGAGCAACCCACAACATAATAATCATGATTGATAACTACAAATAGTGTTTTTGAGCTTTATCGATGAACTGAATCCATAAATCAACACAATGCATACCTTACTTCTAGGTTTAGCGAAGCTTAATGGAGGGATTTTCTTCAAATCCAATCACCAATTGAAACCCTAGCTTGTTCTTAAGAGAAAATTAAGAGAAACTAATATATTCTGGGTAAAGAATGGATAAATTATGTGTTATTCGATTTAAATAGTGGTGGAAAATTGAACCTTTTAAACCTGGATGAATTTTTTAATTTTAGTGAAATTTTATCGATGCGGAATTGAGGGATGGAACGACGCGGAGCCATAGTATTGCCACTTTATTTGGGACATGGAAGTTTGGCGCAACACGAAGAAATCACACTGAGATACTGGAAAAAGGAAAGTTACCATTTTAGCTTGTGTCACGGTGTGCCGCTGGCCTATTTGGCACTATTTTAGAATTGGAACTTGAAATAGTTATAACTTCTTTACCTGGTTATTAGATTTTGGCGAATATCATATCGGTTGAAAGCTTAGCTTACACCTGATCTTCGGCTAGCTCAACACTCTCAATAGCTAATACCCCTATGATGTCTATAACCTTCTGAACTTGATTGATGAATTCCTGAGGATCTTCATATGAATTAGACCCAAGCAACGATGGAGGATTCATTTAAGTGATGTCCCTAATCCTGGATGTAGGTGAATTAGTCACTGGGTTGGTCGGAACAACAGCTGGCCGTTCATTCTGAGCGATAACTAACTGAGCAAATATATTGAATGAAACTCTACACTCTGCATGAGAAATATGTTTGCCCAAAGGTTCTTCTGGCTGAGGGGCTGACTGATTCCCGTTTCCTCTTTTAAAAGGTATGTTTTGTAGAAGAAAAGGAGAAATGTGTTAGAATAAGTCATTGACTTAAGATTATTCTCACTGGGATAACATGAATACTAAAAGAAAGGAAACTGTTCCTAAAACATCTCATAGCCTGTTGTACATAAATGTGGCGTGCAACACACCCATGCACAAGACTCTACTAGATGTGGCCTTCAGACTTCCTAGGACACTGTTGAACCTTAGGTATGATATTAAGTTTCTAATACTCCAGATCGGGAACCCAGAATGCTACACGGTACTCATGACCCCGAAGGACTACAATCTAACCCGTAACTGATATCTGCACCTTTATACTGCATACTATACTATATGATTGCAGAACATGAATTGAATGGACCAATGGTTCAAGACTTTAAAATAATTGATAAAGATATAACATCTGAATATGGTATGAAATACCCAAAACAAAACTGAAATAACATGATACTCTAGAAAGCCTCTAATTAGATGAACTATCTAAATGAGGAGTTGATGGGAAATATCTTCAACTAACTCCAACTAAGAAATTACTTACTGAGATAATAAATAAATGATCAAGTCCTCGAGAGATGAGGACTCACTCCTAACTCTAACTGCTGAGACTGGACTACTACTGATGCTCCGGAGCTTATGTCTCCGAACCTAAGTTATAAGACACCTTAGTGCAAATGCGTTACTACTTTGAATTTACTGGTATACATGTGAGGTAAGCTGAATGCATGGGGTACATGTGCATGAACAATATTGAATAACTGACTAATATGAATGTGAGAATATATTCATGAATACATAGTTACTATATCAGAGATCATGATGACATGAATTTACTAGTAACTAACATGACTGATAACTGAGTTCTGATGACTGATATAACTGATAACATGAGTGACTGTATATTACAGTCTTAAATCTAATGGAAGTAGCTAATATCTGTACTATTCTAAGTTGACTGTATCTAACAGTCCTTAATTCTGTAACTGAAACTGCAGGAAGTAGTTATCTAACCAACATGCCCCTAATATGCCATTGTGGCTAAGTTGGGGTCCAATCTATAACCCCAATTGGAAGGGCATCAATATCGCACCACTGGTAAGGACAAGTTGTGGTGAACCTCATCTAATAATGTCCCCAAAAAGAGAATGGTGGGACCCGCATCTGATAGTGTTTATCCACCTCATCAACCCTTATCTGACAATGTTGATGTCTCAACCTATGTTGGCTACATAGTTCTGGAATGCAAGGATAACTTCTATGAATCATACCCTCATTTTATAGTGTATTTTACCATCCCTGGGTTCACTCGGTTCTAATTCCTAATCCTATCTGAATAGACACTAAACATAGATTACAGAATTGTACTGAATTAACTAAATTGAAAAAATTCCATTGAATGGAGGCATATTACTGAGATTTGATAACTGACTGAGATTATTGAGTTTTCCCTTAGTCATGAGACTGATTGAATTCTACTGAACTTAGCTTGACTGAGAGTATCTTGAAACATAACACTGATTCTAGGAATACAACTATATTTTTTGGGTAAAAGTACCCCAGCACTCAATGGACGGAAACTGACAAGGCATGACATTCTTGAAGACATGACTAACATCGACAATACATGATACAATAATTATATACATTTCATGGTTATTTGATTATCATAGCTTGGTACATGAATAAGATAGCGTGTATACATAGCATAATTTCATAAGGCTGACTCATGAGCAATCCAACAATTATTTCAATACATAAGAATAACATGGAAGTCAGTTTGGATCACAATTTAGCTATAATGCATAATTTCTATCCTCCTAGGCAATTTATCAAACACCTTTCATGCACAACATAAGGCATAGGTGAAATCATTAATTTTCACAAATAATAAAGCACAAATTAATGGATTTTAATTTATTTGCTAACGTAGTTTTCATAATTTTATATTTGGATCCCAACATGGGAATCAAACAACAACAATCATATTACTTGAGCAACCCATAACATAATAATGATGATTAATAATTAAAAATAGGTTTCTTGAGATTTATGGATGAAAGGAATCCATAAATTAACACAACGCATACCTTAGTTCTTGTTTTAAAGAAGATTGACGGAGGGACTTTTTTGAAATTAATTCCCTAATTGAAACCCTAGCTTGTTCTAGGGAGAAAATTGAGAGAAACTAGTATATTTTTGGTGAAGAGTGGATGGATCATGTGTTATTGGGTTTAAATAGGGGTGACAAATTGACCTTATGAACCCTGGACCCCTAGCGCGACGCGGCGCTATCGCACCGTGTTACTGAAATTTGATAACTAGGAAATTAAAGGATGGAATAACATGCAACCATCGTGTTGCCACTTCATTTGGGACCTAGAACTTGAGCGCAACACAGAGAAATTGCGCTGAGATATTAAAAAAAGAAAAATTGCCATTTTAGCTTGTGTCATGGTGCGCTACTAACCAATTTAGCACTATTTTACAATTGGAACTTGAAATATTCATAACTTCTTACCCAGTTATCTGATTTGCATGAATCTTCTATTGATGGAAAAATTATCTTGCACCTGATATGTAGCTATCTCAGCACTCTCAACAGCTGATACCCCTATGATGTCTATAACTATATAAACCTGATCAATGAATTTTTGAGGGTCTTCATCTGATTTAGACATTAGAGAGGATGGAGGATTCATTCAGGTGAAGTCCCAAATCCTGTCTACAACTGAATTAGCCACAGGGTTGGTTGAAATGACAGTTGGACATTCATTTTGAGCAGAAACTGACTTAGCAAAATAACTGAATGCAGCTCTAAGCTCTGCATGAGCAACATGTTCTCCCAAAGGTTCTTCAGGCTGAGGGGCTAACGGATTCCCATTTCTTCTTTTAGGAGGCATGTTCTGTAGAAGAAAAGAAGAAATGGGTTAGACTAAGAGATTGACTTGAGAATATGCTCACTGGAACGACATGAATAATGAAAGAAGGGAAACTATTCCTAAAACATCTCATTGTCTTCTGTACATAAATATGGCACGAAACACACCCATGAACAAGGCTCAATTAGATGTGACTTTCAGACTTCCTGGGACACTGTTGAACCTTACTCTCAGATACTAAGTTGGTAACACCCCATAGCAGGAACTCAGAATGCTACACTGTGCTCATGACCCCGAAGGACCAAAAGCTAACCCATAATTGATATATGTATCTATATACTGCAACTATACAGTATGATTACAGAAACATGAATTGAAAGGCTCCAAGGTTAAAGAATTTAACATAATTAATAAAGATATAATATCTAAATGGGGTATGAAATACCCAAAACAAAACTGAAATAATATGATAGTTTGGAAACCCTCTAACTAGCGGAACTGTCTGAATGAAGAATTGATAGGAGATATCCCCAAATAACTTCAAATAATAAATTACTTAATGAGATAATAAATAAATGATCATGTCTTTGAGAGATGACGACTTAATGCAAACTCCGACTACTGTGAATGGAATGCTATTGATGCTTTAGAGCTCGCATCTCTGAACCTATGCCATAGTTCAAAAGCATTAGCACTTTGAATGTACTGGTATGCATATGAGGTAGGATGAATGCATGGGGTTCATATGCATGAAGAATACTGACTAACTAACTAATATGAACATGAGAATACATGCATGAATACATAGTAACTACATCTGAGATCATGATAACATGAATTTACTAGTAACTAACATGATTGAAAACTGAATTTTGATGACTAATATAACTGATAACATGAGTAACTGTATATGACATTCCTAAATCTAATGAAACTAGCATATATTTGTAGTGTTCTAAGTAGACTGTATCTAACATTCCTTAATTTTGTAATTGAAATTGTTGGAAGTAGTTATCTAACCGACATGCCCCTAATACGCCATTATGGATGAGTTAGGGTCTAATCTGTAATCTCAATTGGAAGGGTGTCAATACCGCACCACTGGTAAGGATAAGCTGTAGGTGAAGCACATCAGATAGTGTCCCCTAAAATAAAATTCTGAGACCCTTATCTGATTGTGCTTATCCACCTCATCAACCCTCATCTAACAGTGTGGATATCTCAACCTATGATGGTTACATAGTTTTATAATGAAATAATGACTTTTAAGAATCAGACCCTCATCTGATAGTGTGTGTTCCCATCCCTAGGTTTACTTAGTTTTAATTCCTACTCCTATCTGAATAGACACTAAACATGGATTACTGAAGTCAACTGAATTAACTGAATTAGCTAAATTCCATTAATTGATGGCATACTACTAAGATCTAATAAATGACTGAGATTGCTGAGTTTTTACTGAGTTATCAGACTGATAAAATTCTATTAAACCTAGCTTGTCTGAGAGTATCTTAAATCATGACACTGATTCTAGGCACATAACTATACTTTTCGAGTACAAGTACCCCCAGGGATCGATGGAAGGAAACTCACAAGGAATGGTATTTTTGAATACATGACTAATATCAACAATCCATAATATAATAATCAAAGACATTTCATGTTCATTTGATTATAACAGCTTGGTACGTAAATAAGATAGCATATATACATAGCAAAATTTCATAAGGCTTACTCATGAGCAATACAACAACAATTTCAATACATAAGAATAACATGGAAGTCATTTTGGATCACAATTTTGCTATAGTGCATAACTTCTATCCTCCTAGGCACTTCATCAAAAACCTTACATTCACAACTTAAGGCATAGGTGAAATCATCAACTTTCATAAATCATAAACCACCAAATCCATGGATTTCAATTTATATGCTAATGTAGTTTTCATAATTTCTCATTAGGATCCCAACATGGGAAGCAAACAACAACCATCATATAACTTGAGCAACCCACAACATAATAGTCATTATTCATAATTTGAAATAGGGTTCTTAAGCTTTATAGATGAAAGGAATTCATAATCAACACAACACATAACTTAGTTCTTGCTTTAGAAAAGATTGATGTAGGGACTTTCTTGAAATTAAATACCCACTTGAAACCCTAGCTTGTCCTTGCGAGAAAATTAAGAGAAACTTGTATATTTTGGGTAAAGAATGGCAAAATCAGGTGTTATTTGGTTTAAATAAGGGTGGAAAATTGATCCTTTTAACCCTGGATGTATTTTTTAATTTTAGTGAAATTTTTCTAAATCAGACCCCTGGTGAGACGCGGCGCTATCACTCCATGTCACTGGAATTTCATAATCGAGAAATTGGGGGATGGCACGATGTGTACCAATCGCATTGCAAGTTTATTTACGATCGGGAAGTTTGGCACAACGCCGAGAAATTGCTTTGAGATATTGAAAAAAGAAAAATTGCCATTTTACCTTGTGGCGCAGTGTGCCGTTGACCAATTTTGCACTGTTTTCAAAATAGGAAATTGAAATAGTCATAACTTCTTACCTGGTTATTAGATTTACGTGAATCTTATATCGATGGAAAGCTTATCCGACAACTGATATGCAGCTAGGTCAGCACTCTCAATAGATGACACCCATATTTTGTCTATTACCTTCTAAACCTAATCGATGAATTCCTGAGGGTCTTCATATTAATTATACTAGATAAAGGAAGAAGGATTTATTCAGGTGAAGTCTCCAATCTGGCTGCAGCTGAATTGGTCACTAAGTTTATTAGAACGACAGTTGGTTGTTTATTCTATGTGGAAATTGACAGAGTAAGAGTACTGAATATAGCTCTAAACTCTGCATGAGAAACATGTTCACCCAAAGGATATTCAGATTGATGGGCTGACTAATTCCTGTTTCTTCTTTTAGGAGGTATGTTCTGTAGAAAAAAGAAATAAAAGAGTTAGACTAAGAGAATGACATGAGATTATGCTCAATGGTAGGACATGAATACTGAAAGAATGGAAACTGTTCCTAAAACATCTCATAGCCTCATGTACAAAAATGTGGCATGCAACACACCCATGCATAAGACTCTACTAGATATGGCTTTCAAACTTCTAGGACACTATTGAACCTTAGGCTCTGATACCATGTTTGTAATACCCCAGATCGGGTATCCAGAATGATACACGGTGCTTACAACCCTGAAGGACCATAAGCTAACATATAACTGATATCTGTACCTATATACTGCATAATATACTATATGATTCCGAAAACTTAAACTGAAAGACCCCAAGGTTCAAGACTATAGTATAACTGATAAACATATAACATCTAAATGGTGTATAAAATACCCAAAACAAAATTGAAAGAACATGATAATCTGGAAAGCCTCTAACTGGCTGAACAATCTGAATAAGGAGTTGATGGGAGATATCCCCATCTAACTCCAACTAATAAATTACTTAATGAGATAAGAAATAAATGATTTTGTCCTCGAGAGATGAGGAGTCATTGCTAACTCTGACTGCTAAGACTGGAATGATACTGATGCTTAGAAGCTTATGCCTCTAAACATATGGTATAAGACACCATAGCATAAATACATTAGTACTTTGAATATACTTGTATGCATGTAAAGTAGGCTGAATGGATGGGATTCATATGCCTGAACAATACTAACTGAGTAATATGAATGTTAGAACACATATATGAATACATAGTAACTATATCTTAGATCATGATAACATGAATTTACTAATAACTAACATGGTTGATAACTAGGTTCTGATGACTAATTTCATTGATAACATATGTGACTGTATCTGACAGTCCTAAATCTGATGGAACTAGCTATGTTCTATACTGTTCTGAGTTAAATTTATCTAACAGTCCTGAATTCTATAGCTAAACTTATGGGAAGAAGTTATCTGACTGATATGCCACTAAAACACCATTATGGCAGAGTTAAGTTCCAATCTGTAACCCTAATTTGAAAGGTGTCAGCACCACACCACTGGTAAGGACAAGCTATGGTTGGCCTTTATATGATAATGTCCCCTAAAAGAAAATGGTGGGACCCTTATCTGATAGTTTTTATCCACCTCTTCAAACCTCATCTGACAGTGTTGATGTCTCAACCTATGCTAACTACATATTTCTGTAATGAAAGGATGACTTCTAAGATTCACACCCTCATCTGATAATGTGTGTTCCCATTGCTGGGTTCACTCGGTGCTAATTATTACTCCCATCTGAATAGACACTGAACATGGATTACTAAACTGAACAGAATTAACTGAATTAGCTTAATTACGTTGACTGATGAAATATAACTGAGATATGATAACTGACTGGGATTATTGAGTTTTACCTGAGTTATGAGACTGATTGAATTCTACTGAACCTGGCTTGACTAAGAGTATCTTGAACCATTACACTGATTCAAGGCGCACACCCATATTTTTTGAATACAGGACTAACATTAACATTCCATAAGTCAATAATTAAAGATATTTCATGGGCATTTGATTGTCATAGCGTGATACATGAATTAGATAGCATGTATACATAGCATAATTTCATAAGACTAAATCATGTGCAATCCAAGACAATTTCAATACATAAGAATAATATGGAAGTCATTTTGGATCATATTTTAGCTATAGTGCATAATTTCTGTCCTCCTCGGCATTTTATCAAACACCTTATATGCACAAATTAAGGCATAGGTGAAATCACCAACTTTCAAAAATCATGAACCACCAAATTTAGGGATTTCAGTTTATATGCTAACGTAATTTTCATAATTTCTCATTAGGATGCAAACATAGGAATCAAACAACAACCGTCACATAACTTGAGCAACCCACAAAATAATAATCATGATTCATAATTTGAAGTAGGTTTATTGAGCTTTAAGGATGAAAGGAATCTATAAATCACGCCATCACTTACCTTAGTTCTTGGTTTAGCGAAGATTAATGGGGGGACTTTCTTCAAATTGAATCACAATTGAAATCCTTGCTTGTTCTTAAGAGAAAATTGAGAGAAACTGGTATATTTTGGGTAAATAATGAATAAATCATGTGTTATTGGGTTTAAATAGGGGTGGAAAATTGAAACTTTTAACCCAGGACGCATTTTTAATTTCAGTGAAATTTTCCCGAATTTGACCCCGGGAAAAATGCGGCGCTATCACACCGTGTCACTGGAAATTGACAATTGGGAAATTAAGGGATATAGCGATGTGGATCCATTGAGTAACCACTTCATTTGTGACCTGGAAGTTTAGCATGGCACAGATAAATCACGCTGAGATACTAAAAAAAGGAAAATTGTTATATTAGCCTGTGGCGCAATGCGCCACTTACCAATTAGGCACTGTTTTATGACAGAAACATGAAATAGTCATAAATCATTACCTAGTTATCAGATTTGGGTTAATCTTATATCAATAAAAAGATTATCCTGAAACTAATATGCAGATAGATCTGCACTCTCAATAGTTGACCCCCCCATGCTGTCTATAACCTTCTAAACTTGATCGATAAATTCCTGAGGGTCTTCATCTAACTTAGACCTGAATGTACTAGTTTGTATGTGAGGTAGGCTGAATGCATGGGTTTCATATGCATAAACAATACTGACCAACTGACTAATATGAAAGTGATAATACATGCATGAATGCATAGTAACTATATCTGAGATCATGATAACATGAATTTACAAGTAACTAACATGACTAATAACTGAGTTTTGATGATTGGTTTAATTGATAATATGAGTGATTGTATCTGACAGTCCTAATCTGATAGAACTTTCTAAGTTTTGCGTTGTTCTATGTTAACTGTATCTATCAATCCTGAATTCTATAACTAAAACTCTGGGAAGTAGTTACCTAACCGATATTCCCTTAATACGCCATTATGAGTGAGTTGGGGTCCAATCTGTAACCCTATTTGGAAGGGTGTTAATACCGCTCCACTAGTTAGGACAAGCTGTGGGTGACCCTTATCTGATAGTATCCCCTACAATAGAATGGTAGGACCCTCATCTGATATTGTTTATCCACCCCATCAATCCTTATCTGATAGTGTTGATGTCTCAACCTATGCTAGCTACATAGTTTTGGAATGCAAGGATGACTTCTAAGAATCACACCCTCATATAATAGTGTGTGTTCCTATCCCTAGGTTCACTCCGTGTTAATTCCTACTCCCATATGAATATACAATGAACATGTATTACTGAACTAAACTGAGTTATCTAAATTAATTGAATTAGCTGAATTACATTGACTGACAGTATATTACGGAGATCTGATAACTAACTGACATTACTGAGATTACTGAGTTTTTCCTGAGTCATGAGACTGATTGAATTCTACTGAACCTGGATTGACTGAGAGTATTTTGAAACATGACACTCATTCTAGGCACACAACTATATTTTTCGGGTACAAGTACCCCCAGGACTGATGAAAGGAAACTGACAAGGCATGACATTCTTGAATGTATGACTAACATCAACAATCCATAATATAATAATTAAAGATATTTCATGGGCATTTGATTATCATAGCTTGGTACATGAATAAGATTGCATGTATACATAGAATAATTTCATAAGGCTAACTCATGAGCAATCCAACAACAATTTCAATACATAAGAATAACATAGAAGTCATTTTGGATCACAATTTAGATATAATGCATAATTTCTATCCACCTAGGCATTTTATCAAACACCTTACAATCTTAAAGCATAGGTTAAATCCTCAACTTTCACAAATCATAAGCCATCAATACATGGATTTCAATTTATATGCTAATGTATTTTTCATAATTTCACATTTGGATCCCAATATGGGAATCAAACAACAACCATCACATAACTTGGGCAACCCTTAACATAATAATCATGATTCATTATTTAAAATAGGGTTCTTGAGCTTTATGGAGGGAAGGAATCCATAAATCAACACAACACATACCTTAGTTATTGGTTTAGCGAAGATTGACAGAGGGACTTTCTTGATATTGAATCCCCAATTGAAACCCTATCTTATTCTTGAGAGAAAATTGAGAGAAACTAGTATATTTGAGGTAAAAAATGAATAAATCACATGTTAATTGGTTTAAATAAGGGTAGGAATCTGACCCTTTTAATATTTGATACTTATTTTAATTTCTGTGAAGTATTCTTGAATTGGACCCATAGAGCGATGCGACGCTATCATGCCATGTCACTGGAATATTATAACTAGGAAATTGAAGGATGGCACAACGTGGAGACATTTCATTGTCATTTCATTTGCGATGTGGATTTTTGGGGCGGCATGGAAAAATCAGGCTGAGATACTAAAAAAGGAAAATTGCCATTTTAGTATGTGGCCCGGTGTGCAGCTGACCAATTTGGCACTATTTTACGATAGGACCTTTAAATAGTCATAACTTCTTACCTAGTTATCGAATTTGGGTAAATCTTATATCGATGGAAAACTAAACCTGCAACTGATATGCATCTTTCTCAACACTCTCAATAGCTGACACCCCCATGATGTCAATAACCTTCTGAACCTGATCGATGAATTCCTGAGGGTCTTTATCTGATGTAGACCCAAGAAAGGATGGAGGATTTATATAGGTAAAGTCTCGAATCCTGGATGCTGCTGAATTATCCACTGGGTTTGCTGGAACAATAACTAGTCATTCATTCTGAGCAGTAACTTACCAAGCAAGAGTATTGAATGTATCTCTAAACTCTACATAACAAACATGTTCGCCTAAAGGTTCTTTGGGCTGAGGGGATGACTGATTACCATAAATTCTTTTAGTAGGTATGTCCTATAGAAGAACAGAAAAAATGGGCAGACTGAGAGATTGACTTGAAATTATGCTCACTGGGAAGACATAGATATTGAAAGAAGGGAAACTGTTCCTTAAACATCTCTTAGCCTCATGTAAATAAATGTGGTACGCAATACACCCATTCACAATACTCTACTAGATGTAGCTTCAAGACTTCCTATGCCACTACTGAACCTTAGGCTCTGATACCAAGTTTGTAACACCCAAGATCGGGTACCCAGAATGCTGCATGGTGCTTATGAGACCGAAGGACCATAAGCTAACCCATGACTGGTATCTGTACTTGTATTCTGCATACTATACTGTATGATTACAGAAACGTGAACTGAAAGGCCTCAAGGTTCAATACTGTAACATAACTGATAAGGATATAATCTTAATGGGGTATGAAATACCCAAAACAAAACTAAAATAACATGATAGTCTAGAAAGCCTCTAACTGACTGAACTATCTCAATGAGGAGTTGATGGGAGATGTCCCCAACTAACTCTAACTAATAAATTAATTAATGAGATAATAATAAATGATTATTTTCTCGATAGATGAGGACTCACTGCTAACTCTGAATATTGGGACTGGAATGGTATTGATGCTCTGAAGCTTGTGTCTCTGAACATATGGTATAACACACCATGGCACAAATGCATTAGTACTTTGAATATACTGGTATGTATGTGAGGTAGGCTGAATTCTTGGAGTTAATATTAATGAACAGTACTACAAACTGACTAATATGAACGTGAGAATACATGCATGAATACATAGTAACTATATATGAGTTCATGACAACATAAATTTACTGGTAACTAACATGATTGATAATTGAGTTCTGATGGCTGATATAACTGATAACATGAGTGACTCTATGTGACAGTCCTAAATTAGATGGAACTAGCTAAGTTTAATACTATTCTAAGTTGACTGTATCTAACAGTCCTGAATTTTGTAACTGAAACTTTGGGAAATAGTTATCAAACTGACTAGCCCCTAATACACCATTATGGGTAATTTGGGGTCCAATCTATAGCCCCAATTGGAAAGGGGTTAATACCGTACCACTGGTAAGGACAAGCTGTGGGTGACCCTCATTTGATAGTGTCAACTAAAAAAGAATGGTGGGACCCTCATCTGATAGTTTTTATCCACCTTATTAACCCTCATCTGACACTGTTGATGTCTCAACCTATTCTGGCTACATATTTCTAGAATACAATAATGACTTCTAAGAATCACACCCTCATCTGATAAAGTGTGTTCTGATCCCTGGGTTCACTCGGTGCTAATTTCGACTCCCATCTGAAGAGATACTGAACATGGATTGCTGAACTGAACTGAATTTACTGAATTAATTGAATTATCTGAGTTTTGTTGACTAGCAAAATATTACGGAGATCTAAAAATGACTGAGATAACTGAGTTTTTCCTATGTTATGAGACTGATTGAATTCTACTGAACCTGGCTTGACTGAGAGTATTTTGAAACTTGAGACTGATTCTAGACACACAACTATATTTTTTGGGTACAAGTACCCCCTTGACTCGATGGAAGGAAACTGACAAGGCATGACATTCTTGAATACATGACAAATATCAACAAGCCATAATATAATAATTAAAGATATTTCATGGGCATTTGATTATCATAGCTTGGTACATGAATAAGATAGCATGTGTACATAGCATAATTTCATAAGGCTAACTCATGATCAATCCAACAACAATTTCAATCCATAAGAATAACGTGGAAGTCATTTTCGATCACAATTTAACTATAGTGCATAATTTCTATCCTCCTAGGCATTTTATCAAATACCTTACATGCACAACTTAAGGCATAGGTGAAATCCTCAACTTTCACATATCATAAACCATAAAATTCCTGGATTTCAATTTATATGCTAACGTAGTTTTCATAATTTCACATTAGGATCCCAACATGGGAATCAAACAACAACCATCACATAACTTGAGCAACCCACAACATAATAATCAGGATTCATAATCTAAAATAATGTTCTTAAACTTTTTTGATGAAAGGAATCCATAAATCAACACAACACATACCTTAGTTCTTGGTTTAGCAAAGATTGATGAAGGGACTTCCTTGAAATTGAATCCCCAATTGAAACCCTATCTTGTTCTTGAGAAAAAATTAAGAGAAACTCATATACATTTGGTGAAAAATGGCTAAATCACGTGTTAATGGGTTTAAATAAAGGTGGGAAATTGACCCTTTTAACCATGGACATGTATTTTAATTTCAGTGATATTTTCCTGAATTGGACCCCTGGCGCGACGCGGCACTATCACGCCGTGTTACTGGAATTTGACAACTGGGAAATTGAAGGATGGATCGATACAGACCCATCGCGTTGCCACTTTATTTGTGACCTTAAAGTTTGGGGTGACATGGAGAAATCGTGTTGATATACTGGAAAAAGGAAAATTTCCATTGTAGATTGTGGCGTGAAGCGCCGCTGACCAATTTGGAACTGTTTTACGATAGGAAATTGAAATAGTCAGAACTTCTTACCTGGTTATCAGATTTGGGCAAATATTATATTGATGGAAAGCTTATCCTGCTATTGATACGAAACTAGCTCAGCACTTTCAATAATTGACACCCCCATGATGTCTATAATCTTTTGAACCTAATCGATGAATTCCTTAGGGTCTTCATCTGACTTAGACCTGAGAAAGAATGGTGGAGGATTTATTCAGGTGAAGTCTTGAATCCTGGCAGTAGCTAAATTGGCCACTGGGTTAGCTAGAATAACAACTGGTTATTCATTCTGAGCGGCAACTGACTGAGTAAGAGCTATAAAATCTACATGAGAAACATGTTCGCCCAAAGGTTCTTCGGGCCGAGGGGATGAATAATTCCCATTTCATGTTTTAGAAGAAATATTTTATAGAAGAAATGGAGAAACGGGTTAGACTGAGATATTGACTTGATATTATGCTCACTGGCACGACATGAATACCCTAAGAGGGGAAACTGTCCCTAAAACATCTCATATCCTCCTGTACATAAATGTGGCGTGCAATGCACCCATGCACAAGACTGTACTAGATGTGACTTCCAGACTTCCTTGGAATCGGTTGAACATTATGCTTTGATTCCATGTTTGTAATGCCCCGGATCGGTTACCAAGAATGATATATGGTGCTCATGACCCTGAAGGACTACAAGTTAACCCATGACTGATATCTGTATCTGTATACTACATACTATACTATATAATTGCAAAAGCATGAACTAAAATTCTCCAAGGTTCAAGACTGTAATATAACTGATAAAGATATAACCTCTGAATTGGGTATGAAATACCTAAAACAAAACTAAAATAACGTGAGAATATATGCATGAATATATAGTAACTATATTAATGATCATGATAACATGAATTTAATGGTAACTAACATCACTGATAACTAAGTTCTAATGACTGATATAACTAAAACATGAGTGACTATATCTGGCTGTCCTAAATTTGATGGAACTAGCTAAGTTTCGTACTATTTTGAGTTGACTATATCTAACTGTCCTGAATTCTGTAACTGAAACTGTGAGAAGTAGTTATCTAACTGACTTACTCCTAATACTCCACTATGGCTAATTTGGGATCCAATCTGTAACCCCAATTGGAAGGGTGTTAATACCGTACCACTGGTAAGGACAAGCTGTGGGTGACGCTCATCTGATAGTGTCACCTAAAAGTAAATGGTGGGACCCTCATATGATAGTTTTTATCAACCTAATCAACCTTCATCTGACAATGTTGATGCCTAAACCTATGCTTGCTTTATATTTATGGAACACAAGGATGAATTCTAAGAATCACACCCCCATCTGATAGTATGTGTTCCCATCACTAGGTTCAGTCGGAGCTAATTCTGACTCCTATCTGAATAGACACTGAACATGGATTACTAAACTGAACTGAATTAACTAAATTTGCTGAATTCCATTGACGGATGGAATATTACTGAAATATGATAACTGACTAAGATTACTGAGATTATTAAGTTTTTCCTAAGTTATGAGACTTATTGATTTCTACTGAACCTGGCTTGACAGAGAGTATCTTCAAATATGACACTAATTCTAGGCATGACATTCTTGAATACATGACTTACATCAACAATCCATAATACAATAATTAAAGATATTTCATGGGCATTTGATTATCATAGATTGGTACATGAATAAGATAGTATGTGTACATAGCATAATTTCTTAAGGCTAACTCATGATCAATCCAACAACAATTTCAATCCATAAGAATAACGTGGAAGTCATTTTCGATGACAATTTAACTATAGTGCATAATTTCTATCCTCCTTGGCATTTTATCAAACACCTTACATGCACAACTTAAGGCATAGGTGAAATCCTCAACTTTCACATATCATAAACCACAAAATTCTTGGATTTAAATTTATATGCTAACATAGTTTTCATAATTTCACGTTAAGATTCCAACATGGGAATCAAACAACGACCATCACATAACTTGAGTAACGCACATCATAATAAGCATGATTCATAATTTAAAATAAGGTTCTTGAGCTATATGGATGAAAGGAATCCATAAATCAACATAACACATACCTTAGTTCTTGGTTTAGAAAAGGTTGATGGAGGGACTTTCTTGTCATTGAATCCCTAATTGAAAGCCTAGCTTGTTCTTGAGAGGAAATTGAGAGAAACTAGTATATTTTGGGTGAAGAATGGCTAAATCACTTGTTATGGGGTGTAAATAAGGGTTTAAAATTGACCATTTTAACTCTCGATGCATTTTTTAATTTTAGTGAAATTTTCCTAAATTGGACCCCTGTCGCAATGCATCACTTGAATTTGTCAACTGGGAAGTTGAGGGATGGCACAACTCGGAGCCATCACGTAGCCACTTCATTTGCGACTTGAAAGTTTGGTGCATGCAGAGAAATCTTTCTGAGATACTGGACAAAAGAAAATTGCCATTTTAGCTTATGGTGCGGCTCTCTATTGACCAATTTGGTACTGTTTTAAGATAGGAACTTGAAATAGTAATAACTTCTTACCTAATTATTGAAATGAGGTGAATCTTATATTGATGGAAAGCTTATCCTGTAACTTATATGCAGCTAGCTCAACGCTCTCAACAACTGAAACCCCTATGTTGTCTATAACCTTCTTAACCTGATCGATGAATTACTGAGGGTCTTCATATGAATTAGACCCGAGAAAGAATGGAGGATTTATTCAAGTAAAGTTCCGAATCCTGGCTGCAGCTGAATTGGACATTGGGTTGGTCGAAATGACAGCTGGTCATTCGTTTTGAGTGGCAACTGATGGAGCAAGAGTACTTAATGCAATTTTAAACTATGCCTGAGAAATATCCTTGCTCAAAGGTTCTTTGGGCTGAGGGGCTGACTGACTCCCATTTCTTCTTTTAGGTGGTATGTTCTATAGAAAAAGGGAGAAATGGGTTAGACTAAGAGATTGACTTGAGATTATGCTCACTGGCACAATATGAACACTGAAAGAAGGCAAATTGTTTCTAAGATATCTCATAGTCTTTTGTATATAAATGTGGCGCTTAACACACCCATGCATAAGACTCTACTAGATGCGGCTTTCATACTTCCAAGGACACTGTTGAATCTTAGGCTCTGATACTAAGTTTGTAATACCCCGGATCTAGTACCCTGAATGCTACACGATGATCATGACCCCAAAGGACCGCAAGATAACCCATGATTAATATATGTACCTATATAATGCATACTATACTGTATGATTGTTGAAACATGGACTGAAAGGCCCCAAGTTTCAAGACTTTAACATAACTAATAAAGATATAACATTTGAATGGTGTATGAAATACCCAAAACAAAACTGAAATAACATGATAGTCTGGAAAGCCTCTATCTGACTGAACTGTGTGAATAAAGAGTTGATTGGATATGTCCCCAACTAACTCCAACTAATAAATTACCTAATGAGATAATAAATAAATGATCATGTCCTAGAGAGAAGAGGACTCACTACTAACTCTGACCGTTGAGATAGGACTTCTACTTATGTTATGGAGCTCTTGTCTCTGAACCTATGGTATAAAACACAATAGCGCAAATGCGTTAAAACTTTGAATGCAGTGGTATGTATGTGAGGTAGGCTGAATACATGGGGTTCATATGCATGAACAATATTCACTAACTGACTAATATATATGTGAGAATACATGCATGAATACATAGTAACTATATCTGAGATCATGATAACACGAATTTACTGGTAACTAACATGACTGATAACTGAGTTCTTATGACTGATATAAATATTAACAAGAGTGACTGTATCTGATAGTCTAAAATATGATGGAACTAGCTAAGTTCCATACTATTTTGAGTTGACTATATCTAACAATCCTGAATTCTGTAATTGAAACTGTGAGAAGTACTTATCTACCCGACATGCCCCCTAATACGCCATTATAGCTGAGCTGCTGTCCAATCTAAAACCCCAATTGAAAGGGTTTCAATACCATACAACTTGTAAGGAAAAGCTATGGGTGACCCTCATCTGATAGTGTCCACAAAAATAGAATGGTGGGACCCTCATCAGATAGTGTTTATCCACCTTATAAACACTCATCTAATAGTGTTGATGTCTCAACCTATTCTGGCTACATATTTCTAGAATACAATAATGACTTCTAAGAATCACACCCTCATCTGATAAAGTGTGTTCTGATCCCTGGGTTCACTCGGTGCTAATTCTTACTCCCATCTGAATAGACACTGAACATCGATTACTAAATTAAACTAAACTAACTGAATTAGCTAAATTCCATTGACTGAAAAAATATTACTGATATCTAATAACTCGTTGAGATTACTAAGATTACTAAGTTTTTCCTGAGTTATAAGACTTATTGGATTCTACTGAACCTGGCTTGACTGAGAGTATTTTGAAACTTGAGACTGATTCTAGACACACAACTATATTTTTTGGGTACAAGTACCCCCTTGACTCGATGGAAGGAAACTGACAAGGCATGACATTCTTGAATACATGACAAATATCAACAAGCCATAATATAATAATTAAAGACATTTCATGGGCATTTGATTATCATAGCTTGGTACATGAATAAGATAGCATGTGTACATAGCATAATTTCATAAGGCTAACTCATGATCAATCCAACAACAATTTCAATCCATAAGAATAACGTGGAAGTCATTTTCGATCACAATTTAACTATAGTGCATAATTTCTATCCTCCTAGGCATTTTATCAAATACCTTACATGCACAACTTAAGGCATAGGTGAAATCCTCAACTTTCACATATCATAAACCATAAAATTCCTGGATTTCAATTTATATGCTAACGTAGTTTTCATAATTTCACATTAAAATCCCAACATGGGAATCAAACAACAACCATCACATAACTTGAGCAACCCACAACATAATAATCAGGATTCATAATCTAAAATAATGTTCTTAAGCTTTTTTGATGAAATGAATCCATAAATCAACACAACACATACCTTAGTTCTTGGTTTAGCAAAGATTGATGAAGGGACTTCCTTGAAATTGAATCCCCAATTGAAACCCTATCTTGTTCTTGAGAAAAAATTAAGAGAAACTCATATACATTTGGTGAAAAATGGCTAAATCACGTGTTAATGGGTTTAAATAAGGGTGGGAAATTGACCCTTTTAACCATGGACATGTATTTTAATTTCAGTGATATTTTCCTGAATTGGACCCCTGGCGCGACGCGGCACTATCACGCCGTGTTACTGGAATTTGACAACTGGGAAATTGAGGGATGGATCGATACAGACCCATCGCGTTGCCACTTTATTTGTGACCTTAAAGTTTGGGGTGACATGGAGAAATCGTGTTGATATACTGGAAAAAGGAAAATTTCCATTGTAGATTGGGGCGTGAAGCGCCGCTGACCAATTTGGAACTGTTTTACGATAGGAAATTGAAATAGTCAGAACTTCTTACCTGGTTATCAGATTTGGGCAAATATTATATTGATGGAAAGCTTATCCTGCTATTGATACGAAACTAGCTCAGCACTTTCAATAATTGACACCCCCATGATGTCTATAATCTTTTGAACCTAATCGATGAATTCCTTAGGGTCTTCATCTGACTTAGACCTGAGAAAGAATGGTGGAGGATTTATTCAGGTGAAGTCCTGAATCCTGGCAGTAGCTAAATTGGCCACTGGGTTAGCTAGAATAACAACTGGTTATTCATTCTTAGCGGCAACTGACTGAGTAAGAGTACTTAATGCAGCTATAAAATCTACATGAGAAACATGTTCGCCCAAAGGTTCTTCGGGCCGAGGGGATGAATAATTCCCATTTCATGTTTTAGAAGAAATATTTTATAGAAGAAATGGAGAAACGGGTTAGACTGAGATGTTGACTTGATATTATGCTCACTGGCACGACATGAATACCCTAAGAGGGGAAACTGTCCCTAAAACATCTCATATCCTCCTGTACATAAATGTGGCGTGCAATGCACCCATGCACAAGATTGTACTAGATGTGACTTCCAGACTTCCTTGGAATCGGTTGAACATTATGCTTTGATACCATGTTTGTATTGCCCCGGATCGGTTACCAAGAATGATATATGGTGCTCATGACCCTGAAGGACTACAAGTTAACCCATGACTGATATCTGTATTTGTATACTACATACTATACTATATAATTGCAAAAGCATGAACTAAAATTCTCCAAGGTTCAAGACTGTAATATAACTGATAAAGATATAACCTCTGAATTGGGTATGAAATACCTAAAACAAAACTAAAATAACGTGAGAATATATGCATGAATATATAGTAACTATATTAATGATCATGATAACATGAATTTAATGGTAACTAACATCACTGATAACTAAGTTGTAATGACTGATATAACTAAAACATGAGTGACTATATCTGGTTGTCCTAAATTTGATGGAACTAGCTAAGTTTCGTACTATTTTGAGTTGACTATATCTAACTGTCCTGAATTCTGTAACTGAAACTGTGAGAAGTAGTTATCTAACTGACTTACCCCTAATACGCCACTATGGCTAATTTGGGATCCAATCTGTAACCCCAATTGGAAGGGTGTTAATACCGTACCACTGGTAAGGACAAGCTGTGGGTGACGCTCATCTGATAGTGTCACCTAAAAGTAAATGGTGGGACCCTCATATGATAGTTTTTATCAACCTAATCAACCTTCATCTGACAATGTTGATGCCTAAACCTATGCTTGCTTTATATTTATGGAACACAAGGATGAATTCTAAGAATCACACCCCCATCTGATAGTATGTGTTCCCATCACTAGGTTCAGTCGGAGCTAATTCCGACTCCTATCTGAATAGACACTGAACATGGATTACTAAACTGAACTAAATTAACTAAATTAGCTGAATTCCATTGACGGATGGAATATTACTGAAATATGATAACTGACTAAGATTACTGAGATTATTAAGTTTTTCCTAAGTTATGAGACTTATTGACTTCTACTGAACCTGGCTTGACAGAGAGTATCTTCAAATATGACACTAATTCTAGGCATGACATTCTTGAATACATGACTTACATCAACAATCCATAATACAATAATTAAAGATATTTCATGGGCATTTGATTATCATAGATTGGTACATGAATAAGATAGCATGTGTACATAGCATAATTTCTTAAGGCTAACTCATGATCAATCCAACAACAATTTCAATCCATAAGAATAACGTGGAAGTCATTTTCGATCACAATTTAACTATAGTGCATAATTTCTATCCTCCTAGGCATTTTATCAAACACCTTACATGCACAACTTAAGGCATAGGTGAAATCCTCAACTTTCACATATCATAAACCACAAAATTCTTGGATTTAAATTTATATGCCAACATAGTTTTCATAATTTCACGTTAAGATTCCAACATGGGAATCAAACAACGACAATCACATAACTTGAGTAACGCACATCATAATAAGCATGATTCATAATTTAAAATAAGGTTCTTGAGCTATATGGATGAAAGGAATCCATAAATCAACATAACACATACCTTAGTTCTTGGTTTAGAAAAGGTTGATGGAGGGACTTTCTTGTCATTGAATCCCTAATTGAAAGCCTAGCTTGTTCTTGAGAGAAAATTGAGAGAAACTAGTATATTTTGGGTGAAGAATGGCTAAATCACTTGTTATTGGGTGTAAATAAGGGTTTAAAATTGACCATTTTAACTCTCGATGCATTTTTTAATTTTAGTGAAATTTTCCTAAATTGGACCCCTGTCGCAATGCATCACTTGAATTTGTCAACTGGGAAGTTGAGGGATGGCACAACTCGGAGCCATCACGTAGCCACTTTATTTGCGACTTGAAAGTTTGGTGCATGCAGAGAAATCTTGCTGAGATACTGGACAAAAGAAAATTGCCATTTTAGCTTATGGTGCGGCTCTCCACTGACCAATTTGGTACTGTTTTAAGATAGGAACTTGAAATAGTAATAACTTCTTACCTAATTATTGAAATGAGGTGAATCTTATATCGATGGAAAGCTTATCCTGTAACTTATATGCAGCTAGCTCAACGCTCTCAACAACTGAAACCCCTATGTTGTCTATAACCTTCTTAACCTGATCGATGAATTCCTGAGGGTCTTCATATGAATTAGACCCGAGAAAGGATGGAGGATTTATTCAAGTAAAGTTCCGAATCCTGGCTGCAGCTGAATTGGACATTGGGTTGGTCGAAATGACAGCTGGTCATTCATTTTGAGTGGCAACTGATGGAGCAAGAGTACTTAATGCAATTTTAAACTATGCCTGAGAAATATCCTTGCTCAAAGGTTCTTTGGGCTGAGGGGCTGACTGACTCCCATTTCTTCTTTTAGGTGGTATGTTCTATAGAAAAAGGGAGAAATGGGTTAGACTAAGAGATTGACTTGAGATTATGCTCACTGGCACAATATGAACACTGAAAGAAGGCAAATTGTTTCTAAGATATCTCATAGTCTTTTGTATATAAATGTGGCGCTCAACACACCTATGCATAAGACTCTACTAGATGCGGCTTTCATACTTCCAAGGACACTGTTGAATCTTAGGCTCTGATACTAAGTTTGTAATACCCCGGATCTAGTACCCTGAATGCTACACGATGATCATGACCCCAAAGGACCGCAAGATAACCCATGATTAATATATGTACCTATATAATGCATACTATACTGTATGATTGTTGAAACATGGACTGAAAGGCCCCAAGTTTCAAGACTTTAACATAACTAATAAAGATATAACATCTGAATGGTGTATGAAATACCCAAAACAAAACTGAAATAACATGATAGTCTGGAAAGCCTCTATCTGACTGAACTGTGTGAATGAAGAGTTGATTGGATATGTCCCCAACTAACTCCAACTAATAAATTACATAATGAGATAATAAATAAATGATCATGTCCTAGAGAGAAGAGGACTCACTACTAACTCTGACCGTTGAGATAGGAACTCTACTTATGTTATGGAGCTCTTGTCTCTGAACCTATGGTACAAAACACAATAGCGCAAATGCGTTAAAACTTTGAATGCACTGGTATGTATGTGAGGTAGGCTGAATACATGGGGTTCATATGCATGAACAATATTCACTAACTGACTAATATATATGTGAGAATACATGCATGAATACATAGTAACTATATCTGAGATCATGATAACACGAATTTACTGGTAACTAACATGACTGATAACTGAGTTCTTATGACTGATATAAATATTAACAAGAGTGACTGTATCTGATAGTCTAAAATATGATGGAACTAGCTAAGTTCCATACTATTTTGAGTTGACTATATCTAACAATCCTGAATTCTGTAATTGAAACTGTGAGAAGTACTTATCTACCCGACATGCCCCTAATACGCCATTATAGCTGAGTTGCTGTCCAATCTAAAACCCCAATTGAAAGGGTTTCAATACCATACAACTTGTAAGGAAAAGCTATGGGTGACCCTCATCTGATAGTGTCCACAAAAATAGAATGGTGGGACCCTCATCAGATAGTGTTTATCCACCTTATAAACACTCATCTAATAGTGTTGATGTCTCAACCTATTCTGGCTACATATTTCTAGAATACAATAATGACTTCTAAGAATCACACCCTCATCTGATAAAGTGTGTTCTGATCCCTGGGTTCACTCGGTGCTAATTCTTACTCCCATCTGAATAGACACTGAACATCGATTACTAAATTAAACTAAACTAACTGAATTAGCTAAATTCCATTGACTGAAAAAATATTACTGATATCTAATAACTCGTTGAGATTACTAAGATTACTAAGTTTTTCCTGAGTTATAAGACTTATTGGATTCTACTGAACCTGGCTTGACTGAGAGTATTTTGAAACTTGAGACTGATTCTAGACACACAACTAAATTTTTTGGGTACAAGTACCCCCTTGACTCGATGGAAGGAAACTGACAAGGCATGACATTCTTGAATACATGACAAATATCAACAAGCCATAATATAATAATTAAAGACATTTCATGGGCATTTGATTATCATAGCTTGGTACATGAATAAGATAGCATGTGTACATAGCATAATTTCATAAGGCTAACTCATGATCAATCCAACAACAATTTCAATCCATAAGAATAACGTGGAAGTCATTTTCGATCACAATTTAACTATAGTGCATAATTTCTATCCTCCTAGGCATTTTACCAAATACCTTACATGCACAACTTAAGGCATAGGTGAACAAATCATAAACCACCAAATTCATGGATTTCAGTTTATATGCTAACGTACTTTTCATAATTTCACATTTGGATCCCAACATGGGAATCAAACAACAACCATCACATAACTTGAGAAACCCACAACATAATAATCATTATTCATAATTTAAAATTGGGTTCTTGAGCTTTATAGATGAAAGGAATCCATAAATCAACATAGCACAAACCTTAGTTATTGATTTAGAAAAGATTGATAGAGGAAATTTCTTGAAGTTGATTCCCCAATTGAAACCCTATCTTGTTCTTGAGGGAAAACTGAGAGAAACTAGTATATTTTGGGTGAATAATGACTAAATCACGAGTTATTGGGTTTAAATAAGGGTGGGTAATTAACCTTTTTAACCCTGAACATATTTTTAATTGTAGTGAAATTTTATTGAATTGGACCCTTGGCGCGATGCATCATTAGAATTTGACAACTAGGAAATTGAGGGATGGCGCTTCACAGTGCCATCGCTTTGCCACTTCATTTGCAACCTGAAAGTTTGGCGCGATGCGGAGAAATTGCACTGACACACTGAAAAAAGGAAAATTACCATTTTAACTTTTGGCGTGCTGCCTCACTGACAAATTTAGCACTGTTTTACGATAGGAAATTGAAATAGTCTTAACTTCTTACCTGATTATCGAATTTGGGCAAATCTTATATCGATGTAAATCATATTGAATTTACCACATGAAATAAATTAAAAATATTGAAAAATCATCATGGAAAAAAAATCATTCAATTTACAAGATAATACTTGACATTCTTAGGACAAAAAAATTAGTTAGGAAACTTCAGGATATTAAAGAGGGATATGGGATCCAAGGCAATAGTAGGCTATTTATGGGCAAAGTTTACTAATTTTAACTATCTTAGACATAAGGATTATTGTGAGGTTGAATATATCTTAGGTATTATCCTTAAAATAGGGGTGCCTTATTGAGTTATTGGGTGTCTTTAATTGATAAACATTCTAGGTACTCGAAAGGGTCTATGAGTAACATCATTGAGACTATATTGACAAACTAGTATCAAGGTCTTTCATCCTAGCCTATCACATCATCAACAATTAGAATTTGGACCAAATCGTCAAATTTTTTCATGCATAATTTGCCCCAAGGAAAGCATAATCCCAAGATCCATGACTAATTGATTATACTTAAATTATTAGTAGCCCTGAATAAGTCCTTTAAAAGTCCACAAATAAATACTATCTTTGACACACAAACAAACCCCTAATTGTTACATATTTGTATTCTAGGTTTGAATTTAGGAAGTTTCCTTTATTTCAAGCTAATTTGAGTGCCACTCACATTATTCCTTGTGGATTCGACCCCGACTCAAAGTTGGGTAAATATATTAACAATGACCGCCTTGCACTTAAATTGACATGTAAGTTGAGAGTTATAACAAACTAACCTCAGGACCCTCAACCTAGCCTACCATATCATTAATGACTAAAATTTGCATCAAATCATCTTGCACCCATTCATGACATGCCCTTAGGTAGACATAATCCAAAGATCTTGATTATATTGAATTTTCAATCATATTTTTTGCCTTTATTTTGTTAACTTTAATATATATACATTGGTTAATCTTAGTTCCAAACCAACCCCCCCATTTCTAATCATGAATTTAACATTGTTTATATTACAGGTATTTTTTTTTAGTAATTACTAACACCCATAGGACTAGAAATTTAATTTTTCTCCTCATGGATTTGACCTCAACATAAGTTGAGCTATTGCCAATGACCGTCCTTTACCAAGTTAAATGGTATAGGTGAGCGTTATAAAAATTACAGCATTATCGGTAAGTGAAATTTAGTTTTCACTTGTTCGGTGTTGGTTTTTACTTAGGGTATATCTATAGTGGTGTGTATTTATTATGGATGTTGTTTTTACTTCCTTTTTAGGCGATCTTTATAGTATACGCATATCCATGAGAGTCAATGTAAGTCACGCTGGATGTTTCGATGGCCCTCTTAATGATGAGGTGCAACTCAATAACGTTGGACATTCAAGTTCCATCCTTATACCATATACTCTTTGGAATGGTGTATTTAAGATCATTAGTGTCATATTACATATGCTAAAAATAAAGGGAATTTTTAGGTAGAAATCCCCTGAGGACCCCAACTTACATTTGAAGATTTTATTGTAGTGTGCTCACCCTTTGATATTGCACACATAACCCAAGAGTTTATCCGATTGTGCCTTTTCCCATTATCTCTAACAGGTCAAGCAATATTGTTGTTTTACTCTCTCCTATCCACGTCAATTACTTTATGGGTTAAACTTACCATTGCCTTCCTTGACCGATATTTCCCATAATCCAAAATGCTACAATTACGTGATAAAATCATTAAGTTTTGGCATTTAAATTGTGAAACCTTGTATGAGGTGTGGGAAAGATTCAATGGAAATCTCATGTAATTCCCCAACCACGAGGTTCTAGAGAAGATGCATCTCCAAATTTTCTATCGGGCTCTTAATTCGCTAAACAAAACCATGATAGACAATGCGGCGGAGGGATCTCTTATAAAGTTTACTTATCATGCAGCTACTAATTTTCTTAAGAAAGTTAACAATAAAAACTAGGGGTGGCATACCCAAGATTATGAGGTACCAAAAAGATCCCCTACTACCTCCTTTGTTGATAAGGAATAAAGAAAGAGAGAAGAAAAGAGAGAGGAGAATATGGCAAAAATGATAACTCAATTGGAGCTTTTGAAAAAATGTGTAATAGGTGAACCCACTAAATAGATGAATGTTATGGAATTCAATGCCTATGATGATAATGAGGCCAACAAACATTATGAAGAGATTCGGTATTTGGTTAAATAGTTGGGGGGTTATCGCCTGGCCTATTAAAGATAAGGTGGGAAACATGAATTGAGGGATCATGACCTTGAACGTGATTGGAGAGATAAAGACCAAATGTATGATATTTGTTTGCCTCTTCATGAATGGGTGAAGAGCAAAGAAGCAAACCCCATCAACCCTAACAAATACAAAACTGAGGATGTCTTGGAAAGAATTTTGATGAAAGTGGAGGGAGCGAAAAAGATGGTCCATGAATTGGAAAGGCAAATTTTTGTCTAACTCTACTTCTATTAAGCAATTGGAAACACAAATATTCCAAATCTCTTCTCAATTAAATGCTAGACCAATGAGGAGGGTATTCCTAGTGACACTATTGTAAACCTAAAAAATAATGATTAGATATTTTCAATAGTCACTGGGACTAGTAAAAGAAAGTTGAGGGATAAAATGTGGGTGAAAAATATCCTAAGGTTGAGCCTCAGTTGATTTAAAGAAAGACCTTCAAAATTTTAAGAAAAAGGAAATGAAAAAGAACTGATGGAAATTGATGAAGACATGGTTGAGAATGATAAGACAAAAAGTGATGTGTTTACCATCGTTCAAATTCCAACTCCATTACGTCAAATTCTTAAGAGAAAAGAAGAGAACGATAAGCTAAAAAATTCATATCTAAGCGTAGCAACCTCTCTATTAATATCCTGTTGCTTGAGGCTATCCATGAGAGTTTGAGTTATGATAAGCTAACGAAAAAATTTATATCAAAGGAAAAGCATGTTTAAGGTGACACCATTGAAGTAAACCATAGTCGTAGGAATATTATGAGTAGCATAATAGAAGAAAAGAAGAAAGATACCAGGGCATTTGCAATTCCATACACCATCGAGATGCACAAGTTTGAAAAAGCTTTATGTGATCTTGGTGTGAGTATTAATCGCATAACTTTTCCAATTTATCAGAGGCTTGGATTGAGCATCCCTACATTAACGTCAATGAGGCTTTGACGGTGGAATAGTCTATCTAGAAATTAGTTGGTATTTTGTTTGACGTGTTGGTGAAAATGAGTAGATTTATCCTTTTAACGGATTTTGTGGTACTAGATTGTGATATGGACCAAGAGGTGCCTATTATCCTTGGTCAGA
Organism: Capsicum baccatum var. pendulum; assembly: GCA_030864225.1. Lineage (NCBI taxonomy): Eukaryota > Viridiplantae > Streptophyta > Magnoliopsida > Solanales > Solanaceae > Capsicum > Capsicum baccatum. Next base: position 165,666,989 of record CM061560.1, read on the forward strand.
CTTTCCTTGCTACTGGAAGAGCCATTATTGATTTGGATCTTGGGTAAATGAGGTTTAGAGTTCATGATAGGGACGAGTATGCAAAATAAAAAATAACCCATGGATCTTCAAGTGGTGTCAATTATAGATGTTGAATATTATAAAGTGAATGAAGGGTCCCTTGAGGATTCAACTTAAAAAATATAGAAGACGTCGTGCCACAATGATATCTAAGGTGCTATGTGGGAGGGAACTCACAAATGCCACGAAAGTGGATCATATCCTTTCTTTCTAATTTGGTAGTGTAGATTTTAATTGTATTCATTTATTAATCCATTCATTTTTGGCACTATGGAGTGTGTTGAGTAAGTTTGAGAAGGGGAAAGTGTGACAAATTGAGTATTAAAAAAAATAGGGGAATGTGGAGGACCAGATTTTGGACTCAAATACCGCAATCACAGGACCCATGCCTCCACAATTGTGGTCACCTGCATATTTCGATTAGGGATATCAGACCACGATCATTGTCAAATCAGTCTATATGACCATCCGAATGCCCAATTTCCCTCACACTCCCTTCTCAATTTTTCTCTCAAATTGTACCCATTCTTGGCCATATTTTGAGTATTCCAAAAACATTGTAGAAACTATCTTGTATTATTAATCTGATAAGTGATTGGATTTTTTTTCTTTAATTATTCGAAATAGGCTATATAATGCATATTATAGGGAAGGCCTAAATTTATAATTTTCATTGTTAAACACTTTTTTAATTATAAATATGTGGTGATTAGCTAGTAGAAATAGTGTGCACATATGTGGGGAAGTATTAAGTACCCAAATTGTGTTTGAAATTGAGTAAAATATAAGGTGCAGACCAAGTGCTCCATAAAATGCCCAAAAAACTCCATTACAAGTTGTTTTCGCATTTAAGGGGCATGATTAGTTACTTAGAAACCATGTTCAATGTTCTTAATAATTAATTGCTATTTTGGAACACAATTTGGCACCAAAATTAGAATCTTAGACTATTGAAAATTTTGGCATTAACTAGACTCAGATACTACAATCGCTGTCCTTGAGATCACGATTGCAACTCAGTAGCCAACGATCGCCATATCTGAGGCTGAATTTTAGCATGGACAAAAAAATCCTGTATTTCAAATTCTTGTCCAAATACCACCAAGTAACCATCCTATGATCTTTTTTGATAACATAGCATAGTTTGTGCATGAAAATATTTGTGGTTAATGTTTTTGTGTTGTTCTAGTGTTTTTTAGGATTATATCATGGGAGACTATGATCAAGTCTGATTTATGGCCCCCAAGTATCACACTTTATAATATGGTGACCTTCCACGAACAAAACTGCTTTCAGAGATGGTAATATGCTTGGTGAAATTACTGGAAAAGCTCCCAAAATTTCATGATAGACTCATGGCCAATGGATGGTGGTGCTTCACCCCTGATCCTTGCATGGAAAATAAGCAGTTGGTATGGGAATTCTTGCTAATCTTAGCATAGTATCTTTCTCAAGATCTATCACCAGGAATATCAGGATTTGGAAGAAGGAGGTGAACTTTGGGGCAGAGTAAATTAATGACATATAGGTCCTCTCGAATGCAAACATGGATAAATTTAAATTAAATGTATTTGAGCTGAGAAATTGGATGGGATAAAAGTTATATCCAGGAAATGAGGTCCCTGTAGCAGCTACCAAGAGAAACATATCTATGAATGACTTCATTTTTGATACCCATATTAGGTTGACTATCATTTGTAGTCGGGTCTCCCTTGCACCACATGAGGATAGTTCCAGATTTATGGGAAAAAATGGTTGCTTGCATATTAGATAACATTTTTTTTAATGTTTGTTGGCTTTTTCATTCCAGAGATAAAGTTTTTCACGAACCATTGTTGTATACATCTCTATTTACCCTATTTCATTATGAGTTTTATGGAAAAGTAGGCACTGAGGAGTACCCCGAAGATACTTGGGTATGCCCTAACACCCCTATCTACTCTCTAAAAATTTAGGGTGAGGGTGCACTTGGCATAAGCAAGAAGAGGACAGTCGACTTGGGTATGTTGACTTTTGAGGTGCCACAGTATTATAGGCTATCCATACCCATGCCTCTTGAGGATATCAGTGTTGACTTGAAGGTCATTTGGAGCTTGTGTCATGATTTCTCCATGAGCTGAGAGAGCCATCCACACCCACTATTTTCAGGTAGACAGATATAATTATGAGAGGTACTTAAAGGACCAGTGAAAGTAGGGAGCCACTATTTCTATGCTCGGTAGGTCCTACTCATTAGTAGTAGATTCTCATAGAGAAACTCGAGACTCGCACAAAAATATAATGAAAAAGGAAAATAATAGGGATAAATTCTTTAGCAAGATGTGGAAGGGGGTAATGGGCCTTTGAAGGTCCTAAAACCCTAAAATAGACTACCTTTTTCTAGAGTGTAGAGTAATAATTAGGCTCTACCAGATTGATCTGGTCTTAAGGAACGATAATCTCTCTTTATACTTGATTGCTTATGCAGTGAGGACATTCCTAGCTTTTGGGTTAGGGTGCCTGTCTCAACATTCATTTTATTTGGGACTGTAATATTTAGATATTTATGGATGTTTTGATGACATTTTGGATAATTTTTAGTTTTTTTGTTGGGTTGTAATATTTGGGAACACTGATGGTGCCCACATTTTCATGGATTAGTCATTTTGTTTCATTTCTAGATTTTTACTTTATCTTTATTTGTCTTTTGGTACTATCAGATGATCCTTTCCCTATAATAGATTGAGTAATAACATTCTTAAGGGAAAATCATCAGGATTGGGTTTTGAGCCATTGATGCAAGGGAAGTCTGAGTACCTCTAGAATCAGGTCAATAAATTCAGGAGGATTCTGAGAACCTATTGCATTTTGGATTTGGGATCACACTTATGTATATAGCGAAGTCTGAGTATCCATATGGTTTACCCATATGAAAATCAAAATATGAAATGTCATCTTGTAGAAATTGGTAGATACTCCATAATGTCTCTAGTAGAAAGGGAAATTGATCCCCTTTGTGATGTTTTCATATCGTGTGCGGTGAGTACATTAGTCCAAATCTAATGCATAATTGTACCATCAAGATTGCTCCCCCTTAGTCTTTAATGGATATTTTAAATTATGCATGGTTGGTGAAATGATCCTAGGTCATTTTTATGAACATCGGAGCACACTTTAGCCAAATTAACGTATCCATGCTTAGGATAGTACCCTTGAACACCTAATTTGGACCTTCAAGTCTTTCTTTCGAAAACACGTTGCAAACCTTGATACATTAAATGTTTTTACCTCTTTATCCCTATCCTCCTTGAACTTGAAAAATAAATATTGATGCTAAATGCCTAAGTTGGGGGTGGTAATTTTGAAACAGATGACTTTGGACCATGGTAGTGCAAGAGAATGCCTCTATGCTAAGCAATGAAAAAAGTGAAAAAGAAAAGATTGATGAAAAAAAAGAATGAGGCATAGATTGTAAAAGAAATAAGCGACTGAAAGCCTTTAACAAGTTTGGTAAATCAGGATAGCTAAAATAGGCATGTGTAAAGTGTTAAAATAAAATAAGTGGACCATGGTCAAAAGTTGGATGGAATAGTATGATGCATATGTTCAAGGAGGGTGTAACCACTTTGTTAAGAAATTATATCCTACCCTTCCCCAAACCCACATTAAAAGCTCAAAAATCCCTTCGTGATCAACAACCAAGTATATTCATTATAGTGGAAATTGAAAATAAGGGCAACCCGATGGAATGGTACTTATTAGTATCGAGATTCTTTGTGTGAGAGAGAGTTTCTTACTTAATCCCCTTGTTTCATATTAGATAATTTGATGTGTTTAGGATATCCTTCTTGTAAGGATACATGTGAAAAAATTAAGGCTGGTGATATTATTATCTTATGAATAATGGGGCAAAAAGAGTATAGTAAAGTTGAGGTCAAAAGAGAGTCACTTTTAGAGTGTTAGTGATTGTTTCATTGTTGGTCTTTAAAGTCATTTGCATCTTTGAGATTATATTTCATGATGAGGGATGTGGTAAGAATAGATTTGCCCATGTTTGAAGAGCCACTTGAGGTAGAAATCAAGTTCAAGGTTATTGTGATCATTGGGTTGTATAAATGGGCTTAAGTTTTCATTGTCTTATTGTGTGAGAAATAGTATTGCTTGAGGAAAAACTAAGGTTTACGTTGGGGGTGTTGATGAGTGGTGAATTTACCACGCATTTGCATTCAAAATTTGTGCACTCTACTAGATTTGAACGTATGAATGAGACAAATTTGTGATTGAATGCACTAATTTCCAAATTTTTCAAGTTTATAGGTGATGAAAAAGAAAGATATGGATTTGAGCTGAAAATGATTAAAAAGAGAAGAGAAGTGCAGTTGGAAGACCTAGAGCAGAATTTGTTCTCAATTACTTCCGTCACGGACAGTTAAGATTGGTCGAAGATATGTGATAGTGGTATTCTTAGTGCGATCGCGGCATCCGCCATCACAACAAGACGGGTTTTATGCCTAGGGGCAGTTATTTCATTTTCCCAGCCGACCCAAAATCCTTTATAATGCTAAAACCCATTCCGATTTGGCATCTTACACTTTGAAAAATCAAATTTTTGAGAATTTATAACCCTACTATTTTGGGTGAAAACCCCAAATGCCCAAAGATGGATTTGTGCGTGAAAGCCACAAGTTCTTGAAAGAACACATCATTTTTAATAGAGGGATGTCGGTGAACTTTTGAAACCATATCATCCTTGAAAGACGGATATAGGTGACAAAGTAATAGTGGACAATAATGGATGTAGTTTTCTATATTTTTGCTATCTTAGAAATAAGAGTGAGTAGAGATTTGACTATATCTTGGGCATCTTCCTAGAAATACGAATGCCCAATTGAGGTATTAGGTGGTTTTAATTGACAAACTCATTACACACTCGAAAGGATCAATGGGTGATATTCTTGAGGTTGTATTAACAAACTAACCTCAAGGACCCTCAACCTAGCCTACTATATCATTAATGACTAGAATTTACATCAAATCATCATACACCTATGCATAACTAGACCTTAGGTAGACATTATCCCAAGATCTTGCTCATATTAAATTTTCAATCACATTTGTGGACTTTAGTTTGTTAACTTGAATATACATTGGTCAATCCTTGTTTCAAATCAACCCCAAGTTCAAATCATGAATTTTTACTTTGTTTACATTAGGGGTACCTTTCTAATAATTATTAACACATATAGGACTAGAAATATAATTTTGCTTCTCGTGGATTGGACCTAAGCATAAGTTGACCTATTGACAATGATCATCCTTTACCACGTTACATAGTATAAGTGAGCATCACCACCTTCATATGTTGGAAACTGATAGAAATAGGTCCTAAGAGTGATTTAAAATCATTTATAGGTGAAATGATACCTTTAACCCTCATCCCATTTTAAAAATAACAAGACAACCTGAAATTAATATAGGCCCGTGGCACAGACCTTATTGCTGAGGTCGAGCCTCCGTGTCATAGACCTTATCACGATAATTTTATTCCGCGTCATAGAGGTTATTGTAGAGACTAACCTCAATTGCACACTAATATCGTAGAGGCTTACTACCTCCGTGACCTAAAACCACCTCGAACCCTATCCAAAAATTTTGGAACTCTTTAAGGTTACCTTTTTAACATCCCCAAACAAAATTTGTCTCAAAAAGTAATATTTCAAGCATAAGAAGGCCAAAACTAAAATACTCAAAATTTTGAGGATGTTACATTATCCCCCCATAGGATCATTTGTCCTTGAATGATGAGCTAGGACACGTTTTGCACAAGAATGATAACTACAAGCCAGAATCAAAAGATAAACTTGGATAGTAACAAAGAAGAACTAAATTCTTGCCTCAAGCTTCTTTAACCGTCACATGGAATAGAAATGGATACTTAGCTACATATCCTCTTCTGCCTCCCAAATGTCTTTGTCCACTTTATGGTTCGTTCAAAGGACTTTTACCAATGATGCATCTTTAGTCCGCAACATACGAACTTGTCAATCTATGATCTCTACTGGAACCTCTTCGTAAAATAGGGAATTCAAGACACAAACATTCTCAATAGAGACCACCAAGGAAGCATCACGCATGCATTACCTCAATATGGACACATGAAACATAGGGTAAGTAGAACCCAAACTCGCAAACAATTCTAACTCATAAGCAATGCTTTCCACTTTCTTCGAAATCAAATAAGGACCAACGTAATCGAGACTGTGCTTCCCATTGTTTCAAAAAAAAAACATCAATCCCTTCATGGGAGACACCTTTAAGAATACCCAATCACCCACATCGAACATCAACTCCTTTTGTTTAACGTTTGTATTGGACTTTTGGCGACTTTGGGCAGTCTTCAGTCTATTCCAAATCACCTTCACTTTCTCTATAGCTTGATGAACTAAATTAGGACCAAACAACCTTGCCTCACCAACTTTGAACCACCCAATTGTATATCTACACCATCTACCATACAACGCCTCAAATGGATCCATAATGATGATAGAGGGATAGCTATTATTGTATGAAAACTCCACAAGAGGTAAGCGGTTATCCCAACTACAACCAAATCAATTACATAGGAAACTGCCATGCACATCATCATACCCTTTTCTCTTTTCCATATATCTATGTCTAAAAAGCAGTAATAATGATAACTTTAGTCTCCAAAACTCGCTGAAATTACATCCAAAAATAAGATGAGAACTGAGTACCACGATAAAAAATAATGGAAACTGCAGAACCATGCAACTTCACATCTCCTGAATAGACAACCTTGCATAGTCTTCAATAGAATAATTTATCCTAAATGTCAAAAAGTGAGCAGCCTTAGTCATCCTATCCGTGATGAACCTAATAGAATCAAACTAGTCTCGAGATTACAAAAAGCCGATAGTAAAATCCATATTTATCACTTCCCATTTCCATACATGTAACTCAATTTCTTGAGACAACCCACTAGGCTTCATGTGTTCTACTTTAACTTGCTGAAACAACATGCACTTAGCCACAAAATTAGATACATCCTTATTCATGTTATTCCACCAATAGATCTCCTTAATGTCTTGATACGCCTTTGTTGAAACAGAAGTAACTAAAAGAAGTGTCTAGAAACTTCACCTTTATCTGAGTCAACCTAGTTAAAGGTACGACAATCAACAAAAAGTTCTATATAAACATCCCATAATAACCTACTAAACCCAAGAAGCTCCAAATATTAGTTGAAGTTGTGACCCAAAAACAATATGATCAATAAAAGTAACAGCAACAACAACAAAAACAACATACCCTGTTTATTGTTACTTAGTGGGGTATAGGGAGGGTAGAGAGTACATAGTCCATGCCACTACCTCAGGTGAAGTAGAGAGGTTGTTTAAGATAGACCCCTGGATTAGAATCAATGACAATATAACAAACAGAATACAAAAATGCATATAAACTTGTACAATATGCAAAATAAACAAACAATGCTAGCCACAAGATAATACCGAAACTATAAATCTGATACCATACACCACCCTCAACATCTACAAATAAGAAAATTCAGACACAAATACAGAACACACCTTGCTGTAACTGACACCCTTCCACCCCTAAACCTCTATCCTAATCCGCATCTTCCATAACTTTCCTATCTAGGGTGATGTCCTCTATATGCTGTAACTGCTATATATCATATCTAATCATCTCCCTCTAATATTTCTTTGGCCTACCTCTCCCTAAACTAAAATTATCCATTGCTAGTGTTTCACACCTCTACACTGGCATATTAGCACCCCTACTCCTCACATTCCCAAACCAACATAACCTCTTTTTTCATATCTTGTATTCCACCAAAGATAGTCTTACCTTTTCTCGAATAATCTCATTCATAACCCTATCCTTCCTTGTCTGACCACATATCTACTGCAATATCCTCATCCCTATAACCTTTAACTTTTAGACGTGAGTTTTCTTAACTAGGTAACACTATGCTCCATAAAACATAGCCGATTAGACTACCATTCTTTAGAACTTTCCTTTAAGCTTCGGGGATACCTTCTTATCACATAAAACTCCTAAAGTAAGCCTTCATTTCAACCACCCGACCCCATTATAATGTGTGACATGCTCGTCAATCTTACCATCGTCCTAAATTATAGACCCCAGATACTTAAAACTCTCACTCTTCAGAATAGCCTGAGAATCCAACTTCACAACCACATCAGTCTACTGCAACACATCACTAAACTAACACTCCAGGTACTTTGTTTTAGTCCTGCTCAACGAAAAACCTTTTGGCTCAAGGGTTTGTCACCAAATCTCTAACTTATGATTAACTCCTCCCTGAGTCTCGTCATTTAAGACTATATCATGTGTAAATAACATACACCATGGCACCCATCTTTCAATTGTAGCATCAACATATCCATCTCTAAGGCAAATAAAAATGAGTTAATAGTTGATCCTTGATTCAAACCTTTTAAAATCATAAAGTACTCTAAATCTCCACCTACCATTCTTACATGAGTCTTCGTGCTATCATACATGTCCTGAATCGACCTAATGTACACCATAGGCAGATTTCTAGCCTCCAAGCACTTCCACTGAATATCCTTGGGCACTTTGTTATATGCCTTGTCAAGATCAATAAACACCATATACAAGTCCTTCTTCTTCTCCCAAAATCGATCCACTAATCTCCTCACAAGGTGAATGACTCAGTAATCTAGCAACCCAGCATGAAACCGAACTAATTCTTAGAGATAGTTTCAATCCTTCTCAGTCTCAACTCTCCCAACCATTCCCAAACCTTCATAGTATGACTTATCAACTTAATACCTCTATAGTTATTACAAATCTGGATGTTTCCCTTATAAAGGAATCATTATACTCTACCTCCATTCTTCAGGCATCTTTGCTACCCTAAATATGATGTTAAACAACCTTTCTAAGCACTTGAAACCTACCTCACCAGAGCTCTTCAAAAACTTTACTAAAATCTCATCTTGCCCTATCGCCCTACCGCGATGCATCCTACGAATAGCTCCCTTGACCTACTCAACCTCAATATGCCTATAATTACCATAATTGGGACACTCCTCAATCTTATCCAAATTCCTCAGCACAAAGCCATTGTCCACCTCATCATTTAAGAGTATGAAAATAGTACTACCACCTTTTTCTTATGATGGAATCCTCAACCAATACTGTACCATCCTTTTCCTTGAAGCACCTCACTTGGTCCAGATCATAAGTCCTTCGATATCTGGCCTTAGCAAGCCTATACAACTTTTTATCCCTAGCTTTCTCCTCTAAAGCCTCATATACACTATCAAAAACTGCCATCTTAGCTACCATAACTACCAGCTTAGCCTCTCATCTAGCTACCTTAGTCTGCTTATTTTTTTGTCTCCTCTTCATCCTTGCACTCAACCAACTTGGTATAAGACACCTTCTTAGACTCCACCTTCCTCTTAACCTCTTTGTTCTATCACTAAACACCTTGATACTTACCAGATTGACCCCTTGAGACACCCAACACCTCTTTAGAAGTCTCCTTAATGCAACTAGTAGTCATCTCTCACATACTATCCATATCCTCTCTACTCTCCTAAGCCCCCCTCCTCTTCAAATTCTCCCCCATCTGCAAAGCACTAGCCAATGTCAAGCTACCACACTTAATTGTAGACTGAGACTTTGCACTTCTTTTTCTTCTGTCCTTGTTGATTACTAAGTCCATCACCAACAACCTATGTTGAGTCAAAAAACTTTCACTAGATATGACTTTACAGTCTTTACATAGTGCTCTATCCCCCTTCCTATGGAGCAAAAAGTCAATTTGAGTCTTGGCCACTGAACTCCAAAAAGTAATAAGGTGTTCCTCCTTCTTCAAAAAGCTAGAATTCACTATCCACAACCCAAAAACCCTAGACAAATCCAAAAGAGAAGCTCCAAATTTATTCCTCTGCCCAAAACTGAAACTACCATGCACATCATCATACCCTCTCGACAAAAACCCAATATGCCCATTAAAATCTCCTCTCACGAAAAGCTCCTCCCCAAAGATCTTCTTCTTCTCTTCATCCAAACCTACTTGCGGAGCATAGGCACTAATAACGTTCACTGAAGTCCCTCTAATGAACAATATAATAGACATTAAAATATCACTAACTCTCTAACCTCGACCACCTACTCCCGAATATCCTCATCTACTAAAATACCTACCCCATTTCTGTGTCTCACACTACCCGAGTACCACAACATATCTATCTATATCTTTTGCCTTAGTACCTCCCCATTTAGTTTCCTCAATATACACTATACTAACCCTCCTCTTTCTAAGAATCTTCACAAGATATATAGAGTTACTTTAAAGAGACACTATATTTTAGGACATAACTATCAACCTAGAAGCACCCTTATCCCACCTGGCCAAACCCCAAACACACACCTACACCCGATCCCCACCTCGACCCCAACCTATGACATGACCCTACTCTAAAATTTATCACCCCAACTACCACTCAAAAGGATACACTAGAAAAATATGAAGAACACAAAAGACAAAAAGATGATAAGAAAAATAGTACGACTAAAAACAACTAAATAATCTAATAAAAACCTGAAAAATAAGGTTGCTACTCACAAGTAACAATAGGCACTATACTAAGCACCCAGGTGTGTTAATAATGCACACCTACTAAGTTACAAAGAAATTGAAACCAGTAATCCCATAGGAACAAGTCAACAAAAGAAAATAGGATATCAAGATAGACAAAGAGATATAAATCCTTCACCAAATAAACTAGAAAGAAATAAACTATAGAAGAATGAAATAAGTGCACTTGATACTTGGAGAAGATGCATTCATAGATGTTTTCTTTATTGTTTTATGGAATTTTGAAAAATTAGTGCAGAAATCGGTCGCCTAAATTTGCTGCCACTGCCTTTACCCTACTGTTGCGCCGCTTTCCTATCCCTGCTCGCCAAAATAATATTGCTAGAGTGTCACTTAGGTGTTGCCAAAATTAGATCTGGTCGAGCGCCGCCTATTTGTCGAGCCGATGAAAACCTTATCCCACCAATAATAGCATAGCAAAGAGTGAAAAAAGGAACAAAGAGAGGGAGAGAAAGATAATGAGAGAGAGAGAAATGAAAGAGAGATAGGAGTACACATACCTATCACCAGTATGTCTATGTCGTATCCGATGTCGGAGTCAAAGTAGTGGGACTATTTTGGTGGTCTCCTTCTTAGAAATGGTGTTATGGAGATAGTTGACTAGATTTGTAGAGGTTGTGGCAATGGTTGACAGGATTTGTGGAGGTTGTGGCTGCTGGATGTTGGATTTTGGTGGTGGCTAAATTATAAGCTAAACTCAAAAATCAACTAAAATCCAATTAAAATTTTATTTCTACTTCTTCATGTTCTTATGTAATAAGTATTTTCGAGGATAAACTATAGAGCACTGTATAAAGGAGCAAGATCTTCAACAAATTGGAAAATAAAAACAATTACAACCAAAAATTAATAGTAAATTGATGTGACGATAATCGATTTTTGCTTTGCTAAAACTTCAATATTCTTTGTTTTTGGTCTTAGTAAGGGTTTGAGAAGAAATGGGGTTTTTGGTTTTCTTTTGTTATTTTTTTTGCTTCTTCTCTTTCTTCTTGGTTGGTTTTTATGGGTTTCGGATAATACACACTAATCTTTTAGGGCCAACAACCAAAACCCTCATTTCAAGAACTTAGCATACAACTACTGATCTTTTGGGGCTTGCAACTCAATACGGAGGTGATTGGTATGATCCACCTCACTTTTCAAATATAATAGAATATCATCTATACACAATCACAAATAAGTCAAAAAACTTATGGAATACCCAATTCATGAGATTAATAAATGCCACTGGGGCACTGATCAACCCAAAAGACATGACTAAGAACTCATATTGGCCATACCAAGTATGAAAGGTAGTCTTAGGGGTATCCTCCACCCAAATCTTAAGATGATGATAACCCGATTTGAGGTTAATCTTAATGAAATACTTAACACCTTGAAGTTGGTCAAAACAATGATGAATCCTAGGAAGAGGGTACTTATTCTTCATAATTACCTTTCTTATCTGGCGATTATTAGTGCTCACCAAAAGAGAACCATCCTTCTTATGCACGAAAAGAATGGGATACCCCACAGAGTCTCACTAGGGCGAATAAAACCCATTTCAAAAAGATCTTTTAACTGGTCCTTATGTTTCTTCATCTCGATCGGAGCCATTCTATAAGGAGGGATAGAGCGAGGATGAGTGTAAGAAACAAGATCAATCCAAAAATTAATTTCCCTATCGGGAGGGACACCAGGAAGATCATCAGGGAAGACCTCAGGAAATTCACTTACCACGAGAACGGATTGTATAGAAGGACCCTCTTAGTTAAAATCCTTAAACTAGACCAGATGATAAAGACCCCCTTTGGAAATTGATTTCTGGGCTCTCAGATATGTTATGAACCTTTCTTTAGGCTCTATGGAACACCCTTCCCACTCAATAAGCAGCTGATTAGAGAATTCGAAAATGATGTTACGGGTCCGACAGTCTAAAGAGACATAGCGCGGATGCAACCAATCCACCCCTAGAGAACATCAAAATCTATCATGTCTAGTTAGAATATATTCACCAAAGTTTCCCTACAACCAATATATACCATAGAACTATTATAGACCCTTCTAGCAACCACAGAGGCACCCACCGAGGTAGAAAAAGAGAAGGGGTCAAAAATATACTCGGGATCAAAACCAAAATATATAACCATAAATAAGGTCACATGGCAAAGTGTGATGCAGGAATGACAATGGAAACACCAAATCACACTCCAAAATCAGTCCACTAATCTTAAGGATACGAAGACCATGATAGAGACCATACTCGGATTCGCTACCAGCAACAAAAATACAAGATACAAGAATATATTATAACACCAAAAATCTACAAAACGTGATGAACACGATGAAGAACAATAATACAAGTTTTTGATTCAGCGAAGACCCCAAAAAAGTCCACTACACAATACATACACGATTTGCAAGAAAATAATGATAGATAGTCAGATCAAGATTATTACAAGACTAAGAACTAAGTGTATTTCAACACTAATCCCTAATGAATGTAGCAATAAAAACCACACTCTTATGGTGACCACGAAGGGAATGAACTCACCTCAAGATCTACCGTTTTCAAGCAAAGGTCAATGTTGGCTTTTCCAAGCCCTATGCTAAGCACGACTTTTCTAAGCCCTACAACTAAGGGTGTTACACTCTCAAAAGAGAGAAAATATGTCTTTCAATTATTCAACATTCAAAATCTAGTGAAAATAAGACTAAGGGGGCCTATTTATAATATATTACAAATGAAGATAAAAAGACCACTTTGCCCTTAATGAGAGGGGCGGCCATGGTGTCTAAATACACTATGTGTAATATCCAAAATGCCCTTAATGAAGGTCCAAAACCATGAGTCCTCAACCTTAAATGGTCTAAGAAATCTTCCATACGCGAGATTGCTTTAAGTTTTGCTCAAAACGGGTCCTCCATGCATGTTCTTGTGTTCTCGCGGTGACCAAGTCTTGAGCCTCTATGTGTTGGCCTCCAAAAATGTCATCAAAGATAAGATGACCATTTGTCCCATATCATCCTCCCCTTCTTGAAAAGGATTCGACCTCGAATCCAAAACATGTAAAACCAAAAAGAGGAAAAACAAATACAAACTCCTTATAGCGTGAGGGTTAGAGTTAGCATAACAAATCATCTCAACATGCCAAGGTTCCACATATTTGCAATATAACCAAGAATTCTTTGAAAGGAATATTAAAAAATCAATAAAAGAAGATCAAAGACTTTGGTTATAGGATACATCAATAGTGACACTTTTCTTGTCATGTAGACTAAGCAGCAAGTTTGGTGCACCAACATCACCATTTTTAAATTTGGCACCGAGGTAAAATGGGAAAATTGTCTATAGACACGGGTCTCGACAACAATTCCCTTTTCTGTGGTCTACACCCAAACTAAATAACATACTCTCCACAATAACATACATATCATCCAAAACAAATAGAGAGTAGAGAAAGGTATCAGTCAAATCGACTTCTACTAAGGTGCTCTCATGTGTGTACTCACTACTAGTTTCCTAATAATCACCATGAGTACTCTCAACAATGAAATCACACAAAGTAAAAGAAGAAATAGCTTCCACAACTACACATTCCTTACCCTTAAGAGTACTTTCATCTTCCAAGAAGAGATTTCCCTCTTTAGGAGCAATGTTGTCACACCATAGTGGGTTAGCATATAGGCTATAGTTCCAAAGCAAGCTATACCATCATTTTCACCACTAGGTTCATTAGGAGTGTCTAAATGATCTTCAAACAAGACATTATACATAAAAAGAGAGTGATCTACCTCATGGACAGATTTGGAACAAGCAAGTTCCTTTCCAAATGATCAATATCAAGTTTCAGGGATGTTTCAAACACAACATTACCCCAAGAAGAGCTCTCGGGTTCATTCTCACTTTGATCAATATTTTTAAAATCATCACTCACTTGCGGTTCATTAATTGCATCATACACATCCTCAAGTGGTGGGTAATTTTCACACATAAGTTGATCAACACAAATTTCAGAAGATAATGTACTTTCATTCAACATAATGGTTTCAACAATAGGTGGACATAAATTGATCTTAAAAAAAGTCTATTCAGTCATCAATAAGATAAACTAGTGTATCTACACTCACAACATGTACATTATTATCAAGTGGCAAATAAACAATACACTCACATATAGGCAAGCTACAAGTTACACTCAATGAGCTACTATCTACACAATTATCATTCACATGTACAAAAGTGTAAGAGTTTGCCATTTTACCTTGAAATCCTTGAGTAGATTATTCTTTGTCATGGTGTGAAGGTCCTCCAAAAGATTGGGTAGCAACTTCTTTTTGGCATTGTTCTTCTTCGCTTGCCTTGTTGGTACCAACACAAATGTCCTTAGAAATAGAAGGACAACCAATGTTAGCATGGTTTGGTCCTCTCACTTTGCTCCACACAACCTCTCCTTTTTCAACTCTCTAATTACCACCCTGCACTCCCTTACTCCTCTCAATATTTTGTCCCTCATAATAATTTAGATTGAAGTAGGTAGGCATTTTTTTTGGTGTCTTGGGAAGCAAGTAAGTCATGAGGCGATTCCCCCATTGGTCTCTTATAATATTTGACCAATTTTGCACGTTTGGAACTCTATGTTGTGCAAACCAATCGGCACCTAAGCATACATGACAGTATGTCAATGGAAGAATATCACACCATACCTTCTCATGGTATTCAAATTGGGAGAAAACAACCTTGACCCTCTCAGCAACTTTAAACCCATCCAAAAAGTACGGAACAAGTAAAGTCTCATGAAACAACTCCAAGTAGTCAACCATGGATGGAACGATATAGTTTCTATAGTACCTATCAATTAGCACAACGAGGCAGCCCGGTATCCCACACACGGTCACCTTTTCGAAGTGTACACTCCTTTTTGGATCAACATTGTATGGCATACGAGTACCCCTTGGTTTTGGAGATTCATACCCTCTTCTTCTCATTGGACAACCTCCACAAGACCTACTATAACTATTCACACTATATCAACTTTGATAAGAAGTACTACAATGTGGAGAATATGGATCTTCATACTCCTCACGTGTACAGTCATCATAGCTCTCATAAGCTTTGTGAACAAAAAGGTTAAACCTAATAGCAAATCTAGGTTTGGAGTAATAAGTTTAAGACTCCTCACATGCCCCAACATCATCATAAGATCCATCACGAGGTCCTACATCATCTCCAAAGTTACCACAAGCACTAGGAACTTCATTCACCTCATTTCTCCCTTAAAACTGTAACTTTCAAATATTCCCAAGTATCGATCATGGCTATTTTCATAGCCTCCGCAATCACCCTTAACTTCATAGCCATTAAACCCCTCACTACAATCATAGAATCCCATGTTGTAGTCACAATAATCCCCGGCTATCAAAGACATATTCCCCTTATATCATCTTTTAAACATACAAAATGAATAAACAAGATTAGTAGTAAAAACTACTCACTAACACTCGTATTCACTCTCCATTGTGATTCTCACAATTGGAGCAGCAACTATTGAAAGTTGTTTATACTTCGGTAGTCAATAGGAAGTCAATTCTACTTGGTGGCCTGAATAGATTCTTGTTTGATCGAATCAAGACACAAAAATAAAATTTACTTACGAACATGAAACAAAAAAGTTACCACGATTTAAAAATGAGAAGAGCACAAATAATGAAGACACAAAGAAACAGATTCAATAATTAATCTACAACTATGTAGGTGATTACAAGTTGTAAATTAATTCTAGAATCAAAACATGAAACTAATGAAACAATAAGATGAAACTAAGAATCTAAAATTTTGTGTTCGGAAATATTGCGTAAACAGTAGCAGTGATAACATGGCAGGCACATATTAGTTCAATTTTATCAAGGTCTTATTCTCAAATGTTCAAGTCTTGGTCAAAAAAATTAATTTAGATTGGTGGAATTTGTTTTAGGAGGGAAAATAAGTCTTGGAGCCTTTTTCAATTTTCAAGACTTGACTTTTTCTTGTACTTCTCCTTAAAACATGGATCCTTAAATCATCAAAAGGTGTTGGAAAGTGGTTGAGACTTGATTGATAGCTCCTTGTTGATTGTAGTGTCTTTCAAGACTACCAAATAATATACCCTTTTCCTTCAACTTTTTGGATTTAGCATTCACTTTATCTTCAACAATATATGAAGGTGGTGATAAACATCAAGAACAACAACAACACTAAGAACTACAACAATAATCTTAAAGAACACCAACAATTTTACACACGGCCAACTCCAATCCATATTAACAATATCACCAACACTTGGCCAAGACAACTACAAATTCAACAAGTTCAAGCTCAAGTTTAGAACTAGACTCAAAGTGTTTGTGGACAAGAAAATTAACACTAAATACAAAAAAAAAAAGACCACTACTAGATCTAGACATAAAACAAAAAAATCTCCGCCAAGACACAACAGAACGCAATTTTTGGCCAAGAACACAAAGGTGGCAGATATGACTATCTCTGGAATTTTCAGATTTCAGTTTCTTTTTTTTGTAGTTTTCAAGGTCTCAAGCCCAAGATTGATCTTGTGGGAACAAAATCAAGCCATTCTTTGATACCAAATGAAATATGAATTAGAATGGAAACACGAAATCACACTCCAAAATCAGTTCACTAATCTTAAGGATTCGAGGGAGAAGATGGAGACCGCACTTGGATTTGCTAGCAACAACAAGAATACAAGATACAATAGTACATTTTAACGCCAAAAGAGCTACAAAATGTGATGAACAAGATGAACAACAATAATACAAGTTTTGAATTCAGTAAAGACCCCAGAACAGTCCAATACACAACACATACACGATTTGCAAGAAAATAAAAATAGATAGTGAGACTAAGATTATTACAAGATTAAGAACCATGTGTATTTCAACACTAACCCCTAATGAATGTAACAATTAAAAACACACTTTCACGGTGACCACAACATATATCTATCGGCATCTCTCGCCTTAGTGCCTACCCATTTAGTTTTCTTAACCTCCTCTATACTAACCCTCCTCTTTCTAAGAATCTTCACCAGCTTTATAGAGTTACTTTAAAGAGTCACTATGTTTCAGGACCTAACTATCAACCGAGAAGCACCCTTATCCCACCCACCCAAACCCCGAACATGCACCTTCACCAGATCCCCACCTCTACCCCAACCTATGACATGACCCTACTCAATGATTTATCACCCCAATTACAACTCAAAAGGATACACTATAAAAATGTGAAGAACATAGAAGACAGAAACACGATAAGCAAAATAGAACGGCTAAAAGCAACTAAATAATCTAATAAAAACCTGAAAATAAAGTTGCTACTCACAAGTAACAATAGGAACAATACTGACCACCCAGGTGTGCTAATAAAGAACACCTACTACGTTACAAAGAAATTGAAACCAGTAATCCCAAAGGAACAAGTCAAGAAAAACAGATAGGATATCAAGATAGACAAAGAGATAGAAAGCCTACACCAAATAAACTAGAAAGAAATAAAATATAGAAGAATGAAATAAGTGCACTTGATACTTGGAGAAGATGCAGTGATGGATGTTTTCTTGATTGTTTCATGGAATTCTAAAAAATTAGTGCAGAAATCGATCGCCTGAATTTGTTGCCTCTTCCTTTACCCTACTGTTACGTCGTTTCCCTTTAACTGGTCGCCAAAATAATATTGCCTGAGTGTCGCTTTGGTGTTGCCAATATCAGATCTGGTCGAGCGCCGCCTATTTGTCAAGCCGACAAAAACCCTATCCCACCGATAATAGCAGAGCAAAGAGAAAAAAGGAAGAAAGAGAGGAAGAGAAAGATAATGATAAAGAGAGAAATGAAAGAGAAATAGTAGTACACTTACCTATCACCGGTGTGTCTATGTCATCGCCGGTGTCGGAGTCAAAGTAGTGAGTCTGTTTTGGTTGTCTTCTTCTTAAAAATGGTGTTATGGCGATAGTTGACTAGATTTGTAGAGGTTGTGGCAATGGTTGACAGGATTTATGGAGGTTGTGGCTGCTGGCTGTTGGTTTTTCGCGGTGGCTAAATTATAAGCTAAACTCAAAAATCAACTAAAATCCAATTAAAATTTTATTTCTACTTCTTCATGTTCTTATAGTAATAAGTATTTTCTAGGATAAAATACAGAGAATTATATGAAGGAGAAAGATCTTCAACAAATTGGTAAATAAAGACAATTACAACCAAAAACTAATAGTAAATTGATGTTACGGTAATCGATTTTTGCTCTGCAAAAACTTCAATATTCTTTGTTTTTGGTCTTAGTATGGGTTTGAGAAGAAATGGGGTTTTTGGTTTTCTTTTGTTATTTTTTTTTCTTCTTCTCTTTCTTCTTGGTTGGTTTTTATGGGTTACGGGAAATACACACTAATCTTTTAGGTCCAGCAACTAAAACTCTCATTTCAAGATCTTAGCATACAACGATAGATCTTTTAGGCCCTGTAACTCCATACGGAGGTGATTGGTATGATCCACCTCACTTTTCAAATATAATAGAATATCATCTATACATAAGCACAAATAAGTCAAAAACCTTATAGAATACCCCATTCATGAGATCCATAAATGTCGTTGGGGCACTGATCAACCCAAAAGACATGACCAAGAACTCATATTGGCCATACCAAGTATGAAAGGTAGTCTTAGGGGTATCCTTCAACCAAATCTAAAGATGATGATAACCCGATTGGAGGTTAATCTTAAAGAAATACTTAGCACCTTGAAGTTGGTCAAACAACTGATGAATCCTAGGAAGAGGGTACTTATCTTTCATAATTACCATTCTTATCTGGCGATTATCAGTGCTCACCAAAAGAGAACCATACTTCTTATGCATAAAAAGAATGGGACACCCCATAGAGACTTAGTAGGGAGGATAAAACCCTTGTCAAGAAGATTCTTTAACTGGTCCTTATCTTTCTTCATCTCGGTTGGAGCAATTCTATAAGGAGGGATAGAGATAGGGTGAGTGTAAGAAAGAAGATCAATCCAAAAATTAATTTCCTTATCGGGAGGGACACCAGGAATATCATCAGGGAAGATTTCGGGAAATTCACTAACCACGAGAACGGATTGTAAAGAAGGACCTTCTAAGTTACAATCATTATACTAGACCCGATGATAAAGACGCCCTTTGGAAATTAATTTCTGGGCTCTCAGATATGATATGAACCTATGGAACACCATTCCCACTCAATAAGCAACTGATTAGAGAATTTGAAAATGACCTGACAGGTCCGACATTGTAAAGAAGCATAGCGCGGATGCAACCAATCTACCCCTAGAGAATATCAAAATCTATCATGTCTAGTTCAAACATATTCACCAAAGTTTCCCTACCACCAATATATACCATAGAACTATTATAGACCCTTCTAGCAATCACAGAGGCACCCACCGAGGTAGAAAAGGAAAAGGGGTCCAAAATATACTAGGAATCAAAACAAAAATGTATAACCATAAATAGGGTCACATGGGAATTAGATGATTACTAGTAGGAGATTACTTGTTGTTAATTAATTCTAGAATCAAGACATGAAACTAATGAAACAATAAGATGAAACTAAGAATCTAAAATTTTGTGTTCGAAAATATTGCATAAATAGTAGCAGTGATAACATGGCAGCCACGTATTAGTTAGATTTTATCAAGGGCTTATTCTCGAATGTTCAACTCTTGGTCAAAAAACTTAATTTAGATTGGTGGAATATGTTTTAGGAGGGAAAATAAGTCTTGGAGCCTTTTTCAATTTTCAAGACTTGACCTTTTCTTGTACTTCTCCTTAAAACATGGATCCTTAAATCATGAAAAAGTGTTGGAAAGTGGTTGAGACTTGATTGATAGATCCTTCTTGGTTGTAGTGTCTTTCAAGACTAACAAATAATACACCCTTTTCCTTCAACTTTTTAGATTTATCATTTACTTTATCTTCAACAATATATGAAGGTAGTGATGAACATCAAGAACAACAACAACACAAAGAACTACAACAATAATCTTCAAGGACACCAGCAATTTTACACACGGCCAACTCCAATCAACAATAAGAATATCTTCAACACTTGGCCAAGATAACTACAAATTCAACAAGTTCAAGCTCATGTTTAGATCAAGACTCAAAGTGTTTGCGGACAACAATATTAACACTAAAAACAACAAAACAAACAATAACACTACTAGATCTAGACATACATCAAACAAATCAAGGCCAAAACACAACAAGAATGCAATTTTTGGCCAAGAACACAAAGGTGGTAGATTATACTATTTCTAGAATTTTCAGATTTCAGTTTTTTTGTTTTGTAGTTTTCAAGGTCTCAAGCCCAAGATTGATCTTGTGGGAACAAAATCTAGTCATGCTTTGATACCAAATGATACGGGAATGAAAATGGAAACACAAAATCACACTGTAAAATTACTCCACCAATCTTAAGGATTCGAGGACCAAGATGGAGACCATACTCCGATTCGCTGCCAACAATAAGAATACAAGATACAAGAGTACATTTTAACCCCAAAACAGCTACAAAACATGATGAACAATATGAACAACAATAATAAAAGTTTTGAATTCAGTGAAGACCCCAAAACAGTCCACTACACAGCACATACACGGTTTGCAAGAAAATAAAGATAGATATTGAGACCAAGATTAATACAAGATTAAGAACCATATATATTTCAATACTAACCCCTAATGAATGTAACCATCAAAACCACACTTTCACGGTGACCACAACATATATCTATCTACATCTCTCGCCTTAGTGCCTACCCATTTAGTTTCCTCAACATACTCTATACTAACCCTCCCCTTTCAAAGAATCTTCACCAGCTCTATAGAGTTACTTTAAAGAGTCACTATGTTTCAGGACCTAACTATCAACCTAGAAGCACCCATATCCCACCCACCCAAACCCCGAACACGCACGTACTTTCGATCTCCACCTCGACCCCAACCTATGACATGACCATAATCTACAATTTATCACCCCAACAACCACTTCAAAGGATACACTAGAAGAATGTGAAGAACATAGAAGAGAAAAACATGACAAGCAATATAGTACGGCTACAAGCAACTAAAAAATCTAATAAAAACATAAAAATGAGGTTGCTACTCATAAGTAACAATAGGCACTATACTAACCACCCAGGTGTGCTAATAAAGAACACCTACTAAGTTACAAAGAAATTGAAACCAGTAATCCCATAGGAATAAGGCAAGAAAAACAGACAGGATATCAATATAGACAAAGAGATAGAAAGCCTACACCAAATAAACTAGAAAGAAATAAACTATAGAAGAATTAAATAAGTGCACTTGATACTTGGAGAAGATGCAGTGATGGATGTTTTCTTGATTGTATCATGGAATTCTAAAAAATTGGTGCAGAAATCGGTCGCCTGAATTTCCTGCCTCTACCTTTACCCTACTGTTGCGCCGTTTTCCTATACCTGGTCACCAAAATAATATTGCTAGAGTGTCGCTTGGGTATTGCCAAAATCAGATCTGGTTAAGTGCCGCCTATTTGTCGAGCCGACGAAAACCCTATCCCACCAATAATAGCGTAGCAAAAAGCAAAAAAAGAAAGAAAGAGAGGGAGAGAAAGATAATGAGAGAGAGAGAAATGAAAGAGAAATAGGAGTACACTTACCTATCACCGGTGTGTTTATGTCGTCGCCGTTGTCACAGTCAAAGTAGTGGGACTATTTTGGTTGTCTTCTTCTTAGAAATTATGTTATGGTGACAATTGACTAGATTTGTGGAGGTTGTGGCAATGGTTGACAAGATTTATGGAGGTTGTGGCTACTGGCTGTTGGTTTTTCATAGTGGGTAAATTATAAGCTAAACTAAAAAATCAACAAAAAAAATTAAAATTTTATTTCTACTTCTTCATGTTCTTATAGTAATAAGTATTTTCTAGTATAAAATATAGAGAATTGTATGAAAGACCAAGATTTTCAACAAATTGTTAAATAAAGACAATTACAACCAAAAATTAATAGGAAATTGATGTGACGGTTATCGATTTTTGCTCTACTAAAACTTCAATATTCTTTGTTTTTAGTCTTAGTATGGGATTGAGAAAAAATGGGGTTTTTGGTTTTCTTTTGTTATTTTTTTCCTTTTCTCTTTCTTCTTGGTTGGTTTTTAAGGGTTACGGGAAATACACACTAATCTTTTAGGGCCAGCAACCAAAACTCTCATAATAGAATATCATCTATACACAATTACAAATAAGTCAAAAAACTTATGGAATACCCCATTAATGAGATCCATAAATGCCGTTGGAGCACTGATCAACCCAAAAGACATGACCAAGAACTCATATTGGCCATACCAAGTATGAAAGGTAGTCTTAGGGGTATCCTCCATCCAAATCTTAAGATGATGATAACCCGATTGGAGGTTAATCTTAAAGAAATACTAAGCACCTTGAAGTTGGTAAAAAAAATGATGAATCCTAGGAAGAGGGTACTTATCCTTCATAATTACATTTCTTATTTGGCGATTATCAGTACTCACCAATAGAGAACCATACTTCTTATGCACGAAAAGAATGGGACACCCCATAGAGACTCACTAGGGTGGATAAAACCTTTGTCAAGAAGATCCTTTAACTGTTCCTTATGTTTCTTCATCTCGGTCGTAGCCATTCTATAAGGTGGGATAGAGATAGGGTGAGTGTAAGAAAGAAGATTAATCCAAAATTTAATTTCCTTGTCGGGAGGGACACCTGGAAGATCATCAGGGAAGACTTCAGGAAATTCACTAACTACGAGAATGGATTGTAAAGAAGGCCCCTCTGAGTTAAAATCCTTAAACTAGACCAGATTATAAAGACGCCCTTTGGAAATTAATTTCTGGGCTCTCAGATATGATATGAACCTTTCGTTAGGCTCTATGGAACACCCTTTCCACTCAATAAGCAACTGATTAGAGAATTTGAAAATGACCTTACTGGTCTAACAGTCTAAAGAGGTATACCACGGATGCAACCAATACACCCTTAGAGAACATCAAAATCTATCATGTTTAGTTCAGACATATTCACCAAAGTTTCCCTACCACAAATATATACCATAGAACTATTATAAACCCTTCTAGCAACCAGAGAGGCACCCACCATGGTAGAAAAAGAAAAGGGTCGAAAATATACTCGGGATCACAACCTAAATGTATAACCATAAATAGGGTCACATGGGAATAAAATGAATACTAGTAAGTGATTACTAGTTGTTAATTAACTCTAGAATCAAGACATGAAACTAATGAAAGAATAAGATGAAACTAAGAATCTAAAACTTTGTGCTTGAAAATATTGCGTAAACAGTAGCAGTGATGACATGGCAGCCACGTATTAGTTCGATTTTATCAAGTTCTTAATCTCAAATGTTCAAGTCTTGGTCAAAAAAAATTAATTTAGATTGGTGGAATTTGTTTTAGGAGGGAAAATAAGTCTTGGAGCCTTTTTCAATTTTCAAGACTTGACTTTTTCTTGTACTTCTCCTTAAAATATGGATCCTTAAATCACGAAAAAGTGTTGGAAAGTGGTTGATACTTGATCGATAGTTCCTTCTTGGTTGTAGTGTCTTTCAAGACTAACAAATAATACACCCTTTTCCTTCAACTTTTTGGATTTACTATTCACTTTATCTTCAACAATATATGAAGGTGGTGATGAACAACAAGGAAAACAACAAAAACACTAAAAAATTCAACAATAATCTTCACGAACACCAACAATTTTTCATATGGCCAACGCCAATCCACAATAAGAATATCTCCAACACTTGGCCAAGACAACTACAAATTCAACAAGTTCAAGCTCAAGTTTAGATCTAGACTTAAAGTGTTTGTGGACATGAAAACTAACACTATAAATAACAAAAAAAAAGAACACTACTAGATCTAGACATACAACAAACAAATCTCGGCCAAAACACAAAGAGAATGCAATTCTCGGCCAAGAACACAAAGGTGGCAGATTTGACCATTTCTAGAATTTTCAGATTTCAATTTTTTTTTTGTATAGTTTTCAAGGTCTCAAGCTCAAGACTGATCTTGTGGGAACAAAATGAAGACATTCTTTTATACCAAATGATACTGGAATGACAATGGAAACACAAAATCACACTCCTAAATCAGTCCACTAATCTTAAGAATTCGAGGACAAAGATGGAAACCACACTATGATTCGCTACCAACAACAACAATACAAGATACAAGAGTATATTTTAACACCAAAACAGCTACAAAGCGTGATGAACAAGTTGAACAACAATAATACAAGTTTTGAATTCAACGAAGACCCCAAAACAATCCACTACAGAACACATACACGATTTACAAGAAAATAAAGATTGATAGTGAGACTAAGATTATTACAAGATTAAGAACCATGTGTATTTCAACACTAACCCATAATGAATGTAACAATCAAAAGCATACTTTTATGGTGACCACAACATATATCTATCTATATCTCTCGCCTTTGTGCCTACCCATTTAGTTTCCTCAACATACTTTATACTAACTCTCCTCTTTCTAAGAATCTTCACCATCTCTATAGAGTTACTTTAAAGAGTCACTATGTTTCAGGACCTAACTATCAACCTAGAAGCACCCTTATCCCACCCGCCCAAACCTCGAACATGCACCGACACCCGATCCCCACCTCGATCCCAACCTATGACATGACCCTACTCTACAATTTATCACCCAAACTACCAATCAAAAGGGTACACTAGAAAAATATGAAGAACATAGAAGACAAAAACACGACAAGTAAAATAGTACGGCTAAAAGCAACTAAATAATCTAATAAAAAACCAAAAATGAGGTTGCTACTCACAAGTAACAATAGGCACTATACTAACCACCCAGGCGTACTAATAAACAACATCTGCTAAGTTACAAAGAAATTGAAACCAATAATCCAATAGGAACAAGTCAAGAAAAATAGAAAGGATATCAAGATAGACAAAGAGATAGAAAGCCTACACCAAATTAACTAGAAAGAAATAAACTGTAGAAGAATGAAATAAGTGCACTTGATACGTGGAGAAGATGCAGTGATGGATGTTTTCTTGATTGTTTTATGGAATTCTGAAAAATTGGGGCAGAAATCGATCGCCCGAATTTGCTGCCTCTGTCTTTACCCTAGTTTTGCACCGATTTTCTATACCTGGTCACCAAAATAATATTGACAGAGTGTCGCTTGGGTGTTGCCAAAATCAGATCTGGTCGAGTACTGCCTATTTTTCAAGCCGACAAAAACCCTATCCTACCGGTAATAGCATAGCAAAGAGCAAAAAAAAGAAAAAACAGACGGAGAGAAAGATAATGAGAGAGAGAGAAATGAAAGAGAGATAGGAGTACACTTACTTATCACCAACGTGTTTATGTCGTTGCTGGTGTTGGAGTTAAAGTAGTGGGACTGTTTTGGTGGTATCCTTCTTAGAAATGGTGTTATGGCAACAATTGACTAGATTTGTGGAGTTTGCGGCAATGGTTGACAGGATTTATAGAGGTTATGGCTGCTGGCTGTTGGTTTTTTACGGTGGCTAAATTATAAGCTAAACTCAAAAATCAAAAAAATCTAATTAAAATTTAATTTCTACTTCTTCATGTTCTTATAGTAATAAGTATTTGCTAGGATAAAATACAGAGCATTGTATGAAGGAGTAAGATCTTTAACAAATTGGTAAATAAAGACAATTACAACAAAAAATTAATAGCAAATTAATGTGACGATAATTGATTTTTGCTCAGCTAAAACTTCAAGATTCTTTGTTTTTGGTCTTAGTAAGGGTTTGAGAAGAAATGGGGTTTTTGGTTTTCTTTTGTTATTTTTTTTCTTTTTCTCTTTCTTCTTGGTTGGTTTTTATAGTTTTTGGGAAATACACACTGATCTTTTAGGGCCAACAACCAAAACTCTCATTTCAAGAACTTAGCATAGAACTACTGATCTTTTAGGGGCTGTAACTCAATACGGAGGTGATTGGTATGATCCACCTCACTTTTCAAATATAATAGAATATCATCTATACACAATCAAAAATAAGTCAAAAAACTTATGGAATGCCCAATTTATGAGATTCATAAATGTCGTTGGGACACTGATCAACCCAAAAGATATGACCAACAACTCATATTGGCAAGACCAAGTCTGAAAGGTAGTCTTAGGGTATCCTCCACCCAAATCTTAAGATGATGATAACCTGATTGGAGGTTAATCTTAAAGAAATACTTAGCACCTTGAAATTGGTCAAACAAATGATGAATCCTAGGAAGTGGGTACTTATCCTTCATAATTACCTTTCTTATCTGGTGATTATCAGTGTTCACCAAAAAAGAACCATTTTTCTTATGCAAGAAAAGAATACACCCCATAAAGACTCACTAGGGCGGATAAAACCCTTGTCAAGAAGATCCTTTAACTGGTCCTTATGTTTCATTATCTTGGTCGAAGCCATTCTATACGGTGGGATAGAGATAGGGCGAGTGTAAGAAAGAAGATCAATCCAAAAATTAATTTCCCTGTAGAGAGGGACACCAGGAAGATCATCATGGAAGGCCTCAGGAAATTTACTTACCACGAGAATGGATTGTAAAGACGGACCCTTTGAGTTAAAATCATTAAATTAGACCAG
The DNA here is from genome assembly GCA_030864225.1 of Capsicum baccatum var. pendulum. Lineage (NCBI taxonomy): Eukaryota > Viridiplantae > Streptophyta > Magnoliopsida > Solanales > Solanaceae > Capsicum > Capsicum baccatum. Next base: position 165,694,434 of record CM061560.1, read on the forward strand.
GTGATAAAGACTCCCTTTGGAAATTAATTTTTGGGCTCTCAAATATGATATGAACCTTTCTTTAGGCTCTATGGAACACCTTTCACACTCAATAAGAAAGTGATTAGAGAATTTGAGACTGACCTTACGGGTCCGACAGTCTAAAGAGGCATAGCGCGGATGCAACCAATCCACCCCTAGAGAACATAAAAATCTATCATGTCTAGTTCAAACATATTCACCAAAGTTTCCCTACCACCAATCTATACCATAGAACTATTATAGACCCTTCTAGCAACCACAGAGGCACCCACCGAGGTAGAAAAAGAAAAGGGGTCCAAAATATACTAGGGATCAAAACAAAAATGTATAACCATAAATAGGGTCACATGGGAATTATATGATTACTAGTACATGATTACTTGTTGTTAATTAATTCTAGAATCAAGACATGAAACTAATGAAACAATAACATGAAACTAAGAATCTAAAATTTTTTGCTCTAAAATATTGCGTAAACAGTAGCAGTGATTACATGGTAGCCACGTATTAGTTCGATTTTATCAAGTTCTTATTATCAAATGTTCAAGTCTTAGTCAAAAAAATTAATTTAGATTGGTGGAATTTGTTTTAGGAGGGAAAATAAGTCTTGGAGCTTTTTTCAATTTTCAAGACTTGACTTTTTTTGGTACTTCTCCTTAAAACATGGATCCTTAAATCATGAAAAAGTGTTAGAAAGTGGTTGAGACTTGATTGATAGGTCCTTCGTAGTTGTAGTGTCTTTCAAGACTAACAAATAATAAGCCCTTTTCCTTCAACTTTTTGGATTTAGCATTCACTTTATCTTCAACAATATATGAAGGTGGTGATGAACAGCAAGAACAACAACAACAACACTAAAAACTACAACAATAATCTTCAAGAACACCAATAATTTTTCAAATGGCCAACTCCAATCCACAATAAGAATATCTCCACCACTTGGCCAAGACAACTACAAATTCAACAAGTTCAAGCTCAAGTTTAGATCTAGACTCGAAGTGTTTGTGGACAAGAAACTAACACTAAAAACAACAAAACAAACAAGAACACTACTAGATCTAGACATAAAACAAACAAATCTTAGCCAAGACACAACAAGAACGTAATTATCGACCAAGAAGTCAAAGGTGGCAGATTTGACTATTTCTGGAATTTTCAGATTCCAGTTATTTTTTTTTTGTAGTTTTCAAGGTCTCAATTCCAAGATTGATCTTGTGGGAACAAAATCAAGCCATGCTTTGATACCAAATAATACGGAAATGACAATGGAAACACAAAATCACACTCCAATATCAGTCCACTAATCTTAAGGATTCGAGGACCAAGATGGAGACCACACTCGAATTCGCTACCAACAACAAGAATACAAGATACAAGAGTATATTTTAACACTAAAATAGCTATAAAATGTGATGAACAGGATGAACAACAATATTACAAGTTTTGAATTCAATGAAGACCCCAAAATAATCAACTACACAACAAATACATGATTTACAAGAAAATAAAGACAGATAGTGATACCAAGATTATTACAAGATTAAGAGCCATGTGTATTTCAACACTAACCCCTAATGAATATAACAATCAAAACCACACTTTTACGGTGACCAACAAGGGAATGAACTCACCTCAAGATCTACCATTTCCAAGCAAAGATCAATATTTTCTTTTCCAAGCCCTATGCTAAGGATGACTTTTCCAAGCCCTACAACTAATGATGTTACACTCTCAAAAGAGAGAAAATATGTCTTTCAATTCTTCATGATTAAAAATCTAGTAAAAATAAGACTAAGGGGTCCTATTTATAATATATTACAAATGAAGATAACAAGACCACTTTTCCCTTAATGAGAGAGGTGGTCATGGTGTGTAAATACACCATGTGTAATGTCCAAAATACCCTTAATTAAGGTCCAAAACCGTGAGTCCTCAACCCTAAATGCTCCAAGAAATCTTCAATACGTGAGATTGCTTTAAGTTATGCTCAAAATGGGTCCTCCATGCATGTTCTTGTATTCTCGAGGTGACCAAGTCTTGAGCTACTATGTGTTGGCCTCCAAAAATGTCATCAAAAGATAAGATGACCATTTGTCCCGTATCAAAGTGTAAACTTTGGGTCAAGTAAATAGTACACATCTTCACAGAAGATTTCTAACATACCAATGATGACATCTGGTAAGTCCTTAGACTCATGACGAGTAGTAAGAGAAAAGAAGCGATTTTGACTTGAGCCTGTACTATATGTGGTACCCCTTGGTGTAGGTTCTAACGATGTGGCAAATGGAACCACATTAACCCCTATAGCAACCTTTACCCCAGGGAAATCCCTTATCATATGTCTATGCTGGACATAATTTAAACACTGATTCTTCCCCTCACCATAAAAGCCATGATGCAGCTAACCATATAATCTAGAAGGGGGATATGATGGAGTTGATTTGGCCCTTCTTGCTTAAGACTAGGCACCGTATGCCCTAGAACCATGACCACTCTGAAAATGAAGATCTCTGAATAGCGTAGGAAAATGAGCACTAGCCGTTGAATATTAAACTGAGTTTCCCCACCTCTTCTTAGACTATTTCCCACCATTTCTAAAACTCTATTGCTAACCTCCACCCTAATCTAAATACCAAAACTTCATACTCTGTCTCTACCCATATCTTCTTGACTTTTCTTTTCCTCCTCAACCTATTTCATATATACAACACAAGTCTAGAGAGGTCCACATTCTTATTCAACAAGGCAACTTTACTCTTTAAAATCAACTCACAAGACAAATTAGAAGCAAATTTGATCATTCTATCCATCATGCTAGACACTAGCTCAAGAGCATATTGAGAAAACTAGGGGAATTTTAAGGCATAATTCTTCACTGACATCTTGACTAGCATTAAATTTACAAGCTCCTCCGCTTTTGCCTCCCCTAACTCCTGAGGAAAAAACTGTCAACAAAGGCACTAAAGATATCCTCCCATAAAGAAAATTTACAATCATCACTCGTAAGCCATTCCCACTCCTCGTAGCATTCGCACACCATATCCTTCAGTAGATAAGCACCAAATTCCACACCCTCTACCTCAATAGAATGCATACCCCAAATTATCTCTATCTCACCTATAAAATTTTGAAGATCCTCCTTAACCTTAGTACTAGTGAAAGTCGAATGGATCAGATTCATAACCTAGCCAACTCTATTTTCCTCACATGTACTCCTAGTAATACCAGTAGAACCTCTCTGACGTGACTGAGATGTCACCAACTGAGTCAATTAATTAATGGATTGGCTGAACTTAGCATTGGTAATATCTCAACTGAGGTGACCTAATAGGAGTGTCACACTCTGGAGAAGGATCGATGAAGATATGTAGGACGCCACGAGGATAATCAGAAGTCGCAACTATAGATTGAGTTTGTACCCATAAGTTGGATGAGATCCACCAACATTGTCCTCAGATGGGACAAATGATTTTCCATAAGCTTCAGATCATTGGGGATACATGATCTGCAAGGCGAATAAATAGGAGTTAGAGGAATCCATGACCTTAGACTGAGTAGCTTGAAAATAAGACAAACAAAAAAGTGAAACATTCCTAAGTGTCTTGTATCCTCTCTCTTATAAGTGTGGTGTGATACACACCCATTAAGAAACTTTACTTGACATGGCTTTGTGGACACCTGAATGACCATGAACCTTGGCTTCACATAAGGGCCCGGCCGTGATGGGTATCTCAAGTCTATCGAGGACCAAAGACCACCCCCTAAGACTATTCCAACTTAACCATTATATATAATAAGATAGGAAAGATATACCAATATAAGATCAATATCCAAAAACCATCCACCATACCAGAACTAATACCAAACATCAACCATAATGCCCATATCAACATTAGTCCACAAAGCCTCTAATAAAACTGAATACCAGTAAAATATCACGACATGCCCCACCCATAGCCAAAACAAGTATAAAATAAAGTCTAAGATAAGGGAAACCAAAATATAAAATAAAGTCTTCTGAAAGATGAAAGATCATCCCATCAAGGAAACTCTCGGTCTAACCACTAAAACTTCATCACTATGCAGGAAAGGTAAACTTTCTTTGTGACCATACATCGCTTAGAGACATATCATCGAAAGACGGTTAGTGGTTGGAGTGCTAGAATATGACTCAAGGATAATGTATAAAAGTTTTTTCATAATCCATAATATGAATACCAGTAAACCCCAATACACAACATTATATGCAATACGTACATATATATGTATATCATAAGCTGGGGAAAAAGAGAATAAGGTTTAGCATGAATTTTTAAATCATTAACTTAGATTGTGTAGCTCTGTCATCCTAAAGGTACCGACGGGATATATAGGTTCATATTCATTTGTTGAAAGGGCCCCAGTGCATGTTAGTGGCACGATCTAGAGTAAACTAGAGAAACCTAATGCCATTCCTAAAATATAAAGTGTATCTCATGCACATGGTCACCATGACAAAATGTCACATCGGCAAACATAAGTTTCTAGGATCGGTCCCCTTGAGACCTTCACCTTCTACGGGTTTGACACAAAACCCCTTTTAAGACTATATTAAAATCATTTACACATTCCTAACCATTTACCAATGAGTCTTTTAATTAGGCACTTCCCGTTGGTATCGTCGTACCAAAATTTGAGCTTATAAGTCTATTCTATTTTTGCTATGCAAAACCATTAAACCAAGTTGACTACATAGTCTACAATTTATAAACCAAAGTCACAACCACCAAGGCCGCTCAAAAACCATTTTAAGGTCAAACTAATCTAATTCATGTTCAATTACTATTAATGGAGTGCAAGGTTTTGAAAAAAGTAGCCAGACCAAATGATAAATCATATTCCAAAGCCAATTATGCAAGTGGCTTGAGGTTATTATCAATTTCCACACCAAAACCATTTATTTGGGGAATCCAATGTATCCCTAAATTTATTCACCATCTGTACTCACTGAAAGAGTTCATAAATCATCAATTCAATGCATAATAATTCAATAATAATCATGGGAAAACATTTAAACCAAATACATTAAAAAACCCTCAACTCATAGTTCAAAAACCAACATCAAAATTATGTATAATAATTACCAATTCATTTCATAATGGAAATATAAGTATAGGGAATAAGGTACATGCCTTAATTTCCAAGAAATTTGAAGAAAACCACACCAGTAGGACCCTAGATAACCACCTCCTTTAACACTAGCTTTGAGTTAAAATAGCAAATTTGAAAAAGGATAATTGAGAGTAATAAGAATGAGCATCACATATTCAAAATTGATAAAACTAGGTCCTTATAGTGATTAAAAATCATTTACAGGTGAAAGGGCTCCTTTACCCCTCATCCCATTTTAAAAACAACAAGACAACCCAAAATTACTATAGGTCCATTGCACGAACCTTATTGCAGAGGTCTGGCCTCTATGTCGTGGACCTTATCATGATGATTATCTTTCTTATCACGGAGGTTATAGCGGCAGATAACCTCCGTGGCTGGCAAATATTGTAGAGGCTTACACCCATAATGACCCAAGACCATCCTGAACCTTATCCAAAAATTTCAAAATACTTTTGATTTACCCTTTTAACATCACCAAACATAATTTAAATAAAAAATAAATATTTTAAGCTTGAAAAAGCCAAAAATAAAAAACAAAAAATTTTGAGGGTGTTACACACAAGTACCCAATCATGTAATATAATATGGGGGATTTCAACCTCCTAATCATATGTTATTAATAAGGGGACTCAAACCACCGGATCATGTAGATCCCTGTGTTAGTAACTGCAATTTCTTGTATTGGTCCCTTGAGACCTCTACTTTTATGAATCAGCTACACAAACCTTATTAAAGCCTAATAAAATCATTTATCACACATTTCTATTCATTTAATTATGATACTTATCTAGGCATAGATTTTTGATATCGCCATACTAACTATACTTACAAGGTAACATCAACATGTCAAAATAATTTTATTATTTAGGGAAATTCACAGCCCCCTTGGTTCAATTATTCATTAGCTTGGCGAATTACACAAACCCATGAGGTTCAATTCAAAATCATTATACTTTATTAATTATTCACATTATGCAATAGTTCCAGAGTAGTTCAATATACATGTTTTTCATAGTAAAAAACAATTTCACTATATGGGTTTGGGGTTATTACCACATCTAAAGTTAAAAGTTGGGAAAATCACAATTCCCTCATTTATTCACTATACCATGCACCCTACCAGTTCAAAACCATAATCAAAGCATGAATAATCAAAGGTAAACCATGGGAAATATTTTTCAACAACAAATATTCAAAACCCTCAACCCATGTTTTAAAGCTAAAACCGAACCAAAACCATATGTATTAAATATCAGAACATATAATTTAAAATAAATAAAAATTAGGGAAGTGTAACATGCCTAAAATACCAAGTTTCACGAAGAGAATTCAACCCTTGAGCCCTTGGATGACCTACTTATTTAAAACCCTAAGTATCTTTATAGTGAGAATTTAAGAGAGTTATGAGAGTACTTAATTATGTTATGAATGAGAAACAATACCTTTAAGTGATTTATGAATGTGGGTTTTTAATTGGGTAAAAATGAAATCGTCCAAAGTGCCCTTAAATTAAAAGATAAAATCCCACTGTTGACCTTATGACTCAACTAATATGACTAATAATGGGACTGTATGACTCACGGGGTCTAGTCATAGTCAACACAGAAACATACTATGGTAAACATTGATCATCTTATGATTTGCACCAAATAACTTGTAACAAGTCCTTACGACTCATAGTGAGCCACTCATACTCAGAATATAACTTAGACATACACTTACTATTTAGGCTATGATTTGAGTCAAACAATTCCTTATAGGTCCTTACAACTTGTGACCTCAATTCATAAGAGGCATAACAACTAAAGAACCATTAGCTGGATACCTTATGTGTAGGTTCATATAACCTTTCAAGACTCTCTATGATATGTAGGATGAGTCATAATTAGGTTAGTAAGGATAGAATTTTATAAATTCTTAGAGATCAACCACTGGGGTATTTTAGTGGCCCGAACTGATCCCTATAAATGCTAACCAAATAGGGTGAGTCAGATAAGCCTCCTAATTATGACCTCTTGATTATGAGCAACTAAAGTTACCCATTTTTAGGGACATTTTTCTAACATATTTGCCTGACAATCTTGCTTTAACCCTTCTACCTTTATACATAATTAGTGTCCTTGTTAATGGTTTAGCCAGTAGAACTATTATGAGCAGACAAATCTTGCATGTTAGTGTTTAGGATTTTCAGAAATAACCAAATCGTCTCATTATCTATGCCAAGAAACTGAGTAGCATATTGATACAAGGCATTAAAATTGGTATTATAGGCTTCAATGAAAATATTAACCTAGTCAAGGGCCCAAAATTCATCTTTTTTATGATTATTGGGAGTATGAGGTACATACTTCTCCAACAGCAGTGTATGAAACTAAGACCGTGTCAATAGAGGAAAAAATTGTGGCTAATACTCCATATATCCCCTTTACCACTTCTTGGCATCACGTTGTATCTAGAAGGTAACAAACTTAACACCAGCTGCTTAAAAATACACATCTTTTGCAGACTTTTGTAATAATCAATAGTAAACTAAATTTATCTTTAGTTTTAGAGCCAACAATAGTAGAAGGTTACATTTTTAAGAATATAGTCAACAAGTCATGCTTAGTCCTATCATGATTGAACCTAATACCAAGCGGGGGACAATCTCAGTCTCCAAGGCCTCACCGATATTAAAAACAACTATTGTAGTTAGATGAACTCTTGCAAATTTATAAGGAGGCATTGAAGTAGTAGCCTAAGTATCAACTAGTCCACTTAGGAAAAAACACCTAATGAATTAGCTTAGAAGAAATTAAGGGAACAGATATACCTTTAATTGGTGAGACCTCCTCCTACCTTATTAAATATTTATTCATAACATCAACATTCTCATATTTTTCACGTGTGAGTAAGTGTCATTGACCTTTGATGGGCCTAGTTGGTTGTTTCTAGAGCTCTACCTTAAGTAGGTATTGCTTTACCTCTTTTCCTTCCCCTACCCCCCTTCTTGTCCTCATCCTAAAATTTTATGAATCGAAGTAGGGTTTAGTCATGATGGGTATCTCAAGCTCATCATGGTCGGAAGACCACCCCATAGACTAACCTTTTAAGTATAATAAAGCAAACAATGGAAGCCAACCAAAAATAATAATTAAGATAGATAAATCAAATGAAATCTAAGAGTCTAAACAAGATAACCAATCATCCCAACATCTTCCACAAAAGCCTAAAAAATAAGACATATAAAACTAGGTCTGGACCTTCCCCGACCATGATAAACTATAATCACAATTCCCTAAATCTAAAAGAAACCTAATAAAATAGCAGGGCTTTTTGAAAGATAGAGGCTCCACATTTCACGGCAACTCAACCAACATACCACACCACCTAACATTACACAAAAGTAATAAAAAATCCCTTAAACCCTATATTATAAAATAATATAGTGTCCAAAGATGGTAAGTAGGGCAAGCACTGATATGTAACTCAAGAGAAATAGCTAAAATAATGCCACAGCTAAAAAAACTATTCAAAACCACATTCATAATATTCATATATACATAAAAGATATCAGTATAGGGATAAGTGACATGAATAAGAGAGTTTAAACTATTAACCTGAACTATGTAACTCGTTCCATCCTAAGAGTACCAATGGGATATATAGGTCTGACTCCTCTTGTTAAAAGGGTCCCGTTATGTGTTAGCCATAAGTACCAAAGAAATCAAGAATAGGCTAAATATACTAAGGTAATAGCCATCGTAAATATAAAGTGTGCACCGAGCACACGGTCACATTGATACCAACGATAGCAAATGTAGTTTTCAGTGTTGGTGGCCCCTCCCCACGAGATTATGCATAAACCTAATCATTAACCATGGAGTCTTTATTAAGGCATTTTTCAACTTGGTATCGTCATACCAATACACTTTCAAGCTAATTTAATTATGCCTGGCCAATCCATTTAATGCAATATAATGGGTTCTAAAATAAGTTAAATTATGTGAATAACTATATTTAAATTGAAGTTCACAAAGTGGGTTAAGGTTAATGCCGATATCAAGCTAAAATCCATCAATTTTGGAAAACCCATGTTCCCTATTAAAATATTCATACAATGCACCCATTCAATCCCCAAAATCATAAATTAATGCATGAATAATCCATTTAAAACAACAGAAAACTAACTTATTGAATAACAATCAAAGACTCGCAATCCAATTTAAAACCTATTAATTAAATCACATAAAAGTTAATAAAACTAATACCACAATGTAAAAATACAAGTTTGGGATAAACAAGTTGCTTGAAATATAGAGGAAATTGATGAGTACTCAAATCCTTGAGTCTAATTGTTGAATTTCTTGTAAAACCGTAGTAGCTCTTGCCTTGGGGGTTAAAGATACAAAATAATGATTAATCGTAATAACCTAAAGCGTAGGGGTTATTCTGGGGTTTTTAAGACTTGGAAACGAGTGCGAATAGAGGAAAATATAAAAATAATCCCTTTGCCTTTGGTTATCAAGAATAAACATTATGTTTACTCTTTGACTCCCAAGGCAAGAGACACTAGGATTTTATATGGAATTCAATAGTCAGTCTCCAAGGTTTGAGTCCTCTTCAATTTACTATATATTTCAGGCATATTGCTCATCCCTAACTTGTATTTTGTAGTATGGTATTAATTTAATAAATATTCATGTAATTTCATTGATGGGTTAAAAGTTGGGTTGCGGGACATTAATTGTTATTCCTTGAATTGATTTTTTGATGTATTAAATGGATTATTCATTCTTTAATTTATGATTTTTCGACGTATTAAATGTATTATTCATGCTTTAAGATTGATCTTCATTTGGGCTATCATCAGTTGAAAATTAGGGAGGTTGATATTCCTAAAACTTCTTTCCAAACCTAATACATCCATTATGAGTTTCAAGTTTTGTCATTTGGGTAGATTAATGCTCTGACTGCTTTCATGGATCTTATGAATTGGGTTTTTAGGAAGTTTCTGGATTTGTTTTTTATAGTATTCATTGATGATATCTTGTTGTACTCTAAAAGTAAGGAGGATCATGCCAATAACCTATGAATTATGTGGTAGACTCTTAAGGATCAGAAATTGTATGCAAAGTTTTCTAATTATGAATTTTGGCTAAGTGTTGTGACCTTCCTTGGGTATGTTATTTCTGGTAAGGAGATCAATGCAGATCCACAACCTACAGTAGGAGCTTCTTGGGTTTGCCTGGGTATTATCGGAGGTTTGTGGAGAGTTTCTCATATATTGCTTCTCTGATGATGAAGTTAACTTAGAAAAAGGTTAAGTTTTTGTGGTCTAATGTTAGTGAGGATATTTTTATGAACTTCAAGGATAAGTTGACTTCTGCATTTATTTTATCCATAACCGAATGTACTGATGGTTTTGTTGTGTATTATGAAGCATCCCATGTAAGACTGGGTTGTATTTTGATTAGCATGGTAAGGTTGTGGACTATGCTTCCACGAAACTTAAAGTTCATGAGAGGAATTACTCAACTCATAATTTAGAGTTAGCAGCAGTGGTTTTTGCTATGAAGATTTGGTGCTATTTATGGGGTGTATGTGGATACTTATTCAAACTATAAGAGGTTGAAGTATGTGTTTACACAGAAGGAAAGCAATCCCATCCAGAGAAAGTGGCTCAAATTTATCAAGGATTATGCATTAAGCCTTTACTACCCTTTAGGTAAAGCAAATATTGTTGTTGATGCTCTTAGCATGAAGTCTGTGTGGAGCCTATGTCCCATCGATAAGGAAAAAAGAGGGTTGGTAAAGGATATTCACTGGTTGACTAATTTGGGAGTTCACCTCTTGGACTCTGAGAATGGAGTGGTAACTGTTCAAAAAGTGGTTAAATCATCTCTTGGTGTTAAGGTAAAGGAGAATCATGATTTGGATCCCATACTTATACAAATTAAGGATTATGTGGGTTAGTAAAAGGTTATGACATTCAAGAATAGAGAAGATGGAATTCTACGATATTAAGGAAGATTCTATGTTGTTGATGTTGATTAGATAAAGGAAAGGATTTTGACAAAATATTATGAGTCCTGAGAAACTGTTTACTTGGGTTTGACTAAAATATATCATGAATTAAAGGAAATTTACTAATGGGATACTATGAAGTGGGATATGGCAAATTTTATTACTAAGTGTATGGTTTTTCATCAAGTCAAGGTTGGGCATTGAGGCCTTGTGGCATATCTTAAGAGATTAGTTACCCACGAGAATATGGGAGATAATCATTATAGACTTTGTGATGGGTCTTTTGTGGTCCTGCAATTAATATTTCTAATTGGGTAATTGTTGATAGAATGACTAAGTCTGCTCAGTCCTTGCCTGTGAGGATTAACTACTCTGGAGAGAATTATGCCATGTTGTTCATTCAAGATATAGTAAAGTTGCATGGAGTACCATTGTCTATTATTATTGATTGAGGTACATAATATTCTTCTCACTTTTAGCATTCATTTCAGAATAGCTTGGGTACTGAGGTGAACCTTAGCACCGCTTTTCACCTTCAAATAGATGGATAAGTAGAATAAAATATCCAAACTATGGAGGATATGATAAGGTCCTGTGTTATAAATTTTAAAGGTAGTTGGGTTGACCATTTTCCTCTTATTGAGTTTATTTAAAATAACAGTTATCATTCTAGCATTTAGATGGCTGCTTTTAAGGATCTTTATGGTAAGTGGTGTAGGTCTCCTATTGCATAATTTTGGGTTGGTAAGACAAGGTTGTTTGTTCCTGACTAAGTTTACCAAGCCATGGAGAAGGTAAAAGTTATTGGAGAATGACTTTAGACTGCTTAGAGTCTCCAAAATTCTTATTTGGATGTGATTCAGAGAGAATTGGAGTTTTGGGTTAGTGATTGGATATCCTCTAAGGTTTCTCTAATAAAAGAAGTCATGAGATATGGGAAGAAGGTATTGCTCAGACCCCATTATATTTGGCTATATTAGATTGTGTGGAGCATAAGGGATGTCTCTTATGAAGAAATTGCTAGAAAATTTAGCTTGTATTCATCTTGTATTCCATTTGTCTATGTTGAAAAATTATATGGACGATCCTTCTTTGAAAATGCCTGTTGATGGTATTGGTGTGACAGATCCTTTGTCTTATGAGAAAGTCTCAGTTGAGGTATTGGATAGTCAATTTCGTCGATTAAGGACAGAGGATGTATCTTTTGTTAAGTTGTTTTGGAGAAATCATAAGATGGAGGAAGCTACATAGGAATCTGAAGAAGTTATGAAAGATAAATACTCATTCTTGTTTCCAACGATGGATGAAAGTACATAAGGTATGAGTTTTGTTTCCTTCCTGTTGTCTTTTAATTACCCTTGGAATATATTTGATTTTTTTGTTTTATTATAGTTAGAGTTCCCTAACTTCTCATTTGAGGATGAATGATCCGGAAGGGGAGGGGGAGGGGTAATGTAATACTCTAAGTTCTTAAGCCCTAGACCCTCCAAGAGATGATTAATTAGATTAGTCAATTTACTAAAGTGATGTCATAACTGCCAATGATAATTACTCTGACCACTACTTATGATGTCACATAATGAGTTATGTGGAGGACTCATGGTGTAACACCCTAAATTTTTTTTCCTTGAAAATTCCTGAGTTTTTAAATTCACTACCCAAACAACGACTCTCCTAAGAAGTCATAATGTGTCATTACGGGTCTTAGGGACCCAAGCATAGCCTGGACAGTATATTTGCCTAGAGTTTTTGTTGTGACTATAACTAAGGGATACAAGTAATAAAGAGTCAAAATGAGTCATATAGTCCCATACGTAGCTAAACTAGTGTAATGCCCAAAGTATTCTATTTTGACTATGAGTTGGACCCGCTGAGCATAGGGTGTCTAACGAGTCATAGGCTGTGAGTTACAGGATTACTGTAAGGGGCCCCCCAGCTACTGTCCATACTACGGCTCGTGTTAATTAGCTGTAGTGAGTCATTATGAGTTGTATAGTGACTCGTAGTCACTAGCGATAATTTTTTAGCCTTTTAATTTAGTGAATTTTGATCTATTTTACCTGAGGTAGTGGTATGGACTGCGAACAATCTACGCTGCCTAGACCCCACTAGGTGAGAATACACTGGGTATCTTGTTGTAATTGAGGGAATTTTGGAAATTTCTCTCCTTCCTTACTTAGTACCCACAATCATAAAACACCTTTGGGATATTATTTTCAAACCTTTAGCAATCAAATCTCTCTCTCAAACTATCTAAATTCTCCAAAGTTAAGATACTTAGGGTTTCTAAGAAGTTGGTCATCTAAGGGCTTAAAGGTCGATTTCTCTCCATAAATATAGGTATTTCAGGCTCGTTACTCTTCCCCAATTCTTATTTTATGAAAGTAAGGTGTTTTAAATAATTTTATTGAATAGATTTGAATGTGGGTTTGATATGGTTGAGGGTTTTGGTATGATTGATTCTTGAATTGTTTTCCAAGTTTTTTTGAGTTATTTATTCTTTGAAATTAATGTTTTGAACTAATGGGGTGCATGGGCGTGGGAATTGAAATAAGGAGTCAAGGTACTCCCCCAAATTGGTTTTGAATTATTATATTCCCTCAACCCTCTTATGTAACTGGATTTGAATTGTAAAACTGTCACTTTGTTTGACTTACTTACTAATGATATTGCATTGCATTAAAGGTTAACCGATGAACATGGATTTTTAAGGCCTTGCTAGATAAATTTGATTTAATGAAGAAAGGGGGTCAAGTCTTTCCCCTGAGTTAATATTATTGTTATGGCATAGAGATAAGCTTGAAAGTGTAAAGGTATGATGATGCCCATGGTGTGACTTAACGGTTGATTCTTTGGTTAACAAATAGGGTATGTAAAACTTGTTTAAAATTGGGCTTAATGAGGGTTATGTAGCTACTCTGTGAAGGTATGAGTCTTGGATAACTTATACAGGAAACTTATATTTGCCGATATGAGGTTTGGTCTTGATAAATGTGTGCATAGTTTACTCTATTGATATATATTTGTATCTTAGATTGATATGGGGATGGGGCATTCCTTAGTCTTCCATGATACCTCTGGTTCATGAAGCTAACACACACTAGTCCCATTCAGTAGGGGAAGATGAACCCATTTAGCACGTGGGTGCCTATTTTTATGGTAGAGCTACATAGTCCAGGATAATATTTTCCCATCATGCTAAACCTTGTTCCCTACCCTATCATCTATTATATATATATATCCATGTATGTGAATATGTAAATGGATTTGAAATGGATATGAATTGACATTTTATTTTCCCCTATCCCTGAGTTACATGCTAGTTATCAAACCACTAACTATCTCTAGCTGTTGTATCCCCATAAGAAATAGGCATCGAATATACATTTACTTTTTCTACACAGTGTTAGGTGGATAAATTCAGTTGGGCGGTCGATTGCAGTGAAGTGGTAAGCTTTTATTCTCTAGAAAACTTGATCATTCCATTGGTTTGTTTTTATAAACTAGAACTAAAGAGTTCACATTAACATTTTCATTGTCATTGTCAATTTTAGAGTTGGGGGCATGTCCCGACATTATGTTGTTTTTAAATATGTAGAGGTTTTGTGGATATTATTGTGGATTGTGGATTGATTTTGACACTTTTAGATATCTTTGAGATTATTACTTTTCTATCTTATTATATTTTTGAAATTTAGACATTGTAGGGTGTGTTATATTTGTTTTTGTTTGGTTAAGGGAGCAGTTATGGTCCTTAGCGGACTTGAGATACCAGTCACAGCTAGTCCCTAGTTTGAGTCATGCCAAAGTTAGTATCAGAGCCTTGGTTTCGTGCCATTAGGTATCCACAAAGTAGTGTCAAGTAGAGTCTCTTTTATGAGGGTGTAGCGCACCATACTTTTAAGAGAGAGGCTTCGAGTAATTTAGGAATATTTCTTTTCTTGGGATATACTTTTGGGTTGTAGAGTCTAGGTTGTTAAAATCTCCTCTAATTCCTATTTGTTTGCTTTTCAGATCATTTATAGCAGGAGATCTAATGCTCGTGGAAATACCTCTATCCTTATATGGACACTATGGATGGGTACCATCCTACTTATAGAGTTCAGACCCAAACTAGGGTCGTTGCTTCTTATTGCCCTTATGGAGTTCCACTGGTCCCCACTAATCCTCATCCTGCTAGTGAAACTCCTATCAGTTACCTCAGGGAGATATTTTAATCTTGAGTTCTACTGTTCAATTCTTCTGTTGACCCTATTTGTGACATCTAAGTCATGTCAATCATGTTTTACTGGTGCTTCGGAGAGTTTTTTTTGAGTCCACTAGGGTTGCCCAGTTTATTAGGCTTAATCCTCTGACCTTTACTATCTTAATGGTTTAGTAAGATACTTAAGGGCTTATAGATGAGATGGAGAAGATTTTCTATATGATGTATGCATTTAATTCTGAGGGTGTGAAATTCACTGCATACCATCTGAAGGATGTGTTGTATTAGTGGTATGAGAAATGGGACTTGTCTAGGGGTGATGAAGAGTTTACTTTATGAGAGGATTTTTCAGATGTAGGTAAAGTCTGAGGAGTTCATGAATTTGAAACAAGGAAAGATGATTGTGAAGGAGTATGCCTTAAAGTTTCATCAGTTATTCTATTTTACTTCTAAGCTAGTATCTAGCATGAAGGATAAAGTGAGAAAGCTTGCTTCAGGCTTATCTCGAGGCCTGGCGTTGGAGTTCAAGGATGCCTTGGAAAATAGTTACATGGATATGTCAAGGCTTATGGTGTATATGCTACAGGTTAAAAATTGACAAAAATAAAAAATCAAAGTAGGTGAGAGGTAAAACAAGAGATTAAAAATAACAAAAAAGAAAATAGCCGAATTAGGCGAGAGACAAAGCAAGAGATCTCGGTATTTTGAGTAGGGTGGAGGCTAGAAAAATACTGGTAAATATTATAGGCAGTGGTCTAAGAAGAAGTGGGGGAGTTCTAGTTCTTACTCTATATCTAGTGCTCCATATCCTAGGCCATTTACTGATTTTCACATTCATAAAACATTGGGTTTAAGGCTCAAGAATCCTAATATCAGGACAGTGGGGATCTGTTAGCTCCATTGCTTTCTTCTTTTAGATTTTATGGACAGCTGTACAGTGACTTTTGTGATAAGGGAAGGAATAAGCTTTTCAGATGTAGACAGCCTAGCCATATTCAAAGGAACTATTATTTAGGGGATGTTTCTACTGGCGCTACTAATGTCCCAGTAGCTACTTCCCTATCTCCTGCACCAAAGAGTGTTACTTCTGTCTCCAATATTGGTTGAAATCATCTATATTCTCTTTCCACCGATCATGATTTTGAGGCTTCTCCTAATATTGTTACACTTTTCTCTCACAATGTATATTGTCTGTTTCATCCTGGGTCTACCCTTTATTTTGTCACCCCTTATTAGTCTATCCATTTTGGATTTGGTCCTGAGTATATTCTGAATCCCTTTTATGTGTCGACCCCATGAGTAATTCTATGGTTGCTATAAGAGTTTGTAGAGGTTGTATGGTATATATTAGTGTTAGGAAGAAGTTAGCGGATCTCATTGAGTTAGATATTTTAGACTTCAATATGATCTAGGGGATGAATTGGTTGCACTCATTCTATGTGTCTTTTGATTTTCAAACCCGAAGAGTCAATTTTTAATTTCTACATGAACCGATGCTTGAGTAGGAAGGTAGTTCCTTAGTGCCTATAGGAAGGTTCATTTCTTATCTTAGATATTGGAGGATGATTTGTAAGGGGTGTCTCTACCATTTAGTATATGTTAAGGATTCTAATTACGTAGGCCATTCATTACAATCTGTCCCTACAGTCTATGAGTTTTTCGAGCTATTTCCTAATGTTTTTCCTGGTGTTTCTCATGATTGGGAAATTGAGATTGGGATTGATATTCTTTTGGACACTTGTCCTATACAATAACCTCCCTATAGAATAGCTTCAACTGAGTTGAAAAAGATTAAGGAGTAGTTGAAATATCTACTCGATAAGGGTTTTATTCGCCCTAGTGTTACTTCATTGGGTGGCCCGATACTCTTCATGTGTAAGAAGAAGAGGTCCTTTTGGATGTGTATAGATTAAAGATTATTAAATAGGGTAACTAGGAAGAATAAGTATCCATTTCCTAGGATTGAGGATCTCTTTGATTAGCTTCAAGGTGCTAAGTACTTTTCAAAGATTGATATTCAACTGGGTTACCATCAGCTAAATATTAGGGAGATGAATATATTAAAAACTACTTTCCATACTTGGTATGGCCATTATGAGTTCTTGGTCATGTAGTTTGGATTGAATATTTCCCCGATGATATATCTGGATCTTATAAATCAGGTATTCTATCAGTTCTTAGATTTGTTAATAATTGTATTTATTGATAATATTTTTTTGTACTTTAAGAATGAGTTAGATCATGTCGATCACCTCTACATAGTGTTGTAGACCCTTAAGTATCAACAATTGTATGCAAAGTTCTCAAAGTGAGAGTTCTTATTGAATACAATGACCTATCTGTGTCAGTTTGTTTCTAGTGAGGGGATCATGGTGGGTTCATAAAACTCACAGTGTTTAAGAAGTTTCCTAGACACACGACTTCAACTGATATTCAAAGCTTCTTGGGTATAGCCGGTTACTATATGAGTTTTGTGGAAAGTTTCTCTTCTATTGCGATTGGGTTGTGTATTGATGCAATATGTGTTGATGCAACATAGTAAGGTGGTTGCATATGCTTCTAGGTAGAATGAGAAGAACTATCCAACTCATAATTTGGACTCATGATTTGGAGTTGTTGGTTGTGGTATTTTCTTTGAAGATTTGGCATCACTATTTTTATAGGGTTCATGTTGACATCTATTACTGTCATAATAGTTTTCATTATGTGTTCACCCAGAAGCAGTTAAATTTCAGCCAAATGAGATGGCTTGCGTTGTGCAAGGACTATGATATGAGCCTTTGTTATCATCAAGGTAAAGCTAAGGTGGGTGCTGATGCTCTTAGCAGGTTGTCCATGGGAATCTTTTCTCATGTTGATAAGGAGATGCGAGCTTTGGTGAAGGATATTCTCTATTTGGCTAACCATGGAGTTTATCTTTTGGACAATGAGGATGGTGGTGTGATTTTGCAAGAGGTGGTGATGTTATCTCTGGGTGATGCGGTGAAGGAGAAATAGATCTTGGACCCTATTTTTATGCAGATCAAGGATAATGTAGGTCACCATAAGGTAATGGGTTTTTAGGTTGTTGGTGATGGTATCTTTAGGTGCCAAGGTAGAGGTATGTTCTCGATGTTAATGGTCTACGGGAGAGGATCTTGGATAAGTATCATGAGTCAAGGTACGCTGTTTATCCTGGTTCTATGAAAATGTATCATGATTTCAAAGAGATCTATTGGTGGAATAACATGAAGAAATATATGGACAATTTTTTGGCCAATTTTATAGTGTGTTAGCAAGTGAAGGTGGAGTACTTGAGGGCTGGTTGATTGTGTCAAAAGATTATGTTGCTCATGTGGAAACAGTAAATGATCAATAGGGATTTCTAGACTGGTCTTTCATGGTTTTTCCAGCAGTTTGATTTGATTTAGTCATTGTGGATAGGATCACCAAGCCTGCTAATTTACTACCAGTTAAAACTATTAATCGACAGAAGATTATGCTAAGCTCATAATTCTGGAGATCTTGAAGTTGTATGGTGCTCCAATTTCCATCATATCTGATCGAGGTAATCAGTTCTCATCTCACTTTTGGCATTCCTTTCATAGAGGTTTGGGAACTAAGGTGAACCTTAGCACCGCTTTGCACCCTTAGATAGATGGACAAGGAGAAAGGAATAAATAGACTTTGGAGTATATGCTAAGGTCTTGTGTGATCAATTTTTGTGGTAGTTGGGTTGATCAGTTGTCTCTCATAGAGTTTGCACATAATAATGACTATCACTCTAGTATTGGGATGGATTCTTTTAAGGCTTTGTATAGAAGGATATGTAGGTATCCTATTGGGTGGTTTGAGGTTATTCAGAATAGGTTGTGTGGTCCGACTTGGTTCACCAGGATATAGAAAAGGTAAAGGTTATTTAGGATAGGCTTAAGACCATCCAAATTTGCCAAAAGTCCTATGCATATGTAAGGTGAGGGGAAATTAGTGTACTTGATTGTGTCTCCTATGAAGAGAGTGATGCTTTTTGGGACGAAGGGAAAACTCAGGCCCCGTCATGTTTGTCCATATCATAATTTGATGTGAGTAAAAAATATGGCTTATGAGTCGAAATTACCTCCGAGTTTTGGTTTTATCCATCTGGTCTTCTATGTGTCGATGTTGAAGAAGTGCGTGGGTGATCCCTCCTTGGTTGGTTCTTTAGAGAGTGTTGGTGTATTGGATTCTTTGTCTTATAAGGAGGTCCCAATTGAGATTTTGGATCGACAAGTACATCAGTTGAGAGAAAAGGACATGTCTACACTAACGGCTTTATCGAGGAACTACAAGTCGAAAGAAGCTACTTAGGAAGCCGAAGAGGACTTGAAGTACAAATATCCACTCTTGTTTCGCGCTTTAGGTAATCGTGATTGAGGTATATGTATTCCTTTATATTTTTGCGTTTTGTCTTTGTTAAAGGTATGTGTTGTTGCTTTTGGATTCAAATCGTGCTAATAAATATCTTATCTTATCATTCGGGGATGAACAATCATGAGGGGGGTGGGGGAGAATGTAACACCTCAGATTTTCTGTTCTTTAAAATTCCCAAGTTTTTAAACTCACTGCCTATACTACTACTCTCCTGAAGAGTCATAATAGGGATGCGACCATAGCCTTGCTAGTATGTTGGACTGGAGTTTCTATTGTGTGTAGAACTAAGGGTTTCAAGTCGTAAAGACTGAAAATGAGTCATATAGTCCTATTCATAGCCGAACCAGTGTGAAGCCCAAAGTATTCTATCTTGATTATGACTTAGACCTTATAAGTCGTACAGTCTCTTATTGAGTTATAGGGTATGAGTCACAGGGTTACCATAGGGTGTCTCCCAACAACTGTCCAGTCCACTACTCAAGGTAATGAGATCTAATGAGTTCTTACGAGTCGTATAGTAACCCGTTGTCAGTAGTGATAATATTTTAGCTTTTTAATTGAGGGAATTTTGGACCTTTCCCTTTTCACTCACTTAATACCCACGACCATATACCACTATTGGGACGTTATTTTCATCCCTTTAGCACTCAAAATTCTCTCTTAAACTCTCTAAATTCTCCAAGGTCAAGATACTTAGGGTTTTCAAGAAGCGGTCATCTAAGGGTTTAAGGGTTGATTTCTCTGGATAAATATAGGTATTTCAGGCACGTAACTCTTCCCCAGTTCTTATTTTATGTAAATAAGGTATTTTAAATAAGTTTATTGCATGGATTTGAATGTGGATTTTGATATGATTCAGGGTTTTCGATTTATTGATCCTTGAATTGTTTTTCCATGGTTTTTATGAGTTGTTGATGCTTCGAAATTGATGTTTTGAGCTAATGGGGTGGATGGGTGTGGGAATTGAAATGAGGGTTCAAGGTATTCCCCCAAATTGATTATTTAAACTTGGAATTAGTTTTGAATAATTTTGCTATCTTAACTCACTTGTGTAACTGACTTTGAATTGTAAAATTTTCACTTGGTTTGACTTATGCACTAATGACATTACATTGTATAAATGGTTAAACAATGAAAATGGATTTTGAAGGCCATGTTGGCTATGTTTGATTTATGAATAAAGGGACATTTCCCCAAAAGGACGTGATTGTTATGGCAAAGAGTTAAGCTTGCTAGTGTAAGGGTATGAAGATACCCATGGTGTCCCTTAACAATTGATTCTTGGGTTAATAAATGGGGTGTGTGAAATTTGTTTTAAATTAGTCTTAGTGGGGGTTATATAGCTAAGCCTTGAAGGTGTGGGTCTTGGATGACTTATATTAGAAACTCGTATTTGTCGATATGCGATTAGTACTTGATAACCATGTGCATACACACACACACAAACTATATATATATATATATATTTGAATCTTGGATCAACGTGGAGTTCGGTAATTTGCTGGTTTTACTTTATATCTCCAATTCATGCGGCTAACACAAACTAGGGCCTTTTCAGCAGGGGGAGCTGAACCCATATAGCCCGTGGGTACCTATTGATGATGGTTGAGCTACATAGTCCAAGATAATGTCTTGCAATCATTCTAAAACTTGTTCCCTACCCCAACATCTAATATGTATATATATATATATATATTAATGTATGTGAATTTGTACATTGGTTTTGAAATGTATATGAATTGCCATTATATTTTCCCCTATACCAGAGTTATATGCTAGTGCTCAACCCAATAATTTTCTCCAAATGTTGTATCCCTATGCGATGCAGGCACCGGTGATACTTCTACTTTTCATGGCAGTGTTAGCTGGATCGGTTCAATTCGCAGGTCATTTTTGATTAAGTGGTGAGCTCCATTCTCAGAATGGCTTGATTATTCCATCGGTTTCCTTTTATAAACTATAACTAAAGAGTTCACATTAATATTATCATTGTCATTGTCATTGTCAGAGTCGGGGGCATATTTTGACAATTGGTTATTTTCAGAGTAGTAGTGGTTTTTTGGATATTACTATGGATTGGGTATTTATGTTGACATTCTTAGATATCTTCGAGTTTACTTGTCTATCTTTTTATATTCTCAAAATATATCCACTACCAGTTGTGTTATGTTCTATTTGGTTAGCTTAAGAGGGTGGTCTTCGGTCCTCGGTGGACTTGAGATACCCATCACGTCAAGGCCCTTATTTAGGTCAAGCCCAATTGCCACGATAGTAATGAATCCCATGTTTTTGTACCTTGACAATGAGTCTAGGTTACAACTCATTGTGAGACCTAAGGAGTCGATAAGAGGGACTCATTGTCATAAAAGAAGGATAACCCGGAGTTTTACCCCTAACTATGACTTTTCATGACAACTCGTGATGATAGACAATGAGTCGTCATGAGAGACTCATGGTCAGAAAAGTGAAGGACTAGGTTTTCTATCCTTAGGTAATGACTTCAGGCCATGACTCAGGGTCAGATCTCATGAGTCGTTACCCAAGCCGTGATGACTATTCACATTTTTTAACACATTTTATTTAGGATCTTTTTGGTATTTTCCTCTCTCAGCACTTTTTTCCATGACTTAAAAACACAAAAATGACCCCTTTACCTTTGGATATAAAGATTAACCATTATTTTTCCTCATTAAGTCCAAAGGAAATAGACACTAGGGTTTCATAAAGAATTCAATAATTAGGCAAGTCCTCTTCAATTTCCTCTATATTTTAGGCATGTTGCCAATCCCTAACTTGTCTTTTCACATTGTGTCTTTAATTTTATCACTATTAATGTGATTTAATTGATTGGTTTAAAATCGGGTTAAGGGCCTTCGATTATTATTCATGAATTACTTTCACATGTTTTAACTGGATGATTAATGCTTTAATTCATGATTTTTGGGAGTGAATGGGTTCATTGTATATGGATTGAAATGGGAAAAATGGGTTTCCCTAAATTGATTTATTTTTGGCATGGAATCAGCATTAACCTCAACCCACTTTGTGAACTTGATTTTAAACATGGTTATTCATATAATTTAACTTTTTTTAATCCTTGGTTAATGATTGAAGTTACGTGTAAACTATTTTAATTGTACTTAAAAAGAATTGTGTATCTCACCATAGAGGTGTAGTCTCAAGGGAGGAAGGACAAACATTGGGAACCACGTTTGCCGAAGTTGTGGTCCATGTGACCGTCTTCTGATTCACACTTTATATTTTTGATAGATGTCACCTTGGTGTATTTAGCCTAGATTTTGTTTCCTTGGTACTTGCAGCTAACACGCACTGGGGGCCTTTAGGTTTCTTTTCAAATTTTGAGAATTGTGAATTCTATTTTGTCATAGTTGGGGGAATGTCCCGACCTTGTTTGGTATTTCTGGTTTTAAAGGATTTTGTGGATTGTGTTGGGATGATTGGTTGTCTTGTTTAGACTCTTAGATTTGATTTGATTAATCAATCTTAACAATTATTTTTGTTTAGCTTCCGCTGTTTGTTTAATTTTGATCTTTAGGCCTGCAGGTCTGGCACCATCTACCCTAGTATTTATTTTGTGAGTAAATGAACGAAGCGGGTCAGATACTATTTTAGATCACCAAATACCAATTGGAATCAAGTGATAACACGAAAAAAGAAAACATTATATATTACTAATGTTCTGTAGCTTCTTGAAGAAAAGTATAGACATCTTTGCACTATTTTACAAACTCTACTAGACCCTTTTTGGAACAATGAGATCAACGGACCTAGGGCTCTAATAGAATCTCTGCCACCTTTAAAACCCATCATGAGTGGAACCGACATTTACTCTCCATAGGATAAATATCTAACCCTTAACATGCAAACCTATCACTTATCCAAAAAAAAAGACAAACTAGATATTTTGTATTAAATAAGATACTGTCATCAACAATGAAAATGATAATTATATAGAAATAATGCACACTTAAATACTCCCATAAAATCTTAAAGTCTGACATTAACCGAACTAGAGCCTGTCCGTTTCGGGAATCTCAAGTCCAACCATAACCATAGACCATACCCAATACCCCAACTATTGACTACCCTTCACCCGAAGTCGGATGAATTCCAAACATATAGAAAGATAAAGTAGTATTAATTTGAATACATGATAACAAGTCTATAATTAAAACAAAAACCCACAACCAGTCAAACATCCAATACCAATCCCAATACTGTCAATACCAATACCAATGCTAACGCTAATACCGACACCGCCCATGCTAATAGTAGTCGAACAAAGCCTCTAATCAAATCCAAAGAATATTCACTGGGGAAATTCCCCTGACCATAGCCGAAAACAAAACCAAAAAAATAATAAGGAAATAAATAAACATATAGTATGAAATAGGTTCTTACAAAATATGGTAGCTCACCACTTCAGTATGACTCAAAAGTTGTCCATAAATCACCAACTCTGAGAAAGAAGAGTGGTAGTATAGACGCTTCCTACATTGCGTAGAGATAAAGTGCACTAATATGGTTAGCAGGGCAAACTCTAGCATGAAAATCAGGGATAAATATAAAGTAATACCATTAATCCCAAACCAAATCAAACCAACAGAGATAATCGCATGTAAATAGATATATACATATTTACACGATGTCAGGATAGGGAACAAGGTTTAGGATGCATTTTAACTCCTTCACCTGGATTGTGTAGGTTTACCAACATAATTCAACCTACAAACTATATAGGTCCTGTGTTATACCCTGAACGGTCCCAAGTGTAAGTAGTCGCATGAACTGGAGGTACCATAGATGGCTAGGAATTCCCTTGTACCCTTCCCCCTCTATGATACATATATAATTTTATGGACTTAGGGGATTCCCTTTTGACCCAAAATACCAAGGTCATCAAGAGAACCCCTCAGGTCGGCAAACATGAGTTTCTAGTGTTCGTCCTTAGGACTCACACCTTCACGGCTAGCTATCACAATCCCCATTATTGCTCAATTAAAATATTAACACATGACTAGTAACCAATGTCGGTAGTCAATTATTAAGGAATTATTAAGTGGTATCATCATAACGACTATAGCTTGCAATCAATGTAATTAAGACAAGACTTAGGGGATTCGCGTGTACTCCGTAGACTCCATTGTTAAAATCACTAAGGTGATTCCCATGTACCCTACTAGGTTTTCAAAATCAGCATTAAACATTTTGCCGTTTATACAATGCATTAATTTAAGTAATAAATTAAACCAAACACCATAGGGATTCCATTGTACCCCTAACTTAAATTCCCACCTTTCTCATTACTAGAAACCAATTCTTATAATACAAGGTTAGGGTTATAACCACTTCAAAAGTCACAAGTTTTGAGAAAATCACCATTCTCAAGTTCAACCACCTTACCCACGCACCCACATGTTCTAAACCATATTTAAATTATAGAATACCAAAATCAACCTCTGGGAAGATATTATTCTACAATAAGTTTTCAAAATCCCCAACCCTTTATTTTAAAACCATAATAATACCATGAAAGACATATCTTAAAACATGTGCTCTTAATAAATAACAATGAGAGAAGAGTATCTTGATTGAAATTTGGAGAAATATGGACTAGATAGTACTTTTAGAACCCTAGATTATCACTTTCTTTGAAACCCTTGACTTATCTTGACCAATGAGTTTTAGAGAGAATTTTTGGAGTGTTTAATTGGGAATAATGTGATAATGAAGTCCCAATGATGGTTTTAAGTTTTGGGATCTAGTGGATTAAATTGGGAAAAGTCCAATGTATCCCAACTTAAACTGTAATGCCCCGAAAGTTCCTAACTAAAAATTTATCCCTAAAAGTATCACGCATGGGCTTCTAGACTGAATTATACTAAACTCCTTGTATAATTCCTTAAATTTTAAATTTTCAATACTTATATGACTGAATAAGCTTTTTTTGAATATAAGATTCATCTAAAACGGACACTCGGTGATGAAGTTATGGCTATTTTATGTGCTAGTCGTAAAACATCTTTATTTAGGTGGTTAGCGTATCGTGGAGAGGGTTTAATTAGTAATTGTCAAATTTTAGTGGGACCTTGCAATAGTGGCATGTCCTGGAGGATCCCAATTTCACATTTGTTAATTCCAGTGAGCCTCTAGAATCGTGGTGCATCATGAAGTGAGGTAATTTCCCAATTCTCAATTTTCAGTGATCCACCATGATTGTGACGCATCGTGGTGGCCCATAAAATTGGGTACCCAATTGTGAATTGTACTCTATCTCATTAAGGGTATTTTGGATAATTCCCACCCCCTTATCATTTTAAACACGAGACTATATTCCTAAGTGACCACATTACTCATTTTTTCTCCAAAAGTTCACAAGAACTCACCTTAGGGTTTCAAATTAAAAAACTAAACATTTCAAGATTCAATCGTGGGTTTTCAAAACAAATTGAAGATTTGGAATTCCCAAGTAGTGGGCATCAAGAAACACCTTTTGAAATCCTAAATAAAGGTACGCGGTTTTTTTCTAAAATCTCATGGGTATAGAAATCATAATTTTGAGAAAAGGGTTTTCAGATTTATGAATACAATCGTGTTTTAGAAATCTTGACAGTATTGTTTTGGCCTTTTGACCTTTCCCACATTGATTTGAATTGATATATGTATATATGTACATGTTTTAAGTTAATAATCAAATTGAGAGCATGACCCACATAAAAACCCTCTCTTGATGTGATTGTTCCCATGTTTCACATGATATGGATTACTTTGAAATACATCTTGAAAAGCATGTTACAAAGTGTATTAATTTATGAATATTTGGTTATGAATCTTGAATTCAAAAGAGAGGATTGTTTGTATTGAAAAATGTTGACAATACATATAATGAAAGAGTGCATTAATTTTTCCAAAAGCTCATTGCCACCTTATGTTTGAAGAGTTCTTGCATAGTTTTGACTTACGCTTTCGAAACATGAAATCTCTTATACCATTTGCAAGTTTGGATGATCTGAACTATGTTTTAATGGAAGATCATTCTTATTGCATTATGGGTAAGAATTAGGACTTGCAAGTCTTGGTGTGATGACACTAATTCTGATTATGCCATGATAATTCAGAATAGAATAGAATGCATATTTGAAATGAGACTTTTTAGATGTTGAAACTAGAAAAATGCATGATTCAGAACAGGATAAAATTGAGTATAAAGAGAGCTTCAGTGGTTCCCCAAAACCGTATTTTTTTGATCTGAGGTATTATATCCCGTAAAGTAATTTTAGGCTAGCCTAGTGCCGTGTGGCGTATTAGAATGAAAACTCTAACCCTTGTGGCAAACTTAGGTTGGGGGTTTCCCCGCCGAGTCAATGATGGATTCCATACAGCCCATGGGATTTTAGAATTGTATCGGTGTACCACCTAACTCAGAATTAATATGAAGAACAAAACTGCATTGTCAAGAATGATTTATGATTTTCAAAAAGGTGGCCATGTGTTTTGAAAATTACTTTATGTATGATATTTGAAAAATTTCCCTTAATTATTTTATTTATATAAAAGCTTTATTTTTGAGTAATTTGCATTCCAGTACATCTGTGTTGACCCCTCTCTTCCCTTTAGGTTCTGAGGCTCAGTCTTGGGGTCTACAAAAGCAGTCACACTTATCAGACTAAGTTGCAGTATCTAGTTGATGAGTATTATCTACTCCGGAAGGCTTAGTTAGATTATGTTATTTGTGTCCGTTTTGGTCTACTTGGAGCCTTGTCCTAGTTTTAGACAGTTGTCATATTTTCTTATAGTAGAGATTTCGCAGACTGAGTCGGATATTGTTTGATATAGTTGTTCTTTTCAATTTTCCATACTTATGTTGAAATTTATAATTGAACATGTTTCCGTAGTAGATTATGATTTTGCATTTTCCTTATTTTGACGAATGTTGTGCATGATACTAGATAGAGGAGGGCATTTTGGGCCTTCATGGTATGAGATGTCCGTCATGGCTAGGCCCTAGTTCAAGACATGACAAACTTGGTATCAGAGCACGGTTCATGGTCCCTGGGTGTCTACGAAATCACGTTAGGTAGAGTCTTCTTTATGGGTTTGTAGCGCACCACACTTATAAGTAGGAGGCTACTAGGCGTTTAGGAATGTTTCTCTTCTTTGTGATTTAGTTCGTGCCTCGGAGTCTGAATTAGAAATTATCCCATAATTACTGATCTATTATATTTAAGAAAATAGTTATGCCTCCTCGTCATTCAAACAACCAGGATACGTATGATGATGAAGTCCACCCTACCCATGGGATACGGACCCGTAATAGAGCACATAATCCAGAACCTATTCCTACTCTGGGGTTACCTCCAGTACCAACCAGTCCTCCTTAATCTCCGAGGACAAATATTAACCATCCTCAGTCTTCTCAGGTGGACATATCTAACGTAGAATCCAGATAATCAATTTGCATGCTTGCCTAGTTAGTAGCCGCATAGACTCAAAGGTTGGAGGATATTGGTTTTTCATCTGTTACTTTGGTGGCTTTTAGGGTATGCCAGTTTATGAGGATTAACCCACCCAAATTTTTGAGCACTAAGGTAGGAGAGGAACCACAGGAGTTTGTACACAAAATAGAGAAAATCTTCACAGTTATGCATGTGGATTAGGTGGAAGGGTTGATATAAAATCATACCAACTAAAAGATGTAGCGAACCAATGGTAAAATGAGTGGGAGAATCCAAAAGGAGAGAGTGTTGAGATAATAGTTTCGGATGAGTTCATGGAAGCTTTCCTTGATCGATTATTTTATCTAGAGATGAGGTACGCCAAGGAAGAAAAGTTCATGAATCTTAAGTAGGGGAAGATGAGTTTTCAAGAGTATACTTTAAAGTTTAATCATTTGGTCTATTATGCTCCTGAGATAACGAGTAGTATGAGGGCCAGAGTGAGAAAGTTTGCTTCCGGTGATTTGGAGGATCTACTACTTGAGTGCCAGGGAGCTTTGTGGAATAGTGAATTGGACTTTACTAGGCTGATAGTTCATATACAGCAGGTGGAGGAGCAGAAGAAGAAGATAGCTGAGTCAAGGGAGAAGGACAAGCAGGCAAAGAGAGCTAAATAAGCGGATTAGGATAACAAATGGAAAAAGAAGAAGCTTTAGGGAAAGGCGCAATCTACAGCTAGCGCCCCAATGCCCAGACCTCCAGTTGATAGACGATCTAAGAGTTTTCAGACTATTAATGGACCCAGAACTCTAGATAGTCAGTCGTAGGGTAATGTGTCTCAGCAGTACCGTCCTTATCTATGGTGCGAGACTTATGGTAGGCATCATCTGGGAAGGTGACAGAATGGTGCATTTGTATGTTATTCTTATGGTCAGATGGGTCGCTTTCAGAGGTATTTCCCTTTGTCTAAAAAGGGTGTTGGGGTTGCCAAGTTTCCGGAATACACTTACGAACCACCACCGCCTAAAAAGGGCCCTACTTCAGTTGCTGGAGTAGTCGCAACTGATTGTATGCTTTGACAAATTGCAAGGACATAGAAGCCTTGACAAACATAGTCATCGATACGTTACAAATCCTTTCCCGTGATGTATATGTGTTACTTGATCCAGGGTCTACTTTATCTTATGTGGACCTATTTGTAGCTATTGGTTTTGGGTTTGAGCCAGATGTTATTCCTAAACCTTTCTCTGTTTCCACCATGGTGGGTGATTCTGTTGTGGCTAGGAGGGTGTATAGGGTTTGTATTGTGTTTGTTTGTAGTTGGGATACTGTGGCCGACCTTATAGAGGTTGATATGGTTGGTTTTGAATTTATCTTGGGGATGGACTAGCTTCATTCATGTTATGCTACTCTAAATTGTAGAACCCGAAGAGTCACTTTATCCTTCCCGAACGAACCAGTTATAGTGTGGGAAGGTCATTCTTTAGCACCTAGAGGGTACTTTTATCTTATCTCAGAGCCCATAAACTAATTTCTAAGGGTTGTTTGTATCATCCTATTTGGGTTAAAGATTCTAATGCGGAAAGTCTTCCCCTTCAGTCTGTCGCTATAGTAAATCAATTTTCTGAAGTTTTTCCAGATGATCTCCCAGGAATCCCACCTGATAGGGAGATAGACTTTGTCATTGATATGTTGCCAGATACCCACCCATTTCTATTCCACCATATAGAATAGATCCTGCAGAGTTAAAAGAACAGCTAGTAGATCTCATATATAAAGTTTTATCCGACCTAGTGTTTCGCCCTGGGGTGCACCTATACTCTTCGTGCGAATGAAAGATGGTTCCCTACGTATGTGCATAGATTAATGCCAGTTGACCAAGGTTACAATGAAAAATAAATATCCTCTTCCTAGAATCAATGACCTTTTTTATCAACTTCAGGGTGCTAAGTGTTTTTATAAAATAGACCTTCATTCGGGGTATCATCAGTTTAAGGTTAGGGAGTTGGACATTTCTAAATCATCTTTTTGAACTAGATATGGCTATTACGAATTCTTGTTCATGTCCTTTAGGTTGTCTAATGCTCCTACAGCTTTCTTGGACCTAATGAACAGGTTTTTCCATTAGTTCCTGGAACTATTTGTCATACAGTATAACCTCGATAATTTAATACTCGATAAATTAATAACCTCGCTAAAATAATAATTTTCTTCGGTCCCGAGTCGGGATCTACGTGATAAATTAATAATTCGCTAAATTTATAAGATAATACAAAAAAAAATTCATATAGGTCCCATTTGATATATAAATTAATAATTCATCTGTATCAAAATATTTCATACATAATACATAAGTGAACTAAACAGGTTTCTGAAAATATGAATCTAATGTTGTTTGCATCAAGTTGTTGAACATATTCTTGGAATAGAATACCAGTCATCCATGCTCTTTTATTGGCTCGATATCCGCAATCCATGATTCCCAAATTCACATTCTTGAAACAACGTGGTTTTAAATACTTCCCAATGATCCATAAAGGAATTTTCTCAGAACCATCCTCATTACAGCAAATAACAACAGTAAGTCTTTCTTTATCTTGTTTCTTACCTTCAAGTTGCTTCGTTGCAAGAGAATGATCTGGTTGTAGCCTAAAGAATAGTCCAGTTTCATCCATATTGAAAACATCTTTCTTAGCAAACTGATCAAGTTTCTCTCTGATGGATTGTAAATTGCTCTCCATGGCCTCCATATTAACTGATCCACTTTCTCCAAAACGACGATATTGCTTGATACCGTATCTTGATTTGAAACCGTCTAGCCAGCCTTGAGAAAAATGTAAATCAGGTGTATCGATGGGATACATATTTTTTAGAAGCTCTTTCCCTTCATTACAATTAGTTCCCCATTCATATTAACACGCTCTTGGTAATGAATAAACCACTCGAATTGAGCCTTCTCTAATTCTGGAAATTTGGCAGCTTTATGTCTTTTAGCCACATCTTTTGGAATGTCGGTTGTTGATAGATACTCTGCTGACCTCTTGATCGTGTTTGATATTGTGGATTGACTTCCTTGCAAATTAAACTTCTCTAACACCCATTATTGCAATTGCTTTTGAGTGCATGCTAGATTTTGTTGTTTATACTCACACAGTTCTCTATGTATACCATTAATCATGGTTGATTTTTTAACACCTTTGAGATGAGAAGCCATTTTTTTTGTTTTTTGATTTGAAGACTTGCATAATACATCTATTTATATAGTAACTTAGTTAATGTATGTACGTGTAACTACATACATTAATAATTGAGTGGATTTACACATTTTAATGAATGTAGGTACATGTAACTACATTAATAATTAAGTAGATTTATTTATTTTATTAAGATATACATAGAATATTGAAAATGTATCAGCAAAAATACATGAATTTGGTTAAGTATGCATAATTAATAGTCAATGTAGAAATTAGTTTTCATGTACACCTAGGTACATTCATAATATGGACCCAAAAAATATATAATTTATAAATTAATAATTATTAATTTATACGATTAATTAATACCTCGCTAAATTAATAAAATTTGACGGTCCCAACAGTATTAATTTATCGAGGTTATACTGTAGTTTTTATCGATGACATCTTGATTTACTCTAAAAGCGAGGAGGACCATTCTAATCACCTCCGAATAATTCTTTAGAGTCTTGAAGATCATAACTTTTATGTAAAATTCTCCAAGTGTGAATTTTGGCTGAATGCTATTGCTTTCTTGTAGCACATTGTGTCTAGTGAAGGGATTAAGGTTGATCCCCAAAATATTGTGGTAGTGAGGAAATATGCCAGACCCATGACTCCAAACGACATTCAGAACTTCTTTGTTTGGCAAGGTATTATAGAAGGTTCATAGAGAGTTTCTCTTCCATAGCTGCACCACTTACAAAGTTGATTCAGAAAAAGGTGAAGTTTTTATGGTCTGACTCTTGTGAGAATAGTTTGGTGAAGTTGAATGACAAGTTGACAATGGCTCCTATTTTTACTCTTCCGGAAGGTACAGAGGGTTTTGTTGTGTACTGTGATGTGTATCGTGTGGGACATGGGTGTGTTCTTATGCAACATGGTAAGGTGGTGGCTTATGCATCTAGGCAGTTAAAGGTGAATGAGCAGAATTACCTCACTGATGACTTGTAATTAGCAGTTGTGGTATTTGCGCTTAGAATTTTGAGGAATTATCTTTATGGGGTACCTGTTATCATTTTCACTAACCATAAGAGTTTGCAGTGTGTTTTCTCATAGAAACAACTAAACCTCAGGTAGGGGCGTTGGATGGACCTTTTAAAAGACTATGACATGAGCCTTCACTATCATTCAGGTAAGGTAAATATTGTATCCGATGCCCTTAGTAGATTGTCGTTGGGCAATCCTTCTCATGTTGAGGAAGGAAAGTGAGAAATGGTGAAGGATGTTCACCAACTTGCAAATCTTAGAGTACGACTCCTAGATTTCAAAGATGAGGGGGTGGTTATTTCTGTTATAGCTAAATAATACCTTTGTGCAGAAGTTAAAGAAAAGCAGGTCGGAGATCCCATCTTGATGAAAATTAAGAATGATGTGGGTCAGCAAAAGGTTATATAATGCGAAATTGGTGCTGATTGTATTTTGAGGTATCAGGGTATATTATGTGTACCAGATGTTAGTGGTTTATGGAAGAGAATCCTCAACGAAGCCCACACTTCGAGGTATGTTGTTCACGCAGGCTCTACTAAGATGTACCATGACCTGAAATCCATATATTGGTGGAATAATATGAAGAGTGATATGGCTAACTATGTTTCCAAGTGTTTGAATTGCCAACAAGTTAAGGTGGAACATATGAGGCTAGGTGGTACTTCTCAAGAGATATCTTTGCCTTTATGGAAATGGGAGATGATCAATATAGACTTCATTTCAGGTCTTTCGAAGTCCTGAAACCAGTATAATTCTATATGGGTAATTGTAGATAAGCTGACTAAGCGCACTTTCTGCCTGTCAGGACTAGCTATTCGGGAGAGGATTATGCCAAGCTATTCTTAGCAGAAATAGTTCGTTTGCATGGGACACCTTTTTCTTTAATATTTGACTGATATATGCAGTTCTCTTCTCAGTTTTGAAGATCATTCAAGAGAGGTTTAGGTACCCAAGTGAACCGTAGTACTGCTTTTTACCGCCAAATGGATGGGCAAGCAGAGAGTACCATTTAGACCCTTGAGGATATGTTGAGGTCCAGCGTAATTCACTTCAAAGGCAGTTGGGTAGATCATTTTCCTTTGATAGAGTTCGCATATAATAATAGTTTCCATTGCAGTATTAAGATGTCAGCATTTGGAGCATTGTATGGAAGGAGATATAGGTCTCCGATAGGATTGTATGAAGTAGGTGAGATATAGATGTTTTGGCCTGATCTTGTTCAACTGGATATGAAATATGTGAAAATTATAAGAATATGACTTAAGACAGCTCAGAGTCATCAGAAATCCTACGCCGATATTAGGAGAAAAGATCCAGAATTTAAAGTTGGATATTGGGTATTTCTTGTGGTTTCTCTTATGAAGGGAGTCATGAGAATCGGGAAGAGAGTTAAGTTAATTCCTCATCATATAGGACCCTATCAGATTATGAGAAGTGTAGGTGGTGATGTATATAAGATAGAATTTCCTTCGAGTTTGTGTTCCGTCCATCTAGTATATCATTTATCTATGTTGAGGAAATGTATTGGAGACCATTCATTAGTGCTGCCTGTCGAAGACATCAAAGTGACTGACTCCTATCCTATGAAGAAGAGCACATATAAATTTTGGATCGCCAAGTTAGAAAATTGAGAAACAAAGAGATAGCCTCAGTTAAAGTGTTGTGGAAAAACCATAAAATAGAAGAAGCAACTTGGTAATCCGAAGTTGACATGAGAGCTAGATACCTAAATCTTTTTGACCGAGTAGATGAAGTAATGGAAGATAAAATCCTTTTCTTATTCTTTCTACGCCTTAGTATACTTGAATTCATACTTGTCTGTGTTCCGCGTCAACATTCGGAGACGAATGTTCCCAAGGGGGTATATTGTAATGCCCCGAAAGTTTCTAACTAAAAATTTGTCCCTAAAAGTATCAAGCATGGATTTCTAGAGAGAATTATACTCAACTTTATTTGAAATTGTTTAAATTTTAACTTTTCATTACGTAGATGACTGAAAAATCTTTTCGTAGATATAAGAGTCATCAAAAACAGACACTCGGTGATGAAGTTATGGCAATTTTATGTGCAAGTCGTAAAACATCATCATTCTGGTGGTTAGCGCATCGCAGAGAGGGTTTAATTAGTAATTATAAAATTCCAGTGGGACCTCACAATAGTGGCGCATCACAGAGGAACCTAATTTTTCATTCTTCAATTTCCAGTGCGACTCCGCGATTGTGGTGCATCACGGAGTAAGGCAATTTCCCAATTGTCATTTTTCCAGTGAGCCACCGCGATTGTGGTGCGTCGCAGTGGCCCATAAAATAGAAAACCCAGTTTTAATTTTTACTCTGCCTCATTAAGGGTATTTTGGGTAATTCCCACTGCCTTACTAGCTAAAACATGGGTTCCCAACTGACCATATTACTCATTTGTTCCCCAAAAATTCTCAAGAACTCACCCTAGGGTTTCAAATTTAAAACCTAAACATTTCAAGATTCAACCGTGGGTTTTCAAAACAAATTGAATATTTGGAATTCCAAAGTTGTGGACATCAAGCAGAACCCTTTGAAATCCTAAATACAGGTACGCGGGGTTTTCCTAACATCTCATGGGTATAGAAATCATGATTTTAAGAAAGAGGTTTTCAGATTTATGAATAAATTCATGTTTAAGAAATATTGACGGTATTGTTTTGGTCTTTTGACCTTCTCCACATTGATTTGAATTGATATATGTATATATGTACATGATTTAAGTTAATATGCGAATTGAGAGCATGACTCACATGAAATCCCTCTCTTTATATGATTGTTCCCATGTTTCACATAATATGGATTGTTTTGAAATGCATCTTTAAAAGCATGTTACGAAGTGTTTTGATTTATGAATCTTGAATTCAAAAGAGAGGGTTTTTTGTATTGAAAATGTTGAAAATACATATAATGAAAAAGTGCATGGATTTTGCCAAAAGAACATGACTACCTCTTGTTTGAAGAGTTCTTGCATAGTTTTGACTTGTTTTTACGGAACATGAAGTCTCTTATACTATTTGCATGTTTTGGTGGTCTGAACTATGTTTTGTTGGAAGATCATGCTTATTGAATTATGGATCAGAATTAGGACTTGCAAGTCTTGGTGTGATGATACCAATTAAGAGTATGCCATGATAATTCATAACAGAATAGAATGCACGTGCTAAATCAGACTTTTCAGATGTTGAAACTAGAAAAATGCATGATTTAGAACAGGATAAAATTAGGCATAAAGAGAGCTTAGGTGGTTACCCGAAGAACGCATGATTTTTGATAACTTGTTCCCCAAAACTGTTATTTGCCGATCCGAGGTATTATGTCCTCTAGAGGGATTATACGTTAGCCAAGTGCTATATGGCATATTAGAATAGAAACTCAAACCCTTGCGGCACACTTGGGTTGGAGGCTTCCCCACCGAGTCAATGAAGGATTCCATACAGCCCATGGGATTTTAGAATTGTAGGGATGTACCACCTAGCTTAGAATTAATATGAAGAACAGAAATTGCATTGTCAAGAATGATTTATGATTTTCAGAAAGGTGCCCATGTGTTTAAAAAATTACTTTATGTATGATGTTTGACAAATTTCACTCCATTATTTTATTTATATAAAAGATTTATTTTGGAATGCTTTGTGTACCAGTACATCTTTATTGATCCCCCTTCCCTCTATGTTCTGAGGCTCAGTCTAGGGGTCCAAAAAAGCAGTAACACTTATCAGACTGAGTTCCAGTGTCAAGTTGGTGAGTGATCTCTACTCCGAAAGGCTTATTCAGATTATGTTATTTATGTCCATTTTTGTCTACTGGGTCTTTGTCCCAGTTTTAGACAATTGCAAGATTTCCTCGTAGTAAAGATTTCGTATACTGAGTCGGATGTTATTCAATTTTCCATACTTATGTTGAAATTCAGAATTGACCATGTTTCCATAGTTGATTATGATTCCACATTTTCCTTATTTATAAGAATGTTGTGCATGATTACCATCTAGAGGAGTGCATTCCGGGCCTTCATGGTTCGGGATTTTCATCACGGCCAGTCCCTAGTTCGGGTTGTGACATAAATGCTTAAAGGTGTCTCCTTTACCGACGAGTGAACCATTGACTCGTAACCTCTCCTTATGACTCGTGACCATGAGTAGTAACAAAGACAGTAACCATGACTGCCATACATTGTAAACCTTATGAATCAACCACCCAACTCGTGACCAGACCCTTCGAGTCGCAAGTTCTAATCATAGGCAAAATAGAACTCAAAGGGGTTAGATACTAGACAACATACGATTTCACCTAACGACTCGTAACCTATCCTCATGGCTCTTAGTGAGACACTTACACTCATATCAGAGTCAAGCCATAAACTTACTGATTTGGTTATGTCTCATCCTTATAACCTATACCAGTCCTTATGACTTGTATCCCTAAAGTTGTAACCCAGGAAAAAACCCAAACACCATCTACTGGACACCCTACGACTAAGGCCACCTGACTTGTCAAGAAACCGTATGACTCATATGGTTAAGTCATAATCAAGGAACTGAGGTTAAAGCTCAAGAAAAATTTTAAGGGCCAAAAATCCAAGGCATTACATTCTCCCGCTCTTGGATCATTCATCATCGAATGATGGTTCAAGGAAAGCAAGCACGATTATACTCCATATACCTATACTCTTACCTTTAACTAAGTTAGAAAACAATAATATCAAGAATAAAATATACCCTAGCACGATACCCGAGGAATTGAAAAAGATGGCTACTTGGACATCATGTCCTCCTCATCCTCCCAAGTAGCCTCTTAAACCTTGTGGTTCCTCTATTGAACCTTTACCACATCTACTTCATTCATCTATAATTGACAAACTTGCTACTATAAAAATTCAATGGGGACTTCCTTATAAGACAAATGAATACAAAATACCACTATCCTTGATATGCACAATCAGCGATGGATCACTCACATACTTCCTCAATATTGACACATGGAACACCGGGTGAATGGAACTCAAACTAGGAGGAAACTCTAATTTATATTCAACATTACCAACCCTCTTCAACACCAGATATGGACCAACAAACCGAGTATTAAATGTTTCTTTCTTACCAAACTGCATTACCCCTTTCATGGGAGATACCATCATAAATACCCTATCACCAACCTCAAACTTTAACTTCATACCACCCAATACAAGAATGACACCTCCTACCATACAACGCCTCAATAGGGTCCATACCAATATTATAGTGATAATTGATATTATACTCAAACTCTATGAAGGGAAAATAATGGACCCAACTACCACCATAGTCAATTACGTATGCCCGAAGTATATCTTCAAAAAACCTGAACTGTCCTTTCCTCTTGCCCATCCACCTGCGGGTGAAAAAAGGTACTAAGGCTTACCTTAGTTCCCAAACCTCTTTGGAATGATTTCCAATATTGAGATGACAACTGAGTACTATGATCATAAATGATTAAAACTCGAGTACCATGAAATTCCTGATCTCCCTAAAAATTAACTTGGAATAATCCTCAATTGAATAATTAATCCTTACTAGCATGAAGTGAACAGACTTAGTCATCTATGCATGATGACCTAAATCGAATCAAACTAATTTTGTGATCGGGTAATACTACTAACAAAATCCATATTGATTACATCTCATTTCTATATAGTCAATTTAATCTCTTGAGATAACCCACCGGACCTCAAGTGTTTGACTTTACTTGTTGACAAACCATGCATTTAGCCATAAAAATGAGCATATGTCACTTTATATTGTTTCGCCAATAAATCACCTTAATATCATGATACAACTTTGTCAAAATAAGATGAATAGTATAAAGTAACCCATGAGCCTCTGACAAATTACTTTCTCATAATCCATCCATATCAAGAACACATTATCTACCTTGGTACCTTAAGATACCGCTACCATAGTCTCAAAAGCCATTACCCTTTGCTAAACTACATCTCTCTTAATTCTCATTAAATTAGGATCCAATGCCTATTTCTCTTTTACTTCTGCACCAAGAGATGACTGTGCCATATTTTACACAAACAAACCATCAACCATCCTATGAGTCCAAGATGCAAACTTCAAGGCTAGTCAAATCGTGAATATCTTTCACATATTATTGCTTCTCCTCATCCATATTAGCTAGACTCTCTATGGATAACATTCTAAGAGTATCAAAAACAATGTTAGCTTTACCTGGGTGATAGTAAAAGATTATGTCATAATACTTGAGTAGCTCAAGCTATCTACTCTGTCTGAGATTAAGATCTTTCTAGGTGAAAACATATTGTAGGCTCTATTGATCTGAAATTATATCCACATGAACTCCATACAAATAGTGATGCCAGATCTTTATGCGAACACCACAGCTAATATCTCTAGGCTACGAGTCAGGTAATTTCTCTCATGCACCTTTATCTATATGTAGACATACGCTATCACCTTACTATGTTTCATCAAAATGCAACCAATTCCCATACGGGATGCATCACAATAAACCACGAATGCATCATTACCCTTGGGCAAGGTTAAAACTAGAGCTAAAGTCAATTTTTCTATTAGATTCTCAAAACTACCCTCAGAAGAATCAGACTACAAAAACTTTACCTTATTCTGAGTTAGCTTACTCAACGAGAAAGCTATAGTTGAAAAATATTCCACAAACCTCCAGTAGTAACTGGATAAACCAAGAAGCTATGAATGTCGATTGGATTCATGGGTTTAGGCAACTTCTTAATGACTACAACTTTTTGTGGATCCACCATAATCCCTTCACTAGATATGACATGACCAAAAAAGTGACAGTATTCAACCAGAATTTACTTTTCAAAAATTTGGCATACAACTACCTCTCTTTCACGATTTTTAATAAAATATAGAGGTGATCGGTTTGATCCACCTCACTCTTGGAATACATCAAAATATCATCTATGAATATAGTGATGACCATATCCAGAAACTAATAGAAGACCATGTTCATTAAATCCATGAATGTCGTTGGGGCATCCCAAAAGACATGACCAAAATGTCATAGTGACCATACCGGGTTCAGAAGGAAGTCTTACGAATATCCACTTTCGTAATATTTAATTAATGATACTTGAACCAAAGATTGATCATGGAGAAAAACTTAGCACCCTGGAGTTGATCAAACAAATCATCTATCTTTGGAAGAGGGTACTTATTCTTTACCATTTCCTTATTCAATTGCAAGTAATCAATACAAATCTGAAGGGCACCACCCTTCTTTTGCACTAATAGAATAGGCGCACCCTATGGGGACATACTAGGATGGATGAAATCCTTGTCTAAAAGGCCCTTTAATTTCTCCTTAAATTCCTTAAACTCATATGTATCCATTTATTCAGGGGAATAGAGATAGGATGAGTGTTCAAAACAAGATTAATCCCAAAATTGATCACCCTATCGAGAAAGACACCAGGAAGGTCATCAGGGAAAACCTCAGAATATTTATTCACCATCAATATAGAATACAAGGAAGAACTTTCTGAATTAGAATCTTTAACTTAGAATGACAAGATGATAATCTACAATCTTTAAGATATGGTATGAACCTTTCCTTGGGTGCAAGAGAACCACCCTCCCACTCAATACCCAGCTTATTAGGGAATTTTTAAATGACCTTATACGCTTGACAGTCTAGATAAGCATATCATTAGTGAAACCAGTCCATTCCCAATATGACATCAAAATAAAATATGCCTATTTGAAAAGATCCACCAAAGTATCTCAACCACCCCAAGATAGTACGCAACCCTACAGTCACTTCTAGCAAACACAGAGTCACCCACAAGGGTAAAAACAGATAAAAGGTACAAAATACACTCAGGACCTACACCAAAATCCACAACTACAAATGGGTTCACATAAGAAAGAGTGGACCCCAAATAGTGTAGACAGTACATATCACGAGAAAATAGTTTCAGCATACTAGTAAAAACATTAAGAAATACCTCAGACTCTTGACAAGTACTGAGAGCCTAGAGTCAATTTTGACCATTGCGAAAGATATATGGTGCACCATTTTGTGCATGAGATAATGAAGAGGCAACAAAAACCTTATTTTCCCCAGAAGCAACCATACCAAAGGGATAGTTTCTAAGAATATACCTTGGCTAACCATAGTTAAAGAACTTGTCCTTTCCCTCATCACAGAAACCCCAATGTAATTCACAACAAAATATACCTGGGGGATATGATGGAACTAATTGGACCCCACTAACATAAGATTAGGCACCCTATGACCTAGAAATATCACCACCCTAAA
This sequence comes from Capsicum baccatum var. pendulum, assembly GCA_030864225.1. Taxonomy (NCBI): domain Eukaryota; kingdom Viridiplantae; phylum Streptophyta; class Magnoliopsida; order Solanales; family Solanaceae; genus Capsicum; species Capsicum baccatum. Next base: position 165,735,211 of record CM061560.1, read on the forward strand.
AATACCCGTAACCAGATGACTTTGGGTAGGGAGAATTGGACGTCGAGTAGGACCCAAAATTTCCCCACTTCCTCTTAGGAAACTTCACCATCCCTACCACTCTTCCATTATCCTCCATCCTGCTAAAAAAATCTAAACTTCTTACTTCGCCTCTCTCCTATTTCTTCCTACTTTGCCTTCTCTTCCTCAACCTGCTATTTTTACACAACCATCCTAGAGATAAATATATCCTTGTTTAACAAGATAGCTTTACTCTCCAAAATCAAGTCTCTGGACAACTCAAAAGTGAACTTCCTTATTCTATCCCTTATACTAGATACTAATTCTGGAGCATATCGAGATAATTGGTAAAACTTTAAGGCATAGTCTTTGATAGAAATCTTACCTTGCTTTGGGTTAACAAACTCCTCTTCCCCCTCAACTCTTGAAAAAGAAGTGGTTAAGAAAATCTCAGGAAAAGTCCTCCCACAAGCTGGACTCATTAGCTATACCTCTGAGCTGCTCCCACTCTTCACAACACTGATAAACTATACTTTTCAATGGTAGGTTGCAAACTCCATACCTTTTACCTTAGTAGCATGCATAACCTAGAATATCTTTTCCCTTTTATACATGAATCCCTGAGGATCCTCCTTAACTTTTATACAAGTAAACACAGGGTTCAACCTCATAAATTGGAAAAGTCTAATGGCCTCAGATAATGGAGCAACAGAATCCACACCCTTAGATTGAGAAGCTACTAACTAAGACAACATATGAATAGACTGATGAAATTTGTCTTTTGTCACGTCAGCCCAAGGAGCTCGAGAAGGTCTGGTGGAACTCTAGAAGGGCAATCAGGAAAGGACCCCTAGACTAGGTTTGGACCTTATAAGCAGGGTGTGTCCCATAAACATTATCCTTGGGTGGGACAGAGGAGTTTCCAGGAGCTTCAGATCATCTGTGAGGAATAATCTAAAAAGTGAACAAATGAGAATTAGAGCAATCCAAGACCTTAGACTCTACACCCCAGAAATAGAACTCAAGAAATAGAAACATTCATAAAGGGCTCATAGCGTCTCCCTTATGAGTGTGGTGCGCTAGACATACTTCAAAAGACCATAGACCACCCCTAATACCCCAACTATTGACTACTCTTCATACGATGTTGGTTAAATTCAAAACATATCATAAGATACACTGCCCATGCCCATAGTAGTCCAACAAAGCCTCTAATTAAAAGCAAATAATATCCATTCGGGACATACCCCCAACCATAGACAAAATAAAACAAAAAAAAATAAAAAGGACAAAAATAAATTCATAGAATGAAATGGGGTCTTCAAGAGTATGGAAGCTCACCACTTCTTTCTGAATCAAAAGTTGTCCCGCTGTCCCTGAATCACCAAGTCACTGAGTAGAAGGAGTAGTAGTATGTTCGGTTCCTGCATTACGTAGGGATACATAACCTGAAGACGGATAATAGGGTGAACTGTAACGTGTAACTCAAGGAACAATATAAAGTAATACCATTAATTTAAAAACAAATAAAAATAATATAGATAACTATATTCAAAAACACACACACATATATATATACCATTCTGGGATAGGGAACAAGGTTTAGCATGCATTTTAAAACCTTAACCTAGACTGTGTATGTTTACCATCATAATTCTACGAACGGGCTACATATTTCTAGTGTTACCCCCTAAACAGGCCCTAGTGTATATAGCTATATGAACTGAAGATACCATTGATAGCCAGGGATTCCTTAGTAACTTTCGCCATCTATGATACATAAAATTGTGTATTTACTTAGGGGATTCCCTTTTACTCCACAAGCTTAAGGTCATAAAGACCATCCCTCATGTTGGAAAACATGAGTTTCCAAAGTCTGTCCTTTGGAATCACACCTTCACGGCTAGCTATCTCAATCCCCACTATTGCCCAATTAAAATAATTAACTCGTAATCAATCACCAATGCCAGGAGTCAATTATTAATTCATTATTAAGTGGTATAATTATACCAACTATAGCTTGTAAATAATGTCATCAAGCCAAGACTTAAGGGATTCTCATTTACCCCCAATGTTTTTTATAAAAATAACTTGGAGGATTCCCATGTACCCCACAAGGTTTTAAAAACTATCATTAACAACTCTACTATTTGTGCAATGCATTAATTTAAGTAATGAACCAAACCAAACACTTTAGGGATTCCATTGCACCCCTAATTCAAATTTCCATATTTCGCATAACTAAAAACTAATTTTTACAACACATGTTTAGGGTCATGACCACTTTACAAGTCACATGTTTAGTGAAAATCACCATTCTCATGTTCAACCATCATACCTATGCACCCACATATTCAAAACCATATATAAAACATTGAAAACCATAATTAAACCATGGGAAATATTATTCTATAATAAGTATTCAAAACCCCAAACCATTATTTTAAAAGCATAAGAATACTATAAAAGCCATGCATTAAAATATGCACTTTTAAAAAAATAACAATGACGAAAGAGTAAAATGCCTCAAATATTAAGAAATTTGGAAGAGATACCACTCTTAGAACCCTACAAGATCACTTTCTTTGAAAACCTAGCCATTGTTAGGACAGAGAGTTTGAGAGAGAATTTTGGGAGTGTTTTATTGGGAATAAAGTTCTAAGAAAGGTTTTAAGTTGTACGGTCTAAGGGGTTAAAGTGGAAAATATCCAAAGTTCCCCCATCTTTAAAGTTAAAAAAGTGTTGCCTTTCACTACGAGTCAACCATTGACTCATAACCACTCCTTACAACTCGTGACCATGGTTCATAGCCAAGACAATGACCATGACCCCCAGAACTCAACCACCCAACTCGTAACTAGGCCCTACGACTCATAAAGTCCAATCATAGGCAAAATAGAACTCAAAGGGGTTAGACATTGGACAACCTATGATTTTACCTTATGACTAATAATCTATCATCACGACTCTTAGTTACCAACTTGTACTCAGAGCAAAGTCAAACCACAAACTTAATCACAGCAATTAGCTTAAAGCTTAAGCAGTTTCTAAGTGCCAAAATCTAGGGTGTTATAAAGTCATTGCACCAAAACACTACAATATCAAAAGGGTTCAACCAAAAAATAATTTAAAATGTCTTAGTCCAAAATAAAGAACCTAAAACTAAGTGAAACACTCATGGGACCTAAAATATATTTCCCACCCTTGAGTTCTAATGCTATCTGATTTAAAATTAAGGTCTACAAAGAATCTTTGAAATATTGTATGCACCTAACAAAAGGAAAATAATGTGTATTATTAGTATATAAAAAATAACAGTCTAATGGTAGGGTCATCACCCAAACCAAAATAAGATATATGAACAAATAACCACAACTTAGTAAAGCAAGAACAACAATGACCACCTAATATGAAACCTTAGCCAAGTTTATGAAACTCAACCTTATTAAATTACAACTTAGAATTTAGTTAATAAAAGTCAAAATCAACAAAAGTCAAGTAAAGACTATGATTACCAACAATTTATCCTAGTTAAAAAACTATGACTTAATTAAAGATATCAACCATGCCTCAATTACACTAGTAAATAGAAAATATATAGTTATCCCACTCAATTACATTAGTAAATAGAAAATATAGAGTTATGCCAAAACATAAAACTTAACCCTGACCATTCAAAGATAATTCAAGCAACAAAAATGGTATTAATCATGAAGTCTAGTTCACATCAAGAAACCAAATATATCAAGTCAATAGGTAATCCCTATTCACCCAGGAGACCAATATAACAAGTAAGCATATAACCTTAGTTCAGTCAAGAAAATATGCCATACTAACCTATACCTTATATACATGATAAGAGTTCTATAGTCACCCACTAGCAACGATATATAAGGACCAAGCTCTTATTCATGTACCAAATATTAGGCATCAAGTGTCTGTCAGACTTGTACCAGCAAATCCTGTAGAGATATCCAAATACTGGTATATCTCACAATAACCAATAAATTTCACAACAATCATAACCACAATGATAATCAATAGTAACACTTATAAAAGTAACAATATTTATATATAAGTTCATTGCATGTGATTAAAAATTAGGATATCAACTAGTCATTCACTTTCCTTGAACATACATTTTAAATAGCAATTTCAAAGAAGATTTATCATGTACACATAAAACAAGTTGGGTGTTGTAATGACCCTTATAGTGAAATTTTGAAATTTTTGTATTTTAACTATTTTCCTCTTCATATAGTTAATTTATATTATTTATGAGTTTTAAAAATAGCTGGCATGGTCCCGATGCATTCAAAAATATTTTATATGAGTTTGTGGTTTTTTATATCTTTAAAGGGAATGGTTTGAATTTAGTCAACACTTCATGGTTCAAGCATCAGATGATAATTCTAAAAATTCCATTACATCCTTAATGTCAAATCTAGTTTAATAGAAGAATTGGTTCAAGTTCAAAACCTTTATTTTGCATTTTAACCCATCATTCAAAAACTAGTTAATATAGCCTTTAAGGGTTTTCGAGGTTAATTTGTCATAAAATATCTTTTTTCATTAATTTGATTATTCTATTAGGTATGTAATATGTTTACTGATCAAAGTTCATTATTGGTTCAGGTTCATAGGATTCTAAATGATTTTTGAGAGTCAAAAATAAGTTCAAAATTGCATGATTTTTGGTGCAAAAGTTCTTCGTGAATACGGTGGGGGTCACGCGAATGCAAAGAAAGAACTTTTTTTTCTTTTCAACACCAAAATTTATCCTTTACAAAAATATTGGGGGTTCCATGAATGCAAAGAACAATAATTTCACTTGGACAATACTTAAAATGATAGATCGCAAAGTCTTAGTATTTTTGACTTTTTTGGAGCTAGGAAGCTCCATTTTGGGAGATTCATGATGTTTTATTCTTGTATGATCATTCTATATGTGATTATGCTATCATATTTGTTCATTTTTCATGAAAATCCATTCCTCGTTTCAATATTTCTAGCCAAAGTCAAAATTTGAAACTCAATTCTATCATTTTCAAAAGTTCCAAGCTCATTTTTTTAGAGTTTTAAACTAAGTTTTATTGATTTTTACTATATGTGAGATTCAAAACTAGTATTTAATTATTTTCATTGATTAAATCACATTTTTATTTGAAGTCTTTGATATTAAAATTGATTTGGGGGTTTTTATTCGGTAAAGTACAAAATAGGATTTCTGCGAATCTAACTCAAATTTCACCTAGTTTGTGCATGGGTTTTAGATATTGACACCCATTGATATTAAGAACTTAATTTTAAAATAAAATTTTGATTTTACCCTTATTTTTTTAGATATGATTTGAAAGCCAATTTTGGACCCAAAGCAAATATAGTCAATATGGTTATCATTGGACTTTTTTTTTACTTATAGGTGTCATAGTTATTAAATTAGATGTGTTTGGTGTTGATTCAATGGAGTGTAGATTTTTTGGGGGTCTTTGAATGGATTTTAAGTGTGCGAATATTTTATCAAGAAAAGTTGAGATGTACCTTGACTTTTTTTAAAGCATTTATTTGTTGTATTCTCATTTACTTGTAATTTATGAACCAACTAGGATTAGGGATCCTAGTTAGATAAAATGGCGAGCATCTCCATAGCTACCAAAGTCTTTTGTTGGATTAGAAATACATTATTACATTTTTGTTAGTTAGTAATTACTACTTGTAAATAGTTATAGAATAAAATATAGATAGTTAACTTATTGATCTTGAATAACTGATATTGAGCCTATTTTACAGCTTGAATCTTATTTAGATGACTTTATTGTGATGATCGATAATTAGTTCCTTTTATAGAATAATTATGTTATTATTGTAAGCAATATAAAGATTGAGCTTTAGATTATAAATGAACTTGTAATAGTAGATGAAGCTTATCATATGAAATAAGTTAAGTTAAAAGAGTTTTGTGATATATTATCATTTGGATTGTTGTTAATTCTGTATTACCCATGTGGGGGATCATGATATTATTACTGTCTTGAAAATTATTATTATCGTATGACTGATAGTCAATTTTGTGTATATTCTTACTGATTTGTAGTATATATTACAGTGATGCCCGAGTAAGGGATTAAGTTGATATTATTATCTATGATTGTGCATTTAGTTGGCATATTTATTATTGTTTCTTTGAGTTAGGGTTTAAATTTTTATCAAAGCTATGTTAGTGTATTATATTATTTTTATCATATTGAAGATGCTCAAATAAGGGACTTTAAATGATTATTGATGTCATGCATAACTATTTATACCAGTGGTGCCCTACAATGTCTTACATCATGGAATATAATCATATAGAGTTGTTCCTAAGCTCACTTATACTTGTCATGAATTAATTCATATTTCATGTTGTTTGGTCATGAGCATATCATCAGTCATATCATTCATACATGTTCATGAGATTGACTGATAAGTAGTATCACTTAGGTTTTCCCCATCAAAAAAATGATATTTTTATTAAAAACTTGTCCAAAAGTTATCACTGATAAGATTAACTAAGATATTTTATGAGATATTATTGTCAACTTGATCCATTAACATTATTCATATAGGTATATGAGATATTGTGGTAACCTTTATCTGTAAATACTAGCAAGAGAGGTAGATTTAAGATTAAGAAAAGTATATGGGTTGCAAAGTTCCAATGGGTCCTACTTATGAGGCAGCTTTGCTCCATAGCATAATGTAAAAATTTATGCAATAACTATCAAATATTCATCATCATTTCATCGTCATCACTATGCTGCATTGCATTATTCTCATTACATTAACATTCCTTGGTATAATTTGGTATTGTGTTAGTATTTACTCTTATATTGTATTACCATGATAGAACCTTGTTTGTGATATTGTGTTTGAGTACTCATATCACTTCTTTACATCATCTAATATCATCCTATATTAGTTGGGAGGTTGAGGTATTATGTAAAGTAAGGAATGGTTATGGGTTGATCGAAGGGATAATGGTATATCACCTTTCGATAGTATGTTGTAAATATTTATAGATACACTCACCCTGTTCTTATCCAATTATACTGGATGATTATAATTAATTAAGCCTGTTATATCATAGTGAGTCTTTTTCATAATAATTTTTCTTATTGTTGAATATAAAATTAATAGTGTGACTCACCTAGATCAATGTGCTGCCCTATTTTTGATACATCTATTAACAGTTGTGATGGGCTACCCTGATAGGATAAGGTACGATAATATGATGAATTTATAGATGATTTTGGAAACTTTTGGTAGCTAGGGTGGTGGTTTTTACCATCACTTTGAATTAGAGTCAATTATCGATGTGCTTACTGTGTACATATGGTTTAATACCGACCATTTCTTTTCTTTGCTTTTCTTGTTTTCTAGCCCCCGTGCAGGCATTGATATGAGTAGTAGTTTCTAGATTATTTTCTTTCAGTATTGATGTTTGCAAAGATTTGGGTGTTGGCTGACAGACTTTAAGTTTACTCGAATCTTTTTTTTTACCTTATCCTTTTAATTGCATCTAAGATACTTTAGACAATTGTTTAGTTTTAATCTATAATAGAGGCTTGTACTAGTAATAACCAAACCTCAGATGTATCTTTCATACTTGTATCTCGTGTATATATATATATATATATATATATATATATATATAGGATTACTTCAATTCTTTTGTTTTCGATTTTTATTTCCTTATATTCATGTTATTTACATTAAGTTAAACTTACTTGTCTAGAGGGTGTGACAAATGTCATCACATGCCTATTTTGGGTCATGGTAAATTTCAACTACGTTAAACCAGCACTTACCAAAATCCAAGCCCGAAATTCTCTAACAAACTTGAGATTTACCCTTTTTTGAAACCTCGACTTAATTATGATTTATAAACATAAAAATAACACATAATTAATTAAATGACCAATAATATCAAGGATTATAATCTAATCCTGAAACTCCAGAGCCAATTTTATGAATAGTCCTCCCATTATAGGGGTTTCTATGATAATTCTCCATACTCCTATCAGCATGATGGTTTAGATATTGAATTATCAATATGGCAAAGTAAATTACTAATTTTGAACAAAAAACCAAGTTTTATTCCCAATTCACTTAATTACATCACAAAAAATTCTCGGTTAAGTTAAATCCTCCCCTAAAATACTTAATCTAGTGTTTGTAGTAGTTAACAATCAAACTACGAATTTACAGAAGGAAAAACTTACCTTTATGAAGAGTTTTGATGAATTTTCAGTTGAAATCACCCTAAATATCCTAATCCATGTTTTGAATAATAAAATATTTGATATATTTTTCTACATTAATCAATTCACATCCCGCTAGAGCGGCGTATCCAGCTATAGAGGGATCCACTTTTTATGGCGGGATTGATCATTACTGACCCCTATTATAGAGGAAAAATTCTTTCTATTGCGGCATAGTAGTAGTAGCCTGCTACCTATTATAGCAAGTGTGATAAGGTATAAACTCAAGACTAACCCCTTTTGCATAAAGTTTGATATCGAGAGTTTAATTTGTCTAAATAACTTTTGAAATATTTTGTGGATTTCTTATCATCTTGGGTATCATAAAAGTATATTAAATCCTTTCACATTTATCCATTTTATTTTCAGATTGCCCTAGAGCACTCCTTGCTCAAAATTTATCCTAGACTAAGCTTGAAATTTCTAACTATTAATCTAGGAAACATCTTAACCAAAATTGTGTCATGCTTGAAATAACTTTAAAGATAAAAAGGATTGTTACAATAAGACATTGGGTTTAAGTCCCAAATGAAATGTATTGATTGTAATGATTACCAAGGAGAAGTAATTGATTTTGATGAAAAGTCATGAAAAACGCCCAATTAATTTGTTCCATTCTCCTATGTGAATGTGAGGCAATATGCATATGTCTTGAAGAATACAAGTGGTTGAATGAAAGAACACTATGGGGTTCTTAAAATGGTCCTTCGAAAGTGAATTTTATTCTTACTATCAATTTGGTATGCAAGGTATTGGAAATTCGATTGTAGTGGGATAAAAAATTTAATTTATAAATACTCCATCAAAAGAGAGAAAAATAATGTGAAGTCACTGTTGATCTTTCAAAGTGATGTTGAGATGACTCATATAAATATGACGAATGTCTCACATGACACTGAGATTATAAAATAAATTATAAGCTAGGAACTGAGTGACAGAATTATGATATAATATATTATAGCACAAAATAAAGCTATGTGATTAGTACTTTAAATGTACTGGTATGCTAAATGAGGTAGGCTGGTATGCATGGTGACATGAACAGAAATAATAATTAACTGGATATGCATGTAAAACATGTTGTACTTAATAGAGAGGATGGAATCTGTAGATACTGAAAATGCATGAAAACCTATAAATACTGAGGATGCATGACCAAGCATATAACATGAACAGATTAAAATTTGGAAACAAAAATACTGAAATAACTAAAATCTGTATGCTTTGTTCAAACAACACTAAGACTAAATAATTGAGCTAGCACTGTAGCTGAGACTTTATCTGAGACTGTGGGTGGTATCATCTAACAGGCATTCCATAATTTGAGCTAATCAGGGTCTAACCTGGAACCCCAGTCGGAAGGGTATTAATAGAATGCCACGGTTACCAACGATGGCTTTGTAAATCCACTAAACTCATTTAATGTCCAAAGGACTTAGGGTGTCAAGGTTGAATTGACGGGTGACCTCCGCAAGATAGTCAAACCTAATTTGGCTGGTGACTTCTCATACCCTACACTGGCTATATAGTTCTGGAGTATAGGCATTGTTACTAACAACTATACCTATTTAATGGGGAAGCCGACATCCCTTTACGTGCTCGGTGCTAAATCCTACTTCCAACTGAAAGATATTGAAATACAAGACTGTTCTAAGTTTATCAGACTGGTAACTAATGACATGCACGACTGACATGAACATGACACACAACTAAAACTAAGCATGATAGAGAGAAATCATAAGTAAATAAATACCTTATACTGAATATGGATTGGCAGAGAAAAGAAGAGGGTACTTTGTCTACATATCTTCCTCTGCTTCCCAAGTGGGTCCCTCAACGGACTGATTCAGTAAAAGAACTTTGACTAGTGAAACTTCTTTGTTCTTTAATCTATAAATTTAATGAACAAGAATTTTGACTGGAACATCATAAAAGGAATGACTATTCTGATTCTCTGCACTTTCTAAGGGAACAACTACCGCTGGATCACCAATACACTTTTTCAACAATGAGATATGGAACACTAGGTGTACTGAGGCTAAATCTGAAGGAAACTGAGTTTCCCTTTCTTGACAAATTTCTTCACTCCTTTCAGTAGCGAGATTTTCAAGTACACAAGATCACTAACCTCAAACTCGAGATCCTTTCACCTCACACTAGCATTAAATTTTTGTTAGCTCTGAGCAGTCCTAAGTCTTTCTATAATCAACTGAACCTTCTCAAATGCATCAAACCATAAGTCAGGCCCTACTAGTGCGGCCTTACCTACTTTGATCAACATCTCCTACCATAGAGATCTTCAAACGGAGCCATATAGATACTAGAATGATAGCAGTTATTGTATGCAAATTCAATTAAAGGAAAATGGTTATCCCAACTACACTAAAAATCAACCACGTATGCTCTCAGCATATCTTCTAGTGTTTGAATGATTCTTTCTACTTGACCGTCTATTTGAGGGTAAAATATTGTATTGAGGTGGACTTGGGTACCAAGACCCTTTTGGAATGCTTTCCAGAAGTAAGAGAAAAACTAGGTACCTCTATCAGAAATGATAGATAAGGGAACACCGTACAACCTAACCAACTCTCTGAGATAGTGTTTGGTGTAGTCCTTGGATGAATAAGAGGTATGGACTTGTACGAAATGGGCTGGTTTGGTCATCCTATTACGATTACCCAAATGGAATCAGGCTGATGAGGTGTATATGGCAAAACTATCTCAAAATCCATGTTCACTTCCTCCCACTTCCAAGTAGGATTACTGAACTCCTGCACAGACCCATTAGGTTTTTGGTGCTCAATCCTAACTTACTGGTATATAGAGCACTAAGCCACAAACTCTGTAATATCTGTCTTCATCCCACTTCACCAATAGATCTCCCACAAATTGTGGTACATCTTAGTGGCCCTTGAATAAATAGAGTAATGCGCACCAGGCGCTTGTGTGATAATTTATTGCCTTAAATTATCAACACCAGGCACATATAATCTACCCTATAAATGCAAAACATCATCTCTTCCTTAGGAGAAAACCTCCATTTTATGGTCTTTGACTGATTGTTTTAACATAACCAGACTGGGGTCTCTATCTTACTTTTCCTTGACCTCAGAAACTAAAGATGATTCAACACTACTCTGCACACACACACTACCCTCTACTGAGTCAACTAAAATAATACCTAGTCAGAAAAGTTGATGAACTTCTTGAGCTAACTTCTTTTACCATCCTCAACATGCGCAAAAATACCCATAAAAAATCTACTGAGAGCATCAGCCACTACATTGGCCTTTCCCAAATGATATAGAACACTTATGTCATAATCCTTCAATTACTCTAACCACCTTCTTTGACACAGATTCAAATCTTTCTGAGAGAATACAAACTGAAGGATTATGTGATCTATGAACATATCCCTATGCACCCCATACAAGTAATTCCTCTAAATTTTAAGGCATATACTATGGCTACTAAAGATCATGAGAAGGGTAATTCTTACTATGGGGTTTAAGATATTTTGAAGCTTAGGATATGACCTTACCTCCCTACATGAGAACACAACCTAAACCTACCCTGTATACATCAAAGTACACAACAAATCCATCTGAACCATCTGGTAGAGTCAAGACTGGGGATTAGGTGACTCGAGTCTTCAAATCCTAAAAGCACTTCTCATATACATCTGATCACTGAAACTTAACTTTCATCTGAGTCAATCTGGACAAAGGGGATGTAATAGAAAAAAATCCTTCAATAAATAGATGGTAATTGCCAGTTAAACCTAAGAAACTCCTAATATATAATGGAGAGATAGTTCTAGGCCCATTTATCACCGGCTTAGTTTTTTAATGATCAACTCTAATGCCATCACCAGAAATAATATGGCGAAGGAAAACTAGCGATCTTAGCCAGAATTCATACTTACTGAATTTAGCAAACAAGTGGTGTGCTCTTAGAGACTGAAGTACTATTCTAAGGTGGTCTACATAGTCACTTTCGCTACGAGAGTAAACAAAAATGTTATCAATGAAGGCTATGATGAACATGTCTATGTACTATTTAAAAACTCGCTTCATTAGGTCCATGAAGCCTACTGGAGCATTAGTATGACCAAAGTACATGACTAGAAATTCAAAGTGACTATATTGGCTTCAGAAAGCTATTTTTGTAATATCACATTCCCTGACCCTGAGCTGATGATATCCTGATCTGAGGTCTATTTTTGAAATATAGCTAGCAGCCTACAGTTTATAAAACAAGTCATCAATTCTAGGAAGTGGATATTTATTCTTGACTGTGACTTTGTTCAACTAACTATATTCTAAGCACATTCTAAGAGAACCATCCTTTTTACGAATGAATAAAATAGGTGCACCCCATGAGGAGACGCTGGGTCTGATGATTCCCTTATCTAAGAGATCCTTCAGCTGTTCTTTCAATTCTTTGAGTTCAGCTGGAGCCACTTTGTACGGAGAAATAGTTATGGACTAAGTTTCTTGGAAAAGGTCTATTCCAAATTCAATTTCCATTTTGGGAGGAACCCCAGGGAGATCTTAAATAAATACATATGATAATTCATTTACTACTGGAACTGACTCAAGAGTTGGAGTTTCAAAGTTAGAGTCTTTAACTTGCACTAGATAGTAAATACACCCCTTTGATATCATATTTCTCGCCCTAATCTACCAAATGAACTGACCCCTAAGAACTATGGTACTACCTCTCCATTCAAGGACTGGTTTATTTGGTAATTAAAAATGAACTATTCTTTTTATACAATCAACTGAGAAATAGCATGTGTAGCCAATCAATACTGAGTATAACGTAAAAATACGTCATCTCTAACTCCACCAGATTAATTAAGGTAACTTTCTGAGATATTGTGACTAGACAATTCTTGTATACCCATTTGCATACAATGGAACACCTACTGTGGTAGACACTGAAAAAGGCTCTGTTAGTGTTTTGGGACTGACTCTGATGTTGATGGCTATATATGGAGTTACAAAAGAAAGAGAATCTCCAGGGTCTAGTAAAGCATAAATATGAAAGTAAAAGGCCTGCTACATACGAGTAACCACATCAGGAGAACTTTCCCATCCTTAGTGGGACTGAAGAGCATATAATCTATTTGAACGATGACCACTGGTAGAACTAGAACTAGAGCCCTGCTGAGTTGGGCAATCGGATGGAACTGTCGACTGATGAGACTAGTCCTATTGGTGCACATCTCTAACTTTCTGAGAAACTACCCGACACTCCCAAATCCGATGGACTGGCTTCCCACACTTGAATAACACATCACTACTCGCTCTACACTCACCCTGATAGAGTCTGCCATATTTCTGACATATAGGATTTATACGAGCACTGCTAATACTGACCTAGGACATAGATCCTGGTGCCCTATCCCTATTTTAATTTCTAAATTTGGGTACTAAGGCACTGGCTGGAGAGGGTACTGGGGATAAAGACCTTTGATGAAACTGAAGATGGTTACCACCTTCAGACTTTGGCTGAATGAACTTAAGATTACCCGTCTAAGCTCTCTTGTTTCTTCTCTCCCTCTCCTTAATCTTCTTTTTTTCTATCTTTTAATCATGGACCATCAGCCTATAAAAATCCATTTCACTAATAAGCATTGCAATCCTACACTTCTTGATCATACTATCAGATACTCTAGACATAAATTTTCTCATTTTGTACTTGTTATATGCTACCACATGAGAAGTATATCTAGCTAACTGAGTGAACTTTGGGGAATACTCTCTCATACTTATGTTTCCTTACCTCAAGTTAATGAACTCTAACACTTTAGCCTCTCTCAACTCCAATGTGAAGAATCTGTCTAAGAAATCTATGGCAAACTTTTCCTACTCTACAGGCATTGTATCAACACCACTATCTACTTTCTACTACCTAAACCTAGTATGGGCTACATCCTGCAACTATTAAGAAGCCAACTCAACACTCTAAATAAATGTCACCCCTATAGCATCCGTTACTTTTTGCATCATACCAAAGAATTCTTATGGATCATCTTCAAACTTGGATCCTATGAAATAAGGAGGATTCATCTGGGGAAATCCCAAATTCTAGTCATAACAGTATTGTCCACTAGGATGGCTAGAACAGTAGATGGCTGTTCATTTTGTGCTACTACTAAATTGGCTAGAGTAGTGAACGCAGCCTTGAATTCTGTGTGAGAGTCGTGCTCGTCCGGAGGATCTGCCTAAATGGGTTGCGGGGCTGGCTGATTTCCTATTCTTCTTCCATTCTTCTTAGGAGGCATGTTCTATAAAATAAGGAAGAAATGGATTAGACCAAGATTATAACTTGAGCTAATGCTCACATGCATGAAATGAATACTGAAAAAAGAGAAACTTGTCCTAAACTCCTTGTAGCCTCTCGTCCATAAGTGTTGCGCGCTACACACCCATGCACAAGAATCTACTTGATGTAGTTTTTAGACTTCCTAGGACGCTTTAAAACCTCAGGCTCTGATACCAAGTTTGTAATGACTAAAAACTACACCCTAGTCATTATGCAATTCTTACATTATTGAAAGACCACAAACTAACTCATGAGCTAGTACCTACTATAAAAACTGGATAACTGACTGAATTGAAAAATAAAATATGAGTCTACAGTAATAACTAAATAAATCTAACACATTAATGATAAACTGAAAAACTAACTATAATGTATGAATACTGAATAACTGACTTTAATGTCTAAAAATCCTCTAAAATTGACTAACTAAATATGAGTTGATGGGACAGGCCCCAACTAACTATTAACTAAGACATAAAATAAAGTCAACCTATCCTCAAAGTATGAGGACTCACCAATGCTACTACTGAGGATCTGATAAGCTAATCTCGAGCCAAGAACTGAGCGTCAAGACCTATGATATAATACATCATAGCACAAAAAAATATATGCGATCAGTACTTTAAATGTACTGGTATGATAAATGAGGTAGGCTGGTATGCATGGTTTCATGATTAGAAGTAATAATTAACTGGATATGTATGTAAAGCATGAAGTACTGAATAGATAGCATGGAATTTGTAGATATTAAAAATGCATGAAATACTATAAATACTGAGGATGCATGTCCAAGTATATAAAATGAACTGAGGAAAATCCGTAAACTAAAATAACTAAAATCTATATTATTTGGTCAACCAACACTAAGGCTGAATAATTGAGCTAGGATTGTAATTGATACTATATCTGAGACTGTGGGAGGTATCATCTAACCGATATTCTCCAATTTATGCTAATTGGGGTCCAACCTGTAACTCCGGTTGGAAGGGTGTTAATACCATGCCACGGGTACTAACTATGGCTATGTGGATTTACTAAACTGATATAATATGTAGAGGACTAAGGGTGTCAAGACTGAACTAACGGGTGACCCCTTTGAGAGAGTCAAGCCATATCTGATAGGTGACTTCTCATATCCTACGTTGGCTACGTAGTTCTGAAGTATAGGGACTTCTAGTAATGACTCTACCTATCTGATGGGGAATCCACCATACCTATACTTGATCGGTGCTAAATCCGACTCCCAACTGAAAGATGCAGAAATACTAAACTGTTCGAAGTTTATCTAGCTGGTAACTGACTATTCTAACAAAGCTCACAGTATATTCTGAAGACTATTCTATAATGTACTGATACTAGATTAAGTAAACAACTATGGATTCAGGGTATTCAATACCCCAAGGACTCATAACAACTATAGAAAAATGACACTAAAGCTTGAAGGAAAAAACATTAGTGCTTTTATTTAAATAAATCACTTTTCTAGGCATTTTAGCAAACACTTGTAGTTCAGGGTTTAAAACAATCATAGGAATGTAATGGGACTTATAGGAATATCATGAATGCAGCATGATTTATCTAAATCATTGTTTACAACAATAAATAATGATATAAAAGCACGAAGGGTTGAACAATAACAACACTATCATGGTAAAATAGAGAATCATCAAGACATGAAAGTTCATGAATGAAGTCACAATTTAAAATTAAATAACTTGAATAGATCAAAACGTGTAAATTAAATAAGTTACTTAGACTCCATCGGAGAAAGGAATCCATGGATGAACATCTAAAATACCTGGGATAATGAATTTCTTGAAGTTCTGGGTGAGATTTTGAGGATTGGCCTTGAATTTGAAAGCTAGGGTTTCTTGTTCTTGGAAAGAGGATCTTTGATTGTTAGAGGAATTGAAATAATGATGACTACTTAGGGTGTTTAGGGGTTAAATTTCATGTTTTAGGTTAATTAGGGCCATGGAAAAAATACCCAAATACCTCCGAACAAATTTAAAAATAAAAGTAGAAAACTGAAGACCCCGATTTGTATCCTTGGCGCTTTGCGTCACTATTGTGCCAAGCCATTGGATTTGTACAGCTTTCAAACTGGTCTGTGGTGTGACGTAGGGAAAATTGTGGTCCTTCACTTATTAGGACCTGGATGTTCACCGCAACGCGGTGGAATCGTGGAGAGACACTGGAAAATGCCAAATGCCAATTCAACCTTTGGCGCGATGTGCTAAGATTAATTATCTCTACTAGAAATAGCCAATCATCACTTAGACTAGCTCCACGATGCTCTAAGTCTTAAAATGACAAGTTATAAAGACTTAAACTTAAGTTCTTCATAACTTCTTACCCGGTTATCGGATTTAGGTGAATTTTATATCGTTGGAAAGCTAATTGTATTTCCTACACAATCGCAGTTTCTAAACTGAAAAATAATGAGTGCTTCAAAAACTTTTATTTATGAATACTCATGTATTAGGTCATAGATTATTCAAGGAAAATACTGAACATTAAAATTTATCCCCGTTGGGATCATTCTTCCTAGAGTGAAACTAGTTAAGTTGAGGAAAATTGACGGACTGAGCTTACACACAGAACAAGCATATCTGATGCATAGATTACATGACTGAACTGATTTGTAAATGTACGACTGACATGAACAGGATGTAAAACTTTAAGAGGTATGGACTGGTAACAAATGGTATGATTTGGTCATTCTATCCATGATGACCGAAACAGAATCATACGAATGACGAGTACACGATAAACCTATCACAAAATCTATGTTCACTTTCTCCCACTTCCATGTTGGAATACTGAACTCCAGCACAGACCCACTAGGTTTCTGGTGCTCAATTATAACTTGCTAGAATGTAGAGAACTTAGCCTCAAACTTTGCAACATCTCTCTTAATCCCACTCCACCAATAGATCTCTCACAAATTGTAGTATATCTTAGTGTCCCTAGATGAATAGAGTAACACGCACCTTATGCTACTAAAATAATTCATTGCCTCAAATCATCTATACTAGGAACACACAATTTACCCTAACAACGCAAAACACCATCTCCCCCTTGGGAGAAAACCTCCACTTTATAGTATGTGTCTAATTATTTTAACCCAACTAGAGTGGGATCTTTATCTTGCTTCTCCTTCACGTTAGAATCTAGATATGATTCGTCCCTAGTCTGCACCCACACACTACCCTCTATTGAGTTGAATAAACGGATACCTAGTAGGACAAGCTAATGAATTCCTGACCTAACTTCTTCTTACCATCCTTAACATGAGCAACACCACCTATAGATAATCTACTGAGAGAATCAACCACTACATAGGCCTTGCACAGATGATACAAAACACTCATGTCATGCTCTTTTTGAAAGAGCACATACTGAAGGCTTTTATGATCTGTGAACACATCAACATATACCCCTTACAAGTAATGCCTCCAAATCTTTAAGGAAAATACTACTGCTGCTAACTCAAGATGATGCGTAGGGTAATTCTTTTCTTGGGGTTTAAGCTATCTGGAGGAATGGGCTATGACCTTACCTCTCTGTATAAGGACACAACCTAAACCTACATTGGATGTATCACAGTACACAACAAAATAATTTGAACTATCTGGTAGAATCATGACTGGGGCTGAGGTGAGTCGAGTCTTTAACTTCTGAAAACACTTCTCGCATGAATCTAACCATTGAAACTTAACTTTCTTCTGGGTCAATCTCGATATAGGGGATTCAATAGAAGAATAACCTTTAATAAATCGAATGTAATAGCCAGCTAAACCCAAGAAACTCCTAATATTTGATGGAGAGATAGGTCTAGTCTAGTTTCTCACTTTCTTGGCCTTTTGAGAATCAACTCTAATTCCATCTCAAAAATAATATAGCCAAGGAATGCTACCAATATTTGCTAAAATTCATACTTACTGAATTTATTAAACAATTGGTGAGCACTAAGATTCAGAAGTACTATTCAAAGGTGGTCTACATGATCTCTTTTGCTATGAGAGTAAACAAAAATATCATCACTGAAGATTATGATGAACATGTCCAAGTACTATTTGAACACTCGGTTCATCTGGTCCATGATGGTTGCTGGGGAATTAGTGAGACAAAAGGACATGACTAGAAATTTGAAGTGACTAGACTTGGTTCAACAAGATATTTTTGGAATGTCACATTCCCTGACCCTGAGCTGATGATATCCTGATCTGAGGTTTATCTTTGAAAATCCCTAGCACCCTGAAGTTGACAAAACAAGTCATTGATTCTATGAATTGGTTATTTATTCTTGACTATGACTTTGTTCAACTGATAGTAGTCTATGCAAATTCTGAGAGAACCATCTTTCTTGCGCATGAATATGTATGTCCCACGAAGAGACACTGGGTCTGATTAATCCCTTATCTAAGAGATCCTTCAACTATTCTTTCAATACTTTGAGTTTAGCTGGATCCATTCTGTATGGTGGAATATTTATGAGATATGTATCTAGGAGAAGGTCTATTCAAAATTTTATTTTCCTTTCTGGAGGAACCCCGAGGAAATCTTCAGGAAATACATTAGAGAATTCATTTACTACTGGAATTGACACAAGAGTTGGAGTTTCTGGGTAAGAGTCTTTGACTTGCATAAGATGGTAAATACACTCCTTTGATATCATCTTTCTCGCTCTAAGCTACGAAATCAACTAAACCCTAGGAGCTATAGTACTGCCCCTCCATTCAAGGACTAGTTCATTTAGGAACTTAAAATGAAATATTTTGTTTCTACAATCAACTGATGCATAGCATGAATGAAGCCAATCCATGCCGAGAATAACATCAAAATCTATCATCTCTAACTCTATTAGTAAACTGAGGTAACTCTGTGAGATATTATGGCTAGACAGTTCCTGTATACCTGTCTGGTTCTCCTAAAGTTTTGGAAACACTTACTAGGTAGACACTAAAAATGGCTCTGCTAGAGTTTTGGGGCTGACTTTGAATTTGATGGCTATAAATGGAGTTAAATCAGAAAGAGAAGCTCCAAGGTCTAGTAAAGCATAGACAAGTAAGTGAAAGAGCTACTACATACCAGTAACTACGATAGGAGAATTTTCCTAATCCTAGCAGGAATAAAGACCATATAATTTGTTTGGACACTAAGAACTAGTAGAAATAGTAGCAGCACCCTACTGAGTCGAAAAACCAGATGGAATTGATAACTAATAGGACTGGCCCTGTTGGAACATATCCCTAACTTTTTACGCAACTACCCGACACTTCTGAATCTAATATCCTGGCTTTCCGCACTCAAAATACATATTACTACCCACTTTACATTCACCCTTTTGGTGTCTACCATATTTCTAACATTGAGGATATCTACAAGCACTATTAACACTAACTTGGGACATAGATCCTGGAGCCCTTTCCCTATTGTCCTTTCTGAATTTGGGTACTGAGGCACTGGCTGAAGAGGGTGTTGGGTATGAAGACCTTTGATGAAATTGAGGATAGTTACCACCTTTTGAATTTGGCTGACTTAAGTTAAAATTACCTGTTCTAACTCTTTTATTTACTCTCTCTATTTCCTTAATCTTTTTCTCCTCTATTTGTTGAGCATGGAAAACCATCCTAGAAATATCCATCTCACTAATTGGCATTACGGTCCTACACTCCTTGACCACACTATCAGACACTCTAGACATAAATTAGCTCATCTTAGACCTGTTATCAACTACCACATGAGGAATATATCGAGCTAACTGAGTGAACTTCGGGGAATAATCCCTCACGCTCATGCTTCCATGCATCAAGTTAATAAACTCTAACACTTTGGCCTCTCTTAACTCCAATGGGAAAAATCTGTCAAAGAAAGCTGTGGGAAACTTTTCCAACTCTACATGCCCTGGATCAACACCCCTATCTACCTTCCACTGCTTAAACCAAGTATAGGATATATCCTACAATTGGTATGCAGCCAACTAAATACTCTGACTAGATGTCAACCCCATAGAATTCATTAACTTTTACAGCATATCGATGAATTTGTATACATCCTCTTCAAACTTGGATCCCGTGAAAGAAGGAGGATTCATCAGGGTGAAATCCTAAATTCTAGTCGTATAAGTATTGGACACTAGGTTGGCCAGAACATCAATTGGCAATTCATTTTATTCTTCTACTGAATATGCTATAGTATTGAACACAACCCTAAATTATGCATGAGAGATGTGCTCATCCAGAGGACCTTCCTGGACGGGCTAAGGAGCTGGATGATTTCCTATCCTTCTTCTATTCTTCTTAAAAGGCTGGTTCTGTAAACGTAAGGAATAAATAGTTTAGACTGAGAGTTTTACTTCAACTCATGCTCACTCACATGACATAAATACTAAAAGAAGGGAAACGTATCCTAAATAACTTGTAGCCTCTCATCCATAAGTGTGGCGCATTCCATACTTATGCACAAAACTCAACTTAATGCAGCTTTTAGACTTCCTAGGACACTTTAAAACCTTTGGCTCTGATACCAAGTTTGTAACGACCTAGGACTACATATTAGTCCTCACACGATGCTTACAGTCTTGAGGGACCACAAGCTAACCATGATCTAGTACCTACTGTGAGCAATAGATAATATGATCATAAATGTGAAAGAATACTGACATGCCATAGGGTTTTAATTACTTAATTAAGAACTAAAATATAAATCTGTAAAAATAACTAACAGAATTTGATAAAATAATGGTAAACTGGATAACTAACTATAATTTTTGAATACTGAATAACTGACTCTAATGTTTGAAAAGCCACTAAAATTGACTGACTAAATATGAGTTGATGGGACAGGCCCTAAATAACTACTAACTGAGACATGAAATAAAGTAAGCCTGTCCTCGAAGTATGAGGACTCACCACTGCTATTGCTGAGGATCTTATAAGTCTAATCGCGAACTGGGAACTGAGTATCAGAACCCATGATATAATCCATCATAGCATAAAAGAAAAGGTATGTGATTAGTACTTTGAATTAACTGGTATTCTAAATAAGGTTGGCTGGTATGTATGGTTTCATGAACAAAATAATAATTAACTGGATATGAATATAAAGCATGGAGTACAGAATAAAGAGCATAGAATCTGTAGATATGGAAAATGCATGAAAATTTATAAATACTGAGGATGCATGACAAAGCATATAACATGAACTGAGTAAAATCTGTAAACTAAAATATTGAAATAATTGAGATCTTTATGCTTTGGCCAAACAACACTAAGACTGAATAATTGAGTTGGGACTATAACTGAGACTGTGGGAGGTATTATCGAATCGACATTCCCCAATTTGAGATAGTCAGGGTCCAACCTATAACCATAGTTAGAAGGATGTGAATACCGTATGACGGGTACTAACGATTACTATATGGATCCACTAAACTAATATAATAGCCAAAGTACTAAGGGTGCCAATTCCTGAACTAACGGGTGACCCCTGCGATATAGTCAAGCCAAATATGATGGATGACTTCTCGTACCCTAAATTGGCTACGTAGTTCAAGTATATAGGGACTAGTAATTATGACTCTGCCTATTTGACGGTGAAGCTTGCATCCATACACTTGATCGGTGCTAAATCTTACTCTTAACTGAAAGACACTGAAATACTAGACTGTTCTAAGTTTATCTGGCTGGAAAAAAACTGTTTTTACAATGCTCACAGTACATTCTTAAGACTATTCTATAATGTACTAATACTATACTAAGTAAACAACTATGGATTACAGGTATTCAATACCCCCAGGACTCAAAACAATAATAGTAAAAAGACACTAAAGCTTGAAGGACAAAACATAAGGGCTTTTATTTAAATCAATCACTCTTGTAGGCATTTTATCAAACACTTGTAGCTCAGTATTTAAAACAATCATCGGAATGTCATGGGACTTATTGGAATAGCATGAATTCAACATAATATATCTAAATCATGGTTTAATTTAATAAATAAAGATATACAAGAATGAAGGGTTGAATAATAACAATACTTTCATGGTAACGTAGTAGAGAAATGTCAGTACATGGAGGTTCATGGATGAAATCAAAATTTAAAATCAAATAAATTGAATAGATAAAAAATTGTAAATTAAAAAGGTTACTTGGACTCCATGGACGAAAGGAATCCATGCATGAACATCTAACATACCTGGCATAATGAATTTCTTGATGTTTTGGGTGAGTTCTTGAGGATTGGCCTTGAATTTGAAAGTTAGGGTTTCTTGTTCTTGAAAAGAGGATTTTTGATCGTGAGATGAATTGAAATAATGATAACTAATTAGGGTGTTTAGGTGTTAAATTTCATATTTTAAGTTAATTATGGCGGTGGAAAAAGATCCAAATACCCCTGAACAAAGTAAAAAAAATAGAAGTAGAAAACTGAAGATCCTAATTTTTGGCCTTGGCATAACGCGCCACTTTTGCGCCAAGCCACTGGAATTGGACAACTGGGAAATTGGTATATCACATGAAGTTGAGAAAATCACATCCCTTAACTGATTGGGACCTGGAAGTTCACCGCGATGGGTGGAATTGCAGAAAGACACTGGAAACTGCTAAATGTCAATTTTGCCTTTAGTGCGACGCGCCAAGATCATGCACCTCCACTGAAAATTGCCAATCGTCACTTAGACTAGCTCCGTGATGCGCTAAGGTTTAAAATGATAGGGTCTAATAACTAAAACTTAACCTTAACTTCTTACCCGATTATCGGATTTTGGTAAATTTTATATCGTTGGAATGCTAATTAAATTTCCTACAAAATGGAAGGCTCTAAACTGAAAATGACGACTGTTTTGAATTTTTTATTTATGGAAACTCATGTATTGGCACTTAGATTATGCTAGATAAATACGAGGCATTACAAATATTCTTGAAGAATTCTGACGTGCTTCTTTTCTCCTGATAAATTGATTATTATACTGTTAAGGTTGGTATTGAATCCCCTGAACTGTGGAATTTTTGAATAGGTGAATATGGTTCGTTCTCCTTCCATTTGGACTATTTACTAGTATATGATTTAATAGATGCATATATCGTGTGGTCACAGGTGATTTGCTGCTAATGTAAAATTTGATTTTTGCAAGATTGTTTTCTCAAATATTGAATTAAGAGAATGTTTTAAGAATATAAAATTACATTGATAATGATTGTTGGTTTAGCAAAAATTGTATGCCTCCACTTATATCTAAACCTTGGTATGAGAAAAAGTCTTTCAAAATAAATTTGGAATGAGATAATATTTAAATATAGCAATACTTGTATGACCAATAAGGTTCTCCTATATTGTGGGTTTAGATTCATAAATCAAATAATTCTATCTAAAAATTTAATGTGAGGTATTTGATTTAATTGTTCCACAATGCTAAAAGATGGATCCCCAAATAAGGTTCAGGTGAATTCTAGATTTCCTAACACTAGGGGGAGATATGATTAACATCTAAATTGGATAAAATGAATTATTTAGATTCTCGTAAAAAATAAACTTAACGTTTAAGAGATAATTCATTGGCAAATAATTTTCTAGATATATTTGTTGATTCCTATGTTATAATTTAGTTGTAAATGTTTCAGCATAAATTCCTTGAGAAAAAGAGTCTGTGGCACATCCAAATCATGATAGACCAATCAACTCCAATTAGAAAAACTCCTTTAAGAAAGAGAGGAACAAATGATAAAGTAGGTCATGATCACGAGGCAAGTGATTTACAAGTGTACAATGACATAACACTTTATAAAACTTTGTCAAAGGTTCAGGTACATACAAATAATGAAAAAATATGAGATTTTGATAAGTTATGTCATATTATAATCGATATCAAATAACCCATTAATGGTACTTTTGATATAATTTAGCGCTCACTGTTATAAATTATAACAAGGATACTGAATGTAAATTTGTTAAATAATGTGGATAGATAATGATGAAACCTTGAGAGGTTTCACCACACAGTGAGAGACCAGGTCCCTCAAGATCAATCACATGCAATAACTAATAAATGAACCAGGAACTCAACACAGGGAAAGAAATGTAAACGACACCAAACATAACATGGAAGCCTCCTTTCTCAAGCGAGGAAAAACTATGACTTACCCTTAAATGCACCCAAAAGTTTAGTATAACCAACCTCTTGATTATAGACTCAAACTTGAACCTAGCTCTAGGATCCTCCTTCTTGTAATAAATCTACAACAAGTTCACCTTAACAACTCTGTCAAGCCTCCCTAAAAGTTGATTACCTCAACTAGTATCAAGCTTAGGAAACTCTACTTAATAACTTTCAAATCAGTAATAAAAGAGCATTACTCTTATATAATGATTAATTTAATTAAATACTTAAACTAGAACGAAGAACACTTGTTATTTTAGAACACACAAGAAATATGATTTTGAGAAATGTTGAATATAAATTTTTTGCATTTTTCTCATTTCAACTTTTTGATTTACAAAATCTACTTGATAGACAAACATCCTTTTCCTTTTATAGTTGAGGGGTGATAAGGGTTGAAATGGAATTAGACTGGTTGTCCTAAATAGTACAAGAAACACTTGTGTATTTTGTTACACAAAAGGATAGAACTGTGCAAACATGTGTCAGCTATACTATAGCCTTGAACATCTAGGGATCTAGTCCATTGTAGTCATATTATCATCTTTAAAACAAGATGCAATAATTTTAACCCTTTTGGATGATGAAAAACCAGCCACAGAGTTATGAAAATCAATAATCCTTCATCACAATTAATCAGTGTGATTACCACTACTGAAGATGAATGTTCACCCTGTCATGTCACACCATGCTTCCATCTCCATGCTATGTAGGGACCTGGTCCCTCATTGTCAATTGTCATTAAAAGATCAACTCATTTATATCTCCTTGTCATTATGAACCATCATGTATTTCGACTATAAATATGTAATCATGCATTACCAATCACTGTATATGTGCAATTGGTATATAGTACTTACCAATCACAACATATGTGTACTTGGTACTTTGTCCCTAACATGCAACACACATACCCGGTCCTCAATACATAAAGTGAATATTCCCTATTTTAGCATCATTGAAAAGTGAAGATAGTAAACAAGGAGTAAAGGTATGAAAAGGTTAGTTAACTCATGCCACTGGGCAACACTAACATGAATGACAAATATAACACATAAATCAATACTCATTAATTCATAAAACAAAATTCAGTACCATTACAATCATACTAAAATAACATATAAAAATAACACTCTTTAAAGTCCATCATGATAACCAAGATATGAAACAGATACAAGGTTAATGAGAGAATAGGGGTAAGACGGTTCAGGTAGAGGGAGACTTAGGGGAAAGGGACTTAATTAGCATCTCGATTCTTATATTTTCAGCAGCATAAGCATCCGATAATTTTTTGGTAAGGAAATTCACTTTAGCATTAAATCCTTGTACTTCACTAGTCAATTCTACCACTTTAGCCCAGCGCTTTGCATTTTCTGCTGCAAGTTCATCAGTGGATCCTAGTACCTCAGAAGATAACCTTTGATTTTGTAGTTTTAGGTAAACTATTTAAGCATCCTTTGTAGCTAACTTGATTCATAATTCCTCCATTTCTCTTCCTAACTTTTTGTGAGAACCCAACAACTCAGACACTTAAGACACTGTTCTAGCCTTGCCTTCAACACATGCATTTTCCACTAGAGTTGTTAGACTAAACATATGTTTGACTGTTCTAGGTGTTCCCTTAGTCCCAACTATACCAAAATTCTCAAACACTTTATTCTATAAATAACTATATGGCATCCCATGTCTTTATTTTTTCTTGAACCATCTTATGCATATGTTTCATCAATAGAGTAGAAAAGCTTAATAGTTTAAGTTTCCTCAAGCATTCGGTCAGAAATATGTCAATAGTAGATTCTATGGTTCATTTCATAGACCTTGGTAAAATGACCTAGTTAATAAACTCAAATAACAACTGAAAATACCATAGTAGAAACTTTATTTCTACTGCAGTTGTTAAAGTACATCCCACCATTGAGACATTAATCAAACTTAATTATGGGTTGTTGCTTAAGATCTTTTACAAAGTCTATTCATCCAGTTTGATAGGAATTTCTTTTACTTATGCATTCAAACATATCCTATTTTCTGATAAATCTATTGTGTAGTAAAATTCTCTGACCTCATTCTCAAAAACTATAGGAGTTGATTCCTCAAATAGGTGTATCCAACCTTGGTGTCTTACATACTCAACCAACTCTGCCATTCTGGGCTTCTCATATATCTTGTGATTAAAAATCAACCCTGACAGAACCTTCTGAGTTATTTGTACCTTAGTCCTTTATTCTCTAGACACATCCTTCATTTTTTCTATTTTTTCTGCTTTTCTTAGGACTTCTACTAAATGTTTCAATCATAACTTTTCTCTTTTTGGGACCAGGTCCCTCAGAGACTTTTTTGTTATTTAAAGATATGAGTATTTTCTTCTTTTCTACATGGCTACAAGACTTTAAACTGGAGGACCAAGTCCTTTCATCAACATAAACGTCCTGTTTTCTTTTCTAAGTTACAGAAACAACCTCTAAATCAATGTACTCTCCCCTTAAAGCTTTACAACATCAATATTTTTTTTTATCTACTATAATATTTTTCCTGAACCTTCTTCTTTTTATGGTTGAAGAATTGCTATCCTTCATAGCATCTTCTAATAATTTCTTTCTGGATCCTCTTATGGAATAGGATCTATCTAATTTTCCATCAGAATCTACTACTTTCTTCTTACCTTTGCTTTTCCTCTGCTTCTTTATGGAACATCTAAGAGGCAGTTAATGCTTATCCCCTTCTCCTACTCCTTCAAAGGTAATAATATTTATTTACAATTATTCATTTCATCCTTATCACCTATTTCCAATTGTTTTCCACAAACAATGTTTTCCTTTGTATCATATCTAAATAGAAATAAATTCTCAGCTACCCAATTCTTATTGTAGGAAAGATCAACCCTCTTTACTGGAATTTTTTCACCAAATAACTAGGAAAAAATAAGTTTTAAGTCTGAAGAAGTAAGAGAATCAGGTGCTTGTTGTGTTTTAGAGGGTTCAGTTTTTTAGATTTTTCAAGTGAACTAGGGAATTGGAAATTTTATGGTAGTTCTAAATTATTTGAAGAAGAGGGAACAATGTTTTCCTTTGTATCATATCTAAATAGAAATAAATTCTCAGCTACCCAATTCTTATTGTAGGAAAGATCAACCCTCTTTACTGGAATTTTTTCACCAAATAACTAGGAAAAAATAAGTTTTAAGTCTGAAGAAGTAAGAGAATCAGGTGCTTGTTGTGTTTTAGAGGGTTCAGTTTTTTAGATTTTTCAAGTGAACTAGGGAATTGGAAATTTTATGGTAGTTCTAAATTATTTGAAGAAGAGGGATTTTTAGGTTGAGAAATTTCCTTGTTCTATTGGTGAGCCAAAACCTTCGTTTGGATTCTCCATCATGATTGGCTGAGCATAAATTTCTAATATTAAGGTGGGTTCAATGAACACCGACTTATTTATGGATTCTGTGCATTCTAAGGGGGATTCAATAAGAAGAATCAATTCATGTTATTGTTTGGGGCTTAAAGTGATGTTTTCCATGGTTTCAATTTTTAAAGAATTATTGTGTTTGATTTGGGTATGTTAAGTTTGATTTCCTAAACTTTTATCTACTTTAAAATTGTTAATTGGGTTGGAGGATGTAGGAATATCATCCATTTGGTTTTGTGAGTGAAAGTAACTGAGAGGGACCAGTTTGATTTAGAGAAGGCAATCGATTAAGAGTTATGAGTTGAGACTAACAATGGTGAGTAGCTGATGATAGGCGAATTTACACACCAGAAGTACTATATTTTACCCATATTTTAGCTAAGTTTTGAGGACAAATTATATAATTCATGCACTTTTAGTCCTTTTTCTTGTAAGTGAGCTAACAAACGTGATTAGCAAGTTTTCAGGTATAAATGATGAAGATTTCAGCATTTTATGGATAAATTGACGCCAAATAAAGCTTCACGAAAGGAGGAAAGCAAAGCTTGGACGCCAAGTACCAAAAGTGGCGCATGGAAAATCTATCCCGGGCAAACACAATAATTTTAAAAACTTTGAGGACTAGCAGTAACTTATTAGGATTAGGATAATGATGCAGTTACCCAGTAGGATTGGGTTAACTAATGCAGTATCTTAGTAGGAATAGGATATGGGTGTTATAAATACCCTATTTTGATGGAGATTTTTATTCATTCTAATTCCCATCCATCCACCATCCATCCATCCATCAAAACAATTCTCCACCACCCTCATCCCTATTCCATCTTTCCCCTTTTCTTAATTAATTCATTGTTGACATTATTTTTCATCTATTAGACTTTTAATTTTACAACAAGAGAATCGCTATTTTGCAAGGAATTCATGCCTAACGCCATACCACACCATACTACATGTGAGATCTTTTATTGTGGTATAATGATAATGTCTATTGTAATTTCCATTGTACTCATGAATAGTTAAGCTTCTCTGTTGGGGTTATGGAAGCCTTATGATATACTATTTATTGCTATGAGTTTGTGAATTTGTGACACGTATGCTGCTTATATCATTATTCTCTTCATCTTAATGCAAATTATTGTGGCTGCAGACGCATAGAATAACGCCAGTATAGCATTAACTTGTTCAAAAGCAAAGTTATATGTCTGGAAAAGAGATAATGTCAAGGTAATAGGGCACCAACTCTTGTTAAAAAGTTAGTGCCGTAACTGGACTAACCTCTTGGAGAATTTGTACCGTTAGATACGCTTTAAGCTCGAAAGAGTTAAAGTGAAATAGTCCTTGTTAGGTCGAAAGATGCTTGGATTTACCATAGAATACAATTCTCTATAAGCACATGCATGTCTAAATTCTGCATAACTCATAGCCAATAGAGACGTATAACTCATAAGGTGGACATAACCCCAACTCTCAATTCTAATTGGTTAACATCTTACCAAAACATTCTTTCTTTTTACTTTGTTATTTTCTGTTTTTACTCTACTATTTGTTCACATCAATTGCACGTTACAATCCCCCCTCTTTTGCGTGCCTTGCACCAAAAGTCTAATAATCTTTGCTTACTTACTGACCGTCTATTCCCTGTGGGATCGATACCCAACCCAGTTGGGTTAGTGTAACGAGAGTTATAGATTGAGTGTTATCAGAAATTGGTGCCGTTGCCGGGGAATACGGTTGTCTACTAAGTTTGTGATAATTACTAGATCCTTTGGTCAAAGATTCTTGTACTTTTACTTTTAGTTTTTGTTTTTGTTTGCTGCAGGTTTTTATTCAGTGCATGTCCCATACTCGAAGTTCTAGTCTACCGTTATTACCTATAAATCCTGAACCACAACATATTGGCAGAATAGAAGCACAATAGAAAATTAAAAGGATGGCTGCTCAACAGGAACAGGCGAGGCTAGTTGCTCTTGCCACCGCTCAAGTGCATCAACAGAATATTGATAACCCTGGACGAGCAATAAATCCTGACGATTAAGGTCTAGGTGACGACGAGTTACTAAACCCTAGGCGTGATGCTGAGATAGTAACACCTGCTAACATAAGAGATCGTCAAGCTAGGTTTAAGCCTGAACGCCGAGCTATGCAACCACCTTTCAACGATGATGATGATGAGCTTGATGGAGCCGAAGCCACAGGAGCCATTATTCCTCCACCATTGGCACCCGGAGCCAAGTTCAACATCACAAGCACCATGATTCAGTTATTATAACTCAAGGGATTATTTGGTGGACTAGCAGGCTATGATCCGAATATGCATTTGATCAACTTTATTTCTACATGCAAGTCATTTGACAATCCTGGCATTGGTCAAAATGCAATTCGATTACGCTTATTTCCATTGTCTCTGTCTCGAGAGGAAACTCTATGGTTGAATGGGCAGACTCCTAATTCTATTATAAATTACAGGTAATTGAGAGACGCTTTCCTAGAAAGATTCTTTCCGCCATCCAAAAGAGCACAATTGAGGGATGAGATCAGTAATTTTCAATAATTTCCAACTGAAGCTCTTCACGAAACATGGAAGAGGGTCAAGATGAAGCTTATCCGGTGCCCAAACCATCATATGACCAATGTACACCTAATGGAGATATTATACAGATCCTTCAATTCAATAACTACACCAGTGGTGGATAATGCAGCTGGAGGATCATTTATGGACTTCACCTTTGGGCAGGCAAGCAATATGCTAGATCAGATGATGACATAAAGTAGAGCTTGGCATACCAGGAATTCTGAGGTAGCAAGCCCCACTTTATCTATTGTCATAACTGCGGAACAAAGGAGAAGAGATGAAGAACGTGATCAAGATATGACGCACCTGTAAACTCAAGTGGATCTTCTTACAAAGCATTTATTATCAGGGAAGATCGATAAAGTCAAAGTTGTTCCGTTGAAAGGAAAAGAGGAATCTGATTCTGAAGAAGAAGCCAACTACTTGAACAATCAGGGTTGTTTCCGAGGCAATACCCAAGGAAACCAAGGTCGGAACTATTGTGATAAATCTGGAAATAAGGACAAAGGTATTTGGAAGAACAAAAATGACAAGAATGGTTTGTATGTTCCCCCAGGAAGACGTGACGCCACTGCATCCGGTTCCGCAAATATGGAAGATATGATGGCTAAACTATTGAACGGAGTGGAGGCAAACAGCGCTGGAATAACGGAGGTAATAAATGATTTGTCCTCGATGAAGCAATTGGTTGACTCACATTCCACTTC
The DNA here is from genome assembly GCA_030864225.1 of Capsicum baccatum var. pendulum. Taxonomy (NCBI): domain Eukaryota; kingdom Viridiplantae; phylum Streptophyta; class Magnoliopsida; order Solanales; family Solanaceae; genus Capsicum; species Capsicum baccatum. The sequence goes on from CM061560.1 coordinate 165,766,687, forward strand.
AATAAAACAAATAGAGCAGCAACTGAGCTAACTTTCAGCAGCACTCAATCAAAAAAAAGTCTGGTACTTTACCTAGCAACACTGTGCAAAAATATAAGGAAAGACGGATCATGCATGGCTATTACTACCAGGAGTGGTAAGGTGCTGGAAAATTCATCTCAAAGCAAGCAAGTGGCCGAAAGTAAAGAAGATGATGACGCCATAGAGGCTGACCATGACGTCCATGATGTTACCCCTACTGGTTTGCAGCCTGAAAAGACCAAAATACGGAAGCAAGAGGAGAAAAAAGGCGTGGAGAGAACAATCCCACTTCCACCACAATCCCACTTCCACCACCACCTTTTCCTCAAAGATTAAAGAAGATTGCGGATGATACTAGGTTCAGCAAATTCTTGGCGATGTTAAAATAGCTAACCATTAATGTTCCGTTGGTGGAGGCACTAGAACAAAATGCCTGGGTATGCGAAATTTATGAAGGATCTTTTGACAAAGAAGCGGGCAGTAAGCTACGAGTTGAAAGATACTATTCATCATTGTAGTGCAATTGCCACAAGGTCCTTAGTACAGAAGAAGGCAAACCCTGGCGCTTTCACTATTCCTTGCACGGTTGGATCTATGAATTTTGCCAAGGCATTGTTCGATTTGGGAGCTAGGATCAATTTGATGCCACTATCCATCTACAGGAAGTTGGGGATAGGCGATCTGACACCAACCAATATGAGGCTCATGATGGCTGGGAGGTCAGTAAAACGACCTGTGGGTATCTTGAATGATGTGTTGGTGAAGGTTTCTTTATTCATCTTTACTGCAGACTTCGTTATTCTGGATTGTGAGGTGGATTCTAAGGTTTCCATAACCTTGGGACGTCATTTCCTTGAAACAGGAAGTGTGTTTATTGATATGAGAGTTAATGAGCTTTTATTTTGGTTAAATGACGAAGTGGCCCACTTTGATATATGCAAAGCAATGAAGCAGCCCAGCGATATGAATGTGTTCTCTATAGCTAATGTTCATTATGAGGATAAGAAATCATTATCTATAGCGAAACAGCTTATTGTTGAGCCATTGTCTGCTACGCTACTGAATGTTGAGCATGAGGATGAAGAAGATTATGAAGAAACTATGTGTGCTCTAACAGAAATAGGGTCCTATTCCCATACTCCTAAACAGCCGGACCTTGATCTTAAGAATCAACCGTCAACAACAGCGAAGACTTCCATTGAAGAGCCACCAATGCTAGAATCGAAAGACCTCCCCGATTATCTAAGTTATGTGTTCTTGGAAAGTGGAAATATACTTCTGGTAAGTATGGTGGATGATTTAAGTGAACAGCAGGTAGAGGCTCTCATCTCTGCTCTGAAGAGATACAAGAGAGCTATGGGTTGGACTATTGATGATATAATTGGTATCCCTCCTGGGATAGGCATACACAAGGGTCATCTCGAAGAAGATTGCATGCCTACAAGTAAGCCTCATTGTCATCTAACTCCATTCAGAAAATGATCCACCATCTATCTCGATGAAGTCTAAGTAATCAAGATAGTTATGTCGTGCCGCGATAATAAATCAAGCGCTTGGTGGGAGGCAACCCATCGTTTTTCATTTTTTTCCTTTATTTCGTTCTACTAAGTGTTAGCTTTTGATAAATAAAAATCCAAAAAGAAGCATCGTGCCATGACCAAAACTAAGGCGCTTGATGGGAGGCAACCCATCGTTTTAATCGTTTTTGTTGTCTTTGAGTAAATGTAGGTGCAAGAGGTGTAAACGAGTAGATTGGTTTAAAATTTTGATTTGGACGTATTGCATGTTAAAGGTGGTAAGTTAGGAATGAAGAAGCAAAAGTATCTGGAGTGGGCATTGCTTATGAAAAGATAGGCAACGAACAAGGCTAGGACTATGTAAAACTAGGGGACGAACAAGGCAAGGCCTATTCTATGGCCTAAGCTCTCAGAATCTAGTGTACCATAGCATAGGCGCCGCCCATGCCCAACTATGCCATAGCATAGGCTCCACCTATGCCAATGCCTTTTGTCTCTTAATCTCATATGCTATGGCATAGGCTCTACCTATGCCTAAGATTTCCATGGCATAGGTTCCGCCTATGCTCAACAATGCTTTGCAAAAGGCGCCGCCTATGCCAAGCATAGGCAAAGCATTAGGCGCCACCTATGGTGACTTCTTGTCTCCAAAACCGATTTTAAATGGGTCAAAACCCGACCCAAGCTTATCCTATAAATAATAAACTTAGTCTTGGACCAAAAATACATTGCAAACCTAACAAAAGCGCCGCCTTTGCCTCCCAAAACTATCAAAACTTTTATTTTTTCTCTTTTAACTTTACAAGAACATCTTCCGAGGCCATCAATCAAGTAAGTACTTCTTTATTCTTCATTTATATTCCGTAAGTGCTATACTACTATGCCTATTATGAATTGTTAAATCTTGAAGTAGTATTGGTGATTTGAATGTGATTGAATTGTTGTGATACAACTAAGTGAGTGAACGAATACGTAAGGATGGTCTTAACGTGTTTCCAACTTGTATTTGATTTTGATGCACTGTCATACTTTTGTGGAATTGACATGGTCAAGAAAATTGCATAATCTTGTCAATACAAAGCTTACATGTTGAAATAACTTGTTCATCAAGATGAGAATTATGGTTGACTACCGACATATGAGGTTGTGATTATTTTAGATTCTATACCTTGATTCAATCCCTACGTAGTAGTCTTGACATAGAAAACATGAAAGTATTGCCAAAGTTACAAAAAGTATGACTGCACTGATTATATTGTTGGACTATAGCACCTAAAACGTATATCGATGAAGTCTAAGTAATCAACAACTTTCACTTCACTAGTTTGTACCAACAAACTAAGTATGGGGTGGTGCCACTATTGCTTGTTTATAGATTGTATCCATCGAGATGATGCTAACATGACTATTTTACTAAACCTCAGGTACAATGGCACCCAAAGCAAGACAAGGCAAACATAAAGCAACCACTTCACAAAAAGGCAAGAAAAGAGGCCGAAAAGAGCAAGGAGAACCCTCATCGATGCAAGTACCACGCCGCATGATCGAAATTAAATGGGTCCTTGAGGAGGAAGCAAAGAAGTGGTATAGGAACAATAAAGAGAAAAAATATATTGATGTGGAGCTGATACATAAGGAAAGCCTAGCAAAGAAAGAACCGCGCATGTTGGCCAAAATAATGGCGTTACATCTTGATTTCATCTTCCAAGATATGGGAGAGTGCAATCTCGATTTAACATGAGAATTCTATGCCAACTGGTTACCAAAAACTACAGGAAGCGAAGTCAAGATTCGGGGCCAAGTTCTACAACTAAATATGGAGTTCTTCAACTCCTTTCTTGGCTTGCCTGTTGTTGATCCATCAACATTCAAGGAGCTGTACAGTAGACCTCCATATAGATCCATTCGACACACACTCTGTGGAAAAATATCCATGGCACGGTGGAGTAGACACAAGGACACTGGTCGACACAACACCTTCCCATATGCTCCTTTGAACAGGGCAGCAAGGATATGGTTGCGCATAGTCAACTCTTTCCTAATTCCAGGGACACAGTACACAAAGATGACAAGATATAGAGTGTGATTCGTATACGCATTGATGACGAATGTCCCTATCAATATTGGGGCAATTATTCGATCTACAATGCGGAAAGCTAGGCTACACAAGAGGTCCCACTTCAGTTTTGGTAACCTATTGACTACAATATTGAGGAAGGAGGACATCGAAAAGGAATCGGCTGATCATAAACTCCCACATAACCCAAAGAAGGTTGACCTCACAAAGGTTAAAGATGATGAACCACGTATGGCGTCAACCTTACCAATTCAGAAAGGCATACCCGAGATGAGAGCTTTTTTTTTATCTTTATCGCATGACTCGGTTTACAATGATGAGTGGGGGTCGTGTGCCAACTGCTGCAGAGCTCCAACAGCTGGACTATGACTACCCAATGAATGAGTATGCAAATGCAATGTGTGGAGTAGGTACATATTTTGAGGAATCTCTTGATGACGATATGCCAACCGATGATGATCGACGAATGCTAGACTCTGACGTAGAGGAGAATTCTGATGACGACGACTCCAATGATGATTCCGACGAAGGGGGTATGACCCCAGACATAGAGGAGGAGTCCAACTAACCAGGTTCTTCTTATTTATTTTCCACTGAGGACAGTGTGTCCCGTCTAAGTGTGGGGTGCTGGTATTTGCATACTATACTTCTCTATCTGCATTTGTATTTATGTTTGTTTGTTTGCATTTGCATTTATGTTTGTTTTTTTTAGTAGTTAAATTTTTTTTAATAATAAAATTTTTTTTACTTTGCATGAAATTGTTCTAATAGGCAGCATGGTATTATAACAAGAGTTTGTGCTAAAATCATTACTATCGAGACGTTTAGGCTCTAATTGTGACTCACTATGTGATATTGTATGGTTCAATTCCTTCATCTGTTGGGTCAAGAGTCTATGCTACTCCCAATAAAGTTGACCATGTGCCTTGTGTGTGTGAGGATATAGTATATTCTATGTTTGTGGCTGATGCTAGAACTTGCTTGGTATGTATGTAAAGCAAAAATCAGGAGTGCAAGTCTAGGAGATGATTTAGGCATTTATTTGGCAACCTATACTTATTTACCTTCTTTTTACCTGCCCATGGACATTATCCTAGTTAACCCCTTTGAGCCTTTAGCCTATTTTCTTTGACAACCTCATATGTAAGCCTAATCCATTTTTTCAAGACCATAATTTGATCCAAATTCCAATGTGCTTTAAAGTGTAAAGTCATGTGACAAAATAGTAGGAAATTGGGTGAGTATTTTGCTTTAGAATGTAATGGTGCTTGAATTTGTTATGAAAAACAATTGATATCATAAGAGGTGTTATGAAAAGAAAAAAAAAAGAGGAAAGGAAAACTGAAAAGTTAGTTATGTTTAAAATTGAAAAACAAAGGTGGAGAAAAGGGGTGGTAGAATAAAAGAAAGTAGAAGGGTTGTTTGAAAGAAAATGTTAATGACAAAATGTGATGTATTAAAGCTCTTAGGAACATAGTCACTATTTTTGGCCAAACTAGTCCTACCCGTCCCTTAGCCTACATTACAACCAACAAAAAACCTATTTGATCCTAAGCTTAGCATTCTGATATTTAGTGGAGCATTACACTAAGGGCAAGCCTATGGTCATCAGTTGCAGCATATGAATTCTTTGTGAGAGTGAGAGCAAGGATAATCTTATACCCATATTTGAAATATATACTATACTTGTGAGTGATTATGGGTAATATATTGTGAGACACACATGGTTGATGAGTTTTGGGTAGTCGTGTATGATTCTTTGTGCCTTAAACTTTTGAATACAAATTGACCATCATCACGAGTCTATGTTGGAGGTTGAATTGTTTCTAATAATGATCAGAAAACTACTCGTTGTTAATAATTGCCGTGCCTGTCTTGATGAATATTTTATGTTGTTACTGTGAAACCCTAAGTACATGTTTAGATTGACATGATAGTTTGTTTGAGGACGAACAAAGCTTTAAGTGTGGGGTGTTGATGATAGGCGAATTTACACGCCTAAATTACTATATTTTACCCATATTTAAGCTAAGTTTTGAGGACAAATTATATAATTCATGCACTTTTAGTCCTTTTTCTTATAAGTGAGCTAACAAACATGATTAGCAAGTTTTCAGGTATAAATGATGAAGATTTAATCATTTTATGGATAACTTAACGCCAAAGAAAGCTTCACGAAAGGAGGAAAGCAAAGCTTGGACGCCAAGGATCAAAAGTGGCGCATGGAAAATCTGTGCCGGGCAAAAATAGCAATTCTAAAGACTTTGGGGACTAGCAGTAACTTATTAGGATTAGGATAATGATGCAGTAACCCAGTAGGATTGAGTTAAGTAATGCAGTAGCTTAGTAGGAATAGGATATGGGTGTTATAAATACCCTATTTTGCTGGAGATTTTTATTCATTCTAAATCCCATCCATCCACCATCCATCCATCCATCAAAACAATTCTCCACCACCCTTATCCCTATTCCATCCTTCCCCTTTTCTTTATTAATTCATTGTTGACATTATTGTTCATCTATTCAACTTTTAATTTTACAACAAGAGAATCACTATTTGCAAGGAATTCACGCCTAACGCCATACCACACCATACTACACGTGAGATCTTTTATTGTGGTATAATGATAATATCTATTGTGATTTCCATCACACTCATGAATAGATAAACTTCTCTGTTATGTTTATGGAAGTCTTATGAGATACTATCTATTGCTATGAGTTTGTGATTTCGTGACACGTATGCTTCTTATATCATTATTCTCTTCATCTTAATGCAAATTCTTGTGGCTGCAGACGCATAGAATAACGCCAGTATAGCATTAACTTGTTCAAAAGAAAAGTTATATGTCTGGAAAAGAGTAATGTCAAGGTAATAGTGCACCAACCCCTGTTAAAAAGTTAGTGCCGTAACTGGACTAACCTCTTATAGAATTTGTACCGTTAGATATGCTTTAAGCTCGAAAGAGTTAAAGTGAAATAGTCTTTGTTAGGTCGAAAGACGCTTGGATTTACCATAGAATACAATTCTCTATAAGCACATGCATGTCTGAATTTCGCATAACTCATAGCCAATAGAAACGTATAACTCATAAGGTGGACATAACCCCAACTCTCAATTCTCATTGGTTAACATCTTACCAAAACATTCTTTCTTTTTATTTTGCTATTTTCTGCTTTTACTCTACTATTTGTTCACATCAATTGCATGTTAGAATTCCCCCCTCTTTTATGAGACTTGCACCAAAAGTCTAATAATCTTTGTTTACTTATTGACCGGCTATTCTCTGTGGGATCGATACCCAACCCAGTTGGGTTATATATTTGACAACGACCGCTTTACACTCTTACAAGAGCTATAGATTGAGCGTTATCCGTTGCCTAATTTAGCAATTTTAAGAGGTGACCATTTTTATTAAAAAAATTTCCTTTTGAAATGATATTTCTGATCTTAATAAGTGAAACTTCATTTTACAAATGAATTAATGACTTTTATAATTTAGAGAAAAGAAAGCACATGGACTTTTAGACAATATTTTATGATTATTAAAACATCTTGTAGTGATACTAACCTTAAATATGAGATCAGGTCTCACTTCCCCTATTTTGAGTGAATTTTCAAATTTCTACATATCATATTTGTCCACTTCCAAAGTTGTTCCCATGGGTGTATAGCTGCAAGGGTATGGTACTGTATTAGACTAATATGCAACTACCTTATCAAGGATACCTGTCTTTTTATTCTAATAAATTTATGGAGAGACACTGATTCACATATTAGGACAGGCTAGTCTAATTAGTCCATACTTTAGCCTTTGCACATCCTCTTTATTTCAAAGTTTGTTCTCAAAGAAGGTCCGGGGACCAGCTCCTAGTCTTGACTTTATTCATGCTGCTGAAGCATTTCTTTATGAGATGAGTTTCTAGGGACTAGATCCTCGAGAATTTTGACATGACCCATTCCAATTGATCTTCTACTTGAGCTGGGATTAGTAACTAGCCTTCTTAATTTACATCACTCTCTTTTGCACCCTTTAGTCTTTCACCTAGTATCTTTAGCATTCTCAATCCTTTGAGTAGAAATTCTTTAATTTTTGAGACTCACTGTCACCAAGGACCAATAGGCTTTCTAATTAATCAAGAGCATCATACACTTTTAACCTAAAAATTTTAGTTATGTTTTTCTAGGGACAAGGTTCTTTGAAATCAACTATTCATAATGATACACTTCTATCTTGAAGTGTCTTGAGAGAAATAACCCAATCTAGCCTTCCATTATTTAGCTTTGAACACACCTTATCACTAAACTATTTTTGAATTCAATCCCCTTTCTCATACCTGGTACCATGATCAGTTGTTAAATTTAGGAACCCACTTAAGTTTGAGTTTCTAGTAGGATGACAATGGTGTGATCAAATCCTTTCTGGCCCATCCAGGTAGATAATTCCTTTTCACAATCTATAGAGGATTGAAACCCTGACAATGTGAATTCCCTTACTGAATATATCTAGAACCATACATTTTAGATCTAATCCAACTCTAAATTTTTTTATTTTTGTCCCTACCTCTCCCATAATGAGTATATAGAGATTTGTGAGCCTTCTTTCTAGCATCGGGAGAAGAATTTCCATAAGACCTAGCAAGTTGAGTTTTTCCTTGATCACTAAGAGCTTTTCCAGTATTAGTACCTTGACTAGTTAAGTTAGAAACAATATGTGAAGATTAGTTTATTTAAGAGATTTATTAAGATCTTCTCTTAAAAGGATCAAGTCCCTTTCTAACTCTTTATTCTAATGAAGTGCAGACATAAGATACTTTTGAGAGTCTTTCAGTTTCTCTTCAAGTTCAATCTGAAGCCTTGAAGCTTCTTTCTTCCATTTACCATCTAAAGTATTTACCTTTTCTAGCTGACTCATGTGACTCAGTTTTTTAGATTTTACATTAGGGACTATTTCTTCAATTTCAGATATTTGGAGAGTTGGAGCAATTAATTAAAGTTCTGGATTCTCTACTTTCTCCTCTAAAGCATTTTTCTCAGAAGTTAGTTCACACACAGAGCCGATCAACACACTTGAAAGACTTTTTATCTTCCTAGTAGAGTAGTTCTATTGGTTTTCCTTAATTTATTAAAGAGTTACCTCTTTTTCTTCATCATCTTCTGTGTTTGCCATGAATGCAAACAAGGAATCATAGATAACTGGACTGTCTTCCACTTTTAGCGTAGACATATCTCTAGACTTTTAATAATCATCAGATTCACTAGATGAATCTTTCCATATTTCCAGAGCTTTCTTGAATGCATGATCAACTGTAGCCTTCTTTGTTGAATTTTTAGGGACCTAGTCTCTATTCTTTCCTTTGTCACCTCTATTCTTGAGATACTCCTGATCTTCTAATTTGTGCATTAGATAGTCTGTAATGACATTCTCAGGACTTCCACATTTGTGACACACTTCAACATCTCTTTCTCCTTTGTTGTTTGTTCCTCTTCTTTGGAATCAACCACTCTCTACATGGATTGGACAATACATTTAGCCAAATAGGAAACATCAATGTCTTCTTCATCTAAATCATGTTTTAAAGCCTTCAATGTTAAGGATTTTTCCATTTTTACTTTATTCATCTCAAACACTTTCTGCTTCTTGAGCTAACAGGTTTTTAGATCTCCAATCAGTTCATCCATAATGAGTGTCTTCAGGTTTCTTGCCTAATTTATAGCATCCACTTTGTTTTCCCAAGACCTTAAAAGAATACCAAGAATCTTTCTCACCTACCTATACAATGGAATTAGTTTTCCTAAGCAGTGAAACTCATTTATGATTAAAGTTATCTTGTATATAATTATAGGATTGTTTCTCCCCCTTTTAAGGAGAAGGTTTCATATGGAGTAGTCAGTATTTCTACTTAACAATCGTTCACATCAGTAGTCCCTTCATGACCAATCCTTAAGAAATCCCAGATTTCCTTGGCATTATCATAGGAAGAAATCATATTCTATTCATCAGGGCCTATGCTACAAACTAACAGTTTGTCATCCTAGTAGTTTTTCTCGATTTTCTTTCTATATTCATCATTGAACTCTCTTCTACTTTAGACAACCATTCTTGTAACTTATCCATCTTTGACTTCTATAACAGGAACATGAGGACCATAATGAATTATATCAATCAACTCACTATCCTCAACCATAATAAAGTCAAACATTCAAGTTTTACACCACCTATAGTACTGCCATTAAATCTAGGTGGCCTAGTTATAGATTGCCCTTTTTCCAGGTTAGGTGGAGTAGCTTTGCTAAATAAATCACTCTAGGTGTGAACCGTTTATAGAATTCTAGCAATAATACCAATTGATGAAGCCTTGAGAGGTTGCACCACACAGTGAGGGACAAGGTCCCTTAAGATCCATCCTAGGAAATAAAGCAATAAATGAACCAAGAACTCAACATAGGGTAGGAAATGTAGAAAGCACTAAAAATAATATTGAAACCTCCCTGTTCAAGAGAGAAAAAACAATGGCTTGCCCTTACAAGAACCCGAAAGTTCACTATAACCAAACTCTTAATTACAGACTCAAACTTGAACCTAACTCTAGGATCCTACTACTTGTAATAAATCTACTACAAGATCACCTTGACAACTCTTCCAAGGCTCCCTCAAAACGAATTGCCTCTAACAAGTATCAAGCTTAGGTAAATCTACATAAGCACTCTCAAATAAATAATAAAAGAGACTTACTCATTCTGACTCAAATTAGACTAAAGAATACTTTCTATTTTAGAACACACAAGAAATGTGATCTTGAGCAATGTTGAATATAGAGTTTTTACCTTTTTCTCTTTTGAGCTTTCCGATTTGCAAAAAACTACTTAATAGAGAAGCATCCTTTTCCTTTTATCATTAAGTGGTGGTAAGGGTTGAAATGCGATTAGACTAGGTGTCCTAAATAGTATAAGAAATACCTGCACAGTTTGTTGCCCCAGAGTACAAAACTATGCAGACGCGTGCTAGCTGTGCTATAGCCTTAAACGACCAGGGAACTGGTCCCTTGCAGTCATTTGCCCATCATCAAAATAAGATACAACAAATAATGATTGATCAAATAAAATACAAAATTCAAGTATATTTTGTTTCACTTGAAAAAGTGAAGATTTGAATGTATGGTTCAAGGATTAGGTATAATGACAGTGGGGGTATCAGTGAAATCTTGTGCAAAGTAAAATGGAAAATAATGTTGTAAAATATAAAATATGGATTGTGCATTAGGGCGTAAAAGTTTTATCATAAAAATTTTGACACTATTTTATAAAGATGTACTCTCTTATGGTGGATGCATTGAGGTTTATTCAATCTGACAATACATGAAAAATTTGAATGTGCAATAAATTACTGTTATGTCTAGATAGTCATTTTTATAAAGCATATAATTTTTTTTGAGAATTTATAAAATAAAGCTACACCAAATTCTACTATGATTTAAACTGGTTGCATTGAGTACCCCAAATAATTGTGATATCACTAGATATAAAAGATCTCATAAAAATGATGTATACATTTGAACTTGAGAAACTACTGCTATAATAATCAATATTGAGAAAATATAGGAATATTTTTTACCGACAAAACATTTAATGGAATTGAAGTTATATATTTGCAACTGAGGATACTATCACACTATACAAGGCAATCATTTGTTGATACTTATTCAAGTCCCGCAATGATACTAGTATCTCTTAAAGAAATAAACTCAACACATATGAGATATATGATTTTCATTGAAGAAAAGATTTTAGTAACGTTGAAGATAATAATAATGGCTAAGATCATTTAAAAGATGAATATATCGAAGAAGAATAAATAAAGTACATTTCAGAAAATTAATATTTTGTTCAAATTTGATGAAATATTTGATGGACGTATTATTGAAACCAATACATTGAGAAGCTGAATTGAAATAAATCATCTATAAGATTATGTAATGTCTTTATCAGAGAGAGTAAATATACATTGTACTCTTTTTTTCATAGCTATGATTTTATCCCTCTGAATTTTCTTGGCAAAATTTTTAACAATGTTGTAATCAATGAATATTTCAAGATATGTGTCCTCTTTTTTCTTCACTAGGTTTTTTTCTTTAGAAACTTTTTTTTCTTGTACAGTTTTAACGAGACATAACATCCATTGACATCCAAAGGGTAGTATTATAAAATATATATTATTATATGAAATTCCATTAAATGTAATCTGCCACTACCCTTCATCATTATTAGTAATACCCACAACTCCACCATCTCAACATTGATCTTCTAACACCCCATAATCATGTCCACATTCTCAATGGAGAATCTCATATTTATGACGTCCTTTGATGTTCCTATATGTATGCCTATAAATATTGGCATAAGAATATTTTTTTGTATACACTTGAAGACTTGAAGACTTGAAAGAAAGATGATAGTTATCTCATGTTGTTCTCTTGTTCTCTATTGTTCCTATAGTCTTGTTATTTGTATTGCTATTTGATTTTCATTCTAAAACAATTAACGTGTGTTTTATATTTATGATAAATTAGTTGAACTTATTTTGAGTTATGAAAATATTATTATCAATCTTGTTAAAAATATGGGTGGTAAGTGTCTTGCTAAAGTTATGTCTTGCAATATTTTTTTCTTAAAGTGAGAATATTCTACATAATGTTATTATTTATCCCATTGTCTTTACCCCTTGTAAGGGTGGTTTAAAAATCAGCTAAATACAATTTGTTTTGAAGTTTGATGATAATGCGGTTGAGTGGTTAAGTAGCTTCTTAACTACTATTAAAGTTTAAATTAAGCCACCAAATTCATATATTGTGATTGCCATGCAACATTAGTTGTAGTGAGTTTTTTTATGGAAAAAATAGATGCATGTGATTCAGACATAATGTAGCAAAACAACTATTAAGAAATAAAATATGTTCATAAATTATGTAAAGTCAGAAGTAAATTTGGTCAATTCACTGATTAAATTTATGGAAACAATATTTATAACTGAAACTTCAATGAGGATGAGATTTTTGTCAAGTTGTATATCACACATGACAATAACTCACGTGATTGGAAAGCTTGTGAATTAAGTTGATATGGTAATAACAAGTCATTGTTTGATCCTATGTACTATAAAAATCGTCCTTCTGTGAACTATTTTGTGCATATAGTGCAAATCTGTAAGGAAAGTGAGGCTAAGTGTAAACTATTAATCTATTCCATTCTTTATATGTTGTGAATTGCTTTGCAAACTAAACCTGATGGGTAGACCTATTTGAACGTGAAGTACCACTTTTATAAAATTGTGACAAATTTCTAAAGCACTCATGAATATCAGGACAAGTGCATTGCCTCTTAGCTTCAAAACCATGATAACAACAATGATTGTACAAGTATAATATGATAGAATATGATTCTAACTTACAAGGGGATTCTTGATTCATAGAATTTCTACACTTCAACAATTATTCTATGATTTTGTTCTTATGTAGTTTAAGTTTGACTCAACACCAGATTCAAAACATTACATTTATTTGTAAAATTGAGCATCATTTTCTTGTATAGTTTTTCTCATGATTGTTGTTATTATTATTTTTTTGAAATTAGTGAAGGATTGTAGGAAAAAAATAAAAGAGAATATTAATATATTATAAAATAAGATAACATCCGTTGGAATTTTCATGCATGGATTCACTTATATTTCATACCTTAAGAGGTTCATTTGAATTTAAAGTAATAAGTTAAATTGACTTAATGAATCATTTGGCCACAAATAAGACAACGTGATTTCCGTCGGTTGTCGCATTTTGACTTATTACGTTATAATGGGTCATTACTTTATTTTAAAAAAATGGTTCTTTCTCATATTTAATTGCCTTCAATAGCCTTTATTTTATTTACTTCACAATTTTTAACTCATTTTTTGAAACTTGGCTGACTTCTTCTTTTAGACCAAATAAATAGATGACTCTTATGCTCTTATTTGTGTGAACAAATACAGAGAGCTATATTCTTCCTTTCCTTATTTTCATTTTGATGGGTTTATATTGTTTAAATCTTCGTTAGTACCTATCTCCTAGTTTATTATTAGATGAGGTTGTTGAATTATGGAGGGTACTTTAGCTGGTGAAACATCCTTACATATAGAATAAATCAATTTTCAACACATAATCGCTGATATATATTATAGTTAGTGAAATCGAATTGCACTAGAATACAAACACTAAAACAATAATTAACTAAGAATTAAAGAAACAAGCAAGATATAACAAGAAGGGGATGAGATGTTTCATATATTAGAGAGAAGATTATAGGAGCATGTAATTTCTTTCATACCAATTGCTTACACTATTCTTTCTCATTCATTGTCTTTTTAGCCAGATATTAATTTGTCTAGGTCCCAAATCAATGTTTGTGAAAGCCTTCCCATTTTGTTGATTCTTCTCAACTCAATAACTAGTTGTTTGACATCCGTGTTGGTATGGATATTAGGCCTAGGATGGTTCATCAAAATACTTTTTTCCTCAATAAAAACCTTGTCCTCATGCTCAACTCATGAATAATGTTTATAATGCAATGCCCATAAACTTCAATCAAGACAACCTGTGCAATGTTTCCACAAAAAATTATGAGATCTGGCAAACTTCTTGTAACAACTACCCAACGTGGAAACTACATAAAATATGGTTTGTATATTACCAAAAACCTCAACTTCAAAACAACTCTTTCCAAACACAATTGTAGTGTAAACTATAGCACTTATAATTTTCGTAGCATGCGTAATAGATGATGCATACTCAATAGGAAAATATATGCTCGAAGAAGTGGTCAAGCTATTGATACGTGTCATGTCCTCTAAGAAAAAATATTCTTTCTTGGTACATACCTTGCAGTTACATGAAAAATCATAGCGGACAACATAAACACTAGCATTAGTAACAATTGACTTTGGTTTAAGCAATGTTGCATAGCAAGACATGCCTCATCCTACGAGATATCAATGATTTACATAATGTTACAGCAACATGTAAGGTCTTTAGGGAGACACTCTTGTCAATATATATTCATTAATTATTTTCAAACCTTAATTATTTGAGGTTACACCTTATTAATCCACAATATCTGACCCAATCTATCAAAGCTGATTTTGTTTGAATATAGGTTAATAATTTTTTTCAAGGAAAATAAAGAGTTTTTTAAAACTAAAATATTTCCAAATATCCTACCTATTACTACAATAACAATGTACAAGTCTCAATAACTAAAATATGATATAACAAAATAGGATTTCTTAAGTCTTATCTATTTGTTCCAAAACCAAATTTGATTGTAAAACTAAAAATTTCCTTGGAAGAGAAGAACGAAAATTGACTGAATAATTGATTCTTTTTGTCACGACCTCGAATATGAGGTCATGGTAGTACCTACTTTGACTCAACTTTGATAGAAACGTCGAAAATTCATAATGAAAGGATATACACAAAGGAAGGACATAAATCAAACAGAACACTTTTAGAATAAAATCTGACCATAATAATCCTGAATACAAAATATCTTAATCAAATACAACCAAATAAGTGCCCTCTTGAGTTAAATGAAAGTTCTATAAAGTAGCGATTGGACTAGCAATGTTGTATGTGACAGAGTGTTGACCAATTAAGAAATCTCTCAATCAAAAGACGAAGATGACAAAGATGAGGATGGTGCGATGGATCTGTGGGTTTTCTAGATTGGATCTGATAAAAAATAAGGTTATACATGACAAAGTAAGAGTCACTTTGGTAGAAGCCAAAATTATTGAAGCAAGGTTGAGATGGTTCGAGCATATGATGAAGAGGGGCACATATTCCCAGTGCAGAGGTGCGAGAGCTTGGTTATAAATGGATTCGGGTGAGGTAGATGTAGATTGAATAAAAATTATAGGAAAGTGATTAGACATGATATGAAGGAGTTACAGCTTGCGTAGGACATGACCCTAGATAGGAAGGTGTAGAGGGCACATATTAGAGTAGAAGAAGAATTATAGGAAAGTTCTTAGACCCACTTTGAGTAATTATTGCTTATCGAGGACATGACTCTAGATTGAAAGGTATGGATGACGCATATTAGGGGAGAAGGTTAGTATGATAATGGATAGTAGTAGCAACATTTCATGAAAGGTATCTTATTCATGAAGTTTTTGTATGTTGTTTATAGTTTTGTGTAGATTGTAGGTGGTATTATTTGGTGATAATCTTGTTTCTGCTACTATCTATTGTTTTGTTACTACCTTGTGTTTCTTGTTCTTATATTATGTCTTTTCCTACGTTGTTTGGTCTAGCTGGGGATATCTCAAAGAAATCCTCTCTATCTCACCTCTGAGGTAGTGCATGGACTTCATACATTCTATCTTTTCTAGACTGCACTATATGGGAATATACTAGGTAAGTTGTTGTTTTTTATTATTGAAATAAAACAAAATCCCAGAATCTGGTGTCATAAATATATAGAGAAATTAAACATTTCATAATTCAAGTATAGCAGCAGAATTTCAAACATTTCACACGATAGTTAAGTATGATGCATAAGAAGTCTAAGAATACAACAACTACTCCCAAGTCCACAGTAATCCACAAAGCCTATAAACATAACAATTTATCTCCAGACATGCCCCCAATGATATCCCAAATAAGACCAAAGAAAATATATGACATAAGGAAACAAAATCATGAGATGAGGTCTTTCAAAGTATGAAAGCTCACCACTTCAATATGACTCACGAGCTATCCCATGATCACCTAATCATTGCATAGTAAAAGTAGAAGTATTTTTGGTTCCTTCATCACATAGGGATAAAACGTTCGGAGATGGTTATTTGGATGAGCAGTAGCATATAAATCAGGGAATACAGATAAAATAATTCCATGATCAATGATTCCAAAATCAATCCAAAATCCAAATGCACAAAAGCATATGCATATACATATAAATATATAATGTGTCGGGGTAGAAAATAAGGCTTAGTATGACAGTAAAAGAATTATCATGGACTATGTAGATAAACCATCATAGCAGGTACACACGGTCTATATAGGTTCAAATCCCCCTGTAGAAAGGGCTTCAGTGCGTGTTATCCATACGAATTGAAGGTATCAAGGAAGACTAGGGAATTCACCAACTCCACATCAATACAAGATACAAATATATCAATATTGTGAATTAGGTACACAATCATCAAGAGCAACCCTCATGTAGGCAAATATGAGTTTCTAGAATAAATTATTCAAGACCCACACATTCACGGCATAGATACATAACCCCTATTGAGCCCAAATTAAAATAGGTTTTACATGACTCATTCATTAACAATAAAATTATACAGTAAGGCACACCACAGGTATCACCATACCATAAACTTGAAAAAATATAATTATACCATTGCAATTCATTTAAGGAATTCCTCAACCCCCTTTTGTTTATTAAATCAAGTAAGAGGAATGCCTCGACCTCCTTTGATTATCAAATCAAATTTGGAGAATTCCTCGACCCACTTTATTTATTAAATTAAACATATGCAATAATGCTTTCAAAACCATGTTCATTATTTAACCATTTATGCAATGCGTTGGTTTTAATGAAAAAAGTCAATTCAATTGATAAATCACATTCCAAAACCAATTATTAAAATGGGTTAGGGTTCTTATCGATTTCAATATCAAAATCCAATTATTTTTGGAATTCCTTGTACCCCTAAGTTCATTCAACATTTCCATACACCCCAATGAGTGTATAAACTGATAATACATGCATAATAAATCAACAGTAATCATGGGGAAAACATTCAAAAAGTTTATATCTTAAAACCTCAACCCATAATTTAACACCCAACCATTTAAACCATATGATTAATAAACCAATTTTATGATATTATGAAAATTCAAAGTGTAAGGAGATATATATGCCTTAGACACACAAGGATTTATGAGTATTTAGGAACTTGGAACTCAAAAGATGAACGTACTATGAAACCCTCATGCTTTCTTAGAGTTTTGAGATTAAGAGTTACATACTAGTTTTTTGTTGTGAAAACTAATATAAATAGGTTCATATAATGTTGAAAAGTTGTTCATAGGTGAAAAGACCTCATTACCCCTCATCCTAAAGAAAATAATACAAGACAACACGAATTTTACATAGAAGTGTAGCATGACCCTTATCACAGAGGATAACCTCCATGCCACACTACTTATCATTGAGATAATCCTCTTTTACATGCTAAAATCATCGACCCTCACTAGTTTCTTACAAAAATACTCATAAATTATTGCTCGCGTATTGGATTAAGGAAAAATCAGATGCGTTTGGAAGAGGACTCAATTATCTTTAATTTGGTGAGTCATAAGCAAAACAATTCAATATATTCCATAAGTTATACACATTCAAAGCTGACCCTAGTAGAATCAAATACAAAAATTTGGTCGATAACAAAAGTTCTTAACTCTAATTCATTCTAAGTGTTTTCTATGAACAATATTCACCTTGAAAGCACTTTAAACTAGGTAAATAATTATGAAATTTATGTTCACATAGGAATAATTCGATTCGAGTTTATACATGTAGGAATAATGATTCAAATTCTAGCCCAAAAATATGGGGTGTTACACAAACTCTAAAATAACCAAAGGCCCTATATTGTACACTTTCATACAAATGCTTTGTTTATATAAATGCAGAGAAAAAGTTGATGACTCTACTGCTAAGTTTTCTATTAGCAACCTACCTCTAAGCATAAAATTAATCCTGGAGCAATGCTAAATCAATGGAGAAGTGAACATGATCACTCAAAAATGATCAAAATAAAAAATTTCCTATTAAGGACATAGAAACATTGCCCTCATACTTCAACTTGACCCAAGGAAAAATAATGAGTCTATGGAAGATGACGATTGTGTCAAAACATTGAATAAAACAGCTCAAGCAAATTGTAGGCCTGAAAATACCTTAATCATTGAAACCGATTGGATTTTCAAAAATGAAAAGGTTGAGTTAGGTAAAATTATATGAAATTAAGCCCACCTAGAAGCTCAAGGATAATCAACAACAAGAGGGAGGAAATTATGATAAAATTTCATACCAGTTGCAAGATTAGAATCTATTCGAGTCTTGCATGCCTATGAAGGTTTTATGATAGTTTAAATGGATCATGTTTAATGGAGTTGTAAA
This sequence comes from Capsicum baccatum var. pendulum, assembly GCA_030864225.1. Classification (NCBI taxonomy): domain Eukaryota; kingdom Viridiplantae; phylum Streptophyta; class Magnoliopsida; order Solanales; family Solanaceae; genus Capsicum; species Capsicum baccatum. Next base: position 165,785,528 of record CM061560.1, read on the forward strand.
ACCCCTAAGTTTTAAAAATCATAGGTTTCCATGTCATATTTTTAAACTTTCAGAAAGTTCTATATGGTTTTAAAAGAAACTTCTTAAACTTGATATGATAAATAGAATAATTTCTTTATCAAAATTGTTTAAAAAAAAATTGTTACAACTCTTTTTTATCCAAAAAAACTTCCTCTAGAAACCTGATTATTCAAATCTATTTAATATCTTTGAAAATACTAATGTTGTCTTATGCAAAAAAGTTCTGATCTAATGCTAAGTGAATCTAAATGAGAGAATTAACATTCTTTTTAGACTACATACATATCATTTGACTGAAGGGACCTTATCTTGCCAAAATAATTATACCAAAGAGCTCAATAAGAAGTTTTGTATGAAGGATGCCAAATCCTTCAATACTCTTATGGGTCCTACAAGCACATTGGCATGTGATGATGTGTATTATGTATGAAAAATATAAGTGGATCTTGTATGCTTGAAGAGAATTCTCTCATATCATGGAGAAATCAAAAAACACTATTGTTCTCTCTCCACCACTAAGTCTGAATATTTCACAATTGAGTAATGTCTCATTTTTTTGGCGTAGTGATTATGATATTTTTGTCCATATCTTTAAAACTTATCTAGACGAAGAATTTTATTTTAAAGAGATCATGTTTTAAAAGGTGATAGTAATATATCTTTTGTCAGCGTCATTTATTGAATTAGTAGATATTGTTACTACATCCTTTTTTTTGGAAGATAGATGTTTGCCTTTTTAGAACATCCATTGATATTATTGCAAAATGTTTCCAACTAATTTCTTTTATTTTACAAATAAATGTAAAGGTATCTTTAATGTATGAGATGCTTTATGTATGAGTCTTTATATATATCTCCTATTTTGCCGCTTGACACTGATTACATGTATGGTAAGTTTTTATGGTGTTGTTTTGTTTTCCTAGGTGACTTTTCCTATTCATTTTGCCCTCTCTTGTCCTATATCATTCTCTTGAATTTTGTATCTTTCTCTTTATCTCTCTTTCTCTCATTGCTATGTATTCTAAAACTTCTCTCTAGTAGTCAGTAAAGTTCTCATTTTAAAGGTAAATGGAAGACATCTTCACCAATTTTTTTTGACTCTGATGAATCCTTCCAAATCCCTTTACCCTTATCTGATTCCTCTGGCTCCATCTTAGTAAAGCGCTCCTCTGCTTCTGATATGTCTGAAAGTTCCAAGAAAAATGTAAAATTCGACTTTGATTATTCTCTTAATGTAAAATTAACTTTTGGAGACCTACACACTAAACCCCTTTTCACTCTTTGAAAGATATTCCTATGGTACGTGGGAGACTTTAAGATTTGGATATTTTATAATCTCTCCATTATCATGTAAAACACCTATTTTATTTTCAAGGATGGGCTAACATCTTTTAAAATAATCCTAAGATTGTTGATGAGCCTCTTAATAGATATATTATGCTAACCTTCATTCCATGGTATTGGGTAAGTGTATCAACTTTGATTGTACTATGTTTGATGTTTTATTCAATATTAATTTCTCTAGTTTTTATGCTCTTCAAAAATCCTTGTCCCTCTAATTTTGATATCTTCTTTGAACAGGACAAAAGATCTATTGCTCTTGATAAATCTGACTCCTTACCTACTACTCTTAGTCCAAAGTTTCTGTCATTTGAAATTCGTGTTATAGCTCATATTGTGGAAACTACCCTTCTTTCCTATACTGGTTCTCTTTTAATTCTATTTTAGTGAGATACTCCACTTTTTAACTATCTTGTCTCTCAATGCAAGATAAATCTCTCATCCTTCATCATCAATCATATGATTGAATTGTCTCTTCATCCTTATATTATCCCTTATAGTCTAATTAATTATCATATATTGGTATATATGATTTTCAAATATGGGCTAACATCTTTTCAAATAATCCTAAGATTGTTGATGAGCCTCTTATTAGATTATTCTATACCTTCATTCCATGTATTCTAGTTAGCATGAAACCCTAGTATTGGGTAAGTGTATCAACTTTGATAGTACTATGTTTGATGTTTTATTCCATACTAATTTCTCTAGTTTTTATGCTCTTCAAAAATTGTTGGCCCTCTAATTTTGATATCTTCTTTGAACGAGACAAAATATCTATTGTTCTTGATAAATCTGACTCCTTACCTACTTCTCTTAGTCCAAATTTTTTATCATTTGATATTCGTGTTATAGATCACATTGTGGCAACTACACTTCTTCCTCATATTAGTTCTCTTTTAATTCTATTTTAGTGAGATACTCTACTTTTTAACTATCTTGTCTCTCAATGCAAGATAAATCTCTCATCTTTCATCATCAATCATATGATTGAAGTGTCTCTTCATCCTTATATTATCACTTATAGTCTAATTAATTATCATGTCTTGGTAAATAGTAATATTGTCATGATCCAAGCCACCCACTAGCCGTGACACGGTATTTAAGGCTACAAGTTACCCCAAGCAAACCCATGGTTTGGTAATTGCTATGATCACTAAATAAAATAAAAGTAAAACAACTTATACATAAAATAAACCTATAAGTTCTGTCAGTCTAAATACTAATATATATAAAACGATATGTTTGAAGTATCTGATAAACATTGGAAAACTAGACTGTTTATCTAAAAAAATTGATAATAATTGAAAGCTGAATAGTTCTCTTAATGTCTGAAAGCCTCTAACAATCATAAAGAGTTGATAGGAAAAAATCCTAACTAACTCTAACTAACTGAATCATAATAAAATGCTAAAACGAATGAAATAACATAACACATCCTCAAAGGATGAGGACTCACTACTATTTTTGCAGGGAACTACTGAGTTGTTTAAGGATGGTCGGGAAGCTATGTGTCCGAAACTATATTGTAAGAGAACATATCGTAAGATAAAGATATGTGATCCGTACTTTGAATGTACTAGTATGTAATGTATGGACTAAAGTAAATACATGCAAAAACTGAATATAATTACATGAACATGTAAAACTGAATATATAAGACCATGTATTTTAATACACTGACATTATCTAAATAACTGGTGCAGTATGTATGAATGAATAAGTAAATGTTAAAAATTGACCACTTGGTCCAGCAAAACAGAACTGAAATAGACTGCCAATACTGACTGAAACTAAGGAAACTATCATGTAATCGACATAAGCCATGGATATTACCATGGAGTCCAATATTTAACCAATGTTGAGGAGGGTTGTTCCATCCTTACCATCGCAGTGGAACATAAAATGGAGTTATCACGAAACTAAGCCACCATATAGCTATGAAATAGTAATGAAATCATGGTTTGACTAACTTGTAATTTGAAAAGTTTGAAATGGAAAATAAATATATATGTATCGGGTGTTCATAACTCGCTAACACTGAATGATTAGAAAAATATGACAACAACTATTAAAAAAGTAATATAAGGCCATAGTTAAGGGACTCAAAACATTGGACAAGTCACAATATCAGTATAGTACATATATTTAAGCATAGGGGTGTACTTAACTTAGTAGAATAACACTTTCACATTAAAATACCGAAATTCATGACAAACTATCAAACCTGTGGTTTAAAATATGAGTAATTACAACTATTATGCTCTTTAGTAGATTGGGAATGAATCCCAACTTCATATGATAATGCTATGCTTTCATATGAAGTTCGGGTTCATATGATAATGCTTGCTTTCAACACATTAGGAATTGGGAATGAACCCAAACATAAAACATTAAGTTCAACTTTAAAATCATATATTTGGGCATAAGGATGAAAGATTAAGCATGTTCGAAACCCCACATACCTTAATAGAATGGATTGCTAAAGAAATCTTAAAATAAAAACATAAATCCTTGTATTTCTTAAGAAAATATGCTTGAGTTTTGTTCTTGGGAAGAGAGGAAGGGCTTTTAACTGCCTAATGAATGTTTAGGGTTAAGAGAGTGGAGGAAATATGTTTAAAGACCCCTTAATTCATTTTAGGATGATTAGGGACGATTTAGGGGTGTTAAAAGATTTTGGCACTATTCTTTTGTTTTCTGTTGAGCATTCCCACAGCAATAGCACACATAGGGTTTATGCAGTGCATGCCAATAGCATAATTGGGGGTGTATGGTGCATTCCACTAGCACACTTGGGGGTGTACAGCACACGCCAATAGCACATATATGGCGTGTGCGGCGCACGACAATAGCATACTCATCCTGTGGATTTTTGTGATTTCTATGCAATGCACAACCTTAGCACAAGGTCTACAATGTGATGAACACTCATTTATAAGTCCTAAAAGCACCCACAACTCAACCCACAATATCTAAAAAATGGTCTACCATCGAAATAGGGGTCCTAAAAGTCATTTTGAATGCATTATTCGAGTGTTACAACTAAAGGGTGTTACATTATCTCCCTTTTGGTAATCATTTACCCCCGAAAGATACTATTTAAGTTGAAGCTCTAAAAAGGCTGAGATCATACACTAAACACTCATGCGTTAAACCACGATTAAGTAAATGACATATGAAACATGATACTTGGACTAAGCTGAGTTTTGTGAATACATGCTATGACATGAGGATAGTTATATATCTAAGATAGATAATAAGGGAGTCGATTTAAGAGATACCATTAAATTAAGTTGAGTCTGAATTCGTAAGTAAGAGATGGGAATACTTGGATTGCATATCTTCTTTTGCCTCGCAAGTGGCTTACACAACAAACTAGGTATAGGCTCAGACTGTTGTTTGCTGTGTTTTTATTAAACCTTTTGAGCCTATGTCAATGGGGTTTTATGAAAGGAACAATTTAGTTTTGTTTATCCGAGAAAGACTGTGACTTTATGTTGTTATTAATATGGTTAGTTCATGACATGTTGAGTATTAGGCTAGTATTGATATTTGAGGTATGATTCTAGTTTTTAATAATTTAATGATCTTATTGCATATGATTATCCATTGGTTAGGCATTATGGTCATAGACCCTGATATTTTGATTTATTTTTTAAAGTTACTTCATTATGGTAATTATCTCAAGTTTAGATGAAGGGATTAGAGACCCTAATTATATTAGCACTAGTTCCTACTATGGTCAGAAGGCCTTGGGATGCGAGTGTAATGACTTAAACGGTAAATTGAGCTGACCTTTTTATTGTATATGTATCCATGTATAGTGGGTATGGCATCACCATATATCTCTCCTTTAATTCACTTATTTATGTTGTATATACATTCCTTGTCCTTGTATACTACTATATATTCTTCTTTCACTCTTTATTCGTATATTGGTTGATGATACATGATATGGTGTTTAAGTTCCTAAGTGTGTATAGAATAGGATAATTTGTTTTTATTGTCTCCTTAGCTATATTGTGTAGTTGTTGGCTAGCTGAGTGTAGTTTACGTTCCTGTTGGCATGTTACTTATATTTTCATTATCTTTATATCTTAGTCGGCAATTGCCTACTGAGTACCATGTGTTTGGTACTTATACTACAATTTTAAAGCCTAGAAATCATAGTACAGGTTATCATTATTGTTGTATCCATCATGAAAAATATCTATGGTTCAGAGATGTAGGGTGAGATTTTAGGGTTTGGAGTATTATTGTTCACCCTCTTATATACTAGAGTAATTTCTATGTTGTATTTGTATATGGATTGTATATGTATATTTATTTAATTCTTTATTTTTGTAATCCTTATAAATTGGTGCAGAGACGTCTGTGTCCTATCTTTGGGAGGCTATAAGGCATTCATAGAAAGTTTTTTCTTGACTCCTCATCATACGCTCATATTTTTATGAGCCCTAAGTACATTATTCGACTTTATTCTATCCCATAGGGACGATGTAAAGTTTTTTATTGATGCGAACAAGAGTTTGGAATACATTTCTAGAGCTTTAATATGACATTGGACTAGGGGGTCGGAGATAGATGTCAAAGATCTTTAGCATCAACCCACACTTCAGTAGGGTTTGCAAATGCTTCAGCCTTTCGAGATTCAAATTAGGGATCCTAAGACTTTTTGTGGATACCTCACATCCACGAATAATATTCGGGTCATCAAACAGTTATTCATCTAGAGTTAGGTTTGTTGGTATTTAATAAGATATCTTATTGGTTTTAGAATATGAGTTTAGGTTTCTTCAGTGGGCCAGACATATTCGTATGTTGTATCCTTCAGAACATGATATGGTGCTTGGATTTATTATTGTATTAGTACTTCCACTTTATTTGGCATTAGAGCATTTGATACTAGATGGGTTTTTTTTCTCTTAGATTATTGACCATGCAAGGAAAACAGAGAGAGCTTATATTAAGACTTATAGAGGTGGCAGTAAGAGGCCATGTCATGAGTATAATTCTATTAATATTTTATTAGGGAGCGGGGATCCTCCTGATGGGGGGTAGCTTTACTTAAAGCCTAATAGCTTCATGTACGTAACATCTTAGGCTTTGTGTATCTCTTAGATTAGGCGTTATGATCATTATGGGACAAGTTCTCATTGAACCTTGTGGAGTTTTTGATATGGGTCGTTAGGCCATGATTGATATTCCAGAACAGAAGGGTCAGTACCTAGAAGTATTCTAGGAGCTTGTTTTGATTATGGAGAGATGGGACATTGATCTAAAGAGCACCAAATAAAAATTGGTTGTTTTGACAAAGTTATCATGTATTCCCTGCCAGCCTAGCATTCCTTAGTTATATTATAAATTTGGGAAGGATGGTCATTGTAATAGATATTTCCCTCGACATCAATTAGTTATCCAGTTGGACTCATCTCATATTTCTCACTAGGCTAGAGCTTTAAGGCTTTTTTTGACTTTATAAAGATCGGTCACTGGTCTAGAGGGTGTCCCCAATATGGGATTATTATTATTCATTCAAATCATTAAGATATCTCATTGTGTTGTGGCATATTTATATAGAGGCAATGCTCTTAGCACCTCCGTTGATGATTTAGATGCTCATTCTAAGTTTGGAACCTGTCAAATTTGTTCTACCTCAGGTATATCTGCCTTGTGACTTTGGATTTTACTATGATAGGTTCACTTTTAGTTTTTGACTTTATGCTTCATTTATATGTATAAGGGTTTTCATTCCCATCGATGATTATTTTCCTTGGTATGTTTATATTTGTAGTTTTGTACCTTGATATAGAGTTAAGGATTATATGACTAACCCCATAAATTATTTCTATTAGTATGGATGAAGTGGATCAGGGTTGATATTTTCCTTTGGGGATATGGCATTTTGGTTCGAGTTACCTTGGCATAGTGACCTGATTGTGTCGGTTTTGGTACTACCTATTCCCTTATATTGATATTTTTATTACTATTGATATTCTTTTCATTTTTGATAAAACTGATTCTTTCTTGTTAGATGGCTAGACCATTAGTACCTAGTTAAAATACTCTATTCTCGTGGTTCTTATTCATTGGCTTGGGAAACTAGCGTGATTAGATTTTTTTCTCTTATAGCACAGAAAGGTTAGTTGTTTTCCTCTTCTATTGGGAATATTTGACCGATTGTTGAATTAATTATGGTATTGAAGATAAGTTGACCTTATATAGTTTTTTTTATGGTTCTAGAGTTTGCCTCTTTCTTTTATTTCCCATTCTTGAGATTGGGATTCTTGGACCTTCCTCCTGGGTTGGAAGGGTTTTTGTATTGTCTATCAATCAATATATAGCCCATTTCTAGAAAAAACCAGTTTAGGGTCTGTTATTCCGATTTGGCAAGTTCACCATTTGATAGTTGTTTATTGTTAATGTTAAGAAGTCTTGGATTTGTCCTATTATTTGTTGGGCTTATCTCTTGATGATATTTTTCTCTTATTATTTGTGTAGTGTTGGATACTATGTTCTTTCCGTGATGTGGTTCATGTCTAAGTGGAGTTAGAGAGTTAAATGCAGGTGATCGATTTTGTGACCACTTCTTAAGTTGTAATTCAGAAATTTGTTATTTGGTGTTGCTTGATTCATCTTCTGGTAGTGGTCTTGATCTTGTTATTGGTGTCAAGATTGGTACTTTCTTGCTTAGCGAGATGATTCTTGGGTTGATTGAGTTAAGATTGTCTTACTTGGGTGGAATTACGAAATCCTTATTTCAGAATTTGTTCGGCCTAATAATACTTGGTTTAGTGCTTTTTCTTAGTGATATGTGCCTATGTGTATTCTTTGCTAAGATGGAGTGCTGGATTGATTAGTTTTTGGCTATAGTTGTATTTTTCTAAGTTCCTAAGGTTTTTGCTATGATTAGTGTATGGTTTGGAGGTTCATTCCCTCTTAACAAATATGGAGTTGATTGTTTGTGTTTTCATTAGTGATTTATCCTCTGTGGTGATTTGTTTTCTTCTACTACATTTTAGTTTTTGTTCTAACATCATTTAGTCATGATATGTCTGATTTGGATACTATGGTTCCTTTATGTATTTCAAATTTGATGCCTTAGAATGGTGAATTGGAATTTATGATAGATTTAGAGTATGGATGTTTACCCATCTTCAGGTTTGTTTTGGGTAGTTGAAATCGAGCAGTTCAACCATGATGTCTAGAGTTTAGTTTGGAATCAAAGAGCTTGGGTGCAACCTTTGTATTCAAATTTGTCTTAGTTTGGGATTTCACCAATAGGCTAGCTAAGACTACTTCTTGTTTACCTTCTCGATCATGTTTAAATCTGATGGATTATGGAGGTTTAGATGATAGTCCATGGATACAGTATTGGTTTCTTCATCTTTGACCTTGGGTTTTCAAATTTCATTTGGATTTTTTGATGACCGACTGAGTAGAAGTAGTATGCTTGAGTTTGATTCAGCACAACTTTATTCTCGATTGATGGGACAAACTAGAGTAGAGTATTCAGTGGTGAATAGTGATGCTTTAGACTCCTAGTTTTAAGTCATGAGGGTCATTCAGATGAGTTATAACATTGGAATAGATTGCATATCTTTGTTGTCTCTATTTGTATGTCAAGTCAGTGCCTTATAAGATTATTCTTATGCTTTCCATCATAGACATTTAGCGGATCAACCTAAATTTTTTGTGGTTAGTGTGATAAGATTGCGCAGACTGGACTTAGGTGACTTTCTGCCTGGTTTCAAGTGTTAGCATGTTTGGAAAATGAAAAAAGGGTTATATATGGATTTGGAGTTTGTTCCATGACTCGTTCCTTGGTTTTCCTTTGACTTGGATGAGTTTTTATGTGATTGTGTTTGTACCAGTATGGTATCAGTGTATCGTGGTTCAAATTTATGTTTATTAGCCTTCCTTAGTTCAGTTGGAGGCTAGTTAGTGGTTGAGGTTAAGTGTTGGTTATTTGAGAAGTGAAGTAAGTAAGTTGGTTGATAAAGGGATACGTGTCAAAAATCCCTTGAATCTATTGCCTCTTCATGGAAATTATTTACGATGTTGTGCTCAGAGCATTCGGGCCCAGTACCTCATCCCTTTCTTTCTTTTTGATCTTTCTATTCTATTGACTTTCACAGGTAGAAGTCCATTTAGTAGGGAATATTATAATGACCCTCCAGGTCATTTTATCAATTTGCATGAATTCTTTATGTTTTGAGCCTTCCCACAGTAACTACAAGTTATTTATGACTTGCCAAAATTTTTTCTTTGGTGATCGAATAGTTCGTTAATGATTTTTAGCTCATTTTCCTATTTTAGAGCTTTTACTGTTTAAGAATTTGTCTAGGACCAAGTCTCCTAGTAGATGACCTCACATAAAAATTTCGATAGCACCATCATCTCTGGAACATTGATTTTAGGTTAGTGGGACCCTTGCTTCAGGCACCGATGCTTTTACAATCATTTTTGTCTATTCAGAAGATTTTGTGACAAATTAAACTATAGGTGGGGGGTCCCACATTTAGCAAAAATGATCTCAGATGAAATTTTTGATGGTTTAATTGAGTCTGAAATGTCAAACTTGATAATGTCGCATATTTTGTTGCGTGTACAATGTTCTAAAAGAATCTCCAAAACACTATTGAAATCCATTCTAGAGTTAGTATGGTCTAGTACATCAGGTCATTGGTGTGTCCCCGTATGCAATAATATGATCACTTATTTACGCAGTCAACGTGTATGCACTTATATGTCCCTTTAGTAAAATTGGCCATCCAGTCAGTGATCGTGTGCGTAATTATCAATGCTCTTAAGCGGATATTGTGTAAGTAATATTTGGTTTACATAAGTGATACTTATCCCCTCTACAAGATTGCATATGAGACAAGTAAGTCGCTTAAGCAATCATTGTGTAAACAACTATGTTGTTGCTTAAGTGATACCTGATGTCTTTAAAAGCCCCCTTCCCCACCTGATTTTCTATCAATTCTTCCACAAATATCACATCAAATTAAGATAACCTAACTCTTCTTGGTCTTTTCCCATTGATTTTCCCTTCGATTTACCTTATAATCTTGGTAAATTTTTTAGAAATTAGGGCTTGAATTTATAAATTTTGAGGATTAATTTGAGTCCCTATATGTGCTTAACTTTTGAGCCCAACTTCCTTGTCCTTTGAGGGATCATGTGACAGGGATAATTTTTTATTCCATTTGCAGGCCCCGTAGGCCCATTCTTCACTGAAAACTTGACCCGACCCATCTATAACAATATGGGTCTTATTTTAATCCTTATGACGTATGCATTACTGATAGCTTAACAATATTTTAGGATGGTGGAGTGACAGATGATTTATGGATGATTCAATGGTTGTGGTTTAGCTTTGAGGTAGGCTTCTGTCAACTCTTCTTCTTGAGATGGTGTATCTATATGTTTCATGTTTGATGGGGGTCATAGGATGTGGTTATGGATAGAACATTGTCACTTAGCCTAAATTATGAGTTTAGGGCTAGGATGGCATTTGACCCCAAATGTGAAATACTTATTATTCTTTTATAATCCAATAACCTTCTTTATAGATAGAGCCAATTCATAGCATTATTATGATATTATTCTAGATATCAACTTGGATTTAGGCATAGGAATCATAATTAGTATGATTAGTCTTATTTGGATAGTTTAGGTTATCTTGGGACCGTAACTTAGGTGAAAATGGCTTAGTTGCTCATATTCTAGGATGAATTGCAATCTTAGAGCTAATAATGTTTTATTTATCAAATAAAAGTGAATGTGGATACCGTAGCCTAGTCTGAGGTGGAAATTGCTTAAATTCAAATTTTTGGGTTTAGAAGTGGGACCTTCCGGCTTACCTTAGTACAATACTGTGCCAAATCTTGTAGACTTATATATGCATGTTAGGATGTTATGAATAGTCTAGGCTAATGAACCTTTAGTATAATGTTTAATATGTTACTCGGTGGATAATATGGTTTTACCTTGAACTGTGATGTCGTGGTTATACTGGTTATATATTGTCGGGCATATGATTAATGAAATTGCCTATCGATATGCTTAATGATATAATTATAGATATGATATTTGACATAACTTATGGATATGACTATGGGCATAACTTACGGGCATGGTGAGCATATCATACATTATTGGCCCTACAACCGTAATTATGATGTTAAGATTATTCGGGATAGGTATTCTTGGGCCCAAGGCCGTGATTATGGTATTGGTTGGATTCTGGGAAGTATTATATCCTTATAAAGAGAATGGTCGTAGTTTATTAACATAGTAATTATTATAATCGTATGGTTTCAATACTGGTGATGGCATGCATAGATTCGGTACAACCATGATCACTTAGATGGAATAGTATGATCCCAACTAAAATATGGTTTGATTACTCTATTCATAAAAAAAGATTTTTCCCCAGTTTTTACTTTTAAAATGGATTTTTTCATAACGAAAATTATACCATCTTAATGAATAACGTATGATCCTTTGAGACTAATAATGATGACCTTAGAGATTTTATTGAGGTAGATTTTTGTCCACAATTATGCTACCACTATCTACCTTGGCACAGAGAGATTTTGACCCTTTCTACCTTTCTACGGTAGTAGTCGTGCACTTATGTACATACATGCATACATATATATTCTATACACATACACACATATATATCTGGTACTTAATGAATAAGCAATTGATGATGATATTTATGATATGAGTTCCGGTTTAAGTTTTGCCATTAACTATATGAGTTCTAGTTCAAGCCCGACGATTGATGATATGAGTTTATGCTCTAGGTTAATCTATTACATTAAGAATTGTTAAAGTATTACGTATTATATCTTTGCATTCATTCTTGCATGCGTATTACCTATCACTAATATACCCTATATCCATTACCCTTATAAGGGAGGGGTTGCATAGGTATAGGTATGAGTGTTGCGCAAAGTTTATTATGTCGAGCCTGCAACTATCAGCCTTATTGGGGGGGTTGCATAGGTATAGGCTCAAACTATTGCTTGTTGAGTGTCTATTGAACCTTTTTATCCTGTGATGGTTCGGGTTTATGAAAGGCACAATTAGGTATTATTTATCTGGACTAGCCGGTTACCTTATTTTGTTATTGTTATTATGGTTTGTTCGTGATAGGCTAATTTTTGGGATGGTATTGAGATTTGATGTATGATTTTGTTATTTTATCTTACGGTTATATTATTATACATTATTATCCATTGGATAGGCATTATGGTTTTGGACCCTGATATTCTAATTTAGTTCTTTACGGTTGTTTCACTTTTGTAATTATCTCATGTTTAGGCATATGGATTAGAGACTTATTATATTACCACTAGTTCCTACTATGATTATGAGGCCTTGGTATTCTAGTGTAATAAATTAAGTGGTACCTTGAGTTGTCCTTGTTTTTATGTATGTATCCACCTATATTTTTTATGATATTACCATATATCCTTCCCTTCTTTCACTTATTCATGTTGTATATCCATTCTTTGTCCTTATACTATATATCCTTCTTCAACTCTTTATTCATATACTGGTCAGTTATGTACAATATCATGTTTAAGTTCCTAAGTATGGCTAGAATAGGATAGTTTATCCATATAGTCTCCTTAGCTTTACTGTGTAGTTATTGTATATTTGAGTGTAATTTACATTCCTTCTTACATGTTACTTATATCTGCATTATATTTGAAGCGCGTCATAATCTACCTACCGTGTACCATGTGTTTGATACTCATACTACACTTCTACAGCCTGCATATCATAGTACGGGTCATCCATATTATTGTGTGCGTCATGCGGAGCAACTATGGTTTAGAGATGTAGGGTAAGCTCTATAAGTTCGGAGTATTTCTATTCTCCCTCTTATGTACTATAATAATCTATATATTACATTCAGAGATGGGTTGTATCTGTATATTTATTTGGTACTTCATTTTGGTAAGTCATATTACATTAGAGCTCTTTTACTAACTCCACCAGGTTTTGGGACTACCTTATGTATTTTATTTCTTTACTACATTTAATCTGCATTGTCCCTTTCTTTCTCTTGGTAGTACATTACTAGTACTTTCGGACTATGATTAGTCTTGACTACTGTGGGCTATAATATAGGTAAATTGGGTCATGACAAAATGATAAATACACATTTCTCTAGAGCTGCATTAGATGCCCTATCACTGACACCAACAATAGTTCCTACACCAATCATTGAAGCTGCATAATGGGTTAGATAACACATGAGGGGTAGCTCTAGGAAAAGAGGAACAGAGGCAACATCTGCTATGGGTGAAGCTCCGGTAGCCAACAGAACAGCTAGTCAAATAACCCCCTCCCATTCCCTATAATAGGGTGCTCTAGAGTTGGATCAAGATGAGGATGTGGTGATTGAGGATGAAGAAGTACTGGTATATAAAAAGTAGTTCCTATACAAAATGGTACATCTTAGGTACCTAAGACTGAAGGACTAATTCAACAAGTATTGGGAGACTTAGGATGTTTTGTTGGTACAAATGACACTTCTACTATTCTAGCATGCCCATCCTCATACGAATAGGAAGCATATGCTATGATACCTAGGATTGATGAGAACTCTAAGACAAGGTTGTGTCCCTATCATATCTTACCCCAGTCCTAGTCGTGATAGGTATCTCAAGTAAATCGAGGACTAGAGACCATCTTACTTAGCCTAGACAACTAGAACACAATACAAATAACAACGGAGGATAACCAAACATTTTAGCAAGATAGATAAGATATCCAAAAGGGACACTACGAGTCCAAAACAATAACTACTCCCACATTTTGTCCACAAATGCTGCTAACCAAAATTATCAAGTTGGTTGGGAAATATGAAATGTCTGACTTTATGATAGATAGAGGATCACCATATAAATGCAGAGCTACTGACAAACTAGAATCCACATAACGTTGCACAGGGGAAAAAAAGGTGTCTTCAGACCCTATATTTTAAGACAATGTAGCATCCTAGGACGGTTAGTGGGGTGAGCACTGGAATGTAACTCAAGATAAGGGATGAAGTAATGCAATTTTCGAAAACAAAACGAAATCTCAGTATACATGTTTACATACATGCATATATATATATATATATATATATATATATATATATATATATATATATATATATATATATATATATATATAAGCTACCAGGATAGTATAGGATTTAAGTATGACATTTTAAACCATTAACCTGGACGTTGTAGCTCTAACTGCCCTAAGGGCACCCACAGTCTATATAGGTTCACCTCCCCCTATTAAAAGGGTCCCATTACGCATTAGCTGTACTAACCAGGAAAATCTAAGGAATGTCAAAATCCACTGAGGCTCAAACTATTCCAAAATGTAAATATATAAAGTGTAAACTATGCAAACGGCCACGAAGGCCCCCATGTCGGCAAAAGAGGTTTCCAGTAACAGTCCCCAAGACCTTCACCTTCCATTACAAGATAATCAACAACCATTAAGCCTAATTAAAATTTTTGTACATAACCCATCACTTTAATCAAGGAATCATCTATTAAGGCATTTACCGAATGGTATCATCGTACTTATTAATTATGCTTGCAAGCAAATTCCATTATGCCAAACCAATACAATTAGCCATGAGACTCAAAGTTTCAATTTAAAATCAATCCATTGCCATCAAGGCCTTTCAAAACCATTTTTATTCGTTTAACCATTAATGCAATGCAATAGTTTATTAAAGTAAGCAAAACAATTTAATTGTCAATATTTCAAAACCAATTATGCTAGTTGATTGAGGTTAATACCTATTCCAAACCGAATTCCATAAAAATGGGGAATCCACGACCCCCTTTCCATTAACCATTCCTATGCATAATTTTAGTTCAAAGGCAATAACATAAAGTATGAAAAACAATTCCAAAACCATGTGAAAACCAACCAAGTAGTAATCATACAAAGACCCCCAACCCATCATTCTAAACCCATCAATTAAATTCATATAATACATTATTAAACATATTTTTTTATATAAAACCAAGTTAAGAAAGAGATACATGCCTAAAAATACCATAAATTTAGAGAATGAAACCCCAATTTGAAACCTAGGTGTTCCATCCTTATAAATACTAGCTTCCTTTTGCTTTTGGAGAGTTTAAGAGGAGAGAGGTGTGTTTTGATTTGTTTATGGATGATAATGGGAACCTAGAAGTGTTTTTATGTTGTGGGTAATGAGTAAAGGTGGGGAAAGACTGAAAATCCCTTAATAAAAATGTACAAAAAAATTATCACCAGTTGTTATAGCTTAGGTGACGACTCGTGATGAGTGATAATGACTCATCATGTGAGTCGTTAGTTGGTAGTGATGAAAAATGTCAAGAAATTTGTAAAGGCCAAAACATAAAGTATTACATCAACCCCCCCACCCACCCCACCCCCCCGCGGATCATTTGTCCTCGAATGATGAGTTAAGGAACCTATTAGCACTATAATAAGAAAGAATGCACACATACCTAAGAAAAAAAGTCAAAAGGCCATAAATAAAGGAACATAAGTCATACATAAAGCATTTTTATCCAACACGAGGAATAGGGATGGATATATAGACTTTATGTCCTCTTCAACTTCCCAAGTAGCTTGTTTCACCTTTTCATTCCTCCAAATGACTTTCAGCAGATCTACACCCTTAGTCATCAACGTACAAACTAGTCAATACAGAATCTCAACAAGGACTTCCTCATTAGACAAGGAATCTGAAATATCAATATCCTCTACCAGGACAATTAAAGAAGGATCACCCACTTACTTCTTCAACATCGACACTTGGAAAATATGATGAATAGAACCCAAACTCACAAGAAAATCCAACTCATATGTAATATTCCTAACTCTCCCCAAAATCAGATACGGACTAACATAACAAGGACTGAGCTTCTACTTTTTCCCAAACCTCATCAGTCCCTTTATAGGATAAACTTTCAAAAACACCCAATCATGAACATTAAACTCCAACTCCCTTCGTCTCATATCTGCATACAACTTTTGGTGACTCGGAATAGTATTAAGTCTTTCTCTAATCACCTTTACCTTTTTCACTGATTAGTGAGCCAAATCAGTACCAAACAATCTAGTCTCACCAACCATAAACCACCCAAAAGGAGACCTACACCTCCTAGCATATATATCTTTCAAAGAAGCCATTTAAATACTCAAATAATAACTATTGTTACACAAAAACTCAAAAAGAGGCAAGTGATCAAACCATCTACCTCAAAAATCAGTTAGATAAGACCTTGGCATATCTTTCAAAGATTGAATAGTCTATTCCACTTGTCTATACATTCAAGAATGGAAAGCAACACAAAGGTTTACCTTGGTACCCAAACTTCTCTAAAGAAAATGCCAAAAGTGAGAAGTAAATTTAGTACCTCGGTTTGAAATAATGGACATCGGCACTTTATGCAATCTAACTATCTCCTCATTGAACAACTTAGCATAATCCTCTCCAGAGTAGGTATGCCTCACAGGTAAGAAATGAGTAGATTTTCTCATCCAATCCATAATGACCAAAATCAAAACATACTGATTGTGAGATCGTGGAAGACTTGTAATGAAGTTTGTGTTAATTATCTTTCACTTTCTTACTGGAATTCTATCACTTGTGACATCCTACCAGGCCTCAAGTCTTCAACCTTAACTCGCTGATGAACCATAAACTTAACAACAAAATTTTCTACATCCCTCTTTATATTACTCAACCAACAGTTCTCCTTCAGGTCATGAAACATCTTAGTCAAACCCGGGTGAACTATATCCCTTAACTCATGAGCCATAGTCAAAATCCTATCCCGCAATCAATAAATATTTGGAACATACTACCTTTCTTGAATTTATGAGAATAGTTCTAGGTAAAATGTACTAAATTTTGGAGTTTGTGATCCTACATGTAAGGATGATGAAAAAGAGTTAAGAAAAAGTTGAAAAAGTTTGGAAATGGTCAAAAGATTTACAAAGGCTAAAATTAAGCTCCAAGAGATGACCCTCAAGTATTATGATAGCAACCTGAGGGTCACAATCACAATAAATCAAAAATTTAGTATATGGCAATCATACTAAGATGCCACGCAAATTGCAGAATGACTATTGCGGCTAATGGAGTATGTCCTTGATAGGTCAGGCAAATTTGAGGGACATAAATGGAATTTTACAAAGCTAAGTTCCAAGATATTAGAAGATTTAACCCTCAACGTGTTCCTCATATAATTTTATTTTTTTGAAAGAAAAAAATACTTTATTTTGAGTGAGAAAACAATTGTTAGTTTCATTCCGAGATAGATTAGAGTTATAGATTGAAAATGAAGATTTGGTTTTCATTTATTTGGCTTATGATGAATGAATTACAAGACAATTTGGGTATATTTATTCCTTTTCATAAGTTACTAAACTTTTATATTAGGGTTTTGTGTGATTAGTTGGTGATTAATGAATGGGCGTTGATTATTAGTAGAAATAATAACTAAAATATGATAGGTTTTGCTCTTACTCTATATTTGAATTGAGAATTATGGGTGAAAACCCCAATTTTCGTGGATCTCATATCATCCTTTAAAGAGGAATATAGGTGAATAGTAATTGTGAACATCAACTTGGATTAGCTTTTTTCTTAGCGTAATCTTAGAAATAAGGGTGTTAGTTGAATTAACTATTTTTATAAGAATCATCTTAGAAATATTGATGCTAGCTTAAGGTAATGGATTATTAAACTTTTAACGCTTATGAGTTGTTCAAAAGAGTCAATGAGTGAAATTTAGTGTTTTATGGAAGGTTAACACTAAGTCCCTAAATCTAGCCTTCACAAAACCTTTAGCTAAAACTTGGACTAACACTTGATTACCCATGTATGTACACCACCTTGGATTGCCTAACCCCGAGGTTCCTCTCAACTTTGGTATACTTATTAATTGTTCAATATCATATTAGTGTTATTTTGAAATTGTGGTCAACAAAGTTCCAAAACAAAACCCTCAATTTACTTTCACATTTTATTTAAATGTTGCATTATGGGTTAACACATAGTTAACTCTCAACACATGTAAACTTTGAAAGCTAGTTTGTACTCCTCAAGGATTCAACCCCAACTCATGTTGGGTATGTGTTGACAACATCACCTTGCACTTAATTTGACATGTAAGCTGAGCGTTATTAAAAATATAACCATTGCTAGGGAGTGGACCATATCTTAAACTTATGCAGTATTGTTAGTAACCTTGGGTTAACCGTGGTGCTTGAGTTTACATTATTTGTTGTTTTTGTCTTTTCTTTGGTGATTTTCATACAAATCACAACACCATAAGACACCATGGGATCAATCATAGCTCATTTGATGGAAACCTTACAGATGGGGATCATATTAATTATGCGAGGTATGTGAGTGCCATTTGCATTCCATCGATTGAGGGAAATAGGGTATTGTATGTCACTAGTGTGATACTCTATATTCTATCAATGAAAGGTTTGTTTGGCATCCAAGCACACAAAGATGCAAACCTATATTTGAAAAACTTTATTGAGGTATGTGACTTATTTGAATTTGCATATATTACACAAGAGTCTATTCGGTTAAGACTTTTATTGTTCTATTTGATGGGTGAAGTGGTTTTCTGGTTGAGATATCTACCCATTGGATCTATCACTTCTTGGAGTGAATTTATGGAGGACTTTTTGGATATATATTTCCCTCTATCTATAATGCTACAACTAAGAGATAAAATCATAAATGTTCATCAACTTAATGGTGAGCTATTAAATGAAGGGTGGCAAAGGTTAAATGAAAAAATCAAGGAAAGCCCAAACCATGAAGTATTGGGGAAGATGTTACTGCAAATATTTTTTTAGGCATTAGCCTAGTTGAATAAAATTATTATTGATAACACATTCAGAGGGTCTCTTATTAAGTTATCCTATGGGGTTACATCAAATTTGCTTGACCAAATTACAAAACAAAATAAAGGGTGGTACACCCGGGACTCCAAAATATACATAGGGTCTCTCGCCTCATCTTATGCCAATAATGGGCAAAGAAAGAAGGACGAGCAAAGAGATGAAGATACAACCAAAGTGATGACCCAATTATATCTCCTTACTAAACATGCTATGGGATCACCTTAAAAAGTGATCAATGAAGTGACCTCTCAACTTGGAAAATTTTATTATGAAGATGAAGATAAGGCACTTGATGAATAGATATGGTTCTTGGAAAACTATTTGGGTGTTTCTCGTTTGGCCTACCAAAGAAAAGAAGAGAATGAAGATAGTAATGACTAAGACTGGGACTATGATTGGAGAGATATAGATAGAGAGATAGAGACAAATATTATATAGACAAAGAGAGAGGATATGATAGATATGTTCCCCCTCATGATCGTGTTAAGGACAAGTAATCAAACTCCGTGGATCAAAAAAATTTAAAACTAAAGATGTCTTTACCCAAATTTTAATACATGCTGAAGGTACCGACAAGTTAGCTTAGGAGTTCAAAAAGGACTTTTTTTAACTTAACCAAATGTTCATATCACATTCAGACTTAATCAAGTAATTGAAAACACAAGTGGGACAAAGTTTTACCCGACTCAATGATAGGTAAAAAGGAGGCCTACCTAGTGAAATGTGGTAAATCCTAAGAATGACGCACATGTTATGTCCATAGTTACTAAAAGTGGTAAAATTATTGGTGAAAATTTTATTAAGGTTGATGAGAAGAAAAATGAGAAGTCACATAAAGAACAAGAAAGCGCTAAAGAAAGAAGCTAGAAGACCAATGTATTGATGCTTCAAAATTTTAGGAAACAACTATTGAGGACCCAATGTGCATTACAGAAAAGGGTGATAATAAGGAAAGTTCTAAAATAATTTATGGTGATGAGCAAATGGTGAATGTACCTCAAACTATTGTATTGGCTCCAATGAAAATTCCTCAACCCTTTCCACAAGGCTTAAAAAGAAAGATGACAATGCCAAGTTCAAAATTTTTCTTATAAAACTTAGTTGTCTTTCGATAAATATTCCATTTCTAAAATCCCTCTGAGATAAGTCCATGAAGAACTTGATGACAAACAAGTGACTTATGGATTGTGAGACCATCAATATGACACAGAGTTGTAGTGGTATCATGGTAAAAATAGTCGTGGAGAAAAAGAAAGACCTGGGAGCATTAACTATCCCTTGCACTATCAGGATGCTCAAATTTCAAAATTCATTATGTGATCTAGGAGATATTATCAATATTATGTCATATTCCATGTATCAAAATATAGGCTTGGGTGCTCCAACACCCACCATAATGAGAATATTGATGGAGGGTTGTTTAATAAAGAAACTGATGGGCTTGTTGTAATATGTGTTGGTTATGGTTTACCGATTGATCATTTCATTGGATTTTTTCATCATCGATTGTAAAATAGACCATGATATACCCATCACTCGAGAGGCCATTGTTAGTATAAGAAAGATCTTTAGTTAATATGGAGTATGGGGAGATAATGTTTTGGGTGCATAATGATGGAGTCTCTTTCTATTTGTGTAAAATCAAAAAGCAACTACAAGAATTACAAGTGGTGTTCATGATTGATGTTGTGGATGATGAAATGTATCTTGGATCATTTTTCCTTAAGAATTGAACTTGGTGATTGATGGTCTTTATGACGCAATGTAACATTGGGACTGTATAGGAGGCAACCCATCAATGCCATGAATTTTGACCATATCCTTTGAATTTTAATTGTTAAGAGTAGATTTTGTTTTTTATTTTGAATAATCCATGTAATTTTGGCAATATGAAGGTGAATTTAAGCATGTGAAAGCTAATAGGTAAATTGGAATTGAGTTAGAGGTGAAATAAGTAAAATATGGGGGGATTAAACCTGTTCTCAGGTGTCGCAATCGCGACACTCGGATCATGACTGTGATCTTGAGGCTCAAGTTTACCTAGCCATGCCTCAGGTACCGCAATCATGAAAGATGATTGTGATCGTGATCCTCATGTGACTACAATTATAGAGGCTAAATTGAGATTGGGAATACGATAGTTATAAATAGGAACTATCTCCAAAATTGTTCCTATATTTAATTCCCTTCAAATACCCTAAAATATTTCAATGTTCATCATTGTAATCAGTGTTAGAGTGCCTATCATCCTTTTTTCCATCAAAGAATCCGGTATATCATTTCAATCTACTTTTATGATTAAATATAGGCCTTATAAGAATGTTTAGGGACATGGCCTAAATTGTAATTTTTATGTATATTCAGCATTTAAATTGATATTGTTTGGTGTGGTGGATGTTGTGGTTGGTGTGTAAATTATTGGGGAAGTCTTGAATACCCAAATTTCTTGAAATTAGTTTGAAGTTTATGTGCACACGAAATGTTTGGTTAAATGCCAAAAATAACTTCTTTGTAGTTTTTTATGAATTAAAGGTAATGATTGAGTGTTTAGGAATTATGTTTTGTGTTTTTAGTGTTATTTACTAGTGATGAACATAAATTGATTGAGAAATTGTCCATTTTGGTCTTGTTTAAGCCTAAGACTTTATCCTCAGGCACCGCGATCATGATCGCTATCGCGATCCAGCAACTTGCAATTACAAAACTTGAAGCCTGTTTGAAAAGCCTATCAAGTGTTAAGATCGCTACTCAGTAGAGTGAGATTCCATCATCTGAGGCTTGTCTGACAGACCTGCACAAAATATTGAGTTTTCATTTTAATCCTAAATTTGACCCATGCACCATTCTTTATCCTAATTATGTCACGTAGAATTATTTTCATATGATGCTCTTGATGGTTAGTGATTTATGTATTTTTTATTTCACATATTTAAAGTTGAAAGATGTTAGAATAGGATCAAATCTAATTCCTCTCCTCTGAGTGTCAGACTGTCTAGTATGAGGACCTTTCTAAAGAAAAGTTGCCCCCCAAATAGGGAATATTTATAGAACAAGTGCCCAAGAAGCTCCCACCCTTCTATTAGAGATTAGAGAAAATAAGGTGAAGATGATTTGCCCCAAATCCGTGCTGGGATGATGAGAAATGGGTTAGAGAAGTCTATGCAAATCTCAGTGTAGTAAACATCTTCAACCAAGATATGAAGATTAGGGGCAAAAACATTTATTTTGGGGACGAACAAATCAATGAACTGTATGGGCTGCTGGATGCTGATATGAGAGAGTACATGGTAAAGAATTGTGCTCCTGGAAGCTGGTCGACTGCTAAATTTTTCCTAAGAAGAGAAGTCCAATAGGCCTTTACAAAAATAGGGGTAACATTGAATAATTTCATAATCGAGGCTTGGATTTGGTTGGCCATCATCTGTAGTTGTGTCTCTCTAAGCACATACTTGATAATATCTCGGTTATATAATCCCAAATGGTATCATGCTGCATAGACAACATTTGATTTAATATTTGTCACTTTATGATTTTAGACTTTAGATATTTTAATAACAAAGGCAGCCCTATGCTTATGTTTCTATCTTTGATCATAGAGCTATGTAAAAGAGTTGAGGATGAAGAATGGGGGATAACTAGATATCTACGGAGACACCTATTTACCCACTAAAGATGTGTGGTGAGGGCACAACTTCAAAGAGTAAAAAGATGAAGATTAAGTTGGGTAAATTAGTGAATGATTATCTTGATGCATGCATGGTCTATTTAATGATCTCTCGAGTCAGATACTGACAGTAAAAGAGTTGGTATCCAAATTTCCTCAGCGGATGGTTGAGTCTTCTACCAGTCATCACTCCTACATTTCCCAAAGTTATTATTAGAGGTTCCTTAAGGAAGGAATAGGGGCCACTATATCCAGGCTTGAATAAGTCTACTCTACCTTAGCACGGTTATATTTAGAGTTATAATATTCTCTTAATAAGATAAGAAGAAGGGAGAAGAAGAGATATATTTTTCACCTGCATGTGAAAAGGGGTGAAGGGCTTGTGGATGGTCGTGAATCCCAAATATAAACTTCCTTCTTCTAGAAAATATGTGGATAATGAGATTTCAGCCAGGTGGTCTAACAATAAGAATCTAGATTCTGATAACACCGATGAGAAGATAGCTAGTTATATAAGCACTTGATGATATTTCAAGAAGCCCCTTTAACTCTTTTTATGATTTCATGATCTTCATTAAGGACACTGCTAGCTTTTTATTTAGGGGTGATCGTCTCCATAGTTATTACATATTTGATATTAGGTATGTATTATTTGGATGATTTGATTTTTATTTTCTATGGATAGTTTGATAATTTGGATTGTAATATTGGGTATCCTAATAGTGCTATGTTTGTGGATTAATCATTTTTTCTTTTGATTTTCCCCTTTTAATATGTATGGTGGACGATCCTTTCCCTATGATAGATTGAGTGACGACATTCTTAAGGAGAAATCATCGTGTTGAAGTGTTGGACTCATAGATACAGGGGAAGTTGAGTACCCATGTCATCCTACATTAGGATGGACATTTCAACCATGATGAAATATGAGTAGCCATTTGAATTGCCCCTACTTGAAATTAAATACAAAATAGCAAATTGATTGGTGCTAGCGATAGTTATCTTGCGCGGTAAAGTACAAAATGAACACCCCCCTCCGTCTGAAATTTTTTGTGAAAATAAATGGCATAGAGTTGAATGTCTTTGCAAAAAATCTAGTCCTCTTTACGTGACTTTAAATTCTTCAGTTGGGAGTAATGTGATAAATGACTCCTTTTGTGCTTGAGTAAAAAATACAATCGATCCTTCTAGAATTAGTTTGCAAGCTATGTGTGGTGAGCAATCATTGAATGATTCTTTAGCTTGATTATGTAATCTAGAACTTGCCTAGTTGGTCTTTCAAAGCCAATCTTGATAACATGTGGTTGGAGTGATTGTTGCAAACCACTTTAGCATAAAAGCTTACCCATGTAATAAAAATATCCCTACTCATAAATTTTGAGCCTATAAACCTTTACTTGGAAATTATGTTATAAGCCTTTAACCATTTAAAATTTATCTCTTTCTTTAACCTTACCCTCATTAAACTTAAAATTTGCAACTTCAGACTAAAACCTTAAGTTTGGGTGTGGTGAAATATAGAAAAGTTGATCATTTTCATGGTTTTGTAGATGAGTACCTAAAAGAAAACCAATGGTGGAAAAAAAAGAAAGCAATAAAAGAAAGAAAGAACCAATGGTGGAAAAAGAAAGAAAGCAATAAATTAAAGAAAGTAAACAAAAAAGATAAGTGCAATAATGAAAGAAATGGGAAGAGAATGATTTCAAAAGATGAGTAAACTAAAGTGAAAAATGTAGGCACATGAATGAATTAGAAATAAATGGAATGGACAATTATCCAAGTCTGATCTAGTTAGAGTGTATGCAAAGTTCAAGGGGAGTAGTTTCTTTTATCCCAAATTCTTACCCTACCCTTCCCCAAGCCCACATTACAAGCTTGACAAAGTCCTTTTATATCTCCAACAAAGTGTCTTTGAGTTAGTAGCGATTGAAAATAAGGGAAACCATATGGTATAATACTTGTTTGCATTGAGAAATTCTTGTGAGTAAGAGTGTTTGCACATTAGTCCCTTGTTGCATGATTGAAATTATAGTGTGTTGGCACTTTCTTTAATGAGGAGGTATGTAAACTATGAAAGATTGATATGATTGTCATGTTTCAAATATGAGGTGAAAGAGTGTAGTTAAGTCACTATTCATAGAGAGTCACCTCATAGGACCTAGTGGTTGATTCTTAATTATTCTTAAACCTATTTTTACATTCTTGACTATGTCATTGATTTTTGAGAGGGTTGTACAGTTAGTAATTCTCATGCTTGTTATTTAATCATTAGTGCAAATCAGGTTCATAGTTATGATGGACATGTGATTGAGTAGTGTGAGATTCAAAGTTGAGTAGTCTCATTAAATGTGAAATAGTGCTACTTAAGGAAACACAAGATCCTAAGTATGGGGTATTGATGAGTTGAAATTTGCTACTCATTTGCATATATTTTCATGCATACTCTAATGAAATGATTAAATTTATGATACTAGTTCTGTGTAAAATTTACTAAATTCCCTTGTTTGTGATCTTACAGCTAAGTAAGATGAAAAAGAGTTGAGAGAAAAGCTTGAAATGGTTGGAAATGGTAAATGTTTTAACAAGTGATAAAGATAAGCTCTAGGAGATGACCCTCAGGTGCTGCGATAGCAATCAGTCAAAAAGTTAGACTGTGGCGATCGCACTGATAAGAATTGCAACTGAGGAATTATGACTGTATCTAAGAGAGTGTGATCGCAAAAAGTCAAGCAAATTTGAAGGGAAAAAGTAGAATTTATCAGCGTTGAGTCCCAAGACATAAAAAGATTGAACATTCAATGTGTTCCTCATCCAAATTTCTAGTTTTGAGATTAAAAAAACTTTATTTTGAGTGAGAAAACAATTGTTAGATTTATTACAAGAAAGGTTTTGGCAATAGATTGAAACTAAAGATTGGGTTTATATTTATTTGGCTTATGAGGAATGAATTTCATTCCAATTTCATCATATTTATTCCATTTAATTTCATGAGTAAC
Organism: Capsicum baccatum var. pendulum; assembly: GCA_030864225.1. Lineage (NCBI taxonomy): Eukaryota > Viridiplantae > Streptophyta > Magnoliopsida > Solanales > Solanaceae > Capsicum > Capsicum baccatum. The sequence continues at coordinate 165,811,526 of CM061560.1, forward strand.
TAAACTTTATCTAGAAGATATGTGTGATTGGGCGGTGATTAATTTGTGGGTGTTCATTGTTAGTTCAAATAATTAGTTAATTGTGATGGGTTTTACTTTTTCTCTATGTTTGAATTGAGAATTATTGGTGAAAACCCCAATTGTCTTCAATCCTATATCATCCTTAAAAGAGGGACGTGGGTAAAGAGTAATTGTGAACATAAACTTGAATCAACTTCTTTCCTAGCATCATGTTAGAAATAAGGGTGCTAGTTGAATTAGATATATTCATCAGCATCAACTTAGAAATAAGGATGCTAGTTTGAGGTAATGGATTGGTAAAATTGTCAAGCTCATAAGGAGTTCAAAAGAATCCATTAGTAAAATTTAGTGTTTTATCAAAAGGTTAACAATAAGACCCTAAATCTTTAGTAACCATAACCCGTAGCTAAAACTTGGAACAACTCTCGACTACCAATGCATATACACCACCTAGGATAACCCCAAGGTTCATGTAAACTTGGTATATGTATCAATTGATTAATCTCATTAGCATTATTTTGCAATTGTGTTCAACAAAGTTCCAAATAAAACCCCTCAATTACTTTCATGTTTGATTTAAATATTGTATTATGGGTTATCTTAAAGTAAATCTCAACACATGTAAGCTTTGAAACCTAGTTTGCACTCCTCGATGATTTGACCCTGACTCATGTTGGGAATATATTGACAATATCTACCTTGCACTTAATTTGACGAGTAAGTTGAGTGTTATGAAGCATTAGTGACCACATTAGCCTTACCAAGATGGTAGTGAAGACTAATGTCATAATACTTTACTAATTTAAGCAACCGCCTCTTCTAGAGATTAAACTCCTTCTGAGTAAATATATACTGTAAGATCTTATGAGCGAAATAAGTGTCCACATACACCACATACAAATAATGGGGCCAAATCTTCAAAGGAAAAACCACATATGCAAACTCTAAATCATGGGTTGAATAGTTCTTTTCATGAACCTTAAGCTACCTCAAAGTATAGACCATAAAATTACCATACTTCATAAGTACATAGCCCAGTCCTATACGGGAAGCATAAAATAACACAACAAAACCATCATTACCCTCAAGCAAGGTCAAAAATAGTGCAGAAGTTAGCATATTCTTCAATTTTTTAACCTTATTTTGAGTCAATATAGTTAATAGAGCATCAATAGAAGAGAAATTCTCCACAAACATCCTATAATATCCAGTCAAACACAAGAAGCTCCTAATTTTAGTTGGAGTCGTGGGTATTGGTAATTTCTTAACCACTTCTAATTTATGTAGAACCACCTTGATCCTCTTACTAGAAACATGAAACGCCTTAGGTTTTGGCCCTTGGAAATTTCCCTGATATTTGAGCTCATAGTCCTTGTAATAGCTTATCATATGAGTCTATAGTGTGTATAGATTAGGTGACCCAAATTGTTAGGTTATCTGTAGATGGTGGTTGGGTTTTTATTGTGGTTAGGGCTCGGTGGTATGGGTCGTTAGGGGCCGTAGTGGGTTTTTAGGGTGATCCTTCATCTAATCATAGAGTTAGTAATTTGACTTAGATTTGAGTATATGTGGCTCACTAAGAGACTTGAGTATAGGGCACGAGTGTTAAAGTTAAATCATATGTTGTCCAGTGTCAATTCCTTTAGATTCTATCTTGGGTATGACTAGGCCATACGAGTCATATAATTTGGTTGTGAGTGGGATCAAGAATGTAACGCCCCGTAAAAGGTGTGCATAGATTAGTCTTTAATATTGAGCTCTTAGACTTAATGACTTAAAATTTTCTAAGTGTAAAATGAGACTTAGTCATTTTAGATGGCAATCTTTGGAATACAACTTTTCAACTTTCCCGACATTTTTTTTTAGATTTTCAAGTTGCGTTACGATCGTAAAATCTCATAGTTCATCTCGGATAAGTTTCAGATGTGTGGTCGTTCGAGTTAAATTTCTATTTAATTATGTGTATTGTTGTATTCCAGAACCCAGAGTACTGTGAGTGTAGTTCATCTTAGAGTCTAGTAATAAGGGATCTTTTGAACTTAATATGATGGCTTAAAGCCAAAGGGGAGATGATAGAATGAATAACCAAGTCAGGTTCTCAGATTCTAGTAGTGATGTCATGATGATATAGAACGTCAGAAAGTGAGGGTGAGACTCAACCCATTCTTATCTTAGTATTTTCAGTGATCCCAATGCCTACTCAAACTTTACGTTTCAGTTCCGTGGTCATAGTTCGTGATTTATGTATATGATATAGAGTCACGTACTCTTCCAGTTCCAAGATAATGAGTTCTAGTTCATTCAAGTAGTCGGAATCATATTCCTTATGTTAGGAACTCTAGTTGAGGTCATGCAACTCATGACGCATGTACTCACTCTTTATAGTGTGCTCAGTCCCGTATAAAAATCTTCTCATGCTTCAGAGTCTTATGTTTTAACCTTTTAGTGACCCTCCCTATGCAATGATAATGATGATGATATAAATTTTCTTGTTGATGGAAGATCATAGTACGTTTGTTTAGATAAGGCCACAAGTATGAAGTACGATTTGGGGCCAATCTTTGATATATGTGATGGTTAGTGGAAAAGTTTGTGTGTATGTTTTAGGGTAGCGCGTGGGAGTTATATTGACAATAGTTTAGAAACCATGCGAAGTATGTATTTATGGGTGATTGCCTTGAAGTAAACATGTGGTTATAAAATAGGATTGAATGATGTTTTGGGATTATAGTGGGAGGTCGCAATATGCATTAGCGACTTCATATTAAGAGTTCAGAGTAGTCATTGAAGTGGTAAGACATGTTATGCTTAGGATGCGATCTTTAAAAGAGATATAGAAGGTGGCGTCATATGGTTTAGAATAATAGCGTAGTGTAGCATGTTGTATTTTTGTGACTTAGAGTTAGGCTTGATCGCGGTGTAAGGATTAAGCTATTTTAGACATTAGTAGAAAAAATTTGTCAATGCTTATATGAGAATTTTAAGCTGAATTGAATGAATATGATATTTACGGGGAATAGTATAGTTAAGGGATATTCGAGAAGTGTACTAAGCTTGAAAATAAGAAGTTGTATTGCCAAAGGTCTGGTAATTCTATCCTAATTTAGGAGTTATATGTCTATATTCTAGACTGCAGAGTAGTGCCAATGTTGTGATTTCCTCAGTGGAATATCTTGTGTATTCCATACCCAAGATTTGTGGCTAGAACTTCTTTAGAGAGAGCGTTGAAGAGATACTCCAGTTAAGTATGAGGGTCCAGCATAATTCAGTATGTATAGCCAGTAAGTCAGTTTAGCAGTCAGATTCACATGACTTGTTTTCTCGTCTTTTCATTTATTCATGCTACCCGAAATCTCAGACATGATACTATTCCAAAATAGAGTATACTAGTAATTGCGAGTATAGCTCAGTTCATGCGTCATGGATTAGATTCAAATTCCAGAGGTTCAGTTATGAATAAAATCGTAGGTGTCGTGTACATTGCCTCCATTTTTCGAGTATCTTAGTGAATTGAACACTCATAGAGGGATATAGGATCCCAAGGGGGAGATACCCCATTCGGTTGCATGCATAGATTCTTATTACAAGCTTCGCATCAATTGTTATTGCGTATTCAGTCATACGTTCTTGTGTCAGTTCAATCAGATATACCTGCATTAGAAATGCATGTTCAATAGAAAAAGTTCAGCTTATCAGTGTATTCAGTCCTGCATTAATGAGGACAACTCAGACACAGACCCGTGCATCAGATATGCATGTCCGATATAAGAATTCAGAACATCTGTAGTTCCAGTCTTATAGTCATGTTTCAGATCAGTGTATTCTTTATTAAAAGACATGTCATGTCCGCTTTATTCCATAGCTTTAAGGATTCAACAAGTTCCTACCCATCATTCGAGGACTAATGATCCCAAGGGAGAGATAATGTAACTCCCCGTAAAAGGTGTGCATAGATTAGTCTTTAATATTGAGCTCTTAGACTTAATGACTTAAAATTTTCTAAGTGTAAAATGAGACCTAGTCATTTTAGATGACAATCTTCGGGATACAACTTTTCAACTTTCCTGACATCCGTTTTTATATTTTCAAGTTGCGTTACAATCGTAAAAGCTCATAGTTCATCTCGGATAAGTTTCGGAATTTTTTGGAATGTATAAGGCTGCGTTTGGATTTCAAAATAGTAGCAAAACGCATAGCCTATTGCCCAGTTTTCAGCATTTCAGGGTCAACTTCAAACAATCATAAATCCCTGTATATCATGAACTGTGTGAGCTATAATATATCAAACAAAAGATCTTTGAGTCCTCTTTCAAATACAGTTGGTTTCATACATTTTGTTTATATCGGTAAAAAGTTATAATTGATTTACTCCAGACTATCAAACTCTCAACTAAGGGACAGATTTGACCTTAATTGTTCCTTAGGGTTATTTTGGTCATCCTTCACCCCTATATATACCACCAACACGGGATTTAATCCCTCAAACACCAAAATACACATTCATTCATTAAAACTTCTCAAGAACACTCCTTAGGGTTTCAAAATAAAAACCCAAATAGTTTAAGATTCGACCGTAAGTTTTCAAAGATAATTACATATTCGGAATCAAAAATCCGCGAGCTTCAACAAATATATAGTATTTTCGGAAATAGAGGTACGTGGGGTTTTCCTAAATTCACATGGGCATAGAAAAAATCATGTTTTAGAATAGGGTTTTAACTTATGTATATATATTTATGTATAAGATGTTTTAACATCATTGTTTTGGTCTTTTGACCATTTCAAAAGTGATTTGACAGTTTATATACATATATGAATGTGTTTCAATTTTGAATACATGAACTTGCTAAAGACATTTGACCACCAGGTGTTTGATGAAATTTCTGTATGAATTGAACTTTAAGTTTCGGAATATGAAATCCTTTACATCAGTTACATGTTTTGGTGGTCTAAACTATGTTTTGAATGAAAGCACTTGCTTAATACATTATGGCTCAGAAAAATCATGACTTGCAATGTCTTGGTATGACGATACCAATTCAGACTAATGCCATATCAGACTCAGACTAACAGACATTTCAGACTTTCATGATTTTAGATATTCAGAATATTGCATGTACAGAAAAGGTTAAAAATGGGCATACAGAGATATTAGGTGGTTCCCCGAAGAGTGCTTGAGTTCAAGAGACTCATTGCCTAAAACCGTGGTTTGCCAACCCGGGCATACTATTATGCGCTGACTTAAATATCCTGTGGCGTATCAGACTCAGACACTCCAATCCTTGCGGCACACTTGGGTTGGGGTTTCCCCGTCGAGTCAATGGCGGATTCCATACAGCCCATGGAATATCAGACTTGTAGGGGAATACCACCTAAATCAGAAGTAAAACACAGATCATGATTTGAAATGAACAGACAGGTTACTAGTTTTCAAAAAGTGCCCATGTATTTTTCAGAAACAGTTTTATACATGATGTCTTGATGAAAAATTGCTTTCACTAAATATATTATATATATATATATGTATGTATGTTCCATTATATTATTTTTGGATTGCTTCGCGTGCCAGTACTTTTATGCTGACCCCCCCTCCTTCCAGGTTCTGAGGCACAGTCTAGGGGTCCAGCTACTCAGTAGACATTCTCAGATTTGCAGACTTGATTTCACAGTGGTGAACCTTCTATTATTCAGAAGGCCTAATTATGTCAGACATTATCTTATTTATTATGTTTTTTGTTTACTGGGGGCCCTGTCCCAGTTTATTTTCAGACAGATGTTTGTGTTCTTAGTAGAGATTTCGCAGACTGATGTCAGATAGTATTATTCAGAAATGTTGCAGAACTTGACCATGTTTTCCATACTCAGTTTCAATTCTGCATTTTATTATGATTACGAATGTTGTTCATGATAACCAGATAGCGAATGGGTGTTCCGGGCCTTCATGGTTCGGGATGCTCGTCACGGCCAGGGCCTAGGCTCAGGTCGTGACAAAGAAGTAATATGATGGATAGTGTGTGGCTGTCTAACTCACTATATTGGTGACGACTCAATGGTATGGGTAGTATGTTGTGGTCATGATTCATTGGATCGACTCATAACCACCTGTGGTATTTTTATAGTTTTAAGTTTAGGGTATTTTGGACATTTCCCCTTTTAAATACCTTTTATACCAAGACTTTAAACACCGTTTGAGATTTTATTAACCTATTATTCTAATCAAACACTCTTAAAATCTCACTTAAACTCTCTATAAAGCAAAATTCTAGGGTTTCATCAAGATAATCAATTAAGGCTTTCAAGGTGGTTTCTGTCAAACCTTAGTGTCTAAGGCATGTTACTCCTCCCAAATTATTATTTTACAAATATCATATGTTTTAATGTATGGTTTTCATGGTATTATTGAGTTTTAAGTATTCATGGTTAAATAAGGTCTCTCATGGTTTGATTATGTTTTATTTCACGCTTTTAGTTTGATTTTAAAATTGTGGGATGCATGTTAATAGTAAATGGATTTTAGGATACTAGGGATTACCCAAATTACTTGGTTTTGGTTTCGAAACTTATGTAACCTCAACCTATTCGTTAAAATAACAATGAGAATAATTTCTGTCTCATAGTTTGATTATCCTTGGTATCTTGCATTGCATAAATGTCAAATGGAATATGAATTGGTGATGGTTTGATTTCATTTGGATTTGAAATGCCATGGTGGCCATGGTTTTATTGTAAATTATTTTGGTAATTGTAAATAATGAAGTCAAATTTGGTTTAATGGTTTATATGGCAGAAGGTAACAGACTTGCAAGCTCTAATTTTAATGATGATACCAATGGTTAATGCCTAAGTAAATATACTTCTTCATAAATGGTTATGAATGTAAAATTGGTTTTAATATGTGTTTAATTGGGTTTTGTAGTGAATTCATGGAAGGTGGAGGTCCCAGAGGGACCAATACTGGAAACTCATGTCTGCCGATGTGAGGTTTGGTCATAGTCGCCATATGCATAATGTCACACTTTATATTTTGGGAGATGTAGTAGTCATCTTATGTTTTTTCTCCGATTCATATGGCTAACACACACCGGGGCTCATTCAGCAGGGAGAGATAAAGCCATGTTTCCTATTGGTAGACATAAGACCATAGAGCTACACATTCTAGGTTATGTTTCTAAATACATGCTAAATATTATTCCCAACACCAACACCGTGTATATTTATACATGTTATTTCATATGGTTATTTGATTTAATTTTGAATAATGGAATTAGTTTATCTTTACCCATGTGTACATGCTAGCATTAATTGTGCTAACCGTCGTCGGGTGATGTATCCCCATACAACGTAGGAACTGGACATACTACTATTCCTCCTACCCAGTAACTTAGATTCGGGGACCACTTTGAGTTGAATTGAAATGGTGAGCTTTCATACTCCAGAAGATTCCATTTCATTCTATGGAATTCTTTTAATTATTTTTGTTTCTTGGATTTTTATTTTGGCTATGGTAGGGGACATATCCCGACTGGGTGTTATTTGAATCTAGTTATAGGCTTTGTCAGAATTTTATGGGCATGGGCGGTGTCAGTCTTATTGTTGTCCTTGCTATTGGTATTTGTATTGGTATTGGCATTGGTATTGGTATTAGGGTTGGCACTGGATGGATATTTGGGCAAGGTTGTTCGATTATTCTTATAGAATTTATTTAATGTCATTAATTATTATTGTTTAATCTCTTTTTTTTGTTTGAAATTTATATGAATTAGAGTGCAAGACAGTTATAGTTAGATATTGGGGGTGGTCTCTGTTCTTGCTTTGACTTCAGATGTCTAACACGACTTGGCCCAAGCTCGGGTCATGTCAGATTAGTATCAAAGCCTTAGGTTCATGTTTAATTGGGTGTCTAACAAAACCGTGTTGAGTAGAGTCTCTTTTAAGGCTGTGTAGCATGCCACACTCATAAGGGAGAGGCTAGGAAGCATTTAGGAATATTTATCTTTCTTGTGTTCTATTTTTAAGTTGTAGAGTCTAAGGTCCTAAATTTTCCTGTTATTCCCATTCGTTCACTTTTTAGATCATGCCTCCCTGACAATCCAAAGATCGTGGAAACTTTAGTGTCCCACTCAAGGATAATGTTGATGGAACACATCCTATATCAACACATCCTATTTATGGGGTCCAGATTCGATTTAGGGGCCTAATTCTAGATTACCCTCCTAGAGTTCCATTGGTTCACTCTAGTCCTTCTCGAGATTATTAGGCTAATGTGATAAATGTTGAGTTTCGTTAGTCTATTCGTATATTGGCTCAGTTAGTATCTTCTCAGGTAGAGCATGGTGTTTTTGTTAATCCATCTTTTAAGGCCGTAAGGGTTGGCGAGTTTTTGAGGTTGGGCCCTTCTATGTTTACTGTTGCTAAGGTTGAGGAGGATCCTCAAGGTTTTAGGGATGATATGGATAAGATCTTCCATGTTATGTATGCTGCTAACATAAAGGGTGTGGAATTTGATTTCTACCAACTGAAGGATGTAGAATACCAATGGTATAAGGAATGGGAACTGTCTAGGGGTGAAAATGTTGAGTTAGCCCTGTACGATAATTTTATTAATGCTTTTTACACTGCTTTTTTCCTTAAGAGTTAAGGAGGGCGATGGTAGAAGAGTTTATTAATTTGAAGCAAGGAAAGTTGTCAGTCAAGAAGTATTCCTTAAAATTTTTACTAGTTTATTGGTATGCTCCAAAGTTGGAGGCTAGCATAAGCGCTAGAATGAGGAAGTTCACTATCGGGATATCTTGAGACTTGATTTTGGTGAGTGAGGCTACCTTGTTAAATAAGGACATGGAAATATCTAGGATGGTTGTGTACATAGAGTAGGTCGAGAAACAGAAAAAAGCAGGATAAAAATCGGGATAGGTAGAGCAAGAAGTTTAGATTTTTTGAGCAGGGTGGTGGCCAATAATAGAGTGGCAGGGATGGTGGAAAGAGGCCCAAGAAAATGAGGGGTAATTTTAGTATTACTCAATGGATAGTGATCCTTACCCAAAGATATTGGGATACAAGCGTTTTCATGGTAGCGAGAATTATAGGGCACAGGGTTCCCAATCTAAGGCTTGCAAGGCTCAGTTGACTCCATCATATTTGTTTTATAGATTTTAAAGTCAATTATATTGGGGTAACTGTTTTGAAGGAAAGGGTAAGTGCTTTAACTATGGTTAGCCAAGGCATATAATTATAAAATTTCCTATTCGTAAGGTTGCCTCCGAGGTAAATAAGGTCCCTATTTCCTTCTCTTCAGCTCCAGAATCAAAGGGTGCACTATCTGGCTTCAGCACTGGTTGAAATTGACTTTATTTTCTCACTACCTGTCAAGAGTCTAAGGCATCACCTAATGTCTTTATTGGTATGTTGAAATTCGTTTACCGTGATTTATACCATTTAATTGACTTGGGGTCCACTCTTTTTTATATGACCTCATTTATGGTTTTGCATTTTGGTTTTGGTCCTGAGTGTATTTCGAACATTTTTTCTTTTTCTACCAAATTGGTCACTCTATGGTGAATACTAGAGTAAAGAAAGGTTGTATGGTATTTGTGGGTGGTCAGGAAACTTTGGTGGAACTGTTTAAATTAGACGTAGTTGATTTTGATGTCATATTAGTGATGGATTGGTAGCACTCATGATATGCTTCTCTAGACTGTTGGACCTGTAAGGTCATCTCAAATTCCATAATTAGCCAGTTACTGAGTGGAAGGGTGTCTCTATAGATCCAATGCAAATATTTAATTTATATCTTAGACCTCGAGATTAATATCCAAGGGGTGTCTCTATCATCTGGTCCGAGCTAAAGATTCTAACTAGGAAGTTTCTTCCTTACATTCTATCTTAGTGGTGAATGAATATTCTGAGGTCTTTCCTTATGACCTTCCCTAAGTTTCTTCTGAAAGGAGATTGATTTTAGGATTGATCTTATTCCATACAGTCGTCCAATTTTTGTTCCCCCATATAGAATGTCTCCAGTTGAGTTAAAAGAGCATAAAGAGAAACTAATGGATCGTTTAGAAAAAGGTTTCATCCATCCTAGTGTGTCTTTATAGGGTGCAATGGTGTTGTTCATGCGTAAGAAGGATGGTTCCCTTTATATGTGTATTGATTACTAGCAGTTGAATAAGGTAATGATAAATAATAAGTACCCTCTACAAATGATAGAAGATTTATCTGATCATCTTTAGGGTGCCATATTTTACTCCAAGATCGACCTTCGATGCGGGTATCATAAGTTAAAGATTAGGGAGGTGGATATACCTAAGACTGCCGTCCATAACTGGTATGGGCATTCAAGTTCATAGTTATTTTTTTCCAATTGACTAATGCCCTGGTGACATTCATGGACTTGATGAATAGAATCTTTTGTTAGTTTCTACATTTGTTCATCATTGTATTCATAGATGATATTCTAGTATACTCAAAGAGTGAGGTGGATTATGATGATTACCTCCATATTGTGTTATAGACCCTGAAAAAACAACAATTGTATTCCAAATTTTCAAAATGTGAATTCTAATTGAACCCTGTCACTTTTCTAGGTCATGTTATTTCTAGTAAAAGGATCATGGTGGATCTGTCAAATGTTGCAATGGTTAAGAAGTGGACTAGACCCATGACTCCAACTGATATTAGGAGCTACTTGGGATAAGTTGGTTATTATAGAAGGTTTGTGGAAACTTTCTCTTCTATAGCGGCCTCATAGACTGAGCTAACTATAAATATGGTAAAGTTTTTATAGTCTGATGCTTGTAAGGGTAGTTTTGGGAAGCTGAAGGATAAGCTGACTTTGTCTTTGATATTGACCTTGCCTGAAAACACTGGTGGGTTTGTCGTTGATTGTGATGCGTACCATGTGGGACTTGGTTACATCGTAATGTAGCATAGCAAGGTGATAGGTTATGCCTCTAGATAGGTAAAGGTGCATGACAAGAATTTTCTGATTAGTAACTTAGAATTGTTAACTGTGGTGTTTACATTGAAAATATGCTCTTACTATTTGCATAGAGTGTATGTTGATATATTTTCTGATCATAAGATCCTGCAATATGTGTTTACTCAGAAAGAGATTAACCTCAGGCAAAAGAGATGGCTTGAGCTGCTGAAGGATTATGAAGGGAGAGTTGGTGAAAGATGGTCATCGTTTGTCTAACCTTGGAGTTTTCCTCTTGGACTCTGAGGATGGTGGTGTGTTTATGAAGAGGGTGGCACAATAAAACTCTTGGTGCTGAAATCAATGAGAAGCAAGCATTAGATCTTGTCTTGATAAAGATCAAGTATGATGTAGGTGGGAAGAAGGTGAGGGCCTTCAAAATTATTGTGATACTAACTTGTGGTACCAAGGAAGGTTATGTATTCCTAATATAGCTGGTTGCGATAGAGGATCTTGGCTGAGGCACATCAGTCATACTATGTTATCTATCCTGGCTCGACAAAAATGTATCATGACCTTAAGGAGATGTATTATTTGAATAGTAAGAAGCAGGATGTGGCTAGTTTTATGGCTAAGTACATGGTGTGTCAGTAAGTGAAAGTTGAGCACATGAGGCTCGTATGATTGTATCAAGAAATTAGGTTGCCTGTGTGAAAGTGGGAAGTGATCAATATGAATTTTCCTATCAGTCTTCCTCGGTCTCAAAATCAGTTTGATTTTATTTGGGTGATTGTGGATATGATGACAAGTCTGCTCACTTTTTGCAAGTGAGGACATATTTTTTGATAGAGGATTAATCGAGGTTGTATCTTCATGAATTTTTGAAGTGTCATGGGGTCCCTATTTTTATTACCTTAGATCATGGTACACAATTTTCATCGCACTTTTTCTATTCGTTTAAGAAAGGTTTGGGGACTAATGTGAGACTTAGAACTTGTTTCCACCCGCAGTCGGATGGGCAAGTAGAAAGTACTATTCAGACACTAGAAAATATTCTTAGAGCATGTGTAATTGACTGTGGTGGTAGTTTGGTTGAGCATTTACCTATTATAGAGTTTTCCTATAATAATAGCTATCACTCTAGTATTGGGATGGCTCTATTTGAATCATTGTATGGTAGGAGGTTTAGGTCTCCTATTGGGTGGTTTGAGGTTGGTAGTTTGGTTCACAAAGCTTAGGAGAAGGTAAAGGTTATTCGAGATGGACTCAAGGCTACCCAAATTTACCAAAGTCCTATGCAGATGTGATGCGTAGAAAGTTAGAGTTCGAGGTTGGGGATAAGGTGTTCCTGAAGGTATCTCCCATGAAGGGTATGATGTAGTTTTAGAAGAAAGAGAAGCTCAGTTCCCGGTATGTTGGTCCGTACTTGGTTTTAATGAGGGTTGAAAATATTATGTATGAGTAAGAGTTGCCTTCTAGTTGAGCTCCATCCACCCAGTGATCTTTGTGTCTGTATTGAGGAATTGCATGGGTGATTCGTCAAAAATTATGACTATTAAGGATAATGGTATTTTAGTTTTCTAGTCTTATATGGAGATCCCGATTGAAATCTTAGATTGACAGGTTTATCGATTGCAGACAAAGGATGTTGCTTAGGCAATGCTTCTGTGGAGGAACCAGAAAGTTGAAGAGGCTACATAGAATCACTCTTAAACTCTCTTTCAAGTAAAAGTCTAAGGTTTCATTAAGATAACCAATTAAGGCTTTCAAGGGTGGTTTCTCTCCATCTTCCTTGGAATCTAAGGCATGTTATCCTCCCTTATTGTTATTTTACAAGGAGAATGTGTTTTAATGTGTTCTTTTCATGGTATTATTATGGTTTTGAAATAAAGGTTGGAGGTTTTGGAATTTCATGGTTGAATAATGTTTCTCATGATTTAATTATGTTTTCTTTCATGCATTTAGTATGGTTTTGACATTGTGGGATGTATGTTAATGGTAAATGGATTTCGGGGTACTAGGTATTCCCCAAATTACTTGGTTATGCCATTGAAATTTATGTGCCCTCAAATTATTTGTTAAAATACCAGTGAGAATGATTTTCCCCAACTTCCAATGTCAAATTCCAGTGATCCGATGCAGACTTAGTGCAATGCGACACGGAAGCCATAGCATCAACCTCATTGATGCGGTGCGCCAGCCTAGGCATCACTGAGCACAGTTTCTGCTAATTAAAAACCGCATCCAGAGGGGTAATTGGGAAACTATACCACCCCTACTCAGCCCTAAAAACACAAAATTTATCTTTACTAGGGAAAAACATTCATTACATTCGCTCAAATTACATAAGAACAAACCCTAGTGAATCTACTTTTAAGGCTAAATCTTCAAGAACACTCCATCAGTCTTCATTAATTCAAGTACCAAGGTATGTGAAGTGTTCATTCAAGGGTTCTTTTCACATTTGGAGTCCAAGAAACTCTTTTAAACTCAAGGAGTGTAGGAATGCAATGTTAATTAAGGAGATGGACATATCTAGGCTCATGGTCCATGCTCAGTAGATATAAGAGGCTATTAATAAAAGAAGGATAAGGAGAACAAGAGGGATAGAACAGGAAACTTCAATTTCAACCAATCTAAGTTAGAGAGTGGTAATCATTCTCAGTTATGCCCAAAATCTTCAGTCCCAACTTTGTCCTCATCCAGTTCTTCAGTGTCAAAATTCAGAGACGTCAATAAAGATAAGGCAACTGGCCCTAAACCCCAAGGTAGTGTTAGCATGCCCGAACAAATCCTCTCTGCCAGAAGTATGGCAGAAACCATCAGGGTGTTTGATGAGCTGGCAGTGATGTATGTTTTGAATTTGGCAAGCCAGGCCACAGTGTCAGAAAGTGTCCTCAAGTGGGTTCACAAAGTCAGCATAATCGTCCCCCTACTCATTCTGGTCACCTAAATCTGCAGGGTTCCATTTCCAGCAGCACTAGTAGGCAACACCGAAATAGACTCTATGTACTTCAGCCCCGACAGGATCAGGAGAGTTCTCTTGATGTGGTCACTGGTATGCTACAAGTTTATCATTTGCATATTTATGCTTTGCTAGATCCAGGATCTTTTTGTACTTTGTAACTCCTTATATAGCTATTGACATTGGAATCAGTCTAGAAATTATAGCAAAGCCTTTTTTAGTCTCTACCCTAATAGGTAAATCTATCATAGCTCAACAGGTATACAGGAACTATCCGATTATGGTATCTCAGAAAATCACTTCAACAGAAGTAGTAGAATTAGCTATGAAAAATTTTGATCTCATTCTCGTCATGTATTGACTTCGTTCATGCTATGCCTTAGTTGACTGCACAAATAGAATTATCCAATTTCAGTTTTGAATGAACCTATCCTGGAATGAAAGGGCAGTACCTCAGCACTTATGGGTCAACTTTTTTCTTACCTAAGGGAAATAAAAATAATATCTAAGGGATGTGTCTATCATCTTATTTAAGTTAAAGATTCTAGTTCCAATACTCTCAATCTTGAGCCAGTTTAAGTAGCATATGAAATCCTAGATATAGTTTCTGAAAATCTTCCTGGAGTTCCTCCCGAGAGGGAAATTGACTTTGGAATAGACCTTGTTTGTGATACTCAGCCCATGTTTATTCTTCCATATATAATGGCTCATACAAAACTCAAAGAATTAAAATAACTATTGGAGGATCTCCTAGATAAGGGATTCATCAGACTCAGCTTATCACCTTGGGGTGCACCAGTTTTATTCATTCATAAGAAGGATGGTTCTCTTAAAATGTGTATAGACTATGGTCATTTGAATAAAGTCATGGTCAAGAACAAGTATCCACTTCCCAAAATTGATAACTTGTTTTACCAACTTCAGGGTACCAGTTACTTTTCTAAGATAGACCTAAGATTAGGCTATTATCATCTCAAAGTCAGAGAATCTGACATTTTGAAAACAACTTTCAGAACTTGGTAAGGTCACTTCGAATTCTTAGTCATGTCCTTTGGTATTACCAATGCCCCAACAAATTTCATGGACTTGATGAACCGTGTGTTCAAGCAGTACTTGGATATGTTCGTCATAGTTTTTATAGATGACATTCTTGTCTACTCCAACAGTGAACATAATCATTCATACTATCTCAGAATAGTATTATAGACTCTCAAAAACCATCATTTATTCACCAAATTTAGTAAGTGTGAATTTTCTAAGGATAGTAGCTTTCCTTGGCCATATCGTTTCTGGTGATGGCATTAGAATTGATCCCCAAAAGACCAAAGTAGTAAGAAACAGGGGCAAACCTATCTCTCAATTAGATATTAGAAGTTTCTTGGGCTTGGATGAGTATTACCAATGTTTTGTTGAAGGATTTTCATCTATAGCATCCCACATATACAGATTGACTTATAAAAAAGTCAAATTCCAATGGTCAAATTCTTGTGAGAAGAGTTTTTAGGAGTTGAAGACTCGACTCACTACAGCCTCAGTTTTGACTTTGCCAAATGGTTTAGATAATTTATGGTATATTGTGATGCTTCCAAAGTAGTTTTGGCGTTATTTTTGATAAAGAAAGGTAAGGTCATAGATTATGCCTCTACACAACTTAAGACCCAAGAGAAGCTGTAGTGTTTGCCTTATAGATTTAGAGGCACTATTTGTATGAGGTACATGTTGATGTGTTCACAGACCATAAAATCTTGCAGTATGTGTTTTCTTAGAAAAACCTAAACCTGCATCAGATAAGGTGGTTAGAGTTGTTGAAAAAATATGACATGAGTGTCCTATATCATTTGGGCAAGGCCAATATAGTGGTTGATGCTCATAGTAAAATGTCTATAGGTAGTGTTACTCACGTAGAAAATTATAAGAAGTAGTTAGCTCAAGAAGTTCATCATCTTGCCTGACTAGGTGTCCGCTTAGTTGATTCAGTAAAAGCGAGTGTATGCGTATAGAGTAGCTCAGAATCATCTTTGGTTTTTAAGGTAAAGGAAAAACAAGATAGAGATCCCAGTCTAGTAAAATTGAAAGAGTAAGTCAAAAATCAGAAAGTGGAGGTTTTCTCGCAAGGGAGATATGGTGTATTACATGGATAAGGTAGGCCATATGTGCCATATGGAAATGACTTTAGGTAGTGGATTCTTGGATAAGCGCATTGTGTGTGCTACTCTATTCATCTACGGGCCAAAAATATGTACTACAACTTGTTGGAAGTCTATTAGTGAAGTGGCATGAAGAGAAATATTACAGAGTTTGTAGCTAAATTATCAACATGTCAGTAGATTAAGATTGAACATCAGATGCCTAGTCTGTCCATGCAGGAGTTCAGTAATCCGACATGGGAATGGAAATAAGTGAACATGGACTTTGGGACTGGTTTTCCTCGTACTCATCATCACTATGATTCTACATGGGTTATCATAGACAGGATGACTAAGTCATCCCATTTCTTACCAGTCCGTACCTCTTATTTAGTCGAGGATTATGCCAAGCTCTATGTTAGAGAGTTGATCAAATTACGTGGAGTTTCATTGTCCATCATCTCAAATAGAGGTACGTAGTTCACCTCTTATATTTGGAAAGCCTTCCAAAAGGTTCTTGGTATCCAAGTTCACCTCAGTACAGCCTTTCACCCTCAGAAAGATGGTCAAGCAGAAAGGACCATTCAGACTTTGAAAGATCTGCTAAGGGCGCGTCCATTGACTTAAAGTATAGTTGGGATGACCATTTGTCGTTGATTGTATTTATGTATAATAACAACTATCATTCCAGTATTCAGATGGCTCCATTTAAGGTGCTCTATGGGAGGAGATATAGATCTCCCATTGGTTGGTTTAAAGTGGCTGAGGCCATAGTAGTATGACCTACTTTGGTTTTTCATACCTTAGAAAAAGTTTAGTTGATCAGGGAAAGGCTTGAGGTAGCTTAGAGATAATAGAAATAGTATTCTAACGTGCACAGAAAGAATATCGAGTTTAAGATTAGTGACTATGTGTATTTGAAAATCTTTCCTATAAGAGGATTGAAGAGGTTTGGCAAGAAGGGGAAGCTCAGTCCCTGGAATATCGGTCCTTACTGAATTGTCAGCTATTTCGGAAAGATAGCTTATGATTTTGAGTCAGCTTTAGACTTAGATTCAGAGAACCTAGTGTTTCATGTCTCCTTGCTAAAGAAACGCATAGGTGACCCAGCAGTGGTTGTCCCTTTAGAAGGTATAGATGTATAGAATAGCCTCTCTTATGAGAAAATTCCAATCCAAATCCTTGATATCAAATTCTCAGACTAAGGAAGAAAGAAGTCTCTCTAGTTAAAGTTCTTTGGCAGAATCAGTCCGTTGAGGGAGCTACTTGGGAAGCAGAAGTAGATATATGGACTAAGTACCCTCACCCTTTCTCTCCAACTTAGACTCAGCTCAAATTAATAGTTTTTCTTAAATTTAATTAGTTTCATGTTCAGATGTAGTTAACAACTTGGTATCAAGTAATGTTGCTTACTCAATCATGTACTCATGCATCAAATATGTATGTTCAGTATACAAACTCAGCTTATCAGTAATATTAGTTATAAAATCATGCATCAGTTATGCATATTCAGTACGATAATTAGTATATCAGTAGTCTCAGCCATGAAATCATGCTTCAGTTATGCATGTTCGGTCTGTTCTTTTAGTCTATCATTTCTCCTATTTTTATATGTCACATTCGAGGATGATGTTTCCAAGGAGGAGATATTGTAATACCCTCCAAAATCCTAAGATTAATTCAATCCTTTAAAGTTTGTTAAGGAGTTCAAGACTCATAAAATTTTAGCAATGTATTCATACTTAGATTTATTTTATCCTTTATAGTTGGCGATCTTATTTCGCAGTCCATACAACCTTTAAATGTCGAATTTTAGGTTGATCCATGATCAGGAACGTTAGTATGTGTCTCCAAACAAGTTTTCGAATTTTTGGACCTCGCTTGAGTCACGTTTGGAAGTATAAACCAGTGGGTTAGTGGGATCTCGACATGTTGCATCATCTATCACATTAATAAATATTTACCCCTACTCTAGTATCAAATTCTAGTGAGCCGACATAGACTTGACGTGGCCCATCGGTGATATCCTCGAGTTCATCGATGTGGCGCACCAGCCTGTGCGTTACTGGGCACGGTTTCTGCCATTAAAAAGCTACGACCAGATGGGTAATTGGGTAATTTTTCCACCCCTATTCAGCCCCAAAAATATGAAATTAATCATTTCTAGGGCAAAACATTCATTACTTTTTTCTCAAATTACTAATGAACACACCTTAGGGAATCTACTTTCAAGGCTCATTATTCAAGAACACTCCATCAATCTTCATTAATTCAAGTACCAAGGTATGTGAAGTGTTCATCCAAGGGTTCTTTTCACATTTGGAGTCCAAGAAACTCTTTTAAATTTCAAGTAGATTGATTTCACAATTTCCATGATTTGATTTAAGTGTATTTATGAATATAATGTTTATTGGGTTTCTAATCCATGGTTTATTACAAGATTCATGTGAAATTTATTTTCATATGTGTAGTATCATGTGAATTCATGTTAAATCCATTGAATTTATGATTTTATGAATTAATGTTATGATGCCCACATGTTGTTTTAGTATCATGTGCATAGTTGTGCTCCCCAAGTATTTGTTAAAATCATCATGTAAATTAAATGGTGAAAAATCATGACATGCTAGTATATGTGTAAACTTTTTCCTTACAAGTGTTTGATAAAATGTCCATATGATGATGTTGTGAACAAGTGCACAGTGTTATGCTTTTCAAGTTTACTCTATGCTTTACTTTTCATGATATCGAGTCTTGGGGGTATTCAATACCCAAAAATTTAGTTATTTACCTAGAGCTACAGTAATTACAAAATATTCTCAGTAGTGTTATGAACAGTAGTACTTAGCAATTAGTCACATTCTCAGTTCAATATTTACTTAAGAAATTAGTGAACTCGGTCAGTTAATTAGGTTTAGTAGTACTTTGTCATTTAGCGAAGCCCATTGAACTTAGTTCAGTTTAGTTTGACAATAAGATTAGTAACAGTTCAGTCAAGCATAGTATGGACTAGAAATAGCCTAATATGGACTAGAAATAGCCTAATATGAACTAGAAATCAGTTCAGTGCCTATTTAGTTGGGGGTAAGATTTAACACCGAGCGAACCCAGGGATGGGGGCATTCCTGCCTCATAGGGTTTGATCGTTAGTAGAAATCCCTGTATTACAAAACTACATAACTAATGTAGATTGAGATATCTTTCTGACAGACTAGGGTTGATACATCTCGTATGAGTTTTTCCAGCCAACGAGGACTGATAAAAGAGCTCCATGTCAGAGAGGGTTAACTCATAGCTTGTCTTTACTATGGCACAGTACTTACACACTTCAAGCTAGGATTAAAGGTTGGACCCCAATCCATTTAGAGAGGGGCATGTCGGTTAGATGATTACTTCCCACAGTTTTAGTTTCAATTTTTGTCTTAGAATAGAACTTACTTCAGTTCTACCAAATAAGGACTGTCTAATATAGTCACCCATCGCGGTATAAAATTCTATTAAGTTCTATAGAATCAAGGCTGTCAGAAATAGTCACCCAGTTATCAATCAAGACTATCATAAATAGTCACTCAGTTATAAGTATTAGAGTATTAGTAAACTCAGAATTTAGTTAATCAATATTTAGAACTCAGTAACCATTGTTAACATTCATACATGTTCTTTCATTCTGTTATGTTCATGTTACTCAGTCAGTTATTGTTCATGCATATGAATCTATGCATATTAGCCTACCTCACTTAGCATACCAGTATATTTAAAGTACTAACGTATACTTTTCCTTTAAGCCACGATTTCTTATATTATAGGTTCAGACGCATGTGCTCCTAACCGTACTTAGCAATTCAGCCTATCTGCAGTAGACTTAGTAGTGAGTCCTTATAGTTTGTGGATAGAATATTATTTTACTATTTTAGTAAAGTTTTCAGTAGTCAGAGTTAGTTGGGGTTTGTCCCATCAATTCCATCATGCAGACAGTTACAGGCTTTCAGACTAGAGTTATTCAAACAGATATTTCAGTATTCAGTTTTTAGTATTCAGCATTTTGTTTTCAGTTATTAAACTTATGGCATTTTTAGACTAACTTTTGCATTTATTTTAGTAATATCAGTATTGAAGTATTCTTATTATTCATTGCTCCCAGTAAGTACCAGTAATGGGTTAGTTGGCTGTCCTTATGGATCACTAGCATCATGTAGCATTCGGGATACAAACTCAGAGCTTTACAATTAGTAATGGTTTGATTTCATATGGATTCGGAAAGTCCTTGGTGGCTATAGTTTGAGTCTAACTGGTTTTGTTAAATTAGAAATTATGGAGTGAAATTTGGTTTAATGGTTTATATGGCATAAGCTAAAAGACTTGCAAGCTCTAATTTTTTATGACGATACAAATGGTTAATGCCTAATTAAAAAGAATCCTAGGTAAATGGTTGTGAATGTGTAATTGGTTTTATTATTGTCTTAAAGGATGTTTTGTAGCAAAGTTATGGAAGGTGCAGGTCCCAAGGGGACCAATACTGGAAACTTATGTTTGCTGATGTGATGTTTGGTCATGGTTACCGTGTGCGTGATGTCACACTTTATATTTTTGGAGATTCACTAGTAATCTCAGGTTTTTCATCTAGTTCTTGTGGCTAACTCACATCTAGGCCCTTTCAACAAGGGGAGTTGAACCCATATAGCCGATAGGTGGACATTTAAGATGGTAGAGCTAGAGAGTCCAGGTTAAGGTTTTAAATGCATGCTAAACTTGTACCCTACTCCGGCACGGTATATATGTAAATATATATTTGAATGTGGTTATTTTATTTGGTTTTTAATAATGAAATTATTTTATCTTTATCCCTGAATATATACTAGTGTTCACTCTGCTAAGCGTCTTCAGGCGTTGTATCCCTATGCGATGTAGGAACCATCCATACTACTATTCCGCATGCCTAGTTACTTGTATTTGGGGACAACTTTGATTAGATTGAAATGGTGAGCTTCCACACTCTGGAAGACTGCATTTCATGCTTGGACTTATTTTCATTATTTTTGTTTCTTAGATTTTGGTTTTTTCTATGGTCAGGGGAATGCCATGGCCAGATGTTATTTGATTCTTGCTAGAGGCTTTATAAGAATACTATGGACATGGGAGGTGTCAGTATTAGTTTTGGCCTTGGTATTAGTATTAGCATTAGTGTTGGCAGCGGTTGAATATTTGGGTGAGGTTGTTGGATTATGAATATAGACTTTATATAATGTCTTGAATTATTATTATTTTATCTTGTTATATGTTTGGAATTGATTCAACATAGGGTGCAGGGCGGTAACGGTTGGGTATTGGGGGTGGTCTCCGCTCATGGTTGGTCTTGAGATTCCCAACACGACTAGGCCCTAGTTCGGGTTGTGTCAAAACAACATGCCTAAGAAAAGTCATAACATTCATTCAAGACTCACACTTGAAAATTTAGCATACAACCTTTGATCCTTGAGAGTATAAAACACAATTTGGTTGTTAAAATAATGATCCTCCTTACTCTAAGAATACACTAAGATATCATAATCAAAAATATCACAAATAGATTTAAAAACTATCAAAACACTAGATTCATAAGATCCATAAAGGTAATTAGAGCACTAGTTAACCTAAATGACATAACTAGGAAGTCGTAGTGAACATATCAACTTCTTTAAGAAGTCTTAGGGATATTTGTTTCCCTGATTTTCAGATGATGATTACCCGAATGAAGATCAATCTTATAGAAATATCTAACTCCCTGAAGCTCGTCAAAGATATCATCAAACCTAGGAAGAGGATATTTATTCCTCATTGTAACCTTATACAACTTTCGGTAATCTATACACATCCGAAGAGTCCCATCTTTCTTACATATGAAACGAATAGGAGCACCCTATGGAGAAAAAACTAGGGTGAATTAAGCCGTTATTAAAGAGATCCTTTAACTGCTCTTTCAGCTTCTTCAACTTAGCTAGAGCCATTCTATAGAAAGGAATGGAGATAGGATGGGTATCTAGTAGATGGTCAATCCCAAAATCTATTTTCCTATCGGGAGAAATGCTAGGAATATCCTAGGTAAACACTTCTGGAAACCCATTGACTATAGGGACATATTGCAATGAGGGGCCCTCAAAACTAGAATCCTTAACTTTAATCAGGAGATACAGACACCCCTTAAAGATCAACTATTTGTCTCTAATAAAAGATATAAACCTCCCTTTAGGTACTAAGGAACTTCCCTCCTATACAATTATTGGTTAATTAGAGAATTGGAAACTGACCTTTCAGGTCTTAAAATCTAGAGAAGTATAGCATGAATAAAGCCAATACATCCCCAAGATTACATTAAAGTCTACCAGAACAAGCTCTACTAAATTCACCAAGGTCTTCTTATTAAAGAAAGACACCACACAACCCCTATATATCTGTATAGCCACAATAAAATTACCCACCGAAGTAGAAACCAAAAAGGGATAATATATATTTTTAGGACAAAAAACAAAATAAACAAACACATAAAAATTAGACCCCAAATCAAGTAATCAATACACATTACGAGAGAAGAGTTGTAACATACTAGTAACAACATCAAGACATTCCTTAGATTCCTAATAGGTGGCAAGAGTACAGAGACAATTTTGGCCAGCTAAGAAAAGAGTTGTAACATACTAGTAACAACATCAAGACATTCCTTAGATTCCTAATAGGTGGCAAGAGTATAGAGACAATTTTGGCCAGTGCCGGTACCTGAAGTAGCACTCTTTGGTACGGGAGCCAAATATGTGGCAGATGGAGCCTCATTAACCTAAGTGGGTACCTTAGTCACAGGTCAATCCCTCAATATATGACTAAGTTGACCATAATTAAAGCACCAATTTATCCCCTGAATAAAATAACCCTGATGAAGCTGACAATAAAATCTATAAGGGAGATAAGATGGAGTTGACTAAGATCCACTGGCCTAATATTAAACACCGTATACCTTAGAACCACTACTAACCTGAAACCGATAACGACCATACGATTTGAGATAAGGAGCACTTGTATAAGAATATGAACTAGAATTTCCCTAAGGCTTCTTCTTGCTCCACTGTCTACCATTATCCCACTCGCTTGTTAACCTTCACCCTCCTCTAAATTCTTGAAATTCTTATTCTAGCTCTCCTCATCTCTGCCTTTCTCTTCTTTTCATCCTCTACCTGCTGCATATAAATGACAAGCCTGGAGATAAAACTATCATTGGTTAACTTCAAAAACTTACACTCCAATACCAAGTCATGAGACCAACCCCAAAAAACTTCCTCTTTATATCCCTCATACTAGACACCAACTCCGGAGCATAATAAGATAACTGATGGAACTTCATGGCATATTCCTTCACACTCATCCCACCTTGCCTCAAGTTTACAAACTCTTCGACCTTGGCCTCTCTCAACGCTTGAGCAGTGAAATGATTAAGAAAATGACTAGAAAACTCCTCCCATATTTTCCTCTTATTCTCATCACCCCTCAACTTCTCCTACTTCTCATACCATGAATAAGTTACATCCTTTAATTGGTATGCAAAAAACTCTACTCCCACAGAATTTGTAGCATGCATCACACTGAATATCTTTTCTAACTCATCAATGAACCCCTGCAGATTATCCTCAACCTAGAGCCTATAAAGGTTAGGGTATTCTATCTCATAAACTAGACAACTCAAGTGACCTCAAAAAATGGTGCAACAGAACCAACACAGTAAGTCTGATGTGACTGAGATGTCACCATCTAGGTAAGCAAGTTAATTGACTAGCGGAACTCCACATTAGAGATGTTACCTTGAGGATTCGGGGCATGAGTAAAATCAGATCCAGAAGCCCAAGAAACACTAGTGGTAACTGGTGGAACTCCACAAGAGGTAGTACAATAAGGAGAAGGGACCCTACATCGGGTCAACACTCCATAAATAGGTCGAGTTCCATCAAAATTAATCTATGGTAGGATATAGGGTTAGATAAAGTTTCTACTAACATCAGATCTTTGATAAGGCATGATGTAAAATGAGAGCAAGTCAAATATTTGAGAAATTTTATAGCACTAGACTCTATATCCAAAAAATAGAACACAAGAAAGGGAAACACTCCTAAATGTCTCATAACCTCTCCTTATAAGTGTGGTATGCTACATAACAATAAAAGAGACTATACTCGACATGACTTTGTGGATACCCAATGACCCTAAGCCTATACTCCATTGCCATGATTGTCATGACCCGACCCTAGGCCTAGTCGTGATAGGTATTTTAATATATCGAGGGTGGGAGACTATCCCTTTAGTCTAGCCATCTAAAACACAATATAAATAACAGTGAAAGATAACAAAACATATAAAAAAATATAGATAAGATAACCAAAAGGGACATAGGAGTCCAAAACAATAACTATTTCCATACATTGTCCACAAATGCCTCTAAACTGAATTACCAAGTTAAACAAGACATGTTCCCAACTATGGCTAAAAAGGAATCCAAAATATGAAAAAAAATTGATAGGATTCGCATACACATAAGGAAAGCAATTAAATATCTAGCCTTCGAGAAGATGGAGGCTCACCATTTCAACACCGAGTAACTAACCATCTAGAATCCACCTAATGCTGTATAGAGGTATAAGAGGTATTTTTGGACCCTACATTACGAAACAATGTAGAATCGTACGACGTTTAGCAGGGTAAGATCTAGCATGTAACTCAATATAAGGGATAAAAAAATCCATTTTCTAAATCAAAACCAAATCATAATGCACATATATATATATAAGATGTCAGGCTAGGGTAAAAGGTTTGAGAATGATATTTTAAACAATTAAAATGGATTGTGTAGCTCTAACTATCCTAAGAGCACCCATGGGCTATATGGATTCAACTCTCTCTGCTGAAAGGGTCTTAATATATGTTAGTCGCATAAATCAGGAATATCCAAGAAACGTACAAAGCCACCGAGGCTCAAACCATTCAAAAATATATATGTATAAGGTGTGAACTATGCACACGGCCACCAGGTACCCCATTCCAACAAACGTGGTTTCCTATATTATTCCCCCCGGGACCTCAATCTTCCATGATGAGACAACCCTTATAAATCTAAATTAAAATATTTTCACATAATACATCCCTTTAACCAAGGATTCATCCATTAAGACATTTACCCAAAGGTATCATCATACCAATAATTATTATTACAAAACAATTCCATTATGCATAACCAAACCAATTAGCCATAAGACTGAAAAATTTTAATTCAAAATCAATCTATAGTCATCAAGGCCTTTCAAAAGCATTTTTATCCATTTATCCATTAATTATAGGCAATAGTGTAGTAAAGTAAGAAAAACCATGTAATTATCCATATTTCAAAACCAATTACGCAAGTGGGTTGAGGTTAATACCAATTCCAAACCAAATTCCATAAAATTGGGGAAATGTACGACCCCCTTCCCATCAACCATGAAAAAAAAGGATGATTTCTTAAGGTTAGAGCAGGGTGACATATCTGTGGCAGCCTGCTAGGCAATATTTCATGTTTTGTCCTACTATGCACTTCAAATAAACACTTTAGAGGATGAGAGAATCAGTTACTTTGTGAAGGCCTTGAATTTTAATATTCAAAAGGTTAATTTATCTATGGCTATGTATTGTAAGTTCTTCAAGGATTTATTGAGTTTTCTAAGAATATTGAGGAAATTAGGGAACAAGGAGAAGTGAAGGCAAAATAGAAGAAGTCCCGAACCTCAGAGTAGTTCAGCACTACCTTTTCAAAGGGTCATGATCCTCAAGATTAGTCTTTTTGGCTTAATTATTTAGTCACACTACGAGAAGAATGCTTAATAGAGAAGGTAAAATTAATCCCTGAAACTATAATTCTTATCCCTAAAAGAGTCAATAGAGATCGAAAAAATCTTGTCGCCACCTATACCAATAGCCTCCTTTGTTAAAGGTCATTTAAGACAGATTAAAATAGATAGTCCCAAAAATGTTTTTTGTGACCAGCATAAAACTACTCCTTAAAATGTTTTAGGGACCATATTTCTATTCCCTGATTAAACAGAATTTGTAACCAACATAAATCTGGTCTTTAAAGTAAAATTGGTGCAATGATTTTCAACCATTAGTTTACTGGTCCTAAAAATCCTATTCAGAAAATATTTTGCTCTTATATATATAGTTATAAAATTTCAATGGCATTAATGAAATGCATATATATATATATAAAAATAAAATTAACATAATCTTCTTTCATATATACACATAAAACCATATATACATCAGTCATGTCATTGTTTACACAAATACTTCACCAAAAAAAAACTGACATCCTTTATTAACTAATACTATTAATATAGATGTCCTGTTGGGTGTATCCATCTACCTAGGCTCTTTGAGTTCAAACACCAACAATTTTGTTATCTTAAATGTGCCAAGTTCAACTGCCATTTTGAGAAACCCATTGTTCAGTTTGTCTGAAGCCAATCGAGGAGAACTGGTTTTAAGGGGAGTATAAAACCATTGTACATACTACTATACTAACATGATTGCAAGGATAGTGGTCACTTGATAAATCCGAATAATTCAAGGAACACCTACAATGGTCAAGAATGACATAAGAAATTTAGCAATATGGGCAGAATTTAATTTAAAAAATCAATGGAGCTAATTTATTGATAACCAAGATGATACAATCATAATACGAGAGCAAGCCTTAATATCAAAGAATAGTTATTTGGTATTACGATTGACTATTGGTTGAAAATTTTGTTTTAATAATAGATTTATTGGTTGTCATTTTTCAATTAATGAACTGACCATTGTAATTGTTGGTAGGCATTATCAAAAAACTTTGAGATGATCATTCCATATTGCTTTACTTTTACACTTAAATTGGAGATAATGGTGCAAATATAATAAGAATTGAGTTATTTATATCCACATTGAGATTAAATCAAATAAAGAGAGTTGTAATAGTACTTGTGGCTTAAATAACGAGAAATGTTTCCATAGTTAGTAGTATTGATTACAAATAGATAATACCCTTCAATTAGTGTGCTCATATCATTGATGTGAGCATCTATCTCTAAAAAGTACCCATAAATTTCTATGCTATGCGTACTCAATAGGTAGGATCTGAATATAAATAAGATTCATTTACATATAACAAAGCAACTTTAGCTACCAAGTACAATGTGTTACAACCTATTGCGTCTTTTATTTGCTTTTTGATCATCAAGTACATCTCTGATATATTCATACACAAATGTACCATGAAAGATTGCTTATCTTTACCTGACTATTAATCCCAGTAAGATAAAATAGTAAATAGCTAGAGAAACTAACCTCTTAATAATTTCAAATCAAATAATTCCCTTTGTCTCAATTTTATAAATTTCTAGCTTCACACGTACTCCACTCTATAAAACTGTATTTTGACAAGATTTACCACAAGAGCAACATTCATTGCATTCATAAACTACGTAGCCCTCCTTAAAATCAAGTTATACATTCAGGAATACAATGGTAATCGAATCAAGCACACCCTACAAAATTTCTAGCATCATGTATCGTGATCATGCTATAAAGTTATTTCAGCCTTCATAATTATAAGACAAATCCAAATTATTGAGTAGAAGTTTGTACACAAGGCATCTTTTTTTATAAATAACACAAGTACATAAGTCATCCTAGAGTATGTAATTATAAGAAAAAAGAAACACCATAGACTAGAATTCACAAACATATGTAAGAATAATTATAAGAATGTAACTTTTACCTCAAATATTATCTGACCACTCTCATCATATGAGAACCTCTGATGCATAGGCTTCCCATAAATATCTTCTGCATCCTCGTATTTATTATCAAAAAGGTAAATATGGTCACAAGTTTGATAAGAGCATGTTGAATTTGGATAAACACACCCTTATTGGGAACCCTTAAAAAGGAGAAAAAAAAATTTAGAGAGGAGGGGAGAGAGTAGTAAGGGAAAATAATTACTCAAGATTATAAAAACCAGTTGTTCCAGTGCTTCGCCAAATGTAATGGAAGTTGCACAAAACACTAGATGTCAACATAATTTACCCTATTGCAAGACCCACAAATTGATCGATTAATTATTTTATCGCGTAAGTAAATCTTTGCCAAGGTATGAAGCTCGTGGTAATTTGTCCATCGAAGCCATTGACAATAATGTTAAGGGAGGAAACTTTATTTTTTTCTACAACACAATTTATTGGAATTGACTCCTGTCCAAAGCTTTTGTCATCACATACATTCCAGTAAAATGACATATATTGCTTCAAGTCATTCTTGGAGGCGTACTTTACAACAAGTAAAGCAATTTATTGATAAGATATCTGAGTTACTTGGCCATGGATTTTTTCTCTTAATATCAGCAAGCAATATCTAAATAGTATGAATCTTCCAGTCTACCTAGACCAATTGATTTGGTTGCACTTGGTTGAATGGTAGATTTTCCACTAATAATTGATTTTGATGACAGGATACATCTCATCATATTCAAAGCATTTCTATTCCTAATCCTATATGTTACAAATGTTGCACCCTATTTGAATTTAGGACGGCTAAGTCTTCCTGACTTTAATTTATAAGCATAATACTAGATCCCCTTCTTGAAGATATAAGAGCCAATAACATTAGGACCCATGTGAGAGTCTTGATAATGATTGCCTATATCAGGTAGCAAATAAAATTGTAGGCCATAAAATCTGCTGATGAGTTTTTAAAAACTAGACTAGTTCTCTAAATTTATATTTTCCGTCAACAAGTACTTTCCTACATTAGGCTTCTCTATCGACACCTAACGTATGACAAAATGACACTCTTGATCAGTATGAGAGAATTTGAAACTGGCATGATATGTGGTGAGAATATGGGACCATAACTCTTCTAAGTTCCTAAATTGCTAGTATAAAGATTATATTTGGAAATCATGCAATTTTAAACAAATTGTGAATGATATATTTCCTATACATGGGTTTCCAAAGGTTTCTTATCAGTAAATGAGTCATGGAGGATAGCATATGCATACACCCTGAACAATAATCATGCTTCTTTTGTGTGATTATTTATCCCGTGGGTGCCAAGCACTTGCTTATCTAGAATTATTTCTAAGCAAACTTTGAACTTTATGAGATTACAATAATCCTAGTCTTCATGTGTAATCCTTAATAGTAGAATGGGTTCTTCGACTAAAGTGGAAGCATGTGCATTTCCCTTGACTTAAAGCACCAAATACCTTTCAACCTCTTTTTTTAGTACAAACTAATTTCATTAAGAATTCACCAAGCTTTGGATATTTATAAGCTTTAGATATGACCTACTAGAATTGTACTTATTTTGGAACTAGATTTCTCAAAACAAGTATACTTTTGATAAGTGTGTGGAAAAGCTCACGAGCTTAATGTAAAAGCTATCTTTGTCCATGGAGTGGCAATCCTTCACAAGTTCTATGAATACTTTCTTTGAAATTATATTACTTATGCGATTCCTTGCACATTTAAGCTAGCTTGGTAAATGATTATCATAGTATAAAGAATGTCATCCTAAAATTTCTAGGCAAAGTTCACTTTCATGTGGCCACAAATCAATGCAATGCATCTCAAAACCACTAGGCTTATTCTGCAAATACTGAGGTTCCTCAATCAAGTTTTTCCTAATACAATATTCCCCATATTGAACAAAGATAGGATCAACTTAGAGTGAAGCATCAAATGCTCCAACGAGAACAATATCTTTGCTACTTTAGGTATCTAATCTAGGTACACTATTCTCATACTTTTGTTTATGTTTACTCTATGACAAAATGGAGTATAAACCTTTCTCATCTTGGGGCCTGTGTTTCCTATAGAAAGGAGATTCACTTAAGGCACGAAGCTTACATTTAGTCCCAAGAATAATGGTCCCTTTACACATAGGTTAATCAACATACGATGACACTTCTTCCTTAATAGAGTTACGGGCAAAGAGAGAGGCCAAGTGCACATAATAATAAACATCACCATCATTTGCCCATCTAACACATTGTCTTTCTTTGGTTGTAATAAAAGCCATACACTGGCAATTCTTACTTCCATGTTCAAAGAAATTACTTGTAAATACTCCATTTATAGGAATCAGTTCCATATATTTCACATAAATGATGTTGGAATTATCTACTTGAACAATAATCTCTCCCCATCTCTCTGCCCTACTACCAGGAGAACCACTAAGAGAAACCTCTCCAAGTGATATGTCATCTTTTGTAGGTTCAGAATCTAACAATAATTCCAAACTAAATTCGCATCCTATAGTCAACCAGGAAACAATAATTCATAACTAATAATAAATCACAATTCTAGAATAAGCCTTAATGTCAAAGAAATGGAAAAAACTAGGATGCAAATAATTAAACCCTAACAACATCTGATATAGATAGACAATTTAACCCTAACCACATAGTCCATCAATTAAACAATAAAAAAATAGTCTTAAAATGATCAAATAAAGTAACAAAAACTAAAAATAACTAACCAAACTTAAGGACATGTTGTTCATAGAGGATTCTAAAATTATTGCTCACAAAGACAAAAAATTTGAGCCTTATAAGAAATCTAAAAGATTCAATTTTTATGGATTTTACAAAAGGGATATGTTTTATTTCGTTGAATTTTGTTTTGAGGGTGTGGTAAGGGGTTTGGGTGGGGGAGGAATTTAATTAGCATGCTTTTGGTTTTTAATTCATCGGTGTCTCTTCCTTCCAGTGATTAGGGATGAGATGTGTATTTTTTTTTGCCATGAGATCTAGGAGCTTACACAAAAAAACAAAATTAAGGGGGAGGAAAAATTCTAATCTCTAAATTTATATTCTTGGAGACTAGATTATTGCCTTGTGTTTAAATGTTGGTCTATAATAAGTATTTTTTTTTTTATGTGTCCTGTGTCCTAGGGGGGGCTTGTTTGGGGTAAACTACTAGCCTTTAATGACAACAGACATACACATTTGTCCTCTAAGTTTACAAACTTACTCTAAGTATTAGGTGCCACATGTGTGGAGGTTTGGGCCATATTTTAGTTAACTTAACAACCAACTTTAAGTGCACTAGTTCCAGTAGGTAGTAGTGGTAGAGAAAATAGTATAGATCATATCCAAAGTTGGTGTGATGGTTAGGGTGCATGAAGGAGTAGCAAACAAGCCTATTAAAGTGGATGAAAAATCATTAGAAATAGTGCTCATGATGGTAGAGGCAGCAGTTAGGGTGGTGATAGAGCAAAAAATTATTTTTTTAACTCATTCAAAGTAGGAGCTTCTGAAGTTATGATCACAAGTACTAATCTTGTATCCGATCTAATTATTACTATATTATTTGATATCTGCTCTACGTTTTCCCATATATCTGTGAAGTTTTCTTTGTGTTGGGACTTCGATTGTGATTTTCTTAATACTCTTATGTATGTCTCGATACTAGTTAGGGTGTCTGTATTTGTTGATCAGATTTATAAGGCATGACCTGTGATATTTTTGGGGAACAAAACCTTAGTAGACTTAGTAATTTTAGCTATGAAGGAGTTTGATATTATCTTGGAGATGAGTTGATTTTCTTCTTATCATGCCATTCTTTATTACTATGACAAAATCATCAATTAGCAATGCTCGAAATGGAAAAGTTAGAGTGGGACGGTACTTTTAGGACTACTCCTATGAGAATTGTATCAACCATTCATGCTAAGAAATTAATAAAGAAATATTGTACAATTTACTTAGCCCATCTTTAAGAACGTAATTATGTAGTTCCTCATATAGCTTCAATCTTAGTTTTCTGTGAATTCTTAAAAGCTTTTTGTGATGTACTTCGTGGAATTCCTTCAAATTATGAACTTGACTTCTTTGTATCCTTGGATCCTAAAACTTTCTCTATCCTTATCCCTCCTAATCAAATGACACCAATAGAGTTGATGGAATTAAAGTCGCACTTAAAAGAATTATTAGATAAGGGATTTATTTTCCCAGAATTTCTCTACGGTGTGCTTTTATTTTCTGTGTGAAAAATATAGATGGTAGTACACAAATATGCATAGACTACCACCAGTTGAAAAATGTGACTATTCATAATAAGTGTCATTTGCCTAGAATAGATTTCTTTTAGACTAATTGAAAGATGCTATGGTGCTTACTAAAATTGATGTAAGTTTAGGTTACGATTAGCTCAATATTAGGGTAGAGGACACCTCAAAGAATTATTTTCAAACTTCTTATGTGCATTATAATTTTTTGGACATATCTTTTGGCTTGACCAATGCTCAATTGCCTTTATATATCTAATGAATAGTGTTTTTAAGTTATTTTGGATTCATTTGATATTGTTTTTATCAATGACTTATTGGTTTACTCCAGGTCAAAGAAAAGAATGAAGCTTATTCGTGCAAAATACTGGGTTATTTAAGGAGAAAAAACTCTATGCTAAATATTCCAAGTATGAGTTTTGCCTATCTTTAGTGTCCTTCTTGGGGAACATGGTTTCTAAGGAAGGGGTTATGGTAGACCTGCAGAAATTTGATGTTGTTGAGAATTGGGCTAGACCACCGAATATGACATAAATTTTTAGCTTTATGGGGTTGGAAAAATATTATCTTCAATTCTTTAAGGGGTTTGCTGCCATTTCTTCACATATGACCCATCTTACTTAAAAGGAAGATTTATTTGTGTGTGACGACAAGAGGAGTGCTTCCAAAGGCTCAAAATTTTCTAAACCTCACCCCTAATTCTCACCTAGCCTATTGAAAATATGGAGTTCATTATGATTTGGGATTCCTCATGGTTGGGTTTAGGAGTTGTCTTGATGCAGAATTAGGACATGATTACTTATGCTTCGAGGTAACTAAATCCTTGTGAGAAAACTTAGAATTAGAATGTATGGTCTTTGCTTTGATGATTTGGAGACATTACCTTTATGGGGTAAAGTGTGAGGTGTTCACCGACCATTGTAGCTTGCTACATGTGTTCACCTAGAGATAACTAAACCTGAAACATAGAAGATAGAAGGAGTTGATCAAAGACTATGACACTTGGATTGTGCGTATAACAATTTTTCTCATTATTCTTTATAATATTTTTTCTATGTGTGTCGTATCTGCATTTTCTTTGATTGAGTTACATTCTACTAACTTGTGAGATGAAGTTTTATTCTCAACATTCTTTGCCTAATGTATAGACTTTAGTGTTTCCTAAATTTCATTTGTAGTTTCATAGGATGAGACTCTATAGTATTCTTTAGGAAAGGTGTCATCCATGAAAGTTCTTTTGGCTTTAAGATTTTCCTAACTATCACTCTATCTATGTCATTATATTCCGTCATAATTTTTGAAATAGTTATGTTAATGACTTAAATTTTCTTTTTCCTCATCGAGAAAATGGGACCATTACAAATAATATCCCACAACTCATAATCCATAAATATAATAAGCTATTTAATTCTATCATCCATGCTAGATAGTGTAGACCATTGATTATTAGTGCCTCTATAATTGATTGTCCTTCTAAAAAATTTGATGTAGTAGTTATTCAAAGAGAAACCCTTATACGTGTTTGCCTTTTTGGAAGAACATTTCTAATACTAATTGATGAGTTATGATAGCCTATCACAACAAAAATGACCTAAGAGAATATGACATCCTAGCAATCTCAAGAATAGATAATAATTTGTATGGGAAATAAAATTCAGTAAAGTAAAAAATGCAGGAATTTTACATGGGAATCTCCTTGCTCAAGGGATTTAAACCATGACCTACCCAGTAGTATTCCACTAACACATTACCAAAATCAAAACAACCTCCAGTTACAAACTAGGAATTAATATCCTAATTCTTATAATCTTGCAATAGCTCTATTGTAACATACCCATACATTGACTCCACTATTAGCACTCATTTAGCTACCTCTAGCTAAGAAATACAACTCAATTTAAATAAAAGGTGAACTAAAACTACTCATTGAAATATATAGAATGAGATGTGAGCTTACAATTTTAAGACCAAACATAAGATTATAAATAAACCTCAAAATGAAAACATATATCTCTGTGATTAAGGAGTTTCTAAATTGTTTTCTTACAATATAAGCTAAGGTGAGGCAATTACTTAAGAAAAAAACTTTTTTATCTTTGTGTAAAAGCTTAAGCTTCTCTCTTAAAGGATGATAAATAAATGTGTGTGTATATATATAAGAGCATTGGTAGAGAAGCTTCATTACTGGTGGATGTTGGAAAAGGATTGCAATAATTTATCTCACCAATGTTCTGACATTGTTTAGAAAAGTACGACACAACTGATAGATAAGACAAATAAGGGAAAATACAAAGATGTATACTAGGTGGGACACCAATTATCATTACTAGTCCTTCCACTAGGTTAGGAAATCATCAGAGCATAAATAACAATCAAACATGCATGTATCATGCTCTAGTAATGAAGTTTGTCAATCATCAAACAAGATCATAATAAACACAATATGGACAAGAATAGAACCTAACATATTCCCACAATTTGATGATGCAAAACCCAGATACTACACTGATTCATACTTTTTCTATCACTTATATCACTAATCAAGCCAACATTTGAAGAGTTTGCAACCATCAATAGTTATTAGTTTATGCAACTATTTACAATTATCAATATTAGGTCCCCCTTTCAAATATGAATTTATTCCCCCCAGTCAAATGTTTCCCCTACCAAATTTTTCCCTTATTACTTATCCATATTTTTCTCCTCTGCCATAATTAAAATGGGTAAATAATAAAAAAATCATACATAATTTAAGAAAAAGTCACATCATATCCACAAAGGAAACACATAGAGAATTAGTAGCATAAGAACAAGAAGTCAAAAAGAATGGTGGAAAAACCTAATTCAAATTAAGGATAGTCTATAGACATTATAAAATAACTTTAAATAAGTAAAAAATATAATAATTTTCTTGACAACATAGAAGCTAAGACAATAGGACTTCAGAGGACATTGAGGGAAGATATTTAAGAAGAAGAGTCATCTAAATCAACATAAATTTTAAGATACTTGTCTTTCAACTATGACACCTTTCTATTAAGACTAGCATTTTTAAGTTTTAGAGTATTTATAATACCAGGTTCTTCAATAAGTTACAATGAGGCTTGCTATAGGGAAGATGTTAGTTTTAGAAATCTCTACAACCTTTTTAGAAATCAATGAAGTCATAAGATCCACCTCTTTGTTTAATCACCCTTGAGCAGTGATAAGGTCAAACATGACTTATTCAGAGCTCTCGTCTCTTTTTTACTTATCCCTATGAAAAAATTCTGAACATGTGCTTTCCCAAGGAGGCAATTCCCTTACCAAGTCCTACTTTGATAAATTCAAACACTTTGTTGAATACAAATAGATAGGCAAACTATGTCTTTCTTTCTTATCATTCACAACCTCAAGAGTAGAATTTTATTAAAAGAATTGAAAGAATTGCATCATCCCTATAACAAACTCAATAGTAGAATTCTGTTGAAAAATTCAAACACCAATAAATAGTAACATTTCATCTATTATTTGAGAAGAAATTTAGCTTTGATTTCTTCCAGCTTAATAACTATCTTAGGGAATTGCTTTGAAGTAGTTTTTTTCTAAATGAACTGATCCAATTAGTAGGAACCTGTAATATTCTTCAAAACACTTTCTCATCCAAATAGATTTGAATATGGGTGATCATACTGTTGTTTGCAGCACAATATTTTATTTTAGCATAGAATTCCATAATTTCCTTAGCATGAAGATTTAAAAGAGGATAAATTTCCTTAATATGAAGATTTGGAAGAGGCTAACTGAATAAATGAAGCGATTTTTGAAATTTCCCCATTTATACTAGGTCCCTCATTCGAGACATCTTAAAAATATTTAGATCAAACATCCATTCAAGAAGTATGGTGTATTGTCTTATACTTCTTTATATCTCTTCCCGCATTAGTTCCTTCACCTTTTATTTATACTTGATTCTTGATACATCACTTTTTGAGTCATCATTCTTCTTTCTCCTCTTTCACTGATGAAATACTTTAGTATGTCCATGTGCATCAATAGCTCTCTTCTGATTAGCACATACTTACAGTTTCTTTTCAACTAGTTTGGATACTACCTTACCATATCTTTGGGATACAGTGAGATATATATCAATATCAACCTCTTTAGTTTCCTCATTATCATCATCATTTACTATATCTAGTGGTGGAATATCATAAAAAACAATTGCTTTCTTTTTCAGTCTCCTTTTTTGAACTATCTATGATTTATTTACTTTAGGGTATCGACAATTAATTTTCTTTAGTTACTTATAATAGTGTGAATTAAACTAGGAATTTGTCCCTTGAATACCTAAAACTTCTTCATTCTAATACTTAGAGTCCATTGATCACTTTTTACCTTTGAGTGATCCCTAAGGATGTGAGCGATATGGGATACAGAGTACCATCATACTTAGGTGAACCATCAAAGGTTTCATGTATTTAGGAAACATTATGAGATTCCCCCACAAATTTAGACCTGTAACCTATAGTTTCATTTCTTTCCATCACAGTAACAAGTTAATAACTTGCATGTAGTATGTTTGAGGAAGTTTCTTTTTTCATAGGTAGTTCTCTTGTACATAGTGTTTCAGTTGTTTCCTCAAAAATCAAGGAACCTTACACACTAATATTTACTTTATAAATTAGATCTTGGACTGATACTGCCATAACCCAACCCACTGAATTATGATGGGCACCTCACTACACCCTCTCCCAATAGGAAAAACTTAAATCCCACCATTAAACAAGGTAGAAGTTATTACAAATTCACTTAACCAAAGTTATCTATTATCTTGATTATAATTCAATAGTTCAAAAGGCTGCTAAATCAGTTCATTCTATTACTTAATTTTAATACATTAGATATGAAAATTACATATGGAAAACAACTACTAGTTACTCCCAGAACCTAGGCTAAATTGCTATAAAGGGACTTGACAAGTAGTAGTAACATCCATGATACAATATCTATGTAGGATATAAATGGTAGGAGTTGTTACCAAGACATCAGTATTGCTTCTATAGAAAATCTAACTTGTCTTTATTATGTCTATACCTATGAGTGAAGGAATAGAAATTGTAGCATCTTTACAGTAACATATACTGGTAAACATCATCAGCCTACTATGGTTAGAAACCACTAAAATCAATAATAAATTTGGACAAATCATAATATCATATTTTTGGTAAAGATTTATTTAGGTACAATATGGGTGGGTTCCATATTTATAAGTGGGTTATTGCAAAACCTAACCCATATCAATAAATATGGGTAGGTACCATGCAGTATGATTGGTAAAGATTTTTGGTTAGAAACCAATAAAATCAATAAATATGGGTAGGGTTCCATGATTGTCATAGTAAATTCTTTGGTTCTAAACCCCCATTTGAAGTATCCAACACCTAATGCCGTAGCATCTCTACAACCTAACTATTATTAAATATTTCGTTATATCATTTTATATTTACTTAACATTTAATATATCTTTGTGCTTTGACAACTTAACAAATATACCTTTTTTTCTTCACACAGATCGATTCTTATGCTACTTGTAATTCTTTAAGTTACATCCACCCATTTCCCCTTAGAATTTGTAATCACATGACATCATAATACCATACTCTATAATTATCATGTTCCCAGTTGTAATTTTATCATACCCGATCCTCTCAAGTATCATTAGATCATGCCCCTAGCCTAATCCTCTCAAGGGTAGTATGATCTCACCCCTAACCCATTCCTCTCAAGGGACCTAAAGTATATTTCTAAACCCTCTTTCTTTATTTACCATAAGAAGAAAAACATATGGGATAATATACTATATAGAATCACATTAAAACACATGAATTAATGCATGTATGAATGATATGGACATCATCTCTTACCTATCTAAACATAATCGCCATATCTGAATTGGTGTGCTATTCAACCAATATCACAATCATATTGTGTTGTACCTACCCTATATCATAATCATATCAGCATGGAACCCAACCTACATCACAATAATCTTATTCGCACTGTAATGGTACCCGATCCATATCATAATATATCAAAATAGTGAAAACAAAATGTAATGCCATCATTAAGTCATAAGTTATGCTAGAGGGAAACCATAAAGACAAATATATATCCCCAACTATTATGTGGGATATATCATTATGGACTGCTAACTTGGTACAAACATACAGTTCCTCTTTTCCAATAATTAAACCTCATATTTCCATCATTATTATTTTCTCTTCTCTAGTTTCTTATAACAAAATTTCTATTTGTTAGTGATCTTAGTTTTATTTATGCACCTACGTGTAATAATCTTCACATGTTTAGCCTAAATTTAAGGATTTTTTGTGTTCTTAATGAGGTTTTATTGATATAATTGAGAATTTAAGTCTTAAAGTACTTTTTTATAATGTTTTAGGGTTTGTTAAAAAAATTAGAATCAATTTGGTCACTTAGAGTTTAGACGAGAAAACTAGTGTGACAAGCTTGAGCTATGTGTTGTTCTAGTGTATCTCGATGAATTCTACGGTGTTACATTCACTAATTTATGGTGTTTGATGTTATAAGATACCATGTCATACTATAGGAGAAACTTTCAGGAGGGTAACAAGTTAACTTATATTTGAAAGACACCTACAAAGTGAGGTAATCAAAGGCAAAAAAAAGGAGTTTAAGATAGTAAAATCTAGAATTTTTGACGCCATGGGTGTGTCGTATCCTTGAACATCAAAAATAAGGGCGTCACACACCCTGAGACATAAAAAATGATAAAAATAGTGTTCATCCATGTTAATGGTGTGACATGCCCTAAACATGCCACAACATAGATGTGTCATGCCCAAGGGCACAAAATAGGCTACTCCTCTAATGTTATAAATAGTACACTTAGGTTTTATTGTCACACCTTAGAAGAATTTTGGGGATGGAAAACACTCGATGAAGGCTAAAATTATGGTTCTTTAATTTTACATTAGTTTTTTTTCTTATACATAATTTTAATTCTTATGATTCGTTGTAAGACCATGAGTGACTAAACAACCTCTTCTAGGGTTGAGGCCAAGAACGTGAATACTTATGGTTTCAGTTGTGTTTATTTAAGGTTATTATCATGTCTAGTTGTTTAGATATCTTTTTTAATGCTATTGTACAAATTTGTGACCCTTAGGATAAACTTAAATTTTAAATGTGAGTCGGGAAGGATGAACAATATATTAGATTATGGGATATATGGAATTTATTATTATACTTAGAATGTGTTAAAGTTAGATTTAACATTTAGGATAGGAATATACATAATTCACCCATCTTGGATCAAATATAGGAAGATATATAAATGTGTTTAACTTAGTTCTCACATCCTCGCTAAATGATGTAGTTGTGGGGCTAGGTTAGATGGGTGATTAGAGGATCAAAAGACCATAATCATATTATCAACACCATGAATAAAAAACAAAGATAATTAACTGAACCAATAAGATGTAATACTGAGTAGGATTGTTTGTAGTGTCTTGGTCCTATATTTGTCCCTATTACTTTCTCCAACACTTTACTTTATTGTATAGTTTATTGCATCTCTTAAGTTTCAAACCTCAAACTATTTTGGTTACCATTACTACTTGATTATTCTTTGTAGTAGTGTGAAAATTATATTATTTCTAAGCACAAGACCTAGTGGAATCAATACTTGGCTTTTAAAGGCCACTTTATTACTTGAGTAACCATATACACTTGTGTGTGTGTGCTAGGATGCAACAAATTTTTAGTGTAATTATTGTCTATTTAAAAATTGGAAATTGTGTTATTTTTAGTTTTGTTATGTTGTTTTATAATTGTTAACTACTTGATCTTAGCTTCTAAATTTATTGGTATAGGTTTGATACTCAAGTAAGTTGCAAGGGACGGGGATTTTGTTGATTTATATCCTGTACCTGATCAATGCTTATATCGGTTAAGGAGAAAAACGGTAATTCTATATTGTATCCTGTAGGTTCCACAGGAAGAAGTTATCCTACAGACATGGCAAAAAAGAATCCAGCCCACAGGATAGTAGACAAAGTGGCAATCTAACTTTTACCCAATGTTACCTCTGCCATTTGCAAATTTGAACTTGGAGGTAGATTAAACCTCAAAAAAATTATAGTGCAGTTATTTCATAATAGTAGGAAATTTATAATCCTATCACATGAGTATCTTTAGCTCTATCTACCAAATTTTTTAGAGATCAGTGATACCTTTATTCCCACTAAAGTTTTCCTTAACCACATGAGGCTCACTTTCTTCCCCTTCTCACTTCTGAGGGAAACAAAGAAATGGTTGAAGGTAGAACCTTCAAATCCATCACTTCAAGGGATAATTTTGTGAAGATGTTCCTTATCAAATTCTTCTCTTCTGACAAGGCTTCAAGGTTACGTAGTGAGATTCTAAGTTTTAAGTAGAATTTGGATGAGAACATATATTATGCATAGGAGAGATTTAAATTTCTTCTCAGGGATTTCGTGCACCATAATAGACAAATGAGGTATTAACTCAATTGCTTTTAAAAGCTCATGACCATACAATGAAAATTTTGTTATATTCAATTGTAGGTGGTAATGCTTTAGAGAAGACTTATGATGTGCAGTATACTTTGTTAACATTAATTTCATACGATAATGCTAAATGACAGGATGATATGTCCAGAAGTATAGTAAAAGAGCCTATCGAGATGAGTAAGATGGATAGTATCACAAAATTTTCCAATCAATTATCAACCTTACAAAATTCAATGGTGACACAATTCAGCAAGTTGGGGCTGAACCTCCCTTAAGCCCAAGTAAATACAGTCTAGAAGACGTCAGGTTAGTGTGAATATTTTCTAGTAATGGCCACTCTACAGACTCATGTGAAGCAAATCTGTAATGACCTAATTTTTTAAATGTGTTTGAAATATTTTTTTTGTATGATTTAACCATTATACCCATCTGTGTGGTTGCATTTTGGTGTTTTTGGGATGTGGGGATGTTTGGTAAGTTCTCAATGTATTTTGGTGCGATTTATGCGAGATTGTAATTTTTGGTGGTCTAAAGCCTTATTAGTTGACTTCGGTTAACATCTTTTGATCTATAAGTCAGATGGAAAAACAATATTTACCAGTAGATTTAGAACATCAATTAGGTTGGTATCACAGTTGGCGTGGCTTTACAGTTTTTATATATCATTTTCACCCTCCAATTGAAAGGTTGTGAAAATAGGTCTCGTGGTTAATTCTATTAACATAATTCTTTTTTAAAATTTTGATATTTCCATTGAGTTCGGATGATTAAATTTTATAAGGCATCATAGTTTTTTTGCAATGTCTAGCTTCCAAATGAATTTTGAGGGATCCATAGAAACTAGGAATTTTCCAAATCTCCACAGCTTGTTCATCACTTAGCTAGTTTAGTCGCTAAAGCGCCACTATGACCGATTTAGTGGTATGAGATAAAGTTCCACTTGGCCACTTTAGTGGTTGGCTACCATTTGGGTAAGGGTGCTTTAATGACCCTCATCCACTTTAGCGTTGGGTGCTAAAGCGGCCTTTTTCTGGTTTAGAGGACCGATACACCAAATGTGTACTGCTAAAGCGTTGACCACTAAAGCAGCCACTTGACCACTTCAGCAGCACCTGGAACCGGGGTCTAAATAATCCTTTCTCAGTTTGTCTTTACTATTTTAGAGACTTGGATCTTGGGGATTGAGTTTTTGGGAATTTTCTTCCATTTCTACACTTGGTTAAGCTCCAAACCTCTATTTCAACTATTTTTCTATGCTTTTATCATTTAAATTTTATTTAAACTCAAATTTAATGGTGGAATTTGATGATTTTTCCCCGAAATGTCCATATTACCATTTCTTTGATTCAAATACCAATTTCACTCATGTTTTCTCTTATGAATTTATTTAATCTTGAAAAATTAGTTTTTGGATGAAAATTCTAGTTTTATCCTTCTTTTTTGAAAAACTCATTTTAGGGGTTTGTTTTGACCCTAATTTAGAAGTCCGTAATAAGGGTATCGTTGACCTATTTTACCATATTGATTCTATATTTTTGTGATTTAGATGATTTTTGGTACCATGCATGAGGTGAAAGATCAATGACAAATGCTTATGTATTCCAATTTTGGCATTTGAGATAGGTTATTGCTTAACTTTCTTTAGACTAGTTTAGGTAGCTAATAATAATGTAAAAGCATGCTATGGATATATGGTTGTATCATGGAAAATGTTTTTAAGTGATTTATGTACCCGTGTGGGGACCTATGTGGAAAATATTGGGTGGTTTTGAGACATTATTTGCTATGTGTAACCAGATGGGGTCTCATATAATTTTATTGGCCTAATATTGATATATTTATGTTTGGTTATACATTTTTTATGGGAAGATCTGATATTTTGGGATTTGTGTTATACCAGTGACTTTTTTTCTTGCATGTTGCACTTGATGGTTTATGAATTATATTGCATCATGGATAGTTGGTTTATTTGAGTGGATTTTTGTATCCCATGGTTGGTATATGTGTTGGATATTCGATATTGGTATATTGGTTGTGAACATTACATCCTCATATCATATTTATTCACGAAACATCAATAACCCCATAAAAATACTGGAAACACAAGCTTTTCTTAATAAAAAATATGGCATCTTTAAAAACCCTCTGCTGGTCTATATGCAAGACAGGAGTTATGGATATTAGTTGTATATAGGTTGTCAACCCCCCCCCCACCCTAAATCCTACCTCATAAGCACAACTCTGTAGGTGTATACGGAGGTTGTGAAATGACCTCGTACATTACACCATCATCATCGTCATTTTCATTGCATTTTATATATTGTTCTTATTCTATGGTCGTATCTATATGCTTGGCTTGATATTTGTCCATTTGTTTTATCCCCTTATACTTGTGTTTGGTGTGTGTATTTTGCGTTCTTCTTTTCCCCACCTGTATTTCATATATATGTATATAATAGAAATATTAGTGGATATGGTGTCGGCTACCATTTGTGACATTTTTTATTACAAGATACATGCCCATAGTTTGTGTTTGTATGCTTTATTTTCTACTTTAATCTGTTG
Organism: Capsicum baccatum var. pendulum; assembly: GCA_030864225.1. Lineage (NCBI taxonomy): Eukaryota > Viridiplantae > Streptophyta > Magnoliopsida > Solanales > Solanaceae > Capsicum > Capsicum baccatum. The sequence continues at coordinate 165,854,765 of CM061560.1, forward strand.
ACCTATGATACCTATAAAGTACAAGTAGACTATACCCATCCCTACTGCACCCTTTCTGTGCAGATATAGGTATGAGTGTGCCACACAGATAGCTAATTCAAGAGGCATTTAGAGTATATTCAAGGTAGCAGATGTCCTATGTTTGAGGAGTTGACCTGATAACTCTTCTTGTCTATTTCATGTCTTATTTTATATTTTGAAACAGATTTCAATCCATTTTAAACTATTATTGTGTCTTTGACATTTGAAATTTATTTAGTAGTTCTTATTCTATGACACCAGGTTTTAGGATCTGGTTTGGTATATTTCATTACTTTTTTGTTATTATCATGTTTGTGTGTCTTGGCTTCACTCTATAATGCCTTATCTTGGGTTTTGGTGTTGATTTCCCTTTTTATATCCATTTGAATAATAGGCTTACTCATCACGGTTTGCCATGACCCGTGGTTGTTGGTTCATGATAGAATCAAGAATCGTTAAGTTTATAGGCAATAAACAAAAGGAAAATGTGAATTATGGTAATGCCTACAACCACAAATGGTAGAGTTAGCTCAACTACTCATGGGCTAATAATCAGGCTCAGACTTAGTAGTTTCAATAGCAGTTTAATATGTAGGCCAGTAATTTTGACGATACCTTGAACAAAATCTTGGCCAAAATCAAGAATAAATGGTTGTTGAAATAAGAAATCAACAACTTTCTTACAAAAATCTACATACATAGTTAAGGCAGGTAGCTCAGGCCCAAAATATAGGACCTCAAGGAGGTTTTCCAAGAGACCAAATAAATTTAAAACTAGTCATGGCAATCACCTTGTAGAGTGGTAAAATCATTGAAAAAATACTAAAGAAACAATAGGAAGAAAAGAAAAAGTTAGTTCCATAGTAGGTAAAGGAGAAGCAAGTGAAAACCAAAGATATTGAAAAATTAAGGAAGTCTAAGTACAAAAAATAAAGGTAACTGAGCATATCCAAGAGCGACCACCACCACCATTCCCATAAAAGTTTAAAAATTCTTAAGAGGATGCATGTTTAAAAAAGTTCATTTCCATGTTCAGAGAACTTCACATTAGCCTTCCTTTACTAGATGTTTTGCAGGGTATGACTAAGTATGCGAAGTAATTGAACTATAGGGTGACAAATAAGAAAAAGGTGGAGGTCATTAAGATAGTGGCACTTATGGAAAAGTGTTTCTTGGTTATGATAAGAAAAATACCAAGAAACTAAAAGACCCAGGGAGCTTTACCCACCCTATAAAAATTAATAATAGTGATATGGTCCACACTTTGAGTGACTTGGGGCGAGAATAAATTTGATGGTCTGGTCTATTTTCAATACCATTGTATTAATAAATTTAAGGACATGCTCTATAGTTCTCTAAATAGCGGATAGAACAAGAGTGCAACCTATAGGAATCATTGAGGACATCCGAATTAAGGTTTGTAAGTTTATTATTCTTGCTAATTCTATTATTCTTGATTATGATACAGATAAACAGGTATGAGTATACTTGGTTGTCCATTGTTGGCTACGGGGTGGTGCATTAATTAATGTTAGAGAGGGCACTCTTAAGATAAGACTAAATCATAAAGAGGTGTTCTTCAAAGTATGCAAAACATTCAGTCAACCCTCATAGTAAAAGGATTTATATATTATCAAAACCATGGAAGTAGATAAATATAAGGTGAAGGAGTTCAACCCCTCAATGACTTCTTTGGACTCTCTCATAGAGTTGTCCAAACCACCAATTAAGCATAAGGTTGAGAAACTTATGAAGGAGATTTAAAAGGATAGGGTTGAAAAATATACAGACCTTCAGAGTAAGAACTCAAGAGGTTAGAGAAGATATACAAGATATACTCCGATTAAGTAGAATAGGACAAAGGAAAATAAAGAGAAAATAGTGATATACTCATGCTAGGACAATAAATTAGGTGTTGCTTGGGAGGCAACCCAGGTTGAGGTAAGGTTTTTATATTTTTGTTTCTCTTTATATAAACGTCATTTTTGTTTTTGTTTTGAGTAACATGTTAAAGGAAAATCTATGTACCAGAGATCTAAGATAAGGAGCATGGCAAAGATAGGGTGTGAGTTCCGTAAGATTTCATGGATGATTAAAACTGCTGCTAACTAAGATAGAGGCCTCATGGAGTATTTCTATCCTCTCTTTAATTTTATACTTTAGGGACAAAGTGTGCTTTTTGTCTTAGGTGGAATCTTCCAATTGGTTAGGGTGAAGTGTTTCTATAGGGTTTTTGTTTTATTTATTTTCTACTTTATGACTAAATTTGAAAAAAATTACAAAAATATTTTCTCTTTAAAGTTATTAGTTTTTATTGGAATCCATCTAGTAAAGGCACACTTTACCTACCCCTTGGTTTCTCTTTTTGTTCTTTTCTGAGGGGGCGCCTTTAAACCTAGTATCTTTTTTTTTATTTTTAGGAGTAAATTTTAAAAAAATTATGTAAGAAATAAGTGAGATATTCTTGCTAAGTGTTATGTGTGATTACATGGTGCAAGTGGTTACGAATGTAAAAGCATGTATATGATGTTCAATGACAACTTTAAGACACTTAGGATCATTTTATTATTCTTATGCAATGTTTTCCTAATTGTGAATTCTTGTTATTGCTTGGATTAGAGTCTATAGAGATCCTACTTGATGTGAGAAGTGAAGTATTTGTTGTATTCCTTATTATATCTTGATGTCTAAGACTTTTCTATTGTCTGAGTTAAGTCAAATAAGGAATGTTTGTTTAGGAGATGATATAGACATTTCTTTAATATGCATGTTTCATACCCTTTTTGCCTACCCCTATTGCATTCTATTAGTTATCCCCATTGAGCCTTTAGAGTATTCTTAGGTACCCTCATACGTAACCTATTCCTCTTTTTTTGATTTATTGTACTTTGATCTAAATCTCCTAAAAGCTTTAGTCAAAAAATAAATAAGATTAAGGAGTGTAAGATTTAAGAAGGAGAAGGTGAGAGTGAAGCCCCAAGACCATGGCTAGTGGTATGAAAAAGCTTATGTTGTGGTAGGGAGGAATGCAATAAAAGGATACGAATTGATAAAAATTAAAGCATGTGTTGATTAAGAATACTTCATCCTTGCTATATGTGAACTAGATTAAGGAGATGGGTAAAATAAAAAAGATGTAGAAAGACAAATGTGGTGAGAAATATGTCGCTAAAGAGAATTTCATGTATCTTATGATGTATTAAAGTGCTTAGGGAAGATATTCACTATTAATAGAAAAAATAGTTCCTACCTGTCCCTTAGCCTACAAAATAACCCTCAAAGTACTATTTGATCTTGATCATTGATGTTTTGATATTTGTGGAGTACTACACTAAGGGTAAGCCTATTGTTCATCTTATGTGGAATGAGAATTGTTCGTGAGAGAGAGAGAGAAATTTGATTCTTGTACCCAATCCTGTGATATATTCCATCTCTGTGAGAGACTATGGGTAACAATCTTATGGTGAGGGCTCATATTTAATTATAGTTAGGGGAATTTTATGATCTCTTTTATTGAGTAATAATAATGAGCTTTACAACTTAGTAGAGTCAGTTATAGAGTTAGGAGGTTTTGAAGTATTATTCACGAGTTTTCAAATGTATATGACATGTTTAATATGGAACTTACAGTTCATGGAAATTGTAGTGCTAGCTTGAGTGTTTTGCTCCGAGTATTAATGTTGGAGTATATTTTTTAGTTCTTAATGTGTGGAGTTTTTCATGAATAAACAGGGCTTTATGTGTGGGATTATGATCTTAGGTGGATTGATGCACCGAAGTGTCATAATCTATATGTGTTTCACCCTAGTGTTATGGATTTATTGTGTGCTTAATGAGTTTTTACTGATATAATTTAGTAACTATATATTAAATTTATTCTTCAAAATGTTTAAGGTGTATTCAAAAAAATTTGGAACAAGTTGGTCACTTAGAGTTTAGATGAGAAAACTTTTGTTACTAGCTGGAGTTGTGTTGTTCTAGCATATCTCGGTTAATTCTATGTGTTATATACACTAATTCATGGTGGATACCTTGTAGGATTATAGGAGAAATGTTTAGGGGCATAACAAGGTCAAATGATGTTGAAAGACACCTAAGAAAGGAGGAAATCAAAGGCAAAGGAAGGAGTTTAAGATCTCCAAATTAGTGTCTCCAACACTCTACATTATCGTATTATTTATTGTTTCTTTTAAGTTTTAAGCATCGAACTCTTATGGTTATCTTTAGCACTTGTTTAATATTTGTAGTAATTTTAGAATTAGATTGCTGTTGATCATAAGTCCATATGGGATCGATACGTGGCTTTTAAAGGCCACTTTACTACTTGGATAACCATGTACACTTATATTGCGCTAGGATGAAACACTCTGTTCACATTATTGCCCTTTTATTCTCACTCCTCAATATTGGGGCTTAGTTATTTTAATTCCCAGCCTCCAGTTTACCATACTCATCCCTAAGTTTCTTCTTTTTGGTGATATCCTATACGTTAAAACATTTGAATTAATTAACTTCACTTAACTCTTTTTTTTTTACCATTTCATGTTATCCTGTTCAGCTCGGCATTGTATTCCTTCTTAGAAAGGTATTAATCTATACATATTTTATCTATAAGTATATCCTCCCCTCATCACAACTAATTTATCAATATGATGCACAATTATGCAATCGTATTCAAACATAATCAGATTTTAAATGTGTCCATCTGTCGAACTTCATCCCTAAAGGCCTAATACATGATATTTTTTATATTACCATTAAAACTAAATGTATTTAGCCTAAGCCTAGTTGATAAAAAATAATTCTTATGTAACCTCTTAGGTGAAATATACTGCTAGGGAGAGGAATTAGTTATCCTATGCATTCTAGGCGTTTCAATGTCGATTTCTCTGTAAGTGTGTCTTGAAACCACTCTCATGAACCTTGGCCTTTAGAATCACATGGTTGGGAAGATAGAGTTTCTTGAAGTGGTTTTATAGGAAGAGGGCAACCTAGATATTTAAAAAAAGGAGTTCTAAAAAGTTCCTTGGTCGGCTTACTACTTTTTACCACTACAAAGGAACTTTTACTACTGCAGTGGTACTATTAAAGTAGTACCACTACAGTGGTTATCCAAATATGGCAACAGTTGATTATAGTCCAACCCAGACCAAAATTAGGCCTTACTTCCCAATTCCCTTAGACCTTAATTTTTCTCCCCATTTTAAATATTGTACGCTCCACTTTAAGCAATTATTTATTGTAAAATATTTTTGGGGAGTTTTCATAAAGAATGATATTTTTGGTCACTACATTAGATACCATTTTACCTACCGTTCATCTAAGAATGGCCTTGAGGGAGAGGTGTGGACAAAGACATGAGTGCTTAATGGATTTGTGTACAATACCTAAGGTGAATTATCTCATGTATACTAGCTCATTGAATATCCCTACTTCCCAGTTTACGACTGCTAAAGCACCGCCTAATCTAGGCCTGGTAGCTTTTCTAAATTATCCTTGAGTCGATATGCACAGTTAATTCATAGGATAACTTCTAATTATGGTTACCTCAATATGTTACAGTATCACCGCATATTAAAATATAGGACAAAATTGGTTTCAGAAGAATTTTACTGTTGTATAGGTTAGTTACAACCACACCGGTAACCAATAGGAGAAAATGTAAGTAATTATAGTCGGGGATCATAGAAGTCATATAGCAAAAAAATTTATTTTCCCCATTCCACTCTACACTCTAAACTTTCTTTTTACATTCCTTTATCGATGATGATTTTAAGGTATATTCCCCACCTCTTTTACTCAATGTATTTCTCATTTTAGAATTATAGGATTAGGTTAGAATAGACAGAATTTTATTGGTTTTGAGTGTAACTTACTAAACCTGAATTTAATGGTGTTTTGACCATAGATGTTTTAAAACTAAGTTCTATTACATTTTAAATGGTCCTACAATATTTGTTATGTAAGATTATCGTTGTTCATAGTATATTTGTCCATAGGGGTAATATATAAAGAATTATCTTCTCTAATGATTTCCTCTGATTTTGGTTGATTCTTAAGTGTTGTACTCCTCTATTTTTGTGTAAAGAGGTTCAAAAACACTCCCAAGACCGATCTTTACTAAATTTTCAAAATTACATAGAAAACTTAGAAATTTGATATGGAAGGGGAGGTTAATGGTTAAAGGTCAACAAACCACTATAGCAATAACTTTTCCACTATAGTAGTATCGCTGCACAATAAGTTTACACTATTGTGGCAACTTTATAGAGGTAAATTAACTGTTGTTTTGGTAAGAGCAGTAAGCCCCATATTTTTAATTTTTTTTAATATTTTTATTTCCTTTTTCTCTCTTTAAGTGTTTCTGATATGGTTCTAAGCTAGTTTTGCTGGTTTTTAAAGGATTATCAAGGTCTAGAAACCTTCCCACCATAGATTCCCTAACCCTGAATGTAGAGACCATTATGAGAAGAGGTTGCATTCTAGGTGTTTTATTTGTAAGTGGGGGATGGAGGTGAGGGGCTTGGAGGAGGATATTTCAAGTTTTTATGACCGTTTAAATGATTTTGGGTAGAAATTGTGACTAATTCAATCCCTCAGCACAACATAGAGGTCAGTCAAGCATTTTATGCTAACCTACCAACTGTGGACTAGTTGGTACCTCTCCACATTATTTTCGTACAAGATAAAAAGGTCCCAATTATTTTGGACACCATCAATGATAGTTTGATTTACTAGAACATTTCAATAATACCTGTCAAGTGAGAGTTCGGGCATCAAAATTACACAGGGCAAGCAGTATTTTGGCATCAAAAGAAAGAGTTGTATAGATGAAATGGTCTTGTTTTAAAGGGATGAAGAGCACTTATATCTCAGTCGATTCTAGGATGTGGTTACAAATGGTGTCCTAGAGGGTACGTTTCTCATAAAAAATGGTATATATGGCCTTCCAATTGGCCATGTGGTGGGTTTTTTAGTGTAGGGGCACAAATTGAAAATGAGTGGTGGTACTTTATGCTAGAGAGAGTTCATCATGAGATATATTCCTAGATTCTTTGTTCACTATACTTTGTGACAATTTAAATGTACCCTTGGAGATTAAAGTTATTACGGATGACTGTGAGGTGTCATATAATCCGTTGAAGAGTATGTGTATTCGAGGAAGGAATAAGAAGAAGATAAAGGTGGGGAAAGAACATGAGAGTAGTAGATATATAGTATTATTTCTCCTTGTTATCAGACACACAAATACCTTGGTGGTAGTGAACAAATCTTTCTACAGTTTAGGGATATCTGTAGAGGTCTCAATGGTCCTCTCCCATATTTGATCCTTCAATCTATAATACCCTACAAAACCTGCACCGAGCTTATGTAGATCTTTGAGAAGTGTTGATTGAATAAAAGGAAAAAGTGTCACTCTTGTCTCTACATGATTGTAAGAATGTGGAAAGAGATCAAGGTGGTGTTTAAGTTAACCTCACCCTAGAAGAAGTTGCCAAAGCTGACCAAGAAGGATGATGATATGTTATTCTTCTTTAGTGGAATGGAGGAAGAGGGTTTCGAATCAAAGAGCCTTGAAGATAGTTCCACTAGATAGTCTTCCCTATTTTATGTATTAAGGATTTGGATTTGGGTTTCCCTATTTAGGGCATGTAATAAACAATTTCTATTTTTATTTTTATTGATTTAGGACATTTTCCTTCCCTCCCCTTAATAACAAACATATCTTCTTATAGTGCATGTTGAATTAATTTTTGTCAATTTATTATCTTGAGTACAGGGTTTCCTTACAAAATTATAAAAAAGAAAAATGGATTGAAGGGAACTTATTAGAGCTAATACAATGGCTAATCTTACCGGTACAATGGTAGCCCTCCAGTAGCTCAGCTTTGATTTTTCTTTACTTAATCTCAGGTTAATTTCTTCACAGTACTCCTTTTATGCAAGTTTAGTAGCTAATAACATCTTGTTTACACATAATACGAATTAAATTCAAAATATTATTACTTCCAAACCACAACCAGCACCATTTGTCTTCTATCAAATAAATTAGTGTTATACTTTGATCAACCTTCTTACTCAGTCAATATAATAACTTCAAACGTATTCCACCAATCATTATGCACCTGGTTAGTTCACATTGTATTGGATAGAACTCAAGTAGTACTCTAAATCATAGAGATATGAGCCATAGATCAAATCAAAAAAATAAAGACACTCTTGATATCACACCCAATCTTTACATCCATCAATCTACTTCACTACACATCACACAACTGCACACATACTATCAACACACCATGTTTGAGAGTTTAAGCATCACAACGCTAATTACCATACATCACCATTAATAAAAATCCTTATGGAATATTTTTCACGCATAAATGCTTCACCATAAGTACTTAACACTATATAAAGTAAGCAAAACAATCCATTTTCTTTGTACTATTGGCCTTTATTCATTGGGTATTCCATTTAATCCTTCTTGTGTTAAGAGATACGAATTTGTACTACTAAAAATTGTGATTATTGAGATATTTGAATTGACTACAGACTAGTAATACTCAACTCGGGATATGAAATTGAGGTGGTACGATAGGAAAGAAAAGAATGATATAGATTCCTAGATGCCTTGAGGATCCTCACGAATTTGATGTGGAGGTTAACACTCCAACTATTAGGACTCTGCTCAAAATTTACTCTAGTACTGGAAGCTTATTAACCTACTTACACCTACTCCATATAGGAGAACCCTGAATCCAATCATTAATCAATACAAAAGTTGTAAAAACTTCATTTAACCAAAGTTATCTACTATCTCAACAACAATTCAAAAGTTTAAATAATTGCTAAATCAATTCATTCCATAACTTGTTTTTAATACATATTATGAAAAGTAATTTGGAAAACTACTATAAGTGACTACTAAGAACCTAGATTAAACCATTAAAAGAGCACTGGACAAGAAGTGGGAACATCCACAATGCAACATACATGTAGGATAAATATAGAAGAAGTTGTTGCTGAGTTATCGATGTCGCTTCTATAAGGACTCTAATTGACCTACACGATGGATATACCCCTTAGTTGAGGTTTAGTAAGTGTAGCATCAGTACAACCACAAATACTGGTAATCATCATCGATCGACTAGGGTTAGAAATTAATAATATCAATAATAAATATGGACAAATTATAACATCATGTAATGTTTTTGGTTCTAAACTCTCAATTGAACAATCAACTACTTAACACCTTAGCATGTCGTTGACCTACATATTTTTTAAAATTTTATTTTATCTTTGTCCTTTGACTTAACGTTTTGTATATCTTTTTTCTTTACTACCTAGTCTATCATACTCCATTATTCCTTCAAACTGACCAAATTCAATTGTTATCTTTAATTCTTTAAGTTACATTCACCCAATTCCTCTCAAGATTTATAATCAAAAGAAATCACAATACCATACTCCATAGTTACCATAGGTTCCTTAGTCATATTTTACGATATTCAATTATTTGAGGGGTCGTAGGACCTCTCTCGTAACCCTTCCTTCTTGAGGGATCTAAAGTGCATTGAAATTTGTTTTCATCATTTATCATAATAGAAAGCACATATGAGAGCATATATAAGATATAATCACTTTAAATCATATGAATGAATACATGTATGCAATATCTGTGCATCATATCTTACCCTTCTCAACATCATATTCATATCCATACTAGTGTGGTACTCGACTTTTTATCATAATTTTACAGACATAGTACTCACCCCATAACAAAATTGTACCTCTATGTACCCAACCCATATCACATTAATCATATCCATACTGATGTGGTACTCAAAAAATATCACCACACATCAATACATTGCTAATGAAATGCAATACCATCATTAAATCACAAGATATGTGAGAGGGCAATCATAGTGTGGAATCTATAATCAAGCACAAGCTAAGAATGTCTAAGTGCGACAACAATCATTTGACTTATTTGATTAGTAACCTTAATCTATACATATTTCAACACACATATATACACATATCCCCCATCCATCATGTGACATACATCCTTATAGACTACAATAGCCTAAGTTTGTGCTAGCATACACTTCTTCTTTTTACACACCCAACCTCACATTTCCCTTATTATTCTAAATTCTCCTTTTTTTCTTATAATTAAATTTCTATTCCTTAGTTCATATTGTTTCTCTTTTATGCTCACTCCTCAATCTTGAGGTTTTTATGCTAATTTAAAGCCCCCAAATTACCGCACTTCATTTCTTATTGGCTCTTTTCTGGTAAGATCTGATTCGTTTAATCATAAGAATTAATCAAGTTGACAAAAATACCTTTTGACCATTTCATATTATCGCATTCAACTCTACACTATATTAAAGTTTAAAAGGGTATGAATCTTTCCACATTCACTTTATCATTTTATCCACCTTTTATCATGACTTATACATTAATATACTACATTGTTATACAATCATATAAAACACCAATCAAATTTTAAATATGTCGATCCATTAAACTTTGTGCCTGAAGGACAACTACATAATATTTTTTGCATTATCATTAACATTAAATGCATTTACCCTTGCCTATTTACTACAAAATAAACCTTATCTAACCTCTTAAGCAAAATATACTGTTATAGAGAGAAATGAGTTATCCCACACATTATATGTATTCCCATGTCATGTTCCTTTTAGATATGTCTCAAAATTAATCTTATGAACTTTTCCTTTAGAGTTTCATGGTTGGGAGGATAGGTTTTTTTAGAGTGTTTATGAAGAAAGGGACAACATAGAAAAATAAAAAGATAGAGGGTTTTAAAATCCCCGGCCGGTATACTATTTATACCACTACGATAGAACTTTTACCACTGCAATGATACAACTATAATATTTATTCGACCGTTGTGGAAGTTATCCGATTATGAAATTAGTTACCAACAATCCATCTTAGTTCAAAATATAGCCTCTTTGTCTAATTCTCTTAGGCCCCTATTTTCTCTGCAATCTAAAATTTCTTGCTCCTCTTTGAACCTATTATTTTTTTTAAATATTATTAAGGTATTATAACTCATAACGACCTGTTTGTCATTACATTTATAGCACTAATTTCCTAATTTTGGCCCTCCAACATAGAAGGAGTTTCTTGCTCAGCATATATACTCAACCACTTTTTCTCATTTTTAATGGTTTTCTTAGATGAGGCCTTACTATTTATCTCATCTACTATTTCAAGATCTGTAACCTTAATAATTTTATTAGAGATTTTTTTGAGTTGTTTTTATAGGAACTATTTGGGGATCCAAAAGAGGGAACTTGAACTATAGTGACCATAAGAGGGTTTTTCAACTTTTTAGTTTAGGGGGTTGTTTTATTCGAACAGTGTTTCAAGGAGTTTAAATGTTTATGTATGATTTAGGAGTACATTTAGGGGAACTTTAGACATTTTAATTCATGTTTGAAACTTAGAAAGATGTGAAATAAATTTTGGAGAAGAGTCAAATATTTGATGAAAGAAAATGTGTAGAAGCAATTCAAAATATGAAAAAGATATTAGGCCTTTTACAAATAATGAGTGATTGTAATTTAATGAAATGGTGAGAGATAAGTGATGTGTCATATGTAGAAACAATATGATGCTTGATATTTTTTCTAACTTTCTACTAATAGGTGGGAATAGAGAAGGCTGACATAACAATATTAGTTTTTAATTTCCAAAATTCTTAAAGAAAAAAGGTTAGACTAACCTTAGGAAAACTAGGTCCCTTTATGAACTCTCAGTTTATGGCTTGCATTTCTCATATCCTTCCATCACATGAGTACCAAATCCTCTCTACCAATTGGTATACCTATAGGGGTATGAGATTGAGTTAGACATGATTAAATATACTCTTATTAGGATACCTATAACCATTATTCTATCAAAAATATAAAATACTCAAGTAATATAAAGGATTAATTGGGCTTCATAAAACTTATGATGACTCTTTTAAAATAGATTCCTGCTTGGTTGCTTGATGAAGCTATTGGCAATTTTGATCTTATGTGCAATAAACATTCAACAAACTAATCTCTTTATCTTCTTTTCCCTACTTTTAAAAGTGTAAACTATCATACATGTAATATTATGGCAATATTTCCATTTCTATGTCAACATAAAAAGAGAGACCTTGGTCTGTACATCGTTATATTATGGCAATATTTCCATATCTAAAAGAGACACTTCCCCTTATAAATTTCTTTGAGAGATAGAAAATTTGATCTTTTATTCATATTCATTGAGTAGCCACTATTTATGAATAAGTTTTATCTACCTTTTCTCACTCCTCTCTTCCTAGCAATTTATGTGCTTGATTGCAAAACCATTTCAATTTTGATTTCCCAAAGAGAGAACATAAGAAGAATTAGAATTTTCTTGGTCCATGTTGGCAACCTGATCCTTTTTGAGATGAGACTAGTTCTTAGATTGCACCTCTAAATCCGTACATTTTTTATGTTTTCTCTTACCATGACTTTTTTCTGGACTCATATCCTCCCAGAGTTCATTATACTCATGATACACATGGAGCCACTTTTTTTAATTTGATTCAATTTTTTTGTTAAAGTAATAAGGAGCATTTTTATTCTTCAGTTTCTCTTTACAAGACCATGGCATTCAAAACCAGTGAGTCTGACATTAGTTGAGCTATTCAGATCTTGTTAGGACCTTGTCCATTTAAGGGATTTCTCAAAGTATACCTTCACTTGGAATAGATCTCTTTCCAACTCTATATTTCTTTTAATAAAAGTTAAGCGATTCATTTGGGCCATATTTAATTCATCTTTAATTTTAGACTGAATATGGTTTCTTTCATCGTTTACCTTTACATCAAGCTCAACTACATCTCCCTTGTTCTTAAGTAGAATATTACCTTCAGATGACATAGTATCAGACATATTTTTAGTAAGATCACTGAGGACATCTATTAGCATATCAGCTAGACAACTCAGTTTTTTTAGTGAATAATTGTTAAGACACTCTTTGATATCCATAACAGTTATTCCTTTTTCATTTTCATTATTTATTTAAGAAAAAAGTTTGAAATCTTCTTCCCTATATTCTTTAATAAAGATACTCATTGTACAGTGTTGTTCATATGAGTTACCTGAGGATTCCTCCATGCAACTATTAGTAACTTTATTGTCTTTCTAGCTATCTTTGTTTAGTACTTGTAAGGGGCCTGTATTGGTGCACCTTCTCATTATTTGTTGTACTTAGGACTATCATCACTATGAGGTTCCCAAACTAAGTACACTCTATCATGGTTTCCAGCTTTACCTATACTATGATCTACTTAATCACTGCTTATACGCTTGCTTGAATTTTCATCTATGGAAGGTCTAACGCATTTGTCATTAAAATTTGTAATATTTTGACTATGTGGTTTATATACACATGCTCTTTACTTGAGTTACTCTCCACTAACCTATGAGTTGACTATTTATTCTCAGTGAAATTCTTTACCTTATGGACAAATTTAGTGTTTCCCAAATTTTACTATAGTTTTTTTAAGATAAGAACCTAGTGTATTCTTTGGGGCATATACCATCCATTAGAATTATTTTGGCATTGCAATTTTTCTCAACTATCTCTCTATCGATTTCATAAAATTTTCTTATGATTTGGGAATAGTTATGGTAATGCCTCTTCCTCTTGCTTTCTTCATTAGGATAATGGGACCATTAATTTCCCATAAATTATAATGTACTGACATTCAAAACACTTGCATTCTTATGTTCCCCGTTAGATAGTGTCGAACATTGAACATTGAAAATTATTGGCTTGTGATTGATTGTCCTTCCACAAGATATGATGGAGAAGTCATTAAGATGGCATCCCTTCCATGTGTTTTCTTTATAGGAAGAACCGCACCAATATTAATTAATATTTTATGAAAGTCTATAACAACACATGGGACCTAATAGAATACTAGGTCATTGCAATCTCAAGAATAGATAGTAGTTTGAACGGGAAATAAAATGCAGTAAGGTAAAAAGCAAAGGGATTTTATATGAAAGATTCCTTGCTCAAGAGAATAAAACATCATGATCCTCCCCAATAGGAGTTCACCAACACCCCACTAAACTCAGAGCAATCTTCAATTATAACTTAGAAATTAACCACTGATCCTTATAATCTTGAAATTACTTTATTGATACACACCCTCATAATTCCTCTAATATGAGCACCACATTAGATGCTCTAGCTAACAAAACAACTTGATTTGAACATAAGATGAACAAAACTGCTCACTTTTATCTCTAGAGTGTGATGTGAGTTTACAATTGTAAGACCAAAAACAAGAGTCTCTATCCATCTAGAAATAAAAATATATTTAACTATGATTAAGGATTTTCTAAATTATTTATTCTTGCAATATCATCTGATATGAGGCCTTTTCTTGATTAAAACAAAATACTCTTTGGATTTATGTAAAAAATTATGATTTTCTCTTTGGGAGATTAGCTTCCTTATTGGTGGATGCTGAAAAGCACCACTTCAATTTATCATACTAATGTTCTAATATTGTCCAAGAAGTACTAGGCAACTGGTACATAAGACAAACACATGCAACAAGAAGACTTCACACTAGGACACTAGTTGTCATAATTGGTCCTTCCACTAGGTTAGGCAATCATCAGAGCATAATTAACAATTATAAATGCATGGACAAAGTTCTAGTGATGATGTTTATCAATAGTCAAACCATGAGCATAATAAGCATAATCAAAACAATGTTGGAACCCAAAACTACCATTGTGTGAATCTACCTATAACAATAGCTACCTATCTAGTATTAATGTGGCGCGTTTTAAAACTTTATAAGATAGAATATGTAGGTCCTTAATCATATGGTTTGATGTATTTGATGGGAATCCTTAGGGTACTAAAATAATAATTGATTTAATAGTGAAGGTAAGGTTTATATTATAAAAGTTCATAACATCTTAAAGTCGATAGATGTAGTATGCAGACAACAAGGTGAGAGATGTGATGTTTGAAAAAAAGGGAGAAAGTACTCTTGAAGATGTCACCTATGAAGGTTACAATGTAGTTAGCAAAAAGGGAAAGTTAATATGAGGTACATAAAACCCTTTGAGGTTTTAAAGAGATTTGGGTTAGTATCTTACAAGCTGGCCTTGCGTACTAGCTTGTCAAGTGTCACTCAGTAATCTATGTATATGCTAAAGAAGTATCATCATGATAGGGATTACATCATTTGTTTGGATCCCATTTTTTTTTAAAGAGCAATCTTATAAAAAGTGAATAATTTCTATATTAAATAGGGATGCAACAAAGTTAAGGACTAAGGTCATTCCTTTCGTATAGGTTTAACGGAGGAATCGTCCAATGTAAGCAGCAACTTAGAAAATAGAAGAAAACATGCATATGTAACATCTGAACTTCTTTATAGATTAAGGTATATACATTTTCTTAACTCTAACTTTTTAGGCAACTATTCACTCAGGGAAGAACAAGTGCTAAATTGCTACCTAATATAATGACTTAATTAATCATTATATTGATATAAGGAGTAAAACCTTCACCACATTTTCCCTTAGATAATTTCTAAGAAATTCATGGCTAGCCTGGTGTTAGATTACTTTTGAAGGTGTATTAGTATAATGAAATATGGTATTAATTTAAGAATTGGTGGTGGTGGTACTTGACTAGATTTTTATATCTAAAATAAGTTTAAAAAGTCATAGCAATGTAGAAATTTTGTTATAGAAGTTACCATAGAAAGGAAGGCATGCGATGTTGTATTTCGAGGGATGTATTATAGAATAGACCTATTAAGGGAGAGGCCGCAAGATTTTACCTCGAGATTGATTCAACAGAAAAAGAAACAACTATTACACTACCACTATAGTAGAAAAATACCATTGTAGTAGTTGCCTACAATTCATTGCCAACTGCTGCGGCATTAATTTAACCACTGCAACTGTAAAAATATATATTGATAGTTTTTTAAAATCAAAAATCAGATTTTTACTCTCCACTTTTTGAAAAATGAACCAAATCTCTGGGAAAGGAAATTTTCTGCATTTTTTCAAAGGTTTTCACATTCGGTGGTAAGTTTATTACATTCAAAACTTTAATTACCTCTTATAATGATTGAGAATCACTACAATCTTGTTCATGATATAAATTGAAATGTATTCCTAATTTAGAAACTTAACATATATTGTTGCGAATGGTTGAAAATTAGTTGTTTATGATCATAGCATGTTAGAAAACACTATTTGGAGTAGAATTCTTGTTGTTTATACTAAATAAAGTAGAATTCATAAGGTTTAAGGTGTAGAAAATCCTAAAATGATGAACTAGGGCGATATCATGGTTAATGTTGTTAACTATTGATCCTAGAGGTTAAAAAGAGATAAATGATTGAATTAAATACGTAAACTTGTTGTTATAGATAAAAAATGAGGTGAAAGAGAAAGAAAAGGAAACACTGTTGCCTAGACATAATTTTTATTACAAAATCAAGGTAGGTTATGGTTTATTTGTAGCAATTAGACTTGCTTGATTCTATACTTATACGTGAATTTAATCTTTGTGATTACTTTCTAGTACTACTTGTGATTACTGAATGCATTTTCATATTCATACATATTGAGATAGTTATGATGATAAGATCATGATGTTTATAATGTTATTGATGATAAGATCAGAATCTCTAACTTCAACTGATGGTAACCAGACCTCAACTCAATCTTAAATAACATTGAGGCTCCCTGAAGATAATCAAAAAACTTTTTAATATGAGGAAAAAGATGTTGGTTCTTGGCTATCACTTCGTTTGATTGTTGATAATCAATACACATGTGCATGGATCCATCCTTCTTCTTCACAAAGGAGATAGGTGAACCCCAAATATACTTACTCAATCTAATAAATATCTTACTCATCTAGTCCTATAACGCCTAATTCAATTGCTTTGACTCTATTGGTCCCATCTTATAAGGAGTAATGGAAATAGGCATAGTGCTCGGCTCCACGTCGATAGCAAAAACCACATCCCTATTTGGAGAAACACGAGGTACCAGTTATAACTGATAATAGATCAAATATTGATGACACTACTCATTATTTGGAGTATAATACCAAATAATGATACCTTTTAATTACCATGTGACGAGCATGAAGTCATGATATAACACCTTTAGGAACCAAACTAAGAGCGCTCCTCCACTATAATCTCGATAGAACCAATATACCTAATGTCATGGTCAACAAAAAACAAGCTAAAATTGCATGAGAGCCAACCAATCCATACCCAATATGAAATCACAACCATATCTAAGATAATTAAGTCCACCCAAGTACTATACCCTAAAAAGGTCACTACACATGATCGGTACACTCGAGCCACCACTAAAAAATAACCTTCTAAGGTAGTAACATAAATATAAATAGCAACAGACTCATATATAGAATTAAAATTAATAGAAAAATATGAACAAAAATAGAAGAACATGGACCTAGGGTCAAATAAAATGGTAGTACGATGATAGCAAACTAGAACAGTACCTATAATCATAACATTAGAGGCCTTTACCTCAAGTTTCCTTTGAAAAGTATAACACTAACAACAATCTTTACCAGACTAAGAAACACCATGTCCACTACCATAAGCTTCACCTTTGGTATACCTTGATACACCCCTATTGTCTTGTGCACCATGTTTGACTGCAGATACTAAAATCGAACAATGCTGAAGTTGAGAATTTGAATAGGGGACTTATAAAATCTTGAGCGAAATCCATCACTAAGTGAACAATCCTACAACACACATAAATATCTCTACTAAAAGAAAAATTAATTTGAATAGGAACCATGATCGGTATGTCTTGATCTCTTCTCACATGAAGACTTAAAAACTATCGAGCTACTACTTGAAATCTTCATGGCTACATTCATCAGCCCACCATGAAAACATGCAAACCTCTGTTAGATAAATCCATTCCTTAGGATATATGACCACTAAACTCACCATTATGACGTATCTTCTTAGCACCACCATTATGGGTACCCTTACGAATAGTCTTAATAAACTTAGCATAATCCATGATACTCTAAAAATAACCACCGATACCACTAGTTGAGCAATTGCAAACTAATAATAACTATTAAAATCCATAACAAAATTCCTAACACTCTCAAGCTCTGTAAAGATACTAGAAGCGACATGTGGGGAAAATGTATGAAAATTAGCCTCATACTCTGTAATAATCTTATATCCCTACTCCGAATAATCAAACTTTCCCTAAATCTATAAGGCATAAATCTCTCCAAAAAATCCTCAAACATTCGTTCAATATAAAACAAGTGAACCCACCAGTCTATAACTGACAGTAAATCACCACTATTTCCAAGCCATATAAGTCAACTAGTAGATAGTGTAAGCAATACATTAGGACTCAAGAAAACTTATCTATCAATAATAAAATCATAAGCATCCTTACCAATGGCACTACTGAACTTGGGAGGCCAATTAAATAAATCACTTAAATCTCTCCTGCTCCTCGACAGACATCTAAGGACAAAAAAATATGGGAGGAACAATAACTCTAGTAGGCAAGGTGTCAATATATGAGGCCACAACAATGTCTAGTTGTTCCCTGATAGTACGAAAAACAATAATAGGCATATATCTTAGTGATTCAACACCTCTTCTACTTTATGAACCATCTGGTATATCTAGTAGAATATCTGCCTAGGTAATACCATCGAAGCAACTTACAAGTTAATCAGCAAACCCTATAGAAGGGATTAACAACAAAAACCTGAGGATCTTGAGATAGTCCACCTCCTAATTTTATATACCTTCTAATCATGCTCAACATTAGGCTTAGAAAAGGCCATTCTAGCTTTTTCTCTAGCCAAAGCTGTTTTTCGTGTCTAACCTCTACCTCTGACTCATCTACACCTATACCTAGCCCTTTTTTTGGCGCTCTAGTTGTGGGTATTAGCTTATAATTTTCAAAAACTCTGGATCTTTTTCTTTAAATAATTTTAGATTTAGTCTATATCATATGCTCAAAAAAATAGAATACAAGTTTATAATATTTAGTATGAATAACAAGAATAATAAGGAAACAGATTAGAGAAGTTTTTTATATGATATCCTATATCCTCTAAAAGATAGATACGAATGTTAATATATCAATTTGTGAGACTTTATTAGACATACTACTCTTTTACTTATAAGACTGGCGAACCTAGCTCTCTAATACTAGGTTTCTCACAATCCAAATCTGATGTCACGATTGTACCTAACCGACCCAATCTTAGTAGGTAAGCCAAAATCCATAATGAAAAGAAATAACACAAAGGAAAGCACTAAAGAAAATATGAGACATTTAAAATGAAGTCAAGCTATCATAATCATATATCCAAAATATCTGAAAGAAATACAACCAAATCCCAAAATTTGGTGTCATAAACAAAAGGAGAATCTATGAGAACACTAAATCTGATAAAACTTTTCTGACTCAAAAAATAAAGAAAGACATAAAAAATAAGTGGACGCTGGGACAAGACTTCAAATGGGAATCTTACTAACAATCTAAATCAACTCTCAACAGTTTAAATTAGCCATCACAAGTCGCATTTATACAGAGATCTACACCAAAAGGGCATAGAAGTAAAATTGAGAATGGTCTAACTGTAATTGATAAATATCACAGGCAGAATATGAAAATTAAAAAAAAAAGTAAAGAATACTATGAGTACATTTTCATCAGCAAATAAAAATGTTCCCAAATGGTAGATCACACCATATATCCTAACAATTTCTACAAGTATAATTGCAATATAAGACAACAAATGAGTATATGCAATAAAGAAGGCTAAATACACAATATAAAACATATAAATGATCAACTAGTCAATCTAATGCAATGGCCATGATCTAATGTCTCTTCTAGGATAAGACACCATAGGAGGGGGTTCAAAACCCCTGTACATTAATAATCTCACTTCTCAATCAAACATTCTAGTATATTCATTGGTCAAGGGTTTCATAAAGCGTATCATTTTATTTCAAATTAATATTTCTTTGTGGTTCCATAAATGAGGATGCATGCTCATTACCAAGATAATATTATATAATGAATTAATTCAAAAAGGTACTATTCAAATTTCCTTAAATTTTAGTAAAATATTATATATACCTTTGCATGACACCGTAGTAATGAATAGTCGCAGAAGGCACCGAATATAAATATCAAGTAAAGCCCCTACTCTGCATCACAATATTAATATAGAAAATTAATGATCAAACAAGACCAATACAAATCCCCACTCATTTATTCAATAATAATAATATCTCAAGTCAAGTATAATATGCACATAAGCCCCTACACGGACATCGCATCAACAATAACATCTTACATTGATAATAATATTCAAATAGACCCCACACGGGCAACATATTAAAATAACTAACACAAACTATAAATCTGATGCTTGAATATATAGCATACTTACATGAATGATCGTTTATCTAGCCATGTCTAAAGAAAGTTTAGTTATAACTTATCTTGAAAAGCCTAAACACTAGACTGGACCCATCCACAAGGAGACTTTCCTTTATGATGGAATTTATAATGTAACAAATCCATTAAAAATGTTATCTATATGTCAAAAGGAGTCTAATGATACCTATATTAGCTACTCATTTTGGGTCAAAAAGTAATTTGAAAATAAATCCCAAAGAAAAAAGGATAAAATTAAAATTTTATTCAATAATCATATTTTCCATACTCATAGAATTCTAGATATAATAAGTCATCAAAAAATATGTGAAATCGAACTTGAAATCAAGGAAAACCTAATATTATACTTTACCAGATAAAATATTTCAAAAATCAAGTTTTAAATGAGAGTTTTAAAGTTGCTTTAAAGATAAAATTGATAAAAATATGAGTTTACAGTTTACCCATTTAAGATTTATGAAATTGCTCTTTGAAATTGCCAAGAACTAGAACAAATTTAGAAAATAAAAGAATGGAAAAAAAGAAAGAAGAGGATATTTAAATCCAGTGACGAACACTAGACAGTAAACTAATTGCCTAAGTGATGTCTCCTAAGGGTCAAAACTACCGCTAAGGTGGTAGTCTCTTGCCATACAGATGATCTCTTAGACAGAACTTTAGCTTCAAAGGCAGTATCGCTGAAGCGATAAATTCATTGCTTAGACAATGGTGCTTCAACTGGTCTAAAATCATTAAGGTGGTCGAAGGACCTCCTAGGCACAACTACTAAGGCGGCCAAAAGGCCACTCAAGCGGTTATACTAGAAACCAAATACATCTGACAATTAATCAAAAAAAATGAATTAAGGGGATAAAATGAATTTCAACGGACCCTCTTTGATTGAGAGCCCATAAAAATAATCCAACAATGCTAGTAGCTGATTTTTAATGTTATAGACTCAATACAACTATCATATGTACTAAAAGCAGTCTTAATCAATATGTTAATCCCAGGTTTCCCTTTTAATCCATTTTATTTAGTTTCACATCTAAGAGGTCAAAACTAAATATAATGGCTTAGAATTTGTACCAACCATGCTTATAATCCAAAATTGACCTTCTAGATCTAATAAAACTGACAAAATCACAATTCGACACTCAAATCACAAAATACTAACCAAGGTTAAACTAAACAGTTTTAAGAAACTCACTCAAATCACTTTCAAATATTTCACGAACATGTCAATAAACTCCATAATTCATAAATGGCATAAACAACTTTAGAGAAAGAAAAAAGTGTCAAACCATAGAAAAAATAGAAATCACAACCATTGTTGTTACACTTTTTGGCCATGAACTAATGAATTTCTAGGTTTTCATGACAATTGAAAAACACATGGACTAAAAGTAGAGTAATAGCGAGTTATTCAAAATGACACAATAACCGTCTGGCGTTCCTTCTTATCGAAAACTAGAACAAAAAATTACACTACATAACAAAATAAGATATTATACTAGTAAAGATAATGCATTTTCTTTATTAACCAAATAACAACATTTTGACAATTTTAACATATCCTCCTTTGCTCCTCCCTTTTATAGCTTAAATTTAGGGATTGTTTGGGCCTTGAAATTGCAAAATTTGAAAAATATAACTTTTATTTTAAAAGTAAAAATAATAATTAGAGATTTGATTTGTGTCAAAAAGGAGTTTCTCGGATGATAAGTTCCCTCACTTACAACCTCAAGATTGTGTATTTGAGTCTCCAAGATATGAATAGGGGTGGCAGCTCCTAGGGAAGAGTTAAAAAAGATTTTAAATAAAGTCATTTATTTTTTTAAGGAAAAAAAATTGAGTTGTATTTGACCATAAATGCAAATTTGGAGTTATTTTTGAATTTCTATGGGCGATTTGGATAAAAAATAACTTTTTTATGTTTATCAAATTATCAAGTTAAACTTTTCTGAAATGGCCAAACATGCTTTTCTAAATTCAATATAGTAAAAGGAAAAATATACTCTTAGACCAATGACCATTTAGGAATAGTATCTAC
The DNA here is from genome assembly GCA_030864225.1 of Capsicum baccatum var. pendulum. NCBI lineage: Eukaryota > Viridiplantae > Streptophyta > Magnoliopsida > Solanales > Solanaceae > Capsicum > Capsicum baccatum. Next base: position 165,877,385 of record CM061560.1, read on the forward strand.
CTACATCACCTGAATTAGAAATAGTATTGAAGGTAATCAAGATGGAAATAAACAATGAAACTTGAAAATTAAAGGAAGAAAATAGAGAAGGAGAATCATGGCAGTGATATTTAACTAATGATCGATCAATACAATGCTTGATATGGTGTTTTATATAGAGTATGTATTAAGATTAGTGGATCTCCTAGTTTGATCATATAACCTATAACTAATTTTCTTCTATGAGGACATATTTCTTAGTCAGCATCCCAATAGGCAGTGATCTTGTCATTTGAGTTACTAGATAACAATAATCCTTGACATGGTTGTTTCCTTAGCTACATGATTTCTCTTAATAAAGCATCCAAGTGAGACTTCTTTGGTTGTTGTAGAAACTGACTTAGAGTTTGAGTGCTATATTATATGTATGGTCTTGTCATATTCAGATACAAAAGCATACCAACTAATTTAAGGTACATTGTCTGATCTACTGAAGGACCATCAGGAGTATTTTGACTTTTCTTCAAGTGTTCATCATATTGTCCAGAAGTTAGCTGGACATTAGCATCAATAGGAGTGTTTGTTGTCTTTGTACAAATAAACCAACATAAAATATCAATTCCATTGCATATTTGCTCTAATGCATAAGGATCTCAGCTTTAGACATAATAACTAAATCCCCAAAAAGTACTTTAACTCCCCTAAATTCTAAATTTTTAAAGGTTGCTACAGTGCCTCTTTCATGAATCAGTTTCAAACTACTCACATTTATGAGCATGTCACCTACATATACCAGTATAATAGTAATTTCTTTACTACACTTCCTGATAAACAAAGAGTAGTCATGTTATATTTGTTGAAACATCACATCAATAAGATTTTATATTAGTTTGTGATTCCATCTCCTTGGGGATTGTTTCAATGCATACAAGGATTTGACAAGTCTGCAAACCTTCTCCCCTTTACTTGAAAATCCTTAAGGTAGAGTCATCTAGATGTCATTCTTCAAATCTCCATGTAAGAAGACATTAAAGACATCCATTTGATGAATATACCAGTTCTTTGAGGCAACAATATCTAGGATTGTTCTAGAAATCACTATTTTTACCACTAGAGAGAAATTTTCCTTATAATCTATACCTTCTTTTTAACTACAGTCCTTTGCAACCAATCTTGTTATAAACCTCTCAACTTTACTTGTGAATTTATACTTTATCTTGTATGTCCACCTATAGCCAATTGGATTTTTACCAGTAGAAAGGTCTATAATCTCCTAAGTTTTATTTTCTTCAAGGGCATGGATTTCTACTTTCATGGCATCTGCCCATCTCTTATCTTTCATAACCTCTAAGTGAGTAGTAGGTTCCATCAAGGTTGATCTTGCTATTATAAAAGCTTTATAGGTTTGTGACTAGTGAGTATAACTGATGTATTTACACATAGGATACTGAACATTATCATTAATGTTCAGTAAAACAAAATATTTCATCCACTTAGGTACATGTCTCCCTAGCAGACCTTCTCTACATCATATTTCCATTACCAACAGCTACTTCAGGAACCATAACTTGTTCATATATACCATGCTCAACCAGATTATTTAGCTCAGTTGCATATGGCTCAGGTACTTCAACATGATTAGTAATTCTTGGAACTTGACATGACCTAAACCAGGCTTAGTCGTGTTGGGTACCTTAAGCCCAATCGAGGCTGGAGACCACCCCCAATACCTTACCAAAACATCCCTACACCTTAAGTCGAATAAACTCTGAATATATATATCATTAAAATATGGAATAGTCATAAATCAAATAGAGTCAACCGGTATCATCCATAATATCAATACCAATACCAACGCTGACACCAAGGACGACAACCACCATACAGACCCATAGTAGTCTCACAAATCCTCTATCTGTAAAATAACAAAAATATGAAAACAAGACCATTACATGAAAAAGATCCTTTCAAAGTATGAAAGATCACCGCTTTAATCAAACTCTAAGTTTTTCATAACTGAGCAGGAGGAGGAGTATGGCCGGTTTTGCATCTAGTAGGGTATAGCACTCGAAGATGGGTTAGCGAGTGAATGCTAGCATGTACTAAGGATAAGGATAATATAATACCAACATTTAAAACCAAGGAAATAACCATATGTATCCACATCTATACATATACATATAATCTATGTCAGGAAAGAGAACTGAGTTTAGCATATTTTTAAAATCATTAACCTGGGTTTGTGTGGCTTAATCATCCTAGAACTACCCACGAGCTATATAGGTTAAGTGTTACCACCTAAATAGGCCACAGTCCGTGCAGCTGCACGAACCAAAGATATCACAGGGGTAGGGGATTCCCCTGTACCCTTAACCCTCCATGATACATATATACAAGTTTAACTTAGGAGATTCCCTTGTAGCACACAAGTATATGGTCTCCATGTCCAATCCTCATGTCGGCAAACATGTGTTTCCAGTGTTCGTCCATTGGATGCACACCTTCACGGTTAGCTATCACAACCCATTATTATTTCCCAATAAAAACCATTTGCATAGAACCAAACCACTAATTCCATGTATTTTTAACCAAGGCTATAAGAAGTGGTATCGTCTTACCAACTATAGCTTGCAAGCAATGTCCTTAGCCAATCACTTATGAGATTCCCATGTACCCCATATGTTCTATTATTAGATTCTCTTGTTGTTTCCTATGTACCCTATAATATTTTTTTTTAAATCCATGGTAACCAAGTCTCGACTATTTAGCGATTAAAACCATTTAACCAATTTATGTTCCATCACCATATTATACCATGCAAAGTTTTCAATGAAAGTCCAATGATGTAAAAAAAGCATTCTCATAGGCATTTTAACAAACATGCTGAGGGGATATAGTTTCCCAAACCAAAGCCAAGTACCAATTGACAATTCCCATACAACTACATATTCAAACAACCACTATAATATTAAAACCATAAGTAAAAACATGGGAAAAGATAAATCAATTATTAATAACCTAAACCCCCAATGTATAATTCAAAACCAAAAATAATATCACCATTATGCCATGAGAACTATTCATAAAACATGCCTTTAATTGAACTAACAATGAGGGAGGAGTAACATGTCTTAGATTATGAAGAAGACTGAGTTAAAATCACTTTTTAGAGCCTTAATTGACCACCATAAAGAAACACCTAGACTTTTCTTAACCCAAGAGATTGAAAGAGATTTAAGAGAGTTTTTAAGGGTTTGACATTGAAATAATTGGGTAAATGAAGCCCCAATAGGGTTTTACACTATGGAGTCATGATGGGTTAAGAGGGAAGATGTCCAGAATACCCTCAACTTAAAATGAAAAATAATTCCTGCAGGTGGGGAATGACTACCCCACCTAAAACGTAGCCTAACATATAACGGGTACCCAACACTCCTACTCTAGGCAACAACTTGGATGCCAACACTGTCCAACATATGGCCATTAAGTTAGACTTGTACCCTAGAATATGACCAGTAATTGTAAATCTTACCCATAGCAAAATCAAGAGGGGTTGGACCTTGTCAAACATACGAGTTGGACTATACCACTCGTACCCTATGCTTACGACTTATGCTGAGTCACTCATACTCAAATCCAAGTTAAATTACAAAATTTCATATTAGTAAAGGATCAACCAACCGACCCATCATCCACCTATGGCCCGTACTTACCAAACCATAACCACACAAGAAACTAATACACCAACGACTGGCCAATATACGAGATGGATCACTTAACACGTACCCTAACCATACGGCTCATACGATGAGTCGTACAATCAGCAGAAGACTTAAAACCTAGGAAATTTTCCAAGTACCAGAACCCAAATTATTTCATTTCTCCCTACTTATATCATTCATCCTCAAATGATAGAACAACACAGTATAAGCACGATTTAAACCTTCAACACCCATATTTCAACCTTTAACTAAGTTATTAAAAAAATGAAAGGAAGTTAATTTTATTCCTTTAAAAAAGTTTGAAAATAAAATTATGATAAGAACAAACCTTCCACATAAATTCCCAAATTAGAAAACAAGAATGGATACTTAGACTTCATGTCCTTTTTTTGTTCCATAGTAGATTTTTCAACCTTGTGGTTCCTCCATAGAACCTTAATCGTAGATACATCCCCTATCCATAACTGATGAACTTGCCATTGTATGATCTCAATGGGACCTCCTCATATGACAAAAATCTGAGATATCAGTATCTCTAACAAGAACAATTTGAGATGGAACACCCGTACGCTTCCTCAAAATAGAAACATGGACTACCAAATAATAGGAGCTCAATATAGAAGGCAACTACAACAGATATACAACCTTACCAAGCCTATGCAAAAACAAGTAGAAAACCACATACCGGGGATTGAGCTTACCCTTCTTACAAAACCGCATCACTCCCTTTATGGGAGACACCTTTAAGAATACCCTATACCCAACTTCAATCTCTAATTCTCTTTATTTGACATCTGCAATGGATATTTGTTAACTTTTGGCATCCTTAAGACTATCAAAAATCACCTTTACCTTTTCTATTGCTCGATGAACCAAATCCGATCCTAACATCTCTACCTCATTAATCTCGAACTGTCCAATAAGAGTCCTACACCTCCTTCTATACAAAGCCTCAAATGGTGATATCCTAATGCTAAATGGTAGCAATTATTTTAAGAAAACTCTATAAAAGATAAATACTAGACCCAACTATCACCTTAGTAAATCACACACACATGAAGCATATCCTCTAATATTTGAATAGTCCTTTTTGACTGCCCATTTGACTGTGGGTGAAAATAAGTTCTAAAACATACCTTATTCCCCAACCCTTTATGAAATGACTACTAATAGTAAGTGGAAAATTGCGTACCATGGTCTGAGATTAATAAAACATGCACCCCATGTAGTTCTACATTCTCATAGAGATACAACATCATTTAATCCTCAGCCAAAAAGTTAGTCATTACTAGCATAAAGTAAGCAACATTGTTATCCTATCCACGATGACACAAACTAAATAAAACTTATTCTGAGATCGAGAAAGATCGGTAACAACATCCATGTTGACCACTTCCCACTTTCACTTTGGCAACTTATTTTTTTTGATACAACCTTTCAGGCTTCATATACTCAATGTTTATTTTTGCATATATCATGCACTTGACAACAAAATCATCTACATCCCTCTTCATACCATTCCACTAATACATCTCCTTAAGGTAATGATAAATCTTTGTCAACCCTAGATGAGCAACATACAACAATTCATGCGCCTCAGCCAAGATCCTTTCTAGAGAACACAAAACCCCCTTGGTACTTCAAGTTACCATCACAACTAATCTCGAAGGCCATCACCTTCTACAAATAAACATTACTCTTGATCCTTAATAAGATAGGACCTAATATCGTCCTTTCCATGATTTTAGCATCGAGAGATGTATGTGCCACTTTTTGAAAAAAAACACCACCATCCTCAGAGTCCAAGAGGAAAACTCCAAGGTTATCTAAATAGTGAATATCCTTCACTAACTCCCACTTCTCCTTATCTACATGAGCTAGAATCCCCATAGATAACCTTCTAAGAGCATCAACAACTACATTAGTTTAACTTGGAAGGAAGTGAAGATTTATGCCATAGTCCTTGAGGAGCTCAATCCATCTCCCCTTCTTGGTTTTTGAGGGAACTCATATTGTAGGATTTTATGATTGGAAAAGATATCCACATGCACCCTATACAAATAGTTACTCCAGATTTTAAATGCAAATACCATAGCTAGCAACACCAAATAATGAGTTAGATAATTCTTCCCATGTACCTTCAATTTACTAGAAGCATAGGCTATCACCTAACCATGCTTTATCAACATACAACCCTAGCCAACTCAGGATGCATCACAATAAACCACAAACCCCTTGTTTCCTTCAAGGAAAGTCAATACTAGAGTCAAAGTTACCTTATCCTTCAACATTTAAACTTAGTCAATGAAGATATTACCTTTTTCTGAGTCAACTTAGTTAATGAAGATGCTATAGAAGAAAAACTTTCCACAAACCTTTTGTATTAGCAAACTAAACCAAAGAAGCTATGAATATTTGTTGGAGTCGTGCGTCTAGGGCACTTCTTAACCACTACAACTTTCTATGAATATACCATGATCCTTTTACTAGAAATAATTTGATCAAGAAAAGTGGAATTGTTAAACTAGAACTCACATTTAGAGAATTTGGCATACAATTGTTGTTCTTTCAGATTATGCAACACAACTCAAAGGTGATTAGCATGATCTACTTCACTCTTAGGGTACACCAAAATGTCATTTATGAATACAGTGGTGAATAAATCCAATAACTGATGGAAGACCCTATTAATTAAATCCATGAATGCGGTCGGGGAATTGGTTAAACCAAATGACATCATCAAGAACTTGAAATTCCTAGTACTTGGTACAGAAAGTTGTCTTAGGGATATCCACCTCCCTAATCTTAACCTGATGATAACCAAATACAAGATTAATCGAGGAAAATAATTTGACACCCTGCAACTAATTGAACAAATCATTTATCCTTGGAAGAGGGTACTTATTATTTACTATCACCTTATTCAATTGTCGGTAATCAATACACATTTGTAGCTAACCATCCTTATTACACACGAACAACACCAGTGCATGCCATAGGGACACACTAGGAAAGATGTAACCCTTACATAAAAAATCCTTTAATTGCTCCTTAAGTTCCTTCAAGTCAGTCGGAGCCTTTTTATAAAGGGGAATAAAAATTGGATGAGTGTTCAAAACAAGATCAATCCAAAATTCAATATCCCTATTAGGAGGAACACCAGTAAGGTTACTAGGGAAGACCTAAGGAAATTCATTCACCACTAGAATATAATGCAAGGAAGGACCATATGAGTTAGAATCTTTAACTCAGACCAAATGATAGAGACACCCATTTGAGATTAATATCTAAGCTCTGTGATATGATATAAAACTCACCTTAGGATCTAGGGAACAACCTTCCTACTGAACAACAGGCTCATTAGGAAATTTAAAGATAGCCCTATGGTTTAGACAATCAAATGATGCATAGTACAATTGCAATTAATCCATCCCTAGAATATCAAAATCCACCATATCTAATTTTTAGAAATTTGCCAAAGTCTCTTTACTACCAACAGATACCACACACTCCTTATAGTCAAAAAGTTCTAAAACACACTTTAGACCAAAACTAAAATGCATATACACAAAAGGGTAACATAAGAGGGTATAACGACTCATTTTTCTGGAACCAGAACGTCACATGGTGTCTATGATCCTGAAGGACCACAATCTAACCCTATACTAATATCTATACATCAGCACTATATAATATCTGTAATAAATGCAGAAAAATGGCAAAAACTAGCCATAATGTTCAAAACTTCTAGAATACTTTAAACTGAAAACTGAATATTGATACATCTTTTTTAAAATTCTCTAAACAATCATAACTGTGGAGTTGATGGGACATGTCCCCAACTAACTCTGTCTACTGAAAATAAACTATATCTAATACGATAATAAAATAAGGATCATCCTCGAATAAAGAGGACTCACGGTTACATCTACTACTGCTTATTGGTACAACTAGGGGTACTCTGGATCTTGTGCCTCTAAACCTATGGTGTCAAATAAAAGAACATAGTTGAAATATGTCACTACGGTAATATACTGAGTATGAAGATAAAGTAAGGCTAAATACAAGGGCTTATGCATGAACAATTATTTAACTGAATAATCATGAGAATACTGAATGAGGAAATATGCATGAATGCACAAACCATAACTGAAAACATCACAACTCAAAATACTAAAAATTAGATATTGCTTTACTAACACCTAAACTCATTAGTAATATTGATAAACTGAACAACTAAATCTCCTAATATAGAAAATTGAGTACTGAAGTTGAGATTAGTCCCATCTAGTGAGTTATCTCGGAAACTGATGATGCTGAAGTTGATTTACTGAATCTACTTATATTAATGACTAAAAGTTTAGCTTACTACTCTTGACTGGCCAAATCTGAGATCAAACCTCTCTAATAGATGGTACCTAAATCTACAATGATGATAACAAAAGATTATATCTGAGATCAAATCTATCTAGTGAAAGATCTCTGAATCTGATAATGAGCATACTCAACTAAATCTGAGAATGATATCAGGCCTATCTAATAGGTGATCTCTAGATATGATAATAATATTACTCAACTAAATATGAGACTAAGATCAAGACTATCTAATGGGTGATATCTGGATCTGATAATGAGATGACTCAACAGAATCTGAGATCGATATCAATCCTATCTAAGATATGATCTCTGGATCTGATTATACTGATACTGGATAACTTTATGAGGAACTAGGATTATCTGGTGAGTGGTCCATAAATCTTTGGAACTATCTAAGTTTCTTACTGAGATAGGTGACTGTATCTGACAGTTTTGATTTTTGAGTTCTACTCTGAAGACTAATACTAAAACTATAAATGTGGGAGTGCTTATTTAATTGACATACCCCAAATCTGAAATGGTGGACTCCAACATGTAACCCCAGCTAAAATGGTGTCAATATCGTGCCATGAGTAAAGACCTCTACTCTGTTCAAGCCTGTCTAACGGGCTACCCTTACAGGAAGTCAAGATAGAGGTAGTATAATGGTTAAGATTTATTATAATGGGTGACTCCTGATCCTACGCTGGATACATAGTTTTAGAGTTTAGGTATTGATCCTAAGGACTCTGCCTCTCTAATGGGGAGCCTCCATCCCTTCCCTCACTCGATGCTAGCTTCTACTCCCAAATGAATGACACTAAACTAATTCTTAACTGAACTTAAACTGAGTTGAATCTGTTACTGATCATATTTCTTGACTGATCTTACTGAGGTTCCATATTTGATGGATACTACTGCATCTCAGTATCAGACTGCATGATGTGAGTTTCGAACTGAACACTTGAATACTACTAGATATGAGTTGAGTACTGAACTGAGGCTAGAATACTAGTAATATTGAGATAACTCAGATTACTGAGATTTTTGAGATTTCTTAAGTTCTATATCTAGCTGAGAGTACAAAGTTCTATAACTCACTGAGTTCTAAGAATCGTGGCTTAACTGAGATTATCGAGGAAACTGACATGGGCTCTACACTACAACTAATTTGTCAAAAATAAATATCCCCAGGACTCGATAACATAAAAGTAAAACATAATCATTCTTGAGTAATCAAGGATAAGGACATTCATTCACCATCATAATCACTAAAGCATCACTTCAATTATTTCAAAATCATAAACATGTGATAGTATAGGGAGACATGTTATTAGCTCATGCTCCATTCAACAAGGTCTTGCATCAAACACTTAGCTTGTATTAACATTTTAGCTTGTATCGAAGAGAACACAATTGAGGAATTTCAAGCTATCATGTCACTATTCATTCACTAAGGCTTTTCAACAAAAACTTGGCATGCATGGGCTTGAACACAATTGGAGATTTCTAGTCATCTTGCTATAATGGCTCTAATTTCTTCACATAAGCATTTCATCGAACATATGGGCAACATGCTTTGCTTATTCAACAATTTCTACACTTAATTGACATGAACACATCACTTAAAAAGCAACTTGAAGAAGGTTTAATATGAACATCACATGAATATCACATACTAGGGTCAAAGCTTTAAATCCCTGTAAACAAACATAAATTAAAACTCAATAATAGCATGAACATCAATTTCAATTCACATGAATCATGAAACTAATAAACATAAGAAGCTTTGAATTTTGTAAATAATTCTTGAGCTTCTTGGGTAAAAGGATCCAAGAATCAACATCTGCATACCTTAATTCTTTAATTCTTGAAAAGTATATGGAGTAATCATGATGATTGGGTTCTTGATTTAAGAACCCTAGCTCTTGTTCTTGTACAATTTTGAGAGAAAATTAGTTTTTTTAGGTGAAAATGAGGCCAAATCTTGTGTTAAGGAGTATGTATAGGGGTTGGGAAAATTCCCTTTTTGACCTTTAAATTAAAAATCCAAAACTGGAAAAATCCCAACTTTATGTGCTAGCGCGATGCGCCATAATCAGGACAGCTTACTGGACATTAGAAAATTGGGAAATTGATCCTTGGTGCACCGCGGTGGAAATTGTGTTTTCACCTTGGTTGCGAACAGAAAAAGCACCGCAACGTGGTGGAAATGCGTTGGTACACTAAAAATTGACAAATTTGAAATTAAACCTTGGTACGATGCGCCATAATCGCGGAGGCTCTCTGGATTTTGAAAATTTCCATTTTGGCTTGGTCTACGACGTGCTAAAGTACCAGGTGGTACCCTGTCTTTCTAAAATGGCTCTAACTCTTTGCCCGAGTGTTGGATTTGGGCTAATTTTGTATTGACAAAATGCTTATTTAATGATTTCCCTCGGGAAGACACTAGCACTTATTGATATTATGAAAATTATACACGGTTCAAAATATTTCTCACTTAGAAAGACATTTCTCAACCTTTTAGGGCTGGATTAACACTTTATTGAACACGGTCTAAGGCTCAGACTATGAGATAATTTTGTGGGGTCTTACAGAGGGAATGGATCCCAGGTCAAGTAAATAATATACATCGTGAGAAAAGAGTTACAACATACCATTCATGATATGTAGGTAGTGAGTGTATAAAGACGGTTTTGACTAGTGTCGAAACTAGATGTTGCACCCTTTGGTGCTAGAGATGAAAAAGAAGCAACTTGGACATTCTTTTACTCAGAGGCAACTTACCAATAGGACAATCTCTAAGTATATGGACTGGGTGAGCTCAGCTGAAGCACTTATCCCTTCGATCATCATAAAAACCCCTAAGCTGATGAGCATAAAACCAGTAGGGAGGATACGATGGAGCGAACTATGCCCCATTATCCTGAGATTAGGAACCCTGTGCCCAAAAGTTGTCAGCACCATGGAAAAGCTTTTCACCTAATGGCTTTGAGTATGGAACACTAGATGTCGAATAATGCCCAGAGTTACCCCACTTCTTATTAGGGAACTTACCACTATCCCTACCAATTTGCTATTGGTCACCATACTGCTTAGAGAACCTAAACTTTTTGATTTGCCTCTCTTTTATTTCAGCCTTCTTTTTCTTTTGTTTCTCTACCTGTTGCATGTACACGACAAACCTAGAGATATACATGTCCTTGATCATGAAGGCATCCTTACGTTTAAGGATCAACTCACTAGACATTCCCTAAGTAAACTTCCTCATCTAGGCCATCATATTAGACACAATCTTTGGAGTATACTGAGATAAATAGTGAAACTTCAAAGCATACTACTTGACTGATATCTTTCCTTTCTTCATATTAAAAATCTCTTTCGTTTTTATTTCTCTCAACTCCTGAGGAAAAAAGCTATCTAGAAATGCATTGGAGAAATCCTCCCATGGTGATAACTCAACAGTGTAACCCTTTTCCTGATTCCACTCCTTGTACCATTAGTACACCACATATTTCAGTCGGTAGGCTACAAATCCACTCCTTCAACATTCTTGGCGTGCATAAAAAGGAAAATATTTTCCATCACATCCAAAAAAACCCTGAGGATCCTCCTCCACCTTATACACCATAATGGTTTAAGGGTTCAACCTCTTGAACTGGCTAACCTTTTTGACCTCAAAAAACTGAGTATTCGGAATACCACATTCAGACTAAGTAACTTTTAATTATACAAACATATGAATAGACTGGTGAAGCTCAACATTTCTTACATCAGCTTGATGAGTCTGAGAAGGACTAGAGAGAACTGGTGGAACTTCATAACGATTCGTCACTAGAGTCCTAGACCGAGTATGGAACCTATGAGTAGAACGTGTCCCATCAACATTATGCCTAGTGAGTATAGAGGAGTTTTTGTGAACTTTAAATCGTCGATGCATGATCTGAAAAGCGAACAAATAAGAATTAGAGAAGATCTCAGTACTTAGACTCCAAAGCTTAAAAATAGACTAGAAGAAAGAGAAACATTCCTACATGCCTTGTAGCCTCTCCCTTATGAGGGTAGCGTGCTACATGCCCTTAAATGAGACTCTACCCAGCACGGCTTTATGGAATCCTAAGTGAACTTGAACCTAGGGCTTTGATACCAATCCGACATAACCTAAACTAGGCCTCGTCGTGTCAGGTGTCTTAAGCCCAATCAGGGCCGGAGACCACCCCCAATACCCAACTACAAATGCCCTACACCTTATGTCAAATTAATTTTGAACATATATATAACATAACAAAATAGAACAATAATAAATCAAATACAGTCAATCGGTAACAACCATAATACCAATACTAATGACACCACCCATACCAACCCATAGTAGTCTTACAAAGCCTCTATTCGAAAGTAAAATACTATTCGGTTGGGATATGCCTCTAACCATAGCATAAACCAATGTCCAAGAAATGACCAAAGTATGAAAACAAGAACATAACATGATTGAAGACTTTTAGAGTATGAAAATTTACCACTTTAATCAATCTCTAAGCTATTCTTGAAGCCTATCACTAAGCAGGAGGTGTAGTATGGTCGGTTCCTGCATTACGTAAGGATATAACACTCAAAGATGGGTTAGAAAGTGAATGCTAGCATTCGCTCAAGAAAAGGATAAAATAATTCCAATATTTAAAACGAAGTAAATAATAATATGCATATATATATATAACAATATACATATAATCATACTGAGAAAGGGAACCAGCGTTAGCATGCATTTAAAACCATTAACCTTGGTTTATGTAGCTTAACTATCCTAGAACTACCCATGGGCTATATGGGTCAAGTGTTACCCATGAATGGGCCCCGTGTAGCCATACAAACTAGAGATATCACAGGGGAAAGTGATTCTCGTGTTCCCTTTACCCTCTATGATACATATATACATGTATAACTTAGAGGATTCCTATTTAACCCACAAGTATGCAGTTACCATGACCAATCCTCATGTTAGCAAACATGAGTTTCCAGTGTCTGTCCATTAGACTCACAACTTCATCGTTAGTAATCATAACCCGTAATTATTGCTCAATTAAAAAAAACAGCACACAACAAAACAACCAATTCCATGTATTTATAACCAAAGCTATAAGAAATTGTATCATCATACCGACTATAGCTTGCAAGTTATGTCCTTACCTAATCACATAAGGGATTCCCATTTACCACATAGGTTCCATTATTAGATTTACTTGGTGGATTCTTGTGTACCCCATAATGTTTTTAATCAAATCCATGGCCACCAAGGCCATACCATTTACCAATTAAAACCTTTTAAGCAATTTAAGTTCCATCGCTATATGATACCATCCAAAGTTTTCAATGAAAGTCCAATTTTGTATTAACAATATTCTGATAGGCATTTCGACAAACATATTGAGGGCATATAGTTTAAAAAACCAAAACATGATTGTGTGTTATGTCATACCCTAGAATCTCTGTACTTATTAGTTGAACTTTACAAAAATTGTACACAACATAATTTTTGTTCTACAAATTCACCATTCTCATGCAACCACATATTAAAGCCACTATTTGTAATGATCCAATTTTTCTTGAACCGAAATGTCACATGGTGCTCATGATCCAAAAGGACCACAACCTAATCTTCTACTAATATTGTACCTATACACTGCATAATATAGATAATAAATTCAAAAACTAGCCATAAGGTTCAAAACATCTAAAAATACTCAAATTGAACACAGAATACTGATACATATGTCCAAAAAGCCTCTAAACTATCTAAACTATGGAGTTGATGGACATTTCCCCAACTAACTCCGTCTACTGAAAAAATAAAGTATGTCTCATATGATAATAATAAAAAATAAGGATCATCCTCGACTGAAGAGGACTCACTTTTATGTCTACTACTGCTGACTGAAATTGAGCTGTTAATGGTAATCTGAATCTTATTCCTCCAAACCTATGGTGTCAAATAAAATGTCATAATGCAAATATGTCAGTACGGGAATGTATCGAGTATGAAGATGAGGTAAACCTAAATGCAAGGGCTCATGCATAAACAATTACTTAACTGAATATTCATGAGAGTACTGAATAAGAACACATGCATAAATGCACAAACCATAACTGAAATCATCTTGACTGGAAATACTAAAACTTGGATACTACATTACTGCCATCTAAACTCATTACTAATGCCTGAGATACTGAACATTAAATCACTTGATACTAATAAGTAAGTACTAGAGTTAAGAACAGTCTTATCTAGCAAGTGATCTCGAAAACAGATGATACTGAAACTGATTAACTGAATCTACTCATACCAATGACTGAACTCTAAGCTTTCTACTCTCGACTAACTGTATTGGAGATTAAACCTCTCTAACAGATGATTTCAAAATCTACCATCAATTATAAGAAAAGATTATATGTGAGATCAAACCTATTTAGTGGAACATCTCTGAATTTGATAATAAGAATATTCAACTGAATCTGAGACTGAGATCAATCCAATCTAGCGGGTGATATCTAGATCTGATAATAAGATTAGTCCACTTAAATTTAGAATGAGATCAAGCCTATCCAGCGCATGATCTCTAGTCTGATAATAAGATTACTCAACTAAATCTTAAACTAAGATCAAGCCTATCTAGTGGGTGATCTCTGGATATGATAATGAGATTACTTAACTGAATTTAAGACTAACATCAAGCCAATCTAATGGGTGATCTTTAGATCTAATAGTGAGATTACTCAATGGAATCTGAGACTAAGATCAAGCATACCTAGCGGGTGATCTCTGATCTGATAATGAGATTACTCAACCGAATCTGAGATTAAGATCAAGCCTATCTAACGGGTGATCTCTGAATCTGATAATAAGATTACTCAACTGAATCTGAGACTGAGATCAAGCCTATCTATAGGGTGATCTCTGGATTTGATAATGAGATTACTCAAATTAATATGAGACTGAGATTAAGCATATCTAACGTGTGATCTTTGTATCTGATAACAAGATTACTCAATAACGTTTTGTAGGACCATGCCTATCTAGTGGGTGGTCCATGAATCAATGGAACTATCTAAGTTTCTCACTAAGATAGATGACTGTATCTGACAGTCCTCATTTCTAAGTTCTTTTCTGAAGTTTGATATTGAAACTGTAACTGTGGGAGTGCTGACTTAACGTAAATACCTGGAATCTGAACTGGTGGGGTCCATCTAATAACCCCATCTAAAAGGGTGTCAATACAGTGCCACGGGTAAATACTTCTCTGGTCAAGCCTCTCTAATTGGTGACTCTCGTAGGAAGTCAAGCCTAAGGCAGTATAATAGTCAAGCCTCCCTAGCAGGTGACAAGCTTTTTCTAATGCGTGACTCCTGCATCATGCACTGTCTATGCATTTCTGGAGTACAGGTATTGCTTCTAATGACTCTGCCTCTCTAACGGGGACTCACCATCCCTGCATTCGCTCAGTGCTAGGTCCTACTCCCAATTGAAAGACTCTGAACTGATTCATAACTTAAACTGAACTAAATTTGATATTGATCATATTTCTTGATTCTGACTTTGTTACATTGAATTCACTTGGTTCCATATCTGATGGAATACTACTGAATCTCGTTATCTGAATGCATAATACTGAGTTTCAAACTGAATGTTTGAATTCTACTAGGTTTGAGCTGAGTATTGAACTGAGGGTAGAATACTTGTGATACTAATATTACTGAGATTTTTAAGTTCTGTATCTATCTAAGAGTACAGAGTTCTATAACTCACTGAGTTCGGAGAATTGTGGCTTGTTGAGATTATCGAGTAAATTAACACTGGCTCTAGACTGCAGCTAAATTGTCAGGTATAAATACTCCTAGGACTAGATAATATAAAAGTAAAACATAACCATTCCTGAATAATCAAGACCATGGACATTCATTCACCATCAAAATAACTAGAATATCTTCTCAAGAATTTAGGAATCACAAACATGTAATAACATAGGGAAACATGTTGTTGGATCATACTCCATTCAACAAGGACTTGCATCAAACACTTAGCATGAGCATGTATCGAAGAGCATATAATTGGGGGAACTTCATGCTATCATTTCACAATTCATTCACTAAGGCCTTTCAATAAACACTTGGCATGCATTGTCTTGCACACAATTGGGGATTTCTAGTCAACATGCTATAATGGCTCTAATTCTTTCACATAAGCATTTTATCAGACATATGGGGAGCATGCTTTGCTTATTCAATTATTTCTAAACTTAATTGACATTAACACATCACTTAACAAGAAACTTGAAGAGGGTTTATCATGAATATCACATGAATATCAAATACTAGGGTCAAAGCTTGAAATCTCATAAACAAAAAGTGAATCAAAAACTCAATAATAGAATGAAACCCAATTTCAATTAACATGAATCATGAAAACTCATAAACATAAGATCTTTGAAATTTAGAAAAGGGTTCTTGAACTTCTTGGATGAAAGGCACCCAAGAATCAACATCTGCATACCTTAGTTACTTGATTCTTGAAAAGTTAACGAAGGAATCTTGATGATTGGGGTCTTGATTTACGACCCCTAGCTCTTGTTCTTGAACAAATTTGAAAGAAAACTAGTATTTTTGGGTTAAAAGAGGACAAATACCGTGTTAAGGAGTATATATATATGGGTACCAAAAAGACCATTTTTCCCCTTGGAATTAAACTGAAAAATGCTAATTTTACATGCTGGCATGACGCACCATAATAACGCCAGCTTACCGTAAATTGGACAATTGGTAAACTGCTTGATGGCGTGATGCGGTGGAAGTTGCGTTGCCTCCTCGGTTGCGAACTGGAAAGGCACCACGATGTGGTGGAATCGCATTAGTACACTGGAAATTGACAACTCTGAAATTAATCCTTGGCGCGACGTGATTATAATCGCATTAGTACAATGGAAATTGACAACTCTGAAATTAATCCTTGGCGTGACGTTCCATAATCGCGGAGGCTCACTGGATTTTGATGATTGCCATTTTGGCTGGCTCCGCGATGCGCTAAAGTGCCAGGTGGTACACTGTCTCACTAAAATAGCTCTAACTCTTCGCCCGAGTGTCGGATTTCAGAGAATTTCATATCGATGGAAAGATTATTCAATTCTCTACATAAAAAATAGTCGATATTAGGGAATTTCTACATGGTTTAAATAACATATCACTTGGGAAGACACATCTCAATCTTCTAAGGACAGATTATCACTTTACTAAACACGTTCTAAGGTTCAGACTACGAGAAAATTTTATGAGGTCTTACTCGAGAAATAGGAGCATCTGAAATATGACAATGCAGATGGAACTACTGATATTCTGAACTCTCATAATGGACGTGCATATATCATGCGTGGAATATTCGATTAAAGCTACTCATAAGCTGACTTCTTATAACAGATATGCATATCGGATGCATAGATGCATAAATAAGTTATTCTTATGAATGCATGACTGATTATACTAAAAAATTGAACTATTTCTACTGAACATGCATATCTAATGCATTAATGTCTCTCTGTACTGACTCTCGAAAGCATGAATGGCTATACAATTACAACTGACGTTAACTTTTTAGGGAGAGTCTAAACTTACAACTAAATGAGTCTAAGGACATGAAAGTCTTGCAAAATCATGGGATATATCCCCCTTAAGACTCTGTCTCTCTAAACAACCTTGCTGAAATACTGGGGCGATGCACAATGCACTTATGAACTGGGTCATGATTGACCGACTGCACCCTATCCAAATAGTGATGCAAGATTTTCAATGCAAATACCATAGCCAAAAACTTCAAATTATGAGTTTGATAAATCCTCTCATGCACCTTTAGCTGCCTAAAAGTATATGCCATCAACATACCATGATGCATCAACATACAACCCAAACAAACTTGGGATGCATCACAGTAAACTAAAAACCTACCACTGCCTTCATGAAAGTAAAAAAATGAAGTCAAAGTTAGCTTATCCTTTAACTTCTAAATATTACTCACATACTCATCAGAACACAAGAACTTTACCTTCTTCTCAGTCAACTTTGTCAATTGGGATGTAATTAAAGAAAAACTTTCCACAAACCTCCTATAATAACTAGCTAAACCCAAGAAGCTGTGAGTATTGATTGCAGTCGTGGGTCTAGGCCACTTCTTGACTACTGCAACTTTCTTCAGATCAACGATGATCCCTATACTAGAAATAATATGACCAAGAAAAGTGAGAGCGTTCACCTAAAACTCAAATACAGAGAATTTGGCATACAACTGTCATTCTTTCAGAGTCTACTACATAACTTGAAGGTGATTGGCATGATCCAGCAAACTCTTAGAGTACACCAAAATGTCATTTATGAATTCAATGACGAATAAGTCCAAAGACTGATGGACGATCCTATTCATTAGATCCATGAATGTCGCTGAGGCATTGGTAAAACCAAACGACATCACCAAGAACTCATAATGCCCATACCGGGTATGGAAAGCTATCTTATAGATATACATCTCCGTAACTTAAGTTTTCATACCTGAATCTAAGATCAGTCTTGTAAAAGAATTTGGCACCCTTCAACTAATCGAAAAAATCATCTATTCTTTGAAGAGGGCACTTATTCTTTACCTTTACCTTATTGAAATGTCGGTAATCAATATACATTCAAAAGGAACCATCCTTCTTACGCACGAACAACACTGGTGCACCCCACGAAGACACACTAGGACATATGAAACCCTTATCTAAAAGATCCCTTAATTACTCCTTAAGATCCTTTAACTTAGCCGGAGTCATTCGATAAGGGGGTAAGAAATTAGACGAGTGTCTAAAGCAAGATCAATCCCAAACTCAATCTCCCTATCAGGAGGAACACCAAGAAAGTCATCAGGGAAGACCTCAGGAAATTTATTCCCCACCGAAACGAAATGCAAGAAAGGACCCTCCGAGTTAAATTCTTAAACCTAGACCAATGATAGAGGCACCCCTTAGAGATTAATCTCTGAGCTCTAAGACATGATATAAATCTCTCTTTAGGATCTAGGGAACCACCCCTCACTCAATAATAGGATCATTAGGAAAATTAATGATAAACATATGGGTCTACCAATCTAAGGACTTATAGAAGGTGTACGGTAAATCCATCCACATAATAACATCGAAATCCACCATATTAAATTCATACAAATCCACCAAAGTCTCTTTACTACCAACAAATACCACACACCTCGTGTAGTCTTTTTTAGAAATCATAGTCACCTACTATGGTGGAAATAGAAAAAGGGTCCAAAACATACTTTAGACAAAAAACAAAATGCATGGCCACAAAGGGGGTCATATAAGAGAAAATAGACCCCAGATCAAGTAAATAATATACATCGCGAGAAAAGAGTTGCAACATACTAGTACGACATCAAGCGATGCCTCAAACTAAAATCGGGTAGTGAGTGCAGAAATATAGTTTCTTCCAATGTCGGTACTAGATATGCACCCTTTGGTCATGGAGCTTAAAGCGAAGCAGCGGAACCTTGTTTTCCCCAGAGTCAACCTTACCAACAGGATATTTTCTAAGCAGATGTCCTGGATGGCATTAGCCAAAGCATTTGTTCCTTCCCTTATCATAGAAACCCCTTTACAGACGACTACATAACCTATAGGGAGGACACAATAAAGCCGATATAGACAGCTTGTACCCCGAATCTCTCACCACTATAGAAGTGTCTTTCACCCAACGGATTTGGGTGGGAGCACTATCTGTCGATTAAGACCCAAAGGTTCCCCCCTTTTTCTTGGGCCACTTACCACTATACCTACCACTCTATTATTGGACACCACCCCGCTCAGAGAACCGAAACTTCTTGCCCTGCCTATCCTCTATTTCATCCTACTTATTCTTCACTCATTTACTTGGTTCATTTACACAACAAACCTAGAGATATCTATTTTGTTGATTAGCAAGGCTGCCTTACTTTCAATGATCAAGTCACGAGACAGTCCCAAAGAAAATTTTCTCATCCGAGCCCTCATATCAGACCCCATCTTTGGAGCATACCGACAAAACTAGTGAAACTTCAAGGCATACTATTTGACCGACATCTTCTCTTGCTTCAGATTAACAAGCTCCTCCGCTTTTATTTCCCTCAACTATTGATGAAAGAATTGGTCCAAAATGTATTGGAGAAATCCTCCTATAGTGATTACTCATTAGAGCCACCTTTGACCTAATCACATTCTAGTACTATTAGTAAACCACATCTTTCAGCTAGTAGGCTGTAAACTTTATCCTTTCCACATTCATGGCATGCATATAAAGGAAGATATTTTTAATCTCATCTAGAAAACCTTGAGGATCCTCCTCCATCTTAACACCCATAAAAGTTGGAGTGTTCAACCTCATGAACTAGCCTACCCTTGTGGCTTCAAAAGTTGGAGTAACAGAAATACCACACTAAGAGTGAGTAGCTACCAATTGTTCCCACATATGAATAGACTAATAAAACTCAGAATTCATAACATCAGCCTGAGGAGTCTGATAAGGACTAGAGAGAACTTGTGGTGCTCCATAATGATCCAAAATTAGACCCCTAGACAAAATGTGGAACCCATGTGTAGAGCGTATCCCATTAATATTGTCACTAGTTGGGACATAAATGTTTTCATGAATTTTATATCATCGAGGCATGATCTAAAAAGCAAACAAATGGAATTAGAGAAGTTTCTAAGATTTAGACTCCAATTCTTTAAAATAGAACACAAGAAAGAGAAACATTCCAAAATGCCTTATAGCCTCTCCCTTATGAGTGTGGCGTGTTACACGCCCTTAAATAAGACTCTACCCAATACGACTTTGTGGACTCCCAAGTGACCATTAACCTAGGGATCTGATACCAATCTGATATGACCCAACCAGGGCAAAGGCTTACACCAATGTCTCAATCCCATTTGGGGTCAGAGACCACCCCCAATACCCAATCATAACCGCCCTACACCTTAAGTGGGATGAATTATAAATATATATATATATATATATATATATATAACATACAAAAATTGAACAATCATAAATCAGATACAGTCTATCGGTATTATCCATAATACCAATACTAATGCAAAGGCTTACACCAATGTCGACACCGCCCATACCAACCAATTGTAGTCTTACAAAGTCTCTATTTGAAAAAACAGTATCCGATTGGGAAATACCCTGGACCATTGTTCAAAACTAAAGTCTAAGAAATAACTAATGTATGAAGACAAGACCATAATATGAAATGGAGCCTTTTGAAATATGGAAGATCACTACTACAATCCAACTCTAAGTTATTCCCGGATCCTATCATGGAGAAGGAAGAGTAGTATGGCCGGTTCATACATTGTGTGAGGATACAAAGACCGAAGATGGGTTAGCGGGTGAACTGACTTGACTCAAACTAGGGCCTTGTCATAATGGGCAATCCCAAGCCCAACCATGACAGGGAACCACCCCTATTTCACAACCCAACAACTAAACTCATACCTAGAATCGGGTGTAGTTCAAACATATAAAAATATAGCATATCCAACCATATGGTAACTTTGGGATAAATCCATATCCGAGATAAACTCAATAAAGTCCAACCACCCAATATCCTACTAAACCAAAACCATAAACCAATACCATGATAATAATCCAATACATGTATATACATATAACAAAATAATATATACCATACCCAAGTCCACAGTTGCCTATACAAAGCCTCTAGGCCAACCAAAGAGTACCTAGTCGAGACATGCCCCCGACTATAGACAAAAAGTATAGTATATGGAAGACAAGAAGTGTGTAGAGTAAATCATAAAACGAAATAGATTCCTTCAAAACTATGAAAGCTAACCACTTCAATGAAACTTCGATTATTTATGACTCCGATCAATAATTAAGAGGAGTAGAATGTCTAGTCCCTTCATAGCATAGGTATACATTAGCCAGTAGACGAGTTAGTGGGTAAACACTAGCATGCACTGAGGATAAGGATAAGATAATCCCTTTTATAAAACCAGGTAAAACTATCCATAATGAATACAACCATATATATATATAACCATACTAAGAAAGGAAATCGAGTTTAGCATGCTTTTAAAACCTTTATCTGGGATCTGCAGCATTGTCGTTCTAAACCACCCACGGGTATGGGTTCAGCTCCCCTTATAAAAAAGGGCCCAAGTATGTGTAGCCGCATGAATAGGGAAGTATCCCTATGGATGAGTAGTACATCCCCCAAAATATAGTGTGACATCATGCAAACTGTCATGAAGACCAACCCCATATCGGTAAATATGAGTTTCCAGATTTTGGTCACCCCGTGACCTTACCCTTCCACGGCTTAGCTTCACCTCCCTCTGTTATTGCCTAATTAAAACCAATTTCCGAATAACCAAACCATTATCCATTTATTAACCAAGGCCATTGATACTGGGATTGTCATACCAACCCTTACTTGCGAGTATTATACATAGCCAACCAATTATTGGTTTAAGAGGACTTTCAAGTGTTATTTCATTTACCGTATTAAACCATTAGGAGGACTTCCATGTTACCCACAAGCCTTTTACCTTTCTAAGCCATTTAAACCATGCATAAATCCTTTACCAAGTTTTAAAACATGCAAGAGTTCCATTAAAATAACCAATGCAATGAACATATATTTATCAGAATTTTGTCACACATTAGGGGCATAATATGACCAAAATCAATTTTGATTACCATTTAACTATTTGATTCAATCCAATTATCTAAAACCACTATTAATCCATATAAAAGCATAATTAATACCATGGGAAACCTTAGCCAACCATTTAATATCAAAAACCCCAAATCATATTTGAAAATGAAAATCATACAATTAAAGAAATCATGAAAATATTCATAAAAACTAAGCCTTTAGTTAAAATTAACAATGAGGGAAGGGAACATGACGTATACATGAATATTCACAAAAGAAATCTTGACCTTTTAGCCCATTGAAGAACATATGAAGAAATCCTAGACTTCAATCTTTCAAGAATGAGTTTGAGAGAGTATTTGAGGTATTTTAATCCTTTAACAAGTGTTGTGGAAGGCTATAAAAGGTTATAATATGAAAGTAAGTAACGGTTTGGGAGTAGGAAATGTGCGAGCTATCCTTGGCTTAAAATTTAGAAAAAGTCAATGCCAGGGGTACGAGTCCCCTTACCACTCGTACCCTAGGGTACGAGTGGTACCCCAACTCATACTCAAACCTTTCCATGACCTTAAATACTAGTTTTTATATGTATCCACATCTCTAAATCATACCTCAGGGTATGAGTGACACTCCCAATTGTATCCACTAATCATACCTAGGGCAGACTCCATAAGACCAAGATAATAATGCACCACACGACTTTCCCTACACCACCCGTATGCTCCTATACGACTCGTACTCTAGTGAGTCTTATCTTCGGCACTTGTAAACCAACCATGATTCCTATGGTACGATTGAACCATTAAGACACCCCATAAGTCGTATTCAAGGTTACTATTGGTACACTTGAATCATACCAAGCCTAGTGAGTCTAAAACCTTGGAAATTTTGCAAGGGTCCAAGACTTAGGGTGATTCATTCTCCTCCGCTAGGATCATTCATCTTCAAACAAGCACGAGATAACACGTTACCACACACCTAACTTTACTTTAACCCAAAATAATAAACAAGGATACAAACCAAGAAGAGAAGATACCCATACATGACCCAAACATGATTTACAACTAGACACCTTCATTCTGACCTCTAACAACATTGTGCAACAAAAACCATTTTTCAACTTTAACAAAGTTAGGAAACAAAGATGTGTTTAAGAACACCCACTATATGCCCAATTTTAAAAAACAAAGAACCAACGTAAATGCTTGGACTCCATGTCCATTCCTACATCCCAATGACTTTCTTTGACTTTTGGTTTCATCTTGGAACCTTTACCAAAGCGATACCTTTCATTCGCAACCTACGAACTTGCCAATAAAAGATCCTCATTGGGACCTCCCCAAAAGAACAATGAACCTGAGATACCAATACCACCCAAAGAAACCAACACACCTAGGACCATCCATACCTCATCCCAATACAACACATAGATTACCGGATGAATGAAACTTATGTTGAAGATTAGGTACAATCTAATTTAGAATTTATCGAGACACCACTATGAGAGCTTGGGTATAGATATTCATCACCTCTATGTTCAAGCCTATCCAAAGCTAAAATAAGTTAACTTAGGCTATCGAGCTCTACTCCTTACATCTGTCCCGAAACATTACTATGCTTCTATCACCATTAAAATATGGGAACCGTGAGTAAAGGACCTAGAGAAACCATATCCAACCATTATAATCAAAACCCCCAACCTATAAAATCCATGCAGCCACCATAGCATGAAGACAATTCATAAGACCACGCCTTACCGAACCTCTCAAGTAATCAACGAAACTATTGGTACATCTACCAATCACAACATTTAATCCTACTGTCTATATACCCGCAGTATGATTTATCCATCAAAAAAGCTAGCACTCTCTATCATTTCCATCACCTATTTCTTTCCTAACTATTTCTCATAATAACAACCTTTTCTCACTTTCCAAACATTAACCCTTAGTAGTAACCGTAGACTCTCCACCACTTAGGTTGATTCCCCATTTCAACATAACATCATATTTCCCAAAACACTACCACCCTAGTACAAGAAGAGTCCTTTAAGAAACCAAATTAAAGTAGCTACCCATCCCCCCACATACACTAATAAAAATTCCAGAGATAAGACACAGCACTATAGGAATGAAATACTTTACAACAACTACCTAGACCATAATAGATAATCATCCTAACCAAACCATACCATGAAAGGAGTCCTTAGACTAGACACTGAAAGAAACACAACCACCTATACCGTGATTAACTTAACACAAGGTAAAGACTCATATCCAGGAAATAAGGTAAATGCAACATGTCAATATTAGGCATAAGCGCTGAGTGAATACATGCAACACTAGTAGAGTACTCTCTTAACTAGGAGAGAAAATTATCACCAAAATATACAACCTGACCTATCATTAAAGTCCACCATTAAAAGAGACTTCTAGATTAACCACCAACCTTCATCCCATTATACCGAGGAACATAATTCTTCGTTCTAAAGGGAATCACCAAAGAAGTATTCCAGGGACACTTGGTTCACCCATACCCAAAACCTTATTCATCATAATTCTAGCTAAAGCCCATCATATACATGCAAAAACCATTAGACCAAATTGACTCCAAGGTTTCCAATTCAAATCAAAACCATTTAAAATCAAACCATGGCCACCAAGGCTTTTAAAAAATCATTTGAATCCAACCAAAACCTAATCTATGTTTACTTAACTATCTTTGCAATGCAAATATTCATGAATAGTCGATCATATGAACAAAACTAAATCCAATGGAAATTTGAAAAATATTATGAGGGTATAAAATTTCCAAAACCAAAGTCAAGTAATTGGGGAATCCATAGTACCCCGAAATCCATTTACCATTCACATACATCACACAATGTTCATAAACATTAATAAAACATGAATAATGCATCACAATTCATGAAAGAATAGATTAAGTTTGTAATTATGTCAAAATCCTTAATTTTATAAAACACAAGATTTGAAAACCATAAATTTAATAATCAATCGCATGCTAACAATAAAGTGGAAGTATAGGGATAAAGAGATGTGCAAGATCCATGGTCCATCCCATGACTAGACCCCCAATCCATATTCATCCATTTAACCTGAATCCCTGGCGTATAAGTCATAATTTTCTCACTACTATAATTCCTAAGTCATCAACCTCATCCACCAAACCAATTTACCTCCTCAATCATCTCTAAATTTCTATCCCGAGTCAACATACTCTCTTTAACATGACTAAAAATCTACGTTCAATCCTTGAATCCACCAACCACCATGTACTACTAGCAAAGTACCCTTATAGAATATACATAAGCATGGTCCACCACACAAGGAGGACACTCCAAATTCCTTAGTCAAACAACGACAACCTATCCATTTCTAGGGAAAACCATTCCCCTAATGCATGCAAGGACAAAATACTCCATCGGGGAACATTAAGACTGATGAGATATTCATCTAAAAGACCCTTAATTTTTCCTTAAGATCCTTTAACTATACTGGAACTATTCTATAAAGAAAGAATAGAAATTGGATAAGTATCCAAAACAAGACCAATCCCAAACAACCTCCCCATTAGAGAGACACCATAAGGGTCGTTAAGAGGTCCTCAGGAAATTTATCCACTAGCAAAACTAAATGCAAAGAAATATCTTTCGAGTTAGACTATGTAACCCAGGCCATATAATTATGACGTCCCTTTTTGAAACCAACTTTCGAGTTCTAAGATATGATACAATTGTTTCCTTTAATAGCTAGGGAATGAAACTATCCTCCAATCCCATAATCGACTCACCAGGGAGCCTAATAAATCTGACAATCTAATAATGAAAAGCAAGAGTGCAACCAATCTATTCCCTAAATGACATTGAAATATATCACATCCGAATGAAATAAAACTACCATGACTCTTTTATTACCAACAGGTACCACACACCCTCATAGACTCTTTTGGCAACCAAAAAGTCACCTAATAGGGTAAAAATAGATGAAGAAAAGAGTCTATATTAACTTTAGGATCAAGACCATAATTACACACCCACCAATGGATTTACAAAAGAGAGGGGACCCCAGCCAAGTAAACCATAAGCATCACAAAGAAAAAAGTTTCCAACATGCGCCGATCGGTATTGCAAGATGCCTTATACTCTTTAGGAATAGTAAGACTAGTGAGATGATCCCGACCAAAACCAAAACCAAAAGTAGAACCCCTTTGTACAAGAGCTATAGAAGTTACAACCGATACCCAATTTGCCCAAGCGGGAATCCTTATGGGATACTCACGTTACATGGGACCCAATTGTCCACAACCAAAACACCAATTGATTCCTTCCTCAAAATACCCATGGTGTGATTGACCACAAAATATATAAAGAAAATGGGATGATACAAACTGGGATCTACTGGGAAAACCAACAGTTGTGACCCTTAACAAGGTTTTTTCCCATGAGTTAGACTAGATCTATCCATGTTGTCCTTGAGTGGGACATCAGAGTTTCTAAGAAACTTTACATCATTGAGAAGGCCTAATTCAAAGAGTGAACAAAGAAAGATTTAGAAATGAGTTCAAACTCCATAGCCCAAAAGTAAAATAACAAAAAAAATGAAACATCGTAAATGCCTCATAGCTTACTCATTATAAGTGTGGTACATGACACACTGATAAGCAAGGCTCAACTCGATATGGATTTTTGTACACCTCATGAAAACAAAACCTAAAGCTTAGATACCAATATGACATGACTCAAACTAGGGACTTGTCGTAATAGGCAATCCCAAGCCTAACCAGGACAGAGAACTATCCCCATTTCTCAACCAAACCATCAAATGTATACCTCGAATCGACTAAAGTCCAAACATATATCAAGATACATATCCAAACATGTAAGAACTTTGGGATAAGTCTATATTCATGATTAACCCAACCAAGTCCTACCAACCAATATCTTATCAAACTAATGCGAAAACCAGAAATAAATACCATAATAATAAGCCAATATATGTATGTACATATAACAAAACAATGCATACCCTACCAAAGTCCACAGTAGTGCATACAAAGCCTCTAGACCAACCAAAGAGTACCTAGTCAGGACATGCCCCCGTCCATATCCAAACACCAAAGTTTATGGAAAACAAGAAGTGCGTAGAGTAAACCATGACATAAAATAGATACCTTCCAAACTATGGAAGCTTTCTACTTCAATTCAACCTTGACTATACCCGACTTTGATCACTAAACCAGAGAAGTAGAATAGTTTGTCCCTTCATAGTGTGGGTATACAGTCGCCAGTAGATAGGTTAGTGGGGGAACACTAGCATGCACTCAAGACAAGGATAAGATAATACCATTTATAAAACCAAGTAAAACAATCCAAAATGCATACAACCAACTATATATATATATATATATATATATATATATAAATATATAACCATGTTAGGAAAGGGAATCGGTTTTAGCATAGCTTTAAAACCATTCTTCGAATATGTAGCAACGCCATCCTAAACTACCCATGGGTCATATGGGTTCAGATCTCACTAGAAAAAGTGCCCCAGTGCATGTAGACGAACGACCATGGACGTATCCCTTGGGATGACCAGTACATCCCCCAAAATATAGTGTAACATCATGCACACGGTCACAAAGACCAACCTCATATCGATAAATATGTGTTTCCAATTTTTGGTTACCCCGAGACCTCCACCTTCCATAGCTTAGCTACACCTCCCGCCATTATTGCCCAATTAAAACTAATTTCCAAAACCCCAATTAATGCATATAAAAGAATAATTAAAACCATAGGAAACCATAACCAACCATTTAATATCAAAAACCCCCAAATCATATTTGAAAACCAAAATTGTGCAATCAATAAAATCATGAAAACATTCATAAAAACCATGCATTTAGTTTGTATAAGATATGAGAGAAGAGAACATGCCTTGTACAGGAAGTTACATGAAAGAAATCTTGACATTTGAGCCCTTTGAAAAATATATGAAGAAACCCTAGCCTTCAATCTTTCAAGATTGAGTTTGAGAGAGTATTTAAGGTATTTTAATCTTTTAACAAGTGTTGTGGAAGACTACCAAAGGTTATATTACGTGAGGAAATAATGGTTTAGGAGTAGGAAATATCTAAACTAACCTTGGAATAAAATTTAAAACAAGTGAACTCTAGGGGTACAACTCCCCCTGACTACCCGTACACTAGGGTACGAGTGGTACCCCAACTTGTACCCAAACATTGTCATGACCTTACCTACTGGTTTCTATAGACTCCATCTCCCTAACTCATACCTAAGGATACGAGTGACACCCCCAATTGTATTTACTAGTCATATCTAGGGAATAATCCTCAACACCAAGATAATAAAGTACCATATGACTTTCCCTACATAACTTGTATGCTCCTATATGAATCGTACCCTAGTGAGTCATATCTTGGGCACTAGTAAAGCCAACCATGCTTCCAATGGTATGATTGAACCATTAAGACACCCCAAAAGTAATATTCAAGGGTTCGAATGGTACCCTTGAGTCATAACAATCCTAGTGAGTCCAAAACCCTCGAAATTTTGCAAGGGTCCAAGACTTGGGGTGTTTCATCCCCCCTCCAACAACATTCATCCTTGAATGATGGAAAAATGTAAGAACTGGCATGAGATAACACATTAACACAGATCAAACTTTTCTTCAACCCAAAATAAGAGACAAGGATACAAACCAAGATGAGAAAATCAATATACATGACCTAAACACGATTTACATCCCAATACACTCATTTTAACCTCTAACTAACTTAGAAAATAAAGGTACAAGAGGAACCATTCCTCACTTTTACCTATGCTAGGAAACAAAGACGTGTTGAAAAACATCCACCTTATGGATGAGTTTCCAAAAACGACAACCAACGTGAATCCTGCGACTCCATGTTCACTCCGACATTCTAATGACTTTCTACTTTTAGTTCTACCATGGAACCTTTACCAAAGCCATACCTTTTATTCGGGACCAGCGAAGTTTCCAACACAAGATCCTCATTGGGACCTCCATAGAAGAACAATGAATTTGAGATACCAATACCACCTAATGGAACCAACCAACCTAGGACTATCCATACCTTACCTGAACATAATATATAGATTACTAGATGAATGAAACTTATACTGAAGAGAAGGTCTAATCTAATTTAGAATTTTTAGAAACACTCACTACGAGAGTTTGGGTATAGCTATACAGCACCTCCATGTTCAAGCCTATCCAAAGATAAAAGGATTTAACTTAGGCCAATGGGCTTTACTCTTTACATTTGTCCCAAAACACTTCTCTACTTTTATTACCATTATAATATGAGAACCGTGAGTAAAGAACACAGAGAAACCATATTCAACCATTATAATCAAAAAACCCAACCTATAAAAGGTATTCAACCACTATAGAATAAAGATAATTCATAAGAACACGCCTTAATAAACCTCTCAAGTAACCAACACAACTAATTCTACATCTAACAATCACAATATTCAAGCCTACCTCTTCTATACCCGAGGTGTGATCTATCCATCAAAAGATCTAGCACTCTTTACCAATTCTACAAGATCTTTTCTTACTTTCCAAACTTTAACCTTTAGTAATCACCCTAGACTATCCCCTCCTTGAGGACTTCTACATTCCCCATTTAAACATATCATCATATTTTCCAAACCATTACCACCCTAGCATAAGAAGAGTCATTTAAGAAAAAAAATCACATGAGTTGCCCAAGCCCCTAAAAGAAAAATTCTCATAGACAAGACACATCAGTATAGGCATAAAATTCTTTACAATAACCACCTAGATCATAATGGAGAATCATCCTGACCAAACCATACCATGAAAGGAGTCCTTAGACTGAACAACAGAAAAAACAACCACCTATACTGTGAATCACTAAAAAAAATGTCAAGACTCATATCTTGGGAATAAGGTGAATGCAACATGTGACCTTTAGCCATATTTGCTAAATAAATACGTGCAACACTAGTATAGTACTCTCTTAACTGGGAGAGAAAAGTTTCACCAAAATATGCATCCTGACCTTTCCTTGAAGTCCACCACTAAAACAGAATTCTTGATTAACTACCAACCTTCATTCTATTACACCAACGAACACAATTCTCTACTATAATAGGTATCAACAAAGTATACACCATGGATGCTTGGTTATCCTAAACCCAAAACCTTATTCATCCTAATGCTACCTAGAGCCCATCATAGACATGCAAAACCATTTGACCAAATTGACTCCAAGGTTTCAAATTTAAATCAAAACTATTTAAAATCAAACCATGGCCACCAAGGATTTTAAAGAATAATTTGAATCCAACCAAAACCTAATCCATGTTTCCTTAACCATCTATGCAATGCAAATATTCAAGAATAGTCAAATCAAATGACAAAGTTATATCCAATGGCAATTTCATAAATATTTTGAGGGTATAAAATTACCAAAACTAAAATCAAGTAGTTGGAGAATCCATAGTACCACAACAAGAAAAACAACCTCTAGGGAAGGAAATTCCCATCCCTAAAAGTTCAATTCTGGTCGCAAATGATCTTTTATTATGAGAAACTACTGGTTGCAGCTCGTCCTTATAGTCTTCTTCACTAAAGGTCTTTTGCGATAAGGTACTCTAGGTGGTCGTTAAATGTCATTACAGACGGTAACATATTTGGTCTCAAAAACACTTTTAGAGATTATATATCTTTTCCCTAATAGATGATTTTCATTTTTAAAAAATAGTTATTTTCTGGTCGCTAAATGTTTTTAACGATGAATAACTACCTTATCCTAAATTAATCAATCACGCCGAGCATCTAACTCGTCCTAGATTAACCTTTAGAGAAGATTTACTTCCTTATCCTAAATTATTCTTTAGAGATGAACAACTCACTCGTCCTCAGTTAACCTTTCTAGACAAATAATCTAACTCATCCTAGATTGCTACTAAAATCATAAAATTTATTCATTTCATTGCTAAATATAAAATTGCTACTGAAAATGTCAAAGTATGGTATATATAGTTTTAATATTTGATAAATAGCAAAAACTCAACCAATTAACATCCCGAGATAGAATATGATGTCAATAGGTTCAATATTTTCTAAACAATAAAAACTTAACCAATTAACATCCCGATCTATATGATCTCAATAGTTTCAATATTTGCTAAATAAAAAAACCCTAACCAATTAACATCCTTAGCTAGAAGTTGATGTAAATTTTACATAATGTGCTTAGAAAAATAATAATGAGCTCGTGCATTGTCTGAACTTGCATCTTCACTTGTAACTTTAATCTTCAAAAATCTGTACGAACAAAATTTTGGAAAGACAAACTATTGATATATATTTAATATATGCAAGAAGCAAAGAATTAATAAGTGTCTATATGTGCATACATTCAGATTGGGTGATACTCTTTAAGTCTTAGCCTGAGAATTAATAAGCAATATGAAAAAAATGTCAAAACAATGGAGAAATATATGCAAATGCATTCCTAGCTTGCATAAACACATCGTAGAAAGAGGGACACAAGTCTATCTAACTACTAAAAGGAATCTACCAAGATGGTAACTGCAATGAGTGAAGCAGATGGCATTAGCAAGCTTATTTTGAGCTACTAGTATGTAAGATATAAATATTCAAATTTCTAGTACGTTTTTGTAAATCATCTGACAGAGCCTAGGTAACAAAGCGGGAGACAAAGTGAATAATTAGATGACAAGTTTTCAAAAGACTCACTAGCAAATTTGCTACTGTAATAGACTAAAATAATAGACCTATTTGACAATGGTGGATCTTCGAACCGATAAATCTCTGCTTAAAGGGATAACAAGTTGCTTTAGAAGTCCACGAAAACAAGGAAAATTAATTGCACATCCATCTTAACATTGATATTTATATGATACTCATATTGTGGATATGTTGGGACTTAAAAACACAACAGTCATCCCATATAAAATTGATGATATCACAGTAATTCAAGGATACAAGAGGGCTTCCATATTTAGTTGTAGTCACACACTACTGGGATTGGGACATCAATTTGATTTTACCATTCATAAAATCTTGAAAAAAAACTTACTTGTAATGGAGCAACAGATGGCAAACATACTGCCTCAATGTTCTTCTTAGCATATTTTGAAGGAAGTTCTATAATAACCATACAGCAAAAGATAGGACCAGTGTGTTTATTTCACAGGGTGAGTGGTGAGAATAAGGATTTAACAAGATAAAGAACCTAGCTTCATATAGAGATTTAACAAGGAATGCTTGGATAGTGGATACGGGACAGCAAGAAGGGTAAGGATGATGCCATTCATTTCTGTCTCTAATGTTGTGCTTAAAAGATTATTGTATGGTGTCTACATTACTCCTTATTCATTCATCAATTTACTTATTGTCGATTAGGTTTATCCATTTAATTACTATCACATGAAATTTAACTAGAACTTTATACCTAACTACTGGACCAAATATGGGGTAATAATTGCTCAATCATGTTATCTTCTCACTATATTCTATTCATACATTCGGTAATGAAGAGTAAGGAGAAATTGAAAAATAATTGTGGTACTAATGATTGTGGCACTAATATCAATTAGAATCCAACTACTACTTGGATTATTAATACCCTCTATACATCTGTGACTGTTATGAGGCCACAAAATGGGTAGTCAGGATACCCCAATAGGTAAATCTCCTACCCTACCAATATCCATGAATCCCATCACCTCTCACTTTGATGGAAAAAATGAATTACCTGTTTGAAGTAGCTAATGTTGAAGAAGTATCTTACGAAGCAAAGGCATAATCTATAAGTAGAAATAGTAAGGCAACAAAGAAGAAAAATAAGTTAACACAATTTCTTAAGTAAAACAAAGTTGAATGGATATAATTTTCAATCATCATTCAAACCTATGGCATCACTTTGGCTTCAATATTAGAAACATAATCTGATATAGCTCGTATACAAGACAAGGCACCCTCTGCAGAACACCAATCAAAATTCTGATCTTATCCACAGTGACTGATGGCCAATAAAAAATCAGCGAAAGTTTTTATCTAAAAATTAATGCAACTCTACTATCTAAGACATAATGCTCTAATGCCTTTCACAATTTTCATAAGTAGAAACTAAGTTCAGCAAACTATAGTTAGAGATTATAAAATAAGCAACACCCAAAATCTCTAAGAACCAAATGAAAACATTAATTCTGAACCTTCTGTTATTTAAATCTGTCTTGCTCTACTAACTGTTATATCCTTATTTAGATTACAAAAAGTTGAATTTTCCAGAACATAAGGACTTGAAATGACTTGAAATTTTTGAGAAAATTGTTCGAATAAACTTCTTATCAAAACTTTATACCCAAGTACATATACAAGTATCATAGATCTTTTGCGTTGTAGAGATACGATAACAATTCTAAATGAGCGAAAGGCTACTCCCTAGGACTTCAAGCTTTTAAGTTCAACTTGCAGCGAGAACATATAATATTTTAAATATAGAAGATCCCGATACAATTTTTCTTTGATATTATCATGACAACTTTATGTGGGTACAATTTATTTCTTAACTGTTATACTGTAGATCAGTTGTTTTTCTCTAATTCAAATAGATCAGCTGTGTAGAAATTTTGTACTTTGAGAGAAGAAGAGTCAAAATAAATTATCTTTACACACATAACTTCATTTAAAATAAACTGACAAATAATACAAGGAAGCTAGGATGACCACCATCTCTAAGATAAGTCAAACCACAAGCTTTCAGGTAGAAGCTTTAGTTGCAATTACAACTTACTCAATGCTTTGGCAGCTATCAAACTTGACGGACTCTCTCAGCAAGCAGATACCACCCTTTTGTAAATTTACTTTTGTAGAAATTCCAGAACAATTCAAATAAATCAGTTCTACTGATGTACCAAAGCCAACTAATTTTGTCAACATATTCACAACCCCAAAAGGAAAACATCAAAATTTAATGCATTAACCTAGTTTTGACTCTCTCAGAAATGGTAAGTTAAACTTTTTTGGCTCCTACAATTTGGTAGTTTACATTAATCTAATGAATTTGATACATTAATTTGATAAAGTCAACCATTTCTCTCGGATTACAGTAGTAGTACACACCTCAACTAACTTTATATTGAGAATTTTCAACATAGTTTTACCTCCTAAAACCAATGTCGTATCAATTATGATATATGTAATAGCTGACATATGGCAACATCACAGAGTAAATTAGCATGTTGGAAAAGAGAATCTCTTACAATTCTTATCAACACAATAGTCAATGCACATTCGTGATTCATTTTCCAAAATTTCAAGACAACATCGTAATAAAAAAAAGTGACATCAAGGAAATAAATGATGAGGGACTTAGATGGTATAGATTGAGCAAAAAACTTGACGAGTATAAATAATAAAGTACATGGATGGTACAGATTGAGCTATAAACTTGACACGTATCAATGAGCTAAGATACTAGCTCTTTGAGAATATGCTATGTCCTTTTAGTGCAAAATAATTAACCAGTCAAATTTACTATTATAAATGCAAATTTAACCGTTATCGGCCCTGTTATGAACTACATTTATCATTCACTAAAGAAAAAAAGCCAACATGATGTAAATTTCAAAAGAAATAATTCAAACCAAAATTTTTGGTAGCCTGGATTAAAATAACCACGGAATTAAGTGCAATGGAGAAGATTTTAGATGGTGATCACACAAGCAAGGGGCACACATGAGATATTTTGTTGAAGTTCAAGATATTAAGAAAATTGTCTTCACTAGTTCCAGATGGTGGTAGTATTGGCAAGAGAGGGGCATTAAGCATAGTCCATTACTTTTGCTTAATTTTTTTAGTACTTTTTATAAAGAACATAGTGATAATGTCAATAACAACAACAACAACATACTCGGTATATTCACACTAGGTGGAGACTGAGAAGGTTAAGTGTACGAATTCCGTACAACTACCTTAGAAACAAGGTGACAAGGTTATTGAGCATTATTTCCTACTTTGGTCTTAACCCTTCAACATTGTCTTTTTGTAATTGTTATCATGAAGAGTTAGTTTATAAACTTAACATTTAGTGCAGAACTACCTTAGAACTATAGGCAATCTTTAGGAATCCTAAAACTAAAGGTTTATTCCCAAAATAAAAGTACCTAAACGATATTGCTAACCATACAATAGGGAAACAGGAGGAAAACTGGCAAATGCTGAAAAATTCAACTTGACCAACTAAAAATAAAATTCCAACCACGAAAAAACAAAACTTTTTTGAATAATGGGCCATCTTGTGCACTACACTTTTTCAAGGGGATAATGTATATTTAATTAGTAAATGTTACGACAGTAGAATAAAAAAACATTAAGAAACCAGATTAATTTTAGGTAAAGAGGCGGATGGGGCAAGAAAATTTCACTTGGTGCGTTGAAAGATTGTTAAATCTCCTAAAAAATAGGATACCTTGGAATTAAAAGGTTTAAAAGTCTCCAATAAAGCTTTATTACACAAATGACTTTGGATGTTCGCGGGGGGTGGAGGGTGGGGGTGGGGGTACAAGATCTGTAGAAAGGGTGATAGTTGTAAATATGGTATTATGAAAGAGGGCTGGAGAACTAGAGATATCACTTTAGCTTACGAGTGTGGCTTGTGGATGAATAGCATGAAGAGTTGGAATTTATTTTGTGAAAATATCTCACTCAAGGTTGGAGAGTGAAGTTTTAGGGACCTAGCAAGCATCAAGACATATTACAGAAGGATAAAGTCCACATATTGTACAGAATACATGCATATCAGCCCCATTAAAATCCTAAGGATAAAATAAGTCATCAGAACATTGATGCAATAGAGGCAATATAATAATTTCTAGTTAGCATCATTAGCAAACCTTCGCGAGCTTAATAGCAGCCTCATAATCAATTTCACCATGTTTTTCGATCCCAGCAGCATGGATATTGAAGATTTCCATTATTGATTGTTCATTAGGCAATGATATTTCTATCTTTCTGTCTAACCTACCAGGACAAAGAAGAGTTGGGTCCAAAACACTAGGTATGTTTGTTGCCATAATCATTTTCACCTATAAATAGAATGAAGATTAAATAGGGCCTGGTGAAGAAACAATATCTCTCACCTGGTTTCATTCATTCTACCCTTCCTTACAATTTAAAAAAAAAACAAAGTAATTTCGTGGTTGAAATAACAAAAATTTCAATAGTTGGAAAAAAATATGTAAGCCTGGATTTTCCACACCCCCACCCCCACCCCCACCCCCAATCACAACCCAAGTAGGAAAATTTAAGAATAAATCTTTTAATGGTGCATCTTATGCACATATTCGTACTATGATAAATAACTAATCATTCCTACCTTTATCAGCAAACCCAATTAAAGTTAATAGATTTTTTTGGTAAGGCAGGTAAATCAAACTTAGAAAGTTTAAAGAGAGACTATGAAAGGATGCACGTCTTAGATCATGGACTGCGGAAAAAATCCCAACATATTTTGATGGAAATACATTTAAGATTAATATAGACCTTTCGATGCTGGTCAAATCCATCCAATTGATTGAGCAACTCCATGAGTGTTCTTTGGATTTCAAGGTCTGCACTGGTTCCCTCGTTAAAACGGCGTCCATCAATTGTATCTATCTCATCCATGAAAATGATATAGAGCTACAAATAAATATAATAGAGTGTCAACATTTAAAGGCACCTCTGAAATCATTCTACAAGTCCAATGCTCCCAATATATGAAACTAATCCGATTGAAGTCTTACTTGGTGATCCCGAGCATAATTAAACATTTTCTAAATTAATCTTTCACTCTCACCAATGTACTTATCAATAATGGCACTTGATACGACCTGCAGCAGTCACCAATTATAAATTCCCATTATGAGATATTATTAGACTAGAGATATAACCAAATTCCAGTACGCACACCATTAAGAAATTGACATCTATGTTCTTAACGATTGCCCTGGCTAACAATGTCTTTCCCTTTCCAGGAGTTCCATAGATAAGAACACCCTGATATAGAATCCTCCATCACCTCAGAAGTAATATTACAAGCAAAAGCATTTCTGTCCATGCCAACAAATATAAAAGAATGCAGAAAATTATATTTAATAGTTTACCTATGAAGGCTTAATCCTCTAGAGGAAAAGATCAGGATTCATTAGAGGTAACTCTATGGATTTTCTCAGCTCCCTGATCTGATCTGACAGTCCACCCATAATAGAGTAACTGATGTTGCAACGACCTTCATGAAGCATGTTGTATACAATAGGATCAAATTTCCATTATTTTCTCATGATAAAGAAATTGGGGATGAACATATGTAATAATTCTAAATGTAGACCTAGACACTTAACACTTTAAAGAAAAATAGTAATTACAAATTTCACAGGGAAGTGCCCGTATGATTGTAAATGTTTTCATGTCGAGAACCACTCTTGCACCTGAAGTTAGTTTTTCCTTGTCCACTTTAATGTGGTAGCCAACCACATACCTTGGACCTCTGCTTGCTTTTACTATCACTGAAAAGGTAACGGAAGGTCTAAGTAACTTTTTACATGTAAAAGAAAAAAATAAAC
The DNA here is from genome assembly GCA_030864225.1 of Capsicum baccatum var. pendulum. Lineage (NCBI taxonomy): Eukaryota > Viridiplantae > Streptophyta > Magnoliopsida > Solanales > Solanaceae > Capsicum > Capsicum baccatum. The sequence goes on from CM061560.1 coordinate 165,915,867, forward strand.
ACTTTGTGATCAGTAACACATTTCTAAGACTAAAAGAGTAAATAAATAGTAGTCAGTATAAAGGTTACTTACAACACTCATTATCTAGAGGTTGGAGAACTTCTCTTATAATTTGTCCAACACTCTGAAGTGACTTCATATCATTTTCTATGTTAGCATATTCCTTTTTGGTAGACTGCAAGTTCTCTATCACTGGGCAGAATAACTTTACAGTCAATGGAATAAATATAATAATAGAAGATTAAAATGAATATGAATATTATGAAGTTTTGCAAGACCAGGAATTTAACCTGTTCATTAGATTATAGGAACACAACATAATAGAAGAATTAAATACCAAGGAACAATCACAAAGCACTATAGAATGTCTCACTAGCCTCATGGTCACTAATAACAAAACAACTGATCTATATATTACTCTCTAATGTATCACAAATGAGGTTATACAAGATCTAGGAAACTATGTATAGAGTCATAGAATATGTTGGGCGAGCATATGCATAAGCTCCCATTTCCAATAAAAAGCTTTTGTTTATGATAGTTCTATATTAGGGATCTGTAATAGAATAGCTACTCCGTCCTTTCTGAACAAAAGAATAGATGATAATATTGAGACTAAAAGTATGTCAAAGCATGCTTAAATATATCATCGGGCTATATATAGTTGAATTATAAAGTTCGACAACCCAACAAACTGCACAAGTACTTAGTGGAGTAGAAGGCATAATAGTGAAGGAACAAACTTTTACAAATGGAAATACCAAGTGATCCTGTTGATTACCAGAAAAGGAATTTCTTGTCCAACAATAAAAAATTACAGGCAACTAAGAAAAGATATGAAGTAATAGCATTTGTTATGTTCAATCTTTTATGGAACATTCTTACAGTAGGCCACCATGCTTTATGCCCCAAACCTTGAAGATCAGCACAAATATTTAATTTCCAAAATCATATATATATAGGCACAAACATATACAAGCACACAAATGCAATATATAACACCGTATACAAGCACAAACAAGATGTATAAAAGTATGTACAACCATATCGGGAGTTTAGTGCTTCGGGCTGCCCTTACCCTTAATCTGCGCCATCACAAGTGCAATATATAACACCAATAGATCCTTATGCTAAGAAATGACACTTACATGCTTCCGGAATCTTCATCTTCATTAAAACTTAATTTCAACATAAATCAATCATAGTTTAAAGAACATTAGCCATAACCATGGCAATACAAAACAAATCTCACACATCCTATGTAAGGCAGGTTCAAATATAAGCTAAGACTCTTTTTTCATTTAAAAATTGTTACTTTAATTCCATAAACAGTCCCTGAATTATATTACTAACACTAAACGTCTCATTTCAATTATCTATATGTTTCCGTATTTGCAACAGAACATAATATATCTAATCTTCTCTCAATAAAAGTAAAACGAAAGAATAAAAGTCCTAAGCATAGGAACTGAATTATATTAAATTACCATGTTGCATATTCGGATAGAATAAAGTATGAAGAATTACATTGATTATCATGAACAACCAAGCAATAAAACTAATTTTGAACAATTTTGGAAGAAAAATGCAACTAGATAGAACATAAATCATACCTCGAATTTGCTATTGAGATAAAACAGAGATTGGGGTAAATTACCTGCAATCACCCAAACTGAAGAAGCAATTGGCAAAGTTGCTCCCTCACTCATTGTGCATCTGCAAAATTGGTGTGTATATTGATGGAGTTCTAGGGTAAACTTACGACCAGCCATTGTATTTGAGGATTAAAAATGATATATAGTATGTGTATGTATTTTTTTTAGAACTCATGAATTTAGGCATGTATTAGATCATGTAAATAATAAATAATTAATTAAGGTGCTTATTTGTATACTAAGTGAAATAAAATTAAATTGTTAAAATTTTAATTAAATTTTGGCATTAGTTTTTCCCGCTCAAAGCTCCTAATTACAATTTGGGACCAGATAAATATTTTTTTGGACTGGATTTTGTACCTTTACAATAAAATATAATATTCAGAACCAATTTTTAATCTCTTCGTAATACATCTAGTTTTAGAGATGAGATTAATAATTCATCTCTAAACGTTGGTCATAAATAAAGAAATTTCATGTAGTGTACCCCGAAATGCATTTACCATTCCCATACATCCCACAATGTTCATAATCTTTAACAAAACATCAATAATGCATCACAATTCATGAAAGAATTAATTAAGTTTGTAATCATGTCAAAACCCTCAATTGTGTTAAACACCACATTTTAAAACTTGAATTTATTAATCAATCTAATGCCAACAATAAAGTGCAAGTATAGGGATAAGGATACATGCAAGCTCCATGCTCCATCCCATGACTAGACCCCCAATTCATATCCATCATTCAACCTAAATCCCTAGCCTATGAGTCACAACTTTCTCACTATTGTAATTCCTGAGTTATCAACCTCATCCATGTAACCAATTTACCTCTGCAATATCTAAATTCCTATCCCGAGTTAACATACTCTCTTTACCATGATCAAACATCTAGGTTCATGCCTAGAATCTACCAACCACCATGTTTTACTTGCAAAGTACCCTTATAGAATATACATAAGCATGGTCCATCCCAGAAGGAGAACACTCCAAATTCCTTGGTCACTTATAGACAACCTATCTATTTCAAGGGAAAACCATTCCCCTTATGCATAGAAGAATAAAATACTTCATAGGTGAACATTAAGACTGATGAGACCTTCATCTAAGAGATCCCTTAATTTCTCCTTAAGATTTTTTAACTCCACCGGAACCAGTCTATGAATATAGAATAGAAACTGGACAAGTGTCAAAGACAATACCAATCCAAAACAAACCTCTTCATTAGAAAGACACCATGACGGTCGTCAAGAGTACCTTAATAAGTTTATCCACCACCAAAACCCAAAGCAAAGAAAGACCTTTCAAGTTAGAATCTATAACCCAGGTCAAATAATAAAGTTTTTCCTTTTTGAAACAAACCTTCGAGTTCTAAGATATAATACTATAGTTTCCCTTAATAGCTAGGGAACAAAACCATCCTTCCATCCCATAAGCGACTTAATAGAAATCCTAACAAGTCTGATAATCTAATATTGAAGAGCACGAGTGCAACCTACCGATCCTCCAAATCTTATAAAAATCTCTCACATCTAAGTCAAATAAATCCACCAAGACTCTTTTATTATCAACAAATACCACGCAGACCCGTAGACTCATTTGGAAACCAAAGATTCACCTACTGGGGTTGAAATAGAAGATGAAAAGAGCCAGTAATAACCTTAGGACAAAGTCCAAAATATGCAACCACAAATAGGGTCATAAAAGAAAGAGGACCCAAAGCCAAGTAAACTATACTCTTCACAATGAGAAAAGTTTCCAACATGCCCTTGTTAGTATCACAAGATGCATCGGACTCCCAAGGAATAGTAAGAATAGTAAGACAATCCCGACCAATACCAAAACCCAAAGTAGCACCCCTTACTGCAAGAGCTAGAGAAATAGCAGCTGATACCTAATTTTCCCAAGCAGGAATCCTTATGGGACACTACCATTGCATGGGATCCAACTGTCCATAACAAAAACACCAATTCCTTTCTTTCTCATAATACCCATGGTGAGACAAACCATAAAATATATAAAGAAAATGGGATGATGTGGATTGGACTCCACCGGAACTAGCAACTGCAACACTTAACAAGGTTTGTGACTCATGATTTAGACATGATCCATCCATGTTGTCCTTGAGTGGAAAATGAGAGTTTCCAAGAACCTTTGGATCATTGAAAAGGTCTGATCCAAAGAGATAACAAAGAAATATTCAAAAATAAGTTCAAGACCTTAGACTCCATGGCTCAAAGGTAGAATAACCAAGAAAGGGAAACATCCTAAATAGCTCATAGCCTCCTAATTATAAGTGTGCTACATGACACATCATAATCAAGACTCTACTCGACACAGCTTTGTGGACACCCTATTACACCAAAACCTAATGCTCCGATATCAACTTAACATGACCCAAACAAGGGCTTTGTTGTAATGGGAAATCCCAAGACCAACCAAGACTGAGAACTAGCCCTATTTTCCAACCCAACCACCAAACACATACCTTATGCTGGCTGAAGTCTGAACATATATCAAGATAGTGTATCAAACCATATGGTGAATTTGGTATAAGTCTATATCTAAGACCAACCCAACCAAGTCCAACCACCCAATATCCTACCAAAATAATGTGAAAACCATAAATGAATACCATTATAATAAGACAATGTATGTATGTATATATAACAAAAGAATCCATACCAGACCCACATCCACTATTGTCCATGAAATGGGTGTAAACCAACCAAAGAGTACTTAATCGGGACATGCCCCTGATCATAGCCAAATATCAAAGTCTATGAAAGACAAGAAGTGTGTCGAGTAAACCCTTAAATGAAATAAATGCCTTCCAAACTATGGAAGGTCTCCACTTTAATAAAACCTCGATTGTGCCTTACTCCGATCACTAAGAAATAGGAGTACAATGGTCGGTCACAGCATAGCGTGGGTATATAGCCGCCAATAGATGGGAAAATGGATAAACACTAGCATGCACTCAGGATAAGGATAAGATAATGCTATTTATAAAACCAAGTATAACCATCCATAATTCATACAACTATACATATATATAACTATGCCAGGAAAGGGAACATAGTTTAGCATGCCTTTAAAACCTTTAGTTGGGTTGTATAGCTTTGCCATCCTAAACTGACTATGGGATATATATGTTCAGCTCCCTCTAGTGAAGAGATGTAAGTAAGTGTATCCACACGATCAGGGAAGTAATTATTGGGATGAAAAGTACATTCCCCAAAATATAGTATGACATCATGTGCATGGTCACTAAGACCAACCTCGTATCAACAAATATGAGTTTCTAATTTTTGGTCCCCTTGGGACCTCTATCTTTCATGGCTTAGCTCCACCTACTACTATTATTACCCAATTAAAACCAATTTCCAAATAACGAAACTAATATCTATTTATTAACCAAGGCCATTGATATTAGTATCATCATACCAACCCTTACTTACAAGTATCATCCATAGCCAACCAATTATGGGTTTAAGGACGCATTCATGGTCCGTTCTATTTACCATTTTAAACCACTTGGAGGATTTCTATGTTCCCTACAAGCATAACCATTTAGTCTTTTACCATTCCAAGCCATTTAAACTATGCATAATTTCTTTACAATGTTTTATAACATAAAAGAGCTCTATCAAAATAGCCAATGCAATAAATATATCTTTATAAGCATTTTGTTAAACATACTGGGGCCATAATATGACTAAAACCAATTTCAATTACAATTTAACCATTCCCATGCAATAAGATTATCCAAAACCATCATTAATGCATATAAAAGTATAACTAAAACCATAGGAAACAATAACCAACCATTTAATATCAAAACCACCAAATTATATTTGAAAACCAAAATCATACAATCAATGAAATCATGAAAGTATTCATAAAAACTATGCCTTTAGTTAGAACTAACAACGAAGGAAGAGAATATGCCTTATACATGAAGATTCATGGAAGAAATCATGTTTGATCCCTTTGAAGAATATGTAAAGAAACCCTAGCCTCCAATCTTTCAAGTATGAGTTTAACAGAGTATTTGAGGTGTTTTAAACCATTAATAAGTGTTGTGGAAGGCTACCAAAAGTTATCTTATGTGAGGACATAAGGGTTTAGGATTAGGAAATATCCAAACTAACCTTGGCTTCAAATTTAAAATAAGTCATGTCCAGGGGTACGAATACCCCTTACCACCCATACCCTAGGTAACGAGTGGTACAGAAACTTGTACCCAAACCATGCTATAACCTTACCTACTAGTTTCCATGTGACTCTCCCTCGCTAACTGGGGGTATGAGTGATACCCCCAATTGTATCTACCGGTTGTACCTAGGGTAGACTCTATAAGACTGAGACAATCATTCACCATACGACTTGTCTTACACCACTCGTATGCTCCTATACGACTCATAACCTAGTGAGTCATATCATTTGTACAAGCCAATCCTAAAATGTTTCCTAGGGTTTTATTAAATAATTAAGACACTTCATAAGTCGTATTCAAGGGTACAAATGGTACCCTTAAGTCATACCAAGCCTAGTGAGTCCAAAACCTTAGAAATTTTTAAGGGGTTCAATTCTTGCGGTGTTTTTTGAATGCTAGCATGTACTCAAGATAAGGATAAGATAATGCTAATATTTAGAATGAAGTAAATAACCATATGGATCCATATCCACACATATACATATAATCAATAATGGGAAAGAGAATCGAGTTTAGCATACATTTTAAACTATTAACCTAGGTTTGTGTAGCTTAATCGTTCTAGAACAACCCACAGGAAATATAGTTCCAGTGTTACCCTCTGAATGGGCCTAGTATGTATAGCTGTACGAACTGAAGATATCACAGGGGTAGGGAATTACCTTGTACCCTTCACCATCTATGATACATATATACAAGTATAACATAGGAGATTCTTTTTTACCCTACAAGTATATGGTCGCAATGACCAATCCTTAAATTAGCAACTATGAGTTTGTAGTTTTTATTGATTAGACTCAAACCTTCATGGTTATCTATCACAACCCGCCATTATTTCCTAATTAAAACCATTAGCACACAACAAAACCATAAATTCCATGTAATTTTAACCAAGGCTATAAGAAGTGGTATCGTTATCCGGACTATAGCTTGCAAGCATTGTCCTTAGCCAATCACTTTGGGGATTCTCATGTACCCCTTAGGTTCAATTGTTAGATTTACTTTGGGGATTCTCGTGTACCCCACAATGTTTTTAATCAAAGATATGGACACCAAGGCCCTACCATTTGACAATGAAAACCATTTAACCAGTTTAAGTTCCATCACCATGTTATACCAAGTTCCCTCACTATGTTATACCAAGTTCCCTCACCATGTTATACGATGCAAAGTTTTTAATGAAAGTCCAATTATGTAATACAGGCATTCTCATAGGCATTTTAACAAACATATTGACGACATATAGTTTCCAAAAGAAAAACCATGTTACAATTGATCATTCCTATACAACCACATGTTTAAACCACCACTATAATAAGAAAACTAAAAGTAAAAATATAGGAAGATATAAATCAACCCTTAATAACCGAAACCCCCAACATATAATTGAAAACCCAAAACCATATCACCCTTATTCCATGAAAACCTTATAAAACATGCCTTTAATTGAACTTAAAATAAGGGAGGACTAACATGCATTAGATTACAAAGAAAACTAAGAGAAAGTAACCTTTAGAGCCTTAATTTACCGCCTTGAAAGAATCTCTAGCCTTCGCTTAACCCTAAAGATTAAAAGAGATTTGATAGAGTTTTTTAGTATTTAAGATTAGAATAATAGGGTAAAGAAAGTCCAAATAGGGTTTTAGGTCATGGGGTCATGATGGGTTAAGAGAGGAAATGTCTAGAATACCCCTAACTTAAACTGTAAAAGATTTTCTGCAGGTGGGTTTGAATACTCCACCCAAACCGTACCCTAACATATGAGTGCTACCCACCCCTTGTACCCAAGGAATTTATGTAGACCCCAACACTATCTAATATATGACCACTAATACCAAATCTTAGCCAACATACGACCAGTACCCTTAACCTATACCCATAACAGAATGAAGAGGGGTTGGACATTGTCCTACATACGAGTTAGAGTATACCACTCGTACCCTATCCTCATAACTCATGGTGAGACATTTGTACTCATATCCAAGTTAAGTTACCAAATTTTAGTTTAAGTGAAGGATCAACAAACAGATCCATCACCAACCATACGATCCGTACCCACTAAACCATAACCATACCAAAAACTCACCTATCAAACACTAGCTAACATATGAGATTGGTCATCTAAAACTTACCCTCACCATACGTCTAGTATGATGGGTCGTATGATCAGTAGAAGACTCAAAACCTAAGAAATTTTCCAAGGGACAGAACCCAAGGTGTTTTAGAAATGCAATTGTAGGAGAATGTATTTCTATAATCTATTTTGGAACATGTGTAGTAGGGACAAAACCTATACTATCCATTGGATAACTACACACAATGTTCTACATCAAACCATCAACATTGAATAAAGGATCAAAAAGTGCATCATTGTTAACTATGGTACCTATTTCAGCAAACAAAAATATATCTTCTCTAAATAATACATCTCGACTGATAAAGAATGACATAGTCATAAGATCATATAGTACATAGACTTTCTGGGTGTCGAAGTACCCCATATGTACAACCTTTCTTGATCTAGGCATTAATTTTTCATGTTCACTCAAAACCTTTGTAAAGAACAAACAAGCAAGTACTTCTAGATGAGTAAACATAGGTTTTACACCGTATAACCTCATATAAGGAATCTAATTTGACACTACACTACTAGTAATTCTATTGATCAGGTAAACAGTAGCTAGAACACAGTAACCCCAAAATATCAAAGGTATTTTAGCCTAAAATATCAATGCTCTAGTTACTTCCAACATATTTCTATGCTTCCTCTTAGCCACTCTATTTTTCTGAGGGTCATATGGAAAAGATCTTTGGTGAATAATTCTCATTTCTTTACATATAGTAGAACAAACTGAGTTGACAAACTTACTACCATTATCTATTCTTATTACTTTGACATTTTTGTCAAACTATGTGTTAACATATTAGAGGAATAACTTGATAGACACATACTTCTGGTTTATGCTTAAGTAAAAACAACCAAGTCATTCTTGAATAATCAGCCACCACTGTAAGAAAATATTTGTTCCCATCAAAAGTAGTTGTATTATATGGATCCCAAAGTTTAAGATGAACCAGCTTAAAACTTGATAGAGTCTTAGCAAAACTGAAAGGAAAAACTAATATTGTTTGCTTTTCATAGGGAAAAATAATGCATTTAGACACTTTACATACATCTTCCTTGTTCATATGAAATAATTTTTTTAAGAACTACTAAAGAAGAGTGTTCTAAACTTCTATGCCAAAACACTATATACTCTTTCTTGGATCCTAATTCCTTAGATTTCATTGATATTGGCACTTGGGAGTTATCCCTTCTTAAAAGATATTTCAGCAGTAAGTAAAGGCCTCTTTCCTCTTTACCAATTTCCTTTACCTTCCCACTGTAAAGCTCCTAGAATACAGAAAAGTGGGAAATAATTTGATTGATCAACCTAATTCCTTGGTTATCTTACTCACAAATATTAGATTATACAAGAATTAAGGAATATGAAACACATTTGTGATAATACCTATAGTAGATAGATCATAAGATCCCATGTTTATCACCTATGATACCACTCCATTAGGTAGAGACAGTTTTTTTGTTTTTGTACACTTAGACATAGAATCAGGTAATAACATATCTAATCTGGACACCATATTATTGGTGGCTCCAACATTAATTATCTATACTTCACTATTCTAAAAAATAAACAATGTTTTATCTGCACAGTTTACTGCATAGGATTATCAACATTTCCATTAGAATGACCACTTTGGATTATTAGGCGAATTTGATCACACTTATCCTAGTAAAGGTGCATCCCTAGCCTATTTCTTTCACAACTCTTTTAGAATCCGTAATGGTGTTAGGCTTTAAGTACTGACAATCTTCTGTAATATGAGAACCACCTGAATTATGATCGATCCAGCTTCTTTTTTGGCCAATAACATTCAACCTATACATGAATGTACTTATTACTCCAGACCATCAACATGATCAGTATTGACCACGTGTGCACCATTATAGTTTTCAAACCTAGACCTATTTTTGGATTTGAAATTAGGAGGAAATCCTACAAATTTATTGCAATATCCTTTGTTATGCCCCTTGAACTTAGAGTAGTCAAACACTAAGCTTGTATATTTTTACACTTCTAAATCCCAAAAGAACCACCACCAGATTTCCTAAAATTTTTACTAGTCTTAGAGTTCACAGCAATAGACTCCAAATTGTTAGATGACATAACATTCATTCCAAAATTACCAGTAGAAATAATAACTAATTTTTGAGCTTCAACAGCTATTATCATAGCATAGGCTTGATTAATATTAGGAAAGGGATTCTTAGTAGAATTTAACTTCTAGCTTGATGGTATACTTCACTTAATCCCATAAGAAACTGATAGAACTTTTGCCTTTTCATGTGAGCAATAAATACTCTTGACTTTTCACAATCATACATAGGTAGAGGGATAAGAGACTCAAACTCATCCCATATATTCCTTAATTTGGTATAATATGCAGAGATAGATTTTTTTCCTTATTGCAAAGTAGTGATTTCTTAATGTAAGCTATAAGTTCTTAAGTCATCGATATGATCTAATCACTCTTTGAAATTACCCTACACAGTACACACGTTAGAGGAAAATAAAATTCTACTCAACAAACTCTTAGAAAGTAAGTTCATTAGCCAAGAGAGGACAATTGCATTGACCCTTTTCCATTGACTCCATATCTCTTCTGTTAATATGTCTTTCCTAAATGTTCCATTAATCAATCTTATCTTATTTCAAAAAATTAATGCAAGTTTAATTGAACGACTCCACAATGCACAATTTTTAGTACCAAACAATTGAAATTATATTATGCTAAGGCCACTAACATCTGTAGGGCTTAAGAAAAGAAGATCATTGTAGTCAATACCTTGACTTGATATTGGAAATCTAATATTGACACCATTTTGAGAAAATAAACTAGAAGATTGTCCACACTACATGCTCTCCCCATTTCTTTGTTCACTCATCATCATGAATACACACTACAAAATTTCTTGAACACAAAATAGAAGAAGAAGAAGAAGAAGAAGAAGAAGAAGTTATTTAGTCAAAAAGAACCTCTATTTTGGAGAAGCTAATACTGAGTATCATCTATGAAACTCAAATGTTGATTTCTCTTAAATCAACTCAATCAGTAAAATAGAAACAACAGCCAAATCCACTCTCAGAGTTGAATTTGTACAAGAACAAGAAACGACACTAACTCAGAATTCTCAAAATTTGAGTTCTACTACAAATGATCAAAGCTCTGATACCATGAAGGTAATCAAGATTGAAGTAAACCATAAAAATTAATAATTAAATTAAGAAAATAGGATGAAAGAATCATAGCAGTGATATTGAATTAATGATTTTACAATTGTTGATATGGTGCTTTATATAGAGTTGTGTTGAGTTAGTTATAACTAACTCAACTACTTGTGACTCACTTTTAAGACTCTGAGTGCTAACAAACTACTCATGTTAGTTGAGTATCTTAATAAGTATTCACTTTCTTCATTATTTGTATTATGGCATTTTTGTTTAACTCCACTAAAGAATAGATCTACCTTAACTTTATATATATCTAGTTCTTTTGGAGAATTTTCTTATATACCTAGAATTTCTGCTCTTCCCCTATTATATTTATCCACTTGAGATTTTGTGGTTTCCTTGTCGTTTTCTATGAACACTAGTCATTGATCTTATTTTTTAGTTGTGTTGTTTGATTCTTTGTATTTCAGTCTTTCATTTTGACACTATATTTGGTGAAGATTGAACTTGATATTTGTAAAAAATTTAGGGAAAAAAAGGGAGAGGAAGAGGTAGAAGAATAAGAAGGTTAGGAAGAGGAAGATAACAGAGGAGGAAGAATTAAGATATCAAAAGAGATAGAGAAAAAGAAAGACGAAGGATGAGAAAGATACAATAATAAACAAACAAAGACATGAGTCTGCAATTTGTTTATGAGTTGTATGATACTGGATGAAGTATGACTAAAAAATTGTAATTTACCACATGATTAAAGAATACAACTTAAAATAGATATTATACATACTTTATCAGAAATTATATATACTGTAGCACCCCGATTTTCTAAATCGGAATGCTACACGGTGCTCATGACCCCGAAAGACCACAAACAAACCCATGACTGATATTTGTACCTGTAAATGGCATAATATATGTACAAAATGAGTAAAACATGAAAAATAAGTCATAAGGTTCAACTGAATAAAATATCTGATAAGAACAATGTCTGAAAATGGTATAACAATACCAAAAAAAAATTGAAATAACTGTCTAACATGCTATAGTCAGGAAAGCCTCTAAACTGTCTGAATAAGGATTTGATGGGATATGTCCCCAACTAACTCCAACTAGCAACTGAACTAAAATAGTAAATGAAGGAATAATTATATCATCCTCGAATGAGAAGGACTCACTGCAAACTCTGAGCCCAGGAATCCTACTGCTAATATGGAGCTCGTGCCTCTGAACCTATGGTGTAACATAAGAGAAATCACTATAGCGCAAATGCATTAGTATGTCTGAATGTATTGAGTATACGAGTGAGGTAGGCTAAATGCAAAGAGTTATATGCATGAACAATACTGACTAATATGAACGTGAGAATACATACATGCATACGTAACTCTAACTGAACTCATGGAGATACTGACTACTAAGTATAAATACTTCCAACATGAGTGTACTGATACTGAGATACTGAATAGATGAATGACTATTTTTGACAGTTTGAATTATGAAGAACTGGTTTGATTGATTATGTCTAATAGTCCTAAAACTGAATACTGAGTACCTAAATCAATAATAAGTGAGGAACTAATACTGTATTAGTAAATATTGAGAGACTAGTACTATATTACTGATACATGAATAACTGAATATAATAGTTCTAATTATGAAGAACTGGTGGTTGACTATGTGTGACAGTCCTCAAGCTGAATACTGATATCATGAATTTTGATAACTAATGTGACTGATAACATAAGTTCTGAGAACTAGTATAACTGATAGCATAAGTGACTGTATCTGACAATCTAAAATCTGAAGGAACTATATAAGTTCCATTATATTTCTGAGTTGACTGTATCTGACAGTCCTAAAATCTGAAGAACTATCTGAGTTCTTTTACTGAGACTGGGACTAAAACTATGGGAAGTAGTTGTTTAATTGTCAATCCCTAATAACATATATAGATAAGTTACGGTCTAGTATCTGCCCCAACTAGAGGGGTGTCAATACCGCGCCACTGGTAAGGATAGCTGCGAGTAACCCTTATCTAGTAGGTACTTAAATGACAATGATGGGAACCCTAAACTAACAGGTTAAGCCACCTCATCAACCCTAATCTGATAGATTAAGATGTGACAACCTATGTTGCATACGTAGTTCTGGAACATAAGGATGACTATTAAGATTCACACCCTAAACTGGCAGGTGAGTTCACATCCTTGGGCTCACTTGGTGCTAACTTCTACTCCCATATAAAGGACACTAAAATGAATAACTAAGCTGAACTAAATAACTGAACTAAACTGATTAGGTGAACTAACACTGATTAACTAGAACGATACTAGTGGTATATATTTAATGGAGCGAAACTAAGTTTACTAGATTTCGATAACTGATGGAATGTACTGAGTTCTGAGGACTGGTTGAGAGTACTAAAGTTACTGAGATTAATAATGAATACTGAGGTTGCTGAGGTTACTGAGTACTGAGATTACTGAACTACTAAGATTATCGAGATTACTAAGTTTTCTTGAGTCACGTGGCTGACTGAATTCTATAGATCATGGCTCAACTGAGAGTATTATGATAACATGACATGGCTCTAGGCACACAGCTACATTTTTTGGGTACAAGAACCCCCAAGACTGAATTGAAAGAAACTAACATAACTTGACCTTCTTGAGTACATGACCATCAATAACAATCCTTAATACATGAGTGAGGGATTTTATGAAGTACATGGTCATCATAATATCTAACATGAATAGGAATTCTTATAATCAAGTCATAAATATTATATTCTAATATCATGGGCATTCTGACAACATATAATATTCATAAAAATGGTATGGAAACTATTTAACCATAAGGGAATGGAAAACATGTAATATTTAGTTCATGTTGTAATAATTTGGGGATAACTCATGTGATACTTATAAATCATGATCTTTTTAATAGCATGGAAGTCATATAGACACGCTATAAATCCATTCCCCAATCATCATGTACATTTCATTAACACATATATTGCACAACAATGATAAGTGAGATCTTTGAACATAATAGACTAGCATGAATTTATCATATAGTTCACCCTTAATTATAATACATGATTTTTATCATTTTAGGCATTTTAGAAAACACCTTACATGTATAATTTTGGGCATAGGTATACTTATCAACATACCATTTTTACTTCATCCAAAATTCATGGGTTTCAACTATCATAGTCACATGTTCCATGGAAACACATAAAAATACAACCTTGAAACTGAAACCATAATCATCAACATGAATATAATCATAAAAAAACATGAAAATCATAATTTACTATTTAAAAGTTGATTCTTGGGCTGCAGGAATGAAAGGGATCTATGGATGAACACTACACATACCTTATTTCTCAATTTCATGAAAGATTGATGGAGAGAATTGCTTAAGCTTGAATCTTCTATGAAAACCCTAGCTTGTGTTCTTGAGAGTATTTTGAGAGAAAGAATATGTTTTGGTGAAATTAGGGCTTAATTCCATGTTTAGACATTATATAGGGGTGGGAAAAGGACCATTTTTACCCAAAAAACGAACTTTTAAGTCCCCTGGACACCCACATATTATCACACATATTAGGGTGTGTTTCATACTCCTTATCGCACACCTTAGGTTGTGCATCATACACCTTATGTCAGGCGATGTACTCTACTTTGTAACGTCATAACTTGTTGATCAGGTGTTGGATTTTAGCAAAATTAGTATCGTTGGAAAGATAATTCAAAGTTCTTTCATTTGATTTATATATTAATACCTCTAATTCAATAAATACAAGGGGTTATAGCTGATTGATGGTGACCCAAGTTTTGACGTTCACTAAAACTTGAATGATAAGAAAGCTTTCAACTTAAACTTCAGTTAGGGAACCTCTTTGATCTAAATTCATGCTAAAATAGATCCCTACATACATAATTGATTGACACAGTAAATTTACATAGGGTTTAAGGCTTTTGAAATGTCTACGCATAGGAATGATGGACTTTTATTCTAGTACAAAATATGGGATATTACAATATCTCCCCCTTGGAAACATTCATCCTCGAATGAGACTAAATGATAGGGGAGAAAGACAGCAGATGTGAGTATTGTACATGAATGATAGAATATGATTTATGGATAACATAACTGAAAACTGAGCATAGTGTACTGGACATGCATATCTGATATATGGGTAGTTGATTTATGAGTATAGGACTGAGTGTTCTGATAAACTGAGTTTCTCAAACTAAGAATGGATATCTGATGTGAACTGATAAGTTGAATCCATTCATATTTGATGCTTGATTATATGATTGACATGATATATGAACGCATGAATGAAATTACTGGTAAGTTGATCACACATATTTTATACAAGAATACATGACTGAACTGGATCATAATCATGCAATGGTAAAGATACCACGTTTGAACTAAAAACTGAGCATGGAACTAAATACCAAGTTTGGTACTGAAATTTGAACATGATAATAAGTAAGGTCATTGAAGAATGCTTCCATGAACTGAAAATACTAATGAGTCTGAGATTGATTACTCAATATACATTAGTAGAAACATAAGAACATAATTGAGTCTGGAATATGATACCTGAACTAAACTGAGTCTGTAATGCATTACATGGACAGAGTATCATATTGTGGGTAAACTAAGCCATTGAGTATATGGCTTACTACTGAGTTTGGATATAGAGAACCACTTACAAATACCTCTACTCATGACTGGATTCATTTAAGGAAATGACATATTTGAATCAAGGATGTTTGGGGTCTATCATGTATCTCACCCTTGGGATACTAGGTCCCTTAAAGGATACTGGACTTACCTTACTGAGAGGTTGAGGATGTTGAGGCGATACACAAGGAACCTAGATACGAAATTGTGACTAATTATCTAACATCTGAAATTGAAAAGTGATGCACGAATGCAATACACATACTGACTTATCTGATTAACTGAGTAACTAATAACTAAATGTTGGGTATGCAAGACTCAATTATACTTAATCTGACTAGTTGGATTGAGGGCATAAAGTATTATACGCATTAAAAGGGGCTAACTGAGTAACATGAGGCAACTGATCATGGATTTCATGAAAGCTATACTGTTTGAGAATACAGTACCAAGCGTATTACATAATTTGGAAACATTTTATAGACTGTGGTATTAGAATACCTATAACTGAGTAGATGATAACTGTATGCTATGGCCAAGCAAGTCTAAAACTAAAATAAATTTCTAAGCTGAATACTGATATGAAGCTGACACTATATCTTCAGACTGTAACTAAATACTGGGTCCTGATAACTGGAACTGTAATTGAGATAGCAACCGAGTTATAATAGTCACATAATAAAGGCTGACATAAGTCAAGGATCTAAATATACATTCATACTATTTTACAATTTTCTAAGTATTGCCTCTCGCTAGCCTTTTTCTTGTATACTAACAGGATATTCAAGCCTATTTTCGTATTTATGCCCTCATATAAAAAATACATGTAACAGTTTGATTTTAACATAAAATATTAACTCTCTCCCATCTAAGTGACTGCTCACCACTACACTGTTCCATAAGGAGAGCTTATGAAGGGTTAAATCAGGAGAACCTGAAACATGAATGGATGTTGAACGAACTTGGCACATGACTGAAATTTGAGTTATAGAATGTCAATAATATGGATTTACCAAAAAAAAGGTCTAAACTAAGTATATACATGATATAGTCTAATTTATCTGGTCAGTGGAGGCATATCATAAGTCATGGAAACTGAGTATTCTGGGGAGCATGATACGTGTACATGAGTTATGAGTTGCATGACCTGAGTCTAGAATTTCAGAGTTCATGGAACATGATTTATAACATTGAGTGATCTAGAACTGAACTCCCTATACTTGGAACTAAAAGCGCACATAATTCTATGAAATATATGTAAACATAAGCTATATCCATGGAATCTGAAACATGAAAAATGCACAGGCACTATGTTGACTGAAGTACGAAGCTTTATGCTGAGATAAGAATGGGTCGAGAATCATCTTCCCTAACTACTTTTCTGTATATACTGGCACTACTACTGGAATATGATAGCCTAACTTGGTTACGTGATCTATCATCACTTTCTTAGCTTTAAGCCATCATCATAAGTTTGTGAACACTAAACTAATCTCTAAACTGAACTGCAATTATCATCACATGCTTACACTCTGATCAACACATGATCTTCTTACTAAACATATTATCTGCCTCTGTTTTCTCACATACTACTAATATAACATTCACACCTTCATGCTTAATTTTAAGTCAATAAACTTAAATTTCTAACTCGCATTGTCCAAGCCTATTGACTCATTCTGGCACAACTATCCCCATGAATACATAATCTATTCAATTTGGATATAGTATTCCAACTTGTCTACTGCTAGACTTCTGGGTTCATGCTTCTAACTTTGGGTCACATGCTATCATAGGATTTTGAGAAGGGATCTGATGGCATATCTAAATCTGGGTTCGAAAACGATTTGTCATGATCATAAATGAGACCTATACAACTTTGGAACATGACTTAACTGATGGATACAGTATGAGAAAGTCCTATCTTTAGGACTTGATATTTACTGTTTCCATTACCTTAAAAATAAGGTAAAGTTGACATGAGGAGAGCATGATTTGAATCTACATGGGCTCACTAGAGAACCTTGCTATAGCACGATCTGAGATATGAAAAAAGGTAAAATGTTCCTAAAATATCTCATACCCTCTTGCACATAAGTGTGGTCCACAACACACGTATGTAAAAAACTCTACTAGATATGGATTTCATACTTCCTAGAACTCTATTGAACCTTAGGCTCTAATACCAAGTTTGTAACACCCCAATTTTCAGAATCGGAATGCTACACGGTGCTCATGACCACGAAGGACCACAAACCAACCCATGAAAGATATCTGTACCTATAAATGGAATAATATATGTATAAAATGTGGAAAACATGAAAAATAGGACATAAGGTTCAACTAAATAAAGTATCTGATAAGAACAATGTCTGAAAATGGTATAATAATATCGAAAAAAATCTTAAATTACTGTCTGACATGCTATAGCCTGGAAATCCTCCAATCTGTCTGAATAAGGAGTAGATGGGACATGTCCCAACTAACAGCATCTAAAACTAAACTAAAATAGTAAATGAAGTAAAAATCATATGGTCCTCGAAGTAGAAGGACACACTGCAAAACTCTGAACACTAGAATGCTACTGCTGATCTGGAGCTCATGCCTCTGAACATATGGTGTAACATAAGAGAAAGCACTACAGCTTAAATACGTCAGTACGTCTGAATGTACTAAGTATATGAGTGAGGTAGGCTAAATGCAAAGGATAATATGCATGAACAATACTAACTGATATGAATGTTAGAATACATACATGCATACGTAACTATAACTGAACTCATGAAGATACTGACTACAGAGTTTGAATACTGACAACATGAGTGTACTGATATTGAGATACCGAATAGATGAACGACTATCTCTGACAGTTCAAAATTATGGAGAACCGGTCTGATTGACTATGTCTAACAGTCCTTAAACTGAATACTGAGTATGTGAATCACTAATAAGTGAGGAACTGATACTGTATTACTAAATACTGAGGGACTAGTACTATGTTACTGATACATAAATAACTTTATATGATAGTTTTGATAATGAAGAATTGGTCTGGTTGATAATGTTTGACAGTCCTGAAGCTGAATACTGATATCATAAATTTTGATATCTGATATGACTAATTACCTGAGTTTTGAGAATTGATATAACTGATAGCATAAGTGACTGTATCTAACAGTGTATAAATCTGAAGAAACTATCTGAGTTTCGTTCTATTTTTCAGTTGACTGTATCTGACAACCCTAAAATTTGAAGAACTATCTGAGTTCTTTTACTGAGACTGGGACTGAAACTATGGGAAGTAGTTGTTTAACCGTCATTCCCCAATAAAATATATAGATAAGTTATGGTCTAGTATCTGTCCCAACTAGATAGGTGTCAATACCGCGCCACTGGTAAGGACAGCGACCCTTATCTGTTAGGTACTGCAATGAAAATAGTGGGAACCCTAAACTGATAGGTTAAGCCACCTCATCAACCCTAATATGATAGGTTAAGGTGTCTCAACTTATGCTGGCTACGTAGTTCTAGAACACAAGGATGACTACTAAGAATCACTTCCTGAACTGGCAAGTGAGTTCCCATCCTTGGGTTTACTAGGTGTTGACTTCTGCTCCCATCTGAAGGACACTGAACTAAATAACTAAGCTAAGCTATAATTGAACTGAACTGATTAGCAGAACTGATACTGGTTAACTGGACTGATACTAGTGCTATTGTTTAACGGAGCTAAACTAAGTTTTCTAGATTTTGATGACTGATGGAATGTTCTACGTTCTGAGGATTGGATGAGAGTACTAAAGTTACTAAGATTAACAGTGAATACTGAGGTTGCTGAGGTTACTGACCGCTGAGATTACTAAGATTACTGGACTACTAAGATTACTGAGATTACTAAGTTTTCCTGAGTCACATGGCTGACTGAATTCTATAGATCATGGCTCAACAGAAAGTATCATGATAACAATACATGGCTCTAGATACACAACTACATTTTTCATGTACATGTACCCTTAGGACTCGATTGAAGGAAACTAACACAACTTGACTTTCTTGAGTACATGACCATCAATAACAATCCATAATACATGAGTGAGGGATTTCATGAAGTACATGGTTATCATAATATCTAACATGAATAGGAATGCTTATAATCAAGTCATAAATATCATATTCTAATATCATGGGTATTCCGACAACATATACTATTCATAACAATGGCATGGAAACTATTTAACCATAAGGGGATGGAAAACATGTAACATTTAGTTCATATTGTAATAATTTGGGGATAACTCATGTGATACTTCAAAATGATGATCTTGTTCATAGCATGGAAGACATATAGACACACTATAAATCCATTCTCCAATCATCCTGTACATTCCATTAACACATATATTGCACAACAATGACAAGTAAGCTCTTTGAACATAATAGACTACCATAAATTTATCATATAGTTCACCCATAAGTTATAATACATGATTTTTATCATTCTAGGAATTTTATCAAACACCTTACATGCATAATTTTGGTCATTACACTTATCAACATAGCATTCTTACTCCATCTAAAAATCATAGGTTTCAATTATCATAGTTACATGTTTCATGAAAATACATAATAATACAACCTTGAAACTGAAACCATAATCATCAACATGAATATAATCATAACACATCATGAAAATCATAATTTACTATTTAAAAGTTAATTCTTGAGCTCCACGGATGAAAGGTATCCGGGATGAACACTACACATACCTTATTCTCAATTTCATGAAGATTGATGGAGAGAATTTCCTGAGCTTGAATCTGATATGAAAACCCTAGCTTGTGTTCTTGAGAGTATTTGATATATATAATATGTTTTGGTGAAATAAGGGCTTAATTCCGTGTTTAGGCATTATATAGAGGTGGAAAAAGGACCTTTTTTGCCCAAAAAATGAATTTTTAAGTCACTAGGACACCCACATGTGCAGAGCACACTTTATCAAACACCTTAGTGTATGCGTCGCACATCTTATCACACATATTAGGGTGTGCATCGCACTCCTTATCGGACATCTTAGGTTATGCGTCGCACACCTTATGTCAGGCGATTTACTACATTTTGTAAAGTCATAACTTCTTATTCGAGTGTCAGATTTTAGAAAAATTGGTATAGTTGGAAATATAATTCAAATTTCTTTCATTTGATATATATAATTCAAATTTCTTTCATTTGATATATAGTAGGAACTCTAATTCAATATATACAAGGAGTTATGATCGATTGAAGTTGACCCAAGTTTTGACGTTGACTAAAACTTGAACGTAGGAAAGATTTCAACTTGAACTTGATTTATGGAACCTATATGATCTAAATTCATGATCCAATAGATCCCCATACTATTGATTAATGCACTAAATTTATATATAATTGTATTTTTGATATAAGTATGTATATCTACCCTTTTGCAGTTTCTGCAAAATTAGAATCTAATAATTAGAAACCATGCGAATGATATTATTGATTTTGGAAATAGAATATTTTTATTTTTTTGAATGGGAACTTTTATTAATCACTATAAATTATTACAATATCTAAGAAAAAATCTGTCAAGTCAACTTTGACATCCCTAAATTAAATTATATTTTATTACTTCCCTATGTTTATGGTATAGTATTTCGATCCATTGTATGCCTTTTTACTATCATTTTAATTTATTTATTGGTTGTGTTGATATATACATCTTGTTGTATCTGCTTGTACACCATCTTAGGTCGGAGAACTACTTGCTGTCAGATAGCCTAAGTACTTTCCCTCCAGATGTTGTACACTAGTGCTGGGAATTCTATTGTTATGCACTTTTTTTTTGTCCTTCCTACTGCCCTTCTAGTTAGTATCCCCTAGATTTCTTGGGACTCTATGTTTTGAGTTTGCATTCTCAGCAAAAATATAATTCTTAAGCAGCTTCATGAGAATTAGCATTTGAAGTAGAGGTGCTCTATGCATTCATCTGCATCTCCACATAGCATGCATACCACATCTACAATGACCCCAAATGTGTGAAGCCTTTGCGTTATTAGCACTATATTGTTGTAATACCCTGAATTTATGATATTTATATTTTTATATGTTTTGATCATTTTGATCTTTTCCATAGTTGCAACATGTTTATTTTAGGATTTGTGGAGGGTAGACATAATTTTTTATGCTATTTAAAACAATTTGTGTGAATTTACAGTTTTTAGCCATATAGTTGACTTCAGTGTTTGTTGTTTTGAGTGTCTGATGATAAAATAAACTATGCTAAAAGATTCGAAATATTGAATTTAGGTTAGTAGCAGGATTGATTTGGTTCAAGACTTTTATATCTCACTTCGATCCTTCATTTGAAAAATAGTAAAAAGTGATCCCAAAGGTTAATTTTGTAAGAATGGCCTTTGTAAAAAAATCTAACATTTTAATTGAGTTTGGAACATCAAAACTAGCCTATTAGCATATATGATTTACTTTTATTGGGTCCCGAACAAATCCCAAGGATCCATTCAGAACATTTGAAATCATGGAAAATCAGTTGGTGCATAACTGATATCTAGTGTATAATACTTCTTTGTGAAAATAGGCTCCTAACTATGAATGTGTAGAAGGAATTCACTCTTCATTGTATTTACAATGTGGTGGTCACTATGATGAAGGGTAATAGGATCCTATATCACAAACGTGATGAGCCTATCGCGATAAGCTTGATTCATCAGTATTTGTGAACGTGAAACCTTGACTACAAATGAGAAGGCTAACTTAATGGCCTAATCAGCATTGACCCTCGTCAATGCAGAAGGTTGATCACATTCTCTAGTTTCTATTTGCTGACTAGTATAAATACTTCATTTCAATAATTTTACTATATTTTTGGACCTCTAAGCTTTGGAAAATACAAATGTGAAGGGTTTCAATATTGATTTTTGTGTGGGTAACTTAGGAAATCATCACTATTTTCCATTGATTATCTTTAAAAATATCTTTAAATCATAATTTCAAAGTGGAAAAATTATAATTTTTACCAGTAAATTTTAAAAGAGTTTTTCTTCAATTTAGAGAATTTAACCCATTTTTACGTGTGTTCTCTCTTGTAGATTCCTATAAGATAATGTGTTCTAGAAGCCAAATTTCAAGTGTACCCCTATTTTTCTAAACCCATATTAGACCCGATCAAAATATGGGCAATAAGGGTACTATTAGATATGTGTAATATGGGTATTATTAGCTTTCTTTTAATTCGTAGATGATATTTTTGAATGTTGTAGTTGATTATGAGGTTGTTCAGAAGGGGAAGTCTTCTTGTGGAGTGACATTAGACTGAGATTTCATTATTTTAATATAGGTTATAGATCAACTTCATTTAGATTAAGGTAGGTATTTAATGAATAAGTAAAACATGTTATGGGTTGGGTAAAATAACTATGAGGTTTATATTTTGACATAATTACACGATTATCGGGGAAGTGGGGCTATTATGTTGTTATTATTGGCTTATGATATCCAATATTGTGTGTTGCCCATGTGAGAGGCTTAATTTGACATACTTGCCCTCATCTATACTTTTATATACCTTTATTCTAGAAATAATACTCTTACGGGGGCTTAATTTAATAATACATACCTAATTTGAGCATTGGTTGTCTTTATCATGATAGTTATACCCGAGTTAGAGGTTGATATTATATACATTATGTCTTTCATGCATTTTTATTCTAATGGTGCCAATATTTAGTTAATAATCATTAATTGTGGATATATAGAGTTGAGTTTTTGGCTCACTTATATATACTTACATATTTATTGGATTGAATATCCTAATTTTTTGCTTATTATGAGCGTACATCCCCTTCTATACATATAAATTCATGAGAAATTGTTATCACTAAGAAACACTGATTTGAAAAAAAAATGAGATGCCTTTAGGAAATCCACTTTCGGAACATAAGTTAGAGAGGTGAAATGAGTTGAGATTGAGATCAAGATTTGAGATCCAATATGAGTTATGAACCCCCATGGGTCCTATATGGGAGTTGTAAGTTCGCTGAGTGTATACATAAATTTATGTGATGGCTTCATCATTCATCTCATCCACATTACTTTGAATATGAAGCTTGCTTTTTTCCATTAGTTTATTTGACTTGTGCTTAGTTTCTATGTGTTTTTCATATGTATATTAGTTTTACTTCCATTTTTGTGTATTTAAATATTTGAAATATTAGTAGAGACAATGTGAGCTACTATTTGGGACTTTTATGCTTACAAGTGACGTGCCCATAGTATATTTTACTTATCTTATTTTTTACTGAGCTCAGTCTATCAATGATACCTACAGAGTACAAATTGACTCATACTCATCCCTATTATGATATTTCAGTACAGATTTAGGTCCGAGTTTGACATACGATATTTGAATTTGTCCAAGAGTGGGTAGATCTTTGAGGTATCAGTGTGCTTCAGAGTTTGGGGATAACTTTCACACTTTATCTTATTTTTATTATTTTAACTTAATTTTGGAGATAGAGATGTATTTTTAGTACTATTCTAGATTATATTAGATGCTCTTGAATTATGACACCACTTGTTAGGCGAATTATGACATTTATTTCAACTTTTCTGCTATTATTATACTGGTATTAGTTTTACACACTTTTAATGAATATTGTCTTATTCTTGTTTTTGTTGATATCTATATTATCTTATCAATTTGTGTGGTTGACTTACTTGTCCAGGCTAGGCTATGACAAGTGTCCTCATGACTAGTTTTTGGGTCATGAGAAAATTGGTATTAGAGAATCCTGGTTCAGTAGTCTCATAACTATAAGAGTAAGGTGTCTAGTAGAGTCTTGGATTGGTATATAGACATCCATATTTATCATCAAAAGGATATATTATGTCTTTAGGAAAACTCTATATTATGATATCTTATCATGTAGGTTATTCATACCATATATTCTAAGTTGTGTTCTACTCTTTTTACATAGATTATGATTACTAGATCTAAAGGGGTTAGGGATGTTAATCTAGCACCAATGGATGGAGCCTAGACTAAAGGGATTGTTAGGGGTTGTCGACAACCTAGAGGTAGAGAATAGGCACGAGTAGCTTCCTCTAATAGAGGTAGTGGTAGGAGGATATCCCTTAAGCCTGAGATTAAGCATATAGGAGATATGGGGTAAGCTCAGGTCCCATAGGGTTTCAGTTTCTACACCAGTTCCAAAGGGTTTATTTATTTGGGTCTTGACTAATTTATATTGTGTTCCCTTGAGTGCACATGGTGTTACTCCAATTTTAAGTATCCTAATTCCACTATTTTCAACATTTTCTTATAATATTCCTCCAAACCTGAGTGCTTTTTCACCATCTGTATTAGCAGACTGCTTATGATATTCCTTAGACTTTGAGTAGTGTAAATATTCTGTGCTAGTATCCGATCGTATTGTTCCTAATTTAGGGGTACATCTTTCATCTATGGTACCCCTACATATGGGTTCTCAATCTTCTAGACTTGTTATTCCTTTGGTTGCATTAGGTACAGTTATGTCTTCTGATGACCAAGAGTGGTTGGATAGGTTCATTCGGTTTTGTAACACCCCGCAATTTTGAGCTAGACTTTGAACCATCATTTCTACGTGTTTAAACTCTAATTTCATAATTTGTATGTGAATACATGTGTCATGATATTTATCCTATTTTGTGAAGTACTTATGAGGTGAAAAATGTTCATGAGAATCACTTAGAGATAAGTTGAGCTAGGAACCATTGATTTGGCTAAATATTTCCATTCGATTCTATAAAGGTACAATTTTAATGTGTATAACTTTATATATATGTGGAATTCTTCATCTCAAGACCCACCAAATGATAGATAATTGAGTTAGCTTTCCAACGATACAAATTTTGCCTTAATCTGATACCCGAGTGAAAATTTATGTCCTTCTTTTTAAGAGGTAGCAAGGGCAAGCGATAAGCTTGTGCCACGGGGGTTAGTCCCTCGAGGTAAGGCAGCGGTGTGGGGGCTAATCCCCCAGACTAGAGGGCGCACCACAGAGTCTATTCCTTCACTATTTCAGCTTCTTAGGGGTCAAGGGGCACTTTGGTCCTTTCCCTTCAACCAACATCCAAGGCATGAATTATAACACCCAAAAGGGCATTATTTGACCATATTCTTCAAATTTACTATCACAAAACTCTTCCCTTACCAAGAACAAAATCCAATCTTTTTCGCAAGAAATCAAAGTTTAATCTTCCATGTTCATGGATCTTCAAGAAAACATTAAGAATAGCGTTCCTTTCATATGTTCATCATTCAATTCCCAAGATTTAAGCTTTCTTCCTCAATAATTCATGGGTTCAAGTTTCAATTTCAAGTTTAAACAAGAAGTCATTCAATTAAGGTACGTGGGAGTTTATTCATAGGTCCCTTTCACCTATAGAGGCCAAAAATCCTTTCTTTGATTATAAAGATGAGGTCTCTTTTATTTCATTTATTATGAAGATGCGTATGTTTAAGATGAGTTTATTTTATCCATTTCCTTAGTTATTTAACTCAATTCATATCCATGTATGATTTCATGGATAAGTTATCTCATTTTTTAAGTTTCAATTTTCTATGTCATGTTCAATTGATCTTAGAATAAATCCCCAAATTATGAATTTAGCCATGAAGTCATGTTGTTTCCTCATGATTTTAGACATTCCCATGTTCAAGTTCATGTCCTTCATATGTTTTATGAAATGACTATGTTTTTTATCTTTGAACCATGATTACATATTACAGTATTTCTAGCCTGATATCGTATTTTTATAATCATTTAGTGCTGGAGGGTTATGAACACCTAATACCTATGTGTTTTACATGATTTCCCTTTTTCAAAATCAACGGCAACTAACCAAAAAAAACATATAAAGCATGAGTAGCTCTGTCAATGAATAAATATACGTATCGCTTTTGCATATCTTCCTCTATCTCCCAAGTTGTTTCCTCAATAGGATAGTTCCTCCAGTAAATGTTCACAAATAAAATGACTCCAGTTCTTAACTTTTTTAAATCCCTATCCAATATAGCAACTGGCTTCTCTTTGTAAGAGAGCTCTTTATTGAATAATTTGGAGTCCCAACTAAAAATATACTCACCATCACCATTGTACTTCTTAAGCATGGATACGTGGAACACTGGATAAACCCCATACGATATAGGAGTCAATGCGAACTTATAAGCCATTGATCCTACTCTATTCAAGATCTCAAAGGGTTCTATGTACCTCTTACTCAACTTGTACTTCTTTTCAATATTCATCACACCCTTCATGGATGATATTTTCAATCATATGTTCTCATATTTCTCATAGTAGAGGGAGGCAAAGGCTGAGGAATTCATGAATTTGAACAAGGTAGGATGATAGTAAAGAAGTATGCCTTGAAGTTTCATCAGTTATTGCAATATACTCCATAATTAGTGTCTAGCATGAGGGCTAGAATGCAAAAATTTTCTTTTGAGTTATGGTAGGGAGACCTTGGTGGATCTGATAGAGTTGGACATATTAGACTTTAATGTGATTTTATAGATGGAAGGTTGCATTCATGCTATACGTCTCTTGATTGTCGGACCCGAAGTGTTAGTTTCTACTTCCCTAATGAGTCGGTAATTGAGTGGGAAGGTAGTTCTATAGTGACTAAGGGAAGGTTCATTTTATATATTAGAGCCTGAAAATTGATTTCCAATAGGTACCTCTACGATATAGTGCATGCTAAGGATTCTAGATCAGAAGGTCCTTCTTTGTAGTCTGTCCCTGTGGTCTATGAATTTTTCAAGGTGTTCCCTAATAATATTCTTGGTGTTCCTCCTGAGAGGGAAATTAATTTTGGGATTGATATTCTTTTGGACACTTGTCCTATTTTTATCCCTCACTATAGAATGGCCAGCTAAGTTGAAAGAACTCAAGGAGTAGTTGAAAGATCTTTCAAATAATGGTTTTATCCGCCCTAGTATTTCTCCGTGGGGTGCTTCAATTTTAGTCGTACATAAGAAGGATGGGTCCCTTAGGATGTGTATAGGATTAGCGCTAGCTGAATAAGGTGACTATGAAGAGTAATTATCCACTTCCTAGGATTAATGAATTCCTTGATCAGCTTCAGGCTACTAAGTACTTTTTCAAGATTGATCTTCGATCAGGTTATCATCAATTGAAGATAAGGGAAGTAGATATCCCTAAGAATGCCTTCCAAACCGGGTATAGTCATTTTGAGTTTATGGTGTTGTCCTTTGGTTTGACTAATGTCCCGGCGAAATTTAAGGAACTTATGAATCAAGTATTTCATCAGTTCTTGAATTTGTTCGTAATTGTGTTTATTATTGACATTTTGATGTATTCCAAGAGTGAGTCAGGTCTTGCTGATAACCTCTGCATTGTGTTGCAAACCTTAAAAGATCAATGGTTGTATGTAAAATTCTCAATATGTAGGTTCAAGTTAAACGTTGTGACCTATCTGGGTCATGCTGTTTCTTATGAAGGGATCAAGGTTGATCAACAGAAAGTTGTGGTTGTTAATAAGTGTCCTAGACCCATGACTCCAATCGACAATTAGAGTTTCTTGGTTTTATCCAGCTATTATAGGAGGTTTATGAAAATCTTCTCTTTTATTACATCCCCATTGTCTAAGTTTATTTAGAAGAAGGTAAAGTTCTTATGGTCAAATTCTTGTTAGGGTAACTTCAAGAAGTTAAAAAATAAGTTAACTTCGGCTTCGATTTTGACTCTACCCGAGGGTAACTATGGTTTTATTATTTATTGTGATGCATCCCGGGGGGACTGTATTGTGTGTTGATGCAGCATGGCAAGGTGGTTGCATATGCTTCTAGGCAGCTAAAGGTACATGAGAAGAACTATCTGACACACAATTTGGAGTTGTTGGTTGTGGTCTTTGCTTTGAAAATTTGGCATCACTAATTGTATGGAGTCTATGTTGACATATTGTTGGACCATAAGAGTTTTCAAAATGTGTTCACCCAGAAGGAGTTGAACCTCAAGAAAAAGAGATGGCTTGAGTTGCTCAAAGACTAGGACATGAGTCTTCATTATTGTCCAGGTAAATCAACATTGTTGTTGATGCTCTTGTTAGGTAGTCCATGGGAAGCTTATCTTATGTAGATGAGGAGAAATGAGGATTGGTAAGATATTATAACGCCCCAAATCTGGTACCCAGAACGCTACACGGTGCTCATGACCCCAAAGGAGCACAAGTTAACCCATGTCTGATATCTGTAACTGAGCACTGCATAATATACTAAATAAATGTGATAAAAGGCTGAAAGACCATAAGGTTCAAATATTTGATAAAACATAACATCTGGAAATACGGTATATCAATACCAAAATAAAACTAAAATAATTATTTGAACATGCTATAGTCTGGAAACCTCTAAACTTTCTAAAAACTATGGAGTAGATGGGACATGTCCCCAAATAACTTTGGACTACTGAAATAATAAAGTAATAAATAAATCATACTATCCTCGAATGATGAGGACTTACTGCTAGTCTGGCTGCTGAATATCTGATCTACTAAGGATGCTCTGGAGCACGTGCTCAAAATATATGGTATAAAAAACACCATAGCGCAAATGTGTCAGTGCGATTAAATGTACTGATATGCAAGCAATGTAGGCTGAATACAAAGGGTTTATATGAATGAAAAATACTAACTGAATGAATAACATGAACGTGAGAATACATATATGGCTACATAAACTGTAACGGAGATCATGACATCACTGAATTTGAATACTGATAACATAAGTTTCGTATAACTGATATACTATTATCTGAATGACTGTGTCTGACAGTCCTGTTTATGATGGAACTAGCTGAGTTCCGCACTAAACTGGGTGGCTGTATATGACAATTCTAAATTCTGTAGAACTATTTGAGTTCTATTATTGAGACTGAGACTGTAATTGTGGGAAGTAATCATCTAACCGACATGCCCCAAATGAGATAATATAATTAAGTTGGGGTCCAATCTATAACCCCAATTGGAAGGGTGTCATATCCGGCCACTGGTAAAGACAAGCTGTGAGTAATCCCTCATCTAATAGGTACTCCAAGGAGAATAGTGGGACCCTCATCTAACAAGTTAAGTCACCTCATCAACCCTCATTTAATGGGTTAGATGTCTAAACCTATGCTTGGTACGTAATTCTGGAGCGCAAATATTGCTTCTAAGAATCACACCCTCTAATCGCAGGTGAGTTTCCATCCTTGGGCTCACTCGATGCTGAATCCTACTCCCATCTAATTAGACACTGAATTAATTATACTAAACTAACGGGACTAAGTTCACTCCGTTGACTGATAAAATATTACTGAGATTTGATAAATGACTGAGATTACTGAGATTATTGAATTTTCCTGAGTCATGAGACTAACTGAATTCAACTGAACATGGCTTGACTGAGAGTATCTTGAAAACCGACACTGGCTCTAGGCGCACAGCTAAATTATCGGGTACAACCCAGAACTCGATAGCATAAAACTGACAAGACATGACGCTTCCTGGACTCAAGACCATAATCAGCAATCCATAATACAATCATTGGAGAATTTCACGAGGCACATGATTATCATGGTTTGGTATATGAATATGAATGCATATAAACGTGTCATAATTTCATAGGGCTAATCTCCTGAACAATCCATCAAAGAATTTTAATGCATAACAATAACATAGAAGTCATTTTAAACATAAAGTAAAGTATGGGTTCATTAATTTGGTCATAATTGAGTCCTAAAGCATGATTCTTATTCTCTTGGGCATTTTATCAAATACATTCCATGCACAACCTTAGGATTAGGCATATATACTAGTTCATACATCATAGTTACTTTAATCAACTCAATTTTAAATTTTCGAAACCCACATACTAGCATAATTTCATGAAAAGTACATAAAGACTTCAACTTGGGATTCATACAACTACATCAACATAATTAAAATCAACTCACCACATAGAAATCACAATTCATGAATTTAAAATGGGATTCTTGAGCTTCATGGGTGAAAAAAACCCATGAATCAACACTTTACATACCTGAGTAGATGTTTTCTTGAATATTGGTGGAGGAAAGCTTGAATTCTCGCCTTGGGATTAGACCTAGGGTTTCTTGTCCTTGGGGATTGGGCTTTGAGAGAAACCCTAATTTGGTGTTGTGGATAAATAATGAAGTTATGAGGTCTGGTCTGGTATAATAAAGGGTCAAAACGAGTGGAAAAGGACCCAAATACCCTTTTAAAATGGGTTAAAATCACTGATTGGAAGTGGAGACGGTTTAGGCAATGGTCCATTGCTGGATCGACGGTTCGTCGGTCCATCCCATCATACATGGCCAGAACCTAAACTTTCTGCCTCTTCTGCAATAGTCTGGGGGATGATCCGTCATTAGCTCAACAGCGCATCAGTCCTGACCGTCATACTTGGCTAGAAGATGGGTTCACTACCTCAGTCACAACGGCTTGGGCGACAGTCCATCACTAGCTCAACGGTCCATCGCTAGCTCAATGGTCCGTCTGCCTGACCGTTGCTTCTGAGCAGTTCCAATAATTCTCTGTAAAACATCCTTAATAATTTCCTCCGATGTCAGATATGGATGAAATTAGTATCATTGGAAAGATAATTCAATTTCCTATATGATAAAAAGTTGAAATTGGGGAAATTCTATCTGATTTAAACATTAATCATTCAGGAAGTCATCACTAACTCTTTTGGAGACTAGATTTGACTTAAAGAAAGTTTGGGATACTACAATATCTCCCCCTTGGGAACATTCATCCTCAAACGGGGCTAACTAGACTTGGAAAGCTGATAGACTAATCTTACTTAAGGGACTTGAACATTTGAACATGTCTATATGACTGGAATTTTTGATATACTAAAATCTCATACTTAATATGCATGTCTGATACATGGATATGTGATGGATAGTATTAATAAATACATGACTAAAATTACTGGGAAGATGAGTTTCTCATGATGAGAATGCATATCTTATGCATAAATATGTGACTGACATGATACATGAATATATGACTAGATATGCAATGGTATTTGATACCAAGTTTATAACTGAAATCTGAACATGAAATTGAATAAGCTTATGGAAAGCTATTACCTTGGGCTGAGTCTGAGTTTTCGAAGAAGAGGTGAGGATACTTGGTCCATATGAATGCTTTTTTTTTTCAAGTAGCTCCCTCAACAGACTGAATTCACCAAAGAACTTTGACTAGAGGGACTTCTTTGTTTCTCAGTCTGTGCGTCTGGTAGTCAAGAATTTCAACTGGATATCTTTGAAAGAAAGGTTGTTCTGAATATCTAAGCCCTATACCAGGACTACAACTATTGGGTCATCTATGCACTTCTTTAGCAAGTATACATATAACAATGGATAAACTGAGGCTACATCTGAAGGCAATTCGAGCTCATAAGCTACCTTGCCAAAGCGACTGAGAATTTTGAAGGGACCGATATATTGGGGACTGAGCTTTCCTTTCTTGCAGAATCACTTCACTCCCTTCATGGAAGAGATTTTCAAGTACACATAATCACCAATCTCAAACTCGAGATCCTTTTTGTGCACATCTGCATACGATTTCTATCAGCTCTAAGCTATCTTGAGTTGTTCTCTGATAAACTGAACTTTCTCTAAGGTGTCAAATACCAAGTCAGGCCCTACTACTATGGCCTCACCCACTTCGAACCAACCGATTAAAGATCGGCACCTGCTACCATAGAGAGCTTCAAATGGAGCCATCTAAATAGTGGAATGATAGTTGTTGTATTTAAACTTAATAAAAGGCAAGTGGTCATCCCAACTGCCTTCGAAATTAATTGCACACACTCGCAGCATATCTTCTAAAGTCTGAATGGTCCTTTCTACTTGACCATCTATCTGAGGATAAAAGGTTGTACTGAGACGAACTTGGGTACCAAGACCCTTTTGGAATGCTTTCTAGAAGTGAGAGGTGAACTGGATACCTCTATCTGAAATAATAGAAAATGGAACTCCATGCAATCATAACAACTCCGTGATATAGAGTTTGGCATAATCCTCGACTGAATAAAAGGTATGGACTGGAAAGAAATAAGTTGATTTGGTCATCCTTTCTATAATGACCCAGACTAAATCATGCTGCAGATAAGTATGAAGCAAACCCATCACGAAGTCCATGTTTACTTCTTCCCACTTCTAAGTAGGAATACTAAACTCCTGCATGGACCTACTAGGCTTCTAATGCTCTATCTTAACCTGCTTACACGTAGAGAACTTATTCACAAACTCTGCAGTATCTCTCTTCATCCCACTCCACCAATAGATCTCCCACAATTTGTGGTACATCTTAGTGGCCCCCGGATGAATAGAGTGATTCACATCATGCGCTTCTGTAAGAATTCATTGCCTCAAGTCATCTACACCTAGAACACACAGACGACCCTGACAAAAGAGAATACCATAACTCCCTTGGGAGAAAACCTCTACCTTCTGAACTCTGACCAACTCTTTCAACTTAACAAGACTGGGGTCTCTATCTTAATTTTCTTTTACCTTGATAGTAGAAATGATTCTGAACTGTTATAAACCCATATACTACCTTCTGCTAAATCAACTAAGCAGACACCTAGTCGGTCAAGCTAATGGAATTTTTGAGCTAACTTCTTCTTACTATCCTCAAGATGAGCAACACTACCTATAGAGAGTCTACTGAGAGTGTCGGTTACTACATTGGCCTTTCCCAGATAATAAAGGATACTCATGTCATAATCTTTCAAGAGCTCTAAACACCTTCTCTGACAGAGGTTAAGATCTTTGTGAGAAAAAATATACTGAAGGCTCTTATGATCTGTGAACACATCTATATGAACACCATACAAGTAATGCCTCTAAATCTTTAAGGCAAAAACTACTGCAGCTAACTCAAGATCATGATTTAGATAATTCTTCCCAAGGGGTTTAAGCTGTATGGAGGCATAGGCTATGACCTTACCATGATGCATGAGGACATAACTCAAACCTACTCTGGATGCATCACAGTACGCTACGAATCTATCTGAACTATCTGGAATAGTCAAAACTGGAGCTGAGGTGAGTCGAGTATTCAACTTCTGAAAAAAAAATTGCATGAATCTCACAACTAAAACTGAACCTTCTTCTAATTCAATATGGACATAAGGGATGCAATAGATGAAAATCCTTCAACAAACCAATGGTAATAGTAAGCCAAACCCAATAAACTCCTAATATCAGATGGAGAGATGGGTTTACACCAGTTTCTCTCCACTTCGATCCTTTGAGGATCAACTCTAATGCCATCACCAAAAATGATATTACCAAGGAATGCTACTTACCTTAGCCAAAATTAGCACTTACTGAATTTGGCAAATAGCTGATGACTTCTGAGAGTCTACAACGCTATTCTGAGATGGCCTGCATAATCATGCTCACAACGGGAATAGATAAGATTGTCATCTATAAAGACTATGATGAACATGTCCAAGTACTGTTCAGACACATAGTTCATCAAGTCCATGAAGGCTGTTAGGGAATTTCTAAGACCAAAGGACATGACTAAGAATTCATAGTGACCATACCGAGTACAGAAAGTTGTTTTTGAAATATCACACTCTCTAACCCTGAGCTGATGATAGTCTGATCTAAGGTCTATCTTAGAAAAATATCTAGCACCCTGAAGTTCATAAAACAAGTCATCGATTCTAAGAAGTGGATACTTATTCTTGACCATGACTTTATTGAGTTTACGATAGTCTAAACACATTCTGAGAGAACCATATTTCTCTTGCATGAATAAGATTGGTGCACCCTATAGGGATACACTAGGTCTGATAAATCCCTTATCTAGGAGATCTCTCAACTTTTTTTCAATTCTCTGAGTTCTGATGATGACATTTTGTATAGAGGAATAGATATAGGCTGAGTATGTAAAAGAAGATCAATGCCGAAGTCTATTTCCCTTTCGGGAGGAATTCCTGGAAAATCTTCGAGAAAGATATATAAATATTCATTCACTACTGGGACTAATTTGATAGTGAGATTTTCAAAACTAGTGTCCTTAACTCTAATAGAATGATAGACATATCCCTTAGATATATTTTTTTGTGCCTGAAGGTAGGAAACAAGTTGACCTTTGAACGCTGAAGTACTACCCCTCCACTCTAGGACAGGTATATTTAGAAACTAAAATTGGACCACTCTATTTCTGCAGTCAACTGTGGCATAGCAGGAATAAAGTCAATCCATGCCAAGAATGACATCAAAATTAGTCATCTCTAATTTGACTAAGTCTGCTAAAGTTTTAGGCTACGATAGTTTTACCCACTGGGGTAGAGACTAAGAAGGTCTCTGCTAGAATTTTAGGACTGACTCTGAAATCAACTGCTATATAGGGAGTAACAAAAGACAAAGAAGCTCCTGGATCTAGAAAGGTATAAATATGTACATGAAAGATCTGTAACATACCAGTAACCACATCAGGAGAATTTTTATGATCTTATCGAGACTGAAGAGCATAGAGTCTATTTGGACATTGCCCACTGGTAGCACTAGAAGAGGCACCCTGCTGATTTGGGTGACCGAACTGAGATAGAGGGAGATTACGCTGAACTTGAGGACCTAACTGGGGATAATATCTAACTCTGTGTCCTAGCTTGCCACATCCAAAGAAAACATCACTTCCAGCTTTGCTAGTACCCTAATGGTGCTTGCCACATATCTGACAAAGAGGATAGGTTCGGGCACTGCTAACACTGCCCTGAGATTTAGAGCCCGGCGCCCTATCTCTATTGTTGTCTTTAAATTTTAGTACTGGAGCACTGGCTGAGGAAGGATATGGAATGGATGACTTTGGGAAGAACTGAGAATGACTTCCACCCTCTGACTTAGGCTGAGAAAATTTGAAACTACCTATCCTTGCTTTCTTATTTTACTTCTCTCTCATCTTAATCTTTTGATCTTCTATCTATTAAGCATGGATCGTAAGCCTGGATATATCCATCTCACTAATTAGCGTTGCAGATCTTCACTCATTGACCACACAATCATTCACCCCAGAAATAAACTTACTTATCTTAGCCCTGCTGTCTACCACTACCTGAGGATCTTATCTAGCTTATTGAGTAAACTTAAGAGAATACTCTTTCACTGTCATGTTTCCCTGTCTGAGGTTGATAAACTCTAAAACCTTAGCTTCTTTCAGTTCTAGAGGAAAGAATCTACCAAGAAAAGTTATGGTAAACTCCTCCCACTCTATACGCCCTACGTCACCAGTCCTCTCTACTTTCCACTATTTGAACTATAAGTGAGCCACATCTTGTAATTGATATACAGCTAGCTTATAACTCTCAACGGAAGACACCCCCATGATATATGTAAGCTTCTGCACCTGATCAAGGAATTCCTGAGGGTCCTCATCTTCTAAAGGGTAGAGGATTCATTCGGATGAAGTCCTAAATCTTGGCTGCAGCTAAATTGGCCACTGGGTTGGATGGAACGACAGCTGGTTGATCATTTTAGGAAGAAACTAAATTAGCAAGAGTAGTGAATGCAGCTCAGAACTCTGCATGAGAAACATATTCATCTAAGGGATCTGCTTGGACAGACTGGGGAGCTAACTAATTTTTGTTTCTTCTCTTGGGAGGTATATTCTTTAGAAGAAAGGAAGAAATGAATTAGACTGAGATTTAAATTTTAGCTTATGCTCACAGGAACAACATAAATACTGAAAGAAGGGAAACTATTTCTAAAACATCTTATAGCCTCTTGTACATAAATGTGGTACTCAACACACCTATGCACAAGACTTTACTAGATGTGGCTTTAAGACTTCCTAGGACACTATTGAACCTAAGGCTCTGATACCAAGTTTGTAATGCCCCAAATCTAGTACTTGAAATGTTATATGGTGCTCATGACCCCGAAGGACCATAAGCTAACCCATGTTTGATATCTGCAACTGGGTACTACATAATATACTATATAAATACAGAAAAGGGCTGAAAGGCCATAAGGTTAAAATATTTAATAAAATATAACATCTGAAAATACAGTATATCAATACCATAAAAAAACTAAAATAACTGTCTAAACATATTGTAGTATGAAAGCCTCTAAACTGTCTAAAAATTATTGAATTAATGGGATATATCATCAACTAACTCCAGACTACTACAATAATAAGGTAATAAAATAATCATGTTATCCTCAAATGATGAAGACTCACTGCTAGTCTGGCTGTTGAATGTCTGATCTACTAAGTATACTTTGGGGCCTATGCTTCTAAACCTATGGTATAAAAACACCATAAAACAAATCTGTCAGTACTATTAAATATACTGGTATGGGAGTGAGGTAGGCTAGATACAAGGTGTTTATATGCATGAACAATACTAACTGACTGAATAACATGAACGTGAAAACACATGCATGAATATGTAAACTGTAACTGAGATCATGAAATCACTGAATGTGAATACTAATAACATAAGTTTCATATAACTGATATACTATTATTTGAATGATTGTGTCTGACAGTTCTATTTTTTATGGAACTAGCTGAGTTTTGTACAGAACTAGGTGACTGTATCTGATAGTCCTGAATTTTGTAGAACTATCTGAGTTCTATTACTGAAACTGAGACTGAGACTGTAACTGTAGGAAGTAGTCATCTAACTAATATGCCATAAATGAGATAGTATAATTAAGTTGGGGTCTAATCTGTAAACCTAATTGGAAGGGTGTCAATACCGTGCCACTAGTAAGGACAAGCTGTGAGTAATCCCTCATCTAACCGATACTCTAAGGAGAATAGTGGGACCCTCATATAACAAGTTAAGTCACCTCATCAACCCTCATCTAACAGGTTAGATGTCTCAACCTATGTTGGATTCGTAGTTTTGGAGTGCAAGGATTGCTTCTAAGAATCACACTCTCTACTCGCAGGTGAGTTCCTACCCTTAGGCTCACTTGGTGTTGAATTCTACTCCTATTTGATTAGACACTGAATTAATTATACTGAGCTGAATGGACTAAGTTTACTGAGTTTTGTTGATTGATGAAATATTATTGAGATTTGATAACTGACTGAAATTACTGAGATTACTAAGTTTTCCTGAGTCATAAGATTGACTGAATTCTACTGAATATGGCTTGACTGAGAGAATCTTGACAACTGATACTGGCTCTAGGTACACAACTAAATTGTCAGGTACAAGTACCCAGGACTCGATAGCATGAAATTGACAAGACATGAAACTTCCTGGACTCAAGACAAAAATCAACAATCCATAATACAATTATTGGAGAATTTCATGAGTCACTTGATTATCATGGTTTGGTACATAAATAGGAATTCATATAAACATGTCATAATTTCATAGGGCTAATCTCCTGAACAATCCATCAAATAATTTCAATATATAACAATAACATAGAAGTCATTTTGAACATAAGGGTAAAGCATGGGTTCATCAAGTTGGTCATAATTAAGTCTTAAAGAATGATTCTTATTCTCTTGGGTATTTTATCAAATACATTTCATGCACAACCTTAGTCTTAGGCATATACACTAGTTCATACATCATAGTTACTTTAATCAACTTAATTTAAAATTTTCCAAACCCACACACTAGCATAATTTCATAAAAAGTACATAAAGACTCCAACTTGGAATTCTTACAACCACATCAACATAACAAGTTTAAAATAGGATTCTTGAGCTTCGTGGGTGAAAAAAAAAACATGAATCAACTCTTTACATACCTTGGTGGATGATTTCTTAAAGAATGGTGTAGGAAAGTTTGAATTATTTCCTTGGGATTAGACACCTAGGGTTTTTTGTTCTTAGGGATTGATCTTTAAGAAAAACCCTAATTTGGTGTTGTGGATGAATAATAAAGTTATGAGCTCTGGTATGGTATAATTAGGGGTTAAAATGGATGGAAAAAAACCCAAATACCCTTTTAAAAATATATTAAAATTGCTCATTAGAAGTGGTAATGGTTTGGCCGACAGTTTATCGCTGGTTCGACGGTTCATTGGTCCATCCCAGCGTACTTGGCCA
This sequence comes from Capsicum baccatum var. pendulum, assembly GCA_030864225.1. NCBI lineage: Eukaryota > Viridiplantae > Streptophyta > Magnoliopsida > Solanales > Solanaceae > Capsicum > Capsicum baccatum. The sequence continues at coordinate 165,954,895 of CM061560.1, forward strand.
AAACCTAAACTTCCTACCTCATCTACGACGGTTTGGGCGACAGTCCATTGCTAGGTCGATAGTTCATCAGTCCTGACCATTGCACTTGGACAAAAGATGGTTTCACTACCTTTGTTGAGACGGCTTGGGCGATGGTCCATCGCTATCTCAACGGTCCATCGGCCTGACCATCGCTTCTGGGTAGTTTTGATAGTTCTCTATAAAACATCTATAACTTTTTACTTTGATACCGTATTTGGATAAAATTGGTATCGTTGGAAATCTAATTCAATTTCACATATGATATAAAGTTGAAATTGGGTAAATTTTACCTGATTTAAACATTAATCATTTAGAAAATCGTCACTAACTTTTTTGGAGACTAGATTTGACTTAAAGAAAGTTTAGGGTATTATAGATATTCATTGTCTGGATAATCTGGGAGTTTGAATCTTAGACTCTAGGATGGTGGTGTGATGGTCCAGGAGGTGGTGAAATCATCTCTTGGTACTGAGGTAAAGGAGAAATGGGTCTTGGACTATATCTTGATGCAGATCAAGGATGATGTGGGTCACCAAAAGGTTATGGATTTTGAGATTAGTGGTGATGGTATCTTGAGGTACCAAGACAAGTTACGCATTTCAAATATTGATAGGTTGAGAGAGAGGATTTTGGTTGAAGTTTATGAATCGAGTTACATTATTCATCATGGTTTGATAAAAATGTATCATAACTTAAGAAAAATTTATTGGTGGAATAACTTGAAGATAGATATGGCCAATTTTGAATCAAAGTGGTTGGTTTTTCAGCAAGTAAAGGTTGATCACTTGAGGCCTGGTGATCTGTCTCAAGAGATTGAATTGGCTGTGTGGAAATTTGAAGTGATTAATATGGATTTCATTACTGTTCTTCTGCGGTCCCATCATCAGTTTGATTCTATTTGGGTCATAGGATATCTAAGTTCGCTTATTTCTTACCAGTGAGGACTAATTATTCAATAGAGGATTATGCAAGGCTCTTCATTGAGAAGATCGTAAAGTTGCATAGTGCTCTAATTTTCATCATATCTGATTGAGGTATTTAATTCTCATCTCACTTTTGGCATTCCTTTCAGGGAGGTTTAGGGAATAAGGTAAACCTTAGCATCATTTTCCACCCTCAAATAGATGGACAAGCCGAGAGAACGATATAGACTTTAGAGGATATATTGAGGTCTTGGTAGTAGTTAGCTTTACCATTTGCCTATCCTTGAGTTTGCATATAATAACTATCACTCTAGTATTGGGATGGCTCCATTTGAGGCTTTGTATGACAGGATATGTAGGTCTTCTATTGGGTGGTTCAAGGTTGGTGACAATAATTTGTATGGTGTTAGCTTGGTTCACCAAGCTATGGAAAAGGTGAAGGTGATTTGGGATAGGCTTAAGACTACCTAAAGTCACCAAAGGTCTTATGCGGATGTAAGGCAGAGGGACTTAGAGTTTGATATAGAAGATTTGGTATTCTTAAAGGTGTCTCCCATGAAAGGAGTGATGTGGTTTAGAAAGAAGGGGAAGCTCAGTCCCCAGTACGTTGGTCCCTTTCATATTTTGAGGCGAGTAGGCAAGGTATCTTATGTGTTGGAATTTCCTTTGAGTCTGTGTTTCATTCATCCGGTGTTCCATGTATCAATGCTGAAAAAGTGTGTAGGCAATTTTTTCTTGGTCATTCCTTTGGAAAGTGTGGGTGTTCGTGATTCCTTGTCCTATGAGAAAGTCCCATTTGAGAATTTGGATCAGCAAGTTCCTTGGTTACGAGGAAAGTATATGGCATCGGTAATGGTTCTATGGAAGAACCAAAGGCATGACAAAGCAACTTGCGAAGCTGAGGAGGACATGAAATCCAAGTACCTATTCTTATTTCCCACTCTGGAAAATCATGCGATAGGTATGTGTATTCATAGAATCTTTATTTTTAGACTTTGTTAAAGAAAACTTATGAATTCCTTAATGTCTTTTTTTCTGTCTTTATTAAAGGTAAATATGGATATACTATCTATTAAATTGTGCTAATAAATGTCTTATCCCTTCATTCAAGGACGAATGATCCTGGGGGCTGAAGGAAGAATGTAACACCCTAAATATTTGGCCCTTGAAAATTTTTGAAATTTTATTCCCATTGTCCTAACTACGACTCCCATTATGAGTCATAGGGAGTCTTGATGAATCGTGAGGACCCAAATCGTAGCTTGACCAGTGTAAGTGACTAAGTTTTATTTTCTAAGTACGAATGGCTCCCAATGAGTTGTATGGACTCATTATGCGTCATGATGTCCCAATCATAGTCAAATCAATGTGTGTTCCAAGTATTGTTGTCCTTGTGATGACTAGGACCCTACAAGTCACAGGGTCCCCTAACGAGTCGTATGATGTAAGTCATAGGATCAACAGTATATATGACACTGCCTTATCTACGACTCATGGTGACAATTCATAACATGTTTTTACGAGTCGCATGTGACCCATAGTCATTGGCGATAATTTTTTAGTTTTTAAGTTGATGGCACTTTGGACATTTTTAATTTTTCCCTACTTAATAAGCACGACCATAAACCACCCTTGGGGTATTCTTTCTACACTTTATCACATCAAAGATACTCTTTATTCTCTCAAAACTACCTAAGTAAGATACTTAGGGTTTCTATGTAGTAGGTCATCTAAGGGCTCAAGGGAGGAATTCTCTCTATAAAACTTTGTGTTTTAGACATGATACTCTTCCTTGATCCTCAATTTATGAAAATTATGTATTTGAATGGTTTTAATTGGATGGTTTTGAATGTGATTTTTCAACATGGGTTGAGGGTTTTGAATGATTGTTGTTTATGTGATGTTTCATGTTTACATATGCATTGTTTATGTTTTAAATGGTGGTTTTGAAATCAATTTGAGGCATAGGTATGGTGAATAAATTAGGGAACTGTGATTTCCCCAAATTTTATTAATATTGATAATTGAATTGGTAATAACCCCAATCGAATTTTGTGAAAGTGGTTTTGAAAACAAATAAAATTGCATTGAACTATTTTCTAAACAATCGCATGATATAAAGAGGTTATGAAAACATGGGAGTTTGATTTAATGAACAAAGGAATTTGTTTTCCCAAGTTAATAGTATTGTGATGGCATGTTGATGTTACCTTGAAATTGTAGTTGGTATGATGATACCAACAATGTATACCTAAATGTGTGTTATGATTCAATGAATGAGAATGTGTGATAAATATTTTAATGAGGCTTAAAAGAGGGTTGTGTAGCTAGGTCATAAAAGTGGAGGTACCGAGGGACCAATACTGGAAACTGTGATTGCCGACGCAGGGTTCTAAATAACCAGTTTAAGTCGCCATTATAATATCATTGGGAGGTTTGAGTCCCCTATATTATATTCCATGATTGGATTCTTAAGTCACCTTGGTATTCCGTGAGGTTTGAGTCCTCCATAAATTATATGTATGCCTCTGGTTTGTGTTACACATACTGAGGCCCTTTCAGTTGGGGAAGAACTGGACTCATATATCCTGAGGGTGTCTTCTTATACCGGTTGAGCTACACAAATCCAAGTTAATGTTTTAAAGTACATGCTAAGCCTTTTTTTCTTTTTCGATAAAATATTTATGTATGTATATGGTGATGTTCACATGGTTTGAATTAGATTTGACTTGGCATTATTTTATCCCTTATCCCTGAGTTACATGCTAATTCTCAACCTACTAACCATCTTCAGATACTGTATTCCCACGCGATACAGGTACCGAAGATACTTTTACTTTTTCTACATAGTGTTAGGTGGATTAGCTCAGTTCGTCGGTCATTGAAGTGAAGTGGTGACCTTCCATTCTCTCAAAGACTTAGACATTTCACCAGTTTCCATTCATAAATTAGAACATAGTTCATATTATCATTAACATTGTCATTGTCAGTGTCGGGAGCATGTCCTGGCAATTTATTGATTTCGATTTTTTTAAAAGGCATTATGGATTACTGTGGACTTGGGTGATGTTTCTTGGTTATTTTTGGTCAGTTATTAGTTATCAGTTATAGAAATATCTTATATTCTTTGAGCTTATCTTATGCTATCTTGTTATACGTTCAAAATTCAGTCAGTGTTAGGTAGTGTGTGGTGTTTTAGCTAGGTAGAAGGGGTGGTCTCCGGTCCACAATGGACTTGAGATACCCTTCATGGCCAGATCCTGGTTCGGATCGTAATAGACACCCAACCACTATTATGACTCTTCACTTCAAGATGAATGCAAAGTCACCTTGCAAACTCACGTTTACACCTTTTACACTTAGTCAAATTCACCAACAAGGATCATCATAACATATAAGTATAAATGCGCATTCAAATGCATACAATGAAATTATGTATGCAAGATGTACGTATCATATTTTTCTCATCTCAGTGTCATCGTTATCTATAATTCATAATGATCTCAATATCATCATTATCAATGTCTTAATATCGTCATCATCAACAACAACAACAACTCATCCTCATCACAACACAATATCCACCATTAACATCAATGAAAATGCAATGCAGTCAATAATTACAAGTAGCATGTGAAAGCAATTACAAATATTTTATTTACATGCAAACACAAAGTCAAACAAGTTTTTTTGCGATAAATAAATCATAACCTACCTAGATTTCTTGTTTGAATTACTTTATGACCACAAGCTTGTCTTTTCTCTCTCGTTTAATTCATTATCGATCTATAACAAGAAGTTTATACACTCATTGTAATAATTTTATATTTTTTAACTAATAGAAACCTATAATTATTAATTTAAACTATAAACTTGTCGGAGTTCATCATCTTAGGGGTTTCTACCCTTTAAACCTCATGTATTCTACAGTTTGTAGTATGAAAATCATATTTTTACTCGAACTAATATTTTCTAACACTCTAGGATCATAACCAACTTATATACTCATATTTCTCTCAAATTTTATTTTATTTATAAATATGGACTAAACTTCAATTTCTACCATGAACGTGATTCTAGTGATTTCTAAGAATTCGAGGAAGTAATTCAAGCGTAGAAAGTAGAGAAGCCTTACATGTAAAGATTAATAAAACCCCAAAAGTGCAGAAAATTGTCCCTACTAAGACTCTATTCGCTTTTGAAAAAGTGTGAACGAAAAGCAATTTATTTTGGTTTTAAAAATTGAAATTCTGCATTTTTACCGCTGGGGCAGCAAAGTTAACATGGCCGCGCTAACACTACGGTGGTAAAGCTACCATTATAGTGGCTCGTATTCTAAGTGAGGTCATCGTCATAGTGGTACTTTACTACGTATTGGTAACACTACAACAATTTTATTTTGTTGCAACGGTCCCGACGCAGTAACTTGTGACCTCATCTCAGTCAGGCTATTTTAAACACACCTCTTGAAATCCGACATCATGAACTAACCATTTCATAATAAACTCTATAAGTGGAGTTCTATTAATCTATTTTACGTACTAAAAGTTGTTGTACTTCCTAAACTTGCCCTCTACCATAAAATCACATCAAATAAATTAACTAATGCTTAGATTACTATCAAATGTTCTCAAATCATCATACCCTCCAAATACACCTAAACTTAGTCCAGTATATTTCTTATTTAAGAAATTATCAAAGTAAAAAATTAACAGAGATTCTACTCTTTATTTCAGATTAATTATGGTAAATTGGATCATTACATGTAGAACTATCAATATGGATCGACCTAGTCCATCCAGGCAAGCCCACATGAGTTTTGAAGTTTGACGGGTTGAGTCGGATTGTCCCATCAACATGACAGGCCAGAAAATAGCAAGCCCAACTCATCATACTGTAGGTTGAGAAACCCCGCGGTCATCCCATTTTTTCAAAATATATTATTTTTATAATCTTAATTTAAATTTTAAATTATTAATTACCTAAATAGGTACAATATAATATTACATAAAGTTACTACTTGTTAATCAAGTCTCAAATTTACAAAGAAAATTCGAATAATCTGTGAAATTAAATAACTTTTGACACCAAATTCAAATCAAATAGAGATGTTGAAAAACAAACGAAACGGTTAATGAGTAATAATATAACTATCTAAATAATAATAATAACCTATTTTTGTTTTAATTGATCACAATAAAACACAAATAAATGTCAATATTTAGTCCATTAAAAGTGAAAATGAACTTCTCAAAAAAAAAATTCATGACACTTATGAGTTATAGCGTGTTCAACATCATCACATTATATTCATCAAACACATTTGATTCCTTCAAAAAAAATTAAGTAGGTTGTTAAGCCCTTTTATTGATCCAAAATAAAATAAATTCCTTAAAAATTTAGTATTCTAATTATTTATATATTTTATAAACATATTTAATATTCAAATATATAAGATGGTCCAAAATAGATTTTGAGTTTTGATTTTTTTTTAATTTTTAGTATTCTATTCTATTTTTTAATCATTTTTTATTTGGCCCACTGGTCAACCTAGTCCATATTGCTCAAGTCCCATGGATCAACGGGCTTATACGACCCGGGCTGAAAAGCCCTGTTCTTAAATGGACAGTAAAAATCGTAGCCTAACCCTATCAAATTACAGGTTAGGTTAGGTCGGGCCAACCCAACAGCCCTGACCCATATTGACGGCTCTAGTTACATGGTTGTTGTCTAGTTAGGATCACAGCAAGGTGGATAGACAAAGTTCCCAGGTTGATACCCAGTGTGAATAATTGTCAAGCTTGCGGCAAGGTGGATAGACAAAGTTCCCAGGTTGAAACCCTGCGTGAATAATTGTTTTATTTAAAAAGGGTTTTGGATGTGGAACTCCACAGGGATCCTATTAGAAACTCAGTCAAGATTGATTAAGATTAGTTATTCTGAGAGTCAAGATTGATTAAGATTAGTTATTCTGAGGGTTTTCAGGTCTCTAAGTTCTTTGCTTGGAATATGTTATGCAATTCTTTCGCCAAACACCTTGACAATTAGAGAGAGTCATTAGGAGAGGTGCATTCAAGATTTGTTTTTACTTAGCAGTACATGTTTTATTCCACCAGAAATAAGTTATGAGTGATATTTCTCTTATGTTATTAGCCAGTCCGATTAATGTATTTATGATTGACAAATTTTTAAATGTTAGTACGTATTTCTCATGTGATTGAGTATCTTTGTGGGAGATTTCATTAGAGCATTACTCTTTGGATTGTCCAGGTGGTACTCTAGAGGGAGGACCCTATGTCAAAGGTGGTGTTTGCTTGGCCATGATTGAATGTTGTAGGTGGGGTGAAGGTTAGTTTTTAAAGAGTGGCTTGTGCCTTTTACTCCCCTCATAAATGACCCTTTTTTTAGTTTATCCAAAAAGAATATCACCTTGTCATAATTTTAAAAAATAAATTAAAATTTTATTTTATTCTTAATAAAATTATTTACAATCACATAAATATTCAAAAATCATTTTAAACCTCAAGTTGAAAAGTCTTTTTTTTCTTAAATATCAAGTCAAGTCAAAGGATGATGACACATAAATGTAACAGATGAAGTATTAGAATTCACTTGTAAGTGGATTTTTAAATAATTTTCTTTTCAGACAATATGTCATGATAATTTTACTGTATTAATTAAATAATTTTTGAATTCAAAACAAATATATTGAAAAGGATAGATTATGTGAATTATTTCTAAATTTTTTGTTGTTTGGTCTAGATTGTCTAAATCAAAGTGGCCATCTTCTAAATAATATTGCATTATTGTTGTGGATAATTTTTATGTATAAAATTAACATATATTATAATAAGGTTTAAGTCATTAATAGGACCCTAAACTTACTTTAAAATTTCACTTAAACTCGTCAACTCATACTTGTATCTATTAGATCCCTAACTCACCCAAAATTTGACTCACCTAGGCCTTTTTTGCCCACATGGCGCATCGCGTGGTATACACTCACTGTGGGCGTGTGAGAGGTGAGTTTTTTTTTTCAAATTTCCTTTTTTTTTTGTTTTGTTCTTCATGTTATGTTTTTTCAAGATGAGAACCACCATTTGCCACTATGTTTATCAGAAAAAATAGAGACCACCACCCTACCTCCACTCACTCCATTATTCTAAAAGATCTTCTTCTTCAACCAAGAAAATATTGAAACATAAAGAAAAAAAAGAAGATAATAAATCTGAAACAAAATGAAAAAGAAACAAATCCTTAAAAATCATTTTCTTGATTATTAGATGGAAATAACCTATTCTTTCATTTTAATAATTTGTCAATTTTTGTGTTAAAGATTAGTACTTTTGTGAGCTTGTTAAATTAATTTTTCATGGATTTTTGTGTTGAAATTTCATGCCATTATTAGGCTTGAAATAAGGAAGATATGCATGAAGATGGCGATGATGTTGCTTATGAAATTCCCTCAGTTCTTCACTGGTATGTGTTTGACTTTGTTGGATTTTGTTTGTGTTCTCACTGAAAGTGGCAATGGGGAGGGCGGGCAGGGTAAATGAAGGTAGCAGCGATGGTGGGGAGTGGGTGGGTGGGTGGGTGGGAGGGGAGGGGAGGGGGTTTAAATTATAAATATATTTTTTGACTCATAATTTAAAAAAAAAAAATTAATTCATCTGTCACGTGTCCTTTTTTAATTGATCTTTTTGTCATGTCATGCGAGTGTGATATACACATTATATTCTTGTGGCTAATTATCGAAATGTGTCTAATTAGTACACAATTTGAGTGATTTAAGTGTTCAATAGGTATAAAACTGAGTTAAGGTGCCTAAGTGAATTTTGTGACAACTTTAGAGAGCTATAAATGACTTAAGCCTTATAATAATACTATATTATTAACAATTTTTTCCTAACATTTACCATCATTATTCTTTTTAACTCAATATTAATCTTAAAAATAATTTTAAAATAACACTTAGCAATTGCACATTAGGAGCACATTCATTAATAATATTTGTGTAATTATTTTGAAAATAGTTATGCTTGTTCATATGAGATATACGTTCGATATATTACTACTATTTAGAAGAGTGAAGAAGAACAGAGGAGTTCATCAATATGTGTTCTTATTATCGTTCTTCTATATGGTAAGAGTATTTCTGTCATTTTATTAGTACTGATATTTTAAAGATATTGTACAAGTTTAATTTATATGATTGTACTTTTTCAATTTCAAACAAAAAGATCAGAGCATATTCTATTTATTATTACTTGGGTCAACTAACAACTTTTACTTACCTTTTCTGTCATATGGGTTCCATTTTGATTTTTTTTCTTTGGTTTCTCTTGATTAGAATGTTAACTAAAATTTGTATTTTCCACGCAATTGATGGAAATTACATATTGTTATTTTTCATGTCAATTGATTAAAATTATATATTGTTAAAGATTATTCTTATTTATTCCTAATTAATTATTATAAGTAATTTATGTATTAAAAAATTAATAATATTTAATAAAAATAAAATAGACATTTATGACATGTCTCCTTTGACTTCTTCAATCATAATTTTATTATATTACCCCTAATTAATTATTATAAGTTATTATCAATGTATTAGAAAGCCAATAATATTTCGTAAAAAAATTAAATAAACATTTATGACATTCTGCTTCAGTTGTTTCAGCCGTAAGTTTACTATATCACCCCTAATTAATTAATATAAGTCATCTAAAAATTTAAAAATTAATAATATTTAATAAAAAAGGTAAAATATGTTATAAAATATAAAGTAAGTACAACAAGAATAGAGAGAGACGAAAGAGATTGATTATTATTTTTCTTGAGAGATTCTTGAGGGGTTGAAGTACAGTGAAGGAAACCCCCTTTATTTATAGGAAAAAAACTAACCTTGGGTTTTTAACTTTTCCATAAATTGATAGTCACTATATATGGTAAAGTAGACATTCACTATATATGGTAACATATTTATAACTCTCTCTTGAATGTCTGATTGATAGATAATGTGTCTCGTTAAAAACTTACTAGAAAAAATTAAGTGAAGAAAAAGAGAGTGCACATCTTTAACAATACACATTTAAGCTGACTCATTAAAAAACTCACAAGAAACATCCAGTGGGACAAAATCTTGTAAGGAAAAAAGAGTACAATGTGTATTAACTCCCCCTAATGAGAACATTCTTGAACCGTTGCATCCTGATATTGTGCACCATTTTCTTGAAAGTTGTAATTGAAGGAGACTTAGTGAATAAATTAGTCACATTGTTACTTGAAGGAATCTGTTGTATGTTAATATCACCATTCTTTTGTAGCTCGTGTGTATGAAAAATCTTTGGCAAAATATGCTTCGTTCTATCTCCTTGAGTCCTCCCTTAAGTTATGTTGTGCATGTTGCATTATCCTCATAAAAAAATCATAGATACTTTGTCACATTTTAAATCATATTTTTCGTGAATGAAATATATCGTGAACCTCAACCACACATACTCGTGATTTGCTTTATGAATAGTTATTATCTCAGCATGATTTGATAAAGTGGCTACAATAAACGTCTTTGTATATCTGTAAGATGTGGTAGCACCCTCACATATGAACATATCTCTTATTTAAGATCGAGCTTTATACGTGTTAGCTAAGTACCCAGCAGCAGCATAACCAACAAGATCGGGACTACAATCTCCAGAATAAAATAAGCTCATATGTTTGATCTTATTTTGATGTCTTCTAGTATGAGCCGAACTATATTTTACTAACAAATTGATCGAAAGGCTATATCGGGTCTTGTAGTTATTACAAGATACATTAGTACACCAATTGCACTGGGATATATAACCAATCCAATTTGATATATTTCTCATTCCAGCAAATAATATATTGTTTTTGAAAACTCTCCAAGAGTTCCAATAATTTTAAAGTTATAAGCTTATACAATATAAGGATTATAAACTAATTTCTCAAAAAAATTTATATACTTCAAATATTTTGAATCCTTAAAAAAGTTTTCGTATAAATTGTCAAGTGAAAATATTCAACATTAAGTGACATCTTCAAGTATTTGGACTGCAAATCAAATAAGTTTTATGTTTACCAAGATGCATCCTTTCATGTTACTTGATAAATATTTCTACGTAGCATACTTAAATAAATATAGAATCCAGATTCTCATAATCTTTTACAATATTAAGTCAATATTGTATCAAAGATATTTATGATATATTATTTTGTATCGATTCACAGTGTGACATAACATTAGGAGATTTCATCACTTCATTATTTTCAGGTACCTGAACCTCTCATAAGGTTTTATGAAGTGTTATGTTGTAGGTTTTCAAGAGCACATTGCCTTCTTATTATGATTATTTGCTCCTTATCCTTTTCAAGTATTATTTCATTTGGAATCGATTGGTCTACCACGCTTTACGCATCCTTTGAGGACACAAAATAGGAGCACTTGCGGCTTAATATGAGATGCTTTCGATATTTGACTTGAATTATCTTCTGAATGAGGATCTGATGATAATTCTTAACACATTTTATAGCTTCTTATAATCTCCCCCTTATGTTAGTAAAACTAACATCTTTGTGCATTATGGTATATTCATTAATCGTATTTCGCACATAAAAATTATTTGATGGACTACGCATGATTTCTAACTCAGAGCCGACTTTGAAGGGGAATTAATCATAATTTATTGATTTGATGCATACAAGTAATTTTGTATATAATATTTCAAATCAACACATGAAGCTTTTGTTCTCATTAGTAATGGTTAAGGTATTTATCGAAGACGTTTAAAGCTAAACCAGCATTATCAAGATGAGTTATCTTGATTTACACAACTTAAAATTATGCTCTTAACTCAATTTTACTGAGCAATAACTTTATGAATGTCAAACTGCAGGTTGACAATAAACGTACAAGTGATCATCTTATATTGATGCATCTTAATAGATTACATGACTGGTGAATGGCTCCCATATTCAACTTTTATGCTTTTTGGATTTTGAGGGATCAAATCCCAACATTGGTTGGTCCAACCAACTTATCATGAGAACAAGCAACATTAAAAGTTCATGAAGAATTTTCTAGTTCTTTAATATATGTTTACTACTCACTATGCACATCTTTGGGATGACGTAATCGTTCATGTCAATTTATGAACTTTTACACCAGTAAACTCCAAGTTTATCATGGCAGAAACTTGTTTTTAGTAAATTTCAGATTTAGTACTTTAAAAGTAGATTTCAAAATAACTCTTCTCAATTATTCTGCCTATTTCGGAGGTGAATTGTGATACCACCACAACCAAGTATACATTTGTATCGATAAACTTTTCTAGATATTATCACATTCACCCCAGGGAATGGATCTGTGCTTATAACAATCAAAATTTTTATTCCTAGGAATAAAATGTAATCGTGTCTTAAGCCTATCAAGTTATGATAGCTTATAACCTTTTTCAAAATATTGTTAATTCAAGAGTAAATCGAGGTGTGCATATAATATAGAGAATTATTACCATATTGTCCCTCCATACTTATATTCGTGCATTCAATCACTTGTCTTCTTTCAGATATATTATGCACTGCTACCACATTCATTTTAAGAATGGAGCAAGTTGTCCACTTTCACATTCATCATATATTGTTACCATATTCACTTCATAAAATATAGCATATCAATGGAATATGTTTCATGAATTTTTACCAAACATCCATTATTTTGCCTTAGCCATCATAATATCATCAATATGGTGTATTGAAATTTAAACTCAACATCTTATCCATATAAAGGCGTCTTAGGCTATAACTCGATGAGACTTGAATCCAACATCTTATCATCATGGTGCATTGGAACTTTCTACACAATGTCTTACCCTCTTTAATGAGCTGAGACTTAAATTCATCATATCTTTTAACTATATTGTTCTTCATGAACAAATTAAAAGCATAAGTGGTTCCAAACCTATTATTTTTCCTCAAATCTATCAATAATTATATCATTAGAAGCAAAAGACAAGTAATACAAGGAATTACTAACCTTGAAATTACTTTTAGATTTATAATCTCACCTTGTTTGGGCAGACTCTCGTGCTAATAATGTATTATGAAACATAAAGTAAGTACAACAAGAATAGAAAGAGAAGAGAGAGTGATTATTATTTCTTGTGAGAGGCTCTTGAGGGGTTAAATTACAATGAAGGAAACCCTCTTTATTTATAGGGAAAAATTAACCTTGAGGTTTCTAACTTTTTCATAAATAGATATTCACTATATATGGTAAAGTAGACATTCACTATATATGATAATATAGTAATAACAAAATATATGTAAAATGATAAATTAACTCTTGATGTTTTAAATTAATTCGACCTCTTATATAAGGCTCACTTAGTTTTTTTTCACAAGTACTTTTTATAGTAATTTTATTATATCACTTCTAATTAGTTATTATAAGTCATTTTACTACTTCGCTGCTTCAATCGTGATTTTACTATATTACCTCTAATTAATTAGTATGATCATCTATGCATTATGCCACATAAATTGGAATAGAAGAAAAAATATTTAGAATAATTAAAAACTTAAATTATTTTTAAAATATAATAAGTGAAATAATCCAAAAAAACATTATAACCCGATAAAGAAATAGTATGAAAACACTTCATATCAATGCCACAAAAATTTGGACAAGGAGAATAATCTATATTTTTTAAAAATTACACAAAAAGTATTATAAATTACAATAGGTAGCAATTTAAAATACCTAAAAATAAAATTAATTTACTATGTATTTCAAAAAAATACTATAAATCATAATAATTAACAATTTAAAAAATTTAAAAATATAAAATATTTGGCTGACTCTCAAAGTTATATCACTGTCACTTAGATTAAAATAGACAAAAAAGTATTATAGATCAGAATAATTAATGACTTAAATTATTTTAAAAATATAATTAACTATCAATGTCACAAAAGATTGGACAAGGAGAATAACATAAATTATTTAAAAATTACATAAGAAATATTATAAGTTACATAGTAAACAACTTAAAATATCTAAACACATATTAAAAATATGATTGATTATCTAAATTCAATTTGTATCACATAAGCAGACACCTCTTCGTCAATATGCCTGCTTTCTCCGTGATTTTACTATATTAACCCTAATGAATTATTATATGCCATTTAAGTTTTAAAAAATTAATAATATTTAATAAAAATAAAATAAATATTTATGACATGTCTACTTTAGTTGTTTCAACCGTAATTTTATTATATCACATCTAATTAATTTTTATAAGTCATCTAAGTATTACAAAATATTAGTAATATTTAAGTAAATAAAAAATAGATATAAAATATAAATTAAATCTTAATGTTTTAAATTAACTTGACACCCTATATGAGGTCCACTTAATTTTTTTCACAAGTAAATTTTTATAACAATGTTATATCACTTCTAATTAGTTATTATGAGTCATTTAACACATGTCAGCTTCGCTACTTCAACCGTGATATTTGATTGACTCTTACATATTAGAAGATTAATCATGTTTAATTAAAAAAAAAAACAAAATAGATATTTATTGACACGGCCGAACTAGGGCCTTGTCGTAATGGGCATCTCAAGTCCATAAAGGATCGGAGATCACCTCCGATACCCAATTCAACCAACCAACATATACCCTGAGTCAAATGACTTCTGAACATATAACAAGATAGAGTAGTTCAAAATGTAATGACTTTGGGATAAACCTATATCCGAGACCAACCCAACCAAGTCAAACCATTCAAACCAAACCAACAACTATAACGTAATCATTCTATTCCATAACATACCCAAGTCCACAGTTTGTCTATACAAAGTCTCTAAAACAATCCAAGAATATCTGATTGGGACATGCCTCCGACCATAGCCAAAACTAATATCCATCTCTAAACCAATAAAGACATAAGAAAACTCAAAGCAAGAAATAGAGCCTTTCGAAGCATGGAAGCTCACCACTTCAAGTCGACATAAGTTGTCCCCAAATCCAAATCACTGAGCAAGAGGTGTGATAGTATGACCAGTGTCTGCATCGCGTAAGGATAAAGTGTCTGAAGACGGTTAGCGGTTGGAGATCTAGTATGTAACTCAAGGATAATGAAAATATAATGCCAACAATTTAAAACCAATCAACCAATGCACATAACTAATGCAAATACACACACACACACACACACACACACACACACACATATATATATATATATAATATATATATATATATATATATACCGTGAAAGGATAGGGAACAAGATTAACATGAACTTTGAAAATATTAACTTGCGTTGTGTAGCATAATCATCATATATCAAGGCACCCACGGTATATATGGGTCTAGATCTCCCCTAACTAGAAGGACCCTAGTGCGTGTAGCCGCACGAATCAGAGAATATCCATAACTGTATATTCCTATATAGGGGACGCGAACCTCCCAACATAATCAAGGTGAATTAAGCATCAATACATATATTATGGAGGACTAAAACCGCCTATTCATATATTCATTTGAGGGAATCAAACCACCCGATCACAAAGACACTTGCATCGGCTAGCATGGTTTTCATTGTTAGTCATTTGGACATTCACTTTCATAGTTCAGCTACACATCCTGCTTTAAAGCCCAATTAAAATATCCATTACACGTACAAAATCATTAAATCAATTACTTACCAAGGCATCCCGTTGGCATACCAACACCAGTTGCAAGCGTATCACATGTCGTTACCATTATTAATCAATTGTTCATTTGGGACTCGAAATTATTATCTAACAAAGACAATAACTCAATTCAACGTGTTGGAAATTGAACCCATGTAGCTAATTAAACACCAAGATTATAATTCAAATCAGTGTATAGCCAATGAGACCTTTACAAAATCAATTACCAATGATTCAAAATATTTAGGCTAATGCCTTAATTTAAAACATAATTCAACATATGACTATTTTGTTCTCTTAGACATTTTCACAAACATATTGAGGGCATACCCTTACGAACACCAAAATCAAAGTAAAACCATCAAGTTTAGGGTAACCATGACCTAATTGTTAAATTACAATTACCAAGAAACCACATGTGCAAAACCATCCTTAAAACATGTATATTCACAATTTAAACCAATAGTAAACAATACTCAACAATATGTAACAAAACCCTCAACATTGATTTTCAAAACCACCTTTAATAATACATAAACAAAGCTTTAAACACATCATTATCATGAACTAACGATGAGCAAAGAGTCACATACCTTATTCACAAAGATTCACAGAAAGATTTTGGTTTTTAAGCCTCTAGATGAACACCTTGTAGAAACCCAAGCCCAATCTTCAAGAGAGAGTTTAGAGAAGATTTTGAGAGTGTTTTGATCCTTTGATAGTGAGTAATAAAAGACCAAATAGTGTTATAAGACGTGGGGTCTTAAGGGTTTGGGGTGAAAAATGTTTAAAATGTCCCTAGCATAAAAGTTGAAAAATATGCGCAAGAGGGTATGACTTGGCCCCCAAACTCATACACACGACATATGAGTAGTACCCACCACTTGTATCCTAGACAGAAAGATGGACTCCAATATTGTCCAACATACGACTTCATAGACCAACTAGTATCCACAACATATGATTCGTACCCTTGAATCATACCTAGGCAACCTACCAAGGGCTTAACATACTGAGCAACATACGAGTGGCTCTCCTATCTCGTACCATCAACATACGACCCTTATGATGTCCATTCGTACCTTGGACAGAAAACAACCAAAATCACACTGAGTAACATACAAACAAGACCCCTAAACCGTACCCACATCATATGACAAGTAAGCATGAGTCGTATGATGATCAGAAAGCTCAACTTAGAAAATTTTTGAAGAGTCAAAAATCAAGGTATTTCATTTATGACATGTCTGCTTTAGCTATTCCAATGGTAATTTTACTATATCACCCCTAATTAATTATTATAAGTCATCTAAGTATTAAAAATTAATAATATTTAATAAAAAAAAGTAAAAAACAATAAAAATTGATAAGCTAACTCTTAATATTTTAAGTTAACTTGACGTCTTACATGATGCCCAACTATTTGGTTTACTCTTAAAATTCTATGAGTGTCACTTAAATTGGAATAGAAGAAAAAATATTATAAATCACAATAATTAAAAATTTAAATTATTTTAAAAATATAATTGGAATGCCACAAAAGTTTATACAAGGAGAGGATTATAACTTACAATATCTAACAACTTAAAATAGTAAATTACAACATCAAAAAGAGTATTATAAATTACAATAGCTAACAGTTTAAAATATCTAAAATTATATTAAAAATATAAGAGAAAAGACATAAAGTCTCCCCTCAACTTGTCTGCCTTTTGCTAAAAGACACCTAACTATACGGGCGCCCTATTACCTCATGAAATTTACCTAAATCGTTGTAAATACACCATTTTGATCAAAATTTTACCTATGCGTGTAGATACGAACAGGAGGCGCGTGGATGCTTAAAAGTTGACTGAAATAACCAATTAAAAGTTGCCACGTGTAATTTATTTTTTAATTAATTTAAAAATTCATTCTTCTCCATTGCTAACTTCATACATCGCCATAACTCAACAACAATATCAATTATAGCAAAAACATCAACATCATCATCACCATAACTCTTTTTCTCCTCAATCCTCTCAATCATCAGCTTTCTATTCAATATTAACAAAAGTTTTTTGTATAAATTTATTTCTATTCATTTTTTGTGCTACTATAAAAAGTTTATTTTAAAAATATCGGATAGAATCGAGCTGAATTTGAAAAGTTTAGTGTATACTTTTCCATTATAAAAATTTGAAAAACCTGATTGAAGAATCGATCGTCCATCCTTAGTCATGACATATATTTACCACAAATTCAAACTTATATGACTGAAATCTAATAAATCAGTTAGAGCAGAAATGGCTTTTTTGTACAAACAGATGATTGAAAGGATTGAGGAAAAAGAGAAGAAGGAAAGATAGGGTAAAAAAATGAATAGAAATAAAACGAATCGAACTCGGGTCAGGTTAAAAGGTTAAACCCGACCTTTTATTAATAATTAATTTAAATTATTAATTAAATAGAGAGTGTCAAACACATGCCTTTTTAAAAATGAGGATTGCTGAAAATTTTAGTCAAAATGGTGTATTTAGAATGGTTTAGATAAGTTTCGTGAGATAATAGGTCACCCGTATAGTTTAAGTATTTTTTTAAAAAAGTTGGACAAGTTGAGGAAATACTTTATGTCTTTTCTCAAAATATAATAAATTATTTAAATTTTATTTGTATCACATAAATTGAGACAAAAATAACATATATTAAATTCGTGCTAGAACAGGTCTTGAATATCTAGTGTGCACATAAATTAGTTGGCATAAAACAATGATGATTAATCATAATTTATGTATTTGCTATTGGCACAAAAATGACGACGAGCAATTGAAATTTTAGTACTTGGTTCGACTTTATAGATAGAGTGAGCATTTTTTACTCTCTTCGTTTTAAAAAGAATGATTTACTTTGATTTCACATAAAATTTAAGAATATAAAAAAGACTTTTTTGAATCTTATAATCTTAAATTAAAATTATGTTAAATATACAAAAATATTTTTTAATTTTATTATTTTAAATATATCATATGAAAAATTAAAATTAAAATATTATAAAAAAATTATTTTTTTTAAATAAACTAAAAACGAAAGTAAATAACTCTTAGTAACGTTTTGTGATTTGGTTTTAGTTGACTAAAATATAAGTGATCTTTGAATAATATCACTTTATTGTTGAGCATAAAATATGTGTTAAGTACTTTTTACTTTCTATATAGTAATATCTCCATTTCATTTTATCCGTCTCAAATTAATTTGGTATTTTATTTTATTTATTATTTTTTATTTATTAAAACAAGATAATCTTTTTATTATTATATTCTTAGTGTAATTACTAATTCCTTATTATTATCATTCTCGAAAAATATTGCAAAGATGAGTATTATTAAGAGTATATTATTAAGAATATAAATAGTATTTTAATATTGATAATTTATCAATATTAAAACTAATAATAAGATATAATTAAGAGAAGCCAAATGATAAAATTATATTATCAATAATTATTTTTTATAGTTGTATTATTTTAATTTGGGAGGAGTAAAATGGGATAAGTGAAGTCTGGGTATTGACTAAAGTATCAAAACAAGTCTGTTAGTTGTCAATCTTTTATTAATTGGAAATATTTTCGTCACTCCAGTTATTTTGTCATCCACGTGGAGGTGAAGCCACCGCTTGATGTATGTACGTGGCTTCGTGCCATGCCTTTTCATCTGCCTCAAGGAGTTGGATTAAATGCTTCTCATCCATGTTGGGGTATATTATTCTGCTGCTGCAATTCTCTCCGACTACTACTCCAATCATAAGGTAATTTCCCTTCACTCTTTTCCTTCTCTTTTATTGTTCATTAATTTTTAGATTTAATTTATGAAGTTCTAATCATTCATATGATTTCTATTCGTTTTGCTCTTCATTTTCAATTTTTCTTAATTTTTAGATTTGGTTGTATAGATTAATAAAGTTTTGGTCTTTGACTTATCAAGAGACAAACTATGAGAAGAATAGGAATTAGGGCATAAATTGATATTAAAAGTTGATTAAAAGTTACAAAACCTAACTATTATCTCTTTACATTGTTTTTAATACGTAAATCTTCTCAACCTACTTTTATAATCTTTATCAGGTTATACTAGTGTGGTACAGATTTTGTTAGCATCTTTTTCAATTCTCAAATTGAGGGAAGTGATTTTTTAAATATAAGTACAGAGTTATCAAATTTGCCCATTAAACCCGAAATGCTAACCATAGCGTTCTCATAATCACATCTAAGAAGCTATAAACTTTTCAAATGTTTGTGCGCTACACTTTAGTTTTTTTTCGAATAATTTTGAAGTTTAAAAAATAATGGTTGTCGAACTACATATCTCTAAAGCATGATCAACAAAGCAGTAAAACGTTATATACAGTTAAGACGCTTAAGACATTAGCCAAACTGTTTATTCTGATTGCTTCCTTTCAGGTTTTCATCTATTCTCCATGCATTCAGACTCCTGAACTTTGATAAGTACCACTTTTTTGCTTGCTTTGATTGTTATACTTTAGCTTCTCCAATTTGCCTGTCACTTTGTTCGTTTATTATTCCTAGATTCACATGGCTTCTTATTGATTGGTTTTTAATTCTTGTGTATAAAATTTCAACATTTTTTATCTTGAGTTTGCTATCACTTCTAATGGTGTAAATTTATTTGAAGAATGAAGAAATACGTTTCCATGGCATGATATGGTATAATTATTAAGAGAACCATATTTGTTTTGATTTTTTCATTAAATGTATGTTGTGATACAGTTTAATTTATGGTTTGGCAACCATGAAAACCCTCATTTTATGCAACCACCGATTTGGTGGTATTCCATGATTTTTTTTTTCAATTATGCCCTTATTCAATATTATATAATCATATTTTATCCTTTATCGTATATTATTTAAATTCACCTCCTACCTCAACTCCCACCCCCACTCATCCACCCACAAAAAATATAATTTTTTTAATTTACTTTTACAAAATATTTAGAACCTTTTTTTCTTACCCTACCTCTACCTCTGCCCTAGACCCCCACTCTACTATCCCACCCATAAATATTTTTTTTAAAAAAAAAAATCATAATTTTCTTCGTTTCCCATCCCCTTATCCTATTCGTTATCATTGTTTTGTGTTAAATATATACAATTGTATTTAGAAAATATTTTTCTTTGTGTAACGAATACCAGAAGATAAGTAAGAAACAATTTGTTTTTCATACCGAACATACCTGCAACATACCCAAAAGATGCATTCATATTTTGTACTTATTATTGGTGGTCACGTTTCAAAACACCAAAAGAAAATGAAATTTGTTAGTATAAAAAATTAATCCGATTATATTTATTTTGGTCTTCTCTTGTATTAATTTTGTTAAAATTACATGAATTTAACAACTTAATATATTTACATGTCATAATTTGTGACAAATTAGCAGGAAGAAAAATTATTTTATTAACAATTATTGATAAATTTAACATTTATAATAATTAATGGTATTTTAGTAAACTTATAGCTATGATATAGTACCATACGGTCAAACCAAACAATAAAACTGTTATTAAATAACAGTGAACGATATAGTCCATGTATCATATTATATCATACTATACTATAGAATGCAATACTATATCATGTATATTATGAAACCATGGCAAATCGTCATCCAAACAAAGTGTTAATTGCTACAAATAATATGGTATTCATACTTTTCGTGGACTTAAAGAGCAAACACTTTCTTGAACTGGAAAATTGAATTTCCAACTGTTGGATCGGGGTTTGTGACAGGTTATACCTAATTGTCCTCCTTATTTGGCAGTTTCTCCTGCTTTTGACATGAAAAGATTGATATAAGCTACATTAGCTCACTGATTCTTATTCATGTCAGGTGAGAGTAGATTTTACTCTAGTGTTGACTATCAGCAGGTGACAGTGAAGGTGGAGTAGAAATTACTGGAAGTATGCAATTAATACGTGGGTTCAGTGATCTCTTGGATATATCGGAGAAAGCCACAAAGACCAGAATTGTAAGTTTCTGGTTCCGAGTGAATTTTACAGTTCAACACCTTTATCATTCCTTATTGTTTTTCTAAACTCTACACAGAGTCTCGAAAAGGTTGTCTTTCTGGTTATTTATCTTCTCATTTGGTTTTTACTAAATTTCAGAGACAAATGTACATCAATTGGAGAAAACAATCACCTGGCCATGGATATATTTGAAAACTAAATAAGAAAAATTTTAACCTAAAAGTACTTAGAAAATTAGTGAGGATAAGTTTTTGCTTGATACTTAATTGTTGGACTGTTAGTTCTTGCATTTGTAATTTGAAAATAGTTATTTTTTTACTTGACTTGAGCATCTACCGAAAATAATTTCTCATTTTCAATTTTTACAAGGTAGGGATAAGATTGTGAATGAACCACCCTCACCAAACTCCATATGTGTGAAATTACACTCAATTTTTTTGTTATTAAAATGTACAACTTAAAAATAAATTGGTGCTCTAATGATTGCAGAAGAAACTGAAAGAAAATTAAGAGGAGACTGGGTGTGGTGTAGGATAACGCATCAACAGGTGATTAGATGAATATTGAATTGTATGAAAAGAATATACGAGATGTTATGAAAATCTGAACATGACTTATCTTCGTTCAATCTATAATTTCCTCCTCTAATGATTATTCAGGTCATGGACCTTACAAGCACACTTTGCTGATTGTTCAGTTTTTAATTATCGAAATATAATAGTTGGTGCTTAGCTTTTCACAGAAATTTCTGTCGACTTGGAAGTGTCCAGCATGACACTGTTTTTAATTTAAATTTTTATGTTTGAATTAATGTGGTGGAATTATATAATTTTACTTAGTTATTTGGTACTTTTTAAGAAACATTGCTCGAGTTTAAAGGATTCTTTTTTGGAGTTTGAACTTCTTTTTTACCAGATGACTTGTTTGATCAAGCGAGCAATAAAATGACATATGCACTTATGCATATCATTGTAGTAATATAAGTGATCTATGCTAGATTTTGGCAAGAGCTTGCTGGGAATACTCACCATGTGGTGCCTTGAGGGAATAAATACAACAGTGGTGAGACTATAAGTTTGTAACAATTGATGGATGCCAAAATGTTTCGCTGGATTAAAGTGTCGTCCTTTGTGTCATTGCTCAACACCCTGTTTGTGTGAGCATCAACAGAATCTGCTGATGGTGTCTACTAACTAAGGAAGACACTTTGGGATTTGGGGTTGTGCCAAGTCAATATGGATCAAACAAAATATGGATCAAACAAAATAAAACAGGGGTTAATACGATCTTTCACTTAGGTACCTCAAGTGAACGATGTTCATTTTTGGCACCTCAAATAGCTATAAGTGTGTCATTTTGACACTTTTCACTGACATGGCATAGGCGCGTGAATGATGAAATTTAGCCGATTTTTAATTTTTTCTCTTCTCAATTACTCCAACCATTTTGCATACTTTTTCATCATTTTTCCACCTTTGCATCAACCTTAAACTCAAATAAGTTCTTCAAATCTCTCAATAGTTGTTCTCTCCCAACACTATTATTTTTTAATTTTTTGATTAAAAAAAAAATCATCTTTTCAGCGTAAAAGAAAAAAAATTATAGACTCAAAATTATTTATTTTGATCATCAATGTCAAATTCATTGACAATTAGTGTTGGTCATCAATGGCGGGCGAATTCATTGAAAATTATTTTTGTTGAAAATTATTCACCGATGCCTCCATGATGATTTGTTGTTGCAGAAAATTTATGGATATGTGGGTTGTTGCAGTGATGAACTATTGCAATGTTGTATTTTGAACAAAGCAGAAGAGAAAAGCAATGAAATTTTGCTATTGTAACCACAATTACTTATGATCATTATTGTTATGGAAGAAATTTTAAAGACATTTTTTAGAGATGAAAATTGAAGAAGATGATTGAGGAGGAGGGGGAGGGCAGCGTTGCTGCAGCTAGGGGTGTACATAGGTCAAGTTGGTTTGGTTTTCTATTGAAAAAAATCAAAATAATTATGTCGGTTTATTAAAACTACAAATCAAATCAAATCAACATAAAATTGATTTTTACGGTTTAGGTTTTAATCTGTTCTTTTGATTTTTCTCGATTTTTGTTAAATCTTTAATTTTTATAATTATTGTGATTGAAGTTTAGATCAAGTATGTTTTCACTCATGTGTTAATGATAAATCACAATTATGAAAAATTGAAGAGCGAAAAAAACTCTTGAAACTAAAAAATAAGATAAAGAATGAAAAGTTTAGGTTTTAAGTTTATATTGGATTTTGGATCATTTTATTAGCAATTAATGGATAAATATTAGTATAAATATCAATCTTTTTGGAATTAATTATACTCTCTCTTACATTTTTAATTACTTTACTCTCTCCCTATTAATATATATAATATAATCGACATATACATAACATTTTGTGTATATGTTGTAATATGTTTAGGGAGTTGAGATTTTTTGTAATATTGAAAACATAAGTCGTGTATTTGTGTAATTTTTAGTATATATTATAACTTAAAGGCTCAAATATAAATATATATATCTACTTTCTAAATATTAAAAATTAATAAAATTAATTGCAAAAGTAGATTATAATTAATATTTTTTTTATAAAATGTTAAAGGCTTAATATATATACAGGCCCCTCAATTATTTGACTTTTTTCATATAAGCACCTCAATTTGGTCACGTACCTATTGAACTCTTTACTCCTTGACAAATGATTTCAATTAAGCTCAATTTGTTGATATGGCGCTGATTTAGCATAGTGCGTGCACTACACGCTATTTGAGAGCGTGAAACATTAAATTTTAACTTTTTTAAAAAAAAATTCTTTATCTTTTTTTTTTCTTTATTTTCTCCTTTCTCATGATTTTTTATTTTTAAAAAATAATTTCTCTCTTCATTAAATTCTGGTGCTCTTCTTCTTCTCCATTTTCCTTTTTCATCTTTCTCTCTTTTATAAATTACAAATTTATATTTTAGACATTAAATTAATGATAAAATAGGTGTGAAAAGTTAGAAAACATATGCTATCAATTAGATTTTGTGCATCGATTGGTGCTTTTTTTCATCATGGCTATCAATGCGTCTTCTTGATCTTTAAAATTTGATGGAATAAATACACCGTGAAGAAGATAGTCACAGTCACACCAGTTGACTTTTTTTTCATCTTCAATTACACACGTTCTCCGAATCGATGAATTAGAGTCAATTTCAACGAAAAGTTTCGTCAGAGAAACTTGAGAACTGATCGAAAAACTCTTAAATCAACGGAAAATTCACTGAATCTTTTCACCCTTTTCTTCTTTCCAAATGGAGTTTTCAACAATGGCCTCCCCTCTATCTCTGAAATTGTGTGTGTGTTCGAAGAAGAAGAAGCAATTTTTTTTTGGGAATTTTTTCTTCATTCTCAATTGAGTCGTTGTGTTATGCGTGTTTATCAGTGAGTGTAGTGTGTGTTTTGGTACCTCTGTTTTGTGAGAGTCATGTGTTTGTGAGATTGTAAGGAAGAAAAGAGAAATGAGGTCTGTGTGTTTGGAAGGAAATAACGGGAGTGGGGGTGGGGGTGGGGGGAAGATGGGGTAGGCTGCAGTGGGGGGAGGGGGTGTATTAATGATATTTTTATAAAAAGAAAAATAGATTTAATTATGTTAGAAAACTATTTTTATGATTATTTTAAGTTAAATGCCACGTGTCGTTATTTAATTCGTCACTTTGCCACATCATCAACGTGTATATTACACGCAGTTCACATTTTTTACCACGTCAGCAAATTGGGCTCAATTGAAACCATTTGTGAAGGATTAAAGGGTTCGATAGAGACCTGACTAAATTGAGGTGCCTATACGGGAAAAGTAAAATAGTTCAGGGGTCTGTATATGTATTTCGTCATTTTAAATTTTATATATATATACACATATATGAACACGCACACACACACACACACATATATATATATATATTATGTCGGTTTGATTTGAGTTCGGTTTGACTTTTTTTTTTTGTTAACACCAAATCAAATCAAGAAGTCAGTTTTTTTTTCAAACGCCTAACCAATCAAATCAAACAAAATCATAAGTTATTTTTTTTTCTCGGTTTGGTTTGACTTGATGGTTTGATCTGTACACCCATAGCTGCAACATTAGTTTGCAGGGAAGGGGGTTGCTGTAGCAACCTTGAGGGTAGTGGGGTGGCAGCAATCTTATGGTAGTGGTGGGATGGGGTACTTAGAGAAGATGATAGCGGGGGTATTTATTTATTAATTTTTTATTTAAAATTAAAGTTAATTATTCAAAAATTAATTTTTTAAATTATAATTTATTTAAAATTATTATTTTAAACAAGAACGCTATATGTCTTTTTTATATTGGTGGAATGCCATGTCAGCAATCGTGTGTATTACACACACTTTGTAAAATCAGTTGATTGTAAAAAATGTGTCCAAATGACAAGGTTAATAGCTGGTTGAGGTGTCAAAAATGAACATCGTCCACTTGAGGTGTATAAGTGAAAGATCATGCCAAATTCAGGGGGCTGGCGATGAATTTGGCCATATATTTTTGTGAACTATACATCATTCATGTGCTTATGAAATTATAAAACTCAATATAGTACTTTCAAATGTTGGGTCGATGCTCAGCACGGGCATGATTCATTTAGTCTTTTTTATATACTAGTTTAACCTCATGTGTCTCGCACGTATAACGTTTGATAATTTAAAATTAAATGATTTTTTTTATTACGGAGATTTAAATCTTTCATATTTTAATATAATAATATAAATATAAATAAATGCACATATACGTTTTACCACTAGAAGTTTTAACTGGTTGATGGATTATTATTTTTGCGTTTGTCATATAATATCTCTTTTCCTTGTTCCACATGCTAAGAGAAACACATCAATTTGAATCATATTTTATGAGGTTTTTCTTTAATATTTAATTTTTTTTATTTTTAAAGTTAAAATTTTACAAAATCATTGATTACATTTTTATTACGTACTTAAAATTTTTTAAAATCTAGCATTTCTTAATTTTTTTATTCTAATAATTTTATATTTATTATTAGATTTTTTACTAGAACTGAAAACCATTGTCACTGATATCGATTGATTTGTCACAGCTTGTAAAAGGAGTCTTCTCGCTGTGGCTGACACATTTTCGTATTCTGTAATTAGCAATAAGTGTGAAATAATGAGTGCATTGAATCACATTTAAATAGATCAAAATAATTAACTTAATGGATAAGTTGGGTCATCAACCACCAAAGCTCATTTATCAGCTTCTCAATATTGTTAAGTGAAAGAATTTGTTGTCCTTGCTTGGGCTAAAGCCAACTACAACTTTATGAATCTTTCTTCCCCATAATACTCAGCCATGTCTATTGTCCTTCTTTTGAGGATAGAGCTTCACCGAGCATAATTGAACCTGAAAAGAAATATCAAACATTAAGAGTTGTGGTGGAATGAATAAGATCTTTTAATTTCTAGAGCATTATATTTTTTTTGAAATAAAATAGATGGGTTGAATAAAAATGTTAAAATTTTAAATATTTAAATAAAGATGTTAAGATTGTAAACATTCTTTGTGACATCGTCTTCACACCTAATCAATAAAACATGTTTATGAAGTTTCTTTGCAGTTACATTGAGTTAATCAAGATGCATGATAACAAAATCTTTTAAATTTCTGATCAGTAAACTTATAAAGTCAAGAATAGTATTATACATCCAACAAAATAATAACTTATATATAGGTACATTTTTAGAAATTACAAGTTTAATAGAAAATGTTGTCTGCTGAAGAGGGAAAAAAATTTAGTCGTAGGCAAG
Source organism: Capsicum baccatum var. pendulum (assembly GCA_030864225.1). Taxonomy (NCBI): domain Eukaryota; kingdom Viridiplantae; phylum Streptophyta; class Magnoliopsida; order Solanales; family Solanaceae; genus Capsicum; species Capsicum baccatum. The sequence goes on from CM061560.1 coordinate 165,982,440, forward strand.
TTAAATAATTAGATGTAATTCAAAAATTTGTATAAAGTTCTAAATATAAAAGGAAAGTAATTAAATCATTAATTTTAAATAGAGTTTTGATTGATTTAAAGTCGGAAAATAATTATATGATAATTTTAAAATATAGTATTAAAATTAGTAGTTAACTGTTTAGTACAGTTTTTTTTAATTTTTTAAAAACTTTTTTTGCCTAATTATGGTGCTAAGTGAAAAGAATTTTGTGGCCTTATTTTTGGACTACCCAACGCAACATAGAAAAAAATCCCAAGTTTTTTTTTTATCATAAATTTAAAAATTTAACTATAATAACAAAAATCTTCTCTTTCTCTTTGTAGGAAAGATTTGTATCAAATTTTATTTGGGTACTGAAAAAAGTATTTTATTTTTATTATAAAAGGTTTTTATTTTTTTTTGTAACATTATAGTCTATATTTAATATTACTAAAATAATTAAAAAAAATTGTGAAAAGATAATTTTATTTAAAAATAAAATTTTTAATAAAGGGTAAAAAATTCATATTACTTTTTAAATTTTTTTATATTTTTAATATATTATATAGATTATCAATTATAGATATAGATTATAAATTATAAATATAGATATATATTATAAATTATAGATATAATAAATATAGATAGATTATAGATCTAGTAGTACGTTCGGCATGTTTATTAAAAGTCATCTAAGAAAAGTTAAGGGCATTTAATTAATTTCAATTTTTTCCTATGATATTATCTTACGTGTACTTTACTTTGCATCAGAACAGACACGTAGCAATTGGTTCTTCAGATCTTTTAATAACCTACACCTCTTTCTCTTTCCTATGGTATTTATCGTTCTCTTCTGTGTAATTCCGTGTATGAATGTATTCTTCCTTTAGTGTACTCTCTCCCTTTTAAATATCTTAAATTTTGTAATTTAATTTTTTATTTTTTATTAATCAAAAAAAAATAATTTTTTTATATTTTATTCTTTGCATTAATTATTTTTCTTTAAATTAAAATATAAACATCATTTAATAAAAATATTATGATAAACTAATTATGTTATTAATTATTTTTTGTAATTAATGTGTCATCTTAATTTGCGATGAGTAATTTAAAACAGAGGTAAGTTTTTCTTGCTAAATTTAGTTGCAACTAATTAGTCAATTTTTCTATGTTTTCATGTTTGAGTAACTTGATTAACCAGAAAATTTAGTTATTAGCTGTTGTAATGTAAACTTTGTTCTTCTTCTAATTCTTCTTTATTGATGATTTATCTATGAAAATTTTGTAGTTGTTATAACAGAATTCTGATGTCTCTTCTCTATGTCTCTACCAGATATATTTGCGTTAATAACTCATATAATCAGTCAACTATATATTTTTATTTCAGAAAATTACTTTAACTTTAATTTTACCTCAAAAGTCAATCAACTATAGATTTTTATTTTAAAAAGTCACTCAACTTGAATTTTTACTTCAAAAGTCACTCAACTATCATATTTTTATTCTAAAAGTAACTCAATCAAATTATTTTCTTTTAAATAAATTTTAAAAAGTAAAAAGTATTCCTTAATGATCATTTTATCCTTATTTCTCCAAATTAATATCGCTTCTTCCTCTTTCTCATTTTTTTCTTCTTTTCACTTTCTTTCCATAAATATTTTCATAAACCACACATTATAATCTAGGAACTGACAATTAAAATTGTACGAACTGAAATTACTATCATATTTTATATATGCATGTTATTTTTATTTTGTCTTTAAAAAAAAAAATAAAGAGAGGGCAAAAGAAAATAAATAAAATAAACTTATAAAGTACTCCCTTAGTTTTATTTTACCCGTTTCAAATTGGAATGACACAACTACTAAGAAAATTAATGATTGATAATGTAATTTTATCATTTTGTCCCTTTTATTGTGTCTTGTTGTTAGTTTCAATATTGATGGATGATCAATACCAAAACACCATTTATATTCTTAATGGTGTACTCTTAATAGTACTTATCTTTGCAACATTTTCCAAGAATACTAATAATAAGGAGTAAACAATTACACTAAGGGTATAATAAAAAAAATTTATCTTATCTTGATAAGTAAAAAAGGACAAATAAAATGAGACATCAAATTAGAAAATTTGATATGGGTAAAATGGGACGGAGGGAGTATTAAAAAGGAGAAAAAGGAAAGTGCACGATAGTTTAGTTTATTTTATTTTTTCTTCCTTTTCCCTATTATTTTTCCTTTTTTCCTTTTCAAAGACAAGAATAATAAAATGCAAAGAGAAAATATAATAGTAATTTCATTTTGTATAATTATAATTCTTAATTTTTAGATTATACCATAAATGTTAGAATTATGAAAAACTTATGAGAAGAAAGTGAGAAGGAGAAGAAAAATGAGAAAGAGAAAGGAGAAATATTATTTGAGGAGTATAAGGATGAAAAGGTTATTAAAGGAATATTTTTTATTTTTTAGAATTTTATTTTAAATAGAAATTTCACATAAGCAAATTCTATTATATTAAAAAAATTAAATAGATAGAGTGATATTTTGTGTAAAAATATGATAGTTGAGTGACACTTTTGAAGTAAAGATTAAAGTTGAGTAACTTTCTAAGATAAAAATGTATAGTTGAGTGAAATTTGAGATAAACATTAAAGTTAAATGAATTTTTGAGATGAAAATTCATAATTGAGTGACCATATGAGTTATTTCTATCCAATTTGTGGTTATTGTCTTTTTCCACGTGTCTTCTTCGTCTAGATGTCTCTTTTTCTTCAACTTTTACTTGTATTATTTTTGGGTTATAATTTTGGAATTCTATGTTGAAATTTCTCTCCATCATGAATAATTTTTTGTGAAGGAAGACTCAGATTTTCCAGAAGAGGATTGCGACTCTTTGCTTTTTCTAATTAGACTAGGCGGCTTATGCCGTGCTATGCACGATCCAATATTGATCCTTTAAAATTTTACGTTATATATAATTTTATCATTTAATTAATACCTTCATTTATTTGATTGATAAATTTTAAGTTAGACATATATTATTATATTTAGATTAATGAAATTTGTATGACAATATTTTAAGTTGTTTAAACTTTTGTGGCATTGATAATCAATTCTATTTTTTAAATAATTTAAGTTTTTAATTATTATAGTTTATAATATTCTTTCTTCTATTCTACTAATTTGAAGTGACATAGTAAAATTATTACTACTATATATAAGCATGAGTGGCAGTTGAAAGCAGGCAGCTGCAAGTAGGCAGCTAGCGGTTGACATGCCTTCTTTCACCTGCCTGTTTGTTTCGTGATTTTACTATAACATTCCTAATTAATTTATTTTTTAAGTGATCCCATATAAGACGTCAAGTTAATTTAAGACATCAATATTTTTTTTTTATCATTTTATGCTTATTTTATTTTAGGGGAAGACTATGAGCTATGGAAAAGGATCACTGATGGACCAACTATTTCAATGAAGTTGGTTGATGGTGTACAGGTCAAGAAAGTGAGAAGTGAATTTACTGCTGACGACTTGGTGGCATTAAAGAAGAATGCTAAGGCTAAGAACATTTTAGTCTATGGACTAGGACCAACTGGGTACAACAGAGTGTCAAATTGTACCACTGCCAAGCAAATCTGGGATGCCTTAATCAATGCACACGAGGGCACCTCTCAGGTAAGGAAGTTCAGAATTGACCTTCTCTTTACTGAATACGAGACTTTTAAGACAAATGAGAATGAATCTAATGAATCCATTCATGAAATGATGATAAGACTTACTGCTTTAACAAATGAATTGACTTCCTTGGGAAAAGTCATCCCTGTTGAGGAATAATTTGAAAAGGTGTTAAGGGTATTGCCTAAGTCTAAATGGGATGTTAAGGTCACTGCCATTAAGGAGGTAAAGGATCTCACTCAGATGAAACTGGATGAACTAGTACGGAACCTAAAGACTTATGAAATACAAGTTGATGGAATCAAGAAAGAACTGACAACTCCTGAGAAAACCTTGGATTTGAAGGCATAAGACAGTGATAAAGAAATTAAACTTGATGAAGAACAAGTTGCCTTCATAACTAAGAACTTCAACAAATTCTTCAAAAATAAAAAGGAAACAAGTAGCAAGAAATGTTCAAAATGACAATCTTAATGGATGCTACAAGTGTGGTAAGATGATCATCAAATCAAGGACTGTCCTGTCTGAAAAATAGAATAGATAAAGGAAAAAGCTGAAAAGGAATTGAAAGAATAGGCCAAGAAAAGGGAGAAGGAAGAATATGCTGTGGTAGCCATTTGGGGCTCTGATTCAGATGAGTTAGGTGATGAAGAAGTTGATGAAACTGCGCTCAGGGATATTGGAGATTCAGACTTGGAAGAAGAAGATAGTACTTCTGAGGGAAGTATACTTGAGCTTAAAGAAAAATTACATTTATTTCCTAAAACAAGACTTGTTTCCTTAGATGAGTGCTCTAATTGATGATTTTCAAGAATTTACTTTTGATAGGGATGAGTCATTCAACAGTCTTGAAAGTCTGAAATTTGACTTCATTGATTTAGAAGCTTGCAAGAACAATGTTGAAAAAGAAAACTGCACTCTTAAGGAACAGGTTGGGCAACTTGACTCTTCAAATGTTACTCTTAAGTCTGAAGTCCTAAAACTCACACTTACTAAAAAAAAGAAAAAAATCAAAAGTAAGGAACAAAAAAATGTTTAACTTGAATTAATCAAGTATAAAAAGAATGTAGTGATGCGAAAGAAATGACGAACAAACTAAGACAAGAAGTCTCTAAACTAAAATTTGTTCTTAAAAGTGAAAGCAGGTGGATAAATTCTTCAAGAATTGTTTATAAGCTGAGTGAAAGAAGTCACAGTGAAAAAACAGGATTGGGTTTTCACAAAAGCCTTGATACTACTCAAGATTTGTGTTATATCTGTGGTAATTTTGGACATCCAACTACTGAATGTTCAGTTTCTACCAAAAACAGATCTAGGAGTATAAATCTCGCAAATAAACTAGCTCAAACTAATAAAAGGGAAATCAAACCTGGTCAGAGAAATAGGTCACGTAACCTATTGCCTCCATGGACTAGAAGAAATTTGATTCATCTATTTACTCATAAAAAAGGACTCAATCTTGTCTGGATTTCTAAATCTAACCCCTAATTCTCTTTTGCAGGTGAAAGTGAAAGGAAGCAATAAACATTGGTACCTGATAGTGCTTGCTCAAGACATATGACTGGTGATAAGAAAAAATTCCTTTCACTCTCCAAAATAAGTGGAGATGGAGTTTCTTTTAGTGATGGGACAAAGGGGAACATTACAGGATTTAGAAAGATTGGAACATCTGAATCAAGGACATTGGAGGATGTTTACCTTGTGGAGGGATTGAATCACAACCTTCTTAGCATATCACAACTGTGTGATAAAAGTAACAAAGTTGTTTTTACTTCTGTAGGAGTCATATCTAAATGACATTGGAGGGTATTTACCTTGTGGAGGGATTGAAGCACAATCTTCTTAGCATATCACAACTGTGTGATAAAGGTAATAAAGTTGTTTTTACTTCTGTAGGAGTCAAAGTAAAAAAGATGAATACCAAGGAGGTGGTGCTTACTGCAAGAAGATACATGAATGTGTACAAAGCTGACATAATGACAATGCTAGGAACAAAACTAACCTGTTTGAGTGCTATAGAAAATGATCCCCTCATTTGGCACAGAAGACCTAGACATGCAAGTCTAAAACATTTAGCAAACTTTCTTCTAAAGATATGGTGTTGGGTTTTCCAAGACCAAGTTTAAGAAAGAAAAAGTTTGCAGTGCTTGTGTAATGGGGAAGAAGGTAAAGTCCTCTTTCAAATCAAAGAACCATGTTAGCACAATCAAGTGCCTTGAACTGATTCATATGAATCTATGTGGACCAATGAGACTTCAAAGCAGAAGTAGAAAAAGGTATTTTTTGTGATTGTTGATGATTATTCCAGATTTACCTGGACATTATTCTTAGCTTTCAAAGAAGATGCCTTTGATGTCTTTACTATATTTATCAAGAAGATTGAAAATAAACTTGGCACTTCCGTAATTTCTATAAGATCTGACCATGGTATAGAATTTTAAAATCTCAAGTTTTTAGAATTCTGTTTCACAAATGATATAGATCATAATTTCTTTGCTCCCAGGACACCTAATCAAAATAGAGTATTAGAAAGGAAAAATAAGACTTTGGAAGATATGGATAGAATAATGATGCTTGCAGGAAATTACTAATAACCTTTGGGCTGAGGCAATCAATACTGCTGCATATATCATAAATCGATGCATGATCAGGCCCATTCTAGAGAAGACTCCCTATGAATTATTAAAATGGATAAAAACAAGCATTTCTCACTTTAGAACGTTTGGTTGTAAATATATCATTCATAATAATGGGAAAGAACATTTAGGAGAATTTGATGCAAGGATTGATGAGAGAATCTTCCTAGGATACTCACATCATAGTAAGGCATATAAGGTCCTAAACAACAGAACAAATTGCATTGAAGATAGTGTGCATGTAGTATTTAACAAATCTTGTGCTAAGACTAATTTGTAGGAAGAAAGTGATTCTGAAGAACAAGTTGCACAACATAGTCCATCAACTAAAGGAAATAAACATGCAGGCACGTCAACAGGGGGAACTGATTCTGGAGGCACACTGATAGGGGAAACTGAACCACCAACTACTCCAGCTCAAGTAAATCACAGTAATTCAAGTAGCTCACAAGGATTGGTCCCAAAAGGATACAAGTATCAAGGATCTTATCCTATTGAAATATTCTCACTAATCTCACCTCAGGGGTCACTATAAGATTTGGGTTGAGGAGCATGTGTGCTTTCAAATCCTTTCTATCAGAAATTGAACAAAAGAAGGTGAATGAAGCACTTCTTGATGCTAATTGGATCATAATTATACAATTAGAGTTATATTAGTTTGAAAGAAGTAAGACGTAACACTTAGTTCTATCTCCAAAAAGTAGAACTGTGATTGGAACTAAGTGGGTGTATAGAGATAAGGTTGATGAACATGGAACAGTTAGAAGGAACAAGGCAAGATTGGTGGTCTAAGGATACAATCAAGAAGAAGGCATGAACTTTGATGAAACTTTTGCTCCTGTGGCAAGAATTGAAGCGATCAGGCTTCTTGTAGCCTTTGTTGCTTATATGGAATTTATACTTTATCAAATGGATGTAAAGAGTGCATTCTTGAATGAATTTTTCAAAGAGGAGATGTATGTCAACCACCTGGATTTGAGAGTGAGAAATTTCCTAATTATGTTTACAAGTTCGACAAGGCTATGTATGGAATGAAACAAGCTCTAAGAGCTTGGTATGAAAGATTGCCAAAATTTCTTTTAGAGCATGGTCATACTAAAGGTAAAATTGACTATACTCTTTTCTTACAAACTAATGGAAATGATCTGTTGGTTGTGCAGGTATATGCCAATGACATCATTTTTGGCTCCATAAACATGAACATGATTTATGACTTTGCTAAACTCATGAGTTGTGAATTTGATATGAGTGTGATGGGCGAGCTAAATTTTTTCTTAGGATTGCAAATCAAACAAACAACTTCTGGAGTCATGATTCATCAACAACAGTATGTCAAGGAACTTCTTAAGAGGTTCTCTATGAAAGAATTAAAAGAGATCAGCATACCAATAGCCATGCCACTAAGCTTGATATGGATGAAACAGGTCTTGACGTGGAGCAAAAATTATTTAGAGGAATGATAGGATCATTACATTTCCTCACATCAAGAAGACTTGATGTTGCGTTTAGTGTGGGATCATGTGCAAGGTTTTAAGCAAATCATAAGGAATATCATCTTAAATCTGTGAAGAGAATCTTTTATTTTTTAAAGAAACCATCGATCTTGGCCTATGTATCCTAAATGTAGTAATTTTAACTTAGTGGGTTATTCTGATGCTGATTTCTTAGTTCATGTCTAATCACCTGGTCCACTCAGAATCAAAACTCAGTAGCTCTATTCGCTGTTGAGGCCGAGTATATTGTTGCTGGGTCATTTTGTGCTCATTTGTTGTGGATTAAACAACAACTCATGGATTTTGGTGTGGATGTAGGGTGCGTTCCCATTTTTTGTGACAATACAAGTGCCACTAATATTGAAAAAAATCTTGTCCAACATAAAAAAACTAAACATATTGATATTAGACACTACTTTCATAGAGATAATGTTGAAAAGGGTCTTATATCTATCATGTTCTGTTTTGCTGAAGATCAAATTATTGATTTATTCACTAAGGCATTAAGCAGAGAATATTTTGAATGGAATACAGTATTTTTGGGGATGATTAAAATTGTATAGATCACCCTTAATGATTGACTAGAAAAATGATGTACTCTCAAGTTATTTTTGTTGATTAATCCAGTTTTGCACATTTAGTTGTGTGTCCTAATTCCAAAATTTTAGAGTGAACTGACTTATTCGTGTATTAATTTGTACAGAGATGCTGAAACACTCAAGAAATTTTTCCATATTGTTCAAGATTTAAGGTACGATTATATATTATGCATTTTGATGTGCTCTCAAGTTATTTTTGTTGATTAATCCAGTTTTCCACATTTAGTTGTGTGTCCTAATTCCAAAATTTTAGATTGAATTGACTCATTCGTGTATTAATTTGTACAGAGATGCTGAAACACTCAAGAAATTTTGTCCATATTGTTCAAGATTTAAGGTACGATTATATATTTTACATTAAAATGTATAAAGTTGAAACAATTGTGCTACTCAGGTCCTTAATTACTCCAATCCACCAAAATCCCAAGAGTCCTATTTTTTCAAAAAGCTGCCGCAACTTTCCTATCACCACTGCACATTTCTACATTATCCATCCTAAACACCTTAACTCCATTTCCATTATGTTTCAACTTCTTCTTTTTTCGCTCCTTATATATGTTCCATCATCTCTCTCTCCTCATTCATTCACAATCTCTGGAGCCAATTTTGTTTTCTGATTTCTCTTCACTATGGCATCCTTTTCTTCATCTGCTAACTTACACCTCATCTGCCTCTCCTTCTACTGCCATCATTGTTCACCCCATCACTAATGAAATACCTTATATTCCCCCACCATTCCAATCATATTGTCTGATTTCTCCACCTGGACTAATTTTAAAAACCATTTTTCTCAATTTTCCCTGGTCCTTAGTCCTTTCCCAACCCCACTTCATAAGTTCCTGTTCCTCTCCAAATTCCCGAATCCGATGATATTTGGATTGTTAATTTTGTTCCCAGAAAAACATGATCTCAACCTAAGCACAGACATTCATCCTTTCCCATTGTTGTTGAAGACGATGACTTTACTGAATCTCGTCCTTTTGTTCTCTCTCCTAGAAATCCTCACACTTGCCATCATAAGTAATAAGAAGAGGTATCTTTAGCTGAAGTACTTTACGCTAGCAAGAAGAAGCGTGTTTCCAGTCCTGCTCCTTCTCCTCCATTTTTCTCTCAAGATATATTGCTTTGATCTGTGCATAAAGTCAAAATAGTAAAATAAATTATTCCTAAACCCTCCGCCTTTCGTACTCCCTATGCTACACCAAAGTCCATCCTTGATTTAAGATCTTCATCCTATTCCAAATCCACCCCACTAAAATCCTCTACCCATTTCAAAAAATAGGTCAAGAAACCTATTCATTCTCATTCCTCCGATTTTGAGGCACCTACGACTGCTCTTGCTGAGTAGGATCTAGACTTTGAGCTTGAGGAAACTCCTAGACACCTTGACTCTCAAGCGAATCATGTTCTTCACTTTCAAATGCGCAAGCTAGCTCGGGAACGAGTAGTTACTGCTTTTGGGGGCCCTAAGATGGGTATTTTGTTAACTAAATAGGCGGCACAGGGGTGGTCACACTTGTTTCTTCAAGGTGATCTCCAACGAAAGTTTGGCAAAATTGAGGTTTATGAATTCTACACCAATGAGGTTGTACTTGGAGAGATATTTTCTACTACTCTAAGGAGGACCACTATCAACCTAGTTTTTGATGATATTTCTAGTATTCTGCATATTTTTATGGGGGGTTGGGGTTAGTACATCAAGTTTACTTGGCCTTCACTTGACAATCTTGCTTTTGCTCTTTGACATATCTCAGAAATTTTCTAGTAATCCTTACCTTCTAAATCATCGTAGGGTTCTTAAGCGGGAGATGTCTCCTCTTCATCAACTTTTCTTTGATTTTGTCAACAAGATAATCATTCCCAAAAAAGAACATAGGACTGTGGCCAATTTTCTTGATCTAACTCTCATTGAGTTGCTCAATACTGAAGTAAGAATTGACTTGACTAGGCTTATTACATGGAGAGGGTCCTTATCAAAGATATAAATGGTCATGCCCTTCCCTATGAATTCTGGCTTGCTCCTGTATTTAAGGATTTTTAGGTGCTTGTTCAAGTTTGGTCTTTGCAGACCACCAAGGATGTTATAGTAATGGTGAATCAAATGGAACTACCTATTCCAATGAGGAGTTTTGATAATCCTATGCAAAGTTTAAGGAATGCTCTTGCTGCTATAACTGCAGAGTTGGAGGCAGTTCAAGATGAACTGGAGGCTACTTAGGTTGCTTATAATGCTAAAAACCTAGAACTTCTTGCTCAAATTGCTTCTCTTTAAGCTGACTTAGAGCGTGAAAAATTTTCAAATGTTGAGATTATGTAGAAATTGACTCACTTGATTCCATCTTCTTCTTTCACTAAGTCCACTTAGTCCTCTTCTTAAGTACCTTAGGAATCCTCTTTCTTCTGTGGGTAGACAATTTCTTCTTTATTAGTTTTTGGTGCTATTAATTGTATCTTGCTCCATAGTGAAATGGACTTGTTTGCTTCTTTGTGTTCTGCTCTTGTTCTTCTTCATACATATTGGTACTTTACTACGGATTTTGTTTGCTTTAGTGATAGGCCCAGTGGCCTTGGATTATTAAATGTCATTCTTAGTCTTCACCCATTTAGGCCCAACTTTTTGATGATGTCAAAAGGGGAAGAAAAGATTGTGCAATGTTATCAATGAATAACTTATTTCATTCTAGTGTCCTCATGTTTAATTCCTTTATTGTGTGTGTCAAAAATTTATGATGGATGCTGTGAAACATGTAGTGGTTTGTCATCATAAAAAAGAGGGAATTTGTTAGAGAAATAAAGTTTTGATAATAGGCTTGTAATTTTTGCTGGTCCAAACATGTGAAAAAAATATTAGATACAGACAAGGCTGACTGATTGAAGTCAGAAATGGATAAGCAAGCATAATTCAGATATGCTCTCAATGTTAATCAAATGCGACAAAGAAATTGAGGATAAGATAAATACAATACTTGAAGTTGATCTGATAAAGGAGTCCTACCCAGACAAGGAGATTGAATACAAAAAAGAGTTTAACTAACTGATAAACTCTTACTGACGAAAGAAAACAAAATCCTCTGAAGGATTTGATCAAAGTTGACTTAAATAGAGAGAGTGACTTTCACAGACATTTATGTACTGAAAAGAAAATCACCAAATGGCAAATTAGTTCAACAACTTGAAGAAGTCATAAGTAGAAACTGTTTCTTTACTTAGAGTTAAAGAGTCATAAACTTTTTGTAATAGGTTGGTTCTCGAGTCGTATTAAATTCTAGTCTCAGTGAAGTATAAACTGAGTTAGGATTAGTGTCTTCAAGTTGGGGAACTCGAAGACTTAGGAACACTTATCTTAGGAGATTTGTGTTATTACAGAAATAGGAGTTAGAGTTTAATTCCTAGTTTACAAGAGTCTTGTAATTTGTTGATTGTTGAGGCTCAAGAGTATTAGTAGAATTAGGGTTAAATCCTATAGAGGTATAGGTCGTGGGTTTTTACATCTCTTTAAGCCAGGTGTTTTCCACATAAAAATACTCTGTCATTTACTTTTGCAGCTTGAGTGAAACATGATAGACTACTTGTTCCATTGATAGGCAACTACTAGAGTAAAATAAGTAAATCAGTAGGATACACATTCTAATAATAAGTCCTTGTTTATGTTGCCACTGTCGATGAGAATAATAAAAAATATGCCCGACCAACTTTTACAATGTTTGTAATTGAGTTTTTGTGAAAAAAATAAAAATAATTGAAAGTTGGTGGTTGATTCTCATAGCAGGGGATCAAATCTCTTGGTATTTTGACCCAAAGGAATACAAACAATAGAATTTTAACTTGGACTTGATTGGATGTACTATTGACAAAGTGATCTATTGATTTATAGTTAAACCTTAAAACCTGTATCAATTGCTTTACAATGGTAGTAACATATTTTTTTGGGAAACATTGTTGTTAGATGCTATATGTAGTTTTGATGATGAGCAGTAAACTGCAATGGATCAAGTTCCTGCATGTGCAAGGAACAGTACAACTGGCATGTATTATCTGTATAGTTTTTTCCTCTTGCGTAATAAACTTACAGGTGCTATTTTGTACTTATTAGGATAGCTGGTCTAATGATATTTCAGCTTTAATCATCACTCATCTATAAGAGTAAAGAGAAACTTTTTCATCAAATCAATCTTTGCAAATACAAAGAGTAAAGTGAGTCAGCATAAACCCAGTTTTAACATGGCTCAAGTTCATAGCTTTATGAGTGATTAAATTGAAATTATTCTTAAGTGTGTTCTGATTTGTAAAAGAATTACTCATGTTATAAGAGTAATGACATTTCAACTTTAAGTAGAGAGTGCTTAGGTCGAGTTGCCTAAGTGTGAGACTGATTAGAGTTAACAAGCATAGAGGGTCCTTGGTAGAGTTTCCAAGATGCGCTTGTAGTAGAGTTATTACAAGCAAAAAAAATCCTAGAGTTAGGTTGAAATCTAGACTGTAATTAGGAGGTTGATTATAGTGGATTTATTTGGTGCTTGTGAGGGCGAGCCGTGGTTTTTTCCTTCTTAGGTTTCCATATAAAAATTCTTATGTTCTTACTCTTCCTGCACTGTCTCTTACTTCCTGGTTACTCTTGTGCACTTTGCCTATGATTGATTTTGTGGGATCTGGTCCCTCAATGTATGGTGCAACCCTTAGGGTTTCAATAATTGGTATCAGACTTGGTTCACTTTAAAAGGTTCACACCTAGAGTATCTTTGCTAGCATGGATAGGATTAAATCGGTAGTATTATAGGTGGTGGAAAACTAGGATGTTTGACTTCATTATGGCTAAGGATTATGAGTTGATTGGCATAATCCTTTATGGTTGTTAAACATAGGAAAGAGTACAATGATGACAATTGGGAAAAATTAGAAAAGAATTACAAGGCCAAGAAACTGTAAGTTTATGGCATAGGTCCTGATGAATACAATAGGATCTCAACTTGTGAAAATGGTAAAGATATCTAGGATTGCTTGAGGACTGTTCATGAAGGCACCACTAATGTGAAGGACTTAAAAGTCAACATGATGACTACTCAGTATGAATCTTTCACCATGAAAAAAGAGAAACAATATAAGAAATGCATCCAAGGTTCACTTATATCACAAATGAGCTTCACTGCTTAGGTGAAATGATTCCCTTGTACAAATAAGTGAGAAAAATTCTTGGTGTTCTTCCTAAGTCCCGAGAAAGCAAAAAAGATACCATAACTGAAGTCAGAAAGCTAAATGCCTTCACCATGGATGAACTAATTGGAATTATAAAAACCCATGAGCTCAAGAAACAACAAGGGATGGAGAAGAATGATGCAAAAAAGGGAAAAATCCCTTGTAGTAAAAGCTTCCGAACACGATCTAGATGAAGATGACACTGAGGTTTCCTATCTGGAAAAAAATTTGTTAGTGCCATGAAGAAGAGTGGTCAGTTGCAAAGGAGATGAAGCAACAATAAAAGAAAAGGCAATGTTGAGGTTTATTACAAATGTGGAAGTCCTGAGCATTTCATTAAAGATTTATCCATGCACAATGTGTATTATCAGGATTACCTCAAGGATGCTGGTGATAAAGGAAAGAACAGAGACCAAGTCCTTGATAATTCAAGAAGGAAGGCAGCAACTGAATATGCTGTAAAACAAGCTCTGGCAGCATGGGGAGACTTTTTCATTGAATCAGGTAAAGATGAAAGGAATGGAGACGTCTCTATGCTAGCAGTGGAAGAAAGTCCAGTTATCTATGACTCCCTATTTGCATTCATGGAAAACACAGGATGAAAAAGAAAAGAAGAAATCTCTTTCTGATATTAAGGAGAATCTAGATAATTTTACTACTAGAAAGATAAAAAGGCTTGCTAGTATCTTGATTGACTCTATATGTGAATTAACTACTAAGAAGAATGCCTTGGAAGCAAAGTAGAGAATTAAGAGTATCAGATGATTGCTTTAGCTTTACAAAATTTTGTAACTGAAGAGTTGTTTACTAAAATAAAATCTGCAAACCTGAGCTTAATGAGTAATTTGAAGAAGGTAAATGAATTAGATTAAAAAGGGAAAAAAAGATTCAAGGTTTTAAATTGATCTTTAGGAAAGTCTAAGGGATTCTCAAAAATACCTTATGTCTGTAATTTATAGGAATAAAGAGTTAGAGAGAGATCTAGTCCACTTGAAAGAAAAGTTGAACAAGTATCTTAAATGGACTACTTCCTCACTAATACTTTCTAACTTATCTAGAGAAGGTGTTAATGATAGTAGAGGTTTGGATTATCAAGGAAAATCCAACCTGCCAAGTCTAAAGAAAGGGCTGTTCATGATATTAGAAGCAAATAGCACTAACTCTTGTGCACTCACTGTGGAAGAGGTGGACTTTGAAAGAAAGATGTTAGAACTATCTTAAGGCAAAATTAAGTAATACTAAATACATTTAATAGGAGAATGCACATCCTAAGGGATTTGAGTCTCTAAAATGGGTGAAGTGGAAGCTATGACTGCCTAAATGCGCTAAGAAGAATTGGCTCACACTATTATCCTCCTACTAGGAACTCAATCTTAAGTGGGTTTCCAAATCTAATTTGTGATCATGATTCCAAGCATGGGAAATGGATTGTAGTCAGGAATAGCTCCTTGATTGAAAGGGTTCAAAGCTCAATGATGAAAGGTCTGACTATGTTCTCTCTTGCAAGACACTTTAGGTAAAGGTATCTTATTATGAAAAGTTAATATCAAGGATTTAGTACCTGCCTTATGAAAGCTGATATTCTAAAAGGGGACGTGTGAAGCTTGTTTTCAAAAGGAAGCCCTAGAATGACCTTCAGACTTTATGAATGAAAATGCTTTAGAGAATAAACTAAAATGAAATTTTGTGGACTAATGAAAGAGGTGCATATAGTTCCTGATTAGTCAGGAAAATTATTGATCCTTTGTGGTGCTGAAAGTGATGAGCAAAATGATGAAAGATGCAGATAAGTCTTGATTCTCAGGGACCTGATCCCTAGGAAATTCATCTTAGAAGGAGAAGCTTCAACAACTTGAATAAAGTGGCCGAACTAACTGGTGGAGTTCAAGGATTGAATGCTAAAGTGAAGGGCCTTACCAAAGAGTTGTTAGATGCTCACATTGCTGAAAATGCAAGAATGGAGATGCTGCTTAAGTCCTTTTCCCCTAATCCCCCCTCTACCTGAGCCTTGTTAGCCTTATTCCCTCATCAACCTTATGTCAATTTCATATCGTGGTACTCATAATGGATTTTAAAATAATTGTTTTTATGGTGATTATTTTAGCTTACTGTATTGGTACTTATCCTGATTAATTATGACTGAATATTTTCTTGGTGTGTTACATTTGTTCTCTTTAAGTTGCAAAGTTATTCTTCATGTTAGTGTTTCCCAGTGGCCTTGATTTAACTAATTTATGCTTAATTTACTCTTGGTTTACTGTTCTCACTTTTCAATGATGCCAAAAAAGGGAATACTGAGGTCATGTAGTTGGTACCAGGTACTAATAATTGTTATGTAGTAGGAACCAAGTACCAGTAATTTGAGTTGCAGATTTGAAGAGAGACAGGGGGAAGAAGTATGCAAATGCACTAAATAAAAGTGCATAATGACATGGGAAGAAATCAAAGGTTTTTTCTCCAAATGACAGCAACGGACCATGTCCCTGTGTTGCACGACAATGGAGCAAGCATAATGATAGGGGGAGAATTCATCTTCATGTGGTAATCACACTGATTACATGTGATGAATGCGCATTGATGCTAAAAAATGTATGGTTGGTTTGTCATCATCATAAAGGTTGAAAATTTTTATATGTAGTTTTGATGATGAACAACAAATTGCAATGGACCAGGTCCCTGCATATGTAAGGAACAGTACAACTGGCACTCGTTGTCTGCTTTTATCCCCTTGTCTAACAAAATTAAAGGTGCTATTTTATACTGATTAGGATAGCTGGTCCAATGATATTTCACTTCTAATTATCACTGATCTATTAAAGTATAGAGATGCCTCTTCATTAAATCGGTTTTTGCAAGTACAAAGAGTGAAGTGAGAGCACAAACCCAGTTCCAACATGGCTCAAGTTCTTATCTTTATGAGTGCTTAAATAGAAATTATTCTTGAGTGTGTTCTGTTTTGTAAAAGAATTACACGTGTTGTAAGAGTAATGACATTTTCTCTTCAAGTAGAAATTGCTTAGGTAGAGTTGCCTATGTGTGAGACTGACTAGAGTTAATCAGTAAAGAGGGTCCTTGGTAGAGTTGCCAAGATGAGCTTGAAGTAAGGTTATTACAAGCGAAAGGAGCCTAGATTTAGGCTAAACTCTAGATATTAATCAGGATACTGATTATAGTGGATTTCTTTGGTGCTTGTGAGGGCAAGCCGTAGTTTTTAACTTTCTGAATTTTCACGTAAAATTTTGTGTTTATACTCTTTCTGCACTGTCTCTTACTTTCTAGTTATTTTTGTGCACTTTGCCTGTGATTGATTTTGAGGAACCTGATTCCTCACTGTGTGGTGCAACCCTCACGATATCAACATTAGCATTGTGAAATTAAGGTAACAAATTGATCTCCACATTTTGTTGAGAAGTTGTGGAAGTAATGAAATTTTATTGTCTTTATTTTATTGATTAACTAGGAGGTTGTACTATGAGACAATATCAAAAGGTATGTATGGTGTTTTTGTTAAAGGGAATAATACATTTAGAATTGAAATTGTTGCAGACATGAGCAAGGGATATACAAACTAAGAATTCAGTGATAGATAAATAATTACCGTATGCATCATTTGTTTGAAATCATTAAAATTCTTTTAAGCTTTGTACATGTGAAATTATATCAATAGATGAATTGAGAATTATGACTAATATATAGGATACTGTTGTGATCTATTTATTTGAGTCATTGAAATTAGCTCAATGTATTGAAATTAGCGCGGTCATGAAAAATGTATTAATAATTGATTTTATATATAATTGTCTTTTTATTATAATGTACTTGTGAAATTATAAAAATTTCAATTCCATATACTACATATATTATTATCTAAATTATCATTCAAATTATATTTGATCAATCTTTTTAGAATATTTACATATAAAAAGATTAATCTCATTTCGTAAATGAGGTTATTGGAATTTCAAAAATAAATATATGAGAAGATTTTAAGAAAAAGAAGTAATATAAAATGTATAACGAAAGAACATAAAATACTTGATATACAGGAAAATTTTTATTTTAAAAACAAATTTAAATGTTCATCAAATAAAAAGTTTGTGCTTAATAGATTTATCTAAGATTATATCTTTGAAAATTACCTCATTTTATGATAGGAAGGACAACTTTTACTCTATTTTCTTCATTTTCATTAATCCTATGCCTAAAAATCAACAAAATATTAAAATATGCAAATTATTATCTTAGATTGTATATTTGAAAATTGCCTTACGATAGATACGATAAGAAGAATAATTTCAACTCTTCATTTTTAATATCATATTTTCAAAAATCAACGATATATATATATATATATATATATATATATATATTAATTTAGCCACTAATCATTTATTATAATAAAATAATATTTTATTTTTATCATTTTCTTCTTTTAGTTAACCCACCATCTTTTCTTCTTTTCGTTACTAGTTCACATTTCAATTTAAATATTTATAAACTGATGTCTTATTTATTGATGTGATATATACTCATTTATTATTATTATTATTATTATTATTATTATTATATATTTATTTCTATTTTTAGTTTTTTTCCTTTTTGCCTTTTTTTTTCCAGTTTTCTTTTATGTAAGTTTCATTTTTCTCATGCTGATTAAGATTATTTATTTCTTGTTTCTTAAAGTCCCTTTTTTTTATATTTAATTTTCTTTTGTTTTCTCTTTCTAAGGTGCATTCTTGTCATATTTATTTATCTTTCTCCTGTTTTTCATTTCACTCCATCAATTTTTTTCGTGCTTTATATTTAATTTTGATTTTTTTACTAATTAACATGAAGTAGCCTCATGCATGAAATATGTCGTCAAGAGCAATGTAAGATATAGAAGTAAAAGTAAATGCGATATTGCGATATTAGAAAGAGAAGTTGGTCATTAAAACTTAACAGAGTTATAGTAACATTGCATTTACACTTTGCATAACAAAATATGCACAAAAGAAAAAAATAAAGAAAAACACAATGAATATGAATGGATAACACTCATTCTTGACACGTTACGATTTTTGAATTTTCATTTTGAAAGATGTAAAAAGGTAAAATGAGAAAAGACACATGTTATTATAATAGTTTCATTCAACCTTACCAGATTGTAATTTTAAAATTATTTTCTATACGATTTCATTCATTATGAATATTACATTTAATTTGTTTTCAAAGAAAGAGTTTAAAGTAATTAAAAAGACAAAGAAAAAAAAGATAGTGATGTTTTTTTGACCAAGAAAACTGTTACAACACTTTTTTTATTACTTTTATACTACGTTTCAAAGATAGAGTTTGAACAAAACAACAAAGAGTAATAAATTATATATGAAAGAAAAGAAGAATAAAATAATAAAAATTAACAAAGTTCACTTAGAAAAATTATTTGCCTCTACTCAGTGAAAAACTCACGGGGGACGGATAAAACTCGAACTATTAAAGAACACTTAGATAAATTATTAAAATACATTTAATAAATAAATATTAAGGAGGAAAAGAAAATATTGATAGATCGTTATTATTTTTATCACAATAGAAACAAATTTAAAAGAAAATGGTAAATAAATATTATGCTTGATCAAAAAGATGTTCCAAGCCACATTGATAAGAGAAAGAAAATGAGAAAAACAATAAATACGATCCTTAATAATGAATACTCCTCATATTTTAAGAATCATAACTTACAAAAAACATATACAAAATAAAGAACTTTAAGAGTTCTAACAATTGGACTATTACACCAAATTAAATTAAATCAAAGATATTGAAAAAAAAAGAGAGAGGGAAAACAACTTCTTGAGAGTGAAATCTATAACTTTGAATGTGTTGATTTGGAATATGATTTCAAGAATCAAAAGATGTTCACAATGTTTTGGACATTGCAAAAAGCCTACAAGCTACAATTTGATGAATGGAACTTGCAATTTTTTCTTGAAACTATATCTATTTCTTAATGCCGAAAACGACTACGAGCATATGCATGAAGTTCAAGTACTTTCACCATTAATTTCAACACGATAATTTTATTTCTTAAGATTTGGAGAAAGTAAAATGAGTATCCATCAAATCCATATTAGATTGATATTTATAGAATGGTTGGACTATAAAAATTAATTATAAAGGAGGTGAGAAGACATATTATTTAAGTAGGGAAAGTAAAAAGTTGAAAGTTTTTTTATAACCCATGAGATATAATTAGATGTGTTAAATATAATGATGATTGAATTTTTCTACAATTTTTTAAATTAATTAAATAATGAAAAAAATAAAAATGAAATTCAAAAAAAGGAGAAAAAAGAAAATTGAGAATGGAGACCTCTAAGACATACCTCATAGGATTGTCTAAGAGTATCCTTTATATATATATTGACTGTCCTGAACAGGTGTACATTCAAGAGAGATATTAAAAGTTTTCACCAAAAGGAGAAACATAATGTTTTGAACTCATGATTACCACGATTAAATAGTAATGAAGTATTAAGTTTATGTGTTGGCTTAGACCTTCCTCCCTATCAAATGAGTTTTGTACAAGTCATTACGTATTTAATCGCTAGTTTGATAATCTGTATTAAATCTCCTCAAATGAGTAATATAGGATTGGATCAATGTAACTAGAATTAGGTTTTAACTTAAAGTGACATTATAATCTCTATCTGAGTTAGGTCTGTAAAAGTTTATGGAGTGAATAATTGGTCATTATATATTTGTATTGCATGAGTAGTTCTTCAATCCCATCGATTGACTATTTGAGATGCATGAATATATATGTATATGATGAGTTTGAATTTATCGATCAATGTTTATATGACTGTGTTGTTAATTTATTATAACATTTTAAATCTGAGATTTAATATGTCTTCTTTATCGCCTTTAGAATAATTTTGAGTTAAAATAAACTTGAGAGCCATAATTTTACTGAGCAAAGTTCATTTTATAAATAGAAAGGTGGAAAGAAGTAGAAGAAGGCTCACAATGACAAGAAAGCTGCAACTCTAACTGGTGACATGAAAAAGACTAACGACAGTTTTCATTGCAAGATGTTATGCCATTGGAAGACACATTGTCCAATTTTCCTAGCCAAGCAGAAAAACAAGCTATATTTACTTTTTCTTGTCGTTAAAACGTGTTTAGTAACTGTTTCTACCATATCATAGTGTGTAGATTTAGGAGCCACTGATCACATCTGCACTACTTTGTAGGGGTTTCAAGAATTGCGCAAGCTGAATAGAGGCGAAGTTAGTGTTTTTCAGGTTGATGGTTCGGCTGCTTCAACTTTAGAATTAGAAAATATCATGATCTTTAGAAGACATAGATGCATTCATAGCAATAAGAGGCATAGTAAATCTGGATGGCTAAGAACCCATCTGAGGAGGCATTATAGAAGAAGGTTGAACTCCAGATCTCAAAACACCATACTCAAATATAGGTGATGAAGGGGGAACCTTACTCAAAGTCTGTGGAGTACCATTAGCAAGTGTCGACACAACAGGAGGATCCATACTAACTAGAGGAATACCATAAACAAACTCTGGCACAAATAGAGGAACAATACTCAGAGCTGGAGGAACACCAAGTGCACTCACAGGAGCACCCTCTAATTAGGTTAGTAAATAAACTAATAACCCCTCTAAGACAGGTTAGAAGAACTCTGTGGAATCGTAGTAGGATTCATATCTCTAATATGCTCATCTCAAGGCTTAGGGGAGAATGTCTTAGTGATATCTATAGATGGGGTAGATCCTCATGCCAATCCTCCACATTGAGCCCATCCTCCACACCAGGCCTGACCATGAATCACAACTCACCCTCTAGACTAGGCTCTTTTTATAGTTAATGGATTTGAATCTCTAGCCTTACTAGATTTAAACCACATATCTATGTAGAAAAGAGTGAAATATGACTTAAAATACAAGGTATAAATGACCCATATGATACAGAATAAAATAAGGAAAGTTTTATAAAGAAATCTTATAGCCTTTTAAAGGTAGACATGGACTTCTACGTACCAATCTATAAGACTCTATTAGACACCATGTTCATTAGACACCATGTTCTTACACTGTTAAGACCAATAAACATAGCTACTCTAATACCAATTTGTCAGGACCCAAAACCAAGGGTCATGATGGTACTTGTCATGGCGGGCCTTGACAAGTAAGCTTATCCCCAAATTATTATGAAAAAAAAGAATTAACCAAAACCAAAGGCAAGACTCCTAGAGCAGAGTTGAACCATACATATCTATAGTATAACTGGAAATACATAGTTAAAAATACCATTACAGTCCCCAAACTTGTGTGTCACATCGTAAAAACTACTAAATACATCTTGAATATCAAAAGATACAATAATAGTAAAAAAGGGATCAAAAACTGTATATAAATACTAATTAAGACATGAAATAAATAGAAAGAGGTAGTAGGCCAACTTCTAAAATATGGGATGACCACTACCTCAAATATTCTCCAAATACCACCTGAGTTAGCTATTCGTGGGGTGCACTCATACCTAGATCTACACTAAAAAGGCTCAATAGAAATAAGTATGGTCCACTTATATTGAGTATGTACCATATATCGATTGAGTAAAGTAGAAAATAAAGCATATAAACATAAAATATGGACACGTCACCTGCAATTAGAAAATGTTCCAAATGGTAGCCCACACTGCCTCTCTAATAATTCTAATATACACATATATAACAAATATAGGTACAAAAAATGATTAAATATACACGTACATCAGATACAAGTATAGGAAGATAAAACAAATTAATAGATATCAAGTCAAAAATAGAAATGCAATTACAACATAAGTACAATATATGAAGTGCAATGAAGATGATAATAATGTGATGCACGAGGTCGTTGCATAACCTCCGTATATACCTATCAAGCTAAAGCTTTACGAGGTAGGACCCATAGGGGATGTCAACCTTTATACAACTAATATCCAATACCAATAACCATATCTCCTCTCTAGCAAATATATTGATACAGGGGTTTTAAAGATGTCATATTTTCTATTAGAAAAAGCCAATATTTCTAGTATTTCTAGAATGCTACCCCTATTTCAAGAATGAATATGATATGAGGATATAATCCTCACAACCAAACAAAATAAAAATATCTAAAATCAAACAAATATACCAATCATATGAGCCAAAAATCCATTCAAATCAACGAACCATCCATGATCCAATATAATCCAGAAACCATCAAGTGAAACAGGCAAGAAAATGTCATTGATACCATATAATTCCCAAATTATAGGATTTTCATCCAAATGTTGTGTAACAAAATATACATATATCAATACTAGGCCAACAACAGCTTACAAGACCTCACGGTCATACATAGCAAATAAAGTCTCAAAATTACCAAATATTATCCACATAGGCCCCCCTTACGGGGAAACAAATCATGTAACACATTTTTCATGATACAATTACATACCCATAGCATACTTTTACATTAACTATCCAACCGAGTTTGAAGAAAATTAAGCCATAACCTACCTTGAATGCCAAAAATATTTAATTTGGAGCTTTCCCCTCATGAACAGACTCGTAATCAAATAAAACATACAAATTTAGAATCTACACATCAAAAGAAAGCCAATGAAACCCATATTGACTAGTTCTAAATTAGGTTCAAAACAAACCCTCAAAATAAGTTTTTGAAAAACAAGGGTAAAATCTAAATTTTTGTCCAAATATATATTTTCCAAGATTAAAGGAACTCATAGGATAAAACCCAAGTGAAAAGAGTTGAAATTAGGATTCGATAAGAAGACATTGTTGTATGGGCCTTTCGAGCCAAAATCCCCAAATTCTACCTTTAATTTCATATTTAAACAAGATTTAAAACATAAAATTAAAGAAAAATAGTTGAAATAGGAGTTTTGGAGCTTACCCAATCTTAAAAATGGAAGAAAATGCTAAAAAACTCGATCCCCAAGCTCTGACTCTAAAAAATAGTGAAGAAAATTGAGAAAATAATTATTTATACCCAGATGTCAGGTGCTGCTAAAGCGGTCAAGTGACTGCTTTAGCTATACCTTCTTAGTGTTCCAGTCCGCCAAAGAAGACAAGGGCTATTTTAACGCCTTTCTCTAAATAGGACAAGGGCTGCTAAATAACCCTTGCTCAGCTGGTAGCCAGCCACTAAAATGACCAAGTGCCACTTTAGTGCACACTTCTAAAGTAGCTAAAGTGGTTCTTTAGCAGCAACACCAGCTGAGTGGTGTTTCAGCCGTGGAGACTTGGAATTCCAAGTCTCCGTGAACCCCTCAGGATTCATCCAGAGTCCCAAGTACAAAAATAAACTATGCTACCCTACTAAATTTGATGCTTCAAGCTCAATGCTGATATCAAATTTTTGAAAAACTATTGTTTTCATAGAATTGACACTCGATACCTATTTTCACAACATTTTGAATTGAGGGTCAAAATAAGATATAACAACCATAAAGCAACACTAATCATGTTACCAACCTATAATCGAGGTTCTGAATCTGTTAGTGCAGTTTGTTTTTCCATCCAATGCACAAATCAATAAATGTGACCAAAGTCAACTGTAAGGCTTTTCAAGCCACTATAAACCACTAACTCACACAAATCACATCAAAATGCATCAGGAACCATGCTAATTATACCTACAGTCCAAAAATACCACAATACAAAAATAGGGAGGGGTAAAATGGCCAAATCACACAGAAAAATATTTCACACAAATCACCTAAAGTCAGGTCATTACAATCCTAGATAAGAGAATTCTTACCACCCAACCATTCAATTATTAAGGAAGACATTATTAAACCTAAAACATAATTAAATCTATGAATAAATAACCTTTATTTTTCAACAACAAAACTTTTTCACCAAAACTTACATTATGTAATTTTACTAAAAATTTTCAAAAGCTAGTCTAAATCAATACAGGAGTAATAAAACAATGGAGGAATAAATTGAGACACAACATCTATGTATGAGTAGAGTAACATGAGCTATTATGAATAATCATTACTGTACCTATAGAAACTCCAACTGATATGCAACAAGACTGTACCCCTCAATAAAGATATACTAAGAGTAGTATCAGTACAACCACACATACTGATAGGCATCATTAGCCGATTAGGGTTTGAAATATATAATAACATATAGCAACAAGAAGAAATTATGATAAGCATACATTTTTAACATCTGAACATACTTATCTTACTACAGTTTCCAAATCAACCATCTTTTACTTGCTTAAACCATATTAATTTATCTTTAGGACGGGACTAACTAATATATTCCTCTGGATAAACATAATCCACATCTATTATAAACTCACCTTGTCATAACAACTCTATACTTCTCGCTCTCTCTCTCTCTCAATAATCCTCTTTTATATCAATACTTACTCCTTATTATACCACCATTAATCATCAATATTACAACAACCAAGATAATTACTAGCATCAACAACTTTGTGAGAATGGAAACTATAATATACATAAAGTTTATAACTTTATACACAATAGGCCAATATTTATATATAATTCCGGACATACCTTATATTTTCACCTTGCTATAATTCCAATCACATCTATCAATATAACTTGTCCACTCAAGGAACCATAATATCTCGTCAAATAATTAGTTCAAATAAACTATGACATATCATCAACATTACTTGATCCACTTAAAAACCATAATATCTTATCAAAAAATTGGTTCACACATGAACCATCAACCATATATAAATATAAATATGTATTAAAATTCATATGAATGAATGTATGAATGCAAGATATGCATATTATCTCTTTTTGTTCTCAATCTCATCAACATCATTCTCAACATCTTAATTTAAATATCAATATCATTATCATCAACTCATCATCATCGATATCATCAACAATATCATGAACACCATGATCTCAATAACATCATTATTATCATCAATATGTATAAATACACAAACATATGATACAATTAATAATTATAAGTAGTGTCTAAAGGCGAATCACAAACACCCAACTAAAATCAAATGCAAGAATCAACGATCAAAACAGAACTTACAACTAATGCCAATTAAGTGAATAAAATTAATAATAACTAGTTTATCATTTTATATAACAACAAATGTCTACTAACACATAAAATCATAAGTATGCTCAAAGATAATTTACCACTTGCTCAATTCAATGTTATTAAACACCATCATCAATCACAAACATGCTCGAAAACCAATCAATAAAGTACTTTTTTTTTGGAGTGCATATTCCATTAGGATTGATATCTACACTCTAATGTATTATCCTATTTCATTCACAAAACTAAATCTCCTTTATTCATACTGAACTGGTAAATTCAGTTACTAATTAATAACCTTTACACTCAAGTCATGACTAAGTTCAAGGAACTATCTCCTTTAGTCAATTATTCAACCACTCAACCCTATTCAACTTATAGTTCTAGCTAGAGTTATCCATCTTTAAACATCTTATTTTCTACACTTAGAAAAACTTAACTTTAGGTTCTTAAGTTATATCATCACCTCCTCTCATCACAATCAATCCTCCTAACTATCTTCTAGTAGGAATATCTTATACTTCAAATATACATAGATCAAGTTCATCCTTTTTAAAGATTTTAATAACTAGTTCTATAAATTACCCAATCACCTAATTCTTCGATTAATATGCACAATCATATATAAAGCTCTATAAAATCATCAAGTAATTTGATCAATTAGAAACACCCAAAAATGGATCCACACCAAACATAATAGCATACCAATTAAATTATTATTACACTATTTCATGGTATATTTATCCTAACTCCGTGTCCACAGGTCTAGACATGAAATCTCTTGCCTTTTATAGTTATTATATGCATCTAAATGGAGTATACAACATAAGAAACAGTAATTATAATACCCCAATTATTTCCTAAGCCTAAATCTATTTTTTAAGTAGATATGGATGACTTCTAAAGTGATTAATATTTAAAACATGTTATATTTATCTAATTTATACTTTTTTTCATGTGGATAATTGAATAAGCTTTTCATCAATACCAACTTCATCAAAATCCAACATCGGATGAGTGTGTTATGGCTGTTTTACTGAATGCTACCGGATCACCTAGGTTTGACGGTCGACCAAGTGGACCGTCAGGTCCTTGGTAGACCGTCAAATGTCCCGTCAAGACAAGGTAGTATCTCTCTTTTTGGGATATTGTGTGATTTTCAAAGTGGTGGACTGTCACAAAGTTGATGGACCGTCAAGGTATCCGTTAGACCAAGGCAGAATGCCCCATTCCTGAGCCCCGAGTGATAGACGATAAGGTGGACCATCAGTCCCTTTGATGGATCATCACTCTGTGGTAGAACATTCCAATTTTGGCACTCGAGTGACGAACGACCTGGTGGACTATCAGCTAATCTGATGGACCGTCAGATTGACCATCACAGGCCCCGATCAATGAATTTCAGCTTTTTCAAAAAAGGCATTTTGGTAATTTCCTCTCCATGTGGTCTTATATATATACCAAAGTGGAGAATAACCACTCATTTCCTTTTTTATTCTCTTCCAATCTTTCAAGAATTTCCTAGAAACTAGGGTTTCAAAGAATCTTCCATGCTAAGTTGTTCAAGAACTAAGTTTCCCAAGTCAAAGGCATCAAGAATCGTGGCCTAAAAGTGTGAGAAGAGTTCCAAACAAGTTTTCACATCTTCAAATCAAAATCCAAGGTATGTGGGGTTTGAAAAAGAACACCCCTTTCATTCTTGTGCCTAAAGATTTACTTTCTATTATTGATTTACATGATTTTGCAAGTAGGTTTACACCCAAATTTCTTTATGTATGATTTATATGACTTTAGTTGAATAAGCTTGATAATTATGGTTATTTCACGATCATGTTTCTTAAATTGAGTATTTATTCTATGAGATGTATATTGTCATTATATATTGATGATTTCTAAGTGATTTATGATAAGTGTCAAGATTTGTGTTTTTCTATGAGAAATTTGACTATTTAATATATATATATGTGTGTGTGTGTGTGTGTGTGTTTGTATATGTATCGATATTTGAATTGAAAGTCAAGAATGATTTTGATGATGTCTCTTTGAAGCTTTGGCATTTGAAATGATTTGATAAGCAAGTGTACTTGATGTTGAGAAACATTGTTTGAATTTGAGTTGAGTTAAGAATCCACAGTCGTATATGATTTACCGATAATATATATTGTTGTTTTGGTCATCATGATAGACCCATGAGTTGATATTGATTAAGGTGTATTTCCTAATTCATTCTGAGCTGAGTCTGGCAGAAGTATTTAGCACCGACCAGGAAATTTGGTATTTCCCTAGAACAACGCGCCACCGTAGGATTGATATTGATAATTGTTGGCCAAAGACCGAGTATAATATTCTGATGATAAGATTGAGGTTGTACTCCTTGGAAATAGTACGACACCCCTGCCAATATGGGGTTTCCTCCTTAGGAGGGCAAAACGTTGGAGTTTAGAGAAACTTCCAAACCCATAATAATATAAATACCTTAAGTTACCGAGTCACTCTAAGTCATGAATCAAATCTTTTAAGTTGAGTTGAATGATTTATGAGTTTTATGAAGCATGTGTTATTATTGATGATTTATGGAAATAATGTTTCAGATAATTCAAGCGAAGAGAGTTATTACTGTCAGCATGCATGATTTTCTTATACACTTATGATATTATTTAAAATGTTGCATCCACCCCCACATACTAAGTACATTCCCAAGTACTGACTCCAATACTCTTTTGTATTTTATATTTCCTTGTGATATAGGTTAAGGTTCTCAGTCTCAGCCACAACAATGATCTACGAGTACCTTCATTTTTATTCTTGCAGTTGGTTAGTCCTCATTGTTCGAGGACCTATGTTCATAATTTTGTATTGCTAATTGATGGTTGTTTATTTTTTTTGTTCAGCATGATCTAGTCGGGGATCTGTCCTGATGGATTTTCAATCTTATGTAGTAGAGGCTTTGTCAGACTAAAGTACCAGTATGTACAGAATGTTAGCATTTTAATTGTACAGGACAGTATTACTTTATCTCTCAGTATGTTCATGGAATGATTATTCTTCCTTATTACCGCTCGATTATTATCATGGTGAATTATAGGAGTAAAGACAGGCTCAGAAGGTTAGCTTAAGGTTGAGTGTGGCCTTAAGCACCATGTGACATCTCAGGATAAGTTCTTGGGGTGTTACAAGTTTGGTATCAAAGCCTAAGGTTCGACGAGTCCTAGGGAGTCTGATAAGAAGCATTACATAGAGTTTTGATCATTGGTGTGTAGCATACCACATCTATGAGTAAGAGGCTATGGGATGTTTTAGGAAAAGTTATTTCTTTATTTCAATAGTCTATCGTGCCTATGACTATTTCTCTCTATGGTTAATTCTTGCTCTCTTATGACAGAAAATGCCTCCTTGTAGAGCTTGTAGAATTAATGAACGACCTCAACCCGTTGATTTTTTAGGTGAGACGGTGTCCTATGTCAAATTCTGGGTAGCTTTCCAAGTGCTAGCCCAGGAGGTCACCGCTAATGCCCAAGTCAACACCCATTCTACTGCTCCACCTCTGCAAGGGAATAATTCTTCTACATCTTAAGTTTGTGACTTTATGCGAATGAATCCACCTGAGTTCCATGGGTCAAAAGTAGGCGAGGACCCATAAATATATTTAGATAAAGTGAGAAAGATCACTCAAATTATGCACGTGACTGAGGAGGAGAGTGTTGAATTGGCTGCCTATTAAATGAAAAATGTTGCTTATGATTGGGTGGAGATGTGGAGGAAGAGTAGAGGGTAGAACGATACTCCTATGACTTGGAAATTATTCCAATATGCCTTATTAGACAGATTCTTTCCCCTGGAGCTGAGGGAAGCAAAATTAAAAGAATTTATGAACTTGAGACAGGGCCCCATGATAGTTAAGGAGTATTGTCATAAGTTTAACCAGTTATCTAAGTATGCTCCCGGTATGATGGTTGATTCTAGAACTAGTATGAGTAAGTTCTTGGCCGGTGTATCTAGTTATGTTGTAAAAAGTGTAAATCCGCTATGTTTAATAGGGACATGGACCTTTCAAGACTAATGATTCATGCTCAGCAGATTAAAGAGGATAAAGTAAAGGGGAGAGAGAGAGTGTGAGAGGGAATAAGAGAATTAGATCAAAGAAATAAGGGTATATTTAGGCTAGATTTTCTGGATGGATCCGCCCTCAGTTCCAAAGCTGTTCTCTTATGCCAGCACCTTTATCAACCAGTACTCTTGTATTCAAAATTAGGCTAGAACAGGGTAATAGGCCTATTATGTCTAGGTCCCAGGATAGTGTGAGTAACAGACCTCGTCCTCCCTCATGTCCGTAGTGTGGTAGAGACCATCTCAATGAGTGCTTAGTCAGTTAGAGGGGTTATTTTAGTTACGGTAAGTTGGGACACAAGTTCAGGGATTGCCCTTATGCTAGACAGGAGAGCCGCGATGTTCGTCCGCAGAGTCAGGCTATTAGTGATCCAGCCCCTGTAGTTTGTCCTACTCTTCTTCAAGGTGCCTTAACTAGTACTGCAGGTGGTTAGTGACATAATAGCTTTTATGCTATATCACCCCACCAGATGTATTTCATTTTGATGTGTATGTGTTGTTGGACCCTGGGTCAAGTATTTCTTATGTGACTCCATTAGTGGCTGTGAATTTTGAAATCAGTGCTGAAAAATTTCTAAGCTTTTTATAGTCTCTACACCAGTGGGTGAATCTGTTATTGCTAAGAAAGTATATAAGAAGTGTCCTATCACTATTCTTAACAGAGTCATGTTTGCAGATTTGACTAAGCTAGACATGGTTGATTTTGATATTATTCTGGGTATGGATTGGCTACACTCTAGTTATGCATCTATAGACTGTCGTACCCGTGTAGTCAAGTTTCAGTTTCCCAATGAGCCAATCTTTGTGTGGTCGAGAAATTCTGTAGCTCTTAAAAGTCATTTCATATCCTATCTAAAAGCTAGGAAATTGATATCCAAGGGTTGTATCTATCATTTAGTTTGAGTTAAGGACACTAAGTCTGAGACTATAACAATTCAGTCTCTTAGTATTGTCAATGAGTTTCCTGATGCTTTCCTGGAAGATCTCCTAGTGGTGCCTCCTGATAGAGAGATAGAATTCTAAATTGATCTTCTTCCTGATTCACAGTGAATATGGCCCCCGTAGAACTTAGAGAGTTGAAAGAGCAACTTAAAGACCTTCTTGATAAGGGTTTTATAAGACCCAGTGTATCTCTTTGGGGTGCATCCGTTCTAATCGTGCAAAATAAAGATGGTTCATTGCGCATGTGCATTGACTATCACCAGCTTAACAAGGTCACAGTAAAAAAAAGTACCCTCGTTCTAGAATTGATGACTTATTTGATTAGCTGCAAGGTGCCAGCTACTTCTCAAAATTAGATCTGAGATCCGATTATCACCAACTTAAAGTCAGAGAGTATGATATTCTAAAGACAGCTTTCCACACTCGTTATGGTCGTTTTGAATTCTTGGTTATATTCTTTGGACTAACGAATTCCCTGGCAGCTTTTATGGACCTCATGAATTGGGTGTTCAGTTCATACCTAGATATGTTCGTTATTGTATTTATAGATGATATCCTTGTATATTTCTAGAGTGAACATAACTATGCAGATCATCTTCGAATTGTCTTACAAACTATTAGGGATCAACAGTTGTTTGCCAAATTTAGCAAGTGTGAATTTTGGCTAACATCAATTTCTTTTTTGGGTCATATTATTTCTTCTGATGGTATTCGAGTTGATCCTCAAAAGGTAGAAGCTGTGAAGAATTGGCCTAGACCTTTTCCCCGTTTGATATTAGGAGTTTCTGGGGTCTAGCTGTCTACTACTATCATTTTGTAGAAGGTTTCTCTTCCATTACTGTTTTTTTGACCTGGTTGACCCAAAAGAAGGTTAAATTCCAGTGGTGAGATTCTTGAGAAAAGAGTTTTCAGGAGTTGAAGACTCGACTCACTTCAGTCCCTGTGATGACCTTGCCAAATGGTGTAGATGATTTTATAGTATATTGTGATGCTTCTATAATTGGTTTGGGTTGTGTGTTGATACAGAAGGGTAAAGTTATAGCCTATGTCTCCCGGCATTTTAAACCTCATGATAAGAATTATCCGACACATGACCTCGAGTTAGCTGTAGTGGTTTTTGCTTTGAAAATTTGGAGACACTATTTGTGCAGTGTTCATGTTGATGTCTTTACAGATCATAAGAATTTACAGTATGTGTTCACTCAGACAGAGTTGAATCTTCGGTAGAGGCGATGGTTAGAATTACTAAACGATTATAATATAAGTGTGTTATATCACTCGGGCAAGGCCAATATAGAGGCAAATGCTCTTAGCAGGTCCTCCATGGGTAGTGTAGCACAATCGAGGAAGATAAGAGAGAATTAGCCCATGAAGTGCATCATTTGGCTAGGTTAGGTATTATATTACTTGACTCAGTTGAGGGTTAGTTCTGAATCTTCCCTAGTTTCTAAAGTGAATGAGAAGCAGGATACAAATTCTCATTTGGTCGAACTAAAAAAATCAGTTAAAGACAAAAAGGTAAAGGTTTTCTCCCAAGGGGGAGATGGTGTATTGAGATTTCAGAATAGATTATGTGTGTCTGATGTTGATGATTCGAGGCAGAGAATTATTGCTGAGGTACATGGCGCGCGGTATTCTATTCTTCTCGGTGCTATCAAGATGTACCGCAATTTGTGGAAAATTTATTGGTGGAATGGTATGAAAAAGGATATAGCAAACTTCATAGAAAAGTATGCAACTTTCCAGCAGTTAAAGATAGAGCATCAGAGACCCGGTGGTGTGATGTAAGAATTTAACATTCCTACTTAGAAGTGGGAAGTGGTGAACATGGATTTCGTGATCGGTTTACCTCTCTCTCATCATCATCATAATACTATTTGGTTCGTTGTAGACAAGTTGACTAAGTCAGCATATTTTCTGCCAGTACATACATATTTCATCGTAGAGGACTATGCTAAGCGGTATATTTGAGAGTTAGTTAGGTTGCATGGAGTTCCATTGTCTATCATCTCCGATAGAGGCACTCAATTTACTTCTTAGTTTTGGAGAGCCTTCCATAAGGGTCTTGGCACCCAAGTTCATCTTAGGTCTGCTTTTCATCCACGGACAGACGATCAGTCTGAGAGGACTATTCAGATGTTGGAGGATATGTTGAGGGTTGTGTTCTTGATTTCAAAGAAAGTTGGGATGAGCATTTACCATTGATAGAATTTGCTTACAATAATAGTTTTAATGCTAGTATTGGAATGGCTTCGTTTGAAGCCTTGTATGGGAGAAGATATAGATTGCCCATAGGTTGGTTCGAAGTGGATGAAGTTGTTGTGATTAGACCTGATGTTGTATTTGAGGCTATGGAGAAATTTAAGTTAATTTGGGAAAGGTTGAAGACAGCCCAGAGTCGACAGAAGTCGTACGCAGATGTGAGAAGAAGAGCTCTTGAGTTTGAAGTTGGTGATATGGTGTACTTAAAAATTTCACCCATGAAAGGGGTGAAAAGATTTGAAAAAAAAAAGAAGCTAAGTCCCAGATATGTTGGCCCTTATAGAGTTTTGAATCATGTTGGGAAAGCAGCTTATGAGATTGAGTTGCCTGCAGAGTTGTCAGTTAGCTATTGTTGATCCCTCGGAAGGTTGTGATGTTCAGTATAGCCTTTCGTATGATGAAATCCCGATTGAAATCCTAGATTATCAAGTCCGTAGACTAAGGAACAAGGAATTTCCCTTGGTTAAAGTTCTATGGCAAAATCAATTTGTCGAGAGTGCTATTTGGGAAGCAGAAGAAGACATGCGGGCTAGTTACCCTCATATTTTCTCCACAAGTTTGAATCAAGTTGAAGGTACTATTCCCTTAATTTAGTTTCCTCCAAATCTAATGTATTCAGCTATATGGTTATTCCATCTATGATTCGTGCATTTGGTGAAGTACTCAAAAGTTTAGAGTAAAGTGATCCCTTAGATATGAGTTATTCCAGCTATACGTCCTCATTTTCTCTTGTTCTTGGCCTATTTGGCAACATTCGAGGATGAATGTGTCCAAGGGGGATATATTGTAATACCCCAATCATTTCCTAATCCTAAATCCGCCTTTTAAGTGGATATGTATGACTTCCAAACTAATTTATGTTTAAACCATTTTGGATTTCTCTAATTTATACTTTTTGTCATGTGTAGCATTGAATAAGCTTTCCATCGATACCAATTTTATCAAAATCTGAGATCAGATGAGTAAGTTATGGCTATTTTACTGAATGTTATCGGATCGCCCAAGTTTGACGGTCGACCTGGTGGACCGCTAGGTCCTTGGTGGACAGTCAAGTGTCCCATCAAGCTAAGGCAGTATCTTACTTTTTTGAATGTCGTGTGAAGGTCAAAGTGGTAGACTGTCACAAAGTTGACGGATCATCAAGATGTCGGTCAGACCGAGGCAAAATGTCCCATTCCTAAGCCTCGAGTGATGGACGATATAGTGGACTGTTAGTCCCTCTGATGGAACATCACTTTGACTATCATTCCGAGGTAGAACATTCCAGTTTTGACACACGAGTGACGAACTACCTGGTGAATTGTCAACTAATCTGACGGACCATCAGCTCAACTGTCACATGCCCCGAGAGCGAATTTCAGCTTTTTCAAAAAGGTCATTTTGGTCATTTCCTCTCCATGTGGTATTCTATATATATCAAAGTGGAGAAGAGCCACTCATTTCCTTCTTCTTTCTCTTCCAATATTCCAAGAATCTCCTAGAAACTAGGGTTTCTACAAGATCCAAAATCCAAATCCTCTTCCAAGAAATTTAGAGAATCTTCCATGAATTTCTCCAAGTTGTTCAAGAATTAGGTTTCCCAATTCAAAGGCATCAATAATCTTGGCCTAAAAGTGTGAGAAGAGTTCCAAACAAGTTTCCACATCTTCAAATCAAAATCCAAGGTATGTGGGGTTTGAACAAGAAAACACTTTCCGTTCTTGTGCCTAAAGATTTACTTTCTATTATTGATTTACATGATTTTGCAAGTGGGTTTACACCCAAATTTTTTTATGTACGATTTATGAGACTTGAGTTGAATAAGCTTGATAATTATGATTATTTCACCATCATGCTTCTTAAATTGAGTATTTATTCCATGAGATCTATATTGTCACTATATATTGATAATTTCTAAGTGACTTATGATAAGTGTCAAGATTTGTGTTGTTCTATGAGAAATTTGACTATTGAATATATATATATATAGCGATATTTGAATTGAAAGTCAAGAATGAGTTTGATGATGTTTCCTTGAAGCTTTGGCATTTGAAATAATTTGATAAGCAAGTGTACTTGATGTTGAGAAAAATTGTTTGAATTTGAGTCGAGTTAGGAATCCACAGTCGTATATGATTTACCGATGAGATATATTTTTTTTTGGTCATCATAATATACCCATGAGTTGATATTGATTGAGGCGGATTTCCTAACGCGTTCTGAGCTGAGTCTGGGAGGAGTATTTAGCACTAAGCAAGAAATTCGATATTTCCCTAAAACTTTGTGACACTATAGGATTGATGTTGATAATTGTGGGCCAAAGGCCGAGTATTAGATTGTGATGATGAGATTGAGGTTGTACTCCCTGGCAAGAGTACGACACCCCTACCAACGTGGGGTTCCCTCCTTAGGAGGACAAAACGTTGGACTCTATGCGGCTCACATAGAGTAGTTATGTCGGTTATAAGAAACTCCCAAACCTATAATGATCAAAATACCTTGAGTTACCAAGTCACTCTTAGTCATGAGTTAAATATTTTGAGTTGAGTTGAATGATTTATGAGATTTATGAAGCATGTGTTATTACTGATGATTTATGGAAATAATTTTTAGATAATTCAAGCGAAGAGAGTTATTACTGTCAGCATGCATGATTTTTTTATACACTTATGATATTATTTAAAATGTTGCATCCACCCCCACATACTCAGTGCATTCCCAAGTACTGACTCTCATTCTCTTTTGTATTTTATATTTCCTCATGATATAGGTTCAGGTGCTCAGTATCAGCCGCGACAGTGATCTACGAGTACCTTCATCTACATTCTTGTAGTTGGTGAGTCCTCATGGTTCGAGGACCTATGTTCATGATTTTGTCTTACTACTTGATGGTTGTTTATTTTTTTCTGTTCAGCATGAGCCAGTTGGGGATCTGTCCCAATGGCTCTTCAATCTTATGTAGTAGAGGTTTTGTCATACTAGAGTACCAGTATGTACAGAACGTTAGTAGTTTGATTGTACAGGACAGTATTACTTTGTATCTCATTATGTTCATGGCATGATTATTCTTCCTTATTACCGATCGATTATTGTCAAGGTGAATTATAGGTGTAAAGATAGGCTCATAGGGTTAGCTTAAGGCATTGTGTGGCCTTAAGCACCGTGTGACATCTCGGGATATGTTCTTGGGGCGTTACAGTAACATACCTAGGCATCAAGATGGTGCAATAAGTAAACTATATCATG
Organism: Capsicum baccatum var. pendulum; assembly: GCA_030864225.1. NCBI lineage: Eukaryota > Viridiplantae > Streptophyta > Magnoliopsida > Solanales > Solanaceae > Capsicum > Capsicum baccatum. The sequence goes on from CM061560.1 coordinate 166,018,698, forward strand.
GATGATCTTCCTTCTTCTTCATGTTTTATAAGAATAGATTATATAATAAACAACAATTATAAGAGTAATTACTAAACCATCCTTAAACTGAATTTCTTGGAATTCAAACCCATTATTCTACCCTCATTTATTGTAAATAACACTACCCAAGGGTCAATTAACCACTAACTAGCTCTATCTACTCAAACCATCTCCTAATGGAGCTTTGAAACTAAAGGCCCCACCTTTATTGAACTCAAGATCCCTAACCATCAAAGTTTGTGTTTTCGAGTTACAATTTCATACTAAGAAGAGTTAATTTAAAATCTAATATTAAATTCTACGTGAAAATAAATATACCCATAGTTTTTTCCCATTATTTTATGTACCTAGGGTTTTAAAGCACAAGAATTTCACCATAATTTATATTCTAATGATTCTAGAAGATGACGGATTAATCAATATAAAAAAAGAGTTAAAAATATTACCTCAATGTAGGATTTCCAGCAAAACCAAGAGAAAATCGCCTCTCTAGGGCTTACAAATGAAACTTTTAAGTTTGGAGAAAACACCCATCAACATAAGGTTAATATACTATCCAGTTACCATTGCGGTGGTTAATTTCTCAGCTTGGACAATATTTAGTAAAATAGTCATAACGTTTTACTCTAAATAAAGAATGGTTGGTTGTGTTAGTAAGAAGACTTAAAGATCTTTCATTTGGTGGTTATTTTGTGCCATAACCATTTATATTCTAAGAGATATTTGCATTTGAAGTTGACCCTAGTTTAAACTTATCTCGTAACTCAATTGATAAGAATACTTTCAACTTAACTTGATGCGAGGGGTATTGTATGATCTTAGTACATATCGAATGCACTATTTGCTAAATAATTAGTCTGATAACTCATGATGAGCAAGGTCATTATGATTTTGACACAGATATTTTCAATAATGACATAATGGGTCATTACATTGGATACCAATTTATCCATCATTTATCCTCGAGTGGTCATTGGTGGGAGGGACAATTTTTAGCATGATTCTCAGAGTCAGCATACCCAATGGTTACAAAATTCGTTCAATCTCTCATCAAATTATAATACAATTTGATAACACTTACCTAACTATCATCCAATAATTATGCTAACTAGTCTACACGCCACAAACCATGAGCTCTAGATACAAAGCATGACCACTATAACTCAAGGAATATGATTCATATTAAAATTTATGCAACGTCATCTATAATGCCCAGAATACCATATGATATTACAGTGCACAAACATTTGAGACTACAATAAAGATAGTAGGGGATGAAATTGGGTACCACAGCAGCAAATCTCCACTACAGCAGCCCGAAGTAGTTACTTTTGACTTGGTTTCACAACACACTTTTAGAAATTGAACATTGCAAACAAACTCTGTTATGAAAATCACTCTAAATAGACTTCTACCAACTTATTAAATTATCAAAAGTTTCTATGAGTTGCTAAACTTGTCCATTAACCTATTAATCACTAAAATCAACCAATCAATACACCATGATCCATCATTGAATATTAATCCACAAAATTTCAGATTTTTAACCAAAGTCAAAATACTCTATCATTGTCATTCCTATGCTACAAACAAGTTTAGTGGGCTACTTAAACTCTAACCAATGCTATAACTAACACAACAACACCAATACACCACTATGTGTTTGCGTTATCACATGTATTCACACCATAACTCATGTTAGTCTATTCGACCCTAAAACATTCCTCAACCACTCAAGGGGAAATACTAACCAAATGTTATCACGTAATAATAAGAGGGGTATGAATATACCAAAACTTATCTAATAACTCTACTCCCTTGATCGTTCCTGCAAATAAAGATCATCAACCAAAATCAAGTTAACTTATTTTACCAACATTATCAATTCTACTACAATATATTTAAGGGATACAATTTATCTATAATTAGTCTCATACATTAAGCATTTATGCAATATCAATCCATGATAAGCCAACTACAAGGTCAGTCTAGTAGTTTTGCCTCCTCACTAAGACTATGAACATTATTTAACTATCACTTTATTTACATCCTTAAAACTTAACCCATTATATTCATTCATAGCTACCATGGATTTTGTGCAACCCGTTAGTTTACCTTCTGGACATCAATGCCCTTACCCTCATAAGAACATTTCTGTCACTTAACCATATAAGCTAAATAATTATCAAACACATAGTTAAGGTTCAACTTATCCATATCAAGTAAAATCATTATTAGTATCTCTCCTTATCATATTATGAGAAGCAACTAATTTTGTATACCTAGTCCATTTACCTTGCATTAGTGATAGAAAGTACACAATTCACCCTACGTTAAAGTAACCAAGATTGTGCAAGACAACTAAATTCTTCTCAGTTTAGTGAATTACTTAATAAGGAATAATTAACAAGCCAACTCATTAACTAGATTATTCAATCAAGGATGACATAGTAGCACTTCAGGCTCAAATATAATCACCAAATATAGGATCACACAAGGATCCCTAGTATTATTATCATTAACCAGACCACACAAGGATCCCAAATATCATTTTCATTAATTAAAGACACAAGGATAAAAAATATCATTGTCAAAGCAGACCACACAAGGATCCAAGATATTTTATCATTAATGATTGGACCATATGGGTATCCAAGTATACCATCAAGGACCAAATAAAAATCAAGGAATACTTCAAACCATGGAAAATTAACACATATCTCAAATCATAGAAATAAATACATACCTCAAAATTATACCCAATCTTATGATTTTAAAATATTTTATTGCAACCACCTATCTCATATTACTTTTATTATTAGTTTGCATTATAAGAATTTGATAATCAAACAACTAGGTAATAGTATAATCAACAATAACCATCCATAGAAGTAATACACATCATATTTTCTCATACCAAAATAAAAAATATTAAGCACAAGTATTTTAACACAATATGAACCAAATTTCACATCATAATGAATCAACCCCTATGTTTCTTATTAACCTCTATGGGTTGGAATATTCTATTCTAACCATTCAATATTAGTAAGATACCAATGGGACTATTTAGTCCCAATTGTGATGGTTAAGATACTAATTGAAATTTTCTAGATTTTAATTTGACTCAACTCCAGGAAATAATAATGAGATAACACAATGAGTTCAGAGAAGAAATTGAGATAGATTCCTAGATGCCTTACAACTTTCTATAAATTTGATGTGGATGTCAAATACCAATCTATAGGAATCTACTTGATATTTTCTCTTATACTAGGAGACTGATAACCTGGACTCTGAAACCATCTTGTCATAACCAAGATGATATCTTATTGGACACCTACCCAACTCCATCCTAAATAGGAGAATCCTTACAACCCAACCATTTTATTATTATGAAAGACATTATTAAACCTTAAACAGAATTATATCATGGACTAAATAACTTTTTTTCAATAGCAAAACATTATCACCAAAAGTTATACTGTATAATTTTACTAAATAACTTTTTAGAACCTAGTCTGAATTGGTGCAAGAGCACTAAACCAATGGAGGAATAACTTAAGCTAGAGCATATATGAATGAGTAGAATGATAGGATTTGCTAATGAATAATCAAATGACATGTAACACAGCTATATCCCCAAATAGAGATAGAGTAAGTGTAGTATCAGTACAACCATAGATACAGATAGACATCATCAACTAACCAGGGTTAGAATCATATAATAGCGTATAAAAATAAGAAGAAATTATGAAAAACTTACATGTTTAAAATTTGAACATACTTATATTACTATAACTTCCAAACCTACGATCTTTCGTTTGTTTAAGCATTATTAATTTACCTTTAAGACGGGGCTAACTAACATATTCCCATGGATTAAAATAATACACATTTATTATGCACTCAACTTGTAATAACAACTCTACACTTCTCTCTCTCTCTCTCTCTCTCTCTCCCTCTCTCTCTTTTTCAATAGTCCTTTTTTATGTCAATACTCGCTCCTTATTATACTACCATTAACCATATGGATTGCAACAACCAAGACAATACTAGCCTCAACAACTTTGTAAGAATGGACACTACAATATACATCAAGTGTATAGCTCTATACACAATAGGGCACTATTTATACATAATTTATGATGTAACTTACATTTGCACCTTACTATAATGCCAAATCACATCCGTCGACATAACTTGTCAACTCAAAAAACCATAGCATCTTCATAAATAATCGGTTCACGCAATAAATAATAATATTTCATCAATATAACTTGGCCAACTCAAGAAACCATAGTATCTCATTACATAATTGGTTCATACAAGGAATCACCCACCAAACATAAATATAAATATGTATTTAAATGGATATGAACAAATATATAAATGCAAGATATTTGTATCATCTCTTTCTTTTCTCAATCTCATCAATATTATTATCAACATCATTATAATGGCCCTCTAGGTTATTTACTTTATTTGTATGCATTTTTGGTATTTTGATCCTTCTCTGAGTGGCTACAAGTCATTTATAACTTATTAAAACTATCGGTTTAATTATCAGATAGTTTATTTGGATTTTAGGATTATTTCCTTATTTTGGACTTTCACTGTTTAGGATTTGGTGTCAAACCAAAGATCCTAGTAAATGACCTTGAATGAGGATTTCAACAGTGCCATCAACTCTGGAACATTGTTTTACGCTAGAGGTACCCTTGATTCAGGTTTCGAAGCTTCCAAACTCATTTTGGCCTATTAGTCAGATTATGCAAAAAATAGAACTATAAATGTGGACACCACACTTAGTTGAAATGATCTTATATGAAAGTTTTGAAGGTTTTATTAGCTTTAGAACATCAAATTTAGTGTTGCACCATATTTTGTTTGCACACATGGGGTTCGTCATGAATCCCTAGCACCTGGTCGGAGTCCATCTAAACTCGAAAGAAATCTAATGCATCAAGTTATTGATGCAACCACTTAAGCTATCATATGACCGCTTAAGCGGTCTCCAGATATTCCATATAAGGTCACTTAATAAACCTTGACCATTTGGTCGAGAGCTACTTAGGTGATGTCCATGTCTGCTTAAGTGGGCATCGCTTACATAGCTTGGGAATTGCTTAAGATATACTCGACCAGTGGTGCCAAATTGCTCAAGTGATCATAGAGCCTCTTAAGTGGTTATCTCTTAAGCATCTATCACTTAAGTGATAGGGTGACCACTTAAGAACCATCTGATGAATTTATATCCTCTTTTCCTCACCCAATTTTCCATTATTTATTCCCATGGCGGCTACAGGTCATTCGTGACTTGTTGGAACTGTGGATTTGGTTATCAAATAGTTCATTTGGATTTTAGGCTCGTTTACTTATTTTTGAGCTTTCACTATTTAGGATTTGGTGTCAGAACAAAAATCCTAGTAGATGACCTTGAATGAGGATTCCAATAACACCATCAACTCTGGAAAATTGATTTTAGAATACGGGGACCCTTGGTTTAGGTCCTGAGGCCTTCAGACTCATTTTGGGTTATTGGGCAAATTATTCAAAAAATGGAGCAATATGTGTGGGCCCCATACTTAGTTTAAATGATCATGGATGAAAGTTTTGATGGTTCTATTAAGTTTGGAATGTCAAATTTTGTATGATAGCATATTTTATTTGTTTCCATAGGGTTCCAAATGAATCCCAAGCACCCGATCACACTCTGTTTAAACTCAGAAGAAATATGATGCATCAGGTAGCTGGTGAGACCGCTTGAGCAATCACATCACTATTTAAGGGGTTTCCACGTATGTAACATTGGGTCTCTTAAGTGACCTTTACCATTTGGTCAAGGGACACTTAAGCGATGTTTGTGTCCGCTTAAATGTGTCACTTAAGTGATACCCGACCTATGGTGCTAGATCCCTTAAGCGATCATAGATCCACTTAAAAAATTATTGCCGAAGTGATAGGGTGACTGCTTAAGCGACACATAATGTCTTTAAATTTTATTTTCCTCACCTAATTTTCCACCACTTCTCCCACCATTTTTGCACCAAATTGAGAGATCAAAGAGAGAAAAAATAGGAAATCATCCATACAAGCTAAGGTATGCTAAACTTTAAGGGTTGATTCTATACCTAATTTATGTTCTATTTATGCTCAAGTTTTGACCATACACTCCTTGTCCTTTGAGGTACCTTATGATGAATTCAGTTTAGAATTCTATTTACGAACCTCATAGGCCTATTCTTAACCCAAAATTTGACCTAAACCATAATATAGCAATATGGGCCTCATTTAACTCCTTATCACATATAAATTACTATTTTATAGCGTGATGAGATTTTGAGATCATGGAGAAACGGCAAATAATTTATGGGCAATTGAAGCACTTGTGGTTTGACATAAAGGTTGTTTTGGGCTTCTATCTACTCTTCTTCATGAGATAGTGTATTATATTCATTGAATATTAGATATGAATGTTAGGATGTGATATTAAGTAAACAACAGTGACATAGCTTAATTTATGAGGTCGGGGATAGAAGGGTGAATCGACCCTTAAGGTGAAATACTTATTATGCTTTTAGGATCCTATTACCCTTGGTTTCTAGCATGTTAGATATAGTAGAGGCCAATAACTCTTTAGTATAAGGTTTAATACATTACTCGATGGATTGTGGTGGTTTCTCGAATTATGATATGGTTATGTCAGATATATATTATTGGGGCCAAGGCCGTGATTATGACATTGGTTGGATTCGAGGAAGTGGTTTCTCATTTGTAAAGGATGTGGTCATAGTCTATAGACATTTAGATACTTGTATTCATATTGTTTGGATACTGGTGATGGAATACATAGATTTTGTGCATTCATGCTCACTAAAATTATATATGGTTAACTCCAACTAAAAATATGGTTGTACTACTATTTTTATTAACAAGGGATTTATTCCTACTTTTCACTTTTAAAATAGATTTTTCTTATAATGGAATCGTACCATCTTAATAAATAACTTATGAGACTTTGTGTAATATCTCAGGAGCACATCTTGGACACCACACAGTGCTTACAGTCACAAGTGACTACAAGTTAACCCATAAGCTGGTACCTGCTGTGAGCACTAAATAAAACTGATAACAAAAGATACACATATGAGGAAGTACCTGAATACACCATAAGGTTTTAAATACTAAAACATAACTAAATTATAAATCTGAAAATAGCTATTTGAAAACTGATAAATGAATAAATAATGAAAAAGTAGACTGACTATCTAAAGTGTACGAAAGCCTCTAAAACTGACTGAATAAGAGTTGATGGGACAAGCCCCAACTGACTGTTGAACTGAAATAAACATAATTAATCCTCAAAATACGAGGACTCACCACTGCTGCTACTATTGATGTACTAGAATGTCTAAGTGCAGTCGGAAACTTAAGTGTTTGAACCTATGATATGATATATCATAGCACAAGAAATGAGCATGCGGTCAGTAATTTGAATGTACTGATATTCTAGATGGGGTTAGGTTGATATGCATGGGCTTATTTGCATGAATAATAACTAACTGAATGAATATAATAGGATAACTAATGCATAGTATGCATGAAAGCTGTAAAATATGAGAATGCATGACCAAGCGTGCAACAGGATACTAAAATAGTCTATAAATAGGAATATTAAAATTTGAGTACTGATTTAACTAATAAGATGAATGCTATGGTCAAGAAAATATGAAATGACTTTTGAGCAGAGACGGTGAGAGATATCATCTAACTGACATGCCCCTATTTAAACTAATTAGGGTCCAAACTGTGACCTTAGTTGGAAGAGTATCATTACTGTGCCACGAGTACTAACACATGGCTACATGGATTCATTGAAGTAATGTACCGAATAACTAAAGAGTCACCCTCTACTGGCAGGTGCTTTAGTGAGATATATGTTAACCCTTAATTGGCAGGTTAATATCTCAACCTACGCTGGCTACATAGTTATGGAACTCAGGGACTGCTACTAAAGGTCACACCCTCAACTGGAAGGTGAGCCTCCATCTTAGGGTTCACTCGGTGCTAAATTCTACTCTCAACTAAACAGACTCGAATTACTGAACTAAGCTAAACATAACTGAATCCACAACTAATAGTATTAACTAACTGATTCGTAAAGCGCATGGTATGACTGAATTCATTTTTTAGGTACTGAAAACTAGGTAAACAGCTACATTTTGGGTATTCATAACCCTAGGACTCGATAACAATAACAATAGGACATACTAAAGCTTTGGGGACATAATAAGTAATCAATATTCTAAAACTCAATCATTAAATCAATATTCTAAAACTCAATCATTAAGGCATTTCATCAAACATTTGAGAGCCACGAGTTAAAGCATGGGAATAGTTTAAACATGTAATACTAACATAATTGCAATACTAAAGCCTTAGGTTAAGGATTTGACATGCAAAAATCATTATTCAAATGTATCATGAACCATTCCAATGAAAATAATTTGTAAACATGATATATACATACATACATATATATATATATATAAAATCAAAATTTATGAAGTGTCATGGATATAATTCATAATAACATGTAAAGATCATAGTTTTAAACTTGAAAACAGATTCATGGACTCCATGGGTGAGAAGGATCCATGGATAAACATCTAACATACCTTAATTAAAGAATTAGTAAAAGTTCTTGGTGATTTTTTAAAGCTTGAGCTTTAATATTGAAGAGCCTAGGATTTGTTCTTGAGGGAGGATTACTTCTTTTTGGGAGAATCTATGCCAGAATGGTCAATTTTTTCTTTTGAGACCCTAAATACCGTGTTATGGCTAGGATAGGGTAAGGGAAATAACTCAATTACCCCCTGAGGACCCGAACTCCCTAAACTGAATAAGATTGCTCAACGCGAAATGCACCGCACCACATTGCTCCCCACCGATATGATACTCTAAGAGCCACAGCCATATCACGGACCCTCGCTATTTTGACCATCCAAAAAAGTCTCAAATGTTGTTCAAAAATTCCAAAACTTACCCGGGATGAACTATCAATAATGTCGATCATGAAACAACTTAGAAATTAATGTCCCAATGCCGGAAAGGTCAAAAATAGTATCATTGAAGTATAAGGGTCTTTAGAAGTGAGTAAGTCTTAACATTTAGTGAAATTCTCTAAGTCTTGGACCCCCTTTTAATATGGAATAGTAAGCTAAAATGAGCTAGGTTCTTACAGGGTCTTCTAATATCTCCCCCTTGGGAACATTCGTCCTTGAATGAGACTGATTAAGTTAAGAAATACTTAGATATTGAGATTAAAGGTTAAATATGCATAACTGAAAACATGATTACATAACTGAGTCTGAAACATGGTGAGTGATTGAACTAATTCGTGGATACATACAATGACATGAAGATAATCATATGGCTGGAACTGAGACTGGAAAAGAGATAATCTAAGGATAAATATTACCTCAAACTGAGTCTGAGCTTGCGGATAAAAGATGAGGGCACTTGGTTTGCATATCTGCTTCTGTCTCCCAAGTTGCTCCCTCAACGGACTGATTCCGCCAAATAACTTTGACCAAGGAAACTTCTTTGTTCCTTAGTATGTGAATTTTGCAAACTAAAACCTTGATTGGGACTTCTTCATAAGAAATAATATACTTAACATCTAATATTTCTAAAGGAATAACGATAGATGGATCACCAATACACTTCTTTAATAAGGAGACGTGAAACACTGGTGCACTGATGCTAAATTTGCCGGCAACTTAAGCTCATAATTTACCTTCCCATAGAAGCTCAAGAATCTGTAAGGGACAACATATTGGGGACTAAGTTTTCTCTTCTTAGAAAATCTCTTCACTCCCTTTATCGGAGAGATTTTCAAATAAACCAAGTCTCTAACTACGAACTCGAGATTTCTCCTATGCACATCTACGTAGGATTTATGATGGCTTAAGGCTGTCTTAAGCCTCTCTCTGAATAGCTTAACTTTCTCTAATGTATCAAATAATGAATCTAGCCCTATCAATGCAGTCTCACCTTCCTCAAACCAATGAATAGGGGATCTACATCTCCTCCTATAAAAAGCTTAAAATGGAGACATTTGAATACTGGAATGATAATTGTTATTGCAGGAAAACTCAATCAATGGATAGTAATCATCTCAACTGCCCTTAAAGTTGATAACACAAGCTCTCAACAAGTCCTCTAGGATTTGAATAGTCCTCTCTGCCCAAGGGTGAAAGACTGTGATAAACTTGGGTACTGAGACCCTTCTGAAAAGCTTTCCAAAAGTGAGAGGTAAACTCAATATGATAGACAATGGAACTCTAAGAAACCTAAACAACTCTCTAATTAGAGCTTGGTATAATCCTCAGCTGAATAAAAGGTTTGGAATGGTAAGAATTGGGCTGATTTGGTCAATTCTATCTATAATAACCCAAATTGAATTATGCTGGTGGTGTGAATGAGGCAACCCTGTTACAAAATCCATGTTCACCTCTTTCCACTTTCAAGTGGGTATGCTGAACTCCTGCATAGTGCCACTAGGCCTTTGGTGCTCAACCTTAACCTGCTGACAATCAACACACTTGTCTATAAACTCAATGATACCTCTCTTCATGCCACTCCACCAATAGATTTTTCGTAAATTATGATACATCTTAGTGGCTCTAGGATGAATAGTGTAATGCGCACTATGCGCTTCTGTAAGAATTCGCTATCTCAAGCCGTCAACACACGACACACGCAGTCTACCATGGCAATGCAACACAATATCTCCCTCCTAGGGGAAAACTTCTACTTTCTGATCTCTGACTTACTCTTTCAATTTAACTACACTGGGATCCCTATCGCATCCCATTTTCCTCGTGGAAAGCAGGATTCTACGTGACCACTCTTTTTGGGATTGTTTTGAGAAAGAAGTAAAGAGTCGGTACCTAACAAATTAAGGTGTGTTAGGGCACCGATCTAGGCTACTACAAACCTTTTTTTTTGTTTTTAGTTCACCAGAAATTTGAGTAAGAGTTTAAATTACCTCAAAAGAAAGGTGTTAGGCACCTTTCAAGGTCCACAAAGATGGATCCCGACCGAATTCGTATTTTACATGGGAATTCTATGTGATCAAATAAGGTTTTTTTATTTTATTATTAATTTAATATTTAACTAAGTGATTAAAAAATTAATGAACAAAACATATTATTTCATTATTTCTAGTTGTTAATTAGCTAAATGATAAAATCCAATAAAACGTATAAAAAGACAAGCGAGGAGAAAGAAATGACATAATTTATAACAAGGGGGACTGCTTATATAATTAACTAATTACCCCAAATAAATAAGCATGTAAAGTAAATAAAACAATAAAAAAAGAATTCATCAAACCAAACGAAGAAAAGTTTTGGTCTCACTCAGATTAGAACCACAACTTGTTTAATCATCATCCGACCTATCGACTGAATTCTTAGACAAGTGACAATGTCATTAGTCTTACCGTCAATATCTGTTGGGATCATCACTTTCAAATGACTACCCGTCCCGCCCCACCTAGGCTAGTTGATAACTCTAAGGGCGTTCTAAGACAAGGATAAAACTAGCGTCTTTTATAATACCTGTCGTCTCACCTATCACCTAACAGGCATTGGACTTTGCTATTTTTGTTTGGTGGTCTAGACGAAATAAAACTATGTTTCCTAGGACTCGAAGCGCGTAACAAGTAGGACATCACGTAGCACATAATTGTCCCAAGTTAGCCTCTTGATTAATTAACATTGATTAACGTGATTAACATGCAAAGACAAATAATTATTCATTTTGTCACTGACCTATAGGCATGGTTTCTAGGTATTCAGCAATTGGTGACAAAAGACAACTGTGACTCGTGTGTAACAATGTGTTGTCAAGTTGTTAAAAGAGGGTGTCAAAAGGGGGTAAATATATCAAGAAATTGTGCTCACGAATTAAGTGTTATAAAATAATGAGAATATAAAAAATTAATAAAATATTAAATATGCATTAACATGCCAAGGATGCATTTAAATGTGGGAGAATGAATTAACTTTGTAATAATGCAGGAACACAATTTAATAATGCAGAAACATAGTTTAATATTGCAGAAATGCAGTTTAATAATGCAGAAATGCAATTTTAATAATGCAGAAATTTGACTTGTTTTATGCAGAACAGTGTAGACACGCTGAACTTACTTGTTTTACACAGAACCACTATTTTATCATGCTGAAATTAATTGTTTTATGCAGAAAGGCCATTTTAACATGCTAGAATTTAATATTATTAGTGCAGGAATTTTATATTGACTTTCTGAAAAATGCGACAACATGCAAAAACTAATGTAACATGTCCGAAAAGCTTTAACTTGCTGTAATCTGTATTGACGTGCTAAAGTATTACTATTTAGCGTGCTAACATATTTAATTTAACATGCTGAAACTGTACTATTTAACATGCTAACATATTTAATTTAACATGCTGAAATTGTATCGACACGATGAAATGCATATTAATGTGCATAAATTTAATGTGCAGTGTAGATCCAGTATTTAACATGAAATGCTAATATGTTCTAACACTATTAACATGCTGACATTTTGTGTCAATGCATAATGTCATGTTTAATCAAGTATTTGACAGTTTTAACATGCACAACAATACATTAATATGCGAAAAGAATGCTCGACCTATTATCATGCTTAAATTCATGTTAACATGCTGAACATAAAATGACATAATTAAATTGTTTGAGCCTAACGTTCAACATGCTAAAGATGTGTTAATATGCCAGAATTGAATCAAAATAGTTGGATCAAGCGTCACATATGTTAATAAATCCTAAATTGTGTGCCTAGATGATGCACGTAGCACGTAATAAATATAAAGCCTAAGTTGTGCCTACCTATACTATACATAATTTCCTGCCTCCGAAGCAGTCCCCCAAATCTTATTATTACAATAATAGTAGTGTTTATACAATATTACAATCCAAATAATAAGAAACTAGAACTAAATAAAATTGCTACAATCTAATGTAAACACCCCGATGACTCTTCGAAACACCATAATTGTCTATTTGAACCTGCGAGATAAGATGTAATGGCAAACAAACCGGGCCATATAATAACAAATATCAAAGTGTTCCTATAGGCGTTCTTTCTACAGGGTTTCATAATATAATGCAGTCAGCACACACAGATAAATAAAATAATTACATCGATTCAAAGACTTACCAGTAAGCAGCGAATAACAAATAAATAATAAAAAAGTTATTGAAGCAAAGCAATTCCGACAGTGAGATGAAAAAGATGCCTCCTTAAAGAAGAAACGCCACAAACAATCTTTGAGAAAATATAAGTCTTTTGTTTGAATTGAAATAGCTAGTAAATCTCTCTTTTGTTTTTAGAGAGTCGTGATTTGTGATTTAAGAATTGTCTGTTAATGAAAAGGGACGCCACAAACAATCTTTGAGAAAATATAAGTCTTTTGTTTGAATTGATTTTGTCCAATTAGCCACCACAGAAAAGGAAAAGCAATATTTTCAAAATCAATCCCAACTAATTAAGGAGAACAATAGGGACTTATATTCCTTAAATGAATACATCAAAATTGGGGAGTATAAAGAGTGAGGAAAAGGAATATTTTTTAATCCATCAGAATCAATTAAAGGGCCAATAAATCAATTAATCAATCATTCATAAACCAGTCCAACAATAATGGAAAGCATGTGTTTAGAAAAATCGATCAACAGAATTACTTTCTTTAGTTAAGTAGAAATCAATTAGAATCAAACTTACCATAAATAGGTGCATGAAAAAAACAAACAAATAATTAAAAAAGATGAAAATATGTATCAATTTTGTAATGTTTACCATATATATCAAAATTATATTTGAAAGTGGAGCAACTAATTATGTAAAGAACAGTTCTTAATCATATTATTAAAATTATGCATAAATCACAATTCAAAATTTACAAAAAAATGTTGCACATGTAAAGGTAAACCAGATATCAACTTAGACAATCATGAAGCTGTGAAATTTCAAATTCAAGGGAAAAACATCAATAACTCCACTGTAAAGCATGAACAATATCACAAATCCAAGCTCAAATAACAATTAAGGTCAACGCAGACAGTCATACAGATTTGAGCTTTCACAATGTGGATATGTAAAAAATAAACATAAAACTACGAAAATCAAGTAAAGCGCATGTCAAAAATGTCATGAATTTCATACTAAAAGAACAATAAAAACAACTTTCAATCAAGAGGCACAAACCTGAGATGGATTTATAAAAATCCATCATGAAATTTATACTTCTTTTCTGGCAAACTTGGCCAGAATAGTTGGATGGCAGAGCAGATCTGGGTGATGGGGAGAAGAGATTGGAGATGGTTGTCGGCACCGGAGGCTGTGACGGCTGACAGCGCTGGGAGGGGGAAAAGAAGGCGATGGCGGCGCTGGTATTGCATGTCTCTGTGGCTGTTGTTGACGGTTGGTTTGAGGATGTTGATGGAGATGATGGAGAGGTGGCGGTGCCATGGCTGGTGCGGCGATGGAGAAGTGGAGGGGACTGGCGTCTAGGGGTGAAGAACGACGGGGGCTATCCACGGCTCTGGTATAGCAGCGGTGTTGAGAGAGACGCCGTAGGGGCTGGCAGCGGCAGCATGGACGGTCTGACTCGTCGGAGGAGGCTGTTTTGCGTGGCTGTTTCCTTATTTAAAAAGAGAGAGGTAGAGAGGGAGAGATCTTAGAGAGAGAGTGAAGGAGAGAAAGGGGCCGACGCTGTGCCGGTGTAGGGATGACCGGCGCTTCGCCAGCGCAGGGGTGGCCGGCGGCCGCCATGATGTTGAGGAGGAGAAGAGGGTAGAGAGGGAAGGTAGAGAGAGAGAGAGAGAGGTGTGAAGGCTTCTTTGGTTTAGTAAATTTGGGTTAGGGTTTTTGTAATTTAAAAGGAAAGAATAGGCTTCTTTGATCTCAGCCGTTAGATCATTTTTTGATCAACGGTTGAGATTTAATGGTTGAGAAATTGAGTGGATTTGATTAAAATTTAGAAAAATTAAATCACAAATTGGCTATGATTATAATAAATTAAATAAAATGGGCAAGAATTGTAAGAAATTGGATAAAATTAGGTTAGAAGGTGAATAAATTTAGGCAAAGTGACTTTAAATTAGGCTGTTATGTAAATAATAGTAGGGATATATATCAATAATAAAAATAATATTAATAATAAATAAAATAAATAATAATGAAAGGATGTAACACCCCAAATCTGGTACCCGAAACACTACACGATGTTCATGACCTCGAAGGATCACAAGCTAACTCATGATTGATATCCGTACCTGTACACTGTATAATATACTGTATATATATACACTATAAAAAATGCGGAATAGAAGCTGTAAGACCGTAAGGTTCAAACTGGATAGTTGATAAAACACAACATAAGTGTAGAGTATCGAATACCCAAAATGACTGAAATATTATCTGAACATACTGTAGTATGAAAGTCTCTAAACTGTCTAAAAACTGTGGAGTTGATGGGACATGTCCCCAACTAACTCCGATTACTGAAATAATGAAATAACAAATCACATCATCCTTGAAGGATGAGGACTCACTGTTGACTGATTGTTGATATCTGGAATCTACTGATGCTCTAGAGCTCGTGCTTCTAAACCTATAGTATAAGACATCATAGCGCAAATACGTCAGTACTTTGAATATATTGGTATGCAAGTGAGGTAGGATGAATGCAAGGGGTTCATATGCATGAACAATATTAACTGACTGACTAACATGAACGTAAGAATACATGCATGAATACGTAACTGTGACTGACATCGTGATAGGACTGAATACTGAGTTCTGACTACTGAGTCTACTGATAATAGGGATTTACTGATACCTGAGTTTACTATTACTGGAATACAGATTAACTGGATTACTGGTAAGCTGACAACTGAGTTTATTAATATGGATAACCTGAATATTTGTTTCTGATAGTTCTGATTATGAAAAACTGATCTGATTGACTGTATTTGACAGTCCTAAGTCTAAATACTGATAACATGAGTTTCGTATAACTAGTATAATAATACTGAGCGACTGTATCTGACAGTCTAAGTTCTGATGGAACTAACTGAGTTTCGTACTATATTGAGTGACTATATCTGACAGTCCTGAAATCTATAGAACTATCTGAGTTCTATTACTAAGACTGAGACTGAAACTGAGATGGTGGGAGGTAATCATCTAAACGACATGCCCCGGAACTAAACTGGTGGGGGTCTAACCTGTAACCCTAGCTGGAAGGGTGTCAATATAGTGTCATGGATAAAGACAAGCTGTGAGGTAACCCTCTCTGAGAGGAAGCTCTTTCGTCAACCCTCCTATAGGAATAACCCAAACGAGATGTATTAGTAGCCCTATGCATAGGGGTACATCTCAACCTACACTGGTTATGTAGTTCTGGAACTCCATGATTCCTTCTATGGATCACACCCTCCACTGAATAATAGGTGAGTCCCCATCCTTGGGTTTACTTGGTGTTGAACCCTACTCCAAACTGAATAGCTACTAAACTGATTAACTGAACTTAACTGATACTGATGGGATTATTTAGTGGAGCTAAACTGAGTTCATTAAGTTTCGTTGACTGACGAAATTCCACTGAGATATGATGACTAAATGAGCTCACTGAGATTTTTTAGATTAATGAGGTTACTGAATGGGACTGGACTGATACTGAGTTTACTGAGTTTTCCTGAGTCACATGATTGACTGAATTCCACTGATCATGGCTTGACTGAGAGTATCATGGAAACATGACATGGATCTAGGCACATAGCTAAATTGTTGGGTATAAGTATCCCCAGGACTCGATAGAATAAAACTGACAAGGCTTGACACTTTTGATCACATGAACAATATCAACAATTCATAATTTCATAGTTAGGAATTTCATGAAGCACATGATCATTATATTGTTGTACATGGATAGTAATGTGTATAAACATGGCATAATTTCATGCTTCTAATCTTATGAACTTCCCATCAAGCAATCACAATGCATAGGTTTAGCATGGGAATCATCTTAATCAAATAGGTATAGCATGAGGCATGACATGATCTTGACACATGGAAACTAAGTACTTGATCATCATTCATTCATTGGGGCATATTATCAAACACCTTGCATGCACTCTTAGGGCATACGTATGATTATCAATTTAATATAACATGGTTCCACAAATTAACTCAATTGCATGAATTTCAACCCTACACTAACATGGTTTCATAAAAACATGATAATGATGCAATCTTGGCAATCACACAACAATAACAATATGAACATAATCAATTCAAAACAAGAACATCATGACATATAATTTAAAATAGGGTTCTTGAGATGCATGTACGAAAGGAGTCCATAAATCAACTCTGGGCATACCTTAGTTCTTGATTCTACGATGATTGAAGGAGAGATTCTTAAATTTGAGTCTTGGATTTGGATTCCCAATTGAAAACCCTAGCTTGTTCTTGAGAGAAACTTGAGAGAAATAATATATTTTGGGTGAAATATGGTTGAATCACGTGTTATTGGGTTTATATAGGCTTGAGAAATTGACCCTTTTAACCCTTGGATGCGTATTTTATTTCTGAGAAAAATTTCCAATTTGGCAGGCTGGCGCGATGCGACGCTATCGCATCGTGTCACTGGAAATTGCCAACTGGGAACTGGGTTGATGGTGCGACACTGTAAAATCACGCTGCAATACTGGATGAGACCTCGAAGTTCACCACGACGTGGTGGTATCGCGCCGAGACACTAAAAAAAAGACTATTCTAAAACTGAGCCCTTGCGCAATGCGACATAATCGCGGCGACTCACTGGATTTTAACGATTGACATTTTGACCTGCTCCGCGATACGCTGATGGCTCAGGTTATTCACTGTCTCACTGAAAAGGCTCAAAATCTTTGCTCGGGTGTCGAATTTGGGCAAATTTGGTATCGACAGAAAACTTATTAAATTTCTCATATGACAAAAAGTGAAAATCTTTAAAATACCACATGTATAAAAGTGGATTCATCTTTGAAATAAGTCTTTATCATTTTTAGGATAAATTTAAGTTAGGTTGAAGTACGGGGTATTACACGGATAGATAATAATAATAATAATGGTAATAATATAATAATGATATAATAGTAATAAATAGTAATAAATAATAATAATAATAAATAATATAATAATAATAATAATAATGCAACACTAGACAATGTATTTGCAAAATATAAGTGTGCACAATTATGTGAAAAAAAGAATTTAATAAATATTAATAAAATTACAAAAATGTCGTATGTAATTTTTAAATTATAAAAAATGATGCTAAAAGATAATAAAATAATTTATGCATTTTTTCTAAATAATGAATGTGACACGTTAGTATGTATTTAATATAAGAATAGTGTGTAAAAATATTAATAATTAAAATTAGATAATTTTGATTAAATAACAACCTAAAAATAATATCGGGGGGGGGGGGGGAGGGAGGGTTCAAAATTAGGTGTCAACAATCCCATCTTGCTTTTCTTTCACTTCGGCAACCAAAAAGGATTCTGAACTATTTTGAACCCATACACTACCTTCATTTGCGTCAACCAAACGAGCGCATAATCTAGCCAACTGATGAATGTCCTAAACTAACTTCTTTTTATCATTCTCAATATGAGAAAAACTACCCATAGACAATCTAATAAGGGCATCTGCCACTACATTGGCCTTGCCCGGATGATAAAAAAAGATATCATAGTCCTTCAATAATTCTAACCACCTTTCCTTATGAAGATTTAACTCTCTACAAAAATACATATTGCAAACTTTTTTGGTCCATGAATACATCAACATGCACCCTATACATATAATGCCTTTAAATTTGTAAGGAAGAAACAACAGCTGCTCACTCAAGATTATAGGTAAGATAGTTTTTTTCATAAGGCTTAAGGTATCTACAAACGTAGGCTATGACCTTACCTCTCTGCATTAAAACAAAACCCAAACTAAATCTGGGAGCATCACAGTAAACAATAAACCCACCTGAACCATCTGGCAACGTCAAAACTGGAGCTGTGGTGAGTCAAGTCTTCAATTCCTGAAAACTCTTCTCACAAAAATCTGACCACTGAAACTTGACTTTCTTCTGAGTCAATCTGGACATAGGGGACGCAATAGATAAAAACCCTTTAACAAACCATAGGTAATAGCCGGCCAAACCTAAGAAACATCTGATATTTGACCGAGAGATGGGTCTGGACCAGTTTCTCACTACTTTGGCCTTTTTAAGAGTCAACTCTAATGCCTTCAGCAAAAATAATATGGCCTAGGAAAGCTATAGATCTTAGCCAAAATTTGTACTTACTGAACTTTGTGAACAACTGATGAGCTCTGAGAGTCTGCAATACTGTTTTAAGGTGGTTTGGATGATCATTTCCATTATGGGAATAGACAAGAATATCATCGATGAAGACTATGATAAATATGTCCATGTAGTACTTGAACACTCTGTTCATCAAGTCCATGAAAAATGCTAGGAAATTTGTTAGACTAAAGGATATGACTTTAAATTTGAAGTGACCGTACTGAGTTCTGAAAGCTATTTTTGGAATGTCACATCCCCTGACTCTGAGCTGATGATAGCCGGATCTAAGGTCTATCTTAGAAAAATAACTGGAACCTTGAAGTTGATCGAATAAGTTATCGATTCTGGGGAGTAGATACTTCTTGATTGTGACTTTATTCAACGGACGGTAGTCGAATAAGTTATCGATTCTGGGGAGTAGATACTTCTTGAAAGACATGCTTGTTTAGGGGATCTTCTTGAATAGATAGAGGTGCGGGCTAATTTCTATTTCTCCTTTTGTTGTTCTTTCTAGGAGGCATGTTTTATAAATGAAAGGAAGATTTAATTAGAAACAGAGTTTAAATTAATCTCATGTTCAATTTTATGACACTAATACTAAAAAAAGGGAAACTTTTCCTAAAACGTCTCGTAGCTTCTCGTCCATAAGTGTGGCGTACTTCACACCCATGCACAAGACCCTACTAATTAAGGATTTCAGACTTCCTAGGACACTATAAAACCTTAGGCTCTTATTGTAGGTTTGTAATGCCCAGGAGTACACCCTAGATGCCATACGATGCTTACGATTAAAAGTGACCACAAGCTATGAGCTGGTACCTGCTGTGAGCACTCAATAAAATTGATAACAAAAAATACACATATGCAAAAGTAATTGAATACACCATAAGTTTTTATATTCTAAAACATCACTGAATTTAAATCTGAAAATAGTTTTCTAAAAACTGACAAATAATTAAATAATAAAAAAACTGACTGACTATCTAAAGTGTCCGAAAGCCTCTACAACTGACTAAATAAGTGTTGATGGGGCATACCCCAACTAAATCCAACTGACTACTGAACTAAAATACTAAAATAAATATATTTGGTCCTCAAAATATGAGGACTCCCCACTGCTACTGCTACTGATGTGCTAGAATGTCTAAGTGCGGTCGAGAACTTGAGTGTTTGAACCTATGATATGATACATCATAGCACAAAAAATGAGTATGTATTCAGTACTTTGAATGTACTTGTATGCTAGATGGGGTTAGACTGATATGTATGGGCTCATGTGCATGAATAATAACTAATTGAATAGCATGAGATAACTGATGCTTAGTATGCGTGAAGGCTGTAAAATTTAAGAATGCATGACTAAGCGTACAACATGATACTGAAATAATTTATAAACTGGAATATTAAAATTTAAGTACTAATTTAAGCTGAATGCTATGGTAAATAAAGCCTGAAATAACTTTTGAGCTGAGACTGGACTGAGACTGTGGGAGCTATCATCTAACTGACAAGCCACAATATGAGCTAAATGGGGTGCAACCCATGACCCTAGTTAGAAGAGTGACAGTAACATACCATGGGTACTAACACATGGCTAGATGGTTCCACTGAAGTGAAGTCCCAAAGGACTAAAGAGTCACCTTCTACTAGTAGGTACTCTAGTGAGATATATGTCAACACTCAACTGGCAGGTTAACATCTCAACCTACGCTGGCTATGTAGTTTTGGAATTCAAGGATTGCTACTAAAGGTCACACCCTCAACTGGCAGGTGAGCCCCCATCCTTGGGTTTGTTCAGTGCTAAATCCTACTCCTAACTAAACTAACTTGGATTACTGAACTAAGCTAAACTTAACTGAACCCACAACTGACCGTATTAACTAACTGAATGGTAAAGTGCATGGTATGACTGAAATCATTCTGTATGTACTGAAAACTAGTTAAACAACTATATTTTGGGTATTCATAACCCCCAGGACTGTATAACAATAACAGTAGGACATACTAAAGCTTTGGGGACATAATAACTAATCAGTATTCCAAAACCCAATCATTAAAGCATTTTATCAAACATTTGAGGGTTATGAGTTAAAGCATGGTAATGGTTTAAACATGTAATACTAACATAATTGCAATACTAAAGCCTTGGGTTAAGGATTTGACATTCAAAAATCAGTATTCAAACCTGTCATGAATAATTCTACCGAAAAAAATTTGTAAACATGATATATACATATGTATAATCAAAATTTATGAAGTGTTATGGATATAACTCATAATAACATGTAAAGATCATATTTTTAAACTTGAAAATGGATTCATGGACTCTATGTGTGAAAGGGACCCATGGATGAACATCTAAATACCTTAATTGAAGAACTAGTGAAAGTTCTTGGTGATTTATTAAAGCTTGAGCTTTAATCTTGAAGAGGCTAGGGTTTGTTCTTGAGGAAGGATTATTTTTTCTTGGGAGAATCTATGAAAGAATGATTAATTTTTGCCTTTTGGTACCCTAAATCCTGTGTTATGGCTAGATAGGGTGAGGTAAATGACTCAATTACCCCCTGAGGACCCAAACTCATTAAACTAAACAAGACTGCCCAATGTAAAATACGACGTGCCGCATTTCTCTTTCAACGCGATAGGCAACACACCACGTTTCTCCCACCGATGCGATACCTGATACGCTGTGGCCATATCGCATGGCGTCGCAATTTTGATCATCCAAAAAGTCTCAAACATTGTCCAAGAATTTAAAACTCGCCAGGGATAAACTATAAACAACCCCAATCATGAAATAACTTAGAAATTAACATCCGAAGGTAGGTAAGGTAAACAATTGGATCATCGAAGTGTAAGAGGCTTTGGAAGTGACTCAGTCTTAACACATAGTGAAATTCTCTAAGTCTTAGCCCATTTTTGATATGCAATAGTAAGATGAAATGAGCTAGGATCCTACGGGGTGTTAAACTTTGAAACTAAAAATAATATTTTAGATAATTGATTGTGATAGATTCCCATCCATGATTTTTCTACTACTATTTATCTTGGTCGAGAGAGATTTCAATCCTTTCTACATCTTTATGATGATTTAGTCCTAAAGTTTACCTCAGACAATAGATTTACAAACTTACACTCTTTTAGCCATGGTTATAGCTCGTGCATCCATATATATATATATATATACATATATATGGTACAGAAAGGAGTAGATTGATGATGATGATCATCATTGGAAATCATAATTTGGGACTAGGTTAGTGTAAATGGTTCTCCCAACCCTCTTAGGTGCCTTTTTATCCATAAGTTGTTATGTTGGAGAAGATAGGTCATTGCAGGCCCTTCCTTTGTGAGACATCGAGTTGGAGGAGTGTATACACAGGGTTACATTATGGTACTTGGTTTGATTATAGAAGTATGGATTATACATTGCATTCATTCTTGCTTGTGCATTTCCTATCCCTAGTATGTGCCTAAATCTATTATCCTTATGGGGGGTTGCATAGGTATAAGTTATGAGTATTATTTACAGTATGTTGTGTGTTGATTGAAGCTTTTGGGTTACGGAGCTTGGTTTAGGATTTATTTTTCTAGGATAACAAATCCAACACCCTTTATTTCACTTCATAAACACATCGCACAAGTTCTAGACATCAATATATACGTGAAATAAACATAGGATCTCACTCACACTTGGTGAATGATAGGTTTAAGTAGGATCCATATAGACCCTTGATCAAATTACTGAACAAAGAAAATTTAGCTGACAAATTGAAAGTCACACTAGTGAGAATAGGTGTCTAAAACTAGCATTCTTCTTTTAAATGTGACATGCTTCCCTTTTTAAACTAGTGTTTTGGATGTTATGTAACCACATTGTCTAAAACAAAGTATTCGACCTAGAGTTGTGGTTGGTTTATTCTTACTTCCTTATTTTCTAAGGCTAACTCCCCTTAAGACGGTTGATCTAAGGTGGATTTATGCATATCAGTGTTGTTATCCGAGCTCATTTAGTTTTGTTTTAAAGATAATTTGAGTTATTAATGAGTCAATAATGATATAACTGAGCATATAAGTGTTCAATTACCTAATTACAATGCTTAAGGTGTTTTCCAAACAAGTTTGGATTTAAATTGATCATTTAGAGTTTAAGTGAGAAAACTAGTGTTACTAGTTTGAGCTAGGTGTTGTTCTAGTTGATCTCAATGGGTTATAATGTGTTTAATGAGTTCTTAATGGTATTATTATGTAATTATGTGTGAAAAAACTTTTTTATAGTGTTCAAGGTTCAATTGAATCAGGCTAGTAGTTAAAACACTAAACTAAAGATTGAAAGGGCAAAACTAGTTCTTAGCTTAAGTTTCTAGTTCACCGTTGTGGATTGTGTATTGTTTTGAGCTCTAATTTGTGGTGTTTAATAATATAGAAATCTTGGTGAGATTATTAATATGTGATATGGATGATAAAAAGGATGTAAATCAAGTGAAAACAACACCACAAGGCTTGGGGTGGATGGACAAGTGCACGAAACAAGTTAAGGAGTCAATGTGAGGTCGTGAATGCATGGGGCATCACTAGTTTTGGTCTATTCTATGCAAGGGATGTCACAGACATGGATATTTATTCCAATATGAATTTCCAGTGTGTCACCATGATGAGGCCATATCGCACACTCTAGTCCATGGAATATATGGGGCGACGCAAACCTAGTCTACAAAATAGCCAAATTGTCCTCATATAAATAGGACACTTTAACTTGATGTTACACCTTGGATGACTTTGAAACTTTTATGGAGGCTGTAAAATACTTCACTTAGGGTTTTTACTTCTTTAATTTTCTTTTTTATGGATTTTAACATGTTTTCTATCTTTGCGATTACTGTTATGTCCATGAGCGGCTAAAAGTCCTCTTTCAGGGGTTAAGGCCTAGAACAGTATTACTATTTCTTTGAATTGATTTGTTTTTGATTTCTTATCATATTTTATTGTTTATTTACCCTTGTTATAACTATTTTAAGGATTAGCTAAACTTAGAATACATCTATTATCATCTTGAGAAGAGGAACAAGGGAATAGAATGTGGGGTAAATAGAATTGGCTTTTAATCTTCTATAAAATGAAGTTATAATTTCCATTTAGGATAGAAATATACGAAAAAGATCTGTTTGGTTCATTATGGGATGAAATATAAATGCGTTTAGGGTAGTTCTCACATCCCTGCTCAATGATGTAGTTGTGGGTCTAAGTTAGATAGAAGATTAGAGGCTCGAGAGAACATGATCATAAAATAAACCCCATGAATTAGCAACCAAGATAAGTAACTTAACCAATGAATTTCAGTAAAATAGTATGATTGTTCGCAGGGCCTTCACCTTAGGCTTCTCCTTATTGATTGTACAAGAAATTTAATTTTATGCATTGTCTACTTTGCTTTTAGTCTATAACTCTAAAACTCTTTCAGTTACTTACACCACTTTAATCAAAATAGTGAACTAAAATTGCACAGTTGTTAAAACAAGTCCCTCTGGGATAGAGACTTGGCTTCTAAAGGGCTACTTTACTACTTAGTGAGACCACGTACACTTGCGTGTGTTCTTCGGCGCAATCAAGTTGTTTGCTCCATTGTTGGAGACTTGTAAATAGACAACTATCTTATTTTTAGTTTTGCTATATTGATTTGTACATAGTTTACTAGTTTTTTCTTTTTAGTTCCTTTTATTTTTTCTTTTGTCATACTTCTTGATATGTCAGCTTGGGAGAGATTGTTTTTGAGTGATGACGATTCTTGTTGTTTTTGTGGGGCATCTCATCGAGATTCTTTTTGTCCAGATTTTAATGGAAGAGTATTGATGGGACCTTCACAAGATGAGGTAGATAATATCCTATATGTGGAGTATATCACAGTTGGTGTGTGGTTTGTGGAAATAGTGGTCATCCTGCAACTATGTATGGTGCAAACCCTGAGTCAAAAATGTTTATGGGAAATGCTCAAAGGTCAAATTATGGGAACACTTACAATCAAAAGTGGCATACTCAGACACTGAATCAATCTTGGAACAATAACCAACAATATCAAAAAACAAATGCTACTAACATAAAGGAAATGATAAAGAAGATCATGGACACCCACAAATAGATGGTTGTTGAACTGAAAAATTAGCAAGTAGAAGAATGTTGAGCGTTAGTTGGGGAAATTGCAGTAAACCTAAAACACTAAGCTTCAAGGTTATTTTTTAAGTGAAAATAAACCTCCTAAATAATAAATTCAATCACTTTGAGGAATGGTAAAGAGCTGAATGAATAGTCTCTAAAGAAAACTAAGGAGGAAGATGTAGAGTTGGCTCCCCAACAAGAAGCAAATAAAATTACTGATAATTCAAGAAAGTCTGAGTACTCAAAAAATAAAGTTGATAAACCTGTTACGTAGAGTCTATGATGTTAGGCGTATTTACACGCCTAAACACCATTATTTACCCATATTTTTGGTTTAGTTTTGAGGATAAAATATATAATTCATGCACTTTTAGTCCTTTTTCCTGTAAGTGAGCTAACAAACATGATTAGCAAGTTTTCAGGTATAAATGATGAAGATTTCAGCATTTTATGGATAACTTGACGCCAAAGGAAGCTTCACAAAAGAAGGAAAGCAAAGCTTGGACGCCTATGGACTAAAAGTGACGCATGGAAAACCTGTCCTGGGCAAAAACAGCATTTCCAAAGACTTTGGGGATCAGCAATAACTTAGTAGGATTAGGATAATGATGCAGCAACTTATTAAGATTAGGATAAGTACGCAGTAGCCTAGTAGGAATAGGATATGGGTATTATAAATATCCTATTTTGCTGAAGTTTTAGGGACATCATCATACATCTTTCATCAATTACTTTTTATTATTCATTCAACACTTTCAATACAATTTTTCTTCCCTTCTTTTCATCTATTCAACTTTTAATTTTCACGACAAGAGAAATGCTATTTGCAAGGAATTCACGCCACAAGTACTACCAAACCATACTACACGTGAGATCGTTATTTTGGTATAACAATAATGTCTATTGTGATTTCTGTTGCACTCATGATTAGCTAAACTTCTCTGTTGGGGTTATAGAAGCCTTATGAGATACTATATATTGCTATGAGTTTGTGAATTCTTGACATGTATGCTGGTTATATCATTACTCTCTTCATCTTAATCTAAATTCTTGTGGTTGCAAACATATAGAATACACCAATATAGCATTAACTTGTTCGAAAGAAAAGTTACATGTTTGGAAAAGAGATAATGTCAAGGTAATAGGGCACCAACCCCTATTAAAAAGTTAGTGCCGTAACTGGATTAACCTCTTGGAGAATTTGTACCATTAGATACACTTTAAGCTCGAAAGAGTTAAAGTGAAATAGTTCTTGATGGTCAAAAGACGCTTGGATTTACCATAGAATACGATTCTCTATAAGCACATGCATGTCTGAATTCTGCATAACTCATAGTCAATAGATACGTATAACTCATAAGGTAGACATAACCCTAACTCTCAATTCTCATTGATTAAAACCTACCAAGTACTCCGTTTTACTCTTCTATATTCCGTTCTTACTCTACTATTTTGTTTACACTATTTGCACTCTATAATCCCCTTTTTTTATGAAACTTTCACCAAAAGTCTACTAATCGTTGCTTACTTAGTGACCAAGTATTCCCTGTGGGATTCGACACCCAACCCAGTTGGGTTCTATATTTGACAACGACCACTTACACTCTTACGAGAGCTGTAGTTTGAGCGTTATAAGTCTACACCCACCATATCCAAAGAGGCTGATAAAAGAAAAGGAGGATACTAGCCAATTTATAGAGCAGATATAAGAATATCAGCCATTCTATAGTCATATTTGTGTTGAGACCGACATTGATAAAGTGAATACAAGTGAGTATGTTGTAGTTGATGTAAATTTGGAAGTAGGATTGGTTAGGCCTCAATTAAAGCACTTTTCTACATTATGTTTAGATGATGACATGTCTTTGGAGTTATCTGAAATAGTGGAAGAGTGTGAAGATGAGGAACAAAAATCCTATACTCTTAAATTTTCACAAGATAAGCACCACAAAAACATACCTCACTGTAAGGCCGAGTGGTTTTCCATACACCATCCATTACTCAATTCATTCATCTTTGTACCACCACCCTATGAGAGAAACAAAAAGATAGATGCGTGGTTGGGGGTAAAATTCATATCCTTAAGGTGGAGGAAAAATTTGATGTGGGTCTTATCGCGACACTAAATCAGAAGCTTCTTGGGAGGCTACCCAAGTTAAGGTAGGTTTTATTTTTAGTATTTTTAATTTCTTACTTCATTAGTTTTTGTTTTTGTTGAGTCACAAGTTGATGGGAAGTTTGAGTGCTAGAAAATATGAGCTAAGAAGCATGAAAAAGAATGAGTGTGGGGTCTCCAGATCCCCTTGATGTATAAATATGCTACTAGATAGATCTAGAGGCCTCATGGAGCATTTCTATCTCACTTTTAACCTTACTTTAGAGATAAAGTATATTTTTTAAGTGTGGGGTTGGGAAATTCTAATTTTTAGGAGTATTTTTAAAATTCTTTATTTTAGGTAAGTGAGATATTATTGTTAATGCTACATGTGATTACATGCTGCAAGTGTTTTTGAAGGTAAATAGCATGTTGACTGTATGAATTACTACTTTTGAGACTCTTAGGCTCATGATTATGACTCTAATACTTGTTTGCTTAATGTTGAATTCATGTGATTGTTTTATTAAGAGTCTATAATGATCCTACTTGAGTTTAGCATATACCATGTGTATGTGAGGTAGTTGTGTATTCCTTGTTGTATTTAATGCTAGACTTGCCTGATGTATGTGCAAAGCAAAATAAAGGGAGTGGGCTTATGAGATAATATAGACATTCTTTAATAGCCATATTTATACCTTTTTTTTGACCTACCCTTGTGTATAATCCTAGTTAATCCCATTGAATTTTTGGCTTATTATTTGGTAACCTCATATCATGCTGAATCCTTATCTTTGATTGACCATAATTTGACTTTAAGCTCCTAAGCACTTTAGTTTAAATCAATTGAGTTTAGAAGTATGAAATTCAAGTAGGGATAAGGTGAAATTAAAGCACCAAAGTAATAGCTCGTGGTGTTGAAAATTTGATATGTATGGTGGTTGGGAGTTATGTAGTAATAAGATAAAAGAAAGATTATTTAAATTGAATAACGTGTACATAGAATACTCCCACCATAGTGTATGTGAATAGGTTTAATTATATGGGGAAAAAAAGATGTGGGAAGATATAGAAGGGGTGAAAATAGGTTTTTAGAGGTGAATTGAATGAACAATATGATGTATTAAAGAGCTTATGGAAGCCAGTCACTATTCTTAACCAAAAATAGTTCCTACCCATCCCTCATCCTACATTACAACCCTTAAAGACTTACTTGATCCTGAGCTTTAACACTTTGCCATTAGTATAGTACTACACTAAGGGCAATCCTATGGTTCATCTTGTGTAACTTGTGAATTATTTTTGAGAGTGAGCGTGATTTGATTCTTATATCAATTTGTGATAAACTATATTTATGTGAGTGGTTATGGGCAACTCTCTTGTGGTAAGGGCACATGTTTAATGATAGTTGGGTGATTTGTATGATGTCTTTAATTGAAAAATATGTATAAGTTTGCCAGCTACGTGAGTCAGTTCTTGAGGCTAGGATATTTTGAAGTAGTATTCTTGAATTTCAATTGTTTATGAAACGTGCTTAGTGTAAACCTTGCATTCTATGTAGTCATTGTAGTACTAACATGAGTTTCTTACTTATAGTAGAAGTGAGTAGTCTCTTTTGATAATGATACATAAAGTAACAAATTGTTCGAGGATGAACAAGTCTTTAAGTATGGGGTGGTGATCTGAGGTGGATTTATGCATATTAGTGTTGTTATCCAGGCTTATTTTGAAACACCTTGGCTTTGGACCCTTAGAAAAATCTCCTAAGTTAAGCATTCTGGACAGGGTATAGTTGATCATGCCTCTCGTATGCTAAGGTATGAGTAGTTGCCTTCCCTCTCATATAGTGATCAATTAAAGTTTATAACATACTATCCAAGAAATGGTTTAGCCTTTCCTAATTCGTATGTCAGGGTATGGGTCGTATGTTGCCCAGTCGTATGATAACATATGCTTAGCCTAGTTGAATCTGTCCAAGGTATGGTTTAGGATACCATTCGTACCCTAAGATATGAGTTATGCTTGTGTCTTCGTGTCTTGGACATTTTAGGGGTCCATGGTGAGGCCTACGGTACGAGTTAGGGTACCACTCGTACCCTAGGGTATAATTTAAAAATGGGAGTCGTAACCTCCTGGGAGTTTATTTTTATCTTTTTGAGGACATTTTAGACTTTTCCCACCCTTAAACCCTTATAAACCATGACTTATAACCTTATTTGGCCCTTCATTCTTCACATATACAAGTTCAAAAACATTCCAAAACACTCATAAATCCTCTTCTAACTTCTTCAACAAGATTGGAGGCTAGGGTTTCAAGAGTATTCATATAAAGGCTAAGAGATCAAGAATATTTCTGTGAACCATCTTGTAAAAGGAATATGACTCTTTCCTTGTTATTAATATTTATCAAATATCATGTTATTCAAACTTTGATTATGAATCTTTAATGGTGGCTTTTGAAACAAATGATATATAGGGATATGTAATGTATACTCTTTCTTAAACTTTTGTCTATACATGTTTTTGGTGACGATTGGCACATGTGGGTTCTTATTTATTGTGGTTTAACAAATGGGTTATGAGTAACCCCAAGTTTGATAATTTTAACTTTTATTTTGGTCTTGGTAAGAATGTTCTCTCAAGGTGTTTGTGAAAATGTCTACTAGAAATAACTAGTCACATGTTGATGATGATTTGAACTAAGGTAATGGCTTAATAAGTAACAATGATTGATAAATGACCTTGTAAAGGCCTTGTTGGCCCTTTAATGAGTTAATTGGTCACCTTGATGGCTTGCTTAGTTAAATAGGTTAGAGTCCCTAAGCATGAAATTGAATTATGTCAAATAAAAGTTTCGTGTTTGAATGCTAATAAGGAATGAATGGTATTGTATAGGTCTTGATGTTAACAAATTCACTTGAATGGTTGTTGAAACTAATGTATTGGCCTATTAAAGTGGTCTATTGATAAATAGTTAATAAAGACCTTGTAGTCATGTGTGGTGTTGAATTGTAGCCTTAATTGGCTAGGTGAGTTAAAGTGCCCAAATATAAATGGTGTAGATGTGAATGCATGGACAAGGATTTAGAGTCCTAATGCCGACTAGTAATGGACGCAACGGCTTATGGTTAGAGTCCACTTGCGTAATATAATGGCTTGTGGTTAGAGTCCACTTACTTAATAAAATGGTTTGTGGTTAGAGTCCACTTGTCTAATATAATGGCTTGTGGTTAGAGTCCAGCTGCTTAACAAGACGACTTGAGGTTAGAGTATCTTGCTTGATATAACCTAAGTGAGTGGAAGGTTAGAGTTCTCAACTTCATAGTTTATGATTGGGTGCTTTGAAATGTATGCTATGACCTCATTAGCTCTCGACACTTGATGTATTTATATATATCTACATGTCTATATGTATGAATATGGTGGCTTATGATGTTATGATTTGGTATTAAATAATTTCACTATTTTATCCTTACCATTAAGTTATATGCTAGTGCTCCAACCGCTAACCATCTACAGACACTGTGTCCACATACGACACAAGGGCCATAGCTTCTTCTTCTCTTCCTGCAAAGTAACCATGTACTCTAGCAGATCGTGTGTTGAATTTGAAGTGCTGAGCTCCTATATTATGGAAGGCATACATTTCATAGTCTTTCTATCTTATGTCATAGACTTGTATTAGACTTGATTTTTGACTATTGTCGGGGGCATGTCTTGATATATTATAGACTTCAGATTGGTAGAGACTTGTGGATGACTGTGGACTTGGGTAGTTTGGATGTTCTATGCTGGCACGAATGGAAAGATTATACATTCTTAAGTTATGTTTATAAGTATTATTTCTTCTATCTTATTATATGTTTGGAGTTTATCTGATGCTTGTGGCTTGATGTAATGTTAGGTTGGGTTAACGGATCGATCTCCGATCCTTGTTGGGCTTGAGAAGCCCATATGACAAGGTCCGATTTCAGGTCATGTCATATTAGTCTTATTTTAAGGATAATTTGAGTGCTTAATGAGTCAATAATTATATAATTGATCACCTAAGTGTCAAGTACTTAATTACAATGTTTAAGGTGTTTTCCCAATCAAGTTTGGATTCAAATTGATCATTTAGAGTTCAAATGAGAAAACTAGATTACTAGCTTGAGCTAGGTGTTGTTCTAGTTGATATCGATGGATTCTAATGTGTTTGATGAGTTCCTAATGGTATTATTTTGTAATTACGTATATAAAGCCCTTTTTATAGTGTTCAAGGTTCAATTGAATCAAGTCAGTATTTAAAACACTAAACTAAAGATTAAAAGGGCGAAACTAGTTCTTAACTTAATTTTCTAGTTCACCGTTGTGGATTGTGTGTTATTTTGAGCTCTAATTTGTTGTTTTTAATGCTATAGGATGCTTTTTGAGATGATTATTATGATATGGGGATGATAAACAAGCTATAAATCAAGTGTAAACAACTCTACAAGGCTTGGGATGGAAGGACAAGTGCATGAAATAAGTTTAGGAGTCAAAGTGAGGCTGTGAATGTATGGGGCATTTGCGGACCTTGGTGCATGATTTTAAAGGGGCATAGTATACATGGATATGTCTTCCAAGATGAATTTCCAGTTTTTCACCATGATGAGTCTTCATCACACACCCTAGTCCATGGAATAGATAGGGTGACGCGAACCTAGTCTATAAAACGGCCAGACTGTCCTCAATTAGGGTTATACACCTTAGAAGACTTTGAAATTGGAGAGAGACTGGAAAGCACTTCAATTAGGTTTTTTTATTTTTTTTATTTTGTTTATGTATTTTAACATATTTCCTACCTTTGCGATTACTGTTATGTCCATGAGTGGTTAAAGGCCCTCTTTCCGGGGTTATGGCTAAGAACATGATTACTATTGCTTTGAATTGATTTGGTTTTGATTTCTTATCATATTTGTTTTTTTACATATACTTGTTATAACTATTTTAAGGAGTATATAACCTTAGAATACATTTATTGTCGTCTTGTGAGCCCGAGAGGAGTTACAAGAGGATAGACCGTGGGGTATATAGAATTGGATTATAATATTCTACAAAATGAAGTCATAATTTGTAGTTTTGATAGAGATATATCTATGTTACCTATTTGGTTCATTATGGAATAATATATAAATGCGTTTAGATTATTTCTCACATTCCCACTCAATGATGTAGTTATAGGTCTAAGTTAGATAAAAGATTAGAGGCTCGAGAGATCATGATCGTAAAAGCAACCCCGTGAATCAAAAATCAAGATAAGTAACATAACCAATAAAGTTCAATATCATAGTATGATTATTCAAAGAGCCTTTACCCTGGGCTTCTCCTTATTGATTGTCCAAGAAATTTACTTTGTCTACTTTGTTTTTAGTCTAGAACTCTAAAACTCTTTCAGTTACTTTTATGCCACTTTAATCGAAATAGTGAACTAAAATTAGATAGTTGTTAAAACTAGTCCCTGTGGGATTGGTACTTGGCTTCTAAAGGGTCACTTTACTAATTAGTGAGACCACATATACTTATGTGTGTGCTTGCATGCAGTTAATGATCTTCATCCATCCATCATAGGGGAAAGGACCTAACTATGACGAGTTACTAAAAATCACCTTAAGGGCTAAAATAATTTACCCTAAATTGAACTAAACTTAGATAAGCAAATACTACTTAAAGAATTAGGAACTAAAATTATGGACTAATCAAAGTAAGGAAATCTCTAAAAAAATAACAAATCAGTAAACATCAAAATACTACTCATAATCACCACATCATCAGCAACACTGAAATAAACATCCACGAATAACAATAAAAATCCATAAACACAATAAAATCCATAAAACAACAAAATGAAAGGTACGAGGAATGAGGACCACCACCCTACACTTAAGATGTAGCACTGTCCTCAGTACTTGCAAACATTATGAAGTAATAAGGTGGTGTAACACTTCCCGATTAGGTTTCGTCCATGTCATTATCATCATCATCTAGACCATACACCTCAACTCCCATATCTGTGTTCATTACCTCATCCTCCTTTGAATTAATATCCAACTATCTTAGCTATCTCTTCCCATTAGTGGGCACATCATCATCAATAGGATCTACAAAAGCTCGGCCTATCTACAGTAATGTCTTTGCATAGTGACCAAGAGGATAATCCGGCTCCTTATCTCGAATTTGCTCTGTCGTAGCTGGTCTAACCCTACTCTCATCTAGAGCATCTGCAACCTATACATATAGGCTATAATGTTTTCAGTGTGAGTCCAACGCTTGGGCATACTGAGCACCGACCCATGAGCCACAACTAGAGCCTTATTCCTGGTCAAATCAATAGGGTGCGTGTCTACTACTGGCCTATAATCTAGCTCTTCTTCTTCAACCTCATGTCTCCTCAAAAACCTAGTTAGCAATTCATTAAACCCATATCGGCGCCCACCGTGGTAGTGCGCCTTCTTTATTGTAGAACATATTACAACACCTACATTAATTTCAATATTATTTTGCATTAGGGCATAAATTAGGTATACACTATCACGTGTCATATCTGTCTTATATTTGCACTGAATAAGGGAATAATCGATAATATTCTCTATATGAGTACCTCCATATTCATTTAAGAATAAAGAAATGACATATAAAGGTCGATGTCAGTTTGTCGAGTCCACCTAGCTGCAGACATATTTCGACATAACATGTGTCTGATGTCTGCATAGGGTGGGGTAATTTTCAATTTCCTTAAAGGATCTGCATCTTCCTCTGGGACACCTAAAAGTTTGTTCAAGTCAGAGGCCATAAATGTTACCACTTATCCACGAATATTCACCTCCAAATCTGGGTCCCTGGGATCCTAGTTAGCATAAAATTAACTGATGAGGTGCAAGTTGTACTACGGGAGTTTCTTGAACAAAAATTTCATATTTAGCTGCTCCAACCTGCATATTATTCTCGAGTACTCTCTCAGTAAGCTCGTCCTATTGATAAACTCCGTTGGGGGGTACTTGGTCTCATTGAATTTTGAGTACTATTTCTTGCTAGCTTTGTCGACCCATCTATGTCAATATCTATATACCTGATCAGAGGGGTCTTTTGGAGCTCTTGGTACCCTGCTAATCTTTTGATATATTTTCTTTGAGGGCTCAATGTCCTAGAAATATCTCTTCCTTTTTGTTGGAGACGGTCCATAATACCTGTGAGTAAGAACAATGCAGTAAATAAGTTAGATGGGCCATCCCTTTATACTAGGAAAGTTTAAGTGTGGAAGGGTGTTGAAGACACCGCATACTTAGTTGCTAGCATGGGTGCTTAGGTGTGAAGTTAGGGTACTTAGACTTCTTCTTGTTTTTTTCAATATCATGTCATGTTTCATCACCTAAACAACCATATTTAATCATATGAATGTTTCTCTACTCAGACTTTAAAAAAATATCAAACTTTCTACCACAGAATTCAACACCATAACAAAAATAATTCAATTCCTTAGTCTAACTCATAACAACAATGTAAGTTCAATTCAAGCACACAGGCAACCCTTCACAAACAACACCAAGTTCTATAGTATTTTTCACACACCAACTACATAAGGAAAGTATGATGAACTACTTAAGAAATTGTCACTTAAATCTCACCTACTGCTTGTATATTTGTATTTGCACATATAAGTCATAAAGGCTTAAAGAACAACACTGTTGACATCACATCTCACTTGACAATTCCATGGATATGATGTGTACCTACTCTTAAATTTAAATATAAATATGAGAAATAACTTTGTTATAACTGCAAACATCATTATAAACCTATATGCACAAGTATAAAGAAAAGTCAGTGACAACCAAGTGTAAGTGTATTTAGGAACCACTCCATACTTATTTGCTAACGTAAGTGTGTATCATATCCAACTAATATACCCAAACATCCATTCTCTTGAAAGTACATCCATACTCTATTCCAGTTCTTACATGCAAACTTTATATTTACCATGATTTGATTTCACATACTTATTATGAAAAAGTTTAATTTACTATTCAAAGCATATGTCTTTGGTCTTGATCAACAAATTGAAAGAGTGAAGCACATAAAATGGTACAATGTCTAGACACAGACCAAATACTCAATGTACTTGACTCATCACACCAAACATCAAGCATTCACCCAATTAACATAAAACAATAATTTCACTCTTTCACCCAAAAAAAGAAAGAATATTGAAACTTAAGAATTTACCCGAGTTGTATTGGGGTAGAGAGACAATAGAAATCTCATTGACTTGACTAGCTTCGAGATTGAGAGAAATAGGGAGAATTTTGTAGAGGGGAGACATGCTAGGTTTTGAAATAGGTAAAAATAGGAAGTTAGAGGGGATTTTAAGGAGGTGTGAGGGGGGGGGGGGCTTTGATTAGGAAAATTGGGTTGCATTTAAACCCAACATTTTAATGAAATTACCCAAAAATTATGCCCTCCATGACGCTGAGGTGTGTCTCCGGGATATGCTCCGCGATGTGGGGCTATCACGGAGGCTCACTAAATATGTCCTCCTCATATTTTTCCTTGGAACGACGTATAGGTAGCTCTCCATAATAATCTCCATGACGCGGGGCTATTGTGGAGGCTTACTGGAAAGTGCACTTTGGGGAGATTTTTATCCCCCTTTTCTCGCCTTTCTTATTCCTCAACTTAATGCATCTCTTACATACCTGATATCTTCCCAAAATACAAAATTCATTCACTTCATGTTCTTCCCCATGCCTTGAAGTTTCTCATTCCTCAACTCTCAACAAAAACAAGAAAAATACATAAGAAAAAGTGGGTTGCCTCCCACCCAGTGCCTTAATTTTGGTAGTGGCTAGATATATTTCTTATTTAGGATTTATTTTGTATTTTTTTAAAGTAACCAAGAAATAAACTAAGCTATTACATTACATTCGTGGGTTTTCTCCTACGCAGTGCCTTATTTAATATCGTAGCACGACCAAACTCATCTTTATTCTTCTTTAAAGGTGATAGATATCTTATGTTGATCCATATGATCCCCTCAATAATGCTTGACTCTCTATGAATTTACCATGAATATTTTTCATTTTTCCTTACTCAAAAGTTCAATAGCCCCATGAGAGGTCATTCTCACCACTTCAAATGGTCCAAACTACTTAGACCTCAGC
The DNA here is from genome assembly GCA_030864225.1 of Capsicum baccatum var. pendulum. NCBI lineage: Eukaryota > Viridiplantae > Streptophyta > Magnoliopsida > Solanales > Solanaceae > Capsicum > Capsicum baccatum. The sequence continues at coordinate 166,055,601 of CM061560.1, forward strand.
TTACCTAAAAACTGCTTCAATCTAGAATTAAACAACAACACTTATTGGCAAAGCTCAAAGACTCAAATAATAATCTTCTAATCATACCATATTTTTATTTTCTCCTTGTATAATTTCACATTCTCATATGCATGTAAGTGGAACTCATCAAGCTAAGCCAACTATAACATTCTCTTATTCCTTGAAATATTCAGATCAAGATTTAACTTTTTTACAGCCTAATATGCCTGATGCTCAAGCTCTACTAGTAGGTGACAAGTTTTACATACACCAAGTTATAAGAAGAGGTCCCAATAGGCATTTTATAGGATGTCCTATATGCCCATAATGCATCATCCAGATTAGCCGACCAATCCTTACACTGTCCATTGACCATTTTCTATAAGATCTGCTTAATCTCTCGATTAAACACCTCTACTTGACCATAAGTACGTGGGTGATGCGTTGTGGCCACCTTGTATTTATCCTCATATTTAGCTAATAAATTCTTGAACCAATATTTACGAAGTGTGTTCCCTCATCACTAGTGATCCCTCTAGGTGTGCCAAAGCGAGAGAAAATATACTTCTTGACAAATTTTATCACTACTCTTGCATCATTTGTGGGGACACCGTCAACTTATACCTACTTTGATATGTAATCAACAACCACCAGAATACACTTTACCATCAGATGGGGGAAATGGCCCCATAAAATCTATACCCTATACGTTAAACATCTCTACTTCAATAATATTGTTTAATGGTATTTCATGGTGCCTTGATATAGTTGCCATTATCTAGAATTGGTCACACCCTATAACATAATTTATAGTATCTTTAAATAGTGTAGGCCAGAATAAACCAGGCTACAAAACTTTTTGTGCTGTCTTTTCTCCACCATGATGACCTCTATAAGGCACTGAATGACAACTTTCAAGTACCTTTTTAGATTTGACTTCTAGAAAACATCTTATTATTACTCTATCTACACTCAATTTAAGAAGATACTGCTCATCCCACACATATGCATGAGAATTGGGGAACAATTTCTTCTTTTTTGTCTTGTTGCACCAGGAGATATATGAAACTAACTAGCAAGTTAACTATGTTAATATACCATGTAACTTCAGCTATATCCAGTATCATCAATTTCTTATCTAGAAAGTCCTCCCAAATATATAACATATTATTGGCAATATGAGAGTGACTTTCAAGTTTAGATAAATGGTCATCCATTTAATTTTCAGCTCCCTTACTGTCACGAACTTCAAATTAATATTCTTGGAGCATAAGAATCAACCTTATCAACCTTGGCTTAACATATTTCTTGTTGAACAAATATCAAATGAGAACATTATCATTATGAATAATTACCTTTGTTCCCACTAAGTATGCTCTGAATTTATCAAGTGCATATATAAATGCCAGCATCTGCTTTTTTGTCACTGTATAATTTACCTAGGTTGTATTTAAGATTTTACTTGTATATTAGATAGAGTGAAATACCATATCTTTGTGCTGCCCCAATACTGCTCCAATGGCCACATCACAAGTATCTCACATCAGCTCAAATGGTAATGCCCAATCAGGAGAAATTAAGATAGGTAATTCTGTCAATCTTTTTTGCAGAATCTCAAATGCTTTGTAACACTCAACCCTAAAGTTTAACTTAACCTCTTTCTCCAACAACTTGCATATTAGACATGCTATCTTTGAGAAATCTTTGATAAAGCATCTTTAAAACCCCACGTGCCCAAGAAAGCTTCTAACACCTTTCACTAACACCAGATATGGGAGTTTTTCAATGACCTCCACCTTAGATCTACCTACTTTATGTCCTCTATATGACACCTTATGACCAAGGACAATACCTTCCTTGACCAAAAGATAGCACTTCTCCTAGTTTAATACAAGGTTGGTTTCTTCATAGCGATCTAAGACCCTATCTAAGTTCTGCAAGCACACATCAAATAAATTAACAAAAAATTGAAAAATCATCAATATATACCTCAAAAAAATCTTCCACCATATTGTAGAAGATCTCCATAATGCATCTCTGAAAAGTTTCTAGTGTGTGACAAAGTCCAAAGGGTATACTTCTAAATGCATAAGTACCATAAAAATAGATGAGGTGGTCTTCTCCTGATCTTCTGGTGCTATGGCTATCTAGTTATACCCTGAATACCCATCCAAAAATAAATAATATTCTTTTCCTGACAACTTGTACAATATTTGATCAATAAAAGAAATGGGATAATGATCCTTTGAAGTGGCATCATTAAACTTTATGTAATGAATGCAGATCCTCCACCTAGTCACTGTATGAGCTAGAATCAACTTATTATGTCATTGGTCACAATAGTCATCCCTCTATTCTTTGGCACACAATGCACAAGACTGACCCATTTACTATTAAATATGGGATAAACTATCCTAGTATATAACTACTTAGTGACTTCTTTTCTAAATACTTCTTTTATCACATAATTCAGTCTTCATTGGTGTTGCACACTTGCTTTATATCCATATTCCATATATATTTTTTTCATATAGAAGATAGGATTGATTCTTGTGATATTCGTCATTTTCCATCTGATTGCTTTCTTTTTTCTCTTTAATATTGTCAATGCCTCTCTCACTTGTACATCAGATATAAATATAGATAAAATCATAGGAAAAATATCATTCTCACCAAGAAAAGAATATTTAAGATGAAATGGTAGAGCTTTAAGCTCTAGCTTTGGTGCTTTATCTACAAATGCCTTGGAATAGAGACCAATTGGCCTATTCAATGGCTTAAATTAAGTCTTTTAAGTAATAATGCTTGCCAAATCCATAGTTTGTACCATTTCATGTGCTTCAAAATCACAAAAAATATCATACCCTATTAATGCATGCTTTAGTGGGTTATTAGACAAAAGAAGGTGGCACTTAGATTCAAGGTCTATGGCTAAAATAACAGACAATTCTTCATAGACTGTAGGCATCTTCATTGCCTTATAATTGTCAAAAACCTCAACCTTTTCATGAGCTCTCGTGGTGATCTATAATATGGATACATCAATCAGTGAGTACCTAGTTGCTAAAAAGGGACATCCCAAAATAAATGGAACTTCCGAATTAACATAAAAATAAAGAATAATGAAGTCTATTGTGAATATAAGAGATCCCAATTGCAATAATACATCTTCAATGATTCCATCAGGCCTAGCAAGTGACCTGCCAGCCAATTGCAGAATAACTGTGGTGGGTCTGGGGATACCTAAAACTATATTTTTGAACCAGGATATGGGCATAAGATTTATTTATGCCCCAAGATCACTTAAGCCTCGAGAACTAATGGATTGCTTGTTATGATTTGTAAAGTGAAACTTCCTAGACCATTTAACTTTGTGGGAAATTTATTCAGAATCTTGGACGTGCATTCCTTAGTTAGTGCTACCGTAGCATATTTAGTCAATCAATTCTTATTCTCCACAATGTCCGTCACATACTCTGCATACTTTGGAACACTATGCAAAATATTAATTAGAGAAAGATTAATGTGAACTTGTTTAAAAAATTCAATAAAATTCTTGTAACAAGCCTCCTCTTAGTATTTTCAAAGCCTTTGTGGGAACAGTGGAGGTTGTATCATATTTTTCTTCTTGGTTTTCTTACTTTCAGCTTTGTCTTCTATAACTTTCTCTTTCTCCCTTACTATTTCACCATCAGTATCCTTGTGATTCACCTTCTTAGTTCTTACTCCTGTAGCTGTAGTTCACTCTGAGTAATGACCGTATTCACCTATTTTGGATTTAGCTCAATATCACAAAGTAGAATTCCCTATGTTCTAGTTCTATGCTCATGCAATCTGAAATATTTGAACCTCCAAGTTCTTTGTTATAAACTGTTGACTTTTCATATCTGCTACCAACTGTTCTTGTGTAGCCATAATATATTTTAACATCTCTTCTATGTTATTTGGCTGAGTAGCGGCTTGATTACCCTGAGCATGCTACTACTAAATTTGTTGTATTAGCCCTCTGGATTAATTGGTATACTACGCTTGATTTCCACCTCATGAGAAATCGGGATGATTTCTCTAATTATGATTATAAGTATTACTAAAGTTATATTATCCTTAATTGACAGACTCTGGATTTGGTGCGCAAGCATTAGCTGTATGTTCATTGCTCCCATAAACCTCGCACTAAGTATAAGCTTGATCAACTATATTTGTTGTTACTGGTGCAGATGTGTGATACCCAGATTTATATAAATAAGTTGTGTAGTTAACTGATTCTATAATGCAATAATCTGAGCTAATATGGTTGTGAACTGATTAACCTCCAACGCACCTACTACCTTCTTTGGAGTACCTCTTACACTAACATGCCACTTAGGATTCCCGTATGAAATCTAATTTTGCATTGTATAAAATTTATCATATATTTTCTCAAGAGCTTTCCCACCTACTGCTAAATCTAGAAGAATCTTGGTGTTTGGATTAATACCCTCAATGAAAGTATGTACCAACAAATCATTAGTCTGGTGATAATAAGGTAAATTTCTAAGAATATCCTCGAATCTTTCCCAAGCTTGGTAAAGATTCTCTCCACCCATCTGTTTGAAATTTAAAATCTCACTTCTCAGACACGCTGTCTTCCAAGATAGAAAAAATATAATAAGGAACTTTTTATCTAGATCATCCTAGGAAGTGATGAAGTTTAGTGGTTCAGCATATAACCACCTCTTTTCTCTCCCCAATAGAGAAAAGAGAAAGAGATTCAATTGATGTTGGGTGTATTTATACCCCTAAGAACCATAATTTACCCATATTTTAGGTTAAGTTTGGAGGATAAAATATATAATTCCTGCACTTTTAGTCCATTTTCCTGTAAGTGAGATAACCTATGTGATTAACATGTTTTCAGGTATTAATGATGAAGATTTCAGCACTTTGTGGACCTTTGGGCAGCAAAGGAAAACTTCACATAAGAGGGAAGGCAACTTTTGGAAGCTTGTGGACTGAATGTGACGCATGGAGAATTTGTCCCGGGTCTAAATACTTAGGGGTGCAGCAGTAACTTAGTAGACAAGGATATTATAAAAACCCTATTGCTGAATTTTTTCAGCAAGTTTTATCTTACATTATTCAGTTTACAGATTCTGTAAGTTTTAGACAGAGAAACATGCTACACTTAAGAATGGCTAGAGGGAAGAAAAACGTCAACCTTTCGTTTGACGCCAAACTCATCCCTATCGTGAGATTATTCTAACTTGGGTATGATGATGATGTCTTCTTTGGTTTCCGTTGTACTCATGAGTAGCTAAACTTCTCTGTTAGGGTTATGAAAGCCTCGTAATATACTATCTATTGCTATGAGTTTGTGAATTCTTGATGTGTATGCTACTTATATCATTACTCTCTTCGTTTTAATTAAATTCTTATGGTTGCAAACATAAGGAACACACTATTATACAATTAACTTATTCGAGAGAAAAGTTACATGTTTGGAAAAGAGAGTGTGACAAGAAAATAGGGCTTCCAAACCCTGTTTACACGTTAATGCCTTAACCGGATTAACCCTCTTGGAGAGTTCGTACCATTAGTTATACATTTTAGGCTCGGGAGAGTTAAAGTGAAATAATACTTGATGGTTGGGAAACACTAGGATTTACCATTAGAATACGAATCTCTATAAGTGCATGCATGTCTAAATTCCGCATTACTTATAGTTAATAGATACGTAGAACTTACAAGGTGGACATAACCCTAACTTACAAATCTCTGTGATTAAATATTACTAAAAAACTCGCCTCATTCGCTACTTTGATATTAGTAATTCACGCATAATCAAACTCCCTCTTTTTTCGTAGAATTTTTGACCAACAGTCTACTAATAATTGTAACACTTAGTGACCAAGTATTCCCTGTGGGATTCGACACCCAACCCAGTTGGGTTCTATATTTGACATCGACCGCTTACACTTTCTAACAAGAGCTGTAGTTTGGGCGTTATCATCAATCTGAAATAATCAGTCAATACCCTAGCAGGAATGTAGGTATCACTGATTTCAATAAAGTTTTGTATGTGCTGCTATCAGTCCTCATGAGATAAAACTATGAAATGCCCACTAGTGTGCAATAGTTTCACCATGTCCCGCTTCAGTTCAAACCGTCCTCCAATATATGGCTTATAGCTACAATTAGTAGCATTGTTCGTAAGTGGTATTAATTTCGCTTGAGCCGGAGTAGATGGAACCACCAGAGCTAGAGTAATTAGAGCATTAGGATCAATAGGATCTAAATGATCTACCATTTGAATATACTAAATTGGGTAATAAAGTGTTGCTGCTCTTCGCCTTTGATGGAATGTCTGTTTAGGTTCTGAATACAACTCAACCAATTTTTTACTCTTGCCAGTCTGATACTTTTCTTTTCCTACCAAATTTGGCTGCTAAGATCTAGTAGTTAACACTTAAAATTATAATCAAAAACCAAAAATTAAGAAAATTTCTAATTAATTGAGTCCTCGGTAATGGGGTCAAAACTTATTACTGTCTATCGCATATGGAAGTGCATGTGATTGTGCAAGTAATATAGTGACTCAAAGAATCAAATATCGTACCCACAAGGACTACTTGATTAGTAATTTTATCAACTTCAGTTTTAATAATAATGTATTCAAGTGTTTTAGAGTATCAAGATGATTGTGATAATTTAATGATTAATCTATTAAATAAATAAATAACAAAGTGTGACAATATCAACACAAGTAAGGTTGTAAACAATATGAGTGAGAGTTCCAGGTTTGAGACACTCTTAACAATCTTATAAATTTCTATTCCTATCATGGTCATTTGATTATCGGGTTATTGATTTACAAGGTTTAGATTATGATCATGGTCTCTTGATCCTCTAATCTTCTACCTAAAAGGGCATTGCAACTACATTATTGAGTGCGGATGAAATAATCCATTTAGATACGTTAAGATATCTTCCTGCAAGTGAACAAAACAAGGCTGCTGGGTATATCTCTATTTTAGCCGCTAATGCAAATCCTTTATTCTGTAAAAGAATGAACTTACTCCTTAAATTCTTTGATTGATTGGAATGATTCTCCTCTAGAATTCACAAATAATTATAGATTTTTTTCAATGGTGGCCATTCATCAAAATAGTAAGTACAATAGAATAAGAATAACCCATATGATAAATCAATATTAAACCACTCTAAGAATATCAAAATATAATCATGTTCTTGGCCTCAACCTCAAAACAGGGGTATTTATCCGCTCATGTTCGAAATGAACATTAAAGAAATATAATTAATCATACGAAAATTGATGTTGAAAGATGAAAGTTCAAATTACAATAAGAGAAGTAATATAATTATTTTTGCCTTTGTTATAAGTATGCCAAGGTATCTATAATTTATTTGAATTGTTCATTTTATAGTAGAACATATTTTCCCAGAATTTCCTATTCATCGCTTCGCGGAGCCTCTCGCGAAGGTAAAGGTCCACGACGCAGCTTTATTGATGATAGGCGAAATTACGCGCCTATATCAATATATTTTGCCCATATTTTAGCCTAGTTTTGAGAACAAATTATATATTTCATGCACTTTTAGTCCTTTTTCCTATAAATGAGCTAACGAACATGATTAGTAAAGTTTCAGGTATAAATGATGCAAAATTCAGCATTTTATGGCTTACTTGACGCAAAAGAAAGCTCACGAAGGAAGGAAAGGGAGTTTACACGCCTAAGGACCAAAACTGCTGCATGGAAACTCTGTCCCGGGCTAAAACAGCATTTCTGAAGACTCTGGGGACCTGGACCAAAACTGCTGCTTGGAAAATCTGTCCCGGGCTAAAACAGCATTTCTGAAGACTTTGGGGACTTACAGACACAAAGCTGGATTTTTGCCATAATACATTAACCTAGTGCAATTAGGTTATGTGTTTCATTAATCTATTTGGATTATAATTTTGTAACCTTACCCTAGTACATTTGGGTCAAGGATTTCATTAGTATATTAGGATTTGGTTATTTATTTCATTAGCTTAGTAGGAGTAGGATAGGAGTATTATAAATACCCTATCATGTTAGAGATTTTTTGAATCACATTCTTACAATTCAATTAACTCTTCACTTAAGACATCTTCCTACAATACATTCTTAATTCTTCATTCTTCTACTCTTAAATTCGACAACAAGAGAATCGTTACTTGCTACGGAATCACTAAAACCACACGCCAAACACCTACTATTCACGCCATCCACCATGCAAAACGTGATATCCTTCGCATTCATGGGTAACTAAACCTCTTAGTTGGGGTTATGGAAGCCGAATGAGTTACTATCTATTGCTATGAGCTTGTGAGTTCAAGACAAGTATATTGCTTATATCATTATTCTCTTCATCTTAAATCTACATTCTTTGCGGTTCAAACACAAGAACACGCCATTCTAACATCTAACCTGTTCGAGAGAAAGGTTATTTGTCTAGAAAAGAAGACGCATAGACCAACGCCAGTCTAACATTTAACTTGTTCGAGAGAAAGGTTATTTGTCTGGAAAAGAGATAATGTCAAGGTAGTAGGACACCCTTTCCTATTAAAAAGCTAGTGTCGTACCTGGACTAACCTCTTGGAGAATTCGTACCGTTAGACACGCTTTAAGCTCGAGAGAGTTAAAGTGAAATAGTCCTTGTTTAGGTCGAGAGACGCTTGGATTTACCATCGACTACAATTCTCTATAAGCAATTGCATGTCAAGACTCTACACACTCATAGCCAATAGAGACGTATACCTCTGAAGGTGGACATAACCCCAACGCCTCAATTCTCATTGTTTCACAACCTACGAAATACTCTCTTTTTACTTTATTATTTTCAGATTTTATTTCATTACTTTGGTTACTTATTACAATCCCCCCATTCTTACGAGACTTGCATCAAAAGTCTAATAATTTTACTTACTTGTTGACCAAGCTATTCTCTGTGGGATCGATACCCAACCCAGGTTGGGTTCTATATTTGCTATCGACCGCTTTACACTCCCACGAGAGCTGTAGATTGAGCGTTATCAAAAATTGGCGCCGTTGCCGGGGAATACAAGTGTCAATCAAGTTCGTGAAAATTACTAGACCCTTTGGTCAAAGATTCTCGTACTTTTACGTTTAGTTTTTGTTTTTGTTTATTGCAGGTTTTTCTTTTAGTGCATGCCCCATACTAGAAGTTCTGGTCAACCGTTATTACCAATCAATCCGGAACCGCAACGAATTAGAAGAATGGAAGCACAAGCGGAAATCGACAGGATGGCTGCTCAACACGAGCAAGCAAGATTAGCTGCTCTTGCCGCTGCTCAAGTCCAACAACAAAACATTGATAATCCTGGACGAGCAACAAATCCTGACGATGAAGATTTAGGAGATGACGAGTTGATCAACCCAAGGCATGGCACTAAAATGGCAACACCTGCCAACAGACGAGGTCGACAAGCTCGGTACAGATATGATCGCCAACCTTTGCAACCAGCTTTCGACGATGATGATGATGATCTTGATGGTGCCGGAGCCACTGGAGCTATAATTCCACCACCATTAGCGCCCGGAGCCAAGTTCAACATCACTAGCACCATGATTCAGTTATTGCAACTCAAGGGATTATTTGGTGGACTAGCAGGCGATGATCCGAATATGCATCTCATCAACTTTATTTCTACATGCAAGTCTTTTGACAATCCTGGAGTTGGTCAGAATGCTATTCGATTACGTCTATTTCCATTGTCTCTGTCTGGGGAGGCAACATTATGGTTGAATGGGCTGACTCCTGATTCTATTACAAATTGGAGGCAATTGAGAGACGCTTTCCTAGAAAGATTCTTTCCGCCATCCAAGAGGGCTCAATTGAGAGATGAAATCAGCAACTTTCGTCAGCTTCCCTCTGAAGCTCTTCACGAAACATGGGAGAGGTTCAAGACAAAGCTAGCGAGATGCCCAAACCATCACATGACTAATGTTCACCTCATGGAGATCTTATATAGAGCCTTGAATTCAGTAACTAAACCAGTGGTGGACAACGCAGCTGGAGGTTCTTTTATGGACCTCACCTTTGGTCAAGCAAGCAACATGCTAGATCGTATGACGAAACAAAGTAGAGCTTGGCATACCAGGGATTCTGAGGTAGCAAGCCCCACTTTATCTATTGGCATGACTGCAGATCAAAGAAGGAGAGAAGAAGAACGTGATCAAGATATGGCGCACATGAAAACCCAAATGGATCTTCTTACAAAGAATCTATTAGGGAAGACTGAAAAAGTGAAAGCTATTGCGTCAAAAGGAAGAGACGAATCTGATTCGGAAGAGGAGGCCAACTACTTGAACAATCAGGGGGGTTTCCGTGGGAATGCCCAAGGAAACCAAGGTCGGAACTATTATGATAAATCTGGAGGTAAAGACCAAGGTAGTTGGCAGAAAAATAATGAAAATAGTGGTTTGTACGTTTCCCCTGGTAGACGTGATACCACCACATCTAATTCTATGGAAGACATGATGGCTAAGTTATTGAAAGGAGTGGAAGCGACGAGCGCGGGAGTTAAGGAGGTGATTGACGATTTGGCCTCCATGAAGCAATTAGTTGATTCTCATTCCACTTCTATCAAGCAACTAGAGCAGCAATTCAGTCAACTTTCAGCAGCACTCAACCAAAGAAAACCCGGCACCTTGCCTAGCGATACTGTGCAAAACCCAAGGAATGATGGGTCATGCATGGCCATCACTACGAGGAGTGGTAAGGTGCTGGAAACTTCAGCAGAAGGCAAGCAAGTAGTTGACGGAACAGCAGACATGGACGCCACACCTAGTGACGCCACTAGGGAAGACGCCGCAATATCCACTTCCAACGCCAAGGACGTGTTGCCTAGTGACGTGCAGCCTGAAAAAAATAAACGAAAGCAAGAGGAGAAGAAAGCCATGGAGAGAACACTTCCATACCCACCACCACCTTTTCCCCAAAGATTGAAGAAGGTGGCGGATGACACAAAGTTCAGCAAGTTCATGAATATGTTAAAGCAGCTCACCATTAATGTTCCATTGGTGGAGGCACTTGAACAAATGCCTGGGTATGCAAAATTTATGAAGGATCTCTTGACAAAGAAGCGGGCAGCAAGTTATGACTTGGCAGATAATGTTCATCATTGTAGTGCAATTGCTACAAGATCGCTAGTTCAAAAGAAGGCAGACCCTGGAGCTTTCACTATTCCTTGCACAATTGGGTCGTTGGATTTTGCTAAGGCATTGTGCGATTTGGGAGCTAGCATCAATTTGATGCCACTATCCATCTACAAGAATTTGGGGCTAGGCGATCCGACACCAACCAATATGAGGCTCGTGATGGCTGATAGGTCGGTAAAACGACCTGTGGGTATCTTGAATGATGTGTTGGTGAAAGTTTCTTCGTTCATCTTTCCTGCAGACTTCGTTATTCTGGATTGTAAGGAGGATTCTGAAGTTCCCATCATCTTGGGACGTCCCTTCCTTGCAACTGGAAGTGTGCTTATTGACATGAAAGATAATGAGCTTTTGTTTCGAATTAATGACGAAGTGGTACGGTTTGATATACGCAAAACAATGAAGCAGCCCAGCGATATGAATGAGTCATCCATAGCTGATGTTCATTATGAGGATACAAAAGCATTATCTATAGAGAAACAACCTACTGTTGAGCCACTATCTGCTGCGCCACTGAATGTTGAGCATGAGAATAATGAAGATTATGAAGAACTTATGGGTGATCTAACAGAAATAGAGTCTTATACTCCTAAGCAACCGGGATGTGATCTCAAGAATCAACCAACAGCAAAGACTCCCATTGATGAGCCACCAGTGCTAGAATCGCAAGAGCTCCCCGATTATCTAAGGTATGTGTTCTTGGAAACTAGAAATATACTTCCGGAGAGCGCAGATGATTTAAGTGAACAGCACGTAGAAGCTCTTATCTCTGCTCTGAAGAGATACAAGAGAGCTATGGGTTGGACTATTGATGATATAATTGGTGACTCTCCGGAGAAACGTAGGAGCCATCTTGAAGAAGATCGCATGCCCACAGGTAAGCCTCATTGTCGTCTAAATCCTTTCAGAAAACGATCCATCACTTACCTCGACGAAGTCTGAGTACTCGAGGTAACTATGTCGAGCCATGACAATAAATAAGGCGCTAGATGGGAGGCAACCCATCGTTTTATCGTTTTATCGTTTTATCGTTTCGTCGTTTTAATTTTTTTTTTTTTTTTTTTTTTTTTGATAAATGAAAATCCAAAAATAAGAGTCGTGCCACGACCAAAACTAAGGCGCTTGGTGGGAGGCAACCCATCGTACTAATCGTCTTCATTTGTTTGAGCAAATATAGGTGCAAGAAAGATGCAACGAGGAGATTGATTTCAATTGGCGATTTGGTCGCATTGTATGGTAAAGTCGGTAAGTTAGGAATGGTGATGCATAAGGCTATGGATTGAGCCTTTCTCACGTCATAATAGGCTTCGAGAAAGGCTAGGCCTTGGTAAAAATAGGCCACGAACGATGCACAACCTATTCTATCGCCTAAGGACTCGGAATCTAGTGTGCAATACACTATGCGCCGCCTATTCCTAGGTGTGCTTTTGACTATGCGCCGCCTATGCTATGGCATTTGAGATACTGAGACCAAATGCCATACCATATGCGCCGCATATGCCTAGATATGCCATACCATGTGCGGCGCATATGTCCCATTATGCCATGGACAATGCGCCGCATATACATGTGTTATGCCGAGGGATATGCGCCGCATATAGGGTGATTTTGTCCCCAAATCCGATTGTAAATGGGTCATAACCCGACCCATACTCTTCCTATATAAAGGGGACATAGTTTTACAACACAACCACATTAGAAAACACCCTAAAGGCGCCACATAACCTTCCAAATCTTCTCAAAATTTTCTTCTTTTGCTCTTCTAATTCACAACACCGTCTCCACAAGCTTCAAGCAAGTAAGTACTCTCTTATTCTTCATTTATTTATCGTAAGTACTACGTTGCTATGCTTATTATAAATTGCTAAATCATATAAGATTGTTGGTGATGTTCATGTGTTTGAATTGTTGTTGCATAATCATGTGAGTGAACATCTACGTAGGGAATTCTTGACTTATTTCCGACTTGAATTTGGTTTCAATAGCATTGTTATGATATTTGCTGAATAGATATGGCTATGAATATTGCTTAAGAGTGTTGTTTGGATGCTTACATATTAGACTATCCCGGCCATCGGGATAAGATTATAGTGCCTATCGACTTAGGAGGTTGTGCTTGTTGTAAGAATAACGATTCCATATGGTAACCCCTATGTCGTAGTGTTGCTATATCTACCATGAAAGTAGTCCAATGGCTGCAAATAAGTGATACAATGCTGATTTTCTTGTTGGAATACAATCCTAAAACGTATGTCGACGAAATCTGAGTAAATCGACTACGTTCACCTCCCTGATTTGTGCAACAAAACTAAGTGTGGGGTGGTACCCCTAGTACTTGCTTATAGATTGTATCAAGTGAGATTATGCTGCAACTAACACTATTTCTAGTCTCAGGTACAATGGCACCTAAAGCGAGACAAGGCAAGGAGAAGGCTACCACCTCCCAAAAGGGCAAAAAGAGAAGTTGCAAGGACCAAGGAGAACCCTCCTCGCAGCAAATACCCCGACTCACGCTTGGAATTAAGTGGGATACTTATGAGGAACTTCTAAGGATGACGACTCTGATGATGATTCCAATGCAAGGGGTATAACCCCAGACATAGAGAATAAGTCCGACCAACCAGGTTCCTCGTATTTATTTTCCACTGAGGCCAGTGTCCCGTCGAAGTGTGGGGTGGCATTGCATGCTATACTTCTCTGTTTGCACCTATGTTTGTTTGTTTACTTTGTTTATTTGAGTTCGTTTTTTTTGTTTGACGTTTTTTTAGTTTTTTTTAGGAGTAAAATTTTTCTAGCTTCGCATGAAATTATTTTGATAGGCAGCATGAGATTATAACAAGAGTATGTGTTACAATTAAGACTATTGAGACGTTTAGGCTCTAGTTGTGACTCATTATGTGATATTGTGTGATTCAATTCCTTCACTTGTTGGGTCAAGAGTCTATATTACTTCCAATCAAGTCGACCATGTGCCTTGTGTGTGTGAGATAATAGTATATTCTATGTTTGTGGCTGATGCTAGAACTTGCCTGGTATGTATACAAAGCGAAAATAAGAAATGTAAGTTTAGGATATGATTTAGGCATTTCTTTGGCAACCTATACATGTTTACCTTCAGTTTTACCTACCCATGGACATCATCCTAGTCAAACCCTTTTGAGCCTTTGGCCTATTTCTTTGACTACCTCGTATGTAAGCCTAATCCATTTCTTTCAAGACCGTAATTTGATCCAAATTCCTAAGTGCTTTAAAGTGAAAAAGTCATGTGACAACATAAGAGGAAATTGGGTGAGTATGATGCTTTAAATTGCAATGGTGCTTGAATGTGTTATGAAAAAGAAAGTGCTATCATAGGAGGTATGTTCTGAAAAGAAAAAGGAAAAGAAAGCTGAAAAGTGAGTTGTGCTTTAAAATTGAAAAACAAAAGAGGAGAACAAAGGTGGTAGAATAAAAGAAAAAAAAAAAAAAGGTTGAAAGAAAAAAGTGTCAATAATACAATGTGATGTATTAAAGTGCTTAGGAACTTAGTCACTATTTCCGGCCAAAATAGTTGATCCTACCCGTCCCTTAGCCTACATTACAACCATCAAAAGACCTACTTGATCCTAACCTTAACATTCCGACATTTAGTGGAGTACTACATTAAGGGCAAGCCTATGGTCATTAGTTGCTACATATGAATTTTTTGTGAGAGCGAGAGCAAGGACATTTTGATACCCATGTTTGAAAAATATGCTATACTTGTGAGTGATTATGGGTACTATATTGTGAGACACACATGGTTGATGAGTCTTGGATAGTTGTACATGATTCTATGCACCTTAACGTTTGCATGCGAGTTGATCACCATCACGAGTCTATGCTTGAGGTTAAATTGTTTCTACTTATAATCGGAAAGCTACTCTTCGTTGATAATTGTTGTGCTTGTCTTGAAGAATGTTTTGTGTTGTTGCTGTAAAACCCTAAGTTGATGTTTAGAAGGACATGATATTTTGTTCGAGGACGAACAAAGCTTCAAGTGTGGGGTGTTGATGATAGGCGAAATTACGCGCCTATATCAATATATTTTGCCCATATTTTAGCCTAGTTTTGAGAACAAATTATATATTTCATGCACTTTTAGTCCTTTTTCCTATAAATGAGCTAACGAACATGATTAGTAAAGTTTCAGGTATAAATGATGCAAAATTCAGCATTTTATGGCTTACTTGACGCAAAAGAAAGCTCACGAAGGAAGGAAAGGGAGTTTACACGCCTAAGGACCAAAACTGCTGCATGGAAACTCTGTCCCGGGCTAAAACAGCATTTCTGAAGACTCTGGGGACCTGGACCAAAACTGCTGCTTGGAAAATCTGTCCCGGGCTAAAACAGCATTTCTGAAGACTTTGGGGACTTACAGACACAAAGCTGGATTTTTGCCATAATACATTAACCTAGTGCAATTAGGTTATGTGTTTCATTAATCTATTTGGATTATAATTTTGTAACCTTACCCTAGTACATTTGGGTCAAGGATTTCATTAGTATATTAGGATTTGGTTATTTATTTCATTAGCTTAGTAGGAGTAGGATAGGAGTATTATAAATACCCTATCATGTTAGAGATTTTTTGAATCACATTCTTACAATTCAATTAACTCTTCACTTAAGACATCTTCCTACAATACATTCTTAATTCTTCATTCTTCTACTCTTAAATTCGACAACAAGAGAATCGTTACTTGCTACGGAATCACTAAAACCACACGCCAAACACCTACTATTCACGCCATCCACCATGCAAAACGTGATATCCTTCGCATTCATGGGTAACTAAACCTCTTAGTTGGGGTTATGGAAGCCGAATGAGTTACTATCTATTGCTATGAGCTTGTGAGTTCAAGACAAGTATATTGCTTATATCATTATTCTCTTCATCTTAAATCTACATTCTTTGCGGTTCAAACACAAGAACACGCCATTCTAACATCTAACCTGTTCGAGAGAAAGGTTATTTGTCTAGAAAAGAAGACGCATAGACCAACGCCAGTCTAACATTTAACTTGTTCGAGAGAAAGGTTATTTGTTTGGAAAAGAGATAATGTCAAGGTAGTAGGACACCCTTTCCTATTAAAAAGCTAGTGTCGTACCTGGACTAACCTCTTGGAGAATTCGTACCGTTAGACACGCTTTAAGCTCGAGAGAGTTAAAGTGAAATAGTCCTTGTTTAGGTCGAGAGACGCTTGGATTTACCATCGACTACAATTCTCTATAAGCAATTGCATGTCAAGACTCTACACACTCATAGCCAATAGAGACGTATACCTCTGAAGGTGGACATAACCCCAACGCCTCAATTCTCATTGTTTCACAACCTACGAAATACTCTCTTTTTACTTTATTATTTTCAGATTTTATTTCATTACTTTGGTTACTTATTACAATCCCCCCATTCTTACGAGACTTGCATCAAAAGTCTAATAATTTTACTTACTTGTTGACCAAGCTATTCTCTGTGGGATCGATACCCAACCCAGGTTGGGTTCTATATTTGCTATCGACCGCTTTACACTCCCACGAGAGCTGTAGATTGAGCGTTATCATTTATCATGGAAAGCTACTAGATTTTGACAGTAGGGAATCATCAACCTCTCTGATGTAGAGGTAAAAGTGGGGCAGGATCCACGATACAGAGCTATCGTGAACCCTCACTGGATATTTGTCATTCGATACTTCTTCTTAGACACTTCATTCCATACTATCCAATTATTTTTTTCTAGATTCTTCAGGTCCAGTATGTCACTCCAAATGCTTCCATGGTCCATAATCTCCTTCTTATTGTACAAAAGCATGTCCAATACAACACTAAACATGTCCATTAGCTCAAGAATACATTTCCAACTCAAAGACAACACAATTTACAAGGTTTAGCTCAGGGAAAAAGTATATTTATGGGTAAATATTGGTACTTGGACATATAAATATGCCCAATATCAATTACTGGACTGGCATTGACAATTGAGGTATTATCTTGCTTCTTTTCTTAATGTTTTCTTTATTATGAATAATTATCTCATGATTAGACATACATATTAGATATCCTGATTATGTTAGCACTAATTCTATTATGATTAGGAGGCCTTAATATGCTAGTATGACTACCTTAGGTTGTACCTTTGAGCTATCCTTGTTTAGATATCATCCATCCATCCATCCATCCATCCATCCATCCATCCATCCATCCATACATCTATCTATCTATCTATCTATCTATCTATCTATCTATCTATCTATCCAACTAAAAATATGGATTTACTAATGTTTTTCCTAAAAAAGGATTTTGTTCCCACTTTTCACTTTTAAAATTGGTTATCTGCATAAAAGGAATTATACTATCTTAATGAATAACTTATGAGCCTTTGAGACTAATAATTATATTTTAGTGATTTGACTGAGATAAATTTCGGTCCGTGGTCTTGCTACTGCTATTTATCATAGTCTAGAGAGATCCTGACCTGTTCTATGCTTTTATAATAATTTAGTCCCGAGTTTTACCTCAGACAATGGATTTACAAACTTATAATATTTTAGCCACAGTTCTAGACCATGCATATATATATGATACTAGACAAAGTATATAGGTACTCCTGAACTCCCTAGGGGCCTCTTCTTTCATGAGTCGTCATGCCGGAGAAGAGAGTTCATCGTAGATCCTGCCTTTGCACGCTATTGACCTGGAAGAGGTGTATAAATTAGGTTACATTATGGTACTTGGTTCGATTATAGTAGTATGGATTATACTTTAATTTCATCCTTGCTTGTACATTTCTTATTACCAGTATTCACCTATATCTATCAGCCTTATGGAGGGTTACTGTAATACCCCAATTATTTCTTAAGCCTAAATCCGTCTTTTGAGTGGATATGTATGACTTCCAAATTAATTCATGTTTAAACTATGTTTATTTATCTAATTTTTACTTTTTTTTGGTATAGATCATTGAATAAGCTTTCCATCGATACCAATTTCATTGAAATCCAACATTGGACGAGGGAGTTATGGCCATTTTACTAAATGGTATTGGATCGCCCAGGTTTGATGGTCGACCTGGCGGACCGTCAGATCCCTAGTGGACCATCAAGTGACCCTTCAATCCAAGGCAGTGTCTCCTTTTTAAGGCCATCGTGCGATGGCCAAGTTGGTGGACCATCAAAAAGTTGATGGACTGTCAAGGGGTCCGTCAGGTCAAGACAGAATATCTCATTTCTAGCCCTCGAGTGACGAACGACTTGGTGGTCCATCAGTTTCCTGACATACCATCACTTCGACTATCACGTCGAGGTAGAATATTTTAATTTTGGCACTCGAGTGACGGACGATCTGGTGAACCATCAGGAGACTTGAGGACCATCAGATCAACCGTCACAGGCCTCGATCAACGAATTTCAGCTTTTTCAAAAGGGCATTTTGGTTATTTCAGCCCTATATTGTCTTATATATATATATATATATATATATATACTAGTAGAGAATAGCCATTCATTTTTCCTCCCTTCCTCTTCCAAGAAACATCTAGAAATTAGGGTTTCTTCCAAAATCCAAAAATTCAATTTTCTACCAAGAAATTCAAGGATCTTACATAAATTTCTCCAAGTTGTTCAAGAATTAAGTTCCCCAAGTCAAGGGCATCAATAATCTTGGTCTAAAAGTATGATAAAGAAGTTCCAAACAAGTTTCTACATCTCCAAAATTATAATCCAAGGTATGTGGGGTTTGGACAAGAACACTCCTTTCATTCTTGATATTTGAAATGATTTGATAAGCAAATGTACTTGATGTTGGGAAAGATTGTGTTGAGTTGAGTCGGTTTAGGAATCCACAAGATGTTTATGATTTACAGATGAGATATATATTTATGTTTTGGTCTTTAAAATAGACCCATGAGTTGATATTGATCAAAGTGGATTTCCTAACGCGTTCTGAGCTGAGTTTGGGAGAAGTATTTAGCACCAAGTGAGAAATATGGTATTTCCCCAAAACTACGTGCCACCGTAAGATTGATGTTGATAGTTGTGGGCCAAAGGACGAGTATGAGATTGTGATAACACGATTGAGGTTGTACTTCTTGACAAGAGTACAACACCCCCGCGAATGTGGGGTTCTCTCCTTAGGAGGGCAAAACATTGGACTCCATGCGGATTACATGGTGTAGTTATGTTGGTTATAAGAAAATCCCACGTCCATAATGATCTAAGTACTATGAGATACCGAGTCACTCTAAGTCATGATTCAAAGAGTTTGAGTTGGGTTAAATGATTTATGAGATTTATGAAGCATATGCTATTACTGATGACTTACAGAAATGATGTTTTAGATAATTCAAACGAAGAGAGTTATTATTGTCGGCATGCATGATTTTATTATACATTTATGATATTATTTAAAATGTTACATCCACCTACATATGCTCAGTACATTCCCAAGTACTGACTCTCATACTCTTTTGTATTCTATATTTCCTCATGATATAGGTTCAGTTGCTCAGTCTCAACAACGACAGTGATCTTTGAGTACCTTTATCTACATTTCTGCGGTTGGTGAGACCTCATGGTTCGAGGAGCTATGTCTCCGATTTTTTCTTGTTAATAGATGGTTATTTACTTTCAGTTCAGTACGAGTCACTTGGGGATCTGTCCCAATGGCTCCTCAGTCCTATAAAGTAGAGGCTTTGTCAGAATAGTGCGCCAGCATATACAGAGATTTCAGAATTTTATTTGTACAGAACCGTATTACTTCGTATCTCAGTATATTCATGCCATGATTATTCTCCCTTAATTTATGATAATTCATGTCATAGATAGTTCTAAAGGTGATGACAGGCTTAGAGGGTTAGCTTGAGGCCACGTGTGGCCTTGAGCACCATGTGATGTCTCAGGATAGGTTCTCGGGGCGTTATAGTTACATAGGTATAGATGATGAGTATTTCTTGGGGTGTGTTATGTGTTTATTGGAACTTTCAGGTTATGGGGCCCAATTTAGGTATTGTTTGCCTGGGCTAGTTGGTTATTGTATTATATTCAATTATGGTAATTGCGTGATAGGTTTATTACAGGACTGATTGAGATTCGAGGTATGATTCTGATTCATTTCTTTATGTTTTCTTTATTATGGATAATTATCTCATAGTTATACGTGCATATCGGATAACCTAATTATGTTAGTACTACTTTTGACTATGATTAGGAGGTCTTAAGATGCAAGTATGACTATTTAGGTTGTACCTTTGAGCTAGCCTTATATATATATATATTTATTTATTTATTTATTTATTTATACTAGTTTAACCTCATGTGCCTCGCACGTTCAACGTTTGATTATTTAAAATTAAATAATTTTTTTTATTGTGGAGATTTTTAATGAAATGTAAAAGTTTAAATTTTAAAAATATATTTTTAGTTAGTTTATATTTATTCTCAAAATCAAATTAAGTTGATTTAGCATTCTTAAACTAATGAAAAAAGCATTAGGTGTCATTAATTCTAATGACTCTAATAAGGAAAAATTTTACCGTGGATATATTTTATTAATTTTCAGCTCTTAAATATTACATAAAAATAATTAAAAAACGATGTTAATAGAAAAAGAAAACACTACCTTAAATAATTTTAGGGAAAAGGCATCATTTCCACCCCATACTATACAAGAAAGGTCTAAGCCACACCTAAATTATATAATTGACCTATTGCACACCTTAACTATATAAAAGTGATATTATTACCTCCCCGCGACTCCTATTCTAAGGCGTGTGTGTTATACTAATTTAAGGCGCATCCAGCCTATTAAATAACAAAAGTAAACGGCTAAAAACATTAAGGTAAAAAGCATTGTTTCCACCCCAAACTATAGTCAAAAAGTCAAATCCATACCTAAACTATATAAGTGACCTATTACACATCTTAACTATAAAAAGGTGATACTTTTTACTGATATGGTGCTGATGTGGCAGTGCGTGTAAAACACAAACCACATGTAAGTGGTGGCAGCCTGACAGGGTGTAAATAGTTTCACTTTTTTATAGTTTAGGTGTGTAATAGGTCACTAGTATATTTTAGGTGTCTCTTCGACTTTTCGGGTATAGTTTGGGGTGGAAACGATGCCTTTTTCCAATAATTTTATCATCATCGAATGGGAATCTTCACTGTTTCATACTTAAATCTTTCTATAATTAAGAAATCTTAATATTTTGAATTATAAAACCAATTAATACTTTACCTTATATAATTCTTTACTTAATTAAAAAATCTGAAACCTATATCACACATAAAATAATTGGCTAGTGCTAAATACGAACATCACTCCTTGAGATTAATCCATTGAGTTCAAATCGTTATTTATTATTAGTTGTAATTAATTTAGATGACTTATAATAAGGAAATATTTTATCATAAATATATTTAATTAATTTTAATTCTTAAATACTGAAAAAAATAGTGAAAAGACGATTTTGTCTAAAGCAAAGACTTTTAATGAAGGGAAAAAAGTTCAAACAATATTTCTAAGGTCCTTTACACTTTTAATATATATATATATATATATATATATATATAGCCATTACTTGGTCTTGTATATTCTTCTTCTTCTTCTTCTTCTTCTTCTTCTTCTTAATTGTATATTGACCAATGATATACGATATAGTACTTAGATTCCATAGTGTGGCTAAAATAGAATAGTTTATCCTTATGGTCTCCATAGCATTACTGTGTTAGAATCCTTGATGTTTGTGTGTAGTTTACATTCCTACTTGCATATTATTTATATTTTCATTATCCTTGGAGCTCAATCGATAGTTACCTACTGAGTACCATGTGTTTGATACTCATACTACATTTTTATAATCTATAGATCATAGTAAGTGTTCTTGCTGTTATTATCTGCATTATGTAGAGAATCTATGTTTCGAAGAGGTAAGGTGATCTCCTGGCGTTAAGAGTATTACTATTCTCCCTCTTATGTACTAGACTGGTTTCTATATTCTATTCAGAGATCGGTTGTATCAGTTTATTCATTTAGTACTTTATTTTGTAATCTTATTACATCAGAAGCTCATGTACGGATTCCACCAGGTTTCGGGACTATCTTGTGTATTTTCGTTGTTTTCTATATTTATTTCACATTTTTCATCATTTCTCTTGGTAGTCCGTCACTAGTAGTTCTGAACTATGGGTTGGCTTACCTACTAGTGAGTTAGAGTAAGTGTCATCATGACCCGAGAAATAGGGTCGTGACCATTATGAACATCATGATTTAAATATCAACATAATTATCGTCAACTCATTATCATCCATATCATCAATAAAATTATGAATATCATGATGTCAATAACATCATCAGTATTATCAATATATATGAATATGCAAATGCATGATGCAATCAATAATTATAAGTATTGCCTAAAGTGGAATAGAAAACACCCAATTAAAATCAAATGCAAGCAATGGCTATCAAAACATAACTTATAATTAATGACAATAAAGTAAAGACAGAAAATAATCACTTGTTCATCATTTTATATAACAACGAATGCCCACTAACACATGAAATCAAAAGTATATCCAAAGGCCAATTCACCACTTACTCAATTGGGTATTATGAAACCCCATCATTAATCACAAACATGTCCGTAGACCAATTAATCTAGTACTCTTTCTTGGATTTCACATTCTATCAAAATTGATATTTACACTCTAATTTATCATCCTATTTTATTCACCAATCTAAATCACTTTGATTCACAATGAACAAATAAATTTTATTACTACTAGTAGCCCTTACACTCAAGTCATGACTTAGTTCAAGGTACTATACTATTTAGCCAATAATTCAATAACTCGAATCTATTTAAATTATGATTCTAAAAAGAGTGTAATGACCTAAATTTGTGAATTTTCCATTTCTATATGTTTTGGCTATTTTCCCTTGTTTTCCATAGTTTCCTTGACTTATTTTTGGTTATTGTGTATATATCTTTTATATTTGTGTTATTACTAGTTTATATATATATATATATATATATATATTAGAACTGTTAGTGGAGATGGTTTGAGCTACCATTTGGGATTTTTCTATTTGTAGGTTATGTACTCATAGTATAATTTACTTATCTTATTTTCTACATCCTCAGTCAGTTTATGATACCTACTGAGTACAATTGGATCATACTAACTCCATACTGTTCCCTTTTGGTGCATATCCTAGAAAAAATATATGTTGCAAAGGTTGATTTATGCAGTGGAGTTGTTGATACTTTGAGGTACTTTCACCCTAGGCTTATCAGAGTTTACTCCAGGCCTCTTTTATATATAAGTTGTTGTTTTTTTATTTCAGGGATAGTATACATATTTTCAATTTCATATTTTGTGTTAAATGCTCTTATGTTGTGACACCAAATTTTGGGATTGAATTGTATGGATTTATTTCATGTTCCATTTGTGGTTATATTTCATGTGTGGCTTGACTTCATTCTAGAAGTCTTGTTTGGGAGTTATTTTACTGCATTTGCATATTCCATTATCAGTTTGGGTGATTGTCTTACTTATCAAGGCTGTGTCATGATAAGTTCCATCATTACCTATTTTTGGGCCATGATAAATTGGTATCAGAGTAGCCAATTTCACTAGTGTCATAAGTGTGAGAGGATAATGTCTACTATAGTCTCGCGGATTGTTATGTAGACGACTGAATCTATCTTTAAGAGGCTATAAGATGTCTTTAGGAAAAAATTCTATATTTTGATTCCTTGTCGTGCGTGTTATTCCTACCCTATGTTCTAAGTTGTTTTCCACTTTTTTCTATGTAGATAGTGAGGTCTAGATTTCAAGAGGTTAAGGTTGCTAATCCACCACCTAAGGATAGATCCTAGAGTAGAAGGTGAGACAGGGCTTATGGATGGCCCAGAGCTAGAGGGTGGGAATGAAGAGTATCCTCTATCAAAGGTAGTTCTAGGGGGACCTCCCATGAGCTCGAGGTTGAGAATGCAAGAGATGCGAGGCCAAATCAGTCCGCATATGGTTCGGTTGATACTATAGTTCTAGAGGGTCTATTGATTTAGTTATGACTCATTTTGACATTGTTCACTTGAGTGCACATGTTATTCCTCTAGTTCTGAGTATGGTAAAATTGTCGGTGCTGGTGTCTTCTTATGGCAGTTCTCTAACCCTGATTGTGGTTTTTCCATCCATACTAGTATCTACTTATGATATTTCTTATACTTTAAGTGGTGTTCTACCTTCTATTCCAATATCTGATCATGGTTTTCCTAGCTCAGAGGTACAACTTTCATCAATGATATCCCTACGTATGAATTCTCAGCCTGTCAGACTTACTATTTCTCTAGTTGCTTCGGTACTATTATGTCTTCTAATGATTAGAAGAGGTTTGAGAGGTTTATTTTCTTGCATCCACAAAAGTGCAGTGGTGTTATAGGAGAGGATGCCTATGAGTTTCTGGTTCATTACTAGGAGAAGTTACATAATCTAGGATCCTTTGAATCTCATGGAGTTGCATATAATGCCTATGAGTTAACAGATGTGGCTAGAGATTTGTCAAGGTCGTATGTGATTTGTATCATGACCCCAAAACAAAGGGTAACGATAGGACATGTCATGAAAAGCCTTGACAAGTAAGCCAATTACCCAAACTGATATGAAATAAGAAAAAAACAACACTAAATCCCAAGGTACGACTTCTATAATGAATACAAACAACACATATACAATAATAGCAGAAAAATGCATAACAATGATAATAAAATGCCCAAAATCCGGTGTCACAGTGTAGACCGACCTAAGTACATCTCAAAGTCAAAATGTACATCAGATAGTCCAAAAAGGAACAAAAGTCTATTTTGGAATACGAAACAAGCCATAAACTAGATAAAGAGGGGTAGAAGATCAATTCTGGATGAATAGATCAACCGTTACCTCAAAATGCACTAAACACCGCTTGAGATCAGATACTACATAGTCACTCTTACCTAGATCCGTACTGAAGGGGCACAATAGGAGTGAGTACAGTCCACTTATACTAAGTAGGTATTATAGGCTGATTGAGCAAAGTGGAAAATTAAGTATATAAATACACACTATGGGAAAGTCACCTGCAGTCAGAAAATGTTCCAAATGATAACCCACAACATCTCCCTTAACATTACTAAAATATACACATACACCAAATACAGGGACAAGAACGATGCACAAAATAGACATATATCAAATCAAGCACAAAAATACAACACAAAGTGTGCCCAATGAATGAAATGCACTAAGGATGATAATGGTGATGATGGTGTGATATGTTCGATATTGTTGCAAAATCTCCATATATATATATCCAGTATTCTCCTGATGTAGGACCCATGAGGGGATCAAAACCCACATACAATCTAGTAACCAATAGCAATACCAATCCAATATCCATAACACCTCTCCGATATATGATCTTCAGCAGAGGGTATTTAAAAATGTTACATTTTCTGCCAGAAAAAACAATATTTCCCATGATCTACCAATGCCTCATAAATGTATTTGATATGAGGATGTAATGCTCACTACCAAACCATAACGAGAATTCCAAAATCTAACCAATATACCAAGTACGTGAGTAAAAAATCCACTTAATAAGCCAATCATCCATGATCCAGTATAATCCATGTACCAGTAAAGTAAGATATGCATTAATAAGTCATTGATACCACATATATCCCAACTTAGGCAATTTCCACTAAGAGAAAGGCAACCAAATATATAAAACCAAGCCAATAATATCATATAAGACCCCAGATGATCACACAAAGAAAATAATGTATCAAACCACCATTAAAAACAACATAGGCCCCCACACGGACACAAAACAGTAATAACACCATTTTCACGATTAGTACCTATACCTATAACATGATTTTATATCAGTATTAACTACCCAACTCATTCTAAAGAAAGCTAATCCATAACCTACCATGAATGAATAAAAATCGATCCAAAATTCTTAAACACGGAGCCTTCCTCCCAGTAACTGACTTGAAATCAACTAAAGCATACAAATATATAATCTATGTATCAAAAGGAAGCCTATGATAGCCATACTGCTCATTTTTTATTTTAGGTAAAGAAAGGCCGACGAAATGGGTTTTTAAAAAAGAAAGGTAAAGTTCATAAAATATTACCCATGATTAAAGTAATCCATAGAAGAATAACCAACTGAAAATTGGTTGAATTTAGGGTTTAAATCAAAGAAATACTAATTTATGCATTCTGGGAAAAAATCATTAAATTACACATTTGAAATCATGATTTAACAATCTTTAGATGACAAGAATCAAACAAAAGATGTTTAAAATAGGAGTTTAGAGCTTACCCAATCTTGGAAATGGAAGAAAATGCCAGAAACTCTAAAACCAGAAGGTCTACTTCTAAAAAATGATGGAAAATCGAGAAAATAAATTTTATATATTGTACCAACTATGATTTCTTAAGCAAATAAATGATCGCTTAAGTGACCACATAGTCACTTAAGCAGCAATGGGTCAACTCAGCATGACCGCTTAAGTAGCCCTTTGGTCATTTAAGAGACTACCTCAGATGGTGATGCTCCAAGAAAGTTGGAATTTTTCCTCGATTCTAGTGGCCCCCTCGAATTTTGTTTGGAATCCCTAAAATGCAAAATAGATATGCTACTAGACTAAATTTAATGTTTTGAGCTCAATGGAGATATCAAAGGTTTGAAAGATCATCATCTCCACAAAGTTGACCCTTGAGACTTAATTTTACCATATTCCAAACCGATGGTTTAAATGAGCTACCAAAGCCATAAAATCACACCAACCATGTTACCAACCTAAAATAGACAATCTGGATCTATGACACTGTTCGTTTTGAAGTCAATTATAAGGCCATTTTAGCCTCCAAAAACATAAAATCCTACAAATCGCATCAAAATACATTAAGAACCGTGCCAATGATCCCCGTACCCCAAAAACATAACAAAACAACTATAGGGAGAGGTAAAATGGTCAAATAACATAAAATGAATAGTTTAAAAATTGATGTCCTTACATTATCCACCACTAAGAATCTTGTTCATCCTCGAACTATAGGTAAGGAAAATACCGAAATCAACTTGACCTACCAACTAGACTCATCTACAAGTTGATGCCTTCATTAAACCTTAACCATCAAAATATCTCTAGAATGAAACTGCTTGACATCCCTTGCTTGAATAGGGAGGGGATCCTCAACAAAAGACAACCTCTTATCTAACTACACTGAATTACAAATAATGACATATGACTCATCAAAAATGTAACACTAAAGCATGAAAACAAGAAAAATTGGATGAACAACTGATAAATCTAGAAGCAATGCTAACTCATAAGCCACATCCCCAATAGTTTGAAGAATCTCAAATGGTATAATACACCTAGGGCTAAGCTTTTCTTAATTCCCAAACCTTATCACATCCTCTATGAGCGAAACACTAAGGAAGACTCAATCACCAACACTAAAGATAAAGACACAAAGTCTACAATCCACATAACACTTCTTCCTACTCTGAGCCGCTTGAAGTCTATCCTGAATTACTTAAACCATATCTAAGGACTAACAAAGACAGTCCATACCTATAATGCCCCAGAAATACATCCTAGACACCATACAGTGCTTATGATCCTAAGAGACGATAAGATAACCGATAATCTAGTACCTGCTATGAGCACTAAATAAAATTAATAGCAAAATAGCATGTGCAGAATTTAACTAGAAATGCCTTAAGGTTTTAAATACTGCAACGTAAGATTACAAATCATAATTTTGAAAGCTTCTAAAAATAATACTGGGAAGACTGTTAATAACAACTGTTAAACTGACTAACTATCTGAAATAGTCTGAAAAGCCTCTAACTGACTAAGAACTTGATGGGACAATCCACCAATTAACTCCAACTGACGATTGAGCTGAAGGATTGAGAAAAACATAAAAAGTCCTTGATATATAAGGACTCACCACTGCTACAGCCGTTAATGCGCTGGAATGTCTAAGCATGGTCAGGACCCTAAGCATCTGAATCTATGAGATAAGACATAATAACAAAAGAAATAAATATGCGGTCAGTACTTTTAATGTACTGATATATGAGATTAGGTTAGCCTAAAATTTATGGATTATATGCATGAGATAATAACTAACTGAGTAGCGTGAGGTAACTGAGTATGAATATATAAAAGCTGTAAAAATTCGAGAATGCATGACCAAGCATAAAACCCAATTTTAATATAGTCTGTGAAATTGAATACTAAAATACTGATACTGAATAACTAATAGCTGTATGCTATGGTCAAGCAAACCTGAAATTGACTCTGTACTGAATACTAAACTAAGACTATGTGAGCTAGGTATAATCAATATGACCCAATATACTATCAGGGCCTAACCTATAACCTAGTTGGTAGGCGTCAGTACCGTGCCATGGGTACTAATATTAGCTTTGTGGATCCACTAATTTGATATCCCAAAGGATGAGGGTTTTATGCCTAACTGATGGGGGATCCCTCAATGTCTATGGTGGCACTGTAGGACTAGACCCTAGGGACTACTAGTAACATATCATGCTTACTGATGGGGGAGACAAGTGCCTCATGCCAACTGATAGGGGAGACGTCATCCCTATGTTCACTCGGTGATAAGTCTTTACTCCCTACTAAAAGACACTAATTAATGGACTGAACTAAACTTAATTGAACTTAGAACTGACTCTAGTAACTGACTGAATGGTATTGCTTATGGCATAATCAAAATTATTCTGTAGATAATGAAAACTAGGTAACCAGCTAAATTTTAGGTATTCATAACCCCCAAGTCTCAAAAACAATAACAATAGGAATAAACTGAAGGTTTGAAAACATAATAAGTAGTCATTTTCCAAAACTCAAATCATTTTGGCATTTTATCAAACACTTAAAATTCATAAGCTTAAGCATGAGAATAGTCAAAACATATGATTCCAACTTAATTGAAATGCTAAAATCATGGATTTAGGATTTAACATGCGAACATCATCATTAAAATGTGTCAAGGAGAATTTCCAATGAAATCACATGGTAAACATAATTTGAAATCAAGATTCATAATAACTTCATGAAGAAAACTCATAACACATGTAAAAATCATGGATTTAAACTTGAAAATGGATTCTTAGACTCTATGGGTGAAAAAAACCCATGAATTAACATCACACATACCTTAATTGAAGAATTTGTGAAGGTTCTTGGTGACTTCTTGAAGTTTGAGCTTGAATTTTGAAGAGGCAAGGTCTTGTTCTTGAGAGAGGATTGTTTTCTTTTGAGAGAATTGTGAATAGAATGGTCAATTTTATCTTTTGGAAAACGTAATCCCGTGTTATAGGCCAAATATGTGAACGAAAAAGACCTATTTGCCCTTCCATAAAAGACAACAAAAGCTAGAAAAATTAAGGGGCGGGCGATGGAGTAGGTGTCGCGGGCTCTGATGTGATACACTGGAGCAAGCGCCATGGGCTCCACTGCGGTGCACTACAGGGCATGCCATGGGCTTATTCAGGTGAGGCTACTATTTTGGACTTCAAAACATGCCCTTACGCTCATCCAAAAATTTTAAAACTCACCCAAGATGTTCTATCAACAATGCCAATTATGAATCAACTTAAAAATTAACTTTTCGATATCGGGAAGATTGAAAATAAAATCATCAAAGTTTAGGAGCTTTAGAAATGACTTAGTCCTATTACTTCAGAGAAATTTTCGAAGTCTTTGACCCCTTTAACATACTATGGTGAGCTAAATTGAGCTAGCATCTTACAGGGTCTTACAATCTCTCCTCCTTGGGAATATTCATCCTCGAATGATATTTATTAAGCTGAGAATACTAAGGAACTGAGGTTACATACTAAATATGCATAACTAAGAACATGATCACATGAGTAAAGCTGAAACATGACGAATGAATCATTTGATTTCGTGAATACATGCAAGCACATGAGAATGACTATCAAGCTGAGATAGAAACAAGAGAGTCAACTTATGATTAACCATTACTTCAAGCTGGATCTTATTTCATGGAGAAAGGTTAAGAGATTTATGAAATTAAAACTTACGTATTACAACATCTCCCTATTGGGATAGTTCGTCCAGCTAATGCACTTGACTGAAATACTAAGGAAAGACTGAGATAATGCAACGACACTTATGAACTGAATCATTACTGAATCTCTGGAATCTAAAACATAATAAATGGACTGAATTGGATTCACAATATACGTTGATGTGGATATGTTATCTTTGAGAGTGGCCACATTCAAAAAACCTCAAATAGTAAGACTAGATTGGACGATAGAAAAGCCATAGAAACTTGCCTGTCTAACTACTAACTGAACTACTGGCTAAATGGAATGAATTATACTGAAATCTTATACTCAAATAAACATTCCACTTCAAAACTGTACTTCACTTTAGGCTACTAAAAATATTCACATGTACACTGATCACCCTATCTACTGAAGTCTGAGCTGAACTGAATTCTCTCATTATGTTCAAGCCTACTCGAATCTACAAAGTGCATGCATAACACTGTAATACTAGCCTAAATCATGAATTTGATACACCCTGTATTTTTACAACTCCTCATCTCATGATTAATTCTTATTATCACTTTAACAACTACATTCAACCTCTTACTAGACATTCACTAATTCATAGTGCATTTATCCACATATATGCGAACATGACATTCAATCCAATCATCATAACCACATATGCACTTATAAACAAACACCCATAAAACATCTTCCTCTTACCCTCCAAACCTCTATAATTAACAACTTCCATGCACTACCCCAAGAAAACACACATAAAATTTCAATTAACCATGACATGTATCAAAATCTTGGCGTCAATCTTACTTCACACTTATAGAGTTAGCTAAAATAAACATACAATGGTCTTTTGTCAACAAGAAATATTTACTCTCTCCCATCTAAGCAATTATTCATCATTTCTAGCTTGACATAAGAAAAAGTCACTAAAAGGTTATAACATGAGGACCTAAAACATGAAAGAATAGTATGCCTAACTTAACGCTTTACTAAGGCCTAAGGAGTAGAGTATCAACATTATTGACTCATTATATAGATCAAAACTGAGGATATATATGACATAGTCTGAAGTTCGTTGACCATTAATAGGGTAGCATAAGTACTAGAACTGAACATAGTATAAAGTCTGAGTACATGATTCATGAGCTGCGTAACCTGAGTTTGGAGTTCCTAAATTCATGGAATATGATTCAGAAAATTGGGTGAACTAGAACTCCTCATACTAGAAATTGGAAGTCTACATGGTTCTTTATGACGTGCATGTACATGAATTATGATCATGGAGCTGACATGCAAGGCATGAGTAGGTATCAGAAGTACAAAAATTCAAACTGAGATAAGAATGGGTTGGGCATCATCTTTCTTTAGCTATTCTAGAACATACTGGCATCACTACTAGAATCTGAGAATCTAAAGTAGTTACTTGTTCTATCATCCCCCCCTTAGCTTTAAGCCATCATTATAAGTTTATAGGCATAAACTCTAATTTGAACTATCACCACTTCACACTAGAGTCGAAGGTATAATAAGGCACATAAATGATAACACACCCTAAGAGACTATAACTAATAATGTAAGACCCGCTGCTAGTACTTTCTTCTGATATACAATTCTTGGCTTTCTATCACCCCAAAAATCATCATGCAAAACTTAAACACTGACTAACTTAGAATTTTCAAGAGTATCACCATACTATAAGTTCTCACCATCTAGTGCTTCAACTATACTTTTTATTAGCTCAATTTTTGAAGATTCAAGCTTAGCTTCTAACATTTAACATGGATATAGTCAAACTTCTAATGATAACTTCCTTTATAGCTCACAAATATCACATCTCTAGACTTATATTTTTCCTAACACTAACATTCCCAACATCATCATCCCATAACCCATAAATTAACTTATAAGAACATCATATACCACATAGCCTCGTTCACACTTATCAATTCAAGGGTGCTCTCTAAGTACACACATTGTTAAAACTTAGAATAATATAATCCTAAATCACTTTGGGTACACCTATAGATCATACACACATCATCATACTTAATTTTGAATTAACAACTTAAATTCTTGCATACATGATTTCAAGCCTACCGATGCACCTTCATACAACTAGACCCATAGATATTAAATTTATTCAATCTAGATAATACTATCCACACTTTACTGCTTCTAAACTTTTGGGCTTATGCTTCTAACTCTAAGTTATATGCTACCATAGGATTATGAGAATGGATCTGAAAACATATCTGACCCCTAAGTACTAAGGTACTACCCCTCTATTTGATTGACTGATTCATTGGGGAACTGAAACTGAACGACTCTATTTCTATAGTCAAGTAAAGTATAGCATTAGTAGAGCCAATCCATGCCAAGAATGACATCAAAATTAGTCATCTCTAACTCTATAATATCAACTGAATAGAATTTTTAGGATATTATGACCGGACAGTTCCTGTGTACCTTTCTAGTTATAATAGAGACACCTACTGGGGTAGACACTAAGAAAGGTTCAACTAAGGTTTTAGGGCTGACTCCAAAATTGACAGCTTTATAAGGGGTTGTAAAAGAAAGCGTAGATCTGGGATCTTACAAAGCATAAACATGTAAATGAAAGAGTTGTAACATACCGGTAACCACATTAAGAGAACTTTACTGATCATTTGGTGACTAGAGGTCATACAATCTATTCTAGTTTTGACCACTGGTGGCACAAGAAGTAGCGCCTTGCTGAGTTGGGTGAATAGATGGAACTGAAGGACGATTGGACTGACCCTGCTTACCACTCGTTGGGCAATCTCTAACTACGTGTCCTGGCTTGCCACAACTAAAACACACATTGATGCTAACTATTCACATACCCTTATGATTCCTACCACATTCTCTGTAAAGCGTATTAATACGAACACTCTTTCTACTACCTTTTGACTTAGATCCTGGTGCTCTATCCCAACTGTCATTCCTAAACTTAAGACATTAGCGCACTAGCTAGAGGTAGATCTAGGGCTAAGAATTTCTTAAGGAACTGGGAATGGTCACCACCTACTAACCTTGGCATAAAACTGCTTGTTCTGGCCCTCTTACTCTCTGTCTTTCTCTCTACACTCCTTCCCCTCAATTTGCTGAGCATAACACATAATTCTAGATAGGATAGCATCCTACTGATAGTTTTGCACAGCTATAGAATGAGATAAGGTAATGAAAATAGCTCTAAATTCAGCGTGAGAGACATGCTCATTTAGGGGATCTTCCTAAACAGGTAAATGAATGGGTTAATTCTCATTTCTTCTTTCGTTGCTCTTTTTGGAAGGCATCTTCTGTAAATGGAAGGGAATAATGAATAAGAATGGAAGTTCAAATTGAGCTCATTCTCTTTCGTACGATATAAACACTGAAAAAAGAGAAACCTTTCCTAAAATGTCTTGTAGCCGCTTGTCCATAAGTGTAGCGCACTTCACACCCGTGCATAAGACTCTACACAATGCAGATTTTAGATTTCATAGGACACTTTAAAACCTTAGGCTCTGCTACAAAGTTTTTAAAACCCCAAAATACAAACTGGATGCCATGCATTACTTATGGTCTCGAGATACCATAAGATAACCCATGAGCTAGTACCTGCTGTGAGAACTAAACAAAATAGATAGAAAAATAATGTCTGCAATTTAATTAGAAATACCTTAAGGTTTTAAATACTAAAACATGTGGTTAAAAATCATAATTCTTAAAGAGTCTGAAAACAATATTGAGAAGGTTGATAATAATAATTGGTAAAGTGACTAACTGTCTAAAATAGTTTTAAAAACATCTAACTGACTAAGGAGTTGATGAGACAAGCCCCAAACTAACTTTGATAGACTACTGAGCTTAAAGACTGAGATAAATATAAATGATCCTCAATATATGAGGAATCACCACTGTTATTGATGTTGATGCACAATGTCAAAGCATAGTCAAAAACCTGAGCGTCTAAACCTATGATATAAGATATCATAGTGCAAGAAATAAGTATGTGATCAGTACTTTTAATGTATTGGTATATGAGATGAGGTTAGGCTAAAATATATAGGTTATATGCATGAGAAAAACTAAATGAGTCGCATAAGGTAACTAAGTATGAATGCATAAAAGCTATAAAAATCTAAGAATGCATGACCAAACATAAAACATGATTCTGACAGTCTATAAAACTGAAATACTTATACTAAAAAATTGTTAGTTGTTTTCTATGGTCAAGAAAACCTGAAACTAATCTCTATACTGAATACTAAACTGAGAATGTGAGAGCTAGCTATAACTAACATGACCTAATGTACTACCTATAACCCTAGTTAGAAGGGCATCTATACTGTGCCAGGGGTACTAACATTGGCTGTGTGGATGCACTAATTTTATATCCCAAAGGATGAGGGTGGCATGCTTAATTAATGGAGGGCCCCTTAATGTCTACGGTGGTACCTAGGTCTGGAACCTAGGGACTTCTACTAACACGTCATGCCTACTGATAGAGAATACAAGCGCCTTATGCCTCCTGATTGGGGAGACTCCATCCTTACATTCACTCGGTGCTAAGTCTTACTCCATTCTAAAAGACACTAATTACTAGACTGAACTAAACTTAATTGAACCCACAACTGACTCTAGTAACTTACTGAATGATATTGCTCATGGCATAACTAAAATCATTTTTTTGATAATGAAAACTAGGTAACCAGATATATTTTGGGCATTCATAACCCTCAGGGCTCAATAACAATAACAACAGGAACATACTATCTCTTTGAAAACATAATACATAGTCATTGTTTAAAACACAAATAACTTAGGCATTTCATCAAACACTTGAAATTCATAGGATTAAGCATGAGAATAGTTGAAACATGTGATTCTAACATAACTGATATACTAAAATCACAGATTTAGGATTTAACATGCGAACATCATCGTTCAAACATGTCAAGGATAATTTCCAATGAAAAGATATGGTGAACATAATTTGAAATCAAGATTCATAATAACGTCATAAAGATAACTCATAATAACATGTAAAAATCATGGCTTTAAACTTAAAAGTGAGTTCTTGGACTCCATGTGTGAAAAGGACCGATGGATGAACATCACACATACCTTAATTAAAGAACTCGTGAAGGTTCTTGGTGACTTCATAAAGTTTGAGCTTGAATTTTAAAGAGGCTAGGGTTTGTTCTTGAGAGAGAATTATTTTATTATGAGAGAATTATGAATAGAATGATTAATTTTGCCTCTTGGAACCTTTAATCCCGTGTTATGGACAAAATAGGTAAAGTTAAAGGACTCATTTGCCCTTGCATAAAAGAGAACAAAAGCTGGAAAATTTGAGATGTAGGCTCTGGTATGGTGCACTGGAGCACGCACCGCAGGCTCCACTGTAGTGCACTACAGGGTGTGCTGCTGCCTCATCTCGGTGAGGCTACTATTTCAAAATTCAAAACATGCCCTTACGCTCATCCGAAACTACCAAAACTCACTTGAGATGTGTTATCGACAACCTCGATCATGAATCATCTTAAAAACATACTTTCCTATGCTGGAAAGGTCAATAATAAAATCATCAATGTTTAGGAGCTTTAGAAATGACTATGTCCTAACACTTAGAGAAATTTTATAAAGTCTTTGACCCCTTTAATAAACTATGGCAAGCTGAATTGAGCTAGGATCTTATGGGGTCTTACAGTACCTCGAGGTCTAATCTTAGAAACCTCAAACTAACCAACTAAAGAGTGACAACACTTACCATATGTAGCGTCAAAGAGATCTATCTCGTTATGTTAATGTTAGTTATTATCATACCAACACTCTACCAACAATAGATGTTACTCCTACTAACCTCCAAAGTTCATAACACAAGTAAGGAGCATATCCTCCAAAACCTGAAAAGTCCGCTCTAACTGACCATCAGTCTGGGGGTGAAAAGTTATGCTAAGATCAACTAAAGTACCCAACTCTTTCTGAAATGTCTTCCAAAAGTGAGATTTGAAAACTAAACCTCTATCTGAGATGATATACACTGAAATATAATGAAAATAAACTAGATCACGAATATAGATATGGGCCAGCCTCTCAGAATAAAAAGAAACCTAAACATGAATAAAATGAGCAAATTCTTCGATCAATCCATGATGACTCAAACACTATCAAAACCATGAGAAGTATGAGGAAACACAGTTATAAAGTCCACAGTGAATCTTTCCTATTTCTACTCAAGAATGGGTAACCTATGAATCAAACCACTAAGCATCAAATACGTGGCCTTAAACTGTTGAAAACATAGCCAATGAGCTATAAAATCTGCAACATCCTTCCATAGACACCTAATCTGTAGTGCTGTATCAAATTACAATATATCCTAGTCACTCTCGGATAGATAGAATACCTAAAAAATAAACCTAATCCAATTAAATATCACCTATCACCCACTCTTGGCACATATATTTGTCATCCAATCCTAAAAACTCCATCTAAATTAAGCGAGGGTTCCTTAGTCTCTCTACTTATACCTTATCTTGAATCATTCTTTTGATAATCTGAAAATCCAAGACAATGTTAGAACCATGCTTTAAGTTTATGCATGATCAAAATTTATGTTTTGGTAGTTTAATAATTAATTTATAAATATATCAAGACCCCAAATAGCTCCTATCTTATAGACGAGTAAATACATCCCTTAACAATTAAATTCTTGTGAAGAATATAACTATAGTCATCTTCAAATGAGTATAAAAATTTTTATACTATGAATATTTGAGCTCAAGACACACCAACAGATACATAATTTAATTATCTTTCAAACTATACCAATTTTTCCTTAATCCAATATTAGGATAAAAAGTTATGGCCAAAATACTAAAGCACTGTCAAAGCTGCCTAGACTATGACTCGTAATATCTCATTTTGGGTCGTTAGGAGAGAGTTGTAATCTTGGAAGTAGAGGATGAAATTGAACTTCTAACCATGAATCAAGTCACGGCTCATGTCCAGACCCTACGACTCATGACCTAAGCCGTGAGACTACTTCCAGGCGACCTCTAGGCAGTTTCTAAGTTTTTTTTTTCATTCTTTCCCTCTCTTTTAACCCCAAAACTATGTTATTTAAACTATTTTAATGCTAAATAAAAATAAAAAACAATCCTAAAGCCCTCCTTCTCAATACAACACATAAGTTATTCAAACAAATATGCAATTTTCTCTTCTCCAATGCATCAAATTGGGGTTTTTCATCTTCAAGTCTGAATCCCCAAAACTTCAATTTAAGAATCAAAAGTAATCAAGTATGTGGGGTTTCAACAAGGATAATGTTTCATTCTTGTGCTCAAAAGCTTTAGTTTATTTCCAATTAAATTTATTAGATTTTAATTAGGGTTCATATCCAATTTTCATATTTTTGAAATTGTGACATTATCATATGATTTAAAGTTCAATTAGCCCAACAATATACCTTTACGCATATTTACTTGTATAATTGTTATTATTTGATAAATTTTAGTATTTTGATATGAATTCCCATAGATTGATAAATATGCATAATTTTCAGCATGATTCAGTCAATTTACAAATAAGAGCATACAAATATATCATGGCTCTCTAGGTTTACAAAAAGATTAGATTTAATATTTTAGATTACTATAGTATGATTCAAATTTTAGTTTAAATCTTATGATCTCAGACATGATATGAAATTCACATAGATATTCATAAGCATGATTTATTAACAAAAGCATAATTGGTTTTTGGATTTATAAATCAAAATTCTTATTTTAAGGTAAATTTCATCAATATAAGCATACGATATATATATATATATATATATATATATATATATATATATATATATTTGAGAGTATTATTTAGCATCAAGAGGGAAATGTGTCTTCAACACATCCTATTGTCTAGAAATCACATACCATCGTAGGTTTAGGGGCCTCACCAAATAGTATTCCCCTTGCCTAATATGTGCATAGTTTAGTGATCACTTCAATTCATCTTAGGTTCTAATTCGATGGAAAGGATAGAACAACCCTCCTTAATATGGGTCAAATATTGGACTCCATAATAGCTCATATGATTTATGTCAATTATGAGAATCTCCCACAAAAGAGATAGTTTTAAGAAACTAAGTGTAGTAACTCACCTTACTTATTAGATTATGTTTATTAGCCACTTTTGATGGCATATCAACTTTCAGTTTGTTTTAGTCTATTTGTAAGTCTACTTGCACTTATCATGCATGTTTTAAGATTACATATTGATTCAGTTTTACTTATTGAACTCACCCACACTTACCTCATACATTTCTCGAGTACTGACCACATATATGTCTATGTGGGTACATTATTTCATAATATAGCTACCAGTTATAACCCATACATTATAATCAGAGTGATAAGTTCTCTTGATTCAAGGACTTGAGTCAACTAAAATTCCAGTATTATACATTTTATTTAGTTGTATTGATTAGGTATAGCTGGGGGTCATGTACCGACTACCTATAGTCAGTATCATTAGAGGCTTTATAGACAATTAGTTAGATTTGATATATTTATTTTCAACTTTCTTTCGTATAATCTAGTATGTAAAAGTTTAGAAACAGTTTTGTAATAAACAAATCCATCTAGTGACATCTCTTTTGCCTATTATTTTTAGATTTATGTAATATATTCAGTTTCTCATAAACTATGCAAGTATTATGGGTCAGCTTGGGATCACTTATAGTTCAAAGCACCATGTGATGTCCAGGGGGTAGTCTCAAGGTATTACAAACTTTGTATCACTGCACAAAGTTAAAGTGTCAAGGCTTGTCTGTGAAGCCATATCTAGGAGAGTATTGTGGAATGGTACAGTGACATTTGTACTTTTCTTTGAGAGGCTACTGTGCATTAAAGAAATGCTTCATTTCTTTCATACTCTAGATCGTGCAATAAAGTTGTTCTCTTAGAAACTCCTATTGATTCATGAATTTCTCCCTAATTCTCCATCCATGACTTATTCTTGAGATAACATGAGTTGTAAATTTCAATTTCTCCTTAGATGATGCTCTTAAATTTACTATCGGTAACTTAAAAAATAACACGAAGGGCTTGAGAGGAGCCTGCTAGTGTATTTAGAGTGCTTTGATTGAAAGGCATATGTCTTTATCCATTTGATTTTTGCTATTAATAAAGAATATGATATATATTTATATTACTCATTAACCCTTTAATATAGGTAGTGCTCATGAGAGGAGACAGTATATACCTAGATTGTTAGTAGAGTTTGCATCCAAGGGATAGTGTAACTTAGGGTATTATAATCAATGATTAGTAAAATAACCTTGTAGTTGCAGGTATGGTTATAGAAGTGCAGTTATAAGTATTGTGGGGATAGTGATTGATTGAAAGTATATAGATGAATCTAAGCATGCTATTGAGTAAGTATTGAGGTGATACATCTTTGGGTATTAACTAAGAGGTAGTGAATGTGGTGTAAATTTCATGGTGGAAGGTGGAGAAGAAGTTATTTGTTAAGGTGACTTAGAGTATGCTTAAAGCAACAAAATATTTCTTGATGCTATTTTATTGTGTTAGAAAAGTATAGTTTAATTACAGAATTAGGCTATTAAGGATTTTTAATTTAGGCTTTCCAATGTGATTGCAAAAAAGAAAATTCATTGATACTTATAGAGCTATTAATATAATTTTGACATACAAATGGGTATACATTAGTGATGTGTAGAAGGAGGATGTGCTAATACATTGTGATAAGATAGACTATAAGAATATGATCAATCATTATTATTATGATGTTCTAGTGGACTAGTATTTTTTGATGTTTTATTTTATAGCTTTCAAGCAAGAATAGTGTGTGAAGTCATGTGGTTAATCAAGTCTAGTATTAAACACTAAGTTTGAATAATGGATGATCATCAAGGTGGAAATAATGATTGCTTTGTTAGTGATGCTAGTTATATAGAATTTGTCTAGTCGGCTTGAATAGTGTATGCAAGAGTTTAAGCTCATTTACTCACAATTAGCTATGATGTTCTAGGTATGATGTAGAGGTGTACCCAAGGTGATATGGAGTTGTATTATTTTCTATAATTGTTAATTATATATTTGGTTTGCGGTACCCTTGAGTTGTGAAGTGGCGAGAAAGCTAGTTATATAGTATATGCTATTCTTAAAAACTAAGTTAAGGATTTATGGATAGATGATGTTAAGTCTTTTGGTATGATTTTGATTCTCTTGGGTTAGGGAAAAATATAAGCTTAGAAATATGATATTAGTAGGAAATAAAACAAAGAGGAAGATTATAAGTTAGTGAGGCTAGTATGTTTTCAGAGGAGAGTGTAAGTCCACGGTGATGATTATTAAAGCTAGAGAAAGTTATAAATGGTATATACAAAAGGATAGTCCAGGAGTGAAGTTTGTATTCTTGAAATATAGTTTATTAGTGTAAGTTAAGCATTTATATTTAGATTATTAGAATTAAGAAATTATGGCTCAGTCTTAAGGATATGGAATAGATCCAAAAGCTGAGAAGGTTGGTTTTAATCTAAGGGCAAGACGATACAGTGATAAACCGAATCAAGTTTTGAGAATTAGATTGAGATGTATGTCAACAAGATGTAATATGAGATAGTGAACTATTCTTATTCTAACATATTTATTTCCCTAGATTTTAGTCATTATGACCTACTATTCATGTCTTTCATGATAGAGCCATGCATGTGCCCAATTTTTATACACTTCATCAGCATTTATGTTCTTTCTCATCTCCTAGTACAAGAAGAAACAATTTCAACTTGTGATTCGAGTCATACTCCATGAGTCTATGAGTTCCAGTATTATGTTTAGTATCTTTAGATAAGTGTGAACCCATGTTTCAAAGTATGCTCAGTTCCTAAAAATCATGATACCCCTTAATGACCAGTGAAAGTTTGCAAAAGGGCATGTATGTCCTCTATTTAGATCTCTTTAATGAATCCACACCTTTGATACTCTATTCCTCAGGCCTCAGTTAAGTATCTAAGTAATGTATTGTATTGTATTGTATTTTTTTCATGTCCCAGGCCCTCATGTTCTGACCTTTTAGTGACCTCTCCTTATGTAAAGATAGTGGTGATGAAAATGGATAAAAAATGGTTTAGATGGGAGAGGGCAAATTTTTATTATTAGGGAAATATTATTGTGTGCATTTTTTATATAAAGCTATAAGTGTGACGGAATGTTGAGGCAAAGCTTTTGCTATATGTCAGAGTTTGTTGAGAATTCTAGGTTTTACTTATTGGGGATAGTGGATGAAAGTAGTTATTGATAGAAATATTAGAGAATATGGGAAAATTCATAAGTGGGTTGGTTGCCTAAAATTGCATATGTGTTTATTATGATAGTCTTGAATATCATGTTGGCGTATAAGTAGATAAATGCATTGTGTGATAATGAATTCCTAGTAAGAGGTTGAGGTTAGTTATTGAAGTGGTAAGAAGTATTATTCTTGAGATGAGAGCTCGGAAAACCCATATGATATTGAATCCGTTGTTTAGACTAGTATTATGGTATTATGTGTAGTACCTTGTAATTATGAGTTAAGCTAGAACATGGTTTGCTAATTTAGTTCAACTAAGACTTTAGCAGATGGAGTTATCAATACCCATATGAAGATTATTAGTGGCACCAAATGAAGGGTAGTATTTGAGAGAAAAAGTATAGTTCAGGGAGTGCTTGAGGTATGTTGCTAAGCTTAAAAGTAGGTAGTTGCATTCCCTAAGGGATAGTAATTCTATGCTAATTTATGTTTTATTTTCCTATATTCCATGTTATAGAGTGGTATCCAAGTTGCAATTCCTCATTTAGATATCTCACTCAGATCATGCCCAAAAGTTTTTACTCCTTAATGTTATTGGAACGTCATACAAAGAGTGTTGAAGAAATACTTCAGTTGAGTTATAAGCTTTCAGTATGAATCAGTATGGATAGAAATTCAATTTAGCAATTAGATGGATAAGCTCCTATATCATCTAATTTAGCAATTAGATGGATAAGCTCCTATAGTTTTCCACCTTTTTGTCTAGTATTACTATCCAAAGTTTCATGATATGCCTATTCTATGAGGTAATTTATTCGCAATAATGCAAATTGTGAATTCAATTGAGTCTTTACTCCTAGTTAAATCAGTCTCAACCATAAAGGATATCACGATCCATAAATCAGTATCATGTTAGTTATCCAACTTCATAATTCAGCCAGACAGTACTAGTGAGTTCTCAAATTTTCAAGATATTTAAAGTTAGTTGGAAATTTAGTCATCATCTACATATTTATCTCTTAGAAGTCTATATCAGGGATTACATCTTTATCTATTCTTTTAACCATGTCAGTCTTTATTCGAGGA
The DNA here is from genome assembly GCA_030864225.1 of Capsicum baccatum var. pendulum. NCBI lineage: Eukaryota > Viridiplantae > Streptophyta > Magnoliopsida > Solanales > Solanaceae > Capsicum > Capsicum baccatum. Next base: position 166,098,366 of record CM061560.1, read on the forward strand.
TGAATAACCCAAGGGGAAATAGTGTGACTCTCCAAAAATCTAAGCCAATGTTGGAACCATGCTTTAAGTTCATGCAAGATCAACCTTTATGTTTTGGTCATTTATAAGTGATTTAGACATATATAAAGACCCCAAATAGCTCCTAGCTTATAGACAAGTCAAAACATCCCTTAGAGATTAAATTATTGTGAACAATATAAATATAGTCATCTTTAAATGAGCATAACTTTTGCTGTACTTTAAATTTTTGAGATCAATTCCCACCAACAGATAGATAATTGAATAATATTTTACAACGATACTAATTTTTCCATTAACCAATATTGGGGTGAATTGTTTCGTCAAAAATACTGAAACACTATCAAAGTTTCCCAGACTACGACTCGTAATGTTTTATTAACTAGTAATCTGGGAAGTAGAGGCTAAAATTGGACTTTTGACGATGAATCTAGTCACAAATCATGTCCATAACCTATGAGTCATAACTTAAGTTGTCGGGATTGCTATCAGGCGACTTCCGAACTATTTCTAAGGGTTTTTTGGTCATTTCCCACTCTTTTAACACCAAAACTATATAGTTTAAGCTATTTCATGGCTAATTAAAAAGCCAAAACAACCCTAACTATCTCATTCTCAATCCAACACACAAGTTATTAAAACAAACATGCAATTTTCTCTTCTCTAAAGTAACAAATTGAGGGTTTTCATCTTCAAGTCCAAATCCCCAAAACTTCGATTCAAGAATCAAAATTAATCATGTATGTGGGGTTTGAAAAAGGATACTCTTTCATCCTTGTTCCCAAAAGCTTTAGTTTTTTGTAATTAAATTTATTAGATTTCAGTTAGGGTTCTTACTTAATTTTTATATTTTTGAAATTATGACATTATCATGTGATTTAAAGTTCAGTTAGTATAAGAATATACCTTTACTCATGTTTACTTGTATGATAGGTATTATGAGATAAATTTTAGTATTTGACATGTATTTACCATGGATCGATAAATATGTATGATTTTCAGCATGATTTTGTCAGTTTACAAATAAGAGCATATGAATATGTCATCGCTCTCTCAATTTTCAAGAAGTTCAGATTTACTATTTTAGATTACTATAGTACGATTCAAATTTATATTTTGATCTGATGTTCTCAAAAATGATATAAATTTACACAGATATTCCTGAGTATGATTTATTAACAGAAGCAAGATTGGTTTTCACATTTATAAATCCAAGTGCTTATTTTAAGGTGAATTTCATCAGTATGAGCATACAATATATATATTTGGGAGTAGTATTTTGAATCAAGAGGGGAATGTGGGTTTAGCACATCCTACTATCCAAAAACTACGTGCCATTGTATTTTTAAAGTCTTTACCAAAGAGTGTCTCCCTTGACCAAGATGTGGTCAATTTAGTGATAAGTTTAGTTCAGATTAGGTTTTTCTTCGATGGAAAGATTGATCAGTCCTCCTCAATTTACGTCAGACGCTGGACTCCATGATAGCTTACACGGTTTATCTCGATTATGAGAAACACCCACAAAAAGAAAGTTTTAAGAAACTAAGTGTAATAACTCACCCAACTTATTACATTATTTTTATTATTTATGTTTAATGATATATCAACTTTCAGTTTATTTTAGTCTATTGGTGAGTCTACTGGCACTTAGCATTGATAATTCATAATGTAGGTACAAGTTATAGCCCATACATCATAATCAGACTATTCGCAGTTCCTGGCCAGCAGACAATGAGTTCTCTTGATTCGAGTACACGAGTTAACTACAATTCTAGTATTATATATTTTATTCAGTTATATTGATTTGGGATAGATAGGGGTTATGTACCAGCTACCTATAGTCAATATCAGTAGAGGCTTTATAGTCAGTCAGTCAGAGTTGGTGTATTTAGTTTCAGCTTTCTTTGGTATAATCTAGTGATGTTAATCTTTTGAAATAGTTTGGTAATGTTCAAATCCAGCTAATGACATTCTTTATCCTATTATTTTTAGTTTTATGTAATTTATTAAGTTGTTCACAAACTAAACTAGTATCATGGGTTAACTTAGGATCAATTATAGTTCTAAGCGCCGTGTGACATCTAGGGGTAGTCTCGAGGCATTACAAACTTGGTATTTGTGCACAGAGTTCAAATGTCATGAGGTGTCTGTGAATCCATGTCTTTTAGAGTATATTGGAATGGTATAGTGACATCTGTACTTTTCTTTGAGAGGCTATTGGGCATTAAAAAAATACTTCTTTTCTTTCATACTCTTGATCATGCCATAAAGTTATTCTCTCATAAAATTATGTCGATTCATGCATTACTCCATAATTATTCATCTATGACTTATTCTTGAAATAATATGAGTATTAAATTTCAATTCCTCCTGAGATGATGCTCTTAAATTTACTATCAGTAACTTCATAAATCACACAAAGGGCTTGAGAGGAGCCTGCTAGTGTGTTAAAAGTCCTTTAACTAAAAATCCTATGTACTCATCTATGTGAGTTGTACAGTTATGACAGAATATAATATATATATATTCAAATTCTTCATTAACCCTTCAATATAGATAGTTCTCATGAGAGGAGATAGTACGTACCTAGATTTTTAATAGAGTGTCCATTGAACGGATAGTGTAACTTAGGGTATTATGATCTATGATTAGTAAAATAACCTTATAGTTGGAGGTATGGCTATAGAAGTGTAGTTATAAGAAAGAGGAGGATAATGATTGATTGAAAGTATATAGACAAATGTATGCATGCTATTGAGTTGTTATTAAGTTGATACATCTTTGGGTATTATCTAGGAGGTAGTGAATGTGGTGTAGATTTCATGGTGGAATGTGGAGAAGGAGTTATTTGTTAAGGTGAGTTAGAGTATGGTATGCGTAAAGCAATAAGGAAGTTTTTGATGGTATTTTATTGTGTTAGAAAATTATAGTTTAATTTAGGAATTAGGTTATTAAGGATCGTTAATTTAGGATTTTCTATGTGATTTTGATAAAGAAAATTTGTTGATATTTATTGATCTATGAATGTAATTTAGGCTTATAGATGGGTAAATAGTAGTGATGTGTATAAGGAGGTGTGCTAATAGATTATGATAATAAGGACCATAAGATTATGATCAATCATTTTTATTATGAGGTTCTAGTGGACTAGTGTTTCTTGATGTTTTATTTTATAGCTTTAAAGAAAGAATAATGTGTGAAGTTGTGTGTTCAATCAATTATAGTATTAGGCACTAAATTTGAATAGTGGATGATCATAAAGGTGGAAATAATGATTTCTCGATTAGTGATGGTAGTTATAAGTAAGTGATCTGGTAGGATTAAACAGTGCACGGAAGAGTTCAAGTTCAGTTATTCACAAATAAGTATGATGTTCTATGTATGATGTAGAGATGTACCCAAGGTGATATGGAGTTGCATTATTTTCTAAGATTGTTAAGTGTGTATATGGTTAGTAGTACCATTGAGTTATAAAGCATAAATTCTCGTTATGTACTATATGGTGTTCTTAATAGCTAAGTTACGGATTTATGGATAGATGATGTTGAGTCTTTTGGTATGATTTTGATTATGTTGGTTTAGGGAAAACTATAAGTTTAAAAATGTGATATTAGTAGGCTAAGAAAAAAAGAGGAAGATATAACACCCCAAATCTGACACCTAGAACGCTACACGATGTTCATGACTCCAAAGGACCACAGCTAACCCATGACTAATATCTGTAACTGAGCACTGAATAATATACTGTAAATATGTGAAATATAAGCTATAAGGCCATAAGGTTCAAAACTAAACTAGTACCGAGTATAAAACAATGTCTTCAGTGGGGTATAATAATACCTAAAACTGAGATAAACTGTCTGCAATATGTTGTAGTCTGAAAGCCTCTAAACTATCTGAAAATTGTGGGGTTGATGAGACTTGTCCCCAACTAACTCTGAACTACTGAAATAATAAAGTAATAAAATAATCATGTTATCCTCAAATGATGAGGACTCACTATTAGTCGGGCTGCTGAACGTCTGATCAACTAAGAATGCTCGGGAGTTCGTGCTTCTAAACCTATGGTATAAAACACCATATTGCAAATGTGTCAGTATAATTAAGTATACAAGTGGGGTAGGATAAATGCATGGGGTTCATATGCATGAACAATACTAACTGACCGAATAACATGAATGTGAGAATACATGCAAGAATACGTAAACTATAACTGAGATCATACTATCACCGGGTACTGAGTTACTGATATCTAAGTTTACTGGTATGGATAACTAAGTCTACTGAATACAGAGGGACTGATGTTATATTAAAGATAAAGGAATAACTATTTCTGACAGTTCTGATTTTGAAGAACTAGTCTGATTGACTGTATCTGACAGTCTTGAAACTATAGAACTGAACTAAGTTCTATTACTGAGTCTGCATCCGGAAGTGAGATAGTGGGAAGTAGTCATTTAACCGACATGCCCCTAATAAGATATTATAGCTGATTTGGGGTTAAAGCTGTAACCCTAATTGGAAGGGTATCAATACTGCGTCACTAGTAAGGACAAACTGTGAGTGACCCTCATCTGGCAGTGTCCCCAAAAGAGAATGGTGGGACCCTCATCTAATAGTTTTAATACACCTCATCAACACTCAACTGACTGTGTTGATCTCTCAACCTATGATGGATACATATTTTTGGAATGCAAGGATTGCTTCTAAGAATCACACCTTCATCTGGCAGTGTGTGTTCCCCATCCTTGGCTTCACTCGATGCTGAATCCTACTCCCATGTGAATAGACACTGAACATGATTAACTAAACTAAACTGGACTGAGCACATTGAGTTCTTTTTACTGACAAAATACTAATGAGATCTGATGACTGACTGAGATTACTTAGATTACTGGACTGATACTGAATTTAATGGATTTTCCTGAGTTACATGACTGACTAAGTTCTACTGATCATGGATTGACTGTGAGTATCATTGGAAACTGACACCGGCTCTTGGCACATAGCTAAATTATCGGCTACAATTACCTCCAAGATTCAATAGCATGAAACTAACAAGACTTGACACTTTTTGAACACATGGCCAATATCAATAATTCATCATACAATAAGTTGGGGATTTCTAAAAGCACATGGTTATCATAATCTTGTACATTGTAGTACTGCATATAATCAATGTCATAATTTCATAATCTAACATCATTAGCGTTCCAACAACCATCTACAATACACATAAATAGCATGGGAGTCATTTGAACATAAGGGTAAAACATGTATTATCATTAAGATATAATACATAATTTCTATTCTATTAGGCATTTCATCAAACACCTTAATGCACCACGTAGGTAAAATCATCAAATTAACATGCCATAACCAACTAAGTTCATAGATTTCAACTTTCATGCTAACATAGTTTCATAAAACAAATAAAGATTCCAACTTGGGAAATCGTACAACAACAACCACATGAACATAATCAACCCATAACATGAATATTAGAATTCATAGTTTAAAACTTGATTCTTGGGCTTCATGGACGAAATAAATCCATGAATGAACACTACATATACCTTAGTTATTGATTATACAAAGATTGACGGAGGGATGCTTGAATTTGAGTATTGAATTTGAATTTTTAATTGAAAATCCTAACTTGTTCTTGAGACAAATTTGAGAGAGACACTATATTTTTGTTGAATTGGGGCTAAATCCTGTGTTTTAGACTTATATAGGGGTGGAAAATTGACCCTTTTGCCCTTAAAAAGTCGTACATTTAATGACTGAAACTGGGAATCGATGCTATTATCGACAAGTACATCGATAGCATCAACGCGATAGTCAACACATCATGCCCTTATCACGACTTTGACCGTGGCAACCTGTAATAATTATCAACCAACGTGATTGGCAATGCAGCGCTCTAAGAACACATTGGTCCACTATTTTGGGCTTCCAAATATGGTCTAAAAGTGGTCCAAAAAATCTGAAACTTGTTCGAGACCACCTATGGACCTCTCTGATCATGAATTAACAAAAATATGGACCATTAAAGGATGTTAAGGTGTCTTAATGTGATTGCCAACTTTCAAAGGATAATAATAAGCTAAGTCTTAGAACTTGGTTAGAACCTTCAAAGTATGGGACCCCCTCCCTTAACAAGCATAAATGGACTGAATTACGCTTAGGATCTTATAGGTTTTTACAATATCTCCCCTTTGGGAACATTTATACTTGAATGAGGCTGACTGAAAGGGGAGAAATGATATATAAGACATGTGTAACTAAAACATGATTACACAACTGACATGACTGATAAACAGAATGTATCCTACTAAACATGTATATCTGATACATGAGTACTGGTTCATGAATGCTTGATCAAGATTTCTGATAAGATAAGCTTCTTAAAATGAGAATGCATATCTGATGCATGATTAGATGAACTGACACATGAATGCATGACTGAATATGCAATGGTATTTGATGTTTGTGATGGGAATCTAATTATAGAACTGAATACCTAGTTTATAATTGAAACCTGAACATGAAACTGAATGAGTTAAAGAAAGACTGTTACCTTAAATTGAAAAAAATTCTAGTAAGTCTGAGATTAATTATGAAGTACGCATGAGCAGAAACATGATAATCTAACTGAGTTTGGAATGTGAATACATGGCTTACAGATGAGGTTGGAATTTTGAGGGCTAATTTACCAGTATCCCTTATCCGAAACTGGGCTCATTATGAGAAGAGAGAGAGATATGTTGAAGTAATAGATGTTCAGGAAATTATTGTATATCTCCCCCTTGGGACACTATGTCCCCTAAAGAATACTAAATTGAATTTGTTGAGATAATGAGGAAACCTGAGGCAATGCACGAGGCACCTGCGGATTGAATCATGACTAAATACCTAGAATTTGAAACAAAGGTATGATACATGAACCAAGTTGAAAATGCGACTACCTAGTTGGTCCATCTTAGAATGATCACATTTATGAGATTCTAAATAGTGTGATTAGATAGAAAGATAGGGAAATCACACCATCCAAACTTGTCCGTCTGACTGCTAAACTGACTTACCAGCTTTACAGACTGACTCATGCTTAAAATTTATACTCCACCGAAGCATTTCTATAACATTCTTTCAATAAAATTCTAGAAACCATAGGGAAAAACTGAATCTATATTTATCATAGCAGGACATCAGAATAGGAGATCACTATATGGCTAAGATTCTTGTATTAGGAGACAAGGCCTATGAAACATAATCTAAGATAAAGTGACTAAGTCTTATACACTGCAACTGAGACTACTGAAAAGATTCATGTAGGTGCTGAGTACGAATGCATAAATATACTAACTTATATAATTAACTAAATGACTGATGTTTGTAACCATAACTAAGACTGTAAATGAGACTGAATGCTGGTTTTCTATATGTGAGGTTTAGACTGGTATGGGAGTACTGAATTCTGATGGCTAAGTAACTGTTAACTAAAAGCCATGGTCCTATTGGACTACTTGAGTTCTTTACTAAATATAGATTACTAAACTGACGTGGTAACTAAGCCTAGGGATAGAACATCAACACCACATAATCACTAAGGGATCTTAATTAAGGGTATTCATGACATAAATCTGAGTTCGACTGATCACAAGGAGTAAAGCATGTGTTATGTGTGATAGGCATACTGTAAAGCATGACTTGAGTGTATGAGTCATGAGTTCATGACTCGAGTCTGAAGTTTCTGTACTCATGGGACATGATTCATAACATTGAGTGAACTGGAACTCCTTATCCTAAGAATTAGGAGCGTACATGAGTTTTCACTAACGTGAATGAATATGAGTGATGGTCATAGAGATTACATATAGGAAATGAATAGATATCATGTTAACTGATGGGTTTTGATATTCTGAGATGGTCTGCAGGATCACGCTTACTACGTGAATTGACAAGAATGTCATCTATGAATAATATGACAAACGTGTTGAAGTACTGGTTGAACACTCGGTTCAAGTCCATGAAGGCTGCGGGTGTATGGTTAAGACCAAAGGACATAATAATTCAAAGTAGTCATATCAAGTTCTGATAGCTATCTTCAAAATGTCATATTCTCTGAGTCTGAGCTGCTGATAGCCTGATCTGAGGTCTATCTTAGAGAAATAGCTTGCACCCTAAAGTTAATCGAACAAGTCATCGACTCCAAGAAGTAGATGCTTGTTATATACTATGACCTTGTTGATCTGACGGTATTCTATACATATTTTGAGAGGAGCATCATTTTTTAGCACAAATAAGACTGATGCACCCCATAGGGACACACTGGGTCTGATGAATCCCTTAACTAGGAGATCCTTCAACTGTTCTTTCAAATCTCTAAGTTCTGTTGGTGACATTCTGTATGGCAGAATAGATATAGGTTGAGTATCTGGAAGAAGGTCTATGCCAAAGTCTATACCAAAGAAAATATCTGAATATTCATTCACTACTAGGATTGATTCAAAACTATGAGTTTCAGAACTAGAGTTTGTAAGTCAAACAAGATGATACACATTGATATTATTTTTCGTGCCCAAAAGTAGGAAATAAGATGGACTTTGAAAGCTGAAGTACTACCTCTCCACTCTAGGACAGGTTCATTCGAAAACTGAAATTAGACAATTCTATTTCTACAGTTGACTATGGCATAGAAGGAATAAATCCAATCCATGCCAATAAAAATATCAAAATTAGTCATTTTTAATTCAAATAATCCTGCTAAAGTGACTTTTTTGAGATACAATAATCGGACAGTTCCTGTATACCCATCGTACTATGATAGTTTTACCCCTGGGGTAGAGATTGCAAAAGGTTCTACTAGAATTTTGGGACTAACTTTGAAATCAACTTCTATATAAGGAGTAACAAAAGTCAAAGAGTCTCCTAGACCTATCAAATCTTAAATATGTAAGTGAAAGATCAGTAACGTACCAGTGACCATATCAGGATAATTTTCCAAATCTTGCCGGGATTGAAGAGCATATAGTCTGTTTGGGAATTGCTTACTAGTGACACTAGAGGTTGCACCATGCTGATGCAGGTGATAGAACTGAGCTAAAGAACAGTTCTGCTAGCTTATTAGACCATTCTCAGGATAGTATCAGACTCTGTGACCTGAATCACCACACCCATAACACACATCACTATCAGATCTACATATACCCTTATGATATTTGCCACAAGTCTGACAAAGGGGATGTGTTTAGGCACTGCTAACACTGCCCTAAGGTTTCGGACCCAGCGCCCTATCTCTGAATTTAGGAATTAGAGCACTATTTGAGGGAGAAATTGGAATCAAAGACTTGGGGTAGAACTGATAATAGTTACCACCTCTGACTTAGGCTAAGAAAAATTGAGATTACCTATTATTGCTCTTTTGTTTTCTTTCTTTCTTTCTATGCTTTCCCACCTAAATCTACTGGGAATGAATCATATGCTTGGGTGGTACAATATCCTACTGATTTCTCTGAGATAATACTAAATAAGATAAAGTAAGAGAGTCAATTTTGAATTCACTATGAAAGACATGATAGCTCAGGGAATCTGCCTGAATAGGTAGAGGTGCTGATTGATTGTTGGTTTTCCTTTCATTAGTCCTTTTGGGAGACATATTATTTAATGAAAGAGAGAGCGGATTAGACTGGGATATAAATTTGAGCTTATGCTCACTGGTAGAACATGAATACTAAAAGAGGGAAAACTATTCCTAAAACGTCGCATAGCCTCTTATCCATAAGTGTGGTGCACAATACACCCATGCATAAGACTCTACTAAATATGGCTTTTCAGACTGCCTGGGACACTGTTGAATAGTAGGCTCTAATACCAAGTTTTTAACGCCCTGAATCTAACACCCGAAATGCTGTACGGTGCTCATAACCACAAGGGACCAAAAGCTAACTTATGACTGATATCTATAATGAGTACTGGATAATATACTGTAAATATGAAGAATATAAGCTATAAGGCCATAAGGTTCAAAACTAAACTAGTACTGAGTATAAAACAATGTCTTTAGTGGGGTATAATAATACCCAAAACAGAGATAAACTATTTGAAATATGTTGTAGTATGAAAGCCTCTAAACTGTCTGAAAACTTTGGGGTTGATGAGACATGTCCCCAACTAACTCTGAAATACTAAAATAATAAAGTAATAAAATAATCATGTTATCCTTGAATGATGAGGACTCACTATGTATACCTTAGTTCTTTATTATGCAAAGATTGACGGAGGGATTCTTGAAATTGAGTATTGAATTTGAATCCTTAGTTAAAAACCCTAAATTGTTCTTGAGAGACACTATATTTTGGTTGAATTGGGGATAAATCCCATGTTTTAGACTTTTAAGGGATTGGAAATTGACCTTTTTTTCCCTTAAAAATATGGACATTTAATGACTGAAACTGTGCATCGATGTTATTATCAACACGGTACATCAATGGCATCGATGCGATAGTTGATGTGTTGCACAATTATCACTTCATGTCTCAGTACTTTGACCCTGGATACCTACAACAATTATCAACCAACACTATTGGCGATGAGATCACATTGATTCACTATTTTGCATTTCTAAATGTGGTCCACAAAATCAAAAACTTGGCCGAGACCACCTATGGACCTCTCTAATCATTAATTAACAAAATACGGACCATTAAATATGTTAAGGTGGCTAAATGATATTTCCAACTTTTGAAGTCCAATAATAGGCTATGTTTGGGAACTTAGTTAGAACCTTCTAAGCATAGGACCTCCCCCCACCCCCCTTAACAAGCATAAATTAGCTAAATTAAGATTAGAATTTTGTGGGGTCTTATAGCATATTATGTGTTTAGTGAGGCAGGTATTTTTACGAGGGAGAGTGTAATTATATGATGATGATTATTGATGCTAGAGAAGGTTAAGGATGGTATATATGAAAGTATTAATGAATTTAGTATGTTCGAAATATTGTTTATTCTTATGAGTTGAGAACTTATGTGTAGGCTATTAGAATGAAAAAATTATAGCTCAATCTTAAGGATAAGGAATAAATACAAAAGCTTAGAAGGTGTGCTTTAATCTAAGGGGGAGATGATAGGGTGATGATCCAAACAATGTTTTGAGAATTATATTGTGATGAATGTCAACAAAATCTTATATGAGATACTGATCTATTCTTATTCCAGCATATTTCTTTCCCCTGGATTTTAGGCATTATGACCTCCTATATATGTCTTGCATAATAGAACGATGCATGTGACCAATGCTTATACACGTCATGCATTTTAATGTTCCTTCTCAGCTCCTTATACCATAAAAAATGACTTCACTTTGGGATCCGAGTCATACCCCATGAGTCTATAAGTTCCATTCTTATGTTAAGTATCTTTTGATCAGCATGAACCCATGTTTCATAGTATGATCAGTTTCTGAAACTCATTGTACCCCCTTAATGACTAGTGAAAGTTTTCATTATGGCATGCGTGTCCTCAATTTAGATATCCTTAATGAATTCATTCCTTTGATACTCTATTCCTCATGCCTCAGTTAAGTTTCAAGGTTATGTATAGTATTCTTTCATACCATAGGCCCTCATGTTCTAGCCTTTTAGTGATCTTTCCTTATGTAAAGATAGTGGTGATTAAAATGGATGACCAATGGTTTAGATGGGAGAGGGTAAATGTTCCTCATTAGGGAAAGATTATTATACACTTATTTTATATAAACCTATAAGTATGATGGAATATTGATGCAAAGTTTTTAGTATATGTCATAGTTAGTTGAGAATTCTAGGTGCGACTTCTTGGAGAAAATAAATAAAAGTTATTATTGATAGAGATATTAGAGAATATGAAAAAAATCTTATGTGGGTTGGTTACCTAGAAGTTCATATGTGGTTATAATGATAGACTTGAATGTTATGTTGTTTTATAAATGGATAAATGCAGTTTGGATAGTGAATTCCTAGTAATAGGTTGATGTTAGTTGTTGAATTGGTAAGGAGTATTATTCTTGAGATGAGAGCTTTTAACACCCATAGATATTGAATTCGTTGTTTTGACTAGTATTATGGTGTCATGTGTATTACCTTGTGATTGTGAGTTAAGCTAAAACATGGTGAGAGAATTTAGTTTAACTCAGAATTTAGCATATGGAGTTATCAATACCCATATGAAGATTATAAGTGGCATCATATGAAAGGTAACATTTATGAGGAAAAGTATAGTTGAGTGAGTATTTGAGATGTGTGGTAAAGCTTGAAAGTGGGTAGTTGCATTGCATAAGGCATAGTAATTCTATCCTAGCTTATATTTTATATTCCTATAGTCCATATTATAAAGTGGTAGCCATGTTGCGATTCCTCATTTAGATATCTTACTTAGATCATGCCTAAAAGTTTTTACTCCCTAATGTTATTAGAACTTCATACAAAGTGTGTTGGATAAAAACTTCATTCAAGTTATAAGCTTTTAGTATGAGACAGTTTGTATGGCCAACAATTCAGTTTAGCAATCAGACAGATAAGATCCTATAGTTTTCCACCTTTTCGTCTAGTCTTACTATCCAAAGTTTCATCATATGCCTATTCTATTAGGTAATTTTTCACAATAATGCAAATTGTGAATTCAGTTGAGTCCTTACTCATAGTCAAAATCATTCTCAACCATAAAGGATATCTCGATTCATAAATTAGTATCATTTTAGTTATCCAACTTCAGAATTCATCCAGAAAGTACTAATGAGTTCTCAAAATTTCAAGATAGTTAAAGTTAGTTGGAAATTTAGTCATTATGTCCATATTCAGCTCTTAGAATTCTGTATCAGGGATTACATCTCTTTTTCTGTTCTTTCAACCAAGTCAGTCTTTATTTAAGGACGAATGATCTCTAGGGGGAGAAATTGTGACACCCCAAAAATCAGAGCCAATGTTAGAACCATGATTTAAGTTCATGTAATATCAACCTTTATGTTTTGGTTGTTTGATAAGTGATATAGACATATATCAAGACACCAAATAAATCCTAGTTACAGACAAGTCAAAACATCCCTTAACGATTAAATTCTTGTGAAACCACGTGCCATCGTAGGTTTAGGGGCCTCACCAAATTATATTATTCTTTCCTAATATGGGCTCAGTTTAGTTATTGATTCAGTTCACCTCAGGTTCTACTCCAATGGCAAGACCATGATAGCTCACATAGTTTATGTCGGTTATGAGAATCTCCCACAAAAAATACAGTTTTAAGAAACTAAGTGTAGTAACTCACCCAACTTATTATATTATGTTTAATAGTCACATTTTATGACATAACAACTTTCAGTTTATTTTAGTCTATTGGTGAGTCTACTTGCAGTTAGCATGTATTTCTAAGATTATGCATTGATTTAGTTTTACTTATTGCATTCACACCCCACTTACTCAATACATTCAAGAACTACTAACCATATATACATCTGTGTGACTACATTGTTTCATAATATAGGTACTAGTAATAACCCACGCATCATAATAAAATAGTTCATAGTTCTCGGCTAGCACGTGATGAGTTTTCTTCTTTCGAGGACTTCAGTGAACTGTAATTCTAGTATTATATAATTTATTCAGTTGTATTGATTAGGGATAGCTAAGGGTAATGTACCGGCTACCTATAGTCATTATTAGTAGAGCATTCATAAATAGTCAGTCAGAGTTGATGTATTTAGTTTCAACTTTCTTTTGTATAATCCAGTGATGTAAATGTTTTGAAACAGTTTTGTAATTAACAAATCCAGCTAATGACATCTCTTTCTCCTATTATTTTCAGTTTTATGTAATTTATTTAGTTGCTCACGAACTATGACAGTATTATAAGTTGACTTGTGATTACTTATGGTTCTAATTACTATGTGACATCCAGGGGGTAGTCTTGGGGCATAACAACTCTCAACCAATCATCATCAAACTGATGAGCCCAAATTTGCTCCATCAAGAAAGACCTAGCCACCACAAAAGCCAAAATATGCCAAGGTTTAAAATATCAAGACTAACTATCTGGTTAGCCAAATACTAACCCTCTAAGACCCATGGCCTCTATTCGGTCAAAAGATGTTTCAAGCTACCCATGCTAGTTGACTTTCAACTTAGGGAATCTACAACCATATTAGCCTTTCCCAGATGATTAATAATAGTATGGTCATAATACTTAATCAACTCAAGCGAATGATGCTGCCTCATATTAAGATATCGCTTTGTGAAGAATTACTGAAGGCTACGGTGATCCAAGAAGATCTTACAATGGACTCCATTCAAGTAGTGCCTCCATACATGTAGTGTCTCAACAATAGATTAGAAACCTTCAACAAAATGCCTATAATAACCTGCCAAACCAACAAAATTTTGAATCTCAGTAGGAGAAGTAGGTCTAGCCCAATCACAAACTATTTCAATATTGACTAGATCGATCATAATACCATCCTTAGTTACCACATAACCCAAAAATATAGACTACAACCAAAACTCAAACTTAGTGAACTTAGCATGCAACTTCTCAACCCTCAATCTCTAGATTATAATCTACAAATTCTCCTCATGATTGACCTCTTTCTTGGAATAAATTAGTATATCTATAAATACAATAACAAAGGAGTTGAGATACAGTCAAAATACTTGGTTCATTAAATCTATGAAAGTGGTTGGGCATTGGTCAACCCAAATGACATGACCAAGAAGGCACAATGACCGTACGAGTTTGAAAGTTGTCTTTGAATTATCCGAAGCTCTAATTCTTAACTAATGATACCCGGACCTCTAATCAATATTTAGAAACACTAAAGAACCTTGAAGATGATTAAATAAATCATTCATACAAGGAAGAGGATACTTATTCTTTATGTCACCTTATTTAACTGCTGATAATCAATATGCATACACGTAGACCCATCATATTTCTTCACATACAATACAGGCGCATCCCAAGGTGATACACTAGGTTGAATAAATTCCTTATCCAACAACTTCTATAATTGATCCTTAAATTCCTTCAACTTTATTATGGCCATCCAATAAAAAGAAAAAGAGATGGGCTTGCGGCCCGACTCAACATCAATGGCAAAGTGAATATCACGATTCGGAGGCATACTAGGTAAGTCCATAGGGAAAATATCCATGAACTCATGGAAAATATAAATAGAATCCAAAGGAAGTGGTGAATCAATACTAGTATCATGAATATGCTCCAAATAAGATAAACACCCCTCTCTACCAAACAACGAGATTGAAGAAAGGATGTAACTCTCTTGGGGCTCGAATGAAGTGCACCCTACCGATCTATCCATGGAACACCTGATAGAGCTATAGTCATGGTCAGCATAACATTCTAGGATAAAATAATAGGGAGCTAACCAATCCATACACAAGATGATGTAAAACTCTACCATGTATAGGGTAAGCAGATATACCCAAGTCTCATGACCTATCAAAGTTATAACACAGGATTGCTGTGTGTACTTTATCCACCGGTAATGAATATCCTATGGGGGTAGATACACAGATAGGCAGGCAAGACACACACTAGTAGAATCAAAAACTGAAGAAAAATATGTAGACACATACACGAAAGTCAAACTAGATCAAATAACACAGATGTAGATCTAAATTAAATAGGGATAATTTCTGTGATAACAATATTGAATGAATCTGCCTATGGTCTGATGGGTATAGCTAGCACTTTATGCATCTACCACCTGACTAAGTACCCATGCAACCACCACTATGGTCACCACTACCTCTACATCGCGCACCTCTAGTAGAGCCTCTACCTCTCACTGCTGATATAAGATTAGGCCTCAAATATGGCGGGGATAGTCCTTGTCCTAATGCCAGTGTCATGACCTGAGTCTTCCTCCTAGTTGTAACATAGTTTGTTAAACCACAAGTGATCCCAAGCTAACCCATGAACTAGAATGATACTTGTACAACAAATTTAAAATATTTATACAAACCAAATTTATTGAGCAAAAACATAATCATGAGAAAATTTGAAGAAGTATAATACTAATAAAATTTAAACATAATAAAACTGAAGGAAACACTTGAGTTACATACCATGACTTTGACTAACCATCTATGAAGCCTCTATTATGCTGACTATAGATAGCTAGGACATGTATCCCACTAACACTAATCAAAATACAACACATGAACTGCAATGGACTAAAGTTCCCAAAATTAGAGAAATCATCTCTTGATGGCTGAATGCTGACAACTTTCATACCCTGGTGTGTGGACTATATCTGGTACCTACATTATAATGGAATGTAGTTACAAATGCATATATGTGGTCAGTACATTGGAATGTACTGAGTATATGGTGACGTGCATTAAATTATGAAAATATTTAAAACATGCTTTAAAACTGAGGACCATAAGTTATTTGCTTAAACATGTGTTTAAAATATAGCTATAAGTGAAAATGTAGGTCATAGTGAGATTTATAAATCATGAATCGAAAATAATTTTGTAAACTGGGAAGCGGTAAAAACATGAATATTGTATGTAAATCTCATGTAAAGCCGAAAATGTGGTAAAATTAATCTGAGGATCATGTATGAATACTGAGTATCAAAACATGAGCATGTAAAACTAAAAATACATGACCAACCATAAACATGTACTGAAATAATATATAATCTAAATACTGAATCATTATTATCTGCATAACTAGATAACTGAGATCTGTATAACTGAATAACTGATATCCGTAAACTTGGTCATGGATACCTAAACTGACCTACTCTGAATACTGCACTGAGATTGTGGGAGCTAACTATAACTGACATAGCCCAATCTGAGCTATTGGAGTCCAACTTATAACCTAAGTTTGAAGGGTGTTGGTACTTTGCCAAGGGTGTCAAGACATGACTGATAATGTTGATCCATAAGGTTGATGTCTCAAAGGACGAGGATGTCATGCCTCACTGATAGGGAATACCTCATAATCTACGGTTCCACCATAGGAGTTGAACTTAGGGACTACTACTGACGACTCAAGCCTATCCGACGGGTGAGCTGCCATCCCTACATTCACTCGGTGCTAAGTGTTACTCCTAACTGAATACACTGGTATTATTATTTATTTAACATGACATGGTACTTTACTGCTAAGTTCTCAGCATAAACATGATAATCTGAATATGATAATAAAACCATGGCCACCTGACTTATTTCTTAAAAATGGAAACATGTAAAAACACATAGGTATCGGGTAAAATTGATCATGATTAGAGAAAAATTCATACTTCAATCAAAAAGAGAGTTTTTTTTTGGCTCAATGGGTGAAAGAAACCATAGGGTGTGTGGCACACCCCAAAAGCACACCCTATCTAGTGGTTATTGGTGTTTGTCATGCTATGCACGGACTTAGCGGAGGGTTTATTTAGAGACACACACCTAATTACAACAACCAAAAACACCCCCAACATAACGCATCATATATAAACATGGTTTAACATCGAAATAGGGATCCTAAAGGTCATTTTGAATGCATTATTAGAGCCTTAAAAGCACGGGGTGTTGCACTTCCTATTTCTCATAAAAATGGTCATAGCTTTTTGCTCGGATATTGGATTTAGGAAAAATTGTTATAGTTGGAAAGCTAATTCAATTATCTATAACTTGGTGGGTTTTGAGATACAAAATTACTCATATGTAAAAATTATACACGTTCAAAGTTGACTCTTATAGAATTGAATACCAAAATTTGTCCAAATCAAAGGCTCTTAGCTCAACTTTGCTCTAAGTGATTTGCATGAACATTTTTACACCTCATAAGCACTCTTAACACTAGTGTAATAATCATGACACATGTATTAAAATATAAATCTGAGATTTGAGTTTATACACATAGGAATGATGGTTCGATTTCTAGCTTAAAAAATGTGGGGTGTTACATTATCTCCCACTTGGAACATTCGTCCTGAAATGATGAGTAGTAATTTATTGAAACTTTAGAAGTATGGAATAAGGTACATATGATATATATTCAAATGAAGGATGTTGCGTATATGAAACATTAAAATTCTTATCATGAAACTAATTTTTGAGCTTAGTTGACTTTTTTAACTATAAAGAGCTAATTTAAGCTAAGAGTTTAGAACTCATTTGAAATGTTCCTGATACGATCATACATATACAACTATGAAGTGATAATTGATGTAACAAAATTCCAAGAGTTACCAAGGATGGAATAGGGTACGTAATTTCTCATTAGGAATTATTCCTTAACAAGACAGGCAAAGAAATCAAAAGAAAAGGACTTCATGGTATCGCCAAGTAAATTATGTAATCACGAATGATGAGATAACAAAACTACGGTCGTGCAAGGGGTATTACAATGTTTGCGCTGGTATACTTGAAAAACTAAGGTCATTCACTAAATACTTATGAACTGAATCATGACTAAATATCTGAATTAGAGACATGATGCATAGACTGAATTGAATTCACAACTTGTATGGACGTTAATGAATTACCTCATCGAATAGCCACATTTATGAAACTACAGAGAGTAACAGAGATGGAAAGATGGAAATCTATAGGAGTTTATCTATCTGATTGCTAAACTGAATTATTGGCTACACAAACTAACTAATACTGAAAGTTCATACTCAACTAGAGTATTTCTTTAACACTCTTTCTAAGAAGTTCTAATAACATTAGGGATCAAAATATTCTTGGGCATGATGTGAGTTAGATATCTGAACAAGGAATCTCAATATGTCTACAACTTCTGTAACATAAAATATAGTCCTAGGAAACATAAACTAGGATAGAATTACTCGACCTTAGGAATTGCAACTTACCACTTTAAGCTTGGCCATGCTTCTAACATACACACATGTGTGCGTATAACTACTACGGCCAAAGTCTGATTTGAACTACATACTTTCACCATTTTCAAGCCTAACCCAAAATCACAAAGAATTACACATAACACCATAACACTATTCTGAACCATGAATGCAATACCCCACGTATTTTCAAAGCTCATCTTAAGATTAATTTTTATTATCACTATAACAACTAAACTTAACCTCTTACTAGAAATTCCCAAGCTCTCAATGCAACCATCCACTTATATACCAATATGACGTTCAAGTCTATGATTATAACCACATATAAACTTCTAGACAAATAACCCACCAAAGCATCTTTCCCATATTCTTTAATATCTCTATCAATAACAACTTCCATGCACCATCCCCGAGAAAACGCACAATATTTCAACTAAAAAAGACATATATCAAAAGCTCCACCTCAATATTCCTTCAAATTTATTGTTTTACATAGAATAATCAGACAACAGTCTTTTTATAATATGACACATTTACTCTCTCCCATCTAAACCATTGTTAATTACTACTATCTTTTCATAATAAAAGTCCACTGAAAGGTTAGAACATAAGGACCTAAAGCATGAAAGAATACTATACATTACTTTGACACTTAACTGAGGCTTGAGTAATAAGGAATCCACGACATGGATTCAGTAAAGAGATCTAAACTGAGGATATACATGATATAATTTGAATTTTTCTGATCATTAAGAGTGTAGCATGAGTACCTGGAACTGAACATACTGTAAAGCATGATTACATGAGTCATAAACTGCATGAGCTACGTTTGGAGTTCATAAATTCATAGAATATGATTCGTACTACTGAGTGAACTGGAACTCCTTATAATAGGAATTGAAAGTGTACATAATTCTATGGAAAATGCATGAATATTAGCTATGATCATAGAGCTGACGTGCAAGGAATGAGTAAATATCATGATGGCTAAGGTACAAAACTTTGCTCTGAAATAAGAATGGGTTAGGCATCTTTCTCCCCAGTATTGTTATACAACACACCACCCTAACTACTAGAATCTAAGAACCTGACTTAGTTCCTTGTTCTATCATCTCCCCCTTAGCTTTAAGCATCATTCTAAAGTCTATTGACCCTTTTAATAAAATTTAAACTGAACTGCAACCACTTTACTCTAGAGTATGATGTATAACAATACACATAATTAATAAACTCACTCTGAAAGACTACTCTTGAAAGTGTAAAACCAGTTTCTAGTACTTTGTTCTGAGATACAACTTTTACTTTATATGGCAACACTAGTCATTATATAATAACTTGACACTTACTTAAAATCTACATGAATATCAACATATCCTAGTTCACACCTTCTAGAACTGCAACTCTTCTTTCTTTTAGCTTAATCATCCAAGTTTCAAACTTAGATTCTAACACTTAACTTAGATATTCCCACACTTCTAATGAACTATACTAAATTCATTTTGTTACAACCCAATAATATATACTCTTCTTAACTTTCTTTAGATTCAGCAATCAACACATACTTGCACCCTTTTTGACAACATACTTACCTCACTAAACATATAATCCACTTTTTTCATTAATAGCCTACTAATATCACATCTCTAAACTTATATTTTTCCCTAAACCTTAGGAATTACCATTACACAAACATATCTAACATTATTAACCTATAACCTATAACTTAACTGGTAAAAATATCATATACAACATAACTGACCTCATTCACCCTTAGCTACTCAAGGGTACTATCTATGCACACACATATTAAAAACATTCAAATAATATAAAATACAATCCCACATAATCTTGGGTATACCCTTAGATCATACCCACATCATCATAATTTCAAATAAAAAAACTTTAATTCTTACTTACACTGTTTCAAGCCTACTGATTCACCTTTCATACAACTATCCTAAAGGATATATATTTTACTGGATCTAGATAACACTATCCCTACTTTACTTTTGTTAAACTTCAAGGTGCATGTTTCTAACTATAGGCCACACGTTATCATAGGATTCTGAGGGGGGATTTAAGAGCACATCTAACTTAGGCACTACACATGATTTTTCATAATCATAAATGAAATCTTTTATACTTTGGAACATAATGGAATAGGTGGGATTCTTTATTTATATTATAAGATGATTTTTAGTATTTTGACATGAAGTTCCATGAGTTGGTAAATGTACAAAAATTTCAATATGATTCAATAGGCTTATAAGAAATTCACACTTATAATTTTATAATATAGTTTACCACAACATGATTAAGATTTCAAATTTGATATTATTATCTCAAATAAGATATAAAATTAACACAATTATTTATGAGTATGGTTTATTAACAAAAGCATGATTAATTTTTAGATTTGTAAATCGATATGCTTGATTTAAGGTGAATTTCATAAATTAAGAGCACTAGGATGTTTTGGGAGTTGTATT
Source organism: Capsicum baccatum var. pendulum (assembly GCA_030864225.1). NCBI lineage: Eukaryota > Viridiplantae > Streptophyta > Magnoliopsida > Solanales > Solanaceae > Capsicum > Capsicum baccatum. The sequence continues at coordinate 166,119,740 of CM061560.1, forward strand.
TAGCACTGACAGGGGGTGGGTTCTATGTACCCAAATTCTCAGAAACTATGTGCCACCATAGGTTAAAGAGGTCCTTGCCAAAGAGTTTCTTCATTGCAAAATTAGGCTCAGTTTAATGATCACTCCCATTCAGGTTCTATATCAATGACAGGTTATGGGAAAAACCTCTAAAATGTGTGTCAGACATTGGACTCCATTACATCGATTGTAAGAATTTCCCATAGAAAAAATGATTTTAGAAATTAAGTATGATGACTCACTCTTTTTATTAGATTATACTTTACTATTCATACTTTATGATATTTCAGCGTTCAGTTTCTTTCATAATCATGAAAAGTCTATTTACATTTAGTATACATGTTTTAAGATTATGATTTGTATCATTTTTTACTTATTGCATTTACCCCATAATACTCAGTACATTCTAGAAGTACTGACCATATATATGTCTATGTGGCTACATTATTTCATAATATAGGTCCTGGTTTTCATCCACAGTAGTATAATTAACCATGATCACCACCTCTTACATCCCATCAGTTAGTGAGTCCTCATGTTCAGATATCTAAGTCTATGGTTACTTTTAAATGCTTAACTATTAATAAGTTCAATCTTTATTTTTTTAGTTTGGGTCAGCAGTGGTTTTTCCTAGTGGTTCTTCAGTAGACTTAGAGGTTTGTCAAGACTAGACAGTTGGATTATTTTTCCTTCATACTTTCATGGGTTTTAGTTGATGTTGGCTCATAATTTTATCATTGAGATTGTTTACCCTTTTAAAATTTACATTATTAATGCAAGTTTCCAATCATGTTTTGAGTATATTTATCATGTTTCAGTGTTGAGTAGATATCATGGGTTAGATTTAGGGATACTATAATACCCTGAAAGATCCTAGTCAAGTTTTTAGCTCTTACTTGCATGCTTAAAGAGGTTCAAGGCATTTATTTCACACTAAGTAAAAAAGACTTAGCCTATTTAGGATCCCAAGAATGCGAACATTTTATTTTTTGCCCTTCCAAGTTTGAAACATTGACTTTAAAGTTGAAATATGTTTAGGGGTATTAAAGGGTCATTCGGGAGAGTTTCAAAATTTTTGAAATAGTTCGGGGTGTTTATGGACCACGGAGAAAGAATTCCTCCACAATATAGGTGTGTAACGAAGGCAAAACTCGGCAATACATGGTGTATCATGTTGGTAGCCTCCACAATACACGTTGTGTTACGGTGGATAGCCTCTGTTAAAACCTCTTTGACATAGAGGGTGCTTTTTCTAGAGTAATTTCATTAATTTATAGATGGGTATTTTGGTCTTTCCCCTTACCCCAAACACCTAAATTGATAAATTAAAACCCCAAAAGGTATATTAATTGCCCATTCCCCATCAATTATCATACGTAAAACTATCCCTTTTTCCCAAAAATATAAAATCAAGCCTTTTCTCAAGAATACAAGAATTTAATGTCCAAATTCAAAGCTTTTTCTTGAAGGATTCAAGAAATTAAGGAATATGGTGTATTCATCAGTGGGTTCCTTCCACCCATTGAGTCCCAAAATCTTTTTGTTCAAGTATTAATTCTTATTCCTCATTTTATGGTATTTAAATATTAAGCATGAATTTACTCCATTATTTCTTCACAATTTTGAATTCAAGCCATAACCAGACGTTCCCCTATGTGAATTACTTTATTACATGTTTTGAATTTCAATCACCCACATCATGTTCAGTTAATACCTTATCAATTTCTCAAGTTATGAAATAAACCATATGATCATGTTGTTCTCATAAGTTTATGATATTCACGTACTCATAATCATAAATTCCCTTACTGTATTTTAGATGATGATTTTGTATTTAAAGTACTATTTAGTGTTGGAGGGTTTTGAACACCTGATACCTATATGTTTACCCATGATTCAAAATTACAAGTAGCAAGTCAGTCATATCATGATTTTACTACCATACTCAGTTTATTATAATTATGCTGACCATTATCAGTTTAGTTACCTTCAAATCAGTACCAGTGTCAATTTAGTTAGAAGTAGGATTTAGCACCGAGTGAACCTAGGAATTAAGGATTGCCCACCAGTAGAGGACTGAGACCCTTAGTAGTAGTCCCTATGTTCCAGAACTACGTATCTAGCGTAGGTTATGAGATGTCACCCACGAGTCAAGGAATAATATTCTCTTAGGGGTTACCTGCTAGAAGAAGACTAAAATCCTAGTTATTTGGGACACCAGTTTAGTAGATCCATATAGCCTGTGTTAGTACCCATGATAAGGTACTGACACCCTTCCAACTAGGGTTATAGAATTTACCTCGATTAGCTCAGATTAGGGCAAATCGAATACATGATAGCTCCCACAATTTTAGTCAGTACTTAGGTTATATTATTATAGGTTTTTATGACCAAGTATTTAATTTATCAACTATTCAGTCGATCATTTTTATAGATTATCTCAGTACATGTTTTACATAGTCTTGCATTTGTTTACATCTTCATGCATCTATGTTGAGTATCCATACGTATTTTTAGTTAGTCCTTATCTCATGTACTAGTATATTCAAAGTACTGGCTGCATACTCTATTTTGTGCTATACTGATTTGACAATATAAGTTCAAATACTTAGTTCCCTGATCGCCCTTAATCAGCTCAATGTCTCAACAATAGTAATGGCGAGTCCTCATCAATTGAGGACAAGTTATGTTCAATTACTTTTATTATTTGTTTCACTTAAGTTATTTAGAGTTACTTTGGGGGTTTCCCATAAACTCCACACATCTTGGAGGATTTTAGACGAAATGTGTATACATTTAGATTATTACACTAGATAATTTTTATTCAAACTTGTTTTTCTTATTCCGTTATTTAGACATGTTGGTATTTGCTTCAGTTTCACCTCTTAACAAACTTTTAGTAGTTTAAATTCAACACAAAATGTTTTATTATTATATTATTTAGTGCTCACAGCATGTACTAGATCAAGGGTTAGCTAGGGGATCACTTTTTGCCTTAAGCACCATGTTATGACTATGGGGTAGCCTTGGGTTGTGACAAAACTTGATATCAGAGCCAGGTTTTAAAGTGTCCCAGGGTTTCTGAAACCCACATTGGGTAAATTTTAATGCATGGGTGTGAAGTGCGTCATACTTATGAGCAAGAGGCTACAAAATATTTTAGGAAAGTTTCCCTTCTTTTAGTACTCATATCGTTCAAAAGGGAATTAGCTTAATTAAATTCTCTTTTTCTAACTCATCCTTCATTAGTTTACAAAAAATACCTCCCAAAAGAAATAATGGAAGAAGGAACGGGGATCAGGATGCACCACCACATATTCAGGAATATCCCATAAATGAACATATTTCCCATGCTGAGTTCAGGGATGCTTTGACTACTTTGGTCAATTCTGTCGCTGGTCAGAATAATCAGCATGTTGTTTCCCCAGCCAACCTAGTGATAAATAAAGTAGAATCTAGTATCTGAGACTTCACTTGGATGAATCATCCATTTTTTATTGCTTTCAAGTCTGAGGATGATCCACAGGAGTTTTTGGAGGGTGTGCTAAAAATGATAGACATTATGGGTGTAAATAATAGTGATAGTAGTGAGAGTGCTAATTTAGCTACTTACCAATTAGAAAAGGTGTCTTATACTAGGTTTAAGTAGTGAAAGGAGGATAGAGGCATTGAGGTAGGGCCTATAGAGTGAGAAGAGTTTTCCATGGCCTTTTTAGCCATGTATTTCCCACTTGAGTTGAGGGAGGCTAAGGTGAAGGAGTTCATAAATCAAAAATAAGGTTACATGAGTGTGAAGGAGTACCCACTCAAGTTTACTCATCTAGAGAGGTATGCTCTAACTATGATGGTTGATTCTAGGTCTAGGATGAGTAAATTTTTGTCTTGGGTATCCGATAATGTAGTCAAGGTATGTAGAACAGACATATTGATTAAGGAAATAGACCTTTCTAGGCTGATGATTCATACTCAGTAGATTGAGGAAGAGAAGCTTAAGTAGAAGAAAATGGAGAATGAGAGGGCCATAACAGGTAGCTTTAACTTCGTACAATAGAGGTCTGATGGTGGAAATCATTCTCAGTTCTGCAAAAAAATTTTAGCCCCAACCCCATCTTTAGCCAGTGTTCTAGTGCCTATGTTCAGGAAAGATAATTGAGATAGGGCACTTGGCTCTAGGACCCAGGGTAGCATAAATAGTAGTCGTACCAATCCATTTTGTAGGAAATATTGTAAAAAATCATCAAGAGAAGTACAGGGTAGGTAGTGATCGGTGTTTAATATAGAAATCTAATCCAAAGGATCAGGGATTGCATAGTGGTTCCTTAGAAGGGAAAGGATCTTTGTCAATAGGTTAATCCAAGTTTTCATCAGCTTCAACAGGTCACCCGACTTAGTAGGTGCCACCTCCAATTCCACCAGTGAGCATCGTAAGAACCTACATATTAGCATAGACTTTATCAAAGTCTACCCCTGTAGGTTATCCTATTGTGGCTAGATAGGTATACAAAAACTACTTGATCAAAGTGACTCAGAAAGTTACATTAGTTGATCTTGTAGAGTTAAAGATGACTAATTTTGATGTCATTCTCAGCATGGATTGTATCTACTCATTTTATACCTCAGTTGATTTTACAAATAGAATTGTCCAGTTTTAGTTTCCTAATGATCCCATTATTGAATGGATGGGTAGTACTTCAGTGCCTAAGAGTCAGTTTGTCTCCGGTCTTAAGGCAAGAATAATGATATCCAAGGGAGGGATGTATACACCATCTCATCTGAGTGAGGACGTAAATTCTGAAACTCCAAGTTTTAAGTAAGTTCTAGGAGTGAATGAAGTTCCATAAGTATTCCTTGAAGATCTTCCCAGAGTTCCTTGATGTGTGAGCAGACGCTAACACATATAAGGCTTTTAGCTAAGAATAATTATGAAGTCCTAAGAAACTTTTATCATTTTTGATTTATTTATGTCTGATTTTATAGTTCAAGCTGTGGGATAGAGAACCAACAAGAATGTAAGCAAATAATTTGGAATCTGAAGAAATGTTTGGCTAACGATATCTGTGATAAGCCATTAGCCCTATGATAGGCTATCATAGTTGTTGTTAGACTTGACTAGAGATTTGGCATTAGTTAAAGCCTGTAACGACATCTGGTGATATGACTTCAAAAGTGTGATATGCCATTATGAATATCATCATCAATAACTAGAGAATGGGAGTTGAAGAGAAGTTATGATGACATTCATAATAAGTCATCAACCCGATGATAAGGCATCAGCAGCACCGTTAGACTTAGGTAGAACTTGGAAGCTGAGATAAAGTTTTGATGGCATTGGTGACAAGCCGTCAAACTCTTGATACGTCATCATCATCCTTAGGCATTAAGAGTAAAAATTGCAGAGGAGCTAACGACTTCAGTGATAAGTATCAGACTCTTGACAAGCTATCACGAATGTCGTCGTCTATTCTGAGAAAAATATGAAACTTTTAGTTTGTTTCCTTATTTAGGGTAAACTATTTAAAGCATTGTATTAGGGTTTTCTAGGAGGCATTCATTCATCATCATTATTATTCTGAAGAGATTTCAATACTTTTAGTCTTGGAGAATATTTTCTGATATTTTTTTTCTATCTTTTTGGATTCAAATAATACAATTATTTTAGGAATTTTACTTTATGATCTAATCTACGATTCACTAATTATTATTCATATCTGTAAATTAATCTTCTCAATTATGAATTCAATTATGTGTTTCATTCTTTGCATCAAGAGTGGCTAAACTCCGTTAACCTGAATTATGGGATCCAGGGTTAGATCGTGATGAGGTGCTAAATACTCAAGATTCAATAGGTGTTACGATTTCTTGATAATTTTGAAGTTTTAATTAATGTTTGTTGGTTGAAAATAGTAGGCACACCTGCTTTGATTTGCTTGAGAAAGAAATCAAATACAGTAGGAAGTGAATTATCAACAAGGACTCAAAAATACTTCATTTAATAATCAGCGTTGTAACAAGGTTGGTTAACCTGAGGTAAAATCTGGATAGTGAATAGAAATTCCCTAAGTTCGAGAGGATTAGGAAATTAGAAGCTTAAATAGATTGAGAGAAATTTGAGCATATCATCAATAAAGATAGCTTGTTATCCTAACCACCGTGAGAATCTTGAGTCACCTTTATCATCAGTCATGTACAGTAAGCCCTAGTGAACACAATTCTGGTTATTTCATAAACTCTTGATTTACAAACACCAAACTAAAGTGACAAACAACAACTTGTTAAACCTAAACCACTATCTTATCTTTTGTATCATTTGTTTGAATTTAACTTATAGCTTTAGTTCAAACTAGTTTAATCGCCACTCATATTATTCCATGTGGATTCGACCCCGACTCCAAAGTTGGGTAAATATATTAACGACCACCGCCTTACACTAAATTGAAGTGTAAGTAGAGCGTTATCATTCCTCTCAAAAGGGAAATTGACTTTGGAATAGAACTTACTCTAGATACCCAACGTATCTCAATTCCACCTTATAGAATGGCTCCGGATGAGCTTAAGAAATTAAAGGAACAATTGAAAGATCTCTTAGATAAGGGTTTCATTAGTCTAGTGTTTCTCAATAGGATGCTTCAGTCCTCTTTATGCGCAAGAAATATGATTCCCTTAAAATGTACATCGACTACCGTTAGTTGAGCAATGTTACAATCAAGAATAATATTCTCTCTTTAGAATTGATGACTTATTTGACCTACTTTAGGGTGCAAGTTAATTCTCTAAGATAGACCTCAGATCTGGCTATCATCAGCTTAGAGTCGGAGAATGTGACATTTAGAAGACAGCTTTCAGGAATCGGTATGGTCACTTTAAATGTTTAGCTATATCTTTTGGACTTAAGAATGATCCAATAGCTTTTATGGACTTGATGAACAGAGTATTCAAGTAGTACTTGGACATTTTTGTCATGGACTTCATAGATGACATCCTCATTTATTTCCATGGTGAAAGTGATCATGCAGACCAATTAAGGTTTGTGTTGTAAACCCTTAAAAATCTCCAGTTGTTTCCCAAGTTCAGCAAATGCAAATTCTGGTTGAGATTAATATATTTCCTTGACCACATCATTTCTAGTGATGGCATTTGAGTTGATCCTCAAAAGACTAAAGTAGTGAGAAATTGGACAAGACCATCTCTCCCTTAGATATTAGGAATTTCTTGGGCTGAACTGGTTACTATAAATGGTTTTTTGAAGGGTTTTCTTTTATTTCTTCAACCGTGTATCAAATAACCTAAACAAAACTCAAATTTCTGTAGGCAGATTCCAACAAGAAGAGTTTTTAAGAGTTGAAGACTAGACTCACTTCTGCTCTAGTCTTGATATTACTAGATCGATTTGTAGTTTATTTTGATACTTATATAGTTGGTCTTAGTTATGACTTAATGGAGATTGGTAAGGTCATGGTCTACGCCTCTAGACAGCTTAAACTACATAAGAAGAATTACTCAACCCATGACCTTGAGTTAGTAACAGTTGTCTTGGCCTTAAAAATTAGGATGCATTACCCATGTTGATGTGTTCATGGATCATAAGAGTTTACAGTGTGTGTTCATTTAGAAGGATCTAAATCTTCATCAGAGAAGGTGGTTGGAATTGTTAATAAACTATGATATGAGTGTGTTTTATCACCCAAGTAAGGCTAATATAGTATCTGATGCCCTTAGGGGACTATCAATCAGAAAAGTTGCTCATGTTAAGGATAATACGAAGGAACTAGTTTGTGAGATTCATCAATTTTCCAAGTTAGGGGTTCGGTTGATTGATTCAAATGAAGAAAGTATGTGGGTTTAGAATGGTTCAGAATCCTCATTGGTTGCCGAAGTGAAATAACAGATGTCCTATTTTGGTCAATTTAAAGGAGACAGTTAGGGATCAGAAGGTTGAGGTTTTCTCCCATGGGGGAGATGGTATGCTTTGTTGCCAAGGAAGTTTATGTATTCTAAGTGTGGATGGTCTGAGATAGCGAATATTAGCAGAAACTCAAGATGAGTGGTATTCTATTCACCCAGGAACCACTAAGATATACTCTGATTTATGGTTAATCTACTGGTAAAATGGTATAAAGAAAGATATTGTAAAATTTATGGTTAAATGTTAAAATTGTTAGGAAGTTAAGGTTGAGCACCAGTGGCCTAGTTGTATGCTTCAGGAGTTCACTATCCCCACTTAAAAATGGGAAGGGGTGAACATGGATTTTGTGATATTTTTTCCACGTACTCACCATTTGCATGTTTTAATTTGGGTCATTGTAGATAGAATCCCCAAGTCGGCTCATTTCTTGCCATTTCATACTTTATATTGAGCTGAACATTATGCTAGGATCAATCTCAGGGAGTTATTAAAGTTGTATGGGGTTTCATTGATCATCATTTCAGATAGAGGTACCCAATCTACCTCTCACTTTTGGGAGGATTTTTAGAAGGGTCTTGGTACCTAAGTCCAACTCAGTACACCATTTCTTCCTCAGATAGATGGTCAGGCAGAGCAGACCATTCAGACTTTAGAGGACATGTTGAGATCTTATATTATCGACTTCAAGGGTAGTTAGGATAAAAATTTACCTTTAATTGAATTTGCCAACAACAATAACTATTACTCCACTATTCAGATAACTCCATTTAAGGGTCTCTATGGAAAGAGGTATAGATCTCCTATGAGTTGGTTTGAAGTCGGTGAGGCTACTTTAATAGGGCTATATTTAGAGTATGAGGCAATGGAGAAAGTTAAGTTAATACGTTAATGGCTGAAGATAGCCCGAAGTCATCAGAAAATTTTTTCAGATATGAGAAGAAGAGATCTTGAGTTTGATATTGGTGACTTAGTTTATCTAAAAATATTTCCTATGAAAATGGTGAAGAGATTACGAAAGAAGGGGAAGATCAATCCTCATAATATTGGCCCATATAGGATTTGGAACTATTTTAGGAAGGTAGCTTATGAATTAGAATTACCTACAGATTTGGTATTAGTGCATCCACTGTTCCGTGTCTCTTTGGTAAAGACATGTATTAGTGACTCAACTTCTGTTGTTCCTTTAGAAAACATGGATGTGAAAAATAGTCTTTTCTATGAAGAAATACCAGTTGAGATTGTTGACTATTATATTCGTAGGTTGAGGAATAAAGAATTTCCCTTGGTTAAGGTTCTATGGCAGAATCCATCCATTGAGGGAGCTAATTGGGAAGAAGAAGCAGATATGTGATGAGCGGAAAATTTACCACTCATATACATCCAAATTTGTGCACACTAATATGATTAAATGGTGTAAATGAAGAAATTTTGCCATTTGAGTTTACTAATTCCCTTGGTTTGTAGGTTCACAGGTAATGGGAATAAAACAAGTGAAGTGAGCTAAAAAGGGAACAAAAAAGGCAAAGGATTGAAAAAGCTGGAAAATCAAGAGCTGGGATCGACCTCAGTTACCGCAATCGCGGTCTGAGAGCCGCGATCGCGGCTAGTAAAGGCCAAGTAAAAGCATGGTTATCATGATAATTTTAATACGATCGTGGTGGAGCAGAAAATAGCCCAGGGGAAGATTCATAATTTCCCACAGCCGATTCCAATCCTAAAAATGGAAACAACCTTTCACTTTGACTTGTCTTACAACTAGAATTCAAGTTTTTGACATTGTAAAAACCCTACTAAATTTTCAAATATTATTGTAGTTAATTTTCTAAGAAGTTTAGTGGAAATTGAAGTTGAATTTGAAGAACACCCTTACTTACATCCTCAATGAAAGTTTTGAATATGAATTTGGGTACATCTCTTTTCTCAAACTTTATGAGTAGCTAAACATCTATCTTAGGGTTATGTTAGAATAGGGTGAAAAGGCATGTGGGTCTTTATTGTAGTCTAGATTCTTGGTCAATGATGTTGGGTTTCAGTAATGCTTGATTATCAAACTGAAATTTGTGGGTGAAAGCTCTAAATTTCCAAAATCCCACATCATCGTTGAGAGAGGGATGTGCGTATTCATTTAGATCCCATGATATCTTTAAAATATGGATATGGGTTACAAGTATATATGAACAATAATTAGATGTTAGCTTATTCCTTTACATTATTTTAGAAATAAGGATGGATTGTGAATTTTCTATGCATTAGGCATCTTGCTAGAAATAGGGATTCCCAATTGAGGTTGTGGGTTTATTTTTTTGGCACACCTATGAGGTATCCAAAAGGATCCATAGGTGATATTTTTGTATTTGGTTGAAAAAATAACATCAAAACCCCTAACCTAGCCTACCCATATGTTCATTCTCTGGAGTTTTCATTTCAGTCTCATGAACCCATGCACTATTTTCCCCTAGGAAAACATAATCCCAAGATTAGTCTCCTATTTCAGTATTACCTATTATTATTTCTGTAAATTGATTGTTCAAGTAGTTTTATTCAACAACCTTCGAAACCATACCCCCTCCTCCAATTTTAATTTATGCCTTACTTTATGTTTACATTGCGGGTAAATACTTATTATCTTTCAACAACACATAGGAATCGAATACTAGTTATAATCCTTGGGAATTTGACCCCAACTCAAGTTAGGTTATTAGATTTGACAATGATAATCCTACACCGAAACAATGGTATAGGTGAGTGTGATCAAAATAGCGTTGTTGCCGGAGAGTGAAACTTTGTTTTTTCCTTGTATGGTGCTGATAGTGACTTCAGGTTTAGCCATAGTGTGTGTTATTTATTTTGGTTGTTGTTTTTGTTTATTTATAGGTGATTTCAATAGTGTCCACTACACAATGAGTGATCATGAAAATAATGCTGGAACATTTGATGCGCCCCTTGATGATGGAGACCATATCCATGATGTGGGGCGTTCTAGTGCTATTCGTGTCCCACCAAATGTAGGGAATGGGGTATTCCACATCATAAGTGTGATTTTATCCATTTTTAAATAAAAGGAATCTTTGCGGGTCAATCTCATGAATACCCAAACTTACACTTGAAAAAATTTATGGAAGTATGTGCCCCATTCGACATTGCTCACATTTTATAAGAATTCATATGGTATATCCTCTTTCTGTTGTCTCTAACGGGTTAGGCAGTGTTATGGTTAAGGTCTCTTCCTGCTTCATCAATCACATTGTGGTTCGAGCTTACTGATGTTTTCTTAGATAGTTACTTCTCACCATCAAAGATATTACAAATATGGGACGAAATCATTAATCTTCATCAACTCAATTGGGAGCCTCTATATTAAGTTTGGGAGAGGTTAATGAAAAAATTATGAAATTTCCTAACCACTATGTACCGGACAAGATGCTCCTATAAATATTATATATGGCATTGGACTAGCTCAATTAGACCATGTAGGCAATGCAGCTGGTGGATCACTTATGTGGTTGTCATAGTGGTTTTAACATTGCTTGAGTATATCGCAACGAAAAATAGGGGGTATCATACCCGAGACACCTAGGTAGCTAAAGATTCCCCTACCACCTCCTATGTGGATAAAAATCAATAAAAGAAAGAAGAAGAAGAGAAGAGAGAGAGGAAAATATGGACAAACTAATGTCACAATTAAAACTCCTTACAAAGCATGTGATGGGTGCACCCACATAAATGGTCAATGTTATGGAATCCAAATGATATAATGAATAATAATCCAAGAAGTTCGATGAAGAAATTAGATATTTGTCAAACTATTCAGGAGATTCTCGCTCGGCCTATCTAAGGCAAGGTGGGAACCAATGTTGGACCGATCATAATCAAGAAAGGGAATGACATAATAGAGATAGAGATTGTGATTGGATGGATAAGGAAATTTAGTATGATAAATATTTCCCCCCCCCCCCCATTATTGAGTGAAAATAAAGGATTCAAATCCCATAGATCCTAAAAAGTTCAAGGTGTGCTTGAATCTTGATCTAAGTGGAAAGAATGGAAAAGTTTGTCCAAGAATTAAACAGAGACTTTTCTCAAATCAACCAATTGGTTATATCGCACTCTACTTAAATCAAGAAATTTGAGACTAAAATTGGCCAAATCTTAATTGCACTCAATGCTACGCCCAAGGGTGGCCTTCCTAGCAATACGGTGGAAAATCCTAAAAACGATGCTCAAGCTTTAGAAATAGTCACCTAGACCATTAAAGAACTTGGTGCACAATATTTTGAGGTCAAAAATATTTTCATGATAATCTACTAAACACAAAGAAGAAGCTTATGGGTGATTCTAATGATGAGGCTCCAAAGTCTCGGAAGGGTATGATGAAGAACCAATGATAAATGAAGAGATAACTGATGAGTAGGGAACACCAAAGGTAGTTAAGGGTGATGAAATGTAATGTGACCCATTGTCCCGAATGAAAATCCCTTATTTTTTCCTCAAATACTCAAGAAAATGAAGAAACATATCAAATTAAAGAAGTTTCTCGCCAAGCTTAGCAATCTTTCAATCAATATCCCCATTCAAGAAATTCCAGCATATGCTAAGCTAATGAAAAATTTGATTTCCAAAAAATTCCTTGTGGATGGTGAAACCATTGAAGTTACCCATGGCTGCATTGCTATGATCACTAGTGCTACGGTGGAAAAGACTGAAGATCTGGGAGCCTTCACAATCCCTTGCATTATTAGGACACATAAATTTGATAAATCCTTATGTGACCTTGGTACAAGATTCTCTCTCATCCCATATGTAATTTAACAAATCTTGGTTTAGGCACTCCTACTCCTACTACAATGAGACTTTTATGGCGGATCGCTCAATCAAGAATCGGTTGGAGTTTTGTATGGTGTACTGGTCAAGGTTGATCGTTTCATTTTGTTGGTAGACTTTGTGGTCCTAGATTGTGAAATTGAACAAGAAATACCCATCATCCTTGGGAAATTATATTTGGCAAACGAGATAGCAATTGTTGATATCGAGCAAAGAAAAATGAAAATTTTGGATTCAAAAGGATGAAGTGTCTTTACAGGTTGGTAAAAATGAAAAACAACCAACGAAACTTCAAGTGTCATTGATATGGTATAAAAGGAGGTGGATGAAGTATCCCTCAACGATCTAACTTGAAAGTTAAAGAACGTTATTTCTTGATGATAAATTAGGCGCTAGGCAGGAGACAACCCACCAACTCTATAAAAGTAGCTCGTATCCTTTAAATTTTTATTAGTAGAGTAGGTTACATTTTTTGTTATGATTAATCCATGAAATTATGGTACTATGAGGTGTTTTGAATGTGGTTTAGAAGGGGAAGTGTAGTGCATTTGAGTAGTGGACTGAACAGGGAAAAATAAAGGATCAAAAATTAGCCTCAGTTACCACGATCACGGTACGTGTGCTATGGCGATCGAGATCATAACATAACCTTGCTCACAAAACTTTGACTATGATTGCGGTCAAATTAATTTTTATATGAACAGTTGACCTATTTTCCCCTACACTTCTTTAAACAAATTTCTCAGATTGCAACTGATTTTGATTGTATTTTGGGCATCCATAAGTGAATCAACATCCTTTCTGCATCTCTCAATCCAGTATGTGCTTCAAATTTTCTTTTATGCGCGTGTGCAGGTCATAGAATTCATATCTTAGGAATTGCATAGAATTGTGATTTACATTTTAAATATTTTTCTAAATTATGCTTGGTTGGTGTGGTTCGTTGTTGATTTTTGTGTGCACACACTTGGGGAAGTCTTGAGTACCCAAAGTTGTTAGAAATGATAGAAATAGAATGTGCACACTAAGTGTTTGATTAAATTCCCAAATGAATTCCTTAATCATTTTCATATATTCAAATGGCATGTTTGAATATGTAGGGATTATTTTTCATGTTCATAATGTATATTGTTGATTTGGAACATAAATGGTCATTGAAATTGGATGTTTTGAACTTTGAAGAATTTGGTCTAATAATGCCTGAGTTACCGCAATCACCATAACTAGATAGTCTAATAACATAGCATTGTTTTCACATGTAAATATTGATAATTAATGCTTTTGTGACATTCTCACATTTCTTAAGATAAAAAGGAGAGATTATGACAAAACTCATTTCATGGATGCAGAGTGCCAGAATATGTACTATGATGACTTGCCCAGAACCAAGTTACACCCACAAAGAAGCATCTGCTTGGATGGGGTGCCAGAGAAGCTCCTAAGCTCCCATCCTTTCATGATCGCTTGGTGTACACTGGGTGGAGGTGATTTGACCCAGGTCCATTATGATCAAATGAGAATTGTGTTAGAGATTTCTATGCAAATCTCAGTCCAGTCTCTATCTTAGACCCAATTATGAGGATCCAAGGGAAGGTTGTTCACTTTAGAACTGAGTAGATAAATAACATATATCGGCTACTATATGTTGACATGAAACCATATGAGGATAAAAGTTGTGAAACTGGGAAATGGATCACTGATAAGTTGTGACACAATAAAGAGGTTTTATAGGATGCCACAAAGATGGGGATATCATTTGCATGACTTCACAGTTAAGGCTCAGATTTCGTTGGCTATCATCTATAGTTGGATTTATCCTTAAACCAATATGACCTATGTCCTGATGTGAGAGCCTGGATGATTGCATGTAGTTTGAATAACATTTCTCTGAATGTTAGGTGTCTTATTCTACTAGACATATGACATTTCATGCTCAAAGGAAACTCCTTGCTTTTATTCCCATCCTTGATTACTGAGTTTTACAAGAGACCTGGGATTGAAGAGTACCCCAGAGATACTTGGGTGCATCCAAAGACCCCCATTGACCCACTTAAGATTTAGGATGAGGCGCACCTGTAAGTGCAAGAAGAGAAAGATCAACTTAGGCAAGTTGATAGATAAGTACACTAACTCTTGTAGGCCATCCATAGTAGGGACTTTTATGGAGATGTCGTTTGATATTAAAGCAATCAAGAATCTTGTGGTTGGGTTGAATACGGGGCCGGGAGAGCTTTCCATCACCCTTCACTCCTATATTTCTCAATCTGGAGTAGGGAGCCACTATTTCTAGGCTTTAGAGGGCCTACACATCTTTAGCATAGTCACAAAAAGTGCTCAGGGATTCTCAAAAGAAGATGAATAAAAGGGAGAAGAAGAGAGATAAATTCTTCACGAAGATGTGGAAGGGGGTGAATGGCCTTTGGAAGGTCTGGAAACCCAAGGATAGACTTCCTTATCTTATATCTGAGAGTGACTATAAGGTCCCAACTGCATGGTGACATCGCCCAAGCACACACGCAAGTGTAGGTGGTCTACCAAGTAGTAAAGTTTCCATCTAAGATTCAATTCTAGTTTAACTTCAAAGATTAATTTGATGCAAAGGTAACCAAAAAGTGTTTGGAATATTGTAAAATGCAAGTAAAGTAAAAAAATGCATAAAATAAAGATCTTGAAACAATCAATGGATTAAATCCCAGGGTTAAATCACTTTGAACAATCATACTATGTTATTGAACTTCATTCGTCAATTCATTTATCTTGGTTGTTGATTCGTAGGGTTAATTGCATGATCATGTTCTCCCGACCTCTAATTGTTTACCTAATTTAGACCTTACAAATACATATTTGAGTAGGGATGTAATAATCCAATTAAGTTCTTGAATCTATTATCCCACGTTTGAATCAAGTAAGGCATCTAAGTATATCCCCGTCCTAGACACTAATTTCAATTCCTTATTTTATAAAAGAATACAAACACTACTTTGTTTATCTCTGTGTTCTATCTCCCTATTCCCTCTCCTGAGATCAAAAGGTACACAATTAATATATTTTCCAGCTGATCAATCCATCAAATAGTTAAAAAAAAAAAGATGCACACACAACCAATAATGATAAGCAAATTAAATGAACTTAATTCAAAACTATAGTACTCATGTTCTTGGATTTAACCCTGGAAAGGAAGTTTCTAGCCATTCAAGTCATTATCATGATCCAAATGCTTGAATACATGATATAATCTAAATAAAGATTAAACAATTAAGGTAAAACCTAAATAAATATTTAGAAGTCGCTCCTTGATGTTCCAACACTTCTAAAGATAATTAAAATGTGTACAATGATGGATTTATAGAACATTTGTAAGCCAAAGCCAGATAGGAAAAGGATTCCAACAATTTGAGAGCATGGGAGTAGAGGGGGTATCTCCCTATGTATTGCAACGATACATATGGGGCACTAGCTTCTGAAATGGGGAAGTCAAATTGGTCTGAAGTGGGATTGCCACTTCTCTGAGTGTCTTGCAGGCTCTTTGTTCATCAAACATGATGGAAAGATTCTCTTGGTCTTATGCAATTTGAGGAATACAAAGGAGAAGGATTGCTGCACATGCAAGTGCGTGGTCTACCAAGTAGTAAAGTGGCCTTCAAGAAGGCAAGTATCGATCCCACAGGGACTTGATCTAACAATGATTCAATTCTAGTTTGACTTCTAAGATTAATTTGATGCAAAGGTAACCAAAAAGAGTTTGGAATATTGTAAATTCCAAGTAAAGTAAAAAATGCATAAAATAAATATTTTATAACAATAAATGGATTAAAGCCTAGGGTTAAAGTATTTTTAATAATCATACTATGTTATTGAACTTAATTCATAAATTTCTTTATCTTAGTTGTTGATTTGCAGGGTTAATGGCATGATCATGGTCTCCCGATTTCTAACCGTTTACCTAATTGGGACCTTACCAACACATCATTGCAAGGGGATATAATAATCCAATTAATTTCTTTAAGCTATCATCCTACATTTGAATCAATTAAGGAATCTAAGTACATCCCTTTCTTAGACGCTAATTTGAATTCCTTATTTCATAAAAGAATACAAACCCTTGTTTGTTTATCTCTATATTCTATATCCCTAATCTCTCTCCCAAGATCAAAATGTAGACAATTGATATATTTTTAGGATAACCAATCCATCAAATAGTTTAATCAAAGATGAATACACAACCAATAATGATAATCAAATCAAATGAACTTAATTCAAAAAAATAGTACTCGTGTTCTTGGCTTTAACCCTAGAAGGGAGGTTTCTAGCTACTCATGTCATAATCATGATCCAAAATCTTGAATACATGATATAATCTAAAAGAAAGCTAAATAATTATGTTTAAACCTAATAAAACATGTATTAGAATATTCTTGATGTTCCAGGACGTCCAAAGATAATTAAAAACATGTACAATGATGTATTTATAGCACAAGAGAAAGCCAAAGCTGTTTAGGACAAGTATTCCAACAGTTTAAGAGAATGGGAGTAGAGGGGGTACCTACCTGGGTATTGCACTTCTCTAGATAGGGCTGAGCCTACTTTAGATCCCCCGCTATGACTATGGTGTCTGGGGCTCATCGCCTCAACACACTGGAAGTTGCTTCCACGATTTTCATCCTTTATATCATCAATATATCACCATATTCAGAACACAAATCTTCCTACATAATTACACACCATAAATTAGAGATCATAAAAACATAATATTCATGAGGATGAATAAAAAACACAAGCTAACACAAGGCTAGTTTGCATTAATCTTCACTTATTGTTCTGGCTTTAGAATTGACTCACTTGAACCTTGTACCTTAAAAACAAGTTTTTCCACATAATATTACATATTCAAACCATAAGAAACTCATTTAATCACACTAGAATCCATAGGGGTTGACTAAACACACACCTAGCTTAAGCTAGTAGTGCTAGTTTCCACGATTGAACTCTAAAGGACTCATTTAGGTGCAAACTTGTTTGAAAACACTTCGAACCATTGTAAACACATAAATTCATACTTAGATGCATATTTATCTCATTATCAACTCATACAGCATACGAATTATCCTCAAAATAAGGCTAAAAATACTAGAATAGTGACACTAGAATACAAAAATACACCCAACATCACATGGTCAGATTTAAATAATTTTAGAAGTAATTCAAAGATTGAGGGCGATGACATACCTTGATACGGATACAAATGGCACCCTTTACTCTTCTTATGCTTTCTTATTATGCAGTAAGGTCACTGCAAATTTTTAGTTGGGGGTGTCCAACTTTGTATTCATTTATTTTTCCTTGTTCTGTATTATTGAGATATTTGTTAAATTTTTTGATATTGATTTGGAAGATTTTTATTTTTTGCCTATAATAATTGGTCACCCCGAGGGTGCCTACATTTCATAGATTAGTTGTTTGTTTTATTCATAGATTTTAATTTTATTTTTATCTTGTTTGTATTGATATTAGATGATCCTTTACCTATGATAGATTGAGTGATGACATTCTTAAGAAAAAATTATCGTGATTGGGTTTAGAGCCCTAGATGCAGGGAAAGTCTAAGTACGCGTAGCATTGGAGTTTTGGGATCACTTTTATACTTGTGGTGAAGTTTGATTAGTCTCATGGTTTGCCCTTATGAGTGCCAAAATGTGAGACGACGGCTTGGTTTGGTGCCCTCAGTATCAAATTTTTTGTGGTGTAAATGCAAAGCAAACACACCCCCTCCATCAAAAAACATTGAAAACCAAGGGCACGGACGTGAATAATTTTGTAATAATGCTTTACCTCTTTTTGTAACTACAAAATCTTTAGTTTATAGTACATGGTAAATACTTCATTTTTTCTCTAGTAGGAAATGCAATTGAACCTCTTTGAAAATTTTCCATGTCATATATGGTGAGAGTAGTTGGTTAACTCTTATTCTTGCTTGTATCATCTAGAACTTGTCCTGTTAGACTCTCAAGGCTAATCGTGATAATGCTTGGTTGGTGAAATGATCTTAGGCCTTCTTTATGAACATAAGCACCCTCTTTAGCCTAAATTAAATGAATTTGATGATCCATTGATAGGCCAACTTCAAATTTACCCAGTTGTTAATCTAATTCAGTTATTAATTTATATAACCAGCGAGGTATTTTTTTACTTCTTTCTTTTAGTCCAATCAAATTATTTCCAAATTTTATCTCTTTAGGATCAATTATGTTGAATACAAATTTGAAAAATTGGTTCTTTTTTCTTAATTCGTTCTTATCTATTCTTCGTCTGAAAATAAAGAAAGGTCTATCAAATTTAAACTCAATTTTGGTTAGTAACAAGTTCATTGATTAAAGTTAAGAACACATCAATTTTTGTACTAGTACATGCAATAGGACCCTTTGTCACCTATTTTTAGTCTTCAAGCCTTTATTTGGTAACCACATTACAAGACTTGAACCATTTAATGTTTACTCTTTTTTGAACCCTACCCTCCTTGAACATGAAAATACAACTTGAGGCCAAAAGCCTAAGTTAGGGGTGGTAAGTTTGTAATAGGTGACCTTGGACCATGATAGTGTAAGTGGATGCCTAAAATATAAGCAAAGATAGTATGTAAAAAATTAAAAATGAATAGAATCATTAAAAGAATGAAAGCATAGATTGAACAAAAGAAATAATGAGAAGATAATACTTCCAAAGAGATGGGTGAATCAAGGTAGTGAAAATAGGCATGTGTGAAGTTGGAAATAAATTAAGTGACCTCTGATTCAAAGTTTGGTTGAATAAGTATGATGTGGATTTCCAAGGTGGGTGAAGTCACTTTATTCCGAAATGATATCATACTCTTTCACCGAGCCTACATTACAAGTTTAAAAAGGCCCTTTGGTATCTACAATCAAGTGTACTCATAGTAGTGGCGATTAAAAATAAGGGGAAGCATATGGTATGATACTCGTTCGTATTGAGGGATTATTTATGAGAGAAAGTAATAGAACTCAAATCCCTCATTGAAAGATAGATAATTTGGTGTGTGGGATTTCCTTTTTGTATGGAGGCATGTAGACTAATTGAGGCAGGTGAAATTGTCATCTTCTAAAAATAAGGCAAAGGAGTGTAGTTGAGTTGTTATCAATTGAGAGTCACTTCTAAAGAGTTAATAATCATTGCATTGTTGTTATTTAAAGTCTTTTGTGTCTTTGAGAATGTGCTTCATAATAAAGGGAGTTGTTAGAATAGCTTACCATGCTTGAGAGCTACTTGTTGGTGCTAATCAAGTTCGAAGTCATTGTGATCATTTGATCATATAAATCGGCTTAAAATTGCATAGTCTCATTAAGTAAGAAGTAGTGATGCTTGAGGGAAAGCAAAGGTTTAAGTTGGGGTGTTGATGAGCGGTAAATTTACCACTCATATACATCTAAATTTGTGCACACTACTATGATTAAATAGTGTACATAAGGAAAATTTGCAATTTGAGTGCACTAATTCCCTTGGTTTGTAGGTTCATAGGTAAATGGAAGAAAACAAGTAAAGAGAGATAAAAAAATAAACAAAAATGGCAAAGGAGTGCAAAATCTGGAAAATCAAGAGCAGGGATTGACCTTAGTTACCACGATCGTGATCTAAAGGCTGCGATCGTGATCTAAAGGCTGCGATCATGTCCAGTCAAGGACAAGTCAAAGAATGGTGATCGCAATAGGTTCAACGTGATTACAGGAGTCACGATCACCATCAAGAAGCAGCAATCAAGGTGGAGCAAAAAATATCCCAGGAGCAGATTCATAATTTCCCACAGCTGGTTCCAATCCTAAAATAGGAAAAACCCTTTCATTTATACATATCTTAAAACAAGAATTTAGATTTTGGGCATTGTAAAAATCCTACAAAATTGGGAAATATTATTGTAGTTAATTTTCTAAGGAGTTTAGTGGAAATTGACGTTAAATTTAAAGAACATCATTGCTTACATCTCCAATGAAAGCTTTGAATGTGAATTTAGATATCTCTTTACACAAACTTCATGAGTAGCTAAACATCTATCTTGGGGTTATGTTGGAATAGGGTGGAAATGTTTTGGGGTTTTGATTGTTAGTGTAGATTCTCGGGTAATGATGTTCACTAATGCTTGATTGTCAAATTGGAATTTATGGGTGAAAGCCCCAAATTACCAAAATCCCACATCATCTTTGAGAGAGGAATGCGGGTATTCATTTAGATCCCATGTCATCCTTGAAAGAATGATATGGGTGACAAGTATTTGTAAACAATAATTAGATGTTAGTTTATCCTTATATTATTTCAGAAATAAGGATGGATTGTGAATTTACTATGTCATAGGCATCTTCCTAGAAATAGGGATTCCCAATTGAGGTTGTAGTTAATTTGTATGCCACATCGATGAGGTATCTGAAAGGGTCCATGGGTCAAATTTTTGTGTTTGGTTGAAAAACTAACATCAAAAACCCAAACCTAGCCTACCCATATGGTCATTAGTTAAAGTTCTCATCTGAGTATCGTGAACCCATGCGTTATTTCTCCTAGGAAAGCATAATCGAAAGATTATTCTCATATTTAAATCTTAACTATGATATTATTCTAAATTGGTATCTCAATTACTTTTTGTTCAACAACTTTCCAAATCATAACCCCCAAATTTTAACTTATGTCTTACTTTATGTTTACATTGTGAGTAAATACTTTGTAGCTTTCAATAATACATAGGAATCAAATACCAGTTACACTCTTCGTGGATTCAACCCCAACTTAAGTTGGGTTATTATATTTGACAACAATTACCCTACACCATAACAATGGCATAGGTAAGCATGATCAAAATACAAGCCAAGTATTCTCATCTTTTCTCTACAGATTCTGATCCAGTATGAGGCAATGGTTTTTCTTATGTGATTCTCTCATTTTCTATCTCAGTTGTATAACCATCCTCATGTCATAGCATACATTCATTAATTCATTTCAGTCCATGTATCATGTTTCTGATTTAGTTGCTTAATCATGATTTAGCTTATAAATATTCGGTGTACGATCTTAGTTTTCCTAGTATCTCATCTTATACAATTTCATTCGGGGATGAATGATCCTAAGGGAGAGATATTGTAATACCCCACAAGATCCTAGTCATGTTTTTAGATCTTACTTATGTTTAAACAGGTTCAAGTCATATAATTCATACTAAGTACAAAAGACAGCCAATTTAAGACCCCAAGAATGCGAATATTTTAAGTTTGGCCTTCACGAGTCCAAAATGTTGAATTTGAGTTAAACTATGTTTAGGGGTGTTAAAAGGGTCATCCAAGAGAGTTTTAGAATTTTTGAAATAGTTTCAGGGTATTTTTGGACCATTGAGGCAGAGTTCCTTCATGATATGGGCATGTCACGATAGTAGGACCTCCGCGATACATGACATTTCATGGAGGTTAGCCTTGGCAATACACACCGCATCATGGAGGATAGCCTCTACGATAACCTCCGTGTCATGAAGGCTATATTTTCTATAGTATTTTCATTAACTTATAGAGGGGCATTTTTGTCTTTCCCCTCACCCTAAACAGCCAAATTGATAAATTAAAACCCCAAAAGGGGCATCAATTGCCCATTCTGCATCAGTTATCATATGTAAAACCATCCCCCTTTCCCAATAACATAAAATCAAGACTTTTATAAAGAATTCAAGTATTCAAAACTATCCCCCTTTCAAAAGAACGTAAAATGAGGCCTATTATCGATAATTCAAGCATTCAAGGTCCAAATTCCCAGATTTTTCTTCAATAATTGAAGAAATTAAGGTATGTAGAGTATTGGTCAATGGGTTCCTTCCACCCACTGAGTCCCAAAATCCTTTTTGTTCAAGTATGAATTCTTTATCCTTTTTTCATGGTATTTAAATGTTAAGTATGAATTTACTCCATGATTTATTAGTAAGTTTAAATTCATTCCACGCCAAGTTATTTCCCCCATAGGAATTATCTTATTACATATTTTGAATTTTAGTCACCTATATTATTTTCAGTTAATACCTAGTCAATTTCTCAAGTTATGAAATAAACCACGTGATCAGGTTGTTATCATAAGTTTATCATATTCGCGTACTCATAATCATGAATTCAACTACAGTGTTTTAAATGTTGATTTTGTGTTTAAAGTATTATTCAGTGCTGGAGGGTTATGAACACCCGATACCTATATGTTTACCCATATTTCAGAATTGCAATTAGCAAGTCAGTCAGATCATGATTTTACTATCATACTCAGTTTTTTATGATTATGTTAAGTATTATCAGTTGTGATATCCAGTTGACTTTAAATCTGTACCAGTGTAAGTTCAGTTGGGAGTAAGATTTAGCACCAAGTGAACTTAGGGATGAAGTTTCACCTGCTAGTAAAGGACTGAAACTTTAGTAGCAGTCCCTAAGTTCTAGAACTACATAGCTAGCGTAGGTCATGAGATGTCACACGCTAGTAAAGCACTGACACTCTCTTAGGGGTAACCCTCTAGTAGAGGACTGAAAACCTAGTTATTTGAGATACCAGGTTAGTAGATCCACACATCTAGTGTTAGTACCCGTGGCAAGGTACTGACACCCTTCCAACTGGGTTACAGGTTGGACCCCAATTAGGTCAAATTAGGGCATGTCGGTTACATAATAGCTCCCACTATTTTATTTAGTACTCAGGTTATATCAATATAGATTTGTATGACCAAGTATTTAGTTTATAAATTATTCATTCAGCCAGATTTATAGATTATCTCAGTATATGTTTTACTTGGTCTTGCATTCTTTTTACATGTTTATACATCCATGTTCAGTATCCATATGTATTTTCAATTAGTCCCTATATCACATACAAGTACATTAAATGTACTAACTTCATACTCCCTTTTTTGTAAAATTGATTTTAGAATATAGGTACAGAGGTTTAGTTCCCCAATCACCGTTAGTCAGCTCAGTATCTTTCAGCAGTAGTAATAGTAGTGAGTCCTCATCCACCAAGGACAAGTTATGTTCAGTTATTTTTAGTACTTCTTTTATTTCAATCAGTCAAAGTTAGTTGGGGGTTTTCCCATCAACTACACATATCTTATAGACTTTTAAACTAGATGTGTAGATGGTCAGATATTCAACCTAGATATTCAGCTATTCACTCTTATTTTTGGTTTATTTCATAATTTAGATATGTTAGTATTTGCTTCAGTTTCATATCTTAACAGACTTTTATCAGTTTAACTTCCGCACTTGATGTTTCATTATTATATTATTCAGTGCTCACAGTAGGTACCATATCATGGGTTATCTTAAGGTCATTTATCGCCTTAAGTACTGTGTTACAACTAAGGGGCTACCTTAAGTCTTGAAAGATATTCATAGTCCTAAGAATCATATGATGTCTAAGGAAGTAGTCTTGGGTAATTACAATCTTGGTATCTGAGTTTTTTAGAGTCCTATAAAGCCTAATAAGCCATGTTATGTCGATTCTAGATCGTGGGTATGAAGCACACCACATTTATAAGAGAGAGGCTATGGGATGTATTAGGAACTATCCCTTGTTTCATAATCTTTATTGTTCATTGAAGTTATCTCTATATACTCTAACTTGTGCTTTCACATGACAGAGAATTTCTCCTCATAGAACTTATGCCCATAGAAATAGGGACCAACCAACACCACCAACACCTGTAGACCCATTGAATGAGAATGCCTTCCATGCTGGGTTTTGGGAAATTTTTTAAGTGTTAGCTCAAGTTATGAATGCTCAGGGAAATCACTTACCAGTAGTCCCAATTCAGTAAAATGTTAACTTAGCCACAACAAGAGTTCAAGACTTTGTAAGGATGAACCCACCAGAGTTCTTTGGTTCAAAAGTAAATAAGGATCTATAATGTTTTATTGATGAGGAAAATAAAATCATTTGATTATATATGTATAAAAGAGATAAGTGTGGAATTGGAATCCTATTAGCTGAAAGCTATTGGTGATGACTGGGTTACTATGTGGAAGGTAGACAGGGGTGAAAGTTCAATTTAAATGAGTTCGAATATATTAGAGATATCTTTTCTGGAGAGGTTATTTCCTTGAAAGATGATGAATTCTAAGGTAGAGGAGTTTATTAACCTTAATCAAGGCTCTATGTCAGTGAAAAAGTATTACCTCAAGTTCATCCAGCTGTTTAAATATGCACCATAGTTACTTTTGAATTCCAGGGTTTGTATGAGTAAATTTATTACTAGAGTGTCTGACTTGGTGATCAAGGAGTGTAAGATTGACCTATTGATTGAGGATATGGACATTGCACAATTGATGACTCTTTCTTTGCAAATTGAGGATGAGAAACTAAAGGAATAAGAAAAGGAGACCAAGAAGGATAGGACCAGGTAGTTGGGGTATGGTCATCATAAGTTAGGAAGGGCAAATAATTCTCAATTTTAAAGTCGTTCATCATCACCCATACCATATTCATCTAGTTCCCCCATACCCAGTACTAAGTAGGAATAGTAGGGTAAGACATCAGCTACTAGATCTCAGGGTAGCATTTCTAGGGGAAGAACTAATCAACATGCAAAAAGTATGTAGAAATCATCTTGGTAAGTGCATGATAGGTAGAGATCTTTGTTCATGTATTGGTAATCCAAGCCATAGGCTCAAGGAATACTCTTTGACTAAGAAGGGAAACAGAGATGCTCACCCTCAGGCTTAGGCCACAACTTTATCAGCTCAGTCACGCTTCCTATCTTTATAACAGGGTGCATCATTACGTATTAATAGCAATCAGCATCAAAACCTATTTTATGATCTACCTTTACTCTAGATATAGGATATATCTCTAGATGTACACACTAGTATTCTTTATGTCTTTTACCTTGATGCTTATGTGTTGTTAGATTAGGGGTCAAACCTCTCTTTTGTAACCCCACTGATTGTTGTAAACTTTGGTGTAAGTCCTGAGAGTCTTTCTGAACCTTTTTAAGTTCCACTCTCGCTGATGAATCAGTTGTTTTTGGATGAATATAAAGGAAGTGTCCTATTATAATCTCACATAGGGTTACTTTAGAAGATTTAGCCGAACTAGATATAGTAGATTTTGGTGTCGTTCTTGATATTGATTGGATCCATTTATGCTATCTGTTAGTTGAATATCGTATCCGAGTGGTGAAGTTTTAATTTTCTAATAAGTCACTCCTCGAGTTGGAGGGTAGTTTAGTAACTCCTAAGGATCATTTTATCTCCTATCTTAAAGCCAAAAATCTAATCTCTAAAAGGTGTATCTATCATCTAGTCTGAGACCATAATCCTTTAATTAGTTCATATAGTCGATGAGTTTCCTAAAGTCTTCCCCTGAGGTACCTCCTAATATAGAAACTAAATTCAAGATTGATCTCCTTGTATATACCCACTCCATCTCCATTCCTCCTTAGCATATGGCTCTGATTGAACTTAAAGAGTTGAAGGAACAACTTAAGGACTTCTTAAATAAGGGTTTTATCAGAACTAGTGTTTCTTTAGGGAGTGCTCCATCCTATTCATGTGTAAAAAGGATGGTAATCTCAGAATATGCATAGACTATAGATAGTTAAATAAGTTCGCCATTAATAATAAGTACACCATCCCCAAAATCAATGATTTATTTGACCAGCTTAGAGAGCCCATTGGTTTTTGAAAATTAATCTCATTTCAGTATATCATCAATTGAAGGTCAGAGAGTGTAACACTCTAAACACTACTTTTAGAACTCGATATAATCAATTTGAGTTTATGGTTATGTTTTTTGGGATAACAAATAATCCTATAACTTTTATGAGATTTGAATATGGTTTTCAAGTAGCATTTGGACATGTTCTCCATTGAATTCATAGATGGGATACTGTCTATTCTTGGAGAGAGGGGGAGCATGTGGACCATTTAAGAATAATATTGTAGACCCTTAAAGATCGACAGTTGTTTATGAAATTTCATAAGTATAAACTTTAGTTAGACTCGGTTACCTTTTTGGGGCATGTAAGTTTGGGTGAAGGTATCCATGTAGACATGAGAAAACTGATGTAATGAAGCATTGGTCTAGGCCCATTACTCCATCCAACATTTGGAGATTTTTGGGTTTAGATGGTTGTTACAGGAGATTTGTTAACGGTTTTTCCTCAATAGCCACATCAGTGACCAAGTTGACACCAAAGAAGGTAAAGTTCCAATGGTCAGACAATTGCGAGAAAGGTTTTCAAAATTTAAAGGATAAATTGAGATAAACATCGATTTTAGCTTTTCTAGAGTGATTAAATGGATTTTTGGTGTACTATGACATATATTGAGTTGGGTTAGATTGTGTTTAGATACAACGAAAAATACTAATAACTTATTCCTTTAGAAAACTTAAAGATCTTAAGAAGAATTATCTGACTCACAATTTGGAATTAGCAGTTGTGGTGTTCACCTTGAAAATTTGGAGACATTATTTATATGTTGTGTATGTGTATATTTTCAGTGATCATAAGAGTTCCAATATGTGTTCACGTTAAAGGAGTTAAATATCCGTCATAAAAGATGGCTAAAGTTGCTAAAAGATTATGACATCAATGTTCTCTACCATCCGGGAAAGGCATATATGGTAGTTGATTCTTTAAGTAGGTTGTCTAAAGGTAGTGTAGCCCATGTGGAAAAGGAGAAGAAAGAGTTGGCCAAAGAGGTATATAGATTATCTCGAGTGGGAGTTTGTTTGCATGACACATATGATGGTGGTTTAATGGTTCAGAATGGTTCAGAGTCATCATTAGTAGCTGAAGTGAAAGAGAAACAATGTAATAATCCTATACTTAGGTATTTATGGATGAATTTCATCAAGAAAAGTTTGAATTTTTCTCCTAGGGGGTGATGGTTTCCTTTGCTATTAGGTTCATTTATGTGTTCTCAGTGTCGATGGGTTAAGACAAAGGATATTAGCAGAGGTTTATGATTATAAGTAATCGATTCACCTTAGTTCCATCAAAATGTATCATGATATGTGGGAAGTTTATTGGTATAATGGTATGAAAAAAGACATAACAAAGTTTGTGGCTAGGTTTCTTTATTGATGACAAGTGAAAGTTGAGCATCAAAGACCAGGAGGAATGCTTAAAGATATTGGAATCCCTACTTGGAAGTGGTAGGACATTAATATGGATTTTATTATGGGACTTCCTCACACTAGACGCCAATACGATTCATTTTGGGTCATTAAGGATCGAATGACCAAGTCAATTTATTTCTTGCCAACTAAGATCTCAAATTTTTCTAAAGATTATGCTAAGTTGTATATTCGCAAGCTAGTAAGACTCCATGGAATTCCTTTATCTATAATTTCAAACTGAGGAACTCAGTTTACTTCTCAGTTTTGGAAATTATTTTAAAAAGTCCATTGTATAAAGGTAGAGCTTCATACCGTTTCCCACCCGCAGACAGATGGTAAGGTTGAGTATACTATTTAACCATTAAAAGACATATCAAGCGCTTAAGTGATTGACTTCAAGGTAAATTGGGATAATCATACACTTTTGATTAAGTTTTCTTGTAATAACAATTACCATGAGAGTATTCAAATGGCTACATTTGTACCTTTATATGGACATAGGTGTAGGTCACCTATAGAGTGGTTTTAACTTTGTGAGACTTCTTTTATTAGGATAAATTCTACTCTCACAGCTATAGACAAAGTTTAGTTGATTTATGAGAGGTTGAAAACTGCTCAAAGTCATTAGAAATCATGTGCAGATATTAGGAAAAGAGAATTGAAATTCACAGTTGGTGATGGGGTATTCTTGAAGGTAGCACCCATGAAGGGAGTGATGAGGTTTAGAAAGAAAAGAAAGAACAGTTCCTAGTGTATTGGTCTATATGATATCTTAAAGTTTGTCGGAGGTGTCACTTTTGAACTAGATATTCCATCAAAATTATCCATCATTCATCCAGTTTTCCATGTGTCTATGTTGAAGGAATGCATTGGAGACTCATGCTTAGTAGTGTCCATATAAATTATTGGAGTGAAAGATAATTTGTCCTCTGAGGAGTACCCATTTGAAATTCTTGATCAATAAGTATGAAGGCTAAGCAATAAGAAGTGGCTTCAATGAAAGTTCTATGGATGAATCAGCCAGTTAAGAGAGTAACATGGGAAGCAGAGGCAGATATGATGAATCAATATCCCCATCTATTTTCTCTTAGAATGTAGTCAGTTTGAGCTAAGAAATCCCTTCTAATCTATTCTCCTCACCAGTATCCTTACTCATATTAGTTTAACCTATGAAGTTATGTATAGTTAATAATTTTAGTTACAAAATGATTCTTAGGGTAAGTATTTTTAGTTTCATGGAAAGATAAGCTTTAAACCATAGCCTATTGCACCCATAAGATAGATCTTTCCCCTCTCAACCTTCATTCGAGGATGAGTGTTCCCAAAGGGGAGATAATATAATACCCAAAAATCTCAATGATTTTATTTTGATAGATCTCATGCCATTTAAGATGATTTTTAAGTTGAATAATGATAAGGAATGTTAACGGATCATTGGGAAGTGTTTCATAATTTTTGGAACGAGTTTTGGGACATTTAAGACTTTAAAATAGTAAAGGTTCATATTTAGGTTGTACTACGGAGGCAAGGCACACCCTAACATGAAAATCAGTGGCCTGGAATGATAAAGGAGTTCCACTGATGATGCTGAAACTTACATTCAAGTTTAGATGTTAGGTGGATGTTGAAAATATAATTACAAAACTAGAGTAAGGGTTGGATCCACGAGAAATGCAAACTTAGATTTCAAATCCTACGTGTGTTAGAAGTTAACAAGACATTAACCCGCAGAGTAACATTAAATAACAAGTAAAATTAAATTGAGGGATTTGTTTCAACAATGTTAAACACAACTATAATCAAACATTGTTGCGAGAATTATGGATTTAGAAGTGTTACCAAATTGAGAGAAACCTTGGAGTCATGTTATCCTAGGTGGGAAGTATGCATGGTTTATCAACAATTAGTCCAAGTTTAGTTAATTATTTTGGTTATGCTAGCTTTAGGATCTTGGTGCTAATATTTTGATAAAATACCAAATCTCACTCATGGGTTCTGTCGAACACCTTACAAGTATATCAAATCTACCAATGCACTACCTCAACTAGAACTCTTATTTCTAAGATGATGCTATGAAATAAGTTATTTCAAGCAACACCCTTATTTCTAAGATAATGCTATCAAATAAGCTAATTCAAATTGTTTTTCACAAACACTCCCCACCCACATCACACTTTTGAAGAGGATATGGGACCAAACACAATTGGGATTTTCACTCCTAATTCTTAGTTCAAACATAGAGGAAAAGCAAAACCCATCACAATTAACTAATTAATCAGACTAATCAATCAAAACCCACACATTATTCACCACCTAATCAAGAATAACCCCAAAAGATATGTTTAGATACTCATGAAATTAAAGGAAAGAAACATACCTAAGTTGGCAATAAATTCATCCATCATAAGCAAAGTAAGTATAATCCCAAACTCCAAATTCAATCAAAAGACAAAAATCTCACTTAGAAACACATCAAAAACTAGAAAATTGGATGTTTAAAACATGGAGGGTTTAGCCTTTATATCTTGGGATTAAAGCTTGTGATATTCCAAATTTGACCCTAAAATTTTCTCGACCATCTACGATCGCAGTCTAGGTGTTGTGATCGCAACATTGCTATCACAGTGCTTTGGCTTGCGATTGCAAGTCTTCTATCTGTATGGGATATTGCAATCACGAGGTTTTGGCTTGCGATTGCAACCCGGTTGATTTGTTGATTGATTGGTATCACAAACTACCATTTTGTGACAGAGACATCTGAGGCATAGTCTTGAGTTATACATTCACTCTTTTTTCAACTTTGTTCACTTTCCTTCCTTTCCATCTTTACCTCAACTCTTTTTCATCAGATTCTCCTGTAAGATCACAAACACTGGAAATTAGTGCATTTTATTAAAGAAGTAGCCTCATATATGTGATAAACTCATCACAGTGTGCAAGAGTTTAGATGCGAAAAAGTGGAAAATTTATCACTCACCAACCACATATACTGGTTGCCTCTTCCAAGCCAGTGGTTGCAGCGATGCCAAAACTTCACTTTTCTTTTAAGTTTTAGAGGGTAATTTGGTATTTTACATCATAATTGATCTTAAAAATAGTAATAAGCATATTTTCCCATCCCATAACTTAAATTACATGTTTTCTCTCCTCTCAAACTCTTAAGATCATCCAAAAGAAGGGTTATTCTCCAAAATTCATACTTTCAAAGATCTAATTCAAGTTTCCTTCAAAGATTCACGGTATGTGGGGTTTTAAAAAGGATTATCTTTCATCCTTGTGTCTAAAAGTTAAGTTTTTACTTAAATTTTAAGGATTTGATGCTAGGGTTCATACCCATTTTTCATGCTTTAGAAATTATAAAGTTTCCCTATGATTTAAAGTCCATTTAGCACAAGACTTCACATTTCTGATGTTTTTACTAACATAATTGATATTATAAGGTGAGTTTTATTATTTTGGCATGAAGTTCCATGAGTTGGTAAATGTACACAATGTTCAGCATGACTCTGTTAGTTTACAAGCAATTCAGACTTACTACTTTAGATTACAATTTACCACAACATGATTAAGCTTTTATTTTTTATCTTATGACCTCAGATAATATATGAAATTCACACAGTTATTCATAAGCATAATTTATTAATAGAAAAATTATTGGGGGTAGTATTTAGCACTGAAGGGAGGAGGGTTCACCTTACCCAAATTCCTAGAAACTATGTGCCACCATAGGTTAAATGGATCCTTGCGAGTGATTATCTCTTTTAACCAAATAGGCTCAGTTTAGTGACCACTCCAGCTCAGGTTCTATACCGATGGCAAGATATGAGACAACCCTCCTAAATGTGGGTTAGACATGGGAATCCATGTTTCTCACATAGTTTATATTGATTTTAAGAATCTCTTATAGAAAAGATGATTGAAGAAATTAAGTGTAATGACTCACTCTTTTCATCAGATTATGCTTTACTATTTATGCTCTATGATATTTCAGCTTTCAATTTCTTACATGATCATAGTGAGTCTAGCATACATGTTTTAAAATAATGATCTATATTAGTTTTTACTTACTACATTCACCCCTATACACTTAGTATATTCTAGAATTACGGACCACATTTTTGTTTGTTTGGCTATATTGTTTCTTAATATCAGTTCTAGTGTTTTTCCTCAGTAGTACGATTAGCCATGATCACCGTTTCCTATATCCCGTCAATTGGTGAATCCTAATATTCTGAGGGACAAGGATATGGTCACTTTTAGAAGTTCATCTATTATAAGTTCAGGCTTTATGTTTTCAATTTGGGTTAGCTGGGGTCTTTTTCTATGGCTCTTTAGTAGACTTATATGGCTTGTCAGGACTTGACAATTGGTTTTCTTTTCCTTCAAGCTAGCATAGGTTTCAGTTGATGTTGGATCATAGTGTTATCATTGTGATTGTTTATTTTTTTAAAATATATATTATTAATGTAAGTTTCCAATCATGTTTTGAGTTTATTTATCATGGTTTAGTAATGAGTAGATATCTCATGGGTTAGCTGTGGGCCTACTTGTAGTCCTAAGCACTGTGTGACATCCAGGGGTAGTCTCGGGTTGTTACAATATCAGTATTTCATTTTATTTCATGTTAATTTCAGACAATAAGAGTTATTTGGGGGCTTGTTCCTAGAAACTCATCTAAGTAGAGGCTTTTAGACAGATAATAGAGATTTCGTTTCATGTGATATTTAGTGATTTACATTTTTGTTTTAACATTGATATTTGATATGATTTTTATATATCATTCAATTTATCTACCGCACTATGTTAATCATTTTTCTAAAGTATTCTTAGTATCATGTCAGGCTATGGGTTAGCGTGGAGTCACTTGTGACTTTGGCAGCAAGTTACCACTAAAGGGTAGTCTCAGGTCATGACATAGACTGACATGAACTATTGATGAATAATCATTGTTGTACGTATAGAAACTCCAACTAACCTACAACATGTATATATCCCTAAGAATTGTAGTTTCAGTACAACTATATGTACTAGTAAGCATCATCGGCTAGATAGGGTTAGAAACATATAATAACATATATCAATAAGAAGAAAGTATAACAAGCATACAAGTTTAACAAATAAATATACTTATCTTACTACAACTTCCAAACCTACCATATTTTGTTTTTTTAAGCAATATTAATTTACCTTTAGGATGGGACTAACTAAAATATTCACATTAATAAACATAATCAACATCGCTTATGCACTCACCTTGTCACAACTATTCTATACTTCTACCTTTCTCTCTCAATAATCCTCTTTTATGTCAATCCTCGCTCTTTATTATATATTATCATTAGCCATTGTAATTGCAACAACCAAGACAATTATTAGCCTTAATAACTTCTCGAGAAGGAATACTACAATATGCATCAAGTTAAGAACTCTATACATATGAGGGCAATATTTATACATAATTGAGGATATAAATCATATTCAAACCCTGCTACAATGCCAAATCACATCCATTAACAAAACTAGTTCACTCAAGAAATCATAGCATCTCGTCAAATAACTGATTCACATAAAGAACCATGACATATCACCAATATAACTTGTCCCACTCAAGGAACCATAGAATCTAATCAAATAATTGTTCCACATAAGGAACCATCAACCATATAAATATATACACATATATATATATATATGTACATTCAAATGGATACGAAATATATCAATACATTCAAATGCATTTGGATGAATATGTCAATACAAGATATGTGCAACATCTCTTTCTCTTCCTAATATTATCAACATCATTCTTAATATCATGACCATCATGATTTAAATATTAACAGCATTATCATCAATATCATTAATATTATAAACATCATGATCTTAGTAACATTATCATCATTATCATCAGCTCATAATTATCAATATATATATATATATATATGAGAATACAGGATGCATTCAATAATTATAAGTAATCTCTAAAGGAAAATCACAAATTAAATCAGATACATGCAACAACGATCGAAACATAACTTACAATTAAAGATGATCGAGTAAATATAATCAATAATCACTAGTTTATCATTTCAGATAATAACAAATGTCCACTAACACCAAAAATCACAAGTATGATCGGAGGTAAATTAATCACATGCTCAATTGAGCATTATAAAACACGATTATTAATCACAAACATGTTTAAAGACTAATCAATCAAGTACCTCTTTTTGGAATGCACATTCCATTAGGACTCATATCTACACTCTAATTCATTATCCTATTTTATTCACCAATTTAAATATCTCTTAATTATACTAAACAAATAAATTTAGTTACTAACTAGTAACCCTTACACTTATGTCATGACTAAGTTCAAGGCATTATCTCCTTTTGTCGATTATTGAACCACTTGAATTTATTCAATTTACAATTCGAGTTAGAGTCATTAACTTTAGACATATTACTTTCTAGAACTTAATAAAATTTTAGGTTCTTAAGTTATATCATAACCTCCTCTTATCATTATTAATCCTCATAACTATCTTTTAGTAGGAATATCTCATACTTTATATAAACATAGTATTGGGTTGACCCTTTTAAAAGGTATTAACTACTAGTTCTATAAAATGTCAGACACCTAATCCTTCTATCATCATTCAAATTAATATCTGAAGATCAATAAAATTATCAAGTAATTTTAGCAGTTACAACCACCCATCAAGGGATTCACACCAAACACAGTAACATACAATTTATTATTACACTATTTCCAAAATTATTCATTCTAACTTCATGTCCACAAACCTAGACATAGAATCTCTCATCCACTACAGTTATTATATGCATCTAAACTAATTCTACTATGTATAAAAACATAAGCTATCTAGGCATCAAGCTGCAACAATAAGTAAACTATACTATGGTAGATTTTCTTTCTTCTTTAAGTTTTGAAAGGATAATCTAATAAAAAATAAGTACAAGAGTAATTAATAAATTGTTCTTCAAATAAATACTTTGGGAATTCAAACTCACTATTCTACCCTCATTTATAGTGAATAACAATAACCAAAGGTAAATTAACCACTAACTATCTCTATCATTCTCAATCGATCTCCATTAATGGAGCTTCGAGACTAAAGGCCCCACCTTTATTGAACTAAAGATCCCCAATCATCAAAGTTCATGTTTTGGAACTATAATTTCATACTAGGAAGAATTGATTTATAATCTAAATTAATTCTAGGTGAGAAAAAATATTCCCATAGGTTTTTTCAATGTTTCATGAACCTAGAGTTCTAAACCATATGAATTTCACCATAATTCTCCAAAATAATGATTCTAGAAGATGAACAAATTAATCAATGCTAAAAAGGAGTAAAAGATTTACCTCAACAAATAATTTCCACCCAAATCTAGAGAAAATCTCCTCTCCAAGGCATAGGAATAAAATTTTAGAGTTTGGGCACTAAAATCCCTCAAAATAAGGTTAATATATTACCTAGTTACTGTTGTGGTGGGTAGTTTCTTAGTACGGAAAGTGTTTAGTACAACAGTCGTAACTTTTTATTCCAAACGCGGATTACACAATCGGATGCTTTGGAAAGAAGATTCAAAGATCTTTTATTTGGTAGACTTTTTGACATGACCCAAACCTGGGCTTTGTCGTAATGGACATCTCAAGTCCAACAAGGACAAGAGACCACCCCTGATACCCAATACAACCAATCAACATGTACCCAGATTCGGATGAATTTCAACATCTAACAATATAGAGTAATTTACATCTCAAAGACTTTGGGATAGGTCCATGACCATGACAAACCCAAACAAGTCAAAACATACAATATGAAACTAACAATCATAACATAACCAAATCCATATTCATTTTACAACATACCCAAGTCCACAGTTTGTCCATACAAACCTCTAAAACAAACCAAGAATATTCGATCGGGACAAGCCCCCGACCATAGCCAAAACTAATATCCATGTCTGAACCAATAAAGATAAAATAAACTTAAAGAAAGAAATGGAGCCATTCAAAGTATGGAAGCTCACCACTTCAAGTTAACACAAGTTGGCCCCGGATCCAAGTCACTAAGCAAGAAGTGTGATAGTATGACTAGTCCTTGCATCGTGTTGGGATACAACACCTAAAAATAGTAAGCGGTTAGAACGCTAGCATGTAAGTCAAGGATAAGGATAATATAATGCCAACATTTCAAAACAAATCAACTAATGAAATATATGCATATAAATATATACCATGCCGGGATAGGGAATAAGATTAGCATGAACTTTGAAAATCTTAGCATGGATTATGTATAATAACTGTCTTATATCAAGGAACTAATGGGCTATATGTTCCCATCTCTCCTTAGTTGGAAGATCCCCAGTGCATGTATCCGCATGAACAAGAGAATATCCATAACCGTATATAGCTATATGGAGGACTGAAACATCCCGACATAATTAAATTAACTTAATCACCATTACATGTATTATAGGTGACTCAAACTTCCCATTCATATATTCATTCAGATGACTCGAACCACCCAGTCACAAATACACCTGCACCGGCTAGTGCAATTTCCAGTGTTAGTTCTTCGGAATTCCACTTTTTTAGGCCGACTACACATCCTGCTTTAAAGCCTAATTAAAATACCCATTGTGCAAATACACATCCATTAAACAAATTACTTACCAAGGCATCCCATTGATATTGTCATACCAACACCACTTGCAAATGTACAACATGCCATAACCATTAATAACCAATTGCTCATTTGGGACTCAAACCTATTGTCTAACAAAGACATTAATTCAATATATTATGTTGGGACTCAAACCAATTTAACCAATTAAACTAACATGGTTACTATTTAAATTAATATATAGCCAACAAAGCCTTAAAAAAACATTTACCAATGATTTACAATCTTTAGGCCAATGCTATAGTTCAAAACACAATTCAGTTTGTGACTAGTTTGCTCTCTTAGACATTTTCACAAACACATTAAGGGCATACCATTACTTAGGCCAAAGCTAAAGTAAAAACCATTTGGTTTAGGGTTAACCATGACCCAATTGTTAAACCATAATTATCAAGCATCCAGATGTGTAAAACCATCATTAAAACATGTATAAACACAATTAAAACCAAGAGTAAATAATACTCAATAATATACAACAAAACCCTCAACATTAGTTTTCAAAACCACCATTAATGATTCATAATCAAAGATTTAAACACATTATTTTTATTAACTAACAATGAGGAAAGAGTCGCATGTCTTATTCATGAAGATTCACGAAAAGAACTTGACTCTTAAGCCTCTAGATAAACACTAGAAGAAAACCCTAGCCCAATCTTCTTGAGAAAGCTTAGAGATTGTTTTAAGAGTGTTTTAATCTTTCAATGTGTGTTATGAGAGGCCAAAAAGTGTTTTAATATGTGGGGTCCTAAGGGTTTTGAGGTAGGAAATATCTACAGTACCCTCATCATAAAAGTTGTCAAATAAACTAGTTTGGGCACCTTACTCGTACCCAATCATACGAGTGGTACCCTAAACTCGTACCCTAGATAGACCTCAAGGTTTTGACACTATTAATCAAATGATTGACCTACTCTTCTTGTACCATTTCTATGTATTTCATACAGAGTCTAGTTGTAAATTGGATAGTAAGTGGCATAGGACACACTGTTTACCATATTACTTGGCTCATAAGTCATACCCATATCATACGACTAGTAAGCTTAAGTCATGTAATGGCCAAAGAGTTTAAAATCCAGGAAATTTCCAAGGGTCAAACTTAGGGTGTTTTAATTCTCCCCCACTTGGATCATTCATCCTCGAATAAAGGGTATAGGCAAGCATAAGCATGATTTAATACATTATTACCCATCAAATCTCCCTTTAACAAAGTCAGGAAACAAAAGATGTTAAGATTAACACATACCTTAAGCATGAATATCCAAAATGGGGCACAAATGCGGATACTTGGACTTCATGTCTTTTTT
Source organism: Capsicum baccatum var. pendulum (assembly GCA_030864225.1). NCBI lineage: Eukaryota > Viridiplantae > Streptophyta > Magnoliopsida > Solanales > Solanaceae > Capsicum > Capsicum baccatum. The sequence goes on from CM061560.1 coordinate 166,157,638, forward strand.
CGCTTTCCAAGTATCTTTTTTAGCCTTATGGTTCCTCCAAAGAACCTTTATCAAAGACACATTCTTTGACAACAATGGACAAACTTGACAATCCAATATCTCAATTGGTACTACCTCATAAGATAAGAAATCCAAAATAGCCAACCTTTCTAAAGGAACAACCCATAAAGTATAACCTACACTATAATACCCCATACTTTTCTAGCTTTATTTCGCTCCTAGAATGTCAAAGGGTTGCTTTAAAAAAGAATATCTTTTTTTTACATGCAAAATTTTCCAGATTTATACCTTTAATTGTGTGGGAAATTGAATAAGCTTTACATCAATACCAAATTTACCTAATTCCGACAATCGGTGAAGAAGTTAGAGCATTTTTAGTAATGCAGTGTTCCACCTGGGCACTCACCGCGTTGTGGTGGATGCCAAATTGACAATCATTACATTCTAATGGACCTCCATGATATTGGAACATTGCAGAGAGGTCCAAATTCCTAATTGTCAATTTACAGTGGCATAACGTGATAGCACCACGTAACGCTAGAGTGCAAGTCGTTAAAGCCTTTTAATCTTGCCAAGAGAAGCTTAGCACTCAAAAAAAAATAATTTGGCTAAGGGTTGAAACATTCTCATTTAGACATCCGATCTTTGGGTATTTATTTGACGACCTTATCAACAACCGTTTTTTAAATTTCAAGTTGTGCTGTGATAGGGAAAGGTCTTAGTACATTTCGGGTGAGTTTCGAAACTTATAGAGTAGCATAAGAGCATGTTTGGTGTGCTAAACCAGTAGCAAAAGGTGCTGGTGAGGCGCCCAATTTCCAGCATTTCAGGGTCAACTTGTAACAATCATAACTTTTGGTATATATTAAACTGGGAGAGCTGCTATATATCAAATGAAAGCACTATGAATCTTATTTCCAATGCAATTAGTTTCATCCAATTTGAACATTGTAGTAAAATGTTATGATCAATTTACTTCAGTCTATCAAACCAGCAACAAAGGGACAACTGTGTCTTCCTCTCTTTACTTAAGGGCATTTTGTTCATCTTTCACTCCTATATATACACCACAAACATGGGATTTGAGTCATTTAGTAGCCAAATATACTCCCTTTTGGCAAAGTCTCTCAAGAACAAACACCCTCAATTCCAAAATAAAAATCAATATCCCTCAAAATTCAATCGTAGGAACTTGAAAATAATTTAAGATTTGGAATCCCAATTGCGATAGCTACAAGGAGCACCTATCAATCTTACGTATAGAATTCTGGAATCAAGATTTCATCCGGATTCATAAACTTCAGGTATGCAAGTATTGATTTTTGGGTTCCTTCCACCCAAGAAGCTTAAGAACCTTTTTTCCTAAATTTAAAGATTTTATTTTTATGAGTTTTATGATTTATGTGGTATGAAATTTGTGTTATTTATGTTTTTGAAGTTAAATTTATGTTGTGATGATAAATACTCAAGTTTAGACCCTAGTATGTGTTGATTTTGTTGTGTTCATGATAAAGTCTTTTTTTAGAAGCATGTAAAATTATATAATTATGTTAATTGGTGTGATAATTTGTTGTAAGGCTAAGATGTGTAAAGCGTGATATTGTTATATGCTAAATAATATTGGAAATAATTATATTTTCCATGTATGTTTAAATCTTTGGGTGATGAATTGGTTGATGGAGTCAAAATATTTATAAGTAATAATTGTTGAATAACTAAAGCATGCTCCCTATATGTTTGATAAAATGTCTATATGAAGAAAATAGTACCATTGTAGTATGTTAAGTATAAAATCCATGATGTTTATGATAAATCCTTCAAGATTAGTTGATTTCATAGATTTTATATTGGATCTAAGTTTGACATTAATTATGATGTAAGATTGAGTTTAATTCCATGATTTACCTCAAGATTCATGAAAATTAATTAGTTGTGGTATGATTTATGTAACTACAAGTTGGATGAATCCTCCCTGAGTGGATTTAAGTGTATTCATGATTATATTATTGATTTGATGTATAACCCATGACTAAGTGTATGATTTATGTGAAATTAATAATTATTATATATGTAGTACTATGTGAACTCATATTAGGGCTTTGAGATGGTGAACTTGGTGTTGGAATTGTGATATTAAGTATTGATTAGTATTATGATTAAATACTATGCCTTCCAAGTATTTGATGAATGGTTGTGTGAATTAAACAAAATAAATTATATCATGTAAACATGTGTACTAGTTCATGTCATTCAAGTTCTTGATAAAGTGCTCATGTGAAGAAAATAGAGTCATTATAATATGTTCACAAGAAATTCCCAAGCTATGTATAAGTTAAGCATGCCAAGTGTTTGTTAAAAAGCTTTAGTGAATGGATGGTAACATGTTAGCATGAAATCCTTAATTGTATACACTTGAAAGCATGATATATATTTATTGCAAGATTTCGTGGGATAAATTATGAAATATTGGCATGTATTCCCTATGCAAATATATATTAGTATTTCCAAGTGTTTAAAGTGATGTTTTATTGAGTATATGTTGAATTTATTACTACGATGTGGATTTCCTTGTTCAATAATTCATGAGACGATAGCATGTCTTTATATAAAAATTTACATGTTAAATACTCCCAAGTACTTGAAGTGATACATCCTTGATCATATTGTGAATGATAGACTATTGTGATGACATTGATGTGATGTTAGTCATATATTCAAGAGTCGATTCCTGTCAGTTGCCTTCCATTGAGTCTTGGGGGTACTTGTACCCGAAAAATATAGTTGTGTGCCTAGAGCCGAGTTAGTCTCAAGATAATATCAGTCATGCTATGATCAGTAGAATTCAGCCAGTGACAGAACAATAAGAAAACTCAGTAATCTCAGTGTATAGTCTAATCAAGTTCAGTACTCAGTTCAGATCTCTACCGTATTCAGTATTCAGTCAAGGCTTCAGTAAAGCTTAGTAGTATACAAAAATCTATAGCACTTAGACAGAAATTAGAATTCAGTAGTATTCCGTCAGATACAGAACCAAGTAAACTCATCCAGACCAGTAAAGTAATATGATCAGTAGCAAGATTTAGCTCAGCCTAACTTCTGTTAAGAACCAGTTCAGTGTCTTTCAGTTGGGAGTAGAATTCGACCGCGTGAGCTAAAGGATGGGAACTCACCTACTAGTAGAGGGTGTGATTCTTGGAAGCAATCCTTGAGCTTCAGAACTACATCGCTAGCGTAGGTTGAGACATTATACCTGCTAGTTGAGGGTAGATAAGGTGGCTTGACCTATTAGATAAGGGCTCCACCATTCTTGTTTGAGTACCTGATAGATGAGGGTCACATAAAGTTGTCTTTACCAGTGGCGTGGTACTAACACCCTTCCAACTAGGGTATAGGTTAGACCCCGACTTAGATAGTTGGGGCATGTCGGTTATATGACTACTTCCCACAGTCTCAGTTTCAGATTCAGTCTCAGACTTCAATAAAGAGCTCAGTTCAGCGTATAGAATTCAAGGTTGTTAGATACATGCCACCAAGTATGATTATTTGCAAATTTGAAGATCCATTGCTAGATAGGCCGATCTCAAAATCAGTTATCAAGTTGTATTATTATGCATAGATTCAGAGACTTCCTGCTAGATAGGGTTGATCTCAGATTCAGTCAATCATTCTTATTATTATTAGATTCGGAGACAACCTGTTAGATTGGGTTGCTATCAGTTTTAGAAGCTTCAGATACTCATAATCTCAATATGTTCAGAAATTTTAGAATTTTAGTATAATCAATATTAGTTACCAGAGTTAGTCCGAGTACGCTCAGTGACAGTATGCGCCGTATGTTCAGTAATTACAGATTCTTTATGTATGCTAATCCAGCTCTTGCATATTATTCAATTAAGTTATGTTCATGCATAAGCCTTTGTATTTAGCCTTACCTCATTTGCATACTCAGTACATTCCAACATACTGAAGCATTTGCGCTATGGTGTTGTAATTTTATTTGACACTATAGATTCAGAGACACAAGTTCCAGATCAGCAGTAGCAGTTTAGTACTCAGTTGTGAGTCCTTATATTCTAAGGATATATTATTATTTTAGCACATTATTATATTTAGTTTATTTTATTATATGGAGTTAGTTGGGGACATGTCCCATCAACTCCATAGTCCAGATAGTTAGAGGATTTTTGGATAGTTGTATAAGTATTCAGTTTGCAGATTTATGTATTTTAGATATTTTAAACCTTACGGCAAGTTTTTGCTAGTTTTCCGCATATATTTTATAATATTATGCAGTGAACAGGTACAGATATCAGAAGAGGGTTAGCTTGTGGTCCTTCAGGATCATAAGCACTGTGTGGAGTTCTGATTATAGAAAATCGAGGCATGATAAACTTAGTATCAGAGCCTAAGGTTCAATAGGTGTCCTAGAAGTCTGAAAATCCAAATCTAGTAAAGTCTTATAGGTGTGTAGCGCACCACATTTATGTACAGGAGGCTATAAGATGTTTTAGAAAAAGTTTCCCTTCTTTCATATCTCAGATCATGTTATATAAAGGTTCTCTAAGAGACTTATGTAGACTCTTATCATGATATACTCATGTCATTTTTACCTTACTTCCAAGGTAACAGAAGAACTGAAGCCCATATTCTTTTATATAGAACTTTCTCAGATAGACCCCCAGAGATTGTTTCGGAATGGTGTTCTCTAAATTTGAGCAGAGTATTTTGACGGGGTTAGTTGTATAAGAAGTAAATCAGTAGGCTTGAAATAATGTATGCAAGAATCTAAGTATAGTAACCCAAAGATTTTATATGTTGTTGATGGAGATATAGCGGTAAGTCTCATGGTGTGGATAAAATATAAGTTTAAGAGATGTAATATTTGAAGGCTAGGATAAGATTAGCATGGTTGTTAAAGATTTATGGATATTCATGTTATGCTTTAAAAACTAAGCTTGAATCTTTGAAGAATTTAAGTTTGTGAACTCAAACTAAGTATTAAGGTGTGAATATGGTGTTAGTAGCATATAAAGAAATAGAAGCAAATAATTTATTTAGTAAGAAAAGGATGTGATGAAAGAGTGTGAGTATGTGAAGATAATTGTAGAAGTTAAAGGAAGTTAAAGAGTTGTATTCCAAGAGATAGCATTAGCAGTGAGTTTATACTTTCAGGTGCAGTTTTTAAGATGAGTTTATCCTCCATACATATAATTGTGCATCGTTGTATCCTGGTCTCGAGTAGATTGATTATAGCTCAGTTTAGAGAGTAGTAAAGTGTTCACAAATTTATGATAATGGCTTGAGGTGAAGGGGGAGATGCTTTATAACTCCCCGTAGTTATCAATTCTTTAAACCCATTTGGGTTCATGCTCAAATTTTCATTACAAGCTTTGCGTCAATTATCATTGCATAGTAAGTCATGCATTCATGAGAACAGCTCAGTCACACATTCATGCCTTAGATTGTATGTCCATTATGAGAATTTAGCTTCTAAGTATCTTTAACTGTGTATTCCATGCATCAGATATGCATGTTCAATGTAAGAACTCAGTATATCAGCAGTTCCAGTCATAGAATCATGTTTGTAATATTCTCGTCCCTTAAGTAAGCTCAGTTGATCAGTATTATTAGCTTAGTCAGCGACATTCGAGAATGAATGTTCCCAAAAGGGAGATAATGTAATACCCCATAAGATTTTTCAAGTCATTAAAGCCTTTTAATCTTGCCAAGAGAAGCTTAGCACTCAAAAGAAAATTTGGCTAAGTGTTGAAACATTCTCATTTATCCGATCTTCGGGTATTTATTTGACGACATTATCGACATCAATTTTTAATTTTCAAGTTGTTTTACGATGGGGAAAGGTCTTAGTAGCGTAAGGGCACGTTTGGTGTGCCAAACTAGTAGCAAAAGGCGCTGGTGAGGCGCCCAATTTCGAGCATTTCAGCATCAACTTGTAACAATCATAACTTCGGGTATATATTGAACTGTGAGAGCTTCTATATATCAAATGAAAGCTCTGTGAGTCTTATTTCCAATGCAATTGGTTTCATCCAATTTAAACATTGCAGTAAAAAGTTATGATCAATTTACTTTACTCTACCAAACCAGCAACAAAGGGACAGCTGCGTCTTCCTCTCTTTTCTTAAGGGCATTTTGTTCATCTTCCACTCCAATATATACCAAAAACATGGGATTTGAGTCATTTATGAGACAAATATACTCCCTTTTGGCAAAGTCTCTCAAGAACAAACAACCTCAATTCAAAAATAAAAATCAAGATCCCTCAAAATTCAACCGTAGGAACTTGAAAATAATTTGAGATTCGGAATCCCCATTGCTATATCTACAAGGAGCACCTATCCATCTTACGTATAGAGTTATGGAATAAAGATTTCATCCGAATTCATAAACTTGAGGTATGCAAGTGTTGATTTTTGGGTTCCTTCCACCCAAGAAGCTCAAGAACCCTTTTTCCTAAATTTAAAGATTTTATTTTTATGAGTTTTATGATTTATGTGGTATGAAATTTGTGTTCTTGATGTTGTTGAAGTTAAATTTATGTTGTGATGACAAAGACTCAAGTTTAGACCCTAGTATGTGTTGATTTTATTGTGTTCATGATAAAGTCTTTTTTTTAGAAGCGTGTATAATTATGTAACTATGTTAATTGGTGTGATAAATTGTTGTAAGGATAAGATGAGTAAAGCGTGATATTGTTATATGCTAAATGACGTTGGAAATAATTGTATTTTTCATGTAAGTTGAAATCTTTGGGTGATGAACTTGTTGATGGAGTCATAATATTTATAAGTAATAATTGTCGAATAACTAAAGCATGCTCCCTACATGTTTAATAAAATGCCTATATGAAGAAAATAGTACCATTGTAATGTGTTAAGTCTAAAATCCATGATGTTTATGATAAATCCTTCAAGATTAGTTGATTTCATAGATTTTATATTGGATCTAAGTTAGACATTAATTATGATGTAAGATTGAGTTTAATTTCATGATTTACCTCAAGATTCATGAAAATTAATTAGTTGTGGTATGATTTATGTAACTACAAGTTGGATGAAGAATCCATGAGTGGATTTAAGTGTATTCGTGATTATATTGTTGATTTGATTTATAATCCATTTCTAAGTGTATGATTTATGTGAAATTAATATTATTATATATGTAGTACTATGTGAACTCGTATTAGAGCTTTGAGATGGTGAACTTGGTGTTGGAATTGTGATATTAAGTATTGATTAGTATTATGATTAAATACTATGCCTTCCAAGTATTTAATGAATGGTTGTATGAATTAAACAAGATAAATTATATCATGTAAACATGAGTACTAGTTCATGCCATTCAAGTGTTTGATAAAGTGCTCATGTGAAGAAAATAGAGTCATTATAATATGTTCACAAGAAATTCCCAAGCTATGTATAAGTTAAGTATGCCAAGTGTTTGTTAAAAAGCTTTAGTGAATGGATGGTAACATGTTAGCATGAAATCCTTAATTGTATATACTTAAAAGCATGATATAGATTTATTGCAAGATTTTGTGGGAAAAATTATGAAATATTGGCATGTATTCCCTATGCAAATACATATTAGTATTTTCAAGTGTTTAAAGTGATGTTTTATTGAGTATATGGTTAATCTATTACTACGATGTGGATTTTCTTGTTGAATAATTCATAAGACGATAGCATGTCTTCATATAAAAATTTACATGTAAAGTATTCCCAAGTGCTTAAAGTGATACATCCTTGATCATTTTGCGAATGATAGACTATTGTGATGACATTGATGTGATGTTGGTAATATATTCAAGAGTCGAGTCCTGTCAGTTTTCTTCCTTCGAGTCCTGGGTGTACTTGTACCCAAAAAATATAGTTGTGTTCCTAAAGCTAAGTCAGTCTCAAGATAATCTCAGTCATGTTATGATCAGTAGAATTCAGTCAGTGACAGAATAGTAAGAAAACTCAGTAATCTCAGTGTTCAGCCTAATCAAGCTTAGTACTAAATTCAGATCTCGGAAGTATTCAGTATTCAGTATTCAGTCAAGGCTTCAGTAAAGCTAAGTAATATACAAAAATCTATAGCACTTAGACAGAAAGTAGTATTCCGTCAGATACAAAACCAAGTAAACTCATCCAGACCAGCAAAGTAATACGATCAGTAGCAAGATTCAACTCAGTCTAAGTTTAGTTAAGAATCAATTCAGTATATTTCAGTTGGGAGTAGAATTCAGAATCGAGTGAGATCAAGGATGGGAACTCACCTACTAGTAGAGGGTGTGATTCTTGAAAGTAATCCTTACTCTCCAGAACTACGTCGCCAGCATAGGTTGAGACATTATACCTGCTAGTTGAGGGTAGATGAAGTAGCTTGACCTGTTAAATGAGGGCTCTACCATTCTCGTTTGAGTGCCTGATAGATGAGGGTCACATAAAGTTGTCTTTACCAGTGGTGCTGTTCTGACACCCTTCCAACTGGGGCACAGTTTGGTCCCCAATTTAGCTAGGCGGGGCATGTCAGTTAGATGACTACTTCCCACAGTCTCAATTTTAGAATCAGTCTCAGACTTCAAGAAAGAGCTCAGTTCAGTGTATAGAATTCAAGGTTGTTAGATACAGGCCACCAAGTATGATTATTAGTAAATTCAAAGATTCGTTGCTAGATAGGTCGATCTCAAAATTAGTTATCAAGTAGTAGTATTATCCATAGATTCAGAGACTACCTACTAGATAGGGTTGATCGTTGATTCAGTCAATCATTCTTAGTATTAGTAGATTCAGAGAAAACCTATTAGATAAGGTTGCTATCAATTTCAGAAGCTTCAGATACTCGTAATCACAGTATGTTCAGAAATTTCAAAATTTTAGTATAATCAGAATTAGTTACAAGAGTTAGTCTGAGTATGCTTAGTGACAGTATGCTCAATATGTTCAGTAATTACAGATTCTTTATGCATGCTAATTCAGCTCTTGCATATTATTCAATTAAGCTATGTTTATGCATAAGCTCTTGCATTTAGCCTTACCTCATTTGCATACTCAGTGCATTCCAACGTACTGACACATTTGTGCGATGGTGTTGTAATTTTATTTGACACCATAGATTCAGAGACACGAGTTCCAAATCAACAGTATCAGTTCAGTACCCAGCAGTGAGTCCTCATATTCCAATGATGGATTATTATTTTAGCACATTATTATATTTAGTTTATTTTACTAGACGAAGTTAGTTGCGGACATGTCCATCAACTTCACAGTTCAGATAGTTAAAGGCTTTTCAGATAGTTGTATAAGTATTCAGTTTGCAGATTAATGTATTTTAGATATTTTGAACCTTATGGCAAGTTTCCGCCAGTTTTTCGCATGTATTTAATAATATTACGCAGTGAACAGGTACAGATATCAGAAGAGGGTTAGCTTGTGGTCCTTCAGAATCATAAGCACCGTGTGACATTCCAGTTATAGAAAATTGGGGAGTTACAAATTTGCACTCGTCCTTTTCCAGTAACTTAACATGATTTCACCGCATCACGGTGAAGGTGTAATTGTCGTACTCTTGATCCATTATTCTAATTCTTTTTTCATGACTTTAATACTAATATGTGAAGTCCTTATTAGGGGAATAATATTCACATAAGTCACTTAGATCCTAGTGGAGCTAAGAACATTAGATTCATCCAACATTTGGCATTCAATCCTACAAAGGTCTACTTTAAACGTGTATAACTTTTTATATACATGGAATTTTTCTTACCAAAGCCCACCATCAAAATTTTATATATTCGAATTATCCTTCCAACGATACCAATTTTGCAAAAATCCAATAACCGAACAAAAAGTTATAGCAATTTTAGTTTGAGATAGTAAGCTTCCGCGATTGTAGCGCATCGCGCTAAAGGGCAAAATCGAGATGCCGTTTATGAAAATTTACTTTAAATTAATAAGGGTTAATGGAATATTTTACCACCTCAATCTAGGTCATAAAAACACGATCTAAGATTTCAATTGGGGCATTATTTGCCCCCATTCTGAATTTTTTCCCTCAAGAACAACCCTAATCAATTCCCTCGAGAATCATTAATTCCATCTTCTTTTATTCAATAAAAAGATCAAGAATTTAGTATTTCTAATCCAAGAAATTCAAGAATGATATCAAAATCATCTTCAAAGGCTTCAAAGTTCAAGCTTTTACATTCAATTTATCAAATCCAAACTGTTCAGGTATGTGGGGTTTGAACAAGGACAATTCTTTCATCCTTGTGCCCAAAACATGTTTTAAATTACAAAATTGTTTGATTTTGTGTGATTTTCCCTGAAATTAAAATTAGGGTTCATACCCAATGTTGTCATTTACAAGATTATTAGATTTCAAGTGAATTATAAGTTGAATTATATGTTTATGTTCATATTTTCATGCTCAATTCAGAAATTTCCAAATTTTGAGATGTTTTATCAATATTTTCATTATCAAGCATGATTATTATGATGATTTAACATGATATTGATGCATGGGTTTTTATCCCAAAATTGAATGTTATTTTTTCAAGAAAGATGATGCTTTAAGCATCTTGTGAGCATATTAACTTTAGTTTTCAGAAAAGCTTTGATCTTTGATAATCAGTTTAGTTATGGAATCCACTTTATAGAATTTAGACTAGCTTTATTTACAGATTTAAACAGAGAAATGCATATTTGGTTTTTGATAAACCCTTATGGTAGTCTTAAAGTGGATTTCCAACAAAATGAGCGTAGTAAATAAAAAGGGAGTAGTATTTAGCACCGAGTGAAAAGTGTGGATTTAGTGCATCCTACTTCCACAGAACTACGTAGACAATGTAGGTACTAATTATCAGATTATCCCCACTTCTAAATGGATGCTAGATTTAGCTTGTGACCGATCACATGGGTAGGTTATACTCCCTGGAAAGAGTATGACACCTATTCCCAACGTGAAGTTTCTTCCTTAGGAGGACGTGACGTTGGACTCCATGTTGCTTGCATGGTTTATGTCAGTTAAGAGAACCTCCCTTGTAGAAAAGTCCTTAAAGTATTTTTTTTCTCCTACAGCTTAATAGTAAAGATTTTCAGATTATCTTCTAAAACTATTTTCCCTAATAGTAAAGGCTTTCAGAAAAGATTAATAGAAAAGGATTTTAGAAATCTAAGTGTGAAGGCTCACAAGTTTTACTCAGATTATGATTAACCGAAAGATATTAGCTACAGATTTCAACTTTCAGATTTAAGAGTGATTCTTTTCTACACTTAGACAATATGATTTAAAGAGAGAAAATAAGTACAACTTTTAGATATAATGTTATAACTCGCAAGAATTATGAAGTATGATTTGTTTTTTATTATTTCAAATTTCATTATTTCAAATAATCCAGCTTATGTGAGTCATATACATTTAGCATGCATGAATTTTTATAAATCGTGATGATATCGTTTTACTTATGCATTTCACCCCCATATACTCAGTACATCCTCAAAGACATAGTCTACATATATTTCTATGTTCTACATTGTCTCATAATGTATGTACAAGTGTTAGTTTGCACATTCAAACTCAGAAAGTTGCAGATTCCAGCTAGCGAGATAATGAATCCTCATATTTCGGGGACTTCAGTTAGATTTATTTATGTTCTTTACTTCCTTAATCATATATATTGATTAGTGATAGTTGGGGTCGCGTCCTAGCTATCTATAGTCAGTATAACAGAGGCTTCACAGATGTCAGTTAGAGTAATATGTAATTTCAGTCCCTCTTTTCAGACTATGTCAGAATGTAAAATGGTATCAGTTTTGTATTTTTCACAGATTTCATCATTATTGTGTTTCCGCACAGTGAACTTAGTTATTTATTTCATATTCGATCAGTTGCTTGTTAGAATTCCAATTAATGGGTTAGCTTGGGAAAACTTGTGGTCCTAAGCACTGTGTGACATCTCGAGATAAATTTTTGAGGCGTTACATACACACTTTCTCAACACAGAGACATGGAAAATTGGATGAATGGAGCTCAAACTAGGAGACAACACCAACTAATACGCAACATTTCCAACCCTCTTTAAAACAAAGTTCGGACCAACATACCGGGGACTAAGCTTCCCCTTCTTACTAAAACACATCATTCCCTTTATGGGATACACCTTCGGGAACACCCAATCGCCTGCCTTAAGCGCTAACTCTCTATGCCTCACATCTGTATAGGACTTTTGGTGACTTTTAGCAGCATTCAATCTATCATGAATCACCTTCACCTTTTTCAAGGCTTGGTGAACCAAATCTGGGCAAAACAACTTACCCGTACAAACTTTATACCACCCAATAGGAGAACGACATCTCCTACCATAAAACACCTCAAAAAGAACTATACTAATGCTAAAGTGATAAATATTATTAGAAGAAAACTCTATAAGAGGCAAATTGTCAACCCAACTACCACCATAGTCCATCACGCAAGTACAAAGCATATCTTCTAATGTCCAAATAGTCTTTTTCGCCTATCCATCCAACTACGGGTGGAAAGCGGTGCTAAGGCACACCTTGGTTCCCAAACCTTTCTGAAATGATCGCCAAAACTAAAATAAGAATGAAGCACCACAATTCGAAATAATAGAAACTGGAGAACCATGCAACTTCACTATCTCCCCAAGATACAACTTAGTATAACACTCAGCCGAATAACTAGTCCTCACAGGCAAGAAGTGAGAGGACTTGGTCATCCTATCCATAATAACCCAAATTGAACCACACTAATTTTGAGATCTAGGGAGATCGGTAATGAAATCCATATTAATTACCTTCCATTTCCATTCGAGATATTTTGTCTCTTGGTATAAACATCTGGGCCTTTTGTGCTCAACTTTTACTTGTTGACACACCATACACTTAGCCACATAGTTAGCCACATCTCACTTCGTATTATTCCTCCAATAGAACTTCTTAAGATCATGATACATCTTCGTAGAACCAGTATGAATAGCATAACGAGATCCATGAGCTTTATCAAAAATCATTTCCCTCAATACTTTGCCATCGGGAATACATAACCTTCCTTGGTACCTCAAGATACCATCACCATCAATCACAAAGTCAATAACCCTTTGTTGATCCACATTATTTTTTATCTTCATCAAGTCAAAATCCAATATCTTTTTTTTCTTTATCTCAAAAAGAAGAGACGATTGTGATACCTGATGCACAAACACACCACCATCCTCAGAGTTCGTGAGATGAACTCCAATTTTAGCCAAATGGTGAATGTCCTTCACCAACTCCCGCTTATCCTCATCCACATAAGCTAGACTCCCCATGGATAACCTACTAAGAGCATCACCAACTACATTAGCTTTACCTGGATAGTAATGGAGACTTATATTGTAGTCTTTTAGCAACTCATGACACCTCCTTTGCCTGAGGTTTAACTCTTTTTGTGTAAACGCATACTAGAGAGTTATGATCAGAAAAGATATAAACATGAACCCCATAGAGATAGTGATGCCAAATCTTTAATGCAAATACTATCGCTAACAACTCCAAATCATGAGTAGGGTAGTTCTTCTCATGAACTTTCAACTTTCTCGAAGCGTAGGCCACCACCCTACCATGCTACATCAATACACAGCCAATCTCAACATGAGAACTTCACCTTCTTCTGGGTTAACTTAGTCAATGGGGAAGCTATAGTTAAAAAATAATCCCACAAATATCCTATAGTAATCGGCTAAACCCAAGAAGCTCTGAATATCAATTGGAGTTATAGGTCTAGGCCACTTCTTATACGCTATAACCTTTTGTGAATCCACCATGTTCTCTTTACAAGAGATAACATAACCCAAAAAAGTCACATCCTTCAACCAAAATGTACACTTAGAGAACTTAGCATACAAACACTGATCCTTCAAGGTCTGCAACATAATGCGAAGGTGTTCAGCATGATCTACCTCACTCTTAGAGTATGCCTGAATATCATCTATGAAGACAATAATGAACAGATCCAAAAACTAATGGAAAACCTTATTCATCAAATCCATAACTGCTGCCAGAGCATTGGTCAACCCAAAAGACATAACTAGGAACTCATAATGACCATACCGGGTTCTGAAGGCAGTATTAGGGATATCCACTTCCCTAATCTTAAGTTGATGATAACTCTGCCTAAGATTAATATTAGAGAAACACTTCGCACCTTGAAGCTGATCAAATAAATCATCGATTCTAGAAGAGGATATTTATTCTTTACAGTTACCTTAGTCAACTGTCGGTAACCAATACATATTTGAATGAAGCCATCCTTCTTACGCACGAACAACACACGATCACCGCAAGGAGACACACTAGGATGGATAAAACTTTTATCTAAGAGATCCTTTCATTGCTCTTTAAGCTCCTTCAACTCAGCTAGAGCCATTCTATAAGGAGAGATAGAAATAGGATGAGTGTTCGGAATAAGATCAATCCTAAAATAAATTTCCCTATCGGGAGAAACACCAGGAAGATCATCAGAGAAACCTTAGGAAATTCATTAACCTCAGGAACAGATTCTAGAGAAGGACCTTCCGAGTTAGAATCTTTAACCCAAACCAAATTATACAAATACCTTTGGAAATCAACTTTCGGCTCTAAGATATGAGATGAACCTTCTCTTTGGCACTAAAAAACCTCTTTCCCATGCAATGAATGTCTCATTAGGAAATTTAAAAATGACCTTATTGGTTCGACAATCTAAAGAAGCATAGCACGAATGTAACCAATCCATCCTCAATATGACATGAAATTCAACCATATCTAACTTTATCAAATCCATAAAAGTTTCTCTACCACTAACAGATACCACACGCATCCTATAGAAACTTTTAGAAATCACAGTCACTAACCGGGGTAGATACAGAAAAAGGATAAGAAATAGAGTCAGGTCAAAAACCAAAATACACAACCACAGACAGGGTCACATAAGAAAGAGTGTACCCTGGATTAAGTAAATAATACATATCATAAGAGAAAAGTTTTAACATACTCGTAACGACATCAGGAGATGCCTCAAAATCCTGATGAGATACAAAAGAAGATAATTAATTCTAGCCAGTGCCGATACCATAAGAAGAAATAGATGCAAAAGCAACACTCTTTGGAGTAGGGACTGATGAAGAGGCAAAAAGGACCTTGTTATCCCCAGAAGCCATTCTTGCACGATAGTCACGCTTCATGTGACGAATCTAATGATAATAAAAATATTTATACTTTCCTTTCTCACAGAACCCACAATGCAACTGCCCATAAAATCTACAAGGAGGGTGGGATAAAGCCTACTGAACCCCATTAGCCTGAGATTGGACCCCCTATGCTCGGAACCCATCATTATGCGGAGACCGATGATCACTGGATGGCTTTGGGTAAGGAGCACTAGCCATAGAGAAATAACCAGAACTTTCTTAGCATTATCCATGGAGAAATAACCAGAACTTCCTTACTTTTTCTTGGGCCACTTACCACCATCTCTACCACCTTGCTTAAAATGCCTAAATTTCTTCCCCTGCCTCTCACTAAAATCATCCTGCTTTCTTTTCTCTTCATCTACTTGATGCATATACACAACTATCCTAGAGATATATATGTCCTTGTTCAATAAGGCACCCTTACTTTCAAGGATCAACTCATGAGACAATCCCGAAGAGAACTTTCTCATCCTAACCCTCATGCTAGAAACTAAGTTTGGAGCATACCTAGATAACTGATAAAATTTAAAGGCATACTCCTTGACAAACATCCTACTTTGCCCCAAATTTAGAAATCCTTCATCTTTTAACTCACTCAAATCATGAGAAAAGAAGCAGTCCAAAATAAACTAGAGAAATCCTTCGATAAGGCAAAACCAACATCCTCTCCCTTCAACTATTCCCACTCTTCATATGACTGGTACGCCATATCTTTTAATTGGTAGGCAGCAAACTCAACACCTTCAACCTTTGAAGTATGCATAACCCAGAAGATCTTCTCTATTTCATCAATAAAACTTTAAGTATCCTTATCAATCTTAGTACCAGTAAACATAGGAGGATGCAACCTTATGAATTGGCCAACTAGTAGGCTTAGATGAAGCCAAAGCAACACCGGCAGCACCCGACTGTTATGACTGATATGCGACTAAATGATTCCACAGGGTAATAGAGAGATAAAACTCAGCATTAGTAGACTCTCCTTGAGGTGACTGAGTATGGGCACCGCTCTCAGGAGTAAGAGTAGTGGGGATATGTGGAACCCCATAAGGACATTCATAGATAGCGAATCTTGAATGGGTCTAGACTTTAGAAGTTGGAAAAGCTCCATCCACATTGTCCTTAATCGGGACAAAAGAGTTTGTATGAACATCATATCTTCTTGGAGGCATGATCTAAAAGATGAGCAAACAAAAATCAGAAGGATCCAATACCTTAGGCTCTATAGCTCGAAGTTAAGACAACAAGAAAGTGAAATATTTCTAAATATCTTATAGCCTCTCTCTTATAAGTGTGGTACACTATACACCCATAAAAGAGGCTTACTTAACATGGCTTTATGGATACCCAACTGACCATGAACCTAGGGCTATGATACCAATTGGACACGACTCAAACCTGGGCCTTGTTGTAATAGGCATCCTAAGTCCAATAAGGACCGAAGACCACCCCCGATATTGAATCCAACCAACCAACATATACCCTGAGTCGGATGAATTTTGACATATGATAAGATATAGAGTAATTTATAACTCAAAGAATTTGGGATAGTTCCATGACCATGACCAACCCAAATAAGTCAAACCATCCAATACCAAACTAACAACCATAACATAACCAAATCCATATCCATTTCATAACATACCTAAGTCCATAGTTGTCCATACAAAGCCTCTAAAACAAACCAAGAATATCTGATGGGACATGCCCCCAACCATAACCAAAACCAATATCCAAGTCTAAACTAATAAATACAAAAGAAAACTCAAATCAAGAAATGGAGCCTTCCAAAGTGTTGTATCTTACTACTTTATGTCAACACAAGTTGTCCCCGAATCTAAGTCCCTGAGTAGCAGGTATGATAGTATGACTAGTCCCTCCATCGCATAAGGATATAACATCCGAAGACGGCTAGCCATTGGAGCGCTAGCAAGTAACTTAAGGATAAAGACAATATAATGCCATCAGTTCAAAATCAATCAACCAATGCATATAATCGATACAATACATATATATACATATACATACCATGCTGGGATAGGGAATAAAATTATCATGAACTTTGAAAACCTTAACCTAGATTATATAGCATAACTATAATATGTCAAGGCACCCACGAGCTATATAGTCCTAACTCACCCCTAGATGGAAGGGCCTCATTGCATGTAGCTGAACGAACTAGAGAATATCCATAACTGTATATACCTATATGGGGGACTCAAACCTCCCATTCATATATTTATTCGGGGTACTCGAACCACCCAATCACAAAGAAACTCACACCGACTAGAGCGGTTTCAGTGTTAGTCCTTCAAACTTCCATTTTTATGGTCCAGGTACACATCCCGATTTAAAGCCCAGTCAAAACATCCTTTACACGCATACACAACCATTAACCAATTACTTACCAAGGCATCTTGTTGGTATCATTATACTAGTATCACTTACAAGAGTACAATATGTTATAACCATTAATAGCCAATTGCGCATTTGGGACTCCAACCCATTGTCTAACAAAGATATTAATTCAATTCATTGTGCTGGGATTCAAACCTATTTAGCTAATTAAACTACCATAGTTACCATTTAAATCAATATATAGCCAACAAGGCCTTCAAAAACCATTTACTAATATTCATAATCTTTAGGCCAATGCCTTAGTTCAAAACACAATTCAACATGTGACTAGTTTGTTCTCTTAGATATTTTCACAAACGCATTAAGGGAATACCTTTACCAAAACCAAAACTAAAGTAAAAACCATCAAGTTTATGGTTAACTGTGACCTAATTATTAAACCATAATTACCAAGCACACACATGTGCAAAACCATTATTAAAACATGTATAAACACAATTAAAACCAAGAGTAAATAATACTCAACAACATGAAACAAAACCCCCAATATTGGTTTTCAAAACCACCATTAATGATTCATAATCAAAGATTTAAACACATAATTTTCATGATCCAGCAATGAGTGAAGAGTCGCATGCCTTATTCACGAAAATTCACGAAAAGAACTTGACTCTTGAGCCTCTAGATGAACACTTGAAGAAAATCCTAGCCCAATCTTCTTGAGAGAGTTTTAAGAGTATTTTAATCTTTCAAAGTGTCTTATGAGAGGCCACAAAGTGTTTTAAGACGTAGGGTCTTAAGAGTTTTTGGGTGGGAATATCTAAAGTACCCTCAACTTAAAATCTATAAAACAAATGCAGGTGAGTACAGTTTGGGCACCTCACTCGTACCCATTCATACGAGTGGTACCCCTAACTCATACCCTAGATAGAACCTCAAGGGCTTGACACTATTAATCATATGATTGCCCTACTCTTCTCGTAGCATCTCCATACAATTCGTATGGATTCTAGTCATACTTTGGACAGTAAGTGACATAGGACATACTATTTATGATATGACTTGGGCTCTTAACTCATACCCACATCATACGACTAGTAATCGCAAGTCGTATGATGGCCAGAGAGTTCAAAACCTAGGAAATTTCCAATGATCAAACATAGGGTGTTTCACTTTTAACCCGTAATTCTAATATTCTAGAAGATATGGTCATTTGAAATTGCCCTTAGTTTAAGCTTAGCTCGAAACTCAATCAGTAAGAACACTTTCAACTTAAATTTATTTTAGGGTTTGTATGGCCTTAGCACATGTCCAATGTACTCTCATACTAAAGAATTAGTCCTATAACTTACGATGATGGAGGTTATTATGATTTTTCCACAGATATTTTCAAAAAGAATGAAATAGTCAATATACATTGATATGTGTTCAATGATTCATATCATCTTGAATGTTAAAATTATAGTGGATATGATACGAAAGATGGTAGAAGTCTCATGAGAGATAGAGTAAACTTGTGAAAATATATGGGTGTTGTTGAGTTCTTTTGAAGTTATTAATGTTGTAGATGTTGTTAACATTGTATGTAAATCTATATCTTGAAATTAATGTGTTAGCTGATGATTTAATTAAGTTTTCCACTTTGCTATTATGTTGGTCACTTGCGTCTCTATTTTTTCTAGTTGAATTGCAAGTGATTATGTTGCATCTTTTGACTTTTTATAACCTAGAATGCTTATAGTAACATTATTTATTATATATAAAGAAAAAGCTATAGGGTCAAAAATACATTTAACTATTTCAATTTTATTGAGTTTAAATACCCTAACTATTGAGAGTGTGAGTTTCTTATTTGAATTATTATTCAAGCCAAATACACCTTGACTCATTTCTGATGGTGCATCTACTACACTCTCTTATGTTTAAAAATACGTAGAAAAATAATTTTATTGTGGTAAAATTGAATAAATTAATATTAAATTAAAAGTTAAGGTTAAAGATTAAATTATCGCTGTATAAAATAATTTAATCTTTATCACGACATCTGACATCTTCTCCACTTTAGCCGTAGTCATGTCTCAATCGTGCCGTTAATTTCTCCAACCTGAAAGGGAAAGTTTAGAGCTTTAAAGAAATCAATCAAAAAATATATGTAAAAAAAGAACTAAAAAAAATAATGTTTTAGCTAATAGAGTCATTATATATGTCAGGTGGATGAATAAATTATGGACGAATGCACCTGAGGTGTTTCTAGACAAAGATTTGATCTGGTTAACATCTAGGTATGTTTCGTAATTTTTGAATAAAAAACTCACATTCTTAATTGACTAGATATGGAAATTGAATAAATTTGATATAGTTAGGTGGGATTTTGACCCGTTACTCAAAAAAAAAAATAACACTTCTATAATATCAAACTAGTTATTGTTATTACTAAATCAATAGGACTTTCTTATAATTCATGATTGCATACATATCTTGTACACTATAATTGCAGAAAACATAAATTTAGACCATACATAATTTTTTTATGCAATTTTTAAAATACTAGTTTAGAACATGTGCGTTGCATGTATATTTGATGTTAAAAAATATTTATTTGTTCAATATTTACATATTTATTTACAAAATTATGTGACATCATTCATTTGAGAACATAATTTATATGAGGTAATTGATATTTTTATTTATTTAAAGTAGATATTAAGACTTTCTATATAGTTCAAATAAGAAAAATCTAATAAACATAATTATACATGATTTCAAAGTCCTAAGAGAAAGTAATATAGAAGATTTATAGTTATGTTAAATAGTTCAAATAAGGAAAGGATTTATATAAGGTGATATTATATTCAATTTAAAACTCCTAAAGTTTTAGGACTTTTAGTACTTCCTGCTTAATTATGGTGTAAATAACATCAGAACTTATTTTTGAGCTGTTAAGTAAAAAGTAACAAAAGAATATAAAATCTCTAAACATGATGGTCGCGTTGATAGTATGTAGCTAAGTTGACAAAGTAGAAAGCTGGAGCAGAACAGAATTGTACACTAAGACAACGCCACAACCTCCTATGCCCCTGTAGACTTTTTGTTAGTATAATATAGGCATCCTATAATATAATATATGTATCTTTTTCCACCCTAAAAAAGAATTGTACATTAAAATAATAAATATGAATTGCATACATCAATTTCATTTTTTAATTGACATTGACTTTTACAAGAAAATTAACTTTTCTTAAGATATCTACTTTACTAAGGATATGGAATAAACCTTTACTGGCCTCCTTATTGTAGATTCAAGATTTATTTATTTAGTTAACATATTCGTGCTAACACAACACACAAACTAAAACGTAATGTTAACGCTAAAACAAAAGCATCGAATCATACAAATATTTGCGAAACAATAATGAAAGAGAAAAAGATTCATTCATGATATGCAAAACTAACAAACATAAAATATAAGAAATTTATATGTGGAAAACCTCCTTGCTGAATAGAATTTCCTTAGTAAATATTCTGATTTCAACCCATTTAATAAAATCTTCAAAAAAAAATTCAATGGCTACTTTATTTGGCGGCAACGTGTTCGTTTCGATCATTTTTAGAGTAAAAAATTTCAACTGAAAAGCATACACGAGAAATTATCAAAAGGGGAGAATTATTGTCAATTGTTGATTATGTATAACTCATATATAATTTTTGAAGACGTTACGTAAAAGAATTAAAAAACCAGAAACGTTAATAATAATATAAATTTAAAAAGACGACTTGAATTAAATTCAAAATAACATAGTATTGTACAAATTTCTTTCATATAAGATTAAATTCTAATTAATTTAGAAGTGTTAAATGCTGCTATAATTTCTTAACTAAGTCAATTTGTTGTTTCTACTAATGTTTATTCCAAACTAAAAATTTGTCAGTCGTTCCCCTCACATGTCATTTATTTAGAATCTTTGATCTCCTGAGTGAGAGTCGTAAAAACAGACTAATCGACAATCCAACAGCTACATTGTGTAGGAAAATTCTTTTGACTCTAGCATGCAAGTTACCTCCTGTAAATATGACTTTTCGATTTTCTCAATTTTCATAAACTGAACATGTAATTTGAACCTGAAACATGTAGACAGAATTCAACATTTGATGTTTCTCAACACTAAAATATTACCATGAATCAACTAAATTAGAGCAATTTCTTGAAACATGATTTGTTGATTGCACAGTAAGAGTTAAATGTTGTCCTCAACGCAGAAATGACAGCTAAATTTATCTCAACACTGAAAAATTCAATAACATGGTCAAACAAATATACACGTTTGTCAATAGCGATATAAAATGCATTTATTCTACCTAGTGGTGTGCCAAAGGTACTCATTTTTGGGTTTATATGTATGAAAGAAGTATGAATGGAAAAAAAAGAGAGAAAAGGGGTGGAAGAAAGGACATGCCAATGTAGAAGGTATACTCCCAAATTGAAAAGTCCACTAATTCTCCCACATTGGTGGGAGAAGGGAACTTTGTAATGTTTATATTAATGAACACTTACTCAACATGATAAGTGAGGTAGGAAAATAGAGATGCCTTGCGCCGCCGTCATCATCTCTTTTTGTGAGATGTATTCATTAATTTATTTAGTTTATTATTTTATCCTGTAGTAACTGCTGAGTTACAAATTTCTGTGTAATAATTTATTCTTTCTGTACTGTAGTGTATATCTAATTCTAGATTTTCTATGTCATTTATTATTTTGTGTTGTTATTCTCGTAGTAAGTTTTTTATATTATATAAACTATTACATGTACTTTTTCTAAATTTTCTAAGGTTTTTTCTATCCATATTAATTTTTCTTTTAGATCTTCCATTATTTTTCTAATTCGGTTTCTGTAATTAATTTCGTTATTTAAATTATCTTGGTTTTCTCTAGTTTTTCTAATATATTCTAACATCCACAATCTTGGTCTGAATAATATCCTTCTGGGTATATGTCTTCGTATATTTGTTCTAAGGCATTTATCATTTCAATTTCGTAGTTTATTACTTCTTCTAATATCATTTTCTTAATATCTATTATTTCTATATCTTTAAGTATATATAAGATTAAAACTCTACGGTAGTCTAAATGAGCTATTTTCTAAAATTGATATTTTATAGTTATTTGTTTTAGACTTAGTAGTTTTTGCATATTTGTATTAAGAGACTTTATATATTTTTTATTTTCCATGTATTTGTCTATATTTATTTTTATCTGTTTTTCTAGTAACTGCATATTTCGTATATCTTTAAAATTTCTACGTGATCTTAACATGATAAATATTTATAAGAGTAGTTAGGTATGTGTGGTATATAACTTATTCTATCCGTATAATTTTCTCCAAATGCTTTTTCTAATATAATTTTTCTTATATCTGCAACATCTATATCTCTAAGTGCATACAAAATAAGTATCTTAAATTTATCTACCATGACATCAGATATATTATCATTCATTATCATAAAATTGCTTTTTTCAAAATATTCCCTTCAACCATGTACATAACAAAATATAGTCATCTCAGATTACTATATACTAGATTATTCTTAAATAACATGTTCTTCGGTCACTACTAGCATGGTAATTCGGATACTATTCCCTTAAACAGCGCATCGACTCTGGTTACTCCCCGCCATGGCTTCTTGCCTCATTGGTTTCACCTTTAGGATGGCATAGTTCCTAGGAATTTTTCTCCGTTTCCACTTTGCTAATAAACTTCTTAACATATTATTTTTCGAATAATTCTACTATAAAGTAACTAATATGAATTTATTTTATCATATCATGATTGTCAGGAATTATGAATTTAGCTATTCATAATCGTAAATAGATATACCTGTTCCGGTAGCTTTGATATTTCTGAGGTTTGTTGCTCCATAGCTTTTTCCATTGCAGTGTATATATTTAATTAACTAGGCTAAATATTTTTGAACGAAATGGAGAGAGTTTTTTGGCTAATGTAAGAAGGCTTGCTCTCTGCAATGCCTTCTGAGCTTTTATTTATAGAAAGAATTCTCTTTACATATTTTTACAACTGTCTACTAAAAACAAAAAACTATTAACGAAAAGACTAAAGACTTAAAAGTCTTTCACCTACCAAAACTTACCCTAAAAATTTCAAACTTTACATAAATGTTAACTACTTTATCTTTTTCTTTTACGTAAGTTTCCTAAAGACTAAAGTTTAAGACTAAAGTCTTATAATACATTAAATACACTAAAGACTTTATACAATATATTAAATATCTTGTCTCCCATTTATTTTGTCGTATCTGTTGTATCTCCATTATTGTTATGGTCTTATCTTTCCAGCTGTCGTCCTTATCTTCTTTTATTCTAGCTGAACTGTTGGGACGTCGTTATCTCCTCCATTACATTTTGAACATTTGTGGTCTGGATATTTGTGTCCAATAGTCTTGCAATATCTGGTCAATAATTCTTCTGAAATAAATTTTTCTCTGATAGCTCTGGCGATAGGTTCTGTTTCTGGTTTAAGCAACGTGATAATCCATTGCCTAATAGTTTCCATATCTGTTTCTCGTAACTCTTTTGAATTTGAATATATTAATACGTGATTTCTTGAATAATAGCTCCATATAGGATTTTGGTTGCAATATGTATTTGCTAGCTCTTGTAAAATTGTAGATAGTCCGACAACTCTTGTGTTCGCATAAAATTTTGGTATCTCGATTCTGGGTATCTCTGGCTGTGAACCAATATCTTGTGGTATAATCATCTCTCGTGTCATTCCTATCTTTACAACTTGTATGGGTTTTTTAACTTCATCAAATAATATCTCTGCTGGTGTCGTGTAAATTTTTATAAAAAATAAAGTACCTTTGGTTATTCTTTTAAAAGTAATAAATGCTTCATATATTTCTGGTATAGTGGATATCTCAGTTCCGTCTGTGGTATATACGGTACTAAGTAATTCATATTCTTAGCAAGTTTTAACTAAGCTTGGTTTGGTTTTAGGTAAGGCAATTAGCTTATTGTATCCGGTCAATTTATGGGTTATATAGTTTGTATCTGGTTCTTGGATATTTGTAGCTTTAGGGTTGCTATTTAAAAAAGTCTGTACATTGTAAATATTTTCTATATATGTGCGGGCTGTGTAGTTGTATGTCTTTTTGTCTTGGTTTAGGCTATCTCGATATGTGGTAACTTGTGGGGGTATAAACATGGGGTCTTTTGATGTATTTGGTGTATATGGTTTGTCAAATAGCTTGTTTAGGTTCATATTTTTTCTAACTCCTTTGCTTGTACCTGCAGAAGTAGATTGATAAACGTTATGGGTTTTATGGAGTATCCCAACATCTCCTTCTAGCTCTGGAATTTTATTGTCTTCCGATCGACATATCTCTGCACATTGCAGAGTTAGCTGATTCATAGCTATAAACTTCAGTTTATCTTCACTAGTCTTTAGCTTTAGCGTTTCTATCTCAGTTCCCATCTTTACTATCTCAGTACCCATACTGTCCACTTTCAATGAAAGCGTAGTCAGGGCGTTGAGTATCTTTTCATATATATTTTCTTCTATCATTTCAGTTTGTGTAGCTTTGTCTTGATATGTAATCTGCAATAACATTTTTGTTAGTACTTATTACTTCTATTACAAATGTAAAATTTAATATGTTTAAAACTAGTCTCCGAATCTCTTTTGTTGTAACTGAATTTTGTATTTTCTTTGTTAGCCACCAGCGTACCTGTGTATTATCTATTCGCACAATAAATTTGTTATATACAATATATGGCTCGAATTCTAACAAACATTTATATAGTGAACATAATTCTTTCCTATTTATTTCCCATTTTATTTCTGTCTCGTTAAACGTACCTAAGTAGTATCTACAATGGTGTTCTGCTTTTTCTGCTTCATATCTATATTTAAGTACTCCTCCGTAACTATATTCACTGGCATCTGCTTCTACTATGTATATAAAATTTTCTATTTTCATCCGGAAATTGTAATTTTGGTAATTCCTTGCAAAGTAATTTTATTTTTTGAACATGTTTTTTATCTTCTCCATTATAATTATATTCTATATCCTTTTTTAATTTTTTCTGTAGTGGTTTTAAGTTTTCTACTAATTTTGGAATATATTCTCTTACTTGGTTTACTAATCCTAAAAACAATTGTAATTTCTTTTTTGTATCTAATTCTTCTTTCGAATTTATTATTTTTTGTACTATATGTTGTTGCATTTTTACTCCACTTTTATCTATTTGTATTCCTAAAAATTCTATCTGATTTTTCATAATTTCGGTTTTCTTTTCACTTAGACTTATTCCTGATTTTTCTATTATATCTGTGAACTGTTCTAATAATTTTATATGTTCTTCTTTAGTTTTTGTATATAATAATATATCATCTATGTATACTATGCAATTAGGTAATTGTTTAAAATAATTATCCATAAAATGTTGATATCTACCTGGTGCATTTTTATATCCAAATGGTAATACATTCCACTCATAAAATCCTTGTGGTACCGTAAATGCGGTTAATTCTTTAGATTCTTCTTCTAACTTTAGATGGTAAAATCCTGATTTACAATCGAATTTACTAAAATAATTATATCCTTGGATTTGTCTTATTTTTAATATCTTATTTGGTATCGGATAATTGTATGTTATAGTTTTTGCATTTAAATTTCTATAATCAATAACCATTCTACTTTTCCCTCTTTTTTGTTCACTATGTTTATTTACTATAAATGCTGGACTATTATGTTTACTATTACTTTTTTGTATGTATTGTTTTTCTAATAATTCATCTATATGCATTTTAAATTCTTTTAAATCATCAAAATTGTATGTTAATGGTTTTTGGGTTATTATACTATTTTTATCTATTAATTCAATTTTTATGGTAGTTTTATGTTTTTCCCATCCTTTTAACGGATCTTCACTATATAATTGTTCTAATTTTTTCTTAACTATTTCTATCTTATTTATTGAAAATATAGTTATTTCTGTTTTATTTATCGAAAATACTACTAATTTTATTGTATCTTCAGAAGTTTTTATATTTTCTAACTTTTGTGTAATTTTTTCACTTCCTTTTATCCAATCAGTTTTCTTTCTTATTTTATTATTAACTCTTTTTGCTCTTACTTTTTGTTTACATGGTGTTGTAAACCATCAATCGTTTTTAGTTATTACATGTGGGTATAGTTTATCTAAAAATGGCATTCCTAAAAGTATATCTTTTGATGTTAGTTCATAATTATAAATTTCTTCTATTGTCAATATCTTATTCCATATTTGTGCTTTTACATTCCTAGCTTTATAAGTAATTAAGCTTCCTTCATTATTAAATCCTTTAACTACTATTGGTATTTTTAATTTATCCCATTTACTTTCTGGTAAGCAATTATATTTACATAAATTAGCTTCTGCTCCTGTATCTATCATAGGCGTATAGTATCAACTGTAATATCCTTCCACTATTATCTTCATTAATACATATATTTTCATTTTATGTTAAGGCTCTTCTTAAGAATAATCTTTCCCTATTATATGTTATGGCTAATTGTGTATGTTCTATATTATATGGTTTTACTTGTTCTAACCATTTTATTCCTAATATTATATCTGTTTTTTACATTTCTTCTTTTACCTCAAATTCTATTTTTATTTTTCTAATTCCTCCTATTATTATTTCTTTTTCTGATATATCTTTATTATTTATTAAACTTCTCGGTAGATCTGGGCATATATCATTATCAGTTTTTATTTCTTCATTTTTCACTTGACATTTTGCTATATAATTTTCTTCTTGTCCTGTATTTAATAGTATTAAATATTCTTTTTCATTTATTTTTCCTGTTATGTAATATTGATTTAGATTACTCATTGAATTTGTTTCATAACTTATTCTTTTTGATGAGCTTGATGATTCTGGTTTTTCATTAGCTATTCTTTTTGTTGTACTTATTCTATCATTTACTATTTCTAAATTTTCTTCTATATCTATATCTCTATAGCTATAATCATTATAATCTATTGTTTTTACAATTTGTTCAAATGGGCTATCTATTTGTATTTTGTTAATCTTATTTTTTCCTGTTATTTTATGTTTTGTTGTTAATACATATAAATTTTTACATCTTGCTGTAAATATTTTACTTTCTGGGGTTAATTCTATTCCTGATATCTTCCAATATAATACTAATGATTTATCTATATTTCTATCTGTTACTGCTACTGAATAATTTGCACTTATTATAAATTTAAATCTTTGGTATATTAAATTTCCTTTTACGGCAGTTATTATACTTTTTTCTATAGGTTTTATAATTCTATCATCTGCTAAATATAATTCTATTGGTGTATCTATTCCTTCTCTAAAACATGCTTTTATTAATATTTCTGTACCTCCAAGGTGTACATATTTTATTGGATCTCCTTTACTTTTTATATCATTTATTTCTTTATTAATTATTCTTTTTGTTACTAGTGGTATACTAGTTTTTCCTTTTGCATATCTACAGTCTATTACATGTTCTTTTTGGCATACTACATAAAATTCATCCTTTTTTCTACTAAAAATATTTTTTATTGTTGGTATTTTAAATATTTTTTCTACACTTAGATCTAACTCTTTTCCTTTTATTTTGTCAAATATATTACTGTCAAATATTATCTTTTGTTCCGTTCCTTCATCATTTAAATATTCTTCCTTTGTTATGATTTTTATATCTTCATCAGTCATTTGGTTCATCTATTTCACTATCTATTTCAGTATCTGTTTCGTTTTCTGAAATTTCATATATACTATCTTCACTTTCTTATTCATAATCTATATAATCTATTTGCATATATTCTGTATTTTCTATTTTTATTTCGGATATTTGTTTATTTTTTGGATTTTTAGGTAATTTACAATCTCTAGCTAAATGTCCTAACTTTCCACAATTATAACATGTACATTCTTTTATAGATTTTTTCTTTCTATATGGTCTTTTATTTTTGTAATTTTTTACATAATATCTTTTTCTTGGTTTTTTGTATTTATATTTTGATTTTTTATATTTCTTATATTTCTTATGTCTTTTTCTTTTCTTATAATATCTTTCTTCGCATCCAAATTGGGGTGCTATTTTATTTTTGCAACATGCTAAATTTCTTATTAATGTTTTTTCCATTTTTAATTCTTCTCTATATTTTTCACATAAGTTTCTATACCATTGTTGTAAAAATTTTATTCTAGCTCCTAGCGTATCTACTATTTTTGCTTCTTCCCAACTTTTTATTATTTTTGAACTAAATGGTTCGGGTAATTTATTAAAATATAATTTTCTTATTTCTTTACTTTCTTCTATACTATATGCTCCTTTATAATAATATTCTTTAAATGCGCAAGTATATTCATCTATATAACACATATTACATATTGTTAATTTTATCATTAAACTCCTATTTGTATCCTTTTCTTCATCTTGTTCTTCTTCTAATGTTGTCATACTACCAAATTCATCTTTTATAGTTGTTTCATATTTTTTCAATAATTCGATAGGTGTTAGTTTAGTTGTTGTTGATGATGTTCCTTCCATAGGTTTATTAGTTCTTAATACTTTTTTACTATTTTCAGTTAAATTTGTAAACCATAGTTTTACTAATCCTATTAAAGTTTTTTCTATATATTCTGGTGCATCTGTTATGTTTATATTATTATCTAATAATTGTTTTGTCATATATCTTATCCATAATTGTATTGTTTTTTCTGTATCTATTACACAGTCTAGATCTAAAAAGTTATAATTTTTATTAACTATTTGTTTTGGTGTCCATTTGGCATATTCATTATATCTTTTAAATTTATTTTTATAATACATAGGTTTTCTTATTTCTGTTATCTTAGGTATTATATTTTCATCTTCTTTTCTGTCAAAAGTATTTATTTCTGTATTGGTATTTTCTTCATTAATTATTTCTTGTTTTTCGTTAATTTCTAAATCTTTTATATTTGTTAATATTTCCGTATATGTTTCACTATCTTCAGAATCATAATTATCTGTTTCTTCTACCTCTATATTATTTATTTTTATTTTTTCTTTAAATTGATTTATCTCGTTTATTAATTTTTGTTCTTTATTTTTTTCTTCTTTTTCTTTTTGTCTTTGTTCGTACAAATCTTTTAACATTTGTAGTTCTTTTTCTAATTCAGCAATTCTACTATTTTTAGTTTCTTCTATTTTTCGTATTTCTTCCGTAGTTTGTTGTTTAATTTTTTCTATTTTCCTTTTTCTATCTATTTCTTCATTTTCTTTTTCTATTCTTACCATTGCTGTTGGAAAAATTTTATTTGATGATCTGAATTTATGTATGCAGTTTTTTGAAACAATGCAGTGCTGAAATTGAACTGATGCATTGTTTCTATAAACAGATGCACTGTTCCGATGAACAAATGCACTGTTTCCATAAACAGATGCACTGTTCCAGTGAATAGATGCACTGTTACAGTAAACAGATGCACCGTTCCAGTGAACTGATGCACTGTTTCAACAAACTGATACAATATTTCAATGAAATGACACAAAGTTTCACACGAACTGGTATGTACTATTTCAGCAAAATGATGCACTATTTTAAGTAAACAGACATGCATTTTCAGAAAAGTCACACACCTTTAAATTGAACCAATACCACCTTTCTGAAGAGTCATCTTGTGACTATATAAACCTGGTTTCATCCATAGGTTTTGATACAGAAATTTTCAGATTAGAAAACTCTTCTTATCTTCAAAATACTCTTTGTGATCAATCAAACTGTTGAGTGCGTTCAAAGAATCCGACTATTTGAGGTACCGCTATAGTCGAGTTGAAGGCCATTTTATCATGGGAGAATAAATTCTAAAAACTCAGGTGCAGTGAGGAGAACTATTTCCTTAAGGAAACTCTGTGAATTCGGACGACTTGGCCTTATTCATTTCTGTTTCATCTATTTTTCAGAAAAATAAAATACATATCTTAGAAAGGTCATTTTGATCTTGTGTTAAGGGTATTTGATATACTTCATTGTCTTGTTGTTTATAAACTTGAACTAGTTAAAGTTGTTGTTCTACTCTACAGATTCTGTATACCCAAATATATTGTGGAAATAACAATCTTAAGGAAATAACTCTTTACAGAATCTGTATTACTTGTTTTGGAGACTAAAGCTTAAGTTTTCTACTCCACTTAAATTTAACAAGTGATTAGAAGACATAAATTCTTCATTACAAGTTAAGGTTCACTCGGTTGACGATTCAAAGTAATAAAAACTTCATCGTTAACTAGAAACAAGAAGAAGAGTTTCAAGTTATTTAACTATATAAATAGTATTCTGAAAAAATACTAAGTTTTCTGTCTTGTGGTGACAGGAAAAATGACAACTGAAAGTTAAATGATGGATGTGACAACGTCTTTGGGGGCAACTAATATTTCCACATCAAGTCGCACAAATTCTCCGCCAACAATGGCACCGACAGAAAAGGCCAAAAAAATTTCGGGCATTGACTTCAAGCGATGGCAGCAAAAGATGTTCTTTTACCTCACCACTTTATGTCTACAATGGTTCACTAGCGAAGACACTTCTGAGGTACCCGAGGGAACCTCGGACAAAGAGTGTTTCATAATTGTAGAGTCTTGGAAATATTCAGACTTCCTTTG
This sequence comes from Capsicum baccatum var. pendulum, assembly GCA_030864225.1. Lineage (NCBI taxonomy): Eukaryota > Viridiplantae > Streptophyta > Magnoliopsida > Solanales > Solanaceae > Capsicum > Capsicum baccatum. Next base: position 166,188,923 of record CM061560.1, read on the forward strand.
TAGGAACTATATTCTTAGTGGTCTCCAACACGACCTCTATAATGCTTATAGTGGGACCGAGACATCAAAGGAACTGTAGGAGGAACTTGAATGGATATATAAGACATAGGATGTGGGAATTAAGAAATTCCTTATTGCACGATTCCTAGACTTCAAATGATATATAGCAAATTTATTGTCTCTCAAGTACAGGAGTTGCGAGTCATCATACATGATCTCCTAGCAAAAGGTATATCTTTGAAAAATACCTTAGTTGAATAAATTAAAAATGTTCTTAATACGCACATAAACTATTTTGTAGGTTTAATTATGAATGATGCTTTCCAAGTAGCAGAGATAGCTGAGAAGCTACCACCTTTGTGGAAAGACTTCAAAAACCACTTAAAGCATAAACTCAAAGGGTAATTCTATAATTAATAGAGCACATATTGTAGAAAATAACCAAAACAATTCGAAAAAAAAGAAAGAAAGTTGAACATGGAAGCAATTAACCCAAGAAAAAATTCAAGGAAAAATGCTTCAATTGTGGCAAAATTGGCCATAAGTCCACAGATTGTTGAGCCCCAAAGAAAGGCAAGAAAAAGGATCAAGCAAATATGATTGAATCCAACAAAAAAATAATAATCTATATGCTATGTTCTCAGAATGCAACTTGACGGGGAATCCTCGCGAATGGTAGATGAATTTTGGTGCCACCCGCCATGTATCTGCCAACAAGGAGTTTTTTTCGTTGTTTGCTCCATCTTAAATAGAAGAAATGATCTACATGGCTAACTCCGCTACTACTAAAGTGGAGGGAACATGAAAAATTTGCTTAAAAATTACTTCCAGCAAGGTCTTGACACTAAATAATGTGCTATATGTTCCGGAGTTACGTAGGAATTTAATTTCTATTTCACTCATAGATAAGAATGGATTCAAATGTGTAACCATTTCTGGAAAAATTGTAATTAGCAAAGGAGAAATGTATGTAGGGAAAGGCTATCTGACCCAAGGCCTTTATAAGATGAATGTAATGACTGTTGAAATAAATAAAAGTCCAAATTCTTCTTATTTGCTTGAGTCTTATGATTTATAACATAACGTTTAGGCCATGTTAATTACAAAACATTATGAAAACTGATTAACTTAGAAGTTTTGCCAAACTTTGAGTGTAATAAATCAAAGTGTCAAACATGTGTGGAATCGAAGTATGCAAAGCATCCTTATAAGTCCGTTGAAAGGAATTTCAATCCCTTAGACTTAATACACACTGACATTTGTGATATGAAGTCAACACCATCACGTGGTGGGAAAAAGTACTTCATAACTTTTATTGACGATTGCACTAGATATTGTTATGTCTACTTGCTAAGTAGTAAGGATTAAGCAATAGATATATTTAGGCAATATATAACTAAAGTTGAAAATCAGTTAGACAAAAAGATCAAAATTATAAGAAGTGATAGGGGAGGAGAATATGAATCTCCCTTTTCGCAAATATGTATAGAGAATGGAATCATCAATCAAACTACAACCCCGCATTCACCTCAATCTAATGAAATTGAGGAAAGAAAAAATTAAACTTTGAAAGAAATGATGATTGTCTTACTTATAGATTCTGGTTTACCGCAAAACTTATGGGGGGAAGAGATCCTTACGACCAATCGTATACTCAACAGAGTTCCTCATAGTAAGACATAATCTATTACTTATGAAAAATGAAAAGGAAGGAAATCCAACTTGAAATATTTCAAAGTGTGGGGGTATCTAGAGAAGGTTAAAGTTCCTATACCTAAAAGGGTTAAGATAGGACCTAAAACAGTGGACTGTGTATTCATAGGATATGCTAAAAGTTTTAAAGCATGTCGATTTTTGGTTCATAAATCCGAACATCCGGATATTAGTAAAAATACGATAATTGAATCAGACAATGCTGAATTCTTTGAAAATATTACCCGTATAAAATTAGACACGAACAGTCTAGTGGAGTATCTAAATGACCTCGATATGAACCAAGTAAGAATGTACATAATGAAGAAAATCCAAGACGTAGTACACATCAAAGAATGTCAACTTTATTTGGGTCAAATTTTGTAACATTTCTCTTAGAAAATGAGCCTCAAATATTTAAAGAAGCGATGTCGTCGTCAGACCCATCCTTTTGGAAAGAGGCAGTTAATAGTGAGATAGATTCAATCTTAAGCAACCATACATGGGAATTTGTTGGCCTTCCTCCCAAAAATAAACCTTTAGGTTCTAAATGGATCTTCAAAAGAAAAATGAAGGCGCATGGTATTATTGACAAATACAAGGCAAGACTTGTAGTAAATGGTTTCAAATAAAAGAAAAGCCTTGATTACTTTGATACATACTCGCCAGTAACAAGGATAACCTCGATTCGAATATTAATTGCCTTGGTGGCGGTAGATGATCTTCAAATCCATCAAATATATATGAAAACCACATTCCTAAATAGAGATTTGGAGGAAGAAATTCACATGGAACAACCTGAGGGTTTTGTGGTTCCAGGAAAGGAAAACAAGGTGTGTAAATTTGTCAAGTCATTATATGGACTAAAGCAAGCACCAAAACAATGGCATGCAAAGTTTGACCAAACCATGTTGGCAAACAGATTCAAAATAAATGAATGTGATAAATGTGTTTATATTAAAGACACTCCAAATCACCAAGTCAGTGTATGTTTATATGTGGATGATATGTTATCATCAGTAGAGACATTTCTAACATAAATGTAACAAAATGAATGCTCGAGAGCAAGTTTGATATGAAGGACCTTGGAGTTGCAGATGAGATCTTAAGTATAAGAATCCATCAAACTCCACAAGGGTTGGCATTGTCACAGTCTCATTATATCAAAAAGGTACTTGACAAGTTCAAGTATATGGAATTTGATATTACCAAGACTCTATTGGATGCGAGCTTTGCACTTCGAAAGAATGAAGGTGAAAGTGACTCGCAATTGGAGTACGCAAGAGTGTTGGGATGTTTAATGTATATAATGAATTGTACACGACTAGACATAGCATGCGCTATCAATAAATTGAGTCGGTATACGAGTAATCCCAACAAAACTCACTGGATGGCAATGAAAAGAGTTTTGGGGTATCTTAAATAAACTCAAAATTACTTTGCATTATATTAAATATCCTACGGTACGTGAAGGATATAGTGATGCAAATTGGATACCAGATAGAACAAAGTAAAATCCATAAGTGGATATGTATTTACTATCGGTGAAGGAGCATTCTCTTGGACATCATCCAAACAGATGTGTATTGCTCGCTCTACAATAGAATATGAATTTATCGCATTAGATAAGGCGGTGAGGAAGCAGAATGGCTCTGAAATTTCTTAAAAGATATTTCGTATTGGACCAATCCAGTGTCACCAGTATGTATACACTGTGATAGCCAAGCGGCAATAGGTAAGGCAGGGAGCATGATGTATAACGGTAAATCTCATCATATAAGATGAAGACATAGTACTATTTGAGAACTTATCTCTAGTGAAATTATCATTGTAGACTATGTAAAGTCAAAGGATAATATGTTGGATCCACTTACAAAATCCCTATCTAGAGAAGAAGTAGAAAGAACATCCAAGGGAATGAGTTTAAGGCCTAGGACAAGTCAGCATGGCAGTAACTCTACCTAACAGACTGGAGATCCCAAGAAATAGGTTCAAGGAGATCAAACAAAGTTGTGTCTAACAGGTTCAAAATTGTCAATTACCCAATCCATTCTCATGATGTAGACAATATATAGTAAACTAGGATAAGACTTAGGGTGAAAAGTCTTTTAATGATTATCTAAATTTGGCAGATTTGACCAAATAGTTTAATATACAGGATTGAAAATTTAAAAATCACCTATGCGAGGGCGAAGTGGAAGCCACTTCAAAGAGAATGTTAGTAAAGGCCTATTCTCTAAGCTCTCATGAAAACCGAGATGTGTTCATGGCTGAAAAGAACAAAATCGTAAGAACCATAAACGGTAAAAGAATGGTTGTATGACATGTGTTTTCTAGGTGTACATTAAAGCTCGACGGTTTAAAGATGTCAAATATACCGATTGATCGAGTACATCCGATGTATGTTCACTACGGAAAGTTTAAAGGAACACCCACTTATCCAGATATAATCAATCTTTGCTTGATGATCACATACTTGTCCGTAAAAATTTTATGAAAAAATAGTAATTCCCCATTCATGTAGGGTATTTTTGGGTTCATAGTATATGAATGAAGTGTGAATGGAAAAAATAGAGAGAAAAATGGTGGAAGAAAGGAGATACTAATTTAGAAGGTATACTCCTAAATTGGAAAGTCCACTAATTCTCCCATATAGGTGGGAGAAGGGAACTTTGTAGTATTTATATTAATGAAAACTTACTCCACATGATAAGTGAGGCAAGAAAATAGAGATGCCTCGCGCTATCATCATCGCTCGCTCGCTCGGCTCAGCTTTAGCTTCGGATTTGGATTTGGAAAATGATTGATCAATGAGATCTATCTTTTTGGACAAATTTTATTTGATGATCCGAATTTACCAAACAGTAAAATGCAGCAATGTATTTTGATTCTTCATTTATACATGGATGCAGTTTTTTGAAATAGTGTAGTGCTGAAACTGAACTGATGCATTATTTCTGCAAACAGATGCACTGTTTCGACGAACAGATGCACTGTTTCCATAAACAGATGCACTGTTTCAGTGAATAAATGCACTATTACAGTAAACAAATACACCGTTCCAGTGAACTGATGCACTATTTCAGCAAACTGATGCAATATTTTGATGAAATGACACAATGTTTCACACAAACTGGTATGTACTGTTTCAGCAAAATGATGCACTATTTTAAGTAAACAGACATGCATTTTCAGAAAAGTCACACACCCTTAAATTGAGCCAATGCCACCTTTCTGAAGAGGCATCTTGTGGCGATATAAACCTGGTTTCATCCATAGGTTTTGATATAGAAATTTCCAGATTACAAAAATCTTTTTGTCTTCAAAATACTAACTGTTGAGTGCGTTCAAAGAATCCGACTATTTGAGGTACCGCTATAGTCGAATTGAAGGTCATTTTATCCTGGAAAGGAAAAATTCCACAACCTCGGGTACAGCGAGGGGAATTATTTCCTTAATGAAACTCCGTGAATTTGGACGACTTGGCCTTATTCATTTTTGTTTCATCTATTTTTCTGAAAAATAAAATATACCTCTTGGAAAGGTCATTTTGATCTTGTGTTGAGGGTATTTGATATACTTCATTGTCTTCTTGTTTATAAACTTGAACTAGTTGAAGTTGTTGTTCTGCTATAGATTCTGCATACCCGAATATATTGTGGAAATAACACTCATTGCATTCCTGGTAACTTTAATTGCTTGAAGAGACCAAACAATGAGCCTCGAATCCGCATTAATGGTGGATACATCTTTGCTAAATATTTCATAAGTATGCAATTGTATGTTTGGGGGCAACACTTGTGCAGTGAATGTCTTAACTCCAACCTCATTTGAAGAGCAAAAGATTCTTTAGAAACACTTTCAGTAAATAGTTTGCGAGTTGACAACTGAATCCGACGCATCTTAACTTCAATTCTCATCTTTTTAGATCATGTTAATGGAAACAAAAACCCAACAGTTTGTTTAGTAGATATGACTGTCAACTCACTATGAAGTATTTGCTTGGAAAGTAGGGAGTGGATGGTATATTAAGAATGATTAGAACCTAAAGTACGTTAGCTGCAGAGAAAATATTTATTAATGAATGAATTCTTTTGTTTATTAGTGAATGACTCTTCAATACCGATGAATAAAATAAGAGGACAAACAACTGGAGCAAGTAACCATTATAATATTTAAATAGCCTAGCAATATCAAGTACAATATTTTTACAGTCGAAAAGAATAATGTGTGTTGACCAAGGAGGCAGGTCGAAGTGTTTGTGCTTAAATGTCACCCTTGTAATTGAACTCAAATGGTAATTAGCAAGAAAAGCAACGCAATGCCCAGCGCCGAAAAAAAATACATGTGCCTGCAAAATATAGAAGATTTTAAAATTTAAAAATGTCAAATACATATGAATCGTCTATGTAAAGAATGTGCTAATGTAATAAAAGAAAGAACAAAAGGTTATTGATCAGCATAGTCATTAGAAATTTAAACGTTAATTTGCACACTCATCCTCTTTTTCAAGGCCAGATGTAAGTATGACATTGTGGATGAGCCAACAAAAGAGAATACACTACATCTTAAATCTTAAGCCCGATAATCATGATGATTGAGAAATATTATCCAGCCCTTAATTTGTAATCAACTTGGCGTTGAAAAGTGAACTATATCAAAAGTACAAGTACGATGAAATACATATTCAAATAATTTGTACAAAATTATAAATACACATTGTAAACTTCAAGAACATACTAAAAAGTTAAAAAAAAAGACATACCTCAAATCACAAGTAAATTTATCTCTTCAATCATTTAATTGTTATGGACTTATTTAACCAAATCATTAAAACTATCTAAATTTCACCTAAATACAAATTTCTGTTCTTAATAACAGAATTTTTATATATAGATATAGATATAGATATATTGAAATTTATTAAAATAGATGAAAGATCTTAAAATTAATTATTATGAATCGGAATGACTAATCAATTTTTGCAACAGAATAAAGATACAAGACATGATAAGCAAAAATTACAAAGAGAAATTCCCAATCAACAATTGTCTGCCAAGAATACTCATGATTGTTTATTATTATAAACTTCACGAATAGATTCAAATTTTATAAAATTTATCTCAAATCACAAGCAAAATTATTTGTTTAATCATAAAATTAATCAAAATTTCAATTGGTAAAAGAACTCTGAATCCGAACCTATTTTTTTCCTATGATAATTTTGAAAGAATAGTCTTAAACCTAAATAAAGAGACAATTAGCATAAGTAATATTAATTAATTTATTGAAAGAATTCTAATCTAAGTGATTCTTAAAACTATACAAATCCATGTAGTTGTCATTGTACGTGACTTTGTTACAATTTTTTTCTTCTTTTTTGCTCCGACAATTTTAGGACTCCTTTTTTATGTACACAAAGAAATACTTTTTTACCAAACTTAACTCTTTGTTTATTTTTCTTTTATCATATTTTTAGAATTTGTTAATTTGCAAGAATATAGTCAATATTATATAAGTAAAATAATTAAGTAAATAATAGGAGAACAAGGTGGAAAGAAGATTTTTGTCTATTATGAAGTCTTTTAATGAAGGACAAAAAGTTCAAACAATATTTATAAGATCCTTAATTTTACGTTGAAATAATTTATGTGCTTCATCTAATTTTGTTGAATATATATTAAGTCTTCTAAGACATTGATCTCATATAAATCATTATTCATCATGTTAAGCATCTTAATTATCATATATACGGATTAATTTTCATTGTGATACAGTTCATATAAGGTAATTTTTTAGTTGATTTCAAAATTTTAAATATTATTAGAATTTTTTTACCTTTGAGGGATGGCCTTGGCTCAGCGGTAAGCTTGCTTACCGTGGTGTGCCAGGGTCGGGGGTTCGAAACGCCCCTCCAGCGAAGCTGGGGTGAGGGCGCGTAGGTCAGGCCCGGAGTGGTCCCCCCCCTCCCCGACACCTACGGAGTAGGTATGAACCGGGTCATCCCTTCCCTTTTATTAGAATTTTTTTACCTAGTTCAGTAAATAAAAATTTAATAACCAAACTTTTAATTCATGTTCAATGTTCTAAATAATAATAAAGTAAATTAAATTCTAAATGTTGTATCAATTACTCGATTCTTCCTACTTTATTTGTTTCCAATATATGTATCATAAAGTTTTAGCATGTCATTATTCACGTGTTTGGAAAGTCGTTTTCGAGGTGAGCCTCGGGGCGAGTCTCAGAGCGAAGCATAGTAAAAACGCCTCAGATAGATATGCGGAAGTGAAAGTAGAGGTGTACACCCCATCTGTCTGGGTGTACGCCTAGGCGTTCGACGATTTCTCTTTTTCGGGGCGTAAGTCTAGAAAAATTTTCTAATTAAAATTAAAATTGCTAAAAAAATATTTAAATTAATATTAAAAACATAAAATTCAGCTTGTTATTAAATTTTAAGAGGTTAAAAATCTTAAAAATCTAAATATTTTTATTCTTAGCTCTAATTTTATTCTTTCTATTCGTCTTTTACTAAGTAAAGAGGAGAGTTATGATAAATGTGCAAATTTTAAGTCAAATGCCTCATCCTTCATCACTTGTTCTGGTTTGATGTCTCTAATCATAGATTCATTCTTCGACTATTTTTTTTACAAGCTAATTTATAAATTTCTACTCAATCTTTTTACAAAGTCTAATTAATCTTTTGAGATGAGCAGTTCTGATTATTTGTTTAATCAATTGATGACTTGCGAACGAAATTGTTATACCTAACACCAAATCTAGGTTCGGAGTGAGAAGTGTAAGACTCCTCACATGCTCCAACGTCATCATAAGATCCATCACGAGGTTCTACATCATCTCCAAGTTTACCATAAGCACTAGGCACTTCATTCACTTCATTTTCTCCCTCAAAACCATGACTCTCAAATCTGCCCAAGTTTTGATCATGGCTATTTTCATAGCCTCTGCAATCTCCCTCAACTTCGTAGTCATAAAACCCCTCACTACAATCATAGTCTTCCATGTTGTAGTCACGAAAATCCCTGGCTATCAAAGACATATTTTCCATATATCACCTTTGTACCTACACAATGAACAAACAAGATTATTAGTAAAAGCTCCTCACCAACACTCGTATACATCTACCTTTGTGATTCTCACAATTGGAGCGGCGAATATTGAATGTTGTTTATACTCCGTAGTCAATAGGATGTCAATTCTACTTGGCCTCCGGAATGGATTATTGTTTGATCTACTCAAGTGACAAAAATAAAATTTACTTACGAACTTGAAACAAAGAAGTTACTATGATTTAAAAATGAGAAAATCACACAAATAACAAAGACACAAAAGAAACAGATTCAACAGTTAATCTACAACTAAGTAGGTCATTACTAGTTGTTAATTAATTCTAGAATCAAGACATGAAACTAATGAAACAATAAAATGAAACTAAGAATCTAAAATTTTTTAGCTTAAGCACTTTCGGTAATGATGTGGCAGCCTCTCATTAGTTGTTCAAAATTGTCGAAAGTTTTGAGAATTTTTTTCTTATTTTTCAATTTGTATTGATCAATGTTCAATTGGAAGAGTGTATTTTCGATTTTGGGAGGGAAACAACAAGACTTAGAGGCTTTTCAATGTTAAAAAAAAAGGCTTAACTTTTCTTTCACCCTTTTGGAAAACACCTTTTGAAGTCTTTGTTCCCCTTCCCTCTTTTGTTGGTCTTAGGAAGACCCCTTTCTCTCTTTTGGTAATAAGACCTTTTGAAAGTCTTTTGGTTACCTTTCTTATTTTATAGTAGTCTTGAAATGTGTTTCAAGACTAACAAGACCACACCTTCTTTCTTTTTTAATTTTATATCAAACAAACCACTTTCTCTTCAACAAAATATGAAGATGTTGAAGAACACCAAGAACACAACTTTAAGTCTTGGAGTTCTAAGGTTCACGTTGGACCTCTCAAACATCATCAACAAATTTTCAAGCTCTAATATTCAACAAAAACATCAACAAAATGTTTTTCCAGCCACCAATCTTCAACAACAACATAAACAAAATGTTTTCCAGCCACCAATCTTCAACAACAATATAAACAATTGTCCAACATTCAAGAACCACTCAGATTTAGCTCAAAGTTTAGACATAGACTCTATTAGTGTTAGTGAAGAAGGGACTAACACTAGAAAAAAAAAAACACAAAAAAAAGAAAATCAAGCCTTAAATCTTGGACAAAACATAAAAATGGGACAGATTACTTTTTTTTTTTGCATTTTTAGTTTTTCCAACACTATTTTTGTGATTATTCAAGATAGTAATTCCAAGATTAATCTCGTGGTAATGAAATCAATACTTGTTTTGATACCAAATGATACCAAACGGTATCTAAATAAGCACAAGACAGCCCATAATCTTTGCAAAACAGTCGACACGACAAGACACCAAACGGAAACAAGAAACACAAACTTAAACGAAAAGAAAGATAGGTAACTTGACACAAAGAGAAAACATAATGTAGCAACTAAAAGGTATATTAAACTTTAAAACCTCTACAAAATACGTTTACAAGAACCAAGTTCATACGGTGACTGCCAAGGGAATCAACTCACCTCAAGATCCACCATTTCTAGGAAAAGAATAATATTGGCTTTTCCAAGCCCTAAGCTACAATGGCTAGTCCAAGCCCTAACTAAGAACTACTCTAAGGTGGTCTACTCTCAAGAGAGAGGATTTTTAATGTCTCATAGTTTCGTCATTCAACTATTAAAGAAAAAAGACCTAATAAGAGACTATATATAGCCTAACTTATTACATAGTATAATAGACCAAAATACACTTAATGAAAGGAGAGGTCATGGGTTGTTTCTTTAACATGTGCACTCCCCCAAATACCCTTAATGAAGGGTGATTCTTCAAATCTCCTAAAGTATGGGGTCACACTTCAAAACTTAAAGTCTCAAATTGGCATCAAGTGTAAGCCCTCACGCAATCTTCCATATACGAGTTTGTTTAATGACATGCTCAAAATGGGTCCTCCATCTATGTTCTCGTATCCTTGAGGTGACCAAGTCTTGAGCCTCTATGTGTTGGCCTCTAAAGATGTCATCAAAAGATAAGATGGTCATTTGTCCCGTATCATCCTCCCCTTCTTGAAAAGAATTCGACCTCGAATCTAAACCTTGCAAAACCTAAGAGATAACAAACAAATACAAACTTCTCATGGCATGAGGGTTAGTATGAGCACAACAAATCATCTCAACATGCGAAGGTTGCACATAAATCCAATATAATCAAGGATCCTTTAAATGAAATATTAAAAAATCAATGAAAACTGTATGACGGATTCGGATACGGGATTCACCAAGTGTGACACTTTGCTTGTCATGTAGACCAAGCAACAATTTGGGTGCACCAACATCACCATTTCCATATTTAGCACCAGGATCAAATGGAAAAAGTGACCATAGACACGGGTCTAGACAATACTCTCCTTTCTCATAGTCTCCACCCAAACTAAATGACATACTCTCTATAATAGCATATATATCATCAAAAGAAAATACAGAGTAGAGAAAAGTATCACTCAAGTCGACTTCTACTTAGGTGCTTTCATGTGTGTACTCACTTCTAGTTATCCAATCATCACCATGAGTACTCTCAACAATAAAGTCACACAAAATAAAAGAAAGAGTAACTTCCAAGACTACACATTTCTTACCTTTAAGAGTACTCTCATCTTTCAAGAAGAGATTTTCATCTTTAGAAGGAATGTTGTCACGCCATAGCGGGTTAATATATGGCCTATAGCCTCCAAGGTAAGCTATACCATCTTTTTCACCACTAGGCTCATTAGGAGTGTTTATATTATTTTCAAACAAGACATTATACCTAAAGAGTGTATGATCCAAACCACAGGAAGATTTGAAACAAGCAAGTTCCTCACTATCTAAGAGATCAATATCAAATTTCAAAGCAGTTTCAAGCACAAAATTATGCCAAGAATAACTCTCGGGTTCACTCCCCTTTTGTTGAGCAACTTTTTCAAATACTTCACTCACTTGAGTTTGATTAATCACATCACACACATACTCAAGTGATGGATAATTTTCACAAATAGGTTGATCACTACCAATTACAAAAGATGATGTACTTTCGTTCAACATATAGGCTTCAACACTAGGTAGACATAAATTGATCTTACAAGAAGACTCAATTTGGTCATCAATAGGATCAACTAGTGTATCCACACTCACAACATGTACATCATCAACAAAAGGCAAAGAATAATTAGACTCATAAGTAAGTAATCTACTGCTCACACTCAATGGGCTACTAGCCACACAATTATAATTCACATGCTCAAAAGTGTAAGAGTTAGCCATTTTACCTTGAAGTTCTTGAGTCGACTCTCTTTTGGCATATCGTAAAGGTCCTCCACAAGCTTGGGAAGTAAATTCACTTCGGTATTTCTTTTTGTAACTTGTCATGTCGGTACCTACACAAATGTGCTTAGAAATAGAAGGACAAATAATGTTATCTTAGTTTGGTGGCAATCCCCTCACTTTTCTCTACACAAACTCTCTTTTTCCCACTCTTGGATTACTACCTTGCACACCCTTACTTCTCTTATAAGCATTCAAATTGGAGTAAGTATTCAATTCTCTTTGCGGCTAGGGCAGCATGTATGTCACGAGGTGATTTCCTTACCAGTCTCTTACAATATTAGGCTAATTTTACATATTTGGAACTCTATGTTGTGCAAACTAACCACCGCCTAAGCATACATGACCCTATGTCAATGGAAGAATATTGTACCACACCTCCTTATGGTATTCAAATTAGGAGAAGATAACTTTGACCCTCTCGGTAACCTTATACCCATCCAAGAAGTATAGAACAAGTAAAGTATCGCAAAACAACCTTAAGTAGTCTACCATGGATGGAAGGATATAGTTTTTATAGTACCTATCATTTAACATAATGAGGCATCCCAGTATCCCACAAATGGTCACCTTTCAGAAGTGTACACTCCTTCTCGAATCAAGATTGTAAGGTACACGAGTACCTCTTGGTTTTGAAGATGCATACCCTCTTTTTCTAGTTGGACAACCTCCACTAGAGCCAGTATAACCATTCACACTATATCGACCTTGATAAGAAGTACTACAAGGTGGAGAATATGAATCTTCACACTACTCACATGTACTCTCATCATAGCTCTCATAAGCTTTGCGAATGAAAGGGTTATACCTAATACCAAATCTAGGTTCGGAGTGAGAAGTGTAAGAATCTTTATATGCCTCAACGTCATCATAAGATCCATCACGAGGTCCTACATCATCTCCAAGTTCACCATAAGCACTAGGCACTTCATTCACCTCATTTTCTCCCTCAAAACCATAAATCTCAAATTTTCCCAAGTTTTGATCATGGATATTTTCACAGCCTACGCAATCTCCCTCAACTTTATAGCCATAAAACCCCTTACTACAATCATAGTCTCCCATGTTATAGACACAATAATCCCCAACTATCGAAGAAATGTTCCCCTTATATCACCTTTGTACCGACATAATGAACAAACAAGATTAGTAGTAAAATATCCTCACCAACACTCGTATACACCTACCATTGTGATTCTCACAATTGGAGTGGTGAATATTGAAAGTTGTTTATACTCCGGTAGTCAACATGATGTTAATTCTACTTGGCGGATGAAATGAATTCTTGTTTGATAGACTCAAGAGACAAAAATAAAATTTACTTACGAACTTGAAACAAAGAAGTTACTACGAGTTAAAAATGATAAAAGCACACAAATAACGAAGACACGAAAGAAACGGATTCAATAATTAATCTACAACCTAGTAGGTCATTACTATTTGTTAATTAATTCTAGAATTAAGACATGAAACTAATGAAACAATAAAATGAAACTAAGAATCTAAAATTTTTTAGCTTAATCACTTTCGGTGATGATGTGGCAGCCTCTCATTGGTTGTTGAAAATTATCGAAAGTTTTGAGAAATTTTTTCTTATTTTTTAATTTGTATTAATCAATGTTCAATTGGAAGATTGAATTTTCGGTTTTGGGTGGGAAACAACAAGACTTAGAGGCTTTTCAATGTAAAAAAAAAGGTCTTGACTTTTCTTTCACTCTTTTGGCAAAACACCTTTTGAAGCCTTTGTCCCCCTTTCCTCTTTTGTAGGTCTTGAGATCTCTTTTGGTAATAAGACCTTTTGAAAGTCTTTTGGCCCCCTTTCTTCTTTTATAATAGTTTTGGAATATGTTTCAAGACTAACAAGACCACACCTTCTTTCTTCTTTGATGTTAGATCAAACAAAACTTTCACTTCAATAAGATATGAAGATGTTGAAGAATACCATGAACACAACTTTGAATCTTGGAGTTCTAAGGTTCACATTAGATCTCTCAAGCATTAACAACACATATTTAAGTGCCAATCTTCAACAACAACATCAACAAAATGTTTTTCCAGCCACCAATCATCAACAACAACATCAACAAAGTATTTTTCCAGACATCAATCTTCAACAACAATATCAACAACCTTTCAAAATTTAAGAACCACTCGGATTTAGCTTAAAATTTAGACGTTGACTCTATTAGTGTTAGTGAGGAAAGAACTAACACTAGAAACAACAAAAAAAAACATAAAAACACACAAAAAAACATAAGAAAACAAGCCTCAAATCTCATCCCAAACAAAAAAATAGGACAGATTACTTTTTTTTTTATGTTTTTTAGTTTTTCCTTTTGACACCTAATTTTTGCCCTCCACGACTAAATTTAATCCTGAGTTTCTTCAATTTTTAATAAAATTAAAATATTTATTTCATTCGAATAAAAAAATTCAAAATATTTTTGTACGTAATTTTGTCATTTTAAGTAGCGATTGTATATTATTGTGTTCAGTTATACGAGATTTTATAATATACTTAAATATTTATTCTATGGAATATTGAATTTTAATCAAGGATTATTTTGAAAATAAATATAAAGATTAAAATATTTATTTTAATATAATTTATCATCAAAATAATTTATTTGGATAAATATACATTTGATTTTATTAAATCAAGAAACTCGGGACTAAAAGAAGTATTAATTCGTATTGAATTTCAATTTAATTTATTCAATCTATTAGATTTGGCCATATTGAAATCAAATTGGTCATAATTGCAATGTAATCCGTCAATTAATTTTTAATTTGATCAAAATTAAATAACATGGCTAAATTTTAAATCTCAATTAGGGTTATATTTTAAATAACTCCAAAATTTCCAAAAACTCTCATAACTTCTACCTAATTCCCACCAAAAAAATAATTTCAAATTGTACTACATTGTACTATTTCCCCCAAACTTTGTCCTTTCTCAATTTTGTAATTCAAAAGTTATACTACATTGTACAATCCCCCCCCCCCCCCACACACACATTATATTCCACTCAACTTATCTTTAATTTTAAAATTTCAAAAATACCCTTAATTTTTTTTTCTCACATTGGTGGATGACAAGAAATAAATCATCATCCTTTCCTATAAATATTTTTCTCCCATATTGGTGGAAGAGAGGAAATAAAATTTCATTCTCTCCTATAAATACTACCACTACTTTAGTATAAAAGGGGGAGAAAAAGTAAAAAAAGAAGAGGCTAGAAAGGTGAAAATTATTTTTTTGAGAAAAATAGTTATTTTTATTTAGTAAAAAAATTTTTGTTTCATAGAGTTGGTCGGCTAATCAAAATTTTTGAGTTACCGGTGACGTTTTTCGTTGGTGGTTGATTTTAACGAAGCTCGTAGTCTCGTTTTGCTTCCCCAAAAAAGGTAAACACACATTTTTTTAATTTTATTATCGTTTTTTTCTTATCTTTTTGTTCTTCGTCGTTTGTAGTTATAAATTTTGTTTGTTGGGATTGTTTGTTGTAGATTACCTTAAGGGCCATAGGACGTTGTGGTATTGATATTTTAATTATTTTCATGTTCATGATATAAAAATGAGCTAGCAATAGTTGTACGTGCCTTTTTTGACTTTATTCTTTGATTATTATAGATAAAGTTTCAATCTTTGCTTAAAAGATGCACTTATGTTTTGTTTAAACTCATTGTTGGTGGATATGTTTGTTTTTAGCATGTAAAGTTATTTTCTTTATGTTGAAAAGAATAGTTAATATTGGTTGTTTCGCCTTTTCACCTTATTCTTTGATTATTTTGGATAAATTTTAGATCTTTGCTTGAAAAACATACTCATGTATTGTTTAAACTCATTGTTGGTGGATGTGTTTGTTTTTAGCATGTAAAGTTATTTTCTTTACATTGAAAAGAATTGTTAATATTGATTGTTTTGCCTTTTGACCTTATTCTTTGGTTATTTTGGATAAAGTTTAGATCTTTACTTGAAAAATATACCCATTTCTTGTTTAAACTTATTGTTGATAGATATGTTTGTTTTTAGCATGTACAGTTAGTTCCTTTATGTTGAAAAGAATAGGTAATATTGATTGTTTTGCCTTTTGACTTTATTCTTTGATTGTTATGTATAAAATTTTGATCTTTTCTCAAAAGACGAACTCATACCTTATTTAAATTCATCGTTGGCGGATATATTTATTTTAACATGTAAAGTTATTTCTTTTACGTCAAAAAAATTATTATTATTGTTTGTTTCGCCTAGATAAAAATAGTAATTAGTTAAGTCAAGAATTTATCATTTGTTTGCTAATTATTTTAATGAATTTCAAAATCCTCATATAAGAGATGAAGTGCTAGCTTTATTTTCCACCCAAGATGTTTATTTCTCTTTTGTTCGCATATTATCTTGTCAAAATGTTGAGAAAGTTCGGACTTTTGTAGATAAATAGAATTATTTGGATATTTTTGACTCATGCTAGTATGATTATTGAACAATATTTCACTTTTAGAGATGCTAAACTTTTATTCTTATTTTCTTACTCCGGATTGTTATATGTGCTCTTTGTGTGTATAAAGACTTGATTCATATCTCTCTTTTATTCATAATATTAAAAAAGAATCAATGATATCTTAGAAATATAAACCATAGGTCATTACACATTTTTTTTTCATAAAATTTTGATTGTAATTTAGATGTATGAATTTTTGTTAATGTCGCCTTAATTGAAATTCAAAGATTCTCTTTCTTGAAAAGTTAACCTTTATTTTCTTTTGTTTGTATGGATTAGTATCTATGTTCATTCAATTTTAGAAGTCATGAGTATTTTCCTTGTTGACTCATCCCTTTACTTTTGCAAGCTTACGTTGTTTGTTTCTCTTTACCTTTATTCATTCTTGTACGAACATAAATCATGAGGCATGTAAGTGGGTGTTTTTGCTTTGCATTTTATTTGTTGACTCTCATTCTTGTGCAAGTGTGCTTATCGTTGTCATTCAAAAATTGGTTCTTGATATTTTCTTTTTCTTTGAAATATGTCACTTTTATGCCTTGAATGTATATTAATTTCTTTATCTTTTCTTTGCATGCAAATAATGTCTCGAGTTCAAATGGACTCCTCTCATCTTGCATGTCGTAATGGGCAAATGAGGTCCACCTCTTTTAGTCAAATTAGAAGTTTAAAACCAAAGTCGAATACATGGCATACGGGTGCTAGAAGATAGATGAAGAAGGAAAATGGATCAAAACTCATTGATGAGGTCGCTAAGAGACTTGAAATGTCTTGATTTCTATTACTGACTTCTTTTTACTTAGTTATTTATTTATTCATTTATTTGGGACCTCGAAGCCAAGGTTGTATTCTAATACAGGTGAAGCAGATTTTGGGCCAAAAAGGGATCAAAAATATAGATTAGGACAGGTGATGATGGACCGAAAGCCCAAATTAGTTTAGGACAGGTTTATTAGTTTAGGCCTTTTATGTGCTTATTTTTCTTTTCATTTGCTTAGACTTGGTTAAATTCCCTACTAAGTCGTCAAAATTTATTTTTTATACAAATATTTTTCTAAAATTACTTTCTTTTCAAAATAAACAACTTCTTCTTTATTCAAAGTTAGTCAAAGATACTTTTTAAATAGTCTGGATAACCGCAAGTTAGCAGACATTTTAGTTGCCTTAAAAACCTTCCTAACATGTTAATAGGAACCGCAGACCTAAAATTTCTAGCTTAAATGATTTTCCTATTTTGAATCATCTAACTATTTCAAAAAGTTTTCTTAAGTCCTTTTAAAAAATTAAGTGGCGCTCTGAAAGTCAAAATTTCTACAAAACATTTCCAACACTATTTTTATGATTTTTCAAGATAGCATGCCCAAGATTGATCTCGTGGGATTGAAATCAATCCTTGCTTTGATACCAAATAATACCAAACGGTATCTAAATTAGCATACAACATCCCACAATTTTCATAAAATAGTCCACACAACAAGACACCAAACGAAAACAACAAACACAAAGTTAAACAAAAAGAAGATAGGTAACTTGACACAAAGAGAACATATAATGTAGCAACTAAAGAGTATATTAAACTCTAAAACCTCTACAAAATATGTTAACAAGCACAAGTTCTTATGATGACCGCCAAGGGAATCAACTCACCTCAATATCCAGTGTTTCCAATCAAAGAACAATATTGGTTTTTCCTAGCCCTAAGCTACAATGGCTAGTCTAAGCCCTAACTAAGAACTATACTAAGGTGGTCTACTCTCAAGAGAGAGGATTTTTAATGTCTCATATTTTTATCATTCAACAACTAAAGAGAAAAGACCTGATAAGAGACTATATATAGCGTAGCTTATTACATAGTATAGTGGACCAAAATACCCTTAATGAAAGGGGAGGCCATGGGTTGTTTATTTAACATGTGCAATCCTCAAAATATCCTTAATGAAGGGTGCTTATTCAATGCTCCAATACCATGGGGTCACACTTTAAAACTTGCAGTCTCAAATTGGCATCAACTGTAAGCCCCCACGCAATCTTCAACACACGAGTTTGTTTAATGACATTCTCAAAATGGGTCCTCCATGCATGTTCTTGTATCCTCGAGGTGACCAAGTCTTGAGCCTCTATGTGTTGGCTTATAAAGATATCATCAAAAGATAAGATGGTCATTTGTCCCGTATCATATTTTTTGTTCATGCCATGGAATTGATTCTTCTTGGATCAACTTATATAATCAATAGAACAATCAAATTTTATAGCAAACGTACAATCAAGAAAAGTACGTTTAGTATTATCAAAAGAACGAAAAAGGAATCCAACTAAATAATTAGCGATAGATTTGGCTGAGACAAAAAAAACACGAAACTCCATTTTATTAAAAAGTTAAGAGATATTACAATTATGTTTCTCCTCCAGAGAAATTTAGTTAATTGTACATTTTTATCTCCAATTTAAAGCTTTATTTGGGTATGAACTTCATATTCACATTAATGAAGCTTAAGATATATCTTAATGATTTTCATCATCTCACTCCCAAAAAATTGATCAAGATAATATTTCACTGACCAGCAAAGGAGTGAAGCTTCTTAGTTTCGTCTTTTTAAAATCTTGTACCAATATCTGCATCTTCACCAAACTGGACAGATGAAAAGGGAAAGGGATCAAGGGAAATACTTGACAGGAAAGATTCTCCACCCAAAGCACTCACAATATCTTTTAAATTACATGATGCAAATGGCACTAATTCAAAACTGTGATCCTTATACTCTATAGGAGTGGAGTGATTTTTAGTGACACAAAAGTAGTAGTTGAATTTCTCAGTTGATTAACTCCCTACAATATAGAATAGATTAGAATGAGAAATAAGGCTTCAACTAGAAGAAAATAGTTTTTCAAAATATATAATAAAGTATATGCAACTGAAGATTAGTTAAAAGAAGATCCATACCTCTGAATAGCATAGAGGAATCAATAAGTTTATAGTTATGCAAGTCCCTTATGAAATGCATGTGAGGAATGTGTCTTTGTTGCATTCCATAGTCATTTAATTCTAATCCTACTCTGATCTTCTTCAGAATTTATAGAAATTACAAAGTTCACAATTTCAATTGCAAAAGCGACATAAGTATATGGTGCAATTAAATTATATATATAGTAGAACAACGCAAAATGAACATGGATGAACTATAGAAATAACGTAAACGGTTGGGATAAGGTCTATTGATTGATCGATTGATAAAGTGATTAAAGATGCATAAGTCTTTTAGTATTATGTAACAAATTAATTTTAAAGGCAAGAGAATTGATACAAACTAATTTTATACAAACTGAGAGCTTGTCCGTGTTGACTCTCTGAGAAACAAAATTTATCTAACAATGTATATAAAGTGTCAGCATATCTATGACCCTAAACGAAGTACGATAAGAGAAAATTTTACTAAACAATTTTAATATATAACTATGAAAATTTAACTTTACCTGAGTCGAGAATTTTCGATAATAATCTCTTTATCTACGCGAAGTAGGGATATGATCTGCGTGTACTTTGCTCTCTCCTTTAATAGAATACCAAATTTTCCATCATTATAAACAATTTTGAAATATAACTAAGCAAACTCAACTTTACTTGAGTCGGGCCTGAGGTAGCGGTAAAATGTGCATGCACTTTGCTCTCTCTCTCCTAGAATAAAATTTCAAGTTTTCTATCATTATATACAATTACTACGCAAATTCAAGTTTATCTATATTAAGATCTTCCAAAAATAAATAACATCTGCGTCCTATAACTTCAATAGTATGATGTTTTTTTAAAATATTATCTCACCCACATTCTAAATTTTAATAAATAAATACTACCTTTAAAATGAACAACACCTAAACAATATAATGATTAGTTATGTTATGAGAATTTTATTTCAATATAATGAAATTTCTTACCATCATCGGCAGAGTCCTATTGACTGCTTTCGTGATAACCTTACGAAGTTGTGAACATATTTTTGGTGGAAAATCAAACTCCTATTTTCTTTTCCCCAAAAAGATTAGAAAGGAGTTGAATCATAATTATATTCTATACGTATATATTATATATAAACATGTATTTCACATAAAGTTATTTTATATAAAAATGTATTTCTCATAAAGTTTGCAAAAGTAGTGTAAAACGTGTGTTTTTTTATTTTTATTTTTTAAAAAAAGATTCAATGTACTATTTACCTTATATTTTAGCACTCCTAATTTTAGAAAAAGTGTTACTATATTTGTTAAAGTTTTGGTCCCATATATTTTAGGATTCAATGTTACAAATATAGGTAAATAAAAATTTGAGAAAAAAAATGAAAAAATAATTTTGTCTAAAGCACACACTTTTAATGATTGAAGGGCAAATTTGAGTTTTATTTAATTACGGATTGTAGGAATTAGCAGTTATTGAATCCATATATAACAGGGGATTCATTAGATTCCTTTTCTATCTTTTAGAAAAAAGATTGACTCTACTACTAAAAAGACTCCTTTTTCTAACTAACGTACCATACTTAACTTCTTGCATTGCATATATAAGGTTTAGGAGACAGTTTGGTGATTATTATTATTATTAATAATAATTTACTCAATAAAGGATTTCGGGGTGGGAATCACCTGTATAAATAGGAGGCTCTATAGAGAAAATAACTCAATTTTTCTTCTCTTTTTCACTTGTGAAAAAAACAAGAGGTCTCGAAATTCATGTTCAATCCTTTGTTTTTCTTCTTCTCTACATTTTTCTACTCTTTCTCTTATTTACATTAATCTGTCCCCTACATCAACAAAATAATTACATCATATATACCTACCTAGTAGAATATTGAGTTTTGGATTTAGATTTTAATTTGTCATGACCTCTAATATTGCTGAAAATGGAGTTAACGATCAAATCGAAAAGAGGACAAAGGAGGAGAGAGCGATAGCTGATTGGCTACCGATAACGTCTGATCGGAATGCCAAGTGGTGGTTCTCAACCATGCACAATGTCACGGCCATGGTTGGTGCTGGTGTTCTTAGTCTCCCTTTTGCCATGTCTGAGATGGGCTGGTAATTATTCTCTATTTATTTGCTTGTTTTTTCTAATTAATTTATTTTTTATTTGAAATGATCTAAAATATTAGATATGTTACAGCCTTGTGAGATATAATTCAAAACTCGTGGTTTATGCAGCTGATATAATCTTACTAGGTTTAATAATTTTGAAAGATTTTAAATAACTATTTCAACAACTAGAAAAAAATCATTTTAAAAATAATAACTTAAAAGTATTAACCATTCTTCATTTGTGGTTGAGGGCACGAACAATTCGGAAAAGTTAATACACATCCTTAAATGTTCGATCTCCATTATTGGATGATTCAGTGTTTTGCTTTAATTGGATTATTTCATCTTTTTATTTTTATTTTTATTTATTTTAGACAAATATTCCTTTATCCGATATGATAGTCGAGAACTGTATTATAAAAAATAAAAAATAACATAAATCTACACCATAAGTTTCATATTTACTCAAAATGTCATCTCCACAAATAATTAAAAAAAATCAAAACTTTCATTTTCTGTCTCTCAAAAATAAAATAAAATTACTTCCTCTATTTAAAAAAGTATAACCTACTTTAACTTGATATAAAATTTAAGAAAATAAAAAAAACTTTTGAATCTTGTGTCAAAGGTACCAAAATTTCTTTTAATCTTATTGTTCTAAACATGCTATGTGAAAAGTTGAAACTAAAATATTGCTAAAAAAAAAAAAGAATCATTCTTTTCTAAACGAATTAAAAACAAAACTAAAAAGAAAAGTAGGTCATTTTCGAAGGAGTACATAACACTACCCCCTCTATAATAAATCTCATACTCTCTCCGCTTTTCTTTCTATTAAAACCCTCCCTTTTCCTCTTCTTCCTTGTTCGTCAAACTTTTCAATTTCCAATCCTAAATCTCTTTTTTCCTCTTATCTCATTCAAATAATGGGTTCATATTCATCCACTCATTGCGATGGTGGGCGTAACCCACCATTTAACCACAACCGCTCCACTTTGTTAAGGCTGCATAATTTCTGAATTAGAACAGCCAAAAACAAGAACTGTATCTACGAAATTGAGGTCTTTGATTGCTAATTCCTCTAAAAATTATGACCGAATTGCTATAGTTACGATTTCTTTTTTTGATCAAGGACACCTCAATCAATTCCTCCATCTCTCGTTTTATTTCTTCCTATAAAATACCAATTCATTTTGTAGGTTTTAATACGGTAATTAGTAATGCTAAGGTTCGACTCAATGGTTTGGACTTAGTCACTGCTATTGAGTTTATAGATACATAAAACTGATGTGGAGACAAAAAGACACATCACACAACTCTCTATCAAATGTGGAGAAATTATGTTTATATTACAGATACATAAAAAAGATATCCTCAGTTGAAAATTTAATATTATGTTATAGATACATAAGAAGGATGTTCCCAGTTGAGAATTTGATAAAAAATCATGTATCAAAATACTTTTTTTGCCTATGATTCATACGATGTATCTAAATGTATCTATGTGATATTGAGACATAAAAGTTATATATTGTATTGTGATGTAGTGTCATACTTATGTATTGTGAGAATCTGCAATTTGAGATTTTTTTGTAAATATGAAAACAGTTGATGTTTTCTATAAGATACCAATCAATTAGTATTTATGAAATTTGTCCAAATAAAGAGATAACTACCTGACTTAACAAGCATAAGTTTTTAATTATGTTATTTAATCTAAATTTTAATTAATTATAATTCATAATCTTTCTTATCAATTAAATATAATTCATATTCTATCTCCTTTAATTTTTCTGTCTTCTATTTCTCTTTTTCCTTTTTTCCTCATTCCTTTTTTTTTTCATTTTTTTCTTTTCCAGTTTATCTTATTTTTTCTGTTTTTTTTCCTTTTCACCCTTTTCTCATTTTTTTATATTTTATGTCTCTTTTTGTCCGTCCTTTTTTTTTTAAATTTTATTTCTTTTTTTTGCAGCTTTTTTTGTTTTTTGGTAATTGTTTCATTTTTTCACTTTTTTTCTTTTTTTCGTATTTTTTCTCTCATTTTGTTGTTATATTTTATATATTTTTCATGTTTTATATTTTTTATATTTTATAGTTTATTTGTATCATACGATATATTTTAAATAAATTTATTATTTGTATTTGATTAGTTTAACCATGAATATGTATAATTTGTCATTTTTATTTGTATACAAACAAGTATATACATTAATTTCTTTTGCTTGAGTCTAAAAAATACAACTATGCAATGTGTCATTCAATGCAAATATATCATTTGTATTTGTATGTCAAATTTATCATTTGTATTTGTATATAACAAGTATATTTGATTACATATATAGTTCAAATTTTATAAATTAAACTCATATTATTTGATACAAGTGTAACATTTATATTTGTATAATTTAACATTTGTATTTGTATAGTTTATTATTTATATTTGTATTACTAAGGACTTATTCGGCCATAAGAATTTTTTACTTTTTTAGAAAAAAATATTCCACGTTAGTGAAAATTGGGGTGTTTGGCCATGAGAATTTCAAATTCAATTTCAAATTATTTTTGAAAAGAGAAAATAAGTTTTACTTGTCTCACTTTTTTCAACTTTATTCATTGTTACAAATGACCTTATTTTTTCATTTTTACAAAACACCTATTAATTTGATCCAATAACCGGAGTTAAATGTCTAACTACCATATTGCCCACTTCTTCCTACTTTCATTGATAAAAGACCTCAAATTGAAGACAACTTCAATTTTTTCTTCTTTCTCAAAATCTCATCATGATACCACAGATGCTTAATCCATTCATTCTTGCAACTTTTTAGGCAACACCAACAACAAAGACAATATTATTGTTTCCTCTCACATTTGGTTGTATCTTGTAGGTTAATTAGTTAAGTTGGGTGATTCTAATAGTTTTTTTAAAATTGGGGGTGTAAAATTATTTAACAAAGTCTGTCAAAAGTCTAAAAATATTTTAAAAAGACATGGCCAAACACAACTCTAACTTCAAAAAATTTCAATTTTCATGTCCAAACAACTACTAAGTTTGTATCAGTAAAATACAATTCATATCAATGAATATAAACACAAGTGTTAATAGAAAGAAAATTAACAATACACCTTTCATTGTCTAAAAATACAAATGATATTGTCTGCTACAAATTCAAATACAATCAAATAAAATTACAAATATAAATACAATATGCGGTCAACTTATAATATAAAATAATTCTTTAAAAATACAAGTGCATCAACAAAAATATAATGCATAGACAAAT
The DNA here is from genome assembly GCA_030864225.1 of Capsicum baccatum var. pendulum. Lineage (NCBI taxonomy): Eukaryota > Viridiplantae > Streptophyta > Magnoliopsida > Solanales > Solanaceae > Capsicum > Capsicum baccatum. The sequence goes on from CM061560.1 coordinate 166,213,897, forward strand.
ACAAATATAAACAGAATGAAATCACAAAATACAAATACAATATGCAGTCCACTATAAAATATAAATGCAAAATAATTCTTTAAAATACAAGTGAAAATTATATAAAACATATACTATGGGGGTAAATTATAAAATATGAATACAAGTGGGAATCATAAAATACAAATACAAATGTAAACTATAAATTAAAAAAATTTAATTATAAATACAAGCATGAATTATAAAATATAAATTCAAATACAATTATATCAATGTATATAAAAATATAAATGATAGTACAAATATAAATACAGTAAGCGATTATTGTATTTTCGTTATCACTCATGACTTGTGCTCGACGTAGCCATATTTTTTGAAAATACAAAAACTATAAAATAAAACGAATAAAACAAGAAAGAAAAGAATACTTAAAAAAAAATTTTTTTTTTTAAAAAGAAAGAGAAATAGAAACTAGAGATTGAAAATTTAAAAAAATAAAAAAGAAAAAGAAAATAAAAATAGAAGAAAATAGAATAAAAAAGAAAAATAGGAAAGAAAAGAAAAGAAAAAAATCAAAAATAAAAAAATAAAAAAACATGAAAAAAATATAAAAAATAATAAACGAAAAAGAAAAAAATACAAAAAGTAATAAACGAAAAAGAAAAAAAGAAAAAAAGCAGATAAGGAAAAAAAGAAGTTAAGAAGTTAAACATAGAAAAGAGAGAAAAGAAAGAATAAAAAAAAAAGAAAACAAAAATAGAAAAAAGAAAAAACAAAAAAAAAGAAAAGGAAAAAGAAATGAAAAAACAATGGTGAATACAATATAATGAGTGTCTCTGATATTTCGTCTTCATCTATGACTTGTACTCAATATAGCTATATTTTCAACAATACAAAAATATATAAAATATAAAATACAATCCAAAAAAATAAAAAAAAGAAAAAGAAAAGAAACTTAAAAGAAAAAAAAAGAAAAAAAGGAAAGAAAAGAAGATAGAGAAGTAGAGGTTAGAGATAAAAGAGAGAGAAAAAAAGAAATGATAAATAAAAAAAATAAAAAATGAAAGCAATAAAAGTGTAATAGAGGCTAGAGATACACAACAACAATATACCCAGTGTATTCTCACATATTGGGGTCTAGAGAGGGTAAAGTGTATGCATACCATACCATTAATTCATGTGATGTAGAGATAGAGGTTAGAGATAGAAGAAAAAAATAAAGAGACTAAAAAAACAAACAAAAAAAGGAAGGTAAGAAGAAAAAAAAAAATTAAAAAAAGAGCCTATGAGTTGTAATTTTGAAAGTTAGGCTAGGGATACTTTCATTTTACCGAAACATAAATTATTTTTTGTAAATGCCCCTAAAAAAATTTATTTGTTTTACAATCTTTAATTATTAGTTTTGTTTATTTATTATAATCAGATAAAATCTCGATTGCATGTTTCTTCGTTACAAATGCGTAGAAAATTAACAGTTACTCCCTCGTCTAATATTAGTTGATCACCTTACTAAAGTTACTCTCTCAACTCATATTAGTTAATCACCTTACTAAAAATACATGTCCCAAATCACTTGTCCATTTACTAATCAAAATAAAATTAATTACATTTTTTGCATTTTACCCCTACAATAATATTCTTTAAAAGTGTAAAAACAAATTCGTAAAGTTAAACAAAAGTGTCTTAATGTGTAATTAGTGAAACTATCATTTTTATTTATGATTTGTTAGTGTGCAAAAGTAAAAGTGATTAAATAATGAGACGAATGGGTATATCTGGATACGATCAAAACATACGTCAATGGGCGCATATATTTTGAGTTAATCTTTTTTATATTGGAAAAAATATACGAAAAATATCTGTACTTAGGCGAAATTTGCAGTTACGCACTCTAAACTTTGTGCGGGTCCTATGACCCCCTAGACTATTTTTTACCCAATTTAACTGATATATAATTGCCCCTTATCAAATATTTTTTTCTTACACGCTCAATGTGCATGAAATACACATAGTGGTTCAAGTGCCAAATATATGCCAATTAAAAACGGTAAAAAATAGTCTAGGGGGCCATAAGACCTCCGCAAAGTTCAAGATGTATAATTACAAATTTCGCCAAAGTATAGATATTTTTCACACCTTTTTTCCTTTTATATTTTTCTTACTATTAACATAACAAATAAATTTGTGGTAAGTCAACATACCAAAATTCTAAGATACTCCTCTTATATTTTTTCAATTCAATAATTTCTTATTCATATATAGTCAAAATTTGCACGTATATCTAGCTAGCACATTCATTTGGATTTTCAAATTCTTTGTTTTATGCAGGGGACCTGGTGTAACAGCAATGTTACTATCATGGATTATAACTTTTTATACAATCTGGCAAATGGTAGAGATGCATGAAATGATACCAGGCAAGAGATTTGATAGGTACCATGAACTAGGCCAATACGCATTTGGTGAAAAACTTGGCCTATGGATTGTCGTGCCACAACAAATTGTAGTAGAGGTCAGCACTTGCATTATTTACATGGTCACTGGTGGCAAATCATTGAAAAAATTTCAAGATATTGTTTTCCCAGATACCAAACCACTCAAGCTCACATATTTCATCCTCATCTTCTCCGTTTTTGAACTTTTCCTATCTCTCATGCCAAATTTCAACTCTCTCTCCTGTGTCTCCTTTGTTGCCGCGATTTTGTCCATGACATACTCTATCGTAGCGTGGTCTACGTCGCTAAAGGAACATGCAATTGGGAAAGCAGTAGTTAGTTATGGTCCAAAGAGTGACAAAAATTCAAACAATGTGTTTATGTTTTTGAGTGCGTTAGGGAATGTAGCATTTTCATATGCTGGACATAATGTGGTTCTTGAAATTCAAGCTACAATTCCTTCTACACGAGAGAAACCTTCAAAAGAGGCAATGTGGAAAGGTGTATGGATAGCTTACATGATTGTGGCATTCTGTTATTTGCCTGTGGCTTTCATTGGATATTGGGTGTTTGGTAATGGAGTGGATGATAATATTTTGCTAACACTACATAGACCTACTTGGCTTATTGCAGCTGCTAACATTTTTGTAGTGGTTCATGTCATTGGAAGTTACCAGGTATATATATTTGTCTATATATCACAACTTTAAATAACTGATATTTTACATCATAGCTTTGGTTAATTAAGATTTTGTGCTAGTAGTGTTGGTTTACCATTGACACAACGTGTATGAATTTTTTAACTGTATATTTCCGTCTCAAAATAACAATTACCTGCCTTAGTTTCGTCATTAATTTAGCTAATGCTTGTGTATCACTTAATTTACTTTCAGGTTTATGCAATGCCAGTATTTGACATGATAGAGACATATGCTGTGAAGTCATTAAAATATAAACCTTCTACTCCTCTTCGTGTTATTCTACGTATGATTTTTGTTGGTAAGTTTTTTCCTTCCAAAATTCTAACTGTTTGTACTATGTATGTATATTTGAACAATAAAAAAATGGAATTTTTATGTAATTTTTAATTGATTCTAGATAATTTTTGTAGCATTTACATTGTTTGTGGGCTTGACATTTCCATTCTTTGGCGGTTTAATGGGATTCTTTGGAGGGTTTGCTCTGGCACCAACCTCATACTATGTAAGAATATATATTTCAAATTTGTAATCATAACTTATAACTATATTATATACTTATTACTCACATATTAAAAATATTTGAGTTTATTATTAACCTATATGTTTGTCTTTTACTTTCTGTTTACAGCTTCCATGTATCATCTGGCTTTTTCTCAAAAAGCCCAAAAGATTTGGCTTGTCATGGAGTATCAATTGGGTAAGTTATACCAAAAATTTTAGAGTTTAACCATACAATTTCGATGTGTACCAATACATATTTAGTTGTCGTAAATTAATGTAATTTTACTACCATAGTGCATTTTTGTTTCCTATTTACCTATTTAATTAAAATATTTCATGTATTGCAGTCGTGCATCATAGTGGGTGTGCTTTTGACTCTTTTATCTCCTATTGGTGGATTATGGAGCATCATCAAATCTGCTAAAACTTATCACTTCTACCAATGATGCAGTAGCCAATGTGATTTTCTAGAATTTGATATTTAGAATTGCAAAAAAAAAACATTTTATTTGTTTTTAATTTATAGATGCTTAGGATGATATGTCTCGTTTATCGTAATGTAGAGATGCAATTTTGTAGGGTAACTCGTTCAGTTCTATATGAACTTTCAAGTGTCTTTCAAGTATAGGTGTTTATTGAAGTTTGAATTGTGATATTTTGAGTATTGAACTGTTTTCACGTGATTTTATTTAAAATATTCAGAAGTTTGTTTATAGTAGAATGAAAAAATAGTGGAACTTTTTGTTTTAAAAAGTTTTTATAAACATATTACCATATATAGTGAATGTTTACTTTATCATATATAGTGAATGTTTATTCATGGAAAAGTTAGAAACTCCAAGGTTAGTTTTTTCGAGTAATGCAACCCCTTAAGAAAATCTCTCAACAGAAAATAAGAATTATTCTCTCTTCTCTCTCTATTCTTCTTCTTCTTTGCTTTATATTAACACGTTATTAGCATGAGACTTTGCCAAACAAAGTGAGACGACAAATCAAGAAAATCCCTCAACATAAATAAGAATTATTCTCTCTTCACTCTCTATTCTTCTTCTTCTTTGCTTTATATTTCATAACACATTATCAGCGCGAGACTTTGCCAAACAAAGTGAGATGATAAATTTAAAGGTTTTGTTATTAATGATATAATTATTATTGAATTTGAGGAAAAATAATTGGTTTGGAACCACTTAACTTACACTTTAAATTTGTTCATGAAGAACAATATTGTTAAAAGATATAACGATGAATTAAGTCTCATCTCATTAAGAGGGTAAAACATTGGGTTCAAAGTTCCAATGCACCATGATGCTAATATGTTGGTTCAAGTTATAGCCTAAGACACTTTTTTATATGGATAAGATATTGAGCTTGAATCTCAATACACCATATTGATGATATTATGATGGTTAAAGCAAAATAATGAGTGCTTGGTGAAAAGTCATGTGCTCTATTTGATAAAGTGATCAATATGGTAGCAATATATTATGAATCTAAAAGTTGACAACTTGATCCATTCTTAAAAGCAATGTGGTAACAGTGGATAATATGTCTGAAAGAAGATCAGTAATAGAATGCATAGATATAAGCATTGAGGGACAATATGATAATAATTATATAAAGTGATAATATTTTCACATGCTTATTATGATTATAAGATATGTTAGAGAAACATTCTCTACATTATACGTATGCCTCGACGTGCTCCTGAAATAGCAGTATCACGAAAGAGGTTATCAACTATCAAAATTTCATAGACTTAAGGCATGATTATATTTCATTCATGGGGAATGAAAATTTCAATTTCTTTAGGTACATATCCATATTCCCTAAGGTGAATGCGATAATATTTAGTAAAACATATTAATACAACTGTGTACTTGATTGTGATGGTATCACAACTTACCTCTAAAAGAGGCAGCATAATTAAGAAGAGTTACTCTGAAATCTACTTCTGAAGTAGTAAATCTGAAATTTATTCATGTAATAGTAAATATGAAATTTGCTAAAGTAAAAGTTAATGTCATGGTAAACTTGGAGTTTGCTAGAATAAAAGTTCATAAATTGACATGAACGATTTTGACATCCCAAAGATGTGCATATTGAGTATTGAACATATATTAGAGAATTAAAAAATTCTTCATTACTTTTAATATTGCTTGTTCTCATGATAAGTTGGTGGGACCAACTAATTTTAGAATTGAATCCCTTAAAATTTGAAAAGTATAAAAAGTGAATAAGGGCTCGTTCCCCTATCATGTGATATGTTGAAAAATATGCATCAATAAAATGACCACATGTGCATTTATCGTCAACTTGCAGTTTGACAATTATAAAGTTGCTTGCTCAATAAAATAGAGATAAAAACATATTTTTCAGATTGTGTAATCAAGGGAATTCATCTTGATGATGATGATTTGACATTAAATGTCTTTGATAAATAACTAAATCATTGCTAATGAGAACAAAGCTTCATTTATAGGTTTGAAATATGATATATTATATGCATAAGTATTTGTATGCATCAAATCAATAAATTATGGTTAACTCCCCTCAAAGTTGGTTCTGAGTCAGGAACTACACATTGACCATCTAATAGTTCTGATGTGCGGTATACGATCAATGAATATACCATAATGCACAAAGATGGATTCCTCAAAGAAGATGGAGAATGTATGTTAGTTTTCCTAACATAAGGGGGAAATTATAAGTAGCTATGAAATATGTTAGGAATTATCATCAGCTCCTTATTGAAAAGATGATTGAAGTCAAATATCAAAACATCTTATATTTAAGCTACAAGTGCTCCTATTTTATGTTCCTAAAGGACAAAGTCTATACATGCATAAAGCATGGTAGACGAATCGATTCCAAATGAAATAATCTTTGAAAAAAATCAGGAGCAAATAATCATAATAAAAAGACAATATTTTCTTGAAGAGTCTATGACATAACACTTCATGAAACCTTATGAGAGGCTCAGGTACCTAAAAGTAATGAAGTGATGAGATATCAAAATATTATGTCACACCGTGAACCAATACAAAATGATATATCATCGATAATTTTTTGATACAATATTAGCGTAATATTGTAAAAGATTACGAGGATCCAAATTCTATGTTTATTTACGTATGCTAACATAGAAACATTTATCAAGTGATATAAAAGGATGCATCTTAGTAAGTATAAAACGTATTTGATTTGCAGTCCAGACACTTGAAGATGTCGAACACAAAATTTTGACAAAATGTATATGAAAACTTTAAAGGATACAAAATGTTTGAAGCATATAAAAGTTTCTGGGAAACTTATCTATAGTCCTTGTATTGCATAAATTTATAACTTGAAAATTATTGAAATTCTTGGAGAGTTTTCAAGAGCAGTAGATTATTTGTAGAAATAAGAAATATACCAATTTGGATTGGTTATGAAGTTCCATATCTTAATGCAGTTGGTGCACTCATGTATGTTGCAAATACTACAAGGTTTGATATAATATTTTTCAGTTAATTTGTTAGCAAGGTATAGTTCTTCTCTTACTTAGAGACATCGGAATGGGATCAACATGATCTTATTTTATTCTAAAGATTGTAGTCACGATCTTATTGATTATGCTAATGCTTGGTATTTATTTAATCGACGTAAATTTCAGTCTCAAACATGCATGTATTCACATGTGGGGATACTGATATATCTTAAAGATAAACAAAGCAGTTTATCTAGCCACTTCATCGAACCATGCGGAGATAATATCTATTCATGAAACAAGCAGAGAATGTGTATGGTTTAGATTCATGATACATCTCATTCTAGCAAAATGCGGTTTAAAATGTGACAATGCACCTATAATTTTATACGGAGATAATACGACATGCATAACACAACTTAAGAGAGGATTCATAAAAGGATATAGAACAAAACACACTTCATTAAAGCCTTTCTATACACACGAGCTACAAAAAATGGTCATATTAACGTGCAACAGATTCGTTTAAGTGATAATGTGACTGCTTTATTCACTAATTCTCCACGAATTACAACTTTCAAGAAGATGATGCATAAGATCGGGATGTAAAGGTTCAAGGATGTTCTCATTGGGGGGAGGCAATACGCACTGTACTCTTTTTTTCATCATGAGGTTTTGTCCCACTATATTTTCATTGTAAGGTTTTTAATGAGACAACCTATATGCGTATTGTTAGAGATATGTACTCTTTTTCCTTCACTAGATTTTTTTGCATAGGGTTTTTTTCTAGTAAGATTTTAACGAGGCACATTATCTATCAATTAGACATTCAAGGAGGAGTGTTATAAATATATTACCATATATAGTGAATGTCTACTTTGTCATATATAGTGAATGTCTATTTATGGAAAAGTTAGAAACCCCAATTTTAGTTTTCCCCTATAAATAATGGGAGTTTCTTTTATTGTAATGCAACCCCTCAAGAATCCTATTATTATTATTATTATTATTATTATTATTATTATTATTATTATTATTATTATTATTATTATTATTATTATTATTATTATTATTATTATTATTATTATTATTATTATTATTATTATTATTATTATTATTATTATTATTATTATTATTATTATTATTATTATTATTATTATTATTATTATTAGATCGACCTTTGGAATAGTCCATTTATTCAGAAGATCTATTTCTTGAGGTAAATCTACCTCTTCAAGTTTAGTACCTTTTGTACTAACTTCTCCCATATCCATGAGTTTAAATTTTTATGTTCATACTAGTCGTCTTTCACCATCTCTAGTATATTTACTATGAAAGTTCCCAGGCTCTGATACCATTAGCAGGATCTCTTAGGCTGGGGTATGCCGCTCAGCCTACCAGACCAAGTAATAATATCGGCTATAAGCTCAAGTCGGAAAACCGAACCGAAGCACCAACCGAAATAGTAAAGAATTGGAGAAGTTACTGACTGTATGGAAAAATTATTTCACCCAAACAAGGGGCCTGTCAGACGACCAAAAATTATTACGAAAGCCCTTGTCTAGTAGTTCTATCTGTGCAAAGATCGCCCTTTACGCTTCCTCGCTGCGGGCTTAGAGGCACAGCTCACTAGACCGATCACTGAGACCAGGCTAACATAAGATTGATGGCCCTGACTGTACCACCATTTCGGAACCAAGTCAAGAACTTTCTCAAAATTCTTCGGCTATCTAAGTAGAGTCTGGATCTTTCATAGTTAATATACTTCGAGAGGTTAGAACTATAGTATGAACATAAAAGAGGTCTAGCCGGACATAGTCACGGCGTAGATCTGGGAGAGATTAAAAGAAAAGCAAAATAAAAAAAAATATGTACCTTAGATCGCCGGAGGGAGGCCGGAATAGTAAAGCAAACTTGTATTTATAATGCCGGAGGCTTATTACAAGAGAGAGAAAAAGAGAGTAAAACTAAAGAACTGCTTTCTTGCTGCTTGCCTCCTCTAAAAGAATGAGGCGCCTTATATAGAAATAAAAAGAATCTTGCACAGTAATACATGGGTCCCTGTGCACAGTGTTTCTACAGTATTATCACTATTACAGCAGTATTTTCAAGAGTGTTTTTAAAACAGAATTTTTTACTTCTTATTGCGTCCCCATTTTAGAAAGTCTTCAGCATTTGCTAAAACTTCTTCTTCATTCGGTGTTTCAGGAGGTTGTGAATCAGTGATATCGTCAGTATTAGCATCCGTGCTGTTCATTGAGGTATCTGATGCTTGATCCACCTTAAGAAGTAATTGATTACGCATTTCTGCCAGATATTCTTCAATCATCTGCAGTTTATTGCCATCATGGGCAGAAATTCTTCGAGATACATAATTAATAGATTTATCTTCTATTAAAATGGATTTCTTGGGATCTGCCTCGTATTCGGATATTTTGAGTTTGATTTCTTCCCTTTGATCATGTCCATAGGGCAATTTTGTAGCAGGATCAATTCTTAAGAGTTTATCCCAGAAGTTATAATAAAATGTCCGATAAATAGATGGTATTTGCTGGGAATCATAACCAATTTCAACGGACCATTTGTGGATCCATGGAAGAGAGAACTCAATATAAAAATACATCTGATCTATTGTATCCAATTTGCACACATGATCAGATAGGTATAACTCCATCAAAAATGGAGAGGACTTTTTCCACGAGGCATAGAGGGAAGAATATTCGGGAGGTAAGATTTTTGCTGATGGGCCGTGGAAGGTCCACCAATGAATAAACCAATTTGGGATTGATTTTTCGAATACCTTGGAACAGATTTTGATGAACCAAGTGTGCTTGTGCTTATAATTATTGTAATAAAAGACTTGGGAAAAGGCTTTTATGTAATCCCAATAACTGAAATTAGCAAGAGTTTGTCCATGAGGTCCCATAGGCAGGCTACGAAGAGTCATAGAGGAAATACCCCATTCTTCGATTGGGATGAGTTTTTTAATAATCATTTTTGAGTAACCATGTACTCCAGGTGTAGAATCGCCTAATGGGATGTGTTCGAATGTAGCACTAGCAGTATTCACCAGAATTTGTTCATAATAAGTTCGTGTTTTATAGGATTCTCCTGCAACATAAACATTAGCAGTTAAATAGTCCTTAAGAATCCTCCAGGCTTCTTCGGTATTTTCTGTGGGAGGAATATGCCGAGTTTCCAGATGAATTATGAGTTCTCTGGCATCGAGTTTCTCATATGTTAATTTAGAATCTTCAGAACTTTCAGCAACCATTGATGCGAATGAATCTGCAGATTTTTGTTTTTGTTCTGCCAAATAAGACTTTATTTGCTGAAACAACGGATGAGTCTCAGGAATATCGTCCAGATTAATATTCGGAGTTCTATTTCCGTGTCTGAGAACCGGAAAGTTAGAACTTGTGTTGCTATATGCAGTGTTTGATCGAGCAGTGCTCCTTGGGTATGAAGGATTGGTTCGTCCTCCATATTGCGAATATGCAGGGTTTGAATTACGGCCACGGCCGCGTCCTCTGGCTGTCTGCCAGGGAGGATCTCTCATACTGCGTAAATAAGAAAAGATTTCAATTATCCATATCAATCCAATCGTCATAATATTCAGGATTTTCATACCACCAAGATTTTGCATAAATGTGGCTATACCATAATGATCCATCTATGCTAAGATCATGAATTAATGTTCCAAGAATCTGTCTTTTAATATCAGCAGGAAAGGGGAGGCATTTAAGAATTGTAGTAAGAATTTTTTCAGGGAGTAAGTCTGTATAAATTGTCATGTTAAATACTCTCTTGATAAGAAATCTGGTAATGAATTTTCACTACCCTTTTTATACTGAATTTCAAAATCAAATGGGGCCAATTGAGCCTGCCACCTGGCAAATATCATTTTAGAAGTATCGTGTTTAAAATCTTTATCAAACATGAATTTAACAGATTGAGCATCTGTTCGAATGATAAATTTTTGATTATATAGATCATCCTGAAATTTTAATACACATTTAACGATTGTAAGCATTTCATGAGCGACAGTAGCGTATTTCTTTTGACTGTCAGTCCATTTGCCAGAATAAAAACGAATTAAACATTCAGTTTTTGTATGGGGATTTATCTGTTTAAGAATTCCACCATACCCAATATTTGAAGCATCTGTCTCAATAATTTTTTGCCAAGTAGGATTAGCTAGCGATGTACATGGCAGTGATTGAACACGAGTTTTTATTAATTTAACCAAATCTGTGTGGGCTTGAGTCCACGGAGTTTTTTGATCTTTCTTTAACCTATCATGCAGAGGTGCTAAGTCTCTAGACAGGTTCTTATAGAAAGGAGAGATATAATTGAGACTACCAAGAAATCGCTGAAGCTGTTTCTTGTCAGTAATCTCATCAGGGAATTTAGTAGCGAATTCAAGCACTCGCTGAATTGGTTCAATAGAACCTTGACAAATATTGTGACCAAGAAATCTAATCTTAGTCTGAAATAGATGCATTTTAGGTTTAGAAATAACCAAACCATTCTGAATGATTATTTGTTTGAAAATATGCAGGTGTTTGAAATGATTTTCAAGGGTTTTTGAAAATACAAGGATATCATCAATATACACAATAATAAAATCCATATAAGGGTTAAAAATATCATTCATTATTTTCTGAAATTCAGAAGGAGCATTTTTAAAACCAAATGGCATTACATTCCATTCGTATTGGCCAAAGGGCACATTAAAAGCAGTTTTATAAGTATGCATTTTATCGATATGAATCTGCCAATATCCTGATTTTAAATCGAATTTAGAAAATATGTTCGCATCATAAAGTCTCGAAAGTAAATCGCGTTTATTTGGAATTGGATATCTGATCCATTTTAAAACTTTATTTAGGGGTTTATAATTAATAACTAATCGAGGTACTCCTCGCTCCTTTTCTGCAACATTATTTACATAGAAAGCGGTACAAGACCAGGGAGATTTTGAAGGTTTAATGAGACCCTTTTGTAGGAGACTATCAATCTCTTTTTTGCAGAAGTCTACTAACTCTGCATTCATCTGACAGGGTCGCGATTTTGTCGGGATTTTGGCTTCAGTGAAGCCATCCTCATAAGGCAAAGAAACAATGTGTTTTTTACGATTCCAGAAAGCGTTTGGATGATCAGCACAAATATCAAGCATTAGTTGAGAAGAAATATTTTTTATCTTCTCCTGAATTTTAACAGACTTCATAGTGTCATCAATATTGATGCTCATTATTTCTAATTGCAAGAAGTTAAGCTGATTTTGTTTCATATTAATAAGAGCATTTATGTCTCTTGTTACAGGTTGAGTAACGAAAGGATTAGAAATAGGCTGATTTTTATACGTAGCCTTAAATCCATTTGCATCAATATGCGTATAAGGATAAATAGCATTTATAAAGGGCGTTCCTAAAATAATAGGGGGATATATTTGATTTTTAACTAAAAAGAAGAAATGAGGAATGCAGACTTTATCTCGACAAATATGAGCATTAGGCAGTTTATAATTAATATCAAGCGAATGACCAGTTGCAGATTTTACAAGATTCGTAGTTTTTTGAAAATATTTAGTAGGAATTAATCCTTCTTGAATACAACTAACGTCTGCCCCACTATCAATCATGGCGACATTAGTGATAAAGAATTCCCTGTTCACTAAAATAGTACAATTAATGTACCATTTGTGAGCAGTAACAATCTGCAGCATTCCTAAAAAAGAGTCATTTTTCAGATTTTCATCATTCAATTTTTCTAATTGAAGAGTTTCTTCTGAATCTTCTGCTTCTTTACTTGTTGAAGCTGTTGCAAAAGTTGGATTTGAAAAACTTTCTTTTTCTTCGAGTTTAGAAAGTCGATGATCAGTGATTAGCTGATTTTGTTTTAGTGAAATAATTTCCTTTTTAAGTTTTTCAACTTCGATTTTTAAATCATCAAAAGTGGTATCTCTACCAGGAGTTTTGCTTAAAGCTAATCTTCGATTAACTTCAGCTAACGAATAAGCCATAGGCTGATTTTCAAAATCGTCTTTTGCAGTGTTAGTAGAAGAATAAGTAGAGGATTTTTGAGTTGCAAGATGCAGAATTTTTTCACGAAGTTTTTCATCCGTGACATCTTTTAATAATTCAAGCACATTTTCAGCAGTTAAAGTTTTAACATCTAGATCAAGATCTTCAAATTGAGCTTGAATTTTATACATTACTTCATCACAATTGTAATTGGGTTTGTCACAATCAGCACAATCATTATTCTGATTCAAATCGCTATCAGAATTTGGTAATTCAAAATCATTTTCAGAAGTAGAATTGGAATCATAGTCAGAGTCAGAAGTATATAACAAGTTGTACACTTGATCATGTACTTCAGTTGAAAGATTTAAAGCTTTCAGTTTTTGCAATTTGCAGTTTGGAGCTATATGACCATACTGATTGCATTTATAGCACTTAATTTTCGACAAAGGGCGTTTGGAATAATTTTTCGCAAATCTAGTAGATTTACGAAATGATTTTCGAGCTTCACGCTCTTCTCGATTCCTACGACGAGGGTGTTTGGATTTGTACTGATATTTTGAATTCCTCTGGGGTTTTCGAATTAAGGGTTTGGGTTTTTCCATGCCAAATTGTTCACAGAAATCACCCAACTGAGATTTCTCTCGGAGTTTATCAATCTTGATTTGTCTAGCCAGTTTTAACTCATTACAAAGGGCTAGACCTTCTTGAGTACAGGCCATGATTAGTTGACCATAGGTTTTCTCAGAGTAAGGGATCGCTCCATACGATCCACGAAGAGTTTTTCGAACACGTTCTGCAAATAGAGGAGGAAGCCCATCAATGAATTTGGCTTTCCAGTGTTCGTATCGACTTTTGGGTAAATCCATAACCCGACTAAGGAAGGTATCTTTGTACCACCTAAATTCACCTAAGTGACGACATTTTAATCCATTCAAAAGAGTTCGAATATTTTCATATTGATTAGTGAATCGTCCACCGAAATGTTCAATAATAGTCAGCATAAGGGTATAAACGGCATCAGATCTCCCTGCCGTTAGAGCGCGGCCGAGATTATCTCTGCCTTCGTTGAGATTTATGGCATTATAAATTGCCTGGCGTTTATCATCGTCTAGGAAGTTATCCTACCAACCACGAAGTTGGCCGGTAAACCCAGCAATAATCATTCCAAAGGTCGATCTAAAAACTATTTATGAATATGGATTTTTTGATAAAATCAAACACAAACAAATTATTAAAATTACTGAACAATCTCTTGCTTTAAACGCTAATGAACAAACCATTCAATTACTTAATAAAAGAGATATTGAAATGTTTAAACGCAATTTTAATTACATGCATATTGGCTTAGTTCAAATTGCTTTTAGACCTTTAACTTTGAAAGGTCTACCTGAAACATTTTTTGTAGCTCTCCGAGATGCTAGAAATTTAAATTTCCGCAAATCGCTTATGGGATCTATAGAGTCAACTCTTGCATATGGTCCTGTCTATTTCAATACTCAGCCTAATTTATTATTATCTTTGACTGATGTTAATATTCTTCATGCTTTAACTCTGAATATTAAAACACATGGCTATAATTATGCTCCTGGATCTGAGCTTATTGGTTTATCTTACCGCATATATTATCGCTTGTTATCTACTTTAAATCCTCGATGTAAATTAATGGATGACAACTCTGATTGTACTCTGCTTATTGAGACTAACTTTATTAAATCCAAAATAACTACCCGAAGACCAATCAGATGGGATGAAATTGATTTCCCTCAGACTTGGATCTTAAACTCTGTTACTTCCCCAAAATAATTGGCGGATGAAGTAACCAATTCTGAGTTAACTCAGGTAACTCAAAACTCTGATGGACAGATTTGTTTACAGTTTGACAATAGTTTTACTCTCTTTTTCTCTCTCTTGTAATAAGCCTCCGGCATTATAAATACAAGTTTACTTTACTATTCCGGCCTCCCTCCGGCGATCTAAGGTACATATTTTTTTTTATTTTGCTTTTCTTTTAATCTCTCCCAGATCTACGCCGTGACTATGTCCGGCTAGACCTCTTTTATGTTCATACTATAGTTCTAACCTCTCGAAGTATATTAACTATGAAAGATCTAGACTCTACTTAGATAGCCGAAGAATTTTGAGAAAGTTCTTGACTTGGTTCCGAAATGGTGGTACAGTCAGGGCCATCAATCTTATGTTAGCCTGGTCTCAGTGATCGGTCTAGTGAGCTGTGCCTCTAAGCCCGCAGCGAGGAAGCGTAAAGGGCGATCTTTGCACAGATAGAACTACTAGACAAGGGCTTTCGTAATAATTTTTGGTCGTCTGACAGGCCCCTTGTTTAGGTGAAATAATTTTTCCATACAGTCAGTAACTTCTCCAATTCTTTACTATTTCGGTTGGTGCTTCGGTTCGGTTTTCCGACTTGAGCTTATAGCCGATATTATTACTTGGTCTGGTAGGCTGAGCGGCATACCCCAGCCTAAGAGATCCTGCTAATGGTATCAGAGCCTGGGAACTTTCATAGTAAATATACTAGAGATGGTGAAAGACGACTAGTATGAACATAAAAATTTAAACTCATGGATATGGGAGAAGTTAGTACAAAAGGTACTAAACTTGAAGAGGTAGATTTACCTCAAGAAATAGATCTTCTGAATAAATGGACTATTCCAAAGGTCGATCTAAAAACTATTTATGAATATGGATTTTTTGATAAAATCAAACACAAACAAATTATTAAAACTACTGAACAATCTCTTGCTTTAAACGCTAATGAACAAACCATTCAATTACTTAATAAAAGAGATATTGAAATGTTTAAACGCAATTTTAATTACATGCACATTGGCTTAGTTCAAATTGCTTTTAGACCTTTAACTTTGAAAGGTCTACCTGAAACATTTTTAGCAGCTCTCCGAGATGCTAGAAATTTAAATTTCCGCAAATCGCTTATGGGATCTATAGAGTCAACTCTTGCATATGGTCCTGTCTATTTCAATACTCAGCCTAATTTATTATTATCTTTGACTGATGTTAATATTCTTCATGCTTTAACTCTGAATATTAAAACACATGGCTATAATTATGCCCCTGGATCTGAGCTTATTGGTTTATCTTACCGCATATATTATCGCTTGTTATCTACTTTAAGTCCTCGATGTAAATTAATGGATGACAACTCTGATTGTACTCTGCTTATTGAGACTAACTTTATTTAGGGGTTTATAATTAATAACTAACCGAGGTACTCCTCGCTCTTTTTCTGCAGCATTGTTTACATAGAAAGTGGTACAAGACCAGGGAGATTTTGAAGGTTTAATGAGACCCTTGTGTAGGAGAC
The DNA here is from genome assembly GCA_030864225.1 of Capsicum baccatum var. pendulum. Lineage (NCBI taxonomy): Eukaryota > Viridiplantae > Streptophyta > Magnoliopsida > Solanales > Solanaceae > Capsicum > Capsicum baccatum. The sequence continues at coordinate 166,230,348 of CM061560.1, forward strand.
TATCAATCTCTTTTTTGCAGAAGTCTACTAACTCTGCATTCATCTGACAGGGTCGCGATTTTGTCGGGATTTTGGCTTCAGTGAAGCCATCCTCATAAGGCAAAGAAACAATGTGTTTTTTACGATTCTAGAAAGCGTTTGGATGGTCAGCACAAATATCAAGCATTAGTTGAGAAGAAATATTTTTTATCTTCTCCTGAATTTTAACAGACTTCATAGTGTCATCAATATTGATGCTCATTATTTCTAATTGCAAGAAGTTAAGCTGATTTTGTTTCATATTAATAAGAGCATTTATGTCTCTTGTTACAGGTTGAGTAACGAAAGGATTAGAAATAGGCTGATTTTTATACGTAGCCTTAAAGCCATTTGCATCAATATGCATATAAGGATAAATAGCATTTATAAAGGGCGTTCCTAAAATAATAGGGGGATATATTTGATTTTTAACTAAAAAGAAGAAATGAGGAATGCAGACTTTATCTCGACAAATATGAGCATTAGGCAGTTTATAATTAATATCAAGCGAATGACCAGTTGCAGATTTTACAAGATGCGTAGTTTTTTGAAAATATTTAGTAGGAATTAATCCTTCTTGAATACAACTAACGTCTGCCCCACTATCAATCATGGCGACATTAGTGATAAAGAATTCCCTGTTCACTAAAATAGTACAATTAATGTACCATTTGTGAGCAGTAACAATCTGCAGCATTCCTAAAAAAGAGTCATTTTTCAGATTTTCATCATTCAATTTTTCTAATTGAAGAGTTTCTTCTGAATCTTCTGCTTCTTTACTTGTTGAAGCTGTTGCAAAAGTTGGATTTGAAAAACTTTCTTTTTCTTCGAGTTTAGAAAGTCGATGATCAGTGATTAGCTGATTTTGTTTTAGCGAAATAATTTCCTTTTTTAGTTTTTCAACTTCGATTTTTAAATCATCAAAAGTGGTATCTCTACCAGGAGTTTTGCTTAAAGCTAATCTTCGATTAACTTCAGCTAACGAATAAGCCATAAGCTGATTTTCAAAATCGTCTTTTGCAGTGTTAGTAGAAGAATAAGTAGAGGATTTTTGAGTTGCAAGATGCAGAATTTTTTCACGAAGTTTTTCATCCGTGACATCTTTTAATAATTCAAGCACATTTTCAGCAGTTAAAGTTTTAACATCTAGATCAAGATCTTCAAATTGAGCTTGAATTTTATACATTACTTCATCACAATTGCAATTGGGTTTGTCACAATCAGCACAATCATTATTCTGATTCAAATCGCTATCAGAATTTGGTAATTCAAAATCATTTTCAGAAGTAGAATTGGAATCATAGTCAGAGTCAGAAGTATATAACAAGTTGTACACTTGATCATGTACTTCAGTTGAAAGATTTAAAGCTTTCAGTTTTTGCAATTTGCAGTTTGGAGCTATATGACCATACTGATTGCATTTATAGCACTTAATTTTTGACAAAGGGCGTTTGGAATAATTTTTCGCAAATCTAGTAGATTTACGAAACGATTTTCGAGCTTCACGCTCTTCTCGATTCCTACGACGAGGGTGTTTTGATTTGTACTGATATTTCGAATTCCTCTGGGGTTTTTGAATTAAGGGTTTGGGTTTTTCCATGCCAAATTGTTCACAGAAATCACCCAACTGAGATTTCTCTCGGAGTTTATCAATCTTGATTTGTCTAGCCAGTTTTAACTCATTACAAAGGGCTAGACCTTCTTGAGTACAGGCCATGATTAGTTGACCATAGGTTTTCTCAGAGTAAGGGATCGCTCCATACGATCCACGAAGTGTTTTTCGAACACTTTCTGCAAATAGAGGAGGAAGCCCATCAATGAATTTGGCTTTCCAGTGTTCGTATCGACTTTTGGGTAAATCCATAACCCGACTAAGGAAGGTATCTTTGTACCACCTAAATTCACCTAAGTGACGGCATTTTAATCCATTCAAAAGAGTTCGAATATTTTCATATTGATTAGTGAATCGTCCACCGAAATGTTCAATAATAGTCAGCATAAGGGTATAAACAGCATCAGATCTCCCTGCCGTTAGAGTGCGGCCGAGATTATCTCTGCCTTCGTTGAGATTTATGGCATTATAAATTTCCTGGCGTTTATCATCGTCTAGGAAGTTATCCCACCAACCACGAAGTTGGCCGGTAAACCCAGCAACAATCATTTTGCAGATTGTCTGGTCAGATCTATCATTCCTAGCCGTAGCACGAGTAGCCATGCAAATGGTGGCATACATAGACATACGATGAATTAAAATAGAAATTTGGCGATCGGATAATCCGTCAATATTCCACTCATAAATAGCATCACCGTTATATGAAGTATTTGTAATATTCCAATCCCTTTCCTCTATCAGAACATCTTGAGGAGTAGGACGGGGGTAATATGCAGTGGTCATTCGAGGAATATCGGCATATTTTTTGCCTGGTTGATTCTTCATTATTCCTCGAAGTTTATTTAGTTCTGAAGAAAGAACTTCACCCGGATTATTGGTAGACTCAATATTGTCAGCAAAATTAGACTCAATAGTCTGAATATTTTCAAAATCCATATTTAGAGGTTGAAGATTAAGACCTTTTAATTTTTTATCAAAGAGAGTTTCTAATCGTTCCAAGGAAGAAGTTGTTGTGAATCCCTCTATTTCAAGAGGAGGCTGAATGCAAGGTGCAGAAAATATAAATCCTCAACTTCAATACTTGAGTGTTTATGTCATTACTTTCAGTTCAGTTTGAGTCAGTTGGGGACCTGTCCCAACGACTCTCTAGGTCATGGAGTAGTAGAGGCTTTGTCATACTAGTTATCAGACTGTGGTTATGGTAAGATTTCCACTATTGTGATAGTTTGGACCGAGCATTACCTTCATATTTCCTTTTATTTGATATGATAGACCCAGTGTTTTATACATTCCTTATTGAATGAGTTATTATGAGGAGTGATAGGCTCAAAGGGTTAGCTTGAGGCTATTTAAAGCCCTAAACACCGTGTGACATCCAGGGAGGTGATTTTGGGTTGTTACAAACTTGGTATCAGAGCTTAAGGTTTTAAAGTAGTCATAGGGAGTCTGAAAAGCCACGTTGAGTAGAGTATTTATCATCGGTGTGTAGCGCGCCACATCTATGAGCAAGAGGCTACAAGACATTTTAGGAAAAAGTTATTTCTTTTTTTTATTCCATTGTTCCTGTATTTGTCCCTCTTATCTAATAAGTCGTGCTCTTCAATTTCTGAAAATAGCTTTCCAAAGAGCAGACGCCCGCAAAAATGATAATGAGCAACCCCAGCTCGTTGATCCCTTGAATGAGACAGTGTCTCATGCTGAGTTTTAGCTGGGCTTTCAGGCGTTAGTCCAAGCAGTCACCGCTAATGTTTGGGCATTTAGCCAAGCCACAGTTGTAAATCATTAGGGAGGTGATATAGCTACTTCTAGGATTCATGATCTCATACGGATTAATCCGCCAAAGTTTTATGATTCCAAGGCAGGTGAGGACCCACAGTTGTACCTTGAGAAGGTAAGAAAAATCATGCAGGTGATGCAGTTTCTGAGGAAAAAACTATTAAGTTAGCATCTTACAGGTTAAAGGACATAGCTTATGATTGGGTTGTATCGTGGAGGAAGGGTAGAGTAAGGATGCTGCTCCTATGACTTGGCAGGTGTTCCAAGGTGCATTCTTGGAAAAGTTCTTTCCCCTTGAGATGAGGGAAGCAACGATTGAGGAGTTTATGAACTTGAGGCAGGGCTCCATGACTATTAAAGAGTACTGCTTGAAGTTCAACCAGTTGGCCAAGTATGCTCCTGATTTGATTTCTGACACCCGAGCTAGTATGACTCAGTTCGTGATAGGTGTTTCTGGTTTGGTGCTGAAAGAGTGTAGGACTGTAATGTTGCATAGGGATATGCATCTATCTAGGTTGATGACATATGCACAACATATAGAGGCAGATAAGATTAGAGAAAGAGGCAGAGTGAGGGGTGACAAGAGGGATAGATCTGAGCAGCATGAGTATAGTCAGCCTAGGTTCTATGAAGGAAACCGCCCTCAGTTTTAGAAATATCCGTCTATTCCAGTGCCTTCATCAGCTAGTCCTGCCATTCCTAGAGGCAGGCAGGATCAAGAGAGCAGGTCTTTTATGTCTTGGTCGCAAAATAGTGTTAGTAATAGGCCCTATTATCCTTCTTGTGCTAAGTAAGGTAGGGATTATCCTGATAAGTATTTCACAAATTTAAGGTGTTGTTTTGGTTGTGGCAAGCAGGGGACCGTAGATGCCCGACCTTAGTTGCAGACTACTAGTACACCAGCTCCTGTCCCTCGTCCCGCCCCTGTTCAGGGAACTTCATCTTGCACTGCTGGTGGTCAACGCCAGAATAGATTAATATGCCTTACCATCCCATCAGGAGAAGGAGGACTCACCTGATGTTGTTACCGGTATGCTCCACATCTTTTTTTTTTATGTTTATGTGTTATTGTACCGCGGGTCAAGTCTCTTCTATGTGAAACCACTTGTGGCTGTGAATTTTAAAGTGAGTCCCGAAAAGATTCCTGAGCCTTTCCTAGTCTTCATACCAGTAGGGGAGTCATTTGTTGCTAAACAAGTGTATAGAGATTTTCCTGCTACTGATTTTCATAGAGTCATACTTGCTGATTTGATAGAGTTAGACATGGTGGATTTTCACCTTATTCTGGGTATAGATTGGCTTCATTCTTTTTATACATCTATAGACTGTCGTACCTGTGTAGTAATGTTTCAGTTCCCTGATGATCCAGTTTTTGAGTGGTCCAGGTGTTCGGTATCTCCCAAGAGTTATTTAATCTCCTATTTTAAAGCCAAAGAGCTAATATCCAAGGTTGTATCTATCACCTAGTTAGAGTCAAAGACACTAAGTCCGCAGCTCCAACTATTCAGTCAATAGCTAATGTTAATAAGTTTCAAGATGTTTTTTCGTAAGATCTCCCAGGGGTACCCCCCGATAGAGACATAGAGTTTGGGATTGACCTTCTTCTCGACACTCATCCCATTTCTATTCTGCCATACAGTATGGCACCTGTTGAGCTTAAGGAGTTAAAAGGGCATCTCAAAGATCTTTTAGACTAAGGTTTCATAAGGCCCAGTATTTATCCTTGGGCCGCACCTATTTTATTCGTACGGAAGAAAAATGGTTCTTTGCCTATGTATGTTGACTATCGTTAGCTTAACAAGGTCACAGTAAAAAATAAGTATCCTCTTCTGAGAATTTATGACCTATTTTATCAGTTGTAAGGTCAGACCCCACCAGGTGGGAATACACTGGGTTTGTTGTTGTGATCAAAACAAAAGTTGAGGTTTATCAGTTGTAAGGTGCAAGTTATTTCTCCAAGATACACCTTAGATCCGGTTATCATCAACTTAAAGTGAGGGAATGTGATATTCCAAAGACAGCCTTCCAAACCTGCTATGGTCACTTTGAGTTTCTAGTCATGTCTTTCGGGCTAACTAATGCCCCAATAGCTTTTATAGATCTCATGAATTGAGTGTTCAAGCAATATCTTGATATATTTGTCATAGTGTTCATAGATGACATCCTTGTCTACTGCCGCAGTAAGCATTATCATGCAGATCACCTTAGAATTGTCTTGCAAACTCTTAGAGGTGACCAGTTGTTCGCTAAATTCAGTAAGTGTGAATTTTGGCTAAGGTCTGTAACCTTTCTAGGTTATGTTGTTTCAGCCGAAGGTAATACAGTTGATCCCGAAAAGACAAAAGCTATGAGAAATTATCCTAGACCTATCTCTCCATCTGATATTAGAAGTTTATTGGGTCTAGCAGTCTACTACCGCCATTTTGTTGAAGGTTTCTCCTCTATTGTGTCTCCCATGACCCGGTGACCCAAATGAAAGTTAAGTTTCAGTGGTCAGATTCCTATGAGAAGAGTTTTCAAGAGTTGAAGACTCGACTTACTTCAACCTTTGTGTTGACTTTGCCTGTGGTACAGATGGTTTTATAATGTATTGTGATGTCTCTAGAATTGGTTTGGGTTGTGTGTTGATGCAAAGAGGTAAGGTTATAGCCTATGCCTCTGGACATTTAAATTCGCATGAGAAGAATTTCCCAACCCATGATCTTAAGTTAGCTCCTGTGGTCTCATATTGATGTGTTTACTAATCATAAGAGCTTGTAGTATATGTTAATTTAGAGAGAGTTGAATCTTAGATAGAGGAGGTAGTTAGAGTTGTTAAAAGACTATGATATGAGTGTGTTGTATCACCCGGGCAAGGCCAATGTAGTGGCGGATGCCCTTAGCAGATTGTCTATGGGTAGTGTTTACTCAGAGATTATGGTTGTTGTTTGCTGAGTGTTTGATTGTACCTTCCGGACTTATGGGGGTCCAGTTAGGTTGTTATTTTTTTGGGATAGATGGTTAGATTATTATTGTGTGGATATTATTATATTATTCATGGTAAACTTGTTATGGATTAGTATCCAAGATTGCAGGTATGCTTCTGAGTTCATTTACTCCCTAATATGGTAATATTTAATATTGTTAGGTTATTTTATAATATTCACTTTGGGTAAAGACCCTGATTATGCTAGAGATAACTTATATACCACTTATGATCCTGAGCTATTAAACTAGCTCCCAGAGTAGTATTTTCGGGTTTGGTTGTCGGTACATATATATATATATATGTATACATACACACACACACACTCCCTAGCCATGATTGATATATTATTTCCTTCTTTCCTATTACTGTTATACATTGTATATTTATTTAGTCATTTTAATATTGTATATACTATATCTTTTCCTTCACTTTACTATTGTCTATTGGCTAGATATTGATGGTATCGTGATGTGAGGCCAAAATTGCACATATTTAGTCACTATTTACTTCATATTTAGTATTTTTTTTATTTGTCCTTATCAAGCATTGATTTTATGGACTATTCTTAATTTAACATTTTTATTTGTAGGACTGAATTGGTGTAAAGATGAATAAATTTGGAGCAAAAATACAAATTTGAGAAGTTATATAAGAAAATCAAGCAGACATCTTAATAGAATAAATTTTACTTAATTATCAAAATTTTCATCAAAGCAGCAAAGTAATATTGAAGTAAAGTGTAATGACACATGTCACCATATGAGGACAAGAGAAAAGAAAGGTTAATGTGGTTGCACTGTTTGACACTTAATAGTCCAATTTAGACACGATTTTTATTTTCTAGTCCCACTTTGGACTCAGTTATTTTATTTGAGGTTTTTTCTTATATCTATAAATTATCCATAACAAATAGTTTTTATGTAACTTTTCATAACTTTTAAAATTTTAAACTTTGGAGAGGTAACTTGTAAACTTTTGATTTGAAAAGAGTTAGGAGCTGTCGTGGAGGCCGGAGAATATTTGTTATTCTTTTCTTCTCCATTTTTATTTTTCTTTGAGAATTCAAGATTCTGAATTTATTCTACTCAATTTGTAAGTTAGTAATTATGATGTTGTCTCTTTTTTCTAATTATTATTTTCAAGCCATGAGTAGTTATATCCCACAACTAGGATTGTCGGAGCCATGATGAATTAACAAAGTAGGTTAAAGTGCATAGTGATTCTTAAATGGTGTTTGTGCATGTATGTATTATTGTTTCCTTTGGTTTGATTTCTTTCTGATTATGCCCAACATTAGAACTTGTCCCATCTCTACTCTAGACTATAGCAAGGGTAGTCGGATAGAAAAAGTGAATCAATAACGATACTTAAATTTATTTTCATTTAATTATCCTTGAGTCGGTAAATGGAATAGACTTGATTGAGATCATAGATAGGGGTTAGTAATGCAAAACCCATGAAACATAAACCTTTGTGCTTAGGTATAATCATCTACAAGGGGCGTAATCTATTTGGTTAGATAATACATAACCTATAAATTTCGTATGCTAAGAACGGGGTATATCACTAGTACGTAGAATCTACAGAGTTATGAAAACACGGGGAACATAATTCTAGTTCATCATTCTCATTGATTTCTCAACCTAAACTGATATTTATTTACTTGTTACTTCAGCTTCCAAATTGTTTACTTGTTCTTTTAAATTCCACTTCATTGACCTAAGTCCTAATCATATTCCTCGTGGGACAAATTTCAACCTTGATTGGGTTATATACTTGATAGCGGTCACTTTATATCTCATTACAATGCCTAATTTAGGTGACATCATATCGCGTTTGTCCTAAATTATAGCTAGTTCATGTTTGGTTATCTTTATCGCTTTATTAGTAATATTATCCTTAGCTTTATAGATAGCTACCTATAATTTATATTCCTGCAATACATATTATTTATATTCGTAATATCTTTGGAGCTTATTCGGCTGATGCTTAATGAGTACCACATGCTTGGTACTCATACTACTCTTCTGTAGTCTACATATCATAGTACGAGTTCTCTCTGTTAGTGTGCATCATGCAGAGTAGCCATAAATCAACTTAGGGGTGAGCTCTTGATGTTTAGAGTGTTCCTACTCTCACTCTTATTGTTGGACTGATCTTTATTTTGCATTTTAGAGACAGTTCTATGTGTGTGTATATATATTATTCTTACTTTATATTCTTATAGTATTAGAAACTCTTGTACTGACTTCACTAGGTTTTGAGGATGTATTTACTTCTTTTCTTCTTTCTCTTTTATTTAGTTTGGTTTCGGTTTTCTTATTAGTATGTTACTAGCAGTTTCGGACTATATATTGGTTTACCTACTAGTGGGTTAGGTAAGTGCCATCACGATATGCGAAATGATGTCATGACAAATTGGTATCAGAGCCTAGGATCACTAATGTTTTTGGTACAAGAGCTAAGTGCTTAGTAGAATCTTGTGGGTCGGTATGGAAATGTATGTATCCTATCTACGGAAGGCTACAAGGTGTTTTTAGGAAATTCTATTTCATGATTCCTGGTCTTGTGTCTGTACTACTATGAATTGCTAAGTACTTTCTTCGACTACACTTTTTTCTAAATGAATGGCACGAGGTTATCGATACATGTAGATGGGGGAGAATCAGTTAATTTCAAATTAAAACTCAACTTCAATTTCGACCATTTATTTGGCACGAGGTTGTCATTATATACAGATAGGGGAGATATCAGTCAATTTCAAATTAAAACTCAACTTCAATTTCGACCATTTATTTGATATCCAAAGCATAACCAAGTAAGAAAAGTGCTATCATGTTCACATATTCAACTATTAGGAGATCAATTTCAACAACACCAATTTAAAATAAACACAATTTAATTTCAAATATAACAATTCCTTGACATTGTATCCCTCATTCAAGAAACAAGAAATTCAACACATGGTAACGGTTCAAAAATACTTAATCTATCATACAAAATTCAATTCCAAGTGTAAAGCAAATTCAAGCATTTAAATCTTGCATAAAGTTTGTTGAAGATGTCAATGAACTCCAAATCCATTGTGTACAAGTGGTGGTGGTAAAGTGAATGGGTCTCTTAATTGTGTGTAAGCGTGTTGTTTGAGATATTGAATAAGAATATGGAAGGAGGAAATGAAAGAGTTTGAACAAATACTAAAGATAAGAAGATAATGAAAAGTCAAATGTCAAAGAAATTCAAACTACCACTTTTAAAACCCAAATGATTTGGTGATTCCTTTTCCATTATTGACTTCATCCGTAATGCACCGATGTGGAGCTCTATCACCAAATGGGATAGTTCATTGGACATCGATTCTTATTTTGGCAGAAAAATTCGACGATGGGATATCTATCGTAAAAATCATTAGTGAAGTGCCAATTTTCACTTTCCATTGATGATTGTAATAGGCTATGTCATTGTGGGGATTTTTTGATGAGGGTCTTCAGAAATGCGCTGAATTATATTGTGCATCACCAAACCCTCTTCATCATGTACCTACATAAATTAATAAACATTATTTAAAACAACAATAAAACAAATATAGGTTGTGTCCCAAGAAACACTTAGTTATTATCATGGTACTACATTGTTCTTCATTCCTTATGCATCATCGAGACAGATCGCATCCAAGAAATCTGCCTTTGGGAGAAACCTATGATGGTGTTTAACTCATTACCTATTCACGGTAAATTAGGATTCTGAGCCATTCTACAATTCAACCTCTCCACTATAAAAATATTGCACTACTTTAAAAAGGAACCCGACCACCTTGTTTTGAGTTTAACCGACAACAAATTATTCCTCAAATTAAATAATAGGAAATCATCACCTACCTTGAACTCCCCTTTTAGAATCATATCATCATAGATCTTTTCTTACGCTCCTTGTAGTGAGTGGAACTCTCATAGGATCTTAAACAAAATTAATCAATCACTTGAAGTTGTCTTACTCTCGACTTGGATGCATCCTTCCAATTTATATTCAATCTCCTCAACGCCCATAATGATTTGTATTATAACTCAGAAAGATGGAAAGCTTTTTCAAAAACCACTTGAAATTGAGACATGTTGATGGGAGTTTGAAAAGCATCACTATAGATTTACAAGGTAACATTAATTTTTTGCCCAATCCTTTGTACTCGCATTCACGACTTTCACTAGAATCTCTTTTGTCTCTTATTTAGACACCTCCACTAACAACTTTATTCTTGACTTCGTATTTGTTAAGAAAAGACCAAAACAATTGGTTGCAAAAATGAGAACCCTCACCACTCATGATAACACAAGGTGTGCCAAACCAAGTAAACATGTACCTCTTCAAGAATTGAGCAAACTCTTAGCTTAATTATTTGGTAAGGAAGCTGATTCAACCCACTTGGAAATATAATCAACCACTACCAAGATGTAATGATTTCTATAAAAACACATGAAGGGTCCCATAAAGTCCAAACCTTATTTATCAAACAATTCCACTTCCACATTTGTTGCAAGGGCATTTCATGTTGCCTTGAAATCCTTCTTTGCCTTTGGCATTACTTGCATGCTGTCACTCATTCATGTGAATCATGATACAATGTTGGCCAACAAAATCCACTTTGGAGAGCCTTGGAGGCTTTATGCACACCACCTTGATGGACCCCAATAAGTAATAAATGACATTCCTTAATAATGGGTCTCATTTCTTCCTCCATAGCACAAGGTGGATCACTCCATCCTCATACTCCTTAAATAAGGTAGGGTTTATCCTAATAATATCAGTTTATGTCATTGAAAATTGTTTTTTATATAAAAATTTAAATCACTAGGGAGTGCCCTGCATACTATATTTTTGCATAACCAACATACCAAGGTACCACCCTCTCAAAAAGGGCCATGACAAGCTCATTGGGAAACTCATCATTGATCTCTAATTCATTCTTCCTCACACCATCTGATTCAAGTTAATACAAGTGGTCCATCACTTGTTTTTCACACCCTTTTTGATATTTAACTTCAAAGTCAAACTCTTGTAGGATCAAGATCCACCTTATGAATCTAGGTTTTGCTTCTTGAAGAAAGGTTTCATGGTTTGTGTGCACAATGAATTTTGTACCCAATAAATAGGTATGAGACTTTTCAAAAGAATAGACCACGACAAACAAATCTTACTCCATTATAGTATAGTTACATTGAGCATCGTTTAATGACTTGTTACTATAGTAAATTGGGTGAAAAAGCTTGTATTTCCTATGACCCAGCACCACACCCAAAGCCAAACCACTTGCATCACATATTAATTCAAAAGGTAATGCCCAATCCAGGGCCAATATGATAGGACCTGACATAATATTCTCCTTAAGATAATTAAATTCTCCCATACAATCACAATCAAATTCAAACTTTGATTTCTTTTCAGGAAGCTTACACATAGGATGTGCGATTTTAGAGAAGTCTTTGATGAAGTGCCTATAAAATCCAATATGCCCAAGGAAACTTTTAAATATTTTGATAGAGGTAAGGGAGGTAACTTAGCAATAACCTCTACTTTTGCTTGATCTACTTAAATGCCCCTACCCAAGATTTTTTGTCTGAGCACTATATCCTCTTTAATTATGAAATGGCACTTCTTCTAATTTAATACAAGGTTTGTAATGACACAACATTCAAGAAAGTTAAACAAGTGTTCGAGCAAGATTAAAATGATTCACCAATAATGGTGAAGTCTTCATAAGAACTTCCATGGTATCTTCCACCATATTTGAAAATATAGACAACATAAACCTTTGAAAGGTGGCAGGTACATTGCATAGACCAAAGGGCATGCACTTTATGGAAAAGGTCTCATAAGGTCATATGAAATTATTTTTCTCTTGATCGTTGGGTGAAATACAAATTTTGTTATAGCCAGAATTCCAGTCACAAAAATAATACCACCCACGCTCAGCCAACTGATCTACCATTTGGTCCATAAACGACTTGAGAAAGTGGTTTATTTTAGTCCTATAATTTATTTTTTAGTAACCCATATACACCCTTCAACTTGTGACCAAATAGAGAGTACAAGATCATTTTTCTTATTTGGTACAACCATAATACCACCCTTTTTGGGAACAAAGTAGACCAGATTCACCTATGTACTATTTAATATTGCATATACAACACCCATATCTAGGTTCTTGATATCCTCTTGCATTGATGGTTTTAGCCTTTTTTGGTGTTCCATATTAGGCACATGATCAACCTCTAATTTTATTTTTTTGGTGGACATACCACAAGAAATCCCAATGATGTCTGCTATAGTCTATCATATGGCTTTAATGTACTTCCTCATAATTGATTTAATCTCCCACACTTGCCAAGGAAAATGATCTTTTGTGACAATAATAGGCAAAGTGTTACCTTTACCCAAAAAGATGTACCAAAAATGAGGAGGTAACAACTTGAGTTTAAGCTGAGGGGGTTCAACAATTGAGTGGTGGGAGAAGTTTCTCAATTTTTCAAGTTAAGGTATAAAGTACATGGATTCTTAGTATAATAACCAATACCCATGAATAATGCAACCACCTCATGACATTTCTGTATTTAAATGAGTAAAAATTTGACCAAATTGGGAGTCACGTTATTTCACTGGGTCTGAGTAAGAAGTGATTGTGTGATTGAGTTGTAAAAATTTGCTCTTCATATACCTTAGTATCTTATTACTTACTTTAACCCCGTAAGGATGTATAAAAGAACATCTTCATTATTTTACTCTTTTGAATTAATTACGGTTGCTTCTTTACCTTCTACCGAATTATGTGGAGGAATATACCTATCATGGTCCTGAACTTTATCTCTCTAATTATGATCCTTATTTCTTTCTTTATCCCTCTAATATCTATCTTGATCACGATTTTTCTAATTATGATATTTTTAATCATGATACCTTTCCTTCGAACCTTGATTCCTACCTTACCATTGATAGGCAGGTTAGAATCCCCTTATTTGATTTGGCAAGAGTCAAAATTATTCAGTAAGAGACTCTGCCTCATCATCTTTATATACTTTAGTGCTCTTAGAAGCAACTACATTGACCGCCTTTGGAGTGGAGCTCATTACATGCTTGCTAAAAAGGTCCAATTATGTCTTTACTTTAGCCATACTCTTTTCTCTTTACTCATCTTTTTTCCTTTATTTTTGGTTTACAAAAGATTTGGAGGGATCCCCCACGACTACCTCAATATCTATGGTATGCCAACCATAACTTTGCTTTGTCATTTAATCTAATAACACCGCGACAACACCATAAGATTGTTCAACTATAGATCCATCAGTCGTATTATCCACTGCCATCTTGTTAAAATTATCTAATGCCTTATAAAATATTTAGAGAAGCATTTGTTCTGGGAACTCATGATTTGGGCATCACAATAACTTCTTGTTAAACCTTTGCCAAGAATCATGTAATAGTTGGCTGCTTAATTAGCAAAACTTAATAATTTCATCCTTCAATTATAGTATCAGTGATGGTTGAAATAATTGATCCAAAATACTTTCCATAAGGTCAAGCCATTAGGTGATAGAACTCATGGGCAACTTATTCAACCATAATACTGCCTCTTTTCTCAGTAAAAATAGAAAGAGTCTCACATGGATGGACCCTTATGATATGTAGGGGATGTCTAATAGGAGACATATATCACCAAAATTCTTCAAATAAAGGTTGGAGTCTTCATGGGATTGACCCCAAACAAATTCTTCATTTGAAGTAAAGGAAGCATCATGCTAGTAATATGGAATACTCTCTTTCCCTCTATTGACAGTATGTGAAAAACAATTGATCAGCTGACATCCCCGAGGTTATCCTCATCCTCAAGATACTAATTGAAAGTATCCGATTTATTGCCATTTTGACTCATATTTTTATTTGTATAAAAAAACAACAAATATGTCAAGTAAACACGGCAGTTAACTCAAAGTAACTTATAACACTAAACAAAATAAGTGTATGTTTCATTCCTTGGCAACGACACCATTTTTTATTATGCTTAAATTATTCCACAAAAGTATAAGCAATCATTTTCAATATATTTTTGCCCAACAATAGTCGGGGTCAAATCCATAGGGAATAAGAGCAATAGCTTCATTCTCAAGTGTCATAAGTGACTACAGGTCGGGCTGCAATGCTAAGTTTAAACACTCAAGTAAAAATAGGGGTTGTTTTGTTAAAACATTTTCCTTTAACTTGAAATTTTTTGAGTTTATTTGTCAAAATACACACTATAAGTCTGCAATAAATGGATTGAAACACTTAGGGTTATGCCTTCTTGAGAATGATTATACGAATGGGTATGTGAAAATACATCTCTGATTTTCTCATAAGTTATGATTAGGTTAGGTTTTAGGTATTGGCGATGTCTTTCAATCCACTACCAAATCTTACATGAGTTTCTCTCAAAACCCACGTATCTACACTACCAAACAACCAATAGCCTCAAAATGAGTACTCTATTTCTAGCATCACTACTTAAATGAGGACTCAAGTTTTGTTAACTAAATCTCATCACTAGTGCATTTTCTTTCAAGCAATATAAAATTTCAATATTTGACCAAGTTTGTAACCTCAATCTATAAGTTAAAGCACAAAGATTTAGCTAAAATCATGATATATAAGATAATACAATGGCAAATTGTCACTATCTATTAAACAATCAACATTTAATAATGTATAACCCCAAATTTAGGTAATTAGCTACTAATAATGTACGAAAAAAATATTATACCATATTATTCATCCATATTCACCAAGGATCCAAATATTTTCCAAGAAATTCAAATTCCTAGCTCAAAGTAGTTCATCCCAAAAATAGGCTTTTATTACACGATTAAGCTTCAAAGTTTTGACAAGAGATTGGGTTTCCAATGTCCAAAGATCTTAAAATGGTCTTCCAAAGTCAGGCCTCAAAATTATAGAATTGCCACCACTCACAATTCAATTAAGAATATCTTATCACTAAAGGTATCAGAGATATGTTGAATAGTCTATGCAACATCGATCTGTTAATATATCAAGCTTTTAATTGTCAATTTCTATTTTTTTATGATGCGGAGCTTACTCAGCTGATTGATTTGATGATGTGCTGAAATACTTATAATATCATCATTTTGTCATATGAGATCTTTGACCAAACTATTAGGACTGGTGATGGTTATGTCCTTTTGGCAAACCACATATCACTTCCACAATACATCGAAGTATCTTTTTTATGCCTTTTTGTATATTTTTCTTCAAGCTTCCATCTTTAGCCTCTAATTGCTCTTTTTTTCTATTTTAATCATTTATCAGCTTTAACCCTAAAATTTAACCAATCAACATTAAAAACACTTTAATGTAGCATTAAGGACATATTTTCTACCTACTTTTAGGACAAATGAGTAATAATTTGCCGACTCATCAATGGGACTTCTGTGCGTGCTACAAAAATTTTAGCTCAACATCAAGCTAAGGAGGTAAAGATGGATATCGAGGATCCCCAACATTAGCCAAAGGGTCTAGCGAAAGTGTATGCTCTAGTAGAGTTTGTGAACACCTTAGATTTTTAGGATACTATGTTGGGGATTATTACTTTGTTCATGGATACTCACAACCAGTATTGGTGCTTGATACATTAAGTGGTTATCTAGCTATAGTGGGTTTGTTGGTGTTCAGTTGGGATACTTATTAATTTATTAGTATGATGTTGGGTTTCTAGACATAATTCTATGTTACATTCTACAAAGAATGGGATGGTATGGATATTTGTTAGAGGATTAACTCTACAACTCTATTTGGAATCAGAGAATATAGTAGGAGTTATGGATTTTTTTTCCAGGTTGTTGACCTCGCAAGGACTATAGAGAGGGAATGTATTGAGACATATAAAGGTGGCATTAAAAGGCTATATTAGCAGTATAGAGGTAGTGGTATTCCATCCACAGGTAGGGATTCTTCCAGCAGAGCTCAACATCACTTGTCGCCTATCAGTCCTGTACAAGAGGCACATTATATAAAGTTTAACACTCAGGTAGGTCATGGTGGTCATAGTGGGTAGAGTTTTGGTAAGGAATTATGGGTTATTTGATCTAAGTCTTCAGGACATGGTGGCCATTCTAGATCAATAGGTATACTGCATAAGAGAATTCTAATGGCATATTATTACAATGGTGGGATCAGTCATTGATCTAGAGAGTTCCCCAGGGATGAGTCGATCAACTAGTTGGGGTCTGATCATGTTTATTGCTAGGGTAGAGATTTAAGGGTTTATTATCACTATAAAGAAACTGTCCATTAGTCCATAGAGTGTCTCTGACATAGAATTATTAGTCAGTCATCATATTCAGATAAATCCCTTAAGAGTTGTGGCACCTTCAGCTAGAGGCTATGCACTTAGTGTTTTAATTGGTCATTTAGATGCCCATTATAGGTTTGGAGTCATTCAAATTTTTAATACTTGAGATAGGTTAGGGTTATGAATTTGGATTTATTGTATAGGTGCACTTTTGGTTTATTGTTGACAACGCCCAAGTGCACACACAAGTGTACAGGGCCTACCAAGTAGTATAGTGGCCTTAAAGAAAGCCAAGTATCAATCCCACAGAGACTTGTTCCAACAACTATCAAATTTGAGTTCACTTATTATGATTACTTGATACGAAGTAACCAAAAAGAGTTTGGATTTTATAAGCTTAAGCTAAAATAAAGTAGACAGTACATAAAGTAAAGTTTTGAGACAATCAATGAAGGAAAGCCCAAGGTTAAGGTACTTCGAATAATCATACTATGCTAATTAAATGCTTAAAGCTATCATCCTGCATGTGAATCAAGTAAGGCTTCTAGGTACATCCCTGTCCTAGATGCTAATTCCAATTCCTTAATATAAAGGAATAAGAACCCTAATTTATTCATCTCTATGTTCTATCTTCCTATTCCCTCTCCCGAGATCACAAGGTCGATAATATATGTATTCTAAGGGTACACAATCGTTAAAATAGTTAAAACAAGGATGAACAAACTACCAAATATGATAATAAATAAAAATGAATTCAATTCATAACAATTAAAAACATGTTCTTGTACTTAACCCCGAAAAGGGGGTGTTTAGACACTAATTGACATAATTATTATTCAAGTATTTGAATTCATGATCAAATCTATTAAAAAGCTAAAACAAATGATAATAAAACCTAATTTTCATGTGCAACCACCTCCTCTCCGGTACCAACATGTCAGAAGTATTGATAATTGATCTCATGTGTTTCTTTTATAGTTGGGTAAAATATTCCCGTTTTTTCACTTTACCGCATCGCAGCAATGGGCACACCACTATAAGCTCGCGACGCAGCCTAATCATGCCAAGCTACTAGATTATGATACTTTAAGAATTACCCCTTACCGTGATGTGGTGATATATTGTAGAGCTTCTAGAAACCAACAATTGTCCGTTTGACCTTCACCATAACACGCTAATGACTCCCAGGTCTTCTTTTCTCGTCACATTATGCCTTGCACTTTTGTTAATCCACTTTAAGCCTTTTTGAGATGTTTCCACGTGATTTAGAGCTTGTAAATCCTCCATGTATCATCATAATCAACTCACCCAGCCTCCTATAGCATTAAACACAATGAATTAGAGCTCAAAACAACACAACATTCAAGACGATAAACTAGAAACTCAACCAAGAATACTAGTTTTCTCGTCTAGACTCTAAATGACCCTTTTGAACCTAAAATCATGTGAAAACATCTTTCAACCTTGTAAAAACATAATTGGGAACTTATATTCACATTATATCATTATTAACACATAACACACGTGAATTGTCCTAAAAATAAGGCTGAATAAGCTAGGATAACCACACTAGAGTGCATAAATACACCTACATCACCGCCCCACACTTAAAGCCTTGTTCGTATTCGAATAAGTCTTCACTATAAAATCATAAGCTGAGGTGACACTACACTTCTACTATAAGCAAGATACTCAAGCTAGTACTGTAATGACTACACATGATGCAAGTTTCTACACTAAGCATGTTATGTATACAATTGACATTTTAAGAACACTACTCTAAAACATCCTATCTTCAAGAGACTCACCAAGTTGGCAAACTCATGCTAATTGCTCAATAAAAGAAATCATTACAAATCACCCACATTCATCAAACATGTGCCCTCACAACAAAAGAGTTACCCACAATCACTCACATAAATGCAATTTATAGCTTAATGGGTACAAAAATCAAGTTATGCTCACTCTCACAAGGAATTCACAAGTTACACATAATGAACCATAGGCTTGACCTTAGTGTAATACTCTACTAATATCAGAATGATAAAGCTTAGGATCAAATAGGTCTTTAATGGTTGTAATGTAAGCTACGGGATGGGTAGGAACTATTTTGGCTCAATAGTGACTATCTTCCCTAAGAGCTTTAATACATCACTTTTAACAATTGAGAAAAATATCTAACAACCCATTTACACCAGTTTCATCTACCACATCTTTTGTTTTTACCCTATCTTTTTAAGCTCATTCACATCCACTATGGTGGGATTTTTCTAACTTATTCAATTTGATCAATTTTTAATTCTTTTCATTACATAACTCCCTACCACAACACCTATCATTTTTTTAAACATCACTAGCTATTACTTGAGGGCTTCAATTTCACCTTTTCCTTCTTGTTTTTCAACTCCCCAACTCAATTAATTTTTTATTAAGTGCTTAGAAGATTTTGGATCAAATTAAGGTCTATAAAAGAAGGGATTAGGCTATACTTGAGGCTACCAAAGAAAAAGCTAAAGGCTAAACGGGGCTTACTAGGATTACGCATAAGGGTAGGTCAAAAGAAGGCATAAAAAGAGGCTATCAAAGAAATGCCTATATCATATCCTAAATCTATGTTCTTTATTTTACTTTGCACACACCAGACAAGTTCTAGCATCAAATGCAACGAGGACTATACAAACAACCTTACACACATATGGCACATGCTTAACTGATATAGGATTGTCATAGATTTCCACCAAACAATAGCATCAATTCAAATTTAAGCCAACAAGTACACGAGTCATGAACATGAGCCTAGGAGTCTTAAAAATAGTAATTCATATAATCAATATTCTCTTTACAATCAAAACACTTGCATCATGTACTCATCTATAGCACTAACAAGAATATCTCACCTATTCCTAACCTAAAAAATTCAAAATTACCCATAAAAATGGGGCCCTAAAAGTAGGGATTTCCCTACCACACACTTAAAAAATATACTTTGTCCCCAAAGTATACTTTAAAAGTAGAGTTAGAAATACTTCTTGAGGACCCTAAGCCTAGATAGTCATATCTTTATATATCAAAGGAGTTCGGGGACTCCACACTTAATCTTCGTCATACTCCTTAGCTTAGGTTTTCGGTACTTAGACTTTCCATCAACCTGTGACTCATAAAAAACAAACACTAGTGAAGTAAAAACTAAAAATTGAAAAATAAAACATACCTACTTTAACTTGGGCTGGCTCCCAAGAAACGCCTAATTTAGTGTTGCGGAACAAGCCAACCACGGCTCAACTAAATTCCTTTATACATTTCCTTACACTTGGAGGCATATTATTTATTTCTGACCTCTTAAGTATGAACTCTTATGGTCAATAAATTTCTCACCTATAAACTTTTCAGGCTCATCAATCTGTATTATGTCGGGCTTAGGTATTGGAATCTTAGTCTGCTCAATGTGGTAGTCCAAGGAGGTCTTTTTAGAACAGACTCCACCACCCCACACTTATCCCCTTCCACAACAGTAATCATGCATAAGTCTTTGTAATGGGATAGTATGTTAGGTAGATTATACACTTTAAAAATCACCTCGTATCCTCTAACCTCATTGTGAGCATACCCTCTCTCACAATAATCAAAGCTCCCCCCGTTACTAAGAATGGACATCCCAAGATTATTGACACCTTTTTATCTGCCTAAAAATCTAAAATAATAAAGTAGCAGGAATAATAAAACTTAAAAACCTTTATAAGAACATCCTCTATCAGTCCTTGAGGATGGGCTATGGTCCCATTTTCCAGGTGCAGTAGCACAGAGCTTGGTCTAGGCTTTCCCAAGCCCAATATGTTGAACAGAGCAAGTTTTTGCTTGCCCTAAATCACTAAGTACCTGACACACCTAGCTATTGCTAATCTGAATGTGGAGAGTAAACTTCCTAAGGTCCTTTAGCTTTTTTGGCATCTTTTGAGTCACCACAAAGCTATACTCATCAGTGAGTACTACCACCTCTATATCCTGTAACTGAACTTTGTTAGCAACCATGTACCTCAAGTACTTTGCATACTTGGGTATTCCCTACAAAATATCTAGAAGAGGAAGGTTAATATATAGCTCTCTGAATGTGTCAATGAACTTCTTGACGCATGTATCCTCCTTTGCTTTTAGATTCTTCTGCGAGTAAGGTAGATATGGGCTCTTTTTTACTTCTTCAGAAACTTTTTTTTGAGTACTCAGACTTTCTCAATTTTTCTACAATTTTGCCATTTACCTATTGTAACTCCTTGAGTCTGTACCCCCAGATGCTACACGATGCTCATAATCCCGAAGGACCACAAGATAACCCATGAATGGTGCCTACTGCAATAACTGAATAATAATACTATAGTATGCAGAAATTATGAATAAAGTATGCCATAAGGTTAAATACTGTAATAAAACTGAATACATTATAACAAATACAAAATCTGATACATCTGTCTGAAAATTCTTTATCCTAAAAAAGCCTCTAAACTATTTGAGATATGGAGTTAACGGGATAAGTCCCCAACTAACTTCAAACTACTAAAATAAGCTGAACTCCTAAAATAATCATCATGTCCTCAAACTAAGAGGACTTACCACTAATGCTGTCAGCTGAATATCTAAATTGTTAAGTATGATTGGGAGCCCGAGCATATGAACCTATGATATAAAACATCATAGCACAAAAAAGGTATGCATTAGGACTTTGAATGTGCTGGTATGGATAGTGAGGTAGGCTAAAATGCATGGGTTAATATACATCAACAATGCTAACTGAATAACATAAATATAATTAAATAAGGGTATATACGTGAATACATAAACTATAACTGAGATCATGATAATACTATATATTGAGTTTTGAATTATTGATTTGCTGATATCTAAGTTTACTGATACTGTGTAGCTGATAATTGAATGACTGTATCTGACAGTCTTGATCCTATGGAACTATACTGACTTTCGTACTCAATTGAGTGACTGAATCTGACAGTCTTGAATCTTTAGAACGAAACTGAGTTCTATTCTAAGACTGGAACTAAAATTCAGACTATGAAAGATAATCATTTAACTAACATACCCCTTTCTGAATAGATTGGGGTCCGACATGTAACCCCAGTGGGAATGGCATCAGTACCATACCATGGGTAAAGACAACTGTGAGTTAAACCTCTCTGATAGGAAGCTCTTTCGTCAACCCTCGATGGCAGGAAAACTCATATGAGATGTAAACTAATCTGGCAGAAGGATATCTCAACCTATGCTGGCTACATTATTTTATAATGCAGGGATTGCTACTAAGGGTCAAACCCTCTGCTGGAACGAATACCCCTATCCCTGGGTTAACTCTGTGTTGAATCGTATACTCCTAGCTGAATAGACACTGAATTGATTTCTAGTTCATACTAGGCTTGACTGAACTGTAACTGATTATACTGTCTAACTAAACAAAACTGAGTTCACTGAGTTTCGTTGATTGATGAAATACTACTGAATTCTATAAACTGGATGAATTTAGTAAGGTTTAAACTGAATACTGAACTGGACTGGAATGATACTGAGTCCATTGAGTTTTTCCTAAGTTTTGTAACTGACTGAGAGTACTACTGATCATGACATGGCTGATACTATCTTGAGAATGACAATGGCTCTAGGTAATCAACTAAATTGTCGGGTATTAAATACCCCAGGACTCGATAGCATAAACTATAAGACATGGCACAATTTTGAAATATGATAAATAACAACATGATCATCATTCATTCGTTGGGACATTCTAGAAAATACTTGCATGACATAAACTTGAATATATGCTAACATGATATGATTTTATTATTTAATTCTCACGAATAACTCATTACACACTTGGAAGGCATTGTATATGCACATAGTACTAATCAACATATGAGCATCATAATTTCATGGCTTTAACATAAATTCACATGATACTACATACATAATAGTTGTTTTTACATAAATCTTGCACTTAATCATGGAATATAAATCCAATCAATATTATAATCATGAATACACTTGAATAAAAATCATGAAAAGCATGAAACCAAGCTACTTGAAGTTTAAAAGAGTTTCTTGGAATCCTAGGATGGAAGCAACCCTTGGATGAACACTTGACATACCTTGGTTGCTAAATTCTTGAAGAAAAAATAGTGAAACCTTGAGCCTTGGCTTTGGAATTAAATCACCTAGGGTTCTTGTTCTCGAGCAATTTGAGAAAAAGTAAGTATATTTTGCTCAATGAGGGCTGAATTTCGTATTTTAGTGCTAAATAGGGTGGAAAAAATACCCTAATACCCCCAAAGACATGACTTTTTAATAGCTAAAAACCGAACTATCGACGTATAGGATGACACACCGCATCATTGGTATCTACGTGATATCTATGCATCGTATCGACTCTGTGTCAATTCATTGGAAATTTCCATTGGAAGCCAAGGATAAATATTGATTGATTGAATGGCCGATGCACCGCGCCGAGATTGCATCAATGCACTATTTGGGATTCCTAAACGTAGTTCAAATAAGGTTTAAAAAATAAGAAACTCATCCGTGAACACCTACGAACATTCCTGATCATTAATTAACCTAATGATTGACATTTTAAGGTCATAAGAGTCGTGAAATAGGGTTGCAAACTTATGAAGGCCAAAATAATACTAAGTCTGAATACTTATCTAGTATTCTCTAAGTGTGAGATCCCTTATCAAGCTTAAAAGACTGAGTTGAGCTTAGAATTTTGTGGGGTCTTACAATATATCTCCCTTGGTAATATTCATCCTCAAATGAGACTAATTAAACTGAGAATACTAATAGACTGGACTTAGACACTATGCTTGCATAACTGAAGCATAATTTCATGACTGAAATAATTGGTATACTGAATTATAATACTGAACATATATATCTGATGCATGAGTACATAGATTAACATGATTCATTAATGCATGACTGGATTTACTGATAAGCTAGGCTTATATACTGGACATACATCTCTAATGCAATTAGTGAATGCATGATTGAGTATGCAACATTAATTAATACCAAGTTGGTAGCTATATCCGAACATGAGATTGAGTAAACTCAAAGGAAAATTGTTACCTTGGGATAAGTCTGAGCTTGCGGAGAAGAGGTGAGGATACTTAGTCTGCATGTCTTCTTCTGCTTCCCAAGTAGATGCCTCAATAGACTGATTCTGCCAAAGTACTTTGACTAGAGGGACTTCTTTGTTCCTCAATCTGTGAATCTGATAATCAAGGATTTTGATAGAAGTCTCTTCATATAAGAGGATATTTTGAAAATCTATGCACTCTATAGGTACTACGACTACTGGGACACCTATGCATTTCTTAAGCAAGGAGACATAGAACATTGGATGCACTGAAGCTAAGTCGGAAGGCAACTCAAGCTCGTAAGCTACCTTTCCAAAATGGTTGAGAATTTGGTAAAGACCGAAATACCAAGGACTGAGTTCCCCCTTCTTACCAAACCTCTTCACTCCTTTCATAGAAGAGATTTTCAAATACATAAAATCGCCAATCTTAAACTCATGATCCTTTTTGCGTACATCTACTTACGATTTCTGTTGGCTGTAAGCTGTCATTAGCCTTTCCCTGATCAACTGAACTTTCTCTAAGGTATCAAATACCAAGTCAGGACCTACCACTATGGCGTTACCCACATCAAACTAACTAAATGGAGATCTACACCTCCTCTAATAAAACACCTCAAATGGAGCCATCTGAATGCTGGAATAATAACTGTTGTTATATGCAAATTCAATCAAAGGAAAGTGGTTATCCCAACTATCTTTAAAGTCTATCGCATAGGATCTCAACATATTTTCTAAAGTCTGAATGGTCCTTTCAACTTAACCATCTGTCTAAGGATGAAAGGCTGTAATGAGGTAAACTCAGGTACCAAGACCTTTTTGGAATGCCTTTCAGAAATGAGAGGTGAACTGGCTACCTCTATCTAAGATAAAGGATGAAGAAACACCATACAATATGACCAACTCCCTGATATATAGTTTGGTATAATCCTCCGCTGAATAAGAGGTATGGACAGGTAGAAAATGAGCTAATTTGGTCATCCTATCTACAATGACCCAAATTGAATCATGCTGACGACTGGTACGAGGCAAACCAATCACAAAGTCCATATTCACTACTTTCCATTTCTAGGTGGGAATGCTAAACTCCTGTATGGACCCACTAGATTTCTGATGCACAATCTTAACCTGCTGATATGTTGAGAACTTAGCCATAAACTCTATAATGTCTCTCTTTATCCCACTCCACCAATATATCACCCGCAAATCACTATACATCTTTGTGGCCCCTGGATAAATAGAGTAGAGCGCATCATGTGCCTCTGCAAGAATTCACTCCCTTAAGTAATCTACACTTGGCACACATAACCGATCATGGCAGCGCAATACACTATCTCTTCCTTGGGAGAAGACCTCTAATTTTTGATCTCTGACTGATTCCTTTAACCTGACTAGTTTGGGATCCCTATCTTTCTTTTTCTTTACCTAAAAAACTAGGGATAATTCTAAACTATTCTACACCCATACACTGCCTTATGATGAATCAACTAAGCGAACACCTTGTCGGGCAAGCTAATGAACTTCTTGAACTAACTTCTTCTTACCATCCTCCATATGAGCAACACTACCCATAGACATCCTATTAAGAGTATCAACCACTACATTGGCTTTACCCGGATGATACACGACACTCATGTCGTAGTCTTTTAATAACTCAAACCTTATCCTCTGATAGAGGTTTAAATCTTTATGAGAGAACTCATACTATAGGCTCTTATAGTCCGTGAACACATCAATATGCACCCCATGTAAATAGCACCTCCAAATCTTTAATGAAAATACTACTGCTGCCAACTCAAGATCTTGAGTAGGATAGTTCTTTTCATGAGGCTTAAGCTGTCTGGAGGCATAGGCTATGACCTTACCTCTATGGATCAAAACACACTCCAAGCCGACTCTGGAGGCATCAC
Organism: Capsicum baccatum var. pendulum; assembly: GCA_030864225.1. Lineage (NCBI taxonomy): Eukaryota > Viridiplantae > Streptophyta > Magnoliopsida > Solanales > Solanaceae > Capsicum > Capsicum baccatum. The sequence continues at coordinate 166,256,097 of CM061560.1, forward strand.
AATACACAATAAAGTCATCTGAACCATCTGGTAGGGTCAAAATGGGAGATGTAGTGATTTGAGTCTTTAACTCCTGAAAACTCTTTTCACAAGAATCTAACCACTGGAATTTTACTTTCTTCTGAGTCAGTCTGGGCATAGGGGAAGAAAAAGATGAAAATCCCTTAATAAACCATCGGTAATAGCTATCCAAGGCCAAGAAACTTTTGATATCTGATGGAGAGATAGGTCTAGGCTATTTTCTCACTACCTTTGTCTTTTGGGTATCAACTCTAATGCCATCATCGAAAATGATATGTCCAAGGAAGGATACTAGCCTTAGCAAAAATTCACACTTGCTGAATTTGGAGAATAGCAGATGGTTTATAAGAGTCTGCAATACTATTCTTAGATGGTCTACATGATCATGCTCACTGCAGAAGTAGACTAGAATGTAATCTATGAAGACTATGATGAATATGTCCAAGTACAGCTTGCACACATGATTCATCAAGTCCATGAAGGCTGCAGGGGCATTGGTAAGGGCAAAGGACATAACTGAGAATTTAAAATAAACATACCGTGTTCTGAAGGCTATTTTTGGGATGTCACATTCTCTAAATCTGAGATGATAATAGCCCGACCTGAGGTCTATCTTGGAGAAGTAACTGGCACCTTGAAGTTGGTCAAACAAGTCATCAATTCTGGCAAGTGGATACTTGTTCTTGACCATGACTTTATTTAGCTGATGGTAATCAATACACATTCTGAGAGAACCATCTTTCTTATGCATGAATAAAACTAGTGCACCCTATGGGGAAACACTGGGTTTGATAAATCCCTTATCTAGGAGATTTTTTAATTGTTCTTTTAATTCTCCGAGTTCTGCTGGAGCCATTCTATATGACGAAATAGATTTTGATAGAGTATTTGGAAGAAGGTCTATTCTGAAGTCGATTCCCTTTTCAGGAGGAACTCCGAAGAGATCTTCAAGAAATACATCTGGGAATTCACATACTACTGACACTGATTCAAGATTAGGGGGTTCTGAACTAGAGTCCTAGACTTGAACGAGATGATAGACACATCCTTTAAATATCATTTTTCTTGCCCTTAGGTAAGAAATAAGCTGACCCCTAAGTACTGAAGTACTACCCCTCCACTCAAGGATGGGTTTATTCGAAAGATGAAACTGGACAATTCTATTTCTATAGTCGATGAGGCATAGGAAGAATGAAGCCAATCCATGCTAAGAATAACATCAAAATTTGCCATTTCTAATTTGACTAAGTCTGCTAAAGTGACTTTCTGAGATATCATTATTGGACAATTCCTGTATACTCATCGGGCTATGATAGATTTACCCACTAGGGTAGAGACTGAGAAAGGCTCTGCTAGGATTTTCGGACTGACTCTGAAGTCAAAATCTATATAAGGACTAACAAAGGACAAAGAAGCTCCTGGGTCTAGCAAAGTATAAACATGTAAATAATAAACAAGTAATGTACCCGTGACCATATCAGGAGAACTCTCCTGATCCTGTTGGGACTAAAGTGCATAGAGTCTATTTGGGTGCTTCCTACTGGTGGCACTGGATGCGGTACCCTACTATTTGGGCAATCGAAATAAGCTGAGGGATAGTTATGCTGACTTTTAAAACCCACCTGAGGACACTATATGACCCAGTGGCCTGGCTTTCCATATTCAAAACACACATCACTTCCAGCTCTACAGATACCCTGGTGGTTTCTACCATACTTTTGACAAAGTGGATTGGTTCGGGAACTTCTAACATTACCCTAGGGGTTAGGGTGTGATGGTATATCTCTATTGCCATCTTTGAATTTTGGAACAGGAGCACTGGCTGAGAACAGAGCTGGAATTAAGGACTTTGGGTATAACTGAGAACGATTCTCATTCTCTAACTTAGGCTGAGCGAAGTTGAAACTACCTATTGTCTCTCTCTTGTTCTCCCTTTCTTTTCCTTTATTATTAGCCTCCTTTATCTGCTAAGCATGGACCATTAGCCTGGATATGTCCATCTTCTTAATTAACATTGCGGTCCTATACTCTTTTACCATACTATTAGACACGCCATATACAAACTTACTCATCTTAGATCTGCTACCACATGAGGAGCGTATCTGGCTAATTGAGTGAACTCAAGATAATAATCTTGTACCATCATGTTGCCCTACTTTAGATTTATGAACTCCAAAACCATCGCTTATCTCAACTCTAATGGGAAGAACCTCTCTAGAAAAGCAACAACAAACTTCTCCAATTCTATGGGCCCTGCATTTTCTACTTTCCACTATTTAAACAACGAGTGTGCCATATACTATAATTGATATATAGACAACCCAATGCTCTCAACAATCATCACTCCCATAATGTATGTAACCTTCTACACCTAATCAAGAAACTCATGGGGTCCTTATCTGACTTAGACCCTATAAAAGATGGAGGGTTCATTCAGGTGAAATCTCAAATCTTGGTAGCAGTAGTATTAGCCACTGGGTTGGCTAGAATAATAGTTGGGCATTCATTCTAGGCTGTCATAGAATGAGCTATGGTGGTGATAGCTTCTCTAAATTCAGCGTGGGAGACATATTCATCTAGAGGATCTGGCTGGATGCGCTGGGGTTCTGGATGGTCTCCCATTCCTCTTCCCTTAGAATATATATATATATAAAGTAGGCCCTTTTAAAAAAAATTCACTCGTTTTTCTTTTTTTTCTGCCACGTCAGTCGTAGAGGGTGAAATTAATTCACTTAAAAATTGTTAAAGGGGGTAAATAATTGCCCGATTAGTTTAGGGTCTAAAGTAAATTTTGGCGACAAGTTCAGGAAGATTTTGATGTATGTTCTCTAAAATAAATAATAATATATTATTGTAACACCCCATATTCAAGTACGTGTATTGGCGTATTCAAGTACTTGTATTGGTCTTATTTATATGGAATTAATTTTTGTATTTTATTTATACCGGAATTTGCCCGTCGATGGTCCCATGCGAAGGTTATTGAATAAACTTTATAGAGATATAAAGATTTCCAAAAATGGATAGCTTTTGGATATAATAAAGCACGTTCGCAACTATAAAACGGTGGCCGGGATATTTGGGAATAGTAAATGAGCAGGAAAATTTCCTGCACACAAACTACTGAGGCCAGCTAAATTTTTAGGTCAACTTCGAATGATCATAACTCCCTTAATATAATGAACTAAGAGATATTCAACCTATGAAAAGAAATATATTTGGGTCTTCTTTCTAATTCAATTGGTTTCATCCAAATCCAACGTCTGAGTAAGGAGTTATACTCGTTTTACTTCAGCCTATCAAAACAGATTTTAGGGTCAACTTCAAATGACCATAACTCCTTGAACAGGACGAACTGGGTGGCCTACTTTATATTAAATGAAATATATTTGAATTATCCTTCCAACGATACCAATTTTAGGCAAATCCAATATCAGAGCAAAGAGTTATGGTTGATCTACTTTAGCTTATCAAAACAGTCCACCAAAGGACAGATTTGACATTATTTAAATTTTAAAGGCATTTTGGTCATTTCCTATTATATTATAGACAGAAATATGTGTATATATACATGTATATAAGTTCAAAAACTCATTTTCATCATCAATCATTGACAAAGAACAAACCCTAGACAAATTTGACTTTTAAATTACTTTTGATTCAACCATAGAAATTCCAAAGTAATCCGATAACTGCGTTTGTCATCTCGAGAGCTTCGAACGGCACCTATTATTTGTGCAAATAGGATTTCATAATCAAGAGGTGAATTCTAAGGTATGAATATTGTTTGCCTTTGTTCTTTTCCATATGTATATGTGTGATAAAGGATTATATGTATTGGTTGTTATTGAAATGTGATGAAAATTGGGTTATGGACTATTTTGCATGGTTTGGTTGTATTGAATTGTGGAAGGTGGATATGGTATTTGAGTTATGGAAGGTGGATATGGTGATATACTATTAAATTGATGATTATTTATGTCTATGGCCCAATTTGGTTTAATGGATTGGTTGGAAGGATAATTGAATCCAAACTTGATATTGGAGGATGTTGTATGAATATGCATGGCATGTAAATGTAATTGGAGTATAAGAGGGTTAAAGTGACACCCTTTATGGTGTAATTAAGGCTTACTACTTAACCACTAGTTTAGTGAATTCAAATAATTGAATTGTGACGTTTGGTCGGTAATACTAGATTGCTATATATGTTCATTGTAGATAAGTAATCCAAAAAGCCGGGAAGTCCATTTGGGACTAGTATTGAAGGTTAACAGTCAGGTATGTAAAGCATACTCTATATCATATCTTTGGTATGAAAGTGAACAATTGTTTTATCAAGAAAGTTTCCAAAGTTATTCAATAACATGTGATCCATAATGGTTTTGTATGATGTCCTACGTTACCAATGAACTTGTTTCCACCCTGCAAGATGTCAGACATTCCAATACTTACTTATCTTCCAAATCTTATATGTTTATTGCACTAATGAATATCAGAAGGTATCCTGTTACTCAAACAAGGTCCATGTGCTATCAATGACTCCAAAATGTTTCATTGATATACCAATAAGTTCCTACTTCATTGTTATGGATTGATGACTCCAAAACACTTCATTGATGTGCCAATGAGTTCTTACTTCATTGTTATTGCATTAATAGTTTATTTATATGTCTCTTATTGATGTATCATTGTTTCAAAGTATCAAAAATGTGGTGGCGACCAAAATAACAATCTCAAAGATTAATTGAACTAAGTGATGGAAGTTTTCTCTTATCGGGTGGTATCCCAGGGGCATAAGCCTATCATAGGTCGATCCCTATTTATGTGTTTATGGGTGGTATCCCAAGGGCATAAGCCTATCATGGGTCGGTCCCAGTTAATATGTACTGGAGGCAGCCTAATGGTCACAGTACAGTACAGTAATGATTACAAAGATGATAAAAAACGAAGGTAAAGTGATTGAATAAATACAATGTACAGGTTGTCACAAGTTCTAGTAAGTGTGGTCCACTCCTATTACGATTTATTCACTTGTTTCTAATTTCTATTGAGCTCCTATATCATATGTGATTATCTATAGCTTTACATACTCTGTACATATTTCGTATTGACGTCCCCCATGGGGGACCTATATTTCATGCTGCAGGCACAGGTACCTCAGCTCATACGCCGCACAAGTAGGAGCCAGGATATCCAGCTGCTTTTGGTGAGCTCTAATTTTCTTTGGGGCTTTCCGTGTCATATCCAATCACTTTTGGTATTATATAGAAGTTAGTTATATGGCGGGGTGTGTCCCAACATTAGTTAAACTCTGTGTATTGTCTAGAGGCTTTATAGACCTAATGTACAGTCAAGGTGGTGTTTTGTTAATAGACGTGATGGCTCCAACGGCTAAGTATTGTATATACATATATATGTGTGCTCGAGCTTATACAGGTGATTATTTCCTTTTATATGCGAAATGATGTTGTACGAATTTCGGGTTGTCATAGAGGAATGCATGGAAAGTATAAGGTTATGAGTTGGTTCTCCCGGGCCTCCTCGGTTACGGGTGCCAATACGCCCCAATAGGATTTGAGGCGTGACAATTATATTTATAAATTGTATCATCTTTCTTTCACATACATTCTCACCCTTTCTATTTCCCTCTTAGTCTTAACTTTATAGCTTTATGGTTATAATTTGGCGGTGGATGAAAATGATTTAGGAGTTGTTGAGTCTGAATTTTGATAATTCTTAATGGTTTTTGGACATAATACTTTATTAGGGTCATCCAGTGATGGAGGTGCGGTGGCTAAGAGATTATGGTATGACAGAAATAGATAGCAAATAGTGAAAGATGAATTTTACGATCAGATAAGACATTGTTATTGTGTTTGAATTACATAGGTTGATAATCGTTTAGGATTATAGCATAACCATAGAACATTACTTCAAACAACAAAAATTAGTGTTAGGAAGAAAAATATATATCACTATTAAAATAAAATTTCTATGGAACTAGTCGATGTGCGTGTATGCCATGATTCAAATGGACATGAGTGGCACCCACCCCATTTTCTAGTAGGAGAACCATTACTCCGGAAACATTAACCAAGACTTACAGAAAATAAAAGAACTATTGCATTAATAGTTTAAAATAAATTCAAGATCTAACATCAAGCTAAAATAGAAATATGGAACATAGCACTAAATAAAACACTATCCCTAGGACCCGAAAGTCGATGTACCAAAACTACTAAAGAATTGTCAAGATGGGATACAATCCCTCCAAAACTAAGGAAATATGCATAATTCCAAACAAAGGACTGCAAGATTAATAAGGATGCATAGTAGCCCTAAACATGTTGCTCACTTTTGAATTCGGAGTCCAATGCTAGAATCACAAGTGAGGTCTTGCAGGAGCTGCTAGAATATGTACTGCACTCAATAAAAGTAAGAGCATGTGTAGTATCAATACACAAGAAACAATGGTGTATTGATTGTGTCATCTAGATAACCAAAATAAAAAAATACAAACATTCAACAATAATATATTACAACAAGTTTATACATACCCACCCTAATACATCTTAGTACATCAAGTAACACTTAGAGCAGTCAAAAATCAATAATAACAAGTCAAAGATACAAGTATGCCAATCAATTCAAGGTCAAGTTAAATAAAATCAATTCAAGTAATGTAAAGTCCCAAATCAATATATATATTTTCGGTTCACTCATGGAACTATTAAACTCACTTTATCTTGTACATACACACTAAGGATATTATAACCACCCTTTAATCATGACATGCGGGGGACAACTTTCACCTATGTACTAAATTCTAGATAAAAATACCTGCCAATCTTATTCAATTGATATCCCGTAGAATGTCCAAACACATAAACACTCTACAATCAATAATGGAATGTAAGAGAATCACATAACACAAGAATAACAACAAATACTTGTAACATTTACAAGCTTTACATATAATTCAGTGAAATATGATCACATCTAATAACATGGATCAAGAATTAATACTAAGAAACAATTAACATACACATATAATAAAATTTGAATTAAACTACATACCTACCTCAATTCAAGCATGCACAAGTTAACTAAGCTGGAGCCTTGTCTTTTTAGTGCAATTTTCAATTGATTTTGTTTTGAAAATACATACAAAACCCATAATCAATGAAATGACCTATCATGTAAGGAATTATAACTCAATATCAACCCCTAAGTCCAAGTTAATAGTAATTCCCTTCCCACTCATGGTTATTCCCTCCCTATTCTAGGGTTTTTCTACCTTAACCAACCCTAAACTATCAATTTCATGGACCATTTAATGAATTGACAATATGTGAGGGTAATTTAATGATTATTAACTGAAAATCAATGATATTATACCTAAATTACTCCCTTGCACTAGAGAATCGACTAAAATAAGCCCTTCACTTTTTTCAAAATAATTGATGTAGTAATTCTAGAGCTAGATTATCAATGTACTAGTTAATGGGGATAGAATCCTTACCTTAATGAAAAAGAATGATGGAAAACCAAATATTTTTATCCAAATCGTCACTTTTGAAGCTCCAAAATATGTTTTAGAAGAATGAACCATTTTTGGGATTTTCTCTAAATAAAATTGCAATTTATGTCGCTATACCGGCCCATGATCACATTGACTAGTTGCTATAGCGGGAATTATTCCGCTTTTGGTCATGTCCCTATAGTGATTGCATTCTACTATATGACATGGATGGAAGAGAATGTCTGATTTATCCCAGAATTTCCTTTTTCACAACACACCTTAAATCTAATATATCACAAACAACAACTTTTACGCTAAGATAAATTTTGAGAGTCTACTTACTTGAATTCAATTACGTAAAGTCATACAGGTTCCTTATTGTCTTATCTAATTATAAATCAAGGTAAATACTGCCACATTTTCTATATCCATTTCTAGATTATTCTGGATCGCACCTCACTCAAATTTCGTTCGAGACAAGCCTAGACTGAAAATTATAACTTCAAATTCTGAAGAAAATCTTAACCCAAATCTTTAAACAAGAGACTCATCTATAACGATGTTAAGGGTCATTACAGTGAAAGCTGACTTAGACACCACTAATATTTCTTGCTCTTGGTCAGCCTCTCATTGGAGAAGGATTCAATCCTCGAATTGTAAAATGTTGTATGACTAAATCAATTTTATTATGTAATTACGTATGTGATTGATGTCAGCCAAAGTTAGAACTTTGGGTGGTGCACTCCTTTCTAGAATTTATCACCCTTCTTTGTACCCAGGAGTGAGTAACATCCTTGACCTTTTGGGTCTTTTTTATTTTTTCCTTATTAAGTATTAATAAATATTATTTAAAATAATATTATGTTTATACAAAATGTCTTATGTATCTCTATTATATTAAAAGTGTGAAGGTTATTATAAATATTATTTGAACTTTTTGTCCTTTATTAAAAATCTTCCCTTTAGACAAAATCATCTTTTCGCCTTGTATGATATTAAATATTATCTATAATATTCTAATTAAATTACAAATCTAATAAACCAATATGAATTTAGGATGAGAAAACAAAACCAAAACTAAAATTCTATTCTAACCAAATTAGGACAAACAAAAACCAAAATCGTATTCTAACTAAATTAGAACAAACAAGTCGGTTCTAATTAAATTAGGACAAACAAGTCCATATTCAACCCAAAAAAAAACTACTTCTATAAATACGCTTTTATGTTGGTATTTTCATCATAACATCCAACAGACTAGTTTCTTACTACTATCTCGTTGCTACTCTCGTGTTTTCTACATAGTCATCAAACAGATTTGTATCAGCTTTTGTCTCTTCCCCAAATTTTTAAATAAAAATTTTTCAGCAATTCATCTTTTTGCTTATGTTTCCTATTCCTATATTGTTATTAATGTTAGTAACTAATGTAAGCCCAATATTAATTACTATGCCAGCTTAAAAGTTGCTTTGTTTACGTTAGTTTGTGGTTGATTGCTTTAATTTAGCTTAAGTTCTTAAGTTACTTGAATTACCTTACCTTATGTTCTTAATTCATCTAATTTATGTTCCTAGATACGTCTATTTAATATTTTTCTATTAACATTCTTCTCCTAATATTCTACTAATCTACCAACAAGATTCACATATCCAGGTAAAATAAGCTCACCTCATACAATACCTTTGGTTATATAACCATGTGTTACTGTTATTTTAACTTTATTTTTTAAGGATATTATTCCAATGGACTCCATTATCAAATCAGCGGATTAAATGACTCCAATTACTAAATTAACAGACTCAATTACCGAAGTTGTGCCTCATAGCATAGTGAAGCTCCACGATCATACCTCCATACTAAAAATCTTGATCATAGGGTGTTAAGAAACAAAAGAATTTACGCAATCAACAAGGGGTACTCAAAAAACTTTCACATTCGTCAAAGAAGAGGTACTTAATTCATCAACCACTACATTTATTTATAACTAATGTTCTTCTTCTACTATTCTACTTATCAAGAACATCTATATTATCGAATCAATCCATATCATTTTTGGTTAATTAAACAAACTAATTAATATTGTCATTCGAGTATTGTTTTTATGAGACCACAGATTAAGAAAACAAGCTATGTTGTCCTATCAATACTTCTTTTGTATTATCACAATATTCACGTTTGTCGTAGATATGAGGGAGTTTGTATTTTTTTAAGTAGGACTAAGATTTTAATCCTCCAATAATATAGTAACTAATTGAGACTAATTAAAGATAAGAAATATCCATTGGCCTTATTTCTTAGAAAACAACGGATTATTATTATTAAGCTCAAATTTTTAATCATAATAATTGATTAATAATTCAGGTAAGTTTGGTGTAGTCAAACCAATCAGCATAAAACAACCTGGTTAACTTACAATTTTGTTATATAAGAATACTGTCACATCCCGAACCAGGGGCCTGGTCGTGATGGACATCCCGAACCATGAAGGTCCGAGAGCCCTTCCAACTTGTAATCATATACATAATTCATATATAAATAGGAAATGCGAAAATAAAATCTACTACGAAAACATAGTCATAATCTAAATTTAGTTTAACAATGAGGAATAAAATTCAATATCAACTAAACACCGTCTAAAAACCGTCTGTGAAATCTCTACAGCATGATCAAATAACAATTGTCTGAAAACTGGGACAAGGCCCCCAGTAGACCAAAACTATAATAAATAATAACTGTCTGAAACTAGGCCTTCTAAAATATAGAAGACTCACCAACTGGTACTCTTCACTCCTGTCTGATGAAATCTACTGCTTATCAGGACCCCTAGACTATGCCTCAGAACCTGGAGGGAGGTAGGTCAATACAGATGTACTGGTACGCAAATTATTCCAAAATAAAGCTTGTATATAAATAAAATAGTTGGAGAGTAATTTATTAAAATATCATGCATGAAATAGTTCTAAAACACATGGGCACTTTCTTAAAATCATAAATCATGCTTGTCAATGCAATGTCTGATCTTTGTATTACTTCTGAGCTAGGTGGCACTCCCCTACAATTCTGATATTCCACGGGCGGTATGGAAAACGCCTTTAACTCGGTGAAGAAGCCACCAACATAAGTATGCCGCAAGGATTGGAGTTTTTGATTCTGATATGCCACATGGTACTAGGCCAGCGTAATATAATATACCCGGATCGACAAATCATGATTTTGGGCAACAAGTTGTCTAAACTCGTTCCTTCTTCGGAAAACCACCTAACATCTATTTATGCCCAATTTTATTCTGTTCTGAATCATCATTATTCTAGTTTCATCATCTAAAAAATCTGACTTCAAACATGCATTCTATTCTGTTCTGAATTACCATGGCATAATCCGAATTGGTGTCATCACACTAAAACCTGCAAGTCCTCTTTTCTGAGCCATAATGTATCATGCATAATTCTTTCATTAAAACACTGTTCATACCACCCAAACATGAAAATAATATAGAAGATTTCATGTTCCAAAAATACAAGTCAAAACTATGCTAAGATTATTCAAACATATGGTGGTCATGTATTCTTTTGGCAAACCATGCTACTTTTTGTTATATGCATAGTCAACATGCATAACCCTCTCTTTTGAATTCAAAAATTATACTCAAGTCATAGCATTAATCAAGATATTTTGTATCATGCTTTTAAAGATGCATTTCAAAATATTCATATTATACGAAAGATGGGAAAAATCGAACAAGAGAGGGATTCTTTATTATTCATGCTCTCAATTGAATATTCATTCTTAACACCTGCTTACATATATATATAATTTCGAATCAATTTGGGGGAAGGCCTAAAGACCAAAACAATATCATTAACATTCATAATGCATAATAAAATCATGGATTTCAAAACCCTTTTCTAAATTCATGCTTGATAGATCTTTAAATTATACTTGAATATTTCAACAAGATCATGTAGTTTTAGGATAAACTCCACGTACCTTAAATTATTAGATCTGAAAGATGAAACCCGGATCTAGATAGATAAAATCTGGATCTTGATCTGTTTCTTGATTATCTTTACTTAGGAAGATGAATTCTTGATCTATGGAAGGGAAGGAAACTTGAATCTTGATTTGTTTCTTGGAGATCTTGAACTTAACGATTGATTTTCTTGATTTCTTGATCTTGGAGAAACCCTAGTTTCCATCTTGTTCTTGAGAATAGAGAGGATTGAGATGTTGTAAAACTGATAATATATGGATTATAATGCTTAGGGTTCAATTTATATTTGTGGAGAAGGTTTTTGGAGTGAGGGAAGACCAAAATACCCCTACGAAATCACTTTCCAGTTGCTAAAATTTTCAACTGACGACCAAGGCTAATAAGTCATCGGGTCTGTGATATCCCGTCAGCCCAGGTCATCACCTAGGATCTGAAATTTATGAGTTTCTACCTAAGGTTGATGACATATTCTGATAAGTCATCAGATTTGTGACAAGCCGTCAGAATTGTCATCACTCAGTTGCTAGGCTGATATGCTGGAGTAAAATAGGCATAACTCTTTGCTCCAATATCAAATTTTGGCAAAAATAATGGCGTTGTAAAGAGGACTCAAATACCTTTCATTTGACATAAAGTAGGTCACCCAGTTAGTCCTATACAAGGAGTTATAGTTGATCAAAGTTGACCTAAGTTTCGACACTCACTCAAACTCGAACAATTGGAAAGCTTTCAACTCATCCTTAAGTTTGGGGACCTCTATGATATAAATTTTTGATAAAATAGGTTCCCACATTACATAATTGATTAACATGCCAAATTTGTATAGGATTTATGGCTTTTGGATCATCTATGCATAGAAAAGACAATTTTCGTTCTAGCCCAAAATGTGGGGTATTATATTATCTCCCCCTTTGGATCATTCATCCCCGAATGATGGGTAGGAATGTTGAAGTATTAAAGGTATGGACTAATGTGGACATTATATGTCTCCTAAGAATGAATATACTAATCTGAAACATTTAAATTTCCATCATGAAACTGAATTCTGATCTGACTTGACCTTACTTGCTTTAAGGAGCTGATTCAAGCTGAGAATTTAGAATTCCCTTGAGGTGTTCATGATCCAATCATATTTATCGAATTGAGAAGTTATAACTTATATAAGTACGAATCTTGAGACAACAAGATTTAGATCGTACAAAGGTATTACACTGTCTAAGCTGAAATACTTGAGAAAATTGAGATTATGAGTTGAACTCTTATAAACTGAGTCATGACTACATAGCTGAGTTTGAAACGTGATGCTTGGAATAAACTGAATTCGCAATTTACATGGATAGAATAGATTATCTCTTGGGATGGTCGTACGCATGAAACTTCGGATAGTAAAACTAGGTGAAAAGGTAGAAAAACCACAATAACTTGTCTGTCTGACTGTTAAGTTGAACTGCTGGATACACAGACTGAATTATACCAGACACTTATACTTAACTGGAGTATCTCTCCAACACTCTTTCTAAAGAAGTCCTAGTAGCCTTAGGGAGCAACGAATCTTGGGCATGAGTTGCACAAGACATCCAACTAAGGAATTACAATAATGACACCACTCTATAGCATGAAATATAAACATATAACTCATAAACTAGGATAGAATTACCAAGCCTTAGGCAATGCAACTTCTTACTTTCAAGCTTAGCGCACTTCTCGAATACTCCCTTAACTATATTACTTACTTTAAATACCGTACTCATTTGATTCAACTTAGAATTCTTATATGGGCATTGATAAATCTTTCTTGTAATGTCTAAAGTAACATAAGTCCTCTCACCATGATCAAGCCTAACATCAAATCATAAATTACAACATGCCACACCACGATACTAGTCTAAACCAAATGATTCAATCTTATATATATATATATATATATATATATATATATATATTAGATATCATACCCTAAGCATATCATGCCTTACCACTTCAATGACCTTCAATGACTAACTCTGATTTTTTACTATGGATTCACTAGCGCATATTGTGTTCCTTCACTAAAATCCCAACATGTCTTTCAAGCCTATCTTTATAACCACATATGAAATTCAAGGCAAACACCCATGAAGACACACTTCATATATTCTCTAAACCACTATCAATATAACTCCGACACGCTACCTCAAGAACATACACACATAAATTTCCACTAACCATCACATATATCAAAGACTTGGCCCCAGATATTACTTCACACTTATGGCCTTATCTAAAACAAGCATACTATGATCTTCTATCAACAAGAAATATTTACTCATCACCACTATCATCACATAAGGAGGAGTCACTAAAAGGTTAGAACATAAGACCTTGAAGCATGGGAGGATATTATATGAGACTTGATACTTAACTGAGGCTGAAGGAATAGCAAATCAACATCAGGGATTTATTAAATTGATCTGAATTGGGGCATACATGACTATAAGCTGAATCTCATCAATCATAAAGAGTTTAGCATGAATTATGGGAACGAGCACACTATAAAGTGTGAGTACATGAGTCATGAGTTACATGACCTCAATTTGAAGTTCATAACATATGGAATATGATTCTGACTACTGAATGAACTGGAACTCCTCATTTTAGAACTGAAAAAAGCATGTGATTCTCTATCATATACATGAACATGAACTATGATCATGGTACTGAAGCGTAAGGCATGAGTAGGTATTGGGATCACTGAAAAAAACTGAGATAAGAATGGGTTGAGTCCCACACTCACTTTCTGATGCTCTATATCATACTGGAATTACTATTTGAATTTGAGAGTCTGGCTTGGTTACGTGTTCTATCATCTCCCCTTAGCTTTAATACATCATCTTAAGTTTGAGAGATCCATTACTAGACTCTAAAGTGAACTACACTCACTGCACTCTGGGGTCTGGAATGTGACAATACACGCAATTAATAGAACTTAACCCGAATGACCATACCTAAAAGTGGAAAACCCATTGGTAATATTACCTTCTGAGATACACTCTATCATTTTATAGCCCCAATAGTCATCATATAATACTTACACACTTACTAACTTTGGGTTTTTATGAGTATCCCCATAGTCGGAGTGCATACCATCTAGCGCTTCAACTCTTATTTCTGTCAGTTCATCCTTCAAAAATTCAAACTTAGATTCTAACACCTAACATGGATATCACCAAGCCTTTGATGAATCATACTACTTCTGACATAGCCTACCAATATCGCGACTCCAAACTTACATCAAGATCATATAAAAAGTCTCAACGTTATCGATCAAAACTCCTTAACTTGGCTATTTAGAACACCATATACCATCTACTAGTATTTCCCCACCTAGCAACTCAGTAGTACTACTAGCCACACACAACATGTAATAGCCTTAGAAAAATACCACAACCTCATATCACCTTGGCAGACTTCTACACCATACTTCATTACGAATCAAATAAACTTAAGCTCTAGCATACACTGTTCAAGCCTATTAGATCACTTCCATATAACTAGTATCATTAACCAAGAAATCATCACATCTACCTTTATGGATATCAACTGTTCAAACTTAATGTCTAGTGTTAAGCATGATTTACAACCCAACCTAACACACAATTCTCACAAAACATTCATCATTAATCTTAAGTTATTATACTTACATCCACATCCTAAATTAAATTCAAGCCAATAGTCTAGCATCAATCATCTACCACCTATGAAGAAGGCAACATAATGTACTAGTCCATCAAATTGGAAAATTCTATCCAAATACCTCAAAAATCTACTACATACCTTCTCACAAGTAGTACTAGTTTACAACTACCAACGAAAAGAAGGTCAAGGGGGTAAAGTCATATAATAGACATGGTCAACCTTAATCTTACATTATAACCCTATACAATCTTATATCCTTATATAGCTTTCTCATATCACACTTACTTATCCAAGCGTACATTTAGACTACCTTCAATTTCCATAAACAACCATGAGTCTATAATAATAACGTACTAGTTAATCTATCCATTTTCATACTTTAAGCAGACAACAACTCACCTTAACTAATAACTCCTTCTCTACCTTCTACTAAACTAACAGAAAAGGATGTATCACTTTATTACCAACTCAATCTCATGCAAAAAGATCCGACTATACATATATTCAACCAACACAAAAACAACAAGTTGCTAGTGAATCAAAATAGGCCTCACACGGCTTCACTAGGCTTTGATTTTTGTGTTTTGAACAAAAAACTGAAATGAATAACAAAGCAACTATGCTAGTGAATCGAAAGAGCCCCACACGGCTTCACTAGACTTTGATTTTTTTTCATAAAAACACTATAATAACAAAATTACATATTACAAGAGCTAGAAAATTGACACACAATATTCAATAATCTAAGGATACACATCTTACTCTGTATAAATAAAAATCTGAGTCGGGCACTTCTCCCACAGACTACCATACACTCCACAAATACTACTAGTGACCACATTAGTCTATCACTGCAAAGTGGTAAATCATCCTTAAACATCGGTTATTCAACTAAAACATTTATTTACACAAAAGTCACTCTCACTCTGACTTCTGACTTTGTGACTTCATATCACCAACCTCTTAGTCTAATCTCACTACCAATAGGTCATGACACCGACACTTTAACTTATACTACTAATCGGGTGAAAATACAGTTTCAATATTCTACTTCACATCATTCCCCTTGAAGCATGACATCTGCAACATAAATTTTTGAAAAGAGACGGAATACTCTTAATACCGCAGGCCAAAAATTACGATTTCATCAGAATCAAAGTTTGCACAAAAATCAATACACTCTAAAGCACTAACACACTCTTCTCAAGTCCTTGCAAAAATTTTAAACTCTTATATGGCTTAATCAGAAAGGACCATACCATTTAGAGTCTAAACTTCTACACTTGAATCACCTCAATAATGAGACATATTTGGGCACATCAAAGTAAGGAAAGAATTGGGATAACTTTACATTCATATGAGCGACATCATAGCACGAATTAGAGTATGAAAGAGGAATATTCTGGCTCAATAGCACGAACTAGAACATGAAGAAATATAAAGATTCCTAAATGCCTAGTAGCCTTTTATTTATAAGTGTGGCGCGCTACACACCCATAAACAAGACTCTATCCAACACAATTTCATAGACACCCTGGGACCATGAACCGTGCTCTGATACCAAGTTTCTCACGACTTGAACCAGGGCTCTGGCCATGACGGACATCCAAAACCATAAAGGCCTGAGAGCCCTTCTAACTTGTAATCATATACACCATTCATATATAAATAGGAAATGTGGAAATAAAATCTGCTACAGAAACATAGTCATAATCTAAATTTAGTTTAACAATGAGAAATAAGAGCAATTTGTTAAAATATCATGCATTAAATAGTTCTAAAACACATAGGCACTTTCTGAAAATCATAATTCATTCTTGTCAATGCAATGTCTGATCTTTGTATTACTTCTGAGCTAGGTGGCACTCCCCTTCAATTCTGATATTCCATGGGTGGTATGGAATTCGTTTTTGACTTGGCGGGGAAGCCCCTAACCCAAGTATGCCATAAGGGTTGGAGTTTCTAATTCTGATACGCCACACAGCACTAGGCCAGTATAATATAATATACCCGGATCGTCAAATCATAATTTCAGGCAACAAGTTGTCTGAACTCATGCCTTCTTCGAGGAACCACCTAACATCTCTTTATTCCCAATTTTATCTTGTTCTGAATTATGCATTATTCTAGTTTCAGCATCTGAAAATTCTGACTTCAAACATGCATTCTATTTTGTTCTGAATTACCATGGCATAATTTGAATTGGTGTCGTCACATCAAAACTTGCAAGTTTTCTTTTTTGAGCAATAATGTATCATGAATAATTCTTTCATTAAAACACAGTTCAGACCACCCAAACATGCAAACAATATAAAAGATTTTATGTTCCGAAAATACAAGTCAAAACTATGCTGAGATTATTCAAACATATGGTGGTCATGTGTTCTTCTGGTAACTCATGCTACTCTTTGTTATATGTATATGCAACATGCATAACCCTCTCTTTCAAATTCAAAAATTATACTCAAGTCATAGCATTAATCAAGACATTTTGTATCATGCTTTTCAAGATGCATTTCAAAATATTCATATTATACGAAAGATGGGAAAAATTGTACAAGAGAGGCATTATTTATTATTCGTTCTCTCAATTGAATATTCTTCCTTAAACACCTGCTTACATATATATAATTTTGAATCAATTTGGGGAAAGGCCTAAAGACCAAAACAATATCATTAACATTCATAATGCATAATAAAATCATGGATTTCAAAACCCTTTTCTAAATCCATGCTTGATAGATCTTTAAATTATATTTGAATATTTCAACAAGATCATGTAGTTTTAGGATAACTCCACGTACCTTAAATTATTAGATCTGAAAGATGAAACCCGGATCTAGATAGATGAAATCCGGATCTTGATCCATTTCTTAAGTATCATCACTTAGGAAGATGAATTCTTGATCTATGAAAGGGAAGGAAACTTGAATCTTGATTTGTTTCTTGGAGATCTTGAACTTAACGATTGATTTTCTTGATTTCTTGATCTTGGAGAAACCCTAGTTTCCATCTTGTTCTTGAGAATAGAGAGGATTGAGATGTTGTAAAACTGATAATATATGGATTATAATGCTTAGGGTTCAATTTATATTTGTGGAGAAGGTTTTTGGAGTGAGGGAAAGACCAAAATACCCCTACGAAATCACTTTCCAGTTGCTAAAATTTTCAGCTGACGACCAAGGCTAATAAGTCATCGGGTCTGTGATATCCCGTCAGCCCAGGTCATCACCTAGGATCTGAAATTTATGAGTTTCTACCTAAGGTTGATGACATATTCTGATAAGTCATCAGATTTGTGACAAGTCATCAGAATTGTCGTCACTCAGTTTCCAGGCTGATATGCTGGAGTAAAATGGGCATAACTCTTTGCTCCGATATCAGATTTTGGCAAAATTGATGGTGTTGGAAAGAGGACTCAAAGATCTTTCATTTGATATATAGTAGGTCACCCAGTTCGTCTTATACAATGATTTATGGTCAATTGAAATTTACCCAAGTTTAGACGCTCACTCAAACTCGAACTATAGGAAAGCTTTCAACTCATCCTTGAGTTTGGGGACCTCTATGATCTCAATTTATAATCAAATAGGTTCCCACATTACATAATTGATTAACATGCCAAATTTGCATAGGATTTATGGCTTTTGGATCATCTACGCATAGAAACGACGATTTTCATTCTAGCCCGAATGCGGGGTGTTACAAATACCAAATGATTTTCTGAAATATGCAATAGTTAATTCTCTTAGTATGATTAGGAATTGACCAATTAGTTCAATGACCTTACCTAATAAAATAACATACTCAGTGTAATTTCATAAGTAGGGTCCGAAGAAAGTAGAATATACACAAATCTCATCTCTACCATAGTTAAAAATTTATTATTATAATTAGTGTAGAAAATGTATGTTGCATTAGAAAGAATCATGGCTTAGGATAAGGAATAAGTTTATCCAACTTTGTAGCCGAATATTAACTCACTTGAGGTTAGATCTGCAGCATAAATATCCTGGAGCATGTTAGAACTGTAGCACAAGCTTTATGTGAGTTGATGGCTAATAATGTCATAATTCCAATTAGTTCAATGACCTTACCTAATAAAATAATATACTCACTATAATTCCACAAGCAGGGTCAGAAAAGAGTAGAATGTATGTAAACCTCGCCTCTACCGTAGTTAAATATTTATTATTATAATTAGCGTAGAAAATGTATGTTGCATTAGAAAAAAATCATGACTTAGGATAAGAAATAAGTTTATTCGATATTGGAGCCAAGTATTAATTTACTTGAGGTTAGATCAGGAGCACAAATATCCTGGAGCATGTATGGATCTGTAGCACACGCTTTATCTATGTTGATGGCTAATAATATCATAATTACCACAAATAAAGGAAACATCTTTCTAAATAAAGCCATTTGGAATTGGACAAGAAAGTAAAAATGAAAAAAGGACATAAACAGAGAAGATTCACAGGTTATATTTTAAATTCGTATGGATATATTACAAAGAAAAAATAATTTGTTTATTTACAGGCAAGACGTGAAAAGCTTTAGAGCCATAGAAGAGAATCCCAAGCTGTTCAAATTAAAGTGATGTACTTGAAATTTTAGATGACATGAGATAACTTGTATGTGGGATGGTTCGTGATCCGTCCACCTCCTAGTTAGGCTTCAATCCAACTTTCACATGCATTTTGAAGAGAGTAGAATGTACGCAAACATTACCTCTACCTTTGCAGGATAGAGATAATATTTCTGGAGTTAGTTAAATGACCTATTTAAGAAAACCACATTGAGATCTCAATTAAAAAATAGCAATTAAAATGTTATCATTCGAACAACTGTTATCTGATCGATCTTCTTTACTCTCACATTAATTGTGTCTGAAGAAAAGGAGGAAAAAGAACACATTAATGTTAAGTATTGATATCACGTAGTAAAAAATTATTTAGAAATAATTTCTATAGTACTATTTTCAATTTTTTGAAATTATATCTATGAACAAACAAGTAGAGCCAGCCTACCAACTATACCTAATTAATTTATTATGAGTACTTTTTTGTATAGTAAAAAAGTAGTAACAATAATGATATCTTTTCTTCTTCTTTATTCATAAAGTGATATTCTCTTCTCAAATAGTGTTATTAAGAATTAACTGCACTAATGTTTTAATTACAACTCACTATCTGTGAAGAATAGTTTTGTTAATACAATAATACCAAATGATTTCTTGAAATATGCATTTGTTAATTCTCTTAGTATGATTATGAATTGATCAATTAATTCAATGAATTTACCTAATTAAATAACATATTCATTGTATTTCCGTAGGTAGGGTTCTAAGAGAGTAGCAACAACAACAAATCCAATGTATTCCCACATAGTGAGGTCTGGGGAGGGTAAGATGTACGCAGTCCATACCTCTACCTCTAAAGAAGTAGAAAGGTTGTTTCCGATAGACCTCCCAGCTCGAGACACGGAATACTAAACAAATTCATAGTAAAGCATAGAACAAGATGGCATAACATAAATACGACACCCACAAAAAATAGAAAACAGAGAAAAGTAAACAGACTCGTAATAAAGCATGAAACAAGGTATCATAACAAGAATAATACCCTCACCAAGTAATTCCCTACACTAGCGACCCAAACTGACCCTAGCCTTCTGCCCTAATTCGCGTCTTCCAGATCTTCCTATCTAGGGTCATGTCCTCAGTGAGCTATAACTGCTCCATGTCACGCCTAATCACCTCTCCCCAGTACTTCTTCGGCCTAACCCTACCCCGCCTAAAACCATCCAAAGCTAGCCTCTCACACCTACGAATCGGGGCATCTATGCCCCTCCTCATCACGTGTCCGAACCATCTCAATCAGACTTCCCGCATCTTATTCTCCACTGGAGTCACACCAACCTTTTCTCTGATAGTCTCATTCCGAACTCAATCCCCCTAGTCAGCCCACACATCCAACACAACATCCACATTTTCGCCACCTTTATTTTTTGAATGTGGGAGTTCTTAACTGGCCAACACTCCGTTCCATACAACATGGCCGGACGGACTGCCACCCTGTAGAATTTGCCTTTAAGATTGGGCGGCACCTTCTTATCACACAACACCCCCGAAGTGAGCTTCAACTTCATCCATCCCACCCCAATACGGTGCGAGACCTCCTCGTCAATCTCACTGTTACCCTGAATCACGGACCCGAGATACTTGAAACTATCTCTCTTGCATACTACTCATGATTCCAAATTCACTACCACCTCATTCTCCAGTCTCACGTCATTAAACTTCCATTCCAAATACTTTGTCTTGCTCCTACTCAACCTGAACCCTTTAGACTTAAGAGTTTGTCTCCACCGCTCTAATTTATCACTCACACTCCCCCCCTCCCCCCCCCCCCCGCGCTTCTCATCAATCAAAACTACATCATCTGTAAAAAGCATACACCAAGACACCTCTCCTTGAATACACTGCATCAACACATCCATCACCAAAGCAAACAAAAAGAGACTAAGAGTAGATCCCTGATGCAATCCTGTCAAGACAGTGAAATGCTCTGAGTCTCCTCCAACCGTCCTTACCTGAGTTTTAGCCCCATCATACATGTCCTTAATTGCTCTGATATATGCCACCAGGACTCCACTCACCTCCAAGCATCTCCAAAGTACCTCCCTGGGGACTTTGTCGTATGCCTTCTCCAAGTCGATAAACACCATGTTCAGATCCTTCTTCCTTTCCCTATACTGTTCCACCAGCCTCCGTACCAGGTGAATTTCCTCCATCGTCGAGCGGCCAGGCATAAATCCAAACTAGTTCTCCGAAATAGACACTATCCATCTCAACCTCACCTCGACCACTCTTTCCCAAATCTTCATAGAGTGACACAATAACTTAATACCCCTATAGTTATTACAACTCTAAATGTCACCCTTGTTCTTATAAAGAGGGATCATAGTACTCCACCTCCAAGCCTCGGGCATTTTCGCCATCTTAAAAATTTCGTTAAACAATCCAGTCAACCACCTTAAACCAACCTCGCCAGAAAACTTACAAAAATCCACAAGTATTTCATTAGGCCCCATCGCCCTACCCCTTCGCATCTTATGAACAGCCTCCCTAACCTCCTCTACCTTAAAATATCTATAATAACTAAAATCCCAACACTCCTCTGAGTGCTCCAGCTCTCCTAACCTAATATCTCTATCCCCTTCATCATTCAAGAGCCTATGAAAATACGACTGCTATCTATTCTCAATGTGGTTGTCCTCTACCAACACTGTACCATCCTCCCCCTTAATGTACTTCACCTGATTGAGGTTACGACCCTTCCTCTCCCTAGCCTTAGCGAGTCTAAAAAACCTTTTTTCCCCTCTTTTCTCCTGTAACCCCGTATACAATATCGTCTTAGCCACCGTAACTACTAACTTAGCCTCTTTCCTAGCTAATCTATACTATTTCCTATTTACCCAGTTCTCTTCTTCATCCTTACTCTCAACCAACTTAGCGTATGCCCCTTTCTTGGACTCCACTTTCTTCTTAACCTTTTTATTCCACCATTAATCCCCCCGATGATGCTCGGCCCGGCCTCTAGAAACACCTAACACCTCACTAGAATTCTCCCTGATGCACCTAGATACCCGATCCCACATACTATCCACGTCCCCCCCCCATATTCCCACATAACCATTCCCGCCAACTTCTACCCTATCTCTCACGCATTCACTAGCGTTAAGCCACCGCATTTAATTCTAGGTCTACACTCCTCATCTCTTCTCTTTCTATCTTTTTTATACCCAAATCCATAACCAAGAGCCTATGTTGGGTCGAAAGATTCTCACTCGGGACGAACTTACAGTCCTTACACAACACCCTATCCCTTTTTCTAAGCAACAAAAAGTCAATCGGGTCTTGGCTATCACGCTTTGAAAGGTGATCAGGTGATCGTCCTTATTCGGGAAGCCCAATTTCACCACCACCAGCCCAAAGGACCTTGCAAAATCCAATACAGTAGCCCCCTCTTTATTTATTTCCCCAAAACCAAAACCACCATGCACATCACCAAAGCCTCCCGGTAATGCCTCGATGTGCCCATTGAAATCTCCTACTACAACAATCTTCTCTGAGCTAGGCACGCCTCTCACCACCTCATCTAAAGCCTCCCAAAACCATATTTTCTCCTCCCTATCCAAGCCCACTTGCGGCGCATAAGCCCTACACACGTTCAGGGCAAACCCCTCAATGACCAACTTAATAGTCATCAACCTATTGCTGATCCTCTTTACCCCTACTACCTGACCTCTAAGCTTTTTATCTACTAAGATGCCAACTCTATTCCTACACCTCTCGCTCCCAGAATACCAAAGCTTGTAACCATCCACATCCCTAGCCTTAGACCCTACCTACTTGGTTTCTTGAACACACGCAATATTAATCCTCCTCTTCCTAAGAATCTTCACAAGCTCTATGGACTTACCCTGAAGAGTCCATATATTCCAAGACCCAACCCTCATCCTACCAACTCTATCAACATATCTTTCTCTACTACCCCTGAGGCCAAACCTTGGCCTCCCTCCCATCCCCACCCTTTTTTCTTCCCTCGCCCCTACAACAGCCCCCCACCCCAACCCCCTCAGACATGACCCTATCCAACCATCAATGCCCACAGCCAGTACTACAAGAAATTATAACAAAATATAAATAATGGTAGTAACAAAGCAGAAGAAGGAAATACAAGGCTTACACAAATTAGAAAAAATAATCAAGAAACAAAAATAAACTCAAATAGGTAGAAAAATAAAACCAAGGTAAGGACAAAACTAACAGTAAGAAAAATAGAGCACACTAATGGCCTGACACCCAGGACAGCCAAAAAAATAATAAGAAGCGGTGCAAGTCATGAATATACTATAGCAGACATGCAAGTCAAGATACAGGAGATAGTACGATAAATAATATGAAGCAACATAAGAGGTTCAAAAATAGCAAGACAATAAAGACACCCTCAAAGCACATACTATATCCAAATTATAAGAAAAACTACTAGAAATCAAAATAACAGATAGGAAATCCCATGCAAATTACAGGAAACGAAAATATTAAAAAATCACACGATAAAATAAAGTTCAAGGGTTAGAAGTCATCGAAATACGTATATCATGCAATCTGCTCTTACTTGTTGTGCTGGAACTGGACAAATTGGGTCGCCAAAATCACTTCGCTAAAAAGTTGTCGGCTCAAATCTGGACAGTAATTGCAATATCCGGTAAAGACCCCCACCTGGATTTTCTGGCTCCGCCGCCTTCACCACCGACGTTCGTCGAACCGTTGAACCAGTTCGCTGAATCCGAGTAGTGCAAATATCTAAATATTAACTAGTGCAAATATCTAAATATCAAAGTTTAGATGTCACCAGGGTAATCCTGCATGCTTATGATATCATCAATTTTGTTATCGAAGTTCGTTGGTAAAAACAGCATTGCCGAAAAGCTGTCGTCAGAATGTCACCGAATGTTGCCATCGCTGGAGCATCTATTGTGCTTTATTGGATATGTGTTTTGGTGATTGTCATCGGAGCTGATCCTAGTCCCTCCGATGATATTCGCCACTAAAAAATAAAGAGGGAAAGAGAAAGAGAGGTAGCTCAGGAGAGCTGTAGAGAGAGAGAGGGAGAAAGACAGAGAGGGGAGGAGGAAGGCAAAGAGGGTAACTTACCTTTGCCGGCACCGGTGCTGGCTACTCGGTCGGAGAAGATGACCATTAGGTGAACGTTAACTTTAGTGGAGGAGAGAGAGAGCGTTAGTGGAGGAGAGAGCATTCCGGTTCGAAGAGAGTAAAATGTACGCAAACCCCACCTCCACCTTTGTAGAAGGGTCAATAAAAAAATCGATGGTTAAAATATTACTATTATTATCTAGTCGAGTCTTCTTTACTCTCCATTAACTGTCTGCAAAAAAGGAAGAAAAAGAACACATTAGTTTTAAGCATTTATATAATGTACCAATCTCAAATATCCTATAAATAAATTATTACTGGATATTTACTCCATAGGTATTACAGTTCTTCGTACAGTCTAAACATGTGTTTAATTAGACTAGGACATGGGTGATTTGCCTTATTCTTAGAATGATTAGGAATTAATTAATTAGTTCAATGACCTTACCTAATCAACTTGTTTCTTAAAGTATCTCTTTGCTAACTTTTTACCAACACCAGTTAGAATATGTCGCATCATAAAATAACCAAACACCTGTATACTTTTTTCGCAGATTTATAATAATATACAAGAACAACCAGAAGGAAAGGAAAGAACCATTAAAGAAGGTAAAAATATGGAAGAGATGGTGAAGGTACTACAGACAAATAAGAAAAATAATAATGTATTTGAGTTTTAGTGCAATTTGTCAATTAAATTCACCGGTAACTAATTCACATGTTTCTTTATTCATTTGGTGGAGGTCAACTAGAAATCTCACTTTAGCAAATACTTGAAGCAACATTTGAAAATCTACATCTAACAAGTGTATCTAACCTTTTTTTTTCAAAAGTTGATTATAATCCTCTGGGTGAACTCATAGAAGTATTCTGACTCCTCTGACACTGTAGAAAATGATTGGGAAAGGCCACAGATAATAAAATAAGCATATATGAAGAAACATATAATAGATTCATGTTTAGTTAAAATATACAGCATCATAAAATAACCAAACACCTGTATACTTTTCCGCATATCTATAATAATATACAAGAACAGCCAGAACCAAAGAAAACAACCATTAAAGAAGGTAAAAATGTAAAAGAGATGGTGAATGTACTGCAAATAAATAATAAAAATAATAATCTCCGAAGTTTTCACATAGTTTTTAAATTAAATCCACCGACTACTAATTCACATATTTCTTTATTCTTTTGTTGTAGGTCAACTAGAAATATCACTTTAGCAACTACTTGAAGCAATATTTAAAAGTCTACATCTAACAAATGTATCTAGCCTTCTTTTTTAGTTCACAAAAGTTGATAATAACCCTTCGGGGTGAACTCATAGTAGTCTTCTGGCTCCTCTGATGCTACAGAAGATGATTGAAAAGGGCCATAGAAAAATAAAATTAGCATATATGAAAAAACATACAATAGACTCACATTTAGAGAATTGTATTAGTGATACTATCTATATCAAGTCGGAAGTACCTTTGCTGGAAACTTCAGGAGGCGCTGAAGAAGCTGTTGCTGTTTCAAATACACGAAATTCATGTCCAAACATTTCTTTTGCAGCAGCAAGGTTCTCCTAAATTTTCCCAATAAAAAGGAAAAGTTACAATCCATTATCAAAAAAAAGTACTTCCATCCATGAGTAAAAGACAAAGTTCTCCTCATTTTTAGTTATAAGGAGGAAACTAAAGTAAAACCATATGTATTTACACAACATAATGGAAATAGGTAACTTTACTTAGCAGATACTAGAACCAAATTAGGCAGCTTTTGTACGGGATTGCTTTTGGTTTGTCATCCCTTTTATGTTTGCTGTTTTTATATTCTTATATTGTTATTTGTTCTGAGTCGGGGTCTAGTAGAAATAACCTCCCTCTCTACTTCATTTGAGGTAATGATATGGACTACATATACTACTTTGTGGAAAAACACAATAAATTTGGATTTAGTCTTAGCCAACTAATTTTATTATATATTTGTGTATAGTAAATGAATGAACCAAATTCCATAGGACATGGTTCATCTAACTACAGAAGTAGTACTAAACATAACATGTAGTACACGACATGTCTATTCTGTCTATCCGACAGGAAAGATATTGCCAATGTTGTAGGTTAATCATGTGGTAGTCGGTTAATTATGTAAATTTGCTTGAAAAAATTAATAAATAGTAGAAACTGATATGCGTTTTGTATAAGTTGAACAAATGTGGTTGAAAATCACTTAATAATGGATATTCCTATGTAACATGAACTAAAGAGTGAAATGAATGGTCTCTATAAAAAAAATTGAGCCACAAGAAGTGACTTTTGGGATCATATTTTACAACACATCCTTAATAATTTTAGTAACGATTATTAAGCAGCCAAAGTTTTAACATGGTTATGACCCAACATTATGGTTCGGATACTAATGCAGGTTCTACAGAGATCCTCTTCCCTATCAAAATAGCCTCCTAAATTTAAAAAAATTTAAGGAAGTGCTTATCTATGCTCTTCAAGCTAAGCAATGTATTATTTTGCTTTTAAATTTTAATTTGTTTTCTTGCTAGATAAAGAAGAATCATGGTGCATCGATCAAGTTGTCTCTATTCGACCAATACATCACAAGTTCAAATCGTGGTATCATTGATGAGTGGTAAATTTTTTACTCATTTATGTCTAACTGCGTGCACACTACTATGATTTAATGGTATGAATGAGACAACTTTGTCATTTGAATGTACTAATTGTCACATTTTGTAGGTATACAGGTGATGACAAAAAAAAGTATAAGCTAAAAGGGGATGGAAAAAAGAAGAGAAGTGCAAAAGCTGGAAAAGCAGGATCTGACCCTTAGTTACCGCGATGGTAGTCTGAGGGCTACGATCTCATCCAGTCAAGATCATTCAGAGTCAACAAATGCGAAAGATTCAACGCAATTACGGGAGTCGTGATTGTGATCAAGTTAGGGCGATCGCAGCAATGCGGGTTTATGCTAAGGGGCAATTTTGTAATTTCATGAAGCCAACCCAAAATCCCATATAGAGCAAAAACCTTTTCGTTTTTGGTATCTTCCCAACTAGAATTGAACTAGGAATAATTTGAAACCCTACCAAATTAGGAAAACTATTATAGTTGATTTTCTAATTAAGTTTAGTTGAAATTGAAGAATACTCTTGATTGAATCTTGAATGAAAGCATTGACTGATCCTTTTGGTATATTTCTGTAATACCCCACAAAGTTGTCTTTTAGTTTGAGCCTTAAAGCGTATCCAGCAAAGCGGAAAATCTGAGTCTAAAAGTTTTAGAAGTATCTTCCCAAGTATGAAACACTTTAAATCATGTGTAATTTCCCTAATTTCTACTTTAGTCATGTATAGCATTGAACAAGCTTTCCATCGATATGAATTTAATCAAAATCCTACATCGGATGAAGAAGTTATGATTGTTGCACTGAGCGTTAACGGAATCGCAGGTTTGACGGTTGATCTGATGAACCGCCAAGTCCTTGATGGACCATCAAGTTTCCCATTAGACCAAGTAAGTGTCTTTCTCTTTCGGTCATCATGTGATGGCCAAAGTAGTGGACCATCAGAAAGTTGACGGACCATCAAAGGGCTCATCAGACCGAGGGAAAATGTCCCATTCCTGGACCCCAAGTGATGGATGATCTGGGGTGGACTGTCAGTCCCTCGACCGTCACTCTGAGGCAGAACATCCCAGTTTTGGCACTTGAGTGACAGACGACTTGGTGGACTGTCAGTCCCTCTGATGGACCGTCAGGTCGACCGTCACAAACCCCAATCAAAATTTTCTAAACAAATTTTAAAGAGGCATTTTGGTCTTTTCCACATCCTTCCCCAGCTCTATAAATACTGGGCCAAGGGACTTCAATTTTATTTTTCTCTCTTCCACCCAAAAAAAAATTAGGGTTTCCAAAATTAAAATACCCTCTTCTCCTTTCATAAAAGTTTAAAAGGGATCAAGAAGGATCTAGAGTAATCAAGAACTTTCAAGAGCCTTCAAGAAAAGAAATTCCCAGGTATGTAGATGTTGATTCTTGGGTCCCTTTCATCCAAGAAGCTCAAGTACCCCTTTTCAAACTTAAGGATTTTATGTTTTGTGATATTCCATGATTTGTATGAGTTGTAGTTGATGTTACTTGTGTTGTTGAGTTTGGATTCATGATTGTTTTTAAGATTTATGGTCTTTGACCCTAGTATGTGGAATTTATGTGATATTATGATGAGCCCTTTTGAAGTTGGTGTCTATATGAGGTGTTCATGACATTAGGGTGTAGAGATGGTTGAATAAGCGGAGTATGCACCCCATAGGTTGAATGAAAGGCTGAGGTAAAGCATAGAGGGGCATTGTAGTATGTTAAAGGGGAAACCCAAAGTTGTGGGCTATTCCATGCACACCCAGTGTTTGATGAAATGCCTTAGTGAGCGGAATGAGCCATAATAATATGGAACCCCCGAGTAGGTGTAAAACCGGACATGTCTAGTGGTTGTCGAAAGACTGTAGTGAGTAAGTGTGATAAAATAGCGGTAAATCTCCCAAGTGAGTGCTCTTTGATTTATTTTAAGTTTTGATACATGCTAAGTGGTTAGCAAGAGAGTAATGACATGATAGTGTGAAGTTTTTTTGAAATCTTGTGATATATAGATTTATGTCGAGACCGATATAGGTGTAAAGTACTTGATACAAGACTTCATTGAATGGGGTATAATTTAATAGCATGTCTTTTTTAAGGTAGTTTGTGATGATGAATCGATATTGATGACCCCCTAAATGTTGGGAGTAATCCTTTGGTAATCATGATGTGAATAGAGGTTTATATTTTCTAAATGATAGATGCGATGCCGTAAGGTTTGTGAGGGGGAAAGTACGTTATGATTCTGAAAGGCTTAGAGTGACCCCTTGTAGTTGTGATGATGAGTAGACATTTGTGAATCCTTAGAGGCTTAAGGTGATGTTCTAATGATTGTGAAATTGAATATATAGCATTATATCTGAGTTTCTTGTGAATATGCCTAAATGATGGTAATGATGCATGAATGCTTGTGATGCTTGAATGAATGATGATGTTTTACTTCTATGTTATCATGTTCTGGAGGTATTTATACCCGAAAATAGAGTTGTTGTCTAGAGCCCACGTTAGTTTCTCTATAATTCCAACCGAGTAATGATTTGTAGAACACAGTGAACTATAGAACTCTATATCCTCAGAAAAGTGCAAAGCTTAATAAAGCTCAGTAATCTCAATTATCTCTGTATCGCTAGTAATCTAGCCTCAGACCTGTACTCAGCCCAGTCCTAATGGAACTCAAGTGATTCAATTCCAATCTCAGAAATGATTCAAATAATCTTATCAAGCTATGTATTGTCAGTCAAATACCGTGATTCAATATTATTGTTGTTAGATATGAAACCAAGTGATCTCAGCGTATTTCAGCTAGATTATTTGAGAAACATAATCATGTAAACAGATTCAACTTTATTGTTTTCATTCTAAGGGTTCAGTGAGAGTCTTTCAGTTGGGAATAGAAACTAGCATCGAGCGAGGGAAGGGATGGCTATTACTCTCATCAAAGAGAGAGGGCAGAGTCATTAGTAGCAATCCTTGAACTTCAGAACTGCATATCCAACGTAGGATACAGGAGTCCCCATCACTAGAGGCTGTCACCGTCAGAGAGGTTGACTATTATATTGCCTCAGGTCGACTTCCTACGAGAGTCATCCCATCAAAGAGGCTTGACCTGTGAGTGAGTCTTTACCCGTGGCATGGTATTGATACCCTTCCAGCTGGGGTTACAGGTTGGACCTACCTATGGAAAGTCGAGGCATGTTGGTTAAGTGACTACTTCCCACAATTGCAGTTTCAGTATCAATCTTCAGAAGTCAAGACCGTCAGGTACAGTCCTCTATCTCAGTAAGGAACTCAGATAGTTCCATTGATTCATAGACCATCCCATCAGATAGTTTTGGCCTCATATACAGATGCTTACTATCATATTTAAAGATCTCCCATCAGAGAGGCTTGATCTCAGTCTTAGATCATGTTGAATATTCTTATTATCATATTTAAGGATCTCCCGTCAGATAGGCTTGGTCTCCTTCTCAGAATTTGTTGAGTATTCTTACTGTCGGATTTGGATATAATCCTATTTTCTTGTCATTGATAAAGCTTTTGAAGTTATCTGTTAGAAAAGTTAAATCTCTAATTTTGTTAGTTGAAAGCGGTAAGCTCAGAACTCAGTCTTTGATATAAGTATACTCAGATCCTCAGTTATCAGTAGCAGATGAGTTAGTGGTTCATATCTTAGTGATGGTAGTGAGTTTAGTTCGCAATAAAGCCCTTGCATTTAGCCTTACCCCGTCTACATAATCGGTACATTTTATGCTGATGCGTTTGTGCTATGATGTCTCATTTGACACCATAGGTTTAGAGGCACAGGACCCAGAGTATCATCAGCAGATCAGTCCCAGTCAACAGCAGTAGCAGTGAGTCCTCTTCTTTTGAGGATGAGTTTTAGTTTTCTATTATTGTAATCAAAATCTTATTTACTTTCAGTTGACAGAGTTAGTTGGGGACCTGTCCCATCAACTCCACAGTTCAGTCAGATTAGAGGATTTTCAAACGGATTTATTATATAGTATTCAATTTTATATTTTGAGTATTTATAGACGTGTTGAACCTTATGGCCAGTTTTTGCATGTATTCTAATATTATGCAGTGTACAGGTACAGATATCAAAAAAGGGTTAGTTTATGGTCCTTCGGGGTCACAAGCACCGTGTGACATCTCGGGATGGGATCTTGGGGTGTTACAATTTCTTTCTTTAAACTTCATAAGTAGCTAAACATAAATCTTGGGGTTATGTTGGAATAGGGTGCAAATACGTGTGGGTTTTGATTATTAGTATAGATTTTTGGTTAATGATGTTGGGGTTCACTAATGCTTGCTTGTTGAATGGGATTTTGTGGGTGAAAACCCCAAATTCCCAAAATTCTCACATTATTCTTGAAAGAAAGATGTGAGTATACTTTTGGACCCTATATTATCCTTGAAAGAGGGATATGGGCGGCAGGTATTAGTGAACAATAGAGATGTAGCTTATTGTCTTTTCATTATCTTATAAATAAGAGTGGATTGAGAATTTGCTAGATCTTGGGCATCTTCCTAGAAATAGGGATGCCCAATTGAGGATTTGGGTGGAAGTATTTGCCATACCCATGAGGTATCCAAAAGGATCCATGGGTGATATTTTTTATGCTTAGTTGAAAAACTAGATCAAAATCCCTAACCTAGCCTACCCACGTAGTCAGTAACTAGAATTTGCATTTGACTAACATAAACCAATGCATTATTTGACCCAAGGAAGACATAATCTAAAGACTTGTCTTATATTGAAAT
This sequence comes from Capsicum baccatum var. pendulum, assembly GCA_030864225.1. NCBI lineage: Eukaryota > Viridiplantae > Streptophyta > Magnoliopsida > Solanales > Solanaceae > Capsicum > Capsicum baccatum. Next base: position 166,288,428 of record CM061560.1, read on the forward strand.
CTTATCCACATTTGTTGCCCTTAATTGGTAGTTCCCTTCCAAACCAACCCCCCCATTTTAATTTATGTATTTCATTTTGTTTACATTATGGGTATCTCTTTTATAGTTATTAAAACCCATAGGACTTGAAGAGTAATTCCACTCCTTGAAGATTCGACCCCAACACACGTTGGGTTAATATACTTGACGATGATCGTTTTTCCCATAAATCATGAAGTGAGTTGAGCATTATAAAAATGGCGCCATTACCGTAGAGTGAAACTTAGTTTTCACTAGTGCGATGTTGATTGTAGCTTTGGGTATACCCGTGGTGGTGTTTTATTATTTTTTTGTTATTTTGTTTCTTTTTTGGTGAGTTCAATAGTGTCCACAACACAATGAGTGACCATGCAAGTAATGTTAAGACTTTTGATAGTCCCCTTAATGATGAGGAGTAACTCCATGATGGACGTATGAGTGCTCTCTGTATCCCATCTAATCAAGGGAATGGGGTATTCCACGTCATGAGTGTTATGTTGTACGTGCTTCAAATGGAAGGTCTCATTGGGGGTCAAGCTCATGAGGACCTAAACTTGTATTTGAAGAATTTTGTGGAAGTTTGTTCCCCTTTTGATATTGCTCACATATCACAAGAATCCATATGGTTGCGTCTCTTCCCATTTTCTCTAATGGGTGAGGTGGTGTTATGGCTATGATCTCTTCCTACCGGTTCAATCACATCATGGGATGAACATATCGTGCTTTCTTAGATTGATACTTACCACCATCCAAGATATTACAATTGTGTGACAAAATCACTAATTTTCGTCAATTAAATGAACAACCTCTACATAAGTTGTGGGAGATTTAATGGGAAACACATGCAATGTCCCAACCTTGAGGTCTTGGAAAATAAGCTTCTCCAAATATTATACCGAGCTTTGGATAAACTAAATAATATTGTGACGGACAATGCGACTGGTGGGTCACTTGCGAAGTTGTCATATAATGTGGCTACAAGCTTGAGAAAATCACCAAGAAAAATAGGGTGTGGCACACCCGTGTGCCACCGAGGTAGCTAAAAAATCCCCTACCATGTCATATATTGATAAAGAACAACAAAAGAAAGATTAAGAGAGAAAGGAAAATATGACAAAAATAATGACACAATTGGAGCTTCTTACAAAGCATTTGATGGGTACACCCACAAAAATGATAAATGTCGTGGCATCCAAGGGCTATGATGAAAAAAAATCCAAGAGGCCTAATAAAGAAATTTGATACTTAACTAACTATCTGGTGGGTTTCTGCTGGCCTATCGAAGGCAAGGTGAGAATCAAGGTTGGATCAAGCATGAAAGAGAATGGAAATGGCATGATAGGGATAGAGATCGTGATTGGAGGGAGAAGAAAAGGGAGTATGATAGATATGTGTCCCCCATGACCGAACAAAGAGCAAAGAGTCCAATTCTATTTATCTCAAAAAATTAAAGACCGAGGTTGTGTTGTCAAGGATCTTGATGAAAGTGGAGAGGGCGGACAAGATGGTCTGAGAATTAAAAGGAGGCTTTTTGAAAATCAACCAAATGGTTGTATCCCACTCTGCCTCAATCAAATAATTGGAAACACAAATTGGCCAAATCTCCTCTCAACTTAATGCTAGACAAAAAGGAGGCATTCTGAGTGATACCATTGTGAATCTAAAAAATAATGCTCAAGTATTGACAATCATCACTAGGAGTGAAAAAAGCCCTCGGTGATAATGTGGTGAAAGTTAAAAAAAGATACCAATGTTGAGAAAACAAATATGAATAATAAGCTTGTGATTGATTCAAATGAGGAGGCTCCAAAGTCTCAAGAAGGGGATGAAAAAGAACTAATGATGAGTAAAGAAATGGTTGATGAGGAAGGAGATCCTAAAGTAGTTGAGAGTGATGAACAACAAGGTGATCCATTGCCTACCATGAAATTTCCTCCTCCATTCCCTCAAAGACTAAAAAAGAAAAAGGACAGTGCTAAATTTAAGACGTTCCTTTCTAAGCTTAGTAATGTATTAATTAATATCTCATTGCTAAAGGTCATTCAAGAGATTCCAGGATATGCTAAGCTTATGAAGAAGTTGATATCAAAGAATTGTCTTGTTAATGATGAGACCATTGAAGTTACTCATGGGTGTAGCTCTATTATGACTAGTGCTATAGTGAAAAAGAAATAGGATACCCGGGCCTTTACAACCCCTTGCACCATAGGGACACACAAGTTTGAAAAAGCTTTGTGTGACCTTAGTGCAAAAATCAACCTCATACTCCATGCAATCTATCAGATACTTGGTTTGGGCACTCCTACTCCAACAACAATGAGGCTTTTGATGGCAGACCAGCATATGAAGAAACCGGTTGGGATATTGTTCGATGTTTTGGTAAAGGTGGACCGTTTCATCCTTTCGGCAGACTTCATGGTGCTTGATTATGAAATCGACCAAGAGATACCTATTATCATTGGTCGACCTTTCCTATTAACCAGAAGAGCTATCGTCGATATGGACCTAGAAGAAATAAAATTTTGGGTCCATTGCAAAACTGAAAAACAATCCATGGACCTATAAGTGGTGTTCGTCATTGATGTATGGACACAGAGGTAAATGATGGGTCCCTTGAGGATCCAACTTGAAAAGATGAAGAATGTCGTGCCACGATGATAAATTAGGCGCTAGGTGTGAGGCAACCTGCCAACACCACGAAAGTGACCTGTATTCTTTGTTTTTGAGTTAGTAGAGTAGATTTCATTTTTGCTTGTGATCCATGAAATTTTGGTACTATAAGGTGTTTAAATGAGTTTGAATAGGGAGAAGTGTGAAACATTTGTGTAGTGGACTGAACAAGGGAAAATAGAGGACCAGAAAATGGCCTTAGTTACCGCGATCGCGGCACCTGTGCCATCGCAATCGTGGTAGCCGTTTGATCATGATTGTGGAACTTGGATGACAATCGTAGTCAGGACTGTGTTATATGACCAGTCTATTGCCAATTCCCCCACACTTTCTTTTCAAATTTCTCTCAAATTACTCCTTTTGTGATTGCATTTTGGACATCTCAAAAGTGTTTTAGCACCCATTCTGCATCATTAAATTGGTATATGCTTTAAAATTTTCTCATTGTATGTATATGTAGGCCTTAAATCTCATGTTGTGGGAATGGCCTAGAATTATGCTTGACATGCTAAATCTTTGGTTAATTATGCTTCTGTAGTATGGTCCATTATTGAAATTGCTGTGCACACATTTGGGGAAGCCTTGAGTGCCCAAATTTGTTCAAAATTTATTAGAAATAGTGTGTGCATACCAAGTGCCTGTTTATATGCACAAACAAATTCAATGTTAGTATTTCCATGTTCTGAGGGCATGATCGGGTACCTAGGAACCATGTTATTTGCTCTTAATGTATGTTTTTGCCTTGGAACACAATTTGGCATTGAAATTAGACAAACTGAGTATTTGAAAATTTCGGTCGACATAGACTCAGTTACCGCAATTGCGGTCACATGATCATGATCTCGTTACCACTATCATGGCTTAGTAGCTCGCGATTGCGATATCTAAGGCTGATTTTTAGCCTAGACCAAAAATTTGCTAAGTCCATTTCTTGCACAAAAATTGCTAAGGCACCACTCCATTGGCTTAAATTGATAACATATAATAGTTTTCACATGTAAATATTGATGATTATGTTACTGTGTGATTCTCAGGATTTCAAGGCTCAATATGGAAGATTATGACCAAACTCGGTTCATGGCCCCAGAATGCCACTATGTCGACCTCCCTAAAACCAAATTGATCCTTGAGAAAGGCATTTGTTTGGACAGAGTACCGAAAAAGTTCTTGGTATTTCATGATCGTTTGGTAGCCATCAGGTGGAGTTATCTTGCCCTGGATCCTTATAGGGCAAATGAGCATTGGGTAAGGAAATTCTACACTAACCTTAGCATAGTATCTCACTTTAAACAAATTGTATGGATCTGGGGAAGAATGTTCACTTCAGGGCCGAACATATTAATGATTTATATGGACTGCTAGATGAGGACATAAGATAATTCGAGGCAAAAGGGTGTGAACAGAGAAGTTAGATGTCTGAAAAATTATGTCCTGGTAAGGAGGTTCATTAGGCGGCCACCAAAAGGGGTATATCGATAAATGATTTCACAGCTAAGGCAAGGGTATGGTTGAACATTATTTGTAGTCGGGTTTCTCCATGCACACACATGACTGTTGAGTTGTTCCAAATGTGTGATCTCGGATAGTTTCTTGTATACTAGACATCATTCCTTTTAATGTTGGTCATCTTGTGATTTCATACATAAGGCATTTCAAGTACTACAGTGGTACACTCCTCTTATTTTCTTTTTTGATTATTGAGTTGTGTAGGAGAACTGAGGTTGAAGAGTGTCTCGGAGACACTTGGGTACGTCCTAATACCCCAATTTACCTTATTAAGATTTGGGGTAATGGTGCATCTAGTAAGAGCAAGAAAAGAAAGATCGACTTAGACAAGTCAATAGGTGAGTATACTGACTCCTAGAAGTCATCCACAGTAGGGCCTTTTGAGGAGATATCGGTGAAGATGAGGGTGATAAAGAAGCTTATATTAGGGTTTCATCATGATATGGGAGAGTTTTCTACTACCCATCATTCATAAGTTTCTCAATCCTATTATGAGAAGTACCTGGAGGATCAGAAGAAGCAGGAGGGCACTATTTCTAGGCTTAAGAGGGTCTACTCATCTTTGGCACATTCTCACAAGGAGCTCAGGGACTCACATGAGTTGATAAAAAAGAGGGAGAAGAGGAGATACAAATTCTTCACCAAGATGTGGAAGGGTGTGAAGGGCCTTTGGAAGTTCTTGAAACCCAGTGTAATACCCGTACTTTTCCTAGCTTGAAATGTTTCCCCAAGAATGTTAGAAGCTTTCTTCGAAAGATGAATCCATTTTTATAGATGTGTTATTTTCAATATTTTTACTTTTTTCATGTGGTAAATTTCATAAGATTTCCATAGATACCAAATTCGCCCAAATCCGATACCCGGGCAAAGAGTTAGAACCTTTTTAGTTAGACAGTGTATCACCTGGGCCATCAGCGCATCGCGGAGCCAGCTTAAATGGCAATTGTCAATTTCCAGTGTTGGTCCACAACAGTGGTGTGTCACGCCAAACTTCTAGGTCTCAAACAAGGTGGTAATGCGATAGTTCCACGTTCCGCCACCATGCAGATTACCAATTATCCAGTTCCAGCGACTTGGCGCGATAGTGGCGCATCGCGCCAAGGATAAAAATTGGGAAATTTTCACAATAATTAAAATACGTGTCCTAGGGTTAAAAGTGTCAATTTCCCTACCCTATATAAGCTCAAAAACACGAATTTAAGCCTCTATTACACCAAAATATACTCTATTCTCTCAAAATTCTCTCAAGAACACATTAGGGTTTTTCATAGAAGGTTTAATTCCAAGGGAATTCACCGTCAAATTTCAAGAATCTCTCCATCAATCTTCATAGAATCACAAGCTAAGGTATTCGTAGTGTTCATTCATGGACTCTTTGCGTCCATAAAGCCCAAGAATCTCTTTTCCAACTTCAAGTTTATGGATTTCTTTATGAGTTTCATGTTGGGTTTATTTTGTTCATGTTGAGAATGGTTAATTGAATTCTATCCATGTGGGAATTGATTAGTATAGATGTATATTCATGTGAAATTACGATTAAACCCTATAAGGATGAAAATTAGAATTGAACCATGATGTATAATTATTGTACAATGTTGTTTACATATACTATGCCTATCATGTGTTTGATTGAATACCTATATGAAGGAAAAGTGCCCAACTAGCATTTATGTACAAGTTTATGAATATCACATGTTTGATGAAATGCTTCAATATATGAATTATGAATTATGTTGTTGGTCATGTGTTCGAGTAAGTCATGTTATGTCAGTTTCTTTCCATTGAGTCCTGGGAGTACTTGTACTCGATAACTTAGCTGTGTGCCTAGAGCCATGTCATATTTTCATGATACTCTTAGACAAGTCACAATCCATAGAACTCAGTCAGTCAAGTGACTCAGGAAATCTCAAAAATCTCAGTAATCTCAGTAGTTCAGTAACCTTCGTGATTTCAGTATTCCCAGTAAGTCTCAGTAACTTCAGTACTCTTAGTCAGTCCTCAGATCTCAGTAGCATTTCGTCGGTCAACGGAACTCAGTAAATTCAGTTTTAGCTCTACTAAATGATACCATCGGTTAATCAGTTCAGTTCAGTTAAATCAGTTCAATTTAGTTAATCAGTTTAGTTTAGTTAAATCTATTTAGTTAATCAGTTCAGTATCTGTTCAGTTGGGAGTAGGATTCAGCACCGAGTGAACCCAAGGATGGGGACTCACCTATTATTCAGTGGAGGGTGTGATCCTTAAAAACAATCCTTATGTTCCAGAACTACGTATCCATCATAGGTTGAGATGCACCCTATGTGTTTAGGGATATATATATACATCTCATTTGGGTTACCTACTAGGAGGGGCTGACAGAAGAGCTCCTTGTCAGCAAGGGTATACTTATAGAAGGTATTTATTGCACGGTATTGACACCCTTCCAACTGGGGTTACAGGTTAGACCCTACTAGTTCAGTTCTGGGGAATGTCGGATAGATGATTATCTCCCACAGTCTCAGTCACAGTCTCAGTCTCAGTATCAATCTCAGTAAAAGAACTCAGATAGTTCTTTAGATTTTAGGACTATCAGATACAGTTAAATTCAGATAAAGTACAAAACTCAGCTAGTTCCATCAGATTCAGGACTGTTAGATATAGTCACTCATGTTGTCAATTATATCAGTTCTCAGAACTTAAGTTATCAGTATTCAGCTTCAGATACAGTCAACCAGACTAGTTCTTCATCATCAGAACTGTCAGAAATAGTTATTCTTGTATCAGTAACATAGTATCAGTCCCTTAGTATTCAGTAATACAGTATCAGTCTTTCTCACTTATCAGTAACTCAGGGGTTAATATCAGTAGAATCAGTATTCAGTCCTATCACAATCTTAATTACAGTTATGTAGTCATGCATGTATTCTCTCATTCATGTTAGTCAGTCAGTTAGTATTGTTCATGCATATGAACCATTGCATTCAGACTACCACACTTGCATACCAGTATATTAAAAGTAATGATGCATTTATGTTATGGTGTCTTATACCATAGGTTTAAAAGCGCGAGCTCCATAGAACCATCCCAGTTCAGCGATCAGAGTTAGCAGTGAGTCCTTATCCTTCAAGGACATGATAATCAAATTACTATTTCAATTTTTAATTTATTTCAATAGTTGGAGTTAGTTGGGGACATGTCCCATCAACTCTTTATTCAGACAGTTTAGAGTCTTTCAGACTATAGCATGTCAAACATTATTTTAGATTTGCTTCGGTATTGTTATACCATCTTCAGACATTATTTTATCAGATGTTTATCCAGTTTGAACCTTATGGCCTTTCAATTCATGTTTTTGCATTTATATAGTATATTATTCAATGATTAGGTATAGATATCAGTCATAGAAAAGCTTGTGGTCCTTTGGGGTCATGGGCACCATGTGGCATTTTGGGTACCAGATTTGGGCGTTACATACAGAGACTTCCTTTCTTCTCCCAGAGTTCATAGTAATGATGAGGCCCTAGCTGAGTGGTCTGGTTCAGATGTTGCGAGAGGTGATGTTGAGTCCAAGGATGACAACATCTCTTGATGCGATTATAACGAGCACCCTTTTACTCTCTTTATGCTTTATTGATTATCCAGTAAGTTTATTGCAAGTTTATTTAGTTGAGGGTGCCCATCTCCGTATTCATTCATTAGGTTTGTATTATTGAGATATTTGTTGATGTTTTTATATTTATTTGGATGATTTTTATTTTTATTTTGGATTGTAATATTCGGTCACACTAATGGTGCCTGCATTTCATAAATTAGTTGCTTATTTCATTTTTAGTTTTTATTTTTATCTTACTTATGATGATATCGAACGAGCCTTTCCGTATGATAGATTGAGTGATGACATTCTTAAAGGGAAAATCTTCATGATTGGGTTTGGAGCCATAGATGTAGAGAAAGTCTGAGTACTCATAGCATTGGAGTTTTGAGATCGCCCTTACACCTATGGTGAAATCTGAGTAGCCATATGGTTTTCCCTCTTGCGAACCAAAATGTAAGATGACGACTTGGTTTGATGCCATCAATAGCAAATTTTGGGTGGTGTAAATGCGAAGCAAATACCCCCTCCGTCCAAAATATTTTAAAAACCAAAGGCATAGACGTGAACACTTTTGTAATAATACTTCACCTCTTTTTGTGACTCCGAATTCCTTAGCTTGTAGAAATTGGTAAATACTCTTTTTTGTCTCTAGTAGGAAGTGTAATTAACCCTCATTGAAAAGTTTGCATGCCATGTGCGGTGAGCGTAATTGTCTAACTCTCATGCATACTTGTTCCATCTAGAACTTGCCATATTAGTCTCTCAAGACTAATTGTGCTTATACTTGGTTGGTGAATGATCTTAGGCCTTCTTAGTGCACATAGAAGCCCACTTTAGCCTAAATATCTTACCCATACATAGAATAGTATCCTTAGTTACCCATTTTGAGCTTTCAAGCCTTTCTTTGGCAACCACATTACAAGCCTTGAATCATTCAAAGTTTTTCCCTCTTTTGAACCCTACCCTTCTTAAATATGGAAAATGAAACTTGAGGCCAAATGCCTAAGTTGGGGGTGGTAAGTTTGGAAGAGATAACCTTGGGAAATGGTAATGTAATTGGATGTCTTTGATATTAAACAAGGAAAGAAATGAATAAAGTAAAGAAGAAAGGAATCATCAAATGAAGGAATAACATTAGATAGCAAGAGAATTAGTCAAAAAGAAAATGCATTTAAAGAGATGGGTAAATCAAGGTAGCTAAAGTAGGCATGTGTGAATTTTGGGAACACATGAAGTAGTCCATGGTCAAAAGTTGGATTGAATAGTGTAATGTAGATGTTCAAAGAGGGTGTATCCACTTTGTTCCTAAATGATATCATACTCTTCCCCAAACCTACGTTACAAGCTCAAAATGTCCTTCGAGATCTCCAACCAAGTGTATTCAGTGTAATGACGATTGAGAATAACAGCAAGCCTATGGTATGGTACTTGTTAGCATTGAGATAGTCTTAGTGAGAGAGAGTGTTTTTCACTAAAATCTCTTATTGAATAATAGATAATTGGGGTGTGTGTGGAATTTCCTTCGTGTGAGGAGACATGTAGACAAATTGAGGCGAGTGAAATTGTCATCTCCCCCAAAATAAGGCAAAAGGAGTGTAGTTGAGTTGCTATCGATAGAGAGTCACTTCTAGAGAGTTTAGTGATTATTGCTTTATTGTTATTTGAAGTCCCTTGCATCTTTAAAATTGTGTTTAATGTTAAGGAGAGTCATGAGAATAGCCTTGACCTTGCTTGAGAGTTATTTTGATCGTTTAAATAGGCTTATAATTACATAGTTTCATTGAGTAAGAGTAATTTTGCTTAAGGATAAGCAAAGGTTTATATTGGAGGTGTTGATGAGTGGTAAATTTACCACTAATTTACGTCCAAATGCGTGCACGCTACTATGATTTAATGGTATGAATGAGATGACTTAGTCATTTGAATTGCACTAGTTCCCATATTTTGCAAGTATACAAGTGATGAGAAAAAAAAAGTAAAGTGAGCTAAAAGAGGATCAAACAGGGAAGAGAAGTACAAAAACTGGAAAAGCAAGAGCAGGATCTAACCCTCAGTTATCACAATCGCGGTTTGAAGGCCGTGATCACGGCCAATCAAGATCAGTCCAGAGTCAACGATCATGAAGGACTCACCGTAATTGTGGGAGTCACGATTGCGATCAGCTAAGGTGATTGTGACAACGAGTTTATGCCAAGGGTCAGTTTTGTAATTTCATAGAGCCAACCCTAAATCCTATATAGAGCAAAAACCCTTTCATTTTTTGGCATCTCCCAGCTAGAAGTGAACTTGGAATAATTTGAAACCCTACCAAATTGGAAAAACTATTGTGGTTGATTTTCTAATTGAGTTTAGTTGAAATTGAAGAATACTCTTGATTGTATCTTGAATGGAAGCATTGAATGATCCTTTTGGTATATTTCTTTATTTAAACTTCGTAAGTAGCTAAATATAAATCTTGGGGTATGGAATAGGGTGAAAATATGTGTGGGTTTTGATTATTAGTGTAGATTTTTGGTTAATAATGTTGGGGTTCGCTAATGCTTGCTTGTTGAATGGGAATTTATGGGTGAAAACCCCAAATTTTCAAAATTCTCATATCATCCTTGAAAGAGGGATGTTTGTCTACTTTTGGACTTTATATTATCCTTGAAAGAGGGATGTGGGTGACAAGGTATTAATGAACAATAGAGATGTAGTGTATTCCCTTTTCATTATCTTAGAAATAAGGGTGGATTAAGAATTTTCTAGCTCTTGGGCATCTTCCTAGAAATAGGGATGCCTAATTGAGGTTTTGGGTGAAAGTATTTGCCATACCCATGAGGTATCTGAGAGGATCTATAGGTGATATTTTTGGTGCTTAGGTTTTCTGCACCATACTTCCACGGGGAGCAGACCAAATTCAGACCCTACATGAACATCAGATACTCGATGATCCAATTGCCCCTTTTCCCTACTGTATACATACAATAACACGATTTAGAAATATAAATCAAGCAACTGAAAGAGGTAGACATACTAAATAGTATTTCAACCTTTAGTTTTATAAATATTTAGAAATGGTCAAGAAGATATAGATTTGTACCAAATAGAGGTCATGCTAAGACCTCAAGAAATTTCTTCAGATCTTCTCTAGCATGTGATGTTGCATTACTAACTAAACCCTCTTAATCATTTGGAGCAATGACCCATACACACTCTATCTACATAGTAAGGCAGAAAACTATTAGACGGTAAATTAATACAATAATTTGCAGTGTCAAGAGAAAAATAAAACCTTCCTATCTAATTAGTAACTTTAGTGTTTGAGTTGAAGAAAAAGATAGAATCGGAAGCTAAAGGAACATGTTATAGACTTTGTTCTTCAGCAAAAGCAAAAAAGTTAGTTAGAGTTTTGATATATAGTCTATACTTTTTTTGCAATATGAATTGGATCACATTTCTCAATTGTTAGTGTAAGCCAAACTCCCTTCGTCCCCTACATCGCAACGTTAATTAGAAACTAAGTGTTCCATAAACCGTAAAAACATATTTATTCTAAAGAAACACTTGGGCTGATCGTGCCAAGTTCATCTCCAATAACAAGTATTATGGAAATAGGACAAGCCAAAAACAAATGAAAATGCAATGGCTTTCTCATAATCAGTAACAACATAAAGATAAATGTTCATTTATGTCACTATGTAGTCTTTTCTTTATTTGTTGGTTGTAATTGCAACATCATCCTGCATTTATATCATCAACTGCACCTCAGTCCACAAACATAGTTTAGGCCAACTATATTAATTATCTGTATCCATGTCGTTATATTGAAGTCAATTCAAGTTCAACAATATAACACACATTCGAGTAGCATGTCTCGACAAATACCATCCACATGATTAATCATAGTTAGCTATTTTTACACATGTAGTCTACATACCCCGACACTGTTTTTTTAAATCCAAACTTGGAACTGACCATGCTATTCATATAGTCAAGTTCAAAAGCCTAAATGCATATGTTTTTCCTTAAATTAATGGTGTATGAATTAGATTACACATCTCAACTATTTTATCAAGTATCTTTTATCTCCCAATAATATATTTAGATAATATTTTTCATTAAACAACCTTCTACCTACTTCAATTCAGTACCTCAAATTCAAGTATCTCAGTTGACATGCAAACATCTAAGATACATTCAAAATTGGCAAGATTAAGCATAGCTGACACATATTGTATGTGAAGCTATAAAAATTAAGTAATTATCCAGCATCACTGAAGAACCTACTTTGAAATACTCAAAACCAAGCCAAAATCCACAAATCAAGATGCTTATTTAAACACTACACACCAATGTAAATAGAACTCACAAAAGAGATATAAACAACTACATAACAAGAAATCTACCCCTTAATTGCAGTTAATCAAAACAAATCGAGGTTGAGGAAAGATACCATTTGTAGGGGGATGCGGATCTGGTGCAGGTAACTAACTTATAAAATAGATTTATTATATGTCTAATGAATCTATTTTTCTTTGTGCGTGGATATTGCTTAAATTTGGTTTCAATATCTTTAATGATTTATTCTTTTCGTAAGATGTATTCATTAATTTGTTTGGTTTATTATTATATCCTATAGTAATTGCAGAGTTACAAATTTCTGTGTAATAATTTATCCTAACTGTACTGTAATGTATATCTAATTCTAGATTTTCAATGTTATTTATTATCTTGTGTTGTTCTTCTCGTAGTGAGTTTTTTAAATTATATAAACTATCACATGTACTTTTTTTCTAAATTTTCTAAAGTTTCTTCTATCCATATTAATTTTTCTTTTAGATTCTCCATTATTTTTCTAATTCGGTTTCTATAATTAATTTCTTTATTTAGATTATCTTGATTTTCTCTAGTTTTTCTAAGTTATTCTAACATCTCTTAATCTGAATAATATCCTTCTGGGTAAATTTCTTGGTATAACTGTTCTATCCAATTTATGGTTTCAATTTCATAGTCTATTACCTTTTCTAATATTATTCTCTTAATATCTATAGTTTCTATATCTTTAAGTATATATAAGATTAAGACTTTTAGATAATCTAGATGATCTATCTTTTAAAATTGATTTTATTATAATATTTTGTAGTTGTTTGTTTTAGCCTTAGTAATTCTTGCATATTTTTATTAAGAAATTCTATATATTTTATATCTTTATTTTCCATGTATTTGTCTATATTTATTTTCATCTGTTTTTCTAGTAACTGTATGTTCCTCATATCTTTTTCTAAAAATTCTATGTAATTTATCATGATAAGTATTTGTACGAGTAGTTAGGTAAGTATGGTATATAATTTACTCTAGTCATGTAATATTTACCAAATGTTTTTTCTAATATGATTTTTCTTGTATCTACTACTTTTATATCTTTAAGTGCATACAAAATAAGTATTTTAAATTTATCTACCATCACATCAGATAAATAATTATTCATTTTCATAAAATTGTTTTTTTCAAAATATTCCCTTCAACCATGTACATAACAAAATATGGTCATCTTAGATTACTATATACTAGATTATTCTTAAATAACATGTTCTTCGGTCACTATTAGCATGGTAATTTGGATACTTTTTCCTTAAACAACGTCTCTACTCTGGTTACTCCCCGCCACGACTTCTTGCCTCATTGGTTTCACCTTTAGGATGGCATAGTTCTTAGGAATTTTTCTCCGTTTCCACTTTTCTAATAAACTTCTTAACATATTATTCTTCGAATAATTCTACTATAAAGTAACTAATATGAATTTATTTTATCATATCATGATTGTTGGAAATTATGAATTTAGCTATTCATAATCATAAATAAATATACCTGTTCAGGTAGTTTTGATATTTCTGAAGTTTGTTCCTCCATAGCTTTTTCCATTGAAATATGTCTGTTTTTAATTAACTGAGCAAAATATTTGTTGTGGATTAGAGAGAGTATTGCTTCAACACATGAAGGCTTGCCTTGCAATGCCTTCGATTTCTTTCATTTATAGAATGAAAATCTTTACAAAGTCTTTACACGAGTCTTTACACGTTTAAAAATTTCTAAAACTAGAATCCTAAAACTAAGTGTCATAGCCATTAATAAAGTCAAAAAGGCTAGTAGGCTAAAAAGAAAAGTTATACAATAAAAACTAAGTGTCATAGCCTTTTAAAAAAGTCAAAAAGGCTAGGAGGCTAAAAAGAAAAGTCTATACAATAATTCTAACAATTTTACGTAAATAATTTAATATCTTGTTTTCTTCCATTTGTATCTTCTTGTTGTCGTATCTGTTGCTTTTCCATTGCTTTTTATCTTATCTTTCTAGTTGGCATGCTCATCTTCTTGATTTTTATTCTAGGTGTACTTCTGAAATAATATTATCTTCTCCATTACATCTTGAACATTGATGATCTAGAGATTTGTGTCCAATTATCTTACAGTATATTATTAGTAATCCGTCTGAAATAAACCCTTTTTAATTGCTCTTGTGGTAGATTATTTTTTTGGGTTAAGTAATGTCATTATCCATTGTCTAACATTTTCCATATCTGCTTGTCGTAGCTTTTTTGAATTTGAATAAATCATTTGATGGTCTCTCGAATAATAGCTCCATATTGGGTTTCCATTAGTATAATTATTTGCTAATTCTTGAATAATCATAGCTAGTCCAATGAGTCATTTATTTGCGTAGAAATCAGGTATCTCAATTCTGGGTATCTCTGGCTGTTGCGTAATATCTTCCGGTATGATCATATCTCTAGTTATTCCTATTTTTACAACTTGTATAACTGGTTTTATTTTGTCGTATACTATCTCTGCTGGTGCAGTATAACGCTTTATATAAAATATATTTCCTTTTGTTATCCTTTTGTAGGTGGTGAATATCTTATGTAATTCTTCCATAGCTGTTAGTTCTTCTCCGTCTTTGGTGTATATGGTGTTTAATAATCCATAGTTAAAACAAGTTTTCACTAGGCTTGGGTTGGTTTTGGGTAGTGCAATTAGCTTGTTATATCCTTGTAATTTTTGGGTTATATAGTTTGTGTTTGGTTCTTTGATATTTGTAGCTCTGGGGTTAAGGTTTAGGAAAGTTTGTACTCTATAGATATTTTCTATGTATTTTTAGGTTGTATAGTTGTAAACTTTTTTATCTTGAATTAGACTATCTCGGTATGTGGTAATTTGTGGGGTATAAACAAGGGGTCTTTTTGTGTTTTTGGTATAAATGGTTTCTCAAATATCTTATTCATATTCATGTTCTGGTATCTTTGTCGACTAACTCCTTTGCTTGTACCTGCAGAAGTAGATTGATAAATGTTATGGGTTTTATGGAGTGTCTCATCGTCTCCTTCTAGCTTTGGAACTTTAATTTCTTCCGATCGACATAGCTCTGCACACTGCTGAGTTAGCTGATTTATAGCTATAGACTTCAGTTTATCTTCACTAGTCTTTAGCTTTTCTATCTCATTATTCATACTGTCCACTTTCATTGAAAGCGTAATTAGGGTGTTGAGTATTTTTTCTAGAGTATCTTCTTCTATTATTTCAGTTTGTGTAGCTTTGTCAAAATATGTAATCTGCAATAACATTTTTGTTAGTACTGATTACTTCAATTATAAATGTGAAATTTAATATATTCAAAACTAGTCTTCAAATTTCTTTTGTTGTAACTGAATTTTGTATTTTCTTTGTTAGCCACCAGCGTACCTGTGTATTATCTGTTCGTACAATAAATTTGTTATATACAATATATGGCTCAAATGCTAACAAACATTTATATAATGAACATAATTCTTTCCTATTTATTTCCCATTTTATTTCTGTCTCATTGAACGTACCTGAGCAGTATCTACAATGGTGTTCTAATTTTTCTGCTTCATATCGATATTTAAGTGCTCCTCCATAACTATATTCACTAGTATCTGCTTCTACTATATATATAAATTTTCTATTTTCATCTGGAAATTGTAATTTCGATAATTCTTTACAAAGTAATTTTATTTTTTGAACTTGTTTTTTATCTTCTTCATTATAGTTATATTCTACATCCTTTTTTAATTTTTTCTGTAGTGGTTTTAAAGTTTCTGCTAATTTTGGAATATATTCTCTTACTTGGTTTACTAATCCTAAGAATGAATCTAATTTCTTTTTTGTATCTAATTCTTCTTTTGAATTTATTATTTTTTGTACTATATGTTGTTGCATTTTTACTCCGCTTTTATCTATTTGTATTCCTAAAAGTTCTATCTGATTTTTCATAATTTCAGTTTTCTTTTCGCTTAGACTTATTCCCATTTTTTCTATTATACATGTAAACTGTTCCAATAATTTTAAATGTTCTTCTTTAGTTTTTGTATATAATAATATATCATCTATGTATACTATACAATTAGATAATTATTTAAAATAACTATCCATAAAATGTTGATATCTACCTGGTGCATTTTTATATCCAAATGGTAATACGTTCCATTCATAAAATCCTTGTGGTACCATAAATGCGGTTAACTCTTTAGATTTTTCTTCTAACTTTAGATGGTAAAATCCTGATTTACAATCGAATTTGCTAAAATAATTATATCCTTGTATTTGCCTTATTTTTAATATCTTATTTGGTATTGGATAATTATATGTTATAGTTTTTGCATTTAAATTTCTATAGTCAATAACCATCCTACTTTTTCCTCTTTTTTGTTCACTATGTTTATTTACTATAAATGCTGGACTATTATGTTTACTATTACTTTTTTGTATATATTGTTTTTTCTAATAATTCATCTATATGCATTTTAAATTCTTTTAAATCGTTAAAATTATATGTTAATGGTTTCTGGGTTATTATGTTGTTTTTGTCTATTAATTCAATTTTTATAGTAGTTTTATGTTTTTCCCATCCTTTTTAATGGATCTTCACTATATAATTGTTCTAATTTTTTCTTAATTATTTCTATTTTATTTATTGAAAATATAGTTATTTCTGTTTTATTTATCGAAAATACTACTAGTTCTATTGTATCTTCAGTATTTTTTATATTTTCTAACTTTTGTGTAATTTTTTTACTTCATTTTATCCAATCAGTTTTCTTTCTTATTTTATTTTTAACTCTTTTTGCTCTTACTTTCTGTTTGCATGGTGTTGTGAACCACCAGTCTGTTCTAGTTATTATATGTGGGTATAATTTATTTAAGAACGGCATTCCTAAAAGTATATCTTTTGATGTTGGTTCATAATTATAAATTTCTTCTATTGTTAATATCTTATCACATACTTGTACTTTTACATTCCTAACTTTATAAGTAATTAAGTTTCCTTCATTATTAAATCCTTTAACTATTATTGGTGTTTTTAATTTATCCCATTTACTTTCTGGTAAGCAATTATATCTGCATAAATTAGTTTCTGCTCTTGTACCTATTATAGGCGTATAATATCTACTGTAATATCCTTCTACTACTATCTTCATTAATACATATATTTTCATTTTATGCTAAGGCTCTTCTTAAGAATAATTTCTCTTTGTTATATATTAAGGTTAATTGTGTATGTTCAATACTATACGGTTTTACTTGTTCTAGCCATTTTATTCCTAATATTATATCTGTTTTTTGCATTTCTTCCTTTACTTCGAATTCTATTTTTATTTTTCTAACTCCTATTATTATTTCTTTTTCTGCTATATTTCTACTATTTATTAAACTTCTTGGTAGATCTGGGCACATATCATTATCAGTTTTTATTTCTTCATTTTTTACTAGATATTTTGCTATATATTTTTCTTCTTGTCCTGTATTTAAAAGTATTAAGTATTCTTTTTCATTTATTTTTCCTGTTATGTAATATTGGTTTAAATTACTTATTGAATTTATTTCATAACTTATTCTTTTTTATGAGCTTGATGATTCTGGTTTTTCATCAGCTATTCTTTTCGTTGTACTTATTCTATCATTTACTATTTCTAAATTTTCTTCTATATCTATGTCTCTATAGCTATAATCATTATAATCTATTGTTTTTACAATTTGCTCGAATAGACTTTCTATTCTTATTTTGTTAATCTTATTTTTTCCTGTTATTTTATGTTTTGTTGTTAATACATATAAATTTTTACATCTTACTGTAAATATTTTACTTCCTGGGGTTAATTCTATTCCTGATATTTTCCAATATAATACTAGTGATATCTATATTTTTATCTGTTACCGCTACTGAATAATTTGCACTTATTATAAACTTGAATTTTTGATATATTAGATTTTCTTTTACGGCAGTTATTATGCTTTTTTCTATAGGTTTTATAATTCTATCATCTGCTAAATATAATTTTATTAGTGTATCTATTCCTTCTCTAAAACATGTTTTTATTAATATCTCTGTTCCTCTAAGGTGTACATATTTTATTGGATCTCCTTTACTTTTTATATCATTTATCTCTTTATTAATTATCTTTTTGTTACTAATGGTATACTAACTTTGCCTTTTGCATATCTACAGTCTATTGCATGTTCTTTTTGGCATACTACATAATATTCGTTCTTTTTCCTGGTAAAAATACTTTTTATTGTTGGTATTTTAAATATTTTTTCTACACTTAAATCTAGTTTTTTTTCTTTTATTTCATCAAATATGTTACTGTCGAATATTATTTTTTTGTTCCGTTCCTTCATCATTTAAATATTCTTCTTTTGTTATTATTTTTATATCTTCTTCAGTCATTTGATTCATCTATTTCACTATCTATTTCATTATCTGTTTCGTTTTCTGAAATTTCATATATACTATCCTCACTTTCTAATTTATAATCTATATAATCTATCTGCATATATTCTGTATTATCTATTTTTATTTTTGATATTTGTTTATTTTTTGGGATAATTTACAATCTCTAGCTAAATGACCTAACTTTCCACAATTATAACAAGTACATTCTTTTATAGATTTCTTCTTTCTATATAGTCTTTCGTATTTATAATTTTTTACATAATATCTTTTTCTCGGTTTCTTATATTTATATTTTGATTTTTTATATTTCTTATATTTCTTATGTCTTTTTCTTTTCTTATAATATCTTTCTTCACATTCAAATTGGGGTGCTATTTTATTTTTGCAACATGCTAAATTTTTTGTTAATGTTTTTTTCATTTTTAATTATTCTCTATATTTTTCACATAAGTCTCTATACCATTGTTGTAAAAATTTTATTCTTGCTCCTAACGTATCTACTATTTTTGCTTCTTCCCAACTTTTTATTATTTTTGAACTAAATGGTTTGGGAAATTTATTAAAATATAATTTTCTTATCTCTTTACTTTCTTCTATACTATATGCTCCTTTATAATAATATTCTTTAAATGAGCAAGTATATTCATCTATATAACACATATTACATATTGCTAATTTTAACATTAAATTTCTATTTGTATTTTTTTCTTCTATTGTTGTCATACTACCAAATTCATCTTTTATAGCTGTTTCATAATTTTTTAATAATTCTATAGGTGTTAGTTTAGTTGTTGTTGATGATGTTCCTTCTATAGGTTTATTAGTTCTTAATACTTTCTTGCTATTTTCGGTTAAATTTGAAAATCATAGTTTTACTGATCCTATTAGTGTTCTTTCTATATATTCTGGTGCATCTGTTATGTTTATATTATTATCTAATAATTGTTTTGTCATATATCCTATCCATAATTGTATTATTTTTTCTGTATCTATTACACAGTCTAGGTCTAAAAAGTTATAATTTTTATTAACTATTTGTGTTGGTGTCCATTTGTCATATTCATTATATTTTTTAAACTTACTTTTATAATATATATAGGTTTTCTTATTTCTATTGTTTTAGGTATTATATTTTTATCTTCTTTTTTTATCAAGAGTATTTATTTCTATGTTGGTACTTTCTAAATTTTCCTCATTAATTACTTCTTGTTTTTCATTGATTTCTAAAATTTTTGTATTTGTTAATATTTCTGTATATGTTTCACTATCTTTTGAATCATAATTATCTGTCTCTTCAACATCTGTATTATTTATTTCTAATTCTTTGTTTTTTATTTCCAGTTTTTCCTTAAATTGATTCATCTCGCATAGTAATTTTTGTTCTTTATCTTTTTCTTCTTTTTCCTTTTCTCTTTGTCCATACAAATCTTTTAACATTTGTAGTTCTTTTTCTAATTCAGCAATCCTACTATTTTTAGTTTCTTCTATTTTTCGTATTTCTTCTGTAGTTTGTTGTTTAATTTTTTCTATTTCCTTTTTCCTATCGATTTCTTCATTTTCTCTTTCTATTCTTACCATTGCTGTTAATTTATCTTCTAATTTTAATTCTTCTTTTTTCTAACATTAGGTATACATGTTCACCTATTTTCTTATATCTTCTTCCTATAATAAAAAATATTATTTTTATTTTTAATCCTTCGTGATTTTCATATATTTTTCATCTATTATAAATTATTATTTGTTTATTTTATTGTGAATAGTTCATGTTGATATATATATATATATATATATATATATATATATATATATATATATATTCTAAACTATCTATTTGTGATTCTAATTTTGATATTTCATCTTTTTGTGTATTTATTAAATTTTCATTAACTCCGGCAAATATATTATAATGTAGTCTTTCTATTCTTATTTTTAATTCTTTACGTTTTTTAGAAATAATTTGTTTTAATTCTTTGTATTTTTGCACTTTATTCATTTAAACCATATTTATAATATCTTGGCGGATATCTAAATCTAATTTTATCATAATTAGGTGGTATGTGTCTCATTCTTCTAGATTTTAAATGGATTATTAATTTTGCTTCAATACTAGATATTAAGGTAATTAGGTAGGCTGGTCTTTGTGGATTTTCTTTTATTTTATTTAGACTTATATATTTTAAATAATTATTAATTAAAGATTCTTTAATTTGTTTTAAAACTTCTCTATTTTTAAATTGTTTTCACATAATTAATTCAACAAGCATATATAAATTCTCTCATGTCTCATATATAAATGCTCTAACATGTCTCATATATAAATGTTGTAAGTTATTGAGAAATTGAAGATCCTAAATTCAATTTTTTTTTTCTCTTTCATCGATCGACACAAGAGCTCTAACATTGCTCACCATTTTAAAGTAGAGAAACAATATAAAAAAGAATCGGCTATAGAGAAGAGCAAAATCAAACATTATTTTTTGCACTAAAATTCGAATATAGCAAAATTAAACAATGCAAGAGGCAGACAACATACACGGACAAAACAAAGATGTTCATGAGAAGAAAATGAACCTTCAAGAGTTCAGACAAAGTACAAATAATACTTATTTAATAATATTTATTTACTTTCCTAAGTGATTTTTCTCTATCTTTTTAAAATTATTGGGCCTTTTCAGGTTTGGGCCAAACTTTGTCATTTTTACTCTTCAAAATGCATGTTTATACACAAAAAATTTAAAGTTTAGTATAAATTTTGCTCTCTATTGATCAATTTATATGAAGTATTTTAAATGTGTACTAAGTTTTAAAATATAATTATTACAATTTATGTTGTAAATTAAATTTTATGTTTTCTATTATTATGGATCATCTAATTACAAGTGAAGTAGACTTTTTTTAGTGTAGGTATGGAAAATATTTCAAAGATAATTACATTTTATATAGAATAGAAATATATAGAATCGTAAGATTAAAAATAACTATTCATAATAACAATGTGCTTTTAAAATTAGAAAATTAGCAAATTATTAAATTGCTCTTTAATCGGCTACATTTTCTTTTCTTGAAAAATTTATGCTATTTTGAATTTTTTTATACTTAATAAAATAACATACTCATAACTTATATATTTTTATATACATTTATTCTTAATTAACATATGATCCACATGCAACACAAGCAAATAAATTGGTTAGATTTTCATTTGATATCTATAATCTATATTTATATCTATAATATATTAAAAGTGTGAAGACCCTTAGAAAAGTGATTTGAATTTTTTGTCCATTAAAATACTCCACAATAGACAAAATCATTTTTTTTACTATTTTCTCAATTTATTATTTAATTATATTTATGATATTAACTCCTAAATATATATGGAAAGAATTGTGATAAATAAGTACTTTAAACTACAAAAATATATCTAAAATAGCTTCACAATCACTTTAGTGCTAGGATTTCTTTAATCATTTTAGTACTAGGACTTTTTAACCAATTAAGGAATACTTCTTACGTAATAAATAAAGACCTATTTTGGTTAGAAAACATATCTATAAAAGAACCTATTTAACGTATGTTTAGTAGCGGTTCTTTGACAAAAAGTAGCAAAAATGTTCTCACCCTTGGTAAGAAATTCTCATACATGTTATTTATTTTGGTCTTGTGTAATTGATCATATACATACGTGTATTTTTCAACTCTTTTCCATGTGAAGTTGCTAAACAGTTGCTAAACAATTAGTCCTAAATCTGTTAAATCAATTTGATTCGGTAGGTGGCTAGAACCCTCAGTGAAACTCTTTCAATACAACCATGTATATATGTTTATCCTATTAGTCTAAATCTAATTCCAATACAAATATTATGTGCACTAAGTGACTTTCGATTTCAAGTTATGTATTAGTATTAATGTATTACTATTAATTGGATCATGTTAATGATCTGATTTAGCCTAGACAATTATCATCGGAGGAAAGACAAATTCAATGGATCCTTATGTTAAGGTGGTGTTCTCTAACTTTTTCATTACATAATGTTGTTTTCTTCTTTCATATTATAGCAAACAAATAAATTATTGTGGAGGATAGTAACTTTAACTGAAGAGAAAAATTTAATAGTGAATTGAGGTCAGTTTTTTTAAATTTTAATATACTTTTATGTTCCAAAAAATAAATTATCATATATTTTGATTGACAATTGTTTATTGAGAATTTTTTTTGTGTGATTTTAGTATGCACTTGAGATTTCAAATAATAATTATGTATTTTTTTTAATAAATAAATGTTTATTGATAAGTACTTTGTGATTTTTGATTATTATGACTCATATGCAATTAATGAACTAAACATTGTGTCACAAGAAATTAGTTAGTCATTTTAATTCTATATAAATTCTCTTGTAAAATTTAATTATACGAAACTATTTTAATTGTGAATAAACTATGAGATCTGACAAGCTCATCATTATTTTTAATAATAAGCTCTAATGATTATCTTTTTTTTTTACGAGTTATATATGGATACAAAATTTATTCTAGCATTAGTTCTTACTTTTTAATAATTTATTTATTTTTTATATAGTTTTATTGATTGATGACACAAAACATACAATGGAAAAAGAAAAAGACATACCAATGAGTCTCTCTATAAATAAATTAACCAAGTGTAGAAGTGGAGGGAAGGTTTTCCCGCTATTTTCCTCTCAGCTTAAGTTTGTTCTCTTCTTGCTAACCCTAGGCTAGCGACCGCCATGGAAGAGGAAATCAAAGCTGAATTCCTTAAAAATGGGTTCAATCTCGATGATGAAGCAGAAATTCTCAACAAATGTAAGTATAAAGTTCATTCTTTTTCCCTTTCTTGCAGTAGGGCTGAGGGTGTTCACCTGACCCCCCTTGGCAAATTCACTTCGAGGTTGCAATTTCAAATTCCATTCACTATATTTTTATTTGTTGAACCCCATTAGTGCAAATTTTGGATCCGCCGATGAATTCATGTGATGAATCAAGGTTAAGTTACCTGATTCGTATTTGTGTGTTATATTTAGGTCTTACTTTCTGTATTCAATTCAACCTAAGCCCTTCCGATCTCGTTTCTAGCTGGGATGTATACTCTCTCAACAGGTCAGCACTTGTAACTTTACTCAAACAAAATTCCTATTTACTTTTCTTATTTTGTGCAAATTTCAGTTTTCTGTAAGTGAACTAGGAACAACAACAACAACAAACCCAGTGTATTCCACCTAGTGGGGTCTGGGGGTACGATGTACGCAGACCATACCTCTACCTCTAAGTAGAAAGGCTGTTTCCGATAGACCCCCGGCTCAAGACACAAGACACCGCACAAATACATAGATACATAGTAAAGCACAAAACAAGATTTCATTACATAAAAACGGCACCCATAAGTAATAAAAACAGAGAAAAGCACACAGAATCGTAATAAAACATGGAACCAGGTACCATAGCAAGAATACTATCCCCACCAAGTAATTCCCTAAACTAGCGACCCAAACTGGCCTTCTGCCCTAATTCACGTCCTCCAGATCTTCCTATCTAGGGTCATGTCCTCGGTGAGCTGTAACTGCTCCATGTCCCGCCTAATCACCTCACCCCAGTACTTCTTCGGCCTACCCCTACCCCGCCTAAAGCCATCCAACGCTAGTCTCACACCTACGAACCGGGGCATCCATGCCCCTTCTCATCACGTGTTCGAACCATCTCAATGATCTCTAAAAATGTTGGCCGTGTAAAAGAACCCGGATGCCAACATTCTTCAATTAATTCAGTACTTATATTCTTTATGATGAAACTACTGTACAGATCCAGAATGTCTTGTTAGTGGGGGTTTCGATTTATCTGTATTGATGAACAAATACAAATTCTAATGGACATTTACATTTTATCTGCCTGTAACTGAAGCTTGAGCAGAGGTGAACTCAGGATTTGAAGATAGGGGGTGCACCATTATCTTTAACAGTCATATCGATTATCAACTACACAATTTTTTTCTGGTCAACATCAACCACACAATTTGACATATGAATCTTTTAAACTTGAAAATTATTAAAAAAAAAGGGCAAAGTGTAAACTTCAAAATGATCAAATGATATTAATTTAGTACTAATATAACAAAAGTAGATCATTCTTTCATACTAGACATCGATGTGTTTTCATATTCTGAAAATGGTCAATGATTACATCGTTGCTTATATTTACAAATATATCCTTCTTAATATAACAAACTAAACAATCACTTAAAAATGCATCACCAATGCTACTACGCAATTCATTCTTGATATGCTTCATGGATGAAAAAGCTCTCTCTACAGTTGCAGTAGCGACTGGTAAAATCAACGTTAACTTCACAAGTAAGGCGATGAGAATTGTCTTTAAAACGATAACTTGGTTGAAGAGAATAATATCTATCCATTTCAATTCACAAGAATTAATAACAAATTTCTATAGAATAAAAAATTCATCAAGAATATAAGTAAAAATAATTATTTATTTATTTTTAATCAAATCCTATGAACTTAATAGAAGCAAGAAAAAGAAATAAATAAATTTTACACACTAACTTTCAAGCAACAAGTAGATATTAAAAGCAATTAACATTACCCAAACTTGAATAAAAAAATAAAAAAAATGAAAGGAAGAAATGTGTACCTATTAGCATCAAATGGAAAATTGCTCCTTTCTCTTTGTTTGGGTACTATTAATTTGTAAATTATAGTGTCCAGCAGTTCAGGGAGTTTGGAATTGGGGGGATTTGGGGAAATCGGGGTTGGAAATTGGAATTTGGGGGGGGGGGGATATGGGGCTTGGGATTGGGGAAAGTCCTTTTTTAGTACATAGTAAATACTATATTAATTAAGGATGGGTGGGGTTAGATGAGGTGGCTACCTAGCTGGTGGTACTATTAATTTGTAAATTGTAGTGTCCAGCAGTTCAGGGAGTTTGGAATTGGGGGAATTTGGGGAAATTCGGGTTGGAAATTTGAATTTGGGGTGGAAATATGGGGCTTGGGATTGGGGAAAGTCCCTTTTTGTACATAGTAAATACTATATTAATTAAGGATGGGTGGGGTCAAATGAGGTGGCTGCCTGGTGGCATTTAAATGTATATAAAGAGTAAAATGAAAAAATTGAGAGACTCCATCAGGAATCGAACACGCGACGTCGGACCAGAAGAACGTCGGCGTTTGAGTTCCAAACCAGTGCACCCACACAAGTTTTATTATTGAGGGTGCACAATTACATATATTAACACTTTATATATACGTATATATGTAATTTTTTGAAAAAGTTACCGGGTGCACGTGCACCCTCGAGGCACCACGTGGGTCCGCCTCTGAGGTTGAGTAGATTAAAAAGATTTAACTTAAATGAGTTCACATGCCCTTTTCGTTGTGATAGAGAGAAGTGAGCTGAGTCATTTAAGCTTAATATCTGGCCATTTTACTTGTGAAACGAAGATTATTCTTGAGTTGTGAGAAAAATGAAGATTTAAGTGGATGAAAAACAAGTATGAAACAGCGAGCCACTTTTTTCGGCTTCAAGTTTTTTAGCTTCTCAAGCTAGTTTGAGAACATAGTAAAATTCCATACTTTTGTTCATTGCAGAAAAGATGTTGAAACATATGATCAGATCAGATTCTGCTAAAATTTAAAAGACTCAGTATTTTCTTGTCATTTAGTAAGTCACTGGGTTTGAGTATATATGACTACAGATGTGATCATTGTCCAAAAATAAAAACTGTTTTGTTAGTTGGTCGGTGAAATGTTGAAGAAAATAAAACAAAGTGGAAAAAACACTTATACAGTGGAGCAACGAATGGATAGGCAAATAACTCGAATCACCGGATTTTTCACCTTTGGATACAAACTGAGGTGGCATTAAATTTTACTTCTCTTAATTTTAATTGATATATAAACCCGAAGTTCTACTTGATGACCATTTCTTTCAGGGGGCTGGAATTGACGGTGCAGGGTTCACATATGGGTGCATTTCTACAACAATTACAGAATGAGCGGAGAGAGGAGATTGTTAAAAAGGAACCTGGTTTACATTTCTACTCCAGTGATATCTCCATGTGAGTCTGCTCCAGTGTTTTTGGGTTTATGATTTTAGTATCCTTGAACCTCCTCTCTTTTCGTGTCTTAATTGGGTTAACTTATAGGCTGACTTGACTTTCTGTCCAATGAGCAGTTAGCCTTTTAAGGACCAAGGGCCAAATATATCTCATTGTGTGGTTTCAGTTAAATCGTTTCATATTTTGTATCTCTTTTGCCTCTGATTCTGGAAATCTCTATCAGAGAAAGACTTCCGCTCATGTTTAACCTTTTACCTGTATATCTGCATATTATCCACTTCCCTTTGACCTCTATCTTTCCTCCTGTTAATTTTTGCGAAGTGGGAAACAAAAGAAAATATTCTCGACTTTATTAACAAAGGCGAACTTAGTTAAGTGGCCTCAAATGTGGAATTCAGTTTTTGCTCCAGGCTACTGAAATATGTGACCTTTCAATGCTTAATGCTGAAAATATAAATGCAGGTTGTTGAATGATGAATACGAGAACACAAAGGAAATCACTGTTGGTACTCCAACAGATAACCGAAAGACATCACAGACAGAAACAGTTGTTTCAGCTCGAAAAACTAATGGGAGCATTTCCACCTCCAGAAAGCATTTAGAAACAATTACACCCTTTGGACAAAGAAAGAACAAGTTTGTGGTGCAGTTTTCTCTCAACGAGACGGCCAATGTCGAGAGTGTGAAAATAGAACATGATGAGGAGAACCCCAATGACGACATTATAAAGAGAGTCCAACCAATCAAAAGATGTTCTTTGCAAATCATTAGCTCTCAACCTGAGCCTGGGTGCAGGTTCATGTATGACAGGATGGAAAATAAGGTATTTCTTATCATGTTACAGCTGTAGAATACCCAGTTTTTTCGGTTACCAAGTCCTTACTATTCTTTTGTTATCAGTTTAATTTTCTTGAAAGCCGAGTAAAAGGTTATGCATCAGCACTTGTAGCCTCTGGATTGCGCGAGGAACCAACTGATCCTACTGTTGCTTCACAGGTAACATCTTTGCTTCTGAAGTATGAAATTCCCGCTCCAAATATTTGCACTGGCGTTCCACTGTTTTGGTACTATAATGCAATCGCAAGTATTAACAGTTCGGCACTTGAAGTGCATTTTACTATGTGTTAGTGCTTTTCCAATTATTATCTTCTTTTCCATTTTGTTTAAGGGACATATTTTATGCACCAAAAGAAAAAAATGCAACATATTTTAACTCTTCTATGGATCCTGTTGTTTCAGAGATCTTTATTTGCTGTTGGTATGATTTGTTGTGAGGAAGAAGGGCGTTTGAAGGAAAAGCCAATCTTACTGCAAAGCAGGTAAGTAAATGCTGTGTGCACATATAATTAGCCTTTCGCTTTCCCTGTGAAATCAACTCTTTATTTTCGACAGAGTTGGTGTCAATGTTTTTCCACAGTTTACAGATGGTCCATCCTGGTTGAATTTATCACTAGTTCACTTCTTAAGCATTTCAACATTTAGAGGAATCCACACCCTTATATTGCTCTCGATCAAGTCAATCAACTATTGTTGAAGTATGATAGTTACATCATATTCATAGAAGCTTAATAAGTGTATTACCATTGATATCTTGACTAGAGGTGACTAACCCATGAAAACATAACCTGCCCAAGTCTGGGTTGGTTATTGACTCGCCCATTAGCTCATCACGTTTCAACCCAACCCACTTCAGCTCATAAAAAATTAGGCTGATGTATGGGCCAAATTGACCCATGAGAAATCTTGTCAAAAAGACTTTTTTAAACATTTGATGTCACATATAGCCATAATAAAGAGAAAAAAGTTTTATTAGGTACGAAAAAATTATAAAAGAACAAATAAAACAATTAAAACTAAATAATAATAATTGAGTAGATTGGGTTATGACCTGCATTATAGCCCATCTCAGCCAAAGTAACTTTTGGGCGAGTTGATAACCCGCTCATTTATTAACTCAACTTATTTTGACCCACCCAAATTCAGCCCAACCTGCCATTTTTCACCTATAATCTTGATTGGTAATGATATTGAACCATTTTCTTGACCTGCTTGATAGATATCTGAAGAACCTAGAGAATTTTCTGTCGATTTATGTAAATTTGTCTCTCCATGGATATTCTGCTTGCTATGGTTGACGATATCTAGTTGCTGACTTGTTGACAGCGTTGAGCATTCCGGAGGTCAATGTGTGCGCCTTGACTTGCAAAACTTGGACCACTTTTCTGTTTTCCCTGGCCAGGTATTGTGAACAGAGTGCATGCATTATTTTATTAGTACTTAAAAATGTTGAAAAAAGAATAAACCTCAAATATTCATACTCAGGTGGTTGGTGTTGAAGGGCATAACCCAAGTGGTCATTGTCTCATTGCATCAAAAATTGTTGACCGCATTCCCTTGTCGGTTTCTTCCACGGAAAATCTCCCACCTGCTAAGAAACAAGCAGCAGATCAATATCTTCAGTCAACCAATGTCGTGGTTGCTATGCCAGAGCTATCATTGGTGGGTAAGCTTATAGTTCATATAAGTCACAATAAAATTAAAAATAAGAGCTAGATACGTGTATTTGTTAGTAATGATTGAAATCTATTTATGCAATTATAGCAAATGACTCTTATACTAAGAAGTAACCTTGGATTTGGGTGTTCATATCCTATGCCTAGCGAGAAATTTAAGGATACTGACACCTCATTTCACTGACTTTTTAGCCTGCCTTTTGGAAACAAACTATATTGGATTGCATTTTAGAGATATTTGTGGCCTTATTAATGGTGGTAACCCGTGCGGGCTTCTTAAACCTCCGCATTGAAGAACTCTGATAGCCTTTTACAAGAATTGATTTAAAAGTGGAATACGGGGGGGGGGGGGGGGAGGGGGGGCAATTTTGAGCCTTTTAAAATTTAGCTAGTAGACTAATGATGAGACTGTCTGCAAATAATTGTTAGTCCTTCAAGTAAACATTCAACATGCAGGATACAATATGAGAGCATAAAATAAGTGACACAAGAATTTTTATACTGGTTCAGAACCAATGTGGTATCCTACTCTGCTTTCCTTGGGTTGCAAGGAGGTTCTCTCTTTAAGCTCTTTGTAACTTGAGTTGAGTACAATCTTAGTGGTTTTCCACATTCACCACCAACGTTTTCAAGGTTGGTTTTCACTCGCTCACCAACAACGAACAAGGGTTGGTTTTCACTCGCTCACCAGCAACGACTCTTTGATTTTCATTTGCTCACCAAAGAAATGATAATGACACAACCTCCCAATACAATACCTCACCAAACAATTTTTTTTTATCTTTCTCTCTTTTGACTACATAGTAAATCGATAATAAATTATAATGCTTATGAAGAGGAGAACAACGAAACTTGAGAGTGGTTGCGATGAAAGTAATGTGGCTGCGTGCTTTGTTTTTTGTCTTCAATGTCTTTATATAGTCTTTATCATCTGCTGCTTCTTTGCTCTAAAACGAAAACCAGAGGGATTTCTTTCAATTAAGGATTTGATTTGATTTCTTGATTGAGGGCTCATATCGTTGGTGCATCCATATTAGATATGTCCGTGCATTATGATATGTTGTTTCCTTTGTCGCAGTAGGAGTCATATACATACATGTCCATTAATTCATATGACATTGTGGTGGTGCAAATCTTCTCCTCTGATTGCTCTCCGATATTTACTCCTAAGTGTCTTCTGATTTCATATTTTGGTATCCTTCAATCTCGTCTGTGCTTTAATTCGATTCTTTCCGGGTGTACTCATGATCTTTGCAGATTGCATTTCATGTTGAAATCTTTTGGATTTGATCATCTTCCAACCTTGGTCTTTGTAGTGCAAATCCGATAGCTTTCTTTCATATAGATATCTTTATAGAATATTTTCTTTCCAAAGAAACAAATATTCCTCCCAATAATTTCTTTGTACTCTTTTTTTTTGGCTTGTGCAGATCTGAGCTTTTATTTTGGCAACCCAAGAGAATTTCAAGATTTTTTTCATTTCACTTTTGATTTGAATGTAACATATCCATTTTTTGGATTTTGAATTTTGATTATTTTGAATTTGGACTCTTTTGCGAACTTGAATTTCAGACATGTCTTGATGCTCTCTAACTATTGGGACCTATCTTGAATAGCAAATTGATCTTGATTTTTTCCTTATGTAGAATATCTTCTTTCATAGGATTGTAGCAGATAGTCTTCACAATATCTTTTTTATTTACTGAGATCTTCACTAATTTGTTCTTTATTAAATAAATCTTGATTTGGATAAATCTTTTTCTTCCATAATATCTTTTTTTCCATGTTCGTTTAGATTTCACCAAATCTTTCTTCATCAAATAAATCTGCATAAAAAATTAATTTACCATAAGTAAATGTTCTTTTATTAAATTGTATTGGTTTGTTATTGTTGATTTGTGAATATTTAAGTTTTGATTTTGTAGGATTGTAATTGATCTGATAAAATCATATCTAATTTGTTATAGATAGTTTAGGTAATTAGATAAAAAAGATCACATCTTGATTGTCATATCTGCTAGAATCAAGTGATTTGATTATGTTATTTTTGCTTTCCTGTACTATAAATTTGTAGCTCTTCAATGAATAAAATGTACACTTTTGGTGCCAATCTTACATGGTATTAGAGCAGCTTTAGTGTTGTGTTGCGGATGGCTAAAACAACATTTACTGGGCTACGTCATCCAGCGGCATTAACAGAAGCCGAGAATTTTGTTAACAAAGTCCCGACCAAGACAACAATGAGCCAAGGCGGGGATTCTTTTCATTTCTCTTCTTAGCTTCTCACAAGCTGAATGGAAAGAATTATTTGGAATGGGTGCAATCTGTCCGTTTGGCAATTGATGGTCGAGGAAAACTTGGGCACTTGACTGGAGAAATGAGAAAGCCTGAATCACGAGACCTGAAAATGAACGCTTGGAGCTCAGAAAACTCGATGGTAATTGCTTGGCTGCTAAACTCTATGGAACCTACCATAGGTGAAGCATATTTATTTCTTCCCATTGCTAGGGATGTCTAGGGATGTCTGGGAGGCAGTTAGAGAAACTTATTCTGATGTAGAAAATGCCTCTCAGATTTTTGAATTAAAAATTAAACTGTGGAAAGCGAGGTAGGGAGAGAGAAGTGTTACTTTTTTTTTATAATGAGATGGTTTTCTTGTGGCAATAATTAGATCAGTGCTATAATGATGAATGGGAATGTTCGAAAAAGAGTGTAAATGTAATGAAAAAGGAAGAAAGTGAGGTATATCTATTTTTAGCAGGGTTGAACCAAGATTTTGACGAACTTCGTTCACTACTTCTTGAAAAAAATCCGCTGCCCACTTTGAGGGAAACATTTTCTGAAATTAGGCGTGAAGAAACAAGGAGGAATATTATGCTAAAAAAAGATTTCAATCTGGAATCAAAATATATAGTCATCTGCTTTAGTTGCGAAAAATAAGAATAATAAGAAAAAGAAGTCGTGGAACAAAAATACTGGCACACTTGTGAGACTTGCTGGAAGTCAATGGAAAATCGCCCATCTGGAACAAAAAAAGGGCAAAAAATCATGACAATCAAGCCTTTTAGTATTCCAGCAAAGAACTGGGGCTGAAATCTTCTTCAGAAATGCCACCATTCACCAAGGAACAACTAGAGCTACTGCACTAACTTCTCCAATCTCAACTCCAATCCAGTAAACCTAGTCCTTCTACTCACACTTGTTCTTTTACCCAAACAAGTAGTGTGCCATGTGTTTTTTTAAGTACAAATTCTATTAGTATAAGCTCTTTGATCATAGATTCAGGGGCTAGTGATCACATGACATGGAGCTTCCATTTTTTCTTGACTTATACTCCTTTAGCAGGAAATAAAAAAGTCAAAGTTGCTGATGGTTCCTTCTCAACAATTGCTGGGAAAGGGACAATCAAACTAACCCCCTTTTTGACCCTTTTTAATGTCCTTCATGTTCCAAAATTGTCTCATAATCTTTTGTCCATCAACAAGTTAACTCAAAACCTTAATTGTCGTGCTATCTTTGACAATATTTCATGTGTATTTCAGGACAAGGTCTCGGGGAGGATGATTGACAATGCTACAGAGTCCGAAGGTCTCTATTTTCTTAAAGATGGCGACAATTCAGTAATCAACTTGTTTGAACTCTATTCTAGTTGATAATAAAGTCATGTTATGGCACTATCGCCTTGGTCATCCTAGTTTTCATTATTTGAAACTCTTGTTACCATAGTTGTTTATGAATAAAACTACATCCTTTTTTCAATGTGAATTTTGTGATATGGCTAAACACAAACGTTCATCTTTTTCATCCCAAAGTTACCATGCCACAAAACCTTTCTAAGTTAATCCATAGGGATGTTTGGGACCTTCTGGGATAGCAACTGTAAATGGAAAAAGGTGGTTTGTATGTATAGATGATCACATTAGACTAACTTGGGTGGGTTTATTGAAAGACAAGGGGGAAGTAAAGCATATATTTGAGGCTTTTTATGTTATGGTTGAGACACAATTTCATGAGAAGATTTAAATATTTCGGAGTGATAATGAGAGTTTTTTAATGACCACCGAAGCAATTTTTTCACTTTAAGAGAATAGTGCACCAAAGTTCATGTCTCGATACACCCCAACAAAATGAAGTAGCGGAGAGAAAAAATAGGCACCTTATGGAAGTAACTAAAGCCTTAATGTTCACAAGTGGAGTCCCTAAATTTCTCTGGGAAGAAGCTCTTCTGACATCCCTCCATCTTATGAATAGGATACCATCCTGTGTTCTAAGTTTTAAAACCCCTTTCAATATGTTCAAGACATACTTCCCTACTTCTAGATTGACAACTGATCTATCTTTGAGAGTTTTTGGGTGTAGTGTATTTGTTCATGTTCATGATCATAATAGGACTAAACTTGATCCATGTGCTAAAAAATGTGTTTTTGTTAGCTATGCCCCTAGTCAAAAGGGTTACAAGTGTTATGACCCAATTACTAGAAAGGTTATTGTCACAGTGGATGTCATCTTTTTTGAATCACAATTGTTTTTAGAAGCTTATCTTTGGGGGAAGAAACAGAGTGAAGATTCGAGGGATGATAAAGATCTTCTTGACCTCACGTGTGAGGAACAAAAGGATCCAGGTTTTATGATAGATACAGGAAAGTCTTTTTAGTAAAAACAACCTAGATAAGGTAAGAGAGCCCAACTTAAATAATGAAAATAAGGATCCTGAGGCAATAGAGCATTTTCATGATACAATTAATGACAAGAACAGGTAACAAACAAAGGAATTACAGGGAGAAGAAATCAAAATCAAGAAAAAGAGATCAAGGACTCTCATCAAAACCAAATGTCCGCCCCGCAAGATCTTACTAATACACAAGGTAATTCTCCAAAACCTAACTCTGATTTACCCCTTGTTAGTTTAGACCTTGATCTTCCAATTGCCAAAGTAAAAGGGTAAGAAAAGTTACCAACTATCTCGTGTCAAATTTTGTGTCATATAGAAACTTATCCCCTTCCTATATAGCTTTTCTTTCTCAATTATCTGGAATGGAGATACCGAGAAATGTGCAGGATGCTTTGAACCTTCCCAAGTGGAAGGAGGCAATTCTTGAGGAGATGAACGCTATAGAGAGACATGAAACCTGGAAAATGGTGGAACTACCTCGTGGAAAGAAAACAATGGTTGTTCACCATCAATTTAAGTCAAATGGGTCCCTAGAGAGGTATAAGATGCGTTTGGTAGCAAAAGGATCGCTCTGACTTATGGGATTGACTTTCTTGAGACATTTGCTCCTGTTGCCAAATTGAATTCTATAAGGGTTCTGACCATTGCGACCAACCTTGATTGGCCCCTCCAACAACTAGACGTGAAGAATTCATTCTTGAATGGAAAACTCAAAGAAGTCTATATGGACCCTTCTCTAGGTTTTGAAGAAAGGTATGGAACTAGAGTGTGCAAGCTAAAGAAATCTCTCTACGGGCTCAAACAATTTCCAAGAGTTTGGTTTGAGAGGTTTACTCAGTTTGTGAAAAAACAAGGATACACTCAAGGGCAAGCAAATCATACCATGTTCATTCGTCATTCTCTTGAAGGAATGACAACTATTCTGATAGTGTATGTTGATGATATTGTACTTACAAGAGATGACTTGTCTGAAATGGAAAATTTAAAGGAACAGTTGGCCTCAGAGTTTGAGATTAAAGATCTGGGGCAGTTGAAATATTTTCTTGATATGGAAGTAGCGAGATCAAAAGAAGGCATTATTGTGTCACAAAGAAAGTATGCACTAGATGTTCTAAGAGAGACGAGAATCGAGAATGGGTGGTTGTCGTCCAGCTGAAACACCTATTGGTCCGAATATAAAATTCGGAAGTAAAGAAGGGAATTCAGTTGATC
Source organism: Capsicum baccatum var. pendulum (assembly GCA_030864225.1). NCBI lineage: Eukaryota > Viridiplantae > Streptophyta > Magnoliopsida > Solanales > Solanaceae > Capsicum > Capsicum baccatum. The sequence continues at coordinate 166,323,410 of CM061560.1, forward strand.
ACAGTCAATATCAAAGACTAGTGGGGAACTTGATCTACTTGTTATATACTCGACCTAATATAGCTTTTTCTGTAAGCTTAGTCAGTCGGTTTATGCACTCTCCAAAGGAAGAGCACCAAGAAGCGATCTACAGGATCCTAAGATATCTTAAAAGTTCTCCGCAAAAAGATTGTTTTTCAGAAAAAGTCAACATAGGGGCATTGAAAGCTTTAAAGATGCAGATTGGGCAGGTTCTACTATGATAGGAGGTCTACATTCTGATATTGTACATTTATCTGGGGAAATCTTGTGACCCGGAGGAGTAAAAAGCAGAATGTTGTAGCCTGCAATAGTGCTGAAGCTGAATATCGATTTATGGCCCACAGGATTTGTGAAATGATTTGGCTCAAGAAGATGATGGAAGAACTCAAAAAACCGGTTGGTTTACCAATGAAGTTGTACTGTGACAATAAAGTGGCCATAAGTATGGCTCACAATCCAGTTCAACATGATAGAACAAAACATGTTGAAGTGGATAGGCACTTCATAAAAGAGAAGATTGAAGAAGGAAGTGTGTGCATGACTTTTGTTCCAATAAATCAGCAAATTGCGGATATTTTCACAATAGACTTGTTTAAATCAAAATTTAAAATTCTTGTAAGCAAGTTAGGCATGACTGATATTTACATGCCAACTTGAGGGGGAGTATTGATTTGTGAATATGTAAGAATTTTGTAGGATCTTAATTGATATGATAAAATCATATATGATATGTTGTAGATAGTCTTGGTAATTAGATAAAAAAAATCACATCTTGATTGTCATATTTGCTCGAATCAAGCAATTTGATTCTGTTATGTTTGCTTTCGTGTACTATAAATTTGTAGCTCTCATATGAATAAAATGTACACTTTTGGTACCAATCTTACAGTTATCAATAATTAGCAGGTCAAACCTTGGACCTACAATCTCTCCTTTTTGGTGATGGCAAACAATTGAGTAGAAAACATTCAATTTTAATAAAAGACTAAATGCAAAGGATGTGACCTTTCCTGAATTAGTAAGCTCTCCCTGAATGTATGTTCCTTTGATTGTTGGGACTTGACAGAATGGCTCCCTCTCACTTTATTCCTTCTTTCCTTTCCTTTTTATTTCCTGACTTAAGGTACTGACAAAGCAAACATTTTGTACATGAAAACTTCTCCCCTTTTGACATCATAAAAAGGATAAAAATTAATAATAAAAGTATTGGCTATTTAGGTCTCAACATATGTCATAAAATATATAATTAGCACATGGTGAGTATATATTTTTCAACAGAGAATCAAACTTTATAACTGTGAATGAATTACGAAAAGACATCTTGAGTACTTCAAGTTGATAAGATAGAATCAGTAAAAAGAATACAAGATCACCCATCAGTACATACCAATTCTTTTTCTCGAAGTGAGAAAATATTGGCATGGATATAGTCACTGCCTTTAGGCACACTTCTCATGTTACCTTTTATCATATATATATAAAGTTGAGTTCTTACTTCTGACTTCTCATGATACACATGAACATGATCGGTGCTTGTCCACTTTATCTCGTGCAATGTTTGAGTGTAAGAGTACCCCGTTAGATAAACACGGTTAGTTCTTGAATACAAAAATCAAACTTTTAAATCACATTCAAGAATTCCACTAACATATTTAAGCAAATCTAGTGACTTAAAAGAAGAAAATCTCACAAAAATTGATATAGTAATGAAATACAATAGAGAGTAAATCATACCTTGACATCTCGTTGATTGATATACGCACCAATTTTCTTCCCTGCAAGGGAAATAAATAAGCTTACCAGAATATTCATATACAATGAATTTTCACATGAAATCTCTTGAGTATTTCCTTTGAGTACTTGACTTTGATAAAGAGTCTTCTAATTTATCTTTACAATATTAGAGCTTGAAGAGGAATGTTAGTTCTTCTTTCGTAATCATCTCAAGTTCGAATACCTTGTAAAAACTTAAAAAGAATCTTGGTACAACTGCTCGTTAGTACTACATAATAAGAAGTATGAGCAATTATAAAATCACAAACATGTTTTTAGAAAATTATTTTTCAAACAAAGAGAAATCAACTTTTCTTATTGTTCTCTTGGGAGGGTTCAAATCATAAGAATTGATCCCATGAGTACAAAGAAATTTCAAAAAATGTTTGAAAAAGAATTATCCATCTAGAAAATAATTTTGACATGTAAAACAATTTAAAAGCTTTATAAAATGCTCATGAAAGGTAATATCTGACTGAAAGTCTCAAGCATGTAAACAATTCTTCTTGTAGTGAAACTTTTGGCTATAACTTTTCCCTTAGTTTTGACAACCTTAGCATTTTCATCAGGTGTATCTGAATATTGATAATTGCAGCTCATTGACGATGAGATCCATTGTGATATGTTGTTCATTTATATTTAACAATTTTTGCAGAGTTCTTTCTTTTGTACTCAGTATTTATTCTCAGTACTGCTGAAGGTTTGGATGCTACAAAAGTATATTTTTATTCATTAGAGTTGTATAATATTTATAGGTAAACAAGAAGATCAAATAATCTAATCAATCCCTAATTCTTAGGAGATACATGAATATTTTCCTAGAATAACAATATATGATGTCTATATTTACAGCAGCAGATTGTAATCAGATTTGCCAGCTCATCAGTGAAGCAGATTATGCCTATCTGCCAACTCATTCGACACTCCTCCTTAAGTTGGCATGTAACTCAAAAGTAGTTCTAAAAAGGCCTTTCGTGAAAATATCTGCAACTTGTTCAATTGTGGAACAAAAGGGATGCGCACACTTCCATTTTCAATTTTCTCTTTAATGAAGTGCCTGTCCACTTCAACATGTTTTGTTCTGAATTATGAGCAATGCTTATGACAGCTTTATTGTCACAATACAACTTCATTGACAAACTCATAGGCCTTCTTAGTTCTTCCAAAAGTCTCTTGAACCATAACATTTCACAAATTTCATGTGCCATGGATCGATACTCAGCCTCAGCACTACTCCGAGCCACTATGTTTTGCTTCTTACTTCTCCATGTCACTAAATTTCCCCAAACAAATGTACAATATCCAGTTGTAGATCTTTTATCAATAAATGAACCAACCCAGTTCGTATCGGTATAAGCCTCAACATTTCTTTGCTTATTTTTTTTTGAAGAACAACCCTTTCCCAGGAGTACTCTTTAGATACCTTAGGATTCGATACACAACTTCTTGGTGTTCTTCTCGTGGAGAATACATGAACTGACTAACTAGGCTCACAACAAAGGAAATATCTGGTCTAGTATGTGACAAGTAAATCAACTTGCCTACCAGTCTCTGATATTGGCCCCTATCAATCAGTTTTCCTTCCTTTGCAAACTTTAGATTCGGGTCAATTGGAGTTTCAACTGGTCTACAACCACTCATTCTTGTTTCTTTTAACAGGTCAAGAACATTCTTCCATTGTGATACTATAATTCCTTTCTTCGATCGTGCAACCTCCATACCGAGAAAATATTTCAGTGCGCCTAAGTCTTTTATCTCAAATTCTAAGGCAAGATGCTCCTTTAGTTTTCCTATTTCAACCACATCATCTCCTGTGAGGATAATATGTCGACATACTGTAGACATAAAATTCAACATGTTAAATTCATACAAAATTTGAGTTTAATTCATGATCATTTGGGTTGATTAACAAATGTGGGCCTTACAAATTAATTAGTCCATTTTGTTAAATTCAAGAGGTCCATTACACTTTGGAGCCTGAACCCATGCCACGTGTTAGGGTGACTTGGCATCCCGTCAAATTAAAGACCAACAAGGTGACACCACATTTTCAAATGATGTGAAAATCTCATTCAAATTCAAGAGCTAGTCAAAAGTCGCCAAGTGTCAAAGTGACATATTTCGGTCAATCACAAGCAACCAGGCCTACCCCCCCCTCCCCCCCCAACTATAAATAGGGGGTAACATAACGTTACAAAGGACATTCTGAAAAAAGGACATGTGTGGAGGAACACCAATCAAGGCCTAAACTTCATTTCCGCATCAAAAGGATGGGCTACTATTGGCCGACAATGGTGGTCGTTTGTCTAGAGCATGCCAAAAGGTGTAAAGCATGCCAATTCCATGCTAATTGTAAAGCATGCCAATTCCATGCTAATTACATTCATAAGTCTCCAGAGCCTCTTCATCCAACTTTGGCTTCATGGCCTTTTGATTCCTGGGGACTTGATGTCGTTGGACCTCTTCCAAAGTCGTCAAAAGGGCAAATGTACATCTTAGCCGTTACTAACTATTTCTCAAAATGGGCTGAAGTTGTGCCATTAAAAGAAGTGAAAAAGGAAAATGTTCTTGATTTTATCAAGTCAAACATAATTTTCAGGTATGACATACCAAGATGCATAGTTACAGATAATGGAATGCCCTTCAACAATAAACTCATGAAGACTTTGTGTGAGAAGTTCAATTTTAAGCAGCACAAGTCTTCAATGTAAAATACACCTGCCACTGGTCTTGCCGAAGCTTTTGACATGACACTTGGTAACCTATTGAAGAAAGCTGTTGCAAAAAATAAAAGGGATTTGCATGAGAAGATTGGTGAAGCTTTGTGGGCATATCATACAATCTTCAGAACTGCAACGCAAGGAACTCCGTATTCATTGGAGTATACCGTAGAGGCGGTCCTTCCATTAGAACAACAAATTCCATATTTGAAAGATGGTAATAAGATTGGAAGAAAAAAATCCCTGGGAATTTCAAGTTTCCAAGTAGCTAAAAGAAAATTACCATGTTTGAAAGATTTCTTTGAAAAAAGATTGATTCTTCTTGAGCACTAAAGGAAAGTTAATATTTGCTTGGTTCAAAAGTTCAATTCAAGAATCTTTACTAACATGCAAGGGGCAGTAAATTAAGGATTTACTCAATATGGTCCTATTTCAAATCCATATGGAGGGGCCTCAATATTGTCTAGTGCAATGACTTGAACAAATAGTAAGGGTCATTTATTTCACGCTTAACCAAGAGAAGAGCTTTCACTATGTGAAAATATGTGGCAGGAATTTTAGAACACTCACAAGTAGCTGTCTATCTAGAAGGCACCGACAAGAAACAAGTACCTTTGAAGTAAAAAAATATAAAAAACACATTCATATGTATTTCAAGTCTTGTCGCCAAGTTTCAGAAACCTACACGTCGACAAGGCTCGAAGTAAGGGGCATTTGTAGACATAAAATTCAACGGGTTAAATTCATACAAAATTTGAGTTTAATTCATGATCATTTGGGTTGATTAACAAATTTGGGCCCTACAAATTAATTAGTCCATTTTGTTAAATTTAAGCCCACGGTCCATTACACTTTGGAGCCCGAACCCATGCTTTGTGTCAGGGTGACTTGGCATCCCCGTCAAATTAAAGACCAACAAGGTACCGCCACATGTCCAAATGATATGGAAATCTCATTCAAATTCAAGAGCCAGTCAAAAGTCGCCAAGTGTCAAAGTGACATATTTCGGCCAATCACAAGCAACCAGGCCTACCTCCTACAACTATAAATGGGGGTAACATAACATTCTAAAGGACATTTTGAAAAGAGGACTTTGAGAAGCATTGACAACGTCGGCATTGACTATCAAGTTCTTGCAAGGAGCAATCAACGGTGTTCTTCCCGGAGATTATTCCAAAGCGACAACACTTTCCGACATCCCCGACGATTGCAATACGTCTCTAGGAGTCCAAATCATCTAATGATTCGAGAAACACGCTACTGAAGGCCCTTGAATTATTTCTAAGTTTAGGAGAGAAGAATCAAGAGTCACAGAATTGTACTCACAAGATTCATTTTAATAAAATTACTTTGTTGTTTATTTTGTTTTTGCTTGCAGTTAAGTTTCGACACAACGAAAATTTGTTGCGAACCCATACACTATAAGAATTATAATTTTTCCTTCCAGTGAATGTCGAGTAAACATTGTATGATCTGTTTGTCCTTGCACATACCCTTGCTTCTTCACAAATTGAGTAAATCTATTGAACCAAGCCCTTGGAGATTGTTTTAGACTGTAAAGAGATCTTTTAAGTCTACATGTTTTTGACTTGTATTCCTTTTTAAAACCCGGTGGGGGCTCCATATAGACTTCTTCCTCTGGTTTTCCATTTAAGAAAGCATTCTTTACATCTAACTGTTAAAGCGACCAGTCAAGGTTTACCGTAATTGTCAACAAAACTCTAATTGAGTTTAGATTAGCTACTGGAGCAAATGTCTCAAGATAGTCGATGCCATATGTTTGTGTGAATTCCTTAACTACAGTCGGGCATTATACCTCTCCAAGGATCCATCTGATTTGAATTTAGTGAACACCCATTTGCAGCCCACTGGTTTCTTTCCCTTGGGTAGATCAACCAATTCCCATGTCTCATTTTTTCAAGAGCTCGTAATTCTCCAAAATAGCTTCCTTTCACTCGGGAACTCGTAGAGCATCTTGTACAGTTTTTGGAATCTTCATACTAGAAAGCTGTGAAGTAAAGGCTAAATAACTAGGAGACAACTTTTTATAGGACACAAACATAGAAATGCGATATTTAGGAGCATTTCTAACACCTTTGCATTTGCAATAGGTAGGTCCAGATCAGAGAAGGAATTGGAAATAGAATCAGTTAGAAGGTTACCTTGAATTCTAGTAAGGTCTTGCGGAATTAACTTTTGGCAGTGTTGAGAATGTTCAGTCTTTTTGTCTTGAGTTTGGTTCCTTCTCGAGTACACCTGTATTTTTTTTGTTTGTTCTCCGGTTTCACTTTTATTTTTGTCATTTGAAGTCTCTATAAGTTCAATATCATAGTTTTTATCTTTTAAGTCATTTAGGTCCCTATCATCTCTCAGATCGCTGCCCTTTTCATCGTTTGGATCACACTTATTCATATCTTCTTCTAGATCCCTCACATCAGTATTTATTGTAATATCTAGCTCCTCATTAGTCTGATGTCCATTTTCCTCAATATCCCCAAAAAACGAATCTTCTAGGTGATACTCCCTCTGAAGATGAGTAGTGAAATAGAGTTGAGACTCAAAGAAAGTTGGATCCATTGTGACAATTATCCTTTTAGCATGTGGATTATAACACTTATATCCCTTTTGACTTGGAGCATATCCTACAAAAACACACTTCTTAGCCCGCGGTTCAAGTTTACTACGATTATGAACATGAACAAATGTTGTACACCCAAAAACTTTTAGTGTCAAATCTGCAACTAACCTAGAGTTAGGAAAACTCTTTCTGAAAACGTTAAAGGTGTTTTAAATTTGAGAGGACGGGATGACATTCTATTAATAAGGTAAGTAGCGGTCAAGAGAGCCTCTACCCAAAGGTACTTTGGAACTTTACTAGTAAACATTAAAGCCTTCGTTACCTCTAAAAGGTGCCTATTCTTTCTTTTTTGCGATGTTATTTTGTTGAGGTGTATCAGCACAAGAGCTTTGGTGTACTAACTTTGTTTTTCTAAAAAAACATCCTAATTGTTCATTAAAGAATTCACGACTATTGTCACTTCGAAAAATCTTGATTGTTTCATTAAACTGCGTTTCCACCATGACATATAAAGTCTCAAACACCTTTTTAACCTCATATTTGCCCTTCAATTAAAAATCCCAACTCAATATAGTATGGTCGTCAATAAAATTTACAAACCATCGTTTTTCAGACATTGTTGAAATTCTAGACGGTAGCCAAACATCACTATGAATCATCATAAAAGGCTTTGAAGCCTGATACTTTTGAGAAGGAAAAAAAGATCGGTGATGCTTAGCCATTTCACAGAATTCACGTTGGAACAAGGATGGACTTTTGTTTCTAAATAACTGAGGTAACAAACGTCTTAAATGATAAAAACTTGGATGTCTAAGCCTATAGTGTCAAAGCATGACTTTATTCAAAATAGAAGTAGAGTTCAAACAAATAGGATTCGGTTTTAAAGAGTTGTTCCCGTTGTCAAGAAAATAAAGACCTCCAGATTTTCTAGCATTGCCAATCGTCTTAAATAGCACTACAATTAAGAGAACAGGTTAATTTGCTGACAGAAATTAGATTACAAAAGAGTTTTGGAACATGAAGAGTATCATGAAGCATGAGGGAAGGTGATAGTTTAACAGTTTTTTTTCCAGCAATTGTAGAGAAGGAACCATTAACTAATTTGACTTTATTATTCCAAGGAGTATAAGTAGAGAAAAAAAATGAGAACTTCTAGTCATGTGATTAATAGCTCCCAGATTTATGATCCAAAAATCTATTTGGTTGGAGTTGGTGCTAAGAAAAGCGGATGGTACAATACCTGTTTCAACAAAGGAACAAGAAGTAGAAGGATTTGGTGCATTTGGATGAAATTGTAAGTTTGTGCAGAATTTCCAATTGTTCCTTTGTAAATAAAGATGATTTGGAAAATGTTGCTGCCCTTATCAAAATAAGTTGCTTGGAGGGCATGATCATGTAGATATTGAGCGCCACGTTATCAGCTCCCTTCTTCCAGTTTGGTGGTTTCCATGAATTTTCTAACATGTTTCACAGGTGTGCCAGTGTTTCTTGCAATGATCGCACCATGGCCTTTTCTTTTTGTCATCTTCATTTTTCACTGTTACAAGAGCTGACTATTGCAGGTTTTAGTTCAATGCTTAAATCAGGTTTTAACATAACCTTTCTCCTAGTTTCCTCTTTTCTAACTTCAGAAAAGGTTTCACGAAGTAAGGGTAGAAGATTTTTTCCTAGTATTCGTGACCTGATCTCATCAAACTCCCGATTTAATCCCACTAAAAAAAGGTAAACTCTCTCATTTTCTTTCCTTTTATTTGCTCTGACACTATCCACAGAACACTCACATTCATAATTGCAACACTGGTAACTCTTGCCACAAAGACACCATTTCAATATATAAGCAATGATTTCTTTCTCACCCTGCTTAGCTTGCCATAGGCATTTTCTACATCAGAATATGTCTCCCGAACGACTTCCCATACATCCCTAGCAGTGGGTAAAAAATAGATGAGGCTTGCCTATGACTGACTCCATGGAATTTATTAACCAGGCAATCACGAGTGAATTCTCTAATCTCCAGGTGTTCATCTTTGGGTTTCTGGCTTTTTCGTCTCTCCGGTCAAATACCCCAACTTTCCACGTCCATCGATTGCAAGCTTTATGGATTGTGCCCACTCCAGATTGTTCTTCCTGTTTAATCGATGAGAAGTTAACTGGAAGGGCATGTGAGAAGCATTGCCTCCTTGAGTCATCATATTTTTTGTCGGAATTTCTAGAGAAGACATTTTGTTTTCTTTTGGTGTTTCAGAAAGGTGTTCTCCGTGAAAGGTTGTTTTAACCATATGATGTTAGGGAAAAAAGTCCCGCTCTGATACCATGAAGGTTTGGATACTACAAAAGTATATCTTTATTCATTAGAGTTATACATTAGTTATAGGTGAACAAGAAAATCAAATAATCTAATCAATCCCTAATTCCTAGGAGATACATGAGTCAAGGGATTTTCTCTAGTCTATTTTCCTAGAATAACAATATATGATGTCCATATTTATAGCAGCAAATTGCAATTATATCTGTCAATTTATTGTGGAGCAGATTGTAATCAAATCTGCCAGCTCATTAGTGGAGCAGATTATGCCTTAATCTGCCAGTGTATTCGACAACTTATTTCTGATTTCGCGTGCACGTATGTATCCGTATCAATTTTGTGCTTGTTTTTCAAAGGGCTTTCTTCATCTTTATGCTCATATCGCTTCAGAAAAAGTATTAGTCTAAACGAAACAAATGTAAAGGTCTTTGTAACGAAATGTCTGAAAGTAATACCAATTATAAGTAATAAAGGATTATAAAATGTCTTATAACTTATCAAAACTATCTTTACCATTATGATGGACATTTACAATCAAAAGAATGAAAAAAAAAATTAATGGATACTTTCTTCCTTTTTTTTTTTTGTTTAATTTGGGATTTTATTAATCAACAAAATGTCTTAAACATGATGGACCAACCCATCCAAATAATCCAACGACTAAGTCTGCAAAAAAGAAAAAATGGACCGGCCCAATTAATCGACTCGATCCGAAAAGAAAACACACAAATTCAGTAGAGTTTCCAAATCCGTGCTTAGAGCTAAGCTCCCCTCTTCTCCGCCTCCTTCATCATGTTCAACTTTGTCAACCTTCAATTCCTTCTTTTTTAGTTCTGGGTGCTTATTACCGTGCCATAGTTGCACTGAGATAAGGATTATTCCAGCTTGCATGAGTAAGTATAGTCCATTCTTGCTCTGGTTGTTGCTTAATCTTGTACTGAGAACCTGCTTTGAATCTTCCTTTGTTAATGTCCCAGTTGAGATCTCCAGTATGTTGACAGTGCTTTTTGGTGCTAACACTTTGGGTCTAGTCCACTGAAGCTTGCTTTCTTCTTCAAGTAAGTCATTTCCATCTTTGAGCTTGCTGACTGCCCTGTATCTTGCTTTTGACAACCTGTTTCTTCTCCAAATGTAGCTATAGTTGGGATGGAGAGTTCTTTAGATAAATCAAAAACTGTAACTCACGGAACTTGTGAATAATTATCAATGGTAACAATACATACCTTTTGCCTTCAAGATTATCAATATGTTTATATGACGAGATTAAGCAGGCCTTGAGTAGTACAGTGCTTGAATAAAACGTTATTATGCTTACCAAGATAGACATATATGGCACATGATTCGTTCAAGACAAAACTTACACATAAATCAAATATATGATATCAATCAAATAACATACTTTCTTGTTCTAAAACTTATGACATGATATAGTTACTTAAAATTGCTTCAACATAGTAGCATAGCACATTAGTCAACTCAAAGCGATATACAGTTGACTAGTACCAATTAAACTTAGTAGACTAATTAAGATTAACACTACAGTTAGATAGACATTACCTATAGCAGTGAGAAGAACTTGAATAAGCTTTTCTGACACCAATCATTTTAGTTTTATCATCCCATTTTTTTTATAATAAATATGAACTTCCAGCATTTTTATTCTTGTGTTCCTTGATCAGTCGCTATACAAATTCAATAATTTTCTTTATGGCCAGATTTGAGGAGTTCCTGCAAAACAAATTAGTTTGTTTTTGGTACCCAAGCCTTCTTGGGTCCTTTAGGGTTATGTTCAATGTTATTAGTATTACGTTTGGGTCTCCATACCTAACCACATATATTTTCATAGCGAAATCTACATTTATAAAATTTATTATCATTTTTGCCACAACAATAACAATTTAGAGAAAAGGGCTCTTTAATGACTGACTGATGGGTGAATTGGCCAAAAGTAAGTTTGTCACTTTCAGGTTTCCTTTCAGTTGACTTGATAGAACAAATCGTTTGTTCAATCCTAACATTTGTGACTAACTTAGATGTCAACCTACTAAAGGCAAGCTTGTCATTAATAGGTTTCATACCAGTTGATTTAAATTGTTGGATCGACTGGTTTGACCTAAAAGAGTTATGACTGGTGGATTTGCGCATGCCATCACTTTGCAATTGCAATTTTTGGACATTTTTTTTGAAGAAAATCCCCTTTTTGGACATTTAAAATTTAGCTAGTCGACTACTGTCAGGACCTAGTCGACTGATGACGAGATTGCCAGCAGATAATTGTTAGTCCTTCAAATAAACATTCAAGATGCAGAATGTAATATGAGAGTATAAAATAAATGACACTAGAATTTTTATACTGGTTTGGAGCCAATGTGGCATCCTACTCTAGTTTCCTTGGGTTGCAAAGAGGTTCTCTCTTTAAGCTCTTTGTAACTTGAGTTGAGTACAACCTTAATGGTTTTCCATGTTCACCACCAACGTTTTCAAGGTTGGTTTTCACTCGCTCACCAACGACTTTTTGGTTTTCACTCTCCCAGCAAAGAAACGATGGTGTTACAACCTCCCAATGCAATACCTCACCAAACAATATATTTTTCTCTCTTCTCTCTTTTGACTACACAGTAAATTGATAATGAATTACAATGCTTAGGAAGAATAGAACAAAGAAACTTGAGAGTGGTCGAGACGAAAGTAAGTGTGATTGCGTTCTCTGTCTTCTGTCTAAAATGTCTTTATATGACTGCTTCTTTGCTCTAAAAGGAAAACCCAAGGGATTTCTTTCAATTAAAGATTTGATTGGGTTCCTTGATTGAGGGCTTATATCGTTAGCGCGTCTATATCAGATATGTCCTTGCATTACATATGTTGTTTCCTTTGTCGTATACATACATGTCCATACCAGATATGTCCATGTTTCATATGATCCTTTTCCTTATTTGGTTATCCTGACATCTTGTGGTGGTGCTAATCTTCTCTTCTGATTGCTCTCCGAAATTTGCTCTTTTTATAAGTATCTTCTGATTCCATATTTTGGGATCCTTCAATCTCGTTAATGCTTTGATTTGATTCTTTCCATATGTACTTATGATCTTCACAAATTGCATTTCATCTTGAGATCTTTTGGATTTGATCATCTTCCAACTTTGGTCTTTGTAGTTCAAATCCGATAGCTTTCTTTCATAGTATCTCTATAGAATGTTTTCTTTCCAAACAAACAAATATTTTTTTCAATAATATCTCTGCACTCTTTTTGGCTTGTACAAATATGAGCTTTTATTTTGGCAAATCCAAGAGAATTTCAAGATCTTCATTTCACCTTTGATTTGAATGTAAATACATCCATATTCTTGATTTTGAATTTTGATCACTTTGAATTTGTACTCTTATGCAAACTTGAATTTCGTGTGAACTTGAATTTCAGACATATCTTGATGCTCTCGAACTATTGGACCTTCCTTGAGTAACAAATTGATCTTGACTTTTTTCATATGTAGAATATTTCTTTCCATAGGATTGTAGCAGATATTCTTCATAATATCTTCTTTTTCATATTTGCTGAGATCTTCACTAAGTTCTTCATTAAATAAATCTTGATTTGGACAAATCTTTTTCTTCCATAATATCTTCTTTTCCATGTTTGTTTAGATCTTCACCAAATCTTTCTTTATCAAATAAATCTGTATCAAAAATAAATTTACCACAAGTAAATGTTCTTTTATTAAATTGTATTGGTTTGTTATCATCAAAATTAGCAAGTGAAACTTTGGACCTAACATTTGCGTCCTTGCTCAGATTATAGCTGCGGGTCCTTTTACAACAGTTGATAACTTATTTTTTGAACCTCTTGCTGAGCTTCTATCGTATGCGCGGCGCAAGCAGCCTCAGTTGATCATACTGGTAAGGAGTTTACAGCTCTCATGCCAAACTTGTACATAACTCTTTTTAATAACTGATATTGAAGTTTCATTTTACCTTTGTAAATTCTCTCGACAGCTAGGACCATTTGTAGATTCAGATCATCCTGAGATCAAGAAAGGATCTGTAAATAGGACATTTGATGAAATCCTTCAGGATGAAATTCTTGCAAGGGTATCTGTATATAGAAAACTTCTTTCCCTTTTCGAATTAATTTCTAGCTTATATGTTTATTTAGTTTCCTTCCATTGGTTGGTTTTCAGTTGAGAGATTATGTAGAATATATGGGTTCTGCTGCTCGTGTTATTCTTGTTCCATCTGTACGAGATGCTAGCCATGACTTCGTTTACCCTCAGGTGAAAATCTCCACCAGCTTAGTCATGTTGTTTGGTGTTATATCAAAGGTACATTATTAAAACAACTTTTTGCTGCTTACAGCCAGCCTTCGACATTCAGTCACCTGATCTTGAACATCAGGTATGCAGTGTACTGCCACATGTCAAATGGTTTCATAGAGAAGAAAAATTATTTTGGTGATCATGTACCATTACTAACAAGGATTTTGTGTATCACCAGATAAATAGCATTACAAATCCTGGAATATTCTGTGCGAACGAGGTAGAAGCTGATGCTTCCAATAACTGCATTCCCTTGTGTTTCTCAACTCTTACTAGCTTTTCTTCTCACATTCAAGATGCAAGCTCGATTTATACTCTCACTGATATTAAGCTGAAGAATCTTGGAATAGTTCTGTCAATGCTGTCCTCCAATAGCTAGACTGTAAAAATTGAATCGAGGATGACATGAAAATTTAAGTTGGACTACACATCAATACTAAATATCTAACTTAGTAAGCAGTTGAGAGATTACTTTTACCTCTCGCCCCAAGTGGAAATGGATTTCTACATGCTATTCTAGTTCTTGATGTTGTATTATATTCAGGTGAAAGTGGCTTGTTGTACGGTTGATGTTCTTAAACAGCTCAGTGCAGAGGAGATTTCACGACATCCACAAGGGGGATCCAAGCAACGGATGACAACTCTTGCGAACCACATTTTAAACCAGCGCAGGCATGTTTCATGGGATATCATTTGTGATTCCTCTTGTTTGCAAAGAGCACAGCTAACCTAGTATTTGTTTGGTCTTTTCTGCAAACTGCAACAGCTTTTATCCTCTATATCCACCAGCTGAAGGCGTACCTATTGATTTCTCTCTTGCTCCAGAAGCTCTTCAGATGTCAACTGCCCCAGATATACTTATTTTACCCTCAGACTTGGCTCACTTTGTTAGGGTAATATGAGCTGCTGATTCCAAACCAACCTTTGTTTCTATTATTTCAACTATATTGAACTAAGGCACTTATGTCAAATAGTCATGCATGCGCTTGAACGTGAAGATACACAATCAATCTCTTAAATCTCTTTCTTAATTTCTCAATTTCATCTTCCCGCAGGTGATCTCCCTTGGGGAAAGAAATGGAGAAGAAGTGAAGTGCATATGTGTGAATCCTGGACGACTTTCACGGGGAGAAGGAGGAGGTTTCTTTGTGGAGCTTAACTACCATGGAAGCTGTGATTTATCAAGTGCTTCAGTTATTCGGATATAATGTTGAGACGTAAGTTTTCCTGCAGTTCATGTTTTTAGAAGTTGCAGAGATTGTGGAAACCCAAGAACTAAATCACGATGACTATGAAAAACGTGGCCAGACTGCACTTGTTGAAGGCTTGTGATGGATACCCATTAAAGAAGCAGGTGACTTGTCATGCTGTAACTGCATCTGTTCCCTCGGTGATTTCAAACTCCCTCTTGTGTGCTATGTTAATATTAAGTCATCGTTCTGTCTAGTTGGTTATAGCATAACTTAGGATACCTAACAAATTCAGCTGCACCCTTGAGGTGAATGTGTACTATGTAACAAGTCTATTTATCTCAGTTTACCCGAGAAGTTCTGCTGTCTTTGTCCATAGGAAGTAGAAACATGCAATATAAAAATACTGTACTGTCTGTTAGTTCTTGGAAGATCCTGTTCTACATGATGAAATACAATTTTGCAAGGGTTGTCAACCATGAGATGCTGGAGAGGATGGTTCACTTTTATGTCGAGTGTTTCGTTAGTGTTCTAAGACTTGAGTTTGCCAGGGAAGTTATTTTCAGTTTTTAGGGAGTGTTATACTTCCATGCAAGGCATAATACATAAATATGCGCTTTAATTTGGCATCAAATTACATCTATGACTTCCAACTTTGGGTGTGCGCACATCTAGACGCTTAAACTTTATAAAGTTGAACAACTGGACATACATGTCCTATGTGGCATAATACACGTAGGACGCCACATAGGACATATGGGTCTACTTGTTTAACTTTCTACAAGTTTAAGTGCCTACTTGTGTACATCCAAAGTTGAAGGTCATAGATGTGATTTGATGTCAAGTTAAAAGAGCATGTTTATGTATTGTGCCTTCGTGCAAAGATGTTCAAACTCAGTTCTTTTTTGTTTTAGGTCAAACAAATACTTTTTTCCAGAAACTCAAACTTAACTTTTGGAGAAGTTCAAACCAGATTTTGCTCAGTTCACAAGTAAAACCAGTCCAGAGCAATTAATTTCATCACTTCGGCGATGTGCCAAAGATATGAATGATCCAGATGAAAGAATATGCCATTAATTTTCATTATTCACTTCATCTTGTTTGATGTGTTTAACATGCTAGGATAGTACCGAAAAAAGTCAAATTTGACTCCTATGGTTTTGACCCAATCATGTTATTGCAAGAACTTCAAGTAAACTATGTTCTCACACCCCCAAAATCGGAACAATATAGAAGCAAAGTAAAGAAGTAAAGAACAACTTGGGAAAATATACCGACTTAGAAGAAATGACATTAGAAATTGCTTCCATTTTGATTTTGTTATGTTTTTTAGACAAGGAACAGCTTGAACAGTCCGCTTATATGTATCTAAATAAGAAATTGAATGGCGACAGAAAAAAAAAATCATTTGTGTGAACAACATAATTTACACAAGTGTACAAAATGTAAGTTTAGCCCCCATTATAGCTAGCTGCAGACTAGTTCAACATTCAAATTCTTCAATCCAATCATCCAATGTGTGTATCAATTACATTTCTTCAACTGCTTCCTCTGTCTTTGGCTAAACAATTCTACCCAACGATTCATAACCCACAATATACTAACCAAGATTGCACTTACAATCACAACCATTCAAGAAATCCACATAGGCCTAGAAATCACACCATCTGCTTTTCCATTTGCAAAAGCCAACCCCATCTTGTAAACAAACAAGGGTCCAAGAATTCCCCGAACCAAACTATACAAGATATAAAATGCTGGAGATAATTTTTCATACAACTTAGCAGCCATAGGCGTATCTGACTTTTCTGTACCTGGCAAGACTCCAATGTGTTCCGGAAAGGACTTGTGATCTCTGCTGGAACAAGGCCAATAAGGGTGGCTGCACCATGTACTAAAGACATATTTGTAGGGGTTGCGGATAACTAGATTAATGAATAGATTTATTATATCTAAAGAATCTATTCTTTTTTGTGCATGAATATTTTTTAGATTTTATTTTAATAAATTATTCTTTTTGTAAGATATATCCATTAATTTATTTGGTTTATTATTTTATCCTGTAGTAACTGCAGAGTTACAAATTTCTGTATAATAATTTATTCTATCTGTACTGTAGTATATATTTAATTCTAGATTTTCTATATCATTTATTATCTTGTGTTGTTCTTCTCGTAGTGAGTTTTTTAAAGTATATAAACTATCACATGTACTTTTTTCTAAATTTTCTAAGGTTTTTTCTATCCATATTAACTTTTCTTTTAGATCTTCCATTATTTTTCTAATTCGGTTTCTATAATTAATTTCATTATTTAGATTATCTTGGTTTTCTCTAGTTTTTCTAATATATTCTAACATCCACATCCTTGATCTGAATAATATCCTTCTGGGTAAATTTCTTCGTATATCCGTTCTAGCGAATTTATGATTTCAATTTCGTAGTTTATTACTTCTTCTAATATTATTTTCTTAATATCTATAATTTCTATATCTTTAAGTATATATAAGATTAAAATTTTAAGGTAGTCTAAATGATCTATTTTCTAAAATTGATATTTTATAGTTATTTGTTTTAGCCTTAGTAGTTTTTGCATATTTCTATTAAGAGATTTTATATATTTTTTATTTTCCATGTATTTGACTATATTTATTTTTATCTGTTTTTCTAATAACTGTATATTTCACATATCTTTTTCTAAAAATTCTACGTAATTTATCATGATAAATATTTATAAGAGTAGTTAGGTAGACATGGTATATAATTTACTCTAGTCATGTAATATTCTCCGAATGCTTTTTCTAATATAATTTTTCTTATATCTGCTATATTTATCTATGTTTGATGATTCACCCCATAATATTATAGTTTTTCGATCACCCCTAACGGCTATCTCTCTCTCTTCTCTCTCTTCTCTCTCCCTTCTCTCTCTCCCAACGGCTATCTCCCTTCCCCCCCTTTCCCCCCTCCCCCTTGGTCCCCAGCCGGGTCACCGTCGCCCCGTCGCCGATCCTCGGCGCCGTCGCCGCCGCCGATCACCGTCGCTGTCGCCGCCGACCACCGTCGTCGACCAGATCCGGTGAGATTACCAACAGCAGGCTCCAGATCCGGCGCACCCCCCCATCCGCTGGCCGCCGGCGGCGGCGAGATACAGCAGGCCCCCCTTGGTTTTCCAGATTTCGGCGAGACCCCCCACCCAGCCGGCGCCGGCTTCGGCGAGATCCAGCAGCCCTCTGGTGACTTCTAACCTTTATTATTTTATTGTATTTTATTTTATTTTATTCTATTTTATGTCATTTTGCTAGCATTATCCCCTTACCTTGATTTGCGTGTGATTTGCTGATATTGCCTGTTGTCTGTTGCTATTGTTGTGGTCGTTTCTTGCACTTCTTTGGATTGGGTTATTGGGTTATCGACTGGGGTTCGTTTCTTGATAGTTTCTTTGATTTTGTGTGAGCCTTGTATTTCTGGCTGCTGCTTTGCTACTACCATCGTTTATATTTGTATATTTTCGTGTATTTTCTCGTAGTAGTGGCCGTGGTCGGTAATGGTTGGATAGGGTCATGTTCGAGGGGGTTGGGGCGTGGGGTTGTTATGGGGGCAGGGGATGAGGTCAGGGCGGGAGTAGGAGGAAGGCCAAGGTTTGGACGCGGGGGTAGTACAAGAGGGCGTGTGGATAGTGATGGTAGGTTGAGGGTTGGGTCTTGGAATATAGGGACCCTTCAGGGTAAGTCCATAGAACTTGTGAAGATCCTTAGGAAGAGAAGGATCTATATAGCGTGTGTGCAAGAGACCAAGTGGGTAGGGTCTAAGGCTAGGGATGTGGATGGTTACAAGTTGTGGTACTCTGGGAGCGAGAGGCGTAGGAATGGCGTTGGCATCTTAGTAGATGAGAAGCTTAGAGGTCAAGTCGTAGAAGTGAAGAGGATCAATGATAGGTTGATGACTATTAAGTTGGTCATCCTGGGGTTTACCCTGAACGTGTGTAGTGCTTATGCGCCGCAAGTGGGCTCGAAGAGGGAGGAAAAGGTGCGGTTTTGGGAGGCTTTGGAGGAGGTGCTGAGAGGCGTGCCTACCTCGGAGAAGATTGTTATAGCAGGAGATTTCAACGGGCACATCGGGGCGTTACCGGGAGGTTTTGGGGATGTGCATGGTGGCTTTGGTTTTGGGGACAGAAATGAAGAGGGTTTGCGAGGTCCTTTGGACTGGTGGTGGTGAACTCGGTCTTCCCGAAGAAGGTCGATCACCTGATCACCTTTCGAAGCGCGATAGCCAGAACCCAGATTGACTTCTTGTTGCTTCGAAAAGGGGATAGGGTGTTGTGTAAGGACTGTAAGGTCATCCCAAGTGAGAATCTTTCGACCCAGCATAGGCTTTTGGTTATGGATTTGAGTATAAAGAAGAATAGAAAGAGGAGGAGTAAGGAGGGTAGACCTAGAATTAAGTGGGGCGGATTGACACCAGAGAAGGAGTGGGAGATAGGGGAGAAATTGGCGGGAATGGTGGTGTGGAAGTGTAGGGGGGACGTGGATAGTATGTGGGATAGGGCGGCTACGTGCATCAGGTGGACCGCAAGTGAGGTGTTGGGTGTTTCTAGGGGCCGATCCGGGCACCACCGGGGGGATTGGTGGTGGAATGAAGAGGTGGAGAAGAAAGTGGGGATCAAGAAAGGGGCATATGCTAAGTTGGTTGAGAGTAAGGACGAAGACGAGAAGCGGGTAAACAGGAAAGAGTACAAGCTAGCTAGGAAGGAGGCTAAGTCGGCTGTCACGGCAGCTAAGACGGCCGCTTTTGAGAGCTTGTATGCAGGGTTACAGGGGAAAAGAGGGGAGAAAAAGTTGTTTAGACTTGCTAAGGCGAGGGAGAGGAAGGGGCGTGACCTCGACCAAGTGAGGTGCATTAAGGGGGAGGACGACCACATTAAGGATAGATGGCAGTCGTACTTTCATAAGCTCTTGAATGACGAAGGGGATAGAGTTATTAAGTTAGGGGAACTGGAGAACTCAGAGAAGTGTTGGGATTTTAATTATTGTAGACGTTTTCAGGTAGGAGAGGTTAGAGAGGCTGTTCGCAGGATGCGAAGGGGTAGGGCGACGGGGCCGGATGAGATACCGGTGGAGTTTTGGAAGTTCGTTGGAGAGGCTGGTGTAAGGTGGTTGACTGGATTGTTCAACAAAATTTTCAAGACGGCAAAGATGCCCGAGGCTTGGAGGTGGAGTACCATGATCCCTCTCTATAAGAATAAGGGGGACATCCAGAGTTGCAATAACTATAGGGGTATTAAGTTATTGAGTCACTCTATGAAGATTTGGGAGAGAGTGGTCAAGGTGAGGCTGAGACAGATAGTGTCTATTTCGGAAAACCAGTTTGGGTTTATGCCTGGCCGCTCGACGACGGAAACAATTCACCTGGTACGGAGGCTGGTGTAACAGTATAGGGAAAGGAAGAAGGACCTGCACATGGTGTTTATCGACCTGGAGAAGGCATACGACAAAGTACCCAGGGAGGTGCTTTGGAGGTGCTTGGAGGTGAGTGGAGTCCCGCAGGCATATATCAGAGCAATTAAGGATATGTATGACGGAGCGAAAACTCAGGTGAGGAAGACGGGAGGAGACTCAGAGCATTTCACCGTCTTGACAGGATTGCATCAGGGATGTACTCTTAGTCCCTTTTTGTTCGCTTTGGTGATAGATGTGTTGACGCGGCATATTCAAGGGGAGGTGCCGTGGTGTATGCTTTTTGCAGATGATATAGTTCTGATTGATGAGACTCGAGAGGGTGTGAAGGATAAATTAGAGGTGTGGAGACAAACTCTTGAGTCTAAAGGGTTCAGGTTGAGCAGAAGCAAGACAGAGTATTTAGAGTGCAAGTTTAATGAAGCGAGGCTGGAGGATGAGGTGGTAGTGACGCTGGAATCACAGGTGGTATGTAAAAGGGATAGTTTCAAGTATCTCGGATCCGTGATCCAGGGTAATGGTGACATTAACGAGGATGTCTCGCACCGTATTGGGGTGGGATGGATGAAATGGAAGCTTGCGTCGGGGGTGTTGTGTGATAAGAAGGTGCCACCCAAGCTTAAAAGCAAATTTTACAAGGTGGTAGTCCGTCCGGCCATGTTGTATGGAGAGGAATGTTGGCCAGTTAAGAATTCCCACATCCAAAAAATGAAAGTGGCAGAGATGCGGATGTTGCGCTGGATGTGTGGGCTGAATAGAGGGGATAGAGTGCAGAATGAGACTATCAGGGAGAAGGTTGGTGTGACTCCAGTGGAGTGCAAGATGTGGGAAGTCTGATTGAGCTGGTTCGAACACGTGAAGAGGAGGGACATGGATGCCCCGGTTCGTAGGTGTGAGAGGCTAGCGTTGGATGGTTTTAGGCGGGGTAGGGGTAGGCCAAAGAAGTACTGGGGAGAGGTGATTAGGCGGGACATGGAACAGTTACAACTCACCGAGGACATGACCCTAGATAGGAAGGTGTGGAGGACGCGAATTAGGGCAGAAGACTAGGGAAAGTTTGGGTTGCTAGTGTAGGGAATTATTTGCTAGGGGTAGTATCCTTATTACGATTCCGTGTTCCTTGTTTTAGTACGAATCTGGGCGCTTTACTCTGTTTGCTTTTACTTATGGCTGTCGTATTTATGTTATGTAATCTTGTAACCTTGTTCGGTGCTTTACTATGTATTTATGTACTATATTATTATATACTATGTATTTGCGTGGTGTCTCGTGTCTTGAGCCGAGGGTCTATTGGAAACAACCTTTCTACTTCTTTAGAGGTAGAGGTATGGACTGCGTACATTTTACCCCCCCAGACCCCACCAGGTAGGAATACACTGGGTTTGTTGTTGTTGTTTGTAAGTGCATACAAAATAAGTATCTTAAATTTATCTACCATCACATCAGATAAATTATTATTCATTATCATAAAATTGTTTTTTTCAAAATATTCCCTTAAACCATGTACATAATAAAATATAGTCATCTCAGATTACTATATACTAGATTATTCTTAAATAACATGTTCTTCGGTCACTATTAACATGGTAATTCGAATACGTTTTCCTTAAACAGCGCCTCGACTCTGGTTACTCCCCGCCACGACTTCTTGCCTCATTGGTTTCACCTCTAGGATGGCATAGTTCTTAGGGATTTTTCTCCGTTTCCACTTTGCTAATAAACTTCTTAACATATTATTCTTCGAATAATTCTACTATAAAGTAACTAATATGAATTTATTTTATCATATTATGATTGTCGGGAACTATGAATTTAGCTATTCATAATCATAAATAGATATACCTGTTCGGGTAGCTTTGATATTTCTGAAGTTTGTTGCTCCATAACTTTTTCCATTGAAGTGTATATTTAATTAACTGGGCAAAATATTTTTTCGGAATGGAGAGAGTTTTTGCTTAATTGTGAGAAGGCCTGCCTTTGCAATGCCTTCTTTGTTTATAGAGTGAACGAATCTTTACAATTTTTACATCTGTTCTCTAAAGATAAAAACAAACAAAAACAAACAAAAAAAGACTTAAAAAGTCTTCTAAGCTATAAAGGTTATTCTACGCTATAAAGTTTTAAAATTCAAACTACATTTAGTGTACATTTAATGCTATCCTATCTTCCTTTACGTAAACACTTTAAAATTCATACAAATTCATAATATCTTGATATTTTGTCTTCCGTTTGTTGTCGTATCTGCCATATCTCCATTATTGCTCCTGATCTTATCTTCCAGCTTTCATCTTGTCTTTTTGATTTTTTATTCTATATGTACCTCTGGAATAATATTATCTTCTCCATCACACCTCGAACATTGGTGATCTGGATATTTATGTCCAATTATTTTACAATATCTTGTTAGTAGTCTGTCAGAAATAAATTCTTTTTTAATAGCTCGTGCAGTAGATGGTTTCTCTGGGTTGAGTAGTGTCAGTATCCATTGTCTTACATCCTTCATATCTGTTGGTCGTAGCTCTTTTGAATTCGAGTAAATCATTTGGTGATCTCTCGAGTAGTAGCTCCATATTGGATTTCCATTTGCATAGTTATTTGCTAGTTCTTATATAATCGTAGATAGTCCAATAAGTCTTTTATTTGCGTAAAATTCTGGTATCTCGATTCTAGGTATTTCTGGTTGTTGTGCAATATCTTCTGGTATAATCATATCTCTCGTTAGTTCTATCTTTATGACTTGTATAACTGGTTTTATCTAGTCATATAATATCTCCGCGGGTGCAGTATAACACTTTATATAAAATAGAGTGCCTTTTGTTATTCTTTTATAGGTCGTGAATATCTTATATAATTCTTCCATAGCTGTCAATTCTGCTCCGTCTTGGGTGTATATTGTGTTTAGCAATCTATAGTCAAAACATGTTTTTACTAAGCTTGGGTTAGTTTTCGGTAGTGCGATAAGTTTGTTGTATCCTTGTAATTTTTGGGTTATATAGTTGGTATTTGGTTCTTGGATATTTGTAGCTCTTGGGTTCTGGTTTAGGAAGGTTTGTACTCTATTGATGTTTTCTATATATTTTTGGGCTGTATAATTGTAAACTTTTTTGTCTTGGTTTAGGCTATCTCGGTATGTGTTAACTTGTGGGGGTATGAATAAATGGTCTTTTTGTATTTTTGGTGTAAATGGTTTTTCAAATATTTTATTCATGTTCGTATTTGGATATCTTGGTCGACTAACTTCTTTACTTGTACCTGCAGAAGTAGATTGATAAATGTTGTGGGTTTTATGGAGTGTCCCAACGTCTTCTTCTAGCTCTGGAATTTTATTGTCGTCCGATAGATGTAGCTCTGTACACTGCTGAGTTAGCTGATTCATAGCTATAGACTTCAGTTTATCTTCACTAGTCTTTAGCTTTAGCTTTTCTATCTCAGTACCCATACTGTCCACTTTCAATGAAAGCATAGTTAGGGCGTTGAGTATTTTTTCAAGAGTATTTTCTTCTATCATTTCAGTCTGTGTAGCTTTGTCTTGATATGTAATATGCAATAACATTTTTGTTAGTACTGATCACTTCTATTATAAATGTGAAATTTAATATGTTTAAAACTAGTCTCCGAATCTCTTTTGTTGTAACTGAATTTTGTATTCTCTTTGTTAGCCACCAGCGTACCTGTGTATTATCTGTTCGCACAATAAATTTGTTATATACAATATATGGCTCAAACGCTAACAAACATTTATATAATGGACATAATTCTTTCCTATTTATTTTCCATTTTATTTTTATTTCATTAAACGTACCTGAATAATATCTACAATGGTGTTCTATTTTTTCTGCTTCATATCTATATTTAAGTACTCCTCCGTAACTATATTCACTATCATCTGCTTCTACTATGTATATAAAATTTTTTATTTTCATCTGGAAATTGTAATTTTGGTAATTCTTTGCAAAGTAATTTTATTTTTTGAACTTGTTTTTTGTCTTCTTCATTATAATTATATTCTATATCCTTTTTTATTTTTCTCTGTAGTGGTTTTAGGTTTTCTGCTATTTTTGGAATATATTCTCTTACTTGATTTACTAATCCTAAAAATGATTATAATTTCTTTTTTGCATCTAATTCTTCTTTTGAATTTATTATTTTTTGTACTATATGTTGTTGCATTTTTACTCCACTTTTATCTATTTGTATTCCTAAAAATTCTATCTGGTTTTTCATAATTTCAGCTTTCTTTTCACTTAGACTTATCCCCGATTTTTCTATTATATCTGTAAATTGTTCCAATAATTTTATATGTTCTTCTTTAGTTTTTGTATATAATAATATATCATCTATGTATACTATGCAATTAGGTAATTGTTTAAAATAATTATCCATAAAATGTTGATATCTACCTGGTGCATTTTTATATCCAAAGGGTAATACATTCCACTCACAAAATCCTTGTGGTACCGTAAATGCAGTTAATTCTTTAGATTCTTCTTCTAACTTTAGATGGTAAAATTCTGATTTACAATCGAATTTGCTAAAATAATTATATCCTTGTATTTGTCTTATTTTTAATATCTTATTTGGTATTGGATAATTATATGTTATAATTTTTGCATTTAAATTTCTATAATCAATAACCATCCTACTTTTTCCTCTTTTTTGTTCACTATGTTTATTTACTATAAATACTGGACTATTATGTTTACTATTACTTTTTTGTATATTTTATTTTTCTAATAATTCATCTATATGCATTTTAAATTCTTTTAAATCGTCAAAATTATACGTTAATGATTTTTGGGCTATTATACTATTTTTGTCTATTAATTCAATTTTTATGGTAGTTTTATGTTTTTCCCATCCTTTTAATGGATCTTCACTATATAATTGTTCTAATTTTTTCTTAACTATTTCTATCTTATTTATTGAAAATATAGTTATTTCTGTTTTATTTATCGAAAATACTACTAGTTCTATTGTATCTTCAACGTTTTTTATATTTTCTAACTTTTGTGTAATTTTTTCACTTCCCTTTATCCAATCAGTTTTCTTTCTTATTTTATTATTAACTCTTTTTGCTCTTACTTTTTGTTTATATGATGTTGTAAACCACCAGTCGTTTCTAGTTATTATATGTGGGTATAGTTTATTTAAAACTGGCATTCCTAAAAGTATATCTTTTGACGTTAGTTCATAATTATAAATTTCTTCTATTATTAATATCTTATCCCATATTTGTGCTTTTACATTCCTAGCTTTAGAAGTAATTAAGTTTCCTTCATTATTAAATCCTTTAACTATTATTGGTGTTTTTAATTTATCCCATTTACTTTCTGGTAAGCAATTATATCTACATAAATTAGCTTATGCTCCCGTATCTATCATAGGCGTATAATATTTACTGTAATATCCTTCCACTATTATCTTCATTAATACGTATATTTTCATTTTTATGTTAAGACTCTTTTTAAGAATAATTTCTCTCTATTATATGTTATAGTTAGTTGTGTATGTTCTATATTATATGGTTTTACTTGTTCTAACCATTTTATTCCTAATATTATATTTTTTTTTTTGCATTTCTTCTTTTACTTCAAATTCTATTTTTATTTTTCTAACTCCTATTATTATTTCTTTTTCTGCTATATTTTTACTATTTATTAAACTTCTTGGTAGATCTGGACATATATCATTATCAATTTTTATTTCTTCATCTTTTACTAGATGTTTTGCTATATAATTTTCTTCTTGTCCTATATTTAATAGTATTAAATATTCTTTTTCATTTATTTTTCCTGTTATGTAATATTGGTTTAAATTACTTATTGAATTTGTTTCATAACTTGTTTTTTTTGATGAGCTTGATGATTCTGATTTTTCATTAGTTATTCTTTTTGTTGTACTTATTCTATCATTTACTATTTCTAAATTTTCTTCTATATCTATGTCTCTATAGCTATAATCATTATAATCTATTGTTTTTACAATTTGTTCGAATGGGCTATCTATTTGTATCTTGTTAATCTTATTTTTTCCTGTTATTTTATGTTTTGTTGTTAATACATATAAATTTTTATATCTTGCTGTAAATATTTTACTTCCTGGGGTTAATTCTATTCCTGATATTTTCCAATATAATACTAGTGATTTATCTATATTTCTATATGTTACTGCTACTGAATAATTTGCACTTATTATAAATTTAAATTTTTGGTATATTAAATTTTCTTTTATGGCAGTTATTATGCTTTTTTCTATAGGTTTTATAATCCTATCATCTACTAAATATAATTCTATTGGTGTATCTATTCCTTCTCTAAAACATGCTTTTATTAATATTTCTGTACCTCCAAGGTGTACATATTTTATTGGATCTCCTTTACTTTTTATATCATTTATCTCTTTATTAATTATTCTTTTGTTACTAGTGGTATACTAGCTTTACCTTTTGCATATCCACAGTCTATGACATGTTCTTTTTGGCATACTACATAATATTCGTCTTTTTTCCTAGTAAAAATATTTTTTATTGTTGGTATTTTAAATATTTTTTCTACACTTAAATCTAACTCTTTCCCTTTTATATCATCCAATATATTACTGTCAAATATTATTTTTTGTTCCGTTCCTTCATCATTTAAATATTCTTCCTTTGTTATTATTTTTATATCTTCTTTAGTCATTTGATTCATCTATTTCACTATCTATTTCAGTATTTGTTTCGTTTTCTGAAATTTCGTATATACTATCTTCACTTTCTAATTCATAATCTATATAATCTATTTGTATATATTCTGTATTATCTATTTTTATTTCTGATATTTGTTTATTTTTTTGGATTTTTAGGTAATTTACAATCTCTAGCTAAATGTCCTAACTTTCCACAATTATAGCAAGTACATTCTTTTATAGATTTTTTCTTTCTATATGGTCTCTTATTTTTGTAATTTTTTACATAATATCTTTTTCTTGGTTTCTTGTATTTATATTTTGATTTTTTATATTTCTTATATTTCTTATGTCTTTTTTTTTTCTTATAGTATCTTTCTTCACATCCAAATTGAGGTGCTATTTTATTTTTGCAACATGCTAAATTTCTTATTAATGTTTTTTTCCATTTTTAATCCTCTATATTTTTCACATAAGTTTCTATACCATTGTTGTAAAAATTTTATTCTAGCTCCTAACGTATCTACTATTTTTGCTTCTTCCCAACTTTTTATTATTTTTCAACTAAATGGTTCGGGTAATTTATTAAAATATAATTTTCTTATCTCTTTACTTTCTTCTATACTATATGCTC
Source organism: Capsicum baccatum var. pendulum (assembly GCA_030864225.1). NCBI lineage: Eukaryota > Viridiplantae > Streptophyta > Magnoliopsida > Solanales > Solanaceae > Capsicum > Capsicum baccatum. Next base: position 166,351,061 of record CM061560.1, read on the forward strand.
CTTTATAATAATATTCTTTAAATACGCAAGTATATTCATCTATATAACACATATTACATATTGTTAATTTTAACATTAAATTCCTGTTTGTATCTTTTTCTTCATCTTGTTCTTCTTCTATTGTTGTCATACTACCAAATTCATCTTTTATAGCTGTTTCATATTTTTTTAATAATTCTATAGGTGTTAGTTTAGTTGTTGTTGATGATGTTCCTTCTATAGGTTTATTAACTCTTAATACTTTCTTACTATTTTCAGTTAAATTTGAAAACCATAGTTTTACTGATCCTATTAGTGTTCTTTCTATATATTCTGATGCATCTGTTATGTTTATATTATTATCTAATAATTGTTTTGTCGTATATCCTATCCATAATTGTATTGTTTTTTCTGTATCTATTACACAGTCCAGGTCTAAAAAGTTATAATTTTTATTAACTATTTGTGTTGGTGTCCATTTGTCATATTCATTATATTTTTTAAATTTATTTTTATAATATATAGGTTTTCTTATTTCTGTCGTTTTAGGTATTATATTTTCATTTTCTTTTTTATCAAGAGTATTTATTTCTGTGTTATTATTTTCCAAATTTTCTTCATTAATTATTTCTTGTTTTTTGTTAATTTCTAGATTTTTTATATTTGTTAATATTTCTGTATATGTTTCACTATCTTCTGAATCATAATTATCTGTCTCTTCAATATCTATATTATTTATTTCTAATTTTTCCTTAAATTGATTTATCTCATTCAGTAATTTTTGTTCTCTATCTTTTTCTTCTTTTTCCTTTTGTCTTTGTTCGTACAAATCTTTTAACATTTGTAGTTTTTTTCTAATTCAGCAATTCTACTATTTTTAGTTTCTTCTATTTTTCGTATTTCTTTCGTAGTTTGTTGTTTATTTTTTTCTATTTCCTTTTTTCTATCTATTTCTTCATTTTCTTTTTCTATTCTTACCATTGCTGTTAGTTTATCTTCTAATTTTAATTCTTCTTTTTCTAACATTAGATATAAATGTTCACCTATTTTTTTTTATATCTCCTTCCTAGATTAGAAAATACTATTTTTATTTTTGATCCTTCGTGATTTTCGTATATTTTTTCATCTATTATAAATTCTTCTTTGTTCATTTTATTGTAAATAGTTTATGTTGGTATATATATTCTAAACTATCTATTTGTGATTCTAATTTTGATATTTCATCTTTTTGTGTATTTATTGAGTTTTTACTAACTCCGACGAATATATTATAATGTAACCTTTCTTTTCTTATTTTTAATTCTTTACGTTTTTCGGAAATAAATTGTTTTAATTCTTTGTATTTTTGCTCTTTATTCATTTAAATTATTTTTATAATATCTTGGTGGATATCTAAATCTAATTTTATCATAATTAGGTGGTATGTGTCTCATTCTTCTAGATTTTAAATGGATTATTAATTTTGCTTCAATACTAGATATTAATGTAATTAGATAGGCTAATCTTTGTGGATTTTCTTTTGTTTTATTTAAACTTATATATTATGTATAATTACTAACTAAAGATTCTTTAATTTTTCTAAAAGCTTCTCTATTTTTAAATGATTTTCTCATAATTAATTTAATAAATGACTAATTCAAATTTAACTAGTTCTATGACTAACTCTAACATATATCTTACTTCCGTGCTTTTTAAATTACTGTGCTCTGAGACCATTTGTAGGGGGTGCGGATAACTAGATTAAAGAATAGATTCGACCTCACTTTTTCTTTCCAATCTTTGAAGATGATAAAATATCCAAAGAAATATATCATAGAGAATAAAAGACTGAATCCAACAAGGTTTGGTTCCAAGATTTTCAAAGTTTCCATTAGGGTATCAAGAAAAGATTGATTTTTTTTGCGGATAAAGAATAGGGTAGGAAAGAATTTTCTATCAAGGTGTGTGTCAAATGAAAAGCTGCAAAAAACTGCTTTTTATTACTGTAACTAGTTTTTTCTTTCCTTTTTGGGGAGTGGGTTTTGTGATTAAAAGTGAAAAATAAGTTTGTTTATTAAGTGAGGTCTTTTAAATTTTAAAAATTAGGAAAAAAATAATTATTTTTTATGTTTTATTTTAATATTTTTGACTATAAAATTTGTATTAATAACTATGTAAGTTATCTCAATAATTATCAAAGTTGTTTGGTAAATGTATAAAGTTATTCGATAATCGTGTGAAGTTATTGAATAACTTTGATAGTTATATGGACAACTAATGTAATTGTCGAACAACTGTCTTTAATTGTTTGAGTGATTTTATTTGTTTAACTTAATAATATTATGAAATTCGCTTATCACTTTTAATTAATTGAAAACTTGAGAAACATTCTCAACTCATTTTTTTCGGAGAGAATCTAGCAAGCAACCGATGTTTGTCTGTACTAGATATCGAAGGATATAGTCTCAATTTATGTGACACAAATAAAATTTAGATAAGTAATTTCATTTTAAATATTTTTTTTAGATATTTTAAGTTGTTATTTATTATAATTTATAATTGTTTTTGACATTGTAATTTACTATTTTAAGTTGTTAGTCATTGTAATTTATAATACTCTCATTGTCCAAACTTTTGTGGCACTAGTAGTCAATTATATTTTAAAAATAATTTAAGTTTTTAATTATCGTGATTTATAATTTTTTTCTCCTATTTCAATTTAAGTGACACTGATATAATTTCGACAGTCAATCAAATATCACGATTGAAGTCGCGAAGCAAAAATGTCATAAATGTCTATTTTATTTTTTATTAAATATTATTAATTTTTTAATACGTAAATAACATATAATAATTGATTAGGGATAATTTCTTAGAAGTGATATAGCAAAATTACTATAAAAAATAGTTGTGAAAAAAATTAAGTGGACTTCATATAAGATGTCAAGTTAATTTAAAACATTAATAATTAATTTATTATTTTTTATTTATTTTATATTTTTTATTAAATATTATTAATTTTTATAATACTTAAATAACTTATAATAATTAATTGAGGATGAAATAATAAAATTACGATTGAAGCAGCTGAAGCAGACATGTCATAAATGTCTATTTTATATTTTTTATTAAATGTTATTAATTTTTTAATACATAAATGACATATAATAATTAATTAGAGGTGATATAATAAAATCACGGAGGAAGTAACATGTCTGCTTCTTCTGCTTCAATCGTGATTATATTACCCTAATTAATTATTATAAGTCATTTACGTATTACAAAATTAAAAAAATTTAATAAAAAATTTAAAATAAACATTTATGACATGTCTGTTTCGACTGCTTCAACCATGATTTTACTATATCAGGCAAAATTAATTATTATAAGTTATTTAGCTATTAAAATACTAAAAAAGATAAATAAAAATTTTTAAATAGACATTTATGACATGACTGCTTCAGTTGCTTCAACCGTAATTTTACTATATCACTCATAATTAATTATTACAAGTCATTTAAGTATTAAAAAATTAATAATATTTTATAAATGACAATAAGAAGCTAAAGTAGGCTGCTCATGGTCGGCATCCTGCTTCAGCTGTTTCAACCGTGATTTTACTATATTACCCCTAATTAATTATTACAAGTTATTTACGTATTAAAAAACTAAAAAGCTTTTAAATAGACATTTATGACATGACTGCTTCAGCTGCTTCAATCGTGATTTTACTATATCACTCATAATTAATTATTATAAGTCATTTAAGTATTAAAAAATAATATTTAATAAAAAATAAAATCGATATAAAATAATAAATTAGTTTTTGATATTTTTATAAGTCATTTAAGTATTAAAAAATTAATAATATTTAATTAAAAAATAAAATAGTAAAATGATAAATTATTTTTTGATGTTTTAAATAACTTGACGTCTTATATGGGACCACTTAAAAAAAATTCACAAGACATAATTTTATCTTGCATTTCTATCGGAAGTTGTTTTCATGTCTTAAATCTACGAACTCCTGATCGCATGATAATAACTTTATAAGTTACCCCAAGCCCCTCTACAATCAATAAGTAAGTAATAGATATCATAATAAACGTGTATTTTTTTATTTCCCATCTGGTGTTCGGTACCCATATTGGAGCCAAAAGAATGTGAATGGAGGCTTGAATGACCCAATTGTGAAATGGGTAGTAGTCCAAAATTGGAATGACCAATATGTGGAATTACTTTGACCGACTGGCCATTTAATGTCCAATGGCCCAAACACGTGCTATTAATTTTGAAAAATGTCAGCTCATGTCCACTTTCCTTTTTAATGAAAAAATTACCTAATACTACAAATTAACTTATCTAAACTACTTAGAATCCTCATCTTTTATATTAATTATTAAAATTTCCGATTTACGTTCTCTCTCTTTAAATTTTTAGATACATCATTTCACCCTAAAAAATTAAATATATTAATTGTCCCCTAAAAATTGGCTGAAAATCTTCGCTCCAATTTAATAATACCTTTAAAAGGTATAACACCCAATTCTCTCTCTTTACTCTCCATTTTTCGTCACCACTGTCGTTGTCGCCACCGCCACCACTTCTTTCTCCAGTCTCTCCTTCCACCACTTCCGATCATGGTCCTCCTCTATTTTCATTGATACTCTCTATTATCTTAGTATTATATTAACTTATCCTGAGGAAGTGGAGAACTTAATGCAATTGCTGCGGGAAAATGCAAAGCTGATTCTTGGGGTTAAGAAGGTTGTTGAGAGTCTGCTTCAAGATATCAATGATTTCAATGCCTTCCTACTTTCCTCTTCAAGATTTTTGTGGTCCAAGATTCAATCTTTTTCACCTTAAATCATTTTTTTCGCAGGTTTCATGAGGTATCCACCATTAATGGTGATACAAGAATTCCTAGCTCGAGATCTTTCACTCGAAGCCAATCACATGAGTTGTAATGACTCCAAGCCTTGCTCACATTCTTGGCCAGGTGTAAGGTCCTTGTGAGCCCATCTAAGGGCCTATATTTAATAAAATATGAAGAGGCCCACCAAGACACCCTAAACCCACCCACTTAATTGCCAAGGGTAATTTGGTCTTTGTTCCTTCTTTCTAAGTGACTATATAAGCCATGTAATAGGGCTAGCCTTGCTTTAGTTCATTCCTATTATTCAAGAAACAAAATACTTGTAAATTTTTGACTTCTCTTTCTCATTTGGAGTGGCCAAAACCAAATTCTCACTAGTAGAGTGATACTAGTGTTGTATCTTGGCTAGAAACTAGGTTCTTGGGGTTCTTTAAGTTCCTCTTTGTCCAAGTAAGAACTTGGTATTGATATTTATTAGTCTTAGGGTCCTTTCTCTTGTTAGGGTTCTTAGATTAATGAATATTGTGTGTCAAGTTTCTATCTCTTTCTTTGTAATCTTGTTAACATTGTGTTATTGAATATAAAAGTCTATTGAAGACGTGTGGGGCTCTTTCGATTCACTAGCAATATTGTCTTTGTTGTTCTTGTTATTAAACTCACTTTTCTAGTTCAAACAAGTGTTGCAAGCCTAGTGAAGCCATGTGTGGTCATTTTCGATTCACTAGCACTTTGTTGTTCATATAGTTGTTTTTGTGTTTGTTGTAATCTCTTGATACACACTTAGCATTGTATCATTTAGTATCAAAGCTCTAGGCTAGGTTTTGTTCTTACAAAACCAATCTTGGGAAGCTCTTACCAAAAAGTGTGTTCTTGAATATTTTGGTCAAAAAATCGGTTGTAGATCTACAAAAGATTTTACTTTTTTAGTTTGTTTCTTGTGTTGATTTCTTCCTCATCAACACAAAAAATGTCTAAATCTAAAGTTGAGCTTAATTGTAAGAGAATTGTTGTTGTGAAAACTTGAAGTGGCCGTGAGTTTTGACTTGTGTTGGGGCGTTGGAAGTGCCCATTGTGGTGTATTGTTGTTATGTTCTTGAAGGTGTTGATATTGTGTTCATCCTGAACTTCTCCTCATCTTATGTCTTAACTTCTATAAAGAGAAATAGATACAAAAAAAGGTTGTAAGACAAAATTGAAAAAAATTGCTTGTGAGAAGACTTGCCAACATCACCTTTTCAAGACTTGACAACAACTTTTCCTTCGAACAAGGAATCTTGTTTTGTGGGATTAGTGAGGTCAAACATCACCTTTTGAGTTTGAAAAAAAAAAGTTGAAAAAGGTTACAAGACCTTATGTTTTCCATCCCAATAACAAGTTATCCATTACAAAAATTCTAAGGGGACTAAGACTTCAAGTTGATGAACTACTTATGTGGACCCGTGGCCAATGACATGTTGCCACATCACCTAAGTTACTGTTCACATGATAGTTAAGTTCAAATTTGGATGTTCTAATTTCTAATTATTGATTCCTAGTTTCCTCTAATTAACTTGAGAACTAATTAACAAACTAGTACATTCCTACTATCTTGTCAATTAGTCCCTTGAAGCCTTGTGTTCGTGTCAACGTTTGTTTGTGTGCTTTTGTCATTTGAATACGTTGTAAATCTTGGCTCTAGTCTGATGAGAATTCTTTGAGTTTCAAATAAGAATCCATTCTGGGCAAAAGCATACTCATACCTTACGGATTCACGAGTTCCTAGCCAATCTACAACACTTGTGGAACTTGAGTGCGAGTGAACCAAGAGAGTGTGAGTGAGGAGAGGGATTTTAAACTAACTCGTTTGTTTCTTGTATAGGTGATACCTTAATAATGGAGGGAACCACTTGTCAAATCATGGATTCTAATGAAATGAAGAATATGAGGGTCACTCTTGAGGCTATGATCCGAGCTCTTGAAAGGTTGAGTACGGAAGTGGGAGCCATAAGGGAGAAGTGATGACTATTAGTGGGAGGTTAGAACAAGTGGAGAGTCAAAGGATTCTACTCCTCAACATGTTTCGTCAAGTGGACATGATAGAAATTCCTCCGCCACCGTTACTCCCGAAACATGGCCACAATTTCCAAATCTTTCACTAGCTCTACTAAATGCTGCAAACCAAACCACTTACAACCCTCTAAATCGAAACTCCAATAGACCAACCCATTCCCAAATGCCTCAAGTTACGTAAGAGGTATTGGAACGTCAAATGCCTCTACAAAATCTGAACCCCCCTTCCAAGCTCCACTAAGCCAAAGACCACCACCTCCATAAAATTTAATTCCTATGAATCAAGTTCCAAATGTCCAAAACCGTCCCGTCCACCTTGAGGAATTTGATAAAGAGGATTATGAAGGGTATGAAGCCTTTGACGATGCCTACATAAGGGAAGAAGAGATGAGGGGGGGGTCGTATGGATCTAAAGAGATACCGAGGTTATGGAGAAAGGGGAAATCGACACCTAGAGAGAGACGTAAGCATCAATACCATCAAATTGAGCCTACCTATCTATAAGGGTGAAAGTGACCCTGAGGTGTATCTTGCTTGGGAGTCGGCGTGTGATAAAGAGTTTAGAGTGAATGATATCTCGGAGGAGAAGAATAATTGTTATGCCATAGCTTATTTTTAAGGCTATGCTAACACTTGGTGGGAATACGTCAAGCAGTTTGATAATGAGTTGGTAGAGGGACAACCACCACCATAGTTTTGGTTGAGGTACCTAATGAGGCAATAGTATCTTCTCGAAAGTTATCGTCATGAGTTTCTTGCTAGGTTGTACAATTTACGACAAGGGAATCAAAGTGTTATGTCATACTATGATGAGTTTTAATAACTCATGTTAAAGCTTAATCATCAGGGAGAACAAATTGGACATGACATCATTCGGTTCAAGTATGGGAACAAACAGATCTCCACTCATTTGACGCTTCACAAGTTTGATGCCATTGAAGGGATTTTCCAAGCGGCTCGTGAGATTGAAAGGGATCTTAAAGAGAGGTCGTCATTCAAGGAAAAGGGACCATCAACCTCGGGTTGGCCGAGAAGTAAAGATATGGTTCAACCATCTTTGGGTTGGCCCAAAAACAAGGACCAACCCACCACTACAAGGCTGCCCGAGCCTAAAATAGTCCATAAATTTCCTCCCCGGTAAGAATATCACAAGTATCCTAATCTTAAATGATTCCAATGTTTCAAGTTTCAAGGTTGGGGACATAAAGCCAATGAATATCTAAACCGGTGCAATATGATCCTAAGGGAAGGGAGATTGTATTACCTTGGTGAGGAAGTGGGTCTTGAAAAAGAAAAGAATGAGGCCAATCCTCAAGATAGAGAGAAACCCAAAAATGATCAATATGATGATGATGATGATTGTAAGGATGCTTATCCGCAAGAAGGGGAATGCATAGTTCCAAACTTTGTAGTGAGGTGTGCCATGATCAGTAAGGCAATAGATGATCCTAGCCAATGGGAGAATCTATTCCATACTAAATGTATTGTAAAGGGAAGTGTGTACACTATGGTGATACATAGTGGAAGTTGTGCGAATGTGGTTAGTGTTTCAATGGTGAACTTCTTGAAATTACCGACTATACCTCACACTAGTCCTTACAAGTTGCAATGGCTGAATGAATGTGGCAAGTTAAAGGTAAAAAGGCAATATATAATACGTTTTAAGGTAGCAAACTACCATGACGAGGTGCTTTGTGATGTGATACCAATGCAAGCTTGTCACTTGTTGTTAGGAAGGCCTTGGCAATACGATAGGCCGACCAAACATGATGGAAGGTTCAATTGGTATACCCTTGAGAAGGATGGCCACAAGGTCGTCTTCATCCATTATTGACTTCCTAAGTGAATGAATTACACCAAAAGATATGAGAACTAAGGAAAAAGGGAAATAAGGCTGAGAGTGAGGGAAAAAAAGGGGAACCCAAAAGTAAGCGAGTAGGGGAAATCGAGGGGCTCCTAATTACTAAGGGATAAGGAAGTGTGGTGATGATGTCTAGGAGGAAAGAATTATTTGTGGATCATGATAAGGACACTCTGATGCTCCTCTTGGCTCATTGTTTTAATACTAACGCCACTAACATTCCTATTTCTCCTCTTATTATGTCTTCCCAAAGGAATTACCACAAGGATTTCCCCTACTTCGAGGAATTGAGCACCAAATAGATTTTTTATCGGGTTCACAATTGCCCAACAAATTGGCTTATAGGAGTAACCTAATAGATACCAAGAAATTGCAATGCCAAGTTGAGGAACTCCCCAACAAAGGGTATATCAAGGAGAGTATGAGCCCTTGTGTGGTCCTAGTGCTACTAGTTCCCAAGAAAGATAGGACTTGGTGTATGCGCGTTGATTATCGAGCCATCAACAAGATAACGGTAAAATATCATCACCCTATTCCTAGGTTAGATGATATGCTTGATGAATTAAGTGGTTCGTGTTTGTTTTCTAAAATTGATTTGAGGAGTGGCTATCACCAAATCCGGATGCAATCAGGTGATGAATGGAAAACCACCTTCAAGACCAAATTCGGTCTCTATGAATGGATGGTTATGCCATTTGGCCTAACAAACGCTCTAAGTACTTTCATGAGGCTAATGAATCATGTGATGAAGCCATTTATCGGAAAGTTAGTTGTTGTTTACTTTGATGATGTATTGGTGTATAGTAAGTCCTTAGATGGACATGTAAAATATTTATAATGTGTGTTTGATGTCCTTCGAAAGGCGAAGTTATATGCTAATCTAGAAAAATGTTCTTTTGGTGTCCATGAGGTTGTATTTCTTGGGTTTGTGGTGAGCTCAAGAGGGGTCGAAGTGAATGAATCTAAGATCGACGCCATTAAAAATTGGCCAACTCCCAAAACCATAGGTGAAGTGAGAAGCTTCCACAGGTTGTCTAGTTTTTATAGACGTTTTATCAAAGGATTTAGCACCATTGCCAACCCCTTGACCGAAGTGATTAAAAAAGATCGGCCTTTCAATTGGGGAGATGAACAAGCTAAGGACTTCAAGGACTTGAAAGCTATGTTTATCTCGTCCCCTTTGCTATAATTGCCGAATTTTGACAAGACTTTTGAGGTCGAATGTGATGCTAGTAAAGTCGGCATAGGTGCGGTTTTAATGCAAGAATTGAAGCCTATTGCCTACTTTAGGAAAAAGCTCAAAGGAGAAACTCTAAAATACTTTACGTATGATTTAGAGTTGTATGCCTTGATTAGAGCCTTGTCTACTTGGAAACATTATTTGTGGCCTAAAGAATTCGTTATCCAAACGGATCATGAATCCTTGAAGCATCTACGGGAACAAGACAATAACCAGTGGTATGCCAAATAGATTGAATTTCTTGAAACTTTCCCTTATGTTATTCAATACAAGAAGGGTAAAAATAATGTGGTTGCCGATGCTTTATCCCAAAAACATGTGCTTATATCTACTTTATCGTCTAAGTTGATGGGGTTTGAAAGCCTCAAGTCTTTATATCCCGAGGACCCTTACTTCACTCCTATATATACGGAAAGTAAAGAGTTGGATAGGGATAGGTGGGTTATGGATAGGGGTTCCCATCCCTATACTATTTGATGGATACTTGTTTAAAGATAGACAATTGTGTGTTTCCTCAAGTTTGTGAAGAGAATTATTTATGACAAAAGCATACAATGGCGGTCTAATGGGCCATTTTGGGGTCGAGAAGACCCTCAAAATTTTGGAAGAACAATTTTATTGGCCTAGAATGCACAAGGATGTAGCCCAAATTTGCGGCCAATATGTTGAGTACAAAGGAGCCAAGTCACGGCTCCAACCTCACGGGTTATACACCCCATTGTCCATCCCTTTGCGTCCTTGGACTTACATATCAATAGACTTCGTGTTGGGATTATTGAGGACTAGAAGGGGGCGGGATAGTATTTTTGTCGTGGTGGATCGGTTTACCAAGATGGCTCACTTTATTCCTTGTTCTAAATGTGATGATGCGCCTAGCATAGCCTCTTTATTTGTTGATAATGCTGTAAAACTTCATGGTGTTCCAAGGACTATAGTGAGTGATAGGGATTCTAAATTCCTAAGCCACTTTTGGAAGTCCATGTGGGGTAGACTCGGTATTAAGTTGTTGTTTTCGACTTCATGCCACCTACAAACCGATGGCCAAACAGAAGTAGTAAATAGGACCTTAGGGTCTATGCTACGGTCCATGGTTAAAGAAAAAATGACTTCTTGGGAGGATCACTTACTGTTGTTTGAGTTTTCTTATAATCGTGTTATACACTCGAGCATGGGGATGACACCCTTTAAGTGTGTATACGACATCAACCCTCTTACCCCTTTTGATTAACCCCTTTGCTAAGTGATCTTGTGATAAGATTACATGAAATCAAACGGGACGAGGCCATGAAAAAGGTACATGAGAAGGTGAGTTTGCGGTTGGAGAAAAAAAACCAAAAAGTTGTGAGGTGAGCCAACAAAGGAAGAAGAAAGCTTATTCTTAAACCGGGAGATTAGGTGTGTGTGCACCTAAGAAAGGATAGATTCCCATCTTAAAGGAATGCTAAGTTGATACAATGGGGGTGATGGCCTGTTCTAAGTATTAGAAAGGATCAACGACAATGCCTACAAGATTGATCTACCCCCGAAATATCAAGTGCGCAACACTTTCAACGTGTGTGATCTCTCTCGGGTGGAAACAGTGGAGGATGACAATGATCTGAATTTGAGGACAAATTCCCTTTAAGATGGAGTGGATGATAAGGAAATTCCTAGATCGATACCTTTCACACGAAGCCAAGCACGTGAGTTGCAATGACTCCAAGCCTTGTTCACATTCTTGGCCATGTGTGAGGCCCCTGTGAGCCCAACTAAGGGCCTATATTTAATAAAATATGAAGAGGCCCACCAAGACCCCCCAAACCCACCCACTTAAATGCCAAGGGTATTTTTGTCTTTGTCACTCCTTTCTAAGTGACTATATAATCCATGTAATAAGGGTAGTCTTGCTTTAGTTCATTCCTATTATTCAAGAAACAAAAGACTTGTAAAATTTTGACTTCTCTTTCTCATTTGGAGAGGCCAAAACCAAATTCTCACTAGTAGAGTGATACTAGTGTTGTATATTGGCTAGAAACTAGGTTCTTGGAGTTCTTTGAGTTCCTCTTGGTCCAAGTAAGAACTTGGTATTGATATTTTTTAGTCTTAGGGTCCTTTCTCTTGTTAGGGTTCTTAGATTAATGAATATTGTGTGTTAAGTTTCAATCTCTTTCTTTGTAAATCTTGTTAACATTGTGTTGTTGAATATAAAAGTCTAGTGAAGCCGTGTAGGGTTCTTTCGATTCACTAGCAATATTGTCTTTGTTGTTCCTGTTGTTAAACTCACTTTTCTAGTTCAAACAAGTGTTGCAAGCCTAATGAAGCCGTGCGTGGTCATTTTCGATTCACTAGCACTTTGTTGTTCATCTTGTTGTTCTTGTGTTGGTTGGAATCTCTCGATACACACTTAACATTGTATCAAATGGTGGGGTGGTAAAGGACATAAAGATACATCATGGGACCCTCTAAAAGAGATATAATGATGCATCTGGTGAAAAATATCTCAAAACTATGTATCAAGATTCTAAATTGAACTACCGATACATCAAATTTATGTATTAGTATGTGTCTGTTTTATTAATTTATATCCAAATAAATCAAATTTTTGTATCGGTATGAACACATCAAATTTATGTATCGGATTGTATTGATATGTACGCTGTGGATGTGTGAAAGGTCGTGTTTCACCGTTTGGATGGTTGGAGAGACAGTGGTGATAACAATTATGTCTTTTTCACGAGAAGAGGATTTTAAGTTTTGGATAGGAAATTCAGCCAGAATAATGGTCAAGGATCGAGAGTTTAACGGGTTAGAGCTCACAACGATTTTGAATGTTTTGGATCTGTTGTGGTTGCTCCGGCAACACAAGTTTGTTGGAGATATGATCGCTCGTTGTTACCAGAAGAATCCTAATATTTTTTTGAATTTCAAATTGAAGTTCATAACAAATTGAACATATTTTTTTTTAACACGCATTATTTCCTTATTTAGGCGCAATAGTTATTTTAATGGATGTATTAGATAAGACGTATCTCTTGTTAGTAGATATATATAAAAAAATAAAAATCCAAATTTGTATGAAATTATTTTCAATGTTAGAATAGGTGTAATTAGGGGTAAATAGGAATTTATATAAGTTTTACTTTTTTAATATCACTTATTATATGTCGAGACACATATTAAATATGTGATATATATCAAGCTACTTATCTTATTCAATGTTGTTATGACTTATCAGCGCCCCTTCCCCCCCCTCCCCCCCCCCCAAACCCCCCAAATAGGCAGATGCGTACTAAAGGCCCATTTGGTCATATGAGGTAAAATCATAATTTGAAATAATTATATAAAATTATTTGGGAAGAAGTTGAAGGTTTGTTTGAGCATGTAATTCGGTCTTATGTTTTATCACATATATAAAAATCTCATAAGTTATGAAGACTATTAAAATTGTGACAACTCTTCATACAATCTTACCAAATAAACAAAAGTTCATAACAAAAGTATAATGCATTACCACAAAGTTATTTTTTAAAAAATATATACAACATTCATTGATCGAACTTTAGTTCAGTAAAAACTAAAATTGAACAAGAATTGTAGTGGTGGGGGTTCCCCCAATATAGTACGTACAATCTCCTCAGATTGAACAACATTTCTCTATCAAATGATCGAGAAGATGAACCAACATTATTACTTTGAACCATTTGTGTGAAAAACACTAATGGCCCTGCGATATGTATCTGGTCAGAAATACTAAAGTAAGCGTTGGTTTGAAGTAATATTTCCTTCGTTTCATTTTTATGTGTCACATTTTAAACGGGTATAAAATTTAAAGAAATAAATAACTTTGAACTTAAGTGGACCAATAAGGCTAAAAGAGAAATTCTGTCTTTATATATTTATTAAGTAAAGAACGGTAACATTGTTTTAGAGGATGGACCTAAAAGAAAAATGTTTCACATGAAATGAGATAGAGGAAGTAATAAATTTGATTGGTTGAAGGTTAGTGAGAGTAGTGGCACTTTTTTTTTTTTTTTTGCAAAATATAAATGTGAGTTAACTTTTGTATATGAAAATTTTTGAATCATGATATCAAATTTCCAAATCAAGATATAAAATTCTCAAATCAAGCTTTTTGGAGAATTTAAAATTTCATTTCATGATTTAAAATCATGAGATGAACTCATATGTCCAAATGTTGATTTTATCTCATGATTTCAAATTACGAGATGAAATAGCATGTCCAAACACCTATTAAATATCTGACAATCTAACATTTGAACTCAAAAAATAGCACGTTATGGGTATCTTTTCGTCACTAGATGGAGAAGCTCGCGCCAACACTGACTCAATAATAGTGACACGATAATTCGTAACTATCAGTTTTGTATGTGGCAATCAAAACAACATCAGAGCTTTTTTGTTTAAGTCTAATTTTAGCATAAAAATCTCAAAGAATCATCAAAAGTTGAAAACATGAAACTCCAAATCATCCAAAGACAAGAAATTTGTGTGATAAAATCAATCCCATTTTACAGATATACCACAACATGTACAACAACCACATCTCACAGAATCATTAAAGTAATGTTTTCATAGTTAGCAGAACACAAACAATACAAGGAATTCCAAAAAAAAAAAAAAGTCCCTCAGCATATGTCAAACTATATATATAGTAAAAGTGTAATTAGTTGCGCATCCGGGACAATTATGGGATGCTACTATCCCATATACTTAAGGAATAGTTTTCTATTTTTGTTATTCTAGACAATTATGACACGTGAGATACAAAATACTGCTCCAATGATTTTTTTTTTTTTGTTAATGTATATTATGTTATGGACCAGATTAATGGGCTATTTTTTGATCATTCAGTTGTGCCTAATAAAAATGATATTTTAATTATTTAGACATTAGCTCGTAATTATATATTTAATTTTTGTTTGAATCTAATCATTTAGATCTCAGTAGGTGTACTATTTCCATATTTTTTTTGATACAAATATTATTATTACACAGTAATTCATCCAATCTTTTTTAGTTTATAACTTTTGATTTATTGTATTCTTGTTATTAAATATTATTTATAATTTAATACTTAAATGACTTATAATAACTATTTAGAAGTGATATAATAAAACTACTATAAAAAATACTTGTAAAAAAAATTTAAATGGACCTCATATATATCGTCAAGCTAATTTAAAACATTAATGGTTAAGTAATTAGAAGCAATATCGTAAATTACTATAAAAAGTACACATGAAAAAAATTTAAGTGGACCCCATATAAGTCATCAAGTTAATTTAATTAGGGATGAAATAGTAAAATTACGATTGAAACAGCTGAAACAGACATGTCATAAATGTCTATTTTATATTTTATAGTAAATATTATTAATTTTTTAATATTTAAATAATATATAATAATTAATTAAGAAATGATATAGTAAAATAACGAAGAAAGCAGGCATGACCACCCTCACCTGCTTCCTTCACTCTTCTATAAATTAGAATAATATATTATAGAATATAGAATATAGAATGTGGTGTATCCTGCATTCTTCTATAAATTAGAATAATATATTATGGAATATAGAATGTGGTGTACTTTAATTCATTAGGAGTGGGAGAGGAAAAAGACCTGGTGAGAATTCATTTTTTGGCAATTTAGACAGGATCAACAGTTTTTACTATAAATTCTTGGTAATGTGAATTGTGATGGTATTATGTAAATTAGTATAGATATCCTCCTGATGCGTGGTATATTTTTTTAATAATATTTATTAAAAAATATTAATTTGTTTACTTTAAAATTATAAAATTAATCAATTTTATTGTATCACGTTAACATATTTCTAAAGACAATGAAATATAAAAAATAATTGTTAGTATGAAAGTACAACTAATACTTGATAACTTATAATTATAATTATTTTAGATGTTTTGATATGAAAAGAATCATATTACTATTTGTTTTAATCATATTTCATTAACTGATTTTTAAAAATAATAAACTATTAAATATTAAATAATTATTAATTTTATTGTTGGACTTTTGACTTTATATTTTTCATCAATTAAGACATATAATTATACTCTTTACCTTGCATTTCAAATTTTAAATTTTTTAGTGTATCAATTCAACTTCAACTACTATACACTTTTAATTTTTTTTAAAAAATATCTTTCAATTTCATTTCAAATACTAAAAGTACTTAAATCATATTATTTTTCAATGAAATGCGAAAAAGAAAACCACCCATCTCCCCCTCCATCCCCTCCCCTATCCTTGTAACCCTCAATTTTTAAAAGTAGAAAATAAAAAAAAACTACCCCCTTCCACACACGCCTCCACCCCCACCCACCCCAATCTCTTAACCTCTAATCAAATATATATGAAAAAATAATCATGTTAATATAAATAAAAAATTAGGAGTGAGATTTGACTATTATATTCCTTATTAATTACTAGTCGACACATCCGCCGCGCTTCGCCCAATCATAAAAAGCATATTTAGAATTGTTAAGTTCTTTGTTTTATGAAAATAAAAAAACTTATAAACATCATCCATTTGAATTCATTCAAACATGTGAACGTTAATAAAGATCTAAGAAATATTAGAGTATATAGAATTAATGATCATGGGGACTGGGTATGAGGCTTTAATGCTAATTTTACTACTCTATCTCCTTTACATACTAAAATATTAGCCTTGTACTTGGGGCTTAAAGTGGCAAAAAAATATGCAATGTACTAAGCTTATTGTAGCCACGGATTCCATTACATTGGCCTCAACCTTTAATGATTCAGTGGTATCTGATAACAATTTACTCATTATGTGTAGGGATCTTATTCAGGAGTTGGGGATCATATTGATACACCATGAAGATAGGAGTTCTAACGGAGATGCCGATACCCTAGCTAAGGAAGGCAGGAAGAAGGATGTACCTCAGATTTGTAAAGAATGAGCAGTTTCACCTTTGTTTATTTGTAAAGCTATTGTAGTAGACAAAGAAGGAACTTCTTTTGCTAGGCATTTTGTTAACTTTAACTCTAGTGCGGTGTTGACCAATAACCCTCATTTTGTAAGGCAATGTGTGCTGTTAGTTCCTAATGTGTGTACTATGGGGTCATATCCATAGCTTTGTACTACGTATGATCCATATTAAGTATTGAATAAACTTTTTTCAACCAAAAAAGATAATATTGATTTTATAGCAGTACTTTGAACTTTTGAAGTAAAGATCATCAACCTCCTCAAGAACTTCAAAGTAACCATCAGTAATCATATTTATCAGCTATTACAATCACCAATAAAAATGATCTCTTGTCAAAACATCATAAAAGTGAAAACAAAAATTATAAAGAGCTAAAAAATTATTTTTTTTCAATTATGAAGATATGATCACATGAAGAAACTTAAAAGAAAAATCACTACTCTCTAGTTTGCTGCGATTTTTAGTATTGAAGAGAAATAAATAAGCGCGTAATATGATGTTCATCAACTCTACTTCTTTTTTTAGTGTTGAGAAAAATTTAAAAATGTCACGACCCAAAAATGAGGGTCATGATGGCACTTATCACGGTGTACCTTGACAAGTAAACCTATCACCCATCTGATACGAAAAGAAGAAAAGATAGAAATATCCCATGGTAAGGCTTCTAGAATGAAGCCGAACCATATAAGTAATCATAACAATGTGGAAAGAACTTATCCAAAATGCCAATCATGCCAAAAACCAGGTGTCAATAGTGTAAGAACTACTAATACAATCCAAGAGTCAAATGCATCAAAAAAATAACCACAAAGTAATAATAACTGTCTCCAAATTCTAATAAAGACATAACAACTATAGAAAGATAGAGGTGAACTTTGGATGCATGAATGTCCAACTGCTACCTTGGAAACTCCAACAATCGCTTGAGTTAATCACGCTGAGGCACACTTAAAAGCTTCTTGAAACACCCCACACTTCGGCCCTTGCAAATTTCTTGAGTGCTTACCTTTCTTTTCATCATACGACTCACACCACAAGTCATATATTGGTTAGTGTGTTGTTGGATAAATTCTGCCCTGGCTATAAGAGACTCCATATGAGTCATATGTTCTTGTGATGAGAGATTTAGGGTCCAATCATATGTTATCCAGTGTCTAGCCCTTGGTGTTCTACCTTGAATACGACTTGATAGTACTAGTCGTATGGTATGGTGACGAGTTGGGCAAGGGAGTCGTATGTTAGACAGAATATGGTGTCTAACTTTTTGTTTTGGTGATGACTTAAAGGTACCACTCCTATGTTGTGTTGACAAGTTGGAGGGTCAACTTGTACCTACCTGCAAGTTTTCTACAACTTTTAAGCTGAGGGTATTTTAGATATTTTCCACCCCTATCTCTCAAGATCCCACATCTTATAGCACTTATTGAGTATTCATTCTATATTTTAGAATATCAAACACTATCTAAACTCTCTCTAAAACTTCTCAAGAAAGATTGGGCTAGGGATTTTTCAAGGTGGTTATCTAGAGGCTTAAAGATCAAATTCTCTCCCTGAATCTTCGTAACTCAGGCATGCAACTCTTCCTTTATTGTTAGTTCACAAAAATCATGTATTTTAAACATTGTTCATAAAGTATTAATTGTGGTTTTGAAAACCACGGTTGAGGGTTTGAATGCATAATGTTGAGTGTTGTTTTCTCATGGTTTAAATTGTGATTATACATGTTTTGATAATGGTTTTACACATGTAGGTGCTTGTGAATTGTGATTTGAACTAAGAGGTCATGGTTAACCCTAACTTAGTGGTTTTTGAATGGAATAATGGTGAGATAATGGTATGCCCTCAACCTGTTTGTGAAATTACCTATGAGAATGATTTTGTTACATGTTGAATTGTGTTTTGAACTAAGGCATTGACCTAATAATGTAAGTGGTTTGTAAATGTTTTTATGAAAGCCTTATTGTCCATAAATTAGTTTTGAATTGCTAAATGGGTTCGAGTTTCTAAATGTTGAATTAAATTGATGTCCTTATTTAAACAATGAGTTAGAGTCTCAAAAATTGATTAATAATGGTTATGACATGTTTTACGCTTGCAAGTAGGGTTGGTATGATGATACCAAAAGATGACTTTGGTAAGTAAGTGGATTAATGGTTGTGTATGTGAAATGAATGTTTTAATTTGGGCTTTAAAGCGGGATGTGTAGCCAAGCCGTGAAAGTGGAGTCCAAATGACTAACACTAGAAATCGCGCTAGTTGGTGTGAGTGTCTATATGATCGGGAGGTTTGAGTCCTTCGAATGGATATATAAATAGGAGGTTTGAGTCCTCTATATCATATTATTGGTGCTTAAGTCACCTTGATTATAACGAGAGGTTCAAGTTCCTCATAAAGGCATACACGAACATAGATATTCTTTGGTTCGTGTGGATACATGCACTGGACCCTTCCAGCTAGGGGAGAGCTGGGACCATATAGCCTGTGGGTTCCTTGTTATATGATGATTATGCTACACAAAACAGGTTAAGATTTTTAAATACATATCAAACTCGGTTACCTATCCCAACATGACATATATATATATGTATGTATGCATGTGATTGCATATGATGATTTGACTTGGTTTTGAATAATAGAATTATTTTATTCCTCTATACCTGAGTTATATGCTAGCGCTCCAATCGCTAACCGTTTCCGGACGCTGTATCTCCATGCGATGTAGGTACCAAAACTTCTTCTACTTTTACTGTGCAGTGATCAAGTGCTCGAGTTAGTTTAAGAGTTGACATTGAAGTGGTGAGCTTCCATATTCTGGAAGGCTTCATTTCATGGTCTTTACATTCTATGTCTCAGACATTGTTTTGGCTATAGTCAGGGGAATGTCCCAACCTTTTATTAGTTTTAGATTTTGTAGAGGCTTAGTTGGATTACTGTGGACTTGGGTGTTTTATTTTGGTAGATTGGCTCGGTGACAAACTTTTTCACCTGTGATTGGTCTAGACTTTTGATGAATAAATATTAGTCTTAGCTTACACTATCTTGTTATATGTTTGGAATTTATCCGACACTTGAGGTGGATGAGCTTAGTAGGCTAGGTGAAGGGGTGATCTTCGGTCCATGTGGGACTTGAGATACCGTCATGGCCAGGCCCTGGTTCGGGTCATGATAAAGTTGGTATCAGAGCCCTAGATCCATAGTCAATTGAGTGTTGTTTTCTCATGGTTTAAATTGTGATTATATATGTTTTGATAATAGTTTTGCACATGTGGGTGCTTGGTAATAGTGATTTAAACTAAGGGGTCATGGTTAACCCTAACTTGATGGTTTTTGGCTTGAATAATGGTTTGATAATGGTATGCCCTCAACCTTTTTGTGAAATTACCTATGAGAATGATCTTGTCACATGTTGAATTATGTTTTGAACTAAGGCATTAACCTAATAACGTCCTTGGTTGGTAAATGGTTTTATGAAAGCATGGTTGGCCATAAATTGATTTGAATTGCTAAATGGGTTCGAGTCCTGATAACGCTCAACTTATACATCAAAGTGAGTGCAAGGCGGTCGTCGTTAATATATTTACCCAACTTTAGAGTTGGGGTCGAATCCACGAGGAACAATGTGGGTGGCGATCAAATTAATTTGAAATGATAGTTACAAGTTATATTCAAACAAAGGGTACAAAATGATTAAATGGGGGAGGTGAATTCCTATACTAACGTTTCTTTTTGGGATTTTCTAGTATAAATTCGGGGCTACGAATAATTAGAGTTTTAACAATTATGCACGAATATTAGGATTATGCATTACTAAGGGAGTGACAAGTGGGAGTTAGTCATCAACATCGATTTTGTAAGTCAAATATGGGTAGGTTTGGTTATAGATTTTGATGCTACTCTTTCAACAAAACACCAAACTTTCACCCATTGATAATTTCGAATACCTAATGGATGTGTTCAACAATTAGAAACCATAACCTTAATTTAGCCATCCCTATTTCTAGGATGACACCCAAGGCATAGTAAACCTCACTTTCACCCTTATTTCTAAGATAGTGAGAATTTAGCAAACTACACACATAATTGTCTATCATTGCTTTGGTATCCATATCCATCTTTCGAGGATGATATAGATTCCTAAACTTCACCCAAAATCCTTCTTTTGAAGATAGCCTTAGTTTTTTAGAACTTGGAGCTTTCACCCATCAAGCCCATGTGGGTATTTGGAGCTTTCACCCATCAAATCCCAACCAAAATAGCATAGCAAGAGTAGAATCCATAAACAAGAACTACCAAATAGATGCTAATAATCACAACCCACACACACTTAGACCCATATTCACACATAACCCCAAGAGGGAGATTTAGCTAGACATAAGATAAATAAGCATAGATACACCCATACTCTCCATTGAATTAATTTGTGGTAGATCTAAGCAAATGTTATTTTAAACTTTGGCTCCTCCACAATATCAACAATGGAAGTGGGCAAATATTCCACTTGGAAAGTCTCCAATGTATTCTTCATCCAAAATTTATACAATATTTTATTCTCAAAAAATGGAGGCTACAAAGTCTTAAGCTAAAACCTAGAAAAATTGGGGAAGAAAGAATGTGATAGAATTCAATGATACATCAAATTAGGTCTTGAGTCTTCTTTTGTTGGGCAAATTTGAGACATATTCATGCATTTACAGTTTTACCCTTGGGCTGAAACCCTACTAGGCCGCGATCGCGATGTCTTTAACGC
The DNA here is from genome assembly GCA_030864225.1 of Capsicum baccatum var. pendulum. Taxonomy (NCBI): domain Eukaryota; kingdom Viridiplantae; phylum Streptophyta; class Magnoliopsida; order Solanales; family Solanaceae; genus Capsicum; species Capsicum baccatum. The sequence continues at coordinate 166,372,769 of CM061560.1, forward strand.
GACCATGGTATAGAAATCACAGGAAATGCCACGTGATCACGGCACGTTGAACTGCTTAACTCGCTCGCAATTGTGATAACTGAGTCCATGTTCTGCTACAGGTCTTCAACTATACTTTTTTGCTTTCTTTTGTTCCTTTTTGTAGATCTTATCCATATCTTTTCATCTCATCACCTCTGTGTCTGCAGAATATGGATATTAGTGCATTCAATCACAATTATGTCTCACTTATTCATTCAAAATAAGGTAAGGTGCAAAAATGATGAGTGCAAATGAGTAGTAAAATCACCACTTATCAATACCTTCAACTTAAAGCATTTGCTTGTCCTCAAGCAACACTACCTCGTACCATGAGACACAATCTTTTATACCTAAACTTTATGTCTTAAAGATCACAATGACTTCAACCTTAGTCACTACCTCAAGTAGCTCATTGCACATGGGCTAAGCTATTTTCCACTACACCCCCCATCATAAGATGTTATATCCAAGGATGCACAAGACTTTAAAGAGTAACCAAGTAACAAAAATTAAAACTCTAGAAGTGACTCCCTTTTAACCACATCTAAGCGATACTCTACTCGACTCATTGCTCGGGAGGTGACAAAATCACACACCTCAATTTATTCATATACCAACCTCATAATAAAGAGAATTCTACATACCAAACTATCAAATATGCAATAAGGAATTTCAATTGCAAAAACTCTCTCCCTCTCAAAAGAAATTTCTAGGTAACAAGTGTGATACCATAGGATTGCCCCTATTTTCAATTGACACTACGAAGAAAGTACATGGTTGGAGATATCCAAGGACTTTCTAAGCTTATAAAATAGGTTTGATTTAGGGTAGGATATCATTTGGGAACATCATGGATACACCCTTCGTTGAACATCTATATCACACTTTTCAATCCTCCCTTTTGACTATAGGCCACTCCTCTTTATTTTCTATCATTTCATATGCTTACTTTTTACTTCCATTGTTAACCTATTTTCATGTATTTCTTTTTCTTTCAATTTCCATGTAATATTTTCTTTATTGAACCCTTGCTTTTTATAGTCATTTGTTTTCAATGGTTAAGCACTTAGGCATTTCACTAACAACTTTGTGGCCCCATACTTACTTCCATCAATCTTTCCACCCTCAACTTAGGATTTTAGCCTCAAGTTGCATTTTAAAGTTCAAGGAGGGTAGGGTTCAAAAGAGGGATAAAAAAATGGTTCACAACTTGTAATATGTTTGCCAAAGAAAGGCCCAAAGGCTCAAAATGGGTAACTAGTGATTTCATTTATGCATGGGTAGAATTTTTAGGCTAGAGTGGGTTTCCACGATCAAAAGGATGGCATAAGATCATTTCTTCAACCAACTATAATCCAAATTATCTTTGAAAGACTAACAGGGTCAATTTCTAGATAACATTAGTAAACAAGAGATAAATACAAACAGTTCACCACACATGGCATGCAAAATTTACTAAGGGGGCTCAATTTCCCCTCCCATGAGAGACAAAATTGGAGTATCTATCATTATTTACAAGTTAAAAACTTGTGGAGTCCCAAAAAGAAAAAATGTTTTGTGACAAAATTGCTCACGTTCATACCCTTGATTGTTTTTTGAAAAATTTTGGACGGAGGGGGTTGGTCATTTTACATTAGCACCACTCATATTTTACTAAACTATGGCCACAATCAAAGCATTAGACTTACATTTTGGCTCAAAATGGGAAAACCACCCATATGGATACTCAAACTTCACCAATTGTGTATAACGTGATCCCAATCAACAATGACATGGGTACTTAGAATTCCCCTGCATCTATATCTCAAAACCCAAACACGACACTTTACGCTTATTAAAAAAATGGAAAAACAAAAATAAAAATAGATAACTCATAAAATTTCTATGGCACGCACGTACTAAGTTCAAGTATTTTAAACCAATGAATACACACAAGAGTAGGGCCACACCCCCAACCGTATGACTTGTAGTGATCTCACTACACAGTTTAAAAGCACAAGAAGGGTTAAAGGGCTCCATAAAAGTGCATTGATAACCATGTTGAAAGCTGAGAGAGGCGAGCTCACGACCTGTTTGGTTCCATCGCGGTGTCGCGATTGTGGCCTGTGTCCTGCGATCACGGTACTTGATGCCATCTGCTCCTCTATTTTGACCTATATTTCTGCATGGCTGCTGCATTTTATAACTTTGTTTTTCCTTGTTTTTGCTTTTCAACCAGCCTCAAAGCACCTACAAAAGATTAGAATTTTGTGATTTATTCAAAAGTAAATCATGTAAACATGAAAATGATGGGTTGCCTCCCATCAACCTCTTGGTTTAATGTCGCGGCATAAGGCCTCTTTGATCCCTATTTGTGTCTCCACTTAGAGAATATGAATTTCTTGCTTAATTATTGATCATTACATCTTCTAGGTGCATTAGGAAAATATAGGGGTGTGATGATGTATGTTATATCACGCCACTTCGAAGACTTAAACCTTTTACCCAACTTTGTATTCATTTTGCGATTTGTCTTCTTGGGTAAAAGAGTGTGCATCAATAGGCCATTCCTTGTGCTTGGAAAGTTGAGTTCCTTGGACATTGATGTATAGGGCTCCATATGATCCGTTGGAGTGCCAAATTCTAAAATATAATGGTGGATTTCCCTCTCTTCACAATTTATCATTAACCCGAGTAGATAAACTTTCGTCTAATCTAACAAGCATAAGGTTGAAAAGTGGTTAGAATAGGGTCCCTCCATTAATTTAGGAATTACATCCAACTTAGCATAGCCACCACAAAATGAGCTAGAGCCATCATAAGAGATTTTCTTTGCTTCTTCTTTGGACTCTAGACCCATTTCCTTTATTATGGCTTCTTCTCCCTTGTATGAGTCGGATGATTGAGATGTCATTGAGGAATCTTTGCTACCAATCTTATCATCATAGCTTGGTTTGTCTTCATGATAAAACTCCTCTTGAGTAATAGGAAAGGTAGTAATAGTTTTAATTTTTTCTTCTTTGCCCAATAACTCTTCCTTGATACCCGTCCATTATTTGTACATGGATTTCATATTCTCCGACGTTGCATCTACTCAGTCCAAAATATTTTGGAGCATTGCTTCAAGATCGGTGGATTTGGATTGATGTTCTTTTTTTTCTTCATAGTACCTATCAAACTCATAAGAAGAGCTTGCAACTTGATTAGTATCATAGGGGGAGAGGGTGTTTAGACCTTCGTCCCAATGTCTTTGTAGATGGCCACGCATGGGAAACCGTACTCTTACTCAGATTGAGATGGTAAAATCTCACCTCGAGGAGCATACTTACAATCTCTCCTGAAGAGTGGTCAGTAACAATACGAACATAGGGGGTCACACTATGACTACCAATCATTAAACTTCTATTAGTCAGAAGAAGCCGTTAAGAAAAGTAACAATAAAGTAAAACCTACCTACAAAGAAAAATCATAAACAAATATTTACAAGCTTGAATTCAAGCAAGTAACTAAGATTGCAAACTAACTTAATACGTCAAATTATTCCCCGGCAACGATGCCATTTTTGATAATGCTCAACTTACAAGTCAAAGTAAGTGCAAGATGGTCATCGCCAATATATTTACCCAACTTTAGAGTCGGGGTTGAATCCACGAGGAACGATATGAGTGACGATCAAATTAATTTTAAATGATAGTTACAGGTTAAATTCAAATAAAGGGTACAAAAAGATAAAATGGGGGAAGTGAATTTCTACACTAATGTTTCTTTTTGGGATTCTATAGCATAAATTTGGGGCTATAAATAGTTAGACTTTTAACAATTATGCACGGATCTTGGGATTATGCATTACTAAGGGAGTGACATATGGGATTTAGTCATCAACATTGATTTAGTAAGTCAAATATGGGTAGGTTTGGTTATAGATTTTGATACTAGTCTTTCAGCAAAACACCAAACTTTCACCCATTGATCCTTTCGAACACCTAATGAATATGTTCAACAATTAGCAATCACAACCTCAGTTTAGGCATCCTTATTTCTAGGATGACACCCAAGTCATAGTCAGTATCACTTTCACCCTTATTTCTAAGATAGTGAGAATTTAGCACACTACACACATAACTATCTATCATTGCTTTGGTCTCCACCTCCCTCTTTCGAGGATGATATAGATTCCTAAACTTCACTCAAAACCCTTCTTTCAAAGACAGCCTTAGGTTTTTTAGAGCTTAGAGTTTTCACCCATCAAGCCCCTGTGGGTATTTGTAACTTTCACCCATCAAATGCTAACCGAAATAGCTTAGAAGTAATAGAACCCATAAACAAGAACTACCAAATAGATGCTAACAATCACAACCCACACACACTTAGATCTCTAATCACACATAACCCCAAGAGGGAGATTTAGCTACACATAATATAAATAAGCATAGATATACCCATAATCTCCATTGAATTAATTTGTGGTAGATTTAAGCGAATATTACTTCAAACTTGGATCCTCCACCATATAAACAATGGAAGTAAGCAAGTATTCCACTTGGAAAGTCTCCAATGCATTCTTTACCCAAAATTTATACAATATTTTCTTCTCCAAAAATGGAGGCTAAAAAGTCTCAAGCTAAAATGTAGAAAAATTAGGGAAGAAGGAATGACATGGAATTCAATAACACATTAAATTAGGGTTTGAGTCTTATTTTGTGGGGAAAATTTAGGACAGATTCGTGCATTTACATTTTTTCCTTGGGATGAAACCCCACTAGATTGCGATTGTAGTGTCTTTAACGAGACTGTGGTACAATGATTGTAGAAAATGCCATGCGATCATGGTACTTTAATCTGCTTGAATCAGCGTGATCGCAGGCTGATGCCTGCGATCCTGATAGCTATGGCCATGTTCTGCTCTAGGTCTTCAACTATACTTTTTTGCTTCCTTTTGTTCCTTTTTATAGTATCCATCCATATCTTTTCATCTCATCACTTTTTTGCCAGCAAAATGTGGATATTAGTGCATTTAATCACAATTGTGTCTCACTTATTCATTCTAAAGAAGGTAAGGTGCACAAATAATGAGTGCAAATGAGTGGTAAAATCAGCACTCATTAAGTCCCTAAATGTTGAATTAAATTGATGTCCTTGTTTAGACTATGGGTTCGAGCCCTAAAAGTTGATTAATAATGGTTATGGCATGTTGTACGCTTACAAGTGGGGTTGGTATGACGATACTAACAAGATACCTTTGGTATGTAATTGGATTAATGGTTGTGTATGTGAAATAAATGTTTTAATTTGGGCTTTAAAATGGGATGTGTAGCTGGTCCGTGAAAGTGGAGTCCATCAAACTAACACTGGAAACCATGCTAGTCGGTGCGGGTGTTTATATGACCTATAGGTTTGAGTCCCCCAAATGGATAGATGAATGGGTGGTTTGAGTCCCCATATTTTATACATTGGTGCTTAAGTCACCTTGATTATGTCAGGAGGTTTGAGTACCCCATAAATCTATATACAAATATGAATATTCTTTGGTTCATGAGACTTCACTCACTAGGGCCCTTCCATTTAGGGGAAAGCTGGGCTTATATAGCCCGTGGGTGCCTTGTTATATGACGGTTATGCTACATAGCCTAGGTTAAGGTTTTTAAATACATGTTAAACCTGGTTCTCTTTCCCGATATGACATATATATATATGTATGTGATTGTATATGATGATTTGACTTGGTTTTGAATGATGACATTATTTTATTCCTCTATCCCTGAGTTACTTGCTAAAACTCCAATCGCTAACTGTCTCCAGACGTTGTATTCCTACGCGATGGAGGTAACAAAACTTCTTCTACTTTTCCTGCATAGTGATTAGGTACGTGAGTTATTTTTTAAGGTGTCATTAAAGTAGTGAGCTTTCATATTCTGGAAGGCTTCATTTCTTGGTCTTTACATTCTATGTCTTAGACTTTATTTTGGCTACAGTCTGAAGCATGTCCCAACCTTTTATTGATTTTGGATTTTGTAGAGGTTTTATTGGATTATTGTGGACTTGGGTGTGTTGTTTTGGTGGATTGCCTCGGTGACAGATTCTTTTCCAATCACCTGTTATTTGTCTAGACATTTCATGAATAAATATTCGTCTTAGTTTACACTATCTTGTTATATGTTCAAAATTCATCCGACACTTGAGGTGGTTAAGCTGACTAGGTTAGGTGAAGGAGGTAATATTCGGTCAACATGGGACTGGAGATACTCATCACCGCCAGGATCTAGTTTGGGTCATCACATTTCTATAGTGTACATACACACAATAATTTTCATATATTTTTGTATATATTAGAAGGAGAGGTTTTAACATGTCTCCTTAATGTCAAAGAAATCCATCTGAAATGCATTTTAGTCATTGTATTTGGCAGACTTATAACGTGTCCTTGGCTTATAATACTTCACACATATGTTTAAGTTCTGACAAAGAAGCACAACTTGCCCATGTTTGGAGATTAGCTTCAAAAATAATTCTTGAAATCTAATTTTGACATATTTGTGGTGAAATTTGTTTATTTTCAAGAATTAGGGTTGGTCTGTATATATTTATGTTATCTTGTGGAATTTTGGTGTAATGCCTTGAGAATACCCCCTGGATGTCACACGGTACTTGAGACTATAAATAGTCCCAAGATAATCCATGATATCTAATTGGCACTGAACTCATAGTAAGGTAGACTAAGATATACACAACAAAAAAAAACCAATTTTAAAATCTTTCTTTTGAAATCTGACAACTTAGAAATCTCAATAAAATCAATTTAACTGAAGTTAACATTGTCTGAAAAGCCCTAAATCTTATAACTGAAAAATCACTAGGATAGACTCCATCTAATCCATAAAGGAAATAAAATAACTAACCAACATCCATAAAGTCTGAAATGCTAATAGACTAGATCCTCGAACTATGAGGACTCAACAAGTATACAGATGTAGGAGATGATGCCCACAATCAATCGTGCTATTAGGAACGAGCACTAGGACCTATATTATTAGACAATGTAGCACACAGACATATATATGGGTCAGCACTTCTAGATATACTGAGTATATGGGGGTGAATGCATAAATAAGACATAATTGAATACACTTTTAAATTATGCAAGATAAGTGTAAAAGGATTTATTGTCACGACCCAAACCAGGGTCTGGCCGTGACGAGTATTTCAAACCATGGACGCCCGAAACCCTATCTGTCTGGTAATCATGCACCTAATTCATATGATCAAAGTAATACGGAAGAAACAAAATATTCAGAAATATGCTCATAAATATGAAAAGAAACAATAACAGGGAAATAAGGTTCCCCCAACATCAATCAACCTCTAAACAGGGAAAATCTATAACAAATGACTGAGTCAAATAACTGCATATAAACTGGGACAAGGCCCCCAGTAGACCCCCAAAACTAATTATAAGATAAAAAAACTGCAAGACATAAGACCTTTCAAAACATAGAAGGCTCACCACTTGTCTTTGCAACTCTGTCTGAATGATCTACTGATTCTCTTGACCCCTAAACTAGGCCTCTGAACCTAAGAGGTTGGAGAGGGGAGGGGGTCAACACAAAAGTACTAGAATGCAGAGATATCAAAACAAATCATAATATTTTTACAAAATATAGTTGAGAGCCATTATAAAGCAATTTCGTATCAAATCATTTGAAAACACATGGGCATAATGCAATAGTTTCTCAACAACAATGCAATGTAACTGAGCTAGGTGGAATACCCTACATAATTTACACCAACTATCTAACCTTGGTTGCCGCCGAGATTAGAGTATAAGTGAGGGAGAGAAACTCAAGACCACAAAGCATGGTGTCTCGACCCACTGGTAGTTCCTAAGATCACTTAGCCTAGGCTCCTACCTATAGTCCAAATTTGGGAATGACATAAATTCAAGTACACAAGGTCACTTATCTTGGTACCAAAATTCCATGTCGGCAAACACGTTTTCCAGCGATGAGCCCTTACACTCAAACGCCTTTTTCGAGCATCCACCTTTCTCATGTAAAATCAATTCATTCAAATTTCCTCTGATTCAATAACATATCATGTTCTGCAGGGTATCGTCATACCCGAATTGCAAGTCCTCAATATCACTTCCACATATGCATAATCATGTAAAAACCAAGGTGCTTCATCATTTACAAGTGGTAAACAATATTTATTTCAAATTTATGCTCTCTTTTGTTGGTCACAATATGATATGGGGTATCAAGACATTATCATGGGAATTTGAAAGCAATTTATCATTCATATTTTCACACTATTTTCAAAACTTCTCAAAACTATTTTCACACTCAGACCACACAAACTTTATTTTATCTGAGTTAGTTTAGTAAGTGGAGAAGCTATGGAAGAAAAACTCTCTATGAACCTTCTGTAATACCCCGCCTATCCTAAGAAGCTCCAAATATCAGTTGGAGTTGTGGGTCTGGGCCATTTTCTCACTGCTTTAACTTTCTGGGGATCCACTCTTATCCCGTCACTGGACATAATATGCCCCAAGAAGGCAATAGCGTCTAACCAGAATTCACACTTAGAAAATTTGGCATACAACTGATGATCCTTAAGGGTCTGAAGAATGATTTAGAGGTGATTGGCGTGATCCTCTTTACTTTTAGAATAGATCAGAATATCATCAATAAACACAATTACGAACAAGTTAAAAAAGTTATGGAACACTCTATTTATAAGATCCATAAGGCTGCAAGGGTGTTAGTCAACCCGAAGGACATGCCTAGAAATTTGTAGTGACCATATCGGGTTCAGAAGGCTGTCTTGGGAACGTCTGACTCCCTAACTTTCAACTGATGATAACCTGAATAAAGATCTATTTTTGAAAAACACTTGGCACACTGAAGCTGGTAAAAAAGGTCGTCAATCCTAGGAAGAGGATATTTATTTTTAATTATGACCTTATTCAACTGGCGGTAGTCTATACATATACGAAGGGACCTATCCTTCTTTTACACGAAGAGCACGGGTGCATCCCATGGAGAAACACTAGGACGAATAAAACCTTTGTCTAGGAGGTCTGCAAGCCATTTCTTTAACTCCTTTAGTTCCACAGGAGCCATTCTATATGGCGAAATAGAAATAGGACGAGTGTCTGGAAACACATCAATGCCAAAATCTATCTCCCTATTAGGGGGTATCCCTGGGAGATCTTTGAGAAAGACTTCTGGGAATTCATTCACTACAGGGATTGACTGCAGAGGAAGATTTTCAACTTTTAAATCTTTAACTCAAATTAGATGGTACATATAACCTTTGGAGATAAGCTTTCGGGCCCTAAGATAAGAGATAAAGTGACCTCAAGGTTCCACGGAACTCCCTTGCTATACAATTGGTGTCTTATTCGGGAAAGAAAAAGTGACCTTTTGAGTTATGCAATCAAGGGTGGCATAACACGAATGGGGCCATTCTATCCCAAAAATGGCATTAAAATCTATCATATCAAGTTCTATAAGGTCTACCACAGTTTCCCTACTATGAATAGACATGACACTTTCTATACACCCTTCTGGCAACGACAGAATCACCTACAGAAGTAGAAACAAAGAAGCGTTCTACAATAACTTCAGGCTCAAACCCAAAATGAACAGCTACATAAGGGGTCATATAAGATAAAGTAGACACGGTATCAAGCAATACATAAACATCATGAGAGAAGATTCATAACATACCTATGACAACATCTGGAAAATCTTCCATCCCTTGGCGGTTAGTCAAAGAATATAATCGATTGTGACTGCTCCCGGCAGCTGAAGGGGCACCCTTAGGAAGAGGAGATGTGGAGGCGGCTTGGGACTTAGCCCTTCTGCCCCCTCCCCTGCATTTCCTCCAACAGAAGGACATTCTCTCTGAAGGTAATCCACTTTGAAATAAGTATAGAAGTTTCTCCCCTCAAACCAACACTTCCCTAGATGATTCCTTCCATAAACCTTGTACCATGGATAAGTACAACGTTTCTGGGCCACGCTGCCCTGAGACTATGTACCTAGAGCTTTGGATCTATGCGGAGTCTAAAAACTTTGAGTTTGTCTATCTGTCGATGGTCTGGGTGCTGGGGCACTGGCTGCTGACTGTGCACTATTCCAAAACATCTTCTTCTTCGACCACTTATTACCCCAGTTACCACTTTGCAGCTGACTTTGGTGCTGGTCCGCAGATTTAGCTCTCTTAGCCTATCTGTCTTTCTCTCTTGATTCAATAATCTTTTTCTTCTTCTCTTCCAACTACTGCATATGAACGATTAGTCGAGTAAAGTCTAACTCTTTATTCAACATAGCCCCTGGAAATCAAGTGCCAGGTTATCTGCAAGGCCAGAGGTAAAGTTACTTATCCAGGATCTAATATTACTAGTCAACTCTGGTGCATAGCGGGCTAGTATATTAAACTTCAAAGTGTACTCCTGGACACTCATACTGCCCTGCTTCAGATTCGTAAATTCTTCTGCTTTGGTCTCCCTCAACTCTAGAGGAAAGAATTGATCAAGGAAAGCTTTCATAAATTCTTCCCAAACTGTGGGCTCAGTACTCTCACCTTTTGCATTTTCCCAGTCGGCATACCACTGATTTGCAATGTCCTTGATCTGATAGGTTGCTAGTTCCACCCCTTCAACTTCATACACATGCATCACCTTAAAGATCTTTTCAATCTCATCCATGAACACTTGTGGATCTTCCTCCACCTTGGTGCTAGTGAACTTAAGTGGGTTTATCTTCATAAAATGTCCTACCCTAGTAGACTCAGACGTAACAGATGCAGACCTAACATCTTCTAATCGTTGATCCTGGTTAGATAACAACTGTGCCAATATATAAATAGAATGTCTGAATTCTGTAATTAAAATATCTCCCTGAGAAGTTGGGGGGCGGTTGACATTAGTCTTCGAAGCCCAAGGCGAACTGGTTGGGATTGGAGAGATTCCCAGAGTAGGGATAAATTCTAGAGTGTGAGCTCTATTACGGGTCTGCATCTTATGGGTGGGACAGACCTCATCTGCCTGAGCATTCTTATTGATGATACGACGTGGATGAATAAGTGTTTCTGAAACACAATTGATCATTAATTAGGGGACAGTTCAGACTCTGAAGCACGAAGTAAATCACAAAGAAGGGAAACATTTCCTAAATGCCTGGCAGCCTCCTGCTTATAAGTGTGGTGCACTACACACCCATAAATAGGACTCTACCCAATGCGATTTTGCAGATACGCTGGGACCATGAACCGTGCTCTGATACCAAGTTTGTCACGACTTGAACCAGGGTCTGGCCGTGACAAGCATTTCAAACCATGGAGGCCCAAAACACCCCTATCTATCTGGTAATCATGAACCTAATTTATATGATCAAAGTGATGCAGAAAAAACACAATAATTTGAAAGCATGGTCATAAATATGAAAAGAAACAATAACGGGGAAATAAGGTTCCCCTAACATCAATAAACCTCTAAACAACTATCTGCGAAAATCTCTAACAAATGACTGAGTCAAGTAACTGTATATAAACTGGGACAAGGCCCCCAGTAGACCCCCAAAACTAATTATAAGATAAAACAACTGCAGTACATAAGACCTTCGATAACATAGAAGGCTCACCACTTGTCTCTGCAACTCTATCTGAATGATCTACTAATTATCTTGACCCCTAGACTGGGCTTCTGAACCTGAGAGGTTGGAGAGGGAGGGGATCAACACAAAAGTACTGGCACGCAGAGATATAAAAAAAACATAATATTTTTACAAAATATATTTAAGAGCCATTGTAAAGAAATTTGGTATCAAATCAGTGGAAAAAACATGAGCATAATGCAATAGTTTCTCAATAACAATGAAATGCAACTGATCTAGGTGGAATACCCTACATAATTTACACCAACTGTCTAACCTCAGTTGCCACCGAGATTAGAGTATAAGTAAGGGAGAGACACTCAAGACCACAAAGCATGGTGTCTCGACCCACTGGTAGTACCCAAGATTACTTAGCCTGGGCTCTTACCTATAGTCCCAATTTGGGAATGACATAAAGTCAAGTACACAAGATTACTTATCCTGGGGAACTCTCCTGCTCCTAATGGGATGGTAAATCATAAAATCAATTTTAGCATTGTCTGCCACTGGTTTTAGATGATGCACCCTGTGGAGGAGTTGGACGACCTGGCTGAGCTTTCGGGTTCGTGACATAAGTCTGAATATGAACATCTCCACTCCCTTGCTTCGCCTACGGATATTTCTTAATCTTGTGGATTATCTTGCCATAACCTTAGCAACCCCCTTTGACCATCAAACACTCACCAGGATGGGTCCTACCATACTTTTCACACGTCGGATATGTAGGCCTCCCAGCCATACTTTTATGATATCTCGAATTCAAACTTCTGCCCACTGCTCTTGCATGGTCCTGGGTGAAGGGGCACTAGCTGAGGGTAGTGCAGGTATTGGTGAGTAACCCTGGAGCTGTGAAATACCTCCTCCCCCAACTCTGCTGACTATACTTAAAAGAATTAGTCTTAGCCCTTTTGTTCCTTCTCTCTTATTCCTTCAACTTTTTTACCTCAATCTATTGAGCATGAGTCATCAACCGAGCGATATCCATATCCCTGATTAACATGGCAGTCCTACACTCATTGACTATAAAATTATACACTTCAGTGACAAACTTACTCATACGAGCTCTGGAGTCAGGCAACAACTCTAAAGCATACTTAGTTAACTGAGTGAACTTAATGGAGTACTCCTTCACTGACATAGAACCCTACCTTAGGTTTATAAAATCCTCCACCTTGCCCCCTATAACTTCGCGAGGAAAGAACCTATCCAGAAAAGCACTTTGAAACACCTACCAACTTATAGGCACAACATCCTCACTTGACCATCCTTCCACATAGTAACCCAATCATAAGCAACATCATTCAACAGATAAGAAACCAACTCTACACTCTCTTTTTTAGTAACATACATAAATTTTGTAGTCTTTTTCACCCTATCAATAAAAAATTGGGGATCCTCATTCACCTTTGAGCCCAAGAATTTAGGTGGGTTCATCCTCATAAAGTTCCTAATTCTGGCTGCAGGAGTGTTACTATTCTGCCGAAGTAGGACTGTTACTGGCTGGTGTATCTTTGAACATTTACATTCACATCCTAGGTTAACACTTGGAATATAACCCCAAACTTGACATATGGAACATTTTTGTTTAGAGGGTATGCAGGTGGGGGTGGGGTTGTGACAGTTCCCAAGTGCACATGCAAGTGTATATGGTCTACCAAATAATATAGTGGCATTCAAGAAAGCCAAATATTGATCCCATAGGGATTTGTTCCAACAACTATTCAATTTCAGTTCACAATTCAGATTTAATTGGTGCAGGAGTAACCTAAAAGAGAGTTTTAGATAATTATAAACTAAAAGTAAAAGTAAATAACATGTACAGTAAAAGACTTGAGACAATCAATAGGAGAAAACCCAGGGTTAAAGCACTTCAAAAAATCATACTATATTATTAAACTTTATTCATTAACTTTCTTAACATGGTTGTTGATTCGTAGGGATAATCGCATGATCATGGTCTCCCGACCTGTAATCCTTTACCTAACTTGGACATTACAACTACATCATTGAGCTGAGATGTAATAATCCAATTAAGTTCTTCAAGATATCATCCTATGTGTGAATCAAGTAAGCCTTTTAGGTACATTCCTGTCCTAGATGCTAATATGAATTTCTTATTTTAGGAAAGAGTACGAACCTTACTTTGTTTATCCCCACATTCTATCTCCCTATTCCCTCTCTCGAGATCACAAGGTTGACAATTGATGTATTCTAAGGGTCATCTATCCTCAAAATACTTAAATTAAGAATAAACAAACAACCAATAACGATAAGCAAATCATACAAAATTAATTCAAAACACTAATACTCATGTTCTTGGCCTTAACCCCAAAAAGGGAGTGCTTAGCCACTCATAGTCATAATCATCATCAAAATAATTGTATGAAGGATAAAAAAACATAAAGAAGCTAAATTAAAGTAATGAAAACCTAAAAATAAAGTTTCAGCAACCTCTAAATTGTCAAAAATGTCAAAAGATACCCAACAAAAGTGTTTAAGGTCATGTATTTATAGAAGAAGGAAATTACCATATGGGATTAAGGGGCGTCGCCCTTTCTATAGCATAGGAGTAGAGGGGGCGCCACTTGGTCTATTACACTGCTCCACTGGAGGCTTAGCCTGCTATATTGCACTGAAATGTAGGGGGCTATGCCTGCTATATTGCACCACAATGGCTGGGGCTATGCATGCTTATCACGGGCAGACACTGTAACTTTTCATCCAAATTTTGGTTAAGTCTTTATCGTTCAATCTTTCATCCCTTGTCTTGTGGTATATTTCTAATGGATTTCAAGCCTTTATATCATCAATATCTAACCATATTTAGCTTACAAAGCTTCCTACATAATTACACACCGTGGATTAGAGATCATAACAACACAATATCCATAACAATAAATCAAAACAAGAGCTAAGACTAGGCTAGTTCATATTGATCTTCAACTTATTGTTCCACCTCTACACTTAATAAAATTGAGCTTTGCACATAACCAAAAAGTTGTTCCACATATAGTCACACATTTAAACCATTTGGAACACATTAATCACACTAGAATTCCATGAAACCAACTAGTCACACACCTAGCTCAAGCTAGTAAAACTAGTTATCTCAATTGAACTCTAAATAACTCAACTAAGTACAAACTTGTTGGAAAACACCTTTAACCATTGTAATCACGTCCTTGAACACTTATATGCTTCTTTATATCAAAATTAACACATTAAGCACACAAGTTATCCTCAAAATAAGACTAAACAAGCTAGAATAGTAATTGTCACTCATCAAAGTGATTGCCATTACTTGTTTTGGAGGTTTTTCATTGAGCCCTTTACCACTCATCAAAGTGATTGCCATTACTTGTTTTGGATTTTCTGTATCTACTGGCAAACCACCTTGAGGCCTGGTATTTAGTGTCTATTGTAGTTGCCCTAACTGCAACTCTAAGCTTCTTGTGGCTGCTTGCTGATTCTTTAATTCTGCTTGTTGACTTTTAATGTCTGCAGACATTTGTGCTTGACTAGCTAAAAGTTGTTTCATTATTTTCTCCACGTTGCTAGTTGACTAATTTGGTTGAGCCTATTATAATGGGGTATTCCATGTCTGAATTGGTGGCTGAGTCTGCCACTTCATTTTGTAGGCGTTACCATAATTAGGACTTTGAACATTACCCATATAAATTAGCAATTCTAGATTTATAGCACACATAACGACTGAATATCCACTGTTATCTCAAACTTTATACCAATCTGTAGCTTGTTGGATTGCATTGATTATGGCTGCAAGTTGTGCTACTCCCAACTTTAGACTGCTTATTTGATTT
This sequence comes from Capsicum baccatum var. pendulum, assembly GCA_030864225.1. Taxonomy (NCBI): domain Eukaryota; kingdom Viridiplantae; phylum Streptophyta; class Magnoliopsida; order Solanales; family Solanaceae; genus Capsicum; species Capsicum baccatum. The sequence goes on from CM061560.1 coordinate 166,388,247, forward strand.
TGCAATGCAGAGATCTGAACATATATGGCAGTAAATTGGTCAACCTCCAATACCCTTGCAATTCATTTTGTTGAACTTCTAGAATCTGAATGCCACTCGAGATTCCCTTGAGCTATGCAGTTCAATAAAGTATCCAAGTCATCATATATCATCTCAGGAGCTTGACCAGCAATAGCTGAATCTAGCAATATTTTTGTTTTATGATCAAGAGTCTCTACAAAAGTATGATCCAATACCTTATTGGACTATTGATGTTATGGACAATCCCGAAGAAGTTCCTTAAAACGCTCCCAAGCATGGTATGAATTCTAGTTTGGCTTCTGTTTGAAGCAACCAATCTTACTGCAAAGTATCATAGTCTTTCCAGCTAAAAACAACAAATGAGAAATTTTTGTGCCATGTTGTCCTATGATGTGATTGAATTTGCAGGCTCCACATTCAACTACTTTTTTGCTTCTTCTGATAGTAAAAAGAGGAATAACGTCATCCTCACATAGTCTTCATTCACACCCATGGGGATGAATGAGTCACTGATTTCCAAAAAAGTTTGCAAATGGACATGTGGATCTTTATGTGAAAGCCCCGTTAACTGTCCACTACTAATAAGAACCTGTACCATGTTCTATTTGAGCTCAAAATTATCTCCAGCTGGCGGCTTCTAAAAGGAGGAGGTCAAATTTGTTGGAAGTGGGATTGCCACTTCTCTAACTATTCTACAGGATGCTTATTCTTCAGCCATAGAGCATGATTTTCTTGATCTTCTACGATTTAAGGAATACGTCATAAAAGGATTGCTTCTCTTCTTTGTTGATGGAACAGATGCTCAGGTTAGGAGTTTGGTTCAACTAAGTCCTGATCCCTTGCCATCTTACTACTTTGTAAACTTATTTACTACAAATACAAAACACATACGAAGCATAAAAACACCAAAGAAATCTAAAAGTAAAACTAAAAATAAAACAATTGCCAAAAATAAATCATGGCATCCCGACCTCTAATCGTTTACCTAACTTGTACATTACAACTACATCATTGAGAGGGGATGTAATAATCCAATTAAGTTCTTGAACCTATCATCCTATATGTGAATCAATTAAGGATTCTAGGTACATCCCTGTCCTAGACGCTAATTCAAATTTCCTATTTCAGAAAAGAGGACAAACCCTACTTTGTTTATCCTCACCTTCTATATCCCTATTCCCTCTTCCGAGATCACAAGGTTGACAATTGATGTATTCTAAGGGTAGTCAATCCTCAAAATACTTAAATCAAGAATAAATGAACAACCAATAATGATAAGCAAATCATACAAAATTAATTCAAAACACTAATACTCATGTTCTTGGCCTTAACCCCAAAAAGGGAGTGCTTAGCCACTCATAGTCATAATAATCATCAAAATAATTATATGAATGATAAAGAAGCTAAATTAAAGTAATTAAAACCTAAAAACAAAGTTTCAGAAGACCCTAAATTGTCCTAAATATATAAAGATACCCAAAAAAAGTTTTTAAGGTAAAGTATTTATAGTAGAAAGAAATTGCCATGTGGGATTAAGGGGGGGTTGCCCGTTCTAGAGGATGGGAGTAGAGGGGGTTCCACTTGGTATATTTCCCCACTCCATATTAGGCTTAGCCTTATATATTGGACTACAATGGAAGGGTTTGTACCTGCTATCTTTCACCGTAATGGCTGGGGTGACGCATGCTTATCGAGGGCAGCCCCTAGAACTTGCTATCCAAATTTTTGTTAAGTCTTTATCATCCAATATTTCATCCCTTGTCTTATGGTGTATTTACAATGGATTTCAAACCTTTATATCATCAATATATCACCATATTCATCTTAAATATCTTCCTACATAATAACACACCATGGATTAGAGATCATAACAACACAATATCCATAACGATGAATCAAAACAAGAGCTTAGACTAGGCTAGTTCATGTTGATCTTCAACTTATTATTCCACCTCTATTGAACTTTGCATATCACCAACAAGTTGTTCCTGATATAATCACACATTTAAACAATTTGGAACTCACTAAACTCACTAGAATTCCATGAAACCAACTAGACACACACCTAGATCAAGCTAGTAAAACTAGTTATCTCGATTGAACTCTAAATTACTCAATTAAGTACAAAATTGTTGGAAAACACCTTTAACCATTGTAATCACGTCCTTAAACAATTATATTCTTCTTTATATCATAATTAACACATTTAAAACACAAGTTATCCTCTAAAAAAGACTAAATAAGCTAGAATAGTAACACTAAAGTGCATAAATACACCCAACATCAGGCTGGATGATCCTCGTTTCTGCGTGCGTATGCTCTATGAGGAGGCATTCTTTGTCACGTGAAAGCACGAATTAGAGTAGATACAAATAACCTCAAAGAAAGATAGAGATCATGAAAGAAGGGATAATTCCTAATACATCACGTAGCCTCTTGCTCATAGGTGTGGCGCGTTTCACACTCATAATCAAGACTTTATGTAATGTGGCTTGTTAGACTCTCTAGGACTCTTTAAAAGAATAGGCTTTGATACCAAGTTTGTAACACCTCGAGAATTCCTCCTAGATGTCACACGGTGCTTGAGACTATGAATAGTCCCAAGCTAACCGATGATATATAATTAGCACTGAACTCATAGGAAGGTAGACTAAGATATACACAATGACCAAAAGAAACCAATTTAAAAATCTCTGTTTTGAAATTTTACAACTTAGAAATCTCAATAAAATCTCTTTAATTGAAGTAAACATTGTCTGACAAGCCCTTAATGTTATAACTGAAAAGTCACTAGGACAGACCCCAGTTGAACCATAAAGAAAATGAAATAACTAAGCAATATCCATAAAGTCTGAAATGCTAATAGACTTGGTCCTCGAAATATGAAGACTCACCAAGTATATGGATGTAGGAGATGATACCCTCAATCAATTGTGCTGCTGAGAATGAGCACCAGGAGATCCATTATCTGACAATGTAGCACATAGACATATATGTGGGTCAGTACTTCTAGAATGTACCGAGTATGTAGGGGTGAATTGACATGACCCAAAATAGGGCCTGGCCATGTCGGGTATCTTAAGTACTATATGGAGCAGAGATTACCCCCTGCACCTAACTAATCCAAACATAACACACCCAAATTCAGATGAATTCCAAACATAGAAATAATATAGCGTGCAATAGCTTAAGAAGGTTTTAATGTATGTCCATTACCAACCCCCGATGACCGTCCGACACTGCCTAATAACCCCAATAGTCCAAACAAATCCTTTTAAATAATAATCCAAAACTAAATATCAATAAATTATCGGGACACACCCCCGACTATAGCCAAAAATAGTATCCAATAGACTATAACTCAAAAGAAAACATAATCCTGAAATATAGCCTTATGAAGCATGGAATATCACCGCTTCAAGTCGATTGTCAGTCAATTTGAATCACTGAGCAGGAGAAGTAGAAGTATCGCCAAATCATGCATCACATGGGGATACAACGTACATAGACAATTAGTGGTTGGAGCGCTAGCATCTAACTCAGGAATAAGGATAACATAATGACATAATCCACAGTTCAAAATCATTCCACAAATCAATGCACAAAATCAAATGCATAAACATCTATATATATCACATGTCAGGATAGGGAATAAGGTTTTGCATGCACTTTTCAAACATTATCCTAGATTGTGTAGCTGAATAATCATATATAGTACCCACGGGATAAAGGTTCCCATCTCTCACCCCCTAGTTGAGCCCTAGTGTGTGTAGCAGTACAAACTAGAGAATAATCCCATATATATATATATATATGCATGCGAGGGACTTGAACCTCCGTACATATACTATGGTAACTTAAGAACCCAATCATATAATTATTTATGGGGTACTCAAACCTCCCTAATCATGAAATAATAATAAGGGGGACTCGAACCTCCCTGGTTACTTTGACCCTTGCATTGGCAAATGCGATTTCTAGTATCGGTCACCCAGACCTCTAATTTCACGACTCAGCTGCACAACCCTTATTAAAGCCCAATTAAAACATTTATCCCATAATCCCATTCATGAACCACATTTCATATTAAGGCATATATTATTGGTATCGTCATAACAGCTACACTTGTAAGGTAACACATCATGCCAAAATAATTTCCATTAACTCAGAGAAAATAACTCTCTTTGTTCATTAGTAAAAGGTGGGGGAACACCGGCTCCTTTGTTTATTAAATCAGACCATTGTGTTTCAAATACTCTTTATATAATGTAATAGATTAGGACTATTTAAATTGTAAGAATTTTCACCTTTCTCATAACTCAAAACCAATTTCATATTATGGGTTAGGATCATAACCACTTCAAAATTCACAAGTTTGGGAAATAACAATTTCCTTGTTCATTCACCATATCCATGCACCCATAAGTTCAAAACCATATTTAAATAATGACTAATCATAATTAAACCATGGGAAAACATTGTCTAGCAATAAGCATTCTAAACCCACAACCCTTGTTTCAAAACCTAAACAATTCCATGTGAATAACATTTTAATACATATGTTTTTGAAGAAATTAACAATGAGGGAAGAGTCACATGCCTAATACGCCCAAATTATATCTTTCTTTTGAAAGTGCAACCAGTTGTTTCCAAATATATAACCTAACTAGGTTGGGGTCGAATCCCACAGGGAATATGGTGTTGATTAAGATGATTTGTGATTTAACTGAATAATAGTCAGCAGTTTTCTTTAAAGGGGTTTTTTATCATAACAATTTATGTTCAACGTTTTAATTTTTCTCAGAAACTCAAAGTTAATATTGTGGAATTTCAAATCAATAATGAATTCGAACTAGTGTTGTGATCACTATGATTAATATCAATGTTAATTAGTTGTTAAGGAGTATGATTCTCATGACTTGTGGGGAACACCAAATTATCAATGCCTATAATTTGTCTAAGTATTTTTCAACCTACTTAGATATTGAGTTCCCTAATTCTTCCAAACTTAGAGAAACTTACTATTCTTGTTGGTTTTATTTCGAGTTGATTAATCTTGTCACAACATTAACCATTAGATGGAAAGTTTATATTTCAAATACTCATTGGTAATTCACTACCCTTAATCAATTTCTTATTTCAAGAAAATAAATGTAAGGCATGTTCTATTATTTGCAACTAATAGAAAACAATTAATACAATAGAATTACCATGATGAATCCCGCAATCATTCGAATCTAACCCAAACTAATAAATAAATAATGTATTAACCTAGAAAAGTTCTGGATGCATGCACACAATAAGAAAGTAGTACAAAGACCTCACAAACTCATGACATAGAATCGTAATGTCATCACCAACCATTCAATTAATACTCAAGTTTAAGTAGAGGTTGCCATATTTCTACACTTTTATAGACAAATATGGTTTCCCCATATACCACTTAAGTATCAATCTCACACAACAAAGCAGATTTTGATGGGTCAACAATTTCAAAACATGGAAAAAAAAACATTTACTATTCATTCATGCCACTTTTTTTGTATTAATAATACATAAACTACAAACAAAACTTATCCTAAAATTCCTAAACATGCTGGTTCTCTAGATAGCTCATAAGGAAATAAAACACATGCAATAAACTCATGAGGTTTCAAGTACCTCACCACACAATAAAAACCATGAATTTTCCTTAATGAATTATTACCGAAATTAAGGACATGTGTGAAGGCAAACCTACAGCGTCCTAGGTGCTTGTGTCATGCGACACTGAGTGTGCGGCTGAATCAATAGCAGTAAGATCATCAATAATAGCACCAGGTTCCACTGATGCACTCAAAATAGTGGTTGGTGAAGTAGATTACTCCCCAATAGTATCAATAGTACCTACTTCTTTAGGTGGTCCACTTGCGGAGGCTCCTACAGCTCTAGACCGCAATGCTTCTTCTATTGGTTCATTCGCTTCCTTTAATTTCTTCATTTCTTTTTTAACTATTTTCTCTCTTTATTATTTTTCTTCTCAATCTTTTTCTTCTCTTCACTCTAACTTTTTTTCTTTTGCCTTTTCCTTTTGAATCAACTGGTTTTCTAGTGATATCATACAAGCCTTTTTTCTCTTCTTCTGATTTCATATTACTTGGGACTGAGAATGTTAGTGTTTGCTGGCTATGTAGAGCTATGACATCTGCTCTTGCTCTTTCTAATGCTGCCTCAAATTGAGTAAGATCAGGAATAGTCATCTTGCTTAATCTCCCATTAACCCGATATTTAATATTATAAATGCACCTATGATATTTACATAAGGTGCAACAACTTCTTTTATTTCTTTGTCAATAAATGGCTTAAATTATTTTGTGAACACCTTTAACTAAGTATCAAATCTCTTTCTTTGTTTGACCATCTTCTTAAAATTTTGAGGGGTGAGAGCATACTCAGAAACAAAAGCTGTGAGTACTGCTGGTTCTTCCATCTCGAGTTTAGGCACTATACATGCAGATGAAATATCATAAAAATATTTTGGTAATGATGTTTGTAAACCTTTTATAGATCTAGATACAGGTGCAGGTTCTTCAATTTTCTCTATTATTGGAGTATCATCTCCCAAACTAGCTTCCTTACCTAACCTCAATATAGGCATACTTTTATCTCTCCAATCAAAATTATGTGTCTTTACTCTCTTTAACTTATTTTACAGTCCTAAAATCAATGGAACACGAGCTTCCCCACATATCCTAGCGATCAAACAAGGAAAAAGATAAGTTCTATTAGTCATTATTGCTTAAATTTTGATTTCATCCTCAATTATCTCTCCCAAATTTAATGGGAAACCAGACATGAAATTTGCTTCCAACACTGCCCTATCATCACCCAATGTCACTTGCTGTCATCATTAATCGGCCTTGCACAAATCCTCACCAGAACTTTGCCATATGAAATAATGTATTTTTTATAATTCTTCCACTTAGGTAATTCACCCACTCCGGTTCTCCTTTTGCTAACACTTATGCTAACCAAGGGCGTTGATTATCTGTCACACCGCCTGTGATAGAATTTAGGAGTAGTGGTTAGAGGCATGAAATCCGCTCTATGTAAAAATCTATTAATAGTGCAATCGGACACATACACCATAACCTTTTGCACTGGTAGCCGATCCATGTTTGGAATTCCCATAGCCCTCTTTTGTTTCTTGCATATATTCTCTAAGGACGCAACATAGTTTGCATAAAATTCCCTCATAATAATCAAATAATAGAATTCTCTTCATCTGGTAGTCCATTTTAGATCATACGCTTTGAGTGTTCTTTTCATTTGAGGGTACTTGCTTAGCCCAGATGTAATGATTTTGACTTCTTCAAACAAAGGCCTTTTTATATTCCATCTCCCGGTGGATTCCGATCCTTCATGATAGATTTTTGATGAGCCTTCCACTTTCCATCTCACGCTATCTCAAATGCCTGGGTTCTTACTCTTGATCACATCACCCTGCATTAGCAAATTCTCTTCCACATGCTATTATGAAGCATGAGAATTTGTTTATTCAGAACTCTCATTGTTTGAGCTGGACTTACTCTCAAGAGCTACTACCCTCTTGTCATACTAGAGGGTTGGTACCATCATATGAAAGCTCTGCCTTGTACGGTAGCCTTGCTGTCCAACTTCTTCTTGTTCATTCTCAGAATTGTTAAGCAATCTCTAAGTTGAGGTGGTTTTTATTACTCTCTTGCTAGTACGCTTTTGTTGACCTTTTGGAGGCATAGCTTTGTCTGCATCAATAACCCAAGTCAGTATGTGTACAGTACGGACAGAATGCATGGAGACTTGGTAAATAACTTAGCTGTCAAGTACTTTGTTTACCCTAAAGAAATATCAATAAATCTATATGAATGTATGCGATAACTTAGTTGACAAGTCATCACTTAGGTGATGGATTATCAGCTTAGTCATCACCCTTAAATAGAAACCATATCACTTCAGACTCATAGGTGACAACTTTAGGTGATATATCATCACTTAGGTAAGGGGTTATCAGCCTAGTCGTCACCCTTAAGCAGAATCCTGCACATCTCAAAATCATAGGTGACGACTTTAGGTGATAATTCATCACTTAGGTGACAACTTATTAGCCTTGTTGTCACTATCATGAAGAATCCACATACCTCAAATTCAAATATGATGACTTAGGTGACAAGTCATCACTTAATTGATGGATTATCAGCATCATCATCAACCTAAAATAGATTATGATGCATTTCTATCTCTATTTTACGGACTAGGTTTTGATAATTTCGTCAGCCAATTGATAATTTATCAACCCTAATCATCAATTCCTAATCATGTTATACCATCAATTTAATTCAATAAGCTTAGAAAATTTTTGGCACAGGTGATTACTAGTTTCCCACTAGATTATTAAAGTTCAATCTTTCACAAGAAAAAACAACTTTAGAACTTAATGGGAATTTTCTCATAAGCAACTTTTGACAATACAAATTTCTTTTGATTTATATGTACTAAGCAAACTTTGCATTGAGTAAAGTTGTTCATAAGAACCTTGTAATCATTTATGCACAATTTTGAATTAAATTCTCCTTTCTACAAAATAAAGAGGGCAACTTTTAAACATACCTTGAAGATGACTTGAAGTAGCACAACCCGACTTGTGAATATTTAGGTTGAGCACGAAAAATAAGAACTTTGTTATTTTTAAATTTCATATATTTAGAGAGTTTGAACAGATAAGAGGAGTTCTACTTGCTTTGAGAAGTTGGAAAAAGGAGGGGAACTTTAGAAGTTTAAAAGAAATAGGAGTTGAAAAGTCCTAATTGATTCAGACTTTTCTATTTTGTAATTTTCTCAAGTTTTTTAAATAAAATAAAATTATAATATACAAAGTCTTAAAATAAAGAATGGGGAAAATTATTTTTTTTTATGAAAACAAAGGTTAAAATAAATGAGTATGGACTCAATTTGGATCGGGTTAGGGTTTGGATCAGGTCAAAATGACTTACCTAGTTGAACATTTAGTTGATGACGAGAAGTGATAGGTCGTCACTTTGTGGATGACTTATCAACCTTGTCATAAATTGTATCCAGATTGTGCCTTTTCTTTGCTCTAGTTGATGACAATAGGTTATAGGTCGTCACTCTATTGATGACCTATCAACCTTGTCGTCAACTGTATCTAGCTTATGCATTTTTGTTTGTTCCAGTTTATGACAAAAAGTGATAGCTTATCACTTCGTTGATGACCAATAAACCTTGCCATTAACTCTATCCAGATTTTACTTTGTTCCTGCACATCTTAGCAAACAAATTACTCATGGAGAAAATCTTAAAACACATAAAATATTTACAACACAATTTTGGTTGCCTCCCAATAACACCTGATTTAACATCGCGGCATGACTCGATTATCTTGACTACTCAGAATTCATCAAGATATACCTTAGACAACAACTTTACCTTATCCATTAGGCCAATGTAATGCTTGATTATTTGCCCATTAACATTAAACAAATTCCCTTCTTTGTTTGTGTGTTCAACCATACCCAATGGAGAAACTTGGTTATTTTGAATGGTCCCGACCACTTTGACTTCAACTTTCTAGGAAATAATTTAAAATCAAGAGTTGAAGAGCATCACCCAGTCACCCACTTGAAAGTATCTCTTTTCAATCCCCTGCTCATGATACCTTTTCTTCCTTTCTCTGTATAGATCAGCCCTTTCATATGCTTGGAGATGGAACTCATCTGTCTCATTGAGTTGATCTAACCTCAAGTCAACTTCTTCTTTCCAACTCAAATTTAACCTCTTAAGTTCCCACAATGCCTTATGTTCAAGTTCCAGTTGTAGATAACAAGCTTTACTAAACACTAGTGGGTAACGAGACATTCGATGGGCGTTTGAAAGTTGTTCGATGCACATAAAGGGCATCATCAAGTTTTCTTTACCAAACACTTCTATTTGCATTTACGGTCTTGGCCAAGATAGATTTGATCTCCTTGTTTGATATTTCCACTTGTCCACTAGTTTACGAGTGATAAGGTATGGCTACCTTATGCTGTTTTACTCCATATTTCATCAATACAGCTCAAAACACCTTGTTATAGAAGTGTGATCCTCTATCACTAATGATGGTTCTTGGAACACCAAAGCGTGAAAAGATAGTCTTTCTCAAGAATGCAACTACTCGAATCCCTTCATTATCTTCCAACACAACAACTTCCACCCACATGGATATGTAGTCCACCGCAACTATGATATATTTGTGACCATATGAGCTCATAAAAGGTCCCATAAAGTCTATGCCCCAAACATTAAATAGTTCCACCTCTAACATCTTAGTCATAGGAATTTCATGATGCTTATAGATCGAACCCTATCATTGGAATTGATATCACTTCTTCACAAATTTGTAAGCATCTTTATGAATTGAGGGCCAATAGTATCCAATTTGCAAAATCTTCCTTACAGTCCGATCTTCTGCATGGTGTCCCCCAACTAGGGATGAATGGAATACCTCCAAGATACTCAACATTTCCACCTCTGGTATACATCTTTTGATGATATTATCAGCACAACATCTAAATAAATAAGGCTTATCCCAAAAATACCTGGTCGCATCATGTAGAAACTTCTTCTCCTAATGAAATGTGGGATTTTTTTGAATAACAATATTGACAATGAAGTTTTAAAAATCTTTATACCACGGTACCAAATCAAGAGTAGCAGCAAAAACTCTCTCATCCAAAAAAGAATCATCAATTTCCAGCTCCTCCATGACTTTCCCTACACAAACAAATAAAACACAATGAAAAACAACATTAGTTACTTGAGAACTTACAATTATTCCAAATTAAAAGCCTTAAATGTTCTGTCAATAGGCCAACACATCTATGCCTAAAATAGTAAGATGTATTGAGAAAAATTATCCTTGAAAGCCCTACTTGACCAACCTTTTGAAAACCTTAAATGTTCTTGACCTTGAGGATTTTGGGAGTGTTAAGAAGCCACTTTGATTTTTTTTTTTTCTGAGTGCTAATATACCTGAGTGAGGTTATAAAATATGAGTTTCAAGTTGGGTAAGATGGGAAATATCTAGAATGCCCTTAACTTAAAAGCTAAAAAAGGGTTGTCTTTGACTACAAGTCAACCATTGACTCATAACCACTCCTTACGACTCATCACCACGAGTCATAACTAGGATAGTCTCTAGGACACCACCCACTGCTAGCCTTACAACTCTACCAAACAACTCGTAATAGGATCCTACGACTCACAAGTCCGAAATCATAATCAATATATAACCCATTTTGGGTATACACTGGAAGCCTTATGATTTACACCCCATGAATAATAACAAATACCTATGGATCATAGTGAGCCACTCGTACTCAGAGTAGAATCATGCCACAATCTTACATGATTTGGTTACGACTCATCCCAATGAGTCGTCAAGACACCCGATAACTCTGGGGTCTAGTCGTAATGAAGGTAGTGAGCGCAACACTCAAGGAATTTTCAAGGGCCAAAAATCTGGGGTATTTCATGAATGCATAAAAAAGACAAAATTGAATACACTTTAAAATCATACATGTTAAGTGTAAAGAGACTCACCATGAACATAAATAAAACTGAAAGTTGAAAGATTATAAAACATGAATAATAAAGCATAGTTTATAAGCTTAGTGAGTTATTATGCTTAGTTTCTAAAGTCCTTACTAGTGTTCTTTCTGGTTGGAGATTCTTATAACAGACATAAACCACATGAGCTATCATGGAGTCCAATATTTTACCCATGTTGGGGAGAGCTGTACTACCCTTTCCATTGAAATAGAAAATTAGCATGAGTAATTACTAAACTTAGCCCATATTTGGAAATGAAGACACTCTCTGGCGAGGTCTTTTAAACCTATGATGACTCATAGTTTCTAAAATATAGGATGCGCTAAAACCATATTCGCATACTCAGTGCAAAATAATACTCAATATATATATATATATATATATTAAGCATCCCAGGTTTGGACCCTTAGAAAATTTCCAAGAATCTCATTCTTCAGACCTATTATAATTCATGGTGCGAGCCATAAGCTTGGGTACGAGTGGTGAAGACCTACCGTAAGTTGACCAGTATTAGTTGGTGGTACAGTTTCATACACTGAAATGTATATTATTTGAGTTTATGAGTTGTATGGCATGGTTACGATTCATATAGATGACTCATAAAGTGGTCGGTGTTTGATCTTCCTGGTATTACATTCTTTCAAGGATACAGATCATGGGTATGGATTATATGTTGAGGTTACGACTTAGTAGGATGAATCGTATGCTGAACAGTGTATAATCCATGGTTGAGGATTGGTTACAATTGGGTGGGTATCAACCATAAGCTAGGTTACGACTCGTAAGGAGGTCAGTCGTGACCCGGTGTCTGGTTTTTATGAGATGTAAATGGGGATATTTTGGACATTTCCCTACTTATCCTAATAAGGATCCACAACTTCTAATAAACTTAGAAAGTTATTTACCCTATTATTTTACTCTTAAAAGCTTAGAATCTCTTCTAAAACATATCATATTTCTCTCAAGAACTTTTGGGGCAAAGGTTTAGGTTTTCAACTAAGGGTTTACTTTAGTGTTTGTCTTGGTGAATTCTTCCCTTCAATCATATTGGTTTAAGGAATGATTCTCTTCCCTAATTGTAATTTTAATTAAAGGCGTGGTTATATGGTTGATTTCATAGTTTTTACTTTTGTATGGTTTTCGTTTAAAATAATTGATTTGGGGGTTTTGATATTAAAAGGCTTGGTTATGAATTCTTATGCATTAATGGTAGTTTTGGAATAATGGAATTGCATGGTAATGGTTTAATGGTAATGGACTTTGGTTTTGGTTGTACTATGCCCCCAAGGAGTTTGATGAAATGCTTATAAAGATATGTTCATTGCATTGACTTATGTTAATGGAACTTTTGCTTGTTTTCAGCCTATATATGAAACCTTAAATGTTTTTCAATGGTTTACAAAGGTTAATGGTTAATTGTTAATGCTAGTGGAGAACATGGTAATCTCTCAAGAGGGTAAATGGTAATCAAAAAGGGCACCGAGAGTCCCCTTAATCTAACATGCTTTGGCTATGTATAATACTTGCAAGTATGGTGGTATGACGATACCACTGGTTTATCAATTACACATGGTTAATAAATGAATAATTGGATCAGTTGGAATTGGATTTTAACTGGGCATTAATGGCAGAAAGTGTAAGCTAAGCTGTAGAAGGTGGTGATCTCAGGGGGATAAAAACCGGTAACTCATATTTGCTGATATGAGGGGTCTTCGATGGATACCTATAAGTGTCACATTTATATTGAAGAGATATACTATTCAACCCAGGGTTATTGCCTAGTCATGCGACTACACGCACCGAGACCCTTTCAGCAGGAAGAGTTGAACCCATATGGCCGTGGGTGGTAGGACGGCTAAGCTACATGCCCAAGTTAAGATTTCTTAATGGCATGCTAAACCTAGTCCTTTATCCCAACACTATATATATATGTATGGTTGGTTGCATTGGATTATTTTCACTTGGTTTTTATAAATTGCATTACTTTATCCTTATCCTAAGATTCATGCTAGTGTTCACCCATAAACCCATCTACTGGCGGCTGTATACCCACACTATACAGGAATCAAATGTTTGACTCCTCCTTCATAGTACTCAATTTAGGTATCGCTTATTAGACTAAATTTGTGAGATTCTATCCTTCCGAAAGGCATTATTTAATGTTAGACATTCTTAGACTTTTTATTTTGTTTTTGGATATTGATTTTAGCCATGGTTGGGGGCATGTCCTAATTAGATATTTGTATTTTTTTGGATAAAGGCTTTGTGGTACTTCTTGGGGTTGGAATAGACGGGATCGATATTGATGTCAGCCTTGGCATTAGAATAAGATGGGAGGCTAACAGCATCAGACATAATTTCTCACTGTTCCATCGTATTACATTTTGGGTTTGACTTTCATACTATGTTTCAATAATTTCTTTGGTTTGGTTGGATAGACTTGGTTGGGTCGGTCATGGTTGTGACCCTATCCTAAAGTCTTCGTGAGAGCATTGCACAATCTTATTATATGCTCAAAATTCAGCTCATCTAAAGCTGTAAAAGGTGGTTGGGTTGGGTTAAGGGGGTGGTCCTCGATCCTATGTGGAATTGGGATGTCAATTACGACCAAGCCCCATTTTGAGTTGTGTCAAGTTTGTATAAAAGCCTAGGTTCATGGACAATTGGGAGTCCTCAAAGCCGTGTCAAGTAGAGTCTCTTTTAGGGGATTGTAGTGTGCCACACTTGATACAAGAAAACCAAGGAACACACAGAATTAGCTCAAAAAGTCCAAACACACTCCAAAAATAATCCACTAATTCAAAGAATCGAGGAAACTTTTGAAGACCATTATCGGATTCAAGAATGAAATACAAGAAGGACAATATAACTAGCTGTTTGACACCTTTTGCAGCCAATAACAACTAAGTTTACAACACAAAATAAAACAACAAGGAGAACAACAATAGCAACAACAACAAAAACGGCTTCACAATACAAGATACAAAATGGAGACAAGATTATAAAAGAAAAAGGATAGATAGATAGACCACAAGAAGGTATAATATTAAGAACCCAATAATGGTAACTCTTGGACCCTTAACACTACGCACAACAATAAACCTATATCTTAGAAAGACACAAGATCGGAATCCACTTCCCAAGCATCAATGTTTCAAAGAAAATGCAAATAAAAGTGATTCTACACTTGTCTAAGCCCAAATTTCGGTTTTAGGTGCCTCAAGGAAAGAGTAATTATGTTTGTTTGTCTTGTAAGACTTATAATTTCATTTATTAACTATGCCTAAAACCCTATAATATTCCTTCTATAGCTATTACAAAATATAAGTTAAAATGACCAAAAGGCCCTTTAAAGAGTGGTCACCCATCTAGTGTAATTTATGGGATGATTTGGGTGCATTTTGGGCCTCTTTTATACTTCAATTGCACATGCCAAGGATCGGGTCCAACACGCACTCTCCTAAGTCCATATCTGTGATTATTCTTGTATCATCCTCTCCATCTTAAGAGGAATTTGTCCACAAATTCACGGCTTCACCTCATTCAATTGGTCACTTCAAAGGAAACCTACTCAAAACAATCTGCAAATAAGTCACAAAAACAAGTCAAAATAGTCTACAAAATCATGAAGAATCTGAGGGCTCAATAACAACTAGTCTTGGCCAACATCTTCATTTTGAACCTCGGCTTCCTCTCCATCTTTAGCCTTATCTTCAATCTTATCCGAAACAAGTCTCATACCATCATACAAGTATTGTAGTAGTCTCTATATCCTTCATGTTCCTTTCTACTGTACTCCTCTACATGGATATATCAATTTTGATGAAGTGGAGTTTCAATTGAGAGGAATGATATGGTAAAGGGGGCTTCAGTTGTGGAGCTTGGCTGGAAGGAAATTGGCTTCTAAGTCCCGTTTGTTGGACTTGATCGAATTGAGGGGAAAGTGACTCATTTAGGTCTCGGGTTTGAGGACATTTGTTGGCTTGGCTTATGTTTATGTCGTTTAGTGGTGGTCTTAGAGGGTTGATCGTTTGAGGTAAAGCTTTGGGTGTAGAAACATGAGAGTTCATTCGACTCTCCACTCGATCCAACCTCTCAAGTATAGTAGACATATCCGAGCCCAATTTTTTAGACCCGCATTCAGCTTAGCTATTTCTCGGGCAATAGCATCACGGTTGGCCAAAATGGTGTCCATTATGGTAAAGGAGTTACTTACAAAATAGAAAACACATTAGTTGTACATAAACATCCCCACTCTCTCTTTTATTTCTTGTCTCTCGGATCCCTCACAGTTAATCTCACAAGTGTTGTAAGCTTGATTGTACTCCGAGAGTTGTTGAGAGGTGAATCAAGTGTGTACAGCGACTTAAAAGAATGAACACACAAAGGAACGTAAACACACACATAAAAAAATATGATTTCAAACTAACTCACAATCTAGTAATTGGTCACTATCTTGTAAGTTAGTATGGGAATCAACAAACGAAACTAAAGACACAAAATGAAACTAAAAGATCAAAATTTAAGCTTAAAATTTATTGGTGAACAGTAATTGGTGATGTGGCAGTCCGTGATTGGCCTCGGTTCTCAACAATTTTATTTTCCAAATTTGGAACTCTAGATCAATTC
Organism: Capsicum baccatum var. pendulum; assembly: GCA_030864225.1. Lineage (NCBI taxonomy): Eukaryota > Viridiplantae > Streptophyta > Magnoliopsida > Solanales > Solanaceae > Capsicum > Capsicum baccatum. Next base: position 166,404,522 of record CM061560.1, read on the forward strand.
TATAATTTTTTACTTTGGTGAAAATTGTTCAATGAAGGGAAATACAAACTAGTCTTTGGAATTCAAATTTCAAGACTCAAAAGTCTTTGACTAGACTTGTACTTTTCCTTAAAACATGGACCCTTGTTTTATGGAAAAGTGGTCCATGTTTTAAGGAAAAGTGGTGGATATGTAATGTAAAGTCTTTTGGTGGTTGGGGGTTTTTCAAGACTTAACACGTACTACACCTTGTCTTTCACCTTTTTAAGATCTAAGTTCACTTTAATATGAACAAGGTGATGAATATGAAGAAGAACTTCAAGAACAAAACAAATACAACAAGAACGACCAACAACAATCTCCCAAGAACAACAAGTCCACCAAAACAAGGTCAACAATCTCACGGCTAAGACCACAAGGATACCAACAACAATCGACTAAGTTCCCTTTGTGTTGTCTTTTCAATTTTACAAAAGGTGAAGGGTGTGATGAACAACAAGAATACAACTACAAACTTTCAAGATCTACAACACCACCACAACACAAGGCCTTCAACTCGGTCAAGGCTAGAACAATAACAACATCCAATCGTCCACACTTTGTTCACAACAACAATATTAACAATTCAAGCTCAAGTTTGGATTGACTTAAAGTGTTAGTGAGGAACAAAAATAACACTACAAACACACAATACAAGTAAAATACTCCTAGACCTAGAATCAAGAAAAAATCTTGGCCAAGAACACAATTTCGGCCAAGACAACAACAATGGACAGATTGCAATTTTTCTGAAATTTTCAGCTTTTCAACAATTATTTTTTTTAATTTTCTAACAAGAAAGCCCAAGATTGATCTTTTAGGAACAATATAAAGCCATGATTTGATACAAAATGATACAAGAAAACCAAGGAACACACAGAATTGGCTCAAAATAGTCCAAACACACTCCCAAAATCGTCCACTAATTCAAAGAATCGAGGACCCTTTTGAAGATCACTCTCGGATTCAAGAATAAAATACAAGAAGGACAATATAACTAGATATTTGACACCATTTTCATCCAATAACAAACTAAGTTAACAACACAATATGAAAAAACAATGATAAGAACAACAACAATGAGAACAACAACAACAACAACAATAAAAATGGCTTCACAATAAAGGATACAAAACGGATACAAGATTACAAAATAAAAAAGATAGATAGATAGACCACATGAAGGTATAATATTAAGAACCCAATAATGGTAACTCTTGTATCCTTAACACTACACACAACAATAAACCTATCTCTTACAAAGACACAAGATCAGAATCCACCTCTCAAGCATCAATGTTTCTAAGAAAATGCAAACATAACTGATTCTACACTTGTCTAAGACCTAATTTCGGTTTTGGGTGCCTCAAGGAATGAGGACTTGCGTTTCTTTGTCTTGTAAGACTTACAATTTCATTCATAAACTAAGTCTAAAACCCTACCATGTTCCTTTTATAGCTATTACAAAATATAAGTTAAAATGACCAAAAGACCCTTCAAAGAGTTAGCACCTATCTAGTGTAATTTATGGGCTGATTTGGGTATATTTTGGGCCTCTTTTACACTTCAATTGAATATGCCAAGGTTCGGGTCCAACAAGAACTCTCCTAAGTCTGTATCCATGATTATTACCGTATCAACACTCATAAGGGAGAGGCTGCAAGACATCTAGGAATATTTCACTTTCTTGGTATTCTTTTTTCAAGCTTGACTTCTTAGTCATGGAATATCCTCTAATCCTTGTTTGTTTATCTTTCATATCATGCCTCCTAGATCTGAAACAAAAGAAAATTCTACCATCCCATCTGGGGATAATGCTGAAGGAGTGCCTCCCACATCTGGAGTACATCTTCGATCTCATGGTCCTGTTCTTGATTGTACCTGAGTTTCTCCTATTTCTTTCACTGCTCCTCAGGTCCCTTAAGGCACGTGATGAATGCAGAGTTTCATCAATCTATGTATGTTATTGCCCAACTGGTTGTTGCTCAGGCTGAATGGGGTACGACAAGTGTTGTATCTAGTGAGGCTTCTAGGCTTGAACAATTTATAAAGATGGGTCCTCCAACTTTAATGGGAGTAAACATAGAGAAAGACCCACCGGGATTTCTTAATGAGATAGAGAATATATTTTGGCTAATGAGGGCTACTAATATGAAAACAGTAAACTTTGCAGCTTATCAGCTCAAAGAGGTTGCTTATATATGGTATGAGGAGTGGGACAATGATAAGGGTAATGTAGAAGAGGACAGTTTATAAGAGACCTTTTTTTATACCTTTATGGATTAATTCTTTTCTCAAGAGTTAAGGGAAGATATGATAGAGTAGTTTGTGAACCTCAAGCAAGGGAGAATATCTGTGAAGGAGTATGCTTTGAGGTTCCATCAGTTGTCAAGGTATGCTCCTGATTTAGTGGCCGATATAAGATCGAGAATAAGAAATTTTGCTTCTAAACTAAATAGAGATCTAATTCTTGAGAGCAAAACTATTTTGATTATGAAGTATATGGACATGTTGAGGTTGACTATTCATATACAATAGGTTAATGATGAGAAAATAAGGCATGTAGAATATGGAGACAGGCAGGGTAAGTGGAACAGGTTTTCTAATCAAGGAGGTGCCCAGTCTCAAGGTGGTAAAAATGGCGGGAAATGGTAGAAAAAAGTAGGGAAGTTTTGGTTCTTTCTTTACTACTAGTGCTCCTTACCCCCAGTAGTTGGGTGACAGGTGTCATCATGGTGAAAAAAATTCTCGGGCATAGGGAGCCTAGTCTCAGGCAAGTGAAGTTTAGTCTGTTTCTTTATGCCGTCTTTGTCAATTTTGCGATTGTCCTCATTGGTAATTCTATGAGGAAGTTAGGTATAAGTGCTTCAAGTGTGGCTAAGAAGGCTATTGACTCAGGGATTGTCCATCTAATAGGGTTGCTACGGGGGTGAATAAGATTCTGCTGGCTTTATCTTCTATTCCTATACCAAATGGTGTGGTATCTGCTTCTATTACTGCTCCTAGTTCCAGTGTTGGTCGGAATAAGTTATATGCTCTAGCGTTCCATCAAAAATTTGAGGATCGCCTGATGTTGTTATCGGTACATTACAACCTTTCTCCCGTGATGTGTATTATTTGCTTGATCCAGGTTCTACCATTTTCTCTATGAATCCTTATGTAGCTGTGTCTTTTGGTTTCGATCCAAAAATTATTTTGCATCTATTTTCTATTTTTACCCTGGTAGGAGATTCGATCATTACTGAATGAGTCTATAAGGAATGTGTGATATCTGTGAGTGGTAGGTAGACTTTGGCGGATCTGTTTGAGTTGGGTATGGTATATTTTGATGTAATCTTAGGCATAGATTGGTTGTATTCTTATTATGGAAATTTGGATTGTCGAACCCATAGGGTCATCTTTAAGTTCCCTGGTGAGCAGGAAATAGAATAGGAAGTTTTTTCCTTAGCACCTAGGGGGAAGTTTATTTATTATCTTAGAGTCTGAAGGTTAATCTCTAAAGGTTGTCTTTATCACTTTTTCTGGGTTAAAGATTCTAGTATGGAAGGTCCTCCTTTGTCTTTGATCCCTGTGGTTAATGAGTTTTCAGAGGTCTTTCTAGATAATATTCCAGGTGTTCCTCTAGATAGGGAAATAGAGTTTAGTATTGATTTTCTTCCGTAAACTCATCCATATAGAATGGCTCTGACTGAGTTAAGGGAACTCAAAGAGCAAATTAAGGTTCTTCTAGATAAAGGGTTTATTCATCCCAGTGTTTCCTCATGGGGTGCACCAGTGTTGTTTGAGCATAAGAAGAATGGTTCTCTTTGTATGTGCATTAACTACAAGCAGTTGAATAAGGTGACGGTCAAGAACAAATATCCTCTCCCTCATATAGATGATCTGTTTGACCAGTTGTAAGGTGCAAAATTCTTCTCTAAGATAGATCTTTAATTTGGGTACTATCAACTCAAGATTAGGGAGGTAGATATCCCTAAGATAGCTTTTTGCACTAGGTATGGGCATTGTGAGTTTTTGGTGATGTCATTTGGATTGACAAATTCCCTGGCATCATTTATAGATCTGATGAATAGGGTGTTTCTGTAGTATTTGGATCTTTTCATTATTGTGTTATTAACAACATTCTAGTGTATTCAAAGAGTGAGGTGGATCATGCTAATCACCTTTGTATGGTATTGTAGACCTTAAGGGAACAAAAGTTGTTTGCTAAGTTCTCTAAGTGCGAGTATTGGTTGAATTCTATGACTTTCTTGGGTCATATCATTTCTAGTGAAGGGATCATGGTGGATCCACAAAAGGTTGCGGTGGTGAAGAAGTGTCCTAGACCTACGACTCTATATGATATTCGGAGCTTCTTGGGTTTAGTCGGGGTGTTATAGGTGGTTTGTGGAGAGCTTCTCAGCGATAGCTGCTTCTTTGACTAAGTTGGTTTAGAAAAAGGTTAAGTTTTCTCAGTTGGATGCATGTGAAGGGAGTAGTACAGTTTGGAAAAAAGGGAAAGCTCAGACCTTGGTACATTGGTCCTTATGAGATTTTGTAAAGAGCGGGCAATGTTGCGTATAAGTTAGAGTTGACATCTAGTTGTAGTTTGGTTCATCTGGTGTTTCATGTTTCTATGTTGATGAAGTGAGTCGGCGATTTGTCTTCGATTGTACCTTTGGAAGGTTTGGATATCTCAAATTCTCTATCTTATAAAGAGGTCCCGATTGAGATATTGGATAGGCAGGTTCTTCGGTTGTGGAGCAAGGATGTGGCTTTGGTTAAGGTTCTATTATGGAACCATAAGGTGGTAGAGGCCACGTGGGAAGTGGAAGAGGACATGAAAAATATCCACTCTTGTTTTCTGCTTCTGATATTCGTGCGGAAGGTATGTGCTCTTGAACATATCTTTATTTTCTGAGTTTGTTAAAGGAAAGATTAACATCTTTGCCTCTTTATTTTCAAACTTTGTTAAAAAGATATTTGATAATGAAAATGAATTTTTATGCGGTTACCCCTACCTTATCTATCATTCGAGGATAAATGTTCCTAGTGGGGGAGACAGAAGCATCCCAAGTTTGGACCCTTAGAAAATATATAGGAATCTCGTTCTTTGGACCCATTAAGACTCATGTATGAGCCGTAAGTTAGGGTGCGAGTGGTGAAGATTTATTGTAAGCTTTGCAGTGTTAGTTGGTGGGATGGTCTTAGACACTGGAATGGATACGAATTGAGCGTATAATTTGTAAGGCATAGGTACGAGTCATACAGGTGACTCATAAGGTGGTTAGTGTTTGATCTTCCTGGTGTTACATTCTGTCAGGGATACGGATCATGGGTATGGATCGTATGCTGAGGTTACAACGCGATTAGATGAGTATACTGGACAATATCTGATCCATGGTTGAGGATTTGTTATGCTTAGGTGGGTATCAACCATAAGCTAGGTTACGACTCGTAAGGAGGTCAGTCATGACCCTGTGTCAAGTTTTTAGAGGATTTAAGTGGGGGTATTCTTGGATATTTTCCTACTTATCCTAATAAGGATCGAAGACTTCTAATACACTTTGGAGGTTATTTACCCTATTATTTTATTCTTAAACACTTAGAATCTCTTCCAAAACATATCATATTTGTCTCAAGAGATTTTGGGGTAAAGAGCTAGGGTTTCAACTAAGGGATTACTTTAGAGATTGTCTTGGTGAATTATTTTAATCAATCTTCTTAGTTTAAGGCATGATTCTCTTCCCTACTTGTAATTTCAATAAAAGTCATAGTTATATGGTTGATTTCATGGTTTTTACTTTTGCATGGTTTTGGTTTTCAATTATAGATTTGGGGGTTTTGATATTAAAAGGATTGATTATGATTTCTTATGGTTTTAATTATGCTTTCTATGCATTATTGGTGGTTTTGGGATAATGAAGTTGCATGGTAATGGTCTAATGGTAATGGAATTTGGTTTTAATTGTACTATGCCCCCAAGGTGTTTGATAAAATGCTTATAAAGATATGTTCATTACATTGACTTATGTTAATGGAACTCTTGCTTGTTTTCACTTTTATATGAAACCTTAAATGTTTTTCAATGGTTTACAAAGGTTAATATTTAATTGGTAACGCTTGTGGAGAACGTCGTAGTCTCCTAAGAAGGTAATATAGTAAATAGAAAGGGAACCGAGAGTCCCTTTAATCTAAAATGGTTTGGCTATGGATAATTCTTGCTAGTAAGGTGATATGATAATACCACTGCTTTATCGAATATCCTTGGTTAATAAATGAATAATTTGATTGGATGGACTCGATTTATAATTGGGCATTAATGGCAAAAAGTGTAAGCTAAGCCATGGAAGGTGGCCATCTCGAGGAGATCAAAATCAAAAACTCATATTTATCCATATGAGGGGTCTTCAATGGCCACGTGCGAGTGTCACATTTATATTGTAGGGATATACTAGTCATCCTAGTTTTATTTCTTAGTCATGCGGCTACACGCACCAGGACCCTTTCAGCAGTGAGATTTGAACCCATATGGCCCATGAGTGGCAGGACGGCTAAGCTACACGATCCAGGTTAAGGTTTTTAAATGGTATGCTAAATCCAGTCCCATATCCCAACACTTGTATATATGTATGGTTGGTTGCATTGGATGGTTTTTACTAGGTTCTGATAAATGATATTACTTTATCCTTATCCCGAGATTCATGCTAGTGTTCACCTACTAACCCATCTACTGGCGTTGTATACCCATGCTATGAAAAAACCAAACATTCGACTCTTCCTTCATAGTACTTGATTCGGGGATAACTTATTAGACTGAAGTGGTGATCTTCCATCCTTTCGAAAGGCATCATTTTATGTTGGACATTCTTAGACTTTTTATTTTCTTTTTGGATACTGGTTTTGGCCATGGTTGGGGGCATATCCCAATTGAATATTTGTATTCTTTTGAATAAAGGCTTTGCGGTACTTCTGGGGGTTATAATGGGCGGGATCGGTATTGGGGTCAGCCTTAGCATTGGAACAGTTGGGAGGATGGCATCATCAAACATAATTTCTCATTATTCCATCGTATTACATTTTGGGTTTAACTTTCACATTATGTTTTGATATTCTCTTTGGTTTGGTATGGACAGACTTGGTTAGGTCGGTCATAGTTGTGACCCTATCCCAAAGTTATCATGATAGCATTGCACAATATTATATATGCTCAAAATTCAGCTCATCTAAGACTATATAAGGTAGTTGGGTTGGGTTAAGGGGGTGGTCTCGGTCCTAAGTGGACTAGGTCCCGATCCGGGCTATGTCAATATATATATATATATATATATATATATATGCTCATACTTAGAAAATCCACTTTATAATAGCATATGGATTTGTAAACTGAAAACCAATTATGCTTCTCTTACTTGAATCATATTCATGGTGAAGTTGTAGATTTTGAATCTTAAATGTGATCATAAAATAAAAAGTGAACTTTCATCATGTAGTAATACTTGTAAATTGAACTTATAAGATTAAACTTCTTGTAACTCGAAATCTTGTATTTAAGTCTGGAAATTTATGCATTCTTTCATAAAAACTCATAGCAAAATATTATGCTCAATACTCAATTTGAAATCTTTCATCAATTAATCAAAATCCAAGTCAAAATACTGGAAATTATGTCATAGTAGCAATCATGCAAGTCAAAAATGAATAAAGGAAAATTCTTATACATTTTAAACTTTAAATTAATATGATAATGCCATAACTTCAAGAATATGAGAATTTGGGTAAGAACCCTAATTGAAATCATATAAATTCAACTTTAAAATAAAGTTTTCGGGTACAAGGATGAAATATTATCCTTGATCAAATCCCACATACCTGGATTTTCTTGACTTCATTGATGGGAATTTAGACTTAGGGACTTGCAAAGTGAATTTGAAAAAGAAACCCTAGCCTTGTTGTTCTTGAGAGTGGGAGAAGAAAGGATGTCGTTAACTGATTGAGAATAGGGGAAAATAATGACTATTTTATGTTTTAACTCATGGGTTGGAAGTTCTAAGAGGATAAAAGAAGAAAATACCCCTTAACTAAACATATAGAAACTTGATCGCCAGTCGTCATGGGTCACTTTACGACTCGTGACGTCTGGCTACGAGTCTTTCCAATGGTTCATAGTCTTGGCCGTAACAGGAAGGGTACACAGTGGTCTAGCTACGAATCATCCCTAATGACTTGTTGTCATCCACTACGACTTATAGTCACCAACCGTAGTCTCAACTAAAACTTAAGGGTCCTACATTGTTGACATTACGACTCTCACTATACAAATCGTAATCACTCATAATGACTCATAGAGTTGAATCATCATGTTACTAGAAACATTTGGTTTCCCCACTGAGATGACTATGACTAGACCACATGATTCGTATAGTCTCACCACAACTCATTTATACGAGTCGTAACCAAAATAGAACCTCAACGATCCCACACTGGCTTGACTATGATTTAATATTACAACTCGTAATGAGTCTTCATGACTTATTGAGTGAGTCACAGATTCCATAGTAAACTTAAGGACACAGGGTGTTATATTTGGTTTAAGTGAAGTGAATTGGGTGATTCTAAAACCAACCCAACTATGCACAAATAAAGGCATAAAGGGTTCAAGGTTTAAATTTGATCCTTTTATTGTTACTTCTTCTTTTGTTTACTCATTATCATCATACGTGACTTGCATTGAAATCCTTGAAATATGGTTTTTGTTGTCATTGATATTGCTGTTATTATTGTTGGTGCTGATAGTGTTATAATGTAAGGCTGTGATGACTGAGGTGTCTATATTTCATGGGGTAATAGAACTATGCTCGTAGCTTGGCGAGGAAGCCCGAGAGACCTTAGTTGTAGAGCAACCAAAGTTTTGCAGCCATGTTTGATCCATTATCTCTTTTTCCCTGATTATACAAATTTTAGCATTTTTTGGGTAATTTAATTTCTATCCATATTTCATAGACCAAACATAGCACATGTGATAAAGTGTAACAATGAGGTCACAGGTTCGTATTGTGAAAACAACATTTTACATGGTTAAGGTTACGTATAATAGTCCCCTTATGTTTCGGCCCTTTTTGGGACCCATGCATAGCGAGCTTGAGTGCACTGAGATGTTTTTTTTTTAAGTAAATGTTCTATAGATTGAATTTTTATTATTTTTTCTCGATGTCCAGAAAAGGGTTGATTTGAGTTTTTTTATTTTCTTGGGGTAAATGTGATAAAGATTTAATTTTTATTGAACTATTTGGAGAAAGGATTGATCTTTAGAAGCGAGATTGTTGCATAATTGGATTATTTCATCTTCTTGGTGGAAACATTTGGGTATTTTGCAAATTTTTCTGTTACAAAGTTAACTGATACCGACATTGACTGTGTGGATAGTTCTCTGGATAAGGCAACATTCAATAAATCAAGAAACTTTGTTGTTGATTCAAAAGGGAATATTTATGTTACTGATATGAAGAATATGCATGCAATTATAAAGATTAGCAAGTCAGGTATCTTGATATATAGTTGTGATATTTTCTTATTTTGGGTGTTTTATCTGGTCTTACTAGTTATGTTTGATCCTATGTTGCTCGGAATCTCCAAAATTATTATTGCACCCATGCTGGATCTCCAAAATGCACTAATTTTAGAGTATCAGACACCCATCCATCATTACTTTTGTAGAGTCCTAGAAACATTTACTTTGATATAAATTATGGTGTTTTCACTAAAAAAATTATTCTAGAAATCATATCTCCATTTCGGTTGGGATGTGAAGTTAGAAGACTATGTAGTTGTAAAATTGGAGCGAGGGCCTGATGTTTAGTGATCTTATAAGTAACAAGCAGTGAAAATAAATTTCACATTTTTAGCTATTACAATAGTTGATCAAAGTTGCTTTAGTTTTCTTTCCATTTTGGTGTTTTTGACTTTTGTTTGGTGTTGCTGCTGCTACTGCTACTGCTACTGCTACTGCTACTGCCATTGCTTTTATTTTTTCTTTCTAGTCTGGAGATGATTCAAGACTATGAGAAATTTTTTTCGATGCTTATGTGTTATAGGTATGGTATTTTTCGGAGCAGGAAAAATCTTAGCACTTCGCAAAAAGAGTGATTTCTTTGGGCTTGAGTGTTTACACAAAATATCAAATCTTTCTAAGGTAGTGAAGAAAATAAATGAAAAACGATTTTAAGTTTATGTTGTAACCATTACTGCAACTTAAAATGTATTAACAAAAACTGACTATTTGATGTTTGTTGCTGCTTCTCTATATATTGAATTAGTTTAGATTTAGCATGTGAAATATTTCCTATATGAATATTATTTCATTTAATTAACCAATCTGGAAAACCGTATGCAAGTAAAAAACATAGAAATAAACCCACTTGCCACTTCTCGATCTTGTAACTGGAAAGTAGTCATTGTATAAAGTTTCAAATTCCACAAGTTCAAAAATGTAGAAATAGAGCTAAGCACAAACTAACCACTTTTCAATCTTGTAATTGAAAATAGTCGCTAACATGAAAGTGAATTCCGCATGGAGTTTCACCCGTTAAATTTGAAGCTCCATGATAATGGCTATTATTCATTGACTTAAAAGTGGATATTTATCAATTTTATATGCTCTAAGATATTTTTTTCATTTGATTTAAGATGCTTCAAATGATATGGAAAAGTCCACCACTAAATCCCCCATATCCAAAACCCCACTTTTTTGGGGCTTTTATTACCTTTCTCTGTTTTGGAATTCGAATGTCAACCTTATGGTTGGATGTGGAAGGTCTGTACCACAAAACTATCCCTTGTTTAGGACCTTATTTGTATGTTTTTATAAACTGGTGTGACCATCAGATGTTGGGTTCATGTTTGATGATGGTCAAGAATGACACTAAATGGAAGGGAGGAAAAAAGTTTAAAATAATAGGGAAAAAGTAAGAAAAAACTGAACTTCATGGATGAGTAAGTAAAAATTTAAGCTTTCTAGCTTGAGTTTTAATTAAAAATTAGGCTGTTTCCATCCAACACAGCTTTCAAATAAAATTTACCGAAATAGCAGCTTTCAAGCTTCAAGAATTGATGATGTACCAAAGACCAACATGTGAGGGCCTGCTAAATGGAACCACCTGAGCAAAAAAGATTGACATGGAGTCAAGAGTTGTTAACTATACTTAATCTGTGTTGGTTATTTGGTGGTGTGATGTCTAATTAAAAATTTAATTGTACGATTAGATGTTTTGTCTGGACATTAAATTTTTGTAGCTTCTAAGTTTTTGAGCCTGCAAAGTTAAACAATAATATGATACTGAATATAATTCAATTTTAATCTCACATTTTTTACTTAACGTAGCAGGTCTCAGTTATATGGTTGAAGATCCAAACTTCAAAATGCACCAAAATTTGTGATTTATAGGAAAACGTTATACATAATTATCTTGCAAGACTTGGCTCCTTGGATAGTTAATATGTTTTGCATATTTATTTTTTACAACTTATAATAGGAATTGACATCAATCTAGCTTGTCGCATATGATTAAAATATCTTAATGTTGGGCTCATGCTGACATGAACCATGCTTTTCTAGTATATATATAGATAATAAAAAGAAAGGGCAAATCAAATAAATATACAATTTAAAAATCAATATTACTAAACCTACTAGCCTTGCTGGTTAAATCCCTTCACAACCAACTAGCCTTGTATCGTGGAACTTGATTACCATCTTCATGTTTCACCTAAAAACCCACCTATTTTTCAAAGCTTTTTTGTCTTTAGGCAGCTTAACCAAATTAAAGGTATGATTATCATGCAAAGATTTTATCTCCTCTTCTATAGCATCAAACCAATTTTCTTTTCCTTCACTTTCCATGGCCTCATCAAAACTCTCAGGTTCACCCCTATCAGTCAAGAGTACATACTCACTGGGAGAATAACGACATAAAGGTATTCTCTTTCTAGTAGATTGTTTGAGAGAACTCTCTGGAGCATCAACGACTTGTTGCTTATCAACCATATCAACTTGCACTGAAGTATCAACAACATCTTGTTGGTCATTCTGGACATTATCATCATCTTCATTATCAACTTGATTTTCATCATTATGAAGATTTTCTTCGGGAGCAATAGTCAAAGAAACAGGACCAACATCAACTAAACTCTCACTACTCTGAGAATCAACCTTCTCAGCTTTGTCAAAATCTTCAATTGTTTGTTCTTCAAAGAATACAACATCACTGCTTTTAACAAGTTTCTTCTCAACTGGATCATGGAAACGATAGCCAAATTCATCTTGACCATAACCAATAAAGATACACTGTCTATTTTTAACATCCAACTTTGACTTTCCATCCTTATGAACATGCACTAAAGCTTTACACCCAAAGACTATAAGATGATCATAAGAAATATTCTTATCTGACCAAACTTTGTCAGGGACATCACCATCCAAAGTAACAGTAGGATATAAATTGATAACATAAGCAGCAGTATTAAGTGCTTCTGCCCAAAAAGAATCTGGCAGATTATCATCTGAAAGCATATATCTAACTCTCTCAACTAAGGTTCTGTTCATCCTCTCTGCTAAACTATTTAACTAAGGAGTTTTTGGATGATTTTTCTAATTTCGAGTACCCCACTTTCTTCAATATCTATCAAAAGAACCAATATACTCACCATCATTGTCGAAGCAGATGTATTTTAATTTCGTCCCTATCTGTCTCTCAATCAAGGCCTGGAAATTCTTAAACACATTAAGTACTTGATCCTTGGACTTCAAAGAAAATACCCAAAGTTTGCGAGAATGATCATCAATAAAAGTCACAAAGTGAAGTGCACCACCATGAGGCCTTACTTTAAAAGGATCACACAAATGAGAATGTACCAACTCCAGCAAATCAAGGTTTTTTGAAGGCAAATGATTGAAAAAAACTCTTTTTTGTTTACTGGCTAAGCAATGAACACGTTTTTTCAACTTTTTTTGTTTCACTCCAGAAAGTAAATTTTTCTTAGCCAAACTGTCAATTTTTTTCTCACTCATATGACTCAGTCTTCTATGCCATAACTCTGATGAAGTATCATACTCCACCAAGTTTATTGAGCCTCTAGAAGTGGGGCACTGAAATACATATAAGTTAGACAACTTATCATCTCGATCCACAATCATTGAACCTCTATAAACTTCCAATGGCCTGCACCAAGGGTGTTAACATAACCCTCATCATCAAAGTTCCCTACAGAAATCAAATTTAGGAGAACATCTGGAGCATGCTTAACATTATTGAGAACTAGTTTTGAACCATTGTTACTTTCCAAACAAACAGTGCCAATGCCAAGTACTTTAACTTCATCATTATTGCCTATTTTCAACATTCCAAAATTACCTGGAGTATAAGAAGAAAATAATTCCTTCTTTGGAGTAACATAAAAAGTAGCACAAGAATCCACAAACTAGCTAGACTCATCACGAACAAAATTAATAGCATTACAAGAAGGTCATCATTAGCAACAACAACAACACGATTTTCTTTATCACGTTCTTTCTTTTGTTGTCTCATATCTCTCTTATGCTTATAATAATATTTCGTGATATGCCCCTTTCTGTTGCAATAGTCATATGTAACATTCTTGAATTTGAACTTTGACTTGCTTCTACTTTTATCTGTATCATTCGGACCTCTGGACTTGTTTCTCCCCCTCTCTTTAGTAACTAAAATATCAAAGTGTGAAGATGAAGATGATGAGGCCTAAGATCTTCTTCTCATGTCTTAATTCAAGACACCACTCTTAACATATTCCATAGTTACAACACCATCAAGAGAAGAATTAATCAAAGAAACTTGAAGAGTTTCCTAAGAGTCAGGCAGAGTATTAAGTAGCCAAAGTCCCTGAATTTCTTCATCAAACTTTACACCCATTACCGACAACTGGTCAAAGACACTCAGAAAATTATTTATATGATTAAAAATAGAACTTCCCTCTTTATACCTTATATTCATAAATTTCTTAAGTAGGAACAACTTGTTATTGCAGTCTTCAAAGTATAAAGTGTCTCGAGCTTGTCCCACAAAATTCTTGCATGTGTCTCATTCACAATATGGTTTCTAACATTATCTTCAACCAGGTAATAGCCATAAACTTGTAGGTGCTCAAATTCCCAAGCCTCACCTATTATGGTCTAAGGTTTAGTAGGCGCAAACACACGTAAATGTATTTTCTTAACAAACAGAAGATCTTTAATCTTTCATTTCCAAGTATAATAATTACTACCATTCAAACACACCATTTTACTCAAATGTGCCTCCATCTTTCAAATCGATAATCAACAACAACCAATACTCTGATACCAGTTTGTTGGGAAAGAGGCAAGGGCACAATCAAAATACCTAACAGGGTATCAGCAGAAAAATATCCAAGTCTAAACTTTTACTTTTAATTTGAACCAAGAGGAGACAATCGAAACCAATCACAACAGTAATATGACAACATATAAATCAAACACACAAATACGATAAGACAAGAATAACAAGACACCAAATTTATATGAAAAATCTGCGGTGTTAAGAGTAAAAAAACACAGGATCAAAACCTCCATTATAATCACCAAGAGTTACAATATTATTCTCTAAAATGGTCAACAAAAAAGTGCCAAACAATGAGCAATAACACTACAAGATAATACCAAAACTAGAGAATAAAAAGGAGCACAAATACAAAAAATATAGCTGCTATTTGGGAAAGAAAAATAATAGATACAAGCAATAAATACAATTCCATTAGTTTCTAATAAAATATTTAGATGAGAGGAACAAGCTATCCAAAAATCAGCTCAATAGGATAAGAAACAAAGCGGGAATCACAATTTGAAGTTGACTGCTGTGACTGAAATTAGGTTGCGAAAATTTGCACACTCTCTCTCTTTTGTGGTTGCTAAAACTCATTTTTTTGTGATTTCTAAATAAGACCTAAAAATATCTATATATATGCCCCATAATAATGTGCCTATGGATAAAAGTGGATTGGTCCAAATTGAACTTCATTTATCCACATAGAAAGGGACAAAGATCCATGACCCAACACTTATAAGTACTTTTTAAATTTACCTAAATACTTCAAAAGTATTTACAGTCTTTTTTTTACTTAAAAACGCTTAAAATAGGTCAATCCAAATGGGCTCTAAGCAGACTTAAGAATTTATATACAATGGAGATATTCTTTTAAAATATTATCAAACATAGTTATATTTTGAATTTTATAACAAATACTTAAAAATTGGCCCTAAAATACTGTTTATGTGTCTCTTACCGCATTGCTCATTCAAACCCCGCAAACAACTGCTTTTCGACAATTACATTAGTTGTCTCAACAACTATTCAACTGTTGAACAATTTCACATAATTTTCAAATAACTTCTATAGTAATTGAGATAATTTTTATGATTGTTGGAGGTAAAAGTGTAAAAATAGAAATCTGAAAAAAAACTTATTGCTTTCATTCAATTTTTAAAAATTCTAAGGACCTTAATGGACAAATTCATTTGTCCCTAAATTGCATCTCTCTACATAAGGGATACTATTCTTTTTGTTGTTTCAATATTTACGTTACTAATATATTTGTTAGAATTTCTTATTCTTTTTTTTTTTAAAAAAAATGTTAAGGTGGAAGTTAAAGAACTTTTGTTATTCGTGTGGCCAATTTGGGAATTCTTTGGAGATCCTTTTCGCTGTGGATTTGGCATTGGAAATTTTTTGTCTTTTACTTCTCAAAATTGTAGTTAGATTGTAGATGTGTTGTATCTGAAATGTTTGAGTTTTATCAAACTAGATTATAGATGTGTTGTACCAAACTCAATTTTGAAAAACTGTATCAATGATACAACTTAAATTTCAAAAGGTTGTTGTTATCAATGATACAACTTGAATTTCAGAAAACTGTATCAACGATATTACTTAAATTTTAAAAGGTTGTTATCAATGACTCAACACGAATTTTCTTTAGTGTCGGTTGGGGATGGAGGTAATGTTTGGTAGTATTCATCCATTTTGATTAAAAAAGAGAAGAAAAAAAGGCTCCGCTTAAGAAAAAGTACATTACGTGGAGTATTAGACTATATGTTGCTTCACCATCTCTCAATATCTTAATGTCACTTTGACATTATCTATTCATGTGTTTTATTTCTCTAATGGTAGTATATGCATCCCTTTCTTCACGAGGACTCCTCCTAGGTGATATTCCCAAAACAAATAAAAAAAATGTGAATCGACAGCCAGTATTAAAATAGTCGATCATGAATACAGGCAAAATGGGTATCTAGTTGATAGTTATTAGTGATATCTCTTCATTGATACTAAGATATCTCATGATTGATCTTTCATATCTTAGTATCTTATCACTAATTTTGTTTCTTTTTTGATTAGGAGAAGATCAAAATTCTTTATTAGTTGATTCTTTATTTATTTATTGTATTTTCTTTTGTATATATACCCATACATATCAATAAAATTAAACACTTCTTTCCAGCGGTAAAGTTCATATGGTATCAAGAGCCTAAAAACTTCACAACATTTTTTCCCCCTGAGAATTTGTTTTTTCCCCTCTGTCACACAATGGCTTGAAGTAATTCCTCCAACACCTCAACCACACCTCTCTGATCTGAAAACCTGCTCCTCTTACACTACCTATCCCCAAGCTCTGCCTGCTTTATCTTCTCATCCTCTACCTGTTGCATATGAATAGTCAACTTACAGATGTCTATATCCTTAATCAGCAGACAGTCTTGCTCTCTAAAATCAGATCCTAAATCATCCCAGAAGTAAACTTTCTCATTCTAGCTAGTATGTCACCCACTAAATCAGGAGCATACCATGAAAATTTGTGAAACTTCAAGGCATATTCCTCGATAGACATTCTCCCCTGCTTGAGGTTCACAAACTACTCCATCTTTGCTTCCCTCAACTCTTGGGGAAGAAACGATCCAGAAATGCACCAAAGCAGGAATCCCATAAAAATTACTCCTCCACATCTACTCTATCCCTATCTCAATCTTCATACTACTAATATATAACGTTTTTGAGCTAATAAGATGCAAAGTTTACCCCCTCTACATTAGTGGCTTACTTCACCTGAAATATATTTTCTATCTCATCCAAGAAGCCCTGTGGATCCTCCTTCACCTCTACTCTAAAAAAAGTAGGAGGACCCCTTTTCATAAATTGGCCAACCCCTGTGGCCTCAAAAAACAAAGCACCAAATATGCCCTCTCAGCCTAAGCAACAACCTGCTTTACAATAGCATGGATAGACTGACATAATTTTACATTAGTCATCTTTCCTTAAGGAGAACTAGTAGCAACTAGTGGAACTTAAAAATATCAGGGATAGGACTGTGAATCGATGATGAAACCCAGAAGTAGGATGCACCCCCTCAGCATTACCACCCCCTATATGGGATAGAAGAATTTTCTTGTGTTGCAGATCTACGAGGCATGATCTAAAAGATGAACACACAAGGATTAGAGAAGATTCTAGGACTGAGACTCCAAGCATGAAAATAGAATACCAAGAAAGTGAAATATTCCTAAATGCTTTGTAGCCTCTCCCTTTTGAGTGTGGCGTGCTACACACCCCTAAAAGAGACTCTTCTCGACACAACTTTGTAAACTCATAATCGACCATGAACCTAGGCTCTGATACCAACTTGACATAATCCACCCTGGGTCTTTGTTGTAATGGGCGTTCAAATTCCAACCAGGATTGGAGACCACCCCCATTACCCAACCCAACCTCCCGCTTCCTGTCCTGAGTTAATTGGATTCCGAGCATGAAACAAAATAGTGTAACATCTCACATAAAGACTCTGAGAATAGATCACAATCGTGATTGACCCAACTGAGTCCAACCATCCCATAACCATAATTTAACCATGCCAAACCATACCAAATAAAGCTATAACCAAAGATGTTCAAAAACATTATATAATTAATCCCAAAATAAAATATGAAAGAACAGTGAGAAATTATGTCTGATGATGCCAACTTCCCAGCCTATTCCAATGCCTAGGCTGATACTTATACCGATCCCGCCCATTCTAACCCATAGAAGTACCATAAAACCTCTAACCAAAAGAGTAATGAAATTTGGTGGGACATTCCCCAACCATAGCCAAAATTAATAACCAAAATAAAATCAAGTGTCTAGAAATATCCATAACATGAAATGGAGATTTTCAAAAGGATGGAGGCTCACCACTTCAGTCCAAACGCTATCCTCGAGTCAATCACTATATAAGAGGAGTAGATCAGCTGGTTCCTGCATAGGGTGGGTATACAACTGCCAATAGTGAGTGGCCGCTAGCATAATCTCAGGGTAAGGATAAAATAATGCTATTTATAAAACCAAGTAAAACAATCCATATGCACACAACCATACACATATACATAACTATGCTAGGAAAAAGGGATCGGGTTTAGCATGCCTTTAAAATCTTTACCTGGGCTATGTAGCTTTGTCGTCCTAAACTACCCACGAGCTATATGAGTTTATCTCCCCCTACTGAAAGGGCCCCAGTGCATATAGCTGCATGAATAGGGAAGTATCCCATGGGATGACTAGTACATCCCCAAAATAAAGTATGACATCATGCACACGGTCTCCAAGACCAACCTCATATTGGCAAATATGAGTTTCTAATTTTGGTCCCCCCGGTACCTCCGCTTTCCATGGCTTAGCTACATCTCCTGCTATTATTGTCAAATTAAAACCAATTTTTAAATAACCAGACCGTTATCCATTTATTAACCAAGGCTATTGATATTGGTATCATCATACCAACCCTTACTTACAAGTATTATCCATAGCCAACCATTTATAAGTTTAAGGGGACTTTCAAGTACCCTCCATTTACCATATTAAACCACTTAGGAGACTTCCACGTTCCCCATAAGGATAAATAATTAGCCTTTTACCATCCCAAGCAATTTAAACCATGCATAATTCCTTTACCAAGTTTAAAACATGCAAGAGTTCCATTAAAAGAAATCAATGCAATGAACATATCTTTATAAGCATCTTATCAAACACATTGGGCGCATAATATGATAAAAAACAATACCAATTACCAATAAACCATTCCTATTCAATCCAATTATCCATAACCACCATTAATCCATATAAAAGCATAATTAAAACCATGGGAAACCATAACCAACCATTTAACATCAAAACCCCCAAATCATATTTGAAAGCCAAAATCATGTAATAGTAAAATCATGAAAACATTTATATAAACCATGCCCTTAAGTAAAATTAACAATGAGGGAAGAGAAACATGTCTTAAACCAAGATGATGACGGAAAGAAATCACCAAGACAATCCCTAAATAGATCCTTTAGTTAAAACCCGGGCTCCCTTTGTCCAAAAGCTCTTGAGAGCATTACAGAATGTTTAGGAAGAATTTCTAAGTGTTAATGAATAGAAAATAGGGTAAATAACCTCCCAAGTAAGTTAGAAATTGTGGGACCCTATTAGGATAAGTGGTGAAATATCCAGAATACCCCCACTTAAGTTTTACCAAAATCCTATCGTAGGGATACGACTGACCAACACGAGTCGTACCCCCCAATACGATCGGTATCCACCATTCGTAACCTGGTCTCCGCCCTTAGACCAAACTTTGTCCAGTATATGAATCATCCAACCAGGTCATAACCACAACATATGATCTGTATCCATGACCCGTATCCCTGGTAGAATAAAATACCTGGAGAATTGGATACTGCCTACCACATGAGTACCTGGTATGATTCATACCCTGGCTTATGGCTCATTGTCAAACACTCGTACTTAGATTCAGCCAAAGTAACCAAGTCTAAAATTAAGTTATGAAACAAAACAACACATAACCGCCAATATGACTCGTACCCCTAAGTCATATTCATTCAAGTAACCAAAATCTATCCCACCAACCAACACTAGTCGGTATACGATCAGACCATACCATCCATACCCCAGCATACAGCTCATACCTATGAGTCATATTGGGTCCAAAGATCAAAATTACAAGAAATTTTCCAAGGTCCAGAAACTAGGGTATTTCATAATGGTTCCCATCAACCCTTCTTTTAGGTAAAATGCCTAGAATAGCCCCTTATGAACCAAAGGATCTCTATTCATTACCATAGGCTAATTTTTGAGTATAAGATGACTTAGTCTGTTTCAAGAACCATGTTTAGCCTTTTTACTCTAGGTAGGGTAGTATTTGTTTGAAAATTACAACCTTTAGCTTATGGATTTAGACATGCAACACTTTCAGAGACTTAACCACCTGGTGTCACGACCTAAACCAGGGCTTGGCCGTGACGGGTATCTCAAGTCCGTCGAGGACCGGAGATCACCCTCTTTACCTAGCCAAATAGAACACAATATATCCAGCAGTGGATAAATTCCAAACATATAACAAGATAAGATGAGCTTTGAACATATAACAAGATAGGCAACTCAGAAAAGAAATTTCAGAATTTTAATATCTCAATCCACAGTAATTCATAAAACCTCTACACAAACCAAAATCATTTTATGTTGGGACATGTCTTCAATGATAGCCAAAAAATTCCAATAGAAGTAGTCTAAAACATAAATGAAACATGACTTTAAAATGATTTCCATTTTGGAAAATGGAAGCTCACCACTTGAAAGCAGACTGTTGACAACCCAGATATCCTATCACTACACTGGAAAAATAGAAGTTTCTTTGGTTCCTGCATCGCGTAGGGATACAACATCCAGAGAAGGTTAACAGGCTAAGCGCTTGCATGTAACTTTGGGAAGGATAAAATAATGCCAAGTCAAAACCACAGTAAAATCCACATGCACATATTGTGTGTGTGTGTGTGTATATATATATATATATATATATATATATATATATATATATATATATAACATATTGGGGTAGGGAACAAGGTTTAGCATAAAGGGAAAATATTAGTTGGACTGTGTAGCTCAACTACTATAAAAACACCCATGGGTTATATGGGTCAAACTTCCCCCGCTGAAAGAACCCAGTGCGTGTTAGTCGCACGAACAGGAGTTATCAAAGAAGACCAGGGAATTCCCCGGTCCCATGTCAATCCAGGATACAAATATATGTATAAAGTGTGTCATAAGCAAACAATCATCAAGACCAACCCTAACACCAACAAACATGAATTTCCAGTATCAGTCCCCTGGGACATCCACCTTTACGATTTAGCTACGTAATCCCATTTAAGCCCATATTAAAATAAGTTTCACATAACCCATCTATTTAACCAAGGAATTATCCACTAAGGCACACCATAGGTATCATCATACCCTTACGCTTGCAAGTTTATAATTATGCCATTACAATTTCATTAACTTGGGGGAATGCCTCGACCCTCTTTGTTTATCAAATTATTGTGGAGAATGCCTCGACCCTTTTGTCTATCAATTCAACCCGGGGAATGCCTCAATCCACAAATTTCTAATTTAAAATCAAAGGATGGCTAACAAGGCCTTCAAAAATCCATGTTTATCAGCTTAACCATTTATGCAATGCAATAGTATAGGTGAGTACACCAAATCATGTGACAAATCATATTCGAAGCCAATTACACATGTGGGTTGAGGGAACACAATTTACAAAACCAAATTCCAAACAAAATTATCAAATTAGGGGAATGCCTCTACCCTCTTTCCAATTTCCATACCCATGCACCCAATTAGCTCAAAAACTATTGATAAAGCAAGAACAATGCAAATAAAATCATGGGAATCCAATTCGAATAGCATTCATTTCAAAACCCTCATCCATATCAAAACCCATGTTCAAATCCACATGAACAACTATTTAAATTCATGCTTTAAGTAAAATATGGACACTAATTGCCAATCTCTTGAAACCCTAGGTGTTCTTGTCTTAGGGAATTGAGAGAGCTTGAGAGATTGTATTTGATTGTTTAAGTGATGAAAATAACCCTTCTTGGGGTGTTTTATGGATATGGGTCCTAAGTGGGGAAGGAGGGAAATAACAAGAATGCCCCCACTTAAAAGTATAGAAAACATCAATCCAGTAATCACGGGTCACCTTACAACTCGAGACATCTGGATATGAGTCATTTCCATGACTCGTTGTCTGAGCAGTAGCTCAAGGACCCTCTAATGTTAACCCTACGAGTCACATACTACGAATCGTGAGGTGTCACTATGACATGTACGGTCCTAGTCATGGTCAAGGCAAAAATTGTAGGCACCTTTACTGGTTTGGCTACAAGGAGAATTATATGACACATTCAGAGCCTTGACAATTTGTTGGGTCTAGTAGATGTCAGAACAGCCACCTTTGGCAACCTCATTGATCACCCTAAAATTGGGGTCCTATGACCCGTCTGGACACCTTATAACTAGTAAGGTATGTTGTATTCAGAGCAGTGAGTTCAAAAACTCAAGGAATTTTACAGGGCCAAAATCTACGGTATTATATTCCCCTCCTAGGATCATTCATCCCCGAATGATGAGTTAAAGCATTCGTTAGCACGATTTAACTCAGAAATGTAACCACAATTACCTTTAACAAAGACAGAATACAAAG
Source organism: Capsicum baccatum var. pendulum (assembly GCA_030864225.1). NCBI lineage: Eukaryota > Viridiplantae > Streptophyta > Magnoliopsida > Solanales > Solanaceae > Capsicum > Capsicum baccatum. The sequence continues at coordinate 166,427,151 of CM061560.1, forward strand.
ATATTAAGGAATACACATACCTTAAGGACGATTATCCAAAGAGGAAAAACATGGATACTTAGTCTTCATGTCCTCTTCATCTTCCCAAGTAGCTTATTCAACCTTATAATTCCTCCACAGAACCTTTAACGATGCTACATCCTTAGTCCCTAAAATACAGACTTGCCTATCCAAATCTCAACCAGGACTTCCTCATAAAACGAGGAATCCAAAATATCCACACTCTTTAAAGGAACAAACAAGGAAGGATCGCCCATGTACTTCTTCAACATTGAAACATTGAACACCGGATGGATAGAATCCAAATTCAAAGGAAACTCCAACTCATAAGTCATCATTTCCCACTCTTCTCAAAATAAAGTACATGCCAACATATCGGGGCCTGAGATTGCCTTTCTTTTCAAACCTCATCACCTCTTTCATGGGATACACCTTCAAGGATACCCAATCGCCTACATCAAACTCCAATTCCGTACTCTTTACATCTGCATAGGACCTTTGGCTACTATGAGCAGCTTTAATTCTTTCCCTAATCACCTTTACTTTTTCCATGGATTGATGAGCTAAGTCAGGACAAAATAATGTAGTATCACTGACTTTGAACTACCCAATAGGATAACGACATCTCCTAACATACAAAGCATCAAATGGATCCATTTGAATACTAGAATGATAAACATTATTACATGCGAACTCGATAAGAGGTAAATGGTCAATCCAACTACCACCAAAGTCAATCATACAAGCCCTTAGCATATTTTCCAGAGTCTAAATGGTCCTATCCACTTATCCGTTCATCTGAGGGTGGAAAGTAGTGCTAATATTAACCTTAGTTCCCAAACCCTTCCAAAATGATCACCAAAAATGCGACGAAAACTATGTACCTCAATTAAATTTAATAGAAATAGGTGCACCATGTAACTTGAAGATCTCTTGAATGAAAAGTTTAGCATAATCCTCCGCAGAATAATTAGTCTTCATTGGAAAAAAGTGAGCGAACTTAAGTCATCCTATCCACGAGGACCCAAATCTAATCGAACTGACTTTGAGATATCAAAAGGCCATTAAGAGAGTCCATGTTGATTACTTCCCACTTCCATAAGGGCAACTCAATCTCTTGAGACAAACCACCCATCCTCAAGTGCTCCACCTTCACTTGCTGACAAACCATACATTTGGCAACAAAATTGGCCACATCCCTCTTTTTGCTAGTCATGGTACATCTTTGTTGAACTAGGATGGACAGTGTACCTTGCCTCATGAGCCTCAGCCAAGATTCTTTCCCACAAACCATCAATATTGGTAACATAAAATCTACCTCCATACCTCAGGATACCATTACCACCAATTTCAAAAGCCATCACCTTATGCAGACCCACATCATCCTTAATTTGTATCAAGATAGGATCTAAAACCTGCTTCTCCTTTACCCCAGCACCAAGAGATGACTTCACCACCTCAAGCACAATCACACCTCCATTTTTTAAGTTTAAAAGGCGAACTCTAAGATTTGCTAAATGGGGAATATCCTTTAGCAAACCTCGCTTCACCTAATCAATATATGATAAGATCCTCATGGATATCCTGCTAAGACCATTAACAACCACATTAATAGAGACTTATATCACAATCCTTGAGCAACTCAAGCCATTTTTTTTTTTGCCTAAATTCAACTCCTTCTAGGGAAACACATACTGCAGGCTCTTATGATCCAAATATAAATCAACATAAATGCCATACAAGTAATGACACCAAATCTTTAAAGAAAAAACCACATATAACAATTCCAAATCGTAGGTTAGATAATTCTTCTCATGCACCATAAGCTGCCCTTGAAGCATACACCATAACCTTACGATGCTGCATCAACACACAACCCAGTCCTATACGGGATGCATCATAATAAACAACAAAATCATAAGTACCCTCTAGTAGGGTCAGAATTAGAGCATAAGTCAACTTATCTTTCTACTTCTAAAAACTACCCTCACAAGCATTGGACCATAGAAACTTCACCTTTTCCTGAGTCAACTTATTCAATGGAGAAGTGATCAAAGAGAAACTCTCCACAAACCTCCTATAATACCAATCCAAACCCTAGAAACTCTTAATATTGGTTGGAGTCATAGGTCTAGGCCACTTCTTAACCACCACAACTTTGTATGGGTCCACCATGATCCCTTCATTAAAAAACATGATCGAGAAAGGTCACAACATTCAACCATAACTCACACTTCAAGAACTTAGCATACAAATGTTGATCCTTAAGGGTCTGCAACACCATACAAAGGAGTTGGCATGATCCTCCTCACACTGAGAGTATACCAAGATGTCATCAATAAACACAATGAAAAATAAGTCTAGAAACTGATGGAATACCTAGTTCGTAAGATCCATGAATGCCACTGGAGTATTATTCAACCAAAAAGAGTTGACCAAGAACTCATAGTGGCCATACTAGGTTCGAAACACAGTCTTAGGGATATATACCTCCCTAATTTTCAATTGATGATAATTTGACAAAAAATCAATCTTAGACAAGTACTTAGCACCCTGAAGTTGGTCAAACAAGTCATCAATCCTAGGGAAAGGATACTTATTCTTCATAGTCACCTAATTCAACTGCAGATAGTCTATACACATCCGAAGGGAACCATTCTTCTTATGCACGAAAAAATAGGAGCACCCCATAGAGAAATACTACAACAAATAAAACCTTTTTCAAGAAGATCTTTCAACTGCTCCTTGAGTTCTTTAAACTCAGCTGGAGCCAATTTGTAAGGAAGGATAGAGATAGTACAAGTATTCAAAAGAAGATTAATCCCAATGTCTATTTTCCTATCGGGAGAAATACCCAAAAGATCATTGGAAAACATTTTAGTAAACTCATTGACAATAGAGATGGATTGCAAAAAAGGTCCCTCAAAATTAAGATCCTTAACCCAAAATAGATGATAGAAACACCCCTTAGAAATTAATTTCTGGGTTCTAAGATAAGAAATAAACCTTTGCTTAGGCTCTAGGGAACTTTTTTCCCCCTCAATCATTAGTTCATTTGGGAATTAGAAACTGCTCATTTGGGTTCTACATTCAAGAGACGCATAACACGAATAGAGTCAATCCATCTCCAATATCACATCAAAATCTAACATATCCAACTCTATCAGATCCACCAAAATCTCCCTACCATAAATGAATACCACGCTACCCCTATAGAACCTTATAGCTATAATAGAGTCACCCATCGGAGTAGACACAACAAAGGGATCAGAAATATATCCAAGACCAAAATAAAAATAAATAGCCACATAAGGGGTCACAAAAGAAAAAGTATACCCTGGATCAAGTGAGCAATACATGCCACGTGAGGAGAGTTGTAACATACCAGTGACAACATTAGGAGAAGCCTCAGATTCCTGATAGGTAGCAAAAGCATACAAATGATTTTAACTAGTGTCAGTACTAGAAGTAGCACTTATTGGTGCTAGAGTTGAATACGTAGCAACCAAAACCTTATGATCTCTAGTAGCAACATTGCCTATAGGCCAGTTCTTATGAATATGATTAGGCTGGCCACATTGAAAGCACTTATTTCTCCTTTTATAAAAAAAATCATGGTGCAACTGTACATAAAATCAGTAAGGAGGATATGATAGAGCTGACTGGTCCCATCTGTCCTAAGATTGGGCAACTTGTGACTTAAACCCACGATTGTTCTAAAAATGATGATCACTAGAAGGCTTAGGATATGGAACACTAGCCATAGAATAAGAACCAGATTTTCTCCACTTCTTCTTAAACCACTCCCTGCCATCTCTACGACTATTCTGCTAGCCTCCATCCTACTTAAAATACCTGAATTTCTTATTCTACCATTCCCGTATTTTGTATTGTTTCTTCTTTTCATCCTCAACCTGCTGCATATACACCATGATCTTAGAGATATCCATGTCATTATTCAATAAGGAAGCCTTGTACATTAACACCAAGTCCATAAAGCAAACTTTCTCATCTTTTCCCTCACAGAAGACACCAACTCTGGGGTATAGTGATACAACTGATAGAATTTCAAGGTGCACTCCTTCATAGTCATTCTACATTGCTTAAAATTCACAAACTCCTCATCCTTCACTTTCCTCATCTCTCGATGAAAGAAGTAGTCAAGAAAAGCACCAGAAAAGTCATCCTACATAGCTGGCTTAAAATTATCTTCTCTCAATGGTTCCCACTCATACCACTGATATGCCACATTATTCAACCGTTATGCAGTGAACTCCATACCCTTAAATTTAGAATCATGCATTACTCCAAAATTCTTTTCCATCTTATCTATGAACCCTTTAGGATCTTCCTCAACCTTGGAATTAGTAAAAGTCAGAGGAATTAACCACATGAACTAAAAAACCCATGTGGCTTCATAAATAAGAGTGACAAGATCAATACACTTAAATTGGCATGACTGGGAGGCCACTAACTGAGTAAGCAAATTAATCAACTGGCAAAACTAGGCATTAGACACATTCCCTTGAGGCATTGGGGTAGAAATACCATCAACTCGAGGAGGACTAGTAAGGATCGATGGAACTCTATGGGGGTAGAGATCCTAGACTAGGTTTGTACCTATAAGCAGGATGAGCTTTATCTATATTGTCTGTAGATGGGACAAAGGAGTTTCCATATATATAAGATCTTCAGGGACACATGATCTAAAATGTGAACAATCAAAATTAGAGGAGATTTTAACATCCTAGACTCTACAGCCCAAAAGTAGAACACAAGAAAGGAAAATATTCCTAAATGCCTCATAGCCCCTCCCTTATAAGTGTGATGCACTACAAACCCATAAAAGAGACTCTACTTGACATAGATTTATGGTCACCTAATTGACCTTAAATAAAGGGCTCTGATACCAACTTGTCATGACCTAAACTAGGGTCTGTCCATAACGGGTATCTCAAGTCCGTCGAGAATCGAAGCAACAGATGAATTCCAATCTAGATAGCAACAGATGAATTCCAATCATATAACAAGATAGCCTGAGTTCCAAACATATAACAAGATAGGCAACTCAGATTGTTTTTTTTTTTAGAATTTCAACAATATCTCAATTCACAATAATCCACAAAGCCTCTACATAGACCAAAATAATTCTAAGTCAGTACATGCCCCCAACGATAGCCAAGAAAGTCTAATAGAATTAGTCTAAGATATAAATGAAATAGGACTTTAAAATGATATCCCTTAACTAGAATAGAAGCTCACCACTTCAAATTTAACTGTTGACAACCTAGAGATCCTATCACTATACAGGAAATATAGAAGTATCTCCAGTTCTACATAAAATAGGGGATACATTATCCGAAGATGGTTAGCGGGTTGAGCGCTATCATATAACTCAAGGAACGGCTAAAATAATACCAAGTTAAAACCACAATCAAATCCACATGCCTATATTGTAAATACATATATGTATATAACATGCTGGGGTAGGGAATAAGGTTTGGCATGAAAGTAAAATATTATCTTGGACTGTGCAACTCAATTGTCATAAAACACCCACGGACTATTTGGGTCTAGCTTATTCTGCTAAAAGGGCCTTAGTGCGTGTTAGCCACACAAATCGGAGGTATCAAGTAAGACCAGGGAATGCCCTGACCCTACATCAATCGAAGATACAAATATATATATATATAAAATGTGTTATATGCACACAATCATCAAGACCTACTCTCATGCCGACCAACGTGAGTTTCCAGTATCAACCTCCCATGGACACCCATCTTTACAACTTAGCTACATAACCCCCCTTAAGCCTAAATTAAAATATGTTTCACATGACCCATCCATTTAATAAAGGAATTATCCTTTAAGGCATACCATATGTATTGTTATACCCTTACACTTGTAAGCTTATAATTATGCCATCACAATTCTATTAACATGGGGGAATTCCTTGATCCCTTTTATTTATTAAATTAATATGGAAAGTGCCTCGACCCCCTTTGTTTATTAAATCAATATAGGGAATTCCTTGACCCCTTTTGTTTATTAATTAAACCTAGGGAATGCCTCAACCTCCAAAATTCTAATTTAAAATCAATGCATGGCCAATAAGGCCTTCAAAAATCCATCTTTATAAGTTTAACTATTTATGCAATACAATAGTATAGGTGAGTAAGTTAAACCATATGAAAAATCATATTTGAAGCCAATTACAAAAGTCGGTTAAGGGAATATAATTTACAAAATCAAATTCCAAACCAAAATTATGAAATTTGGGGAATGCCTCGACCCTTTTTCAATTCCCCTGCCCATACACCCAATTAGCTCAAACACTATTGATAAATCATGAACAATGCATATAAAATCATGGAAATACAATTCAAATAACATTCATTCCAAAACCCTCAACCATAAACCCATATTCAAATCCATATAAAAAACTATTTAAATACATGTTTTATGTAAAACAAGTTTAAGGGAAAGAGTAACATGCCTGAGATATCAAGAATTACGAAGAGATATCAACCCTTGGACACTCTAATTGCCAATCTATTGAAACCCTAGGTATTCTTGACTTAGGGACTTAAATGTCTAGAAAGATTTGACCCAGTCATCACGGGTCACCTTACGACTCGTGATGCCTGGCTTTGAGTCATTTCCATGAATCATAGTCTGAGCAATAGCTCATGGATCACTAAAACGCCCTGGGTTTTGGACCTTGGATATTTCCAGTATTTTGACCTTACTATCTTTGTATTGACTCACTATATGAATCATATGATATGGGTACGTTTAAGGGATCCTCGTCATTATGAGTCTAGAGAATGGTTGTTAGGTTTTTGTTATAGTTATGATTTGGTGGGTACATATCGTTAGGGGTGGTAATGATTCGTTTGGGTCAGTTACTTAATCAAATAGGTAACTTAGTAACTTTACTTGGCTCTGAGTACGAGTGGCTCACTAAGAGCCATGAGGATAGTGTATGAGTGGTAAGATGTAGTCATATGTTATCCAGTGTCAATCCCTTTAGATTCTGTCTTGGGTATGACTGGACCATACTAGTTGCATAGTCTGGTCACGAGTTGGGGAAATAAAGTGGTATGGTTGACGGAGTAAAGATATCTAACTTTCTACTCTGGTATGACTGGATGGTACCAGTCATATGGTGTGGTGATGAGTTGAAGGGTCAAATCATACCCACCAACAAGTTTTCTACTGTTTTAAGTTGGGGGTATTCTGGATATTTCCCCTCTTAACTCCTTTTGACCCCACAAAATAAAACACCTTTAGGGTCTACATTAACCTATTATTGTAAATCAAACACTCTTAAAATCTCTCTCAAGATCTAGAATTAAAAAATGGCTCAAGTTTTTACAAGGCAATCAATTAGGGTCTTTAAAGAGTAAATCTCTCTGTCTTCCTTGGTGTCTAAGGCATGTTACTCCTCCCTCATTTCTAGTTCAACTGCAATCTTGTTTTAACGAATAGTTTTCAAGGTATTATTGTGGTATGGTTTTGGGTTTGAAATAGATGTTGGGGGTTTTGGTTGCTTATGGTTGGATAATGTTTTCCCATGCTTTTCTTATGGTTTTCAAGTTTTAATTATGGTTTGAATATGTGGTTACGTGGGAATGAACAATTGATTCTTGGTTTTTCGTTTTGGAAATTATATGCCCTCAATATGTTTGTTAAAATGCCAATGAGAATGATTTAGTCACATAGTTTGACTATTCTTGAAATCTTTGTATTGCATAATATGGTAAGGGAACTTAAATTGGTTTGGTTGGTTTTAAATGATTTGGAAAGGCCTTAATGGCCATGGTTTTCGTTTAATTGGAAGCTTGGGAGTCAACTTGGTTAATAGTTTTGGTATGGCACAAAAGGATAGGCTTACAAGCTCTAATTTTGGTATGATGATACCAATGATTAATGCCTATTGAAAATACACCTTGGTAAATGGATTAGTTATGTGAAAAAGGTTTAATAGGGCTTAAAGCAGGTCGAGTATTAAAGCCATGGAAGGTGGGGATCTCGGGGGGTCGCCATTGAAAACTCATGTTTGTCGATGTAAAGGTGGTCTTGGTGACCATGTGCATTATGTCATACTTTATACTTTGGGTGATGTACTAGTAATCTCAGATTTTTATTCTTCGGTCATGCGGCTAACACACACTAGGGCCCTTTCAATAGGGGGAGCTTAACCCATATAGCCTGTGGGTTATTTTAGGACGGTTAAGTTACACAATCTGAGTTAATGTTTTTAATGCATGCTAAACCTGATGACCTTTCCTAACATGATATATATATATGTACCTATATGATTACATATGGTTATTTACTATGGTTTTGAATTACTGGCATTATTTTATCTTATCCCTGAATACATGCTAGTGCTCACTCTACTAACCGTCTTTGGTTGTTGTATCCCCATGCAATATAGGATAGCTTTGAGTCAGACTAAAGTGGTGAGCTTCCATACTTCAAAAGGCTTCATTTCATGCAATGGACTTCTATTATCTTTGTTATTGTTTTGGCTTGGTTTTAGCTATGGTCAGGGGTATGTACTGACCAGATGTTGATTTTAGATAGAGGCTTTGTCAGACTACTATGGGCATGGATGGTCTTAGTATTGGTGTCAGCCTTGGTATTGGTATTGGCATTGGGGTTGGCACTGGTTGGATATTAGATTGGATATTTGGTTGGTTATAATTATGCACTCTTTTAAATATCTTTCTATTAATATTATTATATCTTGTTATTTGTTTAGAATTCATTCAACATAGAGTGTAAGATGGTGATGGTTGGGTATTGGGGGTAGTCTTTAGTCTGAGTCGAACTTGCGATGTCCGACATGACTAGGCCCTAGTTTATGTAAGGTCAGATTGGTATTAGAGCCTTAGGTTCATGGTCAATTGGGTGTCTGATAAATCTGTGTCGAGTAGAGTCTCTTTTAAGGTTGTGTAGCTCTCTACATGCATACGGGAGAGGCTATAAAGGCATCTAGAAATATTTGTCTTTCTTGTGTTCTATTTTCAAGATGTAGAGTCTAAGGTCCTTAAATATTTTCTATTCCCTGTTTGTTTGCTTTTCAGATCATGCCTCCTCGATGATCTGAAGCTCTAAAAAATACTCTGTCCTGCCCAAGGATAATGTTGATGGTACCCATTCTACTTATTGGGATCCAGACCCAGTCTAGGAGTCCAATTCCTGATTGTCCTTCGAGAGGTCCACCGATTCCCTCTAGTCCTTCTCGAGCTCCTCAGGCTAAGTGACAAATGCTGAGTTTCATCAGTCTATCTATGTGTTGGCACAGGTTGTAGCTTCTCAGGATGAATGTGGTTTTTCAGTTACTCCATCCCCTGAGTCCACAAGGGTTGGCTAGTTTATGAGGTTGAACCCTCTTCTGTTCACTGGTGTTAAGGTTGAGAAGGATCCTCAACCTTTTGTGAATGCAATAGAAAAGAACTTTGTATTATGAGTACTACTAATGTGGAGGGTGTTGAATTTTCTGCCTCCCAACTGAATGATATAGCATACCAATTGTGTGAAGAATGAGAGCAGTCAAGGGGTGATGATGTTGAGTTAGCCCTGCGGAATAATTTCTATAGTGCTTTCCTAGACCACTTTTTTTCCTCAGGAGTTGAGGGAAGCAAAGGTGGAAGAATTTGTTAACCCGAATTATGGAGAGATGTTAGTCAAGGAGTATGCCTAGAAGTTTTACCAATTTTCTTGATATGCTTCTGAGTTGGTTTCTAGCATGAGGACTAGAATGAGGAAGTTTGCTTTTGAGTTATGTTGAGACTTGATTTTGGAGAGTAAAGCCACTTTTTTTAACAAGGACATAGACATTTCTAGGCTGGTTATGTATATGCAGTAGGCTAAGAAAGAGACGAAGAAATAAGTTAAGATAGTGGAGAGGTAGAGAAAAAGTATAGATTTTCTAAGTAGGGTGGTGGCCAACAACAAGGTGGAAGGGATGGTAGGAACTGGCCCAAGAAAAAGTGCGGCATTCTGGGTCTTACACGGTGGTTAGTGCTCCCTACCTAAAGTCATCAGGTGATCAGAGTTTTTATAGTGGCGAAAACTATAGGGAATAGGTTGTCTAATATCAGGATAGTGGGTTCCAGTCATCTCTATCATATCCTCCCTGCAGATTATGTGATCAATTGTATCAGAGTTATTATTATGAGGGAAAGGTCAAGTGCTTCATTTGCAATCAGCCAAGGCACATAATTAGAAATAGTCCTGCTGGTAAGATTTCTTTTGGGGAAAATAAAAGTTTTTGTTGCCTCTTCTACTGCTCCAACATCGAAGGTGTACCATTTAGTTCCAGCACTGGTCAGAACTATCTATATGCCCTCACTACTCGTAGGAGTCCAAGGCATCGCCTGACGTCGTAATTGGTTTGTTGAAACTCTTTTCCCATGATGTGTACTATTTAATTGATTCGAAGTCCATTCTTTCTTATGTGACCCCATTTGTGGCTATGCATTTTGGGTTTTTTCCCGAGTGTATTTTAGACCCTTTTTCTATTTCTACCCCGGTGGGTGACTTTGTGGTGGCTAGAAGAGTCTATAAGGGTTGTGTCATATCTGTGGGTGGTTTAGACACCATGGTGGATCTGTTTGAACTAGACATGGTTAATTTGAATGTCATATTGGGGATGGATTGTCCGCACTCGTGCTATGCTTCTTTAGACTATCAAACCCGCAAGGTTGTCTTCAAATTTCCTAATGATCCAGTTATTAAATCAGAGAGTGGTTCCCTAGCTCCTAAGAGGTAGTTCATATCGCATCTTAGAGCTTGGAGATTAATCTTCAAGGGGTTTCTCTATCATTTGGTTTGGGTTAAAGATTCTAACTTGGAGGTTCCTTCATTGCATTTCATCCCAGTGGTAAATGAATTTCCTGAGGTCTTCCCTGATGACCTTTTTGGTGTCCTTCCCGATAGGGAGATTGATTTTTGGATTGATCTAGTTTTAGATACTCGTCCAATCTCTATTCCCCTGTATAGGATGTCTCCATTGAGTTGAAGGAGCTTAAGGAGCAAATCAAGGATCTTTTAGACTAGAGTTTCAGTGTGTCTCCATAGGGTGCACCAATTTTATTCATACATAAGAAAGATGGTTCCCTTCGGATGTATATTGATTACTGACAGTTGAATAAGGTGATGGTAAAGAATAACTACCCTCTTATGAGGATAGATGATTTGTTTGATCAACTTTAGGGTGCTAAGTTTTACTCTACTATTAATCTTCGATCTAGGTATCATCAGTTAAATATTAGGGAGGTGGATATCCCTAAGGATACTTTTTGGACCCGATATGGGCATTTTGAGTTTCTAGTTTTGTCTTTTGGGTTAACTAACGCCCTGATTACATTCATCAATTTGATGAATAGGGTCTTCCATTAGTTTTTGGTGTTATTCATCATTGTTTTCATAGATGATTTTATGGTGTACTCTAAGAGTGAGGTGGATCATGCGAATCACCTTCGCATTATGTTGCAGACCCTAAAATATCAGCAGTTGTATGCCGAATTCTCAAAATGTGAGTTATGGTTGAACACTGTCACTTTTCTAGGTCATGTCATTTCTAGTTAAGGCACCATAGTGGATTCGCAGAAAGTTACAGTGGTTAAGAGGTGTCCTAGACTCACAACTCCAACCGATATTTGGAGCTTCTTAGGTTTAACTGGTCACTATAGTAGGTTTGTAGAGAGTTTCACTTTTATAGCTGCCTCGATGACTTAGTTTAGAAAAAGGTAAAGTTCTTGTGGTCTAATGCCTTTGAGGGTATTTTTAAAAAAGCTAAAGGATAAGCTAACTTTGGAACGATTCTTGACCTTGCTTGAATGCACAGATGGATTTTTGGTATATTGTCATGCATCTCGTATGGGGCTTGGTTGCATTTTGATGCATCATGGAAAGATGATAGCTTATGCCTCTAGAAAGTTGAAGATGCATGAGAAAAATTATTCAACCCATGACTTGGAATTATTAGCTGTGGTGTTCACGTTAAAAAGCTAGCATCATTAGCTTTATTGAGCACAAGTAGATATCTTTTCTGATCATAATAACTGGCAATATATGTTTACGCATAAAGAGTTGAACCTCAGGCAAAGGAGATGGCTTGAGCTGCTAAAGGATTAAGACATGAGTCTTCACTACCATCCAAGTAAAGCTAATGTGGTTGCTGATGCTCTTAGCAGGTTATCCGTGAAAATTCTGGCTCAGAGTGGTGTGTTTGTTAAGGAGGTGGCACGATCGTCTCTTGGTGCTAAAATCAAGGAGAAACAAATACTAGATCCTATATTGATAAGGATCAGGGGTGATATAAGTGGACAAAAGGTGATGGCCTTCGTTATTAGTGGTGATGGTACTCTATGGTACCAAGAGAGATTATGTGTTCTCGATGTTTATGGCTTACGAGAGAGGATCTTAGCTGAGGTGCATGATTTGTGATATGTTGTTCATCCTAGTTTGACAAAAATGTATCATGGCCTTAAGGAGATGTGTTGGTGGAACAATATGAAGCGATATAGGGCTAATTTTGTGGCCAAGTGCATGGTGTTCCAGCAAGTAAAAGTTGAGCATATGAGGCCCAGAGGATTATATCAAGAAATTTAGTTTCCAAAATGGAAGTGGAAAGTGATCAATACAGATTTTGTTACCGGTCTTCCTCGGTCTCGAAATCACTTTGATTTGTTTTGGGTCATCAAGGATTGGATGACGAAGTTTGCTCATTTCTTGCCCTTAAGGACTAATCTTTCAACTAAGGACTAGGCAAGGTTGTACCTCCAAGAGATTGTAAAGTTCCATAGGGTACCTGGTTCTATTATTTCTGATTGTGGTATGCAGTTTTATCTCACTTTTGGTGGTCGTTTCAAAAAGTTCTAGGGAAAAAGGTGAGTCTTAGTACTTCTTTTCACCCGCGGTTGGATGGGCAAGTAGAAAGAACTATTCAAACATTAGAAGATATGCTACATGCTTGCGTGATTGCCTATCATGGTAGTTGGGTTGAGAGTTTGCCTCTAGTGGAATTTGCATGCAAAAATAACTACCACTCTATCATTAGAATGGCTCCATTTGAAGCTTTGTATGGTAGAAGGTGTAGGTCTCCTATTGGATGATTTGCGGTCGGTGAGGCGGACATGTTTGGTCTGGACTTGGTTCACCAAGTTATGGAGAAGGTGAAGGTGATTTAGAATAGTGTTAAAGCCTCCCAAAGTTTCCAAAAGTTCTATGTGGATGTAAGGCATAAGAAGTTAGAGTTTGAGGTTGGGGATAACGTGTTCTTAAAGGTGTCTCCCATGAATGGAGTAATGTGTTTTGGGAAGAATAGAAAGTTCAGTCCCCAGTATGTTGGTCCGTACTTAATTTTGAGAAGAGTTGGTAACATTTCGTATGAGTTGGAGTTGCCTTCTAGTTTGAGCTCTATTCATATGGTATTCCATATTTCTATGTTGAAGAAGTGTATGGGTGATCCGTCGCACATTTTTCCTATCAAGGATATTGGTATTTTAGATTCTTTGTCTTATGAGGAGGTCCTGATTGAGATCTTGGATCGAAAGGTCCGTTGGTACCAGACCAAGTATGTGGGTTTGGTAAAGATTTTATGGAGGAACCACAAGGTGGAAGAGGCTACTTGGGAAGTGGAAGAGGACATAAAATCCAAGTATCCATTCTTGTTACCCGCTCCAGAAATTTGTGTGTAAGGTATGTGTTGCTCTTAGCATATTTGTTTTCTGATTTTGTTAAAGGAAAGATTGGTTTCTTGCTATCTCTATTTTCTATCTAAAGGTAAAAGTAAAGACATTTGGGGGTTTAATAATGCTAGTCACTGCCCTATTACATTATTCAGGGATTAATGGTCCAAGTAGGGGAGAATTGAAATGCCTAGGGTTTTGGCCCTTGGAAATTTCTGACGATTTGAGCTCAGTGTACTTGTAATGACTCACCATATGAGTCGTATGGTGTGGTTATGATCAAGGGATACTAGTTCTTAGAAGTCTAGATAATGTTGGTTGTGTTCCTATTGTGGCTACGATTTGGTGGGTACGGGTCGTTAGGGGTGGTGATGATTCATTTGGGTTGATCCCTTAATCAAATAAGTAACTTAGTAACTTGACTTGGCTCTGAGTATGAGTGGATCATTAAGATCCGTGAGGATAGTGTACAAGTGGTAAAATTTAGTCGTATGTTGTCCAGTGTCAATTCCTTTAGATTCTATCTTAGTTATGACTGGACCATACTAGTCGAATGGTCTAGTCAGGAGTTGGGGCAACGGAGTTGTATGGTGGACAGCATGTGGATGTCCAACTTTTTGTTCTGGGTACGACTCGATGGTACCAGTCATATGATGTGGTGACGAGTTGCAGGGTCAACTTATAACCCACCTGTGAGTTTTGTATAGTTTCAAGTAGGGGGTATTCTGGACCTTTCTTAACTCCTTTTGAACCCATGACATATAACACCATTAGGGGATACATTAACTTATTATTCTAAATCAAACACTCTTAAAATCTCTCACAAACTCTTGGTTCAAGAAAAGGCTAGGGTTTCTACAAGGCAATCAATTAGTGGCTTTCAAAAGTGAATCTATCCGTCTTTCTTGGTGTCTAAGTCATGTTACTCCTCCCTCATTATTAGTAAAACTAAAAGCATGTTTCAATGAATGGTTTTCATGGTATTATTGTGGTATTGTTTTGGTTTTGCAATAGATGTTGGGGATTTTGGATTTTTTATGGTTGGATAATGTTTTCCCATGCTTTTCTTATGGTTTTCATGTTATATTTATGGTTTGAACATGTAGTTACATGGGAATAGTCAATTGATGCTTGGTTTTTGGTTTTGGAAACTATATGCCCTTAACATGTTTGTTAAAATGCCAATGAGAATGATTTTGTCACATAGTTTGCATATTCTTTAAATCTTTGCATTGCATAATATGGTAATGGAACTTAAATTGGTTTAGTTGGTTTTAAATGGTTTGGAAAGGCCTTAATGTCTATGGGTTTAGTTTAATTGGAAACTTGGGAGACAACTTGGTTAACAGTTTTGGTATGCCACAAAAGGATAGACTTGCAAGGTCTAATTTTTGTATGACGATACCAATGCTTAATGCCTAATGAAAAGACTCCTTGGTAAATAGATTGGTTATGTGAAAAAGGTTTAATTAGACTTACAGGGGGTCGAGTAGCAAAGTCGTGAAAGGTGGGGGTCCCGAGGGGATCACCATTGGCAACTCACATTTGCTGATGTAAGGGTGGTCTTGGTGACCATGCACATTATGTTACACTTTATATTTTAGGAGATGTACTAGTCATCCAAGTTTCTATTCTCTAGTCGTGTAGCTAACATGTATTGGGTTCCTCTCAGCAGGGGGAGCTGAACCCATATAGCGTATGAGTGGTTTTAGGACATCCAAGCTACACAACCCAGGTTAAGGTTTTAAATGTATACTGAATTCGATTCTTTTTCCCAGAATGATATATATATAGATGTGTGTATGTATGTGTACCTATGTGATTGCATATGGTGATTTACTTTGGTTTTGAATTGCTGGCATTATTTCATCTTATCCTTGAGTACATTCTAGCGCTCACTCTGCTAACCATCTTTGGGTGCTATATCCCCACGTGATGCAGGAACGGGCCATACTACTATTTCTCTTGCTCAGTGACTTGGATTCGGGGATAGCTTTGAGTAAGACTAAAGTGGTGATCTTCTATACTTTAAAAGGTTCCATTTCTTGCTATGAACTTCTATATCTTTGTTATTTATTTGGATTGGTTTTGGATATGATCGGGGCATGTCTGACCGAAAGTTATTAATTTTGGATAGAAGATTTCTTAGACTAATATAGGCATCAACAGTATTAGTATTGGTGTTAGCCTTGGTATTGGTATTGGTATTGGTGTTGGCACCGGTTGAATATAATACTAGATATTTGGTTGGTTATGGTTATGCACTCTTTTAAATATCTTTCAATTGATAGTGTTATATCTTGTTATATGTTTAAAATTCATCCGCCTTAGGGTGAGGGTGGTGATGGTTGGGTCTTGGGGTTGGTCTCCGGTCTGGGTCAGACATGAGATGCCAGAAACGACTAGACCCTAGTTCAGATCGTGTCAATCCCCCACTGTTGACCCTACGAGTTAGACACTACGACTCATGAGGTATTACTTTAGCACGTAGGGTCCTAGTCATGGTCAAGGCAGAAACTTCAGGCACATTTACTGGTTTGGCTACAAGGAGAATTATATGATTCATTTAGAGACTTGACGATTCGTTGGGTATAGTCGTACTCAGTACAGACACCTTGGGTGTCACACCCCGAGACTACCCCCTAGATGTCACACGGTGCTTAAAATCACAAATGATCCTAAGCTAACCCATGATACTTGGCAACTGAATACATTACATAAATCTACAAGAAATAAGCGGAAGAGATGTCTTTGCTAAATATGTTCCATAAAGAACTATTAAAAATGATCACAACTCTGGTTATACAAAACAAACAGAAAAAAATACATCAACTCTGAATGATCATCTATGAAACCTCTACTAATACTGACTATAGGTAGCCAAGAAATGACCCCCAGCTATCTCTAATAAATACGACTGAATAAAGAATGCTACTAGAACTATAGCTAATTCGAGTCGTCGAATTAAAAGAACTCATCACCTGCTGACTGGAAGTTGTAAACTATCTGAATATGATGTGTTGGCTACAACTGGTACTTACATTATGAGACAGTGTAGCACATAGACATATATATAGGTCAGTACTTCTGGAATGTACTGAGTATGTAGGGGTGAATGCATAAGTAAAATAGTAAATCAATATACACATAGACTTTAAAATGATGCATGCTAAGTGTAAATGAGTCACCTTGAGCTTGAATAAAACAAAGACTGCAAATAAACATGAGTAATGAAGCATAAGGATAAACTTTGTGAGCCATAACACTTGGTTCTAGAAGCTTTACTTACTATTCTTTCTTTTTGGGAGAGTCTTCTAACCACCATAAACCATGTGAGTTATCATGGAGTCCAACTTCTTACCCATGTTGGGGAGAGCTGTCATATCCTTGCCATCAGAATAGAACTTTAATTTTAGTGATCACTGAACTTCATTCATATTGGAAAAAAGCTTAACCTACGTTGCCTTATAGTTTCTAGGAATTAAGGATACACTCATCCGCATTCCCTTCTCAGTGCTAAATACTACTCCTAGAATACTTATATGATTATACTTTAGGAAATCCACCTTAAATTGTCAAAAGGATTTTATAGAGTGAAAACCATTTATGCTCCTCTTTACTTTAAATCATTATCAAGATGAACAAATGTGGATTCCATATCTTATCTTAGAATCGAAAGATCAATCTTTTCTTTGAATCATAGAATAAACTTATCAATGGAGCTTAAGAGCAACATACTTCAAGAATATAGCAATTTTGGGATATGAACCCTAACTCAAAATAAATGAATTAAATCTTAAAACCATGTATTTTGGACACAAGTATGAAATAATAACCTTGTTCATAAATCTCATATAGCTCGATTGGACGAATTCTTGAAGAATGCTTGAAATTGGAACTTAACTTCTTGAGTTCTTGAGGGAAGAAACTTGAATTTCGTTCTTAGGATTAGGGGAAGGGTTCTAAATTTTGTATTAGACATTTAGGGTTAAGAGGGTAGAAATAACATGTTTTAAGACCTCTTGGTTTAGGTGTGAGAAAAGATTTCAATGACCTTAAACTAAGTCAAAATGGAGAAATTTTCGCACTTTGCTTTTGATGGGTGGCGCACAGACAAATCACACCCGAGGGTGGGTGGCGCACGCCAAAAGCACACCTGAGGGTGTGTGGCGCACTCCTAAAGCATACCCTATCCAGTGGCTATTGGCATTAGTCATGCGACGCACGACCTTAACGAAGGGTCTATTTGGAAAAGCACACCTAATTCCAACGTCAAAAAACAACCCCCAACACAACCCATAACATCTAAACATGGTCTATCATCTAAATAGGGGTCCTAAAGGTCATTTTGAATGCATTATTAGAGCGTTAAAATAATAGGGCATTACACTTACTATTTCTCACAAAAATGGTCATAACGTTTCGGTCGGATATTGGATTAAGGCAAAATTAGTATCATTTGAAAGCTAATTAAATTATTTATAACTTAGTGTGTATTGTGATGATAAATTCCACATATGTAAAATCTATACACATTCAAAGCTGACACTTGTAGAATCGAATAGCAAAGTTTGGCCGAATCAACGTCTCTTAGCTCAACTTTCATCTAAGTGATTCCGATGAACATTTTTCCACCTCATAAGCACTCTTCACACTAGGCTAATGATCATGATACATGTATTCAAATATAAATCATGGGATTAAAGTTTACACATAGAGGAATGATGATTTGATTTTTAGCTAAAATATGCGGGGTGTTACATTATCTCCCTCTTGGAATCATTCGTCCTCAAATGATGGGTGGAAACTTATTGAAGTTTTTGAAGTATGGAGTAAGGTACACATAACATGTCTACTAATTAAGGATCTAGCTGAACTGAAACATTAAAACACTTATCATGAAAGGGATTTCTGAGCTGACTTGACTTTATTAACTGTAAGGAGCTGATTCATGCTGATAGTTTAGAACTCACTTGAAATGTTAATGATGCGATCATACATATACAACTGCGAAGTAATAACTAGTGCAACAAAATCCCAAAAGTTACTAAGGATGGAATAAGGATGGAATAAGGTACGTAAATTCTCACTCAGAATTGTCCCTTAACAAGACACGTATAGGAATCAAAAGAAAAGGGCTTCATGGCATCGCTAAGTACATTATGTAAGCACGAATCATGTGATAATGAAGCTAATGCCATACAAAGGGTATTACAATGTCCGAGTTGGAATACTTGGAACACTGAGATTATTCACTGAACACTTATGAACTGAATCATGACTAAATATCTGAATCGTTGACATGCTGCATGGACTGAATTCGTAATTTGCATAGATGCAAATATTTTACCTCATAGAATGGCCAAACTCGTGAAAATTCGGATAGTAAGACTAGATGGAAAGTTGGAAAACCATAGGAGCTTATCCATTTGACAGCTAAACTGAGTTGGTCTACATAGACTGAATCATTCTGAAAGTTTATACTCAACTAGAGTATTTCCTTCAACACTCTTTCTAAGAAGTTCTATTAATATAAGGGAGCAAAGAGTTTTGGGCATGATTTAAGTAGGATGTCTGAATAAGGAATCGAAACATGGATACAACTCTATAATCATGGACTATAGGCCTATTAAACCAAAATAAGATAGAATAACTTTGCCTTAGGCAATGCAACTGCCCACTTCAAGTTTAGCCATACTTCTCACATACCCACATGTGTATGTATAACTACTCCGACCAAAGTCTGAGTTGAGCTACATACTCTCACTATGTTTAAGCCTAACTCGAAATCACAAGATACTGCCTATTACACCATAGTACTAATCTAAACCATGGATTCAATATCCTATGTATTTTTAGAGCCCTTATCTAAAGATCAATACTTATTACCACTCCATCAACTAATTTCAAGCTCTTACAATGAATTCACTAGCGCACAATACATCCATCTACTTATACACCAACTTAACATCCAAGCCTATCGTTATAACCACCTATGAAATTCTCATCAACCAACCTTCCTAGGAAATTTTTTTCCTCATATCCTCTAATATTTCTATCAATAACAACTTCCCCGCATTATCCCATGAAGACACATATAGAATTCTCAACTAGCCATGACATATACTAAAAGCTTCACCTTAATCTTCCTTCATACTTATAGCCTTGGACTACACAAGCATACCACCATATTTCCTCAACAAGAATCATTTACTCTCACCCATTTAAACAATTTTCCATCACTACAACATGAGGACTTGAAGCATGAAAGAATATTATGCATAACTTTGACACTTAACTGAAGCCTGAGGAATAGGGTATCCATGGCATAGATTCAGTAAAGAGATCTAAACTGAAGACATATATGACATAATCTAAATTTTTCTGATTATTAAGAGTGTAGCATGAGTACCTGGAACTGCATATACTGTAAAACATGAGTACATGAGTCATGAGCTGCATGACCTGGGTTTGGAGTTCATAAATTTATGGAATATAATTTGTACTTCTAAGTGAACTAGAACTTCTCATACTAGGAACTGGGAGCATACATGATTCTATGGAAAGTACATGAAGATAAGCTATGATAATAGAGCTAACTTGTATGGAAAGAGTAGATATCGCTATAAGTTATGTACAAAAATTTGCATTGAGATAACAATAGGTTGGGTATCTTCCTCCCATACTGCTGTTCTACAACACAATGGCATCACTACTAGAATCTGAGAGCCTGACTTGGTTTCTTGTTCTATCATACATCATCTCCCCTTTAGCTTTAAGCTATCATTCTAAGTTTGTGGACCCTTTCTAATGAACTCTAAACTGAACTGAAGCCACCTTACTCTAGAGTCTAAGATAAAATAATACATATGAATGCTAAACTAACCCTGAAAGACTGCACCTGAAAGTGTAAAACTCACTGCTAATACTTTCTTTTGAGATATAACTCTTCTCTTTCTATAGCCCCAATAGTCATCATATAATAACTTAATCACTTATTAACTTAAAATCTTCAAGAGTATCACCATACCCTGAGTTCACACCATCGAGAGATTCAACTCTTTTTTCTATTAGCTCAATCATCTAAGATCTAAACTTAGATTCTAACACTTAATATGGATATTCCCAAACTTTAATGAACTAAACTAACTTCATTCTTGAACACTCCATTAATATATAATATCCTTAACTTTCTTTAGCTTTGGAAATCATTATCACATACTAACACCCTTCTCGACAACATACTTGCCTTACTAAACACATAATCTGCCTCCTTATCTTAATAGCCTACTAATATCACAGCTCTAAACTTATATTTTCCCTAAAACATGAGAATTACCATTACACCAACATACTTAACACCATCAACCTATAACCCATAAATTAGCTAGTAAGACGATCATATACTACATTACTAGCCTCATTCACACTTAACAACTCACTACTAAAAAAATGGGCTATGGAAATGGTTCTCATATCGTCTTTATAGGTACCATAACCGTTCCTATAGACCTATAAATAAGGTTAGAGAATGGACACGACCAGAGGCATTACAATAGACCTACGACAATGGTTTTTTGCGACGGTTATCAAAACTATCGCTATAGTGAACCCTTTAGCGATAATTATTTACATTAACCATATGGTGACGATTTTTATGGTG
Organism: Capsicum baccatum var. pendulum; assembly: GCA_030864225.1. Classification (NCBI taxonomy): domain Eukaryota; kingdom Viridiplantae; phylum Streptophyta; class Magnoliopsida; order Solanales; family Solanaceae; genus Capsicum; species Capsicum baccatum. The sequence goes on from CM061560.1 coordinate 166,448,523, forward strand.
TTGGGATAATTCTAAATCGTTCCTATATAGAATCTATGGTGATGGTTATCCGTATGCTGAGGCCACGATTATGAGGCTATTGAGATGGTTGTAAACTATTTGCATAGATCAACCTATAGCGATGGTTTATTATATGTTGGGACAGTTTTAAACTATTCCCATAAAACTTTTTTGAGACGGTTTATTATATGTTGGGACGTTTATTAACTGTCCCAATAAAACTTATTGCGATGATTTTTAAGCTATTGCGACAATTTGTCGGTTTGATTTATATTGGGACGACTAGCTATTATGACAATTATAAACCATCCTAAAAGCTTTTATAGGATGGTTATTTTGCAAGCTATTGCAATAGTTAAACATGAACTATAGCAACGGTTAATTTTGGCTATATAGACAATTATTTTAGGCTATTAGGACAAACATGAGCTATAACAACGGTTAATTTTGGCTATAGGGATAGTTATTTTAGGCTATTAGGAAAGTCCTAATAGACTAAAATATCTGCCCCTATAGCCAAAATTTAACTATTCAACAATACTATGTTATGCTATTGCAATGATTTTATAAAGCTACCATAACAAAAAATATACGTATATCGTAATCATCAAGAGTACTAGTAACTATAAATTCCAAATAAAATGTCAACCAATAAGAGACCAAATAATTTTTTGACCATTCAAAAAAATCAACACACATAAGTTCTGAATGTTCAAAAATAAAAGATGATTGAAACTACGTATATATAGTCGGTCAAATATGATCGATCTCAATCAAAACATACACAAGTTTTTCCAACAGCTAGTGTGGCATGAATCCAATGTGATCGATCTCTTAGATAAAGTCTAGTTCATCAATTTCATTCCCACCATCTTGTATGCCATGATCATCTACAACAATAAGAAAAACAAAACTAAAGTTGAGCAATTTAGAAGTCATACTGTACTATAATGAAGGCGGAGATATTTTTATGAAGTATACATTCTGGGTATCTGCCTGGACTCTTTTACTAATAAGAAAGTTTTGGTAACCCATGTATAGGAAAGGCATCATTCACAGTTTCTTGAAAATTGCATGCTTTTCCAATGTATTCATTGTACTAGAAATTCTAGGAACTTGGATGAATTATGGTCCCACGTGCTCACCACACATCCTGCCAGTTTCAGATTCTCTCATACTACTCAAGCGCATCATTTTCCCACCAGTCAGGTTTCATCAGAGAAGGCTGATGTAGGCAAGTCCTTATTGACAGAGAATATCAATTCAGAGAACTAGTCTGGTTTCTGAGAATTCATCTGCAGATTTTATGGCCTGGAGGGAATTGTAGCTGGACAGGTTGTAGATACAATATCTAAGAGCATTTCTGATGTTGATTTAAAGCATTTGGAATTCATTCATTTGCACAAGACTGCACCTTTATCAGCTTACTGGATTTGATCAAGAGAAAACAGCTCCATTGTTTGCTTTAAATCAACATCAGAAATGCAACCACAAATAATACTCCAATTCAAAACACACTCTTACCAACCAACCAAAACAGTCCAATAACACTCCAATTTAAAAACACTCTCTTACCAACTAACAGCAACACTCCAACAATCAATTCAGAAATGCTCTCTTAGTTACCAACCATAAATAACACTCCAATACAGTCTAACAACAATAACAATATCAACCACCACATGAAATGGAGTAAAATTCAAAATTTCAAATACTAACCTTGATTGTTTTGACAGGCTGCTAGTGTAAAAGTTGATTTTGTTGGTGAAGGAATGGACAATGCCGCCAGTATCTTTGGATAAATTATTGCTGCATTTTAAAGTTGAGCAATTACATCTACAACAACTTCTTGTCGAATTTTTCTCTTTTGCTCCTCGATTTGATCCTCCATTTTTTGCATAACATCATTTGTGGCATTTAAAGTTTGTCCGGAGCTGCAATTTAAGATTTTCAAAGAAGTCTTTGTAACCTCCCTCCAAGCAGTCTTACACATCTCGGATGTTCGGCACCCGTGATGGCTGAAAATGCATCAACGCGCTGTTCATTTGCTCCCTTTTGTGTTTCAATTTTCTCCATTTGAGCCTAATAATCATATATTCAAAAGCACATTCAAGTAATTAAAAATTAAGAATTGATCTTTTATGTCAATATAAACTTAAAAAAAATAAGTTCCATAAAATTTTACCGGTGGTGTCCTCATCTAGACCCTTTTGTGTAATTTGGAGCAGATATCCTCATATTGTAATTCTAAACATGCCATATTATTTTTCAAAGAAAACTGAGATGATAATGTACTGAGTTGGCTGCTCTACACACTGGGAAGAAATGGAAAATTTGATGCATGTTTCTGTATTTAGTGGAGTGCGGTAGGTGATGTCAAATGGCCTTAACAGATATTACAAAGCTGGGGACCTGAGGAAAGATCAGAGACAAGTGTGAAGAACCACTCCTCTGTGCACAACTGCGTATTTTCATCAGTTCGGGTTGAGACAAGTCATAGATACTTCAAAGGGAAAGCAATATCCACATCATCTATAAAATCTAGTTGTCTTGATCTATTGAACGTTCAAGTCATGATAACAACAACATACCCAGTGAAATCCCACAAGTGGGGTTTGGGAGGTAGAGAGGTTGTTTCTGATAGACCCTTAGCTCAAGTATCAAAAAGAGAATGTCCTATCACCAGAAAGAGACTAATGTATGAGGATACAGGCATATGGTATAAGGTACATTCATTTCAGGTATCATGCTACTGGAAACATCTTTGATAGAGGAATTATGACTTCATATATGTTAAGCAAAGAAACAAGGGTGAGGCCAAGTATCCTATCATATTATAGCTGCTTCAATTGCTAAATCCACACCTCAAACCAAAATACTGAAGTGGTCACTACTTGGTGTCCTACTGCAACTTAATCATTTTTTATGACCATGTTAAGTCATCAACTCAAAAATACTACAACAACAACAACAACAAACCCAGTGTATTCCCACCTGGTGGGTCTGGGGGGGGTAAGATGTACGCAGTCCATACCTCTACCTCTAAAGAAGTAGAAAGGTTGTTTCCGATAGACCCCGGGCTCAAGACACGAGATACCACGCAAATACATAGTACATAAATACATAGTGAAGCACCGAACAAGGTTACAAGATTACATAACATAAATACGGCAGCCATAAGTAAAAGAAAATAGAGTAAAGCGCCCAGATTCGTACTAAAACAAGGAACACGGAATCATAATAAGGATACTACCCCTAGCAAATAATTCCCTACACTAGCGACCCAAACTTGCCCTAGTCTTCTGCCCTAATTCGCGTCCTCCAGACCTTCCTATCTAGGGTCATGTCCTCGGTGAGCTATAACTGCTCCATGTCCCGCCTAATCACCTCACCCCAGTACTTCTTCGGCCTACCCCTACCCCGCCTAAAACCATCCAACGCTAGCGGGGCATCCATGCCCCTCCTCTTCACGTGTCCGAACCAGCTCAATCGGACTTCCCGCATCTTGCACTCCATTGGAGTCACACCAACCTTCTACCTGATAGTCTCATTCCGAACTCTATCCCCTCTATTCAGCCCACACATCCAGCGCAACATCCGCATCTCTGCCACCTTCATTTTTTGGATGTGGGAATTCTTAACTGGCCAACACTCCGCTACATAATCAACTCAAAGATACTAATATAGAAAATTGAAGTCATCTAGTTGAACACATTGTTCGACTTTTCGAAAATATATAAGAAACACTTTTTCTAGCTATAAAGGAGTTAATAGACATGTAATCAACTTGAAACACACAAAGAAGCTTGTTATAGCCTCAATTAAACCCTCATAAAGCAATGAAAACCTATTTCCATAAGCACAGCCAAACAATTAACCATTTGAATTACAACTAAATCATCTGCTTGAACAAAATGTACCAAATGAGACATGTTGATCTAGGTTGTGCGAAACTGCAAACTCTAATTACAATATCTTACCCTAGCAAATCAGATTCTAAATTCTCAAAGCATACCAGGTATTAAAATGTGTATTAACAGGTTTCTTCTGCATAAAAGTCCTTTCATTTTTTATTTTCTTCTTTTTACAAATTAATTTATTGAAGTTGTTACAGTTTAAGTGTTTTAATAAATCAAATCCCTTCAGATTTTGCATTCCTTATGTCTTTCAAGTTTCGATAGCTGTTAGATTACCAATGCTGCCAGCATGCACAAAGATATTTAAGAAGATGACAGACAACTGACGACAGCAACAATAACAACAACAATAATACCTCAAACACAAACCAATTTGAGTCATCTAGATAGGAAAACCAAAACCAGTTCTATTATATTTTGTAAACAGTAAGAGCACTTACGGCTAGACAATTGGAGCTACAATTTGAGACATTATTCATCAACACAATGACCGAAAACCCACGCCTTTCCTGAAAACAAATACATCCATAAAGATAGTATAATCAGAACCATTAGAGACAAATTGATTCTATCTAAGTGCAAAATTTGCCATATATAACAAATGAAAACATGAAATTCTTATCGTTATCCAAATGTCAAATTGACTTTCACACAAAATTCGAATGATGAAAACCAATGCCAATAGTATATTCCCACCAAGTGGGGTCCAGTGAGGATAAGTGTACGTAGTCCATATCGCTACCACAAAAATGAGAAAGAGAGGATGTTTCCAAAAGACCCTCGGCTTAAAATAGAACAATGCTCAATATAAAACAATCTAGACAAGGCATAGACAACTGAAAAAATTGTAGTACCTTTTCAAATAAATATAAAAGAAAAAACTAAAGTGAGCAAAAGGTTTGTACTTATTTCAAATAAATAAGTTCTTGTTCACTAATCCTACTAAAGAGGTTCCTCGACATTGATGACATATTGTACACAGAAAGTCAAACAACCATGTAGCTGTCCAAGGTAAAAGACATGGACATATAATAAATTAAGAGGATAGGTGCAAGAAGACCACCCTGTTAAAGATGTGTCTAAGCTCTATGAATCATACATCTACCAATAGTTTCATTAACTTAAGTCCAACAGATGACAACCAACTACTACTGGAACCTTAGTGTAGATTAAACTCATAGGGAGGGAACAAGTAATAAGTGGCATTACAGGAGATGCCCTTAGTGTATCACAATGGATTTATAAGAAATACTTGCAAGATCTGGGATCAAACAATGAATAAGATTCCAAATGGATATTGTAATATATAGATATCCCCTGCCCCTAGTTACACCATTTCAGTTTTTGCAAGGAAATGAAACACTTCAAGGAACAATATATCCAATCATTCTTACACAAAAATAACCACTTTCACAGTAAGAACACTTACCTAAGAACGCCTTTCATTGAAAAAGCAGCCTTTATCCGAAAAGTAGAAGTGAATAGAGTCCGAAGTAGAAGTCGATCGAGGAATACTTTACACTATAAAGCACCAAAAATACTACAAAATCAAAATCATCACAATACTTAGGGAAAATGGACCTTAAAGCATAAAATGGCGGAAAAGAGCTTTTCCCACCATTTTCGTTACTTACAACTCTGTTTGGGTGACAAATTAACTCAGTGAATCGTAAATCCCATTTTCGTTACTTATAACTCTATATCCCAGAACAATCCTAAGAGAACCCTCTTATTCTGCTTCCAATTTTATTCGCGAACAATCATAAACTTCCAATTTTATCCGTACTCTTGAAGTTCAGACAAAGAAAAAAAGGGAAAAAGAAATGGGTTACTTACAAATCTTAATCCCAGAACAATTGCAAGACGATAGCTTGAATTCGGCTGCCAATTTACCCTTGAATTCTACTGTCAATTTTAGCTGCGAATAAGGGAGAATGAAATGGTGATGCTAACCCTACGCTCAAAAAATAACAAGAAGAGAATGAAGACGATAGCTTTTTAGCCACGAACAAGGGAGAAAGAAATGGCGATGCTAACCCTAAGCTCAGACAAGAAGAATAACAGAATGAAGAAGATAGCTTCTAACCCTAAACTTTTAACTTTTATCATTTTTTTTTATTTTTTTAAATTATTATATAAATTTAAGCGGGTATAATGAATATTGGAGGGAAAAATACGCGTCATTTATTTTTGGTACAATATTAACCGTAGACATAGGTGACCTATGGCGACGGTTCTAGGAACTATTACTATAGGTCAATTTATTAGGATAGTTATAAAAATATGTGATGGTTATTTTAGTTAATTGTCCCATTAGACATGATTACATATTGTAACGGTTACAACCATTACCATAGATAGTCTATAGTGACGGTTCTATAACCGTCGCCTAAACTATCGTTACCATAGCCCACTTTTCTAGTAGTGACTAAGGGTACTATCTAAGAACACACATTATTAAAACATAGAAATAATACAATCCATATGACCTTGGGCGCATGTCACGACCCGAGGCTACCCCTAGACCCGAGAATGATTTTATAGAAAATCATCCTTAAATACTGAATCTGGACCTATCAACATGGTCTAACCTACCTCAAGCCAACCAATTGGAGATTTACACCTTCTTTCATAGAGATCCTCAAACGGAGTCATCTGAATATTGGACTAATAACTGTTATTGTAGGCAAACTCAACCAAAGGCAGGTGACCATCACAACCACCATTTAAATCAATAACATATGATCTCAAAATATCCTCTAGGGTCTGAATGGTCCTCTCTGCCTAACTATCTGTCTGGGATGAAAATGGGTACTGAGATGAACTTGGGTACCTAGACCCTTCTAAAAACCTTTCCAAAAGTGATATGTAAACTGGGTACCTCTATCTGAAATGATATATAATGGGACTCCATGAAACCTAACCAACTCTCTAATATAGAGCTTGGCATAATTCTCTGCTAAATAGGAAGTATGAACTAGCAAGAAATGAGTTGATTTGGTCATTCTGTCGACAATAACCCATATCGAATCATGCTGACGAGCGGTATAGGGCAACCCTATCACAAGTCCATGTTCACCTCTTCCCACTTCCAAGTCAGAATGCGGAACTGCTGCATCATGCCACTAGGCCTCTGGTGCTCAACCTCAATCTGATGACAATTAGGATACTTAGCTATAAACTATGTAATATCTCCCTTCATGCCAATCAACCAATAGATTTCCCAGAAATCATGATTCATCTTAGTGGCTCCTGGGTTAATAGAATAACATGCACCATGCACTTCTGCCAAAATTCACCATATCAAACCATCAACACACAACATACACAACCTACCCTGACATTTCAAAATGTTATCTCCTTCTTAGGAGAAAACCTCTACTTTCTGATCTTAAGAGAAAACCTCTACTTTATAATCTCTAATTGGCTCCTTCAACTTAGCTAGACTGGGATCCCTATCTTTCTTTTCTTTCCCTTAGGCAACCAAAGAAAATTTCAAACTATTATAAACCCATACACTACCCTCAGCTGAATCAACCAAACAAACACCTAGTCTAGCAAGCTGGTAAACCTCCTTGACTAACTTCTTCTTATCATTCTTAACATGAGCAACACTGCCCATAAACAACATACTAAGGATGTCTTCCACTACATTGGCCTTGCCCAGATGATACAACATGCTCATATCATAATCTTCTAACAACTCTAACCACCTTCTCTGATGAATATTTAAATCTTTCTTCGAAAATACATACTGCAAACTTTTGTGATTCGTGAACATTCAACATGCATCCCATACAAATAGTGCCTCTAAATTTTCAAGGAAAAGACAACAACTTCTAACTCAAGATCATGGGTAGAATAATTATTCTCATGGGGTTTATGTTGTCTAGAGGCATAGGTGATGACCTTACCTCTCTACATCAAAACACAACCCAAACCAACTCTAAAAGCATCACAGTAAATAACAAACCCATCTGAACCATCTAGCAAGGTCAAAACAGGGGCTAAGGTGAGCTGAGTCTTCAACTACTGAAAATGCTTCTCACAAGAATTTGATCATCGAAATTTAACTTTCTTCTAAGTCAATCGAGACATAGGGATGCAATAGACATACACCTTCAAGAAACCATCTATAATAGCCATCAACCCCAAGAAATTCCTGATATCAAATGGAAAGATGGGTCTGGTCCAGTTTCTCACTGCTTTAGTCTTTTAAGGGTCAACTCTAATGCCATCACTAGAAATAATGTGGCCAAGTAAAGCTATTGATCTTAGCTAAAATTTGCACTTACTAAATTTGGTGAATAACTAATGGGCTATAAGAGTTTGCAATATAATTCTGAGATGGTATGCATGATCATTTTCACTATGGGAGTAGACAAGAATATCATCAATGAAGACTATGATTAATATGTCCAAGTACTACTTGAAAACTAGGTTCATCAAGTCCATGAAAGTTGTTGGGGAATTCGTTAGTCCAAAAGACATAACTAAGAATTTGAAGTAACCATATCGGGTTGTAAAAGCTATTTTTGAAATGTCACATTCTCTGACTCTGAGATAATAATAATCAGATTTGAGGTTTATTTTAGAGAAATGACTGGCACCCTAAAGTTGATCGAACAAGACATCAATTCTGGGGAGTGGATACTTATTATTGATTGTAACTTTGCTTAACTAACGATAATCGATGAACATTCTAAGAGAACTTCCTTTCTTTCACATAAAAAAGACTAGAGCACCTCATGGGGAAACACCGAGCCTAATGAATACCTTATATACGAGATCTTTCAACTATTCTTTTAACTCTCTAAGCTCAGCTAGAGCCATTTTATAGGGAGGCATAGAGATAGGCTGGGTATCTGGAAGAAGGTCTATTCCAAAGCCAATTTATATTTTAGGAGGAACTCTAGGAAGGTCTTCAGGAAACACATATGGAAATTCCCTTACTACTGAAACTAACTCGAGACTTGGGGACTAATAATTAGAGTCTTTGACTCAAACAAGAAGGCGAACACAACCCTTCGAAATCATTTTTCTTGCCTTAAGGTATAAAGTAATTTGACCCCTAAGCGATGAAGTACTACCCTTTCATTTAATAACTGGTTCATCTAGAAACTAAGACTGAGCGAATTTGTTTCTACAGTCAACTGAATCATAGCATGAGTGGAACCAATCCATGCCAATAATGACATAAAAAATTGTTATCTCTAACTCCACAAGATCAACTGAAGTGACTTTCTGGGATATTGTGATCGGACATTTCCTATATACCTACTTGGATACAATAGAGACACCTACTAGAGTGGACACTGAAAAAGGTTCTGCTAATGTTTTAAGACTAACTCCGAAGTTGAAAACTATATAAGGGGTTACAAAAGAGAGTGAAGCCTCAGGATCTAACGAAGCATAAATATGTAAATAAAAGACCTGTAACATACTTGTGACTACATCCGGAGAACTTTACTGATCTAGCCAGGATTGAAGTGCATATAATTTATTCTGACCCTGATCATTGGTAGCATTGTAAGTAGCACCCTGTTGATTCTGGTGACCTGCTGGAGCTGATGATTGGTTGGAATGACCCTATTGGGGAAAGCTCCTTCCCCTCTAAGCAACTAATCGACACTCTCTAAACCTATGGCCTAGATTTCTACATCCAAAACATACATCACTGCCAGCTCTATACAAACCCTGATGATTCCCACCATATTTCTAAAAACAAAAAGGGATTAGTGCAACCATTTTTCATACTACCCTAGGGCTTAGAGCCTGGCTCCCTATCCTGATTATCATTCCTAAACTTTGGTACTGGCGCACTGGATAAAGATGGAGCTGGTGATGGAAAATTCTATTGAAACTGAGAATGGTTACCACCCTCTAACTTTGGTTGAGCAAAACTAAAATGACCTTTTATGGCTCTTTTATTCTACCTCTCTTTCTCCTTAAACTTCTGCTCCTCAATCTGTTGAGCATGGACCATAAGCCTAGATATGTCCATCTCCTTAATTAACATCACAGTCCTATACTATTTGGCCACACTATCAGATATGCAAAACACAAAATTACTCATTCTAAATAGGTTATTAGACACTACATGATAAACATATCTCGCCAACTGAGTAAACTTAAGCGAATACTCTTTCACACTCATACTACCCTACTTCAAAATAATAAACTCCATCACCTTATCTTTCTTCAACTCTAAGGGAAAGCTTCTATCTAAAATAATTGTAGCAAAGTCCTCCCACTCTATAGACCCTGCATCTGTGCCTTTATCCTCCTTCCACTTCTTAAACCTGTTGTAAGCTATATCCAGTAACAACTTTGCAATCTCACTATACGTAACACCCATAATATCATTCAACTTCTAAACTATGTCACGAAACTCCTATGGACCCTCATCAAACTTAGATCCCAAAATCAGAGGGGGATTCATACAGGTGAATTCCCAAATCCTAGTTGCGACTATATTAGCCATTAAAACAGCTGGGGCAGTAGACTGCTAATTATTTTGAGCTTCTACTGAATGAGCTAAAGTAGTGAATGTAACTCTAAATTTGGCATAAGAGATATGCTCGTTCAGGGGATCTTCCTGAATAAGCGGAGGTGTAGGTTAATTTCCATTTTTCCTTCCGTTATTCTTTCTGGGAGGCATGATTTGTAAACAGAAAGAAGATTGAATTAGAAAGAGAATTTAAATTGAGCTTATTCTCATTTACATGACCTGAATATTGAAAAAAGGGAAACTTTTCCTAAAATGTCTGGTAGCCTCTTGCCTATACGTGTGGCGCGCTTCACACCCATACACAAGACTCTAGTCAATGCGTATTTTAGACTTCTTAGGATACTTTAAAACCTTAGGCTCAAATATCAAGTGTTGTCACGACTCGGGGCTATCCCTATTCGCAACAATGGTGCTTATGGTCAACCCATGAGCTGGTACCTATTGTAAGCACTAAATATTTAACAACCTATTTTTTCCTAGAACCAGAATGTCACACGATGCTCATGATCTCGAAGGACCACAAGCTAACCTTCTACTGATACCTATACCTGAGCACTACATAATATCTGTAATAAATGCAGAAAACTTGCAAAAACTAGCCATAAGGTTCAAAACATCTAGAATACTCAAAACTGAAAATAGAATATTGATTCATCTGTCTGAAAAGCCTCTAAACTGTCTGAACTGTAGAGTTGATAGGATATGTCCCCAGCTAACTCTGTCTACTGAAAATAAAATAAATCAAATACGATATAAAATAAGGATCATCATCGAATAAAGAGGACTCACTACTGCTGCTGACTGGGACTAAGCTGCTGGGGGTGCTCTGGATCTCGTGCCTCTAAACATGTGGTGTCAAATAAAACACCATAGCATAAATACGTCAGTACGAGAATATACTGAGTATGAAGATGAGGTAAGGCTAAATGCAAGGGCTTATGCATGAACAATTACTTAACTGAATAATCATAAGAATACTGAATGAGGACATATGCATGAATACACAAACCATAACTAAAAACATCATAACTCGAACTACTGAAACTCGAATACTGATTTACTAACATCTAAACTCACTACTAATACTGAGATATTGAATAACTGAATCTCCTGATATAGAAAACTGAGTACTGAAATTGAGATCAGTCCTATCTAGTAAGTGATCTTAGAAACTGATGATATTGAAGATGATTAACTGAATCTACTCATATCAATGATTGAAAGTTGAGCTTACTACTCTCGACTGTCTGAATCTCAGATCAAAACTCTCTAACGGATGATCCCTAAATCTAATATCAATGATAAGAAAAGATTATGTCTGAGATCAAACCTATCTAGTGGAAGATCTCTGAATCTGATAAAGAGAATACTTAACTAAATTTGAGACTGAGATTAAGCCTATCTAATAGGTGATCTCTGGATTTGATAATGAGATAACTCAACTGAATTTGAGACTGAGATCAATCCTATCTAATGGGTGATCTCAGTATCTGATCATGAGATTACTCAACTGAATCTGAGATTGAGATCAAGCCTATCTAACGGGTGATCTCTGGATCTGATAATGAGATTACTCAACTGAATCTGAGACTGAGATCAAGCCTATCTAACGGGTGATCTCTGGATCTAATAATGAGTTTACTAAACTGAATCTAAGACTAAGATCAATCCAATATAATGGGTGATCTCTGGATTTGATAATGAGATTACTCAACTGAATCTGAGACTGAGATCAAGCCTATCTAATGGGCGATATCTAGATCTAATAATGAGATTACTTAATAACTTTACGTGAGACCATGCCTATTTAGTGGGTGGTTCATGAATCAATGGAACTATCTAGGTTCCTTACTAATATAGGTGAGTGTATCTGATAGTCCTGATTTCTGAGTTCTACTCTAAAGACTGGTACTGAAATTGTAACTATAGGAGTTCTCACTTAGCTGACATGCCCCAAATTCGAACTGGTGGGATCCAACCTGTAACCCTAGCTAGAAGGGTGTCAATACTGTGCCATGGTTAAATACCTCTACTCTAGTCAAGCCTCTCTAATGGGTGACCCTCACATGAAGTCAAGCCTAAGGTAGTATAATATCAAGCCTTATTCTAATGGGTGACTCCTTCTCCTGTGCTGGCTACGCAGTTCTGGAGTTTAGGGATTGCTCCTAACGACTCTGACTCTCTAATGGGGAGCCTTCATCCCTGCACTCGCTCGGTGCTAGCTCCTACTCCCAACGTTAAGCTCTAAATTTATTCTTAACTAAACTTAAACTGAGCTGAATCTGTTATTGATCATATTTGTCAAATGACCTGACTGAGTTACGTTGAATTTACTTAGTTTCATATCTGACTGAGTACTACTAAATATCATCATCTAACTACATGATACTGAGTTTCGAACTGAACACTTGAATACTACTAGGTTTGAGATGAATACTGAACTGAGGCTAGAATACTAGCGATACTGATATTACTGAGATTTTTGAGATTTCTTAAGTTTTGTATCTGTCTGAGAGTACAGAGTTCTACAACTCACTAAGTTCTGAGAATCGTAGCTTAACTGATATTATCAAGAAAAATGATACGGGCTCTAGACTGCAGCTAATTTGTCAGGTATAAATACCCCCAGGACTCGATAACATAAAAGTAAAACATAGCCATTCTTGAATAATCAAGATCATGGACATTCATTCACCACCACAATAACTAAAGCATGTCTTCAAGCATTTAGAAATCATAAACATGTGACAGTATAGGAAGACATGCTATTGACTCATACTCTATTCACCAAGGTCTTGCATCAAACACTTAGCATGCATTAAAGTCATAGCATGTATCGAAGAGCACATAATTGGGGAATTTCATTCTATCATGTCAGAATTCATTCACTAAGTCTTTTCTACAAACATTTGGCATGCATGGGCATGCGCACAATTGGGCATTTCTAGTCAACATGCTATAATGGCTCTAATTCCTTCACATAAGTATTTTATCAAACATATGGGGAGCATGCTTTGCTTATTCAACAATTTCTACACTTAATTGACATGAACACATCACTTAACAAGAAACTTGAATAGGGTTTATTATGAACATCACATGAATATCACATGCTAGGGTCAAAGCTTGAAACCTCATCAACAAAACATGAATTAAAAACTCAATAATAGCATAAACTCCAATTTAAATTCACATGAATAATGAAAACTCATAAACATAATATCTTTGAAATTTAGAAAAGGGTTCTTGAGCTTCTTGGATGAAAGGGACCTAAGAATCAACATCAGCTTACCTTAGTTTCTTGATTCTTGAAAAGTTAATGAAAGAATCTTGATGATTGGGCCTAGGTATTGTTCTTAATTTCTTGAGAGAGAAAACATTTTGATTTGAGAAAAAAATTGATGAATAAAGAAGTATTTTTGTTATTTAAGGTATAAATCCTTTTTATAGACTGGTTTGGGGCTTTTGGAAATTACCAATTGGTCCTTGAAATTTAAAAATAGAATTTGAAAATCCTGATTTCACATGCTAGCGCGACGCAGTGGAATCGCATCAGCTCACTGAAAACTGGAATATTGGGAAACTGATTGGTGGTGCGATGCAGTGGAAATCGCATTGCCACCTTGGTTGCAAACTAGAAAGGCACTGCGACGCGGTAGAATCACGTTGGTGCATTAGAAATTGACAACTCTGAGATTAAGTCTTGATGCGACGTGCCATAATTACGGAGGCTCACTGGATTTTGATGATTGCCATTTTGGCTGGCTTCACAATGTGCTAAAGTACCAGGTGGTACACTGTCTTACTAAAATGGCTCAAACTCTTCCTCCAAGTGTCTGATTTGGGTGAATTTGGTATCGATAGAAAGCTTATTCAATGAACTACACAATGAAAACTCGATATTAGAGAAATTCTACATGGTTCAAAATACTTCTCACTTAGGAAGACACTTCTCAATCTTTTAGGGCCAGATTAACACTTTACTAAACATGCTCTAAGGCTCAAATTATGAGAGGTGGGGTCTTACAGAATAATAATAAAAAATACACAAGTGCGGGATAACTGAATACACCATAGAGTTTTAAATACTAAAACATTTCTGAATCATAATTCTAAAAACACCTACCAAAAAATAAATATCTAAAATCTGACAAATGGACTATCTGAAGTGTCCTAGAGCCTTCAAAACTAACTGAATAATAGTTAATGGGATAGGCCCCAACTAACTCCAACTGACTACAAAACTAAAAACATCAAAATATACATAATCGATCCTCAAAATATGAGGACTAACTGCCATTGCTTCTGTTGCTTCTCTAGAATGTCTAAGTGTGGTTGGGAACCTGAGCGTCCGAACCTATGATATGAGACATCATTGCACAAGAAACAAGTATACGGTTAATACTTTGAATACACTGGTATGCTAGATAGGGTTAGGATTATATGCATAGGTGCATGTGCATGAATAATAACTTTCTGAATGAATAACATGAAATAACTGATGCATAGTATGTGTGAAAGCTATAAAATTAGAAAACGCATAACCAAGCATATAACATAATACTGAAGCAATCTATAAATGAAATAATAAAATTTGAGTACTGATTTAACTAATAAACTGTATGCTATCGTCAAGAAAACCTAAACTAACTTTCAAACTAAGACTGGACCGAGACTGTGGGAGGTATCATCTAACCAACATGCCCATTCTAAGCTGATTAGGGTCCAACCTATGACCCTACTTGGAAGGGTGTCAGTACCATGTCACGGGAACTAATAATAGTTGTGTGGATCCACTAACCTTCTGAAGAACTAGTGTATCAAGCCTAAACTGATGGGTGATCCCTGGATGGAGTCAACCTTAAACTGACCGGTGACCCCTGGGAGGTAGTTAAGCCTAAACTGATGGGTGACTCCTTATAACCCTTGCTGGCTATATGGTTTAGGAATACAGGGATTGCTACTAATAGCTTTACCTTTGCCTAACTAATAGGGAAGCCACCATCCTATATTCGCTCGGTGCTAAATCCTACTTCCAACTGAAAGACACTAATTGTTGAACTAAACTAAGCCTATCTGAACCAGCAACTGAGCAGTGATACTAACTGAATGACAAGGCTCATAGTTTATTTGAAATCATTCTAAAGAATCTAAAAACTAGGTAAACATCTAAGTTTTGGGTATTCATAACCCCGACACTGAATAAAAAATAATAATAATGTCATGTAAAAGCTTCAAAACCATAATGGGGAAAATCATTCTATAAAATTATTCTCTTTGGCATCTCATCAAACACTTGGAATTCATAGACTTGAGCATAAGAATAGTTAAACATGTGCTACTAATATAATTGCAATACTAAAATCATGGTTTAAAGATGCAATATGCGAAAATTGCCATTCAAATGTGTCACAGATAACTTCCAATGAAAACACATAGTAAACATGATTTGAAATCAAAGTTCAAATAGCTTCATGTAGATAATTCATAACAACATGTAGAAATCATAACTTAAAACTTGAAAACTAATTCTTGGACTCTATGGGTAAAAAGGGCCTATGGATGAACATTACACAGACCTTAATTGATGAATTTATGAGAGTTCTTGGGGGTTTTCTTGAAGATTGAGCTTGAATCTTGAAGAGGCAAGGGTTTGTACATAAGAGGGTGGTTTTGTTTTGAGAGAAGTTGTGTAAAAGATTACCAATTATGCTTTTGGGACCTTCAATCCTATTCTATGGACCTACTAGGTGAAGGAAAATGACCCATTTGACCTTGGAAAAATAAAATCAAAAGCTAGAAAAATATGGGGCGGGCGATGGGGTGAGCGCCGCGAGCTCTGAAGCAGTGTACTGGAGCAGGTGCTGTGGGATCTAATGCAGTGCACTACAGCGGGTGCCGGGGGCTTATCTCGGTGAAACTACTATTTTAGAAGTCCAAATATGCCCTTACGCTCGTACTAAAATTTCAAAACTTACTCGAGACATACCCTTGAAATCCTGATCGTCAATCAACTTTAAAATCAACATTCTAAGGCTGGGAAGGCTAAAAATAAAATCATCGAAGTTTAAGGGACTTTGGAAATGTCTAAGTCTTAACACTTAGTGATATTTTTTTGCAAGTCTAGGATCCCTTTAACATGCAATATTAAGCTGAAAGAGCTAGGATCTTACGGGGTCTTACAACGCACCTCTAAATCACACTTACACCATTATACTAAATTTCGAATAAGTAAACTTAAATTATTGCATGTACTATTTCAAACCTACTTGTTCACCTTTCATACAAATAGCCCCATGGATACATAATGTACTAATTCCAGATAAACACTATCCCCACTTTACTACTTCTAAACTTCTGGATTCGTGCTTCTTATTCTAGGTCATATACTGTCATAGCATTTTGATATGGGATCTAAAAACACATCTGACTTCGACTCAATGCATGATTTTTCATGATCATGAATGAAATCTTTCAAACTGTAGAACATAATGGAACTGATGGGATTCTTTTTTGAGAGCACATTCATTCCTATAACTACCTATCGGGAGTGTTTGAGAAAAATCTATTAGTTAGAATTTAAGCTTGACTATTTCTATTACCTCGAAACTAAGGTAGAGTTGGCATGAATGGAGCAAGATGAGAATATAAGTTTCTTATGGAACATATCTTTAGCATGATCTAATATATGAAAGAAGGGAAACATTTTTTTAAATCCCTGTAGCCTCTCAAAGAAAAATATAAACATCTCCTTACCGTTCCGCAAGACTCTACTAGATACGACTTCATCGACACCCTAGGACACTTGAAATGTGGGCTCTGATACTAATTTTTTCATGCCTCAAGACTACCCCCTAGACGTCATACAGTTCTTAGAAACACAAGTGATCCTTAGCTAACCCATGATACTTGCATAACTCATGAGCAACTGAAAATATTACATAAATCTAAAAGAAATATGCAAGAAAAAAATATCTTTTCTATATATGATCCATGCAGAACTATTTAAAATGATTACAACTCTAGCTATACAAAATAAAATAAAAATAAAAATATCCACTCTAAATGATTATCTATGAAGCCTCTACTAATATTGACTATAGGTAGTCGGGACATGACCCCCAGCTATCCCTAATCAATAAGACCGAATAAAGCATGCTACTACAATTATAGCTGACTCGACTCCTCAAATCCAATGAACTCATCACCTGCTGACTGGAAGCTGCAAAGTATCTGATTATGATGTGTGGGCTACAACTGGTACCTACATTATCAGACAATGTAGTACATAAACATATATGTGGATTAGTACTTCTGGAATATACTGAGTATGTAGAGGTTGAATGCATAAGTAAAACAATAACTGAATATACACATAGACTTTCAAATGATACATGCTAAGTGTAAAAAACTCACCTGAAGCTGAATAAAACAAATACTGCAAAATCATAAACATGAGTAATGAAGCATAAGGATAAACTTTGTGATCCGTAACACTTACTAAAAGCTTTACTTACTATTGTAACTTTTTGGAAGGGTCTTTTTACTGACGTAATCCATGTGAGCTATCATGGAGTCTAACGTCTTATCAATGTTGGGGAGATCTTTCCTGTCCTTTCCATCAAAATAGAACCTTAATATTAATGGTCACTGAACTTCATCCATAGTGGGAAAAAGCTTAACCTACATTGGCTCGTAGTTTTTAGGAATTAAGGATACGCTCACCCGCATTCCCTTCTCGGTGCTAAATACTACTCCCAGAATACTTATATACTCATACTTTAGCAAATCCACCTTAAATTATCATAAGGGTTTTATAGAGTGAAAACCAGTTATGCTTCTCTTTACTTTAAATCATAATCAAGATGAACAAATGTGAATTCAATATCTTATCTTAAGATCAATCTTTGCTTTGAATCATCGAATTAACTTATCAATGGAGCTTAAGAGCATAATCTTCTTGTAAACTCAATACTTGTACTTAGAGCTTAGAATTCATGCTTTAAATTCATGGAAATTCATAATAAAATTTCATGTGCAATAATCATCTTGAAATTTTTCAACAATATCCAGTCAAGATAATGAAACTAAAATAACTATAAATCTTATAAGTCAAAACATGAATATATGCAATTCTTTATATCGTTAAAGCTTTCAATCTCATGGTAGTAACATACTTCAAGAATATAGTAATTTAGGTATGAACCCTAACTCAAAATAGATGAATTAAATCTTAAAACCATGTATTTTGGACACAAAGATGAAAGAGTAACCTTCTTCATAAACCTCACATACCTCGGTTGGACAAATTCTTGAAGAAACCTTGAAATTGGAAATTAAATTCTTGAGTTCTTAAGGGAAGAAGCTTGAATTTCATTCCTGGGAAGAGAGGAATGGTTTCAAATCCTGTATTGCACATTTAGGGTTAAGAGGGTTGAAGTAACGTGTTTAAGACCTCTTAATTCATTTAAGAATGATTAGAAACGTATTGGGGGTGTGAAAAAACTTCAACGCACTTTTAAAATAAGTCAAAGCAAAGCAATTTTTGAACTTTGATTTTGCTGGGCAGGGCATAGCCAAAGCACACCCGAGGGTGGGAGGTGCATGCCAAAAGTACGCCTAAGGGTGTGTGGCGCAAACCAAAAGCACACCCCATCCAGCGGCTATTAGCATTTGTCATGCGACTCGCGGCCTTAGCGGAGGGTCTATTTGGCTATGCACACCTAATTATAACATCCAAAAACACCCCCAACATAACCCATAACATCTAAACATGGTCTACCATTGAAATAGGCATCCTAAATGTATTTTTTATTTCATTATTAGAGCCTTAAAAGCATGGGGTGTTACACTTACTGTTTTTCCTAAAACTCATCTTAAATTTTGTTCGGATATCAAATTAAGGAAAAATTCATTTTGTTGGAAAGCTAATTCAATTATCTATAATTTGGTGGGTCTTGAGATGAAAAATTCCACATATGTGAAAAGTTTTACACGTTCAAAGCTGACCCTGGTAGAATCGAATTCCAAAATTAGCCGAATCAAAGGATCTTAGCTCAACTTTGCTCTAAGTGATTCCTATGAATATTTTTCCACCTCATAAGCACTCCTCACACTAGACTAATGATCATGACACATGTATTTAAATATAAATCATGAGATTAGAGTTTACACACGTAGATACGATGATTTGATTTCTACCTAAAAAATATGGGGTGTCACATTGGGCAACCTCGCTTGTCACCCTACGATTGGGGTCCTACGGCCCGTATGGATACCTTATGGCTCATAAGGTATGTTATAGTCAGGGAAGTGAGTTCAAAATCTTAGGAATTTTCTAGGGCCAAAATCGTGGGTGTTACACCTAGTTTATGTTTATGATTGGCTAGACTGAATGTGAGATATATACCCAAAATTATTACTACTTTTGCCTACTATTTATCAGTTTTGATTTGAGTTTGGTATCTAGAAACTTAATTATTATTTATTAATTCTAGTTGAGTTCAACATTTTACTATTATAATATCATTCTCTAATTTCAATTCGAGTCCAATATTTATGATCTATATGGCTACTGATTTGGAATTAAAAATATGATAAGACTGATAAAATGTAGAAGTAAGGACCAAAAAGGAATATCAGGTATGCTCTTCACACGTTGGCCCATTTATGGTTATTACTATAGTTGTTTCATCTTTATCTTAGTGTTACTTGTTATTGTACCCACCGTGCTTATGGGAGCACAATTAGGTAATTTGTCTTCTTATTTGTGACTTCTAGACTTATGATAGTCTAGTTAGGTTATAGTTTGATATGGTTATCACCACGAAGACTCAAATCTAAATGAAGAAAAGTGAAGATAAGGAGATAAGATATCAAAGATCGAAAGATAGACACAAATATGATAACAAAAAAGTACTCAACGGGTGTATCAAACCCAAAAACCTCCCTTAAAGATTACCAAATAGCACCTAAATCTTACATGACCACAAAGGGGATTGAATCTCACTTACAACCGATGTTTCTAATTAAAGATCAATATTTGCTTTTCTAAGCTCTCAACACACTCCTGATGGATGTTCATGAATTCATCAATGTCAATCAACAAAAATTGACTACATTAGCCTAGCTACCAAGCATTTATAGTTTGGCTAAATATTACATAATTAGGGCCCAAAAGTAACCCAAATTCAAGAAAAACCCACTAGGGGCTATTTTAACCTTCTCTTGAAATGCCAGAGTGTATCAAAAGTGGATCCAAAGTGACTTGGGTGCATGACCCTTCCAAGGGGCTTTCGAGCCCCATTTTGCACTCCTTCAACCTAGTTAAAGTCATTTAACCCCCTCTAATGGTAATAATCATCTATGTGGCATATTTTAATAGCACTAAGGAGTCATCAAGCACCTCGAGCATCATACCTATCTCATCCAAAGGATCGGAGGCATTTTGTCTTGTATGATCCTCCCTTCTTGAAAAAGATTTGACCTAGAATCAAAACCTTACAAAACCAAAAGAAGGACAAGCAAATACAACATCCTCATGTCATGAGGGTTAGGGTTAGTACAAATAATCATAACATCATTCCCAAGTTGCAAACACTTAAGATATAACCAAGGATCCTTCATGCTAAATATTAGAAAGTTATTAAAAAATGAACAAAGGAGTTAGCTATGGGAATCACCAAGAGGTAAGGAAACCACAAAGTTCATAATGGCATCACTAAATCCATAAGGTAAGACTACCTTCACAATAGGAGCCATAAGATACAATTGCTTTATCACCTCTTTATGAGGCCACATCAAGAGTGGTGCCTCAATTGGTTTTGAAGTCCACAAGATCCATATAGAATTTCCATTAAAACAAATAGACCAACCAACAAGTTCCCTACCTCTACATAGAGAAAACCAAGTCTAACATGGATATCAACATAATCAAAGAGGTAGTATAGAAAGAAATAAAGTGTAAAAGCATCATCCAAGGTACTATTATCTATAAGAAGGCCATTTAGCTTAAAAGATATAACACATAATGCACACAAGGATGGAATAAAAACATTTAAAAACATATGACTTTTTCCTTTCAAACAACTTCCCCTAATAAAGAGGTCACCAATTGTAAACAATTCACAAAGAAGGGGATCATAAGCATCGAATCCATCTAATGTGTTTTCAAAGTAAGACTCTCTTCTTGACGTACAAGTAATGAAACTTTGGTCAAGATTACAAACACATATGTTGAATTATATTGGATCTTTTCTTTACTTCCCTTTTTAATGAATGCTTATCTTTGTTGGAAATGCCTCCCATGCATAACTTGGTCTATCAAGTGGGTTGAAAATCACCAAGAAAGACTTTCCATCATTGGGAAGGATTTCAACATACTCATATAACTTTTCTTGTCAACTAAACCAAGCATTAAGGTGGGTGTATGGAAATCACCATATTCAAATTTATCACCGGGGTTAAATGGATAGAGTGGCCATATACATGGGTCTAGACAACATTTCTTTCCCCCAAACACATAATCAAAAGATATACTTTCTATACTAGCATAAGCATCATCAAAAGTAAATATAGAGTAGAAAAAGGTATTACTTAAGTTAACTTCAATCAATGTGTCCTCATGTATATACTACTATTAGATTCAAGTTCATTACCATGAGTATTCTCAACAATAGGAGCACACAAAGTAGAAGAAGAAAAAGTTTCCAAATAATTGATACTTTCTCTTTTAAGGGAATAATCCTCAAGTAGACACTTACCACCGCTAACATAAAAGGAATCATTACTCAAGTCATCATAAGAATAAAGAACTTTATGCTCATAATTATCAAACAAGGGTGGGTTATCGTACAGAGTATAGCAACCACAAGTATTTTCATAAGAACAATTACTAATTAGGTTTCTTAAATCTTCAGGAAAATCAAAGTTATCATCACTCGACTGATCATTCTTTTTTAAAACCTCACATTCATTTCTCTTAAGAGTACTCTAATGTTTAAGGAAGTGATCTCAATCTTTAGGAGGAATGTAGTCATACCATAGTGGTTTGTTTTATAGGCTACAACCCTTAAGTCGATCTACACCATCAACATTATTCACACCACTAGGTTTACTAGGAGTTATTATACCATCTTTGAACATGATATTGTACCTAAAGAGAGAAGGATCAATTTATGAATGAGGATTAGAACTTGTAATTTCACTCTCAATAACACAACTATCAAGTTTTGAAGATGTTTCAAACACATAATTTTCCCTATGAGCAAGACAACAATAGGATATCTACTAAAGGACATTCTCAAAGGGTCACTCTGATTTACTTAACCAACACTTTCAACAACATCACTCACTTGAGGTTCATTAATCACATCACAATCATTCGAAAGTGATGTGCTAGTTTCACTTATAAGTTGGTCAACATAAATTTCACAAGACAATGTAACATCATTTATCACATTGGATTTAACACTAGGTGGACTCAAATTGATCTTACTAGAAGAGTCAATGGACTCAATCGACTAGTGTTTCCACACTCTCAACGAGTACATCATCAACAAGAGGCAAAGAATCATGAGACTCACATATAGATAAGATAATATTCATATTTAATATGTTACTAGTCACACAATATCATTTACATGTATAAAAGTGTAAAAGTTAGCTATTTTACCTTAAAGTTCTTGAGAATATTCTTCTTTGACTTTGTGTGAAGGTCCTTCACAAACCTTGGAAGCATATAAGGTTTCTCTCATTGAATCTTCAAAGCTAATGTTCTCTTTTGGTTCTTGTTCTCCTCCACTTTCCATATTGGTACCTACACATATGTCCTTATTAAAATAAAGACAAATAATGTTTGCTCGATTTGGTGGCAACCCCCTCACTTCACTCCTCACAACCTCTCCATTTCTATCTCTTACTCTACTCAAGTCTTTGTCTATCAATTTCTTTAGGCTTAGAGTAAGTGGTCACATCACTTTGAGATTTGGGAAGAATGAATGGAAAGAGACGATTTTCCTTAGGTCCTTTACAATCTTAGGCCAATTTTGTATATTTGGAACCTTATGTTGTGCAAAATAATTGGCACCCAAGCCTAAATATTCATGTTCCAAAGTGAATATTTCACAACATACCTCCTCATAGTGCCTATATCAGGTGATGAAAATCTTCACTCTCACAGAAACCCTATACCTATCCAAGAAGTATAAAACAAGTAGAGGTTCTCAAGGTATCATTAGATGGAAACCATAGGTAGAATGATGTAGTTTCTATAGCACCAACCACTTAGCATATGGAGGCATCCCGAAACCCAACAAATTCTTACCTTTCTAGAGTGAACATTTCTTCTTAGATCAACATTATAAAGCTTGGTATACCCCATTGGTACATGGGTACCCCTCATGAGTTCTTTCAAGGCACTCCACATTTGTATGGACTTTCTTTTGTATTCCCACTATAACGTAGTCAGATCTTGAATATGTTTAAGGGTACACATAGCTTTTTTAACCTTGCTCATACCATTATCCATGAAGATCCTTTTACACTTCCATTCCCAATAAAGATATTTTTTGGGACCCAACTCTCTTATAAAAATAGAGAGAGTAGGAAGATTTTGACTTTTACTATACCCTCTATATCTGTCTTGGTTCCTATTTCCATATGTTTGGGCACTAGGATAAGAAGATTAAGATGTAGTAACTCTAGGCTTTGGAGATACATGCTCTTTCATTCCCATGGAGCAACCTCTACTATAGTTAGCATAACCATTCACATCGATTCGACCATGACAAAAAGTACTACAAGACGAGGAATACAAAACTTCACAATCCTCATGTACATTCTTACCATAATCCTCATAAGATTTGTAAATGAATGGGTTATACATTACATAACCTCTAGGCTCAGAGTGGGAAGTTTAATACTCCTCACATGCCCTATTTTCCTTATAAAAACCATCATAAGGCTCTTTATCATCTCTATACTCTCTATAAGAACTAGTATCATCATTTACCTCATATTCTCCTTAGGAATAGTAGCTCTCATTTTCATCCAAATCTTTATCATAGGTATATTCATAACCTCCATAATTTCCCTCTTCTTTGTAGCCATAACTATCTTCAGCACAATCATAGTCTCATGTGTCATAGTAATAATTATACGAGGTTATTACAGACATACTTATATCAACTAGTACCTACAAATTGAACAAAAAATATTAGTAGTAAAGATCTTCACCAACACTCATATGAATCTCACTTTGTGATCCACACAATTGGGGCATCGAATGTTGAAATTTTTTTATAGTCTTGTGATAAATAAGGTGTCAATCACTACTTCAGACCAGAGTGGATTCTTGTTTAAATGAATCAAAATAAAAATTACTTAAGGACTTGAATCAAAAAATCATAATGAATTGAAAATAAGAAAAACTTGAATGAGATTGGACGATGAAAGAAATGGGACTCAAGAACTAACTAGTCAACTTAGTAGATGAGTTACTTAGTTGTTGAGTAGTTTGGGAATCAAAATATGAGTTAAGGAATCAACAAAATCAAACTAAGGTATCAAAACTTGAGCAATGGAGTAATTTAAGTGTTGAATTGAGTTTGGAGGCTTGAATTTTGTGTTTGGGACTTGATCTGCGTTGGGAGGGGCTGATCTGCATTTAGAGCCCTGCTCTAGCAGGTGGGGCACAAGTACAAGGAATCCTGGACATAGGTTCTATTTCTTTGAGGTATTGTAGCACCTTGGGCGCACTTGCAAAGCAAGTTGGCCGCCCCATGCCTTTGAATTGGCCATAATGCCCTCCAATTGGTCCTTTATGTCCTATTTTGTTGAGCTATCCTTGGAATCATTGTAGATGACTTAGAATGAACAATTTTAACTCTTTTTTTCTTCCTTATTTTTGGATCAAACAAGCACCTTTGGCTGAAATTTCAACATGAATATAACAATCTCCTCAAGAACACACAAAGAACACCAAGAACATCACTCTTTCTAACTTTTTCTCTGGAGCATGGAATTAGTTGAAATATTGAAAATAGACACTTATTAGCTTCTAAAATCATTCCAAACATCAATTTGTCAAAATTATACACAAAAATCTTCAGATTTTTAATTCACCTCAAACTTTTTCAACCCAAGCTTCTAACAAGGATTGAACACTCAAATAAGCTCTAATTTGACTCAAATTTGGTTCATAGACTCGTATAGTGTTAAAGAACACAATTAAAACACTAGAAACACAAAAATTCACAAAAATAAAAAAACTTAAAATTTGAGCTAAGACCTAAAATGTGAACAATAATTTTTTTTTTGTAATTTTTGATTTTCTAAGATTACTAGACCAAAGATTTGACTTAATAGGAACAAAATCAATCTCGGATATGATACCAAATAATATGGTTCTTCCCATAAAGACTAGAATAAAAAATCTGAAAAGTAAATATAGAGGGATAGGATATCAAATATAGAAAGATAGACACAAATATGATAACGAAAGGGTTACAAAGGGTGTATCAAACCCAAAAACCTCTCTTACAGATTACCAAATAGCACATATATCTTATGGGACTACAAAGTGGATTTATATCCTACAACCAATATTTCTAATCAAAGGTCCATTTACTTTTCAAAGCTCTCAACACACTCCCAATGGAGGTTCATGAATTCATTATTATCAATCAACAAAATAAACTAAATAACCCTAGCTACAAGTATTTATTATTTGGAAAATATTACATAATTAGGGCTTATAAGTGACCCAAATTCAAGAAAACTCCCACTAGGGGATTTTTGACCCGCTCTTGAAATGCTAGAGTAGATAAATAGCTGATCCAAAGTACCTTGGTGCATGACCCTTCCAAGGGGATTTTAATCCCCATTTTGCACTCCTTTGACCTCATCAAAGTACTTTGACCCTCATTAATGTTAATATTCATCCATATAGCTTATTTTAATGGTACTAAGGAGTCATCAAGCACCTCGAGCATCATACGTATCTCATCAAAAGGTCCAGAGGCAATTTATCTTGTATCATCATTAGACTCTACCTTCATATTTAGGTACTTATTTTACTTATATATTGCATCCGCTTGGCATGTTCCACTATTTGTATTTTGTCTCCTTTATTTCAGACTTTAGTTACATTCTTGCACTTTTTGTATACTTTTACTATAATTTAGCTCAATTGACCTATGATGCCTACTGAGTACCTATTGTTTTTGTACCTATGTTTCACTTCAACCTCTTTTTCTTGATGTAAATCTAAGTACGATTCACTGTCGCTAATGTTATTCTCAGATTATGCTATTGTTTAAAGTTTGGGTGAGATAATATAGTTAAGAGTAGTTACTCCCCCTTCTTCTATTTTTTGATAGTCTTTTTGTGTATTTAGATACTATGTTATATATTTGGCACTGTCTAGTAGTCAATTTGATCTAGTGGCTTTTGTACCGGCCTTACCATGTCATGGGGGGACTAATGTAGCATATTTTGTCCTCTTCATTCTATTATAAGCATATTTATCTATATGTAACAATGTTATCCTTGTTGTTTAGAATTTTATTGCATACATATTCCTTTTTCTTCTTATCTTTCATGGTTAGCCCGTTACTTGTTATTTTAAGCTATGGATAAACTTACCTACTAGTAGGTTAAAGTAGGTGCCATCATCACTCGAGAAATTGAGTTGTGTTAGTTTTATATTAGATCCTAGGTTCATCGATATTATTGGTACAATAGCAAGTATCTAGTAGAGTCTCGCAAATTGGTATGACGATATTCGTATCCTATCTTTGGGAGCCTACAAGATATTCTTTGGAAAATCTCACCCTTTTAATTTATTTTCAAGCATTGTGTCTATATTGGTTTATATATTCTTATTTGCTTCACTCTTTCACATATGGATAGGATATGACCATGATGGTTGGGATCAAGATCCCAAGCCTATAGCTAGGGAACCTATTAGAGGCTGAAGCCAACTTAAAGTTCAAGGATAGGTTAGAGCTGCATCATCGGTCTTGGAAGTGTTTCCCAAATTCTATTAATTCTTTTGATCTAACAATAACACCAAAAGGTCAACCGCTACAATAGTAAGTAGTCTAGGGGATAACCAAAGGCCCATTACGGTTTATATTGTCTTCAATTCTTTGTGATAACTCAGTACAGCTTTTCGGATTAGTAGGTGGTTCGACTATAATGAGTCTCAGACAGTGCTGCCTAGGGAGGTATTGGTTTAAGAGCGGAACCTGCAGTTGCGGCTCTTAGAGTAGAGGTACCACCCTCACCAATATTAGTAATTCCACCATTAATAGTATCCCAACTAGTTATGACTATAGAGGGACAACAAATGCTAGGCTAATTTCTGTAATTTTCTCTACCTAGATTTGTAGGGGCCCAGATGAAGATGCATTTAAACTTTTAACTAGTTGTGAGGAGAGGCTCCATAATTTAGGCTTGGTGCTTCCCAAGTAAGAAAATGCTTCTAGTGCTCGAATGGATAAAATCCTCTTTGTTCTAGTTCAAAAATGTTAGTAAAAATTAAAATATCAATAAAAACAAAAAAAAACTTTTTTCTACCATCAAATAAAAAAATAAAGAATCGTAGAGTCTTGTGGCACGGACTACACCATATCTTAGTTTTATTGGGTATCTAGATAGTTATGGAGGGTTATATTGATTGTTGCCCACTTGGATCTCCCTCTATGTCATATACTTAGTTTTCTGAGGCTTTCTTAACAAAGTATATTCTCTGTAGCCTACATAAGAGTTTGGGAGATTAGCTTACATAATTGGAGATGTGTTCTATGACTATGGTAGAGTACAATGTAAGGTTCCACAAGTTGGCCAAACACGTCACTATGATTCTACCAACTAAGTATGAGTGGATTCAGTATCTGGTTAGAGGGATGTGTCTTCTCCTTCACATGGTTACTTAGATTTTGGTAGCTATAGGTAAGTATTTTATAGATATCTATGATTATGTACAGACTATAAAGGAGATATATCATAAGGCTTAAGGGTGCAGCCATATGATACAACATTAGCAGGATAATTATAATCGGTGCCACAATATCCCATAGTTTAGAGGTCGAAGGTTTAGAGTAGGTATCCTAGAATCAAACCTATATACAATAGGGTACATCTATTAGTCCACATTTTTGAAGGGGTTCAGTGATGTGCCATGGTATTATGGCTCCTTTGATGCCTAAAAATGGAAAATATAAAAGTACTTATGTTTTGTTTTGTTAGATATGATGTATTTTTATGTATGTTTTGTAGGAAACTAGCCTTTGGATATGAAAATAAGAAAAAGAATTGTATTTTGCATAGGAACCTACTTAAGGGTCCATTTACGAGCCATAATAGCACTTACAACCACCGTAAGTGGTCACATAAGTGTCAGAAGAAAAATGGTCTGCAGATCTAAAGTCTGAAGTTTGTTCTAAGAGTTATAGAGGGTTACTTATGGGGCGTAAGTGGTACTTAAAACCCTCGTAAGTTCCATTGTAGGTGGTTTTATACAACATGAAAAGTTGTTCTAACCATTACGACCCACCTAGGGGCTATAAGTAGTACTTACGGCCCGTAGGTGGGTCCATAAATATTTGTCGACTTACTTTTCCTTTTTCATTTTTTAGGATTTTTAGGGTCATGATGTATTCTATACATACCTCTTTGATGTTCTTGTATTAATATACACACTCTTTATATTCACAACACTATATTTATTCTGGGATTTGACTCTGATCTTGGAATCCATTGTTCTTTTTTTTTATGGTTGAATATTAATTTGAGATTTTAGTTTTTTCAATTATTGTAAGATTATTCAAATGCTTTCTTTTATAAATTCAATAGATGTTCTTGCAAACATGAGCGGCTAAACCACCTAACTATGGTTATGGGAATCCAGATGGAATAACAAAGTATAGAAAGTGCAAAGTCATTCTTAATTAATACTCTTGCATGTATTATGATATTCTTTCGTATGATATCTTTCTTTATGATAGTAGTAGTTAAAAACCTGCCTGTAATTGATACTTACTTGAAAAAAGAGATAGATATTAGGAAAAAGAGATCACAACAGTAATTTGAGGCTACCAACCATTATCTAATTAACTTGGAACTAAAAAGGTAACAGTTAATCTGGGATCCAGGATAAGGGTTAGTAAGGAGACACTTTGATACTCAAAAGATAATGAGTGAAATTTACCAGAGGTGTTCACAAGATAATTGATGATACATATCGTATCAAATTCTGCATATAAGTTATTAGGATATTTCAGCGGAGCATGGTAAATTTATGGAGATAGAAAGTCAGGGAGAACACAGTCTTAATATTTATCTCATATTAATTTCAACCAAAAACGACTAAGATTTGT
Source organism: Capsicum baccatum var. pendulum (assembly GCA_030864225.1). NCBI lineage: Eukaryota > Viridiplantae > Streptophyta > Magnoliopsida > Solanales > Solanaceae > Capsicum > Capsicum baccatum. Next base: position 166,478,333 of record CM061560.1, read on the forward strand.
TACTATTGATACTGTTCTCACAAAATCACCCAATTTACTTTTCTATTATTTTATCTAATTCAACAAATTTGAGATAGATATTTGTCCTTTTCCCTGTGGGTTTGGCCCCAACCTTTGATGAATTATATATTTGATAGTGACCAAATTATATTACTTAAAGGTGTAATTTGGGTAACATCAGTCAGCCTAGCTATGGTGACTTATACAGGTAAAACAATGGTCATTTTTTAGGGGTTCATATTAGGTCTGGTGGCAATTTTGAATCAGCCAAAACTTTTCAACTGAATAGAGTAGGAGCATGTTATGATTGAGGTGTTATTGGTCATTAGTCTAGAGAGTGTCCCTGATATGGGATGATTGAACCAGTCACATTGAGTACCCAACCTATTAGATCAATATATCCTTAAGCTAGGGTGGTGAATTGGGATACAATGGTGGTCCCCAAGGTTTGAGAGAAGGTCCTCAGTTAGGTCAGGTGGGTACCCAGTTCAAAGTCATACTAGGTCGCTTATATGTTGTTCTTGGTATGCCAGAGAATGAGGCTTCAAATGTTGTGATCATAGATACAATTTTAGTATGCCATCATCTAGCTTCTTCTTTATTTGATCTGGGTTCCAAATATTCATATGTTTCCTTATATGATACACTATAGTTGGGGTTATTTTTAGAGCTTTTATCTATGCCTTTGCATGTATCTACCCCTGTGGATTATTCTTTCGTATTAGATCGAGTATATAGATCGTGTTCGATGATTTCTTGAGAGTATGACAGTCAGGATGGCCTTATTATGCTTGGTATGATGGATTTTGATATAATTTTGGGCATGGACTAGTTATCCCTCTACTATGTAGTCTTGGATTTCTTTGAGAAGATAGTTACCTTAGCAATGTCTGGCATAACCCTAATTGTGTGGTAGGATTCTGTTAGCCTTACGTCAACTGGCTTATTTCTTATATTTGGGATAAGAGACCGGTATTTAGCAGTTGTGAGTCATTCTTTTCTTATGCTTGCGATATTAGCATTGAGAGTCCTTCACTTAGCTCAGTTTCTATTATTTGTGACTTTCCTAATATTTTTCCTATTGACCTACCTAACCTTCCTCGTAAGCATGACATAGAGTTTGGTATTAGCCTTTAGGCAAGCACCCAACCTATTTCTTTGGCATCTTCTTAGCTAGAATAGTTGGAATCAGTCTGACCTATGAGGCTACTCAAAATGAGGCTTCCTACCAGCACGAGAGTAGGATAATTTAGCCTTTCCTTAGGTCAATCCCTTTCTTATTCAGGTAAGTAACAAACCCCCTTTAACAACCTCTTATGATTGATTTACTTCCTCCAATATTGGGTTCTTTCTTACCTATGATATCCCTAAGAGATAATTTGATAGAAATTGCATCAAAGCTAGCTTGGAAAGAGAAGAGGTATCTATATCTAAGTCCATCATTAGCATATATCTTATCGAGTAAAGTGGCTTACTCTTGCTTTGTGCACGAGGGAGTAAGCTTATCATATGGTTCCTACTGAGCTAACAAACTAAATATTTATCTTTAAGCCCTTATGGGTAAGGGTTTTATCATGGCAAGTGTATTGACTTAGGCTGATCCTATTTTTTGTGGAGAATAAAGATAGTTCTATGCCTATGTTTATTGACTTTAGGTAGCTGAATAAGGAGATAGTGAAGAATAAATATCCTATGCTCTTATCGATGATTTATTTGACTAGCTTCAGGGTGCGACAGTGCTATCTAAGAATAATTTGAGGTTTGGTTGCCATTAGTTAAAGATTCAGGTGGAGTATATCCCTATGACAGCTTTTAAGACTCGCTACAACAATTACGAATTCTTGGTAATGTTTTTTGGGTTGACCAATGCCCCAACAACATTCATGGACTTGCTGAACTATATTTTCAGGCCTTATTTGAACCCTTTATGATTTTTTTGTCAATGATATCCTTTCATATTCAAGGAGTAGGGAGGAGCATGTGTAATATTTAAGGACTGTGCTCCATACTTTGAGAGATCATATGCTTTATGCCAAATTGTCAAAGTATGCATTCTAGCTTTAGTCTATAGCTTTCTTACGACACATGGTGTCCAAAGATGAGATTATGGTAGACTCAACGAAGATTAAGGTTGTTTATGATTGGGCTAGGCCTACGTCTCTAACTGAGTTTGAAGTTTTATTGGGTTGACAAGCTACTATAGAAAGTTCTTTAAGAGATTTGCTACTATTGTAGTGCCTATGACTAAACTGACTAGAAAAGAGGTTTCGTTTAAGTGGTTTGATAGTTGTGAGGTGATCTTTTTAAATCTCAAGGACCTACTCACTTCAACTCCTATATCAACAATTCTAGATGAGGGTAAGAGGTTTATTATTTATTTTGATGCTTCGGGTGTTGGTTTGGGGTATGTTTTGATGTAGGGGATTGGGTTATTGCTTATGCATTGATGTAGCTGAAGGTCAACAAGTGCAGCTACCCCACACATGACGTAGAGTTGGCGATGGTAGTTTTCACGCTTAAGATTTAGAGTCATTACTTGTATGGTGTTTTCTGAGTGATCTTAACTAACTATCATAGTGTTCAGTATATTATAACCAAGAGGGAGCTTAATTCGAGACAATACATGTGTTTTGAGTTACTAAAGGACGATGATATCTCCATTCTATACCATCTGAGCAAGGCAAATATGGTAGCATATGACTTAACAGGAAAGGTGGTAAATGTGGGAAGCTTAGCCTTTATTTCAGTTTCTGAGAGACCATTGGCTTTCGATATTTTTTCCATAGCCAACATGATAGTTCGACTTGATATATCATACCTAGGAAGATTCTTGTTTGTGTGGAGGCTAGATCTACCTTGTTGGTGCAAATTTAGGTAATCAATCTAAGGATGATGTTTTGTGTGGCATTCAATATTGAGTATTAAGAGGTGAATCTAGGAGGTATACCTTTTGAGAGCATTTTGATATTCGATGGTTGCATTTGTGTTCTAAGGATGGAAAATGTAGTTTAAATAGATGCTCTCAGTTGGAATGTTAGAGATTTTACTTGATCCAGGATATGTAATCTATATATGTCATTCCAAAGTGCTCTTTTAATCTACTAATAAGTTCACTTCTAGATTTTGGAGAACATTTTAGGAAGATTTGGGTACCTAGTCTAACCTTAGCACCATTTTGCATTCCTAGACTGGTGGACAGTTAAAGTGGACTATTTATGTTTTAGAGGATATATGTCGTGGGTGTATGATGGACTTTGGGGGTTAGTGGGAGAAACTTTTAGTCTTAGTGTAGTTTGTCCATAATAATAGCTATTATTCAAGTATTTGGATGACATCATTCGAGGCATTGCATAGTAGGTATTATTGATCTTTGGTTGGTTAGGACTTTAAAGAATAGACACCATAGTACTAATTTTCTTTGTAATTCTTTGGATAGGGTTCGAGTGATTTTGGATAAGCTATGGGTAGCTCAGAGCAGGGAGAAGAGCTATGTTGATCATAGACTTTGTGCTTTGAGATTCAGAGTTGGTGACCAATTCTTTGTTAGCATATCTTTTATAAAGGGTGTGATGAGGTACAGGAAGAGGGGCAAGCTAAACCACAAGCATATTGGACCATTTGAGATATTTTAGATAGTTGAGGGGTAGCATATGAGTTAGATTTCCCTCCAGTGTCTTAATCCATATATCCAGTCTTTCATGTATCTATATTGTGACACTATATTCTAGATGAGTCTCATGTGCTCCAATGGTACTCGATTAAGTTGGATAAGATATTGGCCTTTGTTCAGGAGCTAGTATCCACCATATCAAGAGATGTTAGACAGTTGTAGGGTTAGTAGAGACACTATCTAGGTGAGGAGGCTATCTTTGTGACCAAGCATGAGATATAGACCCAGTGTCCCTACCTTTTTGAGCCTTTAAGTACTTTTTAACCCTTTACTTTCACAAATCAAAGTCCTTTTTAGTAGTGGATCTTCTAATGAACCTCCAGTTCATTGATTTCATTTTCATGATTTTTCAATATGTAGAGCTTTCTCATAGCTTCTCCAAGTCATTTATGACTTGATGGACTGATAGTTTGGTTACCAAGTAGTTTGTTTGATTTTAGAGCCATTTTTTTATTTGAGATCTTTTAAAGTTGGAAAAACTGATTTAGGGCCTAAATTTCAAGTAAATAGGCTCAGATGTCAATTCTAACAGTCTTATTAGCTCTAAAATATCAATTTTAGGTTTGGAGGACCTTGGTCCAGGTCTTGAGGCTACCCGACTTTTTTAGGATATTAGATGAATTTTGACTAAAATGGATCCTTCGCTTGGGATTCATATTTTATTGAAACAACCTCAGATGAAAATTTCTATGGCGCATTTGAGTCTATAATGCTGAATTTAGCAGGGTAGCATAGTTCATTTATGTTCACGGGATTCTAAATGAATTTCGAGCACTCGGTAAAAATATTGGTAACTTGTTAAGTTGTTGGTGCTGATGTACCTGGTACAGGCCTAAAATGGTCTCTATGTTCGTGTGCCTTGATTGTGATAATGAGGTTTAAGGATTTTCCCTCTACGTTCTGCGCCAGCTTTCATTTTTACAAATGGAAAGCTGACCAGGCCCGTCCAGCCTTCATCATTGCGATTATGGTGGATTAACTTTTGTAAAGGTCTATCTGGGCAAGCTCCCATGATCACGATAGGGATCTCATATTCCCAAAGAAAGACCCCTGGTAGTAAAAAGTTGATGCTTTATTTTTGCTAATTTTTAGTTGATGCTTCATTTTTGCTAATTTTCCAAGTCCAAATCACCATTTTAGACTCTTATGAGCTTAGAAATTATGAGGGATTGACTATCTGGTGCAAGAGTTTGATTGGGTATGTTTTTGTGATTATATCCTTGTCTTTATTCTTGTAAGTTTCCTCTTAATACTATTTTAATTCTCCAATTCTATTCTTAAATTTGCAATTATGCTTGGGCCTATTTTAGTACTAATTTGGACACAAATTGGTCATTTTTGGGGCAAATATTCATATGCTGAGAAGGACGTAATAGTTTTAGTTCTGTGATTCTGCAAGTGGGCCTCTCATAGGAGTTTTAGTTTGATTTTGATCCAGAGTATATATACGCTATGAGAATCGATATTATCATCTTGACATATAGAACCTTATTTTGATACATGTCAACGGTCGAAGACTTCTTTGATAGGAAAAGCTCAAGAGTAGAGGATTTGCTAATCTTATTTTTATTCTAGACTATACTTTATCATAGTATTAGTGTAGTATTACGATATCTATGGATGGGTAGTTATCAGTTGATTGTTATTTTAGAATTTATTAGATGACTTAGCCGATTAGGGACCCTTTTTGGTAGAATTCAGCCCCATTTTCCATTTTTTGTATATGATTATCCCTTAGGACTAGTCTTGACTTAGTTCCTCGGTCTCTAACTAGGTTTGGGGTAGATGTTTGCCTTGGGTTGGTTTTGGGATTGGTAGTGGGCCTTACTATCCCCTTTTTAGGTAGAATACCTAGAATAACCACTCGTGGATCTAATGACCTCTATTTGTTACCTTAGGTTAATTTTTGAGTTTAGGATAACTTAGTTTTTAAAGCCCTATTTTTCCTTGTTAACCCTAGTAGGATAGTAAATGATTGTAAATCACAACCTTCATCTTAGAGATTTGGACCTGATCACTTTTGGAGGATTAAGCTCCTGGGTTTTATTTTATGATTGGTTGGACTTAATTGAGATATATACTCAAAATTGTTGCTACTTTTATCTATTATTTATTAGTTTTGATTTGAGACCAATATCCAACAACTTTATTGTTATTAATCAATTTTGATTTGAGTTTGGCATTTTACTATTATTGACCTATTTTCTAATTTTGATTTGAATTTGGCATTTATGAACTGTATGTATACTGATTTTAAATTAGAAATCTGATAAGAACCGATAAGATTTAGAAGTAAAGACCGAAAAGGAGTATCAAGTATGCTCTTCACACGTTAGCCCATTTTATGGTTATTATCATTGTTCCATCTTTATCTTAGTGTTACTCTTGATTGTACCCACTATGTGTCTTGACTAGAGACTACCCCTTGTCATAACATGATACTTAGAGCCATAAGTGATCCCAAGCTAACAGATGGCCTGGAATACATTAGAATAATAAGGAAATAACAAAATAATGGGCGGAAGCTTGCTGACATAATTGATAGAAGTAATAATACTAAATTGAATGTTGATCAAAATTGGAAATAGAACTATTTGACAACCCAATATGCTCATTATCTACACATCTGTCTGAAAGCCTTTAAGTCATAATGAGTTGTTGGGACAAGCTTCCAACTAACTGAAATAAAATGAAATACTGAAATGCAAGACCAAGTATTATCATGTACTGAATGCAAACTGAATATATAAATAACTAACTACAACATCAATACAAACCTGAACTAAACATAAACTTTGGACTGTGGGAGCCAATAATAAATGACATAACCCAACTTGAGCAAATCGGGGTCCAGCCTGTAACCCCAATTGGAAGGGTGCTAGTATGTTGCTAAGGGTACCAACACTGGTTGGCGTGGATCTACTAAAATGATGTCCCAAAGGACTAAGGTGTCCTGCCTTAACTGATGGGGGACCCCTTGTAACCTATGGTGGAACCGTAGTTCTAGAAAGTAGGGACTACTGCTACTAACAGTCTCTACCTAACTGACGGGGGGTGTCGTCAACCCTGTGTTTACTCGGTCCTATGTATGACTCTCAAATAAATGACACTGAAGCATAAAATGAATATCTCATCATGATATCTTTTGAAAATAGTAATGCATGCATAATATGATATACTCAAAAACAAGTAAACTGATGTATGTCTGAATTCCTACATATTGGGTTTTCATAACCAACCAACACTAAACATGATAATATTAACTGTACATTTTGAGGGAAATCCCAATTCTAGTACAAAAACTCAAACATCTTATCATACTCAGGGAATTTATTATTCTTTAAACATGGGAAGATGTTTCGATTATGGGAAACATGTGTTCATGGTTTTTCTAAAAGAATAAAATGTAGAATTTAAGAAAATCTTATATTTGACATAGAACCCAAACTTGAGGGGAAAATAATTTGAAGATTGAAAATTTTTTGGGACTCAATGGTTGGAAGGAATCCACTAATGAAATCCCACATATCTGAATATTGAAGCCTTGGAGAAATCCTTGGAATTGAGCTTGTTCTTGAGGAACCCCAACTTGGCTTTAGAGAAAAAGGAATTGCCACTTTTTTTTGAAGGGTTGAGTGATTTTGAGTTTATTAGGTGTTAGGGTATATTTGACCCCTAATAACTGATGTAGGAGTTCTCAAATAATGTGGGATTAGGATTAAAAGAATGGGAATTGACCAAAAAATGCTTTTTAAATCATGTAGGAAATTACTAATTCCAGTCGTAATGACTAACGATATGACCTGTTATGACTGGTCATGAGTCATGGCTTGGAGTAGTGATTTGGGGACCTGATCCTTGGGTCCTTATTGTTCTGACAACAAGTCACTACTAATGACTCGTTATGTCTGATAATGGGTCATCATGAAGAGTCCTGGTTAGGAGTTGAATCCCTTGGTTTCTTTACTATTGTGGTAACAACTCGTTATGTCTGTTAATGGGACATTGCCTGAGTTATTGTCACTAGTAGTTTGATAGCTTCTTAGTAATTTTGCCATCATTTTTCACTACAAAATTGGATTAAGGTGAGATTGGTGGTGGTGGAAAGATAATTTTATGGCCTCTCTTTGGGTGGGTCTAGATCATGAAATTTTGTAGTATTACAATAGCTCTCCCTTAGGATTATTCATCCCTAAATAAAACTGACTAAGCCGAAGCATTTCGGGGGTGAGGAGGGGGAGGGAGGGGGAGGAAGCTGGGATTTGCACTAAATAATTACAAGCTGAACCATGTTTATGTCTAAATTTATGACTGAACTAAACTCATGAATGCATGCTATGACATGAAAATGACTGGATGTCCGAAGATAGAATTGAAAGAATTAATTAATTAAGGGAAACTATTACCTCATGCTGGAACTGGGTTAGAAGAGAAAATATGGGGGTACTTGGCTAGCATATCTGCCTTCGTTTCACAAGTAGCTTCGTCAACTGACTAATCATTTCTCCATAAAATCTTTACCAAGGCAACCTCTTCATTCCTCAACATAGAACCTAATGACCCAGTATCTTAACTGGCACCTCTTCATAAGAAAGACTATTTTCCGCATCAATGCTTTATAAAAGGACTATTAATGTTGTGTAAACAATGTATTTCTTCAACAAGGAGACATGGAAGATTGGATTCACTAATGCTAACTCTGCAGGCAATTACAACACATAGGCTACCTTACCATATTAACTCAAAATATTGTAAGGACCCACATAGCAGGGACTTAGCTTTCCTTTCTTACCAAATCTCTTCACCCCTTTCATCTTCAAATAGATAAAATTACCAACATCAAACTCAAGCTCTCTTCTTCTCACATCTGCATAGTATTTCTAATGCCTTTTGGCCATTTTCAGCCTTTCCCTAATCAACTAATCCTTTTTAGTTGCCTTATACACTGAATCTAGCCCTATTAAAGGAGCTTCACCAACCTCAAACCAACCAATAGGATACCTACACCTCTAACCATAAAGAGCCTCAACCGTCGCCATCTAAATATTGGAGTGGTAGTTGTTGTTGTAAGAAAAATCAATCAAAGGAAAATAATCATACCAACTACCCTTGAAATCAATTACACACACACACTTTCAATATGTCCTTAAAGGCATAAATGATCCTCTCGGGATAACCATTTTTTTGCGAGTAAAAAGTGGCACTAAGATAAACTTAGGTACCAAGGCACTTCTGAAAAGCCACTTGGGTACCAAGACACTTCTGAAAATCCTTTTAAAATGAGAGGTAAATTGGGTACCTCTATCTGAAATAATGATCAAAATGACTCCAACAAATATACCAACTCCCTAAGATAGATTCTAGCATAATCTTCAGCTAAATCTGAAGTGTTAACTGGAAAGAAATGACCTAACTTAGTCATTCGATCCACAACAACCCAAATAGAATCATGTTGACGACGAGTATGAGGAAACCCTATGATAAAGTCCATATTCACTACTTCACACTTCCAAGTAGGAATACTAAACTCTTGAAGCATACCACTAGGCCTTTAGTGCTCAACCTTAACTTGCTGGAAATTTAGACACTTAGCCATAAATTTTGCGATATCTTTCTTCATTCCATTCTACCAATAGACTTCCCACAAATCACGGTACATATTAATGTCTCCTGGGTGAATAGAATATACAGAGTCATAAGCTTCTTCTAACTTTTGCTGCCTCAAAGCTTCCATATTTGGAACACGCAATCTTCCCTAACCACGAAGAACAGGAGAAAGCTTCAATCTTCTGATTTTGAACCGTCTCCTTCAACTTTAGAAAAATAGGATCTCTATCTTTCTTTTCCTTTACCTCGGCAAACAAATAAGATTTTGAACCATTCTAAGCCCAAACACTACCTAACCTAGAAAGACGATGAACCTCACAAACTAACTCTTTCTTATTATCCTTAGTGCGAGCAACACTTCCTATAGATAATCTGCAAAAGGCGTCATCTATGACATTAACCTTGCTCGGGTGATATAAGATGCCCATATCATAATCCTTCAAAAACTATAGCTACCTTCTCTGACAAAGATTTAGATTTTTTGGATGAAAACATACTAAAGACTCTTGTGATCAGTGAAGACATCAACATGAACCCTAATAGAGATAATGCCTCCCAATTTGTAAGGCAAAGACAATTGCTACCAACTCAAGAGCAGAAGATGAAGCAACTGGAGCCATACTCTCTCCCGAATCACCTTTACTAACCTGATAATTTCTAAGCATATGACCGGGATAACCATATTTGAAACACCTATCCCTCCCTTCATCACAGAAGTCCCTATACAACCTACCACAGAACTAACAAGGAGGGTATAATGAGGCCGACTGAGATCCACTTTCCTGGGATTAGGTACCTGTGCCAAAAAATTATCACCACTTTATTGACACCTATCACATGACTATTTTGGGTAAAGAGCATTAGTTGTAGAGAAGGAACCAAAACTCCCTCCACTTCTTCTTTGTCTACTCCATCCCGGCCTCCTTGTTATTGTCCACCACTTGTTTAGAAGATCTGAAGTTCTTCCCATGACTTTTCTTAAATTCATCCTACTTTCTTTTTTCCTCCCGCACCTGTTGCGTATGAGCCACCAACCTAGACATATCCATATCCTTGACCAGTAATGCAGTCTTGTTTTTAAGGACCAAATCCTAAGATAGTCTAGAAGTGAACTTTTTCATTCTTGACCTTATATCAGAAACCAATTCTGGAGCATACCTTGATAGTTGTGAAATTTCAAGGCATTTCTTAGGCGACATTTTCCCTTTTCTCAGATTGACAAATTCCTCTACCTTCGCTTCTCTTATCTCCAGAGGGCAGAAGTGGTCCAAAAAAGCATTAGAGAAAGTTTCTCATATGGTCAACTCCTCAACATAACCTCTTATCCTATCCCACTCCTCATACCATTGGTACGCCACATCCTTAAGCTTATAAGTAATATAATTCTCTCCTTCCATATTTGTGGCCTATATCACCCTAACAATTTTCTTTCCATTTTATCTAAAAAACCCTAAGGATCCTCCTCTACCTTTACACCTATAAAAGTAGAAGGACTCATCTTCATAAACTAGACAATCCTTGAGGCCTAAGAAGATGAATCACTAGATGTAATTCTCTCAGTCGGAGCGGTAACCAACTAGGAAATAACATGAATCGATTGTCAAAATTTTGCATTAGTAACCTCACCCAGAGAAGGACTAGTAGCAATTGGTAGAACTCCATAAGTATCAGGGACTGGACCCCTACACCAAGTATAGATCTCCTAAGTAGCACATGTCCCTTCAACATCATTCCAGTTGGGACATAGGAGTTTTCTTGAGTCTTAGATCGTCAAGGCATGATCTAAAAAATGAACAAAATAGGGTTAGAGAAGATTCTAAGACTTAGACTCCAAGCTTGAAAATAGAATACCAAGAAAGTAAAATATTCCTAAATGCCACGTAGCTTCTTTGTGAGTGTTGTGCGTTTACACACCCTTGAAAGAGACTCCACTCGACATGGCTTGTGGAATCCCAATTGACCATTAACCTAAAGATCTGATACAAACTTGACACAACCCGAACAAGGGCCTTATCGTAATGGGCATCCCAAGTCCATCCAGGACTAGGGACCACTCCCATTACCCAACCTAACCTTCTAATTGCATACCCTAAGTGGAATAAATTCTGAACATATAACAAGAGAGTGTGTAAGCATAACCTAAAATCTAGGATAGTTCTATAACCTTGACTAACTCAAATAATTCCAACCATCCATTATCCAACCAATAACCATTATCAAACCTAATCGTGAACCAATTAAATTCCAGTATAAATATATAATCCAAAATAAAATAGGGTGGAACAATCATAAATTCAGTCTAATAGTATCAACCCCAATACCAATCCTAATACTAAGGCTGACACCAATACCAATCCCACCTATTCTAACCCATAGTAGTCACACAACCATTTAACCAAAAGAAGAACAATATCCAGTTAGGACATGCCCCTAATTATAGCCATAACTATTATCCATAAATAAACCAAAGTATATAAATATATCAATGATATGAAATAGAGCCTTCTTGAATATGTAATCTCATCACTTCAATCCAATAGCTGATCCTGGATCCAATCACTAAGTAGGAGGATTAGAATGACCAAATCCTGCATCACGCGAGGATACATCTGCCTTAAGATGGATTAGCGGGTGAACGGTAGTGAGAACTCAGGATAAAGATAAAATAATGTCATCCATTAAAACCAATTAAACCAACCATATGCATACAAATCATGCATATATATATATATATAACCATGTCGGGTAAAGGAATCGGGTTTAACATGCCTTTAAAACTATTAACCTACGTATGTGTAGCTTAACCATCCTATAACCAATCATGGGCTATATGGGTCTAGTATCACCCCTGGAAGGTCCCCGATGCATGTAACCGCATGAACCGGAGATACCATAGGAGTAGTGGATTCCCAAGTACCCTTCTCTCTCCATGATACTTATGTACAATGTACATAGAAGATTCCCATGTACCTTATAGTATCATATAAGGTTAGTATGACTACCCCTCATATCAGATAACATAAGTTTCCAATGTCCATCCATTTGACTCGTATGTTCAAGGTTAGCTATCACACCCCACCATTATTGCCTAATTAAAACCATTTAAAACGAACTAAACCATTATTCCATTATAATTAACCAAGTCTATAAGTAGTGGTATCGTCATATCGAGTATATCTTGCAAGAAATATCCTTATCCAACCTATTTATGTAGAAAGGATTCCCATATACCCATAGATTATATTATTAAGTTGACGTGGGGAAATCCTATTTAGCTCACAAGTGTTCCAATTTTAAGTTTGCTTGGGTGAATCTCATGTACCCCACAAGTTGTTCATTATCATGTATACTTAGGGGATTCCATGTACCCCACAAGGAAATTTAATTAAGCATAAGCATGCCCACCAAACCATTCCTTTTAATCATTCCAAACCATGTAATCCATTTAGACCATTTAGGGTTCCAATACCAAACCATACCATGCAATAGTTCCATTAAAAGTCCCATAATATAGTAAAACCATTATTATATATATTTTATCAAACATGTTGGGGCATAATGTTTCCAAAGCTAATTCCAATTACCAATTAATCATTCTAATGTAACCAATTGTCCAAACCACCATTAAAACATGTAAAAACATAATTAAGACATGGAAAACCATTACCAAGCATTTGATACCAAAACCCCAAATATATATTTGAAAACCCCAAAAACCATACAATAATCATGCCATGAAAACATTGTATAAAACATGCCTTTACTTGGAACTAACAATGATGGAGGATTACATGCCTTAGGTTACGAACATGATGGAGAGAAATCACCCGTACATGCCCTGAATTAATCCTCTAAATGAAACCCTAGACTTCCTTTAACTAAGACCCTTATAGAGAATTAGAGAGTATTTCTAAGTGTTTAAGATTAGAATAATAAGGTAAATAACCTCCCAAGTGTGATATAAGTCATGGGCCCTTAAGAGGATAAGTGAGGAATTATCCAGATTACCCCCAACTTAAAAGTCCCGTCAGATGGTATGACTCACCCATACCAGTCGTACCTTTTAATACGAGTGGTGCCCACTACTCGTACCTAAGGGGTGTGTTTGGTATGATGGAATTTTTTTTTTTGGAAATTATTTTCTTATTTTACCTTTTTTGGTTATAGTAAAATATTGGGAAAATATTTTCCAAAATAACTTATTTACCTCTATTTAAGGGAAAATGACTTCCCTCATGAGTTTAGGGAAGTTATTTTCTAGAAAAATGACAAATGTGGCATGCCCCCACCCCTGCCCCTCTTACCTAGCCCAACAACACTCATATTCACATTACTCCAAAAAATCACATTACTCAAAAATATTTTTTCACTGTGCTTTGCTTTAATTTTTCACTGCTTGAAATAATAAATAGTGAAGCCCGAATTTTCCCCCTTTTCAATGTTCGTTGAATGTACTGTTATTTTAATATGCAAAGAGGAAGACCTACCTATGTTACTTTTGCTAATTGAATATTTCATTTTGTCATCAATGTAGCTTGTTTCACAAGGTTGAATAAACTTATTATTCCGTTGTATTTCTACTGATTGTATTTGATAATTAGTAGTTGCTTAAATTTTAGTGACTTGTAATATTTTAGTATTCTACATTGATATTGTTTGCTATGCTTAAATTAGTTCTTACAAATTGTTGGGTTGCAAGAGGCAGTGATATACTTGTTAACAGTTAGTAGTATTTTGTAAAAAAATATTTTTTCACTCACTAACCCAACACTAGAAAATATTTTTTTGAAAAATATTTTCTTTACCAACCAAACACCATAAAATATTTTTCACTCACCAATCAAACATGAGAAAATAAGTAGAAAACCAACTTATTTTCCAGGAAAACATTTTCCATGGAAAATATTTCCATATACCAAACACACCCAAGGACTCACCCTTGGACCTAACACTATCCAATATACGACTAACCTACCTCAAGTCGTACCCAACCATACGATGAGTACCTTTAAACCGTATTCTTGGAAGACTAGAATCAAATAAGGTTTGATCATTGTCTACCATATGATTCAATTGTATGATTTGTACCCTATCTTACGGGTCATGGTGAGCCATTTGTAATCAGATCCAAGTTAAGCTACTAAGTCTCAGATTAAGTGAAGGAAAAGCCCAAACCATACGACCCATATCAAACCATACGAATCATACCACCAAGTCGCTCCTATTCCAAAAACCAATCCAACCCACCTACCAAAATTGGATATCGTACGACCAAGCCTTACCAATCATACCCAGCATACGACCTATACCCCCTAGTTGTATCTTGACCAAAAACTAGAAATTCAAGAAATTTTTCCAAAACCTAGGCTATTTCAGTCTCTCCCAGTAGGATCATTCGTCCCTGGATGATGGACAAGGCATGTCAAACACAAGCACGATTCATTTGCATTATCAAATATCAATCCAACCTCTAACCAAGTTAGAAAACAAAGATACAAGGATCTATTCTAACCTTAACTAAGATAAAAAATCAAGATGTGATCAAGAACACATACCTTCCGTATTAATATCTAGAGTAGAAAACAAATGCGAATATTTGGACTTCATGTCTGCTTCCACTTCCCATGTAGCCTCTTCCACCTTATGGTAACGCCATAGAACCTTAACTGAGGCTATATCCTTAGTATGTAACTGATGAATCTACTAATCTAATATCTCAACCAGGACTTCTTCATAAGATAGAGAATTCGAGATATCCAATCCTTCAAAAAAAAACCAAAAAAGGATCACCATGACACTTTCTCAATATCGAGACATGAAATACTGGATGAATGGAGCTTAAACTAAAAAACAACTCTAATTCATATACCACATTACCAACCCTCCACAAAATTGCATAAGGACCAACATATCAGGGATTGAGCTTCCTTTTTTTACCAAACCACATTAATCCCTTCATGGGAGATACCTTTAGGGACACCTTATCTCAAACCCAAAACTCTAAGTCTCTACTCCTTACATTCGCATAGGACTTTTGGTGACTTTGGGTAACCATAAGCCTATCCTAAATCACCTTTACCTATTCCAAAGCTTGATAAACCAAATCCAAACCAAATATATAAGCCTTACCAAGATTGAACCAACCACTATGACATCTATACCTCCCACTATACAGCACCTCAAAAGGGGCCATTCCAATTCTAGAATGATAACTATTGTTATAAGCAAACTCTATCAAAGGTAGATGCTCAATCCAATTGCCACTATAATTAATCACACATGCTCAAAGTTTGTCTTCCAATGTCTTAATAGTCCTCTTTGCTTGCCTATAAATTTTCAAATGAAATGCAGTACTCAGACTAACCTTCATCCCCAACCCTTTCTAAAATGACCGCCAGAAGTGAGATAAAAACTGCGTACCAATATCAGAAATAATAAAAATAGGTACCCCATGCAGTTTGACAATCTCATAAAGATACGACCTCATATAATTCTCAGCCAAAAAGTTAGACCGCCCCAACAAGAGGTGAGCCGAGTTTGTCATCCTATCTATGATGATCCAAACTGAAACAAATTGGTTTTGAGACTGAGAAAGACCGGTAACAAAATCCATATTGATTACCTACCATTTTCATTAGAAAAATCAATTTCTTGATACAATCCTCCCGGCCTTATGTGCTCAACTTTCACTTGTTGTCACACTCAACACTTGGCTACAAAATCAGCCACATCCTTCTTCATACCATTCCACCAATGCATCCCCTTGTGATCATGATACATTTTTGTTGAATTGAGATGATCAACATAGTGTGATTCGTACGCCTTAGCCGAAACACTTTGTCTCAAACCATCAACGCCAGGAACACATAACCTCCCTTGATACCTCAAGTACCATTACCATTGATCTAAAATACCGTTACTTTTTTGCTACAAACATCACTCTTGATTTTTATCAAGATAGGATCCAATATTTTCTTCTCCTTGATTTTTGCACTAAGAGGCGATCAAACCACTTCCTATACCAACACACAACCATCATTGGAGTCCAAGAGATAAATTTCAAGTTTAGCTAAGCGGTGAATATCATTCACCAATTTCCACTTCTAATTATCCATATAAGCCAAACTCCCCATGGATAACCTGCTAAGAGCATTAGCAACCACATTTGCTTTACCTGAGTGGTAGTAAAGACTCATATCATAGTCCTTGAGAAGCTCCAACCTTTTCAACTACTTGAGATTTAGCTTCTTCTGAGTGAACACATACTGTAGACTCTTATGATCAGAAAAGATGTCTACGTGCACTTCATACAAATAATGCCTCCAGATTTTTCAAAGAAAAAACCACTGCTAAAATCTCTAAATCAAAAGTAGGATAATTCTTCTCATGCGCCTTTAACTTCCTGGAAGCATAGGAAATCACCTTACTATGCTACATCATAATGCAACTAAGCCCCATCTGAGATGCACCACGATAAACCACAAACCCCTCATTACCTTTAGGCAATGTTAAAATTGAAGTCAAAGTTAGCTTATCCTTAAGCTTCTTGAAACTCCCCTCATAAGTATCCGATCAAGAAAAATTTACATTCTTCTAAGTCAATTTAGTTAATGCTGCAGCTATCATTGAGAAAGTTTCCACAAATCCCCTATATTACCTAGGACACCTTTTAACCACCGCCATCTTTTACGAATACACTATGATCCTCTTACTGGAAATAATACGACTGAGAAAAGTTACAATATTCAACCAAAACTCACACTTAGAGAATTTAGAGAATTTGACATATAACTGTTACTCCTTCAATGTTCGCAACACTACATGGAGGTAATTAGCATGATCCATCTCACTCTTAGAATACACCAAGATGTTATCAATAAATATAATGTCAAAAAGATCCAGAAATACCTGAGAACCCTGTCCATCAAATCGATAAATATTGCTGGGGCATTAGTCAAACCAAATGATGTAACCAAGAACTCAAATAGCCCATACTGAGTATGAAAAGTCATCTTGGGGATATCCACCTCCCTAATCTTAAGCTGAGATACCCAAACCGAAGATCTATCTTAAAAAAGAATTTTACACCTTACAATTGATCAAGTAAGTCATCTATCCTTAGAAGAGGGTACTTGTTCTTACCTATTACCTTATTCAATTGTTGATAGTCAATGCATATCTGAAGAGAACTGTCATTATTTTGAATGAATAACACCGGTACACCCAAAGGGGGCACACTAGAATAGATAAAACCCTTATCCAAGAAATCCTTAAGTTGCTCCTTGAGTTTCCTCAACTTAGCCGGAGCAATTCTATAAGGAGGAATAGATATTAGACGAGTGTCCAGAATAAAATCAGTACCAAACTTAATCACCCTATCTGGAGGAATACCAGGAAGATCATCCAGAAAGACCTCAGGAAACTTATTCACCACCAAAATCAAATTTAATGAAGGACCTTCTGAGTTAGAATCTTTAACCATACCGGATGATAGAGACACCCTTAGGAGAATAATCTCCAAGCTATAAGATAAGTAATAAATCTCCCCCTAGGAGCTAGGGAACCACCCTCCTACTCAATAACTGGTTCACCAGGGAACCTAACGACAACCTTATGGTTTAGACAATCTATGGACATATAACAATAGTGTAACCAATTCATCCCCAGAATAACATAAAAATCCAGCATATCAAGTTCAAACAAATCCACCAAGGTCTGCCTACTACCTATAGATACCACACCCCCTATAGACCCTCTTAAAAACGATAGAGTCACCTACTGAGGTAGAAATTAAAAGAGGATCCAAAATAACCTCAGGATCAAAACCCAAATATACAGCCAAAAATAAGGTCACATATTAAAGAATGGACCCTGGTTTAAGAAAACAATAAATATCACAAGAAAAGATCTCTAACATACCAGTCACGACATAAGGTGATGCCCTAGATTTTTGCTGAGTAGCAATAGCATATAACTAATTTCGACCAGAGCCGATACCAGAAGCAAAAACTAATGCAAAAGCTTTACCCCTTGGTGTAGGAGCAGAATATGAAGCAATTGAAGCCTTACTTACTCCCGAATCACCCTTAACAATTGGATAATTTTCTGAGCATATGTCCTGGCTGACCATATTTGAAACACCTTTTCCTCCCTTCATCATAGAAGCCCCTATGTAACCTAGCATAAAACTAACAAGAAGGGCATAATAAGGCCGACTAAGCCCCGTTTGCCTGAGATTGGGCACCTGTGCATAAAAATTATCACCACCCTACTGACGTCTAATACTCAATTATTTTAGGTAAAGAGCATTAGATATAAAGAACGAACCAGAACTCCCCCTACTTCTTCTTTGGCCACTTACCACTATCTCGACGTCTTTGTTATTTCTCACCATCTTGTTCAGAAGATCCGAATTTCTTACTATGTCTTTCCTTAAATTCATCCTGCATTCTCTCTTCCTACTCCACCTATTGTATATGAACCATCAACTTAGACATATCCATATCCTTGACCAGCAATGCAGTCTTTCTTTTAAGGATCAAATCCTGAGATAGTCTAGAAGTGAACTTTTTCATCCTTTCCCTTATACCAGACGCTAATTCCTAACCATAGCTTGTTAGCTGATAAAATTTCAAGGCTTATTACTTGACCAACATTTTCCCTTATCTCAGATTGAAAAATTTTTATACCTTCACTTTCATCAATACTCGAGGAAAGAAACTGTCTAGAAAAGCATTGGAGAAAGTCTTTTATAAGTTCGACTACTTAACATCACCTCTCACCCGATCCTACTCATCGTACCATTGGTACACCACATCCTTAATACGGTAAGCAGCAAAATTCACCCTTTCCACATTCATGGCCTGCATCATCCTAAAGATTTTCACCATTTTATCTAAGAAACCCTGAGGATCCTTCTCCACCTTTACACTAGTAAAATTTAGAGGATTAATCTTTATAAACTGGATAACCCTTGTGACCTCAGCAGATAAAACACCAGATGCATCCCTTTCAACCTGAGAAGAAACTAACTAAGAAATAATATAATTGACTGGAAAAATTCTACATTAGTAACCTCACCCAGAGGAGGACTAGTAGCAATTAGTGGAACTCCAGAAATGTTAGGGACTAGACTCCTAGACCGAGTATGGATCCTCTGAGCAGTATGTGTCCCTTCAACATCATCCCCAGTTAGGACATAGGAGTTTCCTTATAGCTCAGATTGTCGAGGCATGATCTCAAAAGTAAAAAAAAAAATAAGGTTAGGGAAGGTTCTAGGACTTAGACTCCAAGCTTGAAAATAGAATACCAAGAAAGTGAAACACTCCTAAATGCCTCGTAGCCTCTCCCTTATAAGTGTGGCATGCTACACACCCTTAAAAGAGAATTTTACTTGATACAACTTGTGGAATCCCAATTGACCATGAACTAAAGCTCTGATACCAACTTTACATGACCCAAACTAGGGCCTCGTCATAATGGGTACCCCAAGTCCATCCAGGACCGAGGACCATATATGTTACCTAACCCAACCCAACCTTCTATTATACATACCCTGATTTGGATAAATTATGAACCTATAACATGATAACGTATAAGCATAACGTAAGACTCTGGGGTAGGTCTATAATCGTGACCAACCCAAATAAGTCCAAACATCCATTATCCAACTAATAACCATTACCGAACCAAACCTGGAACCAATTGAATTCCAGTATAAATATATAATCCAAAATAAAAAAAGATGGAATAATCATACATTTCGATCAACAGTATTAACCCCAATACCAATGCCAATACCAAGGGTGACACCAATATTGATCTCGCCCCTTCTAACCCATAGTAGTCATATAAGCCTCTAACTAAAAAAAGAATAATATTCGGTTTGGACATGGTCCAACTATAGCCAAAACCAATATCCATAAATAAACCAAAGTATGTAAAGATACCAATGATATAAAATGGAGCCTTTTGGAATATGAAAGATCACCGCTTCAATCCAATGGCCGATCCCGAATTCAATTACTAAGAAAGAGGTGTAGGATGACTGGTTCTTGCATTGCATGGGGTTACAGCCGCCCATGTACCCCATAAGTGTTCCATTATTGAGTTTTCTTAGGGGAATCCCATGTACCTAATAAGAAAGTTTAATTAACCATAATCATGACCACCAAACCATTTCTTTTAACTATTCCAAACCATGTAAGCCATTTATACCATTTAGGGTTCAATTACCAAACCATACCATGCAATAGTTCCATTAAAAGTCACATAATATAGTAAAAGCATTATCATAGTTATTTTATCAAATATGTTGGAGGCATAGTGTTTCCAAAGGCAATTGCAATTACAAATTAACCATTGCCATGCAACTAATTGTCCAAACCACCGTTAAAGCATGTAAAAACATAATTAAAACATAGAAAAACCATAACCAAGCATTTGATACCAAAATCCCAAACATATATTTGAAAACCCCAAAAACCATACAATAATTGTGCCATGAAAATATTGTATTAAAACATGATTTTTATTGGAACTAACAATGAGGGAGGAGTACATGCCTTAGATTACAAAGATGATGGAGAAAAATCACCTGTACAAGCCCTAAATTAATCCTCTAGATGAAACCCTAGCCTTCCTTTACCTAAGAGCTTTAGAGAGAATTAGGGAGTATTTCTAAGTGCTAATATTAGAATAATAGGGTAAATAACCTCCCAAGTATGATTTAAGTCATGGGGCCTTAAGAGGTTAAGTGGAAAAATGTCTAGATTACCCCCAACTTAAACTACTTAAAAGTCCCATCAGATAGTATGACTCACCCATACCAGTTATACTATCCAATACGAATGGTACCCATCACTCGTACCCAAGACTCCCCCTTGGACCCAACACAAGTCATACCCAACTACATAATTAGTACCCCTAAACTGTATCTCTACTAAAAAAGAATCAAAGAAGGTTTGATCACTGTCTACCATGCGAGTCAATGGTATGGCTCATACCCTATCTTATAGATCATGGTGAGCCACTTGTACTCAGATCTAAGTTAAGTTACTAAGTCTTAGACTAAGTGAGGAAAAACACAAATGATATGACCCATATCCAAACCATACTACTCATATCACCAAGTCCTTTTCATTTTAGAAATCAATCCAACCCACCAACCGACACTGGTTAGTATTCAACCAAGCCATACCAAACTAACTCTAGCATACTACCTATACCCCCTAGTTGTATCTTGACTAGAAACCAAAAATCTAAGAAATTTTCTAAGGTTTAAAAACCCAGGGTGTTTCAATTTATTCGAGTGAAGTCTCAGATTCTAGATGCTACCATATTCACTACTAATTTTGCTAGGGCAACAACCTATTGGTTATTCTAAGTAGTCATAGATAGGGCTAGCATAGTGAAAGCATCCCTAAACTCAACATGAGAGACCTACTCATTCAGAAGGCTTTGGGAACTAATGGTGGTGCTTGTTGGTTCCCATTCCCTCTTTTATTAGTTCTCTTAAAAGGAAGTGTCTATAAATGGACAGATAAAAAGTTGGAACATAAATTTTAATGAAGTTCACACTCTATCTCATGACATGAATCAAGAAAGAAGTGAGACCTTCCTAATATATTTTGTACCTCTCTCTCATAAGTATGGCATGCTTCACATCCATGAACCTGGTTCCACTTAATGCACCTATATAACACCCTAGAACACTCTAAACCTGGCTCTAATACCAAGTTTGTCATGACTCGAGACTACCCTCTTGTCGTAACACGATGCTTAGAGCCACAAATGACTCCAAGCTAACCCATGGACTATCATACATTGGAATACTATAGAAATAACAAAATACCAGCCAAAGCTAACTGAAATAACTGATAGAAGTAAAAGTATAAAACTAAATATTAATCATAACTAAAAATAAAATTATTTGACAAACGAATATGCTGATAATCTAAACATTTGTCTGAAAGCCTCTAAGACATAATGAGTTATTAAGACAAGCCCTAAACTAACTCTAACTGACTGAAATAAAATAAAATAAAATAACTAACTGATAACTAGACCTTGAATGATGAGGACTCCCTAAACTTGCCACTTACTGATATGAAAATATTATAAGTGTGGTTCGAGTACTAAGCATCTAAACTTATATTATGAGACAATATATCGCCAAGAAGCCTGTGATTAGTACATTAAATATACTGAGTATGCAAGATGGGAAACTATCTAGTATAGGCTAAACATGAATGTATGAAAATATAAACCGAATGTAAGACAAAGTATTAGAATCTATTGAATGAAAACTAAATATCTGAATAACTGAATACAAGGTCAATGCAAAACTGAATAGAACATATGCTAAAGCATAAACTAAGGACAATAAGATCTATTAATAACTGACATACCTGAATCTGAGAAAAATAGGGTCCAACCTGTAACCCGACTTGGAAGGGTTGTACTACCATGACAAGGGTACCAACACTAGTTGGCATGGATCTACTAATCTAATATTCTAAAGGACTAGGGTGTCATGCCTCAACTAAAGAGGTACCACTTGTAACCTACAATGGTGTCATAGTTCTGTAGTATAGAGACTGCTACTAACGGTCTCTGCCTAACTGACAGGGGAACCATCATCCCTGTATTCACTCGTGCTATATATGACTCCAAATTAAATGACATTGAAGCATAAACCGAATTTCTTATAATGATATCATTCTGAAAATAGTAATGCATGAATAATCTGAAATACTCAAAAACTTGTAAACTGATGTATATTTAAACTCCTAGGTTTCGAGTGTTCATGACCCCCAACTCTAAATATAATAATATTAACTGGAAATTTTAGGGAAATTACAATTCAAGTCCAATAACTCAATATTTTATCATACTCAACGACTTTATGATTCTTAAAACATGGAAAGATTTCTTATTTATGGGAAATACGTGTTCTTGGAATAAGCTGTAGAATTTAAGAAAAAACTAATATTTGACCTGGAACCCAAACTTTATGGAAAACAACTTAAAGATTGAGAAATTATTGGGACTCAATGGGTGAAAGAAACCCTTTAATGATATCCCACATTCTTGAAGGTACAAGCCTTAGAGAAATCCTAGGAATTAAGATTGTTCTTGAGGAACCCTAACTTGGCTTTTGAGAATAAGAAATCACACCTCTTTTTGCTAAGTGTTGAGTAATTTTGAGTTTATGAGGTGTTAGGGTAAAATTTAACCCCTAATTACTGATGTTGGAGTTCCTAAATAACGTGGGTTTGGGATTAAAAGAATGTGAATTGACTAAAACCCCCTTTTTAAATCATGTAGGAAATTACTGGTTCCATTGGTAATGACTCAAGCTACTACCCATTATGACTGGTCATGAGTTATGGCCTGGAGTCATAACTTATGGACCTGATCTTTATCTATATGCATATATTATTATCTTAATTATTTAGCATTTTATTGCATGCCTGTTCCTTTTTGTTTTTATCTTTTGTTGTTAGTTAGTTACTTATCATTTTGTCCTATGGCTAACCTTACCTACTGGTGGGTTAAAGTAGGTATCATCACGACCTAAGAAATTGAATCGTGATAAGTATGTACATAATATAAACTTTAACATATCAAAATCATTGATAAAATAATAAAATCTCACTAAAATGACTCATCATCAAATTTGATCACACCCATATGAGCCACATGTCCATGAAATACATTAGGTAGCACATCTTTCATGATCAAATATGTAATTATTGAGATTTAACTATTATTCTCAATTGACACATAATGACTATAAACTTTTTCTTTCACAACTAAAAATTTAATGCCCATGTGCTTTGACTTACATGAACTTCAGTTGTTCTTCAAATATAAATCAACTAACTTATTATTATAGTAAATTTTCAATAATATTTTTGTGCCCCTAACTAACTGTATTCTAGTGATGAATTCCTTAACTATATTTCCTAATTTGATGCTTCATAGCGGGCCACAAATTTGACTTTCATAGTAGAAAAAGCTATGGATATTTATTCCACACTTTTTAGGAAAGTACACCTCTAACAAATATGAAAATATAACCTGATGGTGAATATCTTACTATCATACATCTAGCAAAATATGAATCAAAAAATCCTACAATCACTAAGTAGTTTAGATTTTGATAAATGAGCATGTAATAATTATTTCTTTGAAGATACCTCATAACCTATTTGGGAGTTTTGAATAATATATTCTCGAGTTTCTTACATATTGTCCCTATTTTTTCACTATATCTGCTATATCTAAATGTATGTATATGAGGCTTCCCACTGTTAATGCATATGAGATTTTTTCAATCTCATTCTTCTCTATGTCAAAATTTAGATATTTATGTACACTAAATTTATCACTTTTTATCACATGTGTATTTTTTGGTGCATAATTTTCCATGCCAAATCTACTTAGCACCTTATCATTAAAAGTCTTTCGCGACATTGAAAGAATGTTTCTAGTATGATCATTATGGATCTCTATATCTAGAACAAAGGACACCTCACTAAGATCTTTCATATCAAATTTATTGCATAGAAATTATTTGTTATCATGCAATAAAGGTACATCACTGTTTTCTAGTAGAATGTCATCTATATATAACACAAGGATAATAAATTTTCTCCTATTGTATTTAAGATATATGCTCGAATTTATGATGTATTCCTTAGAATTATAAGATGTTATCACCTGATCAAACTTTGGATACCATTGATGGGATGTTTGTTTTAAATTATAAATGGAGTTCTTATGTTTACATATAAGGTGCTTTGAATCTTAAGACTCAAAAGTTTTTTATTACATCATGTATATCATTTTTTCAATGTCTCCATTAAGAAATGAAGTCTTAATGTCCGTTTTATGTATCTCTAAGTTATAATGAGCTAATAAGTGCTATAATGATTCTAAAGGAATCTTTTTGATAAATTGACAAAATGTCTCTTTAAAATCTATGCCTTCCTTTTGAGTGAATCCCTTGGCAACTGGGCATACTTTATATCTTTTGATGTTGCCTTTAGAATTACATTTGATTTTGAAAATCGATTAAGAACCAATCAATTTTGATCTTTGTGGTAACTCGGTAAGATCACAAATAGAATTTCATTTCATAGACTTCAACTAATTCTTCATTGCTTCAATCTTTTTAATAGTGTTTCAATGTGATTTTACTTGATTAATAGTTATATAATCATCTTTCAACCCTATGTCAAAATTATGTTCTTAGAGATAAACAACAGAATCATCTAAAATTGCATTTCTTTGTTCTCTGTTAGATCTTCTTTTAGGCACTTCAACTTGAGGTTATTTAACCTAAGGTAATATTTTTGTTTTTTCTACATAATTATGATTTACAAATTGAAATATATTTATTAGAACTATTTGATCATTTTTATTAGTAGAAAGGATAGTATTAAATTCCTCTTAAAACATACTTTGTCTGTTTTGATTGATGCCACCATAATCAACATTCTTAATAAATTTAGCATTCTCTATTTGAAAAAAGAATTTGTTTGAGGAGTCATAAAACTTAAAACCTTTTGATCTTTTTGAGTAACCTATAAAGTAGCAACTAAAAGTTCTTGAATCTAGCTTTTTTTATTGGGTTTGTACAATCTTGCTTCGGCTGGAAATTTCTTATCATGTAAGTTCCTAACTCTATTTAGTATGCAGTTTTAAATACCACTTCACTTGATACTCTATTTAGTATGTAAAGTACAACCTTTAATGCTTCTTACCAAATCAATTCAAGCAAAGAAGTATGACTAATCATACTTCTTGCCATATTCTTAAGAGTTTAGTTTCATCTTTTAGCTACATCATTTTGACTTTGAATCCCTGACATGGTGTATTGAGGTACAATGTCATTGTTAATTTAATTCATCATATCATCATAGTATTATCCTCTACTGTGAGATTTGACAGCCTTAATTTTCTTGCCTAATTGAATTCCAACTTCAACTTTGAAATTTTTTAAAATATTCAAAGATTGTGACTTCTCTTGAATTAAATAGAGATATTCATAATGGGAGTAGTCACCATAAAGTTAATAAAATATTATTGATAATTCTAAGAAACCAAAGGAAACGGACTACAAATATCTATATGTATCAATTCTAAAAGTTCTTTACTCCTATAAGCACCTTTTTTATATTCATTTGTTTTTCCTTAATGCATTCTATATAAATTTTAAATTCTGATAATCAAGAAGATCAAGAATTATTTTTGAAAAAATCCTCTTTATTTTTTGTTTAGAAATATGACTTAATTTCTTATGTCATAATATTGATGAATTCTTATCTGTTAATTTGCACGTAGTACCAAAATTACTTGAATGCAAGTTTTCATTGTTGCATGAGATTTATTTTTTTAATTTGTATAACTTATCAATTGAAGTACCAGTTTTAACTATATTCGAATTTAGAGAAATAATACAAATTTCATTTCTATTTGACCAATTATATTCAGATGCCTGAAAATATGAAATAGAAATTAAGTTATGTTAAATGATTTCTCTAATTTCCAATAGAAATCGATTTCTTATAGAATTCTAAAGATACAAATAACCTCCACAACTGCTCTATTGTCGTTGCTCGCATAGATGTATCTTTCAACATCAATTGACACTTGATTCCTTATGCGATCCTGCATATGTGAGTAGTTCTACCTATATCTACTCAGCAAGTATTACTAGGTACCTAGTCAAATTCACTTTTGAATAAATAAGGTTAGGAAATTTACCTTTATTTTCACTCAAGGCAACATACTTGGAGCACTCTTTCTTTATGTGATCAAGTTTCTTATAAAAGAAATAATGATATTCCTTTGTTTGCAGTTTCTTTAGTCTTACTTCCTTTTTCATTTATGTTTTAGTTCCAAAGGTAGATCCCAAATGAGAATATTTAATTTGCTCTTGTTTAATTCTATCCTCTTCTTGTATACATTGAGGCATCAACTCATTTAAAGTTCAATTCTTAATTTTTCATCATTAGACACAAAAATATTATTCAAATTAGCAAATATAGAAGACACTATATGATAAAATACATAATTTTTACAATTAATCATTCAAGTAGATCATGTAGATGTGTATATAGTTAAATTATATAAATTGAATAAAAATAATAAAAAAATCAAAAAATATGTTTATCACATATATACATATATATATAAAAGTTGGATCATCTCAAGATACCTAACACGATATTATCTTTTTCTTTTGGTTTCTCATCTGGTGTCCGAAACCCACATTGGAGCCTGACTAATCTGAATTTGTGCCGGGTAGGACCCCATTTGGGGGGTAGCGCTCCCAATAGAGTTTTCTCCATGCCCTTAATGATAAAACGATATTATCATTAAGTCTTTGGGCAGAAATAATAACTTGTAACTGGTACTCTTATAAATAATTTATAAATATTTATTACTAAAGTGGTCTAATAATGTATCTTTCTTTGGACCGACACATTAATAGAATGCATTATAAATGAATCACATATTCATGACCATTCACAGTTAATCTGGCCGAAGTAATCTTTCTTTGAGATGATATTTGCACAGATAAAACATCTTACATGTTCAAAATAAATAAAATTTACACAATAAAATTTATTTTGGCAACATACTAATTCAATCTACTCACTTTTAAACAAGAAGGACAAAAAAAATAATGTTTAAAACTAACAATAATAACAACATATAGGAACATATATGAACTAAAAAAATTATGCTACTTTATCACAAATAATTATATATGGTATTCCCTATTAAAATAAATACATAGGAATATACGATTGCACAATATCTCGGCGACGCCATAGAATTTTAAGAAAAATGTTTTCCAATTTCTCAATCAATAAAAGAAATGATAGAGGATTCGTGAACCGTAAAGAATTTTGAGAAAAATCCAAACTAAACGTGGAGGAAAAATCTTGTTCATTAGAGTAAACCAATGGAAATTGATTTCATTCAACTCATTACTTCCTATATATTTTCACAAAATAATAATAATAATAATAATAATAATAATAATAATAATGATAATAATAATAAAATAATAATAATAATAATAATAATAATAATAATAATAATACAGACTAAAATAGAAGCATAGTTATTCATAAATCCTTGATATAAATTGGCAAATCGACATTCAATATTTTAAAACCAGTCCCTACAAGAAAAAAAAAGTCAGACAAACATTTACTGATGAAACTTAGGATAATAGAGAGTTATTTTAAACCAAGTTTGACTCTAAAAATATTTAAAACACGTTTAATGATTTAACAAATCATTGCCCTTGATACCACTTGTTGGAAAACTTTAAAGAATTCACCTAAGAACAAAAGTAAATAATTAGATAAAGATAAATCTAGAGAAATAGTAAGAATATTAACCTTTATGTATAGCAATAACTTTGAGGATGACAGGATCTTCTAAACCTTAAAGATTACTTTTTTCTTATTCATTTTTTGAGAATGGAGAGAAATAAAAGAACAATAATCTTTTGATTTTGGGACCACATCTATTTAAGACTATGATGTGTCTTTTCATATTGAAAGATACCTTTTCAATACGTCTCCATCAGACATAAGAGAAGGTCTATGGTTTTCTCTAATTCCGAAATAAATTCATACTAATATATATTTATTATTTGGGTAATTATATTAAATACTTTATTTGATCATAAAATTGAGCTTCTTTAAAGATAGCATATCTGTGTATAATACTTAATATGCGAGTTCATAAAGTAGAAATTACTAACATAAGTTACTTGCTCGATCATGATCTTTTTATAAAGTTGTAGGAGTATTTAGATGGATATTCGTAATGCATCGTTATTAATAATATTGCTCCTTAAATGTTTATCAATAGATTATTTGTGTTATAAAATAATAAAGAACAAAGAAGAAGAGTAGAGAGAGACTTCTTTATTTTTTTGAGGATTATTAAGGGATTCTTGAGGGTTCAATTACAATGAAGGAAAACCCGTTCATTTATAAGGAAAAAATGACCTTGGGGTTTCTAACTTTTCCATAAATAGACATTCACTATACATGGTAAAGTAGACGTTCACTATATACGGTAATATATTTATAACACTCTCCCTTGAATTTCTAATTGATAGATAATGTGCCTCGTTAAAACCTTACTAGAAAAAACCTAGTGGAAAAAAAATCTAGTGAAGGAAAAAGAGTACACATTTCTAATAATATGCTTATAGGCTGCCTCATTAAAAACCTTACAAGAAAAACCCAGTGGGACAAAACCCCGTAAGGATAGAAGAGCATAACACGTATTAATTCCCCCTAATGAGAACATCCTTGAGCCTTTACATCCTGATCTTGTGCACTATCCTCTTCAAAGTTACCGTTGGAGGAGAGCTGGTGAATAAATCAGTGATATTTCCACTTGAACGAATCTGTTGCACGTTAATATCATCATTATTTTGGAGATCATGTATGTAGAAAAGCTTTGATAAAGTGTGTTTCGTTCTATCTCTTTTTATGAATCCTCCCTTAAGATGTGCTATGCATGCTACATTATCTCCATATAAAATTGTGGATACATTATCACATTTCACACCATATTTTTTTTCGAATGAGATGTATCATAAATCTCAACCATACACATTCTCAGCTTTCTTTATGAATAGCTATTATCTCTGCATGATTTGATGAAGTTTCTAGATAAATTACTTTGTATATCTCCAAGATATGGTAGTATCCCCACTTAATGAACATATAGCTTAGTTGAGATTGAGATTTATACGGATCATATAAGTACCCAACGTCAGCATAACCAACAAGATAGGGACTACAATATTTAAAATAAATAAGCTCATATGTTTGATCTTATTTTGATGTCTCCTCATAGGAGTAGAACTATACCTTACTAACAAATTGAGCGAAACGTTAAATTCTGTCTTGTAGTATTTTACAAGAACTTTAGCACACCAACTGGACTAGGATATATAACCAATTCAATTTGTTATATTTCTTATTTCAGCAAATAATCTATTGCTTTTGAGAACTCTCTAAGAATTTTAATAATTTTCAAGCTATAAGCTTACACAATATAAGAATTATAAATAAGTTTCCCAGAAACTTTTATATGCTTCAAACATTTTAAATCCTTACAAGTTTTCATATAAATTTTGTCAAGTGACAAAATTCAATATTTCATGAGCGACATCTTCAAGTATCTGGACTACAAATCAAATAAGTTTTATCTTACCAAGATGCATCGTTTTACATCACTTGATAAATATTTCTACATCAGCATGCTTAAATAAATGTAGAATTTAGATCCTCATAATCTTTTACAATATTACGCTAATTTTGTATTAATGATATCATCGATGATATATCATTTTGTATCAGTTCAGAGTGTGACATAACATTTTGAGATCTCATCACTTCATTATTTTCAGGTACCTAAACCTCTCATAAGGTTTCATGAAGTGTTATATTATAGGCACTTGAAGAGCACATTGCCTTCTTATTATGATTATTTTCTCCTTATTATTTTCAAGGATTATTTCATTTGAAACCAATTGGTCTACCATGTTTCATGCATGAGTAGACTTTGTCCTTTAAGGGATACAAAAGAAGAGCACTTGCAGCTTAAATATGAGACGCTTTTGACATTTGACTTGAATTATCTTTTGAATAAAGATCCAATGATAATTCCTAACATATTTTACATCTGCTTATAGTCTCATCCTTATGTTAGGAAAACTAACATACATCTTTCATCTTCTTTGAGGAATCCATCTTTGTGTATTATGGTATATTTATTAATCGTATACCGCACATTAAAAAAAAATTAGATGGAATATTTGGTTCAGGACCTTGAACCAATTTTGAGGAAAGAAATAATAATGATTTATTGGTCTAATGCATACAAGTGGATATCATATTTAAGACCAAGACATGAAGCTTTGTTCTCATTAGTAATGGTTTAACTATTTATCGAAGGCATTCAATGCCAACCCATCATCATTACGATGAATTGTTTTGATTACACAGTCTGAAAGTTATGCTCTTAACTCAATTTTATTAAGCAAGAAACATTATGAATGTCAAACTACAAGTTGACATAAATGTACATGCGATTGTCTTATATCAATGCATCTTAATAGATCACATTGTCGGTGAACAGACCCTTATTCACCTTTTATACTTTTCATATTTTAAGGGATCCAATCCCAATATTAGTTGGTCCAACCAAATTATCATGAGAACAAGCAACATTAAAATCTCATGAAGAATTTTTGAATTCTTCAATATGTATTTACTACTTAATATGCACATCTTTGGGATATTATAATTGTTTATGCCAACGTATGTACTTTTATACTAGTAAAATTCGAGTTTACCATGACATGTACTTTTTTCGTTAGTAAATTTCAGATTTACTATGATATGAATAGATTTCGGATTTACTACTTGGAAAGTAGATTTTAGAATAACTCCTCTCAATTATTCTCTCTCTTTCGGAGGCAAATTTTGGTACCATCACAATCAAGTGCATGTTTGTATTGATAAGCTTTACTAAATATCATCACATTCACCCCAGGGAATGGATCTATGCTTATAAAAATTAAAATTTTCATTCCCATAAATGAAATATAATCGTGCCTTAAACCTATCAAATTGATAGCTTATAACTTCTATTATGATATTGCTACCTCAGGAGTAAATTGAGGTGTGCATAATGTAGAGAATTTTTCTCTAACATATCTTATAGTCATAATAAGCATGTAAAAATATTATCACTTTTGATGATTATTATCATATTATTCCTTAAAACTTGTATTCGTACATTCAATCACTTGTCTTTTTTCAGGCATATTATGTACTGCTACCACATTCACTTTAGAAAATGAAGCATATTCAATGGTACATGTCTCATGACTTTTCATCAAACTTATTATTTTTTCTTAGACATCATAATATCATCAATGTGGTGTATTGAGATTCAAACTCAATGTCTTATCCATGTAAAAATGTCTTAGGCTATAAATTGATGGGGTTTGAACCTAATATCTTATTTTCATAGTGTATGCATTCATCTTGTGCTTTTGGGAGGATGACCATCTTCAAGTGGTCAAATATTTCTTTTAGGCTATTCTACAAAATAAGTGGATCCTTTGTAGTAAGGTATTCAATTTTCAGAATTTCATCAAGATGATAACGCAGGAAAATCATAGCCTTAGCACAATTTTGGTTAGATGCTGTATTTTGTTTCTTTAGGGTGTCTCCAAGACCCATAACATCTAAGTGTATTTCAGTATCTAACACTCATGAAAGGTAGTTCTTGCTCAAGGCAACGAACTCAAGTTTTGTAAGATTATTTATCATATGAAATGAAATAAAATAATACCTTATTTGAGACGGTAGAGTCTCGTGTTGATAACGTGTTATAAAATAATAAAGAACAAAGAAGAAGAGTAGAGAGAGACTTCTTTATTTCTCTTGAGGATTATTGAGGGATTCTTGTGGGTTCAATTATAAAAACCCCTTTATTTATAGGAGAAAACTAACCTTGGGGTTTCTAACTTTTCCATAAATAGACATTCACTATACATTGTAAAGTAGACATTAACTATATACGGTAATACATTTATAACAATTTGATTCATTAAACTTTGAGTAGAAAAAAATTATGAAAAAAATTCATATCACGTACATGCATTTCTAATTATCTCAATAAAAATCTAATCACAAAAATTTAGTGCGATAAAATCTGAATTAAGGAATAAAGAGTACAATACACCCCCTTTATCAAAGCAATATGTAAATCATAACTATGATATACTCCATTTTATATATCCATTTACTGTATGTTAAGATTGACAATGTCTTTATGATCAAATATGTCAAATCATTATTTGATTAAATTAGTTGATTATCTACGTCATAATTCTCTTGATAGATCTACATTGTCTTCGTAGACATAATATTTAATTATTGAAATCTCAATGAAATGTAATTTTGACATGCTTGGTAGGTTACTTTTATCATTGATGATTTACTACCTTGTAATAATATGATATAATCCCTCCATTTTATTTTGATTCATGTTGACTTGGCAGTTTCCTTAAAAACCTTTTAGTAGAAGTTTATTTTATTAAATTAACTTTATTAATTATGCTTTGAATATCAATATTTGACTACTAATACATTATGAGTCATTTAATGATAGTAGTAGTAGTGGAAGAAATAAAAAATCTATTTTAATTTCACAAATTGAATAAGTAAATTAAGGGTTTATGGAAATATTTAATATGTAAATAGATAGCTTGTTCGAATCAAATATTTGGTGTTGATCAGAGGAAAGCCATATTATAGACTCATAAATTTTATTGGATTAAATTCATAGAAAATTGAATTAAATTAATATTCCTTCGTGTTGAAATAAATTTGGGCTTGAGAAATAATAAGTCCATTTTATTAAATTTAAGTTTAGGGTTCATTTCACTTTGAACGTCAAACTCATTCCACGTGTCAAGTAGCATGACATACTAGTTAAATCCAAGACCAACAAAATGATGTCACACGTTCAATGATGTGGCAATCCAAGTAAAATTCAAGATATAGTAGAAAATTTCAAGTGTTCAAAATGACATATTTTGGCTAATAAAAAACAACCTTATCACATAGCATTTGTGACAAGTTTGATGAATTAATGAAATTATCAGAATGAGGAAGAAGAGTTTATTTACACTTAGACTGTCTACCCCCTTCAATAGAGTAACATAAATTTCGTAGGACAACATTGAAGAAAGCCACAACATCGACTACATAGTTCTCCAAAGGAGTAGTCAACAGAGTTCTTCTTGAGATCAACCCAAAATGATGATTTGTTGTCCAATATTTTCAAAGATCAAACACATATTAAGTGGGTCTTAATCATTTTACATTCGAGAAACACACTATTTATGACCTTAAAATCATAGAGGAATCTTAGGAAAGAAGAATAAAGAGAATTAAAAAATTATACTCATAAGATTCATCAATAAAAACTTGACAATGAATCTTTTGTCAAGCCAATTGACACTCAATGAACTAATCGATCCACTTCAGTGGTCACTCTAATAGTTCAACAACTAGAAGATATGATTTCTAACACTATTAAATCTCAATAGAATGGTCCACCACAAAGGTTTTTAGGATACTTAAGGTCATATAAAGGCAGCAATTGTGAATGAGATTTCAATATGAGACAAGTCTTGGGATTATGTCTTCCTAGGGGAAAATAATGCATGGGTTCATGATAATTAGATGAGAATTCTAGTTATAAACTACATAGGTAGGTTAGGTTAGGAGTTCTTGAGTCTAATCTTTCAATCAAACTAAGTAAATTGAAGGATTATTTTTGCCAATTAGGTATCAACCACCAGAGTTTTAGTAATTTGATAGAAACGTAAATCCTAGGCAAACACATTTTATCAAGACTTATAACAATGCTGGTCCATATTGTGACTTTTTTTATCTAATAATTTGTTCATTCTTTTAAAGATAACACCTTTGATTTGTACACAAACTTGAATTTTGAATTAATTAATTATTGAGAGCAACTTAAAAATCAATTCCTCAATCATTTATATAACACCCATCGTGCAGTGAGCATGATGTAGTTGAAAAACATAAAAAAATAAAAATAAAGAAAAGTCTATAGTGGAATACATTAATTTTTGGTGAACATTAAGCTTAGATTGTAAGGTTAAACTTTTTGAAACTTCCGCAATTAAAAGTTGCAAGCAAGGTGCATTGGGGCCTTGTACATATTCTCCTAGGGAATTAGCTATGCAAACTCATAACATATATTTAAGCATTGCAAGTCATTATCTATATTTTGTCTAAGCAAAAAAGCTATAACGTTCAAGGAGTCATTATAGTACAGAATAAGGAAATCTATGACGATAACTCTGACTTCATGAAGGAACCATCAAGACAAAAAATAAAATTACAAATCAAAAAATACAAGAAATGAAAAATCAACAACTTCAAAGGAGTTACAAGTAATCGTGTATGTTTTTTTAGACTTTGATGTTTCTGTAATTCTTGATGAGTTTCTAGACAAGGAAGTCATTGAACTCCCTAATTCAGAGCGACCCAAATAATTCAAAAAGGTCGATATTCTTTAGTATTGAAAAATTTATCCTGTTGATAGTTAGCACACCACAAAATTCTTTAATCTGAAGAACTGATCATGACATTTAATTCGAGAGGCAAAGATCTTCATTAATGATGGAGAGAGAGGGTCTGTATAAACAATGCTAGTGAATTTGACCATAAGAAAGGTTTAATTTTATAAGGTCCACAACCTATGCATTTTATGGCATCACCAAAAGTTGAAGAAGAAATCCGCATACTATAGTTTGAGAGTTGTTAACCAGTTGGGGTTCATACCTTAAAGAAAAAAAACATGTCCAAGTTAGATGGCTTCTCCAAAAACGAGAATGGTGATACTTGGATATTGGTATTCTAAATTTTAAATTTCAAAAATCAACGGATAAGCAAATGCAAAACTGCTTCAATTAATATAGACCATAAAATCCAATACCAAACAGAAATGCAATAGTCTTCCTCATAAAGGATTAAAAGGACACTTACATTATTAGAATTCTTTCACAAAGTCCTCACCGAATAAAGAGCCTAAATTGTAAGTTGAAATGATCTTTGATGCACGAGTCTAAACTGCAAGTTAAAGTACTCCTTGAAATATGAGCCTAGACTTCATGTCATAAAGCTCGTCAAATTTGAGTTTAACCTTCAAGTCATAAAACTCCTCAAATTTGAGATAAATATTCAAGTTGAAAATCTCTTCAAGTTCAAGCTAAATAGTTAAGTTGAAAAGCTTCTCAAATTCAAGCTTAAAGTGTAATTTGTTAGCTCTATGATGCACGATCTTACATATACCTTCTAGCTTAAATAAATTTAAACTATGTACAACCAAAAAATATTTAAAATAAATTAGGAAATGCACCATTATTTGATCATCACAATAATTCATTCAAATGGAAAGGAATACATAAGCTGTAAAAAGAATGATAGTTTGCATTGAAGTCAAGAATGACTCTATTAAGGCCCCGTGAGAGTGCCACATCACCCACAAGTTTGGGAAAAAACTTTATATATAAATAATAAATGTACCACATATAAGACCAAATTTCCTTTGTGTCACTGGCAAAGGGTCATATTTTCACCCCCAAGGGCGCAGTTTGAATCCCATGGACAACTTCTATTTTTTTTTTATAATTTCTAGTTCAATAAATTCATTTTTCAGCAATCATGGCTATCATTTTGTGTATTGCTATACTAATTAAAAATTATTTTGACTATTACTAGTCTTTGACTTTTTTGTATTTGTTTAAAAATATAAAATTCAATTATTTAGTTTTATTCTCTTTCTCATTAAATTAAAAAAGAAAAGACAAACCTCAACAAACCCCGATCCTTCTTCTCCCAAAGGCAAAAACCACTCTAACTCCATCAGCTTCTTCTTTTTCAAAAAGTTCTCCAACTCTACCACACTGCCCTGCTCTGCTTCTTTCTCTACCATCAATATCAACCCACAACCCTATGTAAGTTAATATATTTTTGGGTTAAATCAGTCTCCATTCCAACATTGTTGTCAATATATACAAATTTAACTTGAATTAATTGTGAATTTCTCTATTAAATTTAAACTTTTATTCTTTAGGAAAGTATTGAAAATTATGAATTGAGATGGATAAATTTTTCAACATGTTTTCTCAATCAAGTTCTAGTAAGGATGCCAATATTTATCTTGTAATTGAGCTCGATTTAGGTTCACTTAAGTTTGATTTAGAAGAAAGAATACTTCTTATTGACTATGATCCTCGGATATGAGATGAAGTGAGAAAACATTATATTAAAAATAGACCTTGTCACCCTATCATAAAATCATACCCTCTAACTGAGCTAGGAGTAGAATATGTTAATTTATTTCAAATTGGTTCAAAGATACACATTGTAGTTGGTTGAAGTATAGTATGGAGAAACATTCCACATATTGCCTTTGTTGTTATTTATTCAAAAATGAATTATTGATGAATCTATAACTGAGTTTTATGCAACAAAGGGTTTTAGAGTTTGGAATCGGGCTGTTGAAATATTCCATTTTCATGTTGTTAAAGTTAATAGTGTTCCAACAAAAATTACACTAAGATGCTAGATTTGTCAAATCCTCATCAATCAATTCAAATTGTTCTTGACAAGCCAGCTTAAAAGTTAAAAAGTGATTACCAAATGCATTTAGAAGTTTCAATTGACGTGACAAGACTTTCTTTGTATAATGGATTGCCTTTTCAATGCATGATGAAAGTGAATCTTCAAATAATCAAAGTTACTTTTTAAATTTTCTTAACATGCCATGGGACAAGTATCCAAATGTGGATAAAGTGATATTAGAAAACTCTCCACAAAATGATACTTTGACTTGTCCTATAATCCAAAAGGATATTGTCAATGATTGTGAAAATTAAACATTGAAAGCTATAATTGAGAACTTGAATGAAGATTACTTTAGTATATTAGTTGATGAATTCAAAGACATCTCACCCAAAGAATAAATAGCTCTTGTTGATCTCAAAACTTTGATTATGAAAGATAGTACATCAACATATTAT
The DNA here is from genome assembly GCA_030864225.1 of Capsicum baccatum var. pendulum. Lineage (NCBI taxonomy): Eukaryota > Viridiplantae > Streptophyta > Magnoliopsida > Solanales > Solanaceae > Capsicum > Capsicum baccatum. Next base: position 166,516,303 of record CM061560.1, read on the forward strand.
ATTAATTATTTTGCACATCAATCGCAACTAACACTTCTAGCTATTGCTAAAAAGCATTTTGTAGTTGAAAATTTTGATCATGTTACTAATGTGTTGAATGTTTGTCACGACCCGAACCAGGGCCTGACCATGATTGGTATCCCAAGTCTGCCGAGGACCGAAGGTCATGCCCTTTGCCAAAAAATACAATACAACTAGAAGTGGATGAATTTTGAACATATAACAAGATTGAGCTTAGTTCCAAACATATAACAAGATAGTTAATCAACCAACTCAAAAATAAATCTAATAACTTTAACATCCATCCCAATCCGTAGTAATCAACAAAGCCTCTAACAACCAAAAGAAACCTAAGTCAGGACATTCCCCCAACCATAGCCAAAATGAGTCCAAAAGAAATAGTCCAAAATATGAATGAAACAAGATCATGTTCCATAGAATAAAAGCTCACCACTTCAAAGAAGAATCACTAGCTATCTCGAAATCACCTATTATTGTGCAGGGAAAGTAGAAGTGTCTCCATTCCCTACATACCATGAGGATACAACGTACGGAGATGGTTAGCGGGTTAGATCTAGCATATAATTAAGGGTAGGAATAAAATAGTGCCAATTCAAAATCAAATCCAAACTCAATGTACATGTTAACATACATGTATATGTATATATATAAGATATTGGGATAGGGAACAAGTTTTAGTATGAGATTAAAATCCATTAACTTAGACTGTGTAGCTCTAACCACCCTAAGGGCACCCACGAGCTATATGGGTTCAGCTTCTTATACTGAAAGGGTCCCAGTGTGCGTTAGCCGCACGAACCCAAAAAATACAAGGATGAGCTAGAGAATTCCTCAACCCAGCCATTCGAACATATATATATAAATATAAGTGCGAACCACACACATGATAATAAAGACCCCCACACCGCTAAATGTGTTTTCTAATCTTGGTCTTCTCGGATCTCCACCTTCCACGATGAGCTACACGACCCCTTTAAGCCTAATTCAAACAAATTTCACATAACCCATCCATTTATCCAAGAAATTATTTATTAAGGCATCAACTATAGGTATCGTCATACCATTACATATTCAAGCTTATAATTTTGCCATACCAATTCCATCTACTTGGGGAAATGTCACGACCCCCTTTGTTATTTAAATCAAGTTGGGGGAAGTCATGACCTACTTTGTTTATTAAATCAACTTTAAAATCAAAGAAACATGTCATACAAGACCTTCAAAATCCCTTTTAATTTGTTTAACCATTTATCAAAGCAATAGATTAGGAAAATAAGCCAAATCATGTGATTAACCATATTTTAAATCCAATTATGCAAGTGGGTTGAGAGATCACAATTTCCAAACCAAATTCTAAAAGTAAAATTATCAATTTTGGGGAATACCTTGACCCCTATCCCATTCACTATACCCATGTAACCCAATAAATTTTAAAATACACAAATAAAACATGAACACTTGCATTAAAAGCATGGGGATTCAAATAAAGTAACAACCCTTCCAAAACCCTTAACCCAATTCAAAATCCATATTCAAATCCACATGAATAACCATTTAAACACATGTTTTAAGTTAAAAAAGTCTAAGAAGAGAGGTACATGCATTAATCTATTTGGAATTATGGAGGGAAATCAACCTCTAATCCTTAGATGATCAACCTTGAGAAACCCTAGCCTTGTTCTTTCTTTGAGAAATTTGAGATAAGAGAAGTGTACTATGATTTATTTTAGAGTGATAATAGAATCCTAAAGTGTTTTTAAGTTGTGGGTCACAATTGAGGAAAGAGAAAAATGACCAGAGTATTGATGTGTCATGGAAACATGGTAGATTCGATGCTTAAACTAAAGAATTTATTCTTGAACTTAGGTTATCTTGATGGATGTGATATGGTTTTATATGCTGTGTAGGCAAATCAAGTTTAACATTTTTTTTGGAATGAAAAATGGAAGAAAGAGCTATAAAGAAGTTGAAGTCTGGTCTGCCTATGAATCGTCAAGTCATCATACTACACATAGATCGACTTGTTAACAAGACAGTGGTAAAAGTGAAGCTGAGAAATCAAGTAAAGAGTGACCGCGACAGATGACTACAACTCATAAGATGCGGCTACATGTAATGCCCCAGAAAATGGGTCTCGGAGCGTCACAAGGTGCTTGAGGCTATGAGTAGCCCGAAGCTAACCCTTTGAGCCATTTTCATTCAGTTCAACGCAAATCAACGGGGTTTTCAGAAATAACCCTCAAATATCAATAGAGTAATCATCATCAAAGAATCAAAAAAAGTTTAGAAAGATAACAAAATATGACTTATTAGTCAACTCCCAACATCTATACTAGTCTGACAAGCCTCTAAGAAAATCAATAAAACCAGCGAGCCATTAAGACATGCCCCAACTGGCTCATACTTAGTTATCAAATGTAAATGCTTCCATGAAACCAACATCAGACATCATGTCCTCGGAACATGAAGATTCACCACAACAGAGAATGTAGAACAGCGTGCCCAAAAAATCACTGTCTAACCTGGAACTGAGCACCTAAACCTACATTCCAAGAAAATATAGCCCACATCCAAAGATGTGGGTTAGTACCATGGAAAGGAACCGAGTATATGGGGGTGTATGCAGTTGTACAAACATCATTATCATAAATATTTATAAGAAATATGCAGGATGTATGAAAGACTCACATAGCTCAAAGAAAATAATCATAATCATGAGAGGATGAAATAAGTACAATAACACATGTGAGTCATCATATAATTTGTCAATCACTTTCAGTTCATCAAGAATATCAATTCTCATAATGTAAGTATCATTTAAATCTTTCGAATGAACAACTTTCACAATCCCACTTTCAAATCACTTCACCGTTCACCATAGATACAAAGAAACACACATACATTGGGAGATCTTATAACCGACATAAACCATGTGAGATACATAGATTCCAACATACAACCCACGTTGGGGAGAGCCATTCTATCCTTTCCATCAGAGTAGCACTATCGATATCAAATCCACACAAAATAGTTATCACTATATAAATCAGCCTTAGGCTCACTCCTACGGGGACACATAGTTTTAGGAAAGTAAGGTCTCTTTATACCTCCCACTCGGTGCTAAAGATTTCTCCTGGACTTAGCTTAGATCATTTCAAAGACAATACACAACAAAACAATTTCAGTAATACATAAATATACATTAGGAGCCATCAAGCTTCCCATCTATCAAAATCAACCACGTTGTGAATTTCCTTCACACTCGAGTTCAAAATAACTCCATTAAGACCAAAAGGTCAAATCATTCAAAATATCTCAAATATTCAACATCAACAAGCTTATAACACACACTTTCTCAAAAAGACAATTTTTAATGGGGATTCACGACCCAAATATCAAAATCATGATAAATATCGTTCAAGATTCATGCTTTATATCACCACACATGTAAATTCATCTTTCCAAATTATAAACATCAAGATTTCATAATAATCATCATAAGATATGGGTTTATGCTTCAAATTTGTAAAAATCAAATAAAAATCATGCCTTTGTAAAGAAAATTACTTTTGGGCACAAGAACGAAAGAGAGTTCTTGTTAAAAAATCCCACATACCTTGAATGATATTGATACTCATTTTTGAGATGTTAATCATGCCTTTGAATGATGGTTCTTGGAATTCTTGAACTAGGAACTTGGAATCTTGAATAAATTTATAGAATTAATGGTGAACTTTGGAGTTTCTTGAAGTTGGATGTAGGAGCTTAGGGTTTTCTTTTTGAGGGAATTTGATGAAATATAACATATAATGCTTCTAATAGGCTTTAATGTAGGGTTTGGACGGATTTTGGGTGAGAGTAAATGACCAAAACACCCCTAAAAATTAAATAATTCCCGAATCTATCCTTTGGTGGACTATTGTGATAGTTTGAAGTAGATCAACCATACTGTTTTACTCCGATATCCAAATTAGATGAAACCAATTTCATTAGAAAGAGGACTCTCATTATTTCTGTTGATATATAGTATCTTACTCAGATCATTATGTACGAGGAGTTATGATCGTTTGAAATTGACCCAAAAATTCACTTTTGATAGGCTAAAGTAAATCGACCATAACTTTTTGCTCTAATAAAAAAATTGGATGAAACTGATTTCATTGGAAAGAGGACTCACAGAGCTTTCCATTGATATATATTAGATCACCCAGATCGTTATGTACAAGGAGTTATGATCATTTAAATTTGGAGAAAAAAATACGCCAGGCCTCAGTACTTTTTCTTGCATGTTTTACTGTTCACTACTATTTACAGTTCGATCGGAATGTTCATAACTCGTCGCTTAGGTGTCCTTTTTGGATGATCCACATACCGTTGGAAATCTTATTCGATACTCTAAGCAATGATGGGTCATAATCTAAGACATTCTGGATGGAAAATTTATAATTCATTCTAGAAGATAGAACCCAAAATATTTACGCACAAAATTTCAAGAAAAAATTTCCTAGGGCATTACATCACCCCCCCTGGAAACATTCATCCTCGAATGATGCTAGACATGCCAAGATAAGATAGGGAATAGAGTATACAACTAAAACCATTCGTTAGAAACATCGCCACATCATTTCTTACTCCGAATGCAACATAGAATGTATAAATTCAAGAAACTACAGCTGAACACCTAATAAATGACAGTCGAACTGCTGCAACTTTTATCAAAAGTGAATGATTTAGGAAAGAACGGTACTTTGGCTTGATCGGAGTTCATGGAAAATAGGTACTGGTACTTGGATCGCATATCCTCCTCAGCTTCCCAAGTTGCACCCTCAATAGGTTGGTTTCGCCACAACACCTTGACCAAGGGAACTTCTTTGTTCCTTAGTCTTCGGATACTGAAATCAAGAATCTCAATAGGAATCTCATCAAAAGAGATATTTTCTCGAATGTTAGCACTCACAGAGGAATCCACTACCACAACATCACTAATATGCTTTCTAAGCATGGAGACATGGAATATTAGATGAACAGAGCACAACTCAAAAGGCAACTCGACCTCATAAGCTACCTTACCTACATGGCTAAGAATTTTGTAAGGACCACTATAATAGGGACTAGGCTTCCCCTTCTTTACAAATCTCTTCACCCCCCTCATGGGTGAAATTTTCAGATACACTAGGTCACCAACTTCAAACTCAAGGTCTCTCTGCGCTGTTTTCAACCATTCCCTAATTAACTTAACTTTTTCCATAGCCTTAAATACCAAATTAGGGCGACTCACAGCCGCTTTACCTACCTTAAACAAACCTATGAGTGATCTACACTTCCTCCCATATAAGGCTTCAAACGAAGCCATACCAATACTAGAGTGGAAACTGTTATTGTAAGCGAACTCTATGAATGGTTAGTGATTATCTCAACTTCCCTTAAAGTCAAGTGCACAAGCTCTCAACATATCCTCTAAGGTCTGGATAGTCTGCTCAGTCTGACCATCGGTTTGTGGATGAAAAGATGAACTCAAAAGCACTTGGGCACCAAGACCCTTCTGAAAAGCTTTCCAAAATTGCAAAGCGAACTGAGTACCCCTATCCGAAATGATAGACAAGGGAACTCCATACAGTTTGACTAGTTCTCATATATACAATATAGCGTAATCCTTAGCAGTTTATGAAGTATGAACAGACAAGCGATGATCAAACTTAGTCAACCTATCAACCACAACCCAAATGGAATCATGATGGCGTCGGGAAGGAGGTACACCAATCACGAAGTCCATATTTATCTCTTCCCAATTCCAAGTGGGAATACTAAACTCTTGCATCATACCACCAAGTCTTTGGTGTTCAACCTTAACCTGTTGGCATGTTCCATACTTAGCTACAAACACTCCTATATCTTTCTTCATGCCACTCCACCAATAGATTTCCCGCAAGTCACGGTACATCTTGGTGGAAACAGGATGAATAAAATATCATACCCTGTGTGATTCAGCCATGATCGTTTATCTTTGATCATCAACATTTGGGACACACAATCTACCCTGCAATCTCAACACGCCATCTCCCCCTTGGGAGAAAACCTCTACTTTTAAGTCCTTGACTAACTCCTTCAGTTTGAACAAACTAGAATCTAAGTATTAATTTTCCTTCACTTCCGAAATCAAGAAGGAATTGGAACTACTCTGAACCCCTATACTACCTTCAGCAAAGTGAAACAACATAACCCCTAATCTAGCCAAACGATGTACATCAAGAGCTAAATCTTTCTTACCTTCTACCATATTCGAAACACTATCCATGGATACTCTACTTAGGGCATCTGCCATAATATTGGCCTTGCCCGGATGGTACAACACACTCATATCATAGTTCTTTAACAATTCTAACCATCGTCTCTGCCTAAGTTTCAATTGTCTCTAGGTTAACACATACTACAGACTCTTATGATCAGTGAAAACATCAACATGGACACCATGCAAATAGTGTCTCCAGATTTTCTAAGCAAACACAACAGAAACCAACTCAAGGTCATGGGTGGGGTAGTTTTTCTCATGGGGTTTCAACTGTCTAGAAGTATAAGATATCGCGTTACCCTTCTGCATTAATTCGCAACCCAACCCAACTCTTAAAGCATCAGAGTACTCCATAAAACCATTAACGCCATCAGGCAAAGTTAAAACAGGGGCTGAAGTGAGTTGAGTCTTCAACTCTTGAAAACTCTTCTCACAAGATTTGGACTATAAGAACTTTACTTTCTTTTGGGTCAACCGAGTCATAGGAGATGCTATAAAGGATAAACCCTCAATAAAATGGTGGTAATATCCAGCTAAACCTAAGAAACATTGGATATCAGTTAGAGAAATAGGTCTAGGTCAATGTCTAATATCTTCGGTCTTTTGGGGATCAACTCTAATACCCTCGAAAGAAATGATATGACCCAGAAAAGCAACTGACCTTAGCCAAAACTCACACTTACTGAACTTGGCAAACAACTTGTGATCTTTAAGGGTTTGCAAGACAGTTCGGAGATGATCAGAATGTTCATCCTCACTACGGGAGTACACCAGTATATCATCGGTGAACACTATAACAAACATATCTAGATATGGTCTGAACACTCGATTCATGAGGTCCATAAAAGCTGCTGGGGCATTAGTTAACCTGAAAGAGATAACAATAAACTCAAAATCTCCATAACGAGTTTGAAAAGCTATTTTCGGGATGTCACACTCCCTAACTTTGAGTTGATGATGGCGAGAACGAAGGTCTATCTTTGAGAAATAACTTGTACCTTGCAATTGGTCAAATAAATCATCTATTCTCAAAAGGGGGTACTTATTTTTGAAGGTGACTTTATTCAGTTGGCGGTAATCAATGCACATACGCAAAGAGCCATCTTTCTTTCTCACAAACAACACCGAAGCACCCGGAGGAGAAATACTGGGCCTTATGAAACCCTTATCTAGTAGATCTTTGAGTTGCTCTTTTAACTTCTTAAGTTCTGCAGGGGCCATACGGTAAGGAGAAATAGAAATGGGCTAAGTATCGAGAAGAAGATTAATCCCGAACTCTATCTCTCTATCAGGAGGTATCCATAGGATATCATTTAGAAAGACATCAGAAAACTCATTGATGACGTTAACAGACTGGAGAGTTGGAGTCTCAGACTTAGTGTCTTTGACTCTAACCAAATGAAAAATACACCCCTTAGAAATAAGCTTTCTAGCTTTTATGTAAGATATAAAATGACTCTTGGGTGATACAGAATTCCCAGACCACTCAAACACGGATGGACTCGAAAACTAAAACTTGACTACTCGGGTCCAATAATCAATAGAGGCATAAGAAGAATACAACCAGTCCATACCTAGAATCACGTCAAAAATCTACCATGTCTAACTCAATCTGATCAGCCAACAAGACTCTATGAAGAATGGTAACAGGACACTTTTTATACACTTTCTGGGCAAAAATTGAATCACCTACTAGGGTAGAAACTAGGATAGGATCAGGAATAATCTCAGGAGTCATTTTAAAATTCACTGCAATCAAAGGTGTAACATATGAGAAACTGGATCCAGGATCCAACAAAGCATAGATATCAAAATGAAATATACGAAGCATGCTAGTAACAACATTGGGAGAGTCCTCCTATTCCTAGCGGGATGGTAGAGCATAGAATCTATTCTGGTGCTGCCCGCCAGTATTGCTAGAAGAGGCTCCCTGAGCTGGGGCTGGGCGAGTCGCCGGAGCTGGAGCACTAACAGTTTGAGTTTGGGTATGAGGGCGATAGTCACGATGCGTTTGTCCATCCATTGGACAATAACTAACTCTGTGACCCACGTCACCATACCAGAAACAACCCCTCTTCTCACCCTAATATTCACCCGAATGAGATCTACCATACTTAGGATACCGAGGACAATTTGGCTTACTGCCAACACTATACTGGGACCTTAATGCATATGACCTGCTACCTTGCTCTTTCCTACCTCTAGCCACGGGAGCACTAGTAGATGATGGTGCTGGCATAGACGAACGATCCTGATACTGGGGGCAACTGCCTCCCTATGATCTAGTCTGACCCTGTCCGTGCTACACATACCTAGCTCTCTTATCCCTCTCATTCTATCTCTATCCTTAATCTTGTATGCCTTAATCTATTAGGCATGAGTCATCAGCCTAGAAAGATTCATCTCACTATTCAGCATAGCAGACCTACACTCCTTAACCAAATAACTAGACACTACAGTCACATACTTACTCATACTAGCCTAATTGTTAGCCACTAAGTCAGGAGCATACTTGGCCATTTGATTGAACTTTAGACAGTACTCCTTAACAGTCATAGAGCCCTATCGCAGGTTCATAAACTCTTCCACCTTTGCCTCTCTCATCTCTAAAGGGAAAAACTTATCTAGGAATGAATCTTGGAACTCTTGCCAAGTTGTAGGGATAGCTCCCTCACCTATACCTTTCCTCCAAGCAATAAACCATTCATAAGGTGTATACACGGTACTAGAGGCTATGAGTAGCCCAAACCTAACCCTTTGAGCCATTTTCATTCAGTTAAACATAAATCAATGGGGTTTCCATATATAACCCTCAAATATCAACAGAGTAATCATCACGCAAGAATAAAACTATTTCAAAAAGATAACCAAATATGACTTATTAGTCAACTCCCAACATCTATACTAGTCTGACAAACCTCTAAGAAAATCAATAAAACCAGTGAGCCATTAAGACATGCCCCAACTGACTTATACTCAGTTATCAAATGTAAATGATTCTCTGAAACCAACATCAGACATCATGTCCTTAGAACATGAGGACTTACCACAACAGAGGATGTAGAACAGTGTGCCCGAAGAATCACTGTCAAACCTGGAATTGAGAAATTGAACCTACATTCCGAGAAAATATAGCCCATATTCAAAGATGTGGGTCAGTACCATAAAGGAACTGAGTATATGGGGGTGTATGCAGTTGTATAGACATCATCATCATAAATATTTATAAGAAATAGGCAGGATGTATGAAATACTCACATAGCCCAAAGAAAATCATCATAATCATGAGAGGATGAAATAAATACAATAATACATGTGAGTCATATATGATTTGTTAATCACTTTCTGTTCATCAAGAATATCAATTCTCATAATGTAAATATTATTTAAATCTTTTGAAATAATAACTTTCATAATTCCACTTTCAAATCACTTCACCATTCACCATAGACACAAGGAAACACACACACACTGGGAGATTCAATAACCGACATAAACCATGTGAGCTACAAGGATTCCAATTTATAACCCACCTTGGGGAGAGCCGTCCAATCCTTGCCATCAGAGTAGGACTATCGATATCAAATCCACACAAACTAGTGATCACTATATAAATCATCCTTAGGCTCACTCCTATGGGGACACGTAGTTCTAGGGAAGTAAGTTCGCTTTATGCCTCCCACTTGGTGCTAAAGATTTCTCCCGAGCTTAGCTCAAATCATTTCAAAGACAATCCACAACAAAAAAATTTCAGCAATATATAAATATACATCGGGAGCCATCATGCTTCCCATCTATCAAAATCAACCACGTTATGGATTTCTTTCACACTCGAGTTCAAAACAACTCCATTAAGACCAAAAGGTCAAATCATTCAAAATATCTCAAATATTCAACATCAACGTGCTTATAACACACACTTTATAAAAAAACACAATTTCCAATGGGGATTCACAACCCAAATATCAAAATCATGATAAATATCATTCAAGATGCATGCTTTATATCTCCACACATGTAAATATATCTTTTAAAATCATAAATATCAAGATTTCATAATAATTATCATAAGATATGGGTTCATGCTTCAAATTCGTAAAAATCAAATAAAAATCATGCCTTTGTTAATAAAATTACTTTTGGGCACAAGAACGAAAGAGAGTTATTATTGAAAAACCCCACATACCTTGAATGATATCGATACTCATTTTTGAGATGTTAATCATTCCTTTGAATGATGGTTCTTGGAGTTATTGAACTAGGAACTTGGAATCTTGAATAAATTTGCAGAATTAATGTGTGAACTTTGGAGGTTCTTGAAGTTGGATGTAGGAGCTTAGGGTTTTCTTTTGGAGGGAATTTGATGCAATATAATATATAATACTTCTAATACGCTTTAATATAGGGTTTGGACGGATTTTGGGTGAGGGGGAATGGCCAAAATGCCCCTAAAAATCAAATAATTCTTGAATCTGTCCTTTGGTGGACTATTTTGATAGTCAGAAGTAAATCAACCATAACGTTTTGCTCCGATATCCAAATTGGATGAAACCAATTTCATTAGAAAGAAAACTCTCATATATTTCTGTTGCTATATAGTATCTCACTCATATCATTGTGTATGAGGAGTTATGATCATTAAAAGTTGACCAAAAAATTTGCTTTTGATAGGCTGAAGTAGATAGACCATAAGTTTTTGCTCCAATCGACAAATTGGATGAAACCAATTTCATTGGAAAGGGGAATCACAGAGCTTTCCGTCGATATATAGTATATCGCCCAGTTCATTATGTATAAGGATTTATGGTCATTTAAATTGGTGAAAACATACACTAGGCTTCAGTACTTTTTCCTGCATGTTTTACTGTTTACTACTATTCACGGTTCGATCGGAATGTTCATAACTCGTTGCTCGGGTGTCCGTTTTGGATTATCCACATATCGTTGAAAAGCTTATTCGATACTCTACACAATGGTGGGTAATAATATAGTACATTCCACACAAAAAATTTATAATTCATTCTAGAAGATAGAACCCAACACGTTTATGCATAAAATTTCAACGAAAAATTTCCCGGGGTATTACACTACAACTCATTATGGGAAGTCATAAAGAGACTAGTGTTCAAAGCCCTGAAAGTCTATGGCTCAAGTGATGACAAGTGAAAACCACGTGTCATAAGGAATTACTATGACTCATGGTGATATTCGTAAGGATAACAGAAGCTGGAACTCCTGAAGATCATCCATTAGATTGTATACAATTGGCAATGTACAACTCGTAAGGAGACCTTACGAGTAGACCACGTGAGTCGTAACGAGTGCCGACTTAATTTTTCTATTCTATTTTTATTAGGACTTCTTTATTATTTAGAGACACTATAAATACCTTAGTTTATTCATATATTAGGTCACACACTTTTACATTACTTTTGATACTTTTATCATACTTTGATCGTTGAGATTTTGTTATTGAGATTTTTTTGTTATTATTCAATTGAAGACTTTGAATTTTCTATCTTTCATTATTGTGCAGTTAATTACAGGTATTCTTTATTGACTATCATGGATTGTTGCATGAACATGAGTGGTTAATTTCCTTGACTAGGGTTGTAGGAACCCTAGCAGATTAGCTACATGAGCGAAGTAGGAGATTTATCTAATTTACTATAGGTGTATGTATTGCAGTGTTCTTCATATTTATTGAACCCAAGTTGCTGCATAGGCTTGGGTATTTCCTGTATTCAAGGTCATCCTCACCAGGGAGATCAATATTGTTAAAAAGATATTACAATATTGATTCAAGGGTACCAACCCTCATCTAATAAAGTCGAGACTCAAAAGGTGAGAGTTGTACTGAGGTTAAAGGCAAGGGACAACAAGTCAACAACCTTAGACTCAAAAGGTAAAGAGAGAAATCTATCAATACGTTCACAAGATGGCTGATAGTACATAGCCTATCAACTTTACATGCAGAGTTAAAGGGAGAAATCTATCAATACATTCACAAGATGGTTGATAGTACATAGCTCATCAACTTTGCATGCAGAGTAGGAAGTTTAGGTGGACTGAGTACGAGAATCTTATGTAGTTTTGAAGCCAGGGAGAACATAGTCCTAGTATTTTTCTTCTATTTACTAACCCAAGCATTCAAGATCTATTACTATTTACCTTTAATTTCAAATTCCCTCATTTACTTTTCTACATTGCTCGTGGATTTTTTTTAAGTTTGAGATACTGTTCAACGCTTTCCCTATGGGTTCTACCCCAACCTATATAGGATTACTATATTTGTTATCTATTGCATCATACTTGTTTAAAGGTTATTTTTTTGGCAATATTAAATTTTGGCGTTGTTGTTGGGTAAGGTGGTGCGATTTATTGATTAAAGTTGGTTAACTTTGCGGGTTTTATTTTCTGTTCTTGATTTGGTAAACATCGGTGTATGTCAAATACTAAGAGTCAAGGCAATCCCTTACTCCCATTAGATCCTGAACCTGAAAGAATCCTTCAAACACCAAGAAGGATGACAAAAAGAGTATGAGATATTCCACCTGAAGAGGTTCGGGATGATCCCAATGCAATACCTTCTTATGTTCCAGCTGATCCATATAATGTTGCTGATAGACACATGGAGCACTTATTAGAGAAAGCAATCAATGAGGCTCGATTAGCTGAAGAGGCTAGGTTAGATCAGCAGGCTGAATAGGCCAAGATAGGCGGTTGAGCATCGAGATAGAGTTAAATAAGGCAGAGCTCTAATGATCCTTGCATGTCATCATCTACAACCATATGATGAAGACGAGAACATGGGATATATTGAGCCTACTGAGAGTGGAGCCATCATTCCTTCTGCTTTACCCCCAATGTTAAATTTGACATTACTAGTGCAATGATCCAGTTACTAAATGTGAAGGGTGTGTTTCGGGATCAACAACAGATGATACGAACATGTATCTTGCTAATTTACAAGGATCTGTGTGTAATACACTATTCCAAGGGTGAACCGGGAAGCTTTGAGGTTGAGGTTGTTCCTATTTTTGCTGTCGAATGAAGCATAACAATTATTAGGGGAACTTCTGAGATCTTTAATCACTACTTGGCATGAGTTGCTTGGACAATATTTGAACAGGTTCTTCGTTCCTCTAAGGATGCCACAGTTGAAAGATGAAATTTATAATTATAGATAGCTACCTACAGAATCCATGTATGAGGCATGGTTTAGGTTCAAAAAGAAGCCGAGCATGATACCTAATCATAGAATTAAAGGGTCTAATTTGTTGGAAATCGTCTATAGATCCCTGAATGTCAGTTCTCGAGAAATGACATATACAACTTTAAGAGGTGCATTTATGCATTTTTAATGGGATGACTGACAAGATATGCTAGATAATATTTCGGTGACTAATAGAGGTTTGCACACTAGTGATGTTGAGCGAGGTGCAAGTACATATGTTATTGGAGCAGCTAATGTTTATGGAGTTGGTCATGATTTGGTAGCTCAAGAGGTTTCCCAGCTTTGGACGGACATTGGGCTTCTTACAAAACAATTCACAGCAATTAGTGTTGAGAAAGTGGATGCATTAGGGGTGCAGTATTATACTTGTAGAACTTACAAGACTATGTTTGAAGAGGAAGCAAGGTATCTTGACGATCAGTTGGCAGATTTTCGAGCCCAAGGGTAAGGGAATCGAGGTCAAAACTATTATAATATTAGATACCGAGATAGGAGCATAGATCAGGATAGTGATTAGAGACTCAAGGATGACTACAAAGAGAAACGTGACATATATATCTCACCAGGTAGCTGGGATACCAAGTCAAGAATAGAGGCAATATTGTCGAAATTAGTCAAAGGCCATAAGAATCAAAAGAGTTGTCTTAAAGAAATGAAGCTAACCTATTAGGTCTAAATCAGAAGGTTGCATGACCCGAACCAACCCTGGACCTTTTCATAATGGGCATCCCAATCCAACCAGGACCAGGGACCGCCCCTTATTACCCAACCCATCCGTCATTATCCAATCTTTGAGAGGCTGAATTTCAAACATATAACAAGATAGCATAAATGTTCTCATCAAGACTCTGGGATAGGGTCACAACTGTGATCAACCCAATTAAGTCCAATCATATCACACTAAGTGCCCAACCACACCAAACCAAACCATAGGCTATAAACCAGGACATAACAAAATAAGTTAGACAAAATTTAATATAATTAATCTAAAAATGTAATATGATGGAACAGTGAGAAATCATGTGATATGGTGTCAGCCACCAGCCTATTCCAATGCCAAAGCCAACAACAATATCGATCCCACCCTTACCAACCCCCAGAAGTTCCACAAAGCCTCTATCCAAAATGGTAAGTAAATCCAATTAGGATATGTCTCCAATCATGGCCAAAACCAATATCCAAAATGAAATAAAAGTGTCTAAAGAAGTTTATAACATGAAATGATATCTTTCGAAAGGATGGAAGCTCACCACTTCAGTCCTAATGCTGATACCAAATTCGCGTGCTAAATAGGAGGAGTAAAATGACCAATTCCAGCATAATGTAGGTATACGACCGCCAGTAGATAGGGTTAGTGACCGACCGCTAGCATGAATCATAGGATAAAGATAAAATAATTCCATTTATAAAACCAAGTAAAACCATCCATAATGCATACAACCATACATATATAAGTGTCGGGAAAGGGAATTGGGTTTAGAATACATTGAAAACTTTTGCCTAAGTTGTGTATCTTAACCGTCCTAAACCATCCACGGGTGATATGGGTTCAGCTTGCCCTTCTAAAACAGATCTAATGCATGTAGTTGAACAACCAGGGAAGTATCCCATAGGATGACTAGTACATCCCCCAATGCGCATGACCAATCCGTATATCGACAAATACGAGTTTCCAGTTTTGGTCCCCCACAGGACCGCCACCTTCTATGGATTTGCTACATACCCCACCATTAATTTCTAGTTAAAATCATTTCCAAATAACCAACCAAATCCATTTACCATTTTATTAACCAAGGCCAATATTAATGGTACTGTGATACCACCCTTTACTTGCAAGTAATATCCATAGCCAAACCATTTATGTTAAGGGGACTTTCAAGTGCCCTTCCATAAACCACATCAAACAACTTAGGAGACTTCCATGTTCTCCAAAAGCATAACCATTTAGCCTTTAGCCTTTTCAAATCATGTAAACCATGCAAAGTTCCTTTACCAAGTTTAAAACATGCAAGAGTTCCATTAAAAGAAGTCAATACAATTAACATATCTTTATAAGCATTTTATCAAACACCTTGGGGGCATAATATAATCAAAACTAATTCCAAAGACCATTAAACCATTACAATGCAATTCAATTGTCCAAAACCACGACTAATGTATTTAAAAGCATATTTAAAACCATGGGAAACCATAACCAAGCAATTAATATCAAAACCCCAAATAATAGTTAAAAGACATAATCATGAAATAGTAAATTCATGAAATCAATCATATAAATCATACCTTTAGTTGAAATTACAATGAAGGAAGGGAATTATGCCTTATACCGAAGAATTGATGGAAGATATCACCAAGACAAACCCCAAAGCAATCCTGAAGATAAAACCCTAACCTGCTTGTCCCAAAAGCTCTTGAGAAAATTATGGAGTATTTTTGGAATATTTTCTAAGTTTTAATGACTAGAATAATAAGGTAAATAACCTCCTAAGTACATTAGAAGTCATAGGTCCTAATTACTGTATGTAGGGAAATATCCAGAATACCCTCATTTAAGTTCCTTAACAACCCTTCATAGGGATATGATTGACCCATACAATTCATACCCTCCCAATATGATTGGTACCCACCACTCATATCTAAGCCTCAACCTTGAATCAGACACTATCCAGTATACGACTCACCTAACCAAGCCATAACCACAACATACGATCCGTACCCATGACCCATATAACTGGCAAAATGAAATATCAGGAGGATAAAATAACGCCCACTATACGAGTCCCTGATGTGACTCATAACAAGCCCTTACGACTCATAACCCTAAGTCGTACCTATTTCAGTGACCAAAACCATCCCACCAGTGAACAGGATCGTAGCAATCGTACCCCAACATACAACTCATACCCATGAGATGTATTGGGTCTAGAGAATAGAATTCCAGGAAATTTTCTAAGAGAATAGTTAGGATGTTTCAGTCTCCCCTACTAGGAACATTCATTCTAGAATGATGAACAACTTAGGGGTAACCACACATAGAGTCATTTGCATTATCAAACATCATTTAAACAAAGTTTGAAAATAATGGGGAAAAGATGTTAATCTTTCCTTTAACAAACTCAGAAAATAAAGATTTGTTTAAGACACATAACTTCCATACGAATACCAAGAGAAGAAAATAAATATGGATATTTGGACTTCATGTCCTCTTCCGCTTCCCAAGTATCTTTTTTCACCTTATGGTTCTTCCATAGAACCTTAATCAAAGCCACATCATTGTCTGCAACTGACAAACTTCCGTATCTAATATCTCAACTAGGACCTCTTCATAAGACATTGTATCCGAATACCCAATCCTTCCAAAGAAATAACTGAAGAAGGATCACCAATAAACTTTCACAACATAAAAACATGAAAGACTGGATGAACCAAACTCAAGTTAGATGGCAACTCCAACTTATAAACAACATTGCCAACTCTATGCAAAATCACATAAGGACCATCAAACTGAGGACTAAGTTTCCCCTTCTTGCCAAACTGCACAACTCCTTTCATGGGAGACACTTTGAGGAACACCCTATCCCCGACCTCAAACTCCAAGTCTCTACGCCTAACATCTATATAAGTTTTTTGGCAACATTGGGTAGCTTTAAGCCTATCCCAAATTACCTTGACCTTCTCTATCGCTTGATAAACCAAATACGAGCCAAACATGTTTGTCTCCCCAAGCTCAAACCAACCAATAGGAGATCTACACCTCCTACCATATAATTCCTCAAAAAGAGCCATACCAATACTAGAATGGTAGCTATTGTTATAAGCAAACTCTACCAAAGGTAGATGCTCAACCCAATTGCCACCATAATCAATCACACAGGCCTGGAGCATATCCTCTAATGTCTGAATAGTTCTTTCCTCTTTTCCATCCAACTTTAAATAAAACAAAATACTCAGACTAACCTTAGTCCCCAACCCTTTCTGGAAAGACCACTACAAATAAGACATAAAATACGTACAACAATCATAAATAATCAAGATAGGTACCCCATGCAGCTACGGAATCTCCTGAATATACCACTTCGTATAATCCTCCATCGAGAAGGTAGTCCACACTAGCAAGAAGTGCACAGACTTAGTCATCTTATCCACGATGACCTAAATTGAATCATATTGGTTTCGACACTAAGGATGATTGTTACTAAAATCTATATTAATTATCTCCCATATCTATTCAGGCAATGCTACTTCTTGATACAACCCACCAGGCCTCATGTGCTCAACCTTGACATATTGACACACTATTTATTTAGCTATGAAATGAGCCACATCTCTCTTAAACCATTCTACCAATAGACCTCCTTGAGATCATAATACATCTTTGTCGAGCCGGGATGAACAACATAGCATGACTCATACACCTCAACCAAAACCCTTTGTCATAACCCATCGACATCAGGAACACACAATCACCCTTGGTATTATAAGGTACCATCACCACTGTTATCAAAAACCTCTACCTTTTTCCCACTAACATCATTCATGATTTCCATCAAGACATGATCCAATGCTTATTTCTGCTTAATCTCTACACCAAGAGATGATCGAACTACTTCTTGTACTGTCGCACTACCATCTTTAAAGTCCAAGAGATAAATGCCAAGATTAGATAAGAGGTGAATATCCTTTATTAATTCCCACTTTTCTTTCTCCACATGAGCCAGACTACCCATGGATAACCTGCTAAGAGTATCAGCAACCACATTAGCCTTACTTGGGTGGTAGTCGGGATTAGAGCCGAAATCAACTTATCCTTCAACTTCTCAAAACTCCCTTCACAAGCATCCGACCAAGAAAACTTTACCTTCTTCTGAGTTAACTTAGTCAAAAGAGAAGATATCGAAGAAAATCTTTTGACAAACTGCCTATAATACCAAGCTAAACCCAAGAAGCTTAAAAAATTAGATGGAGTTATAGGCTTAGGCCACCTCTTCAATATAACTACCTTTTGTGAATCCACCATGATCCCTTCACTAGAAATTATATTACCTAAGAAAGTCACAACATTTAACAAAATCTCATACTTAGAGAACTTGGCATATAATTGCTGTTCCTTTAAGGTTTGCAACACCACATGGAGGTGATTAGCATAATCCACCTCACTTTTCAAATAGATTAAAATGTCATCAATAAATATAATTATGAAGAAATTCAAATACTGCTTGAAAAGTCTGTTCATCAAATCCATAAAGGTTTTCAGAGCATTAGTCAACCCAAATGACATCACTAAGAACTCAAAATTCCCATACCGATTATGAAAAACCATATTAAGGATATCCACCTCCATAATCCTAGGCTGATGGTACCCAGACCAAGGATCTATCTTAGAGAAAAAATTGACACCTTATAGCTGGTCAAACAAGTCATCTATTCGGGCAAGATGATACTTGTTCTTGATCGTCACCTTGCTCAACTGCTTGTAGTCAATGCATATTCGAAGGGAACCATCCTTCTTGTGCACAAACAACACTGGTACACCTTATAGAGAAACACTAGTACGAATAAACCCCTTGTCTAGAAGATCCTTAAATTTATCCCTGAGTTTGCTGAACTCAGCCGGAGCCATTCTATATGGAGGAATACAAATTGGGTAAGTGTCTAGAAGTAAATCAATACCAAACTCTATTTCCATTATCCGGAGGAGCACAAAAAATATCATCTTAAAAGACCACTTGAAACTTATTAACCATAAGTACCGAAGACAAAGGAGGGCCTTCTGAGTTATCATCATTATTCCAGACCAAGTGATAAAGACAACCCTTGGAGATTAACCTCTGATCTCTAAGATAAGAAATAAACCTCCCTTGGGAGCTAAGGAACTACCTTTTTATTCTATAACCGGTTAACTAGGCAACTTAAAGATAACATTACGGGTTCGACAATCCAAAGATATATTAAAGAATGCAACCAATCCATACCCAGAATTACATCAAAATCTACCATATCCAACTCAAATAGATCCGCCAAAGTTTGCTTGCTACCAAAAAACACCACACATCCCCTATAGTCTCTCTTAGCAATAATTGAGTCACCTACTGATGTAGAAACAGAAAAAGAATCCAAAATAACTTTTGGATCAAAACCAAAAGAAACTGCCACATATGGAGTCATATAAGAATGAGTGGACCCCATATAAAGCAAACAGTATGCATCATGAGATAAAAGATGTAACGTACCAATAACGACATCTAGTGATGCCTCAGATTCCTATCAGGATGCCAAAGTATACACCTTATTTTGATCAGCACAAGAACTAGGAGTAGTAATACAAGTAGATGCCCTATCACCATGTGCAGGAGCAGAAGATGAAGCCATAAGAATCTTATCCGGCCCTATAGCAACTTTGTTAATCAGACAATACTTGAGTCGATAGCCTATATGGACATACTTAAAGTATTTATCCCTTCTTTTCTCATAATAACCCCGATTAGGATGACCATAAAATTGATAAGGAGGACACGAAAAAATTAACTAACCTCTGGTTGCCTGAGATTGGGAAACCTGTACCCAAGAATTGTCATCACCTTGATGACGCCTATCTCTCAACTGTAAAGGAGCACTAGCAGAAAAAGATCCTGAACTCCCCCACTTATTTCTGCCACTTTCCACTATCTCTACCACCCTAAGATTGAGCATCTTTATGATTAGAAAACCTACTCCTCTTTTCCTACTTATCCCCAAACTCTGTCTGCCTCCTCTTCTTATTCTTAATTTGCAGCATATGAATAGTCAATCAAGAAATGTCCATATCCTTAATCAGTAAAGCAGTCTTACTCTTCAGAATTAAATCTCAATCCAACCTAGAAATAAACTTCCTCATTCTCCAGCTCATATCAGCCACTAAGTTAGAAGCATACCTTGATAGCTAATGGAACTTCAAAGCATATTCATTTACTGAAATCCTTCCCTACTTGAGGTTTACAAACTCCCTCATTTTATCTTTCCTCAATGCTTAAGAAAAGAATTGATCCAAGAAGGAATTTGAAAAATCCTCCCACAACCCTTCCTCTTCCATATCACCTCTATCACTGTCCCACTTCTCATTTCACTAATAAGCTGCATCTTTGAGCTGATAAGCTATAAAGTTAACCCTCTCTGTATTCGTAGCCTACATCGCCCAAAAGATCTTTTCTATCTCATCTAAGTAGCCTTATGGATCCTCCTGCATCTTCACTCCAGTAAAATTTAGAGGACCCATTTTCATAAATTGACCAACCCTTGTGGCCTCAACAAACAAACCACCAGTTGTACCTCGCTCAGCCTAAGAAGCAACTAGCAAGGAAATAATAGGAATAGACTAACAAAATTCCACATTCATCATGTTTTCCTGAGGCACCTGAGGAGAACTAGACAAAATAGGAAAAACTCCAGAACCATAAAAAATAGGACCTTGAGATCTTAGATGTACTCCAGAAGTAGGATGTACCTCTTCAGTATTATCCCTAGATGGGGTAAAAGAATTTCAATATGTTCCAGGTCTAGGAGGCATGAACTGAAAAAGGAATAAACAAGGATTGAGAGGATTCTAGGATTGAGAACTCAAGCTTGAAGATAGAACACCCAGAAAGTAAAATATTCCTAAATGCCTTGTAGCCTCTCTGTTATGAGTGTGGTACATTTTATACCCCTAAAAGAGACTCTACTCGACACAGATTTATGGACTCCCAAGTGAACATGAACTTAGGCTTTGATACAATCTTGACACGACTCAACCCCAGGCTTTGTCATAATGGGTGTCCCAAATCCAACCAGGATCGGGGACTGCCTTCTGTTACCCAACCCATCCACCTTCATCCAGCTTTTGATGGGATAAATTTCAAAAATATAACAAGATAGTGTAAATGTTTTCATCAAGAATCTAGGATAGGGTCATAACTATGATCGACCTAATTGAGCCCAACTGTATCACACCAACTGCCTAACCACACAAAACCAAACCATAGGCCATAAACCAAGCCATAACCAAATAAGTTAGACAAAATTTAATATAATTAATCTTGTGATGTGGTGTCAGCCCACTAACTAATTCCAATGTCAAGCCAACACCAATACTGATCCCGACCATGCTAACCCTGGTAGTACTCAAGTGCACACACAAGGGTACATGGTCTATCAAGTAGTAGAGTGGCCATGAAGAAAGCCAAGTATCGATCTCATAGGGACTTGGTTCAACAACTATTCAATTTTAGTTCATAGTTTCCATTTAATTGATACAAGAGCAACCAAAAGAGAGTTTGGAATTTGTAACTAAAAGTAAAGTGTCAATGCAAAAAAGTAAAGTACTTGAAACAATCAATGGAGTAAAGCCAAAGGTTAAAGGACTTTGAACAATCATACTATGTTATTGAACTTCATTTGTTAACTTTCATATCCTGGTATTGATTCGTAGGGTTAATTACATGATCATGGTTACCCGACCTCTAATCGTTTACCTAATTTGGACATTATAACGACATCGTTGAGTGGGGGTGTAATAATCGAATTAAGTTCTCTAAGCTATCTTCCTACGTGTGAATCATGTAAGGCATCTAAGTTCATCCCTATCCCAGACGCTTATTTGAATTCCTTATTTCATAAAATAATACAGACCATAATTTCTTCATCTCTTTACTCTATCTCTTTATTCCCTCTCTCGAGATCAAAAGGTAGACAATTAATATATTTTTTGGGTGATCAATCCATTAAATAGTTAAATCAAAGATGAACACAAGACCAATAATGATAAGGAAATTAAACGTACTTAATTCAAAAAAATAGTACTCATGTTCTTGGCTTTAACCCTGGAAAGGGAGTTTCTAGCCACTCATAGTCATAATCATGATCTAAAAGGTTGAATGCATGATATAATCTAAAATAAAGCTAAATAAATAATGCAAAGTGTAAAAACAATGTGTATTAAAAGCTTCTTGATGTTTCAATACGTCCAAAGATAATTAAAAATATGTAAAATGATGTATTTATAGAACAAGGGTAAGTCAAACCCTTGTGGGATTTAACTTGCACTTTTGGTTGTAGGTGAATTGGACCTCGCGACGCACTTGCTACAAAGGGGGAGTGAAGCTCGCACCACGAGCTATGGAAAGTAGATGTGGAGGTCGCGATATGAGCTCTAGAAAGGATATATTCTGGTTGCTACGCGAGCTTAATGCGAGTGCTCTCTGGAAGTTGTCTCCAAAATATTTTCTAGGTGTTCCTTACCCATCCTTTTATACAAGTCTTTGCATTGTGTTTCCCGTGGATTTACATCCTTTAAATCATCCATCTATCACCATATTAAGCTCATAATTTTTCCTACATAATTATACACCACGCATTAGAGATCATAACAACACAAGATCCATAACGATGAATAAAAAACACAGGCTAAGAATTGGCTTACTCATGTTGAATTTTAACTTATTCGTTTGACTCTAATCTTGATCCAATTAAACTTTGTACATTCCCAAGAATTTTTACCACATATAATTTCTCGTTTAAACCTTTAAGAACTCATTTAACACAATAAAATCGAACAAGATAGACTAGACAAGCACCTAGCTCATGTTAGTAATGTTATTTTCCTCGATTGAACTCTAAATGACTAAATTAAGTACAAACTTGATAGGAATTAACTTTGAACATTGTAATCACACAATTGGCTACTTAGATTCTTGTTTATATCATTATCACACATAAAGAACATGAATTTATCTTAAAACATGACTAAATAAGCTAGAATAGTCACACTAGAATGCATAAATACACCAAATATCACCACCCCATACTTAAAGCCTTGTTCATCGTCGAATAACTCTTAACTATAAGCATAAGGAGACTCTACACTTCTACTACATGAAAGACACTCAATCTAGTACTATAATAACTATATGACTGCAAGTTTCAAGCCTAAGCATGTTATATACACAATTGAAAGCTTATGAACACTACTCCAAACATCCTAGCCTAAAAAATTGACTCACCTAGTTGGAAAACTCATGCTTATTGTTCAATAAAAGAATCAAACATATCACCCATATTCATCAAACATATTCCCCTCACAATAAAAGAGTTACCCATAATCACTCATACAAATACAAATTATAACACCATGGGTATAAGAACCAATTTATGCTCACTCTCATAAGGAATTCACAAGTTACAGACAATGAACCATAGGCTTGCCCTTAGTGTAGTTCTCTACTAATATCAGAATGATGAACTTAGGATCAATGAGGTCTTTTCTGGGTTGTAATGTAGGCTAAGGGATGGGCAGGAACTATTTTGGACAAGAATAGTGACTATCTTCCATAAGTGCTTTAATACATCACTTTTTATAATTAAAACCAATCTCCAACAATGAAATTATGCCATTTTTGTCTACCCCATTCTTTTTTTTTTCGTTTTCACCCCATATTTTTAAGATCATTTACATACATTATGGTGGGAGTATTCTCTGCACAACTCATTCACTTTGAACAGAAAAAAATTTCCTTTTAATTACTCAACTCCTCACGGCAACACATAACATTTCATTTTTAACACCAATGACTATCACTTTAGGGGCTTTAATGTCACTTTTTTATTCTTCAATTTCATACTTCTAACTCAGTTGATTTTTCATTAAAGCGCCTAGGAGCTTTGGGTCAAATTATGGTATATCAAATAAAGGTATTAGGCTACACATGAGGCTGCCAAAGAAAAAGCTAAAGGATCAATAAGGTTGACTAAGATTAAGCATAAATGGTAGGGTAAAAAAAGTATAAAACAAGGCTATCAAAGAAATGCCTATATTATCTCCTAAACCCAGACTCTTCATTTCAATTTGCATACACACCGGGCAAGTTCTAGATATCACATGGAACACGAAATAGACAAAAACCTTACACACAGATGGCACATGCTAAACTCAATAAGATAATCATAGATTCCCAACCAAATACTAACATGAATTCAAATTTAAGACAACAAGTATAAGAGTCACAAACATGAGTGTAAGAGTCTCAAAAGTAGTAATTCGTATCAATCAACATGCTTATACAATCGACTACTTGCACCATGCAATAAAAAATAGCACCAACTCAAATATCATACACAAAAAAATTTAAATTAAGCCAAAAATTAGGAATTTCCCCATCCCACACTTAAAAATCTATTTGTCTCCAAAGTGAATTTAAAAGTAAGAGATAGAAATACGTCCTAGGGCCTCTAGTCCTAGATAGTAGCATCTTTATACATAAAAAAGGTCCATGGGACCCTACACTCAGTATTTTTCATGCTTCTTAGCTCAGGTTTCTGGTACTCAGACTTTCCATTAACTTATGACTCAGTCAAAAACAAAAACTATGTTTAATAAAACCTAAAAGCTAAAAAAAAACATACTACTTAACTTGGGTTTCCTCCCAAGAAGCTCCTAATTTAGAGTCCTGGCATGACCCAACTATGACTTAGTCGTTCTCTTTTCTTCTCTTCCTCACACTTAGTCTCCATCTTCTTATTCTTTTCACCCCTCTTGGGTGTGAACTCTCAAGGGTACCTAATTTTTCATCTTTGGCATTTTTAGGCGCATCAATTTCCATTATGTTAGGTTACGATATTAGAGACTTGGGTTGCTCAATGAGGGTGTCCAAAGAGTCTCTTGATGGATTAACCACCCCACACTCATCCCTTTTCATTACAAAAATCATGAACAAGTTCTTATAGTGGGATAGTGTGTTTAGTACCTTGTAAACTTTAAATACCGCCTCTTCATCCTCCAACCTCGTAGTGACTGTACCCTCTTTTACATCAATTAATATTCCTTCCATTGCTAAAAATGGATGCCCTAAGATGATTGGTACCTATTTTTATGCCTTAAAATCAAGAACAATAAAGTCAGCAGGAATAATGAAATTACCAACCTTTATGAGGACATCCTCAATAATTCCTTTTGGATGGGCTATGGTCCTATTTGTCAGCTGCAGTAGTATAGAGCTCGGTCTAGGTTTCCCCATGCATAATGTGTTGAATTGAGATAGGGTAATCAAGTTGATACTCGCCCTTAAATCACCAAGAGCCTACACCACCCCTCTGTTGCCAATTTGAATGGGGAGAGCAAACTTCCCTGGGTCCTTCAGCTTTTTCGGCATCTTTTGTGTAACTATAAAACTACACTCTTCAGTGAGTGCTACAACTTCTACATCCTGCAATTTAACTTTACTAGACACCACATCCCTCAAGTACTTAGCGTACTTGAGCATACCCTATAAAACATCTAACAAAGGTAAGTTAATGTGAAGCTCTTTGAAAATGTCAAAGAAGTTTTTAAAACAAGAATCCTCCTTCGCTTTTATTTGCCTCTGAAGGAAAGAAAGTAGATTTATCCTCTTCACTTCTCCAACATCTTTTTATTTCGAGTACTCAGGCTTTCACAACTTTTCAGCAACTTCTTCATTTACCTATGGGGGAGTTAAATCTGCATCTACCTCCTTTCTTTCCTTGGCACTCCTCAAAGTGATTGCCATAACTTGTTTTAGATTTTCTGTATCTTCAGGCAACCCACCTTGAGGCCTGATATTTAATGTTTGTTGTAACTACCCCAAGTGTAACTCTAAACTTCTTGTGAAAGCTTGCTGATTTTTTATTTCTTCCTGGTTACTTTTCATATCTGCATCCATTTGTGCTTGACCAGCCTGAATTTGTTTCATCAATTCTTCCATGTTGCTCATTCACTGATTTCCTTGTGCTTTGGTTGCTGAATTTTCTACTATTGAGTGTTCCAAGGATGATTTTCCCACTTCATGTTGTAGGAATTACAATAATTTGGCCTTTGAGCATTGACTACATGCATTACTAATTACGACTTTGAAGCATACATGGTCGCAGAATGGCCACTATTTTCACAGACTTCACACCAACCTACAACTTATTGGATTGCATTGACTGCTGTGGTAGGCTATGTAGCTCCCAATTTCTTACTGCTGGACTGGATGTTTATTATATTTTCCAATATTACAACCTAAGTTGATAAAGCAGTGTATTGGTCCACCTTTAACAAACTTGTAACTTTCTTTATAGAACTCCTAGAATTACTATGCCACTGTGGATTTCCTTGAGATATGTAGTTCAATAAAGTGTACAACTCATCATATGCCATCTCAAGAACTTGACCAGCTGAACTTGAATCTAGCAAGTACCTCATTGGACTATTGATGACGTGGATAGTCTCAAAGAAATGCTTTGAATAGCTCCCAAGCATGATAAAGATTCTCATATGGCTTCTTTTTAAAGCACACACTACTAAAAAAAGGGAAAATCAACCACAAGTGATCAGTTTTCCCCAAATTCTGACCTAAAAACTGACCAAACTATGTGGTCGGTAAGTAATTGGTAGTTTTCTAAAAGTCGACCACCTGTGGTCTGTTTTCCAAAAAAATATATTTATTTTTAAAATTTATTATTATGTTGTAAAATAAAAAATTAATTTGTAAAAAAAAATCGACCACAAGTGTTTTTTTTTTTTTGAAAAATCGACCACTTGTGGTCATTTTTTCTGTGATTTTTTTTTAAATCAGCAATTGTAAATGCTTACAAAAGTGTACAAGACAACAATAGTTTCAAAAGAGTACAAACTACAATATGTGTAAATTCAAAGTACAACAATAGTTTCAAAAGTGTTAACAACTACAATAATAGTTTAAAAAATGCACAAACTACAAAATAAGATCTAAATTCAAAGTACAACACATACAAAAGTCAAAAAACTAAAAGTCATCATCATCGAATTCGTCCTCATCCTCGTCTTCTATATCCTCATCTGTGTTGATATCATCCAGGGGTCCAAGTCCTTTTGCAGCCCTAACAGCATCACCAGGACATGGAGGAATAATCCCTGTAGTCTGAAATAAAGAGCTGAACTGCTCCTACATCGTCCTGATTTGTGATAAAGTTTTGTCCTCCCTTTTCTGTGACCTCTCTTTCTGTTCAGCAAGCTTTTCAGTGAGTTTAGAAATCGTACTTTCTAGTCTTTCAATGGTTTCTCTATCAACTGAAGAACAAGAGTATGCAGGAGGTTTAGTTCTATGATACTCACTAAGGAGCTTTCTATATTTGTTCTATATTAATTTAAAGTTAAAATTAAAAGTCAAAAAATATTAAAGTACTTCTAATTGAATAATATCAAATTTGAGAAAAAAATTCATAAATGCAATATTTGTTTCTTTCATTGGCAGCTTTTGCATGTGGTTCAACCTAAACATCTTCATCAGTAGGGTTCTTTTTCTTCTTCAGATGAGTCTCCTCGAATAACTCATCGTGTGGTATCTCTCTACCCTTTTTTTTCCTGCATATTAAAAAATTATCAATGTTCAAACAATTACAAATTTAAATAGAAACAAACAGTTAAAAATGTAAAAGTTACATACCAATTTTTCCTACACAACAAAGGTACTTCTGGTACCCGTAGTATGTAGGGAGCCACCTTTCGATGATGCCTGAGATGTCCTTCCCTTTTCCCTCAGCAATTGGTATCCTTCGCTATTCCAAAGACGAAGATACAGTTGCCATAAGGGTTTACTAATCCAGTTAGGTTTACCAACATAGTTCAGGCATAATCCAACAGACCGTTAAACTTGACTCTACATCTTCAGAAAAAGTTCCTCCTTATAAGAAATGTATTCGCATCACCCCAACAGTAAAATTTCTACAGCAAAAACAAAAATATAATATTGAATCATTTGTTCTAACAAAGTGTTAAGTAGTCTATAAGTTAAATTCTTATTTTAAATTCTTTAAATATTCTCTCCCTGTCAAGTTCTGAAACCTGACGCCAACTGGTCCAGTAGCCGTTGGAATTCCGATAAATGCATTTTCTCAATGCTTTTCCAACTTTGGAATCCGTCCTAAACCTACAACACAAGATTAAATAGTAATTTCATAGAGCATAATATTATAGTAATGAAAAAATGAATAATGTTATTATATTTAGAAATCTTACCCTATCGCAAATGGATTGAGATAAAGCCTCACATAACCATCTCTCTCTCCTGGCTGCAGATCAAGTGATGGTGGATATACTGGTGTGGGTGGATTCAAAGCACCAGATAGAGTACCTATAAGCTAAAGAGCTGACAACCCAATAGATTCGGCAGAATTACTGTATGTAGCTATGTGACTGCTATAAGAGGGTATCAATGATGGCACGTGTTTGGATATTCCAGTGGCTATCTGATAGTACTGTGGTGGCTATGGAATGGTGATAGAAGTAGATTGGGTTGGTGTATCTCATGATGTGGACACACATGTGTAGGAGTGGGAACCAAATGTTGGGACGACCTAGAATACGAGGGTCATGATATCCCATCAGCAAACCAACCCTCAGATAGATGAATACTTATCATTCGTCTATAAGGTGGATGTTGTCTTTTATTTTTTGGTAAACTTTTTCCTTACCTTTGTCACCTCTGTCTGTCATCTAAATTATATAAATTTAACAAGTAGTTAGTTCCTACAAAATGAATATATAATAAAACCTTCCTAATAACTAATTTCAAGTTACTAATTTACATATCAAATTGCTCCAACAAAACGAGGTAGACAAGACTATTTTTATTACTATATGAATTATGGAACAGTGAAAAAAACAATCTTAAATAGTATATTACATATCAATCTTAAAAAAGAAACATAAAGGTAAATATATAGTATAAAGCATAAAGACATCAATAGATAATACATACAACCTACACAACTAATCCTCCTCTTCTGAAGACTCTCCACTAAACCATTCACCCTCTTCAGAAGTTTCCTCATCTCCTACCCACTCAGTCTCTTCTTGCGTAATATTAACTTCTTTAAATATATTTTTTGGGTGATTCAAATTATCCACTAAGTTAACATCTACTAGCTGGTGACCAATCTGTATTTCATTTTGATATACAGTCTCCAGCACATTCTCAACTTCCACCCGTCCCATAGGGTTGATCACCAATCAGACTTGTCACTGTGCAATGGATAAGGAGCATAATACACTTGTTTAGCATTTTACGCTAGAACAAATGGATCATAAACAAGACATGATCTATTGTGCTTCACTTCAATAATGTTATGATCCTTATGTACTTTTATGCCTCTTGTGCTTGGATCAATTCAGTTATATTGAAAGAGTACAATTTTTTTATTGGGAAACTAGTATACTCTAGTTCTAAGATCTCGTGTATGATACCTAAGTAATTAACATAATCATCACCCTTAACCCAAACACCACTATTGTTTGTTTTCCTTGTTCTGGAGTGTTGTTCGATGGAAAATTTGAACCTATTTACTATGTAATGGGACATTGCATGAGCTTCAACTGCACCCAAAGAAATATCTCACAAGAGTTGGTTGTATGTGGCTGCATTTGGTGAGTGGTGTACGTAAAAATATTATACATATATATGTATTTTATATATGTTGGTTGAGGAATGTGTAAATGTTTAAAATTTGTAGAAATATTAATACACCTACGAACCTCATATGTAAACCATGTTGCGAAGGATGCGTACACTTGATTTTCGTGGAATTAAATCTTAAATGAACTGAAGATCCAACATACGAAACACAATTAGTTTCTTTAAGAGAATGAGTAGACAAATAAGATATGTTAAAATTTTAATCTCCTTAATTCAGAAAGGGCTCAACTTCTGGGAAATTCAGCAAGACATACAAAGTTGCTGCTTTGCATTGTGTGGGAGTGAACCGGTAAGGTATGGTCTTTTTAGTCTTACAACCAGATTGATTAAAAATTGATATCGATTGCAAATAAGGCTCGTTCACATCATCCTGATGACGATTCAGCCGGTTTCTTAAACAAGAAACTTCATCACGAAAATAGTATGAACAAAATTGAGACGTTTCTCTTGCAAGATATGCGTCAACTATAGAGCCTTCCACCCTATGTTTATTTTTGGGACCTCTTTTCAATTTTCTAATTGTCCTGTACAATCTTAAGATTATATGTTTACTATATTTAAAAAAGATATGTGTGAATTTAAATATGTTGCAATTGCTTACCGTTTGAATGGATACATCCACCTAGTTTGAACTGGACTGCCTAGCCGAGCTTCATGCACAAGGTGAATGGGAAGATGTTCCATCACATTAAGGAATGCTGGCAGAAAAATGTTCTCCAGCTTGTTGGTGATAACAACAACATTACTTTCCATTCACACCAGATTTTATTCTTTTAGTGTAGTAGCACATAAGTCTTTATAGAATAAACTGATCTCTGCTATTGGTTTCCACATGTTTTCAGGTAAAACAATAAAAGCAATTGGAAGTAATTGTTCCATGAAAACATAACAATCATGTCTTTTCATTCCATGCAATATTCCCTGTGCCATATCAACCCTCTTTTTCAAATTTGAGGCATATCCATCGAGCATCTTTAAACTTTGGACCCACTTACATATTTGACGCATTTGGTCCAACTTGAATGTAAAACTAGCCTTGGGTTTAAGAACATTTCCATTGGGCACTCCTGTAAGTGTAATTCACTGCGTTTGCAATATTCTGGTAAGTCAAGTCTGGCCTTAGGATTATCCTTATTTTGCCGGTGACATCCATAACTATGTTGAACGGGTTGTAAAAGTAGTTCTTCTCAATATGCATGACATCAATATTATTTCAAAGTAAATTATCAGGCCAATATTATAACTCCCAAAATATACTCTGCTTAGTCCAGTTATACGAAACACCATATTTATCAAGACTGAACAATGGTTCTTCGCTAGCCTCAGGCAAATCTTGAACTATCTCCCAGATGTCATGACATGACAGCTTTGGGGGTGGACCATCATATTCCCTTCTATTCCTTCTGAATGCATTCTTAGGAACATCAAATGAGAGTACGAATACTCGTCAAACAAAGAATGACTAGCAATATGCAATTATTCACGGAATTTGCTCGCTTCACTATTAGGAACATCTTTGACATTTTCCCTAAAGTCTTGCCCGTGTTGTATCCCAAAAGCATCGTGGACCATTTTTCTTATCCTAGTATCTTGATATTTATTATGACCCGCAGACCTACTGCTTTCTCCAACAACAAAGTTATTTTGTGGAACATCATTATGAATACCACACAATCTTAAAAAGTCCTCGTGAAACCCCTTTCTATAAAGAAGTTTCTTTACAACTTATTCAATTGCAAGATTTAAACCATCACATCTAACACAAGGACAACAAATAGACCTAAAACATGTCCAAACATCAAGAGTCTTAGCATGTTCAACAAATCTTTTGACACTGTAAACAAATTCCTCCCTAATACCCATTCTATTATCATTGTTCTGTTGATATATCCAGCTATAATCAGGTTCCATCTACGCAATCAATAAGATTCAACTAATTAGATCAATTCACAAAAATTCAATCAAGTCACCTTAACCATTTGCAACCAACTAAGTCACCTACCAAATCACATTCCAAACAAGAAAATCACCTTAAAGTCCCTACACTTAACTATTTTTAAGCAACTAAGTCAACTACCAAACCACATACAAAACAAAAAAATCTCGTTCTAAATCCCTACACTTATCCATTTTCAACCAACTAAGTCACCTACCAAACCACATTCAAAATAAAAAAATCCCCTTTAAAGTCCCTACACTTAACTATTTTCAAGCAACTAAGTCACCGACCAAACCACGTATAAAAAAAAAAAAATTCCCTTTAAATTCCCTACACTGAACCATTTTCAACCAACTAAGTCACCTACCAAACCAAATTCAAAATAATAAAATCCCCCTTAAAGTCCCTACACTTAATCATTTTCAAGAAACTAGGTCACCTACCAAACCAAATTCAAAATCAAAAATCCCCTTTAAAGTGCCTACACTTAACCATTTTCAACCAACTAAGTCACCTACCAAAGCACATTAAAAAAAAAGTCCCACTTAAAGTCCCTAAACTTCACCATTTTCAAGCAACTAGTTCACCTACAAAACCACATTCAAAAAAAAATCTCCTTTAAAGTTCCTACACTTAACCATTTTCAACCAACTAAATCACCTACCAAAGCACATTTAAACAAAAAAAATCTCCTTTAAAGTCCTCACACTTAACCATTTTTAACCAACTAAGTCACCTACCAAACCACATTCAAATAAAAAATTTCCTTTTGAAGTTTCTACAATTAACCCATTTCAAACAACGAAGTCACCTACCAAACCACATTCAAAACAACAAAAATCCCTTTTAAAGTCCCTACACTTAACCATTTTCAACCAACTAAGTCACCTACCAAACCAGATTGAAAACAAAAAATCACCTATAAAGACCCCATACTTAACCATTTTCAACAAACTAAGTCACCTTCTAAACCACATTCAAAATAAAAAAATTCCCCTTTATTGTCCCTACACTTAACCATTTTCATTCAACTAAGTCACCTACGAAACTACATTCAAAACAAAAAAAATTCCCTTTAAAGTCCCTACACTTAAACATTTTTAACCAACAAAGTCACCTATCAAACCACATTAAACACAAAAAAATCCCCTTTAAAGTCCCTACACTTGACCATTTTCAACCAACTAAGTCACCTACCAAAGCACATTCAAAACAAAAAAATTTCCTTTAAAGTCCACACACTTGACCACTTTCAACCAACTAAGTCACCTACCAAACCACATTCAAAACAAGAAAAACTCCCTTTAACGTTCCTACACTTAACCCATTTTCAACCAACTAAGTCACCTACAAAACCGCATTTAAAACAGAAAAATCTCCTTTAAAGTCCCTACACTTAACCATTTTTAAGCAACTAAGTCAACTACCAAACCACATAAGCCAAATAAAGTCCCTTCCCTAACCATTTTCAACCAACTAAGTCACCTACCAAACCACATTCAAAATAAGAAAATCCCCTTTAAAGTCCCTATATTTAATTATTTTCAACCAACAAAGTCACACACCAAACCACATTCAAAACAAAAAAAATTCCCTTTAACATCCCTACACATAACCTTTTAAACAACTAAGTCACCTACCAAGCCAATTTCAAAACAAAAAAATCACCTTTAAAGTCCCCACACTTGACCATTTTCAACCAACTAAGTCACCTACAAAAAACATCAGAACAAAAAATTCACCTTTAAAGTCCCTTTGCTTGACCATTTTCATCCAATTAAGTCACACTACCAAACTACATTCAAAACAAAAAAAATCTCCTTTAAAGTCTGTACACTTAACCATTTTCAACCAACAAAGTCACCTATAAAACTATATTCAAAACAAAGAAATCCTCTTTAAAGCCCTAGACTTGATCATTTTTAAGCAACTAAATCAATTACCAAACCACATTCAAATCAAAAATATTCCTTTAAAATCCCTACACTTAACCATTTTCAACCAACTAAGTCACCTACCAAATTACATTGAAAACAATAAAATATCCTTTAAAGTCCCTACACTTGATCATTTTCAAACAACTAAGTCACCTACCAAACCACATTCAAAAAAAAAAATCCCCTTTAAAGTACCTCCACTTAACCATTTTCAACCAACTAAGTCACCTACCAAAGCACATTCAAAACAAAAATTTCCTTTAAAGTCCACATACTTGATCTTTTTCAACCAACTAAGTCACCTACCAAACTACATTCAAAACAAAAGAATTCTCCTTTATAGTCCGTACACTACATCATTTTCAACCAACAAAGTAACCTATCAAACAATATTCAAAACAAAAAAATCCCTTTTAAAGCCCTAGACTTGACAATTTTTAAGCAACTAAATCAACTACCAAACCACATTCAAAATAAAAATTTCCCTTTAAAATCCCTACACTTAACCATTTTCAACCAACTAAGTCACCTACAAAACTACATTCAAAACAATAAAATATACTTTAAAGTCCCTACACTTGATCATTTTCAAACAACTAAGTCACCGACCAAACCACATTAAAAAAAATCTCCTTTAAAGTCCCTCCACTTAACCCTTGTCAACCAACTAAGTCACCTACCAAAGCACATTCAAACAAAAACTTCCCTTTAAAGTCCACACACTTGACCATTTTCAACCTACTAAGTCACCTACCAAACCACATTCAAAACAAAAAATTCTCCTTTAAAGTCCCTACACTTAACCATTTTCAACCAAATAAGTCACCTACCAAACTATATTTATAACAAAAATAATCCCCTTTAAAGTCCCTACACTTAACCATTTTTTCAACCAAGTGACATACAATAACACATTCAAAGTGAAAAATTCTCCTTTAAATTCTGTACACTTAACAATTTTTAAGCAACTAAGTCAACTACCAAACCACATTCAAAACAAAAATTTTCCTTTAAAGTCCCTACCCTTAACAATTTTCAACCAACTAAGTTACCTACCAAACAACAATTAAAACAAGAAAATTCTCTTTAAAGTCCCTACACTTAATCATTTCAACCAACTAAGTCACCTACCAAACCACATTCAAAACAAAAAAATTCCCCTTTAAAGTCTCTACGCTTAACCATTTTCAAAAAACTAAGTCACCTACCTAACCACATTGAAAACAAAAAAAATACTTTTAAAGTACCTACACTTAACCATTTTCAATCAACTTAGTCACCTACCAAACCCCATTCAAAACAAGAAAATCTCCTTTAAAGTCCCTACACTTAATTATTTTCAAGCAACTAAGTCACCTACCAAACCATATTTAAAACAAAAACATCACCTTTAAAGTTCCTACACTAACCATCTTCTACAATCAAAGTCCCTACACTTAAATCATTTTCAAGCAACTAAGTCACCTACCAATCCACATTCAAAACAAAAAAATCACCTTTTAAGTTCCTACACTTAACCATTTTCTACCATTAAGTCACCTACCAAAGCACATTCCAAATAACAAAGCTCTCATTTAAAGTCCCTACAATTAACCATTTTCAAGCAACTAATTCACCTACCAAACTATATTCAAAACAAAATATCCCCTTTAAAGTCACTACACTTAACCATTTTTAAGCAAATAAGTCACCAAATTAAACAATCCACATTCAAAATAAGAAACAATAAGACCAACAAGATGTCAACAACAATGCTAGTGAATCGAACAAGGCTACACACGACTTCACTAGACGTCAATATGAACAATAATAAGAAGATAACAACAATGCTAGTGAATCAAACAAGGCCTCACACGGCTTCACTAGAGTTTAATATGAACAATAACAAGAAGATAACAACTGACCTTTGCTTGACCTAAATTAAAGTGAAAGATAAGCGGTCACCGGAAAAAATAGTAAAGCAATCCTTATACCGAATTCAAAATCTGTCAAATAGTTAAATTGTTACAAAGTAACTAACCAAAATTTAGGTAATTCAAAATCAAATTAATGTAGGAGCAAGCCTAAAATTATCTAATTCAATCTCAAATTCCAAAAATTAGCTAAAATTTGGCTAAATAAAGCAAATATCAAAACCCTAGAACTTAAACCACGACCAATTGACGAAATTAACACTAAGATATTTGTATGTAGATATTTAACATTTCTTGCTGTTAAAAAAAGAGTCTGTGGATACTAAGTAAGCTAAATTTAGTTAATGAGTTGTAGTTAATTGTTACTTTGCCCAAAATCAAAAGTTAAGATAGAGTAGTACGTTAAAAATTTGATTAAACCCACAAAGAATCCAAGAAGTTGAGTAAGAATAATGGAGATTGGAGAAAGAACAATAAAAATGAGGAATTCGGTAGGGTTTTCGGGATGGGTGAACATGAGGGTTTTGGGAGTGTTTTTTTGTGTTATAATTGTTTATTATGGGTCGGGTCGGGTTATTCAAAAATATTTTTAAAAACTATTATAGAAACCGACCCCATGTGGTCGGTTTCCAAAAAGAATTACAGAAAACCAACCACATGTGGTCGGTCTACTGAGAATATTTTTGAAAACTTACCACATATGGTCGATTTTCATATTATTTTAAAAAAATATATTTTTGAAATCAAAACTTTAACAAATTACAATTAATAAATTAATAAATGAAAAAAATAAGTTAATATATTAAAATTATTTTTTTACAAATTAAAATTTTAATAAATTCCATAATATTTATAACAACATTCAATTAATTTGATATAATTCGTATATATATAAATACACAGTATATACACTGTGTATGGGATCGGGACAACATCCAATTAATTTAATACAATTTGTATATATATAAATCAGATAAGTAGTTATTTTGTCAACATATTAACACGAGTAGTATATTTCCTCAACCGTATAATAATATCAATAAATTTTGCAAATTACGATAATTTTTTGGTTAATTAGATTTTAAATAAAAAATTATATATATATATATATATATATATATATATACCTCGTAATAATACTCTTACGTTATTACAACTTTAACAACATACGCGTGTCTACATTGACCCAAAATTGTATATCTATTTTCTAAATAGTATGATATATATCAACCTATCATTCAAATTATTTTGATATATACATTCAGATATCTAGCTTTCGATTACTACATACGTCACTACATGAGATATACGTAAATATACATATATTCAATTGTCTATCAGGTTTCACATATGTACTATTAACATCACATTATACAACGTACTTCACAAATACTCAGCGGAATTATAAATTACATTGTGTTATGTCATTAATAAACCTTCACGATCGACTATATCAAATTCTAATTAAATAGGTACTATATATATCACATACATACACAGGTATATTATCCAATAATATAATGCGATGTATTTATAAATATGAACTATTGAATGCGTATATATATATATATATATATCACATCCACAAGTATATTACCTTATAATAGAACAGGTTCATTATATTTTGATGAATTATCAGTTATATATTACATTATTATGACTGAAATAGTTACATAATATCATTATCTCAACGGTATGATATATATATATATATATATATATATATATATATATATACACACACACATATTCAGTATACAAAGATTATGCACGTTTAACGTCATTTAACGTATATACAAAGGAAAATATTTATTTTATATTAAAACATAATTAAAAGATAAAGATTATGTTTAGCGTAATTTGTTTATTTTATTTGACATATTTTTAAGCGTAATTTTTTAAAAAAAAATTAAAAATGATTTATTTTTATTATTATTATTATTATTATTATATTGATTATCGACTACGTCTGATTAGTGTACTTTCAAAAACTTATATATATATATATTATATAATTATTTTTAATGAAACTAATATATATATAATTATTGATTACATATAAATATTATATTTAACGTAATTGTTTTTAAATTACTTTTTATTTTAATTAAAAATTGACCACAAGTGGTCGGTCTTTTTAAAAGTATTTTTATTTTTTAAAGTAAAAATAGACCACTAGTGGTCGGTTTTTCAAAGTATTTTTTTTTTGTAAATTAAAAATTGACCACTAGTGATCGGTTTTGTTAAAAATAAATAAAAAATAATTGTTAAAAACCGACCACATAAAATATTTTTCAATTATATTTTTTTAAAAAACCGACCACTTGTGGTTGGTTTGGTTTTTTTTAATTTTTTGTAAAATAAATTATAATTAATATAATAATTATTAAAATAATTATTTTGATTTTTTAAAATATAAAAGAGACCACTTATGGTCGTTTTTAAAAACAAATGAAAATAAAAATAAAAAATGACCACAATGTGTGGTCGGTTTTTGTGATCGTTTTTTCATTTTTTTAAGTAGTGACACTATCTCAATGCGAAGTTTAGCAGTCTTACCAGATGAGAAGAACCGAATTAGGAATTTTCTAGCCATGTTATCCCATGATGTGATTGAATTTGCTGATTCTGCATTCAACCACTTTTTTGCTTACCCAATCAGTGAAAAGGGGAATAACATCATCCTCACATAGTCTGCATTCACACTCATGTGGATGAATGTGTCTTTCATTTCCAGAAAATTTTGCAAGTAGACCTGTGGATCTTCATGTGAAAGCCCTGTGAACTTCCACTGCTAATCAGAAGTTGTACCATATTCTGTTTAAGCTTGTAATTGCCTCCAGATGTCAGATTCTAAAATTGGGAGGTCAAATTGGTTGGAAGTGAGATTTCCACTTCTCTAAATGTCCTACGGGCTGCTTGTTCTTCATCTATCGTAGCAAGATTTTCTTGGTATTCTACAATTTGAGGAATTTGGGGAGAAAGATTGCTTCTCTTCTTAGTTGATGGAAAAATTACTTAGGTTCGGAGCTTAGTTAAACCAAGTCCTAATCCCTTGATAGTTTATTACTTTGTAAACCCATTTCCTACAAATAAAAAACCAAGACAAAGTGTAAAAAACACCAAAAAATCTAAAAGTAGAACTTAAGATAAAATAGTTGCCAAATTACAAGTCCCCGACAACGGTTCCAAAAACTTGGTAGCGCCCAAGCGCACACACAAGTGTACATGGTCTATCAAGTAGTAGAATGTCCTTCAAAAAAGCCGAGTATCGATCCTACAAGGACTTGGTTCAACAATGATTCAATTTCAGTTCACAGTTTAGATTTAATTGATGCAAGAGTAACCAAAAGAGAGTTTGGAAATTGTAACTAAAAGTAAAGTCACAGTGCGAAAAGTAAAGTACTTGAAACAATCAATGGAGTAAAGCCCAGGGTTAAATCACTTTGAACAATCTACTATGTTATTGAAATTTATTTGTTAACTTGCTTATCTTGGTTTTTGATTCATAGGGTTAATTGTATGATCATGGTCTCCTGACCTCTAACCGTTTACCTAATTTGGACGTTACAACTACATCATTGAGTGGGGATGTAATAATCCAATTAACTTCTTTAAGCTATCTTCCTACGTGTGAATCAAGTAAGGCATCTAAGTACATCCCTGTCCTAGATGCTTAATCGAATTCTTCATTTCATAAAAGAATAGAAACAACACTTTGTTCA
Source organism: Capsicum baccatum var. pendulum (assembly GCA_030864225.1). Lineage (NCBI taxonomy): Eukaryota > Viridiplantae > Streptophyta > Magnoliopsida > Solanales > Solanaceae > Capsicum > Capsicum baccatum. The sequence continues at coordinate 166,555,824 of CM061560.1, forward strand.
TCTATTTGTTCTATCTCCCTATTCCCTCTCCCGAGATGAAAAGGTAGATAATTGATATATTTTTTAAGTGATCAAGCCATAAAATAGTTAAATCAAAGATGAACACACAACCAATTATAATGATAATTAAGTTAAATGAACTTAATTCAAAATAATAGTACTCATGTTCTTGGCTTTAATCCTGGAAAGGGAGTTTCTATCCACTCATAGTCATAAACATGATCCAAAAGGTTGAATACATGAAGTAATCTAAAATAAATCTAAAGAAATAATGCAAAACCTAAAAAAATGTGTAATAGCTTCTAATTGATGTTTCAATATGTCCAAAGATAATTAAAAACATGTACAATGATGTATTTATAGCACAAGGGTAAGCCAAATCCGTGTGGGATTTAACTTGCACTTTTGGCCGTGTGTGAAATGGACCTCGTAATGCACTTGCTGCAAAAGGGGAGTGAATATTGTGCCAATAACTGTGGAAATGAGATATGGAGGTAGTGATACTAGCTCTGTAATGGATATCTACTGGTCGCGACGCGAGCTTAACACGAGTGCTCTCTGGAAGTTGTCTCCAAAATATTTTCTAAGTGTTCCTTGCCCATCCTTTTATCCAAGCCTTTGTAGAGTGTTTCCCATTGATTTCCATCCTTTAAATTATCCATATCACCATATTCAGCTTAAAAATCTTCCTACATAATAACATACCACACATTAGAGATCATAATAACAAAAGATCCATAACGATGAATAAAAAACACAAGCTAAAACTAGGCTTGCTCATGTTGAATTTTAACTTATTGTTTTGACTCTTATCTTGATCAATTGAACTTTGCACATTACCAACAAGTATATAATTACACATTTAAACCATTAGGAACTTATTGAACAAATTATAATCCAACGGATAGACTAGACAAGCACCCAACTCATGCTAGTAACGCTAGTTTCCTCGATTAAACTCTAAATGACTCAATTAAGTACACAATTACTTGGAATTCACTTTGAACATTGTAAATGCCACACTTGGATACTTAGATGCTTGTTTATGTCATTATCACACATAAATCATATGAATTTCTCTCAAAACATGACTAAACAAGCTAGAATAGTCACACTAGAATGCATAAATACACCCAACATCAAACCCCAAAAGTACCACAAAGCCTCTTTCTAAAAGAGTAAAAAAAATTGGTTGGGACATTCACCCAACCATGGCCAAAACCAATATCAAAAAAGAATTAAAAGTGTCTAAATAAATCCATAAAATGAAATAATGTCTTCCAAAATGATAAAAGCTCACCAATACAGTCCAAATATTGATACTAAATCTGCGTGCTAAATAGGAGTAGAATGGCCAGTTCCTGCATAGCGTGGGTATACAGCTGCCAGTAGATATGGTTAGCGAGTGACCACTAGAATGAATTTCAGGATAAGATTAAAATAATTCTAGTTATAAAACCAAGTAAAACCATCCAGAATACATACAAACATACATTTATAAGTGTCGAGAAAAGAAATTGGGTTTAACATGCATTGAAAACCTTTTTACCTAGTATATGTAGCTTGACCTTCCTAAACCACCTACGAGCGATATGGGTTCAGATCTCCATACTGAAACAGCAATATATGTGTAGCCGCACAACCAGGGAAGTATCCCATGAGATTACTAGTACATTCCCTAATAGTGTGACATCATGAACACGATCCACTAAGACAAATCTTCATATTGGCAAATATGAGTTTCTAGTTTTGGTCCCCTCGTGACCGCCACCTTTCATGACTTTTCTACACACCTCGCTATTAATTTCCAGTCGAAACATTTCTAAAAAACTAACCAAATTCATATACCATTTTATTAACCAAGGCAAATGTTAGTGGTATTGTCATACCACCCCGTACTTGCAAGTAATATCTATTGCCATACCATTTGGGTTAAGGGGACTTTCAAGTTCCCTTTCATATACCACATTAAACCACTTGGGAGACTTCCATGTTCTCCACAAGCATAATAATTTGAACTTTAGACTTTTCAAACCATGTAAACCATGCAAAGTTCCTTTGCCAAGTTTAAAACATGCTAGAGTTCCATTAGAAAAAGTCAATGCAATGAACATATCTTTAAAGCATTTTATCAAACACCTTGGGGGCATAATATAACCAAATTCCAAAGACCACTAAACCATTACAATGCAATCCAATTATCCAAAATCACCATTAATGCATATAAAATTATAATTAAAATCATAAAAAACCATAACCAAGCAATTAATATCAAAACATCCAAATAATAGTTAAAATCCATAATCATGAAATACTAAGAGTATCAAACACTGCCTACTATATGAGTTCCTGATATGACTTGTACCAAGACCTTATGACTCATACCCCTATGTTATACCCATTATAGTGACCAAAACTATCCTACTAACAAAACTGGTCAAGATACAACTGGACAATACCACTTGTACCCCAACATACAACTCGTACCCATGAGTTGTATTGGGTTTAGAGAATGGAATTCCAAGAAATTGTCTAAGGGTCAAAACCCAGGATGTTTCATTGAGTCACATGCTATCGCAATCAAATAAGTGAAGCAGGACTATGGCCAAATGACAACTATATTAAATCAAAGGCAGCCTGGCACTCTTCCTAGTAATACGATACAGAATCCAAAAAATGATAGTCATTTCCATGCCATTAGCACTCGGAGTGGTAAGACCACCATGGATCTCCATGTGGTGGATCTGCATGTACCCACCATGATCAATTTAATTAATGAAGATGATCCTACTGATATTGAGAGTAGTAGAAAGAAAATCAAACAAAAAGATAAGGTTCATGATCCTATTTTGAAGACTATCCCAAGAACTCTCCCTTCTTTTGCTTAGAGATTAAAAACAAGCAAGAAGAAGGTAAATATCAGAAGTTTTTCTATGTTAAAGGATTTGTTTTTGTTAACATTCCACTTGTAGAGGCAGTGGAACAAATGTCTGGCTATGTAAAGTTCATGAAGAATTTAACCACCAAGAAATGGATAGTTAGTTATGAGACAGCTGACAATGTTTATCACTATAGTGTTGTTGCTACTAGATCATTGGTAGAGAAGAAGGCGGCTCCTAATTCTTTCACCATCCCTTGTACTATTGAATCTTTTAAATTTTCTTCAAAACTATATGATATAAGAGCTAGTATTAATCTCATGCCACTAGTGGTGTTTAAGTAGTTGGGGTTAGGAACACCAAAGCCTATATCTATAAGACTAGTGATGGCAGACGGGATGGTGAAAAAGCTAGTTGGTATTCTATGAGATGTATTGGTGAAAGTGGCTTCTTTTATATTTTCTGTTAATTATGATACTGGATTGTGAAGTGACTTTCAAGTTTTGATTATTTATACAGACGGGATGGTGAAAAAGCTAGTTGGTATTCTATGAGATGTATTGGTGAAAGTGGCTCTTTTATCTTTTCTGCTGATTTTATGATACTAGATTGTGAAGTGACTTTTAAGTTTTGACTATTCATGCAGGCCATTCCTAGCAACATGAAGGAATTTGATTGATATGGATTTAGGATATCTGATATTCTGATTCAATGATCAGAAGGTAATATTCAATGTATGCCAGTCCATGGGATAGCCGGATGAGTTAAAGGTAGCATCTGTGATTGACATTTCTAATGAGGAGATGGTCTCATTCCATGATCTTGATGCAGTAACTAATTGGGATGATACTTCTATGGTTGTTCGTATTGAATAAAGGTTGGGTCTTGAAACCTTAGCAGTAGTGATTATAAATTTTGACATCAATAGTATTGAATACTATGATAAGATAGTATGTGCACTTGATGGAAATGATTCTTATAGTTTTGTACCAAAAATCTTGATATGGATATGAAAAATAGAACCTCTCTACCTTCTCGACCATCTATGAAGGAGCCACTAGTCTTAGAGTTGAAGGCCCTCCCTTCTCATTTATGATATTCATTCTTATGGGGCCAATAATACTTTGTTGGTAATCATTACAGTTGACTTGATGCAAACAGAAATGGAAGATTTATTATCAGTGCTACAGAGATTAAGAGGTCCATTAGTTGGTCTATTGTAGATATTGTAGGTATCTCACCTGGTCTTTGTACTCATAAGATCCAACTTGAACCGGATTGTGTTTCAAGTATAGAACATCAGTGTCGGCTTGATCACCATATGATAGAGGTAGTGAAGAAAGAAATAATCAATTAGTTAGATGTTGGTGTAGTATATCCCATTTTCGATAGCAAGTGGGTCAATCCGATACAATGTGTTTCGAAGAAGGGTAGTATTACTGTGCCTGATGATAAAATTAGTTAGTGCCAATGAGGCTAGTCACAAGATGGAGAGTGTGCGTAGAGTACAATAAACTGAATACATGGACCCAGAAGGTCCACTTCCCCATGCCCTTTATGGATCAGATGCTTGATAGACTTACAGGAAAGGGGTGGTATTGCTTTCTGGATGGGTATTCGGGTTTCAACCAAACACTATTGCACCTAAAGACCAAGAGAAAACAACCTTCACGTGTCTTTATGGGACCTTTGCATTTAGACGTATGCTATTTGGGTTGTGTGATGCTCCAGCTATATTTCAAAGATATATGATGTCATCTTCTCTTATATGGTAGCATACACCATCGAAGTATTCATGGACGATTTTTCGGTAGTTGGTATTTATTTTGATCATTGCTTGGTTCACTTGGAAAATGCTCTTTGTAGGTATGAGTAATACAACTTGGTACTTAATTGGGAAAAGTGTCATTTCATGGTTAAAAAAAGCATTATGCTTGGGAACAAGATTTTGTAAAGAGGTATAGAGGTAGACAAAGCTAAAATTAAAGTGATAAAGAAATTACCTCCGCCAATTTTTGTGAAGGGTATTCAAAGATTTTTGTGACATGTGGGTTTTTACAGGTGATTCATCAAGAATTTCTCAATGATTTCAAATCCTCTCTACAAGCTTCTTGAGAAAAAGGTGAAGTTTGATTTCGATGAAGCATGCTTGAAGACTTTTGAATGTCTAAAAGGGAAGTTGATGATGACTCCTATCATCGTGTCCCCTAACTGGTCCTTGCTATTTAAGATCATGTGTGATTCAAGAAGAGTGGACTTAGGTGTTACCTTAGACCAAAGAAGAGAAAATATCCTTCATCTGATCTACTATGTTAGTAAGGAATTAAACCCTGCTCAAAATAACTACACAGTTACTAAGCAATAGTTGTTAGCAGTGGATTTTTCCTTTGAGAAATTTTGGTCTTATCTGATTGCGACAAAGGTATTAGTGTACACTGATGATGCAGTTTTGAGGTACTTGATGTCATAAAGGATGCAAAGCGTAGATTATTTAGGTGGGTTTTTTTGCTTCAAGAGTTATATTTTTAGGTCAAGGACAGGAAAGGCACTAATCAAGTTGCAAATCATTTTTCTAGACTTAAGGAGGAAGCGATGCAGAGATTTGAAGATGTTCTTAAAATTGATGATAGTTTTCCAGACAAACAAGCATTGGTTGCTTCCCAAGATCTAATTCCATGGTTTGCTAACTATGCAAATTATTTAGCAAGTGATGTAGTCCTAGAAGATCTGTCCTTCCAGCAAAGAAAGAAATTTATGCATGAGTTAAGGAAGTTTTTCTGGGATGAACCTTACTTATTTCGAATCTATGCAGATGGGCTTATTTGTAGATGTATCCCTGAAGTGGAGATGATGAGCATCCTTGAGTCTTGTCATTCTTCACCTATTAGGGGTCACCATGGAGGTACCTACAAAGCCTACAAGATGTTACATGTAGGTACTTCTGGCCTACAATATACAAGGATGCTCATGACTTTGCTTCAGCCTGTGACCAATGCAATGCCAAGGTAATATCTTAGATGCCATGAACCTCCTATGACCCCTATTTTAGAATTAGAGTTGTTTGATGTATGGGGCGTAGACTTCATGGGACCCTTTGTGAGCTCTTTTGGTATGAAGTACATTCTTGTGGAAGTGGATTATGTGTAAATATGGGTGAAATCGGTTGCACTCCCCAATAATGAAGGAAGAAGTGTAATCGCTTTTTTTAAGAAGTATATCTTTCCTCAATTTGGCACACTATGTGCAATCATTAGCGATGGTGGGTCACAATCCTGTAATCGCCTATCTAATAGCTTACTTAAGAAGTACCAAGTGAAGTATAAGGTGGCAAAGCCTTACCATCCGCAGATTAGTGGACAGGTTGAGGTGTCCAACCGAGAGATAAAGTCTATTTTGGCGAAAACTATGAATTCCAATAGGACTGATTGGCCGAGTAAGTTAGATGATGCATTATAGGCCTAGCGAATAGCGTTCGAGACTCCTATAGGTGCTTCTCCTTATTAGTTGGTGTATGGAAAGGCATATCACTTGCGCGTTGAACTTGACCATAAAGTACTATGGGCATTGAAGAAGTTGAACTTTATGTGGCAGGATGCAGCAAAGGCAAGAATAGGTAAGGTGAATAGTAGAATTAATTGCGACTCCGGGCTTATGAGATGTCATGACCCGAACAAGGTCTTAGCCATGACAGGTATCTCATGTCCCACATGGACCGGATACCACCCCCTTTACCTAACTGAACCAACACAACACCCTCAATTGGCAGATGAATTCCACTCATATAAGAAGATAGCATATAATAAAACTAATAATTGCTCATAATAGGTCTATACCAACCATTGGTACAGGACAACCGTACGTCACCAAAGTAATCAACCAAACCACCTAAGTCCAAAGTAATCTAACAAAGCCTTTACAAAACCAAAATCAATAGAATGTCGGGATATGCCCCCAACAGTAGCCAAAACAAAGTCTAAACAAGGTCTATGACATAGTAAATAAGGACCACGAAATGAATCCTTCCGAAGTATGGAAACACACCACTTCAATGTCAACTCACAAACTAACACAAAAACCTAATCACTGCACAAAAAATATAGAAGAAGTTCTAGTGACTGCATTGGGTGGGAATACAACATCTGGAGACCTTTAGCGGTTGGAGTGCTAGCATGTAATACAGGGATAGAGGAACAAAATAATACCATGATAATAGTTCCAAAACCAATACAACTTTCAAAGCATAGTGTAATGTGAAATACATATACATAGATAATACCACATGCTAGGGTAGGGAACAAGGCTTAGCATGAACTTCGAAAATCATAACTTGGGTTGTGTAGCTTAACTATTATAAAAAAAAGAAACCCATGGGCTATGTGTGCCCAACTCTCTCCTAGCTTCAAGGGCCTCAGTGCGTGTAGCCACATAAACTAGAGAATATCCATATCCGTATATGCTTTTATGAGGGAGTCGAACCTCCCGGCATAGTCAAGGTGACTTAGACACCAATGTATACAATATAGGGTACTTAAACATCCCATTTAGATTTTTATTAGGGAGACCCAAACCACCCGGTCATTTAGACACCCACATTGGCTAGCGGTGTTTACAAAGTTAGTCCTTCAGACTCCACTTTCAAGGTCCGGCTACACATCCTGCTATAAAGACCAATTCAAACATTCATTACATACACATAACCATTAATCCAATTACGTACCAAAGGAAACCTGTTGGTATCATAATACCAACCTCACTTCCAAGCATACAAGATGTCATAACAATTATTAATCATCTTGGGACTCAAACCCATTTGGTAGTTCAAATCAATGAATGGCCAATAAGACTTTCATAAAACCATTTACCAATTATTATCATTCTTAGGACAATGCCTTATTTCAAAACACTATTCAATTCAATTTGTGGCCATCTAGACCTTTACAAAATCATTTATCCTCCATTAACATTCGTATGCCAAGCATTACTCAAAACACAATTTAAACTTGTGACAAGATCATTTCCACTGACAATTTCACAAATAGGTTGAGGGCATACCATTATAAAAGCCAAAACCCAACAAATTTAGGGTTAAACTTGACCCTTTTGTTAAACCACAATTCCCATGCACCTAAATGCACAAAACCATTATCAAAACACATGTAATCATAATTTAAACCATGCCAAAACAGTACTCAACATAATACATTCAAACTCTCAGCCATGGATTTCAAAACCACCATTAATAACTCATGAAAATTGCTCTAAACATATGGTTTTAGAGAACTAACATTAAGGAAAGAGTCACATGCCTGAGATACAAAGATTGACGGAGATAATTCGATCTTTAAGCCCTTAGATGACCACTTTGAAGAAACCCTAGCCCAATCTTTCTTGAAAAGTTTTAGAGAGAGCTTAGAGAGTGTTTGATCTTGTAAAGTGTGTAATGGATAACGAAGAGGTGTTATAAGATGTGGGGTCTTAAGGGCTTGGGGTGGGAAATGTCCATAATACCTTTAGCATGAAAGTTGTAAAACGTGCGTAGGTAGCTACTAGTCAAGCCATTGAGCTGTCAACATAACATACGACTTTTACCATTGAGTCATCACCAAGACCAAAAATTGGACACCACACACCGTCCAACTTACAACATCCTAGTCCCATCATCACTAGACCATAGACTTGTATGGTTTAGCCATGACCAACATAGAACACCAAGGTCTTAGACACTGGACAACATATGACTAAACCCTAACGACTTGTCACATGATTATACGACTAGTGAGGAGTCGCTCATAACCATGATAGAACTTGTCCAATAACATAACGGTTTGGTTAGACTTAGGTCTCTAGACCCGTAACCATGCTATAAAAATCGTATGGTGAGTCATAAGAAGGGAAAAGAGCCCAAAGCTTAGGAAATTTACAATGGTCTAAAGTCTGGGGGCATTTTAGTCTCCCTCACTTAGGATCATTAATCCTCAAATGATGGTATAGGGTATTGACTAGCACGATTAAATCCCAAATACCTCTACTCTTACCATTAACAAAGTTTGAAAATAAAGACTTCAAGGAAATCAATCTTTTCTTTAACAGAGATAGAAAACAATGACGTTAGGAATACATACATACCTCAAGCAAAAATATTTGGAATTAGGAATAGTAATGGATACTTGGACTTCATTTCCTTCTTGGCTTCCCAAGTGGCTTTCTCAAACTTTGGTTTTTCCATAGAACCTTCACCTAAGCCACGTCTTTTGTTCATAACCAATGAACTTATCGATCCAAGATCCTCACTGGAACCTACTTATATGACAAAAAACCCAAAATACCAATGTTATCTAAAGGAACAACCAACAAAGGATCACCCACACATTTCTGCAACATGGACATATGGAATACTAGGTTAATGGAACTCATGCTAGAGGAAAAATCCAACTCATATGTAATGATACCATCCCTTCTTAAATCCACACACGGTACCACATACCATGGACTGAGCTTCCCCTTTTTTCCAAATCACATTACTCCCTTCATGGGAGACACCTTTAAGAATGCTAAATCTCCAACCTTAAATTCCAAGTCCTTCGCGTTACATCTGCATAGGATTTTTGACATTCTTAAGCCTATCTCAAATCACCTTCACCTTCTCCATATCTGGGTGAACCAAATCTAGGCCAAACATCTCCACTTCACTAACCTCGAAGCACCGAATAGAAGACCTACACCTTCTTCCATACAATCCTCAAATGGATCCATACCAATGCTAGAATGGTAACTATTATTATAGGCAAATTCAATAAGAAGAAAATGGTCAAACCACCTACCACCAAAGTCAATTACACAAGCTTGCATCATATCTTCCAGAGTCTGATTAGTTTTTTTTGCTTGTCCATTTGACTGCTGGTGGAAAGCAGTACTAAGTTTTACATTAGTCCCAAAACCACACTGGAAAGAGCACTAGAAATACAATGAAAATTAAGTACCACAATCTAAAATGATTGAGACATGCACACCATTCAAAATACAACCTCTTAAAGGAAAAACTTTGCATAGTCCTCGGTAAAATAATTAGTCCTCACTGGCAAGAAGTGAGAGTACTTAGTCATCCTATCCACAATGACCAAAATAGAGTCACACTAATTCCATGACCATGGAAAACCAGTAATGAAATCCATATAAATCACTTCCCACTTCCACATAAGTAACTTAATTTCTCAAATGATCCCATCGGGATGCATGTACTCTACCTTAACTTGTTGAAACACAAACAATTAGCCATAAAGTTGGCTATGTACCACTTCATATTATTCCACCAATATATACCTTTGAGATCATGATATATCTTTGTTGAATAGGGATAAATCGTATACCGTGATTCATGGGCCTCAACCAAAATCTTTCCTCGCAATCCATCTTTGTTGGGAACATACAAACTTCCTTGGCACCTCAGATACTATCACCACCAATCTCAAAGTCCATCACCTTCTTCTTACCCCATATTATCCTTTATTTTCATCAAGAGATGGTCTAATACCTATTTCTCCTTTATTTTAGGACCAAGTGATAGTTGCACCACCTGTTGTAAAATCATACCACCATTCTCAAAGTCTAAGAGACGAACTCTAAGGTTAACCAAATGGTGAATATCCTTCACTAATTCCCTTTTGTCCTAATCCACATGAGCTGGACTCCTCATGGATAACCTACTAAGAGTATCGACAACTACATAAGCTTTATCCGGATGGTAGTAAAGACTCATGTCATAGTCCTTCAGTAACTCAAGCCACCTCTTCCGCCTGAGAATAAGCTTTTTTTTAGTGAACACGTACTGCGGGATCTTATGGTTAGAAAAGATATCAATATGAACTTCATACAGATAGTGACACCAGATGTTCAACGCTAACACCACAACCAATAGTTCCAAGTCATGGTCGGGATAGTTCTTCTCATCAACCTTTAACTATATAGAGGCATAGGCAACCACCTTATCATGCTACATAAACACACAATCCAAACCAACATAGGATATATCACAATAGACGACGAAACCCCCATGCCTTTTAGAAGGGTTAAAACCAGAGATAAAGTCAACTTATCTTTCAGCTTCAAAAAACTACCCTTGTAAGCATTAGTCCATAAGTACTTCACCTTCTTCTGGGTCAACTTGGTCAATGGGGAATCAATGGAAGAGAAAACTTTCATAAATCTCTTATAGGAACCGACTATATCCACGAACCTCTGAATATCGATTGCAATCGTGGGTCTAGGATTTTTCTTAATCATCAAAACTTTCTAAAGATCCAATATGATCCTTTTACTAGGAAAAACATGACCCAAAAATGTAACATCATTCAACCAAGATTCATATTTGGAGAACTTGGCATACAATTCTTGATCCTTTAAGGTCTGTAACACAATATGAATGTGTTCGACATGATCATCCTCACTCTTAAAGCATACCATAATATTATCAGTGAAGACAATCATGACAAATCCATAAATTGATGAAAGACCCTATTTATCAAATCTATAAATGTTGTTGGGCATTAGTCAAACCAAAAGACATGACCAAGAAAGTTTCATTAGGGATATACACCTCCCTAATATTTATTTGATGATACCCAGACCGGAGATCAATATTATAGAAGAATTTGTCACCCTGAAGTTAATCAAAGAGATCATCAGTTCTTAGAAGTAGATACTTATTCTTTACCATCACCTTGTTCAACTATCGATAATCAATACACATCCGAAGAGAAATATCCTTCTTACGCATGAACAAGATAGGTGCACCCTATGGAGACACAACATGATGGGTGAAAACTTTGTCCAAAAGATCCTTTAATTTATCCTTAAGCTCCTATTGTACCCAATCACACACGTAAGTATACGTAGTCTCACCAAGTAGTAAAGTGCCCTTATAAAAGCCAAATAATAATCCCTTAGAGATACATTTAAAAGATATTTAGTTCTAGTTAAAAGTTAAGATTAAATTAGTGCAAAATTATTAAAAGAGTGTTTGAGTTATAAACTGAAAGTAAGTAAACAATGCAAAAAGTAAGGGCTTGGATAATCAATAAAGAGAAACCTAGGGGTAAAGCACTGTGAACAATCATACTAAGATATTGAACTTCATTGGTTAGATTAATTACCTGGGTTGTTGATTCATGGGGTTAATATTATGATCATGGTTTCTCGAGCCTTTAGTCACCTATCTAACTTAGCCTCACAACTACATCATTGAGCGGGGATGTGAGAACTAAGGTAAAAACTTTTATATTTCACCTTATAGTGAACCAAATAGGTCACGTAAGTGTATGTCTATCCTAAGTGTAAATTACAACTTCGTTCCATAGAAGTTTATAATCCTACTGCATTAACCCCTACATTTTATCCTCTTGTTCCTCCTCTCGGTCTCATAAAATGACAATTGATGTATTAAAAGGTTAGCTACTCCTTAAAATAGTTATAACAAGGATAAATAAACAGCCAAGTATGATAATAAATAAAAACCAAATCCATTCAAAGCAATAGTAATCATAATCTTAGCCTTAACCCCGGAAAGGGGGCTTTTAGCCGCTCATCGACATAACTATAATCGCCAAGGTAGAAAACATGTTAAAATCCATAAAAAAACTAAATTAAAGATATAAAAATGTAATTGAATTATTTTCCAGTCTCCCTCATAGTTTAAAAGTCGTCCAAGGTGTATAACCTTAAGTTCAAGTGTCCTATTTATAGGAGTACAAAGCTGCCGAAATTGACCTAGGGTTCACATCGCGGCCTCTATAGCGGTATCTAGTGTGTTCGATGCACCCTAATCATGGAGACACACTTTATTTTGTACATTTTGAATCTTTATAAATGTGTCACACATCGTATATCAGTGTCTAAGCCCCACGACGTGCCTTGGACTTCCAAGAGGTCCGTTTGACGTCAAATCTTATCCCGTGATTTATCCATCCATTCCAAGCATTTTAGTGTTGTTTCAACTTGGTTTCAAGCTTATTTATCATCCATATATCATCATAATAAACTCAACAAAAATCATATAGGATAAAACACCACGGATTATAGCTCAAAACACCACAACATTCAAGACAATGAACTAGAAACTTAATCTAAGAACTAGTTTTGGCCCTTTTGATCTTTAACTTATTGACTGTTGGCTTAATTTAATTGAACCTTGAACACTATAAAAAGTTGTTCCATACATAATTGCACAATAAAAAACTTAGGAACTCATTACACTCACTAGAATCCATCGAGATCAACTAATCAAACACCTAGCTCAAGAAAGTAACTCTAGTTTTCTCATTTGAACTCTAAGTGACCAAATAAGTACAAACTAGTTTGAAATACACCTTAAATATTGTAATCAAGTACGTAAACACTTAGATTCTCAATTATATCATTGTTATCTCATTAATCACACTAGTATTTCTCAAAACAATGGTAAATAATCTCGGATAATGACACTGAAGTGCATAAATCCACCTCAGATTACTACCCCACACTTAAAGACTTGTTCGTCCTTAAAACAATAGTTACTCTAAGCATCATAAGTTGAGGTGAATCAACACTAATAATTAAAGAAATATACTCACGGTAGTACTCCACTGACTACACAAAATACTAGTCCTTACACTAATTATGTTATGTACACAATTGAAAGTTCACAAACACTACTTCAAAATATCCTAGCCTAAAGATTTGACTCACCAAGTTGGAATACTCATGCATATTACTTAATCAAACACATACTACCAATCACCCAACAAACATCAAATGTGTTCCCTTACAACAAGAGAGATTTGCCTAATACCACTCACATAGATACAATTTATAACACAATGGGTACAAGAATCAAATTACGCTCTCTCTCCCAAAGAATTCACAAGTTACACAAGATGAACCATAGGATTTCCCTTAGTGTAGTACTCCACTAATATCAAAATGATGAAGCTTAGGATCAAATACACACCAATAGTGACTATCTTTCCTAAGAACTTTAATACATCATACTTTTCATTCAATTCACCTCGAATAACCAATTTCCACCACTTTTGTCTACCCCTATATTTTATTTTACCCTATATCATTAAGACAATTCACACACAATATGGTGGGAATATTTTCTATTCACATCTTTTTCAATTTGAATAATCTTTTGTCTTTTCATTACACCACTCCCAACCATAACACATCAATTGTACACACCAATAACTACTACTTTGGGCTTCATATTCATATTTTCCCTACTTGAATTTTAAACTCCTTAACTCAATTAACTTTCAACTAAAGTATTTAGGAGCTTTGGATCAAATTATGGCCAGTCAAAGAAAGGGATTAGGGTACATATGATGCTACCAAATAAAAAGTTAAAGGTTTAATGGGGTTAACCAGGATTATCCACAAGGGTAGGTCAAAAAAGGGTATAAACATGGCTATCAAATAAATGCCTATATTATCTCATAAACCTACACTCTTTATTTAACTTAGCATACACTCCTGGAAAGTTATAACATCAAATACAAAATGGAATATACAATAACCTCACACACACATGGAATATTATCAACTCATATAGGATCATCAGAACCTCTCAACCAAACAATCACATGAATTTAACATCAAGTCAATAAGTACAAGAGTCATAATCATGAGCCTAGAAGTCTAAAAAGTAGTAATTCACACGATCAACATGCTTTTATAACCAAAATATTTGCATCATGCAATCAAATATAGCACCAAAAAGAATATCCTATATAAAATTTTGTAAAAATTACTCCAAAAATGGGAATTTCCTTACCCCACACTTAAAAATCTACTTTATACACAAAGTAAACTTTGAAGTAGAGATAGAAATACTCTTTGAGGCCTCTAGGCCTAGCTAGTAGCATCTTTAGACATGAAGGGGGTCTGAGGACCCCATACTGTCTTTGACATGTTCTTTAGCTCAGTTTTTTTTATATTCAGACTTCCCATTAACCTGTGCCTTAACTAAAACAAAAACTAGTAAAGTAAGAAAATGAAAATACTGAAAATAAAACCTAGCTTAACTTGGGTTACCTCCCAAGTAGTGCTTGATTTAGTATCACGGCATGAACCAATCTTTGAGTCAGCTATTTTGCTTCATCCTCTTTTTCCTACTTTGCGGCCATCTTTTTATTCGTTTTTTACCTCTTGAGTGTGAACTTTCAAGGTTAAAAATTATATCAAAATAGCCTTTTCAGTCTCATCAATCTACATCATTTTAGGTTAGGGTGGTTGTGTCTTGGACCACTCGATGAGAAAGTTTGAAGAGGTCTTTGGTGGACTAAACTACACCACCCTACACTTATCCCCTCTAATCACTAAAATTTGCACAAATCTTTATAGTGGGATAGAGTGTTGAGTTGTTTATAAACTTTAAAAATCGCCTCTTCATCATCAAACCTCATTGTAAGTATGTCCCTACTCATATCTATCAATGCTCCTCCCATCGCCAAGAATGGACGTTCCAAGATAGATGGCACTATTTCATCTGTCTGAAAATCTAAAACAATAAAATCAGCAGGAATAATAAATTTACCAACCTTGATGAGAACATCCTCTATGATTTCTTCAGGACGGGCTAAGGTTTGATCTGACAATTGGAGTATCACCGAGCTTGATATTGGCTTCCCCAAACCTAATGTGTTGAACAAGAAGAGGGGCATCAAGTTGATACTTTCCCCTAAATCACTTAGTGTGTGGACTACCTCACTGTTGCTTATTTGAATGGGGAGAGTAAAAATCCTCGAATCCTTGAGATTTTATGGCATCTTTTACATCACCACAGAAATACACTCTTCAGTGAGTGCTACTGTCTTAACATCTTGCATCTTAATTTTATTATTGACCACATCCTTCAAGTACTCAGCGTACTTGGGCGTTTCCTACAAAATATCTAAAATAGGAAGGTTAATGTGCAGCTCTCTAAACATATCAAAGAAATTCTTGAAGCATACATATATTTTTGCTTTTCTCAGCCTCTGTGGGAAAGGTGGTGGTCTCTCCTTCACCTGTTCAACAACTTTTGTTTTTGAGTACTCAGACTTTCTTGAATTTTTAGAAACTTTATCATCTACCCGTTTAGGAACCAACTCTCATCTAACTCAGTTTTCTTTGGAGGTTCTTTATTGAGCTTTTTTACCATTCCTCAAAGTGATTGCCATTACTTTCTTAGAAGATTCAGTATCACTTGGTAAACCACCTTCAGGCCCAACATTTTATGCCTACTGCATTTTTCCAAACAAGTATTCCAAATTCTTTTAAAGTGTTTTCTGAATTTTTAGTTCATCAGCCATTTGTTTTTGGGTGGCCATGATATCCTTTAGCATGTCTTCTATGTTGCTGGCCTACGTGTTTTGTTGTTATTGCTGTTGAAACTACTACTATTGGTTGTTTTATGATGGAATTGGTGGCTGAGTCTGCCATTTTTTATTGTAGGTGTTCCCATAATTCGTCCTTTGAGCATTTCCCACAAATATCAGTGACTCAGGATTTGCACCACACGTGGCTGCAGAATGACCACTGCTGCCACAAACCTTACACTTAATATTTTTTTAATGAATTACACTAGCTATGGATAGAAGCTGTGTAACCCCCAATTTTATATTGCTGAGCTGAGTAGTTCACTAATTTTGTAGGGCAGCAATCTAAGCTGATATAGCAGTAAACTGGTCCAGCTTCAACACACCTGCAACCTTCTTTGGAGAACATTTTGAGTTAGCATGCCACTCGGGATTCCATTGTGCAATCCAGTTCAACAAGGTGTATAGCTCATCATGCATTAATTCCAATGCTTGACCACCTGCAGCTAAATAGAGAAAAAGTTTTGTGTTGTGATCAAATGCCTCAACAAAAGTGTGAGCTAGTACCTCATTGGACTACTGATGATGTGGAAAATCCCAAAGAAGAGCTTTGAACCTGTCCCGTGCATGATATAAGTTCTCATTTGGCCTTTGTTTGATGCTCACAATCTCACTACATAGTATCATAGTCTTGCCAGATGGAAAGGAATCCAATGAGGAATTTCTGGGTTAAGTTATCCTAGGTTGTGATTGAACTTACTGGCTCAGTGTTCAACCATTTATTTGCTTCCCCCAATAGTGATAAGGGAAAAAGTGTCATCCTAACATAGCCATTTATTACACTCGTAGGGATGAATTTATCACTGATCTCCAAGAAGTTCTGTAGGTGGACTTGTGGATCTTCATGTGAAAGCCCCATAAACTATCCACTTCTGATCAAAAGTTGCACCATGTTCTTTTTTAGCTCAAAGTTACCTCTAGCAGCCGATTTTTGAAAAAAGGTCAAATTCATTGCAAGTAGGATTACCACTTAGCAAACTGTCCTGCAGGCTGGTGGATCTTTAGCCATGATTGCAGAATTGTACGGTTCCTCTTGAATTTTCTGGATTCGGTAGAGAAAGATTGGTTTACTCCTTAATTTGTGAAAGAATTACTCGGGTTTGGGGCTTGGTTCAACCAATTCCCTATCCCTTGCCATCTTACTAGTCTGTAATCCTGTTTCTTGCAAATTCAGTACCAAGACCAAGCATAAAGCACAAAAGAAATCTAAAACGTAAAACTAAGACTAAAATAGTTGCCAATTTACAAATTCCTGGCAACGACGCCAAAAACTTGTTGCGCACAATGCCACATGCAAGTGTACGTGGTCTCCAAGTAGTAAAGTGGCCTTATAAAAAGATGAATGTTGATACTTTAGAGACTAATTTAAACAAATATTTAGTAATCATGTTCTTGGCCTTAACCACGAAAAGGGGGATTTTTGCTACTCATCAACATAACTGTAATTGCAAAGGTAGAAAACATGTTTAAATCCTTAACCAAACTAACGTAAAGATATAAAAACCCAAATTAATGTGTTTTCCGTCCTACCTCCAAGTTTTAAAGACGTCCAAAGTGTATAACACTAAGTTCAAGTGTCCTATTTATAGGAGGAAAAAATGTCAAAATTGTCCTTGGGTCCGCGTCGCGGTCTCTATAGCGGTATCTAAGGGATGAGACACACCCTAATCGTGGATACACATAGTTTTTGGTCCAGTTTAAAGATTTCTATGTGTGGGACTCTCCCTATAGTGGTGGATAAACCCCACAAATCGCCTTGGGCTTCCAAGAGGTCCGTTTAACATCAAATCTTGTCCCGTGCTTTTGTCCATTCATTCCAAGCCTTTTGGTGTTCTTTCCACTTGATTTACAGCTTGTGTATAATTCATATATCATCATAATAAACTCACCAAGCATCCTATAGCATCAAACACTACGGATTAGAGCTCAAAACAACACAACATTCAAGATAATTACTTAAGCTAACAACTAGTTTTTCCCATTTTGATCTTTAACTTATTGTTTGACTCTTGGCTTAATTTAATTAAACCTTGAACACTTTATAAAAGTTGTTCCACACATAATTACACAATAATAACCTTAGGAACTCATTACACTCACTGTGATCCATCGAGTTCAACTAGTCAAACACCTAGCTCAAGCTAGTAACTCTAGTTTTCTCATTTGAACTCTGAGTGACCAAATTAAGTACAGACTTGTTTGAAATACACCTTAAACATTGTAATCGATAATGTAAACACTTAGATGACCAATTATATAATCGTTAAAAAATTAAGTACACAAGTAGTTCTCAAAACAAGGCTAAATAATCTTGGATAAAAACACTGAAAAGCATAAATCCACCTCAGATCAGATTCTTTAACTCAAGCCATTCTATACGGGGGAATAGAAATAGGACGCGTATCCACAACAAGATCTATCCTAAAATCAATCTCTATATCGGGAGGAATACCAGGAACATCATCAAGGAAGACCTCGAGGAATTCATTCACCACCAGGATAGAATGAAAAAAGGACCCTTCGAGTTAGAATCTGTAACCCAGAACAGATGATAGAGACACCCATTGGAGATTAATCTCCAAGATCTAAGATATGAAATGAACCTACCCTTAGGATCTAGGGAACCACCCTACCACTCAATAACTGGCTCATTAGCGAATTTAAAGATGACCTTATGGGTCTGAAAATCTAAAGAAGCATAGCATAAGTGTAGCCAATACGTTACCAATATGACATTGAAATCAGTCATGTCTAATTCAAACAAATCCACCAAAGTCTCCCAACCACCAAAAGATACCGTACAACCCCTATAAATTTTTCTAGCAACCACAGAGTCACCCACTGGGATCATATAAAAGAGAGTTCACCCTGAAACAAGTAAATAGTATACATCATGGGAAAAGAGTTTCAATATACCAGTAACAACATCGGGAGATGCCTTGGATTCCTGATGAGAAGCTAGGGCATATAAATGATTCTAGCCAGTGATGGTACAAGAAGCAGAAGCAACACCTTTTGGTGTAGAAGCTAATGAAGAGAAAATTGGAACCTTATTGGCCACAGAAGAAACCTTAAAAGGACAATCACACTGTATATGGCTAACCTAACCATGATTAAAACATCATTTTCTTCCCTTCTCACATTAGCTATGTTGTGGCTGACCATAAAATCTGTAAGAAGGATATGATAGAGTGGACTGAGCCCCACCATCCTAAGATTAGGCACCCTATTCCCTGTACCCTCCACAATACTAAGAAAAATAATCACCCGAATGCTTCAGGTAAGGAGTACTAGCCATAAAGAATGAACTATAACTCACCCACTTCTTGTTAGACCACTTTCTCCCATATTCACCACTCTGTTGTTGGCCTCTACCCGGATCAAGAAATCTAAATTTTATGCTCTGCCTCTCACCACTATCATCTTTCTTCTTTTTT
This sequence comes from Capsicum baccatum var. pendulum, assembly GCA_030864225.1. Classification (NCBI taxonomy): domain Eukaryota; kingdom Viridiplantae; phylum Streptophyta; class Magnoliopsida; order Solanales; family Solanaceae; genus Capsicum; species Capsicum baccatum. Next base: position 166,575,534 of record CM061560.1, read on the forward strand.
TCTTCCTCAACTAGCTACATATACACCATAAGTCAAGAAAAATGCTTATCCTTATTCAACAAGGCAACCTTACTCTGCAAAATCAATTCACAGGATAACCCAGAAGCAAAATTATGCATTCCAGTTGTCATGCTAGACACCAACTCAGGAGCATACCTAGACAACTGATAGAATTTCAAGGCGACACCAACTCAGGAGAATACCTAGACAACTGATGGAATTTCAAGGCATACTTCCTTACCGACATCCTACCTTCACTCAAATTCACAAATTCCTTTGGTTTCACCTTGCTCAGCTCCTAAGAAAAGATATAGTTCAAAAAGGCAGTAGAAAAGTCATCCCATAGTGTAGAGTCAACATCACCTCCCTTAGAATACTCCCACTCTTTATACCTCTAGTACGACACTTCCTTCAATTGATAGGTAAAAAACTCCACACCTTCAAGATTTGATGTATGCATAATATAGAAAATCTTCCCCATCTCATCAATAAAATATTGAGGATCCTCATCAACCTTAACACCAGTAAAAATTAGAGGACTCAATGTCATGAATTGGCCAACCCTTATGGCCTCAGAAGATAGATTACTATGCTTGGACTGATAAGCCACCAGCTAAGCCAACACATGAATAGATCAACGAAACTTAGCGTTCGTTATATCAGCTTAAGGAGATCAAATATGGCTAGAGGTAACTGGTGGAACTTCAAGAGGGTAATCGAGAATTAGACCCCTAGATCAAGTCTACACCCCATAAGCAGGGTGTGTCCTATCAGAATTTTCCTCGAGTAGGACAAAGGAGTTTTGAATGAGCTTCAAGTCTTCGATGAGGCATAATCTAAAATGCAAACAAATAGGAATTAGAGAAATCCATGATCTTAGACTCTACAGCTCAAAACAAAACAATAAAAAGGGAAACATTCCTAAATACTTCATAGCTTCTCTCTTATAAGTCTGGTGAGCTACATACCCATAAAAGAGACTCTACTTGTCACATCTTTTTTTACACCAACTGACAATGAACCTAGGCTCTAATACCAACTTTATCATGAACAAAACTAGGGCCTGGCCAGGATGGGTATCTCAAGTCTTGCATAGAGCAGAGACCACCCTATTTACCAAATCAAACCAACACAACACCCTCAAATAGCAGATAAGTTCTAATCATATGACAAAATAGCACATAACAAAACTAATAATTGTTCATAATATGTATATACCAACTGGTAATGGACAAACGTCCATCACCATTGCAATCTACCAAACCACTCAAGTCCCAGTAATCCAATAAAGCCTATTCAAAATTGAAATTAATAGAATGTCGGGACATACCCTCGATATTGGCCAAAAAAAATTATAGGCAAGCTTTATGAAATAGGAAATAAGGACCATGAAATAAAGCCTTCAAAAGTATGAAAGATTGCCACTTCAATGTCAACTGATGAACTAACTCGAGCACCTGATCACTGCGCAGGAAAAGTAAAAGAAGTTTCAGTGCCTGTATCGCATGGGGATACATCATTCGGAGATGATTAGCAGCTGGTGTGCTAGCATTTAACTTTAGGATAGAGGAACAAAAGAATGCCATGATAACATTTACAAAACTAATACAATATTCAATGCAAAGTATTATGTGAAATAATAAACATATATAATACCATATGTTGGGGGTAAGGAACAAGGCTTAGCATGAACTTTGAAAATCGTAAACAGAGTTGTGTAACTTAACCAAAATAAAACAAGGCACCCACGGTCTATATAGGTCCAGCTCTTCCCTAGTTGGAGGGGCTCCAATAAGTGTAGCCATACAAACTAGAGAATACCCATATCCATATATGTTTTTATAGGGGACTCAAACCTCTCGACATAGTCAAGATGACTTAGGCACCAATGTATATAATATGGTGGACTTGAACCTCCCATTCATATATTCATTTGGGTGACTCAAATCTCCCAATCATCTAGACACCCATACTGGCTAGCATAGTTTATAGTGTTATGCCATCGGACACTACTTTCACGGCTCGGCTACACACCCCTCTTTAAATCTCAATTCAAAACTGCATTATATACACAAAAACAATAATTGAATTACTTACCAAAGGCATCCCATTGGTAACTGACATGACCCAAATTGGGGCCTTGTCATAATGGGCATCCCAAGTTTAATCAGGATCAGAGACCTCCTTCATTACCCTACCCAACATCCAGCTATCTACCCTGAGTTGGATGAATTTTGAACATATAACAAAATAGCATAACATTTCACATAGAGACTATAGGATAGGATCATTACCATGACCAACCCAATCGAGTCCAACCGTCCAACCATACCAAGCAAAACCAAAACCATAATTCTGACCATAACTAAATAAGTTCCATTAATAATTAAATATATAATCCCAAAATAAAAGAGGATAGAATAACCAATAATACAGTCAGCTCATGTCATCCCCAATACACTAATACCGATCCCACCTATACCAACCCATAGTAGTTCCACAAAAGCCTCTAACCAAAAGAATACAAAAAATTTGGTTGGGACATGCCCCCGACCATAGAAAAAGCCAATATCCATGAACAATCAAAAGTATGAATAACATCGATGAAATGGAGCCTTCCAAAAAGATGGAAGCTCATCACTTGAATCCAAAACTGACCCCCAAATGTCCGAATGCTAAGCAGGAAGAGTAGAAAGGTAGGTTCCTGTATCGCGTAGCGATATAGCCACTCGAAGATGGGTTAGCGGGTGAATGCTAGCGTGAATTTAGGATAAGGATAAAATAATATCATTTAAGAAAACCAAGTAAAACTATACATTTCCACAAAACCCATTCATACATACAAACATATATATATATATATATATATATATATATATATATATATATATATATATATATATATATATATATATATATATATAACCATGACAGGAAAGAGAATTGGGTTTAGAATCCATTTAAACCTTTAACATGGGTATGTACAGTATACCAAGAGGAGTCCCGTATACATCCTAAGTATCATATAAGGTCTCCATAACCTACACCTCATGTCGGCAAATATGAATTTTCAATGTTCGTCCATTAGACTCCCACCTTCACAGTTAGCTTTCACACCTTGCTATTATTGCCCAATTAAAACCATTTTCAAACCAAACCATTATTCCAGTATTATTAACGAAGGATATTAGTAGTGGCATCGTCATATTGACTATAACTTGCAAGTATTGTCCTTAGACAAACCTTTTAGTGGTCAAGGGATTCCCATGCACCCATATACTCTGTTATCCAATTAACTTGGGGGATTCCCATGTACCCCACAAGTATTCATTACCATATTAACTTGGGGGATTCCCTTGTACCCTATAAGTATATTAAGAAAAACCATTCCAAAACTATTTAAACTATTTAGGGTTCAATTACCAGGTTCAAACCATACAAAAGTTCCATTAGAAATCCAATGACATGGTGAAATCATTATCATAGGCAATTTATCAAATATATTGGGGGAATTGTATTTCCAATACCAGAGCCAATTACCAAACAACCATTCCTATATAACCAACTATCTAAAAACACCATTAATACATATATAAATATAAATAAAACATGTGAAAACCATAACCAAGAAGTTAAAACCAAAACCCCAAATCATATTTGAAAAACCCAAAACCATGCAATAATCAAACCATGAAAACATTGTATAAAACCATGCCTTTAGTTAGAAATAATGATGAGGGAAGAGAACATGCCTTAAACCAAGATTACTAAGGAGGGAAATCACCAAGACAAGCCCCAATTTACTCCTAAAGATAAAACCCTAGCTTTTTTTCCCAAAGAACACTAGAGAGGATTTAAGAGTGTTTTCTAAGTGTTTATGAATAGAATAGAAGGGAAAATAACCTCCCAAGTGCAATATAAGTCATGGGACCTTATTAGGATAAATGGAAAATGGTTTAGATTGACCTCACTTAAACTTCACTCAATTTCCGTCATAGGGTACGATTGACCCTTAAGAGTCGTACCTATCCTGTACGAGTGGTACCCACCTTTCATACCCTAGGGTTTCTTCCTTATACCCAACACTGTCCAAGGTATGACACATAAAAACCTAAGTCATAACTAAGGTATGACTAGTACCCATAAACCTTACCCCTGGCAGAATAAAATCTAGGAGGTTTTAACACCGTCCTCTATACGAGTACTAGGTATGACTAATACCCTGGCTTACTGCCCTTCGTGAGCCACTCGTGCTCAGATCTAACATAAGTTACCATAGTTAAGGTTAAGTAAAGTAACAAAACAACCCGTCTTCATTGATACAACTCGTACCACCCAAGTCATACCCATTCCAATAACTAAATCCAATCCGCCAACCAACACTGGTCAGCATTTGACTAGACCATACCACCCATACCCAAGTGTATGACTCATTCCTCTGGTCGTACCCCTTCGAAAGACTAAAAATCTAGGAAATTTTCTAATGTACAGAAACCTAGGTGTTTTAATCTTCCACACTAGGAACATTTGTCCTCGAATGATAGACAAGGTAGGGGTAACCACACGTATGAGTCATTGCATTATCAAAAATATTCCCAATTTTTAACAAAATTTGAAAACAAAGATGCAAAGATATCAACATTTATATTAACAAACTCAGAAAATAAAGATGTATTGAAGAACACATACCTTCTGCACAAATTCTCGAAGCAGAAAATAGATGTGAATACTTGGATTTCATCTCCTCTTTTGCCTTCCATGTAGCTTCTTCCACCCTATGGTTTTTCCATAGAACCTTAACCAAAGCCACGTCATTGGTTCACAATCAATGAAGCTGTCTATATAAGATCTTAACCAAGACCTCTTCATAAGACAGAGAGTCTGAGATACCCTACTCCTCTAAAGGAATAATGGAAGAACGATCACCAATGAACTTTCTTCACATGGAAAGATGAAATACCAAATGAATGGAGTTCAAACTATAAGGCAACTCTAATTCATAAACCACTTTACCAACCTTTCGCAGAACCACATAAGGACCAATAAATTGGGGACTGAGCTTTCCCTTCTCAACAAATTGTATTAATCCCTTCATGGAGATACCTTTAAAAATATCCAATAATCAAGCTCAAACTCCAAGTCTCTATGCCTTAAATCGACATATGACTTTTAGTGACTTTGGACAGTCTTAATCCTATCCCAAATCACCTTCACCCTTTCCATAGCCTGATAAACCAAGTCTGAATCGAACATATCTACCTCACCAAGCTCGAACCAACCAATTGGAGATCTATACCTCCTACCATACAATGCCTCAAAAGATCCATACTAATACTAGAATAATAGCTATTATGGTAGGAAAAATCTACCAAAGGAAGATGCTCAACCCAACTACCATCATAGTTATCACACATGCCTGAAGATTATCATCCAATGTTTGAATTATCCTCTTCACTTTTCCTAAAGACCACGGATGAGAAATAGTACTCAGAATAACCTTGGTACCCAAGTCTTTATGAAAAGACTACCAAAAATGAGATGAAAACTGCATACCACGATTAGAGATAATCAAAATAGGTACCCCATGCAGTTTCACAACTTCCTGAAGATACAACTTTGAATAATCCTCTGCCTAAAAAGTAGTCCTCATTGGCAAGAAGTGAGCATATTTCATCATCCTATCCACAATGACCAAAACAGAATCAAATTAGTTCTGATACTAAGGAAGACCGATAATGAAATCCATATTGATTATCTCCCATTTCCATTCAGGAAAATCAATTTCTCGATACAACCCACCAGGCCTTATGTGCTTAACTTTAACTTATTGACATGCCATATACTTGGCTATAAAATCAACCATATCTCTTTTCATACCGTTCCACCAACACATCTCCTTGAGATCATGATACACCTTCATCAATCCAAAATGTACAATATAGCATGATTTATGAACCTCAACCAAGATCTTTTCCCATAAAACATCGACATCAAGAATGGACTACCTTACTTGGTACCGTAAAGTACCGTCACCAGAGATCTCGAACACCATTACCATTTGCATACCCACATTTCTCTTGATTTTTATTGAGATAGGATCTAGCACTTGTTTCTCTTTAATCTCTACAATAAGAGACGATCAAACCACTTCCTATAATATCATACCACCATCCTCGAAGTTCAAGAGAAAACTCCAAGATAAGCTAAGCGGTGAATATCCTTTACTAATTATTGCTTTCCTTATCCACATGAGCCAAACTCTTCATACACAACCTGCTAAGAGTATCAAAAACCACATTATCTATATCTGGGTGATAGTAAAGACTCATATCCTAGTTCTTGAGAATCTCCAATCTTCTCCTCAATCTGAGATTTGTCTCCTTCTGAGTGAACACATACTATACTCTTATGATCATAAAAGTTCTCTACCTCTACTCTATATAGTTAATGTCACTAGATTTTCAAAGCAAAAACCACTGCCAACAGCTCCAAATCATGAGTTGGATAATTCTTCTCATGCACCTTTAACTGCATAGAAGTGTAGGCAATCACCTTCCTTTGCTACATCAAGACACCACCAAGCCCTGCCCTAGATGCATCATAATAAACCACAAATCCCTCACTGCCCTTAAGCAATGTCAAAATCGGAGCCAAAGTTAGCTTGTTCTTAAGCTTCTTAAAACTCCCTTCATACACTTTTGACTAAGAAAATTTTTCCTTCTTATCAATCAATTAGCTCAAAAGAGATGCTATCATCTAAAAATTTCCATAAACCATCGATAATACCCAGCAAAACCCAAGAAGATCCGAATATTGGTTGGAGTTATGGGTCTAGGCCACTTTTTAAACACCACCACCTATTGAGGGTCCATTGTTATCCCCTCTCTAGAAATAATATGACCAAGAAAAGTCACAGCATTCAACAAAAACTTATATTTAGAGAATTTGGCATACAACTATAGTTCCTTTAAGGTTTGTAGTACCAGACAAAGGTGATTAGAATGATCTACCTCACTCTTGGAAGAGACCAGAATGTTATCAATAAAAACAATGAAAAAGAGATCCAAGAACAGCTTGAAAACCCTGATTATCAAGTTCATAAATGCCGCCGGAGCATTAGTCAAACCAAATGAAATCACTAAGAATTCAAAGTTCCTATATCGAGTATGAAAAATCATCTTAGGGATATTCTCCTCCCTAATAATAAGCTAATGATACCCATACCAAAGATCTATCTTAGAGAAGAACTTGGCACCTTATAACTGATGAAACAAGTCATCTATCCTTAGAAGAGGATACTTGTTCTTAACTGTCACCTTATTCAACTACCTATAGTCAATGAACATCTAAAGGAAACCATCCTTCTTGCACATGAACAACACTGGTTCACCCTACGGGGATATACTAGGATGAATAAACCCTTTATCTAGAAGATCCCTAAGTTGCTTCTTGAATTTTCTTATCTTAGTTGGAGCCATTACATAAGGAAAAATATATATTGGAGAAGTGTTTGGAATAAAATCTATACCAAACTCTATTTCCTTATCTGAAGGAACACCAGGAGGATCATCTGGAAAGACCTTAAGAAGCTCATTTACCACCAAAATTGAATTTAGAGAAGGACTTTCTGAGTAGAATCCTTAATCTGGACCAAGAGATAAAGACAAACCTTAGAGGTTAACCTCTGAGCTCTAAGATAAGAAATAAACCTCCACCTATGATCTAAGGAACCACCCTCCTACTCTATAATTGGTTCTCCAGAAAACCTAAAGAAAACCTTATGGGTTCGACAATCCAAGGATGCATAACAAGAGTGTAACCAATCCATCACGAGACTGACATTAAATTCTACCATATCCAGTTTAAATAGATCCACCAAAGTCCTCCTACCACCTACAGATGCCACACACTTTCTATAGACCCTTTCAGTAATAATCGCATCACCTACTGAGGTAGAAACAAAAAAAGGATATGAGATAACCTCAGGATAAAAACCAGTACATACAACCACAAATAGGGTCACATAAGAAAGAGTGGAGCCCAGATCAAGACGATAATACATGTCACGAGAAAAGAGTTATAACGTACTATTAATGAGATTAGGTGATGCCTCAAATTCCTACTAAGATGTAAGAGCATACAACTTATTCTGGCCTGTACATGTAACAGAAGCAGGAGTAGATGCAGAAGCCATACCACTAGGTACAGGAGTAGAAGACAAAGCAACCAAAGCTTTGACCACTCCCGAATCACCCTTTTTGATAGGATAATTTATGAGCATATGGCTTGGCTGGCTATATTTCAAATACTTATCCTACCTTCGTCATAATAACCCTGATGATGACGACCACAAAATCGACACGGAGGGCATAAATAAGCTGACTAATCCCCACTATCTTGACATTGGGCAATTTGTGCCCAAAAATTATCACCACCTTTTGGAAGCCTCTTACCCAACTACTTTAGGTAAAGGGCACTAGCAGTGTAGAAGAAACCAAAACTTCCCCACTTTTTCTTTGTCCATTTACCTTCATCTCGACCGCTTTGTCGTCACCACTCTGCTTAGAGAACCTATTCCTTTTACCCATTCTTTACCCAAACTCTGCATGTTTCCTCTTTTCTTTCTCCACCTACTATAAGTGGACAACCAACCTCAAAATGTCCATATCCTTGATTACCAAAGTAGTCTTACTTTTATGAAATATATCCTAAGATATCCAAAAATTGAACTTTATCATTATCGCACTCATGTCAGCCACCAAATTAGGAGTATACCTTGGCAGTTGATGAAATTTCAAGGCATATTTCTTGACAGACATTTTAGCTTACTTCAGATTTATGAACTCCTCGATGTTTGATTCCCTCATCTCTTGGGGAAAAAACAATCCAAAAAAATATTAGAAAAAGCATATCATAAGGACAACTCCTCCATATCACCTCTATCCCACTCCTCATACTATTGGTACATAACATCCTTGAGTTGATAAGCTATAAAATTTACACCTTCCATATTTGTGTCCTGCATCACCCAAAATATCTTCTCCATTTCATCTAAGAAAGCCTGAGGATCCTTCTCCACCTTTACACCAGTAAAATTAGGAAGATTTAACTTCATAAATAGTATAACCCTTGTGGCCTTAGCAGATAAGATGCATCCTGCTTAATTTGAGCAACAACTAACTGAGTAATAGTATGAATTAATTGATGAAATTCCATATTAGTCACCTCACCTTGAAGAGGACTAGTAGCAACTAGGGGAACTCCTGAACAATCAGGGATAGGACCATGAGAATGAGTGCAAACTCCAAGTGTAGGATGTACCCCATCAACATTATCCCCAAAAGGGACAAAAGAGTTCCCTTATGTTCTAGATCATCGAGTCATGATCTAACAAGTGAACAACCAAGTATTAGAGAAAAATTCCAGAACTTAGACTCCAAGAATGAAAATAGAATACCAAGAAAGTGAAACATTCCTTAATTCCCTATAGCCTCTCTCTTATGAGTGTGGCGCACTATACAAGCCTAAAAGAGACTCTACCAGACACTGCTTTGTGGACTCCCAATTGACCATAAACCTAAAGATCTGATACCAACTTGACATGACACGACCCTGGGCCTTGTCATAATAGGCATCCTAAGTTCGGCCAGGACTGGAGACCACCCCTGTTACCTAACCCAACCTTCAGTTGCCTACCCTAAGTTGGCTGAATTTTGAACATATAACAAGATAACATATCATTTCACATGAAGACTCTGGGATAGGATCATGGTCGTGACAGACCCAACCAAGTCCAACCATCCCATACAAACCATTGAACAATACCAAGCCAAACTAAAACCATAAATCTAACCATAACCAAGTAAGTTCCATTAATAATAAAATATAGAATCCCAAAATAAAAAAAGATGGAACAACTAATAATACAGTTAGCTCATGTCAACCCCAATAGCAATACCAATATTAAGGCTAACACAAATACTGATACTGACTACACCAACCTATTGTAGTTCCACAAAACCCTCTAACCAAAAGAATACAAAAATTCAGTTGAGATACACCCCCAATAATAGAACAAACTAATATCCATGAATAATCTAAAGTATGAAATAAAATCCATGAAATGGAGCCTTCTGGCAAGATGTAAGCTCACCACTTCAATCGAAAGCTGACCCCCAAGTATCTGAATACTAAGTAGGAGAAGTAGAATAGTTAGTTTCTGCATCACGTGGGGATACAAACTCTCGAAGATAGATTAGAGGGTTAAAACTAGAATTAACTCAAGATAAGGATAAAATAATGTCATTTAATAAAACCAAGTAAAACTATCCATATGCATAAAACCTATACAATATATATAATCGAGTCAGGAAAGGAAACCGGGTTTAGCATGTATTTAAAACCTTTAACCTGGGTATTTGAAGATTAACCATCCTAAAACCACCCACGGGCTATATGGGACCAGTGTAACCCCTTGAATGGGCCCTGATATGTGTATCCCCATGAATCAAAGATACCATAAGATTTAGGGATTCCCATATAACCTTTACTCTCTATGATACATATGTACAGTGTACCTAGAGGATTCTCGTGTACCTCCTAAGTATCATATAAGGTCTCCATGACCTACTTCTTATGTCGTCAAATATGAGTTTTCGATGTTCATCCATTGGACTACCACCTTTATGGTTAGCTTTCACACCCCGCTATTATTGCCTAATTAAAACCATTTTCCAACCAAACCATTATTATTATTGACTAAGACTATCAGTAGTGCTATTGTCATACCGACTATAACTTGCAAGTATTGTTCATAGACAAACCTTTTAGTGGTCATGGGATTCCCATGTACCCATAGACCCTATTATACAATTAACTTAGGGGATTCCCATGTACCCCACAGGTATTCATTATAATATTAACTTAGGGGATTTCCTTGTACCTTGTAAGTATGTTTATTAATCCAAACCATTCCAAAACTATTTAAACCATTTAGCATTCCATTACCAGGTTCAAACCATGAAATAGCTCCATTAGAAATTTAATGACTTAGTAAAATCATTATCATGGGCATTTTATCAAACATATTGGGGCATAGTATTTCCAAAACCAAAGCCAATTACCATAAAACCATTCCCATGAAACCCATTATCCAAAACCACTATTAATACACATAAAAGCATAATTAAAACATAGGAAAACCATAACCAAGCATTTATACCAAAAACCCCCAAATCATATTTGAAAACCCATAACTATGCAATAATCAAACCATGAAAACATTGTATAAAATCATGCCTTTTGTTGGAACTAACAGTGAGCGAAAAGAACAAGCCTTAAACTAAGATGATGATGTAGAGAATCACAAAGACAAGCACAAATTTACTCCTTAAGATGAAACCCTAGCTTCTTTCCCCCAAAAACTCTAGAGAGTATTTAAGAGTATTTTTTAAGTGTTTAAGAATAGAATAATTGGGTATATAACCTCCCAAGTACAATATAAGTCATAGGACCTTATTAGGATAAGTGGGGAAAAGTACAAATTGCCCACTTAAACAACATTTAATTCACATCATAGAGTACGACTGACCCTTATGAGTCATACACATCCTGTATGAGTGGTACCTACCTCTTGTACCCTAGGTCTTCCCCCTTGGTCCCAACAGTGTCCAAGATATTACACGCCTAAAACTAAGTCGTATCCAAGTGTACGACGAGTACCCATAAATCATACCCTTGGCAGGATAAAATCCAGGAGGTTTGAACACCGTGCCCTGTACGAGTCCTGAGTATGACTTATACCCTAGCTTACGGCTAATGGTGAGCCACTCGTACACAGATCCAACCTAAGTTACCAAGTTTAAGGTTAAGTAAAGTAACCAAACAACTCGTATCCACTTATATAACTCATACCACCCAAGTAATACCTATTCCAGTAACTAAATCCACCCCACAAACTAATATAGTCATCATTTGACTGGACCATACCACCCATACCCAAGTGTATGACTCGTTCCCCTAGTCATACCCCTTTTAGAGACTAGAAATCCAGGAAATTTTCTAAAGTCCAAAAACTAGGGTGTTTCAGTATCGTCTTACCAACCCCACTTGTAAGTGTACAAGATCTAATAACCATTATTAATCAATTTGGGACTCAAACCCATTATATAAACAAAGACATTGATTCAATTCAATATTTTAGGGACTTGAACCTATTTGGTATTTTAAATAAATATATGGCCAATAAGGCCTTCAAAAAACCATTTACCAATCATTATCACTCTTAATGTGTGTGCATGTTCGGTTGAGAATCCCATAATGGCATTAGAATTGGAAATGAAATTAACCGTGGCATGTAGTTGCATAAACTAGATAGGTAGTGACTAACAGGCATTACCTAATTCCCAGTATGTATGGAATCTAGAATTTTCTTGGTTGCTTTTACCTAGAATATAGGATAGTCGGTTAGGAGATAATCATAGGCCAATTTTCAAATTATTCCACTAAAGCCTAAATGTCAAACCAAGTGAAATATGAATCCCTTGATCCAAAAGTTGAGCCTAATTGACCTATTTCTGTTGTGTACACCGATTTCACCTTCTCGTTTAACTACAACAAACATGTTCTTGGACCTAGTCCTCCATTGAAACTATACACCTCTACTCAGGCAAATTGCCTAAGTTAAGAGTAGCTATTATAGGGGTACATAGGGAAAAATGAGTATGAGAAAGAAGTGTAGAGAAAAAATGAATAAGGGAAGATGTATTGAAAATAAAATAAAAAGAAAAAATAAAAATTATAAGAAAAAAAGGAAAAGAAAAGAAAAAAAGAAAAATGAGAAAAAAGAACTGCACCCGACCCACAAATAGGTATGAAAGAGAATAAAATGAAGAAATAAGGGTGAAGTCAATAAAATGATTGTAGAAAAAGTGGACAATGAATAAAACATTGTGCCAAGGAGTTTAAGTTATTTAAAAGATACCTAATGTATCATAACCAGCCCCAAGCCTACCTTGTAAGACTAACAAAGCCCTTTAGTGATCCTAGTCTAACCGTTTAAAAATTTAGGTAAAGAAAAGAAGGGCAAGCCTATGGCAGTCTGTGTATAATGATTGGAACTTCTTTGTAAGTATGAGTGTCTCTAGACCATCCCTGAAATAATAAAATAAATCAATCTGAGTAATAAGGACTTCTTTGAATGTGAGGATACATGGGTTACGATGTCAAGTTACTTATCTGTCCAGGTAGTATGTATTACTTAACGTAATGCCATCATTACATTCTTGCCTGTCATATTGTTGCACAAAGTCATTATACACGGCAGTTTTTTTAACAATAAGATATGAGGGGATAAAAAGGTGTTCAAGAGTGAATAATAAATCAACTACCAAATATGTCACAGAGTCTTCAAAATTTAAGCATCGTGCCTTTGTGGGTGTAAATTATGGTTTACCTAAGGACATACAAAATTCTAAGTTGAGGGTGTTGATGCGCCATGGAAAGATAGCATATTCGATGCTTAAAACAAAGAATTTATGCTTTGACTTAGGTTATATTGTTGGATATGATGTGGTTTTGTGTGTTGTATAGGTGAAACAGGTTAACATTGCTGTTGGAATGACAAATGTAAGAAAAAATCTATAAGGAAGTTAAAGTTTGATCTGCCTATGAGTCATTACGTCATTATACGGCTCGTAGCTTGACTCGTTAAGAAGAAAATGGAAAAAGAAAAACTGAGAAATCAAGTAAAAAATGACCAGGAATGATGACTAAAACTCATAAGATGTGGCTATAACTCATAATGAGAAGTCATAAAGAGATAAGTGTTCAAAGCCTTGAAAGTCCAAGTCTCAAGTAATGACGAGTGAAGACCATGAGTCATAAGGATAGGGTACGACTTGTGGTGATGAATCATAAGGATAAAAAAAGTAGGAACCCCTGAAGATCAGCCACTAGAATGCATATGACTGGCAACATACGACTCATAAGGATACCTTATGAGTAGACCATGCGAGTCATAACGAGTGTTGTCTTATTTTTTTTATTCCATTTTTATTAGGACTTTTTTTATTATTTTGAAACACTATAAATACCTTAGAGTTATTCCTATATTATTTCACGAAGTTTTACATTACTTTTGATACTTTTATCATACTTTGATCATTGATATTTTGTTCTTGAGATTTTTGGGTTATTATTCAATTGAAGACTTTGGATTTTCTCTCTTTGATTACTGCAAAATTAGTTACATGTATTCTTTATTGATTATCATGGATTTTCGCATTAACATAAGAGACAAATTTTCTTGACTAGGGTTATGGGAACCCTAGCAGATTATCTATGTAAGCAAAGTAGGAGATTTATCTATTTGACTGTCGTTGCATGTATTGAAATCTTCTTCATAGTTCTATTACAGAGGCTTGGGTATTGCCTATACATGAGATCATCCTTACAAGGGAGTTTGTGATTGGGAAAAGGAGATTATAATAGTAATTTGAGGCTACCAACCCTCATATAATCAACTCGAGACTCAAAATTTGAGAGTTGTACTGAGGTTAAAGACAAGGGACAACAAGAAAATGCCCTGAGACTCACAAGGTAAAATGTGACATCTGTCAATACATTCACAAGATGATTAATAGTACATAGATTGTCAACTTTGCATGTAGAGCGGGAGGTTTAGGTGGATTAAGTATGAGAATCTTGTGTGGTTATGAAGCCAGGGGAACACAACCCTAGTATTCGTCTTCTATTGTTTACAAACCCAAGCATTCAAGTTCTATTACTATTTGCTTTTAACTTCAAATTTCCCCCTTTTACTTTTCTACATTGCTCGTGGATTTTTTAAAGTTTGAGATACTATTCAATATTTTCCCTGTGCATTCGACCCCAACATGATTTGGGTTACTATATTTGACATCGAACACAACATACTTATTTGAAGGTTAGTTCTTGGGCGAGATCAAGTTCCCCTAAATTAAAAATTAAAAACTATCACAGTGAATATGAGTCACGTCATGAGTCATGACGTCTGGATACGAGTCATCTCCATGACTCATAGTCTGAGAAGAGACATAGGGCCTCTACCAAATCCACATCCTTAGTACTCAAACGACAAACTTATCTAACAAAAATCTCCACCGAAACTTCTACATAAGAAAAAGAATCCAAGATACCAACACTTTTGATAGGAACAATAAAAGAAGGATCGCCTACACACTTCTTTAATAACGATACATGGAACACCATGTGAACGGAACCCAAATTCAAAGGCAAATCTAACTCATCAGAAACCTTCACCACTTTCCTCAAAATCAAGTATGGACCAACATAATGGGGCCTGAGCTACTCTTTCTTCCCAAACTTCATCATTCCCATCATAGGAGATACCTTTATGAACACTGAATCACCAACCTCGAACTCCAACTCTCTTTGCCTCATATCCATGTAGGACTTTTAGAGACTTTGAGCTATCTTACGTCTATCCTAAATCAACTTCACCTTCTCTATGGCTTGTTGAAACAAGCCTGTACCAAACAATCTGGTCTCACCAACCTCAAACTACCCAATCGAAGATCTATACCTCCTACCATAAAAAGCTTCAAAAAGAGACATCACAATAATAGAGTGATAAATATTATTATACACAAATTCAATGAGAGGCAAATAATCTGCCTAACTATCTCAAAAATCAATCACACAAGCCTTTAGAATATCTTATTGAGTTTGAATAGTCCTCTTTGCTTATCCATCTATCTGAGGATGGAATGTGGGGCTAAGGTTCACCCTTATGCCAAAGCCTTACGGGAATGAATGCCAAAAGTAAGAAGAGCACTGCGTACCTCGATCCAAAATTATGGAAACTGGAGCACCATGCAATTTGACGATTTCTAGAATAAACAACGTCATGTAATCCTCCCCAGTGTAAGTATTCCTCACATGTAAGAAGTGAGCAGACTTAGTCATCATATCCACGATGACCTGAATCAAATCATGCTAATGCCTTGACCACAGAAGACACATAATAAATTCTATGTTGATCACCTCCCCTTACACATAGGAAACTCAAGCTCTTAAGATATGGCTCCAGGCCTCAAGTGTTCAACCTTCACATGCTGACACACTATAAATTTAGCCATGAAGTTATCCATATCTCTCTTTTTAATTTGGTCCTCCAATAAATCTCCTTCAGGTTATGATACATCTTCGTTGAGCCTAAATGAAATGTATACCTTGACTCATAAGCCTCATTCAAAATACTTTCCCATAGCCCATCAACCTCAAGAACACAAAATCTACCTTGGTACCTCAAGATACTATCTCCATCAATCTCAAAAACAATCACCTTCTGCTGACCCACATTATCCTTAATCTGCATAAAAATAGAATCCAAAACCTGTTTCTCTTTCACCTCAGCAATAAGAGATGACTTTATCCACCACCTCTAGCACGATCACAAGACTATCCTCAGAATATAAAGGACAAACTCCAATATTAGCCAATCGGTGAATGCCCTTCACCAATCCTAGTTTCTCAACATCCACATTAGACAAGCTACCCTTGGACAACTTACTAAGAGCATCAACAACCACAGTATCCTTACCTAAATGACAATAAAGACTCATGTCATAGTTCTTATGTAGCTAAGCTATTTCCGTTGCCTAGGATTTAACTTCTTGTGGGTAAACATGTACTTCAAGCTTTTATGATCTAAATAGATATCAATATGAAAACCATACAAGTAATGACACCAAATATTCAAACCAAACATAATAGTCACCATATCCAAATCATGAGTCGGATAATTCCTTTCATGATCTTTCAACTGCCTAAAAACATAGGTAATAAGCTTGTCATGTTGTATTAAGAAAAATCCTAGTCCCACACACAATGCATCACTGTAAAAAACAAATGCATCAGTACTCTCGAGAAGGGTCAAAATTAGAGCATAAGTCAACTTATCCTTTAGCTTCTCAAAGCTACCCTAGAAGGCATTGGACCACAGAAAATTTACCTTTTTTTGAGTCAACTTAGTCAATGGAGTAGTAATAGACCAAAAAATTTCCATAAATCTCTAATAATACCTGGCTAAACTAAGAAGCTCTAAATGTCAGTTGGAGTCATGGGTTTAGGCCACATCTTAACTGCCTTAACTTTCTATGGATCTACCATAAAGCTCTCAATGGAAATAGCATAACCCAAAAAGGTCATAACATTCAAAAAAACTCACACTTTGAAAATTTATCATATAATTATAGATCCTTAAGAGTCTACAACTTTCCTCAGAGTTGATTTGCATACAACTTTCCTCAGAGGTGATTGGCATGGTCTTTCTTACTCTTAGAATATATGAATATGTCAACAATAAACATAATCATGAATAAATCCAAGAACTACCTGAAAACCCTGATTCATCAAGTCCATAAATATAGTCAGAGCATTAGCCAACCCGAATGACATAACCAGAAACTCATAAAGACCATATTAGGTTTAGAAGGTAGTCTTAGTTATATCTGTCTCCCTAATCTTCAATTGATGATAACCTGATCAAAGATCAATCTTAAAAAATATCTAGCAGACTAAAGTTGGTCAAAGAGATCAACTATCCTAGTAAGAGGATACTTATTCTTCACCATCACCCTATTAAACTATCGATAATCTATACATATTTAAAGGTAACCATTCTTATTGTGCACGAAATTCATGGGAGCACTCCATAGGGATGAACAAGGATGGATGAAACCCTTATTAATACGATCCTTTAACTACGCCTTATGTTCTTTTAACTAAGTCGGAGTTATTCTATAAGGAGGAATAAATATAGTATGGGTATCCAGTAGATGACCGATCTCAATATCTATTTCCCTATTAGGAGGAATACCGGGAAGATCATCAGGAAACACTTTAGAAAATTCATTAACAATAAATATAAATTGCAGAGAGGGAACCTCAGAACTAGAATCTTTAACCCAAACTAGATGGTATAGACGCTCCTCATAAATCACCTTCTGATCTCTAAGATAAGAAATAAAACTTTCCTTAGGAACTAAGGAACTTCCCCCATATTTCATTATTGGTTCATTTGGGAATTAGAAGCTAACCTTATGGGTTCGATAATCTAAAGAAGTGTAGCATGAATAGAGATAATCCATCCCCAATATTATATCAAAATCTATCATATATAATTCAATCAGATCCACCAATGTCTCCCTATCGCCAATACATACCATACAACCCCTATAAACCCTTCTAGCTGTAACAGAATCACCCATCAGAGTAAATATAGAGAAGAGATCAAAAATACTATCATGACCAAAACCAAGATAAACAACCATATAAAGGGTCACATAAGAAAGTGTAGACCCCAGATCAAGTAAACAATATACATCACGAGAGAAAAGTTGTAACGAACAAGTAACAACATTAGGAGGTGTCTCAAATTCCTGATGGGTGGCAAGAGAATAAACATGATTCTGACTAGTACCATTACTAAAAGTAGCACCCTTTGGTACAAGAGTCGAAGAAGTAGAAACTAGAACCTTATTAGCTGCAGTAGCAATATTTTTTGGTGGACAGTTCCTTTGAAAATGACAAGGCTAGACACAATTAAGACATTGATTCCTTCCCTCATCACAATAACTATGGTGCATTTGTTCACAGAATCTGCAAGGATGATAAGATGGAGATGACTAAGCTTTACTAACCTGGGTCTTAAACCCACTATCAACTTGAAAACAACGATCGCAAGAAGGCTTGGGCTAAGAAGCACTAGCTGTGGAATAAGAACCAAAACATCCCTAAGACTTCTTCTTACCCTACTGTTTACCATCTCTACCACTAATCTACTAGGCTCAACCTTGCTTTAAATATTTAAATTTCTAACTCTGCCTCTCTTCTATCTCTATCTATTTCTTTTTTTCATCTTCATCTTACTGCATATACATCACCATCCTAGAGATATCCATGTCATTATTCAATATCACCGTCTTACACTCTTGTACTAGGTCCTAAGATAAACCCATAATAAACTTGCTTATTCTTACCTTTATACTAGATACAATCTCTAAGGCATAATGAGATATCTAGTCAAACTTTAAGGCATACTCGTTTATAGTCATCCTTCCGTACTTCAAGTTCACAAACTCTTCATATTTGGCCTCTCTCAAATCTTAAGGAAAGAAACGATTAAGCAAAGCACTAGAAAATTCCTCCCTCATATCCTGCTTAGCATCATCACCCCTCGACTATTTCCACTTCTTATACCACTAGTATGCCACATCCTTCAACTGGTATGCAGCAAACTCAACACCCTCCACATCAATAACATGCATCACCCTTAATATCTTCTATATCTCAGCCATAACCCTTGAGGATCCTCCTCAACCTTAGAGCATATGAAGGTTGGGGTATTTAACCTTATGAACTAGACAACTCTAGTGACCTCAAAAGATAAAGTAACAGAACCAACACGGTCAGGCTAATGAGACTAAGAAGTTACCAACTAGGTTAGCATATAAATAGATCAACCAAATTCAGTATTAGAAATATCTCATTGGGATGGTAAGGTGTGCACATCATAAATCCAAGAAGCCCGAGGAGGACTAGTAAGGACCAGTGGAACCCGACATAGGCAGTCAAAAGTAGGGGCCCTAGAATAGGTCTGTACTCTATAAGTAGGATGAGTTCCATCCACATTGTCCTCATATGGGATAGTGGAGTTTTCACGAGCATCAAATCTTTGGAGATACATGATCTGAAATATGAACAAATAGAATAAGAGGAGATTTCAAGACTTTAGACTCTATGGCCTAAAATATAGATCATAAGAAAGGGAAATATTCCTAAATACGTTGTAGCCTCTTCCTTATAAGTGTGGTGTACTATACACCCTTAAAAGATACTCTACTTGACAAGTCTTTGTGGACACCCAATTACCATGAACCTACTCTCTGATACCAAGCTTTTCAAAACCCAAACCAGGGCCTATCCATGACGGGTATCCCAAGTCCACTGTGGACCAGAGACCACCCCCTTTGCCTAGCCAAAAAGAACACAATAAAATTAGGAGCAGATGAATTATAAACACATAACAAAATAGAGTTTAGTTTCAAACATATAACAAGACGGTTAAGCAAACAGTATTAAAATAAATCGAAGAACTTTAACATCTATCCCAATCCACAGTAATACATAAAGCCTTTAATAACTAAAAGCAACCTAGACATGAATGAAACAAGACCATAAAAGGAAGGTATTTCAAATAATGGAAGCTCACCACCTTAAATAGACTCATGATCTATCCAAATATGGTTAACATGGTGAGTGCTAGCATGTAACTCAAGGTAGGAATAATATACTGCCAATTCCAAATTGTAGTGCCCTGAAAGTACCCCTTGGACGTCACATGGTGCTTGGGACTATGAATAAACACAAGTTACCAATGATAACTATTTAGATTAGAACTTACATAGAAAATATACTCACATACATATGAATACTGAAAGGAAACAACTTAAAGTCCTAATCTTAAATTACAGTTTAGAACTCTTAATAATCCCTTTAATATGAAAAATATATTTGTCTAAAAAACCTCAACTCTAACTAGAGAGTCACGGGGACAGACCCCAGATAACTCAAATATAAGCTAAAATCAAATAACTAAACAATATTTATGAATGTTTAAGATTCTAATAAGCTATGTACTCAAACTATGAGGACTCACTAAATATTGGGATGCAGGCAATGATTCCCGTGATCGATTGTGCTACTAGAAATAAGCACCAGACCCAAATTATAAGACAATGTAGCATATAAACATATATATGGGTCAGTACTTATGGAATGTATTGAGTACATAGAGGTGAATGCATAAGAAAAATAGGTACCGAGTATACTTTAGATCATGCATGATAATCATAAAGGACTTTCCTTGGACTTGAATGCAACTAAGATCTGAAAAGTTAGAAAAATGAATAAAACAGTTTAACGAAATAGCTTAGTGAGTCATTACGCTTAGTTTTTAAAATCTTTGTTTTTATACTTTCTTGTGGGATATTCTTATAACCGACATAAACCATCTGAGCTATCATGGAGTCCAATGTCTTTCCTAAGTTGGGGAGAGTTATCCACCCCTTGCCATCAGAATAAAACCTTAACTTAAGTGATCACTAAGCTTCATCCATATTGGGAAAATAAGACACTCTGTGGCTAGGTTTTTTATACCTACGATGGATTATAGTTTTCAAAAATTAGGATATGCCCATCCACATTCCCTTCTTAGTGCTAAATACTACTCCCAGATGTATATAAATGCTCATACATAAGAAATCCACCTTAAAATAGTGTGTGGGTTTGTAATTAGAAACCAATGATGCTTCACTTTCTTAAATCATACCCAATGTGTAAAATTATAGATTTCAAACCTTGAATGTGATCGTAAGATTAGACTAAACTTTAATTAGGATTCAATACTTTCAAATTACACTTATAATCTTAAACTTCTTATAACTCAGTAGCTTGTGATTAAATTTTTAAATTCATGCATCAAGTCTTAGAAACTTCATATCAAAGTACCATGCTAAAGACTTAAATTAGAATCTTTCATCAATTCATCAAAATTCAAGTCAAGATAATGAAATCCTATCATAATAGCAATAATGTATGTTAAAACATGAATACAAGGTGTTTCTTGTGCAAATAAATCTTAAGATCACATGATGAGATCATAAATTCAAATATATGGGAATTTGGGTATAAACCCTGGTTTAGAACACAGTAATTCAATTTTAAATTTATGTTTTGGGGCATAAGGATGAAAGATTATCCTTGCTAAAACTCAACATACCTAGATTTTTGCTTGAATTCCTTGAAAGGGACTTTGACTTGGGAACTTTAGAGATAATTTTGAAGGAGAAATCCGAGCCTTCTTTTTCTTGGGAGTGGGAGAAGAAAGAATGTCACTAAGTGATTGAGAGAGGGAAAAATAATACCCCTCTAATGTCTTAAGTTGTGGGTTTTGTAGTTTTTAAAGAGGAGAAGTGACCAATAGTCCGTTATCTAAACAAATAGAAACTTGACCCATCAGTCATCACAAGTCACATTACGACTCGTAACATCTGGTTATATATTGACTTGATAACTCATAAACTTGACAATAACAATAAGGATATGTACTGTTTTGTATACCAGTCATATCTTATGACATGAAACAATTCACTACAACTTGTAGCCATCACTCATAATTTGGATAGAAACTTATGAATCCTACACAATTGTCTCAACTACTCCCACTATACGACTTGTATAGGTTGGTAACGACTTGAAGGGTTGATTTGTCATATGCCAAAAAATATTTAGCTTTCTCACTGAGCAGATTATGACTGAACCACATGACTCGTAAGGAGTCTTCGATAGTTGTTGAGTGAGTCGTAGGTTCTACAATGAACTTTAAAAACACTGGTATTATAATATCTCCTCCTAGGAAATATTTGTCCTCGAATGAGACCTATATAAGATTGGAATTTTGGGGAAAATCATCATCTCAATAATAAATTCTCAACCAAACTTATAACTACCACAAGGTTTCAATTACTCACGAGTATATGATAAGATATGAGAATACTTAAATGGTGTTAAGTAAAAAGAGTTTGCTTAGAATAACAATTTACCTTTGGTGAGGACTGAATTGAAAGAAAAAGAGATTTGGGTACTTATTCATCATGTATGCTTCGGCTTCCAAGTGGTTTCTTCAACCAATTTGTTTCTCCAAAAATCCTTTACTGATGGCACATCCTTATTCCGCAGTCTTTGAACTTGCCTATCCAGAATTTCACTAGGCATTTCCTTCTAGGACAAATTATTTATGACCTCAATACTCTTTAAGGGAACTAGTAGGGACGGATACCTAATGCACTTTCTTAGTATCGAGACATGGAAAACTAGGTGGATAATTGCTAACTCTAGTGGGAGGTTTAACTCATATGCAACATCTCTGATACGTCTTACTAGTCTGTACGAACCAACAAATTGGGCTCAATTTCCCTTTTTTCCAAACCTCATTATCCCTTTCAAGGGTGAAACCTTTAAGAATACCCAGTCACCAACTTTAAACTTAAGTTCCCTCCTTCTTACATCAACATCCGATTTCTGAGATTCAATAATAGAGTTTGGGTAAATCAATACCTTTTCACTAAGCTAAAACCATCAAAGAGGCGATCTATATCTACACTCGTAGAGTGCGTAAAATGGAGCCATCTTAATACTAGCGTGATAACTATTATTATAAGCAAACTCAATCAAAGGTAAATGATCATCCCAGATCCCTTTAAATTCTAAAACACATGTCCTTAGCATGTCGTCCAATGTATGAATTGTACATTTCGCCTAGCCATCGGTCTGTGGAGGAAAAGTAGTACTAAACTTAACCTTTGTACCAAGGACTTTCTAAAATAATTTTCAAAACTTGGAAGTAAATTACATTCCTCTCTCTAAAATAACGGACAAGGGTACACCATGAAGCCTTAATAACTTGTGAATATAGACTTTGGCATAATCTTTCACTATATCTAAAGTCTTAACAGGTGGGAAATGAGCTGATTTGTTCATTCGATTGACTATGGCCCAAATTGAATCATGTTGGTATTCGGTACGAGGCAAACCTATGATAAAATCATATTCACTACTTCTCACTTCCATGTAGGAATGTTGATTTCCTGAAACATACCACCCAACCTCTGATGTTCAACCTTAACATATTGGCAATTTGGACACTTTGCTACAAACTCTACTATGCCTTCTTAATACAATTTCACTAATAAATTTCTCCCAAATAATGGTACATCTTAGTGGCCCAGGGATGGATTGAATATTTTGAACTGTGAGCCTTAGATAGTATCCTTTAACTCAACCCATCCACATTAGGAACACAAAATCTACCTTTACATCAAAGTACACCATATCCCTCTAGGGAGAAAACCTTGACCTTCTACTTCTGGACTGCTTCCAATATCTGACTAGTATAGTATCGTCGCACTACTTTTTCTTTACTTCCACTACTAGAGTTAATTCTTAACCATTTTGAACCACTACTCCCCCATTGTTTGTGTCAAGCAAACACATTCCCAATTGGACCAATCTATGTAATTCTTTGGCCAACTCCAATGATCCCTCTTTCACATGATTAATACTACCCATAAACAACCTACTTAGTGTATCTACAACAACATTTGCCTTTCCTGGATTATAAAGCACATTTATGTCGTAATCCTTCAAAAACTCCAACCAACTCCTTTGTCAAAGATTTAGTACCTTCTATGAAAATACATACTGAAGACTCTTATGGTCAATAAAAATATCAACATGCATGCCATATAAATAGTACCTCCAAATCTTCTGAGCGAACACTACAACAAATAACTCCAAGTCATGAGTTGTGTCGTTTCCTTTGTGATCCCTAAGTTGTCTGGAGTCATAGAGTATTACTCTCCTATTTTGCATCAAAGCATAACCTAACCTAACTCTCGAAGAATCACAATACAACATGAATCTGTCTAACTTCTTTGTCAGAGCCAACACTAGTGCCAAAATAAATCTATCCTTCAATTCTTAAAAACTCTTCTCACATTTTTTTGACCATACAAACTTCACCTTTGTTTGTGTCAGCTTAGTCAATGGTGAAGCTATGGAGGAAAACTCTTTAAAAAATCTTTTATAATACCCAGCTAAACCCAAAAAGTTTTGAATATTGGATGAAGTAATGGGTCTAGGAAAGTGATTCAATGCATCAGTCATCTGAGGGTCTAGATGAATACCAGCTCCAGAAATGACATTCCTCAAAAGGGTAACAGGCTCCAACTAGAATTCACACTTATTGAACTTCACATACAGTTGTCGGTCCTTGAAAGTCTGCAACACTGTCCTTAAATGGTTTGAGTGTTCCTCCTTACTTCGAGAGTTCACCAAAATGTCATATATGAATAAAATTATAAATATATACATATCTATACAAATACTACTTTACGAACCTATTCATAAGATCCATAAAGTCTATAGGATTATTTGTTAGTCCAAACGACATAACTACAAATGTAAAGTGATCATTCGACATTCTTAAAGCCTTCTTCGAAATTTTATGCTCCCTGAATTTTAATTGATGGTATCCCATCCTGAGATTAATCTTAGAAAACTATCGGGCCCTTTAAAGCTGATCAAATAGATCATCAATCCTAGGAATAGGGTACTTGTTCTTTATGGTAAGCTTGTTCAACTTTCTATAGTCTATACACATTCTGAGAGTGCCATATTTCTTTTGTGCAAATAGGTCTAAAGTACCCCACGAAGAAATACTGGGTCTAATAAAACCCTTATATAAGAGATTCTTAAGTTGGTCCTTTAACTCATTGAGTTTGGCTGGATCTATACGATATAGAGGGATAGAGATTGGATGAGTGTCAGGAATAAAATTAATACCAAACTTTATTTCTCAATACAGAGGTACCCTTGGTAAATTATTAGGGAGGACCTCCAGAAATTCACTGACTACACAAACTGACTAAATGGTTGGGGCATCAGACTTATTCTTTTTGACTCAAACTAAATTGTAGATGAACTTTGACCTAAATGGTTGGGTCATTTTATCGCACCTCATAAATAAAGAACTAGGGATCCTCATTCACCTTTGACCTAAATAATTCAGGTAGGTTCATCCTCATAATGTCCCAAATACTGGTTGAGCTAAGTTAACATTTTGCTGGAGTAGGACTGGTGTTGGCTAGTGTCCTTGAACATTTGTACTAATAGCCTGAGCTAACACTTGGAATGCATCCCTAAACTTATTATGTGAAATATTGTCATTCAGAGGTACTACAGGTGGTGGCAGGACTGGATGGTTCCTATTTCCGCATGCGTGAGCTCTGTAAGAAGGCATTCTCTGTCATATGAAACCATGAATTAAAGTACATACAGATAACTACAAAGCACAAAAGATATTTGTAACACCCTAGAAGTACCCATGTACGTCACGTGGTGCTCAAGACTATGAATATCCGTAACCTAACAAATGATATCTATTTATCTTACAACTCGCATGAATGATGAACCTTTATATGAATATGGACTAAATATAATTAATTCCACAACTTAATATAAATATATAACTTTGGGAACCTTAAAAAACTCTTTGAACTTAGAAAATACACAGTCTGACAATCCTTTACTACTAATTAGAGAGCCACTAGGATGGACCCCAGCTAACTCAAACATAAGTGGAAATCAAAGATCTAAAATAACTTTCAACCATAAACATGAGTCTGGTAAATTGGGTCCTCGAACTATAAGAACTCACCAACAGTTGGGATGTATGGGATGATGCCTATGAATAATCGTACTGCTGGAAATGAGCACCAAAACCTATATTATAAGACAATGTATCACATAGACATATAAGTGGGTCAGTACCTCTGGAATATACTGAGTATGTGGGTGTAAATACATAAGTAAAGCAAGAATGGAATATATATGTATGTACTTTGAAATAATGCTTGCTAAGTATAAATGGCTCACCTTGGACTTGAGTAAAAATAAAGACTATAAAAGCATAAAAACATGGATAATGAAGCATATAAATAGTGTAAGAGAGCCATAACACTTAGTTTCTAAAACCTTTACGTTTAATCTTTCATATGGGGGATTCTTCTAACCGACATAAACTATGTGAGCTACCATGGAGTCCAACATCTTACCCACATTAGGGAGAGCTCTCCTACCCTTTCATCTGAATAGAACCTTAACTTAAGTGATCACGATACTTCATCTATATTGGGATAAGCTTAACATAGGGTGGCTCATAGTTTCCAAGAATTTTAGATACACTCATCTGCATTTCTTTCTCTATCATAAATACTACTCCCAAAATATATATATATAAGCTCATGCTTAGGAAATCTACCTTAAAATAAAATAAGGGTTTATATGATGAAAATGCTTTATCCTTCCATTTACTTTAAATCATAATCAAGATAAGCACTTGTGGATTTCATGTCTTATCTCTAGATCAAATGATCAAGCTTTCTTGAATCATGCTATATTGCATATGAATGGAACTTCAAAAGCTTAAACTTTCTTGTAAACTTAATGATTCTTCTTAAATCTTGAAAAGCTTACTTTCTTTGATAAAACTTATACCAAACTATTCGGCTGAATACCCATATATAAATCTTTCATCAGTTTCCCAAATCAAAGTAATAAAATTCAAAGCATAATAGCAATCTTCAAGTTCAAAACATGAATAGATGTAACCTTTATCCATCTTTAGCCTTAAAATAACAATATAATAGAATGCTTCAATATATGAAAATTCAAGGGATGAAACCTAATATAAAACAAGTAAATTCTGTCTTAAAATCATGCTTTGTGGGCACTAGGATGGAAGATTAACCTTGATAATAAAATCACATACTCAGAATTACTTGAATTGTGAAGAGAACTTGGACTTTGAGACTTGAGAGATGAATTGGTGAGATAAACCCTAATCTTTTGTTCTTAAAGATGGGAGGAGAAAAAATATTGTTAATTGACTAAAGGATAGAGAAAAATAACACCTTTGTCAGGTTATAGGTTATGGGTTGCAAGTTATAAGAGGGGAATAAACCACAAGGCCCCTCAACTAAACTTAAAAAAAATTGACCACCATTCATCACAGTCCAATATATGACTCATATGGTGAGGATATGAGTTGGTACTAGTAACTCGTAAGCTTGACAGTGGAAAAGATAGCATACACTATTCAATATACGAGTGGTAACTTATGACTCATTACTTTATTTATATGACTTAAACAACCGATTGTATCTTAAATAGAAACTTAGGGAACCTATACTGCTGAACTCACAGCCTCACTTCATATGACTCATACCATGCTTTGATATTTCTAGGGTCAACTTATATCTATAATAAACTTCAACTACTCCACACTATCATAGGTATGACTTACTGTATATGATTTGAAGGTTGTATGTATGACTTCATGGGGTGAGTCATATATTGTACAATTGATTTCAGACATGGGGTATTATAATATCACCCCTCTGGAGACATTCGACCTTGAATGTGTTTTACCTAGGATTTGGATTTACAAAAGAATCAATACCTCTACACTGGACTTACAACCAAGCTATATATCTATCATAAAGATCCAATTTCTCATAACATAAGAAACTTAAGAATACTTTAGTATACTTAAAGAGAAAGGTTTTTGGCCAAAGATAACTATTTACCTTTGGTATGAACTAAGTTGGAAGAAAAGAGGTGGGATATTTGGTTATCAATTCTTCTTCAGCTTCCTAAGTGGCCCCTTCAACCAATTAATTTCTCCTAAGAACCTTCACTAATGCTACTTCTTTATTTCTTATCCTCCGGACCTTCTATAAAGAATCTCCATAGCAACATCCTAATGCGACAAGTTATCTTTGACTCCAATACTCTCTAGGAGAACTACTATGGACAGATTTCTAATGCACTTTCTAAGCATTAAAATATGGAACACTGGGTGAATCATAACTAACTTTGATGAAAAGTTCAATTCATAAGAACTTCTTCTACACACTTTACTACCTCATACGGACCAAAAAATATAGGACTCCACTTCCCTTTCTATACAAATCTCATTATTCCCTTCATAGGTAACACTTTCAAGAATACCCAATTGCCCACTTCAAACTTGAACTCTCTTCTCCATACATCGGCATATGATTTCTGATGGCTCTGAGTAGTTTTCAATCTCCCACAAATCCACTGAACCTTTGCCATAGCTTCAAAAATATAATCTAGCCCAATCAATGATAATTTACTAACCACAAACCATCTTATACGTGATCTACATCAACGCTTATTTAGTGCTTTAAATGGATCCATCTGAATGCTAGCATGGCAGTTATTATTATAAGAAAAACTCAATCAAAGGTAGATGGTCAGCCCAACTTCCTTTAAAGTCTAAACCACATGCCCTCAACATATCTTCTAATGTCTGAATTATTTTTTTAGCCTAATATTAGTCTGCAGATAAAAAGCAGTACTAAGCTTAACCTATGGATATCATTCAGACACCAATCTTCTTTTGTGTTGATGTGATTCTGATATCATATCCCTCTTGGTTATTGAATATCAACCTCTTTTAGTTTTAGTGTGACTTAAAGATATCCTTTAGACGTTAGCCTATTATAATTTTAACACAAGAAGATATCATGACCACCTGGATACTTGTATATAAACCTTATCTAGTTTTTATGCAACTTTGAGATATCATTTAGAGTCCAACCTCTTTTGGTTTTGATGCGATTTATATATAATTACCCTCTTAATGATTTCACATCCTCCTCCTCTAATTTTGATATGACTTGGAAATATCCTTTGGAAGTCAACCTTATTTGGTTTTGATGTGAAAGTAGATGTCATGGACCTTTTGATAATAACACATTAACCTCCTCTAATATTTATGCAAATTAGAGATATATTTTTGACATTAGCCTCTTTCTCTAATTTTGATGGAATAAAATATCATGTCCCTCTTAGATATTGCACATCGTCCTTCTCTATTTTTGATATCACTTGGAGATATCCTTTGAATATTAGCCTTTTTATAATGCTGACGTGAAAGTAGATATCATGGCCCTTTTAATAATTTTATATCAAACTCCTCTAATGTTGATGTGAGTTGCGGATATCCTTAGAATGTCAACCACCTTTAATTTTGATATAAGAATTGATATCATGACCCTGTTGGCGATTGCACATCAACCTACTCTAGTTTTGGTGTGACTTAGAGATATCATTTAGATGTATGCCTTTTTTGATTTGACATAAGAGTAGATATCATGTCCATCTTAGAGTTAACACCTTTTGATTTCTCAAAAACCTAGTTCTATCTAAGCTTGTAGTGGAGGATAAGAAATTAACCGCTTAATACTTGTTTTCTCTCATGGAAAATACTAAAGATGAAGAAGAAAATAAGGTAGAACTTTCTGACATTAAAGAAAACATAGAGATCTAATCTTCTAGAAAAATAATAAAGCTTGCTAATATGCTGATTGATTCCACGTTTGAAATGATTGATGAACAAAATGCTCTATAAAAAAGGTAGAAATTCAAGAGCTTGAGTTTATAGATTTAACCCTCTAGATATCTAAAACTAAGAAACATGTTACAAAGCTGAAATCTGAAAATCTAGGCCTAGTTAGTCAACTGGAGAAAGCTAATAGTGCTTGTTATAAATAAAAGAATAATGCTCCAGAAGGAAACATAGAAGAATAGGAGATTGAATTAATAGCTTTGACTAACTAGATATCTGAAACTGAGCAATAGGTTGCTACACTGAAATTTGAAAATTTGAGTTTCGTGAGTCAATTAGTGATTGTAGATGCTTTTGAGAGTAAAGGAAAGAAAGAACCATCAAAGTTTCAAGTTGATCTTGAATAAAAATCGGAGGATTCTCAAATACATTTCCTAAATGCACTCCAGAAGAATGAGGTGTTAGAAAGGTACCTGGTTAGTCTAAGGGAAGAAATTAGAAAATCCCTACAATGGACCACATCCTCCTAGATCCCTTCTAATTTAACTAGTGATGGTGTAAGAAATAGTATGGGCTTTGGGTATCAATACAAAACTCATTTACCTGGGCCTCAAGGTCAGGTTATTCAAGATATTAGAAACAAAATCCACAAACCCTATGTATTTATTATGGAAGAGATGGGCACATGAAGGAGAATTGTCAAAGTTGACTTAGAGCAAGAATGTTCCATGTTAGATATATCCAGCAGGGGAATACCTATCCTAAAGGTTTCAGACCTTTGAAAATGTAAATAATCTTTCATTACCTAGATGGGTAAAGAAAGATTTGACCGCACCTCTGTCCTCCTACTGAGAACTCAAATTCAAATGGGTTCCCAAATCTAACTGAAAGAACAATCCTTTTGATATGTAATTGTTCAAAGCCATAACTGAAAGGTCTGATTATATTCTCTCTCTCAAGATACTTCAAGGTGGATGTCTCTTATGTTCATGGGTAAAAAGGGTCAAAAATTGTATGTAGCTTATGTAACAGACTTCAGAGTTAAATATGAAGATACTAACCTATAGGACATATGATGAGGATGATTATGACATTGAAGAACTCATTCCTAATCAAAGAAATGGCATTGATGAAGAGAATGATCAAGAGCCTAATGATGCAAATGAGAATAATAAAAGTTATGGCAATCCAAAATCTCAGTCACAAACTCTTGCTCCAGCAGAAAGAATATTGAGAAGGATCTAGTCAAAATTCACATAGACCTGGTTCCTGTTAAAGTCATCTTAGAAATCCAAACTGAAGAGACATGCTATCACTCTTCTTATAATATGACATCATATTTGGAGATAAGACTACAAACAAGACCCTAAGTCAGAGACCTCATGGGTTTCTCAGCATTCTTATCCCAAAAGTAAGCATAAAAGTGTGAAAAAATGTCTGAAAGATGCTGGCCGCTTGAAAGTAATGCAGAAGGAACCTGGAAAATTCAAAGGATGATAAGTTTGGGACCTGGTCCTCAGACCTATGTTCAATAAAACTTCTGGAATGAAGTGGTGTATTAAAACTAACAAGCTGAGATTGGGATTGATCAAATTAACCTGACCTACTAGATTGATCAATTTCCCTTCCTAAATTTGGCTATGTTTAGGAGACAGATATCCTTGGTAAAATAAGTACATATTTGTGTAACTCATCATCATAACTTTGCAGGTATAAACCCATGGAACAACTTTGGATGAGGAAAATGTGATTTCCACAAAGTTGAATATTCACTAAACGAAAGAGAGGGACCTAGTCCTATTTCTCAAGTTAGTATCATAAATGTGTAATTTTGTTTATTCTAACAGAAAAAGACATTTTCTATCATTTTGTTATAAATTTTTCCTATACCAAAAGGAGGGATGAGTCACCCCAAAAATTAAAATTGATAATAGGTCATTCTCTCAAAACGTCCCTCACTATGCTTAGCAGTCTCTTAAGTCTTTCTCTGTCAAAATCCTTCTCTTGTCAAAAGAAAGAAATCTATCCTCAAATAGTTCTCTTGTTTTAGAAATCTCCAAAATAGACACAAATTTTCTATTATCATGCATTTCTAAGGAATATGATCTTATCCTAGATAAAAATCCTCTTGCAAATTTTCTGGGAAACCAAATCTCATCATCTGCCCTTTCAAAGTCAAACTCTTTCTTCACTCAAATTGTTGATGAAGATTAATCCCTGAAGCCTAAATATTTTTCTTGTAGAATGTCAATGGATGATGCCTGGGTTGCTGAAAACCTCATCTTGATGTCAAATAGACTTTAAAAAAGAAAAATTAGTCCTCAGGACTAAAAAGTCAGTAAGATAACAAAATTTCAAGGAAGAAGTCGGGATGTTTTATTAAGAACCAACACAATTATAAAGGACCTGTTCCTAGTAAGAGAAAAGGGGCTGAAGAAGAAACCAGTAGTATTTTTGAAAAAGTAAACTATAGAAAAAGGGAAATGTTATGTCTAAAGAAGTGAGAAACAACTTCTTGAGAAATCTAAAGTTCTTAACTAGAAGGATTTTTTACTCAAGTGTGTTAATAGAACCTGGTATGTTGGAATTAGTTAAGCTAGTAAAACATCAAGACTTGATGCATCTTATGAAAGGACCTATTCCCATAGTCTTTGATTGGGTATTCAGGGAATTCTATTCAACATTGGAGTTTTCTAAAACCAAAATGAAGATGACAATTGTAGTTCAAGGAAAGAAGCTGAATATTAATATTGCATTACTTGGGAGAATTTTAGATGTTCCTATCTATGGTATGAGGACTGTCTCGAGGCAACAGCTATCAATAGAGTTTTTGGAAATTGCATCAAAGGTTAAAGGTAAATCAGTGACGGTCTGAATAAAAAATCACTCAAGAGTGAGTGAGTTGTAATTGGTTTTTGATTTTGTAAATAAAGTAGTTTTTCCCAGATCACAAAAAGGAACATTGTCTCAACTAATGACTTGTATGTCATGGAATGTCTTAGCAATTTTGAGTTCAATAGTTTATCGGAATTGATGATGGGACACACACAAAGTGGTTCTTTAGAAAAATGCCAAACATGGTATGCCTTATGTTTACTGGTTAAATTAAGTGTTTGATTACTTTGGTATTGTGTATGAGAATGGAACTCCTGGAACTATATTGCAAATACTTAGTATAAAGACACTGGTCAAATCTTAGTGTGTAAAGAAGAAATCAAGTACAAACTGCCAAGGGGAGTTTAGTGAAGAGATAGAGGATTTATAGCTCAACGTTATTTCAACAAAAAATGGGCTCCACATCCAAGGGCCATTTTACTCAAATTTTGACAAAATAGCCTAAAACAAGTTCAAAATACTTGGAACCTAAACCAAAGGTCCCTTTTTTCCTAAATGTGATGCTTCAAAGCTGATAGAACTGTTGAAATTGGTATACGAGGTCGTTAAAGTGGGGTTTTTTTCCCCGTTAGCCAATCTTTACCAACAAACACCTTAAAATAGACAATTGGCTCTAAAGACTAAAGAAACTACCAAATAACTAAACTGTCATCTCCAATAAGTCATAAATAACTTAGGGAAGCTATAGGAAATATCTAAATGGCAAAAATGTTTATAAATATAGAAAATAACCTTGAGGGTCATTACAATATCCACTACTAAAAGAACTTTCATCTGCAAAAGTTAAGGGTTTGGATGTACCCGAAGGATTGAATAGGTAAGGATATTGGGCTCACATTTTGCTCTTGATATTCTAAGTAGCCTATCTACTAAAACTTAACCACCAAAATCTCTTAGAGAGCAACCATTGATATCCTTGGCTAGAATATGAACACTGGATCCTCTAAAATGGTCAACATCTCATCTAGTTAAATAGAGTCCCATTAAAGCAAATGAGACTCATCAGGAATATACCATTGTAACATATAGACATGGAAAACTGGATAAACAACACCAAAATATGAGGGTAATTCTAACTAATATACCACCTCTCCAACTGTGCAAAGGATCTTAAGTTATCTAATATACCAAGCTTTGATCTTGCCTTTCCTCTTGCACCTCATCACGCCATTCATGGGAAATAACCAAAGGAATACCCAGTCTTCAACTCCAAACCTCAAGTTCAAAGTCTATAATTTGCATAAGCCTTCTACCTAGTTTGAGTTGCCTTCAGTCCACCATAAATCACCCTGACCCTATTCAACTACTTCTGCAATAAGCCAGTACCACAGGGCCTAATATCAGAGGTATCAAACCAACTAATCAAAGATTGACAATATCTACCATATAATACCTAACATGGTTCCATCTCAATACTCAAATAGTAGCTACTATTATATTAAAACTTTGCCAAAGCTAAGTGTTGCTCTACTGAACTCTAAAATTAATAACACAAGATTGAAATACATCCTCAAAAACTTGAATAGTCCAATCTAACTGATCTGTGTTAAGATCTATCTAGGTACATAACTCTTTCTAAAAAGCTCTCCCAAAGCTAGAAATAAACATTATGTCCAAATTTGAAATGATACATATAGACGCACTATGCAAGTAAACTATCTCACAAACATAGTGTAATGACCCCCCCAGGTTATTTTCTTTATTTCACTTATTTTGTTAATTAGAGCTTTACTATAGATTTCATAATCCATTTATGACTTGTTAGAACTGACAGTTTGGTTACCGAGAACTTTATTTTGTTTTTAGAGCTAATTCTTTATTTTTAAGCCTTCATTGGTTCAAATTGGATATCAATTGAAAACTTTAGTTAAACGATCTCTTATGTAAAATCCGATAGTTCCAACAGCTTTGTGATATTAATTTTAGGTTGGGTGGACCCCTGGTTTGGGCCTCAAGGCTCTCAAACTTATTTTAGGCTATTAGTCAAAAGTTTTAAAAAATGGCAAATGGGTATGGGACCTACTTTTGTTGAAACTATGTCGAAAGAAAATTTTAACTGTGCCATTGCATTTGATACATCAAATTCAATAGGGTAACATAATTAGTTTGCATATACGAGATTCTGAATTAATTCCAAGGGATTGCCAAAGACTTGGAATTTCATCGAGTCTCAACTGGTGTTGGTGCATCACCTCAGTGATGCCTTTGATTGCTTGAGCGATTTGACAAACCCTAGTAAGTATCGCTTAAGAGAATGTCTTGGTAGTGGCATAGCTATTACGTAAGCGATAATAGTATCACGTACGCGATATTTACTAAGTTAGCCAGCTATTGTATAACCAATCTTTTAATAGTGCAAGTGACAGGCGTGACAGTGCACAAGTATCGCTTAAGCGACCCAAAGTTTAGTTAAGTGATACTAGTGCACCTGGGATAGGAATAAATACCCACTTGGGATAACAAATTGTGGGTTAATGTGGAGATTTAATATTATTAATCTATGCAATTTGCCATTGAATTTATGGTAAGATTTTATTATTTTTATGGTTGATTTCTCCATGCTTTTGAAAGATCTCGAAAAGCTTGGTGACTTATTTTTAGAACCATTATAGCTCAGAATCCACCAATTTTGAGGGTAAATTTTCTTTGAGAAAAGAGGGATATTGTATTGGTTCTAAATATTTAATTCTGTAAATAGTCCCCATATAGGAATTTTTGGTAATTTTGGTCTCAAATAACAATAGAGAAATATTTTTGTATCATTGTTCTCGTATTGTCGAGTAGATTATGAGTTTTATAGCATGGCACCTTGCAAAAGCTTATCAAAAAGGGAAATCATTGGTTTAGCAAATTCTTTGAGTTTTTATTCGATGCCCAAGTAGTCTAGGTTTACCTTCTTAAGCTATCTCATAGTATGCTAATGATATTATACTAGATATAGGGTAGGATTTAGATGTTCAAAGTGTGAATGAGAATTGTTATTTTAGTTGGACTATTTAGAATATCTTAAAATCATAAAATAATAGTAATTAGCATAGTTATTCCTATCTCAGGTCAACTGGGATTCATGGATCATGTTTAGAATAGATGGGACTTAATTACTCAAGCTAGGTGAAATTTTCTTAGTCATTCATGTTTAGGGAGGAATTGTCCTTAGTTTCTTAAGTTAGGTAAAATTGCCTTAGTAGCTATTATTTTAGGTAGGATTGCCTTAGTTGTTCATGTTTGCAAAGGATTACTATGTTGGGGCTATTTATGGCTTATATAAAATCTAAAAATGAACTTAGATACCTTAGCATTGTCTAGGGTAGATGTTGGGGGATAAGAGTGGGTCCCTTCAGTCCACTTTAGCCAAGACTTATAGGCTTAGAAACACATGATATACTCTTATTAGTGGTTGATTTAACACTTTATTAGATTAAATATATATTTCATTGAGTATGTTACTTGGTTATTGAAAGATTGATGTTGATTTTGGGTATTACTAATGATATGATTTATAGATATGACATGGCCTATATATACATGATTCTTGATATAACTTTCGAATATGATCAATAAATGGTCTATAGACATGCTTAATGATATAAATATCATTTCGATTAACGACTAATGGCTCATAGATACGCTATGGCTTATAGATATAATATAGTTTGTAGATATGATATTGCTTATGGGTATGATATGGATTATAGATATGATATGGCTCATAGATATGATATGGTGTATAGAAATGGTTAAGGGCTTATAGATATGATTCGTAATTTATGGATACGATTGTATAAATAACTTTTAGTTATGATTATTCATATAGCTTATGGGCATGGTTAATGGCATGGATTAATAGATACAGTATTGGTATAGTCTATTAGGTTAGTGTATCGATATAACTTTTTTACATAGTTCATTGATACGATTTATAAATACGAGTTCCATTTTGAGTCTAGCAGTAGATAATGATCTTGATGATATGCTTTTCGGTTTAAGTTTAGTAATGAGAATAATGATGATAATACTATTGACTTTAGATTCAATTCTGACATTGGGGATTAGGTATGAGATGATACGATTTGGAAGAATCCTTGGTTATGGCATAGTAATTTAGTAATTTATGGCATTCAATTTCTTAGCTTCCCTGATTATACCTTCCAGGCTTATGGGGGCCTGTATTGGGTTATTTACTATTCTATACTTATTGGCTTAAGGAAGCCAATATTGTAGTTATAGTGGTGTGATCTTTATGTTATTATCTTGTATGTATTTAATTTTTTATGTATAGCAGCGTCAGAGTTTCTTTCCAAATTTTCCTTTTTTCCCTTGATTTAGCTTATTCTATCTTGTATATTATCGTATTTATATCATAATTTAGCTCAATCATTAGATGATACCTATTGAGCACCTATGGTTTTGGTACTCATACTATACTTCTATACCTTTTTGGTGTAGATTTGAGTACTAGTTGCCACCGCTTTTTTCACATTTGTGCAGGGTTGATTTCATAGATTGGATGAGATTTTTGAGTTAGATTTACCCTTTTTCCTTCTATTTATCTATGTCTATTCTTTCATATTCAAGACATATTGTATTTTACTATTCAGTACTCATAGTTCATTTGTAGTGGCTTTTGTACTACTTTACTGAGTCTTGGGATGGTTGTTGATTTCTTATCTATCTATTAGACCTATTTGAATGTATTTTTTCTCTTTGACCCTTTAATTTTTAAATTTTAGGCTATTCTATTTTCCACCAAGTTCAGCCATTACATCTAGCTCCCGGCTATGGTATGCCTTACCTACTGGATTAATGGAGTGGGTGCTATCATAACTCATAAATCAAGCTGTGAAACAGAGGTACAAGCTAACCTCTCAGAACTAAAGGACATCTGAATAAGAATAAAATATGCCAATTTGGTCAACCAATATACAATAACCCAAATACCATTAGAACCATGAGAGGTGCAAGGGCAACCTGATAATAACTTTTATAATGATACACTCTTATTTCTACTCAAGAATAGGTAATCTATGAATAAGGCCACTAGGTCTTTGATGCTAGGCTTTCACCTACTGACAACATAGGCAATGATTGCTAAGATGTGTGCTACCACTAACTGAGATAAGGGTTCCAAAACCAAGCCAAAGGATCTTATTACTATTTATGGATGACTTAGAGGTCGTGGATATCCTCGAGATGTGTCCCCAACTAGTGTCCAGGGTAGGGGGCCTTCCCCAGACCCTATTTTTGCTCCTAAGCTAATGATTTTTCCGCCATAACCAGTGGTAGGCTAGGGATGAGCCCAGTCTCCACCAAGATTTAATTTTTTATTCGTGCTCAGGGATGATTTGGTTTCAATTTTGGTTTTGTTTAAGGTGCACCATCTAATGGTACATAGTCTACCAATCAGAGATGTATTGAGGTAGCGGTGTAGATCGTAGATATGGCTTCCAGAGTTGATGTCTCTACTACTCTAGTAGTTGTTCAACCAGTAGTTTCCCAGCTTGCTATGTCTTCAAATGAGCAGAATATATTGGGTAGATTCTTAAGATTGGCTCCGCCTAGATTTTCTGGTGCACTAAGTAAGGATGCATATAAGTTCTTGATTGCTTGTGAGGATAGGCTCCAAATTTTAGGCCTAGTTTAGACTCATGATGTAGATTACACTATTTTTTAGATAGAGTTGGCAGCTCCACATTGATGGAAAGGTCATCTTGATTCCAGTCTAGTTGAATATCCCCTTTTGACATGGACCTTGTTCTCTAAGATCTTCTTGGAGAATTATATAACTCACGGTGTTAGGGATTACTTAAGGGATTAATTCTAAAGGTTGGAGTAGGGCTACATGACTGTTATAGAGTATGAGTATTAATTTAATGTGTTGGTTAGGCATGCTACTTCTATTTTGACTAATGAGTATAAGAGGGTTCGTTGCTTTATTTGAGCATTGATACTTTCCCTTTGCATGTCTACACAGAGTTTGGTTGTTGTGCATAGGTTTTTGGCAAAGGTTTTTTTTATCATGCTCAGCTTATGTAGTAGATGCATTGCAAGGACCAAGGGGGCAATGATTATAGGCCATAATATCTGGGTAGGTTCACTGGGATCCGTTAGTGGTTCTCAGGGTAGGTACTCTTCACATCAGCTATATCAGCATCAGGGTCAGTCTACTAAACCTATTAAGTCCGCACTTTAGACTATCGATGGAGATGAGTCTAGCTTTAGTAATAGTCCTTGCCTGGGTTGTAGTTAGTTTTTGAGGGATTCATCTTATGGATATTCTATTCATGGTAGTTATTTTGGGTCAGCCAAATTTTCTAGCTTCAGTCCAACACTTGGGGCATTCTATGGTTTCGGAGTTTTAGGGCATTTTTTGGGAGAGTGCCAGTCATGGAACGATTGTTTGTTCAGCTTAGAGTGCTCTATCTATTAAGGGAATTCATCCCCCAGCTAACCCCAAGGTGATCGTAGAGGTTCTCAAGAAGGTAGGATAGGAGATCAGTTAATATCCCAACCAAGTGGTGATCATAGTTAGTTATATATTGTACTCGCTAGGCCTAAGGCTGAGTCTTTAAATACTATTATTATATGTATGATTTTAGTGTGACATCTATCGGCTTTTGCTTTATTTTGATTTGTGGTCCACCTATTCCTATGTGTCTTCTTATTATGCTCTACTGTTTGAGTTATCTTGGGATTCATTATCCATTCCATTACGTGTATCTACTCTTATGGGTGATTCTTTCATAGTGGGTCGGGTTATTAAATCATGTATTATGACTATTCGAGAGTTTGATACTCATGTTGATCTTATTATATCAGACATAGCGGATTTTGATGTGATTTTAGGCATAGACTGGTTATCCTACTATCATGCGATCCTGGATTACTTTGCCAAGATCATTACCTTTTCCATACCCAACATACCTTTGATCATGTGGTAGAAAGCTGCTATTCATGAATTGATGGGGATTATTTCTTATATTTATGCTAGGATGCTTATTTTGAGGGGTTGTGAATTAAATTTCACTTGTATTTTTATGTTAGTATGGAGAGTCTGTCGCTTAACTCTATTCTTATAGTTTGTGAGTTTCCTAATGTTTTCTCTACCGATCTGGATGTCCTTCCTCCAAAGCATAGTATTGAGTTTGTTAATGATCTTGAGCAAGACACCCAACCTATTTCTATGGCATCTTACCGTATGGCTCCTACAGAGCTTAAGAAGATGAATTATCAACCTTACTTCTTAGTAAGGATTTATTAAATCTAGTGTATGCTATATCTTATTTTGATGATTAGCAGCTTACAATAAGGGACCAAGTCACTGGATCTTCAAGGCTAAAAGTACAACTAGAATGCATAAACAGAATTTTATCATCTACTATAATAAATTGTGCAGGTGTTGCTTGTACTATTTCGGATACCTGGTCCAATTGTATTTTTATCCTAATCATTACTCCATTAGAATAGGAAAAGAATACTTCTCAATGAAGTAGTTTTTTTCAAAAATTAGAATAGAAGATATTGAAAGAGGCAAAAACTCAATCTAGCTTCATTACTCAAGTATTGTTGAAGTTCTTATTTTTTTAAGCTAAAAGAGTGAGTGGCCTTGAGTTGAGTCATGAACTGTAACTGAATTACTCATGCTATAAGAGTAATATTTTAACTGCTTTCTTGAGTGAGCTTAGGCAGCGTTACCCTAAGGTTGATATAGGTTAGAGTTAATCAATATCAAGGCGTGTTCTTAGCAGAGTTGCTAAGGTAAGCTTGTAGTAGAGTTATTAGAAGCAAGTGGAACCTAGAGTTAGATTCAAGTCAATTCTGTAATTAGGAAGTTAATTATAGTGGAATTTTTGCGAGCTTATAAGGGCAAGTCGTGGTATTTCCTCCCTTGAGCAAGGAGGTTTCCATGTTAAATCTTTGTGTCTTTACTTTTCTACAAATCCTTTAGTTTTTTGGTGATTTATCATTTGATTGCAAGTGACTGATTCTAAGGGACATGGTCCCTTACGATGTGGTACAACCCCTAAGGTTTCTTTAGTGTGTCTCCTTGGGGAGATCCTCTGTTGTTTGTGAAGAAGAAAAATGGCTCCATGCATATGTACATTGATTATAGGCAGCTTAATAAGGTGACAGTGCAGAACCATTATCTTATACCTTACATTGATGAATTTTTTGAAAAGCTTCAGGTAACAACAATTTTCTCGAAGATTGATTTAAGATTCAATTACCATCAATTAAGAATTCAGGTCGAGGATATCTCAAAAATGGACTTTCAAACTTATTATGGTCATTATGAGTTCCTATTGATATCCTTTGGATTGACAATTTCCTCAACCATATTAATGGATTTTCTAAACAGCGTGTTCAGGCCTTATTTAGATTTTTTTGTGATTCTGCTTATCGATGATATCTTTTTAAATTCAAAGAGTTAGGAAAAGCATATACAATATTTGTTTATTGTGTTCTAAACCTTGAGATATCAGATATCTTTTTCCAAATTCTATAAGTGTGAGTTGCGGTTTGGAATGCTCAGGGGATTTCTCACTTCATCTCCTATTTTATCCCTTCTTATATAGGGTAAGGGATTTGCCGTGTATTGTTATACTTCTAGTGTTGGTTTGGGTTGTACATTGATGCAGTAGGGTCGTGTTATCACATATGCATTGAGTCAACTGAAGGTGCACTGGCACAACTACCACACTCATGATTTGGAGTTGGCGATGATAGTTTTCGCACTTAGATTTGGAGACATTATCTTTTTGGTGTGCATTGTGAGATCTTCATGGATCATCATAGTCTTCAATATCTTATGACCCAGAGAGATATAAATGCTAGGAAGTATAGATATATGGAGTTACTTAAGGAGTATGATATCTCTATCTTGAATTATCTGGGCAAGACGAATATGGTAGTGGATGCCTTAAGACGAAAGGCAGTGAGTATGGGTAGCTTGGCTTATATTTCAGCTTCTCAGACAGTCCTTAGCTAACTTGATAGTACATCTTGATATTTCATACCCTATGAGGATTCTTGATAGTGTTGAGGTGAGGTCCTCGCCATTTGAGCAAATTTAGAATCGTCAATTTGAGGATACGAGACTTTGCATTATCCGTGATCAAGTGTTGAGTGGTGAGTCTAACAAGGATACCTAATATCTGTAAGGTGTTTGAGATTTAATAGTCGCATTTGTTTTTCGAGGGTCGATTACTAAGTCAATTTTATGTCAGGCTCACGACTTTAGGTGTTTTATTTACTTAGGCACTGCTAAGATATAGTGAGATTTGAGACAACATTACTGGTGGAGTGGTATGAAGAGAGATGTGGCAGACTCTATAGTTTATAATATGTGTTATCAATAGGTGAAGGCCGAGCATCAGAGACTTAGTGGCTTTATTTAGAGGTTACCCATTCTCGAGTAGAAATGGGAGTGGATTACCATAGACTTTATTAATGGTATTCCTTGTACTTTCTTTGGTTCTGTTGATATTTGATTCATTGTGGATCGATTGACCAAGTCGGCATACTTTATTCCTATTCATATGTCCTTTAGTAATGAGAGGTTAGCCCGTATCTACATTATTGAGATAGTTCATTTGAATAGTGTGCCTTTATCTATTATTTTAGACTGAGGTTCAATGTTCACTTTTATCTTCTAGAGAGTGTTTTATGAGGATTTGGGTACTAAGGTGGATCTTAGTACAATCATACATCCTTAGACCAATGGATAGTTAGAGCAGACTATTTATGTTTTTAAATATATGCTTCAAGATTGTGTTATGGATTTTGGAGGTCAGTGGGAGCAACACCTAGCCTTGGTAGGGTTAGTATATAATAATAGTTATCATTTGAGTATTGATGTGGCACCTTTTGAGGATTTATATGGTAGGCGATGTTGTTCCCCAATTGGATGGTTTGAGACTTCCAAGATTAGACTCGTGGTACCGACTTTATTTAGGAGTCATTGGATATAATTAGGGTGATTCAGGATAGGTTAAGGGAATTTTATAGAAGGAAGAAGTCTTATGCAGATCGTAGACTTCATACCTTGATATTTGAAGTGGGTGACTAGGTATTCCTCTATGTATCAACCATTAAGGCTATGATGAGGTTTAGGATGAAAGACGAGCTAAACCCAAGATATATTGTACATTTTGAGATTCTTTGCACAGTTGGTGAGGTGGATTATACTACTGTCCATTCTATTTTCCATGTTTCTATGTTGTGGAGGTATATTCTTATCCCATCTTATGGGCTTAGATGGGACTCAATTCAGTTGGATGAGCAATTGATCTTTGTGGAGCATCCTATGCTTATTTTGGTTAGTAATCTCATGCGGCTTCACAATAGAGAGATTCCAGTAATTAAAGTTTAGTAGAGGCACCACCTAGTAGAAGAGGCTACTTAGGAGATAGACAGAAAGATACAGACCCAGTATCCATACCTGCTTAAGGCTTTAGGTATATCCTAATCCTTTATTTTCATGGATGAAAGTTCTTTTAGTAGTGGATATTGTATTGAACCTCTATGTCATTTTTTATATTTCCACCCATTTTCCTCTATTTAGAACTTCCCTATAGCTTCTCCAAGTCATTTATGACTTATTGTATTGGTTATTGGGTAGTTTGTTTAGTGTTTAGAGCCAATTCCCTATTTTGAAACCTTTGCTGGTTCAAAGTGTCTACCGGGAAAAAACTTTGTTAAATAATCTCATATCCCAAATATGAAAGTTCCTATAGATGGACCCATAGTTTGGGTCCCAAGGCTCTCGGATTCATTTTGGGCTATTGGTCGGAAGTTAAGAAAAATGGCATGTGAGAGTGGGACCAATTTTTTATTGAAATGACCTTGGATGGAAATTTTAACTGTGCCATGTCTTAAGGGCTATAGTCTGTTTGCATATACGGGATTCCGAATAAATCTTGAGGTGTTGGCAGAGACTTGGAATTTCTCCAAGTCTCAGCTGGTGCTGGTGCTGGTGTTGGTGCATCGACTCAACAATGCCTTTGATCGCTTAAGATATCTGACAAGCCCCATCAAGTATCGCTTAAGCGAATGGATTGGCAGTGGCAGGGCTATCCCATAAATGAATCTATTGATCTCATAAGTGACAGGCATGATCGAGTACAAGTATCACTTAAGTGACCTGCAGTTTGCTTAATCGATATCCGTGCACCTACGAAGGGTATA
This sequence comes from Capsicum baccatum var. pendulum, assembly GCA_030864225.1. Taxonomy (NCBI): domain Eukaryota; kingdom Viridiplantae; phylum Streptophyta; class Magnoliopsida; order Solanales; family Solanaceae; genus Capsicum; species Capsicum baccatum. The sequence goes on from CM061560.1 coordinate 166,619,674, forward strand.
AATACCCACTAAGCTTAATTTTTAACCATTTTTCATCCATTCTCAAGAATCTTAAACCCTAAAAAGTGGGAGTTCTTGGGAGAATCAATTTGGGTGATTGTGGAACTTTAGTATCATTAGTTTACGTTATTTACCATTGAATTTACAATAAGATTCCATTATTTTCATAGCTGATTTCTCCATACTTTTGCTAAATCTCGAAAAGCTTGATGACTTAATTTTAGCACCATTGTAGGTGGAATTTTAGCACCATTGTAGCTTGGAATCCACCCTTTTTTGTGGTAAATATTCCTTTAGCATAGAGGGACGTTGTATTAGTTTTGAATGTGTAATTTCATAAATGGGACCCACATGGGATCTTTACATAATTTTGGAACCAAAGCACAGTAGTGGAATATGAGTATCATTATTCTCTTGTTTATGAGTAGATTATGATTTTGATCGCATGGCACTTTGCAGAAGTTTCTCAAAAAGGGAAACTAGTGATTTACAAGATTCTTTAGGTTTTTCTTTGGCACCCAAGTAGGATAGGTTTACCTTTATCATAGATTGAGTTATCTCATAATATGCTTATGATATTATGCTAGATATGGGGTGGGATTTAGATGTTGGAAGTGTGCATGAGAATATTTGGTTTAGTTGGACCATTTGGCTATCTTGAAATTGTTAACTTATAGTAATTAGCGTAGTTATTCCTATCTTAGGTGAATGGGGATTCATGGTTCATGTTTAGAATTTAAGTGCCTTAATTACTCAAGCCAGATGAAATTGCCTTAGTCATTCATTTTTAGGGTGGAATTGTCCTTAGGTGCCTAAGTTAGGGGAAATTGGATTAGTTAATATTGTTTTAGGTAGGATTACCTTAGTTGCTCATGTTTAGAAAGGGTTACTATCTTAGGGCCGTTATGGATTACTTGACATGTAGATATGAACTTCGATACCTTAGCCTAGTCTGGGGTAGAAGTTGCCTAAAATAGGTTTTGGGGATTAGAGTGGGTCCCTCTGGCCTACCTTAGGCCAAGATTGTCTTAGCTTTGTAGACTTAGTTAAACATGATATACTCTTATTAATGGTTGGTTTGACACTTAACAAGATTGAATATATTTGTTTTATTGAGTAACTTGTTGAGTATCTTATCTGGTTATTAAATTATTGATTCTAATTTTTTGTACTACTAATGATATGATTTATAGATATGATATGGACTATATATTCTTGATTGTTGATATGACTCAGATATGATCAATAATATGGCCTATTGACATGCTTAATGATTTAGATATTGTCGTGATTAATGGTTAATAGCTCATGGATAAAATATGGTTCATATATTTGATATGGTTCATAGATAAGATATGGTTTGTAGATATGATATGGATTATGGGTATGATATGACTTATAGATATGATATGACTCATAGATATGATATGATTCATAGATATGATATGGCTTATAGAAATGGGCAAGGGTTTATCGATATGATTCATAATTTGTGGATATAATTTTTGAAATAACTTACAATTATGATTATTGACATAGATTATAGGCATGGCTAATGGCATGACTCAATAGATGTGATATTGGTATAATCAATTGGGTTAGTGTATCACTATGACTAGTTAACAAGGTTCGTTGATATGGTTTATAAATAAGAGTTCGAGTTCGAGTCTGCTTATTTATAATGATCTTGATGATATGAGTTCTGATTCAAGTCCAACAATGAGAATAATGATGATGATACTATTGAGTTCCTATTCAAGTTTGACATTGGGGATTAGGCATGAGATGATACGGTTTAGATGAATCCTTGGTTATGGAAAGGTAATTTGATAAATTATAGCTATTCAGTTGCTTAGCTTCCTTGATTATACACTCCATGCTTATGAGGGCCTGCATTGGGTTATTTACTTTTCTGCAATTATTGGCTTAAGGGGGCCAATCTTGTAGTTATAGTGGTGTGATCTTTATGTTATTATCTCATCTGTATTTTATTGCTTATGTACAATGTTGTTAGAGTTTATTTTCATATTTTCCCCTTTTTCCTTGACTTAGCTTATTTTATCTTGTATCTTACCTTATTTATATCATGATTTAGCTCAGTCGACTAATGATGCCTACTGAGTACCCTTGGTTTTGGTACTCATAATACACTTCTATACCTTTTTAGTATAGATTCACTAGTTGCTGCCACTAATTTGACATTCATGCATGGTTGATTTCAGAGATTAGGTGAGCTCTAAGAGTTGGAGTTACCCTTTTTCCTTCTTTTTATCTATGTCTAATCTTTCACCTTCGAGGCGGATTGTATTTGACTATTCAGTACTCATATTTAATTTGTAGTAGCTTTTGTACCACCTTACTAAGTCTTACCTTACTGAGTCTTGGGATGGTCGTTGATTTCTTATCTATCTATTAGACCTTTTCTACTGAATTATTTCTATTGAAGGTTTTAATTTTAAAATTTCAGGATTTTAGGCCATTTCCACCAAGTTAGCCCATTGCATCCAGCTTTCGGCTATGGTTCGTCTCACCTACAGTCGGGATAAAGTAGGTTCCATCATGACTCATAAATCGGGTCATGACATAGATATGGGCTAACCTCTCAGCACTTTGTATGCAATGAAATATGCAGATTTGGTCAATCGATCTACAATAACCCAAATACCATTGGAACCATGAGAGGTGCGAGAGCAACCCAATAACAAAATCTACGGTGATCTTCTCCTATTTCTACTCATGAATGGGCAATCTCTAAATTAGGACACCAGGTCTCTGATGCTCAGCCTTCACCTACTGATAACATAGGCAACGAGATACAAAGTTCACCATGTCTCTCTTCATTCCACTCCACCAATATCTCTTCCTTGAATATCTATGCATCTTAGTTGTACCAGGCTGGATAAAATATCTGGAGCTATGAGCCTTACACAGAATTGACTAAATTAAGTCATCAACCCTTGAAACACAAAGACTATCATCATACCTCAGAATACCCTCAGAATATATGGTAACCCTTTTGGATTCACCACTCAACACCCGATCATAGATGATACAAAGTCTCATATCCATAAACTGGCGATCTAAATCTACTCAAATAAGGTAGACCTTCCTCAACGCTAGCAAGAATCTTTATAGGGTATGAAATATCAAGTCGCACCATTAAGTTGGCTAAGGACTAGATGTTCCACTCCAATGGTCTTTGAGAAATTGAGATAGAAGCCAAGATACCCATACTCACTTACTTCTGGCTCAATGCATCTGCAACCACGTTCACGTTGTTTGGATGTATAGAATTGAGATGTCATAATCCTTAAGCAACTCCATCCATCTTCACTTCCTAGAATTAAACTCTCTCTGGTCCATAAATGTTGAAGACCATGATGACCGAAGTAGATCTCACGATGCATGTCATATATATAATACCTCCAAATCTTAAGTGCGTAAACTACTGCCGCCTACTCCAAATCATGAGTGGGGTAGTTTCACTCGTGCACCTTTAGCTGTCTTGATGCATAATTAATAACTCAAACCTTCTGCATCAACACACAACCTAATACAACACCGGAAGCATTACAATATATGATAAATACCTTACCCTTATCAAGAAGAGCAAATATAGGAGCTGAGGTAAAGAAAGAAATACCTTAAGCTTCAAAAAGCTCAACTCACACTTATCAAATCATTTGAAAGGAACCTTATTCAAGGTTAATCTGGTTATCGGTGTTGCAATAGTAGCAAATAACTCAAAAAATACATGTAATAACCAACCAAACCAATGAAGATATAAACCTCAATGGAGATGTAGGCTTGACCCAATCATGAATATATTCAATCTTTGTTGGGTCAACATAATCCCAACCATAGATACCACATATCCTAGGAATGTCATCGACTTGAGACAGAACTCATACTTTGAGAATATGGTAAAAAACCTATGATCTCTCAAAGTTTGGAGCACAATCCTCAAATAATGCATATGTTCCTCCCTACTTATCGAGCATACAAGGATGTCACCGATGAACACAATCACAAAGGAATCCAAATAAGGCCTGAAGACGTGGTTCATCAAATCCATGAATGCAACTGAGGCATTGGTCAACCCAAAAGACATAACTTGAAACTCATAATGACCATAACGAGTTTTATAGGCTGTGTTTAGGATATCCTCAGCCTAAATCCTCAACTGATGGTAATCAAACCTCAAATCAATCTTATAGAAAATCGCTACTCCCTAAAGATGGTTTAATAAATCAACAATGTGAGGCATATGATACTTGTTCTTCACTATCACCTTATTAATCTTCCCGTAGTTAATGCACATACGCAAGGAGCCATCTTTCTTATTTATGGACAAGATAAGAGAAACCTAAGGAGACACACTCAATATAATTAAACCCTTACCCATAAGATATCAAGTTGCGAAATTAGCTTTTTAAGCTTGGTAGGATCTATATGTTAAAGTACCATAGAAATAGATTGGGTGTCTGGCTAAAGATCAATAATAAACACAATAACTTGCTCAAGAGGAAGACCAGGTAGATCGGTAGGAAAAACATAAGAAAACTCATGGGCTATAGGAATAGCTTCAAGCAAAAGACTCTTCACACTAACATCACCAATATAAGTGAGATAAGACTCACAACTCCTTGATATAAATATCCTACCGTGAACATAAAAAATGATCCCCATTGGCTCATACCTAATAGATACCTTCTACATAACTGGTGGTATGACGAGCATGGCTAAGGTAACGGTCTTAGAAAGATAATCCAAGACTGCATGATAGTAGGATAATCAGTCCATGCCTAAAATAACATCAAAATCAACTATATCTAATACAATAAGATCAGTCTGAGTATCAAACTCTTAAACAGTCACAACATATTAGCTATTAGCATAATCCACTACTAAAGAGTCACCTATAGGAGTAGATACACATAATGGCATAATAAAGAATCCCAAGATAACTGTTACCACGGGGCATAATAAGAAAATACATAAGAATAAGTGGATATCGAATCAAATAAAGTAAAGGTTGACTGGTAGCACCCTAATATTGGACCTGTATAAATAGCATCCAAAGACTCTACCTCTAGTATATCATGTACTGTAGTTAAATAACCGCACCCACCACCTAGCTAGGCTCTTAACTAATCACCTATCCTACCTGCCTGAGGACCTCCCAGAGCACCCTAGGACTACCTCAACAACCATGTATACCACCTCTATCTAGGGGTGGCACTACAATATGATGGGGACTGTCTCTAGAGAAATGGCTGGAAGCCCCACATACATAACACTCCAAGTGTTGTACTATAACCAGAAGATTCTACTGGCCCAAAATAACCACCTCAACTAAAATACTAAGAAAATAAACCTCTTAGAGGCTGACCATTACTCTATCCAGGATGATCTCTGTAGCTAGAGTAATCTTCATCATTAATCTAACATGCAGCATGAATGGGCCAACTAGACTAACCCTGATACTAGTAAGGCTAACACAGAGGTTACCTACGCTAAGAATGTATACCTTTGAATTATGAGAACCTCTAGATCCCACTGTAACTGTCCTAATAATGCGACCTCTGATCATTTTCCCCTTGGGCCTTGCAATGCATCTTTTTCATAACTTGAGCATGATCAGAAACCTCAGCAAAGGACCTACCAAATATAACCAAACTTTTATAGGAAATACCAAGAGGAAGTCTCAATCCCCCAAGCAAAAACCAAAGTTGCCCATACTCGATCGATAAGGTAAGTGTAGCATGCCTGATCAACCCATAAAATCAAGCATAATTCTCCAAAATAGTCATAGAACCCTCCTATAGTCTTGAGAACTAGTCCCTCAAATGATATTTATGACTAAAAGGCATTTACTTCTCTAATAAAACCTCAGAGAACTGAGTCTATATCAACAGGGGAGATATAGTTGTCTAGGAATCAAGATAACCTTTCCACTAATATTGAGCTGCCAAATCCCACTAGAAAGTATTATAGTCCACACCAAAAGTCTCAAATAGGCCCAAATTATAGATACTATCCTCACAATCAACCAAGAACTCATAAGCATCTTCGCCTAATACACTAGAAAACCTAGGTAGAATCAATCTCAAGAATCTACCCAATATCTTTTGCTTCTTAAGAAACACATCATGTTGCACCACTATCAAATAAAAAAACTAAAGGTATTGGTGAAATCTCAAATTTCGGTGCTACAGCTATAGGTTGTGATCCTACCTTAGTACCACTCTGATCCATAGACTGGACACTATCATACTGTGCACCACCAATTAAACCCAAGAACTGAACTAATTAATTCCTGAGTAGTGATGAAGAAATAAACACCGATGGATTCTGTGTTAGTCCCTATCTAATAACTAGATAGGGTGGAACAATCAATAGCAAAGAATCAAGAATAGGGTTTGGTGAAGGCTCCTTATCCTAGTCTCTGATTGGACCTGCATGTTTTGGTTATTCCTGACCTCTAGGTCATCCATATACTCTGGTAAGATCCCTAATCAAGGATTCAAGATCATCATCTAGTGCAGAAGTAGCATGTTTCCTAGCCATCTGTGAAAGAGTTAAACCAAGGGAATTAATCTGAGATGGATTTATGCACCTCAGTGTTGTTATCTTGGCTAATTAATCTTGTTTTGAGGATTTATCATGTGATTAGTGAGTAATTATTTGTATAAATAAGCATCTAAGTGTTATGTAATATAGATGTAATGTCCATAGTGTCTTCATAGTAAAATTAGAGTCAAAACCCCAAGTTAAAAAGTAAGGGACAAAGGCTAGTACTTTTATCTTGAGCTATAGCCTATTCTAGTTTTTTAGCTTGAATTATAGGTGCTTATGTGCAATGGACAAAGCTTGATCAAAGTGATCATTTTTGGAGTTCAAGGTATGCCACATTGCCTAAATGTCATGATATGGATACGTCACGCCTTTGGAACTTTCCTATATGTCAATTTCCAGTGAGCACCTCATTTTTTATGTTCCACACTACCTACATGGAGCGATATTGGTGTGGCATGCCAATAGGTTAGAGATGACTTTTGTGGTCCTAGTATAAATAGGACACTTTGATGTTTTGTTGAACACCTTAGATTACCTTGGGACTTGAAGAGAGGATTGATAAAACTTTTTCTAGGGTTTTTATATATTTAATTTAGTTTTTATTTATGTATTTTAGCATGGATTACACTTTTATGATTCTTTTTATGTCTATAATCGGCTAAATACCCTTTCCTAGGGTTTAGGCCAAAAACATGAGTACTATTGTTTAGACTTGATTTGGTTATGGTTAATTATCATACTTGGTTGTTTTTTATCATTATTATTACTATTTTAAGGTTTTTCAATCCTTAGAATCCATCTTATAACTCTATTTTGAACCCGGATGAGTGAGTGGTAGAGTAGAACGTCGGATGAAGAAAATAGGATTGTAATCTTCATTAATGGATGTTATAATTTGCACTTAGGATAGTAATAAATTTACCTATTTGGTTCAAGTACAGGATGAATACAAAAGAATTTAAATTAGTTCTTGTATCCCCACTCAGTGATATAGTTGTGGAGGCTAAGTTAACTAATCGATTAGAGGTTCGGAAGGCCATAGTTGTACCATTGATCCTGTGAACCAACAACCAAGATAAGTAACCCAACCAATGAGTGATAATTCTCAACTTACACGTCAATTTAAGTGCAAGGTATTCGTTGTCAATATATTTACCCAACTAAAAGTTGGGGCCAAGTCCACGAGTAACAATATCAGTGACGATTGAGTAAATTTGAAATAAAATCATCTTGCTAGGGTCAAACTTATAGTACAAGATGGTTTGGGGGTTTTCAATCCTATTGAATGTAAAGGCAATTCTTGGGCTTCTAAGGGACTAATTCTAAACTAAGAATATTTAGAGTATAATCAATTAAAATGGATCTTGGGACTATGCTTTTCTACGGGCAAGTTATGCATGGGAACATGATAATTCGATGCAAATTGTAAACATTGATGATGTGGTAGGATAGGTATAAAGTCCTTGAGGCTAGTTCTTCAATAAAACCTCAAATATTTCACTCATTGACTCTTTTGAGTACCTAATGAGTGTGTTAATTAAAGCCACCCAATACCTCTTCTAGGATGATACCCCAGGAATAGTCAACGTCATATTCACCCTTATGTCTAAGATGGTGAAAATTAGCAAACTAAGATAAATAATTATCTACTATTTTCTTGGTTCCCACATTCCTCTTTCAAGGAAGATGAGTATTCCTAAAGTTCACCCAAACCCCTCTTTCAAGGATGGTTTGAGCTTTCAAGAGCTTTGGATTTTCACCCCTCAAACCCATTTGAGTATTTTGGGATTTCACCTACAAACCCAAATAAATTTTGTTAAGTAATAGAAGAACCCATCACCAACAAACTAGCATAGGAACATATGAATCCCAACCCACACACAATTACACCCTATTGTTAATATAATCCCAAGAGAAAGAACATCTACACATAATGATAATAAAAAAAATAAACCAAAATCTCCATCAAATTGATTCATAAAAAATAAATAGAATGCAAACCACACATTAAGTTCCAATGAATCCTTAATGAGATTTTCCAATTCTCTACTTAGAAGTCACTCTAATGTCCTCTTAGCTCAAGATTAGTACAAATTTTTCTCCAAGCTCTTTGAAATTACAAAAATCTTTAACTAAGGATAGTAGATAGAGTTGTAGAATGATGATAATGCCTAAGATGAATGGGTATTGATACTTAAATGGGATTTGGAGTCGGTTGGCTAAATGACATTTTTGCCCTTGGGTCATTTTCCGCTTTCATGCGATTGTATGGGCTTGATCATGATTGCACCTATAGAGGTTGCGGAGAACTGATTGTACTTGTTTTTGGTTAACTATCTTGACTGATTGCAATCGCGGCCCTCATCCCGCGATCGAGATAATTGAGGGCCAGATCCTGCTCCCTTTTTCAGCTTGTCCAGCTCCTACACTTCTATTTTGTTTTTTATCCTTTTTAGCTCAAAGTCTATTCTTTTCTTATCAGCACTTGTATACCTATAAAATATGAGAATTAGTGCATTTAACCACAAATATGTCTCACTTCGACATTCAAATTATAGTAGTGTGCATGAATGTTGAGTGCAAATGAGTGGTAAATTCACCACTCATCAACACCCCCAACTTAAAGCTTTGCTTGTCCTCAAGTAACACTACCTTTTACCATGAAACAATGCACTTTTTTGCCCAAATCGGATGACCCAAATGATCATGATGACTTCAACTTGATTACTACCACAAACATCTCTTTAAATATGGGCAAAACTATTTTCACGATACCCCTTACATAAAACGTAATTTTCAAAGATGCAAAAAACTTCAAAGAGGAATCTTGCAACAATCACTAATACTCAAGAAATGACTCCTCTTTGACCTCAACTACATTATACTACTTTGTCCACATTATTTGGGAGATGAAAAAATCACCCTCCTTAACTTGCTTACATACCTCCTCACATGAAGAAAAATTCCACACACCAAGCTATCAAATATGCAATAAGGAATTTAAGTACGAAACTCTCTCTCTCTCAAGAACTCTTGATATTAAGAAGTACCATGCCATAGGCTTGCCCCTATTTTCAATCGTCACTACAATGAATGCACTTGGTTAGAGATCTCAAAGGGATTGTTGAGCTTGTAATGTAGGGTCAGGGTAGGGTAGGATATTATTTGGGAACAAAGTGACTATACCCTCCTTGAACATCTATATTATAATTTTTTATCTAACTTTTGACCATGTGACACTTCTTTTGTTTTAACTCTTTAAACATGTGCCTACTTTACTACCTTGATTCACCTATCTTTTGGAAAACATTTTTTTTCACCTCTTTGCCTTGTACATTTCATGCTTTTCTTTCTTTTCTTGGGTCCCTTCGTTTTTCTATTTCTTTTTTCTCAAAATTTAGCTCTTAGTCACTAACTTAAATTCTCGTGGATAAAAGTTATCTCTTTCCAATCTTGACCACCCCTAACTTAGGCTTTTAGACACAATTTGCATTTTTAAGTCCAAGAAAGATAGGGTTCAAAGGAAGAATAAGAATTGAAAGGCTCACGGCTTGCAATGCGATTTACAAAGAAAGATATAAAGGCTCAAAGTGGGTGAGTAGGGATAATATCTATGCAAGGGTAGGCTTTTTAGGCTAAAGTGAACTTCCAATGTCATAAATATTGCCTAAGATCATCTCCCCAATCAAATACAATAAAAATTAGCTTTGAGAGACTAATGTGGCAAGTTCTAGATGATACAAGTATACATTATATTCAAACATATAAGCTCACCACACATGGCATACAAATTTGCCAAGGAGGTTAATTTCCCTTCCTGCTGAGACAAAAATGGAGTATCTACCAATTTTTACAAGTCAAAAATTTGGATTGACAAAAAGAGAAAAAGAATTGTTATAATGTTACTCACATCCATGCCCTTGATTTTTGAAAAATTTGGGATGGAGGGGGGGTGTTCTCTTTGTATATGCACCATGCACAATTTGCTAACCATGGAAACAACCCAAGTCTTGGTCTAACATTTTTGCTTCATACGGGCAAACTAACCATATGGCTACTCAGACGTCGCCAATGGTATGAATGTAATCTTTTATCCAAAATGCCACAGGTACTCAAACTTTGTTTTTATTTATAGCCTTGATGCTACGGGTACTCAATCTTCCCCTACATCTGTGGCTCAAGACCTAATCATGATGAGTTTTCCTTAATAATGTCGTCACTCAATCTATTTTAGGGAAAGGCTCACCCAACATCATTATTAATACAAATAGATAACTAAAAATAAAAACAATCAATTACCAAAATTTGCATTCTTTGTGTGTACTAAATTCAAGTATTGCTCACAAACGTGTACTAACACAAAGGAAGAGCAACATTCCCCCAATAAAAAGAATTGTAGTGACCTCACTACATAATAGAAAAACATCAGAAGGGTAAAAGGATCCCTCAAACCATATTGATAACCACATTGGAAGCTGTCATAGTGGTACCATCGTGGTATGGATGGTGCGCTAGGATTGTCGTGATTGCAGTAAATGAGGCCATTTGCTCCTCTGTTTTGCCCTATTTTTTGGCATGGCTGCCATACTTCTAAAATTTATTTTTCCCTATTTTTGGCGTCCAACCTATCCAAAGCATCTACAAAACATCAAAATTATGTAACTTATTTAAAAGTTATAGAGAGAACATTGAAAATGATGGGTTGCCTACCATCAAATGCCCTATTTATTATTGCGACTTGACTTTCTTTATCTTTCATTTATGTCTCCACTTAGAAAACTTGAAACGGCGCCCCAAATTTCGATTAATATATCTTTATGGAACTTGGGGGCAAGGCGAGGGCACCATGACACTACCTTTATCTGACCACTTTAAAGACTTGAATCTTTTATCCAGTTTCACATCAAATTTCTGAGTAAGCTCATTGGGTATTGCTGAGAACATCAAGAATACACTTGTTACACATCGTATTTTGCATTTATTGGCCTTCAAGTGAGAGTCTTAATTTTGACCTTTTTGAATTACAAACACTAAAATGTACGAATGTTCCTCTTCATCTCTAAAATTCATCATTTTCTAGAATGGTTCAACGTCCATCACATCCACAAGCATAATATTGAAAAATTGTTTGATTGACGTCTTCTTCCTAACTTCGGAGTCACATATTTCTTGATATTCTCACCCCAAAATGGACTAGAGTCATCATAAGAGGTTGTCTTGGTTTCTTCTTTTGACTCTAGCACCATTTCCTTGACTTCGGTATCTTCTTTCACGTTTGGTTAGGTTGGTTGAAAAATCATCGAGGGTCCTTCAATGTCAAGTTCACCATAATCCATGTGGAATGACATCTTTCCTTATTAGACCTCATTTTAAAGAGTGGGTATGTTCATGAATTTTTAGATGTCAAACTCAGTACCCATTTATTCTATCCTTTTGATTTCATTATTGCATGCCCTCACGAATTAATGCATGAGATGTATTTTATCCCACGTTGATACAACCCGATCTAAGATAATTTGAAGCATTGCTTCAATACCACTGTATCTAGCATATTGTTCTTCCTATTTATCATCATAGGGCCTATCAAACTTATAAGAAGAACTAGAATTTGGGTTAGTATAACGAGGGAAAGGGGTATTTTGACAATCACTCCAATGTCCATATCGATCAACACATAAGAAACAATCATACTCCCAAGAGGATCGAGATGGAGAACACATCTCTTTTCGGGGAGCATATCTACAATTTTCCCAAATATGTGGTCCACTATAATGTGGAATGGATCATCGAGATATGATTTCCAATAATCACACCCGCATTCATTCCGCGATTCCATATTAACAATAATCAAAAGTAAAAATCTATCTAACACAATAAACAAATAGAGAGCACAAGAAAATATTTACAAGTTTGAATCAAAGTAAGTAGGCAAAAATTTAAAACTAACATAATACGCCAAATTATTCCCCGGCAACGGTGCCATTTTTGATAATGCTAAAATTACATGTCAAGTGAAGTGCAAGGCGGTCGTTGTCAATATTTACCCAACTAGGATTTGGGGTCGAATCCACGAGGACCAATGCGTGTGACTATTGAGTAAATTTGAAATTAAAGTTGCTTGCTAAGGTCAAACCTATGGTACAAAATGGTTTGAGGGGTTTTCAATCCTATTGAATGTAAAGACAATTCTTGGGCTTCTAAGGGACTAATTATAGACTAAGAATAGTTGGAGTATAATCAATTAAAATGGATCTTGGGACTATGCTTTCCTACGGGCAAGTTACGCATCGGAACATAATAATTCGATGCAAATTGTAATCGTTGATGATGTGGTAGGCTAGGTCTAAAGTTCTTGAGGCTAGTTCTTCAAAAAAAACTTAAAGATTTCACTCATTGACTCTTTTGAGTACCTAATGAGTGCGTCAATTAAAGCCACACAATACCTCAATTAGGCACCCTTATTTCTAGGATGATACCCAAGGGATACTCAAGTTCATATTCACCCTTATTTCTAAGATGGTGAAAGTTAGAAAACTAAGCTCAATAATTGTCTATTATTGCCTTGGTTCCCACATCTCTCTTTCAAGGATGATGAGGGTTCCTAAAGTTCACCCAAACCCCTCTTTCAAGGATGGTTTGAGCTTCAAGAGTTTGGGATTTTCAGCCATCATACCCATTTGGGTATTTTGGGCATTCACCCACAAACCCCAACAAATTTACTTAAGAAATAGAGGAACCCATCACTAACAAACTAGCATATGCACATATGAACCACAACCCACACATAATTGCACCCTATTCTAACATAATCTCGAGAGGAAGAACTAGATACTCATAATGATAATGAATAAAAATAAACCAAAATCTCCATTAAATTCATTCATAAAAAATAAAAAAAATGCAAACCACACTTTAAGTTCCAATGAATACTAAATGGTATTTGCCAATTCTCCCCATTAGAAGTCATTTTAATGCCTTCTTAGCTCAAGATTAGTATAAATTTATCTCTAAGCTCAAAGAATTATAAAAACCCTAAACTAAGGATGGGTTGTAGGGTTGTCGAATGATTATAATGCCTAGGTTGAATGGTTATTAAGCCATAAATGGGATTTGGGGTCGGCTGGATAAAAGTCATTTTGCCCCTGGTTTATTTTCCGCTCTCACGCGATCGCGAAGGCTTGATCGTGATTGAACCTATTGAAAATAAGGAGGACTGATCCCGATTGTCATTGGTTGACTAGCTTGACTGATTGCAATTATGTCCCTCATCCCGCGATCATGGTAACTTAGGGCCAGATCCTGCTCCCTTTTTCAACTTGTCTAGCTCTTGCACCTCTATTCCTCTTTTGATCCTTTTTAGCTAAAAATTGCTTCTTTTCTTCTAAGCACTTGTATACCTACAAAATTAGGAATAAGTGCATTTAACCACAAATATATCTCACTTTGACATTCAATTCATAGTAGTGTGCATCAATGTAGAGTTCAAATGAGTGGTAAATTTATCACTCATCAATGAGGTTCCACAAGATAGTATGATTGCCCACAGAGCGCTAACCCTGTTCTATTCCTCATTGATTGATTAAACATTTAAATTTCCGCATAATTTTATTTTACAGTTATAATTTACAAACTCTTGTGGTTACTTAGTCATTAAATTAATCTTAGTATTGAAATAATCTAGGATAGTTGTTAAAACAAGTCTCTATGGGATCTATATTTAGCTTTTTATAAGCCCACTATATTATTTGGAGAGGCCGCTTACACTTGTGTGTGCATTTCAGCGCAAAAAGTTTTTGGCACCGTTGCTGGGGACTTGTCAATAGGCAACTATCTTAGTTTTTGTTTTACTTTTTTTATTTCTTTGGTTCTTTACACATGGTATTGGATTTTAATTTGCAGGCAATAGGTTTAAAAGCTAGTAAACTGGTAAGGGATCGAGAATTGGTTGAACTATGCCTTGAGCCAGAGCAACGCTTTTATCAAAAAGGACAGAATAAGTCCTTCTCTACAGAGTCCTGGAAGTTCAAGAATAAGAAGAGACCATTACTATACCCATGGTTAAGGATCCACCAGCCCTAGGATAGCTTGCAAAGTGAAAATCCCACTAGCGACAAATGTGACCTTTGTTATTTGCAGATTGGTTCCTGGAGGTAGATTTGAACTAAAGCAGAACATGGTGCAACTTCTTCATACTGGTGGATAGTTCACTGGGCTATCACATCAATATCCACAAGATCACCTGCAAAAAATTTTAGAGATCAATGATAAATTCATCCCTATAGGTGTGTCAACTGATTATGTGAGGCTGACGTTTTTCCTCTTTTAACATTTGGGGGAAGCAAAGAAATGGTTGAACTCTGAGTCAGTAGGTTCAATCACAACTTAGGATAGCCTAGAAATTCCTCATTTGCTTTTCCCATCTGGCAAGACTGCGAGACTACACATTGAGAATTTGAGCTTCAAGCAGAGAACAAATGAGAACCTATACCATGCTTAGGAGAAACTCAAGTCTCTTCTCTAGGACTGTCCACAACACAAACAGTATAATGAGGTAATAAATCATACCTTTGTTGGGTAACTTGACTATAACATAAAAATTGTGCTAGATTTAGCTACAGGTGGACAAGTTCTGGAAAAGACATATGATGAGCTATACACCTTGTTTAACAGGATTGCTGAAGAAAATCTGAATTAGCATAGTGATACCTCAAGGAGCTTAGTAAAAAAGGTTGTTGGTATGGTCAAAGTTGATATCATAACATCCTTAGCTGCCCGACTATCTTATCTCTAAAATTAGATGATGACACAATTCAGCAAGTAGGGTGTCCAACAGACTCCAACACAGGTTAATGCAGTGCAGTAAGCTCCGGTATGGTGTGAGATTTATTCTAATAGTGGACACTTTGCAAATAGGTATGGTGCTAATCCTGAATCCATCAACTTTATTGGTAACACACAAAAGCGAAATTATGGTAATGCCTACGATAAAAAATGGTAGACTAAGCCAATATACACTTGGGGAAATGACTAGCAACAATATTTTCAGCAGCAACAACACAATACACAGGCCAGTAACGTCGAGGAAACCTTGAAAAAGATTTTGGCCTACCAAAAATAGATGGCTGCTGAAATAAAAAATCAAAAATAGTTAGAGCAGCAGTTGGAACAATTGCCACAGGAACATAATACCAGGCCTCAAGCTGGTTTGACAAGTGATAATGAACCTTTGAAATAAGTAATGGCGATCACTTTGACGAGTGGTAAAGAGCTGAATGAGAGGCCTCTATATATAAATAATGAGGTTGATGTAGACTTGGTTCCTCAACTGACACATCCCGACCCTGGGACTTGTTGTAATGGGCATCCCAAGTCCAACCAGGGTTGGTGACCAACGATTATTACCCAACCCAACCACCTATGTCCATCCTTATATGGGATAAATTTTGAACATATAACAAGATAGAATTATTGTTCTCATTAAGACTCTAGGATAGGGTCACAGCCAGGATCGACCCAACCGAGTCCCACCATACCTTACCAATCGACCAACGGTACCAACCCAACCATAAACAATAAACCAAAGGGAATACCAGAACATAATATGAAAATCAATCCCAAAATGTAATATAATGGAAATGTAAGAAATTATGTTCGATGATGCCAGCCTTAATATCAATACCAATGCAAAGGCTGACACTTCTACCAATCCCGCCCATACTATCCCCCAGAAGTACCATAAAGCCTTTATCCAAAAGAGTAAGCAAATATGGTTGGGACATGCCCCTAACCATGGCCAAAACCAATATCCAAATTAAGGAAAAGTTTCTAAAGAAAATTCACTACATGAAATGATTCCTTTCATAAGGATGGAAGATCACCACTTCAATCCACGTACTAATACCAAATACACATGCTAAATGGGAGGATTAGAATGGTTGGTTCTTGCATAGGATAGGTATACAACCGCCAGTAGAAGGGGTAAGCGAATGATCGTTAGAATGAATCTCAGCGTAAGGATAAGATAATGTCAGTCATAAACTCCAAGTGAAACCATCCATAATGCATACAACCATATGTATATATAAGTGCTGGTAAAAGGGACTGGGTTTATCATGCACTTAAAACCTTTACCTGGGCTGTGTAACCTTGTCGATTAACACCACCCATGGGACGTATAGGTTCAGTTGCCCTAGCTGAAAGGGTCCTAGAGTGTGTTGTCGCACGACCAAGAAATATCCCATGGGATGACTATTACATCCCTCCAATATAAAATATGACACTAGAACATGGTCATCAAGGACCCCTCATATCAGAAAATATGAGTTTCCATTTTTAGTTCCCCCAAAATCTCCACCTTCCATGACTTAGTTACACGTCCCGCCATTAATGCCCAAATTAAAACCATGTCCAAACAATACAGTTACCATTTATTAACCAAGGCCAATTATTAATTGTATCTTCATACCAACCATACTTGTAAGATTTATCCATAGCGAAACCATTTGGGTTGAGGGAACTCTCAATTGCCCTTTCTGTTTGCCATATTAACCTCTTGGGAGACTTTGATGTTCTCCACAAGCACAACAAATTAGCCTTTAACCTTTATAAATCATTTAAACCAGTTATAGCTTCATGCATAAGCTGAAAAGAAGCAAGAGTTCCATTTAAAGAAAATACAATAAGCATATCTTTATAACTATTTTAACAAACACCTTGGGGAGTAATATAACCAAAATCAATTCCAAAGACCATTAAACCATTACCATACTATCCAATTGTCCAAAACAAACATTAATGCATACAAATCATAATTAAAACCATAGGAAACGATAACCAACCATTCAATCTCAAAACCCCCAAATAATAGTTTAAAACCATAGTCATGAAATAGTAAAACCATGAAATCGATCATATAAAATATGCCTTTAGTTGAAATTACAATGAGGGAAGAGAATCATGCCTTATACGGAAGAATTAATGGAAAGAAATCACCAAAGCAAACCCTTAGTTAAAACCCTAGCTTCCTTGCCCCAAAATCTCTTGAGAGAATTATAAGATATTTTGGAATAGTTTCTCAGTGTTAATGAATAGAATAATAGGGTAAGTAACCTCCTAAGTGTATTAGAAGTCTTGGGTCCTAATTAAGGTAAGTATGTAAATGTCTATAATACCCCTACTTAAGTTGCACAAAATTCGATCACAGGGATACGATTGGACCATACGAGTCGTACCCTTCCTTATTATTGGTTTCCACCAGTCATACCCAGGCCTTAAACTTTTGGATAAGACACTATCCAGTCTATGAATCATCCAACCAAGTCGTAACCTCAGTACATGATTTGTATCCATTACTCGTATCTCTGAAAGAATAAAATATCAGGAGAATCAAATGTTGTCCACCATACGAGCCCTAATATTTTTCATACCAAACCCTTACGACTCACACCTCTAAGTCGTACCTATTCCACTGACCAAAACCATCCCTCTAACTAACACTAGTCGGTATACAACAGGACCATACCACACATAGCCCAACATATGGCTCTTACCTATGATTTGTATTGGGTTCAAAGAATGAATTTCCAAGAAATTTTTTAATGGTCAAAACCCATGATGTTTCAGTCTCTCCCACTATTTATCCCTAAATGAAGGATAAGGTTAGGGTAACCACACATAGAGTCATTTGCATTATCAAAAATCCCTCTAACAAAGTTTGAAAACAAAGAGGTAAAGATGTTAATCTTTTCTTTAGAAAACTTATAAAATATAGATGCGTTCAAGAACGCATACCTTTCACACAAATCCCAGGAGCAGAAAACAGATGCAGATACTTGGACTTCATGTCCTCTTCCACATCACAGGTAGATTCTTCAACCTTATGGTTCCGCTATAGAACATTAACCATGGCCAAATCCTTGGTATGAAACCGACATACATGCTTATCTAATATCTCAATCGAGACTTCATCATAAGACAGAGAATAAAAAATACCCAATCCTTCCAAAGGAATAATCGGAGAAGGAAGGATAACCAAGACACTTTCTTAACATAGAAACATGAAAGACCGGATGAACTAAACTTAAGCTAGATAGAAACTCTAACTCATAAGCAACATTGCCAACTCTCCACAAAATCACATAAGGGCCAATGAACCGAGGACTGAGTTTCCCCTTTTTTCCAAACCACACCACTCCCTTCATAAGAGATGCCTTGATAAATACTCTATCCCTAACCTCAAACTCCAAGTCCCTATGCCTAACATCTGTATCGGACTATTGGTGACTTTGGACAACTTTAAGCCTATCCCTAATCACCTTCACCTTCTCCGTCACCTGATAAACCAAATCAGGACCAAATATATCTGCTTCTCCAAGCTCAAACCACCTAATAGGAGATATACACCTCCTACCATGCAACGCCACAAAAGGAGCCATACCAAAACTCAAATAAAAGCTATTGTATTAAGCAAACTCCACCAAAGGCAGATGCTTAACCAAATTTCCGCCATAGTCAATCATACAGGCCCGAAGCATATCTTCCAATGTCTAAATAATTCTTTCTACTTGACCATATAAATGTGGATGAAAAGCAGTACTCAGAATAACCTTAGTCCCCAATCTCTTAAAGATACAACCGTGCATAATCTTTCACCAAAAAGGTAGTCCGCAAAGGTATGAATTGTGGAAACTTGGTAATCCTATCCACAATGACACAAATCGAATAATACTGATTCTAAAACCGAGGAAGACTGTTATCAAAATCTATATTTATCACTTCCCACTTTCATTCAGGAAAATTAATTTCTTTATACAACCCTCCTGGCCTCATGTGCTCAACCTTAACCAGCTAATACACCATGTACTTAGCCACAAAATTAGCCACATCTCTTTTCATTCCATTCCACCAGTAGATCTCCTTGAGATCATGATACATCTTAGTCGAGCCGGGATAAATAATATAGCGTGAATCATGCACCTCATCCACAACCCTTTGACATAACCCATCGACATCAGGAACACATAACCTCCCTTGGTGTCGTAAAATACCATCAATACTGATCTTAAACACCACTACCTTTTCCCATAAATATCACTCTTGATTGTCATCAAGATAGGATCTAGCACTTGTTTCTCCTTAATCTCTGAACCATGAGATGATAAAACCACTTTTTTCACCATCATAACATCATCCTTAGAGTCCAAGAGTTGAACTTTAAGATTATCCAAGCGGTTAATATACTTCACTCCCCATGGATAACCTGCTAAGAGTATCAATAACCACATTAGCCTTACCTGGGTAGTAGTGAAGACTTATATCATAGTCCATAAGAAGCTCAAGCCATCTCATTTCCCTAAGGTTAAGCTCTTTCTGAGTGAACACGTACAAAAGACCCTTGAGATAAGAAAAGATATCCACATAAAGACCATAAAAATAATGTTGTCATATTTTCAAAGTAAACACGACCTCCAACAACTCCAAATCATAGGTAGGATAATTCCTTTCATGTACCTTCAATTGCTTGGAAGCATAGGCAATCACCATCCCATGCTACATCAAAACACAACCAAGCCCTACCCGAGATGCATCGCAATAAACCATAAACCCATTATTGCCCTCCGGCAAGGTCAGGATTGGAGATGAAGTCAACTTATCCTTAAACTTCTCAAAACTCCTTCACAAGAATCTGACCAAGAAAACCTTCTTCTCAGTCTATTTAGTCAAAGAAGAAGCTATCAAAGAAAAGTTTTCCATAAAAAGAATATAATACCTAGCCAAACCTAAGAAGCTTCAGATATCAGATGGAGTCATGGGCCAAGGCCACCTTTTCACCACTGTAACCTTCTGCGGATCCACCATGATCCCTTTACTAGAAATAACATGACCTAATAAAGTCACAACGTTCAACCAGAATTCACACTCAAAGAATTTGGCATACAACTATTATTTTTTAAGGTCTGTAACACCACGCGGAGGTGATTAGCATGAACCACCTCACTCTTTAAATAAATAAGAATGTCATAATAAACACAGTGATGAAGAGATCTAAATATTGCATAAACGCCCTGTTCATCAAGTCCATAAATACTGCCAGTGCATTTGTCAACCCAAATGACATCACCAAGAACTCAAAAATACCCATACCTAGTACAAAAAGCCATATTAGGGATATTTATATCCCTAATCTTAAGATGATGGTACCCAAATTGAAGATCTATATTAGAAAAGAACTTCGTACCCTATAACTGATCAATTAAATCATTTATCTGAGGAAGAGAATACTTATTCTTGACCATCACCATGTTCAACTGCCTATAATCAATGCATATTTGAAGGTAACCATTCTTATTGCGCACAAACAACATTGGCACACCCCACAAAGAAACACTAAGATGAATAAACCCCTTATCTAGAAAATCCTTAAGTTGCTCCTTGAGTTCCCTCAACTCAGGCAGAGCTATTTTATATGGAGGAATAGAAATTGGACGAGTGTCCAAAAGCAAATCAATACCAAACTTTAATTCCCTATCTGCATGAACACCAGGAAGATTATCTGGAAAGACCCCTGATAACTTATTATCCGTAGGGACCAAAGACAAAGAAGGACCTTCCGAGTTAGAATCTTTAACCCAGACCAAGTGATAAAGACGATCCTAAGAGGTTAACCTCTAAGCTCTAAGATAATAAATAAACCTCCTCTCAGTAACTAAGGAACTACCTTTCAATTCTATAACTGGTTCACCAAGAAACTTAAAGATAACCCTACGAGTTTGACAATCCAAAGATGCATAACAAGAATGTAATCAATCCATACCTAAGATTATATCAAAATCTACCATATCCAACTCAAATAGATTTACCAAGTTCTGCATGCTACCAATAGAAACCATACACCCCCTATAGACTCTCTTAGTAATAACTGAGTCACCTACTGGGTAGAAACAAAAAATAATCCAAAATGACTTTCAGATCGAAACCAAAAGACACAGCCACATATAGAGTCACAAAAGAAAGAGTGGACCCTGGATCAAGCAAATAATATACATCCAGAGCAAAAAGTTGTAACATACAAGTAACAACATTAGGTGATGCCTAGAATTCCTATTGAGAAACCAAAGCATACAACCTGTTCTGACCAACACTAGAGCTAAGAGAAGTAACAGAAGAAGATGCCACACCACCAAAGGCAGGAGCAGAAGATGAAGCCACTAGAATCTTATTCGACCCTATAGCAACCTTATTGATCGGACAATCCCTGAGCTGTTGTCCTACCTAGATATACTTAAAGAACTTATACCTTCTTTCCTCATAATAACCCTGATGAGTCCAATTGTAGAATTGATAATGAGAACATGAAAAAACTAACTACATTCGCTCGCTTGAGATTGGGCAACCTTTGCCCAAGAATTATCACCACCTTGATGATGCCTGTCTCTCGATTGATAAGGAGCCCTAGAAGAAAAGTATCCTAAACTCCCCCACTTCTTTTTCTTCCACTCTCTACCACCTTGGGACTGATCACCTCCTTGATCAGAAAACCTACTCTACTTTCCTACCTATCCCCAAACTCTGCCTATTTTCTTTCCTCATTCCTAACTTGTTGCATATGAATAGTTAACCTTGAGATGTCCATATCTATAATCAGCAAGGTAGAATAACTCTCCTGAATCAAATTACTTTTCAATCAAAAAGCAAACTTTCTCATTCTCGACTCATATCAGCCACCAAATCAGGAGCATACCTTGATAACTGATGGAATTTCAAAGCATATTCCTTTAGAGACATCCTCCCTTGCCTAAGGAGCATAAAATCCTCCATCTTTGCTTCCCTTAACTCTTAAGGAAATAAACAATCCATGAAGTCATTTAAAAAATCCTCCTATAATCTTTTCTCTTCAATATCACCGCTATCCCTGTCCTACTCTTCATACTACTAATACGCAACATCCTTAAGTTGATAAGCTACAAAGTTAACCCCCTCTACATTAGCAGTCTGCAGCTCCTAAAATAACTTTTCCATCTTATTTAAAAAGCCTTATGGATCCTCCTCCACCTTTACCCTAGTAAAAATTTAAGGACCCATCTTTATATATTGACCAACCTTTGTGGCCTTAGAAGACAAAGCACCAGTCGTACCCCGCTTAGCCTGACTAACAACCAATTAGCAATGACATAAATAGATAAATAAAATTCTATATTCATCATATTTATATGAGGGAGCTAATGAGAACTATTCGTAATAAGAGGAACTCCAGCACCATAAGGAATAGGACCATAAGATCAAATATGTACTCCAGCTATAAGACTACCCCTTTAGCATTATCCCCAGATGGGACAAAAAAATTTCCTTATTTATTTAAAGAGACATCAAAAGTGGAAGACTTAGCCAATATACCCTTAGGGCAATGACCAGAAGCAATATTTTTAGAAACAACAACACAATACATTGCCCAATAACATAGATGAAACCTTGAAAAAAAAATTGGCCAACCAAGAATAGATGGTTGCTGAAATAAAAATTAGAAAGTAGCTCAAAAATAGTTAGAGAAGTAGTTGGGGGAATTGCAGCAGGAACATAATACTAGGCCTCACGCTGGTTTGACAAGTGATAATAAACCTTTGAAACACGTAATGGCGATCACTTTAAGCAGTGGTAAAGATCTGAATGAGAGGACTCCATAGATAAATAAGAAGGTAGATATAAAGTTGTTCCCTCAACTTACATGACCCGACCCTGGGCCTTGTCATAATAGCCATCCTAAGTCCACCTAAGACTGGAGACAACCCCCTGTTACCCAACCCAACAACCTATGTCCAGTATTAGAAGGGCTGAATTTCAAATATATAATAAAATAGTGTTATTATTCTTATTAAGACTCTAGGATAGGGTCACAACTGGGACTGACCCAACCAAATCCAACTGTACCTCATCAACCGACCAACCATACCAACCCAACCATAGACCATAAAACAAAAGGAATACCAAAGCATAATATGAAAATCATTCCCAAAATGTAATATAATGGAACTATGAGAAATTACGTCTAATGATGTTAGGTTCAATATTAATACCAATGCTAAAGCTAACACCACTACCAATCCCGCACATACCAACCCCCAAAAGTACCACAAAGCCTTTATCCAAAAGAGTAAACAAATCGGGTGGGGACATGCCCCCAACTATGGCCAAAACTAATATCCAAATTAAATGAAAAGTGTCTAAAAAAATCCACAATAGGAAATAATGCCTTCTAAAAGGATGGGATCTTACCAATTTAGTACAAGAGATGATAATGAATCCACATTCTTAATAGGAGGAGTAGAATGGTTGGTTCTTGCATAGCATAGGTATACAACCTCCAGTAAATGGGCATAGCGAATGACAGCTAGCATGAATCTAAAGGTAAGGATAAAATAATGCCTGTCATAAAATCCAATTGAAACCATTCATAATGCATACAACAACCATACATATATAAGTGCCGAGAAAAGGGACCGGGTTTGTCATGCACTTAAACCTTTACCTGTGTTGTGTAACCTTGTCTTTTAACCTCACCCATGGGTCATACGGCTTCAGCTCTCCCTACTGAAAGGGTCCCAGTGCGTATAGTCGCACGACAAAGAAATATCCCATTAGATTACTAGTACATCCTTCTAAGGACCCCTCATATCGACATATATGAGTTTTTGATTTTAGTTTCCCCGGAACCTCCACCTTCCATAGCTTAGTTTCACATCTAACCATTAATGCATAAATTAAAACCCAGTCCAGACAATCCAGATATCATTTATTAACCAAGTCCAATTATTAGTGGTATCATCATACCAATCATACTTGCATGATTTATTCATAGCCAAACCATTTAGGTTGAGGGGACTCTCGAATGCCTTTTTTGTTTACCATATTAACCTCTTGGGAAACTTCCATGTTCTTTACAAGCATAACCAATTAGCCTTTAACCTTTATAACCTATTTAAACTATTTATAGTTTCATGCAATAGCTGAAACAAGCAAAAGTTCCATTTAAAGAAGTCAATGTAATGAACATATCCTTATAAGTATTTTATCAAATACCTTAGGGGCATAATATAACCAAAACCAATTCCAAAGATCATTAAAACATTACCATGCAATCCAATTATCCAAAACCACCATTAATGTATATAAAGAATAATTAAAACCATAGGAAACTATAACCAACCATTCAATAGCAAAACAACTAAAGAATAGTTGAAAACGATAATAATGAAATAGTAAAACCATGAAATCAATTATATAAACCATGCCTTAAGTTGAAATTTTAATGAGGAAAGATAATTATGCCTTATACTAAAATGATGGAAATAAGTCACTAAAGAAAGTCCCAAAGCAATTCCTTAATTAAAACCCTAGCTTCCTTGCCCCAAATGCTCTTGAGAGAATTATTAGATATTTTGAATAGTTTACAAGTATTAATGAACAAAATACTAGGGTAAATAACTCCTAAGTGTATGAGAAGTTGTGGGTCCTAATTAGGGTAAGTAGGTAAATTTCCAAAATACCTCCACTTAAGTTGCACAAAATCCCATCATCTGCATACAATTGGCCCATATGAGTCATACCCTTCCTTACGATTGGTTTCCACCAATCGTACCTAGGCCTTATCCTTTGGATCAGATATTGTCCCATATACGACTCATCCAACCAAGTTGTAACCTCAGTATACAATCCATATCCATGACTCATATCCCTGGCAGAGTAAACTATCAGGAGGATCAAATATTATCCACCATAAGAGTCTATGA
Organism: Capsicum baccatum var. pendulum; assembly: GCA_030864225.1. Classification (NCBI taxonomy): domain Eukaryota; kingdom Viridiplantae; phylum Streptophyta; class Magnoliopsida; order Solanales; family Solanaceae; genus Capsicum; species Capsicum baccatum. The sequence continues at coordinate 166,645,035 of CM061560.1, forward strand.
CATGACCCATTACAAACCCTTATGACTCACACCTCTAAGTTGTACCTATTCTAGAGACCAAAACCATTCCTCCAACTAACACTGCTCAGCATACGACAGACCATACCACTCGTACCCCAACATATAGCTCATACCCATAGTTATTTTAGGTTTGGAGAATGAATTTCCAAGAAATTTTCTAAGGGTTAAAACCCAGGATGTTTTATCAACCGATTGCAGACAAAGTTGCTAAAAATTTGGGAAGTTTGAGTACTAAAATATAAAATTTGTTGAAAAGTAAGGACCACCACCACTGATCCCACAATGATTCCAGAAAGAAAAGGAGGATTCATGTTTTAAGATGTTCTTTGACATGTTCAGAGAGCTTCACAACAACCTTCATGTTCTTGATGTTTTGCAGGGAATGACCAAGTATGATAAGTACTTAAGAGATGTGGTGACTAATAAATTAAAGCTACAGGACATTGAAATAGTAGCACTAATAGAGGAATGGAGCTCTATGGTGACTTAAAAGATGCCCAAAAAGCTTAAGGACCTAAGGAGTTTCAACCTTCCCATTCATATTGGTGATAGTGAAGTGGTACATGCCTTAAGTGATTTAGTGCGAGTATAAATATGATGCCTCTATCTATGTTCACAAGAAGAGTGCAATAGATGTGAGAAAGGGCACTCTTATAATGAGATTGGAGGATGAAGAAATGGTTTTTAGAGTTTATAATCTCTTAATCCACCTTACCACTACAAATCATTATATATGATTACAATGATATAAGTGGATAAGTGTCGGGTAGTAGAGAGTGCACCACTAAAGATCTCTTTGGACAGTCTTATTGAGTTACCCTATCCAGAACCTAAGCCTGAGTTGATGACAATTGATGAGCCTAAAAAGGCTAAAGTTGAAAAAGTTCATAACCTTGAGAGTTTACATACTCAAGATTTAAAAGAGAGTGAGAAGATAGCCTTTAAGTAGGAGAAAGGGGATAAAGGAAAATGATTAAGTTGTGATGTTAGGTCATGCCATGACACTAAATCAGGCGTTGCTTAGGAGGCAACCCAAGTTAAGGTTGGTTTAATTTCCAATATTTTAGTTTTCACTTTATGTAGATTTTTTTTCTTAAGTCACAGGTTGATGGGAAGTTTGAGTACCTTATATCAGAGCTAAGTAGTACGAAAAAGACCAAGTGTAGGGTCTTCAGACTCTTTGAATATTAAAAAATGCTACTAGCTATTTCTAGAGGCCTCAAAGAGTATTTCTTTAATGACCCGAGACTACCCCCTGGTTGTTACACGGTGCTTATGACCTCGAAAGACCACAAGCTAACCTCTTTCCTAATATATCTAACTGAATACTGCATAATATAGATAATAAATGTAGAAACTGGCTATAAGTTTCAAAACTTCTAAACATACTCCAAAAGTGAAAATTGAATTCTGATACATTTGTTCGAAAAGCCTCTAAACTGTTTGAACTGTGGAGTTGATGGGACATGTCCCCAACTAACTTTGTCTACTAAAAATAAGAAAAATACGATGAAATAATAAAACAAGGATCATCCTAGTATGAAGAGGACTCACTGCTATGCCTACTACTGCTGACTGGGACTGAACTGCTGAGGGTATTGGGATCTCGTGCCTCTAAACATATGGTGTCAAATAAAACACCATAGCGCAAATATGTCAGTATGGAAATGTACCAAGTGTGAAGATGAGGTAAGGCTAAATTTAATGGATCATGGATGAACAATTACTTAACTGAATAATCATGAGAGTACCAAATGAGAACACATACATGAATGCACAACCATAATCACAATCATCACAACTCTAAATACTGAAACTCAGATACTGCTTTACTGTCATTTGAACTCATCACTAATAGTGAGATACTAAATTACTAAATCATTTGATACTGATAACTGATTAACTGGATATACTCACATCAATAACTGAATTCTTAGTTCACTGCTCTTGACTGACAGAATCGGAGATCAACATCTCTAACGGATGATTTCAAAATCTATTATCAATGATAAGAAAATGATCACGTTCGAATCTGAAAACAAGAATACTCAACAAAATTTGAGACTGAGATCAAGCCTACCTATTGGGAGATCTCTTGATCTAATAACAAGAATACTCAACTAAATCTGAGACTGAGATCAAGCATATCTATCAGGAGATCTCTAGATCTGATAACAAATAACTGTATATGAGACCAAGCCTATCTAACAGATGGTCATGTATCAATGGAACTATCTGAGTTCCTCACTGAGATAGACGAATGTACCTCACAGTCCTGATTTTTGAAGATTGATACTGAAACTGCAACTATGGGAAGTAGTTACTTAACTGACATGCCTCGACCTCCCTTTGGTGGGGACCAACCTATAACCCTAGCTGAAAGGCTGTCAATACAGTTCCACGGGTAAATACCTCTCTGGTCAAGCCTTTCTAGTGGTTGACACTCATAGAAAGTTATCCTAAGGCAATATAATAGTCAAACCTCTCTTTACAGGTGAAAGTCTCTACTGACAGTGACTCCTGCATCCTGCGCTGGCTACGCAGTTCTAGAGTTCAGGGCTTGCTCCTAATGACTCAGCCTCTCTCTTTACGGGAAGCTGCTATCCCTTCCCTTACTCGGTGCTAGCTCCTACTCCTAACTGAAAAACTCTGAACTGAATTCTCAACTGAATACAAACTGAGCTAAATCTGATACTGATCACATTTCTCAAATGATCTGACTGAGTTAAGCTGACTTCACTTGGCTTTGTATCTGATATTATACCACTGAATCACGGTATCTGACTAATGATACAGATTTTTAATATATTACTTATTTACTATAGGGATTAGAACTGAACAATTGACTACTACTAGATCTGAGTTGTATACAGAACTGAGGCTAGATTACTAGCAATACTGAGATCATAGAGATAACTGATATTTATTAAGTTTTGTATCTGTCTGAGGATACAAAGTTCTATAATTTACTGAGTTCTGAGAATCATGGTCCGACTGGGATTATCGTGAAAACTGACACGGGCTCTAGACAACAGATAAATTATCGGGTATAAATACCCCAGGACTCGATAACATAAAAGTAAGACATAACTATTCTTGACTATTCTTAACCACGGCCATTCATTCATCATCACAATCACTAAATCATCTTTTCAAGCATTTAGGAATCATAACCATGTATTCACATCACAATCACTAAGGCATCACTTCAAGTATTTGGGAATCATAACCATATATTCACATCACAATAACTAAGGCATCACTTCAAGCAGTTAGAAATCATAGACATATAATAGCATAGGGGAAATATTCTATTAGATCATACTTTATTCAACAAGGTCTTCCATCAAGTACTTCGTACGTATATGAGTCTTGGCATGTATTGGATAGCACATTATTGGGGAAACTTCATACTATCATGTCACAATTTACTCGTCAAGAACTTGGCATGTATTAAAGGTTTAGCATGTATCAAATAGCACGTAATTGGGGAATTTCCTACTATCATGTCTCTACTTATTCACAAAGGCCTTTCAACAAACACTAGGCATGCATGAGTTGCACACAATTGGGGTTTCCTAATCAACATACTATAATAGACCTAATTCTTCACATAAGCATTTTATTAAACATATGGAGAGAATTCTTTTCTTATTCAACCATTTCTACACTTGATTGACATGAACACATCACATAGAAAGCAACATGAAGGGGGTTTATCCTAACCATCGCATGAATTCCACAAACTAGGGTCAAAGTTTGAAAGCCTTGTAAACAACCATAAATCATAACTCAATGATAGAAGGAACATCAATTTCAACTCACATGAATCATGAAAACCCATAAACACAATATCTTTGAATTTTAGAAAAGGGTTCTTGAGCTACTTAGATAAAAGGGACCTAAGAATCAACATCTACATACCTTAGGGAAACTCTTTTCTTGAAAGTTCTTGGAGAAATTCTTGATTCCTCTTGATCTCTATTAATTTTGCTTGATGACGAAATAAGGGTTTTGATTTTGTAAAACCCTAGTTTTGATATTGAAGATGGAAAATGAGGCTGAGAGCCTTTTATCAGGTATATATAGGGGCTGAAAAAGAGTGGTAAAAGACCAAAAATCCCTTGGAATTAAACTGAAAAATCCCTATTTTACATGCTGGCTCGACGCGCAATAATCGCGTCAGTTCACTGGAAATTGGAAAATTGGGAAACTGCATGACGGTGCGATGCGGTGGCAATCGTGTTGCCACCCTAGTTACAAACAGGCAAAACACTGTAACGTGGTGGAAATTGTGGAGGCTCACTGTAATTTAACAATTGCCATCTTTGATGGCTCCGCGATGCACTAAAGTGCCAGGTGGCACACTGTCTCACTAAAATGGCTCTAACTGTTCACTCGAGTATTAGATTTGGGAGAATTTGGTATCGATGGAAAGCTTATTCAATGCTCTACATGATAAAAAGTTGATATTAGGGAAATTCTATCTGTTTCAAAGTATTTCACGCTTGGGAAGACACCACTCAAACTTTTGGGACTGGATTTTTGCTTTACAGAACACACTCTAACGCTCAGACTAGGAGAGAATTTTGTGAGGTGTTATAATTTCTATCTCGACTTTTGAGTTTACTTTGGGGACAAAGTATATTTTTAATTGTGGGATAGGAGAATTTTCATTGTTTCGGGTGAAGTGATGCTGTAGGATCTTACTTCCTAGTTTTTCTTCTAGATATGCCAGAATTTGAAAAAAAAATTACAAAAAAGTTTCTGCTTTTTAGTTTCTAGTCTTAGTTGGGTCTAATAGGTGCACACTTCACCCAGCCCGAGGTTGTTCTTTTCGGTTCTTTTTCAGGAGAGCGCCCTTTGAATCCAATATACCTTTTTTTCTGAGTAAATTTTAAATTTTAGGTTATGAATAAGTGGGATGTTCTTAATGGTGATAAGTATGATACTACCAAAAATTAGATCTATGATGATGGTTGCAAATCCATTGCAATAGACCAAAAAATCGTTGCCATAGACCTATCACAATGGTTCTACATAAATCCCATAGGTGGACGTTGTAGGTCTATTGCAACGGTTGTCAAAATCGTCGATGACGGTTTTAGGCAACCGTCACCACAGATAGACCTATTGCGACGGTTATTTTTGGACTTATTGGGATGTCAAAATTGCAACTGTTACAAACCGTCGCATTGGAAGTTATTGCAACGGTTACTAATTGTTGCAATAGCAGCTATTATGATGTTTTTGTTGTTCTATTGAAATGCTTTTTGACTACCTATTACAACTATTTCATTACTTATTGAAAACTTATTTTCATTTATTGAAACAATTACGAACGGTTGCAATAGACTCTATTGCAAAGATTACGAACCGCTGCCATAGGATCTATTGAGAGGCTTTTATTATTCTATTGTAACGCTTTATAAATTATAACACAATATATACACATCACAAAACAAAATCATTTATTAATAATCTCATTATTCAAAATATGCAACAAGATAGTAATTTAAACCCAAAAGTAAAATGTAACGAAGTTCAAATGATTAATTAAGATTTTACATACTAGCAAGTTCAAGTCACAATAAGTTTCATAAAATTCAACACAAAACTATTGATATTAGAGAATTTATCCACAACCCAAAAATCTTCTGAAGGTCAATGTCTTCATCATTTTCTTCATTCCTTTCTTCATTTCGGACACCTATATAAAAAGAGAACAAATAATATAAAATAGCACTTAAATAACAACATAAAAAGGACTATATTGATGACAATATTGATCCCTATAGTTTTAGTCCTTCGGACAGACAAGAAATCAGAGATGCTTTGAGGATAAAGCAGAACCATAGATTGAAATACATTACATTCATGTAAGAACAAACTTTCAAGTAGAGGACATTTTGAGATGAAGCAACTTGTGAAATGTTCCTCTTTTATCCCACTAAATTCAATGGGAAGACACAATCACATTTAGCTCAAATAATTATTATAGGGAAGTTTTACGTTATCAACAAGAAAGCAAAAACGAACAAACTAGAAGCTAACGACAGAATCTCAAAGAAGTGGAAAGCGAAATAACTACACATATGAGCAACAAAAAGATACTCATATCAAGAAATATATACTGGGAGTTGGTAGAATGTTTGTTCTACAGGTAAGACAACACGTCAAAACTATATACTTATACTCTGCAGATTAAATTACGTCCTAAGAATCTTTTTAATGTGAGTTAAAAATAGAAACCAGTACCAAAAGAAGCACACCTCAAATGGAAAGTAAAAATCACAATCCCAAGATGTGAAGACACTGTAGTAGAAAACTACAGCTTTTTATATAAGAAAATTGCAGCTTCATATCAATAATGATTAAAAGCAATATAAATAGTAGGAAAAAGGATCGCAGTACTTTCATATCACACAGACATTTAAAAAGGAGCACGATTATTAAAGTGGTTCCGAAGTTAGGAATCAGTGCAGGAGAAACCATACATAAAGCAGCAAGATACTTCGACAAACATACACAGGAAAATCATAACTATCATCTTTGCCACCACCCCGTCACCCAACATTCTCGCTTACCTAATGGTCATAAAGTGATGTTGAATGATTTCCAAATGGTATTTAACAAGCTCCCTATCTGCATATTTATTAAAGCACATCAGATTTTCTTTTCTTTTCCATTTTAGACTCTTTTTCCTTTACGATGGTTCAAAACAGTTATCAAAATCAAGAATCCATCTAATTCAAGGTAGTTCCAGCATAACTGCTCACATGAATGTATATATTTAGGCGCGAAAAATAGAACAATCCATAAGAGAATATTTCACTAAGATCCACAACTAAACCATTTACAAGGAACAACGGATATAGCAGTTGAATACATACCGCATAAAGGAAGAAAATATTTAAAATACCAACATAGGAACACTAAACAGTACCAACACAAAAATCCTAGCTGGAAACCATAAGAAAGAAACAATCTTTCTTCTAATCCACTACCCATAATCCACCAAACACAAAATATCCCACATCCCACAGTCTTTCTTCTAAGCCACCATCTATATAATTCACCAGAATAAGCGCAGCCACAATTCTAAACATTCAACACCATCAAAACATACCCAATACACCAACATTAAAATATACCCAGTATACTTAATAGCATCAAAACATATCCAGTATCCAAAATAATCTTAATTGTTACTACCAACAGATTAAGAAACAAAAACTAACCTTGATTGTTACTACCAACAGATGGACGATTTATTGGTTGATTATCAAGCGCTAACCCTAATGAATGAACATTGAATCCTAGAGCAGTAGATCCCTCCCACTTCTTAGAACAAGTGCAGGTAGGATCCAACAGTAGAGCATAATATGGTCTAGAAGAGAGTATGATACATCTATATTATCATCAAACAAATTTATTTGCTTATAAGAATATTCAAAAACAACTTCCAAGACTGAATATGGATCCAGTCTTTATTTACAACAATAATTTAAAATCCTCTGAGAATCCAAATTTATTATCAATAGAGGAGAATTAAGAAAATCAAGAATGTTGCCTTATTTCTTATTGAACACACCGACTATCACTATCCACAATAGTCCAACAGCCAAAATTGATTGGTCAGTACTTCATCTGCAAGTACTTTCATCCCGCTTGGAGCTCAATCAAATGTATCACCTTCTTTGGACTAATTTACTTGAGTTGCTTTTTTATTTTCTATGTCCTAACTCTATTTTTCTGCTTTTGTTCATTTCCTATAATATGTAAACTAGGTTGGATGGTCTTCAGCTTTAGGCACAATATTTTAAATTCCAAGACAATTTAAAGGGCCTAACATTGCAATTCTAGCCCTCAACTAACTTAAATAGAATGAGGTATTAAGCTCAGCAAAAGGTAGTACAAAGTATTAGCCACGGGTTCAAATGAACCCAATAGCTTTTGCTAGGACCATGTACTACTCGTCTCAGGAATTCATTGGATATGTTTGAATATTTAATGGTAGAATCCAGTAACTAAGACGAACTATTGGGTTAGGAGAAAAATTCAAAACCTATAAACTTCAAATTCTATTTCCAGTAACTAAGACGAGCTATTGGGTTAAGTGACAAATTCAAAACCTATAAACTTCAAATCCTATTGCCATACATACATACATACATACATACATACATACATACATACATATATATATATATATATATGCATATAATACTTGAAGCAGAATCATAAGTATGACAAATTCGAACATATTTGCAGCAGAATTCTAGTTTTGCAGCTATACTTTGATAGTACGATAAGTCCAAAATCCATATTACTAGAGCAATGGTGTTCTTTTATTACCAGAGAAATGTCCTTGGAGGCTACTAACAGAAGATAACACCCGAATAGAAAGTAAGTTCCACTACTAGTCAACTTGCGGTTATACAATTTGATAATCAAGTTAAGCCTAAAATTCATACTAACAGAGTAATGGAGTCATAGCCTCCTAACAGAGCATTCCATATAGAAAAGAAAGAAATTTCATCTTAAACAACACACAAAAAGATTCCAAGAAATCCTAGCATTCTCAGTACCAACATGAATAGCACGCTTTCTTTTACATACTGAATTATCAGAGAAAGTATTTTTGCTTATCAATTTCTTTCTTTCTTTTGCATTAAGTTTTCTTCTTTTTTATCAAGCATATTTGTCCATGAGCACTTGTAAATTGGGAAAAATGATAGCTTATAAATTTCATCATAAAATTACACTGAAAAGTGAAAAAAAAGGCAAGTTTTTAATAGAAGAACCAAGATATACTTTCGACGGGCTCCACCTGGACGGCTGGGCTCAAGTCTTATCCGTTTTCCAGCTATATCACTATGATTTAATACTTTAAGAGCTGCATCAGCTTCTCTTACATCATAGAATTCGATGAACTTATAATGGTGTTTATGTGGCATTTCTTTAATCTGCATTTTACATACAATATGATTTAGTGGAGCTTAAAAGTTCTAGAATTCCGGAGAGACAGAAGAACAACAAAATAATATAGCATTAACAGTGAATAATTATGTAAAAGTGATACCTCCTAGACTTCCCCATATGCTCCAAAGATTTGCCGAAGATCTTCATTGAATACAGATGGATCCAAGTTAAACACACAAGAGTTCCTTAGTAAATATCTTTCTTTGATGGATTTTTCTGGATGCAGCAATAAAGAATATTAGTTAGAATTGTCCTTCCATGTTCGCATATCTACATTATATGGATTCAAACCTTAGGAATAGAAAAATGAATATTGAGCTTTCTTCGTCTCAAGTGTTTATTTTGTAGAGCACACATTATAGTTCGACCAGCTCGGATGTCATAGTAAGATATCATCACAAAGCCCCGATGCTTGTATGCAGTATACAGGGTTCTGATATCACCAAATTGCTTCAAAAAAATTAACAGACAAACACAAAGCAGAGACACAGAAAAAAAGATGAAAAATAGGTTCAGAAAATAGAAGCATCGGTTGAATATAATACACATAGGCTAAAGTAATAGATCACTGGTCAAATGCTTCAACTTCTTTTTGTTAGTCAAAAGAACAAAAAGATAAATATATAAGCACCCAATCTAACTAGAATAAGGTTCAGTCATTTATTTTTATTCTATCTTAATTCCATTCGAGAAAAATGTATGACACCTCTAAGCCCGGTAATAGGTGATTAGAGAATCCAGATCAGAAAGGAAGGCAGCCCGAGGCACAAATCGTAAACCTCAAGGGGTGTAATGTAAATAGCTACCTTTATGCAAGCGTTAGTGGTTGCTTCCACGGCTCAAACCCTTGACCTATAGGTCACATAGAGACAAGTTTACTGTTCAAGCATATGAAGTCATCCGATAAAATATATCCCTAGCACAAATAGAATGAACAAGCATAACTATGAAATAAAAAGCCATAGGACACATGATTCAAAAAGGGTAAGTATCAGAACTAAAATGTTAAGTGTTATCCATTACGATTTGCCTAATAACACCAGATAGAACTTATTCAATAAGAAAATCTTGCTCAATAAATATGTATTAATTTATATAGAAAAGCTATATATTAAGAAAGGTCTTTTCGAGCAGTTATATGTCATAAAAAAATCCAACGCAAAACTTCCTTAGAACCCGAAAGAATGCGAAAACAAAATTAGTATATTCATCTTTGTAGCTGGAAATGAGTCATTCACATAGGTATTTGAGCATATATTAATTAACAAACAAAATATCTATCCTCAGACATTTCAACAAAAGTACAAACCGACATGGAAAAATTAGTAAAGAGTAACAAAAGTACAAAACGACATGTATAATTAGTATAATAGCGTTAAGAGTAACAAAAGTACAAACTGACATGAATAGTTCGTATAATACGATTAAGTTTCAAAACTTGCAGAAATTAGAGGTTCTAAAGTACTAGATTTCATCAGGAAATTTGTTCTATTCTTTTGAAAGGGGCCAGGGTTGTGGGGTCTCTGTCTGTCTGTGTGTGTTTGTGTATGTGTTTTGGGGGAAGCAAACAAACCAAAAAATGTTCATCAACCTTACTTTGATGACATTCCAAGATTATTACCACCTGATTGGAAAGCTTAGAGAATCCTTGAAAAAACTATGACCAAAACTTTCTGCCAAAACAACTTGTCCACCAGTTTTCTCACTTGCAACTTTAATTTCAACAAGGCCAACCTAGCATATAACAGATTCCATATAAGTAGAGAGAACAAGCCATACCAAAATAGCAGCAGGTCACAAGGTGAGAACTATCGTATTTGATTATCTAAATCAAACCAATAAATAGATGAGAAGATATGGTATATATCTATCCCAATCACTAAAAACCTGGTTGCAATTTACTGGACTTGTCCATCCTTCAACACGAAATCTGACATTTACCCTTCCAGTATTGCCCAAGTCAAATTGACAATTTTAAGTATCTTATTTTGTTATCTCTCAACAGAACAAGTATATGGTAACACTCTACCCAACAACCACAAGCAGATAGGAAAAAAATCACCTACAGTATTTTGATGCTATCAGAATTTGAACCTTTCAAAACATTAGTTTCTTACGCTGTAACACAATAAAAAACAAAGCTCAGTGTTTGTTCTCAACAAAGATAAAACAAACTTATAACACCCCTAACATACCTGAAATGGATATCTTGAAAGAACGACTTCCATCTTAGAAGAAGCTCCTACTGTTGTATAGTTAATTGAATCCTGTGAAAGGAATGAAAGAGCAAATACTGAGATATAATGTTCTATTTATATTGAGAATTAAAGTGATCATCTTTCTAAACAGGCATGGATATAAAACTTAACTATATCTCTTATATAGGTTGCTTAGACTCTTTAAAAATATGAAACAATAATAACAACATCAATGAACACAAGTAGGTAACTAAAACTTTCATCATGGGAAATTCCTTCACCATTTGTGCATTCATTAATGTTGGACTCGAAATTATATTGTTTGAAGTTTACATGATTTTGTTATCATATTGAAAATGTTTGTGCTCCTAATAGACTTAGCGTAAAGCATAAACAGACACTCAAACATAGATATGCACCAATAAAACACCCTTACTAGCATGGGACTTATATGTAGAAAAAAAAAAGAATAAGGATTAGGGGTGATTGAATACATAAACTAGAATGAACATGAACTCTGCTTCCTAAACTCAACTTTCCAATACAAAAACAAACAAACAAATCAATACCAATATCCAAATTAATCAAAATTCAGCTAAATTAAACACCAAATTATCTTATCACTTTCCCCAATAAATCAATAGGAATAGAACTCATACTTTATAATAGATTAAAACTCAAACTCAAATTAGAATTCAAACCCATACTTTCGATTGATTAAAACTCAAACTCGAAGCAAAATTCAAACTCAAATCAAAATCAGATCCAGAAGCTGTCATCACTTGATGAGACATCTGTACTAGCATTTCAACAGCTCCATTACAAAAGAAAACTAGAAAGTCCTTCACATTGGCTTGATTCTTCGGATTGGTCAACCCAAAAAATAAATCATCATATACGTTTATATGCATTGCTTTGTTGAGGTAAACTGCAAAAGCAGTGCTCACAAATGTCTGGATACAATCAGTAATCATTAATTTACATCTATCATTACAAACCACATTAATCCATCTTGGCACCTATGACGAATTCGCCTTCATATACGGGACCACAGACTGGCAATTCCCATTCAACCCCTCATCCGACCCACTATTCGAATAGAAACCCATAACCAAGTTCCTTTCAAAGATACTAATCATAATAGAAATAAATCCAGTCCCAACAGTACTCATTATTCTATCCATATCATCAAAACTTGAACCACGCATCTCCTCAATCTCACTCTTATTTTTACTCCCATACCCCCTTAATATCCTAACAGTTAGAGCCAGTGAAACTTTAACCACAAAATTGGTAAATTCCTCAAATCTTGCAATTTGATTACTGTTTTCAACTCCTAGAAAGTTCATCAGAATCGGACTACAAAAACTCTTTTAAATCCTTAGACACAACACTAACAGCTTTAGAAGAATGAGAAACCATTTAAGACATTGTGATAAAAGCTCCCAACTGCCTCATGACCCTCTTTAAAGAAAACTCCTTAGTGCTCAAATTAAGGAAAATTGAATCTTTAAAGATACCCACAGTTTAGAAACCCAAAAAGCACGCCAAATTCAAGAAAATACAGAATACCCACAATCAAAATTAGAGAAATTAATAGCAAATAGCCAAAATACCGAACACCCATAAGTAAGTAATCTCACAAGATCAATGATATACACAATTAGTGAAAACCCCACAAACGAAGTAGAAAAATAAAGGTCCAAAAAATGTAAATTTCCACTAATCACAAAAATCAACCGAACAAACTTACCTGAGACCAAATTAGCCCTAATCGCAAATTGCCTCAGAACTTTGTTGTTTCCCCTTTTATCTTTTCCCCTAATCACAATCACAGCTCACCACCAGCACCGGCACCTCATGAAATATTGAAATCGTTCTTTTACAACAATCGTTTGTTTTGAAATATTTAAGCAGTGACCAATACTGGATCGAAGTAGAGGCAGCGTTGAAATGTTTTATTAATAAAATATTTTATTCTTGGCAGACTAAATAAAATTAGCAGTGAAAATAGATGGAATAAAATTATAAGCATTGCAATATCTTATTTCATTTACCTATTGCAACGCTTAATGTCAAAAGTGACGGTTATATGATTAAATTATAGTTAATAGAACAATTATTTTTGGCATCGCTTGAAAGCGTTGCAATAGACCACCTATGACAATATTTTGTTAACTGTTGCCAAAAAGTTTGTTGCCATAGGGATAATTTATAGTAGTTTGATTACATAATGCAAGTGGTTTTTGTGTGAAAAAGCATGTTGTTTGTTTGAACTACTACTTTTGAGACTCCTAAGCTCTAGTTTTTTACTCTTGTGAATTGTGGGCTTAATATTAAATTTGTGTGATTATTTGGTTGGGAGTCTATAATGATCCTAGTGTACTTGAGCATGTGACATGTGTGTGAGAGGCTTGTTTGTGTATTCCTTGTTGCATTTTATGTCTAGAACTTATTTGGTGTGTGTGCTAAAAAAATAAAGAGTCTGGGGTTAGGAGATGATATAGGTATTTCGTTGATAGTCATGTTTCATGAACTTTGTGACCTACCCTTATGCATAATCCTAGTGAGCCTTGTTGAGTCTTTAGCTTATTCTTTGGCAAGCTTATATATAGCTTAATCCTTTTTCTTTGATTGAATCTAATTTGCCCAAATCTTCTAAGCGCTTTAGTGAAAACTTATTGAGTTGAAGTGTTTGAAAACAAGAAGAAAAAAATGCAAATAAATCCCCCAAGAAATAGCTATTGATGTTGAAAATTTATATGCATTTTAGTTGGGAGTTATGTAAGGAAAAAAATAAATAATGTTCAAAAACTAAATAATATATGCACAGATAATACTCCCACTACATTGTATGTGCATTAACTTAATGATATGGGGAAAAATAAGAGAAGTAGGTAGATGAATGTGGTGGAAATGGGTTGTTAATAGAGAGATCTTAATGTTCATGTGATGTATTAAAGCTCTTAGGAAAGGTAGTCACCACTTGTAGCCAAATAGTTCGTACCTGTCCCTTAGCCTACATTACAATCATTAAAGACCTATTTGATTCTAAGTCCTAATATTCTATTAGGCAAAATGATCTTCTGGACCCTTGTACTATGTCGGTTTTGTAAGTTGGATACTTCTACTTACAGGTTTGTCATCTGGACCCCTAAACCTACTAAAAAGCAACATTTAAAATCCTTTTTTGGTGAATGAAACACACTCTCCCCACGTCAGCTACCACGTCAGCATCATCTGCCACATCATTTAAAAAAAGTATTAAATTAAATTTCAAGTCATTTTTAAAATGCTAAATAAAAAATTAAATATTAAAATTAATTTAATTAAATAAGAAAAAATATAATTATAGAAAAATTTGAATAATTATGCTTTTCTTTTTTTCTCACAAATTAAACATCAAATTCATTTCAAATAATTAAAACTCTTCTCTAACTAATTTAAATTTTTAACTATAAATTCAGATATACAAATATAATAAATTTCTTATTTTTAAATTTGAATATCTTTAAAAAATTCACAAAAAGTTTAATTTTTTTCAAGCAAAGGTCACTAATTTTTTTCAATATTCACTATCACTCAGTTTCAATCAAATTTAAATTTTAATCCAAACAAAAATTCAATTTAAATTTAAATTTTTATTCAAAAAAATAAAAAGAATTAAATTAAGGAAAAATTAAAATAAAAAATAAAAAGTGAAGGTGGTGGTGTAGGGGGGGCTGGAAGAGTGTTGGGTTGGGGTGTGGGGGCTGGAAGGGGCTGAGGGTGGGGTAGGGCTGGGGTTGGGAGGGGTATGGGGGCTAGGGGTGGGGTGGAGAGGGGCTGGATGGGGCTGGTGAGGTGTGGGGGGTGGGGCACGGGGCTTGGATGGGGTGGAGGGGCTGGAGATGGGGTGAGATAGGGCTTGTAAGTTATGGGGGTTGGGGATGGGCTGGGTGAGGGTAGGAGTGGGAAAGGGCTGGACGGGTGTTTGGGTGGGGTCGAGGGATGGGGGTGGGGTGGGATGGGGCTGGGTGGGGTATAGGGGTGGGGACGGGTTGGGGTGGGAACATATATATATATATATATAAAATATCTTTTTAAAAAAAATTTTTAAAATATTTTTAAAAATATTCTAAATTTTTAAATTTTTTAAAAAATTTTAAAAATATTTTAAATTAAAAAAAGATGAATGAATAAAAAGGACCCTTTTAAATTTTTTTAATTTTAATATTATTTTTACTTTTTAAATTATTTTAATGTAAAATTGGCCAAAAAATGACCCCCACTCGCACCCTAGGCGAGTGACTACACTCTCTTTGTCCTAATCACCATTTTAATGCCATATAGGCAAGATCAACGGCCAAAGGGTGCAAAAAATTGCTTTTAAATAGGTTCAAGGGTTCAGATGACAAACATGTAAGTAAAAGCGTCCAACTTACAAAAAAGTAAAAGCGTCCAACTTACAAAACTGACATAGTACAAGGGTCCAGAAAGGTCATTTTGTCATTCTAATAGTATTAGAGTAATACATAAGGGCGGACATGTGGTTCATCATGTGTAACTTATGAATTCTTTATGAGAGTGAGCATAATTGGAAAAAGGCATCGTTCCATCCCAAACTATACCTGAAAAGTCGAAGTCATACCTAAACTATACTAGTGACCTATTACACACCTAAACTATAAAAAAATAAAACTATTTACACCTTGTCAGGATACCACCACTTGCATGTGGTGTAGTGTTTTACA
This sequence comes from Capsicum baccatum var. pendulum, assembly GCA_030864225.1. NCBI lineage: Eukaryota > Viridiplantae > Streptophyta > Magnoliopsida > Solanales > Solanaceae > Capsicum > Capsicum baccatum. Next base: position 166,660,972 of record CM061560.1, read on the forward strand.
CGCGCTGCCACGTCAATAGCACGTCAGTAAAAAGTATCACTTTTTTATAGTTAAGGTGTGTAATAGGTCACTTATATAGTTTAGGTGTGGATTCGAATTTTCGACTATAGTTTGGGGTGGAAACGATGACTTTTTCCTTAATGTTTTTAGCCGTTTAGTTTTGTTATTTAATAGGCTGGACGCGCCTAAAATAAGTGTAACACATGTGCCTTAGAATGGGAGTTGCGGGGAGGTAATAATATCACTTTTTTATAGTTAATGTGTGTAATAGATCACTAGTATAGTTTAGGTGTGGCTTAGACTTTTCGGGTATCGTTTAGGGTGGAAACGATGCCTTTTCCCAAGCATAATTTGATTCATGTACCCATTTCTGATAAATTGCATCTATATAAGTGATTATGGATAAATCTCGTATTATGTGGGCATGTGCTTGATGATCTTTGGGTGAGTTGTATGACATCTTTGAATAGGTAATTTGCATGAGTTTTCCAACTTGGGTGAGTCAATTTTTGAGATTAGAATATTTCGAAGTAAAGTTTATGATCTGTCAATTGTGTGTATAACATGTTTGGTGTAAAATTTGCATCATGTGTAGTCATTTTAGGACTAGCTAGAATGTCTAACTTGTTGCAGAAGTGTGGACTCTTCCTTAGAGTAAAGAGTTGTTCGAGTATTAACAAGGAATTAAGTATGGGATAATGATCTGAGATGGATTCACTACTAGAAATTACCTCTATTGCAACAAAACTTTTGGCAACGATTTTAAAAGCATTGCTATAGGAACCGTTACGAAAAAAAATTGTTCTAATAGAACTCTTTGATGCTACAATCATTGTTATTGCTGCATAACCATTGCAATAGTGTGTCTTATAGCAACGATTGCTTTAATCGTTGCGATAAAGTGACCTATAACAACACTTTATTTGAAAAAAAAAAAGGACTATTGCAATGGTTTTAATTTATTATATGTTCTTGTAAGGTCAAGTGGGGCTACTGGAAAAAGATTAAATAATTAATTATCAATTTCTTACCTCTTTCACTCCTTTAATAATTTTTCATAAAATTGTCAGTTGCTACATATTATGTTCAAAGAATACAATATTTCATTCTCAAGCCAAAAGAAATAAAATTTCACTCTGACCAATTCTCTCAAATCGATCAATTCTCGCAAATCGACTGCTCTATCCACCATACCACTGCTCTGACCACCGTACCACTGTTTCGACCACTGTACCACTACTCCGGTCACCTTACCACGATTTCAAACCTGCTCAGACCACCACTTCAAGAAGCTGAAAAGTGCGACCACTGCTGCTCCGACTTCAGCTCCTCCATTGCTTGACAATCACTTCAATTTCCGAGCAAATTTGGAGTTTTCTTCTTTAATTTAGTGATTTTAAGGTTTGTTAATTCTTCTAATATATGATTTTAACCTAATTTGTGAACTTGGGGTTTTCTTCTAGTTTTTGATTTTCAGTGTTGAGTTTGTGAATGGGCATTTTAAGGAATTCAAGTTTACATATTTGTTCCGCATTTTGTGATCTTTGTAGTTTCTATAAAATGGAGATTATATTTGTTTAGTAAAGTGCTTTATTGTATACAGATTTACGTTGTGGACTCTTTGGATCGAGAAAGAATCGAAAAGGCCAAAGCAAGAGTTTCAAGTTCTGGCCTTTGAACTTTTATCTCTTTGTCTCAGTTACAATGGTCACTTACCTACTGCAATCAGTGGGTATTTTTTGTTTGATATCTATATTTCTCTCTTTATGTACTATCAATCTTATCGTAGAACTGGTGGATTTTACTGTTGCTAGATAGCTCATTGCGGTTACCCTTTATCCATGAAATTTAGTGTTGTAATTGAGTGCCTCTAGCAGGGTATTCTTAGTGTAAAATGGACATGAAAGCTCTTCTGGAAAAGCACCAAATTTCAAGTTAAACATATTGGAGTGCAGATCTTCTACTTATATTTTGAAATTTAAAGAGGTTTCTATGTCCTATATACCATTCTATATCTGCATATACGTAATATGTATCTGTGTACTTTTTTCATCCTCATAGATTAGGCATTAAGAAATCTGGTCTTGATGCCCATTCCATCTCTCAAAAAATGAATGTGAACTTTTTTCTTTCTGTAATTTAAGAAATCTGAATGTGTACTTTTTTCATTTTGTATCTGCTGATGTAGAAGTAGTGTCTCAAAAAATTCTGTTTTCTGGTCTATGCCCGTTTCATGTCTGCTTATGGCTGGGCAGAACTTGCTTATCTCATTGAGAGGACTTTTTTTAGTTAGATTTTTTAAGTCAACTGACTTGCTCATGAGAGAACTGTATATTGTGAGAATTAGAAATTAAAATGCCTTCCTAGAATTGAGTCAGAGTATTAGGCATTAAGAAATCTGGTCTTGATGCCCTTGTAATTGAACTACTCCCTGCACATGCCATCTACTTTCTTGGTTTGTATTAGTGAGTTCCCTTTCACTCTGTTGGATGTTAAATGTTGTAGTTCCAAGTGATGTAAGTCATCCTGGTAATCCAAGTCCCATCATATTTAGTTGGAAGAATGCCAAGTGCTTTTGGTGATTTCTGTTTGTGAAAAAATGTGTATGTGTATATTGCTTTACATGAACCTTAACAAATTTTATGCTCTCTTACTGCCAACTCTCCATGATATCTTTAGTGTGTCAATATAGATATGTGTTCCTTTTTAGATTCTTGAGTAGAAATTGAAGTTGGAGGTACAGTGGGCCTTAGTGTGATCATTATCTGATTTGTATAATTAAAAGCAGCAAAATAGGAGCGCATCCTGGAGAACAGAAGTTTCTTGTTAGGTTGTGTATTATGTTTTGTTTCTTTTCCATGTTTATACTTTTGGAGTTATAGGACATCACTTGTATAGATATTTGATCAAGATTGTGAATGACTGCCCCTACAATATTTTTTTAGTTTCCACTTCTCTCCCTCTCTTCTCTCTCCCCGGTCCCCGGCCCTGTCGCCGTCGCTGACCTTCGAAGCCGACCTCCGGCCGACCGTCGGCGTTGACCCGACCCGATCTCCGGCTCCGGTCGCCAGCCACCGGCGCGACCTTCGGCGTCAACCCACCCCGATCTCCGGCCCCAATCCCCGGCCCTAGGCGCCGACCCCTCGCCGGATCCGGCGAGATCCGCCCCCCCAACCCCCCCTCGGTCTCCAGCAGCCGCTGCCCCCCAGCAGCCGCCGATCGACCGACCCCCCCCCCCCCCCCCCCCCCAGCAGCCGCAGCTCGGCCCCAGCCGCCGCCGCAGCTCCGTCTTCACCCGCCCGCTTCTCAGTCGCCAACAGCGTGACCCGGTGATCTCTAACCTTTGCTATTTTATTCCTCGCTATTTCATTTCATTCCCCGTTTCATGCTAGTTTTATCCGACTTGCATTTGATTTACTGATATTGTCCGTGTCTGTTGTTGCTGTGGTTGTTTTCTTGCACTGCTTTTGATTGGGTATCTGCTTGTGATTTGTTGATATTATCTGTTGTCTATTGTTGCTATTGTCTGTTGTTTGTTGTTGCTGTGACTGTTGTCTATTGTTGCTGTTATTGTGGTCGTTTCTTGCCTTTGAGTATATTTTCTTATATTTTCCTGTGTAGTGGCTGTGGGCGGTAATGATTGGATAGGGTCATGTCCGAGGGGGTTGGGGTGTGGGGCCGTTGTGGAGGCGGGGGATGCGGTAAGGGCGGGGGTGGGAGGGAGGCCAAGGTATGGCTGCGGGGGCGGTAGGGGAGGGCGTGGGGATAGTGTTGGTAGGCTGAGGGTTGGTTCTTGGAATATAGGGACCCTTCAGGGTAAGTCTATAGAGCTTGTGAAGATTCTTAGGAAGAGGAGGATCAATATCGCGTGTATTCAAGAGACCAAGTGGGTAGGGTCTAAGGCTACGGATGTGGATGGTTACAAGCTGTGGTACTTTGGGAGCGAGAGGCGGAGGAATGGAGTTGGCATCTTAGTGGATGAAGAGCTTAGAGGCCAGGTAGTAGAGGTGAAGAGGATCAACGATAGGTTGATGACTATTAAGTTGGTCATTTGGGGGTTTGCCCTGAATGTGTGTAGCGCCTATGCGCCGCAAGTGGGCTCGGAGGGGGAGGAGAAGTTGCGGTTTTGGGAGGCTTTGGAGGAGGTGCTGAGAGGCGTGCCTAGCTCAGAGAAGATTGTTGTAGCAGGAGATTTCAACGGGCACATCGGCGCGTTACCGGGAGGCTTTGGTGATGTGCATGGTGGTTTTGGGTTTGGGCTGAGAAATGAAGAGAGGGCTACCCTTTTGGAGTTCGCAAGGTTCTTTGGGCTGGTGGTGGTGAACTCGGGCTTCCCGAAGAAGGACGATCACCTCATCACCTTTCGAAGCGCGATGGCCAGGACCCAGATTGACTTTATGTTGATCAGGAAAGGGGATAGGGTGTTGTGTAGGGACTGTAAGGTCATCCCGAGTGAGAATCTTTCGACCCAGCATAGGCTCTTGGTCATGGACTTGGGTATAAAGAAGAATAGTAAGAGGAGGAGTAAGGAGTGTAGACCTAGAATTAAGTGGGGCGGTTTGACGCCAGTGAATGCGTGGGAGATAGGGGAGAAGTTGGCGGGAATGGGGGTGTGGGAGTGTAGGGGGGACGTGGATAGTATGTGGGATAGGGCGGCTAGGTGCATCAGGGAGAAGGCAAGTAAGGTGTTGGGTGTTTCTAGGGGCCGGGCCGGGCACCATCAGGGGGATTGGTGGTGGAATGAAGAGATGGAGAAGAAAGTGCGGTCCAAGAAAGAGGCGTATGCTAAGTTGGTTGAGAGCAAGGATGAAGAAGAGATGCGGGTAAACAGGAAAGAGTACAAGCTAGCTCGGAAGGAGGCTAAGTCAGCAGTCACGGCAGCTAAGACGGCCGCGTTTGAGAGCCTGTATGCGGGGTTACAGGGGAAATGAGGGGAGAAAAAGTTGTTTAGACTCGCTAAGTCTAGGGAGAGAAAGGGCCGTGACCTCGATCAAGTGAGGTGCATTAAGGGGGAGGACGGCGGAGTGTTGATGGAGGACAGCCATATTAAGAATAGATGAAAGTCGTACTTTCATAGGCTCTTGAATGACGAAGGGGATAGAGGTATTGTGTTAGGGGAACTGGAGCATTCAGAGGAGTGTCGGGAGTTTAGTTATTGTAGACGTTTTAGGGTAGAAGAGGTTAGAGAGGCTGTTCGCAGGATGCGGAGGGGTAGGGCGACGGGGCCGGATGAGATACCGGTGGAGTTTTGGAAGTACGTTGGAGAGGCTAGGGTAAGGTGGTTGACTGGTCTGTTTAACGAAATCTTCAAGACGGCAAAGATGCCCGAGGCATGGAGATGGAGTACCATGATCCCTCTTTATAAGAATAAGGATGACATCCAGAGTTGCAATAACTATAGGGGGATTAAGTTATTGAGTCACTCTATGAAGATTTGGGAGAGAGTGGTCGAGGGGAGGCTGAGACGGATAGCGTCTATTTCGGAAAATCAGTTTGGATTTATGCCTGGGCGCTCGACGACGGAGGCGATTCACCTGGTACGGAGGCTGGTGGAACAGTATAGGGAAAGGAAGAAGGACCTGCACATGGTGTTTATCGACCTAGAGAAGGCTTACGACAAAGTTCCCAGGGAGGTGCTTTGGAGATGCTTGGAGGTGAGTCGAGTCCCGATGGCTTATATCAGAGCAGTTAAAGATATGTATGATGGAGCGAAAACCCAGGTGAGGACGGCGGGAGGAGACTCAGAGCATTTCACTGTCTTGACAGGATTGCATCAGGGATCTACTCTTAGTCCTTTTTTGTTTGCTTTGGTGATGGATGTGTTGACGCGGCGTATTCAAGGGGAGGTACCTTGGTGTATGCTTTTTGCAGACGATGTAGTTCTGATTGACGAGACCCGAAATGATGTGAATGACAAATTAGAGGTGTGGAGACAAACTCTTGAGTCTAAAGGGTTCAGGTTGAGCAGAAGCAAGACAGAGTATTTGGAATGCAAGTTTAATGACGTGAGGTTGGAGGACGAGGTGGTTGTGAAGCTGGAATCGCAGGAGGTATGTAAGAGGGATCGTTTCAAGTATCTCGGGTCCGTGATACAGGGTAACGGTGAGATTGACGAGGATGTCTCGCACCGTATTGGGGAGGGATGGTTGAAGTGGAAGCTCGCGTCGGGGGTGTTGTGTGATAAGAAGGTGCCGCCCAAGCTTAAAGGCAAATTCTACAGGATGGTAGTCCGTCCGGCCATGTTGTATGGAGTGGAGTGTTGGCCAGTTAAGAACTCCCACATCCAAAAAATGAAGGTGGCGGAAATGCGGATGTTGCGCTGGATGTGTGGGATGACTCGAGGGGATAGAGTTAGGAATGAGACTATCAGGGAGAAGGTTGGTGTGGTTCCTGTGGAGTGCAAGATGCGGGAAGTCCGATTGAGTTGGTTTGGACACGTGAAGAGGAGGGACACGGATGCCCCGGTTCGTAGGTGTGAGAGGCTAGCGTTGGATGGTTTTAGGCGGGGTAGGGGTAGGCCGAAGAAGTACTGGGGTGAGGTGATTAGGAGGGATATGGAGCACTTACAGCTCACCGAGGACATGACCCTAGATAGGAAGGTCTGGAGGGCGCGAATTAGGGCAGAAAACTAGGGCCAGTTTGGGGCGGTAGGGTAGGGAAGTATTTGGTGGGGGTTTTATTCCTGTTATTCTTCCTATTCTTATTTTTATTCCTATTCCTATTCTTCTTCTTGTTATGCTTTCGGTGTTCTATGTTTTATTACGAATCTGGGTGCTTTCCGATGTTTCCTTCTACTTATGGGTGCCGTATTTACGTTATGAAATCCTGTTCTGTGCGTTACTTTATATTTGTGTGGTGTCTCGTGTCTTGAGCCGGGGGTCTATCGGAAACAACCTATCTACTTCTTCAGAGGTAGAGGTATGGACTGCGTACATCTTACCCCCCCCCAGACCCCACTAGGTGGGAATACACTGGGTTGTTGTTGTTGTTGTTGTATTGCTGAACTATGAGGATTCATCATGAAATGAGCTTAAATGAAAAATTGGCTATTCGTATAGTAGAACCCAGACTAGTTTAACACCGAGTTGTAGTTGTTGTTGCCCTTGTGTTGCTGAAATTAGAGGTAAGGGGACTTGTATGTCTGTGGAACTAAGAGAATTACTCATATTGGAATGGACCGAATATAATAAATTGGTTTGAAGGATTCGTACAGTCGTACACTGGCTATTTTGGAGTGGAGGCAGAGTTGATTGTTTGATCATTTTACATTAGTGTTGCTCTAAATATGGAAATGCTCTTGTTTTTCTTATTCCCACTATATCTTTTGGGTGTGTAACAGTCTTTTCCATGGCGTCATGTCAATATAGAAGAACAATTAACGCATCTCCATTCTCCATATTATTAGCTTCAGATGAAAGGAATGATCACCTTGGTTTAAGGATTAACTATTTTAACTACTTGTATGCCATTGTTGATACTTTTACATCCATTTTACTAAATTCTTCCGTTATTGGAAGGAATAAAATTGGTAGTTTTTCTTCACCTAAACCTGTGTAAGGAATCTATGCTGTTGGAGCACGTATTTTAGAACTCCTCTGCCATAGGGAAAAGGTATGACGCTTCAATGCAATTGCCATCCTAATGTGCTGCTTTTCACTTCTTCATTTAGAGGAACACCATATCCGTATCTGTAAACCTCAACCACATGATTCTCGGGGCCAGTTATTTCCATTTAATCTGAATCCGTTACATGGAAATCTATACTTCAAGCATATTTACTTGCAGTAATTTTGAATGCAATCATGTTTGCTTCTTCAAATCGTTTCAGAAATGGGAAATGTTTTACAACCATGATCATTTGATTTTGACACTTACGACTGAGAAACTATAGAGAAGAATATGATGACTACCTTTAAACTTAGCCACATAATTAACCGAAGTCATTCCCCATTTAAAACTTCAGAATTAGGACAAATAGACTCGAAAAGAAGCTGGCTATACTGCGGCTATCATGGCTGCTTTACCAAGTGAAGAATGCAATATTACATAAAATCCTATAAAGTTACTTTCTAATATTTAAGCAAGCAAATTTTGATGGTTATTTGTTGTACTAGCCTACTAGGTGACGAGTTTTATTTCAAAGTTGCAGGGAAACAGAAGGTAAACACGACTTCTGGGTATTTTATCATTTGTGCAGAGCACAGTATGGAAGGTTTTGTTTGGAAAGGTCAACTTCTGTTTCTTGTTTCTGTTCTTCCTTTTTTGTTTAATCACCTTTCCCATCTTTCTTGAATATACTAATTTGTTTTCTCAAAAAGGAAAATCTAACTTATTTTCTCGGGGGAGTGTGCTCTTATTATTTTTTATGTATATATTTGGTTTTAGACAGTTGGGGGGGGGGGGGGGGGGGGGATAACTGGAAACTTTTTCAGTGCAAAAGGAGAAAAAATGATCATTTAACTAATTGAGTTCTTATAATTCTAGGATAAAATGCTTTATCTTTACTTATGTTTTCAAGTAACTTGCTTAGCAGCAAGCGTGGAAAACTGAAGCATATATTCTCTCACTTATTCAACTGCTTAAGATGTACATCATGTAGCATGTGAATGTTGTGGTCCATCTTTTCTTCATTTTAGTTCTGTTTAATGGAAATTTACTAGTGAGTTCCACTTCTCAACATCAAAAGTTTCTGTTAGGCATATCCACGGGTTAGCAAATAGTGACTTATGTTATTGGATTGTTGAAGGGGTTTGTTGGTTTAAATGGTGCAATTATAACACAATTGTTTCATTGAAAGGTTTCTATTGATTAGTCGCTAGGGACATACATGAGGAAAATTTACAGAACAATGAAATATTAATTATAAATTAATGTAATTTTTATAATTTTGTCCATTATTTTGCAAGCTTTGATTTTTAAATATGTTGTCATTTAACTGCTAATTGAGTTTTTTTTTTTTTTTTTTTTTTATTATAGGTGTTCTAAATTAAGAAGGAGATCAAGAAAGAAGTGATGAAGAAATGACCTTTCCTCAGAAGATTTTTGAATTATTGATAGATGCGTTAATATCGATCGTTTGGATACTGAATTTAGTGAAATTTATCTCCACTCGAACTTGATACTATATGAGAAAACTAATGATTATTTGACTTTATACATTTTGCTTTTGGGTTTCGATTACTAGTTTGTTGCATAGAATTTTAATTTGAATTATTATATTAATCAAAGATTTTGTTGTGATGTGTATATATATAATTGTATTATGATTCTCTCTCTCTCTATATATATATATATGTATGTATGTATGTATAGTCATCGTTGCAATAGGTGACAAAAATCATTGCAATAGGTAGCCAAAAAATGTTGTAATAGCCGTCAAAAAGTGTTGCAATAGGTGTCAAAAAGCATTGCAATAGATAGTTAAAAGTCGTTGCAAAAGATCAATAAGTGTTGCAGTAGATATTCGAAAAATTGTTGCAATAGGGTTATTGCAATGCTTTCCTGTCGTTGCAAAATAGTCTATTGCAACGGTTCTTAATCGTTGCTATAGACAATATGAAGCATCCCAATAGGTGTTAAAATAAACTGCTGCAATAGGTTTATCTATTGCAGTTGTTCTTCATCGTTTTTATAGACAATATGAAACATTCCAATTGGAGTTAAAACAAACCGTTGCAATAGGTCTATCTATTGCAATGATTATAGAAACCGTTGCAAAAGTCGTTGCGGTAGCTCTATTGCAACGGTCATATATGAAACACCTGGCAAACCATTGAGGTATCTCTATCGCAATGGTTTTTGTATCTATCGCAATGGTTTTTGAATTGTTTCCATAGGGGTAATTTTTAGTAGTGATTTATACATCTCAGTGTTGTTATCCAGGCTTAATTAATCTTTGCTTTGAGGATTTCTCTTGTACTTAATGGGTAATTCTTCATATAAATAATAACAACAACAACAACAACAAACCTAGTGTATTCCCACCTGGTGGGGTCTGGGGGGGGAGGTAAGATGTACGCAGTCCATACCTCTACCTCTAAAGAAGTAGAAAGGTTGTTTCCGATAGACCTCCGGCTCAAGACACAAGATGCCACGCAAATACATAGTACATAAATACATCGTAAAGCACCGAACATGTAAATAAGCATCTGAGTATTATATAATGTAAATTTAACGTCCATGGTGTGTTCATAGTGAAATTAGAGTTCAAAATCCCAAGTTTCAGTAAGGGACAAAGGCTAGTACTCTTAGCTTGAGCTATTACCTACTCTAGTTTTTTATCTTGAATTATAGGTAGTTATGTTCTCTAATTTGTGTTGATGGATGTTGCAAGAAGCTTGGGAGTTAATGATGATGATAAAGGGATGCTAAACAAGCTGGAAAACAAGTGGAAACAACACCACAATGCATGAACTTAAAGTACAAAAGCAAAAGATAATGCCTGATAAAAATAGGCATTTTTGGAGTGCTTGGTGTGCCACGCTGCCTAGGTGCCATGATATGGCCGTGGTATGCCCTTCCTTGATGCAAATTTCTAGTGAGGCATCATGTTTTTGGCGTGCCCCGCTGCCTACATGGCATGATATTGGAGTGGCATGCTAATTGGTTAAAAATGGCTTTTGTGGTCCTAGTATAAATAGGACACTGATGTTTTGTTGGACACCTTGGACGATCTTGGGACTTGAAGGAAGGATGGAGAACACTTTTGTTAGGTTTTATCTCTATTTAATTTAGTTTGTTTATAGGTTTTATAATGGATTACACTCTTTTGATTCTTGTTATGTCTTTAATCGGCTAAACACTCTTTTACGGGGTTTAGGCCAAGAACATGAGTACTATTATTTGAAATTGATTTGGTTGTGGTTAATTATCTCACTTGGTTGCTTTTTTTTTTCGTTTTTATTACTATTTTAAGGATTTGCGACCCTCAGAATACATGTTATAACTCTGTTGTGAACTTGGAAGGATGAGTAGTGGAGTAGAACGTGGGATGAATAGAATAGGATTGTAATCTTCATTAATGGATGTTATAATTTACACTTAGGATAGGAATATACTTATGTGCCTGATGTATCATGGAAACACGACACTTTTGAAGCTTAAAACAATGAATTTATGCGTGAACTTAGGATATTTTGTTGGATATGATGTACTTCGGTGTAAATTGCAGGTAAAATAGGTCTTCAATAGTGTTAGGATGAAAACGGAAGAAAAAGACCAATTTTGACCAGGGTACGAGTCAGATCTTGAGTTACAAACATCTGGTACGACTTGTATAATAAATTGTAAGAATAGTAGAACCAAAAGCAAATCTGAAAATATAAGTATTAGGAAGATACGACTCTTGCATCCAAGTCGTAAGCTAGGATACGAGTTGTACAACAAAGTTGTGAAAATGACAACCTAAGCTACCATCCAAGATTTGAAGTGCCAGAAGTATACAAGTCAGAAGTATGAGTACGACTCGTAAAGGGAGGTCGAACACAAATCAATGTTCAAAGCTTGGATAGACAAGAGTCCCAAATGGATACGTGTAAAGGACACAAGTCATACGCTTAGGTACTGATAACGCTCAATCTACATCTCTCGTAAGAGTGTAAAGCGGTCGCTGTCAAATATATAACCCAACTGGGTTGGGTATCGATCCCACAGAGAATAGCTGGTCAACAAGTAAGCAAAGATTACTAGACTTTTGGTGCAAGTCTCGTAAAAGAGGGGGGATTGTAACGTGCAATTGATGTGAACAAAATAGTAGAGTAAAGCTGAAAATAGCAAAGTAAAAAGAAAGAATATTTAGTAAGATGTTTTACCAATGAGAATTGTGAGTTGGGGTTATGTCCACCTTATGAGTTATACGTCTCTATTGGCTATGAGTTATGCGGAATTCAGACATGCATGTGCTTATAGAGAATTGTATTCTATGGTAAATCCAAGCGTCTTTCGACCTAACATGGACTATTTCACTTTAACTCTTTCGAGCTTAAAGCGTATCTAACGGTACAAATTCTCCAAGAGGTTAATCCAGTTACGACACTAACTTTTTAATAGGGGTTGGTGCCCTATTACCTTGACATTATCTCTTTTCCAGACATATAACATTTCTTTCGAACAAGTTAATGCTATACTGGCGTATTCTATGTGTTTGCAACCACAAGAATTTGCATTAAGATGAAGAGAATAATGATATAAGCAACATACATGTCACAAATTCACAAACTCATAGCAATAGAGAGTATCTCATAAGGCTTCCATAACCCCAACCGAGAAGTTTAGCTATTCATGAGTGCGAAGGAAATCACAATAGACATTATCATTATACTGCAATAAAAAATCTCACGCGTAGTATGGTGTGGTATGGCGTTAGGCGTGAATTCCTTGCAAAATAGTGATTCTCTTGTTGTAAAATTAAAATTCGAATAGATGAAAAATAATGTCAACAATGAATTTAATAAGAAAAAGAGAAAGATCGAATAGGGGGAATAGGGATGATGGTGGCGGAAATTTGGTTGATGGATGGGTGGATGGTGGATGGATGAATGGGTGAATGAATAAAAATCTCTAGCAAAATATGGTATTTATAACACCCCTATCTTATTCCTACTAAGCTACTGCATTACTTAACCCATTCCTACTGGGTTACTGCATCATTATTCTAATCCTAATAAGTTACTGCATTACTTAACCCATTCCTACTGGGTTACTGCATCATTATCCTAATCCTAATAAGTTACTGCTAATCCCCAAGATCTTTAGAATTGCTGTTTTTGCCCGGGACAGGTTTCCCATGCATCACTTTTGGTCCTTGGCGTCCAAGCTTTCCCTTCCTTCTTTCGTGAAGCTTTCTTTGGCGTCAAGTTATCCATAAAATGCTGAAATCTGCATCATTTGTACCTGAAAACTTGCTAATCACATTTGTTAGCTCACTTATAGGAAAAAGGACTAAAAGTGCATGAATTATATATTTTGTCCTCAAAACTTAGCTAAAATATGGGTGAAATATAGTACTTTAGGCGTGTAAATTCGCCTATCATCAACACCCCACACTTAAAGCTTTGTTCATCCTCGAACAAAATATCATGTCCATCTAAACATCTACGTAGGGTTTCACAGTGACAACACAAAATATTCATCAAGATAGGCATAGCAATCATTAACAAAGAGTAGTTTTCTGATCATTAGTAGAAACAATTTAACCTCTAACATAGACTTGTGATGGTGGTCAACTCATATTCAAAAGTCAAGGCACAAAGAATCATACACAACTATCCAAAACTCATCAACTATGTGTGTCTCACCATATATTTACCCATAATCACTCACAAGTATTGTATATATTTCGAACATGGGTATAGGATTATCCTTGCTCTCACTCTCACAAAGAATTCATATGTTGCAACTGATGATCATAGGCTTGCCCTTAGTGTAATGCTCCACTAAATATCAGAATGCTGAGCTTAAGATCAAATAGGTCTTTTACAGGTTGTAATGTAGGCTAAGGGACGGGTAGGACTATTTTGGCCATAAATAGTGACTATGTTCCTAAGCGCTTTAATACATCACATTATGTCATTAACACTTTTCTTTCAAACAACCTTTCTACTTTCTTTTATTCTACTACCCCTTCTCTCCTCTTTTGTTTTTCAATTTTAAACATAACTAACTTTTTAGTTTTCTATTTCTTTTTTTTCTTCTCTTTTTTTTTATTTTATAACACTCTTTTATGATAACCATTCTTTTTCATAACAGATTCAAGCACCAATAAACTCTAAGGCATCATACTCACCCAATTTCCTCTTATTTTGTCACATGACTTTACACTTTAAAGCATTTTAGGAATTTGGATCAAATTATGGTCTTGAAAAAAATGGATTAGGCTTACATATGAGGCTGTCAAAGAAAATAGGCTACAGGCTCAAAAGGGGTTAACTAGGATAATGTCCACGGGTAGGTAAAAATAAGGTAAACAAGTATAGGTTGCCAAAGAAATGCCTAAATCATCTCCTAAACTCACATTCTTTATTTTTGCTTCACACACACACCAGGCAAGTTCTAGCATCAGCCACAAACATAGAATATACTATTATCTCACACACACAAGGCACATGGTCGACTTTATTGGAAGCAGTATAGACTCTTGACCCAACAGATGAATGAATTAAACCATACAATTATCACATAGTGAGTCATACTTGGAGCCTAAACGTCTCAATAGTAATGATTTTATCACAGACTCTTGTCACAATACCATGCTGCCTATCTAACAATTTCATGCAAAAAAAACTTTAACTAAAAAAAATTTTAACTACTAAAAAAAACAAAAATAAATAAGCAAAAGCAGATAAAGAAGTATAGCATACAAATACCAGCACCCCACACTTAGACGGGACACACTGTCCTCAGTGGAAAATAAATAAAAAGAACATGGATTAGTCGAACTCCTCCTCTATGTATGGGGTCATACCCCCTGCATTGGAATCATCATCAGAGTCTTCATCCTCAGAGTTACCTCAAATTGTACCCCACTTGATCCAAAAGTGCGTTTGAGGTATTTGTAGCGAGGAAGATTCAGTTTGCTCTTTTCTTCCTCTTTTCTTACCTTTCTGTGTGGTGGGCGCTTTTTTTTTTCTTGTCGTCCTTTTTGTGCCATTCTACCTGAGATCTCAATAGAGTTATGTTAGCTTCATCTCGGAAGATTCAATCAACAGACAGACAATAGTGGCACCACCCCACACTTAATTTGTTGACACAAACTAATTAAGTGAATGTTGTCGATTACTCAGACTTCATCAACATACATTTAGGTGATATGTTCCATCAATATGTTCAGCAGTCATACTTTTATGCCATCTTACTATCCTTTTCAATTCTATTGCATGTAATCTTGACTTATGTTTTCATGTCTTAGACGAATGCATTACTTTGAACAAAACTACTACATAGATATTGTATCAATTTATGGCATAGAAATAATCACAACATCTTATGTTTGTAGTTACCCATGATTTTAATCTCAATGAACAAGTCATTCAATGCATGCAAGCTTTCAAGTTACAACATTATGCAATTATCTTGACCATGTCGATTCCACAGAAGTATGACAGTGTATAGAAATTAAATACAAGTCGAAAACAAGTCAAGAACACCCACACGTATTATTTCACTTAATTAGATGTATCATAACAAACCAAGCACATTCAAATCACCAACACCAATTTAAGATCTAACGAATAATTATGAGCATAGTACTTACGTAATATAAAAGAAGAAATTACTTGGTGAAGGATTCGGAATATGATCTTGCAAGGTTAGATGAGAAAAAAGAAAAGTTTTAAGAGATTTTTGAAGGGTAGGCGGTGCTTAGATTGAGTAAACAATGTGACTTTGTCTTAAGGAAGAAGTTCTTATTTATAGGACAACCTTGGGTCGGGTTTTGACCCATTTAGAATAGGATTTGGCAACCAAAAGTGAGCATAGGCGGCGCCTAAGCCATGGCATTCTAGATTCAGAGACAAAAGGCATTGGCATAGGGGACGCCTATGCTATGGAATTGTTGAGCATAGGCGGCGCCTATGCTATGGCACACTAGATTCCGAGAGCTTAGGCCATAGTATAGGCCTTGCCTTGTTCGTGGCCTAGATTTACATAGGCCTTGCCTTGTTCTTTGCCTATATTTTCATAAGCAATGACTAACCCATAGCCTTTTGCTTCTTCATTCCTAACTTACCACCTTCAACATGCAATTCTTCCAAATCAAAATTTGCAACCAATCTCCTCGTTTACACCTCTTGTACCTACATTCACTCAAAAACAACAAAAATGATTAGAATGATGGGTTGCCTCCCATCAAGCGCCTTAGTTTTGGTCGTGGCTCGACAAAATCCCAGGAAAAAACAACAAGAACCTTTAAAAACGATGGGTTGCCTCCCACCAAGCGCTTGATTTATTGTCGCGGCACGACATAGCTATCTTGATTGCTTAGTCTTCATCGAGATAGATGGGGCATCATTTTTTGAATGGATTCAGACGACACTGATACTTACTTGTAGGCATGCAATCTTCTTCGATATGACTCATGCATACATACCCAGGGGAGATAACAATTATATCATCAATAGTCCAACCCATAGCTCTCATGTATCTCTTCAGAGCAAAGATGAGAGCCTCTATGTGCTGTTCACTGAAATCATTCGCCACACTTACCGATAGTGTATTTCCACTTTCCAAGCATGCATGCTTGAGATAATTGGGGAGCTCTTTCGATTCTAGCTCTGGTGGCTCTTCAATGAAAGTCTTTGCTGTTGGTGACGGTTGATTCTTAAGATCAAGGTCTGGCTGCTTAGGGTTATGAGAATAGAACCCTATTTCTGTTAGAGCACACATAGTTTCTTCATAATCTTCATCATCCTCATGCTCAGCATTCAGTAGCGCAGCAGACAATGGCTCAACAGTAAGCTGTTTCTCTACAGATAATGTTTTCTTATCCTTATAAGCTATGGAGAACACATCCATATGTCTCGGCTGCTTCATCGATTTGCACAAATCAAAATGAATCACTTCGTTATTCAGTCGAAATAAAAGCTCATTATCTCTCATGTCAATAAGCACGCTCCCTATTGCAAGGAAAGGACGTCCCAAGATTATGGGAACTTCAGAATCCACCTCACAATCCAGAATAACGAAGTCTGCAGGAAAGATGAATGAAGAAACCTTCACCAACACATCATTCAAGATACCCACAGGTCGTTTTACCGACCTATCTGCCATCACGAGCCTCATATTGGTTGGTGTCGGATCGCCTAACCCCAACTTCCTGTAGACGGATAGTGGCATCAAATTGATGCTTGCTCCCAAATCACACAATGCCTTAGCAAAATTCATAGATCCAACCGTGCACGGAATAGTGAAAGCACCGGGGTCAGCCTTTTTCTGAACTAGTGATCGGGTAGCGATTGCGCTGCAGTGATGAACAGTATCCTTCAACTCATAGCTTTCTGCTCGCTTCTTTGTCAAAAGATCCTTCATAAATTTCGCATACCCAGGCATTTGTTCTAGTGCCTCTACCAACGGAACATTAATGGTCAGCTGCTTTAACATATTCATGAATTTGCTGAACTTTGTTTCATCCACAATCTTCTTCAATCTCTGAGGAAAAGGTGGTGGTGGATAAGAAATTGTTTTCTCTACGGCTTTCTTCTCCTCTTGCTTCTGTTTTTCAGCCTTTTCAGGCTGCAACATACTCGGTGTGACGTTATGGACGTCGTGGGCAGCTTCTCCTTTTACCTTATCATCGATGTCTGCTGCCTCGTCAACCACTTGCTTGCCTTTGGATGAATTTTCCAACACCTTACCACTTCGGGTAGTAATAGTCATGCATGATCCGTCATTCCTTGGATTTTGCACAGTGTCGCTAGGTAAGGTGCCAGCCTTTCTTTGATTGAGTGCTGCTGAAAATTGGCTCAATTGCTGCTCTATTTGCCTTATTGAAGTATAATGTGAGTCAACCAATTGCTTCATCGAGGACAAATCATGTATTACCTCCGTTACTCCTGCGCTGGTTGCTTCCACTCCTTTCAATAGTTTAGCCATCATATCTTCCATACTTCCAGAACCAGATGCAGTGGTGTCACGTCTTCCTGGGGGAACGTACAAACCACTTTTGTCATTCATGTTCTTCCAACTACCTTGGTCCTTGTTTCCAGATTTATCATAATAGTTCCGACCTTGGTTTCCTTGGGCATTGCCTCGGAAACCCCCCTGGTTGTTCAAGTAGTTGGCTTTTTCTTCCGAATCAGATTCGTCTCTTCTATTTAATGCAATAGCTTTGACTTTTTCGGTCTTCCTTGATAATAAATGCTTTGTAAGAAGATCCACTTGTGTCTTCATGTGCGCCATATCTTGATCACGTTCTTCTTCTCTTCTCCTTTGGTCTGCAGTCATGCCAATAGATAAAATGGGGCTTGCTACCTCAGAATCCCTGGTATTCCAAGCTCTACTTTGCTTTGCATCCGATCTAGCATATTGCTTGCCTGAACAAAAGTGAGGTCCATAAATGATCCTCCAGCCGCATTATCTGCCACTGGTTTAGTTATTGAATTCAAGGCTCTGTATAGTATCTCTATTAGGTGAACATTAGTCATGTGATGGTTTGGGCACCTCATTATCTTCGTCTTGAACCTCTCCCATGTTTCATGAAGGGCTTCAGTTGGAAGCTGACGAAAGTTGCTGATTTCATCTCTCAATTGAGCTATTTTGGATGGCAGAAAGAATCTTTCTAGGAAAATGTCTTTTAATTGCCTCTAATTTGTAATAGAATCAGGAGTCAGCCCATTCAACCATATAGTTGCCTCCCCAGATAGAGACAATGGAAATAAGCGTAGTCGAATTGCATTCTGTCCAACGCCAGGATTGTCGAATGACTTGCATGTAGAAATAAAGTTGATCAGATGCATATTCAGATCATCGCCTGCTAGTCAACCAAATAATCCCTTGAGTTGCAAAAGCTGAATCATGGTGCTCGTGATAATGAACTTTGCCCCAGGTGCTAAGGGTGGCAGAATAATGGCTCCTATGGCACCAGCTTCATCCAAATCGTCATCATCGTCATCAAAAGAAATTTACACAGCTAGGCGATCAGGATGCACTGAACAAACCTGAATAAAACAAAAACAACAACTAAAAGTAAAAGTACGAGAATCTTTGACCAAAGGGTCTAGTAACTATCACAAACTTTGTTGACAATCGTATTCCCCGACAACGGTACCAATTTTTGATAGCGCTCAATCTACAGCTCTCGTAAGAGTGTAAAGCGGTCGCTGTCAAATATATAACCCAACTGGGTTGGGTATCGATCCCACAGAGAATAGCCGGTCAACAAGTAAGCAAAGATTACTAGACTTTTGGTGCAAGTCTCGTAAAAGGGGGGGATTGTAACGTGCAATTGATGTGAACAAAATAGTAGAGTGAAGCTGAAAATAGCAAATTAAAAAGAAAGAATGTTTAGTAAGATATTTTACCAATGAGAATTGAGAGTTGGGGTTATGTCCACCTTATGAGTTATACGTCTTTATTGGCTATGAGTTATGCGGAATTCAGACATGCATGTGCTTATAGAGAATTGTATTCTATGGTAAATCCAAGCGTCTTTCGACCTAAAAGGGACTATTTCACTTTAACTCTTTCGAGCTTAAAGCGTATCTAACGGTACAAATTCTTCAAGAGGTTAATCCAGTTACGACACTAACTTTTTAATAGGGGTTGGTGCCCTATTACCTTGACATTATCTCTTTTCCAGACATATAACTTTTCTTTCGAACAAGTTAATGCTATACTGGCGTATTCTATGTGTTTGTAACCACAAGAATTTGTATTAATATGAAGAGAATAATGATATAAGCAGCATACGTGTCACGAATTCACAAACGCATAGCAATAGAGAGTATCTCATAAGGCTTCCATAACCCCAACAGAGTGCGAAGGAAATCACAATAGACATTATCATTATACCGCAATAAAAAATCTCACGCGTAGTATGGTGTGGTATGGCGTTAGGTATGAATTCTTTGCAAAATAGCGATTCTCTTGTTGTAAAATTAAAAGTCAAATAGATGAAAAATAATGTCAACAATGAATTTAATAAGAAAAGGAGAAAGATCGAATAGGGGGAATAGGGATGATGGTGGCGGAAATTTGGTTGATGGATGGGTGGATGGTGGATGGATGAATGGGTGAATGAATAAAAATCTCTAGCAAAATAGGGTATTTATAACACCCCTATCTTATTCCTACTAAGCTACTGCATTACTTAACCCATTCCTACTGGGTTACTGCATCATTATTCTAATCCTAATAAGTTACTGCATTACTTAACCCATTCCTACTGGGTTACTGCATCATTATCCTAATCCTAATAAGTTCCTGCTAATCCCCAAGGTCTTTAGAATTGTTGTTTTTGCCCGTGACAGGTTTCCCATGCGTCACTTTTGGTCTTTGGCGTCCAAGCTTTCCCTTTCTTCTTTCGTGAAGCTTTCTTTGGCGTCAAGTTTTCCATAAAATTCTGATATCTGCATCATTTGTACCTGAAAACTTGCTAATCACGTTTGTTAGCTCACTTACAGGAAAAAGGACTAAAAGTGCATGAATTATATATTTTTTCCTCAAAACTTAGCTAAAATATGGGTGAAATATAGTACTTTAGGCATGTAAATTCGGCTATCATCAGGTACGACTCATAAATAGAAGTCGTATACTAAATAGAAAGTTGAATCCTTGGGAGATTAGTCACTAGAATGGATACGAGAAGACATAGTACGACTCGTATGATGCCGGTATGAGTGAAGACAGAGTTATACCGACTACCGATATAACTTTACCTTTCCCATATTTATTAGGATTTTTATATTATTTTGAGATACTATAAATACCCTAGGGTTTATGTTTTATTAGGTTACACTCTCTTATGCTTCAGTACAATACTTTACAATACTTTTATAGCTATTCTTGAGATTTTTGGGTTTTTTCAATTCAAGTCTTTGGAGTTTATTCATATTATTCTTGTGAAATTAATTATATGTGTTCTTCATTGATAATCATGGTATCTTGCACAAACATGAGCGGCTAATTTCCTTGACTAGGGTTGTGAGAACCCTAGTGGATTAGCTACATAGAGGAAGTGTGAGACTCATCTGTTCTAGTATTATGAATGTATCTTAACCTTCTTCATAATAAATAATCTAAAGTACCTGTAGTAGCTTGAAATAGCCTGTATTTGCACCCATCCCCAAAAGGGATTTGCGATTAGGAAAAGAAGTTAAGACAATAATTTAAGATAGAAACCTTCACCTTTTAATTCCGATTTCTCATCTATTCATTTGATACCAAAAGGAGTGGTGAACTGAGGTCGTAACAAGGAGCAACAAGGTGATTCCCTGAGACTTAACTGGTAAAGAGTGAGATTTAGCTTCACGCCCAACAGGCAATTGATAATACTATCTTGTAGACCTTACATGCAGAACAACTAAAAATTTAGACTGAACATGAGAAATTTAAAGAGTTAAAAATCCAGGGTGAACACAGAACACAATCCCAGTGTTCATCTCCTATTGTCTAAAACTCAAAAGCACTCAAGATTTGGTTACTATTGATACTAAAATCCCCTAATTTACTTTCCTGTACTGCTCGTGGATTATATTAAGTCAAGTAAATGTTCACGTTTTTCTATGGGATCGACCCCAACCTAGTTAGGTTATTATATTTACAATCGAACACATTATACTTCTATTTGGAGTATAGTTTTGGGCGACATCAAATTTTGGTGCCGTTGCTGGGGAAGATGATTTTAGTAGTGCATTGAGTTGGTGAAGTTTGCAGGTTTTTATTTTCTATTTTTGATTTGGCATACACCGGTGTATGCCAAGTACTAGGAGTAAAGGCATTCCCTTACTCTCTTTTGATCCAGAAGGATGTCAGGACAAGTTCGTGATGGGTTCAAGACCCCTCCCCCACCTATGGATCCAAATGTTCAAATCTTGCGTGCTCCATTAAATCCACAAAATATTATTGAAATATAGACACAACACCTTTTGGAGTAAGAACGAAAAGAAGTTAAAGAAGCTATACTTGCTGCAGAGGTTGAGTTAGTTCAGCAGGGTGGAATAGTCAGGCCTAGACAGGTAGTTGATCTTCGAGTTCAAAGAGGTTGAGCTCCAATTATTTTTGCATATCAACACTTATAACCATATGAGGATGATGATGAAGATCTAGGTTATGTTAAGCCTATTGAGTCAGGAGTGTTCCTCCTGCTTTAGTTCCCAATGTGTATTTCTACTACAATGATCCAATTGTTGAATATAGAGGGTGTATTTTTGGGTAAGACTAAGGATGACGCAAACATGCACATTGAAAACTTTCTTGGGATCTGCACATCTTATACTATTCTAGGGTTTGATCAAGAAACATTAAGATTGAGGTTGTTCCCATTTTCGTTTACAGATAAAGCATCACTATTGTTAGTGAAACGTCTAAGAATATCTATCACTACTTGGCACGAGTTGAAGAAACAATTTCTGAGAAGATTTTTCCCTCCTGCATGGATGCTACGGTTAAAGGATAAAATTTATAATTTCAGACTGATACCTACAGATTCTATGTATGAGGCATGGTTTTGATTCATGAAAAAGCTAAGCATAGTACCAAATCACAAAATCAGAGGATCTAACTTGTTAGAAATCTTATATATATATTACTTAATAACTGTTCGAGAGCGATAGAAAATACTATTTTAGGAGGAGCATTTATGTGTTCATTGGGATGCTACGCAGGAAATGCTACATGATATCACTATGAATAATAGAGTAAGGAATACTAAAGATTCAGAACATAGTGGTGGTACATATACTATTGGAGAAACAAATACTTACAACGCAGTTAATCATATGGTAGCACAAGAGGTTGCAAAGCTTCGTACAAATATTGGGTTGTTTATAAAGAAATTTGCAATAATGAGTGTTGAGAAAGTGAATGTAGTAGAAGAACAGGGATCTACTTCTAAACCATTTGAGATTGAATCTGAAGAAGATTCAAAGTATCTCGATCGTATATTAACGGATTTTTTAGCTCAAGGGCAAGGGAATCAAAGTAGGAACTATTATAATAATTGGTACATATATAGGAGTAGAGATAGAGATAGTGATTGTCAACATAAAGATGACAATAAAGACAAAAGTGAAAAGTATATTCCACCAGGTAGTCGTGATACAGAATCCAAAATTGAGGGACTTTTGTCTAAGTTGGTCAAAGGGAAGAAAAGTCAAGAGAGTTTTCTGAAAGATATAAAAGAATATTTGTCAGGTTTGAGCCAGAAATTTGAATCACATGCTACCACAATAAAGCAGTTGGAGCAATAATTATGTCAGATGTCAGCCATAGTAAATCAGAGAAAGCCTATAACTCTTCCGAAAAAAAACAGTGGTAAATCTAAAAAATGATATTCACTTCCATGCTATTACCACTCGAAGTGATAAAGTCACTGTAGGCCTAACTATACCCACTGTTGATGACCCAAAGAATAATGATGAGCCAGCTAATGTAGGGAGCAGTAGCAAGTTGAATAAAGGAGAATAGAAGGTTATAGAGCATGTGCTGAAGCCCATTCCAAAACCACTTTCTCCTATCCACAAAGGCTGAAACAGAAATAAGGAGATGGTAAGTACTAGAAGTTTTTATCTATGCTAAAAAAACTGTCAGTCAATATACCACTAATAGAGGCATTGGAGAAAATGCCTGGATATGCAAAATTTATGAAGGATCTGATCACCAATAGGAGAGAAGTCAGTTATGAGCCAGTTGACAATGTTCATCATTGTAGTGTTGTAGTTACTAGATTATTGGTAGAGAAGAAGGAGGATCCCAGTGCTTTCACTATACCTTGCACCATTGGATCTTTCAACTTTGTGTGTTCTTTTTGTGAATTGGATGCTAGCATAAACCTCATACCATTTCTTGTATATGAAGAAATTGGGGTTGGAAGCTCCAAAAACTACAACCATGAGACTAGTAATGGCAAATAGGAATATGAAAAAGCCAATTGGTATTTTATATGATGTATTTGTGAAGGTGGCTTCTTTCATCTTTCTTTCTGATTTTGTGGTCTTAGATTGTGAAGCGAACTTTCAAGTCCTAATTATTCTTGGAAGACCATTTTTGGCTATAGGAATGGCATTGATTAATCTGGAGCTAGGACATCTAATATTGAGATTGAATAATAAATATGTGATATTTAATGTATGCAAGTCCATGAGGCAACCTGATGAATTGAGAGTGATATCTGTTATTAATGTGTATGATAAGGAGGCAGATTCATTCTATGATGTTAATGTTGTGACTCTGTGGGATGATGGTTCTGATATGATTGTTCCTATTGAGAGGCTAGGTGTTGAAGCTCTTGAAACTGTGAACATGAACTTTGATGCTGATGGTATAGAGGAGTATGAGTAGTTAGTAAGTGCACTATATGGGAGTGGTTCTTATAATTTTGCACCAAAGAAGCTTGATTTTGATTAAAAGAATAAGACTACTCTACCTACTCGTCCATTCATTGAGGAACCACCAGTATTAGAGTTGAAGGACCTCTCATCTCACTTGCGGTATACATTTTAGGGTCCAACAACACTTTACTTATTACTATTATAATTGATCTGTGATGCGTGCACAATAGTGAACACATTTAAGGCCTTTAACCCAGAGTAATTGCGAAGTCTTAAGCAACTTTTGTTGTTTTTTATTGATTTTACTGTTGTAATGCAGACAAAAGTGATCGAGGAGGAAGTCAAATAAAGGAATAAAAAATCAGTTAAAATTTGGTGCAAATGAGCTATAGTGAAGTTAACGCCCTTTTTGATGCGCCTTCAGAACATATCACAGACTGTCAAAGTCGCCGTCAAGTTAGACAGAACCTAAAAGATTGGGATAAAATGTGATGACGTTTTGGATGCGCCATCAACAATGGGATAGGTTGTCAAAGTAGTCGTCAACTGAGGCAGATTATGCTGATTCCCCATTAAGATGTGATGACATTTTTCACGGGCCATCACATATTTGACACGTCATCAGATTCTCCTAAGAAAACTCAGAAGATAGTAATTATTCCTTGACGGCATACTACACACGCCGTCATACGTGTGACGCACCATCAAGAATGCTGTCACCTATCCCGCAAAAAATCTTAAATATTAATTTTATTTCCTTATTTGGGGTTGACTATAAAAAGACCTATGGGGATGAACGGTCATTATCTATCAGACATTAACCTAGGAAAGAGAGGCACGTAACATTGCTCTCTTACATCAATTATTCTTCTTATTTTTATCAACTATTTTTGAGTTTCTACCTTGTGATTCAATCGAAGAAATTACTTGTTGTTTTCCATCTAATCATAAGTTATCCTTATCATTATGAATTCAACTTGTGATTTCGTTCATCAAATCATGAGCGGCTAATTCCATTAGTCGGGGTTATGGGATCCATAAATTAAGGTTTGATATGATACTAGGTGTTTAACGGATTCAAAGACTAGTGCAACATCTTGAAATTCTTTTATTTTAACTGAAATCTAGTGGTTGGAAACATTAGGTTATGCCTTAGGTTTTATTTGCTTATAACGGAGAAATAGACTAGAGGATGTGAATTATCAACAGGGACTCGGAAGCTACCAAAATGTCATAACTGGATTAATCTACCTAAGATAACATCCTATTAGAAATAGAAAAATTATCTAAGTTTGAGAGAATTAGATAATAAATTGTCTGGTAAGGTAGAGAGATAAGTCAGATAGTATAATCGTCAGGGATATTATGTTATTCTAATCATTTCGAGAATCTCTAGCATTACCTAGTATCTATCAATTCCCGAAACCCTTGGTGAACATAGCTCTGGTTTCCCATTTATCTTAATTACAAACATTGAAGTATTAAAAGTGATATTTAACACACTGTGAACTTAAACCCCTATCTTTTGGAAATAGTAAACTACTAGTAAAATCTTTTGTAAACAAATCAAAGTTCACACCCTATTCCCTGTGGGATTCGACCCCTACCTAGTTGGTTTTTATATTGACAAAGATCGCTTACACCCATTCAAGAGTGTAATTTGAGTGTTATAAAAAATGGCACCGTTGTCGGGGAATACGGTTGTAGACAAAATATGTGCGTGAAAATTTGTTGATAGTTGAGTTTTCTGGATTTACATTTGGTTGTTTTTTTTGTTTGTTTGTAGGATTTTTTTATAGGTTATGCCAAGCACTACTCAATACGGAACCCCACCGCATAAGTAGAATGACAGACCAACAGTTGTGGTACGAGGATGATGATGATGACGATGTGGATGGAGCAGGTGCAATGGGTGCGATGATTCCCCCTCCGTTAGCACCTAGAGCAAAGTAAAAAATTACAAGCACCAGCTCTTAAATATGAAGGGGTTGTTTCGAGGCCTTCCTAGGGATGACCCTAACCTGCATCTAGAGAACTTTGTCACCATTTGCAAATCCTTTGATAACCCAGGGGTGAGCCAAAATGCTATCCTATTTAGGCTATTTTCGTTGTCTCTATTCGAAGAGGCAACATTGTGGCTAAATGAGTTGACGCCTAACTCTATAACCAACTGGAGACAGTTGAGAGGAGCTTTCCTAGAAAGGTTTTTTCCGCTGTCCAAAAACGTACAATTGAGGGATGTGATCAATAATCTTAGACAACTCCCGAATAAGGCTTTACATGAAACTTGGGAAAGGTTCAAGAAGAAGCTGACACAGTGTCTAAACAATAACATGATGGACATACAGTTGATGAAGACTTTATACAGAGCTTTTAACTCTGTGACAAAGCCAATGGTAGATAACGTTGCTGGTGGCTCATTTGTTACTCTGTCATTTCAAGATGCTACTGATATACTGAATAGGATGACCAAATTAAGTCGGGCATGGTACACCAGTAATTCTGTGGTGGAAAGTCCAACTATTCCTACTGGAATAAATAATGAACAACGCAGAAGAGGTGAGGAGATGGATCAAGATATAGCCCATCTAAAGACTCAAATGGACCTACTCACCAAGAATTTAGTGTTAGGAATGACAAAAAAGGTAAGGGCTGTAATGATTCGAGATCGTATCAATCTAGAACCTGAAGAAAAAGCTAACTATGTTACTAATCGGGGGGTTTCCGAGGCATTATCCAAGGGAATCAAGGTTAGAATGGGTATGACAATCCTAATCACAGAGACAGGGAGCAAGAAAACTAGAGAAGTGGCAATGACAGAAGTGGGTTGTATGTTCGTGCTAGAGATCAAGAAGCGGTTGCAACTAGTTTGGAAAAGTGGTCTCTAAAGGATATGATAAAAGAATTGTTAAAAGGAGTAGAGACTACCAACGCAGGATTGACCAGTATGAGGAGTGAATTTTCCACTTTGAGTTAGTTGGTTAGTTCATATTCAACTTTAATTCGGCAGTTAGAGCAATAAATGAGTCAAATTTCATCAACACTAAACCAGGGAAGAAGTGGTACTTCACTTACACAAATGGTTCTGGATCAGAAGCCAAACGGTTCATGTCTGGTGATTACCAAGTGGTAAGATGCTATTTGGCCCTTATGTGGGAAAATCTGTGAACATTAAGAAAGTTGCAGAGAAACCAGCAGAACAAAACCTAGAGGAGTCTGAGAAGCCGGATAGTTTTATTGATATATCGGACAAGGAGAAAGAAGTGGAAGTGGTGTTGAAACCCATCCCAAGACCACCACCTACCTTTCCTCAACGGCTGAGAAAGAAGGCGGATGATGTAAAATTCAACAAGTTCCTAGCAATGCTCAAGCAACTGTATATAAATGTGCCTTTGATCGAAGCACTTGAGCAAATTCAAGGATATGAAAAATTCATGAAAGACCTTATTACCAAGAAATGAGTGGTGAGTTGAGAACTAAAAGCAGAACTCCGCCAATGTAGTGCTATTTCCATAAGGACCTTGACACAGAAAAAGATGGATCCAGGTGCAGTCAATATTCCCTGCACAATTGGAACCATGGAATTCACTAAGCACTATATGATTTGGGGGCAAGCGTCAACCTGATACCTTTGACTATTTATGAGAAGTTGGTCCTGGGGTGTACCACACCTACTAATATGAGGCTGGTGATGGCTGACAGATCAGTAAAGCGACCTATTGGCATTCTGTATGATGTGTTAGTTAAGGTCTCAAATTTCATATTCCCTGTAGAATTCATCATTCTAGACTACGAGGTGGACTTCAAGGTGCCCATAATCTTGGGTTGACCTTTTCTTACAACTGGAAGTGTGTTGATCAATTTGAGAGCGACTGAGCTCTTGTTCAGGGTGAACGATGAAAAGGTACGGTTTGATGTGGGCAAATCAATGAAGCATCATGAGAAAATAAGTGTGTTCTCAGTAGTTAATACATATTTTAAGGATGAATAGGATATGGTCAGAACTGAACAGCTTGTTATTGAACCCTTAGTCGCAGTTGTGATGAACTATAATAATGAAGGCATCGAGGGGTATGAAGAGACAGTTTGTGCCCTAAATGGCCTAGGCTCGTATCTTATGCCCCTAAAAATCTCAACCTTGATCTATCAAATCGACCAACACCATCATCCATGCCATCTATTAAATCACCTTTGGTATTGAAATTGAAGGAGCTACCTGGTTACTTACGATATATGTTTCTGGGAAAGAAGAACATGCTACCTGTTATTATTGTAGCTGATTTGGAAGAACAACAGGTAAATGGACTTATTTCAGTACTTTAGATGCACAAGAGAGCAATCAGATAGACCATCGCAAACATTATTGGTATTCCTCCAGGATAAAAGAAGACTGTACTCCTACCATTGAGCATCAGCGCCGTCTTAACCCACCAATGTAAGAGGTGGCTAAAAAGGAAATTAATAAGTGGTTGGATGAAGGAGTGGTTTACCCTATTTCTAACAGCAAATGGGTGAGTCCAGTTTAATGTGTGCCTAAGAAAGGAGGAATGAAGGTGGTTGCTAATGAGAAGAATAAGTTGATTCCACTCAGACCAGTGACCGGGTGGAGAGTCTGTATAGACTACCATAAGTTAAATTCTTGGACGCTGAAGGATCATTTCCCAATTCCTTTTATGGACCAAATGTTGGAACAATTGGCTAGTAGGGGATGGAATTACTTCTTGGATGGTTATTGTGGATATAACCAAATTTGCATTGCTCCGGAAGATCAAGAGAGACGACGTTCACATGCCTATATGACATATTTGCATTTAAGAGGATGCCATTTGGGCTGTGTAATGCACCCGCCATTTTTTAATGGTGCATGGTGTCTATCTTCTCTGACATGGTAGAAGACACCATAGAGGTATTCATGGATGATTTCTCTGTAGTAGGTGATTCATTTGAAATGTGTCTGGAGAATCTAAATGTGGCCTTGCATAGATGTGTTGAATTTAAACTAGTACTTAACTGGGAAAAATGCCATTTTATGGTAAAAGAGGGTATTGTACTGGACCATAAAATTTTTGAGAAAATAATTGAAGTTAATCGAGCAAAGGTTGAAGTTATCAAGAAATTACCGCCCCTATTTCAGTAAAGAGAGTGCATAGTTTTCTTGGTCATGCAGGGTTCTATCAGAGATTCATAAAAAACTTCTCAAAAGTTACAAATTCACTTTGCAGGCTATTGGAGAATAAAGTGAGATTTCTCTTTGATGATGAATGCATGAAGGCATTCAAGTACCTTAAAAAAAAGCTGATTGAAGCCCCCATTGTTATTGTGCCTGACTAGAAAAAACCATTTAAAATAATGTGTGATGCAACTGGTGTTGCACTTAGAGCTGTATTGGGACAAAAGAGGGATAAATTCTTTCACCCGATATATTATGCCACCAAAGCACTGAATGGAGTACAAAATAATTACACAGTAACTGAAAAGGAATTGCTAGCTGTGGTGTATGCTTTTGAAAAATTTAGATCCTATCTGCTCGGGACTAAAGTGGTAGTCCATACTGACCATGCGGCATTGCAGTACTTAATGGCCAAGAAGGATGATAAACCGAGGCTTATTAGATGGGTGTTGCTATTACAAGAGTTTGACTTCAAAGTCAAAGATGGGAAGGGTTGTGAAAATTAGGTTGCAGATTATTTATCTAGAATGGAAGAGGAACAGGAAGGCAATGTTGAAACTAAGATAAAAGATGCATTTCCTATGAGGAGATCCTAGCAACCACTGTGTAATTACTGCCCTGGTATGCAGACTATGCAAACTACATTGTGAGTGCGATTATCCCAGACAATCTTTCACTCCACCAAAGGAAGAAGTTCTTGTATGATGTAACACACTATTTCTGGAATGAGCCTTATATTTTTTAGTGGTGTGCAGACAGTATCATACAGAGATACGTACCCAAAGTAGATATACTATGCATACTGGAAGCATGTCATGCTTCCCCAGTTGGGGATCACTATGCTGGTGACCGAACAACCAGAAAGGTGTTGCAGAGTGTTTATTATTGTCCAATATTATTTAAATATGCCCACAAGTTTGTGTAGAAATATAAGCAACGTCAGAGGCAGGGATCAATATCTAAAAGGCATGAAATGCCATTGACTAAGATGCTTGAAGTGGAATTATTTGATGTCTGGGGAATTGACTTCATGGGGCCATTTGTAAGTTCTTATGGAATGAAGTATGTTCTGGTTGCTGTTGACGATGTTTCAAAATGGGTTGAAGTTTTCGCTTTAACTGTCAATGAGGGAAAGAGAGTTGTTTTTTTCTCAAAAAGAATGTCTTCTCTCGCTTTGGAGTACCATGCACTATCATAAGCTATGGAGTATCTCACTTTTGCAACAAATTATTTTTAGCAGCCCTAGCAAAATATAGAGTGAAACAACACAAAGTGGCTATTCCATACCACCCGCAAACTAGTGGGCAAGTGGAGGTGTCAAATCATGAAGTTAAGGCCATCCTAGCTAAGACAGTCAATGCTAGCCGAAAAACTGATTCCGAAAACTTGATGATTCCTTATGGGCATACTAAACTGCTTTTAAGATACCTATTGGCGTGTCACTATTTCAGCTGGTCTATGAAAAAGTGTGTCATTTGCCAATAGATCTGGAACACAAGGCTTTATGGGCGCTCAAGAGGTTAAATTTGAATTGGAAGAAAGCAGCATAGCTACGACTTGGGCAACTGAATGAAATGGATGAATTCTATCTCAAAGCATATGAACGGGCATATTTGTTTAACGAAAAGATGAGAAAGTACCATGACTGGAAAATAGAGAAATGAGAGTTCATTAAAGGGGACTTGGTGCTTCTATATAATTCTAGGCTCAAATTGTTCACAGGGAAACTGAAATCTAAGTGAACGGGTCCTTTTAAGGTAAATCAAGTACACTCATCCGGAGTAGTGGAACTTGAAAAGAAAGATGGCATATATTCAAGGTAAATAAGCAACGGGTCAAGCTTTACATTGTCCTAGAAGAATCAGTGAAAAGCATCACCATCAGCTGTCTCGAGGAAGTCTGAGGTAATTAAGACATGTGAGTCATGCCGCTACATTAAATCAAGCACTGCATGAGAGGCAACCTATGATCCCTGAAAATAAACTAGTTCAGGTATACTCTAACTCTTAATCTAGTCTTTTGTCTTAGTTCTAAGTTGAGGGTGGCTGGTATTTTTCTGTTGTAAAATAGTTTGAAAAAAGGGAGAGAAGAGAGACACAAAAGGCAGTGACATATTTTGTTCACCACTTAACCATCCTTCTAATGACTTGCTTGATAAACTGTGCAGATTACATTTACTTGTGACCATTATTACTCTTGTGGTGGCATTAATTATAGTTGTTTGATAATCATTACTGAACAATGGCATATACTATATAAGTGGTAATATGTAATATACTTGTGTGCCAGGTGTGTGTGATCTATTACTTGTTTCCTTCTGGTTGCCAAAGCCAAAACTTTCCTGGTTAGTCTTGCCATGATCATGATACAAGAGTTAGGATAGAATCATAGGTCGTCGTTGATTAACTCACTTTTAGCCTAAATATCCTTCCCTGTATGTATAACACACTTTTGAACTCTTTTTAGAGCTTAGTTTGACCATTTCTTTTGTATGATACCTTTCACCTTCCCATTGATATCGTAATAAACATATTTACCCCTGGGCTTCCTTGGACACTGAGCACCTTAATTTAGGCAAACAACCTAAGTTAAGGGTGGCTACCTTAGAGGTGCATGGTGTAAAATGAGGAGCATGAAGAAGGGTAGATTAGAAGAGAATAAAGTAGGGTTGGGTGCTATTAATGCTAATAATGTTAAAAAGCGGGGTTGTTTCATCACCCAATTTGAATGTAGATAATCAAAAGAAGAGGATAAATGGAAGCAGATCATTAGTGAGTCCAAGAATGAAGTACAGTGTCAAGGAAGCATAGTCACTCTAAATAACCTTGAGTACCATACCAGCCCTAAACCACAATACAAGCCTAAAAGAAGTCGTATAGTGATCCTGAATGTCCTATCTGAGTTCTGGTAACAAAAATAAGAGCAAGCCTATGGTACTTGGCATACTTTGAATGGAACGTTTTTGTGAAAGTGAGAGTCTTGTGATAAACCTTAATTTGTATGGCTGGACTTCTCATATGAGAAGAGGAGGATTTCATTGTTGTGAGGGCACACGAGTATCTTCACTAACCACTTGCTTGTTTAGAAAATGTGGTATTGATATATGAATGGTTATTGTGAAAAAAATTGATGCGGCCACTTTATTTCTTTGTGTTACAGTACTGTTTTCAATGATATGCCCAAGGGTATGGCTTTGAAAGAATAAATTTGTGTTGAGCTATGGGTGTTGAATATGCTATGTTCTTTCTTACTTAGATTAAGTTTCTTGAGGACAAACAATTGCTTTAAGTTGAGGGTGTTCATGTGTGCACAATAGAGAACACATTTAAGGCCTTTAACCTAGAGTAATTGCGAAATCTTAAGAAACTTTTGTTGTTTTTGATTGCTTTTACTGTTGTTATGCAGAGACAAGTGATCGGGGAGAAACCCAAAGAAAGGAATAAGAAATCAGCTAAAATCTGGTGCAAATAAGCTATAGTGAAGTTGACGCCCTTTTTGATGCGCCGTCAGAACATATGATAGACTGTCAAAGTTGCTGTCAAGTTAGACAGAACCCAAAAAATTGGGATTAAATGTGATGATGTTTTGGAAGTGCCTTCAAAATTGGGATAGGCCGTCAAAGTGGCCGTCAACTGAGGCAGATTATGCTGATTCCCAGTGAAGATGTGATGATATTTTTCACGGGCCGTCATTTATTTGACACATCGTTAGATTTGCCGTCAGAAAACTCAAAAGATAGTAATTCACTGGAAACCATGACGGTATACTTCACACGCCATCATGCGTATGACGTACTTTCAATAATGCCATCACCTATCCCGCAGAAAATCTTAATATTAATTTTATTTCCTTATTTGGGGTTGACTATAAAAAGACCTGTGGGGATGATCGGTCATTATCTATTAGACATTAACCTAGGGAAGAGAGGCACATAATATTGCTCTCTTACATCAATTATTCTTCTTGTTTTTATCAACTATTTTTGGGTTTCTACCTTGTGATTCAATCGAAGAAACTACTTGTTGTTTTTCATCTAATCGTAAGTTATCCTTATCATTATAAATTTAACTTATGATTTTATTCATCAAATCATGAGCGGTTAATTCCATTAGCTGGAGTTATGGGATCTATGGATTAGGGTTTGATATGATACTAGGTGTTTAACGGTTTCAAAGAGTAGTGCAACATCTTGAAATTCTTTTGTTTTAACTGAAATCTAGTGGTTGCAAACATTAGGTTATGCCTTAGGTTTTATTTGCTTCTAATGAATAAATAGACTAGAGGACAAGAATTATCAATAGGGACTCGAAAGCTACCAACCTTCTGTTTAATGATTAATGTTATAACTGGATTAATCTGCGTGAGATAACATCCTATTGGAAATAGATAAGTTATCAAAGTTTGAAAGAATTTGATACCAAATTGTTTGGTGAGGTCGAGAGATAAGTCAGATAGTATAACCATCAGGAATGTTCTACTGTTCTAATCATTTTGAGAATCTCTAGCATTACCTAGTATCTATCAATTCTCGAAACCCTTAGTGAGCATTGCTCTGGTTTCCCATTTATCTTGATTACAAACACTGAAGTATTGAAATTGATATTTAACACACTGTGAACTTAAGACCCCATCTTTCAGAAATAGTAAACTACCAGTAAAATCTTTCGTAAAGAAATCAAAGTTCACACCCTATTCCCTGTGGGATTCGACCCCAACCTATTTGGGTTTTATATTGACAACGATCGCTTACACCCATTCAAGAGTGTAATTTGAGAGTTATCAATCTAAGACAGTCAAAAGTAGAAGCATTATTGTCAATATTGCAGAATTTTAAGAGGTCCATTGGATGGTCCATTACAGATATTATGGGTATTCCTCTTGGGTTGTGTACTCACAAAATACAACTTAAACCAGATTATGTTCCATCTATTGAACATTAGTGTCGACTCAATCTTCCTAAGTAGGAGGTGGTGAAGAAAGAAATAATCAAGTGGTTAGATGCTGATGTGGTAAATCCCATTGCTGATAGCAAGTAGGTCTATCCGGTACAATGTGTTCCAAAGAAAGGCAAAATAACTGTCATGCCTAATGAGAAGAATAAGCTAGCGCCTACGAGCAAAGTCACTGGATGAAGAGTTTGCATGGATTATAGCAAATTGAATACATGGACTTAGAAGGACCATTTTCCTATGCCTTTCATGGGTTGGATATTAGATAGGTTAGCAAGTAGAAGATGGTACTATTTCCTTAATGGGTGCTCAGTCTATAGTCAGATCACTATTGCACATGAGGGATAAGATAAAACAACGTTTACATGTTATTATGGGACTTTTTCATTCAAACGTATGCCACTCAGGATATGCAATGCCACAACCACATTTAATAGATATATAATGTCAATTTTCTCTAATATGGTTGAATACACTATCAAAGTATTCATGGATGATGTTTCAGTTATTGGTGATTCTTTTGAAGACTACCTAAAGCACTTAACAAGTGCTCTCCAAAGGTGTAAAGAATACAACTTAATATTTATTTGGGAAAAGTGCCATTTTAAGTTCCAGGAAGGAATTTTGATTGGGTGCAAGATTTCAAAGAGGGGCACAAGGTCGATCGAGAGAAGATTGAGGTGATTGAGAAATCACCTTACCTAATTTATGTGAAGGGAATTTGAATCCTTCTAGAACATGCAGGTTTTTATATGTAATTTATCAAGGACTTCTCGAAGATTGCTATTCCTCTTTGCAAGATTATTAAGAAGTAGGTAAAATTTAATTTTAATGATGCATGTTAGAAGTCTTTTGAAAGCCTAAAGAGAATTTGGTGACTTCTCTAATTATCATATCTCCTGATTGGTCTTCACCCTTCGAGATTATGTGTGATGCTAGTGGATTGGTTTTAGGGGCTATACTATTCCAACGGAAAAATAATATCCTTCATCCGATCTACTATGCTAATAAGACACTAAATCATGCTCAAAAGAACTATACCATGACAGACCAAGAGTTATTGGCAGTGGTTTTTGCCTTTGAAAAGTTTAGATCTTACTTGATTAGGGCAAAGGTAATTGTACACATCGATCATGCAGCATTGCGGTACCTAATGGGTAAAAAAGATGCAAACCCTAGGCTTATTTAGTGGGTGATGTTGTTACAAGAATTTGATTTTGAGGTGAATGATATGAAGGACACAGAAAATTAAGTTGTAGATCACTTTTCTAGACTGGAGGAGGAAACTATGTAGAAGGTTTCAAATGGATTGGAGATTGATGACAGTTTTCTAGATGAATAGATATTAACAGCTTCGAAAGATCTAATTCCATGGTTTGTGAATTATGAAAATTACTTAGCCAGTGATCTAGTCCCAGAAGATCTTTCATATCAGCAAAAAAAGAAGTTCATGCATGAGGTAAGGAAATTTTTTGGCAAAAACCTTATTTATTTAGAATTTGTACAGATGGAGTCATTCGTAGGTGTATACCTAAGGTGGAGATGATGTTCATACTTAAGGATTGTCATTCATCACCAGTTAGGGATCATCATTGAGGGGACCATACAACGCATAAAATTTTGTAATATGGATATTATTGGCCAACAATCTACAAAAATGCTCATGATTATGCTTCTTCTTGTGACCAATGTCAACAACAAGGTACAATTTCTAGAAGACATGAACTACTTATGACTCTATTTTAAAATTAAAATTATCTGATGTATGGGGCATAAATTTCATGGGACCTTTCATGAGTTAGTTTGACATTAAATATATACTTGTGGCTGTAGACTATGTTTTGAAGTGGGTGAAAGCAATTGTGCTTCCTTACAATGAAGCACATAGTGTCACTACCTTTTTTAGAAAGAACATCTTTTCTTAATTTGGCATGCCACGAGCTATTATTAGTGATGGAGAGTCATATTTCTTCAATTATCTATTCAAGAGTTTGCTTGTAAAATATGGAGCGTAACACAAGGTGGCAACACCTTATCATTCACAAACTAGTGGACAAGTTGAAGTTTCTAATAAGACTTATTGGGCAAGAAAGTTAGATGATGCATTGTGGGCTTACTGAATTACTTATAAAACCCCCTATAGGTGCTTCACAATATCAGCTGGTGTATGTCAAAGCTTGATACTTGCCAATTGAGCTTGAGCATAAGGAACTATAGGCATTAAAAAAGTTGAATCTAAAATGGCAAGATACAGCCAAGTCAAGGTTGAATAAGATCAATGAGTTGGATGAATTTCGGCATCGGACTTATGAAATTTTAGCACTTAACAAAGAATATATAAAGTTGCATCATGACCCTAAGATTGAGAAAAGAGTATTCGAAAAGAGTGACCAGGTGTTGCTCTATCAGTCTAAGCTTCATTTGTTTCTAGGTAAACTAAGGTTAAGGTGGTACGGTTTATTCATGATTATAAATTTTATACCTATGGTGATTTAGAATTAAAGAGGGATGGTGATCCCCCATTCAAGGTAAACAGGAAAAGAGTGAAGCACTACATGGAAAATATTAAAGACGGGAATGAGGTTGTTGAAATTGCCCTTGGTGAAGACTAAGTAGTCAAGGCAATTTCGTTGTGCCGCAATGTTAAATCAAGCGTTGTGTGGGAAGCAACCCATGTTTTTGTACTTATTTATTTATAAGGTTATATGTTTGTTTAGTGTGAAGGAATAATGAATGCAGAAAACACCCAGAGAAATTAAAAATTTTTGGTCATGCGAACTCTTCACGAGTCGTTTGTAGACGGTACGACTCGTAAGTAGGAGTTGTATAGAACTGGGAGAAAAATTTAAATCAGCCAAAAGTTTCTGGAATGGATATGATTCTAAGATCCAGTTGTAACCTTAAGGTACGACTTGTCACCTTAAGTCGTACCCACTCCAGAAACCCAGGTAAGATTCCTAGTATATATGAGTTATAAGCACGACCCGTAAGACTGGGTACAAGTCATACACACAACTCTTACCCATACTTACCAGGTCAGTTCGCAGATCAACCTTGCCCAAGAAAATTAAATTAAAAGGAAATTAGGGTACCCGACGAGTACCCAATTCTCACAAATGATACTCAACTCCATTTTTACCAAAATTCAACCTATAATCACGAAATAACTGGTAAATGACTTGATTAAACTACCAACAAGTTCAAAATTTGCAATCTTTGTGAGTTGAGATCAAATTTGAGATGAGAATAGAGTGAAATCAAGAAATTATTCTTCAGCTTAATCTCTCAAGTTTCCAAGTAAGTTTTTGAACTTAATCTACTTATTTTGTGTTGAAATGATGAGTGCTAGGTAATATGAACTTGGTTTAGTAGAATGCTTATTGATATCAAATTTGTGGAACCCTATTTCTTAGGTTTTGGTTAAAAATAGGGAAATTTGGAAAAATTTGAATGTAGTAGGTATTTGGTATATTTTTGTGGACTAAAATGATTGTTATTGTTGGACATTGTAGTGGGTATATTGGGAAATTGCTTTACAGTCAAACTTTAAAGTTGGACTTTTGTGTTGCAGTGGATACGAGACCTCTTACGACTCATACCAACCAGTACGGGAGTCGTAATAGGAATCGTACCCACTAACAACATAGAAGTCTAATAATTTTAAGGTTCTAGAATAGATACATCTCGACCATATGAGTTGTACCCAAACGATATGACTCATACGCTCTTAGTTTTACCCACCTGAGAGGCCTGAAGTTAGAACCAATTTTTCTGGTCTGTCTATGAGTTTTGTTAATGAGTCATACCTTGTTCGTATGACTGGTTAGAAGGTGTTATAAGCTAACCTGTGAACTAATGTCATTCACTTTACATGATACGACTCGTTCACACGAGTCATACCCAGTGGGTATGACTAGTACCCAGTACTCGTACCCTACCAAAATAGGCATATTGAACTTTAGTTTTAGATTTTTCTTTTATTTACTTTACTTATTTACTAATAATGGTACATTTGCAGGAACAATTTCTCCCAAAGAATGCTTCCTCATCCAAACAAGCTAAAACGAACAATACTAACCACTGGTTGCTAGTACAGAATTTAGTGATTCTGAGTTTAAGATCTCGACAAATAGCAGTGGTGAATTATATGAGGGAACCACCACGGGAAAAGCTACACAAAGGAAAGCAGTTGAGAAAGCAAAGGGGAAGAAAATGGTTCCCTAAGAGTCAGAATCACCCCTAAAAGGCCCGAGGAGAAAGAATCTTATTGTTTATCCTCCCCATACACCACAACTAATGATGGTGATGATGATGATGTTGAATCTAATTAGGGACTAGTTTTGAAAAATCTCAGGGTTCATAAGAGGTAGATGTGACGCTGATAGATAGACAGGACCCCCCATTTGCACTAACCACTACCGTGATGCCCATTGTTAAATTATAAGGGTACCTTGGTATGCAGGATACATTCAATAGTGGGTTGTTCCAACCTGTGGTTATTGCCTCAAAGTTCACCTTTGTATGCCGTAAAATTCATGAAAAATAACCACAGGTTGGAAGGGTGGTGATCCTATCCCTTCACTTATGATTCAGGGTGTACAGGTGGACATTTCATCCCTCACTATTAGTAGATTTCTGTATGGACTAGAGTATCAGGATTTAATCAACACAGGGGAGATGGACTATAGAATGGACGAGATAAGGATGATAACTCGGCGAATGCTGAGTTCTAAGAATAAGATGGTGATTTTTAGGTGGATTGTGAAGCAAATAGCTTTGAATGATGTGAATGTAGTTTGGGTTGTAGGAGACCTATGGGTGATCTCACTGAAGATTAAGAAGAGTACCTTAACTTCGAGGGTAATTCTTGGTGGACATTGTCCTGACACCGACTGTTTCCAACTACTAGTGATGATATTGAGGGCAGCTATAATAGTTGGTTTCATAGCCGACTGTGAGTTTGACATAGCAGAGTTCTTATATCGAAATATATGAGATCGTGTTGTTTGGGATGAGAAGGCGTTATTAGCTTACCCCTATATGATTACATAGTTATGTCTACGTGTGGAAGTGTTGGAACTCCCTGGTATAGATGAGATGCTTGAGGCCATGAGGAGATTTGACTTTACCCTGATTAGAAATATAGCCAACCCAATGAGATGTTAAGCGAGGCAGGTAGCAGACATTTGGCAAGATTGTTCCCGCAGAGTGGTCAGGCTAATACCACTGCTACAGCTAAGGCTATCGAGTTAGAAGCATAGACAGAGGGATCACATACAGATGCCACGGGTATATCTAGTACCCCACCTCCAGTACAGTCTGTGCCACCTAGGCAACGAGATATGCCTCTCAATATTATGATGATTTCACAAGCATTTTGGACTGATGTTATGACCAGATTAGCCACACTGGAGGCTAAGGTAGGTTACATGGAAGAAGAAATGAAGATATGGCTCGATGCATAGTTTCAGAGTCAAGACAGATGATTCCAAGGGCGCCTGGACACATTTGAGTTGAGGATCACTCGAAAACTAAGCATTGGGAAGACGCCTTATGTTATTGAGATTAGATCTGAGGTTGCAAAAATAAAGAGAAAGGTCACAGAGGTATATGACAGATCGGTGGTTGCGGAGCCTGTAGTAAAGACAGTAGTTCCTACTATCCACATGCCTAACATTTGGGAAGTCATGATAGATGTACCAGTTAAGGATACCGAAGAACAAAGAAGAGAGACGAAGAGTAAAAATAAGAAAGACAAAGCAGCTAGAAAAAGGGCCAAAGCTAAGAGCATTCAGGATGAGAGGGAGCAGAAGTAGAAGGTCCGCGAGATGGCTATGAGAGCTGGTTGATCTAGAGATCTAATGAGTGATGAGGAGGAGGTAGGTGTTGTTTTGTCAACTATTAATGTTGATATACTCCTGGATGATGGGACGATAGCTTATGGGATGTAGAATGGGACCCGATCTGAGGACCCACGTGTTGATGTTGATAAACCGGCGCCTTGATCACCTAGTTATAACCTTTATCCTTTATTTATTTTTTACCACTAATGGCGGTGTAATGGTTTTTGTTGGGGGTAGGGGTTATTTCAAAAACTGTAGGAGTAGTTGAAAATTATAAGTAGCTAAAACTGAAAGTCTATTATGACTTGTAGGTTTGATGCTGGTAGCTGAGATAGGGAGAAAATCAGCGCGTCTATGGCTGCAGATTAGTTTTTATTGAGATTTTTTAGGATTTTAAAAAAAATCATTTGTAATGAAAAATTATGATTTTGATTGATTTGTGGTTTGTGAAACACAACTAACTTGAAATGAGTATGATGAAATCTATGTTTAATGAAATTGTGTTGAAAAATTGACCCCTCTAAATATTTTTTGTTATGACTATGTGATGAGTATGTCTATATGATATTGTTGTGAATCATGAAATGGCACTAGTATAGAGATAGAACAATTAGTGAAAAATAGTTGCATAGTCGAATAACTAGAACTTAGTAGTGTAACCCTGTGCAAATGCGTGTGACATATACTGACTTCCCGATGTGTTGGAATATAGAACTCGCTTAATTTATTTTACCTAGGTCTAGGATATTTAAGTCGGAGATGATCATAAGCCTTTTTAGTGTGAGTCCACCAGAACCTAAAATGCCCTAACCAAATGAATGAATCCCTTTGATCCAAATATTTGAGCTTGAAAAGACCAATTTTCTTCTTTACACCTATTTCACCTTCCAGTTTTCCTTACAATGAACCTGTTTTGGCCATGTTCCTCCTTTGGACACTGTGCACCTCAACTCAAGCAAATCGCTTAAGTTGAGGGTGGCTATTATAAGGGGTGCGTAGGAGAAAATGAGCATGAAAAAACTATATAGAAGGAAAATAGTTGAAATTTGAGAAAGTATGGGGAAAATAAAAGTAAGATAAGTTGCAATGGAAAACAAAAGAAAAATGAAGGAAAAATAAAAGTTAGAAAACCACACTTGGATTAATTACAATGTTCTTAAAATTAATAGGGAGACATAAGGGAAAAAATAAAAAGTTAAGTGGACCCCGAGTAGTGCTTAGTATCCAGAAAGCTTAGTCACTAAATGAATCCCAAAAGATATCATACCAGGCCCAAGTCTACATTACAAGCTACATAAAGTCCTATAGTGATCTTACCCTGACTGTTTGCAAACTTAGGACAAGAGCATAAGGGCAAGCCTATGGTATTTTATATACACCGACGTTACTCTTTTTTGAGTGAGAGAATTATTTGTTATATCCCTGAATAGATTGATTTATGCATATGAAGAGTGAATGGGATTTTTTTGAATGTGAGCACATATGGGTTACATTAGCTAGGCTACTATGTTGTTTGGTGAAACTAATATTTGTTTATGCCCAATTTTCTATTGCTAATGTAGTGCCATCATCGAATTACCGCATGTTTCTACGTGTACTAAGTCGTTATACCCAATTTGAAGTTTGAAAATTTAAAATTAGGAGGGGAACAACAATATTTAAATCGAGTTCAAAATCGCTACCATGGGTAGCTTAAGATCTTTCTATTTAAGCATCGTCTCTGTGCTAGAAAATAATTGTTGAATTTTATTTGCCTAAGGACATACAAAAGTCTAAGTTGAGGGTGTTGATGTGTCATGTAAATACGGCACTTTCGTGCATAAAACCATGAATGGATTCATAAACTTAGGATATTTTGTTGGATGTGATGCATTTTAGTGTAAATTGCAGGTGAAAAAGGTCTTGAATACTGTTGGGATGAAAAAGGAAGAAAAAGACCTAAAAAACACCAATTCTTACCAGGGTATAAGTCAGATATTGAGTCGTAAACATCTGGTACGACTAACATACTGAACCGTAGACACAATAGAACCAAAAGTCAATCTGAAAAGCTAAGTATGGGGAAGATACAACTCAGACATCCAAGTCGTAAGCTAGGATACGAGTTGTACAACAAAGTCGTGAAAATGACAAAACTAAGCTAACATCCAAAATTTGAAGTTCTAGAAGTATACAAGTCAAAAGTATAAGTACGACTAGTAAAGGAAGGTCAAACACAAACTAGTGTTCAAAGCTTGGAGGAATAAGAGTTCCAGGTGGATACGAATTAAGGAAACGAGTCATACATTCAAGTACAACTTGTAAGCAGTCGTATACTGAACAAAAGTTAAATCCTTAGGAGATTAGATATTGTAAAGGATACGAAAAGGTAGGGTACGACTCATATGATACTGGACGAGTGAAGATTGAGTCATACCGACTGCCGATATAACTTTAGATTTAACATTTTTATTAGGATTTTTATGTTATTTTGAGATACTATAAATACCCTAGGGTTTATCTTTTATTAGGTTACGCTCTCTTATGCTTTAGTACAATACTTTTACAATTATTCTTGAGTGGGTTTATTCAATTCAAGACTTTGGAGTTTATTTATCTTATTTTTGTGCAATTAATTATATGTGTTCTTCATTGATAATCATGGGTTCTTGCACAAATATGGTGACTAATATCCTTGGCTAGGGTTGTAAGAACCCTGGCGGATTAGCTACGTAGAGGATGTGTGAGACTTATTTGTTCTATGATTATTAATGTATCTTAATCTTCTTTACTATGAATAATCTTAGGTACCTGCAGTAGCTTGAGATAACTTGTATTACCGCCCATCCCTAAAAGGGAGTTTGTGATTGGCAAAAGAAGTTAAGAGAGTGATTTGAGATTTCTACCTTTAGCTTTTATTCCCCGCATCACATTTAATCACTTGATCCCAAAATGAGTGGTGAATTGAGGTCGTAGACAGGAGCAAAAAGGCGACGCCCTAAGACTTAACCGGTAAGAGGTAAGATTTATCTTCATGCCCAAAAGGCAGCTGATAATACCTATCTTGTAAAATTTATATGCCAAACAAAATAAAAGTTTGATTGAACACGAGAAATTTAGGGAGTTGGGAAGCTAGGGGGAACACAATCCTAGTATTCGTCTCCTATTGTCTACAAATCAAAAGCATTCAAGATTTGGTTACTTCTTGTGATTGTAACTAAAATCCCCCCATTTGCTTTTCTGTACTACTCGTGGATTATATCAAATCAAGAAACTGTTCATATTTTCAATGTGGGATCGACCCCAACCTAGTTGGGTTATTATATTTGTAATCGATCGCATTATACGTCTATTTGGAGTGTAGTTTTGGGAGGCATCAGTGCCCTATTTGGTTCAAGTACGAGATGAATACAAAAGCATTTAACTTAGTTCTTGCATCCTTGCTCAAGGATGGAGTTGTGGGGGCTAAGTTAAGTAATCGATTGGAGGTTCAGAAACCATAGTCATACCATTGATCCCGTGAATCAATAAACAAGATAATTAACCCAACCAATAAGGTTCAACAATGTAGTATGATTGTCCACATAGCCTTAACCTTGGGTTATTCCTTATTGATTGTTCAAAAATTTAAATTACCGCATAGTTTTATTTTATGGTTACTTATAATTTTCAAACTCTTGTGGTTATTTAATCACTGAATTAATCTTAGTAGTGAACTAATCTAGGATAGTTCTTAAAACAAGTGTCTATGGGATCGATATTCATCTTTTTATAAGGACACTATATTACTTGGTAAAACGTACACTTGCGTGTGAGCTTGGGAGCAACTAAAATCTTTAGAAACCAACATAGACTCTCAATATGAAATGAGTGAAAGAAGTGAAGATAGCTGAAGAAATTCTTATAGCATCCCCAAGATAAGGAATGAACGTCATTATTTCCAATCCACAGGACTCTACTAGGCATTTACTCTTATATCAACAATATTAGTGACCCTAACACTCTGATACCAATTTTTCACAACTTAAATTTCGATTCATGATGGTACCTACTTTATTCCACCAGTAGGTACGCCAAATAATAGCGCGGAGCTATTAGCAGTGGGATAATTTTGTGGAAAATGGTATAAATACTGAAAACATGCAAGTAAAAGGATTAAAAGCAATAAATCATGGAAAATTAAAAAATGAAATATAAAATTGAGAAATAACAATATCTCACAACCTAGTAGTGTTAGTATAAGAGCCTCTAATACAACAGAATAGAAGTACTATCAAGTTAATGTATAATAGATTCAAAAATGGAAAGATTAGCAAAAATAGGAAGAGGACAAAAGGTCAACTCTCTCTAAGAGCTTATCCTATCCACAAACATTGATCCACATAAATCTCAACGTCAACAACGATAATTAGTACTCAAATCTACACCATATGATAGGAGTATAGTATAAGTACCAAAGCCACGGCTACTCAGTAGGCATCTTTGACCGACTGGGTATAACGCCCTGATTCTCTAGAATCGAAATGCCACACGGTGCTTATGATCTCAAAGGACCACAAGCTAACCTATTTTATGATATCTGTACCTGTTCACTGTATAATATAATAAAATACATGCGAAAACTGGCTAACACTTGCCATAAGGTTCAAACATCTA
Source organism: Capsicum baccatum var. pendulum (assembly GCA_030864225.1). NCBI lineage: Eukaryota > Viridiplantae > Streptophyta > Magnoliopsida > Solanales > Solanaceae > Capsicum > Capsicum baccatum. Next base: position 166,705,550 of record CM061560.1, read on the forward strand.
GAAATATACAGTACCTTAAACCACATACTAATACATCTGTCTAAAGCCTCTACACTGCCTGAACTGTGGAGTTAAAGGACATTCCCCCACCAAACTCCGTCTACTAAAATCAAATACTGTAATAACAACATCCTCGGATGATGAGGACTTACTGTTGCACCCACTGCTGCTATACAAGTGACTTCTAAGATGCTCCAAGTTTCACTCCTCTGAACCTATGGTTCCCCAAAATAAAAAAACACCATAGCGCGAATGCGTCAGTACTAAGATGTACTGAGTATGCAAGCAGGGAAGGCTAAATGCAAGGGCTTATGCATGAATATTTAATCAACAGAATAATCATGAGAATAACGAATGAGTACACATATATGAATGCACAATTCACAACTACTATAACAATTATAACGACTCCAGATACCACAACTCCGATACCACATTACTGTCCTCAAAACTCACTACTATACTAGGGTGCTGCATTACTGAATCACAGGATATTAACACTGATCAATCGAATTCACTCACACCCCTGACTCCTGAAGATTTATATTGACACAGAAATCGTAGTAAGTAGTTACATAACTTACCATGACTCCTCATAAGCAACTGAATATGTGGGGTTGCACACAATAATTTGAATAATATCTTTGATTTCGTAAAACATGCGTACAGAAAATAAAGACTCACATGGCTTGAATTTCATTATCCATACTTCTCATAATATTAAAGAGAAGAAAACATAAGTGAAATTCCATAAATCATCATAAAATCATCAATATTCATCATAAATTCTCATGACTCATCATAGACAACCAAACTCATCAACTCAAGCCTAGGAGCGACTTGATAATTCAAGAAATATACTCTTATGGACAGGGGAGTTTCCTATAACCGACAAACCCACATGAGCCGCGTGGAATACCAACATTTACCCTCCTAGGTAGAGTACTTTCATTGGCGGGAGTGTTGTGCTCTTGCCAGGGAGTACAACCTTAAATCTTTCATAATCATAATTCGGCTCTCTGGCCAATAATATCATCATCAACAACCCTATGATGGCACATAGGTTTGGGGAAATACTAAATTTCCATCTCGGTGCTAAGTAATACTCCCCGACTAGCTCAGAACGTGTTAGAAAATCCACCACAACATCACAAGGGTCTATCATAAAGACCAAATCAAATCTCTTTCTCATTTATCAAATCATATCAATTTGTGGATTCCTAACTCAACACATTTTAGCTCAAAACATTTTAATTTTCCTCAACATCAACATGGTATTAATAACAAAGCATTTCGTCTCTGCGGGCTTAAAATTAATATAAATCATCCTGACTCTGTGTATGCAAATCAATAGTCTCAAATGATCATTCTTTCATTCCAATATTCAAATCATTACAATAGCTTTTGAAAAGCATTTAAGATATTCAAATCATAGTATGATTTTGTATTTCATAATGTAACTCGAATCATGGCTCTTATATCAAGAATCCTTACAAAATAATTTCATAGTAGTGATATGCAATTTATGGCATAAAATCTCAATTCAAGAAAATAAGATAATAAGGTTATTATGTATACCAATATTGGAAGATTCAAAGTTCCATAAATCATATCTTGAAAACACTTGAAATATCAACTCATGGTAGAAATATGAAATTCACCATATCAAATCATAACTTGGAAATAATAAAGTAATCATGTACATCAAAGCTTAAACAATTTATATTTTTCATAACCTCATAATTCGTCATTAAAACATCTTGGGTATTTACCCACTTTACAAAATCATGAAATTCCAATGATAAAACCAATTCTTTGGGAACAAGAATGAAAAGATATTCTTGTTCAAAACTCCACATACTAAGTTCTCACGGAATTTATGTTAAGTTCTCAAATCATCAAAAATTCATTGATCGTAGCACGACTAAGATTATCACAGAACTGACTCAGCTCTAGACTAGCAGACTATTTCGGGCATACGTACCCTCAGTAATCAATAACCTAAGTAATACGTAGTATACAAAAATGCATACTCACATGCCCACAGGACATCATGCACATGCATTCACTAACACTTCACACCAATCATTTGAAGATCATATTCATATACAAGTATTGGGATCTCATGCCATTACATCGTAGATTATTCAACATGGATGCATATGGTTAAGGAAGAATACAACACCATCATTTATCTTAATTCCACCAACAAACTCCCTCGTCCGCACTTACAACCATATTATAAGTCTTCCACACAACATCCCCAATTTTAGACAATAACATGGAGTTTATGTTGAACGTATACATAGAAACAAGTCTAGTCATTTAGAACTTATTATATCCTAAGAATGTAAATTTATAGCTTCTTAGACAATTTCACAAACACCTTACATACACTTTTAGGCATTGGTGAATTCGTTAAATTCTTATGTTTTCTGCCACCCATATATCTCATCCAACACACATAATCATCACATGCATGTATCAACCAACATACACCATCACCACACATATATTATATCAACCAACATGCATAATCATCATATATATATCAAGTAATGTACATAATCCTCATATATATCTCAACCATCAAATATCAATCAATATATATATATATATATAATATACACATAACTTGAACTTTCAAAAAGGGATTCGTGGACTCTATGGACGAATGGAGTCCATAGATAAACACTTGCATACCTTACATTTCGTGGCCGGAAGAGATTGGCGGAAGGAACTCTTGAATCAAAGCCTCTAATTAATTTCCCCCAATTCAAAACCCTAACCCTAACTTGATATATATATATATATATATATATATATATATATATATATATATATATATATATATACATACATACATATAAGAGAAATGAGAGGAAAATAATACAAGTTCTCAGCTGAATAGGGTATTTATATAGCTTTAAAAGAGTGGTGACAGACCAAAATGCCCCTAAGAAACAAATAAAACCGGAATCTGTCCTTAAGTGCTCTATCCAATAGGCTGAAGTAAATTGGCCATAACTTTTTACTTCGATGTCCAAATTGGATGAAATCAATTTTATTGAAAAAAAAGACTCGCAGGAATTTCCATTGTTATATAACAGCTCACACAGTTCATTATGTACAAGAAGTTATGATCGTTTGAAGTTGACCAAAAAAATCGCCTGGCTGAAGTATTTTTTTTTCCTACACATTTACTGTTCACAGTTCGATCGGAATGATCGTAGTTTGATTGGAATGGTCGTAACTCATCGCTCGAGTGTCCTTTTTGGGTGATCCACATATCATTGGAAATATTATTCAATGATCTACGAAATGGTGGATCGAAATTCAAGAAATAACACACACAAAAATTATAAATTATTCTCAAATATAGGATCCAATACATTTACGTATAAAATTTCGACGAAAATTTTTTCGGGGTATTACACTGGGAAAAATTATAATATAAATATAATAAAATGTGAGATAAATGAACTAAGTCAAGAAAAAAGAACAAACTTGGAATATCGCTCCAAATACTGAAAGTAAATAACCAGAATGATACAATAAGGAAAATATGTAACTATTTCTACATAACTGGACCTTATTACCCAGAAGGTACAATAAAGTAAACAACTCAACACGGGATCCTATAATCTTAGAGGGTGCAGTCAAGAGAAATAATAATTGAGATTAAACTAATTATTTGTATCTCTATATCATGACCTTAGAACTTTCCATACCATCAAATACTAGACTCGAATCGATTTTATAACTATATAAATAAGCTCTTAATGTCGGACTTGAACCAGAACTCATATCCTTATTTGCCAGACTTGAATCGAAACTCATATCATGAATAATGCTAGAATCGAACCGATCTTACAATCATAAATCTTTGGACTCAAACCAGAACCAATATTATCTCCCAAGTACCATATAGAAATAAGCATCATAAATCTAAACCTCCTCGGGCTCAAGAATATAAATTAAGACAATGTAACATGCCTCTTGAATCTACAAGGAGCTAATAGTAGTCTTGGCCTAAGTTGAGCTGGAGCAATCCATTTCTAATCCCCAAAAATCCATGACAAGGAAATTTTACTCGAACTAGACTAAGGTATCTAATTTCACTACTAGATATTAATTAAGCCACATTTTAGTCCTAAGATATCAATTCTTCCTAAAGAATGAGTAATTAAGTTAAGGAAAAATGGCTTGATGGACCCTTGTACTATGATCGTTTTGTAATGTGGATACTCCTACTTATATGTTTGTCATCTGAATCCTTGAACCCATTAAAAAGCAACATTTTAAACTCTTTAACCATTGACCAGACCTATGTGACATTAAAATGGCTGACTAGGACAACACGTGTACAAGCACGCACCTAGGGTGCGAGTGAGGGTCAATTTTTTATCAATTTTATAGTAAAATAATTAAAAAAAAATAAAAAGGAGAGAGAAAGTTAGATAAAAAGAGGAAAAAACAATAGCCCCCCACTAGTTTCGCCCCCTTTTCAGTGCTTTAACCCAAACACTCTTCTTCTCAAATATATTTTTTAGTCTTCATCTGCAATTCTCCAAACTGCTTCTTCCAATTTTTCTACCAATAAAAACCAATGTAAACTTCTATGTACCTTAAAAAAAACACAAACCTTTTATACTAGTTTTCAATTTTGTGCTTATTTTTTCTCATGGAGTTGATTGAAGCAAGAGCATTAAAACCTAGTGTTCTTTCAGATATGGCTATGAAAAGTACCCAACAAGTTTTTATTGATGATCTATGGTGTGTAACAGGGATTAATAGTGGAGCAAATGATGATTTTAAAGTTTATGACTGATGATAGGCGAATTTACACGCCTATAGTGCTATATTTCACCCATATTTTAGCTAAGTTTTGAGGACAAAATATATAATTCATGCACTTTTAGTCCTTTTTTCCTGTAAGTGAGCTAACGAACATGATTAGCAAGTTTTTAGGTATAAATGATGTAGAATTCAGCATTTTATGGATAACTTGACGCCAAAGAAAGCTTCACAAAGGAAGGAAGGGGAATCTTGGACGCCAAGGACCAAAAGTGGCGCATGAAAAATCTGTCCCAGGCCAAAACAGCAATTCTGAAGACTTTAGGGACTAGCAGTAACTTATTAGGATTAAGATAATGAAACCAAGTAGGATTGGGTTAAGTAATTCATTAGATTAGTAGGAATAGGATAGGGGTATTATAAATACCCTATTTTGCTAGAGATTTTAATAATTCACTACTACTTTTAATTCTTCCATTAATTACAATTCTACTTCCGAATTATTCCAATCCTTCCATTAATTCTACTTTTTATTCTTCTTCTATTCATCTATTCAATTCTTAATTTACGCAACAAGAGAAACGTTACTTTGCCAAGAAGTCACGCCTAACGCCTACCACACCTTACTACACGAGATCTTTATTGTGGTATAATAATAATGTCTATTGTGATTTTCTTCGCACTCATGGGTAACTAAACTTCTCTGTTGGGGTTATGGAAGTCTTATGAGATACTATCTATTGCTATGAGTTTGTGAATTCGTGACACGTATGCTGCTTATATCATTATTCTCTTCATCTTAATGCAAATTCTTGTGGCTGTAGACGCATAGAATAACGCCAGTATAGCATTAACTTGTTTAAAAGAAAAGTTATATGTCTGCAAAAGAGATAATGTCAAGGTAATAGGGTCCCATCCCCTATTAAAAAGTTAGTGCCGTAACTGGATTAACCTCTTGGAGAATTTGTACCATTAGATATGCTTTAAGCTCAAAAGAGTTAAAGTGAAATAGTCCTTGTTGAGGTCGAAAGACGCCTGGATTTACCATCGAATACAATTCTCTATAAGCACATGCATGTCTGAATTCCGCACAACTCATAGCCAATAGAGACGTATAACTCATGATGTGGAAATAACCCCACAACTCATAGCCAATAGAGACGTATAACTCATGAGGTGGAAATAACCCCAACTTCTCAATTATCATTGTTTTACATCTTACCAAACATTCTTTCTTTTTACTTTTCTATTTTTCGTTTTTACTTTAATATTCTGGTTACATTACTTGCACGACAAAACTCCCCCTTTTACGAGACTTGCACTAAAATTCTAGTAATCTTTGCTTACGTGTTGACCAAGTTATTCCCTGTGGGATCGATACCCAACCCAGTTGGGTTATGTATTTGACAATGACCGCTTTACACTCCCACGAGAGCTGTAGATTGAGCGTTATCAAAAATTGGCGCCGTTGCCGGGGAATACGAGTGTTAATTAAGTTTGTGATAATTACTAGACTCTTTGGTCAAAGATTCTCGTACTTTTACTCTTAGTTTTTGTTTTTGTTTACTGCAGGTTTTTATTCAGTGCATGCCCCATACTCGAAGTTTTGGTCAACCGTTATTACCTAGAAATCCTGAACCACAATGTATTGGCAGAATGGAGGCACAACATGAAATTGAAAGGATGGTTGCTCAACAGGAACAGGTGAGACTAGCTGCTCTTGCTGCCGCTCAAGTGCATCAACAAAATATTAACATCCCTGGGCGAGCAATAAATCCCGACGATGAGGACCTAGGTGATGATGAGTTACTAAACCCTAGGCATACTGCTGAGATCGCAACACCTGCCAACAGAAAAGATCGTCAAGGTAGGTTTAGGCGTGAACGTCGAGCTATGCAACTAGCTTTCGACGATGATGATGATTACCTTGATGGATCCGGAGCCACAGGAGCCATAATTCCTCCACCATTAGCGCCCGGAGCCAAGTTCAACATCACGAGCACCATGATTCAGTTATTTCAACTCAAAGGATTATTTGATGGACTAGCAGGCGATGATCTGAATATGCATCTTATCAACTTTATTTCTACATGTAAGTCATTTGACAATCCTGTCGTTGGTTAGAATGCAATTTGATTACGTCTATTTCCATTATCTCTGTCTGGGGAGGCAACTCTATGGTTGAATAGGCTGACTCCTGATTCTATTACAAATTGGAGGCAATTGAGAGACGCTTTCCTAGAAAGATTCTTTTCACCATCCAAAAGAGCACAATTGAGAGACGAAATCAGCAACTTTCGTCAGCTTCCAACTGAAGCCCTTCATGAAACATGGGAGAGGTTCAAGACGAAGCTAATGAGGTGTCCAAACCATCACATGACCAATGTCCACCTAATGGAGATACTATACAGAGCCTTGAATTCAATAACTAAACCGGTGGTGGATAATGCGGCTGGAGGATCATTTATGGACCTCACCTTTAGTCAGGCAAGCAATATTTTATATCGGATGACGAAGCAAAGTAGAGCTTGGCATACCAGGGATTCTGAGATAGCAAGCCCCACTTTATCTATTGGCATGACTGCAGACCAAAGGAGAAGAGAAGAAGAATGTGATCAAGATATGCCGCACATGAAAACACAAGTGGATCTTCTTACAAAGAATCTATTATCAGGGAAGACCGAAAAAGTCAAAGTTGTTGCGTCAAAAGGAAGAGACAAATCTGATTCGGAAGAAGAAGCCAACTACTTAAACAATCAGGGGGGTTTCCAAGGCAATGCCCAAGGAAACCAAGGTCGGAACTACTATGACAAATCTGGAAACAAGGACCAAGGTAGTTGGAAAAACAAGGACCAAGGTAGTTGGAAGAACAAGAATGACAAAAGTGGTTTGTACGTTTCCCCAGGAAGACTTGACACCACTACATCCAGTTCTGGAAATATGGAAGAAATGATGGCTAAACTATTGAAAGGAGTGAAAGCAACGGGCGCTGGAGTAACGAAGGTAATAAATGATCTGTCCTCCATGAAGCAATTAGTCGATTCTCATTCCACTTCAATCAAGCAAATAGAGCAGCAATTGAGCCAACTTTCAGTAGTACTCAATCAAAGAAAGGCTGGCACTTTACCTAGCGACACTGTGGAAAACCCAAGGAATGATGGGTCATGCATGGCTGTTACGACCCGAAGTGGTAAGGTGCTGGAAACTTCATCAAAAGGCGAGAAAGTGGTTGATGAAGTAGTGGACGTCGATGATAAGGTAAAAGAAGAAGATTCTGTAGAAGCTACCCACGACGTCCATGACGTCACACCGAGTTTGTTGCAGCCTGAAAAAGCTGAAAAACGGAAGCAAGAGGAGAAGAAAGCCGTGGAGAAAACAATTCCTTATCCACCACCACCTTTTCCTCAAAGATTGAAGAAAGTGGCGGATGATACAAAGTTCAGCAAATTCATGGCTATGCTAAAGCAGCTGACCATTAATGTTCCATTGGTAGAGGCACTTGAACAAATGCCTGGGTATGCGAAATTTATGAAGGATCTTTTGACAAAGAAGCGGGCAGCCAGCTATGAGTTGGAAGATGACGTTCATCACTGTAGCGCAATCGCTACCCGATCACTAGTTCAGAAGAAGGCTGACCCCGATGCTTTCACTATTCCTTGCACCGTTGGATCTTTGAATTTTGCCAAGGCATTATGTGATTTAGGAGCCAGAATCAATTTGATGCCATCATCTATCTATAAAAAGTTGGGGTTGAGAGATCCTACTCCAACCAATATGAGGCTCATAATGGCGGATAGGTCGGTAAAACGACCTGTTGGTATTCTGTGATGTATCGGTAAAGGTTTCTTCATTCATCTTTTTGGCAGACTTTATTATTTTGGATTGTGAGGCAGACTCAGAAGTTCCCATAATCCTGGGGCGCCCTTTCCTTACTACGGGAAGTATGCTTATTGATTTGATAGCTAATGAGCTTTTATTCCGAATAAATGACGAAGTAGTTCGCTTTGATGTGTGCAAATAAATGAAGCAACCCAAAAATCTGAATGTATTTTCGGTGGCTGATGTTTACTTTGATGATGAGAAAGAATTACTTGAAGAAGGGCAAATATTTGATGACCCATTGGCGACTGTGCTCATGAATGGAGAAAGTAAGGATGCTGAAAATTGCGAAGAAGCTATTTGTGCTCTATCAGGATTAGGGACATATCACCATGCTCCCAAGAAGCTGGACCTTGATCTCAAAAATCGACCCACACCACCAGCAAAGCCATCTATTGAAGAGCCACCCACTTTAGAATTGATGGAGCTGCCTAGCCATCTAAAGTATGCATTCTTAGGAAGAAGAAACACACTTCCAGTCATTGTGGCAGCAGATTTGGGTGAGCAATAAGTTGCAGCTCTCATTGCTATTCTACGAAAGTATATAAGAGCCATTGGTTGGACCATCGCGGATATTATTGGTATTCCACCTGGGATTTGTACACACAAGATTCAGCTTGAAGAAAAGTGCACACCCACTATTAAGCATCAAAGGCGTCTCAATCCACCTATGCAAGAAGTGGTGAAGAAATAAATTATCAAGTGGTTAGACGCAGGAGTTGTGTATCCAATCTCTGATAGTACATGGGTAAGCCCGGTACAATGTGTTCCCAATAAAGGAGTCATGACGGTGGACTCAAATGAAAAGAATGAGCTTATTCCACTCAGAACTGTCACCGGATGAAGAGTATGCATGGACTACCGAAAGCTGAATTCGTGGACACTCAAAGATCACTTTCCAATGCCATTTATGGACCAAATTCTAGATCGATTAGCGGGTAAAGGATGGTTTTGTTTCTTAGACGGTTATTCATGCTATAATCAGATTTGTATTGCCCCCGAAGACCAAGAGAAGACAACGTTTACATGTCCTTATGCCACGTTTGCCTTCAAACGTATGCCATTCGGGCTATGTAACGCACCAGCTACCTTTCAACATTGTATGATGTCCATCTTTTCTAACATGGTTGAAGACACTTTGGAGGTATTTATGGATGATTTTTCAGTTGTCGGTGAGTCATTTGAAGCGTGCTTGGCAAACCTAAGTATGGCGTTTCAAAGATGTGTAGAATTCAACCTAGTGCTGAATTGGGAAAAGTGCCACATCATGGTAAAAGAAGGAATCGTTCTTGGGCATAAAATTTTCGAAAGAGGAATTGAGGTTGATCGAGCAAAAATTGAGGTTATCGAGAAGCTACCGCCCCCAATTTTAGTGAAGGGAGTTCGTAGTTTCCTCGGTCATGCAGGTTTCTATCGATGGTTTATCAAAGACTTCTCCAAAATTGCTAGTCCATTGTGCAAACTCTTGGAGAAAGATGCAAAGTTTGACTTCAATGAAGATTGTTTGAAGGAATTCGAATGCCTCAAAGGAAAACTAATTGAAGCTCCTATCATGGTAGCACCAGATTGGTCTTTACCATTCAAAGTCATGTGTGATGCTAGTGGGGTAGCCATTGGCGCTGTGCTTGGCCAAAGGAAGGAGAAATTATTTCATCCTATCTACTATGCTAGCAAGGTCCTAAACGAAGCCCAAAAGAACTATACTATCACAGAACAAGGGCTCCTAGCGGTTGTGTATGCGTTTGAGAAGTTCCGTGCTTATTTGTTAGGAACCAAAGTGATCGTCCATATAGACCATACAGCTCTGAGATATTTAATGACAAAGAAGGATGGAAAACCAAGACTAATTCGATGGGTGTTGCTGCTGCAAGAATTTGATTTTGAAGTTGCGAGAACCAAGTGGCTGATCATCTATCTATACTCGAGAACAAGCATATAACGCAGCCTGAAATCAAGATTGATGATGCATTCCCGAACGAGGAGATCTTAGCCACGATAATAGAAGAGTTACCATGGTATGCCGACTTTGCAAATTTTATGGTGAGTAATATGATACCTGCAAACTTATCTTAGCATGAAAAGAGAAAGTTTATGCATGATGTAAAACACTACTTTTGGGATGAGCCATATTTGTTTCGACGATGCGCGGATGTTGTTATCCGGCGATGCATATCCCATGTAGAAGTGCCTAATATATTGGAAGCATGCCACACTTCCCAAGTTGGGGGACATCACGCAGGTAACCGAACAACAAGAAAGGTATTGCAAAGTGGATATTATTAGCCTTCGATATTTAGAGATGCCTACGACTTTGTGAGAAGATGCGACCAATGTCAGCGACAAGGTGCTATTTTGAAACACCATGAGATGCCCATGTCTAAAATCCTTGAAGTAGAGCTCTTTGATGTATGGGGTATAGATTTCATGGGTCCATTCGTAAATTCATTCGGAATGAAGTACATCCTAGTTTCTGTAGATTATGTCTCAAAATGAGTTGAAGCAGTAGCGTTGACCGACAATGAGGGAAAGCGTGTTGTAGCATTCTTGAAGAGAAATATTTTCTCTCGTTTTGGAGTACCACGTACTATCATAAGCGATAGAGGGTCTCAATTTTACAACAAGCTATTCAAATCCGTGTTGGCAAAATATGGTGTCAAGCAACATAAGGTAGCCACGCTTTATCACCCACAAACTAGCGGCCAGGTAGAGGTTTCCAACCGAGAGATCAAGCAAATCCTTTTTAAAATGATAAATGCTAATAGGAAAGATTGGTCTCGGAAGTTGGACGATGCACTATGGGCTTATAGGACTGCATTTAAAACACCAATTGGCATGTCCCCGTACCAACTAGTTTATGGGAAGGCTTGTCACTTACCCATTGAGCTTGAGCATAAGGCATTGTGGGCTTTGAAATGATTAAATTTGAACTGAGATGATGCAATGAATGTGAGATTGGAGCAACTGAATGAGATGGATGAATTCCATCTACATGCTTATGAAAGATCGGATCTCTACAAGGAGCAGATGAAAAAGTATCATAATCAGCGGATTGTTCGACGAAACTTTCGAAAGGATGATATGGTACTTCTCTTCAATTCCAGACTGAAGTTATTCCCAGGTAAGTTAAAGTCCAAGTGGTCTGGTCTATACAAAGTAAACCAAGTCTACTCGTCTGGAATAGTTGAGTTGAAAGACACTAATGGTGTTGTCTTCAAGGTGAATGGCCAACGAGTAAAACCATATATCGGTCCTCTTGATTCGACAAACTATATGACCATCACTTATCTCGACGAAGTCTAAGTACTCGAGATAGCCATGTCGTGCCACGACAATAAATCAAGCGCTAGATGGGAGGCAACCCATCGTTTTTCATTTTTTGTCTTTCTTTTATTCTATTACGTGTTTTCTTTTGATAAATAAAAATCCAAAAAGAAGAGTCTTGACACGACCAAAACTAAGGCTCTTGATGGGAGGCAACCCATTGTTTTAATCGTCTTTATTGTTTTTGAGTAAATATAGGTGTAAAGAGGTGTAAAACGAGGAGGTCGGTTTCAAATTTTGATTTGGACGTATTGCATGTTAAAGGTGGTAAGTTAGGAATGAAGAAGCAAAAGGCTATGGATTGATCATTTCTCATGAAAATATAGGCATCGAACAAGGCTAGTCCTAGGTAAAACTGGGCCACGAACAAGGTAAGGCCTATACTATGGACTAAGGTCTCGGAATCTAGTGTGCCATAGCATAGGCGTCACCCATGACCAAGTATGCCATAGCATAGGCTCCGCCTATGCTAATGCCTTTTGTCTCTGAATCTCATATACCATGCTAAAGGTGCCGCCTATGCCTAGGAATGCCATGGCGCCTATGCTAGACAATGCTTTGCAAAAGGCGCCGCCTATGCCAAGCATAGGCAAAGCAAAAGACGCCGCCTATGGTCACTTCTTGTCTCCAAATCCAATTTTAAATGGGTCAAAACCCGACCCAACCTTCTCCTATAAATATGAGACTTAGTCTTGAACCAAAAACACATTGGAAACCTAGCTTAAGCGCCGCCTATAGTCCCCAAATCCTCTCAAAAATTTTCCTTTTGCTCTCTTACTTCATAAGAACATCATCCAAAGGCATCAATCAAGTAAGTACTACTTTTTTCTTCATTTATATTCCGTAAGTACTACACTACTACTCCTATTATGAATTGTTGAATCTTGCAAGTAGTATTGGTGATTTGAATAAGATTGGTTTATTGTGATACAACCAAGTGAGTGAATGAATACGTAAGGATGATCTTAACTTATTTCCAACTTGAATTTGATTTTGATGCACTATCATACTTTTGCGGAATTGATATGGTCACAAAAATTGCATAATCTTGTCACTTGAAAACTTACATGTTGGAATGACTTGTTCATCGGGATAAGAATTATAGTTGCCTATGACATAGGAGGTTGTGATTATTGTTAGATACTATACCTTGATTCAATCCCTATGGAGTAGTCTTGATATATCAAACATGAAAGTATTGCCAAGATTACAAGAAGTATGACTGCACTGATTTGTTGTTGGTATAGCACCTAAAACGTATGTTTATAAAGTCTGAGTAATTGACCACGTTCACTTCACTAGTTTGTGCCAACAAACTAAGTGTGGGGTGGTTCCACAACTCCTTGTTTATAGACTGTATCCTTTGAGGTGATGCTAACATGAACATTGTTTTAATCCCAGGTACAATGGCACCCAAAGAAAGACAAGGAAAACATAAGGCTACCACATCACAAAAAGGCAAGAAAAGAGGTCGAAAAGAGCAAGGAGAATCATCCTCGATGCAATTACCACGCCGCATGTTCGAAATAAAATGGGTTCTTGAGGAGGAATCAACGGAATGGTATAGGAACAACAAAGAAAGAAAATATGTTCATGTGGACTTGATAAACAAAGAAAGCCTAGCGAAGAAGGAGCCGCACATGTTGGCTAAGATTATGGCATTACATCTTGATTTCATCTTCCAAGACATGGGAGAATGCAATCTCGATTTTACAAGAGAATTCTACGCCAACTGGTCGCCAAAAACCACAGGAAACGAGGTCAAGATTCGGGGCCAAGTTTTACAACTTAATGAAGAGTTCTTCAACTCCTTTCTAGGCTTGCCTTCAGTCAATCCATCACCATTCAAAGAGCTGTACAGTAGACCTCCATAAAGATCCATCCGACACACACTTTGTGGCACAAGATCCATGGCACGATGGAGCAGACCTAAAGACACCGGTCGACACAACACCTTCCCATATGCTCCTTTGAATAGAGAAGCAAGGATATGGTTGCGCATAGTCAACTCTTGCCTCATTCTAGGGATGCAATACACAAAAATAACAAGAGATAGAGTGTGCTTGGTATATGCATTAATGACGAATGTCCCTATCAACATTGGGGCAATCATTCGATCTATAATGCGGAAGGTCAGGCTATACAAGCGGTCCCATTTCAGCTTCGGCAATCTGTTGACTGTAATCTTGAGGAAGGAGGACATCGAAGAGGAGCCGGCTAATCATAAACTCCCACACAATACGAAGAAGGTTGACCTCACAAAGGTCAAAGATGCTGAATCAACACATGACGTCAACCTTACTACTGCTGAGAGACATGCTCGGGATGAGAGTTTCTTTCGCCATCTTTATGGCATGACTCGTTTTACAATGATGAGCAGAGGTCGTGTTCCAACTTCTACAGAGCTCCAACAGCTGGATCATGACTATCCAATGAATGTGCATGCAAGGGAGATGTGTGGAGTAGGTACATATTTGGAGGAACCTCTTGATGACGATGTGCCAACCGATGATGATCGACGAATGCTAGACTCTGATGTGGAGGAAAATTCTGATGACAACGACTCCTATGATGATTCCAACGAAGGGGGTATGACCCCCGACATAGAGGAGGAGTCCGACTGACCAGGTTCTTCGTATTTATTTTTCTCTAAGGGCAGTGTGTCCCGTCTAAGTGTGGGGTGGTGGTATTTGCTTACTATACTCCTTTATCCGCATTTGCATTTATGTTTGTTTGTTTGCTTAGCTAGTTTGTTTTCTTAGCCTAGTTTTTTTTCCGTTTTTAGTAGTTAATTTTTTTTTTACTTAACTTCGCATGAAATTATTATAATAAGCAGCATGAGATTATAACAAGAGTTTGTGCTAAAGTCATGACTATTGAGATATTTAGGCTCTAATTGTGACTCACTATGTGATATTGTTTGGTTTAATTCCTTCATCTGTTGGGTCAAGAGTCTATACTACTCCCAATAAAGTCGACCATGTGCCTTGTGTGTGTGAGGATATAGTATATTCTATGTTTGTGGCTGATGCTAGAACTTGTCTGGTATGTATGTAAAGCGAAAATAAAGAGTGCAAGTCTAGGAGATGATTTAGGCATTTCTTTGGCAACCTATACTTGTTTACCTTCTTTTTACATACCCGTGGACATTATCCTAGTTAACCCCTTTTGATCCTTTAAGCCTATTTTCTTTGACAACCTCATATGTAAGCCTAATCCATTTTTTTCAAGACCATAATTTGATCCAAATTCCTAAGTGCTTTAAAAGTGTAAAGTCATGTGACAAAATAAGAGGAAAATGGGTATGATGCTTTAGAATGTATTGGTGTCTGAAGTCATTATGAAAAAGAAGTACTATCATAAGAGGTATGTTATAAAAAAAAAGGAAAAAGAAAACTGAAAAGTTAGTTATATTTAAAATTGAAAGAACAAAAGAGGAGAAAAGGGGTGGTAGAATAAAAGAAAGTAGAAAGGTTGTTTGAAAGGAAAGTGTTAATAATATAATGTGATGTATTAAAGAGCTTAGGAACATAGTCACTATTTCTGGCCAAAATAGTCCTACCCGTCCCTTAGCCAACATTACAATCATCAAAAGACCTATTTGATCCTAAACTTAGCATTCTGACATTTAGTAGAGCATTACACTAAGGGCAAGCCTATGGTCATCAGTTGCAACATATGAATTCTTTGTGAGAGTGAGATCAAGGATATTCTTATACCTATGTTTGATAAATATACTATAATTGTGAGTGATTATGGGTAATATATTGTGAGACACACATGGTTGATGAGTTTTGGGCAGTTGTGTATGATTCTTTGTGACTTAACTTTTGAATATGAGTTGACCACCATCACGAGTCTATGCTAGAGGTTAAATTGTTTCTACTAATAATCGGAAAACTACTCTTTGTTGATAATTGTTGTGCTTGTCTTGATGAATATTTCGTTTTGTTGCTGTGAAACCCTAAGTAAACGTGTAGATGAACATGATAGTTTGTTTGAGGACGAACAAAACTTTAAGTGTGGGGTGTTGATGATAGGCGAATTTACACGCCTATAATGCTATATTTCACCCATATTTTAGCTAAGTTTTGAGGACAAAATATATAATTCATGCACTTTTAGTCCTTTTTCCTGTAAGTGAGATAACGAACATGATTAGCAAGTTTTCAGGTATAAATGATGTAGAATTCAGCATTTTATGGATAACTTGATGCCAAAAAAAGCTTCATGAAGGAAGGAAGGGGAATCTTGGACGCTAAGGACCAAAAGTGGCGCATGGAAAATCTTTCCCGGGCCAAAACAACAATTCGGAAGACTTTAGGGGCTAGCAGTAACTTATTAGGCTTAGGATAATGATACATTAACCAAGTAGGATTGGTTAAGTAATTCATTAGCTTAGTAGGAATAGGATAGGGGTATTATAAATACCCTATTTTGCTAGAGATTTTAATAATTCACTACTACTTTTAATTCTTCCATTAGTTACAATTCTACTTTCGAATTATTCCAATCCTTCCATTAATTCTACTTTTTATTTTTCTTCTATTCATCTATTCAATTCTTAATTTCCGCAACAAGAGAAACGTTACTTTGCCAAGAAGTCACGCCTAATGCCTACCACACCTTACTACACGAGATCTTTATTGTGGTATAATAATAATGTCTATTGTGATTTCCTTCGCACTCATGGGTAACTAAACTTCTCTGTTGGTGTTATGGAAGCCTTATGAGATACTATCTATTGCTATGAGTTTGTGAATTCGTGACACGTATGCTACTTATATCATTATTCTCTTCATCTTAATGCAAATTCTTGTGGCTGCAAACGCATAGAATAATGCCAGTATAGCATTAACTTGTTCGAAAGAAAAGTTATATGTCTGGAAAAGAGATAATGTCAAGGTAATAGGGTCCCATCCCCTATTAAAAAGTTAGCCCCGTAACTGGATTAACCACTTGGAGAATTTGTACCATTAGATACGCTTTAAGCTTGAAAGAGTTAAAGTGAAATAGTCCTTGTTGAGGTCAAAAGACGCTTGGATTTACCATCGAATACAATTCTCTATAAGCACATGCATGTCTGAATTTCGTACAACTCATAGCCAATAGAGACGTATAACTCATAAGGTGGACATAACCCCAACTTCTCAATTCTCATTGTTTTACATCTTACCAAACATTCTTTCTTTTTACTTTGCTATTTTTCGATTTTACTTTAATATTCTGGTTACATTACTTGCACGACAAAACTCCCCCCTTTTACGAGACTTGCACTAAAAGTCTAGTAATCTCTGCTTACTTGTTAACCAAGCTATTCCCTGTGGGATCGATACCCAACCCAGTTGGGTTATACATTTGACAACAACCTCTTTACACTCCCACGAGAGCTGTAGATTGAGCGTTATCAATGACCTTTTGGATTTTTCTGATAAAGATTTTAAAGACGGGTATGTACAAGAATTGCATGAAGAAGATGAAAAGGACTCTTTTTCTGGAAATTCTCAGAATAGAAATTCACAAGATTCTACTTTTTTTTATGTGAAAAACTTTGGTTCCCTCGCCGGCGAATTCCTTATTCTGGTAAAAACTCATGGCCTTGGGAAACATAAATTTGTCAATTTTTCATTTTATTTTGTAAATTTTGATTTTTAATGATAAACCCGGGAAAAAATTTTACTCAATCTTGTCTTAACTACATCCAAACAAGCAAAGGCATGCCAATAATCAAATATCTGCATACAAAATTTTTTTTCACAACACAACAATAATTTGACAACAAAACTTATACAGTGAATCTACAAAATTATCCTCCATACATAGAAGAGAAGGTAAAGGGTGGTGGGGGTTTATACTAGTGGTAGGTAATGGCAGCGTGTTGATGGGTTGTTGTCACACCGGTAGCGATGGTGCGGCGGTGGAGATGGAGAAGAGAGAGCTGATGATTTCACCTTATTTTAATTTAATTTTTTTTAATTCTAGATTTAATTTTTTAATTTTTTTAATATTTAATTTCTTATGTGCCATTTTAGAAATAATGTAGTATTTAAAATAACGTGGAAGCTGACGTGAGTGTTTAAAATATTGCTTTTTGTGGATTCAGGGGTCCAAATGACAACAACTAAGTAGGAGTATCCACATTACAAATCGGAAATAGTACAAGGGTTCATCGAACCATTTTTCCTTAACTATGCCTAATTATAATTTCTTTATTGACTAAAAATTCCAAATACTACTAAAAATACCTTCAAGATCTAATGCCCATCCCAAAACTAGCATAATACCACATTCATACTATATAATTAATCTCAATATAAAAGGAAGGTAAACCTAGCCTACCTGGGCGTCAAAGAAAGCCCGATGAAATCCACTAAATCAATAATTTCCCTCTCCGAAAATCTTTTGAATGATGCCACACTATCAAAATGGTAATATACTCATCAATACAAGAATACCGGTACTCATATTGCATTTTTATGCTTCGGTTCAAAAATTAATTAAAAATCCTATGTAGGACCTCTTGCAAAATTGTACTTTCAAAACACATCCCTCTATGCTCAAGATATATTTACCCTAAAAAATGGGTAAATTTCAAGATCAAACGATTAAATTTCAACCCATCATAGTTTAGAAATTTCAAAAATAAATTGAGGAATTAACCATAAGTATAACAAAATATCAAGATTTTGATGAAGCCAAGAGTAAACCAAACTCATAATTACCCCGCAATCCCTCAATAATTATTCTCCTAATTTCCCTCACTCTATATGGTTCTAACTCTTGAGACATGTGAGAAAAATGGGAGAAAATTGGACTAATGAGGAATGTAATGGCTTGCCATGTGCCTCTTAAGTAGCCACTTGATTGCTTAAGCGGTCACCGCTGAAGCAGCCATTTACTGCTTAAGCGGTACACACATGGCCTACCCCTTTCACTAAAGAAGACAAAGAGACTCTTAAGCAGCCTCCGCTTTAGCGAACTGGGTTTATCTTTATCATCCCAGCTGGAAAGCCTGGTTTGTTAAGCAAACGTCTGGCTATTTAAAAGGTCTCTACTAAAGCAACCCAAGTTCCACTTTAGTGGTTGAACTAGCTGGGACATGGAAAATTTACAAGTCTCCAGCGACCCTTTGGTGAATACAAATAAACTATGACACCCTATCAAATTCAACATTCTGGTCCTAATGGTGTAGTTGAAATTTCTATATGAGGTTATATCGATAAAAAGTATGCCCCATAGCCAAGGGCCATTTTACTCAAATTTCGATCAATAACCCAAAATGAGTCCGAAAGCCTTGGGACCAAACCAAAGGGCCCCTTAGCCTAAATTCAATGTTTCAGAGTTGATGAAACTATCAGAATTGGTATACGAGGTCATCAAACTAAAGTTTTTGCTCGGTAGCTAATCCTTCTTAGTGAAGACTTCAAACTAGTGAATTGACTCTAAAGACTAAACTAACTATCTAGTAATTAAAATGTCATCTTCAGCAAGTCATAAATGACTTGGGGATGCTATAGGAGATCTCTAAATGATAAAAATGTGCAAAGATATAAAAAAATGACCTGGAGGTCATTATAGGGAGGACATGGCTGATCCATTGGTAGGATATGTGTTGATTCATTGATCGAATATATTGATTTATTGGTGGGACAATGTTGATATATTAGTAGGATATATTGGTCCATTGGAGGGACAATGTTGATCCATCCATAAAATGTATTGGTCCACCAGAGGGATAATGTTGATTTCTCAATGGCTTTTTGATGATGCTTCAATGGAATTTTTGAGATCCTCCTTAAAAATTCTACCCCAGTTACATGTTTCAAGGAAAATCCCATGTTGTTGATGTATGAAATTGACACTGACATATTATGCAATTTTGAGGCTTTATCAAAACATGGACATAATTAAATATTTTATTGTGATCTCCAACCTTATACTGTCGGAGAAAAACATCTTCAAATGAATTTTTCAAATCTCTTAAAAAGATTTACCACAGTTCTTATTACAAAGAAAAATAAAAATCTTATATGGAACATATCTGAGTGATTATGGTGCCTACATATCCTGTTTAGCGAGGTTTCATGTCATAAGTACTTCTAAGTCCTAGTGTAAATCTAAAATTAAACTATTAGTAGCAAATATGGGATGACATACGAATCCAAAAGTGGAGTTATGATTTATCCGAGTGATCATGTTTTTAGTGGGTGAATCTAAAAAATAGATCCAAATTGGGGTGACTTTCAAATTTTAGCCCCATATAAAAAGGCTTCCTTAAAATAGTCTTTACCTATTAACTAATATTTTTTGACGAAATTGTCCCTGATCAATGGAGTAAATTACATAAATGATCCTCATAATGAATAACAACTCCATATTTATATCTTTCAACTTTTATTTTTTCTTTTTAATTTTACTTTGGTTTTTATTTTTTCTTTTGTTTTATTTATGTTTAATTTTTCTCAAACCTTAATTTTTTTCCTTTTTCCTTTCAACTTCTATTTTTCCTTTTTTATTTTATATTATTTTAATTTTTTTCCCCTTTTTCTTTGTTTTTTTAGTTTTTCTCAACCCTTATTTTTTTTCTTTACGCCTCTCAACGTCTAATTTTATAAAAAAATCTTTTTTATTTATTTTTATTTTTATCTTTTTTATTTTAAATTTTTTCTCGACCTTTATTTTTATTTAATCTTTTTTATCAACCTTTATCTTTTTCCTATTCTCTCTCAACTTCTAAATTTTCTTTAATTTTTATTTTTTTAATATTTTTCTTCATTTTCTTCTTTTCAGTAATTTTTATAATTTTTGATCTTTTCTTTGGTTTCTTCTATCCAAGTTACATCTCATGAGCAAGAGTTGACACTATCACATTATAAAGGCAAGACTTATGACCTCGAACAATAAGCTACATTTCATGGACAAGAGTTGACACTATAATATTATATTTTCATTTATGAGATGTTCTACAACTATTGCCTTAGAAGCAATACTTAGCTCAAGGACTTGCAAACTACAAATTATTCCCCACGGAAAAGAGTTAACTTTACCACGTTATGTTTTCATTTATGAGATGTTCTACAACTATTGCCTTAGAGGCAAAACTTAATTAGCTCAAAGATTTTCAAACTACAAATTATGCCCACGGGCAAGATTTGACTCTACCAGATTATGTATTCATTTATGAGATGCTCTACAACTCTTGCCTTAAAGGTAAGACTTAGCTCAAGGACTTTCAAACAACAAATTATGTCCCACGGACTAGAGTTGACACAACCACATTATGTCTTTATTTATGAGATGTTCTACAACTCTTACCTTAGAGGCAAGACTTAGCTCAAATACTTTTAAACTACAAATTATGCCTCACAGTTAAGAGTTGACACTACCACGTTATGTCTTCATTTATGAGATGTTCAACAACGTTTGCCTTAGAGGCAAGACTTATCTCAAAGACTTTCAAACTACAAATTATGCCCCAAGGGAAAGAGTTGACACTACCACGTTATGTATTCATTTATGAGATATTCTACAACTCTTGCGCTTAAGGACTTTCAAACTACAGTTTATGCCTTACGGGAAAGAGTTGACGTTACCACATTATATCTTCATTTATGAGATGTTCTACAACTCTTGTCTTAGAGGCAAAACTTAACTTTAAGACTTTCAAACTACAAATTATGCCCCACGGACAAGAGTTAACACTGTCATGTTATGTGTTAATTTATGAGATGTTCTACAACTCTTGCGCTCAAAGACTTTCAAACTACAAATTATGCCTTACGGGCAGAGTTGACGTTACCACATTATGTCTTCATTTATGAGATGTTCACAACTCTTGCCTTAGAGGCAAGACTTAACTCAACGACTTTTAAACTATAAATTATGCCCCACAGTCAAGAGTTGACAGTAACACGTTATGTCTTTATTTATGGGATGTTCTACAACTCTAGTCTTAGAGGCAAGACTTAGCTCAAGGATTTTCAAATAATAAATTATGCCCCACAGTTAAGAGTTGACACTACCGCGTTATGTCTTCATTTATGGGATGTTCTACAACTCTTGCACTCTTTCCTTAGAGGCAAGACTTAGCTCAAGGACTTTTAAATAATAAATTTTGCCCCACGGGCAAGAATTGACACTACCACGTTATGTCTTCATTTATGGGATGTTCTACAACTCTTGCCTTAGAGACAAGACTTAACTCAAGGACTTTTAAATAATAAATTATGCTTCACGGGAAAGAGGTGACACTACCACTTATTGGTGAGATATTCTACAACTCCCGCCTTAGAGACATGACCTATCTAAAAAATTTTCAAAGAACTTCATAACAACGATTCATGCCCTTAAATTTTCTTTGATGTAATAATAAATATTCCTTTGCGGATTATCTAATTTTTTATTTATTAGTAAAATATAATAGAAGTTGAGAAAAAAGAAAAAAAAGATCAAAGAAAATAGAGAAATTAAAAAAAAAAAGATTGAAAAAAAAGGAAAGAAAGAAATAAAGATCAAGAAAAAAGCGAAGAATTAAAAAAATTGAGAAAAATAAAAATAAGAGGAAAAATAAAAATAAAGTTTGAGAAAAATGAGGGAAAAAAGAGAGCTGAAAAAAGGAAAAAATGATCAAACAAAATAGAGAAATAAAAAAAAAAGATTGACAAAAACAATGCAAAAAAAAAATAAAGATTAAGAGAAAAGAAAGAATTAAAAAAATTGAGAAAATAAAAAATAAGAGAAAAAATAGAAATAAAGTTTGAGAAAAATGAGGAAAAAAAAGAGAACTGATAAAAAAATAAAGGTTAAAAACAAATGAATAAAAAAAAAAGAAAAAAAAAGAAATAGATAATTCTTGAGAAAAAAATAAAATAAATAAAGGTTTAGACAAATGAATTAAAACATGAAAATAAAATTAAAGGAAAAAATAAAAAGTGGAAATAATAAAAAATAAAATTTGAGAGACAAATGAGTATGGAAAGTTTGAAAAAATATTTGAGGTGTATAGGGGTAAAATGATACTAATACTATACATAGAAAAAAGTAAGATTATTCTTTGGGATGAAATATTTAAAGTCACACATATTTGAATCTACGACTGCGATTTCTGATTTTTAGGACGAATGACCCAATTCGAAAAAGTAACACTCAAAGATGGGCCTATTGGTCACATTTTTAGGAGACGACGACCCAAATCAGCAGGCCGGCTATCTTACTCTTGAAAACTTAGCCCATTGCTCATTTTTCTAAGGAGGATGACCCAATTCTTTAAAATAAATGCAACTTTGTTGGGGGATAACCTAACAAGTTACTTTAACATATATCAAAAGTGGTGTTTGCCCATTTTGAAAAGATAAGATGAGAGAATTAAACCATGACTACAATTGGTACCAAATGTTACTATTGCATAGAAATTCTTCTTATTTGCTTTTCTTTTAACTAAGATTGGTTTTCATATAATTCTATTAGCTTCAAGAGGTACCTCAAACGTACCTAAGTATCAATACAATGACCCATTTTTAAAAGATAAGATGAGAGAATTAAACCATGACTACAATTGGTACCAAATGTTACTATTGCATGGAAATTCTTCTTATTTGCTTTTCTTTTAACTAAGATTGGTTTTCATATAATTCTATTAGCTTCAAGTGGTACCTCAAACGTACCTAATTATCAATACAATTTGTTCATCTTGCTTCGAGTAAAGAATTGAATCATAACTACCCTCATGTTTCAAATATCCTTATCATTAAAAAATATCTTATTCGACACTCGATTGAAGTACTTGATTTGAGGACTTTGGCAAAGTGCTCTAATATTCAGAAGGATGTTCAAAGCATTTGATTGTGATGTCATATGCTCAGGAGTGGATCAAGGATTTTCAGTGAGGGAGTTAGTAGTGGATTTTCAGTGAGGGGGTTCAGTAGTACATATACGGACTAGTCGAAGGGGTTCAAACTCTACTATTTAAATATAAAAATAAATTTTACCATGTAAAAATAATATAATTTTCCGATAAAGGGGTACGTAAATCCGCCCCTGCATATGCTTGGTCGTCATATATCTCTTCAATAATGTGAGAATGCTTGGAATAAGATCGTGTAGGGCTTGTTATCGGATTATAATGTAGACCTGGAGACGGGTAGGATATTTTTGCAGTTGATAAAAAAGGATTCAATTATCCTTTCCTATCAATTCAATTTGCAGTGTAGCACCTATTGGCACGATGTTGCACCTCACACCATTGTTGTTGTGCCTCTTACACATGACTGCAACTTTACACTCTCAAGGTACAACTGCTGCAGAGACTCGCACACGTCTACGACATCTCAAGGGCCCAAATTATTATTATGATCGTACCAATTGTCATTTGGCATTTCCAAGGTAACTCTGTCCACCTTATCTTATCTTCCTTGTTACCGTGATAATTTTTTTATCTGGTGCCCTAAAGTACCAAACCATCATTAGCAAAAGGGTTATCTTGTATTGTTAGTTTCTGACCTTATGGTTCATTTGGATCTTCTTTTGCTAATCCCCAGTAAAATTTGCATAGCCTAACTTGCCAACAGAATCAGGGGCACAATGAAAGAGATTTTCTTGTTGTACTTGTAATTTCCGGTACCTTTTTCCTGATAGAAAACTAGTGAAAGCAAAGCATTGGTTTAGGTTAACTTAAGAGCTCGTTTGTCCATGACTTTTTTTTAACTTTTTTTAGAAAATTATTTTACTTTGTTTTGCGATAAGAAATTGAAACTGATCTCACAAAACATAAAAAAGAACTCCAATTTATTTTCATGGACAAGCATAGCTCCAACTCTAATTTTTTTTTTTTTTAATTTTCATGGTTCGCTTTCTAAATTTGGGATATTATAGAAACTACAAAAATGGAGACGAGTAAAGAGTGCAAAACATGTCAAAAACAAAAATTTATGACACAAATATCACTTACATAAACCTCACATAAAGTTGTACAAGTGAACATCTATACTAGTGTCAAAAGAAAGCTATAAGTTTAATTACACTTTGTACTAAAAATAGTTATAATTAAACAAGTCCAACTTTAGCCTAGCTAATTGAATAGTTATAAAAACTAGGCTAATTCTGATTTAATCCGTGTCATATCATCAGAAGCTTTACCATTAGGTTCAGGAGGAGACACAACAATTGCCCGTTATTTTCCTTCTACGGGTACAAGAATCTGTATACTAGAAACAAGAACTTCAACTAGTTCAATTTTATAAATTAAGAACACAATGAAGTGAAAATACCCTTAACACAAGATCAAAGTGATCTTTCCAAGAGATGTATTTTATTTTTAGAAATAAAGATGAAACAGAAATGGCCAAATCGCTTGAATTCACGGACTTTCCTTAAGGAAATAATTCCTCTCACTGTATCCGAGGTTGCGGAATTTTCCTCCCAGGATAAAATGACCAAACAAATCAATTGTAGCGGTACCTCAAACAACTGGAATATCTTTGAACTCACTAAACGTTTTGAGTGCTCACACAGAATATTTTTAATGCAAGAAGAGTGTTTTTATTCTAAATTTTTCGTACCAAAACCTGTGGATGAAAGCAGGTTTATATTGCCACAAGATGCCTCTTCTGAAAAGTGGCAATGGTTCATTCAAAAGGTGTAACCTTTTCTGAAAATTCATGTCCATTTGTTCAAACAGTGTGTCTGTTCCGAACATGCATGCCATTTCGTGAATCAATGTGTCATTTCGTTGAAGAATTGCATCCTTCTGAAGCATCAGTTCAAAATAATGCAACTTTTCTGAAGCATCACAATTAGAACATTGCATCTGTTACTGTTACTGCATGCATATAAATGGAGTATTAAACACATAGAAAAAATTTCCTGCGTTTTTGTCATTGATCAGATTTCGTCAAATAAAGTTTATCCAAAAATATAGATCTCATCAATTGATCCAAATCCAAATCCGAGCGAGCGACGACAATAGTGCAAGACATCTCTTATTTCTTGCCTCACTTATCATAATGTGGAGTAAGCATTCTTGATTATAAACACTTGCAAGTTCTCTTCTTCCACCAATGTGGGATAAAGAGTAAATTTTCTAATTTAGAAGTACACTTTCCATTTTAGTATCTCCTTCTCTCCACCATTTTACTCTCCATTTTTTTATTCACACTTCTCTCATATACTACAAACCTAACAGTTCCAGCCATTGATTTGAGTCATTCCGAAAAGATCATAAGTGGATCATCATGTTAAGCTTTAGATTATTTCTCTTGTACACTGACTTCCAGTCATTCAATAACACATAACTAAAACTTGAATTTATTCTCCACTTAGCCAAATGCATGCTACATTCTTCACGTGATGGCTTAATCAAATTGAAATTTATCTGTGACCATCTCTGGAAACTGTTTTTTGTGTTCAATATCTTCTTCTCTTGTGTAGTCAAGAATTTCTCATGATTTAGCTCTTGATTTAATGGTATCGATAAACACGTGTTTATCACTTAAATCTGTGATATAAAGTGCATTCTCAATCGCCAACCACACTTCAGAGATCGAAAACCCCAATTCTTGAATCTTGCTCTTGAACTCCATTGGTAGAATACCTTGTGAGACTGTGTTTGGCTTTTTGTTATGAATCCTTTTCTTACCTTTTTCCCTTTTCTATCAAGATTAAATCTTGTAGGGTCCTTATTTTTCCCTCATAATGAAACTTCAGATTTATGAAGCCCAAATTCTTGAATTTTCCCGTTGGCCTTGAAACATTTTTATTGAAGCGATCAGACTCTTTTTTGTATGTTTCAAATCCCCTTGTATATTTTTCAAAAACGATTTGGTCTTTCAGATTCCTTCTTCCTCAATCAGTAATGGAACTTCAGAAACTCGAACACCTAATTCTTAAATTGTCTTATTCAATTCCACTTTCATCAAACTCTTATCAATTGGCTTTTCTTTATGAATAAATTTAGCTTCTTGGTTTTCCTTTTCAGGAGAGATTGATCAACTTGGTAACTCTTCTTTCTTTTGCTTCTCTTACATCTTGAAATAAGATAATAGTCTAAGACTCTAAGTCATTGATAGCATCCAAACAAACATTTGCATTTTTCAAGAAAGCTTCATGTCGTCGGATATAATATTAAATCAACTCACTGCATTTTTGCCTCTTCCATTCTTCTTCTAGTTTCTCTTCATCTTCTACAGGAATTGCATCTACTCCTTCCATCAAATGAGAGCATTGTGTAACATAAGAAGAATTAATTTTAGCGGTCCACGGTGATCATTCTTATTAATGTCATGAATAAACTCACAACAGTGATCAAAAGTACTACTATTATTTTCTTGAACCATGATTTTTGTTTCCAAAAGAAAAAAACTCAACTAGAGAAAAGTATACAAAATATATATTTGATATTAAATGATCACATACACGCAGGGGTGGACCTACGTGGTCTTCAGGGGTTCACCCGAACCCCTCAACAACAAATTACGTTGTATATATAAGGTAAAAAATTTACATTTATGTACATATATTAATTTTGAACCACTTAAAATAAAGTTGTTAAATAGCTCGGTGGTCTTATCTCCAATTCTAGGATGCTTACTACAACCATTTTGTGGGTTCGATAGCTGCGAGCGGTGTTCTTGCTGTTTTATTTTTTTAAAAATCTGTCCAATTGCTTTACAACTGATGCTACTTAAAGAATATACTGCTGCTCTAATTGCTATATAAAAAAAATTAAAATAAGTTAATATACAAAATCAACAAAAAAAAATTAAAACCCTTTTTTTCTTTTTTCAAAATTTAAAACCTCAATTTTAATTTTTTTTCTTTACTTATTAATTACTCCTATTTAAGTTTAAGTATTTTATATCTATAGACTATACTATTACATTTCTTAAAATTTTATTTTGTTGGCTTATTGACATATTTATATTTTCATTTTTCGAACCCCTAAAGAAAATTTCTAGATCAGCCACTGCATACACGAAAAGAAGTGAGAGAAAACACAAGATGAGTTATAATTACTCCCTCCATTTCGTATTAGTTGACCCCTATGGACTTTGCACACCCATTAAGAAAAGAGGATCTTTCAAAAATAGCAACATTTTGTTATAAAACCCACCTTCTATAGCCATATTTTATATAATTATCATTTATAACCATTGTATTCGATTTATGCTCGTTGTATTCGTTTTTACAGATAGTATGTATTCATATAAAATATGAATATAGTCCCTATTTAGTCGCGCCAAAAATTAAATTTAGTATTTTTAAAAAGAAAAAAAATCTCAATTACTCTTATCTCGTTGAATTGAATATTTTCTTACCTAACACTACCATTATCTCTTTTTTTATATATATTTTTTTATTTTCTATGTTTTTCCCATTTTTCTTCTTCTTTTTTCTATTTTTTTTTACTTTTATTTTTTTCTTTTCTTTTTTCTCCCTTTAATCTTTAACTTCTATTTCTCTTTCTTCTCTTCTTTTCTTTTCTTCTTTGATTTTTTTATTTACTTTTTTGTTCTTATTTTCTTTATTATTTTTTTGTTCTATTTTATATTTTTGAAAAATATGACTTGTCGAGCACAAGTCATGGATGATAACGTAAATACCATAATTTTTTATTGTATTTGTAGTCACACCGCCATTTATATTTTTGTATTTATTGATACAACTGTATTTATATTTGTATTTTAAAGTTTACACTTGTATTTATATTTTATAGTTCGCATTTGTATTTTTATTTAGTAATTCACACTTGTATTTGTATTTTTTAGTTTGCGCCATCATTTATATTTTATATAATTCACACTTGTATTTTAAAAAATTTTATATTTCTATTTTATAATTGATTGCATATTATATTGGATTATATTTATATTATGGTTTAATTGTGTTTGTATATTTAGATTATATTTGAATTATACTTGTATTTATATTCTATTTTCTTCATTACCTTTTTATTTTTAAGAAATTATTTTGTATTTTTAAATTGATTGCATATTATATTTAGTCGTGACTATGTACAATTTATCATTTGTATTTATATACAGACAAGTAAGTGCATTAATTGTATTTTTCTTGATTCTAAAATATATAAATTTGTAATGTATCAGTTGATACAAATGTACCGTTTTGTATATTTGTATATCAAAATTATCATTCATATTTGTAAATAAACAAATATCACTTGATACAAATACAATGACAAACAAATGATTTTACAAATACAAATACAATATATATTTGTATATATTGTATTTGTATAAAAATTTGAGTTGTATTTATTTGTATCAATAAATACAACTCGTATCAATAAATACAAATAAGTATTCGTGGAAAGAAAATCAATCGTTCTTTTTCAATAATTAAAAAATACAAATGATAGTTCACACTTGTATTTATTTGTTATAGATCGCATTTGTTTTTGTATTTTATAGTTCACACTTGTTTTTATATGTTATAGTTCGCATTTATATTTGTATTTTATAGGTCACATTTGCATTTGTATGTTATAGTTCGCATTTGTATTTATATTTTATAGTTCGCATTTGTATTTGTGTTTGCTAGTTCATACAAATGAAAAGAAGGAGAAAAATTGAAAAGAAAAAAAAAGAAAAAAAAGGAGAACAAATGAGAGAAAAACGAGGAAAAATGAGAGAAAAGAAGGAGAAAAAAATACAAAAAAGAAGGAGAGTAATAGAAAATAAGAAAAAAATACAAAAAAAAAAAAGAGAAAAAATAATGAAGGAGAAAAAATAAAAAAAAAAAAGAAGAAGAAAAAAGGGATAAAAATGAAAAAAAAAAGAATAAAAGATAAAAATATAAAAAATAAATAGAAAACAATAAAAAAAGGAAAATAAAAATCGAAGAAAAAAATTGAAAAAGGAAAAAGAAGAAGAGAATAATAGAAAATAGAAAAAGAGAGAAAATACATTAAAAGACTATTAATTGTAATTAGGAATACTTAATAGGCAAGAGAGGATTATGAACTGCAATTAATTAAAAACTAGGCTTTAAGTGGTAATAAAAGCCCAGTATTGGCTAATTCGGGTAATTTTCTCTTAAGAAAATATTAATTAAGGGGTTTATTTTACCAAATTAGCCTTATTAATTATACTTTAAAAATATAAATTTGAGTAAATATACTTTGTTTAGTTATTTAATTTTAGGGATAGTATTGAAAAAAACATAATAAAATTCTCTTAATTTGATCAAAAGAACAACTAAATTGAAACATATATTTTTAGAAAAAGAGTCAACTAAAATGAAACGGAGGGAGTATATAGTTGTATTTTGACCCTATTAGCGTTGTGAAAGGGGTAGGGCCGAGTGCTGGGTTTTGCAAGTGATAAATGGAAATCCTAGTTCTAATCAAAGGAGGAATTTTTGAAAAAAACAAAATAAAGTTTCTTTTTTGTCGAGTCTTTGTGTTGTTTAAGGTTTTGGAAGCGTAACTATGTTAACGTTATATTTTTATTACATCTAACTTAATCAACTTAAGTAAAAACAAATTTATATTAAAATCAGTTATGTTTCGATTTTTTTTAGCAAGGATTTTAATTGAAGTGTGATGAGTTTTCTTTTAAAAAATATTTTGAATCATTAATCATTGTGAGTTATAGTATTTTTTTTTAGTGTAATTTTTGAATATATAATTTATTTCAAAAGCTTAAGAATAATCGATATCCTAATTTATATAAGAAATTAAATAATTTTATCTCCAATGTAAAAAATTAACAGCTTGCCCCATTTGGGATGCTGTCTTATATTTTTTATATCATGGTGTCTTTGTTAGATGCTATATCATTTGTTTTTATTTTGAAAAGTGATAACTAGGATACTTATTTATGATATTTGGAATTTATGTTTTAAATTTAAACTCATTTTCAATAGTTTGGACATTAAATTGTATGTTGAAATAATGAAATTCGAAGAATAAGTTATTAAGCTTGAACAAAAATTTGTTTCACTAAACATCATATATAAATATCAGAACTACACATGACTAAAGTACGTGCAAAAATTGGTTGAACTTCTGTCACATATCCCTAAAGTGCAAGCAATAATATATGGTTGAACTCCAGTCAGATGTATTGATGCAAGGACGGAGCCAAGGTATCGGAAGGGCCCAAACCCCCTTCAATAAAAATGTTACACTGTATAAAGATCATTTTTTTTTATATATATTGTAGATATTGATCTCCACGATTTATTCGTGTGTACCTTCTTACATTATAATCGATCCCCTTTAGTAAATATCCTTGTTCCACGACTAATCTGAACTGCATGCAAAGTTTCTTAAACTTCATTAATATGTGACTGAAGTTCAGTCATGTAAGTTACCTACCAATTTCGGACACAAATTTTGTCAACTTCAGTCTCATATTAAGTTGTATCCAAAGTGGATAAATTTTTTAACAAGAAGAATTTCGACTACGGTTCAAACAATGATCCCAAAATTGGGTATTTGGGCTCTTCGCCCATAATAAATAAATCTTAGTATAAGTTCAACGCACTTATAATATAGAAAAATATTTACACCATTAATCACCTATGAAATAACAAACATATGGAGTGGTATATGTTGCAAGCATATCCCATATCAATGTTTATATGCTTGCATCAAACTCGTTTTATTATGTCCAATTAATCTTTAGGATGCAATAGTATAATGTCCCCTTATTCATGTACTGCTCCCTTCGTTTAAAAAAGAGTGACCTACTTTTCTTTTTAGTCCGTTTAAAAAAGAATGATTCCTTTCCCTTTTTAGCAACTTTTTCATTTGAACTTTCCACGTGACATATTTAAGACCACAAGATTGAAGGACATTTTGGTACATTTGACATATCTTTAATTTAACACCACAAGATTCAAATTTTTTTTTTATTTTCTTAAATTCCGTGCCAAGTCAAACTAGGTCATTCTTTTTTAAACGAAGTAAATATTATTTTTTGTTGAGTTGAGAATCTCTCTAAAATAACATTTCTATTTCTGAAAAATAAGAGTAAAATTTGTTTACATTCCATGTGAACGTTTCCCAAATCTCATTTATAAGACTATATTGAATATGTTGATACTAAACATTTTACCTCCCTGATATATTAAGTAAACATTTCCGATTTTCAAGATATCAAATAATTAAGCCAAAAAGTATTTACTAGATTACATTATTAGAAAGTGATATAATTTAATAATAATTGATCTTATTGATATTGAAGGGGTTACAGCTGTATATATAGAGAACTGAAGAATAACTAATTACAGAATAACCCAGATGTATTTAATAATTATATATGTAGTCTATTATCCCCCCGCAAGTTGATCAGCGGTAACGAGGGGCAGCTTGGAGCAGAGATACTGAAAAGGCTGTAACGGAAGAGGCTTGGTGAGAATATCAGCAAGCTGGTCAGTAGATGGGACATAGTGCGTGACCATCGTTCCTGCAAGTACCTCATCGCGAACAAAGTGACAGTCGGACCCAACATGCTTCATACGATCATGAAGGACTGGATTTTTGGTAACACAAATAGTGGACTGATTGTCACAATAAATCTGTGGTTTCGTCGGGGGAATGCCAAGTGCATCTGTAAGGTATCGTAACCACATGGCTTCAGCAACACCCGCAGCCATGGCACGATATTCTGCTTCTGTGGAGGAACGGGACACTCACGTTTGCTTCTTGGTGCACCAGGAAATCAGATTCGGTCCCATCATAATAATATATCCAGTAGTGGACTTCCGATCATCTTTGTCGTTAGCCCAATCCGAATCAGAAAAAACAGATATATCAAACGAGCCCTTTTGAAATAAAATTCCACATTGAAGAGTACCTTTAAGATAGCGCAGAATGCGTTTCAAGGCCTGAAAGTGTTGTTCTGTGGGAGTATGCATTGATTGGGAGATACGATTGACTGCATATTGGATGTCCGGACGAGTAACAGTAAGATAATGAAGTCCACCGACGAGGCTCCGATATAGTGTAGGATCGGCAAAGGGATTATTCGGCCCTGGGGATTGGCAGACTGCCATGGGAGTGACCGCGGGTTTGCAGTCTGTCATGCCAGCTCGATTTAGAAGTTCAAGGGTATATTTTGTCTGATGCATCAATATGGTTCCCGATTTGCGGATGAGTTCGAGGCCAAGAAAGAACTCCAGAGGACCAAGGTCCTTAAGTTTGAAGTCACGATGTATAGCCTCAGTAATTTCAGTGATGAGTGATGACGAGCTGCCTGTAATAACAATATCATCCACATAGATAAGAATGATGACTGTCCCTCGAGAACAGTGAAGGGTGAAGAGGCTGTTGTCATGATGGTAGGTGCGAAAACCAAGACCCTGCAGAAAAGTAGAGAGGCGTGTGTACCAGGCACGTGGGGCCTGTTTCAGGCCATACAGTGATTTGCGAAGCTTGCAAACATAGTGAGGACGGTTGGGATTAACATATCCCAGTGGCTGAACCATATAGATGTCTTCCTCAAGATGACCATGAAGAAAGGCATTGCTGACGTCTAACTGATGAAGCGGCCAATCATAGTGAAGAGCAAGAGACAAGACCGGACGAATAGTCTGTTGCTTAACAACAGGGCTGAAGGTCTCCTTATAATCCACACCATACTCCTGATGATACCCTTTTGCAACCAGACGTGCTTTATAGCGAGAAAGAGATCCATCTGAATTTCGTTTGATGCGAAATACCCATTTTCACCCAATAGACTTTCGGTTACTAGGCAGAGGCACCAAATCCCATGTACGTTGTTCATTCAGAGCCTGAAATTCCTCATCCATAGCTTGACACCAGAAACTATTTTTGGAGGCTTGGTTGTAGGTAGTAGGCTCAGTTATGGGATGTGCATCAAAGGGTATTTGAGTGTGGTAGACTTTGGGTTTGAAGGTACCGGCCTTGGCTCGGGTTGTCATAGGGTGAGTGTTGAGTGGAGGGTGATTAGGAAGGGGTGGCGGAGTTGTATGATGTGTGGACGGGGGTTGGGTGGGGCTGCCGTGGGAGCTGGGATGTGAAGCGGTGGATGGGGTGGTTGTATGTGTGTTAGGAGTATGATGTAGGGAAGTGGTGGGTTGTGTGGCAGTCGGCTGGGTGTTCGGGTGGGAGGTTTGGGGGTTCGGGTGGGTGGGTGGTTGGTTCGAGTGGGTAGTGGTGTAGTGGGGTACCGGGTTAGGTGCCGAGTGAGCCGGAGCATGAGCATGTGAAAAGGATGGAAATAATGGCACAATGCCAAGTAGATTGGGGGAGTATGGAGTAGAGGAAAGACTTGTGTAAGGAAATTGTTCCTCCACAAAATGAACATGACGGGAAACATATGTTTTCTGAGATACAGGATCGAAACATTTGTAACCTTTGATAGTGGGATGATAGCCTAGAAAGACACAAGGGGTGGACCGAGGTTGAAGTTTATGTTGAGTGTGTGGACGCAACCAGGGATAAACCAGACACCCAAACGGGCGGAGATGGATGTAGTCGGGTGGATGATTGTAGAGACGGGCATATGGAGTGGAGTTGGAGAGAGTGTGAGTAGGAATGCGATTTATGAGGTAGTTGGCAGTAGCAAGGGCATCAACCCAAAAGGAAACGGGTAAGGTGGAATCATGGAGGAGCGCAACAACTGCTTCTATTAGGTGACGGTGTTTGCGCTCAGCAACGCCATTTTGTTCTGGGGTATATGGACATGAAGTGTGATGAAGAGCCCCTAGACTTTGAAGAAAAACACCAAATGCATTGTTGACAAATTCTTTGCCATTGTCACTTCGAAAAATTTTGATTTTGGCATTAAATTGATTTTGAACCATTCGGTCAAAGTTGACAAAAACAGTATAAGCTTCGGATTTAAATTTCAGAGGATAAAGCCAAGTGAATTTACTGTAATCATCAACAAAACAGATATAATAACGAAAACCTTGAACAGAAGGAACTGAGGTTGGACCCCAAACATCAGAATGAATTAATTGAAATGGCGCAGTGGCCTTGTGTTCAGACAGTGAAAAAGGTAAACGACAAGATTTAGACACTGAACAGGACTCGCAATGTAATTTCTCTGAAAAATTAAAACCTAAGGAAGATAAAATGGATTTGGTGATGGCGGATGATGGGTGCCCAAGCCGGCGATGCCAGGTGGACGAGAGAATGGCTTGACTCACAACAGACGGAGACCTGGATGGAAGAGTGTATAGCCCATGCTCACAGCGGCCCGTGTACCGCACCCGGTTCGTGGTATTGTCCACTATCTGGAAATTGGTGTCATTAAAAATGAGGGTGCAGTTATTATCTTTAGTAAAACGATAAACAGATAAAAGATTGGATGTGAGGGAAGGGACGTGGTGAAGGGTTGAGAGATGAAATTTACCATTTGGGGTATAGACATACCCAGAGCCGGTGTTTGTGATGGGAAGGGATTGACCATTGCCTACTGTAATAGTTTCTGAGCCATGATACGGTTGAGGAGCTTGAAGTTGTGAATAATCCGACGTCACATGGGTGTTAGCACCTGTGTCTAGATACCAATCGCCAGATTGAGCGTTTGTGGACGCATGCATCGCCCTTGATCCACCGGACTGGCGATTTACATTCTGCGAGTCATCATAACGATACCAGTAATTAGCCGCAGAATGGCCCCGTTTAGCACAAATTTGGCACGTCGGAAGATCTCGTGTGGGCCCCCGCTGGTTTCCTCGTCCCTGTCCGCGGCCTGACTGGAAGCCGTCCCTCGGTGGAGGCCCGCCTCTGCCTTGCTGCCCGGCGTTCCGACGGTCACCGCCGCCGCTGCCTCGCCCTTGGTTACTGCGATCATCACCGCGACCCCTGGCCGAGCCCCTGCTGCCAGCCGAGTAAAGAGCCGTGACGCCAGGGGTGGAACTGGCTTCTCCGAGCAGTAATTTGTGTTCCATGTCTAGATTCAATTCTTCTGCATTAAGCCATCCAGACAGTTGATTCAGAGTGATTTCGACAGGTGAGAGGCGAATATGCTGTTTGAGAGAGGAATAGCCAGACGGAAGACCACGTAGCACGGCATTCACCACGTCTCGTTCAGGAATAATCTCGTTCACAGCATCTAGGTCAGACAGAATAGAGGCCACATCATCAAGGTATTGAGTCATCGTCTTCGTTCCCTTCCGAAGAGTATGCAATCTGTCACGCAACTGAAAGATATGAGCCGTGGATACAGAGTTGTACCTTGTGGCTAGTGCGTCCCAAAGTGAAGCCGATGTGAGAAAACCCCGGGCGTGTTTGTGCACAGAGGGGCTAATAACTGCGAGAAGACAGGCTCGGATCTGAGTGTCTACGATCATCCACGGAAGGTAGTCGGGATTTGGGAGCATGACGCCGTCCTCCTCGGCTGTCTCGGGCGGCGGCTTCTCCGCACCGTCAATCCATCCGAGCAGCAAGTTGGCTGCGAGGGCGGTGCGGACGTTAAGTGCCTAGGCCGGGTAGTTGTTGTCAGATAATTTTTCGGGGATGAGATTGTGGAGATTCCTGAGCAGTAATTTTACTCCAGACGGTAAATTTGACAGAGGATCAACAACCTTGTCCATGACGCCGACCTACGACGGAGGAGGGAGGCCGTGCGGCGTGGTGTAGACGGTGGCGGCGGCGCACACACGTCGGAAAAGAGAGATTAGGGTTTGGGCGGAAGAAGAAACCCTAGCTTTGATACCATGATATAAATTAATAATAATTGATCTTATTGATATTGAAGGGGTTACAGCTCTATATATAGAGAACTGAAGAATAACTAATTACAGAATAACCCAGATGTATTTAATAATTATATATGTAGTCTATTAGAAAAAATCTGGTTATGTTGTTATTGTTTAGTAAAGTAATCCAGAATAATCTTTAAAATTCGGAATAGACAAGTTCTCAGAGTGAAAAGATAAAGAGTTTCAATATAATCCTTGTTATAGTGTTTAATGCATAAATCATTTCTAAATCAGACGATATTTATTGTAAATAAACTAAATTTATGATTCAGAGGCTCAGTCATTAAACTATATTGAGAAAAACATATAATATACTTCCTAACTTGCTATTCAAAGATGCTATATCCTTTTCTACTAAAATAGACTACAAATATACCATTTTTCACGGACAGAAGTAGAAAAAATTATTTTAAATTTATTCTTTTGATCTGTTATTAAAATAACATAAAGGCTTAATTCTTAACTCTTCTCACAAAGTGGAGTATATTTGATTCTTCTCACACATTATTTTTTTTTTTTTTGTGAAATCTTTGATTCAATGAATAACATCAAAGTAAGAGTTATTGCCACAAACTTTTTCTGACGCTTGTTTAACTAAAAAATTGTCCATAGATCTCTATAATTATTGGTGTTGATGTAAAGTGTTCCTTTTACTAGGTTAGTGACTTCCAAACACTCAAAGCCTCGGCAATGAGTGAATTATGCAACCTTCTAACCAACTAGAGCAGCCTCTGACAAAGGTTCCATGAGAATCAAGGACTAGCAGGCCGACTCTACATTTAAGGATACTATCATTAGAAGGAAATAACTTTAGTACAAAATCAATTTCTATTTTCCATTGCAGTAGAACTGGAGATTGTCGTTCTTGCCTACGTCTATTCCTACTAAAACTAGGCTGTCTTTCGGATAACAACTTCAGATCATAGAGATCTTGTAATGATTCTTCACGTTGTTTTTTGTATTTTCATTTATTTTCATCGTTAGAGCTTTTCAATAGTTGCCTCAGGTCATTTATAACTTATTGGGACTGACATTTCCATTACCGGGCAGTTCGTTTGATTGTTAGAGCCAATTCTCTGATTTGAAGTCCCGCCGGTTCAAATTGGCTACCGGACAAAACTTCAATCAAACAACCTTGTATTCTAAATCTTACTATTCCAACAGCTCCAAAATATCGATGCTAGGTGGACCTTTGGCTCGAGTCTTGAGGCACCCAAACTCATTTTGATTTATTGATCAAAGTTAAAAATGGCAAGTTAGGTGTAGGACCTACTTTTCCCTGAAACAACCTCAGATAGAAATTTTGACTATGCCATTGAGTTTGAAATATTGATTTTGATAGGTTAGCATACTCCATTTACATATACTGAATTTCAGATGAATCTTGAGGGATTGGCGGAGCTGGTGCTAGTGCATCGACGATCGCGGGTCATCGATCTCAATCGCGATCTGTACACCAGCAGCGTCGCGAACACGCCCCTTATGTCGTGATCGCAACTCCCTTCTACAATGGACCGGTGTCGCAAAAGTGACATCTCTTGTTGCCATTGTCATTTCTTCTTTTTTGTCCAGGGGTCGCATTTGAGATCGACGGATTGCGATTGCGATACCCGAGCACTCGGGAAGGGTATAAATACCTTATTTTCAGCCTGTTTTTGTCTATTCCTCATCCATTCTCAAGAGACTTAAACCCTAAAGAGTGGAATAACTCAGGAATGGAATTTTAAGTGCTTTTGGGAGCTTGGGTAAAGATCGATTACATATTTTCCCTTCAAATTCGACGTATGATTCATCCATTTCCAAGGTTTATTTTTCCTTTTCTTCTCTAAAATTTCTAAGCCTTGGTGTCTTGATTTTAGCACCATATATCTTGAAATTCACCCAATTTTAAAGGTAATTACTCTTTGAGCACGTGGGGACGTCTAGTTGGTTTCAGAAACACAATTTTCATAAATAAGCCCCACATGGAATTTTTGTGTATTTTTGGACCCAAAGCACAATAGTGAAATATAGATATTATTATTTTGATTTTGATGTGTAGCTTGTGATTTTGATAGTATGACATCTCGTGAAAGATTTTTGGAAAGGAAAATTGGTGAATTAGTGGATTCATCGACCTTTCTACGGCATCTAGGTAGGCTAGGTTTTTCCTTTTTATAGATTGAGCCATGTCATGGTATGTTAATGATATTGTGTTTGATTTTGGATGGGTTTTAGGTGTTAGTGATGGAATTTGAAATACTTGGGTTAGTTGGATCATCTAGGCTATTCGAAAATCATAATTTAGGTATAATTAGCTTAGTTGCTCATGCTTCAGGTAAAATCTCTATATTAGGGTTGATTGTGGCTTAGTTAACATTTCAAAGTGGATTTATATACCTTAGCGTAGTACGTGGTAGAAATTTCCTTATATTAGATTTCAGGAATTTAGAAGTGGACTCTTCAATCCACCTTACACCAAGATTCATGTTGTTCTTTGTAACCTTTTATATGCTTGTTATATGTTGTACTCAAGAGAACACACAAGTGTACATGGTCTCACCAAGTAACATAATGACCTTTAACAAGCCAAGTATCAATCCCTCAAAGACTTGTGTTAACAACTATCCAAGACTAGTTCACTGATAAGATTAATTCAGTGTGTATGTAACCATAAGAGTTTGTAAGTTATAAGT
This sequence comes from Capsicum baccatum var. pendulum, assembly GCA_030864225.1. NCBI lineage: Eukaryota > Viridiplantae > Streptophyta > Magnoliopsida > Solanales > Solanaceae > Capsicum > Capsicum baccatum. The sequence continues at coordinate 166,744,918 of CM061560.1, forward strand.
AACCGTAAACTAAACAATGCGATAAAGTAAAGGTTTGAACAAACAATGGGAAAAACTAAGGGTTAAGGATATGTGAACAATCGTACTATGTTATAGAACTTCATTGGTTAGGTTAGTTATCTTGGTTGTTGGTCACAGGTCTATACTATGACTATGGCCTTCCGAACCTTTAATCACTTATCTAACATAGCTCCACAACTACATCGTTGATTGGGGATGCGAGAACTAAGTTAAATACATTCATATTTCATCGCGTAATTTAATCAAATAGTGAGCTTGGGTACATTCCTATCTTAGATGCAAATTATAAATTCATTCAATTAGAAGATTACAATCATATTCTATCCTACATTCTATCCTCTTGTTCCTTATTTTGGGTGCACAAGATGATTATGAATGTATTCTAAGGGTCATGAAGTCTTAAAATAGTGATAACAAGGATAAATAAAAAAACCAAATATGATAAAAAACCAAACCAAATCAATTCATAGACATAGTACTTATGTTCTTGTCTTTAACCCCGGAAAAGGGTGTTTAGCTGATCATCGACATAACCGTAATCACAATGAATTAATATATATTAAAATTCATAAGAAAAATAAATTAATGGAGTAAAACCCCTATTTTAAGTATTATACAGCCTCCCTTCAAGTCTCAAGGTCGTCCAAGGTGTGCAACATAACAACAAAGTGTCCTATTTATACTAGGACCAAAGCCATTGTTTTTGACTTAGGGTCGTGCCACACCCTTATCACGGTTACTAGGATTTGTGGCATGCCATAATCATTGTTATATACTGTAATTGATCATTTATGATGCCCCAAGTCCGTGTCATGGCCCTAACATAGTGAGTAAGGTCCGTGGCACGCCAATGACTTAAAAATGTCTATTTTTGGTCGAATAATGTTCCAAGTATTTGTCCATCCATTCCAAACCTTGTGATGTTGTTTAAAATTGATTTAAAGATTGTGTATCATCCATATATTATCATGATATACTCAAAAAGTATCCTATGTCATTAAAAACCACGAATTAGATCTCAACACAACATACAATCTAAGACGATGAACTAATAAATTAAGCTAAGAATACTAATTTTGTCTTTGTGAACTTTCACTTAGTGTTTTGTATCTTAGTTTATTTCAATTGAAAACTAAACACTATAAACAAGTTATTCCACACATAATTACACAGTCATACCCTTAGTAACTCATTACACACACTAGAATCCATCAAGATCAACTAGAACAACACATAGCTCAAGCCAGTAACACTAGTTTTCTGGTCTAAGATCTAAGTGACCAAATTGATTCCAAACTGGTTTGAAACAAAACTTAAACATTATAGTCAATTATTTTAACTCTGAAATGATTAATTATATCATCAACAATACATTAATTATATAAAAAGTCCTCAAAACAAGACTAAACAAGCATAGATAAGGACACTGAGGTGCATAAATCCACCTAAATCATCACCCCATACTTAAAGCGTTGTTCGTCCTTTAACAACTCTTTATTCTAAGAATCATAATTAGAGAAAACTCCACACTTCTTCAATAAGAAATACATTCAAGCTAGTACTACAATGACTACCTAGAATGTATGTTTTTACACTAAGCATGTTACACACAAGTGATAGCTCAAGAACACTGCTTCATAACATCCTAGCCTTAATAATTGACTGAGCAAGATGGAAAACTCATGTATATTACTTGATCATAGAAATCATAAAATTCACCCAACTACCATTAAACATGCTGCCTGACACAAAAGTTAGTTTCCCATAGCTACTGACATGGATGCAATCTACACATATAGGTATAAGAATCAAATTACGCTCACTCTAAAAAAGAATTCACTAGTTACATAAGATGAACCATAGGCTTTCCCGTAGTATAGTACTCCATTAATATCATAATGTTAAGACTTAGGATCAAATAGGTAGTTAAGGGTTGTAACGTAGGCTAAGGGATATGTAGGAACTATTTTGGCCAAGAATAGTAACTGTCCTCCCCAAGCGCTTTAATACATTACATATACATTGAGATTAACCTCTAATAACCAAAGTTTCCACTCATCTATCTTCACACGTGTCTTTTGTTTTTCCCTATATCATTAAGCTAATTCATATATACCATGGGAAGGAATATTCTACTCAATACATTATTCAATTTTGAACAATCTTTATTATTTTCATTACACAACTACCCACCTCAATGCACATCAATTCTCAACACCAATAACTATGTTTTTACGGATTAACTTTCATCTTTTCCCTACTTTTATTTCAACTCCTTAACTCAATTAATTTTTAACTAAAGTGGTTAGGAGCTTTGGATTAAATTAAGGTCAAGGAAAGAAAGAGAATTAGGCTACATATGAAGCTATCAAAAAATAGGCTGAAGGCTCAACGAGGCTAACAAGGATTATGCACAAGGGTAGATAAAAGAGGATATAAAGCATAACTATAAAAGAAATGCCTATATCATCTCTTAAGCCCATACTCTTTATTTTGCTTAGCACACACACCAGGTAAGTTCTAGACATCACATACAATAAGGAATACACAAAGCATCACTTCACACATGACATATGCTCAACTCAAGTAGGATCATCATAGACTTTCAACCAAATAATTGCATAAATTAAGAATTAAGCCAACAACGTACAAGAGTAATAAACTAGAGCCTAAGAGTCTCAAAAGTAGTAATTCATATAGACAACATACTTTTACACATAAAACCGACTTGCATCATGCAATCACACATAGCACCAACAAGAGCATCCCATTTTCCTAATCACAAAAATTTTAAAATTATTCCTAAAAAGAAAACTGATACTAGGTTCAATGGGCACCCCTATGGGAAAGAACTGAAAAGAACAACCACGGGATAGTTGAAGTGTGCACCTAGACTAACCCAACTAACTAAAAACTATAAACTAAAAAGAAAATGTTTTTGTAATTTTAAAATATTACCCCAAAACTAAAAAAATAACTAAATGCTAAGATCCTACCACAATTAAATCACTCGAAACATGGGAATTTCCCCACCACACACTTAAAAATCTACTTTGTCCCCAAAGATAAATTTAAAAGAAGAGATAAAAATACTCCATGATTCCTCTAGGCCTAGCTAGTAGCATCTTTATATATCAAGAGGGTTTGGGGACCACACACTTTGTATTCACCATGCTCCTTAGCTCAGGTTTTCGATACTCAAACTTTCCATCAATTTGTGAATCAACTAAGAAAATACAATGTAAATTAAAAACTAAGAATACCCAAAATAAAATGCCTACCTTAACTTGCGTTGCCTCTCAAGAAATGCCTGATTTAGTGTCGAGGAACGACCTAACATCACTACTCTATCAAATTCCTTTATCCTCTTCCACTTACTTAGAGTCCATATTCTCACTTTCTTTTGACCTCTTGAGTGTGAACTCTTAAGGTTAAATTTTTTTTAGAGTTTAGCCTTTTCAAGCTCATCAATCATCATCAACTCAGAGTGAAGTTGTGGCTTGGGCAACTCAATGAGACTATTAGAAAAAGTCTTTGATGATGAACTTTCTACTACCCCATATTTATCCACTTCCATCACTATAATCATACACAAATATTTTTAGTGGGAAGGTGGGTTAAGTGACTTAACACTCTCAAAACTACCGCTTCATCATCAAATCTTATTATGAGAGTGTCTTTTCTTACGTCTATCAATGCTTCTCTCATGGCTAAGAATGGATATCCTAGAATGATTGGCACCGTGCTATTTGCATCAAAATCCATACTAATAAAATTAGTAGGACTTACAAACTTATTAACCTTTATGAGGATTTCATCAATTATTCCATCAGGATTGCTATTATTTTATTTGCCAATTGAAATATCAAAGGGTTTGGTCTTGGCTCACCTAACCCAAGAGTTTTGAACATCGACAGAGGTATCAAATTTATAGTTTCCCCTAGATCACTCAAAACATAGGCCACCTCTCCATCACCAATCTATATGGGGAGGATGAAACTCCCTGTGTCCTTAAGCTTTTTAGGCATCTTTTACATTACTATAATGGTATACTCCTCCGTCAGTGCCATTGTCTTAATGTCCCATAGCTTTTCTTTATTAGTCACCATATCTTTTAAGTACTTAGCTTACTTGGGAATTCCCTACAAAACACCTAGATAAGGAAGGTTAATGTAAATCTTTATGAATGTGTCAAAGAACTTCTTGAAGTATGCATCCTTCTTTGCTTTGGGAAACCGCTGTTGGAATGGTTGTGGTGGTCTTTACTTCTCAATAGATTTTGTTTTCAGGTACTCAAACTTTTCTATTTTTATCAACTTTGTCAGCAACTTGTTAAGGAACCAACTCTACATCTGCCTTCTTATTTATCTTTGGAGACCTATTATTGAGCTCTTTACCATTCCTTAAAGTGGTTTCCATTACTTATTTAGGAGGTTCATTATTACTTGGAAAATTACTTTGAGACCTTATACTCTGTGCCTGCGCTAATTTCCCCACTTATTGCTCTAACTATTTCTTTGCAATTTGTTGATTTTTTTTTTATTTCAGCAACCATCTATTCTTGGTTGGCCAGAATTTTTTTTAAAGTCTCTTCAGTGTTGCTAGCCTGATTATGCTGCTACTACTGAAACAACTTCTGCTAATTATTTCCCTAAGGATACACTGGTTGAGTCTACTACTTTTGCTTGTAGGCGTTGCTATAATTTGGATTTTGTGCATTGCCCACAAAGTTGATAGATTCACGATTGGCACCACCCATATCTACTGAGTGGCTACTGTTGCCATAAATGTCACACCATACTGGAGCCTGTTGTACTGTATTAACTTGAGCTTGAGGCTGCTGCATACCCAACTTGCTAAATTATGTCATTATTTAATTTTGGAGAGAAAATAGTTGGGCAGCTTAGGATGTTATGGAATCAACTTCAATCATACTTATAGTCTTTTTCACCAGAACCTTAAGGTATCACCATGTTAATTCAGATTTCCTTGGGCAATTTAGTTCAACAAGATGTATAGCTCATCATATGTCTTATCCAGAGCTTCACCATATGCAGCTTAATCTAGTAAAATCTTTGTGTTATGGTCAAGTGCCTCAACAATGGTGTGGGATAGTACCTCATGGGACTATTCGTAATAGGAATAGTCTTCAAAAAAAGACTTGAATCTCTCCCAAGCATGGTATAGATTCTCACCTGGCCTCTTCTTGGAGCTCAAAATCTCACTGCATAATCTCGGAGTCTTGCCAGATGAGATGAATTAGACAAGGAACTTCTAGGATAAGTCATCCTAAGTTGTGATTTAATATACCGAATCAGTGTTTAACCACTTATTTGTTTCCCCTAAAAATGAATAGGGGAAGAGTGTCAACCTCACATAATCAATTGACATACCCATAGGGATGAATATGTCACTTAACTCATAAAAGTTTTACAAGTGGACTTATGAATCTTCATGTGATAGACTGTCAAACTATCCACTACTATACAAAAATTGCACCATATTCTGCTTAAGTTCAAATATACCTCCACTAGCCAGTACACAAATAACAAAGGTCACATTATCACAAGTGGGATTTCCACTTTGAAAAACTGTCTTGTGGGTTGGTGGATCGTCAGCCATGGAAGCAGGACTTTCTTGTTCCTCATGAATTTATGAGATATTATAGATAAAGATGCTTCTCTTTTCTATTTGTGAAGGTGTTTCTCGAGTTCAAGGTTTGGTTCAACTAATTCGCAATCCCTTTCCAACTTACTAGATTATTGTCTGTAAATTAAGAGACTAAGACCAAGTGAAAAATACCAAAGAAATCAAAAATTAAAACTAAGACTACGACAATAGCAAAATTATAAGTCCCAAGCAACGACACTAAAACCTATTACACCCAAGTGCATACACAAGTGTATGTGGTCTCATCTAATATAATAGCCTTTTACAAGTTAAGTATCAACCCCTCAAAGACTTGTGTTTACAACTATCCAAGACTAGTTCACTAATAATATTAATTCAGTGTATACGTAACCATAAGAGTTTGTAAGTTATAAGTAACCGTAAACTAAACAATGCAATAAAGTAAAGGTTTGAACAATAAATGTGAAAAACATAGGGTTAAGGCTCTACAAACGATCATACTATGTTATAGAACTTTATTGGTTTGGTTAGTTATCTTGGTCTTTGGTACACGGGGTCTATACTATGACTATGACCTTTCAAACCTCTAATCACTTATCTAACTTAACTCGTAGCTACATCATTAAGCAAAGATGTGAGAACTAAGTTAAATGAAACCATATTTCATTCCATAATTGAACCAAATAGGGAACTTAGGTATATTCCTTTCCTAGATGCAAATTGTACCTTCATTTATTTAGAAGATTACAATCCTATTTTATCTATCCCACGTTCTATCCTCTTGTTCCTCCTTCTGGGTTCACAAGATCATTATGTATGTATTCTAAGGGTCATGAAGCCTTAAAATAGTGATAAAAGGAACCAGGGACCATCCCAAGCTCCATAGAGATTATACCCAGGCTCTACTGGGATTTATTTATTCTTTAGTTTAGGGATGGTTTGGTTTAGCTTCTAGGGTTGGTTGGTGGTGCATCATCTTATGGTGCAAATTAGAGTGGTACTAAGGTATGGGTATAACCCATATGTACGGATCCTAGAGTTGAGGTCCCTCTTACGCTAGTAGTTGCTCAACCTATAGTTTCTTATACAGTGGTTGCCCAGCCTGATATGTGTAATACCCCGAAAATATTTTTGTCGAAATTTTGTGCGTAAACGTATCGGATCCTATCTTCAAGAATGATTTATAATTTTTTTTTGTGTCATTTCTTGTATTTCGACCCACCATTTGGTAGAGAATCGAATAATCTTTCCAACGATATGTGCATCACCCAAAATGGACACTCGAGCGATGCGTTACGACCATTCCGATCAAACTACGACCATTCCGATTGAACTGTGAACAGTAAAATGTGCAGGAAAAAAATACTGCAGCCAGGCGATTTTTTTGGTCAACTTCAAACAATCATAACTCCTTGTACATAATGAACTGTGTTAGCTGCTATATATCAACGAAAATCCCTGAGAGTTTTCTTTCAAATAAAATTGGTTTCATCCAATTTGGACATCGGAGTAAAACGTTATGGCCAATTTACTTCAGCCTATCGGAGAGATCACTGAAGGACAGATTCGGATTTTATTTGTTTCTTAGGGGCATTTTGGTCTTTCACCACTCTTTTAAACCTCTATAAATACCCCATTCAGCTGAGAACTTGTATTATTTTCCTCTCATTTCTCTTATATGTATATATATATATATATATATATCAAGTTAGGGTTAGGGTTTTGAATTGGGGGAAATTACTTGGAGGCTTTGATTCAAGAATTCCTTCCATCAATCTCTTCCGGCCACGAAATCTAAGGTATGCAAGTATTTATCTATGGACTCCTTTCGTCCATTGAGTCCATGAATCCCTTTTTAAAGTTCAAGTTATATATATATATATGTTGATTGATATTTTATAGTTGAGATATATATGAGGATTATGTATGTTACTTGATATATATATGATGATTATGCATGTTGGTTGATATATATATGTGTGGTGATGGTGTATGTTGGTTGATACATGCATGTGATGATTTTGTGTGTTGGATGAGATATATGGGGTGGCGGAAAACCTAAGAATTTGACGAATTCACCAATGCCTAAAAGTGCATGTAAGGTGTTTGTGGAATTGTCTATGAGGCTATAAATTTACGTTCTTAAGATATAATAAGTTCTAAATGACTAGACTACTTTCTATGTATACGTTCAACATGAACTCTATGTTATTATCTAAAATTGGGAATGTTGTGTGAAAGGCTTATGATATGGTTGTAAGTGCGGACGAGGGATTTAGTTGGTGGAATTAAGATGAATGATGGTGTTGTAGCACATGTAATTGTTCATACTGACCTATGCCTAAATGGTGCATGCAAGGTAATTATAGAAATGCCTAGTTGAAGAATAATGGATCATATGACCCCTTGTGATCGAAGTGATGAGTTCATACCATACTTGCATGATACGTGTTTACTATGATGCTTGAGGGAAATGGTAAGGCAATTAGGCCACGCTAAGTGTGAAATGTCTAATTATGGGTCGAATTGCATATATCAAGATCTTAAAGGAAAGAACCTTGAGAAGTGAACCATGATGTGTTGAATATATGTTATTTGTGTGTATCCTGATTATATGAACTATGTTATGTTGTATTCTTCCTTAACCATATGCATCCTTGTTGAATGATCTACGATGTAATGGCATGAGATCCCAATACTTGTATATGAATATGATCTTCAAATGATTGGTGTGAGGTATTAATGAATGCATGGTGCATGATGTACTATGGGCATGTGAGTGTGCGTTGTTATATACTATGTATTACTTATGTTATTGATTGCTGGGGTACTATGCCTTAAATAGTCTGCTGGTCTAGAGCTGAGTCAGTTCCGCGATAATCTTAGTCATGCTACGATCGATGACTTTCTGATGATTTCAAAACTTAACATGAATTCCGTGAAAACTTAGTATGTAGGGTTTTGAACAAGAATATCTTTTTCATTCTTGTGCACAAAGAGTTGATTTTATCATTGGAATTTCATGATTTTGTAAAGTGGGTAAATACCCAAGATGTTTTAATGACGAATTATGAGGTTATGAAAAATATAAATTGTTTAAGCTTTGATGTACATGATTACTTTATTATTTCCAAGTTATGGTTTGATATGGTCAATTTCATATTTCTACCATGAGTTGATAGTTCAAGTGTTTTCAAGATATGATTTATGGAACTTTGACTCGTCCAATATTGGTATACATAATAACCTTATTATCTTGTTTTCTTGAATTGAGATTTTATGCCATAAATTGCATATCACTACTATGAAATTATTTTTTTGAGGATTCTTGATATAAGAGCCATGATTTGAGTTACATTACAACATACAAAATCTTACTATGATTTGAAGATGTTAAATGCTTTTCAAAATCTATTGTCATGATTTGAATATTGGAATGAAAGAATGATCAATTGAGAATATTGATTTGCATCCGCAGAGTCAGGATGGTTTATATTAATTTTAAGCTCACAGAGACGAAATGCTGTGTTATTGATACCATGTTGATGTTGAGGAAAATTAAAACGTTTTGAGCTAAAATGTATTGAGTTAGGAATCCACAAATTGATATGATTTGATAAATGATAAAGAGATTTGATTTGGTATTTATGATAGACCCTTATGATGTTGTGATGAATTTCCTAACGCATTCTGAGCTAGTCGGGGACTATTACTTAGCACCGAGAGGGAAATTTGGCATTTCCCTAAACCTATGTGCCACTGTAGGGTTTTTGATGATGATATTGTTGGACAGAGATCCGAATTATGATTATAAAAGCTTTTAGGTTGTACTCCCTGGCAAGAGTACAACACTCCTGCCAATCAAAGTGCTCTTCCTAGGAGGGCAAACGTTGGTATTCCACGCGGCTCACATGGGATTGTCGGTTATAGGAAACTCCTCTGTCCATAAGAGTATGTTTCTTGAATTATTGACTCACTTCGAGTCTTGAGTTGATGATTTTGTTTGTCAATGATGAGTCATGAGAATTTATGATGAATATTGATGATTTTTTGATGATTTATGGGATTTTACTTATGTTTTCCTCTCTATAATATTATGAGAAGTATGGATAATGAAATTCAAGCCATGTGAGTCTTCATTTTTTGTACGCATGTTTTACAAAACCAAAGATATTATTCAAATTATTGCATGCACCCCCACATGTTCAGTTGCTTACGAGGAGTCTTGGTGAGTTATGTAACTACTTCCTATGGTTTTTGTGTCAGTATAAATTTTTAGGAGTCAGGGGTGTGAGTGTATTCAATTGATCAATGTTGGTATTCTGTGATTTAGTAATGCAGTACCCCAGTACAGTAGTGAGTTCTGAGGACAGTGAAGTAGTATCCGAGCTGTGGTATCTGGAGTCGTTATAATTTTTATAGTGGTTGTGAACTGTGCATTCATATATATGTACTCGTTTGTTATTCTCATGATTATTCTGTTGATTAAATATTCATGCATAAGCCCTTGCATTTAGCCTTCCCTGCTTGCATACTCAGTACATCTTAGTACCGACGCATTCGCGCTATAGTGTTCTTTTATTTTGGGGAACCATAAGGAGTGAAACTTGGAGCATCTTAGAAGTCACTTGTATAGTAGAAGTGGGTGCAACAGTGAGTCCTCATCATTCGAGGATGTTGTTATTACAGTATTTGATTTTAGTAGACGGAGTTAGTTGGGGGACTTGTCCTTTCAACTCTACAATTCAGGCAGTGTAGATGCTTTTCAGATAAATGTATTAGTGTGCGGTTTAAGGTATTGTATATTTCTAGATGTTTAAACCTTATGGCAAGTGTTAGCCAGTTTTTGCATGTATTTTATTATATTTTGCAGTGAACAGGTACAGATATCAGAAAAAGGGTTAGCTTGTGGTCCTTCGGGATCATAAGCATCGTATGGCATTTCGGTTCGCAAGACTTGAGGTGTTACACTATGTCTATTGAGGAGAAAAATATATTGGGCAGATTCTTAAGATTGGCTCCGCCTAGATTTTCTGGTGCACCAGGCAAGGATACATATGAGTTTCTGCTTGCTTATGAGGATAGGCTCCATAATTTGGGTCTAGTTAAGACTCGGGGTATGAATTACACTACCTTTTAGTTAGACTTGGTAGGTCGACATTACTGTAGAGATCTTCTTGATTCTTGTCCAACTGGATCCTCTTATTTGATATGGGCTCATTTTTCTGAGATTTTCTTAGAGAAGTATATGTCTCTCAGTTTAATGGATCATTTGAGGGATCAATTCTCGAGGATGGAGCAGGTCTCCATGATTGTTGTAGAGTATGAGGATCATTTTCATAATTTGGCTAGGCATGCTACTTCTATTTTGTCTATTGAGTATGAGAGGGATTGATGATTTATTTGAGGATTAAGACATCCCTTTTGCATGTATACTTAGAGTTTGGTTGCTGTAGGTAGGTTTTTCATTAAGTTTTTTGATCATACTCAAATGATGAAGGAGATGCATCACGAGACCCAAAGGGGTAGCGATTAGGGGCCTCGATATTAGGGTAGTTTCAGTTGGAGTCATAGTGGCTTTTGATTAAAAGGCAGTGTTTCTCAGGGTAGATACCATTCGCATTACCAGTATCAGACTCAAAGTGAGCCTAGTAGACCCATTAAGAAAGCGCTCTAAATTACTAACGGAGGTCAGTCTTGTGTTAGTTATTGCCCTAGTTAGGGTTATGGTCATTTTTTGAGAGATTTTTTTTCTGGTTATTCTAGTCATGGTGGTTATTTTGGGTCCACTGATCTTTTTATTCTGGTTCGACCCATGTGACATGCTATGGTTAAAGAGCTTTTGGTCATTATGCATAAGATTACCCTAGTTTTAGAGTAATTATTATTGTAGGTCAGAGTGTTCCCCCTATTAGAGCAGTTCATACCTTAGCTAGAGGTGGTTTGCATGACCATAAGGGTAGTTCCCTGGGTTCTCAGGGAGATTCTTAGGAAGGTAGGGCAGGTGATTGGTTAGAAGCCTATCCAGGTGGTTAGCAATGTCAATTATATGCAATACCTATTTGACTCGAGGCTAAGTCTTTTGATGTTGTTATTATAGGTACGATTCTGGTGTGTCATCAGTCAACCTTTTCTTTATTTGATGTGGGATCCATTTACTCTTATGTTTCTACTTATTATGCCTCATGGTTAGAGTTATCATTGGATTTGTTATCTGTTACTTTATGTGTATCTACTCCCGTAGGTAATTATTTAGTAGTGGATCAAGTTTTGTGATCTTATGTTATTATTGTTAGAGATGTTGTTACTCCTGCTGATCATATGATATTAGATATGGTTGATTTTGATGCGATTTTAGACATGGACTGGTTATCCTACTATTATGCGGTGATATTTTATCTTCCTAAGACCTTACCTTAGCCATGCCCGACATACCCCCGATCATATGTCAGGGAGCTGTTAGCCGCAAGCCAATGAGATTATTTCTTATATCTGTGCTAGGAGACTTATTTCAAGTGTTTTTAAGTCTTATATTGCTTAGATTTATGATGTTAGTATGGAGAGTCCGTTGCTTGACTCTATTTTTGCAGTCCATGAGTTTCCTAATGTTTTTCCTATAGATCTACCTGGCATACGTCCTACCCGTGAGATTAAGTTTGTCGTTGATATTAAGCCTAACACCTAACCTATTTCTATAATACCTTACCATGTGGTTCCTACCAAGCTCAAGAAGATGAATTCTCAACTTTACGATCTTCTTGGTGAGGGTTTTACTAGACTGAGTGTGTTACCTTGGGTAACTCTTGTATTGTTTGTGAAGACGAAAGATGGCTCTATGCATGTGTGTATTGATTATAGGTAGTTAATAATGTGATAGTTAAGAACCATTATCCTATGCCTCACATTGATGACTTATTTTACCATCTTCAGGGTACAGTAGTGTTTTCTAAGATTGATTTGAGGTCTGGTTACCAGTTGAGGATATGGGATAAGGATATACCAAAGACATCCTTGACCTGTTATGTGCATTATGATTTTATAGTAATGTCCTTTTGGTTTTCGTGTTCATGGATATAATGAATCGAGTGTTCAGGCCTTATTTGGATTCTTTCACGATTGTGTTCATCGATGAAATTCATGTGTATTCGAAGAGTAGAGAGGAGCTTGCAAAATATTGGAGTGATTGTTCTCCAGACTTTCAGAGATCATGTGCTCTTTGGCAAATTCTATAAGTGTTAGTTTTGGCTCGAGTCAGTGATGTTCCTTTGGCATATGGTGTCTAAGAATGGAATTATGGTATACTTGATGAAGATTGAGACTATTTATGATTGGGCCAGGCCTATATCTTTTATTGAGGTTCATAGCTTCATTGAATTAGCTGGTTATTATCAATGATTTGTTGAGGGTTTTGCTACTATTTCAGCACTAATGACTAGATTGACTCAAAAAGAGGTTCCTTTCTGATGGTCCAAGAAGTGTGAGTTGATCTTTGGTAAGCTTAAGGATTTCCTTACATTGACTCCTATTTTGTCTCTTCTTATTGAGGGTGAGGGATTCACCATGTATTGTGATGGTTATGGTGTTGGTTTTGTTTGTGTATTGATATAGTATGGTCATGTTAACACTTATTCTTCGAGGCAGCTTAAGGTGTACGACCACAATTACTCGACTCATGATTTGGTGCTGGCGGCGGCAGTTCTCATGCTTTAGATTTGAATGCATTACTTTATGATGTTCATAATAAGATTTTCACCGATCATTACAGTCTTCAATATCTTATGACCCAGAGGGAACTTAATGCTAGGTAGTGTAGATGGATGGAGTTGCTTAAGGACTATGATATCTCCATGTTGTGTCATCCGGGCATGGAAAATATGGTAGTAGATGCCTTGATAATAAAAGCAATGAGTATAGGTAGCTTGGCTTGTATTTCAATTTCTCAAAGGCTGTTGGCATGGGCCATTTAGTCTTTAGCTAACTTGATTTTGCAACTTGATATTTCAAACCCTAGGTGGATTGTTGCTAGCGTTGAGGCTACGTCCTCACTATTTGAGTCGATTTAAGATCTCCAGTTTGAGGATAATAGACTTTGGATCCTCTGTGATCAGGTGTTAAGTGGTTAGTCTAAGAGGAATACCATATATTCTAAGGGTGTCTTAAGATTTGATAGCCACATTTTTTTTATGAGGATTGATGACTTGACTCAATTGAATAAGCGTGAGGATCACAACTCTAGGTATTTCGTCTATCTTGGTACCACTAAGATGTATAGAGATTTGCGACAACATTATTAGTGGAGTGGTAAATTTTGTAGCTCGTTGCCTATGTTGTTTGCGGGTGAAAACCAAGCACCAACGACTTGGTGGATTAATTCAGGGGTTACCCATTCTTGAGTGGAAGTGGGAGTTGATCACTATGGACTTTGTTAGTGGTTTTCTTTGCACTTCCTATGGTTCTGATGGTATCTGGGTCATTGTGGAGTGGTTGATAAAGTTATCGCATTTCATTCCTATTTCGGTGTCTTTTAGCATCGAGAGGTTAGCCCATATCTATGGGCATGATATAGTCCATTTGTACGGTGTTCCTATATCCATCATTTAAAACTGAGGTTCCGCGTTAAATTCTAGCTTTTGGAGAGATTTCCAATAGGTTATGGGAACTCAAGTAGATCTTAGTAAGACCTTCCATCCATAGACAAATGGCCAGTCCGAGGGGACTATTAAAGTTCTTGCGGATCTTTTTTTAGTCTATGTTATAAATTTAAAGGTCAGTGGTAACAATACTTTGCCTTGGCAGAGTTTGCATATAGGAATAGTTATTATTCACGCATTGAGATGACGCCTTTTGAGGATTTGTATCGTAGGCGATGTCGTTTCTCGATTGGATGGTTTGTGACCTCCTAGGTTAGACCCCATAGTATGGATTTCTTTAGGAGTCGTTGGATAGATTCAGGGTGATTTAGTATAGGTTGAGAGCAACTTAGAGTAGGTAGAAGGCCTATGCAGACCGTAGGCTTCATACCTTAAGATTTGGATTCAATGATTGGGTATTACTCCATGTTTCTGCCATGAAGCATGTGATGATGTTTGAAGGAAGGGTGAGCTCATCCCTAAATATATTAGATCGTTTGAGATTCTTCGCACAGTGGGTGAGGGGTCTTATGAGTTAGCCTTATCCATAGATTTTGCTGCAGTCCATTTGGTTCTCTATGTTCTATTTTGCGGTGATACATTACTGATCCATCTTATGTGCTCATATGGGATTTAGTCCAGTTGAATGAGTGGTTGACCTTCGTGGAGAATCTTGTGCTCATTTTAGCTAGTAATGTCAAATGGTTGAGCATTAGAGAGATGTCTGTAGTTAAGATTCAGCAGAGGCACCTCCCAGTAGAGGAGGTTACTTGGGAGATCTAGAGCGAGATACATACCTAGTATCCTCACCCGTTCGAGACTTCAAGAACATTGTAGTCCTTTACTTTTACGGACGAAAGTCCTTTTAGTAGTGGATATTGTAATAACCCTTCAGGCCATTTTCTGTATTTTGGCTTAGTTTCAATATTAAAGCTTTCCTTTAGATGCCCTATGTCATTTATTTTTTAGAGCCAATTTCCTATTTTGAAGTCCTCACTAAAACAAGTTGGCTACTAGGTAGAAACTTTAGTCAAACAACCTCGTATACTAAATTTGACTATTCCAATAGCTCCCAAATGTTGATTTTATGCTAGGTGAACCATTGTTTAAGTCCCGAGGCATCTAGGCTCATTTCGAGCTATTAATTGAAATTTTGACTGCACCACTGATTCCAAAACATAGAATTTGATAGTGTATCATAGTCTATTTATATATACAGGGTTACAAATAAATCTTGAGGGGTTATCATAG
This sequence comes from Capsicum baccatum var. pendulum, assembly GCA_030864225.1. Classification (NCBI taxonomy): domain Eukaryota; kingdom Viridiplantae; phylum Streptophyta; class Magnoliopsida; order Solanales; family Solanaceae; genus Capsicum; species Capsicum baccatum. The sequence goes on from CM061560.1 coordinate 166,760,451, forward strand.
ACTTGGAAATTACAAGTCTCAGCTGGTGCTGGTGCACTGCCTATCGCGGGTCACAGAGTGTGATCGCGATCTATCCACCGGCAGCTAGTGTTACGAACACTTCTCTCATATCACTAATGTGACTCCCTACGAAAGTGGACCGGTGTAATAAAAGGTACATCCCTTTTCCCTATCATCGCTTCTGCCTTTTGGCTAGGTATCGCGATTGCGATCGATGGGTCGCGATTGTAATACCCGAGTACCTAGGAAGGGTGTAAATAACCCCTTTTCAGCCTATTTTTGCCCATTCCTCAACCATTTTTAAGAGACTTAAACCCTATAGAGTGGAATATAATTGCATTGTGGGTTCTTTTGGGAGCTTGGGTATAGATCAATTATGCATTTTCTTTGAACTTTGATGTAGGATTCCTACATTTCCATGGTTAATTTTCTCTTTTCTTGTCTAAAATCCCTAAACCTTGGTGACTTGACTTTATCACCAATATAGCTCAGAATTCACCCATTTTTAGGGTAATTACTCTTTGTGTATGTGGGGACATCGAGTTGGTTTCACAAATGCAATTTTTGTAAATGAGCTCCACATGAGGTATTCTTCATATTTTTGGACCCAAAGCATACTAGTGCAATATGGGTATCATTGTTCTCATTTTTATGGGTAGATTGTAATTTTGATAGTATGTCACCTTATTAAAGCTTCTCGGAAAGAAAAATCAATGATTTAATGGATTCTTTGAGCTTTCTATGACGTTCAAATTGGCTAGGTTTTCCCTCTTCAGAAATTAAGCTATGTCATAGTATTTCATGATATTGTGTTGATTTGGGATGGGTTTTAGGTGTTGGTGATGGAATTTGAAATACTTGGGTTTGTTGGACCATCTAGGCTATATAAAAATTATAATTTAGGCATAATTGACTTAGCTGCTCATACTTTAGGTAAAATCTCTATCTTAGAGTTGATTGTGGTTTAGTTAACATTTTAAAGTGGATTTAGATACCTTATCCTAGTACAAGGATAGCGATTGCCTTATAATGGATTTTTGAGATTTAGAAGTATGCTCTTTAACCCATCTTAGGCAAAGATTTGTATTGATATTTTTAACCTTTTATACGCTTGTTGTACCCCTTAAAAATGCTTACTAAGGTAGTATTATGGATATTTGGCATCTTGATGGTTATGATGTGTTGGTTTTAGGAGTTGATGCTTATTGGTATTATGAATATGATGATATATTTACCAGTTCGAGTCTGGGTATTGTTTATTATATTGACTAAATTTATATACTGATTCAAGTTTGGATATTGGCCATGAATATGATGATATACTTACCAATTTGAGTCCAGGTATTGTTTATGGTGTTGGCTGTATATATATACCTTTTCGAGTCCAGATATTGGCCATGATAATGATTATATGATCACCAGTTTGAGTCTGGTTACTGATTATAATATTGATGATATACTTACTGGTTTGGGTCCGAGTATTGATTATGATATTGATTGTATAATTACATATTTGAGTTCGGCTATTAATTATGACTATGATGATACATTATCGATTTGAGTCCAGCAAGGGAATATGATATTGATAATATGGATACCAATTCAAGTTCGAATAATGGGATAATTATTAAAGTGTGGCATGACATAAAAAAATAGTAGTTGGATCATGGAAGTTGGTAAATGATGGTGGTTTAGGCAATACTTTACTTGATTATACCCTCCAGGCTTGTGGGGGCATGCATTGGGTTATTACTTTTCCGCACTTATTGTCTTATGGGGATAATCTTGTAGTTATAATCGCATGTTATTTACATTATTGTTCTGATTTATTTATTAACTCGTGTGCAACAATGTAGGAGTTGTTCTCAGGTTTGTCCCTTCTTTTTGTCTTAGCTGTGTTATCTTGCATTTTATCATATTTATATCATGATTTATCTGAGTCGACTGATGATGCCTACTGAGTGTCGTGGTTTTGATACTAATACTACACTTCTGTACCTTTTTGATACAGATCTGAGTACTAGTTTCCATAATTGATTTGAGGATCGTGGATTTTGGAGATAGGGTGAGCTCTTGGAGTCGAAGTTGCTTTATTTCCTTCTATTTATCTATGTCTAGTCTTTTATTTTGAGGTAGATTGTATTGGCTATTCTAGAACTTATGTTTTATCTAAGTGTTAGCTATATTTTAAACTATTTCTATTGCGTTGTGTAATTATAAGTTGCAATTAATTATTTTACCCCCTTTGGGCATTTTACCCAAGATAGCCCATTACATCTAGCTCCGAACCTATTGTATCTAGCTTTGAGCTATGGTTTGGCTTACCTACTGGCTTGATTTGGTAGGGGCCATCATGACTCGTAAATTGGGTCGTGACAGATCTTCCTTTCTACCCAAGTTTACATTATTTCTAGTATTTTGAAGTTCTCTAAGGATTATGAAGGCTTAATGTCATTGAATGAGAGTCATGATATCTATCAATGACTTAAGCCAATCTAAGAGTGATAGTCTAAATTGTCGTAGCACAATGATGATAAGTCATAGTTGTTTCACTGCCTTGAACTCGACCAGACAGTATAATATTATCTATGTCTCTTGGAGGTATGTTGGAAATAAGTTCAATTAAAGAATCCACTTACTCATTAAGTTATAACTGATTAACAGAACACCATATGAAGCTCTCCAAATAAAGTTTAATCCCTAAGGAGGCATTTTTAATTTTTAGATTTTTCATCAAAATTAGCCATTCGGATAGGTTCAATAGCATTATGCAACACTTAATACCTAGTCTTGATGGTGTATTATGCCGTACCTAATACCACTTAGGAAAGAATTCAAATTTCTTGTCCTATCAATTCAATTTGCAGTGTAGCACCAAATGGCATGGTTTTTCTCCTCGCACCATTTTTGTTATACCTCGCACACATGCCTGCGACATAGTACTCCCAAAGGGCAACTGTTTATCCTCACGACATTGTTGGTATGCCTCGCATATGCCTGCAAGGTTGCACTTTCAAGGCACATTTATTACAGAGAGTCACACACATTTACGACATCTCAAGGACCTAAATTATTATTTTGATAATACCAATTGTTATTCTGTGTTTCCAACTTAAATTTGGCCACCTTAGCTTATCTTTCTTTTTACTATGGAAAATATTTCTTTTATCTGGTGTCCCAAAGTATCAAACCGTCATTAGCAAAAGAATTATCTTCTATTGTTAGTTTCAAATCATATGGTTCATTTGGATCTTCCTCTGCTAATCCCTTGTAAAATATTCTTAAAATAACATGTCAATGGAAGTAGGGGAGAAATGGAAGAGATTTTGTTTTTAATACTTGCATTTCATGGTACTCTTTTTCTGAAAGAGAATTAGAGAAAGGAAAGTGTTGTTTGTGGTTAATTTAAATCTGGGGATTATAGAACCTACAAAAATAAAGAAGAGTAAAGAGTGCAAAACATGTCAAGCAGTAAAACTTTATCATAAAATATCACTTTCATAAAGCTCACCTAAGTTACGCAAGTGAACATTTGTGCTAGTTTCAAAATAAGGTTTTAACTTTAGTTATGCACTAGGCTAAATTTAGTCATAATTAGAGAATTATAAAAACTTGTATAGTTCTAATTTATTTGTATGATATCATTAGAAGCTTCAAGTGGAGGAGGAACCACCACAAGTGTCAACTATCAATTTGAGCTCTTCCAAAAGAATCATAAATAGATCATTGAAACACCTACACTTTGAACCATTGAAAAACAACTTCATTTTGTGTCTCTGAGTTAGGTACGACTAGAGACTTGAGTTGTACCCTTGGTCATGAATCGTACCCTTTTTACCCTCCCCTTTCATAGTTTGATATGTCCATGAGGTTAAAAAAATGTATTCTTAATGTCATGACCATCCCTCATTCATAACCAATGCATATGAGTTGTATACTACCTAATCGTATAGAGCATAGACCTAACTTGAGTGGACTATTTTTGTTACGGGTGGTCTATATGAGTTAGGGGTTGATTCGTACCCTTGGGTTATGACTCAGGGGTACCCACTTATACCTAAAATAGTGTGGTTAATCTAGGATAATACTAGGGTATAATTTAGGGTACCACTCATACCCTAGGGTACGATTGTTGTGGGAATCGTAAGGGGGAGTCGTACACCTTCATGAGTTAATTTTTTATCTTTTAATTAAGGACCATTTGGTTATTTCCCTTGCCTAAAACCCTAACCCCTCTCACTATATAAGGAATTTTATCTTTCTAAGTCTTCATTTATAAGACTCAAACACTCCTAAACACTACAAAATCTTCTTAGAGCACGATTGGAGTCTAGGTTTTAGAGGTGTTCATCTAGTGTCAAGGAAGAGTCAAGATTATTGGTGTGTCATTTCGCTTAAGGCATGTATATCTTCTACTCTCTAAATATTTCTAAACCCATGTATTTTACATATGTGAGTGCTTGTTCTTTTTAGTCTATCTAATGAGTATTAAGAAACCCTAATATTGATGATTGTTGTTTGGAATATGGCCTTGGTATTGGCATGTATATAAGGTGTTTTTGAAAATGTATAAGTAAAATGAGTCGTTTCATGTTGATAATGTATTGATCAAGGTCAATGGCCCAAATATATTTGAATGGTTCATGAATGATATTGTGTAGGTATTATGAGCCATGCATTATAAAATTGATAACCTTATTGGTTGATGGCTAATGAAAGGGTGAAGCCCTACATGAAAATAAACTTGAATTGTGTATGGAACCAAATATGGTAAAAATGTGATATAATTTTGTTAATGAGATATGATTGTTTATGATGGTCTTAAGGACCACAAATTGAATTGTATAATGAATTGAATGAAAGCATTGGCCTATTGAGGTTGTTGAGCAGTGAAGGCTCCCACGAGGACCATATGGTATTGTGTAAAGTTGAATTGGCTAAATAAGCCAAAGCCATTAAATGTGATATAAATTGTATTAGAGTAAATACATGAACTAATGGGTCAAGAGTTTAAGTGGTGACTAATAACGATGGGCGATTCGAATTCCTCTCTAAATGATATGACTAGTAATTTGAGTTTCTAGACTTATGAAATAATGGGAGTTTGAGTTGCTCTTCTAATGACACGGGTAGTGATTCGACTTACTACACCATTGATATGACTAGTGATTTGAGTTCCTAGTCGGAAGAGATATCTTTAGGTTAGAATACCTTGTCAAATGACATGGCTAGTGATTTGATTTCCTTGACCGATGATATGACTAGTAATTTAAGTTCCTAGTTCAATGACATGTAATAGGTAGTGATACGAGTTCCTAGATCGTTGAAATGACTAGTAATTCAAGTTCTTAGTCCAATTATATGACAATGAAAAAGTCAAATAGGACAACTTGGTTGAAAGTTCTTCACTTTATGTCTTATGAATGAATGATTTGAGAATGCATGCTACGCCTTTGTCCCTTGTGGCATAATATGATCATGTTGTGTATATACATGTGTATAGGCATATGTTTAAAAATAATTTTGAGCCTTGATCATTTGATTAGTATGTGAAATATGTATGTGTAAGGATAAGTGTGTGAATATGAATGGTGATGATATATTGACTTAATTTTGAATGATGATGATACATTGACTTGTTGTTAAATGATGATGTTATTTTATCCTTACCCTTAAGTTACATGCTAGCGTTCCAACCATTAACTATCCCCGAACACGATATCCCATGCAACATAGGGGCTGGAGAAAATTCTTCTTTTCCAGCACAATGATTAGTAGATTAAAATGGTTTGTGCTTTGACTTTAGAGTGGTGAGCTTCCTTACTCCGGAAGACATTAATCCTTTATCTCCTATCTCTTGACTTAGTTTATTTTGACTTGGTTTGGCTATCGTCTGGGGCTTGTCCTAACATATACATTTCCAAGCTTCAATTTGTATAGAGGTGTTGTGGACTTGGGCATATTTGACTAGTTGTTGAACCATTATGAAATAGTTAGACATTTTTAAGTTATGTCACCTAGTTATGTTTTTTCTATCTTATTATTATTATGATCGAGTTGTATTTGACCGTTATAGAATATCATTAATGGATAGGTTAGGTTGCAGGTCGACTTTTGTTACATGTGTGCTTGAGGGGCCCATATGACATGGCCTGGTTTTGGTTTGTCTCAAGTTGGTATCAGATCCTAGGTTCATGGTTAGTTGGGAGTCCATAACATAGTGTTCAGTATATCCTCTTTTATGGGTGTGAAGCATGCCACAATTATAAAAGAGGGGCAATGAGACATTCTAGGAAATGTGTCCCTTTCTTGTACTTCAATCACAAGATGTAGATTTTAAGGTCTTGTATTCCTATGATTTTCATTTGATATCTTTCAGATCATGCCACCAAGGAGATCTGATACTCAGGCGAATACTTCTGTCCCGGTTGGGTGCACTGTGGATAAAGTTCGTCCAACTTATGGGGTTCAAATGCAAGCTAGAGCTGTGGAATCTGATCATCTTCGTGGGGTTTCTCTTGTCCCTACTAATCCTGACTATAAGTGTGGGATTCCTCCTCAGCCACCTCAAAGGGATACCACTAATGTCGAGTTTTGTTGCTCTATCAACCTCTTGACTCGATTTGTAGCCTCTCAAGAAAAACATGTTGCTCTGGCTACTATTTTTTCCAAGGTCACAAGAGTTGGACAATTTATGAGGTTGATCACTCATTGTTCTTTAGTACAAAGGTTGAGGAAGATCCTCAAGGCTTTCTTTATGAAATAGAGATGATATTTTGAATCATGCATGCCTCGGAGATTGAGGCTGTTGAGTTTGATTCCTACCAATTGAAAAATATAGTGTACTGGTAGTACAAAAGGTGGGAGTTGTCTAGGGGTGTTGATGATAGCCCTGCCATATAGGAGGATTTCTCTGAGGCTTTCTTGGACTGCTTCTTTCCTCAAGAATTGAGAAAGGCAAAAACAGAAGAGTTTGTGAGCTTTAAACAAGGGAGGGTGTACATTCAAGAGTATGCCTTGAAATTCCATCAATTGTTAAGGTATTCTCTCGAGATGGTGTATACCATGAGGGATAGAATGTATATGTTTGTCTTAGGATTATCCCGTGAGCTAGTCCTTGAGAGAAAGGAGGCCTTTTTGATTTAGAATATAGATATTTCTAAATTGGTTGCGTGTATGCAACAACCGGAAGATGAGAAAAAGAAGCAAGTTGAACTTAGTGAGAGGCAAGGAAGGAAATTTAGGCTTTTCGAGCATAGTGGTAGAGATGGGGGCAAGTGGACACACAAAAAATGGTGGTGGTGGTGGGAATTTGGGTTCATTCTCCTCAGCTTCTTTCCTTACCTAATGTTTTTGGATGGTTGTCATTCTTAGTTGAGTGGTGGGTCCCAGGCATAGGGTGCCCAAGTTCAAACTAGTGGTGCCTTGTCAACTCCCCCCTCCCTCCTTGTAGATTCTGTGGTCAGGGCCATTGTGGTGAATGTGAGAATAGGCCAGGCAGATATTTTTAATGTAGTCATATCAGGCACATGTAGCGAGAGTTCCCATCTTGGATAGCTGGTTCGTCCAATAGGGCCACTATTGCCACACTTTCTATTCTTGCACCAAATGGTGCTATGTCTACCTCTGCTTCTATTTCTAGAACCGGCGCTACCTCTGCTTCTGTTTCTAGAATCGGCGCTGTCTAAAACCACTTGTATGCATTTGCTAGTCGCCAGTATAATGATGTTTATCTCAATGTTTTCATGAGTATATTGAGATATTTCTCCCGTGATGTGTATTGTTTACTTGATCCAGGATCTACTCTTTCCTATGAGACCCCGTACGTGGATATGTGTCTTGATTGTGGTCTTGAGAGTCTATCAGTTCCTTTTTCTATTTCTACACTGATGGGAGACTCTATGGTTTTTACAAAAGTCTATTGGGTGTGTGTGATATCTTTTGGTTGTAAAGATACTCTTGTTGATTTGATAGAGTTAGACATGGTTGATTTTGATGTTATTCTAGGGATGGATTGGTTTAACTCTTGGTTTGCTTCCTTAGATCGTTAGACTCATAGGTTCATGTTCAAATTCCCTAATGAGCTAGTCATCGTATGGGAAGGTGGTTCCTTAGTTCCTAAAGAGAGGTTCATTTCTTATCTCAGAGCCCAAAAGTGATTTCAAATGGGTGTTTGTATCGTTTGGTACAAGTTAAAGATTCTTACTTGGAACAGCCTTCTATAAATTCTATTGTTGTAGTTAATGAGTTTCCCAAGGTATTCATTGATGATCTTCCTGGCATTCCTCTCGAAAGAGAAATTGATTTTGGGATTGATCTTGTTGTGGATACTTGTCCGATTTTGATTTCTCTTTATAGAATGGCTCTGGTAGAGTTGAAAGAACTTAAGGAGAAATTGAAAGACCTCTTAGATAAAGGTTTTATCTAGCATAACTGTCTCCATGGGGTGCTCCTATATTGTTTGTACGCAAGAAGGATAGTTCCATTCGTATGTGTATCGATTATCGTTAGTTGAATAAAGTGACCGTAAAGGACAAATATCCTCTTCCTAGGATTGATGATTTGTTTGATCAACTTCAGGTTACAAAGTATTTCTCTAAGTTTAATCATAGATCTAGTTATCATTATTTTAAGATTAAGGATGCAAATATCCCTAAGACTGCCTTTAGTACCTTGAATAGTCACTGAGTTTCTTGTCATGTCCTTTGGGTTGACCACTGCCCCAACGACATTCATGGATTTGATGAAAAGAATCTTTCCTCCGTTCTTAGAAATGTTTGTCATTATATTCATTCATGATATCTTAGTGTATTTCACCACTCTTCCGTGTTATAAACTTTGAAGGAGATATGTGGCCTTGATAGATGATGGGTTTGAATCCCCTAGTGAATGATATGAATGAGTGATTGAATGATCATGATATGTATTGTGTTGTATCATTATTGCATTTTGTTTCTAATTTGTGTAAAGGTTGCCTTGATGTATGTTGATGTGTTAACTTGTGTTTAGGCTTTCCTTACCCATCATTCGTGGATGAATGATCCAAGTGGGGGAGAATTGAAACACCTAGACTTTAAACCATTGAAAAACAACTTCATTTTGTATCACTGAGTTGGGCCCGACTAAAAACTTGAGTCATACCATTAGTCACAACTCATACTTACTTTGCCTTCCCCTTTCATACCTTGATCAGTCCATGAGGTTAACAAACTATGTTCTTTATGACATGACCATCCCTCATTCATAACAAATGTATACGAGTCATATACTACCAATTGTATAGTGCATGAACCTAACTTGAGTGGATTGTTTTTGTTACGGGTTTTCTATGCGGGTTAAGGGTTGATTCGTAACCTTTGGTTATGACTCAGGGGTGATGACTTGTACCCAAAATAGGTTCGTTGATCTAGGATAAGCCTAGGGTATGAGTTAGGGTACCACTCATACCCTAGGGTATAATAGCTATTGGAATCGTAAGGTGGAGTCGTACCCCTGCACGAGTTAACTTTTCACCTTTTAACTATGGTCCTTTTGGTTATTTCCCTTTCCTAAAACCCTAACCCCTCTTACTGTATAAGTCATTATAGCCTCCTAAGTCCTTATTTACATTACCCAAACACTACTAAACACTACAAAAGCTTCTTGGAGCAAGATTGAAGGCTAGGGTTTGGAGGTGTTCATCTAGTGTCAAGGAAGAGTCAGGATTGATGGCATGTCATCTTTTTTAAGGCATGCATCTCTTCACCTATCTAAATAATTTTGAACCTATGTATTTTATACTTGGATTAGTAAGTGTATATGGTGGTTTGGAAATCAAATGAAAAATGTTTTGTTGCTAAATAATGAATAATGTGGACTATTGCTTAGAGTTGTGTTTATATATGTTATTATTGATGATTTGCACATTTGAGTGCTTGTTGTTTGTAGTATAACCTATGAGTATTGAGATTCCCTAATGTTGATGATTGTTGCTTAGAATATGGCCTTGGTAAGGGCATGTACACAAGGTGTTTGTGTAAATATGTAAGTGACATGACTAACATGTTGACTATGTATTGAGTTAGGGCAATGGCCCAAATGTGGATAAATGATTGAAAAGTGATATTATGTAGGTAATATGAGCCATGTATTGTGAAATTCATAACCTTATTGGTTGATGGCTAATGAAAGGGTGAAGCCCTAGACATGAAAATAATCTTGAATTGTGTATGGAACCAAATGTGGTAAAAATGTGACATAATGTTGTTAATGAAATGTAAATGTTTGTGTGGGTCTTATGTAATGCCCCGAGACTAATCCTTGGATGTCACACGGTGCATAGGAACACAAATGATCCCAAGATAACCCTTGTACTTTCATAACCCGTGATCAACAGAATAAGATACAAAAATCTTGAAGAAATGAGCAGAAGAAAATTCTTTAGCTGATCATCTTCAAAACAAAACTATTAAAAATGATTACAACTCTTATTATACAAAACAAAATTGAAATCAACTATACCAACTCTACTAACTATATATGAAGCCTCTACTATTATTGACTTTAGGTAGCCGGGATATGACCCCTAGCTATCCAGAATCAATGAGACTGAATAAAGAAAACAAGATTCTACTCAAACTATGATTGACTCAAGCCCTCGAATCAAAAGGACTCATCACCTACTGACTGGAAGTTGCAAACTGTCTAATTATGACGTTCGCTCTACAATTTGTACCTACATTATGAGACAATGTAGCACATAGACATATATGTGGATTAGTACTTATGTAATGTACTGAGTATGTAAGGGTGAATGCATAAGTAAGAAAAACTTAATATATTCATATACTTTCAAATAATGCGTGCTAAGTGTAAATGACTCACCTTGAGCTTGAATAACTGAAAGCTGAAAATCATTGGTCATGAATAATAAAGCATACTGTATAAATCTTGTAAGCCATAGCACTTAGTTCTAAAATGTGTGCTTTGATTCTTTCTTTTAGGAGGTTCTTCTAACAGACATAAATCATGTGAGCTATCATGGAGTCCAACATCTTACACCCACATTGGTAGGGCTGTCCCACCCTTGCCATCAGATTACAACCTAAGTTAAAGTGATCACTATGTTGAACCTACTTATGGGTATTAAAATCTACGGTGGCACGTAGTTTTGGGGCATGAGACCTTTGAAAATACTACTACTATATTTCTTATATGCTCTCTCTTTAGGGAATACACCTTAAAATAGCATAAGGGTTTATAATGAAAACCAATTATGCTTCTATTTGCTTTAAACTTTAATCAAGATAAATAAATGTTGATTCCATCTCTTAGCTGAAGATTAAAAGATCAATTCTTTCTTTAAATATTGAAAATAGATATCTTAAAAGCATATTCTTCTGGAAATCTCAATACTCAAACTTAGGGCTTAAAATTCATGCATTAAACCCATGGTAATTCATATTAAAACCTAACGCTCAATATAATTCTCCAAATACTTCATTAATAACAAGTCAGAATAGTGCAATATGACTCATAATGTAAATCATGTAAGTTAAAAGCATAAACATAAGAACTTCTGGATATACTTAAATATTTAATTCTCATGAAAATCACATACTTCAAGAATATACATACTTGGGTATGAACCCTACTTCAAAAAAAGTGCATTAAATCTTAAAATCATGCAATTTGGGCCTAAGGGTGAAAGAATACCATTGTTCATAACCTCACATAGCTTAATAGGCTTGATTTGATGAAGAAAGCTTGACATTGAAAGCCTTGGAGATGATATTGAAAGCTTTTCTTGAGATTATTGGATTAGGAAACTTAATTATTGATTTTTCTTGATGAGGATGAATTGAATTTGATGTTCTTGGGATTAGGTTAGGGTTTCTTGGAGACAAAAGTAAAGGAAAATGGGCAAATAATGCTTAAACCGATATCTTAACTCGTGTTTTTACGACTTGGCTTGAGGGGAAAAGACTTAACTACCGCTTAGATATTTAAATTTGTACATAGATTACATTTTAAAGGCTCATCGCGATGTGGTCTAATTGCGGTGGCTTACTGATTCTGACGAATATGATCATAATATTTTGCTCGGGTATCGAATTAAGGCGAAATTAGTATCGTTTGCAATCTGACTCAATTATCGATAATTTAGTTGGTCTTGAGATGAAAAAATCCATATACATAAAAAGTTATACACTTTAGAATTTTACCCTTATTGAATCGAATACCAAACTTTGAACGAATCATAGGTTCTTAGCTCAACTTGACTCTAAGTGATTTATATGAACATTCTTCACCTAATAAGAACTTCACACACTAATATAAAGATCATTTCACATGCACTCAAATAATAATTCAAGAACTATACTAAATTACCTTCACCGCGATGCAGTGATGTGCCCATCGCTATACCAACCATGGCGCACCACTATTGAGGTGAGGTTCTTGAATCAAAATCCAAGAGTGATCCAATCCTTGTCTGAAAAATCCAAAAATCCCCCGAGATATACTTCTTACTTCCCTGAACTTGAATTAACTTATAAACTTACATCAGGGTTGGGAAGGCCAAATTAAAATTCCTCGAAGTTAAGAGGCCAATAATATGATTAAGTCTCCAATACTTAGTGACATTATCAGGTTCTAAGCCTCTTATGCTTGTACTAGGAGCTGAACTGAACTAAGGATAATACATGGGTATTATAATATCTCCCCCTTGGGAACATTTTTCTCGAATGATACTGACTTAGCTGAAATACTAAGGAAAGACTAAGATAATGCACATGATACTCACGAGTTGAATCATGATTTAATATCTGAATCTTAAACTAATGGACGATTCATGAATTGACCTGAATTCATAATTTCCACGAATGCAAACATTTTACCTCATGGAATGTCCTTACTCGTGAAACTTTGGGTAGTAAGACTAAATGGAAATTTGAAAATCTATAGACACTTAGCAGTTTGATTGCTAAACTAGATCGTAGTCTTTATGAACTTGACCATACGAACTGCCCATACTCAAATGAAGTATTTCTCCAACACTCTTCTAAGAAATTCTAATAATATTATGGAGCAAAGAATTTTGTGAACTATCTGAACAAGATATCTGACTAAGGAATCACGACATTGATACAAGTCTATAGCATGGAACATAGACATATAAATCATAAGTTAGGATAGATTTACTAGGCCTTAGGAAATGCAACTTCATAATTTCAAGCTTAGCAACACTTATCAAATACTCACTCAACTGTACTATTCCCCTTAAATACTATACTCATTTGATTCAACTTAAAATTTTTACATGGGTATTGATAAATCCATCTAATAAAGTCAAAACTGAACTAAATTCTCTCACCATGATCAAGCCTAACTAGAAATCACAAGATATAACATGCTACACCACAGTACTAGTCTAAACCATATGATTCAATCTTATATATCTCTTCCAAGGATCACACCTTAAGCATAATCTGCCTTACCGCTTTAATGACTAACTCCGAACTCTTACTATGGATTCACTAGCATATATTGCATTCCTCCACTTACATCCCACCTTGAAATTCAAGCCTATAATTATAATCACATATGAACTTCAAGGCGAACACCTATAAAGGAATACTTCTCATATTCTCTAAACTTCTATAACAACAACTTTCTTACACTATGCTTAAGATGACATACTCAAAATTCTCAACTAACAATGACATATAACAAAGATTTACCTTAATATTCCTTTATCCTTTAGCCTTAGACAGTAAAGCATGAATAATCTTTCTTATTGAGGGTTATTAACTCCCTCTTATCTAAACCATTGCTTATCCATTTTCATCACCACTATCTCAACATAGGAATAGGTCACCGAAGGGCTAACACATAAGTACCTGAAGCACGAAAGCATACTATACATAACTTTGACACTTAGCTGAGTCCTGAGCAATAGAATGTCAAAGGCATGGATTCATTAAAGAGATCTAAACTAAGGACATACATAATATAATGCGAATTTCACTAGTATCATGAGTTCTAAGAACTGATCATACTCTGAAACATGAGTTCATACTTATCATAAGCTATTCAACATAAGACTGGAGTTTCATAGATTTATGAGGGATGACTCAAATCACAGAGTGAAGCTGTTACTTACTTACTAAAAGCTTAGAATGTACTTGAATATACATGAAGTGATAAGCATTGTCCTTTGGCATGGATCTATCACGCAAGAGATGAATCACAATCTAATTCTCAGAACTTGATTTGGTTCTTTACTCTACCATCTCCTCCTTGGGTCAAAGATAATATTCTAAGCTTATGGGTCTACTCCATATCCTTAAGAATGAACCATAATTTATTTGTTCTAACGGTCTACACATGAATGTTCACTCACCTGAATAAACTATATCTAAACAATACTAACTTCATTATTGGTCACTCTCTTAGTACATACCATCCTTAACTTCCTTGAGCTTCAATAGTCATCATCATAGACTTACACTTTATTAACTCGACAAACATACCTACCTCACTAAATACATAATCTGTCTCACTATCTCAAATCACACCAAAAGGCTCAATATACGCTATCCCTAGTTCCTTAACATAGCCATCAAAAATACCATATACTATATGACTAGCCTTATGCACACTTAGAAATTAGAATTATCTAAGCACATATAAAACTTAATAATCACAGAAAATAGTTCAATCCACATATCACCTTGGGCACAGCTCTATATCATACCTATAACATCATACTTAATTACAAATAAATGAACTTAAACTCTTGTATACGCTGTTTAAGCCTACTAGATCACTTCCATCTAACTAGCATCACTAACCAAGAAATTATTATTTCCACTTTAAAGATCATTCACTCTTTAAACTTAGTGTCTAGTGCTAGCTATGATTAACCACAACTTCACACACCATTCTTACATGTCAAAACATCAGGAACCAGTAGTCGACTAGAACCTTATAATAATGATATTTGATCATAATCTTATAGTCTATCTAATTACAGTCCATAAGCACATCCCTCTTCCACACACCTCTAGTACTTATCAAACCATATATTTAAATTAACCTCAACTAATTTCTTTTTCACAACCATACGGGGAACCCTACATTACCAAACCATAATAACCTAATACCTTAATGAACTATACTTTTTTAACACCATAACATACCATTAAGATCTCCTTTCCTACTTCAAGCAGACCACAATTCACCTTAACTAATAACTCCTACTCTACTTTTCAAAACGAAAACAATACTACATTCATTACCCCTAATTTGAAACACAAGGACGTATTACCTTAACACAAACTTGATAGAATACATAAATTCATCTATATACTTTCGATCAATTGTCATTCCAACCTTTCTTTGTCACTACACTTCTAAACCCACACTTTAAACTATAAGAAGGTTCTACTACTTATAAATCATAACACTCTAGGTTGCAATATTCCCCAAATGCAAACTCTATTTAACAATCTAGGTTCACACTATTTCCTCTCATGATCACTATCTGTATTGAAGGGTTAACGATGAATATGAATACATATCTTACTCTATCTTAACTGAACAACACATAACAATAAGGAAATAACTTTCAAATTGAGTAACTTATAACACACTAGTGAGCTCCTCTCAAGCCCCTTGTGTGACTTTTGAAATTACTGATTGTAAATCTTAGAGCATCATCTTGGGAGGAATTAGAACTTCCTTATCATGTTATCTCAAGAGTAAGTCATAGATAAAGGATCATAGAGTAACACATGAATCGACAGAAGTTTCTGAGAGAACAACTTTATAACACGACCTAGAGCATGAAGAAGGAAAGTATTTTCTAAATGCCCTGTAGCCTCATGAAGAAAAAAACAAAGATATCCATACTATTTTTCAAGACTCTACTAGACACGGTTTAACAGGCATCCTAGCAAACTTGAACTCAGTGATCTGATACCAAGTTTGTAATACCGCGAGTCTACTCCCTAGATGTCACACAATACTTGTAATGCCCCAGAAAATGGGTCCCGGAGTGTCACACGGTGCTTGAGGATATGAGTAGCCCTAAGATAACCCTTTGAGCCATTTTTATTCAGTTCAACAGAAATCAAAGAGGTTTCCATAAATAACCCTTAAATATCAACAGACTAATCATCTTCCAAGAATAAAAGAATTTTAGAAAGACAACAAAATACGACTCATTAGTCAACTTTCAACATCTATACTAGTCTGACAAGACTCTAAGAAAATCAATAAAACCAGCGAGGCATTGAGACATGCCCCAACTGACTCATACTCAGTTATTAAATGTAAATGATTATGTGAAACCACTATAAGACATCATGTCCTCGAAACATGAGGACTCACCACAATAGAGGATGTAGAACAGCATGCTCGAAGAATCATTGTCGAACCTAGAACAAAGCACCTAAACCTATATTCTGAGAAAATGTAGCCCACATCCGAAGAAGTGGGTCAGTACCATGGAGAGGAATCGAGTATATGGGGTGTATGCAGCTATATAAACATCTTCATCATAAATATTTATAAAAAATATGCAGGATGTATGAAAGACTCACAAAGCCCAAAGAAAATTATCATATAAATGAGAGGATGAAATAAGTACAATAACACATGTGAGTCATCATATAATTTGTCAATCACTTTTAGTTTATCAAGAATATCAATTCTCATAATGTAAATATCATTTAAATCTTTTGAAAGAATAACTTTCACAATTCCACTTTCAAAATACTTCACCATTCACTATAGACACAAGGAAACACACACACACACTAGGAGATCCTATAACTGACATAAACCATGTGAGATACATGGAGTCCAACGTACAACCCACATTGGGGAGAGCCGTCCTATCCTTGCCATCAGAGTAGGAATATCGATATCAAATCAACATAAACTAGTAATTACTATATAAATTAGCCTCAGGCTCACTCCCACGGGAGCATGTAGTTCTAGGGAAGTAAGGTCACTTTATACCTCCCACTCGGTGCTAAAGATTTCTCTGGACTTAGCTCAGATTATTTCAAAGACAATCCACAATGAAACAATTTCAGTAATATATAAATATACATCAGGAGTTATTATGCTTCCCATCAATCAAAATCAACCACGTTGTGGATTTCTTTCACACTCGAGTTCAAAACAACTCCATTAAGACCAAAAGGTCAAATTATTTAAAATATCTCAAATATTCAACATCAACGTGCTTATAACACACACTTTCTAAAAAAACCACAATTTCCAATAGGGATTCGCGACCCAAATATTAAAATCATGATAAATATTGTTCAAGATTCATGCTTTATATCTTCACATATGTAAATTCATCTTTCAAAATCATAAACATCAAGATTTCATAATAATCATCATAAGATATTGGTTCATGCTTCAAATTCGTAAAAATCAAATAAAAATCATGCCTTTGTAAAGAAAATTACTTTTGGGAACAAGAACGAAAAAGAGTTAATGTTGAAAAATCCCACATACTTTGAATGATGAACTTTAGATCGATACTCGATTTTGAGATGTTAATCGTGCCTTTAAATGATGGTTCTTGGAGTTCTTGAACTAGGAACTTGGAATCTTGAATAAATTTGCAAAATTAATGAAGAACATTGGAGGTTCTTGAAGTTGGATGTAGGAGCTTAAGGTTTTCTTTTTGAGGGAATTTGATGAAATATAACATATAATGCTTCTAATAGGCTTTAATATGGGCTTTAGACGGATTTTGGGCGAGGGAGAATGACCAAAATTCCCCTAAAAAATCAAATAATTCTCGAATCTGTGCTTTGGTCGACTATTTTGATAGTTTAAAGTAGATCAACCATAACATTTTACTTCGATATCCAAATTAGATGAAACCAATTTCATTTATAAGAGAACTCTCATATCTTTCCGTTGATATATAGTATCTCACCCAGATCATTATGTATGAAGTGTTATGACCGTTTGAAGTTGATCCAAAAATTTTCTTTTAATAGGCTGAAGTAGATAGACCATAACTTTTTGCTCTGATAGACAAATTGGATGAAACTAATTTTATTAGAAAAAGGACTCGCAGATCTTTCTGTTGATATATAGTAGATCACCTAGATCATTATGTACAAGGAGTTATGATCATTTAAAGTTGGAACAAAAATATGCCAGGCCTTAGTACTTTTTCCTGCACGTTATACTATTTACTGCTATTCATAGTTCGATAGGAATGTTCATAACTCGTCGCTCGGGTGTCCGTTTTGGATGATCCAGATATCGTTGGAAATCTTATTCAACACTATACGCAATGGTGGGTCATAATGTATGACATTCAACACACAAAATTTATAATTCATTCTAGAAGATAGAACCCAACACGTTTACGCAAGAAATTTCAACAAAAAATTTCCTGGGGTATTACATCATCCCCCTTGGAAACATTCATACTCGAATAACGCTCTACATTCCAAGATTAGATAAGGCATAGAGCATACAGCTGAAACCATTCGTTAGACTCATTACCACATCATTTCTCACTCTGAATGCAACATAGAATGCATAAATTCAAGAAACTACAGCTGAACACCTAATAAATGACAGCTGAACTGCTGCAACTTTTATCAAAAGTGCATGATTTAGGAAAAAACGGCACCTTCGGCTTGATCGGATTTCGCGGAAAATAGGTGTCGGTACTTGGATCACATATCTGCCTTAGCTTCCCAAGTTGCACCCTCAACAGATTGGTTTCGCCACAACACCTTGACCAAGGGAACTTCTTTGTTCCTTATTTTTTGGACACTGAAATCAAGAATCTCAACAGTAATCTCATCAAAAGAAAGATTTTCTTAAATGTCAGCACTCACAGAAGAATCCATTACCACATCATAGCGAATATGTTTTCTAAGCATGGAGACATGGAATATTGGATGAACAGAGGACAACTTGGAAGGTAACTGAACCTCATAAACTACCTTACAAACACGACTAAGAATTTTGTAAGGACCAACATAACGGGCACTAAGCTTATCCTTCTTTCCAAATATCTTCACCCCCCCTCATGGGTGAAATTTTCAAATACACTAGGTCACCAACTTCAAACTCAAGGTCTCTCTTTCTAACATCCACATATGACTTCTGACGACTTTGCACAGTTTTCAACCTTTCACTAATCAACTTAACTTTTTACATAACCTCTAATACCAAATCGGGACCACTCACAGCCGCTTCACCCACGTCAAACCAACCTATGGGTGATCTACACTTCCTCCCATATAAGGTTTGAAACGGAGCCATGCCAATACTAGAGTGAAACTGTTATTGTAAGCAAACTCTATCAACGGTAATTGATCATCCTAACTTCCCTTAAAATCAAGTGCACAAGCTCTCAACATATCCTCTAATGTCTGGATGGTCCGCTCAGCTTGACCATCAATTTACGGATGAAAAGCAGAACTCAAAAACACTTGGGCACCAAGACCCTTCTGAAAAGTTTTTCAAAATTGCAAAGTAAAATGAGTACCCCTATCCGAAATGATAGACAAGGGAACTCCATGCAGTCTGACTAGCTCTCAGATATACAATCTAGTGTAATCCTCAGTAGTATATGAAGTATGAACAGGCAAGAAATGAGCAGACTTAGTCAACCTATCAACCATAACCCAAATAGAATCATAATGGCATCGGGAAGGTGGTAAACCAATCAAGAAGTACATATTTATCTCTTCCCACTTCCAGGTGGGAATACTAAATTCTTGTATCATACCACCAGGTCTTTGGTGTTCAACTTTAACCTGTTGGCATGTTGCACACTTAGCTACAAATGCTGCTATATCTTTCTTCATGCCATTCCACCAATAAATTTCCCGTAAGTCTCGGTACATATCGGTGGCACCAGGATGAATAGAATATCGCACCCCGTGCGCTTCATCCATAATTCTCCATCTCAGATCATCAACATTCGGGACACACAATCTACCCTGCAATCTCAACACACCATCTCCCCCTTAGGAGAAAACCTCTACTTTTTGGTCCTTGACTGACTCCTTCAGTCTGACCAAACTAGCATCTAAGTATTATTTTTCCTTCACTACCGAAACCAAGGAGGATTCAGAATTACTCTGAACCCCTATACTACCTTTAGCAGAGTCAAACAACCTAACCCCCATACTAGCCAAATAATATACATCACGAGCCAACTCATTTTACCTTCTAGCACATGCGAAACACTACCCATGGACACTCTACTTAGGGCATCCATCACAACATTGGCCTTACTCGAATGGTACAACACACTCATATCATAGTCCTTTAACAATTCTAACCATCGTTTCTGCCTAAAATTCAGTTCTCTCTGGGTAAACACATACTACAGACTCTTATGATCAGTGAAAATATCAACATAGACACCATACAAATAGTGTCTCTAGATTTTCAAAGCAAACACAATACCAGCCAACTCAAGGTCATGGGTGGGGTAATTTTTCTTATGGGGTTTCAACTGTCTAGAAGCATAAGCTATCACCTTACCCTTCTGTATCAATACGCAACCCAACCCAACTCTCGAAGCATCACAGTACACCACAAAACCATCAACACCATCAAGCAAAGTCAAAATAGGGGCTGAAGTGAGTCAAGTCTTCAACTCGTGAAAACTCTTCTCACCAGATTCGGACCACAAGAACTTCACTTTCTTTTGGGTCAACCAAGTCATAGGAGACGCCATAGAGGAGAAACCATCAATAAAATGGCGGTAATAGCTAGCTAAACCTAAGAAACTTTTGATATCAGTTGGAGAAATAGGTCTAGGCAAATTTCTAACAGCTTCGGTCTTTTGGGGATTAACTCTAGTACCCTCGGAAGAAATGATATGACCCAGAAAAGCAACTGACCTTAGCCAAAAATCACACTTACTGAGCTTAACAAATAAGTTGTGATCTCTAAGGGTTTGCAAGACAATTCAGAGATGATCAGAATGTTCATCCTTACTACGGGAGTACACCAGTATATCATCGATGAACACTATGAGAAACATATCAAGATATGGGCTGAACACTCGATTCATGAGATCTATGAAAGCTGCTGGGGAAGCAGTTAACCCAAAAGACATAACAAAAAACTCAAAATGGCTATAATGAGTTCGGAAAGAGGTTTTTGGGATGACACACTCCCTAGCTTTGAGTTGATGATAGTCAAAATAAAGGTCTATCTTTGAGAAATAACTTGGACTTTGCAATTGGTCAAACAAATCATCTATTGTTGGAAGGGGGTACTTATTTTTTACAGTGACTTTATTCAGTTGGCGGTAATTAATGCACATACGCAAAGAGCCATCTTTCTTTCTCACAAACAACACAGGAGCACCCTAAGGAGAAACACTGGGCCTTATGAAACCCTTATCTAGTAGATCTTTGAGTTGCTCTTTCAACTCCTTAAGTTCCGCAGGGGCCATACGGCAAGGAAGAATAGAAATGGGCTGAGTATCGGGAGAAAGATCAATCCCAAACTCAATCTCTCTATCAGGAGGTAGCCCTGGGAGATCATCCAAAAAGACATCAGAAAAATCATTGACGACGTTAATAGACTGGAGAGTTGGAGTATCAGACTTAGTGTCTTTGAATCTAACCAAATGGTAAATACACCCATTAGAAATAAGCTTTCTAGCTTTGAGGTAAGAGATTAAATAACTCTTGAAGGACACAGAATTCCCAGACCACTTAAACACAGATGCACCCAGAAATTAAAACTTGACCACTCGGGTGCGACAATTAATAGAGGCATAAGAAGAATATAGCCAGTCTATACCTAGAATCATATCAAAATCTACCATGTCTAACTCAATTAGATTAGCCAACAAGACTTTATGAAGAACGGTAATATGATACTTTTTATACACTTTTTGGGCAACAATCGAATCATCCACTAGGGTAGAAAGTAGGATAGGCTCAGGAATAATCTCAGGACTCATTTCAAAATTTACAATAAGCAAAGGTGTAACATATGAGAAACTGGATCCAACAAAGCATACATATCAAACTGAAATATACGAAGCATACCAGTAACAACATCGAGAGAGTCCTCCTGTTCCTTACGGGATGGTAAAGCATAGAATCTATTCTAGCACTGCCCGCTAGCATTGCTAGAAGAGGCACCCTAAGCTGGGGCTGGGCGAGTTACTAGAACTGGAGCACTAACAGTCTGAGTCTGGGTCTGAGGGGATAGTCACGACGCCCTTATCCATCCTGTAGACAATCTCTAACTCTGTGACCCATGTCACCATACTGGAAACAACCCCTCTTCTCACCCTAACACTCACCCAAATGAGCCTTACCACACTTAGGATACAGGGGATAATTTGGCTTACTGCCAGGACTGTACTGGGACCTGGATACATATGACCTGCTACCTTGCTCCTGCCTACCTATAGGCACAGAAACAATAGCAGATGATGGTGCTGGCATAGACGAACAATCCTGGTACTGAGGGCAACTCCCTCCCTGCGATCTTGTCTGACCCTGTTCGTTTTGCTCAGACCTAGATCTCTTATTTCCTCTTATTCTATCTCTATCCTTAATCTTGTTTGCCTCAATCTATTGGGAATGAGTCATCTTCCTAGAAAGATTCATCTCACTATTCAGCATAGCAGACCTACACACCTTAACCACATAACTAGACACTTCAGGTACAAACTTACTCATACTATCCCAATTATCAGCCACTAAGTCAAGAGCATACTTGGCCAACTGATTGAACTTTAGATAGTACACCCTAATAGTCATAGAGCCCTGTCGCAGGTTCATAAACTCTTCCACCTTCGCCTTCCTTATCTCCTAAGGGAAAAACTTATTCAGGAATGCATCTTATAACTCTTTCCAAGTTGTAGGGACAACTCCCTCACCTCTACCTTTTCTCCAAGCAACAACCCAGTCATAAGCAAGGTCTTTCAACCTATACGTAGCCAACTCCATACTATGTTCCTCAGATACATGCATCACCTGAGTAATCTTCTACACCTTCTCTAAAAACAATCGTGGAATTTTCATCAGACATGGACCCATAGAATTCCAGCGGATTCATCCGCATGAAGTCATGGATCCTGGCAGTAGATGAATCACCTCCCTACTACTGTGGAGCCGGGGCTGGGTTGGCCTGAACATTTGGAGTAACAGCTTGGGCCAGGACTAAAAGGTTGCCCGAAATTCAGCATGAGACACTTTTTCATTCAATGGGTCAGCGGGTTGAGGTTGCTGACCATTATTATTTCTTCTCGCTCAATGTGGAGGCATATTTCTGAAAGAGAAAAGGATGAATCAATAGCAGAGAGAGACATTTTAAGCACGATAGACTTCTGAAAGAAAAAATCACACTTTTTCCTAAAACTTCTTGTAGCCTCTTGCTCATAGATATGGAGCACTACACACCGATGATCAAGACTCTACTTAATGCAGCCTGTCAGACTCCTTAGGACACCTTAAAATCTTAGGCTCTAATACCAAGTTTATAACGGCCCAAAAAATGGGTCTCGGAGAATCACACGGTGCTTGAGTCTACGAGTTTCCCCAAGCAACCCTTTGAGCCATTTTCATTCAGTTCAACACAAATCAACTAGGTTTCCATATATAACCCTCAAATATTAACAAAGTAATCATCATCTAAGAATGAAAGAATTTCAGAAAGATAACAAAATACGACTTATTAGTCAACTCTCAACATCTATACTAGTCTGACAAGCCTTTTAGAAAATCAATAAAACCATCGAGCCATTGAGACATTCCCCAACTGACTCATTCTCATTTATCAAATGTAAACGATTTCATGATACCAACATCAGACATCACGTCCTTGGAACATGAGGACTCACCACAACAGAGAATATAAAATAGCATGCCCAAAGAATCACTGTCGAACTTGGAATTGAGCACCTGAACATACATTCTAAGAAAATACAGCCCACATCTAAAGATGTGGGTCAGTACCATGGAAAAGAATCGAGTATATGGGGGTGTATGTAGTTGTATAAACATCATCATCATAAATATTTATAAGAAATATGCAGGATGTATGAAAGACTCACATAGCCCAAAGAAAATCATCATAATCATAAGAGGATGAAACAAGTAAAATAACACATGTGAGTCATCATATAATTTGTCAATCACTTTCAGTTCATGAAGAATATCAATTCTCATAATGTAAATATCATTTAAATCGTTTGAAAGAATAACTTTCACAATTCTACTTTAAAATCACTTCACCATTCACCATAGACACATAGAAACACACACACACTGGGAGATCCTATAACCGACATAAACCATGTGAGATACATGGAGTCCAACGTACAACCCACGTTGGGGAGAGCAATCCTATCCTTTCCATCAGAGTATGACTATCGATATTAAATCCACACAAACTAGTGATCACTATATAAATCAGCCTCAGGCTCACTCCTACAGGGGCACGTAGTTCTAGGGAAGTAGGGTCGCTTTATACCTCCCACTTGGTGCTAAAGATTTCTCCCAGACTTAGCTCAGATCATTTCAAAGACAATCCACAACAAAACAATTTTAGTAATATATAAATATACATCGAGAACCATCATACTTCCCATCTATCAAAATAAACTATATTGTGGATTTCTTTCACACTCGAGTTCAAAACAACTCCATTAAGACCAAAAGGTCAAATCATTTAAAATATCTCAAATATTTAACATCAAGGTGCTTATAACACATACTTACTCAAAAAAGAGAATTTCCAATAGGGATTCATGACCCAAATATCAAAATTATGGTAAATATCATTCAAGATTCATGCTTTATATCTCCACACATGTAAATTCATCTTTCAAAATCATATACATAAAGATTTCATAATAATCATCATAAGATATGGGTTCATGCTTCAAATCTGTAAAAATTAAATAAAAATCATGCCTTTGTAAAGAAAATTTCTTTTGGGCATAAGAACGAAAGAGAGTTCTTGTTGAAAAATCCCACATACCTTGAATAATTCACTTTAGATTGATACTCATTTTTGAGATGTTAATAATACATTTAAATGATGGTTCTTGGAGTTCATGAACTAGGAACTTAGAATCCTGTATAAATTTGCGTAATTAATGGTGAACTTTGGAGGTTTTTGATGTTGGATATAGGAGCTTAGGGTTTTCTTTTTGAGGAAATTTGATGAAATATAACATATAATGCTTCTAATAGGCTTTAATAAGGATTTGTATGGATTTTAGGTGAGGGGGAATGACCAAAACGCCCCTAAAATCAAATAATTCTCGAATCTGTCCTTTGGTGGACTATTTTGATAGTTTAAAGTAGATCAACCATAATATTTTACTCCGATATCCAAATTGGATGAAACCAATTTCATTAGAAAGAGGAATCTCATATATTTTCGTTGATATATAGTATCTCACCCATATAATTGTGTACGCAGAGTTATGATCGTTTGAATTTGACCCAAAAATTTGCTTTTGATAGGATGAAGTAGATTGACCATAAATTTTTACTCCGATAGACAAATTGGATGAAAATAATTCCATTGGAATGAGGACTCACAGATCTTTCCATTGATATATAGTAGATCACCCAGATTATTATGTATAAGGAGTTATGATTCTTTAAAGTTGGAGCAAAAATACGCCAGGCCTTAGTACTTTTTCCTGCACTTTTTACTGTTTACTACTATTCATGGTTCGATCAAAATGTTCATAACTCATCGCTCGGGTGTCCGTTTTGGATGATCCACATGTCGTTGGAAAGATTATTTGATACTCTAAGTAATGGTGGGTAATAATATAAGATATACCATATGGAAAATTTATAATTCATTCTAGAAGATAGAACCCAACACATTTACGCACAAAATTTCAACAAAAACTTTTCCGAGGTATTATAATTCTTAGGACCATAGGTGATCCCAAGCTAACCCTTGTACTAGAATAACTCATAAGAAGCTAAATAAGATACCCCAATTAGCTGAGAATCTTCAAAACAAAACTATTAAAAATAATTACAACTCTGGTTATACAAAATAAAAATAAAATAAACTACCTCAACTCTACTAACTATCGATGTGGCCTTTACTAGTATTGACTATAGGTAGGAGGGACATGATTCTAGATATCCCAAATTAATATAGCGGAATAAAGAAAATAAAATGCTACTCGAACTATGATTGAATCAACCCCTCGAATCAAAAGTACTTATCATCTGCTGACTGAAAGATATAACTGTCTGATTATGATGTGCGAGCTACAACTTGTACCTAAATTATGAGACAAGGTAGCACATAGACATATATGTGGATCAGTACTTTTGGAATGTATTGAGTATGTGGGGGAGGGGGTGAATGAATAAGTAAAACAATAACTTATATATTCATATACTGTAAATGACTCACCTTGAGCTTGAATACCTAAAAGCAGAAAAATCATAAGTCATGAATAATAAAGCATACTGTATAAATCTTGTGAACCATAACACTTAGATCTACAAGCTGTACTTTTACTCTTTCTTTTAGGAGGTTCTTCTAATTGACATAATCCATGTGAGCTATCTTGAGTCCAACATCTTGCACCTACATTGGTACAGCTGACCTACCCTTGGCATCAGAATATAACCTAAGCTAAAGTGATCACTATGCTGAACCCACTTATGGTTATCAAAACCTATAGTGGCACATAGTTCTGTGACATGAGACCTTGAAATCATACCAAACTCAATGCTAAATACTGCTCTCATATTACTTATATGCTCTCTCTTTAGGGAATCCACCTTAAAATAGTATAAGGGGTTATAATAAAAACCCGTTATGCTTGTCTTTGCTTTAAACTATATTCAAGATAAATAAATATTAATTCTATCTCTTAGATGAGGATCAAAAGATCAATTCATTTTTTAAATTTTGAAAATAGAATTCTTAAAAGCATAATCTTCTTGAAATCTCAATAATCAAACTTAGGCCTTAAAATTCAGGCATTAAACTCATGGTAATTCATATCAAAACCTCATGCTCAATATAATTCTTGAAATACGTTATCAATAATAAGTCAAGATAGTGCAATCTCATTCATAATGTAAATCATGTAAGTTAAAAGTATAAACATAAGCACTTCTTGATATACTAAAAGCTTTAATTCTAATTAAAATTACATACTTCAAGAATATACATACTTGGGTATGAACCCGACTTCCAAAAAAGTAAATTAAATCATAAAATCATTCAATTTGGGCAAAAGGGTGAAAGTCTACCCTTGTTCATAATCCCATACCTTAATAGGCTTGATTTGATGAATAAAGCTTGACCTTGAGAGTCCCAGAGATGATCTTGAAAGTTTATATTTAGATCCTTGGATTAAGGAGCTTAATTCTTGTTTTTTCTTGAAGAGGATAAAATGAATTTGATGTTCTTGGTATTATGTTCGGTTTCTTGGAGAGAAAAGTGATGGAAAATGGGCAAATAATGCTTAAACCAACATCTTAACTTATGTTTTTATGACTTGTATTTAGGGAAAAAGACTTAACTACCCCTTAGGAATTTAAATTCATATCCAAATTGAATTTTGAAGTCTCATCACGATGCAGTCTAATCGTGGTGGATTACTAGTTCTGACAAAAATGATCATAATTTTTTGCTCTGGTATCAGATTAAGGCAAAATTGGTATTTTTGGAAAGCTGACTAAATTATCTATAATTTGGTGGGTCTTGAGATGAAAAGTTTTACATGCATCAAAAGTTATACACTCTCAAAGTTGACCCTTGTAGAATCGAATACCAAACTTTGGATGAATCATAGGTTCTCAGTTCAACTTGCTCTAAGTGATTTCTATGAACATTCTTCACCTAATAAGAACTTAACACACATAGATAAAGATCATGATTCATGCACACAAATTATAAAACAAGAACTGAACAAAATCACCTTCA
Source organism: Capsicum baccatum var. pendulum (assembly GCA_030864225.1). Taxonomy (NCBI): domain Eukaryota; kingdom Viridiplantae; phylum Streptophyta; class Magnoliopsida; order Solanales; family Solanaceae; genus Capsicum; species Capsicum baccatum. The sequence goes on from CM061560.1 coordinate 166,788,396, forward strand.
CCGTAATGCGGTGATATGCCCATTGCTATATCTACCGTGACACACCACTATCATGGTGAGGTTCTAGAATCAAAATCCAAAAGTGACCCATTCTTTTTCTAAAAAATTCAAAACCCCAAGATATACTTCTTACTTTCCTGAACATGAATTAACTCAAAAACTTATGTCTCAGGGTCAGGAAGGCCAAATTAAAAGTCCTCAAAGTTAAGAGGCCAATACTATGACTAAGTCTCCAACACTCAGTGAAATATTTAGGTTTTAAGCCTCTTATGCATGCACTAGAAGCTGAACTAAACTAAGGATATACGGGGTATTATACTTGAGGACCTTAAATTGAATTGTATAATAAATTGAGTGAAGGCATTGGCCTATTAAGGTGACTGAGCAATGAAGACTTGCCCGAGGACCATATAGTCATGTATAAAGTTGAACTGGCTAAATAAACCAAAAATCATAAATATGATATAAATTGTATGAGTGTAAATACATGAACTAATGGGTCAAGAGTTCAAATGGTGACTAATAACGACGGGCGATTTGAGTTCCTCGTCTAATGATATGACTAGTGATTTGATTTCCTAGTCTTATGGAATGACAAGAGTTAGAGTTCCTTATCTAATGACATCGCTTGTGATTTGAGTTCTTAGACTGATGATATAACTAGTAATTTGAGTTCCTACTCTGAAGAGACCTCTTGAGGTTAGACTACCTTGTCAAATGACATAACTAGTGATTCAAGTTCCTAGACAGGTGATGTGACTAGTGATTCAAGTTCCTAAACTGGTGATATGACTAGTGATTCAAGTTCCTAGTTTAATGACATGAAATAGCTAGTGATTCGAGTTCCTAGACCGGTGAAATGACAAGTGATTCAAGTTCCTAGTCTAATAAAATAGCAATGAGAATGGTCGAATGGGCCAATTTGGTTGAAAGATCTTCATTCCATGTCTTATAAATCAATAATTTGAGAATGCATGCTAAGCCTTTCTCCCTTGTGGAATAATATGATCATGTTGTGTATATCCATATGTATGGGAATATGTTCAACAATAATGTTGATCCTTGATCTCTTGATTAGAATGCAAAATACCTATATGTAAGGATAAGTGTGTGAATATGAATGGTGATGATGTATTAACTTATTGTTGAATGATGATGATATATTGACTTGTTGTTAAATGATGATGTTATTTAATCCTTACCTTTGATTTATATGCTAGCATTCTAGCCTCAAACCATCTACAGACCCTATGTCCCGACATGACATAAGGGCCATAACATCATCTGCTTTTTCTACACAGTGACTAGTAGATCAAAGTGATTCATGCATTGACTTTAGAGTGGTGAGCTTCCTTACTTTGGAAGACATTCATCCTTTGTCTTTTATATTTAAAATTATTTTATTTTGACATGGTTTGGCTATTGTCGGGGCCTTGTCCCGACATATACATTTCTAAGCTTTGGTTTGTATAGAGGTGTTGTGGATGATTTTGGACTTGACATATTTTTTTAGTTGTTGAACCATTATGAAATGGTTAGACCTTTATAAGTTATGTCACTTAGTTATATTTCTACTATCTTATTATTATTATGGTCAGGTTGTATTTGACCCTGATGGATTGTCGTTGATGGATAGGTTGGGTGAGCAGCAACCTTCGGTACATGTGTGCTTGAGGTGCCCATATGACATGGCCCGATTTCAGGTTGTGTCAATCATCATGTTAACCTTTAAATTATCTCTTTTATACATTGACATACATCACTCAATAACACATACTAAAACTTGAATTCATATTCCACTTATCGAAATACATGTTACATCGTTAAAGTGATCGCTTAATCAAATTGAACTTTATCTATGACCATATTTTGCTACTATTTTTTTGTTCAATATCGCCTTTTAATGTATAGTCAAGAATTTATCTAGATAGGAACATGATTCAATGGTATCTATAGATCATTGGTATCGGTAGACATATGTGTTTCTCACTTAAGTCTATAATAAAAGACGTCTTTTCAATATATAACAAAACTTCTGAAATTGGAACACCTAATTCTTGAATCTTTTTCTTGAACTTCGCTGGTAGAATAACTTTTGAGATTCTCTTTGGCTTTTGTTATGAATGATTTTCTTCATTTTTTCACTTCTCAAGAGAGATCCAATCTTTTGGGCTCCTTCTTTCTACATCATTAATGAAACCTTAGAATGTTTAACCCCGAATTCTTGAATTTACTTCATTAGCTTTGAAATATTTTTTGTTGTATTGATAAAAATTTTCTTGATGCTTTTCAAATAAACTTTTACATTTATAAAAAAAAAGAATCAATCATTGAGTCTATGTCTTCCTCTGTCTGTAATGGAACTTTAGTATCTGGAACTCCCAATTCTTAAAATTTCTCCTTCAACTCCACTCTTATCAGACTCTTCTCTATTGGCTTTTCAAAAATCATTTTTGACTTCATTTTTTCCTTTTCAAGAAAGATTGATCAAATTTGTAAGTTGAATTTCTTTTTATTTTCTTAAGTTAAGAAATAAGATAATAATGTAAGTCTTTAATAGCACCCAAACAAATATTTGGATTCTTCAAAAAAGCTTCATGTCATCAGATATAATACTAAATCAGCTCTTCACATTTTTGCCTCTTCCATTCTTCTTATTTCTCTTTGTCTAAAGATAAAATTGATTGATTCTCTCCATTACTAAAGGAGATCACAACATAACACAAAGAGAATTATATTTGGCTATCCATAATGTTCATCCTTAATGTTATCAATACAAAGACTACACGTATTACTAATTTCTTGAACCATATAATAATTTCTACACTCAAGAAAATAAACACAACTAGAAAAATTTATACAAGATATTTGATATTAAATAATCACATACACAAAGAAAAAGTGATAGAAAATACAAGAAGGGTTATAGTTATTAGTTATATTTTGGCACTATTAACGAGGATTGGGGGGGGGCTGAATTTTGTAAGTGATAAAAGGAATCTTAGCTCTAACCGGAGGAGGGATTTTTGAAAAAATAAAATAAATTTTCTTGTGTGTCAAGTCTTTGTGTTGTTTATAGTTTTGGATAGGTAACTATTATAAAGTATTATTTAGATATAACTTAATTAACTTAAGTAAAAAATACATTCATGCTTAAATCGGTCTTATGTTTTGATTTTATCTAGCGGGGTTTTTAATTGACGTGTTAATAATTTTTTTTATAAAATATTTTGAATCATTAATTATTATGAGTTACAGTACTTTTTCTTAATGTAATTTTCAAATATATAATCTATTTCTAAAACTTAATAAAAATCTATAGCCCAATGTAATAATCCTTTAGGTAATTTTCTGTGTTTCCACACCTTTTTACCATTTAGAGCTTTACTATAGCTTCCCTAAGTAAGTTATGACATGTTGGAGATGGTAGTTTAGTTATTGGGTAGTTCATTTGATTTTTAGAGTCAATTATCTATTTTTAAGTTTTTGCTATTAAGAATTGACTATCGAGTGTAAACTTTAGGTTAATGATCTCATATGCAAATTTTGACAGGTGCAACAGATTCAAAACTCTAATTTTACGCTAGGTGAACCTTTGGTTTGAGTCCCAAAGATTTTAGACTCATTTCGGGTTACTGGGTGAATTTTCATAAAAGTAACCTCTCTGTGGGGCCCACATTTCAATGAAATACCCAAGGTTCAAAATTGGATGGTGCTATTGAGTTTGAAATGTTGAATTTGATGAGATAGTATAGTTTATTTACATTTTTAAGATTCCAAATAAATCCTGAGGGGGCGATGGAAACTTGGCAAAACCCAAATTCTAGCTGGTGCATGGACTCAGCTGGTGCAGCCGCTTTAGTAGACCTTTGGTCACTTTAGCATCCAATCTAGGTACCCAGCCTGACACTTTAGCAGAGGCCTGATCACTTTAGCACACGTCGCTTAAGTGACGTGTTGTCTTCTTTATAGATGCCAACCTACGGGAAAGTTAGTTTAAGCAACCATGAGCCACTTTAGCAACGATCACTTAAGCGGTAAAGTGAACCCTTAAGCGGTAACCAAAGGGGTATTTATTTCACTTTTCACTCATTTTATCTCATTATTCTCAAGCCTCAAGACCATCAAAACCCTACAGATCTTAGAAAATTAGAAGATTGATCATAGGGTAATCGTAGGGTGTTGGTGAGCTCGAGAAAGTCATTTTCTCACCATAATCCTTAGAAGTTTTCATCTAATTCATAATTTAATCCTTTGATTTAGTGTTAAATCCCTAGTTTTCTAGTGTTTTAATTTTAGATTTTTTTGAGCTTTGAATTCATCCATTCTTAAGGTTAAATGACCTTTGAGTATAATGAAAAGTGTTGATGGTTTCAAAATGGGTGATTCTGTAAGCGAGCCCCATATGAAATTTTAACTTAATATTAGACCCAAAGAATAAAAATACAATATGGGTGTAATTATTCTTGTATTAATGTATAGATCACTAATTTCATAGTATGGCATCGTGTAGAGGCTTCTCAGAGGGAAAATCTCCAATTTATGGACATTATCGGTGTAATACCTTGAACTTTCTTTAAGTTAAATCTAGTCTCCAGAAGAGTTATTGATGACTTTCTGAATGATTAAAATTCAAATAAGATAGAATTTTCCCAATTTTGACTTTTTATTATGTGGAAAATTGAATTAGCTTGCCAATGATACTAATTTTGTCCAATTTGGTACCGAAGTAAAACGTTATGGACATTTTACAGAGAACTATCAAACTTCCCAAAAGTGACGGTCAAATTGACAGACCGTCGAGCCAGCGACAGATTGTCACCCAAACCTTCGTTACTAAGGTAGTAGTCCCTATTCTAGCCCAGGTACGACAGTCAGAGCGACGGACCATCGCAGATCTCGTTCAATGAATTCTAAGCCATTTATAAAAGGATTTTGGGACTTTCCCACCTGTTTTAACCCTTAATTATATTAGAACAATGCTCATAACTTCATTATCCATCTACAACATCAAATTAGGGTTTTCTGTAAAAGATAATCCCCAAGAACAAAATTCAAGTCATTCTTCAAGAAAGTAAGAGATTCCAAGTTCTTCAAGTCCAAGAACTTCAAGAAACTCACAACCCAGGTATGTCATGCGTTGATTCATGGGTTCCTTTCATCCATGAAGCCCAAGAATCACTTTTCAAAATCTAAGATTTGTGTATTTATGAATGTTTATGATTTAAATTGAATTGAAATTCATGTTCATGATGTTGTGGGGTTTTGATTCATGTTTGAAATTACATATTCCAATGATTGACCCTAGGATGTCATGATTTGCATAATAACCGTGATAAACCCTTAAATTAACACATTGATTGATGTATCCATGATTATTAGATGTGTTGATGATTGTATATTTAAATCATGCTCCCCATGTGTTCAATTAAGTGGCTATGTGAAGGGAAAGTTCCATACTAGTATGATAATATGAAATCCCCATTTATGTACAAGTTTATGCATGTCCAGTGTTTGATGAAATGTCTTAGTCAATGAATTATGGATATATGTGTAGACATTGTGGTTCCTTAGAACTTGTACTTCATGAAATCTTAAGCTTATTGTATTATGGATTGTGATATTGGTCATGTATTCAAGAAAGTCATGCTTTGTTAGTTTCCTTCTATCGAGTCCTGGGGGTACTTGTACCCAAAAATTTAGTTGTGTGCCTTGAATTAGTGTCACGTTTTCATGAAACTCTTAGTCAAGCCATTATCCATAGAATTTATGCAGTCTCATGACTCAGGAAAACTCTGTAATCTCAGTAGTATTTTTCAGTCAATAGAACTCAGTTAACTCATTCCAGTTCAGTTCAGTTAATCATGTTCAGTGTCTATTCAGATGGGAGTAGAAAATTAGTACTGACTGAACCCAAGGATGGGAACCCACCTGTTATATGAGAGTGTGATTCTTAGAAGCAATTCTTCCATTCCAGAACTATGTAGCAGCGTAGGTTGAGACATCATAGTTTGTTATATGTGGGTAGATGATGTGTCTTAACCTGTTATATGAGGGTTCCCATCTTTCTCACTAGAGTTACCTATGATATGAGGGTTACTGATAGATTATTGACACCCTTCCAATTTTGGGTTATAGATTGACCCTATCTCAGCTATATTGCGTTATTTGGGAAATGCCGGTTTGATGACTACTTCCTATAATTTCAGTTACAAAATTAGGACTGTCAGATATAATCATTCAGTCTCAGTAATAAAACTATGATAGTTCTATAGAATTTAGGAATGTCAGATACAGTCAACTAGAATAGCATAAAACTCAGCTAGTTCTATTAGAACCTAGATAGTCAGATATAATCGCTCTATATTAGTTATTTCAGTTATACTGTTATCAGTATCTTATGTTATCAGTACTCAGGCTCTATAATCATGTTATCATGAACTCAGTTATAGTTATTATGTATTCATGCATCCATTTTCACGTTCGTCTTATCCAGTCAGTTAGTATAGTTCATACATGTGAACCCTTTGCATTTAGTTTACCTCACATGCATACCAGTATATTCAATAGTACTGACACATTTGTGCTATGGTGTTTTATACCATAGGTTCAAAAGGATGAGCTCCAAAGCATCAGCAGCATTCCAGTGTCGGCAGTCAGAGTTAGCAGTGAGTCCTCATCCTTCTAGGACATAATCATTACTTTACTATATCATTAATTAATTTATTCAGTAGTTGGAGTTAGTTGGGGACATATCCCATCAAATCCTTGTTCAGACAGTTTAGTAGCTTTTGGACTCGCATTTTTGGAATATTATTTTAGTTGTTTTGGGTATTTCATACCCTCTCTAGATGTTATGTTTTATCAGTTATGTTATAGTTTTGAACCTTATGGCCTTTTCACCTTTGTTTTTGCATTTATACAGTATATTATGCAGTGTACAAGTACAAATATCACTCATGGGTTATCTTATGGTCCTTCGGGGACATTAGAACCATTTGGCATTTCGGGTACCAGACTGGGGGCATTACAAACTTGGTATCAGAGCCTAAGGTTTACTAGAGTCCAAGGAATCCTAAAAGCCACATCTAGTAGAGTCTTGTACATGGGTGTATTTTGCGCCATATTTATGTGCAGGAGGCTATAAGATGTTTAGGAACAGTTTCCCTTCTTTCAGTATTCGTGTCGTGCTACTGATCATAACCTTAAGTCAATCTCTCTGTCTAATCTGTTTCTCCCTTTCTTCTACAGAATATGCCTCCTAAAAAAGAAATGGGAATCAGCCAGCCCCTCAGCCCGAAGATCCTTTGGGTGATTATGTCTCTTATGCAGAGTTTAAAGATGAATTCACTACTCTTGATCGGTTAGTTGTTGCTCAGAATAAATGACCATCTGTCATTTTGGCCAACCCAATGGCCAATTCAGCTACAACCAGGATTCAGGATTTCACTCGAATGAATTCTCCATCCTTTCTTGATTCTAAGTCAGATAAGGACTCTCAGGAATTCATCGATCAGGTTCAAAAGGTTACGAACATCATGGGGGTTACTTATAGTGAAAGTGCGGAGCTAGCTACATATTAGTTGCAGGATATTTCTCACACTTGGTACAAATAGTGGAAGTTAGATAGGGATATAGATGCAGGGCCTATTGAGTGGGAGGAGTTTGCTACCACATTCTCAGATAGGTTCTTTCCCCTATAACTGAGCGAAGCTAAAGTGTTAGAATTTATCAACCTCAGGCAGAAAAACATGACAGTGAAAGAGTTTTCTCTTAAGTTTACTCAACTAGCCAGATATGTTTCTAATGTGATTGCAGATAGCAGGGCCAAGATGAGTAAGTTTATTTCTAGGGTGAATGATAGTATAGTCAATAAGTGCAGGTCTGCGATATTGAATAGTGTCATGAACATAGCCAGGCTTATAATCCATGCTCAGCATATAGAAGAGCCAAAGATTAAGATGAGGGAGAATCAGAATAAGAGAGAAAGGACAGGTAGTTTAACTTTGCTCATCCCAAATAAGAAGGAGAAAACCGTTCTCAGTTTCATCCTAAGTTATCAGTTCCAGCTCCTTCAGCTAGTTCTCTAGCTCTTAGATTCAGAGACAGTAACAGATATATAATGCCAGACTCTAAGTCTTAGGGCAATTTTAGAAGTGCCCGCACCTATCTTCTTTGCCAAACTTATGGCAAGCACTATTAGGGTATTTATAGAGTTAGCAGTGATATTAGTTTTAGATGTGGCAAGCCAGGCCACAGAGTCAGAGACTGTCCTTAGCCATGTCCTCAGAGTCAGCAGAATAATTTCTTAGACCAGTCGGATCGCCCAAACTAGTAGGGTGACACCTCTAGCGCTACTAGTGGGCAATGCCTAAATCAAATTTATGCTCTCCAGTCCTGACAAGATCAAGAAAATTCTCCTGATGTGGTTACTTGTACGTTATAGATTTTTCGTGAGCATATTTATACTTTTCTAGATCTAGGAGCTTCTTTGTGATTTGTTACTCCCTATATAGCAGGTGATTTCGGAACTAGTCCCGAAATTCTAGCAGAGCCCTTTTCAGTCTCTACCCCAATGGGTAAAATTTTCATAGTCCAATAGGTATACAGGAACTGTTCGATTATGGTATTTCAAAAAGTCACCTTAGCAGTCTTAGTCGAATTAGGGATGACTGATTTTGATTTCATTCTCGGTATGGGTTGGATTCACTCTTACTATCCCATAATCGACTATAAAAATAAAATAGTCCAATTCCAATGTCCTAATGAACCCGTCCTAGAGTGGAGAGGTAGCACTTCAGCTTTTCGAAGTCAGTTTATTTCCCACCTTCGTGCAAGGAAAATGATATCTAGAGGATATGTCTATCATCTTGTTAGAGTTAAGGACACTAGTTCTAAAACCCCCAATCTTCATTCAATCCCAGCTGTGAATGAATATTCAGATGTTTTTCCTGAAGATCTTCTAGAAATTTCTCCCCAAAGGGAAATAGACTTCGACATCGATCTTCTTCCAGATACTCAGCCTATATCTATTCTGCCATATAGAAGAACACCAGCACAACTTAAAGAATTGAAAGATCAGTTGAAGGATCTCTTAGATAAGGGATTCATCAGACCTAGTGTGTCCCCGTGGGGCATACCAATCTTATTCATGCGAAAAAAAGATGGTTTTCTCAGAATGTGTATAAACAACCATCAACTTAAAAAAGTCATGGTCAAGAAAAAGTATCCTTTTCCCAGAATCGATGACTTATTCGACCAACTTCAGGGTGCCAGTTATTTCTCTAAGATAGACCTCAGATACGACTATCATTAGCTTAGAGTCAAATAATATGACATTTTGCAAAGAGCTTTTCGTACTCGATATGATCACTTCGAGTTTCTGGTCATGTCCTTCGGTCTTACTGATGCCCCAGCTGCTTTCATGGACTTGATGAACTGGGTGTTCAAGTAGTACTTGGACATGTTCATCATAGTCTTCATAGATGATATTTTGGTCTATTGTCACAGTGAGTATGATCACACAAACCATCTCAGAATCGTACTTCAGACTCTCAAAGATCATCAGTTGTTCGCCAAATTTAGTAAATGGGAGTTTTGGCTAAGGTTTGTAGCATTCCTTGGCTATATCTTTTTCAGTGATGGATTAGAGTAGATCCTTAAAAGACCAAAGCACTAAAAATTTGCCTAGACTTGTCTCTCCATCAGATATTAGGAGTTTATTGGGTTTGGCTAGCTACTACAGACAGTTTTTTGAGGGATTTTCTTTTATTACATCCCCTATGTCCAGATTGACTGAAAAGAAAGTCTAGTTTTAGTGGTCAGATCTTTGCAAGAAGAGTTTTCAGGAGTTGAAGAATCAACTCACCTCAGCTCAAGTCTTAGCTCTTCCAAATAGTCCAGATGGGTTCGTAGTGTATTGTGATGCATCCATAGTAGTTTTGGGTTGTGTCCTCATGTAGCATGGAAAGGTCATAGCCTACGCCTCCAGATAGTTTAAACCCCATGAGAAGAATTATCCTACTCATAATCTTGAGTTAGCAGCAGTAGTTTTTGCCATAAAGATTTGGAGGCATTATCTCTATAGAGTTTATGTTAATGTGTTCACAGATCATAAGAGCCTTCAGTATGTCTTTTCTTGGAAAGATATCAATCTTTCTAAGATAAGGTGGTTAGATATCTTGAAAGATTATGACATGAGTGTACTTTATTATTTGAGCAACGCCAATATTGTGGCCGACGCTCTCAATAAACTGTCTAAAGGTAGGCCAGACTAGGCATTTGCTTAGTCTATTCAAAGAAGGGTGACATATAGTTTGATATTGGTTCAAAATCATCTCTAGTTTTTGAGGTGAAAGAAAAAAAAGATAGAGATCCTAACCTTGTCAAGTTAAAAGAGTCAGTCAAGGATCAGAATGTAGTAGTTTTTTCTCCTAAGGAGGAGATGTTGTATTGCATTGTCAAGGTCATCTGTGTGTTCTAGGTGTAGACAACTTAAGAAAGTGAATTCTTATAGAAGCGCATGGTGTGCACAACTCTATTCATCCAGTGACCAAAAAGATGTACCATTACTTGTGGAAGATCTATTAGTAGAGTGGGATGAAGAGAGATATTGCAGAGTTTGTGTCTAAGTGCTATACATGTCATCAAGTTATGATAGAGCATCTAAAGCCTAGTGGGTCCATGCAGGAGTTTAGTATTCCTACTTGAAAGTGGGAAGAAGTGAACATAGACTTTGTGATAGGTTTGCCTCGTACTCATCACCAACATAATTTAGTCTAGGTCATTATAGACAGAATGACCAATTCATCTTATTTTCTTCCAGTCCATACCTCTTATTTAGACAAGAATTATGCCAAACTCTACATTAAAGAGTTTGTCAGATTGCACAGAGTTCCATTATACCTTATCTCAGATAGAGGCACGCAGTTTACCTCTTATTTCTGGAAAGCATTCTAAAAGAGTCTTGGTACTCAAGTTCATCTCAGTACATCCTTTCATCCTTAGACAGGTGGTCAAGAAGAAAGGATCATTCAGACTTTAAGGGCGTGTGCAATCAATTTCAAGGGTAGTTGGGATGACCACTAACCTTTGATTGAGTTTGTATACAACAACAACTATCTTTCCAATATTCGAATGGCTCCATTTAAGGCTCTCTATGGTATGAGATACAGATCTCCAGTCGGTTGGTTCAAAGTTAGTAAGGCCTCAGTTATAGGGCATGACTTAGTATTTGATGCCATAGAAAAAATTTAGTTGATTAGAGAAAGATTTCGGGCCGGTCAGAGCTGACAAAAGTCTTATGTAGATTTGTGCAGAAGGGATCTCAAGTTCGAGATTGGTGATTATGTCAATTTAAAGATCTCTATCATGAAGGGAGTGAAGTGGTTCGGAAAGAAGGGAAAGCTCACTCCCCGATATATCGGTCCCTTCAAAATTTTCAGTCTCTTTGGCAAGGTATCTTATGAGCTCGAATTTCCTTCATCTGTAGCCTCAGTTTATCCAGTCTTTCATGTCTCTTTGCTTAAGAAGTGCATAAGTGACCCAATAGTCGTAGTCCCTACTTAGAGCATAAATGTTCAAAACAACCATTCATCTGAAGAGATTCTAGTCAAAATTCTTGACTACCAGACTTATAGACTAAGGAACAAAGAAGTCTCTCTAGTCAAAGTTCTTTGGAGGAATCAGTTCGTTGAGGGAGCTACTTGGGAGACAGAAGTAGACATGTACACCAAGTATCCTTACCTTTTCTCCAGAAACTCAAATCTAGCTCAAGGTAACAGTTCTCCTTAAGCTTTTCAGTTATAAACTTGGTATTAAGTACCATTGCGTAGTCAGTCATGCATTCATGTGTCAGTTCAATCATGTATTCAAGAATCAGATATACATGTTTAGTTTGATGAGAAACTCATCTTATCAGTAATTCAGTCAGGCAGTCATAAATCAATTACTCACGCATTAGATATGCATGTTCAGTATGATATATATCTAGTTTATCAATCATGTTAGTGATGGAGCCGTGTTTTAGTCATTCACGTTCAAGATATGCTTTAGTCTTTTATTTCTCCCCTCTCAGTCAGCCCTATTCTAGGATGAATGTTCCTAAGGGGGAGATATTGTAATACCCCAAACTTTCTTTAAGTCAAATCTAGTCTCCAGAAGAGTTATTAATGACTTCCTAAATTTTTAATATTCAAATCAGATAGAATTTCCCTAATTTTGACTTTTTATCAAGTGGGAAATTTCCAGTGATACCAATTTCATCCAAATCTGGTATCAAAGTAAAATGTAATGGACGTTTTACAGAGAACTGTCAGAACTGCCTAGAAGTAATGTTCAGATCGATGGACTATCAAGCCGGTGATGGATCATCGCCCAAGCCATTGTGACTAAGGCAGTGACCCCAAATTCTGGTCAAGTGCGATGTCCAGGACCGACAGACCATTGAGCTAGTGATAGACCATCACGCAAGCCATCTCTACTAAGGCGGTGAGTCCATATTCTGGCCCAGGTGCGACAGTCAGAGTGACGGTCCATCGAGCCAGTGATGAACTAGTGCACGATCCATCGTTGATCTCATTCAGTAAATTCTAAGACATTGTTCAAAGGGTGTTTGGGTCTTTTCCACCAGTTTTAACCCCTAATTATATCAGACCAGTGCTCATAAGTTCATTACCTATCTACAACATCAAATTAGGGTTTTCTCTCAAATATAATCCCCAAGAACAAGATCCAAATCATTGTTCAAGAAACTAAGAGATTCCAAGTTCTTCAAGTCTAAGAAATTTAAGAAACTCACAACCCAGGTATATCATGTGTTGTTTCATGGGTCCCTTTCAACCATGAAGATCAACAATCTCTTTTCAAAATTCAAGATTTGTATATTTATGAATGTTCATGATTTAAATTGAATTGAAATTCAAGTCTATGAATGTTCATATTCCAATGATTGACCCTAGGATGTCGTGAATTTCATAATAGCCATGATAAACCCTGAAATTTTACATGTTGATTGATGTGTCCATGATTATTAGATGTGTTGATGATTGCATAACTAAATCATGCTCCCTATGTGTTCAATTAAATGGCTATGTGAAGAAAAAGTGCCATACTAGTATGATAATATGAAATCCCCATTTATGTACAAGTTTATGCATGTCCAGTGTTTGATGAAATGTCTTAGGAAATGAATTATGGATATATGTGTATACATTATAGTGCTTTAGAACTTGTACTTCATGAAATCTCCAACTTATTGTATTATGGATTGTGATGTTGGTCGTGTATTCAAGAGAGTCATGCTTTGTTAGTTTCCTTCTATCGAGTCCTGGGGGTACTTGTACCCAAAAATTTAGTTGTGTGCCTTTAATTAGTGTCATGCTTTCATGAAACTCTTAGTCAAGCCATGATCCGTATAATTCAGTCAGTCTCATGACTCAGGAAAACTCAGTAATCTTACTAGTCTTTCATTAGTCAATGAAACTCAGTTAAATTAGTCTAGTTCAGTTTAGTTAATCATGTTTAGTGGTTATTTAGATGGAAGTGGAAAATTAGCACCGAGTGAACCTAAGGATGGGAACCCACCTGTTATATGAGGGTGCAATTCTTAGAAGCAATCCTTGTGTTTCGAAACTACGTAGCCAGCGTAGGTTGAGACATCATAGCTTGTTATATGAGGGTAGATGAGGTGGATTAACATATTAAATGAGGGTTCCCATAGTTCTCCGTAGAGTTACCTATTATATGAGGGTTACTCATAGATTGTCCTTACCGGTGGTGCGGTATTGACACCCTTCAAATTAGGGTTACAGATTAAACCCCAACTTAGCTATATTGCATTATTTGGGGCATATCGGTTAGATGACTACTTCCCAAAGTTTCAGTTACAAAATTAGGACTTTAAGATATATTCATTCAGTCTCAGTAATAGAACTCAGAGAGTTATACAGAATTTAGGACTTTCAGATGCAGTCAACTTTGAAAGCACAGAACTCAGCTAGTTCTATCAGAACCTAGACTGTCAGATACAATCACTCCATTTTAGTTATACATTTATTATTATCTCATATTATCAGTACTCAGGCACAGTAATATTGTTATCAAAAACTCAGTTACAATTATTATGTATTCATTCATGCATTCTCACGTTCATGTTATCCAGTCAGTTAGTATAGTTCATGAATATGAACCCTTTTCTTTCAGCCTACCTCACATGCACACCAGTACATTTAACCCTACTGATGCATTTGTGCTAAGGTGTTTTATACCATAGGTTTAGAAGAACGAGCTCCAGAGCATTAGTAGCTTCCAGTCTCAACAGTCAGAGTTAATAGTGAGTCCTCATTCTTCGAGGACATGACCATTACTTTACTATCTCTTTAATTAACTTATTTCAGTAGTTGGAGTTAGTTGGGGACATGTCCTATCAACTCCTTGTTCAGATAGTTTAGAGGCTTTCATACAATAATGTTCAGACAGTTATTTAAGTTGTTTTGGGTATTTCATACCCCCTCCAGATGTTTTGTTTTATCAGTTATGTTACAGTTTTGAACCTTATGGCCTTTCTGCCTTTATTTCATTATTTATACAGTATATTATGCAGTGCAAAGGTACAGATATCAATCATGGGTTAGCATATGGTCCTTTGAGGACATGAGCACCGCGTGGCATTTCGGGGACCAGACTCGAGGCGTTATAATCGGGCATTCTTTGGAATCTAGGAAGGATAGGCTTACTCTCCTTATATATAGATATTTATTATGGTAGTGGTATGATATTATACCTGTTTTGGGGTGGGAACTTACAATTTCATGATATAGTTAGTGAAATTTGGATCATTTTAGCCAATTAGCTAGCAGTATTTTGGAAAATTTGAACTAACTACCCTTTCCTTGGGTTGAATTGCTACCTTAACACTTATTTAGAACCTTATAAAAATACTATGGGACCTTACCTAGTTTGGGGTAAAAGTTTCCTTAGAATGTACTTCTGAGTTTAGAAGCGAGCCCCTCCAGCCCACTTTAGGTCAATATGATAATTAGATCCTTGTAGACCTAAGAGTCCTTCTTCCGTTATCTTATATAGATTCTTATACCCACGGTGGATTTATATATTTTTTGATTTTTGAATAGAGTTGCACCTTGTATTTATATTAAGACTGGTTCGAGTCTGACAAGTATGATATTAAGACCAGTTTGAGTCTGATAGTGAAAATACTATTTTTGGTTCAAGTTCAACATTGAGGGGTTAGTTATGATGGTTATGGGACCGGTTCAATTCTAGTGTTTTTGGTGTGGAAGGATCCACGATTACAATTTTGAGGTTCAGATATTTTATGAGTGTTATTGTCGTTAAGCCCTTCTTGATTACATCTATCATGCTTATGGGGGATCAGTTAGATTAATTACATTTGTTTGTACCTTCTAGGATTATGGGCCCATTTAGGATATACTTATAATATTTATTCGGTTGTATACATCTAGTATTTGGAGCACAATTCTAGGTTTGCCCTTTTTCCTTGATATTAGTTTACTATCTCGCATCTTATTGTACTTTAATTAAAATTTGGCTTAGTCAACCGATGATGTTTACTGAGTACCAATTATTTTAATACTCATGCTACACTTCTGCATCTTTTTGATGCAAATTTGAGTACTAGCTATCTGTAATGCCTCAAGACTACACCCTGGATGTCACACGGTGCTTAGAACCACAAGTGATCCCAAGATAACTTATGTTACTATCAAAATTCGTGAGCAACTAAATGAAAATACATGAAGATAGAAATACTAAGCGGAAGAAATGTCAATGGCTAAACGTTTTCAAAATAATACTTTCGAAAACATATACAACACTGGTTATACAAAAGAAAATTAAAACTAAACACATCAACTCTGACCGACTGTCTATGAAGCCTCTACTAATACTGACTATAGGTAGCTGGGACATGACCCCCATCTATCCTTAATCAATTTAATTGAATCAAAATAAAATGCTACAACTCTATCTAACTTTTTTCCTTGAATAAAGAGAACTCATTACCTATTGACTGGAAGCTAAGAACTATTTCATCATAGTTGTGTGAGTACAATTGATACCAACATTATGAAACAATGTAGACACAATGACGTATATATCGTTACTACTTATAGAATGCACTGATAATAATAGGGTACATGGCATAAGTAAAAATAATGTGTACCATAAGCGTAAAAAATGCATGCTAAGTGTATAGAAACTCACCATATTCATGAATAAAATTGAAAGCTAAAATATCATAAAGCATAAGTCATAAAGCAATATCTGATAAAGTCAGTGAGTCATTACATATTATTTCTAAGATTATATTTTCTATGGGAGATTCTCTTAACAAACATAAACCATGCGAGCAACACAAAGCCCGATGTAAAAGCCCTCATCGAAATGGCCTGATATACCTTGCTAGGGTATAAAGTCTTAAGCTGATCACCTATACATGTATGTTTGGACAAGCTGAATAATATAGCTATATGTCTGTTTAGACAGGCTTAATAATAAACCTACGATGATGCATAGGTAATAGAACTAGGGTATGCTAAACCCAAACTCCTCGGTGCTAGGTACTACTCCCAAATTATATTATTGCTCATAAAATATATGATATTTACCTTAAAATAAGCATATGAGTTGATAAGTCTAAAAACACAATATGCTTCTATTTTTGTCTCATAATCATAATTACATATGTGAATTTCATATCTTGTCTGAGATCATAAGATCAAATCTGAAATCAAAATAATGCTATAATAGCCTATAATTTAAAATAGTAAATCTGAAATCCTTGTAAATTGAGAGAATCATGCCAAAACCATACTTTTACCAAATTATGGTAATTTTGTCAAGAACACTAAAATTTACTTCATAAGAACTACTATTGTCACGATCTGAGACTACCCCCAATCGTAACATGGTGCTTAAAACCACAACTGATCCCAAGCTAACCCATGTACTGGCATGATACTTGAGCAACTAATTTATAATGTAAATACAAGATAAATTCACTAAGCGGAAACATAATCATGAGAAAAGACTGAATAAATGTAATACTGATAAAGTTTACATCATTATAAAACTGAAGAAAGAAACTTGAATTACAGGTAATGACTTTGACTGACTATCTATGAAGCCTCTACTATACTGACTATAGATAGATGGGACATTACTCTAACTACCACTAATCAATACATATAAATGATAACAAATTATTACATAAACTACAACTGACTAGAGTCTCCAAAATAAGAGAACTCATCACCTGCTAGCTGGAAGCTTTTAACTATCTTGTTATGATGTATGGAATACAAATGGTACCAACATTATGAAACAATATAGCACATATACATATATATGGATCAGTACTTTTGAATGTACCGAGTAAGTGGGAGTGGATGCAATAAGTAAAACTAAATAGCTGCATAATCTTAAAACATGCATGTTAAGTACAAGTAGACTTACCAAGAGAACGAAATCAATTGAAAGATGAAGTATCTTAAAAACATGAGTAACTAACATAATTTGATGAGCTGGTGAATCACTACACTTAGCTTCTTAAATTTGTACTTTTGTATAATAAGTAGAACTGAAGTTAGGATGCGGTAAAGCATGAATATTGTATGTAAATCTCATGTACAGCTGAATATGATGTAAAATTGAACTGAGGGTCATGTATAGCTACTGAGAATGAAAACATGAACATGTAAAACTGAGAATGAAAGACAAAGTAATATGTGTACTGAAATAATCAGAATAACTGATATACTTAGTCGAGTAAACCTAAACTTGTATAGACTGAGTACTGACTGAAATAGTGGGAGCTATCATGTATCTGGCATGCCATAATTTAAGCTAATTGGGGTCCAACTAGTAACTCCAGTTTGAAGGGTATCAGTACCGTTCCATGGGTTCTAATACTAGCTGTGTGGATCCACTTAACTGGTGTCCCAAAAGACTAAGGAGTGACCCTCTACTGGCGGGTGCTCTCATGAGATATGTGTCAACCCTCAAATGGAAGGTGAGCCCCCATCCTACTACTAAAGGTTCTAATACTACTACTAAAGGTCACACCCTCTATTGGAAGGTGAGCCCCCATCCTTGGGTTTGCTCGGTGCTAAATCCTACTCCCAATGAACTGACATTGTTACAGAACTGAACTAAATTCCACTAAACATCACTTCTAATAGTGCTCATCATGATCATAAATATCTAAGTATAACAATAAGATTTATAGCTTAACTGACTTATTACTTAAAATATGAAATCATGTAAAACACATAGGTATTGAGTGTTTATAATTTGCCAACACTGAATGATCATAAAATATGATATCAAAGATTAAAATTGTAGTATGGAATCATGGTTCAAGACCCAAAACATAAATATTTCACCAAATAATTAAGAAGCATGAGCTTGAACATGGGAATGTGTTAAACATGAGAAAACAACATAATTATATGGCTAAATTCATAATTTGGAGATTTAACATGAAATCAATGAAATATGATATGAAAGTTTACAAATTAAAACATGAAATAGCTTAATTAACTTTGAAACACTTATAGACATGGCTTATACTTGATGTAGCAAGAAATTTATGGATTAATTTCATAAGATTCATGAATGATTTCATACAGTAAGATAGGATTTATACTTTCAAGTTAAAATAGGGATTTTGGGCTCAATGGGTAGAAGGGACACATTGATGAATATCCCACATACCTTAACTAGATGAATTCTAGAAGAAAGCTTAGATATTAGAACTTGAATCCTTGAGTTCTTGGAAAAAAATGTTGAATTTCATTCTTGGGAAGATGGGAAGGGTTTTGAATTATGTACTTAATATTTAGGGTTAAGTTAGTGGAAATATCATGATTCAAGATCCCTTAAATCATTTAAAAATGATTAGAAACCAGTTACGGGTGTGAAAAGAGCTCAACTTCCTTAAACTAAGTGGAACAACAAAAATTTTGGCACTATGCTATTACTAGGAGATGCATACGAGCCACCTAACATTGTGCGGTGCAAGCCAATAGAACACCTCATACAGTGGCTATTTGCGATTGCCATGCGACACGCGGCCTTAGCATGGTCATAACTTTTTGCTTGGGTATAATATTAAGGCAAAATTGGTATAGTTGGAAATATAATACAATTATCTACAACTTGTTGGGTCTTGACATGCTAAATTCCACATATTTAAAAATTTATACAGACTCAAAGCTGACCCTTATAGAATCAAATATCAAGATTTGGCCGAATCAAATGCTCTTAGCTTAACTTTGCTTTAAGCGGTTCCTATGAAGATCATTCACCTCAATAGCACTGTACATAATATGATAATGATCATGACAAATTTATTAAAATATAAATCATGGGATTAAATTTTACACATGTAGGAACAATGTTTTGATTTCTAGATAAAAAATGTGGGGTGTTACAACTATTCATTTAAAATATGAGCAAACCATGAATTTTCATGCTAGATATACTTTACTTTATAAGGAAACATCATAACTTCAAAATTAGGTAAAGTTGGTATGAACCTAATTAGAAATTTCATAAAATTCAATTGTAAAAATGAACTTTTTGAGTACAAAGATGAAATTAAATCCCTATTAAAACCCGACATACCTTCTTGGTTATTTCTTGAAGGAAAGATAGAATTAGATCTTTGAAAGTATGAATTTTGTAGAGGAAACCCTTATTTTGGTGTTCTTAAGAGTTTGGGAGGAGAGTAAATGTGGATTTGTGTTATGGAATGAGGGAAAACACCTTAGTATTAGTTATAGGATCATTTATGACGTAGATGGCTAGTTTTCCCTCCGAAAACATAAGGGAAAAATGAGATTTTAGCATTGATGTGACCATTACTGTGACACGATATTATCGCAGAGCATAGGTAGCATTCAATGCTCTTATTTAGATCACATATAGTGCGCCACACCTTTATCATGAAGCACAACAAGCATGCCACACTCTTATCATGGACCCTTACTGGTTTGCTCGCAAAACTGCACATAACTTTTTGCTTCGATATCTGATAAAGGCAAAATAGGATGTGTTGGAAAGAGGACTCAAATACCTATCATTTAATGGGTCTTAAACTCCAAAACACTATATATTCTAGAATTTATACTCATTTAAAGTTGTTGACACTTCTTCGATCGAATACTAAAACTCAATCTATATCAAATACTTTCAACTCAACTTTGATCTAAATATTTTCTATGACCAAGATTTGCATTGAAAGCACTTTTACACTAGGAAAATGATCATGAGACTTATGTATGGTTAAAACTAATCGTTTTGAGCCTTTAAATATATGATGATCGGTTAGAATCTTAGCTAAGAGTTTGTGGGTGTCATATTGTCTCCGTCGATGTATATGCTATTACTAGTCGGAGTTTTGATGTAGGGCGAGATTTTGGAGCCATAGATGAGTTTGTCTCCTTCTGTTGTAGGATAGACTTTTTGATTGAATCTATTGTATATTTGATACTACTAGTACACTTTTTATTTTACTTGAGGCTCTTAAACAGACCTTACTAGGTCGTGGGATACTTTGTTCTTTCTCCTTATTTTTCTCTAGTTATGCTAAGACTTTTATTTTTTATGGCTTACAATCTAATTATTCCATAATTCTAGTATGAGTACCAAACATGTGGTACTTAGTAAGCAACTGGCGACTAAGCTCCAAAGATAATGCAGATATAAGTAACATGCATGCAAGAATGTAAACTACACCCAAATAACCAACAAACTAACATTATAAAGCTTATAGGGCGATAAGGGTAAACTATTCTATTCTGCCATACCAGAGACCCAAGCACTATACCGTATATCATTGGGCAATATACAAATTAAGGGAAGGGGAAGGATATACAGTAGTATACAAGGTCAAGGAATGAATATACAACATGGATATACAATATATATATATATATATACACATACACACACATATACATAAATAAAGCTAACACAAAGGGACAACCTAAAGTAGTCATACTAGTATCTTAAGGCCTCCTAATCGTAGTAGGAACTACTGCTAACATAAATAGGGTGTAAACCATAAGGCCTAACCATAGGATAATCATGCGTAGAAATATAACTCTAAATAAATAAATCAGAACATACCTTTAATCTCGATACTAGTCCAATAATCAACCTATCACAAACTAACCATAATATCAATAATAATATAAAGTAATCGGCTAGCTCGAACAAATAATGTCTTCATCCAGCCCCATAACCCAAAAGATCCAATTAGCACACAACACGTTGCAAGTAATACTCATCACCTATACTTATGCAACCCCTCATAAGGCTAATAGATATACATACATACTAGTGATAGGCGATGCACATACAAATATGTGGGATGGAATCTATCTTTGTCAAATATCTAAAACATCATTTTAGTATCAATAGCCCATAAATCATTCTTAAGGTGGTACGATTCCCGTTATGAAAGAATTCATTTTAATAAAACCCTTTTTAGGAAAACAATAGTAAAGCCATATTTTTAGTTCAAATCATACCATTAAGTGATCATGAATGTACCAAATCTATGCATGCTATCACCATTATCCAGACAATACCATTATAAGTGTCTAAACATCATCAAACTAAACCACACCTTTTACAAGGATAAATTACTTACCTAGAATCCATCAAGTTTCATAATCACAGCCTTGGTCCCAGTAATATATAACTGGCACACCAATATCATAATTAGGAAAAACATTATAATCCACCAAGGCTAGTAGTAAACCATATACTAAGGGTTATTAACCTCAACTATTCATAACATGCTAGCAACCTATGTTAAAAAGATTCTGGAAGCATAATAATTATTTTATCTTAAGGGTCCATTCACCCTTCTAATCATACCAAACTCATTATTTAGGCTAAGTCACAGTGTTCTACCCATAATCACATCCAACCATTCTTATCTAACATGCGACATATCTAATAACATTATCTCATGACGAAGAGTAGACAAAAGCCTATCTCAATGCCAAACTGCAAATCCTAAAGCCATCTATAAATCATTTGCTTTAGCTCCAAAACTGCAAAATACCGCCACACTATCAAAATAGAAATCTACAAGCTATTATGACTAAAATGAGATCCATATTGCTATATTAAGGGTCAACATCAGGGTCATGAATGGTCCCACAAGACTCACAAATGGAATCCAAAATTGAATTCAAGGTCCCGTCAAGTACAAGGAACAACTACTTAAATGTTGAGCAAAAATTGGGTCTCAAATAAGCCCATAAAATTTTAGAAATTTCAAGCCCTAAATCTAAGAAGTGTTAGGCTAGCTTAGCTTAGCATCAATGGATAATTTCCATTTTTTCCTCTCCTTGAGCTCTCAATTTGGTGTGAAAATGGTGGAAAATAGGGTGGGGAAAAAGAGACAAAAAGATTCCAAGTACCATTTAAGCGGACACTGGAGTGCTAACGTGCCTACTACTAAAGTGGTATCTCGAGCGCTTTAGAGGTCTGGCAACATTGGTTTGTGTACCACTAAAGCATCCCCTGCGTGCTAAAGCAGAGGTTCGCTTAAGCAGCCACATACTAATAAAGCGGCCTAGCCGACTGCTTATGGCTGCTTAACCAGCTCAAAAGAAAATAAAATGCACCACGGTAAAGTGACTCCCTGAGCTATGTGGTCACACTTGGTCCCAAATACCTGGTTTTTGCTAAGTATAAAATCGACTCCAATCGGGTGATTGGAATCCATTTGAAACTCAGTGCGCGCAAACGAACTATGTTTCATACCAAATTCTATATTTCAGACTCAATGGATGTATAAAAACTTTCATTCTAGATCGTTTAGACTAAATGTAGGCCCACACCTATTGTTCTATTTTTCATATAATTCACTCAATAGGTCAAAACGAGTTCGGAAGCCTTGTGACCTAAACTAAGGGTCCCCTTAGCCTAAGATTAATGTTTTAGAGATGATGGCTCTGTCAAAATTCTCATCTGAGGTCATCTACTATGAGTTTCAGCCCAAGACCAAATTTTAAACAAAAAAAACTCCAAAACAGGGAAATAAGCCTAAAATTTAAATTAACTATCCAATAATTGAACCAATAGTTTTAGAAAGTCATAATATGACTTGTAACTGCAGTGGGAATGCTAGAAATACCAAAATTGCATGCAAATCAATGTAATTAGCTAAGGATTCATTAAAGTATCCACTACTAAAAGGACTTTTGTTCACAAAATTCAATGGATAGAAGAAGCAGAAAAATTCAAAGGGTTGAGGTACTGCCCCGCGTGCTTCGAGTACAACTTCCAGATAACCTCCAAGAAGATACAACATTTCCAAGGAATTTTTCCATAGGTATCCCTTTTTCAACAAACGTTCTTACATCAATTCTCAAACAACCAAAACTTAACTTCAACCAATAACTTATTTCCAACTGAACTGAGGAAGGCTAATGTTTATGAAACATAAACATGATTTAGTGATGCCACACTAATATCAGCAGAACCAAGCAAAAACTTATCCAATTCTACATAATCTAAGGCATGAGCTAGATAATCAACTCCAAAATCCAAATATAACCTTCTCTTGCCTTTCTAAACTTGATATCCACTCTAACCAAAAAGAAAGTCACTCGAGTCCTGTCCGCCCAACTGCATCATCATAATCTCAAAGAAGTAAAGCTAATCCATTGGAAATAGTGAGAAAAATTCCATAAAGCACTACCTTGGCACACAAATTTAGATAACCAAGGTCTGCAATCCATGCCACTGCTACACGAGGTTCGAATGACCCTTAAAATGAATAGCTAGTAGTACAAAGCAAAAATACTAACCACTGAATGATCCACCCCAGAAGGCCCCATTAACTGAGGATGAAACCATGATGAATCTAACTCAAGCATACTACTCCTACTGAGTAGATCATCTAAAAATTTTGAAAAAAAATTAAAGGTCAAGGTCAAAGCTGAAGGAATCAATATTGTGCCAATGGACTATAATCTTAACACCTATTAACCACAATCTATCTGAAGAGAAAAAGACCAAGTAGGTGGGCTAATGGTAGACATCCAGCCAATAGGTGAAATCTAAATATAGACAAGTCTAGAAAGAAAGGTTGGACCCAAGCTCTACAACTTCAAGCTAAAATCTTGGCACCAAGGTTGAATCATTCGATCTCAACTATGGAAAATTACTCTACAGATGGGTAAGTACCCACACTCTATATAACAATCCTGGAGTTGTCATTCTAAGGTGTCAAATTTAAAATTGAGCTAACAATTCCGATCTAATGAGAAATACCCTATTTTCATTAGTATCCAAATCAGACACATTTTTACTGAATCATGTTGGAACTAAAACTGAAGCATAGCTGAAGCAAAATCACCATGAAGGATAAATTACCGGATGAAAACAAAGCAATATCCTCTATATTTATCAGAGGGAATGAACTACCAAAATATGCTTAAGAATTTACCAAGGCCGCAAAATGTACTAGAGATAACCAAATACTCTAGAAACTTAGAGAAATGCAACCATAGTTAGAAAAAGTTGATACGTCCAATACTCCATATCAATAATGAACACCCAATTACCAACTTAGGAAGCATTCACAGGAAAGATCAACCTATCTCTAACTCTCTTAAATCTACTAGACCAAGAACTACGTTGTGGAACGAACAGAGTATCCAACTTCACTCTAATACTAAGATCAAAGCTACCACCAAGATGTGAACCAACAAACCTAAAAGGTAAACTTGATACCTATCGATATTAATGTCAAGGCCTCTACTGGGTTATAAACTGGTCAAATCGATATAATGGACCCCAAATTGGTCAACCTAAAAAATAGTCTATATAACCCCATCACTAACTCTAGAACCACAATTGAAAGATGAGAGGTCAACTTACCTTCAATTCTAATATTCACTCCACAACCGATCTATACTAGCCAATATAAGAGGAAAATAACCAACCTCACCTTGCTACAAGAGAGAAATTATCTAGCTAACCAAGTCGCCAAGCCAACGAATAAGAACTGTGAGGTAATTCTTACTTGATAATGCTAGTCTAGTCTTGTTTTAAGTATGGACCGATTATTGTTAAACAATGATAATAATTACAATAGCAATATAAACATCAATATAAAAGGTAGGTGGTAACCAAAACTTAAAATCAATAACAAGTAACACTCTAGGCCATAAGAAGGCCGATGTGCCAAGGTAAATAGGATTTAAACCAAAATAGTACACCCTCAAGAAAATATTAACATTGATCTTTTCCATCAAGAATTAAAAGAAATTATCTGTAGGGATATTCATATAATCATTAACTCTATATTAAAGCACACAATAATCAATACAATCTTACCAAAGCATATATCTGTGAGAGGTACAAAAATCCTAATGCACACAAATAAAAGGGTAAAGGCAGAAAATAAAAAGTGCACCTATCGCAGTGGAATCTAAAGTCACATGCTTGACGTGCCCAAGGAAGAACAAATTTGAGTGGGTCTAAACTCAAACTGAGCATCTGAATCATCAGCTGAGGTGCTAAGTGCACTACCTCTAATTGAAGGTGCCACAAAACAATAAGACTGATCTAGATGAGATAAATGACCAATAAGTCCACACCAAGTTCTCTCTCAAGACTAATTATTAATCTCTCTACAATCGTAGCAAACCCTAGAAGCCCTAACTTTGTGATAAACACAGGTTGACCCTAACTAGTTGACCAACTAATGCCGAGGTCACTCCCTAATTAAATGAACATCCCCCCCATAAATATAACACATCTCAGGAGCCCTAGTCATGCAGGGAACAAATGCTAATTCTATTTGAGCAACTAATTTATATCTAGGGCACTCTCTAGACCAATGACCAATCTTTATACAACTACGATAAGCTCTTAAAATATTTAAAGTTTCTACCCCTCCTGATCTTAAATGGCCACCAAGGCCTGAAGACCCATACCTAAATACTCTACAAGGTCCAATGATAACTCTTTCTACTATGATTACTATGACTAATCTGAGAGCTGCCCATATTCTGAAATGTTACACGTATAGAATCAATAGGTTGTAAGCAAAGTTGACCTTCATCAAAAGGACCCTCACTCCCAGATAGAATAACACCAGCACTATACTGATGACATAGCCTCTTACTGCCACCTCTATAAATCTCAATATAGGATCTCTCTATGACCCTCACATGGCCAATAACGTGAGAAAAAGAAGACCCAATTGCTATCAACTACTTTAATGCCAAATAGAGTGGTAGATATAATCCTCTAATAAATTTATGTACCATATTATGCTTGAAAGGATATAACATAAGAATATTCCTAGACCACTCATGAAACCCAATCTCGTACTCCAAAATGGATAGGTACCCTACTGAATACCAACAAACCCAACTCTGCCTTAAGAACTACTTGAAGAACCGAATATTATCCCTGGCTATGAGGTATCCATAAAAAAAACTTAGTATCCCCATTATTGAATCTTGAATGTATAAAGTAGTTAAAAGCTCTACCGGAGCAAAGGATCACCCCAGATCCTTTGACTAACGCTGAAGATCCTTGACACTCATCCCTTATCCCTACTCCAAAGCTGAGTTGAATATTTACAAACACGTGTCAAAGTTCTATTCACATCTATTGATAACCTTGCATTGTCCACCTTGGATAGAATATAGTAAAAAATATACTTGAGGCTCATAGGCATATAGACACATGAAAAAGAGTCAAGAGTAGAATTTTCTAAGAATGCCTTATAGCCTCTTGAAGATAGGTTATGTATGTATTTACACTAATCCATAGGATTCTACTAGACACTAAGCTCTTATACCAATACGCTGATAAATCCTAGCTCTAATACCAATTTGTCATGACCCAATTTCTCAAGTTACGCTGGCATCTACTATATCTCGCTAGTAGGTAAGCCAACCCACTGTCTGGAACTACTATTAATCGACTACCAAGAGAAAATAAGGAAAAATGTGGAAAAATATAGTAAAAGACTAAAATATATAAGATAGTTCCAAAACCTAGAGAAATTAGTAGAATAGCTTCTAATATAATGATAAGATTACAAAATAAGGTACTAATGAACATACAAGTACAATACAACTCTGAATACAACATAGAGATCAGTCTAGTACATAAGAGAGAGAATAGCAATACTGCAAACACTAGGAGCTCACCCTAAGTCTCCTGACCTTAGTTGCTCCACACGACACACACGATAATGATGATAACTCATAATATTACTTACAGGATATAGAAGTGTAGTATGAATACCAAACATGTGGTACTCGGTAGGCAACTGCCTACTGAGCTCTAATGAAAATGCAAATATAAGTAATTTGTAAGAAGGAAAGTAAACGACACACATATATCTAAGAAACTAATATAGTAATGCTAATGAGGAAATCAGGGTAAACTATACTATTCTTCCATACCCAAAAACCCAAGAACTACACCTTACATAACTAGCTAATATACAAATTAAGGACAGAGAAAGGATATATAGTAGTATACAAGGCCAAATATTGGATATACGACATGAATAAATGAAGAAAGGGAGGGATATACGGTAATACATGCATACATAGATACAAATATACATGCATACATATATATACACAAATAAGGCTAACTCAAATGTACAACCTAAAGAAGTCATAGTAGAATCTCAAAGCCTCCTAATCATAGTAGGAACTAGTGATAACATAAACAGGGTCTAAAACCATAATTCCTAACCATAGGATGCTCATGTGTAGTAAAATAATCATAAGACAAAGAAATTAGAATCATATTATGAATCTCAGTACTAGACCAATAAACAACCTGTCACAAACTAACCATAATAACAACAATAATATAAGTAACCGACTAGATTGGACAAATAATACCTAAATCTAAGTCCCATAACTTGAAAGGTACAATTAATATACAACACACCACAAGCAGTTCTCATCACCTATACTTATACAACCCCCATAAGGTTGATAGATATGGGTGTATACTGGAGAAAGGAAATGCATATATTTGGATGAATACAAAGTAAATCTATAATACCATAACCAATATAAGTATCAAAAAGTAACCCAATGTATAAACATCCTCTAACTCGAAGACTTGAAAAGAAAGGACCTACATCTAAGTCTCATCTCTGATATGATGACTCAAAGACGAAAGGGCCCCTAGAGGATTTAGGAGTACCTATATACACTACCTTATTCCTGATCTAGGATTTCTAACAACCATCATCATCATTAATCTAATCCATCCAGTACCGTAGGTATATATATATGTGTGTATAAGTCACAAAATTAAACCATGGCTAAAAGAGTGTAAGTTTATAAATTCATTGCCTAATGTAAAAGTATAGAAACGGTCAGAGTCTCTCTCGACCAAATTAAATAGTTTTAGTAAATTCATGAACCAAAATCTATCTCAATCAAATCTCCAAAACATTATTTTTATCCTCAAAAGCCCATAAATCATTCATTAACGTGGTATGATTCCCATTGTGAAATAATCTATTTTAAAAGTGAAAAGTGGGAATAAATTCATTTTTTGGAAAACAATAGTAAAACCATAATTTTAGTCAAAATCATACCATTAAGTAAGAATGAATGTACCAAATCTATACATGCCATCACCAATATATAGAAAATACATTATAAGTATCTAAACATCAATAAGCTAAACCACACCTTTTACAAGGGTAAATTACTCTCCTAAAATCCATCTAATATTATAATCACGACCTTGGACCTAATAATATATAACTATACAATGATATTATAATTTAGGAAAATATCATAATCCACCCAATCGAGTAGTGAACCTTATACTAAGGGTTATTGGCCTCAACTATGCCTATCATGCTAGAAACCTAAGGTAATAGGATTTGGAAAGCATAATAATTTCATCTTAAGGGTCGATTTACCTTTGTAATCCCTGAACTCATAATTTAGGCTAAGTCACAGTGTTCTACCCATAATCATATCCTAATATCCCAATCTAATATGAAATATATATATAGTACACCATCTCATGAAGAAGAGCAAACAAAAGCCTACCTCAATGTCGATATGCAAATCCTTGAATCATCCATAAATTGTCCACTCTTTCTCCATGACCTTAAAATATTTCCATACTATAAAAATAGTAATCTGTACACCACTACGAGTAAAAAGAGACCCATATTTCTATAATAAGGGTTGGGTCAAAATTTGGGTTAAGAATGGGCCTATGAGGCTCACAAATGTAATCCAAAATTAAATTTGTCATGAGGTCCCTCGAAGGACTTCAAATGTGTGCTCGAAATTTGAGAACAAATGGAGCACAAATCGGTTTTCAAACAAACCCTTAAATTTTAGGAATTTCAAGCCCTAAATCTAAGAATTCACCATGAATTAGGATGCAAATTTAAGAAAAATTAATGGGAAATGATCAAGGTGTATTAGGATGTCTTACAATAGCTTCAACGGATAATTTACCACTTTTTTCTATCTTCGGGTTCTCAATTTGGTATGAAAATGGTGGAAGAAATAGTGAAAAATTGGGTGGTCAAAAGGAGATAAAAAGCTTCTAGGTGTTGCTTAGGCGGACACTCGAGCGTTGAAGAACGTACCACTAAAGAGGCATATCAACCACTTTAGCTATTTGGAAGCATTGGTACGGGTACAATTAAAGTAGCACCTAGGCATTAAATTAGGGGTCCACTAAAGTGGCCACCCTACTACTAAAGCGGCATAGTCGGCTGCCTATGGCTACTTAAGCAGCTCAAGGGGCAATAAAGTGGCTCCTTTAGTACTTGAGTAGTCGTACTACATACCAGATACCTACTCTTTTCTAAGTCAAAAATGGACTTTTATCAACATTCCAAACTCAATGAAACTATCAATACTTTCATCCAAGATATTTTTGATTAAATATAAGGCCCACACTGATATTTCATTTTTATATAATCCGTCCAATATCCCAAAATGAGTTTGAAAGCCTCGAGACTTGAACCAAGGATCGCTTAAGCTTAAAATAAATATTTTAGAGATGATGGCTTTATTGTAATTCTCAACCGAGGTAATCTACAAGGAGTTTTGATCTGATACCAAATCTTTAAAAACAAAATCTCCAAAATAAAGATATGATCCTAAAATCCAAATTATTTAAGAACTGAACTGAAAGCTCCCGAACATCACAAATGACCTATAAATATTTTGGGAAGGATGAAAATACTATAAATACATAGAAATTGAGGTAATAAACTAGAGAGTCATTGCACGGCCCTTTTTATCGTTATGAGTAAGTAACATACAAAAGTTTTGATTAAGACTTTATCACAACCCAATTTATGAGTCATGATGGCACCAACTATAACCCACTAGTAGTTAAGCCAGACCGTAGCCCAAAGCTATAAATAATGGGCTAAATTGGCAGAAAATTACCTAAAAGCTAGAATTCAACAATAAAGGACTCATAATAATAAAAAGGTAATAAAGATAGTGTCAAAGATAGACAAAATACCGACAACCACAGCATGACTTAGTAGTGTCTGTACAAGATCTACTACTGATTAAACATAAGTGTTAAAATACTAAAATATAATCTATCTTCGAAAATGAAAAACTAGACATATATAATAGTAGGAATAGGGGGCAACTTAAACTCTGAGAGCTCACTCTATCTCTAAAATCAACTTTGTACGAATGTCTCATCAACTATAGTTACTAGTTCTCGAATCTACATCAAAAAGGTATAGAAGTATAGTGTGAGTACAAAAACCACAGGTAATCAGTAGGAATCTTCGACTAACTAAGCTAAATCATGATTTAAATATGATATAATGCTAGACAAATAAGCTAAGTCAAGGTAAATGGGAAAACTTAGAAATAATCTCCAACATTATGGTGCATAAATAAATAAGTAAATTTGGGATAGTAGCATAATGATCGTGCAATTATAACTACTAAATTGGCCCTTATAAGTCAAAAAGTGCACAAATATAAATAACCTAATGCAAGCGCCCATAAGCCCGAAGGGTGCAATCAATGGAAAGTAAATAATTGAAGATACATAAATATACTGAACATCAATTATAACCATGAAACCATCCATACCATATCATATCATAAATAAACTTCCAATTCTGAACTTATACCAGAACTCAATAACTTTAGCAACATAACATCGCTCACCTGACTTGAAATATAACTCACATTATATATATCATCATTAATTGTTAAACTTGAATCGAAACTTATATCATCAATATAATCAACAGCTGATGGACTAGAATCAAAACTTATATAATCAACAAACCACTGAGTTTTCCCCCAAATTACCACTAACTCAAAATTACCAAACTAACATTACAATTAAGTATCTAACCTTGTCAAAGTCCCCAAATAAGCATTTTGAAGGTATAACTTGCATAGTCTATAAAAGATAACATAAGTCATAGCCTAAGGTAGGTATAACTTGCATATAGAAGTCTATAAAAGATAACATAAGTCATGGCCTAAGGTAGGTCAGAAGGGCCCACTTTTAATCCCCAAAATCTATTTTAAGGCAAATTCTACCCCAGGCTAGACTAAGATATCTAAATTCACTTCTAGCTATTAAATAAGCCCTACATTGACCAAAGATAGTAATTCTACCAAAAAAATAAGCAACTAAATTAATTATCCCTAAATTATGATTTTAAGATAGCCTAATGAAACATCCTGGGTTTTGACCATTAGAAAATTTCCTGGAAATCCGTTCTCCAAACCCAATACATTTCATGGGTACAAGTTGTATACTGGGGTACTTATGGTATGGTCCTATCATATGTTGACTAGTGTTAGTTGGTAGGATGGTTTTGGTCACTGGAATGGATATGACTTATAGGTGTAAGTCTTAAGGGCTTAGTATGAGTCGTATCAAAGACTCGTATAGTAGGTAGTATTTGATTCTCCTAGTATTTTATTCTTCTAGGAATATGGGTTATGCGTACGGATCATATGCTATGGTTACAACTTTGTTGGATGAGTTGTGTACTGGAAAGTATTTGATACAAGGGTTGAGGTCTGGATACGAGTGGTAGATACCGATCGTGTAGGAGGATATTAATTAGAGGACCAGTCGCATCCCTATGATGGGATTTTTGTGCAAATTAAGTGGGGGTATTCTTGATATTTTCCAACTTACCTTAATTAGGACCCTCAACATCTAATACACTTAGGAGGTTATTTATCCTATTATTCTATTCATCAACACTTAAAAACTATTTCAAAATATCTCATAATTCTCTTAGGAGTTTTTGGGGCATGGAAGCTAGGGCTTCAACTAACGGATTACTTTGGGGATTTTTTCCTTCAATTATTCTATGTAATGCATGATTCTCTTCCCTTATTATAATTTCAACTAAAGTCATGGTTTATATGATTGATTTAATGGTTTTTGCTATTTTATGATTATGATTTTCAATTATTATTATGTGTTTTGATATTGAATTTTTGGTTATGGTTTTAATTATAATTTGCATTAATGATGGATTTGGACAATTGGGTTACATGGTAATGGTTTAATGGTGTTTGGAATTGGTTTAGGTTATATTTAACCCACAAGGTGTTTGATGAAATATTTATAAAGATATGTTCATTGATTAACTGCTTTTAATGGAACTCTTGCATGTTTTAAACTTGATAAAATATTTATACATTGTTTAAATAGTTTGAAAAGGCTAATGTCTAAAGGTTATTCTTGTGGAGAACATGGAAGACTCAGAAGTCGATTTAATATGATTTATGGAAAGGGCACCTAAGATCCCTTTAATCTAAATGGTTTGGCTATGGATATTACTTGTATGTAATTGGATGGTATGGTGATACCACCAATATTAGCCTTGGTTAATAAATGGTAAATGTATTATTTGGACAAGGTTTTAATTGGGCATTAATGGTGTGGTGTTTAGCTAAGTCGTAGAAGGTGGCAAACCAGGGGCGACCAAATCCAAAAATTCATATTTGCAAATATGGGTAGTCCTTGATGACTCCATATTTGTGTAATCTTTTATATTAGAGGGATGTACTAGTCCCAGTGGGATATTTCCCAATCATGGAAATGCACGCACTGGGACCCTTTCAGCTGGGGGAGCTAAATCCATATTGCTCGTGGGTGGTTAGGACGACAAATCTGGAAAACCCAGATAAAAATTTTAAGTGGATGATAAACACAATTCCTTTTCCCAGTTTTTATATATGTATGGTTGTATGCATTATGGATGGTTTTTCTTGGTTTTATGATTGGCATTATTTTGTCCATACCCTTAGTTACATGTTAGCGGTCATTTTCTAACCCTGACTAGTGGCATTTGTATACCACACAATGTATGAATCAATCATTCTACTCCTCCTATTTAGTATTTGGACTAAAGTGGTGAGATTCTATCCTTTCTAAAGGTATCATTTCATGTTATGTTTTTTTGTATACACTTTTCTTTTATTTTGGATATTAGTTTTGGCCATGGTTGAGGGCATATCCCATATAGATTTGTTTAAACTTTTGGATAATGGATTTGTGCTACTTCTTGGGCTTGGTATAGGCAGGATCGGTATTAATGTCAGCATTGGCATTGGAATAAACCGGTGGCCTGACATCATTGGATGATATTATTAGTTTCCATCCTATTACATTTTGGGATTGAGTTTTATATTAAGATTTAGTATTCCTGTAGTTTATGGTCTATGGTTTGGCTTGGTATAGTTGGTCGTTTGGTGAGGTACGATTGGATCGGTTATGGTAATCATCCTATCCCAGAGTCTTACTCAGAATCTTTTTGTATATATTCGAAATTTAGTCC
This sequence comes from Capsicum baccatum var. pendulum, assembly GCA_030864225.1. Classification (NCBI taxonomy): domain Eukaryota; kingdom Viridiplantae; phylum Streptophyta; class Magnoliopsida; order Solanales; family Solanaceae; genus Capsicum; species Capsicum baccatum. The sequence continues at coordinate 166,822,288 of CM061560.1, forward strand.
ATCTACGGCTGGATATAGGTGGTTGGGTTGGGTAACAAGGGGCGGTCTCTGGTGTTAGTTGGACTTTGGATGACCATTGTGATAAGGCCCTGGGTTGGGTCATGCCAAGTTGGTATCAAAGTTTTAGGTTCATGGTCAACTAGGATGTCCACAAAGAAATATTAAGTAGGGTCTCTTTTAGGGGTGTGAAGTGCACCTCACCCATAAGTAAAAGGGTGCACGACATTTAGAAATGTTTCACTTTCAGGGTATTCTATCTTCAAGCTTGAGTTCTCAATCTTGGAATCTCCTTTAATACTTGTTTGTTCATCTTTCATATCTTGCCTCATATATCTAAAAAAAAGGAAATTTTTCTATCCCATTCAGGGATAATGCTAAAGGTGTACATCCTATGTCTAGAGTACATCTTTGATCTCACGGTCCTATTCCTGATGGTGCTGGAGTTCCTTCTATTCTGGTTAGTTTTCCTTAGTCCCCTAAGGACAATACAACGAATGCCAAATTTCATTAGTCTATTTATGTCATTGCCTAATTGGTTACTACTCAGGCTGAGTAGGGTGCGACTAGTGCTTTGTCTGCTGATGCCATAAGGGTTTATCAATTTACTAAGATGGGTCCTCTAAGTTTTACTGGGGTGAAGGTGGAGGAGGATACATAGGTCTTTTTGGATTAAATAGAAAAGATCTTTCGAGTGATGCAGGCTACTAATGTAGACGGGGTTAATTTTGAAGCTTATACATCCAAGGATGTTGCTTATCAATGGTATGAGGAGTGGGACAGGGATTGGGGTGATATGGAAGAAGAAGGGTTGTGGGAGGATTTTTCTATTACCTTCATAGATTGGTTCTCTCCTCTAGAATTAAGGAAAGCAAAGATGGAGGATTTTGAAAAGCTAAGGTAGGGAGGGATGTATATAAATGAATATACTTTGAAGTTCCATTAGTTATCAAGGTATGCTCCTAATTTGTTGGCTGATATAAGGATAAAAATAAGGAAGTTTCCTTTTGGGTTGATTAGATTTTTTATTTTAGAGAGTAAGACTGCCTTGTTGATTAAAGATATGGACATCTCAAGGTTGACTTTTCATAAGTAGTAGGTTGAGTATGAGAAAAGGAAATAGGCAGAGTTTAAAGATAGGTAGGAAAAGCAGAGCAGTTTTTATAATAAGAGAGATGCTCAGTCTCAGGGCGGTAGAGAAGGTAGAAAGTGGTATAAAAAGAAGTGGGGGAGTTCAAAATCATTTTCTGCTAGTTCTCCATACCCACAACAGTCGGGAGACAAGCATCATAAAGTTGGTGACAATTCTCGGGCATAAGTTGCCCAATAGCAGGCGAGCGAAGGTCAATTGTTTTTTTATGTCCTCCTTATCGATGTTTTGGTAGTCCTTATTAGGTTTATTGCGAGAAACAAAGGTATAAGTGCTTCAAGTATGGTCAGGTAGGCTAGCAACTTAGGGATTGTCTGATCAATAAGGTTGCTGTTGGGGCGAATAAGATTCAAGTGGGTTCATCTTCTACTCCTTTACCTAGTAGTATGGCATCTTCTTCTATTACTTCTCTTGGCTCTAGTGTTGATCAGAATAGGTTGCATACATTGGCGTCTCAGCAGGAATCCAAGGCATCACCTAATTCCTTTATCGGTACGTTATAACTTTTTTCTCTGGATGTATATTATTTTCTTGATCCAGGGTCCACTCTTTCTTTTGTGACTCGATATATGGCTGTTTCTTTTGGTTTTGATTCGTAATTCATTTTGGATCCTTTTTCTATTTCTACCCCGGTAGGTGACTCGGTTATTACTAAGAGAATCTATCGGGGTGTATGGTATCTATTGGTTGCAAGCAGACCTTGGCGGATCTATTTGAGTTGAATATGGTATATTTTTATATAATCTTATGTATAGAATAGTTGCATTCTTATTACGTGTCTATGGTATGTTGGACCCATAGGGTTATCTTTAAGTTCCCTGTTAAAGCAATTATAAAGTAGGAGGGTAGTTCCTTAGATCCTAGGGGGAGGTTTATTTCATATCTTAGAGCTTGGAGGTTAATCTCTAAGGTTGTCTTTATCACTTGGTTTGGGTTAAAGATTCTAACTCAAAAGGTCCTTCTTTCTCATTAGTCTTTGTGGTTAATGAGTTCCCAGAGGTCTTTTCGACTGATCTTCCTTTTGTTCCCCAAATAAGGAATCTATATTTTGTATTTATTTGCTTCCAAACACTCATCCAATTTCAATTTATCCATATAGAGTGGCTCCGAGTTAGTTGAGAGAACTCAAGGAGAAACTTAAGGATCTTCTGGATAAGGTGTTTATTCATTCTTGTGTTTCTCTGTAGGGTGTTTCAGTGTTGTTTATGCACAATAAGGATGGTTCTCTTCGAATATGAATTGACTACAGGTAGTTGAACATAATGATGGTCAAGAACATATATCCTCTTCCTTGAATAGATGATCTGTTTGATCAGTTCGTGGTGCCAATGTCTTCTCTAAGATAGATTTTTGGTCTGGGTACCATCAACTTAAGGTTAGGGAGGTGGATATCCCTAAGACAACTTCTTTTACTCGATATAGGTATTTTGAGTTCTTAGTGATCTCGTTTAGGTTGACTAATGCTCCGGCAGCATTTATGGACTTATGAATAAAGTGTTTAGACAGTATTTGGACTCTTCATCAATGTGTTTATTGATGATATTCTGGTTTATTTGAAAAGTGAGGTGGATCATGCTAATCACCTCCGTGTGGTGTTGCAAACCCTAAAGGAACAATAGTTGTATGCCACATTCTCTAAGTGTAAGTTCTAGTTGAAGGGATCATGGTGGATCTGCAGAAGGTTGTTATGGTGAAAAGGTGGCTTAGTCCCATGACTCTATCCGGCATCCGGAGCTTCTTGGGTTTAGCCGATTATTATAGATAGTTTCTGGAAAGCTTTTATTCGATAGCTTCTTCTTTGAGTAATTTGACTCAGAAGAAGGTTAAGTTTTCTTTGTAAAATGCTTGTGTAGGGATTTTTGAGAAGTTAAAAGATAAGTTAACTTTGGCTTCAATCCTGACCTTTCCAAAATGCAATGATGGGTTTATCGTTTATTATGATGGATCTCGAGTAGGGCTTAGTTGTATTTTGATGTAGTATGGGAAGGTGATTGACTATTCTTCCAGTCATTTTGAGGTACATGAGAGGAATTATCCTACTAATGATTTTGAGTTATTAGCGGCTATGTTTTATTTGAAAATATGGTGGGATTATTTGTATGATGTTTACATGGATATCTTTTTTGAACACAAGAGTCTTCAGTACGTGTTCACTTAGAAAGATCTTAATCTTAGGAAGAGGAGGTGGCTTGAGCTTCTCAAGGATTGTGATATGAGTCTTCATTAATACCCAGGTAAGGCTAATATGGTTGATGATGATCTTAGCAGGTTATCTTTGGGATTTTAGCTCACATAGAGGAAGGCAAGAGGGAATTGGTGAAGGATATTTACTACTTGGATAATCTTACTGTTCATTTCTTCGACTCTAAGGATGGTGGTTTGATGGTGCAAGAAGTAGTTCAATAATCTCTTGGGGTGGAGATTAAGAAGAAAAAGTGCATGATCCTCTCTTGATGAAAATAAAGGAAGACATTGGTGGGCCAAAGGTAGTGGTGTTTAAGATCAGTAGTGATGGTACTTTATGGTACAAAGGAAGGTTTTGTGTTCCTGATGTCGATGAGTTGGATCAAAGGTTTTTGGTTGAGGCTCATGAGTCACGCAATATTGTTAATCCCGGCTCGACTACTATGTATCATGATCTCAAGTAGATCTATTAATGGAGTGACATAAAAAGGGATGTCATTGATTTTGTGGCCAAGTGCATGGTGTGTCAACAAGTTAAGGTTGAGCACATGAGGCCAGGAGGGTTGTATTAAGAAATTAATTTTCCCAAATAGAAGTGGGAAGCGATCAATATGGACTTCGTTACCATTATTCCTTGGTCTCATAATCAGTATGATTTAATTTAGGTCATCGTGGATAGGATAACCAAGTCTGTGCATTTCTTGCTGGTGCGAACTACCTTTTTGATGGAGTATTATGCACGAGTGTATCTTTAAGAGATTGTGAAGATGCATAGGGTACCTATTTCAATTATATCTAATCGTGGTACGCAATTTACATCTCATTTTTGGCAGTCTTTCAAGAAAGGGTTAGGGAATAAGGTTAGTTTGAGTGCTACTTTTTATTCATAGTCGGATGGGTAAGCGGAGAAAACTATTCAAACATTAGAATATATGCTTCTATCCAATGTGATTGACTATAGTGGCCATTAGGTTGAGCATCTACCTTTGGTGAAGTTTGCGTACAATAATATCTATCATTCGAGAGTTGGTATGGCATTTTTGTGGCATTGTAAGGTAGGAGGTGTAGATCTCCTATTGGGTGGTTTAAGCTTGGAGAAGCGGATATGTTTGATCATGATTTGGTTTTTCAGGAAATAGAAAAGGTCAAGGTGATTCAAGATAGGCTTAAGGCTGCCCAAAGTCGCAAAAAGTCCTATACAAATTTTAGGCGTAGAGACTTAGAGTTTGAGGTCAGGGATAGGTTGTTCCTAATGGTGTCTCCCATGATGGGAGTGGTGCGATTTGATAAACAGAGGATACTCAGTCCTCAGTTCATTGGTCCTTATGTGATTTTGCAGAGAGTTGGCAAAGTTTCTTATGAGTTGAAGTTATCATCTATTTTAATATTGTTTCATCTAGTCTTTCATGTTTCTATCTTGAGGGTTTATCTTGGTGATCCTTCTTCGGTTGTTCCACTGGAAGGATTGGGTAATTTGGATTTTCTATCTTATGAAGAAGTGTCGGTAGAGATTTAGATAGGAAAGTTCATCGGTTGTCGACAAAGGATGTGGCTTTGGTTAAGGTTATATGGCAGAACCATAAGGTGGAAGAAGCTACTTGGGAAGCATAAAAGGATATGAAGTCCAAGTATCCGTAGTTATTTTTTGCTCCTGGGATTCGTGAGGAAGGTATATTTCTTGAACACATCTCTATTTTCTAAGTTTGTTAAAGGAAAGATTAACATCTTTGCCTCTTTGTTTTCAAACTTTATTAAAGGAATGTTTGATAATGAAAATCACTCTGTGTGTGGTTACCCCTACCTTGTCCATCATTTGGGGATAAATATTCCTAGTGGGGGAGACTGAAAGATCCTGGGTTTTGAACTTTAGAAAATTTCTTGGAAATCTGTTCTCAACACCCAATACGAGTCATGTGTATGAGCCGCATGCTGTGGTTAGAATGGTATGGTCAGTCATATGCTGACCAGTGTTAGTTGGTGGGATGGTTTTGGTTACTAGAATGGGTATGACTTAGAGGTGTGAGTCGTAAGGTCTTGGTATGATATGTATCAATGATTCGTACGATGGGTTGTGTTTGATTCTCCTGGTATTTTATTATACTAGGGATACGGGTTATGGGTACACATTATATGTTGTAGTTACAACTTGGTTGGATGAGTCGTATACTAGACAGTGTTTGAACCAAGGGTTGAGGTCTAAATACGAGTGGTGGATATCGATTGTGTAGGGGGATACGACTCGTGAGAGTCAGTCGTATCCCTGTGATGGGATCTTTGTGCAACTTTAGTGGTGGTATTCCGGATATTTCCCTACTTAACCTAATTAGAACCCATGACTTCTAATACACTTAGGAGGTTATTTACCCTATTATTCTATTTATTAACACTTATAAACTATTCCAAAACATCTCATAATTCTCTCAAGAGCTTTTGGGGCAAGGAAGCCAGGGTTTCAACTAAGGGCTTGCTTTGTGGCTTTCTTTGGTGATTTCTTTCCATCATTTTTTGATATAAGGAATAATTATCTTCCCTCATTATAATTTCCACTAAAGGCTTGGTTTATATGTTTGATTTCATGGTCTTTACTATTTCATGATTATGGTTTTTAACTATTATTGGGGGGTTTGATATTGAATGCTTCGTTATTGTTTCCTATGGTTTTAAATATGCTTTTATAAGCATTAATGGTGGTTTTGGACAATTGAATTGCATGGTAATGGTATCATGGTCTTTGAAATTGATTTTAGTTATATTATGCCCCCAAGGTGTTTGATGAAATGCTTATAAAGATATGTTCAATGCATTAACTTTTTTCAATGGAACTCTTGCACGTTTTAAACTTGATAAAGGATTTATGCATGGTTTAAATGGTTTGAAAATGCTAAAGGCTAAATGGTTATTGTCGCGCCCATTTTCCTTGAGATATTCGGGATTCGACTTTACAAAATATTTTTGGGATTGTTTTGAGGGTGATGATGTGAAGAGTCACCACCTAACGAATTAAGGTGCGTTAGGGCACCGGTCTAGGCTACTATGAACCTATTTTTTGTTATTTTTGTCTTAGTTTACTATAGTTTAGGTAAGGGTTCAAATTACCTCAAAAGGAAGGTGTTATGCACCTTTCGAGGTCCACAAAGATGGTTCCCGGCCGAATTCGTATTTTATGTAGGGATTCTGTGTGATCAAATAAAGGTCTCTTATTTTAACTTAAATATTAATTAAGTTTTCAAATAAAGAACACTTTCAATTAGTGTACATTTCATATAGAGAATGAAAAGTATAAGAGATATGAGACTAACCTTTCGCGACATAAGTGGTAAGTGAAAAGTACCATAATTTGTGTATCTTTTTTCTTTTCTCTGCATTACGGACTCAATGAGCTCCTTTGCTTTTTAGCATGAGGACAAGCTTGGACGATGATAAACTATAAATTGAACTTATGCCAAAGTATGGAGAAACTTCAAATGATGCAAACTTTTTAGTAATATATGTGTCACCTCAATTTTCGTTACGAATTAATGTAAAGGATTAATAAAAGTAAATAAATAATTCAATAACACATACATAAAGTAAAAGAGAGAATGTGAGTGGGATCAGGGTATGACAAGGCTGAAACGGGCTGAATCCGATGTTACTCCCTCTATTCCAATTTCTATATCGACTCCCTTAAATGCCTTAAGACCAGAAAACTGAAATCCTTACAGAAATTTATTTAAGAGTATTAAATAAGAATGTTTTAGTATTCAAAAGTCATGTAAGGCAAAAATATGCGAATATAATATGTAAATTGTATCAAAGCATGTTGATATAGTATAGTAATAAAAGTTGTCCGGTCTTTGAGACGTTTAAATTAGTGACATATGAGATAAGAAAGGAAGGGAGTAGCGACGTGCTTTATATTTTAATAAAGTTATACGTATATGCTTCATACAAGAAGTTAGTTGTAGCATGTCTTTGTGGTGAGAGCATATTTATTATAAAAGTTTAACTAATATAGGTTGTGGTGTCAAAATTATCATAATAACTGCCATATATTTCACATATATCATCTCATTTTAACAAGACAACACAATAATCAAAACATATAACTATCATGTAAAATGAGAAACGAACTGTTGAACTAGCAAAATCGATAGCTTTGTTACACCCATTATTTTCAACTTTGAATTGGGACATTCTTTAATTGTTATTTCAATTTTTATGGACAAACAATGAAAAATTATTCTATGGCTAAACCAAGACAAGCTCAAGAAGTATAATCATATTTGCACTGAAAAAGCAGCTACATAAGAGAAATCTGACAAAATAATCTACTCACTGTAACCACTAATTGATCACTTATGAACACAAATTCAAATTTAACGCAAACTAATGACAAGTTGTAGTAAATTTTCGACATAAGTTGATTTCCGCTTCTGTTTACTACTAATACTCACAAGGAATATCAAGATATGAATTAATACTTTATCCCCACAAATAACGGTGACTAATATTAACCCATCGTGAAATCAAAGAAAAATAAAATTGAAGCATTCTAGTTATATACGAAGCCACACATTGAATAGCATGTAAATATTCAAAATAACTTCAAACAGACTCGTGACGTGTTATATATCGAACATGGTATCGAAGATAAAATTAAGACACAAGATTAACCTTTATAAAAGTTTTACAGTAATGTGAACGCTATGCCCTTCATATAAAAAAAAATCCAAAAGATCTGCAATCCTATTTAGAAGAAATTGGTTAAGCAATTTTGACAATACACATACCTTCCATGCAATTCGCTATGGGCACTTAACTAAATTAACATAGTAAAAATAGTTTGTATTGTATGATTTATTCTTTTCACTATCAAATTCCATGTAATGAATATAAAGGATAACTTCCCGGTGAGTTAATTTTGCAAGCAAGGAATGACAAAGTGAGAGCGATGATTGAAATTTTGAGCATTGGTGGAAACGTAGGAGAAGTAGGAATGAAGCATTTGCACAAACGACTTCATTCTAATCTTATTCCGCAAGTTGTGACCATCTAGTGGTGTGATGTTAATCGAGATGGACAATGTAGGACTATTGATTCAGTTTCTTGGAGTTGAACTTGATCGACAATCTTGATAGTGCATGACTGAATAACTTCAATATCGACGACAACCGAAGTTTTGAGAATAAAGATGATGATCACATGGCTGTTTTGGTCTATGAGCCAATGAGGAAGTGTGAATTTTTATTTCTCTTCTACGTGAAAAGCCTCCCCTCTGGTGTTAAGAGTTGCCTCCTCTATATAGGTTAGAGAAGGGACTAATATGGACATTAGGGAAGGAAGTTATCAATGGAAAGAAATTATCTTTTTCCCTAATGATAAGAAGGATTGTTTTGGAAAAGTAATATTCTTCACACTAAAAAAAGTAATTTTATTTTATAGGAAGATTTTGATTTTGTAAAATGATTTTAGGGATATCGAAGAGTAAAATAAAATAATGTAGAACGATTTGAAATGATTTTGATAATAAAAAATATTCTTCCACCTAAAGAAAATATTTTAGGAGGATATGGGAAGATTTGAATTTGAAATTTTAATTTTGAACTTGTTTAGGAATAAATAAAAATATAAAATAAATAAATACTAAATAACTAAATGGAGGAAATAATACTAATTATTAAATCAAGCATTAGCTTTATAATAAAAATAATCGTAAGTCTTACATATTGATCAAATATTTAAAAAATAAACCAAACAAGAAATGAAACAAGAATAATTAAATAAAACTTTACAAGAGAAGAATAATATAAAATAAATATAAAAAGAATGATGATAATATTACTTAAATAATGCAAGTAGTAGAATCATAATTTTGATAAACAAAAATAGCGATTTTGGCCTTGTGAATAAAATAGACGCCCGAGCGGAAAAAAAATGTTGAATGGGAGGGTCAAAATTGGGTATCAACAGATGCCCTTTCGTTGCTTGAGAATGATGAAAGAATTTTCTAGTAATGAAAGTTGACATAGTAGCCAATTTTGTCCGACCAAGGAAGAGTCGTTGGAGTTAAAGTAATGGGAGATGGTTTAAAAAAATAGTGTGGCATAGACTTTAATTTCAAGTCACCTACATATCTCTGGTTTTACGAGAATCAGGCTGTTTGAAGTTCTAGATTTTGGAGTGGACAATACTCCTAAAGAATATTAGTGACAAAGGTTAGGGCATCAAAAAATGGTATCATGGGTCGGATAGGATTTGAGATAGAATGAAACAATGAAGGATGGAGAAATTTGAAGATGTTGAGGTCCGTGAGTTTCAGGATGCGTTCACGTGGTAGATGAATAGATGGAGTGATTCTCCTGCAACCAGAAGCAAAAATTGCCTTTGTTTGTTGTTCCTTCTTTGTTACCTGCGTCTTTACATCACTTAATAACAAAGACTAGGCATGTATGAAGTAAATAATTGATAAACATAATGTAAATGTGGACATAAAGATAGCGTATCAGTTGTATTGTGGAATCGTGTGATCAGCTGATTGGCTTCTCATTGTGAGATCAACTTTCGGGGCTTCTCATTATGGAATCACGTGATCAGCTACTTGTTAGTCTATTTCTAGTAAAAACATCAGCATTTTGTAATGCCGCGGTGATTTTGCTTAGCATGTTCAGTATTGGAAAATAGATATTTGTTTTTAGTAAATTGATCGATTTTCAGAGGACAAACCTTAGCCTGAGGTAGTTTCTTGATGGAGTCATGCTTAACTCCATCGAATTTTTGAAACAATTCTTAATTTGGATGATTTCTTGAGAGAGGGTAGTACTTAACCCACTTTACTTTCCTAGGACAGTGCTTAGCCTTAGAGAGTTTTAGATAGAGTAGTGCTTAACTCCATCGAGTTTCTAAAATAATACTTAGTTCGGACAATTTCTCGAGAAAGGATAGTGTTTAACCCAACTAACTTTCAAGGAGAATGCTTAGCCTCAGTCAGTTTCTTGAAAGAGGGTAGTGCTTAACCTACTTGATTCCAAAGATAGTGCTAGCCTTAGATATTTTTAGATAGAGTAGTGCTTAACTCCATCGTGCTTCTGAAACAAGGCTTAGTTCAGATGATTTCTCGAGAGCGGGTAGTGCTTAACCCAACTAACTTTTAAGGAAAGTGCTTAGCCTTAGTCAGTTTCTCGAAAGAGGGTAGTGCTTAACCCACTTGAATTTCCAAGGATAGTGCTTAGCCTTAGAGAGTTTTAGATATAGTAGTGCTTAACTCCATTGAGTTTTCATAACAATGCTTAGTTTAGATGATTTATTGAGAGCGAGTAGTGCTTAACCCAATTAACTTTCAAGGACAATGCTTAGCCTTATTCAGTTTTCTTGAAAGAGGGTAGTGCTTAACCCACTTGAATTTCCAAGGTTAGAGCTTAGCCTTAGAGAGTTTTAGATAGAGTAGTGCTTAACTCCATCGAGTTTCCAAAATAATAGTTAGTTCGGATGATTTCTTCAGAGTGGGTAGTTCTTAACCCAACTAACGTTTAAGGACAATGCTTAGCCTTAGTCACTTTTCTTGAAAGAGGTAGTGCTTAACCCACTTGACTTTCCAAGGATAGTGCTTAGCCTTAGAGAGTTTTAGATAGATTAGTGGTTAACTTCATCGAGTTTCCGAAACAATGCTTAGTCTGGATGATTGCTCGAGAGAGGGTAGTGCTAAACCCAACTAACTTTTAAGGACAATGCTTAGCCTTAGTTATTTTCTCGAAAAAGGGCAGTGCTTAACGCGAACAGAATGCAAAACGAGAATACTTAAACTTATGTCTTGTGATGGTATATAGCATACTTAAGATTTGTACTCGTCACTTTATTCCTGCACTCAAAGTAAAATTATTAGTTTTTTAAAAAGGGAAAGATTGATTAGTTTCTCTGTCGGCTCCTTTGTTCAGGTCCCCAATTCATTGTATTTATATCTCTTTCTTGAGATGTAATCCTTGATGAAACTTTTGGAGATTCCTCAAAAAATATTTCCCTACTTCATGGCCTCAATCTTGCTAGCCTTGAATTTGTAAAATGTTTCTTGATAGAATTTTTGAGACCCTCTGAAAAATTCTACCCAGTTATATGTCTCATTCGTCTTGAACTTGTAGAATCATAGAGTTTTTGAAATCCTTTCAAAAATTCTACCCCAGTTACATGTTTTAGGAAAATATGAAAATTTTATTATGGTAAGACCGAATTCTACAGGAGTTCCTACATATCCCTCTTAAATAAAAATTTGGTTGAACGGTGTTTAAATTATATAAAAGAAATTCATATTTTTCAAGCATATGTAAACGTTATAGTAACTCAAGTGCTTGAGAGCCTGGAATGAGCGATGTGATACTTCTTCCTTAACGTCAGATAGATGCAAATGCTTAATCAACATCAAGATATGGATCATCACATTTATCACTTTGGTATCAATCAATGCTTGAATTTTGTCCTGTAAAGTATGACATTCCTCTATGGTGTGGCCTGTCATCCCTGAATGGTAAGCACAAATTTTGGAATGATCAATCCAATTTGCACATGTATTCATTACAATTGCAGGAATTGGAGTAATGTAGCATCAACCCTATATCTCTCATAAAGATAGTCTACAGGTTCGGTTAAAGGAGTGTACTATCTTGACTGATTTTCTTAATGCTTGGCTCAAATTTTGAAGAATTGATTGGGTCGTAGAGCTATCGGAGGATTTGGATAGGCTAATGGTTATTGGAAGGTGGTTGGAGGTATTTGGAACTAAGGAGGTTGCTGAAATGGACATGAAGGTGCTTGATATATGGGTATTTGGTATTGAAGCGGGGGATGTGGTGTTTCGTAACTTGGAAGGGTTTTGGTATCTTGCATAGTCAAGACAATATTTACTTCCTTCATGTTGTTATTCTCATCAACCTGTGAAGTCTTTATCGCTTGTAGTGCCTCCAAATTTGTTATCATGCAATTTTTAATGCCTTCTTCAATTCTCTCTCCTAATTTGATGATGTCAATAAGCTTTTGATCCTCTACAATAATCATCGTTTCATAATATTATGGCTCTTGGGCGTGAATGAAGAATTCCTTAATTTGATTTTTTATCTAAAGAAGGGTGCACTTTAAAATCTTCACGTATCCATCTTATTCCATATTCTCAAAATAATTCTGTAGGTTTCTTTTTTAACTTTTGAATATAGAACCAATCAGGTGCATTCTTAACAATGAACCCAAATCTTTCTACGAAATCAGCGGCCATATCGATCCATTTTGCCCATTTTGTTGCATCTTGTGTGACATACCATGATAAGGCATCTCCAGTGAGGCTCCTCATAAATAATTTCATAAGAATTTGGTCATTTTTACTGAATCTTGCAAACTTGTCACAATATAATTTCAAGTGGACTTTCGAATCTCCAATCATATTGTACAATTCAAATCTAGTAGGTTTCTACCCCTTCGACAGTTTAACATCAGGGTATATGCACAAATCTTTATAACTTTGCCCATTCAAGCCCTTATTGCTTTCAATTTGTTCCAATCTTTAAACCATGGATTGCATAAGGATGAAGTTTGCTGGAGGTTTGAATTTATATTGATGGTGGGTAAATGGGATCGTTTTGACATAACTTGGATCTAAAGTCTGGCTGTTTGGATGAGGAATATTTGTAGCAAACATTGGCAGCTATTATGGGTATATGATGTTGTTTGATAATTTAGTAAATATGGATATGCATATCATTGCGGTGGACAAGAATGTGGATGTGAGTTATGTTTAGGTAGCGCGTATATATGGCTTAAATTATTTGAGGATTGTGAAATAGGAAGTGGTGGTAATGGGTGGCTTATGAATATGGAATTAGATTTGACAACAGTGCTACCCTCAACTTGTGGTTCGAGAATAGCATTCAAAGCAAGGGGTAAATTAGACAAGTTACGGGATTGTGACAATTCCCCTTGTAGTTGAAGAATTCTTTATTCCATTTGTACGATCATATCACCATGCTCATTTCTAGTATTGTTGTTATCACCTATTTCTTTGTCTTGATGACTGAGCCTTAAGAGAAGGAGATCGAGCCCTTTTTTCAGTTGGTGTAATGGGTAAGCGAATGCACAAATCAATCCTTGGGGTGTGGGAGGAAAAAATAAAATAAATAAAAAAAGAATCATGTTAGTAAGGTAAAAGGAACATATAGGGAAAGAGTAAACATGTTAATAAAACGTTCCATAACGGGTGGAACCTTATGCTCCTGTACAACTCAAACAAAACATTAGTTCAAGAGAAATAGTTGTCCTACATTTGAATATCGTAGCCGTAATGTGCCCTTAATATGCTCAGGAGTTGGGCTTATTATCACGACACTTTGGAAGTGCAATTGAAAGAAAGGGAAAGATAATGTTTTATTAGATTAGGACCGGACCCAAAGTGGATTGCCTACGTATTCAAATGGAAATCAAGTCGAACGTAGTTCCAAAGGGTAGGGAAAGGATAAAGAAGCGCAATGTTCTATCTCGGGCGATGAGAAGGAGGACTAAAAAGTTTTTGGATATTGAGCTTATTGTCGTATTGCTGATTGTCGCTTGAGTTCGATATTCTAATGCAACGCAGCCTTAAAATAAAATAAATAAGTCAAGAAAAAATTATCGCATAACAAATAAGTTCAAAATGTAATAAAGATAAAACAAAAGGCATTCTAGGATGAAGACTAGGACTTAATAAGCGTTCCAAGCATAAAGATTTGATATCCTCTCACACGAAATAGGATAGTGATAGAACGTGATGTCGAATTTATAATTGCATTCGGAAAGAATATAAGAAAAATAAGAAATGAGTAAGGTCGACTATCATTGAACATCAGGTTTGTTGATTCACATCATATTGTTGATTCATTCAACTCCATACAAAAAAATGATAAAGACAAAAAAAAAAGAAAATTTTATTATGGTGAGACAGAATCTCATTAAATAAGCGCCTACGTATCCACAGGGGAATTAGGTCGATCGTAGTTCAAATTACATAAGATGAAAAACATAAAAGAAATTGCAAATTGTGAAACTTAAAGTAATTTCAAATGTTTGGAAGTCTGGATCGTAGAATTAATATGATCTTCTTCACCAATGTCAATAAGTTCCAGTAAATCTTGAGAAATCAATCATCTTCAGAAGTTGTCCCCATCATGTTTATCATTTTTGTGTCGATCAACTTTTAGATCATGTTCTTCAAAGAAAAGCATGCCTTAGTAGGATGTCCTCTCATCCCAGATTGATATGTGCAAATTTGGTTAGGACGATAGCATCAAGACTTAGGATCACAAAGTAAGGAAGCAATGGGTGTGATGTAGGCTTCCTCCTTCAGTCGTTAATACAACTGTTTTATGGGTTCGCCCAGAGGAGTGTATTGTTTTGGTGGATTTTTCTGGAGCTCATGTTGATGTTTGGTGGATTGTTGATTTGTTGGTAGTTTTTGGTAAGATATTGGAAGGTAGTTTGATGTTGGAGAAATAAATAGAGGTGAGTACCAAATAGTTTGTGGGGGTGGTTTTGTGAAAGATTGAGGATAATAGGCTTGGATGTAATTGGAAAGTGGAACAATTTCTGGAGGTTGGTACCATATTAGTTGAGGTTAGTGTATGATTACTTCAAACTTTGTAGGTTTTGATGTCCCATTGATGATCGTCTTTCCTTTGTCTCTAAACTGTGACTCAACCAAATCAGTCTCGACTATGGGCTTTCTCTTAAGCTTCTTATCAAATTTCCTAATAAAGTCAATTGCAAAAAGGTCCCAGGAGACCCACTAGATAGTATCATTTTCGGTGTACCACATTAATGCAGGACCGTTAAGTGAACTAACAAAGAGTTTCGTCTTAAGGCTATCACTTTGCTCTATAACCGATAGCTTATCAACGTACTCCTTCAAGTGTTAATGAGGGTTTTCAGACTCATCATATAATAGAAGGTTCAAGTTTATAAATTTATTATTGTCTCTTTTCTTATATTTAGGCGACTTATTCACCTCAGGTTGTTGAGATGACTCCGCCTTATGCTTAGAAATTTGTCCTTCTGTTTCTTTCTCCTTGCCCATAGTTGTTAACTTATTGAGCGCTATCTATAATGCAACTGAATACAAACTTAAGGTGGGAGAAATGAGGTCAGTTTTGGATAGTGGCTCTGAAAAATCTGATGGCATTTCCACTGAACCTCGGAGATTAGTCATTATCCCTCTGATTCTCTCTATTTTTCCTTCTATCCTTCTAATGTTCGAAATACCTTTGTTTTGATGCAATCCCGAATTCTTATGCTTATCGTCTCTATTGACAAGGTTGATAAACACTACTTGACTGACCATTTTTGATGTTCAACTTTAGTCGACCTTAGAAGAAAAAATTTATAATTAGGAACAAAGAATACATACGGGAGTCTAGAAAGAATATTTTACTCATTTGAAAAATAATGAGTTATGCTCATTCGGAGTGAATAGATATTATGAGATCTCTATGTAACTTAGAGGTTGTGAGAGCTAGAGTACGACACGAATATAATCACCAATAAAAGGGAAGTGGGCATGGATAAATACATAAAGGGAAAAGGAGAGGGGGCTAACGTGTATAAATTAATCACCAATAAAAATGAAAGTGGACATGGAGATACATGAATAACACATAAAAACAGAGAGAGAGAAGATACAAATAAGTCGTGATGTGAATAAACAATAAAAGGAGAACATATGAAAAATAAATCATGTCAAAAGCCAACAAGCAAAAAACATATAGAGAGAATCCCAAATAAAGCACAAATTCGTAATGGTTAGAACCTATTATCCCCACCAGAGTCACTATTTTTTCGCGCCCTATTTTCCTTGAGGGATACGAGATTCAACATTACAAACTCTTTTTGGGATTATTTTGAGAGTGATGATGTGAAGAGTCGCCACCTAACGAATTAAGGTGCGTTAGGGCACCGATCTAGGCTACTATGAACCTATTTTTTGTTGTTTTTTTCTTAGTTCACCAAAGTTAAGATAAGGGTTAAAATTACCTCGAAAGGAAGGTGTTAGACACTTTTTGAGGTCCATAAAGATGGTTCCTGGACGAATTCATATTTTACGTGGGGAGTCTATGTGATCAAATAAAGGTCTCTTATTTTAACTTAATTATTATCTAAGTGATCTAATAAAGAACACTTTCAATTAGTGTACATTTCATACAGAGAATGAAAAGTACAAGAGATATGAGACTAACCTTTCGCGACATATAAGTGGTAAGTAAAAAGTACCGTAATTTGAGTATTTTTTTTATTTTCTACGAATTGCGGACTCAACGAGTTCCTTTGATTTTTAGCATGAGGACAAGCTTGGAGGGTGATAAACTATAAATTGAACTTACGCCAAAGTATGGAGTAACTTCAAATGATGCAAACTTGTTAGTAATATGTGTGTCACCCCAATTTTGGTGACGAATTAATGTAAAGGATTAATAAAAGTAAATAAATAATTTAATAACACATACATAAAGTTATGTAAGGCAAAATTATGTGAATATAATATATAAATTGTATCAAAGTATGTTGATATAGTATAGTAATAAAATTTGTCCGGTCTTTGAGACGTTTAAAATAGTGACATATGAGATAAGAAAGGAAGGGAGTAGCGAGGTGCTTTATATTTTAATAAAGCTATATGTATATGCTTCATACAAGAAGTCAGTTGTAGCATGTCTTTGTCATCATATCCCAAAAAGTACCTTATCCGCACTAGGGGGTGACTATTCCATTTGAGGTTTGTTTCATGCGTTGGCTCCTTCACTCTGTCATGGTCGAACTCCAAGTAACATCGCTCCATTGTAGCGTACATGAAAATATATTCACATGTGGTGAGAGCATATTTATTTTAAAAGTTTAACTAATATAAGTTGTGGTGTCAAAATTATCATAATAACTGCCATATATTTCACACATATCATCTCATCACATTAAGACAACAAAATAATCAAAACACATAACTATCATGTAAAATGAGAAATGAACTGTTGAACTAGCAAAACCGATAGCTTAGTTACACCCATTCTTTTCCACTTTGATTTGGGACATTCTTTTATTGTTATTTTATTTTTTATGGACAAACAATGAAAAATTATTCTATGGCTAAACCAAGACAAGCTAAAGAAGTATACTCATATTTCCACTGAAAAAACATCTACATAAGAGAAATTTGACAAAATAATCTACTCACTGTAACCACTAATTGATCACTAATGAACATAAATTCAAATTTAACACAAACTAATGACAAGTTGTAGTAAATTTTCTACATAAGTTGATTGCCGCTTCTGTTTACTACTAATATTCGCAAGGAATATCAAGACATGAATTAATCCTTTATCCCCATAAATAACGGTGACTAATATTAACCCATGGTGAAATCAAAGCAAAATAAAACTGAAGCATCCAGTTATATACGAAGCCACACATTGAATAACATTTAAATATTCAAAATAACTTCAAATAAACTCTGACATGTTATATATCAAATATGGTATCGGAGATAAAATTAAGACATGAAAGAAGGGAAACATAAGAATCTACATGAGTTTTCTTAGAGAACCTTTCTATAGCTCGAACTGAGACATGAAAGAAGGGAAACTATTTATAAAGCATCTCATATCCTCCTGCATATGAGTGTGGTGCACAACATATCCATGTACAAGACTCTACAAGATGCGGCTTTCAGACTTCCCAAGAAACTATTGAACCTGGCTTTGATACCAAGTTTTTAACATCCTGATTGTTTAAATCGAAATGCTATATGGTGCTCATGACCTCGAAGGACCACAAGCTAACCCGTGACTGATATCTGTACCTGTATACTACATAAAAGAATGAAAAATATGGAAATATGAACTGAAAGGCCATAAGGTTCAAACTGGATAAACATCGAATAAGAACAATGTCAAAAAACAATATAGAAATACCAAAATAAATCTGAAATAACTGTCTGACATGCTATAGTCTGAAAGTCTCTAAACTGTCTAAATAAGGAGTTGATGAGACATGTCTCCAACTAACTCCATATAATAAACTGACTAATGAGAAAATGAAGAAATAAACATGTCCTCGAAGGATGAGAACTCACTTCTAACTCTGATTGCTAAAATCTTTAATGCTACTGCTACTCTGGAACTCGTGCCTCTAAACTCATGGTGTAACATAAGAGAAATTACCATAGAAAAAATGCATCAGTACGACTGAATGTACTGAGTATACGAGTGAGATAGGATAAATACTAAGGGTTTATATGTATGAGCATTGCTGACTGATATGAATGTGAGAATACATACATACATAAGTAGCTGTAACTAAACTCATGATAGGACTGAATACTAAGTTTTGACTACTAAGTTTACTGATATTGACATATGAGTCACTGATGAGTGAGGAACTAATACTATATTACTAAATACTAAGGGACTGATACTATGCTACTGATACATGAATAACTTTCTTTGACATTTCTGATTATGAAGAACTGCTCTGGTTGACAGTATCTAACAGTCCTAAAGCTAAATACTAATAATATGAGTTCTGGTAACTGATATAACTGATAACATGAGTGACTAGATTTGATAGTCCTAAATCTAATAGAACTACCTGAGTTTTGTACTGTATTTGACAGTCCTAAAATCTAAAGAACTATCTTGAGATGATTTTCAAAGAAAGTTCTAACATCCTTGATATGATTTTCAAGCTAAGAAAAAAACCGGGTATTACAGATAATTAAATGGCCATGAAATATCTCCAATTATTGTATTATGGATTGTTGATGATTGTCATGTATTCTAGAATGTCATGCCTTGTCAGTTTCCTTCAATCGAGTTCTGGGGGTACTTGTATCTAAAAAATATAGTTCTGTTCCTAGATTTAATGTCATGTTTTCACGATATCCTCATTCAAGCGATGGTCCATAGAACTAGTCAATCATGTGACTCAGGAAAGCTTAGTAATTCAGTAATCTCAATTGTATTCCATCAGCTAATGAAACTCTATGAATTAAGTCTAGTCTGGTTCAGTTAATCATGTTTAGTATCTATTCATATAGGTGTAGGAATTAGCACTGAGTGAACCCAAGGATGGGAACTCACTTGTTATATGAGGGTGTGATTCTTAGAAAAAAAACTTGCATTCCAAAAATACGTAGCCAACGTATGTTGAGACATCACAGCCTGTTATATGAGGGTAGATGAGGTGGCTTAACCTGTTATATAAGGGTTGCCACCATTCCTCATAGATTTACCTGTTATGTGAGGGTTACTTATAGATTGTCCTTACCAATGGCTCGGTATTGACACCATTCTAATTGGGATTACAAATTAGACCCTAAATTAGCTATAATGCTTTATTTGGGGCATATTGGTTAGATAACTATTTCCTACAGTTTCTGCAATAGAATTCACGACTATCAGATACAATTAACTCAGAATAGTGTGGAACTCATCTAGTTCCATCAGATTTAGGACTATCAGATATAGTCACTTTTGTTATCAGTTATATCAGTTAACAAAAATCAGTTATCAGTCATGTTAGTTACCAGTAAATTTATGTTATCATGATCTCAGATATAGTTACTATGTATTCATACATGTATTCTCACGTTCATATTAGTCAGTTAGTCATTATTGTTCATACATATAAACCCCATCCATTCAGCCTACCTCACATGCATACCAGTACATTCAAAGTACTAACGCATTTGCACTATGGTGACTTTACCATAGGTTTAGAGACACGAGTTCCATAGCATCAGTAGATTCCGGATATTAGCAGTCAGTCATCAGAGAGTCCTCATCCTCCAAGGATGATATGATTTGTTATTTCATTATCTCAGTACTTAGTCATTTTAGTAGCCAAAGTTAGTTAAGGACATGTCCCATCAACTCCTTATTCAAACAGTTCATTTAGTTGAAGGCTTTCCAAACTATCAAGTTTAGACAGTTTTTATTTGGGTGTTTATACCCCATCATAGATGTTATGTTACAACTTTGAACCTTATGGCCTTTCAATTCATGTTTTTGCATTTATACAGTATATCATGTAGTATATAGGTACATATATTAGTCATGGGTTAGCTTATGGTCCTTAGAGGTCATGAGCATCGTGTAGCATTTCAGGTACCAGATTCAGGGCATTACAAACTTGGTATCAAAGATAGGTTTAATAGAGTCTTAGAAAGTTTGAAAGCCGTATCTAGTAGAGTCTTGTGCATAGGTATATTGCGCACCACATTTATATATAGGAGGCTATAAGCTGTTTTAGGAATAGTTTCCTATCTTTCAGTATTCAAGTCATGCAGTGAGCTTAATCTCAAGTCAATCTCTCAGTCTAATTTATTTCTCTCTTTCTTTTGTAGAACATGCCTCTAAAATCAAGTAATGAGAATTAGTCAGCCCTTCAGCCCGAAGAACCTTTCGGTGAACATGTTTCTCATGAAAAGTTTAGAGCTTTATTCACTACTATTGCCCAGTCAGTTGCCACTCAAAATGAATGACCAACTGTCATTCCAGCCAACCTAGTGAAAAATTCAGTTACATCCAGGATCCAGGGCTTTACTTGAATGAATCCTTCATCCTTTCTCGGGTCTAAGTCAGATAAGGACCCTAAGGAATTCATTGATTAGGTTCAGAAAGTTATAGACATCATGGGGGTTACTCCTAGTGAGAGTGCTGAGGTAGCAACATATTAGTTGCAAGCTATTTCTCACACTTTGTACAAGCAATGGAAGTCAGAAAGGCCAGATGATACAAGTCCTAGTAAGTGGGAGAAGTTTGTCACCACATTCTTAGAGAGGTTCTTTCCCCTAGAGTTGAGAGAGTCTAAGGTGTTAGAATTTATCAACATTAGGTAGATCAACATGATAGTAAAAGAGTATTCTCTTAAATTTACTCAATTAGCCAGAAATGCCCCTTATGTAGTTGCAAATATTTGGTCCAAGATGAGTAAGTTTGTTTCTAGGGTAAGTGATTGTATGGTCAATGAATGTAGGTCTGCGATTTTGAATAGTGACATGACTTTAGCCAGGCCTATGACTCAGCTTAACAGATAGAGGAGAAAAATATTAAGATGAGGAAGAAGAAGAATAATAGAGCAAGGATAGGTAGTTTCAACTTTGCTCAATCCAAATCATAAGGAGGAAATTGTTCTCAGTTTGTCCTAACTCATCAATTTCAGCTCCTTCTTCAGCTAGTGCTCCAGCTCCTAAGTTCAGGGATGGTAATAAAGATAGGGTTCTAGGCTCTAAGTCTCAGGGCAGTGTTAGCAGTGCCCAAACCTATCCTCTTTGCCAGACTTATGACAAGCACCATCAGGGTATTTTTAGAGCTGCCAGTGGTATTTATTTTTGATCTGGCAAGACAGGTCACAAAGTTAGAGACTGTCTTCAGTCAGGTCCTTAGGGTTAGCAGAATCGTTCCTCAGCTCAGTTCGGTTTCCTAAATCAGCAGGGTACCACTTCTTATACTACTAGTGGGCAGCACCCAAATCGACTTTGTGCTCTCCAATCCCGATAAGATCAGGAAAATTATTGTATCGTGGTTACTGGTACGTTACACATCTTTCATGAGAATGTTTACACTTTGCTAGATCCAGGAGCTTCTTTGTATTTCGTTACTTCCTATATAGCATTTGATTTTAGAATCAGTCCTGAAATTCTAGCAGAGCCCTTTTCAGTCTCTACCTCAGTGAGTAAAACCATCATAGCCCGATGGGTATACAGGAACTACCCGATTATGATATTTTAGAAAGTCACTTTAGCAGACTAAATTGAATTAGAGATGATGGATTTTGATGTCATTCTTGGCATGGATTGGATTTATTCCTAGACACAGAATAGTTGAATTCTAGTTTCCAAATAAACCCGTCCTAGAGTGGAAGGGTAGTGTATCCGCTTTCAGAGGTCAGTTTGTTTTCTACCTTAGGGCATGGAAAATAATATCTAAGGGATGTGTCTATTATCTTGTTCAAGTTAAGGACACTATTTCTAAAACTTCCAGCCTTGATTTAGTCCCAGTCGTGAATAAATATTCAAATATCTTTCCCAAAGATCTTCGAGGAATTCCTACTGAAAGGGAAATAGACTTTGGTATCAATCTTCTTCCAGATACTCAACCTATATCTATTTTGTCATATAGAATGGTACCAGTAGAACTTAGAGAACCGAAAGATCAGTTGAAGTATCTCTTGGATAAGGGATTCATCAAACCCATTGGGTTCCCATAGGGTGCACCAGTCTTATTCATCCATAAAAAAGATGGTTCTCTCAGAATGTCTATAGACTACCGTCAACTTAATAAAGTCACGGTCAAGAAAAAGTATCCAATTACCAAAATTGATAACTTATTTGACCAACTTTAGGGTGCTAGTTATTTCTCTAAGATAGACCTCAGATTAGGCTATTATCAACTCAGAGTTAGAGAATATGACATTTCAAAAATAGCCTTTCATACTCGTTATGGTCACTTCAAATTCCTAGTCATGTCCTTTTGTCTTACTAATTCCCCAACAACATTCATGGACTTGATGAACAGGGTATTCAAGCAGTACTTGAACATGTTCATGATAGTCTTCATAGATGATATTTTGGTCTAATCCCACAGTTAGCGTGATCATACAGACCATCTCAAAATTGTACTTCAAACTCTCAGAAATCATCAGTTGTTCACCAAATTCAGTAAGTGAGAATTTTAGCTAAGGTCAGTAACATTCCTTGGTTATACCATTTTTGATGATGGCATTAGAGTAGATCCTTAAGAGACTGAAGTAGTAAGAAACTGGCCTCGCCCTGTCTCTCTATTAGATATTAGGAGTTTCTTGGGTTTGGCTTGCTTTTGCAAATTGTTTTTTTGAAGTATTTTATTCTATTGCATATCCTATGTTTAGATTTACTTAGAATAAAGTCATGTTTCAGTGGTCAGATCCTTGCAAGAAGAGTTTTTAGGAGTTAAGAACTCAACTCACCTCTGGCCCAGTCTTAGCTCTTCCAGATAGTCTAAATGGGTTTGTAGTGTATTGTGATGCATCTAGAACAGGTTTGGGTTGTTTCCTTATGCAGAATGGTAAGGTCATAGCCTATGCCTCCAGACAACTTAAACCCAATGAGAAGACTTATCTGACTTATGATCTTGAGTTGGTAGTTGTAGTCTTTGCCTTGAAAATTTGGAGGCATTACCTATATAGTGTTCATGTAGATGTATTCACAGATCATAAGATCCTCCAGTATGTCTTTTCTTAGAAAGATCTCAACTTTCATCAGAGAAGGTGGTTAGAGCTCTTGAAAGATTATGACATGAGTATCTTTTATCATCCAAGAAAGGCAAATGTAATGGTCAATGCTCTCAGTAGACTGTCTATGGGTAGTGTTGCTTATGTTGAGGACAGTAAGAAAAAGTTAACTTAGGAAGTCCATCCACTTTACAGACTAGGTGTTCACTTAGTTGATACAGAATAGGGTGATATATGGGTTCAGAGTAGTTCAGAATTAGCTCTAGTTTTTGAGGTGAAAGAAAAGAAAGAGATTGATCCCAATCTAGTCAAGTTGAAGGAGTCAGTCAAGGATCAGAAAGTAGAGGTTTTCTCCCAATAGGGATATAGTGTATTGCGTTGTTAGGGTCATCTCTATGATCCAAATGTAAATGACTTAAGGCATCAAATTCTTGTAGAAGCATATGGTGTGGACTACTTTATTCATCCAGGGACCATAAAGATATATCGTGACTTGTGGGAGATCTTTTAGTGGAGTGGGATGTAGAAAGATATTGTAGAGTTTGTCGCTAAGTGCTCTACATGTCATCAGGTTAAGATAGAGCATCAGAAGCCTAATGGGTCCATACAGGAGTTTAGTATTCCTACTTAGAAATGGTAAGAAGTGAACATGGACTTCATGATGGGTTTTCCTCAGAATCGTCATCAGCATGATTTAGTTTGGGTCATTGTAGATAGAATGACCAAATTAGCTTATTTTTTTCTAGTTAATACCACTTATTCAGCCAAGGATTATGCTAAACTCTACATCAGGGAGTTGGTCAGATTACACGGTGTTCTATTGTCCATTGTCTCAGACAGAGGTACCCAGTTCACCTTTTATTTTTGGAAAGCATTCTTAAAGGGTCTTGGTACCAAAGTTCATCTCATCACAACCTTTAATCCTAAGACAGATAGTCAAGCAGAAAGGACCAATCAGACCTTAGAAGATATTATAAGGGTGTGTGTACCTGATTTTAAGGGTAGTTGGGATGACCACTTTACTTTTATTGAGTTTGCATAAAACAATAGTTATCATTCTAGTTTTCAGATGGCTGCATTCGAAGCTCTCTATGGTAGGAGGTGTAGATCTCCAATCAGTTGGTTCAAAGTTAGTAAGGCCTTAGTTATAGGGCCTGACTTAGTATATGATCCCTTTGAGAAAGTCCAGTTGATAAAAGAAAGACTCCGAGCTGCTCAGATCTGACAGAAGTCTTATGCAGATGTTCGTAAAAAGGATCTCAAGTTTGAGATTGGTTACTATTTCTATCTAAATATCTTTCCCATGAATGGAGTGAAGAGGTTCTGCAAGAAGGGAAAGCTCATTTCTCGATATGTCATTCCCTTCAAAATTCTCAGTCGCTTCGGCAAGGTAGATTATGATCTTAAATTTCCTTTAGATATAGACTCATTTTATCCATTCTTCCATGTCTCTTTTATCAAGAAGTTCATAGGTCCCAGCAGTTCTAGTTCCTATTTAGATCATAGATATTCAAAACAGTCTCACTTATGAAGAGATTCAAATTGAAATCCAAGACTATCAGACTCATTGAATTAGGAACAAAGAAGTCACACTTGTCAAATTTCTTTGGTAGAATCAGTTCATTGTTAGATATACTTATGAAGAAGAAGCATACATGCATACCAAGTATCCTTACCACTTGTTAACGTAGATCTCGCTTAAGGTAACAGTTCTCCTTAAGCTTTTCAGTTTTCATATCCAGATTTTAGTTACAACTTTTTATCAGCCTCATGTTTAGGATTCCATTTTTAAACTTGGTACTAATTACCATTACATATCTAATTATTTGTACATGCATCAGATTAGTCATCTGTTTGATGTTGGGTGTATTTTTGTATTCTAGCGTTACTATTTTAGCCTTTTTAGCCTTGTTTTGAGGATGATTCATATGATATACTTATTAATAATGATATCAATGAGAAATTATGTGTTCAAGTACGTCTTTAAGATGTTTAATGGTGTTTCCACACGAATTTTGATTCAATTTGACAATTTAGAGTTCAACCGAGAAAACTAGTGTGACTAGCTTGAGCTAGGTTTTTTTGTAGTCTATTTGTGTTGCGTTCTAATGTATTTTAATGAGTTAATAAGGTTTTTAGAATGAAGTTTTATGTGAAACAACTTATTTATAATGTTCAAGGGTTAATTGGATCAAGAAAAGAGTGAAAACAATGAGTTAAAGCTCAATATGAATTTAGACTATGCTTAGCTTGTGTTTCTAGTTCATCGGTGAGGATGTTACGTTGCTTTGAGATATTAATTGATGTGTTTAATGATTTATATTTCTTGGCTCTTGTATTATGATGATATATTAAGCATATACAATCTTCAAATTAAATGGAAACAACTCAATAAAGCTCGGAATGCTCAACAAAAGCACAAGACACAAGTTGGATGCAAATTGGAACCCTGAAAAGTATTGGGAGAGTGTAGACTATACAGGTTTCCAATGGAGGAATTCAAAAGATCAATGGATTCAGAAGAGGCCCAATATTATGGAAATATAACTCTTTTATCTTAATTTGGACTTCACGGAGGCCCTGCGACGTATATAAATCGCAAACAACTACTGGAATTTGACAGATTTTTTGACAATTGTGAATTTACATGTCTCTGCATCGCGCCGATGGCCAAAATGGGGATAATTCTTTCCACATAAAGTAAAATAGCATGGAAACCAAATACAAGTCTGTTTATGACTTGTATACTATAAATATAACGTCTAAAACTCCGTTTTGATCATCTTAGGACCTCTTGGAAACCCTAGGTCAACTTGGAATATCATTGGAGGATACCAAAACTTATTTTTAGGTTTTGTCATTCTTTAATTTAGTTTTTTTATGGTTTTTATCATCATTACAAGGGATTGGATGATGAATATTTCCATTAAAGGCTAAAACCCTCTTTCTGGGTTGAGGCCAAGAACATGAATACTTTTTAATATTCTTTATTGTAGTTTAATTTTGGATTGTCATGTGGGTTGTTCTTAGTTTCTTGAGCCTACTATTTTAATGATTATATACCATTAGAATAAATCTATATTTTTATGTAAATCCAGGAGGAGAATCCTAGGATAGAATGAAGAAATTAGGGAGCAAGTTTCTTATTTTTTTATAAAATAAGGGATTTGAATTAGTATCTCGGATAGAGATATACCTATAAGCCTTGATTGTCTCACTTTAAAGAAGACAACTTCATGAATATTGAAGATTTTTTGTATCTCTGCGGTACTTGTATGTACAATATTAACTAGATAGAAGATTTGAGGTCGGGAGACTAAAATCGTAGCATAAACCTTGCGAATCAACAATCCGATAACCAACTAAACTGCGAAAGGAATTGAGATTTGTATGATTGTTCGAAATTCCTCAACCATGGGTTTTCTTCCATTGATGGTCCCAGCTGTTTTATTTTTATGCATTATTTATTTTATTTTTAATTTTCAAAATTACAAACTCTCTCCTTGTTTACTTTTTCTCAATTAGTTAAACTAGAATTAGATAGGTGGCGAATGCAAGTCCCTGAGAGATAGATATTTGGGCTTCCTTGAAGCCTATATATTACTTGATAAGACCACATACACTTACGTGTGATCTTGGGCACTGCCAAGGTTTTGGCGCCATTGTCGGGGACTTGTTATTAGGCTACTTATCTTATTTTTAGTTTTTCTATATTGAGTTGTACATAGTTTTTGGTTAGTTTCTTTTTATTATCCTTTATTTCTATTTTTTTCACATTTTTATTAAGATGTCAGCCAGGGATAGATGGTTGTCGAGTGATGAGAATTCTTGTTGTCTTAGTGGGGAACCACATTATGAGGCTTATTGTCCAAATGCAAGTTGGTATTTATCTTGTGGTCAAAGTGATCATTTAGAAGATATGTGTTCTAGAAATACCAATTCAGTTGTGTTTGTGGGCTATGATCAATTGCAGAATTATAAAAACTACTGCAATCGAATGGGGTTGACTCAGTCACAAATTCAATCACAGACCAACTAACAACAGTTTCAGCAACAATAATAAAACATGCAGGCCACAACTGAAATGAGCCATTTGGAAGAGATGTTTAAACAATTTTTAGTGTCTCAAACACAGTTGTTGGCGAATATGAATAACCATTGGGAAGCTGTAGATCAAGAGTATATCTAATTGGTTGTAGAGAAAGTTATTGATAATTTGAGGAAGTCTGAGTACTCTAAAATTGAAATTATTGAATGTCTTGAGGAGTTACCACTTTCACCATGTATACAGTGGCTAAGGGAAGAATACTATGTGAAGGACATTAGCTAACTTGTGGAACAAACACAAGAATAACAACCACTCGATTGGTATCTTGGTCTTGATACTGAAATTAAGAAGGTGAATAAAAGTGAAGGTGTTGAGGATAGTGTAAATTATGAAGTAGGATTGGTTGGGCCTCACTTGAAGAACTTTTATACATTATTTTTAGATGATGTCTTGTCTGTGGAATCATTTAAAACAGTGGAAGAGTGTGAAGATAAGGAACAAGAATCTTATATTCTTGATTTTACACCAGATAAGCAATATAACAATACACCTCAAGGCCGAGTGGTTTATCATGCATCATCCATTACTCGGTTCATAAATCTCTCTACCACCTCTATATGATTGAGGCATAAAGATGGATGCAATGGTGGGGGTGAAATTCATATCTTCAAGGTGGAGGAAAAAGTTGATTGGGTCATGCCGCGATACTAAATTAGGCGCTTCTTGAGAGGCAACCCATGGTAAGTAGGTTTTATTTTTAGTTTTTAATTTTTATTTCATGTAGCTTTTTGTTTTTGGTTTAGCCACAGGTTAATGGAAAGTCTGAGTACCATAAACTTAGGCTTGAAGCATGGCAAATATGGAGCGTGTGGTTCCATGGACCCCCTCTTTATGTGAAGATGCTACTAGCTAGGCCTAGAGGCCTCAGGGAGTATTTCTGTTTCTTACTTTTAAAATTCACTTTGGGCACAAAGTAGATTTTTAAGTGTGGGGTGGGAAAATTCCCAAATTTTGACTTAATTTTAAAAAAAATTAGGATAGTAGTGAGATATTATTGTTTGTGCGATTTTTTATTACATGATGCAAGTGAGTTTGTTTGTAAAAGCATGTTGAATGAGTGAATTACTATTTATGAGACTCTTAGGCTCAAGTTTGTGACTCTAGTTTTGTGGCTTAATTTTGAATTTATGTTATTGTTTGGTTGAGAGTCTATAATGATCCTATTGAGTTGAGCGTATACCATGTGCGTGTAAGGTATTTTGTATATATCTTGTTGCATGTGATGTCTAGAACTTGCCTGGTGTGTGTGTGAAGTGAAATAAAGAATGTAGGCTTAAGAGATGATGTAGGCATTTCTTTAATAGTCTTATTCTATACCGTATGTTTTACCTACCCTTGTGCATTATACTAGTTAAACCCCATTGAGCTTTAGACTTTTCTTTGGTAAAATATAGTTGTGTGCCTTGATTTAATGTCATGTTTTCACGATATCCTCAATCAAGTCATGGTCCACAGAACCCACTCATTCATATACTGAAGAAAGCTCAGTAATTCATTAATCTCAATAGTATTCTGTCAGCTAATGAAACTCCATGAATTCAATCTAGTCCAGTTCAGTTAATCATGTTTAGTGTCTACTCAGATGGGAGTAGGAATTAACACTGAGTGAATGCAAGGATGGGAACTCACCTATTATATAAGGGTGTAATTCTTAGAAGCAATTATTGTGTTGCAGAACAATGTAGCTAGCGTAGGTTGAGACACCATAGCCTGCTATATGAAGGTAGATGAGATGGCTTAATCTGTTATATAAGGGTTCACACCATTCTCACTAGAGTTACCTGTTATATGAGGGTTACTCACAGATTGTCCTTACCAGTGACGTGGTATTGAAACCCTTCCAATTGGGGTTACAGATTGGTCCCCAACTCAGCTATAATGTATTATTTAGGGCATGTCGGTTAGATAACTACTTCCCACAATTTCAGTTATAGAATTCAAGACTATCAGATACAGTCAACTTAGAATTGTATGAAACATAGCTAGTTCCATCAAATTGAGGACTTTAAAATACAGTCCCTCATGTTATCAGTTATATCAGTCATCAAAACTCAGTTATCAGTCATGTTAGTTAATAGTAAATTCTTGTTATCATTATCTCAGATATAGTAATTATTCGTATTCTCACATCCATATTAGTAAGTTAGTTCGTAATGTTCATGCATATGAACCCCATACATTCGACCTACCTCACATGTATACCTGTACATTCAAAGTACTGATGCATATGTGCTATAGTGTCTTATACTATATGTTTAGAGATACGAGCTCCAGAGCATCAGTAGATTCCAGATATCAGCAATTAATCAACAGCGAGTCCTCATCCTTTTAGGATGATATGATTTGTTATCTTATTATCTCAGTACTTATTCATTTCAGTAGTCGGAGTTAGTTAGGACATGTCCCATTAACTCCTTATTCAGATAGTTCAGTCAGTTAGAGGCTTTCCAGACTACCATGTTCAGACTATCATGCTTAGACAGTTTTGTTTTGGGTATTTATACCCTATACCAAATGTTATGTTATAGTTTTTAACCTTATGACCTTTCAGTTCATGTTTTCACATTTATATAGTATATCATGCAGTATACAGGTACAGATATTAGTCATGGATTTGCTTGTAATCCTTCGGGGTCATGAGCACCGTGTAGCATTTCGGGTACCAGATTTATGTCATTATATGAAGGTCCTAACAATGTCTTATATCCTCTCAAAGATAAGAAACGAATGTTGTCATTCCAATCTGCGGGACTCTACTAGACATTGCTCTTGTACCAACAATACTTGTGAACCTAACGCTCTGATATTAATTTTTTATGACCCTATTTATGAGTCCTAATAACACCTACTTTATCCCACCAGTATGTAAGTCAAACCGTAGATCAGAGCTAGAAGTAATAAGCTAATTTGGAGGAAAATAACATAAATATCTGAGACATGTAATAGAATGCTTATAAGAAATAATCTAGGGAATAATAGTGATAAATACATAAGATAAATACAATAAATATAACATCCTATGACCTAGTAGGGTCGATACAAGAGCCACTAGAAAAATAATATGAGTACTATAATATCCAAATATATATTAATCGTGAAATAGAAAGACTAAGCAAAAGTAGATGAAGGAGAAAATATCAACTAAGGCTCTGATTGCTCACCCTATCTCCAAACACTAGTGAGTACTATTGTAACATCAACATTGGTAACTAGTACTCGAATCTGTACCAAAAAGGTACAGAAGTGTAGTATGAGTACCAAAGACACAGTACTCAATAGGCATCATCGGAAGAATAAGATAAATCATAATATAATTATAATAATGATGCTAGATAAATAATCTAATTCAAGTAAAACGAAAAAGCTAGAAGGATTCTCTAAATGTTGTGGGTAAGTAGATAGGCAATTCAAAATTATAATAACATAAAAAAATGTATAACTATCACTACAAAACTGTTCTCACAAGCCAGTAAGTGTGAAAATTTAAATAACACAACATGGGCCCTATACTCTTGGAGGGTGTAGTCAAGAGAAGAAGTAAACCGTAAATATACTAAGCAGCCATATCACAAGCATAATAATTGTGAACCCTTCCATACCATAAACATATCAAGAATAACCTCTTAATGTCGTACTCAAACTGGAACTCACATCATCACCATCATTAGTTTTCGGACTTGGATAGGAACTCAAGTTATGAATAATGTTGTAATAAAGTCGATCTTAAGACCTTAAATCGCCAGAATTAAACCAAAACTAGTATCAACTCACAAGTATAATCTAGAATAAGTATCGTGTATATAGCCTTTTCAAATTCTAAAATATGTATTTAAAAGATATAACACACTTAATAAGTTTACAAGAAGCTAATAATAGTCTTGGCCTAAGGTAGGTCAGAGGGCCCACTTCATATCTGTATAATTTGTTCTAAGGAAAATTATACCCCAGACTAGGCTAAGGTATCTAATTCTACTACTAGATATTAAATAAGCCCCTTTTAGTCCCAAGATAGCAATTCTACTTAAACATGAGTAACCAAGTCAATTATACCTAATTTATGGTTCCTTAATCGGCAAAATTTCAAAATTTAATTATACCTACATGGCCTAATTCCCAACCTATATCTAGCACATTATTATAAATATACTATAATTTAGCCTAATCTATGAGAGAGGTAAAGTTACCCTACCTGTACACTTAAGAACGTCAGATGAAATCTGCTAAATCAATGATTTCCCTTTTTGAGAAGCTTCCGCAAACTGCTATGCCATTAAAACAATATTATATTCATCAATTAAACAAAAATGTACCCCTATTTTATTTTCATGCCTTGGGTCTAAAATTATGTAAGATCTCATGTGTGACCCACTTGCGAAATCATACTTTCAAAGCTAACAATGCATCCCTTTAGGCTCATGTAACATTTACCCTCAAGAATGGGTAAATTTGGAGCTCAAATAGTGCTAAAATCAACCCATCAATAATCTAGGGATTTTTGGAAATTATGAGAATTTAGCCATGAATTTAATGAAAACTTACTAAGAATTCGGGGAAAAATGAGTAATTCAAGCTTAAGAACACCCCGAAACAACCTATTAATTTTTTCCCAAGTTTACACACCTTCTAGGGTTTTATACTCTTGAACTTATTTGCAAAATGGAAGAAAAATTGGGCAAATAGGGCATTTAATGGCTCCCAGGTGCCGCTAAAGCAAGCACTAGGCCTCTTTATTGGTAAGCTCCTAGGTGTCACTAAAGTGGTACTTTCTAAGACCTAGTATGCCTCTAAAGCAGACAAGCTAACGCAAAAGCAGTTTTCACTTTAGTGGTCAGCTTGCCACTAAAGTGGTCTAGTGGTGTAGGCAAAGCCTATAAAGTGCCTAGAAGGCTGCTAAAGCATTTGGAAGGCCACTAAATCACCCAAAGGGTTTCTTTAGAGGATGCAACAACTGAGTGCACCAGTTGAAGACTTGGAATTTTTTCAAGTTTCCATTGACCCCTCGGGTTCGTTAAAAATCTCGTATATGCAAATGAACTATGCTACCCAATCAAATTTGATATTTAGAACTCAATGTCATTGTCAAAATTTACATCTAAGGTCATTTCAACAAAAAGTAGTTTCCATACCTTAGTGCCATTTTTCTTAATTTCTAACCAATAGCTCAAAATGAGTTCAAAAGCGTTAGAACCCGCATCAAGGGTCCACCTAGGCTAAAATCGACGTTTCAGAGCTGCTAGAACTGTTTGAATTGGCATACAATATGATTTGACTATTTTTTTTTCAATAGCCAATTCTTACCAGCAGAGACTGAAAAATATGAAATTGTCTCTAAAAATCAATTGATATTCCCAATAATCAAACTATCAGCTCAAGTAAGTAATAAATGACTTGGGGAAGCTACAAAAAAGCTCTAAATAATGAAAATAAGCAGAAATACAGAAAATGACCAAGAGGGTCATTACAATGATTTACAAATCACATTAGTACCAAAGAAGGCTAATATCTAAAGGATATCCAAAAGTTGGATCAAAGCTTGGGTAGACCGATGTGCAACCAATGAAAGTACCATGATATTTATATTACATCTAAATTAGAGGAGGATGGCGTCAAAAAGTGGCATGACCTAAATCCACTATGAGTGGCACCTACTCAAACTCTCGGTGGGAGAACCATCTAACTCCAAACATGAAAATCCACTTATCTAAAGATATGGAAAACTAGTTATTTTGCATAAATTTAAGATAATGTCATGAATAATATAATGATAACCATGCCAAAATAATAAACATCAAAGTACTACCCTAGAATCTGAAAGTCATTGTACCAAAACTACTACAATGTCAACAAACAGATTTAACCTAAGTACAATGAAAATGTCTTAGTCCAAATTAATGGACCAAAAGATCAATAAGGAACTCATGGCAGCCCAAAAGATGTAGTTCACCATTGTGTTCTAACACTATCTGAATCACAACTGAGGTCTTGAAATAGTAATAGAAAGAGCTTTTAACTTAACAAAAAGAAGAGTTGTAGCATCAGTACACAAGAACCAATGCACTGATAAGATCATTGACCAACTAAAAATGAGAAATATAAACACATAACCATAACTTAGTAAAGCAAGACAACCATGAAGACCTAACATGTAACCTCACGTAAAATTTATAAGACATAATATAATTCAACAACATTATAGAGCTTATCCAATAAAAGTCAACTAGGATAACAAGTCAGGTCAAGACCATGACTACCAACAAGACACTAAAACAATAACTATGACTCAAACAATTATGTCAACCATGTCCTAACTATATAAATAAATGGACAATATAGATTTATGCCAATTTTACAACTAAAACCAATCCACTCAAGGATCTATTCCAACAACAACTATTGCAATAATAATGAATCTAGATTTACATAAGCAAACAAAATACAACAAGGATGGACATAAACCTAATTCATTCAAGGACCGAATTTAACAAGTCAACAATTAAGCCCAATTCACTTAAGGAACCAATATAACAAGTAAACAAATAGTCCATGGTTCACTAAAGGAACCGTTACACTCATTTATACCTTATACATGTATGTTAAGGTTTTATGTTTGTCCATTATCCATGACCTGCAAGGGGAGAGCTCTTATACATGTACCAAAATCCCAGACATCAAGTGTCTGCCAAACTTATATCAACCAATCCCATAACAATGTAAAAATACCAATACATACCACAGTAATTATATATATCACAACAATCAAAATTGAAATGGTAACAAAAACAACACTTATAAGAACCAACAATTTTCTCATATAAGCTCAATGTATATGATTAACAATTATGATATGAAATAGTCGTTCACTTTCCTTTAGCATGTATTAAAAAAAGCAATACAAAGGAATATTTATCGTGCACACATAAAACAAGTTGGTTTTTAACTACATTAAACTATCACCTGCCTCAATCCAAGCCTAAAATTCTCTATTGAACTTGAGCTTTCCCTTTTGTTATAGCCTCGACTTGATTGTGGTCTAAAAGCTTAAATATAATACATAATTAACCTAATATCCTACAATATAAAGGATTATAACATAATCCCAATACCCCAAGGCTCATTTCATGATCATTCCCCTATTCTAGTGTTTTTCTTTTATAATTCCACCTTAATACTACTAATTTCATGATTACAATAGTGAATTTCAACATACTATTATAATTTGGCAATACATAATCAAAACCCAAGGTTTTATACCCAATTTACTTAATTGAACCAGAAATTAGCTAGGTTTAGTCAAATTCATCCCCAAAACCCCAAAACTAGTGATTCTAGTCGTTGGCAATTGAAATGAGTTAATAAAAGGAATCGCTTACCTTTACAAAGAGCTTAATTGGAAAATACGATAAGAAAAATTGCCTAATCCCTTACCAAAATTAGTTTTGAAATAATGAAATGTTTAGCAAATTTTTTTTATATAAATCTGCATATATCCTACTATACCGTCCCTATCCCGCTATAGCAGCCTTGATAAGCAAATTTGCTCACTATGATAGGATTGACTGAATTTAACTTTCTCTATAATGGGAATTTTTATGCTATAGTGGTGCAGTCATAGAGACCTGCCACCCACTATAGCAAGTGTGCAAGGCAAAAACTTGGGATTGCTTCCAAATTTGCCTTTTTCATATCTCACCCTCAACCATGACATTCTGAATAATCCATTTACGTCAAGTTCTATATCAGGGGTTCTACTTAACAAAATTCACTTTTGAAATATCCTCATAGTTTATTTCATCTTATCTAACATAATAAGATACCTATGGCGGTGACTTTTTAATTCAGTTTACAACAATGGTGTTCTCCTCCTAGTTTTGACTTTTTAAGATTTAAACAGTGTGTAACAATTTAGTACATGGAGAAACAAAAAGAATTTTGATGATGTCATTACATTAGTAAAATATAACTAGGCATAGACACAAATCACACCAACTAAATAATCTAGCAACCTAACAACATAACAGATGTGAGCTCACAGTCAAGGAAATCCCATTCACTCTTAGTTATGATTAATCAATTAACTTGGCTATATAACAAACAATGCTCTTGCTCATAAAAAAGTATCATTGATGTATACAAAATACCTTAGGCTTGCCCATATTCTCTCTTCCTAATTTTTTAGATAGTCGGGTTTGGATTACCAAAGGACTTTATTCGGCTTGTAACATAGGTTAGGGATTGGTATGGTATATTTTTGGGATTTATTTAGTTACTACACCTCCTTGAAACTACTCTTTATTCGAGGTTCACTTATCTTCTACTTTTTCTTCATTTTATTTCCGCCCTTATATCTCCCTTTTTAATTTAAAGCACACTTCATTGTCCAGGTGCGGTTTTCTTTTCTAACTTTCTTTATCTTTTTCTTTTTTTCCTTTTCTACCAACTTTTTTTTCCTTTTTCTTTTGTTTTCTTTTACTTTCACTGCACCTATTCTTTTCATTTTTCTTTCACACTTATTTTTTCTACGTACCCCTATAATAACCACTCTTAACTTAGGCAATTTGCCTGAGTTGAGGTGCACAGTGTCCAAGGAGGACCAAGGACAATACAGGTTCATTATAGAAATGGGTAGGTGAAATCGGCGTAAAAAAATTTGGTCATTTAAGGCTCAAACATTTGGAACAAAGGGATTCATAATTCATTTGGTTGGGCATTTAGGTTCATTTGGACTTAAAAAAAATGGCCTATGATCATTTCCTACTCGACTATCCTGGACCTAGGTAAAAGTAAATGGGAATGTTCTAGATTTTGATACACCAAGAAATCTGTAATACCTCACACACACTTGCACAGGGTTACATTGCTAAGTACTACTTATCCCATTATATAATTATCTATCCTAGTTTTTCTATTCCTAAATCTAATGCCATTATCAGATTCAAAGTTGTCTCACACACATACATATATTACACAATTAACACAAAAATTTAGGAGTGGTATCAAATTTTTTAGCTCAAAATGTTTTCTAATCAGATAGTTTCCAACATAATCATTCAAAATATATCAACTACCACAGATATAAATTCTCCTCTTATTTCTGGCACATAATACACAATGACAACACAAAACATGTCAATTTTTCAAAATTTTCATATTGTGGACACGAGATTCAAAACATGGAAAGTATGGCCTTTGGAAAACTTGGTACACCCCCACCATAACTTAAAGCTCATGAACTATCCCCCGTTGATCTAATAATATAGTACACAAATGATCGAGAACATATCTAATTCTCAAGGAGCCATCTTATACAACATCCTCATGTGGGCCCTCAAATCATATCCCATAATCATCATCTGCTATCCCCTCAGCTATCAAGATTGTGTCAGCAATAGTAGAACCGGTTGTTGCTGGTGCGCTCAATGATCCATCAGTCAGCAGGGCTGTATCACCGCCTTTCTCAATATCGATAACTGTCGATCTCAAACTCCCGAATATCGTATGAATCTCCTGGACCCTTACCTACTAGCCTTGCTCACTCTATAGGATATCTCCCTTAGCCTTCTCATCATTTCTTTTTATGCATTGTTATGATGCTTTATTTTTTATTTTATTTTTCTTCTCTACAAAATCTATAATAGCCTAAATATTATTAACATAGACTTCAGGCACAACTGTTGCAACCATAGGATCTAGGATAACAAGTCTATCATATAACTCAAGAACTATCCTTTTTTATCTCAGCCAACTCGGCTTTTACCTCTATAATATTTGGGGTGTGGTTGCTAACAAACTATCAGGTCATCCACAACTGAAATGCGCTAACCTCAACCGCACCTATCTATCTTAGTTATCTATCTTCATGTCTACCTAGGGAATTATTCCGCCTTTCATGTTTCAAACCTTAGCCCCCAACGTCCCTAGTCTCATCATAGCCTCATACCATAAATCCTATGAGATCATAATAAATCCATTTTGCATACCTAGTGGGCGAGGTGGTATAGACTGCACCAAAGAAGGGGCACTAGAAGTACCCACTACATAAGGAGTCTGTGAGGTCTCATTTTGTCTACATGCTTAGCAGTCTTATCAGTGTTATTTTGACCACTCTATCGGTACATATCTCCTAACATGTCTACTTCTCTCGTCACCTGCTTGGATAATGAGTTGGTTGCATCTCTAATTAATCCCAAGTCAGTGGTGTTTGTGTCCTCGATAATCTCATCAATACCTGGGAGTTCCTTTACCTCTGCATCCAAATGCATCTATGTAATTATGCATGGGTTTGCCAACAAAAACTTCTCACTACCCACAACGCAGTCTCTAATCTCTCAAGCTAAGAACTCCCCTACATCAAACTCATATCTGTCCATGAACCTGGCTATCAAAGCTTCCCGAACTGGGTTGAGTATGTTGTCCCCAATAGTGGGATATAACCTATGTTGGGCTATTGTCGACCATGACTTCGCCTTGAAAGTCAGTGTGTTCTTTTCTATCTTTTGTAAAGTGATACTTGGCCACCTTCCACCCAAAAAACATTCTAACAGCTAATGCTATAAATCTTGTGATCCACCTGATCTGACCTATCTTATCAGCTATCTACATCTACTTCCTAGTATTTTTTATATCTCATGCATCAGGTACTCCATTTCACCCATATTCACCATAGGTTGATAGTCTAGTCTGTATAAGAATCTGGAAATAGTACGTAGAGAGAAATTGGCCTACACTTCCTGAATAATCAATGAGGTAATAGGGTTACCACCTCTCCACAGCTTTCCATATGGATACTTTCTCTCAAGCTCTTCTATATACACTGCATAAATTCCAGCACTATTGCAGGACTATATCTGTTGGGTGCTTTGGTCATCAACTCAAACCCATACTATCTAAATTATACTAAAAATTATGGCATCTCTGTCATCTCTGTCGTTTTCAATATCCTCTCAAGGTACAGACTTTTCTTGGTTCTCTCATTGGCAAGTCTGCTCAAGCCTTATTATGCGTAGCCTGTATACTAGGCACCCCCATTATTCAATGATGGGCATTAGAGAAGGTATGATGGATAGTGGTGGATACTGCACATTAATAGGTGGCACATCAACTTCTTTCATCACACAACTAGTACTTTCAAAACTATCTTCCTTATAACTTGATTCCATATCATCTTATGCCTCCAGAGGTGGAGGTGAGTGCGGAGGGGAGGTACTTGGTTTTTTCATCCTTGGTCCCCGTGAAGGTGTGTTCTCTGAGGTGGCCACTTTATTTCCACTTGCAGGTCTTTTTCCTCTCGAATCTACTTGTCCCTTCATTTGATATTCAATGTGGTCACCACTACTATTGGATGACTCTATGGATTCAAAACTGGAATATAGTGCATTTTTTGTTTTATTATTAGCCACTTGTTTTGAAGATGATGTACCATTGGGAGGCATGGTACCTGAATGTACACATACATTAGCAACTAAGTTTGGAAAAGAAAGCAAAAATAAGAAAATAAATGATTGTGGGCATGCTTTGTTCAAGGAACGACTAGGGGTAAGAGTCATATTGATTGGTTATGACTCATATGACCAAGTCGTATGATACTCAATCTGGACTTGAATGATCGCTAGTCTACTTACAATTCCTTTTTACTAGTTGTAAGACCAGGGTATGACTCATTACCACCACTCTTAAGCAGGTTAGAAACAAAACTTTAAAATATAACCTCTTTCTAGATTGTGTGTATGAGTCGTAAGTGTTGGGTATGACTCATATAACAAAGTCATATCCATACTAGAATCTACACTCAATTGGAATTCTATGTTGTCAGAAGTTATGAGTCTCGATATGACTCGTTACTTATGGGTACGAGTGATAAGGGGTCTTGTATCCACAACAACATAGAAGTTCACTTCAGAGGTTACTCCAATTCAAAATTCTCAGACTACCCCTTACTTTATACTGTATTTTGTCTCCCATATCAGTCCAAAATACTCATTTTTAAAATAAAATTTCAAGTTCTACCACAACTTATTTTTTCAACTCAAATCCTAAGAACTAGGGTTTACATTTTTGACACACAAGTTATTTAACTCCAAGAAACATCAACATTTCAAATTACTAATAAATTCAAGTGGAAATATAGTACATTTAAGTTCAAGAAGACTTACTTTATTTGTTTTGAATGTAGGGTTCTTGAGTTTTCCAATATCTTTCCTAAATTCAGGCTTAATTCTTGCAATATGAGAGAATTCGACCAAGTTGGTAGGTGATTCAAAGTGAAATTATGTTTTGGGAGATAAAAAATATCTAAAAATAGAGTTATTATGGTTAAGAATTTGTTTCTGGGCCAGTTTTACCCATGACCCCCTATATGGTAATTTTGGGTACGAGTTAATCTTACGATTCTTAGCCAGGCTTATAAGTCGTTTCCTCCTTTCTTAAAGACTTGGAACCTTACTTGGGTTCTAGAGTCGATACGACTCAATGTGATGAGTTGTACCTTGAGGTTATGACTTGATCTAAGGGTTATAAAGACTCCAGGAACCTTTACCTAGATATGTATAATCTCCCAGGTCCTTACAACTTTTTTGAGTCATAACATTAAGATACAACTCATAAATAGTCCGTATGACCTAACTTCTTGAACTTTTCTGGATTTGTTTTGAAATCTTTAGCCCCGCACGTTGAACAAACATAATACCCTATAAATAAATAAGTACAAAACATAGGTTGCATCCTATGTAGTGTTTGATTTAATGTCGCGGCCCGAAGTGGCTACGTTAGATTCTCAGATTTCACCAACTATCCTCATGGGTTTCCTCCCATGCAGATCTTGATTTAACATTGTGGCATGACATAATTGCCTTGGTTACTCAGACTTTACCAAGGTCCAATCAAATATCATATTTATTTCCTTAGTGTTACCCATGTAGTGCCTTACTCTTTGCCTTACTCCCTCTTTAATTTAAAGCGCCACATGGTCACACTCTTAACACAGTAAAAGTACCATACCATCTAGACTTCAACTTACTTAGAAACAAGTGAATCGTTGAGTTGTAGGGTAATACTTAGTCACCTTTTTCAAAAATCCTTTTCTCTATCTTGCGATCGTGATACAGCTTCATCTTTTATTTGTGAAGAGCAGAACATTCATACATTCAAAGTTGGAATTCAACCAACTCATTCATGTTTTTTATCCTTGCCTTTATTGTATCTTTCCACTCAAAATTCAACTTTTTCAAAAACAATAGTGCTTTATGTTCAAGTTCAACAGGAAAGTGGCATGCCTTGCCATACTCCAACTGATAAGGATAAGCACTAATGGGGGTGTTGAAAGTTGTTCATTAGGACCCTAATTCATCATCTATCTTATGTGACCAATCAGTCCTATTGGCATTTATAGTCATTACAAAGATTCACTTGATTTCTCTATTGAACACCTCAACCTGTCCACTAGTCTGTGGATGATAAGGTGTTGCCACCTTGTGTTGTAATCCATTCTTCACAAGCAGATTTTTTAATAGGTGATTACAAAAATATGACCCATCATCACTAATGATAGAACGTGCCATGCCAAATCGAGAAAAGATGTGTTTCTCAAGAATCCAGTGACACAACATGTTTTATTGTTGGGAAGAACAACTATTTCCACCCATTTAGAAACATATGCCACAACATAAGTATATACTTTATGTCAAACGAGCTCAAAAAGGGATCCATGAAGTCTATACCCCATACATAAAATAGTTCCAATTCTAAAATAGGAGTCATAGAAAGTTCATGGCATCTAGAGATATTACCTCGGCGTTGA
The DNA here is from genome assembly GCA_030864225.1 of Capsicum baccatum var. pendulum. Classification (NCBI taxonomy): domain Eukaryota; kingdom Viridiplantae; phylum Streptophyta; class Magnoliopsida; order Solanales; family Solanaceae; genus Capsicum; species Capsicum baccatum. The sequence goes on from CM061560.1 coordinate 166,863,763, forward strand.
CATTGATCAAAAGATAAAGCAAAATCATGAGCATCTTTGTAGATTGTTGGCCAATAATACCCACATTACAAGATTTTGTGGGTTGTGTGGGTTCCTCCATGATGACCCCCAACTAGTGAGGAATGACAAGCCAAAAGTATGCTCATCATCTCCACCTCAGGTATACATCTATGAATAATTCCATCCTCATAAATTTTGAATAAATAAGGCTCTTTCTAGAAAATTTTCCTTACCTCATGCATAAACTTATTTCTTTGTTGGAAGGAAAGATCTTCTAGGACTAGATCAATGGCTAAATAATTTTCATAATCTACAAACCATGGAAATATATCTTGGAAAGTTGTCAATAACTATTCATTTGGAAAATTTTCATCAATATTGAGCCTATCTTTCACTTTCTGCATAAATTCCTCCTCAAGTCTAGACAAATAATCTGCAACTTGGTTTTCAGTGCCTTTTCTGTCCTTGACTTCAAAATCAAATTCTTGCAGCAATAAGACCCACCTAATTAGTTGGCTTTGAATCCTTTTTCTCCACCAAGTACTGCAATGTTACATTTTTAGTGTGCACAACTAACTTTTTTCCAATCAAGTAAGATTAAACTTCTCAAAGGCAAAAAACACTACCAACAACTCTTGTTTAGTCACTGTGTAGTTCATTTAATCTAGGTTCAATGTCGTGCTAGAATAGTAGATGCGATGAAGAGTCTTTTTATTTCTTTGGCCTAGGATAAGACCTAAGGCCACTCCACTTGAGTCACACATAACTTTAAATGTCAAGAACCAATTAAGAGATACAATGATTGGAGATAACACCTTCTTCTTTTTTAGGATTTAAAAATCCTTCATACATGCATCATGAGAAACAAATTACACCTCCTTCTTAAGAAGCTTGCAAAGAGGATTAGCAATCTTCAAGAATCCTAGATAAAATGCGTATAAAATCCTATATGCCATGAAAAGCTCCGAATCCCCTTCATAGAAATTGGTGGAGGTAATTTTTCAATCACCTCTATATTGGCTCTGTCAGCCTTTATGACTTTTTGGAAATCTTATGCTTAAGCACAATAACTTCTTTTACCATGAAATGGAACTTCTCCTAATTAAGTACCAAGTTGCATTCCTCACATCTTCTAAGAGAATTTGCCAAGTGAACTAGGTAGTCATCAAACTAATCACCTATGACTTAAAAATCATCCATAAACACTTCGATGGTGTCTTCTACCAGGCCAGATAAGATGGACATCATACATTCCTAAAATATGGATGGAGTGGTACATAACCTAAATGGCATATGGCTGAATGAAAAGGTCTCATAAGGACATGTAAAAGTCATATTCTCTTGGTCCTCAGGCACAGTAGTGATTTTGTTGTAGTGAGAGTACCCATCAAGAAAATAGTACCATCCTCTATCCGTAAGTCTATCCAGTACTTAGTCCATGAAGGGAATGGGAAAATGGTCCTTTTGAGTCCATGCATTTAATGTTTTATAATATATGCATACTCTACATCCTGTGATTGGCCTCATTGGCGTTAGCTCATTCTTATCATTAGGAACAACATTAATCCAACCTTTCTACGGAACATATTGTACAAAACTGGCCTACTTTCTATTGCAATGGGATACACTACAGTAACATCTAACCCCTTGATTATCTCTTACTTCACCACCTCCTGTATAGGAGGATTAAGTCAATATTGATATTCTATACTCGGAATACATTCCTATTTAAGTTAAATTTTATGAGTACACAACCCAGGAAGGATACCCACAATATTTATAATGGACCAAACAATGGTTTTGAACCTCTATAACACAGATAGAAAAGGTTCCATTTTTGTATCAATCAAAGCAACTATAATAATTATCGACAAAGTGTTATTGGACCCCAAAAATGCATATCATAAATAAGAAGGGACGACCTTCAACTCTAAGATAGTGGCTCTTTAATGGATTGACGAATATTGAATTAGTTATATTTTTCAAATTCAAATCAAGTTTATTTGGTTCATAAGTGTACTTGGTGTCTAAGGCATGTGACTCTTCCCTCATTGTTGGTTTACTAAAGGCATGTATTTTAGTGTATGGTTCGTATGGTATAGTTATGATTTTGAAATAAATATTAGAGGTTTTAGATGTTCAAGGTTTATTAATGTTTCTCATGGTTTACTATTATTTTTCTTTTTCTAATATGGTTTTCCACATATGGGTGAATGGGAATTGTGATATAATTATGGTTTATAGTTGAGCCCCATATTTGATGATTTTGGTTTTGGTAATGGCACACCCTTAACCTGTTTATGAAATTTTTTATGAGAATGATTTTGTCACATAATTTGATTACTTTTAGAATCTTGCATTGTATAAATGGTTAAAGAAATATCAATTGGTTTTGGTTGGTTTCATAGGATTTTGTTAAGTCTTTGGTAGTCATGGTTTATTATAAGTTATTTTGGTTTAATGATAACGCTCAACCTACAGCTCTCGTAGGAGTGTAAAGTGGTCGTTAGTAAATATAGAACCCAACAGGGTTGGGTATCGATCCCTCAGGGAATAGCTTGGTCAGCAAGTAAGCAAAAAGTACTAGACTTTTGGTGCAAGTCTCGTGAAAGGGGGGATTCTTGTCGTGCAAGTAATGTAAACAAAGTAATAAAGTAAAAACTGAAAATAGCAAAGTAAAAAGAAGGAATGTTTAGTAAGTTGTAAACAATGAGAATTGAGGAGTTGGGGTTATGTCCACCTTCTGAGTTATACCTCTCTATTGGCTATGAGTGTGTAGAATTCAGACATGCATGTGCTTATAGAGAATTGTATTCGATGGTAAATCTAGGCGTCTTTCGACCTATTCGAGGATTATTTCACTTTAACTCTTATGAGCTTAAAGCGTGTCTAACGGTACGAATTCTGCAAGAGGTTAATCCAGTTACGACACTAACTTTTTAATAGGGGATGGGACCCTATTACCTTGACATTATCTCTTTTCCAGACATATAACTTTTCTTTTGAACAATTTAATGCTATACTGGCGTTATTCTATGAGTCTGCAGCCACAAGAATTTGCATTAAGATGAAGAGAATAATGATATAAGCAGCATACGTGTCACGAATTAACAAACTCATAGCAATAGATAGTATCTCATAAGGCTTCCATAACCCCAACAGAGAAGTTTAGTTACCCATGAGTGCGAAGAAAAATCACAATAGACATTATTATTATACCACAATAAAGATCTCGTGTAGTAAGGTGTGGTATGGCGTTAGGCGTGACTTTCCTTGTAGAGTAACGTTTCTCTTGTTGTGGAAATTAAGAATTAAATAGATGAAGAGAAAGTAATAAGAATTAATAAAAATCAAATTGTTTAGAGTTGTAGATGAATGAGTGGATGGATAGGTGGATGGATGGGAATTGATGGGTGGATGGATGAATGGGTGAATGAATGGAATGGAGGGAATGGGTGAATTGATGGAATGGGGGAATGAATTAAAATCTCTAGCAAGATAGGGTATTTATAATACCCATATCCTATTCCTACTAAGCTAATGAATTACTTAATTGTACTAGGTTAATGTATCATTATCCTAATCCTAATAAGTTAATGAATTACTCAACCCAATTGTACTAGGTTAATGTATCATTATCCTAATCCTAATAAGTTACTGCTAGTCCCCAAAGTCTTCAGAAATGCTGTTTTAGCCCGGGACAGCTTTTCCATGCGCCACTTTTGGTCCTTGGCATCCAAGACTCCCTTTTCTCTTTTTGTGAAGCTTTCTTTGGCGTCAAGTTATCCATAAAATGCTGAATTCTGCATCATTTATACCTGAAACTTTGCTAATTATGTTCGTTAGCTCACTTATAGGAAAAAGGACTAAAAGCGCATGAAATATATAATTTGTTCTCAAAACATGGCTAAAATATGGGCAAAATCTAGTGCTATAGGCGTGTAAATTTGCCTATCATCAACACCCCACACTTAATGCTTTGTTCGTCCTCGAACAAACTATCATGTCCATCTAAATCATCAACTTAGGGTTTCATAGTAACAACACAAAATATTCATCAAGACAAGCACAATAATTATCAACAAACAGTAGTTTTCCGATCATTAGTAGAAACGATTCAAACTATAACATAGACTCGTGATGGTAGTTAATTCGTATCCAAAAGTTAAGGTACAAAGAATCATACACCACTACCCAAAACTCATCAACCATGTGTGTCTCACAATATATTACCCATAATCACTCTCAAGCATAGTATATTTATCAAACATGGGTATAGAAATATCCTTGCTCTCGCTCTCACAAAGAATTCATATGCAGCAACTGATGACCATAGGCTTGCCCTTAGTGTAATGCTCCACTAAATGTCAGAATAGTAAGCTTAGGATCAAATAGGTCTTTTGATGGTTGTAATGCAGGCTAAGGGACGGGTAGGACTATTTTGGCCAGAAATAGTGACTATGTTCCTAAGCGCTTTAATACATCACATTGTATCATTAACACCTTTTCTTGCAAACAACCTTTCTACGTTCTTTTATTCTACCACTCTTTTTCTCCTCTTTTGTTTTTCAATTTTGAACATAACTAACTTTTTAGTTTTCCTTTCCTTTTCTCTTTTCATAACATACCTCTTATGATAGCACTTCTTTTTCATAATGAATTCAAGCACCAGTGCATTCTAAAGCATCATACTTACCCAACTTCCTCTTATTTTGTCACATGACTTTAAACTTTAAAGAACTTAGGAATTTGGATCAAATTATGGTCTTGAAAAAATAGATTAGGCTTACATATGAGGCTGTCAAAGAAAATAGGCTAAAGGCTCAAAAGGGGTTAACTAGGATGATGTCTATGGGTAGGTAAGAATGAAGGTAAAAAATTATAGGTTGCCAAAGAAATGCCTAAATCATCTCCTAAACTTGCACTTTTTATTTTCGCTTTACATACATACTAGGCAAGTTCTAGCATCAGCCACAAACACAGAATATACTATATCCTCACACACACAAGGCATATGGTCGACTTTATTAGGAGTAGTATAGACTCTCGACCCAACAGATAAAGGAATTGAACTACACAATATCACATAGTGAGTCACAATTAGAGCCTAAACGTCTCAATAGTCATGATTCTAGCAGAAACTCTTGTTATAATCTCATGCTGCCTATTAGAATAATTTCACGCAAAGCTAAGTAAAAAAAATTTTACTTAAAAAAAACAATTAATAAAAAAAACAATTAATAAAAAAAACATAATTAAATGCAAGTACGGATAGAGAAGTATAGCATGCCAATACCATCACCCCACACTTAGATGGGACACACTGTACTCAGTGGAAAATAAATAAGAAGAACCTGGTTAGTCGGACTCATCCTATATGTCTGGGGTTATACCCCTTGCATCGGAATCATCATCAGAGTCGTCATCCTCAGAAGTTCCTCATAAGTATCCCACTTAATTCCAAGAGTACGTCGAGGTATTTGCAGTACAGAGGATTTAGCTTGCTCTTTTCTTCCCCTTTTCTGGCCTTTTTGTGAAGTGGTTGCTTTTCTTGTCTTTTGGTGCCATTGTACCTGAGATCTCAATAGAGTCATGTTAGCTTCATCTCGGAAGATTCAATCATCAAACAGACAATAGTGGCACCACCCCACACTTAATTTGTTGACACAAACTAATTAAGTGAATGTCATCGATTACTCAGACTTCATCGACATACATTTAGGTGATATGTTCATACCATATGTTCAGCGCAGTCATACTTTCATGTCATCTTACTATCCTTTTCGATTCTATTATATGTAATCTTGACTTATGTTTTCATGTCTTGGACTAATGCATCAAAAACTACTACATAGATATTGTAACAGTTTATGGCATAGAAATAATCACAACATCTTATGTTTGTAGTTAATCCTGATTTTCATCTCAATGAACAAGTCTTTCAATGCATGAAAGCTTGCAAGTGACAAGATTATGCAATTTTGGTGACCATATCAATTCCACAAAAGTATGACAATGCATCAAAATCAAATTCAAGTTGGGAACATGTTAAGATCATCCTTACGTATTCATTCACTCACTTAGTTGTATCACAACAATTCAAACACATTCATATCACCAATACTTCTTCAAGATTTAGCAACTCATAATAGGCATAGTAATGCAGTACTTACGGAATATAAATGAAGAACAAAGTAGTACTTACTTGATTGATGCCTTTGGATGATGTTCAGGTGAAGAAAAAGAGCAAAAGGAAATTTTTTGAGAGGATTTGGAAACTATAGGCTGCGCATAAGCTAGGTTTCCAATGTGTTATTGGTTCAAGACTAAGTCTCATATATATAGGAAAAGGTTGGGTCGGGTTTTGACCCATTTAAAATCGGATTTGGAGACAAGAAGTGACCATAGGCAGTGCCTAACGCTTTGCCTAGTTGAGAAGAATGCCATAGCATAGGCCATGCCTTTTGCAAAGCATTTGGTGAGCATAGGCGGCGCCTTTTGCAAAGCATTAGGTGAGCATAGGTGGAGCCTAGTGCAAAGCCTTTAGTGACCATAGTTGGCGTCTTTAGCATGGCATATGAGATTCAAAGACAAAAGGCTTTAGCATAGGCGGCGCCTATGCTATGGCATACTTGAGCATGGGCGGCGCCTATGCTATGGCACACTAGATTCCGAGACCTTAGGCCATAGTATAGGCCTTGCCTTGTTCATGGCCTAGTTTTACCTATGCCTAGCCTTGTTCGATGCCTATATTTTCATGAGCAATGCTCAATCCATGGCCTTTTACATCTTCATTCCTAACTTACCACCTTTACCATGTAATACGTACAAATGGAAATTTGAAACCAATCTTCTCTTTTATACCTCTTGTACCAACATTCACTCAAAAACAACAAAAACTATTAGACTGATGGGTTGCCTCCCATCAAGCACCTCAGTTTTGGTCGTGGCTCGACTACAAAAACAAACTCCAAAAAAACAAAACGATTAAAAACCATGGGTTGCCTCTCATGTAGCGCTTGATTTATTATCGTGGCATGACATAGTTACCTCGATTACATAGACTTCATCGAGATAAATGGGGCATCATTTTCTGAATGGATTCAGACGACGTTGATACTTACTTGTAGGCATGCAATCTTTTTTGAGATGACTCTTGTGCATACATATCCCAGGAGGGATACCAATTATATCATCAATTTTCCTACCCATAGATCTCTTGTACCTCATCAGAGCAGAGATAAGATCCTCTACATGCTGTTCACTTAAATCATCCGCCACACTTACCGAAAGTATACTTCCACTTTCCAAGAACACATACCTTAGATAATCGGGGACCTCTTTCGATTCGAGCATCGGTGGCTCTTCGATGGAAGTTTTTGCTGTTGGTGACGGTTGATTCGTAAGATCAAGGTTCGACTGTTTAGGAGTATGAGAATAGGACCCTATTTCTGTTAGAGCACACGTAGTTTCTTCATAATCTTCGTCATCCTCATGCTCAACATTCAGTAGCGCAGCAGACAATGGTTCAACAGTAAGCTATTTCTTTACAGATAATGCTTTCTTATCCTCATAAGCTATGGAGAACACATCCATATCGCTGGGCTGCTTCATTGCTTTGCATATATCAAAGCGAACCACTTCATCATTCAGTCTAAATAAAAGCTCATTAGCTCTTATGTCAATAAGCACACTTCCAGTTGTAAGGAAAGGACGTCCCAAGATTATGGAAACTTCATAATCCACCTCATAATCCAGAATAACGAAGTCTGCAGGAAAGATGAATGAATAAACCTTCACCAACACATCATTCAAGATACCCACAGGTCATTTTACCGACCTATCAGCCATCACAAGCCTCATATCGGTTGGTGTCGGATCACCTAACCCAAATTTCCTGTAGACGGATAGTGGCATCAAATTGATGCTAGCTCCCAAATCGCACAATGCCTTGGCAAAATTCATAGATCCAACCGTGCAAGGAATAGTGAAAGCACCAGGGTCGGCCTTTTTCTGAAATTGCGATCTTGTAGCGATTGCACTGCAATGGTGAACATTATCTGCTGGCTCATAGCTTACCGCTCGATTCTTTGTTAAAAGGTCCTTCATAAATTTTGCATACCCAGGCATTTGTTCTAGTGCCTCCACCAACGAAACATTAATGGTCAGCTGTTTTAACATCGTCATGAATTTGCTGAACCTTGTATCATCCACCTGCTTCTTCAATCTTTGAGGAAAAAGTGGTGGTGTATATGGAATTATTTTCTCCACGGCTTTCTTCCCCTCTTGCCTCCAATTTTTGGTAGTTTCAGGCTACAACCTACTAGGGGTGACGTCTTGGTCAGCTTTCATGGCATTTTATTCATTAGCCTTATCATCGTTGTCTGCGACATCATCGACCACTTGTTTGCCCTTAGATGAAGTCTCCAGCACCTTACCACTTGGAGTAGTAATAGTCATGCATGATCCATCATTCCTTGGATTTTGCACAGTGTTGCTAGGTAAAGTGCCAGCCTTTCTTTGATTGAGTGCTGCTGAAAGTAGGCTCAATTGCTGCTCTATTTGCTTTATTGAAGTAGAATGTGAGTCAACCAACTGCTTTATTGAAGACAAATCATTTATTACCTCTGTTACTCCCGCGCTGGTTGCCTCTACTCCTTTCAACAGTTTAGCCATCATATCTTCTATATTTCCAGAACCAGATGTAGTGGCGTCACGTCTTCCTGGGGGAACATACAGACCACTATTATCATTCTTGTTCTTCCAACTACCTTGGTCCTTGTTTCCAGATTTATCATAATAGTTCCGACCTTGGTTTCCTTGGGTATTACCTTGGAAACCCCCCTGATTGTTCAAGTAGTTGGCTTCTTCTTTCAAATCAGATTCATTTCTTCCTTTTGACGCAACAGCGTTGACTTTTTCGGTCTTCCCTAATAATAGATGCTTTGTAAGAAGATCCACTTGTGTTTTCATGTGCGCCATATCTTGGTAGCGTTCTTCTTCTCTTCTCCTTTGGTCTGTAGTCATGACAATAAATAAAGTGGGGCTTACTATATCAGAATCCCTGGTATGCCAAGCTCTACTTTGCTTCATCATCCGATCTAGCATATTGCTTAGTTGCCCAAAGGTGAGGTCCATAAATGATCCACCTGCTGTATTATCTACCACTGGCTTAGTCACCGAATTCAAAGATCTATATAATATCTCCATCTAGTGGACATTGGTCATATGGTGATTTGGGCATCGCATAAGCTTCATCTTGAACCTCTCCCATGTTTCGTGGAGAGATTCAGTTGGAAGTTGTCGAAAATTGGTGATCTCATCTCTCAACTGTGCTTTTTTGGATGGCGGAAAGAATCTTTCTAGGAAAGCGTCTTTCAATTGCCTCCAATTACTAATAGAATCAGGAGTCAGCTCATTCAACCATAGAGTTGCCTCCCCAAACAGAGACAATGGAAATAAGCGCAGTCGAATTGCATTCTGTCCAATCCTAGGATTGTCGAATGACTTGCATGTAGAAATAAAGTTGATTAGATGCATATTCGGATCATCGCCTGCTAGTCCACCAAATAATCCCTTGAGTTGCAAATGCTGAATCATGGTGCTAGTGATATTGAACTTTGATCCAGGTGCCAATGGCGGAAGAATAATAGCTCCGGTGGCACCAGGTCTGTCCAGATCATCCTCATCATCATCAAAAGGAATTTGCATAGCTCGGCGATCAGGCCTCAATCTCGCTTGACGATCTCTCCTCTGCATGGGTGCCACCATCTCAGCAGTATGCCGTGGGTTTAATAGATCCTCATCGCCCAGGTCCTCATCATTAGGATTTGTTGCACGACCTGGATTATCAATATTCTGTTGATGCACTTGAGCAGCCATCCTTTCAATTTCACGTTGTTCATCCATTAATGCACTGAACGAACCTGAATAAAACAAAAACAATAACTAAAAGTAAAAGTACGAGAATTTTTGACCAAAGGGTCTAATAACTATCACAAACTTAATTGACAATCGTATTCCCCGGCAACGACGCCAATTTATGATAACGCTCAACCTACAGCTCTCGTAGGAGTGTAAAGCGGTCATTAGAAAATATAGAACCCAACAGGGTTGGGTATCGATCCCTCAGGGAATAGCTTGGTCAGCAAGTAAGCAAAAAGTACTAGACTTTTGGTGCAAGTCTCATGAAAGGGGGGATTCTTGTCGTGCAAGTAATGTAAACAAAGTAATAAAGTAAAAACTGAAAATAGCAAAGTAAAAAGAAGGAATGTTTAGTAAGTTGTAAACAATGAGAATTGAGGAGTTGGGGTTATGTCCACCTTCTGAGTTATACCTCTCTATTGGCTATGAGTGTGTAGAATTCAGACATGCATGTGCTTATAGAGAATTGTATTCGATGGTAAATCCAGGCGTCTTTCGACCTATTCGAGGATTATTTCACTTTAACTCTTTCGAGCTTAAAGCGTGTCTAACGGTACGAATTCTCCAAGAGGTTAATCCAGTTACGGCACTAACTTTTTAATAGGGGATGGGACCCTATTACGTTGACATTATCTCTTTTCCAGACATATAACTTTTCTTTCGAACAAGTTAATGCTATACTGGAATTATTCTATGCGTCTGCAGCCACAAGATTTTGCATTAAGATGAAGTGAATAATGATATAAGCAGCATACGTGTAAAGAATTCACAAACTCATAGCAATAGATAGTATCTCATAAGGCTTCCATAAACCCAACAAAGAAGTTTAGTTACCCATGAGTGCGAAGGAAATCACAATAGACATTATAATTATACCACAATAAAGATCTCGTTTAGTAAGGTGTGGTATGGCGTTAGGCGTGAATTTCCTTGTAGAGTAAAATTTCTCTTGTTGTGGAAATTAAGAATTGAATAGATGAAGAGAAAGTAATAAGAATTAATAAAAATCAAATTGTTTAGAGTTGTAGATGAATGAGTGGATGGATAGGTGGATGGATGGTAATTGATGGGTGGATGGATGAATGGGTGAATAAATGGAATGGAGGGAATGGGTGAATTGATGGAATGGGGGAATGAATAAAAATCTCTAGCAAGATAGGGTATTTATAATACCCATATCCTATTCCTACTAAGCTAATGAATTACTTAATTGTACTAGGTTAATGTATCATTATCCTAATCCTAATAAGTTAATGAATTACTCAACCCAATTGTACTAGGTTAATGTATCATTATCCTAATCCTAATAAGTTACTGCTAGTCCCTAAAGTCTTCAGAAATGTTGTTTTAGCCCAGGGCAGCTTTTCCATGCGCCACTTTTGGTCCTTGGCGTCCAAGACTCCCTTTTCTCCTTTCGTGAAGCTTTCTTTGGCGTTAAGTTATCCATAAAATGCTGAATTCTGCATCATTTATACCTGAAACTTTGCTAATCATGTTCGTTAGCTCACTTACAGAAAAAAGGACTAAAAGTGCATGAAATACATAATTTGTTCTCAAAACATGGCTAAAATATGGGCAAAATCTCTTGCTATAGGCGTGTAAATTCGCCTATCATCATTTAATCAGAAATGATGGAGTCTAATTTGGTTTGATAGTTTATATGACATAAGGTAATAGACTTGAAAGCTCTAATTTTTGTATGACGATACCAATGATTAATTCATGGATAAAAGACTCCTTGGTAAATTATTGGAAATGTGAATAATTTAATATGGGCCTAAAGGGGGTTGAGTAGCAAAGTCGCAGAAGGTGGGGGTCTGAGGGGATCGACACTTGAAACACATATTTGCCGATATGAGGGTGGTCTTGGTGATCATATGCATGATGTCACACTTTATATTTTTGAGATATACTAGTCATCTCAGGTTCTTTACTCCATTCGGAAACTAACACGTATTGGGCCCTTTCAGCAGTGGAAGTTGAACCCATATAGCTCGAGGGTGGTTTTAGGATAGAAGAGATACACAATCTAGATTATGGTTTTAAATGCATACTAAACCTTGTTCCCTATCCGAAAATTATATATATATGGTTGCATATGGTTATTTGATTTGGTTCTGAATTATGACATTATTTTACCTTTATCCTTGAGTTAAATGCCAGCGTTTACCCCATTAATCTTCTTCGAACACTGTATCTCTACATGATGTAGGAACCAGTCATACTACTATCCCTCCTGCTCAGTGACTTGGATTCGGGGATAGCTTTTAGTCAGATTGAAGTGGTGAGCTTCCATACTCCAAAATTCTCCACTTTATGCTATGAACTTCTTTTCATTTTTGTTGTTTCATTAGATTTGGTATTGGATATGGTCAGGGATATGTCTCGATTGGATGTTTATTAAGTCTACTTAGAGGCTTTGTCGAATAACTATAGGCATGGGCAGTGTTTGTAATAGTGTAGCCTTGATATTGGTATTGGCATTGGGACTGAAAATGGTTGGTTGATTTGTTATGGATTTCGAATTTGGATTTAATATTATGATCATGCCTTTAAATATATATTACCATATCTTTTTATATGTTTAGAATTCATTCAAAAAGGGTGTAAGATGGTTATTGGTGTGGTATTGGGGGTGATCTTTGATCTTGGTTAGACTTAGGATACCCGACTCAACTAGACCCTACTTTGGGTTATTTTAGAAGCCCAAGGGGGCAAAGATAAGAGGTTGTGATATCAGGGTAGTTTCAGTGGGAGCCATAGTGTCCCATGGTTCAAACGTAGTGGTTCTTGGGGTAGGTACCCTCTACGTCAGCCTTATACATCAAGCAAGACCATTTATGCCAGACTTTAGATTATAAATGGAGGTCGGTTTAGTTATAGTTATTATGTTTTATAAAGTAATGGTCAGCCTTTGAGGGGTTAATTTTCTGGTTATTCTAGTTATGGTGGTAATTTTGAGTTGGCTAAATCTATCAATTTTTGGTAAAATGATGGGAAATGTTATGGTTGCAGGGCCTTTATCCATTTCGCGTGAGAGTACCCCAATCATGGAGTTAGTGGTTCTTTCATATCAGAGTGTTCAACCGATTAGGGCAGTATATTCCCAGCTAGAGGTGGTATCCATGGCCATCGAGTTGGTCCCCAGGATGTTCATGGATGTCCTCACCCAGGTAGAATAGGAGATTAGTTAGGATCCAAACCAGGTGGAGGGTGTAGTCAGTTGTATGTCGTACCTACTAGACCCAAAGTTGGGTCTTTAGATACTGTTATTTCAGGCATGATTTTAAAGTACCAACAATAGGATTTTGCTTTATTTAATATGTGATCTACTTATACTTATGTATCTTTTTATTATGTCTCACGGTTAGAGTTTTATTGGGATTATTTATCTATGTCATTATGTATTATTACTCTAATGGGTGATTCTTTAGTAATGGATCAGGTATATTGACCATATGTTGTTACTGTTTTATAGTTTGATACTCATGCTGATCTTATTATATTAGAGATTATAGATTTTGATGTGATTCAAGGTATGGACTGGTTATCCCACTATCATGCGGTCTTGGATTTTCTTACCAAGACTATTACCTTAGTCATGCCCGATGTACCCCTAGTTTTATGCAGGGATCTATTAGGTGTGAGCCAAAGGGAGATTTATTTTGAGGGGTTGTTAGTCATATCTCGCTTATATTTATAATGTTAATGTAGAGAGTCTGTCGCTTGACTCTGTTTCTATAGTTTGTGAGTTTCCTGATATTTTTCTTACCGATATATCCTATCTTCCTCTTCAGCAGATATTGATTTATTATTGATGTTAAGTCGGGTACCCCGCCAATTTCTATGGAGCCTTACTATGTGGATTCTGTTTAGCTTATGGATCTAAACTCTTAACTTCAGGATCTTCTAGATAAGGCTTTCGTTATACTAAGTGTTTATCCTTGGAGTTCTCCTATCTTATTTGTGAAGAAGAAGGATGGTTCCTTGCATATGTTTATTGACTACATGCGACTTAATAAGTGACAGTGAAGAATACGTATCCCATGCCTTCTAGTGATGACTTGTTAGACTAGCTTTAGGTAGCAACCACGTTCTCTAAGATTTACTTGATGTTTGGTTACCATTAATTGAGGATTCGACTTGAGGATATCCTTTAGGACTTGTAAAGACCATTGGGAGTTCTTGGGGATGTATCTTTGATTGAACAATGCCCTACAACATTCATGTATTTTATGAACCGTGTTCAGGACTTATTTGGATTTCTTAGTAATTATTTTCATCAATAATGTCCTTGTGTATTTGAGGAATAGAGAGGGGCATATACAACACTTAAGTGTTGTGCTCTATACTTTCAGAGATCAAAAGCTTTTTGCCATATTATCTATGTGTTAGTTCTGGCTAGAGACGGTAAGATTCTTTGGACATGTGTTGTCTAAGGATGGGATTATGGTAGACCTGGCGAAGATTGAGACTATTCGTGACTGGATTGGGCCTATATCTCCATCAGAGATTCGTAGCTTCACTAGTTTGGCTGATTATTGTAGATGGTTCATTGAGGGGTTTTATACTATTGCGGTACCAGTGACTATATTGACTCAGAAAAAGGTTTCTTTCTAACAGTTTGGGAAGTGTTAGTTGAGCTTTTCTAAGATCAAGGGATTTCTCACTTCAGCTCTTATATTTGGCTCTTCCTATTGTGGGTGAGGGACTTACCATCTATTGTGATGCTTCCAGTGTTGGTTTAGGTTATGATTTGATGCCACAAGGTCAAGTTATTACTTATGCATTGAGGCAGTTGAAGGTGCACGAGCACAGCAACCCTATTCATGATTTGGAGTTGGCAGTGGTAGTTTTTGCACTTACTATTTACAGATATTATCTTTATGGTGTGCATTGTGAGATATACATGGATCATCGTAGTCTTCAGCACCTTATGACCAAGAGAGATCTTAATTCCATGCAGTCTAGATAGATGGAGTTGCTTAAATATTATGACATCTCTATTTTATATCATTAGGGAAAGGCGAACATGGTAGCAGATGACATAAGCCAAAAGACAATGAGTATGAGTAGCTTGGCTTCTATCTCAGTTTCTCAGAGGCCATTGGCGTGGGATGTCTAGTCCTTAGACAACTTGCTGGTGCGACTTTATATTTCAATTCCCAGGAGGATTCTTGTGAGTGTGAGGAGAGGTATACCATATTTGAGCAGATTGAGTCGTCAATTTGAGGATATGAGACTTTGCATCATCCGCAATCAATTGTTGAGTAGTTAGTCCAAGTGGTATACCATAGATTCTGAGGGAATTCTAAGATTTGTTGGACTTATTTGTGTTTTAAAGGTTGGTGACTTGATTCAGCTAATATTGAGTGGGCTCATAGTTCCAGATATTCTATTACCTTGGTACAACTAAGATGTATGGAGATGTGAGCAACATTATTGATGAAGTGGCATTAAGAGAGATATGGCGGACTCTATATCTCATTTCCTATGTTGTCGAAAAGTGAAGGCCGAGCATCAGAAACCTGGTGGCTTGATTCAAAGATTACCCATGATTCAGAGATTGCCCATTTCCAAGTGGAAGTGGGAGCGGATCACCATGGACTTCTTTAGTGGTTTGCTGTCACGATCCAAAAACTAAGGGTCATGATGGCACTTGTTGCAACAACGCCTTGACAAGTAAGCCAATCACTTGTTGCAGCAAACCCTTGACAAGTAAATCAATCACCCAAACTAATATGAAATGAGAAAACAACGCCGAAATCCCAAGGCAAGACTTCTAGAACAAAAACAAACCATACATATACAATAATAATAGAAACATGCATAACAAATGATACCATAAACCATTCCAAAATTTGGTGTCACTATGTAAGAACAATCTACATACAACTCGAAGTTAAAAAATCCATAGTGAAGTCAATATCATGATATAGATGTATACTAGGAAAATTTATGGGAAAAACATGCATGAACTCATGAACAATACAGACTGAATCAAAAGAAAGCCGTGAAGCAACACTAGTAATATGAATCCCCTCTCAATCTTTCATGACCCGAACCAGGGCCTAAACGTAATGGGCATTGCAAGTCCAACATGGACTGGGGACCACCCCTTAACCTAACCCAGTCACCTTATATAACCTCAGATGGACTGAATTCCAAACATATAACAAGATAGCATTATTGTTCACATCAAGACTCTTGGATAGGATCACGACTATGACCGACCCAACCAAGTCTAACCGTTCCAAATCCAACCATCAATACCAGGCCAAACCAATAAGAATATCAAAAATAACACGACAATCAATCCCAAAATGTAATATGATGGAACAACCAACAATATCATCCAATGATGTTAGCCCCAACAACAATCCCAATGCTAAGGCTAACACCGATATTGATCCCCCCCCATACCAGCCCCTAGAAGTACCATAAAGCCTCTATCCAAAAAAATACAATTATTCGGTTAGGACATGCCCCCAAACATGGACAAAACCAATATCCAAAGTGAAAACAAAACTCTAAGAGTATCCATATCATGAAATAGAGACTTCTAGAAAGATGGAACTCACCACTTCAATCGAAATGTTGTCCCCGAGTCAATCACTATATATGAGGAGTAGTATGTCTGATTCCTTCATAGCATAGGTATATAGCCGACAGTATACGGGTTAGCTAATGACCACTAGCGTGCATCTCAAGATAACGATAAAGTAATGCAATTTAAACAACCAAGTAAAACCATCCATTATGCATACAACCATATATATATATATATATGTAAGTGCCGTCAAAGGGAATCCATGATTAACATCTATTTAAAACCTTTACCTGGGCTGTGTAACCTTGCCATTTAACCATACCCATAGGCCGTATGGGTTTATCTCCCCCCACTAAAAGAGTCCCAATGCGTGTAGCCATACGATCGGGAGATATCCCAAGGGATGACTAGTACATCCTGCCAATATAAAATGTGGAACTCGCACGTGGCCATCAAGGACCCCTTATATTGACAATTATGAGTTTCCAGTTTCAGTTCCCCTAGAACCTCCACCTTCGACATCTCAGTTACATATCCCCTTATAGTCATACCAACCATACTTGCAAGATTTATCAATGGCCAAACCATTTAGGTTAAGGGGACTCTCAAGTGCCCTATCTTTTTATCAGATTAACCTCTTGGGAGACATCCATGTACTTCAGAAGCAAAACTAATAAGCCTTTAACCTTTGTAAGCCATTTAAACCATTTATGGTTTCATGCATAAGCTGAAAACAATCAAGAGTCCCATTTAAAGAAGTCAATGCAATGCACATATCTTTATAAGCATTTTATCAAACACATTGGGGGTATAATATAACCAAAACAAATTCCAAAGACCATTAAACTATTACCATAAAATCCAATTTCCCAAAACCACCATTAATGTATATAAAACACAGTTAAACCATAGGAAACCATAACTAAATCATTTACACCAAAACCCCTAGTTATTAGTGTAAAACCATAACCGATGCAATATTGAAACTATGAAAACAACAATAAAATCCATTCCTTTTTAAAAATAAGAAATAAGGAAGAGACACATGCCTTAAACCAATAAGTATAATGGAAGAAAATCGCCAAAGCAAGTCCCAAAGCAATCCCCAAGTCGAAATCCTAGCTCTCTTGCCCCAAAAGCTCTAGAGAAAATTGTTGAATATTTAGAAATAGTTTTCTATGTGTTAATGAATTGAATAATACGGTAACTAACCTCCTAAGTGTAATAGAAGTCGTGGGTCATAATTAGGGTAAGTAGGAAACTGTCTAGAATACCCTCACTTAAGTCCCTTAAAAACTGATCATAGGGATACGACTGACCCTCTTACGAGTCGTACCCTTCCTTATGGTTGGATACCACAAGTTGTACCCAGGCCTTAACCTTGGATCAGACACTATCCATTTTACGAATCATCCAACTAAGTCTTAACCTTAGCATATGATCCGTACCTATGATCCGTATCCCTGGCAGAATGAATTACAAAGAGGATCAAACACTGCCTAGCATAAAATTCCCTGATATGACTCGTATCCAAGCAATATGACTCATACCATTAAGTTGTGACGATTCTATTGATCAAAACCATCCCACCAATACTGGTTATCTTACGATAAGACCATACCACTCATACCCCCAACATACAACTCATATGTATGAGTTATATTAGGTCTAGAGAACGGTTTTCAAGGAAAAATTTCTAAGGCGAAAACCCAGCATATAACATTTTCCCCCAATAGGAACATTTATCCCCACATGACGAAAATAATAGGGGTAACCACACACAAAGTCATTTGCATTATCAAACATCCTTTTGAAATAGTTTGAAGACAAAAAGGAAAATATATTAATCTTTCCTTTAACAAACTCTAAAAATAAAGATGTGTTCAAGAACGCATACCTTCCGCACAATACCAAAAGTAGAAAATAAATGCGGATACTTGGAATTCATGTCCTCTTCTGCTTCCTATGTAGCTTCTTCCACCGTATGGTTCCACCACAGAACCTTAACCATAGCCACATCTTTTGTCCACAGTCGATGAACTTGCTTATCCAATAGATCAACCAGGGACTCTTCATAAGACAAAGAATCCATGATATATAAATTTTCCAAAGAAATAACAAAAGAAGGATCACCAACACACTTCCTCAACATGGAAATATGAAAGATTGGATGAACTAAATCCAAATTTTGCCGGGAACTCTAACTCATAAGCAGCATTGCCCATTATCAGCAAAATCCTATAGGATTAATAAACTAAGGATAGAGCTTCCCCTTCTTGTCAAACTACACTAATCACTTCATGGGAGACATATTTAGGAATACCTTGTCCCCAATATTAAACTCCAAGTCTTAACACCTCGCATCAACATAGGACTTTTGGGGACTCTGAGCAGTCTTAAACCTATCCTGAATCTCCTTCACCTTCTCTATATCTTGATAGACCAAATTAGGACCAAATATATCTACCTCACTAATACCAAACCATCTAATAGGAGATCTATACCTCCTACCATGCAACACCTTGAAAGAAGCCATTCAAATACTAGAATGATAGCTATTGTTGTAAGCAAACTCCACCAAAGGTAGATGGTTAACCCAACTGCCACCATAATCAATCACACATGCCCGAAACATAACCTTCAATGTTTGAATAGTTCTCTCCACTTTCCCATCTGACTACAGATAGAAAATAGTACTCAGACTAACCTTAGTCCAGATAAAAAATAATCAAAATAGGCACCCCATGCAACTTCACAATCTCTTGAAGATATAATTTTATATAATCCTCCGTAAAAAAGGTAGTCTTTACTATCGTATTAGTTCCAGAGAATAGTTTTCAAGGAAAAATTTCAAAGTCCAAAACCCAGCATATAACATCCCCCCCACACTAGGAACATTTATCCCAGAATTATAGAAAAGGTAGGGGTAACCACTCACAGAGTCATTTGCATTATCAAACATCCCTTTAACATAGCTTTAAAACAAAGAGGCAAAGATATTAATCTTTCCTTTAACAAACTCTGAAAATAAAGATGTGTTCAAGAACACATATCTTTCGCATGATACCAGAAGTAGAAAATAAATGTTGATACTTGTAATTCATGTCCTCTTCCACTTCCCATGTTGCTTGTTCCACCGTATGGTTCCACCACAGAACCATAACCAAAGCCACATTCTTGGTTCATAGTCGATGGACTTGCCTTTCCAATATCACAACTAGGGCTTCTTCATAGGATAGAGAATCCATAATATCCAACTCTTCAAAAGTAATAACCAAGGAAAGATCGCCAACACACTTCCTCAACATGGAAATTTGAAAGATTAGATTAACCAAACCCAAATTTGCAGGCAACTCCAACTCATAAGCAACATTGCCCATTATCCGCAAAATCCTATAAGGACCAATAAAATAAGAACTGAGCTTCCCGTGCTTGCCCAACTACATTAATCCCTTCATGGAAGACATCTTTAGGAACACCTTGTCCCCAACTTCAAACTCCAAGAATCTACGCCTAATATCCACATAGGAATTTTGACAACCCTGAGCAGTTTTAAGACTATCCTAAATCATCTTCACCGTCTCCATAGCTTGAAAGTAAAAATTAGGACCAAACATATCCGCATCACTAAGATCAAACCATCTAATAGGAGATCTATACCTCCTACAATACAATGCCTCTAAAGAATCCTTTAAAATATAAGAATGATAGCTATTGTTGTAAATAAACTCCACCAAAGGTAGATACTTAACCCAACTACCACCATAATCAGTCAAACATGCCCAAAGCATATCCTCTAATGTTTGAATAGTTCTCTTCACCTTTCCATTAGACTGCGGATAGAAAATAGTACTCAGACTAACCTTAGTCCAAATCAGAAATAATCAAATAGGCACCCCCCATCCAACTTCACAATCTTTTGAAGATAAAATTTTGCATAATCCTCTATCGAAAGGTAGTCTTTACTGGAAAAATGTTCCCAGACTTGGTCATCCTATCCACGATGACCCAAATCAGATCAAAATAATTCTGACACCGAGAAAGACCGATAACAAAATTCATATTGATCATCTCCCACTTCCATGTAGGCAACCCTCTTTCTTGATACAACCCACCAGGCCTCATGTGCTCAACTTTAACCTGTTGACACACCATGCACTTGGCTATGAAGTCAACCACATTCTTCTTCATACTATTCCACCAATAGATTTCCTTAAGATCATGATACATCTTTGTCAAACCAAGATGGATAACATAGCGTGACTCTTGCCCCTTACCCAAAATCCTTTATCGCAACCCATCGACTTTTGGAACACACAACCTCACTTGGTGTTGCAAAGAACCATCATCACTAATCTCGAACACTGCCACCTTTTTCCCACCAGCATCACTCTTACTTTTCAAAAAGACCGGATCCAACACTAGTTTCTCCTCAATCTCTGAACCAATAGATGATTGAACCACTTTTTGCACCATCACACCACCATCTTTTAAATTAAATAGACGAACTTTAAGATTGTCCAAATGGTCGATATCCTTCACCAATTCCTTCTTTCCTTCCTTTACATGAGCTAAACTTTCCATAGACAACCTGCTAAGAGTATCAGCAACCATGTTAGCCTTACCTAGGTGCTAGTGAAGACTTATTCATAGTCCTTGAAAAGCTCAAGCAATCTCCATTCCTTGAGATTAAGCTCCTTCTGCATGAATACATACGAAAGACTCTTATGATAAGAAAAGATATCTACGTGAACACCATATAGGTAATGCCTCCATATTTTCAAAGCAAACATAACCGCCAATTGCTCCAAATCATGAGTAGGGTAATTCCTCTCATGCATCTTGAACTGCCTGGAAGCATAGGTAGTTACCTTCCCATGCTGCATCAAAATGCAACCAACCCCTACCCGAGATGCATCACAGTAAACCACAAACCCATCATTGCCTTTCGATAAAGTCAAAATCAGAGTCGATGTCAACCTAACCTTTAATTTCTCAAAACTCCCCTCATAAACATTCGACCAAGAAAACATAACCTTCTTTTGGGTTAACTTAGTCAAAGGAAAACTATCGATGATAAGCTTTCCACAAACTATATAGAATACCCAACTAAACATAAGAAGCTCTGAATATCAAATGGATTCATGGCCCTAGGCCACCCCTTCACCGCAATAACCTTTTGGATGATCAACCATTATTCCTTTAAGGTATGTAACACCACATAGAGATGATTAGCATGATCCACCTTACTCCTCGAATACACTAGAATATCATTAATAAACATAGTGACAAAGAGATCTAAATACTGCCTAAACACCCTATTCATCAAATCTGTAAATGCCGCTGGAGCATTTGTCAATCCAAATGACATCACCAAGAATTTAAAATACCTATATCGAGTACGAAAAGCTATCTTAGGGACATCCACCTCCCTAATCTTAAGTTGATGGTACCCATACCAAAGATCTATCTAGGAAAAGAACTTGGCACCCTTCAACTTATCAACCAGATCATCCATTCTTAAGAGAACATACTTGTTCTCAATCGTTACATTGTTCAACTTCCTATAGTCAATGCATATCCAAAGGGAACCATCCTTCTTACGCGCGAACAACACTAGCGCACCCCATGGAAAAACACAAGGATGAACAAAACCCTTATTCGAAAGATCCTTAATTTGCTCCTAGAGTTCCCTTAACTCAGTCAGAGCCATTCTATATAGAGGAATAGATACTGGATGAGTGCATAGAAGTAAATCAATACCAAACTCTATTTCTCTATCCGGAGGAACACCAGGAAGATCAATTTGAAAGACCTCTAGAAACTTATTAACGACTGGATCTAACTACAAAAAAGGACCTATTGAGTCAGAATCTTTCGGACCAAGTGATAAAGACACCCCTTAGAGATTAACCTTTAAGCTCTAAGATAAGAAATAAATCTTTCCCTTGGAGCTAAAGAACAACCCTCCCATTCTATTTCCAGATCATTGGGGACCAAAAGATGACTTTACGAGTCCAACATTAAAAAGATTCATAACAATAATACAACCAATCCATACCCAAAATTACATCAAAATTCATTATTTCCAACTCAAGCAGATCTACCATGGTCAGCCTGTCACCAACAGATACCACACCCCCTATAGACCCATTCTGCAATTACTTAGTCTCCTATCAGGGTAGAAATAGGAAAAGGATCTGAAATAATTTCTACAACAAAATAAAAGACACAACTTTATAAGAAGTCATATAAGAAAGAGTGGAGCCTAAATCAAGCAAATAATATGTCACGGGAGAAGAGTTGTAACATACCATTAACAACATCGGGTGATGCCTCAAATTCCTACAGGGATGCCGAATCATACAACCTGTTTCGACTAACACTAGAACCAAGAGCAGTAACAGAAGTAGATGCCACACCACCAAATGTAGGAGTAGAAGATAAAGCCACCAAAATCTTATTCACCCATGTAGCAACCTTATTAGCCAGACAATCCTTGATTTGATGTCCTACTTGACTATACCTAAAGCACTTATCTATACCTAGAGATGTCCATATCCCTAGAGATGTCCATATCCCTAATAAACAAAGCAATCTTGCTCTAAAAGATTAGATCTCTCTTTAACCCAAAAGAGAACTTCCTTATTCTCAACCTCATATCTTCCACCAAATTAGGAGCATACCTTGACAACTGATGAAACTTCAAGGAATATTCCTTTACAGATATCCTCCCTTGATCAAGGTTCTCATACACCTCCATCTTAGCTTCTCATAACTTTTGAGAAAAGAAATAATCTATGAAGGCATTAAAAGAGGCCTCCCACAACCCTTCCTCTTCCATATCACCTTTATCTCTGTAACACTCATCATACCACTAATAAGAAATATCTTTGAGCTGATAAGCTACAAAGCTTACTCCCTCCATATAAAAAGCCTACATAACCCAAAACAGTCTCTCCAGTTCATCCAAGAAGCCCTGTGAGTCTTCCTCTCCCTTTAATCTTGAAAAAAGTAGGAGGACCCATCTTAATAAATTGAACAACCATTGTAGCCATAATAGACAAAGAAATAGATGCACCCCGCTCAGCCCGAGCAGCTACTATCTGACTAATAATATGGATAGACTAACAAAACTCCATATTTATCATGTTACCCTAATGGACCGGGGGAGTAGTAAGAGGAATAAGATAAACCCCATCATAATCGGGAATAGGACCATGAGATTGAAGTTGTACTCTAGATGTAAAAGGTACCTCTTTAGCATTATCCCTAAAAAAGGTAGAATGATTCCTTTGAATTCTAGATCTAGGAGGCATAATCTAAAAGACAAATAACCAAGGATTAGAGAGGATTCTAGGACTGAGAATTTTAAGAAAGTGAAACATTCCTAAATGTTTTGTAGATTTTATCTTATGTGTGTGGCATGGTACACAACCTTGAGAGAGACTTTACTCGACACTACTTTGTGAACTTCTTAGTTTACCATGAATCTAAAGCTCTAATACCAATTTTTTGTGACTCAAACCAGGGCCTAGACATCATGGACAATATTATTGTTCACATCAAGACTCTAGGTTAGGATCACAATGATGATCGACCCAACCGAGTCTAACCGTACCAAACCCAACCATCTATACTATACCAAACCAATGAGTATATCAAAACATAATATGACAATCAATCCCAAAATGTAATATGATGGAACAACAAAAAATATTGTTGAATAATTATTTCCCCAACACCAATGCCAATGTTAAGGCTGACACAAAACTGATCCTGCCCATACCAATCCCCAGAACTACCGCAAATCCTTAATCCAAAAGAATAAAATTATTCAGTTAGGACATGCCCCTAACCATGGCCAAAACCAATATCCAAAGTGAAAACAAAATGTCTAAGAGAATCCATATCATAAAATAGAGCCTTCCAAAATAATGGAATCTTACCACTTCAATACAATTAATATCCCTAAGTTAATACAATGTAGAAGGAGTCGAACGGCTAGTTCCTATACAACATGGGTATACAGCCACCAGTAGATGAGTTAGCGAATGACCGCTTGTATAAATATCAAAATAATCATAAAGTAATGTCATTTAAATAACTAAGTAAGACCATCCATTATGAATAAAACCATACAGATATATATAAGTGCCGGGAAAGGGAGTTTGTATTTAACATACATTTAAAACCTTTTCATAGGTTGTGTAACCCTACCGTTTAACCATACCCATAGGTCGTATAGGTTTAGCTCCCTCTGTTGAAAGAGTTCCAGTGCGTGTAGCTTTATGGACAGGAGATATCCATTGGGAAGACTAGTACATACCTCCAATATAAAATGTAACACTCGCACGTGGCCATCAATGACCCCTTATATCAGCAAATATGAGTTTCTAGTTTGGTTCTCTAGAACCTCAACCTTCCACGATTCAGTTACATATCCCACCTTTAATTCCCAAACTAAACCATATCCAAACAAATCCAATTTCTATTTATTAATCAAGGACATTTATTAGTGGTATCATCATACCAACAATACTTGCAAGATTTATCCATAGCCAAACTATTTAGGTTAAGGGGACTCTTAGTGCCCTATTTGTGTACCATATTAACCTCTTGGGAGACTTTTATGTAATCCACAAGAAAAACCAATAAGCCTTTAACCCTTGTAAACCATTTAAACCATTTATACTTTCATACATAACATGAAAATAAGCAAGAGTTCCATTTAAAGAAAATGCAATGAACACATCATTATAAAAATTTTATCAAACACCTTGGGGGTATAATATAACCAAAACCAATTTCAAAGACCCTTAAACCATTACCATACAATCCAATTTCCCAAAGCCACCATTAATACATATACAAGTAAAATTGAACCATAGAATACCTATCCAAACTATTTACACCAAAACCCCCATTTATTAGTAGAAAACCATAACCGATGCAAAATTAAAACCAAGAAAACAACCATAAAATCCATGAATTTTTATAAACAAGAATTACGAAAGAGACACGTGTCTTAAACCAAGAAAGATAATGGAGGAAAATCACCAAAGCAATCCCTAAGTTTAAACCTTAGCTCTCTTCCCCCAAAATTTCTTGAGTGAATCGTTGAATATTTAGGAATAGTTTTCTATATGTTAATAAATAGAATAATAGGGTAATTAATCTTTTAAGTATATTAGAAGTCGTAGGTCATAATTAGGGTAAGTAGAAAAATGTCTAGAATACCCCTACTTAAGTCCCTTAAAAACCCATTATATGGATATGACTGACACTCTTATGAGTCATACCGTTCCTTATGATTGGTTCCACCCAGTCATACCCAGTCCTTAACCTTTGATCAAACACTGCCAAGTATACAGCTCATCAAACTAAGTCGTAACCTCAGTAAATGATCCTTACCTATGATCCGTATCCCTGATAGAATTACCAAGAGGATCAAACAATGCCCATAATATGAGTCCCTGATATGACTCATATCAAAGCCTTACGACTCATACCCTTAAGTCATAACCATTTCAGTGATCAAAACCATCCTACTAATTAACACTAGTCAGCATACAATAGGACCATACTACTCGTACCCCTAGCATACGACTCATATCATTGAGTTGTATTGGATCCAGAGAATGGTTTTCAAGAAAACAATTCTAAGGCCAATACCTAGGATATAACACAACCAAGATATGAGCATGCAAAAGAGATACAACCCTCTTGGGACTCAAATGAAGTGTACCCTTGTAAGATATCATTGTCATAATAAGTGTTGCTAAAGTCATGATCTTAGCTTAATAGTCTAGAATAACATGATAAGGAGCTAACTATCCATACCCAAGATAACATCAAAATATATTATATCTAGGAAGATCAGATTACCCAAGTATCATGCCCAATGAAGGTCATAACACAGGATTGGTATACCTGATCCACCACTAGAGAGCCTCCTAAAGGGGTAAATACATAGATAGGTACAATAAGAGGCTTACTAGTTTAATTAAAACATAAAGCAAAATATACAAAAACATAAGAGAAAGTCAACCTTGTATCAAATAATATAATGTAGATCTAAAGTAAATATTGGTACTTTCTATGATAAGAGAGTTAGAAGCCTCTACTTTTGGTTTGGCTGGTATAGCATAGCACTATCCTTGTTTACTAAAAGACTGAGTAGGCCTATGACCACCACCACTTGCACCACTACCTTTTAAATCACGCACCTCTAGTAGTACCTCTACCTCTTTGAGGGTTACCTCTCATTCTCAATATAGTAGTATACCTAGAAATACGATGGGGATAGTCCTTGGAAAAATCAAAAATCTTATCACACACATACAAAACTCTGTAGCCTAACTCAATAGAAGGAGGTATGGCTCGGCTAGAATGACCACCCTGGAATGATGCCTGACCTTCCAGAGCTATAAAATAAAAAGACCTACTATCTGAACCCTGCAAGGCTTCATACACTAGTTTACCATGACATCTATTATAACCACTTAAATCATTGCCTTAAGGAGTATGAATATTAAACTTGCCCTAATGATGCTCCCTCTTGTGAACCTAGTGAGAAGCTATAAAAATTGACTATGTCATCTTTTCATGATCCACTATACTCTGAAATAATTTCCCTGACACTACCATTGATGTTGGGCATATTTTCGCACTTTATTTTTTATTTTCAAGCTTATTTAACCTTATTTTGAGGACAATTTGTGTAATTTATGTGTTTATGTTGATACAAATAAGAATATAAGTGTTTAAGTAGTAAATTACAATGTGTAAAGGTGTTTTCAAGTAAGTTTGTCTATAATTGGATCATTTAGAGTTAAACCGAGAAAACTAGTTTTACTAGATTTAGAAAGGTGTTGTTTTAGTCTATTGTGGTGGATTCTAATATGTTAAATGAGTTCCTAATAATTTTAATATGTAATTATAAGTGTAAAAAAATTTTATAATGTGAAAATTTCAATTGCATCCAGTCAAGAGTCGAAATAATAAGGTAAAGATCAATGTGGGCAAACCTAGTCTTAGGTCGTGTTTTTAGTTTATTGTTATGAAAATTGTGTTGTTTTGAAATATAGCATTTGCTATATGATCATGTAGTATTCTTAATGAAATGATTATAGTGATATATTTATGCTATAAAAGATATAAATTGAGTGGAAACAACACCACAAGGCAAGGAATGAAAGGAGAAACACTTAGATAAAATTAGGCATCAATAGGCACATTCCAGTGAGCCTACACAAATTGGCCAAATTGAGGAGCTCTTACCATGCCATTTTTAATGCCCCACACCAATATATCCATGACATATCCAAAGTGACGGGGATCATGTCTCACATATGGCAAAAATTCACCTTGTATAAACAGAATATTCTGTACACTTTGTAATTACCTTGGAAACTTTTAGACATCTTTGGGGAGCTTGGGGAGGCTTCTCAACATGAATTTTAGGGTTTTATCTCTATTTTAATTATATCATACACAGATTTAATCATGTATTCAAATATTTGGATAGTAATTATGTCAATTAATAACTAAACGTCATCTTTTCGTGGTTAAGGCCAAGAAAATGATTACTATTATTTTGAACTAAGTTTATTTGAATTGATTATAATATTCGATTGTTTGTTCATACTTGTTTTAACTATTTTGAGGATTCTCAACCTTATAATATATGTATTGTCAACCTTGTGATCTTGGGAGTGGGAATAGGAAGATAGAACCTGGGGATCAATAGAGTAAGGTTCTTATTCTTTTATAAAATAAGGAATTTGACTTAGTATCTAGGACAGGGATATACCTATAAGCCTTGATTATTTCACAAGTAGGATGATATCTTTAAGAAGTTTATTGGATTATTACATCCCCGCTCAATGATGTAGTTTTAATGTCTAAGTTAGGTAGATGATTAGAGGTCGGGAGACCGTGATCATTTGATAAACCCAACTAATCAATAACTAAGTTAAGAAATCTAATGAATGAAGTTCAATAGTGTAGTATGATTTTTTGAATTGCCTTAACCATGGGATTTTCTCCATTGATTGTCTCAAGTCTTTATTTTATGCATCATTTACTTTACTTTTAGTTTATCAACCCTAAAACTCTCTTGGTTACTTTATCTCAATAGTTGAACTAGAAAATGATAAGTTGTCAACACAAGTCTCTAAGAGATCGATGTTTATATTTTTTTAAGGCCACCGTATTACTTGGTGAAACCACATACACTTGTGTGTACGCTTGGGTGCACTAAGTTTTTTGTGCTATTACCGGGGACTTGTGATTTGGCAATTGTTTTATTTGTTGTTTTACTCTTTTGATTTCTTTGGTGCTTAATACTTGGTCTTGATTTTGTATTTGTATAAAATAGTTTTATAGACTAGTAAGCTTGAAAGGAATAGGGATTTGGTTTAACCAAACCTTGAACCCGAGTAATGCTTCTATCAATGAAGGAGAGAAGAAATCCTTCTCCCTCATGTTCTCCAAATTGAACTAGATCAAGACAATCCTTCTATCATGGCTGAAGAACAACTAGCCTATAGGTTAGTTCAAGAAGTGTCAATCCCACTTCTGAAAATTATGACCTCCCTTTTTCAGAAACTGGATCCTGTAGGTAATTTTGAGCTAAAGCAGAATATGGTGCAGCTTCTAATCAGCAGTGGATAGTTTACTGGGATTTCGCATAAAGATCAACAAGTCCACCTACAAAATATCTTAGAGATAAGTGACACATTCATCTCTATGGGTGTGTCAACTAATTATATGAGGTTAACGCTATTCCATATTTCACTTTTGGTGGAAGTAAAGAAATAGTTGAATGTTGAGATGAAAAATTCAATCACTAGCTGGGACGACTTAGCCCAAAGATTTCTCATCTGATTCTTTCTGTCTAGAAAAACTGCGAGACCTTGTAATGAGATTGTTTGCTTCAAATAGAAGGCAGACGAGAATTTATATCATGCTTAGGAGTGCTTCAAAGCTCTTCTTCATAGATGTCCACACTATCCATAGTCCAATGAGGTATTAGCTCATATTTTTGTTGAGACACTTGACCAAACACAAAAACTTTTCTAGGTTCAGCTGTGGTGGTCTAGCCCTGGAGATAATGTATGATGGGCTTTATAATTTTTTTAATTGAATTGCACAAGATAATCCTAAGTGACATTTTGACTCAAGTAGTGCTACAAAGAAGTTGCAGGTGTGTTGGAGGTGGACAATTTTACTTCCTTATGTGCTCAGCTTGCTGCTCTATAAAATCAAATAAGAAATATGAAGTTGGGGGTTTCATAGCCTTCAACCACAGTTAATACAATTCAATAGACTACAAGTTGGTGCAAGGTTTGTGGTAACAGTGGGCATTCAATGAATATGTGTGATGCAAATCCTGAGTCAATGATGTATATGGGCAATATTCAGAGGCCAAGTTATGGTAATTCCTACAATCAAAAGTGGTAGAATCGGTCACTGAATACTATATGGAATGCACAACAACAATAATTTTAGTAGTAACAAGTTCAAAATAATCAGGAAACAACTCAGAACGTCAATGTAGAAGAGATGATAAAGAAAATCATGGCTACTCAATCATAATTGGCAACATATATAAAGATCTAAAAAGAAGCTACAAGGATCTTGGAGCTGCAAATTGGTCAGTTTTCGAAGGCATAAATTATGAAACCTCA
Organism: Capsicum baccatum var. pendulum; assembly: GCA_030864225.1. NCBI lineage: Eukaryota > Viridiplantae > Streptophyta > Magnoliopsida > Solanales > Solanaceae > Capsicum > Capsicum baccatum. Next base: position 166,893,931 of record CM061560.1, read on the forward strand.
AGTTTTTTTGCCAAGTGACACTGATAATCCTAAACAAGTAACGACAATCACTTTGAGGAGTGGTAAAGATTTTAATGAAGGACCTCCAAATAAAACCAAGGAGGTAAATACAGAAGATATTACCCTACTAGTATCTGATCAAGTTGCTAAAAATTTGAGAAAATCTAAGTACTTAAAAGAAAAGGTTGTTGAAGAAGTAAAGAAGATCCCACTACTACCTTTCCCACAGAGGCATATAAAGGGAAAGGAGGATGAATGCTTTATGAAGTTCTTTGACACGTTCAGAGAGTTGTTCACTAACTTACCTCTTTTAGATATTTTGTAGGAAATGCCCAAGTAATCTAAGAACTTGAATAATGTGGTCACTAACAAAGTTGAGATGCAGGATGTTATGACAGTAGTACTCACTGAGGAGTCTAGTTCTATAGTGATGCACAAGATGTCACAAAAACTCAAAGATCCTCAGAGTTTCACTCTCCCTATTAAAATTGGTAGTAGTGAGGAGATCTATGCATTGAGTTATTTAGGGTCAAGTGTCGATTTTATGACCCTCTTCTTGTTCAACACCTTAGGACTGGAGAAGCTGAGACCAAGCATGGTGATATTTTAGTTAGCAGATCAAACCCTATCCCATCTCAAAGAAATCATAGACGATTTTCTCATCAAGGTTGGTAATTTTATTATTCCTTTTGACTTTATTGTTTTAGATTTTCAGGTAGATAAAAGAGTACCAGTCATTTTGGGACATCCGTTCTTAGCAACGAGAGGAGTGTTGATTGATACGAGAGAGGGTACTCTAACAATAAGATTGGATAATGAAAAGGCAGTTTTCAAAGTGTACAAACCACTCAAGATTCTATCCCACTACAAAGATTTGTCCATGATTATAGTGATTGAAGGGTAAAAGTGTAGGGTGGTGGAGTATGTTCCATAAAAGACCTTTTAAAACTTCCTCATACAGGAGACCAAACCTTTAATAAATACGTCTGATATAATACAGATTGATCAGCCTGAAAAGGATAAAGTTGAAGAATTTGTTGGCCTTGAGAGTTCACACTCAATAGGTAAGAGACCAATAAGAAGATAGCATCTGAGCGTGAGTAAAAGGATAAAGGAATATAGTTGAGTCAGAGATTGGGTCATAACATGACCATAAATTTTGCGTTGATTGGGATTCAACCTAAGTTAAGTTGGTATGTTTAATTTTTAGTATTTTGATTTTTTACTTCACTGGTTTTTGTTTTTGTTGAGTCATGGGTTTATGGAAAGTCTGAGTACCGGAAAACCTGAGCTAAGGAGGATGGAGAAGTCTAAATATGGGGTCCCGAACCCTCTTGATGTATAAAGATGCTACTAGCTTGGCCTAGAGTCCTCATGGAGTATTTCTATCTCTATTTTTAAAGTATACTTTGGCAACAAAGTAAATTTTTAAGTATGGGTCGGGGTCATTCCTATTTTTAGGGTAATTTTAAAATTTTGTGTGTTAGTAATAAGTGAGATATTCTTGTTAGTGCTATAGTTGATTAAAAGATGCATATGTTTTGGTTGTAAAAGTATGTTGATTGTGTTAATTACTACTTTTTAGACATGTAGGCTCATTATTATTACTTTTGTGCATGTTGGCTTAATGTTGAATTCATGTGATTATTTGGTTCGGAGTCTATGATGATCCTGCTTGAGTTGATCATGTGCCACGTGTGATGTGAGGTTATTTTATATTCCTTTTGCATATGATGTCTAGAAATTGTTTTGTGTGTATACAAAGACAAAAAAAGAGTGTGGGCTTAGGATAAGATATAGGCATTTCTTTGATAGCCTTGTTTTATACCTTCTTCTGATCGACCCTTGTGTATAATACTAGTTAGCCCCAATGAGCCTTTAGCTTTTTCTCTGTAAGCCTAATTGTAGCCTAATACCTCCTTTGATTTACCTTAATTTGATCCAAAGCTCCTATGCACTTTAGTGTAAATACAATTAAGTTAAGGACTTAAACATTCTAGTATGATAATGGTGAAATTGAAGCCCCAAAGTAATAGTTATTGGTGTAAAAAAATTGTTGTCTTATGGTTGGGAGTTAGAGAAATTTGTGTTAAAGAAATTCCCATTTTTAGCCCAGTCACATTAAAATGAACCTATTTTATCCCTGGTCCTATTTGGATATCATGCACCTCAACTAAGCCAAATGCTTAAGTTTTAGGGTGGCTATCATAGGGGAGCTTAACTTATAATTTGTGTGAAAAGGGTATAATTGAAAAAGGTGTATAGAAAACACTCCCACCATAATGTATGTGAATGATATTAATGAGATGGGGTGAAAAACAAAAGAATGGGGCAGACAAAAGTTGTGTAAGTTGGTTTTTAGAGATTGGTCTTAATCGTATAATGTGATGTATTGAAGACCTTAGGGAATATAGTTACTATTCTTGGCAAAAATAGTTCATACCTGTCACTTAGCCTACATTACAACCATTAAAAACCTATTTATTCCTAATCTTCACCATTCTGATATTACTACACTAAGAGCAAGATTATTGTTCATTATGTGTAACTTGTGAATTCCTCTTGAGAGTGAGAGTAATTTGATTCTTGTACCCATTGTGTATAAATGGAATTTTCGTTAATGATTATGGGTAACTCTCTTGTTATGAGGGCACATGTTTGATAAATGTTAGGTGAATTATATAAATGTATTTGATTGAACATTAAACATAATTTTACCATAGGTGAGCCAATTATTGAGGCTAGGATATTTTTAAGTAGTGTTCTTGAACTTTTAATTGTGCACATAACATTCTTAGTGTAGAAACTTGCATTCTGTGTAGTTATTGTAGTACTAGATTAAGTGTCTTGTATATAGTAGAAGTTTGGAATCTCCTCATCTTATTATTAGAAGGTTGGAGTCACCTTATCTTTTGATTCTTAGAGTAAAGAGTTTTTCTAGGACGAACAAGGCTTTAAGTGTGGGGTGGTGATGTTGGGTGTATTTACGCACTTTAGTGTTGCTTTCCTATATCATTTAGCCTTATTTTGAGGAAAATTGTGCTTTATATGTTTATGTTTATATAAATAATAATCTAAGTTTTTAAGTAGTGAATTATAATGTGTAAAGGTGTTTCAAGCAATTTTGTATACAATTGGATCATTTGGAGTTCAACCGAGAAAACTAGTTTTACTAGCTTGAGCTAGGTGTTGTTTTGGTATATCGTGGTGGATTATAATATGTTTAATGAGTTCCTAATAGTTTTAATATTTAATTATAAGTGTAAAAAATTGTTTTCAATTGCAATGTTCAATTGCATCAAGTCATGAGTCGAAACAATAAGTTAAGATTAATGTGGGCAAGCCTAGTCTTAGCTCGTGTTTTTAGTTCATTATGATGAATATTGTGTTGTTTTGAGCTCTTATATTTGATGTTTGATCAATAAATATTCTTAATGATTTGATTATTATTATATATTAATTCTGTAAATCAGGAAATTGAGTGGAAACAACACCACAAGGGAAGGGATGGAAACAGAAACACTTAGACGAAATTAGGCATCAAGAGGCACATTCCGGTGAGCCTATACAAATTCGCCGTATTGTGGAGCTCTTCCTACATTATTTTCAATTTTCTGAACCACTCTATCCATGTTATATCCAATGATACATGGATCATGTCTCACAAACGGCAAAATTGCACCCTCTTAAATATAATATTTTTCACACATTGTATTACCTTGGACACTTTTGGACATCTTTGGGGAGCTTGAGGAGGCTTCTCAACACGAAGTTTTGTGTTTTTCTCTCTATTAGTTTGTTAATTCATAGATTTAATCATGTATTCTAATATTTTGATGATTATTAAGTCAATTTTTGGCTAAATACCCTTTTTCCAGGTTTAAGGTCAAGAACATGGTTAGTATCATTTTGAACTAAGTTTGTATGAATTGCTTATCATATTTGGTTTTTTGTTCATCCTTTTTTTAAAAACTATTTTGAGGATTTACAACACTTAGATTATAGTGTGACATCGTGCACTATAGTGTGACATCGTGCACTATAGTGTGACATCGTGCACACGGTCACTAAGACTAACCTCATATCGGCAAATATGAGTTTCCAGTTTTGGTCCACCCCCCCCCCCCGGGACCGCCAACTTCTATGGCTTTGCTACACATCCAACCATTATTTACAAATTAAAACCAATTTCTAAATAACCAAACCATTATCCAGTTACTAACCAAGTCCATCAATATTGGCTTCCTCCTACTAATCCTTACTTGCAAGTATTATCCATTGCCAACCATACATAGGTTTAAAGGGACTTTTAAGTGTCCTTCCATTTACCATATTAAACCACTTAGGGGTTTCAATGCTCCCCACAAGCATAACCATTAGACTTTTATCATTCCAAGTCATTTAAACCATGAACAATTCCTTTATCAAGTTTTAAGACTAGAAAGAGTTCCATTAAAAGTAGTCAATACAATGAACATACCTTTATAAGCATTTTGTCAAATACATTTGGGGCATAATATGACAAAAGCCAATTCCTATTATCATTTAAATAATCCCATGCAATCCAATTTTCTAAAAATTCCATTAATGGACAAAAAAGCATAACTAAAACCATTGGAAACCATAACTAACCATTTAACATCGAAACCCCAAAATCATATTTGAAAACCAAAATAATACAACCAATGAAATTATGGGAACTTTCATAAAAACCATTCATTTAGATAAAATTAAATTATAAGGGAAGAGAACGTGACTTAAACGAAGTTGATGATGGAAAGAAATCACCAAGAAAAGCCCTAAATCAATTCTCTAGTTGAAACCCTCCCTTTCCTTGCCCAAAAGCTTTTGAGAAAATTTAAGAGTGTTTAGAAGATTCTCTAAGTGTTAATGAATTGAATAATAGGGTAAATTACCTTCAAAGTGGGTTAGAAGTCGTGGGACCTTCTTAGGATAAGTGGAGAAATATCCAGAATACCCTTACTTAAGTTGTACCAAAATCCTGTCACAGGGGTACGGCTGACCCACATGAGTCGTACCCTTCCAGTACGAGTGGTGCCCTATACTTATACCCTAGCCTCAACCTTGGGATCCGACACCGTCCGTCATAAGACTCATCCAACCAAGTCGTATCAAAAGCATACGATTTGTACCCTTTATCCATACCCCTGGCAGATTTAAACCAAAGAAGGATTTTGACACTGTCCACCATACCAGTTTGGGGTACGACTCGTACCCTAGCTTGCATCTCATGGTGAGCCACTCGTACTCAAATCCAACTTGAGTAACAAAGTATAAATTAAGTTAATGAACCAAATGATCCATAACCACCAATATGACTCGTACCCCTAAGTTATACACATTCCAATAACAAAAATCCATCCCACCAACCAATAGTGGTCAGCATTCCACTGGACCATACCATTTGTCCCCCAACATATGGCTCGTACCCATGAGTTGTATTGGGTCTAGAGATTAGAATTCCAAGAAATTTTCTATGGTACAGAAACCAAGCTTTTTTCAATTATTCATGCTTTATGTAAAATTGCTATCTTAGCACAAAAAGTGGCTTATTTAGTATCTAGTAGTAGAAATAGATACCTTAGCCTAGTCTGGGCTAGATTTTGCCTTAGAAAGGATTTTGTAGATTAGAAGTAGGCCCCTACGGACCACCTTAAGTTGAGACTACCATGACACGAACCACGTCCTAGCCGTGACGAGTATCTCAAGTCCACTGGGGACCAGATATCACCACCTTGTACCTAACTAAACAACACAATATTACAACTGTCGGATAAATTATAAACAAAGAACAAGATAAGTATATAGAATAATTGATAAGTCTATGACCAATAACCAGCATTCAGCCAAAACATCCGACCAACATATACCAAGTCCATAGTAATTTGACAAAGTCTTTTAAAACGATAACTAAAAACAAATCTTGGTCGGGACATGTCGTCGACTCTGACTGATGAAATGACAATAAAAATAATAATGTTAATGATAATGAAACTCTAAACTCTATTCATTGATAAGATCTAATGAAATACCTAAGTTTTTCAGAGAATGGAAGCTCGCCACTTCGCCACAATGAACTGACGAACCAAGCCAACTAACCTAACTCTAAGTAGGAAAATTAGAAGTAGCTCCAGGGCTTGCATCACGTGGTGATATAGCATTCGGAAATGGTTAGTGGGGTGAACACTAGCATGAAACTTTTGAACAAGGATAACATAATGCCATGTTCAATAATTTTTTAATCATTCAAATCCAATGCACATAATTAAATGCATCTACATATATATATGTGTGTGTGTGTGTGTGTGTATTTATATATATATATATATCACATACCGGGATAGGGAACAAGGATTAACATGCATTTTCAAAGTTTACCCTGGATTGTGTAGCTTAATCATCAAAACATACAACGGCATCCATAGGATATATAGGCCAATCTTCCACAACTGGTAGGACCTCAATGCGTGTGACAGAATGAACTTGAGGGTATACATATGTACTATTGGCTACTCGAACCTCCCTGCATATTAAGGTAAAACAAACACCGAATCATATAATATAATATAGGGGACTCAAGCCGCCCAATTGTATGATAATAATATTAAAGGGGACTCGAGTTTCCCAACTATATAGACCCTGCATCGGGAATAGTATTTTCCAGTGTGGGTCTCTCGGTACCTCCACTTTCATAACTCACCTACACAACCTTCATTATAGCCTAATTGAAACAATTATCACATATTCTCATTTATTGAACCATATTTCACCTTAAGGCATACATTGTTGGTATCGCTATACCAACTACACAAAAAAGGTAACAACAACATGCCAAAACAATTACATCACTTGGGAACCCCCTTTATTTTATTATGTAATATCTTGTGAAAACACAAAACCCATAAGGTTCAATTCAAATTATCTTCGACTCATAAGCATTTCACATTTTACAAAACTTCACGAATAGTTTAACATGCATACTTTTCATATTCAAAACACATTTTACAATATGGGGGTGAGGTTATAACCACTTCAAAAGTCACAAGTGTGGGGAAAATCACAATTCCCTAATTTATTCTCCATACCCATGCACCCACAAGTTCAAAACAATAATTAAAGAATGAATAACCATATGTAAACCATGGGAACCATTTTTCGATTGATAAGCATTCAAAACCCTCAACCTTTGTTTCAAAACCAACATCAATAGCTCATGAACACTACCTTAAAACATATGCATTTAACAAATTAACAATGAGTGAAGACAAACATGCTTGAAATACTAAGCTTCACAAAAATAATTCAACCCTTGAGCCATTGGATTACCTACTTTTTGGAAACCCTAAGTATGGCTGCTTGAGAGAGTTGTAGAAGTATTTGAGTATGTTAAGGTTAAAATATAACCCCTTTAAGTGCTTTATGGATGTGGGGTTTTAATTGGGAAAGTAGGGAATTGTCCAAAGTGCCCTTAAAATAAAAGCTGAAATTTACTCGTTAGTGACTATGGGTCACTATACGACTCGTATAGAATCATTACGACTCATAGGTTCCAGTCGTAATCAACACAAAACCACTTTAGGTAAACATTATATATCCTACAATTTGCACCCAATGACTTGTAACAAGTACTTACGACTCATAGTGAGCCACTCGTACTTAGATAAGAACTTAGCCACTTACTTTTTGATTTTATTATGACTTAGGTCCCTTGGATCCGTCAAGACTCCCTAAGACTCATAGGGGTAAGTTGTACTCAGGACATCAAGTCAAGAACCATTCACTGGACACCTTACGACTAGGGTCACACAACCCATCAAGATACCCTACGGCTCGTAGGGGTAAGTCATAATCAATATAATGAGGAAAACTTTTTATAAATTTTCAAGGACCAAAAACCTAGGGCATTACATGCTTCCCAACTTAGGATCATTCGCCCTCAAATGATGGGACATGATTTTTATTAGCATGATTTTATTCTAAACACAACCACACTTACCTTTAACAAATATAGAGAAAAAGAAAGTTAAGGAGTACGCACACCTTAAGCATGATTATCTGGGATAGATATTAAGAACGGATACTTTTACCTCATAACCTCTTCAATTTTCCAGGAGGCTTTCTCAACCTTTTGGTTCCTCAAAAGAAACATTATCGAAGCCACATTCTTAGTCCGCAACCAATGGACTTACCAATCCAAAATCTCATCTGGAACTTCCTCATAAGATAAGGAATCCAAAATACCCACCTTATCCACAGGAACAACCATTGAAGGATCACCCACACACTTTCTCAATAACAAAGTATGAAACACTGGATGAATGGAGCTCAAGATAAAAGGCAATGCTAATTCCTATACAAAATTACAACCTATCTTCAACACCAAGTATAGACCAACATAACAAGGAATGAGCTTTCTTTCTTTGCCAAACCATATCACTCCCTTCATAGAGGATACATTCAAGAACACCTAATTACCAACACTGAAGTCTAACTCCCTTTGCCTTATATCCTCATACGAATTTTTAAAACTTTTGGTTGGCTTACGTCTTTCTCGAATTATCTTTACCTTCTCCATGGCTTGGTGGACCAAATCAGGGAAAAATAACTTATTCTCACCAGCATCAAACCACCCAATAGGATACCGACACCTTCTACCATATAAGGCCTTAAATAAAACCATATGAATGCCAGAGTGATAGCTATTGTTGTAGGCAAATTGTACGAAAGGTAAGTGGTCAACCCAACTGACACAAAAATAAAAAAAAAACACAAGCCCAAAGCATATATTCCAAGGCATGTATTATCCTTTTTGCTTGCCTATACATCTGTGGGTAAAAATTATACTAAGGGTCACCTTAGTCCCCAAACTTTAGTGGAATAATCTCAAAAAGTGAGATGACAACTGGGTACCCCGATCAAATATGATGAAAACTGGAGTACCATGCAACTTCATGATATCCTTAATGAACAACTTGGTGTAATCCTCAAAACAATGCTTGTTTTCTATTTTTTCTCCTCTACCTACTGCATGTGGATAACCAACCTCGAAATGTCCATATCTTTAATTAGTAAAGCAGTCTTACTTTCAAAGATAAGATCCCAAGATAGCTTAGAAGTGAACTTTCTCATTCTCACCCTCATGTCATCCACCAAATCATTAGCATACCTTGAAAGCTAATGAAAATTCATGTTATATTTCTTGAAAGACATTTTACCTTTCTTGATATTCATAAACTCCTCTATCTTTGCTTTCCTCAGCTCTTGGAGAAAGAAACGATCCAGAAAAACATTAGAAAAAGCATCCCATAAGGACAATACCTCCGCATCACCTTTATCCTTATCTTACTTTTTGTACTATTGGTACGCAACCTCCTTGTGCTGATAAGCTGCAAAATTTACACCTTCAATATTTATGGCCTGCATCATACTAAATATTTTCTCTATTTCATCCAAGAAACCCTAAAGATTCTCCACCACCTTCACACGAGTAAAAGTAGGAGGATTGATCTTCATGAAATGGCTAACCCTTGTGGCTTCTACAGACAACTCACCAGATGTATCTCGCTTTGCTTGATAACCAACTAAGCAATAACATGAATAAATTGGTAAAATCCCGTATTAGTCACCTGACCTTGAGGAGGACTAGTAGCAACCAGGGGAACTCTAAAACAATTAAGGACAGGACCCTAAGAGCAAGATCTAACTCCAAACGTAGGACGTACCCAATCAATATCATCCCTAGATGGGACAAAATAATTTTCTTGTGTTCTAGATCATCAAGGCCTAATCTAAAAAGCGTAAAACCAAGAATTAGATAAGAATTTCAAGACTCAAACTTCAAGCTTGAAAACAGAATACCCAGAAATTGAAACATTCCTAAATGCCCTGTAGCCTTTCTCTTATGAGTATGGCACGCTACATATCTCTAAAAGAGACTCTACCATACATGGATTTATGGACTCCCAATTGACCATGAGCCTAAAGCTCTGATACCAACTTGACCTGACCTGACCCGAGGCCTTGTTGTAATAGGCATCCCAAGTCTATTTGAGAACAGAGACCATCTTCGTTATCCAGCCTAACCTCAAGCCGCCTGCCCTGAGTTGGCTGAATTTCGAACATATAATAAGATAACATAACATTTCACATGAAGACTCTAGGATTGGACCATGACTGAGTCCAACCGTCCCATACCTACCATCGAACCATACCAATCCAAGCCAAAACATTATTTCCGACCATAACTAAATAAGTTTCATTAATAATTAAATATATAATCCCAAAATAAATATGATGTAATAGTGAGAAATTTTGTGCTGTCAGCCCCAATACCTCTACTAATACTAAGGGTGACAATAACGATCCCGTTTATTTTAACCCATAGTAGTCCCATAAAAGCCTTTAACCAAAAGAATATGAAATATAGTTTGTATATTCCCCCAACCATAGCAAAAAACAAAATCCATATATAATCCAAAGTATGAAATAATATTCATAAAATGGAGCCTTCCAAAAAGATGGATGTCCACCACGTCAATCCAAAACTAACCCAAAAATGTCTGAATATTAAGTAGGAGAGGTAGAATGGCTGGTTCTTGCATCACATAGGGATACAATCGTTCGAAGATGGGTTAGCGAGTGAATGCTAGAATATGAAATAATAACATTTAAGAAAACCAAGTAAAACCATCCATATGCACACAACCCATATATATAACCATATCGAAAAAGGGAACTGCGTTTAGCATGCATTTAAAACCTTTGAACTGTGTTTGTAAAGCTTAACCATCTTAAAACCACCCATGGGCTATATGGGTCCTGTGTAACCCCCTGAACAATCCTCGATGCGCGTAGCTGCACGAACTAGAGATACCATATGAGTCGATGATTCCCATGTACCCTTTACTCTCCATGATACATAAGTATAATGTTCTTAAAGGATTCGCGTATACCTCATAAATATCATATAAGGTATCCATGACCTACCCTTCATGTCAGCAAATATGAGTTTTTGGTGTTCGTCTATTGGACTGTCACTTTTACGATTAGCTTTCTCACAACACCATTACTGCCTAATTAAAACCATTTTCTTACAAAGCCATTGTTCCATTAATATCAACCAAGGTTATTAGTAATGGTATCATCATATCGACTATAACTCCAAAGTATGGTCCTTAGCCCAACCTTTTAGTGGTTAAGGGATTCCCATGTACCCATAGACCTTGTTATCCAATTAACTTAGTGGATTCCAATGTACCCCACAAGTATTTATTACCTTATTAACTTGGGGAATTCCCTTGTACCCTACAATTATGTTTATTAAGACAAATCATTCAAAAATAATTTAAACCATTTAAGGTTCCATTACCAAGTCAAAACCATGGAATAGTTTATTAGAAATCCAATGACATATTAAAATCATTATCATAGGCATTTTATCAAACATATTGGGGGCATAGTATTTCCAAAACCAAAGCCAATTACCAAAATACCATTCCTATGCAATCAATCATTTATAACCAAAACCCCCAAATCATATTTAAACCCAAATTATACAACATTTAAAATATGAAAACTTTGTATAAAATCCATGCCTTTAGTTGGAACTAATAATGAGGAAAGATAACATTCCATAAACCAAGATGATAATTGAGAGAAATCACTAAGACAAGCTCCAATTTACTCCTTACGATGAACTCCTAGCTTCATTTGTCCAAAAACTCTAAATAGGATTTAAGAGTGATTTTTAAGTATTTAAGAATGGAATAGTAGGTCAATAAACCACCCAAGTGCAATATATGTCATGGGATCTAATTAGGATAAGTAGGGAAATGTCCAGATTGCCCTTACTTAAACGGTACTTAGTTTCCTTCATAGGGTGTGACTGACCCTTATGAGTCGTACCTATCCTGTGCGAGTGGTACCCACCCTTCGTACCCTAAGGTATCTCTCTTAGACCTAACATTATCCAAGGTAAGACACACCCAAACCCAAGTCATATTCAAGTGTACGACTAGTACCTATAAACTCTACTCCTGGTAGAAAATAATCTAGGAGGTTTGAATAGTGTCCACTATACGAGTCATGGATACGACTTGTACCCTGCTTATGGTCCATGGTGAGCCACTCGTTCTCAGATCCAATCTAAGTTGCTAAATTCAAGGTTATGTGAAGTAACCAAAAGACCTGTATCCACCGATACGACTTATACCACCCAAGTCAAACCCATTCTAATAACTAAATCCACCCCACTAACCAATACTGGTCAGCATACAATTAGACCATACCACCAGTATCCAAGTGTAAGACTCGTTCCCTAATTCGTATCTTGCCAAAAAACCAAAAATCTAGGAAATTTTCTATGGTCTAGAAACCAGGGTGTTTCAGTCAGCAACTTATATTCAGTACCAGTCATGATGGGGCCTAAGACAGGATCAGAGAATATATCAATCCTCAAAGCCTTATCTATTCTCGGAGATAAAGTGGTAGTGGGATGAATATACAAAACTTGAAAAGTTATCACAGATGGAGTGGCTCTAGTACCCCCAAATTCACTTAGAATATCCAAAACATGCTAAACTTCATTCTATATCGGAGGAAGGACTGCACCTCTATATGGTGATGCCACATCTAATTCCACAACTTGATCTTCCCTTGCCTCAGCCTTCTCAAAATGATCCTAGGGTGTGGGAGGCAAAAATGACCTCTAATTAACCTGATCAGCTACTGCCTAAGCTCCACCCCTTACAGGTGTTTCTCTCCTTGTTTCTCTTTCCCTACCCCTACCTTGTCATCATCCCTGAATAGTTAAATACACAGCTGAAGCTACTAGTGCTAAGACTACTTTTTGTGCTTCATTCAATCTAGTATTCACCATATATGGAAAAAAGAATGAAGAAGGTTAGATACCAATTTGAATAACTAAATACCAATTGTTATTAAGAAAAAACATGAAAGAAGAAATAAAGGATAGATTCCTGAAGTCCTATAGCCTCTCAAAAAAATTCCAGACATGTCTGTATTATTTAGTAAGGCACTACTAGACCCATTTTGCTACAATGAGATCAATGAACCTAGGGCTATGATGCTAACTTTTTTATGACACAAACCAGTCGTGAATGTCATCCATACTAAAACCCAAGTAGGAGATCAACTTATCCCAATATTTAATATAGCAGAACACTGGTTCCCCTATGATTAGAATACAACTACTCATTATGAGTCTTGACGACTCGCAAACCCTAGTCATAGTTACAAAAGAACTCCTGGCCAACATACTGTACAGACTATGATTGGGTCCTTAAGACTCATAATGACCCGTGATAACTCATAGGGAGGGCCATCGTCTATGCAATAAGTCTAGGAACTCAAAAATTTTTAAGGACCAAAATTGAGGGTGTTAAATTCTCCCTTTATTAGGATCATTCATCCCCGAATAATGAGACAAGGCATCACTTAGTGCAATTTAACATGGAATACAACTAAACTTACCATTAACAAAGACAAAAGATAAAGATGTTGGGGAAATTACAATTCCCTTTAACAAAGACATAAAACAAAGATGGTAAGATTAACACATAACTTAAGCATGATTATCCAAAACTAAGAACAAGAATGGGTATTTGGACTTCATGTCATCTTCGTCTTCCCAAGTAGCTTCTTCAAACTTTTGGTTCCTCCATAGAGCCTTTATTGAAGCCACGTCCTTCATTTGTAACCGGTCGAATTGCCGATCTAAGATCTTAATCGAGACCTCCTCAAACGAGAAGACGTTCAAAGCACCAACACCTTCTAATGGAACCACCAAGAATCATCACCCACATAGTTCCTTAACATCAACATATGAAAAACCAAGTTAACGAAACCCAAATAGGGAGGCAACTCTAAGTCATAAGACACATTACCCACTCTCTAAAAATTTAAATAAGGTCCCACATAATGAGGACTAAGCTTCCCTTCATGGAAGACATCTTCAAGAACACCCAACTGCCAACTTCAAATTCCAACTCCCTTTGTCTTACGTCTGCATAGGACTTTTGGCTACTTTAGATGGTTTTAAGCTTATGACGAATCACCTTTACCTTCTCCATAGCATAATGAACGTAATAAAGTCCAAATAAACCAACCTACCATTCTCAAACTATCTAATAGGAGAACAACATATACTACCATACAAATCCTTAAATAGAGTAATCACAATGCTTGTATGATAGCTATTATTATACGCGAACTCTTTGAGGAGCAAAGAATCAACACAACTACTACCAAAATCAAGCACACAAGACCTTGGCATATCTTTCAAAGTCTGAATGGTCTTCTTCATTTGTCCATCTATCTGTGGGTGGAATGCGGTGCAAATGTTAACCTTAGTTCCCAAACCTCTCTAGAAAGAAAACCAAATGTGCAAGGAGAACCGAGTACCTCAATCAGATATAATGGAAATTGGGGCACCATGCAACTTCACAATATCATAAATGAATAGCCTTGCGCAATCCTCAGCAGAGTAATTAATTGTCTCAGGTAAGTAATGAGAAGACTTAGTCATCCTATCACAATAACCTAAATCGAATTAAACTGATGGAGGGACTATGGAAGATCAGTAATGAAATCCATATTGATCACTTCCCACCTACATTCAAGAAACTCAATCTCTTAAGACAGCCCACCTGGTCTCAAGTACTCCACTTTCACTTATTAACAAATCATACACTTGACCACAAAGTTTGACACATCTCTCTTTAGGTTATTCCACTAATAGGTCTCCTTTAAATTATGGTACATCTTTGTTGAACCAGGATAAATAGTGTACCTCAATTCATGAGCCTTAGCAAAGATTCTCTCTTGCACCCCATCAATATCAGGAACACAAAACCTACCATGGTACCTCAATATATCATCATCAAAAAACTCAAAGATTATTACTTTCTGCTGGCTTACATCACTCTTAATCCGCATCAAGGTAGGGTCCAAAACCTGCTTCTCTTTCACCTTAGCATAAAAAGATGATTTCACCACCTCTTGTACCATCACACCTCCATCCTTAAAGTCTAAGAGATGAAGAAAAAGATTAGCCAACCAGTGAATATCCTTCACAAACTCTTATATCTACTCCTCCACATGAGATAAGCTTCTCATAGACAACCTGCTAAGTGTATCAGCAACCACATTAGCTTTACCCAGATGAGTGAAGACTTATATCATAGTCCTTTAGCAACTCAAGCCATCTCCTTTGGCTGAGATTCAACTACTTCTGGGTAAACACATATTTTACAAGCTTTTATGATCTGAATAGATGCCAACATAAACCCCATACAGGTAATGGTTCCAAATCTTCAAAGCGAAGACCAAAAATAATAATTCAAAGTTGTGTGTCAGGTAATTCTTTTCATGAACTTTCAACTATATAGAAACATAGGCCACAACCTTACCATGACGAATTAACATAGCGCCCAGTCCCACATGAGATGTATCACAATAAATCACAAAGAAATCAGTACCCTTAGGTAGAGTCAAAATAGGAGCCGATATCAACTTATTCTGCTACTTATAAAAACTACCCTGGCAAGCATTAGATTTTAGGAACTTAACCTTTTTTTGAGTCAAATTAGTTATTGAGACGGTAATAAAAGATAATTTTTCCATAAACCTTATATAATAACCGTCTAAACCCAAGAATCTCCAAATATCAATTAGAGTCATGGGTCTAGGCCACTTCTAAACCACTTCAATTTTCTATTGATCTACCATATTCTACTCATTAGCCACTACATATCACAGACAGGTCATAGCATTCAACCAAAACTCACACTTAGAGAATTTAGCATACAATCATTGATCTTTAAGTGTTTGCAACACTACACAAAGATGATTGTCATAATCTACCGTGCTCTTAGAATTAAGTATGATGTCATCAATAAACACAATGACTAATAAGTCCAAACACTAATAGAATACCTAATTTATAAGATCCATAAATGCCTTTGGGGCGTTATTCAAGCTAAAATAAATGACCCAGAACACATAATGTCATACCGGGTATGAAAACTAGTTTAAGAGATATCTACCTCCCTAATCTTTAGCTTAGGATAACCCAATCGCAGATCAATCTTAGAGAAGTATTTATTACCCTAAAGCTGATTAAATAGTTTATTAATCCTAGGAAGAGGACACTTATTCCTCACCATCACCTTATTCAACTTACGGTAATCTATACACATCCGAAGGAACCCATTCTTCTTATGCATGAAGAGCACAGGACTACATCACGAGGAAATACTAGGACAGATAAAACCTTATTCAGAAGGTCTTTTAAATTCTCCTTAAGTTCTTTTAACTCAGCTAGAGCTATTTTATATAAGGAGGGATAGAGACAGGATGAGTGTCTAGAAGAAGATCAATCCTAAAATCAATCTCTCTATCCGAAGAAATATCAGGAAGATCATTAAGGAATACCTCAAAAAAACTCACAGATCAATAGAAAAAAAGAGTGAAATAAAGGACCCTCAGAACTTGAATCTTTAACATGAACTAAATGGTATAGACACCCCTTGTAAATTAACCTCCAAACTCTAAGATATGAAATGAATATGTCCTTAGTTATTAGGGAACTTTCTTCCCCCTCAATCACTGGTTTATTTAGGAATTAGAAAATGACCCTTCGATTTCTACAATCAAGAGACGTATATCACAAGTGCAACTAGTTCATCCCCAAGATAACATCAAAGTCTAACAGGTCTAACTCTATCAAATCCACTAAGTCTCCGTACCATGGATAGATACCACACAACCCCTATAGATATTCTAGCCATAATAGAGTCACCCACTAGAATAGATGTATAAAAGGGATTTGGCATACACTCAGGACCAAAACTAAAATAATTAGCCACATAAAAGGTCACATAAAAGAAAGGTAGACCCCAAATCAAGTAGATAATACACATCACGGGAGAAGATTTATAATGTATTAGTGACAACATTTAGAGGTGCCTCAGATTCCTAGTGAGTAGAAAGTGAATAAAGGAAATTCCTACCAGTGTCGGAGTCAAAAGTAGCACCCTAAGGTGCAGGATCTAAAGACGTAGCAACAAAAACTTTATTAGGCCTAATACCAACCCTGACTAATGGACAATCCCATTGTAGGTGGACAAATTGACCACACTTAAAGAACTAATTCCTTCCCTCCTTACAAAATCCGTAGTTTAACTACCCATAAAATCAGCATAGGAATAAGATGGGGCTAACTGAGCTCCCCTAGCCTATGACTGCGCACCTTGTGCCTTAAATCTGCTATTACTTTAAAAATTATAGTCACTAGATAACTTAGGATATGGATCAGTAACCGTAGAATAAAAACCATAATTACATACTTCTTCTTATAAAATATTATAGCATCTCTACCACTTTGCTTCTGACCTCCACCCTAATCCAAATACCAAAACTTTTTACTCTATCTCTCCCTAATTTCAGCTTTCTTATTCTTTTCTTCCTTGACCTATTATATATACACCACAAGTTGGGAGATATCCATATCCTTATTAAAAGAGGAGGCCTTGGTCTAAAAAATTAGATCATGGGATAACCAAAAAGAAAATTTCCTCATTTTTGCTCTCATGGAAGATACTAGATGAAACACCTTAGCTTTGAACCCTTGGAGAATTTCCTAAGTTTCAAATTCTGGGTAGGTATGGTTTGATCATACCTTTCATATTGTCGAGCACGACTAGTACCCACCTTCTTGTATAATGATCAGTCTAGGTTGATAGCATGCTATCCAAGGTACAGTTTAGCCTCTCCTAAGTCCTATGTTAGAGTACCAGTCATATGTTGCCTAGTCGTATGATGTTTTAAGGATGATCTTGATGATTCTATTCAAGGTACGACTCTAAGAGTACTTCTCGTACCTTAGGGTACTACTTGACACTGTATGGTCGTATGATGGTTAATATGGGGGTCCTAGGTGAGGTATAGGTTATGAATTAGGGTAGCATACATACCCTGGTGTACGGTTTAGGTGTGGAAGTCATACCCTTCTGGGTTTAATTTTTAGCTTTTAAGCTAAGGATATTTCAGACTTTTTCCACCCATAAACCCTAATGACCCATGACTTGTAATATTTTGTCCCTTCATTCTTTACTTGGAAAAGATCAAATAATTCCAAAACACTCTCTAAACTTCTTAACAAGCTTGGAGGCTAGGGTTTCAAAAGGTATTCTTCTAGAGTCTAAAGGGGTCAAGTTCTTTTCGTGAATCATCGTGTATAAGGCATGTGACTCTTCCCACTTTGTCATTTCTCAAATACCACATGTTTTAAACATTAATTTGATTCTTTAATGGTGGGTTTTAAATCAAATTTTAAGGGTTTTGATGCATTGTGATGGGTATTGTTTACTCTTGTTCAAACTTGTGTTTATACATATTTTTGGTTATGGTTTGCACATGTGGGTGCTTTTCTATTATGGTATATCAAATAGATCATGGGTAGGCCTAATCTTGATGGATTTTACTTAGGTTTTGGTCATGGTAAAGGTATGCACTCAAGGTGTTTGTGAAAATGTCTAAGAGAAATACCTAGTTATATGTTAATAGTGTTTTGAACGATGGCAATGGCTTAATGAGGAAGGATGCTTGGTAAATGAATTTTTAAAGACAATGTTGGCCATAGTTAATTGGTAACCTTTGTGGTTTGATTTTTAAATGGGGTTTTATTCCCCGAACATGAAATTGAAGTATGTTTGAACTAAAGTTTGGTATATGAGTGGTAATGAAGAATGAACGGTGTTGTATGGGTCTTGATGACAACAAATTAACTTGAACGATGGTTGAAACCACGGCATTGGCCTATTAAAATTATTCATTGATAAATGGTTTATGAAGACCTTGTGGTCATGTGTTGTGTTGGATTATAGACTTGATGGCTAGAATTGTCCAAGTGGGTTAGGTTCATTGAGTGTTGAATTAAATTGAAGTTAATACACGGACAAAGGGTTAAAGTCCTAATATGGAATAGTAATGGTCATAACGACTTGTGGTTAGAGTTCACCTATGTATAAGACAACTTGTGGTTAGATTCCACTTAACTAATAAGATGGCTTATTATAGAGTCCACTTTCCTAATGGAACGACTTCTGTTTATTGATATATGAGCATACAGTAACACATTTGAGACTTTTAACTAAAAATAATTGCAAAGTCTTAAGCAACTTTTGTCGTTTTTGATTGTTTTATCTTTGATTTTGCATTAGAAGCCAAGATGCATGACAACCAACAAGGAAGGAAGCAAAAGAGTTGAAATTGGAAGCGAATAGAAGAGAAGTATGGCTGACGACATTCCTAATAAGTTGTTAACCCTGTGATAAGTTATCAGCTTCATCGTCAGCCTTAGACAGAGAATGGACCTCCGCTAAAAGTTGTGATGAAATTTCCTAATAAACCATCAAAGAGTTGATAGGATGACAAAGTTGTCATCAGCCTAAGGCAGAACATGGGAGCTGAGGTAGAAAAGTGATGACATCCATGATAAGCCATCATGGATCTAATAGGTCATCATATTTTGTCGTCAGCCTTAAGCAAAAAGTGCTAAAACTGAAGAAGGAGTTGACAACATTTGTGATAAGTCGCCAGGCTCTTGATAAGTTGTCACGAATGTCGTCACCTAATTCAAAGAATTATTTAAATCTGTGATTTTGTTTCCTTATTTAATCTAAAATATTTAAATACTTGTTTAGGGATTTCTAAGGGGTTCCAAATCTAAGTTGGAGACACGTATTTTGTTACTTTTCTCTCTAGTTTCTTGGCTTGAAAAATAATAAACTTTGAAGAGATTTTCATCAGTATTTTGGGATTTTTATTGTGATCGAATTGGAGAATCACTAGTTATTATTCATCTTGTGGTAAGTTTATCTTTCAAATCATAAATATAACTAGTTGTTTCGATTTTTGCATTATGAGTGGCTAAATTCCTTTAACCCGAATTATGGCATCTAAGGGTAAGTCTTGATAATATGCTAAGTGATCAAGATTCAAAAGTTAATAGGACTCACTGGTAATTCTGAGGTTTTAATTATCATTTATTATTTGCAAACAATAGATTGCACCTGCTTTGATTTGCTTGAGATAAGAAATCAATTATAGGAGAAAGTGAACTACCAACAAGGACTTAGAAGCACTAAAAACTTTCATTTAATAATTTACGTTGCAACAAGGTTGATTAACCTGAGGTAAAGTTTGGTCAGTGAATATAAATTCCCTAAGTCCAAGAAGATTAGGTAATTAAATGCTTAAATAACTTCGATAAAGATAATTTGTTATCCTACCTACTGTGAGAATCTTGAATCACTATTTCCGTCTGTCAAGTACCAAAACCCCTAGTGAACATAATTCTAGTTTTTCCATAAACTCTTGATTACCAACACCAAAGCTAAAGTGACCAACAATTATTTGCTAATCTCCAAAAGCCCCATTTTATCTTTTTGTATCATCTGTTTGAATTCAACTTGTAGCTATAGTTTCAAATTAGTTTAATCATCACTCACATTATTCCCTGTGGATTCGACCCCGACTCAAAATTTATGTAAATATATTGATGACAACCTCCTTGTACTAAATTGGCGTGTAAGTTGAGCATTATCAAAAATGGCGCCGTTGTCGAGGAACAATTTGGCGTATTGAGTTGGTTTGGATTTTTAGTTTACTTGCTGGAATTCAAACTTGTAAATATTTGTTTAGTTTTTTTTTGTTTTTTTTTTTAATTTTTATCACACCTTTCTTGAGATGTCGTCCTGGATAGATGATTTTTTGAGTGATGATGATTCTTGTGAAGATTTTTGTTATTATTATGGGGGACCATATTTTGAGGGGTGCTATCTAGATTTACTTAGAAGTGCATGGACTAGACCTTTACAATATGATACAGACACTGTCCTACTTACTGTAACTTGGTGTTTGGCTTGTGGTCAAAATGATCATACTAAAGATATGTGTGCTGTCATGATTCAAGTGAATAAATTGATAAAATGAATTTTAGAGAATCAAGAACAGTTGTGGGTAGAGCTAATGGAGTTACCACTCCCACCATGTTTACAGTGGCTAAACAGAGAAGAATATGAGAAGGACATTAGCCAATTTAAGGAGAAAACTCAAGAATCGCAACCACTCAATTGTCATCTTGATCTTGAGACTGACATTGAGAAGGTGAATAACAGTGAGTGTGTAGTAGATAGTGTAAATTTTGAAGTAGAATTAGTTGGGAATCACTCGAAGCATTTTTCCACATTATTTTTAGATGATATCTTGTCTGTGGAATCATCTAAAATAGTGGAAGAGTGTGAAGATGAGGAACAAGAATCTTATATTCTTTATTTTACACTTGATAAGAAATATACAAACATACCTCACTTTAAGGATGAGTGGTTTACCACACTCAATCCATTACTAGACTTTTTAATTTTTGTACCACCCCCTATGATTGAGGCAAAAAGGTGGACTCTAAGTTGGGGGTGAAATTTATATCCTCAAGGTGGAGGAAAAAGCTGAGTTAGGTCATGCCGCGACATTAAATCAGGCACTACTTTGGAGGCAACCTAAGGTATTTTGTTATTTGTATTATGTGATTGACATCAAATCTTTGCACCCATGATGCCATAGGTATGTTTCTAACTCTCTCTTTTTGGTTTGACGCATTGGGGATATTGTATGATTTTAAGTTGAGGGTGGGGCTACTTGTGGGTATTGATGTCCTGTTTGGGTTTTTGTTGTCGTGCCTCTTTTCCCCAGAGTCTTATTCCTAGTATAGCTGGCATATTTAGGCATATTGTGATTTGTTGTAAAATTTTATAGTTGACTAGGAGAAATACAAGTACCTTAGGATGTTAACATATTTTTATTGATTTTTGAACACCTCTCCAATGGCCTATTTTATAACTGTGTGATATACATTTATATGTGACCACTATACATCTTGTTATGGAATTAGTACTAGTGATATAATAACCATTACTAGACAATTGTATAAATCGAATAGGTAGTAGCTCATGATGTACCTTTATGCCATATATGTGTGAGATACTACCTAGTTCCAGTTGTGTGTTAAATCTAGAACTTTTACGGTTGGTCTTAACTTGGTTGTAGGATAGTGGTTAGGAAAAGATCATAGGCCATTTTGATATTAGCTCACCTTTAGCCTCAGTAACCTTCCCTGTATGTAGAATATCCCTTTATCTCTACTTTGAGCCTGAGTAGCCTATTTTTTTATGACCCCTGTCACCTTCTCGTTTATATCATAATGAACTTATTTTTTCCCTGGTCCTCCTTGGACACTGTGAACCTTGACTTAGGTAAATGGCCTAATTTGAGGGTAGTTATCATAGGGGTGCATGATGTAAAATGAGTAGGAAGACAGGTAAAGTAAAAAAAAAGAATCAAAATTTATGTAGTGTCAAGGAGGCTTAGTCACTTTAAATATCATCAAGTATCATACCATCCCTTAGCCTACATTACAAGCCAAATAGAAAACCTATAGTAATCCTAGCTGACATGTCTGAAGATCGGGGTAATTAAAATAAGGGCAAGCCTATGGTATTTGGCATATATTGATTGGAACTTCATTCTAAGAGTGAGTGTCTTATGATTGTCCCCATGTTTATATATGTGATGTTTCACATAATAAAGGGGTATTTCTGTCTAGTGAGGGCACACTGGTTACATTACTAGTTACTGATTTGTTTAGATAGTGTAAACTTAATACATGCACAGTTGTGTTGCTGAGTTGCAGCCATATCTTAATTCCTGTGCGTTGCATTGTCATTCTTAAATAATATACATAGTTATTCTTGAATTGACTAACCTTGGAGATGGTGAAGATGTTTTGATATAATATAGATGATTGGCTGCCAAATGTACTTTGTATTCTCTTAGTTATGTTTAAGTTGCTTGAGGACAAGCAATTGTTTTAAGTTAAGGGTGTTGATATGTGAGCAGATGCTAACACATTTGAGGCTTTTAACTGAGAATAATTTCAAAGTCTTAAGCAACTTTTTTTGTTTTTGATTGTTTTATCTTTGATTTTGCAGTAGAATCTAAGATGTATGAGAACCAACAAAGATAGAAGCAAAAAAGTTGAAATCGGAAGAAAATAGAAGAGAAGTATAGCTGACGACATTCTTGATAAGTCATCAGCCTTGTGATAAGCTATCAGCTTCATTTTTAGCCTTAGACAGAGAATAGAGCTCAGCTGACAGTTTTGATGATATTTTATGATAAGCCATCAAAGAGTTGATAGGACGTCAAAGTTGCCGTTAGCCTAAAGCAGAACATGGGAGCTGAGGTACAAAAGTGACGACATCTGTGAGAAGTCAACACTGAGATAGGTCATCATATTTTGTCGTCAACCTTAAGCAAAAAGTGGTAAAACTGAAGAAGGAGATGGCGACATTTGTGATAAGTCGTCAGGCTCCTGATAAGTTGTTACGAATGTCGTCGCCTAATTCAAGGAATTATTAAACTCTGTGATTTTGTTTCCTTATTTAGAATAAAATATTTAAAGTCTTGTTTAGGGTATTCTAAGGGGTTCCAAACCTAAGTTGGAGACAAATATCTTGTTACTTTTCTCTCAAGTTTCTTGGCTTGAAAAATAATTAACTTTGAAGAGATTTTAATCAATATTTTGGGATTTTCATTGTGATCAAATTGGAGAATCACTAGTTATTATTCATTTGTGGTAAGTTTATCTTTCAAATCATAAGGTAAGTCTTGATAAGATGCTAAGTATTCAAAATTCGAAAGGTAATAGGACTCCTTGATAATTCTGAGGTTTTAATTATCGTCTATTGGTTGCAAACAATATATAACACATACTTTGATTTGCTTGAGATAAGAAATCAATTATAGTAAGAAGTGAACTATCAATAGAGACTTCGAAGCACTAAAAACTTCTATTTAATAATTGACGTTGTAACAAGGTTGATTAACCTGAGGTAAAGTCTGGTCAGTGAATATATATTCCCTAAGTCCGAGAGAATTAGGTAATTAAATGCTTAAGTAGGTCAAGAAACATTTAGGCATAACTTCGATAATCTGTTGTCCTACCTACTGTGAGAATCTTGAATCACTATTTCCATCTATCAAGTACCAAAACCCCTAGAGGACATAATTCTGGTTTTTCCATAAACTCTTGATTACAAACACCGAAGTTAAAGTGACCAACAATTATTTTCTAATCTCCAAAATTCCTCATTCTATCTTTTTGTATCATCTGTTTGAATTCAACATGTAGCTATAGTTTCAAATTAGTTTAATCGCCACTCACATTATTCCCTGTGGATTCATCCCCGACTTTGAAGTAATGATATTCTATACTTCAAAAGGCATATATTTAGGGTCTTTTTATCCTATGTCATAGAATTGTTTTAGACTTGGTTTTGGGCTATTGTTGGTGGTAGGTCCCGACATATTATATACATGGATTTGTAGAGGATTTGTGGATGATTGTGGATTTGGGAATGTTATGTAGTATGCTGACATTAATGGATTGATTATCCACTTCTTAAGTGATGGTCGTTAGTCTTGTTTCCACTATCTTGTTATATGGTTGGAGCTTATCTGACACTCATGGATTGATATTATAGTTAGGTTAGGTTAATAGGGAGATCTCTGGTCTTTTTTGGGTTTGAGATTCCCATATGACAAGACCCAATTTTGGGTCATGTAAAGTTGGTATTAGAGCCTAGATTCATGGTCAGTTAGGTGTCGATAAATCCATGTCATGTAGAGTCTCTTTTATGGGTGTGTAGCGCACCACACGTATAATATAAGAGCTACGAGGCATTTAAGAATGTTTCCCTTTCTTGTGGTTCTATCTCGAGCTATATATTCTAAGGTCTTAGATTTCTCTGATTTCTATTTTCTTACCTTTCAGATCATGCCTCCAAGAAGATTTGATGTTCAGGAAAACCCTTTTGTCCTAATTGAGGACAATGTGGACTGATCTCATCTAACTCATAGAGTCCATACCCAGTCTAGGGGTCCGATTCCTAATGGACCAAGAGTTCTACAAGTTCCATCTAGCCCTCCTCCTTTAGTTTCTCAGGATAACATGATAAATGTTGATTTTTATCAGTCGATCCATATGATTGGTCAGTTGGTGGCTTCTCAGGATAAAAGGCCACAAGGGGTGGCCAATTCATGAGGATGAGTCCTCCAACCTTTACCAGTATTAAGGTGTAGGATGATCCTTAAGGTTTTTTGGATGAAATGGAAAAGAGTTTAGAGTCATGCATGCTACTAATGTGGAAGGGCTAGATTTTTTGGCCTATAAGTTGAAGGACATGGCATACCAATGGTACAAAGAATGGGATCAGGCAAGGGGTGATGTTGATGAGTCATCTTTGTGGGAGTACTTCTCTAATGAATTTATGGACCCTTCTTTCCTCAAGAGTTGAGGGAAGAAAAAGTGGAGGAGTTTTTTAATCTGAAGCAAAGAAAGATGTCTATCAAGGAATAAGCCTTGAAATTTCATCAATTGCCTAGGTATTCTCCTGAGATGGTTTCTAGGGTGAGGGCTAGAATGTATCCCCATGCACCTACATGTGCAAAACCATAATTAAAAACAAGGCTCACCATAATGAAACCGTGAGAAACAATATTCATCCATGAATAACCAAAACCCCCAACCTTTATTTCAAAACCATGAAAACCATACACTAAAACACATTTCATTAGTAAAATAACAATGAGGGACGATTCACATTCCGTAGACACCACAAAATTCGGAGAGAAACCACCCTTGAAAGCCTTAATTAATTATCTGGATAAAACCCTGGCCTTTTGCTTGAAAGAGAGTTTGAGAGAGATTTTAAGTGTACTTTATTGGGAATAATAGGTTAATAAAGTCCCAAAAGGTCTTTTATGTCATGGCCTCAAAAGGAGTTAAAAGTAGAAATGTCTAAAATGCCCTCAACTTAAAATTATGAAAACATCACAGGTGGTTATGAGTCGACCCCCACAGCTCATGACCACAAGATATGACTCGTACCCTTGAGTCATCGCCAAGATAGTGAGTTAGACACCCATACACTATCCACCATAAAACTCCATGAATCCACTCGTTACTAGACTATATGATTCATATGGCCTAGTCTTACCCAAGATAGAACCCAAGGGTTTGGACACTGGACAACATACAACACAACCTTACCATCTGCAAACTATCCTCACGGCTCTTAGTAAGCCACTCGTACTCAAAGCCAAGTTAAGTCACCAAGTTACTAATTTGATTAAGGGACCAAAAAAATAAATCGTCACCAACCCTAATAACTCATACCCCCTAATCATAACCATAGCATAATCCTAACCATCATCCATGAAACCCCCTATTAATAAGGTCACCTAAGTCACACCCACACCATACGAATCCTATGGTGATTCATTACTAGGACAGTGAGCTCGAAGCCTAGGAAATTTCCAAGGGCCAAAACTCAAGGTGTTTCTGCTTTTGATCCTATTATCCATTTTTTATTTTTAGTAGTAAATTTTAAACTTTTTATGTTTGGGAATAAGTAAGGTATTCTTTCTATATGGAAGGTGTAATTACATGATGCAAGTGATTTTGAATGTGAAAGAATGTTGATTATATTGAATGGCTACTGTTGAGACACCTAGGCTCAATTGTATGACTTTTATGCATCATTGGCTTAATTTAGAATTCATGTTATTGCTTTTTTTAGAGTCTATAATGATCCTGCTTGAGTTGATCGCATTTTATGTGTCATGTGTTATGTGTTATGTGAGGATTTCTTGTGCATTACATATTTCATATTGATGTCTAGAACTTGCATGGTGTGCATGGAAATCTAAATAAAAAAATATGGGTTTAGGAGATGATATAGGCATTTCTTTGATAACCATATTTTATACCCCTTGTTATTTATCCTTGTGCATAATCTTAATTAGCCTCATTGAGACTTAGCCTATTTCTTTTGGTAGCTTCATATGTAGCCTATTTATCCTTTGCTAATTGACCATAATTTGATCTAAGGCTCGTAATTTCTTTAGTGAGTATGTATTGATGGTAAGGAGTAAGAGAAATAAGAAGGAGAGAGGTGATAATAAAGCCCCCAAAATATTAGTTATTAGTGTTGAAAAATGTTGATATGCTGTAGTTTGGAATGATCTCATGAAAAGAAAAAAAGAAAAATTGTGTAAAATTGAATCATGTATGATAGAGAATACTCCCTACTTTATATATGTGAACTAGCTTAAAGAGATGTGGAAAAACAAAAGAGATGTGTGTAGGTAGAGGTGGTGGAAGTTTGATTGGCTATAAAAAATCTCAATGCATGATTGACCATCTGTTACCCTACATTACAACACTTAAAGTCCTACTTGATCTTAAGCTTTAACATTCTGATATTGGTAGAGTACTACATTAAGGGCAATCCTATGGTTTATCTTGTGTGACATGAGAATTCTTTGTAAGGGCGAGCATACTTTGATTCTTATACCCATTTTTTGTGATAATTTGTAATCTATATGAGTGAATATTACTAACTCTTTTGTGGTGAGTGTATGATTGATAATAGTTAGGTGAATTATATAATATCTTTGATTAAGTAATATGCATGAGTTTTCTGACTTGGTGGAGTCAATTCTTGAGGCTAAATATTTTCGAAGTAGTATTCCTGAGTTTTCAAGTGTATGTGACATGCTTAGTGTAAAACTTTCTATCTGTGAAGTCATTATAGTGCTATTTGGTGTGTCATTCTTGTAATATTAATATTTGGGTCTTCCTTGTGTGATGCTTAAGGTAAAGAGTTGTTCAAGGAATAACAAGGCACTAAGTGTGGGGTGTTGATCTTAGGTGTATTTATGCACCTAAATGTTGTTCTCTGCTCTTATTTAGCTTAGTTTTGAAGACTTATCATATGCATAATGAGTTTATATTTGTATAATTGAGAACTATGTGTTAAAGTACATGTTTATAGTGTTTAAGATGTGTTCAAAACAAGTTTATAATAAAAATGATGTACTAGAGTTTAGATGAGAAAACTAGTATTCTTTGCTTGAGCTACGTGTTAGTCTAATTTGTCTCAATGAATTCTATATGTTGTAAGCTATAATTCATTGTTTTTATGTGATAGCAAGCTTGGTGAGATTATAAAATTGATAATAATATGATATACAAGATTTGTTTGAAGAGGTAAAGCAACCATGAAGTGGGGAACATAAAGCCAAATGCATGGGATTAACGATGGCTAGAGTTGGAATTTCTAGCCTTAGGGGCGTCCCACACTCTCTAGCCTCTACTTTAAGGGCATTCCATGCCCTTAGTGTCATCAAAATGTCAAATTATAGTGTTTCACAATTATATGGGCATGCCACACTCCCTATCCTCCGTGATAATGGTGTGGCACGCTAGTGTGTCAAAATCGGCCAACTTGTTCCAACTATAAATAGAACACTCCAATCTTTTTGTAAGCATCTTGGACCTTTGGGGATTGGAATACACTTTATAATTCTTCTCTTAGGTTTTTTATCCATTGTTTAAGTTTACTTTTGGATTATCCCACTATTTTAGTTTACTATTATAATTCCATGAGTGGCTAAACACCCTCATCTAGGGTTGAGGCCGAGAACACGATTACTTGTGCTTATATTTGAGTTGGTTTATATTATTTATAATTATTGGTTTTTTCATATATCCTTGTTATTTACTATTTTACACATTTGTAACCCATAGAATAAACAATTATTTCTATTGTGATCCCAAAAGGAAGAACGATGGAATAGAACATGGAATGTATGGAATAGGATATTAATCATTCAATAAGTTGAAGTTAGGATTTGTACATAAGTCTCTCTATTTGGTTTATTTAGGGAAGAAATATACATTCGTTCAACTTAGTTCAGGCAATGTAGTTGTGAGGCAAAATTAGATAGTTTATTAGAGGTTAGAAAGACCATAATCATGTTATCAACCCCGTGAAACAATAACCAAGATAATTAACTAAACCAACAATATTATATATCTAAGTAGAATTGACAGTAGTGCCTCGGCCCTGGGTTTCTCCTCCTTATTGTCCAAGTACTTTACATTACCGCATTGCTTAAGTTTAGTATTAGTTCTTAACTCTCAAATACTCTTAGTTACTGAAGCACTTGTTTAATCTTTTTAGTGAACTAGTATTAGATAGATTTTAAACAAAAGTTCTTATGTTATCGATACCTAGCTTTAAAAGGACACTTAACTAATTAGGTGACCATGTACACTTGCGTGTGTGCTTAGGCACAATGTCGGAGGGCCCACAAATAGAATCAAACATTAAACTTGTCACGATGTTCGTCGAAGGACAAGGAATGTATGCTCAAAATTTAAGCACAAATCAGTTCTCAAAATGTAGGAATTTAAGACCTAATTTCTAAAAATTTATCAAGAATTAAGATGGAAATCAAAGGGAAAATTAATGGTAAAATGACCAAGAAATATTAGGTTAGCTTACCTAAACTTATTTGGATGATTTTTCACTTTTTTCCTCTCTTCAAGCTCTCTACTTGATGTAAAAATAGAGAAAGAAATGATAGAAAATATGTTTGGGAAAGGTCATTTAAAGCCACCAGGTGTCACTTAAGCAACCACCTTTTCGATTAAGAGTCTCTAGTATCGCTTTAGCAATCTGGAAATGCCGATGCATACCGCTTAATAAACTTCTAGGTCACTTAAACGAACATAGTCATCGCTTAAGCGACCATTGAACAAATGGTTAATGTAGCTTAAGTGACACCATGTCCCATATGTGATTACCTTTTAAGCAGTTATACGACGCTTAAGTAGTCACATCAGTGACCAGATGCTCCAGATTTCACTAAGTATGGAATAAACTTTGATTAGGTGCTTAGGATTCTTTTGGAATCCCATATACGCAAACAAAATATGCTACATATATATATGTATATATATATATATATATATCGACCAAATATGGGTCCTACTATATTACTATTTCTCCCATAATCTACCCAATCGCACAAAATGAGTTTGGAAGCATCAAGACCTAAAACAAGGGTACCCCTAACAAAAAATAAATGTTCCAAAGATGATGGCATTGTCAAAATTCTCATCCGAGGTCACCTACTTGAAGTTTTGGTCCGAGACTAAATCCTAAATAGAGAAATGAGCCTAAAATTCAAGCAAACTATCCAGTAACCAAACTGACAGTTCCTCCAAGTCATAATAACCTATAACAGTTCTAGGAAGGATCAAAATACAGGAAATGCACACAAATTAAGCAAATGATCTGAAGGGTCTTTATACTTGTCCTAGTAACTCATTAGTTTACTTGGAGGCTTTTAGATAAATCAACTTGTTATTTAAGTTAGAATTGATATCAAACTAAATGTTTTATTC
Organism: Capsicum baccatum var. pendulum; assembly: GCA_030864225.1. Classification (NCBI taxonomy): domain Eukaryota; kingdom Viridiplantae; phylum Streptophyta; class Magnoliopsida; order Solanales; family Solanaceae; genus Capsicum; species Capsicum baccatum. Next base: position 166,924,346 of record CM061560.1, read on the forward strand.
CGATTATTCTATATTTGTTCAGTCATCCAAATGTTGTTTAAGCTTTCAAATAGTTATTTCAGTATATGTTTTAGTGTCATGTCAGCACTGTGGGTTATCTTGGGACAACTTATGATTTTAAGTATCATGTTACTTTAAGTTTGTAGACTCGGGTCGTGACAGTCCCAAAACTACATTTCCACTGTAGTATAATGGCTTTTGCTAGTTGAGAGTAAAATCTTTATCCCTAATTGGCTTAGTTACTAGATCCACATCAAACAGATTTATATATTTAGTTGGGTATAGGTCACCCACCCAACTGGGGTTATACATATTAATCTATGTTATCTCACATGATATATGTTCGTTAATAGAATTTCCCACAAAAATGACTTTTTACATGAGGTTTGTATAGGACCTATATTCTTAATTCAATTAATCTATTTGAGAACTTATAGCCTTACTTCATGCTTACAAATTATGGTTTCACTTTTGGGTCATTGTACTACAATATTGATATCTTATCTAGTTTTGTTTATTGCATATACATAAAGTTTAAAAAACATATTTTTTAGAAAATTTATATTTACTACATATCTCATATGCTCAGTGTATTTGATAGTACTGGTCACATACCTTTATTTTATGCTATATCCTATTATGATACATGTTTAGGTGCTCGTTATCAGCTTCACTGTTATGTATGTTCTTAGTGCTTGATTCAGCAGCAGATGCTGGTGAATCTTCATCATTTGAGCACATTTTTAGATTATTCATGCTTGGTCTAGACTTTATTTTATTTTTAGTACTTTAAATTTTAGCAAGGGTCCTATCCAAGTATCTCATCAATGTAAGTAGAGGCTTTCAGGCATAGTCAAATGGTTTAGTTTTCATTTGGGTTTGCAGATTATGATTTCATAACTTTAGATTATATTTTAGTTTGCTCATTTTACCATGCTTATGCTTCTGCACAGTGTCTTAGATTCTCTATTTTTAGTATTACATTAGTGCCAACTGTTCGCTTATGATCACTTACGATTCTAAGTATTGCGTCTTATCCAGGGTGTAGACTCAAGGCGTGACAAACTCAAGTCTTAAACTAAGAGAGTGCTACAAAAATCATGCATAATGGTATAGACAAGAGTAAAATCAATACAATACTGGATGAAAATAATTCATAATAACTTTCATAATTGGGTATTAATCCTAAACTTAAAGAGTTAATGAAAAATTATGCATTTTGATGTCACAATAAATGAGTTCCATTAAAATGAATTAAAATCGTCTGCAGTGAAATCTGTATAATAATATAGGGTAAGAACCATGAGACTTGAATTTATGAAATATGTAGAACTTTGCTGAAATCTTGGCATGAGGATGAAAAGAAATAATTACTAAATATGATTGAGTGTCATTAAAATCCAATAAAACTGAGATTTAGGAAATCTGCAAACTTGGGGTTAAAATTCCTAAATTGGAAAACATGATACATTAACTTATATATTTTCATAAATCACTAGCATGAGGGTGACGGAGGACCCTCACTAAATCCTTACATACTTTTAATCGCTCTAAATACTAAAGATGAAATTGATTTTGGAAGAACACAATGCATGAGAAATTTTCTTGAACTCTGAGATGAGTTCTTGATCTAACTAGATATAAGATCATGATTTGATGTTAGAATATTGAAGAAATTCTTAAATTTATACGTTAGGCCTAGTGGGGTCGACCAAGTAAGAAAAGTGATAAAGTAAACTAAAAATTAAGTTTTATGAAGTAATAGAAATAGTGGTATACGGATTATATATAGTGATATACAGGATACATGGTCTACAAATCGTGAAACTGATGAACTATTTGTCATTTGAACCATGCCACCCATAGGAAACATTCCACTTACTAACCAAGAACTATGAATCATGATATGACACATGAAACCCAACTATGATTCGTGGAATGGGTTGCTGGTGGTCATTATTTCATAGTGTTGCACTAAAACACCACTACGATTTATATTAGACTTGGTTTGATGGACGGTCGGTAGAGTTAGAAATAATACTCAAAATTATTTAATTTGATATTGAATCCTTCATAATCCAGGTGGAGTGACCATTTGAAGATGATCCTAGTATAATCTTAAATGACAACTTAATTAGTAGAGGAGTTTTCAGTTCAACTTTATGTTAGGGGTTTCTTGAGATCTTAAATTACATCATATTTTCTGAACATACTTAAAATTTTATCTTAACATCTAGATATAACTAAGAATCAACAAATTCAGGTCTAACAACATACTCAAAATGGTTCAATTCTCATCCTAAAAGTTCAGGATGTTACAATATCTCCCCATTGAGATTATTCATCCTTGAATGAAAGCTATGAACTAGAAAGAAAATATGGACTAACTAATCATAATTTACACAAATGTCAAGAACTGTACTCATTAATAAGGGTTTGATAACCAACGACTAAGGAATGCATAAGTATGAGTCATGAGTGCATATATCATAAGTTGTCTAACATAAGGATGGTATGCATTGGATCATTAAGTAAGACTGGATCACAGATTAAAGCTATTACTTCTCATTTTAGAGATTATAAATGGACATAAATACTTATGATGTGCATAAACCTAATTCATGGGCATAACATTAATATACAAGATATGAATAGAGTGTTATAATGACTGAAATTCATGGAATATGCTAGAGTAAGAATGGATTGTTATCTTATCATAACTCTTTTATAGAACTCATTACTTTTTGTACCTCAAGACATGTTTTAGATGTTAAATCTATCATCTCCCTCTTAGATCGAAAGCTAACATTCCAAGTTATCGACCTCTTTAATATAATATAAATTAAACTATACTAACTTTGATATACATGATCGAGGCATCATTATTCAAATGACTGCTAAAATATTTCCTAATAGACTATATTTGTTTGTACAAAATCTTTTCTGGGACTTTCTTCTAATATACTCCTCTTAAATTTTTCTAGTCTCTACAGTCATCTTTCTATAGCTTCTACTCTTATTGGCATAGGTAACTACGTCCTCTAGCACTTAATAATTTGATCTCCTATTCTTAGTCTACTAAAATCACACCTTTAAATTCATGTCCACCTGAGTTAATAAAAATAAAAATAATACTAAAAGATTCAATGTCATTTTTGTATAACCTCCTCAATTTTTCTTTTAATATCACTGTATAATACATAGTTAGCCTTTTTCATGCTTAACAACTCAAAGCCACTAACTAGGTATACTTAGAACATACAACATAGAATCTCATATAGTAACCTACTACCTCAGGTACGTATCCCTTTTTCTAAAACCTAAGGATCTTCCTCTTCATCTAATGAATTTACCATAATTAACTACTTTATCTAGGGATTACATAAATATCATACATGAACCATCACTTATCACAAGTTAATAAACTTAAATTCCTACATATGTTATGTCAAGCCTACTAGATTCATTCCATAAACTAGAATCACTATCCCAAAATTATCATTCTTTCCATCTTGGTGAACCTCCGTGGTTCTAATTTAGTGTATAGTATTAAACATGGATGACAACACAACTCCACACTTGATACACTAACTTACAGATACAAGATTAAAATCAAGATACACCAGTCCACTAAAAATTTATGACAAAAATTATAGACAATAACCATGCCTCCTATCTTATGTTATCCTATAAGAACCTTATTCTTCACAATGTTGTCACTCTTTCTTACTACCTAATTTTACATATTATCCTAATTAGGTTCATAACCTTGTTAAAATCATGGGTCTTCTCTTATACTAATAAGATAACTTCTAAATCTACCAATTTCTTAACCACTCCTTAGTTCTATTCATAACCTTGATTTGGTATTTCCTAACGCAATGTCATGTTAACCAGTGACTCTTTAAATGTATACTAACATGAAGTCTACAAAACTCCTTAAACTTAAGGGTATGTAATCTTATTACCAACTTAATGGTTTTATGACTCTAAAATATTACTTTGATTAATTACTATCCTCACTCTTTTGGCAACTATACTCCTAGATTGATACTTCTAACTCATTCACTACTTATAGCTCATAACACCCCAATCACACTATCTTTCTAGTGAAAACACTACCCAAGATCTTAGAAATATACTTTCCCCCATAAGGTTTCATCTGCAGTAAGGATTAGGGAAGAAATTTGAATACAAAACATACTTTGTCTCAACGACATAATTAATACAAATAAAGGTGCAAGCTGTTAAATTAATATGCTTGATCACATTAATAGGTTTCTCTTATCCTTTGTGCAAACTCTAAACTTTTTGAGGTCTATATTTGGCACTATAAGAACCATATTGATATAGATCTAAACTTTATTAGTACTAGTATCTCGAAGATGAGGCATGGTTAGAGGAGAGAGAAATATAAGAATCTTTATAAATTCCTTATATGATGGCTCTATTTTACAATCTAGAGAAAGAAAAAAAGAAAGGAAAATTTTATTAAATGCCTGTAGTCGCTCATTTATATAAGTGGGGATCTTTAAAACCATAAATAAGATCCTATTGATACAGCTTCATATACTCCTTAGAACACTAGAACTTATGCTCTAGTATCAAGATTTTCATGACCTGAGTCTACACCCTAGACGTAACCAGTTGTAATACCACATACTATTCTTAGTTTAGTTCAGCTCCTAGTTGTATGCATAAGAGGCTTAAAACCTGAAAATTTCACTAAGTCTTGGGGACTTAGTCATATTTTAGCCTCTTAACTTCAAAGATTTTTAAATTGGTCTTCTCGACCTCGAGATAATAGTTTTTGAGTTAATTTATATTCAGAGGTGTAAGGGATATGTCTCAAGGAAATTTTAGACTTTTCAGACAAGGATTGAGCTATGTTTGGATCACAATTCCAACAGCTCATCGTGATAGGGTCGCATCATGGTCGTTATAGCGATGGAGCCTTTATCATATTGCGGCCACCCTTTAATCCATATTTCAGTTATGAATCAAAATGTCTGAGGGGAAATTATGTCATTTCCCCTTAACCCAATTCATAAATACATGACTTAAAGATCCAGTTAGGGTATTATTTGCCCATCTTCTCCAATTTTCTCTCAAAAACAAACTCTCTCCTCCCTCAAGATCATCAAATTCCATTACTTTCTCTCCAAGAAAATCAATAATTCAAGTTCTTCAATCTAAGAACATTCAAGAAAGCATCAAGATTGGTATCTCTTTCAAGCTTAAGGGTCTAAGGTATGTGTGTTATTCATCCATAGGCCCTTCTCACCCATGTAGTCCAAGAATCCTTTTTGATTTTAAATTATGAGTTTTTACATGATTATGTTGAACTATATTCATCAATCTTTTGTTATTACAACTTCAAGTTAAGATTATGAATGTTTTCAAGTGGAATGGATTATAGTATATTTTGAATGTTGTAGTTCCCATGTTATTATCATGCGAGTTAGAATAAATCCTCAAATTATGATTTTTGTCAGGCACTCATGCTATTTCCTCATGTTTAAAAGCATCCCCATGTTAAAGTCTTGATCTTCATGTGTTTGATGAAATGCCTAAGTGATGGATTTTGAATGATGATTTCCCATTATGGATTTTAAATTTTTTTATATGTCCTTATTGTTATTTTCATTCAGTTCTTGTGGGTTATGAATACCCGATACCTAATTGTTTATATAAATTTAGTATATTTAAAATGATTTTAGATGAATTATGAGCATTGCCATTCATTCAAGTTATTTATGATCAGTTGTTTGCTTAGTTAAGCATAGTTCAGTCCAGTAATCAGTGTCAGTTTAGTTGGGAGTAGGATTAAGTACCCAACGATCCTACGGATGGGGGACTCACCTGCCAGCTAGGACTGGTTCCTTAGAAGCAATCTCTAAGTTCCAGAATTATGTAGCTAACATAGTATTATGAGATGTCACCCGCTAATTTAGGATTGATATTCTATGAGATGTCACCTGCTAGTTTAGGACTGACATTCTCTTAGGGGTTACCTGCCAGTTTAGGACTAACTCCCTAGTCCGTCAAGGTACTAGTTGAGTGGATCTATACAACCAGTGTTAGTAATCGTGGCACGATACTGACACCCTTTCAACTAGGGTAACAGGTTGGACCCCAATTAGCTTAAATTAGGTCACGTCGGTTACAAGATACCTCCCGCAGTCTCAGTTCAGTATTTAGTACATAATTTAATTTAGGTTTGCTTGACCATAGCATACAGACTTCCAGTTATTCAGTTACCATATTTCAGTAATTTAGTTTACAGATTATTTCATAAACATTATATGTTTGGTCTTGGATTCTTAGTAATTTAGTTTTCATACGTGCATACTCACTTATATTATGCTATTCACTCAGTCATTACTGTATGCACAGTTATCCTATGTATTTCAGCCTAACCTTATCTCATATACTAGTACATTCAAAGTGTTGACCGCATACTTTCTTCACACTATGATGTCTTATATCATAGATTCAAACACACAATTTCCTGACCGTTCTTAGATAGGTTTACATTACAGAAGCAGCAGCAATGGTGAGTCCTTATCTTTCTAGGATAAGTTTATTTTTCATTCAGTTATTTGAGTATTCCTCTATTTTAGTCAGTTGGAGTTAGTTGAGGGTTTGTCCCATCAACTCCACAGTCAATCGGTTAGAGGTTTTTAATACATTTAGACAGTCAGTTAGTTTATCGAACTTATTAGTTGGATTTTAATATTTTTTGCACATATTCCAAGACTTGCGAATTCAGTTATGTTTCTAGTATTTAAACCTTATGGCATTATCAGTTGTTTTTCACATATGTTTTTTATTATCAGTTTACTCAGTGCTTACAGTAGGTACCATTTCATGGGTTAGCTTATGATCACTTATGACCGTAAGCACCGTTGTCGAGACTAGGGGTTGCCTCGGGTTGTGACACCAGTATTTGGCACCACAAGTGGCACAAGAGAACCCCTTGGACTAACAGAACATAAGATATAGATCGAAATAATGCCAAAGCTAAGATGAGCTAAACTTTTATGATACAACAAGAAGAAGGTAAATAAATTTTAATAACTAAGAATAAGATTATTTAAAAATTGGATACAACTTTCTAATTGACAATCTATAAAGCCTCTACAATCATACTAAATTGGTTGGCTAAGAAGGACCCCAACAATCTCTAAATACCTTAAGTGTCTAAAAAAGATATTGAGACAACAATTCTAACTCAAAGTCCCAAATGAGGAGAACTCAACATATGCTAACTAGAAAGTTGTGATCCATCTAACCATGATTTTGGGAACAAATGTTGAAAAGCACAGTAATAAAAAAAAAATGCAACACAGATAAAAGTTTGAAGTCAATATATGGAAATATACTAAGGATGCAAAGTTAGGACTAAAATACAACAACATATATAAAAGACATTAAAGCTAAACATAAATAGGTATAGAAGCATCTCAATTGAAGGAAAATCAAATATAAAGCATGTACTCAAATTAAATGACTAAACATAATGACCGAATAGTTTATACTATGAAATAGTAAAATAGCATTCAATTACGATAATACATTTCTAGAAAACTAAAGACCTAGAGTCATAAATCATCCTTTTAATACTCATTCAAAGAGGGGAATTGAGTAACTCAAATTGAGAGTTAAAAATTAAAATGTGAGTCTTAACAAAATCACATAAAATATATAAAAATGGATAAAACTCTAAAAACCATCATAATAACATTAATCTAGGTAAAAATATCTTTCATGAACATAAGATATAAGTAATAAATCAATTTTTGTATTTTGAATCAAAACATGTTTGAAACCTAGGAAACTGTGAAAATAGCATCAGTATTTCATGCAACTTAAAACTAATTCTGGGAGTTTCTTACCACCAACATAAACCATTTGAGCATCACGAAATCCAATGCACAACCCCATTTGGAAGGGTGTCATATACCTTTCAAAGGGTATAGAACTTGTATAATGTGAGTCACTAACTAAGCCCGTTGGGCTAAAGATGTCAACATTAATTGGAGAAAGATCTTTATCCAACTGCGATAATATATTTCTAGAATTTGGATTATCTGAAATCCATATCCTCTTGGTTCTAAATAGTCCTTCCAAAACTATATTACTATTTGATCATATCTAGATAAAATTGTTTGTCTGAAAATAAAGCATGAACTAGTTCAAAATAACTATTTTTACTGAATTCTGAGGTCATGAAACTAGTCATGCAAAATTTTAGTGAAGCTCAGAGATCATGAAATCATCCTAAAATCTTGTTCAAGTCTTAAACTAAGAGAGTTTTGTAAAAATCATGTGTTATGGTTTAGATGAGAGTAAAATCAATACAATACTTGCCAAATTGAATTCACAATAACTTACATAATTGGGTATTAACCCTATCCTTAAAAATTCACAAAATTATGCATTTTTGATGTCATGATAATATGAGATCCATTAAAAGCAATTAAAAATGTGGACAATGAAATTTGTAAAAAAAGTATTGGGTAAGAACCATGAAACTTGAATTTGTGAAATCTATAGAACTTTTATTAAATCTGGGTATGAGGATGAATAGAAATCATTACTAAATATGATTAAGAATTACTGAAATAAAATAAAAAATGAGATTTACAAAATTTGCAAACTTGGGGGGTAAAATCCATAAATTGGAAATATGATACTTTAATACCATAATTTTCATAAATCACTAGCATGAAGGCGAAAGGGAACCCTCAATAAATACTTATATACATATATATATATATATACACACACACACATATATATACGTATATTCATATATATTATTACGTCATATATCCAAGAATAATTTGATTCTAGAAGATGAAGGACTATGAGAAAATTTCTTGAACCTTTAAAACAAAGTTGTTGATCTAAATAGAGATAAGAGAATGATTTGATGTTAGAATCTAGAACAAATTCTTAAATTTATGTCGTGAGACCATAGAGAACACTCACCTAGACATACAAGGATTGAAAGAGGTCTCTTGGGGCCTATTGGGGTTGATGAAACTAAGAAAAGGAACAAAAATACAGTTTTTCAAAGATCTAGAAAAAAGGATATTTGGATTTATACATTGATATATGAGCCATATACGTGATCCGTGGATCATGAAACTGATGTACCATCCGCCATTCAAACTATGATACCCATAGATAAATTTTCACTCATTGACCAAGAACTAAGGGTCGTGATATGACCAGTGAAATGCAACCACGAGTCATAGACTGGATTGTATATGGTTACTCTTTGATAATGTTTCACTTAAATACCCATAACACTTTACTCCAGACTTGAATTAATGAACGGTTAGTGGTGTTGGAAAGAAGACTCAAAAATACTTGATTTGGTAGGTATTGAGACATATAACTCTTCATAATATAGTAGTAATGATTATTTAACGTTGACCCTATTAGAATCTTATACGAGAACTGAATTCGTAGAGGAGTTTTCAATCAACATTGTATTAGGGGTTTCTTATGACGTAAATCACATACTCTTAACATACCTAAAATTTAACCTTAGCATCTAAGTACAACTAACAAAATTAGGTCTAATTACACATTCATAATGGTTCAATTCTTAGCTCAAAAACTGAGGATGTTACAATGTAGCAGTTAAATCTTGTTGCTCAATTACTTTGGATCAAAAAATAATTGTTGAATTTTGATATGGAAGTTAGATGTATTTTTTATGATAATACTAGTGCCATTAATACTACAAAGAATCAACATACAAGAGCCAAACACATTCACAAAAGATAAAATTTCCTTAGAGAAAATGTGGAAAAGGCTCATATTTCAATCATGTTTTTCCCTGTGAAGAACAATTATATATATGTTACCAAAAGCACTAAGTAGAGAGCATTTTGAAGAAAAAATTAGACTTGGGAATGATTAAGATTGCATAAACTCTCCTTCAACAATTGGCTAGAATAACTATTGTTATTTCACATTGTTATCATTAGTCAAATTGTTATTTTACTCAGTCTTGCACATTTAGTTATGTGTACCTATAAGATTGACACTATTATAATTTTTATGCATTAAATTATGTAAGAAATAGATCCAGATCTCATATATGTTCTACATCTGGTTAAGGCATGATGATTCTAGGTTAAAACGACTAAGCTTCCTCGTCCGTCCATTTATTATATCAAATGCAATTATGATTTCTCTTTCTCTCTATTTAAGGAAATCATTGCCAAAAATAAAATAAAAATATAATAATAATAATATCTATATGCTCTTTCAAAAAGTTGTCATTGAAGTTGTAATACCCCGGGAAATATTTTGTTAAAATTTTGTGCGTAAACGTGTTGGGTTCTATCTTCTAGAATGAATTATACATTTTTCATATGGAATGTCTTAGATTATGACCCACCATTGTGTAGAGTATCGAATAATATTTCCAACGATATGCGTATCATCCATAACGGACACCCAAGCGAAAGGTTATGAACATTTCAATCGAACCGTGAATAGTAGTGAATAGTAAAACATGCAGGAAAAAGTACTGAGGCCTGGAGTATTTTTGCTCCAACTTTAAATGATTATAACTCCTTGTACATAATGATCTGAGTGATCTACTATATATCAACGGAAATCTCTGTGAGTCTTCTTTCCAATTAAATTGGTTTCATCCAATTTATCTATCGGAGCAAAACGTTATGGTCGATCTACTTCAGCCTATCAAAAGCGTATTTTTGGGTCAACTTTAAATGATCATAACTCCTCGTACACAATGATATAGGTGAAATACTATATTTCAACGAAAAGATATGAGAGTCCTCTTTTTAATAAAATTGGTTTCATCCAATTTAGATATCGGAGTAAAACATAATGGCTGATCTACTTCAAACTATCAAAAAAGTCCACCAAAGGACAGATTCGAGAATTATTTAATTTTTTTAGGGGCATTTTGGTCATTCCTCCTCACCCAAAATCCGTCCAAACCCTATTTTAAAGCCTATTAGAATTATTATATGTTATATTTCATCAAATTCCCTCAAAAGAAAACCCTAAGCTCCTACATCCAACTTTAAGAACCTCCAAAGTTCACCATTAATTCTGCAAATTTATTCAAGATTCCAAGTTCCTAGTTCAAGAACAACAAGAACCATTATTCAAAGGTACCATTAACATCTCAAAAACAAGTATCAATCTAAAATTCATCATTCAAGGTATGTGGGGTTTTTCAAAAAAAACTCTCTTTTGTTCTTGTGACCAAAAGTAATTTTCTTTACAAAAGCATGATTTTTATTTGATTTTACCGAATTTGAAGTATAAACCCCATATCTTATGATGATTATTATGAAATCTTGATGTTTATGATTTTAAAAGATGAATTTACATGTGTGGAGATATAAGGCATGAATCTTGAACGATATTTATCATGATTTTGATATTTGGGTCATGAATCCCCATTGAAAATTATGTTTTTTTGAGAAAGTGTGTGTTATAAGAACGTTGATGTTGAATATTTAAGATATTTTGAATGATTTAACCTTTATGGTCTTAATGGAGTTGTTTGAACTCGAGTGTGAAAGAAATCCACAATGTGGTTGATTTTGATAGATGGGAAGAATGATGGCTCCCAATGTATATTTCTATATTACTGAAATTGTTGTTTTGTGGATTGTTTTTAAAATGATCTGAGCTAAGTCCGGGAGAAATCTTTAGCACCTAGTGGGAGGTATAAAGTGACCTTACTTCCCTAGAACTATGTGCCCCTGTAGGAGTGAGCCTGAGGCTAATTTATATAGTGATTAATAGTTTGCGTGGATTGATATCGATAGTCCTACTCGATGGCAAGGATAGGACGGCTATCCCCAATGTGGGTTGTACGTTGGACTCCATGTAGCTCCCATGGTTTATGTCGGTTATAGGATCTCCCAGTGTGTGTGTGTTTTCTTGTGTCTATGGTGAATAATGAAGTGATTTGAAAGTGGAATTGTGAAAGTTATTCTTTTGAAATATTTAAATGATATTTACATTATGAGAATTGATATTCTTAATGAACTGAAAGTGATTGACAAATTATATGATGACTCACATATTTTATTGTACTTATTTCATCCTCTCATGATTATGATGATTTTATTCAAGCTATGTGAGTCTTTCATACATCCTGCATATTTCTTATAAATATTTATGATGGTGATGTTTATACAACTCCATACACCCCCATATACTCGATTCTTTTCCATGGTACTGACCCACATCTTTGGATGTGGACTGTATTTTCTCAGAATGTAGGTTCAGGTGCTCAGTTCTAGGTTCGACGGTGATTCTTTAGGCAAGTTGCTTACATCCTCTATTATGGTGATGTTCTGAGGACGTGATGTCTGATCTTGGTTTCACGGAATTATTTATATTTGATAACTGAGTATAAGTCAGTTGGGGCATGTCTCAATGGCTCGATGGTTTTATTAATTTCCTTAGAGGCTTGTCAGACTAGTATAGATGTTGGGAGTTGACTAATAAGTCGTATTTTGTTATCTTTCTAAAATTCTTTTATTCTTGAAAGATGATTACTCTATTGATAGTTGAGGGTTATTTATGAAAACCCCATTGATTTGTGTTAAACTGAATGAAAATGGCTCAAATGGTTAGCTTAGGGCTACTCGTAGCCTCAAGTACTATGTGACGCTCCAGGACCCATTTTTCGAGGCATTAAAAACTTAGTATTAGATCCTAAGGTTTTAAGGTGTCCTAGGGAGTCTAAGAAGCAGTGTTAAGTAGAGTCTTGATAATTGATGTGTAGCGCTCCACATCTAAGAGCAAGAGGCTACAAGACATTTTAGGAAAAAGTGTGATTTTTTCTTTAAGAAGTCTATCATGCTTAAAGTGTCTTTCTCTGCTATTGATTCGTGCTCTCCACTTTCAGAAATATGCCTCCACGTCGAGCGAGAAGAAATAATAATGGTCACCTTAACCCGCTGACCCATTGAATGAAAATATGTCTCATAATGAATTTTGGGCAGCCTTTCAGGTGCTGGCCTAAGCTATTACTGTAAATATTCAGGCCAACCCAACCCCATCTCTATAGCAGCAGTGAGGTTATTCAGCTGTTGCCAAGATCCGTGACTTCATGTGGACGCATTTGCCAGAATTCTATGGGTCCAAGCCTGATAAGGATCCATGATTATTTTTAGAGGAGGTGCGAAAGATTACTCAAGTGATGCATGTATCTGAGGAACATGGTGTGGAGTTGGCTGCGTAAAGGTTGAAAGACCTTGCTTATGTTTGGGTTTTTACTTGGAGAAAAGGTAGAGATGAAGGAGTTGTCCCTACAACTTGGCAAGAGTTCCAGGATGCATTCCTGGATAAGTTTTTCCCTTTAGATATGAGGAAGCCAAAGGTGGAAGAGTTTATGAGCCTGCGATAGGGCTCTATGACTGTTAGGGAGTACTGTCTAAAGTTTAATTAGTTGTCCAAGTATGCTCCTAACTTAGTAGCTAATAATTGGGCTAGTACGAGTAAGTTTGTGACTGGAATGTCTAGTTATATAGTTAAGGAGTGTAGGGATGCTATGCTAAATAGTGAGATGAATCTTCATAGGCTGATGACTCATGCCCAACAGATTAAGGCAGACAATATTAAGGAGAGAGATAGAATGAGAGGGAATAAGAGAGCTAGGTCCGAGAAGCACGGACAGGGTCAGACTAGATCGCAGGGAGGGAGTCACCCTCAGTATCAGGATCATTTATCTATGCTAGCACCATCATCTGTTAGTGCTTCCGTGCCTAGAGGTAGGCAGGAGCAAGGTAGCAGGTCATATACATCCAGGTCCCAGTATAGTGCTGGCAGTAAGCCAAATCGTCCCATGTGTCCTAAGTGTGGTAGGGCTTATTCGGGTGAGTGTTGGGGTGAGAAAAGGGGTTATTTTTGGTATGGTGACATGGGTCACAGAGTTAGAGATTGTGCACAGAATGGACAAGGGTGGCGTTACTATCGCCCTCAGACCCAGACTCAAACTATTAGTGCTCCAGTTCCAGCGACTCGCCCAGCCTCAACTCAGGGTGCCTCTTCTATCAATGCTGGCGGGTAGCACCAGAATAGATTCTATGCTTTACCATCCCAGCAGGAATAGGAGGACTCTCCCAATGTTGTTACCGGTATGCTTCATATATTTTAGTTTGATGTGTATGCTTTGTTAGATCCTGGATCCAGCTTCTCATATGTTACACCGTTGATTACTGTGAATTTTGAAATGAGTCCTGAGATTAGTCCTAAGCCTATCCTAGTTTCTACCCCAGTGGGTGATTCGATTGTTGCCCAAAAAGTGTAAAAAAAAGTGTCCTATTACCGTTCTTCATAGAGTCTTGTTGGCTAATCTGATTGAGTTGGACATGGTAGATTTTGATGTGATTCTGGGTATGGACTGGCTGTATTCTTCTTATACCTCTATTGATTGTCGGACCCGAGTGGTCAAGTTTCAGTTTTCAGGTGCATCCATGTTTGAGTGGTCTGGGAATTCTGTGTCACCCAAGAATCATTTTATCTCTTACCTCAAAGATAAAAAGCTTATTTCCAAGGGGTGTATTAACCATTTGGTTAGAGTCAAAGACACTAAGTCTGATACTCCAACTCTCTAGTTTGTTAACATCGTCAATGAGTTTTCTAATGTCTTTTCGGATGATCTCCCAGGGATACCTCCTGATAGAGAGATAGAGTTCAGGATTGATCTTCTTTTCGATACTCAGCCCATTTCTATTCCTCCTTACCGTATAGCCCCTGCAGAACTTAAGGAGTTGAAAGAGCAACTCAAACATATACTAGATAAGGGTTTCATAAGGTCCAGTGTTTCTCCTTGGGGTGCTCCTATGTTATTTGTGAGAAAGAAAGATGGCTCTTTGCGTATGTGTATTGATTACCGCCAACTGAATAAAGTCGCCATCAAAAATAAGTAACTTTTTTCGAGAATAGATGATTTGTTTGACCAATTGCAAGGTGCAAGTTATTTCTCAAAGATAGACCTTCATTCCGGCTATCATCAACTCAAAGTTAGGGAATCTGACATCCTGAAAACCACTTTCAGAACTAATTATGGCCATTTTGAGTTTCTTGTTATGTCTTTTGGGTTAACTAAAGCCCCAACAGCTTTCATGGACCTCATGAATCGAGTGTTCAGGCCATATATGGATATGTTTATCATAGTGTTCATCGATGATATACTGGTGTACTCCCGTAGTGAGGATGAACATTCTGATCATTTCCGAACTGTTTTGCAAACCCTTAGAGATCACAAGTTGTTTGCCAAGTTCAGTAAGTGTGAGTTTTGGCTAAGGTCAGTTGCTTTCTGGGTCATATTATTTCTTTTGAGGGTATTAGAGTTGATCCCCAAAAGACCAAAGCTATTAGAAATTGGCCTAGACCTATTTCTCCAACTGATATCAAAAGTTTCTTGGGTTTAGCTGGCAATTACCACCGTTTTGTTGAGGGTTTCTCCTCTGTGGCGTCTCCTATAACTCGGTTGACCTAAAAGAAAGTGAAGTTCTTGTGGTCCAAACTTGTGAGAAGAGTTTTCAGGAGTTGAAGACTCGACTCACTTCAGCCCCTGTTTTGACTTTGCCTGATGGTGTTGATGGTTTTGTAGTGTACTGTGATACTTTGAGAATTGGGTTGGGTTGCGTATTGATGCAGAAGGGTAAGGTGATAGCTTATGCTTCTAGATAGTTGAAACCCCATAAGCAAAATTACCCCACCCATAACCTTGAGTTGGCTGATGTTATGTTTGTTTTGAAAATTTGGAGACACTATTTGTATGGTGTCCATGTTGATGTTTTCACTCATCATAAGAGTCTGTAGTACGTGTTTACCCAAGGAGAATTAAATCTTAGGCAGAGACGATGGTTATATTGTTAAAGGACTATGATATGAGTGTGTTGTACCATCCGGGCAAGGCCAATGTTGTGGCGGATGCTCTAAGTAGAGTCCATGGATAGTGTTTCACATGTGGTAGAAGGTAAGAAAGAGTTGGCTTGTGATGTACATCATTTGGATAGATTGGGGGTTAGGTTGTTTGACTCTGCAGAAGGTAGTATAGGGGTTCAGAGAGTTCTGAATCCTCCTTGGTTTCGGAAGTGAAGGAAAAGAAATAGTTAGATGCTAGTTTGTTCAGACTGAAGGAGTCAGTCAAGGACAAAAAAGTAGAGGTTTTCTCCAAAGGGGGAGATGGTATGTTGAGATTGCAGGGTAGATTATGTGTCCCAAATATTGATTATCTGAGATAGAGGATTATGGATGAAGCGCTAGGGGCGCGATATTTTATTCATCCTGGTGCCACCAAGATGAACCGAGACTTGCAGGAAATCTATTGGTGGACTGGCATGAAGAAAGATATAGCAGTGTTTGTAGCTAAGTGTCAAACATGCCAACAGGTTAAGGTTGAACACCAAAGACCTAGTGGTATGATGCAAGAGTTTAGTATTCCCACCTGGAAATGGGAAGAGATAAATATAGACTTCGTGATTGGTTTACCTCCTTCCCGACGCTATCATGATTCCATTTGGGTTGTGGTTGATAGGTGGACTAAGTCTTCTCATTTCTTGCCTGTTCATACTTCATATAATACTGAGGATTATGCCAGATTTTATATCCGAGAGCTAGTCAGACTGCATGGAGTTCCCTTGTCTATCATTTCGGATAGGGGTACTCAGTTTACTTCACAATTTTAGAAAGCTTTTCAGAAGGGTCTTGGTACCCAAGTGCTTTGAGTTCTGCTTTTCATCTACAGACCGATGGTCAAGCTGAGCGGACCATCCAGAACTTAGAGGATATGTTGAGAGCTTGTGCACTTGACTTTAAGGGAAGTTGGGATGATCACTTATCGTTGATAGAGTTTGCTTACAATAACAGTTTCCACTCTAGCATTGGTATGGCTTCGTTTGAAGCCTTATATGAGAGGAAGTGTAGATCACCCATAGGTTGGTTTGACGTGGGTGATGCAGCTATGAGTTGTCCTGATTTGGTAGTTGAGGCTATGGAAAAAGTTAAGTTGATTAGGGAAAGGTTAAAAATTGCGCAGAGTCATCCGGCATCATATGCGGATGTTAGAAGAAGAGACCTTGAGTTTGAAGTTGGTGACCTAGTGTATCTGAAAATTTCACCCATGAGGGGGGTGAAGAGATTCGGAAAGAAGGGGAAGCTTAGTCCACATTATGTTGGTCTTTACAAAATTCTTAGTCGTGTTGGTAAGGTGGCTTATGAAATCGAGTTCCCTTCCAAGTTGTTCTCTGTTCATCCAATATTCCATGTCTCCATGCTTAGAAAGCATATTAGCGACATTCTAGTAGTAGATTCCTCTGTCAGTGCTGACATTCAAGAAAATCTTTCTTTTGATGAGATTCCTAATGAGATTCTTGATTTCAGTGTTCGAAGACTAAGGAACAAAGAAGTTCACTTGGTCAAGGTATTGTGGAAAAACCAATCTGTTGAGGGTGCAACTTAGGAAGATGAGGCGGATATGCAATCCAAGTACCCGCGCCTATTTTTCGCGCACTCCGATCAATACAAAGGTACCTTTCTTTCCTAAATCATGCACTTTTTATAAAAGTTGCAGCAATTCAGGTGGTACTTATTATGTGTTCAGTTCTAGTTTCTTGAATTTATACATTCTATGTTGCATTCGGAATGAGAAACGATGTGGTGATGAGTCTAACGAATGGTTTCAGCAATATACTCTATTCTCTATTTAATCTTGGCATGTCTAGTGTCATTCGAGGATGAATGTTTCTGGGGGGGATGATGTAATACCCCGGAAAATTTTTCATTGAAATTTTGTGCGTAAACGTGTTGGGTTCTATCTTCTAGAATGAATTATAAATTTTTCATGTGGAATGTCTTATATTATGACCCATCATTGCGTAGAGTATTGAATAAGATTTCCAACGATATGTGGATCATCAAAAATGGACACCCGAGCGACGAGCTATGAACATTCCGATCGAACCGTGAATAGTATTGAACAGTAAAACATGCAGGAAAAAGTACTGAGGCCTGGCGTATATTTGCTCCAACTTTAAACAATCATAACTCCTTGTACATAATAATCTGAGTGATCTACTATATATTAATGGAAATCTCTGTGAGTCCTCTTTCTAATGAAATTGGTTTCATCTAATTTATCTATCGGAGCAAAACGTTATGGTCGATCTACTTCAGCCTATCAAAAGCGTATTTTTGGGTCAACTTCAAATACTCATAACTCCTCGTACACAATGATCTGGGTGATATACTATATATCAACAAAAATATATGAGAGTCCTCTTTCTAATGAAATCGGTTTCATCTAATTTGGATATCGGAGTAAAATGTTATGGTTGATATACTTCAAACTATCAAAACAGTCCACCAAAGGACAGATTCGAGAATTATTTGTTTTTTAGGGGCTTTTAGGTCATTCCCCCTCACCCAAAATCCGTCCAAACCCTATATTAAAGCCTATTAGAAGCATTATATGTTATATTTCATCAAATTCTCTCAAAAAGAAAACCCTAAGCTCCTACATCCAACTTCAAGAACCTCTAAAGTTCGCCATTTATTCTGCAAATTTATTCAAGATTCCAAGTTCCTAGTTTGAGAAATCCAAGAACCATCAGTCAAACGCATGATTAACATCTCAAAAATAAGTATCTATCTAAAGTTCATCATTCAAGGTATGTAGAGTTTTTCAACGAGAACTCTCTTTCGTTCTTGTGCCCAAAAGTAATTTTCTTTACAAAGGCATGATTTTTATTTGATTTTACCGAATTTGAAGTATAAACCCCATATCTTATGATGATTATTATGAAATCTTGATTTTATGATTTTAAAAGATGAATTTACATGTGTGGAGATATAAAGCATGAATCTTGAACGATATTTATCATGATTTTGATATTTGGGTCATGAATCCCCATTGAAAATTATATTTTTTTGAGAAAGTGTATGTTATAAGAACGTTGATGTTGAATATTTAAGATATTTTGAATGATTTAACCTTTATGGTCTTAATGGAGTTGTTTGAACTCGAGTGTGGAATAAATCCACAACGTGGTTGATTTTGATAGATGGGAAGCATGATGGCTCCCGATGTATATTTATATATTACTTAAATTGTTTTGTTGTGGATAGTCTTTGAAATTATCTGAGCTAAGTCCGGCAGAAATCTTTAGCACTGAGTGGAAGGTATAAAGCGACATTACTTCCCTAGAACTACGTGCCCTATAGGAGTGAGCCTGTGGCTGATTTATAGTGATTACTAGTTTGTGTGGATTGATATCGATAGTCCTACTCTGATGGCAAGGATAGGACGGCTCTCCCCAAAGTGGGTAGTACATTGGACTCCATGTAGCTCACATGGTTTATGTAGGTTATAGGATCTCCCAGTGTGTGTGTGTTTCCTTGTATCTATGGCGAATGGTGAAGTGATTTGAAAGTGGGATTGTGAAAGTTATTCTTTCGAAAGATTTAAATGATATTTACATTATGAGAATTGATATTCTTTTTGAACTGAAAGTGATTGACAAATTATATGATGAATCACATGTGTTATAGTACTTATTTCTTCCTCTCATGATTATGATGATTTTGTTCGGGCTATGTGCGTCTTTCATACATCCTGCATATTTCTTATTAATATTTATGATGATGATGTTTATACAACTATATACACCCCCATATACTCGGTTCCTTTCCATGGTACTAACCCACATCTTCGGATGTGGGCTGCTTTTTCTCGGAATGTAGGTTCAGGTGCTCAGTTCCAGGTTCGACAGTGATTCTTCGGGCACGCTGTTCTACATCCTCTATTGTGGTGAGTCGTCATGTTCCGAGGACATGATGTCCGATGTTGGTTTCACGGAATCGTTTACATTTGATAACTGAGTATAAATCAGTTGGGGCATGTCTCAATGGCTCGCTGGTTTTATTGATTTTCTTAGAGGCTTGTCAGACTAGTATAGATGTTGGGAGTTGAATAATAAGTCGTATTTTGTTATCTTTCTGAAATTCTTTTATTCTTTGATGATGATTACTCTGTTGAGATTTGAGGGTTATTTATGAAAACCTCGTTGATTTGTGTTGAACTGAATGAAAATGGATCAAAGGGTTAGCTTGGGGCTACTCATAGCCTCAAGCACCGTGTGACGCTCTGGGACCCATTTTCTAGGGCGTTACAGAAGTCCCTAACTATCCAAATTCTTTTCGCTCACTGTTTTAAATTGAATAAAACACTTCATCTTCCTAAATCTCTTCACCTTCTTCTTTTTTTTGGCGTTTATACTTATTTTTAACCTATTATCACTCATTCATTTCTATTACTCTTTCATTCTCTCACCCAAAATTGTTCAAAATTATAGTAGAACTATCTATCGCATCATCATCTTCTATTCCCTTATTAGGAAATCTTATTGATCACAGTCAAGTGCCACCTACCCAAAAAAAACATCCTCACCACTACTTTTTACACCAAATAGAGCTTCTCACTAAGATTCCTTGGTGATTATGGTTCCCAAACCCATTTTAGATCTCTAAGTTGTCGATTTTGATGGGGTTGATCTCCAAATTTCATTTTTTGTTTCTTCCTTGGACCCTAATGTTACTCAATCTATTTTGAATATGAGTAAGGGAGTTAGGGTATTATCTTTTTACAAGCCATGATGGCACCAACTTTATTTTACCAGTATGTAAGGGCTAATTTGGTGGGGAAAAGGGAATAAAAGCTGAAAATTAGCAAGTCAAAACTTACAATAATAATTCAAGTAATAGTAATGGCCTGAAAGATAGATAAGACAAGAAAACAACATCCACGACCTAATAGTGTCGGTACAAGAGCCACTAGCAAAAAAGAACATACGTACTGAAATAGTCAAATAGACATCAGTCTTGAATAATGAAAGACTAAACAAAAGTAGAAGAAGAAGAAGAAGAAGAAGAAAAAGGCAACTCCAACTCTGAGATCTCACCCTGCCTCCAAAACTCTAAACAGCATGATTGTAACATCAGCAGTCGTCACTAGTACTCGAATCTACACCAAAAATGTACAGAAGTATAGCATGAGTACCAAATCCACGAGTATTTAGGAGGCATCATCGATCGACTGAGCTAAATCATAATATAAGGACAATAAAGATACAAGATAAATATACAAAGTCAAGGTAAAAGGGCAAACGTGGAATAATATTGCAATATGGTAACTAAATAACTAGAATAGATATAATATGAAATAAAGAATAATTAATACTATAGGATAGTCCCCCATAAGACAATAAGTGCAAAAAAATAAATAACTCAACTCAAGCCCCCATAAGCCTGAAAGGTACAATCAAAGAAAGTAAGTAATCGAAATTCCATTAATTAACCAATTTTCAAGCCATAATCGTAAATCTATCTGTACCATATTTTACCATAAATAAAATCATAATGTCAGACTCAAAGCTAAACTCAATATCATCATCATTTTCCAGACTTGAACCAGAACTCATAAATCAATCGTCGGATTTAAACCAAAACTCAATATCAATAAATCACTGGTCTTAGCGCAAAACTCACACCAACTCTCAAGTACTAATCTAGAATAAATATCTTTGATCTAGCCTCCTCAATCTCTAAAATATTCATTTTAAAGATATAATATTTCCAATAAGTCTACACACAGCTAACAAAGGTCTTGGCCTAAAGTAGGTCAAAGGCGCCCGCTTCTAATTCCCAAAATCCGTTCTAAGGCAAATTTCAACCCCGAACTAGACTAAGGTATCTAATTTTACTTATAGATGTTAAGTAATCCAATTTTAACCCTAAAGTAGAAATTCTACCTAAAGCATGAGTAACAAAGTCAATTACACCTAATTTACGATTCTTAAATAGGTTAAATAAACCAAATAATATAATTATATCTTCAAGAATTGATTCCCAACCCATATCTTGCATAATATCATAAGTAAACTATGAATTAACTCAATCTATGAGGAAAGTAAACCTAGCCTACTTAGACGACGAAAAAAAGCCTGGTGAAATTTGCAAAATCATCGATTTCTCCTTCCAACCAACATCCACATGATGCCACACTATCAAAATCTCATAATCTACTCATCTATATGAGAACAACAGTACCCATATTGAATTTTCACGCTTTGAATCCAAAATTACGTAAAAATCCCATATGGGGCTCACTTGTCAAATCACACTTTCAAAGCCGAAAATGTGTCCCTCTATACTCAAGGAACATTTACCCTCAAGAATGGATAAATTTTGAGCTCAAATGGTGTTACAATCAAGTCACCAATATTCTAGGGATTTTAGCGAAATTATGAGAAATTTACCATGGAATTGATGAAAAATTACCAAGAATTTGGAGGAAAAACGGGTAATCCAAGCTATCGAACACCCAAAATCTCCTATAAATGTTTCTCCCAAGCTCCCACGCATTATAGGATTCTTTTTAATCTTGAATTTGTGTGAAAAATGAGAGAAAATTAATCTAACCGGTATTTAAGGCTACCCAAGTGTCGCTTAAGTAGACACTAGGCCGCTTAAACGGTAACCGCTTTTACGTCAAATTGTCACTTTAGCGGTACCTATTTCCTAAACGCCCACCGTTTAAGTGGTCAGTAGTCTTCTTGCAGCTTAAGAAGTGAGGGATCCCCTTTAGTGGCCCTCATTTAGGTAATCTTAGCTACTTAAGTGACCGGCTAGCCACTTTAGCAGCCCTTCGATTAAGTGACTCGAAGAGCGCTTAAGCGAGTACAAAAGTATATTACACCAACTAGACACTTGGTATTTTCCAAGTCTCCACTGACCCCTCAGAATTTGTTTGGAATTTCGTATATACAAAAAAAAAGTATGTTACTATATCAAACTCAACTTTTTGAACTTAATAGCACAGTTGAAGTTTCTATTCGAGGTCATTTCGATGAAAAATGGGTCCTACACACAAGTGTTTTTTTTCTTAAGTTCCAACCAAAAGCCCGAAATGAGATCATTATCCTTGGGACTCAAACCAAGGATCCACCTATCTTTAAATTGATTTTTTGGAGGTATTGGAATTATCAGAATTGGCATACAAGGTTATTTGACCAAATTGTTTGTCTGGTAGCCAATTCTAATCATTGAACACTTCAAAATAAGAAATTGAACCTAAGAACTAAATAAATTCCCGATAACTGAACTATCAGTACCAACAAGTCATAAATGACTTGGGAAGCTATTCGGAAGCTCTAAATGAAGAAAATGAGCAGAAATGTAGAAAATCACTTGGAAGGTCATTATAATATCCACAATTAAAAAAAATTTCGTCTTCAAAAGTAAAGGGTTATGATGTTCCTGAAGCCTCGAATAGGTGAGGGTACTGGGCTCGCATCTCGATCTTGATCTCCTAAGTACCCTTCTCTAATGGGTGGCGTCTCCAATGAACCCTAACTACTGGAATCTCTATAGTGTACAACCATTTGACATCCCTGGATAATATGAACAATGGCTCATCCACGAACGTCAATCTCTGATCCAACTGAACCAACTTTCATCTGAGCACATAAGATGCATCTGGAATTGTCACAACCTGACTTACAAGTCATGATGGTACCTACTCTATTCTGCCAGTAAGTGAGCTGAACCTTTGACCGGAGCTATTCACAATGGGATAACTTGGTGAAAATGCCCCAAAATGGACCAAATAGGTAATTTAATGCACAAATATGCAACAAATTGGAAATAGTCTAAAGGTATCCATAATATATAAAACCATTCTATGACCTAGTAGATACAGTACAATAACTATTATAAATAAAACCCAAGTCTATAATAGTCAGTACAATCCTGCCTCAAAACTAAAGACTAGAAATAGATAGATAAAAGGAAATGGGACAACTCCGACTCCAAAACCTCTCCCTATCTTCAGAATCTATCATAGCACGATTCTCGAATCAACGGCGACAAATAAGTAGGCATCATCGGCCAACTGAGCTAAATTATGACATAAATATTATAAAATGCAAGATAACATAACTAAGTAAAGGTAAGGAAGAAAACCTGAAATAACTCCAACATCGATGTATATGAATAAGTAAATAACAGGAATAATAGCATAACATAAAGGATCAAACACATACTATTATAACTACAAAATTAGGCCCCATAAGCCAATAAGTGTGAAAAAGTAAATAACACAATGCAGGCCCCCATAAGACTGGAGGGTACAACCAAGTAAGGCATAAACTGAACCATCTACATTTACCAATATTCATTATATGACCAGAATCTATCGATCCTATGCCACAATATAACAATCTCCCATTTCCAAACTTAAACCAATATTCACATTGTCTATATATCATACTCCATTGCTGACCTTAAAGAGAAATTATATAATCAATATCATAAGTAATATCTAGAATCGAACTAGTAAATATATCATTAATATCATAATAATCTTCCAGACTTAAAACGGGTATATATGTCATCAATATCATTATCAATATCTGAACTCGAATCGGTAAGTATATCATCATTAATATCTGGACTTGAACCATTAAGTATATCATAAATATTATAATCAATATACGGACTCAAACTACTAATCATATATCTAATATCATAAGCAATAATCATTAGCTTAATCAATAGCATAATCGATAACATAATCACTAGCATAATTAATAAGCCTCAACTCTCAATATTTAACCATCATCACCATCAAGTGGACATGTTTCTCAATTTTACCACAATAAGTAATTTCAAAATGTAAAACAAGTGTATAAAAGATCTTAATAGCTAACACAAATCTTGGCCTAATATGGGTCAAAGGTCCCACTCTAAATCCCTAAAATGCATTATTAGGCAGTTTCTACCCTGGACTAGGCAAAGGTATCTAAATTTTCTTTTAGATTTCAAATAAGCCTCAATTATACCTAAGATACAAATTCTACTACTGATCTAAGCAACTAAGCTAAAGCACCTAAATTATGGTTTTCGAATGGCCTAAGCGGTCCAACAAACCTAAGTATAGTTAATTTGATCACCAATACCATAAACCCATCTAACATAATATCAACATAGCTCAATCTATGAAGGGGGTAAACCTAGCCTACCTGGATGCCGAAGAAAGCTTAAAGAATCCATTAAATTGGCAACTTTCCCTTCTAAGAATATTATGCAAAATGTCGAGCTATCAAAATCATAATCTACTCATCACCACAAGAATTATGATATCCATATTGCACCAATGTTCTTTGGGTCAAAAAATACACCACAATCCTGTGTGGGTCCCATTTATGGAAATTTCATTTTCAAGGTCAACCCAACATTCCCCATGCTCAAGGAGTAATTACCCTATAGAATGGGTGATATCCGAACTACCTTGGGGCTAAAATCAAGCACTCAAGTTTTATGGATTATGAACAAGAAATGGAAAATCAACCATGAAATTAGAAGAATCTTACCTCAAATCTGAAGGCGAATCAAGAAATAATTATTTTCCAAGATCCCAAATCACACAGAAGCTTTAATCCTAAGTTTTTACACTCCTTAGGGTTTAAGTATCAAGAAAATGGATGAAGAATAGGCAAAAATGAGTAGAAAATAGTCTATTTATACCCATCTTAGGTACCCTGGGCTTGTGATTGTAGCATATTATAGCTGTCAGGATGAGTCACGGTTGCTACCTAGATCACCATAATCGCAGTATTTGGGTGGCCTATAAAGGGAGTCACAATTGCACCCTTTTATCTCGCTATTAGCAGCTGAGACTTGGAATTTTGTAAGTCTCGACTAACCCCTTGAGATTTATCCAAAATCCTGTATACGTAAATAGGCTATGATAATATACCAAGTTCGAAGTTCCACACTCAATGGTATGGTAAAAATTTCCATTCTAGGTTGTTTCAACTAAAAATAGATCCCATACCCATATTCCAGATTCTTAACTTTTTGACCAATAGGCCAAAATGAGTCTAGGTGCCTTGGGACCTGAACCAAGAGTCCTCTTAGCCTAAAATCAACATTCTAAAGTTGTTAGGTCAGTCAGAATTGGCATTCAAGGTCATTTGATTAAAGTTTTTAACCAAACGAACTACCTGGTAACCAAAGTGTCAATCCTAATAATTCATAAATGACTAGGGGAACCTGTAGGAAATCTTTAACAAAAAAAATAAGTAGAGATATGGAAAATAACCTAAAGGGTCATTACAATATCCACTACTGAAAGGACTTTTGTTCTTTAAAGTCATGGATTAAGATGTACCTGAAGCCTCAAACAGGTGAGGATATTGGGTCCATATCTCGCTCTCAATCTTCTAAGTAGACTTCTCTATTGAGAGGTGCTTCCATTAATCCTTAACTATCAAAATCTCCCCAGTGTGCAACCGCCTAACATCACTAGCCAAATAAGCACAGGATCCTCCACAAAGGCCAACGGCCCTCTAGCTGGAATGAGTCCCATATAAGAACTTAAAAAAGATTAGGAATGTATCACTGCAGCATAAAAATATGTAAAGTCAGATGAACAGTGGAAAAATCTAAAGGTAAGGCTAATAAATAAGACACCTTGCCAATTGTACAAAGAATCTCAAAAGGTCCAATATACTTAGGGTTGAGCTTTCCTTCCTCCTAAACCTCATCACACCTATATGGGTTAAACACAAAGGAATACCAGATCACCAACTCCAAATATCAAGGCACGAAGTGTACGATCTGCATAAGCCTTCTACTTACTCTGAGCTGCTCTCAACCTTTCTTGAATCACCCTAACTCTACCAATGACTCCTAGAGAAAGTCAATGCCATGGGGTTTAATCTCATAAGTCTCAAACTACCAATTGGAGAATGGCATCACCAACCATATAAAGCCTCAAAAGTCTCCATCTCAATACTTGAATGATAACTCTTATTATATGCAAACTCAGCCAAGGCTAAGTATTACTCCCACTGACCCCAAAAATCCATAACATAGGCTCGAAACATATCCTTAAATGCCTAAATAGTCTGCTCTCATTGGCCATTTATCTGCAGATGGAAGGTTGTACTAAGGTCCACTTGAGTACCTAACTCCTCCTGAAAATCTCTCCAAAATCTGGAAGTAAACACGAAACCCTGGTCTGAAATGATAAATATAGGCACACCATGCAAATGGACTATCTTACTAATATAAATATGGGCCAACCTCTCAGTACTGAAGGACATCTGAATAGGAATGAAATATGCCGACTCAATCAAACAATCTATAATGACCCAAATACCATCAAAACCACAGGAAGTGCAAGGCAAACCACTAATGAAATCCATGGTAATTTTCTCTAATTTCTACTCGAGAATGGGCAATCTTTGAATCAAACCATCTGATCACTTATGCTTGGCTTTTACCTACGGACAACATAGCTACAAAGTCCACTACATTCTCTCTTCATTCCACTCCACCAATAATGTTGTCTCATGTCTCTATACATCTTGGTTGTACCTGGGTGAATAGAATATCGAGAGCTGTAAGCCTCATGAAAAATTAACTGAATCAAATCATCATCTTTAGGAACACAAATATGGCTATCAAATCCCAAAACACCCTCTGAATATATGGTGACCCTCTTGGAATCACTACTCAACACCTGATTATAAAGGAAGCATAGCTTACTATCCTCAAATTAACGATCCTGAATCTGCTCAAAAAGCAAAGATCTCACCTCAACACTAGCTAAAATCATCCCAGGGTCTGAAATATCAAGGTAAACTATCAAGTTGGCTAAGAACTAAATGTATCATGCCAAAGGCCTCTAAGAAACAGAAATACATTCCAAACTACCCATACACACTGCCTTTCGGCTCAAGGCATCTACTACTACATTCGCCTTTCCTGGATGATATAAGATCGAGATATCATAATCCTTGAGAAACTCTATCCATCTATGTTTCCTAACATTAAGCTCTCTTTGGGTCATAAGATGTTAAAGACTGCAATGATCAGTGAAAATCTTATAATGAACACCATAAAGATAATGCATCCAAATCTTAAGCATGAAAATTATTATCGCCAACTCTAAATCATGAGTAGGGTAGTTATGCTCACGCACCTTAATCTCTCTTACAGTATAAGTAATAGCACGATCTTTCTGCATCAATACTCAACCTAAGCAAACACCAGAAGTATCACAATACATCATAAATCCCTCACCTTCAGCAAGAAGATCCAAAATAAGAGTTGAAGTAAGAAACTCCTTGAGCTTACCAAAGCTCGACTCATACTTCTCAGACAATTGGAAAGGAATCTCTTTCCTAGTTAAAATAGTAATTGGTGTTGAAATAGTAGCATCTTTAATAAAACCCCTGTAATAACCAGACAAACTAATGGAGCTATGAACCTTGGCCGGAGATGTAGGCTAGCACAATCACAAATGGCCTTAATCTTCATCGCATCTACCATAATCCTATCCTTAGACAGCACATGCCCAAGAAATATCACCGACTGAAATAAAAACTCACACTTATAGAACTTAGTGAAAAGCACATGATCTTTTTAAGTCTGGAGTACAACCCTTAAATATTGCTCATGCTCCTCTCTACTTTTCAGATACACAGGATTGTCATTAATGAACACGGCCACGAAGGAATCCAAATAAGGCCTGAACACTCAATTCATTAGATCCCTGAATGCGACTAAGGCATCGGTCAACTCAAAAGATATCACTAAGAATTCATAATGACCATAGCGGGTCATAAAAACTATCTTTGAGATATCCTTGGCCCGAATCCTCAAATAATGCTAACATGGCCTCAAATCAATCTTTGAAAACACCATTGCACCCTAAAGATGGTTGAACAAGTCATCAATGAAAAGTATAGGATAAAGGTTCTTCGCCATTACCTTATTAAACTGCTTATAATTAATACATATACACATAGATCCATCATTCTTCTTTACAAAAAACATAGAACCTTGCCAAAGAGATACACTTGGTCTAATTCTTACTATGAAGATCCTACAGCTGGGAATTCAGCTTCTTAAGCTTGTTAGGATCCATATGATAAGGAATCATAGAAATAGGTTAGGTGTCATGCTCAAGATCAATAAAAAAAATTAAATATCATGGACAAGAGGTATACTAGGCAAATCAATAGGAAAAACATTAGAAAACTCATGGACAAAAAAACAGAGTCAAGCGATAGACTCTCTATACTAATACATAAATATAAGCAGATAAGACTCATAACCCCTTAAAATAAGTCTCCTAGAACATATAAGAAATAATCCTCGTCGGCTAGCGGCTAACAGCTCCCTGCTATACGTTGGTGGTATGTCAAGCATGCTAAGGTAATGGTCTTGGAAAAATAATTCATGACTGCATGATAGTGAGATAATAATTCCATGCCTAGAATCACATTAAAATCCACCAAGTCTAATATAATGAGATCAACATGAGTATCAATATTTCAATCAATCACAATACATAATTTGAAAACTCAATCCACTACTAAAGAATTATCCACGGGAGTAGATACCTGTAATAGCATGGATAATAAATTCCAAGATAACTCTAATCTTGGAGCATAATAAGTAGACACATAAGAATGAGTGGATCATGGATTAAATAAAGTAAAGGTCAATTGATGACACACTAATCATACTTATGACAACAACATCCGAAGACTCAGCCTCGAGTCTAGCAGGCATTGCATATTACTGACCACACCCACCACTTGGCTAGGCTCCTGACCGATATCTTGTCTTGACTGCCTAAGAACCTCTTAGAACACATAGGTAACCACCCCTACAACTATGCAAACCATCTTTAGCTGAGTGATAAACTGCTCTAATAGGGGGAACACTCTGAGCTGAAGCAATAATTACTCTATGACAAAGGAAATCTCATGAATAATGATCGAAAGCTCTATAACTATAATATATCACCTGAGCTAGACCAGAACTAAAAGATCCAGCTAACCTGCAGTAGCCACCTCTACTAGCATATTCAGAAGGCGAACCTCTCAAAGATAGATCACTACCTTGACTAGGGCAATCACTAACACAAGACTGACTTCCATCAGTAATCTAGAGCGCTACCTGAATGGGTTTACTAGGCTAACTCATAGGCTGATACAACTGACAAGGAGGGTATCTATCCTAAGAACTACTACCTCTGAACTGGGAACTACTACGACTCCCACTGAAGCAACCCAAATATCTAGTCGTCTAACAATTGCCACCTTGGTCCTCGTGATTTATATTCTCTATCACCTAATCATGATTAGAAACCTTTGCAAAAGACCTACCCACAGTAACAATATTCAGAGTAGACATGCAAAGGGAAAGTTTCAATCCTCTAACAAAGCAATGAACTCCCTTATACTAAATATCCAAAATAGAAGTAGCATGCTTATCCAACTAGTCAAAATGATCCTTGTACTCCACAATCATTATGGAGCCCTGCCTATTCCAAGAACTAATCCCTTAAATGATCTCTAAGGCTATAAGGCATGTACTTTTCTAAAAAAATCTTAGAGAGTTAAGCCCATGTCAAAGGAGAAGATCCAGATGGCTTAGAATCAAGATGACCTCTCCACCGATATCAGGCTGCCAAGTCTAACTTAAAGGTAGTGTAATCCACACCATGAGTCTCAACTAGGCCCAAATTATAGATCCTAGCCTCACAAGCAATCAAAAACTCAAATGGATCATTGCCTAATGCACCATAAAACCTAGGCCGAGATAATCTCAAGAATCCACCCAACATCTTCTACTCTTTGGCAGACATAACAAGTTGGATAGCTACTAACTGAGTGATTATTAACTGAATAACTACCAGTGCTAGAGGAACCTCAATTCTGGAGCCTTAGTACCACTCTGATCTATAGATTGTGCACCATCAGACAGCATACCACCAACCAACCCCAAAAACTAAACCAAAGCATCCCTGAACACTGAAGAAGAAATAAACCCCAATGGAGCCTAGGTGGGTCCATAGCCCACCATTGGCTAGGGTGGAACAATCATTATCTTAGGAACGGGAATAGGATATAGTAGAGGCCCCCTATCCAGACCTCTAATTAGGGATACATCTTGAGTTGTCCACGACCTCTAGGTCATCCATGAACAAGAGTAGGATCCCTAGGCTCAATCTTGAGACCCTCATCTTGTGTGGTAGTAGCATAGTCCTAACCATCTACAAAAGAGTGAAGACAAAGAAATGCTTTACAAACCAACTCAAACTCTTATTACAAAATAAGTGAAAAGAGTAAAGAACTCCTACAATATCCTATAGCCTCTGAAATATAAGAAATGGATATCATTATTTTGATCAGTAAGACTCTACTAAACACTTGCTCTTGTACCAATAATACTGATATATCCTAGTCTCTAATACTAATTTGGTGTGACCTGACTTATGAGTCATGATAGCACCTACTCTATCCTACCAGTAGTTAAGTTGAACCCTAGCTTCGAGTTATTTGCAATGGGATAACTTAGTGGAATTGCCCCAAAAGGGCCAAATAGGCAATTCAATACATAATAAGCAAGGCATTAAAAATAGTCTAAAGATAGACATAATATAGAAAATTATCCCACGACCTGGTAGATCCAGTATAAGATCTACTATAAATCTAAACCAGACAATGCAATACTATCTCAAAACAAAAGACTAGACATAGATAGATGGAAGAAAATAGGGCACTTTCGACTCTAAAAGCCCACCCCTATCTCTGGAATATAACATAGTATGATACTTAAATTAATGATGGCAACTAGTGCTTGAATCTATAGTAAAAAGGTACAAAAGTGTAGTATGAGTACCAAAACCATGGGTACTTAGTATGTATTATCATCCGACTAAGCTAAATCATAATATAAATATGATTAAATGCAAGATAACTTAACTAAGTCAAGGTAAGTAAGCAAAACTAAAATAACTCCAACTTCTCTATACATGAAAAAGTAAATAATCGAAATAATAGATAACATAAAGGATCAAACACATGCAATTATAAATACAAAATTAGCCTCTATAAGCTTGGAGGGTATAAACAAGTAAAGCATAAACCGAACAACCATTATTTACCAACTTTTATTATACGACTAGAATCCATCCATGGCATGCCACACTGTAACATTCTCCTATTTTAAAACTTAAACCAATATCTATATTATTTATATATCATAAGTCCTGGTCGGCCTTGAACCGGTATCATAGAATCAATATGATAAGTAGTAGTCAGACTCAAACCGGTAAATATATCATTAATATCATAAAAAACTTTTGGACTTGAACTGGGTATATGTGTCATGAATGACATTATCAATATTTGGACTCAAACTAGTAAGTATATCATCATCAATATCCAAACTTGAACCGGTAAGTATATCATCAATATTATAAATAATATCTAGACTCAAACCACTAATCATATATCTAGTATCATAAGCAATATCAAAATCACTAGCTCAATTAATAGTATAATCGATAACATAATCACTAGCATAATTAATAAGCATTAACTCTCAATATTCAACCCATCATCTTTATCAAGTGACCAAGTTTCTCAATATCACCGCAATAATAAATTTCAATACGTACAACAAGTGTATAAAATGTTTCAATAGCTAACATAAATCTTGGCCTAAGGTGGGTCAAAGGATCTACTTCTAAATCCCTAAAATCCATAACTAGGAAATTTCGACCCCAAACTAGGATAAGGTATATAAATTCACTTTTATATGTCAAACAAGACTCAATTAGTCCTAATATATAAGTTCTACTAATGGTCTAACCAACTAAGCGAAAACACCTAAATTACAGTTTATGAATAGCCTATGAGGGCTAACTAACCCAAGTATAGTCAATTTGATCACTAATACCTAAAACCCTTCTCAAATCTAACATAATATCATAAACATACTATGACATAGCTCAATCTATGAAGGAGGTAAATCTAGCCTACCTGGATGTCGAAGAAAGCTCGAAGAATCCACTAAATCGCTAGAAAATGTCAAATGGAAAATCCATCTTCAATAATGCATCTGAAACATTGAATTTAGTGTGGTTGCATAGTTTATTTTCAAAAATCATATTACAAATGAATCCCGAGGCATCATTTGAAACTTGAAAGGTTTCTAAGTTTTATTGGTTCTGGTGCAATGGAGATCGTATAAGGTGGATGGAGATCATACTATTGTGATCATGATAAGACTAATGGCAATCTCAGTAATGTGATATCAATCCCTTGAGATATATCACAACATCTCTTTGCCTGAGGGGTCTATAAATAGAACTCAATGTTGTGATATTGGTTATTTTCTTTTCACCCTTAAGAGTCAAAACCCTAAATGGGTATAATAACTCAGAATTGAGTTTTGTGGGTGACTTAGGATTTTGATTATCATCTATCATAATGAATATATTTGAATTAAAGTTAAGAATCCTTTGAATTCATGCTTGAATTTCTTAGTTTGGACCCAAAACCCCAATTTAGCTTAGGGCTTGATTTTAGCCCAAAATTTTCTTAGTTTTCACCAATTTATTAAGGGTTATGAGTATCATTAGACTCATATTTATGAGTAGATTACTATTTTGATAGTGTTATGGCATTTTGGAGATTGTGAAGTGAAGATGAACGTATGGTGAATGGCGTAAGGTTTTACGATTCGGCTTTGAGATAGTCTTCTACCTACTTTTCTTCAAAGATGATACGTGTTATATATATGGAATATGAATGTTAATGTTAGTCTTGATTATGATTATAATAATTGATTCTTTATCATTAATGTTTGGGTATTAGATGAGGGCTTTGGGCTCGTAAGGTTGGTATGTTAATGATCCCTTTAGAATCCTTTTGAATTATTCCCTAGATTGGACTATTTCATAGTAGGAATTTGATATGACACTAGGTTTGGGATGTGGTTTAATTATTAGAACCATGGTTAGTGTGACTAACCTTAGTGGGACTAGCCTAGTGATCTTGAAATCATAATTTGGGTAGAGTTGACTTAACTGACCATATTTCTAATAAAAGTTCCTATATTTGGCTTGGATATGGCTTACATGACATCTACAAGTTGACCTATATACCTTAACCTATGCATGGATTACCTAAATATGGAAATTGAGGATTATAAGTAGGATAATTCGGCCCATCTTAGGCCAAGATTGTGCTAGCCTTTGTGGACTTATTTATGGATGTTAGGCATAGTTGAGACTAGGAAACCGTACTATTATGTACTTAATGGTTGATGAATAGTGATGGTATTTTCTCCCAGATAATAACTAATTACTTATGGCCATGATATTTTATATCGGAATGATATTGGGCCGTTAGAGATGTTATTTCCTCTTAGATGTGATATTAGGCCTTTAGAGTGTTATTCCTCTTAGATATGATAATTGGCCTATAGATATGATATTATTTATAGTCATGATACATGACCTATGGATATGAGATACCTCATATATATTAGATGCCATTTGTATGAGTTATGCTTATTGATACATTATGCCTCCTAGAAGTAAAATACCTCTTACATGTGAAATGATTATAGATATATGTCATAACGTATAGAGATATTATGCCTCGTGAATATGATATAGCCTATAGACATAAGATAATTTATATACATATGATTATTGATATAAGATTCGAATACGTATATGGGCCTAAGGACATGATTATGATGTTATGATTATTCCGAAACTATTGTTGGGCCAAAGACTGAGTTATGATATTGGTTGGATATCCGGGAAGTAATTACACTGGTAAATGATATGGTCATAGTTTATGCATATTTACATGTATTTTTATATACATATCTCTATGGTATGGGACAGAAGAAGATGCAATATGATTTTTATGATTCCAATATTTGAATACTAGTAATGGCATGCATAGATTCAGAACATTCATGATCATTATATCTGTGAATGATGTGATTTTAGTGGAAATATTATCTTATGACTATTCATCTTAAATAAGGGTGGAAACCCACTTTTCATTTTAATAATAGATTTTTTTACAATAATAACTACCTAACAAAATGGATAAATTATATACATGAAAGTGGCTAATAATGAAGTTTTAAAAAATTGACCTAGACAAATTCTAATCTACAATTTGATACTATTATTTACTCTGGTTGTGAGATATTTTGATCCTTTCTACACGTTATAATGATTTAATCCCAAAGATCACTCCAAGCAATGGACTCACAAACTTATACTCTTTTTAGCCACGGCTTGAGGTCATGCACTGATTATATATATATGCTTATTGATATTAGGATATTGATTATGTAGATAAATTATGTACATATACTCTACCTTTCTTCTCTGTTTATGCTTATTTACTTTAGCCCTTGTGGGGATTATTCTTTACATAAGCCCTTATGGGGCTTGCACTTTACTTTAAGCCCTTGTCAGGCTCGCTCTCTATTATTGACATTGATCTAGATATTATGATAATGATGTAATGATGCCCGACAAGGCCAAAAAATGTTATGATGATATGATAATACCCGACAAGGCCAAAGGATATTATGATAATGTGATGATACCCCATAAGGTCGAAAGATATTATGATTATGTGATGATGCTCGATAAGGCCGAAGGATATTATGATGATGCGATGATACTCAGCAAGATAGGAGGATGTTAGGATGATGATATTGATATCTAACAAGGTCGAAGGATGATTATATTGATTATGTAACTTTCATTCATTCTTGTAATTTACATCGTCTATCATCAGTATACACCTATGTCTATCAGCCACTCTAGGATGGTCACATAGATATGGCTGATGATTATGCCATATATTATTGTATGTTGATTGAAACTTCCTATCCTAGGCGGTAGGGGTACCTGATCTTGGCATATTTATATTCTTGAAGCACCAATATGCATCCAAATTTAGAATTAGTTCAAGAACTTTTGTATGAATTCTTAAGTACAATTCATCTTTTATTCCATTTCGTGCCTAATGGATATGATTAGTACTTTCAGGTGAAAAATCATGAAATATTGTACGCATTTGGATACAACGTTGATATGGAAGGATTGAAGGAATACAAGGGAGTGAAATAAAGATAAAAAAGGGAAGATGGAAAGTAGGAATCCTCATTTGAAGACACTCTGCGTTGTGCTGACCAATAAAATAGCAATGGTCAAATTCCAGTAAAGGTTCGCAAAATCAATGCATCGCGGAGAGGCGTAAATTCTCACTTGGCATATTCCAGTACAGGTCCACAAAACCAATGCATCGTGGAGCAATTCCACTTATAAAATTTTGTAACCTGAAATTTTAGCGTGTCGTAGAGATTGGATATTTCACAATTGTCCAAATCCAGGGGCTCACCGTGATAGTGGTGTGTCGCAGTGAGGATGCATCTTACAATTGTCAAGGAATACTTGAGCTTTACGATTGCCTAAATTTTAATGAAAAATAGCAATTGAAATCATGGCACGATGCGCCGTGTTGCAAAATCAAGAATATTTTAAGTGTTTTGTCCCAACTATAAAAGGAAAAATCCAAGATAATTTTGGGGGACTTTTGGAAAGCATAGCAGAGGCGAAAAAGGAGAAAAGTCTCTTTTTAATGTTCTTAGACATTATTTTGAATTTCTTTACTTCAAGACTTGTTTTGGGTATGATTTATTACTTATTTTAGATTCTTGGGTTGAGGTTAAGAACATGATTACTCTTTTATATTCTTATTCATAGTTTCTTTTTGAATTATCTTCTGGGTTGTTCTTAATTTCTTGAGCTTACTATTTTAATGATTGGACACCATTAGAATAAATTTATATTTCTATGTGTATCCGGGAGAAGAATTTTAGGATAGAATGAAAAAATTAGGGAGTAAGGTTCTTATTATTTTATGAAATAATGGATTTGAATTAGCATCTAGGATAAGAATATGCCTAGAAGCCTTTCTTATTTCATATACAAGAAGATAACTTTATGGATCTAGAAGAATTGTTGTATCTCTGCAGGAGCTATGGCTACAACATTTAATAGATAAAATATTTGAGGTCGAGAGACCAAGATCGTTGCGTAAACATTGCGAATCATCAACCCGATAACCAATTAGACTGTGATAAGAATAAAGAATTAGATGATTGTTTGAAATACCTTAATCCTGGAATCATCCTCGTTATTGATTACAAATGTTGCTTGATTTACTCTAGCCGTCACTAATTATTTCTTATTTAGCAATTCACATTTTATTTATAAATCAAAATCATCTTGATACCTTCAAACACTTAATACCCAATTGTATTAAACTAAAGATTGAATAAATTTCTAGTTTATTAATCCTCGTGGGAACGATATCTGACTCTAAGTCATATATTACTTGCACGATCGTGTACACTTGTGTGTATGTAGAGATGTAACAAGTTTTTGGCACCATTGCTGGGGATCTAATAGAATTAGTAACTTGCTTAATTTTTGGTTTTTGACAATAAGTTTAACAACTTGATCTTAGCTGCTGAATTGTTTTAGGTTTAGGTGAGCATTGGACCAGCTAGGGATAAAGAGTTAGTAGATCCCTTTGAAGAATCGAAAGTAATTTTTCATCAGAGGTGAAGATCTCAATAATACATTCAACAGGGACAGATGGATGAAGTACGAGATCTAATTATTGTTGATCCAAATGTTGGAAATGTTCCAGCTCTTATTATTCCAGTTGTTCCTATTCAACTAGCCGCAAGACCTGTTCGTGAGGTAGCAATCCCACCTACGAACTATGTGACTAAAAGCATTAAGAAGACTGAACCAGGAGGTCGGTGGGAATTGAGACAAAATATGGTGAAATTGTTGAAATTTACGAGGGAATTTCATGGACTTCCACACAAGGATCCACAGCAACACTTAAAGACCTTCCTGGAAATTAGCGATACATATATTCCTAAAGATGTGAATGTTGATTATGTCAGATTGACACTCTTCTCTTTTTCTCTAATAGGGGAAGCAAAGAGGTGGTTACATGCTGAACCACAGCACCCATGTTTATGCTCGGAAGTTCCTTATTTGATTCTTTCCATCCCAGAAGACTACACGATTGAGGAGTGAGATATTAAGTTTCAGATAGAAAGAAGCAGAAAATCTCTACCAAGCTTGGGAGAGATTCAAGGGCATTCATAGAAATTGTCCTTATCATCAACAATCGAATAATATTTTAGTACACATATTTATAGAAGGCCTTGAGTCTAATACAAAGATTCTCTTGGATTCAGCAGCAGAAGATCAGGCTTTAGAGAAAATGTATGAATAACTATATGCATTGCTGAATCGAATCGCACAAGAGAATCCTGATTGGCATGCAGACTTAAGAAACGCTCCCAAGAAGGTTGCAGGGGTTTTAAAGGTTGATCATTTCACTGTATTACAAGCACAGATTGCAGCAATGTAGAATAATATGACTACTCATCTCAACAGCTTAAAGTTGGGTGTAATACAACCAGTAGCCACAGCAAATGCGGTTCAACAAGTATATTTATGGTGTGAAATTTGCAGAAGTGGTGAGCATAAAGCAAATGCATGTTTTGTTAATCTAGATTCTGTCAACTATGTAGGGAATACAAATCATTAGGGTCAATAGAATTTTGGCATTAAATGAACCACCTTAATTTCTCATGGGTGGAAATCAGGAATAGACAGTGCAATCAAATCCACAGTTGGTTAAGAATAATCAAGCGACTTCTCAGAATAATAATGTGTAGAAGTTGATTAAGCATTTTATGGCTCAACAAGAATAGTTTACTTTAGACATAAAGACTCAACAGACACAGTTTGCAGCTGATTTGAAGAGTTAACAATTACTCTATGGAGTTATAGTTAGGTCAAATTGTAGAATCACAGAATACAAGGCCACAAAAAGTATTGCCTAGCGATACTAAGGCTAATCCTAAATAGGTGAATGCGGTTACAACAAGGAGTATGCTGTAAACTAAAGAGATGGTTCAAGAGTAGGATAATATTGCAGTCACTGATGACAGTTTGCAAGAGAATGCAGAAGTAGAAGTTAAGAAAAAAGAGGCAAGTGAAGAAATTTGTGTGGAGAAGAAGACTATCCCCTTACCCTTTCCTCAAAGGGCAAGGAAGTATCATGATAAAGCCAATTATAAGAAGTTTCTGGATCTTCTGAAACAAGTCAAAGTAAACCTTCCTCTTGTTGACAACCTGTAGAGTGTTCCAAAATATTCTAAATACTTGAAGGATATTATTGGCAATAAGAACCGTTTGACTGAATATGCTACAATTGCACTTACTCAAGAGTGTACGTCTAAAATTCATAATAAAATGCGCACGAATTTGAAGGATCCGGTTAGTTTCACCTTGCAGATTACCATTGGTCAGACTATTTGTGCACTTAGATTGTGTGACTTGGGTGCTAGAATAAATCGCATGCCCACATCATGGTACCATAAGATGGGTCTTGGGAGTCTTAAACCCACGACTATTATGTTGAAGTTGGCGGATAGGACACTTGCTAGACTAGATGGTATTATTGAAGATGTGTTAGTACAAGTGAGATCTTTAATATTTTTGGTGGATTTTGTGATTCTTGACTTTAAGGCTGATCCACTTATTCCATTTATTTTGGGATGACCCTTCCTAGAAATTGGACAGTCACTCATTGATGTGGCATATGGAAAACTAACAATGCAAGCGCATGATAAAATAGAGGTTTTTGATGTGTACAAAGCATTGAAACTACCATCCATATATGAAGAG
The DNA here is from genome assembly GCA_030864225.1 of Capsicum baccatum var. pendulum. Taxonomy (NCBI): domain Eukaryota; kingdom Viridiplantae; phylum Streptophyta; class Magnoliopsida; order Solanales; family Solanaceae; genus Capsicum; species Capsicum baccatum. Next base: position 166,964,070 of record CM061560.1, read on the forward strand.
TTGTCTTCTATATCAGTTATTGATCTTGCTTTAGATTGGCAGTTGTTATTATCTGATGATCCATCAGAGCAAGCTTTGATGGGTTATGATTTGCATAGAGATGTGGAAGCATTGGAATTAGTCCAGATTATGAATTTGGCAGTGATTAAGACAAATAAAGTGCCATTCAAGCCTTTAAATAGGCCAATTGGTCCCTCACCCAAGACTTCAGTAGAAGAAGCTCCTAACTTGGAGATTAAGGTTCTTATTCCATATTTACAATATGTTTTCTTGGTGATCAAGATACTTTGCCTATTATTTTGTCTACAGGAATATCAGATGTACAGGTAAAGAAAGCTGTAGCAATTCTTAAGAGGAGAAAAAAGGCGATTGGCTGGCAGATGTCTGATATTTCAGGAATTAATCCAGTATTTTGCATGCATAATATTTACATGAAAGAGGGTTATAGACCTAAAGTACAGCAACAATGAAGGTTGAATCCTATGATGAAGGAGGTGGTTAGGAAAGAAGTGACCAAGTAGTTAGATAGTGGTATTATTTACCTAATTTTCGATAGCAAATAGGTAAGTTCGGTGCACTGTGTACCAAATAAAGGAGGAATGACAGTAGTGACTAATGATGATAATGAGTTAATTGCCATATGTACAGTCATCGGTTGGAGAATATGTATAGATTATCATATGTTGAATAAAGCGACTCGTAAAGATCATTATCCAATTTCCTTCATTAACCAAATGCAGGATAAATTGGCGAGGCAAGAGTATTATTATTTTCTGGATGGGTACTATGGCTACAATACGATAAGTGTAGCACTGGAAGATCAAGAAAAGAACATGTTCACTTGTCCATATGGTACATATACATTCAGACGCATGCCCTTCGGCTTATGCAATGCACCTGCTACATTTTAGAGATGTATGATGGCGATATTTTCAGACATGGTGGAAGAATTTGTAGAGGTTTTCATGGATGATTTCTCTGTGTATGGTAATTCATTTAAAAAGTGTTTGTATAATCTCGACAGAGTTCTAGCTCAATGCAAAGAAACAAACGTAGTGTTGAATTCAGAAAAGTGCCACTTTAGGGTTAAGGAAGGAATTGTCTTAGGACATAAAATGTCATGCAAAGGGATGGAAGTGGACAAAGTAAAGGTTGAATTGATTGAAAAGTTTCCTCATCCAGTCACAATCAAAGGAGTGCGAAGCTTTCTGGTACATGTTGGGTTCTATAGATTTTTCATTCAAGATTTCTCAAAGATTGCAAGCCCCATGTGCAAATTATTATAGAAAGAATCTAAGTTTGAGTTCGGGGGTGATTACCATAAAGCATTTGAAAATCTTAAGGAGAAGTTGACAGAAGCACCTATTTTGATCGCATCAGATTGGGAGTTACCTTTTGAGCTGATGTGTGATGCTAGTGATATTGCAGTGGGAGTAGTTTTGGGTGAAATAAAAGATAAGGTATTTCACTCCATTTACTATGCTAGAAAAGTGTTGAATGATGCTCAATTTAACTACACAGTTACAGAGAAAGAGATGTTGGCCGTGGTATATGCATTTGATAAGTTTTGATCTTACTTAGTTGGTACCAAGGTCATTGTTCATATAGGCCATGCTTTCATTAAGTATCTTGTAAGCAAAAAGGATGTGAATCCATGAATAATTAGGTGGATTCTTCTACTTCAAGAATTTGATCTTGAGGTGTGAGATAGAAAGGGAGCCGAAAATCAAGTTGTTGATCACTTGTCATAGCTAGAAAATCGAGACCATATTATGGATAAATTTTTGAGTTCCTGATGAGAAGTCGTTTTCATTAGATGCAGTTGAGTTCCCATGGTATGATGACATTGTGAACTTGTTAGCCTGTGAGGTATACCCTCCTGAGGCCACCACACAACAAAAGAAGAAATTAATCCATGATTCTCGGTCATACATTTGGTTATGAACCGTACCTTTTCAAGCAGGGTCTAGATGGAGTTATTCGTAGGTGTATCCCAGAGATTGAATTTTCAAAGGTGTTATAAGATTGCCACTCATCTCCATATGGTGGACATCATGAGGGTGAGAGGACTGCAAGAAAAGTCATGCAATCAGGTTTTTTTTGGCCAACTCTATTGAAAGATACAGTGGCTTTTGTAAAGAATTGTGATCAATGTCAAAGGTTGGATACTATATCTAGGCGTCATGAGATGCCCCTCAACAATATTTTAGAAGTAGAAGTTTTTGACGTTTAGGGGATCAATTTTATGGGCCCATTCCTACCTTCGAAAGGTAATCTGTACAATCTTGTAGTGGTTGACTATGTATCTAAATGGGTGGAATCTATGGGGAGTCTGACCAATAATACAAGAGTGGCGCTGAAGTTTGTGAAGAAGAATGTATTTTCTAGATTTGGTACGCTAAAAGCGATAATTAGTGATGGAGGTACGCACTTTATCAACACCCGATTCAAAAATCTTCTTGCTAAGTATAGTGCTAGGAATAAGGTTTCCACTGCATACCATCTTCAAATGAGTGGACAAGTAGAGGTTGGGAGAATAAGTAAATACTTTAGAAGACCGTGAATGGGAAGCAAAAAGATTGGGCGGATAAGATAAATAATGCACTTTGGGCATATCGAATAGTATACAAGACGCCTATTTGGACATCTACATATCCCTTGGTGTATGGTAAGGAGTGTCATCTTTCTGTAGAGTTGGAACACCAAGCATATAGGGCGGTGAAGAAGCTAAACTTTAAGATGACTGTCGCAGAGGAAAGAAGGTTATTGCAACTAAATAAACTTGATAAATTTAGACTCCACGTCAACAAAAATGCCAAGTTCTACAAGGAGAAGACGTAAAGATGGCATAACAAGCAAATTAAAGCTAGGGAATTTGAACCCGAACAACTTATGTTGTTGTTTAATTCATGGCTTAAGTTGTTTCTGGGTAAATTACGATCGAAATGGTCTAAAACGTTTGAAGTGGTGCGTATGACACCCCATGGAGCTGTGGAGTTGTGTAATAAAGAGAAAACGGAGAATTTCCTTATGAATGGACAGCTTGTAAAGCATTATTGGGCGGATAATCCGGATAAGCACAAGGAATTTATCACTTTTGCAGATGAGTGATGATGAGCTGAGTCGTACCATAACGTAAAATAAGGCTCTATGTGGGAGGCAATCCACACATGTATTGTAATAAGTAGTTTAATTTTTAATTAGTAAAATCAAAATGAAAAGAAAAGTACAAGAAGATGAGTTGTGCCACGACCAAAACTAAGGCACTGAGTGGGAGGCAACCCACTTTTACTAATAATATTTGTTGTTTTTATTTGAAATTATAGCAAATTCCAAAGTGAGATAAGAAGATTACCACATTTGAGGAAAGCAATCAGGTTTGCAAAATGATATATGTAAGTAGGGATCTTCTCAAGTAAGAAAAAAGTGAAAATTACACAAGGAAATTTGATTTTAAAGAATGGCGCGATGAAGAATTGGGTAGATTGACAATTGCCAAATTCCAATAAGGATCCGTGATTTCCATCGAGATGCATAGAAGTGTAATTTGACAATTGTCAAATTCTAGTGGCCTGTCGCGATATCAGCGAGACACATAACTTGGAAAATTGACAATTGTCAAGATACAATGACTTGACATTAAATTTAGCATGTCGCGGTGAATGGCTAAATGAAAATTGGCATTCTCTAGTAGGTCTATGCGATCCTACCACATCACGGAGGGGTTAAAATCGGGCATAAATATTAAATTAAAGCTAACCCGACCCGTTCCTCTATAAATACCCCCTCAAAACCTTAAACCCTTTTTTTCCCTCAAGCGCTACCCTCGCACCCTTTCCTCCTCCTAATATTCTAAATTTTTCCCCAACTTTCATCCTTCATTCAACCTTTGAGGTATGTGCTTAAAGATTTAAATTTATTTTTTTCTTTTTGTGTCTTATGATGTTGGCTAGCATTTTGGGGTATGATCTTGTTTTTCCTTATCATAGTAGTTGTGAATTTTAGCATTACCCATCTCATATTGTCTTGCAATCTTTGTGACATCTTAATCTAGTCGTTAGAATTCTGAATTAATTAGATGATAAACAAACGGTTATATGCAGTTGGCATTTTGGGAAAGTGTTTTTTCAAATGTGATTTGCGAGTTCAGGGAATGTAGGGGCATTGTATCTAGATGTGCGAAGAAAGAGGGTTTAAAAAGTTGGGGGTAATTTTATTCTAGATGAAACTATGTTGATTATGTTCCTAATTTCCACTGTACATATACCATTTTTGTCTGAAGTTAGTTGATTTAGTCAACTTTTAGGAAAATACTCTTTTGATGCGTGATATTATAGAAACATAATCTCGTTCATAGTCTCTTATTGAGTAATTAGATGGGAATAGATGAGACGGTGTTGTGTACTGAGGAAATAACTAAGACGGAAGTGTCTTGAAGACTAATATAATGTCTTTAAATGTGATAATAAGGTCAATAAAGGGAAGTCTGATTATCGTGGATTTTCAGGCATGTGTTCTAGATAACGACTAAGTGTGGGGTAGAAATTCACCCATAATACACTCGTAGTTTAGCTAGTCCCAAGTTTAACATACTCAAATGTTTGTTGCATTTTTTGTATTACAGGAATTATAGAACCACAACCAATCAAAGGCAAGGCAAAGACAGGACCTTCTTCACCTTCTAGGAAGAGAAACGGACCATCTGAAGGTCAACTGACTAGGGTGCCTAAGGCCCCACCACTTTAATGGGGGAAGGTTAACAAATTTGGATTCAAAGTTGTATGCAAGGATGGAAAGCAGTGGTATTCCAAGTATATGGATACCAAGTACATCCCGGAGGTATACATTGATCATGCCAGCCTCATGAGAGAATATCCGTCCATGGTATGAAGAATTGAGGCAAACAACATAAATTTCATCTTCCATCAGCCGACTGGGTGTAATTTACACTTCGTTAGAGAATTTACGCCAATTAAGACCCTAGTCATCCTAATCATTTGCTGAAGGTTTGCGGAAAAGTAATTCTTTTCACTGTTGCTTATATTAATGACTTGTTGGATATACCAAAAGCCAACCCAAATTTTAGTAGGTAGTTTATTATTTCTTCTCTGTATGCGCATATCAGGCATTTATTGTATGGTCAGTGATCCTCAGCTCGTTGGACTAGGCCTCATATTATAGGTTTGCATTGTTCCTTCTCTTATGCTCAGATGAGCAAGGAAGCAAGGATATGGGGTCATATTATTTATTTATACTTGATTTAATGCAAGCATATGACGGAGTTTACTCATGATAGGGTATGTTTGATCTATGCCCTGATGTGTCCTGATGTGAAGATAAATGTGGGTAATGTGATTTTTTCTTCAATAAAGAATGCGGGGCATAGTTTTGGGTTTGGAGATTTGGTTACTAGATTTTTGTAAAGGCACAGGGTGGATGAAGAGGAGCTGGATTATAAGCTCGAGGTTATTACTCGCCTTATGGATATAACTACTACAAGGAGCACATCTGGGGCAATTGGCCTAATTTTAACCATGCTGGAGCGACAGGCGAGGACTGATGAGGTACTGGAAAGGCTGTATGGTCTTATGATGATATTGTCGAAGATGGGAGGTAGACCAGCTACACTAGAAGAGCTCCATGTTGTAGAGCTCGATTATTTACCCGGCCACCATTCTAGGATTATGTTGAGGATTGACCTAGATTTTGTTGAGCCGGTTGATGATGATATACCAACTGATGAAGAACACAGGTGCAGAGATTCAGACATGCACTCGGATGATAAGGACAAGTCTAATGGTGATGGAGTTGATGATGATGATAATGATGTAGAGAGAAATCATGAGGATATGACTGTCATAGTCCTGTTTGAGTATGCAACACCCTTTATTCAAGTACGTGTATTGGTGTATTCAAGTACATGTATTGGTCTTATTTCTATGGAATTAATTTTTTTATTTTATTTATACCGGAATTTGCCCGTCGATGGTTCCATGCGAAGGTTATTGAATAAGCTTTCCAACGATATAAGGATTTCCAAAAACGAATAGGTTTCAGATATAATCGAGCACGTTCAAAACTATAACATGGTGGCCGGGATATTTGGGAATAGTAAATATGCAGGAAAATTTCCTGCACACAAACTACTGAGGCGAGTCAAATTTTTGGTCAACTTTGAACGATTATAACTCCTTTAATATAATGAAATAGGAGAGCTGCGACCTATGAAAAGAAAGATCTTTGAGTCTTCTTTCCAATTCAATTGGTTTCATCCAAATCCAACGTCTGAGTAAGGAGTTATACTCGTTTTACTTAAGCCTATCAAAATAGATTTTTAGGGTCAACTTCAAACGACCATGACTCCTTGTACAGGTCAAACTGGCCAGCCTAATGGTCACAGTACAGTACAGTAATGATTGCAAAGATGATAAGAATGAAGGTAAAGTGATTGAATAAATACAATGTACAGATTGTCACAAGTTCTAGTAAGTGTGGTCCACTCCAATTATGATTTGTTCACTTGTTTCTGATTTCTATTGAGCTCTTATATAATATGTGATTATCTGCATCTTTACATACTCAGTACATATTTAGTAATGACGTCCCCCATTGGGGACCTGCATTTCATGCTGCAAGCACAGGTACCTCAGCTCATACATTGCACAAGTAGGAGCCAGGATATCCAACTGCTTTTGGTGAGCTCCAGTTTACTTTGGGGGTTTCCGTGTCATATCCGATCACTTTTGGTATTTTATAGAAGTTAGTTATATGGCGGGGTGTGTCCCGACCTTATTTAAACTCTGTGTATTGTCTAGAGGCTTTGTAGACCTAATGTACAGTCAAGGTGGTTAATGTACAGTCAAGGTGGTGTTTTGTTAATAGACGTGATGGCTCCAACGGCCAAGTATTGTATATACATATATATGTGTGCTCGATCTTATACAGGTGATTATTTCATTTTATATGTGACATGATGCTGTCTGAATTTTGGGTTGTCATAGATGTATGCATGGGAAGTATAAGGTTATGATCTTGTTCTCCCGGGCTCCTCGGTTACGGTTGCAAATCCTCCCTAATAGGATTTGAGGCATGACAATAGTGGTATCAGAGAAGTTCGTCCTAGTGAGTCTACAAAACAGTGTCTACGTAGAGTCTTGTTTATCGGTGTGTCATGCACCGCATCTATAAATAGGAGGCTATGGACATTTAGGAATTATTTCTTTTCTTCATGTCTTAGATCGTGCGATAGAGCCTATATTGTATATGAATTCATAGTTGACCACTGAATCCATTTGTTTCTCTTATTATAATAATGATGTCGGTTACCAAAAGCAAGAATACCGATAAACAAGTTGATGTGGCTGCCAAATAGGGTACTATAAGTCACCCACTATACCAGCTAATCAAAGTGAGGCTCCAGCTGAGCATGCATCAGAAACTTCTTCCACTCCAGAAGAAATAAGAGGAGGAGAACTATATCCCAAGAGCAACCTATTAATGTTGCTGATCAAGATCTTAGAAATGCAGTGCAGCTTTTGACTCATATAGTTGCTGGGCAAACTCAATGGCAAGCCACTCCTACCACGGGTCCTAGTGGTACAGATAGGGTGGCTAGCATTTAAGCACAGGATTTTCTTAAGATGGATCCTCCCACTTTTACTAGATCAGATCTTAATCAAGACCCACAGGACTTTATTGATTAAATTCAAAGGGCCTTAGATGTTATGCATGTAACGGGTATAGAGACAGTGGAGTTAGCGGCATATAGATTTAAAGGGAGGGCTATATATTGGTATGAGGACTGGAAACTATCTAGGGGAATTGATGCACCCCCAGCTACTTGGAAAGAGTTCAAAGAGGAATTTTTTGATCATTATCTTCCATTCGAGATTAGCCAGGCCCATGCAGATTAGTTTTTAAATCTTCATCAGGGGAATATGATCGTGAGGGAGTACAGTCTCTAATTTAATTCCTTGTCGAGATATTCTCCTAATGTTGCAGCTACTATGGATGACAGATTTCATTAATATATGGATAGGATGGATCCATATCTGGTTAGAGATTGTACTATTGTCGCTTTGAACAAAGATATGGACATAGAGAGGATCCAAGTTTTTGCACAGAAAATACAAGATCAGAGGCAGAGGAGAAGAACATAGGAATTAGAAAGATGATATTCCAAGAGGGCCAGATCTAATGGGCAGTTCATGGCATCCCAAAGAGGGTTAAGACCATAGTTTTATGCTAGACCACCTAGGCCATTATCTTTTTATTCTGCATCTAGTGCCCCACCACAGTTCCAAGGGTCCAGAGGAAATCAATTTGGGCACAGAAGTGAGAGTCGGAGTTTGCGGATAGTAGGGTACCAAGGAAAAGGGAATATGAGCCAATTGAGACCTCCCCGAGAGCCATGCAATAAATGTGGAAGGTATCATTTGGGCACATGTCGGCTAGGGATCAATGTTTGATTTTTGTGGGTATGTTGGGGTATATGATGAGAGAATGCCCACAAAGGGGCATAGGGGGTATGGTATGACCTATGGGGTCATTTATTCATCATCATCATTGATGCCTTATTCAGGAAGGGGTGCACCACCAATGGGTCGTGTTAGAGGTGATAGAGGAGCCACGAGTTCTAAAGGGGCTTAAAATTGTACGTATGCTCTAGCAGATGGACAGATTTTAGAGGCTTCCTCAGATGTGGTTACGGGTACATTGTCTATCTTTTCATTCGATTTATATGCTTTAATTAATCCCGGTTCTACATTATCTTATATTACTCCATTGGTTTCTATAGAGTTCAAAAGAATACCCGAACTATTAGTTAAGCCATTTGAAGTATCCACACCAGTTGGGGAATCTATTATAGCTAGAAGGGTTTACCAAAACTGCATAGTAACTATTTGTGGTCGTAATACGATGGCTGATCTTGTGAAGTTAGAAATGGTAGATTTTGATATTATAATGGGTATGGATTGGTTGGCGTCTTGTTATTCCACAATTGATTGCTGCATGAAAAAGTATATTTCTATTTTCCAAATGAATCAGTCCTTGAATGGAAAGGTGAAATTAGCGCGCCAAGAGGTAGATTTATTTCTTATTTTAAGCTAAGAAGAATAATTTCCAAGGGATACATATATTATTTAGTTAGAGTAAGGGATACAGAAGCAGAGCCACAAACTCTTCACACTGTTTCGGTGGTAAATGAATTTTCTAATGTATTTCCTAAAGACCTTCCAGGTTTGCCTCCTGATCGAGAAGTAGAGCTTGGTATTGATGTAATACTAAGAACCCAACCAATCTCTATTCCTTTGTATAGAATGGCCCTAGCAGAATTACGAGAATTGAAAGAGCAATTAAAAGATTTGCTAGAGAAGGGATTCATAAGGCCTAGTATGTCCCCCTGGGGAGAACCAGTGTTATTTGTGCGCAAAAAGGATGGCTCGCTGAGGATATGTATTGATTATTGACAATTGAATAAGGTGACTATTAAGAATAAATATCCTCTCCCAAGAATTGATGATTTATTTGATCAGTTACAGGGCGCCAAGTGCTTTTATAAGATTGATTTGAGGTCAGGTTACCACCAAGTGAGGGTCTAAGAGAAGGATATACCCAAGACAGCTTTCTGAACATGGTATGGTCATTATGAGTTTCTAGTTATGTGATTTGGGCTAACAAATGCACCCGCAGCTTTATAGATTTGATGAATAGGGTGTTTAAGCCATTCCTGGATGTATTTGTTATAGTTTTTATAGATGATATTCTAGTTTATTCTAGATCAGAAGAGGACCATGCCAATTACTTACGACAGGCATTGTAGACTCTTCATGATTGTAAGCTTTATGCAAAGTTCTCTAAATGTGAGGTTTGGTTAAAGTCGGTGGCATTTTTCGGTCATATTGTATCTAGTGCAGGGATAAAGGCTGATGCTCAAAAGATAGAAATTGTGAAGAACTGGCCAAGGTCTACAATGCCTATGGAGATTTGTAGTTTTCTCGGGTTAGCTAGTTATTATAGAAGGTTTGTTAAAGGTTTTTCTTCCATTTCAGCACCCTTAACCAAGCTAACCTATAAAGCATCCAAATTCCAATGGAATGATGCCTGTGAGAAGAGTTTTCAAGATTAGAAGAACAAGTTGATTTCTACACCCATGTTGGTACTTCCAGAAGGCACCGAAGGGTATACAGTGTATTGTGATGCTTCCAAAATTATTTTAGGATGTTTATTGATACAGCATGGTAAGGTAATAGCATATGCTTCTAGACAATTACGGCCACATGAGAAAAATTATCCTACACACGATATTGAGGTGGCAGTAGTTATTTTTTCTTTAAAGATATGGTGCCACTACTTATATGGGGTTAATGTTGATATATATACTAACCATAAGAGCTTGCAATATATTTTTAATCAGAAGGATCTAAATTTAAGGCACCGGAGATGGCTTGAACTATTAAAGGAATACGACGTTGATATCTTATACCATCCAGGGAAATCAAATGTGGTAGCTGATGCGTTAAGTTGTAAGGCTATGATGGAGCCTATATAAAGGCAAGGGATGATTAAAGATCTTCACCAGTTAGCTAGTTTGGGAGTTCGCCTTCTTGAAACTCTGGATAAAGAGCTTATCGTACATAATACTGCGGAATCTTCATTAGTAGCTGAAGTGAAAGAGAAGCAATATGCAGATCCAATTTTATTACAGCTTAAGAAGAACGTTCAGAGTGGTATGACCAAGGCATTTGAGCTTACGTGAGAAGGAGTACTTCAATGCCAAAACCGATTGTGTATGCCGGATTTAGACGGGCTAAGAAAGAAGATTATGACAGAGGCACATTATTCAAGGTATTCCATTCATCCAGAATCAACCAAAATGTATCAAGATTTGAAAGATATGTATTGATGGAATGACATATAGAAGAGCATTGCAGAATTTGTAGATGAATGTCCAAATTGTCAAAGAGTTAAAGTTAAGCACCAAAAACTCAGAGGTTATATACAATGCATTGATTTTCCAAGCTGGAAGTGGGACATGATCAACATGGTTTTTGTTATTGGTTTGCATCGTACATCCCAGAAGTTCGACTCTATATGAGTGATTGTTGATAGTCTTACCAAATTCGCATATTCCCTACCAATTAGGACCACTTAAAAACAGTTGAAGAGTATGTGAAGCTATACATTAATAAGATAGTCTGATTACATGGAGTTCCAATTTCTATTATATCAGATCGGGCAACCCAATTTATCGCAAATTTTAGAATTTTTTTTAGAGGTGTTTGGGAACACAAGTGAAGTTGAGTACAACTTTTCACCCTCAAACAGATGGACAAGCAGAACATACCATCCAAACATTTGAAGATATGCTACGATCTTGTGTAATATATTTTAAGGGCAACTGGGATGATCAATTACCTCTTATTGAGTTTTCCTACAATAATAGTTATCATTCAAGTATCAAAATGGCACCATATGAAGCTTTATATGGAAAGAAGTGTAGATCACCAATAGGATGGTTTGAAGTAGGTGAAACTCTTTTGTTTAGACCGGATATTGTTTATCAAGCCATAGAGAAGGTTAAAGTAATTCAGCAATAACAGAAAATAGCCCAAAGTCGACATAAGTCATATGCGGATAGTAGAAGAAGAGGGCTAGAGTTTTCTATAGGTGATTGGGTATTTTTGAAGGTATCACCAATGAAAGAGGTAATGATATTTGACAAGAAAGGGAAGTTGAGTCCACGTTATATAGGCCCATATAAGATCACTCGAAGGTTTGGACAAGTTGTATATGAATTAGAGCTACCCCAAGAGCTCTCATCAGTACATCTGGTATTTCATGTGTCAATGCTTCAAAAGTGCATCGGAGATCCATCACATATCACTTATACTAAGGATGTGCAAGTTGTGGAAGATCTTGCCTAAGAGGAAGTGCCTATTGCTATTCTAGATCGCTAAGTTAAGAAGATGAGAAATAAGGAGACAGCATTTGTGAAAGTACGTCGGAGAAATCGTCAAAGGAAAGAGATTACATGGGAAGCTGAGGAAGCAATGAAATCTAAGTACCCTTATTTGTTCAAAGATGAAGAGAAAGTTCAAGAAACGGAGTTAGAACATTAACAAGTAAGTTTTTTTTATATATGCATAGTATTTATGTGATGGTGTGAATATTAATGATGGAATTGAACTTGTTTCGGTTGAATAACTACGCTAACATTTGAGGACGAATGTCCTAAAGGTTGGAAGGATGTAAACCCCCATATTCAAGTACGTGTATTGGTGTATTCAAGTACGTGTATTGGTCTTATTTATATGGAATTAACTTTTTTATTTTATTTATATCGGAATTTACCCGTCGATGGTTCCATGTGAAGGTTATTGAATAAGATTTCCAACGATATAAAGATTTCCAAAAATGTATAGGTTTCGGATATAATTGAGCACGTTTGAAACTATAAAACGATGTCCGGGATATTTCGGAATAGTAGATGTGCAGGAAAATTTCCTGCACACAAACTACTGAGGCGAGCCAAATTTTTAGGTCAACTTCAAATGATCATAACTCACTTCATAGAATGAAATGGGAGAGCTGCAACCTATGAAAAGAAAGATCTTTGAGTCTTCTTTCCAATGCAATTGGTTTCATCCAAATCTAACGTCTAAGTAAGGAGTTATACTCATTTTACTTTAGCCTAACAAAATAGATTTTTAGGGTCAACTTCAAACGACCATAAATCCTTTTACAGGATGAACTGGGTAGCCTAATGGTCACAGTACAGTAATGATTGCAAAGATGATAAAAATTAAGGTAAAGTGATTGAATAAATACAATGTACAGATTTTCACAAGTTCTAGCACATGTGGTCCACTCCTATTACGATTTATTCACTTGTTTTTTATTTCTATTGAGCTCCTATATCATATGTGATTATCTATATCTTTACATACTCAGTACATATTTTGTACTGTGCTGCAGGCATAGGTACCTCAGCTCATACACCGCATAAGTTGGAGCCAAGATATCCAGCAGCTTTTGGTAAGCTCCAGTTTGCTTCAGGGTTTTTCATGTCATATCGAGTCACTTTTGGTATTGTATAGAAGTTAGTTATATGGCGGGGTGTGTCCCGACCTTCGTTAAATTTTGTGTATTTTCAAGAGGCTTTGTAGACCTAATGTACAGTCAAGGTGGTATTTTGTTAATAGATGTGATGGCTCCAACAGCCAAGTATTGTATATACATATATATGTATGCTCGAGCTTATACAGGTGATTATTTCCTTTTATATGCGACATGATATTGTCCGAATTTTGAGTTGTCATAGAGGTAATCATGGGAAGTATAAGGTTATGATCTGGTTCTCTCGAGCCTCCTCATTTATGGGTGCCAATCCGCCCCAATAGGATTTGAGGCATAACAGAGTAACCAGGGAGTATACTGCCACCCTACCATAGGCTTATTTGGAAGCACTGGGATAATGCTTTATTTAATTGTGGGGTAGTGGGTTTGTACTCTATTTCATCTTCGTTCTTTCATTATGGCTGAACAATTTTATTTTCTTTTTTGTTGCTTTTACAAGTACTAGCTATTCGAAACACTGGTCTATAATAGTTAGTCACTTTGTGGATTGCAATTTTCCCTCTTTGGCATTTATCGCATGTTGCTTCAGTTTAAAGTATTATTTTATTGTTATTTTTTCCCTCATTGGCAAGTTTAAGTTTCAAGTAGTTTAAGTTTCAAGTAGTATAACATGGTCAATTGCCATCCCCTATGATAGATGGATGACGACTGTCTTAAAAGGAGTGGTCGTAGGATGTAAAGAATAAATGAGAACCTAATCACTATCTTAGAGGAGTGTGTGGAATGGGCCATCTTCACAGTAATGGAAACTAAATTGAGTATAAATAAGCACAAGAGTGTTTTTATTTGAGTATTGATGATTTAATCTCGATAAATGAAATTTGATGTATTGCTTGATTTTGAATTTAATAAGAACATGATTAGGAATGTTGGTTTGATTCTGTGCATACACTGTGAGTGTGAGGATTTGTGTATATTTTACATGAATAGAATATACACTGTGATTCCATGCATACACTGTGAGTGTGAGGATTTGTGTATATTCTACATAAATAGAAATGACTAGAACTTGCCCGATGTGTTTATAAAGCAAAATAAAAGGTGTTGGGTATAAGAAGTGATGTAGGCATTTCTTTGATAGCTGTGTTTCTAACTTAAATAGACCTACCTTAGTGCATAGTCTTAGTCAGCCCCGTTGAGCCTTGAGCCTCTTTCTTTGGTAGTCTGTTATGTAACCCTATTTTTTCTTTGCTAAAGCATAATTTGATCCAAATGATCTCCTGAGCGTGTTAACATAATACTAGGAAGAGATTAAGAGCGTAAATGGGGAGGATAAAATGGTAAAAATTTAATGCCCCCAAAGTAGTTGTTTATTGATGTTTAAAGATTTTGGGGTAATTGGGAGTTAATAAATAGAAATGTTCCAATGAGCTTGTTTTGGCTCTGGTCCAGTTGTATAATGTACACCTTAATAACGGTTTTCGCTTACGTTAAGAGTGGCTATAATAGGGGTGCATAACATGAAATTGGTTTAAAAAAAAGAGAAGTGTATGGAAGAAATGACTAATACTTCCAACCCAGATTAAAGAAATAAGCTAATTGAAAAAAGAGTTGAAAAATGAAAAAATGGGGAGAAAATAGAAGGATAAATTGGTGTTGGAGAATAGAGTTAAGTGAGAATTCTTGTACTAAAATACTTAGGACCAATGGTCACTATTTCCCCAAATAGTACCCACCTATCCCCAAGCCTTTATTACCACCCAAAAAAGACCTAGTTGATCCTTCACCTAAACATCCGACTATTAGTGGAGTAGAACACTAAGGGCAAGTTTATGGTTCATTCACTAGATTGTATGAATTCTTTGTTGAGAGCGAGTGATTTGATGTTAATACTCTCCATTTTACATAGATATTAGTATGAGTAAATATGGGGAAATTTTCTTAAGTGAGGATGCACACGGATGAAAGCCGGATTACTTATTGTGTTTCTTTGATTGAGCTTACCGACATGTTAGAAATTCATTATTGAGATAGAAAAATTTATACTAAATTACCTCATATGCTAAAATTATTTTGACATGATGATGTAAGAATACACTATTGCAAAGTGTAAGTGCCCATTGCAACATAACTTTGAGAGTGTGAAATAAAGAGAAAGTAATTATGCTTTTGAATTCATGTGTTCGAGAACGAATAAGATTTTAAGTATAGGGTGGTGAACTTCGGCATATTTATATGCTCAAAGCACCAATATGCACCCAAATTTAGACTTAGTTCAAGAACTTTTGTATGAATTCTTAAGTATAATTCAACTTTTATTCTGTTTTATGCCTAATGGTTATGATTAGTACTTTCAGGTAAAAAATTATAAAGAATTGTGCCCATTTGAAGACACTAGCGTCGCGCTACCCAATAAAATAGCAATGATCAAATTCCAGTGAAGGTTCGCAAAATCAACGCATCATGGAGAGGGATAAATTCTCACTTGGTACTTTCCAGTACAGGTCCATGAAACCACCGCGTCATGGAACAGTTTCACTTATAAAATTTTGTGACCTGAAAGTTTAGCGCGTTGCAGAGATTGGATATTTCACAATTTTCCAAATCCAGGGGCTCACCATGATAGTGTTGTGTCGTGGTGAGGGTACATTTTACAATTGCAAAGGAATACTTGAGCTCCGTAATTGCCCAAATTTTAATAAAAATAACAATTAAATGCATGGCGCGATGCGCCGTGGGGCAAAATTTGAAATATTTTAAGTGTTTTATCCCAGCTATAAAAGAAAAAATCCAAGATAATTTTAGGGGACTTTTGGCAAGCATAGCAGCGGTGAAAAAAGAGAAACTTCTCTCTTTTAGGGTTCTTAGACATTCTTTCAAATTTCTTTACTTCAATACTTGTTTTGGGTATGATCTATTACTTATTTTGGATGATGAATTCAAACTTGAGTAGCTAAACACCCTATTTTGGGGGTTGAGGCTAAGAACATGATTACTCTTTTATATTCTTATTCATAGTTTCTTTTTGGATTATCATCTCGATTATTCTTAATTTCTTAAGCTTAGTATTTTAGTGATTGGCCATCATTAGAATAAATTTATGTTTCTATGTTCATCCGGGAGAAGAATCGTAGGATATAACAAAGAAATTAGGGAGTAAGGTTCTTATTCTTTTATGAAATAAGGGATTTCAATTAGCATCTAGGATAGGGATATGCCTAGAAGCCTTACTTGGTTCATGTGCAAGAAAACAACCTTATGAATCTAGAATAATTATTGTATCTCTGTGGGAGTTGTAGCTACAACATTCAATAGATAAAAGATTTGAGGTCGGGAGACCAAGATCGTTGCACAAACCTTGCGAATCATCAACCCGATAACCAATTAGACTTTGATAAGAATAGAGAATTGTATGATTTTATGATCATTGCATAAACCTTGCAAACCATCCTCATTATTGATTACAACCGTTGCTTGATTTGCTTTAGTCATCACTAATTATTTCTTGTTTAGCAATTTACATTTTATTTATAAATCAAAATCATCTTAATACCTTCAAGAACTTAATACCCAATTGTCTTAAACTAAAGATTGAATAATTTTTTAGTTTATTGACCCTTGTGGGAATGATATCTGACTCTAAGTCATTATATTACTTACACGATCACATACGCTTGCGTGTGCGTAGAGATGCAACAGTACGCATAGGCTCGGCTAGGTATTTGGTTAACCAAAATAACTGGTTACTAGCATTGTTGTTGATATTATTGTTATCATTATTATAATCATTATTATGGCTAGTTTATAGTAGATTGATCATTGATTTGGCATCAATATTCGACGTATGTTTTTAGCCTCTTCTATCTTACAATTAGCATTATTATGAACGTTTATTTCATGTTTGGACAAATGGATTAGAAACCCTGAGTATGTTAGTACTAAATCCCGATAGGAGTATAATGAGGCATTAAAATAAATATATGATGACATAGGTTGTACCTCAATATGATCTTAAATCTATATATACATATGCATATCCAGCTATTTATAGCTATGGTGTTACTGTATATCCCTTTCTTCATCTGTTCATATTGAATATTCATTCCTTAGCCTTGTAAATTGATATATATATATTTATATAATCTTCCTTTGCCCTTTATTCGTATATTGGCTAGGGATATACAGTATAGTGTTGATATTTCTGAGTATGGATTGAATAGGATAGTTCATCCTTGATACCTTCTTAACCTTATTATATTAGTCTATTGGACATGAATAGAATAGGTTATCCTTAGTATATCATTGGCTATTTTCCGGTTGCTAAACACTAGCTGTAGTTTTTATTTGTTTATATGTTATATATATATATATATGTTTTATCTTTGGAGATCAGTCGGCAGTTGCCAATTGAGTACTATTAGTTTGGTACTTATACTACACTTCTGCAACCTATAGATCATAGTACGGGTTATCTCCATTGATGTGTGCATTGTATGGAGCAGCCATAGTTTGGAGACTTAGAGTGAGCTCCTGGCATTCGGAGTATTACTTATCTCTCTCTTATGTATTAGACTAGTCTTTATGTTGTATTCAGAGATAAGTTGTATCAATGTAATCTATTTCATCTATTCTACTTTTGTACTCTTATATGATATTAGAAGCTCTTGTACTAATACCACCAGGTTTTAGGATTATATTATGTAATTGTTTCTTTATTTTATCCATTATGCGATTCTTTTCTTTACATATTCGGTAGTCCATTACTAGTCATTCTAGACTATGGTTTTGGCGTGCCTACTAGTGGGTTATGGTAGGCACCATCATGACCTAAGATATTATGTCATGACAAATAGGTATCAAAGCCTAGGTTTCACCAATATGTTAGTAAAGAGCAAAGGTTAGTAGAGTCTTTCAAATCAGTGTGGAGACGTTTGTAACCTATCTTCGGTAGGCTACAGAGATATTTAAGAAAATTCACTATTGACTCCTTATTGTGTGTCCGCATTACTATGAACCTCGAACATATTCTTTGACTTTATTATATCCTTAAAGGATAATGTGATATTATCGATAGATGCAGGTGAGACTTCGACATAAATTTCCAAAGCTTCAGAGAAACATTGGACTAAAGAGTTAAAGATGGATGCCAAAAATTTTCAGCGGCAGCTAAAAGGTTTTTATGTCCCACTTAGGCTCTATTAAGCTTATGACTACTTCATCCCTTTAAAGTTCAGCATTGGGGACTCGAGTCATGATTACAGATTTCTCTCAATCGTGGATAGCAATTGAGTTATCGAGAAGATTTTAGATGAGAGTTGGGTCTATTGGTGTTCCTCAAGGTTCCTTGTTAGTTTCTAAATACAAGTTTAGGTATCTCGAGCAGGCCAAACTAATTGGGATGCTATATCATTCTATGTTAGACATAGTGCATAAATGTGTAAGGGAACTAGTATTGTCACTTTATTTGGCATCGGAGCACTTGATACCAGTTGGGTCTTTCTTTTCTCAAACTATTGATTATGAGAGGGCCATAGAGAGAGGGTGTATTGAGACTTATAAAAGTATGGGCAAGAGTCCATCCCATCAGTATAGTGTGATTGGTACTTTCTAGAAGTGAGGATCCTTTTGGTATAATTTAGCTTTACTTGCAGCCTATCAGCTCTATGTAGATAGTATTCTAGACTTTCAGTAATTCTCAAATTAATCGTGATGATTATAGTAGACAAAGTCCCCATCGAATCTTGCGGAGTTTTGGTATTGGTATTTATGCTATGAAGACCATTCTGGATTATGAGGGGTAGTATTTCAAAATATTTTAGTATCTTATTTTGGTGGTGCCATAATGAGACACTAGTTTAGAGAGTACCCTAGATATAAGTATGTTAATTAGATGGAGTCAGCATACATTCCCTGCTAGCCTAGAGTTTAGAAGATAGGCTATGGTTGTGGGAAGAATGGATATGCTACTAGAGTGTTCTTTCCAGCATCAGTTGGCCAGCCATTTAGGCTCAGTTTGTGTTCTTAACATGTTGGAGCTTCAGGAGATTACTACGACTGTAAAGATACCAACTATTAGTCAAAAGAGTGTCCCCGACGTAGGATCACTAGTCTCTCAGCTTATTTAGATCAGCCTCATGATATTGTGGTATCTCAATTAGAGATAGTGCGTTTGGCACCTCAGTTGATGATTTAGTTGGTCGGTTCAAGTTTGGACCCGTTCAAATTGACTCATCTTATACCTATTAGGTATGTGACTATGGATTTCACCATGATAGGTATACTTTATTTCCCCACATTTATCTTTCATTATGTGTACTAGGGTTTCTATAACTATTGATTATTATATGCTTTGGTGAGTTCATAATGATTATTTTGTGCCTTGTCATTGAACTTATGATTATGTGATGACTCCGTGGTTTATTTTTTTTAGTATTGGATGGAGTAGATATTTTTTAATATTTTTCCCATATGGGTGTAGCTTTTGGGTTTGAGTTATATTTATCTTGGCACATTGGCCTTATTGTGGCCCTTTGGTGGTACATGATATTGATGTTCATTTTGGTATCACCTATTCATTATATTGTTGTTGCTATTGCTATCACTGCTTGAGGTTATTGATATTATTGCCTGATGAAATTAATCCTCACTGTGTAGTTTTATAAACTAGTGTTATCTAGTTAGGATTTTATTTTCTTGTGATATTTATTCAGTGGCTCGAGAAGATATAACCTGATTTCATAATTTCCTTTTAAATAGCATGGTAAGGTTTATTATTTTCCCTCTTGGTTAGCTGTGTTAGATTAATTCAGGGATAAATTATGGTGTCGAATGTAAGTTGACCTTTTGTGGTTCTGTATGACTCTAGAGTTGGCAATTTAATTATATTGCCCATATTGAGTTTGAGATTCTTAGACTTGCCTACTGGGTTGCTAAGGATTTTGTATTGACAATTTTTTCCTATTTAGCCTAGTTGTGAAATTGACCAGTTTGAGGTACATTCATCATCTGTGGATATTTCATAGCCCGATAGTGCTTTCGATATTAGGATTGAGATGTCCTAAGTTTTTCTCTAAGACTTATTAGGTTTGTTCCCTTGTGATGATTGCCCTTGTTATTAGTGTGTAGATTAGAAGCTCCTTTTATGCTGTGATATGGTTTTATCAGTGGAGTTGGAGAGGCAGGTGGCCTTTTCTATAATCGCTTCTTGAGCTGGAAAATTGGAAGTTCTTCATCTCAAGTTGTTGATTTTCTGGTGGCAGCCTTGCCTTCAACCTTGGTTTTGAGATTGGCATATTTCTTCTTCAATGATGGGATTCTTGGGTGGATTCAGTAATTCCCTATTTTAGAGTTTCTTCTGCCTAATGAGGCTTGGTGGAGTGTTTCTCCTTAATGATAGGTGCCTATGGCTATTCTTGTCATGATAGAGTGTCAGATTGATGGTTGTTCGCTAAAAGCTATATTTATCTTAGTTGCAAAAGTTTTTGCCAATTCTATGGCGGTTTGCAGTTTTGGGTAGTTTTAAGTATGATTTGATAGTTCATGACCTCCAGTAGATATGGAGTGGATTATTTGAATTCCTTAGCCAGTAATTTATCCTTTGGAATGGTTTCTATTTTGTGGCTATAGTTTGTTCCTTTTATTTGATATAGATGTTGTTGTTGCATTCCACTCGATGGTTTATCCCTATGGTGTTGTGTCTTGGTATAATTTATCTTAGAAATGTTAGATTTTAATGGTTGTCATTGATATAGATTTACTGGCTCGGTTTTGATTTGATGCCTTGGAATGGTAATTTGGAATTTATGATAGATTTGGATAATAAAGTCCTACCCATCATTAGGTTTGGTTTGGGTAGTTGACATCGAACGATTTAGCCTTGGTGTTGACATTTCAGCTTTGAGTTGTGGAACAAAGTGCAGCCTTTCTTTTCATATTCACCTTGATAAGAATTTTATTTATACGCTAGTCGAGCCTACTTTGTGGTTACATATTTGGTCTTCTCGACTTTGAATGGATTATAATTGATAAGTGTTCAGATGCTAGCCCAAGGACCCGATATTGGTTCTTTTAGCTTTGACCTCAAGTTTCCAATTTTCTTTAAGAATTCGGGATGATATACTCAGTGGGAGTAGTATATCTGAGTTGGATTCAGTGTGACTTTATTCTTGATTGATTAGACATCTTGAAGTGGATTGTTCAGTAATGAGTATTTATGCCTTGATCTTCTGGATTTCAGTTTCATTACCATCCGAACTAAGTGTAGCATTGTCATAGGTTGCATTCCTTGATTATCTCTATTTGTGTGCCTAGATAGTGCCTTATAGGATAATTCTCATGTTTATCATATGAACTTTCAACGTATCAGTTTCAGTTCTTTGAGCTCTTTATGATAAGATTATGTGGACAGGACTCATATGATTGTTCTCCTTATTTGGAGTGGATAGCGGGTGCAAAATAGTAAAGTAAGGTTATAGTTGGATTTAGAGTCGGTGGTATGACTCATGTATTGGTTTGTTTTTGTCATGGATGAGATTTTGTTGATTCGTACGGATATCGAGATGGTCTCTATGTGTTGTGGTTTAGATTTGTGTGCATCAGCCTTTTCTGTTGAGTTGGAGGCTAGTTAGTGGTAAAAGATAAGTTTTGGCTACTTGGAAGTGAAGTGAGAGTGCTGGTTGAAAATGGGATACCAGTGGCAAAATCCCTTACAAGTTTTCCCTCTTCGTGGAGGTTATTTGGGAAGTCATGCTCGACGCACACGGTTCTAGTACCTCATTTTTTCGAGCTTTAGAGATTTTTTCTATCTATTGAGTTTCAGGGACGAAAGTGCTTTTAGTAGTGGATATTTTAATGACCCTTCCAAGCAATTTTCATATTTCCACTTATCTTTGTCGTTACTTCTTCTCCATAGCTGTCCTAAGTCATTTATGACTTGCTGGGACTGATAGTTCGGTTACCAGGTACTTTGTTTGGTTTTTAGGACCACTGCCCTATTTAGGAGTCTTTGTTGGTTCCAAGTGAAAATTGGGCAAAAACTTTAGTAGATGATCTCATATGTGAATTTTGACTATGCCAGCAGATCCATAATATTGATTTTAGGATAGATAGACCTTTGGTTCAGGTTCTAATGCACCCAGCTCATTTTGACCTATTAGTGAGAAAGTTAGAAATTTAGAAATATAGGTGTGGGACCTATATTTAGTCGAAATAACCTCGGATGGAAAATCCAACTTTACTAACACGTTTGGAACGTCAAATTTAGTGTGGTTACAAAGTTCACTTGTGAAAATCGAATTCCAATTGAATCCCGAGGCATCGTTGGAAATTTGGAAAGTTTCTAAGTTTTGCTAGTTCTAATGCAATAGTGATCGCACAAGGTGTATAGAAATTGCACTATGGCAATTGAGGTGAGCCTTATGGCAATCGCAATAACGTGATAGCCATCCTTTAATGGTGATCGTGATATCTCTTTGCCTGAGGGATCTATAAATAGAATCCAATTTTGCGATTTTGGCTATTTTCTCTTCACCCTTGAGAGCCAAAAACCCTAAATGGGTATGATAACTCAAATTAAGTTGTGTGGGTGACTTAGGAGCTTGATTATCATCTATTATCGCAAATATCATTGAATTTAAGGTAATAATCCTTTGAATTATACTTGAATTTCTTAGGTTGGACCCAAAACCCAAATTTAGGTTAGGGCTTGATTTTAGCCCAAAATTTGCTTATTTTTTACCCATTTCTTGAGGGTTATGATTCCTTGTTTATGTATGAACATTGTGTTGACCCACTGAGGTTTTGGTGTCATTTTTAAACCCGAAGCATAATAGTGTAATGTGGGTACCGTTAGACTCGTATTGATGAGTAGATTACTATTTTGATAGTATGATGGCATTTTGGTGATTGTGAAGTGAAGATAGATGTGTGGCAAATTGCGTAAAGTTTTGAGGTTCGGTTTTAAGGTAGGCTTCTACCTATTCTTATTCGAGGATAATGTGTGTTATTATATAACATATGAATGTGAATGCTATGCTTGATTATGAGTAGGGTAACTTAGTCTAGATCATTGATGTTTAGGGATCAGATGTGGATTTTGGACCGGTAAGATGGTATGTTTATGACCTCTGTAGAATCCTTTTGCCTTCTCCCCTAGATTGGACTAGTTCGTAGTAGGAATATGATATGATACTAGGCTTCGAATATGTGTTAGTTATTGGAACTATAGTTAGTATGATTAACCTTAGTGGGGCTAGCCAAGTGATTTTGAAACCTTAATTTGGGTAGAGTTGGCCTAAATGCCAATGTTTTTAGCCGAAATTCCTATATTAGGCTTAGCCATGGCTTACGTGACATCTATAAGTTGACCTAGATACCTTAGTCTAGTTTGGGACGTGGATTTTCTAAATATGGAAATTAAGGATTAGAAGTGGGACCGTTCGGCCCACCTTAGGCCAAGATTTGTTCTACTCTTTATGGACTTATTTATGGATGTTAGGCATAGTTGAAACTAGCAAACCTTAGTGTAATGTTACTTTATGGTGTGACGAATAGTGATAGTATTTTCCCCCGAATAATGACTAATGGCTTATGGCCATAATATTCTATATAGAAATAATATTGGGCCGTTAGAGATGTTATTTCCTCTTAGATGTGATATTAGGCCTTTAGAGATGTCATTCATTTTAGATATTATAATTTTCCTATAGAGATAATATTCCTCACAGTCATGATACATGACCTATAGATACGACATGCCTCATAGATGTGATATGTCGCATAGTATGAGTTATGCTTGTTGATACATTATGCCTCCAACAAGTGAGATGCCTCCACTATGTGAAATGATTATAGATATGCTTCATAGATTATAGAGATGTTATGCCTCGTGAATGCTCTATGGCTTACAGACATGAGATGATTTATATACACATGATTATTGATATGAGATTCGGATATGTATGTGGGCCTAAGGCCATGATTATAATGTTATGATTATTCCGGACACATTGTTAGGCCAAAAGTCGAGTTATGATATTGGTTGGATATTTAGGAAGTAATTACCCTAGTAAATGATATGATCGTAGTTTATGCACATTTTCATATATGTTTACATACACATCTCTCCGGTATGGGATAGAGGAAGATGCGGTATGATGTTTATGATTTCAATATTTGAATATTGGTGATGACATTCATATATTCAGTATATTTATGATCATTATTCTTCTGAATGATGTAATTCTAGGGGAAATATAATCTTATGACTATTTGAAACACCTTAATTTTTGGATCTTAGAAAATTTCGTGGAAATTTGATCTCTAGACCCAATACGACTCATGGGTACGAGTCATATATTGGGGTATGGATGTTATGGTTTGGTCTTATACTGACCAGTATTGGTTGGTAGGATGGATTTTGGTTACTAGAATGGATATGACCTAGGGGTACGAGTCGTATTGGTGGTTACAGGTCATTTGGCTCCTTAACTTAATCTTAGACTTGGATACATAGGTTGGATCTGAGTATGACTAGATCTCCATGAGTCATAAGACAAAGTACAAATCGTACCAGGGACTCGTATGGTAGGCAGTGCTCAATTCTCCAGATATTTTATTCTTCCAGGGATACGGGTCATGGATACGAATCGTATGTTGTGGTTACGAATTTATTGGATGAGTCATATACTAGACAGTGTTTGGTCCAAGGATGGAGGCCAGGTTATGAATGGTGGATACTGATCATATTGGGTCGTACGACTCGTGTGGGTCAGTCATATCCCTACGATGGGATTATGGGGCAACATAAGTAGGGGTATTTTGGATATTTTACCACTTGTCCTAATAGGGTCCTATGAATTTTAACCTACTTGGAAGGTTATTTACCCTATTATTTTATTCATTAACACTTAAAAACTCTTCCTAAACACTCCATAATTCTCCCAAGAAATATTGGACAAGGGGAGCTAGGGTTTCAACTAAGGGATCAATTTGGGCTTGTCTTGATGATTTCCTTCCATCATCGTCTTGGTTTAAGGAATGTTTCTCTTCCCTTGTTGTTAATTTTACTTAAAGGCATGGTTTATATGAATGTTTCATGGTTTTACTATTACATGATTTTGGCTTTCAAATATGATTTGGGGGTTTTGATATTAAATGGTTGGCTATGGTTTTCCATGGTTTCAATTATGTTTTTATATGCATTTATGGTGGTTTTAAATAATTGGATTAAATGGGAATGGTTTATTGGTAATTGGAATTGGTTTTGGTTATATTATGCCCCCAATGTGTTTGACAAAATGCTTATAAAGATATGTTTATTGCATTAACTTTTTTTCATGAAATTCTTGCATGTTTAAACTTAGTATAGGAACTATGCATGGTTTTAATGGTTTGGAAAATCTAAAGGCTAATTAGTTATGCTTGTGGTGAATATGGAAGTCTCCCCAGTGGTTTAATATGGTAAATAAAAGGGCACTTTAAAGTCCCTTTAAACCTATAAATGGTTGGCTAAGGATGATACTTGCAAGTAAGGGTTGGTATGATGATACTAATATCAATGGCCTTGATTAATAAACTGATGATGGTTTGGTTATTTGAAAATTGGTTTTAATTGGGCAATAATGGTGGGAGGTGTAGCTAAGTCGTGGAAAGTGAAGGTTCCAGGGGGACCAAAACTAGAAACTCATATTTTTCGATATGAGGTTGGTCTTGGTGACCGTGTGCATGATGTCACACTTTATTTTAGGAATGTAATAGTCATCCTATGGGATACTTCCCTGGTGTGTGGCTACACGCACTGGGGCCCTTTCAGCAAGGAAAGTTAAACTTATATAGCCCATGGGTGGTTTAGGACGGCAAAGCTACACAGCCTAGGTAAAGGTTTTAAAGGCATGCTAAATTCGATCCCTCTTTCTCGGGATGGTTCTCTCTCTCTCTCTCTCTCTCTATATATATATATATATATATATATATATATGTATGAATATGTTTGGTTGTGTGCATATGGATGATTTTACTTGGTTTTATAAATGGTATGATTTTATCCTTACCCTAAGATCACTAGCGATCACTCGCTAACCCCGTCTACTGGCGGTTGTATACCCATGCAATGCAGGAACTGGTCGTTCTACTCCTCATACATAGTGATTGATTTGGGAACAACATTTGAACTGAAGTGGTGAGCTTCCATCCTTTTGGAAGTCATCATTTCATGTGATAGATATTTCTAGACATTTTAGTTTTATTTTGGATATTGGTTTTGGCTATGGCTGGGGGCATGTCCCAACTGGATTTCATTATTCTTTTGGTTAGAGGCTTTGTGAAACTTCTATGGGTTGGAATGGGTGGGTTCGGTATAGGTGTCAGGCTTGGCACTGGAATAGGTAGGAGGCTAGGATCATCTGACATAATTTCTCACTGTTCCATCATATTTTAATTTGGGATTAATTGCACTATATTTTGGAACGTTTTTGGTTCTAGCCTAGTTTATGGCCCTGTTTGGTGTGGTTTGGTATTGTTGGATTATGGTTATGGCATGTTTAGACTCGATTAGATTGATCATAATTGTGATCTATTCCCAGAGTTTTTGTGTGAGCTATTACACTATTTTGTTTAATGCTCGAAATTTAGCCAACTCAGGGTAGGAGACTGGAGGTTGGGTTAGATAACGGGGGTGGTCTCTTATCCTGGTCGGACTTATGCTGGTTACGATAAGGCCCTAGGGTGGGTTGTGTCACTATTTATCCTAAATAAGGGTGAAAACCCACTTTTTAGTTTAATAATGGATTTCTTTACAATAATAATTGCCCAACTAAATGAATAAATTAAATACATGAAATAGGCTTATAATGTTGTTTTAAAAAATTGACCGAGATAGATTCTAGTCTACGTTTAGATACTATTATTTACTTTGATCGTGAGATATTCCAACCCTTTCTACATTTTATAATGATTTAGTCCCGAAGATCACTCCAAGCAATGGACTCACAAACTTATACTCTTATTGATATTAGGATATTGATAATGAAAGATGAATTATGGGCATATACTCTACCTTTCTTTTTTATGGATATTTACTTTAGACCAGGTAGGGTTTGTTCTTTACTTTAGACATCGTGGGGTTTGCACTTTACTTTTTCCCTCGTGGTGCTCGCTCTCTATTATTGACATTAATCTGGTAAGGCCGAAGGATGTTATGATGATGTGATGATTCCTGATAAGGCTGAAGGATATTGTGATGATATCTGGCAGGGCTGGGGGATATCATGATGATGTTATAATGCCTGATAAGGCTGGAGGATATTATGGTGATGTGATAATGCCTGACAAGGCCGGAGGATATTATGATGATGTGATGATGCTCGGCAAGGCTGGAGGATGTTACAGTGTTGATATTAATACCCGTCAAGGCCGAAGGATGATTATATTGATTATATACCTTGCATTCATTCTAGTATACACATCGCCTATCACCAGTATGTACCTATATCTATCAGTCGGTATGGGACAGTGGCATAGATATAGGTGATGCCTATGCCTTGTGTTATTGTATGTTGATTGAACCTTTCGAGCCTGGGGCGGTAGGGGTACACATAGGCTCGACTAGGTATTTGGTTGTCAGTAATAGCCGATTACTTGCGCTATTACTGGTATTGTTATTATCATTATTTTGGCTAGTTTATGATAGAATTGTCATTGATTTGGAATCGAGATTGAAGATATGTTTCCGGCCTTTTCTATCTTACGATTTGTGTTAATATGCACGTTTATTTCATATTTAGAAAAATGGATTAGAAACTCTGAGCATGTTAGTACTAAATCCCGATAAGAGTATAATGAGGTATTAAAATAAATATATGATGACATAGGTTGTACCTCAAGATGACCTTAAATTTATATATACATATGCATATTTAGCTATTTGTAGCTATGGTGTTACCATATATCCCTTTCTTCATTTGTTCATATTGTATTTTCATTCCTTGGCCTCGTATGTTGATGTGTATAATCTTTCTTCGCCTTTTATTCGTATATTGGTCATAGATATATGGAATAGTGTTGAGATTCCTGAGTATGGATGGAATAGGATACTTTATCCTCGTTACCTTTTTATCCTTATTATGTTAGTCTATTAGACATTAATAGGATAAGTTATCCTTAGTATCTCATTGGCTATTTTGTGGTTACTGAACATTGGCTATAGTTTCCATTTTATTTATATGTTATACATTCCTGCTTTATCTTTGGAGCTCAGTCGGTAGTTGCCTACTGAGTACCATTCATTTGGTACTCATACTACATTTCGGCAGTCTGCAGATCATAGTATGGGTTATCGCCATTGTTGTGTGCGTCATGCAGAGCAACCATGGTTCTGAGACTTTGAGTGAGCTCCTTATGTTTGGTGTATTATTTATCTCACTCTTATGTATTAGACCAGTATTCATATTGTATTAGGAGATAAGTTGTATCACTGTAATTTATTTCATCTATTCTAATTTTGTACTCTTATAGATATTAGAAGCTCTTGCACTAATATCACTAGCTTTTGGGATTATATTATGTAATTGTTTCTTTATTTCATCTATTATGCAATTATTTTCGATATATATTTGGTAGTCTGTTACTTGTCATTCCGGACTAAGGGTTTGGCTTGCCTATTGGTAGGTTATAGTAGGTACCATCATGAGCTAAGAAATTGGGTTGTGACACCTTCTGAGAAGCTTCTATAAGAAGCTAAGCTATCAAAATCAAAGTCTACTCATCACAACAAGAATAATGTTTCCCATGTTACACCATTGTGCTTTGGGTCTAAAAATCATACCAAAATCCCATATGGGTCCCATTTATGAAAAATCTTATTTTCGAAGGCAACCCATATTCCTTGATGCTCAGGGAGTAATTACCCTCAATAATGGGTGGAATCCGAGATACCTTGGGGCTAAAATCACGCCCTCAAGTTTTAGATATTTTGAACAAGAAATAGAAAAATCAATCAAGAAATTAGAGGAATCTTACCTCAAATCCAAAGGAGAATTAAGAAATAATCATTGCCCAAGCTCCCAAATCACTCACAAGCTTTAATCCTAAGCTTTTCTACTCCTTAGGGTTTAAGTCTCAAGAGAATGGATGAAGAATGGGCAAAAACGGGCTGAAAATTGTCTATTTATACCCATCCCATGCACCCGGGTGTTGCTATCATGACCTAAGGCTCGGGATTGCATTATACTTTAGCTGCCAGGATGAGTCACAATCATGAACTAGAGCACCAAGATCGCGACATCTCGGTGGCCTGCTAAGGGAGTCCCGGTCACACCTCTTTGGCTCGCTATTAGCAATCGTAACAGTTACAGTTGAGACTTAGAATTTCCGAAATCTCATATACACAAACGGACTATGCTAATATACTAAATTTGATGTATCAGACTCAATGACATAGCTGAAATTTGCATCTGAGGTTGTTTCGACCAAAAATAGGTCCCACAACCATATTTCATTTTCTTAATTTTTCAATCAATAAGTTGAAATGAGTCTTGGTGCCTTGGGACCTAAACCAAAAGTCCTATTAACCTAAAATAGACATTTTGGAGCTGTTGGGACCATCAGAATTGGCTTACGAGGTTGTGTGGCTGAATTTTTTGCCCGGTGGCCATTTGAAACCAGCGAAGACTTCAAAATAGAGAATTAGCTCTAAAAAATAAATGAATTTCTCGGTAATCGAACTGTCAGTCCCAGCAAGTCATAAATATCTTGGGAAAACTATAGAAAAGGTATAACTGTAAAATTAAGCATAAATATAGAAAATAACCTGGAGGGTCATTACAGGAATATATTGCTACAACATAGAAACATGGAAAACCTAATAAACATCAGCAAAACTTGGGGCCAAGGATAAGTAATACGCTACCTCTCCAACTGTTCGAAGGATATCAAGGGGTCCAATATATCAGGGGTTGACTTGCCTTTCCTCCCAAACCTCATCACATCCTTCATGGGCAATACTCGAAGGATTACCCGATCACCAACTCCAAATCTCAAGGCATGAAGTCTACGATCTGTATAAGCCTTCGGCCTACTCTGAGCTTCCTTAACCTATCCTAAATCACCCTGACTCTATCCAACGACTCTTGAATTAATTCAGTACCACAGGGTCTAACCTCAGAGGTCTCGAACCACCTAATCGGAGAACGATATCTCCTACCATACAAAGCCTCAAAAGGCACCATCTCAATACTCGAATAATAGCTATAATTATACGCGAACTTTGGCAAAGCTAAGTATTACTCCCCCCAACCTCCAAAATCTATAACACAGGCCTGGAGCATGTCCTCGAGAACCTAAATAGTTTTCTCCAACTTTCCGTTGGTTTGAGGGTGGAAAGTTATACTAATATCTAACTGAATACCCAATTCTTCCTGAAGAGCTCTTTGAAAGCTAGAAGTGAATATTGAGTCCCAGTCTGAAATGATAGATACAGGCACACCATGCAAATAGACTATCTCACGAACCTAGATATAGGCTAACTCTCAACAATGAAGGATATCTGAATAAGAATGAAATATGCCGAGTTGGTCAACCAATCTACAATGACCCAAATACCATCAGAACTACGAGAAGTGCGAGGCAAACCACTAATGAAGGCCATTGTAATCTGCTCCCTTCCACTAAGGAATGGGCAACGTATGAATCAAGTCACCAGGTCTCTGATGCTCAACCTTTACCTACTGATAAAATAGGCAATGAGCTATAAAGTCAGCTACATCTCTCTTTATGGTACTCCACTGATAATGATGCCTTAAATCTCTATACATCTTAAATGTTCCTGGGTGAATAGAATATATAGAATTGTGAGCTTCATCCAAAATTGACAAAATCAAGTCCTGAATCCTCGAAAAACAAATATGACCATCATATCTTAGAACACCCTCTAAATCTACGATAGCCCTCTTAGACTCACCACTTAACACCTAGTCATGGATGATTGAAAGTCTCATATCATTAAATTGACAACTTTGAATGTGCTCATATTGGGTATACCTCATCTCAACACTATCACGAATCCTTCTGAGGTTTGAAATATAAAGCCACACCATCAACTTAGATAAGGACTAGATGTACCATGCCAACAACTTCTGGGAAACTAAGATAGAATCCAAGCAACCCATACTCACCGCCTTCCAGCTCAAGGCATTTGCAATAATATTTACCTTGTCCGAATAATACAAAATAGAGATGTCATAATCCTTAAGCAACTCCATCCATTTCTATGTTGTCTAGAATTAAGCTCTCTATAGGTCATAAGATACTGAGACTAAGATGATTCGTGAAGATCTTACAATGCACTCTATAAAGATAATGCCTCCAAATCTTAAGTGTGAAAACTACTGCTGCCAACTCCAAATCATGAGTGGGGTAGTTGTACTCGTACACCTTCAGTTGCCTCGATGTATAGGAAATAACTCAGCCATGTTGCATCAAAACAACCCAAACCAACATTAAAAGTATCACAATGTATGGTCAATCCCTCACCCTTAATAAGAAGAGCCAATATAGGAGCTAAAGTGAAAAATCCATTGAGCTTTCCAAAGCTCGGCTTATACTTCTCGTACCACTTGAAGGAACCTCTTTCTGAGTCAATCTAGTCATTGGTGTTGCAATAGTGTCAAAACCCTCAACAAATCGCCTATAATATGATCCTCAGATAGAGATATAGGTCTTGCCCAATCACAAATAACCTCAATCTTTATTGGGTCTATTACAATACCATCCTTAGACACCCTATGTCCAAAGAATATCACCAATTCAAGCAAGAACTCACACTTAGAGAATTTAGCAAAATCTAATGGTCTTTCAAAGTCAATAGCATAATCTTTAAATGTTGCATATAATCCTCTCTACTTTTTGAATACAGAAGGATATCATTGATGAACATAATCATAAAAGAATCCAGATAAGTCTTGAACACTTGGTTCATCAAATCTATGAATGTGATTGGAGCATTGGTTAACCTAAAAAACATCACCAAAAACTCGTAATGACCATATCGAGTCCTAAGGATGTCTTTGGGATATCCTCCCCTTAATCCTCAATTAATGGTAACCAGACCTCAAGTCAATCTTAGAGAATACAGCTGCTCACTGAAGATGGTTAAATAAATCATTAATGCGAGACATAGGATACCTATTCTTCACCGTCACCTTATTAAGTTGCCTATAATCAATATACATACACAAAGAGCCATCCTTCTTCTTCATAAACAAGACAGGAGCTCCCCAAAGCAACATACTCGATATGATAAAACCCTTCCCAGAAGATCCTAAAGCTGAGAATTCAGCTCATAGGTGCTATAGAAATAAGTTGAGTGTCAAGCTTAAGATTAATAACAAACTCAATATCGCGCTCAGGAGAAAGACCAGGTAGATCGGTAGGAAAAATATTAGGAAACTTATGAACTATAGAAACAGAGTCAAGCGTCGAGCTCTCTATACTAACTTCACAAATAAAAGAGAGATAAGACTCGCAACCCCTTGAAATAAGTCTTCTAGCCCGAATATAAGAAATAATCCCCATTGGCTCATCGCTAATAGCTTTCTGCTACATAATCGTGGGTACATCGGGCATGGATAAGATAACAGCCTTGGAAAAATAATCTAAGATCACATGATAGTAGGATAACCAGTCCATGCCCAGAATTATATCAAAATCCACCAGTCCATGCCCAGAATTATATCAAAATCCACCATGTCTAACACAATAAGTCAGCTTGAGTATCAAACTCTCAAACAGTCCTAACACATAATCTATAAACCCAATCTAGTATTAAATAATCACCCATAGGAGTAGATACACATAACGACATAAATAAAGAATCCCAAGATAACTCTAATCATAGGGCATAATAATAAGACACATAAGAATAAGTGGATCTTTGATCAAATAAAGCAAAAGTTGATTGATGGCACACTGAAATCATACCTGTGATAAGAGTATCTGAAGACTCAGCCTCAGGTTTAGAAGATATGGAATACAAGTGACCACACTCGCCACCTGGCTAGGCTCCTAATCAATCTCCTATCCTACCTGCTTGAGGACCTCTATAAGTACTCTTGGGACAACCCCAACGACTATGCATACCACCTTTAGCTAGGGGAAAACTACCCTAATTGGTGAAACACTCTGAGATAAAAGGGCTATCGCTTTATGACTGGGGCATTCTCTCGAAAAATAACCAAAGGCCCTACAACCATAACATGCCCTAAGCACTATACTGAAACTAGAAGATCTAGCTAACCCAGAATAATCACCACAGCTAGAATAACTAGAAGACGAACCCCTCAAAGGCTGACCACTACTCTAGCCAGGATGATTACTATAACTAGATTTACCTTCATCAGTAATTTAAAGAGCGGCATAAATGGGCCTATTAGACTGACCCTGATCCTGATAAGGCTGACGCGAAGGGTACCTACCCTGAGAACTATTGCCTCTGAACTGTGAGCCATTATGGCTCCCATTGAAACTACCCTGATATCATAGCTATTATCACTGCCCCTTTGGGCATTGTAATCCACCTCCTCCAAAACCTAAGCATGACAAAAAACCTTAGCAAAAGACCTACTCACAACAACCAAACTCTATGTAGACATGAGTAGAGGGAGTCTCAATCCCCAAATAGAGTGTTGAATACTCTTATACTCGGTAGTTAGAATAGATGTGGCATACCTAGACAACTCATAAAATTGAGCCTTATAATCTACAACAGTAATGAAGCCTTGCTCTAACCTCGAGAACCAATCTTTCATATAATCCTTAAGACTACAAAGCATATACTTCCCTAAGAAGACCTCAAAAAATTAAGTCTGTATCAATGGGGAAGATCCAGATGGCTTAGAATCAAGATGACCTCTCCACCAATGTCGAGGTGCCAAATCTAAATAAAAAGTAGTGTAATCTATACCACGAGTCTCAACTAGGCCTAAATTACAGAGCCTATCCTCACAAGAAATCAAGAACTTATAAGCATCCTCGCGTGGTGCACTAGAAAAATTAGGCGGAGCCAATCTCAAGAATTTACCTAACATCTTCTACTCCTTTATAGATACAGCACGCTGGGCAACCACTAGTTGAGTAACTACCTACTAAGTAACCGTCAGCGTAGGATTGACCTCAACTCTAGGTATCGCAGTGACAAGTTATGCCCCTACCTCAGTACCACTCTAATCCATAAACTTTGCACCATTAGACAGTGCACCACTAACCAATTCTAAAGTTGAACTAATGCATACCTGAGCAATAATGAAAAAATAAACCCCAGTAGATCCTGGGCTAGTCCTTAGCCTACCGCTGGCTAGGTGGAATAATCTTTGGATCAGGAGCAGGAATAGGGTCTGGTGAAATACTCCTATCCTGATCCCTAATTAGGTTGTATCCCTAGGTTGTCAGTGACCCCCAGGCCATTCATGTACTATGACAAAATCCCTAGTCTTGGACTTGAGGTCTTAATCTCATATAGTGGTAGCACGGGTCCTAGCCATCTGTAAAAAAGAGTAAAACCAAAGAAATCTTTAGAAACTAACTCAGACTCTTAGCATGAAATAAATGAAAAAAGTAAAGATCTCTTAAGAATGTCCTATATCCTTCCGAAGATTAAAAATGGATGCCACAGTTTTTATTTGTGGGACTCTACTAGACACTTGCTCTTATACCAATAATACAAGTAAAACTGGCTCTGATACTAATTTGCCACAACCTGATTTATGAGTAATGATCGCACCTACTTTAATCTACCAGTAGGTAAGTCAAACCATAGCATGAAGCTAGAATAAATGGACTAATTTGGTAAAAAGGGGCATGAAAGTTAGAAATAAGCAAGTCAAAACATACAACAATAATTCAAGTAAAAACAATAGTGTGAAAGATAGATAAGATAAGAATAACATCTCATAACCTAGTAGTGTTTGTACAAGACCACTAGCAAAAAGAAACATAAGTACTGAAATAGTTAAATATACATCAGTCTCGAATAATGGAAGAGTAAACAATAGTAGAGAAGGAGAAATGGCCAACTCCAGCTCCAAGAGCTCACCCTGCCTCTAAAACTCTAAACAACATAATTGTAAAGTCAGCGGTAGCCACTAATACTCAAATCTGCACCAAAAAGGTACAAAAGTGTAGTGTGAGTACCAAAGCCACGAGTACTCAATAGGCATCATCGGTTGACTAAGCTAAATCATAAGATAAGTACAATAACGATGCAAGATAACTAAGCTAAGTCAAGGTAAAAGGCCAAACCAGGAATAGTTCTCCAATACTATAATTAAATAACTAGAACAGATATAATATAAAAGAAAGCATAATTACTACAAGATTGACCCCCATAAGCCAATAAGTGTGAAAAAGTAAATAACCTAATGCGGGCCCCTAAAAGCCCAAAGGAAAGAAAGTAAATAACTAGAATTTTAGTAATTAACCATATCTCAAGCCATAATCATGAATCAATCCGTACTAGAAAATACCATAAATAAACTTTTAATATCAGACTCGAGATGGAACTCAATATTATCATTATTTATTGGTCTTGAACTGAAACTAATAAATTAATTGTCAAACTTGAACCGAAACTCAATATCAATAAATTATTGGGCTTGGCCAGAAACTAACACCAACTCTCAAGCACCAATCTAGCATAAATATCATGGATCTAGCCTCTTCAATCTCTAAAATATTCATTTTTAAGATATAATACATCTAATAAGTCTACAAGGTTAATAATAGTCTTGCCCTAAAGTGGGTCCCTTACAAGGATTTAACGATAGTCTTGGCCTAAAGTTACCCGAAGGGACCCACTTTTAATCCCTAAAATCTGTTCTAAGGAAAATTTATACACCGGACTAGGCTAAGGTATCTAAGTTTACTTCTAGATGTTAAGTAAGCCATTTTTATCCCTAAGGTATCAATTCTGCCTAAAGCATGATTAATTAAGTCAATTACGCCTAATTTATGATTCTTAAATAGGCTAAATAATTCAAATAATACTAACTATATATCCAAGACCTAATTCACAACTTATATTTAGAATAATATCATAATTATACTATAAATTAGCTCAATCTATGAGGAAGGTAAACCTATCCTACCAAGACACCAAAGAAAAACCTTATGAAATCTGTTAAATCATTGATTTTCTCATCTGAGAAGCTTTAACATGATGTCATGCTATCAAAATCATAATCTACTCATCAATACGAGAACAATAGTACCCATATTGTTTTTTCATGCTTTGGGTCCAAAATTACGTAAAAAAACCTATATGCGCTTGGAAGATTACACTTTCAAAATCGATAATGCATCCCTCTATGTTCAAGAAATATTTAACCTCAAGAACAGATAAATTTTGAGCTCAAATGGTGCTATAATTAATCCACCAATATTTTAGGGATTTTTGGGAAAATTATGAGAAATTAACTATGAAATTAATGAAAACTTAACAAAATTTTGGATGTGAAATGAGTAATCCAAGCTTACAAACACTTCAAAATCTTCTATAAATAGTTCTCCCAAACTTTCACACATTATAGGGGTTTTCATTCTTGAACTTGTGTGAAAAATGGGAGAAAATTGAGCTAAGGGGTATTTAAGGCTACCCAAGTACCGCTTGAGCAGACACTAGTTCACTTAAGTGGTCACTGCTTTCACGACCAAGTGCCGCTTTAGTGGTACCCGTTGCTTACACGCCCACCACTTAACCGGTCTTCTTGCTACTTAAGTAGTGAAGGATCCGCTTTAATGGCCCTTAGCTAGAAAGCCTGGACTCTTAAACGACCGGCTAGCCGTTTTAGCAGCCTTTCACTTAAAAGACCCAAGGGGCGTTTAATCTTGTACACCAGCTGAGTGCACTAGCTGGGGACTTAGTATTTTTTTATGTCTCCACCAATCCCTTGAAATTCATTCGAAATCTCATAAACGCAAATAAACTATGCTATTTTATCAAATTTGATATTCGAGACTCAATGATGTAGTTAAAATTTCCATTCAAGCTCATTTCAGTAAAAAGTGGGTTCCACACTCAAGTGTTATTTTTCTTAAAGTTTTGGTCAATTGCTCGAATGAGCCCGAAAGCCTTGGAACCCAAACCAAGGATCCACCTTGCCTAAAATCTTTGTTCTAAAGTTGTTGGAACTATCAGAATTGACATACAAGGTTGTTTGATCGAATTTCTCACCCCATAGCCAATTCTAACCTACAAAGACTCAAAATAGAAAATTAGCTCTAGAAATCAAATGAACTACTCGATAACCAAACTGATAGCTTCAGCAAGTCATAAATAACTTAAGACCGCTATATGAAAACTCTAAATAGTGAAAATAAATAGAAATACAAAATATGACCTAGAGGATCATTACACATCTAAGAAGGAACCAAGGAAAACACTTTGATTACTCTGGGTATTTCTATATGGAAAAGGCTATGTAAGACGTCACCCAGCTTTTTCCTTGACTCTTCTCTAGTTAGATGAGAATAAGCTCAGGTTCCTCCACCTATTCCACTAAACATCAATGATACTGATGACATCTTTATTGTAGATTTTGTGCCACATACGTTTATTCTTCGTAAGGTTATCATCTGACAATAATAATTTAGTGCTTCACGCTATGTTCACTGTCCTAGTGAAATTAATCCATGAACAAATTCAGTTCATCATTAAAATATTCATAATT
The DNA here is from genome assembly GCA_030864225.1 of Capsicum baccatum var. pendulum. Lineage (NCBI taxonomy): Eukaryota > Viridiplantae > Streptophyta > Magnoliopsida > Solanales > Solanaceae > Capsicum > Capsicum baccatum. The sequence goes on from CM061560.1 coordinate 167,001,863, forward strand.
GAGCAGAGATTAATCTACACAGGTAAATAATTATAGGTGAAGTCAAATTTAATACTAGAGTACTAATTGAGTTGCCATAAAATTAACTTTTTATTATCTTATGATTATTTTTGTTTGCTTTTTCCTTTTTTTCCTCGATGGAGAAGAAAAGTCATAGTGAAATAAAACTTTATAGCTAAGCAATAATAAGATAAAGGTGTTAAAGGATTAGGCAAAATTAAAGTAGTATATTTATTCTGAGAAAATATTCTGAGGGTAAAAGGGAGGAATAAAATGGTTCTTTGAAGGGAAAAAGAATGTAGTTTCTACCATAGCTTGGTCAATAGGAGGAGGAAAAGGTTGTCAGTCTCTAAGATTATCAAATGAAATGGTTCCTGAGCTGAGGGTACTACCATATGGTAGAAAAAACTTTATCCTCTTCTTCAATACTAATTTTTAGGCACTATGGTTGATGTAGGGCTTTTACTATTGATGCATATTCCTTTTGTAGTCACTGATAGCTTCAATCTGCCTATTAATGCTTTGCTCACAATATAGGTGGTAAAGAATGTGGCTTTTGAATTAAATATAGAGAGTGCTAGAGGCTCTGATGGGTTTACAGGTTATTTTTTAATATTGTTGGGACATAATATGTGATGATATTGTTAAAGTAGTGATTGCCTTTTTTAAAGGTTTTACTCTTCCTAAATTCATCACACATACTAGTTTAGTTTATTTTGACTAAAAAAAGATATTGTACAAGCCTTTTCTAACATGATACCAATTAATCTGAGCAACTTTCTGAATAAATAATTTCTAGAGTAGTTCATGACAAAATGGAGGAGATGTTGCCTACATTAACCTGAAAGAATTAGTCTGGATTTGTAAAAGGTATAAATATCATTAAAAATATGCTTAGCGGTCCTATTCCATCTTAGTGTCTGTTCACCACTACGTCTATATAAAGTATTGTGGAATGCTTTGCTCATCTTTCTTATGGCTCATTACCGTAGCATTCATTCACCCCTTCGTCCTCTTTCATTCAAAAAAGGTAGTCTTTTCTTGGTAAATAGCATCTTGAAGTGAAGAGGAGGCATTATTAAAAAGAAGAAATTATGGGTTAGTCAATTACATTAGGTAGGAGATCAGGACTTGTCTTAACCACAAGCGCATTCGCTATTTGATTCCATCCTAAATCCGTTCCAATTCTCAATTTCTCAAAATACTTTAATTGGTACATGCAAGAAATAGGTTCTGACATTAGGATGATGGAAAGGTTTTCAAATGTGGTTATTAATTTGATATATGACAGGGCTTATAAAAAGGTGAATTCATATTTTTGGATAAAAGTACTAGAGAAAATGGGCTTTGATAATGGTGTGGTGGATAATATTTAGAGATTTATTGCAAATAGTTATGTACTCTATTCTTATTGACAATTAGGCTCAAGGATATTTTCAATCCATAATAAGTGTAAATCAAGTGGATTCTTTATTCCCAACCTTGTTTATTTAATTAGCATAGGTCTTATATAGGGCTCTAAATTCTTTGTTTCAGGCGGCAGATTTTAAGAATTATAGTATACCTAAGTAGAGTAAGAATATTAATCATTTATCATATGCTGATGATACTATTATTTTTGCCTCAATGACAAAAAATCTTTACCTGATGAAGGTTCTTAAAAGTTATGAGGCATAATTTGATCAAATGGTTATTCAAGAAAAAAGTATTCTTCTTATATATCATTAGACAACTCATGCTCATATCAAGGATGTGGAAGAGTGCACTGATTTCAATAGAGAAAAATTTTCTTAATTTGTTTGTGCTAACCTGTTGGTCATGCTAATAAGAAAGAGGTATATTTTTCAGAGTTGATAAAGAAGGTGCATAACAAGTTTGAAGCATGGAAATTAAACATGATTTCATTTGGTGGTAAGGCTGTGTTAATTAATCATGTTTTAAATAGTATACCTATTTACTTAATATCTGATATTAATCCACCAAACTGTGTTATTTATGATCTTCATAGAATCTTTGTAAGATTTTAATAGAATTTCAAGAAAGTTGACAAAAATAAATATTGGATAGCTTAGGATGATATATGTATCCCTAAACATGAAGGAGGTCTAGATTTTAGATCATTATTTGATGTATCTTAGACATTATTTGCTAAGTATGGGTGCATTTTTTGAACTCAAAATCTCTATGGACTAGCATTATATGGAATAAGTATTGCAAGAAGTGAGGCTTCAGATAGTAGAATGGAAAAATGGCATATTAACATAGAAGTATATGTTAGAGGCTAGTGACAGATTTAACCAATAGATTGGGTAGAAATCTAAATGTAATCATTCAAGTGTATGGTATGACAAATTAGATCTAATTAGGTGCCCATCATTGTTACTTGCCAATTAGTTTCCACAACAATGATCAACTAGAGGAGGTTAGTCAGTTATTCTTAAATGACAAATGGAATAAGGAATTGTTGCAACAATCATTCAATGAGGAAGTGTACAATCAGGTTGTCATAAATGTGTATTGTGAAAGAGGAATTTGATGAGTGGGATAGACCTTAGTGGACGTTGAATAACTAAGGAACTCTTTATATGAGGTCTTCTTGGGAATGTCTAAGGCATAGAAGAGGGGTGTAATTGATCTTTAAATAAATTTGGGTGAAAAGTGTTTCATTTAAAGTATCTTTCTCTCTATGAAAATTATGAAAGAAAAGACTGCCTATTAGTAGACTCCTTATTAGGAATAAAATATGTGATAATGTCGTGTCTTCTTGGTATGGGATGGGGCTCAAGAAAGCATAAATCATTTATTTATGAATTGTCCTACTTCTAACTCTATTTGAAACTATTTTACAACTGCAGCAGGAATCACTGGCCCCCTTTTATGTATTAAATCTAAATATTATGTTTTTAAATGGTGGAACACTGTAACTGGTCCTAAACTTAATATAATTTTCAAAATTGTTTCTATATTTATCTCATAGCAAATATGGAAAAGGAAAAATGCTATCAAACATGAAGGAAGGATATCCTATGGCAGTATGAGAATAAATATTATCAGAAATTTAGTATACATGGCTAAATTTCTATATCCCTGGCTATTGAATATCCCTGATTCTTGGTCTAAACTTGTACGATTTTTGAATAATTACAATCTTAGGGTTGATGAAAAGGTGGTTGATTAGAAGGCACCTAGGTTGGAAACCTTTAAATGCAATTCTAATAGTGCATCCAAAGAAAACCTTGAATCTAGTTCAAGTGCTTTTTGTGTTAGAAATGATTATGGAAATTTGATTTATGCTGAAAGTAGAAATTGGGTGATAAATCTACTCTGGTGGCAGAAATTTTAGAATTGGGGTTGGATTAAGAATTTTGTATTGATCAAAATTATTTTCCTTTGTGCCTAGAGAAAAACTCTCTTTACTGTCAAGAAATTTTCGAACAATAGTTAGGATCTACCTTGGTGTGCTGTAGTAGACATTAAAAGGATAAAGAACTTGATGAAGGGGAATGAAGTTATGGTGGAGCATATCTATAGAGAAACCAACAAGCTAGCTGATTTTTTGTTCACTATGTTTTCTTTTTTGCAGGTATAGACATAATTTTTTTATTCAAATGAACAATAATTACTAAGAAAAGCTAACTTGTTATTGCACATGGGCAAACAATATTTACCAAATTTGAGGATTAAAAAGCTTTAAAAAGAAACTTTTAGTAATCAGTGGAGAAGATAACATTATTGAATGACTTTGCAGGTGATCACAGATAAGGACAACAATACAAATAAGTCACAGACAAAAAGTTCAATCACAAGTAAGATACTACAACAACACATGCCTAGGAGTACAAGTTGGGTAAAACAAATACTATTAGGATTCCATAGGATAAATACAACACATCCTAAGACATTGACAAGTGTAACTTTCAGAACAAATGCATAGAAAATTAACATGGTGCAAGATAATAAGATTTAGAAAAAAAAAAGATGTTGCTTATCGAATGTGGCTGATAATAGACCTTTAGATTCTTCTTACTTAGGCAGTGATATTAGCTCTTTGTTGAGCTCAATCTGTCAAGAAAGAAAATATAAAGTGAAATTGATAGACAAAATCGAATAAAGAAGGAGTAAAGAAAGCGAATTTATACTTATCTTGACTAAAGGAGTTCAGATCAGTAGTATTTTGAGTTGATAAAGTCTTCGATTGGAGTGACTGTATGACATTTGTGAGATGATGTGAATGCTCGAAGTGAAAATACCTAAAAATCGATTTCATCCCACATTCTAAGCTTGTAATATAGCATAATGAGTGACAATATTTGACTTCCTTCTCGACTAGCCTGCAAAGCTAGAGATGATGGAGATGGCGGAGACACCTGGTATAAGAGATGATTGTAGATATTTTTAGCTTTTAGACTCTTCACTTACTTTTTTGCTTTTTGTTTTCATTCTTGTCTAATGGTGGTCTTTTGCCGGGTCTTGAGTCGACTTGGACTAGACCTAGTAATGAGCCACAAATTCATTGTGTAAATATTCTTAGATTTCTAATAAAATGGCCTTTTAAGCTTCATTTAGCTTTAAAAAGGAAAAAGAGAAAGACGTTAACAACTATTTGTATTTTTTACCCAAACTTTTCTAATCTGCTATGTTTTGTAAATTATTGCTATATTTTGTAAATAAGAAATTATCTTTATTTTATGTTTAGTAATATATGTACATATTTAGTTATAGGTGTGAATTTTTCTTTTAAAATTTATGCTACTCATATATAATTGGAGTAATTTTTTTCAAACTTTAAACTGCTTAGAGGTTGCTTGGTAGAATGTATTAAAAAAATTATGTATGCATTAGTTTTGTGTATTACTAGTACCTTGTTTGGTATAATTTTTTTAGTTTATGTATAATTAATGCAAGACAACTTGCATTAGTTATACACTTTATTTATATTGAGTATGATATTAGTAATGCAATGGATCTAATGCATTAGCAAGACTAAAGACACAATTAATCCTCAAAAAATTTTTCGCATCCTTTCCAACATATATATGGAGGGTAATTTTGCAAAAAAAAAAATAATATTTTTTTAGAAATTATGTAATTCATATTTTTTTTAATACATCAAACTCAATACTGAATAAAAAAATATAAATATAACTAATACAAATATAATTAATATAAATATTACTAATACAAATATTATTAATATAGTTTACATTGATATTATAAACCAACAAACGACCCCTTAGAGATTCCACCCATTTTAAAGGGCTTTCGGGGAGGATGGGCTTTTAGGAGAAGACACGTAGTTAAGTGGGCGTAACAGCCAGGAGGCCCATCGAATGAGCTTGACTTCCTTGACTCATTTTACTTGCAGCCCTTTGTATTTAATTCTTACCACGAAAAATCATCTCCCTCTTTTGCTCCGCCGTTTCTCCGACTAAATTTTGTATCTCCGGCAGAAGACCAAAGGATTAATCACCCTCTTTCGGGCCTCTCTAATTTCAAGTTGCGATGTCTCAGGTTTTGATCTTTCTCATCTTCACGTTTCTTATTTTACGATTTATTTAATAAAATCAATTTATTTGTTTGTAAAATTTTCTGTTTAAGATCCCTGTATCGACGCTTAAAACAACATTTGACAGAAATATAAGCTAAGACTATGTACAATGGACCCTTGTGGTTGAGCCCTTTCCTGGACTGTGCGCATAGCGGGCCTTTTCCTGTCTGTCCTCTTTTTCTTCTAATATGGGTCTAGGCATAGAAGCTAGGGTTTTTCTTTTTGGCTTTTGGGTCTGTACGCATGTAAAATTGAATAGTATATGGAGTAATATGTATTTACTATGTATGAATTTTACCCTTTTTGTGTAGCTATAATTAGTGAAGAGTTAAGGGCTTTTCTATTTTCTACCTGTTGATTGGCTTATTTACTAGTGTTGGAACGAGAGCGAAGGGATTTAGAGAATTGATTCATATAGGAGATCCCGATTAGTTTGAATTTATGAAGCGTGTATTGACCTGCTGTTTAAATGTTTCCAGGTTGATAACAGAAATTCTTCTGCTGCCAAACGTGCCCGAACTGATGGTATGTATGATGGTTCCTGAAGAGGGAAGGGAACAATATAGGATCTTTAATATTCTATTAGTCTCTGCTTCTTTGTTGCATTCTTTTTTCATTTTTATACTCAATGACGAGGATGTTATGTTATGTACTCTTGTAACCTTGTTCGGTGCTTCACTTTGTATTTGTATTTGTGTGGTATCTGGTGTTTTGTCTTGAGCCGGGGGTCTATTGGAAACAACCTTTCTACTTCTTTAGAGGTAGAGGTATGGACTGCTTACATCTTACCCCCAAAACCCCACCAGGTGGGAATACACTGGGTTTGTTGTTGTTGTTGTTGTGACGAGGATCCCTGAGGTTTGCTCCCTATTAAAAGCTTCTAGTTTGTTGACATTGTAGGTGGCCGTAGGGAGGATGACTGGACTTGTCCAAGCTGTGGGAATGTCAACTTCTCCTTCAGAACAACATGCAATATGCGCAACTGTACTCAGTCTAGGCCTGCAGATCACAACTCAGTAAGATGTCAACTTTTTTTTAATTTAGTTTGGGAGAGCTACATGTATACTGTTAGTTGATTTTATTAGTAAATTGTGCAGTTTGTTTCTGTAATTTAGCCTCCAGCTGCATAGTAAATTAGGATTATGTACAGTTGCATCTAAAGGCATAATTTAACATCAGTTTTCTGAATTAAAATTCTTAGCATCAGCTTTTCATTTCTAACCCTCCCAACCAAAAAGAAACTTTTCATTAATCCTAATCTTTTGTCTAATTTTATATTCTGGTTGATAAGAACCAAGTATGATTAGTAGTTTCAACTAAATAAAAGTTAGTCATATCATTTCACATTTTCTCTCCCTGCTCACTGCAATCATTTTGGCAGTTACACTATAGATATTTTTTATATATCTACATATGATCTTAGTGTGGAATACATTTCTCTTCATTGTGATGATCTCCACTTCTCATGCTAGAAACTGAGTAAAAGAAAATATTGTCCTTTCCCGTCATCATTCCTAATTGAGGATGAATGATCTTCCGTACAAGGGTGTCAAAACTGCAACTCGCCCAACTAAACCATGAGTTTGAAAGTTGGGTTGGGATGATTTGGGTGTGTGTCACTTATAGGCATAACGAATTTTAACCCATAGGCATGTGTTGGTGAGCACAGTTCCTGATAGGGCGGCTAGGTGCATCAGGGAGAAGGCAAGTGAGGTGTTGGGTGTTTTTAGAGGCCGGGCCGGGCACCATCAGGGGGATTGGTGGTGGAATGAAGAGGTGGAGAAGAAAGTGAGGACCATGAAAGAGGCGTATGCTAAGTTGGTTGAGAGCAGGGACGAAGAAGAGAAGCGGGTAAACAGGAAAGAGTACAAGCTAGCTCGGAAGGAGGCTAAGTCAGCAGTCACGGCAGCTAAGACGGCCGCGTTTGAGAGCCTGTATGCGGGGTTACAGGGGAAAGGAGGGGAGAAAAAGTTGTTTAGACTCGCTAAGGCTAGGGAGAGGAAGGGCCGTAACCTCGATCAGGTGAGGTGCATTAAGGGGGAGGACGACAGAGTGTTGATGGAGGACAGCCACATTAAGAATAGATGGAAGTCGTACTTTTATAGGCTCTTGAATGACGAAGGGGATAAAGCTATTGTGTTAGGGGAACTGGAGCACTCAGAGGAGTGTCGGGATTTTAGTTATTGTAGACGTTTTAGGGTAGAAGAGGTTAGAGAGACTATTCGCAAGATGCGGAGGGGTAGGGCGATGGGGCCGGATGAGATACCGATGGAGTTTTGGAAGTACGTTGGAGAGGCTGGGGTAAGGTGATTGACTGGTCTGTTTAACGCAATCTTCAAGACGGCAAAGATGCCCGAGGCATGGAGGTGGAGTACCATGATCCCTCTCTATAAGAATAAGGGTGACATCCAGAGTTGCAATAACTATAGGGGGATTAAGTTATTGTCACTCTATGAAGATTTGGGAGAGAGTGGTCGAGGGGAGACTGAGACGGATAGTGTCTATTTCGGAAAATCAGTTTGGATTTATGCCTGGGCGCTCGACGACGGAGGCAATTCACCTGGTACGGAGGCTGGTGGAACAGTATAGGTAAAGGAAGAAGGACCTGCACATGGTGTTTATCGACCTAGAGAAAGCTTACAACAAAGTTCCCAGGGAGGTGCTTTGGAGATGCTTGGAGGTGAGTCGAGTCCCGATGGCTTATATCAGAGCAATTAAAGATATGTATGTTGGAGCAAAAACTCAGGTGAGGACGGCGGGAGGAGACTCAGAACATTTCACTGTCTTGACAGGATTGCATCAGGGATCTACTCTTAGCCCTTTTTTGTTTGCTTTGGTGATGGATGTGTTGACGCGGCGTATTCAAGGGGAGGTGCCTTGGTGTATGCTTTTTGCAGACGATGTAGTTCTGATTGACGAGACCCGAAGGGGTGTGAATAACAAATTAGAGGTGTGGAGACAAACTCTTGAGTCTAAAGGGTTTAGGTTGAGCAGAAGCAAGACAGAGTATTTGGAATGCAAGTTTAATGACGTGAGGTTGGAGGATGAGGTGGTAGTGAAGCTGGAATCGCAGGAGGTATGTAAGAGGGATAGTTTCAAGTATTTCGGGTCCGTGATACAGGGTAACGGTGAGATTGACGAGGATGTCTCGCACCGTATTGGGGCGGGATGCTTGAAGTGGAAGCTCGCGTCGGGGGTGTTGTGTGATAAGAAGGTGCCGCCCAAGCTTAAAGGCAAATTTTACAGGATGGTAGTCCGTCCGGCCATGTTGTATGGAGCGGAGTGTTGGCCAGTTAAGAACTCCCACATCCAAAAAATGAAGGTGGCGAAAATGCGGATGTTGCGCTGGATGTGTGGGATGACGAGAGGGGATAGAGTTCGGAATGAGACTATCAGGGAGAAGGTTGGTGTGGCTCCAGTGGAGTGCAAGATGCGGGAAGTTCGATTTAGTTGGTTTGGACACGTGAAGAGGAGGGACATGGATGCCCCGGTTCGTAGGTGTGAGGGGCTAGCGTTGGATGGTTTTAGGCGGGGTAGGGGTAGGCCGAAGAAGTACTGGGGTGAGGTGATTAGGCGGGACATGGAGCAGTTACAGCTCACCGAGGACATGACCCTAGATAGGAAGGTCTGGAGGGCGCGAATTAGGGCAGAAGACTAGGGCCAGTTTGGGGCGCTAGGGTAGGGAATTATTTGGTGGGGGTATTATTCCTGTTATTCTGCCTATTCATATTTTTATTCCTATTCCTATTCTTCTTCTTGTTATGATTTCGGTGTTCCATGTTTTATTACGAATCTGTGTGCTTTCCGATGTTTCCTACTATTTATGGGTGCCGTATTTACGTTATGAAATTCTGTTATGTGCTTTACTTTATATTTGTGTGGTGTCTCGTGTCTTGAGCCGGGGGTCTATCGGAAACAACCTTTCTACTTCTTCAGAGGCAGAGGTAGAGGTATGGACTGCGTACATCTTACCCCCCCAGGCCCCACTAGGTGGGAATACACTGGGTTTGTTGTTGTTGTTGTTGTTGTTGTAAAATGATTAACTTGTCCACTGATCCAAGCAGAGACTTCATCTCCATTTTCTTAGCCTGCCAGGTGCCTTGAATTCTTTTGCAAAGATGGTTTTACATTTATAGCATTGTATATAGAACAGGGTTTAGTGCCCATAATGGCATTATGAAGTTTGTTCCTCTCCTTATGCTTTCAGTTTGACTGTGCTCAAGACACTGGATTATTGAGTGCTGTGCACTTTTGATTTTTTCTCTTGCTGATGAAAGCTGAAAAGCCTTTTTTCATCCTAGTGTCATGAAAAATGTCAGAAATGAGTGAAATTTACTGTAGGCTTGGTTTAAAAGGATTGTTACTTCTCCAAATAGTTGGCAGGTTCTGTTGAAACTCATTTGTCCCAGCCCAAGTTATCATTGGCCGCAATTTTTGCTTAACCCATTCTCCAACCCTCACGTTTGACACCTACTTCTTAGTGTCAAAGTTAGCTTATAACTATCATGCTAGAGTTGCTAAATTCGTGAACATTTGAAACTATTGTTGACACTTTCTCTAATTGTTGACACTAACTAAAGGTTTCAACTTTAATTATGCATGGAGTCTGGGAGTGCTGGAGTGTAATTTGAAGATGTATCTTGGTGTTATCCTGGAATAGTTTTCTTGTGGATGCATAGTATATGATGTAATGAATAAAAATGGTGTCAAGGATGTAGACATTATTAAAGTTCTCCATGCCCACGCAGTCATTTTTTCTAAGAGATTATATTCCTCAAGTTATGTTGACCAAGCATTTATATGTATTTGCTTCCTTCAAAAAGTATCTTAATTAGGTGAAATATATTCCTCTATTATGAGCTCTTTGACATTTTAACTTTCTAGTCTGACTGTATCTGGAGTGCTGATTGCCCATTGGTTGTTTTGAAATTATAGTTTTAGTAGATTTTGACAAATCCTGCAAATCTCGTACCCGTTTACTGATTTTCAGAAACCTTGATTTAGTTTCTCTTGGTAATAGCGCTTTGCCTTTGTAGAAATCTGCAGTTAGGCCCATGCATGCTCCACAGAGCTATTCACCTTCAGCTGCATATGTTGGGTCTGGTGCTCCCTCTTCAATGTATATGGGTGTAACACCATATGGTGGTTCATTGTTCAATGGACCATCCATGCCAGCCTATGACATCCCTTTTTCTGGAGGTTCAGCTTATCATTACAATTTTGGGAGCCGCCTTTCTGGGGGCAGCCCGTACCGCCCTGTACATCTCTCTACTCCTCCACCTCCGTACACTGGTGGGTCTATGATGGGAAATGGTATGTATTCTTAATATCAACCAATTATAAGTTAAAAAACAATGAAGAGTGCTTCTTGCAAGTTCATATTTTAGTAATGTAGTGCAATTTCCAAGTTCATTAGCATATTGCATAATAGGGAATGTTTGTTTTATCCATTGCTAATTCTGTGTTAATAACACACATCTAAACATCACTTTGCATTCAACATTGCGTATTATAATGAGTTGTGACTGTTTTTTTTGTCTTACAGGTGGGATGTATGGTGTGCCACCACTTATGGATCGATATGGTCTAGCATTGCCAATGGCCCCTGCTGCCATGGTAGGGTTTAGTTTCAGCTTTTTCTTTAACATAATTGTCTTGTTTGGCTATGCTAAGCAATTTGATATTAATTTTGGTTCTTTATATTTTTAACTGACTACTTTGTATTTCTGTAAACACCGCCTAAAATTTCTCTCCTTCTGGAATCTTCGACTCAATAGACTATCTTTTTAATTCTCTATTGTGATGTGATCGCCGTTGTGGACATGCTTATTACACTATGCATGATGGTATTTTAATTCTTATTGCAGGCACCGAGACCAAGTTTTTATCCTGATGATGATTCTCAAAAGAAAGGTGAGAGTTCTGCAGTATATATTCTATTCCTGTGTTCTGATTTAATTTCATGGTATCTGTACTTCTCACTCTCTTTTCTGTAATTTCCCAGACGGAACACGTGATAATGACTGGACATGTCCCAAGTGTGGAAATGTCAACTTCTCTTTTAGAACAGTTTGTAACATGAGGAAGTGCAACACACCAAAGCCCGGTTCTCAGGTTTGACTTGCTGACACGTTCCAGGATTCACACCTAATAATAATATACTATATGATTTTGTTTCCTTTTTAATATCCACAGCCAATTTTCTAACTATTTTGAATGAAGTTTAGCTTATCTTGGATTAAGAAAATGTTAGGAGTATAAGCTTTGCTATCAAGAATCTCATTTCAAAAGAAGATTTTCATCAAGAATCTGTATATGTACTAGCAAATTAGATCTAATTTCGAAGTTCAAGGCTTCTCGGTTTTCTTCCTACTTTTCTCAACTCTCGAAATAGTTTTGCAACTAAGTTCTGATTTTTTTGGTTCTATTTGCATTTAAGCAGGTTCCTAAATCGGGGAAGACTACTAGTAAGTTTCCAGTCTCTAGCATGCTTCCTTGTACTACTGATTATCATGAAATTTCTAACAACATCCATTTTCAGAACCAGACACGCCAGAGGGAAGCTGGAAATGTGAGAAATGCAACAACATAAATTATCCTTTTCGGACCAAGTGTAACAGACAGAATTGTGGTGCAGAGAAACCATCTGAATCCAAGAAGTCTCCTTCACAATCAGCTGATGAGACTGATCAGGTCTGTTGTGTGACAAGTTTGATTTGTATGATGATTTGTTGCCCAAAGTTGTCTATAATTTGTGAGTCATCTATGTATTTATTGTACAGTTTATGCATGTTCTGCTCAAGAAATTTTCTTCGTATGAAATTCTGTCAGAATTGTACCCTCTAACCCCCAAAGAGTGCTATCTTGTCTAATTTTCTCTCTTCTATTTGGATAATTCAAATGTTACTTGTTCTTCTTGTTTGCTTTATCCTTTTCTTTTTGTGTTCGTTGGGATCTATTTTATTCAGCATCTATTAATTCAAAGTTGTCTACTGTTCCAGTGAGTACTAGGGCTTGTTTAAGGGTTGAGAAGGTCCAGAGTTGTCGTCCAGCATTGCTCAGTGTGGGTGTCTGAAAGTCGGTCATGTCATCTCCCTGTTGCAGCGGGTGTCAAGTTACTGTGCCATCTTTAATATTGTGTCAAAGTTGTACTAACTGAAATTGGTATTTTGTGGTCCTTATTTATACTTGTCGAGTTTCATGAGGTGTCTACCAGCTCATTCTGGTTAGATGCTATTGAAGTTGATTTGTTTAAATGTTCAATAGGATTTCTTCTGGTATTGCTGCACGAAATGTTAGATGGGTTGTTGGCATCCATTTGTGTTAGGTGGTATTATAAAAAGTCTAATGCAGCCCCTGGTCTTATATTGTCAAATGTATTTAGTATGAGTAAAGAGGGTCGGAGCAACATGTTGCCTGTGTTGCACGCATCAAGTTCCATGGTCTAGGATCTTTTGGTTTTCTACCAAAACAATATGGGGCAGAGAATTTGTTCGATTAGGAGTTTCCGCAGGTGAGTTGAATATGAGCAGTCTTATGCTCATGTGCCCCAAATGTAGGTTGGCGTATCACATTGATCTACTTGCTAAGAATTAAAAGAATCCTAGGTTATGTCTTTTCACAAGGAGGTCGAATTTAGCCTGTGAATATGAGTCGGTCTGACTTGGCGGGTTGTTTAGGGTAATTTATATTCATGAGTGGGTCATCTCCATCTTATGCTCCCTCCGTTTCATTCTAGATATTTTAATCTTGTGATTCTAAATTAAAGTTATGTCAAATGGATCAAAATGTCAATCTTGTGGTCTAATTGGTACTCTCTTTACAACAACTTACCCAATATATTCTCACCTAGTGGGGTTTGGGGAGGGTAGAGTGTACGCAGACCTTACCACTACCTCAAGAGAAGTAGAGACTGTTTTCAATAGACCCCTGGCTTAGGACCTATAGCAATATAACAAATACAAAAAGTAAGCGGATACAATTTAGTATGGTACACAAAACAAACTAATAGTATAACAAACATAAAAGATAAGTGCATAATAAACTTGTACGAGATGTAAAAAAGTTGACACCACTAGCCTCAAAAACTACAGCCCCAACGCTACAAACCAGAAACTCTAGACCCAAACGAGCACTTTCCTATTACTACCGCCGCGCTCTTGCCCTCTAACCCTCTATCCTAATTCGCGTCCTCCACACTTTTCTATCAAGGGTCATGTCTTTCGTAACATATCATACCTAATCACCTCCCTCTAATATTTCTTCGGTCTATCTCTAACTCCCCTAAAATCATCCATAGCCAGAGTTTCACACCTCTGCACTGGAGCATCAGGGGCCCTCCTCATCACATGACCAAACCAACGAAGCCTTAACTTATCCTCCATTGAGGAAACTCTCACCTTCTCTCGAATAATTTCATTCCTTACCCTATATTTTTTGATATGTTCACACATCCATCGCAACATTCGCATCTCCGCCACCTTCACCTTTTGGATGTGGGAGTTCTTAATTGGTCAACACTCCGCTCTATACAACATAGTCGTTCGGACTACCACTCTGTAGAACTTACCTTGAAGTTTCAGGGACACCTTCTTTATCATAAAGGACTCCCGAAGTGAGCTTCCACTTCAACCACCCTGCCCCAATACGATGCGTGACATCCTCGTCAATCTCACTATTACCCTGAATTATAGACTCCAGCTACTTGAATCTCTCCCTCTTCTGGATGGCTTGAGAGTCTAGCTTCACAACGCTCCATCTTCTTGCGACATATCATTGAACTTACACTCCAAGTACTCCGTCTTGGTTCTACTTAACCGAAAACCTTTAGACTCAAGCGTCTGTCTCCAAATCTCCAACTTATCATTAACTCCACCTGAGTCTCGTCGATCAGAACCACATCATCTGCAAATAACATATACAAAGGCACCTCCCCTTGAATATTTCACGTCAAAACATCCATCACCAAGGCAAATAGAAATGGGCTAAGAGTCGATCCCTGGTGCAACCCTATCAAAACTGTGAAGTGCTTCGAATCTCTACCTACCGTCCTCACATGAGTCTTCGCACCATCATACATATCCTGAATCGACCTAGTGTACGCCACGGGCACCCCTCTAGCCTCCAAACACCTCCACCGAATCTCCTTGGGAACTCTGTCATATGTCTTCTCTAGATCAATAAACACCATGTGCAAATCTTTCTACCTCTCTCGAAACTGCTTCACTAATCTCATCACAAGGTGAATGACCTCAGTGGTCGAGCGATCAGGCATGGAACCGAACAGATTCTCAGAGATCGTCACGATCCTCCTCATCCTCAACTCTACCACCCTTTTCCAAACCTTCATAGTATAACTCAACAACTTAATACCTCTATAGTTGTTACAGCTCTGAATGTCTCCCTTGTTCTTATACATTGGAATCATCGTACTCTACCTCTATGCTTCAGGCATCTTAGCAGCTCTAAAAATAATGTTAAACAACCTTGTCAACCACTCCAGACCTGCCTCGCTAGTGCTCTTCCAAAAATCTACTGGAATCTCGTCTGGCCCCATCGCCCTATCCCGCTGCATCCTGCGAATAGCTCCCTTGACCTCCTCAACCTCGATACGCCTACAATAACTATAATCGTAACCCTCCCTAGATATCTCCAAGTCTCCCAACACAGAACCTTTGTCCCCCTCGTCATTCAAAAATTTATGAAAATAGGACCGCCATCTCTCCCTAATGAGGGCATCCTCAACCAACACTATTCCATCCTCTCCTTTGATGCACTTCACTTGGTCAAGGTCACGATCCCTCCGCTCCCTGGCCTTGGCCATCTTATACAACTTCTTATCTCCTATTTTCTCCTCTAAAGCCACATACAAACTCTCAAAAGCTGTTGTCTTAGCCGCCGTAACTGCTAACTTAGCCTCTCTTCTAGCTACCTTATACTCCTCCTTATTCTTCTGCCTTCCCTTATCATCCTTGCTCCCAACCAACTTAGCATAAGCCACCTTCTTAGACTCCACCTTTCTCTTGACCTCTTCGTTCCACCACCAGTCTCCTCGATGTTTGTCAGATTGACCTCTCGAGACACCCAACACCGCTCTAGCGGTCTCCATAATGCAACTGGCAGTTGTCTTCCACATATTATCCATACCCCCTTTACTCTCCCAAGCCCCTCTACTCTTTAACTTCTTTTCCATCTCCAAAGCACTAGCCAAAATCAAGCTACCCTACTTAATCCTGGGCCGCGCCTCCCCATTTCTCTTCTTTTTGCCCTTATTGATAACCAAATCCATCACCAACAACCTATGTTGAGTTGAGAGATTCTCGCTAGGTATGACTTTACAGTCTTTATATAACGCTCTATCCCCTTTTCTAAGAAGCAAAAAATCTATCTAAGCCTTGGCCACTGAACTACGAAATGTAATAAGGTGATCCTCCTTCTTCAGGAAGCTCGAATTTTTTATCCGCAACCCAAAAACCCTAGAAAAATCCAACGGAGAAGTTCCTTCTTCATTCCGCTCACCAAAATCAAAACCGCTATGCACATTATCATACCCTCTCGACAAAGACCTAATATGCCCATTGAAATCCCCTCCCACAAAAAGCTTCTCAGTGCTCGGGATGCTCCTCACCACCTCATCTAAAACCTCCCAGAATTCCTTCTCCTCTTTGTCCAAACCTACTTGCGGGGCGTAGGAACTAATAACATTCACCGTAGACCCTCATATGACCAACTTAATAGACATCAGTCTATCACTAACTCTCTTTACCTCTACCACCTGCTCCCTAAGATCTTCATCTACTAAGATACCTACCCTATTTCTATGTCTCACGCTACCCGAGTACCACAACTTATATCCATCCATATCTCTCGCTTTAGTGCCTACCCATTTAGTTTCCTGAACACATGCTACACTAACCTCTCTTCTTTCTAAGAATCTTCACCAGCTCTATAGACTTACCCTGCAAAGTACCGATGTTCCAAGACCCAACTCGCAACCTAGAAGCTCTCTTATCCCACCTAATCTTACTACCCATATCCCCTAACCCCAAACTCGATCCTAGACCCGACCCAAACCCCTCAAACCCCGGCCTAGACCCAACATCTCCTGATCCTGACCTCGACCTATGACATGACCCTAGTCTACCATAGTTTTAAAATATCTAATTAGTTGGTTGTTTATCTAAAAATATTTTGTTTCAATTTAACTGTCTTATTTATGAAATCAGGCGTATTTTATCATGTTCTATTAATACTACCTCTATCATTAAATAATTATAGTTTATATACTCAAATTTATATTTTTAAAACATAATTAATAAGGCTAATTGATAAAGTAGATTTTTAATAAATATTTTTTTAAGAGGAATGTCGGGTAATTAAGGGTTTAACTATTTTGAAATGAAGAGCGTAATATATAAATTATAAAAGAATAAATAAAATAATGTTTTTTGTTTTTTCACTCGATATTCGGTACCTACTTGGAGCTTCGATTAATTTGTATCGTGCACCACAGAGCTCATTTTGGGGGTGGTGTTTCCAACAGGATTTTCTCCATACCTAGGATTCGAACTTGAAACCTCTGAATTAAAAGGGGTTATTTTTAAAAAAACACGCTAATAAGGAAAGTATTAACTTTTTTCTGAAATTAGAACTTTTTTTTTTTAAATGGAAAGAGTAGATTTTAATCCTAGCACATTCTAATTGGTGCTCTCTTCGTTTTAAAATATTAAAATAGTTGGTTGTTTATCCAAAAATACTTATTTCAATTTAATTGTCTGATTTATGAAATTAAAAGTATTTTATTATATTTTATTAATACTATTTCTATCATTAAATAATTATAGTGTCTATACTTAAATTTATATTTTTAAAACATGATCAATAAGCTAATTTGATAAAAACAAATTTTAACAAATATTCTTTTAAGAAAGTGTTAGGTAATTAAGGGTTTAACTATTTTGAAATGGAGAGAGTAATATATAAATTATTAAAGAATAAAATAAAATGATTTTATTTGGTTTCTCACCTGGTGTTGGGTACCCACATTAGAGCCTCAACTAATTCGGATTGCGCATTGCAAAGTCCATTTAAGCGCTCCCAATAGGATTTTTTTTCATACCTAGGGCTCGAACCTAACCTCTAATTACAAAAAAAATTATTTTTTTAAAACACATTAAAAAAGAAAGTAGAACTTTTTCTTTTCAAAATTATAACATTTTTTTTTTGAAATGAAAAGAGTAGATTTTAATCCTAGCACATTCTAATTGGTACTCTCTTCATTTTAAAATATTGAAATAGTGGGTTGTTTATCTAAAAATTTTTGTTCAATTTAATGTCTCATTTATGAAATTAAGCGTATTTTATTATGTTCTATTAATAGTACATCTATCATTAAATAATTATATTGTATATGCTCAAATTTATATTTTTAAAAAATAATCAATAATGCTAATTTGATAAAATAATTTTTTTAATAAATATTTTCTTTAAGAGGAGTATCAGGTAATTAAGGATTTAACTATTTTGAAACGGAGAGAGTAATATAAAAATTATAAAAGAATAAATAAAATAATTTATTTTGAGTTAGGCGAGTTAGAATTACGATCGACTGTTTAAAATTATTTCTCAACTGTGAAAAATTGGCTAAATATATTCTTCATCATATTTTAGGGTCAAATTTATTCTCACTATCATACTTTGGAGTTAAATTTATCCTTTTATTTTGAAAAATTGGTTACATACATCATTCGTCATATTTTGAGGTCAATTTATTCTCGATGTTATGCTTTGGGGTCAAGTCTACTCTCGTTGTTAAGAAACTTTTCACATGCACCATTCTTTTAATAGAAAAACACAAATCAACATTAAATGCTCAATTTTTCAAAATAAAACATACCCTAAGGTCACGATTCGAGCCATCAAAAAGCCAAATAAATATACCCTCCTCAGTTTTGTTGGTCAAATATTTCGAACGAGATTATGCCATTGATAATAGCTTATGAAAAATGGATCTGCATCAGTGCAAACACAAAATACCCCTCCCTCAGTTCATGAATCAGTATCAGTACAGAGCTCATGAAAAATGACATTTAGTGGTCAAATGAAATAGATTAAGCCCACTGAATAAATCTATGAGTGATTAAGTTAAGAGGTATTACTATGTGTCAATCCTAACATCTCTTCATTCTTATATATTTATAAACAATTGGGATACACACAAAATTTTCCTCATATCATTTACTCAGAAAATTTATCCACCGATTCTAAAATCTAGATGCACATAGAATTGCACACCAAATTTTGAAATTTGAACATAACTAAACATGAACAGAGTTTGTAATAGACACTTCTGTAGTTCCATGCTTTTGTGTCATTCCATTTCATTTTACTTTTTATTCATTTGTAAACAATTTACTAGTGCTGCACGTTGAAAGAGGAGTATATTTGTTCATTGGAAAAACTTGACCAACAGAATGGAAAGAGGGGTATATTTATTTTTGTATTTTTTATGGTTCAGATTAGGATGTGTTTTATTTTTTTAAAAATGGACCATTTGACATTTATTTGGGCTTTTTTATTAAATGAAGGAATCAAGTGAAAAGTTTCTTAATAATGAAGGTAATTATGACCCAAAAGTATGATATCGAGGGTAAATATGACCTCAAGTATGACAAGTGATACATTTAGTCAATTTTCTATTGCAGAGAGGTAAATTTAACCCCAAAATATGACACTGCTAAATTCGATCCTAAAGTCTGATGAATGACATATTTAGCCAATTTTCTGAAGTGGAGAGGTAAGTTTGACCATTTTTCCAAAAAAGATTAAATAAAATGATTGATGTTGAGTTAGGTGGGTTAGAGTTATGATCCACTGTTTATTCTAAGAGTAATTCACTCATTTTGGCATTTTAATAGACTCAAATACAGTCTAAGTCATCCATATGCTCCAATTTATATCATTAAGATTATACCTGTGGGCACAACGAGAAACACAAGTGCATACATCATGGGTCATATAGCATAAAGCTGAGATTTGTATATTCAAGAAGTAAGACAAATTTTGCCGCTTGAAACTACTCCCTCTCATTCTAAGGATTGAGAATGGTCGTGTTTGCATATATAGGGTCACTTTGGGCTGGGACATGACATAAAATAAATCAGTAGAAAATATAACGTGTAGTTCCTTAGAACCAAGCATAAAGTAAGACATGAGTTTATGGACGTAAATTGCTTAGAGAACTGGGTGTTTAGGCATAAGCACAATTTGAATGCGCAAGTTATTGGTAGAATGCCCTCCTAACCAAATAGGAGGGAATCGCTTGAATATAAATGGATTTACCACGACTCTTCCCTGAAACTCTCACCATGAGAAAATTTTAAGATCAGTCTTAGTTCACCATCTCTCCCTAATAACTTTAATATGAAAACACTGCCCTCCAGAGATACTCGTCTTAACCTTTTGCTAGCCCCCATAGCTATCACCCTATGAATCACATCCTCATGAGCGTACACATCTACACCACGATATTCAATAACAAGAACTAGGTACACCTGACATATGCATACTTAAAATCTCATCTAACCAGATGCTAATTCGGGCTTGACATAATCTTATATAATTTACACACTTACCTACCTAATGACTTAGTGCTAATTCATCACTTCAACACTAGACCTCTGGTATGTATCACAATTACCCACTCCACTATTTCATGAATTATCAACCTAATTTCTTCCACACATCCCGTCAAGCCTACCAATTTACTCTCGCAAATCTCTTATCGCTATCCTCGACCCAATATTTTTTTTTCACCACAATCAACATCTAAAGTTCAAACTTAGTGTCTAGCAACAATCATGCACCACTAACAAAGTACCTCGTATATTATACTAGTCCACCCCCACAAAGAGGTCACCCTAAATTCCTTATTCAACTACCAATAGTCTATACATAATCGGAGGGAACCATTTTTCTTAGGCACAAAGAGGATTGGAGCACCTCACGGAGAAATGCTAGGGTAGACAAAACCCTTATCAAGAAGATCTTTCAACTGCTCCTTAGGTTTTTTCAACTCAGCCGGAGTCATTCTATAAAGAGGGATAGAGATAGAATGGGGGTCAAGTAGAAGATCAATCCCAAAGTTTATTTCCCTATCGGGATGAATACCAGGAAGATCATCAGGAAAGACCTCAAGAAATTCATTAACCACAGGAACGAATTGTAAAAAAGGACTTTTAGAGTTAGAATCTTTAATTTAGACCAGATGGTAAAGACACCCCTCAGAATTTAGCTTTCGGGCTCTAAGATATGATATAAACCTTCCCTTCAACACTAAATAACTACCTTCCCAGTCAATCACCGACTCATTCAGGAATTGGAAACAGACCCTTCGGGTCTCACAATCCAAAGAGGCATAGCACGGGTGAAACAAATCCATCCCCAATTATCACATCAAAGTTTATCATATCCAACTCTATCAAACCTACCAAGGTCTTCTAACCATAGACTTCTAGCCACCATAAAATCACCCACTAGGTAGAAATAGAAAAGAAATTCAAAATGCACTCAGGACCGAAACCAAAATAAATAGCCACATAAAGAGTCACACAAGAAAATGTAGACCCCAGATCAAGAAGAAAATACACAGCACAGGATAAGAGTTGTAACATACCAGTGACAACATCCGAAGATGCCTCGAATTAAGGCGATTCCGACCATTGCCAGAGCCAGAAGTAACACCTTTTCATGCAAAAATTAAAGAACTAACAACTAGAATTTTATTAGCTCCAGTAGCAACACCAGCATCAGGATAATGTTGTTGCATATGACCATACTGACCACAGTAGAAGCACAAGTTCCTCCCCTTGTTTTAATAACAAAGGTGAAGCTTTCCACAGAGTCTACAAGGAGGATAGGGTGGGGCTAACTGAGCTCCACTGGCCCAAAGTTGGGATCCTATGCCTCAAACCCACTATTGGTTTGAAAGCGACGATCACCAGAATACCCAGGATATGAAACACTAACAGCCGCACTGGAACTTCCCCAATCCCTCTTCTTAGACCTCTGTTTCCCATTACTACCATTATATTTCTGGCCTCCACCCTACTCTATATATCTAAACTTCTTATTCTACCTCTCTCTTATTTTTGTCTGATTCTTTCTCCGATTAACAGGACCAAATCAGCAGGACAGAGAGGCCATTATATGGGTTAATAGATGAATAAAATGGTGGAACTCAGCATTAGATACCTCACCCTGAAGTATTAGGATAGGAGTATCATCAGCCCGAGGATCCTGAGGAGGACTGGAGGGAACCAGTGGAACTCCGTGAGGGCAATCATTCTGATCAAGATGAGTTCCATCCACGTTGTCCTCAGGTGGGATAGAGGAGTTTTCATGAGCATCATATCTTCAGGGAGGCATGATTTGAAAATATGAACTATGAAATTAGAGAAGATTTTAACACCCTAGACTCTACAACTTAAAAGTAGAATAACAAGAAAGGAAAACATTCCTAGATATCTCGCGGCCTCTCCCTTATAAGTGTGGCACGCTACATACCCATAAAAGAGAATTCACATGACATGACTTTGTGGACACCCATTGACACCAAACTTGGCTCTAATACCAACTTTGTTATGACTCGAATCAGGGTCTAACGGTGAAGAATACCTCAAGTCCAACGAGGATTGGAACTACCCGCTTTGCCTAACCAAATTGAACATAACATACCTAGCAGTGGCTGAATTCCGAACATATAGCAAGATACAGTAAATAGTGACTTAAAAGTCTATCAATGTCAATAACTAAAACCCATCCACAGTAATCCATAAAGCCTCTATACCATAAAACCAACCTACGTTGGGACATGCCCTTGACTTTGACAATGACAATAAAAGTGATAATATTAATGTGAACTATTCACTTTTAATTTAGGTAAGGAAAAACGATAGAATGATCAAGTCTTCCAAAGAATATAAGCTCACCACTTTACCACAAACAACTGACGAACTGAGCTGATCCACCTATCATTGCACAACAAAAGTTGGATTGCGTTTTGATCTTGTATCGCATGGGGATACAGTGTCCTGATACGATTAGTGGGTTAAGCACTAGCATGTAACTCAGGGATAAAGATAAAGTAATGACAATTCAAAATCCAGTTCTACTCAATGTTCATGTTCACATACATGTGTGCATACATATACTTATATAAAATATTGGGATAGCGAACAAGGCTTAACATCCACTTTAAAATTTTAGCATGGATTGTGTAGCTTAACCTTCATATAATAGTACCCACGGGCTATATGGGCCCCATCTCTCACCCCCTGGTTGGTCCTTAGTGCATGTAGCCTCATGAATCGGAGAATAATCTTATATATATACATAAGAGACTCGAACCTCCCAATCATATACTATGGTGACTTAAGCACCCGATTATGTAATGTAATATGGGGGACTCGAACCTCTCAATCATATAATAAGGTGGACTCGAACCACCCGATCATAAGCAAGGGGACTCGAACCCCAAGACATTTAGACCCTGCAACGGCAAATTCAGTTTCTAGTTTTGGTCCCTCGGGACCTCCACTTTCACAGACCAGCTACATAACCCTCTTTAAGCCTCATTAAAAATACTTATCACACATTCTCATTTATTGAACCATATTACATATTTAAGCATACATCATTGGTATCGTCCTACCAACTACACATGTAAGGTAACGTCAACATGCCAAACTAATTATCATCACTTGGGGGAATTCACAACCCCCTGGGTTCAATTGTGCATTCACTTGGGGAATTACATAATCCTATAAGGTTTAATTTAAAATCATTATGCTTTATTATATTTTCATATTATGCAATAGTTCAAGAATAGTTCAATGTGCACACTTTGCATATTCAAAACCAATTTCACAATGTGGGGTTAAGGTCATTACTACTTCAATTGTCAACATTTATAATTTGGGGGAAATCATAATCCCCTAGTTCATTAACCGCGCCAATGCACTCTGCAAGTTTAAAACCATGAATAAATCAAAAATAATCATATATAAACCATGGAAAACATTATTCAACAAACTTTCAAAACCCTCAACCCATGTTCTAAAACTAACATCAAAACCACATAAGTAACACTTTAAAACACATGTTTTAACAAAATAATATTTGGGAAAGAGTAACATGCCTGAAGGATTCTCAATTATAGAGAAGAAACCTTGAATTGACCCCTAAAAGCTCAACCTTGTGGAAACCCTAGCTTGTATTGCTTGAGAAAATTTTAGAGAGTAAAGAGGGTTTTTGATTTGTTAAAGTATTAAATAATGCCCAAAGGTGTTTTATGGATGTGGGGTCTAAGTTGATAAAGAGGAAAATAGTCAAAGTGCCCCTAAAATAAAAGACTAAAAATTTGTCGCCCAGTCGTTATGGGTGACCTTACAACTCGTAGGGTCACCCTACGACTAGTGGATTTTAGTTGTAGGTTGGACAGTGTCTAGGGCAGTCAACACTGGTTTTGTTGTGGAAGAACCATACGACTCATTAATAGTCTATACAACTTATTATGTTCTAGTCGTACTCAAGAGAGAACACCTTGAGCGCCCACACTAGTCTAGTTACGAGTCATACCTTATAACTTATATCCAGACGTTACGAATGATAAGCTCCATCCATAATCAAGACAGGACTATTATGGCATACACTGGACATCTTACGATTAGTACCTTATGACTCGTATGGAGTCAATACGACTCATAACCTCAAGTCGTCACCAAGGTAGAAACTCAGGCAAATCTCACTAGACTACTTACAACTTGGGTCCTATGATCCATCAAGACAACCTACGACTCATTGGGAGAGTCATAATCTGGGCAGTAAGCTCGCAGGTCAAAAATATTTCAATGACCAAAATCGGTGTGTTTCAACTAGATGGTAGTGGAGACTTATGTTGTAGTCCTTGAGTAACTCAAGTCATCTCCATTGACTGAGATTCAACTCCTTCTAAGTAAACACATATTGCAGGCTTTTATAATTTGGATAAATATCAACATGAACCCCAGACAAATAATTGTGCAAAATTTTCAACGCAAACAGCATAACTGCCAAGTCTAGATCATGAGTCAAATAATTCCTTTCATGAGCCTTCAGCCGCCTAGAAGCATAAGCCACAACCTTACCATATTGTATTAACACACAACCCAGTTCCATACGGGACGTATCATAGTACACAACAAAACGACCAGTACCCTTTGGCAGAGTCAAAATCAAAGCAAAAGTCAACTTATCCTTCAGATTTTCAAAACTATCCTCACAAGCATCGGACCACAGAAACTTTACCTTTTTCTGAGTCAACTTAGTCAACAGAGTAGCAATCGAAGAGAAGCTCTCCACAAACCTCTTGTAATACCCAGATAAACCTAAGAAGCTCCGAATATCTGTTGGAGTCGTGGGTCTAGGCCGCTTCTTAACCACCTCAACTTTCTATGGATCCACATTGATCCCCTCACTGGAAACAACATGACTCGGGAAGGTCACAATACTCAACCAAAACTCATACTTTTAGAACTTGGCATACAATCGTTGATCCTTAAGAGTCTGCATCACTATTCAAAGGTGATTGACATGATCCTCCTCACTCTTGGAATATACCAAGATATCATCAATAAACATGATGACAAAAAATCCAAAAACTGCCTGAATACCCTATTCGTGAGATTTATAAATGCAACTAGAGCATTAGTCAACTCAAATGACGTCACCAGAAACTCATAATGACCACATCGAGATCGGAAGGCAATTTTAGGGATATCCACCTCCCTAATATTCAACTAATGATAACCCGATAGAAGATCAGTCTTAGAAAAATATTTAGCACCCTGAAGTTGGTCAAAGATATCATCTATCCTAGGAAAAGGATACTTATTCTTCACCATTACCTTATTCAGCAACCAATAATCTATATACATACAAAGGGAATCATCCTTCTTACACACGAAAAACATGAGAGTACCCCACGGGGATACACTAAAAAGGATGAAACCCTTATCAACCAGATCCTTTAATTGCTTCTTAAGTTCTTTCAACTTAGCCAGAGCCATTCTATATGAAGGGATAGAGATAAAACATGTATTTGGTAAAAGATCAATCCTGAAATCTATTTCTTTATCGGGAGAAATGCCGAGAAGATCATTGAAAAACACCTCGAGAAACTCATTAACATCAGGATAGATTGTAAAGAGGGAATCCCAAACTAAAATCCCCAAACCAGATAATAAAGACACCCCTTGGAAATCAACTTCTAGACTCTAAGATAGGAAATTGATCTTCCCTTAGGAACTAGAGAACTCCCCTCCCACTCTATTACCAGTTCATAGGGGAATTGGAAACTGACCTTTTGGGTCCTACAATCAAGAGGTGCATAGTATAAGTGAATCCAATCTATCCCAAAGATCATATCAAAGTCTACCATATCAAACTCTATGAGATCCAGCAAGGTCTTCCTACCACAGATAGACACCACACAACCCTTATAGAACTTTCTAGCCACAATAGAATCACTCACCGGGGTAGACACAGAGAAGGGATCAAAATGCACTTAGTATTAAAACCAAAATAAACAGCCACGTAAGGGGTCACATAAGAAAGGATGGACCCTAGATCAAGCAGACAATATACATTACGAGAGAAAAGCTGTAATGTACCATTGACAATATTAGGATATGCCTCAGATTCCTGATGGGTTGCAAGGGCATAAAGACAATTTTGGCCAGTACCAAAAGTAGCACCCTTTGGTGCAGGAGCTGAAGAAATAGCAACCGAAACCTTATTAGCTACATTAGCAATATTTTCTGATGGATAGTTTCTCTGAATATGAAAAGAATGACGATATTTGAAACACAGATTTCTCCACTTATCATAATAACCACGGTGTAACTTTCCATATAATCTGCAAGGAGGATAAGGTGGGGCTGACTGAGCTACATGTAATACCCCATATTTCTACCTAGCTTAAAAATCATCCCAGAAATGTTAAAAACTTATTTTAAATATGAATTTACTTTTGTACATGTGTCATTTTCAAGATTTTCTTTTTATTGTGTGGGAAATTGAATAAGCTTTCCATCGATACCAAATTCGCCCAAGGGTTAAAAAGGGTCAATTTCTCACCTCTATATATACCCAATAACACTAATTCAACCATATTTCACCCAAAATATATTGTTTATCTCAAGTTTCTCTCAAGAACAAGCTAGGGTTTTCAATTGGGGATTTAAATCCAAGACTCAAATTCAAGAATCTCTCCTTCAATCTTCGTAGAATCAAGAACTAGTGTTGATTCATGGACTCCTTTCGTCCAAGAAGCTTAAGAACCCTATTTTAAATTATATGTCATGATGTTCTTATTTTGAATTTATTATGCTCATGTTGTTATTGTTGTACGATTGCCAAGATTGTATCATTATCATGTTTTTCATGAAGCTATGTTAGTATAGGGTTGAAATTCATGTAATTGAGTTAAATTGTGGAACCATGTGGTATTAAATTGGTGATCATACCTATGCCCTAAGTGTACATTCAAGGTGTTTGATAATATGCCCTAATGAATAAATAATGATCAAGTACTTAGTTTCCATGTGTCAAGATTATATCATATCTTTTAGATTATGCCATACCTATTTGATTAAGATAATTCTCATGTTAAACCCATGCATCGTGATTTCTTGATGAGATGTTCGTGAGATTAGAAGCATGAAATTATGCCATGTTGATGTACAATTCTATTTCATGTACAAGACTATGATAATCATGTGCTTCATGAAATCCCCAAATTGATATATTATGAATTGTTGATATTAGTCATGTGTTCAAGAAGTGTCAAGTTTTGTCAGTTTTATGCTATCGAGTCCTGGGGGTACTTGTACCCAACAATTTAGCTGTGTGCCTAGAGCCATGCCATGTTTTCATGATAATCTCAGTCAAGCCATGATCCTTAGAATTCAGTCAGTCTCATGACTCAGGAAAACTCAGTAAATTCAGTAGCAGTTTAGTCCTACTCAGTAATCTCTATGACCTCAGTGGTTTCAGTAACATCAGTACTCAGTAATCTCGATAACCTCAGTATTCTAAAAAATCTCAGTAACTTCAGTACTCTCTGTCAGTCCTCAGATCTCAGTAGCATTTTGTCAGTCAATGAAACTCAGTGAACCCAGATTAGCTCCGCTAAACGATACCATTAGTATTAGTTCAGTTTAGTTAATTCAGTCTAGTTCAGTTCAGTAATCCATGATCAGTGTCTATTCATATGGAAGTAGGAATTAGCATCGAGTAAACCCAAGCATGGGAACATACACTGTCAGATGAGGGTGTGATTCTCAGAAGTCATTCTTCCATTCTAGAACTATGTAGCCAGCATATATTGAGACATCAACACTGTCAGATAAGAGTTGATGAGGTGGATAAACACTTTCAGATGAGGGTCCTACCATTCTATTTTGGGGACACTGTCAGATGAGGGTCACTCATAGCTTTTCCTTACCAGTGGCGCAGTATTGACACCCTTTTAATTAGGGTTACAAATTGGACCTCAACTTAGCCAATGGCGTTTAGAGGCATACCAGTTAGATAAATACTTCCCATAGTTTTAGTTACAGAATCAGGTCTGTCAGATATAGTCATTCAGTCTCAGTAATAGAACTCAGATAGTTCTATAGAATTCAGGACTATTAGATATAGTCAACTCAGATACAGTACGTAACTCAGCTAGTTCCATCAATATCAGGACTGTCAGATACAGTCACTCATGTTATCAACTCATATTCAGCAATCATGTTATCACAAACTCAGTTAATAGTATATTAATTATACGAACTTTATGTTATTAGTATTCAGTTTTAGGACTGTATGACACAGTCAACCAGACCAGTTTTTCATAATCAGAACTGTAAGAAATAGTATTTCCTTTATCAGAAAAATAACATCGATCTCTCAGTATTCAGTAGACTCAGTCATTCAATACTCCAGTATTAGTACTCAGATAACAGTAAATCCACGTTATCAGAATCTATAAGTTAGTGTTATCATAATTTCAGTTACAGTTACGTATTCATGCATATATTCTCACGTTCATGTTATACAATCAGTTATTATTATTCATGCATATGAACCCTTGCATTTAGCCTACCTCACTTCCATACCAGTACATTCAACGTACTGACGCATTTGCGCTATGGTGTTTTATACCATAGGGTTAGAAGCACGAGCTCCCAAGCATCCTTTGTAGATCAGACGTTCAGCAACCAAACTTAAGTGAGTCCTCATTATTTGAGGATAACATGATTATTTTATTACTTTACTATGTTAATAGTTTGGAGTTAGTTGGGGACATGTTCCATTAACTCCACAGCTTTCAGACAGTTTAGGGGCTTTCAGACTATAGCATGTGTTCAAACTATAGCATGTGTTCAGACAGTTTGTATCAGTTTTGGGTATTGTCATACCCCACTACAGACATTATTATGGCCTTATAACTTATATTCAGCATTTTTACAATGTATTATTCAGTGCTTAGTTACAGATATCAGTCATGGGTTAGCTTGTGGTCCTTCGAGGTCATGAGCACCGTGAAGCATTTTGGGTACCAGATTCAAGGCGTTACACTAGCCTAAGACTGTGCACCTCTAGCCTTAAACCCAATATTAGTATGAAAGTGACAATCACCAAACGACTTAGGATATGGAGCACTAGCCATAGAATATGAACCCGAGTTTCCCTAAGTCTTCTTCTTGCCCCACTTCCTACCATCTCTACTATTGTTCTGTTGGCTTCTACTTTGCTCTAAATATCTAAACTTCTTATTCAGCATCTCTCCCATTTTCCTTTGTTTCTTCTTTTTATCTTTAACTTACTGCATATACACCGTAAGCCTAGAGATATTCATGTTATTATTCAACATAAAGGCCTTACACTCTAGCACCAAATATTGAGACAAACTTGAAGCAAAATTTCTCATTCTCGCCCTCATACTAGACACAATCTATGGGGCATAATGAGACAACTGGTGGAATTTCGAAGAATACTCCTTTACAGTCATCCTTTTCTGCTTTAAGTTCACAAACTCTTCAATCTTAACCTCCCTTAACTCTTAATAAAAGAAATGATCAAGGAAACCACCAGAAAACTCCTCCTACATAGCTTGCTCAGCATCATCACCCCTCGACTGCTCTCACTTCTCATACCATTGATATGCCATATCCTTTAACTGATATGCAACAAACTCCATACCCTCCTATTAGTAGCATACATCACCCTGAATATCTTCTCCATTTCATAGATGAACCCTTGAGGATCCTCCTTAACCTTAGAGTCAGTAAAGATCGGAGGATTTAACCTCATAAACTGGCCAACTCTAGTGACCTCAAAAGATAGATCAATAGAATAAATAGGGTCAGGCTAACGAGTCTGAAAAGTCACCAAATGGGTTAACAGATGAACAGATCAAATGAATTCAGTGTTAGAAATATCTCCTTGGGGCGGTAGGTATGAACATCATCAGCCCGAGAAGCCCAAGGAGGACTAGTAGGGACCAGTAGAACTCCACGTAGGCAGTCAGAAGCAGGGACCGTAGATGGGGTCTGTACTCCATAAGTAGAATGAGTTCCATTAATATTGCCCTCGGGTGGGATAGAGGAGTTTTTATGTGCACCAAATCTTCGGGGAGGTATGATCTAAAATATGAACAAATAAAATTAGAGGAGATTTCAATGCGCTGGAATTTATAGCCCAAAAATAGAACACAAGAAAGGGGAACATTACTAAATGCCTTGTAGCCTCTCCCTTATAAGTGTGGCATGCTACACACCCATAAAAGAGACTTTACTTGACATGGATTTGTGGACACCCAATGATCTTGAACCTAGGCTCTGATACCAAACTTGTCATAAACAAGGCCTAATCGTGATGGGTACCTCAAGTCCACCGAGGATCGGAGACCACCCCCATTAGCTTAGCCAACCAGAACAGAATAACTAGCAGTGGATAAATTTTGAATAAATAACAAGATAGAATGAGTTCCAAACATATAACAGGATAGAGCTGAGTTTCAAACATATAATAAGATAGAAAAATCTATATTAAGAGGGATCTAAGAATCCACAACACAATCCATCCATACTTTGTCCACAAAATTCTCTAAAAAACCAAACATCAACCAAAGGCAGGACAAGCCCCCAACCATAGCCAAACACCTGCTGAAATAGTTTAAGACATAAATAAAGACATGACTATGAAATGAGGGTCTTTCGGAGAATAGAAGCTCACCACTTCAAGTTGACTCTGGGACAATCTAGAAATCAATTATTACTACGTAAGAAAAATAGAAGTGTCTCCAAATCCTACATCGCATAGGGATATAGCGTCCGAGGATGGTTAGTGGGGTCAGCGCGAGCATGTAACTCAGGAAAGGGAAAAAATAATGCCATGATAAAGTCAGTCCAAAATCATTCAAAATCACATGCACACAATTAGATCCATATATATATATAACATGTCGGGATAAGGAACAAGGTTTAGGATGAGATTTATTATATTAACCTAGACTGTGTAGCTATCCCATCATCTAGGCACCCACGAGTTACATGGGTTTAGCTCTCCCTGCTGAAAGAGCCCCAGTGCGTATTAGCCGTACGAACTAAAGATATTCAAGAAAGACCAGGAAATACCCTGACCCCACATCATTACATGATACATAAATATATATATAAGTGTGAACTATGCACATAAACGTCAAGACCCCCATGCCAGCAAATGTGATTTCCAGTGTCCATCCTTCCTGAAATTATACCTTCAGGATAAGCTACACAACGCCCTATTAAGCCCAATTAACACAACTTACATAGTCTTATTTATTAACCAAGAATCATCTATTATGGCATATACCATTTCTATCGTCATACGAATTACACTTGCAAGGTAATATCATTATGTCATTCCAATTATTCATCACCTTGGGGGAATGCCTCGACCCCCGTGATTTATCAAGTCAAATTTTGAAGGAACGCCTTGACCCCCGTAGTTTATAAAAATCAACTTGGGAGAATGTCTCAACCCCCATAGTTTATAATTAAGTTAACACATGATCGTTAAGGCCTTCTAAAAATCATTTGTATTCCATTTAGTCTTTTATGCAATGCAATAGTTTAAGATAATAAGCCAAACCATGTTTCAAAGCCAATTATGCAAGTGGGTTGAGGTTACACAATTTTCAAATCAATTCCAATATCAAAAAACACTAATTTGGGGGAATGCCGTGACCTCCATCCCATATTACCATGCCCATGCACCCAATCATTTCAAAAATGATCAATAAAGCATAAATAATGCATATAAAATCACGGGGACACCATTCAAGAAACAATATCCAAAACCCTCAATCCACGATCCAAAATCCATATTTAAAACCACATGAATATCAACATTGCATGCCATGAATAAAACACAAATTGAAAATTATGGAAGAAAATCATCAATTGGAGTTATAGAAGCCAAATCCTTAGAAATCCTAATTGTTCTTGCCCTGGAGATTTGAAAGAGAGAAATAGTTCTTATGTTATGATAATTTGATGATAATAGGGCTACAAGAGTGTTTTAAGTCATGGGATAGAATTTGGATGGAAGAAAAGACCAATTTGCCCTTCATGAGAATGTGTAGGAAAAAACTGTTGGCAGTCGCTCTAGGTCACGTCATGACTCGTAATGTCTAGGTACGAGTCATTTCCTAGATTTATGGTCTGGGAAGTGACTTAAGGCATCATTACCGTTGACCCTATGAGTTGTACAATACGACTCGTAATGTGACATTATAACTCGTAGGGTCCTAGTCGTACTCAGGAAAGAAACATTGGCCAATCCACTGGCTTGGTCACGAGTCCCTCCATACGACTCGTAAGGTAGATGTCATAATCAGAATAGTAACTTGGGAACCTACACTTGTCAGGCCACGATTGGGGTCCTACGACTCGTAATGAGTTTTTACGACTCGTTAGGCGGGTCGTTACCTGGATAGTGAGCACAAAAGTTAAGAAATTTTCAGAGGCAAAAATCTAGGGTGTTACAATCACTTATTATAATTCAAGTCAAAATTAACGTTTTGCATATGGGAGGGTTAAAAATAAAATGATCGAAATTTTATGGGGAATTACATCAATTTATTAATAGACCAAAATATAATAAAACTCAAACTTAAAGCCGATACAATATCACCACTTTGCACATAAGTGAGTAAAACTTAAATAAAATATAAAATATAATCACGGAATCAACAAAAGTAACAATCAATCGGTAATCGAAAGTGAGTTTGTTTAATCAAATTATTGAGTTAGTAGAATCAAATTATCTAAAAATTTATCTAATCAAAGTTTCCACTCATGTTAACTCCTTTGATGGGATTGAGTGGAGTAATATATAAATTGAATTGAAGCTAGCATCATTTCGCACCACAAATTTCTAGTAACAACAATTTGCAAATCTATATGATACTATTGTAAAATTAATATAGGATACCATAACTTATACGGTAAAGCAACATAGCTTTTATCTCTTCTTTTTTTTTGTTTGATGAAATTATAACCTTATATTATATTTTCTTTAAAACAAATTTTGGATTTTTATTAATCAAATAAATTAACATTACAAAAAAAAGCCAAGTAGCCCAAATAAACACAAAAATTAAAGCCTACACTAGAGCCCCACCCGTCCGGGCCATCTAACCTTATATTATATAATATAATATAATATAATATAATGTAATGTAATGTCATGTAACATAATATAACATAACATAACATAACGTAACATAACGTAATCTAACCTAATATAATATAATATAGTATAGTATAGTACAGTATAGTATAGTACAGTATAGTACAGTATAGTACAGTACAGTACAGTACAGTACAGTACAGTATAGTATAGTATGGTATAGTATAGTATAATATAATATAATATAATATAATATAATATACACCTTTAGGTATAACATGCGAATCTGCAGAATTAATAGTATGCAACGATGCAGCATGATTCCTAGCTGGACCATAATCCAGTTCGATAGGAGAAATATGATGTATAGAAGGAAGTCTTTTTGGCAAAGAAAAAGAATTTCTATAGACTCGAGGATTATTATCAAATTGCAGACAAATTCGTCCATCAGAATTTTGAGTTACGTGAGTTAAACTTTGAATTAGTCACATCCTCCTCCAACTGCTTCGGAGAAGTGACTGAATTTAAAATTCATGTTTTTGGAAAATCAATTTCATCCCATCGAATAGGTCTTCGGATAGTAACCCTGGATTTTATAAAGTTAGTTTCAATAAGTATAGTGCAATCAGAAGTATCATCAATTAATTTACATCAAGGATTTAAGGTTGATAATAAGAGATAATATATGCAGTAAGATAATCCTATAAGTTCAGATCCAGGCGCATAATCATAACCATGAGTTTTCACATTTAAGGTTAAAGCATAAAGAATATTTACATCAGTCAGAGATAATTGCAAATTTGGCTGAGTATTAAAATATACAGAAGCATAAGCAAGGGTAGTTTCAATTATGGCTGTCAAGTGGGTCAGGCTGGGCCAGCCCGGAATTGGCCCGTGTTATTTAACCGAGTTGAGGGTCGGGCCGGGTCCGGGTTGGGGTCTAAGTGGCCCGGACCGGTCTCTGCCCAACAGTAAAAAAATTAAAACCCACCCTAACCCGACCCACTTAACCCAACCCGATCAAACCCACCAAAACCCGGTCAAACCCGATTAAAAATCGATCAAATCTGGTCAAAAATATATAACAAAAAATTCTTTCAATATACATTACATATACCCACCTATATACATTATAAATACGTTAAATAATATATATACACTATATATATAGTATATACTACATTAGAATTTAAAAAATATATACACATATACACAATTAGTCAATTACTTATATATACGCACCATTCAATGTATATATACTACTACTTATAAAATATACTACAATATATATACATTACAATATATATAGATATACTTATATACTAATTCATAAAAGAAATACACATGTATACGTTAAATATACAAGATATATACACGTGTATATGCACCATACAATGTATATATACAACTACTTATAAAATATACTACAATATATATACATTGCAATATATATAGATATGGTTATATACTAATTTATAAAACATATACACATGTATACGTTAAATATACACTTCTATAGAAGATATATACATGTGTATACACACTATTCAATGTATATATACTACTACTTATAAAATATACTACAATATATATACATTACAATATATATATAGATATACTTATATATTAATTTATAAAACTTATACACATGTATACATTAAATATACACTTATATAGAAGATATATACACGTGTATACGTACCATTCAATGTATATATACTACTACTTATAAAATATAATACAATATATATAGATATACTTATATACTAATTTATAAAACATATACACATGTATACGTTAAATATACACTTATATAGAAGATTTATACACGTGTATACGCATCATTTAATGTATATATACTACTACTTATAAAATATACTACAATACATATACAATACAATATATATAGCTATAGTTATATACTAATTTATAAAACATATACACATGTATACATTAATTATACACTTCTATTGAAGATTTATACACGTGTATACGCACCATTTAATGTATATATACTACTACTTATAAAATATACTACAATATATATACATTACAATATATATAGATATAGTTATATACTAATTTATAAAATATATACACATGTATATGGTAAATATACACTTCTATAGAAGATATATATACACGTGTATACGCATCATACAATGTATATATACAACTACTTATAAAATATACTACAATATATATACATTACAATATATATAGATATAGTTATATACTGATTTATAAAACATATACACATGTATACGTTAAATA
Organism: Capsicum baccatum var. pendulum; assembly: GCA_030864225.1. Classification (NCBI taxonomy): domain Eukaryota; kingdom Viridiplantae; phylum Streptophyta; class Magnoliopsida; order Solanales; family Solanaceae; genus Capsicum; species Capsicum baccatum. Next base: position 167,037,447 of record CM061560.1, read on the forward strand.
TACACTTCTATAGAAGATATATACACGTGTATACTCACCATTCAATGTATATATACTACTACTTATAAAATATACTACAATATATATACATTACAATACATATAGACATACTTATATACTAATTTATAAAATATATACAGATGTATACGTTAAATATACACTTCTATAGAAGATTTATACACGTGTATATGCACCATTTAATATATATATACTACTACTTATAAAATATACTACAATATATATACATTACAATATATATATAGATATACTTATATTCTAATTTATAAAATATATACACATGTATACGTTAAATATACACTTCTATAGAAGATATATACACGAGTATACGCACCATTCAATGTATATATACTACTAATTATAAACTATACTACATTATATATACATTACAATATATATAGATATACTTATATACTAATTTATAAAACATATACACATGTATACACTAAATATACACTTCTTTAGAAGATATATGCACAAATATACAAAACATATGCTACTTAATATAATAAATTAACAATATTTGGTAGTAAATTAATAATATATTGGAAGTAAGTTTTTAATTTAAAGTAGAAAACTAGAAATTCAATTTAAAATTTTAAATCGTTAAATGGAAAAATATAAAAAGCAAGGACTAAGGAGTGAATGAATTTAGAAAATTTTATTGATTGCAAAATGATCCAAAATTTATAATTTACATGAATGAAAAATCTACAAATTATTCATCATTTTTTTCAACTCATTCATGTTAATATTAATGGAAACTTGCATAGGATAGTCGAAGTCAACGGGGGCAAAATCATGCATTGGACTTGATTCTGCTGGGTTCTCCCGTGAAGTCATAATTTCTTCAAGTTTCAGCTCGTCCCTCAGCTCCGGTTCCATTCCTTGGTTTCTTCTTTCCGCTCTAATCCAATCTCTGAGGCAAACTAGAACATTCATTGCATTGCTTCCCAATGAGTGTCGGTTGTCTCCAAGCTGCTGTCGTCCCTAACTAAAGGTGCTCTCTGATGCAACGGTTGACATTGAAACATTCAAGATATCTCTAACTAATCTTGAAAGCACAGGATATTATGTTTCATTACTCCTCCACCAATCCAACGTATTGATCCATCGTGTTCGATCCTCTAGTGCCGTTCGAAAATAATATTTCAGCTCTTCCCAATAAGTTATGTGTAAGTTTTCTCATCAACACTGTTCCAACAATTTAAATCATAAAACAAATCAGAAAAACCACTATGTGCTGGTCTTTTAGAAGATGAAGGCTCTTCGGGAAGATGAGGAGCGACACTTGGAGTGATATTTGTAGGTACAGCTAAATCAAATAAATCAGCATAGTGATTATATATTTTTTCTATGTAATCCTTTGCATCAGCCATAGCCATTCACAAATCAGGTTGTACTTGTTCAGAATCATGGTTAGCATTTATTTCTAAGTTAGTATAAATAAGAGTACTAAAGTGACACATATTATTATATTTCATGCACGGATTTAGCATAGCACCAACCAAGTAAATAGGGGGAATGGGAAAAAAATATTTTTTAAATTTCGTAAACATGGCGTCAACAGCTTCTTTATAACCTTCTTTATTTTTATATTCTTTGAGCAAACCAGAAATATCGGTTATATATGCCAAAATATTGCAAACAGTAGGATAATAAGCACCGGAAAATTCAACCGTATCTACATAAATTTTTTCTAAAAACATAACAAGATCATTAATTACAACCCAATCAGAATTATGTAGCATGCAATCAGCAGAATCAGTAAATGAACTTGGTTAAAAGCTAGTGTAATAGGAATTCTATATTTATAACAAGTTTTTAAAAATTCATACGTAGAATTTCATCTAGTATCAATTTCCTCAAGCATCAAAATCGGTGTAAGTTCATTTTCTTGACATTTAACTTTAAATTCTCTAATTCTCGATCTACGATTATTTCCTTGAATAAAACCAACGGCAAGACGAATTTTTTCAATATAAAGCTCAAAAAACTCAAGTCCATCTTTTACAATTAAATTATATATATGACATGCACACTTAATATGAAAAATTTCAGGCGAGGGCGGAGATAGCGTAGATTTTATTTTTGTTATAACAGTCTTGTTGTTAGAAGCATTATCAAAAGCACTACATAAAATTTTATTTTTGATACCATAATATCCGACAATTTTAACAATAGAATCAGTAATAAATTGTCCAGTATGTTTATGATCTTCATCATATAAAAAAGCAAGAATATGTTTTTGCATCACGAAATTATGATTCATCCAATGACAAGTAACAATTAAATAATCATTTTTATTTACAGTACGACCAAGATTAAAAGTTAGGGACAATCTACATTGAATATTTTTTAACAATGTTGATAAATAAAAACAATATTGTGAATGAAGTCTAAAAATATCAGACCGATGAGTAGTTCTAGGAATACCGTTAAACATAGGATTATAAATTGCTTGTATATAACGAATAAAGGCATCAGAAGAAGGAAAACTAAAAGGCAAACAACCCACAACTACCATTTTAGTTATTTCTTCCCGGTCTTTCAATTTATTATACTTCTTCGCTACGTGACCGGTTGCTGGGTCCATTCTAGTTTGCGTTGGCCCACCAACACCCCTACCACCTTGTGCAATATTTAACTCTCTTTTGTGATCTTTAGCTATATATCTCATTAACGTACCCATACCCCTTGCTCGCCTCTACTTCTATGCTTATATATTTGTTGACAAATATTGCATTGCACCTCAATATCTGATATACGTTCAAAAAATTGTCATGCAACACTAGTTCTTTTATGAGGTCTTGGGGAACTGGGAGGCCGAGGAGGGAGATTAACTGATTCAAATCTAAAGTTAGCATCTTCTACTGCGGGTGTCTCAGCAATATTTTCATTATCTTCGTCTAAATTAACCGCATCTACTTCATTTTCTTGTTCTATACCATAATTTTCCTAAGCTTCTACATAATCCATATCATGAGCACCTACACCTATTTCTTCCTCAAAAGATGTACCAAACGGTACCTGAGGCGAAGGCACACGGGTATATATACTACTTGAACTACCTCTACCGCTAGTAATTCGCTTTTTACTACCACTACCGCTTCTGGGAAAAAAATTTTTAACACCTTTAGTAGCGAGGTTTCTTAATTTATCCATAATATAAATTAAATTAAACTAAAAATATTCAAAATACACAAATATAATAAAATTAAATATTAAACAATTAATACAATAAATAAAAATTAAACGTAAGAAATGGAACGACAATACCAAATTTTGGAAGTATTCGAAGGTTGCGACTTTAGAAACTTCCGCTCGTACTTTGTAAATGAAAAATTTAAAAATTAAAGTGAACACTTTAAGAAATTAAATATATTGAATATTTGAGAATTGAGAATTGAGATTTGAGAGAGTGAAAAAATTGTGTGAAAAATGATTTGAAATTATAGGGTATTTATAGAATTTTCTTGGGATTAAAGAATATTTTTTAAAGTTAATTTTTTTTTAATAAATGGGCCCAAACTAGCCGTTTGGACCCAAAAACAGCTATATGGTCGTTGGGCCAATGACTAGTTTGGCCCAAAATCCTTTTTTTTTTTAAAAAAAAGGTATTCAAGCTGGGCCGGGCCGATTAACCGGCGGGCCTGGACCGGGCTTGGTCCAGGCCAGATTAGCCGAGCCCATTTTAAAAAAATAACCAGCCCGGGACCCGGAACCCTAAAGCCCTAGGGCTTACTGGTCGGGTTAGTTACAAGGGCCTGGTCGGGTCGAGCCGAGCCGACCCACTTAACACCTTTAGTTTCAATTGATCCCATTAAAGATTTTCTAAAGTTTAAATTTCTAGCATCACGTAAAGAAGCTAAAAATGTTTCAAGGAGTCCTTTTAGCGTTAAAGGTCTAAAACCAATTTGAACCAGACCAATATGCATTTAATTATTATGGCGTTTAAAAATATCAATGTCATGTTTATTGAGGATTTGAATAGTCTATTCATCAGCATTTAAAGCAAGAGATTTCTCAGTGGTTTTAATAATTTATTTATGTTTTATTTTATCAAAAAGTCCATATTCATATATGGTTTTTAATTCAACTTTTGGAATCGTCCATTTATTTAATAAATCCATATGTTGAGGTAAATCCACCTCTTCGAGTTTTGTACTTTTAGTACTAACTTCGCTCATATCCATGATAATAAAAGCCTTATATCTATGTTGAAAACTTTTCCACACTTAACATAATTACTATGAAAGTTCCTAGCTTTGATACCATTAATAGGATCTCACTTGGCTGGGGTATGCCGCTCAGCCTGTCAGACCCATTAACAAGATCTCACTAGGATGGGGTATGCTGCTCAGCCTGCCAGACCTTGTAACATTATCGGATTACGCCAAAGTTAGAAAACCAAACCAAAGCACCAACCGAAATATAAAAGAATTTCAAATAGTTTAATGACTGTATGAAATCTTTTATCCAAACAAGGGGCCTGTCAGAGAGTTAATAACATTATGTTAAACCCATGTGTCTAGAAGTTCTAATTGTGCAAAAATTACCCTTTTCATATCAGTAAAACGGGCTAAAGAGGCACAACTTACTAGACGTAGTCACAGAGACAAAACTAACATAAGTGTATTAAACTCGACTGTACCACCATTTCGGAACCAAGTCAAGAAACTATAGATTTTTTTTTTATATTTTGATAGAGTGTAGACCTTTTATAGTTACCATGTAAGTGAAGTTAGAGCTTCAACATAGATATAAGAAGTCTTTTAGCCGGACATAGTCCCGGCTGGACGAGGATAGAAGTTGTATTAAATGCACAATAATTAAGAAAGTAATATGTACCTTGATAGCCGGAAATAAGGCCAGAATAGTAGTAGACAGTAGCTTCTTATTTATTCTTCAAAATATATTACAAAGAGAAATATAGAGAGAGGAGAGAGCTTATAGAAAGAGAAACAAAAAGAAGAGAATTGAAAAACTTGCTCCTCTTACAATTGAATGAGGTAGCTTTAACTAGAAAAGAAAAGCATCTTGCACAGTACTATGTGGGTCCCTGTGCATAGCACAGTAAATTTTTTAATAATTTAGCTGCTGGGTCCCGCCTAGTCTTTGCCTTTTCATTTTCTGATAAGTGCTTCAGCTTTTTCAATCACTTCATCCATTTCGCCCATAACTTCTGGAGGTTGGGACTCTGTGATATCTTCAGTATTTACTTTATCACTTTTTATTGATGTATCTGAGTTTTGATCAACCGTTTGGAGTAATTTACTTCGTACTTATGCTAAGTATTATTCTGTCATCTCCATTTTATTTCCATCGTGAGCTGATATTCTTCTGAAAACATAATTGAGAAGAAGTGCAGAAAGAGCTTTATTATTCCTTTTAATACTTTAAATATTAATCACTTAAGTCAATATCAAACCAATAAATATCATTATCAAGAAATTCATCGTGGTTAAGGAATAATTCTTCTTCTATTATACCACGAACCAGATTTTCTAAGATAAGAAAACGAATATCTTCGTTTAAAGGAATGCATTTAATAATAGTAATTATAGTTTTCTCAGAGAAGAAGTACGTGTAAAAATTCATGTTAATCGATTAATTATTCTCGAGATAGAAAATCAGACAAGAATTTTCACTACCTTTCTTATATTGTATTTAGAAATTAAAAGGGGCTAATTGAGTTTGCCATCTTACAAATATTAATTTAGAAGCATCATGTTTAAAGTCTTTGTCGAAAATGTATTTTACAGATTGAGCATCAGTCTTAACTATAAATTTTTGATCATATAAATCATCTTGAAATTTTAAAACACATTTTATAATAGTAAGCATTTCATGAGCTACTGTGGCGTATTTTTTCTGACTTTCGGTCCATCACCTAAAGGTGTAGAACAGATTAAAATCAACTCTAAAACTAATATAGTTTAATATTTTGATAATGAAAATCCTATCCCATCTGAGATGTATTTTGATATTAATTCTATTTAATTATGATGACACAACTTATCGATTTTAGTCCTGGTTCTCAGGCAAGAAAATATATTCAAAAAGAAATTTTTTGTATAAAATGAAAAACCTTTAGGACATGATTTTTTGAAACCTATAATCCCAATGAATTACAAAATATCTCTGAAGAATTCTACGAAATATATGCCCTACATAATAAAATTATCTTTTTGGTGCTATGGTTTATGTCTGCATATTTGCCGCCCTATGTAAAGATTATTGAAAGATCTTATCAAAACTCTGATGGTAGAATAACTCAAGCAATGTATCCTCCTCAATCTTCCTTTATATTACCTAATAATACTGGAATGACTTTTTCTGCATTTCAAACGTTTGTTGATGAGGATGTTGGAAAAATAACTGTTTCTGAAATAAATAAACTTATCGTCCAAAATAATTATTTGAGTCTTTATGTTAAAGTTTTAGGAGAACATATTTCTTCCCTTGATAAAAAATTTGACGAATTAATTGATTTAGTTAAAAAACTTAGTGAGCGAATGGATTCCTCTAATATTCCCTCTACTTCCGAAACTAAAGAACAAGAAGGATATATTTTATCTAAACCTTGTATTCAAAGACCGCCTGAAATTGAAGGATTTGAAAATTTTTCTCAAATTGATCAATTAGAAAAAAATTTAGATAAAAAATTCTCTCATTTAAACATACAACCTATTAATGTATCTGATGATTTTTTGCAAAAACTCGAGTCTAATTTTACTGATAATATAGAATCTACTCAAAACATAGGATACTATCTTTTTTTAGCTAAATAAGCTCAAAGGTATGATTAGAAAGCAAACGGGGAAAAAATATGTTGACATTCCCCATATGTCTACTGCGTATTATCCACGTCCAACTCCTCAAGATGTTCTGATAAGGGAAAGAGATTGGAATCAAACAAATACTTCTTATAGTGGAGAAGCTATTTATGAATGAAATATTGATGGTTTATCAAATCGATAAATATCTATTCTTATCCACCGTATGTCCATGTAATCTACTATTGCCACAGCTACTGCATCAGCAGAGAATCGAGCCAATCGCACTGTCCCAACAATTTGTAAAATGATTGTTGCGGGCTTTACTGGCCAACTTCGAAGCTGATAGGATAATTTTCTAGACGATGATAAATGCGAGGCTATTTTTAATGCCACTAATGATAAACCAGGAAAAGACAATTTAGGTCGACCATTTTGAGAAGGACGATCAGATGTTGTCTATACCCTTATGCTTATAATTATTGAACATTTTGGAGGAAGATTTACCAATCAGTATGAAAACATTAGAACTCTTCTTAATGGTTTAAAATGCAAACACTTAGGAGAATTCCAATAGTATAAACACACCTTTCATACTAGGGCTATGGATTTACCCGAAAATAAGTATGACCATTGGAAAGCAAAATTCATTGATGGTCTTCACCCTTTATTTGCTGAAAGAGTTATAAAAACACTTAAAGGATCTTATGGTGAAGTCTAGTATTCAGAAAAAACTTATGGTCAGCTTATTGTAGCTTGTACTCAAGACAGTTTAGCCTTTTGCAACGAGATAAAATTAGCCAGACAGATTAAGCTTGACAAACTCAGAGAAAAATCCTAATTAGGAGATTTTTGTGAATAATTTGGTATGGATAAACCAGTAGCAAGAAAACCCAAAGATATTCTAAGTCTGATAAATCCTATAGAAAGAAACGCTCTAGGCATAGAACCAAAGAAGAACTTGAAACAAGAAAATCCTATCGTAAATCTACTAGATTTACGAAGAATAGATCCAAAAAAGAGTTAGCAAAAATCAAGTGCTATAGGTACAACCAATATGGTCATATAGCTCAAAACTTTAAGTTACAAAAACTCAAGTCATTAGGACTTTCTGAGGAAGTGCATGACCAAGTCTATGGTTTATTATATACTTCTGGTTCTGAATCTGATTATGATTCTACATCTGAAAATGATATTGAACTACCTAATTATGGTAGTGAACCCGATCAGGTTAATAAATGCAATGATTGTGATAATGATTCTTGTAATTGTGATGAAATGATGTATAAACTTCAAGCGCAATTTGAAGATCTTGATTTAAATATTCAAAATCTTACTGCTGATAATGTCCTTGAATTACTGAAGGAAGTTACAGATGAAAAACTACGTGAAAAAATTATTAATTTTGCTACTCGAAAAACTTGTACTAGTACTGCTAGTATTTCTAAAGATAATTCTTATAATAATTATCATATGTCTTATTCTTTAGCTGACGTTAATCGACATCTTGCGTTGAGTCAGACTCTAGGTAGAGATACTACCTTTGATGATTTAAAAATAGAAGTTGAAAATTTAAAGAAGGAAATTAGTTCTTTGAAACAAAAACAGATGATTTCCGATCATAGAATTTTGAAAATTGAAGAAAACATTTCTGATATTCTTGAAAATACTATTTCTTTTACTTCAAAAGGAAAGGAAAAGGATTTTGAAAACTCTGAGGATTCCGGAATAGATAAACTTAGTCTAAGAAATGATTTGAAAAGATATTATTTCTTTGGTATGATGCAACTAGTTACTGCTCATAAATGGTATATAAATTGTACTATTCTAATTAATAAGGAATTTTCTATCAGTAATATTGCTATGATTGATAGTGGTGCTGATGTCAGCTGCATTCAAGAAGGTTTAATTCCAACTAGATATTTTGAAAAAACTACTCACATAATTAAGTCTGCATCTGGTCATAGTCTTGACATCAACTATAAATTGTTGTATACTCATATATGTCGAAATAAAGTCTGCATTCCACATTTCTTCTTTTTGGTGAAAAATTGGTTATATCCTCCTATTATTTTAGGAACACCTTTTATAAATGTTATTTATCCTTATACCCATATCGATGCGAATGGTTTTAAGGCTACCTATAAAAATAAACAAATCTCTTATCCTTTTGTTACTAATCCTGTAACAAGAGATATAAATGTTCTTATTAGTATGAAGCAAAAGCAGGTCAATTTCTTACAATTAGAAATAATGAGTATTAATATTCTTGATACTCTAAATTCAGTAAAGGTCCAAGAAAAAATAAAAATAATTTCTAATCAATTGATTGTTGATATTTGTGCCGATCACCCAAATGCTTTCTGGAACCGAAAGAAGCATATTGTTTCTCTTCCTTATGAAAATGATTTCAGTGAAGAAAAAATTTCCACAAAATCTCGACCCTGTCAAATGAATACAGAGTTAGTAGAATTCTGTAAAATAAAATTGATAGTCTATTGCAAAAGGGTCTTATAAAACCTTCGAAGTCTCCTTGGTCTTGTACTACTTTTTATGTCAATAATGTTGCTGAAAAAAATGGGGTATGCCTCGACTAGTCATCAATTATAAACCTCTAAATAAAGTTTTAAAATGGATTAGGTATCCTATACCGAATAAAAAAGACTTACTTTCTAGATTATATGATGCTAACATATTTTCTAAATTTGATTTAAAATTTGGTTATTGGCAAATTCAAATTTATAAAGAACATACTTATAGAACTGTTTTTAATGTCCCTTTTGGACAGTATGAATGGATTGTTATGTCATTCGGTTTAAAAAATGCTCCTTTTGAATTTCAAATAATTATGAATGACATTTTCAATCCCTATATGGATTTTATCATTGTCTATATTGATGATATTTTAGTCTTTTCGAAAACCCTTGAATCACATTTTAAACATCTGAATATGTTTAAACAAAATGTTATACAAAATAGTTTGGTCATCTCTAAACCAAAAATAAGTTTATTCCAGACAAATATTAGATTTTTAGGACACAACATTTGTCAAGGTACTATTGAGCCTATACAAAGAGCTTTAGAATTTGCAAACAAAAAATTCGATATTATTACTGATAAAAAACAGCTGCAAAGATTCCTTGGTAGTCTTAATTATATTTCTCTTTTTTATAAAAATCTGTCTAGAGATTTAGCTGCTTTGTATGATAGACTGAACAAGGATTATAAAATGCCTTGGACTCAAGTTCACACTGATTTGTTAAAATTAATTAAAAAATGAGTTCAATCTCTTCCTTGTACTTCTCTTTCAAATCCTAACTGGTTAAAGATTGTTGAAACTGTTGCTTCGAATATTGGGTATGGCGAAATACTTAACAAGTTAATCCCCATACAAAAACAGAATGTTTGTTTAGATTTTATTCTGGTAAATGGACCGTATATAATGTAATGTAATGTGATGTGATGTGATGTGATGTGATGTGATGTAATGTGATGTAATGTAATGTGATGTAATGTAATGTAATGTAATGTAATGTAATGTAATATAATATAATATAATATAATATAATATAATATAATATAATATAATATAATATAATATAATATAATATAATATAATATAATATAATATAATATAATATAATATAATATAATATAATATAATATAATATAATATAATATAATATAATATAATATAATATAATATAATATAATATAATATAATATAATATAATATAATATAATATAATATAATATGATATATGTAGATTAGAAGCAAAATAGAGAAGAGAGAAATCCCTCTAATTAGCCTTGTATCTCTATGGTATTTAAGAATCAACATAAAAAAAAGTAATAAATAAATCATACCTTAAGAACCTTATAGGCAAAAATGATATCATCGGGCTTTTGATGACTCAATCGAAAGCAAGTAATCTCAATTAGTTAGAGACTCGTACTGATAATGTGTTATGAAATATAAAGTAAGAATAGAAAGAATTGAGAGGAAAGAGAAGAGACTTCTTTATAAGAGACTTCTTTATTTCTCAAAGAAATTTTGAGGGGTTCAATTACAATAAAGAAAAAATCTTTATTTGTAGGGGAAAACTAACTTTGTTCCAAAAGTTAGGGTTTCTAACTTTTCCATAAATAGACATTCACTATATATGGTAATACATTTAAAATAAAATTTTGCTATTAAATCTTGGATATGAAATTTCTGAATATTTTTGAAACAAAATTTATGTGTTTGGACTAAGGGTGTTAAGTGGGATGGACCGGGTCAACTCGAAATCGGCCCGTTAAGTTTAGCCGGGTTGTAGGCCGGTCCGATCCGGGTTGTAGTTAAGTGGGCCAGGTCGAGTCAGAATTCAACAGTAAAATTTTTAAACAACCCTGAACCGGCCCACTTAACCCACTCCGGTCTAACCCACCTAAATCCGGTTAAAAAACCGGTCAAACATGGTCAAAAATGAAAAATAAAAAATCCAATATACACTATATTTACCCACCTTTATACATTTTAAATACGATAAACAATATATATACACTATATATAGTATATACTACATTAGAATTTAAAAAATACATACACAAATATACACAATTACACATATATACGTAACATTCAATATATACGACTATACGTACTACTTTAAATAAAACATATACTACAATATATATATATACTACAATATGTGTGTGTAAATATGTATATATATATATATATATATATATATATATACTACAATATATACACACACTATATATATAGTTATATACTAATTTTTAAAACATATACACATGTATACGTTAAATATATAGGTCTATAGAACATATATACACATATATACGTACCATTCAATATATATGTACTACTTTAAATAAAATATACTACAATATATATACTACAACATATACACACGCTATATATATAGTTATACACTAATTTTTAAAACATATACACCTATATACGTTAAATATATACGTCTATAGAAGATATATACACATATATACGTACCATTCAATATATACATACTACAGCTCACCGAGGACATGACCCTAGATAGGAAGGTCTGGAGGACGCGAATTAGGGCAGAGGACTAGGGCCAGTTTGGGTCGCTAGTGTAGGGAATTACTTGCTGGGGGTAGTATCCTGGTTATGATTCCGTGTTCCTTGTTTTAGTACGAATCTGGGTGCTTTCCTCTGTTTTCTTTCTTTTCTTTTTTCTTGTTTCCTTTTGTTTCTTTTCTTTCTGTTTTCTTTTTCTTTTATTTATGGTTGCCGTATTTATGCCGTATTTATGTTATGCATGTTATGTTATGTAATCTTGTAAACTTGTTCGGTGCTTTACTTTGTATTTGTGTGGTATCTTGTGTCTTGAGCCGGGGGTATATCGAAAACAACCTTTCTACTTCTTTAGAGGTAGAGGTATGAACTGCGTACATCTTACCCCCCCAGACCCCACCAGGTGGGAATACACTGGATTGTTGTTGTTGTTGTTGTTGTTGTTGTAAATATACACTTACACATATGAAATATATGTACTTCTTTAAATAAAACATATGCTACTTAATATAATAAATTAATAATACTATATAGTAAATTAGTCCTTTTGTTTATTTAAAAATAAAATGAACCGAGCTGATTTTGGGTCAGTTAACCAGCGGGCCAGGACCGAACTTGTTCCGGGCCGGGTTAACCTGACCCAAAACCAAAAATAAATCGACTCAGGACCCGGTACCCTACAGCACGTGAGTTGACCAAGTCGAGTCAACCGGATTGATTTTGTAAGTGGGCTTGGCTGGGCCGGGTCGGACCGGATCAGCCTGACCCATTTGACCGATATAGTTTGGACACTATACTAAAAACACTAGAACTCACAAGAATTTTAAATTTTTTAAAACATAGTATTTTAACTAATATTTAATGATGTATTTTTTTAAAAGAAAAAGCGATGTAACAAAAATTAAAATTATAATACTTTTCAAATATCAAAAATTCAGTTTTAAAATATTAATGTAATCTTATTTGATTTAGTTTGAAATATTAATCAAATTAATTTGCTAGAACTGAAAGATGATAAGTATTTGGAATGGAGGAAGTAGTGAATTACCATCATATTTAAATTAAGTGACTATTTTTTAAAAAATTGTGCAAAATAATTTAAATATTCTATTGGATCAAATCAATGGAAAGGACAGAAATGACACTTCAAATTAAACTATTTTCATAAAAATGATTTACTAGCTTTTTATTTACCGTTTGTTCACACCTTCTATACAGTTTTTATACATATTGTATACATATAAATATCCTATACGAAAATTATATAGTTTTGATACACAATTTATACAAGAAATGTACATTTTTTTTTTACACGTTTTATACAATAATTATATAATTTTCATACATTTTCTATATATTTTATATATATATATATATATATATATATATATATATATATATATATACAATTTCTATACATATATCTTATATAAACACATATTCTATTTAACAATTATATCGTTTTTATATAATTAATTATTGTTTCTAAAAAATAAAAAAATATAATATTTGATCAGTTAAAAAGTTTATAACAAAAAACAATTAAAATATTTTTAAAAGAGCCGAATTGCCCAAGTTGGATACTGTATCAGTATTGTATATGGACTACGTAGGCCAAAATGATCCAAATTAGAAAATGGCTATAAAACGAAAGTAGTATATCCGACTGACTACTTTTCGAAAAGTTTTCAAACTTGGGCTATTTATTTTTAAAAAGTGTTGTTGAATGTCTTTTTCCCTTATAATTAACTTCCCTGCTTTGTGGGTGATTTTTTCTTTTTCTTTTTTTTCCTTTATTAGCTTAAGAAATCAAATTAAGGTTGAACATATTCATCGATCTCACATCTCTTCGTCTTATGTGTTCATGCCTTCCCATTTGAAACTTCTCTTTCGCTGGGTCTTCTGTATTAGAACACAACTCAGGAAGGTGTGTTTTCTTTGGTGTTGTTTGGTAGTCAGTGAAGTGTGTTCTAGCTGAGGCAGTAAGTATTAGTATAATATACCACAAATTTAATAGTTACGGTTAAAATAATAAAATGAACAAAAAATGAAGAAAATAAGATAATTCTCTTTTTGATTAGTGCGCGGATATCTCGCTCTCTTTAAGAAGATTCAAGTCCAATGCGGCATAATCTACACCGATCTAGCAATATATCTCTTGACTTGTCTCTTTCAGAGTACAACAGTCCATCAATGATGTACAACTCAAGTAATTCCAAATTAGCTGAAGAGTCTAAAGATCCATCACGAAAAACACCTTTGTTAAACATATAATTTTCACACTTATCATATTTTTTTGTATCTCACAGTATACTACAACTCATCTCTACCATCACAAGGAAGAAAATATCCTTTATATAGGAGTAGTACTTCTTCCATCTAACAAATGAGAGAGGAGTGGATATAAAGTAAGGAAGATGAATGCCTTAGAGGTTACATATATTATACGAGTTACAATACATAAAGAGGTAAAATAATGGTAGAAGTTATAAGAAACTTATGGCCACATTCTTACCACTAACTCATAAGCGTAATTGCCACAAAAACTAGTGAGAGTTATTGGCATAAAATCACCAAAGGTTGGAAATTGCTGCATAATACAACCATGCAAACGGATGGAAATTGCATTAGCACATTAAAATACACTTTAATATTAAAATGTAACAACATTCCCTCAATCATTCTAATATTAAATTAAGAGAGTATTTAATCAAATTAGTTGAAGGTAGACTATTATGCATAATAAAGATGTGTTCTGTATTGAACCTCGCTTAGTAAAACAGTAAACTTTACTCCAGAGTCAGTAGTGGTCTTAGTCTTAAACTATGGCTGCTTAAGGAAAATAAAGTATCACTGCTTGCACACAACAATCAAGGTATTGAAATAAGCTTTAATAGTCAGCATTTTACGGCCCTTTGCTATTCCAATTTTTCATGAGCGTTTTTGAGAATAAGCCCTACTCTCATAGGAAGCCGCTTACTTCCACACTCACAGAGGTGAAATCTGTCAAGGACGGTCCTGAAAGTTTGATACCCTACTCATACAAGATACCAAATTTCATTAAGAGTTCTTAGACTCAACCTCAATAAATCATTATAGAAAAATGCACTCACACCATAGGAATGGATAAAACAATACTATATTCACAACAAGTTATCATATGATTCATTTTTCCTATCGAACCTAGTTATAGGATCTCTAGTCCTCAAGTTGGGTTTTCTTATATATGATTTTGATTTTTGAACTTCAATTTCTTTTCCCTCGATGTGTTTCAGGCCCTTTATCTTTCCAAAATCTTGTTTAGTTCACTTGCAAGATTATCACAAAATTTGACATAATCCATATTTTGATACCATTTGTAAAATATTATATTAATATTATTTTCTCCTCATGGGTCTGAATTTACTGTTATAATAATAGCTTCAAACTCTATAAAAGATACTGGTGCTATCACAATAACTTAAAACTAGAGAAATTATTTCTCAAAATAAAGTAATTGATCAATTCACATTTTCACTAGTTGAAACTAAAATAATTAGTTCAACCTTCATAGTAGAGTTAACAAATACTCCCTCCGTCTCAAATTATGTGTCGCTATTTGACCGTACACGATATTTAAGAAATAAGTATTAACTTTGACAAAGTTACAAAATTACCCTTCTTGAAGAAAGGAGCAATAATACTTAAAATAAAGTGAGACCACTTTTAATTGAAAAAACAAATAAAAAAAGGAGTAATAGTATTTAAAATCAAGTGGGACCACTAAGAGTAAAATTATAATTGTCTCTTTAAAAACTTACCAAATAAGGAAAGGCGACATTCTTTTTGGAACAAACCAAAAAGAAAATGGCGACACATAATTTGGGACGGAGGGAGTAATAATTTATTTATTTTTATTTCAACAAATAACACTAATTTCTTTTTTCATTGCACCAAAAAATACTTTAGCAAATTATTTTTCTTCATAAAACAAGCCTCAACTTTGTACCAAGTAAATATACCTGATTTGCTAGTATCTACTAAGTACTTTTAGTGCATACATATTATCATGTCAAGTGCAATAAGTCACACATCTCATACCTTTTTTCTTTATTAGGCTAGAAAACTCATTTATTTATTTGTCGCACCACTTTCAAATGTTTAAATTAAAAGGATTTTTTTTGGTTTCCCAAGGTATTCTCACAATCGACAGCCGTGAGACTAATCTTCTGTTCCTCTGTCAGTGCACTAAGCGGTAGGGAACTGGCCACAGAGGAATTGTATGACTCTTACAATCAACTAAATTGTATTTCTTAATTTTTCACCATAATGTGACTTGTCAAGAAAAATTTTATCACATATGTTAGGGTATTTCTTTGATTCTGAGAATGAAATTTACCTCACTCAATTTTTCATGTCAAAATGGCTATTCAATTTCTTAAAATTCTTTGATAACATGCATGTTAGAGTGAAAGACATCATAGAAACATATGATTTATTCCAAGACTAATATATGCCATTGTAATACCTTTTTTTTAAACATTCTCAAAAGTGCAAACATTACATTTTTCATGATGATATTTTTTCTCATTTTATTAGCCCCCACTATTTAAAAATTTGAGTACCACTTTATATTAATAAAATGTAGTACACTTTATTTATTAAAAATATTAGGTAAAAGATTTTTTACCTTTTTCGGTAAAAAGCAGATTTTTTTTTACCTTTTCTTCACTTGAGTTAGCAAGTAGAAAATACTTTACTCTTCATCTCTTTCCTTCTATCTTTTGAAGAGACTAGTGACATTGAGATGTTGAGATCTCTCATCTTGATATCCGCGATTTTTCAAATCGCAACAAAATATGAATCTCCTTAAAAATATTGGTGTAATATACCACAAATTCAATAACTACAGTTGAAATAATAAAATATATAACAAAATGAAGAAAATAAGATAATCTTATTCTTAACTAAGACACAGATATCTCGCTCTCTTTAAGGAGATTCAAGCGCGCTGCAGCATAATCTACATCGAAGCAATATATCTTTTGACTTGTCCCCTTCAGGATATAACAATCCATCAATGATGTACAACTTAAGCAACTCCGGATTAGTTGAAGAGTCCAAAGCTCCACCACAAAAAAATATCTTTCTTCAACATATTTAAAATTTCTTTTGTAAAGTGAATATAGTTGTAGGCTTAGAATATTTTTTTTTGTCTCAACTCTCTCTTTCACTAATATAATTCCACACTTAGAATATTTTCTTAGATCTCACAATATACTACAACTCATCTCTACCATCACAAGAAAGAAAATACTCTTTATATAGATGTAATATTTCTTCCATCTAGTAAAAAAGGAGTAATGGATATAAATTAAGGAAGATGAATGCTTTAGAGGTTACATATGTTAAATAAGTTACAATACATAAAGAGGTAAAATAAGTAGATGTTATAAGAAACTTATGGCCACATTCTTACCACTAACTCATAAAAGTAATTCCCACCAAAACTAGTGGGAGTAATTGGCATAAAGTCACCAAAAATTAGAAGTTACTGCATAATACGACAATGCAAACAAATGAGAAGTGCATTAACACATTAAAATTCACTTTAATATTAAACTGTAGTAATAGTAAGTGTTAAGTGATTTGTCAAGTATCGATGGACAGAGTTATTCGATCTTTGTGATAGTGGGAGGTATTAGGTATCCAATGAAATTATTTAAGGTGCGCATAAGCTGGTTTTGATATTACTGTTATAAAAAGAATCTTTAGTAGATTATATGATTCAACTGAGGTATTTTTGGCAAAAATTTATCCACACTCAGTGCTTATACCAAATTGATTTAATTTGTCATGGTAAAGTGGTTTAATAGAGTAAAATACATATTAACTAATTATGATTAAGTAAAAATTTACCGTAGTGTTAATTATCATCTCGTAAATTAAACTATTAAATTCTCTTTGATCACAACTTGTTTAATAATCTTACCTCTCGTGCATTCTAAAATCAATAAAGGGGTTCAAAATTTATGAGTTAATCTGTTTGTGGAACATTACAACATATGCAATGTATTCCCACTTAGAAAATGTTAAGTATTTATAAAATTGTTACATCATATATCTTTTAGAAGAATCTCTGTAACAATTTCACAAATTGGTAAATAAAATAGCATAATAATCATAAAATGTATAACAAAATAAGGAAAAAAGGTTATATTTGCTCCTCTATTATTGAGAAAAAAATTATATTACTATTTGTTAGGTTAAAGGGTCAAAAAATACTCTTCTACTTTCATTTATTAGCAAACTTTACTCCTCATTATATTATCGGGCCAATTTTACCCCTGCCATTATAAAACTCATCAAAATAACCCTCAAATAAATAGAATCCCCCAAATCCATCCAAAGTATCCTATTTTAATTAAATTAGTCATTCCTTCATTTAACCCAGTATAAACGTGGTTTAGATTTATCTTTTCCTCTGTTAACTGCAGTCGTTTTAGCATATAGCATGACAATTTGCCACGTTAAATCCTTCTCTCACCGTTATCAAAAGATGTCACATTTTTATGTACCATCAACATTTATGACAATTAAAACCTTATTTTGTAGAGTCAAGGTGCTAAAGAAAGAGAGGACATAATTAGTGTGGTTGGTGTGAAGGAAAATGTTTTCCTACAAAATATTTTCTTGAAAATCAGTGGTTTTCTTACTTATGTTTTGGTGTTTGGTTGGTAAGAAAAAAATATTCTCACAAGAGCATTTAGGTATAATGTAGGCAAAAACTAATGACGTTAGATTCGATCCTGATTCCTTATTCGAGATCCAGGACCCAACCCAAAAACTTGATCGGGACACGACCTCGAATCCTCACTTGGAATCCAACCTCAACTCTTGACTCGAGAACCTACCCAAACTCCCAATCCGAGACCTGACTTCGACTATTGACCTGGGGCCTGAAATCAATTCTCGACTAGGCTCCTAACTCTCAATTCTAACTCCTGACTAGGATCTTAACTCTCGATCCTGACTCCCAACCCCAGCTCCCAACTCAAGAACTGATCGTGATTTAAAACCTAACCCTGGCTTTTGACCCAAAACTTGAGTTGGGTTTGGGCAATGAGACAGGTCTTGGACCCCGATTCCTATCTAGAGGTTGGATCACAATTTGAGTCTATTTCTAAGTCGAGATTCTAGGTGAGGATTTTGGATCCAGGTAGGGTTTAAGAGCTGAGTCTCGAGATGAGGTCGGATTGTGAGTATTATGTATTGGATTAGGGTTAAGAGTCGAGGCTAGGGTCAGGAGTTTAGTATCTAGGATGGACGTTGGGTATCAAATTGAGGTCGGGAGTTGGATCTCAGTCAAGAATCAAAAGTCAGGGTGGGGATACGGATCTCGGGTCTAGTATCAAAAATCGATACTTGAGACTCAGATTTTGGGTGGAAAGTTGGGATGTGAGGTGGAACAAGTGTTTTGAAAATATTTTCCTTACTTTTTGAAGGTAAATTATTTTTCTTAAATTTGAGGGAAATAAGTTCATATAAAAAATATTTTTCAATACATTTAAACTGATCAAACATGAAAAAATTAGAAAACTACATACCAAACACACTGTATCTCTCTTGGCCATATATGAAACAGGTCTAAAAGTATTATTTTCCTCCTTATTATGAGAGACAGAGATAAAAGTGCGCAATCAAATATCTTGCACATAAGTTTTCAGCTATAATTTCCATTACCAAATTAGGTTAGATAACTTCGTTTGCATATCGGCTATCCTTAGGGATGACAATGGGGCAGTGTGGGTGCGAGATGGTGTGAATTTTATTCTATGCGGGATGATGCGGGTTTTAGACTATGTAGGTGCAGGGCAGATTGGAGTAAGTTTTTTTTTTTTAAATAATGTGGTGCGAGGCAGGTTGCAAGCACATGTAGGTTTAAATAAAAAAAACTAAAATTTAGTATTATTCTCGTGAATCTATCTAAAATTATATGTATTTATTACTTAAAATTTTATCATATTTAAAATTTTAACACTACAAATAAATAATTTCATAACTTTTCTTTTGAAACCGGAAAAACAATTTTATAACACAAAATATCAAACAAAATTTTAAAGGTTTTCAGTTATTAAATCAGTTTGCCATGCATAACTTATTTAATTTATCTATATCAAGGACTTAAATAATCAGATAAATTGACTGATCTCTAATTTTAATTTTTTGATTCGTCTTATAAATAAAAAGATGATATTTGATCATTGCTGGTACACCTGATACTTCTCTGACAATTTCTTAGTGAAAAGTGATATAATAGAACTTAATTGTTACTACTTCCTAAATGTAGATTTAGCAATATTATGATTTCTAATGGAGTTACACGTTTTTCAAAAAATAAAAAAATAAAAATGTGGGGCAATGCGGTACTGGTATGCATGAGTATGAGTGGGGGACGAATTTATGCGGGTTTAAAGGTGATACAGGGCAGGATGAAGTGATTTTTAAATTTGCAAATTTAGAAAAAACCCACACAGCACCGCAGCGTTTCATTGCCATCCCTAGCTATTCCATGAAAGATCTGTCATAGTCAATATGGCCCTTACTATACAAATAAAATTATTACTAAATTTACCTAAGATAACATAATAATAACATTTGTTATTGATTTATGTAGAGCTGAAGAAGTCTTCCTCTTGATTGATTTATGGCATTTGTGAGACTTGCGAATGCCCGACATAAATACAATCAAGACTCTATTTTTTTATGGTGTTGAATCACTCGCATGGAGATATGATTTTCTACCTTCTCTTTAGCGGTCGTGGATGGGAGCTTGGACAGTGAAGAACAAAAGGAGCTGAAGAAGATTCGAGTAACAGTGTAGTTGTCCTTTCATTTTTTTTTATTTTTTGGGTCATAATTGGATTAAGGCTTTGGACCAAGACTCTTGATAATGGGCTATTTGTTTTGTACATACTAGATATTTTTTGTATACATAACATAAATACCAACCCTTTTAGAAATAATTACACCCTCTCTCATTTTTTTAATTACTTTACTCTCTCTCCTGATTAATATAGATAAGATAGACGACATATACATAGCAACCTTTGTATATGTGAATTTGTTACTACCGTTAAAAATGGAAATAACTGATTCCCTTCCTTTAAGGACGTAATTTTTGCAGCCAATTAATTAAGTGGATTACTGCATTCCTTAAATTATGTAATATATACATAAATTCTATAAATTTGTAGATATATATTTATTCACAAATTATATGTATATGTAGACATATACATATGTTCAGTTTGTATTGTTGCTAATTAACGATGAAAGTATTTTCTACGTATATGTAAATTTGTACATAGCAAAGTGTTTTGTATGTTGTTTACCCTGAAATTTTCAGTTTATATACACAACAATTTCTATATTTCAACAATATAGTTTATACACATAGTAATTCATATATATATATATATATATATATATATATATATATATATATACCTATTTAGTCAAAATCTTGATTTGATAAAGTATAAAAAAAGTCTTGCTAACTTTCAATCTTAAATTTAAGAATGTTTTTAATGGAGTTTCTGCAAAAAAAAAATGTCATTGAGAAGAGATTGAATCAAATATAATTGAAAATTCAAAATTGATAACTCATACAAAGTTGCTCCTTGATTGTAGACATCTTTTAAGGAGTGAAATTTGTAAATAGATAATAGTAAAGTAATGTATATATACTTTTAGAGAGATAAATTGAAAAAAGTGAAATTTTTGTAATATGTTTTAAGAGTTGGGATTTTGTGTAATAAGTGAACTTAAGTTGTGGCTTTATGTAATTTTTAGATATTTTTTTATGTTGGATCAGTAAAATGGCTTAACTAGGAAATTGCATTATATAGCCCCAATAGTGGGTGTCTTTAGATTTTTGACCCCAATAAGAAAAGTCTTTAGAGACTAACATTCCTTTCTTTTTAAGTATAGTATAAATACATTTTTGCCCCTCTACACGTCAAATATTTTCAAATTTTTCATACTCATTTGTCTCTCAAATTCTATTGTTATTTTTATTATTTTCAGTGTTTTATTCTTCTTTTATTTTTATTTTCATGTTTTAAATCATTTGTCTCAACTTTTATTTTTTTCTCTTTTCTCTTTTTTCTCAAACATTATCTATTTATTTATCTCTTTTTTTTCTTTTTAATTCATTTGTCTAAACCTTTTTTTTTATTTCTCTTTTTTTCTTCACCATTTTTCACAAACTTTGTTTTTATTTTTTTCTCTCATTTTTATTTTTCTCAATTGTTTTTAATTCTTTGATTTTTTCTTAACCTTTATTTTTTTCTTGTCTTCTTTTTTCTCAATCTGTTTTTTATTTCTCTATTTGGTCTGTTCTTTTTTTTTTCTTCTCAACTTCTATTATACTTTGCTAATAAATAAAAAATTGAATAATCCATCAAGGGATATTATTTTTTGGACATCAAAACAAATTTAAGGGCATGAATTGTTGTTAGGAAGTTCTTTGGGATAAGTTTTGCTTCTAAAACAAAACTTATAGAACTCATAAATCAAGGCACAATGTCGTAGTATCAAGTCTTTATTTTGGAGCATAACTTATTGTTTAAAAATTCTTGAGTTAAGTCTTGCTTCCAAGGAAAGAGTTACAGAACATCTACTGAATCAAGAAACAATGTGGTAGTCTCAATACTTGTCCATTGGGCGTAATTTGTTCCTTTGGGAGTTTTTTGGGTTAAGTCTTGTCTTAGAGGCAAGACGAATAATAGAGCATCACATAATCAAGACACAATATAATAGTATCAACTCTTATCCATGGTGCATAACTTGTTGACTAAGTCTTGCCTCTAAGGCAGGAGTTATAGAATATCTCATAAATCACGATACGAAATGATTGTGTCAACTCTTACCCATAAGAATAACTTGTTGTTTGAAAGTCCTTGGACTAATTCGTGCCTCTAAGGAAAGAGTTATAGAACATATCACAAATCAAGACATTATGTGGTAGTGTTAACTCTTACCCCATAGGCATAACTTGTTGTTTAAAAGTTCTTAGGCTAAGTCTTGCCTTACATAAAACATGTCACAAATCAAGAAATAATGTGGTAGTATCAATTCTTACCCATGGGGCATAACTTGTTGTTTAAAAGTCCTTGATTTAAGTCTTGCCTCTAAAACAAGAGTTATAGAGTATCTCATAAACCAAAACATAATGTGATAGTGTCAATTCTTACCCATTGAGCGTAACTTATTGGGTGAAAGTTTTTGAGATAAGTCTTGCCTCTAAGGCAAGAGTTATAAAATATCTCATAAATCGAAACACAATGTAGTAATGTCAACTCTTGCCCATAGGGCACATATTGTTACTTGAAAGCCCTTGGTCTAAGTATTGCCTCTAAGAAAAGAGTTATAAATCAATATACAATGTGATGGTGTCAACTCTTGCCCATGGGGAATAACTTGTTGTTTGATGGTGCTCAGGCTGGATCTTACCTCTAAGACAAGAGTTATATTGTATTTCATAAGTAAAAAATACAATTTTTAGTGTTTACTCTTGCCCAATGTACGTAACTAGTTTGAAAATTTTTGGGATAAGTCGTGCCTCTAAGGCGAAAGTTGTAGAATATCTCATAAATAAAGACCTAACGTGATATTGTCAACTCTTGCTCGTGGGGCATAATTTATTGTTTAAAAGTCCTTGAGCTAAGTCTTTCCTCTAAGGCAAAAACTGTAGAACATCTCATAAATAAAGACATAACATGGTAATGTTAACTCTTACCGGTGGGGTGTAATTTGTAGTTTGAAAGTCCTTGAGCTAAGTCTTGCCTCTAAGCCAAGAGTTGTATAACATCTCATAATAACGTGGTAGTGTTAACTCTTATTAGTGGGGCATAATTTGTTGTTTAAAACTCCTTGAGCTAAGTCTTGCCTCTAAGGCAATAGTTGTAGAACATCTCATAAATTAAAACATAACGTGGTAGAGTCAACTCTTGCTCGTAGGGCATAATTTATTGTTTGAAAGTTCTTGAGCTAAGTCTTGCCTCTAAGGTAAGAGTTATAGAACATCTCATAGATTAAAACACAATGTAGTAGTGTCAACTCTTTCCCATAAAACATAACTTGTTGTTTGAAAGTCATAAGTCTTGTCTCTACAATATGGTAGTGTCAACTTTTGCCCATGAAACGTAGCCTATTATTTGAAAGTCATAAGTCTTGCCTCTATAACGTGATCGTGTCAACTCTTGCTCATGGAATGTAACTTGATTGGAAGAAATCAAAGAAAAGAATAAAAATAACAAAAATTACGGAAAAAGAAGAAAATGAAGAAAAATATTTAAAAAATAACAATCAAAGAAAATGTAGAAGTTGAGAGAGAACGGGGAAAAATAAAGGTTGAGAAAAATTAAAGAAGATAAAAGAAAAAATGCTTTGTTTTCACCCTAAACTATACACGAAATTGCTGATACACCCGAACTTTAGGAGGGTCCTATTACCCCTGGACTAATTAAAATTATATTTTTTGCAACCTTAGTGCCTATGCGGCACATATGTGTGCCTTCAGTGTGTTGATTCACTGATGTGCCACGTAGGCACTAAGGTTGCCAAAAATACGATTTTAATCATCCCAGGGGTAATAGAACCCTTCTAAAGTTTGGGTGTGTCTCAACAATTTCGTGTATAGTTCAAAGTAAAATTTGAGCATTTATAAAAATAAAGACTGAGAAAAATTAATAAAGAAAAAATAAAAATTAAAGAAAAATAATAAAAATAGACGTTGAGAGGAGTAAAGAAAATAAAGAGTAAGGGTTGAGAAAAACTAAAAAATAAAAGAAAAAAAGAAAAAAATCAAAGTAAAAGAAAAAAGAAAAAAAAGTTGAGAGGAGAAAAGAAAAATAAGTAAGGGTTGAGAAAAATTAAAAATAAAAAGAGAAAAGAAAAAATAAAAATCAAAGTAAAATTAAAAAGAGAAAAAAAAAAGGTTGAATGATGAATATATATGGAGTTGTTATCCATTAAGAGAATCATTTATGTAATTTACTCCATTTATTATTAACAATTTTTTCTAAAAATATATCACTTAATAGCTGAAGGCTATTTTTATGAAGCTTTTTTATTTGAGATCAAAATTTGAAAGCCACCTTATTTTGAGGTTATTCCTATAGTTTTCCATGGCTTAATAACCTACTTTGATTTTAAAAAAAAAGTGAAATCTGATGTGAAATTTGAAGATTAAAAAAATAGAAAATAAATAAAGTACCCCCTGAACTTGTTCGACTTTTTCAAAAAGACACCTAAACTATACTTCCGACCTATTACCCTACAAATCTTACTTAAACCGTTATAAATAGCCCCCTTTTCAGCCAACACCAATTACACCAATAAATGTGTATATCACTTGCCAATCAACATTTGACACGTGTCAATTAATTTTAATCCTTTTTTATAGAAATTATAGCCATATATTTTTTTCTTTTTCTTTATTTATTTTCTTCCTTTCTTCTTCACATTTCATATTGAAATTCCTCGCAACAACCGCCAGTATGAATACCAACAATATTTCCTTTAATAGGATTGATCAAATTATATTTTGCTGGATCTTTTTTGGGGTCAAAGTTTCCAACACCAGTTCCAACCACGAAGAGGTTATAGCCATGGAGATGGAAAGGATGTGATTCCACCGATAATAAGTTGGTATCTTGGATTACTATTTCAACAATAAAATTGAAAGCAATTTTAACGATCCTTGTTCCTACATTAGCATCTTTTCCCATAAAAATTTAATTTTTCATATTGGGTATATCGTCGAAAAATACCTTCTCGCTAAAAAAAGTGGTGGCTAACGTGCCATCTTTTTTTCACCCTTTTTTAATCTCTTTATCATTCTTCAATTCAAGATCAAACTTTTTCAACACTAATTTACACGAAATCACTACTTCGATAAGTCCACTACTTCGCCGGCCACCATTGTAGCAACTTTTAAATTATTGAAATTTGTCATTAAATTATCATTTAAACTTTTTTCGAATATTGTGTAATTTACCCAAAAGATTCTTTCACCTTACGATTTAAAAATAAGAAAGGAACAATTTAAATTGAAAAATTGCCCAAAACAAAAAAGTTTAACCAATTTGAAACCAAAGAAAATGGAAAGTAAGACAATGAAAAAACTGATTTTCAATAGTCTTGTATTGTGTTTATATCATTTTATCATTGTTAATAAATATGTTTATTAGTTGATTATAATAATACAAGGTGTAAAAATCGAATGCTAAAACAACTTTTTTGTTCAAAAGAGGAGATGTTGTAAAAAAAGAAAAACTAAGAAGTTGTTGAACAAATGGAGAAGACAACTAGTTAATGACACATGGCAATTTTCTATTGGCTTGAGGATGAATTTTAAGTTAATTGAAAAATAAATTACACTTGGCAGCTTTTAATTGGTTAAAAGAGTCAACTTTTAAGCAATTCACGTGCCTCCTATACGTGTCTACACGCAGAGGTAATTTTTTGGTCAAAAAGATGTGTTTACAATGGTTTAGGTAAGTTTTGTGAGGTAATAGGTCGAAAGTATAGTTTAGGTGTCTTTTTGAAAAGGTCGGACAAGTTCAGGAGGATAGTTTATGTATTTTCTCTTAGTGTATTTGGTATGAAGGAAAACATTTTCCATAAAATATTTTTCAATTTTTTCATGTTTGATTGGCTTAAAGGTTTTGGAAAATGTTTTCCAAATCAACTTATTTTCCTCAATTCTAAGGAAAATGGCTTCCCTTCAAATAGTAAGGAAAATATTTTCTAAAACTCTCTTTCAACCTCACTCTTAAGTTGAAATATTCATACAACTTTCAAAATCATCTATCCCTACTCTGACCCTCAATCTCCCTCCCCCACCCCATCCTTATTAAAAAAATATTTTAAATTTTTTTCTTACCTCACCCCCTAACCAAAACCCAAAATTCAAACTCCTACCCCCTTCCAAAAAAAAAATAATTTTTTTTAAAAAATTCAAACTTTTTTCTTACCTTCCCTACCCGACCCCCTACCAACCTCTTCCTTCCCCATCTCCCCTTGCCGAAAAAAAAATTAATTTTTTAAATTTTTTTAATTTTTTCCTTACCCCACCCTCATTTCCCTACTCCCACCCTGACCCCCACCCCCTAATACTCCCCATTCCAAAAACCTATTACAAATTTTTTTCTTACTGCACTCTTCCTCCCCTACCCCCACTCCCTACTAGCCCCCCTCCCCCCTAAAAAATTAATTTCTTTTTAAAAAATTAAAATTATTTTCTTACCTCACTCTTATTACCTATTTTGACAACCCTAACCCCCACCTACCAACCCCCTCTCAAAAAAGAATTAGTATTTTTAATTTATTTTTTAAAATAAATTTAAAATTTTTTATTATCCCACCCTTTTTATCCTATTTGTTCGTATAATTTTTGTTAAATATATACAAATACTTTCAGAAAACATATACTTATCCAATTTGCATAACGATCGCATGAATATAAGTAAGAAATAACTTAGTTTTCTAGAAAATATTTTTCCTCCTTCATATCGAATGCACCCTAAAACAAGTATTTTTTGAGATCAAAAATTATTTTTCTAAAATGTATTTTTACGCTTTAGCTAAACACTAGGATGTATGTTTTGAAAAATATTTTTTCATTCATCAATCAAACACTATAAAATATTTTCCGGAAAATATTTTCCATCCACCAACCAAACATAGGAAAACAAGTAAGAAATCAACTTGTTTTCCAAGAAAACATTTTCCATGGAAAATATTTTCTTCATACCAAACACACCCTAAAAAAAACATAACAATAGTATAATTGTATGCCTTGACTTTATTGAAGTTAGATGACATTCTTTGATTGACGGGGTTATTTGATGCAATTAGACGATGATTTTTCGATTAGTGAAGTTTTTTGACGCAGTTAGGTGGTTGGCTCCGATTGGTGGAGCTTATTCGTATAGGTGAATAGCCTAAATTTTCTATGAGGTCCCTTTTTCTTTTTTGCCTCTGACACGAGTCTTTAATATACCTACAAGGATTCAAATTAAATGCTTAGGGCTTGTGAGGATAAAGGTATGTAAAAAATAAAGTAGGGGAGGAGTATTTTGGCTTATGTTATTGTGATAAGCTGCGTGATGTCCCTGATCCTGTCCCAAATCTTGACTTGATATCGTCTTCCGATTCCTGTTTTCCTGCGCTCAAAGAAAAATTCTTAGTTGGGAGGGGGTGTTGATTTGTGTCGACTTGAGAATCTTGGCTTTGCCTATGGAATACTCCAACACTCCCTCGGCTGCTCAATCATTCCTAAATCTTGAGTCTTAGTAGGTGGGAAAGTAGAAAAGTATATATATATATATATATATATATATATATTATAGGTTTTCACAAAGGCATTACATATATATTAAGTATTTAGAGTAATCCTTTATCGATTTTAGATTATGACATGTTTCAAAATTCGTTAAGCCTTTGCTCATCAATCGTGATTCTTGCAGGTTTATCCTTCAGGTGGAACTCTTTTGACTCTGTCGATGCTATGACTATTTTGGTGGCAAGATCGCTTATATTCTGGGGCTATACTATGAACAAAGAGGGATTATCCTAAAGGTAAGACCAAACCTTTTAGGTTGCCTACATATCCTTGATATAGGAATCAAGTCTATACGTAGTTCGAGGGTAGAAAAAGAAACGTGAATTGTAGTGACTGAGTCTAACTCATACTTTCTATATATCCAAGTAGAATCAGGTTAGGCCGTAGTTCAATACAATAAAAAAGTAAAATATGAAGGTACCAAATACAATGAGGATTGCCTACGTATCCCACCAAGGGAAGTCAAGTCGGGCATAGTTCTACATACATGAAAGGATAATGTTTTTGAGTTCTCTAAGGAAAATTGAACCTTATGTGGGCTGCCTACGTATCTCGTTATAGGAAGTCAAGCTAATACATAGTTCTGTTACATTAGATAAAAGTGCAAAAGTACAAGGAAACAACAACTAGTCCTAATGTCTTCAAATATAGTACTTCTAGACGATGTCTGAATTGACCGACTTTGTGTTTACTGTGCCATCCATTTCTGCAAGGACACTGCTCCCCCTAAGAATACTCGGTGAACTATATAGAGACCCTACCACTTTGGAATAAATTTCCCTTTAGCTTAATCCTGGTGAGGAAATATCTTTTTCAATACCAATTGTCCTGGTGTGAATCGATGAGGCTTGACCTTCTCTTTGAACACTTTGATCATTCTATTTTGATAAATTTTCCTATGGAAAACCGCATCTAATCTCTTCTCATCAATAATCATCAATTTTTCGATCCTTCTACGAATCCATTCAGTGTCGTCTAAACAAACTTCCTGGATGACTCTCAATGAGGGTATCTCTACTTCCACAGGTATCACTACCTCTGAATCATAAACCAACATGTAGGGAGTTTCACCAGTGGATATTCTTATCATGGTGTGATACCCAAGTAAATGATATGGTAGCTTCTCATGCTATTCCCTATTGCTATGTACTATCTTCTTCAAAATTCTCTTGAAATTCCTGTTTACAGCTTTAACTGCTCCATTTATTTGTGGTCGATATGCCATGGAGTTTCAATGAGAGATCTTACACCTTTCACAAATCTCTCTCACTAGGTCACTATTGAGATTGGCCCCATTATCTGTTATGATTGACTTTGGAATTCAAAATTGACACACTAAGTTATTGCAAACAAAATCTGCAACCACCTTCTTGGTTATGGACTCATGTGTTGAAGCTATAACCCACTTTGTAAAGTAGTCGATAATGACCAAGATAAAATGGTGTCTATTAGATTCAGGAGGCTCTAGGGGCCCAATAACATTGATTTTGCGGCTTCGATGGCGTTGACACATCGCTACAGACCCAAGTATGGAGTTCTCCTATACAAGATTACCGTATTGAGAAAGAAGTGATTGGCTATCCTTCTTATAGTCCTCTTCTGCTTCCCAATAGCGCCTTCTGGATATTCCCCTATTTTGAGTAACCTCTTGATGTCATAGTACCACGGCTTTCCATCTGGTTCTTCATCTACATGGAAATAGTATGCTTGTTAATCTTGTATCTCCACCTCGATGGGATCGATGCAATTCTTATCTGGATGATGATAGTGTCTCCAAGACATCGACAAACTCATTTTGAATGTGAGGGACATATTTGAATTCAATCTTCATAAACCTTTTACTCAGATCCTTAACATATTGCACATAAGAAGGGTTTTGACATTCTTGTTGGTCCATTCTCCTTGCACCTGATGGATCAAAAAATTTGAATCTCCTATCACTAAAAACTCTTTGATGTCCATGCCTACTACTATCCTAAGTCCGAGAATGCAAGCCTCATATTCTTCCATGTTGTTCGTGGAAAAAAACCTAATCTTTGCCAAGATCGGGTAATGCTGACCTGTATCTGAAACTAGAACTGCTCCAATTCCAACTCCTTTAAAGTTTGATGCTCCATCAAAGAACATTCTCCACCCATCAGATGGAGCTAAAATGCCTTCTTCTACAAACAACACCTCTTCATTAGGAAAGTAGGTATTGAGTGACTTATAATCTTGATCTACTGGATTTTTTTGCGAGGTGATCAGCTAAAGCTTATCCTTTGACAGATTTTTGTGTCACATACATAATATCCAACTCGCTTAACAAAATCTGCCATTTTGCTAATTTCCCCATAGGCATTGGTTTCTTAAAGATGTACTTGAGTGGATCCATTCTTGAGATCAGGTACCTGGTATATACGGACAGATAGTGCCTCAAATTTTGTGCAACCCAAGTCAATGCATAACAGGCCTGCTCCAACAATATATACTTTGCTTCATACAATGTGAACTTTTTACTCAGGTAGTAAATGGCTTGCTCCTTCATCCCTGTATCATTATGATTCCCTACTACACATCCAAATACATTGTCTATAAAAGGTAGATCTAATAACAACGACTTTCTCAGTTCTGGTGGAACCAATACTGGTGGGTTGGACAAGTACTCCTTGATTTTGTCAAAAGCCTTTTGACATTCTTCAGTCCATCCAGTGGGGACATCCTTCTTCAATAACTTGAATATTGTTCATAAATTATCATGGAGTGGATTTGTACCGACTAATGTAATATAGTCTTCCCAAGAAACTCATTATGTCCTTTCTGGTCTTAGGAGGTGGTAAGCCTTGGATCACCTTTATCTTGGATGGGTCCAACTCTATACCTCTCCTACTAACAATGAATCCTAATAACTTTCCTATGGGAACTCCAAATATTTATTTGGCTGGATTCAACTTTAGGTGATACCTTCGAAGCCTTTCAAAGAACTTTCATAAATCATCCAGGTTGTTCAAAATCTTTTTAGACTTGATAATGACATCATCCATGTACATCTTAATCTCTTTGTGAATCATGTCATGAAAAAGAATAGTCATGGCCCCTATTTAAGTCGCACCAACATTCTTTAGTCTAAACGACATTACCCTATAGCAGTACACTCCCCATGGAGTGATAAAGGCTGTTTTTCCTACATCATTATCGTTTATCAGGATTTGGTGATATCTTATAAAATAATCAACAAATGACTGCAACTCATGTTTTGTGCAATTGTCAATGAGAATATGAATGTTCGGGAGAGGAAAATCATATTTTGGGATAGCCTTATTGATATCCCAATAATCCACATATATCCTTATCTTTCCATCCTTCTTTGGTACTAGAACGATGTTGGCCAACCAGGTAGGGTAAGCTTTGACCCTCACGATGTTAGTTTCTATCTGCTTGGTCACCTTTTCCTTGATTCTTAAACTCAAATTGGGTTTGAATTTTCTTGTTTTTTTACTTCACAGGCAGACATGCGAGGTTAGTTGGTAATCAATGCGAGACGATATTAGTGCTCAAACCAGGAATCATCGTAAGACCAAAAAAATCCATTGATGTATTTCTTGAGCAGACTTATCAATTCCTGCTTCTTTTTAGCCTCCAAGTGCTTGCTGACTCATGTTTTCTTTACCATTTCTTCATCATCCAAATTGATGCTTTCAATTTCTTCCATATTAGGTTTCTTTTAACTTTCAAATTGCTCGATCTCTTGTAGCAGGTTTCAGAAATCATGCTCTTATCATACTCCTCATAATCTTGCTCATCGTTTGTATTTTGCTCAACAACTTCATTATATATCATAATCATGGAATGAGGATTTTTATTAATATTTGTGCTAAAAGGTATAAAAAGTGAGTAAAGTAAATAGATATCAAAAATAGGAAAATAATTTTTGAAAATAAGGACCTTTATTAATAAAAACACTGGGCTTTTGAAAGAGACGTGCAGCAAAAAGAGCTTCGGCATGATTCAAGCCTTAATTTTTCATGCAAACAAAATAATATTTAAAAAAGCTACAATACCACACTACCAGGACTCATGTCGAATAGGGATGGGCTGATGGTCCAATTCTGCAAGACTTCTCTAGGTTCAGTATCATAGATAGTAAGCTTCTTGAAATCAACCTTTGGTTCTCCTTCGATTATGGCCACAAATAGATTTTTTGTTCCCTCTATTATGTATTCATGAACTACTTACTCTGGAACTAGGACTTGGGCTGACATGAATACCATTACTCCAAATCCTTCACAGCAGACTCCTCATAAAGTGGGCTTATATCCAAGCCCTGTAGTACCTCTCTGATGCTTCAGCTAGATTGGCTTAATTATTCCATTAGCTTTGGGTCCTAGTCCTGTCTTGGACTGATATCCATATTTCAACATCTCTGAGGTGACCATCTTTGTAGCACTCAACATTTTTTCTTTAGTCGGCTTTTTTCTTTCATCAATCCGTGCAACTTGCATGATATTTAGAGTATGGAAAATGTCTCCATCTAACTCATCGATGACTGGAAATGAATTGACAGAGTATATGGGGTGACTAATCTCCCCATGGACAGTGACTTCTATGCAACCCCACTCAAACTTTATGCACTGATAGAGAGAGAAAGCAACGGCTCTTGCCATGTGGACCCAGGGCCTTCCTAGCAGCAAGTTGTAACTAGACGATACATTCATCACATTAATTAAGATGGGAAATTTAGCTGGTCCTAGCTGCAATATCAAGTAGATTTCTCCAATGACTCTCCTTTGCGATCCATCAAAGGCTCTGATGTTCACCTGACTGTCCCTTATATCTTTTATGTTTACCCCTAAATCCCTCATAGTAGAGAATAGACAAATTTTACAACCCAAAACACCATCAATAAAGACCCTATTCACGATCTTATCATGATATCTTACTACAATATAGAGTGCTTTGTTATGTGTATCCGCTTCTGATGGTAGTTCATTATCAAGGAAAAAGACCTTTTTAGCTTCTACCACTTGATTGATTGTTGTAGCCAAAGTCTCGCTTTTGGTTTCCTTCAGTATGCTAAACCCATATAACACTTCCATAAAATCATTCCTATGGGCTTCAGAACTTATAAGCAAGGATATAACGGATATGTGGGCTGGTGTCTTCTTGAGCTGCTCTTCAACCGAATAGTCCTTGGGTTGTATCTTATTCCAAAATTTTATAGCTTCAGCATCAGTAATATTTTTCTTCAGTTCTGATCTTTCCCGAGAACTCCTCGATTCAATTCCTCTAGCGCGTAATACCTTTCTGACCTGGTCATCCCCTAATCCACAGCGACGTCTATCATCTTGCCCTTGGCTTAAGCTTGATAATCCCAGGGGATTGCTTTAGTGTCATAGTTGGGCCTCCCAGCATCTATAATGATCACTACGACTCTTGGAAGGTAAATCTGAATAGTTATGGGCTCTCTCAACTGCACTGTGATAAATGACTATGATGGGGACATAGTGATGACTTCCTCTGTATTCCATCTAGACACACTATCTTCTTCCAAATCATATTCTTCCTTCGGAGTAATCATGTTGACTTCTCGATTTCCATGATTTGGCAAAGGGTTATTGTTCATATTTAGAGATGCAATGGTACATTTGATTACCCCTTTCTTATTAAAGACTCAATTTATTCTTCAAGTTGCAGCACTCTTACGTGTCATGCCCCTGGACTCCCGAGTGACAGGCGCATCACTTTTTACCATTGAAGTTCTGAGAGATTGGGTCAGGGGCCTTTTTTTCAATTGGATGCAGTAATTGTACTGCCCTCAATCTGTCAAATAGAAGGGCCAAAGGTTCAACAATTGGCGTGTAGGTGCAGGTATTTTTGGCTTTAAGATTTGGACGTGGTCTTGGCGCATAGGCTGGTCTATTTTGGTGAGATGGAGCTTGAACAGGGACATATGGTCTTGTGGATGTTGGTACACTGGAGCTCGAGATGGATTGTAATGCGGTTGAGTAATGTACACTGGGACATGTGCAATAATTTAGGGGTTGTTAGGGTAACGGTAGGAAGAATTTCCAGGTTTTTAGTATAGTGTGATGGCCTAGACGTCTTTCCTCCTTTTCTTATTACCACCAATGGAATCAGACTGTATGGCCTTGCTTGTGGCTTACAATGCAAACCATAGACTGGATCTTCCCCGACTTGATATCTTTCTCTATGAAATCTCTTATCTTGACCAACTCTGTAAACTTTTGGCCCATCATCGACATTATCTTATCAAAATAAACACCTTCTTGAGCTCAAATAAAATACTTGGAGATATCTTTTTCATCTAGTAAAGAATGGATCCTAGCAGCCTTGGTCCTCCAATGCCATACATATTCGTGAAATAATTCTGATGGTTTTTTCTGTATATTAGCCAGTAAGAACCTGTATAGGGTAATGTCAGTGTTAAACCTAAAGCGGCTCATAAAGTCTTCAACCATTTCCTACCAGTCACACTACTTACGAGGGTCTTGATGGGTGTACCAAGTTAAAGATTCCTCGGACAAACTCCGAATGAACAATTTCATTCTCAATTTCTTATTTCTTCCTACCCCGACCATCTTATCGCAATAAGCCCTCAAAATGTGCATACGAGTCACCCTTTCCATCAAACACATCAAACTCTGGTGGTTTCTACTCGACTGGCATATCGATGTCTGGATGAATACATAAATCATTGTAGTCCAAGCTTTTAGTCCCTTTGCTGACTTACATATTTCTAAATGCCCTCTTGAGACTTTCGAGTTGGGCTAATATCAACCTTTTTTTACTTGATTGGATATCCTTTCCGAACCTTTCATATCGATCCACCTCATGTAGAACCTTAATAGATATGGATGTTATAAAAGTAGGGGCTTCAGTAGCATATACCGGTGGCACAGGTATCTCACAAGTGACATGTGCCTCGGGTATGTGCTGTATTTCTAGATGGACTGGAATAGTAAAGTTCTGAGTAGGAAATGAATAACTAGGTACAGTACCGATAGTGGGTTAAAGATCATGGGGGGCTTTAGCATGCGGTAGATTCATTGGGTTAGCGGGGACGACCGGGGTAATTCAACACTTGGAGCTTAGAATTGAGGGGGAAAGTTAGCCTAGTAAGCTTGGTCATGTCTTGCGTTTGACGGAGTTATTCTTTTAGGACATCCATTTCTTGTGTCATGTTGGCTATTTAATCATCATTTTGAGTGTTTGATAGCCTTTGATAACTCTCGGTGTCATCTACTGGGATCATCGCAGCTTTGTCGGATTGGCTCTTGTTAGTCATCTTTCCTTTGGATTGAAGGTTGTATTGGGATTCTGTCAGTTTGAGTGTCTACATAAATCAACTTACTTTATTGGGGATTAATAAACAAAAAGAAATAAAAATAAAAAGGGAGATTATGTTAGTTTAGGAGATAATGAAAATGTAACAAGTAAGTAACATACATATACGCTAAGTTAGCAACATCCAAACGCGTCCTAATATAGGGCCCCTTTCTGCCAAAGGTGGGACTATGATGAAAGTATGACTAATTGATCTAAAATTTAAACCATTCTTAAATTTAGGATGAATGTGCTTTGATTAATAGTAGGGAGGGAAGTGTGAAGCCCTGAGTTACAAAGAGGGAAAACTCTTGAATTAAAAATTATATTATGGTAGACATATTGTTGTAGAAACATCAGCAGATGTCGTGCAAGATCTTTTAGGAAAAAAAAATAAAAGACAAAAGTACAAATATCAGAATAGGTCGTGCAAGACCCTTCGTGAATCAAAAATAGAAAATGGATCCTAAGGCCAAAAAGGGGGGATCATCATCATCATCGTCCAAGTCATAGTAGGGCCCCGGGTGGTAATCTGGGGACCCATTCGACTTCTACTCCTGATGATTGATAACGCTCAACTTACATATCAATTTAAGTGCAAGGCAGTCGTCATTAATTTATTTACCCAACTTTGGAGTCGGGGTCGAATCCACGAGGAACAATGTGAGTGGCTATCAAATTAATTCAAAATGATAGATACAAGTTAAATTCAAATAAATGGTACAAAAAGATAAAATGGGGGATAGGTTCTTACACTAATATATCTTTTTGGGTTTTTCTCGTATAAATTCGGGGCTACGAATAATTAGAGTTTTAACAATTATGCACGAATCTAGGGATTATGCATTACTAAGGGAGTAATATGTGGGAGTTAGTAATCAACATCAATTTAGTAAATCAAATATGGGTAGGCTTGGTTATAGATTTTGATCTAGTCTTTCGACAAAACACAAAACTTTTACCCATTGATACTTTTGAATACCTAATAGGTGTGTTCAACATTTGGTAACCACAACCTCAATCTAGGCATCCTATTTCTAGGATAATACCCATGGCATAGTCAACCTCACATTCACCCTTATGTCTAAGATAGTGAAAATTTAGCAAACTACACACATAATTGTCTATTATTGCTTTAGTTTCCACATCCCTCTTTTGAGGATGTTATGGATTCCTACACTTCACCTAAAACCTTTCTTTTGAAGATGACCTTGAACTTTCTAGAGCTTGGTGCTTTCACTCATCAAAACCATGTGGGTATTTGGGGCTTTCACCCATTAAATCTTAACCAAAATAGCATAGCTATGATAAAACACATAAACATGAACTACCAAATAGATGCTAACAATAACAACCCACACACACTTAATACCCTATTCACACATAACCCCAAGAGGGAGATTTAGATACACATAAGATAAATAAGCATAGATATACCCATAATCTTCATTGAAATGAATTTTTGAATAATTAACCAAATGTTACTTTAAACTTGGCTCTCCCACAATATCAACAATAGAAGTGAGCAAATCTTCCACTTAGAAAGTATCCAATGTATTCTTCACCCAAAATTTATACAGTATTTTCTTCTAAGAAAATGGAGGCTATGAAGTCTAGAGCTAAAACCTAAAATTGGGGAAGATGGAGTTATGATCTCTAAGTCTAGGGTTTGAGTCTTTTTTTTTTCAAATTTGGGATCAACCACGTGCATTTCCAATTTTTCCCGTGGGTTGAATATTTTTGCTGAGTTGTGATCGCACCAACTTGGTTGTGGCTGCAGTTACATATCTGTGGCTAACTCAAGAAACCAAGTTTAATTGACCTTGGATTGAATGTCATGATCGCGGTCATTAGATCGGGAATGCGGTACTTGAGGCTCTTCTGTTGTAGGTCTTCAGCTGGACTTTCTTGCTCCTTTTATGATCATTTTGTGCCCCAATTCACATCATTTGATCTCTTCAACTTATGCCTGCAAAGGGAAAATACTAGTGCATCTAACCACAAATTTGTCTCATTTATCCATTCAAAACAAAGTAATGTGCATGAATCATGAGTGCGAATGAGTGACAAATCACCACTCATCAACACCTCCACCTTAAAACATTTTTTTGTCCTCAAGCATCGTTACCTCTTACCATGAGACACAATTATTTAAGCCCAACCTTTATGCCTTAAAGATCATAATGACCTAAACTTTAATTGTAACCAAAAGTATCTCTATGCACATATGCTAGGCCAATTTTATTACACCCCTCATCATAAAATGCAATACTCAAGACTCATAAGACTTTAAAGAGAAACTAAGCAAAAACAACTAATACTCTATAGGTGGCTCCCTTTTTTACCATAATTAAGCACTACTCTATTTGCTTCATTGTTTGGGAGGTGACAAAAATCACCCACCACAACTTGTTCGCATGCCATTCTCATAAGAAAGAGAATTTCCATACACCAAACTAACAACTATGTTATGAGCAATTTTAATTGCAAAAACTCTCTCTCACACACAAAAGAAATCTCAATGCAACAAGTGTCATACCATAGGCTTGCCCCTATTTTTAATCACTACTACAAAGGAAGTAACTGGTTATAGTTCTTAAAGGACTTTATAAGCATGTAATGTAGGTTTGGGTTAGGGTAGGATACCATTTAGGAACAACATGGCTACACCTTTCCTTGAACATCTACATCACCCCATTATTATTCTTCCTTTTTCGACTAAGGGCCACTCTTCTTTCTTTTCTTTCTTTTCTTATGCCTATAATTGATTTCCTTTGTTTGCCACTTTTCTTCCATTTCTTTTTCTTATGTGCAACTCCTTACTTTATTGGATCCTTTTATTTCTAAACATTTGTTTTCATCACTTTCACCACACCCAACTTAAGCTTTAAGCCTCAAGTTATATTTTCAAGTTCAAGAAGGGTACGGTTCAAAAGAGGGATAAAAAGAATGAAACACGACTTGTAATGAGTTTTTCAACGAAAGGTCCAAAGGCTCAAAGTGGGTAACCTGAGATTACAATTATGCATGATTAGAATTTTTAGGCTAGAGTTGGTTCCAGAATCACAAAGGTAGCCTAACATCATTTTTCCAACCAAATACAATCAACATTAGCTTTGAAAGACTAACGGGGAAAGTTTTACATGACACAAGTGTACAAGAGATGAATACCAAAGTCTCACCACACATGGTATGGAAAATTCCCCAAGAGGGATCAAATGTCCCTCCCAAGAGAGGCAAAAGTGGAGTATTTATCACTATTTACAAGTTAATAATTTGTGGGGCCACAAAAAGAGAAAAAGATTTGTTGCAACATTGCTCATGTTCATGCCCTTGATTTTTCAAAAATTTTGGATGGAGGGGGTTTCTTTTGTTTCAATAGCACTACGCACACTTTGATAAACTATGGCAACAACCAAAGCCTTAGTCTCACATCTTAGCTTAAAATAGACTATCTGCCTATATGGCTACTCGGGCTTCGCCAATGGCGAACAAAGTGACCCCAAATTTACAAATATAATGCCATAGGTACTCAGACTTTACGGGTACTCATATTTTCCAGCACTTATGCCTCAGACCCAAACATGATGCTTCACCCTTAAGAATGTCATCACTCAATCCCTCATAGGGCAAAGCTAGTCATGTATCACCAAAATCAAAATAAAATTAAATTAAAAGAATGCTAAAAATAAAAGAAAATCATGATAATCCATAAAACATGGGCACTATCAGAGTGTCTCAACAATGTAGCTGTAATATCCCATAATTTCCCTGCTCACCTTAAGTAGAATTTTTGTTCTAGCTAGAATTTCCTAGATTTAGACCCACCATCTTGTGGGAAATTTAGTCAGCTTTTCGACGATATAAAATTTTCCTAAATTCAATAATCGGGTAAGAAGTTATGGCTATTTTAAGTTCCAATCATAAAATACTGTCATTTTAGTCAGTAGCGCATCGCGCCATAGGTTCAAATGACAATTGTAAATTTTTAGTATGACCCCGTGATCTCATCGTGTCATAGAGGGCCTCCAATTCTCAATTTTCCAAATCCAGTAAGGGTTCATGATTATGCCACATCGCGCCGTCAGCTTAGTTCCCAACTGTCAGTTTATAGCGTTGTGTCGTGCCAGGGCCCAAATCAGAAATTTTGATGCAAAATTAAAGTTTTGTCCAAGGTTAAATTACTCTTTTACCATGTGTTTAATTCACCCAGATGTGGGATTTAATCTTTAAAAATGCATTTAGGTCATTATTAACTCACTTTTCCCTAATTTAAGATATTCTCTCTCAAAGATAGAAAACCCTAGCCTCCAAGTTTCAAGACCAATCTCAAGAATTCCTTCGAGAGTCTTCAAGAACATCAAGAGTTAAGATTTCCAGGTATGTTATATATTCATCCATGGATCCTTACCTTCCATGGATCCCAAGAATCCTTTTTCACAATACAAGATTTATGATTTATAATTTCCATGTTTGAATTAGATTGAATTCATGTTCATGATGTTGTTTGAGTTTTAATCCATGCTTTAGATTTTAAGTTCCAAGGATTGATTCTAGTTGTGTTTAATTACATGATATTTATGATAAACCTTTCAATTTGCAAGTTCATTGTTGTAACCATGTTAACTCTAAGTATTTATGATTTAATGAACCAAGTATGCTTCTCATGTGTTTGATAAATTGTCTATGAGAATGAAATAATGCTATTATAGCATGCTAACATGTATTACCCATCCATGAACAAGTTAATGCATTACAAATGTTTGATGAAATGTCTTTAAGAATGAATTATGACCAAGTGAACATTGTTATGTTATTCAAGATAATGTTTTTCTTTACTTTTCATGCTATCGAGTCCTGTGGGTATTTAATACCCGATAATTTAGATGTTTATCTATAGCCTTAGTAATTATAGAATAAACTCCATAGCATCGCAAATAGCAGAACTCATTTAGTTACTAAACCCAGCTAACTCAGTCCAGTCCAGTCCAGTCTAATCAGTTAGTGTCATTTAGTTGGGAGTAGAACCTAGCACCGAGCGAGTGTAGAGGTGACACCTTCTTCTGTCAGAAAGGCAAAGTCACTAATAGCACTCTCATACTACATAACTATGTTTCTAGCGTAGGATGTGATGAGTCACCCGTCAGATTAAGGCTTGGCTACCTCTTAGGGGTCACCTTTCAGATCAGGCTTGACTTCTTGTTCAGGGTCACCCGTCAGATAAGCTTGACCATAATAGTGTTTTTACCTATGGCACGATACTGGCACCTTTCCAACTGGGGTTACAAGTTGGATGCCACTCAGTTTACTCAGGAGGCATGTCGGTTAAGTGAGACTTCCCACAGTTTCAATTTCAATCTCAGTCTTCAGAATAGAACATAGTTTAGTTCTACAGAATCAGGACTGTCAGATACATTCACTCAATCATCAATAATTTAGATTATCAGTAATATCAGGTTATCAGTATATTCAATTATCAGTTATCAGATTCAGTTTTAGTATACTCAATTATAGTATGCACAGTATGTTTAGTAGTTACAGATCTTCTATGAATGCTAATCCAGCTCTTGTATATCATTCAGTCAGTTAGTGTTCATGCATATAAACCCATGCATTCAGCTTTACCTAATTTATCAAACCAGTATATTCCCATGTACTGACTGCATACTCGTTTCTGCGCTATGATGTCTCGTATCATAGGTTCGGATACTCAGGTTCCTGACCATACATAGCCAGTTTTATTTATCATCAGTAGTTATAGTAGTGAGTCCTCATAATCTGAGGATGTTAGATTACTTCAGTACATTCAGCAGTTCATTATTTCAGTAGTCAGAGTTAGTTGGGGACTTGTCCCATCAAATCCATATTCTGACAGTTAGAGGCTTTTCAGATTAGAATATTTTAGATAGTTGTTCAGTATTTCAATACTTTATTTAGTTTTGATTATAGTATTTTGAACCTTATGGCATTTCAGTCCATCTTCCACATTATTATAGTAATTTTATTCAGTGCTCACAGCAGGTACCTATCATAGGTTAGTTTGTAGTCTTTCGGGGTCATAAGCACCGTGTATCATATGGAGTACAAACATGGGGGTGTTACAGTAGCATCCCCAAAGTAAAATAAAAACAATATCCAAAACATTAACCAAAAATAATAATCGTAGGAAATATCCGGGGGAACCCCGAACTATAAGAATGCAGTTTCCTCACTGTAAGTGCAATCAAGTAAAAGTAAAAGGGTCTCCCTAAATATGCATCATGAGTCTCTCTCTCCTGTTGAATCTGTATCCTCACCACATTCTTAATATTTAACCACTCAGCAGGTTCTTCGTCATCACTGTCTAGCCTAGAAGAAGAGAGTTTGATATTAGGCTTCAGTGTCTTCCACAGGCCCTTAACCCTTTTTCATATTTTGTTAAAGGATTTATCTCTTTTCTTATCTATCTTTAATATTTTCTTATGTGATGCATTGTGGTCCCTATGAGAAGCATCCAAGGTTGAATAAGCTCTCTCTAGACAGCTACTGTAGCACCCTATGTCTCTTGTTGTTTCTTATCTATCTCATTATCTGCAACATACACATATGAATGACGCCTAGTAGATGGCTTCCCCGGTCCTTGAGGCAAACCAACTAACAACTCTCTGATGGCCCCTACATCAACACCTAAATCATCCAAAGTCCTAGTGGTGGATGACCTACAAGATTTAGGCTCCTCAGTTGTTGACTTATTTGAGTCAACTTTTTGCTTCTTATTGTGTCCAGGTGCACCTTCACCCATTATTTTAAGTAGATCAATGTGGGGACTTGGTTTCACCCAGGTATCGATAGGATGCTATTACACCCCTACTTTTCTACACATTCAGTAATAAGAGAAGGGAAGGGAAGACATGTACTACCCTAAATCTTGTATTGCACTCATTCTTCAAGTACAATCTGGCCCACATTTAAATCTATGCTAGTCATCAGGCAGGCTACCATGAGAGCTCACAACTCGGTGACAGATGTCATATATATACATGGTGAGACTCTACTACAGATAATGTGCAACCAGATTTTGGCCTCTGTTGAGAATTTATGCGTAGAGATCCCTCTTTTGGTAGCAACCTAGGAAACCTCTCTATTTGGGCAAAGAATGTTAGCCATCCAGGTTCTTGGCTTGTGGTTCTTTGCTTCGAAGTTTACCAAGTTAGTATTCTGTAGTACATATATTTCATTAACCTGTTTCACTCTAAAATGCACATACCTTCCCCAAATCTTTATTACTAGGTTTGCAAGAGAGATAGCGCTCAAATTTGCATAAACATCTCGCACCCATTTCTTGTTTGATTCATAAGGATTCATAATAAAATATATCCACCTGAATATAGCAAGCCTATTAAAAAAATCATGGATACTATTCTGGGACCCATCGATTCACACACCTCTTTCCAATAATAATTTGGCTCTCAAGATGTCATTGTCGTACTGTCTTTGGCATTCTGGGGCTATAAATTGGATGTGGTCATAATCTACCATCATGAATCTTAGAAACTATAATCAATGTCAACTCAGAACAATATTAGTGTTATCACACCAACAACATGCTAGACTAATTAGATAAACTCATGTGGTAGTGTTATAGGCAGTTTCCAGAGCCAATAAGGGTGTGCAAAAATTTTGACATTTGCCAAAATCTACTCTCTAGTATGGCAATCACAGAGCACTAACTGCAGTCGTAGTGGTGCAATCGCATTTATAGGGAATGCAATCACGTTACCTAAGACAGGTATGACCGTTTCTGCACTGTGTTCAGAATGTAATTTTAAGCCCTATTTCACATTTTAACTAGGCATAGTGGCATTGTAATCAATAAATCAGCCTATAGTATATGATTGTATCCCCTAAATTTGAAAAAAATTAAACTACATGCATTGGGGTATTCAAATCGAATATATGGAGTACACGATTACTTTAACCTTTTAAGGCTCAAACTTGGGTACTCAAGACTTCCCTATTAGTGTGTACACCAACAATAACAGCCAACCACAATGAAAATTACAACCAAATATGTAATTAGTAATGCAATCACTATTTTAGACCTTTTTATACACTACAAGTTCTACACATTAAATTCCATACAAAACCAAGGAAAGTTCGACCATGTACCAGTTTAGGTGATGCAAACTGGTGAGTTAATACTTGGGTATGCAATGGGATACCAAAAATTAGAGAAGATTATAAAAAGAATTAGGAGAGGATCGTGTGTGTGGGGGGAGGGGTAATGGGAAGTTGGATGGTCATTTAAACTGAATTAACCATGATCACGGTCCCAGTTTCGTGATCATGATCATGCTTCTTTTACAATAGCGGTGGATGGACTACGGTCGCGATAACTGAGACTAAACAACCTGGGTTTCTGCATTTCATGCTCAGTTCAAACTTGCCAATTTCATTCATTTCTGTCTCAACTTTGATCAAAATGCCTCGTGGTACCACATTGTAGGGATTATGCATGCATAAAAAGAAAAAACCAAATCTACCCTAGCATGCATAAATAAAAGGATATGTGCCACTATTCAAG
Source organism: Capsicum baccatum var. pendulum (assembly GCA_030864225.1). Classification (NCBI taxonomy): domain Eukaryota; kingdom Viridiplantae; phylum Streptophyta; class Magnoliopsida; order Solanales; family Solanaceae; genus Capsicum; species Capsicum baccatum. Next base: position 167,081,588 of record CM061560.1, read on the forward strand.
GAATGATGGGTTACCTTTCAATGAACACTTAGTTTAATGTTGTAGCACGATGCCTTCACTCCTTCCTTTTATATTTCCACTTAGAAAATTTGAATCTCCGTCCCAGCTTCATTTAATATGCAATGAGCAATAGAGGGATAGAAGAACCAAATTTTCCAAGACAAAACTTTGAAAATGTGAGGGGATGGTGAGCAAGCATTGATCTCGCCATTTTGAAAACTTGAATCTTTTACCCAACATTACATTAATCTTCTGGATTGGCTCTGCGGGTAAAAGGATTTATTTCAATAGGCCATTCCTTGTAAATAAAAAATTAAACTTCTTGGCCTTGGATAGATGGGGTTTAAAATATTCCTTTGGAATGCCAAATTCCAAAATATAAGAGTCGGACTCCGCCATCCCATGATTCTCCCTTTGAGAAGAGGGATGGATCCTCATCATATCCTCTAAGTACAAGTTTGAAAAATGGTTTGAATGAAGTCTAACACCAAATTTTGGGTCAGCCTCCTCCAAAGCATCTTCACCCCAAAATGAAATAGTCATTATAAGAGAGTTGCTTTGTTTCTTCACTTTACTCTAGTATCATTTCTTTTATTTTGGCTTCTTCTTCCTCATATGGCTTGGAAGATTGGGAAGTCATTGAGGAGTCTTCTCTACCAAGCTCATTATCATAGCTTGATTTCTCTTCTTGACATACTTCCTCTTGGGTAATAGGCATAGCAATGATAGTTTAAAGCTTTTTTTCTTAGCCTATTACCTCATTCTTGACACTTGTCCAATCTTGATGTATGTGTTGTAAGTTCTCCCGCGTTGCATCTAACCAATCCAAAATGGATTGTAACCTTGGGTCACATCTATTGGACTCGTATCTTGATTTTCCTTCTTCTCTTCATAATGACTATCAATCTCATAAGAAGAACTAGCAACTCGGTTAGTATAATGGGGGAGGGGGAACTTGGACAATCACTCCAATATCCATCTCGACCACTATATAAAGAACACCTATACTCCCTATAGGATTGAGATGGTGAATCCATTTCTCTCCTAGGAGCATAGTCATAATTCCTCATGGAGTATGGTACACCATACTAGGAAATGGTTTGTCAAGATAGGACTTCTAACTACCAACATCATATTTGTCGAAAGATGCCATAGAGAAAGGTAAAATAAAATAAAAATCTACCTACAAAATAAAATCACAAACAAATATATACAGGCTTGAATTCAATCAAGTAATTAAAATTACAAACTAACTTAATATGCCAAATTGATCCCCGACAACGACGCCATTTTTAAAACGCTCAACTTATGCGTCATTTTAAGTGCAAGGCAGTCGTCATCAATATATTTACCCAACTTTGGAGTTGGGGTTGAATCCACGAGGAATAACGTGAGTGGCGATCAAATTAATTCAAAACAATAGATACAAGTTAAATTCAAACAAATGATATAAAAGATAAAATGGGGGATAGGTTCCTACACTAATATTTCTTTTTGGGTTTTTCTAGTATAAATTCGAGGCTACGAATAATTAGAGTTTTAACAATTATGCATGGATCTAAGGATTATGCATTACTAAGGGAGTGACCTATGGGAATTAGTTATCAACTTCAATTTAGTAAATCATATATGGGTAGGCTTGGTCATAAATTTTGATGCTAGTCTTTCGACAAAACACAAAACTTTAACCCATTGATTCTTTTGAATACCTAATAGGTGTGTTCAACAATTGGTAACCACAACCTCAATCTAGGCATCCCTATTTCTAGAATGATACCCATGGCATAGTCAACCTCACATTCACCCTTATGTCTAAGATAGTGAAAATTTAGAAAACTACACATATAATTATCTATCATTACTTTGGTCTCCACATCCTTTTTTTTAAGGATGATATGGATTCCCATACTTACCCAAAACCCTTCTTTCGAAGATGGCCTTGAACTTTCTAGATCTTGGAGCTTTCACTCATCAAACCCATGTGGGTATTTGGGGCTTTCACCCATTAAATCCCAAACAAAATAGCATAGCAATGATAAAACCCATAAACATGAACTACCAAACAGATGCTAATAATAACAACCCACACACACTTAAATTCCTATTCACACATAACCCTAAGAGGAAGATTTAGCTACACATAAGATAAATAAACATAAATATAATCTCCATTAAAATTAATTGTTGAAGAATTAAGCCAATGTTACTCCAAACTTGGCTCTCCCACAATATCAACAATGAAGTGAGCAAATCTTCCACTTAGAAAGTCTTCAATGAATTCTTCACCCAAAATTTATCCAATATTTCTTCTCCAAAAATGGAGGCTATGAAGTCTAGAGATAAAACCTAAAAATTGGGGAAGATGGAATTATGATCTCTAAGGCTAGGGTTTGAGTTTTTTTGTCAAATTTAGGATCATCCATGTGCATTTACAATATTTCCCTTGGGTTGAATATTTCTGCTAAGTTGCGATCCTACCAACTTGGTTGTGACCGCGGTTACACGACTGCGACTAACTCACACAACCATATTTGATTGACCTTGGCTTGACTACTGTGATTGCGGTCATCTGACCGCAACTGCGGTACCTGAGGCTCTTTTGTTGCAGGTCTTCATCTTACTTTCTTACTTTCTTTTTGATCATTTTGAGCCCCAATCCACATCTTTTGATCTCTCCAACTCTATGCCAGCAGAGGGTGAATATTAGTGCATCTAACCACAAATTTGTCTCATTTATTCATTCAAAACAAGGTAATATGCATGAATCATGAGTACGAATGAGTGGAAAAATCACTACTCATCAATGATCTTTTTCCTCTTTATCACCAAACCATATTGGTCAATATTCTTCTTCTTAAGGGTCCTCTTTCATCTCTTCTCTCATCTTTCCTTTCTGTTCCTCTATCGAATTCTGTTTTAGATCTTTCTTCGAATCCTCTTTGGGGTCTTCTTTCATTTTCTCCTCGGATCCGTCATATATTATATGAATGAGATGATCCACTGATCCTGGGATTATCTGTTCATGCATGGCGGTGGTTACGGGCCTAAGGTGCAGAAACTGGTCCCAGATCTAATTTGCTATATAAGTGTCTGCAAGACCTTGGAGTGATTTATAGATCAGTTGATTTATATACCATGTGTCATACTCAGGGGTGTAGTATGGATTGCCGCTAATGCCCAAATTGAAGATTTGTCCTCATCTATTGATCAAATTGCTGAGCCTCTTGATGGGAATTGTTCCCCCATAGTCTCCTTCTACTAACGTCATGCTCAACCACAGAGACATATTCTGAATCATGTCAAACTGTCATAGAACTCTGAATGGCGCATATAACCATAAGAAGTAAGTAAATGCTAATCCGATTCCCACTTATTAGGAATACAATAATACCAAGGAGTGCCACCAATAAACAATGGCTCTGTGTCTCTCCCAGTCGATCATGGAAAAGAAAATTTTTCCCTAAAATTGGTCATAGCTCTTCCTTTGAACGTACCTCTTGAAAAGATAACTCAGATTACCCAGCCCACCTTAACCATCCTCAAACCTATGCCAACCCTTAATCCTATTGCGTGGAGGAAAGCACTCCTAAAAGTAGTGAATGGGGACAAAGGTACCTGTCCCGTCAATGGCAAATTAGCTATTTGGCTAATTTCCTCCAAGGTAGGTGTAATCACAAAATCTATAAACCTAAAAGTTACTATAGTTGAGCCTCAAAATTTGACAAGCAATCGGATAAAAAGCTTGTCTGTTCTGAGGTTTATTAGATTAGTCAAGGACCCCAAATGTCCCAATACTTTCTTTCCGTGGTCCACTCGGATGTTCCCCACCAATGTGTCAGGACCCATGGAATCTCGATCAACATGCAGATGTTAGATAGGTTATGGTTAATTTCCATCTGTCCAAAGAAAAGGCAGGGTACTTTTAATGTCCTAAATTCATTACGGTCTTAACATTTAGATCAATTAGCCATTTGCACACATATAGCGTTGTTGGGTTCATAACTGCAAAAATGATAACCTAATTGCATCGAATCTAAAACTAAGGAATTTAAATAAGGTTAGGAGGAGTGCAGGACATTCTTTGTGTGTTCAGTGTGTGAATTGTGTACGACCAAGACTCGATAGGAAAAGTGCAAGTGATAAAGAAGTAACAAGTAGTGTTATTCAAACAAATAAGAAACACAAGTTTGGATTTGTCTTGTGTCCTTTCATACAAAGCATGATATAAAAATATGTAAAATAAATAACATAATAAAGCATAAAAATCCTAAACTAAGCATGTTAAGGTTTAAACCTAGGTTCATCCAGTCTCCAGCAAAGTCGTCATTCTGTCGCGCTCTATTTTAAATCGATAAAACTAACACACAAATATGTGGTGGCTATGTTGTGACTCTTGGGTTTTAAAAATTTATTTTTTAGAGTCGCCACCTAACATTTGTAGGAAAATGAGGAAAAACTATTTTTGATGTGTAAAACTATGTTTTGATCCATCAAGAACATTTTGAGATTCTGAGTAAGGATTTTGGTTACTCAAGGAGAAGGTGTTAGGCACCCCTTAGAGCCTATTCAAAGATAGTCCTTACACTTAGTTTAGGAAAATATTAGGAAAAACTTTTATTTTGTTATTTGCTTAAAGCAGTGATAAGAAAACTTTTATTATCATTTTTATAAAAAAGGGACTTAAGGTATAGGAAGCGTGACACTACCACGACAAGGAAGTAACATATAATTATTGCAGAGATACGCATGCTTTTTAAATATGAAAAGGGTGTATTACAATTCACACATATATTTATGGAGTGTAAAATTCTATAAGAAAATTTAAAGATATGCAAAGTTAAGTACAAAACTAAAATTATTATACAGTAGATGAAAGTGTTTATTTTATTTTATTTATATTTTTTATGAGAATTTATTTACGAAATGCGTATTCAATAATGTGTAAAATATGTGAAAGATTGTGAATAATTTGGAATTATATAAAATGATAATAGATAAGTGTAATAACATGTGAAGGGGTGTTTAAACGATAATAACAATAATAATGCTAATAATAATAATAATAATAATAATAATAATAATAATAATAATAAGTTACTAGTAAGTTACAACTCTTTTTTTGTTCTGAGGCATTACCTGATGTCGTTACTAGTAAGTTACAACTCTTTTTTTTGTGGCGCGTATTATTTACTTGATCCGGGGTCCACTCTTTCCTATGTGACCCCATACGTGGCTCTATGTTTTGGTTTTGATCCTGAGGTTATTTTGGATCCTTTTTTTGTTTCCACCCTAATAGGTGACTCAGTTATTGCTAAAAGAGTCTATAGGGTGTGTGTGGTATCTGCTGGTGGAAAATAGACCTTGGTAAATCTGTTTATGCTGGATATGGTAGATTTTGATATTATTCTGGGGATGGATCAGTTTGCTCTTGTTATGCATTTTTAAATTATCGAGATCATAAGGTGTCTTTAGGTTCCTCGATGGATCATTTATAGAGTGGGAGGGTGGTTTCTTAGCTCCTGGGGGAGTTTTATTTCTTATCTTAGAGCTCGAAGATTAATCTCCAAAGGGTGTCTTTATCACAGTACGAGTTAATATTCTAACTCAAAGGGTCCTTCTTTTCACTCGGTTCCAGTGGTAAATGAGTTTCCTGAGGTTTTTTGAATGCTCTTCTTGGTGTTTTTCTGGATAGGCAAATTAAGTTTGGTATTGATTTAGATCCGAATAAATCATCCAATATTTATTCCTTCGTATAGAATAGCTCCGACTGAGTTGATAAAATCAAAGAGCAACTTAAGGATCTCTGGATAATGGGTTTATTCGTTCTAGTATGTTCTCGTAGGGTGCACCGGTGTTGTTCGTGCACAAGAAGGATGGTTCCCTTCAGATGTGCATTGACTATCGATAGTTGAATAAGGTAACAGACAAGAACATGTATCCTATTCCAAAGATTAATAACTTATTTGATCAGTTGCAAGGTTCCAAGTTTTTTTCTAAGATAAATCTTCGTTCTAGGTATTATTAGCTTAAGATTAGGAAGGAGGATATCCCTAAGATGACTTTTCATAATCGGTATGGGTATTTTGAATTCCTGATTATGTCATTTGGCTTGACTAAATCCCTGATGGTATTTATGGATTTGATGAACAAGGTTTTCAGGCAGTTCTTGGATCTTTTTGTCATTGTGTTCACTGATGACATCTTGATGTATTCTAAATATGAGGTGGATCATACCAATCACTTCCATGTGGTGTTGTAGACCTTGAAAAAGCAACAGTTGTATGCTAAGTTCTCCTAGTGTGAGTTTTGGTTGAATGCTATGACTTTTTTTGGTCATATTATTTCTAGTGAGGGGATCATGATGGATCCTCCAAAGGTTGCAATGGTAAAAAAGTGGCCGATACCCATGAGTCCAATTGATATTCAGAGCTTCTTGGGTTTATCTGGATATTATAGGAGGCTTATGGAGGGGTTTTCTCCGATAGCTGCTCCTTTAACTAAGTTAACTCAGAAGAAGGTGAAGTTCTCTTAGTCGAAGCGTGTGGAGGGAGTTTTGAGAAGCTTAAGGATAAGCTAACTTCGACTCTAATTTTGACAATGCCAAAAAGCAATGAGGGGTTTGTCATTTATTGTGATGCATCTAGGGTGGGACTTAGTTGTGTTTTGATGCAGTATGGGAAGGTGCCTATGCTTCCAGGCAGTTGAAGGTGCATGGGAGTAATTATCCTACTTATGATTTGGACCTTTTAATGGTGGGTTTTCCTTTGAAAATATGGTGGCATGGACATCTTTTCTGATCATAGGATTCTGCAATATGTGTTTACTTAGAAGGAGCTAAATCTTAGGTGGAGGAGACAGTTGGAGCTTCTCAGGGACTATGATATGAGTCTTCACTATCATCCAGGTAACGCTAATGTTGTTGTTGATGCTCTTACCAGGTTATCCATGGAAAGTTTTACTCAGGTGGAGAAAGGAAAGGGGGAATTGGTGAAGGACATTCACCGTTTGGCCAATCTTAAAGTCCGTCTCTTAGACTTCGAGGATGGTAGTGTGATGGTATATAAAGTGGTTAGATCATTTCTTGGTGAAAAGATCAAGGAGAAGAAAGTACTAGATCCTATCTTGATAAAAATCAAGAGTGATGTAGGTGTGTAAAAGGTAATGGTATTTGAGATCAGTTGTGATGGTACTTTACGATACCAAGGGAGGTTGTGTGTTCCTAATATCAATGGGTTGCGACAAAGGACTTTGGCTGAGGTGCATGAATCATGCTATATTATTCATCTCGGTTTGATGAAGATGATCATGGTCTCAAATAGATGTATTGGTGAAATGGTGTGAAAAGAGATAGGGTTAATTTTGTGGCCAAGTACATGGTGTATCAACAAGTTAAAGTTGAGCACGTAAGGATTGGAGGGTTGTACCAAGAAATTGATTTGCTCGAATAGAAATGGGAGGTGATCAATATGGATTTTATGATTGGTCTTTCTCGGTCTCAAAACCAATTTAATTCAATTTGGGTCATCGTGGATAGGATGATAAAGTATTCTCACTTCTTTCCAGTGAGGACTATCTTTTTAGCGGAGGATTATGCGAAGTTATATCTTTATGTGATAGTAAAGCTACATGAGGTGCCTTTTCAATTATCTCTGATCGTAGTACACGATTTACTTCTCACTTCTGGCGGTCTTTTCAGAAGAGATTGGGTACTAAAGTGAGTCTGAGTACTATTTTTTATCCTTAGATGGATTGGTATGTGAAAAGAACTATTCAAATATTGTAAGATATGCATCGGTCATGTGTGATTAATTATGGTGGCAATTAGGTTGAGCATCTACCTTTGGTAGAGTTTGCTTACAACAATAGCTAACATTCAAGTATTGGTATGTCACTTTTTATGGCATTGGATGGTTGAAGGTGTAGATCTCCTATTAGTTGGTTTAAGCTTGGTGAGGAAGATATATTTTGTCTCGATTTGGTTTATCAGGACATGGAAAAGGTGAAGGTGATTCAGGATAGGCTTAAGGCTGCCCAAAGTTTCCAAAAGTCCTATGCGGATATAAGGCATAGAAACTTGGAGTTTGAGGTTAGGGATAAAGTGTTCCTAAGGGTATCTCCCATGAAGAGAGTTACAATTTGGTAAGAACGAAAAGCTCTGTCCCCGATTTATCGGTCCTTATGTGGTTTTGCAGAGGGTTGGTAGTGTTGATTATGAATTGGAGTTGCCTTCTAGTTTGAGGTCCATTCATCCGGTATTTTATGTCTTCATGTTAAGAAAGAGTCTTGGTGATCCTTCTTCGATGGTTCCCTTGGAGGGCTTGGGTATCTCGAATTCTCTGTCTTATGAAAAGGTTCTGGTAGAGATTTTAGGTAGGTAGGTTCATCGGTTATGGACGAAGGATGTGGCCTCAGTTAAGGTTTTTTGGTAGAACCACAAGGTGGAAGAGTCTATATGGGAAGCGGAGGAGGACATAAAGTCCAAGTATACACATCTATTTTCTGATCTTGGGATTTATGCGGAAGGTATGTGTTCTCTCTTTATTTTCTTAGTTTGTTAAAGGAAGGATTGATATCTTTGTATCTGTGTTTCTTGGTTAAAGGTTGGATTGATACTTGATAATGCAAATGAATTAAGCTTGTGGTTACCCTACCTTGTTAGTCATTCGGGAATGACTGTTCCTAGTTGGGGAGACTGAACTACCTTGGGTTTCTGGCCCTTAGAAAATTTCATAGATATTTGGTCCCTGGATAGGATACGACTAGTACACTGGGATATGAGTGGTATGGGTTAGTCGTATGCTGACCAGTATTTGTTGATGGTTTCAAAAATGGATATGACTTAGGTGGTACGAGTTGTATCGGTAGATGCGGTTTGTTATGTTACTTCACTTAATCTTAGAATTTGTAGACTAAGTTGGATGTGAGTACGAGTGGGCTCACTATGAGCCGTAAGATTAGGTACGGGTTGTACCATGGACTCGTATGGTGGGCAATGCTCCATTCTCTTGAGATTCTATTCTGCTAGGGGTACGAATCATTGGTACAAGTCATATACTTAGATACAACATGGTTTGGGGTGAGTCGTACCTTGGACACTTTTTAATCTAAGGGAGATGGCCTTAGGTACGAGTGGTGGGTACCACTTATATTGTAGGTTACGACTGATATGGATAGTCATACTCGCCTGACAAGATTTTTGGGAGTTTAAGTGAGGGCAATCTGGACATTTCCCCACTTAACCTAATAAGGCCCCACAACTTGTATTCCTATTAAGAGGTTATTTGCCCTATCATTCTATTCATTAACACTTAGAAGCTTCTCTTAAACACTATAATTTTCTCTAAGGCTTTTGGGTGAAAGAAAGATAGGGTTTCATCTTAAGGACTAATTTGGGGCTTGTATTGGTAATTTTTCTCCACCATCTTCTTGGTTTAAGGCATATTCTCTCCCATAATTGTTAGTTCCACTAAAGGCATGGTTTTATACTATGTTTCATGGTTTGATTATTGTATGGCTTTGGGTTTTCAAATATAATTTGGGGTTTTTGGTTATAAATGCTTAGTTATGGGTTTTTTCATGTTTTAATTATGCTTTTATATGCTTTAATGGTGGTCTTGGATAATTGATTGCATGGGAATGGTTATTTGGTAATTGGCTTTGGTTTTGGAAATACTATACCCCTAATATGTTTAATAAAATGTCTATGAGAATGTTTTTACTACATTGTTGTATTTTAATGGAACTATTGCATGGTTTAAACTTGGCAATAGAACCCTAAATGGTTAAATAATTTGGAATGGTCAAAATGGGATGGTTTTGGATTTAACAATCATTCTTGTGGAGTACAATGGAATCCCCCAAGAAAAAATAATGAACACTTGTGGGGTACATGGGACTCCCCTAAGTTAACTTGGTAAACGGGTACACGGGAATCCCTTTACCTTAAAAGGTTTGGATAAGGACAATACTTGCAATTTATAGCTGGTATGATATACCACTATGTATAGCCTCGGTTAATAATAATAGTTTGGTTGGTTGAAAATGGTTTTAATTACGCAATAAAGGCGGGTTGTGATAGCTAATCGTGAAGGTGGGAGTCCAACGGATGAACACTGGAAACTCATGTTTGCCGACATAAGGGGTAGGTCATGGCGACCATATATAATACTATGAGGTACATGGGAATCCTCTAAGTACACTATACATATGTATTATGGAGGGTAAGGGTACTTTGGAATCCCCTACTCTAATGGTATCTCCGATTCGTGTGGCTACATGCATCGAGGCCCGTTCAGGAGGTTACAATAGACCCATATGGCCTATGGGTGGTTAAGAATGATTAGGCTATACATACCCAGGTTAATGGTTTCAAATGCATGTTAAAATCAGTTTTGTTTCCCAACATAATTATATATATGTATAGTTTGTATGCATATGGTTGGTTTACTTGGTTTTATTGGTTGTCATTATTTTATCCTTATCTTAAGTTCATGCTACCATTTACCTACTAACCCATCTACGGGCGGCTGTATCCCCATGCGATATAGGAACCGACTATTCTACTCCTCATGCATAGTGTTTGGATATTCGGGATCAACTTTAGATTGAAGTGGTGAGCTTCCATCTTTTTGAAAGTCTCCATTTCTTGGATGTTATTTCATACTTGGTTTATTTATGGAAATTTGTTTTGGCTATGGTTGGGGGCATGTCCCAAATGAATTTTGGTATTCATTTGGTTATAGGCTTTAGTGGAACTACTATGGGTCGGTATGGGTGGGATAGGTATTGGTGTCAAGTGTCAACCATAGTATTGGTATTGGGGCTGATATCGTCGAACTAAATTTCTCACTATACCATTATTTTATAATATGTTATGGAACTTGGTTTGGTTATTATTTGGTTGATTGGCTTGTTGTTTGGTATGGCTATTGGTTGGGTTCAGATGATTGGACTCGGTTTGGTCGGTCTTGGTAATAGACCTATCCCAGAGTCTGTAATTTGGATAATTATGCTATCTTGTTGTATGTTCAAAATTCAGCCAACTCAGGGCAGATGATTGGAGGTTGGGTTGTGTAACAGTGGTGGTCTCCAATTTTGGTCGGACTTGGGATACCCATTACGACAAGGCCCCTGATCGGGTTGTATCAGTAACATGCCTGAAGGATTCTCAATTATGGAGAAAAAATGTTGAATTGACCCCTAGATGCTCAACCTTGAGGAAACCCTAGCTTATTTTGCTTGATGGAATTTGAGAGAGTAAAAAGAGTGTATTTGATGTGTATTATGGATGAAAATAGGGTCCCAAGTATACTTATAGGTCGTGGGTTATTATTCGAATAAGGAAAAAATGTCCAAAATACCCTTATTACAAAGCTGAAAAATAAACCGCCAATCGTTATGGGTGACACGACTCGTAGGGTCACTCTACGTCCCGAACCACCAACACTATTTTTGTTATGAGTTGCACCGTATGACTCGTTAGGGGACCCTACGACTCGTAGGGTCCTAGTCATCACCAGGACAACAACACTTGGAATATACACTGGTTTGACTATGGTTGGGACATCATAACTTGTAATGACTCCATACGACTCGTTGGGAGCCACTCGTACTATGAACAGAAAACTTAGAGACACATACTGGTTAGGCTACGATTTGGGTCTGTATGACTCGTAATGACACCTTACGGCTTGCAGGGTGAGCCGTAATGAATATAGTTAGGATAAACTTTCAGAAACTTTCAAGGACCAAAAATCTGGGGTGTTGCATAGTCCCCCTTTACGATCATTCATCATCGCATGATAGGACAAGGCATTTATTAGCACGATTGGGCTCCAAATATAACCATACTTACCCTTAAAAAGTACAAAAAAACAAAGATATCAAGGAAATCATAAGTTCCTTTAACAAATTCAGAGAACGAAGATGTTAAGGTTTACACATACCTCATGTACGATTACCCGAAGTGGGAAACAAGAATGGATACTTGCACTTTATGTCCTATTCAGCTTCCTATGTGGCCTATTCAACCTTTTAGTTCCTCCATAGAACCTTTACAGAAGTCATTCTTTTGTCCACCACTGATAAATTTTCCCATCCAAGATCTCCATCAAAACTTTCTCATAAGACTAGGAATTATAGACACACACACTCTCCAAAGGAATAATCAAGAAAGGATCGCCCACACACTTTTTCAATATCGACATATGGAAGAACGGATGAGTGGAACCCAAACTCAAAGGAAATTCCAACTCATAAGCCAATTTGTCCACTCGCCACTGAAGTTCCCCTTCTTTCCAAACCACATCGTTCCCTTCATAGGAGACACCTTCAAGAACACCAAATCATCCACATCAAACTCCAATTCCCTTCTCCTTACATCCACATAGGACTTTTTGCGACTTTGGGAGGTCTTAAGACTATGTCGAATCACCTTCACCTTCTCCATAGTTTGGTGAACCAAGTTGGGACCTTACAACTTATTCTCTCCAACCTCAAACCAACCAATAGGCTACCTATACCTCCTGTAATATAAATCCTCGAACGAATCTACTCCAGTACTTGAGTGATAGCTATTATTATATGCAAACTCAATGAGAGGCAAATGTTTGACCCAACTACCACCAAAATCGATCACAGAAGACCTTAGCATATCCTCCAAAGTTTGTATCATCCTCTCCACTTGTCTATCCGTCTGAGGATGAAAAATAATGCTAAGGTTTACCTTAGTCCCCAAACCTCGTTGAAAGGAACACCAAAAGTAAGATGAGAACTAAGTACCTCGATCAGATATGATGGAAATTAGAGCACCATGCAACTTCACGATCTCCTCAATGATGAGATTAGCATAATTCTCTACCTAAAAAATAGTCCTTACTGGCAAGAAGTGAGCGAACTTAGTCAACTTATCCATTATGACCCAAATGGAATCAAATTGATGGCGAGACCATAAAAGACCAGTAACAAAATTCATATTAATCAATTCCTATTTCCACACGGGCAATATATTGAGACAAACCTCTAGGCCTCAAGTGTTCTACCTTCACTTACTGACAAACTAAACACTTAGCCACAAAATTGGCCACATGCCTTTTCAAGTTATTCCACTAATAAATTTTTTTAAGTCATGATACATCTTCGTCGAACCAGGATGAACAATGTACCTCAACTCATGAGCTTTAGCCAAAATCCTCTCTCATAGCCCATTAACATTTGGAACACATAACTTGCATTGGTACCTCAAGATACCATAACCACAAATCTCAAAAGCCATCACCTTCTGGTGGCCTATGTCATCCTTGATTTGTATCAAGATAGGGTCCAAGACCTATTTTTTCTTCACCTCAGCACCAAGAGATGACTTTGCCACCTCTTGCATAATCACACCCCTATCCTCAGAGTCTAAGATACGAACTCGAAGATTATCCAAATAGTGAATATCCTTCATCATTCCTCACTTCTCCTCATCTACAAGAGATAAGTTTCCCATGGACAACTTTTTAAGAGCATTAGAAAGAAAGCAACCAAGTTAGCTTTACCTGGATGATAATGGAGACTTATGTCATAGTCCTTAAAAAACTCAAGCCATCTCTTTTGCCTGAGGTTCAACTCCTTCTGGGAGAACACTCTAAGAAGATGTCAACATGAGCTCCATACAAATAGTGACGCCAAATAGTTAAAGCAAAGATCACAACCAACAATTTCAAATCATGTGCAGATAGTTCTTCTCATACACCTTTAACTACCGAGAAGCATATCCAACCACCTTACCATGATGCATTAACACACAACCCAGTCCCACCCAAGATGCATCACAATTAACAACAAAACTATCGGTACCCTCGGGTAGAGTCAATACGGGAGCCAAAGTTAACTTATTCTTCAAATTCTATCAACTACCCTCACAAGCATCCGACCACAAGAACTTTACCTTTTTATGAGTTGACTTAGTCAATGGGGCAGCAATAGAAGAGAAAATTTCCATAAACCTCCTATAATAATCGGATAAACCCAAGAAGCTATGAATATCGCGTGGAGTCATGAACCTAGGCCACTTCTTATCCACCGCAACTTTCTGTAGATCCTCCATGATCCCTTCACTAGAAACGTCATGACACAGATAGGTCACAACATTTAATCAGAACTCACACTTTTGGAAATTTGTATATAACTACTGATTTTTTAAGATTTGCAACACAAGGCAGAGGTGATCGACCTGATCTGCCTTACTCTTAAAATACCCCAAAATATCATCAATAAATACAATTACAAATAAATCTAAGAACTGATAGAATACCCAATTTATAAGATCCATAAATGATGTTGGGGCATTAGTCAAATCAAAGGACATCACCAAAAACTCAAAATGACTATTGTGGGTTCAGAAAAAAGGCTTAGGGATATCCCCTTTCCTAATCTTCAACTGGTGGTAACATGACCGAAGATCAATCTTAGAAAAGTAATTAGCACCCTGAAGCTGATCAAAGAGATTATCAATCGTAGGAAGCGGATACTTATTCTTCATAGTCACCTTATTTAATTGGTGGTAATCTATACACATCTGAAGAGACCCATCGTTCTTACGCATGAATAGAACTGGAGCACCCCAAAGAGATACACTATGACAGATAAAACTTTTATCTAAAAGATCTTTTAACTGCTCCTTGAGATTTTTTGACTCAGTCGGAGCCATTCTATAGGAAAGGATAGAAATAGGATGAGTGTACGTTAGAAGATCAATACCAAAATCAATTTTCCTATCGGGAGGGACCCCAAGAAGATCATCAAGAAATTCCTCAGGAAATTTACAGACTAAAAAGAAGGACCTTCAGATCTAGAATCCTTAGCATTCACTAGATGGTAAAGTAACCCCTTGGAAATTAATTTCTAGGCTTTAAAAAATGAAATGAACCTTCCCTTAGGCACTAGGTAACTACCTTCCCACTCAATCACCAACTCATTTAGGAATTAGAAACTGACCCTTTGGGTTTGACAATCAAGAGACGCATAAATGAATGCGACCAATCCATCCTCAAAATCACATCAAAGGCTAATATGTCCAACTCTATCATATCTATCAAGTTCTTCCTACCACAGACCGACATCACACAACCTCTATTGACCCTTCTAGCCACAATAGATTCACCCACCGGGGTGGACACATAAAAGGGATCCAGAATATATTTAGGATCAATACCAAAATGAATAGCCACATAAAGGCTCACATAAAAGAGGGTAGACCTGGGATCAAGTAGACAATATACATCACGAGAGAAAATTTTAAGCATACTATCAATAACATTGAGGGATGCCTCAGAATCCTAGCAGGTGGCAAGAGCATAGATATGGTTCTGACGAGTGTCGAAGCTAGAAGTAGAAGTAGCACCCTTTGGTGTAGGAGCTTATTAACTAGCAACAAGAATATTAATTGCCTAGAATCAACCCCAGAAGGACTATACCTCTGCATATGACCAATATGACCATATTTAAAACACTTGTTCTTTCTCTTTTCATGAATACCTCGATGCACCTGACAATAAAATCTATAATCGGGATATGATAGAGCTGACTGAGCCCTACTAGCCTGAGGTTGGGCACCTTGTTCCCTGGTACTAACACTATTCTAAAAACAATGATCACCCGAGGGCCTCAAATAAGAAGCATTATCCGTAGAGTAGGAACCAAAATTACCCCACTTCTTCTTAAACTATTTTCCAACAACTCTACGACTCTACTACTGACCTCCACCCTGATTTGAATGCCAAAACTTTTTGTTCTATCTTTTACTCATCTCTACTTGATTCTTCTTCTCTATTTCCACTTGTTGGATATACACCACAAGTCTAGAGATGTCCATATACTTGTTTAATAAGGTGGCCTTACTCTCCAAGATCAAATCATGGGATAACCCAGAGGAAAATTTCCTCATTTTATCCCTCATGCTAGACACTAACTCTAGAGCATAATGCGACAAATGATGAACCTTCATGGCATACTTGTTTACTATCCCTAACTCCTAAGGAAACAAACGATCAAGAAAAGACTAGAGAATTTATCTCACAAAGTGGAATAAACATCATCACCCCTAGAATGGTCCCATTCCTCATACCACTGATACACCATATCCTTCAACTGATAAGCAGTGAACTCTACACCCTCCATTTAGTAGCATACATCATATGGAAAATCTTTTCTATCTCATTAATGAAAGTCTGAGGATCTTCCTTAACTTTAGAACCAGTAAAAGCTGAAGGACTCAACCTCATAAATTGGCCAACAATAGTGACCTCAGAAAATGGAGAAATAGAAGTAACTCACTCAGTCTAAGATGCCACCAACTAGGTAAGCAAATCGATCGACTAGTGAAACTTAGAATTAAACACACGAGCTTGAGGTATCCGAAGAGGGCTAAGGGAGTAGGTGGAACTCCACTAGGGAAAATAAAAACAGCGACCCTAGATCGGGTCTTAACTCCTTGAGTAGGATGAGCTTCATCCACATTGTCCTCAAATGGGATAGAAGAGTTATGACGAGCATTAGAGCTTCTGGGAAGCATGATCTGAAAAGCGAACATATGAAAATTAGAGGAGAATTCGAGATGTTAGACTCCATAGACCAAAATAGAACAACAAGAAAGGATAACATTTTTAATTTCTGCATACACTATCCCTTATAAGTGTGGCACGCTACACACCCATAAAAAGGACTCTACTTGACACGACTTTATGGACACCCAATGACACCAATCCTAGGCTCTAATACCAAATTTGTCATGACCTGAACCAGGTCCTTGCTATAACAGGTATCTTAAGTCCAAAAAGAATCAGAGATCACCCTCTGCGCCTAGCCAAACAGAACACCATATCCCCAACAACGGATAAATTTAAACTATATAACAAGATAGCATATGATAAGCTCAAAGAATTTAAGATATGACTATGACTGATAAATGGTAACCAACCAAAAATAACCAACCAACATCATCACTCAAGTCTACAGTAATCCACAAAGCCTTCTAACAAAACCAAAATCAATAAAGTATCGGGACATGCCCCCGATCCTGACAATGACAATGACAATATTAATGATAATCTGAACTACCAATTCTAATCTATGAATGGAAACTGATGAAATTTCCAATATTTTAGAGAATGGAAGACCACCACTTCACCACCAAGGACCGATGAACTGAGTTGATCCACCTAACATGCACAGAAAAAGTAGAAGTATCTTCAGTGCCTGCATCACATGAGGATACAACATCTAGAGAAGGTTAGTGGGTTGAGCACTAGCATGTAACTCAGGGATAAGGGATAAAATAATGTCATGTCAAAACCAATTCCAAAACCATATGAACATCAATATATACATACATAATAATATATCGTGAAAGGCATCAAGGCTTAACATGCACTTTAAAACTTTAGTATGGATTGTGTAGCTCAACCATCATAATATAAAAAGGCACCATGAACTATATGGGTCCAACACTTCACTAGATGGAAAGGCCCAGTGCATGTAGCTGTATGAACCAGAGGATGTACATATGCACCATGGAGGACTCAAACCTCTCGGCATACTAAGGTGACTGAAGCCCCCAATCATGTAATATAATATGGGGGACTCAAACCTCCCAATCTTATAATAATAATAAGGCAGATTCAAACCTCTCGGTCATTTAGACCCCCACACCGGCTAGCACAGTCTTTGGTTTAGTCCCTCGGGACCTTCACTTTTACGAATCAGCTACACAACCCTCATTAAATCTCAATTAAATAATTTGTCACACATTTCCATTCATTAAAGCATAATACACATTTAGGCATACATTGTTGGTATCATCATACCAACTACACTTGCAAGGTAACATTAACATACCAAATAAATTATCATCACTTGGGGAAATTTACAACCCTATTGGTTCAATTATACATTAGCTTAGAGAATTTCAAAACCCCATAATGTTCAATTCAAAATCATTATGCTTCATTATCCTTTCACATTATGCAATAGTTGAAGTGTGGTTCAATATGGATACTTTTCATATTCAAAATCGATTTTACAATATGGGGTTGAGGTCATTATCACTTTAATGGTCAATAAAAAATTAGGAAAAATCATAGTCCCCTAGTTTATTTGCCATACCCATGCATCCCACAAGTTCAAAATTATAAATAAAGAATGAACAATCATATGTAAACCATGAGAAATATTATTTAGAAATAAATATTCAAACCCTCAACCCATGTTCCAAAACAAACATTAAAACCATATTAAAAAAACTTTAAAACACATACTTTCAACAAAGTAACAATTGGAGAAGATTAACATGCCTGAAGGATTCTCAATTATGGAGAAGAAACTTTGAATTGACCCCCAAATGCTTAACCTTGAGGAAACCCTAACTTATTTTTCTTGAAGGAAATTAATAGAGTAAGTAGGGTGTGTATTATAGATAAAAATATGCTCCCAAGTATGCTTATAGGTCGTGTATTATTATTGGAATAATAGAAAAATATCCAAAATACCCTTATTAAAAAGCTAGAAAATAAACCGCCAGTTGTTACAAGTGACTTTAAGACTCGTAGGGTCACCCTACGACTCATTTCTCCTCAGTCGTAGTTTGGAAAATATCCTAAACCACCAACATTAGTCTGGTTATGATTCAAACCATACGACTTGTTAGGGGATCCTACGACTCGTAGGGCCCTAGTTGTCACCAGGACAACAACACTTGGAACATACACTAGTTTGACTATGGTTGGAATATCACAACTCATAATGAGTCCATACGACTCGTTGGGAGCCAATCATACTCAAAATAGAAAACTTAGTGACACACACTAGTCGGGCTACGATTTGGATCCTTACGACTCATAATGACACTCTACGACTCGCAGGTGAGTCATAATAAGAAAAGTTGGATAAAATTTTAGAAAATTACAAGGACCAAAGTTTGGGGTGTTGCAGCTATACGTCCCCCATTTCAAAATAAATAAATTGTTGAGTTATTTTTCAATGTCCAAAATAAATAAATTGTTCATTCTTCAAGAGACATGTTGTAAATTTCTTCCAATTTTACCCTTTCATTTATTGAGGTTCTTAAGTACTTCACATTTTATAGGAGAGTAATTTAAGAACAATTAAAAGGATAGTAATAGAAAGTAACCTACAATTTATGTCCTAAAAGTTTTTTCTTAAGAGGTGTGTCATACCCCAACAATTCAATTATTTTGAAATAGAGGGAGTATAATTTTTGGCATTTAGTTGCCAACACATGTAAAGTTAATATTATTATCCTATATTCTAACCTTGATGTTGTTTTATTCAAGAATGGTGTAAAATTATTCGGCTGAAAATTTACTTCAATTATTGTATGATTCATAAAGCTATACTACTTTCTAACTATGCATTGTTTTTGCTTCTTCAAATTATCTTGTGAATTTGATTAATATTTTTGCCTTTTAAGATATTGATTGAAGGTAAGATGGTGGATTCAAATTTCATCGCACTAAAAGGTATCGGGTTAGAGTTTCGATGCACCATGATAATAAGATATTAGGTTCAAATCCTATTAATTATTACCTAAGATGCCTTTATATGGATAAGACATTGATTTTAAATATCAATGCACCATATTGATGATATAATGATCGCTAAGGTAAAATAATGTATCTTTTGTAAAGTAATGAAATTTATCCCATTGAATACGTTTCATTCCTTGAAGTGAATCTAGTAGTGGTACATAATATTTTTATAAGAAGACAAGTCATTGAATGTATGAATATAAGCGTGGAAAAATAATATGATAATAATCATCAAATGTGATATTTTCACAGGCTTATTATGATTTTAATATATGTTAGAGAAAAATCCTCTACATTATATTTATGCCTCAATTTGCTCCTGAAGTAGCAATATCATGAAAGAGGTTATAAGTTATCAAAATTTGATAGGCTTAAGGCACAATTATATTTTATTTTCAGGAATGAGAATTTTTGTTGTTAAAAGTACAGAACCATTTCCTGAGGTGAATGTGATTATATTTAGTAAAGATTGTCAATACAAACTTGCACTTGATTGTGATAGTATCATAACTCACTTTCGAGTAAGACAGAATAATTGGCAAGAGTTATTTTCAAATCTACTTCCAAAGTAGTAAATATGAAATTGATTCATGTCATAGTAAATCTGAAATTTACTAAAGCAAAAAAGCACGTCTTGACAAACTTGGAGTTTACTACTATAATAAGTTCATAAATTGACATGAACGATTGTAACATTTCAAAGATGTGCATACTGACTATATTTTGAGAATTAGAAGATTCTTCAAGAATTACTTATATTATTTGTCTCATGATAAGTTGGTTGGATCAACTAATGTTGGAATTGAATCCTTTAAAATCTGAAAAGTATAAAAAGTGAATAAGAGCCCATCCACCTATCATGTGATATGTTGAAAAGATGCATCACTAAGATGATTACATGTACGTTATTGTCAACCTACAGTTTGATATTCATAAAGTTACTTGATCAATAAAATTGAGTTAAGAACATAATTTTCAGATGATGTAATCAAGACAATTCATCCTGATAATAGTGATTTGGCATTGAATGTCTTTGATAAATAGTCAAACCATTGTTAATGAGAATAAAGCTTCATGTGTTGGTCTAAAATATGATATTTTGCATACAATAACACTTGTATGTATTAGACCAATAGATTATGATTATTTCTTCCCTCTCAATTAGTTCAAGGTCATGAACTAAATATTCCATCTAATTTTTTTTTACGTGCGGTATATGATCAATAGATATAGCATGATGCACAAATATGAATTCTCTAAAGTAAATTGAGATGTATGTTAGTTTTCTTAACATGAGGGAAAGATAATAAACAGCTAAGAAATATGTTATGAATTATCATCAATATGATCCTCATTCAAAAGATAATTCAAGTTCAAATGCTAAAAGCATTTGCTAAATTAATCTCATATTTAGTTGTAAATACTCCAAATTGAATGTCCCTGAAGGACAAAGTCTACTGCATGCATGAATCATAGTAGATCAATCAATTCTAAATGCAATAATTCTTGAAAAAAGAAAAAGGAGCAAATGATCATAATAAGGAGCCAATGTGCTCTTAAAAAACCTATGACATAACACTTCGTGAAACCTTATGAAAGGTTCAGGTACCTAAAAATGATGAAGTGACGAGATCTCAAAATGTTATGTCACATTGTGAATTGATACAAATGGTATATCATCGATGATATCTTTGATACAATATTGATGTAATATTGTAAAAGATTACGAGGATCTAAATTCTACATTTATTTAAGCATACTGACGTAGAAATATTTATCAAGTGACATGAAAGAATATATTTTGGTAAGCATAAAACTTATTTGATTTGCAGTCCAGACACTTGAACATGTCATACATGAAATGTTGAATATTGTCACTTGACAAAATTTATATGATTAAGGATTCAAAATATTTGAAACATATAAAAGTTTTTAGAAAACCAATTTATAATTCTTATATTGCATAAATTTATGACTTGAAAATTATTGAAATTCTCGGAGAGTTTTCAAAAGCAATAGATTGTTTGCTGAAATGAAAAATGTATAGAGTTGAATTGGTTATGAAGTACCATATCTTAGTGCAATTGGCGCACTAATGTATCTTGCAAATACTACAAGACCTGATATAGCCTTTTTGGTTGATTTGTTAGTAAGATATAGTTCTCCTCCTGCTAGGAGACATCGCAATGGGATCAAAAATATATTGCGGTACCTAAAAAAGACTACCGATATGGACTTATTTTATTTTAAATATTGCAGTCCTAATCTTGTTGGTTATGTTGATCCTGGGTATTGGTCTCAAACATACAATGTGTTCATATGTGGGGGTACTGTCATTTCTTGGAGATCTATAAAGTAGTCAATTGTAGCCATTTCATCGAACCATGCTAGATAATAGCTATTCATGAAGAAACCTGAGAATGTGTGTGGTCAAGGCCCATGATACAACTTATTCGAGAAAAATGTGGTTTGAAATGTAACAAACTACCCACAAGTTTATCTGAAGATAATTCAGCATGCATAACACAACTTAAGGGAGGATTCATAAAAGAAAATAGTACGAAGCACACTTCGTCAAAACTTTTCTATACACATGAGCTCTAAAAGAATGGTGATATTAACGTGCAACGGATTCATTCAAATGATAATATGGTTGATTTATTCACTAAGTCTCTTCCAATTGCAATTTTCAAGAAAATGGTGCACAAGATTGAGATGCAAAGGTTCAAGAATGTTCTCATTAGAGGGAGTTAATACACATTGTATGAGATTTTGTCCCACTGAATTTTCCTTGTAATGTTTTTAATGAGGCAAACTATGTGCGTATTATTAGAGATGTGTACTTCCTTCATTGGATTTTTTTCCACTGAGTTTTTTCTAATAAGGTTTTAATGAAGCACATTATTTATCAATTATACATTCAATGAGGAGTGTTATAAATGTATTACCATATATAGTGAATGTATACTTTACCATATATAGTGAATATTTATTTATGGAAAAGTTAGAAACGCTAAAGTTAAATTTTCCCTATAAATAAAGAGTTTTTCCTTCATTGTTATTTAACCGCTCAAGAATTCCTCAAGACAAATAAAAAAGTTTCATTTTTTTTCTCTCCATTCTGCTTGTTTTTAGTTTATATTTTATAACATTTTTTTCCTTTTTATACTAAAAATTTACTATAAGTTGCAAATTAAAAGTGTTAGTTGTAACTTGCATTAACCTCTTAGAGGTACCGGAGGGGATCCCAACCCTTCAGTACTTCTATGAAGAATGATCTAAATAATTTAGAAAATTCAAATAAGTTTGATCTCCCTATGAACGTAACCAAATTATTCTTTAACTATCCCAGTGGTCTGAAAGATCACACAAGTGATGTAAGTGTAGAATTCCTAACACAATAGATAAATGCATTTGATATTTAACTATAAAGGTGTATCCGATCCTAAATCGTCATGTTTAGTATAATTAAGCCAAGATCTTATGCATGAACAAGTGTTTGGACTCCAAGAGACTTTATGTGAGGAACGGGAATTGGTTCGCTTTCCTCTTTAAGAAAACTAGCTAGACATTTATGAATCTACCAGTTTAATTTATCTAGATCAATACTCCCTCCATTTTAAAACATTTAAATTATTGAGATATGACTCATCCCTTAAAAAAAAATATTTTAGAACATAAATTTTAGATTACTTTTTCACTATTATCCTTTTAATTGTTCTTAAATTATTCTCCTAAAATAATATAAAATATTTAAGAAACTCATTAAATGAAAGGGTAAAATTGAAAAAACATTCCAACATGTCTCTTGAATAATGAACAATTCATTTTACTTTGAACATTGAAAAAATAGCTCAACAATTCATTTATTTTGGAACGAAGGGACTTAACACTTCATGCCTATTTAAGAAGACCGAAAAGGTTGTTAACATTGATCCCAGGGAATTTCAAGTGAAAATAAATTAGACTAGAACCTCAAACATCATAATTCTTCAACACTGCAGAACATGATGAAACGGGATAAAGAGCCATTAATTACTGGGACCTGTGCAGTTATGTGCCTAGTTGCAGAATCAAGAAACTACAATTCTTCAGAATCCATGTCACTGCCTAAATTAAGCAAACTAAAGTTACTGCATATTTCATAATACTAGACTTCCTTCGGAGTTTAAAAGCCCAAACCTATATATTATTATATACCAGCACTAATTTAAGAGGGCAAACAAATTGCTTGAAGTATCCTACTAACAGACCTTCTGCTTGATCCAAGTTTTGACATGTCAAAAGACAATGGGAAGCTAACCAAATCCTCTGAAAATACACGTAAAGGCTTTAGATGTTGGCTTCAGTTAAATGCGTTGAGATAAAAGTATGTGTCGAATGGAGCTTTGAACAGTCCCATTTCCTGTAAGCTACCCCCACTGTGACTATTAGCAGCCAATGTATGGTCACGAGGACCAGATGAATGTTGTCCACCCTGCCAATATTGACTGGAGATATGTGGCACACCCTGTGGAATTGCCTGCATCATCTGCTCGGGCATGCTGGTCTGATTTGCATGGCGTAGTGAAACAGTCTCAGGCTCAGATGAACCCCAGGAATTAGTTGACAGAAGAGAGAGAGCACGAGGAAATTCCGGTCCTGTAACCATATTGAACGTGGATTCCTTGGCACCTGAGAGAAAAAAGAAAAACTAACGTACTTGAGAAAATTTAAGATGGAATTCTACCGTCTAGCACTTCCAATCAGTTTCCTAACACTCAAATCGTCTGTACTTTACAAAGCATTTCGGCATTCCACGATTCTTTGCAGTGGAACATATTAAAGAGCAACTTCTCAAAATTCTAGAGGACACACAGCATTTCAAATTTTCAATCACCTTTTTTTTTTCTTCCATAAAATATCTACATGAAAAATAAATTGAGTCGATTCGTTGATCCTGACTCCATTTTCAAACAGAACAGTCAGTTCTACTGTTACCATCAGTTATATATGTATACATTAGACATGATACGTTCTGTATCTTCCATATATAGCAAAATCTCCGCAGATAAAAGATCCACAATAAATAGAGGTGAATATCTAATTTCAATTGAAATGAACCCCTGAGATAAAAGAGTAACTAAACAATTTATAAGATGCATTCTCTAGTCTTTGACAAGTAAGATATTTTCTAGTTTTGTCAGAAGAAAATTAAGAGGATGATAAATGCCTTGGGAATCAAACCCTAAATGTCTCCTGCCGATTGTGAGTCTCTTATGTCATTGTGCAACTGCTAACTTTTTGCAAGCTAAGTGCAAATGATTGTTATCTCACATGCATGTGAACATTTACCAACTTGACGCAGTGCTTCAATCTCTAATTAGGAACAAACTTACCAACTCATCTCAGAATTACTTCAACTCTCTCAGAAGGGGTAATATTAGGTATGGGCTGTATGTTGTCAGCTTCATCTTTCAATTTTTGCAAGTATGAGGGAAGAAAAAAAGACAAATTCATAATCCCAACCCTCAGCCTCAGTGCAAAATTATAGCAAGTCTAGTTCTGCTTAAGCCTCATTGGTAGCACACATGCAAAATTTCATAATTAACTCCTGGATGAAAACGCCTTGAAAAGTCTAGTATATAAGGAAGTATTTCAGGACATCAAAGACTATAGTTCAAGCAAAAATAAAGGTCTCCTAGATATAAATAAGGCTTACAACCGAAGTGCTTGCTTCCGTCTTCATCACACATGGGTGCCAGATGCTGAAAAGGCACAAGTAGACTATGGCACATTTATTATTGGGTTCCAGATAAGATCATACTCTGTAACCCATAATGCGAATATAATGCAGCTACTGCTGACTACTAATTAGCCTTATGAAACAAAAAAAAAGATGAGTTCTAATTAGGAAGGAAATATAATTTAACAAGAACTGCTGCATGCAGGAGTATGTAATTAATGATTTAATCCAGTAAGCAACTAAATTGATAAAACTACTTTTACAAAAAGACACAAATAAAGGCAGGGCAACAGTAGAAATCTGCTTTACACAATCAAACAAAATGCAAAGATCGCACTGAACAAAGGCTTTGGATTCAAAATAGCGAAACAAACCTTGATTTGAAACCTCGGCTGTGGTGCCCTTGGAGGGCAAGAACAAGCTAGATGCATTACTCTGTGCACCCCCCCCCCCTGAAAACTGAATCCCCTCCAGTAGCGACTTCCCATTTGTGCTGCCAGTTCTTTCAGCCTTTGGAGTAAACCCTCTTGTTATACTGAATTTAGAGTCTTGAGTCCTCTCCCAGGTAGAGTTTGCAGCAGCTCTGGAGTGAATGAGTTGTGCATGGTTGAGTACAAAATTCATAGGTTGGCTGTTACCTATAAACATAAAATCGCAAAAGAAGATAATTAGTAATTCACACCAATGCCTTTATGGATTAGCAGATGATCCAACAAAAAACCCACTTTCCAGAAGACAATTGCTCAAGCACAACAAATTCTTATCAACTCTATGCACACGTTATTGTTTTAGATTAAAGTGATGTTAGCGCCTTAAATGTATCTGGATTGTTAAAATTAATGCCAGTACACAATTGGTTTACATGAGGAAAGAAACTTTAGGAATAGATTCTTGTCGATTAGTCAGACAAATTACAGTCCATGTTAACTAATTCTATATAAGTATTATTGAAGCATGTTATTTGAGTACTCAAAGCTACGTTCCGTAAAGGGAAATGCCAATACCAAATATAGACAACATACCATAAAACAATGAAGAAAGCTTCGCTGAATTGAACTGGATAGTTTCTTGCTGAGGTTTGCGGCGCCGTGCATTGTGATCGGAGAGCCTCCTGCGACAGCTTCGCTTCTTTTCATCAAATTCAGACACGCTATGGAACCTTAATTTCAAAGATTTAGAAGTAGAAAGAATGAGCGAAGGACTAATGCTACATATAGAAGAACAAGTTATTATTGCTAAAAGGCACGGATGGTGCATTCTAAGGACATCAAAGACCTAATAAAAGATACCTTAAGACTCATCGAATATATACCTGCTACACTGTTGACAGAAGCGGCGTGCTACACCTGCTACAATAACCTTTGGGCATTTGGAATGACTGTCACAAACTCTATGCTTCCGATAATATTCTTTAGCTGAAGAAAGAACAAGGTTGCAGCCTTCAACCTGACAGCACGGAATTGGTGCATTCTGACTAGATGATTTTGCTTTTTTTGTTGCAGCAGCAGATGATGTGGGGTTCGGGAAGGAGGATGAAACCTTAGCACTGCTTCCACCACCAATGGTCTCACAGATCCGCTTACCAAGTTTTAGACCTATCACTGGTTCAACAGAGCCTACTGAAGCCTCCATGGGTGGTGAATTTCTAAAGACCTCAACTTTGGAAGGTTCCAATTTCTTACTATGATCCTCATTAGAGACATCAAATACCTCAAAAGCAAAGTTGGGTGCTTTAAAGCCCTCCTTCGGTGAAGAGTCAGTAGAAGCTGATATTGAACTTTTGACGGAAGAACCACACTTCACATCAGAACCATAACCACCACTGCCACTACCACCGCTCGACAAATTGAAAGATCCTCCATCAAGTTCTCCCTCTTCTTCAACTCCCCAATCTGTTAATTGTAGTTCTTTTGGACTTTCAGAGGCCTTTGAACCAAACATTACCAGATTTCCCCAGTCCCACTTCACATTCCACTCCATTTTGGGAAAGAAGCTATGAGATGGCTTTACCAAATTTCCAGACTCATGGAATGCAAAAAAACAATTAGAACTGGGATCTGCAAAATATTTACACACAAAGTTAACTGATATGTATTCCTCGTATAACAAGTACATAATTTCACTAAAGGCAAAACAAGCATTTTATCAGACAACAGGGAAGCAAAGAAGCAAAGAGAAAGTACACAAATTCAGAACTAGAGGAAAAGAAAAGGACACATTTGCATCAAGGCTCACACAATGATGTAGCTTGGATGGTTCACAGATTTGCTGTTTTACCTCAAACTGTAACTCACTAATTCTGTTTCACACTCGCAGGATCTTTTGTCTCTCCTAATCCAACTTCTTCTCCAGGATAATTGAACTCAAGCGAAATGAACTAAATTATGACAAAGTACTGTCCCTCAAATCACCAGTCATGCATCCAAGCTCCACAATATATACTACTTTAATTCAGGAGAGATTCACCATGAAACACATAATAGTGATCTGAAACTATTCCTTTGCTAGTTCCCATGCATATTGCCATGATCTCACAAACGGCAGCATCTCAACCATTTCCTTCCAAATCCATTTACTAAGAAGATCTGAAGTTCTTTTTTTATTTTTTTATGAGAGAAAAATAAAAAGGGTTTAGTAATTACTCTGTCTCGTACTCTAAAGCAGATCACATACTTAGAACTACTGCATCAGCCTCAATCATTTCAAGACAAGGTAGAAGATGAGTTCACCTCTTTGACAGAGCTGTTTGATTCCAGCAACAGAAAAAGAACTGCTAGTACGAGGCTGATTAAGACGCACAGAAATTATAAGTAGACAAGGAAATAACTATTCAATTACAGAAACAGAGCTCAGGGCTCTTCCAGTCCAAGACCACAAATGTTTCTCCCATCTATTGCATCTGTTAACTCCAAAACATCATTTTAAGCTACTTGTTTCGTCACCTAATCAATGAAAGCAAATAAATAACCAAACATTAAATTGTTCATCAACCCCAAAAATGGATCAAGGTAAAAATGGCAGTTTATTTTTTATTTTTATTTTTTTTAAATCTTATATATAATTGATTGTGACAGATTTACTGATACCCAGATGTGAAATACAAATTTGTATGTTTTCCCTTATCTCTTCAGATTATACATCTATCTATCAAAAGAGGAAAAAGGGAAAAAAGAGATAAAAAATTCTTGGAATAACTCTTTTTTTTTTTTCCATTAGATAGTAGAGTAGAGGGAAGGATAGTTGGTACTTGTTTGGAAAGTTATGGTCCCCCATCTTAGGGTTTCATTGGAATCCACACCAAAGGCAGAAGACAAGAGTTTTCCATGCTTATAATTGCTACTTTGTACAAACTAACGTATTGATTTTCTTTTCCAAGAAAATGTGAGAGAAGTTCATCGTTTATGCAGTCAGTCAGCATCGTAAATGTTGTAAACTTTAGCCTCCCATACCGTGAAAAACACACCCATCTCCTAGGAAGGTGAAAGAGCAAAGACAAGGAAGATTTTCCAGAGCATATGAGAATAGATTCGGTTGATTTTTTCCTCAGATCAATCGAAGGCTCTAATAAGAAAAACAATAACCACTCTTCAAATGCAAACTAATTGGGTCGAATCCTCTGTATCAATTTTTCCTCTTACACATCAGTTTATTCCAAAAACAGAAGGAAATAAAGGAAGCTGCGCAGGTGAAGATAAAGGATTCTCAAACCCAAAAAGATTTTCCATAATATGCAAGTCTTGAGCAAGTAACTATACATTCCCTTAATATGTTTTACGAAAAATGGGTATAAAAATAAATAAAGGAAGCTGAGCAGGTCATACAAACCAAGAAAAGATTTTCCATATTATGGAAGATTTGAGCTAACAAGAACGCATTCCCTCAGTCTGTTTCTCGAAAAATGGACAAGTAGTAACGAGAAACAAAACCCAGTTCTTGCGGAATAGTAAAATTATACTTACTTGTACCCATTAATTTTAAATCCAGAAATCCCTTTTTATGGAAGCTTTGAGCAAACAAAAACTCATTCAGTTAATTTGTTTCTCCAAAAAAGGAAAGAATCGATGAGAAAACAGTAACAATAACAATAGACAAAACCAAGATTGTTTTGAAATGATTTTAAAGAAGGTAAAAGGGCAAACATGGTCATATCTATTCTTCTTGTCCAAGAAAAGAAAATGATTAGGTTGGTAAATAAGGAATACATATAAATACAATAAAAAGAAAAAGCTCACCTATGATGAGAGAATTTTGTTGGAGAACTTTTGAGTGTGTTTACTTTACCAAATGAAGAAAAAGGGAAGAGAAGAGGGATACAATAGTGTGGTGACTGGTGAGTGACTGTGTCAGTGAGAGAACGACAGTGTGTGAGCTGGTGGTGCCAGAGTTTTGATAATCTGTGTGCTGTTACATGATAAGGGCGTGTAATTTACTTTTCTTTTCACTGTGGTCTGTGGTTATGTGGAAAAACGAAAAATAATGCGACGCGTGGATGGTTTGTTTAACAGAGGTGCCAAGTGTCCAGCTATTTATTGACAGTCTTTTTCTGTTGCACAAGAGTTTTTTGGCTGCTTTCTCTTGGCACTTCCTTCCTCCCCACTATATTTTTTTTGGATTTTAATGGCATCCAATTTCCTCATTTTTGTGCCATAGATTTTAAGTTTAAAAAAACATGGGAAGAAGATCATAGAACAAGGTTGTACGTAAAATTGGAGCTCTTTACGTAAAGTTACTCATGTTTTTTTACTTATATATAAAAAATTGTAGTGATATGTTAGAGTACTAGTTGTAGACGCATAAAAATTTATTGGGTCAAAATTATATAAAATTTAAATATGATTCATATTTATTTGAGTTTAAAATTATTGGGTTTTAAAAAATAATAAGATCATTTTATTAAAGTCTTCATCAAGATCCATCTCACCTTGAAGTTCAAACTCATGTCACTTATCAAGTGATGTGGCATCTCAATTAAATTAAAGACCAACAAGATGAGACTACATGTTCAAATAATGTGGCAAGTCAATTCACATTCAACAACCAATGAAACATCGCAAAGTGTCTCAAATGACATATTTTTTACCAATCACAAGCAGCCTTATCACACAACATTTGTGATAAGCTTGATGATTTAATGGACCAATATAAATAAGGCAGAAAAGGTTATTTATACTTGGACTACCTTCCTTCTACAACTATAAATAGGTGGGTTACATAATTTTTTGAGGTCATTCTACAAGCATTTGAGCAAGTCACAAAATTAACTACACAACTCTTTGATGGAGTACTCAACAAAGATCTTCTCGAGATCAACCCAAAATGAAAAAGTGTTCATGATATTTTCGGAGATCAAATACATCTCAATGAGGTCTGAATCATCCTATATTCGAGAAACAAGCTACGAAAGCCCCCCGAATTACGAAAAACTTAGGAGAGAAGACAACACATTGTGTATTTAATTGAGATTTGTAGCAGTGTTGATACACATGGTGATCTTCTTGTCAAGCAATTTGCTTACTCTTTGAAAGACAATGCCTTTGATTGGTACATAGACTTGGAGTCTAAATCAATTAATTACTAGGAGCAACTAGAAAGTCAATTCCTCAATTATTTTAGCACCCATCGTACGGTCAGTATGATGGAGTTGACAAATACAAGACAAAGTAAAGATAAGCATATAGTGGACTACATCAATCGCTGGTGAACATTAAGCATTGAAGGCAAGGATCAACTTTATGAAACTTCTACGGTTGAAGTTTGTATTCAAAGAATACATTGGGGCCTTGTGTATATCCTCCAAGGAATTAAGCCTCAAACGTTTGAAGATTTGGCTACGCATGCTCATGACATGAAGTTAAGCATTGGAAGTTATGAAATGGTGTCACCTGTCTTTGATTTAAAGAAAGAAACCATAGGATTCAGGCGATAATTGTGAGTTCTACGAAGGCCTCCACAAGATAAAAATTGAAAGAGAAATATCCAAAGCAACAAATTCAAAAAGTGGAAAATCTGCTAACCTTGAAATAGTTACAAACAAAGGTGTATCTTTTTTTCAACTCTGTGTATGGTTCCAAATAAATAAATGAGGCAAAACTTGAGAAGACTTTAATGGCATTTATATATAAATACATAAATCTTTTGACGTGATTTTAACATTTATGTCATATTTAGGAGTTATCTTTTCAAAGAAGAAAATAGATCATAATTCAGAGACTGATACGGGAATTCTTAGCTCGAGACCTTTCACACGAAGCCAAGCATGTGAGTTGCAACGACTCCAAGAATTGTTCATGCAAATAGTTGTGTGTGAGTTGGTACTTGATCTACCAAATGGTTTAAATATTTTTAAGTGTGAAGAGAAGTCTTAAAGTGTAAGTTTTTTGTGGTGTAAATAACCATGGGAAGGGTTAAATGGTCATTTTATCTTTCATTTATGGTGTAATATAAATAGATAACCTTAGGGTTATTTTGGCTTAGTTCATTAATAATATTGAAGGCAACAGCTACATTGTAATTTTTGTGAACTTCTTTCTTCACTTGAGAATCCCCAAAATCAAAATTCACAAGGAAAGTGATCCATGTGTTGTATTTTGGCTAGAAACTAGGATCTTAGGGTTCTTTGAGTTCCTCTTGATCCAAGTAAGAACTTGGTGGTGATATTCACTAGTCTTAGGGTCTTTTCTCACTGTTAGGGTTCTTAGATCTTTGAATATTGTATGTCAAGTTTGTGTTGTTGAATCTGAAAGTCTACTAAAGCCGTGTGGGGCTTTTTGGATTAACTAGCATTGTTGCCTTGTTATTCATATCATTTTCTTGTTCAAAATACAAACTCAAAGTCTAGTGAAGTCGTGTGAGGCCTATTTCGATTCACTAGCAACTTGTTGTTCATCTTGTTTATGTTATGTTGGTTAGAATATCATGATACACACAGTCTTGTGTCATTTGGTGTCAAAGCTTAAGTCTTGGTTTTGTTTTTTAAAAACCAATCTTGGGAAGCTCTTACCAAAAGTGTGTTCTTGAATATTTAGGCCGAAAAATAGTTGTTAGATCTATAATTATTTTATTTGTCTAGTTTGTTTCTTGTGTTGATTTCTTTATCATCAACACAAAAGGTGTCTAAATCTAAGTTGAGCTTAACATATTGACATTGCTATTGTGGACTTTAAGTGGTAGTATGATGAACTTGAATTAGGCAGAGTTGTGTGTTGTTGTTGCTTGATGTTTAAAGTGGGCTATTGTTGGTGAAGTGTGGATGTGTTCTTGAAGTATTGTTGTCGTTCTCATCTTGATCTTCTTTTCATCTCATGTCTTGACCACTATGAAGACTAAAATAGATCCAAAAAGGTTGCAAGACAAGGTTGTAAAGTTGTTTGTGAGAAGACTTGCCAACATCACTTCCTTGATTTAACAACCACTTTTCCTTAAAACAAAGAGCCTTGTCTTGTGGAACTAGTAAAGTCAAGCCTAAATTTTTGAGTTGGAAAAAGTTGAAAAAGTTACAAGACTTTACTTTCTCTCCAAAATCAAAGTCATCCATTACAAAAATTGTGAAGATTAAGGTTTCAAGCTGATGAACAAAATGTATGGACCCATGACCAATACCATGCTGCCACATAACCTTAATCACTGTTCAGGTCATTAATTAAGCTTAATTTGGATATTCTAGTTTCTAATTATTGATTCTCAGTTTCTTCTAAATGACTCAAAAACTAATTAGCAAGCTAGTACATTCTTACTAGGTTGTCAATTAGTCCTTTGAAGCCTTGTATTAGTGTTATCGTTTGTTTGTGTGCTTTTGTCATTTGAATACATTATAACTCCTTGACCCTAGTTCGACTAGAATTCTTTGAGTTTCAAACAAGAATCTACTCTGGACAAGAGCATACTCAAACCTTAAGGATTCATGGGTTGCTAGTCAATCTACAACACTTGTAGAGCTTGAGTGTGAGTGATCCGAGAGAGTATGGGTGAAGAGAGGTTTTAAACTACTCCCTCCATTTAAAAAATAAAGACCTACTTTCCTTTTTAGTTTATTTAAAAAAATGATCCCTTTCCCTTTTTGGCAATACTTTAATTTTAACTTTTCACATGGCATGTTTAGGACCACAAGATTAAAGGGCATTTTGGTACATTTAATACAACTTTAATTTAAGTCCACAGGATTCAAAAGTCTTCTTTATATTCTTAAACTTTATGCCAAGTCAAAGTAGGTCATTCTTTTTAAAATAGATGGAATAACTTATTTATTGCTTGTGTAGGTGATACCTTGACAATGGAGGGAACCATGTCTCAAACCATGGATTCTAATGAAATAGAGAATATAAGGGTCACTCTTGAGGTTATGACCTGAAGTCTTGAAAGTTTGAGTACGGAGGTAGGAGCCATAAGGGGAGAAGTGAAGACTATTAGAGGGAGGTTAGAACAAGTGGAGAGTCAAAGGAACTCTCACTCTTCTACTCCTCGACATATTTTGTCAAATGGATATGATAGAAATTCCTTCTCCACCATTACTCTCAAAACATGACCACAATTTCCAAATCCTTCACTAGCTCCACTAAATGCCACAAGCCAAATCACCCCTAACCCCCTAACCCGAGACTCCAATAGACCAACCCATTCACAAACTCCTCAAGTTTTGCAAGAGGGACTTAGGCGTCCAATACCTCTACTAAATTCAAATCCTCCCTTCCGAGCTCCACTAAACCAAAGACCACCACCCCTATAAAATACAATCCCTCCAAATCAAGTTTCAAAACATCCAAAACCATCCCATCTACTTTGAGGAATATGGTAGAGAGGATTATAAAGGGTATGAAGCCTTTGATGATGCTTACATAAGGGATGAAGAGATGAGAAGGGGACGTGTGGATCCAAGAAAATATTGAGGGTATGGAGAAATAGGAAACCGACACCAAGAGAGAGATGTAGGCATCAATACTATTAAATTGAGCCTATCTATATTTAAGGGTGAAAGTGGCCCCGAGGTGTATCTTTTTTGGGAGTCAGCGTGTGATAAAGTATTTCAAGTGAATGATATCTCGGAGGAGAAGAAGATTTGTTATGCCATAACTTACTTTGAAGGCTATGCTAACACATGGTAGGAATATGTCAAATAGTTTAGCAATGAATTGATTGATGGACAACCACCACCTTGGTTTCGGTTGAGGTACATAATGATACAACGGTACCTTCCCGAGATTTATGACATAAGTTGCTTACTAGATTGTACAACTTGCAGCAAGGGAATTGAAGTGTGATTACATATGATGATGAGTTTCAACAACTAATGTTGAAGTTTGATCATCTTTGAAAACAAATTATTCATGATATCATTCGGTTCAAGTGTGGGTTAAAAAAAGAGATCTCCACTCATTTGATACTTCACAAGTTTGATACCGTCGAAGGTATTTTCCAAGCGGCTCTTTAGATTGAAAGGGAACTTAAAGAGAGGTCGTCGTTCAAAGCAAAAGGACAATCAACCTCGGTTTGGATGAGGGGCAAAGATATGGTTCAATCCAATTTTGGTTGGCCTAAAAATAAGGACCAACCCATTACTACTAGGCTGCCCGAGTCTAAAACAGTCCATAAAATCCCTCTAAGGTAAGAAGCTCACAAATATCCTAATCCTAAAGGGTTTCAATACTTTAAGTGATAAGGTTGGGGGCATAAAGCTAATAAATGCCCTAACCAACGCAATGTAATCCTAAGGGAAGGTAGATTGTATTTCCTTGGTGAAGAAGTGGGTATTGAGGGTAATGAGAGTGAGGCCGAGCCTCAAGATGGAGAGACGATCGAGGAGGTACTATATGATGATGATGATTGTGATGATTCTTATCCGCAAGAAGGGAAGTGCGTGGTGTCAAACTTTGTAGTGAGGCATGCCATGATTAGTAAGGCGATAGATGATCCTAGCCAACAGGAGAATCTATTCTATACTAAATGTCTTGTGAAGAAAAATGTGTGCACTTTGGTGATAACTAGTGGAAGTTGTGAAAATATGGTTAGTGTTGCAATGGTAAACTTCTTGAAATTTCCGACTACACCTCACATTAGTCCTTACAAGTTTCAATGGTTAAATTAATGTGGCGAGTTAAAGGTTACAAGGCAATGTGTGATATGTTTTAAGGTAGCAAACTTCCATGAAGAGGTTCTTTGTGATGTGATACCAATGAAAGCTTGTCACTTGTTGTTAAGAAGGCCTTGGCAATAGAATAGGTCGGCCAAACATGATGGAAGGTCCAATCAGTATACACTTGACAAGGATGGATGAAAGGTCGCTCTTCATCCATTATTGCCTTCCCAAGTGAACAAATTACACCAAAAGATACGAGAATTGAGGAAAAAGGAAAAGAAGGCGAGAGTGAAGGAAAAGAGGGGAATCCAAGACAGAAGGAGTAGGGGAAGCCGAGGGGTCCCTAAATTTTAAGGGGCATGGGAGCATGGTGATGATGGATAGAAGGAAGAAACTATTTATAGATGACGATGAGGACACTTCGATGCTTCTCTTCGCTCATTATTTTAATACTAACCCCGCTAACATTTCCATTTCTTATCCTATTTCTCATGTTTTACAGGATTATGAGGATGTCTTCCCAAAGGAATTGTAAAAAATATTGCCTCCACTTTGAGGAATTGAACACCAAATTGATTTTATGCCGAGCTCACAATTGCCCAACAAATTAGCTTATAGAAGCAACTCGATGAATACCAAGGAATTGCAATGCCAAGTTGAGGAACTTCTCAACAAAGGGTACATCAAGGAGAGTATGAGCCCTTATGAGGTCCCGGTGCTACTAGTTCCCAATAAAGATGGGACTTAGTGTATGTGCATTGATTGTCGAGCCATCAATAAGATAACGGTAAAATATCATCACCCTATTCCTAGGCTAGATGATATTATTGATGACTTATATGGTTCTTGTTTGTTTTATAAAATTAATTTGAGGAGTGGCTATCACCAAATCCGTATGCAACCATGTGATGAATGGAAAACCGCCTTCCACACCAAATTCGGTCTCTATGAATGGATTGTTATGCCATTCGGCCTAACAAATGCTCCAAGTACTTTTATAAGGCTAATGATCATATGATGAAGCCATTTATTGGAAAGATTCCTGTTGTTTACTTTGATGATATGTTGGTGTATAGTAAGTCCTTGGATGAGCATGTAAAATATTTACAATGTGTGTTTGATGTCCTCCAAAAGGAAAAGTTATATGCTAATCTAGAAAAGTGTTCTTTTGGTGTCCATGAGGTTGTATTTCTTGGGTTTGTGGTGAGCTCAAGAGGGGTCGAAGTGGATGAATCTAAGATTGACTCTACTAAAAATTGGACAACTCCCAAAATCATAGGTGAAGTGAGAAGTTGTAACTCTCCGGAAAATGGGTTCCGGAGCATCACACGGTGCTTGAGGCTACTAGTAGCCCCAAGCTAACCCTTTAAGCCATTTTCATTCAATTCAACACAAATCAATGGGGTTTTCATAAATAACCCTCAAATACCAATAGAGTAATTATCATCCAAGAATAAAAGAATTCAAGAAAGATAACAAAATATGACTTATTAGTCAACTCCCAATATCTATACTAGTCTGACAGGCCTCTAAGAAAATCAATAAAACCAGCGACCTATTGAGACATGCCCCAACTGACTCATACTCAGTTATCAAATGTAAACAATTCTGTGAAACCAACATCAGACATCACGTCCTCAAAACATGAGGACTCACCACAACAGAGGATGTAGAACAGCGTACCTGAAGAATTACTATCGAACCTGGAACTAAGCACCTGAACCTACATTATGAGAAAATGCAGCCCACATCTGAAGATGTAGGACAGTACCATGAAAAGGAATCAAGTATATGGGGGTGTATGCAGTTGTATAAACATTATCATCATAAATATTTATAAGAAATATGCAGGATGTATGAAAGACTCACACAACCCAAAAAAAATTATCATAATCATGAAAGGATGAAATAAGTACAATAACATATACGAGTTATCATATAATTTGTCAGTCACTTTCAGTTCATCAAGAATATCAATTCTCATAATGTAAATATCATTTAAATCTTTCAAAAGAATAACTCTCGCAATTCCACTTTCAAATCACTTCACCATTCACCATAGACACAAGGAAACACACACACACTGGGAGATCCTATAACCGACATAAACCATGTAAGCTACATGGCTACATGGAGTCTAACGTACAACCCACGTTAGGGAGAGCCGTCCTATCCTTGTCATCATAGTAGGACTATCGATATCAAATCGAAATAAACACTATATAAATCAGGCTCAGGCTCACTCCTAGGGGGGCACGTAGTTCTAGGGAAGTAAGGTCGCTTTATACCTCCCACTCAGTTCTAAAGATTTCTCCTAGACTTAGCTCAGATCATTTCAAAGACAATCCACAACAAAATAATTTTAGTAATATATAAATATACATCGGGAGCCATCATGCTTCCCATCTATCAAAATCAACCACGTTGTGAATTTCTTTCACACTCGAGTTTAAAACAACTCTCTTAAGACCAAAAGGTCAAATCATTCAAAATATCTCAAATATTCAACATCAACGTGCTTATAACAAACTTTCTAAAAAACATAATTTCCAATGGGGATTCACGATCCAAATATCAAAATCATGATAAATATCGTTCAAGATTTATGCTTTATATCTCCACACATGTAAATTCATCTTTCAAAATCATAAACATCAAGATTTCATAATAATCATCATAAGATATGGATTCATGCTTCAAAAAAGTAAAGATCAAATAAAAATCATGCCTTTGTAAAGAAAATTACTTTTAGGCACAAGAACGAAAGAGTGTTCTTGTTAAAAAACCCCACATACCTTAAATGATGAAATTTAGATCGATAATCATTTTTGAGATGTTAATTGTGCCTTTGAATGATGGTTCTTGGAGTTTTTGAACTAAGAACTTGGAATCTTGAATAAATTTGCAGAATTATTGGTGAACTTTGGAGGTTCTTGAAGTTGGATGTAAGAGCTTAGGATTTTTTTTGAGGGAATTTAATGTAATATAACATATAATGCTTCTAATAGGCTTTAATATAGGGTTTAGATGGATTTTGGGTGAGGGGGAATGGCCAAAACGCCCCTAAAAATCAAATAATTCTCGAATCTATCCTTTGATGAACTGTTTTGATAGTCTGAAGTAGATCAACCATAACGTTTTACTCTGATATCCAATTTGGATAAAACTAATTTGATTAGAAAGAGAACTCTCATATCTTTCCGTTGATATATAGTATCTCACCCAGATCATTGTGTATGAGGAGTTATGATCGTTTAAAGTTGACCCAAAAATTTGCTTTTGATTGGCTGAAGTAGATCGACCATACCTTTTTACTCCGATAGACAAATTGGATGAAACTAATTTTATTGGAAAGAGGACTCGTAGATCTTTCCATTGATGTATAGTAGATCACCCAGATCATTATGTATAAGGAGTTATAATCATTTAAAGTTGGAGCAAAAATACCCCAGGCCTCAATACTTTTTCCTGCAAGTTTTACTGTTCACTACTATTCACGGTTCGATCGGAATGGTCATAACTCATCTCTCGGGTGTTCGTTTTGGATTATCCACATATAGTTGGAAATATTATTCGATACTCTATGTAATAGTGGGTCATAATCTAAGACATTCCACACAGAAAATTTATAATTCATTCTAGAAGATAGAACCCAACACATTTACGCACAAAATTTCAACGAAAAATTTCTCAGGGTATTAAAGAAGCTTCCATGGGTTGGGTATTTTTTATATACGTTTTTTCAAAAGATTTAGCACCATTGCTGCCCCCTTGCCCAAAGTGATTGAAAAGGATCGGTCTTTTAAGTAGGGAGATAAACAAGCTAAGGCCTTCGAGGACTTGAAAGCTATGATCATCTCGGCCCCTTTACTACAATTGCCAAATTTGGACAAGACTTCTGAGGTCGAATGTGATGCTAGCAAAGTTGGTATATGGCATGGTTTTAATGCAAGAATTAAAGCCTATTGCCTACTTTAGATCAAAGCTTAAAGGAGCAACTCTGAACTAATTTACATACAATTTAGAGTTGTATGCCTTGATTAGAGCTTTGGCCACTTGGCAACATTATTTGTGGCCTAAAGAATTCGTGATATGAACGGATTATGAATCCTTAAAGCATTTATGGGCAAAACAAAAGCTTAACCGACAGCATGCCAAATGGATTGAATTTCTTAAAACTTTTCCTTTTGTTATTCATTACAAGAATGGTAAAGATAATTTGGTTGCCGATGCTTTATCCCGAAAACATGTGCTTGTGTCTAATTTATTGTCTAAGTTTATGGGTTTGAAAGCCTCAAGTCTATATATCTCGAGGACTCTCACTTCGCTCCTATCTATAGGGAAAGTAAAAAGTTGGATAGGGATAGGTGGGTTACAGATAGGGGTTCCAATCCATGGATACTTGTTTAAGGTAGATGATTGTGTGTTCCCTTAAGTTTGTGGAGAAAAGTATTTGTAAGGAAAGCACACAATGGCGGTCTAATGGGCATTTTTGGGTTAAGAAGACCCTCAGAATTTTGGAAGAACAATTTTATTAGCCTATAATGCACATGGATGTGGCCCAAATTTGCTGCCAATGTGTTGAGTGCAATGGAGCCAAGTCATGGATCCAACCCCACGGGTTTTACACCCATTGTACACCCCTTTGCATCCTTGGATTGTCATATCAATGAACTTCGTGTTGGGATTGCCGAGGACTAGAAGATGTTGGGATAGTATTTTTATCGTGGTGGATCAATTTTCCAAGATGGATCACTTTATTACTTGTTCGAAATGTGATGATGCGCCTAGTGTAGCCTCTTTGTTTGTTGATAATATTGTAAAACTTTATGGTATTTCGAGGACCATAGTGAGTGATGGGGATTCTAAATTCCTAAGCCATTTTTGGAAGTCCATGTAGGGTAGGCTCGATACTAAGTTGTTATTTTCGACTTCATGCCACCCATAAACCGATAGCCAAATGAAAGTAGTAAATAGGACCTTAGGGTCTATGCTACAGTCCATAGTTAAGGGAAAAATGACTTCTTGGGAGGAGCACTTACCATTGATTGAGTTTGCTTATAATCGTGTTATACACTCAAGCAAGGGGATGACACCCTTTGAGTGTGTATACGACATCAACCCCCTCACCCCTTTGGATTTAACCCTTTTTACAAGTAATCTTGTGATAATCTTAGATGGAAGCAAATGGGATGAGGCCATGAAGAAACTACATGAGAAGGTGAGGTTGCGGTTGGAGAAAAAAAATAAGAAGTTGAAAGGCGAGCCAACAAAGAAAGTAGAAAGCTCATTCTTAAACCGGGAGATTGGGTGTGGGTGCACCTAAGGAAGGATAGATTCCCATATCAAAGGAATGATAAGTTGATTCCGCAGGGTGGTGGCCCATTCCAAGTATTAGAAAGGATTAATGACAATGCCTACGAGATTTATCTACCCTTAAAATATCAAGTTTACAACACTTTCAACGTGAGTGACCTCTCTCAGGTGGAAACAATGAAGAATGACAATGATCTGAATTTGAGGACAAATTCCCTTTGATATGGAGAGGATGATATGGGAATTTATAGCTCAAGACCTTTCACACGAAGCCAAACATGTAAGTTGCAACGACTTCAAGCCTTGTTCATACAAATTGCCGTGTGTGAGTTGGTACTTGATCCACCAAATGGTTTAAATATTTTTAAGTGTGAAGAAGAGCCTTGTAGTGTAAGTTTTTTTGTGGTGTAAATAATCGTGGCAAGGGTTAAATGGTCATTTTATCTTTCATTGGTGGTGTAATATAAATAGATAACATGAGGGTTATTTTGGGTTAGTTTATTCATAATATTGAAGGCAACAACTACATTGTAATTTTTGTGAACATCTCTTTTCACTTGAGAAGCCCCAAAATTGAAATTCACAAGGAGAGTGATCCTTGTGTTGTATCTTGGCTAGAAACTAGGATCTTGGGGTTCTTTGAGTTCCTCTTGGTCCAAGTAAGAACTTGGTGGCGATATTTACTAGTCTTAGGGTCTTTTCTTATTGTTAGGGTTCTTAGATCTTTGAATATTATATGTCAAGTTTCTATATCTTTTGTAATCTTGTTAACATTTTGTTGTTGAATCTAAAAGTCTAGTGAAGCCATTTCGGGCTCTTTCGATTCACTAACATTGTTGCCTTGTTATTCATCTTATTTTCTTGTTCAAAACACAAACTCAAAGTCTAGTGAAGCCGTGTAGGCCTATTTCGATTCACTAGCAACTTGTTGTTCATCTATTTGTTCTTGTGTTTGTTGGAATATCTTGATACACACATAGTCTTGTATGACAGACTCCTACCACAATTATGAATTTTCTATCATAGTCCCAAAATTGCAAAATAGACCATCAAATTTAGATTTAGCTGATTTTATCCAAATATTTGTAAATGTTTTGATCGAGATTTTTATATAGATCGTACTTCTTGGATTTTCCTTTGGAAAAAGGGCTCACAATTTAAAAACTCTTACTTCGAGTTATGAGTTTTCTACCACCGATGCACAAAGCTGAAGAACAAGTACGACAGACGTGTGGGTCAACTTCAAAGAAAAATCTTCATAAATTCATAAATCCTTTGGTAATGAATTTTATACAAATTATATTTCTATGAGTTCTTTTTTCAATGAAAAAGGTGGCTCATAATTCAAAGGATACTACTTCAAATTGTGAATTTTTTACCATCGACGCGCAATGCTGGCTAACAAACATAATAGAAGTATAGTTCAACTTCAAAGCAAAATCTATACAAATACATAGGTCCTTTGTTCATGATGTTGACATGAATTGTAGTCTTGGATTCCTATTCAAAACAAAAAAACACCTCATAATTCAAAATATCCTACACCATGTCATGAGTTTTCTACCACGACTATGCATAACTATAAAATAAATGTGTCAGATTTGAAAATCAGTTTCAAAAATTAATTTTGACCAATTGAAAAGGGGATTTGATTGAAATTTTAATATATCACAGAACGTTGAGTCCATTTTATTTTGGATTAAGTGATTTACAATTTGGGCTACTCCTAGTTTAAGATAAAATATTTTTGATAAGGGTGCAAAGCTGTCAAGTCCATGGAACAACAATCGCTACTTTGTCACATTCATCAAGCCATATTTATTACTCATTCAACTACTTTCTCACCGTTGTCAGAAAGGAATGCTCCTTGTGTCAATCTCACCTAGACGGATGACACCAAGTACATACACCATGCCAAGGAGAAAATGACATCACTCGAAGTCTCTTTAAAATTAAGCCTCAAGAATGACACTCAAAAATTCTATATCATAAGACCGTAAGATAACTACTTGTACATTAAAGTTAGAAAAGGCTACTTTCAGTGTCGTCAGGGATGAAATTAGATCTCTCTAAACCTCTTGCTTACCGAACAATAAGGTTGAGATGTACCAAAGTGTTCAATGCCAATCATGTGAAACTTTTTAGTTTTATATTTAGACCATTTGCATATACCTGAAGAAGAAGAAGAAGAAGAAGAAGAAGAAAGAGATCCATCCATAATGTTGACTACATGAAGTTTCTCGGTTCTACGTGAATCAATGACAACTATGTGAAACTTCAATCTAGCAGTACGTGTTGGTACCAATAGAACAAAGGTTGATTTTGACATAATGGACTACATAATGCCACAACGTTTCAAATCGATATGTCAAATAGTATGCGCTATATTCAATAACTGTGGTGAATGTTGATGTGCTATAGAAATATAGCACTTTTGATGCTTAACACAAGGAAAAATATGCAAGTTTCTGAGGTCTTTTTGTTAGGTATATCTATTTTGGGTATGTTTTGCAGAAAATCATGTTTAGGATGCAAAGTTCGTGAAAAGGGTGTTTTTGGCCACTTTTGGAGCGATAATGGATGTTTGGGAAATTTTCCAGATTGATCGTGATCAATGCATGTTTGAGAGTCGAAGAAGAGTTGAAAAACTAACTCTTGGAACCTACTAAGTCAACCTATGGACTGGATGTATACCTATGGACCGCATGTAG
The DNA here is from genome assembly GCA_030864225.1 of Capsicum baccatum var. pendulum. Taxonomy (NCBI): domain Eukaryota; kingdom Viridiplantae; phylum Streptophyta; class Magnoliopsida; order Solanales; family Solanaceae; genus Capsicum; species Capsicum baccatum. Next base: position 167,124,995 of record CM061560.1, read on the forward strand.
ACATAATAGGTGTCAAAAATCCAAAATCTCGAGAGCTGACTTGTAGGACTTTGTCCATCCACAACCTGTAGTCTACACCTTTGCCTAGACCACAGGTACTACCTGTGCCTGTGCTAGACCGCAGGTACAAAGAGTAGGTGGCCACCAACTCAGTTTTCTCCTTGTTCATTCAGGTTTTGTTTTTAGGGTTTCCTCATGTACTATTAATACTCCTTATGTACTTTTTAGTAGGAGTGACCCTCTTTTGACACTCAGATCATATTTTGATTTCAAGATTCATCTTTGATCTTGGAATTTTTTATTATTGAGTTCGATTAATTATTCTATCTACGATTGTGGGTTTTTATTCATCTTATCATTGTAATTTCATCTATACTTTCTGTTATGAATGTTATTGTTTTCCTTATAATCATGAGCGGCTAAAACCCATATCTAAGGTTATGGAAACCGTAGCAAACCCAATGGATTGCATTGCTTTATATTTGTTATGATTGATTTCTTAATGGGTGCACACATTAGGATCCTGCTTAGATATTGCTAATTACTCCAAAAGAGGAGTAGTGGCTAGGAAAAGATAAAAACAATAGTAATTTAGAGTTTAACTGTCGATCCAAGATTATAGGTTCTATCTACGTAAAATGGTTAGGCTTTATCTAATAACTAGAGACTCAAAAGGTAATAGTTAACTGGGATCAAGATAAGGGTTAGTAGTACGACACCCTGAGACTCAAAAAATAAAGAGTGAAATTCTTCTACTCATCCAAAAAACTGTAGAAGGTACATAACTTATCGATTCTGCATGCAATGCATTGGTTTGGTTCAACAATGCACGATAAGCCTATGAATTTATGAATCCATGGGGAACACAAGCATTTTGTTCAATTATGACTGATTTCAACCAAGTTAATACTATTATTTCTCGAGATTACTACAAATAAACCTTACCCATTTACTTTTCTAGTTATTCCCATTGACTACAAAAATTGAGATCTGCTAAGCGAAGTGTCCCCTTGGTATTATACACCAACCTTAGTTAGGTTAATATATCTTGAAAATGACCAAATCATGATCTAGAAGCAGTTGTTTCTTGCACGTTATCAAGAAATTGGCGCCGTTGTCTAGGAACATAGTGTTAGTAATGATTTTAGTATGTTGTAGTTTTTGGGTGTTTCTATTTATTCCTGTTCTTAGTTGGTTATACGCTAGTGTATGCCTAGCATATGGAGTAGAGTCAAACCCTTATCATGGTCAATTTAAATCCAGAGAGAATCCTACAAATACTGGTAGGATGTCTGAGATGAAGAGGGCTAATAATCCTAAAGGGGTTCATGATGTTATACCTCCTCCACCTCTAGAAGGAGTATAGGATATTGTTGATTATTAGACTGGTGAGCTTATTTCTAGAGCTAAAGTAGAGAGGAGGGAAACATAAGAAGTTCAAAGGGTAGCTAGAGAGGTAGACCTTACTGAGTATAGATAAGCAGCAGACCGTCGAGCACTCGATGAAAACCATAACAGAGTTAAAGGTGCTCGTGTTCAAGGAGTCCCAGCACATCAGTACATGTAACCATATATAGATGATGAAGACGATCAGGGATATGTTAAGTCAGCCGAGACTGGAGGCATAGTAACTTCTATTTTTCCCCAGACATCAAATTCGACATCACAAGTGCCATGATCCAACTTCTAAATTTGAAGGTCGTATTTGTAGTATTACCTACCAATGATGAAAATTTGCACCTTGCAAATTTCCTTTGGATCTTCACCGCATATACCATTCTAGGGGTAGATCAATAAATGCTTAGACTGAGGCTTTTCCCTTTTTCACTTATAGGAGAAACATATTTATGGTAAGGTGAATTTCCAACAGGCTCTATCACAACTTGGAATAAGTTGCACCGACAATTATTAAACAAGTTCTTTCCTTCATCACAGATGTTGCAGCTTAAGGACGAGATTTATATATCTAGGAAGCTACAGTTTGAGTCCATGTATAAGTCTTAGTTCAGGTTTAAGAAGAAGCTGAGCATGGTGCCAAATCATTAATTATCAGGGATAAGCTTATCAGAGATATTCTACAGAGCCCTAACCATTAGTTCTAGATCCATGGCACACACAATCCCTTGAGGAGCTTTTATGAGACTACGTTGAGAGACAACATAAAAAATGTTAGATTAGGTCTCACTTACTAGCCGAGGGTGGAAAACTCAGGAAGTTGAGAGGGGATCTCGTACTTATGCTATTGGTAACTTCTGTGACTAGAGAGTAGTTAATGATGCAGTAGTGTAAGAAACTGCGTTATTAATGACTGATTTATGGGTGATAGCAAAGAAATTTACAACAATGACTTCTAAGAAAGTGCACGGTGTAATAGCACAGGGGTTAGCTTCCAAGGAATACGAATCATAATAAGAAGAGGAAATTAATTATCTGGATTATCAGATGGCGGGTTTTCGAGACCAAGGGCAAGGGAACCAAGTTATAAACTACTATGATACAAAGATTGTAGCAGAGACCGGGTTGACAACTGGAGAAAGAAGGATGGCTACAAAAAAATGGAGATAGGTACATACCACCTAGTAGACGTTATGCAAAATCCAGAATGAAGAAGATGTTGGCTAAGTTAGTGAAGGGTTAAGAAAATCAAGAGGTTAGCCTTAAGGAGATTAAGGTTGATATTTCAGGGTTGACCCAGAAGGTCGAGTAACATGCCACTGATATCGAATAGTTGGAGCAACAGTTTGGGAAGATGTCAGCAACTCTGAACCAGAGACATCCAGGTACCTTTTTGAGCAACACAACAAAAATTCCAAGAAACGATGGTCATATACTTGCTATTACCATGAGAATTAGTATAACTACTATGGATTCCCCACTACCTACTGCCGAAGCTGTTAATGATAAGATACCTGTTGTTGAGTCTGAGATGGTAACAGGTGATAAAGGTACAATTATTGAAGATAAATGTAAGGGTTCGATCCTTGATCCAGAAGTCAAATAGATTCTTAGACTACCCTACCTTCCTCAAAGATTGAGATAAAAGAAAGAGAAAGGTAAGTTTAAGCAATTTATTAAGAGGCTGCGAGAATTGAGCTTGAACATACCTCTATTAGAGGCATTGGAGAAGATGTTTGGATACGTTAGGTTCGTGAAACAATTAGTCATAAGAAACAAAGGAAAAGTATTTGAGGATGTTGATAGAGTGCGCCACTGCACCACAGTAATGAATAGGTCCTTGGCATAGAAAAAGATAGATCCCGAGGCATTAACTATACCATACACTATTGGGTCATCCCAATTTCCTCGAGCATTATGTGATTTAGGGTCCAATATTTATTTCATGCAACTGGCCGTATTTAAGCAATTGGGATTGAACCCTCTAGAACGAACTTCGATGCAACTATTGATGGCTGACCACATAGTAAAAAGCCTGTGGTAATCTCGTTTGATATGATTGTAAGGGTGGATAACTTTATTTTCCTGGTTGACTTCATCATCTTGGACTGTGAGGTTGACACAAATATGCCCATTATCTTGGGAAGACTGTTTATGGCCATAGGTAGAGCTATGGTTAATATGGAAAAAGGTGAGCTAAAAATCTAAGTCAATTGTGAGAAGGTGACATTCAATATCTGAAAGTCAATAAAGCAGCCAACCGACATAAGGATACTATCGGTGATTGGTTGTATTGATAACCTTGGAGAATACTCTTATGGGAATCTTGATGAATTCTGAGTAGTCAAGATACCCATGTCGTGCTATGATGTTAAATCAAGCATTACATGAGAGGTAACCTACAAGCTTGTTGGCGAAGTCTGTGTAACCAACATAGCCACGTCGTACGACAATATTAAATCAAGCTCTTAGTGGGAGGCAACCCACTATTTTAGTGTTCATATTTTTGTTGTTTTTGACTTTTTGTAGGTTTTTAGCTTTTGGACCTTACCCACAATACGATAAAAAATTCTACATTCATCAATTTACAGGTAAAAGTATCGTGTGATCAACCCATCACGGTCACAAGTCCCACGTGATAAGTTGAGTAATGAGTTGAAAAGTTGAAATTTTGAGGATGAAAAATCATAAGTTACGGACTCTGTCACTAAATTTTACTTTTGATACCTAAAACTTAGGTTGTGGGACCATAAGTATCTTGAAAAATATTGAAATGCTGAGTTCGAGTTATAGAAAAATGGGCCAAATTTTTTGGCCTGACACCTGTGCCCAGCACCTGCAGGCCGTAGGTGGTACCTACGCCCAAGGTCCAACTGTGGGTACAGGCTACAGGTATAAGCCGTGGCTAGGTCACTTTGTTGGACCACCTATTAATATAAATTTTGGACCCACCAATATTTGAATATGACCTAAAACAACCCCCACCTATATAAAAACATTCTTACCCTCATTCTAACTCATTCAAATCCTTAAAACCTCACTTTTCTCTTTGAATTCAAACTTCTCTGTTAAAACATAAACTAAACCCACACTTGAGTAAAGGCTAGATTAACACTTATTTGAGATACCAACTTATCCCAACATGCTAAAAATAAGTCTCATCTTAGGTTTTGCTTGAGTTCTTCATTATTCTCTTTTGGATCTTCATATAAAACGTAACTTTCTCGTCTCCTAATGGACATATACTTGTTTATCTACTGTCTAAATAAGGTGATATCTGTATTCCAGTGCAAAAATTTATAAAATCTATGTTGGATCCTGTAAGTAGCCTAAAATCAAAATGTAGGGCCTTGTTTTGAAATTAAATCTAAAGCTAGGCCTTAACCAAAAGTTGAACTTGAATAAATGAAAGTAATCCCCCTAGTTGAGAATATTTATTTGTTTTGAATTTTATGATTCTTGATTAGTGTGTACACATTGTACTTGTCAGGATTTCAAATAGGTCTTAGGGATGTAAAAATTAAGGAAAAGTTTGAACTTTTTGAATTTTGAATTTTTCTTCAACTTACACATAACACTTAAAGCGGTGAAGAAGATGAAGGTTGGTACTTTAATGATATGGGTAAGTTTTATTGAGCCTAGTAGATCAGTAGAGGATTACCAGAGGCACGGACCTAGAGATACTGCCGCTGGGGTGATATGCTGAGTCACGAGAGGACAGACTCACCAGGCTGCTTAGTCAAGCTACAGCCTAGTCGAGAATAAATTCCATACAATTATCACCCCCACACACTCCTCCAATTGATGATGATGATGAGGATACAGAGTCTGAGACTACTCCACAGGTTTCTGCTCAGGACCCCAGTCTGAGAAGGGATTCCAGGATTTATCTGATTAGGTTGAGCATGAGCAATTATATATGGTGCCCAATTTGAGGAGAGTGCCTCTACTCATGTACAGTATGCAGAGGTACCCCAATATCATAAGGATGCCAAGCAGCCTTCCCGTGATACTTCAGTACAGTAGAACCTCACACCCGCACATACTCTAGATGCACCTCCTTAGAACAAACATCTAAGGTGGTGTGTGGATGAGATATGCCATATATTTGAGCTATATAGTCGTATTTAGGAGGTAGGTAGGCCTACTAGATGTGTTTATGAGAAGCGCCAAATCGACCTATCAGGGCTAGAGTAAATACCACAACTATGAGCAATATATGACAAATATCAGCTCGAGTGAATGACCAAACCACTCAGTTCCTACAATCCAACTACGGTATGAGAGTTGAATACATCCTACAAAGCTACCGTAGTCCTTCCTATGTGCTATTATCCAAGATTTATTAGATTTACATAGCAGGCATAACTTAATCACATACTGGTTAGAGGGACAGAGTTGACATATCAACATAGACTATTTGCAAAGTTATTTTCAGCCTAAATTACATGACTCCTGCATCTATAGCTGAGTGTGAACATAGACTGAGGATCGCATGGGATCGACCTATCATATGAGATGCTTAATATTATCTAGAGTGGGTTGATATATCTAGGTGGATAACCAATTGTATTTCACCCTTAGGTGATATAACCCCATTGATTAATGGGAAAAATATAATCAAGAAGGGCCTCTTGACACTAGAGGCCAAGTTTTGGTGCCTGCTAATTAGATACTGACAGATACCCACTATTTTAGATAATACATTGATATGGGGGAAGCATCACGGGTTGCTTGTTTGATGCAGTTATGATATTTATTTTGCCACTATTCTGAGGAATGAGTTACATGATAGAGACTTTGGTGAGTTGACTAATATGCTATTTTCTTAATGATCTAGAGGCTATGTGATGAGGCCATTATGCCTGAGTTACCAGGTATTGATGAGAGGGTCCCTGCTATGGGGATTTCACAGATAAGGACCATGAAATGTCTGACATATCCAGGCATTTCTAGGAGATTGAGACAACAGATAATAACCCCACATGCCTAGTTTGAGTACTTAGTAATTTCAGTAGAGCCAAATAAGGCACATCATGATGATGTGGGTATTGGTATCAATACAGAGGTAAGAAAGCATAGAGATGCTCCTAATTCGAGTACACAGGGCGAGGGGACATAAACTACTTTTTCTTTATCCCCAGCTTCAACCTCAGAGCTAGTCGTGCATCTACAGAGCCTTCTTGCCCATCTAATTCAGTTTCTATATCTATATAATTACTGTATCTAATAAGTTTTTATAGATCTTAGTGTACAGATAGAGGGCCACAACTGCTCATTGATGGTTGTTAAGATTGAGATGACTCCCTTTTTTGGGAAGATGAATCAGGGGCGAGGACTTGATTTATATAGGCTGAGGCTAAATAGGAGGCTGCTTAGAGAGCTGCACTATTAGATCTATGTACTAATTTTCAAACATAGATCAATGATCTAGAAAGATAGGTTACATCCCGATATATAAAGATATGTGTGCCTTGTCTAGTGTAGATGATGAAGGCTTTTAATATCTTATGAGTAGAGGTACTCTCTCTTATAGTGAGTCATAAAATTGCTAATCCCTCGATTATACCTCGTGGTCTTGATATCACCTTCATATGCATTGAGACACTTTAATTTCTTTGCGGAGGATAATGAGAAGGTCCCGATAGTTGGGACCAAGAGTGATCACTTAGATGATTTGTAAGATCCTAATATGACAGAGAAGGAGACTGTTAAAAAGGCCAGGCATGATTCTTTAGAGACTGGATTCATTGATAGGAAGAGGTATGGATCTATTATAGAGGGTGCATCCACTAGCAGTATACTGCCACCACCGCTGCCTTCGCCAGCTAATATGCCCCCATATAGGGATGCTCCTGATTCAGGCACCTAGTGTGTCCCAAGTATGTTCTCACTTCACTATGTTTTTTCTTTGTTTTAGTACATTTAGAACAGTGTACGGTTTTTAGTTGGGGGTGGGCATACGACACCACCGCTAGTTTTTAATGCCATGCTTTTTTTTCTATTATATATGATACAATTGTAAAACAAACATGTCTAGGATAATTATGTGTGGTATTGTTTTTTTCTTCGTATTTTATTATTTTTGTGTAATTAGGAGATTTTATGTATTTAGGGAAGTAGTTATATTTTGACTAGTTTTTGATACCCCTTAAAAAAATTGAGTTTTAGAACTGTGTTAATGTGTATATGTATGAACTATGTGGATCTTGTTATGGAATTAGGATTAGGGACATGATAACCATTTACTGACAATTACATAAACTAAATAGGTAGTAGTTCGTAATACTGACTAAAACACCTAGACTTTGAACCATTGAAAGAAATTCTCCATTTGATGTCATTGGGGTGGGTATGACTAGGAGCATAAATAATACTCCTTGGATACGATTCATATCCAATCTACCCTCCCCCCTCGTATCTTTAGTAGCCTAGGAGGATAGTATATTGTCCACTATACAAGTGACCCTCCTCCTCAATAGTACCCTAAGTATACGAGTCGTACCCAACATAATCGTATAGAGAAACGTCCTAGCTTCAGGGGACTATTTTTGGTACAGGCGGTGTATACGAGTTAGGAGTCAAGTCATAACCTTTAGATATGACTCAAAGATGTGTGATCGTAACCTTAATAGTATAGATAACCTAGGATAAGCCTAGGGTAAGAGTCAGGATACCACTCATACCCTAGGGTACGATTCATAAGTTGAGTTGTACCCCTACAAGGGTTTATTTTACAGCTTTTAACTAACGGCCTTGTGGTCATTTTCTATGTCTTAAACCCTAATCCCCTTCACTATATAAGTGTATAAGGCCCCATTAAACACACTTCTGAGTGGATTAAACTTCCAAAATAATCTATCAAACTCATCTTTGAATAATTGGAGGCTAGGATTTCAAGGGTGATCTTTAAGAAGCAAAGTGAAGTCAAGACTCTTGGTGAATCAAGTTTTATAAAGAATTTAACTCTTCCAAATGTTAAATAACTCAAAACCTATGTATTTCACACTTGTATTAGTAGTGTACATGGTGATTTTAAAATCAAATAAAAAGGGTTTTGTTGCCTAATAATGAATAATGTTGATTCTTGCTTAAACTTATGCTTATACATATCATTGATGGTGATTTAAATATGTGGGTGCTTTTTATATATGGTTTAACATAAGGGTCTTGAGTAACCCTAATCTTTATGATTTCTACCATGAAAAATCGCCTTGTCAAAGGTATGCATATAAGGTGTTTGTGAAAATAACTAAGTGAATTATCTAGTGAAATATGGTGATGTGTTGAACTAGGGCAATGGACCAATAAGTATGAATGATTGATGAATGATATTGTAAAAGTATTATGAGCTATGTATTGTATAACTGATGACTATGTTAGGGTAATTGTCCAATAAGGGGTTGAAGTCCCTAAACATGATAATGTATTTGAATTGTGTATTGAACCAAGTATGGTGAGAATGTGGTATAAGATCGTTAACGAAATATGAATAGTTTATGAGGGTCTAGATGAGCATAACTTGAATTGTTTAATGAATTGAGTGAAGGCAGTGTCCTATTGAAATAGTTGAGTAATGAAGGCTCCCATAAGAACCATGAGGTCATGTATAGTTTTGAATTAGTTAAATGGTTAAAGTACTTAAGTGTTGTATGGAATGAATGTTGATTCATTGGCAAAAGGTTAAAGTACCAATGTAAACTACTGATATTTATAATGGCTTGAGGTTGAAGACCCTTGCCTTATGAAATGTCTCGAGGTTAAAGTTCCTTGACTTATGAAATGGCTTGAATTTGAGTCCCTTGCACAATAAAATTGCTCGAGGTTAAAGTACCTTGAATAAAGAGATCTCTTAAGTTTAATGTACCTCAGTGAATAAAACAAATTATAGTAAGAGTCCTTTGGCATGGGGTTAGAGTCCCTTATTTGAATGATTGTGTATGTGGTTAAGGTCCTTGGCCAATGAATGTGTGAATATGGTTAAAGTACTATGTCTAATAAAAAATGCTTGAATCCATAAGTATGGAGGGTCGGAGTCCCCTACTTTATGTCTAACAAATGAATGTTCAAGAATGTTGTTGAGCCTTGATTTCTTGATTAGCATGTGATATACCTATATGTAAGAATAAGTGTGTGGATATGATTTAATATCATATATTGACTTATTTTTGATTAGCATGCTAGCGTTCTAACCACTAATAATATCCGGTACTATGTCCCAATGCGACATAGGGTTAGGAGCACCATCTTCTCTTTCTGTGCAGTGATTAGGCAATCGAAGCAGTTTGTTTATTGACTATGGAGTGGTGAGCTTTATTACTTTGAAATAAATCCATTCTTGGTCTCCTATCTTTAGACTTAGTCTTATTTTAACTCGGTTTTGCTATTATTGGGTGCTTGTCCCGACATATACCTTTCTAAACTTCTATCTGTATAGAGGTATTTTGGATGATTGCAGACTTGGGTATATTGGCTAGTGTGTTGATATTTATGAAATGGTTATACATTGTTAAGTTATGACTTCTAGTATTGTTTATATTATCTTGTTATATGGTCGGGAGTCATCCGACCCTCGTGAAGGATGTGATGATGTTTGGGTTAGGTTATTGGGGGAACCTCCGATTCATGTGGACTTGAGGTGCCACTACAACATGGCCCAATTTCAGGTCCTTTCATTGACTCTATGCTATGTGTGTGTGAGATAATACCTAGTTCCATTTCCGTGTCAAATTCTGAACTTGCTTGGTTAGTTTTGCCTAGGTTGTAGGATAGGTAGTTAGGAAAGTATCATAGGCCGTTTTTGATATTAGTCTACTTTTAGCCTAAATGACTTTCCATGTGTAGAGTATATCCCTTGATCCCTACTTTGAGCCTTATATCCTATTTCTTTGTTTTCACTTTTCACCTCCCATTTATATTAAAATTTACTTGTTTTGGCCCAAGTCCTCCTTGGACATTGTGCACCTCAACATAGGCAAAATGCCTATATTGAGGGTGGCTATTATAAGAGTGCATAGTGTAAAATTGGTATAAAGAAGGGTAAAGTAATAAAAAGTTAGTAGGGATGGGTGTAGTAGGAAAAAGAAAACAAAAAAAGAAAAATCATGAAAAAGCGAAGAAAGAATTGAAAAAACCACACACAACCTGAGTGTGCAATAAGGAATAAAAGGGAGAAATAAGGGTGGAATACGAAGGTAATCAGCTAGTAAGTGAAATCCCAAGGTTAGAGTAGTGCGAAGAAGGATTAGTCACTCTAAACATCCATATGTATCACACCAACTCCCAAGCTTACATTATAAGCCGAGAAAAGTCCTATAGTGATCCTAACTTATCTATCTGAATGCTAAGGTAAATAAAATAAGGCCAAACCTATGGTATTTGACATGATTGATTGGAACTTCTTTATTGAGCGTGAGTGTCTTAGGATTGTCCCTAAATTGACATGTATTATTTTATATGAGTAAGTGGGACATATTTTTTGTAAGGGCACTTGAGTCATATTTCCAGCTATTTGCTTGTTTAGGTAGTGTAATTTGTACATATGAGTGGTTATATGTTGCTAATGTAACTGCCATACCTTGATCCCATTATATCACATTGTTGTGTTATATGTTCATACACAGTTGGCTTTGAAAAGGGATATAAGAGGGGATGTTGTGATTTGACCTTAATGTAATGACTTCCTGCCTTGGATAGATTAGATTTTCCTAGTTAAGCGTCATTTTGTTTTGTTGTGTTTTTATTACCTGAGGACATGCAAACATTCTAAGTTGAGGGTGTTGTTGTTCTTTAGAAATATAGCACTTTTGACTCTTAAAACAAGGAAAATATGCAAGTTTCTAAGGCCTTTTTATTAGGTATGATCTGTTTTGGGTATGTTTTGTAGGAAACCATATTTTGGATGCTAAGTTTGTGAAAAAGGTAAAAAGGTATTTTGGGCACTTTTGGAGAGATTGTGGATATTCGAAATGTTTTTTTGGCTTGATCATGAGAAATACATGTTGGAGAGTCGAAGAAGAGATTAAAAATTGACTCCCGGCACCTACTAAGTCCACCTACGGACCGCATATAGACAAAACAGGTGCCGAAAATCCAAAATAACAAGAACTGTCTGGCAAGACTCTATCCATCCAAAACCTGCAGTCTAAACCTGCACCCTGTGCCAGACCACAGGTACTACCTGCGCTTGTGATAGACCGCAGGGACAGAGAGCAGGTGGCCACCGACTCAATTTTCTCCTATTTCATTTAGGATCTCTTTTTAGGGTTTTATCATGTACTATAAATACCCCTTATGTACTTTTTAGTAGGAGTGACACATTTTTGACACTCAAAAACATATTTTGATTTCAAGATCCGTCGTTGTTCTTGGGATTTCCTGCGATTGATTATTCTGTTTTTTATGCTTTCTATTATGAATGTTATTTATTTCCTTACAATTATGAGCAGCTAAAACCCATAGCTAGGGTTGTGGAAACTCTGGTGAATTGACGAAGTAGGGGAAGTGCAATAGTTGATCTGAACCAATACCAAATGCATGCATTGCTTTATCTTCATTATGATTGATTTCTTAATGGGTGTACACATTAGGATCCTACCTAGATATTGCTACTTACCCCTTAGGATCCTACCTAGATATTGCTACTTACTCCAAAAGAGGAGAAGTGACTAGGACAAGATAAAGACAATACTAATTTGGAGTTTAACTGTCGATCCACACTTCTAGGTTTTATCAATGTAAGATGGTTAGGTTTTATCTAATAACTAGAGAATCAAAAGATAATAGTTAACTGGGATCAAGATAAGGGTTAGCAGTGCGACATCCTGAGACTGAAAAAGTAAAGGGTGAAATCCTTCTACTTGTCCAACAGACTGCAGAAGGTACATAACTTATCGATTCTGTATGCAAGGTATTGGATTGGTTCAACAACACATGATAAGCCTATGGAGTATAGAATCCAAGGGGAGCAGAATCTTAATGTTTACTCACGACTGATTTCAACCAAGTTAATACTATTCTTTGCACGTGATTACTGCAAACAAACCCCTCTATTTACTTTTCTTGTTCTGCCCATTAACTACAACTACTGAGATTTTCTAAGCCAAGTGTTCCATTGGGATTCGCCAACCATAGTTAGGTTACTATATCTTGAAAACAACCGTATCGTCATCTTAAAGGAAGTGTTGCTTGAACGTCATCAGATATTAATTTTCAATAGTGCCAACTCGGTATCCTTTCTCCATTTTTGTTTTTTAAATGAAGCTTATAATAATACAAGAAAAATAGTTTTACAGATATTAATATGTGGTTCTTGGATTTTCTTTTGACTTGCCTCAAAATTTGTGAAAAAAATAAACCCGAGGATGATAAAGCACACACAATGCTAATTGAAAGGAGCGTCTTGGAGCTATATAGTCAGTGCCAATTGCACGATTCTTCAAGTTAACATGATGGATGATAGTGATGCCAATGTGATGCGACCTCAAGCTAAAACCTGCTAAAACAATTAAAGAAGAAGATTAAAACCATAAAATAGTTATAATGTTTTGATTAAACTTTGGAAAATTACCTAAGTAAATGTGGAAGTTATCTATGGGTGGTTTTCACATATGCTGTAGCTCTGCGAGTCCACTTTCCAATGCCATAAGCTACTTGAAATATTGATACTACTAAGTTGAGATACAAAATTTTTTGAGATGCCGCTCAATGTTGATAAAAATAGTGAACCAAGATTTAAAGGCTGGTTTTTGGGCAATAATTAGTATGATTTAGGTGCAATATAATTATTGTTCCCATAAGATGTAGCTTGCAATTCTACTTTTCAACATAGGAAACCACTCTTGATTTTGATATTCCTAAGTCAAAATATGAGAATTTTTGTGAGGCTGCACAAAACATGCAAAAGTAATGAACTAGAACTGAAAGTCTAATTTCAGAAGGATACCTGGGCAGGTTTGGATAAACCAGGAGTGCATAATTTTCACATATAATGTAGCTATGCGAGTCTAGTTTTCAGAACAACAGGTTGGTACCCAAGTGCTTTTGAGTTCTGCTTTTTATTCGCAGTCCGATGGTCAAGCTGAGCGGACCATCCAAACCTTAAAGGATATGTTGAGAGCTTGTGTACTTGACTTTAAGGGAAGTTGGGATGATCACTTACCATTGATAGAGTTTGCTTACAATAACATTTTCCACTCTAGTATTGGCATGACTCTTTGAAGCCTTATATGGGAGGAAGTGTAGATCACCTATAGGTTGGTTCGAGGTGGGTGAAGCGGCTGTGAGTGGTCCTGATTCGGTATTTAAGGCTATGGAAAAAGTTAAGTTGATTAGGGAAAGGTTGAAAACTGTGAAGAGTCGTCAGAAGTTATATGCGAATGTTAGAAGGAGAGACCTTGAGTTTGAAGTTGGTGACCTAGTGTATCTGAAAATTTGAGGGGGGTGAAGAGATACGGAAAGAAGGGGAAGCTTAGTCCCTATTGTGTTGGTCCTTACAAAATTCTTAGCCGTGTTGGTAAGGTAGCTTATAAGGTTGAGTTGCCTTCCGAGTTGTCCTCTGTTTATCCAATATTCCATGTCTCCATGCTTAGAAAACATATTAGCGATGCTGTGGTAGCGGATTCATCTGTGAGTGCTGACATTCGAGAAAATTTTTCTTTTGATAAAATTCCTGTTGAGATTCTTGATTTCACTGTCCGAAAACTAAAGAACAAAGAAGTTCCCTTGTTCAAGGTGTTGTGGTAAAACTAATCTGTTAAGGGTGCAACTTGGGAAGCTGAGGAGGATATGCGATCCAAGTTCCTGCACCTATATTCCGCAAACACCGTTCAAGATGAAGGTACTGTTCTTTCCAAAATCATGCATTTTTGATAAAAGTTGCAGTAGTTCAGCTGTCATTTATTATGTGTTCAGCTGTAGTTTCTTGAATTTATGCATTCTATGTTGCATTCGGAGTGAGAAACAATGTGGTGATGAGTCTAATGAATGGTTTCATCTTTATTCTCTATTCCCTATCTAATATTGGCATGTATAGCGTCATTCAAGGACAAATGTTTCCAAGGAGGGGATGATGTAATACCCCGAGAAATTTTTCGTTGAAATTTTGTGCGTAAACGTGTTGGATTCTATCTTCTAGAATGAATTATAAATTTTCCATGCAGAATGTCTTAGATTATGACCCAACATTACGTAAAGTATTGAATAATCTTTCAAACGATATGTGGATCATTCAAAACGGACACCCGAGTAACGAGTTAAGAACATTCCGATCAAACCATGAATAGTAGTGAACAGTAAAACGTGCTGGAAAACATATGAGGCCTGGCGTATTTTTCTCCAAATTTAAACAATCATAACTCCTTATACATAATGACCTGCTTGATCTACTATATATCAACGGAAAGCTCTACGAGTCTTCTTTCTAATGAAATTGGTTTCATCTAATTTGTCTATTGGAGCAAAAAGTTATGGTCGATCTACTTCAACCTATCAAAAGTGAATTTTTGGGTCAACTTTAAATGATCATATCTCCCCGTACACAAGGATCTGGGTGAGATACTATATATCAATTGAAAGATGTGAGAGTCCTATTTCCAATGAAATTGGTTTCATCTAATTTGAATAGCGGAGTAAAATATTATGGTTGATCTACTTCAGACTATAAAAACAGTCCATCAAAGGACAGATTCGAGAATTATTTAATTTTTAGGGGTGTTTTGGTCATTCCCTCTCACCCAAAATCCATCCAAACCCTATATTAAAGCCTATTAGAATCATTATATGTTATATTTCATCAAATTCCCTAAAAAAAGACCCTAAGATCCTACATCGAACTTCAAGAACCTCAAAGTTTACCATTAATTCTGCAAATTTATTCATGATTCCAAGTTCCTAGTTCAAGAACTCCAAGAACCATCATTCAAAGGCACGATTAACATCTTAAAAAATGAGTATCGATCTAAAGTTCATCATTTAAGGTATGTGGGATGTTTCAACAAGAACTCTCTTTCGTTCTTGTGCCCAAAAGTAATTTTCTTTACAAAGGCATGATTTTTATTTGATCTTTACTTTTTTGAAGCATGAACCCATATATTATGATGATTATTATGAAATCTTGATGTTTATGATTTTGAAAGATGAGTTTACATGTGTGGAGATATAAAGCATGGATCTTGAACGATATTTATCATGATTTTGATATTTGGGTCGTGAATCCCCATTGAAAATTGTGTTTTCTTGAGAAAGTGTGTGTTATAAGCATGTTGATGTTGAATATTTGTGATATTTTGAATGATTTGACCTTTTGGTCTTAATGGAGTTATTTTGAACTCGAGTGTGAAAGAAATCCACAACGTGATTTATTTTGATAGATGGGAAGCATGATGACTCCCTATGTATATTTATATATTACTGAAATTATTTTGTTGTGGATTATTTTTGAAATGATCTGAGCTAAGTTCGGGAGAAATCTTTAGCATCGAGTGGTAGGTATAAAGAGACCTTACTTCCCTAGAACTACGTGCTCCCATAGGAGTAAGCCTGAGACTGATTTATATAGTGATCACTAGTTTATGTGGATTTGATATTGATAGTCCTACTCCAATTGCAAGAATAGGATGGCTCTCCCCAACATGGGTTGTACGTTGGACTCTATATAGCTCACATGGTTTATGTCGGTTATAGGATCTCCCAGTTTGTGTGTGTTTCCTTGTGTCTATGATGAATGGTTAAGTAATTTGAAAGTTGAATTATGAAAGTTATTCTTTCAAAAGATTTAAGTGATATTTATATTATGAGAATTGATATTCTTGATGAACTGAAAGTGATTGACAAATTATATGATGACTCACATGTGTCATTGTACTTATTTCATCCTCTCATGATTTTGATGATTTTCTTCGAGCTATGTGAGTCTTCATAGATCCTGCATATTTCTTTTAAATATTTATGATGATGATATTTATACAACTGCATACACCCCCATATACTCGGTTTCTTTCCATGGTACTGACCCACATCTTCGGATATAGGCTGTATTTTCTCAAAATATAGGTTTAGGTGCTCAATTCCAGGTTTGATAGTGATTCTTCGGGCATACTGTTCTACATCCTCTGTTGTGGTGAGTCCTTTTGTTACGAGGACGTGATGTCTGATCTTGGTTTCACGAAATCGTTTACATTTGATAGCTGAGTATTAGTCAGTTGGGGCATGTCTCAATGGCTCGCTGGTTTTATTGATTTTCTTAGAGGTTTGTCAGACTAGTATAGATTTTGGGAGTTCACTAATAAGTTGTATTTTGTTATCTTTCTGAAATTCTTTTATTCTTGGATGATGATTACTTTGTTGATATTTGAGGGTTATTTATGGAAACCCCGTTGATTTGTGTTAAACTGAATGAAAATGGCTCAAAGGGTTAGTTTGGGATACTCGTAGCCTCAGGCATCGTGTGACGCTCCCAGACCTATTTTTAGGGGCATTACAGTACCACTCATACCCTAGGATACAGATTGAAAGGGTGAGTCGTACCCTAGATCGTGGGTTGTTTTAATATTAAATCAAGGGTAGTCCAGACACTTCCTATTTCAAATATCGTATGTTCTCACATTATATAACCCTTGGTGGCCTCTCATAACACTTGTTAAAGGATGAAAACTCTCCAAATACTCTCTCAAACTTACTCTTGAGGATTAGAGGCTGGGAGGTTTCTTCATATGTTCTTCAAAGGGCTCAAGAGTCATGTTACTCTTTGGAATTTTCTCATATAAGGCATGTTGTCTTCCCTCATTGTTAGTTTCAATCAAAGTTATAGTTTTATACAATGTTTTTATGAATTGAATGTTGTATGATTTTGGATTTTTAAATATAATTTGGGGGTTTTGGTTATAAATGCTTGGTTAAGGTTTTCTCATGATTTAATTATGCTTTAATATGGATTAATAATGGTTTTGGATAATGTGATGCATAGGAATGGTTCTTTGATAATGGACTTTAGTTTTGGAAATACTATGCCCTCAATGTGTTTGATAAAATGCCTTTAACAGTATTTTAACTACAATATTGGTTTTTCAATGGAACTTATGCATGGTTTAAACTTGGTAATGGAACCCTACATGATATAAATGGTTTAAATGCTTTTAAATGGATTGGAAAGGCCTTGGTGGCCATGGTTTTGGTTAATTGGAAATCATGAAGGGTACATGGAATCCCTTTAACCTATATATGGTTGGATATGGACTAAACTTGCAAGCATAGATAATATGACGGTACCACGACTAATTGACTTAGTTAATAAATGTTTAATGGATTGGTTGGTTGCTTGGTAATGGTTTTAATTGGGAAATAATGTTGGGGTATGTAGCAAAGCCATGGAAAGTGGAGGTCCCGTGGGGACCAAAACTAGAAACTCATAGTTGCTGATATGAGGTTTGAGCTTGGTGATCGTATGCATGATGTCACACTTTACATTTGGGGTATGTACTAGTCATCCCAGGTTTTCTTCCCTGGTCATGTGGCTACACGCACTGGGGCCCTTTCAGTAGGGAGAGCTGAACCCATATAGCCCGTGAGTGGTTTAGGATGGAAAAACTGAACAACCCAGGTAAAATTTTTAATTGCATGCCATGTTCCCTTTCTCGGCATGGTTATATATCTATGTATGGTGTGTACATATTGATGGTTTCACTTTGTTTTATAAATGGAGTTATTTTATCCTTATCATGAGTTCATGCTAGTGTTCACCCACTAACCAATCTTTGAATATCTGTATACCCATGACCCATGCTTTGTAGGGACAGGCTATTCTACTTTCCTGCTTAGTGATCGTATTCGGGGGTAGTCAATATTTGATTGAAGTAGTGAGCTTCCATAATTCAGAAGGTATCTATTTCATGTCGTGGTTTACTTTACATATTTCTTTTCTTTCATGAATTATGATTTTTAGATATGGTCGGGGTTATGTATTGACTAAGTACTCTTTGGTTGATCTAGAGGCCTTGTATAGACAACTCTAGACTTGGGATATAGACTTGTTATCTTTCATATATATATATATATATAGATACATACATTGGGTTATTATAATTGGTTTTGATTTATGGGTTTAGGCATTAGTTTGGTTAGTCATTGGGTGGTTGGACATGGTTGGGTTGGTCTTGGATATAGACTTATACCAGAGTCATCACATGGTTGGAGATGTTATCTTGTTATATGTTTGGACTTTAGTGAACTTAAGGTATGTGCTTGGTAGTTGAGTGGGAAATGGGGGCGGTTCTCGATCCTATTTGGACTTGGGATTGCCAATTATAACAAGGCCCTGGTTTGGGTCGTGTCAAGTTGGTATTAGAGCTTTAGATTTTGGTGTCATAGGGTGTCCACAAATCTGTGTCGAGTAGAGTCTTTCTTATAGGTGTATCGTGCACCACACTTATAATCTGGAGGCTACGAGGCATTTTGGAATATTTCACTTTCTCGGTTATTCTACTTTTGGGCTATGGTGTCTAAGTTCTTAATCTTTTATCTGAATTTTCCTTGGTTCACTCTTTGGATCATATCTTCTCAATGGTCTAAAGTTCATGAAAACTCACCTGTCCCACTCGAGCATAACATGGATGTATCTAGTCCAACTCATGGGGAACAGACCCGATCGAGGGTCATAAGTTTTGATTTTCCTTATGGATTCACACCGGTCTCTACTGACCCTATCTAGGAAGGTGATACTCATACTAAGTTACCTCAAGGAGAGGTTACCAATTGTGAGTTTTGTCATCCTAATATTCTATTAATAACCCAAATAGTAACAACTTTGTCACACTAGTCTAGTCCTATTAGTATGGGGAGAAATAAGGTAAGGTTGGTAAATAGGTAAGGTAATGGGGTCTCGATCTTCTAAACAAAAAGGAATGCCAACGGTATGAGGGTAAAGGGTAAAAAAGGAGTTGGGTGAGTCCTAACTCCTATTCTATATCTTATGTTCCCTACTCAAATTTGATTGGGAGATAGGTGTTTTCATATTTGTAAATTCTTCTAGGGCAGAAGGTGCCCAATCTCGGGCCAATAGGGTGTATTCTGAATCATCCCATTTTCTTTATAGATTTGGCAGGTCGCACTATAGGTATTACGAGGAAGGAAGGAATTGGTGTTTTCGTTGTGGTTAAGTGGGTCACATACATTAGGAGTGTCTCAATAAGAGTTGCCACTTGGACAAATAGAGTATTGGATACTACATCTGGCTCCAACAGTGGTCGAAATCGTCTGATTATTCTTACTATCCCTCGAAAGCCTAAGCCATCTTGCGATCTCGACACCAGTATGTTCAAAACTCTTTTCTTTATGGAGTGTACGATTTACTTGGTTCAGGGTTCTCCCTCTTTTGAGGCCTCATTTGTGGGTTTGAGTTTTGGTTTTGGTCTCTAGGTTATTTTAGACTCTTTGCTTCTTCTATTTCTACCCCGGTAGGTGACTCTGTGATTGCCAAAGAGTCTATAAAGGGTGTGTGGTATCTGCTGAAATTAAAAAGGGGTCTTAGTGAAATTATTTTATTCGAATATGGTAGATTCCAATGCCATTTAGGGATTGATTGGTTGAATTTATGTTATGCCTCATTACGCTGTTAAATCCATAAAGGTTTTCTTTAGGCTCCCTGGTAAGACAGTTATGGAATAGGAGAACGGTTTTGTTTGGGTCCTTAGTTTTTAAGGTAAAGGTTATATCTTTGAACTTGGAGATTGGTCTCTAAAAGGATGTCCTTATCAGTCTAGTCTAGGTTAAAGGGCCTAACTCGGAAGGTCCTTCTTTGGTTTGGTTTTGGTATTGGATAAATTTCCTGAGGTCTTCTTGACAACCTTCATTGTGTTTTTCTAATTGAGAGGCTGGTTTAGGATTGGTCTTATTTTGGACACCAGTTTAATTTATAATTTTTCTTTATAGAATAATTCCAGTGGGGTTAAAAGAGCATAAAAAAGTAATTTAGGGATCTCTTAGATAAAGGTTCTCTCCATATTAGTATTTCTTTATGGGGTATTTTGTTCTTGCATGCATAAGGGGGTTTCCCAAAAAATGCATAGGTTATTGGTTAGTTGATAAAGAATTTAGTGCGTCCTTGTTTAGAGGACCCTATATGTATATTTCATTCTATATGAGGTATTTTGATAGTATTGAATGGTGGTTGGTAGATCCTAGGCTTGAATCAAGATGCTTGATTTAAATAAAAAAGAGTAAACTCAGAAATAGCAATGCAATAGTTGCAGGGGTTAATTGGTAGGTTGAATGAGGTTGATGAATCGATGAATGCAATAGTGGTAAAGTTGTGACTTGTAGATCAAACGTTCAAGATGAATGGATAGATTGGGGGTTAAGTAATTAGATAGGATAGATCATGGAATTTGCACCTATCTTTGTCCATATACTTGTCTTTTATTGTTGGTATAAAATTAATTATTAAATTCATGGTTTTGAATGTGGGAATTTGCATAACTGAAGGCTTTGACATAATTACTCGTTTAATTGATTTTTCATGGATTATGATGCATTATTCATGCCTTGTTTATGTTTTTGAACATTGTGGGATTCATGGGACTGTTAAATGGATTTCAATGTACTATGGATTCCCCAATTACTTTGTTCTAGTCATGGAAATTTTATGCCCTCAAAACTATTTATGATATTGCTATTGAATATAATATTGTCATATGGTTTGACTATTCTTAAATCTTTGCATTGCATACATGGTTAAAGGAACATGAACTGGTTTTGGTTGTATTCAAATAATTTTGAAAAGGCCTTGGCTGCAATGGTTTGATATTAAATGATTTTAGTTTAATTAGAAACCTTAGAGTCAATTTGGTCTCATTATTTTGTATGTATAAGTTGGGCTCTAGGTAGTACTAGGATGAATAAGGTTGTGGGTATAGATGAACTGAGCGTCTCAGGTATACGTCTTCAGTGATACCTATCAGAGTGGAGTGTTGTGCTTTTAGGAGTAATAGGATTAAGGTTGATGGTTGTTCTAAGATTTTCCTTTAGTGGTGGACTTCAAGGAATGGTCGGGTTGCATATTTTAGTGATTCTCTTCTATCTTGGTATTCTACTAGTGTTGTATGCATTCTTATAGCACAAATGACTAAGGTTCATATTTTGCATTCGCCTTGTTCCCGGGATATGAGCCTTCACATTGTATTAAGTTACTCATGGTATGTGTAGTTGTGATTTTTTCAGTATATAGCCTAAGAACTCCTTTTATGGTATGATTTGGTCGGGTTGGTTCTTTATTATGGTCTAGGTTGTTTCTATAAAGTACTTCATGCCTATAGTGCCGTGTCTTGTCTCTGGGATCTTGCCTTGGGAAGCATGGATAACTCTTGTAATTTTGTTTCTTAAATAACTCTTGTTATGTTGGGGGTAGTGGCATTGAGGAGCATGGTGCTGTTGTGAAAAGAGGACTATAGAAGTCCCTAAGTGGGAGAGAGTCTAGGGTGACTACCAGAGTTAGGGTTTGGAAGATAAGGTAAGGTATTGTCATAGGAAATGGTTAGGAAATGAATGGGTGGTGAAAACCTTATAAAGGTTGTAAAGGGTGCAGATCTTTTGATGGATAAATCATACCGTAGGTATATAAGTTGTAGGCTTGAATATTGTGATTGGTAGATATACCAATAGTTGTGTTAGGTACTTGAGATATGTTATAAGGCGTGGTTTTATGAATTTTTTCATGGCATAGTAGTGTATGGTTTTAGATGTTCAATTATAGGTTGGGGTTTCAGTTATAGTGGTTGGATATGGTTTTTCCATGTCCTTTACTTATGGTTTCCATATTATAATGGTGATGGCAGCGGAGTGGTATTTAGGGATATATGTAAAGAGTAGATCTCAGTGGCCTAAGTTAACTCCTTTTAGCTTTGGATAGGCTTTAACATAGAGGTGGTGTATAGCTAGACTCAAGCTCTCTTAGTGGTGTGTTTCGGTAAATTCTAAGTTGAATTGGACTTGCCCTTGCATGTGCCCATTTGGCAACTATTATATGAATTTACATTGGGGTAAGGTGTGGATAAACCTTGGTTGGTTGGTTCCTTTGGGTGGTATTGGTATCTCAGATTCCTTGTTCCTTAGTAAGGTCCCAATGAGGATCTTAGATTAGAAAGTTCGCTGGTTTCTAACTAAAGGTATGGCTTCAGTAAAGGTTCCATAGTGGAACCAAAAGTTTGAGAAAGCTATTTAGAATGTGGAAGTAGACATGGAGTCCAAGTCTCCACATTGGTTATTCATTCCAGAAATTTCTGCATAAGGGTGTACTCTTCAACATGTCTTTTTGTTTTCTAAATAGGTTGGGGTAAGGAATAGTTCCTTTTGCATATTTGTTTTATAACTTAGTTAAGGGTCAAAATGGAGGTATTGGGGTGTAAATCGTGCTTAGGGTGTATGATGATATTCTCATCTTGGTTTGTGTCCTTGTCTTTTATTTTAGGTTGGAAGAAAGTTTGATGTGTGTTAATGCGTTACCTCATGCTTGTTCTAACCCTTCCCTGTCATTCAAGGATGAATGATCCCAGTGGGTGAGACTGAAACACCCCAAGTCTAGGACCCTTGCAAAATTTCCTTAGTTTTGGACTTACTGGACTTGGTACGACTCAAGGATACAAATCATACCCTTCAATACAACTTATCGGATGGCTTGAGGTTTCAATTGTATGTTTTGTAGTGTGCTCGGCTTGGTTACTTCCCAAGATAAGTCTAATCAAGGTGCGAGTCATATATAATGATACAAGTGGTGCAAAGCAAGTCATATAGTGCTTCATTGAGTTGTCTTGTGGAGTTTGCCCAAGGTATAGTTGGTGGATACAATTGCATGTACCACTCGTACCCTTAGGTATGGGTTAGGTAGGTGTGAGTCATATAGGAACCAGCGTGTAGGGTCTTGGCATGGTCTTGGGTACGAGTTGGGGTACCACTCGTACTCTAGGATAAAAAAGGTAAGGGTGAGTCGTACCCTAGATAGTGGCTTGTTTTAATTTAAAGTAAAGGGTAGTCCGGACATTTCCTACTTCAAATCCCTTATGTTCTCACATTATATAACCCTTGGTGGACTCTCATAAGACTTATTAAAGGAAGCAAACACTTAAAATAATCTCTCAAACTTACTCTTGAGGATTGGAGGCTAGGTTTCTTCATGTATTCTTCAAAGGGCTCAAGCGTCATGTTTCTCTTTAGAATCTTCTTTTATAAGACATGTTCACTTCCCTTATTGTTAGTTCCAATCAAAGGCATGGTTTTATATAGTATTTTTTTGATTTGAATGTTGTATGATTTTGGGTTTTTAAATATGATTTGGGGGTTTTGGTATAAATGCGTTGTCATGGTTTTTCCATATTTTAATTATTCTTTTATATGTATTAGTGGTGGTTTTCGATAATTGGTTGCATGGGAATGGGTCTTTGGTTATGGACTTTGGTGTTGGAAATACTATGCCCCCAATGTGTTTGATAAAATGCCTTTAACAATATTTCCACTATAATATTGATTTTTCAATAGAACTTATGGGTGGTTTAAACTTGGTAATGGAACCCTACATAATATGAATGTCTTAAATGGTTTTAAGTGGATTGAAAAGGCCTTGGTGGCCATGAGTTTGGTTAATTGGAAATCATGAAGGGTACATGGGATCCCTTAAACCTATATATGGTTGGCGATGGAGACAACTTGCAAGTATAGTCGGTATGACGATACCACTACTAATGGCCTTGGTTAATAAATAGTTAATGGATTGGTTGTTGGTTGGTAATGGTTTTAATTGGGCAATAATGGCAGGGTGTGTAGCAAAGACATCGAAGATGGAGGTTCCGAGAGGACCAAATCTGGAAACTCATGTTTGCCGATGTGAGGTTTGGTCTTCATGACTGTATGCATGATATCACGCTTTATATTTGGGGGAGGTACTAGTCATCCTAGGATTTCTTCCTTGATCATGCGGCTACATGAACTGGTTCCCTTTCAGTAGGGAGAGAAGAATCAATTGATAACGCTCAACTCACTCCTATATTTGAGGGAAGATGCGGTCGTTGTCAAGTAACCCAATGTAAATTGGTGTTGAATCTCAAGGAGTGAATGCTATAGACATCCAACCTAGGGGTGCTCAAGTTACTATAAGGTTACCCGGATTTTTAATAGAAATACCATGTATAAATAAATGTGGGGGAGGGGGGAATTTGTTGAAAATTATTCACACAAACTTTACTAGTATGGAGTGAATGCTATCTTTGGTCTAAATTCAAGGTTTAGAGAAATCTTAGGATTATGTCTCCTTAGAGGCAATATATGTGCAATAATGTTGATTTATCCAGGGATTTAGTTGTTAAGTAATGCATAGGCAAGGTCGAATGTCATTGATGTTAATCTTCCAATAGAACCACAACGATTTCTCACATTGGCTCTTTTGAGCACCAAATAAGTGTGGAGTTTATGTAATCACCCAAAACCTCAACCAAGCATCCCTATTTCTAGGATGATGCTCTTAACATGATTTATACTTCCTAAACACTTATTTCTAAGATTGAAAAGGGTAGTAAACCATAGATTTAGTTGTTCACCATTGCCTTTTCTCCCCTATAAACCTCTTTCGATGATGTTATAGGTAACCTAATATTCACCTAAGTCCCTCTTTCGAGGATCACAAAGGGTTTCTAGAGCTTGGAGTTTTCACCCATCAAACCCATTTGGAAATTTAGAGTTTTCACCTATCAAATCCCAAATCATAAGCTTAAGAAATGGTTAAATCCATACTCAACAATTAAAATCCATGCAAACACAACAATACCCATACACAATTACACACTAGTTCAACATAATCCCAAGACTAAATTACTTAGCTACACATAAAGAAATTAAAGAGAGATATACCATGTTGGTCAACCAATACATTCATTCTTTAATAAGAAACTAAGAAATTTGAGTCTCCAAAGTTGATTAAACACTTTCCCAACTTGGGTTTCAAGCTTAGAATTCAAAACTATATTGTGAGACAAGAAATACCCAAAGAAGAAAGGGTTTTTGCTTATATATGATTTGAGATTCATCCATGACATTTTATAATTCTGCCCTTGTACCAGTTCCCGCTGATCCGCAATACCTTCTTGTATAAACACAATTATATATTGTGATAGTGTTGCTCTGACCATATTGACTGACCATGACCACAGCTAAAGGACCACAGTCGCGGTAATTGGGACTGATGCAATCTATGCCTTCAGCTACACTCTTCTATGCTTTCTCTTAAACATTTTCAGCTCCAATCCACATCTTTTGACCTCCTTAGCTTTTTTACCTGTATTGAGTGGATATTAGTATATCTAACCACAAGTTTATCTCATTTATGCATTCAAAAAAGGCATTGTGCACGAATAATGAATATGAATGAGTGGTAAAAACACCACTCATCAACACCTCAACTTAAGAATTTGCTTTTCCTCAAGCAACATTACCCTTATATTATTAGACAACGTGTGCCCTCATTTTATCAATCAATGATCATGATGACTTAACTTGAGTGACACTACTTAAAACATTTCACACATGGGAAAATAAGCTTCTAACCACTCTCCTCATTCTAAAGTAGCACAACAGAGAACGCAATACACTTTGGTGAGAAACCATGTAACAAATACTAACACTCTAAAAATGACTTGCATGCTATACCCTCATTTACCTCATTTCACGGGAAATGAAAAAATCACCCAACTCAACTAGCTTGCATGCCTCTTCACAAAAAGAAAAATTTCACATACCTAGTTACTAATCATGCAACAAGGAACTTTAATTTTGAGTGCAAACCCTCACTCTCTCAAGAAGTTCTCCATGTTAACAAGCACTATACCATAGGATTTCCCTAATTTTCAATCGCCACTATAAAGAAGGTAAGCGGTTGGAGATCTCGAAGGACTTTCTAAGCTTGTAACGTAAGGTTGTGGTAGGGTAGGATACTATTTTGGAAACAACATGGCTATAACCTTCCGTGAACATCTACATCATATTTTTCAAAGTTCTTTCTTTTTCTATATAACTATAGGCCACTCTCCTTGCTTCCTCTCTCTTACCATGCCTGCTTTTTGCTTCCTTTTCTTGCCTAACTTCTTTTATTTCATTTTTGTTGCAATGTTAAAGCTATCTTTTGTCTATTAGGTCCTTTCCTCTTCTATTTTCTTCTTTTCAAAACTTAGACACATTAGGCATACACTAACTCTTTATGGCACCAAACTTTCTTTCTTTAATCTTTAACAACCCCAACTTAGGCTTTTTGTCTCAAATTACATTCTCATGTTCGAGAAGGGTATGGTTAAAAAATGGGATAAAAAGAATGGTTCATGGCTTATAATGTGTTTTCCAAAGAAAGGTCCAAAGGCTCGAAGTGGGTACGAGGGATTACACTTATGCAAGGGTAGGATTTTTAGGCTTAAAGTGGGTACCAAAATCACAAAGATAGCCTAAGATTGTTTCTCCAACCAAAAACAATCTAAATTATCTATGAAATAATATAGGGGATAGTTCTAGATAGCACAAGTACATAAGAGATGAAGACAATCAACCTGGCACACATGGAACATGAATACCGTGAAGAAGGTTTAATCATTCTACCTACTCAAGATAAATATAGGGTATTAATTAACTTTCCATCATCAACTCTCAAAGTCATAAGAATAAGGAAAATAGCATTATAAAGTTTCTCATGTCCATGCCTTCGAATTTTGTAAAAATTTTGGACGGAGGGGGTTGTTTGTCGTTGTATCTACACCATGCATAATTTCCTAATTATGGAAGAAACTCAAGACATAGTCTTATATTGTGAATTATAGTGTGGGTTAACTACCCATATGGTTACTCAAACTTCTTCAATGGATATGGATGTGATCCCAAATCATCAATGCTATAGGTACTTAGACTTCTCTTGCATTTTATAGCTTCAATGCCATGGGTACTCAGACTTCCCCTGCACTTATTGATAGAAACCCAAGCACGATGGCTAGACTTATCTAGTGTTATTGAAACTAAAATGGACAACTTATTGATAGAAACCCAAGCACGATGGCAAGACTTATCTAGTATTATTGAAACTAAAATGGACAACTTAACAAAAACAAATAACTAGTCCATACAAATGTAGGAACCATCAGGATGCCTGAATATTATAACTCAAATAAAAATCGAGTTAAAGATTATCCAAAAGAGCAAAGACGTATGCAGAAATATCAATAATACATGCCCAAATGTCATGAATAAGGAACCACCCCAAACTAATGAGGAATTAGTGTCCCTACTGCATAAATAATCAAGGTTAGAAAATATAAAGGTTCTCGCTGAAACTACATCTAGGGCTGATATCACTCGCAGACCCTGCATCATTACCATCCCCCTCAAGATATGATCACTCGCCTGGGGCCTCATCATTACTGTCCACCCAAGAAGTAGAAAGCTTGCTTTGAGGCTTTAAAACCATCCATATACCCTTCACCCCTTTCCACATCTTGGTAAAGAACTTGTCCCTCTTTTTCTCCCCAGTGATGATCTTTTCATGTGCATTCCAAAGATTCTGGTATGATACCACCAAAGAGGAGTAGGCTTCATCAAGTTTAACAATAGTGGATTTTCTATTCTTCTGGTCCTCCTTGTACTCATCATAATTGGCACATGACACATGAGTGATGGGTGGTGAAGGGCTCTCTCGGTCCTTGAGGCAATCTAGCCACAAGCTCTTTAATGGTAATAATATTATCTCCAATCTCTTCAAGAGGTCCCATGGTGGTTGGCTTATGAGGCTCAGGTTCTCTACATGTTGGCTCTTCCTAGTTGATCTTTCTCTTATTGTTTTTGCCCGATACGCCCTCTCTACGAATCCTCAATGGGTAGATGGGGGCACTAGGACACACCTATGTATCACTAGAATATTCTTCCAGCCCTGCTCTCTTGCAGAGCTCAGTAATTTGAGAAGTGTAAAAGAGATTTGTACCAAAATGATTTTTGAAATGATCTATTTCATTAACCATGAGCTGACCAATATCCAAAGGAATGTCTTCTAGAATACAAGCAACCATCCGAGCACGCAATTCAGGGACTGCTGTCATGTAGGTACAAGGAGACACTCGACTACAAATGATGTGCAACCATATCCGAGCCTCGAAAGTAAAGTCATTCATGGAGATGTTGCTTTTAGTTTTGGTCCACGAGACTTCTTTTCTGGGGCATAATGGTTGTGCCAACCAATTTCTCAATTTACACCCGTTCTTCTTAAATTCACCTATGTCTTCCTGCTTGAGCCCATAAACATCATCGATTTGCTTAGCCTCAACTTTTACCGGCTTATACTGCATCTTTACAATCATATTAAGTAGGTATGAGAAAGATACTTTACTGATATTAGCATAAAATTCATGGACCCATTGTTCATTTGCAAGGCATGGATCAGGGAAAAAGCACCTCCACCTCGTGGCTTCAAGTTTGTCGTGAAAAGTCGGTAGTTTCTACAGTATATCCTCCAAACAAATTTCTCTTTCCATTAATAATTTTTTATTTGAAAGATAAATGTAGTAGTGAGTATTGGATTCGGGTACTATGAATCTGAAGTTATCAAACTTATCCATGCAATTGTCCTGAAAGCACTAATCATACATTATATTTTTCAATGTCAGTTGAATCATGAAAGCTGTGCAAGATTGATCCTTAAAGTTCACTGGAATAGGTACTTGGGGTTACCTGGCTAAATATTGGTTGGACTAGGTGGTTGGGGTTACCTGGCTAAAAATTGGGAGTATAGGATTTTTGACATGATAGGAACCTACCATCAATTACCGCGATCGTGGAATAAAGATGCATCCGCATTACTGCTGTCGTGGTTAATGAGTTCGATAGCAAAACCTGAGGCTGGTTCCATGTCAGTTCTTTATGTTCACCTTCTTCCTAATTCTAGAATACCAGCATATTCTACAATATGGGTGCAAATAAAGTTTATGTGCACGATGCAACTAGTGTGTGTGAAAGTGCCCTTCAAATGTAAATTCTACTATTGAAAGTTCATTTGAGCAATTTATCAAACATAGTGTGTGCATATCATATTTGTCTACCTTACACACCATTAGGTACTCAGGGTTACCGCTACTTGTGTGCACACCTTAATCAAGCAACCAACATCTCAACAATAATAAGTATGACCACATGCCAAGCATAACAATTAAAACTTTAGGCCCTTTCTTAATCATGCACTCAAAGGCCTATTTTACAAATATAAGAAAGGATTAATGTCACCTACCGGAGTTATGATGCAAGAGGGATGTGCACTGAGGCTGATCGAGAGATTACAACTTGGCCAACAATGTATCTTAGATTTGAGAATAAAATTTTTAAAAAGGGAGTGTGCGGGAAATGAAAGAGACTAGGGGTTAAATGACTGAAATGAACGCGGCCATAGTTAGGTACCGTGACCGCAAGAACCTGTGTAGCTGCGATCATCCACGGAGGCCATGATCGTGGAAACTGAAAGGGGTTTTTACTCCCCTGTTTTCCCCTGTTCAGTATTTTACTCAACTATCACAACATTTTCTTGCTCGGATTTTCAAAGTAAACTTTCACACTTTACCCTTTTCAAAGATCATTCAATACAATCCAAAGTGCCACAAATGCATGGGTTATTCAAATACAAAGTACAACATCTACACTATGAAAACATAACAAAGAAGGATACGAGGCACTCTCATGGAATTTATAGGTTGCCTCCCACCTAGATCCTTAGCTATCATCATGGCACAATGTCTTTTTCTTTCAATCTCACGGTGGGTCCTCAAACCCCTCATCTTTCACTGTCTCACTTTCAACATCCACAATGGATACTACTTACAGATTCATAATTCATTTCTTTGACTTGCAAATTTTGAATGATACCTTATCTTCTTGCACCTGATATTTTATTTACCCCAACTTTAGATTAATAATGGCTCTCTTGGTGGCCAATAAAGAACAATCAAGAATGATAGGCACCTATTGGTCCATCTCACAATATTATACAATGAAATTCGTTGAGAAAATGAATTTGTCCACCTTCACGAGGACATCAAACATTATACCTACTGTCCTTTTTATGGACCGGTCCACAATTAAAAGTCGCATTGAGGTTGGTGTAGGAGTATCCAAACCAATTTTCCTATAGATGACATACAACATTAGGTTGATCTTGCACCAAGGCCACAAAGAGCTTTTCCAAACTCATAAGTACTAATGGTGCAAGGGATAGTGAAGGATTCGGGGTCTTTTTCTTCTCTACAACTCTGCTATCCATGATAGCACTACACCCATACGTAATTTCGATGGTATCACCCTCAACGATATTCTTCTTGGAAATTAACTTCTTCATTAACTTAACATATCTCAAAATATCTTGAATCGCCAACAGTAGTGGGATATTTATAGAAAGATTGCTAAGTTTTTCCATAAATTTTCTTAATTTGTCACTCTCTTCCTTTTTATGTAATCGTTCAGGGAATGGAGGAGGAACATGGATGGTTGGATTTTCTTCTCTTTACGTCCTTAAAACTTTGATCACTTCCTCATCACTTTTATCTAGCTCTTTTTTATCATTTGATTTTCTTCTTTAAGGTGTCACCTTCTTTTCCTTGGCCTTGGGTATATTTTCATTTATCTCTGCTCGAAGGGGTTCTTCAAGTGATTTCCCACTTCTAGTGACAATTTCTATGTCTTGTGCTTCATTCTTTAGGTTAGCAATTGTGTAACTCGTAAGTCCACCTCTAGCCCTTTCATTTAGTTTTATGGAGATTTTCCTATCATGGGTCTCCAATTATTTAATGGAGGTGGAGTGAGACACTACCATTTAGGAGAGTACAGAGAAGTCACTCTTTAACTCATGGATCATTTTGTCCACACCTTCAACTCTACTTAAGATTCGTGCCAAAACATCTTTGTTCTGGCACTTTTTGGGGTCAATGGCATTTAACTCCTTAGAATTAGACCTATCATGAGGAGGAATGTAGCGGTTATAGTCACATTTCTTTTCTCTCTAATATCTATCTTGGTCTCAATCCATCTAACCTTGATTCCCACATTGTATTTGATATGTGGGGCGGGACCCCCTGAGTAGTTTGCTAAGTACTGAATGTTTTCATCCAACTTCTTTGGTTTATCATCATCTTCATAAGGATTTGATGTTATGACATTTACCACTTTCGTGGGTACTCCCATAACATATTTTGTTAGAAGCTCAAGCTGGGTCATTATCTTGGCCATGTTCTCTTCCTTCTGTTCTTCTTATTTTCTTTGCTCATTGGTTACCCCAGAGGTAGTAGAAGGCTCTTAGGAGCATCGGTATCATGGGTGTGCCTCCCCCGGTTTTGTTTGGATACTTCACCTATTAATCAGAAAGCAAAAAATGACGCAATTTGACAATAGAGCCGCCCACCGCATTATCCATAACCATTTTGTTCAATGGGTCAAGAGCTCTATTGAAAATCTTAAGGAGCATCTTATCCGGGACCTCATGATTTGGGCATTGGGCTAGCTTTCCATTAAACCTATCCCACACTTCAAACAATGGTTCTCCATTCAATTGCTGATAATTTACAATCTCATCCCACTTTTGAAGATTTTTTGATAGTGGGAAGTATCTATTAAGGAACATCGTATTGAGCTCCTCCCAAGAGGTGATTGAGCAGAGTGGAAATGAGCGGAGCCATAAAATTGGCCTCACTTGTTAGTAAGAACAAGAAGAGTCAAAGTCGGATGGATTGTTATATAATATGCGCTATGTTAAATGGAGCACAAACCTCCACAACGTGTTTCAAATGAACATTTAGGTCCTCATATGATTGACTCCCATATAATCCTTTCATTTGTAACATGTGAAGCATAACGCTAGTCACATGAAACATACCATTTTCGTTGGTTGGTGGGATACAAATAACACTTATTTTCCATGCTTTATTTAACTGACCCTCATCGGCTAGTGGAACATCAAAGGGGCCAAAATTGCCTGCATTATTGCTCATTGCTCCGTTTATACTTTGATCACCTACAAAATAGTCAAAAATAACAAATAAAGTAAATTACCCCACTCCTGGTATTCCCAGTAAGAATAGCACCACATAAATAAAATCTATATTTAACTCCCCTACAACAACGCCATTTTGATAATGCTCAAATCACTTCCATATTTGAGGGATGAGACAGTCGTTGTCAAGTAACCCAATGTAAATTGGGGTCAAATCTCAAGGAGTGAATGTGATATTGGGTGTATTTATGAACTCTAGTGTTACTATTCTAGCTTATTTTGAGGATTAATTGAGTTCTTAAGGTATTTATATTGATATAAATAAGCATATAAGTGATAAAGTGTGTGATTACAATGTGCAAAGTGTATTCCAAACAATTTTGGGTTTAATTGGATCACTTAGAGTTCAATCGATGAAACTAGTATTACTAGCTTCAGCTAGGTACTTGTCTAGTCTCTTTCTTTGGATTCTATAGTGTCTAATGTATTTTAAATGGTTTTAATGGTGTCATTATATGTGGGAAAACTTGTTGGTAGTGTACAAAGTTCAAGCGATTCAAGTATAGAGTCGAAACATGAAGTGGAAGATCATGGAGATCAACCTAGTCTAAGCTCTTATTTTTTGTGATAGATGTTGCATTGTTTGAAACTCTAATTCATGTGGTGTATTCTTATAGAACATTTTGATATCTATTTATGATGATATATAGATGAATTGGAGGCTGGAAAATCAAGGTAAAGACACGACAATGTCATGGATGAATGGAGGAACGTCCAACACTTAACCAATTTTCGAGAAGCAAATTTCAAAGAGGTGTCGCAATAGGGGTGCATCATGATCCCCGTTTGACTTAAGTAATCCTCACATCGTGACAACTAGTCAAGTAAAACAAGCCTCACTTTACAACCCTATCTAAACATGGCAAAGAGTTGCACTTTGAATCCTATGCGGCTTGGGCTTTGTTGTCTACTATAAATACATATTTGTGCATATTGTTATTCATCTCTGGACGTCTTGGAACATCAAGGAGGCTGATACAATTTCATATTTTTAATATAGTCCATACATTTCCTTCATTGTTAATTACAATCTAGTGATTACGATTATGACTATACGTGGCTAAACGCCATCTTTTCAGGGTTGAAGCCGAATACATGAGTACTATGGTTTTGATAGTAGTTAATTAATTTTCTTATCATTGTAGTTGTGTGTTCAATCTTATTTTAACTATTTTGAGGCTTGATTACCCTTAGAATATACCCATTGTCAACCTTGTGAACTCGGAAGAGGGAATAGGGAGATAGAATGTGGAACTGAACAAAGTATGGCTCGTAGTCTTTTATGAAATAAGGAATACGAATTAGTATCACAGACAGGGATGTAATTAGATACCATAGTTGATTCAAACGTAGGATGATATCTTAAAGAACTTAATTGGATTATTATGTCCCCTGCTCGATGATGTAGTTGTAATGTCCATATTAGGTAATTGGTTAGAGGTTGGGAGACCATGATCATGAGATTAACCCTATGAATCAATAACCAAGATAAGTGAATTAATGATTGAACGTCAACAACATAGTATTTTTTGAAGTGCTTCAACCCTAGGTTTTACTCCTATTGATTGTCCAAGATCTTTAATTTACGCACTATTTACTTTACGACAATTTACAAACTCCAATCTCTCTTTTGGTTACTTTTGCACTAAACTAGTCTCAGAAGTTAAACTGAAATTAAATTGTTGATGAAGAAAGTTCCTCTGGGATCAACAGTTGGCTTCTTGAAGGCCACATTACTACTTTATAAGACCATGTACACTTGCGTGTATGCTTGGACGCTGTCAGAATGCTATAGACCTCCAACCTATGGGTACTCAAGTTACTATAAGGTTATCCAGAATGCATGAAAAGAATATGTATAATTAAATGGGGGGGGGGGTAATTTGTCGAAAATTCTTCACACAAACTCTACTAGTAGGGAGTGAATGCTATCTTTGGTCTAAATTCAAGGTTTGGAGGATTCTTGGGCCCTTAGAGGTAACGTATGTGGGATAATGTTGGTTTATCAAGGGATTTAGTTGTTAAGTAATGGAAGGGTAGGTCTAATGTCATTGTGGTCAATCATCCGATAAAACCACAACGATTTCACCATTGTCTCTTTCAATCACCTAATAAGTGTGGAGTTTATGTAGCCACCCAAAACCTCAACCAAGCATCCTTATTTCAAAGATGATACTCTTGACATGATTTACACTTCCGAAACACTTTGTTCTATGATTGAAACGGGCAGTATGCCATAAAATTAGTCGTTCACCATTGCCTTGTCCCCCTATAACAATATTTTGAGGATGTTATAGGTTACCTAATATTCACCTAAGTCTCTATTTTGAGGATGGCAAAGGGTTTCTAGAGATTGGAGCTTTTCCCCATCGAACGCATTTGGAAATTTGGAGTTTTCACCCATCAGATCCCAGCTCATAAGCTTAAGCAATGGTGTAATCCATACTCAACAAATAAAATCCATGCAAACACAAAAATACCCACACACAATTACACACTAATTTAATATAATCCCAAGACTAAATTAATTAGATACTCATGAAGAAAGTAAAGACATATATACAATTCAATTCAATCGTTCATCAAATTTTGAATCATCAACAAAAAATACATTCAAGTAATGCTACAACAACTAATAAGGAAGATTACACAAAACCACACTCTACTATCACTACCTAGTAACTAACTAACCTAATCGTATCCTCTACAACCTCCTATCAAAGGTCATATACACGATGAGCAGAAAGCACATAGCATATCATATTAGAATAAAAAAAAGATGTATAATATCCAAAATACAATAGGGATATCCAAAGTACATAGCATATCAAACAATAACAACAAACCCAGTATATTCCCACATATTGGGGTCTGGAGAGATTAGAATGTAAGAAGTCTATACCACTACCTCCGAAGAAGTAGAGAGGTTATTTCTGATATACCCCCGACTTATGACACAATGATAGTAGACAAAGTCATCACAGAATATGAAACAAGATACAATAACAGACATACAACATAGAATAAACATGATGATGCTTTTATCAAATCCAACCATTTAATATGCACATGTGAAAAGTGTGTCTTATTTAACCTTTCTATAACACCTCAAATACAAAATTCCAGCAACTGAATAGGTGGCTGCTTTTCTTAGTCCAAAATATGCAATTTTTTGGAGTCTCTTTAGGGACATCTAAAAACATAAGTGCATCTTTTGTTGGACGCATTATTTAAAATCATATTTTAAAGTACTCTTCTAATTGTGTCTTATTCAATCTTTCTACAATAACTAAAAACAAATGATAAATTACCATCTGATTCCTCCTTATTACAGTTCTACAAATAAACACACAATAGTTAGGGAGAGGAGACAGAGAGAGATGAATGTGTTTTGGTAGTAGCTGTCATTTGATTTTCAAACTAACAGTCAAAGGACTACCTATATTTGCACTTAAGGAGTGCATATTAGGCTACTACAAACATTTCTTATGCAATCTTAACATTTTTGAAGAGAAAAAAAGTACAAGTAAAATGCCTCATTCCTTTCATCCAGAAAAAGTGAATTCTAAAACAAATGCAAGTATACGAACCATATATATAAGAAATGGTCCATCCAATTATAGACCTATGCAAACTTTCAGGTTATTTTTCTTCCTTATGGGATCCCTACCTCTCACAACTTTTCGAAAAGGTCAAGATACTTGCCAATTAGTTATGCAGAACTAGTCTTAACAATTGTAAAATGCATATAGGGACTCAACATTGAGATGCAATGCAAGTTTATATTTTAAAGTCAAGTTCCTGCTTGTAATACCCAAAAAGGAAATTATCTTCCTTTTTTACTTCTGCCAATTCTTTTTTTTTTCATTCTGATAGTGTTCTTCTCTTTTCTTTTCTAGAGAACCAAAGTAGGGAAGAATAATATGAGGAGAAGGAAAAATAGGTTAGGGACTTCAAGTAAGTGTAAACTAAAAACTTCACAATAAAGGTACATCTGTTTTCATCAGCTTTTCCTTAAAAACTATCAAGGATTGCATCAATATCTATTTTAAATGATAATTGTACCAACCAGAGAGTGATCGGATTTACGAAGAAATAGTAGACATATTCAAATGGATGTTTTTATGTGCCCAGGTGCTTCAGAGGGATCCTTTACTTAGTATTGTGAAATATCAGAGGCACATAAGTTAATTTCATGCTATATCCCATTAATTGATGCATGTGTAGGTAAAGAAGCTGCTTCAATAGACCCTCGGCTTGATGATAAAAAAAGAACACTAATTAAAAAATAAGGTTACAACAACTAACACTTAACCTGCTTGCTTAACTTCTTCTAACCATTTTTAAAAATCTGAATTTTAAAAACTATTTGTCATCTCAAATGCACTCTAGTTAAGATTTGAAAAGAACAAGTTAGATTGTAGAAACAGATAGAAATACCTTAAACCCCCAAATCTTAAAAGGTGTATTCTGTCTAGGAACAATGATAATCAGGGCCTGCAACTTCTACTATAGCCTTTTCCCAATCCACTACCTATTAGATTTGGATGCTGCAGTTCCCATCCAAAAGAACCATAAAGATTGCATAGCTTCAAACCATTCCATAACTCCCACACTACCCCACCCACCTCTTCTGCAAAACATACATAATAAAAAAAGAAAAAAATATATCACTGAAGCAACTCAAAACATGCACAACCAAATACAAATTAGAGAAACATGATAGAAAATCTAACTAATAAGACCTGCTTCAATCTTTTTGGTAGGAATGGCAGATGTTTTGATGGAATCTCAACTTCAAACCCCACCCTTTTTTATAATTGTTGTCTAGGGTAGCATCGACGCACCTCAACTAATTCCATTGGAGATCTGCCAACTCCCACCAAAAACATGTACCAGGTAACTAAAACATCACTCTTATAGCTAGATATCTAATTAACTTGATTAACTAATGGTTATCTATGTTAAGTACACACCCCAGATAAGTTTTTGTTTTTTCCTAGTTCCTTGAATCTGAATCTATGTACTGGAGAGCTAATACATCTCTTTTATGATTTTTGCATCTTTGTTTATGCCATTAACGAGTATACTCAGCTTCATTTAAAAAACAAAACAATACATAAAAGAATAAGAGAAGCTCACAAAACAAGGGATAACTTGGATTCCTAGTATCTACACCGAACAAGTAATTTCATAAACATGGGTCTTCTAGTTAATCCTTTATTTATTTCTGCCCCCATACCACACCCCCAAAGTTTTAAGAAGCTAAGGTTCTGTTGCACCTTGCCCAGTCCAGCCACACTTAAAGATTGTCACTCCCTGCCCCTTATAGCAGTAAACCCATCCCACTCTGAACCTAGTAAACCCTATTAGAATTCCTAGTTGATAAACGATAGAGATACAGTAATTAACCATAAAAAATTGTCAAATTTCATAGTAAATTATCGAGTTATACAAATTAAAAAAATGACAAATTTTGATAGAATAAAGTAGGAAGAATATAAGAATAGCTCGAATAGTCGAGCAATAAAACTAATTAAGAATAATTTGGAATGAAAAGAGAATGAATAGAAGGAATAGAACCGTACCTAGAACCGTACCTTGAATTCGCGAGAGATATAAAATAGAGATTAGGGCAAATTTTAGCCACAATTAACTCAAGTAATTGAAGACATAATTGGTAAGTTTTCTCCCTTACTCGTTATACATCTGAAAATTACTACATATATTTAATGAAGCCCTAGCTAAATCTGTGACCAGCCATGAGGGAGAAAGTAATAGCAGTATACGACGTATAGCTAGAGAGCGAAAGGAAAGGCGAGTATATTCAATAAAGCTCTAGGTTATTCTGCGACCAGCCACTTAAAAGAGAAAGGAACAACAGTTCATTTACATACGACGTATAACTAGAGAGAGAAAGGAAAAAAATGGTAAATTTATAAAAAGAACCTAAGGAAAAGGCACGTAAATTAATATATTTAGTGAAATAAAAATAAATTATGAATATTTTAATATATTTTGGTGTTAGTTTTTTCCCGCTCAAAGCTTTAATTTACAATTTGGGACCAGTTAAAAAAATTTAAGCGACTAAATTTTTTACCTTCGCAATAAAGTATAGTATTAAGGACCAACGTATAATCTCATCCTAATACATATACTTTTAAAGATGAGATTATTAATTCATCCCTAAATGTTGGTCATCATAAAGAAATTTCCTGTAGTGCTCATAGTTCATAACAATAATTTACATTCAATTATCATAACCCGGGCATTATTTGCTCCCAGGAAGACATAATCGAAGACTTATTAAATATTGTAATCTTAACCACAATAGTAACTTTAAGTTGGTAGTTCTATTTTATTTTGATCTATGAACTTTCCAAACCAATCCCTCATTTTAATTCATGCAATTTACTTGTTTTACACTACAAGCATACACATAGATACTATTAACACCTATAGAGTTTAAAGACTAGACTCATTTCTCAAGGATTCAACCTCAACATGAGTTGAGCTTTATTGACAACGATTATCCTATATCAAAACTATGGTATAGGTGTGCGCAATTAGTCTGAAGAGATGAGCTGTTAGATGTTCTCTTCTCATTTGCCGGAATAAACAAAAGGTACCCTCTTTCTGTGTCAATCTTATCAAGTAAGTAAAAATTAAATCAAAGCCTTTAATAAACCTACGGTAGTAGCTAGGCAAAGCCACAAATATAAAAAATAAATCAAAACCTTTAACAAACCTACGGTAGTAGCAAGCCAAACCCACAAATATGTGGACTTCTATTATTATACTTGGACTATCCTAATTCTTAACCACCTTAATCTTTTGAAGATCTACTAGTACCATTTTTTGAAAAACTACATGTCACAAGGACACAAAATATATCCAAAAATCACAAATGGAGAATTTTACATAAAGTTTATTCTTTTTCAACAAATCCAAAACAATACACAAATCATGCTCTTCTTTACTCTTGGAATACACCAAAATATCATCAATAAACACTTAAGGAATTAATCCTTCTAGAAGGACTTAAAGACACTATTCATCAAACTCATAAATGCCATAGGTACATTAGTATACCCAAATGGTATCACTAGAAAGTCATATGCATGTAATAAGTTCAAAAGGTTCTCTTAGGAATATCTTTAGGTTGGATTTTCAACTGATAGTACCCCAATCTTAGACAATACTACTACACACTATAATTAATCAGATAATTCATCTATCTTGGGAAACAATTACTTATTATGGATGGTAAACTTATTTAATTACCCATAATCTATGAACATTTGAAGACTACCATCTTTCTTCTTATGAAATAAAACTGGAGAAACCCTAGATGAAGCACTAGGACCAATACAACCTTTATTAGAAAACACTTATAACTAAGCATTGAGCTCTCTCAACTCTACTAGAGCCATCATATAGAAAGAAATATAAACAGGGTGAGTGACCTCTCTAACTTAATACAAAAGTAAATATTATGACTCGGAGGCATACTAGGCAAATCAGTAGGGAACACTTCTTGAAACTCTAGCACAATAGAAACTGACTCAAGAGATGGGACTTCAGCAATAGTGCACTGAGATGAGATAAGAAAGCTAAATACCCCTTCCATAATAACTTCTTGGCACGAATAAAAGTAATGAGTTTCACAAAAGTAGATTTATAGTAACCCTCTTACCTTGCCTTTCAATCCCTATAATAGATAAAGTTACATCTTGTCATTACAATTTAAAACGGAAAAATAAGTAGACAAATAAGTCATACCAAGAATAATATCAAAGTCTAGCATATCAAATATCACCAAGTCAACATAAGTTTTAAAACCCATGAACACTACTAACTATTCACGATAAAATTGAGTTACTATATTAGAATCCTCAACAGGAGTGGACACATAAATAGGTGCACTAATCATGTCATATGCCATATTCAATCCCAAAGCAAATCTAACAGATACATATGAAAAGGTAGAACCCGAATTAAATAAAACTGAAGCCATTGGATCACAAATAAGAATAGTACATGTGATAAAAAAATTAAATAGTTCAACCTCAGATTTTTTGGGGAAGGCATAATAATGCACCCTATCATTAATTTGGCGACCCCCATAATCGTTGTGCACCATTACTACCGGCATTTCCACCTACTTTATTACTGATAATTCTCAAATAACACTCTTTAATATGTGTACCGGATGTTGTCAATTTATATTTTACCCTACAAATATTTGAGGTCAAACTACAAGGAATGAAGGCACGAAATTAAATTAAGTCAAGAGAAGTTGACCCA
The DNA here is from genome assembly GCA_030864225.1 of Capsicum baccatum var. pendulum. Lineage (NCBI taxonomy): Eukaryota > Viridiplantae > Streptophyta > Magnoliopsida > Solanales > Solanaceae > Capsicum > Capsicum baccatum. The sequence goes on from CM061560.1 coordinate 167,165,784, forward strand.
AAATATGTATAAAACAACATAAATGTAAAATGGGGATTTATTGGAATGTTCTTAAAGTAATAATTTCTTTTCTTTTAGAATACTATCTTGAGGATAAAAGTACTTGGACTATAATTAGTTGAAAGTGACCCACCCTGGCACTAATGGGGGAATACCAAATGAACTCATAGTGGGACCCTCCAAATGGGTCAACAGACAAATCAACAATCCCTCCAAGATTGAGCTAGAAAAGCTCTAAGGAGCAGGAGTAAAACTCATGGCTCAAACCTACTCAACACGAGGCTCAGAGGAGAGTCTAATAGCAATACTCCTATAAGGGGATGATCCATGAGCTTGTCTACTTTATCTAGTCCATCCTCGACTTGAGGTCCTCTCTCTGGGTGAAGGATCCATATCTTTGATTATGCTGAACCTAGTTGATGCCATCTACGTAAAAGGAGTGAAACGTAACTCAAAACACTTGGTATGAAAGAAATTTGCACGATAATGAACAAAATAAGAGAAGTTTCCTAAAGAAATCCTATAACCTCTCAAAGATAAATACCGACATCTATTTAATAATCCGTGAGACTATATTAGATATCCCATTTTTATACCATTGAGACCAATGAAACTAGGCTGCTTTGGTACCAATTTGTCATGATCTAAAATCCAAAGGATTATAATGTTACTTGTTGGAACAACTCTTTACAAGTAAGACTATCACCCTAACCAAATGGAATATATAAGATATAAAAATATAAGAGAAACTCTATCTCAAAAATAAAAGTAAAGACATAGTCCATAGAGAAGGTAGTAGATGACATTAAGAAACTTGAAAATCATTAAATACCATGAAAGATCCAATAATCTCTCGAGTCAAGCAATGCGGAGCACACCCAAACCTAGATCTATACCAAAAAGTACTGTAGGAGTAAGTACGATCCACTTATACTCTATAGATATCATAGGATGAAAGTATACATTATATCACATCTATGTATAAATAGAGAATACCATGTATATACAGGATAGTCAAGCATAAGTAAGGATATAGAGTAGGTAGATATATAACAAGTCTATAGGTAAATTCAGTCACAACATCAACACAATAAAGCAAATGCAATGTATAAGGTGATTATTCTGATAAGGATGATGATGTGATGATGATTATAATGCACGAGGTTGGCACACAACCTTAAGGTAGGCATATAGCCTTGAGGTTGTCACACATCTTTGAGGTTGGCACATACCCTGAAGGATGACGTATAGCCTTAAAGTATGCACACTGCCTTGAGGTTGACACAAAGTCATTGTGTCTTCTGCTTTATAATCCTTTGGAAAAGGTCTACAATATCTAATTTTTGATACCAATATATGGTATTTCCAGAGTTTCCAAATCACATACATAATACAAGACACAAATCAACTACACAGACATGACAATAAGTTAATGTAAAGAAATAAAATTAAAAACTGAAATGATGTAATGATAACATGAGAATGATGATGTAAAGTTCACAACTATTCAAAATAAGTATTTCCACAACCAATCCATATGTTATGTCTCCACAACTACGCCATATGATGTATTTTAAAAACAAACCACAATGTTACAATTCCATACCTATGTGAGCCAATATCAACTCATTATTTTCATTATCCATAAATTTTTCACATGATTTATATGCCCACAAAGTATGAATATATCAGAATATGATAAAGGCACTACTATAGGCATTTCTAACAACACAATATAATTATTCACATGTATTTTAAGCTATCAACATCACATAAGACCCTGCTCGATCACACGTATCACATGATATCACATATTTTAAAATTACACCACATTCAGTCCCCCACACGGGTACAACATCAAGATAGTAATATTTCATGATAAGTTGCCACCCTTAACATGAATTTTGATATACAAATTAACTACCTATTCCAGTCTGTAGAGTTAAGAAATAACCTACCACGAATGCTAAAACTGGTCAGCTACCCTTTGAGCCCATGAACTATTTTCTCACGAACAATCATAAAATCAACTAAAACCATGAAATATAGAATCTAAGTGTCAAAATAAAGTCGATGATACCTATATTGCCTACTTTTAGTTTGGGGTCAAAATGAACCCCCAAAATAAATTTTCAACAAGGAAGGGCAAAATCATTACTTTACTTCAAAATATGTTTCCCGAAACTTTAGGAATCTATGGTTGAAAATCTAAGTCAAATCAAGTTAAATATGAGTTTCAAATCAAAGAAAAACTATTTTCAACCTTTATCGAGTAAAACCTTTGAAGTCCAAGAAAACCTATTTCAACCTTTACCTGGCAAAACCTTTGAAATCCACTAGTAATTATAGGATTAAACACATTATAAAAGTGAAAATAAGTAAATTTAGGGATAAATCAAGTAATAAGATTTTTTGGGTCTTGAACAATAAATCAATAATTATAGTAAGAAAAGGATAAAATGTCAACATAATAGAATCAAGAAATTGATGGTAATTATAAGACCCCACAAAATTTTTAGCTTAAATAAGTACTTTAGGCTTGACAAGGGATCCTGGACTTAGAATATTTTAGTTAAGTGTTCAGACTTAATGTTATTTTATCCTTCAAAAGTTGGCAATCTTATTTCGTAACCTTTATATCCATTAAATGCAGATATTTTAGTTCATTCATGATTAGGAATATCAATTGGTATTTTCAGACAAGTTTTAGATTTTTTGGACCTGGTTTAGATCATGTTTGATTGCCTAAAATAGTGGGTAATCGCGATCTCGACGCGTCCCGTCGACCATCATGTTGATAAGATAGTTTTTCCCAGCTTCAATACAAATTATAGTGAATCGATGTAGAATTGACATGGCACATTGGCTATCGCATTGATGCCAATAATGCAGTGCGTCGACCTACTCATCGGGTAACACAGTTTTACGTCATTAAAAGACCGCATCCTTGGGGATATTTGGGTCTTTTCCCACATCCTTTAGCCCCAAAAACATGAAATTAAGCCTTTTGGAGAGCAACTATATTCATTCTTTCATAAATTTCTCAATAACAAGAACCCTAGGTGTTTAAATTTCAAATCAAAAGCACAAGAACTCACCCTTAAATTTTAGAAATTCTCCAACTAAGGTATGTGAAGTGTTCACCCAAGGGTTCCTTCTACCCTTGGAGTCATTGCTATAGTACGGTCAGTAACAGTCTAGTCTTGCCTAGTACAGTTTAGAATTCAGTTCAATGTCAATTCAGTTGGGAGTAAAATTCAGCATCGAGTGAGCCCAAAAATAGGGACTAACCTACCAGTAGAGGGTAAAATCCTTAGAAGTAGTCCTTGCATTCCATATCTACGTAGCCATCATAGGTTGAGACATCAACCTTCCAGTTGAGGGTTGATAAGGTAATCTACCTTCCAGTTGAGAGCACCACCATTCTTGTTTAGAGTACCTGGCAGATAAGGGTGACTCAACACTTATCCTTACCTGTGACATAGTATTGAAACCCTTCCAACTGTGGTTATAGGTTGGACCCAAAATCAGTTAGAGAAGGGGAATGTCGGTTAGATAATTACTTCCTACAGTGTTAGTTTTGATTCAGTCTCAGTATAAAACTCTGTTCAGTTCTACAGATTTAGTATTGTCAGGCATAGTCACTCAGCTCAGTACTGGACTCAGTATAGTTCCACAAAATCAAGACTATCAGATAAAGTCATTCAGTTACCAGTAATCCAATATTTAGTATTATTATGATCTCAATATAGTTGACTTATTCATGCATGTACTCTCATTCAGTCATACTCATGATATTTTGTTAGTATTGTTAGTGCATATGAACCCATACATTTCACCCTACCTCAATGAGTATACCAGTACATTCAAAGTACTGAAGCATGATTTTCTTTTATGCTTTGATGTTTTATATCATAGGTTCAGACGCACGGGCTGTAGATCACATATAGCAGTTCAGATTTCTAGTAGTCAGCATAATGGTGAGTCCTTATAGTTCGAGGACATGTTTTTTTTAGTATTTCAGTATTAGTTTCACTAGTCGGATTTAGTTAGGGACTTGTCCTATCAACTCCATAGTTTAGATAGTTTGGAGGCTTTTATGACTAGAGTATTTTTAGACAGTTGTTCAGTACTTATTTTTAGTTTTGGTATTTTGATACCGTATTCATATTTATTTATAGATTTAAACTTTATGGCATATGTTGTCTTCTATTTCTATAATTATTACAATATTTATTGCACAGTTATTGTAGCAGGTGCCTGTCATGGGTTAGCTTTTGGTCCTTTGGGATTTGAGTATCATGTAGCATCTAGGGTATAGAATCAAAGTATTACAAACTTGGTATCAGAACATAAGGTTCAACAGTGTCCTAGAAAGTCTAAAAGTTGTATCTAGTAGAGTCTTATGTATGGGTGTGTTGTGTGCCATATTTATGGATAGGAGGTGATGATAGGCGAATTTACACGCCTATATCAATATATTTTGCCCATATTTTAGCCTAGTTTTGAGAACAAAATTATAGATTTCATGCACTTTTAGTCCTTTTTCCTGTAAGTGAGCTAACGAACATGATTAGCAAAGTTTTAGGTATAAATGATGCAGAATTCAGCATTTTATGGCTTACTTGACGCCAAAGAAAGCTCACGAAGGAAGGGAAGGAAGTTTACACGCCCAAGGACCAAAAATGCTGCATGGAAAAGCTGTCCCGGGCTAAAACAACATTTCTGAAGACTTTGGGGACTTGCAGTAACTTAGTTGGATTTGGACAATGATACATTATCCTAGTACAATTGGGTTATGTATTTCATTAGTTTATTTGGATTATGATAATATTACATTAACCTAGTATATTTGGGTTATGTATTCCATTAGTTTAGTAGGATTTGGTTAGATATTTATTTACCTAGTAGGATTAGGATATGGGTATTATAAATACCCTATCATGCTAGAGATTTTTAATTCATTCTTCAACTATCCTTCTATTCTACAATTCTACAACTCTTCTAATCTTTCCATCAATTCAATTTTTCTTCTATTCATCTATTCTTAATTTCCGCAACAAGAGAATCGTTACTTTTACCTTGGAATTCATGCCTCACGCCTACCACTTGTGCTACACGAAAATCATCAATCTTGTGGTATAACAACAATGTCAATCGTGTTCTCCTTCGCATTCATGGGTAACTAAACCTCTCTGTTGGGGTTATGGAAGCCGAATGAGATACTATCTATTGCTGTGAGTTTGTGAGTTCATGACACGTATACTGCTTATATCATTATTCTCTTCATCTTAATCTACATTTTTTGTGGTTGCAAACGCAAGAATACGCCAGTAAAACATTTAACTTGTTCGAAAGAAAGGTTATTTGTCTGGAAAAGAGATAGTGTCAAGGTAGTAGGACACCCTTTCCTATTAAAAAGCTAGTGCCATAACTGGACTAACCTCTTGGAGAATTCGTACCGTTAGACACGCTTTAAGCTCGAAAGAGTTAAAGTGAAATAATCCTCGAATAGGTCGAAAGACGCCTGGATTTACCATCGAATACAATTCTCTATAAGCAGTTGCATGTCAGAATTCTACATACTCATAGCCAATAGAGACGTATACCTCAGAAGGTGGACATAACCCCAACGCTTCAATACTCATTGTTTCACAACCCACAAATTACTCTCTTTTTACTTTGCTATTTTCAGCTTTTGCTTTAATATTTTGTTTACATTACTTGCACGACAAGAATCCCCCCTTTTTACGAGACTTGCACCAAAAGTTTAGTAATTTTGCTTACTTGTTGGCCAATCTATTCCCTGAGGGATCGATACCCAACCCAGGTTGGGTTCTATATTTGCTAACGACCGCTTTACACTCCTACGAGAGCTGTAGATTGAGCGTTATCAGGAGGCTACAAGATTTTTTAGTAAAAGTTTCCCTTCTTTCAGTATTCATGTCATGCAAGTGAGCATGAGCTCCAGTTAAATTCCCAGTCTAAACCTTTCTCTTCATTTTACAAAAATATACCTCCAAAGAGGACTAAGGAAAGTGGAATGAAGATTATCCAGAACCCCAACCCATCCAGCCAGATCCACTGGATGAATAGGTCTAACATGCTGAGTTCAGAGCAACCTTCACCACCTTAGCTCATTCTCTGGAAGCCCAAAATGAATGAACAGCCACCATTTTGGCCAACCCAATGTCCAATACTGCTGCTTTTAGGATTCAGGACTTCACCTGAATGAACCTTCCAATGTTTATCAGGTCTAAATCAAATAAGGACCCTCATGAATTTCTTGATCAGGTGTAGAAGGTTACTGATATTATGGGGGTGATTGTTGTTGAGAGTTCTAATTTGGCCGTATATCAGTTTAGGATATGGCTCACTAATAGTTTAAATAGTAGAAGGCATAGAGGGCCATATATGCAGGGCCCATAAAGTGAGAAGAGTTTTCCACTGCTTTTTGGGATAGGTTCATCCCACTGGAGTTGAGGGAAGTGAAGGTTCTAGAATTTATTAAGATGAAGTAGGGCAACATGATAGTGAAAGAGTATTCTCTTAAGTTAAGTCAATTAGCTAGATATACTCCTCATGTGTTGGCAAATAGTAGATCTCGAATGAGTAAGTTTGTGTCAGGGGTGTCTAGAAGCATGGTTAAGGAGTTTAGGACCGCAATGATTATTAAGGAGATGGACAAATCTAGGTTCATGGTGTATGCTCAGCAGATAGAAGAGGCCAAGAATAAAGAGAAGGAGAGGGAGAACAAGAGAGCAAGAATAAGTAGTTTCAACTTCGCTCAGCCTAAGTCAGAAGGTAGGAATCGTTCTTAGTTCCACCTGAAATCTTTAGTCCCAGCTCCATCCTCAGCCAGTGCTTCTATGCCAAAATTTAGAGATGGAAATAGGTATAGGGCACCAATCCCTAAAACCCCGGGCAGTGTTAGCAGTGCCTGAATCTATCCCCTTTGTCAGAAGTATATCAGAAACCACCAGGGCATCTATAAAACTAGTAGCGATATATGTTTTGTGTGTGGTAAGCCAGGACATAGAGTTTGAGATGGTCCTTAGTCAGGTTCTCAAGGTCAGAATAATCGTCCCCCAGCTCAGTTTGGTCGCCCAAATTAGAAAGGTACTACTTCCAGTGCCACTAGTGGGCAACACCCAAACAGACTCTATTCTCTTTAGTCCTAACAGGATTAGGAGAGTTCTCTTGATGTAGTCATTGGTATGTTACAAGTTTTCCAGTTAAATGTTTACGCTTTGCTAGATCTAGGAGCTTCTTTGTCCTTTGTTACTCCTTATATAGCTGTCAATTTTAAAGTTAGTCCAAAAATCCTAGAAGAACCGTTCTCAGTCTCTACCAAAGTGGGTAAATCTACCATAGCCCAGTGGGTATACAGGAACTGTCTGGTTATGATATCTCAAGAAATTACTTTAGCAGGCTTAGTCGAATTAGAGATGACTAATTTTGATGTCATTCTCGGCATGTATTAGGTTTATTCCTGTTATGCCTCAGTAGACTAAAGAAATAAAATTTTCTAGTTTCAGTTTCAAAATGAACCTGTTCTAGAGTGGAGGGGTAGTCTTCGGCACTTTAGGGTCAGCTTGTTTCTTACCTTCGAGCTAGAAAAATGATATCTAAAGGATGTGTCTACCATCTTTTTCAAGTCCAGGACTCTAGTTTAGAAACCCTTACTCTTGAGTCAGTGTCAATAGCATGTGAATTCCCAGTTGTATTTCCCGACGATCTTCCAGGAGTTTCTCTCGAAAGGGAAATTGATTTCAGAATCGATCATCTCCCAAATACTCAGCCCATATCTATCTTGCCATAAAGAATGGCTCCAGGAGAACTTTAAGAATTGAAAGAACAGTAAAAGTATCTCTTAGATAAGGGATTCATCAGACCCAGTGTGTCCTTGTGGGGTGCACCAGTTTTATTTATGTGTAAGAAAGGTGGTTCCCTCAAAATATTTATTGACTATCATCAGTTAAATAAAGTGATAGTCAAGAATAAGTATCCACACCCCAGAATCAATGACTTATTTGACCAACTTCAGGGTTCTAGTTATTTCTCCAAAATAGACCTCAAATCAGGCTATTATCAGCTCAGAGCTAGGGAGTGTTACATCCCAAAAACATCTTTAAGAACTCGGTATGGTCACTTTGAATTCTTAGTCATGTCCTTTGGACTTACTAATGCCCCAAAAGCTTTCATGGACTTGACGAATCTTGTGTTCAAGTAGTACTTGGAAATATTTGTCATAGTCTTCATAGATGATGTTCTCGTCTACTCCCATAGTGAATGTGATCATGTATACTATCTCATAATGGTAATGCAGACTCTTAGAAATCATCAGTTATTTTCCAAATTAAGTAAGTGTGAATTTTGGCTAAGGTCAGTAGATTTTCTTGGCTATATAATTTTCGGTGATGGCATTACAGTTGATCCCCAAAAGACCAAAACAATATGAAACTGGACCAGGCCTATCTTTCCATCAGATATCAGAAGTTTCTTCAGTTTTTCCAGCTATTCCACTATGTACAGATTGACTTAGAAGAAAGTTACATTCAAGTGGCCAGATTTTTATGAGAAGAGTTTTCAGGAGTTGAAGACTCGACTCACTATAACTCTAGTTTTGACTTTACCAGATGGTTCAGACAGCTTTATTATGTATTTTGATGCTTCTATAGTAAGCTTGGGGTATGTTCTGATGTAGAGAGGTAAGGTCATAGCCTATGCCTCTAGGAAGCTTAAACCCATGAGAACAATTACCCTACTAATGATCTTGAGTTAGCAGCAATAGTATTTTTCTTAAAGATTTGGAGGAACAATTTATATGGTGTGCACATTGATGTGTTCACTGACCATAAGAACCTACAGTTTGTACTCTATCACAAAGGCCTAGAATTCTATTAAAGAAGGTGGTTGGAGTTATTGAAAGACTATAATATGAGTGTCCTATTTCATCCGGGTAAGGCCGATATAGTGGCTGACGCTCTCAGTAGAATATCTATGGGTAGTATTACTCATGTTGAGGATATTAAGAAGATGTTAGATCAGCAAGTTCATCAGCTAGCTCCACTAGGTGTCCACTTAGTCAATTCAGCAAAAGATACTGTATGGGTGCAGAGTGTTTTATAATCATCCCTAGTTTTTGATGTGAAGGAAAAATGGGATAGAAATCCCAGTCTAGTCAAGTTGAAAAAACAAGTCTGAGATTAGAAGAAAGATGTTTTCTCTAAAGGGGGAGATGGTATTTTGCATTTTCAGGGTTGACTATGTGTGCAAGGTGTAGATAACTTGAGGCAGCAAATTCTTACAGAAGTGTATGGTGTCTACTAATCTATTCATCTAGGGGTCACTAAGATGTACCGTGATTTTTGGTTGATCTATTGGTCAAGTAGGATAATGAGAGATATTACAGAGTTTGTGGCTAAGTGCTCAATAAGCCTACACGTTAAGATTTAGCATCAGAAGCCTAGTAGGTCCATATAGGAGTTCAACATTCCTACTTGGAAATGGGAAGAAGTGAACATGGACTTTGTGATGGGTTTTCCTCTTACTTGTCATCAGCATGATTCAGTTTGGGTGATTGTAGACAAGATGACTAAATCAACTCATTTTCTACCAGTACACACCTCTTACTCAGCCGAGGATAATGTCAAACTCTATATTAGAGGGTTGGTCAAATTATAGGGTGTTCCATTGTCCATCATCTCAGATAGAGGTATCCATTTCACCTCTCATTTCTTGAAAGCATTCAAAAAGGGTCTTGGTACCCGAGTTTACCTCAGTACAACTTTTCATCCTTAGATAGATGGTGAAGCAGAAAGGACCATTCAAACTTTAGAGCATATGCTACGAGCATGTGCGATAGACTTTAAAAATAGTTGGAATGACCACTTGCCTTTGAATGAATTTACATCAATAACTATCATTCTAGTATTCAAATGGCTCCGATTAAGGCGCTTTATGAGAGGAGGTGTAGATATTCTATTGGTTGGTTTGAAGTGGGTTAGGTCACATTTATGGGGCTTGACTTCGTATTTGATACCTTAGAGAAAGTCCAGTTGATCAAGAAAAGACTTAAAATAGCTCAGAGCCGATAGAAATAATACAAAGATGTGCGTAGAAAAGATCTCAAGTTCAAGATTGGTGGCTATGTGTACTTAAAGATCTCTCCTATGAAAGAAGTGAAGTGGTTTGGCAAGAAGGGGAAACTCATTCCCCGATATATCGATCCTTACCAAATTTTCATCTATTTTGAAAAGGTAGATTACAAGATTAAGTTTCCTATAGATCAATCTTAGATCCATCCAATGTTACATGTTTTCTTGCAAAAGAAATGAATAGTTGAACCAGCAACCATAATCTTACAAAGAGATTCCAGTTGAAATCCTTGATTATCAAATTCGCAGACTAAGGAACAAAAAAGTCCCTCTAGTCAAAGTTCTTTGTCAGAATCAGTCCGTTGAGGGAGCTACTTGGGAAGCAGAAGTAGATATACGGACCAAGTATCCTCACCTGTTCTCTGCAAACTCAGATTTAGCTCAAGGTAATAATTTTCCTTAAGCTTATTCAGTTTCATATTCATATTTCACTTACAAACTTGGTATCAGTTACCATTGCATGTTCAATTATATGTCCATGAGTCAGTTCAGTCATGTATTCATGCATCTGATATGCATGTTTAGTATGATAATTTAGTGAATCCGTGATCTCATTCATGAAACCATGCTTTAGTTGTGCATTCCTAGTGTCTAAGTCCAGTCTCTTAGTATTCTCAGTCTTAGCAGTTTTATTCAAGGACGAATGTTTCCAAAGGGAAGATAATGTAAGATCCCGCAAAAATTTTAGCTTCAATCAGTCTTTTAGGCTCGACAAGGGGTCCTAAACTTAGAATATTTTAGCTAAGTATTCAAACTTAGTATTATTTTAGCCTTAGAAAGTTGGAAATATTATTTTGCAACCTTTTCATCCATTAAATATCGATATATGAGTTAATTCATGATCAAGAATATCAAGAGGTGTTTTCGAACAAGTTTTGGATTTCTTAGACCTCGTTTAGATGATGTTTGAGTACCTAAAATAGTGGGTTGATGCGATCTTGATGCGTTGCATCAACCATCGAGTCGATAAAATAGTTTTTTCTAGCTTCCGTGCAAATTCCAATATACCAACACAGACTTGATGCGATGCATTGGCTATTGTGTCGATGCCAATGACGCGGTGCATCAGCCTGTGCGTCGACTAACACAATTTTTAGTCATTAAAAGACGGTATCCTTGGGGGCATTTGGGTCTTTTTCCACATCTTTTAGCTCCCTAAAATACAAAATTAAGTTTTTTGGAGAGCTACTATACTCATTCTTTCATAAATTGCTTAAGAACAAGAACCCTAGGTGTTCAAATTTCAAATCAAGAACTCACCATTAACTATCTGAAATTCATCAACTAAGGTATGTGAAGTGTTCATCCAAGGGTTGCTTACACCCTTGGAGTCCAAGGAAATCTTTTAAAGTTCATGTAAAGTGATTTCATGATTCATACGATTTGAATTATAGTGTATTTATGATTTATGGAAAGATTGATATAGAGTTAATTGATATGTGTTGTTTATCATGTGAATTCATGTTGAAACTCTTGAAATTATCTTATTGGAATCACGATACCTATATATTGTTTTAGTAGTATGTGCATATATTATGCCCCACAAGTGTTTGATGTATTGTCCATGTGAGTTGAATAGTGAAATTACATCATGTTAGCATGTATATACAAGTTCATGTTATGCAAGTATTTGCTTGAATGCCCAAATGAATGAATGATGACTAAGTAGTTAATTACCATGTATCAAGATTATGCCATGTCTTTTATGTTTATTCTATCATGTACTGGGGGTATTTAATACCCGATAACTTAGCCACTTGTCTAGAGCCATGGTTTGTCACGGAGTGGAATCGGTTCTATCTCGATCAGTAGAATTCAATCAGTTAACAAAATTCAGTAGTCTCTTATCATTCCATAGAACTCAGTGAACTCAGTTCATCTCAGTTATATAGTATGATTAGTAATAGTCTAGTCTAGCCTAGTACAGTTTAGAATTTAGTTTAGTGTCTATTCAGTTGGGAGTTAAATTCAGCACCGAGTGAGCCCAAGGATGGGGACTCACCTGCCAGTAGAGGGTGAAATCCTTAGAAGTAGTCTTTGCATTCCAGAACTACGTAGGCAACGTAGGTTTAGACATCAACCTGCCAGTTAAGGGTTGATGAGGTGATCTACCTGTAAGTTGAGGGTGCCACCATTATCATTCAGAGTACCTGCTAGATGAGGGTGACTTAACACTAGTCCTTACCCGTGGAATGGTATTGACACCCTTCCAACTAGGGTTACAGGTTAGACCCCAAATCAGTTAGAAGAGAGAATATCGGTTAGATGATTACTTTCCATAGTCTTAGTTTCAGATTCAGTCTCAGTATGGAACTCAATTCATTTCCGCAGATTCAGAACTATCAGGCACAGTCACTCTGCTCAGTATGGTACTCGTTATTGTTCCATAGAGTCAATACTGTCAGATACAGTGATTCAGTTACCAGTAATCCAATATTCGGTGTTATTATGATCTCAGTAAAGTTTACATATTCATGCATGTGCTCTCATTCAGTCATACTCATGATATTCAGTTAGTATTTTTCATGCATATGAACCCATACATTTTAGCCTACCTCACTAAGCATACCAGTACATACAAAGTACTAACGGATGCTTTTATTTTGAGCTATGATGTCTTATATCATAGGTTCTGATGCACGGGCTCCAGAGCACTCTTAGCAGTTCAGATTTTCAGCAGTCAACATAGTGGTGAGTACTCATAGTTCGAGGACATGGTGTTTTTAGTATTTTAGTATTATTTTTAGTAGTTGGAGTTATTTGGGGACTTGTCCCATCAACTCCACAGTTCAGACAGTTTAGAGGCTTTTCAGACTAGAGTATTTTCAGATATTTGTTCTATTTTTCAGTACTGATATTCAGTTTTTGTATTTTGATACCATATTCAGATTTATTTAAATATTTGAACCTTAAGAAATATGTTTTTGCTTATTTCTAAATTACTACAGTATTTATTACACAATTATTGCAGTAGGTACCAGTCATGGTTTAGCTTGTGGTCCTTTGAGATTATGAGCATTGTGTAGCGTCCGGGGTACAACCTCGAGGCATTACAGTAATATATCTTCCAAAGTACTCACTATCTTCACTTTTAATATCTCACACTATTTAAGGGTTTATCTCTCCAGAGACTAGGTGGAAAATATCCAAAATTGCAACCTAAAGGGTCTATTTATACCTATTTATAGTATCCAAGTAATGCTATCGTACTCTTAGGTGTGAAATCGCACTATCTGATCTCAGGAGCAGATATTGCGATCACAATCACCCCTTGTGCATTCATAATATTCTCTTTTGCACTAGATATTAGTTGAGTCCTTGGGATTCATTTGGAATTTGATTTATACAAAGGTACTATGTAAACCCACTAAATTCGATGTTTTATATGTGTTTACAAAGTTAGACTTTTGAAAAATCATCGTTTTCATGAAGTGAACTCCTAAAACTTGAAATCACAATTTTATAATTAAGGGTTGAATGATATTTAAAAGTCATCAAACTAAATCAAATATGTTACAACCCTAAAATTGATGTTTTTAGTTTGCTTGTTAAATGCATTCATTCGTTTATCACACGGATCAAAAGATATCCAAATAGATCCATAACAAGGCTCTCAAAGCTACCAAAAATCACAATATTACATAAATGGCACCAAAATGCATCGGATACCATGTCAATCACCCTCACACTCCAAAAATACCACAATGCAACTATAGAGGAGGGCTAAAATAGTCAAATCAAACAAAAATATATAATACACATATTTTATGAAATTTTTAGTCGTTAAAAGTACCTCATCATTTACCAAATTATTTTGATTATTCTCGGTGATGGATTTAACTTTGGCCTTTGTCTAGCTTGGTCGGCTGAAATTTGGGAAACCTAGTAACTGCTGCACAACCTCTTCTTCTTCCATTTCCCCTCACTCATCCTCAGTCTTTAATTGTGGACTCAATAATTTGAGCCACTAGATTAGGAACCTCAAATCTAGATCTATTAGTCTTGTTCTCAACATCAACGAGAAATAAGTTCAATAAGGTTAGATACCAATTTTGACAACCAAATACCAATTAGAACTGAGTCATAGCAACAAAGAAAGAAGAAAGTTAATTTTTTGTTAAAGTCTTATATCCTTTTGAACAAAATTAGATTTGTCTCCATATAATTTTGTAAGCCTCTGCTATCTCATTATGGTATTGTAAGATCAATAAATGTAACAACCTTTGTTGTGAATTTTATCTTTTACTATATTTGACTATTTTGCACTTCCTCGTAGTTTCTGTATGACTTATATAAATTATAGGTTTGGCTTGCATGGTCCCTAAAGAATTTGGATGTGGTTTAAGTAAGTTTGAGATTTTATGTAGACATAATAGTGATTAGATTAACTTCGGTAATATTTTGTGATCTAAGCATTAGATGATTATTCTTTTAGTTCAATTAGGTCCAAAATGCCGACCGCAGGTAGCATGGTTATTTTGGGTTTTGACCCTTTATTTAGAGTTTTAACCTCTTAGATATGAATCTAATTTAAATTGCCTAAAATGATCTTGGGGATTAAATTTTTAATAACAACCTCTTATGATAAATTTGATGGTTCCATTGATTCTGGAACATAGAATTTAGCCTAGTAGCATAGTTGAATTATTTTTATAGGGTCTTGATCCAATCTTGAAGGTCCATTTGGTGTTATTTAAGTCCCTTATGTCTCAACTGTATCTGATTTTTGGTGAAATTGCCTACATGACTTTCGGTCTTATTAGAGGTAGCTCAACTCAAACCTTTGGTCGCCATAGTAAAAGCCAACTAAACAAGCAGCATCGCCCTATCAATGGGTCTTCAATTATATGAAACCTCCTTATCGGCTAATCAACCACCAAAGTAATCAACCGTGTGGAAAATGACTATCACCTTAGTTATAGTTTGGCCTCTCAGACAATGTCACTCAGGTGACTATTTTGCACGTAGGAAACATCACTAGATGAAAATATTCCTTTTCTTATTTATTTCATCCTTCTATTTTAAAAACATTGAGAGCTTTATTCTTGGCGATTTTAAAGAGAAATTTCATCAGCCTTGCATTGGAAAACTCTAAACTCTTATTTTCATCATTTTTCATTGATTTTATCTTCAAAACCACTTTATAACTAAGATTTCAGACATGGATTTTGGAGAGTTTACCCGGTAAAGTAACAAAATTATTTTATTAAGTCCAATTACATCATATTTTTCAATAGGTTAGACCCCTTATAATATGGAAAAGATGATTCTTAAATAAAATTTCAATTTTACCCCATTTAATTTTGGGTTGATTTTTGGACCTAGAATGATAGAGATAATATGGGTATACTTGGTCTCCTTTTTGATTATAATTTTTATATATTTTGTCTATTCTAAATACAGTCATAAAGGAAATACTATGTGTTGAAGGTTCATGGATTTTTTTGGATTTTCAAATAGGTTATAAATTAACTTTCTTTAGACTTGAATTGTAGTAAATCATTCATGTAAAGTATTTTGTAGGTTGGGGATTTATTCGTGATTGTTATATTTTGAGTTAGTTATTTTATTCTGCTGCATGTGTGGGGTCTTGTATGAGTATTATTATTGACTTGATAATTTATTATTGTTGTGATTACTGTTTGGGGGCTTATGTGTATATTAAATATTATTTGGAAGATAATTATTTTTTTATTCCTGACTAGGGGTTGGTATTGGCTTGATCTTTAATTGAATTCATTAATATTGTGATGCTCTAGTGGGCTTGACTTGACATGCATTTAGTGTCTTACATGACTATTAATTATTATGTTGCCATGCAAAGGTTTATTTCATGTGTTACTTCAATATTGAGAAGATTTGTGCTTATTTAATACCATCATAAGATTTATTAATTATATAATATTTTTTTGGTTATGAGCATGTATCTTCATTTCAATAATCTATATACATGGAATCGAAACCACATAGGCATATTGATTTGAAAAGAATGAGACACTTTGTGAAGCCCTTAACTAATGAATGTACCAAAAAGGTCAATTGAGATATGAGATGGTGAATGTATATGAGTTCTGAACACCCTATGGTATCCTATCCTAGAAGCAATCACTCGAAAGGTGTATATGAGGTGACTTAAGACATTACATTATGACCATTGTATTACATTGCATCACTTGCATTTATTTATATGTTGTATGTCATGTATTTAGAATTTCGGATTATTTATACTCTATGTAGCCTATACTGATAATATACTTGTGAATTATTAGGAGATACAGTTTGAGCCACCTCAGGAACTTTTATAAATGCAGCTGGAAATGTATAAGAGCATATAAATCCTTAGTACAATGAAATACAAACTTTTTTCTAAGGATCTAGTCTATATATGTACAAGAGATTCTAATAAAAAGTAAGTACAATAAGATTAAGAAACAACTTCCACCAGAGGATTAGATTTGTAGTAGTTGATGATCAGTACCACTACTTTAAATAAGAACTTAAGGCAACATGCAATATACCTACACCCTCAAAAGGGAATGTAGCAAGAGTAGTACCAATACACTACACATACTGGTAGGAATCATCAACTATATAAAATTAGTTCACGTTACACCATATATAATCAACGAAATAGGATGAAAGTCTTATGGAATAACTTTAAATTATGAATCTTCCACCGCCTATACAACGCTTTCTCAATAAGTATAAAGTTTCACTTATCTTTCTATTTCTAGACATTCTATTACACTTATAAAAGTCCTTCAACTACTACCACAAATTAATATCAACAATTATTACTCTTGCATTATGCATCATCTATTAAAGTCTGTTCAATCACGACCCAAGTGAACCCAACAACAAGGTAAGATGATACACATATTTAATCTGAAAATATAAGAAAAAGTTACTAACCAGATCAACCATTGAGAAATAATCACATAAAATAAGTTTTCCGGCAGCATAAATCAATAGTCCACACAATAGGCAATAACCAAATATTTGATCACATCAAGACAATAATCAAGAATATATAAATTATCAAGTACACATATCATGTCACTAAACATGATATTATTAGCAATCATATGACTTACACATCATCTAGTAGATATATCAAGTCATCACAGAACCATGCTATGATAGCAGTTACACGACACATAAGTTGTCAAGTAGACATATAAAGTCATTATAGAATCATGCTATTATAAGAAGTCATAGCACATAGTATGGATTTTGTACACACTGAATGCATAATTCTATAACCTATTTACCTCATTATTCTTATTCTAACCATATATAAAATCATAACAAGCATGGATCTATATACACATTCTAAGAGGTTTTATTTCTACCAATACTCATGACCTATAGGGACACACTAGGTTCTATATAATATACCATTGTGGTATTTGATCCATATTTATAATATCATTTTGACATCATACTTAATTCATAATAATATTATATTGGTGTTATATCCAATGCACCATAACAATATCTTACTAGCGTGGTACCCGATATATATTAAAAATATCATACCAATGTTGTACCCTATCCATAATAAAATATTATACTAGCACGGTACCCAATCCACCATCATAATACTGCTTGTACATAAGCTTACATTGAACATAAGCCACTTATTAATAGGAAGGTATGTATATATAACTTTATCTTTCTCAACCTATCACAATGCGATCTCACACTGCTATCTCTTATAATAGTACAACAAGTAAACAAAATCTTACATGTGCACTTCAATATTCATATCTCAAATTCAAACAAGTTTCAACAATAAACAACTTATTTGTTCAAGTACTATCAATTCAACAAATTAATGAATAACAAGTTATGTCTAAACACCAATGATAATGCTATTCTATTAAGAAATATACAAGACATTATATGACGTCTAACTTCTTATAAATACTTTCAAACATCTTTCCATTTACCAACAACAACAATTATTCAAGGGACCATTATATCAACTTTTCAAGTATTAAATGCATCATTAACTACGTTTACTACATTTGTGAGTACAACTTCATTATCCATTTTTTAGATAAATTATTAACATTCAACGTATAAAAGCAATCCTAATCCACCCACTTTTAATAAGGGTTATAATTTATCATTAGACATCTTTATCCCTCAAAAATTTATGTTAAGATATTATTTTCCACTCAACATTTAAACCACATAAGCTAATCCCTAAAGAAGTGAACACACCACCAAGAACATACACATAACAAGGTTCAACAATTTCACAATTTCCATCATCCCATAATGTTTTTGATATCTTTGTTTATAGCTTACTTTGATACATAATATCTCTACTGTCACAACTATTAAGCCTATTGTCATTACCCAAGTTGATGACTAGCATTCACCTAACACTACCCATCTAACCAACCCTTACCAACTAAGTTTGACCCTTTACAAGTCACTTTTGTCTATTTCTTATATTGAAATAACCAAAACACAATAATAATCAACTTAAGTAAAATCTAATTTAATCAATAATTTGTGTCACACCCCATTTTTTTTCCGCATCCGCCCCCGCTAGGGAGTTGGTTTTAGAGAAAATGGGTTTTCCAAATTAAAGTGACGTTTTGAAAAAGGATTATTTTATTTACAGAGTCGCCACTTGGAATTGAGTTTGGGTGTTCCAAGTCACCTTATTGAATCCCTATTCAAAAGGAAATGACTCTTTAATTTTTTTTTTGGTCTGCAAATTAGAAATCAGGATAAGGAATTCTGTTGATCGAGGGGAAAATGTTAGGCACCCCTCGAGTCCTGTGGTTCTAGCACGGTTGCTTTAATGACTTACGTCTGGCTTAAATTAATTTTTTTTGTTTTGGATTTATAATATTTGTTAACCTAAAGGTTGTTTTCCTCCCGCTTTTAATTTATTTCAAATTATTTAAAAACTGCATTGATGTGTGGCTTACCGATAGTAGTACTTTTCGGCCTCACCACAAATTTTGAATATATTTCTCGCGCCTTCGTGGCCCTTATGGAGCGTCCCATATTTTCAAAATCTAAATAAGCACCTAATAGGTAAAATCTACCCAACCCAATGCAATCGGCTTCACATGGTAGGTTAATTTTATTATAATGAATAGCCGATAGCAGGGCTTTCCAACTTCATTGTTAATTTTCACTTGCATATGAAAAAAACTTAATTTTCTAAAGATCAAGAACTTAAATCTTTCTTTTCGAATTCGGTCACTCGCAAACGAGTTTTCCTCTCTTTTATCAATTATGACTTATGACGGATCTTAGATAAGTCCTCAATCCATTTCACTTATTTTCTACGATTGATTGGTAATTAGATCCTAAGATTGGTCTTAGTCTAGAGTATTAATAAAACATACTAATAAAAACACCTGTGGTAATTTTGATAAGCATTTTGACCACATCTTTTATGTGAGTAGCAAATTTATTTTTCAAAGGATCCACGTGACATCTTCTCTCTTAATTCTATTCTAACATTGGAACGTTAAAATAAAAATAGTAGAATATAATAGATAAATTTGACATTTCAACTAAAATGGATTAAAACATTAATATATTTATATTTATATTTTAAGAACGTAGTTATAAGCCTATTTAGTTGGATACCATATAATTTAATAAATACAAAAAAAAAAAGTCCTATATGTTTCAAGTCATCAATTTATAATAATGGGTAGGCATGCATGAAAACGAACATATGAACCTTCGGCTAATGCTCCAATCTCCTCCCTGCCAACTTCTATTAATGCAAAAGAAATAATAGCCTCTGTAGCAAAATATACCATAGCGTGCAAACATTAACAATATTTTTCACAAAGTGACAATGATGTATATTGATCACTGAAATAGAATTAAGACCCTCATGTTAACTTTGAAAATCTTAGACTTTGAATCAAATTAAGTTCTTAACCTATAATGGAATTCTAAATAAATTTAAATACCGCATTTTGTTCACAAACAGATAAAGAAACAAATTAAAGCCACCTTTTATTGATTAACATGACTTCTTTTAATTTTAGTCTAACAATCAAAACCCACGATTAGTCAAGGCATCACGTTTAAATTTTCTTTATCAACCCATTAACTTCTTAACATATTTACAATTTACAAATATAGAGATTCATGGTATATAAGTAAAGATAATGAAAGACAAATTGTTTAACGCAATCGAGCTTTAAAAATGAACAACACATAAATCATATAAATAATGTTATTTATGCTTTGATCCTCGATAAAACTTACAAAAAAAAATAATGATAACGAGTTGGATAAAACCCCGTGTGATGAAATAAGTTCAATATAGAAACAAGAAGGCCATTTACCGAAAACTCAAACGGAGATCCCGAACTCGCTTCCTTTATTTTTGTTTCTTTTGCTTTCTTGAGGTTTTCTTTCCTTTCTCTTGGTTTCTTTTCTGTTTCTTGATTTCTTTGGTTTCTTGGTTTCTTTTTCTCTCTTGATTTCTTTTTGCTTTGACTTTTTTCTTTTCTTTTCCGGTTGTTGTTGTTTTTTTTAAACGTTTTTTCTTCTTTTTTTTAAATCTTTTCTTTTCTCGTTTTTCTCTCTTTTTGTGTTCTAATTTTTTTTATTCTATGTATTTCTCTCAACTTTATTTTTCTCCCTTTCTTCCTTTTTGTGAAAATGCACTTCCCTCTCATCTTCTCTTTATGTGTGCATGTGTGTGTTTATATAGGGAGTGTGTAAGTGTGTAGTATGTTGGAGGTAATGGGAAAGTTAGGGGAATGTTGGAGGTAATGGGAAAGTTAGGGGACTGTTGGAGGTAATGAAAAAGTTAGGGGAATATTGGAGGTAATGGAAAAGTTAGGGGAATGTTGGAGGTAATGGGAAAGTTAGGGGAATATTGGAGGTAATGGGAAAGTTAGGGGAATGTTGGAGGTAATGGAAAAGTTAGGGGAATATTGGAGGTAATGGGAAAGTTAGGGGAATGTTGGAGGTAATGAGAAAGTTAGGTTTATTTATTTATTATTTTTTTTTAAAAAAATATTTTAAATAAAATAACGAAAATAAGTAAAAAAAATAAAAAAATAATAAAAAATAAAATTATTTAAAAATAATAAAATATAAGTAAGTTAAATAATTAATCTTAGAGCATGATTACGGAACATTAATATCACTAGATTATTTATTAAAAGTTGAAAGAGGAAAATAACATAATTTAATTAGTTTATTTATTTATTTATTTATTTATTTTAAATAAATAAAAACTTATCTAAAATGTGATTCTATTTTTTGTATTTTTTCAAAAATATTAACCAAACTCAAAAATAAGATAAACTTACAATATCTAATTTAGAATTAAATAAACAAATAAATTGAAATACTAAAATGGCGTAAAAACGCTAGGTTTGGTACAAAATTAGGTGTTTACAGAATGCCTCTCTTTGCTTGGAAATATGGAGAATTTTCAAGCAAAGAAGTAAACATGACTAATTTTGGTTCAACCATTTATTCAAAGCAGTGTAACCGGGCTTTGGTTTTAGACATCCTACATATCACGAGTTATATGAGAATCAGGTCACATGTAGTTCAAGTGGGTGTAAGAGTGAGTGGATGGATTAGAGAGTCGAGTCGAGGTCCCATCGAGTTTTCGGTTCGTGGCTCTTTTTATTACATCAGAAAAAAAAGAAAATGAAACTAAAAATGAAAGATACAAAATCCTATCTATTCTAATTGTCTTGATTCTCTTGCTTCAGATCTTCTTCTTGGATCTTCAGTTATCGCCTCACCTTCTTCTGGTGGGTACCTTGATCTCAAGATTTGATCTTGAAGTTAGGATTTGAGATTTGAACCAGCAACTTGGATTGAGTCATTGACACTCTGACAAAGAATAGTTCATAGAATACTTTGGATGCTTATTCTCCTTATCAGAAGCTAAAAAGATGTCTTTTGAGATGTTGGGCCGCTACAGACACAGAGCTGACTCTAACTATCTTCAACCTGATTATTCTTCTATATTCTGACCGGAGATAAAATTCCATTCTTGGATAAACCTGTGCTTCGCAGAAAACCTGCAAGCCATCAAAGAAGACGAAACAAAACAAAATTTTTTGCCCCAGTTTACACTAGGAAAATTTTGTGAGTTATTAGAAAAACTATAATCTAGTTTAAAAATAAATAAAAGAATGAATGGATATAAATTTAGGCTAGGAGAACGATAAGACAAGGACCCTATTCTTAATGATAGAACCAAAGGAAGTTATCCTAATGAATGCATGGGAAAGAATTAGAATTTTTTCTTATAAAAATATGATGCGGGATTGTCATTCCCTATGAAGACATGAAGAAGAAAAATAGGAAGATTTATTTTCTAAAATGCCAATTAAGGGATGACGCCCTATGAAGATGAATAAAATGTCAACTAGGGGATGACGCCCTATGAGACGAGATAAGATGTCAACTAGGGGATGGCGCCCTATGAAGACGAAAAAGATGTCAAATATGGAATGGGGCCCTATGAAGACGAGATAAGATGTCAACTAGGGGATGGTGCCCTATAAAGATGAGATATGATATCAACTAGGGGATGGTTCCCTATGAAGATGAGATAAGATATCAACTAGGGGATAGTGCCCTATGAAGACGAGATAAGACGTCAACTAGGGGATGGTGCCCTATGAAGATAAAAAAGATGTCAACTAGGGGATGGTGCCCTATGAAGACGAAAAAGATGTCAACTAGGGGATGGTGCCCTATGAAGACGAAAAAGATGTCAACTAGGGGATGGCGCCCTATGAAGACGAATGAGATGTCAACTAGGGGATGGTGCCCTATGAAGACGAAATAGTGGGCAACTAGGGGATGACACCCTATGAAGATGAAAAGGATGTCAACTAGGGGATGGTGCCCTATAAGACGAGATAAGATATCAACTAGGGGATGGTGCCCTGTGAAGACAATATAAGATGTCAACTAGGAGATGGTGCCCTATGAAGACGACTAAGATGTCAACTAGGGGATGGCGCCCTATGAAGACGAAATAAGATGTCAACTAGGGTATGGCGCCCTATGAAGATGAAAAGGATGTCAACTAGGGGATGGCGCCCTATAAAGACGAGATAAAGATGTCAACTAGGGGATGGCACCCTATGAAGACGAAGTAGATGCCAACTAGGGGATGACACCCTATAAAGACGAAAAATATGTCAACTAGGGGATGGCGCCCTATGAAGACGAGATAAGATGTCAACTAGGGGATGGTGCCCTATGAAGACGAAATAAGATGTCAACTAGGGTATGGTGCCCTATGAAGACGAAATAGATATCAACTAGGAGATGGTGCCCTATGACGATGAAAAAGATGTCAACTAGGGGATGGTGCCCTATGAAGATGAAAAAGACGTCAACTAGGAGATGGCGCCCTGTGAAGACGAGATAAGATGTCAACTAGGGGATGGTGCCCTATGAAGACGAAATAAGATGTCAACTAGGGTATGGTGCCCTATGAAGACGAAATAGATATCAACTAGGGGATGGCGCCCTATGAAGATGAAAAAGATGTCAACTAGGGGATGGTGCCCTATGAAGACGAAAAAGACGTCAACTAGGGGATGGCGCCCTATGAAGATGAGATAAGATGTCAACTAGGGGATGGTGCCCTATGAAGACGAAATAAGATGTCAACTAGGGTATGGTGCCCTATGAAGACGAAATAGATATCAACTAGGAGATGGTGCCCTATGACGATGAAAAAGATGTCAACTAGGGGATGGTGCCCTATGAAGATGAAAAAGACGTCAACTAGGAGATGGCGCCCTGTGAAGACGAGATAAGATGTCAACTAGGGGATGGTGCCCTATGAAGACGAAATAAGATGTCAACTAGGGTATGGTGCCCTATGAAGACGAAATAGATATCAACTAGGGGATGGCGCCCTATGAAGATGAAAAAGATGTCAACTAGGGGATGGTGCCCTATGAAGACGAAAAAGACGTCAACTAGGGGATGGCGCCCTATGAAGATGAGATAAGATGTCAACTAGGGGATGGTGCCCTATGAAGACAAAATAAGATATCAACTAGGGTATGATGCCCTATGAAGATGAAATAGATATCAACTAGGGGATGACGCCCTATGAAGATGAAAAAGATGTCGACTAGGGTATGGTGTCCTATGAAGACGAAAAAGACGTCAACTAGGGGATGGTGCCCTATGAAAATGAAAAAGATGTCAACTAGGGGATGGTGCCCTACGAAGACGAAAAAGATCTCAACTAGGGGATGGCACCCTATGAAGACTAATGAGATGTCAACTAGGGGATGGTGCCTTATGAAAACGAAATAGATAGTAACTAGGGGATGGCGCCCTATGAAGATAAAAAAGATGTCAACTAGGGGATGGTACCCTATAAGACGAGATAAGATGTCAACTAGGGGATGGTGCCCTATAAAGACAAGATAAGATGTCAACTAGGGGATGGTGCCCTATGAAGACGACTAATATGTCAACTAGGGGATGGTGCCCTATGAAGACGAGATAAGATGTCAACTAGGGGATGGCGCCCTATGAAGATGAAAAGGATATCAACTATGGGATGGTACCCTATGAAGACGAGATAAATATGTCAACTAGGGGATGGCACCCTATGAAGACGAAGTAGATGCCAACTAGGGGATGGCACCCTATGAAGACGGAAAAGATGTCAACTAGGGGATGGCGCCCTATGAAGAGGAGATAAAGATGTCAACTAGGGGATGACACCCTATGAAGACGAAGTAGATGCCAACTAGGGGATGACACCCTATGAAGACGAAAAAGATGTCAACTAAGGGATGACGCCCTATGAAGATGAGATAAGATGTCAACTAGGGATGGTTCCCTCTAAAGACGAAATAAGATGTCAACTAGGGTATGGTGCCCTATGAAGACAAAATAGATATCAACTAAGGGATGGAGCCCTATGAAGACGAGATAAGATGTCAACTAGGGGATGGCACCCTATGAAGACAAAAAAGATGTCAACTAGGGGATGGCGCCCTATGAAGACGAGATAAGATGTCAACTAGGGGATGGTGCCCTATGAAGACGAAAAAGATGTCAACTAGGGGATGGCGCCCTATAAAGACGAGATAAGATGTCAACTAGGGGATGATGCCCTATGAAGATGAGATAGGATGTCAACTAGGGGATGGTGCCCTATGAAGACCAAAAAGATGTAAACTAGGGGATGGCACCCTATGAAGACGAAATAAGATTAGGATTTTTTTGTTTTATTTTATTTTTATTAGAAAAAGAAAAAAAATGGCCAGTCTTGAATATGAGGGGTTTGATTATTATTATTATAATTATATTGATATGAACTTATAATTATAGGAGTGTAACAAAAAATAGAAAATTCAAGAAATCTTAGCTTGCTATACTTGTTTTTTTTTTCACTAAACTTCACAAGCTTGCTTTGCCCCTGTTCAAGCAAAGAAAAAAAAATTGTGAGTTTTAAACTTGGTAGTTGGTTTGTGGCCTTAAATACTTTGGAGGTTTGCCTTATCCTTGCCCCAACTTGATACAGTCGATTAAGCTAATTAGTTGGCGAGCTTGAATCTTCATTTTTCAAATTTTGCTGTATTTTTGTTTGTTTCAGTACGATTCTGATCTTCATTTTCAAATGCTTCACTCGTAACACTTATCGTAACTGGCTCTCTGTCCTTGTCAAGGGAGTGAACGCCGAATAATCTCTGCTCAATTTCACTGGGAGCCATGGTCAATTTTGCGCGTTTTTCTTTATTTTGTATTTGGTGCGAGACTTACCCATAAAAAAGACATGTAAAAATGAAATAAGGAAAAATCCAAAGAAGGAATAAAAGAATTATGTTTGAATAGAAAGTATTTCTACCAGTAAAGTAAGAAAGCTTATTTGGAGGTGTATATTGACTTCAATAACGCATGACACACAATTTGGAGTAGATACTTGATCCTTCAAAACTGTTTAATCTCGAATTAAGCTGCACCTTTCAATCAAATCAAATCATCCTTCTTGATCTTTGTCCTGTCATGATAAACTTTGTTTAACTAAAGTTATTTCTTCTGGGATTTTCTCAATTGACATCTCTAATTTAGATTGTCTCGTTCATCATTGTCTTATGGCGCCCCTGAGGGTTTTCACCAATAAGATTTTTTTTTTGATTTTTTTAATCTTGTGGTGCCTCCACGGGTTTTCACCTACAAGATTTTTTTTTATTTTTTTATTTTTTATGTTGTGGTGCCTCCATGGGTTTTCACCTACAAGATTTTTTTTTTTTATATTTTTTTTTTGGCACACAAGGCTTGACATTCTCAAAAATTGATCGGAAGGTCTTTAATGGACACAGGGAAAAGGATTTTTAGGGTAGATTACAACTTGAGAGCCATATAAAAGTGACAATAGGAATTTTTTTTTTGGAACACAAGGCTTGACATTCTCAAAAATTGATCGGAAGGTCTTTAATGGACACAGGGAAAAGGATTTTTAGGGTAGATTACAACTTGAGAGCCATATAAAAGTGACAATAGGATTTTATCTCTTTTTTTTTGAGTAGGACCGAACCCCAAGATAGGGCTGCCTACGTATCCATTTAGGAATCAGGTCGAACGTAGTTCAATGGGTAAACACCTTTTTTTTTCCGGCTCCAAAGAGGGTAAGCAAGGAAAGGTAAATAAGGCTCGAAGGGCTGACAAGGGATTAATGACATTTAGTTAAGTAGAACGATGGCCTTTCGTCATCTCAACTTGAGAATGTTAAGCACAAGTGTGTCAAATATAATATCTTTTGACTGAATCGGCATTGATAGCTTTTTCTGTCATTTTTCCGTCCAGATCTGAAAGCTGCAAAGCTCCATTTGATAGTACTTGGTTAACTATGTATGGACCTTGCCAGTTTGGAGCAAACTTTCCTTTAGCCTCTTCTTGGTGTGGAAGGATGCGTTTTAACACAAGTTGGTCGACCTCAAATTTTCTAGGACGTACCTTCTTATTGTAAGCTCAGGTCATCCTCTGCTGGTATAATTGACCAAAGCAAACAGGTTTTGGCAGGACCAGCACGGGAGAATTCGCCAAATATTCTTTAATCTTATCAAATGATTCTTGACATTCGTCTGTCCATTGGATAGCAACATCCTTTTTTAGCAACTTAAATATTGGTTCGCATGTAGTGCTGAGCTGAGCAATGAATCTGCTTATATAATTCAGTCTTCCAAGAAAACTCATGACCTCAGTTTTATTCTTTGGAGGTGGTAATTCTCGAATGGATTTTACCTTGGCGGGGTCCAATTCAATGCCTCTGCGGCTAATTTTGAAGCCCAAAAGTTTTTCGTACGGAACTCCAAATGCACACTTGGCTGGATTGAGCTTAAGATTTTGCCAAATATAAGCATTAATATAAGTAAGTCAAATAATTAATCATAAAGCATGATTACGGAACATTAATATCACTAGATTATTTATTAAAAGTTGAAAGAGGAAAATAACATAATTTAATTAGTTTATTTATTTATTTATTTATTTTAAATAAATAAAAACTTATCTAAAATGTGATTCTATTTTTTGTATTTTTTCAAAAATATTAACCAAACTCAAAAATAAGATAAACTTACAATATCTAATTTAGAATTAAATAAACAAATAAATTGAAACACTAAAATGGCGTAAAAACGCTAGGTTTGGTGCAAAATTAGGTGTTTACAATTTGAACCAAGAAATAGAGTATAGAATATCTTTAATTATTAAAACCCATGAGACACAAAATCAACATATAGGAATATCTAACAATATGTAAAACCAATTCTAATTGATTATCCAAAAGTAAGAATAAGAGAAAATTCATAGTACCTGAACAAAGGACATAAACTATAATAAGAGGATCCAATGAATGTTTGGTCATGGTACTCACCCTTAAATCAAAGTCTAAAATCACTAGCTAGAGTCGAGGTCTCATTGCAAATGCTAATACATTCTTTAAACTTAAGAAGAAGAAAAGTGTAGGTAGTATAAATGCAACAACTAAATACTGGTAGGCTCCATCAGCTGACTAAACTCAACACTGTACAAATTAGCAAACAAAATGTAAGTAAAACAATTTAAATGCAAATTACAATTAATGACAACGAAAAATAGATACAACACTTTATATTATCAGGAATACAAATACATAAGTGCACCAATTATACTAAGGAAGATTCTTCAACAAGGTGCACTGTAGTGTGTATGTATGTATATATATATTTATATATGTATATATATATATATAATGAATATGATGAGTGAATGCATGTAAGATGTACATATCATCTCAATATTATTTTAATATAATCTCAACATCATCTCAGTCACATATTTGAATGCAAGAAATAGTTTATAGTGACAAGTAATGCGTAAAAATGAATCATAAATAGAAAATTCACATTTAAGAATAGAGTCGAGCAAGTCTTTACTACACTAAGCTATAAAGACCTCGATTCCTTTCTCGTAAACACTATATAGCCATAAACTTTACCTTTATTTCAATATAATCCCATTTTGACCAATAAACAATAGTTACATAATACTCAACTCAATATTTCACCTTTCTTAACCATTATGATATTAAAATTACAAATCTAACCTAAGGAATTACCCTAGTTCATTATCCTAGGATTTTCTATCCTTTAAACCTCATGAATTCTTCATTGTATAACAATATCAACAAGAATTCCACCATATGTAGGGTTTTCTAACACTCTAGATTCAATAATAACCAAAAATAATCAAATTCCTCACCAATTTTCTTTAATTCAATATTTAGGGTTAAAATCTAGTTTCTACCATAGATAAGATTCCTGTGATTTCTAGAAATTTAAGGGAGGAATTAAATTTTAAAAGGTAAAGAAGTCTTACAACAAAAGATGAAAACCTAAAATCTATAGAAAATTTCCCTTGTTCCATCTCTGAATGTGTTTCTAAAAATAATGAGAGTGAAAAATATTTTTATAACATAAAAGTTGAAACTTAAATTTTTATTACTACATTGGAACTTTGACTGCAGTAGCAATCCTTAAGCCAAAATGGGTTGCTTTTATAGCGATAATTCTACCATTGTATCTATTTGTTATTGCAGGCCCAAATTAGTAACTCAATACTTGGTCCCAGTTTGGAATATTTAACAACAAACTTCATAATATCTGACATCACGAACTAACCTTTTTATGGTAATCTCTATAACCGGAGTTTCACAAATCCATTTTAAATATCAAAAGTTTATATGACTTTCTAAACTTATTCTCTATCATGTATCAATTTTAAAACACCAACTAATTCTCAAATAACCACCAAATTTCCAATGACCATTACACCATCAAAATATGACTAAGACTAGGCCAAACCTGAGTTTTTTGTTTTTAGCCTAGGGAGAAACTAGACAAGGATTTTGTTCTCTATTTCAGCATAATAATGATTTAGTTTTTTTTTATTTATTCACATGAGTAAAATCATGGAAATCTCACATAAACTTATTTTATCTTATGAAATTCGTATATCAACATATTGACACATGTTTTAGATATTCTTACATTCATTCTATGCATTGTCTGACCCAATTATATGCTCAATTTCAATCATGATTTTTCCCATTAATTTTACACAATATATAATATTCAAAAATCAAAGTTTACTACTCATAAACCATAATTTAACCCGTTGTCAATTTGTTTTCATTGGGTGCTCTCCACCTTGCTCCTTATTCTTGACTCAAAATTTTTGTGGAGAATCCATGAGAAGGAGTCTGAGATCCTGTTACTTGAGATATTTAATTCTATTTGGTGTTTTGTAGTGCTATGAACCCTAGGGATAGTAGTACGAGAAAGCACCTTTGGATATTTTTCCAAGGAATAGAAAAATCAAAACAGTAAGATTCTAGGACCATCTTAATGGATTTAGAAACCACACATTTATCTGAATTATCAAAGTAATTGAAATTAAAATACCACTTAAATCTAGATTCCTAATTTGTGTCTCTAAATCTCATCCTAGTAGGATCACTGTTGATGGAAATATACCATTGTATAAGACCTCATAAAGTTGGTCTCACTCCTTTAACTCTATTTATTCAATGTTTATTAAAAAACAACACATAGTTATCCCAACCTCTGATTCAAATTTGTTAAATTTTTAATTTCTCACTCTTTCCCATAGATATTTTAATAACGAGGGACATGTTGATGCGATCACTGAGTTGCAAAACACATATCCAAACCTTGAAAAAAAATATCACAAAGTTGAGTAATTTTTTAATGAGGAAAGTGTAGTCACAAGTATGAACTCAGGTTCAACAAGTCTAGAAATCAATGTTATTCTATGAGATATTTGTTGATGAATATGTAGTTGAAGTGAGTATATAAAATAATAGTATAATACCCAAATACACCATCAACTTTATGAAATTTAAGTAGAATTAAAAAAAATTCAAGGATGGGAAGGTTAAAATGGAAGATACTATACAGATTCATGAAATTAAAATTCAAGGTGTCCACAATCAAATAGGTTAGATCGATGAAGCAGAAAAATTTAAATCTAAACTCAAGAAAGGTGAATGTAATCATGATTAGAAATAGTAAATGTTTGACTACGAAAGTACTAAAATGTAACACCCTATATTTTTGGGCTAGAATTTAAATTATTGTTCCTATATGTGCAGAATTGTACCCAATTATTCTATGTATATAATGTGTTGTTATAAAATATATGGAGTGGGAATATTATTGTGCATTGATCAAGGTCATAATAGCCTTCTAACTCAAAGAAGAGTTAAGGACCTTTTTATTGATAAAGTTTTAAGGAATGCTACAGTTATGGTCTAATTTAGTTGAGTATATATATTAGAATATATTGATTCAACTATACTTATATATATCCAATGAAAGGTCTTCGAGTTTTCTTTCCAATGCATATTGTTTCACCTTAATATGACATTGATGAGGAAAGTTATGCCCATTTTACCATTGCATATCCATATGTCATCAAGGTGACAACTAGGCCGATAGGCTATCAACCAGTTGAAAAGCCATCAACCAAGTCATAAACCTTAGGCAAAATCACTGAAGAAAGTGACATTAGCTAAAGT
The DNA here is from genome assembly GCA_030864225.1 of Capsicum baccatum var. pendulum. Taxonomy (NCBI): domain Eukaryota; kingdom Viridiplantae; phylum Streptophyta; class Magnoliopsida; order Solanales; family Solanaceae; genus Capsicum; species Capsicum baccatum. Next base: position 167,197,044 of record CM061560.1, read on the forward strand.
CGTCAACCTTAGGCAGTAACTCTGAAGGAGTTGACGAATATGCTGATAGGCTATCAACCAGTTGATAAGCCATCATCCAAGTCATCACCCATAACAAGAACATGAACAAGAATTGAAGACTAAGTTGATAATTTGTCAAAAAGTAAACAAGCCATCAGCCAAGTCATCAACTAATAAATTCTAGAAATTTTGATTTAGTTTCATAAGGGTGTTGTGGTCTTTTACTCACCTCAAATCCTAACCCTCCCGCAACTTAAAGCATCATTAGGTATTATAGATATTTCTTATATTTTTCATATGCTATTAATCCTCTCCACTCTCAAGAACAATAAGATTAGGGTTTTTTTCCCAAGAATAAAAAATTTAAGTTGTCTCTGCCCAAGAAACCAAGAATTCAAGCTTACAAGTTCAAGAAAATCTTAAAGAAATATCAATAGTAGGGATTCCTTCATAAGTTCATCATTCAAGTCCCAAGATTCAGACTTTCTTCACAAGTTAAGAAAATTAAGGTAAATGGGGTTTATAAACAAGGATGTACTTTCATTCTTGTGCCAAAAACTTGTTTTAAAGTTAAAGAAATATGAATTGCAATTAGGGTACATACTTAAACTATTTTATTTAGAATTTATTGATTTATAAAGTGATTAAAGTGTTAAAGTGCATATTTGTCTTAACTTAAAGAATTCTCTTTTATGATTTTAACAACATGAGTATGAGACATTGATTACAGATTTTTAATTGAGTTTTAAGTAGGATATTATGTTAAAAGTTATATGAAATAAAGCATGGTATTTAAATGCCTTAATTGGATTAAGATTACATATGCTCGTGTTTTTATTTATAAGATTCATATTATAATTTTTATTTCATTATCTTGACTAAAATTATTGAAGTATTTCAAGAAGATTATTGAGCATAAATTTTTGTTATGAATTTCTAAGAATTTAAGCATATATTATAAGTACTAAGTATAAATTTTGAGATTTCAATAAGATTATGCCCTTAAGCTCATTTGTTAAGCTTATACCAAGATTTAAAGTAAAATTAATATTTTTATCTTAATATAAGATATGGAATCTAGATTTGTTTATCCTGATTATGATTTAAAGAAATAGAAGCAGAATTGATTTTCATTCTATAAACCCTTATGCTATTTTAAGGTGGATTTCCTAAAGTATGAGCATATAAGTAACATGGAAGTAGTATTTAGTACTGAGTTAGGTATGAGTCTAAAGTAGCATGCCCTAGAACTATGTGCCACCTTAGGTTTAAGTCCCAATATGAGTTAAGTATAGTGATCACTTAAGTTAAGATTCTATTTTAATAGCAAGGATATAACAACTCTCCTCAAAGTGGGTATGACGTTGAAATACATAATAGTTTATATGGTTTATTATGGTTAGAAGAACCTCCCAAAGGATAGAACAAAAAGTAAATATTTAAGAAACTAAGTTTTATGGCTCATAAAGTTTATCCTTATGCTTCATTACTCATGTTTATGCTTTTACAGTCTTTGTTTTATTCAAGCTTAAGGTGAGTCATCTGTACTTAGCATTAGTTATTATTTTTACTTATGCATTTACCCCCACATACTCAGTACATTCTAGAAGTACTGACCTACCTATACGCGTATGTGCTACATTATCTTATAATGTAGGTGTTAATTATAGCCCATACATCATGATCATATAGTGTGCAACTTCTAGTCAGCAAGTAATGAGTACTTTTGATTCAAAGGCTCGAGTCAATCATAGTTCGAGTAGCATATTGTTTTTCTAATTCTGTCATATTAAATAATAATAGCTGGGGTTCATGTCCAATCAACCTATAGTCAATATTAGTAGAGACTTTATAGATATTCAGTAGAGTTAATGTATTTGATTCTAGTTTTGTTTTGTATAAACATAGTTGTAATTAGTTGAAATAGTTTGGTTTTGAATATGTTCAACTAAAGATATCTCTTTCATGAATTTCTCCCCATTTTATATAATTAAATTAATAGCTCAACCAATATGCCAATACAAAGGTTAGTTTGGGATCACTTGTGGTCTTAAGCATCATGTAATGTCCAAAGGTAGTCTTAGGGAGTTCTAAATTTGGTATCAGAGCATAAATTTCATATTCCTAGGGTGTCTATGAATTTGTGTCTAGTAATGTCTTATGGAATGGTACAGTGATGCCTGTACTTTTCTTCAAGAGGCTACTGGGGATTTGTGAAATATTTCCATTCCTTCGTACTCAAGATCATGCAATAAATTTATTCTCTCAAAAACTTCTATAGATTCATGTGTTACTCCATAATTCTCCATATATGACTTATTCTTAAGATAACATGAGTAGTAAATTCCAATTCCTACCGAGATGATGCTCCCTGATTTACTATTAGTTATTTTAGAAGTCACACAAGGGGTTTGAGAGGAGCTTGGTATTGTGTTATAAGTCCCTTAAATTTAAATCTTATGACCTCATCCATAGGAGTTATATAGTTAATGATGAATATATTATGTATATAGATTCCTGATTAACCACTTTTATCCGGATAGTCCTCATAATAGGAGATAGTATGAATTTAGGTTGTTAAATAGAGTTTACATTTAAGGTATATTATGACATTAAGTGTTATGATTCATAAGTAGTAGAATTTTTTTTTAATTAGTAGTATGGGTTTAAAAGTGTAGTGACAATAAAGGTGGTAATGACAATTGATTGAATGTATATAGATGAACTTTTGTATACGATCGAGTTAGTAGTGAGGTGATAGGTCCGTGTGTGTTAGTTTAGGTGAAATAAATGTGTTACATGTTCCTTGGTTAAAGAAAGAGAAGGAGTTTTTGATTGTAGTTTTTGTGTTAGAAAACTATAGGTTATTAATGAAAGTATTTGGTGGTTGAGTATTGTTAGTTTAGTCTTCTCTTAAGGTTGCAAGGAGTTTAGTTGAAACTTATAGAGCTATGAAAGAAATTTAAGTGCGTAAATAGGTGAATAGTAGTTATGTGTGGAGGGAGAATATGGTAATGGATTATTATAAGATATTCCATATGGTCCTGATCAATTATTATTATTATGAGGTTCTAGTATACTAGTGTTTCTTGATGTTTTATTTTATAGCTTCCAAGTAAGAATTGTATATGAGGATGGGTTGTTAATCATGTCTAGCAGTAAACACTAAGTTTGAATAATGAATGATCATCAAGGTAGAAATAATGATTGCTTGGTTAGTGATGCTGGTTATATGGAAGTGATCTAGTAGGCTTAAACAGTATATGCAAGAGCTTAAGTTTATTTGTTCACAATTGAGTATAATGTAATATGTATGATTTAGATGTGTAACCACGGTGATAAGGGGGTTTCTTTATTTTCTAATATTATTAAATAGTGTTTTTGGTTAGTATTATACTTGAGTTACTAAATAGGAAGAAAGCTAGTTATATAGTCTATGGAGTTCTTAACAACTAAGTTAAGGAGTTATGGATAGGTGATGTTGAGTTTTTTGTCATGATTTTGATTCTCATGTCTTAGGGAAGAATATAAGTTTAGAGATGTGATAATGGTAGGCTATGATAAAAAGAAGGCAGATTATATGTTTAGTAAGGCAAACATGTTGTCTCTAAGGGTGTAAGTATGTGATGGGTGCTAAAGCTTAGGAAAGTTAAGAATTGTATATGTTAAGACAATGTTCAAGAATGAAATTTGTATAGTTCATTGTAGGTTTGGAGATATCTATGTTAATTATTAGAATCTAAGCCTGAATATGGGATAATTGAGGTAACAGAAAGAAGAGTTGAAGCTATAGATGGTGTGAAATCAGCATATAGTAATACTCGTGAAGATTCTAAGTTAGTAAGTGTTCTAGCTATATGATGACTACTGGGTTTATAGAAAGATAAGAGTTGTATCTCAGAAGAAAGTATTAGCAATGGGTTTTACACTTTAAGGTATAGTCCTTCAGAATAAATTTGTTGTTGATGTGCATTATTATCTCCTGAAATTTAGAGTAAAGTGGTTGCAGTTTAGTTTAGAGTTTATTAAAGGGTTTCATAGTCTTAGAATGATGGATTAAAGCTAAGGGGGAGATGATAGGAAAATGAACCAAGTCAGATTCTCAGATTCTAGTAGTGATGCCAGTGAGTTGTAGAACAACACTAGGGAGGAAGATGCCTGACTCAGTCTTATTTTAGCATTTGTAGTTCAGTTATCACGATATCTACTCATGCCTTACATGTCAGCCCTATGATCATATTTCATGTTCATGCACATCACAGAGAATCCTATGCCCTTCCGATTCCTTGCATAAGATGTTCCAGATCACTCATTAGTACAAATCATATTCCATGAGTGTAAAAAATCTAAACTCAGGTCATGAAGCTCATGACTCACAAACTAATTCCTTACACAGTGTTAAGTTCTAGGTACTTACGGTACACTCTTAATGACCAGCGAAACTCAGATTATGTCATATATGTCCTTAGTTTATATATCTTTGATGAATTTATGTCGTTTGATACAGTAGTAGTCAGGCCTCAGCTAAGTGTCGAAGTTACTCTTTCATGCTTGAAGATCTCATATTCTTACCTTTTAGTGACCTCTCCTTAGGTTGATATAGTGATGATGAATAACTATTTAGATGGGAGAGGGTAAGTATTTCTTGTTTTCATAGTACAGTCTAGTATTATAGTGTTATGTGTAGTACCTTGAAATTTTGAGTTAGGCTTGAACATGGCGAGAGCAGGTAGTTCAACTCAGACTTTGGTTGGAATAGTTATATGCACAAATGCGAGTGTTTAAGGAGCGAGGCTAGGCTTGAATTGGGCAGTTGCATTGCCTAAGGCCTAGTAGTTCTATCCTAGTTTATGATCCATAGGCCTATGTTCCATGTTACAAAAGTTATAACCATATTAAGAGTCCTTACTCATATATTTATTCAAACCATGCCAAATTTCTTTGCTCCCTAATGTCATTAGAATTTCATAGAAAGAGTGATAAAGAAACACTCCAGTTGAGTATAATATTTCAGTATAATTCAGTTTGTATAGCCAAAAATCTAGTTCAGCAGTCAGACAAAAAAGTTCCTACATTTTTCCATCTTTCCATCTAGTCTTACTATTTGAATTTTCACAAATATAGCTAGTCCATAAAGTAACTCATCCATGTCCATAAAATTGTGAATTAAGTTCAGTATTTGTTTCCTATAAAAGTAAAAGATTGTTGTATTTAATATCAAAATATTTGTTGAGAAAAAAATACATGAAAAATCACTATGGCCTCGTTTGGTCATGAGAAATACACTATTTTGGATTTTTTTACTTTATTCAAAAAATGATGTTTGGCCATAAAAACTCTAAATACAACTTGATGTTGTATTTGGAAAAATAAAAACAGGTCTTGACCTGTTTTCTCTCCCACTTCTCTCACAAAAATGCAAAAATAACGCCAATTTATATTCATGGCCAATAATATGTGACTTAGGATCAAACATGGCCAATTTATATTGATGGCCAATTTAAATTCATAGCCAATTTATATTCATGGCCAATTTAAATTGACTTAGGATCCTAAGCCATACAATATATATTCATGGCCATAAAACAAGTCATGGTCAAACTCTTACTATGTGACTTAGGATCTAACATCAACATGATTCCCTTATTCTTATTTAGTTAAATAGAGTTGGGTATACCTCCACCAACAATGATTATTTAAAAATTAGATGACAAATTCATAGCTAGTCCTAAAGGGATCGTGGAAGATGTATTAGCTTAAATTAGTTCCTTGATATTTTGGTGGAATTCATGATTCTTGATTTTGAGAATGATTTGAAAGTCCAATTTATTTTAAGGAATCCCTTTTCATATACTAGTAAAACATTAATATATGTAGCTATAGAATAGTTCACAATGCTAATGCATTATTAAGAAGAGATATGTATATAAAGCATTAAAGTTGTCGATGATTCACAAAGAAATTTTGTAAATTGCAGTGGTAGATATTTATTTGGAACAACTAAAATTGTATCTTGTCATCCATTTAAGAAAGATCTAGCAAGTGAAGACATATTTGGAGACAATGTAACACAAGAACTGGGAGAATTAGGCATTTTTATCATTAACGCTAGACCTTTAATCTTTGAAGAGTATGATGAACACTCAAGCCACCAAACCAATATTTTTATTCAAGATCCACTGAATATTGAGTTGAAATAGTTTCCATCCTACATCAAATTTGTTTTTGTAGGTAAAGGTAAAACATTACTAGTTATTTTTGCTACTGCATTAACTAATAAAGATAAAGCAGACCCGACCAATATAAAACAAAATAGGAAAAATAACTGGGTGGAAGATAAACAACATTAATGGTATTAGTCCAACATTTTGCATGCATTGGATCCTCATGGAGGATGCACATAAACACGCCATTAACCATAGGTTTAGTCTTAATCAAATCATAAAGGAGGTAGTGGAGAAATAAGTGATCAAATGGTTAGATAAAGGTATTATAAACCTATATTCAGATAGACAATGAGTTAACCTTGTCCAATGTGTTCCTACATAAATGGATAAAATTTGTCTAAAACAATAAAAATAGAATCATTTGGAATAAAAATAGAATCATTTTAGATGGCTACTCAAGATATAATTAAGTTTCGATTGAACTAAAATATTAAGAAAAGACCAATTTTTCTTGTCCATATGTGACCTACATATCTAGATGTATGCCCTTTGAATTGTGGAATACACTACCCATATTCCAAAGATGTATGGTGGTAATATTTGCAATGATGATGAAAATTATGTTGAAGTGTGATGTATGGCAAAAAGTAATATATTTTTGGCATCATTCACCTCACATTTGGGTGTTTTAAAGTGTGTTTTTAACTTATTTTTGTGAATTACACTTATGTTAGTTTGTTTTGATATGTAGGATGGATTTGAAGGAGTTTGGTTATAGATTAAATCATTTGAGGCTTTCAAGTTTGAATGGAGCTAGAGACATTAATTTTGGACTTGAGTAAAGGCCAAGATCAACATATTAACATGGAGAAAAGCTTGAGAAGGTATAATTTATACCATATCATGCATCCAAATGGAATACAGCATTGCACAAGGGGCCACCTACGGCGCACCTCAAGCCAAATTTGGGCCAATAATTTTTTATCTAGGTTTTAAGGGTATTTTGGTCCGGGACTTTTCGTAAATCTATAAATATGTCCCAAAATACTTTTTTTAAGTATTATAAAAGATTAGAAATAAAGAGAGTGGTGGAAGACGTAACTATATATGTTTTCATTACTTTTTCTTTTATTAATCATTCTGACACTTATATTCATCAAATAATTGCTTGTATTTGATTCATGAGTAGTTGATATTTTACTATCTAGGGTTATGGTTTAATTTTACTAATACTAATTGTTTATTCTTGAGTTTTTATCAATCACATATATAAGGTATTTTGTGCATTTTTGAAAAGAAAAGTCTAAAAAGAGACCAAAATGAAGCTTAGAAGCTAAAAACCTTAAAATTAACATCCAGGGTAAAGTTAGAAGGATAGAGGATGAACTCTATCACAAAGAGGGGAGCGGGGGTTTAAAAAATACACATTTTCTGAAGTTTAAATCCTTAAAAGAAAATATTAAAGGTGAGCAACAAGTGTTTTAGGTGACCTATAGGAGCTCGCACTATGATCTAGTAGTGGCGAGGGAAGTTTTCTATTTGTAGTAGTCTGACTTGGAGGGGAATTTTAGTAATTGTTAATATTATAAATACCCCTTTTATGTCAATTGTAGATCATTACATAGATTTTATGAGCACAAACATTGTTCAACGTTTCAATTTGCAATGGATTACTTCCAACCTTTTTTACTTAGAACTATTTTGCATTTGTACATTATTTATTACTTATAATTAAACTATGAGTGGAAAAATCCTCCTACTAGGGTTGTGGATATAGTATGAATATCATAATCTATATATAGATTATTTTTGCAAAATCTACTATTATGTTTTGTTCTCTTAATCTTATACTGAATATTTTATTGACTGGACACCAATTGGGATTGTGACACCCTAAATTTCTTAGCTTTATACCCTCCAAGAGTTAAGTAATTGAATTAGCCAAGTTTTGAAAATTATGTCAAGAATTGCTAGTGACAACGGTTCAGGGTACAATTCATTATGAGACATAATGAGTCGTTAGGAGAGACTCGTTATCATAACAGAAAGTAACCCAGATCTTCATTCCCGAACCATAATTCTTCATTAAGACTCGTGATGTCATACAATTAGTTATGATGAGTCACTTATCATCATAAAGTGAGGGAACATAATTTTGATCCTCAGGTAATGACTCTGGGCCATGAGTCATTGTTAGGCCTTGCAAGTCGTTGCCCAAGTTATGGCGACTGTTCTTATTTTTTCTGCATATTTTATTTAGCGTCTTTTTGATCCTTTTCTACCTTTATACTTTTCCCATGAATTGAAAACACTCTAATGATCCCTCTAACATCAGTTATGAAAAGTCAAACATTACTTTTTTCTTTTCAACTCCTAAGGCAAGAGACACTAGGGTTTTACAAGGAGTTGAACATTTAGGCTCCAAACCTTGAGTCCTCATCAAATTCTTATGTATTTTAGGCATGTATCTCATCCCTAAACTTATATTTTAAATTATGTAATAAATTGATTCAATATTCATATGATTTAATAGTTGGGTTTGATATTAGGCTTAGGTCTTTTGATTGGTCTCTACTTGAATTATTTTTCCATGATTTAAATATGTTATTCATGATTTGATTAATGATTTTTGTGGATTAATGGGTGCATTATTATAGGTATTGTAGTGGGGAACATAGGTTTTCCCAAATTAATGAATTTTTGGATTGGTAATGTTATTAACCTCAACCCACATTTATAACTTCGATTTTTAATATGAAATTTACATAATTTAACTTAGTTTTGAACCATGAATTAATTTAATGGATGATTGATAATTAAAATAATTTTAAATGCCCTTGGTGGCAACAATTTGGATTTTAAATAGAACTTGAAAGTCTAATAGTTAAATGGATTGGTTTGGCATAATTATTAAGCTTGCGTGCATATTGCAATAATGATACCATGCTGGTAATTGCCTTAATAAATGATTTATTGGTTCATGGTTGAGGTTATTTAATGATTTTGAATTTGGGTTTAAAGCGAATTATATAACTCACCGCGAAGGTGTAGATCCTAGGAGGCCAACATTGGAAATTACATTTGATGGCGTGGGGGTCTATGTGACCATTTCTTGGTACACACATTATATTATGGATGGATATCTCCTTTGTGTCTTTTTCCATCCCTTATTTTCCTCAATTCATGCAGCTAGCATATATTGGGTTCATCTTAGTAGGTAAAGCTGAACCCATATAGCTCATGGGTTCCTTTATGACAGAGCGATCTACATAGTTCAGGTTAACACTTTAAACCCTTTTGTTCATGGGCTTTGTACCTATCTTAGTATCCTATATATATATATATAAATTATATATGTGGTTATGAATTATTTTTTCAATGGCATTATTTTATCACATTCCATGAGATACATACTAGATCTTAACCAACTCACTATCCCTAACACTATATCATTTTATGATGTTGGTTCAAAGAATTTTCTGTTACTCTTGTGAAGTGTTAACTGGTGTGGTACGTTGGTTGACTTTTTGTGAAGTGGTGAGCCATCATTTCATTATTTTTTTTTCATATTTTAGGAATTACGGGTTTTCTTTTGTCATAGTCCGGGGCATGTTCTAACTTATTTTGGTATTATGATTTTTAGAGGATTTTGTAGATAAATATGGATTGGATATTTGTTTTGATTCTTGTGTTTTATTTAATTTCTCTATTCTTCTTATCGTCATGTTTGGTTGGCTTTTGTTGTATTCCTTTTTATGTTATGGATGTTAGTCTATAGAGGTAGTCTCCGGCTCATGGTGGGATTGAGATACCCATCACGACTAGATCTTGGTTTGGGTCATTAAAAGCTTGGTATCAAAGTGTGGTTTAGGGTCTTTGGGTGTCCTCAAAGTTGTGTCGCGTGGAGTCCCTTTTACAGGTATGTAGCGCCCCATACTTATAAGATGGAGTCTACAAGGCATTTAGGAATGTTTCCCTTTCTTGTGTTCTATTTTGGGCTATAGAGTGTAGTTACCTTGAATCTTCTCTAACTACTGGCTTACTCGAGTTCTTGGTCATGCCTCCCTGATGATCTGACAATCGTAAGAACTCTATTGGACTATCAGTCCTACTTGAGGAAAATATGGATGGAACCCACCCTATTTATATAGAGCAGAACTAATCTAGGTGTAATACCCTAAACTTTCTTTAAGTCAAATCTAGTCTTCAGAAGAGTTATTGATGACTTCCTAAATGATATTAGTTAGAATTTCCCCAATTTCACATTTTTATCATGTGGGAAATTGAATTAGCTTTCCAACGATATCAATTTCATCCAATCCAGTAGTGGAGTAAAAAGTTATGAATGTTTTATAGAGAACTATCAAAACTACCCAGAAATAATGGTCAGACCGACAGATCATCGAGCCAGCGACGGATCATTGCCCAAGCCATCGCTACTAAGGCAGTACCGCCAAATTCTGGTCAGGTGGAACGCCCAAGATTAACGGACCATCAAGCTAAGGATGGACCATCGCCCAAGCCATCGCTCTAAGGCAGTGAGTCCCTATTCTAGCCTAGGTGTGACGATCAGAATGACAGACCATCGAGCTAGCGAAAGACCATCATAGATCCCATTCAGCAAATTCTAAGCCATTTTTAAAAGGGTATTTGGGTATTTTCCATCCGTTTTAACACCTAATTATATCAGATCAAGGCTCATAAGGTCATTATCCATCTATAACATCAAATTAGGGTTTTCTCTGAAAGATAATCCCCAAGAACAAAAAACCCTAGGTGTTTAATTCCAAGTCAAGAATTGAAGTTTTGCTCTACCAATGCTCAAGAAATCATCAACCCAGGTATGTCATGTGTTGATTCATGGGTCTCTTTCACCTATGAACCTTAAGAATCTCTTTTAAAAATCCAATATTTGTGTATGTATGGATGTTCATGATTTAAATTGAATTGAAATTTATATTCATGAAGTTGTGGGGCTTTGATTCATGTTTTAAATTACATATTCCAATTATTTACTCTAGTATGTGATGATTTGAATAATAATCATGATAAACCCTTCAACCTTACAAAATTATTCATGCAACTATGACAACTAGAAACATTGATGATGGTATAACTACGGTATGCTTCTCATGTGTTTTATTCAATGCCTTTGTAAAGGAAAAATTCCATACTAGTATGATAATTTGAAATCCCCAATCATATACAAGTTTATGCATATCAAATGTTTGTTAAATTGTCCTAGTCAGTGAATTATAGATACATGTGTAGCCCTTGTGGTGCTTTAGAACTTCTACTTCATGAAATCTCCAAGTTATTGTATTATGGATTGTGATGTTGGTCATGTATTCAAGAAAGTCATGCTTTGTCAATTTTATGCTATCGAGTTCTGGGGGTACTTGTACCAACAATTAGATATATGCCTAGAGCCAGTGTCATGTTTTCAAGATACTCTCATTCGAGCCATGTTCATAGAAATTCAGTCAGTCACGTGACTCAAGAAAACTCGGTAAACTCAGTAATATCAGAAATCTCAAAAACTCAGTACTCTCAGTAGTATTATCTTAGTCAACGGAACTTAGTTATCTCAGTCCAGTTTAGTTCAGTTAATCATGTTTAGTGTCTATTCAGATGGGAGTAAAAATTAGCAACGAGTAAACCCAAGGATGGGAACCCACTTATTTTATAAGGTTGTGATTCTTAGAAGCAATCTTTGAATTCCATAACTATGTAGCCAGCATAGGTTGAGACATCATATCCTATTATATGAGGGTAGTTGAGGTGGTTTAACCTTTTATATGAGAGTTCCCACAATTCTCACTAGAGTTTACTGTTATAAGAGGGTTACTCACAGATTGTCCTTGCCATTGGCACAGTATTGACACCCTTCCAATTGGGGTTATAAATTGGACCCCAACTCAGCTATATTCAATTATTTGGGGCATGTAGGTTAGATAACTACTTCCTATAGTTTTATTTACATATCAGGACTATCAGATACAGTCGTTCAATCTCAGTAATAGAACTCAAATAGTTCTACAAGATTCATGACTGTCAGATATGGTCAAGTCAGTAATCATGTTATCATGAACTCAGTTATAGTTATTATATAGTCATGCATGTGTTCTCACATTTATGTTATGTAGTCAGTTAGTACAGTTCATGCATGTGAACCCTTTTGCATTCAGCCTACCTCACATACATACCAGTACATTTAAACGTACTGACACATTTATGCTATGGTGTTTTATACCATAGGTTCAGAAGTATGAGCTCCAGAGCATTAGTATCGTTCCAGTCTAAGTAGTCAGAGTTAGCAGTGAGTCCTCATCCTTTGAGGACATGACCATTACTTTATTATCTCATTAATTAATTTATTTTAGTAGTTCAAGTTAGTTGGGGATATGTCCCATCAACACCTTATTCATACAGTTTAAAGGCTTTTGGACTAGCATGTTCAGACAGTTATTTCTGTTGTTTTGGGTATTTCATACCTCCTCCAGATATTATGTTTTATCAGTTATGTTACATTTTTAAACCTTATGGCTTTTCGTCCTTTATTTTTACATTTATAGAATATATTATGCAATGTATATGTATAGATATCAATCATGGGTTAGCTTATGGTTCTTCAGGGTCATGAGAACTGTGTGGCATTCTGCGTACCAGATTTAGGGTTTTAAACTAGAATCCCTACTTCTTACTACACTACTTCACGTGGGGTTCCATCCATCCTAACTAGTCCTTCTCGAGCTTCCCAAGATAGTAATACTTATGCTCAGTCACCTGAGGGAGATATTTATAACATGGAGTTCCATCATCCTATTCATATGCTTACTCAACTAGTAGTATCATAATCTTATTGATCTGATTATGTTGGTCCTACTGTTAGTTCATCTGAGATCACTTATGTTGGTCAGATTATAAGGTTGAATCCCTCAACCATTATAGGATCGAAGGTTAAGGAGGATCCTCAAGGGTTTATTGATGAGATGGCAAACATTTTCAAGTGATGCATGCTACTGATTTAGAGAGTGTAGAATTTGATCCCTATCAGCCGAAAGATGCAACTTACTAGTAATATGAGGAGGAAGAAGCAATGAGGAGTTATGATGTTGAGTCAAGGGTTTGAGATGAGTTTTCAGTTTCCTTCCTTGATCACCTTTTTCCTTATGTGTTAGGGGAGGTTAAGGTGAAGATTTTGTGAACTTAGAGCAGCGTAAGATGAGTGTTAAGGAGTATTCTTTAAAGTTGTAGTAGCTATCCTCGTTATGCTCCAGAGTTTGTATCTAATATAAGATCTAGACTGAGGAAGTTTTATTTTGGTTTATCTTATAATTTGGTGTTAATGGGTAAGGCTGCTATGTTGAATAATGATATGGACATCTCTAGGCCGGTGGTTTATATGCAATAAGTGGATAATGAGAAAAATATATTGGATGATATGAAAGAGAGGTTGAGCAAAAAGTTTAGATATTTAGAGTACAGTGCAAATCAATAAAACGGTAGGGAAGATGGTAGGCAGTGGATTAAGAAGAAGAATTGTGGAAATTCTTATTCAAAAGCTAGCGCTCCTTATCTTCATCATTCAAGTGATCATTGATTTTAGAGAAGAAGTGGTCCTAAGGCACAGGGTTTCCAGTCCTACGTTGGTGGAGCTCAGTCAAACCCAACCTTACCCTTCTTTCCATTTTTGTGAGAAATTTCAGCAGAGTTATTATGAGGAGGAAAGGAACTTGTGTTTTAACTGTGGTCAGCCTGGTCATATGCAAAAAAATTATCCTATAGCTAAAGTTTCCACATGGGCTATTAAGGTTTTGTCGCTGCTTCTTTGCCTTCTGAACCTAAGGGCACCACTTTAGGTATCGATACTTGATGGAATTGTCGCTGCTTCTTCCCTCGAGATGTTTATTTTTTGGTTAATCTGGGTTCTACCCTATCCTATATGACCCTTTATATATCTGTACATTTTGGTTTTGGTCATGAAAATATTTTCAACCCTTTCTCTATGTATACTCTGATGGATGATTTTATTATTTCTCAAAAAATCTATCGGGGTTATGTGGTGTCCATATTTCATAGAAAGACATTGGTGGATTTAATATAACTTGATATGGTGGGTTTTGATGTAATTTTTAGGATGGATTGGCTTCATTTGTGCTGTGTTTATTCGGATTGTAGTACCTGAAAGGTTAGTTTCTATTTCCCTAATAAACCAATGATTGAATGGGAGAGGAGTTTTTTATTACCCAAAGGGAGGTTTATTTCATATCTTATAGCTCAAAAAATGATTTCCAATGGTGTTTGTATCATATTGCTCGATTTAAGGATTCTAAATCTGAGGGAACTCTTTGCAATCTATTCCTGTGCTTAATGAGTTTCTTGAAATTTTTCTTGATGATCATTTTAGAATTCCTCACAAAGGGGAAATAAATTTTGGGATTGACCTTCTACCGGATACCCATCCTATTTCCATTCCTCCCTATAGGATTGCTTCAGATGAACTAAAGGATCTGAAAGAGTAAAAGGTTCTTTTTGATAAGGTTTTTATCCACGCTAGTGTTTCTTTGGTTGGTGCTTTTGTGTTTTTTGTACGAAAGAAAGATAGGTCTCTTCGAATATGTATAGACTATCGTCAGTTGAATAAGGTTATAGTGAAGAATAATCATCTTCCTATGATTGGTGACCTATTCAATCATCTTTAGGGTGTTGGGTGTTTCTTTAAGATTGATCTCTATTTGGGGTACTATCAGCTAAAAATTACGGAGGTTTTTATTCCCAACACCGCTTTACAAAACCGGTACAACCATTATAAATTCTTAGTTATGTCATTTGGGTAGACTAATGCCACAACTTATTTCATGGATCTTATGAATTAGGTATTTGGGAAATTTGTGGATTTGTTTGTTATAGTCTTCATTGATGACATCTTGGTGCACTCTATAAGTGAGGAGGATCATGCCAACCACCTCTAAATTGTGTTGCAGACTCTTAAATACTAGAGATTGCATGCAAAATTTTTTAAGTGTGAATTCTGGGTAAGTACTATGACCTTTCATAGGCATATTATTTCTAGTGAGGGGATTAAGGTGGATCCATAAAAAGTTGAGGATGTTAAGAAGTGGCCTAGACCCATGACTCCAACTGATATTAGGAGCTTCTTAAACTTGTTTCGGTATTACAAGAGGTTTGTGCAGAGTTTCTCATCAATTTTTGCTCCGCTGATGAAGTTAACTTAGATGAAGGTTACGTTTTTGCGGTCCAATGCTTGTGTGGTTTGTTTTAAGAATTTAAAGGGTAAGTTGACTTCTGTTCCAGTTTTACCCATATCCAAATATACAAATGGGTTTGTAGAGTATATGATGCGTCCCGTATGGGACTGGGTTATGTATTGATGCAGCGTGGTAGGGTTATAGCCTATACTTCCAGGTAGCTTAAAGTTGATGAGAGGAAATATTTGACTCATGATCTCGAGTTGGTGGCTATAGTCTTTTCTTTGACGATGTGGTGCCATTATCTGTATGAGGTGCATGTGGATATTTATTCAAAACATAATTGCTTGCAGTGTGTGTTTACATAGAAGGAATTTAATCTCAGGCAGAGAAGGTTGCTTGAACTCCATAAGGATTACAATATGAGTATGCACTACCATTGACATGACCTGAACCCAGGCATGGCCGTGTTGGGTATCTTAAGTCCAACCAGGAACGGAGACCCCCAATGCCTAAACCATCACCTATCTTATAACCGTGTCAGATAATTTCCAAACATATAATAAGATAAGAGAATATTAATTTAAAAATTTTATATAAGTCTATAACAAAACAAACCATTCAAAACCAAACATCTAACCAATACCAATACCAATGCCAATGGCAACACCGATATGGACGCCATCCACACCCAAAGTATTCTTACAAAGCCTCTAATCAAAACCAAAAAAAATCCAGTCGGGACATGCCCCTGACCATTTCCAAAACAAATACCAAAGGAATATTAAAGACATAAAGGAATCCATAGCATGAAATAGGGTCTTCCAAATTATGGAAGCTCGCCATTTTAGTTTGACTCGAAAGTTGTCCCTAAATCACCTAGTCACTAAGCAGAAAGAGTATGCATATGGCCAGTTCATGCATCTCATAGGGATACAACATCCAAAATATGCTAGCGGGGTGAATGCTAGCATGTAACTTAGGGAAAAATATAAAGTAATGCCATTAATCAGAAACCAATCAAACTAATGTACACAACCATATTCAAATACATATATACATATATACCATCCGGGATAAGGAACAAGGTTAAGCATGCATTTCAAAACTCTAACTTGGGCTATGTAGATTTACCATTATAAGTCCACCCATGAGCTATACGGGTCCAGTGTTACCACCTGAATAGGCCCTTGTTCTTGTTTGATGCATAAACCGGAGATATCATAAATGGTCGGGGATTCCCTTATACCCTTTTCCCTCCAATATATATATATATATATATATATCTACTTGTATAAAATTGGGGGATTCCATTGTACCCCACAGGCACACGGTCATCAAGACCAACCCTCATGTCGGCAAACATGCATTTTCAGTGTTCGTCCATCGGACTCACACCTTTATAGATAGCTACCATAACCCTAATTTGTTGCCCAATTAAAATATTTAATACATAAACAAACCAAAAAATCCAGGAGTCAGTTAGTAAGGCATTTTAAGTGGTATCATTATCCGACTTGTAACACCTCGTAATCTTACCTAGCTTAAATTCATCCCAAAATTGTCAAAGACTTGTTTTAAAGATTAATACACTTTTATACATGTGGAACATTCACTATTATGACTTTTAATTATGTATGAAATTGAATAAGCTTACCATCGATATAAAATTTGCCCAAATCCGATACCCGAGAGAAGAATTATGGCCATTTTAGTAAGACAGTGTACAACCTGAGCCATCAGCGCATCGCGGAGCCAGCCAAAATGATAATTGTCAAAAATAGCGAGTCTCCATGATATTGGCACTTTGTTCCAAGGATCAATTTCAGAATTGTCCTTTTCCAGTGTTCCAACGCGATACCACCGTGTCACGGTGAACTTCTAGGTCGCAACCAAGGTGGAAATGCGATTCCATCACAGCCACTATGAAATTTCCCAATTTTAATTTTCTAGTGGATTGGTGCGCCAGGGGTCCAGATTGGAAAAATTTCATGAAAACTTAAAGTTGCGCCCAGGTTCAAAACAGTCCTTCCCTATGATTTTAATTCATCTAGATATGGGATTTAATCCCTAAAATCATTTAAACCCTTTGTTATTCACTTTTCCTCAAAATTAAAAGATAATTGTCTCTCAAGAAAAACAAACCATAGCTCTCAATAATCAAGGTAAATCCCAAGAATTTCTCCAAGAAATCTAAAATTTCTCAAATTAAGGTATGTTAGATTCATCCACATATCCTTTTCTTCCATGGAGCCCAAGAATCCTTTTTTAAAATACAAGATTTATGATTTATTATTTCCAGGTTTGAATTAGATTGAATTATGTTCGTGGTGTTGTTTGAGTTTTAATCCATGATTTACATTGCAAGTTCCAAGAATTTATTATAGTATGTGTTGAATTACATGATATTCATGATAAACCCTATAATTTGCAAGTTGGTTGCTGTAACCATGTTAACTCTTAAGTGTTAATGATTTAATGAACCAAGTATGATTCTTATGTGTTTAATAAATTGTCTGTGAGAATGAAATAATGCCATTATAGTATGCTAACATGTATTCCCTGTCTATGTACAAGTTAATGCATTACAAGTGTTTGATGAAATATTTCTATGAATGAATTATGATCAAGTGAACATTGTTATGTTATTCAAGATAATGTTTTGCTTTAGTTTTCATGCTATCGAGTCTTGGGGGTATTTAATACCCGATAATTTAGTTGTTACCTAGAGCCAATGTTAGTAACATGATAGTATCAGTCATGTCATGATCAGTAATACTTTCATTCAGTTACAAAACTCAGTAGAACTCGGTCAGTCACAGAAGTTAGGAAAACTCAGTAAAATTTGTATCAGTTCATTCTAGTTCAGTATGATTAGATAAATGTTTTTCAGTTAGGAGTAGGATTCAACACCGAAAAAGCCTAGTGATAGGGTCTTACCTGTTAGATAGGATTGGGTCCGTAGAAGCAATCTCTAAGTTCCATAACTATGTAGCCAGCGTAGGTTAAGAGGTGTCACCCATTAGATAAGACTGACATACTCAGGGATCACCCGCTAATTTAGGACTGATATCAGGGGTCACCCGTTAGTCAGGACTGACTCTATAATAGTTAGTACCTGTGGCACAATACTGTCACCCTTCTAATTGGCGTTATAGATTGGACCCTAACTCAATTATCTTATCTTATTTGGGGAAGTCGGTTAGATGATTACCACCTACAATTTCAGTTTTAGTCTTCAGTTTAGAACTCAATTCAGTTTTATAGAATGAGGATTGGCAAACACAGTCAATCAATATCAGTCAATCAGTTATCAGTAACTTCAAATTACCAGTTACTTAGTTATCAAAACTCAGTACTTAGCTTCAGAAAAAGCTCAGTTATAGTATACATATATGCACAGTATTACATACTCAGTATTTATAGTAGTTTCAATTATCCATGTACTCTCATATTCAGTTACTCTATATCATTCAGTTAGTTAATATTTATGCATATGAACCCTTGTATTCAGCCTTACCTCATCTAGCATACCAGTATATTCCCATGTACTGACGCATACTTTCCTGCGGTATGATGTTTCATATTATAGGTTCGGACGCTCTGGTTCCCGACCATGCATAGTAGATTCAAATTCAGCTAGAAGTAGTAGATTTAGCGATAATTCCTCATCATTTGAGGATATTCTATTATTTTATAGTTTCAGTAGATGTAGTAGTTTAGTAGATGGAGTTAGTTTGGGGATTGCCCCATCAACTCTACTTTCAGACAGATTTAATTAGAGGCTTTTTAGACTAGATTTTCAAATAGTATTCAATTTTACAGATGTTATATTTTATTAGTATTTTAGATATTTTGAACCTTATGGTGTTTTTAGACCATTTTTCCACATTAATTACAGTTATATTATTCAGTGCTCCTAACAGCTATCATTCATGGGTTAGCTTATGGTCCTTTGAGGTTGTAAGCATCGTGTGACGACTAAGGGGTAGTCTCGGGTCATTACACGACTGTAGTTTGCAAACAATATCATTAGCCAACATTTAAGGGATTGCCATGTACCCCATAAATTCTATTTAAAAATCACTTGGCAATTCCCATGTACACCAGAGGGTTTCTCATAGATCATTAACTTAGGGTATTCCATTGTCTCATTTAAGGGATTCCATTGTACCCAATAAGGTTTTTAAAACCATCATTAACCATTTAACCATTCATATCATGCATTAATTTTAATAATAAGCAAAACCAAGTGGTAATACATAAATTAAAATTAATTATGCAAGTGGGTTGAGTTTATTACCAATTTCTATTCCAAACCAACCAATTTGGGCATTCCATTGTACCCCTACATCAATCCATCATTCCTATGCACCCCAATGAATTTACCAACCATCAATTTAAACACAATAGTTTCATAAATATCATGGAAGAAGCATTTAAACAATTTGTGTTAAAAAACTCAACCCATAGTTCAAAACCCAACTCAATAATTCATGAATAATACTTTAGATCACTTTCTTTAACAAAATTAATAATGAGGGAAGAGTAACATGCCTTAAACCCCAAGAAGCATGGAGAGAAATCACCCTTGAAAGCCACAATTTATTAACCTTTTGAAAACCTTAAGTGTCCTTGGCCTTGAGGATTTGAGAGTCAATTTGATGGGTTTATGAGGGCTAAGGATAACCTGAAGAGGTTATAAGATGTGGGTTTCAAGCTGGACAAAAAGGGAAATATCCTAAATGCCCTTAATTAAAAACTAAAAAAAGGACGCCTTTGATTATGAGTTAACCATTGGCTTGTAACCACTCTGCATGACTCGTAACCATTAGTCGTAACAGGAAAGAATTATCAAGAACATAAAATGCTATCTTTATGACTCAACTAACCAACCGTAATGAGACCCTATGAATTGTAAGGTCCAACCGTAATCAACATAGAACTCAAATAGGTTAAACACTGGACTACCTATAATTTCATCCCATGACTCATAAGATATTCCTATAGCTCTTAGTGAGCCACTCATACTCAGAGAATAATCATGCTAAAAACTTACATGATTTCGTTACAACTTTACCTAATAACTCATCACAAGTCTTCTCGACTTGTTCTCTCAAGTCCTACCCAGGATAAAAATGCAATGACACACATTGATCACCTTACGACTAGGGTCGCCTAACCCATCAAGATAAAATATAACACATAGGTCAAATCGTAACCAAGATAGTGAGCTCAAAGCTAAAGAAGTTCTCAAGGGATAAAATTTGGGGTGTTTCAATTCTTCCTTACTTGGATCATTCGACCTCGAATGATGGAACAAGGCATTTACCATTATAATTATACCTCAAACATCACTACTCTTACCTTTAACAAACACAAAAAATTAAGATATAAAGGAAATTACAATTTTCTTTTAACAAAGATAGAAAACAAAGATGTAAGAGAATACTCATACCTTAAGCAGGCTTTTTCAAAACATGGAATATGAATGGATACTTTAAAATCAAATCCTATTCGGCTTCCCAAGTAGTCTCTTCAACCTTATGGTTCCTCTATAGAAACTTTATCGAAGCTACATCCTTAGTCTACAGTAGACAGACTTACGGATCCAAGATTTTAATCAAGACTTCCTCATAAGACAAGGACTTCAAATAAAAATATAACTTTGATAGGCATAATTAGCAATGAATTACCCACACATTTCCTCAATATCTATATGTGGAACATCAGGTGAAAGGAACTCACACTATAGGGGAACTCCAATTCTTATGCAATACTACCGACTCTCTTCCAGACCAGGTACGAACCAATATACCGTGGACAGAGCTTCCTAATTTTTTCAAAACCACATTACCCTATTCATGGGAGACACCTTTATGAACATTGTATCCCTAACCTTTAACTCAAACTCCCTTCACCTTACATCCACTTAGAACTTTTGGCAATTTGGGTGGATTTAAGCCTATCCTAAATTACCTTCACCTTCTTCATTACTTAGTGAACATAATCTACGCAAAACATCTCCCCCTCACCAACCAAGAACCACCCAATAGAAGACCTATACATCCTACCATACATGGTATCAATCGGAGCTATCGTAATACTATAATGGTAGCTATTATTTTATGTAAACTCTATGAGATAAAAATGATCAACCCGACTATGACCATAGTCAATCACGCAAACTCAAAGTATATCTTCCATTGTCTGAATAGTTCTTTCCACTTGCCCATCCATCTGCGGGTGGATAGCAATACTAAGGCTTGCCTTAGTTCCCAAACCTCTCTCAAACAAATGCCCAAACTATGATAAGAACTAAGTACCACAATCTAACATGATAAAATAGACGCCCCATGTAACTTCACAAATTCTTAAATGAAAATTTTTGAATAATGTTTCATCAGAAAAATTAGTCCTTATTGGGAAGAAGTGATTAGACTTAGTCATCCTATACGATGACCTAAATTTAGTCTAACTAATTTCTAGACCAATAAAGACCAATAATGAAATCCATATTAATCACTTCCCTTTTCTACACAAGCAACTAAATTTCTTGAGACAACACACCGGGTCTCAAATGCTCAATTTCTTGGCCATATATCACTTCATATTATTCCAATAATATATCTGCTTAAGATCATTATACATGCCCATTAAACCAGGATAAATAGCATAAAACAACTCATGAGCCTCAGTTAAGATCCTCTCTCACAATCTATCTACATTAGGAGCATATAATCTACCTTGGTACCTTAAGGTACCATCACCATCAATTTAGAAGGCCATTACTTTCCGCCCACCTACATTCGCCTTAATATGCATCAAGATGGGATCCAAAATTTTCTTCTCTTTCACATCCTTACCAAGATATAAATTTGCACCTCTTAAACAAACACACCACTATCTTTAAAGTCCAAAAGGTGAACTTTAAGGTTAGCCAAATAGAGAACATCTTTCACCAACTCTTTCTTATCCTCATCCATGTGAGCTAGACTTCTCATGGATAACCTGCTAAAAGCATCAACAATCATATTAGCTTTACCTGGATGGTAGTATAGACTTATGTCATAGTCTTTCAGCAATTTAAGTCAACTCTTTTGCCTAAGATTCATCTATTTCCAGGTGAACACATATTTCAGGCTCTTATGATCAAAAATGATATCCATATGCACTCCATCAAAATTGTGATGGCAGATTTTCAAAAAGAATACCATAGCCAATAACTCCAAGTCATGATTTAAATAATTCTTCTCATACACCTTCAACTGCCTAGAGGCATAAGCTACCACCTTTTCATGTTACATCAAAATATAACCAAGTGTTATACGATATGCATCACAATAGACCACAAAACCATTAGTACCTTTTGGAAATATCTAGACCAGAGAAAAAGTCAACTTATCCTTTAGATTATCAAAACTACCCTTACAAGTCTCAGACCACAAGAACTTAACCTTTTTCATAGTTAACTTAGTTAATGGGGCAGCTATAGAAAAGAAACTTTCTATAAATCTCTAGTAGTAACCGACTAAATCCAAGAAGCTCCATATTAGTTGGTGTCATGGATCTATGCCACGTCTTAACCAATACTACCTTATGTGGATCCACCATGATCAATTCGCTAGATATTACATGACCCAGAAAAACAACACTATTCAACTAAAATTCACACTTATAGATCTTAGCATACAACTGTTGGTATTTTAAGGTCAGTAATTAATGTGAAGGTGATAGACATTATCCACTTCCATCTAAGATTATACAAAAATATCATCTGTAAATACAATGATGAACAAATTTAGAAATTGATGAAAGACCTATTCATCAAGTCTATAGTTGCCGTCGAGTAATTAGTCAACCCAAAAGACATAACCATGAACTTTAGATGCCCATACCAGGTATAAAAAGTAGTCTTAGAGATATCCACCTCCCTTATCATTAGCTGATAATACCTAGATCGAAGAGAGATCTTAGAGAAGAACTATGCATGCTGAAGTAGATCAAACAAATCATCTATGCTTAGAAGAGGATAGTTAATATTTATTGTCACTTTATTTAATTATCAATAATTAATACACATCCAAAGGAAACCTTCTTTTTTATTCACAAACAATACTGGTGTACCTCACGGGAATACACTAAGATGGATGAAACCCTTTTATAGAAGATCCATGAATTGCTCCTTAAGCTCCTTTAATTAACTTGGATACATTATACATGGAGGAATAGAGATCAAAAGAGTATCTAGGACAAGATGTTTTAGTTAAGGATGGGCATACCATGTCGCCATGGGTTTTTGTTATTGTGCATCTTATCCTATTAATGGCGGTATGGTTGTAAAACTGACATGTCTAGGTTAATTTGTTTCTTATTGTGTTTGTTTTGTATTGTGATGTGTTTTTATGTAGATAGGAAATTTTAAAGTATTTAAGGCAATTGTCATATTTTTATATATTTTTGAGAAAAATGATGCTCCTCCAAAAATTATTTTTTAGAATTATGTGAATGTATATATGTGTGAACATTATGGATTTTATTAAGGTATTAGGATTAGGGATATGTTAATTACTTATTGACAATTACATTCACCAAATAAGTAGACGCTTGTAATATTGACTTTGTGTTATGTGTGTATGAGATGCTACTTAGTTTCCTTTGTGTGATCAAATTCAGAACTTGCCCTATTATTATTGCCTAGGTTGTAGGATAGTTGATTAGGAAAGGATCATAGGTCATTTTTTATTTTAATCCACTTTTAGCCTAAATGACCTTCTATGTGTGAATTATATTCCTTGATACCTGTTTTGAGCCCTTTAGTCTATTTTCTTGTTTCACTTAGTTACCTTTCTATTTATATTACAATAAACCTATTTCCACCCTAGTTTTTTTTATACATTATGCATCTCAGCTTAAGAAAAATGCCTAAGTTGAGTGTGGCTATCATAGGGGTGTGTAGTCTAAAGTGGGTATATAGAAGGGTAAAATAAGATAAAAATTTACTAGGGCTTAGTGTTGCTAAAAAAAGGAAAGAATAGAATTTTTCAAAAAGTGAAAAAGAAATAATAAAAGACCACACCTAACCTGAATGTGTAATAAAAAATATAAAGTGAGAAATAAGGTGGAATAAAAATGAAATTGGCTAGTAAGTGGACCCCAAGATTAGTGTAGTGCCAAGGAGGCTTAGTTGCTTGATATATCCATATGTACCATCCATCCCCAAGCCTACATTACAAGCTGAGAAAAGTCCTATATTGATCCTAACTCGATTGTTTGAAAACCAAGGTAAAGAAAATAAGGGCAAGCCTATGGTAATCGATGTACATTATTTGGAACTTCTCCTTTGAGTGTGAGTGTCTCTTGACTATCCCTGTATTAACATGCATTATTTTATTTGAACGAGTGAGATTTATTTGTTGTGAGGGAACCTAAGTCATATCTTTGCTTGTTTTAGGTAGTGTAACTTGTACATATGTATGGTTTTCTATTGATAATGTAATGACATACCTTAATCCTATTGTGTCAGATATTGTGCTTTATATTCACACATAATTGATTTTAAAATATGAGATTGAAGGGGGTGTTGTATTTTGAGCTTAAAGTGTTGATTGACTGGATGTTGATGTGCTATACAAATATAGCACTTTCGATGCTTAAAACAAGGAAAATATGCAAGTTTTTGAGCTTGTTTTGTTAGATATGATAAATTTTGGGTATGGTTTATAGGAAATCATGTTTTGGATGCTAAGTTTGTGAAAAATAATAAAAAGGTGTTTTTGGCTAATTATTAGAGTAATTATCAATATTTGGGAACTTTTCACTTGTTCGTGATCAAAGCATGTTCGAAAAGTGAAGACGAGATGAAAAGATGACACCCGACACTTAGTAAGTCATGGGTGTCACTTTTAATGACTATTTGGAAAACTTAGGTAATGCACTTCAGAGTTATGAGAAGTGTACCACGGTGTTCAATTAACAGATATGTCACTTTATGGTGAAAGAAGGAATAGTATTGGGAACATGCTTTTAAATAAGGGAATAGAGATTGAAAGAGCTAAAACTAAGACGATTAAATAATTTCTTCCATCTATTTTAGTAAAAGGTATTTCGAGTTTCTTGGGCCATGCAGGGTTCTATAGGTGGTTCTTCAAGGACATCTCTAAAATGGAAAATCCATTGTGAAAGTTATTAGAGAATGGGGTGAAGTTTGTGTTTGATTATGCTTGTCACAAGGTCTTTGAGTGCCTAAATAGAGGTTGTTTTATACTTTTATCGCCATGTCTCTAGATTGGTATCTTCTATTTTAGTTGATGTGTGAGGCCAGTGGTGTGACCTAGGATCTGTCCTAGGCCAAAGACGTGAAAACATACTTTATCATATCTTTTTGGCCAGAAAGCACTTACCCTTCAAAAAAATTACACAATGACTGAGTAGGAGTTACTTGTAGTGGTATTTTTTTTGACCAATTTTTATCCTATTTTATTAGGACCAAAGTCATTATGCATATCGATCATGTAGATTTGACGTATCTTATGGAAAAGAAAGATTAAAGGCATTGTTTATTCATTACGTCCTATTGTTGTAGGGATTTAATTTTGAGGACAAAGATCAAAAGGGTACACAGAATCATCTTGCTCAAAATATATCCCGCCTAGAAGAGGAGGCAATGATCAAATTAGTTGATGAACTTTAGATTGATTATACTTTTCAAGATGAGTAGGTCTTCACAGCATTACAAGACTTGAATCCTTGGTTTGTTTATTCTACCAATTATTTGGAAAGTGGCCTTGTCCTAAAATACTTGTCATTTCAGTAGAGAAAACGATTTATGCATGAGGTACGAATGTTTTTTTGGGATGAGTCATTCTTTTTTTTTGATGTGTGTGTATTACTTGATTCGTAGGTGTATTCCCAAAGTAGAGATGATTCCCATTCTTATCACTCGTCTCCAGTTGGGGGTCACCAGGGTTGTACTCATATGACCTATAAGATCTTATAGTGTGGTTACTATTGGCTGACTATTTTGCTTTCATGAGTCTATTTGTGAGTTCTTATGGTATGAAGTGGCAGTCAATTATGTTTCTATGTGGGATAAAGCAGTTTCACTTCTGAATAATGAGGGTTGCATCATTAAACCATTTTTGAAGAAGAACATATTCTCTCGATTCGGTACTCTACATGCAATCATTAGTGATGGTACGTTTTATTTTTAAATAATCAATTTTAGGTATTGCTTTCAAAATATGTTGTAAAACATAAGGTTGCAACACCTTATCATTCATAGACTATTGGATAGGTTGAGATCTCCAATCTTTAGATCTAGTTCATATTGGCGAAGACTGTAAATTCCAACCAGATTGATTGGTGTAGAAAGCTAGATGATACCCTTCTGGTATACTAGACAACTTTTAAAACACCTCATAGGTGCCTGTTTGTATTAGCTTTTGTACGGCAAGGCATACCACTTGCCGGTTGAATTTGAGCACAAGGCACTATAGGCGGTGAAGAAGCTATACTTAGAGTGGAGTGACGTTGAGAACATGAGAATAAGTAAGATGAATGATTTGGGTGAATTCTGTCTCTAGGATTATGAGAGTTTAGCTTTGTATAAGGAAAATATGAAGTTGTACCATGACAAAATGATGGAGAAAAGGGTATTCTAGCTTAGTGATATGATATTGTTGTATAATTTGAAGCTTTGATTGTTTCCTAGCAAGATGAAGTTAGGTGATTTTTACCATTCCCCGTTATTAGAGTATTTTCTCATTGTACAACTAAGTTAAATGGGATGGAGAAGCCCCATTCAAGGTTAATGGGCATTTTGTTAAGAAATTATAAGGGTAGTATGGAGGAGTTGATGTCTTGTGATTATGAAAATCTTGGCAAAGTCAGAGTAGCCAAGGCAACTGATTGTTATATGTCATTAAATTATGCACTTCATGAGAGTCAACACATGGGCTTATAGGCGAAGTATGAGTGTCCAACATAGCCACGCCATGTCATGATGTTAAATTAAGAACTGCTAGGAAGGCAACCTAACCTATTAGTATTGACTTTGTTTTCTATTTTATAGGTTAAAACATGGAGAAACACCTAGAAACTGGTTAAAAATAAAAAAATTCAGACAAGTCTAGGTAAATGGACCTATAACCCTAGTTATGGTGGATGTAGGGACAACCTATGAGATAATTAATGACACAGGTGTTAGAAATTTCTTAAGGATGTTTGGGTTTCTTAAGGTGTACGTACGAACCCACTTATAGAGGTCGTAAGTACAACCAACACCTCGTAAGTTGGGGTCGTAAAAACTATAGAAGCAAACAAATTGTAGGTCCTACTTACACACCTACTTATGGGGACCGTAAGTAGTACTTATGGGTCGTATGTGGCCCCATAAGTTGAGCAAAATTTTGTGGGTCAAAATTTTAAAAATTTGGATCGAGCCTATGTGACCCAACCCGATCCGACCTACGCTTCCCATATAGCCCTAAATCTGGTCCTCTATTACCCACTATTTAAAAATTTAAATATTCTACTCAATTTAAATCTCTTCACCATCCCTCTTAAACTATGAAAGGCAAATTGTTCTCATAACCTCCTCACTTGCACGTAAAATTTCATCACAGTAGGGGTATTTTCACTTGCTTATCTTCTACTTCTAGATTTCTCAAATCTAGGTAAAAATTCTTGTCTCCAACTAAGTAAAAACATGTTCTTAATATTTTATCTTGAGATAATTCTTGATATAGCCCTGAATTTGTTTTAGTCTCATGATTCTTGGAAATTGTGGAGCTTAAAATTAGGTAAAATTGAAATTGTTGCATGATTCTTGTTTGGGAAACATGTTATCACATAATAAATGGAAGTAGAAGTTAAAAAAATGAGATGAAAACTCAAAATATATGTGCAATACATGTGGAAATTAGCTTGTTGCATGTTGTAGTGTACGACTTGGGATAAATTGAAATTATAATAGTGTTGGGGAAATATTTTTGACAAGAAACCAACTCACTCTCAGAGGGGAACTTGAAAATTCCACTTATTGGCCTCGTAAATAGTACCTACGTAGGCCTAAATGTCCTCATAAGTATCAGAATTAAATCCCTGAAGCTTCAACGTGTATTTGGTACCTACGAGGGTACCTAAGACCCCTGTAAATACTCCCTACAACCTTTAGGTAGGGGAAATAGGTATCCCCTACCTTGGGTCATCAAACCTTTTCAAATATTTTGTTCTTTTCTTGTGTTTCAAGCACTAACAAAAACTTTTTCAGGTACGATGGCACCAAAAACTATGCAAAGGAGAGACCTTTGTCCAAGCTATGTGATGAGTCTCCTAAATAAAGTAGTCTTCTTGAGAAGTATCTCATGATCCCAGATACCACACCATTAGCCCCACAATAGACTCAAGGCTGATCATAAATACAGGCTGTAGCTACAATAGTTTTTTTTTGAGTTGGGCACTCACCCACACAATCACAAGTACCACAGGCAGTTCCACAACATGCACCAGCACATTCATCCAAAGTAGCATTTGATGAAGAATCTGATTCATTCCCCACCACACTCTCCCTAGTGCAAGAAGGTGAAGTATAAACTAGATGTTGTTCAGAGAAAGAGGTTGAGTCAGGGTTAGGTACCGAGGTTGGAGAGGAAGAGGATGCAACCAGCTTCTAGTTTGAAGAGGGATCGTAAGGTACATCCAGTTCTGAGAGTAAGTCCATATCAGGTTCCATTACATCCCATTTTGATGAAGGTGCTGATATAGCACAGATCCTATATGAGATTTCATCGTCATTAGATCATGGAACAAAGGCCACTACTTAGGGAGCTTAGCCTACTATTTCTGTACCGAAGTCTAACTCCATCTATGTCTCTTCCATACATATAATTGAAATTTATCTAAGATTGTATGTGAAGGGGATGTAATAACTTTATGTGAGAGAAAGCTTTATTAAAGGGCAAAGTCAACCATAATTAATTATCATGGGAGAAGTTAGGATAGAGTTACAGGGTTAGTAAGAGCTTCAAACCTTTAGGCTTCTTTCGAGAGATACCAGCTGGGGTGGATTACCCAACCTTTAGGTTCATATAGCCCGCCCTTGTTTAGGAGTTTTACATATGCTACACATCCACTCTAAATAGGGTTACCCTAACTGAAAGTAAAACTATTAAGCAACCCTAGATGACCCATATTTTTGTTAGGGGGTTAGAGATGAAATTTTTGAGATGACCATCTGTCGAGTGTTATTAAGGCCGAATTATGTAGGGTCGGCCATAACAGTTGAGTTTAATTATTGAATAAGAATTACATGGATTAGGTGCACCATGATGGACATAGATCACTGAGCGTTGAGATTAGATTTTGCTGGATGGATAGCCGCACCGATAGAAGAGTTTGGCATTGATGCCTTATGCGTTGAGGGAAGAGGAGAGATCAAGAAGGTGTCACTACATATTGCAGCAAAGATTTCGTGGGTTTTGGTATGATATAGTTTGAGAGACCATTTGGGATTACTGTTAGAAAACTGCTTATTTGAGAATTACTTTTATAAAATACCTTCGTAGAAAAGTTCTTTTGAAATGAAACAACTTGTATTTGGTAAATTCACTGGAAAAGTTCTTTTGATAAACAAATTGTGTGTGGATAATCTTTGTCAAGAAGTACTTTTGAAAGACAAATGATCATAAAAGACTTATATCAATAAACTTTTGTCACTAAAATCAATTTATAGAGAATATTTATTTCAAATGTCTATTAAAATATTTTTATTTAAAATTTTATCTTTATTTGATTAAAAAGTATGTACTACAAAATTTTGATAAATATTTATATACATAGCCGCATTTAAAAAATTAAATAATAATATGATATTGATTAAATAATCCAAATATTACATGAATATATCAAGCAAAAATGAATTCAAATGTTATTCTATAAATTAAATCACTAGATATTAAAAAATTCACCAAAAACAATAAGTAGTCTTTCATACATCATATAATTATCACTGATTTCATTCCAACTTTTATCACAGAATGTCTCTGTAGTAATAGATGATTTGTCTTACAATTCTGAAGCTATAATAGAAGACCCATCTACTTCTTTGATTTATGTGATAACGTCTTTGTTAGTATAAGATTTAAAGTCTTTATCAGGTGTAAAGAATTGTCGTATTCGAGTAAAAATTTACAAGTGCTGCCAAAATACTATTTGATCGTACAACATGATTCGTCTTTCATTTTTTATTACTAAAAATAAAAAATAAAGAGTTATATATTTGTCCATCTTCATTATCAATGATATTTTCAATTTTATTGAAGTAAATGAGTGAAAAATATAATAATAATAATAATAATAATAATAATAATAATATATAAATCATAGAATGAAATAAAGAATTATGGTGTAACTATGTAGTGAAATTTTTTAAAAAATATAAACTTTATATATATATATATATATATATATGTTAATTAATAAGGGGATATATATATATATATGTTAATTAATATGTGGATGTATATTATGTGTGTGTGTGTGTGTTTGTGTCTGTGTGTGAGAGTGAGTGAAAGGGATATTTTTTTACATGGAAAAAATGTTTTTTTTCATTTATTTCTGATTTTTTTGAAAAGTGGAAAAATGATTTTGCTTCTTTTTAAAACTAATTGTTCAAGTTCATGAAGTACCTTTCTTTTAAAAAAGAGTACTTTTTTTTTTAGAAAAAACACTTTTTAGAGAAAAAAACAATCTCAAACAGGCTATGAGTCTGAGTTTGGTGGAAAACATCCTAACATGGGACAGAGCTACATTGATTGTAATCCTAATTGTTGGATATGATATTGAATTTGTAGATAGATCCAAAATAAGATCCATGTGAGGGCTTTCAGTTAGACTAACACTTTTCCCTTTCTTTGTTGATTTAGCAGTTGTGTGATGCGGCTGGAGTGCCACCTATTCAAGAGCTAGTGCAACCTATTAAAGAGCTAGATCAACAGATTGAAGTGTCCCATATGGAAGACATTATCTTGATTACGAATGCAACAAAATTGATCCTTGTACATAGAGCGCAACCACATTCTTCTTCTGGTATGACCCATTTTGAGGGGCCCTCTATTCTGGTCTATCCTGTTGAGAGGCCAGCTATGACTTTTGATTTTGTGATGGGTGATTAGAGAGTTGAGTACATGACTATTGCATATGAGAATGCCATGAGCATGTCTGCCCCAGCATCAACATCTACTTCAGCACCATCCAAGGCTACCACTTTTCCCCCCTCGCCCAATAAGTACTGGGATTGTGGAGTATTGTGTGAGTTACTATAGTAGATGTTTGATTGACAACATGAGGTGACTTATCGCCTCATAGAGAATTAGTTAGCCATGTTATTTGAATAAATTTGGCCATGGGTCCATATGAGAAGGATGACAGTTATTGTACCAAAGCACACAAGCAAGTGTACATAGTCTCATGGTCTCACCAAGTAATACAGTTGAAAAACCCAAGAATGTGACCTTGTAAAATCATTGGTGGAATGACAATGATCATGACATGTGTGTTGTGTCGTATCCTTATTGTGTGTTGTTTCCAACTTGTTTAAAGATTTATTAGGTACATATTAGGATGTTAACTTAAATCTATACTCACATATCTATGTGGGAAATATTTGAAACACTTAGAATTGAATACTTGAAAGAGACAACAACCTCTTTGATTTCTCTGGAGTGGATATAGTTGGGGGTACTTGAGTTGTACCCTAGGTCATGAATCGTACCCACTATGACCTCCTTTTTTGTATCTTAGACATTACGTTAGGTTAGTATACTTTCCAAAATACAATAAGTTCATCCCTTGGTCATAACCATGCTTACAAATCGTATACTAGTCAACTGTATGGAGAAAAGTCTCAAACCTAAAGTGAACTATTTTGGTCATGACTTGATCTCTTGATTGGAGTGTGAGTCATACCCTAGGTTACAACTCAAAGGTCCCTTTTCATACCCACATGTCTCCAACTAACTCAGTCTAGTAAAACTGAACTGAATTAATGAGTGGAATAAAATAATATCGTACTTGAATAGATGAGGACTCATTGCAACTCTGCGACTGGAATGCTACTGCTGATCTGGAACTCATGTCTCAAAACCTTTGGTATAAATTGAAAGACAGCACCATAATGCAAATGCATCAGTACGACTGCGAGTACTAAGTATATGAGTGAGGTAGGCTAAATGCAAAAGGGTTTACATGTATGAACAATGCTAACTGACTGACTGATATGAATGTAAAGTACAAACATACATACATAGTAAATAAAATTGTGAATAGACGATATCTAGATCTATATGCTAATACATGGTTTATTGTTATCTAATATGACTAATACTAAAAGTTTGATAACATGGATCACTATGTCTGATAGTCCTGAATCTGATGGAACTACCCGAGTCCCATACTGTAACTAAATTGACTGTAACTACAGTCCTGGTATACTAAAATCGAAAGAACTATTTGAGTTAATTCACTAAGATTGGGACTTGGATGGAAACTGTTGGAGGTAGTTTCTTAATCGACATTCCCCAATAATGCATATAGCTGGGTTGGGGTCCAATCTTTACCCCGACTGGAAGGGTTTCAATACTGCAACACTGGTAAGGATAGATATGAATGGCCTTTACCTGGTAGGTACTTGAATGAGA
Organism: Capsicum baccatum var. pendulum; assembly: GCA_030864225.1. Lineage (NCBI taxonomy): Eukaryota > Viridiplantae > Streptophyta > Magnoliopsida > Solanales > Solanaceae > Capsicum > Capsicum baccatum. The sequence goes on from CM061560.1 coordinate 167,230,122, forward strand.
ATAGTGGGAACCCTAAATTGACAGGTTAAGACACTTCATCAACCCTAATCTGGCAGGTTAAGATGTCTCAACCTACGCTGGCTACGTAGTTCTGGAACACAAGTATAACTACTAAGAATCACACCCTAAACTGGCAAGTAAGTTCCTTTAAGTACTTAACATACTTGGGAAATCCCTGTAAAATATTTAAAAAAGGATGATTAATGTGAATCTCTCTGAAAGTGTAAAGAACTTTTTGAAGCATGCATCCTCCTTTTGTTTTCTAAGCCTCTGTGGAAAATGTAGTGATGGTCTCTCCTTCACCTGTCAGCAACCTTTATTTTTAAATACTCATACTTTCTTGAATTATCAACAACTTTTTCATTTACCTATTTAGGAGCCAACTCCACATCTACACCCTTAGTTTTCTTTAGAGGTTCTTCCTTAAGATCTTTACCACTCCTCCAAGTGATTTCCATTACTTGCTTAGGAGGTTCGGTGTTATTGGCAAACTACCTTGAGGCCTGGTGTTTTCTGCTTGCTACATTTGCATAACCTGCCTCTCTAAGTTCTTTGTAGCAATCTACTAGTTATTCATATCTATTTGCTGGCTTTTTATATTTGTTGTTAATTGTGCTTGAGCAACTAAAATTTATTTTAGCATCTCTTCCATATTTATAGTGGCCATATTCCCTTAAATCTATTTTTGCTGAAACTGTTGTTGGTTGCTCTAATATGGATTTGGTGGTTGAGTCTACCATATCAGATTGCAGGAATTCTCATAATTAGGCCTTTGAGCATTTCCCAAAAACATCACCAACTCAAGATTTACAGCACACATATTTGTAAAATGGCTATTGTTGTCACAAACCTCGTACTAAGAATTCACCTGATGGATTGGGTTAACTATTTTTGTAGGTTGTGTAACCACCAATTTCATATTATTAAACTGAGTTGTTAACTAGTTCTATAATGTAGCAATCTAAATTGATATAGTTACAAACTGGTCCACCTTTTACACACCTGCAACTTTCTTTATAGCAGTTCTTGAGTTAGAATACCATCAGGATTTCCTTGTCTAATCTGGTTCAACAAGGTGTATAGCTCATCATAAGTCAATTCTAATTCTTGAACACCTGAAGTTGAATCTAGCACATTTTCATGTTGTGATCAAGTGTCTCAACAAAATTGTGAGCTAGTACGTCATTGGACTGATGATGATGTGGAAATTCCTAAAAAAGAGCTTTGAACCTCTCCCAAGCATGATATAAGTTTTCATCTGGCTTTTGTTTGAAGCAAACAATCTCACTGCGTAGTGTTGTAGTCTTGCTAGATGGAAAGAATCAGATGAGGAATTTCTGGGCTAAGTAATCCCTGATTGTGATTGAACTTGCTAGCTCAGCATTCAAATACTTATTTACTTCCCCCTAATAGTGAAAAGGGGAATAGTGTTAGCCCAATATAATCAGTAGACACAACCGTAGGGATGAATGTGTAACTGATCTAAAGAAAGTTCCACAGGTAGACTTGTTGATCATTATGTGAAAACCCCATAAACTATCCAATATTGATGCAAAGCTTCACCATGTTCTGTTTCAGTTTAAAGTTACCTTCAGCTGCCAGTTTTTAAAAAAGGGAGGTCAAATTTATTGAAAGTGGGATTGCTATTTAGCGAACTGTCTTGCGGGCTGGTTAATCTTGAGCCATTAGAGCATGATTTTCTTGTTCCTTTTGAATTTGTAGAATATAGGAGTGAAGGACTACCTCTCTTCTTAATATATGAAAGAGTTGTTCTGGTTTAGGGCTTGGTTCAACCAATTCCTTATCCCTTACCGGCTTACTAGTCTGTAAACTTGTTTCCTACAAATCAATGTCAAGACCAAGTGCAAATCACCAAAGAAATCTAAATAGTAAAGCTAAAAAATATAGTTTCCAATTTATAAATCTCTGATCACGTTGCCAAAAAATTATTACTATCAAGCACACACACAAGCATATGTGGTCTCACTAAGTAAAACAGTGGCCTTAAATAAAGCTGTATATCTATCCCTCAGAGACTTATGTTAAGTAACTATTCAATTATAGTTTAACAATTGAGATTAACTAGTGCAACGTAACCAAAAAAGTTTTGAAAGTTTATAAACTAAAAGTAAACTAAAATAATGCAAAAAAGTAAAGACTTTGGACAAACAATGGGTGAAAACCTAGGGTTAAAGTACTACAAATAGTTATACTAAGCTATTGAACTTCATTAGTTAGACTACTTATCTTGGTTGTTGATTTACGGGGTTTATTTTATTATCATGGTCTCCAAACCTCTAATCACCTATCTAAATTATACTCTGGAAGATATCGTTAAGTTGGGATGTGAGAATTAAGATAAACACATTTATAGAAAATGCCTCCCAGAAAAAATAATAGAAGAAGGAATGGGAACCATCCAACACCTCTTCCTATTCAGGAAGATCCCATAAATGAGCATGTCTCTCATGCTGAATTCAGAGTTGCCTTCACTACCTTATCTTAATAAGTAGCCGATCAGAACAACCAGCAATCTATTTCTCCAGCCCAACCCATTGGTAAATATAGCTGCAGCTAGAATTTGGGACTTCACTCGAATGAATCTCCCTTTGTTTTTGGGATCCAAGTCCTAGGAGGATCTACAGGAGTTTCTTGATATGGTTTAGAAGGTTACATATATCATGGGTGTCACTTCGAGTGTGAGTGCACAGTTGGATGCATAACAGTTTTAGGATATGGCTCAGACCTTGTATAGGTATTGGAAAGGTTATAGGGATAATGAGGCAAGGCCTGTAGAGTGAGAGGAGTTTGCCACATACTTTTTAGATAGATTCCTCCATTTAGAGTTAAGAAAAGCTAAGGTGATGGAGTTATTAATTTAAATTAGGGAAACATGAGTGTGAAGGAATACTCACTTAAGCTCACTTAGTTGACAAGGAATGTTCCTTAGATAGTGGCTGATAATAGATCTAAAATAAGTAAGTTTAGATCTAGTATATCTAATAGTGTGGCCAAGAAGTGTAGAATTTCCATATTGATTAAGCAAATGGACTTATCTAGGTTTGTGGTCCATTCTCAATAGATTGAGGAATAGAAACTTAATGAGAGAATGAGGAGAATAAGAGGGACATAATAGGTAGCTTTAATTTTTCTCTGCCTAGGTTAGAGGGGGGTAAAAGTTCTTAGTTCTATCTAAAGTTTTCATCCCTATCTTCATATTCAGGTAGTCCGCCAATGCCAAAGTTCTATCATGACAATCAGGATAGAGCGCCAGGCTCCGTATGAACAATGGTTGTACTAATCTTCTTTTCTAGAAAAATGGTAGGAAACATCAGGGTGTGTATAGATTTAGTAGTAATATGTATTTTAGGTATGGCAAGACAGGCCACAGATTCAGGTATTACTGAAAGAGTGGTCAGTAGGGTCAGTCCAATCATCCCCCAGTTCTACCTGGTCGCCCGACTTAGTAGGGTGCCACATCAAGTACAACCAGTGATCAGTGCTAGAATAGATTGTATGCACTCCAGTCCCTTCACGATCAGGAAATTTCTCTTGAAGTAGTTACGGGTAAATTGTAGGTCATTCATCTTCATGTTTATGCTTTATTAGACCCTACAGCATCGCTCTCCTTTATAATCCCTATATAGCATTCAATTTCGGTGTCAGTCCCAATTTTTTAGCAGAACCCTTCTTAGTGTCTACTCCAGTAGGTGTCTTTATTGTATCCAGAAAGGTATACAAAAACTATCCGATCATAATTTCTTTGAAAGTCAACTCAGTTTACCTTGTATAGTTAGAGATAACAGATTTTGATGACATTATCAGTAAGGATTAGATCCAACCATGCTATGCTTCAGTTAACTTTAGAAATAGAGTCGTTCAATTTTAGTTTTCTAATGAATCATTCATTGAATGGAGAGGTAGTACTTTAGTGCTAAAGATGCAAACTATGTTATATCTTAAGTCAAGAAAAATGATATCCAAGGGGTGCATATACCACCTTGATCGAGTCAAAGACACTAATTCTTAAAATCCAGGTCTTGAGTCAGTTTTAGTGGTAAAAGAATTTCTAGATATGTTCCTTAGACATCTTCCCAAAGTTTCACCTGATAGGGAAATCGACTTCGAAATAGATTTTCTTCTAGATACCTATCCTTTCTATTCCACCATATAGAATGACTCCAGCTAAGATCAAAGAGTTAATAGAATAATTGAAAGATCACTTAGATAAGGGATTTACCAGGCCCCGTGTTTACCCATAGGGCGCTCCAATCATTTTTACATGTAAGAAAGATGGTTCTCTCAGAAGGTGCATCGACTACCATCAGTTAATCAAAATCATAGTAAAAAATAAGTACCCACTCCACAATATTGATGAATTGTTTGACCAACTTCAGGGTGCCAGTTATTTCTCTAAGATAGACCTCAGATTTGGCTATAATTATCTTAGAGTTAGAGAATATGACATTCCAAAAATAGCTTTCAAAACTTGGTATGGTTATTTATAATTTCTAGTTATGTCTTTTGGACTAGTGAATACCCTAGTAGCTTTCATGAATTTAATGAATAGAGTATTCTAACAGTACTTGGACATGTTTATCATAGTCTTCATTGTTGATATTCTTGTCTACTCCTATAGTGAAAATAATCATGCAGACCATCTGAAAATTGTATTGCAAACTCTTAAAGCCTATAAGTTATTTGCCAAATTCACTAAGTGTGAGTTTTTGACAAGATCAGTAGCTTTCCTTGGCCATATTAGTTTTTATGATGGCATTAGAGTTGACCTTTACAAGACAAAGTAGTTAGAAACTGTCCTAAACCTATCTCACCATCAGATATTAGGAGTTTCTTGGGTTTGGCTAGCTATTACTGATGGTTTATTAAAGCTCTATTGCATCACCATGTCTTGATTGACTTAGAAAAAAGTCAAATTTTTGTGGTCAGATTCTTGTGAAAAGAGTTTTCAGGAGCTGAAGACTCGACTTACCTCAGCCCTAGTCTTGACTTTGCCAAATAGTTTAGATGGGTTTGTTGTTTATTATGATGATTCAAGAGTTGGCCTTGGTTGTGTTTATGTGCAGAAGTAAGGTCATATCCTATGCCTCTAGAGAACTTAAGACTCGTGAAAAGAATTACCCTACCTATGATGTTGAGTTAGCAACTATAGTTTTGTCCTTGAAGATTTGGAGGCATTATCTTTATGAAATTCATGTTGATGTATTCATGGATCACAAAAGCTAACACTATATGGTCTCAGTTTCCCCAGTAATTCAGCATGTCTGTCTCGTTCGAGGACGAATGTTGAGCTTCATAACTTCGAGGATTTTTAAATGACTCTTTATGACCCTGATATATTAGTTTTTCAGTTAATTCATGTTCAAGGGTATAAGGAGAATGTCTGGGTGAAGTTTTGGATTTTGAGATGAGGATTGAGTTGTGTCTGGATATTGATTCTAGCATCTCACCGCTATAGTGGAGCATTGTGGTGTGTAAAGCGATGAGCCTTTCATCACTTTACGGTGGACCTCCAATCTACATTCCAGTCATAAATTTAATTCTTTGAGGGGTAATTGAGTCTTTTACCCTCAATCAAATTCATAAAACACAAATTAAAACATCGATTAGGGTGTTATATGCCCATTTTCCCTAATTTCCTCTCAAAACAAACCCTAATCATCCCCCAAGTTCATCAATTCCATTCCTTTCTCTTCAATAAAACCAAAGAATTAAGTTCCCAAATCCAAGAACTTTTAAGAAAATTATCAAGATTGTGTTTCTCTTTCAAGCTTAAGGATTTAAGGTATGTGTGATGGTCATCCATGGGCCTTTTTCACCCATGGAGTCCAAGAATCCCATTTTGATATCAAATTATGAGTTTTTAAAAGTTTATGGTGAATTGACTCCATGAATTTGTTATTCATTTTGATTACAAGTTATGTTGCAAGTGATTTTTTATGGAATGAGCCATTATGTGATTTGAGAATTGAAATACTCATGTTAAATCCCCAATTTATTGTTTTATTATTGTAATTATATTTTCGATCACATGCTTTACCCATTCCCATGCATAAGTTCATGTTTTCCTTATGTTTGATGAAATGTCTAACTCTTGGTCTTTGAGCAATGATCATTTATTATGGTTTTTAAAACTTCATATGTCCTATTGTTATTGTTATTCAGTGTTGGAGGGTTATAAACACTCGATACTTAGATATTTACATAATTTCAGTATCTTTAGAATGGTCTCAGATAAACCATAAGCATTGTCATTCATTTATTTATCATCATCAATTGTTTGCTCAGTTAAGCTTAGTTTAATCCAGTAATCAATGTGATTTAGATGGGAGTAGTATTTAGCACCGAGGGAACCCAGGGATGGGGACTCACCTTCCAGTAGAGGGTGTGACCTTTTGTAGCAGTCCCTTAGTTCTAAAACTACGTAGCTAGTGAAGGTTAGAGATATCAACCTTCCAGTTAAGGGTTGATAAAGTCTTTACCTGCCAGTTGAGGGTAACACATATCTCATTAGAGAACCTGCCAATTGAGGGTGACTCATTAATTACTTCAGGAAATTAGTTTAGTGGATCTACAGAGCCATTGTTAGTACCCGTGGCACGGTACTAACACCCTTTAAACTTTGGTTACAGGTTGGACCCCAATTAGCTCAGATTGGGGCATGTCGATTAGATGATACCTCCCATAGTCTCAATTTAGTATTCAGTATAGAATTTAGTATAGGTTTTCTTGACCATAGCATACAATTCATCAGTTATTTAGTTACCAGATTTCAGTAGTACTATTTACAAACTATTTTAGTATCATTTTATATGCTTGGTCATACATTCTCAGATTTTATAGCTTTCACGCATTTATGTATCAGTTTTCTCATGCTATTCAGTCAGTCTTTATTTTATGCACATAAACCTATGCATTTGAGCCTAACCTTATCTCATATACTAGTACATTCAAAGTATTGAACGCATACTTTTCTTCTTATGATGTCTTATATCATAGGTTTGGACACTCTATTTCCTGACCATGCTTAGACAGTTTAGCTTATTAGTAGCAGCAGTTATGGTGAGTCCTTATATGTCGAGGACCTATTATGTTATTTCAATAATTTTGCATTTATTTTATCTAGTTTAGTATGGAGTTAGTATCAACTCTTTAGTCAATTAGAGGCTTTCAGATATTTTTTATTCTTTCAAACAATTAGTTAGTTTATCAGTTGTTTGATCATTCCTTTTAGTATGTCATCAGACGTTCAGACTTATGATTTAAATCATATTCTTAGTATGTGAACCTTATGGCTTTATTCAGTTGTTTTCTCACATATTCATTATCAGTAAATTAGTTAGTGCTCACAGCAGGTACCATCCCATAGGTTAGCTTATGATCACTTGTAATCATAAGCACTATTGTCACGACTAGGGGGTAGCCTCAGGTCGTGACACCAGTGTCCAAACCAAATGATGCCTTGAACTCCTGAGGGATACTAAGACCATTAAGACAATCCCAACCAACACTGAAAATCGAAGTAGTACCCCTTAGTACAATATCTAGAGAAGTGGCAACCAATACCCTATTTTCCCAAGCAAGAATCCTTATGGAGCACTCCCGTTGCATTTTTTAAGACCTCATAAAGTTCCCTCATAGTCTAAGCCTTTAAAGAATGTCGAGTGAAGCCTTTTTCCATCTATAAAAGATTTAGGAATGACCTATAAAGTCATTGGTATTTAAAACATATAGAATTTTCCTAAATTTGACTTTTTATAATGTGGGGAATTAAATTAGCTTTCGAACGATACCAATTTCATCCAAATCTATTATCAGGGTGAGAAGTTATGGTCATTTTTACTAGAAGCCGTTGGAACCGCCCCATTTTAAGATTTATTGTTCAAGACTGTTTGGGTCATGAGTACCCCATACCTAAGCTATTTTCAAATTTTAGTTAAAGATTTGACCCCTTGGGTCTAAGCTAAGAAAGGAATCCATATTTGATTATGATTTAAAGCAAAGAGGAATATATTTTGGTCTTCATTATAGAACCTTGAGTTATTTTGAGGTGGATTTCATAAAATTTATGAGCTAAGTTTGGGAGTAGTATTTAGCATTGAGTTGGGTATGTTCTAAGGTTTCATGCCCCAGAACTACGTGCCACCATTGGATTAAGATTAATGGGCCTGAGACCGAGATAATTATCACTTAAGTTAAGGTTCTATTCCGATGGCAAGGGTAGAGCAGCTCTCCCCAACATGGGTAAGACATTAGACTCCATGTATATCACATGGTTTATATCTGTTAGAAGAAACTCCCGAGTCAAAAAGAGTGCCAGAGTTTCCAAGTGTTAAAAGTTCCTAAAAGTTCTAAGTCCTTATGTTTTAAAGAAGTTTTACTCTCCACAAGATAAAAATATGAGTTTGAAAGTATTGTTTAAATCTTCTTTTAGCCTTCAAGTATAGAGAATAATAATAGAGTATAGATTTTAAAGTTAAGTATAATGACTCACGATATTTGTGTTACACGTTTCACTATTCATGATTTTTGAGTTTTATATTTTAGAGTTATTCAAGCCGTGTGAGTCATTCCTCTTTCCATGCATGATTTCAATAAAGAGTATTGATATTATTATATGTAAATGCATACACCCCCATATACTCAGTACATTCCCAAAGTGATGGTGTGTGTTCTAAATTGTCTTATAATATAGGTTCATGTGCATAGTCTTAGCAGTGATAGTGATTCCCGAGTGCCATTGCCTACATCCCACAGTTGGTGATTCCTCATGGTTCGAAGATCTACTTTCTCAGATTTTTAGTTGTTATTACTTTCATATCAGTTCGAGTCATTTGGGTGTCTGTCCCAATGGCTCTTCAATTTGAGTAGTAGAGGCTTAGTCAACTAGACTAGCAATTATGTTTTAGACTCTCAGTATTTCATATTTCAGAATATGTTTTCTAGTTATCCCAGTTTTGAGTTAATATATCATTGTATTATTGTTTGGTTTGACACCCCAAAGTGAGATATAGAGATGGTAACAGTCTCAAAGGGTTAGCTTGGGTCTACTTATAGTCTTAAGCACCGTGTGACGCTCCAGGATGAGATTTTGGGGCGTTACAAACTTGGTATCAAAGCCTAAGGTTTATGGAGTCCTAGGGAGTCTGAGAACGCTCAACTTATACATCAATTTAGTGCAAGGTGGAAGTCGTCAATATATTTACCCAACTTTGGAGTCGGGGTCAAATCCACAGGAAACAATGTGTGTGGCGATTAAACTAGTTTGAAACTAAAGCTACAAGTTAAATTCAAATAGATGCTACGAAAAGATAAAATGGGGATTTTTTTATGATTAGCAAATAATTGTTGGCCATCTTAGTTTCAGTGTTTGTAATCAAGAGTTTATGGAAAATCAAAATTTTGTTCACTATAGGTTTTAGTACATAACATATGCTAATAGTGATTCAAGATTATCACAGTAGGTAGGACAACAAATTATCTCTTTCAAAGTTATGCCTAAATTTTTTTGTACCTACTTAAGCATTTACTTACCTAATCCTCTCAAACTTAGGGAATTTATATTTACTAAGCAGACTTTACCTCAGGTTAATCAACTTGGTACAATGTCGATTATTAAATTGAAGTTTAGTGTTTCCAAGTCCCTGTCAATAATTCACTTCCTACTATATTTGATTTCTTATCTGAAGCAAATCAAAGCAGGTGATATCTGTCGTTTGCAACCAATAGACAATGATTACAATCACAGAATTATCAAAGAGTCCTATTGCCTTTATCATCGAAAACACAAAGCATCTTACCAAGACATAACCCATAGATCACATAATTCGGGTCAAAGGAATTTAGCCACTCATAATGTAATAAGAAAAAAGAATAGGAATTCAAGCTAAAAATCAGGATCAGGGGATATTATTTACACATGGAAGATCATTTAGGCTAAAAGTGGACTACTATCAACAATGACCTATGATCCTTTCCTAAACGCTATCCTATATGGGCAAAACCAACCAGGCAAGTTCTAGATTTAACACAGAACGAGAGCTAGGCGGTATCTCAAACACATGGCACAAAGGTACATCACAAGATACTATCCATTTGGTTCATCCAATTGTTAGTAGTGATTATCATGTCACTAGTACTAATTCCATAATAAGATGCACACTGGTCATACATAAATGCATATCACACAGTCATAAAATAGACCATTAGAGAAGTGTTAAAAAATCAACAAAAACATGTTAACTACCTAAGGTACTTGTATTTCTCCTAGTCAATTCCAACAGTTTACAACAAATCATAATATGCCTAAACATGCCGACTCTACTAGGAACAAGACTCTTGAGAAAATAAACACGACAACAAAAATCCAGAAAAGACATCAATACCCACAAGTAGCCCCTTCCTCAACTTAAAATCATGCAATGTCCCCAATACGTCAAACCAAAATAAGAGAGTTAGAAACATACCTGTGGCACCATGGGTGCGGAGATCTAATATCAATCACATAATACAAATACAAATAAAAATATACCTTGGGTTGCCTCCCAAGCAGCGCCTGATTTAATATTGCGGGACGACCCAACTCAACTTTTCCCTCCACCTTGAGGATATGAATTTAACCACCAACTTAGAGTCCATCTTCTTGCCTCGATCATAGAGGGGTGGTACAAAAATTAAGTTGAGTAATGGATTGAGCGTGGTAAGCCACTCGGCCTTAAAGTGGGATGTATTTTTATGTTACTTATCAAGCGTAAAATAAAGAATATAGGATTCTTGTTTCTCATCTTCACACTCTTTCACTATTTTAGATGATTCCACAGTCAAGATATCATCTAAACATAATATGGAAAAATGCTTCGAGTGAGGCATAACTAATTCTACTTCAAAATTTACACTATCTACTAAACACTCACTTTTATTCACCTTCTTAATGTCAGTCCTAACATCAAGATGACAATCGAGTGGTTATGATTCTTGAGTTTTTTTCCTCAAATTGGATAATGTCTTATATTCTTCTTTATTTAGCCACTGTAAACATGGTGGGAGTAGTAAATCCTTTAGCTCTGCCAGCAACTATTATTGATTCTCTAAAATTTGTTTCATCAATTTGTTTGCTTGAATCATGACAGCACATGTATCTTCAGTATGATCATTTTGATCACAATCTGAACACCAAGTTGTAGTAAGCAGGATAGTATATGAATCATATTGTGAAGGTCTAGTGCATGCACGTCTAAGTAAATCTGGACATCAAGCTTCAAAATATGGTCCCCCACAATAAAAGGCTCAACTTACACGTTAATTTAGTGGAAGGTGGTAGTTGTCAATATACTTACCCAACTTTGGAGTCTGGGTCAAATCCACCGGTAATAATGTGAGTGGCTATTAAACTTGTTTGAAACTAAAGCTACAAGTTAAATTCAAACAGATGATACGAAAAAATAAAAAGGGTTTTTTTTGATTATCAGCAAATAATTGTTGGTCACTTTAGTTTCAGTGTTTGTAATCAAGAGTTTATGGAAAACCAAAATTATATTCACTATGGGTTTTATTACTTGACAGATGCTAATAGTTATTCAAGATTCTCATAGTAGGTAGGATAAAAGATTATCTCTGTCGAAGTTATGCCTAAATGTCTCTCGACCTACTTAAGAATTTAATTACCTAATCCTCTTGGACTTAGGGAATTTATATTTACTAACTAGACTTTAGCTCAGGTTAATCAACCTTTTTACAACATCGATTATTAAATTGAAGTTTAGTGTTTCCATGTCCCTGTCAATAATTCATTTCCTACTACATTTGATTTCATATCTCAAGCAAATCAAAGTAGGTGCTATATATCATTTGCAACCAATAGACAATAATTACAATATCAGAATTATCAAGGAGTGCTATTACCTTTATAATCGAAATACTAAGAATCTTACCAAGACTTAACCAATATATCACATAATTTGGGTTAAAGAGATCTAGCCACTCATAATGAAATAAGTGAAACAACTAGACGTATTCATAATTTGAAAGATGAACTTACCACAAGATGAATAATAACTAGTGATTCTCAAATTAGATCACAATAGAAATCCCAAAATATTGATGAAAATCTCCTCAAAGTTAATTGTTTTTCAAGCCAAGAAACTAGAGGGAAAAATAACAAAATACCTGTGTTCCAAAATTATGTTCAGAACGTCGAATACTAGTCGCTATATTTTCTCTACTGATATGTTTAGCCTCCTTTTATAATTAGAAAACCCTAACATATGCTTTAAATACTTCATCCTAATTATGGAAAAAAATCACAGATTTTAGTAATTTCTCGGACAGGTAATGATATTTTATGACGCTTTATCAGGAGTCTAACAATTTATCACAAATATTGTCAGCTCCTTCTTCAATTTTAGCACTTCCTGCTTAAGGTTGACGATGAAACTTGACGATTTATCAACTATTTGATGACTTATTTGGAAATGTTATCACAACTTTCAGCTGAGGTCCATTCTTTGCCTAAGGTTAACAGTGTCTGTGATAACTTATCACAGGGCTGTTGAATTATTAGGAATGTTGTCATGAACTCCATCCAAAACTAATCTGATAAATTATCAGAGCGCTGAAGACTTATCAATAATGTCGTCAGCCACACTTATCTTTTATTTACCCAAAAGGAGTTGAATCTTTGATAGAGAAGATGGCTAGAATTGCTAAAATATTATGACATAAATATGTTATATCATCCGAGAAAGGCCAATGTAATGGAAGATGTCCTCAGTATGATGTCTATGGGAAGTGTGGCTAACGTGGAGAAAGATAAGAAAGAGTTAGCTCGTAATGTATATCATATGGCTAGATTGGGTGTTAGGTTTCTTGATTCCACTTAAGGGAATATTTTGGTGAAAAGTAGTTCTGAATCCTCTTTAATTTTAGAAGTGAAGGATGATAACACTCAGAATACACCTCTCTTACAATAATGTAAGCGATCGTTGTCAATATACAACTATAACGCCCCAATTTTTTTAAATCAGAATGCTGCACGATGGTCTTGTGCCCGAAGGACCACAAGCTAACCCGTGACTAATATTTGAACCTATATACTGCATATAGGACTGAAAAATATAGAAACATGTAATAAAAGTCCATAAGGTTCAATACTAATACATAATTGAAAATTGGTATAACAATACCGAAACAAATCTGAAATAATTGTCTAAACATATTATAGTCTGAAAGACTCTAAACTTTCTAAATAAGAAGTTGATGGGGTATGTCCCCAACTAACTTCATCTACTGAAATAAACTGAAAACTGAAATAGTAATAAAATCATCATGTCCTCGAAAGATGAGGACTCACTTCTAACTTTGATTGCTGAGATTGGAATCTACTACTGGTGCTATGGAGCTCATGCTTCTAAACCTATGGTATAATACACCATAGCGTGAATACGTCAGTACTTTGAATATACTGGTATACAAGTGAGGTGGGCTAAATTCATGGGGTTCATATGCATGAACAATAATAACTGTCTGACTAACATGAACGTGAGAATATATACGTTGCTACGTAACTATAACTGAGATCATGATAGGACTGAATACTGAGTTCTAACTACAGAGTATACTGATAACATAGATTAACTGATATCTGAGTCACTAATAAGTGCGAAACTAATACTACGATACTAAATAACTGAGATGTTGATATTTATATCTGGGTCACTAATAGGTGAGGAAATGATACTGTATTACTGAATATTGAGGGACTAATGCTATATTACTGATACATGAATAACTGTGTCTGAATGTTCTGATTATGAAGAGATGGTCCGGTTGATTATATCTGACAGTCCTGAAGCTGAATAACTATCTGAGTTCCTTTACTGAGACTGAAACTAAAACTGAGATTGTGGGAAGTTGTTATCTAACCGATATGCCCTATATATACTATTATAGCTTATTTGGGGTCCAATATCTTCCCTAACTGGAAGGGTGTCAATACCATGCCCCTGGTAAGGACAAGTTTTGAGTACCCTAATCTGGAAGGTACTCGAATGAGAACGGTAGGACCCTAATCTAACAGGTTAAGCCATCTCATCTACCCTCAACTGACAGGATTTGATGTCTCAACCTATGCTGGCTATGTAGTTCTGGAATGCAAGGATTGCTCCTAAGAATCATACTCTAATCTGATAGGTGAGTTACCATCCTTCGGCTCACTCGGTGCTGAATCCTACTTCCATCTTAATGGAAATTAAACTAAACATGGACTGACTTTACTAAATTTTTTTGACTGACAGAATATTGATGAATCTATAAATGGACAGAGTTCATGAGATTTTTGAGAGTACTGAATTATTGAGATTACTGAAGTTACTGAGTATGAGTAGGATTGAGCTGATACTGAATTTACATAAGTTTTCCTGAGTCATGAGACTGACTAAAGTCTACTGAACATGGATTTATTGAGAGTATCATGAAAACATGGCATGGCTCTAGGCACACATCTATATTTTTTGGGTACAATTACCCCCAGGACTCAATGGAAGGAAACTAAAAAACATTACTTTCTTAAATACATTATCAACATCAACAATCCATAATATCATAACGTGGGGGATTTCATGGAGTACATAGTTATCATATATATTGTACATAAGTAGGATTTGCAATTAAGCATAGCATAATCTCATAAGACTAGTTCATGAAAAATCCAACAATATTTATAAGATACATTACCAACATGGAAGTAATTGGAACATAGGGGCATATCATGAATCTTTAACTTAGTCACAATTTAGCTATATTGCATGATTTCAAGTTTCTTAGGTATTTTGTAAAATACCTTAGATGTACCATTTTGGGCATAGGTATAATCATCAATTCAACATTATTAAACCACCAAATTTATGGATTTCAACTTATATTCTAACATGTCCTCATAAGATTTCATAAAGATTCCAACTTGGGAATAATACAGCAACAACCACATGGTTACAATTAAACGACAATAAAATATTTACAATACATGATTTAAAACATGATTCTTGAGCTCCATGGATGGAAGTAATTAATGAATGAACACTATGCATACCTTAGATGGAAGATTCTTGAAGATTAACAGTGGAACTTTCTTAAAATTGAATCCCCAATCAACTAGTTTTCTTGGAGCATCAGATAAATCATGGAGTAATAAAACACAAATATTGAAGATTGATCTTGAAAAAGATATACTTTTTTCTTGATTTCTTGACTAGGGTTCTTCCCCTTTGAGAGAAAATAAGTTGTTCTTGAGTTTGAAGAACTTGAATATCTTAGATTCTTGAAGAAGGGTTCGAATCTTTTTCTTGGGATTTGATCTTGAAAAAAATCCTAATGTTGATTTTATGAATGAATGAGAAGCTATGTGCTTCGATTTGATGTGATTGGGTGTTAAATAGGGTGGAAAAAACCAAAAAATCTCTTTAAAACAACGTTTCAACGCTGGTTTGGGTAAAACCGATGGTCTGAGTGATGGTCCGTAAGTATGCTGACAAACCATCACTCCAACCATCATTTTTGGGGAAGAAAACTGCCTTAATAGCTTAGTTGTGATTACCAAAGTAATGGTCCATCGCTGGCTTAACGGTCCATCATTTTGCCCGTTGCTCTTGAAAAACTCGGGCAGCTCTCTGTAAAATAGCCATAACTTTTTATTACGATGCTGTATTTTGATGAAATTGGTATCATTGGAAATATGATTAAATTTTATATCTATTGATTGGTCATGATCTCAAAATTTCTCTATAGAATGGGAGATACGTTCGTTTGAAGTTCACTATGGAAATGCCCTTCTCAAGAATTCAATCAGTAAGGAATATTTTAATTCGTCCAATAGCTAGGATGTATTTGAGGTATTAATATACATCAAACTTGATCATAAAAATACTAAATCACTATAATTTATTTCTCATGAGCTTGAATCATGGTTCTACTATCGGTTGGGATTCTTGGGGTATTACAATATCTCTCCCTTAGAAATATTCATCCTCGAATAAGACTGATAGAGAGAGAGGAACAAAATAAACTGATGTACATACTAAATATGAATGATTGTAACATGATATCATGGTTTACATGATTGACAATTAAACATATCATACTAAACATATATGTCTGATCATGACTAATAAGCTGAATTCGTGCATATCTTATGCAGGGATAATAGACTCATGAATGCATGGCAGAATATCCTGATGAATAGAATTTCTTGCAACGACAATGTATATCTGATGCATGATTACATGACTGATCTAACACATGAATGCATGATTGAATGTGCAATGGAAATTGACACTAAGGTTGTAGTGGTAATCTGATATAAAGTTTGTAATGGTAGTTTGAGCATGGAACTGAGTAAGTCTGAGGAAAACCCATTACTTAACGGACAATATGGATGAACCCATGATTAGGCTAGGAGTATGTATGAATGGGAACATGAGAGCATAACTGAGATTGAAACGTGATGCATGAACTGAATTCTGTGAACTTAACTGAGTCTTGAATACATGGCGTACAACTAAGTTTGGATCTTGAGGGTCAACTTATGAGTACCCCTCACTCCAAACTAGATTCATTATAAGAAAAGAAAGTAGGATGTTTAAGTCATGAAAGTTTAGGGGATTATAGTTTATCTCCCCCTTGGGATACTAGGCCCCTCCAGGAATGCTGACTTGGATGAGATACTGAGGGAGACTGAGGCGATGAGCAAGGCACCTAGGAACTGATTAGTGATTGATTATCTATGATTTGAAACTAAGGCTAGATACATGAACTGATTTGATCTTGCATCTATCTGATTGGTAAATTTGAGGATGATTATATTATTTCGTGAGATTTCATCTAGCGCGAATAGATGGGAACATTGGAAACCAAACTTTATGAACTTGTTTGAATAAGACAGCTTAGTAAGAAGATCATAACCTGATTGAGATTTGGAAATATAGGTTGAGGCCTACAACATCATCTAAGCTAAAGTAACTAAGCCTCATGTATGACAACTGATACTACTAAAAGATTCACATGGTGCTGAGCATGAATGCATAAATATACTAACTTATCTGATTAACTGAATAACTCATAGCTGAAAACTGGGTATGTAAGACTGGTCTGTATTTAGTCTGAATAACTGGACTGAGGCTGTAGAATATTATCTATAGGAGAAAGGGACTGACTGAGTAACATGAGGCAACTGACCATGAATTTGTAAATACTATATTACCTGAGAATGCAAGACCAAGCATATAACATAATTTGGAAACATTCCGTAGACTAAAGTGATTAAATACTGATAGTTAGACAACTGATAACTGTATGCTATGGTCAAGCAAGTCTGAAACTAAACTGAGTGTTCTGATCTAATTTCTGAACTAGATTTGATACCATACTATGAGTATATAACTGGGACCCATACTGGAGATTGATGCCGGATTTGGATAACTGAATACTGAAAACTATGGTTAGACTGATACTGAAGTACTTAATGCTTAGACTAAACACTGATTTCTGAGTACTGAATACTGAAACTATAACTGAGATGGTAACTGAATTTGGATAGATTCATGATGAGATCTAATATAGATCAAGGATCTGAACATATACTTGCATTCTACACTTTCCCCAACTTCTAAATACAACCTATTCTTAGACATTCACTTGCACAATAATATGACATTCAATCCTTTCTTAATCACTACTCCATCGCATAATATAAGTATACAATAATTTTTTATTAACATGTAATATTTACTCACTCTCATATGAGAAACTGCTTACAACTACTCTATTTCAATAAAAAGAACTTACTGAAGGATAAAATCAGGAGGACCTAAAACATGAATGGATACTGACTGAACTTGACACTTGAACTGAAGCCTGTGGAATATAATATCAATAACATGAAAACATGGCTTGACTGAGAGTATCATGAAAACATGACATGACTCTAGACACACAGCTATATTTTTTGGGGACAAGTACCCCCAGGACTCGATGGAAGAAAACTAACAAACATGACTTTCTTGAATACATGATCAACATCAACAATCCATAATATCATAACTTGGGGGACTTCATGGAGTACATGGTTATCATTCATCTTCTACATATGTAGGATTTGCAAGTAAGCATAGCATAATCTCATAAGACTAGTTCATGAGCAATCCAACAATATTTATAAGACACATTACCAACATGGAAGTCATTGGAACATAGGGGCATATCATGAATCCTTAACTTAGTCACAATTTATCTATATTCAATGATTTCTAGTTTCTTAGGCATTTTATCAAATACCTTACATGCACCATTTTTGGCATCGGTATAATCATCAATTCAACACTCTTAAACCACTAAATTTATGGATTTCAACTTATATACTAACATGTCCTCATAAAATCACATAAAGATTCCAACTTAGGAATATTACAACAACAACCACATGGTTACAATTAAACACAACAAAATATTCACAATACATGATTTAAAATGTAATTCTTGATCTCCATGGATGAAAGAAATCCAAGGATGAATACTATGTATTCCTTAGGTGAAAGATTCTTAAAGATTAATGATTGCACTTTCTTGAAGTTGAATCCCAAATCAACTAGTTTTCTTAGAGTTTAAGATAAATCATGGAGTAATAAAACCCAAATATCAAAGATTGATCTTGAAAGATATATAACTTTTTTCTTGATTTCTTGAATAGGGTTCTTGTCCATTTAAGAGAAAATAAGTTGTTCTTGAGTTGAAGAACTTGAATATCTTAAATTCTTAAAGAAGGGTTTGAATTTTATTCTTGGTTTTTGATCATGAAAGAAACCCTAATTTTGATGTTATGGATGAATTAGGATTTGTGTGCTTTAATTTGATGTGATTGGATGTTAAATAGCGTGGAAAAATATGAAAATCTCTTTAAAACAACATTTCAACGCTATTTCTGGAAAAACTGATGGTCTAAGTGATGGACCGTCAATATTGTGACAAACCATCACTCCAACAATCATTTTTGGGCCATAAAATGGCCTCACTATTTTAGTTGTGATGGCCAAAGTGATGTTCCATCGCTAATATGACGGTCCGTCATTTTGCCCGTCGCTCCTGAATAATTTAGGCAGCTCTCAGTAAAAAGTCCATAACCTTTTATTCTGATGCTGGATTTTTGCAAAACTGATGTAATTGGAAAGCTAATTCAATTATCTAGCTGTTGATTGGTCATGAGATCAAAAAATTTCTGTAGAATGGGAGATATACTTGTTTGAAGGTAACGATGATAATGCCCTTCTCAAGAATTCAATCGGTAAGGATTGTTTTGATTCATCCAATATCTAGGATGTATTTTAGGTATTAATATACATCAAACTTGATCATAAAAATACTAAATCACTATAATTTATTTCTCATGAGCTCGAAGCATTGTTCTACCATCGATTGGGATTCTCGGGGAATTAAAATATCTCCCAATTGGGAACATTCATCCTTGAATGAGACTTATAGAGAGAAGGGAAGAACATAAATTGATGTACATACTGAACATGAAGGACTGTAACATGATATCATGGCTGACATGATTGATAACTTAACATATCATACTGAACATGTATGCCTAATACATGACTGATAAGATGAATTCGTGCATATCTGATGCAGGGATAATCGACTCATGAATGCATGATAGAATGTTTTGATAAATTGAATTTCTCACAATGAGAATGCATGTCTGATGCATGATTACATAAATGAGTTGACATATGAATGCATGATTGAATGTGCAATGGCAATTGACACTAAGCTTGTAGTGGAAATCTGATATTAAGTTTGTAATGGTAGATTGTTCATGGACCTAAGTAAGTTCGAGGTAAACCCATTACTTAACTGAGAATACTGATGGACCCATGATCAGGCTAGGAGTAGGCATGAACAGGAACATGAGAACATAAATGAGATTGAAATGTGATGCATGAACTGAATTCTATTAACTTAACTGAGTCTTGAATACATGGCGTACAACTGAGGTTGAATCTTGAGGGTCAACTTATGAGTACCCCTCACTCTAAACTAGATTCATTACAAGAAAAGGAAGTAGAATATTTAAGTCATGAGAGTTTGGGAGATTATAGTGTATCTCCCCCTTGGGATACTACACCTCTCCAAAAATACTGACTTGGATGAGCTTCTAAGGAAGACTGAGGTAATACGCAAGGTACCTAGGAACTGATTCATGACTGATTATCTACGATTTGAAACAAAGGCATGATACATGAACTGAGATAAGCTTGCATATATCTGATTGGTTAATCTGAGGATGATTAAATTCTTTCGTGAGATTTTGGCTAGAACGAATAAATGGGAACATTGGAAACCAAACTTTATGAACTTGTCTATATAAGATAGCTGAGTAAGAAGATCATAACTTGATTAAGATTTGTGAAGTTAAGTTGAGGCCTATAACTTCATCTGAGATGATGTAACTAAGACTCTTGAATGACAGATGAGACTACTGAAAGATTCACATGGTGCTGAGCACGAATGCATAAATATACTAATATATCGGATTAACTGAATAACCGATAGCTTAATACTGGGTCTATAAGACTGGTCTATACTTTGTCTTCATAATTGGACTGAGGCTGTAGAATATTATGCATAGAATAAAGGGACTGACTGAGTAATATGAGGTAACTGAGCATGAATTTGTAAAGACTGTATTGCCTGAGAATGCAAGACCAAGCATATAACATGATTTGGAAACATTCCATAAACTAAGGTACTGAAATATTGATAGCTAGATAACTGATAACTGTATGCTATGGTCAAGCAAGTCAGAAACGAAACTGAGTTTTTTGGTCTAATTACTGAGCTGGAGTTGACACCATACTACGACTATAACTGGGACTCATACTGGAGCTAGATGCTGGATTCGAATAACTGAATACTGATTACTATGGTTAGACTGATACTAAAGTACTTAATGCTTAGACTAAACTTTGATTTCTGAGTACTGAATGATGAAACTGTTACTGAGAATGTAACTGAATTTGGATAAATTCATGACGAGATCTGATATAGATCAAGGATCTAAATGAATACTCGCTCTCTATATTTTCCCCAACTTCTAAATACAACCTCTTCCTAAATATTTACTTTCACACAAATATGACAGTCAAGGCTATCATAATCACTACACCATCGGGTAATATAAGTATGCAATAATCTTTTCTTAACATGTAATATTTACTTATTCTCATATAAGCAACTGCTCACCACCACACTGTTTCAATAAAAAGAGCTTACTGAAGGATTGAATCAGTAGTACCTAAAACATGAATGGACACTAACTGAACTTGACACTTCAACTAAAGCCTGAGGAATAGAATATCAATAACATGAATTTACCCAAAAGGCCTGAACTAAGGATATGCATGACATAGTCTAAATTTAATTGATCTGTAGGAGTGTAGTGTAAGTCATGAATGCAGAGTATACTGTAAAGTATGACATGTGTCCATAAGTCATGCTGCATGACCTGAGTTTGGAGTTTCTGAATTCATGTGACATGATTCGTAACACTGAGGGGGCTGATAGTCCTTAAAATAGAAATTGGAATCACACATGATTCTATGGAAAGCATACAAATATAAGTTGTGTTCATGGAACTAAGATGTTAAGCATGCATAGGTATCAGACTTACTGAAGTACAAAACCTTGCACTGAGATAAGTATGAGTCAGGAATTGTCTTCCCTTACTATTTTTTTATACATACTGTCACTACTACTGGAATTTGAGAGCCTGACTTGGTTTCTTGATCTATAATCTCCCCCTTAGCTATAAGCCATCATCTTAAATCTGTGAGTACTTACTAAACTCTGAACTAAACTGCAATTTTAATCACATACTTACACTCTGTCAAATACATGTTTTCCTTACTAAGACCATTAGCTGCTTTTGTTGCTTCATATACTACTAATATTACATCCACACCTTCATACTTAATTCAAATAAATAAACTTTAATTCTAGTTTACACTATTCAAGCCTACTGATTTACTCTGGTACAACTATCCCCATGAATACATAAACTAATCAAACTAGATAATACTATCCTAACTCTACCACTATTAACTCCTGAGTTCATGCTAAAAAAATAAATTCTAGGTCTATGTTGTCATACAATTCTGAGAAGGGATTTGAGGGCATATTTTGAGTTTGAGACAAATCCCATAACTGACTGCAGAGACTATCTGAGAAATCCCTATCTCTAGGACTTGAGTTTCACTATTTTGTTACCTTGAAAGTAAGGTGGAGTTAACATGTATGGAGCTTGATGAGAATCTATATGATTTTTCTCAGAAAACTATTCTATAGAATGATCTAAGACATAAAAAAAGGGAAACTATTTCTAAAACATCTCATAGCCTCCTGCACATAAGTGTGGGGCACAATATACGCATGTATAATACTCTACTAGATGCGGATTTTCAAACTTCCTAGGATATTATTGAACCTTAGGCTCTGATACCAAGTTTGTAATGCCTCGATTTTTCTGAACCGGAATGCTACACGGTGCTCATGACCCAAAAGGACCACAAGCTAAACCAGGACTGATATCTGCACCTGTATACAACATAAAAGACTGAAAAATATGGAAACATGAATTGAAATTCCATAACATTTAATACTAATACATAACTGAAAATATTGTATAACAATACCAGAAACAAATCTGAAATAACTGTCTGAACATACAATAGTCTAAAAGCCTCTAAATCTTTAAAATAAAGAGTTGATGGGGCACTTCCCCAACTAACTCCATCTAATAAAATAAACTAAAAACTAAAATAGTAATAAAATCATTATGTCCTCGAAATATGAGGACTCACTTCTAGCTCTGTCCGTTGAGAATGGAATCTATAGTCGATGCTCTGGAGCTCGTGCTTCTAAACCTATGGTATAAGACACCATAGCACGAATGTTTTAGTACTTTGAATGTACTGGTATGTAAGTGAGGTGGGTTAAATTCATGGGGTTTCTATGCATGAACAATAATATCTATTTAACTAAAATAAACATGAGAATACATACATGGCAACGTAACTATAAATGAGATCGTGATAGGAATGGATACTGAGTTCTAACTATTGAGTATATTGATAACATGGATTTACTGATATTTGAGTCACAGATAAGTAAGAAACTAATACAGGATACTAAATAACTGAGATTGTTGATATTTATATTTGCGTCACTAATAAGTAAGGAACTAATACTGTATTACTGAATATTAAGGGACTAATGTTATATTACTAATATAGGAGTAACTATGTCTGAATGTTATGATTATGAAGAACTTATCTAGTTAACTATTTCTGACAGTCCTGAAGCTGACGAACTATCTGAGTTCCTTTACTGAGACTGAGACTGAAACTAAGACTATAGGAAGTAGTTATCTAACTGACATGCCCCATATATTCTATTATAGCTGAGTTGGGGTCCAATATTTTCCCTGACTGGAAGGGTGTCAACACTTCACCACTGGTAAGGAAAAGCTGTGAGTACCCTAATCTAGCAGGTACTATAATGAGAATGGTGGGACACTAATCTGATAGGTTAAGCCACCTCATCTACCCTCAACTGACAGGTATTGATATCGCAACCTACGCTGGCTACGTATTTTTGGAACACAATGATTGCTTCTAAGAATCACACCCTAATCTGACAGGTGAGTTACTATCCTTGGGTTCACTCGGTGCTGAATCCTACTCCCATCTTAATAGACATTGAACATGACTTAACTGAATTGAACATGGACTGAGTTTACTGAATTTCGTTGAGTGATAAAATATTTTTTAGTGAATTAATGGACTGAGTTCATGAGATTTCTGAGAGTACTGAATTACTGAGATTACTAAAGTTACTGAGTACTGAGTAGGACTTAGCTAATACTGAATTTCATGAGTTTTCATGAGTCATGAGACTGACTGATGTCTACAGAACATGTCTTGACTGAGAGTATCATGAAAACATGACATGGCTCTAGGCACACAAATATATTTTTTAGGTACAAGTACCCCCAGGACTCTATGGAAGGAAAATGACAAACATGACTTTCTTAAATACGTGTTCAACATCAACAATCCATAATATCATAACTTAGGGGATTTCATAGAGTACATTGTTATCATACAACTTTTACAAAAGTAGGATATACAAGTAAGCATAGAATTAAGACTATTTCATGATCAATCCAACAATATTTATAAGACACATTACCAACATAGAAGTCATTGGAATATAGGGGCATATCATGAATCCATAACTTATTCACAATTTATCTATATTGCATGATTTTTAGTTTCTTAGGCATTTTAGGAAATACATTACATACATCATTTTGGGCATAGGTATAATCATCAATTCAACACTCATAAACCACCAAATTTATGGATTTCAACTTATATTCTAACATGTCCTCAAAAAATCACATAAAGATTCTAACTTGGGAATCAAACAACAACAACCGTGGTTACAATTAACCCACAATAAATATTCACAATAAATGATTTAAAACATGATTATTTAGCTCTGTGAATGAAATAAATCCATGGATTAATACTATGAATACCTTAGATGAAGGATTCTTGAAGATTAACGGTGGAACTTTCTTTAAATTGAATCCCCAATCAACTAGTTTCCTTGGAGCTTTAGATAAATCATGAAGTAATAAAACCCAAATATTGAAGCTTTATATTGAAATAGATATAAATTTTTTATTGAATTCTTGACTAGGGTTCTTGTCCCTTTGAGAGAAAATAAGTTGTTCTTGAGTTTGAAGAACTTGAATGAATATCTTAGATTCTTGAAGAAGGGTTTGAATCTTGTTCTTGGGTTTTGATCCTGAAATAAACCATAATTTTGATGTTATGGATAAATAAGGAGTTATGTGCTTTTAATTGATATGATTGGGTGTTAAATAAGGTGGAAAGACACCCAAAAATCTCTTTTAAACGATGTTTCAGCGCTATTTTGGGCAAAACTAACGGTATGAGTGATGAACTATCAATCTCGTGAAAAACCATCACTCCAACCATCATTTTTTGGCTAAAAAATGGCTCACTAGTTTATTTGAGATGGCCAAAGTGATGGTCCATTGCTGACTTGATGGTCCATCATTTTTCCCGTCGCTCCTGGATAGCTCGGGCAACTCTTAGCAAAATAGCCATAAATTTTTATTCCGATGATAGATTTTGGTGAAATTGGTATCATTGGAAATATAATTCAATTATCTATCTGTTGATGGGTCATGATCTAAAATTTTTTTCAAATAATGTGATATATGCTTGTTTGAATTTGACTGTGGCAATGCCCTTCTCAAGAATTTAGTAGGTAAGGAATGTTTTGTTTCGTCCAATAGCTAGGACGTATTTGAGATATTAATATACATCGAAGTTGATCATAAAAATACCAAATAACTATAATTTATTTCTCATGATATTGAAGCATGGTTCTACCATTGGTTGGGATTCTCGGGGTTTTACAATAACCCAACTAGGTTGGGGTTGAATCCCACAGGGAATATGTTGTGAAGTTGAGTTATCTGAGGATTTATTAACTTATAGTTATTAGTATCCTATGAATGGGGTGTTTATGGAAAGGTAACAAATAATTACTTCTCTATTATGTGTTTGAAATCAATATGTTAAGAAAACCATAGTTATGTTCACTGTGGGTGTTAGGATTTGACAGACGCTAGTAATAGTTCAAGATTCTTGTGGTAGGTAGGAATAACAGAATATCCTTGTAGAAGTTATGTCTAAATGTTTCTAATCTATTTTGACATTTAAACACCTAATTATCTCAAACTTAGGGAGTTTATATTTCATAACAGGATGTTATCTCAAGTTAATTAATCTTGTTACAACAATAATTATTAAATGGAAGTTTGATGCTTCCAAGTCCCGGTTGATAATTTACTTCTTACTAGGTTTGATTTCTTATCTCAAGCAAATCACCAATAATCAAGGCCTATTATTTTCAACAAATAGTCAGAGTATAAAATAATGGAATTAATAAGAACTTTCTACCACCGTTATAATCTTGAACACTTAGTTATGTTACAAACCCAAACCCATAGATCCCACAACTCGGGTTAAGGGAATTTAGCTACTCATAATAAAATAATCAAGAAAACAAGTTTAATTCATAGTTTGATATATGAACTTACAACATGATGAATAGCAACAAGTTTTTCTCAAATTTTATTCACAGTAAAAAATCCCAAAACAATTGAAATAATCTCTCCAATTTTAATTGTAAAGTTCAAGTCAAAAAACTAGAGAGAAGATATTCTCAAAACGTCAGTTCCCCCATCATTATTATAATTAGAAAACCCTAACATATGTTTTAAATACTTCAGTCTAATTGTGGAAACAAGATCATAGGATCATAGATCACAGTATTTTCTTGGACAGGTGACGGTATGTGTGATGGCTTATTAGGTGTCTGATGACGTATCAAGAATATCGTTAGCTCTTCTTCACTTTTGACAATTTTTACCTTAGGTTGAAGATGAGATGTGATAGCTTATCAAATATGTGATGACTTATCAGAATTGTCATCGCTTCTTCACTTCAAATCCCATTCCCTGCCTAAGACTAATGACGAGCCTGACGGCTTATCACACTTCTAATGGCCTATCACAGATATCATCACAAATTCCAGCTAAAGCTTATTCTTTATCTAAGGATAACTATGATCCTGATAGCTTCTCACACTTCTGATGGCCTATCACAGATGTCATCATAAATTCTAGCTAAAGCTCATTCTCTGCCTAAGGCTGACGACAACTATGATATCTTATCACAAGGCTGACAACTTATCAGAAAAGTCGTCAACTATACTTCCCTCTCTACTTGCTTAGAATTCAACTCTTTTACTTCCATTATTGCTAGTTCTCTTGCATCTTGACTTTTACTACAATATCAAATAGAAAACAATCAAAAAAGAAAAAAATTACTTAAGAATCTGCAATTATTCTTAGTTAAAAGCCTCAAATGTGTTAGCATCTGCTCACACATCAACACCCTCAAATTAAAACAATTTCTTATCCTCAAACAACTAAAACACAACCTAGAGGATACAGAGTACATTCGACAGTTAACCATCCACATTATCACAAAATATCTTCACCATCTCCAAGGTTAATTAATTTAAAAACAAAAACTATGCATATTATTGAAGAACAACAATGCGGCACACAGGAATTAAGCTATGGCATCAATTCAGCAACAACAACCATGCATGTACAAAGATTATGCTATCCAAACAAGTTAAAAACTAGTAATGTAACCACTGTGCCCTCACTATTAAGAAGTCCCATTCTACTTATGTCAGAGATCAAATATGTAACCATGGGGACAGTCAAAAGACACTAACTATCAGAATGAAGTTCCAATCTATGTATGCCAAATACCAAAGGCTTGCCCTTATTTTCATTACCAATATTTTTTCAAACAGGTCATTTAGGATCACTATAGGTCTTCTCTTTTGTTTATAATGTAGGTTAGAGGCTGGTATGATACTTGATGATATTTAAATTGACTAAGACTCCTTGACACTACACTAACTTCGGGGGTCTCACTTATTAACCCTTTTCTATTCTTGTTTTATCTTTATCACACATAATCAGGATGGGTGCGGTCTTTTATACAATCACTTCTTCTTTTTCAAAACTTTTCTTTTCTTATTCTTTTCCACTGCACCCAACTTTTTATTCTACCTTTCTTTACACTCATTTTACAGTATACACCCCTATGATAGCCACCCTCAACTTTGGCTATTTTCCTAAGTCATGGTGCATAGTGTCCAAAGAGGACCAGGGCCAAAATAGGTTCAGTATGATATAAATGAGATAGTGATAGGTATTATAAAAAAAGAAATAGGCTATTTAGGATCAAAATAGGGATCAAGGGATATTATGTATATAGGAAAGATCATTTAGGCTAAAGGTGGCTAATATCAAAATGGCCTATGATCTTTTCCTAACCCATATCCTTCAATCTAGGTAAGACTAACCGGGCATGTTCTGGATTCAACATACAAAGGGAACTAAGTAAGATCTCACATGAACATGGCACATAAGTATATCACAAATTACTACTTATCCAGTTCATACAATTGTTTAGAAATGATTATCAAGTCACTAGAATTGATACCATAACAAAATGCACAGTGGTCAAAATTAGATGCAAATTGCACAGTTAAATAATCAAACCATTTGAGAGGTGCTTGATAACACTCAATCTGCAGCTCTCGTAGGAGTGTAAAGCGGCCGTTGTCAAATATAGAACCCAACTGGGTTGGGTATCGATCCCTCAGGGAATAGCTTTGTCAATAAGTAAGCAAAGATTACTAGACTTTTAGTGCAAGTCTCGTAAAAGGGGGGAGTCTTGTCGTGCAAGTAATGTAACCAAAATATAAAAGTAAAAACTGAAAATAGCAAAGTAAAAAGAAAGAATGTTTAGTAGGTTGTGAACAATGAGAATTGAGGAGTTGGGGTTATGTCCACCTTTTGAGTTGTACGTCTCTATTGTCTATGAGTGTGCGGAATTCTGACATGCATGTGCTTATAGAGAATTGTATTCGATGGTAAATCCAAGCGTCTTTCGACCTAAACAAGGACTATTTCACTTTAACTCTTTCGAGCTTAAAGAGTATCTAACAGTACAAATTCTCCAAGAGGTTAATCCAGTTACGACACTAACTTTTTAATAGGGTATGGGACCCTACTACCTTGACATTATCTCTTTTCCAGACATATAACTTTTCTTTCGAACAAGTTAATGCTATACTGGCGTATTATATGCGTTTGCAACCACAAAGAATTTAGATTAAGATGAAGAGAATAAGGATATAAGCAGCATACGTGTCACGAACTCACAAACTCATAGCAATAGATAGTATCTCATTCGGCTTCCATAACCCCAACAGAGAAGTTCAGTTACCCATGAGTGAGAAGGAAATCACAATTGACATTGTTATTATACCACAATAAAGATTTCGTGTAGTAGTAGTATGGTAGGCATTTAGGCGTGAATTCCTAGCAAAGTAACATTTCTCTTGTTGCGGAAATTAAGAATAATAGAAGAAGAAAAATAGAATTAATGGAAAGATTAGAAGAAGAGTTATAAGTTGTGGAATAAGAAGTAGAATGTGTTATGAATTGATGGAAGAAGAATGAATAAAAATCTCTAGCCAAATAGGGTATTTATAATACCCATATCCTATTCCTAATAAGCTAATGAAATACTTAACCAAATCGTACTAAGCTAATGAAATACTTAACCCCATCCTACTAGGTTAATGTAACATTATCCTAATCCAAATAAGTTACTGCTAGTCCCCAAAGTCTTCAGAATTGCTGTTTTAGCCCGGGACAAATTTTCCATGTGCCACTTTTGGTACTTGGCATCCAAGACTCCCTTTTCTCCTTTCCTGAAGCTTTCTTTGGCATCAAGTTATCCATAAAATGCTGAATTTTGTATCATTTATACCTGAAACTTTGCTAATCATGTTCGTTAGCTCGCTTACAGAAAAAAGTACTAAAAGTGCATGAAATATATAATTTGTTCTCAAAACTTGGCTAAAATATGGGTAAAATATAGCACTATAGGCGTGTACATTCGCATATCATCAACACCCCACACTTAAAGCTTTGTTCGTCCTCGAAAAACTATCATGTCCATCTAAACATCAACTTAGGGTTTCACAGCAACAACACAAAATATTCGTCAAGACAAGCACAACAATTATCGACAAAGAGTAGTTTTTCGATCATTAGTAGAAACAATTTATCCTCCAACATAGACTCGTGATGGTGGTCAACTCATATTCAAAAGTTAAGGTACAAAGAATCATACACCACTACCCAAAACTCATCAACCATGTGTGTCTCACAATATATTACCCAAAATCACTCACAAATATAGCATATTTTTCAAACATGGGTATGAAAATATCCTTGCTCTCACTCTCTCAAATAATGCATATGCAGCAACTGATGACCATAGTCTTGCCCTTAGTGTAATGCTCCACTAAATGTCAGAATACTAAGCTTTGGATCAAATAGGTCTTTTGATAGTTGTAATGTAGGCTAAGGGACGGGTAGGACTATTTTGGCCAGAAATAGTGACTATGTTCCTAAGCACTTTAATACATCACATTGTATCATTAACGCTTTTCTTTCAAACAACCTTTCTACTTTCTTTTATTCTACCACCCTTTTTCTCCTCTTTTGTTTTTCTATTTTGAACATAACTAAGTTTTCAGTTTTCCTTTCCTTTTTCTTTTCATAACATACCTCTTATGATAGCACTTTTCTTTTTCATAACAAATTCAAGCACCAATACATTCTAAAGCATCATACTCACCCAATTTCCTTTTATTTCATCACATAACTTTACACTTTAAAGCACTTAGGAATTTGGATCAAATTATGGTCTTGAAAAAAATGGATTAGGCTTACATATGAGGTTGTCAAAGAAAATAGGCTAAAGGCTCAAAAGGGGTTCACTAGGATGATGTCCATGGGTAGGTAAAAATAAGGTAAACAATCATAGGTTGCCAAAGAAATGCCTAAATCATCTCCTAGACTTGCATTCTTTATTTTCGCTTTGCACAAATACCAGGCAAGTTCTAGCATCAGCCACCAACATAGAATATACTATTATCTCACACACACAAGGCACATGGTCGACTTTATTGGGAGTAATATAGACTCTCGACCCAACCGATGAAGGAATGAACCATACAATATCACATAGTGAGTCACAATTAGAGCCTAAACGTCTCAATAGTCATGATTTTAGCACAAACTCTTGTCATAATCTTATGTTGCCTATTAGAATAATTTCATGCGACGCTAAGTAAAAGATTTAACTACTAGAAAAACAAAAAAATAAATTAAAAATAATAAAAAAATGAAAAAAATAAAAAAAACTAAAGTAAACAAACATAAATAAATGCAAATACCGCCACCCCACACTTAGACGGGACACTGCCCACAGTGGAAAATAAATACGAAGAACCTGGTCAGTCGGACTCCTCCTCTATGTCGGGGGTCATCCCCCCTTCATCGGAATCATCATAGGAGTCGTCGTCATCAGAATTCTCTTCCACGTTGGAGTCTGGCATTCGTCGCTCATCATCGGTTGGCACATCGTCATCAAGAGGCTCCTCAAAGTATGTACCTACTCCACACATCTCCCTTGCATGTACATTCATTGGATAGCCATGATCCAGCTGTTGGAGCTCTGCAGCAGTTGGAACACATCCACCACTCATCATTGTGAACCGAGTCATTCCATAAAGATGGTAAAAGAAACTCTCATCCCGAGCATGTCTCTCTGCTGTAGTAAGGTTGACGCCATGTGTGGTTTCAGCATCTTTGACCTTTGTAAGGTCAACCTTCTTTAGATTGTATGGGAGTCTATGATCAGCTGGTTCCTCTTCGATGCCTTCCTTCCTCAAGATTACAGTCAACAGATTGCCGAAACTGAAATGGGACCGCTTGTGTAGCCTATCTTTCCGCATTGTGGATCGAATAATTGCCCCAAAGTTGTTAGGGACATTTTTCATCAGTGCGTATACCAAGCACACTCCATATCTTGTTATCTTGGTGTAATGGGTCCCTGGTATGAGGCAAGAGTTGACAATACGCAACCATATCCTTGCTTCCCTATTCAAAGGAGCATATGGGAAAGTGTTGTGTCATCCGGTGTCTTTATGTCTGCTCCACCTTGCCATGGATATACTTCCACAAAGTGTGTGTTGAATTGCTCTATATGGAGGTCTACTGTACAGCTCTTTGAATGGTGATGGATCAACTGAAGGAAAGCCAAGAAAGGAGTTGAAGAAATCCGCATTGAGTTGTAAAATTTGGCCCCGAATTTTGACCTCACTTCCTGTGGTTTTCGGCGACCAATTGGCATAAAATTCTCTTGTCAAATCAAGATTGCATTCTACCATGTCTCGGAAGATGAAATCCAGATGTAATTCCATGATCTTAGCCAACATGCGCGGATCCTTCTTTGCTAGGCTTTCCTTGTTTATCAAGTCCACATGAACATATTTTCTTTCCTTTTTGTTCCTATACCATTCCTTCGCTTCTTGCTCAAGAGCCCATTTTATGCCAAACATGCGGCGTGGTAATTGCATTGAGGATGATTCTCCTTGCCTTTTTGGGAAGTGGTAGCCTTATCTTTGCCTTGTCTTGCTTTGGGTGCCATTGTACCTGAGACTTAGAACAATATTCATGTTAGCATCACATCAATGGGTACAATCTATACACAAGCAATAGGGGTACCACCCCACAATTAGTTTGTTGATACAAATTAGTGAAGTGAAAGAGGTCGATTACTTAGACTTCATCGACATACATTTTAGGTGGTATATTCCAACAATAAAATCAGAGCAGTCACACTTCTTATTATCTTGGCAATACATTCATGTTGGATATATCAAGCTTACTACATAGTGATTGAATCAAGGGATAGTATCTAACAATAATCACAAACATATATGTTGGTAGGCAACCATAAATCTTATTCTAATGAACAATTCATTCCAACATGTAAGTATGCAAGGGATAAGATTATGCAATTTTTGGGAACAAATCAATTCCACAAGAGTATGACAATGCATCAAAATCAAATTCAAGTTGGAAACAAGTTAAGATCATTCTAACGTATATGTTCACTCACTTGGTTGTGTATCAACAATTCAAACACATTCACATCACCAATACTTCTTCAAGATTTAGCAATTCATAATAGACATAGTAACGTAGTACTTATGAAGAATAAATGAAGAACAAAAGAGTACTTACGTGATTGAAGCCTTTGGAGATGTTCTTGTGAAGTGGGAAAGCAAAAAGAAAAGTTTTGAGATGATTTGGAGAGTATGTGCGGTGCCTAAGTTAGGTTTTCAATGTGTTTGTGTTTCAAGACTAAGTCTCCTATTTATATAAAAAGGTTGGGTCGGGTTTTGACCAATTTATAATCGGATTTGGGGACAAAAATTGACCATAGGCGGCGCCTTTAGCTTTGCCTATGCTTGGCATAGGCGGCGCCTTTTGCAAAGCCTTTGGTGAGCATAGGCGGCGCCTAGTGCAAAGCCTTTAGTGACCATAGGCGGCGCCTTTCACTTTGTATTTGAGATTCAGAGACAAAAGGCTTTATCATAGGCCGCACCTATGCTATGGCATACTTGAGCATGGGCGGCGCCTATGCTATGGCACACTAGATTCCGAGACCTTATGCCATAGTATAGGCCTTGCCTTGTTCGTGGCATAGTTTTACCTAGGCCTAGACTTGTTTGATGCCTATATTTTCTTGAGCAATGCTCAATCCATAGCCTTTTGCTTCTTCATTCCTAACTTACCACCTTCATCATGCAATACGTCCAAATTGGAATTTGAAACCGATCTCCTCGTTTTATACCTCTTGCACCTACATTTTCTCAAAACCAATGAAAACGATTAGTACGATGGGTTGCTTCCCATCAAGAGCCTTAGTTTTGGTCATGGCACGACTCTTATTTTTGGATTTTTATTTATCAAAAGAAAACACGTACTAGTGCGAAAGAAAGACAAAAAATGAAAAACGATAAACGATGGGTTGCCTCCCATCTAGCGCCTTATTTATTGTCGTAGCATGACATAGTTATCTCGAGTACTTAGGCTTCGTCAAGATAAGTGATGGAAACATAGTTTATCGAATCAAGAGGACCGATATAAGGTTTTACTCATTGGCCATTCACCTTGAAGACAACACCATTAGTGTCTTCCAACTCAACTACTCCAAACGAGTAGACTTGGTTAACTTTGTATGGACCAGACCACTTCGACTTTAAATTACCTGGGAATAACTTCAGTATGGAATTGAAGAGAAGCACCATATCATCATTTTGAAAGTTTCATTGAACAATCCGCTGATCATGATACTTTTTCATCCGCTCCTTGTATAGGTCTGATCTCTCATAAGCATGTAGATGGAATTCATCCATCTCATTCAGCTGCTCCAATCTCAGATTCATTCCATCATCCCAATTCAAATTCAATCGCTTCAAATCCCACAATGCCTTATGCTCAAGCTCAATGGGTAAGTGACAAGCCTTCCCATAAACTAGTTGATATGGGGACATGCCAATGGGTGTTTTGAATGCATTCCTGTACACCCATAGAGCATCGTCCAACTTCTGAGGCCAATCTTTCCTATTAGTATTTACCGTCTTAGCAAGGATTTGCTTGATCTCTCTGTTGGAAACCTCTACCAGTCCACTAGTTTGTGGGTGATAAGTCGTGTCTACCTTATGTTGCTTGACACCATATTTGGCCAATATGGATTTGAAGAGCTTATTGCAAAAGTGAGATCCTCCATCACTAATGATAGTACGTGGTAATCCAAAGCGAGAGAAGATATTCCTCTTCAAGAATGCTACAACACGATTTCCCTCATTGTCATCCAACGTTACAGCTTCAACCCATTTTGAGACATAATCTACAGCAACTAGGATGTACTTCATTCCAAACGAATTTACGAATGGACCCATGAAATCAATACCCCATACATCAAAGAGCTCTACTTCAAGAATTTTTTACATAGGAATCTTATGGTGTTTCGAAATAGCGCCTTGTCGCTGGCATTGGTCGCATCTTCTAACAAAGTCGTAAGCATCTCTAAATATCGAAGGCCAATAATATCCACTTTGTAATACCTTCCTTGTTGTCCGATTACCTGCGTGACGTCCCCCAACTTGGGAAGTGTGGCATGCTTCCAATATATTAGGCACCTCTACATGGGATATACATCGTTGGATAACACCATCCGCGCATCGTCGAAACAAGTATGGCTCATCCCAAAAGTAGTGTTTTCCATCATGCATAAACTTCCTCTTTTGATGGTAAGATAAGTTTGCAGGTATCACATTACTCACCACAAAATTTGCAAAGTCGGCATACCATGGTAACTTTTCCATTCTCGTCGCTAAAATCTCCTCGTCAGGGAATGCATCATCAATCTCGATTTCAGGATGCACCACATGCTCGTTTTTGAGTCTAGATAGATGATCGGCCACTTGATTCTCGCAACCTCTTCTATCTTTAACCTCAAAATCAAATTCTTGCAGCAGCAAAACCCATCGAATTAGTCTTGGTTTTGCATCCTTCCTTTCCATTAGATACCTTAGATCTGCATGATCTATAGGAACGATCACTTTAGTACCCAACAATTAAGCACAAAACTTCTCAAACGCATAACAACTGCTAGGAGCTCTTGTTCTGTGATAGTGTAGTTATTTTGGGCTTCAGTTAGGACCTTACTCACATAGTAGATAGGATGAAATAGCTTCTCCTTTCTCTGGCCAAGTACAGCACCAACGGCTACACCACTAGCATCACACATGACTTCGAATGGGAGAGACCAATCCTGTGCTACCATGATAGGGGCTTTAATTAGTTTTCCTTTGAGGCATTCAAATGCCTTCAAGAAATCTTCATTGAAGTCAAACTTTTCATCTTTCTCCAAGAGTTTTTACAATGGACTAGTAATTTTGGAGAAGTCTTTAATAAACCGTCGATAGAAACCTGCGTGACCGAGGAAACTACGAACACCCTTCACCGAGATTAGGGGTGGTAGCTTCTCAATAACTTTAATTTTTGCTCGATCAACCTTAATTCCTCTTTTGGAGATTTTATGCCCAAGAACGATACCTTCTTTAACCATGAAGTGGCATTTTTCCCAATTCTGCACTAGGTTGAAATCTACAAATCTTTCCAACACCATACTTAGGTTTGCCAAGCACGCTTCAAAAGACTCACCAAAAACTGAAAAGTCATCCATGAATACCTCCAAAGTATCTTCAATCATATCAGAAAAAATGGACATCATACATCGTTGAAAGGTGGCTGGTGCGTTACATAGCCCGAATGGCATACGTTTGAAGGCAAACGTACCATATGGGCATGTAAAAGTTGTCTTCTCTTGGTCTTCGGGGGCAATACAGATCTAAGAAACAAAACCATCCTTTCCCCGCTAATCGATCTAGCATTTGGTCCATGAATGTCATTGGAAAGTGATCTTTGAGTGTCCAAGAATTTAGCTTTCGGTAGTCCATACATACTCTCCATCCAGTGACGGGTCTGAGTGGAATAAGCTCATTCTTCGCATTTGCGACCACCGTAATGCCTCCTTTCTTAGGAGCACATTATACCGGTCTTACCCATGTACTATCAGAGATTGGATACACAACTCCCGTGTCTAACCACTTGATAATTTCTTTCTTTACCACCTATGCGTCTTTGATGCTCAATGGTGGGTGTGCAATTTTCTTCAAGCTAAATCTTATGTGTACAAATCCCAGGTGGAATACCAATAATATCCGCAATGGTCCATCCAATGGCTCTAATGTACTTCCGTAGAATAGCAATAAGAGCTGCAACTTGTTGCTCACCCAAGTCTGCTGCCATAATGACTGGAAGTGTGTTTTCGCTTCCTAAGAATGCGTACTTTAAATGACTTGGCAGCTCCTTCAATTCTAACGTAGGTTGCTCTTCAATTGATGGCTTAGCTGGTGGTATGGGTCAATTTTTGAGATCAAGGTCCAGCTTCTTGGGAGCATGGCGATATGTCCCTAATCCTGATAGAGAACAAATAGCTTCTTTATAATTTTCAACATCCTTACTCTCTCCATTCATGAGCACAACCGCTAATGGGTCATCAATTATTTGCTCTTCTTTAAGTAATTCTTTCTCATCATCAAAGTAAACATCAGCCACCAAAAATACACTCAGATCTTTGGGTTGCTTCATTGATTTGCATACATCAAAGCGAACTACTTCGTCATTTATTCGGAATGAAACCTCATTAGCTCTCAAATCAATGAGCACACTTCCAGTAGCAAGGAAAGGGCGCCCCAAGATTATGGGAACTTCTGAGTCTACCTCACAATCCAAAATAACAAAGTCTTCCGGAAAGATGAATCAAGAAACCTTTACCAATACATCATATAGAATACCAACAGGTCATTTTACTGACCTATCCGCCATTACGAGCCTCATATTGGTTGGAGTAGGATCACCTTACCCCAACTTTTTATAAATAGATAATGGAATCAAATTGATGCTGGCTCCTAAATCACATAATGCTTTGGCAAAATTCAATGATCCAATGGTGCAAGGAATAGTGAAAGCACCGGGGTCAACCTTCTTTTGGACTAGTGATCGGGTAGCGATTGCACTGCAGTGATGAACCGTATCTTTTAACTCAGAGCTTTCTGCATGCTTTTTTTTCAAAAGATCCTTCATAAAATTTGCATACCCAGGAATTTGTTCAATTTCCTCCACCAATGGAACATTAATGGTCAACTGCTTTAACATAGTCATGAATTTGCTGAACTTTGTGTCATCCGCCACTTTCTTCAATCTTTGAGGAAAAGGTGGTGGTGGGTATGGGATTTTTCACTTCATGGCTTTCTTCTCCTCTTGCTTCCATTTTTCAGCATTTTTAGGTTGCAAATCATGAGGGGTGATGTTATTGACGTCGAGATCAACTGCTGCGGCATCTTCCCCTTTAGCCTTATAATTAATGTCCACTACTTCGTCAACCACTTGTTTTCCTTTTTCTGAAGTTTCCATCACCTTACCACTTCGGGTAGTGATGGCCATGCATGACCCATCATTCCTTAGGTTTTGCACAGTGTCGCTAGGTAATGTGCCAGTTTTTCTTTGATTGAGTACTGCTGAAAGTTGGCTCAATTGCTGCTCTATTTGCTTGATTGAAGTGGAATGAGAATCAACTAATTGTTTCATAGAGGAAAAATCATTAACTACCTCCGTTACTCCCATGATCGTTTCTTCTACCCCTTTCAATATTTTAGCCATCATGTCTTCCATACTTCCAGAACTAGATGTGGTGGCGTCACGTCTTGCAGGGGGAACGTACAAACCACTCTTTTCATTCTTGTTCTTCCAACTACCTTAGTCCTTGTTTCCAGATTTATCATAATAGTTCCGACCTTGGTTTTCTTGGGTATTACCTCGGAAACCACCCTGATTGTTCAAGTAGTTGGCCTTTTCTTTCGAATCAGATTCGTCTCTTCCTTTTGACGCAATAACTTTGAATTTTTTGGTCTTCCCTGATAATAAATGCTTTGTAAGAAGATCCACTTGTGTTTTCATATGCGCCATATCTTGATCACGTTTTTCTTCTCTTCTCCTTTGGTCTGCAGTCATTCCAATAGATAAAGTGGGGCTTGCTACCTCAGAATCCCTAGTATGCCAAGCTCTACTTTGCTTCGTCATACGATCTAGCATATTTCTTACCTGACCAAAGGTGAGGTCCATAAAAGATCCTCCAGCCGCATTATCCACCACTGGTTTTGTTATTGAATTCAAGGCTCTGTAGAGTATCTCCATTAGGTGAACATTGGTCATATGATGGTTTGGGCATCTCGCTAGATTTGTCTTGAACCTCTCCCATGTTTTGTGAAGGGCTTCAATTGGAAGCTAATGGAAGTTGCTGATTTCATCTCTCAATTGTGCTCTTTTGAATGACAGAAAGAATCTTTCTAGGAAAGCGTCTCTCAATTGACTCCAATTTGTAATAGAATCATAGAGTTTCCTCCCTAGATAGAGACAATGGAAATAGACATAATTGAATTGTATTATGACCAACACCAGGATTGTCAAACGACTTGCATGTAGAAATAAAGTGGATGAGATGCATATTCGGATCATCGCCTGCTAGTCCACCAAATAATCCCTTGAGTTGCAATAACTGAATCATGGTGCTCGTGATGTTGAATTTGGCTCCGGGCGCCAATGGTGTAGGAATAATGGCTCCTGTGGCTCCGGCTCCATCAAGATCATCATCATCGTCATCGAAATATGGTTGAATGGGTTGTCGATCATACCTAAACCGAGATTGACGACCTCTTCTGTTGGCAGGTGTTGCGGTCTCAGCAGCATGCCTAGGGTTTAGTAACTCGTCATCACCTAAATCCTCATCGTCAGGATTTGTTGCTCGCCCAGGGTTATCAATGTTTTATTGGTGTACTTGGGAGGCGGCAAGAGCAGCTAATCTCGCCTGCTCCTGTTGAGCAGCCATTCTTTCAATTTCTATTCGTGCCTCCATTCTGTCAATTCGTTGTGATTCAGGATTGATAGGTAATAACGGTTGACCAGAACTTCGAGTATGGGGCATGCACCAAATAAAAACCTACAGTAAACAAAAAAAACAACTAAAAGTAAAAGTACGAGAATGTTAGACCAAAGGGTCTAGTAATTATCACGAACTTAATTGACACTCGTATTCCCTGGAAACGATGCCAATTTTTGATAACGCTCAATCTACAGCTCTCGTAGGAGTGTAAAGCGGCCGTTGTCAAATATAGAACCCAACTGGGTTGGGTATCGATCCCTCAGGGAATAGCTTGGTCAACAAGTAAGCAAAGATTACTAGACTTTTAGTGCAAGTCTCATAAAAGGAGGGAGTCTTGTCGTGCAAGTAATGTAACCAAAATATAAAAGTAAAAACTAAAAATAGCAAAGTAAAAAGAAAGAATGTTTAGTAGGTTGTAACCAATGAGAATTGAGGAGTTGGGGTTATGTCCACCTTTTGAGTTGTACGTCTCTATTGGCTATGAGTGTGCGGAATTCTGACATACATGTGCTTATAGAGAATTGTATTCGATGGTAAATCCAAGCATCTTTCGACCTAAACAAGGACTATTTCACTTTAACTCTTTCGAGCTTAAAGCGTATCTAACGGTACAAATTCTCCAAGAGGTTAATCCAGTTGCGACACTAACTTTTTAATAGGGGATGGGACCCTACTACCTTGACATTATCTCTTTTCCAGACATATAACTTTTCTTTCGAACAAGTTAATGCTATACTGGCGTATTATATGCGTTTGCAACCACAAAGAATTTAGATTAAGATGAGGAGAATAATGATATAAGCAGCATACGTGCCACAAACTCACAAACTCATAGCAATAGATAGTATCTCATTCGGCTTCCATAACCCCAACAGAGAAGTTTAGTTACCCATGAGTGCGAAGGAAATCACAATTGACATTGTTATTATACCACAATAAAGATTTCGTGTAGTAGTAGTGTGGTAGGCGTTTAGGCATGAATTCCTAGCAAAGTAACGTTTCTCTTGTTGTGGAAATTAACAATAGATGAATAGAAGAAGAAAAATAGAATTAATGGAAAGATTAGAAGAAGAGTTATAAGTTGTGGAATAAGAAGTAGAATGTGTTATGAATTGATGGAAGAAGAATGAATAAAAATCTCTAGCCAAATAGGGTATTTATAATACCCATATCCTATTCCTAATAAGCTAATGAAATACTTAACCAAATCGTACTAAGCTAATGAAATACTTAACCCCATCCTACTAGGTTAATGTAACATTATCCTAATCCAAATAAGTTACTGCTAGTCCCCAAAGTCTTCAGAATTGCTGTTTTAGCCCGGGACAAATTTTCCATGCGCCACTTTTGGTACTTGGCATCCAAGACTCCCTTTTCTCCTTTCCTGAAGCTTTCTTTGGCATCAAGTTATCCATAAAATGCTGAATTTTGTATCATTTATACCTGAAATATTGTTAATCATTTTCGTTAGCTCGCTTACAGAAAAAAGGACTAAAAGTGCATGAAATATATAATTTGTTCTCGAAACTTGGCTAAAATATGGGTAAAATATAGCACTATAGGCGTGTACATTCGCCTATCATCAGTGCTCACAAAATAACAAAACCACATTAATTACCTCAGGTACTTGTGTTTCTCCTAGTCAACTACAAAATGTTACAACAATAACTCACCCTACACCCTCAACCTAAAATCAAAGAAAAACTAAACTAAGGGTTAGGGTATACCTCAAGTAGATCAAGCACGAGGATCATGGGTCCCTGGCCCTGTTGCTATATCATCAGCTACCTGATCTCCATTGAGAGCCTCTTTGGATTCTGACATATCTGGCCTAGCAGTTGTTGGAGGCCTAATAGTTGAGGCACCTACAAAATCTCGCTCGTAGGGCGTCCTCTCATTTCTTATTCTCAGCTAGGGACTCGATCATCGCCTTCTTTGTCTCATTTTTTTCATCCTTATTTCTCATCCTCTTCTCCACTTTTCCTTATTCATTGATATCATGCCTTTCTTTCTTACCCTTACCCTTTTTATCGCCCTTCTTTTTTTTTTCATCATTGGTTCACCCATGAGATCAAGAAATGGTATTTTACCCTAAGACTCATCAACAGCTGGGTCTACCAACACCATAAATTGGTGCTACTATAATACTCCAATATCTACCTTTACCTAGTCCAGGGTTGATCTAAATTATTCAAGGTCTGAGCTCGATATTTCTCTTAACCATGTATTGAAATAGTTTTATAAATCATCAATCTAATCGAGCAAGGCTTGGAAGGGCTCAAGTGCGAACTTAATCCTCTTGTCTACCATAGAGGTAAATTGCTTAGCAAAAAGTTGCAGCTGAGACTCGTACCACTTCGCTTGTTTTTGTACTCTTATGAAATTCATCGGGTTGAAGGCAAATTCTATGGTAAACACAGTAGCTAAAGGATTTATTTCATTTCTAGGAACTGAGTCTACTAGTGCTAGGGATGTCGGTGGTGCATTTTTAGAATCTGGCATCTCTACATTAGGTGCTGAGCTGGTATTTATAACTGGTGGATCTATTGCATCCCCTGCTCCTCTATTAAGTATCATCCTCCGCTGATTTTTATCATATCATATGGATTTATAGGTCTCCTTGGCAGGAAGTTCATCGCATATCCCTACAACCTCAGGTACATTGACGGCCTTACACAACCTTGTAATTAGAAAAGGGAAAGGATATGCTATGTCGGGCCTTGAGACCCAAATTTCCATCTCCTCAATAATGATTTTTCCGAAGTTTAAGTTTAGTTTAGCCACAATACTTGCGACCAGTATTGCTCTATCATCTCTAAGGATTTTATTTTCCTTAGTAGGCATCAAATGGGTGCGCACTACACCCCACCCGAACCATGTTTCTTAGGTCAGGGAGGCCTTGAAAATTTTTTCATTTGGGTTAGTCAGCCATTTAGGTTTTCTTTCAGCTATGAGGGTGGCTAACCAAGACCATTGATTTGCACGATGGTTCAACCGAGTGTAGAATATAGGTAAAGTAGCCTAAGGAGTGAATTTGGGGCCATGAAGAAATCTGTTGATTGTTGTTTCTGAGAGATCCACCATCATACCCCGTACTGGAAATTTATCTAATAAAGGTTGATCTGCTGATTTCTGTCTTTATTTGCACATGTTCTCCAATCGAGCCTGATAGTTTGCATAGAACTCCACAACTAGTGTAGGGAAAAATGAGCTTCCTCCTTTTGCGGTCCTTCCTAAGTCGTAGTCTCAGAATTTCTGCTCCACTTATGGATATCTGCTCAATCCAAAAGTAATGATCTTTTTTCTTTGAAGATTGTCCTTTTAATGGTCCTTCTTTTATTTCTTAGAATTCCATCATAGAAGATTTTCTGTGCCTTGGGAATTTTCCACCTAGTATTATCTCAAACCATGGGGTTTTACATTTAACTAGAGTTCCCCGAATCGAAGATTCTTATCATCCTATTGCTGAGCAGAAAGTGACTCAGATAATGGTCCCTCAGATTCAGGTTGCTCAGATTCAATATGCTCTGACTCAGGTTCCCCAGACTCGGAATGCTCAAACTTAGGCTGCTTAGAAGTCGTCTACTCTGAAGCCGTACTATCAGGTGGTATTGTTGCTTTAGTATTACTTTCTTCACTCTCGTACACCTCAACTGTGGAGGTGGTGAAGGCTTTTTTTGGGCTTTTCTTTTTTCTTTGCTTCATGAGCAGTGGCTCCTCTTCCTCATAATTAGATTCCTTGTCAAAAAGTCTCTGAGGTACACTCCCCTTTGTCACCTTTTTTGTAGGTTTAGGGCTTTTTCCTTTGGGTGCCATTATAAGACCTATAGCAAAAGAACACTCTCATTTAGCACTCATGATCATCCAACTTAAGAAGTTCATTCATTATAATTCCATATCCCTCAAAAGATCTTTAGAATTGTACCAGATCAAATTTGTGATGACATATTCCGATAAGTCATCACAAATGTGATAACTTATCATTCGTGTCATCAACCTTACATATAACATGCTTATTTTTCTCAACTTGTGACGATATAGTCTGATAAGCCATCATAAATGTGATAGCTTATCAAACACACCGTCAGTTTAGAATACAACATCCAGCTCAGTTTTAGTCTTGATTATCAATCTACTTTCTTCTTAGGATTACATGGAGTTGTGTTCTGGATCTAAGCCCTAGGTTTTTACGCATAATGCATCACTGTACACCCTAGATTCTATTTTTTCACACAATGGCAAGTTAAGGTTGCCTCAATTCCTTTGAAACTAAGATTTACCTCAGTTGCAACACTTACCTAATTAAGAGTAGAGTTAATTAATGAGCATACCTGATAGGCAATTTTACTTGGTTACGCGAGTGAGCGAAAGTAGTATATAAAAGAAGAGTTCTTGCTCTTGATTTCAAACCCACACTTTATAGGGAAGAATATTTTTCTTGTATTACTTAGGAATTAATTTTGAAAAGAGTAAGTAAATAAACTAAATATGGAAGGAAATAAAAATTAAAGAAAAGAAAAGAGATACGCAGGAAGGTGAAAAGGTTTGACTATGGGTCGGGTCAAATTTTTTAGTATTTGTGACCAAGACTACCTGACGGCTTATCAAATGTCTGATAAGTCATCACAGATGTCGTCAATCTTAGGCAGAGTGTTGCCTTCTTTTGGATTTTCTGACGACATATCTGACGGCTTATCACAATTATGATAACTTGTCATATCTATCGTCAGGGTCCCTTGGCTGACTTCATAAATTTTTACCTAGACCCCTGCATACCTCTTCAATTCATTATACATCCTATCTTAAGAAATTAAAACAACTTGAGTTTAAACATAAAACTTTTTGGTTGCCTCCTAATAACGCCTGATTTAATATGGCGGCACGACTAGGTTACTTGACTACTCAGACTTTGTCAAGACATCATGTTGCTACCTCTTTCCCATCTTCATAAAACATATCCTCGATTGAGAAAACACTTATCTCCTTTTGTTGTATCATGGATGAGTACATTTTAAATCTTGATTATTTGTCATTGAACCTGAACTTCAGCTCATTCAGCTTCATGTCCACTACTGCTCTCCCAGTAACAAGGAATGGTTTACCTAAAATAATGGGTACTTCAAAATCCACCTCACAGTATAGGACTAAACAATCATCAGGAAGTATAAAGTTAGCCACCTTTACAAATACATCATGTAATATTCCTCTTGGCCGCTTTACAAACCTTCTACCATCACCAACCGCATATTTGTCGAGGTAGGATGCCCCAAATATAGCTTTTTATACACGGCTAACGGGATCAGATTTATGCTCACCCCCAAATCACATAGGGACTTAGCAAAATTGAGAGACCCGATTATACATAGAATAGTGAATGATC
Organism: Capsicum baccatum var. pendulum; assembly: GCA_030864225.1. NCBI lineage: Eukaryota > Viridiplantae > Streptophyta > Magnoliopsida > Solanales > Solanaceae > Capsicum > Capsicum baccatum. The sequence goes on from CM061560.1 coordinate 167,274,759, forward strand.
CAGGGTTGACCTTCTTATGCACTAAGGATCATATAGAAATAGAACTACAATGGTAGAGATTATCCTCCGGTTCATAGCTCACCGCTCTTTTCTTTGTCAAAAGGTCCTTCATGAATTTAGCATACCCTGGAATTTGCTCGATTTCATCCACCAAAGATACATTTATTGTTAATTATTTCAACATTGCCATGAATTTACTAAATTTCATGTCATCAACCTTCTTCTTCAATCTTTGAGAAAATGGAGTTGCTGGTATTGGGAGAGTTTTCACCACTACTTCCCTTTCCTTCTCTTTTCCTTGTTCTAGAGCATCATCAGAACCATATAGCTTCCCAGACTCCACTGGACATTCTTCTTTGGGTTTATCATTTGCTTCAGTCACATCTTTAATCAAACTTTTGCCCACAGAAGGTGCAAGTAATATTTTACTACTCCTAGTGGTAATTGCCATACATAAGCAATCACTCTATGGATTCTAAATCGTATCACTTGGTAACGTTCCATTCTTCCTCTGGTTCAGCACCATGGAGAGTTATCTCATTTACCGTTCTAGCTATTTGATCAAAGTGGAGTGCGAATTTATCAACTGGCTCATAGAGTAAAAATCGATCTTTATGGTAGTCATCCCTGATTTTGTAGCCTCCACTCTCTTCAATAATTTAGCCATCATATCCTCCACAAATATATTTTTTGAACTTATTGTAGTAGCCTCACGATTTCCAGGAAGGACTTATAACTCACTCCTATCATTATTTCTCCTCTAATTACCTTGCTCCTGGTTCTTATATCCAGCCTTGTCATAATAAGTCCGAACTTAATTTTATTGCCTATTTCCTTGGAAACCCCCCTGATTATTTACATAGTTCACATCTTCTTCTGAGTTAGACTCCACTTTGCTCTACAATCCCACAACTTTTACTTTCTCAGTTCTACCTGATAGTAAAAGCTTAGTTAGCAAGTCCATTTACAGTTTTAGGTGAGCCATATCTTGATCATATTCCTCGTCTCTTCTACATTTATCCACAGTCATACCAACAGAAATAGTGGGGCTTGCTACCACAGAGTCCCTGATATGCCATGCCTGACTCTATTGGGTTATTCTCTCAAGCATTTTTGAAGTCTCTAGAAATGTAAGATCAATAAACAAAACACCATCAAAATTATCTACAGTTGGTTTTGTCACAGAGTTAAGAGCCCTGTACAAAGTCTCTATAAAGTGTATGTCCGCCATGTTGTGGTTTGGACACTGCATCAGCTTCTTTTTTAATCGCTCTTAGGTTTTATGCAAGGCTTAAGTTGGGAGCTGTCGAAAGTTGTTGATCTCATCCTTCAACTCTAACCTACTGGAAGGTGGAAAGAACCTTTCTAGGAAAGCTCCTTTCAACTGCCACAATGTTGCCTCCCCAGAGAGAGAAAATAAAAAACAATCTCAAATAGATAGCATTCTGGCCTACTCCTGGGTTATCAAAAGTGTTACAAATGGTGACAAAGTTCACGAGATGCAAGTTCGGATCATCCCCAGGAAGGCCACCAAACAACCCATTTAGATTAAGGAGTTAAATCATAGAACTCACAATGTTGAATTTCACCCTAAGTGATAATAGTGGAGGAATAATTGCACCCGTTGCACCTTCTCTATCCATTCCATCATCATCATCATTGAGGTCATACTGGACTTGCTGGTAATCTTGCTTTCCTCTGAATAGACAGTTCCTGTTAGCATTACGCTATACTGGTATAGCTAATTGCTCTACACGCCTTGGGTTACCAGGGTTTAGAAACTCCTCATCTTCCAAGTCTTCATCTTTAGGATTTTGATGTCCTACTTCTTGACCGTCTTTCTGCACATTCACCTGAGCTCTACCTGAGGCTGCTAACCTTTTAGCCTCCTGCTGGTCTGCCATTTTGCTGATTAGTTGTCATTTCAAATTAAATGGTAATAATGGTCTCTGGAACATGTAGTTCTTTTCATGCACCACAAAAGTCTTACAGCAAACAAGAACAACAAATAAACATAAAACTAGGAAACTTGACTAATAGTAAATTAGCGCACACAACTTCCATTTACAACCATATTCCTCAGCTATGACATCATTTTTGATAACACTCAAAATACACCTCCCTTATGAGAATATAAGCGATCGTTGCTAATATATAAACCATCTAGGTTGGGGTCGAATCCCACAGGGAATATGGTGTGAATTTTAGTTATTTACTGGTTAATAAACTGATAGTTATTAGTTTCTTGTGAATGGAATTTTTTGGAAAGGTAACAAATAATTAAATCTCAATTTAGTTTTTGAAATCAATATAATAAGGAAAACCGAGTTGTGGGATCTATGGGTTTAGGTTTCTAACATAACTAAGTGTTCAAGATTATAATAGTGGAAGAAACTTCTTATTAATTCAATTATTTTATAATTTTGCTGGTGATTGCAAGCAATAGGCCTTTCTTACTAGTGATATGCTTGAGATAAGAAATCAACCCTAGTAAGAAGTAAATTATCAACAGGGACTTGGAAGCATCAAACTTTCATTTAATAATTAATGTTGTAACAAGATTAATTAACTTGAGATAACATCTTGTTATGAAATATAAATTTCCTATGTTTGAGAGAATTATGTGGTTAAATGTCTAAATAAATTTACAAACATTTAGACATAAGTTCGACAAGGATAGTCTGTTTTTCCAACCTACCAGAAAATTTTGACCAATTACTAGCAAAATGAATAGCAACAAGTGTTTCTCAGATTTGATTCACAGTAGAAAATCCTAAAACAATTGAAATAATCTCTCAAAAAATAACTGTAAAATTCAAGTCAAAAAAGTAGAGAGAAAATATTCTCAAATGTCAGTTCCCCCATCATTATTATTATTAGAAAAACCTAGCATATGCTTTAAATATTTGAGCCTAATTATGGAAACAAAATCATATATCACAGTATTTTCTCGAACAGCTGACGACGTGTATGACGGCTTATCAAGAGTCTAACGACTTAGCAGGAATATCACCAGCTTCTCTTTACTTTTGACAATCTATGGCTTAGGTTGACGATGAAACGTGATGTTTTATCAGACATATGATGACTTATCAGAATTGTCATTGCTTCTTCACTTTAAATACTATTTCCTGCCTAAGACTAACAACGAGCCTAACGACTTATCACACTTTTGATGGCGTATCATAAATGTCGTCATGAATTCCATCTGAAGCTCATTCTCTGTCTAAGGCTAAAGACGAGCTTGATGACTTATCACACTTCTGACAGCCTATCATAGATGTCATCATGAATTTCAGCTGAAACTCATTCCCTGTCTAAGGTTAATAGCAAATTTAATAGCTTACACAAGGCTAACGACTTATCAGATAAGTCATCAGCTATACTTCCCTCTCTACTTGCTCAGAATTTAACTCTTTTACTTCCATCAGTATTGGTTCTCTTACATCTTGACTTTTACAGCAATATCAAATAGAAAATAATAAAAAATGATAAAAGTTACTTAAAACTTTGTAATTATTCTTAGTTAAAAGCCTCAAATGTGTTAGCATCTGCTCACATATCAAAGGAGAAGCAAGACTTAGATGCTAGTTTGGTTACACTGAATGTGTTAGTTAAAATTCCAAAGGTAGAGGTTTTCTCCCAAATGGGAGATTGTGTATTCCGTGTGTTGATGAATTAAGGAAGAGAATTATGGATGTGGCCTCATGGTGCGCAGTATTCCATTCATCCCGATACTACCAAGATATACCACCAATTACAAGAAATCTATTTGTGGAGTGGCATGAAGAAGGATATAGCAGGATTTTTGGCAAAGTGTAAAACATGCCAATAGGTTAAGTTAGAGCACCAAAGACCTGGTGGTAAGTTCCAATAGTTTGGTATACCTAATTGGAAGTGGAAAGAGGTGAATATGGATTTCGTGACTGGTTTACCTCTTTTATGTCATCATCTAGATTCTATTTGGGTTATTGTATAGGTTGACTAATTCTATGTATTTCTATCTAGTGCACACATCTTATACAGCTGAGGATTATACCAGATTATATATCTGGGAGTTAGTCAAGTTGAATGGAGTTCCCTTGTCCATTATCTCGGATAGGGGTACTCAGTTCACTTCACAGTTTTGGAAAGATTTCCAAAAGGGTCTTAGTACCCAAGCTCATTTGAGTTCCGCCTTTCATCCACAGATAGATGGTCAAGCTGAGAGGACAATACAGATTTTAGAAGATATGTTGAGGGCCTGTGCACTTTATTTCAAAGGTTGTCGGGATGACCATTTTCCATTGATTAAGTTTACATAAAACAATGGTTATCACTCTATCATCCAAATGGCACCATTTGAGGTATTGTATGGTAGAAGATGTAGATCACCCATAGGTTGGTTTGAAGTGGGTAAATCTGATGTGATTAGAACCAATGCTGTGTTTGAGGCTATGGGGAAAGTTAAGTTAATTAGAGAAAGGTTGAAGACAACCTAAAGTCATCAAAAGTCATATACCGATGTGAGAAGAAGATATCTTGAGTTTGAGGTTGGTGATTTGGTGTACTTGAATATTTCATGCATGAAAGGGGTAAAAAGGTTTGGGAAAAAAGGGGAAGCTTATTCCCTGTTATACTGGCCCTTATAGAGTTTTAAGCCATGCTGGGAAAGTGGCTACGAGGTGGAGTTGCCCATAGAGTTGCCAGTTATTTATCCTATCTTTCATGTCTCCATGCTTAAGAAGCACATTGATGATTCCGCTGTAGTAGATCCTTCAGAGAGCTCAGATATCCAGACTTTTCTTTAATTTGATGAGATTTTGATTAAGATCCTAGATTACCAACTCTATAGACTAAGGAATAAAGAAGTTCCCTAGGTCAAAGTTTTGTGGCGGTATCAGTCAGTTAAGGGTGCTACTGGGGAAGCGGAAGCAGATACGTGAGCCAAGTACCCGCAACTTTTCTTCGTGAGTTCAGATCAAGTCAAAGTCATTATTCTTCCTTAATTAAGCTCCTTTCTAATCAAATTCAACTATGTATTTATTCCTGTGAAAGCTCTTACAATTCCCGGAGTATTCAAAGGTTTAGAAAGATTTAAAGCCGGTTTAGCCATTCGATTCAGCTGTACATCCTTAGTTTCTTGGTATCTTAATATAACTAGCTATATTAAAGGACGAATATTTCAAAGGGGGAGATATTGTAAGACCCCGTAAAGTTCCCTTGTTGTCTAAGATATTAGAGCATGTCAAGTGAAGCCTTTTTCCATCTCAAGATGATTTAGGAATGACTTCCAAAGTTATTGGTGTTTCAGCTATCTGGAATTTTCCTAAATTTGACTTTTTATCGTTTGGTGAATTGAATTATCTTTCCAACGATACAAATTTCAGACAAATCTAGTATCGGGGTGAGACGTTATGGTCATTTTACTAAAAGCTGTCAGAACCGCCCAGGAGCGACAGGTAGGCTGACGAACCATTGAGTTTGAGACAAACTATCTCCAAACCATCGCAACCAAGGAAACGACTTCCTCTTTTGGCCCAAGTGCAATGTCCAGGATAATAGAACATCAAGATAGCGATGGACCATCACTAAGACTGTCGCAACAAGGCCGCGTGGCCTTTTTTTGACCAATATACGATGGACCGTCAGACTAGCGATGGACCGTCACTCCTTCTGTCGCAGATCCTGTTCAGTTATTTAAGCCATTTTTAAAAGTACTTTTGGTATTTTACCACCCCTTTAACACTTATATATATTCATATCGAATGAAATAACTTCATATCCATAGAAAACATCAAGGCTTAGGGTTTTCTCCGTCAAGAGCAAACTCAATTCCTTCTCGAAGAACTTCATGATTCCACCATAAATTCTGCAAATTGAGTAGAGATTCAAAGTTCCCTAATCAAAAGCTTTAAGAACCCTCACTCAAGAGTATGAAAAAGAGTCTCAAACAATAATATTCACCTACAAGTCATAATCTAAGGTATATGGGGTTTGAACATGGGTAACTCTCATTCCTTTGTGCCCAAAAAGCTTACTTTAAATTATAAATTTCTGCAATTTATGAGATTTTTCCATTAAATTCATTTAGGGTTTACACCCACTATTATTCATTGCAAGATTTTGATATTTACCATGAATTGAGAGTTGAATTATATGATTTTAATGGTTTTCCATGCCTATTGATAAAATTTATGTATTCTAAGATACCTTATGAGTAATGGCATTCTTAAGCATAAATTTTAAGATTTTGAATTGAGATTTACTATTTAGGTCAATAAACCCCCATTTTAAGATTTATACTTCAAGATTATTTGGGTTATGAGTACCCCATAACTAAGTTATTTTCAAATTTTAGTTAAATATTTGAACCCTTGGATCTAAGCTAAGATAGGAATCCACATTTGACTATGATTTAAAGCAAAGAGTAATATATTTTGTTCTTCATTATAGACCCTTGATTTATTTTGAGGTGGATTTCCTAAAAGTTCTTAGCTGAGTATGGGAGTGGTATTTAGCACCGAGTTGGGTATGATTCCAAGGTTTTATGCCCCAGAACTACGTGCCACCGTAGGATTGAGATTTATGGGCCTGACATTGAGATAGTGAGTACTTAAGTTAAGGTTTTATTCTGATAGCAAGGGTAGAACAATTCTTCCCAACATGGCCAAGAAATTGGAATCCATGTACCTTACATGATTTATATCGGTTAGAAGAAACTCCCAAGTAAAAAAAGAGTTCCAGAGTTCCCAAGTGTTTACAGTTCCTAAAAGTTCTAAGTCCTTAAGTTTTAAAGAAGTTTTACTCTCCACAAGATAAAAGCATAAGTTTAAAAGTATTGTTTAAAGCTTCCTTTATCCTTCAAGTACAGAGAGTAAGAGGAGAGTATAAATTTTAAAGTTAAGTATAATGACTCACGAGATTTGTGTTACATGTTTCACTATTCATGATTTATGAGTTTTGTATTTTAGACTTATTCAATCCATGTGAGTCATTCCTATTTGCACGCATTTTATTAAAGAGTATTGATATTGTTTTACATAAATGCATACACCCCCATATACTCAGTACATTCTCAAAGTGCTGATCCACATATGCGTTTGAGTGCTACATTATCTTATAATGTAGGTTCAGGTGCTCAGTCTTAGCAGTGATCATGATTTCCGAGTGTCTTTACCTAATCCCACAGTTAGTGAGTCATCATGGTTCGAGGACCTACTTTCTCAGATTTTTAGTTGTTATAACTTTCATATCAGTTCAAGTCAATTGGGTGTCTATCCCAATGGATCTCCAGTTTGTGTTGTGGAGGCTTTGTCAAACTAGACTAGCACTTATGTTTTAGACTTTCAGTATTTGATATTTTAGAATATGTTTTCCAGTTATCCTAGTTTTGAGTTAATATATCATGGTATTATTGTTTGGTGTGACATCCCAAAGTGAGAGATAGAGATGATAATAGGCTCAAAGGGTTAGCTTGGGGCTACTTGTAGCCTTAAGCACCGTGTGATGCTTCGGGATAAGATTTTGGAGAATTACATATGTGACCCAAATGACCACAACCAAAACCCTTATTCCTTCCACATTGCAACAACCATGGTGTGGCTGACCACAAAATCGATAAAGAAATTGGGATGATGAGGATTGGGCTCCACTGGGAAAACCAGAAGTTGGGACCCATAACCGGATCTGTTTGCCATTAAGACTAGATCCATCTGTGTTGTTTTTTTAGTAGAATAGGTATGTTTCCACAAACATTAGATCATTGAGAAGACATGATCCATAGACCGAACCAAGGAAGATTTAAGGAATAGTTAAGAACCTTAGACTCCATATCCCGAAACTAGAATAACCAAGAAAGTGAAACATCCTAAATGCCTCATAGCCTCCAGATTACAAGTATAGTGCATGACACACCCATAAGCAATACTATACTCTACAAGGCTTTGTGGATACCCCATGACACTGAAACTGAACTGTTTGATACCAACTTGCCACGACCCAAACCAGGCCCTTCGTAATAGGCAATCCTAAGCCCAACCATGATCAAGAAATGCCCCCATTAACCGCCCCCATTTCCCAAACAACCACCAAATGCATTCCTTGAGTCGGCAGAAGTAGGATAAAAAAGACAGAGTGTCCAACCATCTAATAACACTCCAACCTAATGTGGAAACCATACACCAATCCATGATAATAATACAATATGTGTATGCACATAAAAGAAAACAATCCATACCACTTCCAAGTCCATAGTTATCCATACAAAACCTCTAGACCAACTAAAGAGTACCTAGTTGGGGCATGCCTCCGACCATTGATAAAACCAAAGTCAATGATATATTAGAAATATAAAATGTAAAGCCATGACACAAAATAGATGCCTTCCAAAATATGGAAGCTCACCACTTCAATCCAACATCGACTATCCCCAAATTCGATCAATAAGCAGGAGAAGTAAAATAGTTAGTTCTTGCATAGCGTGGGTATACAGCCACTTATAGACGGGATAGTGGGTGAGCACTAACATGCACTCAGGATAAGGATAAGATATTGCCATTTACAAAGAAAAGTAAAACCATCCATAATGCATACAACTATGTATATATATCCATGCTGAGAAAGGGAACTATGTTTAGCATGCATTTAAAACCTTTACATGGGTTCTGTATCTTGCCGTCCTAATCCACCTATGGGGATATATGGGCTCATCTCCCCATACTGAAAAGGCCTCAGTGCGTGTAGTCGCATGACTAAGGAAGAAAACTTGGGATACTTGTACATCCCCCAAAATATAGTGTAACATCATGAACACAGTCACCAAGACCAACCTCACAACGGCAAATATAAGTTTCCATTTTTTGTCCCCCTGGGACCTCCACCTTCCATGACTTTGCTACACATCCTGCCATTATTGCCCAATTAAAACCATTACCAAGCAACCAATCAATCCATTTACCATTTATTAACAAAGGCCATTTAGTGGTGGTATCGTCACACCGACCATAATTTCAAGTACTATCCATAGCCAACCATATGTAGGTTTAAGGGGACTTCCAAGTCCCCTTCCATTTACCATAATAAATCACTTGGGAGATTCTATGCACCCTACAAGCATAACCATTTTCATATCCACCAAGGCTTTACCATTTAATCCTCCCAAACCATGTACACCATTTAAAATATTTCCAAACCATCTTAGATCATGCCAATTATTTAAAGTATTTATATTATTTAAACCATGCAAAACCATCAAAATCTACTTAAGGTTCCATTACAAAACCCAACCATGCTAGAGTTCCAATGAAAGCTCAACAATAGAGTGAAAACATTCTTTGAGGCATTTTATCAAACATGTTGAGTGCATACCTTTACCAAGACCAAAACCATTGCATAAACCACCATAATTAAGGTTACTCAACACCAATTTGTTAAACCATAATAAACCAATAACCATATATGCAAACCATTATAAAAAACAAGTGAAAACATAGTTTATACTAATACAAAACAATATGCATCAAGACCCTAAACATATATTTCAAAAACAACTATTCATGATCCATAAATCAATGCTTAAAACACAATATATATGTCGGGAAGGAGTACATGCCTTATACATGAAGATTTATGAATGGGATCTTGACCTTTAAGCCTTTGAAGAATATATGAAGTAACCCTAGCCTCCAATTTTCAAGAGTTTGTTTGAGGGAACATTTAAAGTTCTTTAATCCATTAACAAGTGTTATGGAAGGCCACCAAAAGTTATATAACTTGAGGACCTAGGGGATTTGAAGTAGGAAATGTCTGGACTACCCTTGAATTAAATTTAAAAACAAGCCACGTCTAAGGGGTACGACTTACTTATACCATCTGTATCCAATGGTATGAGTGGTAGCCCAACTCGTACACATGACCATGCCAAAACCCTACCTATTTGTTTCTATATGACACATACCTCCCTACTCGTACCTTAAGGTTACATGTGGTACACTCAATAAGACCAATATAATTTTTAACCATATGACTTTCCATAGAGCTCTCGTATGCTCCAATACGATTCGTACCCTAGTGAGTCAAATATTGGAAGTAGCCAAGCCAACCATATTGCCTAGGGTATGAGTGAACCCTCAAGTCATCTCATAAGTTATATTAAGGGTACGAATGGTACCTTTGAGTCATATGAAGTCCAGCAAGTACAAAACAAAGGAAATTTTGCAAGGGTCAAATACCTAGGGTGTTATAGTCTCCACTACTAGGATCATTCATCCTCGAATGACGGGTAAGGGTGAGAACAAGCACTAGTTAACATATTAACACACATCAAACTTTCCTCCAATCAGAATAGAGGATAAGAACACAAATTGAGATGAGAAGGTCTTCAAATACCTCGAGCATTATTTGCCCCCCAACACCTTTATTCTGACCTCTAACTAAGTTAGAAAACAAAGATACAAAAGGAACCATTCTTCACCTTTAACCCTGTTAGAAATTAAGATGTGGCAAGGAACACATACCCTACGTACGAGATTTCAAAAGAAAGAACCAATGAAAATACTTGGATTCCATGTCATCCTTTGCATCCCAAATGACTTTCTCAGACCATTAGTTCCACCATGGAACCTTTACCAAAGCATTACCTTATTTGTTTCGAACTGGTGAACTTATAAATCAAAGATCCTCATCGGGACCTCCCTTAAAGAAAACATAACTCGAGATACCAATACCACCTAAAGTAACCTACCAATCAAGGACCATCTATACCTTACCCCAATAAAAATACATAGATTCCTTAATAAATGGAATAATGTTAGAAATATAGTCAAATTAAACTTAAAACTTAACAAGACACACCATCACAAGAGCTTGGGTTAGATCATACACCACCTCTATATTCAAGCGTATCCAATGTTATAAGGAGTTAACTTAGGCCACCGGGCTCTACTTCTTACATCTATACTAAAACACCACTCATTTTTCATCACTATTATTATATGAAAACCATGAGTAAAGGACATGGACAAACCATATCCAACCACTATAACCAAAATCCCCAACCTATAATTAAACATCTAAAGCCATTCACTTCTATGTCATGAAAATAATTCATAAAACCATGCCCTATAACATATCTTAAGTACACAACAAAACTATTGATATATCTACTAATCACAACATTCAAGCCTATGACTTATATTCCAGCGGTACGATCTATCTATCAAAAACTAAACACCCTCATAGACTCTTTTGGCACTGAAAGATTCATCTACCAAGGTAGCAACAGAAGAAGAAAATAGTTTGAAGTATCCATGGGACCATATCTTGAATACACAACCTTTAAACAATATACACAACAAAGAAAAAAGTTTTTATCATACCAGTGTCGGCACTAGAAAAAGCCTCGAGATTCCAAGGGATAGTAAGAACATTGAGACAACCCAGACCAATATCGTAACCAAGAGTAGTACCCCTTAGTATAACAGCTAGAGAAGTAGTAACTGATGCCCTATTTTCCCAAGAAGGAATCCTTATGGGACACTCTCATTGCATGTGACCCAACTAACCATAACCAAAATAGCAATTTCTTCCTCCTCGCAACAACCATGGTGCATCTAACTGCAAAATCTATAAATAAAATAGGATGATGAGGATTGGGCTTCACTAGCAAAACCAGAAGTTGCAACCTCTAAACGGGCCTCTTTAGTTTTACTAGATCCATCCATATTATTTTAGTAAAACAAGTAAGTTTTCACAATGTTACATTATTAAGAAGACAGAATCCAAAGGATGAACAATAATGATTTAGAGAACAGTTCAATAATTTAGACTCCATCGCCCAAAAGTAGAATAATCGAAAAAGTGAAACATCCTAAATGTCGTGTAGCCTCCTGATTTTAAGTGTGGTGCAAGACATACCCATAAGAAAGAATCAACTTGGCATGGCTTTGTAGACATCCGATTACACGAAAATCTAAAGCTCTAATACCAACTTGACATGACCCAAATCAGGGCCTTGTCAAAATGGGCACTCTTAAGCCCAACCAGGACTGTGAACCACTCTTGTTTCCCAACCAACCACCAAACACATACCTTGAGTCGACAAAAGTCTAAAAATATAACAAGATAGAGTATCCAACCATGTGGTGACTTTGGGATAAGTCTATATCCGTAACCAACCTAACCAAGTCCAACCACCCAATAACCTACCAAACCAATACGGAAACCATAAACCAATACCATGATAATAAGCTAATGTACGTATGTACATAAAATAAAACAATCCATACTATACCCAAGTCCATAGTTATCCATACAAAGCCTCTAGACCAATCAAAGAGTACCTTTTCGGGACATTCCCCCGAACATAGCCAAAACCAAAGTCTATGAAAGACAACAAATATGTAAAGTAAACCATGATATGAAATAGATGCCTTCCAAAATATGGAAGTTCACTACGTCAATCCAACATCGACTGTCCCCAAATTTGATCACTAATTAGGAGAAGTAAAATGGTAAGTTCTTGCATAACGTGTGTATACAACTGCCTAAATACGGATTAGTGGGTGAACACTAGCATGCACTCATGATTAGGATAATATAATGAAACTTACAATGCCAAGTAAAACCATACATAATGCATACAACCATACTATATATATATCCATGTCGGGAAAGGGAAGTATGCTTAGCATGCATTTCAGACCTTTACTTGTGTTGAGTAGCTTTGCCATCCATATCCACCCACGGGCTATATGGCTTCAGCGCCCCCTACTGAAATGGTCCCAGTTCGTGTAGCCACATGACTAGTGAACATAACCTAGGATGACTAGTACTTTCCCCAAAATATAGTGTGTCATCATGCTCACGATTACCAAGACTAACCTCACATCGACAAATATGAGTTTCCAGTTTTTGTCCCCCTAGGACCTCCACCTTTCACAGCTTTGCTACATATCCCGCCATTATTAACTACATAAAACCATTACGATACAACCAATCGATCCATTTACCATTTATTAAACCATGACATTTAGTGGTGGTATCATCATACCGGCCGTACTTACAAGTACTATCCATAGCCAACCATGTATAGGTTTAATAGGACTTCCAAGTTCCCATCTATTTTCCATATTAAGCTACTCAGGGATTACATGTACCCAATAAACAAAACCATTTTCATAGCCACCAAGGCTTTACCATTTAAACCTTCTAAACCATGAACACCACAAGTATAACTATTTTCATAGCCACCAAGGCTTTACTATTTAGTCCTTCCAAACCATGTACACTATTTATATCATTTAAAATAATTTCCAAACCATTTTACACAATGAAAAACATTTAAAGAAATTATATCATTTAAAACATGTAAAAGCATCCAAATCTACTTTAGGTTCTATTACACAAACGATGAAAGAGTTCCAATGAAAGTTCAACAATAAAGTGAAAATATTCTTTGAGGCATTTTATCAAACATGTTGAGGGCATACCTTTACCAATGGGTAAACCACCATAATTAGGGTTACTCAAGACCCATTTATTAAAACATAACCAATAAATAACCACATATGCAAACCATTACCAAAGACATGTAAAAACATAGTTTAAATAAATACCAAAATATATGAATCAAGACCCTTAACATATACTTTCAAAACCACCATTCATGATCCATACATCAATATTTATAACACAATACATATGCCTTTAGTTCGTATTAAAAATGAGGGAAGGATCATTCCTTTTACATGAAGATTCACGAAAGAAATCTTGACCTTTGAGCCCTTTGAAGAACATATGTAAAAACCTAGCCTCCAATCTTCAAGAGTAAGTTTGACAGAGTATTTGAAGTGTTTTAATCCTTTAACAAGTGTTATGGAAAGCCACCAAAAGTCATATAACATGAGGATATAAGGGGTTTGAAGTAAAAAATATTTGTAATACCCTTGAATTAAAATTAATAATAAGCCACACCTAGGGGAACGACTTACCTATACCATCTGTATCCTAGGGTACTTGTGGTACCCCAACTCGTACCCAAGGCCATGCCAAGACCCTACCTATTTTTTTCTATATGACTAACACCCTCCTACTCGTACCTTAAGGGTACGAGTGGTATAATCAATCATACACAGTAACTATACCATGGGCAGATTCCATAAGACCAAGACAATCATCCATAATACAACTTGCCCTACACTACTCATATGCTCCTACATGACTCGTACCCTAGTTATTCATATCTTGGGTAGTGTCCAAGCAAAACAGACTACCTAGGGTATGAGTGAACCCTTAAACCATCCCACATATTATATTCAATGGTATAAATGGTACCCTTGAGTCATATCAAGTCCAATGAGTCTAAAACCAAGGAAATTTTGAACGGGTCAAATTCCTAGGGTGTTCTAGTTTCCCCCACTAGAATCACTAATCCTTGAATGATGGGTAAGGGTCAGAACAAGAACGAGATAACACATTAACAAATATCAAAAAAATTTCCAACCAAAATAGAGGACTAGAACAAAGACCGAGATGAGAGGGTCATCACATACCCCAAGCATGATTTACACCCCAATACCTTCATTCTAACCTCTAACTACATTAGAAAACAAAGATGTAAGTAGAGCCATTACTCACCTTTAACCAAGTTAGAAACCAAGATGCAATATGGAACACATACAATATACATAAGTTTTCGAAATGAAGAACCAACTCGGATACTTGGATCCTATGTCCTCCTCTGCATCCCAAATAAATTTCTCGAACCTTTAGTTCCACCATGGAACCTTTACCGAAGCCATACCTTATTTGTTTGCAACCGAAGAACATACTTATCCAAGATCCTTAATGGGACCTCCCCAAAAGAACAAAATATAGAGATACCAATACTACTTAAAAGAACCTACCAACCAAGGACCATCAATACCTTACCCCAATACAAGTACATGGATTCCAGAATGAATAGACTTATGCTATAGAGAAAGTCCAATAAAACTTAGAATTTACCAAGACAGACCACTATGAGAGCTTGAGTCTAATTATACACCACCTCTATGTTCAAGCCTAACCAAAGTTCAAAAGAGTTTACTTAGGCCAATGCACTCTACTCATTACATCTATTCTAAAACACCACTCTACTTATATCACCATTATGATATGGAAACCATCAGTAAAGGATATGGGTAAATGATAACGCTCAATCTACAACTCTCGTTTGAGTGTAAAGCGGTCGTTAGCAAATATAGAACCCAACCTGGGTTGGGTGTCGATCCTACAGGGAATAGCTTGGCCAACAAGTACGCAAAATTACTAGACTTTTGGTGCAAGTCTCGTAAGAAGGGGGGATTGTAATAAGTAACCAAAGTAATGAAATAAAAGCTGAAAATAGCAAAGTAAAAAGAGAGTATTTCGTAGGTTGTGAAACAATGAGAATTGAGGCATTGGGGTTATGTCCACCTTCAGAGGTATACGTCTCTATTGGCTATGAGTGTGTAGAGTCTTGACATGCAATTGCTTATAGAGAATTGTAGTCGATGGTAAATCCAAGCGTCTCTCGACCTAAACAAGGACTATTTCACTTTAACTCTCTCGAGCTTAAAGTGTGTCTAGCGGTACGAATTCTCCAAGAGGTTAGTCCAGTTACGGCACTAGCTTTTTAATAGGAAAGGGTGTCCTACTACCTTGACATTATCTCTTTTCCAGACAAATAACCTTTCTCTCAAATAAGTTAAATGTTAGACTGGCGTATTCTTGCGTTTGCAACCGCAAAGAATGTAGATTAAGATGAAGAGCGTAATGATATAAGCAATATACTTGTCTTGAACTCACAAACTCATAGCTATAGATGGTAACTCATTCGGCTTCCATAACCCCAACTAAGAGGTTTAGTTACCCATGAATGCGAAGGATATCACGTTTTGAATGGTGGATGGCGTGTGAAAGAGGTGTTAGGCGTGTGGTTTTGGTGATTCCGTAGCAAGTAACGATTCTCTTGTTGTGGAATAGATGAATAGAAGAATAGATTAGAAGTGTTTGTGGTGGAAGATGAGAGGGATGGAAGAAAATTAATAGTTTAAGAATTGAAGAATTAAGAATGTTAGAAGATGAATTGTTCTCTCCACTAAGGGAGGAATTTCGGAATTAATAAAAATCTCTAGCATGATAGGGTATTTATAATACTCCTATCCTACTCCTACTAAGCTAATGAAATAAATAACCAAATCCTAATATACTAATGAAATCCTTGACCCAAATGTACTAGGGTAAGGTTACAATATCATAATCCAAATAGATTAGTGAAACACATAACCTAATTGCACTAGGTTAATGTATCTTGGTAAAAATCCAGCTTTGTGTCTGTAAGTCCCCAAAGTCTTCAGAATTGTTGTTTTAGCCCGGGACAGATTTTCCATGCAGCAGATTTGGTCCTTTAGGCGTCCAGCTCCTTTCCACTTCGTTCGTGAGCTTTCTTTTGCGTCAAGTAAGCCATAAAATGCTGTATTTTGCATCATTTATACCTGAAACTTTACTAATCATGTTTGTTAGCTCATTTATAGGAAAAAGGACTAAAAGTGCATGAAATAGATAATTAGTTCTCAAAACTAGGCTAAAATATGGGCAAAATATATTGATATAGGCGCGTAAATTCGCCTATCATCAACACCCCACACTTAGAGCTTTGTTCATCCTCGAACAACATATCATGTCCTTCTAAGCATCGACTTAAGGTTTTTACAGCAACAACACAAAACATTCTTCAAGACAAGCACAACAATTACCAACAAAGAGTAGCTTTCCGATTATAAGTAGAAACAATTTAACCTCAAGCATAGACTCGTGATGGTGATCAACTCGCATGCAAACGTTAAGGTACATAGAATCATATACAACTATCCAAAACTCATCAACCATGTGTGTCTCACAATATAGTACCCATAATCACTCACAAATATAGCATATTTTTCAAACATGGGTATCAAAGTATCCTTGCACTCACTCTCACAAAGAATTCATATGTAGCAACTAATGACCATAAGCTTGCCTTTAATGTAGTACTCTACTAATTGTCGGAATGTTAAGATTAGGATCAAGTAGGTCTTTAGATGGTTGTAATGTAGGCTAAGGGACGGTTAGGACTATTTTGGCCAAGAATAGTGACTAGGTTCCTAAGCACTTTAATACATCACTTTGTATCAATGACACTTTTTTCTTTCAACCTTTCTTTACTCTTTCATTCTACCACCCTTGTTCTCCTATTTTGTTTTTCAATTTAAAGCACAACTCACTTTTCAGCTTTCTTTTCCTTTTTCTTTTCACAACATACCTCTTATGATAGCACTTTCTTCCTTTTTCATAACACATTCAAGCACCATTACAATTTAAAGCATCATACTCACCCAATTTCCTCTTATGTTGTCACATAACTTTTTTCACTTTAAAGCACTTAGGAATTTGGATCAAATTACGGTCTTGAAAAAAATGGATTAGGCTTACATACAAGGTTGTCAAAGAAATAGGCTAAAGGCTCAAAAGGGTTAACTAGGATGATGTACATGGGTAGGTAAAACTAAAGGTAAACATGTATAGGTTGCCAAAGAAATGCCTAAATCATATCCTAAACTTACACTCCTTATTTTCGCTTTGTATACATACCAGGCAAGTTCTAGCATCAGCCACAAACATAGAATATACTATTATCTCGCACACACAAGGCACATGGTCGACTAGATTGGAAGTAATATAGACTCTCGACCCAACAAGTGAAGGAATTGAGTCACACAATATCACATAATAAGTCACAACTAGAGCCTAAATGTCTCAATAGTCACAATTGTAGCACATACTCTTGTTCTAATCTCATGCTGCCTATCAAAATAATTTCATGCGTAGCTAGAAAAATTTTACTCCTAAAAAATTAAAAAAAAAACATCAAACGAAAAAAACAAAATAAACAAGCAAAACAAGCAAACATACAAACATAGGTGCAAACAAAGAAGTATAGCATGCAGATTCTGCCACCCCACACTTAGACTGGACACTGCCCTCAGTGGAAAATAAAGTCGAAGAACCTGATTAGTCGGACTCCTCATCAATGTCGGGGGTCATACCCCCTTCGTCAGAATCATCATAAGAGTCATCGTCAGAGTTCTCCTCAGCATCAGAATCAGGCAAGCGTCTATCATCATCAGTTGGCATGTCATCGTCAAGAGGTTCCTCAAAATATACGCCCACTCCACACATCTCCCGGGCATGCCTGTTCATTGGGTAGTCGTGGTCCAGATGTTGGAGCTCTTCAGCAGTTGGAATACATCCACCACTCATCATAGTGAATCGTGTCACGCCATAGAGATGACGGAAGAAACTCTCATCACGAGCATGTCTCTCCGCAGTGGTAAGGTTGACTCCATGCGTTGTCTCAGCATCTTTGACCTTGGTGAGGTCAACCTTCTTTGGGTTATGTGGGAGTTTGTGGTCAGCTGGTTCCTCTTCTATATCCTCCTTCCGCAACAATGCTGTCAATAAATTTCCGAATGTGAAATGGGACCTTCGGTGGGGTCTGGCCTTCCTCATGGTAGATCGAATGATTGCCCCAAAGTTGATAGGGACATTCGTCATCAACGCATAAACCAAACACACTCTATCTCTCGATATCTTGGTGTATTGCGTCCCAGGAATAAGGCATGAGTTGACAATGCGCATCCAGATTCTTGCTTCCCTATTTAGTGGAGCATAGGGGAAGGTGTTGTGACGGCCTGTTTCCTTATGTCTGCCCCATCTTGCCATCGATATGCTTCCACAAAGCGTGTGTCTTATTGCTCTGTAAGGAGGCCTGCTGTACAGCTCTTTGTATGGTGCTGTGTCGACCGAAGGTAGGCCAAGAAAAGAGTTGATCCAATCCGCTGTAAGCTGTAACACTTGGCCCCGAATTTTGACTTCGTTGCCTGTTGTATTTGGCGACCAGTTGGCATAAAACTCTCTTGTCAAGTCAAGATTGCACTCTCCCATGTCACGGAAGATGAAATCCAGCTTCAAAGCCATTATTTTCGCCAACATACGCGGCTCTTTCTTTGCTAAGGTCTCCTTGTTGATCAAGTCGACATGCACGTACTTCCTTTCTTTGTTGCTGTTGTACCATGCCTTGGCTTCTTCCTCAAGAACCCATTTGATTCCGAACATTCTGCGTGGTAGGTGTGCTGAAGATGATTCTCCTTGGTCTTTTCGACTTCTCTTCTTGTCCTTTCGGGACGTGGTAGCTTTCTCCTTGCCTTGCTTTGCTTTAGGTGCCATTGTACCTGAGACTAGAAATAATGTTAGTTGCAGAACAATCTCACTTTATACAATCTATATGCAAGCACTAGGGGTACCACCCCACACTTAATCTTATTAACACAAATCAGTGAAGTGAAAGTGGTCGAGTACTCAGAATTCGTCGACATCCGTTTCAGGATTGTATTCCGACAAGAAAATCAGCATTACATCACTTATTTGCAGCCATTGGACTACTTTCATGGTGGATATAGCAATACTAAAACCTAGGGGTTACCATATGGAATCATTATTCTTACAACAAGCACAACCTCCTAAGTCGATGGGCACTATAACCTTATCCCGATGGCCGGGATGGTTTATCATGTAAGCATCCAAACAACAATATTAAGCAATATTCATAGCCATATAAATTCAGCAATTATCATAACAATGCTATCGGAGCAAAATTCAAGTCGGAAACAAGTCAAGAATTCCCTACGTAGATATTCACTCACACGTTTTTGCAACAATTATCCAAACACATGAACATCACCATCAATCTCACATGATTTAGCAAAATATAATAAGCATAGCAACGTAGTACTTACGATAAATAGATGAAGAATAAGAGAGCACTTACTTGCTTGAAGATTGTGGAGAAGTTGTTGTGGATTGGAAGAACAAAGGAAGAAAACTTTGAGAGGATTTGGAGTGATATGCGGCGCCTTTAGGGTTGTTTCTAATGTGATTGTGTTATAAAACCAAGTCCCCTTTATATAGGAAGAGTATGGGTCGGGTTATGACCCATTTACAATCGGATTTGGGGACAAAATCACCACATATGCGGCGCATATCCCTCGGCATATCACTTACATATGCTGCGCATTGTCCATGGCATAAAGGGACATATGCGCCGCATAGTCTATGGCATTTCTAGACATATGCGCCGCATAGTCTATGGCATTTGGTCTCAGTATCTCAAATGCCATAGCATAGGCGGCGCATAGTCAAAAGCATACCTAGGAATAGGCGGCGCATAGTGTATAGCACCCTAGATTCCGAGTCCTTAGGCTATAGAATAGGTTGTGCATCGTTCGTGGCCTATTTTTACCAAGGCCTAGCCTTCCTCGAAGCCTATTATGACGTGAGAAAGACTCAATTCATAGACTTATGCATCACCATTCCTAACTTACCGACTTTACCATACAATGCGTCCAAATCGTCGAGTGAGATCAATCTTCTCGTCGCGTACTTCTTGCACCTATATTTGCTCAAAACAAAATGAAAACGATTAGTACGATGGGTTGCCTCCCACCAAGCGCCTTAGTTTTGGTCGTGGCACGACTCTTATTTTTGTATTTCCATTTATCAAAAAGAAAAAATACTAAAACGATAAAACGATAAAACGACAAAATAATAAAACAATAAAACGATGGGTTGCCTCCCATCTAGCGCCTTATTTATTGTCGTGGCTCGACGTAGTAATCTCGAGTACTTAGACTTCGTCGAGATAAGTGATGGCCATGTCATTCATCGAGTCAAGAGGACCGATATATGGCTTGACACGTTGGCCATTCACTTTGAAGATAACACCTTCATTATTTTCCAATTCGACTACTCCAGACGAGTAGACTTGAATGACTTTAAATGGACCAGACCATTTCGATTTTAACTTACCTGGGAAGAGCTTGAGTCTGGAATTAAAGAGTAGTACCATGTCACCTTTTTGGAAGTTTCGTCGAACAATCCGCTGATCATGATACTTCTTCATCCGCTCCTTGTATAAATCTGATCTTTCATATGCATGGAGACGAAATTCATCTAGTTCGTTCAGCTGCTCCAACCTCAGGTTCTTCACATCATCCCAATTCAGATTCAAGTGCTTCAAAGCCCACAATGCCTTGTATTCAAGCTCGATGGGTAGATGACAAGCCTTCCCATAAACTAGCTGATAAGGTGACATGCCAATGGGTGTCTTGAATGCAGTCCTATACGCCCATAGTGCATCATCTAGCTTTCGAGACCAATCCTTCCGATTCGCATTAACCGTCTTGGCAAGGATTTGCTTGATCTCACGATTGGAAACCTCTACTTGTCCACTAGTTTGGGGATGATAAGGCGTAGCTACCTTGTGTTTCTTGACTCCATACTTGGCCAATACAGATTTGAATAGCTTGTTGCAAAAGTGAGATCCTTCATCACTTATAATAGTACGAGGTACTCCAAAGCGAGAGAAGATATTCTTCTTTAAAAATGCTACAACACGCTTTCCTTTGTTATCGGCCAATGCTACAGCTTCAACCCATTTCGACACATAATCCACAGCAACCAAGATGTACTTCATTCCAAACGAATTCACGAATGGTCCCATGAAATCAATACCCCACATATCAAAGAGTTCTACCTCCAGAATTTTGGACATGGGCATTTCATGGTGTTTTGAAATAGCACCTTGACGTTGGCATTGGTCACACCTTCTCACATAGTCGTGTGCATCTCTGAATATTGTAGGCCAATAATAACCACTTTGCAAGACTTTCCTTGCCGTTCGATTCCCTGCATGATGTCCTCCAACTTGCGAAGTGTGGCATGCTTTCAATATAGTAGGCACTTCTTCATGGGATATACATCGTCGAATGATACCATCCGCGCATCTTTGAAACAAATAAGGCTCATCCCAATAGTAGTGCTGAACGTCATGCATAAACTTCCTCCTCTGGTGGTAAGATAAATTGGAAGGTAACACATTACTCACCACGAAATTTGCAAAGTCGGCATACCATGGTAATTTCTCTATTGTTGTCGCTAGTATCTCCTCGTCAGGGAATGCATCATCAATCTGATTTTTTGGTTTCGCCACATACTCATTCTCAAGTCTAGATAGGTGATCAGCCACTTGGTTCTCGCAACCTCTTCTATCTTTGACTTTGAAATCAAACTCTTGCAGCAGCAATACCCATCGAATCAGCCTTGGTTTTGCATCCTTCTTTGTCATTAGATACCTAAGAGCTGCATGGTCTGTATGAACGATCACCTTAGTACCCAATAGATAGGCACGGAACTTCTCAAACGCATACACAACCGCTAAGAGCTCTTGTTCAGTGACAGTGTAGTTCCTTTGGGCTTCATTTAGGACCTTACTCGCATAGTAGATAGGATGAAATAATTTCTCCTTTCTCTGTCCAAGAACAGCACCAACGGCTACACCACTAGCATCACACATGACTTCGAACGGGAGCGTCCAATCTGGTGCTACGATGATAGGGGCTTCAATGAGTTTTTCTTTAAGGCATTCGAATGCCTTTAAGCAATCATCATTAAAGTCAAACTTCGCATCTTTCTCCAATAGTTTGCACAATAGACTAGCAATTTTGGAGAAGTCTTTGATGAATCTACGATAAAACCCAGCATGGCCAAGAAAACTACGAACTCCCTTCACCGAAATTGGAGGTGGTAGCTTCTCAATTACCTCTATTTTGGCGCGATCAACCTCTATTCCTCTTTCGGAGATCTTGTGCCCAAGAACAATTCCTTCTTTTACCATGAAGTGGCACTTTTCCCAAATCAGCACAAGGTTGAACTCTACACATCTTTGTAATGCCATGCTCAAGTTCACCAAACATGCGTCAAAGGACTCACCAACAACTGAAAAGTCGTCCATAAATACCTCCAAAGTGTCTTCTACCATATCAGAGAAAATAGACATCATACAACGTTGAAAGGTGGCTGGTGCGTTGCACAACCCGAATGGCATGCGTTTGAAGGCAAAAGTACCATATGGGCATGTAAACGTTGTCTTCTCTTGGTCTTTGGGGGCAATACAAATCTGATTGTAACCTGAATAACCATCCAAGAAGCAAAACCATCCTTTCCCCGCTAATCGATCTAGCATTTGGTCCATAAATGGTATGGGGAAGTGATCCTTGAGAGTCCAAGAATTCTGCTTGCGGTAGTCCATGCATATTCTCCATCCAGTAACGGGCCTGAGTGGAATAAGCTCATTCTTTGCATTCGCAACCACCGTCATACCTCCTTTCTTGGGAACACATTGTACTGGGCTTACCCATGTACTGTCAGAAATAGGATACACGACTCCTGCGTCTAACCACTTGATAATCTCCTTCTTCACCACCTCTTGCATTGGTGGGTTTAGACGTCTTTGATGTTCAATGGTGGGTGTGCACTTTTCTTGAAGCTGAATTTTATGTGTGCAAATCCCAGGTGGAATACCAATGATATCCGCAATGGTCCATCCAATAGCTCTAATATACTTGCGTAAGATTGCAATAAGAGCTGTAACTTGTTGCTCACCTAAATCGGCTGCCACTATGACTGGAAGAGTGTTTCTGCTTCCTAAGAATGCGTACTTCAAATGGCTTGGCAGCTCCTTCAATTCTAACGTGGGTGGTTCTTCAATAGATGGCTTAGCTGGTGGTGTGGGTCGATTCTTGAGATCAAGATCCAGCTTCTTGGGAGTATAATGATATGTTCCTAATCCCGATAGAGCACAAATATCATCTTCAGAAATTTCAGCATCATCATCCTCTTCTTTCATGAACAAAGCCTCCAAAGGATCATCAAGAACTTGCTCTTCTGCAAGTAACTCTTTCTCGTCATCAAAGACAACATAAGCCACCAAAAATACACTTAGATCTTTGGGTTGCTTCATTGATTTGCAAACATCAAAGCGAACCACTTCATCATTTATTCGGAATGAAAGCTCATTAGCTCTCAAATCTATGAGCACACTTCCCGTAGCAAGGAAGGGGCGTCCCAAGATTATGGGAACCTCTGAATCTGCTTCACAATCCAAGATGACAAAGTCTGCTGGAAATATGAATGAATATAGCTTTACCAAGACATCGCATAGAATACCAACCGGTCGTTTTACCGACCTATCCGCCATCACAAGCCTCATATTAGTTGGTGTAGGATCTCCTAACCCCAACTTCTTATAGATCGATAATTCCATCAAGTTGATGCTGGCTCCTAAGTCACACAATGCTTTAGCAAAGTCCAAAGATCCGACGGTGCAAGGAATCGTGAAAGCTCCGGGGTCGGCCTTCTTCTGAACTATCGATCGAGTAGCAATTGCACTACAATGATGCACATCATCTTTCAGCTCATAGCTTGCTGCCCTCTTCTTAGTCAAAATATCTTTCATAAACTTCGCATACCCAGACATTTGTTCAAGTGCCTCTACCAATGGGACATTAATAGTCAGCTGCTTCAACATGGTCATAAATTTGCTGAACTTAGTGTCATCGGCCACCTTCTTCAATCTTTGTGGAATAGGTGGTGGTGGGTATGGAAGTGTTCTCTCCATGGCTTTCTTCTCCTCTTGCTTCCGTTTATTTTTTTCAGGCTGCACGTCACTAGGTGAAACGTCCTTGACGTTGGAAGTAGATGTTGCGGCTTCTTCTCTTGTGACGTCACTAGGTGTGGCGTCCATATCTGCTGTTCCGTCAACCACTTGCTTGCCTTTTTCTGAAGTTTCCAGCACCTTACCACTTCTGGTAGTGATGGCCATGCATGACCCATCATTCCTTGGGTTTTGCACAGTATCGCTAGGTAAGGTGCCAGCCTTTCTTTGATTGAATGCTGCTGAAAGTTGGCTCAATTGTTGCTCTATTTTCTTGATAGAAGTGGAATGAGAATCAACTAGTTGCTTCATGGAGGCCAAATCGTCAATTACCTCCTTCACTCCTGCGCTCGTTGCTTCCACTCCTTTCAATAACTTAGCCATCATATCTTACATAGAATTAGATGTGGTGGTATCACGTTTACCAGGGGGAACGTACAAACCACACTTTTCATTATTTTTCTTCCAACTACCTTGGTCTTTGCTTCCTGATTTATCATAATAGTTCCGACCTTGGTTTCCTTGGGCATTCCCACGGAAACCCCCCTGATTGTTCAAGTAGTTGGCCTCCTCTTCCGAATCAGATTCGTCTCTTCCTTTTGACGCAATAGCTTTCACTTTTTCAGTCTTCCCTAATAGATGCTTTGTAAGAAGATCCATTTGGTTTTTCATGTGCGCCATGTCTTGATCACGTTCTTCTTCTCTTCTTCTTTGGTATGCAGACATGCCAATAGATAAAGTGGGGCTTGCTACCTCAGAATCTCTGGTATGCTAAGCTCTACTTTGCTTTGTCATGCGATCTAGCATATTGCTTTCTTGACCAAAGGTGAGGTCCATAAAAGAACCTCCAGCTGCGTTGTCCACCACTGGTTTAGTTACTGAATTCAAGGCTCTATACAAGATCTCCATGAGGTGAACATTAGTCATGTGATGGTTTGGGCATTTCGTTAGCTTTGTCTTGAACCTCTCCCATGTTTCGTGAAGAGCTTCAGAGGGAAGCTGATGAAAGTTGCTGATTTCATCTCTCAATTGAGCCCTTTTGGATGGCGGAAAGAATCTTTCTAGGAAACCGTCTCTCAATTGCCTCCAATTTGTAATAGAATCAGGAGTCAGCCCATTCAACCATAATGTTGCCTCCCCAGACAGAGACAATGGAAATAGACCTAATCGAATAGCATTCTGACCAACACCAGGATTGTCAAAAGACTTGCACGTAGAAATAAAGTTGATGAGATGCATATTCGGATCATCGCCTGCTAGTCCACCAAATAACCCCTTGAGTTGCAATAACTGAATCATGGTGCTAGTGATGTTGAATTTAGCTCCGGGCGCTAATGGTGGTGGAATTATAGCTCCAGTGGCTCCGGCACCATCAAGATCATCATTATCATCGTCGAAAGCTGGCTACAAAGGTTTGCGATCATACCTATACCGAGCTTGTCGACCTCTTCGATTGGCAGGTGTTGCCGTTTCAGCGACATGCCTTGGGTTTATCAACTCGTCGTCACCTAAATCCTCATCGTCAGGATTTGTTGCTCGCCCAGGATTATCAATGTTTTGTTGTTGGACTTGAGCAGCAGCAAGAGCAGCTAATCTTGCTTGCTCGTGTTGAGCAGCCATCCTGTCGATTTCAGCTTGTGCTTCCATTCTTCTAATTTGTTGCGGTTCAGGATTGATTGGTAATAACGGTTGACCAGAACTTCTGGTATGGGGCATGCACTAAAAGAAAAACCTGTAATAAACAAAAACACAAACTAAAAGTAAAAGTACGAGAATCTTTGACCAAAGGGTCAAGTAATTATCACGAACTTGATTGACACTCGTATTCCCCGGCAACGACGCCAATTTTTGATAACGCTCAATCTACAGCTCTCGTTTGAGTGTAAAGAGGTCGTTAGCAAATATAGAACCCAACCTGGGTTGGGTGTCGATCCCACAGGGAATAGCTTGGCCAACAAGTACGCAAAATTACTAGACTTTTGGTGCAAGTCTCGTAAGAAGGGGGGATTGTAATAAGTAACCAAAGTAATGAAATAAAAGCTAAAAATAGCAAAGTAAAAAGAGAGTATTTCGTAGGTTGTGAAACAATGAGAATTGAGGCGTTGGGGTTATGTCCACCTTCAGAGGTATACGTCTCTATTGGCTATGAGTGTGTAGAGTCTTGACATGCAATTGCTTATAGTGAATTGTAGTCGATGGTAAATCCAAGAGTCTCTCGACCTAAACAAGGACTATTTCACTTTAACTCTCTCGAGCTTAAAGTGTGTCTAGCGGTACGAATTCTCCAAGAGGTTAGTCCAGTTACGGCACTAGCTTTTTAATAGGAAAGGGTGTCCTACTACCTTGACATTATCTCTTTTCCAGACAAATAACCTTTCTCTCGAACAAGTTAAATGTTAGACTGGCGTATTCTTGCGTTTGCAACCGCAAAGAATGTAGATTAAGATGAAGAGCGTAATGATATAAGCAATATACTTGTCTTGAACTCACAAACTCATAGCTATAGATGGTAACTCATTCGGCTTCCATAACCCCAACTAAGAGGTTTAGTTACCCATGAATGCGAAGGATATCACGTTTTGCATGGTGGATGGCGTGTGAAAGAGGTGTTAGGCATGTGGTTTTGGTGATTCCGTAGCAAGTAACGATTCTCTTGTTGTGGAATAGATGAATAGAAGAATAGATTAGAAGTGTTTGTGGTGGAAGATGAGAGGGATGGAAGAAAATTAATAGTTTAAGAATTGAAGAATTAAGAATGTTAGAAGATGAATTGTTCTCTCCACTAAGGGAGGAATTTCGGAATTAATAAAATTCTCTAGCATGATAGGGTATTTATAATACTCCTATCCTACTCCTACTAAGCTAATGAAATAAATAACCAAATCCTAATATACTAATGAAATCCTTGACCCAAATGTACTAGGGTAAGGTTACAATATCATAATCCAAATAGATTAGTGAAACACATAACCTAATTGCACTAGGTTAATGTATCTTGGTAAAAATCCAGTTTTGTGTCTGTAAGTCCCCAAAGTCTTCAGAATTGCTGTTTTAGCCCGGGACAGATTTTCCATGCAGCAGATTTGGTCCTTTAGGCGTCCATCTCCTTTCCACTTCGTTCGTGAGCTTTCTTTTGCGTCAAGTAAGCCATAAAATGCTGTATTTTGCATCATTTATACCTGAAACTTTACTAATCATGTTTGTTAGCACATTTATAGGAAAAAGGACTAAAAGTGCATGAAATAGATAATTAGTTCTCAAAACTAGGCTAAAATATGGGCAAAATATATTGATATAGGCGCGTAAATTCGCCTATCATCAGTAAACCATATCCAACCACTATAACTGAAACCCCCAACCTATAATTGAATATCTAAAACCATACACTCCTATGCCATGAAAATAATTCATAAAACCATGTCATATAACATATCCTAAGTACCCAACACAACTATTAGTATTTTTACCTATCACAACATTCAATCCTACGACTTATAAACCCGCAATATGATTTATCCATCAAATGATCTAGCACCCTTTACAATCTTCACAAGTTTTTTACCATATATTCCTTTCCTAACTGTATTCTATGACAAGACCTTACATTACCCTCTAAACCTTAACTCTAGTAGACACCCTATACTCTTCCCTACTTAGAGACTTCTACTTTACCTATTTCACAACATCACCATGCTCCTCAAAGACACTACCATCATAACAAATGAAAAATCATTTAAAGAACCAAATTACAAAAGCTACCCATGCCACCCAAGGCAAGATAAAGACCTCCGAAATAATACATGGCACTATTGGCACAAAGTACTTAGTAATAACCACCTAAACCATAATGAAGAAACATGTTGACATAATCATACTAAAAAAGAGTCCTTAAGACTTAACACTAAAAGAAACACAACCACATATACCATGAGTAATGTAATGTAAGTCAAAACTCATGTTTATTGAACAAGGTGAATACCAAATGCGAACCTTATGCATACATGATATAAGAATGCACACAACACTAAAAGAGAATTCTAGGTTAACCACCAACCTCCTTCTCATTACACCAATGAACATATTTCTTCGCTCTAATGGGTATCAATGGAGATGTACACTAGGAAAACTTTGTTCTCCTATACCCAAAATGTTATTCATCCCAATGCTACCTAGATCCCAACATAGACATGTAAAAACCATTATATCAAATTAACTCCAAGGTTTCTAATTTAAATCAAAACCATTTAAAATCAAACCATAGCCACCAAGGCCTTTCAAAAATAATTTAAATCCAACTGAAACCTAATCAATGTTTCATAAATGATTAATGTAATGTAATGATTCCAAAATAGTAAAATCATATCACAAAATTATATCCAATAGAGATTTCGCTAATATTTTGAGGTTATAAAATTTCTAAAACAAAAATAAAGTAATTGGGGAATCCATAGTACTCCGAAATCCAATTAATATTCCCATGCATCCCATAATGTTCATAAACATAAATAAAGCACGAATAATGCATCGTTGGCCATGGAAAATCACTTAAATAAGTAATCATGGTAAAGGACTCAATTGTGCCAAAACCTAATTTGAAAACCATGAATTTAATAATCAATTTCATGCCAATAATAAAGTACAAGTATTGGGACAAGGATACATGCAATCTCTATTATCTAACCTGTCGAATGACTAGATCCCCAGTCCCTTCATTCAATATGAACTCTCGACCTATATGGTACAAATCTCTTAATATTGTATTTTGTAAATCATCAACCTCATCCAACCTAACAGTGTAACTTCAAAACTCCCACATTGCTATTTTTAAGTCTATCATACTCTTTTCATCAAAATCAAGCATCTTGATTCAAGCCTAGGATCTTCCAACCACCATGTACTACTAGAAAAGTACCCTTATAGAATATACATAAGCATTGTCCACCCCATAAGGAGGACACTTAAAATTCCTTATTCACCCACAGACAAACTAACTATTCTAGGAAAAATTATTCCCTTTATACATGCAAGAACCAAACACTCCATAGGGGAATACTAAGACTGATGAGACCTTTAACTAAGAGAACCATTAATTTCTCCTTAAGATCCTTTAACTCCACTAGAAAAATTCTATAAAGAAGGAAAAAAATTTGGACAAATTTTTGAAATAAGAGCCACCCCAAACCAACCTCCCCAGTAGAAAGACACCAAGAGTTTCATTAGAAAGGACCCTAAGAAATTCATTCAACACCAAAATCAAATTCAAAGAAAGACCTTCCTAGTTCAAATCTTTAACCCCGGACAAATAATAAAGATTTTCTTTTTGAAACCAATCCTCCCATCCTATAATCGACTCACTATAGAGCATAAAGACAGTCTTTACAGATATAATAATCTAATAATAGAGAGCATGAGTTCAAGCAATCAATTCCCAAATTAAATCAAAATCTACCACATTTGTGTCAAATAATCCCATAAAACCCCATTTATTACAAACAGACACCACACACCCCCATATACTTTTTTGTTAATGAGAGAGTCATCTACCAATGTAAAAATAAAAGAATAAAAGAGTTTGAATTAACCTTGGGACCACATCTAGAATACACAACCAGTAAACTATATACACTACAAAGAAAAGAGTTTTTAACATACCAGTTGTACTAACCAACACTTTTATTAGCTTAGTTCAGCTTCTAGTTGCATACATAAGAGGCTTAAAGCTTAAAAATTTCACCAAGTAATGCGAACGTAGTCTTATTTGTAACCTTTTGACTTTGAGGATTTTTAAACGAGTCTTCCCAACCCTGAGATATTAGTTTTTGGGTCAATTCATGTTCAAGGGCATAATAAGAGTATCTCAAGGAAGTTTTACATTTTTTAGATGAGGATTGAGTCGTGTTTGGATTTTAATTCCTAAAGATCACTGCAATAGTGGCACATCAAAGTAGGTATAGTGATGATCCCTTTATCATATTGTGGTGGACCTTCAATCCATGTCTAATTGCAAATTTAATTCTATGATGGGTAATTGAGTCTTTTCCCCTCAATCCAATTCATAAAAACATGAATTAAAATGTTGGTTAGGACATTATATGCCCATTTTCCTTAATTTCAACTCAAAAACAAACCATAATCATCCCCTAAATTTATCAATTACATTTCTTTATCTTCAAGAAAACAAAGATATCATGTTCCAGAATCCAAGAACTTTTTAGAAAAGCATCAAGATTGTGTTTCTCTTCCAAGCTTAAGGATTTAAGGTATATATGATGTTTATCCATGGGTTAATTTAAAAGTAATGTTACAAGTGTTATTCAATGGAATGAGCCCTTATATGATTTAAGCATTAAAATCCTCATGTTAAATCCCCAATTCATGTTTTAGCATTGTAATTATGTTTTTAATCACATTTTTTACCCATTACCATGCTTAAGTTCATGCTTTCCATATGTTTGATAAAATATCTAAATATTGAGTTTTGACAAATGATCCTTTATTATGGGTTTTAAAACATCAAGTCTTTATTGTTATTGTTATTCAGCGCTGGAGGGTTATGAACACTTGATACTTAACTATTTATATAATTTTAGTATTTATAAAATGATCTCAGATAAACTATGAGCGTTATCATTCAGTTAGTTATCATGATCAGTTGTTTGCTCAGTTAAGCTTAGTTTAGTTTTATAATCAATGTCATTCAATTGGGAGTAGGATTTAGCAATGAGAAAACCCAGGGATAGGGGTCTGCCAGTTGAAGGTGTTACCTTTAGTGACTGTCCTTAGTTCCAAAACTACGTAGCCAGCATAGGTTAGAGATATCAACCTGCCATTTGAGGGTTGATAAATTGTTTAACTGCCAATTGAGGGTACACATGTCTCATTAGAGAACCTGTCAATTGAGGGTGACTCATTATTCCTTCAGGAAATTTGTTTAGTGGATCCACATAACTATTATTAGTACTCGTGACACGGTACTGACACCCTTCCAACTGGGTTATAGGATGGACTCTAATTAGCTTAGATTGGGGAATATCAGTTAGATAAGACCTCCCACAATCTCAATTCAATTGTCAGTACAAAATTCAATTCAGGTTTGCTTGAGCAGATCATACAGTTCATCGGTTATTCAGTAACCAGATTTTAGTATTTTAGTTTACAGACTATTTCAGTATCATGTTATATGCTTGATCATGAATTATTAGATTTTTATAACTCTCAAGCATTTATGCATCAGTTATCTCATGCGATTCAGTCAGCCATTATTTCATGCACATTAACCTATGCATTTCAGCCTAACCTTATCTAATATACTTGTATATTTAAAGTACTAACTAAATACTTTTCTTTGTGCTATGATGTCTTATATCATAGGTTCAGATGCTCTACTTCCTGACTGTGCTTCAATAGTTCAGCTTATCATCAACAACAATTATGGTAAGTCCTCATATGTCTAGGACCTACTATGTTATTTTAGTATTTGTGCATTTCTTTTTAGTTAATTTAGTTTGGAGTTAGTTGGGGCCTGTCCCATTAACCTTTTAGTTCGTCAGATGCTTTTAGTTATTTTCTGTCATTAAGAAAGTTTGTTAGTTTATCAGTTGTTTGATCATTCCTTTTAGTATGTCATCAGACATTCAGACTTATAATTTAAATCATATATTTAGTATTTGAACCTTATGAATTTATTCAAATGTTTTTGCACATTCTCATTATCAAAATATTATTTAGTGCTCATAGCAGGTAGTAGTCCATGGGTTAGATTATGGTCAGTTGTGATCGTAAGCACCATTGTTGCGACTAGGAGGTAGCCTTGGGTCAATAAAAAATTTGGTATCAGAGCCAAAGGTTTTATAGTGTCCTAGGGAGTCTGAAATTCATATTGAGTAGAGTCCTGCACATAGGTGTGAAGCATGCCATATTTATGGATAAGAGGCTAGGAAAAGTTTTTGTTCTTTAGGAAATCATGTCATGCAAATAAGCATGAACTCTATTTAAAATCTCTTTCTTATCTATAATTTATTCCATTATAGGAAATGCCTCTCAAAAATTATAATGGAAGAAGGAATTGGAACCAACCCACATCTTCGCCTGTTCAAGAAAATCCCCTCAGTGAACATGTCTCTTATGTCAAATTAATAGATTTTTTCCCTATCTTGGCATATTCGGTATCTTCTTAGAATAACCAATAGGATTTTTCTCCATCCAACCCAGTGTAAAATATAGCTACAGCTAGAATTCGGGACATTACTCAAATGAAACCCCTTTTTATTTTTAAGATCCAAGTCTAAGGTGGATCCGCAGAAGATTCTTGATATGGTTCAGAAGGTTAAAGATATCATGGGTGTCACTATGAGTGAGAGTGTAGAGTTGGCTACATACCAGTTTTAGGATGTGGCTCACACTTGGTATAAGTAGTGGAAAGGTTATAGGGGTGATGAGGCAAGGCCTATAGAGAGGGAGTAGTATTTTACAACCTTTTTAGACATATTCTTCCCTTTCAAGTCAAGGGAAGCTAAGAAGCTAGAGTCTATTAATTTGAAGCAGGAAAAGCGTAAAGGAATACTTGTTTAAGTTTACATAATTGGCGAGGTATGCTTTTTGGACAGTGGCTGATAATAGGTTTAGAATGAGTAAGTTCGTATCTGGTATATTTAATAGTGTGGTCAAAAAATGTAGAAATTCTATGTTGATTAAGCAGATGGACATATCTAGGATTATTGTCCATGGTTAATAGGATTGAGAAATAGAAACTTTAAAGGAGAGAGAGCCAAAATAAGAGGGCCAGAACAAATAGCTTTAATTTTTCTCAGCCTAGGTTAGACGGTGATAACTGTTCCTAGTTCTGTCAGAATTTTCCATCACCATCACCATCTTCAACTAGTGCGCTAGTGTCAAAGTTCCGTAATGACAATCGGGATAGAGTGCTACGCTCCAAGTCCTAGGGTAGTGTGAACAGTGTTCGTACTAATCTTCTTTTCGAGAAATGTGGTAATAATTATCCAAGTGTGTGTAGAGACACCAATGATATATATTTTAGGTGTGGCAAGCCATGCCACAAAGTCAAGGATTATCGAAAGATTTGTCGGCACGGTCTATCCAATTTTCCTCTAGTTCTACCTAGTCGTCTGACTCAGTAGGGTGCTGCATCCAGTGTAACCAATGGTCAGTGCTAGAGTAGATTGTATGCAATCCACTTCCATCATGATCACAAAATTTGCCTAATGTGGTTACGGGTACATTAAAGGTCTTTTATGTTTATGTTTTATCTTTATTAGACCCCAATGCTTAACTCACCTTTGTAACACTCCCCCATATAGTAGTCAATTTCTGTGGCAGTCCCGAATCTTTAGCGTAACCCTTCTTAGTGTCTACTCTTGTAGGTGTCTATATTTTAGCCAAGTATAAAGGAATTGTTCCGTCACAATATCCATGAAAGTCACCTCAGTTGACCTTGTAAAGTTAGAGTTGACTGATTTTGATGTCATTCTTGGTATGGATTGGCTCTGATCACTCTATTCTTTAGTTGACTATAGTAATATAGTCGTTCAGTTGTAGTTTCCTATTGAACAAATCATTAAATTAAGGGGTAGTACATCAGTGATTAGGAGGTAAATTGTGTCATATCTTAAGGAAAGAAAAGTGATATCCAAGGGGTTCATGTACCATTTTGTTCAAGTCAAAGACTTTAATTCTGAGAATCCAAGTCTCGAGTCAGTTTTAATAGTAAGGGAATTTCCAGATGTGTTCCCTTAAGATCTTCTCAGAGTTCTACCCGAAAGGAAATTAACTTTGAAATAGATCTCTCTCTAGATACCTAGCCTATCTCTATTTTGTCCTACATAATGGCTTTAACTGAGCTCAAAAAGTTAAAGTACAGTTGATATATCTCTTAGATAAGGGATTTTCAGGCTTTGTTTTTCCCCATGGAGAGCTATGATCCTTCTCATGAATAAGAAAGATATTTCTCTCAAAATATGCATTGGCTATTGTCAGTTGAACAAAGTCATAGTAAAAAATAAGTACCCACTCCCTAGGATTGAAGACTTCTTCGACCAACTTTTGGGTGCCATTTATTTATCTAAGACAGACCTCAGATTTAGCTATCATCAGCTCAGAGTCAGAGAATGTGACTTTCCAAAAATAGTTTTCAGAACTCGGTATGGTTTATTTAAATTTCTAGTTATGTATTTTTGACTAATGAATGCCCCAACAGCTTTCATAGACTTGATATAAAGAGTGTTCAAGCAGTACTTGGACATGTTCATCATAGTCTCTTCATTGATGATATTCTTGTCTACTTTCGTAATGAGAATGATCATGTAGACCATCTTAGAATTGTATTGTAGACTCTTTGAGACCATTAGTTATTTGACAAATTTAGTAAGTTCATGTTTTGGCTAATATCAGTAGCTTTCCTTGGTAATATTATTTTTGATGAGGGCATTAGAGATGACCCTCAAAAGACCAAAGTAGCGAGAAAATGGCCCATACCCATCTCTCCATCAGATATCAAGAGATTCTTAGTTTTGGATGGCTATTACAGATGATTTTTTGAAGGGTTTTCATCTATTGCATCCCTAAGTCTCTAGAAGAAAGTCAAATTTCAGTGGTCAGATAAGTCAAATTTCAGTGGTCAAATTTTTGTTAAAAGAGTTTGTAGGAGCTGAAGACTCGACTCACCTCAGCCCTAGTCTTGACTTTGCCAGATAGTTTATATGGGTTTATTATTTACTATGATGCTTCTAGAGTTGGTATTGGTTATGTATTGATGTAGAGAGTTAAGGTCATAAACTATGCCTCTAGATAACTTAAGCCTCATGAAAAGAATTACCCTACCCATGATCTTGAGTTAACAACTATTATTTTTGCCTTAAAGATTTGGAGACATCATCTTTATGGAGTTTATGTTGATGAGTTCACGAATCACAAAAGCTTGTAGTATATGATCTCAGTTTCCCCAGTATTCTTAGTATAATAAGTCTCATTCGAGGATGAATGTTCCCAAGTGGGAGATATCGTAATACCCTGCACTTTTCTTAGCTTAGTTCAGCTCCTAGTTGTATGTATAATAGGCTTAAAGCTTGAAACTTTCACTAAGTATTAGGGACTTAGTCTTGTTTTTGGACTCTTAACCTCAAGGATGTTAAAACGAGTCTTCCCGACCCCGAGATATTGGTTTTTGGGTTAATTCATATTCAAGGGTGTAAGAAGCATGTATCGGGGAAGTTTTATCTTTTTTGACAAGGGTTGAGTCATGTTTCGATTTCTATTCTAGAAGCTCACCGTGATAGTGACACATCACGATGGGTATAGCCATGAGCCCTTTGTTACTTCATGGTGGACATTTAATATACATTCTAATTGCAAATTTACTTCTCTGAGGGATAATTGAGTCTTTTCCCCTCAATCCAATTCATAATAAAACGAATTAAAACATCGGTTAGGGCATTATATGCCCATTTCCCCTAATTTCCTCTAAAAAACCCTAATCATCACTCAGGTTCATCAATTTTATTCTTTTCTCTCCAAGAAAACAAAGAAATCAAGTTCCCAAATCCAATAACTTTTAAGAAAAGCATCAAGATTGTGTTTGTCTTTCAAGCTTAAGGATTTAAGGTATGTGTGATGTTCAACCATGGGCCCTTTCATACATAGAGTCCAAGAATATTCTTTTAATATTAAATTATGAACTTTTACATGTTTATGATGAATTATATCCATGAAGTTGATATTGATTTTTATTATAAGTTATGTTACAAGTGTTTTTTGATTGAATGATCCCTTATATGATTTGTGCATTGAAATCCTTATGTTACATCCCCAATTCATGATTTTAGTATTGTAACTATGTTTCAATCACATTCTTTACCCATTCCTATGCTTAAGTTCATGTTTTCCATGTGTTCGATGAAATGTCTTAATATTGGGTTTTAAGAAATGATCCTTTACTGTGGTTTTGAAAGCTTCAGAGGTCCTTATTGTAATTATTATTCAGTGTTAGAGGGTTATGAATACCCATTACCTAGATTTTTACATAATTTTATTATCTTTAAAATGGTCTTAGATAAACCATGAGAATTGTCATTCAGTGAGTTATCAAGATCAATTGTTTGCTCAATTACGGTTAGTTTAGTGCAGTGTCATTCAGTTGAGAGTAGGATTTAGCATCGAGCAAACCCAGGGTTGGGGGGATCACCTACAAGTAGAGGGTGTCACCTTTAGTAGCAGTCCCTTAGTTCTAAAACTACATAGCCAATGTTGGTTAGATATATCAACCTACCAGTTGAGAGTTGATAAAGAGTTTACCTTCTAGTTAAGGGTAATACATATCTTATTAGAGAAGCTGTCAGTTGAGGGTGACTCATTTGTCCTTCAGGACATTAGTTTAATGGATCCACATAACCATTGTTAGTACCCGCGGCACGGTACTAACACCCTTCCAACTGGGCTTATATGTTGGACATTAATTATCTTAGATGGGGCATGTCGGTTAGATGATACCTATCATACTCTCAGTTCAATATTGAATAAAGAATTCTGTTTAGGTTTGCCAGACCATAGAATATAGTTTATCAGTTTTTCAATTACCAAATTTCAATATTTTAGTTGACAGACTATTTCAGTATTATGTTATATGCTTGGTTAGGCATTCTCAGAATTTATGGTTTCACACATTTATGCATCAGTTATCTTATGTTATTCACTTAGTCATTATTTCATACACATACACTTATGAATTTCAGCCTAACCTTATCTCATATACCAGTACATTCAAAGTACTGAATGCATACTTTGTTTTGCACTATGATGTCTTATTAATATGTTCGGACACTTAGTTTCATGTCCGTGCTTAGACAATTTAGCTTAACAGCAGCAGCAGTTGTGGTGAGTCCTTATATATTAAGGAACTATTATGTTAATTTAGTATTTCCGTATTCATTTATAATTAGTTTAGTTTGGAGTTAGTTAGGGTCTGCCCCATCAACTCTTCAGTTAGTCAGATAGTTAGTCAGTATATCAGTTGTTTGATCATTCCTTTTTGTATGTCATTAGATGTTCTAACTTATAATTTAAATTGTATTGTTATAATTTGAACCTTATGGCTTTATTCAATTATTTTTTCATATGTTCATTATCAGTAAATTATTTAGTGCTCACAGTAGGTACCAGCCCATGGGTTAGCTTGTGGTCACCTGTGAACATAAGCATAGTTATCACGACTAGGGGTTAGCCTCGAGTCATGAAAAACCTTGATATAAGAGCCTAAGGTTTTACAGTGTCCCAGGGAGTCTGAAAGCCACGTTGAGAAGAGTCTTGTGCATGGGTGTGAAGAGCGCCATACTTACATACAAGAGTCTACAAGTTATTTAACTAAATGTTTCCCTTCTTTCAGTATTCAGGTCATATGAATGAGCACGAGATTTATCTAAACTCTCTTTCTAATCCATCCTTTATTACATTATAGAAAATGTGTCCTAGAAAGAATAACAAAAGAAGGAATGGGAACCAACCAGCACCTCCTCCTGTCTAGGAAGATCCCCTGAATGAGCATATCTCTCATGTTGAATTCAGAGTTTCCTTCACTACCTTAGCTAATTCAGTAGCTTCATAGAACAACCAGCAGGCTATTGCTCCAGACAAACCATTGGGAAATATAGTTGCAGCTAGAATTCGGGATTTCACTCGAATGAATCCCTCTTTATTTTTGGGATCCAAGTCCTAGGAGGATCCACAAGAGTTTCTTGATGTGGTTCAGAAGGTAAAAGATATCATGGGTGTCACTTATAGTGTGAGTGCACAGTTGGATGCATACCAGTTTTAGGATGTAGCTCACACCTGGTATAAGCAGTGGAAAGGTTATAGGGGTAACGAAGAGGGGCCTAATGTGTGGGAGGAGTTTTCCATATACTTTTTAAATAGATTCGTCCCTTTAGAGTTGAAGGAAGCTAAGGTGATTGAGTTTATTAATTTAAAGTATGGAAATATGAGTGTTTATGATACTCGCTTAAGTTCACTTAGTTGGCAAGGAATACTCTTTTGTTGGTGGCTGGTAATAGGTCTAACATGAGTAAGTGTGTATCTAGTATATCTAATAGTGTGTTCAAGGAGTGTAGAGCTACCATGTTGATTAAGGAATTGGACATATCTAGGTTTATGGTCGATGATCAATAGATTGAGGAACAGAAAATTAAAGAGAAAAGGAGGGACAATATAAGGGACATAATAGGTAGCTTTCATATTTCTCAGCCTAGGTTATAGGGCGGTAACCATTCTTAATTCCTACAAAATTTCTTAGCCCCTGCTTCATATTTTGCTAGTGCTCTAGTGTCAAAGTTTTGTAATGACAATCAGGATTGAGTGCTAGGCTCCAAGTCCCAGGGTAGTGTGAACAACAGTTATACTAATCTTCTTTTCTAGAAATATGGTAGGAAACATCAGGGGTAT
This sequence comes from Capsicum baccatum var. pendulum, assembly GCA_030864225.1. NCBI lineage: Eukaryota > Viridiplantae > Streptophyta > Magnoliopsida > Solanales > Solanaceae > Capsicum > Capsicum baccatum. Next base: position 167,313,793 of record CM061560.1, read on the forward strand.
GTGTAGATCCAATAGTGATATGTATTTTGGGTATGGCAAGCTAGGCTACAGAGTCAAGGATAACCAATAGAGTGGTCAGCAAGGTCAATCCAATCGTCCTCCAATTCCACCTGGTCGCCTGACTCAGTAGGGTGCCACGTCAAGTGCAACGAGTGGTTACAAATTTCTCATGATTAAGAAATTTCTCTTGATGTGGTTATAGGTACATTACAGGTCTTTCATCTTTATGTTTATGTTTTAATAGACCCTAGAGCATCGGTCTCCTTTATAACCCCTATATAGCAGTCAATTTTGGTGTTAGTCCCAAATATTTAGCAGAACACTTCTCAGTGTCTACTCTATTAGGTGTATATCTAAGCCAAGAAGGTATACAGGAACTTTTTGATCACAATTTACTAAAAAGTCAACTCAAATTACCATATAGAGTTAGAGATAAGTAATTTTCATGTCATTATCGGTAAGGATTAGATCCAATTATGCTATGCTTCTGTTGAAATTAGAAATAGAGTCATTTAGTTTTAGTTTCTCAATGAACTAGTCATTGAATGGAGAGGTAGTACTTCAATGCTTAAAGGGAAAATTGGGTCATATCTTAAGGCAAGAAAAATGATATCCAAGGGGTGTATATACCTCCTTGTTTGAGCCAAAGACTCTAATTCTGAGAATCCAGTTCTTGAGTTAGTTTCAGTAGTAAAGGAATTTCAAGTTGTGTTCCTTGAAGATCTTCCCAGAGTTCCTCCCGAAAGGGAAATCAACTTCGGAATAGATTTTCTTCTAGATACCTAGCCTATCTTTATTCTACCCTACAGAATAACTCCAGCTGAGCTCAAAGAGTTAATTGAATAGTTAAAATATCTCTTAGATAAGGGATTTAGCAAGCCCAGTGTTTCTCCATAAGGCGCCCCTGATATTTTTATGCGTAAGAAAGATGGTTCTCTCAGAAGGTGCATCGATTACCATCATTTGAACAAAATCACAGTCAAAATTAAATACCCACCCCACAAGATTTATGATTCGACCAACTTCTGGGTGCCAGTTATTTCTCTAAGATAGACCTCAGATCCGGCTATCATAAGCTTAGAGTCAGATAATATGACATTTGAAAAATAGTTTTCAGAACTTATTATGGTTATTTAGAATTTCTAGTTATGTCTTTTGGACTAACGAATTCCCAAGAAGCTTTCATTGACTTGATGAATATAGTAATCAAACAGTATTTGGACATGTTCATCATAGTCTTCATTGATGATATTCTTGTCCAATCCGGGAGTGCAAAATGATAATATAGACCTTCTCAAAATAGTATTCCAGACTCTTAAAACCCATCAGTTATTTGCCAAATATAGTATGTGCGAGTTTTGGATAAGATCAGTAGCTTTTCTTTGCAATATTATTTTCGATGATGGCATTAGAGTTGACCCTTAAAAGACCGAAGCACTGAGAAACTAGCCCAAACCTATCACTCCATCAAATATTAAGAGCCTCTTGTGTTTGTCTTTTTATTACAGATGGTTTGTTGAAGGTATATTCCATCCCCTATGTCTTGATTGACTCAGAATAAAGTCAAAATTCAATGGTCAGATTCTTGTGACTTTGCCAAATGATTCAAATGGGTTTGTTGTTTACTATGATGCTTCTAGAGTTGGTATTCGTTGTGTTTATGTAAAGAGTTAAGTTAATGCCTTTGAATCTATACAAATTAAGACTCGTGACAAGAATTAACCTACCCATGATCTTGAGTTAGAAGCTGTTATTTTTGCCTTAAAGATTTGGAGACATTATCTGTATGTAATTTATGTTGATGTGTTCACGGATCACCAAAACATGCAATATATAATCTCATTTTCCCCATTATTCTTATCATAATTAGTCTCATTCGAGGAAGAATGTTCATAAAGGGGAGATATTATAATACCCAACACTTTTCTTAGCTTATTTGAGTTTCTTAACTTTGAGGTTTTTTAAATGAGTCTTTTTGACCCTAAGATGTTAGTTTTTGAGTTAATTCATGTTCAGGGGTGTAGGAGCATGTCTCGAGCAAGTTTTGGATTTTTCAAAGGAGGATTAAGTTGTGTCTGGATTTTGATTCTAGCATCTCACCACAATAGTGGAGCGTCGCGGTGGGTATAGTGATGAGCCCTTCATCACTTTGCGGTGGACCTTCAATACATATTCCATTTGCAAATTTAATATTTTGAGGGCAAGTTGAGTCTTTTCACCTCAATCCAATTCGTAAAAAGGTGAATTAAAACATAAGTTAGGGTGTTATATGCCCATTTTACCTAACTTACTCTAAAAAACAAACCCTAGTCATCCCCTAAGTTCATCAATTCCATTCCTTTCTCTTCAAGGAAACCAATATATCAAGTTCCCAAATCCAATAATTTTGAAGAAAAGCATCAATATTGTACTACTCTTTAAAGCTTAAGGATTTAAGGTATGTGTGATGTTCATCCATGTGCCCTTTACATCCATGGAGTCCAAGAATCCCCTTTTGATATTAAATTGTGAGTTCTTACAAGTTTATGATGAATTGTCTCCATGAAGTTGTTATTGATTTTGATTACAAGTTATGTTACAAGTGATTTTTTATGGAATAATCCCTTACATGATTTGTGCATTGAAATCCTCATGTTAAATCCATAATTCATGGTTTTAGTATTGAAACTATGTTTTCAATCACATGGTTTACCCATTCTCATGCATAAGTTCATGTTTTCCTTGTTTTTGATGAAATGTCTAACTGTTGGGATTTGAGCAATGATCCTTTATTATGGTTTTTAATATGGCATATATCCTTGTTGTTATTGTTATTCAGTGTTGGAGGGATATGAACACCCGATACTTAGCTATTTACAAAATTTCAGTATCTTCAGAATGGTCTCAGTAAACTATGAGAATTGTCATTCAGTTAGTTATCATGATCAATTGTTTGCTCAGTTAAGCTTAGTTTAGTCCAGTAATCAGTGTGATTTAGTAAGAGTAGTACTTAGCACCTAGGGAACCCAGGAATGGGGGTTCACCTGCCAGTAGATGGTGTGAACTTTACTAGCAGTCCCTTAGTTCCAGAACTACATAGCCACCGTAGGTTAGAGATATCAACCTACCAGTTTAGGGTTGATGAAGTGTTTACCTTCCAGTTGAGGGTAACACATATCTCATTAGAGAACCTTCCAATTAAGGGTGACTCATTAGTAATTCAGGAAATTAGTTTAACAGATCCACACAACAATTGTTAGTAGTTGTGGCACGATACTAACTACATTCAAATTGCGGTTATTGGTTGGACCCCGATTTATTCAGATTGGGGCATGTCAATTAGATGATACCTCCCACAGTCTCAGTGTAGTATTCAGTATCAAATTCTATTCAAGTTTTCTTGACCATAGCATACAGTTCATCAGTTATTTAGTTACCAGCTTTCAGTATTTCTGTTTACAAACTATTTTAGTATCATGTTATATGCTTGGTCATACATCCTCTGATTTTATAGCTTTCACGTATTTATGAATCCATTTTCTAATGCTATTCAGTCAGTCATTAGTTTATGCACATGAACCTATGTATTTAAACCTAAACTCATCTCATATACTAATACATTCAAAGTACTAACTGTATACATTTCTTCTTGCTATGATGTCTTATATCATAGGTTTGGATGTTCTATTTCTAGACTGTGTTAGACAGTTCAACTTATCAGTAGCAGCAGCTGTGGTGAGTCCTCATATGTCGAGGACCTATTATGTTATTATAGTATTTCTTATTTTCTTTTGAGCTAGTTTAGTTTGAAGTTAGTTGAGGCCTGTCTTATCAACTCTTCAGTCAGTTAGAGGCTTTCAGATATTTTCAGTCATTCAAACAGTTAGTCAGTTTATCAGCTGTTTGATATTCCTTTTAGTATGTCCTCAGATGTTTAGACTTATTATTTAAATTGTATTTTTAGTATTTGAACCTTATGGCTTTATTCAGTTGTTTTATCACATGTTCTTTATCAGTATATTATTCACTGCTCACGGTAGGTACCATCTAATGGGTTAGCTTCTGATCACTTGTGATCATAAGCACTGTTGTCGCGACTAGGGGGTAGCCTCATATCGTGACACCAGTTTTGGCACAAGGTGATGCCTCAGACTCTCGAGGGATAGTAAGAACATTAAGACAATCCTGACCATTATCAAAACCTGAAGTAGCACCACTTAGTGTAGGAGCTAGAGAAGTAGCAACCAATACCCTATTTACCTAATCGGGAATAATTTTGGGACACTCCCATTGCATATGACCCAACTGGCTGCAACCAAAACCTAAATTCCTTCCTCCTCGTAACAATCATGGTGTGGCCAGCCACAAAATCTATAAAGAAAATAGGATAATGAGGATTGGGCTCAACTGGAAAACTAGAAGCTGCGACCCATGATGGGTCTGTCCCCCATGAGTTGACTAGATCCATCCGTGTTGTTTTTTAGTAGAATAGGTAAGTTTCAAAAAACATTAGAGAATTGATAAGATATGATTCGTAGACTTAACCAAGAAAAATTTAGAAAAGATCTAAGAACCTTAGACTCCATCTCCTGAAAGTAGAATAACCAAGAAAGTGAAACATCTTAAATGCCTCTTAGCCTACAGATTATAAGTGTGGTGCACACCCATAAACAAGACTATACTAAACAAGTCTTTGTGGTCACCTCATGACACTGAAACAGAAAGTTCTGATACTAACTTGACACTACCCAAACCAAGGCCTTCGTAATAGGTAATACCAAGACCAACCATGATCGAGAATAGCCCCCGTTAACTTCCTCCATTTCCCAACCAACCACCAAATGCATTCCTTAAGTCAACAGAAGTACGATCAACAATAGAGAGTATCTAACCAAATGGTGACTTTGGGATAAGTCTATATCCGTGACCAATCCAACCAAGTCCAACCACCTAATAACATACCAAACCAAGTAGGAAACCATAAACCAATACCATGATAATATGCCAATGTATATATGTACATAAAACAAACAATCCATACCATACCTAAGTCCACAGTTGTCCATACAAAGCCTCTAGAACAACCAAAGAGTACCTAGGCGGGACATGCCTCTGACCATAGTCAAAACCAAAGTCAATGATATATTAGAAATATGTAAAGTAAACCATGACATGAACTAGATACCTTCCGACATGTGGAAGCTCACCACTTCAATCCATCATCGATTGTCCTCGAATTTGATCAATAAGTAGGAGAAGTAAAATGGTCGGTTATTGTATAGCGTGGGTATACAACCACCTAAAGATGGGTTAGTGGGTGAACACTAACATGCACTTAGGATAAGGTAATGATAATTCCATTTACAAATCCAAGTAAAACCACTTATAATGCATACAACCATACATATATATATCCATGCCGGGAAAGGGAACTATGTTTAGCATACATTTAAAACCTTTACCTGGGTTGTGTAGCTTTGCCATCCAAATCCACCCATGGGGCTATATGGGTTCATCTCCCCCTACTGAAAAGGCCCCTGTGCATGTAGCCGCACGACTAGGGAAGAAAACGTAGGATGACTCGTACATCCCCCAAAATATAGTGTGACATCAAGCACACAGTCACCAAGACCAACCTCACATCGGAAAATATGAGTTTCCAATTTTGGCCCCCCAGGGACCTCCACCTTCCGTGGTTTGCTACACATTCAGCCCTAATTTCCCAATTAAAACAATTACCAAACAACCATTCAATCAATTTACCATTTATTAACCAAGGCCATTTAGTGGTGGTATCGTCACACCGACCATAATAGAAAGTACTATCCATAACCAACCATATATACGCTTAAGGGGACTTCCAAGTGCCCTTCTATTTACCATATAAACCACTTGGGGGATTCCAGGTACACCACAAGACTAACTATTTTCATATCTACTAAGGCTTTACAATTTATTCCTTCCAAACCATGTACACCATTCATACCATTTAAAAAATTTCCAATCCATTTTAGGCCATGCCAAACATTTAAATCATTTATATTATTTAAACCATGCAAAACCTTCAAAATCTACTTAAGGTTCAATTGACAAACCAAACCACACAAGAGTTCCAATGAAAGTTCAATAATAGAGTGAAAACATTCTTTGAGGCATTTTATCAAACATGTTGAGGGCATACCTTTACCAAGACTAACACCAATGCATAAACCACCATAATTTGGGTTACTCAAGACCCATTGTTAAACCATAACAAACCAATAACCACATATGCAAACCATTACTAGAAATATGTAAAAACATAGTTTAAACTAACACAAAACCATACGCATCAAGACCCTCAAATTATATTTCAAAAACCACTATTCATGATCCTTAAATCAATGCTTAAAACACAATACATATTCCTTTATTTGGAAATAACAATGAGGGAAGGAGTAGATTCCTTATACATGAAAATTCATGAATGAAACCTTGACCGTTAAGCCCTTTAAAGAACGCATGAAGAAACCCTTGCCTCCAATTTTCAAGAGTGAGTTTGAAAGAGTATTTGAATCCCTTAACAAATGTTATGGAATGCCACCAAGGGTTATATAACGTGATTACAAAAAGGTTTGAAGTAGGAAATGTTTGAGTTACCTTAGACTTAAATTTAAAAACAAGCTAGGTCTAGAGGTACGACTCACCTATGCCATCTGTATCCAATGGTACGAGTGGTACCTCAAATCGACCTATGACCATGCCAAAACCCTATCTATTTATTTCTATATGACTTATACCTCCCTACTCGTACCTTAAGGTTACGTGACATACACTCAATCGTACGTATAAATCATATCATGGGCAATTTTCACAAGACCAAAATAATCATGCACCATAAGACTTGCCTTAGAGCACTTGTATGCTCCTATATGATTCGTACCCTAGTAAATTATATCTTGGGAGTAGCCAAGACAGCCATACTGCCTAGGGTATGAGTGTACCGTCAAGTTATCTCACAAGTCATACTCACGGGTAGGAATGGTACCCTTGAGTCATATAAAGTCTAGTAAGTCCAAAAGCAAGAAAATTTTGCAAGGGTCAAATTCCTGGGGTGTTATAGTTTCCCCTACTAGGATTATTCATCTTCAAATGATGGGAAAGGGTAAGAACATTCATAAGATAACATGTTAACACACATCAAACTTTCCTCAAACTAGAATAGAGGAAAAGAACATATATCAGGATGAGAAGGTCATCATATACCCCGAGCATGATTTACACCCCAACACCTTTATTCGTACCTCAAACTAAGTTAGAAAACAAAGATGCAAGAGGGACCTTTCCTCCCCTTTAACCTTGTTAGAACTAATATGTGGTAAGTTACACATCCCCAACACATAAGTTTCCAGAATGAAAAACTAACGCAGATACTCGGATTCTATGTCCTCCTTAGCATCCCAAATGACATTCTCAGACCATCAATTCCACCATGGAAGCTTTACCAAAGCCATACCTTATTTGTTCGCATCTGGAAAACTTATAAATCTAAGTCCCTCATTAGGAACTCCATAATAGAAAAAAGAACTTGAGATACCAATACCACCTAAAGGAACCTACCAACCAAGGACTATCTATACCTAACCCCGATATAAGTACAAAGATTCCCGGACTAATGGACTCATGCCAGAAAGAAAGTCCAATTAAACATAGAATTTACCAAGACACACCTTCATGAGAGCTTGAGTCTAATGATACACTACCTTCATGTTCAAGCCTATCTATAGTTAAAAGGATTTAACATAGGCCACCGGGCTCTACTCCTTACAGCTATAATGAAATGTCACTATTATTTCATCACCATTATGATATGGAAACCATGAGTAAAGAACATGGACAAACCATATCCAAAAACTATAACTAAAACCCCCAACCTGTAAATGAATATCTAAAACCATACACTGCTATGTCTTGAAAGCAATTCATAAAGCCATGCCCTATAACATATCTCAAGTACCCAACACAACTATTGGTATATCTACTAATCACAGCATTCAAGCCTACGACTTATATTCCCGTTGTATGATCTACCCATCAAAAACCAAAAATCCCATATACTCATTGGGCATTCAAAGAATTATCTACTATGTTAGAAACTGAAGAACAAGAGAGTTTGAAGTGACCTTAGGACCTTATCCAGAAGACACAACTATTAAACTATATACACAATAAACAAAAGAGTTTTGAACATACGAGTGTTGGCACCAGAAGAATCCTCGGGCTTCCAAGGGATAGTTAAAACATAGAGACAACCCAAACCAACATCAAAACCCAAAGTAGCACCCCTTAGTGAAAAGCTATAGAAGTAGCAACGGATGACCTATTTTTCCAAATGGGAATCCTTATGGGATACTCTCATTTCATGTGACCCAACTGACCATAACCAAAACACCAATTCCTTCCCCCTCGCAACAACCATGATGCAACCAACCATAAAATCTTTAAAAAAAATAAGATGATAAGGATTGGGCTCAACTAGGTAAACCAGAACTGCGACCTTTGAATGGGCCTATGCCCCTTGAGTTAGACTAGATCCATCCATAATTTTTTTAGCAGAATAAGTTTTCACAAACGTTAGAACATTGAGAAGACATAATCCAAAGACTAAACCAATGATAATTTAGAGAAGGGTTCAAGTCCTTAGACTCCATATCCTAAATAAGGAGTAATCAAGAAAGTAAAACATCCTAAATGCCTTGTAACCTCCAGCTTATAAGTGTGGTGAATAACACACCCAGAAGCAAGAATCAACTCAACATGGCTTTGTAGACACCCTATGACAGTAAAACCTAAAGCTTTGATACCAACTTATCACGATCCAAACTAGGTCCTTATTGTAATGGGAAATCCAAAGACCAACCAGGACCGCGAACCACTAGCATTTCCTAACCAACCACCAAACATATACCTTGAGTCGGCAAAAGTCCAAACATATAACAAGATTAAGTATCCAACCATGTGGTGACTTTGGGATAAGTCTATATCTGTGACCAACCCAACAAAGTCCAACTATCGAATAACCTACCAAACTAATACGAAAACCATAAACCAATACCATGATAATAAACCTATGTATGTATGTACATAAAACAAAATAATCCATAATATAATCAAGTCCACAGTTGTCTATACAAAGACTCTAGAACAACCAAAGCATACCTTGTCATGACATGCCCCCAACCATAGCCAAAACCAAAGTATATGAAAGACGAAAAATATGTAAAGTAAACCATAACATAAAATTGGTGCATAACAAAAGATGGAAGCTCACAACTTCAATCCAACATCTATTATCCCTGAATTTGATCAATAAACAGAAGAAGTGAAAAGGATGATTCCTGTAGAGCATGGGTATACAGCCACCCAAAGATGGATAAGTGAGTGAAAACTAGCATGCACTGAGGAAAAGAATAAGATAATCCCATTTACAAAGCCAAGTAAAACCATCGATAATATATCCATCCATACATATATATCAATACCAGAAAAGGGAACTATGTTTATCATGTAGTTTAAACCTTCACCTAAGTCGTGTAGCTTGGCCATCCTAATCCACCCATGGGATATATGGGTTCTGCTTCCCATGTTAAAAGGGTCCCAGTGTGTGTAGCCATACGACCAGGGAAGATAACCTAGGATTACTAGTACTTTCCCTAAAGTATAGTGTGAGAACATGCTGACAGTTAGCAAGACCAACCCCTCATCAACAAATATAAGTTTTAAGTTTTGGTCCCCCTGAATCATCCACCTTCCATGGCATTGCTATATATCCCACTATTATTGCCTAATTGGAACCATTACCAAGCAATAATCAATCCATTTACCATTTATGAACCAAGGCCATTTAGTGGTGGTATCATCATACCAACTACACTTGTAAGTACTATCCATAGACAACCATTTATATGTATAATAGGACTTCTAAGTGCCCATGTATTTACCATATTAAACCACTTAGTGGATTCCATGTACCCCACAAACATAACAATTTTCATAGCCACCAAGGCTTTACTATTTAAACCTTCCAAACCATATACCCCATAAGCATAACCATATTCATAGCCACCAAGGTTGTACTATTTAATCCTTCTAAACCATGTACACCATTTATATAATTTAAAATAATTTCCAAACCATTTTAGACTATGCCAAACATTTAAAGAATTTATATCATTTAAACCATCCAAATCCATTAAAGGTTCCATTACCAAACCAAACCATGTAAAAGTTGCAATAAAAGTTCAATAATAGAGTGAAAACATAATTTAAGGAAATTTATCTAACATGTTGAGGCCCTACCTTTACAAAGACCAAAACCAATGCATAAACCACCATAATTAGGGTTACTCAAGACCAATTTGTTAAACCATAATTAACCAATAACCACATATGAAAACCATTACCAAAAATATGTAAAAACATAATTTAAACTAATACCAAATGATATGCATCAAGACCCTCAACATATATTTCGAAACCCATGATTCGTTATCCACAAATCAATGTTTAAAATACAATACATATTGATTTAGTTGGAACTAATAATAAGGAAAGGATTACATGCCTCATACATGAAGATTCATGAAACAAATCTTGACCTTTGAGCCCTTTAATGATCATATGAAGAAACCCTAGCCTTCAATCTTCAAGAGTGAGATGGAGAGAGTATTTGAAGTATTTTAATCCTCTAACAAGTTTTATGGATGGACACCAAGGGTTATATAACATAAATACATAAGGGTTATTAAGTAAGAAATATTTTGACTACCGTTGACTTAAAATTAAATACAAGCCACGTCCAAGGGTATGAATGATCGATACCTTCCGTATCCTAGGGTAAGAGTGGTACCCTAACTCATACCTAAGACCAGGTCAAGACCCTACCTAGTTTTTCTATATGAATCATACCTCCCTACTAATACCTTAAGGGTTTGAGTGGTACACTCAATCATACCCACCAACCATACCATAGGCAGATTCCAGAAGACAAGGATAATTATAGACCATACAACTTGCCTTACACCACTCGTATTCTCCTATATGATTCATACCCTACTGAGTAATATTTTAGGAAGTAATTAAGACAACCATACTGCCTAGGAAATGAGTAAACCCTCAATCTATAACACAAGTTGTATTCAAGGGTACGAATGGTACCCTTTTGTTGTACCAAGTCCAGTGTGTCCAAAACTAAAGAAAATTTGCAAGGGTCAAATTCCTAGGGTGTTATACCATAGTGAACCAAGTAAGTATTCTAGGTATTTATCTATCCTAGTCGCTAATTCAAATCCCTTATTTTATAAAAGAATAAGAACCTTAATCTATTTATCCCCATATTTTATCCTCTCGTTCCCCCTTCCGGGGCTCATAAGATGACAATTGATGTACTCAAAGAGTCAAAAATCCTTAAAATAGTCATAAAAAGGATAATTAAACAACAAAATATGATAGTCAATTCAAACAAACTCAATTCAAAGAAATCATATTCATGTTCTTGGCTTCAATCCTGAAAAGAGGGTGTTTAGCCACTAATGGACATAATCATTATTAAAATAAATGAATACGTAATATAATCCATAAAAAAACTAAATTAAAGAAATAAAAATCCTATTTGAAGTGTTTATAATTCCCTCTTAAAGCCTCCCAGATGTCCAAGGTCAATAATAACAAGCAAAAATGTCCAATTTATAGGGGTAGAATTTTGGTCGGTGTAGGAATAAGCTCAATGACGCGTTGCTTAGTCCAAGGTAATAATTTTTGATGTCCATTTATTACTCCCAGGAAATAAGGTTTCTGTCTCCCCTTTATCGCGAGGCTTCACTAGAAATTAGATTTGACGCCTACACTTTGCCTTGTGCATTTGTCTTCCATCCCAAGCCTTTTAATGTTGTTTCCACTTGATTTCCATCTTTTATATCCTACATATATCATAAAAATCAACTCACCAAGCATCCTATATCTTCAAACACCATTTATTAGATCTCACAACAACAAAACATCATGAATGGTGAATAGAAACTCAAGCTAAGAACTAGTGTCGTCCTATTAATCTTTAACTTATGTTTTTACCCTAGACTTGATCCAATTGAACTTTGAACACTTTGAATAATTTTTTACGCACATAAAAACATAATAATAACCTTAGTAACTCATTACATATTTTATAATTCATCGTGATAGAGTAGAACAACACCTAGCTCAAGCTAGTAACACTAGGTTTCTCATTTGAACTCTAAGTGACCAAATTAAGTACAAACCTATTTGAAAGATACCTTAAACATTGTAATAACATACTTAAGAATTTATATGATAAATTATATCATCATTATCACATTAAGAACATAATTTGTCCTTAAAACAAGACTAAATAAGCTAGGATAACAACACTAAGGTGCATAAAACCACCTCAGATCAGTAGTGATGGATGAGTATACTAGAGAAATACAAGTATTTATAGACAAATTTGAGAATTTAGTGATTTCATGATTGTGTGAGGTCCAGGAACCTAATATATCGAGGAATAGGCTATATTGAGCTCAGAGATTTGATCTTTATTTGAGATCCATATTTCAATCAACCCTCTAGTTATTCCAGCTTTTACACAACCTTTACCCCAAACTCTAACTGTGGTATTTGATCTCTTTTTGGATGATAATGTGGTCCCATTTATTGGGGCCAAAAATTTTAATAAAAATGAGCTACAGGATCAGACAATGGACTATCAGTAATCCATGTAAGGGCAACTTAGGATTTTGTACTAGTACCACCTCCTCCAGTTGAGCCACATCATGCTATATGGGGTCTAGTCTAATTCAAACCTCTATAGAGTCCCAGGTATATCTTCAACCCTTATTTTTTATTATAGTTATGCACTGAGGATAATGCATTATCTTTGGTTAGTAGGGGTATACCAAAGTCGTGGATATTTTTCATATTTTTTCACATCGGTTGCGTTCTCATTGAACCGATATGTTTAGGTTGTGTTTGTATCATTTATTTCTTTATATGTTATTTGTGTTTAATGAAGAGAAAAATAAGGAACCAAACAACATTTTAGATGTTTTGTTTGTTCTTATGCATTTAAAAAATAAATAAAACCTCTCTAAAATTTTGTGAATTGTGTGGTATAAATATATGTGTGACCATCATTTGAATCTTGTTATGGCATTAGGATTAGGGACAAAAGAATCATAGCTTAGCATTCCATGAACCAGATAGGTAGTGGTCGATGATATAACCCACTACTATATATATGTGAGCCCTCTACCTAATTACCTTTGTGTATTTAATTTATAACTTACCCGGTTAGTTGCCTAGGTTGTAAGATAGTTTGTTTTTACATGATCATAGGCCATCTTTGACTTAGTCGACTCTTAGCCTAAATAACCATCCAAATGTGAATAAATATCCCTTGATTCCTGATTTGAGCATACATTGACCTAGTCTATTGATTTTTACCTTCCCAACTGATTAAAATAAATGTATTTTGGCCTTGGTCCCTCCTTGCACACTGTGCACCTCAACTCAGGCAAATAGTCTAAGTTGACGGTGGCTATCAAAGGTGTGCATAGTTTATATTGGGTTTGTAGAAAAGTGTTTAATGTAAAAGAAAAGAAGAGTAAGGTTGGGCGTGGTAGAGATAAAAAAGAGAGTAAAGAAAAAAATGAAAAAATTCAAAAAAGAAAAGAAAATATAATAAATAAAAATAAAAAATAAAACCAAACCCTATTTAAAAAATCAATAAGGGGGGAAATGGGGAGGAAGAAATGAAGAATGGTTGAGAAGAGGAGAAAAAATGTATGTTTAGTGTCAAGGAGGCTGATACCTTCACCAAATCCTATATTATATGCTGAGTAAAGTCCTATAGTGATCCAGGTCCAATTGTCCATAGAATTAAGGTATAGAAAATAAGGGCAAGCCTATGGTATTCTATGCACATTGATGGAACTTTTTTTATGATCATGAGTGTCTTGACATAGTCCCTCACATTGACATGAAATGATACTGTGAGAGTTGGGACTTCCTTTTTTAAGGGTACATAGGTTGTGTTTTTAACTACTTCTTTATTCGGGTAGTGTACATTGCATATTTGCTTGATTATTTTCTGCTAATGTAATGTTGCTGCTTGATTTCTTTGGGTAATACTGTTGTTCCACATAGATTCACATAGTGGTTTGAAAAGTTTGAAATAGGAGGGGGTAAGAATTTTCGGGCTAAAATTTTGTTGACTAGCATAGGAACCTTAGGTTTCTCTTAGTTAAGAATCATTTGTCTTTGTTATGTGTTAGTTGCCTGAGGACATTCAAATGTTTAAAGTAGAGGGTGTTGATATGACATGGTTTTATGGAACTTCTGATGCTTAAAATTTGAAATTTATACAATTATTTAGATCCTTTTTGTTAAAAGTGATGTGTTTTTATGTTTTTTTTTGCAGGAAAACAAGGTTAGGAGCAAAAGAGAAGAAAAAGAGTTAAAGTTATAGGGGACCCACTAACGGGGATTAAGTTGGACTTACACCCTCAGTAAGTTCCATTATAAGTAGCAGAGAAAAAAGTTCTAAAAGCTCTAAAAATTCCAAGTTATACTGAGACCTACAAAGTCTTATGTATTCTTACGCCCATTTTAAGTACCCTCATAAGTAGAAGATCTAAAATTGCTAATTTTCTCTGAGACCTACAACCCACCTAGGGTTCATAGGTAGTACCTACAACCTGAAGGTTGATCCATTGTTAGGTGTCAACATAGATTTTCTAATTTTCTTAGGTTAGGATTTTTAGGGTTATGATGTATCCTTTAATTACCCTATTGATGTCTTAATATTAAGTTGCACACTCTTTATACTTAAAAAATTATATTGATTCTGATACACTTTTGATCTTGGTATCTTTGTTCTTGGTTTTTACTGCTTGAGATTAATTTTAAATTTTGATTTTCATTCTTAAATTATTGTAAGATAATTCATATGCTTTTAATTATGAATTCTATGGGTATTCTTGCAAACATGAACAGTTAAACATCTTAACTAGGGTTGTGGGAACCTTGTGGAATAATAAAGTAGAGGAAGTGTAAAGTCGTTCTTGATGGATGTTTTTACATGTATGGTTATTTTCTAAAGAAGATCATAACAGTAATTTGGAGCTATCAACCTTTATCTAACTAACTTAAGACCCAAAAGGAGATAGTAAATCTAGGATCTAGGACAAGGGTTAGTAATATGTAACTATGATACACAAAAGGAGATTAGTTAAATTAACCAAAGGTGTTCAAAAGACGATTGGTGATACATAACTTGTATAATTATGCATGCAAGCTATTAAGATAGTTTTTCGAGCATAATAAGTGCAGAGTTTGGAAGTTAGGAAGAGCACAGTCCTAGTATTCGTCTCATATTGGTTTCAACCTAAAGTGATCAAGATTTATTACTACTGTTATTGTTCTAACAAAATCCCCTCATTTACTTTATACACTTTTCGGCTACTTCAGCAAGTTCTTGTTAGAGATTTAGCCTATTCCCATGTAACGCCGCAAAATATCATCCCGAGATGTCACACGGTGCCCAAGGATACACGTACCCTCCAGCTAACCCTTTAAGCCAAAACACTACCCTTGGGTTCCAACACAATAACATACACGCTATGCTAAGGATATATGTAAGTACATATCATATAACATCGCACAAGGCACGAAATATCCTTAGACTCTACATATATGGAATGTCTATAAACAAACCAACCTAACAATACACTAGTCAGACATAGCCTATGTAAAGCAAAATCAACGAGTCATTGGAACAAACCCCCAATGACTCAACAGACCAAAGGGATCACAAAACAGTAGCACAAAAACTAGCAATTTGGACCTCGAACCATGAGGAGTCACCACTGAAGGAACGTACATGCGACACTTAGATATCACTGTTGTGGCTGCGGCTGATTACCTGAACCTACATCATGGTAAGAATGTAGTCCATAGAGAAATATGTGGGTCAGCACAAGATATGTACTGAGTATGTGGGGGCGTACGCAAAATATAAATAATATCATAAATTTCGTAAAAAAACATACATAAGCACCATAATGACACACTTGGCTTGAGTGACATTGAATCACGCAACTCATAGTATCTTAGATAGGATGTGTAGGAGAAAAACCTCATAAATAATTATAGATCATCATAGGCAACTTGACTTACCACATCAAAACTCAGAGTGACTCGATATTTCAATAAACATGACTCTTATGGACAGGGGAGTTTCCTATAACCAATAATCCCATGTGAGCTACGTGGAATACCAACGTTTGAAACCCCCGTTGGCAGGAGGATCATACTCTTTGCCAGGGAGTGTGACCTTAAAACTGCAATAATCACAAACGGGATCTCTGGCCAATAATATCATCATCAAACAACCTTACGGTAGCACATAGGTTTAGGAAAATACCAAATTTCCCTCTCGGTACTAAGTACTACTCCCCTACAAGCTCAGAACGCGTTAAGAACTCCACATCAACATTACAAGGGTCTATAATAAAGACCAAATCAAATCCTTTTCTCATTTATCAAATCATATCAATTTGTGGATTCCTAACTCAACACATTTTTGCTCAAAACATTTTAATCTTCCTCAACATCAACAAGGTATCAATGTATTGAACCATAACTGACTCGACATTTGGAAAAGGATATGAAGACTCAATAAATAATATTTTTAATAATTTAACTCATCAAAACCGTCCAAAAAATACCAAGACTTATTGCAACTTCAATATCAACATTTCTTAATTTGTCATCCAACTCTCATTTAAATGTACTTGAGACATCAAGCCATAGTAGGGATATAGAATTTCCAATATCAATTATAAATTCAAAATAAGGAAATAGTGGAATGATAGTGTAAATCAAGGCTCAAAAAATTAAATCACCATACTCTCATAATCAAATACTTTTTGGACATAATTCCATCTCATCATCATACAAATATCGGATGACATAATCCCATATCTCATGGACAATAATATAAGATATAAAACCACATTTTCAATTTATGGTAAAACATGTAAAATCTTATGTCAATGTAATTCAACAAAAATACCGAGCACAAGATCAAAAGGATAATCTTGTTCAAAGCCCCACATACCTAAAAATGGAAGATGAATATGAATTTCTGACTCCGAAACTTTATTCACAAAAATAAAGGGTGCTTCTCGAAGCCCTTAACATGATTAACTCGAATCTCAAATGAATTTAAAATTTCTACTGTTCAATCAAGAGACATAAAAGGATCAAATTTGGAGTAGTAGGGTTGGGGTTTGAGCCTGAGGAAATTTTGGAGAAAAATGAGGTATTGAATAATCTTAACGCACTTAAATCCATGGTTTACCCGTATGGATTGGAGTGAGAATGATCAAAATGCCCTTAAAAATTAAATAATATCAAATTTGTCCTTTGGTGGACTGTTTTGATAGGCTGAAGTAGATCGACCATAACGTTTTTCTCCGATGGCCAAATTGGATGAAACCAGTTTCATTGCAAAGAGGACTTTCAGAGATTTCTTTGGATATAGAGTTGCTCACTCAGATCATTATGTACAAGGAGTTATGATCGTTTGAAATTGACCCTAAAATTCGTCTGGCCTCAATATTTCTTTTCTGCACATTTACTATTCACCACTATTCACGGTTAGATCAGAATGATCATAACTCAACGCTCAAGTGTCTGTTTTGGATGATCCACATATCATTGGAAAGCTTATTCAATTATCTACATGATGACAGGACGTATATCCATAAATTCCATACAGAAAAATTATTAATCATGATAAAGAACAAAATTCAACACATTTTCGTCTAGGATCTTAACGAAAAATTTTTCTGAGGCATCACATCATCTCCCCCTTGGAAAAATTCATCCTCGAATGTTGATAGGTAGGTCAACAATACTATGAAAATGATTATATAGAGAAAAATTATCTTTCCCAAGCATATCTTCCATTCTAGATACTTTTGGATATTCTAAAGAACACACAAGCCAAGATAAATATAGAAATAAGGATTAAATCAAAAGAGAACAATACCTTTGTCATGCTCAGGATTCGTAGGAAAGAGGTGAGGATATTTGGGGTGCATATCCTCTTCGGCTTCCCAAGTAGCACTCTCCACAGATTGATTTCGTCAAAGCACTTTAACCAAAGGAACTTTCTTGTTTCTTAGCCTACGAACTTGAAAGTCAAAAACCTCAACTGGAATCTCTTCATATGAAAGACTATCTTAAATACCCAAGCTTTTGGAAGGATCAAGCATAACAGAATCACCAATAGTCTTCTTAATCATAGAAATATGGAAAATCGGATGGATGTTAGATAACTCCACGGGCAGTTCCACCTTATACGCTACCTTCCCAATACGATCCACAATCTTATAGGGACCAATGTAACGGGGACTTAGTTTCCCTTTCTTCACAAATCTCTTCACCCCTTTCATGGGTGAAACTTTCAAGTACACTAAATGACCAACATTAAATTCAAGGTCTTTCCTCCTTACATCTACATAGGATTTTGGATGACTTTGGGCGGTTTTCAACCTTTCCTGAATTAACTTAACCTTCTCCATGGCCTCAACCACCGCATCCGATCCAGTTGCTGCAGCCTCACCGACTTCAAACCAACCAATGGGTGATCTACACCTTTTACCATACAAAGCTTCAAACGGGGCCATTCCAATAGTATCATGAAAATTGTTATTATAAGCAAACTCGATTAATGCTAAGTGCTCATCCCAACTACCTTTAAAATCAAGCACACAAGCCCTCAACATATATTCTAAAGTCTGAATGGTCCACTCGGCTTGACCATCTGTTTGTAGATGGAAAGAAGAACTTAAATGAATTTGGGTACCGAGACTCTTCTGAAAAGATTTCCAAAACTGAGAGGTAAACTGAATACCTCTATAAAAAATAATAGCCAAAGAAATTCCATGAAGTCTGATGAGTTCCCAAATATATATTCTAGCATAATCTTCGGTTGTATACGATGATTGCACAGGCAAGAAATGAGCTGATTTCGTCAGCCGATCTACGACAACCCAAATCGAATCATGATGGCGACGAGAAGGAGGCAAACCAACTATGAAGTCCATATTCACTTATTCCCACTTCCAAGTAAGAATGCTAAACTCTTGCATCATGACACTAGACCTTTGATGCTCTATTTTAACCTATTGACATGTGGAACACTTAGCCACAAATTCTGCTATGTTCTTCTTCATACTATTTCACCAATAGATTTTCCGTAAATCATGGTACATCTTGGTAGCACCAGGATGGATGGAGTATCGCGTACCATGCAATTCCACCATAATCCTCTGCTTCAAGTTATCAGCATTAAGAACACATAATCTTTCTCAGAGTCTCAAAACACCATCTCCCCACTGGGAGAAAACCTCCATCTTTTGTTTTTTAACTGACTCTTTTAACCTGACCAAGGTAGGATCCCTGTCTTGCTTCTCCTTCACTTCCAAAACTAAAGAGGATTCGGAACTGCTTTGCACTTCTATACTACCCTCAATATCACCAAACAACCTAACCCCCAATCTAGCCAAACGATGTACCTCACGGGCCAACTCCCTCTTACCAATCTCCACACATCCTATACTACCCATGGACATCCGAATAAGGGCATCTGCTACTACATTGGCCTTGCTCAGATGATAGAGCACGCTCATATCATAATATTTCAATAGTTCTAACCACCGTCTCTACCTAAGATTCAACTCCTTTTGGGTGAAGAAATACTGCAAGATCTTATAGTCCGTGAAAATGTTGACATGGACACCATACAAATACTGTATCCAGATTTTCAAACCAAACACTACGACAGCTAATTCAAGTTCATGGGTAGGATAATTATTCTCATGAGGCTTTAGCTGCCTGGAAGCATAAGCTATAACCTTGCCCTTTTGCATCAATACACAACCCAAACCGACTCTGGAAGCATCACAATACACCACAAAACCATCACCACCGTCAGGCAAAGTCAACACAAGGGCTAAAGTGAGTCGTGTCTTTAACTCCTGAAAACTTTTCTTGCAAGATTCGAACCACAGAAACTTCACTTTCTTTTAGGTCAAACGGGTCATAGGAGATGCAATAGATGAAAACCATTCAACAAAACGACTATAATAACCATCTAGACCCAAGAAACTTCGGCTATCAGAAGGACAAATAGGTCTAGGCCAACTTTTTATAGCCTCTATCTTTTGAGGATCAACTCTAATACCTTTGGAAGAAACAAAAATACCCAAGAATGCTACAGAGTTCACTCAGAACTCATACTTACTAATTTAGCATACAACCAATGAGTTCAAAGAGTTTCCAACATAATTCGGAGATGATCCGCATGATCATCCTCACTTCAGGAGTAAATAAAAATATCATCAAGGAACACTATTACAAAAAAATCCAGATATGGCCAGAATACACAGTTCATATGGTCCATGAAAGCCGTTGGAATATTAGTTAACCCGAAAGACATCACTAGAAATTCAAAATGACCATAACGGGTTTAGAAGGTTGTCTTGGGGATATCACATTCCCTAAACTCAAGTTGGTGATAATCGGATATGAGGTCTATCTTCGAAAAGTAGCTTGTACCTTGCAATTGATCAAATAAATCATCAATTCAAGGAAGCAGATATTTATTCTTGATAGTAACCCTATTAAGCTATCGGTAATCAATACACATCCATAAAAAAACATCTTTCTTACGCACAAATAGGATAGGTGCACCCCACGGGGACACACTAGGTCTGATAAAGATTTTGTCAAAAAGATCTTTTAATTGCTCTTTCAACTCTTTAAGTTATGTGGGATCCATGCGATACGGAGGAATAAAAATAGGCTGAGTATCGGGAAGAATGTCAATCCCAAACTTTATCACTCTATAAAGAGGTACTCTAGGGAGATCTTCTGGAAAGATATCAAGAAACTCATTAACAACATTAATTGACTGAATGGTCGAGGTTTCAGCCATTATATTGGAAGCGTACTTTGATAGATGATTAAACTTAAGATAATACTCCTTAACCGACATGGAGCCTTGTCACAAATTCATAAAGTCCTCTATCTTAGCTTCCCATAACTCAAGAGGAAATAATCTATCCAAGAAAGCATCTTAGAACAATTGCCAAGTCATCAAAGAGGTATCTTTCTCTCTACCCTTATTCCATATCTGCACTCAGTCACAGGCAACATCCTTCAACCTATAAGAAGCCAGATCTACACTTTCTTCCTTGGTTATGTGCATAATCTGTGTAATTTTCTTTATTTCATCAACATTCATCTGCGGGTCCTCACCTGCTCTGGACCCATGAAACTTTGGCAGATTCATCTACATAGAGTCACAAATTTGTGCTGCTACCGAATTATTTTCCTACGAAGGTGGAGCGTTGGCCTGAGTATTGGCGGTAACTGCCTGGGCTAGCATCTAAAATGCAGCCTAAAATTTGGCATGGGATACCGTCTCATGTAATAGATCAACGTGTTGAGGCTGGTTGTCATTTTTGCGAGCTTGATGTGGAGGCATTTTTGTCAAAGGAACGCACAAATTAATAGCAGAAGGAAATTCTTGTAAGAATGATAGACTCTTGTAGAAAGAAAGAAATGACTTTTCCTAGAACGCCCCATAGCCTCTTCATCATAGGTGTGGCGCGCTACACACCGATGCTCAAGACTCTACGTAACGCGGCATGCCAGACTCCCTAGGACTCTTCACAACCTTAGGCTATGATACCAAGTTTGTAACGCCCCAAAATATAATCTCGAGATGCCACATGGTGCCCGAGAATACACGTAGCCTCAAGCTTACCTTTTAAGACAAAACACTACCCTTGGGTTCCAACATAACAACATACATGCTACGCTAATGATATATATAAGTACATATCATATCACATCACACATGGCACGAAATATTGTTAGACTGTACATATATGGAATGTGTATACATAAACCAACCTAAGAATACACTAGTCTGACATAGCCTCTATACAACAAAATCAGCGAGCAATTGGGACAAACCCTCAACTGACTCAACAGACCAAAGGGATCACAAAACAACAGCATAAAAACTAGCAACTTGGTCCTCGAACCATGAGGACTCACCACTGAAGGAACGTAGATGCCGCACTCGGATATCACTATCGCAGCTGCGACTGAGTATCTAAACTTACATCATGGTAAGAATGTAGCCCAGAGAGAAATATATGGGTCAACACAAGATACGTACTGAGTATGTGGGGCGTATGCAAAATATAAATAATATCATAAATTTCATAAAAAATGTACATACGAACCATAATAACACACCTGGCTTGAGTGACATTGAATCATGCAACTCATAACTTCTTAGATAGGAAATGTAGGAGAAAAAACTCATAAATCATTATAGATCACCATAGGCACTTTACTTACCACATCAAAACTTGAAGTGACTCGGTATTTCAATAAACATGACTCTTATGGATAGGGGAGTTTCTTATAACCTACAAACCCATGAGAGATACATGGAATACCAATATTTGAAACCCTCGTTAGCGAGAGCGTCATACTCTTTGACAGGGAGTACGACCTTAAAACATTAATAATCACAGTCGGTCTATCTGGCCAATAATATCATCATCAAACAACCTTATAGTGGCATATAGGTTTGGAGAAATACCAAAATTCCCTCTTGGTGCTAAGTACTACTCCCCTACAAGCTCAGAACGGGTTAGGAAATCCACCAAAACATCACTAGGGTATATCATAAATACCAAATCAAATCTCTTTCTCATTTATCAAATCATATCAATTTGTTGATTTCTAACTCAATACATTTTAGCTCAAAATATTTTAATCTACCTCAACATCAACAAGGTATCAATGCATTGAACCATAACCAACTCGACATTTGGACAAGGATATGAAGACTCAATACATAATATTTTCAATAATTTAACTCATCAAAACTATCCAAAAAATACCAAGACTCATTGCAACTTCAATATCAACATTTCTTAATTTGTCATCTAACTTTCATTTAAAGGTACTTGAGACATCAACCCATCGTAGAGATATAGAATTTCCAATATCAATTATAAATTCATAATAAGGAAATAGTGGAATGATAGTATAAATCATGGCTTACCAAATTAAATCTTCATACTCTCATAATCAAATACTTTTTGGACATAATTCCATCTGAACATCATACACATATCGGATGACATAATCCCATAGCTCATGGATAGTAAAATTAGATATAAAACCATATTTCCAATTCATGGTAAAACATGTAAAATCTCATGTCAATGTAGTTCAACAAAAATACCGGGCACAACATCGAAAGGATAATCGTGTTCAAAGCCCCACATACCTAAAAATGGAAGATGAATATGAACTTTTGACTCTAAAACTTTTTTCACGAAAATAAAGGGTGCTTCTCAAATCCCTTAACATAATCAACTCAAATCCCAAATTAATTTGAAATTTCTATGGTTCAATCAAGAGATATAGAAAGATAAAATTTATAGTAGGGTTGGGGTTTGAGCCTTAGGAAATTTAGGAGAAAAATGAGTTGTTGAATGCTCTTAATGGACTTAAATCCATGGTTTACCCAGATTGATTGGAGTGGGAATGACCAAAATACCCTTAAAATCAAATAATGTCAAATCTATCCTTTGGTGGACTGTTTTGATAAGCTGAAGTAGATCGACCATAACTTTTTGTTCTGATGGCCAAATTGGATGAAACCAATTTCATTGGAAAGAGGACTTTCAGAGATTTCTGTTGATATTAAATAGCTCACCCAGATCATTATGTACAACAATTTATGATCATTTGAAGTTGACCCTAAAATACGCCTGACTCGATATTTTTTTTCCTGCACATCTATTGTTCACCACTATTCATAGTTAGATCGGAATGATTATAACTCATCGCTCGAGTGTCCATTTTGGATGATCCATATATCATTGGAAAGCTTATTCGATGATCTACGTGATGATCGATTGCATATCAAAAAATTCCATACTGAAAATTACTAATCATAATAAAGAACATAATTCAACACCTTTTCATCTGAGATCTTAATAGAAAATTTTTCCGAGTTATCACATCCCAATGGGTTTGACCCTATCCTTTGTTGGGTTCTTTATTTGATAGTGACCGCATAATACTTTCTTAGATTTCTGGAAATATTAAGAAACCCAATACACAGAAATGAGAAAGGTAGAAGAAGGAAATAAAAGCACACCTATCATGGATGAATTTCAATTCGCATGTCTAACAGGTCTGAGGGAGAATGAATTTGAATATGTCTAAACTCAAACTAAACATCTGAATCACCAACTGAGATACTAAATGCACTTCTTCTGGCAAAAGGTGATGCAACACTATGAAACTAATCTAAATGAGCTGAATGATTAATAATGACATGTGGGGGACACTCTTTGGACTAGTGATCGATCTATCTACAGTCATAGCAAACCCCTAAAACCCTAACCTGTTGAGAAACATGAGCCTACATAAACCATTTGACCAACTAATATTGAGGGCACTCCCTACTTAAATGATCATCTTTCTCACAACCATAACACATCTTAGGAACCTTAGGTTGATAGGAACATATGCTAACTTTGTCACAAACTCGTGTTTGGGGAACTCTCTAGCTTAATGACCAATCTCTCCACAATGATGGAAAGATCTTAAAATACTCTAAGGTATTGGTACTACTGATCCAGGATGGAGAGAACAACTTTAAGACCTATATCGAACACTCTGGAAGGTCCAATGAGAACTCTGCCAACTGTGATCACCACGACTAATTTAAGAGCTACCCATATTCTGTGATGCTATATATGTAGAACTAATAGGCTGCAAGTGAAACTGACCTCCATCGGGGGAATCCTTCCTCTTGAATGAAATATCAATAGCATTATAATTATCGTATGGCCTCTTACCACCATCTCCATAAGTCTCAATACATGCTCTCTCTATGGCATATGCATAGTCAAAACTCATGAGTAAGAAGACCCAGCTATTATAAACTGCACTGACACCAATAGAGTGAAAAAGCTAATCCTCTAATAAATTCATAAAATATATCATGCTCTAACATATATAGCATAGGAATAATCTTGGACCGCTCAAGAAACCTAATCTCATACTTCAAAATTGTCAAAGAGCCCTGCTGAACACCAACAAACAAAATCTAGCTTGAGAACTACTCGAAGAGCCAAATACCATCACTGGATGTGAGGCATCTGCAAAAAGACATAGGATCCGAAATGCTGAACCTCAAAAGTCTTAAGCGATCACAAACTCCACCTAAGACTGGACTAGCCCCAAATCCTCTGGTTGACACTGAAGATATTCGACATCCATTCTTGACTCTCTATTCAGATACTACACTAAAGCTCTGAAAATGCATGCTGAAGTCTCAACCACATCTATCAACAATCTTGCATCATTATCTAGGAAAAAATAGAGACAACAAACGTAATGGAGGCTCGTAGAAAATATAGACACATGATAAAGAGTCAAGAGAAGAATTTCCTAAGAATACATTATAGCCTCCGAATGATAGGTTACACACATCTCCACCCAGATTCATAGGAATCTACTATACACCAAGCTCTTGTACCAATACAGCAATACCAACTACCAAAAGAAATGAATGAAGAATGTAAAATAAATACAGTAAAAACTAAAATACATAGGATAGTCCTGAAACCTGATGGAATTAGTACAAGTGTTTCTTAAGTAATAAGATTAAAAAATAAGTACTAGATGAATATATTGATACAACCTATCTCTGAATATAACACACAGATAAGTATAATACATAGGAGGGAGAATAGCAATGCTCTAAATTCTAGGAGCTCACCCTATCTCTCTAAACCATAGTTGTTCCACATGACACATATAACAACGACAAGAATCCGTACATTGATCTACACACTACAGAGATGCAGTATGAGTACTAAACACGTGTTACTCAATAGGCAACTACCAGCTGAGCTTCAAAGATAATGCAAATATACAAATATGCAAGGAAAATCATAAACTACACCCAAATATCTAGGGAGCTAACATAGTAAAGTTGAGGAGGCAATAAGGATAAACTATCCTATTCTAGCCATACTCAAGAGCCGAAGAAATATGTATATCACTCACCAATATACGAATAAGGAACAGAAGAAGGATATATATATATACATATATAAATGTATGTATACAAGGTTAAAAAATAGATATATAGCATGAAGAAATGAAAGAAGAAAGGGATACATGATAATACCATAACTACTATAGATAGGTACACATACATAAACTAGGCTAACTCAAAAGGTACAGCCTACGTAGTCACATTAGCATCTCAGGGCCTTCTAATCATAGTAGGAACTAGTGCTAACATAATCAAGGTCTAAAACCATAATGCCTATTCATAGGATAATCATGCTAGTAAAATAACCAAAAGATAAAGAAATTAGAATCATACCTCGAATATCAATACCAGTTAATAATTAACATATCATAAAATAATCATAATAACAACAAAAATATAAAGTAAAAAGCTAGCCCAAATAAACAATACCTAAATTGGGCCTCATAACTAGATACAATACACCATAAACAATACTCATCACCTATACCTATGCAACCCTCTACAAGGTTGATAGATATAGGCGATACTAGTGATAGAAAATACACATGCAAGGATGAATATAGTGAAAAATCCATATGACCATAACCAAAAAAAGAACCATAAAGTAACCTAGAATATAAACCTTCTCTCGTTCGGCGACTCATAAAGGCAGGACCTACGATGACCTATGTTATTCGGCATGATGGATCACGGGTAAAGGGGCCCCTAGGGGTTTTAGAGTACACCGACCTAATCCTTATACAAGGATTTCCAATAACTATCATCATTATCATTCCACTCTATCCTGTATGTCACAAACCAAAATTTAATAGTCATGATGGCATTGTCACAATGTACCTTGATAAGTAAGCATATCACCCAAATTAATACACAAAGTAGAAAAGATAGAAATACCCCTAAGGTAAGCCTTCTAGGATGAAGTTGAACAATATAAGTATAATAAATTCAAAAAAATAAAATCAACAATACAACCATAACTCCCAAAACCTGAAGTTCATACCATAAGAACCTATCTAGTGCAACTCAAATCAAGATAAAATACATAAGAAAATTCAATAGATACAACTCTATCTTTGTAAACAAGTAAAGATATAGTTTAATGATAGATAAAGATAGTAAAAGACATCTGAATGCCTAAAAATCATCAACTACCTAGAAAATTCAAATAATAACCCGAGTCAAGAAATGTGGGGTGCACCCAAACATTAATCTATACTAGAAAGGTACCGTAGGAGTGAGTACGATTCACTTATACTTAGTAGGTATCATAGGCTGACCGAGCAAAGTAGAAAAAAATACATGAAAAATAAACCTTAAGGGCACATCACCAACAATCAAAATATATCCCACAATGGTAGCCCACACGGCTTGCACTAATAATTCTAATATATCACATATGTTGCAACAAACATAAAAAGACCACCAGAGAACAATCTAACACATACAAGTAGAACAAGGAAGGACAATAAACACACAAGAACATTAAAGATAGGTATATAAGGATATAACAATTAGATAGGTAATAATTCAAAGTATAAACACAATCACATCACAGCCATAATAACGTAAACATAATAAGAACAATAATGATAATAATGATGGCGATGTATGAGATTGTCGCACAACCTCCATATGCATCTACAAAAGCAATCCTTCTGATATAGGACCCTTGGGGTTTTGTCAACCCATATAAAATTAATATATCATATATCTTCCATGTAAAATCCCTCTGGAAGGATTTAAGGTATGTGTGATGTTCATCCATGGGCTCATTTCACCCATGGAGTCCAAGAATCCCCTTTTAATATCAAATTATGAGTTTTTGCATGTTTATGCTGAATTATCTCTATGAAGTTGATATTGATTTTGATTAAAAGTTATCTTACAAGTGTTTTTGATGGAATTAACCATTATATTATTTGTGCATTGAACTCCTCATGTTAAATCCTCAATTCATTGTTTTTAATATTGTAACTATATTTTTAATCACTTTTTTTACCCATTCCCGTGCTTAAGTTAATGTTTTCCATCTAATTGATCAAATATATAAATATTGGGTTTTGAGAAATGATCCTTTATTATGGTTTTTAAAACTTCATATGTCTTTATTATAATTGATATTCAATGTTGGAAGGTTATGAACACCCGATAATTAACTGCTTACATAATTTTAGTATCTTAATGGTCTTGGATAAACCATGAGTGTTGTCATTAATTTAGTTATCATGATCAGTTGTTTACATAGTTAAGTTTTTTTAGTCCAGTAATTATTTTCATTCAGTTGAGAGTGGGATTTAGCATCAAGCTAACCCAGGGTTGTGGGGATCACCTTTCAGTAGAGGGTGTGACATTTAGTAGCAATCCCTTAGTTCTAGAACTATATAGCCAACGTAGGTTAGAGATATCAACCTGCTAGCTGAGGGATGATAAAGTGTTTACCTTCCAATTGAGGATAACACGTATCTCATTACAACACCTGCTAGTTGAGGGTGACTCATTAGTCCTTTAAGACATTAGTATAGTGGATCCACATAGCCATTGTTAGTACCTATGGCAAGGTACTAAAACCCTTCCAACTGGGGTTACAGGTTAGACCTCTATTAGCTTAGATTGGGGCATGTCGTCTTGATGATACCACCCACAATCTTAGTTCAATATTCAATAATGAATTCAGTTTAGGTTTGCTTCACTATAGCATATAGTTCATCAAATAATTAGTTACACGATTTTAGTATTTCAGTTTACAGACTATTTCAGTATTATTTTATATGATTGATCATGAATTCTCAAATTTTACAAAGTTCATACATTTATGCATCAGTTATCTCATGCTATTTAGTTACTCACTATTTAATACACATAAACCTATGCAATTCTGCCTAACCTCATCTGATATACTAGTATATTTAAAGTACTGACTTCATTCTTTTATTCCTGCTATGATGTCTTATATCATAGGTTTAGATGCTCTATTTCCTGATCACACTTAGATAGTTCACCTTATCAAAAGCAGCAGTTTAAGTGAGTTCTTATATGTCGAAGACCTATTATGTTATTTTAGTATTTCTATATTTATTTTTTAGTTAGTTCTATTTGGAGTTACTTCTGGCCTGTCCCATTAACTCTTCAGTTAGTTAGAGGCTTTCAGTTGTTTTCAGTCATTAAGACAGTTAATTAGTTTATCAATTTTTTGATTATTCCTTTTAGTATGTCAACAGACGTTCAGACTTATGATTTAAATCATATTTTTAGTATTTGAACCTTACGGATTTATTCAAATATTTTTGAACATGTTTATTATTAGTATATTATTTAGTTCTTATAGCAGGTACCATCCCATGGATTAGATTATAGTCACTTATGACCATAAGCACCGTTGTCGTGAATAAGGGGTAGCCTTGGGTCATGAAAAAACTTAGTATTAGATCCTAAGATTTTATAGTATCCTAGGGTATCTAAAAGTTACGTTTAGTAGAGTCTTGTGCATGGGTGTGAAGCACAACATACTTATGGACAAGAGGCTAGGAAAAGTTTTTGTTCTTTCAATAGTCGTGTCTTACAAATGAGCATGAAGGAATACTCACTTTAAGTTCATTCAGTTGATAAGACAGATTCTTCCCTTTAGAGTTGAGGGAAGCTAAGGTACTGGAGTTTATTAATTTGAAGCAGGGAAACTTGAGCATACAGGAATACTCACTTAAGTTCACTCAGTTGATAAAGTATGCTCCTTTAATAGTGGATGATAATAGGTCTAAAAATAGTAAGTTCATGCTTAGTATATCAAATAGTATGGTCAAGGAGTGCAGAACTACCATGTTGTTTAAGGAGATAAATAAATCTAGGCTTATGGTCCATGCTCAATATATTGAAGAATAGTAACTTTAGGAGAGAGAGAGCTAGAATAACAGGGCCAAAACAAGTAGCTTTAAATTTTCTCAGCCTATGTTAGAGGGCTGTAACCATTCCTAGTTGCGTCAGAAGTTTTTAGCCCCATCTCAATCTTTAACTAGTATGCCAGTGCGAAAGTTCCAAAATGACAATTGAGATAGAGCGCCAAGCTCCATGTCCCAAGGTAATGTGAACAGTGGTTGTACTAATCTTCTTTGCAAGAAATATGATAGGACTCATAAGGTGTGTGTAGATATGACAGTGATATATGTTTTGGGTTTGGTAAGTCAGGCCATAAAGTCAAGGATTACTGAAAGATTGGTTGGAGAGGTCAGTACAAACATCCTTCAGTTCTACTTAGTTGCCCAACTTAGTAAGGTGTCATATCCAGTACAACCAGTTGTCAGTGATATAATAGATTGTATGTACTTTAATCCCATCATTATCATAAATGTTCACCTGATGCAGTTATGAGTACATTATAGGTTTTCCATGTTTATGTTTATGCTTTATCCGATTCTTGAGCTTCGCTTTCCTTTGTAACCCTCTATATGGTAGACGATTTCTATGGAAGTCCTAAATCTTTAGTAGAACCATTCTTAGTATCTACTCTAGTAGGAGTCTCTATTATAGACAGGTAGGTATATAGGAATTATTTTTTCACAATATCTATGAAAGTCACCTCAGTTGACCTAGTAGGGTTAGAGATGATTGATTTTGATGTCATTCTCGATATAGATTGGCTCCACTCATGCTATGCTTTAGCTAGCAAAGGAAATAGAGTCATTCAATTTTAGTTTCCTAATGAATCAGTCATTGAATGAAGGGGTAGTACTTCAGAGCTTAGGGGATAAATTTTGTCATATCTTAAGGAAGGAAAAATAATATCCAAGGGGTGAATATAGCATCTTATTCAAGTCAAAAACTTTAATTCTATGAATCCAAGTCTCGAGTCAGTTTCAGTAGTAAGGGAATTTCTAGATATATTCACTTAAGATCTTCCCAGAATTCCACCCAAAAGGGAAATTAACTTCTGAATAGATCTTCGTTTAGATACCCAGCCTATCTCTATTTCTCCCTACATAATAGCTTCAGTTGAGCTCAAAAAGTTAATGAACAGTTGAAATATCTCTTATATAAGGGATTTTTAGTCCTAGTGTTTCCCCATGGGAGCTCCAGTCCTTTTTGTGTGTAAGAAAGATGCTTCTCTCAAAATGTGTATCGACTACCATCTGTTGAACAAAGTCACAGTAAAAAATATTACCCACTACCTAGGATGGATTATTTGTTTGAAAAACTTTTGGGTGCCAGTAATTTCTCTATGATAGACCTTAGATCTGGCTATTATCAGCTCAGAGTCAGAGAAAGTGACATTCCAAAAATACCTTTCAAAACTCGGTATAGTATATTTAAATTTCTAGTTATATATGTTGGACTAGCAAATGGCCCAGCTGCTTTCATAGACTTGATGAATAGAATGTTTAAGTCGTACTTTGACATGTTTGTCATAGTCTCTTCATTGATGATATTCTTATCTACTCCCGTAGTGATAATGATAATAAAGAACATCTCAAATTTGTATTATAGACACTTAGAGCCCATTAGTTATTTGCCAAATTTAGTAAGTGTAAGTTTTGGCTAAGATCAGTAGCTTTCCTTGGAAATATTGTTTCCGATGATGGAATTATAGTTGACCCTCAAAAGACCAAAGCAGTGAACCATCTATCCATAAAATATTAGGAGCTTCTTAGGTTTGGATAGCTATTATAAATAATTTGTTGAAGGGTTTTCATCTATTTTATCCACCAAGTCTTGATTGATTCGGAAGAATGTAAAATTTCAGTGGTCAGATTCTTGTGAAAAGAGTTTTCAGGGGCAGAAGACTCACCTCACCTCAACCCTAGTCTTGACTTCGCCAGATGGTTTAGATGGGTTTTTTATTTATTATGATGCTTCCAGAGTTAGTCTTAGTTGTTTGTTAATGTAGAGAGGTAAGGTCATAACCTGTGCCTCTACACAACATAAGCCTCATGAAAAGAATTACCCTACCCATGATCTTGAGTCAGCAACTGTTGTTTTTTCCTTGAAGATTTAGAGACATTATCTTAATAAACTTTATGTTGATATGATTATGGATCACAAAAGCTTGCAGTATATGATCTCAGTTTCCCCAGTATTCTTAGTATAATAAGTCTCATTCGACGATGAATGTTCGTAAGGGTGAGATATTGTAATACCCTACACTTTTCTTACCTTAGTTTAGCTCCCTCCTAGTTGCATGCATAAGAGGCTTAAATCTTGAAAATTTCACTAAGTATTGGGGACTAAGTCTTATTTTTATCCTCTTAACCTCTAGGATTTTTAAATGAGTCTTCCTAACATCAAGATATTGGTTTTTGAGTTAATTTATGTTCAGGGGGGGTAAGAAGCATGTATGGGGGAAGTTTTGGATTTTGGGGACAAAGATTGAAACATGTTTATATTTCTATTCTAGAAGCTCACCGCGATAGTGGCACATCGTGGTGGGTATAGCGATGATCCTTTCATTACTTCACGGTGACCTTCAATCAATATTCTAATTGCAAATTAAATTCTTTGAGGGGCAATTCAGTCTTTCCCCACAATCCAATTCAACAAAACATGAATTAAGACATCAGTAAGGTCATTATATGTCCATTTTCCCCCAATTTCCTCTAAAAAACAAGCCCAAATAATCCCCCAAGTTCATTAATTCCATTCCTTTCTCTTCAAGAAAACAAAGAAATCAAGTTTCCAAGTCTAAGAACTCTCAATAAAAACATCAAGATTATGTTTCTCTTTTAAGCTTAAGGATTTAAGGTATGTGTGATGTTCATCCATGGGCCCTTTTCACGCAAGGAGTCCACGAATCCCTTTTTAATAACAAATTATTAGTTTTTACACGTTTATGATGAGTTATCTCTATGAAACTAATATTGATTTTGATTACAAGTTATGTTACATTTGTTTTTCGAAGGACTGAGCCCTTATATGATTTGTGTATTGAAATCATCATGTTAAATACCCAATTCATGGTTTTAGTATTATAAATATATTTTCAATCACATTTTTTACCCATTCCCATGCTTAAGTTTATGTTTTCCATATGTTTTATGAAATGTCTAAATATTGGGTTTTGATCAATGATTCTTTATTATGGTTTTTAAATCTTCATATGTACTTATTATAATTGTTAATCAGTGTTGGGGGGTTATGAACACCTGATAGTTATTTACATAATTTTTAGTATCATTAAAATGGTCTTAGATAAACCATAAGCGTCGTCATTTGGTTAGTTATCAGCATCAGTTGTTTGCTCAGTTAAGTTAGTTCAGTCTAGTAATCAGTGTTATTCAGTTGAGTGTAGGATTTAGCATCGAGTGAGCCCAGGGTTTGGGGGATCACCTACTTGTAGAGAGTGTGACCTATAACAACAGTCCCTTAGTTCCAGAACGATATAGCCAATATATATTAGAGAAATCAATCTGCCAGTTGAGGGTTGATAAAGTGTTGACCTTTCAGTTGAGGGTAATACATATCTCATTAGAGCACCTACTAGTTAAGGGTGACTTATTAGTCATTCAAAATATTAGTTAAGTGGATTCACACAACCTTTGTTTGTACCCGTGGCAAGGTCGTAACAACTTTTTAACTGGGTTTACAGGTTAGACCTCAATTAGTTAGATTAGGGCACATCAGTTAAATGATACCTCCCAAAGTCTTAGTCCAATATTTAGTATAGAATTCAGTTAAGGTTTACTTGACCATGGGATACAGTTCATTAGTTATTCAGTTAGATTTCAGTATTTTAGTTGACAAACTATTTCAATATCATATTATATGCTTGGTCATGCATTAGAAGAATTTACAGCTTTTTTGCATTTATACATCAATTATATAATGCTATTAGATTAGTCATTATTTATGCATATGAACTTATGCATGTCATCCTAACCTCATATCATATACCAGTAGATTAGAAGGACTAACTGCATACTTTTCTTCATGCTATGATGTCTTATATCATATGTTTGGATGATCATTTTCTTGATCGCGCTTAGATAATTCATCTTATCATCAAAAGCAGTTGTGGTGAGTCCTCATATTTCGAGGACCTATTATGTTATTTCAGTATTTCCATATTTTTTTAGTTAATTTAATTTGGAGTTAGTTGGGATCCATCCCATCAACTCTTTAATCAGTTATAGGCTTTTAGAAGTTCTTAGTCATTCAGATAGTTAGTCAGTTTATCAGTTGTTTGATCATTCCTTTCAATATGTCATTTGACATTAAGACTTATGATTTAAATCATATTTTCAATATATGAACCTTATGAATTTATTCAGTTGTTTTCACACATGTTCATTATTAGTAAATTATTTAGTGCTCACAGCAGGTACCAGCCCATGGGTTAGCTTACGGTCACTTATGAACATAAGCACTGTTATCACGACTACGGGGTAGCTTTGGATCATGAAAACCTTTATATAAGAGCACAAGGTTTTACAGTATCCTAGGGAGTTCAAAATTTGCATTTAGTAGAGTCTTGTTCATGGGAGTGAAGTACGCCACACTTATGGACAAGAGGCTACAAGTCATTTTAGTAATTGTTTCCCTTCTTTCAATAGTCATGTCATACAAGTGAGCATGAGCTTTATTTAAACTCTCTTTCTAATCCATCCTTTATTCCATTATAGAAAATGTCTCCCATAAAGAATAACAGAAAATAAATAGGGACCAGCCAGCACCGCCTCCTGTTTAGGAAGATACCTTGAATAAAAATGTCTTTCATGCTGAATTCAAAGTTTCCTTCACTTCCTTAGCTCATTCAGTAGATGCTCAGAATAACCGGCAGGTTATTTCTCCAAAAAACCTATTGGCAAATACAGTTGCATCTAGAATTTGGGACTTCACTTGAATAAATCTCCCTTTGTTTTTGGGATCCAAGTCTGAGGAGGATCCACAGGAGTTTCTTGATATGGTTCAGAAGGTGAAAAGTATCTTGTGTTTCACTTTGAGTGTGAGTGCAGCGGTGGATGCATACCAGTTTTAGGATATGGCTCACACCTAGTATAAGCATTGGAAAGGTTATAGTGGTGATAAGGTAGGGCCTATAGAGTTAGAGAATTTTTCCACAAACATTTTAGATAGATTCCTACCTTTAGAGTTCAGATAAACTAAGGTAATGGAGTTTATTAATTTGAAGCAGGGAAACATGAGTGTGAAAGAGTGCTCACTGAAGTTCACTTAGGTGGAAAGGTATGCTTCGTTGATGGTGGTTAATAATAGGTCTAAAATGAGTAAGTTCATATCTGGTATATTTGATGGTGTGGTCGAGAAGTGTAGAACTACCATGTTGATTAAAGAAATGGACATAGCTAGGTTTATGGTCTATGCTCAATAGATTAAGAAATAGAAACTTAAAGAGAGAAAGAGTGAGAATAAGAGGGACATAATAGGTAGCTTTAATTTTCGTCATCCTAGGTTCGAGGGTGTTAACCATTCTCATTTCCTTTAGAACTTTTTATCTCTAGCTCCATCTCCAGCTAGTGTGTCAGTGCCAAAGTTCTGGAATGACAATCGGCATAGAGCACCAGGCTGAAAGTCCTAGGGTAGTGTGAACAACGATCGTACTAATCTTCTTTGCTATAAATGTCGGAGGAATCATTATATCCAAAAGACTAATCTTCTTTGCTATAAATCATTCTTTGGTTCCACCTGGTGGCCCGACTCAGTAGGGTGTTGTATCCAGTACAACCAATGGTCAGTGCCAGAATAGATTTTATGTACTCCATTCCCGTCATGATTAAGAAATTTCTCCTACTGTGGTTATGGTTACATTAAAGTTCTTTCATCTTCATGTTTATGCTTTATCGAACCCTGGAGCTTGACTCTCCTTTGTAACCCTCTATAAAACAGTCGATTTCAGTGTCAGTCTTGAATCTTTAGTAGAACTTTTCTTAGTGTCTTCTCCTGTAGGTG
Organism: Capsicum baccatum var. pendulum; assembly: GCA_030864225.1. Taxonomy (NCBI): domain Eukaryota; kingdom Viridiplantae; phylum Streptophyta; class Magnoliopsida; order Solanales; family Solanaceae; genus Capsicum; species Capsicum baccatum. The sequence continues at coordinate 167,349,896 of CM061560.1, forward strand.
TCTCTATTGTAGCCAGGTAGGTATACAATAATTGTCCAATCATAATATCCCTGAAAGTCAACTAAGTTTACCTTGTAGAGTTTGAGATGACTAATTTTGATGTCATTCTTGGTAAGGATTGGATCCACTCACACTATGCTTCAGTTGACTATATAAATAGAGTCGTTTAGTTTTAGTCCTAATGAACCAGTCATCGAATGGAGAGGTAGTACTTCTGTACTTAGGGGGCAAATTGTGTCATAATCTTAAGGTAAGAAAAAAGATATCCAAGGTGTGCATGTACCACTTTGTTCAATTCGAAGAATCTAATTTTAAGAATCCAAGTCTTGAGTTATTTTCAGTAGAAAAGGAATTTCTAGATGTGTTCCTTGAAGATCTTCCCAGTCCACCTGAAAGGGAAATTGACTTTGGAATAGATATTTTTCTAGATACCTAGCCTAACTCTCTTCTGCCCAATAAAATGACTCTACCTGAGCTCAACGTGTTAAAATAAAAATTGAAAGATCTCTTAGGTAAGGGATTTATCTTGTCCAGTGTTTCCCCATAGGGCGCTCCAGTTATTTTCGTGTGTAAGAAAGATGGTTCTCTTATAAAGTGCATCGACTACCGTTAGTTGATTAAAATCATAGTCAAAAAATAACTACCCACTCCCTAGAATTGATAACTTGTTCGACCAACTTCAGGGCGCCAGTTTTTTCTCTAAGATTGACCTCAATCTGACTATCTTCAGCTTAGAGTTAGAGAATGTGACATTTCAAGAACAACTTTCAGAACTAGGTATGGTCTACTAAAATTTCCAGTTATGTCTTTTGTACTTACGAATGCCCCAACAGCTTTCATGAACTTGATGAACATAGTGTTCAAGAAGTACATGGACATATTCGTCATAGTCTTTATTGATGATATTCTTATCTAGTCATATAATGAAATAATTATGCAGACCATCTCTAAATTATATGGCAGACTCTTAAAGGCCAATTTAGTAAGTACGAGTTTTGGATAAGATCGGTAGCTTTTCTTGTCCATATAATTTCTGATGATAGCATTAGAGTTGCCCCTCAAAAGACCAAAGCAGTGAGAAACTGGCCCAAACTCATCTCTCCTTCAGATATCAGGAGTTGTTGGGGTTTGGCTAACTATTACATATGGTTTATTGAAGGGTTTTCATCTATTGCATACCCCATGTCTCTATTGACTCAGAAAAAAGTCAAATTTTAGTGGTCAGATTCATGTGAAAAGAGTTTTCAGGAACTGAAGACTCAACTCACTCCAGCCCTAGTCTTGACTTTGCCACATGGTTTAGATGGGTTTGTTGTTTACTGTGATGCTTCCAGAGTTGGTCTTGGTTGTGTTTTTGTACAGAGGTAAGGTCATATCTTATGCCTCTAGATAGCTTAAGCCTTGTGAAAATAATTACCCAACCCATGATCTTGAGTTAGCAGCTGTTATTTTTGCCTTGATGATTTATAGACATTATATTTATGGAATTCGTGTTAATGGGTTCACAGATCATAAAAGCTTGCAGTATATGATCTTAGGTTCCCCAAATATTCTCAGCATAATCAGTCTCACTCGAGGATGAATGTTCCTAAGGGGGAGATATTGTAACACCCCATACTTTTCTTAGCTTAGTTGAGCTTCTTGTTGTATGCATATGAGGCTTAAATCTAGAAAATTTCACTAAGTGTTGCGGACTTATTCTTATTTTTTTCCTCTTAAGTTCAAGAATTTTTAAACGAGTCCGCTCAACCCTAAGATGTTAGTTTTTGAGTTGATTCATGTTCAAGGCTATAAGGATAATGTCTCGGGGAAGTTTTGGATTTTTTAGATGAGGATTGACTGATGTATGATTTCGATTCAAGCATATCACCACAATAGTGAAGTGTCGAGGTCGGTATAGCGATGCGCCCTTCATCACTTTTTGGTGGACGTTAAATCCGCATTCCAGTTGCAAATTTATTTCTTTGAGGGGAAATTAATTCTTTTCCCCTCAATTCAATTTATAAAAATGTCAATTCAAACATTGGTTAGGGTGTTATATTCCCATTTTCCCCCAATTTCCTCTGAAAACAAACCCTAATCATCCCCCAAGTTCATCTATTCTATTCCTTTCACTTCAAGAAAACCAAGAAATTAAGTCCCAAAAATCATGAAATTTCAAGTAAAGCATCAAGATTGTGTTTTTCTTTCAAACTTAAGGATTTAAGGTATGTGCAATGTTCATCCATGGTCCCTTTTCACTCATGGAGTCCAAGAATCCCCTTTTGATATCAAATAATGAGTTTATACTAGTTTATGATGAATTGTCTCTATGAAGTTATTATTGATTTAGATTACAATATGATTTGAGCATCGAAATCCTCATGTTAAGTCCCCAATTCATGATCTTAGTATTGTAACTATGTTTCTAATCCCATGTTTTACCCATTCCCATGCTTAAGTTCATTTTTTCTTTGTGTTTGATGAAATTTCTAACTGTTGGTCTTTTAGATCTTGAAATTTGCAGATAATCATACTTGATGGCTTGTATCTAACAGCCGTGCATTCTATACACTGAACTGGACTCTTTCTTAAAGTCTAAGACTGATTCCGAAACTTAGACTGTGGGAAATAGTTACTTAAATGACATGCCCCTACTATCTCTTAGGGGTACAACCTCTAACTCCAGTTGAGAGGGTGTCAATACTGTGCTACAGGTAAAGACATTATCTTTATATTGCCCGCATCTATCAGGTGCTCATACGAGAATGGTGGAGCCCTTATCTAATAGGTCAAACCACCTCATCTACCCTCATATAGTAGGTATGATGTCTATTATACACCCTTATCTAGCAGGTATGATGTATAAACCTACGCTGGCTATGTAGTTCTGAATTTCAAAGATAGCATCTAAGGATCACACCCTTCATTAGTAGGTGAGTCCCCATCCTTGAGCTCGCTTGGTGCAAGTTTCTACTCCCAACATAAAGACACTGATTTAATTCTTAACTAAACTTAGATAGAGCTGAATCTGATACAGATTATATTTCTCAAGAGATCTGACTGAGTTAAGCTGATATTACATAGCTTCGTATCTAATGAAAAGGTATTAAATCATAGCATCTGACTGACGATGCAGAGCTTGAATAGATTATTCAAATCGTTTCTGAGATTAGAATTGAATCACTTGAATATTATTAGATCTGAGCTGATTAAAGGATGGACGCTAGATTATTAGCAATACAGACATTACAGAGATAACTGAGATTACAGAGCATGATTAAGCTTCACACTTATCTGAAGATACATAGTTCTATAGTTCACTGAGTTTTGAGAATTGTGACTCGATTGGAATTATCGTGAAAATGACACGAGCTCTAGGCAACAACTCTATTTTTCGGTATAAATACCCCAAGGACTTGATAACATAAAAGTAAAAGGTAATTTTTCTCACATCATCACAATTATCCATTTACCATCACAATCATTCATGTATCAACACAAGCATTCATTCATCATCAAAATCATTCATGTATTATCGTAATCATTCATGGATTATCGCAATCATACCTTAATTTTCACCATCATTAATGCATCTTCACAATTATTGAAACATCTCTCCAATAAATTAGAAATCATAACATACTTCCCCCCCTCAAAATCCTTAAGGCATCACATCCAACATTTAGGAAACAAAGACCTCTATTCATCATCACAATTACCAAAGGGTCGCTTTAAGAATCTCAGGATATTAATCACATAATAACATAGAAGAGACATGCTACTAGATCGTACTCCATTAAGCAAGGTTTTAACTCAACTATTTCATACCTAGATCGGTCTTAACATGTATTTGGATTTCACACCTCTTGGGAAACTTCATACTATCACGTCATTACTCACTTGCTAACCACTTAGTATGTATCAAAACTTAAAATAAATCAAAGAGTATCCACTTGGGAGATTTACCACTATTTCGTCTTAACTTACTGACTATGTTCTTTCGACAACCACTAGACATGTCCAATTCTACACCTACTCGGGGATTCCATATTATTATTTTGGATCATTTCGCTCACTAAGGCATTTTATCAAACACTAGGTGTGCATGGACTAGCCCACAACTTTGGGTTTCCCCTTTAAAATACTATAATGCCCCTCTATGCTTCATTTCAGCCTTTTATCCAACCTATGGGGTGCATACTCTGCTTATTCAACCATCTCTACACCCTAATGTCATAAACACCTCATATACACACCAACTCCAAAAGGGCTCATTACAACATCACATAAATTCCACATACTAGGGTCAAAGACCATGAATCTTGCAGACAATCATGAATCCAAACTCAACAACACAAGTAACATCAACTTCAACTCATACAAATCATGGAATTTCATAAAGCATAAAATCCTTAAGTTTAAGAAAAAGGGTACTTGAACTTCTTGGATGAAAGGGACCTAAGAATCAACATCTATATACCTGGGAATTTCTTTTTTTTTTTGAAGGCTATTGAAAGAAGTTCTTGATTTCTCTAGATCCTTCTTGATCTCTCTTGAATTTTATGAATGGAGAAGAGAGTATTTTAATTTTAAAAACCCTAATTTTTGAGTGGAAAAGAGAAAAATGAAGTTGAAGTCCCTTGTCCCGGTATTTATAGAGCTGGTGGAGGATATGGAAAAGATCAAAATGCCCCTTTAAAATTTATCTAAAAAATTTTGATCGGGGTCTGTGACAGTCAACCTGATGGTCCGTCAAAGGGACTGACGGTCCACCAAGTTTTCCATCACTCAAGTACCTAAACTGGGATGTTCTACCTTGGAGTGACAGTCGAAGTGATGGTCCGTTAGAAATCCGATGGTCCACCAGATTGTCCATCACTCGAGGTTATGAAATGGGACATTCTGCCTCGGTCTGATGGTCTACCACTTTGGCTATCACATGATGACCAAAAAATGAAGCCACTTCCTTAGTCTGACAGGACACTTGACGTTACACCAAGGACTTGGTGGTCTGTTAGATCCAACATCAAACCTGCGATTCCGACAACGCTCAGTACAACGATCATAACTTTTTCGTCCAATGTCGAATTTTGATTAAATTGGTATCAATTGAAAGCTTATTCAATGATCTACATGCCTTAAAGCATAAATTCAGAAAATTACACAACATTCAAAGTGTTTCATACTTGGGAAAATACTTCTAAAAATTTTAGACTCAGATTTTTCACTTTGCTGGATACGCTCTAAGGCTCAGACTAGAAAAGCACTTTGCGGGGTATTACATTATCTCCCCCTTGGGAACATTGATCCACAAATGTCGCTTGCTAGGCTGGGAACACTAATAAATTGAAGTTACTCAAGAAACAGAAACATCTCAAGGCATGACTGCGCAACTAGAAGGATTAACATACTGAGTACTCATACTGGGCATGCATCTCTAACACTTGGATCACTCGACTGAAGCTACTTAGAGTTGAATCCTCATAGCATGTATGAACATGTGATGCATGAACTCATAGCTATGCTGATCTCACGAATGCATGGCTGAACATGCACTGAGAAGATGAACTCTTTCTACTGAACGTGCATATCTAATGCATGAATGTCTAGCTGAACTGACCTTCGGAAGCACGACTGACAATACAATGATCACTGATTCTAGATTCATTAGAATAATATTAACATGTATCAAAATAAACTTAAGGATATGCAGCCATCATTACACTATGGGGTATCTCCCCCTTGGGACCCATGTCCTTCTAAACACACTTCGCTGAAATACTAGAGCGGTGCACGGGGCACCTACCGCCTGGGTCATGATTGACTGATTGAGATCTAAAACTCATGCATGACTCATGCTAACATATAATGATCAAGATGAAATCGATGGATCTAACAATGCATGTCATATAGATAAAGGGCTCATAACATACCCGATCTATGTCGGGGAGACCTTCATCATCAAGACGAGCCTGAAGCGCATGGAGTCTACCCCTCTATGTTAACACTCTACAGTCCCACATTCTATGGACTAGATCACCACACCCAAAACAAAATTTACTACCGCATTTGCACACACCTCGGTTGTGTCTGCCACACTTTTCACAAAGCAAATAGGTACGAACACCACTAGCACTAGTCTAGGCTTTGGAGCTTGGCGCTCCCTCAGACCTGACACCCCCAAACTCAGGTGTGGGTACACTAGTTGAAGATGGAGCTGAAACTAAAAATATCTAACCATACTGATAACTACTACCACCTTGAGACCCCAACTGTGAGAGACCACGACTACTTGTCTTAGCTTTTTTACTCCCTCTCTCTTGCTTTCATCTTGTACGCCTCAATTTGCTGTGCATACATCATTAGCAGAGAAAGGTCGATATTCTATTTAGCATGGCATCTCTACACTCTTTCAACACATAACTCAAAAACCCAGACAGAAACATACTCATGATCGCTCTAGGGTCAGCTACCAAGTTGGGAGCATACTTAGCTAATTGGTTGAACTTACGACAAAACTCTTTCACTGTCATAGAATCTTTCCTTAGGTTTATGAACTATTCTACCTTAGCTTCTATCATCTAAATTGGAAAGAATCTATCTTAGAAAGGCACTCTGAAGCTCTGACCAAGTCACAGGAGCTACATTCTCCCCTCTAGTCTTCTCCCATATCACTACCCAATCATGAGCAACATTCTTCAACCTATAAGATGCTAACTCCATACTTTCCTCCTCAGAGATGTGCATAATCTAGGTGATCTTCTTCACATTCTCTACATAAAGCTGCGCGTCTTCACCTACTACTCACCTAAAGAATTCTGGCAGGTTTATTTTCATGAAATTTCTAATCATAGCTGTGGCGGGATTCCAATCTTGCTGAGGTGGGACTGCAACCTGAAGGTTTTCCTGAACATTAGTAACATCTTGGGCTAGCGCCTAAAAAGTTGCCCGAAACTCTGCATGTGACATACTTTCATTATTAAGTCCTACTTGTTAAGTAGGCTGATCATCGACCCCATGGACAAAGCTTCTGTGAGAAGGCATACTCTGTAATTGAATGAAAGAAGTGGATTAGACTGAGAATCAACCTAAGCTCATGCTCGCTCACACAAAATGATTACTGAAAGAAGGGAAACTTATCCTAAGAATATCCTGTAGCCTCTTGTACATAAATGTGGCGCGCTACACACCCATGCACAAAAATCTACTAGATGCGGCTTTTAAAACTCCCTAGGACACTCTTGAAGCTTAGGCTCTGATACCAATCTTGTAATGCCCCGAGATCCCATCCTGAGATGTCACACGGTACTTATAGACCCAAGGATTACAATCTAACCAGTTATTGATACATGTACCTGTACACTGTATAATATCTAAAATAAATACGAAAACTGGCCATAAGGTTCAATATATCTACACATACTCAAAGCTGAAAACTGAATACTAATATATCAACATCCATCTGAAAAGCCTCTAAACTGTCTCAACTTTGGAGTTGATGGGATATGTCAGTAACTAACTCTGTCAACTGAAAATATAAAAAAAATTTGATGCAATAATAGTAAACTGAGATTCGTCCTCAAAAGAAAAGAACTCACTGCTACTGCTGCTAAGTGGGACTGAACTGATGGGGATACTCTAGATCCTATGCTTCTGAACCTATGGGGTCAAATAAAACACCATAGCAAAAATGCGTCAGTACAAAAATATACCGAGTATGTAGACGAGGTAAGTAAAATACAAGGGCTTATGCATGAACATAACTTAACTGAATAATATACAAGAGCTGGATTAGCATACATAAAGAATCTATAATTACTTAACATACTGTGCATACTGTCACTTAGTATACACGAAATAACTCTGGTAACTGATACTGAATATACTGAAATTCTAAAATTTTTGGACATACTGAGACTACGAGTATCTGAAGCTTCTGAAACTGATAGCAACCCTAGCTAACAGGTTGTCTCTGAATCTACTAATAATAAGAATAATAGACTAAAACCGAATCATCCTTATCTAGCAGGTAGTCTCTGAATATTTGGAAAATAATACTATTTGATAACTGCTTTTGAGATCTAATAACTGATTTTTAGATCAGTATATCTAGCAACGGATCTTTGAATTTATAGATAATCACACATTATGGACTGTATCTAACAGCCGTGAATTCCGTACACTAAACTAAGCTCTTTCTTAAAGTATGAGACTGATTCTAAAATTGAGACTGTGGGAAGTAGTTAATTAACCGATATGCCCATACTATCTTTTAGGGGTCCAATCTCTAACACCGGTTGGGAGGTGGTCAATACCACGCCACGGGTAAAGACATTATCTTTATATGGCCCTTATCTATGAGGTTCTCATACGAGAATGTTAGATCCCTCATCTAACAGGTCAAGCCACCTCATCTACCATCATCTAGCAGGTATGATGTCTCTCATCCACCCTTATCTAGCAGGTGTGATGTCTCAACCTATGTTGGCTATGTAGTTCTGGAGCACAAGGATCTCATCTAAGGATCACACCCTACACTAGCAGGTGAGTCCCCTTCCTTGAGCTAGCTCGGTGCTAGTTTCTAGTCCCAACTGAAAGACACTGATTTGATTCTAAACTGAACTTAGACTGAGCTGAATCTGATACTGATTATAATTCTCAAGAGAACTGATTGTGTTATAATGAGATTAATTAGTTTCGTATCTAATAGAAAGGTATCGAATCATAGTATTTGACTGATGATGCAGAGCTTGAATAGATTATTCAAATTGCTTCTGAGATTAGAATTGAATTACTTCAAAACTATTAGATATGACCTAATTACAGGATGGAGGCTAGATTACTAGTGATACAGAGATTACAGAGATAACTGAGATTACAGACCCTGATTAAGCTCTGCACTTGTCTGAAGATAAATAGTTCTATAGTGTATTGAGTTTTGACAATCGTGGCTCGATTCGAATTATCGTGAAACTGACATAGGCTCTAGACAACATCTCGATTGTTGGGTATAAATTACCTCAGGACTTGATAACATAAAAGCAAAACATAATCATTCACATATCATCACGATCATCCATTCAACATCACAATCATCCATGCTTCAACACAAGCACTCATTCATCATCATAATCATTCATGCATTATCGCAATCATTCTTGTATTATCGCAATCATACCTTAATCATCACCATCATAATGCATCATCACTATTAATAAAGAATCTCTCCAAGTAATTAGAAATCATAACGTACTTTCCCTCCGCAAAATCCTAAAGGCATCACATCCAACATTTAGGAAACATAGACCTCAATTCATCATGACAATTATCAAAGGGTTGCTTTAAGAATCTCGGGATATTAATCACATAATAATATAGAGGAAACATGCTACTAGATCACTCCATTAAGCAAGGTTTTACCTCAACTATTTCATACCTATATCGGTCTTAACATGTATTTGGATTTCACACCGCTTGGGAAGCATCATACTATCAAGTCATTATTCTCTTGCTAACCACTTAGCATGTATCAAAACTTAAAATAAATCAAATAGCACTCACTTGGGAGATTTACCGCTATTTCATCTCAACTTACTCACTACGGTCTTTCAACAACAACTAGACATGTTCGGTTCTACACCTACTCGAGGATTCTATATTATTATTATGGCTGATTCTGCTCACTAAGGCATTTAATCAAACACTAGGTGTGCAAGGACTACACCACAACTTTGGGTTTCCCCTTTAACATACTACAATGCCCCTCTATGCTTCACTTCAGCCTTTCATCCAACCTATGGGGTGCATACTCCGCTTATTCAACCATCTGTACACCTTAATGTCATGAACACCTCACATAGACACCAACTCCAAAAGGGCTCATTACAACATCACATAAATTCCATATACTAAGGTCAAAGACCATAAATCTTACAGACAATCATGAATCCAAACTCAACACCACAAGTAATATTTACTTGAACTCATACAAATCATGGAATATCACAAAGCATAAAATCCTTAAGTTTAAAAAAAGGGTACTGGAGTTTCTTGGATGAAAAGGACCCAAGAATCAACATCTACATACCTGGAAATTTCTTTTCTTGAATGCTCTTGAAAGGAGTTCTTGATTTGTCTAGATCCTTCTTCATCTCTCTTAAATTTTATGAAAGGAGAAGAGAGTATTTTGAGTTTAGAAACCCTAATTTTTGGGTGGAAGAGAGAAAAATGAAGTTGAAGGCCATTGTCCTGGTATTTATATAGCTGGGGGAGGATGTGGAAAAGACCAAACTACCTCTTTAAAATTTGTCAAGAAAATTTCGATCGGGGTCTGTGACAGTCGACCTGACGATCTATCAGAGGAACTGACGGTCCACCAAGTTGTCCGTCACCCAAGTGACAAAACTGGGATGTTCTGCCTTAGAGTGACGGTCAAAGTGATGGTCCGTCAGAAATTTGATGGTCTACCAGATTATTCTTCACTCAGGGTCCAGGAATAGGACATTCTGCCTCGGTCTGACTGGCCCCTTGATGGTCCGTCAACTTTCTGATGGCCCACCACTTTGGCCATCACATAATGACCGAGAAAGTAAGCCACTGCCTTGGTCTAAAGTTACACGTGACGGTCCACCACGGACTTGGCAGTTTGTCAGAACGACCGTCAAAGCTAGGATTCCGATAAAGCTCCGTACAAAGGCCATAAATTCTTTGTCCGATGTCGTATTTTGATGAAATTGGTATCGATGGAAATCTTGTTCAATTCTCTACATGACTAAAAGTATAAATTAGAGAAATTTCACACAATTCAAAGTGTTTCATACTTAGGAAGATACTTCTGAAACTTTTAGACTCAAATTTTCTGCTTTGCTGGATACGCTCTAAGGCTCAGACTAGAAAAGAAATTTGCGGGGTATTATACCTCCCCAGGTTATGAGTGGTGCACTCAATCATACCACCAATCGTACCATGGTTAGATTTTATAAGACCAACATAATCATGCACCATACGACTTTCCTTACAACACTTATATGCTCCTATACAATTTATACCCTAGTGAGTTGTATCTTGGGATTAGCCAAGCCAACCATACTTCCTAGGGTACAAGTGAACTCTCAAATTATCTCACAATTCATATTCGAGAGTACGAATGGTTGATGATAGGCGAATTTACGCGCCTATATCAATATATTTTGCCCATATTCTAGCCTAGTTTTGAGAACTAATTATCTATTTCATGCACTTTTAGTCCTTTTTCCTGTAAATGAGCTAACAAACATGATTAGAAAAGTTTCAGGTATAAATGATGCAAAATACAGCATTTTATGGCTTACTTGACGCAAAAGAAAGCTCACAAACGAAGTAGAAAGGAGCTGGACGCCTAAAGGACCAAATCTGCTGCATGGAAAATCTGTCCCGGGCTAAAACAGCATTTCTGAAGACTTTGGGGACTTACAGACACAAAGCTGGATTTTGACAATGATACATTAACCTAGTACAATTGGGTTATGTATTTCATTAGTTTATTTGGATTAGGAGAATGTTACATTAACCTAGTACAAATGGGTTAAGTATTTCCTTAGTTTAGTAGGATTTGGTTATTTATTTCATTAGCATAGTAGGAGTAGGATAGGAGTATTATAAATACCCTATCATGCTAGAGATTTTAATCAAGTCCTCCCTTAGTGGAGGCAACTCCTCCCTTAATTCAAGAAATTCATTCTTCACTTAATTCAACAATTAATTTTCTTCCATCTCTCTCATCTTCCACCACAAACACTTCTAATCTATTCTTCTATTCTTAAATTCCACAACAAGAGAATCGTTACTTGCTAAGGAATCACCAAAACCACATGCCAAACACCTCTTTTACACGCCATTCACCATGCAAAACGTGATATCCTTCGCATTCATGGGTAACTAAACCTCTTAGTTGGGGTTATGGAAGCCGAATGAGTTACTATCTATTGCTATGAGCTTGTGAGTTCAAGACAAGTATATTTCTTATATCATTACGCTCTTCATCTTAAATCTACATTCTTTGCGGTTTCAAACACATGAACACACCATTCTAACATCTAACCTGTTCGAGAGAAAGGTTACTTGTCTAGAAAAGAAGACGCATAGACTAACGCCAGTCTAACATTTAACTTGTTCGAGAGAAAGGTTATTTGTCTGGAAAAGAGATAATGTCAAGGTAGTAGGACACCCTTTCCTACTAAAAAGCTAGTGCCGTAACTGGACTAACCTCTTGGAGAATTCGTACCGTTAGACACGCTTTAAGCTCGAGAGAGTTAAAGTGAAATAGTCCTTGTTTAGGTCGAGAGACGCTTGGATTTACCATCGACTACAATTCTCTATAAGCAATTACATGTCAAGACTCTACACACCCATAGCTAATAGAGACGTATACCTCAGAAGGTGGACATAACCCCAACGCTTCAATTCTCATTGTTTACAACTCACGTAACATTCTTTCTTTTTATTTTCAGCTTTTATTTTGTTACTTATTACAATCCCCCCTTTTTTACGAGACTTGCACCAAAAGTCTATTAATTTTACTTACTTGTTGGCCAAGCTATTCCCTGTGGGATCGACACCCAACCCAGGTTGGGTTCTATATTTGCTAACGACCGCTTTACACTCCCACGAGAGCTGTAGATTGAGCGTTATCAAAAATTGGCGCCGTTGCCGGGGAATACGAGTGTCAATCAAGTTCGTGATAATTACTAGACCCTTTGGTCAAAGATTCTCGTACTTTTACTTTTAGTTGTTGTTTTTTGTTTTTTTTTTAGGTTTATTCAGTGCATCAATGGAGGCACAAGCTGAAATTGAAAGGATGGCTGCTCAAGTGCATCAACAGAATATTGATAACCGTAGGCGAGCAACAAATACTGACGATGAGGATCTAGGCGATGAAGAGCTACTAAACCCACGGCATACTGCTGAGATGGCGGCACCCATGCAGAGGAGAGATCGTCAAGCGCGATTGAGGCCTGATCGCCGAGTTATGCAAATTCCTTTTGATGACGAAGAGGACGATCTAGACGGACCTGGTGCCACCGGAGCTATTATTCTTCTGCCATTAGCACCCGGAGCAAAGTTCAATATCACTAGCGCCATGATTCAGCTTTTACAACTCAAGGGATTATTTGGTGGACTAGCAGGCGATGATCCGAATATGCATCTGATCAACTTTATTTCTACATGCAAGTCATTCGACAATCCTGGAGTTGGACAGAATGCAATTCGATTACGTCTATTTCCATTGTCTCTGTCTGGGGAGGCAACTATGTGGTTGAATGGGCTGACTCCTTCTTCTATTACTCATTGGAGGCAATTGAAAGATGCTTTCCTAGAAAGATTCTTTCCGCCATCCAAAAAAGCACAATTGAGAGATGAAATCAGCAACTTTCGTCAGCTTCCCTCTGAAGCTCTCCACAAAACATGGGAGAGGTTCAAGACGAAGCTAATGCGATGCCCAAACCATCATATGACCAATGTCCACTTGATGGAGATATTATACAGAGCGTTGAATTCGGTGACTAAGCCAGTGGTTGATAATGCAGCAGGTGGATCATTTATGGACCTCACCTTTGTGCAGGCAAGCAATATGCTAGATCGGATGACGAAGCAAAGTAGAGCTTGGCATACCAGGGATTCTGAGGTAGCAAGCTCTACTGTATCTTTTGGCATGACTGCAGAGCAGAGGCGAAGACAAGAAGATCGTGACCAAGACATGGCTCACATGAAAATGCAGATGGATCTTCTTACCAAGCACTTATTATCAGGGAAGACCGAAAAAGTGAAAGTTGTAGCGCTAAAAGGAAGAGACGAATCTGATTCTGAAGCGGAGGCCGACTACTTGAACAATCAGAGGGGTTTTCGTGGGAATGCCCAAGGAAACCAAGGTCGGAACTATTATGATAAATCTGGAAGCAAAGACCAAGGTAGTTGGAAGAAAAATAATGAAAAGAGTGGTTTGTACGTTCCCCCTGGTAGACGTGATACCACCACATCTAATTCTGGGAGTATGGAAGACATGATGGCTAAGTTATTGAAAGGAGTGGAAGCAACGAGCGCAGGAGTTAAGGAGGTGATTGATGATTTGTCCTCCATGAAGAAACTAGTTGATTCTCATTCCACTTCTATCAAGCAAATAGAGCAGCAATTGAGCCAACTTTCAGCAGCATTTAATCAAAGGAAGGCTGGCACTTTACCTAGCGATACTGTGCAAAACCCAAGGAATGATGGGTCATGCATGGCCATAACTACCAGAAGTGGTAAGGTGCTGGAAACTTCAGCAAAAGGCAAGCAAGTGGTTGACGAAGTGGTACGGTTTGATATATGCAAAACAATGAAGCAGCCCAGCGATATGAATGAGTCATCTGTAGCTGATGTTCATTATGAGGATATGAAAGCATTATCTATAGAGAAACAACCTACTGTTGAGCCATTGTCTGCTGTGCCACTGAAAGTTGAGCATGAAGATAATGAAGGTTATGAAGAACTTATGAGTGCTCTAATAGAAATAAAGTCTTATACTCCTAAGAAACCGGATTGTGAACTCAAGAATCGACCAACAACGAATACTCCCTTTGACAAGCCACCAATGCTAGAATCACAAGAGCTTCCCGATTATCTAAAGTATGTGTTCTTGGAAAGTAGAAATATACTTCCTGAGAGAGCAGATGATTTAAGTGAACAGCACGTAGAAGCTCTCATCTCTGCTCTGAGGAGATACAAGAGAGCTATGGGTTGGACTATTGATGATATAATTGGTGACTCTCCGGAGAAACGTATGAGCCAGCTCGAAAAAGATCGCATGCCCACAGGTAAGCCTCATTGTCGTCTAAATCCTTTCAGAAAATGATCCACCATTTACCTCGACGAAGTCTAAGTACTCGAGACTACTACGTCGAGCCACGACAATAAATAAGGCGCTAGATGGGAGGCAACCCATCGTTTTATCGTTTTATCGTTTTATCGTTTCGTCGTTTTAATTTTTTTCTTTTTGATAAATGAAAATCCAAAAATAAGAGTCGTGCCACGACCAAAACTAAGGCGCTTGGTGGGAGGCAACCCATCGTACTAATCGTTTTTATTGTGTTTTGAGCAAATATAGGTGCAAGAAGTATGCAACGAGGAGATTGATTTCAATTGACGATTTGGTCGCATTGTATGGTAAAGTCGGTAAGTTAGGAATGGTGATGCATAAGGCTATGAATTGAGCCTTTCTCACGTCATAATAGGCTTCGAGGAAGGCTAGGCCTTGGTATAAATAGGCCACGAACGATGCACAACCTATTCTATAGCCTAAGGACTCGGAATCTAGTGTGCAATACACTATGCGCCGCCTATTCCTAGGTGTGCTTTTGACTATGCGCCGCCTATGCTATGGCATTTGAGATACTGAGACCAAATGCCATAGGATATGCGCCGCATATGTCTAGATATGCCATAGGATATGCGGCGCATATGTCCCATTATGCCATGGACAATGCGCCGCATATGTAAGTGATATGCCGAGGGATATGCGCCGCATATGCTGTGATTTTGTCCCCAAATCCGATTGTAAATGGGTCATAACCCGACCCATACTCTTCCTATATAAAGGGGACTTGTTTTTTTTACACAACCACATTAGCAACAACCCTAAGGGCGCCGCATATCACTCCAAATCCTCTCAAATTTTTCTTCCTTTGTTCTTCCAATCCACATCAAACTTCTCCACACTCTTCAAGCAAGTAAGTGCTCTCTTATTCTTCATCTATTTATCGTAAGTACTACGTTGCTATGCTTATTACAAAATGCTAAATCATAAGAAATTGGTGGTGATGTTCATGTGTGTGGATAATTGTTGTAAAATCGTGTGATTGAATATATACGTATGGAATTCTTGACTTGTTTCCGACTTGAATTTTGTTTCAATGGCATTGTTATGATACTTGCTGAACATATGTGGCTATGAATATTGCTTGAGAGTGTTGTTTGGATGCTTGCATGATTAACCATCCCGGCCATCGGGATAAGGTTATAGTGACTATCGACGTAGGAGGTAGTGTTTGTTGTATGAATAGCAATTCCATGCGGTAACTCCTATGTTGTAGTGTCGCTATATGCACCATGAAAGACGTCCAAGTGGCTGCTCATAAGTGATGTAATGCTGATTTTCTTGTCGGAATACAATCCTAAAACGTATGTCGACGAAGTCTGAGTACTCGACCACTTTCACTTCACTGATTTGTGCTAACAAGATTAAGTGTGGGGTGGTACCCCTAGTGCTTGAATGTAGATTGTATAAAGTGCGATTGTGCTGCAACTAACATTATTTTTAGTCTCAGGTACAATGGCACCGAAAGCAAGGCAAGGCAAGGAGAAGGCTACCACAACCCGAAAGGATAAAAAGAGAAGCCGAAAAGACCAAGGAGAATCATCTTCAGCACACCTACCACGCAGAATGTTCGGAATCAAATGGGTTCTTGAGGAAGACGCCAAGGCATGGTACAACAGCAACAAAGAAAAGAAATATGTGCACGTCGACTTAATCAACAAGGAGACCTTAGCAAAGAAGGAGCCGCAAATGTTGGCTAAGATAATGGCTCTGAAGCTGGATTTCATCTTCCGTGACATGGGAGAGTGCAATCTTGACTTGACAAGAGAGTTTTATGCCAACTGGTCGCCAAACACAACAGGCAACGAAGTCAAAATTCGGGGCCAAGTGTTACAGCTTACAGCGGATTGGATCAACTCGTTTCTAGGCCTACCTTCGGTCGACACTGCACCATACAAAGAGCTGTACAGCAGGCCTCCTTACAGAGCAATAAGACACACGCTTTGTGGAAGCAGATCAATGGCAAGATGGGGCAGACATAAGGAAACAGGCCGTCACAACACATTCCCCTATGCTCCACTAAATAGGGAAGCAAGAATTTGGATGCGCATTGTCAACTCATGCCTTATTCCTGGGACGCAATACACAAAGATATCGAGAGATAGAGTGTGTTTGGTTTATGCGTTGATGACGAATGTCCCTATCAACTTTGGGGCAATCATTCGATCTACCATGAGAAAAGCCAGACTCCACAGCAGGTCCCATTTCACATTCGGCAATTTGTTGACAGCAATGTTGCGGAAGGAGGATATAGAAGAGGAACCAGCTGACCACAAACTCCCACATACCCCAAAGAAGGTTGACCTCACCAAGGTCAAAGATGCTGAAACAACGCATGGAGTCAACCTTACCACTGCGGAGAGACACGCTCGTGACGAGAGTTTCTTCCGTCATCTCTATGGCATGACACGATTCACTATGATGAGTGGTGGACGTATTCCAACTGCTGAAGAGCTCCAACAGCTGGACCACGACTACCCAATGAACAGACATGCCCGGGAGATGTGTGGAGTGGGAGTATATTTCGAGGAACCTTTTGATGATGACGTGCCAACTGATGATGATAGACGCTTGCCTGATTCTGATGCTGAGGAGAACTCTGACGATGACTCTTACGATGATTCGGACGAAGGGGGTATGACCCCCGACATTGAGGAAGAGTCCGACTAATCAGGTTCTTCGACTTTATTTTCCACTGAGGGCAGTGTCTAGTCTAAGTGTGGGGTGTCGGCAGAATCTGCATGCTATGTTTGTATGTTTGCTTGTTTATTTTGTTTTGAGTCCAAATTTTTATTTTTTTGTGATTTTTTTCGTGTGACATTTTTTTTATTTTTTAGGAGGAAAATTTTTCTAGCTACGCATGAAATTATTTGGATAGGCAGCATGAGATTAGAACAAGAGTATGTGCTACAATTGTGACTATTGAGACATTTAGGCTCTAGTTGTGACTCATTATGTGATAGTGTGTGATTCAATTCCTTAACTTGTTGGGTCGAGAGTCTATATTACTACCAATCAAGTCGACCATGTGCCTTGTGTGTGTGAGGTAATAGTATATTCTATGTATGTGGCTGATGCTAGAACTTGCCTCGTATGTATGCAAAGCGAAAATAAGGAATGTAAGTTGAGGATATGATTTAGGCATTTCTTTGGCAACCTATACATGTTTACCTTCAGTTTTTCCTACCCATGTAAATCATCCTAGTTAAACCCTTTTGAGCCTTTAGCCTATTTCTTTGACAACCTTGTATGTAAGCCTAATCCATTTTTTTTCAAGACCGTAATTTGATCCAAATTCCTAAGTGCTTTAAAGTGAATAAGTCATGTGACAACATAAGAGGAAATTGGGTGAGTATGATGCTTTAAATTGTAAAGGTTCTTGAATGTGTTATGAAAAAGAAAAAAATGCTATCATAGGAGGTACGTTGTGAAAAGAAAAAGGAAAAGAAAGCTGAAAAGTGAGTTGTGCTTAAAATTGAAAAACAAAAGATGAGAACAAGGGTGGAAGAATAAAATAAAGAAAGGTTGAAAGAAAAAAGTGTCATAGATACAAAGTGATGTATTAAAGTGCTTAGGAACCTAGTCACTATTCTTGGCCAAAATAGTCCTACCCGTCCCTTAGCCTACATTACAACCATCTAAAGACCTACTTGATCCTAATCTTAACATTCCGACATTTAGTAGAGTACTACATTAAAGGCAAGCTTATGGTCACTAGTTGCTACATATGAATTTTTTGTGAGAGCGAGAGCAAGGACATTTTGATACCCATGTTTGAAAAATATGCTATACTTGTGAGTGATTATGGGTACTATATTGTGAGACACACATGGTTGATGAGTCTTGGATAGTTGTACATGATTCTATGCACCTTAACGTTTGCATGCGAGTTGATCACCATCACGAGTCTATGCTTGAGGTTAAATTGTTTCTACTTATAATCAGAAAGCTACTCTTCGTTGATAATTGTTGTGCTTGTCTTGAAGAATGTTTTGTGTTGTTGCTGTAAAACCCTAAGTTGATGTTTAGAAGGACATGATATTTTGTTCGAGGACGAACAAAGCTTCAAGTGTGGGGTGTTGATGATAGGCGAATTTACGCGCCTATATCAATATATTTTGCCCATATTCTAGCCTAGTTTTGAGAACTAATTATCTATTTCATGCACTTTTAGTCCTTTTTCCTGTAAATGAGCTAACAAACATGATTAGAAAAGTTTCAGGTATAAATGATGCAAAATACAGCATTTTATGGCTTACTTGACGCAAAAGAAAGCTCACAAACGAAGTAGAAAGGAGCTGGACGCCTAAAGGACCAAATCTGCTGCATGGAAAATCTGTCCCGGGCTAAAACAGCATTTCTGAAGACTTTGGGGACTTACAGACACAAAGCTGGATTTTGACAATGATACATTAACCTAGTACAATTGGGTTATGTATTTCATTAGTTTATTTGGATTAGGAGAATGTTACATTAACCTAGTACAAATGGGTTAAGTATTTCCTTAGTTTAGTAGGATTTGGTTATTTATTTCATTAGCATAGTAGGAGTAGGATAGGAGTATTATAAATACCCTATCATGCTAGAGATTTTAATCAAGTCCTCCCTTAGTGGAGGCAACTCCTCCCTTAATTCAAGAAATTCATTCTTCACTTAATTCAACAATTAATTTTCTTCCATCTCTCTCATCTTCCACCACAAACACTTCTAATCTATTCTTCTATTCTTAAATTCCACAACAAGAGAATCGTTACTTGCTAAGGAATCACCAAAACCACACGCCAAACACCTCTTTTACACGCCATTCACCATGCAAAACGTGATATCCTTCGCATTCATGGGTAACTAAACCTCTTAGTTGGGGTTATGGAAGCCGAATGAGTTACTATCTATTGCTATGAGCTTGTGAGTTCAAGACAAGTATATTGCTTATATCATTACGCTCTTCATCTTAAATCTACATTCTTTGCGGTTTCAAACACATGAACACGCCATTCTAACATCTAACCTGTTCGAGAGAAAGGTTACTTGTCTAGAAAAGAAGACGCATAGACTAACGCCAGTCTAACATTTAACTTGTTCGAGAGAAAGGTTATTTGTCTGGAAAAGAGATAATGTCAAGGTAGTAGGACACCCTTTCCTACTAAAAAGCTAGTGCCGTAACTGGACTAACCTCTTGGAGAATTCGTACCGTTAGACACGCTTTAAGCTCGAGAGAGTTAAAGTGAAATAGTCCTTGTTTAGGTCGAGAGACGCTTGGATTTACCATCGACTACAATTCTCTATAAGCAATTACATGTCAAGACTCTACACACCCATAGCTAATAGAGACGTATACCTCAGAAGGTGGACATAACCCCAACGCTTCAATTCTCATTGTTTACAACTCACGTAACATTCTTTCTTTTTATTTTCAGCTTTTATTTTGTTACTTATTACAATCCCCCCTTTTTTACGAGACTTGCACCAAAAGTCTATTAATTTTACTTACTTGTTGGCCAAGCTATTCCCTGTGGGATCGACACCCAACCCAGGTTGGGTTCTATATTTGCTAACGACCGCTTTACACTCCCACGAGAGCTGTAGATTGAGCGTTATCAATGGTTCCCTTGAGTCATATCAAGTCCAGTGAGTCCAAAACCAAGGAAATTTGTATGGACCAACTTCCTAGGGTGTTATAGTCTCCCCTACTATGATTATTTATCCTCTAAAGAATGGTAAGGGAACGAACAAGTACGAGATAACACGTTAACACACATCAAACTTTCCTCCAACCAAAATAGAGTACAAGAACACAGACCTGGATGAGAAGGTCATCACATACCCCGAGCATAATTTACATCCCAACACCTTTATTCCAACCTCTAACTAAGTTAGAAAACAAATATACAAGAGGAACCATTCCTCACCTTTAACCCTATTAGAAACTAAGATGCAATAAGGAATACATACTCTACGAACGAGTTTCTAGAATAAAGAACCAATGCACATACTTGGATTCCATGTCCTCCTTCGATACCAAATGACTTTCTTAGACCATCAGTTCCACCATGGAAACTTTACCAAAGACATACCTTATTTATTTGCAATCGGTAAATTTATAAATCCAGGATCCTTATCGAGACCTCTCCAAAAGAACAAAGAACCCGAGATACCAACCCCACCTAAAGGAACCTACTAACCAAGGACCATCTACACCTTACCCCATTACAAATACATAGATTCCTTAATGAATCGATCATACTAAAGAGTAATTCCAATTCAACTTCAAATTTACCAAGACACACCACCATGAGAGCTTGATTCTAATTATATATCACCTGCATGTTCAAGCCTATCCAAAGTTAAAAAGAGTTAACTTAGGGCACCAGGCCTTACTCCTTACATCTATACCGAAACACCACTTCGTTTTCATCACTATTATAATATTGAAACCATGAGTAAAGGACATGGACAAACCATATCAAACCACCATAACTGTAACATCCAACCTATAATTAAACATCAAAAATTGTACACTGCTATGTCATGAAAATAATTCATAAAACCATGCTCGATAACATATCTCAAGTACCTAACACAACTACTGGTATATCTACCAATCATAATATTTAAGCTTAGGACTTATATTCCTATGGAATGATCTATCCATTATAAACAAAAGACCCTCATAGACTCCTTTGGCATTCGAAGAGTCATCTACCAAGGTAGAAATAGAAAAATATTAGAGTTTGAAGTAATCTTTGGACCATATCCAAAATATATAACTATTAAACCATGTACACAACAAAGAAAGGAGTTTTCAACATACCAGTATCGGCACCAGAAGAATCCTTGGGCCTCTAAGGGATAGTAATAATATTTAGACAACCCCGACCAATATCAACACCCGAAGTAGCACCCCTTAGTGCAAGAGCTAGAGAAGTAGTAACCAATACCCTATTTTTCCAAGATGGAATCCTTATGGGACACTCTCATTGCATGCGACCCAACTGACCATAATAGAAACACTAATTCATTCCTCCTTTCAATAACCATGGTGTGGATAACCACCAAATCTAAAAACAAAATGGGATGATAAGGATTGGGCTCAACTAGGAAAACCAAAATTGTCACCTCTGACCGGGCCTGTCCCCCTTGAGTTAAACTAGATCCATCTATATTTTTTAGTAGAACAAGTAAGTTTTCATGAATGTTAGATCATTGACAAGACATAATACAAAGACTGAACCAAAGATAATTTAGAGAAGAGTTCAATACCTTAGACTCCATAGCCCAAAAGCAGAATAATAAAGAAAGTGAAACATCCAAAATGCGTTGTAGCCTCCTGATTATAAGTATAGTGCACGACACACCCTAACCAAGACTCTACTTGACATAGCTTTGTAGACACCCCATGACCCTAAAACTTAAAACTCTTTTACCAACTTGACATAACCCAAATCGAGGCCTTATCTTAATAGGTAATCCAAAGCCGAACCAGGATTGGGAACCATCCCCATTTCCTAACCATCCAACAAACACATACCTTGAGTCAGCAAAAGTCTAAATATATAACAAGATAGAGTATCCAACCATGTGGTGACTTTGGAATAAGTTTATATCTGTGACCACCTAACAAATTCCAACCACCCAATAACCTACCAAACAGATGCAGAAACCATAAACCAATCCCGTGATAGTAAGCTAATGGATGCATATACGTAAAACAAAACAATCTATACCTAAGTCCACAATTATCCATACAAAGCCTCTAGACAAAACAAAGAGTACCTAATGAGGAAATGCTCCCGACCATAGCCAAAACCAAAGTCTATGGAAGACAAGAAATATGTAAAGTAAACCATGGCATAAAATAGATGCATTCCAAAATATGGAAGCTCACCATTTCAATCCAACATCAACTATCCCTGAATCTTATCAGTAAGTAGGAGAAGTAGAATGGACGGTTCCTATATAGCGTGGGTATATAGATACCCAAAGACGGGATAACGAGTGATAGCATGCACTTAGGACAAGGATAACATAATGCCATTTACAATGCCAAGTAAAACCATCCATAATTCATACAACCATACACACACACACATATATATATATATATATATATATCCTCGCCGAGAAAGGGAACTATGTTTAGTATGTAGTTAAAACCTTTACATGGGTTATGTAGCTTTGCCATGCTAATTCACCCATGGGGTATATGGGTGCAGCTCCTCCTATTGAAAGGCCCCAGAGCGTGTAGCTATATAACCATGGAAGAAATCCTGGGATGACTAGTACTTTCCCCAAAATGTAGTGTGACATCATGCACATGGTCACTAAGAGCAATCTCACATAGAAAAATATGAGTTTCCAGTTTTGGTCCCCCAAGGACCTCCAACTTCCATGGCCTTGCTACATATCCCCCCATTATTCCATAATTAAAACCATTACCAAGCAACCAATCAATATATTTACCATTAATTAACCAAGTCCATTTAGTAGTGGTATTGTCATACCGACCATACTTGCAAGTACTATTCATAGCCAACCATATATAAGTTTAATGGGACTTCCAAGTTCCCATTTATTTACCATATTAAACCACTTAAGGGATTTGATGTACGCACAAACAAAAAAATTTTCATATCCACCAAGGATTTACCATTTAATCCTTCCAAACCATGTACCCCACAAGCGTAACCATTTTTATAGCCACCAAGTCCTTACTATTTAATCCTTCAAAACTATTTACTCCATTTAAAACCATTTCCATACCATTTTAGACCATGCCAACCATTGAAAGCATTTATATCATTTAAACCATGCAAAACCATCCAAATATATTTAAGGTTCCATTACAAAACCAAACCATGCAAGAGTTATAATGGAAGTTCAACAATAAAGTGAAAACATAATTTGAGGCATTTTATCAAACATGTTGAGGGCATACTTTTACCAAGACAAAAACCAATGAATAAACCCTTATAATTAAGGTTACTTCAGTCCCATTTGTTAAACCATAACTAACGAATAACCACATATGAAAACCATTTACCAAAAAATATGTGAAAATATAGTTTAAACTAAAATCAAACACTATGCATCATGTCCCTCAACATATATTTTGAAAACCACCATTTGTTATCCACATATAAATGTTTAAAACACAATGCATATTTCTTTAGTTTGAACTAACAAAAAGGGAAAGAGTATATGCCATATATATGAAGATTCACGGAAGAAATCGTGACCTTTGAGCCCTTTAAAGAACATATGAAGAAACCCTAGCCTCTAATCTTCAAAAGTGAGTTTGCGAGGGTATTTGAAGTGTTTTAATCCTTTAACAATTGTTATGGAAGGCTACCAAGGGTAATATAATGTGAGGAAATACGATTTTTAATGAAGGAAATATCCAGACTACCCTTTACTTAAAATTAAATATAAGCCACATCCAGGGGTATGAATTAACTATGCCCTTCATATCCTAGGATATGAGTGGTACTCCAACTCGAACCCAAGACCATGTCAAGACTATACCTAGTTATTTATATAGGACTTACACCTCCATACTCATACCTTAAGGGTATGAGGGGTACACTCAATCATACCCACCAACCGTACCATAGGCAGATTCCATAAGACAAGGATAATCATGCACTATGCGATTGCCTTACACCACTCGTATGCCCCTATATGATTCGTACCTTACTAAGAAATATTTTTGGAAGTATTAAAGAAAACCATACTAACTAGGGTATGAGTTAACCCTAAATCCATCAATAAATTTATATTCAATGGTACAAATGGTACCTTAAGTCGTATCAAGTCTAGTGAGTCCAAAACCAAGGAAATTTCGAAAGGGTTAAATTCCTGAAGTGTTATACCATAGTGAACCAAGTAAGTCTTATAGGTATATCCCTATGCTAGTTTCTAATTCAAATAACTTATCTTATAAAAGAATAAGAACCTTACTCTATTTATCCCAATTTTCTATCCGCTAGTTCCCCCATCGCTCTCCCTCTTGGGGGCTCACAAGATAATAATTGATTTATTGTAAGGGTCATAAATCATTAAAATAGTAATTAAAAGGATAAATAAACAAATAAAATAGGATAATAAATCAAAACAAACTCAATTCAAAGTAATCATAATTATGTTCTTGGCTTTCACCCTAAAAAGGGGGCATTTAGCCACTAATGGACATAATTGTAATTGCAATAAATGAATACTTAATATAATACATAAGGAAACTAAAATAAAGAAATATAAAGACTATTTTAAGTGTTTATAATACCCTATTAAATCCTCCCACGTATCCATGGTGAATAACAATAAGCTAAAGTGTCCTATTTATAGGGGCAAAATTTTGATTGGTACGAGAATAAGCTCAATGGTGCGTTGCTTAGTACAAGGTAATGAGGAGTGTTGTATCTTTATTTATTCCATAAAATAAGGTGTTTTTCTGCCCTTTATTGCGAGGCTTCACTGGAAATTGCATTTTATGCCTACACTTTGCCTTGTGCATTTGTCATCTATCCCAAGCCTTTTAGTGTTGTTTCCACTTGATTTCAAGATTGTATATCCTACATATATCATAAAAATAAACTTATAAAGAATTTTATATCTTCAAATACCACAATTTAGAGATCAAAACTACACAACATCATTAACGGTCAATAGAAACTCAAGAACTAGTGTCGTCCTATTAATCTTCAACTTAGTATTTTTACCCTAGAAGTGATCCAATTGAACTTTGAACACTTTGAACAAGTTATTACACACTTAAACAAATAATATAACCTTAGTAACCCATTACGCATGTTATAATCCATTGCAATAGACTAGAACAGCACCTAGCTCAAGCTAGTAACACAAGTTTTTTATTTGAACTCCAAGTAAACAAATTAAGTACAAACCTATTTGAAAGATTCCTTAAACATTGTAATAACTTAATTAATCACTTATATGCTAAATTATATCATCATTATCATATTAATCACATAATTTGTCCTCAAAACAAGGCTAAATAAGCTAGGATAACAATGCTAATGTGCATAAAATCACCTCAGATCAGCAGTGATAGATAAGTATACTAGAGAAATACAAGTATTTGTAGACATATTTGAAAATTTTAATGAGTGCATGACTGTGTGAGGTCCTAGCACCCAACTTCTTGAGGAGTTGGCTACTTGAAGTTCAGAGGTTTGATCTTTATCTTAGATCCATATTTTAATCGACTCTGCAGTTATTCCAGCTTTTACACAACCTTTACCTTAAACTCCAACTGTGGTATTTAATCTCTTTTTGAATGATGATGTGGTCCAATTTATTGGGGCTAAGAAAGGTCATGAGAAGGAGCTATACGATTGGACAATGTACTATCAACATGCTATGTAAGGGTAGCCCAGGATTAAGTTATGTCGACTTTGATTGATGAGCGGAGGAACGTCGATATAACAGCCGGTGCCTTTTCTTGTCTCGCACCAACACTACCTCTTCCAGTTGAAATATATCATGCCATATGGGGGAGAGTCTAATTCAAACTCCTAAAGAGTCCCAGGTATGTCTTCAACCCCTCTTTTTATTATATTTATACACTAGGAACAATGCATTATCTTTGGTTGGTAGGAGTACACCAAAGTTGAAGATTTTTTTCATGTTTGTTTTCCCATCGTTGCGTTCTCCTTTAACCAGTATGTTTAGTTTGTGTTTGTGTTTGTGTCATTTATTACTTTATGTATTATTTTTGTTTAATGATGAGAAATAACAACTTTTTCAATGTTTTGTTTGTTCTTAAGCATTTAAAAAGAAATAAAACCCCTCTAAAATTTTGTTAATTGTGTGATATAAATATATGTGTGACTATTATTTGAATCTTGTTATGGCATTAGGATTAGCGACAAAATAATCATAGCTTAGCATTCCATGAACCAGATAGGTAGTAGTCATTGATATAACCCACTACCATATATATGTGAGGCCTCTACCCAATTCCGTTTGGGCATTTAATTCAGAACTTATCTGGTTAGTATTTCCTAGGTTGTAGGTTAGTTGGTTATGATGTCATCATAGTCCATCTTTGACTTTGTCTATTTTTAGCCTAAATAACCATCCAAATATGAATAAGTATCTCTTGACTCCTTATTTGAGACTACATTGACCAATTTTATTGGTTTTCACCTTCCCAATAGATTACAATTAGCATATTTTGGCCTTGGTCCCTCCTTACACACTGTGTACCTCAACTCAGGCAAATAGTATAAGTTGAAGATGGCTATCAAAGGTGTACATAGTTTATATTTGGTATACAGAAGAGTGTTTAATGTAAAATAAAAGAAGAGTGAGGTTGGGTATGGTAGAGATAAAAAAACAGAAAATAAAGAAATAAAAAAAATCAAAAAAGAAAAGAAAAGAGAATAAATGAAAAGCAAAAAAGAAAACCAAAACTAATTTGAAAAATCAATAAGGGGGAAAGGTGGTATGAAGAAAATAAGAATGATGGAGAAGTGGAGACAAAATGTAAGTGTAGTGTCAAGAAGGCTGAGTCACTATATCCCAAATATACCATACCTTCCCCAAAGTCTATATTATATGCAGAGTAAAGTGCTATAATGATCCAAGTCCAATGTCCATATAATTAAGGTAAAGAAAATAAGGGAAAGCCTATGGTGTTATGTGAAAATTGATAGGAACTTATTTTATGAGCATGAGTGTCTTCGCATAGTCCCTCACATTGACATGGTATGATACTGCGAGAGTTAGGACTTCTTTCTTAAGGGTACATGGGTTGTTTTGTTAACTGTTTCTTTATTCGAGTAGTGTAAATTGCATATTTTATTGATTATTTTCTACTAATGTAATCCCATTGCTTTATTACTTTGGGTTATACTTTTTTCCACATAGATCCATATGGTGGTGTTGAAAAGTTTGAAATATGAGGGAGTAAGAGTTTTCGAGCTGAAATTGGGTTGACTAGCATAGGGGCCTTAGGGTTCTCTTAGTTAATCATCAGTGTCTTTGTTATGTGTAAGTTTCCTAAGGACGTGCAAATGTTTAAAGTTGAGTGTGTTGAAATTTCATGGATTCATGGCACTTTGGATGCTTAAAATTGGTAATTTATATAAGTACTTTGATTCTTTTTGTTAGATGTGATGTGCTTTTATGTTTTTTTTCAAAGGAAAACAAAGTTAGGAGCAAAAGAGAAGAAAAAAAGTCAAAGTTGTAGAGGACCCACTAAGTGGGCATAAGTGGGACTTACACCCTCTGTAAGTGCCATCATAAGTAGCAGAGAAAAGAGTTCTGAAAGCTCTAAGTATTCCAAGTTATACTAAGACCTACAAAGGATTATGTACAGTTACGACTATCATAAGTGCCCTCATAAGTAGAAGATCTAAAGTTGCTAATTTTCTTTGAGACCTATAACCCACCTAGGGTTCGAAGGTAGTTCCCACAACCCATAGGTGGATCAATAAATAGGTGCCAATATCGAATTTAGATTTTTTTTAGGTTAGGATTTTTAGGTTTATGATGTATCCTATAATTACCCTATTGATTTCTTGTTATTAAGTTACACACTCTTTATACTTAAAACATTATATTGATTCTGATATACTTTTGATCTTGGAATCTTTTTTCTTTGTTTTTACTGTTTGCGATTAATTTTAGATTCAAGTTTTCATTCTTAATTTGATAGTGACCGCATTATTCTTTCTTAGAGGTGTAATTTTAAGCAATATTAAGAGCCCCAATACACAAAAATGATAAAGGTAGAGAAATGAAATAAATTACACCTATCATGGATGAATTTCAATTCACATGCCTAACATGTCTGATCGAGAATGAGTTTGAATAGGTCCAAACTCAGACTAAACATCTGATTACCAACACAGATACCAAATGCACTTATTATGACCAAAGGTATTGCAATACTATGAAACTAGTCTAAAAGAGCTAAAATATTATTAATGCCATGTCGGGACACTCTTTGGACGAATGACCGATCTATCTGTAGTCTTAGAAAATCCCAAAAGCCCTAACCTTGTGGGAAACATGAGCTGACCCTAACTGTTTGACCAACTAATGTCGAGGTCACTCCCTACTGAAATGATCATCCTACTCACAACCATAACATATCTTAGGAACCTTAGGCTAGTGGGAACATAAGATAACTTTGTCTGAACAACCAGCTCGTGTATGGGGAACTCCCTAGCTGAATGACCAATCTCGCCATAACAACAACAAGCTCTAAAAATACTCTAAGGTGCTGGAACTATGGATCTAGGATGGCCAGCACAACTTGAAGACCCATATTGAATACTCTGCAAGGTCTGATGAGAACTCTGCTTACTGTGATCACCACAAATAATCTAAGAGATGAGATGCTACATATGTAGAACCGATAGGTTGCAAATAAAGCTGACCTCTTTTTTGAGAATCCTTCCTCTTGGATGAAATATCAATAGAACTATAATTATCGTATGGCCTCTTACCACTATCTTTATAAGTCTTTATACATGCTCTCTCTATGGCCTATGCATAGTCAAAAACTCATGAGTAAGAAGACCAAGCTGTTATCAAATGCCCTAACACCAAAAAGAGTGGAAAAGATGATCCTCTAATAAATTCATGAACCATGTCATGCTCTAAAGTATATATCATAGGAATAAGCTTGGCCCACTCAATAAACCCAATCTCAAATTTCAAAACTGTTAAGGAACCCTGTTGAACGCCAATAAACAAACTCTAGCCTGAGAACTGCTCGAAGAGCCAAATTTCATCCCTGGTTGTGATGTATTTACAAAAATACTTAGGATCCCCACTTCTAAATCTCAAAAGGCTTAAGTGGTCACAAACTCCACCTGAGTCTGGACTATCCCCCAATCCTCTAGCTGATGCTGAAAATCTTTGATATCTATCCTTGACTCTCTATTTTGATGCTACACTAAATCTCTGGAAATGCATGCCGAAGTACCATCTACATCTACCAACAACCTTGCATCATCCATCTAGGAAAAAATAGAGTCAAGGAACGTGATGGAGGAACATAGAAATACAGACACATGATAAGGAGTTGTAAGACCCTGCAAAATTCTTTGCTTAATTCTATCCTTTAAGCTTGCTAAGGGGTCCCATACTTAGAAAATTCTAGATTAGTATTTAAACTTAGTATTATTTTAGCCCTCAAAATATGGTAATCTTTTTCTTGCGACCTTTCCAACCTTTAATGCTGATATTTGAGTTAATTTATAATCAAGAATGTCAAAGGTATTTCTGAACAAGTTTTACATTTTTCGGACCTTGTTTAGATCATGTTCAAATGACTAAAATAGTGAGTTAACATGATCTTGATGTGTCGCGTCGTCCATCGCATCGATAGATAATTTTTTTCCTAAGATTAGTGCAATTTCCAATGAATCGATGCAGACTCAATGCGGTGCATTGGCTATCGTGTTGATGCCAAGGATGTAGTGTGTCAGCCTACTCATCAATGATTCAATTTTTCTATAATTAAAAGGCCGCATCCTCAGGGCTAATTAAGTATTTTTCCCATGCCCTTCATCCCCCATAACACAAAATTTAGTCCTCTTTTACCAAGTTATATTCATTCTTTCACAAATTGCTCAAGAAGGTGAACTAAATTTAAATTCAAGGCTCAATACTCCACCGTAATTTTCTAGAATTCAACAACTAAGGCATGTAAAGTGTTTATCTTAGGTTTCCTTCCACCCTTGGAGTCCAAGAAACTCATTTAAAGTTCATGTAGAATGATTTCATAATTTTCTTGATTTGAATTAAAGTGTATTCATAATTTATTACAAGATTTATGCAAAGTTAATCGATATGTGTGATTTATTATGTGAATTCATGTTAAAACTCTTGGAATTGTGTAATTGGGATTGAATCATGATGCCTATATGTTGTTTTAGTGTTATGTGCATATATTAGCCCCACAAGTGTTTGATGAATTGACCATGTGAAATTATATCATGTTAGCATATATGCAAGTGTTTGCTTGAATGCTGAAATGAATGAATTAGCACTAAGTAGTTAGTTACCATGTCTCAAGATTATGTCATGTCTTTTAAGTTTATGCTATCGAATCCTGAGGGTATTTAATACTCGACAATTTAGTTGCTTGTCTAGATCCATGGTCAATCATAGAGTAGAATCAATCCTGTCTAAATCAATAGAATTCAATCAGTTACAAATCTTAGAAAAACTCGGTGAACTCAAAATTAGTCCAACTCAGTTCAGTAAAATCAGTTCTATTTAGATATGCGGTATGATTAGTAACAATTTAATCTAGCCAAGTATAGTTTAGAATTCAGTCCAGTATTTATTCAGTTGGAAGTTGTCGAAAGTTGCTGATTTATCTCTTAATTGTGCTCTTTTGAATGGCAGAAAGAATCTTTCTAGGAAAGCGTCTTTTAATTACCTCCAATTTATAATAGAATCTGGAGTCAGCCCGTTCAACCATAGAGTTGCCTCCCCAGATAGAGACAATGGAAATAAGCGCAATCAAATTGCATTCTGTCCAACGCCAGTATTGTTGAATGACTTGCATATAGAGATAAAGTTGACCAGATGCATATTCGTATCATCCCTTGCGAGTCCACCAAATAATCCCTTGAGTTGCAGTAACTGAATCATGGTGCTAGTGATATTAAACTTAGCTTCGGGTGCCAATGGTGGAGGGATAATGGCTCATGTGGCACCAGCTCCATCAAGATCATCATCATAATCATCGAACGATATTTGGACAGCTCGGCGTTCAGGCCTAAATCTGGCTTAACGATCTCTTCTATTTGTCGGTATCGCCACCTCAGCATCACGCCTAGGATTTAGTAACTCATCAACACCCAAGTCCTCATCATCAGGATTTGCTGCTCGTCCTCGGTTATCAATATTCTGTTGATGCACTTGAGCAACGGCCAACGCAGCTAATCTAGCCTGCTCCTGTTGAGCAGCCCTTCTGTCAATTTCTCATTGTGCCTTCATCCTTCTAATAAGTTGTGTTTCAGGATTTATGGGTAATAATGGTTGAACAGAACTTCGAGTATTGGGTATGCACTGAACAAAAACCTGCGGAAAACAAAAACATTAACTAAAAGTAAAAAATAAGAATCTTTGACCAAAGGATCTAGTAATTATCACAAACTTAGTTGACAATCGTATTCCCCGGCAACGACGCCAAAATTTGATAACGCTCAAACTATAGGTCTTGTAAGAGTGTAAGAGATCATCGTCAAATATAGAACCCAACTAGGTTGGGTGTCGAATCCCACAGGGAATACTCGATCACTAAGTATTGCAACTATTAATAGACAGTTGGTCAGAAACTCTTCAAAAAAGGGGGGGGGGGTTATGCGTGAAGTAAAAGTATTAAAAATGGAATGTTTAGTAGGTTTTAATAAATGAGAATTGTAAGTTAGGGTTATGTCCACCTTATGAGTTCTACGTATATATTGGCAATGAGTTTTGCAGAATTTAGACATGCATGCGCTTATAGAGATTTGTATTCTATGGTAAATCCAGGCGTCTTTCGACCATCAAGGATTATCTGACTTTAACTCTTTCGAGCTTAAAGCGTATAACTAATGGTACGAATTCTCCAATACGTTAATCCAGTTACGACACTAACTTTTAAACAGGGGTTGGTAGCCCTATTTCCTTGTCCTTCTCTCTTTTCCAAACATGTAACTTTTTCTTTCGAACAAGTTAATGCTATACTGGCTTAGTCTATATGTTTGCAACCAAAAGAATTTAAATTAAGATGAAGAGAGTAATGATATAAGCAGCATATGTGTCAAGAATTCAAAAACTCAAAGCAATAGATAGTATCTCATAAGGCTTCCACAACCCTAACAGAGAAGTTTAGCTACTCATGAGTGCAACGGAAATCACAATAGACATCATCATAATAACAATTTCACGAGAAGTATGTAAGTGGCGTCACTTGTGGCGTGAAATCCTTGCTAGTAGAATTTCTCTTATCATGAAAATTAAAAGTCGAATAGATGAAGAAAAATGTCAACAACGAATTTAAGAATAGAAGAGAATAAGAATAAATTGAAAAAGAATGAATTGAATTGGATTGATGGATGGATGGGTGAATGGATTGAATGCTGAAAAATTCAGCAAATAAGGGTTTTTATAACACCCTTGTGCTAGTCCTACTGAAATAGGGTTTTAATCCTTGTCCAATTGAAATAGGGTTTTTATCCTTGTCCTAATCCTACTAAGTTACTGCTGATCCCCCAAGTCTTTAGAAATGCTATTTTTGCCCGGGACAAGTTCTCCATGCATCACTTTCAGTCCACCAGTTTCCAGAAGCTGCCTTCCTTCTTACGTTGAAGTATCCTTTGGCGTCCAACAGTCCATAAAATGCTAAAATATTCATCATTTATAACTGAAAACTTCCTAATCACATTGGTTAGCTCACTTATAGGAAAAAAGGACTAAAAGTGCAGGAATTATATATTTTGTCCTTAAAACTTAGCTAAAATATGGGTAAATTAGGGTGCTTTAGGCGTGTAAATTCACCTAACATCAGTCAACTAGATGATTACATCCCACAGTCTTAGTTTCAGATTCAGTCTCAGTATGGAACTTAGTTCAGTTCTATAGATTCAGGATTGTCAGGCACAGTCTCTTATCTCAGTACAGGACTCAGTATATTTCCACAAAATCAAGACTATCAGATATAGTTATTCAATTACTAGTAATCCAGTATTTAGTGTTATTATGATCTCAGTATTGTTTACATATTCATGTATGTACTCTTATTCAGACATAATCCTGATATTTAGTTAGTATTGTTCATGCATATGAACCAATGCATTTCAGCCTACTTCACTGAGCATACTAGTACATTCAAGTACTGATGCATGTTTTTCTTTTGTGCTATGATGTCTTATATCTTATGTTCAGACACATGGGCTCCCAAGCACCCTTAAAAGTGCTGAGTCTCAACATATAGAGTTAGTGGTCAGTCCTTATAGTTTGAGGGCGCGATTATTTATTTTAGCATTTCAGTTTATTTTCAGTAGTCGGAGTTAGTTGGGGACTTGTCCCATCAACTTCACAGTTTAGACAGTTTAGAGGCTTTTCAGACTTAAGTATTTTTAAATAGTTATTAAGTTTTTAGTATTGATGTTCAGTTTTCGTATTGTGATACCATATCCAGTATTATTTGTAGTATTCAACTTTATGTCCAATTTTTCACCTAATTTCTGCATATTTTAGTATGATTGTTATTTAGTTATTAAAGTAGGTACTAGTCATGGGTTAGCTTATGGTCCTTCGAGATTACAAGCACCATATAGCATTTGGGGTACAGACTCAGGGCATTAAAACTTGGTATCAGAGCCTAAAGTTCAATTGAGTTCTAGAAAGTTTTAAATCTACATCTAGTATAGTCTTGTGTAGGGATGTGTTGCACGTCACACTTATTGACATGAGGCTACAAGATTTTTTAAGAAAAGTTTGCCTTCTTTCACTATTCATGTCTCTGTCTAATCTATTTTGTTTTGTTTATAGAAATATACCTCCAAATAGGACTAAGGAAAGAGGAATAGGAGATCAACCAAAACCCCATCCCATCCATCCAAATCTACTGGATGAACACGTCTCCCACACTGAGTTTAGAACAGTCTTCACCATCCTAGCTCATTCTGTGGATGCTCAGAATGAATTCCCAGCTACCATTTTGACCAATCCAGTGGCCAATACTACTGCTGCCAGGATTCAGGACTTTGACCAAATGAAGCCTCCATTGTTTACAGGGTCGAAGTCAGATGAGGACCCTCAAGAATTTCTTGATCAGGTGCAGAAAGTTACTGATATTATAGGGGTAATTATTTTTAAGAGTGCTGAGTTTTCCATATATCAAGTAAAAGATGTGTCTTACTCATGGTTTAAACCATGGAAGGCAGAGAGGGTCATAAATGTAGGGCCTATAGAATAGGAGGAGTTTGCGACTTCTTTTCTAGATAGGTTCTTTCTATTGGATTTGAGGAAAGCGAAGGCTCTAGAATTTATCAATCTAAATTAGGTCAATATGACAACGAAAGAGTATTCTCTCAAGTTTACTTAATTAGATAGATATGCTCCCCATATGGTTGGAGACAGCAGATGTTGAATGAATAAGTTTATGTAAGGGGTGTCTACAAGGAGTGTAGGACCACAATTTTTATTAAGGATATAGAGATATCCAAGCTCATGGACCATGTTCAGATAGAGGAGGCCAATCATAAAGAAAATAAGAGAGAAAAAGAGAGCTAAAATAGGTAGTTTCAACTTCACTCAGCCTAAATCAGAGAGTGGGAATTGTTCTCATTTCTACCCAAAATCTTTAGTCCTAGGTCTTTCCTCAGCTAGTGCTCTTGTGCCTAAATTCAGAGATGGCAATAGTGATAGGTCACCAAGACCCTAAATCCCAAGACAGTGTTAGCAGTGCCTGAACCAATCCCCTTTGTCAGAAGTATGGCAGAAACCACCAGGGTATCTGTAGAGCTGGTAGTGATGTGTGTTTCGAGTATGATAAGCCTTGCCACATAGTCTGGGATTATCCCCAATCAGGTTCTCAAGTTCAGTATAACTGTCCCCCAGCTCCGTTTGGTCGCCCGAATTAGAAGGGTACCGCTTCTAGTGCCACTAGTGGGCAACGCTAAAACAGACATTGTGCTCTTCAATCCTGATAGGATCATGAGAGTTCTCCTAATGTGGTCACTGGTATGGTACAAGTTTATCATTTCTATTTTTATGCTTTGCTGAGCTTCTTTGTCCTTTGTTACTCCTTATATAGCTGTTGATTTTGAAGTTAGTCCTAAAATCCTAACAGAGCCTTTATCAGTCTCTACCATAATAGGTAAATCTATCATAGCTCAATGGTTATACAGGAACTGTCAAGTTATAATATCTTAGAAAGTCATTTTAATAGACTTTGTTGAATTACAGATGACTAATTTTGATGTCATTCTCGGCATGGATAGGATTCATTCCTACTATCTTTAGTCGACTGTAAAAATAGAATTGTCCAGCTTTAGTTTTTGAATAAACCCAAACTAGAGTAGAGGGGTAATACTTCAGAACTTAGGGGTCAACTTATTTCTTACCTTCGGGCTAGAAAAATAATATCTAAGAGATGTGTCTACTATCTCATTCAAGTCCAGAATTCTAATTCAGAAACCCCTTCTTTTGAGTCAGTGTTAGTAGAATGTGAATTCCCAGATGTGTTTTCTGATGATCTTCCTGGATTTCCTCTTGAAAGGGAAATTGATTTCGAAATTAATCTTCTTCCAGATACTAAGCCCATATCTATTGCTTCATATAGAATGGCTCTAGCAAAACTCAAAAAATTAAAAGAGCTATTAAAGAATCTCCTAGATAAGGGATTTATCAGACTCAGTGTGTCCTCATGAGGTGTACTAATGTTATTCGTCTGTAAGGAAGATGTTTCCCTCAGAATATGTATAGACTATCGTCAGCTAAATAGAATCACGGTCAAGAACAAGTATCCACTTTGCAAAATTAATAAATTGTTTGACCAACTTCAAGGTGCTAGTTATTTCTCTAAGATAGACCTAAGATCAGGCTATCATCAACTCAGAGTCAGGGAGTGTAATATCCCAAAAATAGCTTTCAAAACTCGATATGGTCACTTCAAATTCTTTGTCATGTCCTTTGATCTTACCAATGCCCCAGAAACTTTCTTGGACTTGAGAAATATTTGTCATAGGCTTCATAGATGACATTTTTGTCTACTCTCACAGTGAACATGATCATGCATACCATCTCAAAATAGTATCACAGACTCTCAAAAATCATCAGTTATTTGCTAAATTCAGTAAGTGTAAATTTAGGCTAAGGTCAGTAGCTTTCCTTAGCCATATAGTTTCTGGTGATGGCATTAGAGTTGATCCCCAAAATACCAAAGTTGTGAGAAACTAGCCCAGGAACATCTCTCCATTAGATATCAAGAGTTTCTTCGATTTGGACAGCTATTACAGATGGTTCACTGAGGAATTTTCATCTATTATATCCCCTATATCAAGATTGACTCAGAAAGTTAAATTCCAGTGGTCAGATTCTTATGAGTAGAGTTTTCAAGAGTTGAATACTCGACTTACTACGGATCCAATTTTGACCTTACCAGATGGTTCAGATGGATTTATGGTGTATTATGATGCCTCCTAATTTGTCTTGGGGAGTGTTATGATGCAGAGAGGTAAGGTCATAGCTTATGCCTCTAGGCAACTCATAAGAAGAACTATCCTACTCATGTTCTTGACCTAGCAGCAGTAGTGCTTGCCTTAAAGATTTGGAGGCACTATTTAAATAGATTTCATGTGGATGTGTTTACAGACCACAAGATCCTACAGTATGTATTCTCTCAAAAAGACGTAAACCTCTATCAGAGAAGGAGATTGGATTTGTTGAAATACTATAATATGAGTACTTTGTATTATCCTAGAAAGGCCAATGTACTGTCCAACACTATCAACAGAATGTTTATGGGTAGATTTACTCATGTCAAGGACAGTAAGAAGAAGTTAGCTCAAGAAATTCATCAGCTAGCCCAACTAGGTGTCCGCTTAGTCAATTCAACAGAAGGTAGTGTATGAGTGCAGAGTAGTTCAGAATCATCCCTAGTTTCTGAAGTAAAGGAAAATTAGGATAGAGATCAAAAGGTAGAGGTTTTATCCTAAGGGGGAGATGGTTTTTTGCATTGTCAGGGTCGACTATGAGTGTCAGGCATAGATAACTTAAGGTAGCGAATTCTTATAGAAGCTCATGGTGCGCGCTACTCTATTCATCCATGGTCTACTAAGGTGTACCATTCAGGCTTTAGAGGATATGTTGCGAGCATGTGTGATAGATTTTAAAGGTAGTTGGGATGACCACTTGCCTCTGATTGAGTTCTCATACAAAAACAACTATCATTCTAGTATTTATATGGCTCTATTTAAGGAACTTTATAAGGGGGATGTAGATCTTCTATTGGTTGGTTTGAAGTGGGTGAGGCCGCAGCCATTGATCCTGACTTGGTATTTGATACCATGGAGAAAGTTAAGATGATCAGGGAAAGGCATAAGATAGCCACAGAGCCAATAGAAATTGTACACAGATGTGTTCAGAAAGGATCTCGAGTTTCAGATTATAGACTTTGTGTACTTGAAAATCTCTTCTATGAAAGGAGTGAAGCATTTTGGTAAGAAGGGGAAGCTCAGTACCCGATATGTCGGTCCTTACCCAATTCTCAGCCATTTTTGAAAGCTAGCGTATGAGCTTGAGTTTTTTGTAGATCTATCTTCAGTCAATCCAGTGTTTCATGTCTCCTTGCTACAGAAATGCATAGCTAACCCATCAGCTGCAGTTCCCATAGAGGGCATAGATGTTCAAAACATACTCTCTTATTAAGAGATTCCAGTCAAAATCCTTGATTATCAGATTTGCATACTGAGGAACAAAGAAGTGCCTCTAGTCAAATTTCTTTGGCGTAATCAGTCCGTTTAGGGAGCTACTTGGGAATAAAAAATAGATATGCAGACCAAGTATCCTGACCTTTTCTCCGCAAACTCAGATTCAGTTCAAGGTAATAGCCTTCCTTAAGCTTATTCATTTTTATGTTCAGGTTTTCCATTACGAATATGGTATCAGTTACCATTGCATATTCAGTCATATGTTCATGAGTCTGATCAGTCATGTATTCATGCATCAGATATGCATGTTCAGTATGAAATTTAGTATGTCAGTAATGCCAGTCAAATAATCATGTTTTAGATGTTCATATTCAATAAGTAAGTTCAGTTTATCAGTGCTCTTAGCTTAATCAGTCTTATTTGAGGATGAATATTCCCAAGGGGGATATTGTAAGTCCCCGCAAAATTTTTAGCTTAATTCAGTCCTTTAAGATTGCCAAGGGGTCCCAGACATAAAAATTCTGGGTAAGTATTTAGACTTAGTCTTATTTTATCCTTTGAAAGTTCGCAATCTTATTTTGAAACCTTTACATCTATTAAATGTGTATATTTGAGTTAATTCATGATCAGGAATATCAATAGGTGTTTCTAGACAAGTTTTGGATTTATCAAACATCATTTAGATCATGTTCAAATTACCATAATAGTGAGTCAATGCGATCTTGATGCATCGTGTCGTCCATCGACGAATAATTTCACTCAGCCTAGTGCAATTTCCAGTGAATCGATGCAGACTTGACACGATGCATTGGCTATTATGTTGATGCCAATGATATGATGTACCGACCTGCGCGTAGAGGTGAGTCCTCATAGTTCGAGGACATAATTATTTATTTCAGCATTTCAGTTTATTTTTAGTAGTCGAAGTTAGTTAGGGATTTATCCCATCAACTGCACAGTTTAGACAGTTTAAAGACTTTTGATATTAGAGTATTTACAGACAGTTGTTCGGTTTTCAATATTGATGTTCATCTTTGGTATTGTGATACCATGTGTCTACCATCTTGTTTGAGTCCAAGACTCTATTTCACAAACCCCTACACTTGAATCAGTGTCAGTAGTATATGAATTCCCATATACATTTTTGATGATCTTCTGGAGTTTCTCTCGATAGGGAAATTGATTTCAAAATGGATTTTCTTTCAAATACTCAGCCCATATCTATTCTGCCATATAGAATGGCTCCAGCAGAACTTCAAGAATTAAAAGAGCAGTAAAATGATCTCTAGATAAGGGATTTATCAGACCCAGTGTGTCCCTGTGGGTGCACCAATTTTATTCATTCATAAGAAAGATGGTTCCCTCAGAATGTGTATTAACTCTGATCAGTTAAACAAAATCATGATCAAGAACATATATCTACTTCCAAGAATCGATGACTTATTTGTCCAACTTCTGGGTTCTTGTTACTTCTCTAAGATTTACCTTAGATTAGGCTATCATCATCTTAGAGTCGGGGAGTGTGACATCCTAGAAATAGCTTTCAGAACCCAGTATGGTCACTTCCAATTCGTAGTTATGTCCTTTAGTCTTACTAATTCCCAGCAGTTTTCATGGACTTGATGAATCGTGTGTTCAAGCAGTACTTGGACATGTTCATCATAGTCTTCATAAACAAAATTCTCATCTACTCTTGTAGTGAACATGATCATGCAGGCCATCTTAGAATAGTATTTCAGACTCTCAAAAATCATTAGGAATTTGCCAAATTTAGTAAGTGCAAATTTCAGCTAAAGTTAGTAGCTTTCCTCATCTATATCATTTTCGGTAATGGCATTAGAGTTGATCCATAAAATACTGAAGTAGTAAGAAACTAGCCAAGGCTTATCTCTCTATCAGATATCAGGAGTTTCTTAGGTTTGGAAAGCTATTACTGATGGTTCATTAAGGTATTTTCACCTATTACATTCCCTATGTCTAGATTGACTCAGAAGAAAGTTAAATTCCAGTGGTCATTCTTATGAGAAGAGTGTTCAGGAGTTGAAGACTCGACTCACTACGGCTCCAGTTTTGACCTTACCATATGGTTTAGATGGCTTTGTGGTGTATTATGATGCCTCCAGAGTTGTCTTGGGGTATGTTCTGATGTAGAGAGGTAAGTTCATAGCCTATGTCTCTAGGTAGCTTAAACCCCATAAGAAGAACTATCCTACTCATGATCTTAAGCTAGCAGCAGTAGTGTTAAAGATTTGGAGGCACTATTTGTATGGAGTTCATGTGGATGTGTTTATAGACCACAAGAGCCTGCAATATGTATTCTCTCAGCATAACCTAAACCTCCATCAGAAAATGTGGTTGGAGTTGTTGAAAGACTATGACATGAGTCTTTTATATCTATCGGGAAAGGCCAATGTAGTGGCTAATGCTCTTAGTAACATTTCTATGGGTAGTATTACCCATGTAAAGGATAGTAAGAAGAAGTTAGCTCAGGAAATTCATCAGTTATCCCGACTTGGTGTCCGCTTAGTCGATTCAACAGAAGGTAGTGTATGGGTGCAGAGTAGTTCAGAATCATTCCTGGTTTCTAAAGTAAAGGAAAAATATTCTAGAAATCCTAGTTTGGTCAAGCTGAAAGAACAAGTCAGAGATCAGAAGGTAAAAGTTATCTCCTAAGGGGGAGATGGTGTTTTGCATTGTCTAGGTAAACTATATGTGCCAGGCATAGATGACTGGAGGCTGCAAATTCTTGCAGAAGCGCATGGTGAACGCTACTCTATTCAACTAGGGGCCAGTGAGATGTACCGTGATTTGAGGGAGATCTATTGGTGGAGTGGGATGAAGAGAGATATTGTAGAGTTTGTGGCTAAGTGCTCGACATGTCAGCAAGTTAAGATTGAGCATCTGAAGCCTAGTGGGTCCATACAGGGGTTTAGCATTCCCACCTAGATATAGGAAGATGTGAACATAGACTTTGTGACGGGTTTTCCTTATACTCGTCGTTAGCATGATTCTATTTGGGTCATTGTAGATAGGATAACAAAATTAGCTTATTTCCTACCATTACATACCTTTTACTCAGTCGCGGATTATGCCAAACTCTATATTAGGGATTTGGTCAGATTACAAGGTGTTCAATTGTCAATCATCTTAGATAGAGGTACCCAGTTCACCTCTCATTTCTGGAAAGCATTCTAAAAAGGTCTTGGTACCTGAATTCTCCTCAATACAACTTTTCACCCTCAAATAGATTGTCAAGTAGAAAGAACCATTTAGACTTTAGATGATATTCTTTGATTATATGCGATTTATTTTAAAGGTGGGTGGGATGACTATTTTCCTTGGATTGAGTTCTCATACAATGGCAACTATCATTCTAATGTTCTGATAGTTTCGTTTGAGGCACTTTATGGGAGGAGGTGTAGATCTCCAATCAATTGGTTTGAAGTGGGTAAGGCCATAGTCGTAGGGCCTGACTTGGTTTTTGATACCTTATACAAAAGTTTTAAGATAGCTTAGAGCCAATAGAAATCATACGCAGATCTGTGCAGAAAGGACCACGAGTTCGACATTGGAGAAAATGTGTACATAAAAATATTTCCTATGAAAGGAGTGAAGTGTTTTGGCAAGAAGGGGAAGCTCAGTCCCCAATATGTCAGTCCTTAATGAATTCTCATCCATTTCGAAAAGGTGTCTTATAAGCTTGAGTTGTCTTCAGATCTATCTTTAGTCCATCTAGTGTTTCATGTCTCCTTGCTAAAGAAATCCATAGGTGACCCATCAGCTTTAGTCCCCATAGAGGGCATAGATGTTCAGAACAACCTCTCTTATGAAGAGATTCCAGTCTAAATCCTTAATTATCAGATTCCTAGACTA
The DNA here is from genome assembly GCA_030864225.1 of Capsicum baccatum var. pendulum. NCBI lineage: Eukaryota > Viridiplantae > Streptophyta > Magnoliopsida > Solanales > Solanaceae > Capsicum > Capsicum baccatum. The sequence continues at coordinate 167,392,049 of CM061560.1, forward strand.
AGGAATAAAGAAATCCCTCAAGTCAAAGTTCTTTGGTGCAGTTAATCCGTTGAAGGAGATACTTGGGAAGAAGAAACAAATATGCAGACCAAGTATCCTCACCTCTTCTCCACAAACTTAGATTCAGTTCAAGGTATAGTCTTCCTTAAGCTTATTCAGTTTCATGTTCAGATTTTCCATTACGAATGTGGTATCAGTTACCATTACACTTTCAGCCATGTGTTCATGAGTTAGATCTGTCATATATTGATGTGTCAGATATGCATGTTCAGTATGAAATTTAGTATGTCAGTAATGCTAGTAATATAATTATGTTTTAGGTGTTCATTTTCAGTAAGTAAGTTTAGTCAATCAGTCCTTTCAGCTTAGTCAGTGTCATTCAAGAACAAATGTTCCCAAGGGGAGATATTATAAGACCCCGCAAAATTTTTATCTTAATTTAGTCCTTTAAGCTTGCTAAAGGGTCCTAGACTTAGAAAATACAAGCTAAGTATTCAGACTTAGTATTATTTTAGCCTTCGAAAGTTTGAAAGCCTTCGAAAGTAGGAAATCTTATTTCATGACCTTTACATCCATTAAATGTTGATATTTGAGTTAATTCATGATCAGCAATGTAAATAGGTATTTTTGGACAAGTTTGAATTTTTTGAACCTCATTTAGGTCATGTTTGAATGACCAAAATAGTGAGTCGATACAATCTTGATGCATCGCGCCATCCATCGCATCAATAGAAAAATTTTCCCTCAGCTCAGTGCAATTTTCAATGAATCGATACAGACTCAACGTGGCGCACTGGCTATCTCATCGATGCCAACGACGTAGGGTGTCGTCATATGCGTCGATGATACAATTTTTTTATAATTAAATGGTCGCGTCCTCAGGGCTAATTAAGTATTTTTTTTTCATGCATTTCAACCCCCATAACACGAATTTATCCCTCTTTTAGCAGGTTATACTCATTCTTTCACAAATTGCTCAAGAACAAAAACCCTAGGTGAATTAAATACAAATTAAAGGCTCAAGATTCCACCAAAAATTTTCTAGAATTCACCAACTAAGGTATGTGAAGTGTTTATCCAAGGGTTCCTTCCACCCTTGGAGTCAAAGAAACTCTTTTAAAGTTTATGTAGAGTGATTCCATGATTTCCATGATTTGAATTAAAGTGTATTCATGATTTATTACAAGATTCATGTAGAGTTAATTGATATGTGTGCTTTATCATGTGAATTCATGTTGAAACTCTTAGAATTGTGTAATTGAAATTGAATCATGATGCGTATATGTTGATTTAGTATTATGAGCATATATTGTGCCCCACAAATGTTTGATGAATTATCCATGTGAATTTAATAGTCAAATTATGTCATGTTAGCATATAAGAAAGTGTTTACTTGAATTCTCAAATGAATGAATGATGACTAAGTAGTTAGTTACCATGTCTCAAGATTATGCCATCTCTTTTAAGTTTAATTTATTGAGTCTTGGGGGTATTTAATACCCGACAATTTAGTTGTTTGCCTAGACCCATGGTCAGTCACAAAGTAGAATCAGCCATGTCTCGATCAGTAGAATTTAGTCAGTTACAGAATTTAAGATAACTCAATGATCTCTGAATCAGTCCAGCTCAGTTTAGTAAAATTAGTTCAGTTCAGTTATCCAATACGATCAGTAACAGTTCAGATTAGCCAAGTGTAGCTTAAATTTTAGTCCAGTGTCTATTCAGTTGGGAGTAGAATTCGGCACCAAGTCAATCCAAGGATGGGGACTCACCTGCCAGTAGAGGGTAAAATCCTTAGAAGTAGTCCTTGCATTCCAGAACTACATAGTCGGCGTAGGTTGAGACATCAACCTGCTAGTTGAGGGTTGATGAGGAGATCTACCTACCAGTTGAGGGTACCACCACTCTCGTTCAAAGCACCTACCAGATTAGGGTAACTTAGAACTTGAACTTACCCGTAGCACAGTATTGACACCTTTCCAACTAGGTTACAGGTTGGACCCCAAATCAATTAGAGATGGGGCATGTCGTTTAGATGATTACTTCCCACAGTCTCAATTTCAGAATCAATCTCAGTATGGAACTCAGTTCATTTCTGCAGATTTAGGACTGTCAAGCACAGTACTCAGCTCAGTATGGGACTAAGTGTAGTTCCATAGAATCAAGACTGCCAGATACAGTCATTCAGTTACTAGTAATCAAGTATTCAGTTATATTATGATCTCAGTACAGTCTGTATATTCATGCATATATTCTCATAGTTAGAGGATGTGATTATTTATTTTAGCATTTAAGTTCATTTTTAGTAGTCGAAGTTTGTTAGGGACTTGTCCTATAAACTCCATAGTACAGTTTAGAGGCTTTTCACACAGTTGTTTAGTTTTCAGTATTGATGTTTAGTTTGGGTATTATGATACCATATTCAATATTATTTATAGTATTGAACCTTATGGCTAGTTTTCCGCCTAATTTCTGAATATTTCAGTATTATTATTGTTTAGTTATTACAGAAGGTACCAGTCATGGGTTAGATTATTGTCCTTCGGGATTATGAGCACCATGTAGCATTCGGGGTACAGACTCGGGGCATTTCAAGAGTCAAAAGAAGAATTTCCTACGAACGCCCTATAGCCTCCCAGTGATAGGTTACATACGTCTGCACTCCGATTTGTAGGACTCTACTATACACCAAGCTCTTGTACCAACACACCAGTACCAACTACCAAAGGAAATGAATGAAGAATGTAAATTAAATATAGTAAAAACTAAAATACATAAGATAGTCTTGAAACTTGGTGGAATCAGTACAAGTGCTTCTAATGTAATAAGATTACAAAATGAAGTACTAGATGAATATACTGATACAATCTATCTCTGAATACGACACATAGATAAGTCTAATACAAAGGAGGAAGAATAGCAACACTATGAATTCTAGGATCTCAATCCATCTCTCTAAATCATAGTTGCTCTCCATGACACACATAACAATGACTAGAACCTGTACATTGATTTACACGCTACAAAAGTGTAGTATGAGCACCAAACATATGTTACTCAATAGGCAACTATCAGCTGAGCTCCAAAGATAATGCAAATATACAAACATGCAAGGAAGAACATAAACTACACCCAAATATCTAGGGAACTAACATAGTAAAGCTGAGGAGGCAATAAGGATAAACTATCCTATTCTAGCCATACTCAAGAGCCTAAGAACTATACTGTATATCACTCACCAATATACAAAAATGGAATAGAAGAAGGATATATATACATATATAAATGTATGTATACAAGGCCAAGAAATGGATATACAGCATGAATAAATGAAATAAGAAAGGATATATGGTAATGCCATAACTACTATAGATAGGTACACATACATAAACTAGGATAACTCAAAAGGCACAACCTATGTAGACATACTAGTATCTCAAGGCATTCTAATCATAGTAGGAACTAGTGATAAAATCACCAGGGTCTAAAACCATAATGCCTATTAATAGGATAATCATGTGGTAAAATAACCAAAAGATAAAGAAATTAGAATCATACCTTGATTATCAATACCAATTAATAATTAACTTGTCATAAGATAATCATAATAATATAAAAAATATAAAGTAACAAGCTAGCCCGAACAAACAATACCTAAATTGGGCCTTATAACCTGATAGAATACACCAAAAGCAATATTCATTACCTATACTTAAACAACCCTCTATAAGGTTGATATATATAGGCGCATACTGGTGATAGGAAATGCACATTAAAGGATAAATACAGTTTAAAATCCATATGACCATAACCAAACAAAGTACCATAAAGTAACCTAGACTACACACCTTCTCTCACTCGATAAAGGCAGGACCTACGATGACCTCTCTTATCCAACATGATGGATCACGGTTAAAGGGGCCCCTAGGGGTTAGAGAGTACACCGACCTAATCTTTATGAAAGGATTTCCAATAACTATCATCATTATCAATCTACTTTATCAAGTATGTCACAATCTAAAATTTAAGGTTCATGATGGTGTTGTCATATCATACCTTAACAAGTAAGCATATCACCTAAACTGGTACATAAAGAAAAAAAGATAGAAATACCCCTAAGGTAAGGCTTCTACAATGAAGCCGGAAATGACAAGTATAATAAATAAGAAAGAATATAATCAACAAAAAAACTATAACTCCCAAAACCTGATGTTAATAGCATAAGAACCTATCTAGTACAACATGAATCAAAATGAAATACATAAGAAAATACAATAGATACAACACTATCTTTGAAAACTAGTAAAATATATAGTTTATTGTTAGAGAAAGATAGTAAGAAACATTCAATTGCCTAAAAATCATCCACCACCTAGAAAATTCAAATAATAGCCCAAGTAAAGAAATATGGGGAGCACCTAAACCTAAATCTACACCAGAAAGGTACAGTAGGAGTGAGTAGGATCCACATATACTTAGCAGGTATCATGGGCTAACTGAGCAAAGTAGAAAATAACATATACAAAATACACCTTAAGGGCACGTCACTAGCAATCAAAAAATGTCCCACAATAGTAGCCCACACGGCTTGCACTAACAATTCTAATATAACACATATATTATTACAAACATAGAAAAGACCATAAGATCACAACCTACCACATACAAGTAGAACAAGGAAGGACAATAAACATACAAGATCATTAAGTACAAGTATATGAAGATAGAACAATTACATAGGTAATAAGTCAAAGAATAAGTACAATCACATCACAACCATAATGAAGTATACACAATAAGAATGATGATGATAATGATAATTAAGATGCATGAGGTTGTCGCACAACCTCCGTGTGCACCTATGGAAGCAATCCTCCTAACATAATACCCATGGGAGTTTTATCAAACCATATACAATTGATATATCATATCTTTTCCCTGACAAATCCCTCGAGAAGGGTTTTATAAGAAGTCACAATATCTCTTTTCCAATACGTCCCTTTGGAAGGGTTTTAGAAAGGTGTTGCCAATATTTCTCAAATGTTGCATAGTGATACCAATGTTTCATGAATGAGTATGATATGAAGATGTAATTCTCACAACTAATCTCAATAAGAAATTTAGAATCAACCACATGATGTATTACTACAACTAACCATAATGATATATTTCCATAACCATGCACAATGATATATTCCACAGCCTCATAAGCCAATATGCACTCATTATTTCCTCCATCCATGAAATTCCACATGATTCATATGCGAATTAAAGTATGAATATAACACAATGAACCAATGGAATTACAGTAGGTATTTCAACAATACAATACAACTAGTCATATGTATTTTAGGCTTTAACATCACATAGGACCCCACACAGTCATACATATCATATCACATCACAAAACCAACAACTTTTTTAGATATAGGCCCCCACACGGGAATAAAAAATTAAGATATCCAATTTTATGCTTAGCTCATATCCCCATAACATGCATTTTGTATACATATTAATTACCCATCCTGGTCTGAAAGAGTTAAGCCATAACCTAGCTTAAGGTTAAAAACTGATCTGCAACACTTCAACCCATGAACTTACATCTCATAAATCATCCTAAAATCAACTAAAATCAAGAAATATAGAATCTACCCATCAAAAGAAAGCTAACAATATCCATATTGCCAAATTTTGTTTGGGATCAAAATGGACCCCCGAAATGGATTTTAGAAAAAGAAGATCAAAACCAAAAATTTATTTCAAAGACGTGCTTTCTACGTTTTTAGGAATCCACAACTAAAAACCCTTAGTAATTGAGTTAATAACGAGGTCCAGATCAAAGATAAAATATTTTTAAACTTTACCAGGTAAAACCTTTAAAATCCATTTCAAAATCAAGAGTCAATGTTGTTTTGAAGATGAAATTAAGGAAAAACTAGCAATTATAGGATTAGGAACATTATTCAAGTGAAAAAGATTGAAATTGCAGTTTGGAAATCAAGCCCTAAGGTATTGGGGTTTTGAGTAATTAATTAAGAAATTCAAATAAGAAAAGGGTGAATTCTAACCTTAAACCTATTTGAGAATCAATAAATAGATGTTAATATTGCATCCCAAGCACCCACAAGCTATTCTTTTAAGCTCGCACCCTATTTTAGGGATTAACTCTCAAGGGGCAAGATGAGTAATGCCCAAAATCATGAAAACTGACTCAATTTATTCCCGATACAGGTGCTCGATAGTCGCTATCGCGAACAGGGATGTGCGATCACACTATCCCTAGTCTGGACGGGCAAGTCATGATCGCACCAGGGCCATGGCGATCACACTATCAGTATTGTGACCAGGGCTGGCATCATCGACACACCAAATATCATTTGGAAACTTGAAAGCTTTCGATGTTTCTACCAAGGCCTCAAGATTCATTTGAAATCTGATATACACAAACGAACTATGTAACCAAATTAAATTAGATGCTCCAAACATAATGGTGATATCAGATTTTTGAAAAGATATCATTTTCAGAAAGTTGACCCTTAAAGCCAAAATTACAATTTTCTATCGAACTTCGAAATAAGATTTAAAAGATGTAAAACCACGTCAAATATATTACCACCCTAAAATCGATGCTCTAGATCTGTTGGCACAATCCACTTAGCCATCCATCGTATGGATCAAAAGATAACTAGAGAAGTCTGTAATAAATCTCTTGAAGCCTCTAAAAATAACAACTTCATATAAAAGGCACCAAATTGCATCGGGAACGATGCCAATCACCCCCACACCCTAGAAATACCACAATGCAACCATAGGGAGGGGTAAAATAGTGAAATAACACAAAATAAGACATTTCACATATGTCATTAAATTCCAGTTCGTTACATCATCCACCATAACAATCTTGTTCATCCTCTAACTAAGAAAAAATACTTAAATCAAAGAAAAGTTGGGTATAAAAACTACACATATCAAACTCGACCTCCTAGGTAACCTCATCTATAGGTGGATGTCACCACAAAACCTTAACCACAGGGATAATTATAGAGCTAGATCATCTAACATCCCTAGAAAATATGGAGATTGGCTTTTCAATAAAAGACAATTATTCATCTAACTGAACCGACTCCCAAATAATGACATGAGACTCATAAAAAATGTAATGGCAACGTATAGAAATATGAAAAACTAGATGAAAAACTAATAGATCTAGGGGAAAGGCTAACTAAGAAGCCACATCACCAATAGTCTAAAGGATCTCAAATAGACTAATATACTTGGGGATAAGCTTTCCCCTCATCCCAAACCTCATCATATCCTTTATGGGTGAGAATCAAAGGAAAAAACGATCACCAACACCAAATATCAAGGCACAAAGACTATGGTCCGCATAGTACTTTTACCTAATCTAAGTTGCTCGAAGACTATCCTGAATGATCCAAACTCTATCTAATGACTCACGAAGAAAGTTCATAGCTCAAAGTCTAACCTTAGAAACATCAAACCAACCAACTGGTGAGAGACATTGTCTGCCATACAACACCTCAAAAGAAGATATGTCGATGCTAGAATAGTAGTTGTTATTATATGCAAACTTTTCTAATGACAAATATTGCTTCCACTAACCTCAAAAATATATCACACATAAAGAAAACATATCCTTTAAAACCTAGATAGTCCGCTCTGATTGACCATCAGTTTGGGGTTAAATGTTATTTCAAGATCAATACGAGTGCTAAAATCATCCTAAAGATTCTTCCAACCAAGAAATGTAAATACCTAACTACGATCAAAGATGATAGACATAGGCACACCATGCAGATGCATAATCTCTCAAATATAGATATGAGCCAACCTCTTGGAACTGAAGGAAACCTGCATTAAAAAATATGCAAACTTGGTCAATCGATCTCTGATGAACCAAACACTATCAGATCCATAGGAAGTATGAGGTAACCTGGTCATGAAATACATAGTGATCCATTTTCACATCCATTCAGGAATAGGTAATCGTTAAAGCAATCCACCAGGCCTCAAATCCTCAGCCTTTACCTGTTGGCAACAAAAATAGCAAGCTAAAAAATCTGCTATATCTTTCCTCATACAACCCTACCATTAATGTTTCCTCAAATCATAACACTTCTTAGTCACTTCCATATGGATGGAATACCTGGAACAATGAGTTCTTCCTAAATCAATCTAATCCAATCATCTAGTCTCAACACAAAAACTCAGCCTCTAATCCTCAAAACTCTAATAGAATAAAGTAAGGTTTTCTTATCCTCACCATTCAACACCTTATCTCAAATCTATCTCAATCTCGCATCATCAAGCTGATGAGCTCGAATCTACTCAATCAAAGAAGACCTAGTATCCATAAATATCAAAACATACCTAGGAGTCAAAATAGTAAGCCTAACCATCTGGTTAGCTAAAGACTGAACCTCTGAGGCTATAGGCCTCTCTTGAGTCATAAGATACGTCAATCTACTCATGTTAGTCAACTCTAGGTTGAAAGAATCTGCAACTACATTAGCATTGCACGAATAACAAAAAATAGTCAAGTCATAAGCCTTAAGAAACTCAAGCGAATGATACTACCTTATATTAAAATCTCATTGGGTGAAGAAGTACTGAAGGCTACGATGATCTGAGAAAATCTCACAATGAACTCTATACAAGTAGTGCCTCTATAACTACAGATAAAAAATAACCATGCACAACTCCAAATCATAGGTAGGGTAATTCTTATCATAAGGCTTCAACTGATGAGAAGTATAGGGAATCACCTTTCCCTTTTATATCAACACAATACCTAACCCAACTTCTGATGCATAACAAAAGATGGTAAAATCTATGTCCTCTTATCACAACCCAAATTAGGGACTTAGTTGCGGCTGTCATCCCGAACCATCAAGGCCTGAGAGACCCCTATAATACCCCAACCTACTAGTGATATTATCTACTCTAGGGATAAGCTCGCACGACCTTAAAATATGTCACTAGGGAGTAAGTCTTGCTTACTTATATTCCCAGCATCCTTTCTGTGTTTTGCAGATGTAGGACTTATTACCCTAAGTTTGGGTGTTACACACACGCCTCTTATAGACTCAATATCCTTATTTAGGTTTTCCCCACCAAATGGGATTTGCCTAGACTTAGGACTGATGTTTGACCCATTTTATTGGGATTTGCCTAAAATATATTTGAACTCTGGCCCACATCGATAGGGCTAACACAGGAGTTTTGTCATGACCCGAGGATGCCCCCTAGATCAACAATGGTGCTTACGATCACAAGTGACCATAAGCTGACCCATAAGCTGGTACCTACTGTAAGCACTGAGTAAACCTGATAATAAATAATATGTATGGAAATGACTGAGTAAAGCCATAAGGTTTTAAATACAAATACTATAAACCATAAATCTAAGCATCTGAAAACATAATAAAAAGACTAATAAAAGAATTGAACTATCTAATTGTCTGAATATTTGAAAGCCTCTAACTGACTAAAAAGAGTTGGTGGGATAGGCCCCAACTAACTCCAACTGTCTAACTAAAATGAAAAGTTGAACTATTAAAATAACTTAAATAAATAAATATGTCCTTGATAGATGAGGACTCACCATGACTTCTGATGCTGATAGGAGTATCTGTCTAAGCGCGGTTAGGAAACTGAGCATTTGAACCTATGATATAAGATATCATAGCTTAAAGAAAATGTATACAATTAGTACTTTGAATGTACTGGTATGAAAGATAAGGTTAGGCTAAAATGTATAGGCTCATGTACATAAAGTACTGATTGACTGAATAACATGAGAAATCTAATGCATAATATGTGTGAAAGCTGTAAAATTTAAGGATGCAGGACCAAGCATATAACGGTATACTGAAATAGACTATAAACTGAAATACTAAAATTTGATAACTAAATAACTAGAAATCTCTATTCTATGGTTGAAAAAACCTGAATTGAATACTGGACTGAGAGTATGGGAGGTATCATTTAACCGACATGCCATAATAAAAGTTAATTGGGGTCTAACATGTGAGCCCAGTTGGAAGGGTGTCAATACCATACCACGGGTACTAACACTAGCTATATGAGTCCACTAAGATACTAAAGAACTAGGGTATCAATCCTAAACTGACAGGTGATCCCTTGGTGGAGTCAACCCTAAACTAATGGGTGACCCCTGGGAAGTAGTCAACCCTAAAGTAATGAGTGACTCCTCATAACCCAATATGGCTACATGGTTCTGGAATTTAGGGACTACTACTAACAACTTCTTCTAACTGATGGGAAAGCCTCCGTCCTGCATATGCTTGGTGCTAAATCCTACTCCCAACTGAAGGACACTGATTACTGAACTAAATTGAGCTTAACTGGCTGAACAACTAAACATGATACTAACTGAATGACAAGGCTTATGATTTATCTAAAACCATTCTAAGGATATTGAGAAATTATATAAACATCTAAGTAATGGGTGTTCATAACCCCGACACCAAATGAAAATAACAATAAATGCATGTAAAAGCTTAAAAACATAATGGGGAAATCATTCTACAAAATTATTCTCTTTGATATTTCATCAAACACTTTGAATTCATAGACTTGAGCATGGGAATAGTTTAAAATTGTGATACTAAAATAATTACAATACTAAAATCATGTTTTAAGGATGTAATATATGAAAATCACCACTAAAGCATGTCACGGATAAATTCCAACAAAAATACATAGTAAACATAATTTGAAATCAAAGTTCATAATAGATTTATGTATATAATTCGTAACAACATGTAAAAATCATAAATTTAAACTTAAAAATAGATTCTTAAACTCCATGGGTGAAAAAGATCCATGGAAGAACATCACACATACCTTAATTAAAGAATTCATGAAGATTCTTGATTATTTTTTAAAAATTAAGCTTGAATGTCATTGATTCTTTTGAGGAGGCTAGGGTTTGTTCTTGACAGACAATGTTCTTCTTTTGCAAGGATTTTGTGAATAAGATGACAATTTTTTATTTTGGGACCCTAAATCACGTATTATAGACCATTTGTACGAAGAGAAAAGACCCAATTTCCCTTGTAAAAATAGGAATAGAAGCTGGAAAATAAGGAGGCACATGAATCAGCATGGACCATAGGCTCTAGAGTGTTAGAGTGGAGTGTGTGTCACGGGCTAAATTGCATAATACCTTAGTGGTGAATTGGACCATTTATCGTAGGCTTATTGTAACGCCCCGTAAAAAGTCATGCATGTATTAGACTGTAATTTCTGAACTTTAGACTTAAGTTTTAGTGGACGTTGTAAATTGTGTTAGCTTCCATCGACCATAACTCTCTGTATGTGTAGAATTAGAGAACCTACTAGATGTCAAATGATATGTGTTCGAGTTAACTTTCCAACGATACCAATTTTGCGAAAATCCGACACTCGAGCAAGAAGTTATGGCTTTGCAAAGAAGAGTGTGTCGCCTAAACAATCGCACATCGCCACTGGACTGGTTGCGCGATACACAATGCAGCGCCGACCTTAGTGTAGGCGATGCACAATGCGGCGCCTATCTTAATCTATGCAATGCAAATGGCGGCTCACACTTATGGTTTCAGGTGATGAAAACACTCTTTTTTGAGTTATTTTAAGTGCAATTTAGTCCTTACAAAACCCAAATCCATCCTTAGTCACTCCTAAATGTATTTGGACCTATTAACAACATTGAAGCCTCCTATAAAATCCCAAAATCTAATCCTTCAAGAACTTAAGAGGAGAAGCATCTAGGGTTTGAGAAAATAAGCTTGAAGGTCCGATCATTCCGAAACTTCGTGAAACAAATTACAAATTCGGAATCCTCTCGACGTAGGCTTCGGTAGATACCCAAACTTCATGGAGAAAAAGGTACGCGGGGTTTTCCTAAAATCTCATGGGCATAGAAATCATGTTTTAAGAATCGGGTTTTCAAATTCATGTACATACTCATGTTTTAGAAGCTTTAATGATATTGTTTTGGCCTTTTGGCTTTCCCCCAAATTGATTGAAAATTTTATGTATACGTATATATGTGTTTGTCCTGAAATATGAATTGAGAGCATGATTTTTATGAAACCCCTCTCTTAATTTAAAGTTTTTCATGATTTGCGTAATATAAATTGTTTTGAAATACATCTTGAAAAGAAAAGGAAATCATGATATGAAGTGCTTTGACTCTTGCTATGTTTGGAATATGATTTTGAACACGAAAGAAAGGGTTGTGACTGTTGAATATGCATGTAATGAAAGAATGCATGGTTTTGCCAAAATGCACATGACTACCATATGTTTAATGAAAGTTTTGCATGGATTTGACTTGAATTTCAGAACATGACATCTTTAATGCAAACTACATGCTTCGGTGGTCTGAAACTATGTTTTTATGAAAGATCGTTCTTAATACATTATGGCTCAGAAAAATCATGACTTGTAATGTCTTGGTATGACGATACCAATTCAGACTAATGCCATATCAGACTCAGACTAACAGACATTTTAGACTTTTATGATTTTAGACATTCAGAATGTTGCATGTACAGAAAAGGTTTAAAATGGGCATACAAAGATGTTAGGTGGTTCCCCGAAGAGGGCTTGAGTTCAAGCGACTTATTGCCTAAAACCATGGTTTGTCGACCCGAGTATACTATTATGCGCTGACTTAAATGTCCTATGGCGTATCAGACTCAGACACTCCAACCCTTGTGGCACACTTGGGTTGGAGGCTTCCCCGCCGAGTCAATGGCATATTCCATATAGCCCGTGGAATATCAAACTTGTAGGGGAATACCACCTAACTCAAAAGTAAAACACAGATCATGATTTGAAATGAACAGCCAGGTTTCATGTTTTCAGAAAGTGCCCATGTATTTTTCAGAAACAGTTTTATACATGATGTCTTGATGAAAATAATTGCTTTTACTTAATATATATATATATATATGTATATATATATATATGTATATATATATGTATATATATGTATGTATATATATGTATATATATATATATATATGTATATATATATGTATGTATATATATGTATATATATATATGTATGTTCCATTATACTATTTTTGGAGTGCTTCGCGTGCCAGTTCTTTTGTGCTGACCCCCCCTCCTTCCAGGTTCTGAGGCACTGTCTAGGGGTCCATCTACTCAGTAGACATTTTCAGATTTTCAGACTTGATTTACAGTGGTGAGCCTTCTATCATTAGGAAGTCCTAATTATGTCAGACATTATCTTATTGATTATGGTTTTTTGGTTTACTGGGGGCTTGTCCCAGTTTCTTTTCAGACAAATGTTTATGTTCTTAGTAGAGATTTCGCAGACTGATGTCAGATAGTATTATTCAAAAATGTTGCAGAACTTGACCATGTTTTCCGTACATAGTTTCAATTTCGCATTCTATTACAATTACAAAAGTTATGCATGATAACCAGATAGACAATGGGTGTTTCGGGCCTTCATGGTTCGGGATGCTCGCTACGGATAGGGCCTAGGCTCGGGTCATGACAAACTTGGTATCAGAGCATGGTTCATGGTCCGAGGGTGTTTACGAAATTGCGTCGAGTAGAGTTCTGTTTATGGGTGTGTAGCGCACCACACTTATAAACAGGAGGCTACTAGGCGTTCAGGAATGTTTCCCTTCTTTGTGATTTAGTCCGTGCTTTAGAGTCTAAACTGTCCCCTAATCGATGATCTCTTGTATTACAGTGAAACACGACTATGCCTCCCCATCACAACATCGATCAGAGTGCTCAGGCAGATGTGGTCCATCCCACCCATGGGATGCGGACCCGTAATAGAGCTTCCATGCTAGAACCTGTCCCTACTCCGGGAGTCCCTTCGGTTCTAACCAGTTCACCTCAGGTTCCGCTGACTAACGTCAACCGTCCACCAACTGCTCAGAGAGATATCTCAAATGGAGAGTTCAGACGGTCTATCCATATGCTAACACAGCTGGTAGCTGACCAGGATCAATGATCGAAAGATGTTGGGTTTGCATCCATTATGACTGAGGCTACTAGAGTCAGGCATTTCATGAAGATGAATCCACCTAAGTTCACTGGTACAAAGGTAGAGAAAGATCCACAGGAGTTCGGGGATGAGATGGAGAAGATCTTTAAGGTAATGCATGTAGATGAGATTAAAGGAGTGGAATTGGCAACTTATCAGCTTAAGGATGTTGGAAATCAGTGGTATGCAGACTGGGAAGATGCAAGAGGTGAGAGTGTTGAGCCTACAGTTTGGGGTGAGTTTGTAGAAGCTTTCCTTGTCAGATTCTTTCCTCTGTAGTTGAGGGAAGGCAAGTAGAAGAGTTCATGAATCTAAAGCAAGGTAGTATGAGTGTACAGGAGTACACTTTGAAGTTTAATCAACTAGCCCGCTATACACCACAATTGACTAGCAATATGACAGCCCGAATGAGGAAATTTGCATCCGGCCGTACTGATAACCTGGTACTTGAGTGCCAGGGGGCAATGTTGAATAGGGAGTTAGACTTTGCTAGACTGACAGTCCACATGCAGCAGGTGGAAGAGAAGAAGAGAAAGATCACTGAATCTAGAGAGAAGGACAGACAGACCAAGAGAGTCAAATCTGCGGATTGGCACTAGAGTCAGCCGCAGAGTGGTAACTGGGGAAATAGGTGGTCGAACAAGATGAGGTTTTGGAATAATACACAGTCACCAGCCAGCACCCCAGTGCCCAAACCCCCTGCAGACAAACAGACCCAGAGCTTTCAAAATCCTCATAGATCTAGAGCACCAGATACTCAGTCGTAGGGTAGCATGGCTCAGTAGCATCGTACTTACTCGCGATGTGAAAATTGTGGTAAGAATCATCCGGGCAAATGTCAGTTGGGCACACTTGTATGTTATTAATGTGGTCAGTCAGGTCACTTTCAGAGGGACTGTCCATCTGCTAGGAGGAGTGCTGGTGGTGCAAAGTTTCAGGTCAATTCCACAGCGCCACCCCCATCTTAGAAGGTTGCCACATCAGTTGTCAGGAACAGTCGCAATCGGTTATATGCCTTGACCAACCGCCAGGAGGCGGAAGCTTCACCAGATTTTATTGCCAGTACGTTACAAATCTTTTCCCGTGATGTCTGTGTGTTACTTGATCCCGGATCTACCTTATCCTATGTGACCCCTTATATGGCTGTTGGTTTCGGGTTTGAGCCCAGTGTGATTTCTGAACCCTTTTCTGTTTCTACCCCGGTGGGGGATTTTGTTGTTGCTAGAAAGGTATATAGGGGTTGTGTGGTGACTATTGGTAATCGAGATACGGTGGCAGACCTTATAGAATTGGACATAGTTGCATTTGATGCTATCTTAGGGATGGATTGGCTCCATTCATGTTATGCCATATTTGATTGTAGGACTCGTAGAGTTACGTTTTCTTTCCCGAATGAACCAATGATAGAATGGGAGGGACATTCTTTAGCACCCAAAGGGCACTTTATATCTTATCTCAGAGCCCGAAAACTCATTTCTAAGGGTTGCTTGTATCACCTTATTTGAGTCAAGGACTCTAAAGTTGAAAATCCTCCTCTTTAGTCTGTCCCTGTGGTGAATGAATTTCCAGAAGCCTTTTCCGAAGATCTCCCAAGGATACCCCTGATAGGGAGATAGAGTTTCGTATTGATGTGTTGCCAGATACCCGTCCCATTTCTATTACGCCATATAGAATGGCTCCTGCAGAGCTAAAAGAGTTGAAAGAGCAGCTAGCAGACCTCATAGATAAGGTATTTATACGCCCCAGCGTATCTCCTTGGGGTGCACCTATACTTTTCATGCATAGGAAAGACGGTTCCCTTCGTATGTGCATAGATTACCGTCAGCTGAATAAGGTCACAATTAAAAACAAATATCTTCTTCCAAGGATTGATGGTCTTTTTGACCAGCTTCATGGTGATAGATATTTTTCAAAAACAAACCTTCGTTCGGGATATCACCAGTTGAAAGTTAGGGAGTCAGACATTCCCAAAACAGCTTTCCGAACCCAATATGGTAACTATGAGTTTCTTGCCATGTCCTTCGGGTTAACTAATGCCCTTGCAGCCTTCATGGATCTTATGAACAGAGTTTTCTGTCAGTTTCTTAACTCGTTTGTCATTGTATTTATTGATGATATTTTGATTTATTCTAAGAGTAAGGAGGATCATGCCGATCACCTTTGAATCAGTCTTCAGACCCTTAAGGATCATCGGTTGTATGCCAAATTTTCCAAGTCTAAGTTCTGGTTAGATGCTATTGCCTTCTTAGGGCATATTGTGTCCAGTGATGGGATTAGAGTGGACCCCCAAAAAGTTGAAGCAGTGAGGAAATGGCCCAGACCCACGACTCCAACCGATATTTGGAGCTTCTTGGGTTTGGCAGGTTATTATAGAAGGTTCGTAGAGGGTTTTTCAGCCATAGCGGCCCTACTAACTAAACTGACTCAGAAAAAGGTAAAGTTTGTGTGGTATGATTTATGTGAAAATAGTTTTGAGAAGTTGAAAGACAGACTGACCACTGCACCTGTTTTGACTCTTTCCGAGGGTGTTAACGGTTTTGTGGTTTACTGTGATGCATCTCGTGTGAGACTTGGCATCGTTTTGATGCAACATGGTAAGGTGGTAGCTTATGCATCTAGGCAGTTGAAGGTGCACGAGCAGAACTACCCTACTCATGATTTGGAGTTACCGGCTATGGTGTTTGCCCTTAAGATTTGGCGGCACTACTTGTACGGTGTTCATTTTAATATCTTCACTGATCACAAGAGTCTGCAGTATGTTTTCTCACAGAAAGAATTGAATATCAGGCAGAGGCGGTGGTTGGAACTTCTGAAAGACTATGATATGAGCCTGCATTACCATCCGGGCAAGGCAAATATTGTAGCCGACACCCTCAGCAGGTTGTCTATGGGAAGCCTTTCTCATGTAGAAGAAAAAAAGAAAGAGATGGTGAAGGATATTCACCGCCTTGCATATATGGGAGTGCGACTGTTAGATTCCGAAGATGGAGGGGTGGTTGTTCATGAGTTAGCTAAGTCATCCCTTTGTTCTGAAGTGAAGGAGAAGCAGGTTGAAGATTCCATCTTGATGCAAATCAATAAAGATGTGGGTCAATAGAAGGTGATGTCTTTTGAAGTTGGTGGTGATGGCATTCTGAGGTTTCAGGGTAGATTATGAGTTCCGAATGTCGATGGTCTTCGAGAAAGAATTCTTGATGAAGCTCACACCTCAAGGTATATTGTTCATCCTGGTTCTACTAAGATGTACCATGATTTGAAATCTATGTTTTGGTGGAACAATATGAAGTGAGATGTGGCTAACTTTGTTTCTAAGTGCTTGAATTGCCAACAAGTGAAAGTAGAACATTTGAGGCCAGGAGGTACTTCCCAAGAAATAGCGTTGCCTTTGTGGAAATGGGAAATGATCAATATGGACTTTATTACAGGACTTCCAAAGTACCGAAATCAGTATGACTCTATATGGGTGATTGTAGATAGGCTGACCAAGTCAGCTCACTTTCTGCCTGTCAGGACTAACTATTCGGGGGAAGATTATGCTAAGTTGTTCATTGCAGAAATTGTCCGTTTGCATGGAGCACCTGTCTCCATTATATCCGACCGAGGTACGCAGTTTTCTTCTCAGTTTTGGAGATTGTATCAGAAAGGTTTAGGTACCCAGGTGAACTTAAGTACAGCATTCCACCCTCAGACTGATGGGCAAGCTGAACGCACCATCTAGACCCTGGAGAACATGTTGAGGTCCTGTGTGATAGACTTTAAAGGTTGTTGGGTTGATCACATTCCACTGATAGAGTTTGCCTATAACAACAGCTTCCACTCTAGTATTAAGATGGCACCTTTTGAGGCATTATATGGTAGGATATGCAGGTCTCCAATAGGCTGGTATAAAGTAGGTGAGATGCAAATGTATGGCCCTGACCTTGTTCATCAAGCAATGGAGGATGTGAAACTCATTAGGGAACGACTTAAGACAGCTCAGAGTCCTCAGAAATCCTATGCCGACGTCAGAAAAAGAGAGTTAGAGTTTGAGATTGGAAATTGGGTTTTCCTCAAAGTTTCTCCCATGAAGGGAGTTATGCATTTCGGGAAGTGGGGTAAGCTAAGTCCTCACTATATAGGCCCGTATCAGATTGTAAGAAGAATAGGTGGAGTTACGTATGAATTAGAATTGCCTACAAGTTTGGGTTCTGTTCATCCAGTATTCCACATATCCATGTTGAAGAAGTGCATCGGAGATCACTCTTTGGTGGTGCCCATTGATGAGATCAAGGTGAGCGATTCCTTGTCTTACGAGAAAGAGCCCGTGGAAATCCTAGATCGTCAAGTGAGAAAATTGAGAAGTAAAGAGATAGCCTCAGCGAAAGTGTTATGGCAAAATCAGAAAGTTGAAGAAGCAACTTGGGAGTCGGAGCATGACATGAAAGTGAGATACCCAAGCCTATTTGAACCAGCAAATAACGAATTTGAAGGTACAATTCTTGCTTTTTGTTTCCTTCTATGTATGAATCTACTTGAAATCGTGCGTGACTATTCCCGCATCATAATTTGGGGATGAATGATCCCAAGGGGGGGATAATGTAACGCCCCGTAAAAAGTCATGCATATGTTAGACTGTAATTTTTTAACTTTAGACTTAAGTTTTAGTGGACGTTGTAAATTGTGTCAGCTTCCATCGACCATAAATTTCTGTATATATAGAATTAGAGAACCTACTAGGTTTCAAATAATAGGTCTTCGAGTTAACTTTCCAATGATACCAATTTTGCAAAAATCCGACACTGGAGCAAGAAGTTATGGCTTTACAAAGAAGAGTGTGTCGCCTAACCAATCGCACATAGCCACTGGACTGGTTGCGCGATACACAATGTGGCGCCTACCTTAGTCTAGGCGATGGACAATGCGGCGCCTATCTTAATCTATGCAATGCAAAGGGCGGCGCACACTTATGGTTTCAGGTGATGAAAACACTCTTTTTTGAGTTATTTTAAGTGCAATTTAGTCCTTACAAAACCCAAAATCATCCTTACTCACTCCTAAATGGATTTGGACCTATTAACAACATTGAAGCCTCCTATAAAATCCCAAAATTTAATCCTTCAAGCACTTAAGAGGAGAAGCAACTAGGATTTGAGAAAATAAGCTTGAAGGTCCGATCATTTCGAAACTTCTTCGTAAAACAAATTACAAATTTGGAATCCTCTCGACGTAGGCTTTGATAGATACCCAAAATTCGTGGATAAAAAGGTATGTGGGGTTTCCTAAAATCTCATGGGCATAGAAATCATGTTTTAAGAATCGGGTTTTCAAATTCATGTACATACTCATGTTTTAGAAGCTTTAATGATATTGTTTTGGCCTTTTGGCTTTCCCCCAAAGTGATTGAAAATTTTATGTATACGTATATATGTGTTTGTCCTGAAATATGAATTGAGAGCATGATTTTTATGAAACCCTTCTCTTAATGTAAAGTTTTTCATGATTTGCGTAATATAAATTGTTTTGAAATACATCTTGAAAAGAAAAGGAAATCATGATATGAAGTGCTTTGACTCTTGCTATGTTTGGAATATGATTTTGAACACGAAAGAGAGGGTTGTGAATGTTGGATATGCATATAATAAAAAAATGCATGGTTTTGCCAAAATGCACATGACCACCATATGTTTGATGAAAGTTTTGTATGGATTTGACTTGAGTTTCGGAACATGACATCTTTAATGCAAACTACATGCTTCGGTGGTCTGAAACTATATTTTTATGAAAGATCGTGCTTAATACATTATGGCTCAGAAAAATCATGACTTGCAATGTCTTGGTATGACGATACCAATTCAGACTAACGTCATATCAGACTCAGACTAACAGACATTTCATACTTTCATGATTTTAGACATTCAGAATGTTGCATGTACAGAAAAGGTTAAAAATGGGCATACAGAGATGTTAGGTGGTTCCCCGAAGAGGGATTGAGTTCAAGTGACTCATTGCCTAAAACCATGGTTTGCCGACCCGGGTATACTATTATGCACTGACTTAAATGTCCTATGGTGTATCAGACTCAGACACTCCAACCCTTGCGGCACACTTGGGTTGGGGGCTTCCCCGTCGAGTCAATGTAAGATTACATATAGCCCGTGGAATATCAGACTCTTAGGGGAATACCACCTAACTCAGAAGTAAAACACAGATCATGATTTGAAATGAACAATCAGGTTTCATGTTTTCAGAAAGTGCCCATGTATTTTTCAGAAACAGTTTTATACATGATGTCTTGATGAAAAGGATTGCTTTCACTTTATATATATATATATATATATATATATATATATATATGTTCCATTATACTATTTTTGGAGTGATTTGCGTGCCAGTACTTTTGTGCTGACCCCCTCCCCTACTTCCAGGTTCTAAGGCACAGTCTAGGGGTCCAGCTACTCAGTAGACATTTTCGGATTTGCAGACTTGATTTACAGTGGTCAGCCTTCTATCATTCGGAAGGCTTAATTATGTCAGACATTATCTTATTGATTATGTTTTTTTGGTTTACTGGGGGCCTTGTCCCAGTTTCTTTTCAGACAGATGTTTATGTTCTTAGTAGAGATCTCGCAAACTGATGTCAGATAGTATTATTCAGAAATGTTGCAGAACTTGACCATATTTTCCGTACTCAGTTTCAATTCTGCATTCTATTATGATTACGAAAGTTATGCATGATAACCAGATAGAGAATGGGTGTTCCGGGCCTTTATAGTTCGGGATGCTGGCCACGGCTAGGGCCTAGGCTCGGGTCGTGACACTTATTGTAGGCTACTATTATTTTGTTCTTCCAAATATACCCTTACGCTCATCCAAAAATTCTTAAACTTGCCTAAGATGTACCTTTGATACCCCCAATCATGAAACAGTTTAAAATCAAAATTCTAAGGCTGGAAAGGTCAAAAATAAAATCATCGAATTTTAGCGGCAAAAAATAAGATTAAGACTCCAACCCTATCTAAATATTCAGGTCCTATGACTCTTTTCCATGCACTATGAGCTGAACTGAACTAGGAAGAATACGGGGTATTACAATAGCTTCTCCTTAGGAACATTCGTCCTCGAATGAGACTGATTAACCTGAGAATATTGAGAAAATAATATTATATAATGAACATGAATAACTAAAAACATGATAACATGACTGAGTCTGAAACATAATATATGACTGAATAGATTCGTGAATGCATGCAATATTATGAGTATAATTACATGGTTGGAACTGATAATGGAAAAGATAGAATCTAAGGAAAAACTATTACCTAAACTTGAGTTTGAGTTTGCAGAGAAGAGGTGAGGGTACTTAGTTCTCATATCTTCTCTGCTTCCCAAGTAGCTCCCTCTACAGATTGATTTCGCCAAAGAACTTTAACCAAGGGAACGTTTTTGTTCCTTAGACTGTGAATCTGATGATCTATGATCTCGATTGGGATTTCTTCATACGAAAGGCTATCCTAAATGTCTGTGCTTTCTAAAGGAACAACTACGTCTGGATCACTAACATATTTCTTTAGTAAAGAAACATGGAACATTGGATGCACTGATTCCAAATTTGAAGGCAACTCAAGCTCGTACGCTACCTTCCCATAACGACTTAAGATCCTGTAATGGACAATATATAGGGGACTGAGCTTCCCTTTCTGTCCAAATCTCTACACTCCCTTCATAGAAGAGAGTATCTCTATCTGAAATGATAGACAATGGGATTCCATGCAATCTAACCAAATCTCTAATATAGAACTTAGCATAGTCCTCAGATGTATAGGAAGTATGAACTGGCAAGAAATAGGTTGATTTGGTCATTCTTTCTACAATAACCAATATTGAATCATGCTGATGATGCATACGAGGAAAACCCATCACAAAATCCATGTTCACCTCTTCCTACTTTCAAGTGGGAATACTAAACTCCTGCAATGAACTATTAGGCCTCTAGTGTTCAACCTTAACTTGCTAATAGTTAGAATACTTAGCTACAAACTCAGTAATATCCTTCTTCACATCATTTCACCCATAGATTTTCCTCAAATCATAGTACATCTTAGTGGCTCCTAGGTGAATAGAATAATGTACATCATGTCCTTATTCAAGGATTAGGTGTCTCAACCCATCAACACATGACATGCACAACCTACCCTAACATCTCAGCACACCTCTCCCTCTTGAGAGAAAGCCTTTACCTTCTAATCTCTAACTGATTCCTTCAACTTAACTAAACTAAGATCTCTATCGTGCTTCACATTAACTTCAGCAACCAAAGAAGATTCTGAACTATTTTGTACCCATGCACTACCTTTAGCTGAATCAACCAACCAAACACCTAATCTAGCAAGTTGATGAACCTCCTAAACTAACGTCTTATTATTATTCTCAACACTACCCATAAACAATCTACTAAGGGCATCTGCCACTACATTGGCCTTGGTCGAATGATACATAACAGTCATATCATAATCTTTTAATAACTCTAACCACCTTCTCTGATGAAGATTTAAATCTTTCTGTGAAAACATATACTGCAATCTTTTATGATCTGTGAACACATCAATATGAACCCCATACAAATAATGCCTCAAAAGTTTTAAGAAAAACACAACAGCTGCCCACTCAATATCATGGGTAGGGTAATTCTTTTCATGGGGTTTAAGTTGTCTAGAGTCATAGGCTATGACCTTACCTCTCTACATCAAAACATAACCCAAGCCAACTTTAGAAGTATCACAGTAAACAACAAACATATCTGAATGATTTGGTGAGTCAGATCTTCAACTTCGGAAAACTCTTCTTACAAAAATCTGACCACTGGAACTTAACTTTCTTGTATGTTAATTTGAACATAGGAGATGCAACAAACAAAAATCCTTCAATAAACCATCGGGAATATCCATCCAAACTCAAGAAACTCCTGATATCTAACATAGAGATAGGTCTGGTCTAGTTTCTCACTACTTCGGTCTTTTAAGAGTCAACCCTAATGCTATCACTTAAAATATTATGGCCAAGGAAAGCTACTGATCTTAGCCAAAACTCGCACTTACTGAATTTGGCTAACAACTAATGGGCTCTAAGAGTCTAAAACACAATTTTGAGATGGTTTGTATGGTCATTTTCACTATGGGAGTAAACATAAATATATTCGATGAAGACTATGATGAACATGTCTAAGTACTTCTTGAATACTCTATCCATCAAGTCCATAAAAGTTGCTAGGGCATTCATTAGTCCTAAAGATATAACTAGAAATTTAAAGTGACCATACCGAGTTCTGAAAGCTATTTTCGGAATGTCACATTCTTTGACTCTAAGTTGACAATAGTTGAATCTGAGATCTATCTTAGATAAATAACTGGCACCCTAAAGTTGGTCAAAAAAGTCATCAATCCTATGGAGTGGATATTTATTCTTGATTATAACGTGGTTCAGCTGACGGTAATTGATGCACATTCTGAGAGAGCCATCTTTCTTACACATGAAAAGAACTAGAGTACCCTATGGGAAAAGACTAGCCTAATGAATCCCTTAACTAATTATCTTTCTACTATTCTTTTAACTTTCTAAGCTCCGCTAGAGCCATTCTATAGGGAGGAATAGATATAGGCTGGGCATCTAGAAGAAGATTTATTTTGAAGTCAATTTCCCTTTCGGGAGGAACTCTGATAATATCTCCAGGGAACACTTCTGGAAATTCCTTTACTACTGAAATTGACTCTAGACTTGGGGTCTCAAAATTAGAGTCTTTGACTTTAACAAGATGGTAAACTCAACCCTTGGAAATTATTTTTTCTTGCCTTCAGGTATAAAAGAATTTGACCCCCAAGCATTGTAGTACTACCCCTCCATCCAATGGCTGGTTCATTGGGAAACTAAAATTGAATGATTCTATTGCAATCCACTAAAGTATAACATGAGTAGACATAATCCATGCCGAGAATGACATCAAAATTAGTCATCTCTAACTCTATGAGTTCAACTGAGGTGAATTTCTAGGATATTATGATCGGGCAGTTCATGTATACCTGCCTGGCTATAATATAGACACCTACTGGAGTAGACACTAAGAAGGGTCTTGCTAAAGACTTAGAACTGACACCTATATCATCATCTATATAGGGGTTACAAAAGAAAATAAATCTCCAGGGTCTAACAAAGCATAAACATGGAGGTGAAAGACCTGTAACATACCAGTAACCACATTAGAAGATTTTTCTTGATCTTGTTAGGAATGAAGTGCATAAAGCCTGTTCTGACACTGTCCACTGGTGGCACTAAAAGTAGCACCCTACTGAGTTAGGCGACCTACTGGCCCTGTAGAAGAGTTAATCTGACCCTATTGGTGATCATTTTTAACCCTCTAAGCAACCATTGGAAATGCTCCAACCCTGTGTCCTGGCTTGGCACACCGAAAATACACATCACTACCATCCTTGCACACACCCTAATGATTTCTACCATATTTCTAGCAAAAAGGATTAGTACAACAACTGTTCACATTACCCTAGGGCTTGGGTCCCGGTGCCCTATCTCGACTGTCATTTCTAAACTTTGTCACTAACACAATAGCTGAAGAAGGAGTTGGGGTTGAAAAATTTTCTCAAAACTGAGAGTAGTTACCACCCTCTCACTTTGGTTGAGCTAAACTAAAGCTACCTGTTTTGGCTTTCTTATTCTCCCTCTATTTCTCCTTAAGGTTTTGCTCCTCAATCTGCTGAGCATGGACCATAAGCCTAGATATATCCATCTCCTTAATCAGCATTGCTGTCCTATACTCTTTGACCACACTATCAGTTACACCAAAAACAAACTTAATTATTCTAGATGTATTATCATCCACCATCGAAGGAAAATACCTCCCCAACTGAGTAATTTAAGCAATAATCCTTCACACTCATATTACCCTTCTTAAAATTAATAACCTTCAGCACCTTAACTTATCTTAACTCTAAGGGAAAGAATCTATCTAAAAAGGTTGTGGCAAACTCCTCTACTCTACAGCCCCTTACTCAGCACCTTTATCCTCTTTCCACTTCTTATACCATATATGAGCTACATCCCATAACTGGTAATTAGCCAATTCTGCATTGTCACTAGACGTAACATCCATAATATTAGTCACCTTTTGAACAACATTAAGAAATTCATATAGATCCTCCTCAGACTTAGATCCCAAAAACAAAGGAGGGTTTTTGGGTAATGTCCTGAATCCTAGCTGCACTGTGTTGGCGACTGGATTTGCTGAGGCAGCAGCCTGCTAATTATTCTGAGTTTCTATTGAGTGATCTAAGGTAGTGAATGCATCTCTAAATTCGGCATGACAGGCATACTCTTTTAGGTGATCTTCCTAAACAAGTGGAGGTACAGGCTAATTTCTATTTCTTCTTTTGTTATTCTTTCTGGGAGGCATTTTCTGTAATGAAATAACGGATGGATTAGAAATATAGTTTAAATAGAGCTCATACGACATGAATACTAAAAGAAGGGAAACTTTCCCTAAAATGTCTTGTGGCCTCTCGTCCATAAGAGTGACATGAATCACACCTATGTACAAGATTCTACTTAACGTGACTGTTTAGACTCCTAAGACTTCTCTGAAAACCTTAGGCTCTGATACCAAGTCTTTTCACGACCCGAGGCTACCCCCTAGTTGCGATCACAGTGCTTACGGGTACAAGTGACCACATGCTAACGCATTAGCTAGTACCTACTGTAAGCACTGAGTAAAATTAATAATAAATAATATGTGCGTAAATGACTAAGTAAAGCCATTTGGTTTTAAATACTAAAACAGTGTAAATCATAAATTTGAGTGTCTGAAAACATACTAAAAAGACTGATAACTAACTAACTATCTGAATATCTGAAAGCCTCTAATTGACTGAAAAGAGTTGATGGGACATACCCCAACAAACTCAAACTATCTAACTGGAATGAAAATATGAACTATAAAAATAAATAACTATGTCCTCGATAGATGAGGACTCACCATGAGTACTGTTGTTGATAGCCAGATCTGTCTAAGCGTTATCAAGAAACTGAGGATCCAAAACTATGATATAAGACATCATAGTGCAAAGAAAATGTATGTGATCAGTACTTTGAATGTACTGATATGCAAGATGAGGTTACTCCAAAAATGTATAGGCTCATGTACATGAAATACTATCTAACTGAATAACAGAGATAACTAATGCATAATACGCATGAAAGATGTAAAAGCTAAGGATGCATGACCAAGCATATAACATAATACTGAATTAGTCTATAAAATAAAATACTAAAATCTGATAACTGAATAATTGAAAATCTTTAAGCTATGTTCAAACAAACTTGAACTGAAATCTATACTAAATACTGGACTGAGACTGTGGGGGGTATCATCTAACTGGCATGCCCCAATATGAGCTATTAGGGTCCAACCAATGGCCCCAGTTAGAAGGATGTCAATAACGTGCCACGGGTACTAACACTAGCTGTGTGGATCCAATAAGCTACTGAATAACCAGGGTATGAAGCCAAAATTGATGAGTGATCCTTGGATGGAGTCAAGCATAAACTGATGGGGGACCCCTACGAGGTAGTCAAGCCTAAACAGATGGATGACTCCTCATAACTTATGTTGTCTATGTATTTTTGTAATGTGGGGAATACTACTAATGACTTCCCCTAACTGATGAGAAAGTCGTCATCGTGTATTTACTCAGTGCTAGATCCTACTCCCAACTAAAAGACACTAATTATTGAACTAAACTGAACTTAACTGAGCCAACAACTTAACATAATACTAATTGAATGACAAGGCTTATGATTTATCTGAAACCATTCTGAGAATACTATGAAACTATGTAAACAACTAATTAACGGGTATTCATAACCCCCAACACTGAATGAAAATAACAATAAAGGCATGTAAAAGCTTCAAAACCATAATGGGGAAATCATTCTACAAAATTGTTCTCTTTGGTATTTCATCAAACACTTGGAATTCATAGACTTGAGCATGGGAATAGTTAAAATATTTGCATCTAACATAATTGCAATACTAAAAACCTGGTTTAAGGATGTAACATGTGAAAATTACCATTCAAATGTGTCACGGACAAATTCCAGCGTAAATACATGGTAAACATAATTTGAAATCATTGTTCATAATAGCTTCATGTAGATAATTCATAACAACATTTAAAAATCATAACTTTAAACATGAAAATAGATTCTTGGACTCCATGGGTGAAAAGGGCCCATGGATGAACATCACACATACCTTCATTGAAAAATTTGTGAAGATTCTTGATGGTTTTCTTAAAAATTAAGCATGAATTCCTTTGATTCTTTTGAGGAGGCTAGGGTTTGTTCTTAAGAGAGAATGCTCTTCTTTTGAGAGGATTTTGTGAATAAGATGACAATTTGTGCTTTTGGGACCATAAATCATGCGTTATGGACCACTTGTGAGAAGGGAAAAGACCCAATTGCCCTTGCAAAAATGAAAACAGAACTTAGAAAATAAGAGGGCACGTGATGGAGCATGTGTCAGGAGCTCTAGAGAGCTGGAGTAAAGTGTGCACCGAGGGCTATATCGCGGGCTACCTTAGCTGTAAAATGGAGAATGTATTGCAGGCTTATCGCGGGATGCTACTATTTTGGTATTCCAAACATGCCCGTATACTCGTTCAAAAATTCCAAAACTTATTCGAGATGTACCTTTGACACGCTCGATCATGAATCAACTTTAAAATCAACATTATAAGGCTAGGAAGGTCAAGAATAAAATCATCGGCGTTTAGAGGCCAATAATAAGACTAAGTCTCCAATACCTAGATAAATTTTTAGGTTTTAAGCCTCTCATGCATGCACTATGAGCTGAACCGAACTTGGAAGAATACAGGGTATTACACCCTCCTTGGGTAAAGTCAAGAAAGGAGCTGAATTCAACAAATCCTTAAGCTTTCAAAAGATTGCCTCACAAGCATCGGACTACTGGAATGAAATCTTCTTCTCATTTAACTTTGTCAACAGAGCTATAATGGATGAAAAACCCTTAACAAAACATTCATAATAACCTACCAAGATAACAGAATTTTGAATCCCAATAGGTGAAGTTCGTCAAACCCAATCACAAACCACTGCAATCATGGCTGGATTAACCTTAATACCTTCCTTAGTCACCACTTGATCCAAGAAAGAAACAGACTCCAACCAAAACTCATTCTTGGAGACTTGGCATACATGCTCTCATCTATCAATTTATGAAGCACAATACACAAATGACCTCATGCTCAGCCTCACTCTTGGAATAAACCAAGATATTATCAATTAATATAACGATGAAGAAGTCGAGATACGGGTGGAACACTCGGTTCATCAACTCCATGAATGCGGCTAGTGCATTAGTCAATCCAAAGAACATGACCAAGATTTCATAATGACCATATTGAATCCAATTATAACCAAATCTTAAATTAATCTTCGAAAACACTGCGGTACCCTAAAGTTCATTAAATAAATCATCAAGGTAAGAAAGAGGATACTTATTCTTAACTGTCACCTTGTTTAACAATCAATATTCAATATACATAAGCATAGACCCATCAGTTTTCTTCACAAATAAGATATGTGCACCCCAAGGTGATATACTCGGTCAGATAAATCCCTTATCCAACAACTTCTACAACTTATCCTTCAATTCCTATAACTCTGCTGAGGCTAACCTATAAAAAGGAATAGAAACGGGCTTCATGCCCATCTCAACATCAATAGCAAAATCAATATCATAATCTAGAGGCATACATGGTAAATTCATAGAGAGCATATCCATAAACTCACCGACAACACGAATAGAATCTAAAGAAGGAAGTGAAACAACATTAGTATAATAGGTATAAGCCAAATAAGATCAACATCCCTTCTTAACCAATCTATGAGCCTAAACATAAAATATAACTCTCTTAGGACATGAATGAAGCACATCCTTTCAAGTTATCCTTGGCCCACCTGACGAAGCTAAAGTCACATTCTTAGCATAATAATATATAAAGCATGATAAAGATCCAACCAATCCATACCCAAAATAACTTTGAAATCAACCATATCTAACACAAGTAATCTACCCAAGTATCACGTCTAGAGAAAGTCACAACACAAGATTGGTACACCAGATCCACCACTAAAGAATCTCCTATAAGGGTAGATAAATGAATAGGCATGGCAAGAGTCTCACTAACAAAATCAAAACCCAAAGAAAAATATGTAGACACATAAGAGAAAGTTGATCTGACAATAAATAACATAGATGTAAATCTAAAACAAATGGAGACGATACCTGTGATCACAACATCAGAATCCTCCACCTCTAGTTTGGTAGGTATAGCAAACACTAATTAAGACCACCAATAAGATGAGTAGTCCAATGACCACCACCATAATCTTCACTACGTCTGCCACTCACACCTCTAGTACAACCCCTAGATCTCACAACTAAAGTAGCAGTAGCTTTAATCACGACCAAGAGAGTCTTTGGCTAAATGTCCAGTCTTAGCACATAGAAATCAACCTGTATGACCTGACTCAATAGGAGAAGGTACCACTGGTCATAAATGTCTATCCTGAACTATTGAACTAGAAGATCCACCAGATAAACTCTATAAGGCCTCCTATAGTAGCCTACTATGATACCCCATGAGAACCTCTAAAATCTCTACCACAAGAAGCCTGACCTCTGAACTCACCAAAATAGCACAACTTCTTGGTGCCTCCCTAAAATGCTCTAAGAATGTCATCTATCATCTTTGTATAATCCATAATGCTCTAAAAGTATGCTCCAAATACAACCACGTAAGATATAGCCAACTGAAGGGAAACATCTAAACCTTTCCAAAACTTCTGAGACTTCTCAAACTTAGTGGAAATAATAGAATAAAAATATCTAGACAAGGCATAGAAATATGCCTCATACTCTTCAATAGTCATGTAGCCTTGCTCCAGGTGATTAACTCATCTCTTAATTAATTACTTATATTGTAAGGCATAAATCTCTCAAAAAAGGCATCGACAAACTGATCCTATATCATCTAAAGAGAATCAAGAGTTCTACAACAAAAAGGTAACCTCTACTGATCTCTAGCAGTATCTTTCAATTCATAAGTAGTATAAGAAACTAAATACGACTCCAACAAACCCAAATTATACAAGTTCTCAAGGCAATCAATCAAGAACTCGTAGGCATCCTGGCCCACGGCACCACAGAATCTAGGAGGACCTAAATAAGTAAATTTCTCAAACTCTTTTGATCCTCAAAAGACATCACTATACTACAAATAAGAGAAGACATGGTGAATATGGAAGGCTGAGATCCTATTTGAGGAGGCAACAAAAATGAAAGCTAAATTCTGATCCCAAACACCATACTCATATGTCAGCGCTTAAACAAAAATACTACTCGGGGTTTGAGGAGTTCCATAAATATAAGGTTGTGCCACTGGAGGATACACACTCAAAACTAGATAAACACCAAATATGACAAAAAGAGAAACCTTTAAGTGGGTAAAAAATGCACCAATAACCCCTCCAAAACTAGGGCAGACAAATTTTTAGAAGCTGGAGTAGAACTCACACCTCTAACCTTTTCAACATGAGGCTCAGGGGTTAGTCCCCTAGAATTCCTCCTATATGGGACATATCCAATTGCTCGTCCACTATCTTGAGTCTGTCCATGACTCAAGGCTTATCCTACGGGCGAATGCTCTGCATCTTTACTCTCTCGGGACCTAGTCAACACCATCTACACAGAAAGAGTGAAACATAATATAGAACACAAGGTATGAAAAAATTTACACAATAAGGAATAAAATAAGATAAATTTCCTAAAGACGTCCTATAGACTCTTGAATATAGATATGGATGCCTCGTATTAACCCATAAGACTCTATTAGACATTCCATTGTTACATCATTAAGACCAATAAACCTGATTTCTCTGATACAGATTTGTCATGATCCAAAATTTAAGGGTCACGATGGCATTTGTCATGGCATACCTTGATAAGTAAGACTATCACCCAAACTGATACATAAATAAAAAGACATAAATGCCCCCAAGAAAAGGCTTCTAGAATAAAGCTAAACCATATAAGCATAATAACTGCAAAAATAATATAATCAATTAATACAGCCATAACGCCCAAAACCTGATGTCAACAACACACGAAGGTATCTAGTAAAACTCAAATCCAAATAAAATACATAAGAAAATCCAATAGATATAACTTTATCTCTAAGAACTAGTAAAGAAAGAGTCTAATGATAGAGAAAGATAGTAGAAGACATTTGGATGCCTAAAAATTATCCACTACCTTGAAAACTCCAACAATAGCCTAAGTCAAGCAATGTGGGGCGTACCCAAACTTGAAAAGGTATAGTAGGAGTGATTACAGTCCACTTGTACTCAGTAGATATCATAGGCCAATAGAGCAATGTAGAAAATAAAACATACAAACATACACTAAGGGAACATCACCAGTAATCAAATAATATCCTACAATAGCAGCCATATCTTGTACTAACACTTCTAATATATAACATACATTGAAAAAAACAAAAAAAAGACCACATGTATACAATCTATGACATACAAGTAGAACAAGAAAGGACAATATACATATAGGATCATTGAGTACAAGTATAAGAAGATAGAATAATTATATAGGTAATAAGTCAAAGTAAAAGTACAATCACATCATATCCATAATGAAGTAAACACAAGAAGAATTATGATGATTATGATGCACAAGGTTGTCCCAGAACCTCGATATACACCGATGGAGGCAAGTCTCCAGACGTATGACCCATGGGGGTTCGTCAACCCATATGAAATCCATATATCATATCTCTTACCCAGCACATCCCTAGGGGAGGATTTTATAATATTTCACAATATATTCTTCCCGACACATCCCTCAGGAAGGGTTTTAGAAAGGTGTTGCCAGTATTTTTTTTATGTTACCACAGTAGTACCAATGTTTCATGAATGAGTATGATATGAGAATGTATTGCTCACAATCAATCATAATTAGTATTTCAACAACCAACAACTTGATCTATTTTCACAACCAACCATAATGATATATTTCCACAACCATCCACAATGATATATTCCACAGCCCCGTGAATCAATATCCACTCGTTATTTCTACCATCCATGAAATTCTACATAATTCATATGCCAAATAAAGTATGAATATAAAATAATACACCAATGGCACCATATTAGGAATTTTAACAACACAATACAATTAGTCATATGTATTTCAGGCTATCAACATCATATAGGACCCTATACGGTCACATAAATCACATCATATCTCAAAACTAACAATTTTATCACATATTAGCCCCCACACAAATATAACACGTTAAGATAGACAATTTCTTAATTAGTTCTCATCCCCGTAACATGTATAATGTTTACAAATTGACA
The DNA here is from genome assembly GCA_030864225.1 of Capsicum baccatum var. pendulum. Lineage (NCBI taxonomy): Eukaryota > Viridiplantae > Streptophyta > Magnoliopsida > Solanales > Solanaceae > Capsicum > Capsicum baccatum. Next base: position 167,424,612 of record CM061560.1, read on the forward strand.
ACCCAACTCAGTCTGAAAGAGTTAATCCATAACCTACCTCATGGCTAAAGATCGATCTGCAACACTTTAACCCACGACCTTAATTCTCACGAATGATCCCAAAATCAACTAAAATTAAGAAATATACAATCTATGCATCAAAGAGATTTAACAATGCCCATATTACCTATTTTTAGTTTGGGTCAAAATGAACCCACGAAATGGGTTTTTAAAAAAGAAGGGAAAATCAAAATATTATTTCAAAAACATGATTCCCATGTATTTACAAATCTACAGCTAAAAAGCTAAGTCAAATTGAGTTAAATATGGTTCAAATCAAAGAAAATCAAGTTTTAAACTTTAAGCGATAAAACCTTTGAAATTCATTTCAAAATCATGAGTCGGGTTATTTTAAAGTTGAAATTGAGAAAAACTAGAAACAATAGGTTTAGGAATATTATTCAAGTGAAAATGAGTGAAACTGGGATTTAGAAATCAAGCCCTAAGGTTTTGAAGTTTTGAGAAATTAATCAAGAAATACAACTAAGAAAAGAGTGAATTCTAACCTTAAATCTATAAGAGAATCAAGAAATAGATGTTCATCTAGATTTTCATGAACCCACATGCTCCACCTTTAAGCTCTCACAATATTTAGGGATTATCTCTAAAGAGGCAAGCTGCGTAATGCCAAAATCATGGAAAATGACTCAATTTATACCCAATCCAAGTGTTAAGCTATCGTATTCCGACCAGGGTTGTCCAATCGCACTATCCTCAACCTGGATAACCACTCGTAATTGCACTACGGTCATGGCAATCGTACTAATCATGATCATGTCTTAGTCTGGAGATCTTTGGCACACCAAATATAAAATAGAAATTTGGAAGCTTTCCAAGTTTCCGCCAAGGCCTTAAAATTTGATATACCTAAAAAAACTACTTAACCATACTAAATTTGATGTTTCAAACTCAATAGCGACATCATATTTTTTAAAAGACATCATTTTCACAAAGTTGACCTCCGAAATTCAAAATAATAATTTTTCAAATTGAGGATCGAAATGAGATTTAAAAGTCATAAAAACACACCAAACAAGTTACCACTCTAAAATCAATATAATAGATCGACTAGCATATTACGTTCATTCTTCCATCACATGGATCCAAAGATAATCACAGAACTCCATAATAAGGCTCTCGAAGCCTCTATAAACCTCAATATTGATTAAAAGGTACCAAAATAAATCGTGAACCATAAAAATCACCCTGACACCTCAGAAGTACCACAATGAAACTATGGGTGGGTAAAATAGTCAAATCACATAAAAACACTCATTACACATATTTCATCAAATTTTATACCGTTACACAGTATTGTATTGTAACGCACCGAAATTGGGTCCCAAGACGTCACACGGTGCCTAAGGTCACAAGTGACCCCAAGCTAACCATTCTACTGGCATAACACATAAGCAACTGAATAAGATAGATAAATCTGAACAAAGTAAGTAGAAGATACATCTTTTATGAATCTGATCAATACAAAAGTGAATTCAAATAATTGCAACTCTTCTTTTAAAAAGAAACTGAGATAAATATAATGACTCTACTGACTGTCTATAAAACCTCTACTAATACTGACTATAGATAGCTAGGACGCGACCCTAACTATCACTAATCAATATATAAAAAAAATACAGATATAAAATATATAATGACGTCTAACTTAAATCCCTGAAGTTGGAGGACATATCATTTGTTGGCTAAAATCTACAACTATCTGAGTCTGATGTGCATACAAAAACTTGTACCTATATTATGAGATAATGTAGCACATAGAAGTATATGTAGATCAATATTTTTAGGATGTACTGAGTATATGAGGGTGCAATGCACATATAAAATAATATCTCAATATCATCACAGTTTATAAAATTATGTACACTGACATAAATGACTGACATAGCTTGAATAATATCTTAAATATAAATCTCATAAATCGTGAATAATTAAAAATTTATTATAAATCTCATGAGTCATTTTACTTCATTCTAAATCTACATTCTTTCTTTGTTCTCAAACTTGTATTATAGATAGTGTCTTAAGACAACATCTTTTTGAATATACACTTTAATCTCATGAAAACTAAGAAATCCTTTGAAAACTTACAGATTTTGACACTTGAGAACCTTTGAAATCTAGGAATCATAGCTTTCGAAAAATATATACTTTTATCTTAGATAGAGTGGGGGACTACTTTGGGAGTTTCTCTTAATCGACATATACTATGTGAGATACATGCAGTCCAATGTCTTGCCCACATTAGGGAGAGCTGTTGTATCCTTGCCATCGAATAGAACCTTAACTTTTCAGTACATTAGTGATCACTATATCAGGCTCAGGCTCACATCCTATGGGGGCACATAGTTCTAACAAAGTACCACACTTCCCGCTCGGTGCTAAATACTACTCCTAGACTTAGCTCAGACCTTTAAAGAAAATCCACAATAAACAATTCAACAATTTGCATCGGGAGCCAATATGCTACCCATTTATCATAAATCAATCAAATGTGGATTTCTTTTCTTACTTGGAATCAAAAAACAACTCTTTCCTGAAATCTTGATAGACTCATCATCAAAGTTTTAAAGATCTCGTAATAATGGAAATATAAACATACTTCTTGCAATTCTTTAGAAGTCCTCAATAACGCATTCTAAAAATAACAATCTTTAAATAGGAGTTAATGACCCATATATCAAACTCGTATGAAAATACCAAAAGATTCATGCTTGATAATGTAAATATTGATGAATCAACTCAAAATCTGAAAATTTCAGCAATAAGCATGAAAATAAAAACATACTCACAATATTATAGCAAAACATCATACTCAATATACTTTTTCAAAATACTTCAGCAATGTCTAAATATAGAAATCAAGAATCACAATATAATGCTTAAACTCACTTGGAAATATCTGGAAAATCACATTAGTTGCATAAATATGTGAAAGTAATCATACAATTACACTTCTAAATCATTGGGAACCTTATAACCTTGTAATTAACAACCATGGGTATAAACCCCAACTAGAATTTCATGGAAAATAATCAAAAATTCAGTAATTTATAATCTAAAATAAGTTTTGGGCACAAGAACAAAAGGGTGTTCTTATTCAAACCCCACATACTTTGAAATTTGAGCTTTGTATGAACTCTTAACTTCGGATTGCTATTCTTGAGATTAATGGGTGCTTCTCATAGTCCTCAAAATAGAGAATCTGAATCTTGAAAAACTATCAAAAACCTACGGTTTTAATCTTGAGATATTTGGACTTTTAGGTTGAAACCCTAATATTGGTGATTTTGAGAGAAAGTAAACTTGTTTTTGTGTTATGGGAGTTTTATCCCATGTTACAGATGGATAGGGGTTTGAAAATACCACTTTTTCCTTCAAAAATGCGGAAACAGAACCTGAAAATTATTAGCGTGCGATAGAGCGTGCGTCGCACGCTTGTCGCATGATGCTACTGCCTCAGCCACTAAAATAGCCATAACTTTTCACTCGGATATCGTATTTTTGCAAAATTGGTATCGTTGAAAAGTTAATTCAATTATCTACAATTTGATATGTCTTGGGATGAAAAATTGCATGTATATTAAGAGATGTACATGTTTGAATTAGATCATTGTAGAATCGAATGTCAGACTTTGGACGAAGCAATTGATCTTAGCTCAACTTTGTTCTAGGGAATTGCTATGAACATTTTTCATCTCTACACTACTCCATAGACTAGGATGATGATCATGCAACGTATATTCACATGATAATCACTTGGATTAGTGCTTAGACGCGTTGAAACAACTATTAGAATTCCAGCGCAAAAATACGGGGTATTACATTATTCTCCCTTGGAAACATTCGTCCTCGAATGTGTATAAATAAGCTAAAACATAAAGGAATCTCAGTCTTTAAGCTATCATGTACAACTGATATAAAATGAATCACTGAATCTCAAATATAATGAGCCACTAAACTGATTTGTAAGTGCATGAATTCTCATGAAAATAGCTATATGGCTAAGATAGAAACGAGAATGTTAACTTATGAGTAACCATTACTTTGTGTTGGATCTGATCTCCTGAGAAAAATATGAGATGTTTATGACATGATAAATTGGGGTATTACAACATCCCCCTCTTGGGATTATTCATCCCTGAATAATAATGATTTATTTTAAAAATCAAGAAAAGACTGAGATGATACACATGATACTTACAGACTGAATCATACTGGTTGCTTACACCCAAATAAAGTATTTCTTCAACGCCTTTCTAAAAATTTCTAATGCAATTGGGAAGTAAATAACTGTGGGCTCTGAATAAAACATCTGAATAAGGAATTACAACATTTCTACCCCTCTATGGCCTAGAACATAGACCCATAAATCATAACCTAGGGTAGAAATTCTAGGCCTTAAGAAATTCTAATTCTTAGTTTCAAGTTTAGCAGCATTTGTCAAATGCTTTCTTGACTATGCTATTCCTCTCAAATATCAGACTCGCTTGATTCAACTTATAATTCTTACATGGGCACTGATAAATCTTTTTGCAAGGTCTAAACTAAACTAAGTCCTCTCACTAAGGTCAAGCCTAACTCTAAATCACAAAATACAACATGCCAAACCACAATACTAGTCTAAACCACAAGGTTCAATATTCCATATCTTTTTAGAGTTCACACCCTAAGCATAACTTTCCTTACCACTTCAATGAATAACTCGAACTATTTACTATTGATTCACTAGCTTATATTTCATTTGTCCACTTACACCCAACATGACATTCAAGCTTATCATTAAAAAAGATGTGAACTTCAAGGCAAAACCGCATAAAGGCATACTTCGCATATTCTCTAAACCTTTTTCAACAATAATTTTCTTGCACTATTCTTAAGAACATACACACAATCTCTAACTAACCATGACATTTATCAAAGACTTTGCCTCAATATTACTTCACACTTTAGACTTAGATAGAAAAGAATAAATAATCTTTCTTAATGAGGGTCATCAACTCTTTATCATCTAAACCATTGCTTATCCAATATCATCGCCACTATCTTAATATAGAAAGAGGTCACCGAAGGGCTAACACATAAGAACCTGAAGCACGAAAGGCTACAATACATAACTTTAACACTTATCCTAGGCCCGAGGAATAAAATACCAAATGCATGGATTCATTAAAGAAATTTAATCTAAGGACATACATGATATAATGTGAACTTACTAGTATCATGAGTTTTAAAACTAGTCATACTCTGAAACATGAGTTCATACATATCATGAGCTATTCAATCATAAGACTAGAGTCCATAGATTTTTTTCTTTTTTTTGAGTGATAACTCTAGTCATAGAGTGAAACTATTACTTACTTACTAAAAGTTGAGAATGAACTTAAATACACATGAACTGTATAGACATTGTCCCTTAGCTGAAATAGGAGCTGGATAAATAAGAAAGCATGTTGTTGAGCGTGCGTTGCATGCTATGGAGCACCGAATTAGGGAATGTGTCATATGCTCTATCGTATGCTAATAGGGGTGGACTGGAGCATGAGTCTCACGCTAATCGCACTATCTCACTATTTTGAATTCCAAACATGCCCTAAATGAATTCCAAAAATTTAGAAACTCACCCAAGATATACTGTTGACTCCCCCGATCATGAATTAACTAGAAAATCAACTTTTTGTAGTCAGTAAGGTCATGAAAAAAATTGTCAAAGTTTGAACGCCTTGGAAAAGACTAAGTCTTGGAACTTAGTTGAGAATTTCTAAGTTTTGGGAAGTATTTTGTCATGCAACAAGGAACTGAAAAGAACTAGAATATTAAAGGGTCTTATACTATCTCCCCCTTAGATTTAAAGCCATCTTCTAAACTTATGGATTTATCTCACATTCATAGGAGTGAGTCGTAATATCTTTGCTCTAACGGTCCATACTTAAGTGCTAAACTCACACGCATAAGCTATATTTCAAACTTACTGACTTCATTCTTGAACAACCCCCTTTCATATATCATCCATAACTTGGCTAGCCAGAGTACCACGTACTAGACATTATGCTTCTTCCACTTAAAACTCAAGGGTACTACAAACCACACACAATGCTTAATAAACTTAGAAAATAATGCAACCTCATATAACCTTGGGCACATCATACCTACAACATCATACTTAATCTCAAATTAATAAAATTAAATTCTTGCATTCACTGTTTCAAGCCTATTGGTTCACCTTCATATAACTAGCATCACTAACTAAGTAATCGTTATCTCCACCTTGCTCATCATCTACTATCGAACTTAGTATCTTGTTCTAGCCATGATTAACCATAATCTTAACAACTATTCTTACCAGCCAAATATTCAAAAATGCTAGTCCACTAAAACCTCATAACAATAATGATCAATCACAATCCTATGGTCTGTCTTATTATGATTTGCTAGCACCTCCTTCTTCTACACCTCATTACTATTTACCCTTCGTAGACATCTAAATTCCTTCATAGCTTTATAAGTTTCAACTAAACCTTCTTTTGCAATCACAGGAAAGCCTAAATTGACAACAGTCATCCACCAAGTACTTCCATCAAAACCTATACTTTTCTAGCACAGTAACTCTTTTCTTACCTCAAGCAAACAAAAATCCACCTTAACTAATAATCATCTTCTCTAAATTTTACTAAACTGACAAACAAGGGTATATCACTTCATTACTAATTCAATCATAAGCGAAAATTCAGCTATACATATTCAATAAATTTCCCTTACCACCTTTCTTGTCACAACACTTCTAAACCGACACTTTCAACTAACATAAGAACCACAAGATAATTAACAAGTTCCTAGTGAATCAAAATAGGCCTCACACGGCTTTAATAGACTTTAATTTTACATTTTAAATAAGAAAATAATATAAATAACAAAGCAATTATGCTAGTGAATTGAAAGATCCCCACACTGCTTCACTATACTTTGATTTTGTGTTTTGAACAAGAAAATTAGATGAATAAAAAAGAACTATGATATTGATCGAAAGATCCCCACACGGCTTTATTAGACTTTGAGTTTCAAAAACACCATGACAACAAGATTATATATTACAAGGTATAGAAACTTGACACACAATATTCAATGATCTAAGAATACACATCTTGCTCTGTCTTAACTAAATGACTCATAAGAATGAGGGTATAACTTTAAATTTGAGGGACTTATAACATACTAGAAGGCTCCTCTCAAGTTGCTTTATGAAACTTTTGAAACTTCTTGCTAGCAAGTCTGAGAGTATTATCGGGAGAGGAAATTAGAACTTTTCGATCATGTTATGTCAAGAATAGTACATAGATGGAGAAGTATAGATTATCATTATGTATTCTGAGGAGGAATCTGAAAGCACATCTGATTAGGGCTTAGTGCATGATTTTTACAAATATGATAAAGCACTTCAATCTTCGAAACTCAAAAGCACTGATGGGATACTTTCAAGGTCTCTTATAATCCCATAAATATTTGTGCAAACTGTTTGAGAAAGCTCTAGAAGTAAGGATTTGAGCTTGACTATTTTTTATAGCTTAGGAATAAGACAAAAATGGCTCGAATAGAGTAAGATAAGAATCTGTATGAGTTTCCTAGAGACCCTTTCTATAGCAAAATTTGAGACTTGAAAGAATAAAAACATTTCAAAAATGCCTTATATCCACTCGAACAAATGTACAGATGTCTCTGTACCATTTCATAAGACTCTACTAGACAGGGCTTGATAGACACCCTAGGACACTTGAACTCTGTGCTCTGATACCAAGTTTGTAACGCTTAAAATTTGGACCCGAGACATCACACGGTGACTAAGGTCACAAGTGACCCTAAGCTAACCCTTCTACTGGCATAACTCAAAAGCAACTAAATAAAATAGATAAATCTGAACAAAGTAAGTGGTAGATACATCTTTTCTAAACTTGATCAATAGAAAAGTGAATTCACATGATTACAACTCTGCTTTTGCAAAGAAATTGACATAAATACAATAACTCTACTGGCTGTCTATGCAGCCTCTACTAATACTGACTATAGATAGTTAGGACAAGACCCTAACTATCACTAATTAATATATAATAAAAATAAAGAAATAAAATATATAATGACGTCTAACTTAAATCCCTAAAGTTGGAGGACATATCATTTGCTGGCTGAAATCTGCAACTGTCTGAGTTTGATATGCATACTAAAACTTGTACCTACATTATGAGATAATATAGCACATAGACGTATATGTAGATCAGTACTTTCAGGATGTACTTAGTATATAGGGGTGCAATGCACATATAAAATAATATCTCAATATCATTACAGTTTATAAAATTATGCATGCTGACATAAAGAACTCACATAGCTTGAAAAATATCTTAAATATAAACATAAATCATGAATAAATAAACATTTAGTATAAATCTCGAGAGTTAATTCACTTCATTCTAAATCTGCATTCGTTCTTTGCTCTCAAACTTGTAGTATAGATAATGCCCTAAAATGCTATATTTCCGAATATACACTTTAATCTCATGAAAACTAAGAACTCCTTTGAAAACATAAAGATTTTGACACTTGAGAACCTAAGAAATGTTGGAATCATAGGTTTCGAAAAACATATACTTTATCTTAGATAGAGTGGGGGGCTACTTTGGGAGTTTCTCTTAACTGACATAAACCATGTGAGCTACATGGAGTCCAACATCTTACCCATGTTGGGGAGGACTGTCATATCCGTGTTATCGGATAGAACCTTAACATCACAGTTCATTAGTGATCATTATATTAGACTCAGGCTCATATCCTGCGGGGTTAAGTAGTTCTAGGAAAGTACCACACTTATCACTCGGTGCTAAATAATACTCCCAAACTTAGCTCAGAACTTTATAGAAAATCTACAATAAACAATTCAACAATTTCCATTGGGAGCCAATAAGCTACCCTTTTATCATAAATCAATCAAATGTGGATTTTTTTCTTACTTGGGTTCAAAAAACAACTCCTTCCTGAAATCTTGATAGACTCATCATCAAATCTTGTAAGATCTCATATTAATAGAAATATAAACATAATTCTTGCAATTCTTTAGAAGTCCTCAATAACTCATTCTCAAAATAACAATATTTAAATAGGGGTTAATGACCCATATATCAAACTCGTATTGAAATACCAAAAGATTCATGCTTGATAATGTAAATATTAATGCTTCAACTCAAAATCTGAAAATTTCAGCAATAAGCATGAAAATATGAACATACTCATGTAACATAGCAAAACATCACACTCAATATACTTCTTCAAAATACTTCAACAATGTCAAAATATAGGAATCAAGAATCACAATATAATTCTTAAACTCACTTGGAAAAAACTAGAAAATCTCATTACTTGCCTAAATATGTGAAATTAGTCATACAATTTTACTTCTAAATCATTGGGAACCTTATAATCTTGTAATTAACAACCATGGGTATAAACCTCAACTAGAATTTCATGGAAAATAATCAAAAATTCAGTAATTTATAATCTAAAATAAGTTTTGGGCACAAGAACGAAAGGGTGTTCTTACTCAAACCCCACATACCTTGAAATTTAAGCTTTGGATGAACTCTTAACTTCGGATTGCTATTCTTGAGATTAATGGGTTCTCTCATAGTCGTTGGAATGGGGAATCCGAATCTTGAAAAATTATTGAAAACCTATGGTTGAATCTTGAGATATTTGGATTTTTAGGTTGAAACCCTAATGAATGTTCTTGGTGATTTTGAGAGAAAGTAAACTTATTTTGGTATTATGGGAGTTTAATCCCGTGTTATAGCTAGATAGGGGTTGGAAAATATCACTTTTGCTCTTAAAAATGCGGAAACAGAACCTGAAAATTATTAGCGTGCGATAGAGCGTACGTTGCACGCTTATCGCACAGTGCTACTGCCTCAACCACTAAAATGGTCATAACTTTTTGCTCGGGTATCGGATTTTTTCAAAATTGATATTGTTGGAAATTTAATTCAATTATCTAAAATTTGATAGGCCTTAGGGTTAAAAAATCCATGTATATTAAGAGATATATACGTTTGAAATAGACCCTTGTAGAATCGAATGTCAAACTTTGGATGAATCAATTGATCTTAGCTCAACTTTGTTCTAGGGCATTGATATGAACATTTTTCACCTCTAAACTAATCCATACACTAGGATGATGATCATGAATCTTATACTCATATATCTAAGTGCACTATATAGAAATGTGGCTAAAAGAGTGTAAGTCCGTAAATCCATTATATGGGGTAAAGTCTGAGACTAAATCATCACAAAAGTATAGAAAGGGTCAAAATCTCTCTTAATTGAGGTAAATAGTAGTAGTAAAATTGTTGATCGAAATCTATCTTGTTCAAATCTCTAGAACATTTTTGTTGTCAAAGGATCATAAGTTATTCTTTAATATGCTACGATACCCATTGTGAAGAAATCAATTTTAAAAGTGAAAAGTGGGAATAAATCTTTTTTTAGAAAAAATAGTAGTAAAACCATATTTTTAGTTAGAATAATACTATTTACCTTTTTAGTGAGCATGGATGAACCAAATTTGTGCATGCCATCACTACTATCCGAACAATATGATTAGAATCAACTAAATGTCTATAGACTACAAGTACATCCTTTAAGAGGATAAACAACTTCCTGGAATCCAACCTATATCATAATCACACCCTTAGGCCCAATAATACATGTTTGACATAATTATATCATAATAATTCCTGAAAACCCATCATAATCCTTCAACTATTGTAGTAAATACTATACTCAGGGTTCATTAGTCTCAACTATGCCTAACATGCTCGTAACTTATGATAATAGGATTCAACAAGCGTAATACGTATTCTACCTTGTAGGTCAATTACCCTTATAGCCCCCAAACTCATAAACTAGGATAAATCACAATGATCTATCTAATATCATATCCTAGAATTCCTATGTAACATGCACATATACAATAAAACATCTCATAAAGAAGAGTAGACAGAAGCCTACCTCAATGTCAAACTTTAATCCTTGAATTACCAATAAATCTTCCTTCTTTGCTCCACGATCCCAAAATGTTTTCATACTATCCAAATAGTAACTATATGTCATTAGGACTAAAATAACTAATATTTCTATATGATACGCCCAAACTACACCTCTCTTACGAGAGAGTAAGTGGTCGTTGTTAAATATATAACCCAACTAGGTTGGGGCTAAATTTCATAGGGAATATGGTACTAATTAAGTTGTATGCAAATTAGTTGACTTTTCATCGTTCGTTTTCGTAAAATAAATAGGGGGGATTTGATTCAGTTCACAAATTAATGGTTTTAGTTTAACAAGATGAAATAAGTATAGTAGTATTCAAATTCAGAGAAAAAGCAAGATAGGGTTATATCCACCTTGTAGTTTTCAATACTTTCTAACTCTGGGATTTATGAATTCATACATGCATAATGCTTACAGAGAAACGTATTGTATTTAATAAGATAATCCTAGTGTTTCTCAACCATCAATGACTAATTCACTTTAGTTCTCTCGAATGAAAAGCATTTACCAAAAACAATACGAAATCTCCAAGTAGTTAATACTTCTAAGTCATTAACATATGAAATAGGGGTTGGTAATCCTATTTTCTTGTCACTACTCTCCTTTTCGAACAACTTGCATTTTAAGGCATATCCTTTATGTTTGCAACCACGAGAATTCAAGATAAACAAAGAGAGTATGATGTAAACAAATCAATGCATAATGAATTCAAAACCCAAAGTAATAGATTATATTCTACAAGGGTTCCATAACCCTAACTAATAAACTTAGATACTCATGAATAAAATGAAAATCACAATAGAAATATTCATCATACCAAAAACTAGAAGACGATCTTGGTGTACGAATACTGAGCGCAAGAGCAAAAAATGTTTTTCTCTCTCTCAAGCTAAGTCTCCCTTCTCTACTCTCTCCAAAAAAATACAGAATAATGAATCCCTCTTAAAAATTCAGCATTAAGCCTTTTAATAATCTTTTCTCTCATAATTGCCTTTTAGGTCCCTGAACTAATTATAAATGAAAAACTTGTCTTGGACATAGTTTCTAGGCTCCACATTTGATCCAGATTATAGTTTCTAGGTTTCACATTTGGTCCAGGTTGCTACAATCTCTCTTGTGTCATATGCCATTTGCATTCCCTAGTCCCATAATATCTTCATCTACCTTAGTAATACCTGAAATTGTGCTAATCACATTGGTTATCTCAATTATATAGAAGTAGAGTAAAAACATAAGAAACTAGGCACTTTATTCTCTAAACATGGCTAAAATATGGATAAATTATGGTGCTTAGGTGTATAAATACACCCAATATCACTATACTAAGGATCAGATTGAATTTTGGATCAAGAACGGTCCTGCAGAGCCTGCAAAAGGAATCCAAAATTAAATACGTCATGAGGTCTCTCGAAGGACAAGGAATGTAAGCTCAAAAAATGAGGACAAATCAGGTCTCAAATCAACCCTTAAATTTTAGGAATTTAAGACTTAATTTCTAAGAATTTTACCATTAATTGGGATGGAAATTAATAGAAAATGACCAATAAGAGTTAGGCTAGCTTACCTTAACTTATATGGATGATACCTCAGTTTTTCCTCTCTTTGATCTCTTAATTTAGTGTGAAAATAGTGGAAGGAATGGTAGAAAAATAGGTGGGGAAAAAAGGATTTAAAGCCACCAGGTGCCGCTTAAGCAGTCATCTTTTCGCTTTAGGCGATAGCCACTATGCTGCTCCAGCATCATTAAAGTAATCTAGCAAGATTAGTGGGTATCTCTTAAGCAACTCCCAGTCCTTTTAAGTGGAGAAAACATCAATAAATGGTCATTGACCAAATGGTCAATGTCACTTAAATGATACTATGTCACACATGCAATGATCACTTAAGCGGTCATATGATAGTTTAAGCAATTACATTAGCAACCTGATGCACAAGATTTCTTTTGAGTCAAAACAAACTTCGATCAGCTACTCGGGGTTTGTTTGGAACCTCGTACATGCAAATAAAATATGATACCACATAAATTGACATTCTAGACTTAATGGAAGTATCAAAACATTCATTAGAGATTATTTTGACTAAGTATAAGGCCCACACCTATAGTTCCATTTTCACACCCAATAGCCCAAAATGAGTTTGGAAGCCTCGGGACTTAAACCAAGGGTCCTTCTAACCTAATATCAATGTTCCACAGCTGATGGCACTATCAAAATTCTCATCTAAGGTCAATTACTAGGAGTTTTGGTCCAAGACAAAATCCTAAACTAAAAAATTTTCAAAATAGAGAAATAAGCCTAAATCAAAAATAACAATCTGATAATAGAGCCGATAGTTTTGGAAAGTCGTAAATGACATATAATCGCCATGAAAAAGCTTAAAGTGCTGAAAATGCATGCAAATTGAGGAAATTACCTGGAAGGTCAATACAGTTGTTGAGTGATATAAAAATCAACACATGAATTTCCAAATAAAGAAATGAAACTACATGGATTAAACCTAAGAAAAAGTGAGCTTAAAAAGCTTGAGATGCTTCTGGAGCATACAGGCACAGGTTGGACGCACCTTGGATTCTGGTGAATTTTGGCTTAGATGAAAGCATATTTTTACTTGGTGACCTATGCCTAATCTGGTTGAGTAAATGGGTAACATGTTGGGCACAGATGGACCCCAGGCCATTTGGAATAAATGCACGATTTGTCCTCTCTATAGGCCTCTTTTATCACTCTCTTAGGAATATTCTTTTGTCCTTTGAATATACTTTTAGACTCACTTTTTATTGTTTTTTCATTCTTTTTCTTGAATTAAGCAATAACTTTTGAAATGAATATGCCTCTTGAAGAAATGAAGGTCTTCAAGAACACTATGAACACCAAATTTCTAACTATTGCATCTTTTGTCCAAATGTGATGAATTTTAACCGTAGGCTCCCTTCAACATAAGGAAAACATTCCTACAAACCCTAGATCTAAATTCCACATCAAAACTAGTTGATCTAAAAACCCATTTGCACTTTTCTTTAATTTTTAAGACAGCAATGGTAGATTTCTCTTCAATACTTTCAAACCACTCTTGTAAGGCCAAGTTTTGACTTAAAATACTAGACAAAACTAGATCTAGTATTGAAACATCAAGAATGACTCAACACTCAGACTATTTATGGGAAATTTTTTTCTAGAAATGTTTTTTTATTTTATTTGACTATTGAATTTCTTGATACCTAACACAAGACAAGAATCATTAGAATTATTGTAAGTGTTGCTTTTATACTAAATGATACACGACCATTATAGAAACTAGAATTTTAAAACATAAACTAAAGATATAATAAAGATAGATGGAAGATAGACAAAAATAAGAAGAAATTGAAATAAGAACAATAGATATACAAACCTAATACCCTTAGTACAATCTTCAAATGCACCTAACTCTACGGTGAGCAAGATGGAATCAACTATTCTTAAAATCACTTATTTTTATCCCAAGATTTAACAAAAGCTACCAACTCACTCTCTCAAAGGAGAATGTTCATAAATATTCAAGAAAAAACTAACTACATGATGTAGTGTTTTTTTATTTATATCCCTAGTCTATTTATTACACATTTAGGCCCAAAAATGGCCCATTTCTAATAAAAACACAAATCTGCCCACTTTGAGCAGATGGGACGCACCTTGGTCGTAGATGGCATATAGATGCCACTATTTTGACCTTCTTGAGTAGTTTAGGTATACTTTGTGTGCACCTTTGGTGTAGGTCCCCTATATGGGGGGTTTTAGCCATGTCTTACACTTCTTTGACCACTTTAAGGTACCTTAATCCATCATTGATGAAACTACCAATACATAATACCCTTTTAATGGTGATATGATGCCTTCAAGAACCTCTCATTTCATGAAAACTCCTTAGAGAACCTAAAGTTCCTGAGCTTGGCTTCTACTGAAGGGTCTTAAGCTCATCCAGATTGTATCAGATATTCCTCATTAGGGACACTTTATTTTGTGTTATAGGTACAAAAGTACTCCACCTAGTATACCTCCTTAGTAAGAGGAGAAAATAGTCAGTTGTGGTTGGTAAGCTCTAGCTTAATATGAAGCCTTACCGATTCTTTGGATTATGTTTTTGTATTATGTTGTAGTTAAGGATAAGGCATAACATGTACGAAACTAGACTAAGTTTGTTGATATTATAAATTCTTTATGTACTAATATATAAAGTGTAGCTACGTTTTATTGCTCAATAGTTGTGGCGTCAATGAACAAGTCATGCATACATGATTTAGGCATATCTCTATATTAGAATTTTATCATCATTATTAGTTACACACATATATATATGTCAAAGCTTCATTACTAGCATAGTTATTCATAAGGAAGTATGGCTATAAGTTGGTACTCACGAGTCTTTAGGGCATTCGGTACATGTCTATCTTGACTTGAGTATGTCCTTGTGAACATAGATTTTAGATGTTGTGTTGTTTATTATTATCATGTTTCATGTATACTCACTCATATTTACATCATGGAACTGTAAAACTAATATTTTAAGAAGGATTGACTTGAACTACCTTGCATGCTTGGTTAAAAATTATTGTGCTGGATATTATTAATTTATAACTTTCATGGACAATGACTAAAAGTAGTTTGAGTGAAATTTACTAAATTTTTTCTTGCATGCCTGATGGTAAATGGTTTTGAATGGATTAATTAGTTTATATGCTTGCTAAAAATTGATCTTGGTGGGTAAATAGAACTTGTGAGCCCCCATGGGTCTTACATAGATAAATAGTGCAGTGGTGTATACTATTATTTATTGTATCATATTGTATTCATCCTATTATTTCCATATGATTTGCTTTGTTATTATTGAGTATTGTGAAATATAGTTGTTGATATCATACTGGATTATGAAGTAGTGGTCTGGAACTGTATTATTTCTTTAGTAGTGTACTATCTTTTAGACTAGCAATGGATTTTCTGAGAATAAGTATACATGGTTGTATTGGATGTTTGATTGGGGTATTTCTTTCCACCATTATGAATTATTATTTGTCAAGGATGTTGTTCAGTACATATGGTTGGAAATCACACTTGTTTATTTTTGGTATCTTATGTGCAGGTACTAAGCCGGTGGTCCTCAAACGTTGATATGTGATTTCTTAATGATAATTTTTTTAGATATTTCAAAGGTAAAGACTATTGATCCCAAAGACTACTATATCTCTCGATTATTATTGTTTCTTTCTTCCATATTTTTTGTATTTACTTAATTATGTTCAATTTCTTTTGTAATCATAGAGGCTTTTATATTTGAATTCAAGGCCTTGGTCATTTGATAATGTCATATTATTTTATTTTAGTTAGTTTTGAACATTTTTGGGTTTTGACACTATTTTTTTTTTACTTTTGTTTATTTCCTTATTAATTTATTTATACGATTTGGGTTGGGTTAAGCTTAGCTATTGTGGTTGGTGTAATAGGAATTATCATTATCTAGTTTGAGTTATGCCAAGTTTGTATTAGATCCCTAGGTTCATTAGTCTTCCAAGTATAAATTGAGACTAGTAAAGTCGTATAGATCTATACAATGATGTTTATTATAAATCTTTATGAGGATATAGGACTTTAGAAAATGTATCATTCTTCTTTATTATCATGTAAGGATTAGATTCACTAGTTATTATCAACTTTTATCATATTCGCTCAATGATATAAGGACTTGGGCTAGGAGATATAGATTGGGCAAGGGACATAGTAGTAGCTTTGGTAAAGTTCATGGTAGGGGTAGTTCTCAAGCATCCACTCAAATTCTTATTAGGGTAGGAACTCCTAATGTTGAGTATGTATAGATGAAATTTAGATTTTGGCTGATGATCTAGGCCAAGATAATGCTTCACCTTGTGCTTTTATTATTTCAATGTTTCAAGATACTTTAATTCATGTTTAGAGAGTTTTGATTTGGATGGAGGCTTGGTAGGTACTCTATATTCATAAGTTAAAGTAAGAGACTAGAACCTAGATCATTAGTACATTTCAATATCATAGGATCTAGTAGCTCAACCAACACCTGATATGATTGCCTAACTTTGTTTGGTGTAGGTGCCACAAATGTGCTTATGGCAATTAGTTTTGAAAAAGAGTATAGGAGGTTTAAGAAGTTCAAAATTATAAATCCACCCTAATTTTAGAGTGGCTAGAGTAAGAATTTATATGATTTTCTAATTATTTTCCATTAGATATTTCAAAGCATGAGGTTAGCTGTGTCCTATGGGGTAGATTATATGACTTAGTAGATGAGTGGACCTACTAAGCAATGGTGGCTCTTATATATTAACTCCAAGCTTGTAGGTTCTCCTCTGAAGACTCACCCTATATTTTCATAGGTTTTCCTTGGTAGATTTGTACCTCATAGCTTGAGCGAACAATATAACATTATTTTGAGGCACTCATCTCAATATATTATCTCAATGCTTCAGTATAATATCAAGTTTTTTGATTTATCACATCATGCCACTGTGATTTTACTATATAAGACTGAGAGGATCTAGAACTTTATTAGAGATTTGACCTCAAGATAAGAGTTGCAATATTTTCTATAGACTAATCTAGGGATACTTTTTAGAGAGTAGTGGATGCATTTAAGAAATTTGAGATTATTCATTATGATTAGTATAGGGATCTGAAGAATGAGAGGCCCCATACTTTAGGTGAGTTTTGTAGTGCCATATTTTGAGGTAGTGGTTCTTTTATACCTTAGCATAGTAATCTAGTATATACAATCGTGCATACATTTAAGGGTGGACATTTAAAAGTAGGTTCCTAGGGTCTATGATAGACTTTTCAGTATTTATATTAGAGGATTTTAGGTTTTTACTACCATGGTGGGTATCTAGGTCCTTCTAAATGATTAATAGTACCTAAGTCTTGCTATGAGTATGGTAGTCTAGAGCATCTTAAGATTTATTATTAAAGACTTAGAGATAGAGGTCAATAATAGTGTTTTTAGGCATTGTTTAGAGAAATAGCAATCTTAGATAGGGGTCAAGGAGTATCTTAGTTATGTAGATATGCACTATTTCTTATTAAGAAGTGGTACAGACAAGAGGTGATAAGGCTTAGTGTTACACTTTTGGGGTATGCCAAAGTGGAGTCTTCATATATAGTTATTATATGTATCATCTAAGTATCCCAAATACGAACTTTAGTGTTATTTGATTTTGGTTCTATAAATCTTTAATATGTCTACTTATTTTAGATCAATTCCTGATATTATGTGTGAGTATATAATTATGCCTATTTACGTTCTTACACTAGTGGTTGATTCTTTAGTGGTCGATTGGGTGTACTACTACTCTATTATGGTTCTGTTTAGGTATCATACTTGGGTAGACTTGTTTATTTTACATATGGTAGATTTTGATATGATTTTGGGTATGGATTTACTTTTTTGTATTATGATATCTTGGATGGTCATGCCAAGATAATTACTTTGTTTATATTGGTAATCCAAGGTTAAAGTGGAGGGGTAACTATGGTTTATATCCTAAGAGAGTTATTTTCTTCCTCTATTCTAAGTTGTTAGTTAAGAAGAGGTATCTTTCTTATTGGGAATATATTTGAGTTACTAGAATTGTCACTCCTTTTATGAAGCTAGTAAGAGTAGTTAGGGAGTTTATGGACATGATTCATGGCGATCATCCGGGTGTTTCTTCTAAAGGGTATATCAATTTTGTCATTGATTTGGAGTTAGGAACTAAGCCAATATTTATTCCTCTTTATAAGATGTCTCTAATATAGCTAAAGGTTTGAAGGACTAGTAGGATCAGTTGAGGAAGAGGTTCATTAGATTGAGTGTCTTGTCTGTGGGTGCTTCTATATTGTTTATGAAGAATATGTATGCGTCTATCTATATGTGTATCTATAATCAATAGTTGAACAAAGTGACCATCAAGAATAAGTACTATTTTCTTTTTATTGATGAATTATTTAATTTGCTTTAGGGTGCTTAGGTGTTTTTAAAAGTTGACTGTGGGGTAAGGCACTATCAAATGAGGATTAGGGCTTCAAATATTCCTAAGACTTCTTTTAAGACTCAATATTATCATTATGATTTTTGGGTTATGACCTTTGGGTTGACTAATGCCCCATCGGTATTTATATAATTGATAATTAGAGTGTTTTATCCTTATCTTAATTCATTCCTAATTGTGCTTATCAAGAATATCTTGGTTTATTCCTATGGTGAGGTGGATTATGTTAAATAGTTATAGATTGTGCTCCAGAAGTGGAGGAATGAAAATTCATATGCAAGTTCTCAAAGTATGAGTCTTTTCTTAGTCTCAGCATTATTGGGACATATTGTGTAAGGAAGAGATTATGGCCAATCCATCAAAAGTTTAGGCAGTTTGGAGTTTGTCTAGGCCTACTTCACCTAACCATGATTTATTATTTTATTGGTTAGGTATTATAGGCAGTTCATGCCGGATTTTCTGTTATAGTAACTTTTTTTACTAGATTGACTATGAAAAATAATGCCTTTTAGTGGTATGATAAGTGTGAGGAGAGCTTCCAAAAGCTCAAGACTTTGTTGACTTTGGTGCTTTTTGACCTTAACTGTGAAGTGCAATGGTTTTGCAGTTTGTTGTAATGCTTCAAGAGTTAGCCTTGGTGGTGAGTTAATGTTTAAAGTTGTGGTGATATCTTATACTTTGAGGTATTTAAAGACCCATGAGAGAAAAAACCCTACTTATTATTTGTAGTTGGCAGTGTTAGTAATTATATTAAAGTTATGGAGGCATTACTTGTAAGGGATTCATTTTAAGGTCATCACCAATCATTGTCGTCTTTGGTATATCTTCTAAAAGAAATAATTGAATTTCTTAAGGCACAGGTGTTTAGAATTATTGAAGGATTATGATATGATCCAGTAAATACCAATGTTGTGGCGGATACCTTGAGTAAAAAAATAGTGAGCATAGGTAGCCTTGATAGTGACTGAGCAAAGACCTTTGTCCATGGATGTTCAAAGTTTGGAAATAGTTTTTTCCAACATTATACTTTTGTGATAGGTAGATTTCTTACTCATGTTGAGGAAAAGTCCTTATTGGTGGAGTAGATTTGAGATAGGCAGTTGGAGGATGGGAAGATATGCATTATTCGAGATAAAGGGTTGATGGGTGAAGTAAAGGATGTGGTTATTAATTTAGATGGTGTGTTTATGGTTAACTGTTGGATTTGTTCTACTAAAGTGGGTGATTGACAAATTTGATCATGGATAAGACTGATAATTTAACGTATTTTGATTCATTTAATTGCATCAAAGATATACCATGATTTAAAGCGGCATAATTTTTTGTTTAGGATGAAGAGAGGCATCGTGGAGTTCATGGCTAAGTATTTGAATTGATAGAAGTTGAAGTATGAGCAACGTAGAGTAGGTGGTTTAACTCAGAAAATGCCTATTATTGGGTGGAAGTAAGAATGTATCACTATGGACTCCATGATTGGTTTGCCTCAAATGTTGGGGAAGTCTAACGCCCTTTGGGACATTGTAGAGAGATTGACCAAATTAGCTTATTTTATTCAAATAAAGGTTAACTAGAATGTGGAGAGATTGGCAAAGATCTATAATCAGGAGATAGTTAAGTTATATAGTGTGCCCATTTCTATCATTTTAGATCGAGGTACTTAGTTTATAGTACACTTTTGGAGTTTCATATAGTGAGAAGTTGGTACTCCATTGGAGATGAGTACAATATTTCACCCACAAACAGACTGTCATTTGAAGCAGACTATTCAACTATTATAGGATTTGTTTTGGGTTCTGTGATTAACTTTATTGGTCATTGTGTAACGCCTCAAAAAATCCAAGCCTAGGCTAGAACCATGTTTCAGGTACATGTAGGGTTAATAATCAAGTTTTGGAAGTATAATAGGGGATTTTTCCATGTACTAAGGCCATAAAAAACCCCTATCCCTTAACCAAGCCAAAACCTTCCTTACCGATTGATTCTTAAAGTAGTGATCAGCTTCAAATGAGCATAACTTTCAAATTCTGATGCAATTTTGATTTTCAAACCCACCAAATGATAGACATTTGAGTTATATTTCCATCAAATCCAGTTTCACCTTAATCCGATATTGGAATAAAAAGTTATGCCTTTTCAATAAAGCACTGTGCTTCAATGAGATCACGAGTCACACCACAACTGTGGTTGCATTGTACGACCTTTAGATGGTCTCATCTAATGAATAAAACCCCAACATATGAATTAAATAAAATTTACCCTGATACCACAAGAGGTAGCCACGATCGTTCTTTGAAACCATCCCAGGCACGATCATGAGTACCAAAGATATTTTTTATGGAAGAAACAAACCTAAAAACCATGGTACGGCTATAGGTAGATCCTAAAATCATACAAAGAACCATTTGAATTGGTTCATTGAGATCTCATATAGATCCCAACCATGATTGTAACCCACGATCATAGGTTGGTCCCACAATCATGGATAGGTCTCATATGTCCCTCCAAAAAGTTTCTGGTTATGATAGTTGGCATATCAGTCTTTCCCACTTTGTTAATATTAAAACTACATTATTTTATGTATCTCAAGGATCATTATTAGGGTTAATATTACCCTAAGCCCTAATATCAGAATAACATCCGATACTTAGTTTCCAAAGAGAAAAGAGGTAATTTTTTAATAAGGCTAGTAGTTCATCTTGATCGGGCATCCAACTCTAAGGAATTCTTTAGGGTTCTCATCTCCAGGTATGTGGGATTTCATAAATGTGTCCCTACACCCATTGAGTCTTGAAGTTAACCCAAATCTCTAGTTTAGTTCTCTTTTGCTATTTAGGGTTTATGGATATTGGTAAATTCATTGTTATCTCAGTCTTTAAATTCTTTAAATTTGTCCAGTTTATAAAATTGACATAATAGTTGTATAACTTAGATATTGCAGGTTATGAACATCAGATGACCTACGGTTTTAAGCATAGGCTTTTGAATTCCATATTCCCTAGTTCAAGTGTTTTGAATGCTTTCAGATAGTACATGTATTTTAGTCTTTAGATTATTAAAATTATTGAGCTTTGCAATTATTACTGTCTTTGAGTTTGGAGTATCACTTAGCACTGAGCAGACGGGGGAATAAAGGCTCACTCTCTAGCTAGGTTGAGACCTTTATTATAGGTCCCAAAGTCCAAGAACTACGGTGCCACAATTTGTTCTAAAGAGTAAACCATGAGGCTAGGCTTGACACCTTAGTCATTTTGGACATTAGTTTAGTGGATCTATGTCAGCTAGTGTCTGTATCATTAATAAGGTACTAAAAACCCTTCCAGTTGTGGTTATAGGTTAGATCCCAATTAGCTTATATTGGGGTATCTAAGTTATTAATAGCTCCTATTGTCCAGAGTATATAGTTCAGCTTCATATTCTTGCATGACCTTGTATTTAGTTATTCACTTCATTTTACAACATATGTTCATAATTTGAACTTACTCTAGTTATCATGTTACATGTACCATTTTCTACTTCTATCACTAATTTCCTATCTTGCGTACTTAGTTTAAAGTAATAACCGCATACCCTCTTTTGTGCTATATTGTCTTATAATATAGGTTTCGACGCTCAGCATCCAAATCGTGCCTAGTACTATCTCTTACCCTATTACTAGCAGCAGATTTTGTAAGTCCTTATCATGCAAGGAT
This sequence comes from Capsicum baccatum var. pendulum, assembly GCA_030864225.1. Taxonomy (NCBI): domain Eukaryota; kingdom Viridiplantae; phylum Streptophyta; class Magnoliopsida; order Solanales; family Solanaceae; genus Capsicum; species Capsicum baccatum. The sequence continues at coordinate 167,447,475 of CM061560.1, forward strand.
CGGAGTCAGCATTTCATTTATTTTGTCTCTGTTGTTCCCAGTTTTGAGACAATTACCTTTAGTTGGAGGTTTATCCAAACAACTTATATTAGTAGAAGCTTTTAATAGTTAAAGTTAAATATTCAGCTTGTAATCTAAGATGTGGTTATTGATGATAAGATTTCTTTGAATATTTATATCATTTTTTTAGTTCAGCTTCTTCATAAGGGTGTTTATTAGTTATTATCTATATTCTTAGTGTTTTTCTTGGTCATGGGTTAGCTTAGGGTCATTTGTGATTCTAAACATCATTTATGACTTGGGGTAGTCTCGTGTCATAAAAAACTTGGTATTTAAGAAATAGGTTTAAAGTGTCCTATGATACTAGAAAGTCACATCAAATAGAGTCTTATTCATAGATATAACGCGAGCCACACTAATGAGTGAGAGGCTATGAGATATTTTAGGAAAAGTTTTACTTTTTTTATGCTAATATCGTGTGATAGATTTTGATCTCTAATAAAAAAAATTCTAACTAACTGTCTACACATTTACAAAATATGCCTCCAAAGAGAAATATCAAAAGGAATGGAAATGAGATCAGAGTCAATAAGCACCACCATCTCCCTATACCCTATAAATGTACAAGTCTCACATACCAAATTTAGGAATACCTTTATAGTCTTAGCCCATCTATGACTACCTAGAATAACCAGCCTGTTATAACACCAGCCAACATAGAAGTGAATTAGATAGAAACAAGAGTCCGAGACTTCATGCTATATGTAGTTTTAATGATAAGCAGCTAAACTGTAAGAGACCTGGTCCCTGGATATTCAAGGAATAGTATAGTTGGCACACACTATTTGCACAGTATTCTCCTCTTGTGTAACAAACTTATAGGTGTTATTTTGTATTGATTAGGACATCTGGTGCAATGATATTTCAGCCCTAATCATCACACTTCTATAAAACAAAAGAGATGTTTCTTCATCAAATGAGGTTTTTCAAATTTAAGAGAAAAAGAGAGATAGAAGAAAAACTCCAGTGCTTAAGTTCTCAGCTATTTATCTAAGCTTAAATTGAAATTATTCTTGAGTTAGTACTGATATGTAATTAAATTACTCATGGTATGATAGTAGTGTTTTTATCTTTGGGTAGACAGTGCTTAGGTAGAATTGCTTAAGTGTGAGGCTGATTAGAGTTAATCAACGTATAGAGTCCTTGGTAGAGTTGCTAAAATGAGCTTATAGTAGAGTTATTACAAGGAAAAAGAGCCTAGAGGTAGTATAAAATCTTAACTATAATCAGGAGGTTGATTATAGCAGATTTCTTAAGGTTCTTGTGAGGGAAAGTCATGGTTTTTCCCTTCCTGGGTTTCCACGTAAAATTCTTGTATGTTTACTTTCTTGCACTGCTTTTGTTTTTCTAGCACCTCATAGTTTCTTTTTGTTCTATCGCTTATGACTGGCTTTGAGGGACCTTATCCCTCTCTGTGTGGTGAAACCCCTAAGGGTTTCAACAATTGATATCAGAGTAGGATCACTCTAAAAGGTTTACACCTTGAATATTCTGATCAACATGGTTGCTTTAACTGAACTAGTGGTGGAAACAAAGGAAGAAAAAAGGGCGAGATTCCTAACCTTGAAGACTCTAGAGTCTAACCTAGGTGAAAAAGACAATGATGTTTCACTTCTTACAATGAGGATTTTTAGAGCTATAAAAAGGGGTGGTCAGCTTAGCAAAAAAAATGATCAAAATCTTGAATAATCAAAAGAAAAATATGCATCTAGCTGTATAATAACAAAGGTGTTAGCTGTATGGGAAGACTCGACAAATAAATCTCATAAAAATAAAGAGGATGGGGATTGTTTCATGCTAAAACATGGTTAGAATAAAATAATCTCAAAAACCTGTAAAACTCTAATTGTTACTATTAAAGAAAGAGAAGAAATATGGTAGAAAGGGGGATGACAAACAATACTGGTTTATCGATAGTGGTTGTTGTAGAGACATGACAGGGAGGGTTTATTGTTTTTTCTCTCTCAAGGAACTTTAAAGGGGAGGTGTGTCTTTTGGAAATGACAAAAAAGGGTTACATCCAAGGTGTTGGAAAAATTGGGAAATTACCTCATCATATAATAAAATATGTGTATTATGTGAATGGGCTAAGTACGGGCTTCTAAGTGTATCTCAAATTTATGATAAATTAAATAAGGTAAAATTATCATCAAGCATGAAATCTGGAAAGATTATTCTCAAATCCAAAAGGATCAATAACATGTATGTAGCTGATCTAGATTCTGTGGTTGATGGGGAATTAACTTATTTAAGTGAAAAAGGTAAAGATGCTAATTTTTCGAAAAGAAGATTAGGGCATGTGAGTTTCTCCTGAATAAACAAGCAGATTATGTCCTGACATACATATTTCTAAACTTTGGTTTGTATGGAGGTATTGTGGATGACTGTGGACTTGGGTATATTGGTTAGTGTGTTGATATTTATGAAAGGGTTACACATTGTTAAGTTATGACATCTATTATTATTGCTGCTATCTTGTTATATGGTCGGGATTCACCCAACCCTTATGATAGATATAATGATATTTGGGTTACGTTATCGGGACGACCTTTGGTTCATGTGGGCTTGAGGTTCCCCTATGACATGGATCAATTTTGATTCATACCAATTTGGTATCAGATTCAGGTTCATAATCAATTGGGCGTCCACAATATCGTGTTGAGTAGAGTCTCTTTTATAGGTGTAAAGTGCGCCACACTTATAAAAGAGGAGCTATGAGACATTTTAGGAAATGTTTCACTTTCTTCTTTTCAATCTCAAGATATAGAGTCTAAGGTCTTGGATTCCTCTATTTTCTATTAGCTATCTTTCATATCTTGCATCCAAAGAGATTTGAGGTTCAGGCAAACACTTCTGCCCCAACTAAGGGCCCTATGGATAAAAATCGTTCAACTTCTGGAGTTTGAACCTGGCTAGGGATTCGGCATTCGACAATCTTTATGGGGTTCCACCTGTCCCCACTAACCCTGACTATGAGAGTGACCCTCCTATTCTGTTATGTCTTTAGAACCCAGTATGGTCATTGTAAGTTTCTTCTTATGTCTTTTAGTTTGACCAATGCACCACCAACATTTATGGACTTGATGAATAGGGTCTTGCATCCGTTCTCAGACATGTTTGTCATTGTCTTCATTGATGATATCTTAGTCTATTGTAAGAGTGTGATAGATCATGTCGATCACCTCTATGTCTGTTGCAAACTTTAAGGGATCATCATTTGTATGCCAAGTTCTCCAAGTGTGAGTTTTGGTTGAAAGTCATACCTTTTCCTGGTCATATTATCTCTAGTGAATAGATCATGGTAGATCCCTAAACATTTGTAGCAGTTAAAAAATGGCCTAGACCTATGACTCCAATCATTATTTGGGGCTTCTTGGGTCTAGCCAATTTTTAAAGAAGATTTGTAGAGAGCTTCTTGACTATAGCTACCCTATTGACTAATTTGACCCAAAAGAAGGTCAAGTTCTTATGGTTGGATGCGTGTGAGGGTAGTTTTGGGAAGTTTAAAGATAACTTGACTTCAGATCCAATTTTAACCTTGCTCGAGGGTAGTGATGGTTTTGTGGTATATTGTGACACTTCTCGTGTTAGTCTAGATTGTATGTTAATGAAACATGGTAGGGTGGTGGCCTAAGCTTCTAGGCAATTAAAATTTCATGAGAAGACTACCCTACTTATCACTTAGAGTTGTTATTTTTTACATTACAGATTTGGCGGTATTATCTTTATAGGGTTCATGTCAATATTTTTCCCGATCATAAGAGTCTCCAATATATGTTTACCCAAAAGGAGTTAAATATTCGACAAACTACATGGATTGAGTTGCTAAAAGACTATGATACGAGTCTTTATCACCATCCTGTTAAGGCAAATATAGTCGCTGATTCTCTTAGTATATTGTTCATTAGATATTTGACCTATGTAGAAGAGAATAAGTGAGAATTAGTGAACTACATTCACCATTTAGCTAATCTTAGAGTTCGACTTGCGAACTTTGAGGATGGTGGTGTGTTTGAGCATCTGGTATCTCAGTCATCTCTTGTTGTTGAGATAAAGAAGAAGAAAACATTGGACCCTGACTTGATGAAGATTAAGAGTAATATGGTTTAATATAAAGTTGCAGACTTTGTGATTGGTGGTGATAGTATCTTGAGATACCAAGGATAACTATGTGTTCTCAACATTGATGGATTAAGGGAAAGGGTCATGGCCGAGGCTCATGAATCTTCATATGATATACATCCTAGTGCCACCATGATGTATCATGATCTTTGATATTTCTATTGGTGAACCAATATGAAACGTGATGTAGCTAGCTATGTGTCCAAGTGTATGGTGTGTCAACAAGTAAAATTTGAGCACATGAGGCTCAGTGGGTTATACTAAGAAATTGTGTTGTTTGAATTAAAGTGGGAGGCAATTAATATGGATTTTATTACTAGTCTTCCTAAATCTCAGAATCAATGTGATTCTATTTGGGTCATTGTTGATAGAATGACCAAGTTCGCTCACTTCTTTCCCCTGAGGACTAACTATTCAATGGAAAATTATACTAAGTTGTATCTTGTAGAGATCTTTAAGTTTCATGGTGCTCTAATTTTTACTATCTCGGACCATGGTCCTCAATTTTCATCCTATTATTTAAAGTTGTTCTAAAGAGGTTTGGGTACTAGAGTATGCCTTAGTACCACTTTGCACCTATAAACGGATGGGCAAGCGGAAAGAACCATCTAAATATTGGAGGATATGTTGCGGGATTGTGTGATTAATTATGGTGAGAGTTGTTATGAACACTTACCCTTGGTTGATCTCGCCTATAATTATAGTTACCAGTTTAGTATTTGCATGGACCCTTTTGAGGCATTGTATGGTAGGAAATGTCTATCTCCTATTAGGTGGTACAAAGTTAGTGAGAGTATGTCGCTTGGCCCCGATTTAGTTCACCAAGCCTTAGAGAAGTTAAAAGTGATTCATGATAGGTTGAAAACTACTCAAAGTCGCCAAAAGTCCTATGTTGATGTGAGGCGTAGGGACCTAGATTTTAGTGTTGGCAATTAGGTATTCTAGAAAGTAACTCCCATGAAGGAGTGATATGATTTCGTAAAAAAGAAAAGCTTAGTCCCCGATATGTAGGCCCCTACTTGATTGTAAAGAGGGTTGATAAATAATGGGTTTAAGTCCCAAAGTTGATGAAGTGAATGATTGATTGATGATGAGTATGATATGTGTTGTACCCTTGTTGTATGCTCGTTCTAACTAGTTCAAGGGTTGGATTGATATGTGATAATGTGTAAACTTATGTTTATTTCTTTCCCTACACTTCATTCACAGACGAATGATCCAAGTGGAGGAGAATTGAAACTCTTAGACTTTGAACCATTGAAAGAAATTCGCCAATTGATATCACTGGGTAGGCAGGACTAGGGGAATGTGTTGTACCCGTTGGATACGACTCTACCCTCCCCTTTCATACCTTAAGCATCCTAAGAAGATAGTAAATTATCCACTATACAAGTAACCCTCCTTCTCAATCATACCCAATATGATCGTATAGAGGGAAGTCCTAGGTTGAGTGCACTGTTTTGGGTACGGGTGGTGTATACAATTTAGGGGTTGAGTCGTACCCTTTGGATATGACACAAAGGTGTTTGATTGTACCCTTAATAGTGTAGGTGACCTAGGATAAGCCTAGGGTACAAGTCATGGTACGACTCATACTCTAGGGTATGGTTTATAAGGTGAGTCTTACCCCTCCATAGGTTCACTTTACAGATTTTAACTAAAGGACTTGTGGGTATTTCCTATGCCTTAAAATCTAAGTACCTTCACTATATAAGTATTTAAGAGGCCCATTAAACATTCTTTTAAGTGGATCAAACATCTAAAACACTCTCTCAAACTCATCTTTGAAGAATTGGAGGCTAGGGTTTCAAGGGTGATCTTCAAGAGGAAAAGTGAAGTCAAGACTCTTGGTGAATAAAGTTTTCTAAGCCATGTAACTCTTCCCCTGTTAAATAACTCTAAACCCATGTATTTCACATTTGGATTAGTAATTGTACATAGTGATTTTGAAATTAAATGAAAAGGGTTTTGTTGCCTAATGATGAATAATGTTGATTCTTGCTTAGAATTATATTTATACATGTCAATGCTGGTGATTTGCATATGTGGGTTCTTTTTATATGTGGTTTAACATGAGGGCCTAGAGTAACCCAAATCTTTACAACTTTTACCTTGAAAATAGCCTTGTCAAAGGTATGCACATAAGGTGTTTGTGAAAATGACTAAGTGAATTGTTTAGTCACATGTGGTGATGTTTTGAACTAGGGAAATGGACCAATAAGTATGAATGATTGATAAATAATGTTATGAGAGTATTGTTAGCTATTTATTGTATAATTGATGACCATGTTGGTTTAGTTGTCTAATAAGGGGTTGAAGTCCCTAAATATGATAATGCATTTGAATTGTGTATTGAACAAAGTGTGGTGAGAATATGGTATAAGATTATTAATGAAATAGGAATAGTTTGTGAGGGTCTTGATGACTATAACTTGAATTGTATGATAGATGGAATTAAGGCAATGGCCTATTGAAATGGTTGAGCAATAAAGGCTTTCATAAGGACCATGGGGTCATGTATAGTGTTGAATTAGTTAAATCGTTAAGGTCCTTAAGTATTGGATGGAATGAATGTTGATGCATAGGACAAGGGTTAAAGTCCTAATATCATCTAATGATAGTTATGATAGCTTGAGGTTGAAATCCCTTGCTTTACTAAATAGCTAGAGTTTGAAGTCCCTTGCCTTATGAAAAAGCTTGAGGTTGGATTCCCTTGCCCAATGAAATTGCTCGAGGTTAGAGTCCCTTGCATAATGAGATATCTTGAGGTTGTGTACCTCACCGAATGAAAAAGATTAAGGTTAGAGTCCCTTGTTTGACTGATATTGTATGTGGTTAATGTCCTTATCTAATAAATGCATGAATATGGTTAAAGCCCTATGCCTAATAAGAAATGCTTGAATCTATAAGTATGGAGGGTCGGAATTCCCTACTTTATGTCTAACAAATGAATACTCAAGAATGTTGTTGAGCCTTGATTTCTTGATTATCATGGGATATACCTATATGTAAGGATAAGTGTGTGGATATTGTTAAATGTGATGTATTAACTTGTTGTTAAATAATGATGCTATTTTATCCTTCTCCTTGAGTTATATCCTAGCGTTCTAACCACTAATTATCTCCAGATGCTATATCTCTAAGCGACATTGGGGTCAGAGCATCATCTTCTCTTCCTGTGTAGTGATTAGGTGGTCAAAGCGGCCCGTGCATTGAGGACGGTGTGGTGAGATTCTTATTTTGGAAGACATATATTCTTTGTCTTCTATCTTTATACTTAGTCTTATTTTGACTTCGTTTGGCTATTGTCGGGGGCTTGTCCCAACATATACCTTTCTACATTTTTCTCTGTATAGAGGTATTGTCAATGACTGTGGACTTAGGTATATTGGCTAGTGTGTTGATATATATGAAATGGTTAGACATTGTTAATCTGTGACTTTTAGTATTATTTTATCTACCTTGTTACATGGTCGGTATTCACCCGACCCTCGTGATGAATGTGATGATGTTTGGGTTCGGTTATCAGAGGGACCTCTGGTTCATGTGGGATTGAGGTGCCCCTAAGACATGACCCAATTTTATGTCGTGATAAGAACAAATATGTGTTAGTTATGTAGATGACTATTCCAAGTTCACCTGGACAATGTTTATAAGAACCAAAGATGAAACATATGGGGTTCTTGTGGATTTTTCCAAGAAAATTCAAGTAAGGATAAATAGCAAAATTGTTAAATTTAGGTCTGATCATGGGACTGAATTTAAAAATTCCTACGTTGATGAATTTTGTACTAAGTGTGGATTTAGTCAAAACTTTTATGCTCCCAGAACTCCACAAAAAATGGAGTTGTTGAAAGGAAAAATAGAACTCTCATAGAGATTGCTAGGATTATGTGAATTGATACTGCTCTTCCAAAGAGTTTCTAGGTTGAAGTAATGAATATTGCTTGTTATCTGACTAGAAGGTGTTTGATTAGATCACTTATTAATAAAACTCCATATGAGCTAGTATTCAATAGAAAGCCATGGATAGACTACTTCAGACTTTTTGGATGTAAATGTTTTGTGCTAAACAATGCTAAACAATGGGAAGAGAGAATTGGGAAAATTTGATTCCTAGAGTGATGAAGTTATGTTTGCATACTACTCCTCAACTAGCAAGGCTTACAGAGTGTTTAAGAAAAGAAATTTTTGTGTTTAATAAAGTATTCATGTGATCTTTTATGACTCAGCAAGTCAAATAAACACTCGAGATGGTTAAAGTTCAAAAGATGAAGAACTTATTCCAGTTCAAGGGGATGTTATTACTAAAGATGATGACTAAGGGATTAATGTTGCTGATAAGAATGATGAATGTGGTGATGATCATTGATATCAGCCACAATTTCCAACTCCACTAGAAAAACAACCAAAGTAAAACAATCACAATTCACAGGGACCTAGTCCTAGTGGTATCAATCTCAAAAGGCAAGATTAGAGTTACAAATCCTCTCATCCCCTTGAGAACCTAATTACACCCATGGAAACTAAAGTTTAAACAAGTGCTCAAGCTAGGAATGATATGGCATTTTGAGCCTTTTTATCCTAAATGAAGCTCAAGAATATAATAGAAGCTCAGGAAGATGCTGATTAGATTAATTCAATGCAAGAAAATCTTTAACAATTTGAAAGAAGAAAAGTTTGGCATTTGGTCCCTAGTTTTGTTGATAGAATAATCATTGGGACCAAATGGGTGTACAAGAATAAGTAAGATAAAAATGGAACTATCAAAAGAAACAAGGCAAGGTTGGTTGTTCAAGATTATAACAAGGAAGAAGTACTTGACTATAATGACACATTTTACCCTGCAGCAAGAATAGAGGCAATCAAAATTCTTGTTGCATTTGTTGTATACATGGGATTCAAACTATTTAAAATAGATGTCAAGAGTGCCTTCTTGAATTGAAATTTGAAAGAAGTATATGTTATACAGCCTCTAGGTTTTGAAGAAGTAGATTTTCCTCATCATGTACTTAAATTGGACAAAGCTCTTTATAGTTTGAAGTAAGCACCAAGGGCCTAGTATGAGAGATTCTCAAAGTTTCTCATGGAAAATAGCTTTAAAGTAGGGAAAATAGATAATACTCTATTCTTAAATACTAGAGGTAGCATTTTATTGATTTTTCAGATATATTTTGATAACATAATCTTTGGAACTACTTTTGAATCCCTATGTGAAGAATTTGCTAAAACAATGGGGAGTGAATTTGAAATGAGTAAACTGGGTGAATTGAGCTTCTTTATAGGTCTAAAAAGTAAGAAAACTTCTCAAGGGATAATGATTTGTTAGGAAAAGTACATCGAGGAACTACTGAAGAAGTATAACATGGGAGATGCCAAGCAAATTTACACCCCAATTTATACTAAGTCAAAAATGGACAATGATGAGTTAAGTCCTTCAGTATATGAGATAATGTATAGAGCGATTATTGGATCCTTGCTATATCACTAACAATAAGCCTAATATTTTTTTCAGTGTAGGAATGTATGCTAGATTTCAAGCAAGCCCAAAGGAGTCTCATCAAAAAGCTTCCAAAAGAATTCTTAGGTATATGAAGAGGACAAGGGACCTGGTCCTATACTATCCATCGAGAGATAGTTTTTACTTTGTAGGCATACACCTGTGGGAATAGCTTTGTAGGAAAATAGATAAAGTATGCACAAATATGATAAATCACTTAAAGAAAAAGAGGGACATGATCCCATTTCTCAAGTTAGTATCATGAATGTGCATATTTTTCTTGTTCTACTGGAAAAGGACATATTCTCTCTACCCATGCTGGAAAACTTTTCTAAGGAAAAATAAAATCAATTCATTCTTTGCATTAAACCCATGGACCCTACTCAACTCAACTATCAAAATTATCTAGGGGGACTAAATTTTTTAGGGACACCCAGTCCCAAGAAAAGGAAGAAAAACGAAATACAAATGCTAGAAAACCTAGAAATTTAGTGAGTGTTGGTACAAAATCAGTAAAGTGATGAACTTAAGATGAAGTTTGTAATTCTAATCAATGAAGCTTCTAAACTTGAATTGTTACACTGTCCTAAGATGACTTCATGTCTCCAAATTTTCTCCCATACTCCTCCACCTTTTGTGGCTTTGTTTATGGAACTTGAAATGTAATTTTTTCACCGAATGATACATAATTTGTTGGACATAAATATGTTCTTACTTTTTTGTTCCTTATCTGGTTCTACCTTAAAAGTGTTCTTCATGATTAGTGTTGCCCCAACCATTACTCTTGGTTTATTGTTCTTACTTTTCAATGATGCCAAGAAGTAGAATACTCACTGATCACATAAAAGAAGGGATCTCAAGGGAAGAAATTTGGAAAATATTAATAAACAAAGGTAAGGTTGTATATTAGTATACATATTGACTGAGGGAAGAAATAATGTGATGAGCTACAGTGAATGATAAGGAACAGTGATAGGGGAAGGAAATACAAATGTGCTCAGAGGATTTTACTGTAAATAACAACAAGGGACCAGGTCCCTGTGTTCCATGATAGAGGAAGCGTGATGATAGGGGGAACATTCATCTTTAGGTGGTAATCATACTTATTAAATATGATGAATGTGAATTGAGGGTCAAAATTGTATGGCTAGTTTTTTATGTCAAAAAGGGGGTAAATTTCTTTATGTAGTTTTGATTATGAGTATCTAAACCACAAGGAACAGTTCAGCTGGCATGTATTATTTGCACAATTTTGTCCTCTTGTTGTAACAAACAAGCAAGTGTTATTTTGTGCTAATTAGGACAGCTGACCTAATGAGATTTCAGCCCTAGTCATCACTCATCTATAAAAGTAAATGGATGTTTCTTTATCAAATGAGGTTTTACAAATTCAAGAGAGGAAAAGATATAGGAGCAAAAAATCCACTACTCAAGTACTTAGATATTTATGTAAGGTTACATTAAAAATTTTCTTGAGTTAGTACTGATTTGTAATTGCACTACTCATGCTATAAAAGTAGTGTTTTTATCTTTAGGTAGAGAGATCTTAGGTAGAGTTCCCTATGTGTGATCCTGATTAGAGTTAATCAGCATAGGAGTATTTCCTTAATTCTATTCTATTAGTGAGGTATGCCTCTACTATAGTTGTTGAATCTGGGGTCCGCATGAGTAAGTTTGTGTCTGGTGTTTCTGAGGATGTGGTCAAAAGGTGAAGGAAATCAATATTTCCAGACTGATTATTCATGCTCAGCTGAGAAAGAAAGAGATAGTTAAGTAGAAGGGAAGAGAGAGTAAGAGGGACAAAATAGGTAGCTTTAATTTCTTTCAGCCTTATATCATGATTTAGTTCAGTCGTATGATGATGCCTACTAAGTACCTATTATTCTCGTACTAATACTACACTTTTATACCTTCATAGAGCAGATCCGAGTACTAGCATCGCCATTGATCGTTGGTCATATTGTGCTGATATTTCCAGAGATAGGGTGAGCTCTTAGAGTTTGAGCCACCCATTTGCCTCTATCTTTAATATTCAGTTTTTTGTTATCGAGGCAGATCTGGTTGACTATTCTGAGTCTTTAAGTTGAAATACTATTAGATGCTCTTGTACTGACTCTACCAGGTCGTGGGATGGTATCTTGTATTGACTGCTTTTGTTTATTTAGAACGTTTTGCTTATTTATAAGTGTGTTGATCATTTTCGCCTACGTAGGGCATTTACTAACGAATTAACCCATTGCATTAGCTCTGGGTTATGGTTTAGCTTACCTACCGTCGGAATGTAGTAGGTATCATCATGACTCATAAATCGTGTCATGACTTGTACGTTATAGGTTTTCCATATTCATGTTTATGCATTATTAGATCTTGGATCTTCACTTATTTTGTAACCCAAATTCATTCAAAACCTTTTATAGTCTTTACTCCAGTTGATGAATCAGTTATAGCTAGATGAGTATATTAAAAATGCTATCATGGCCCGATTTCTCAAGTCATGATGGTGCCTACCATAAGCCACCAGTAGGCAAGCCAACCTGTAGTCTGAAACAGCTAGTAACGGAATACTCAATAACATAAGGAAAAGAATGCGGGATAAATGAGATAGAAACCATTACATAAGTGAATCCCCCAAACCGAGTGGTATCAATACATGAGCTTTTAAATATCAATAATACCAAGATGAAATGTCAAAGGAATAACATTGATACAACTTATCTCTGAAAATAGTATAAAGACTAGTCTAATACATAAGAGAGATATAAGTAATACTTCAAATGTCAGGAGCTCACTATAAGTCTTTGAATCATGGCTGCTCCGCACGACATATACATCACTGGAGATAACCTGTACTATGATCTGTAGGATGCAGAAGTGTAGTATGAGTACCAAACGAGTAGTACACAGTAGGCAACTGTCAACTGAGATCTAAAGATAAAGAAGATATATACAACATATAAACAAAATTGAAACTACACCCCAGAGTCCTGAAATCATATAACAAGTCAATATCAATAATAAGGGACAACAATCTTGTTCAAGTCCAAGAGTCTAACATAATAAGACTAAGGAAGTACCAAGGGTAAACTATCCTATTCTAGTTACATTCAATACACATCAATGTTATTCCATATATCCCTAGCTAATATACGAATGAAGGGCAAAAGAAAGATATTAGCAATATACAAAGCGAAGAAACGCATATACAATAAGAACAATGAAGAAAGGGATATACGATAGTGTCATCGTTTTATATAGATAGATTTATATATATACAAATGCATACAGATATACATATAAGGTCATCCCAAAGCATATCCTAGATCATCATATCCTCATTTAAAGACCACATTAACATAATGTTAGGATTTAATACTATCAAACTCAGGGTTTCCACTCCACATGGCTAGATATAATATAATTGTGCATAAAAGTGCATTCATAAGATAGAAGAGGTTGAAGACGTACCTCGAATCCCAATACTGGATCAATGACCAATCTGTCATAAGCTAGCCATAATAATGATCATAACAATGATAATAAAAACATTAATATCAGCGTGAATAATCAGCTACTTCGGATAACCAAATACCTAACAGAGCCTATGCGTACCCACATCACCCCAAACTCGAAAGGTATGTTTTTCACCTATATCTATGCAACAGTCCAATACCGGCTGATAGACATAGGTAAATACTAGTGATAGGCGATACACATACAGGAAGGGATGCAAGGTACACAATCACTATCAATAATCTCATTATAAGTATCATCATCATGACCATCATCATCGTGATCAACCTCTATCCTTGTAGTGTATCAATATATCATGATAGTATCCCCTGGCCTTGTCGGGTATCAATATATCATCATAGTATCCTCCGTCCTAGTCGGGTATCAATATATCATCATAGTATCATCTAACCTTGGTGGGCATTAATGTATCATCAAAGTATCCTCTGGCCTTGTCGTGCATCAATATATCATCCTAATCATCAATGCTTAAATATAGCTATATAATAGGTGCACAAACTCAAGCCATTATACTCCCAACCATAATCATAACATCACAAAGATAACTATCTCATCATTGTATTCTATCGTCTTATTATTAACTAGCCAAGACTCATAATTATACTACTAGGTTACGAGTCATCACATCATCTCCACTTATCAATCTAATCGATTCTTAACATAATCATTAATCATAGAATAGCAACTAACCATTAATTAATAATTAGCCAAACCTAACGTATAGTCAAGGTTCACCACTAAACCATAATCATCATTTATTAACTATTTATCTTTTATTAACTAAACATCTTTTAATAACCAACACCAATCAATATCAAATAATTGTTTACCAACTAATCCTCATCATTAACTAGTCCTATTAACTAGGCATAATTATCACTAGCATCCCTTATCACTTAGCAATGTTAACCATGCTATCCTCACTTAACAACTGATAGGCAATATAACTTGTTATCAATAGCCACATATCATTACCATCGATAAACCCATCTTCATAGCCATGTATCAACCCTAGTCATTAGCTACCATATTACTAAGCAAGGCTCATTAACTAACATATTTAGAATTCTAAGCATCAAGTACTATAGTCACCTAATAGACAACTAGTTACCACGTAGTTTATACCATAATAAGGAAGAACAGTCATAAGATCGCATTTCAGCTAGAATCAGATCAATAACCAATATAATAATCATTAATGTATCGAATCTACGCATGCCATCACTGGTATTCAATTAGTAAAATCATAAGTATTATACCACACCTTCCTCCATCCCATACCAAGGAGATGTGTCTATGCACATACACACACACAAATATATATATTCATGAACTGTAACTGCATCCTCTACAAGGATAAACACTTCCCAGATGTCCAATCAATACCATCTATTGGACCTCATCCTAATAATATGTCTGGAATGATTACAATATCATCATCACGGCTTCCGTCCCATATACATATCTGGAACTCATCTCTATAACCATATTCACAAGTCATACCATATCTCTAATCATCTCACATCTAGGAGGCATCTTGCATGTATAAGGTATAATGTCAATAAACATATAATCATCTCTCACACAGAATGCATAATATCAATAAGCATGACATGACTATAAGTCATTTCATATATAAAGGTCATTCATCATGACGATGAGGAATACTATCTCTCTAGACCGAATATCATATCTAAAAGAAAATAGCATCTCTATTGGACCAACATTGCATCTAAAAGAAAAATCATCTCTAAGGACCCAAAGTTATGCATAAGAGGAAACAACATCTCTATGGGCCAAATATCAAGTCTAAGAGGAAATAGCATCTCTATGGATCAAATATCAAATGTAAGAGGAAATGGCATCTCTATGGGCCCATTATCATATATTTCTATAAGCAAAAACATAGCTATAACTCATAAGTCACAATTCGAGGAACATCATTACAATATACTATGTCGTGAAGTAACCTTACACAAAGGTTTATTAGTCTCAACTATGTCTAACATCCGCAGCCAATTCCACAATGACTAACACAAGTCTAGGCCTAAGTGGGTTAGACAATCCCATTTCTAAACCTCAATTTCCTTAATTAGATACACTATGCCCCAAATTAGGCTAATATATCTAGTTCAACTTCTAGATGTCAAGTAAGCCACATATAAGACTAAGATAGGAACTTTAACTAGAAATAAGGGCACTTAAGTCAATTCTAAACAAATTACGATTCAAAGAATACCACACTAGCCCAATAAGATCAAATATACTAATCATGCTTCCAACACTAAAAACACATCCATAATCTAGCAATGTGTCAAATCTATGCTCAAATTCAATACAAATTGGGGAGAAGGCAATAGTAGACTACAAAGTTATAAACATACTCTCTTACGGGTTCAAGACCCTCATCTAATTTCCCAAGACATCAATAATCAAGGCTAAGCTATCTTCCTCAAAAGAAATCCTAACATTCATATCCATACGCAAAGAATATCATACATCATCTATGAAGGAAAGTGGACGGGAGCCTACCTCAAGGCCAAACCGCAAAATCATACTTCAAGCACCACATGATTGCCTTCACTTCACAATCCCCAAAATTTCATCACACTACCAAAAACATAATCTACTCATCAATACAATTCTAACGATACCCATATTGCACTATTGTGATTCAGGTCCAAAAACAACACCAAAAACCTAAGTGGATCCCACATACGGAAATCGGATTTCCGAGGTCAACCCAATGCTCATACATCGCCAAGGAATCATAGCTCTCAATTAATGGGTGCAAACAAATCAAATTTGGGGCTAAATCAATCCCTAAGGTAAATTGGGGTTTTGGGTCAAGAATTAAGAAATTCACCAATAAAGTGATGAAATATTACCTTAATCCAAAAAATAATCATGATAAAATATATTTACCAAAATCCCTAGAGACCCACAAGACTCAATTTTGAGTTATCATACCTATTTAGGGTTTTAGGCTCTCGAAGATGAAGAGAAATTTCCCAAATTCGCGGCCATGGGGTTTATTCTCCTCGGAAAACAATGTGGCATCCCCGTGACAGAAAAGTCAAAAACTTGTTTTTCACCTTCAGAACTCATTCAAAACCCAAATAATATGATCCAATAGTGAAATTTGAGTGTAAACCATATTTCAAATCCATTGGAATCATCAAAACTTTCATCTAAGATCATTTAGGAAAAAAGTGGGGCTCACACCTATAGTTTCATTTTTCATAAAAATCCGCTCAATAGCCCAAAATAAGTTTGAAAGCCTTGGGACATGAACCAAAGGTCCCCTAGCCTAAACTTGACATTTCAGACGCGATGGATAAGTCAATTTTTAAATCCGAGGTCATTTCGACCAAATATGGTTCCCACACTCATACTTTAATATTCCCACTTTCCAACTAATAGGTCGAAATGAGCTCGGGTACATTGAAACCCAAACTAAAGGTCTACCCAAACTAAAATTAATATTTTAGATCTGTAGGCACAGTTGAAATTAGAATCCCAGAATGGTTCATTGAATATTTTGCCCGATAGCCGTTTGGAACCAATGAAGATTTAAAAACAAGGAATTGGTTTTGAAAAATCAAATAAACTGCCTAGTAACTGAACCGTCGGTCCCAGCAAGTCATAAATGACTTAGGGAAGCTATGGAGGAGCCTAATGGCGAAGATAATTAGAAACATAAAAAATGATCGGAAGGGTCATTACAACATCCACTACTAAAAGGACTTTCATCCCCGAAAGTCAACGGATAGAAAAAATCTCAAAAGCTCAAAAGGATGAGGTACAGGGCCCGCATGATCTAAGCATGACTTCTTGGATAACCTCAACAAAGAGAAAACTCTTCTAATGAATTTGCCATAAGTATCCCTTTTTCAACCAGCACTGCCACTTTACATCCAAACAGCCAAAATTCAACTTAAATGCTAGCTGGCCTCAAACTGAACTGAGAAGGCTGATGCACGCACATCTAAACCACAACATGCTGAGAGTATCTACATATCTATAAAAAAAACAAAGGCTCATCCAAGCCAAAACCAACCCAATTCATGAGTCATACTACTGACGCTATATCCAACTATACACTCCATTTACAATTTTGCACTAGTATCCACTCCAAGCTAAGAGGAAAATTACCTGAATCACATCCACATAATCTCATCATAGAGAACTTAAAGAACTGAAGCTAATCCACTGAAAGTCCATAAGGAAAACATGAGAATAAGCTCATAAGGCATTATGGGCACAGAAACAGAAATAATCGAGGAATTCAATCTATTCAAATGATGCAACCAGTCCAAATAAAAATCAAATAAAAATCCTGAAGTACAAGGTATAAGTACATATCACTGAATATTTTGCTCCAGGATGTCCTATTAATCGAGAATAAAGGCATACTAAATCCAACTTGAGTATATTACTCCTACTGAGTAAATCATCCAAAATTCATAAAGAAAACTAAAACTCACGGTCAAAACTAAAATAACCAATATGGGGCCCATGGGCTATCATGTGAACACTTATAAACTATAATCCAATAGACGTCAAGAAAACCAAATAGACAACCACGAAGTAGGCTCAACCAGCCTATAAATTAAATCTGAACAAAGACAAGTCTAAAACAAAAGTTGCACGCAAGCTCTACAACACCAAGCTTAAATCACAATACCAAGGCTGAATCGCTCGGTCTAAAATATCTAAATGAAAACAAAAAAGGGGTAGGCACTAATGCTCCAAATTTATCATACTTCCAAATCGTCATTCCAAAGCGTTAAGTCAGAACTGAACCAATAAGCCTATATCATTACTAGTCATTCAAATGAACTTTAGTATCTAAATTTAACATATCCAAGATAAATCATACCAAGACACAATACAGAAATCATGCAAAAGGGAAAATCACTGGCTGAAAAATACATATAACTTACTCCATATCCATATCTGCTGGAGGGCATAAACTATCCAAACATACTCAAAAACTTCCCCAGGATAAACAAAAAACACCAGAAATGGAAAAAGCTTTACCAACTCGTAAAAAGATGCAACTTAAGCCAGAAACCACTCCAATACTCCATCTAGGCAAAGAAGTAGCCACAGACATATATTATTGAGGATAATTACTCAACCAAGCCTCACTAGGCTGAACAAATATTAAAATAGGGATTTCCCAAATCCACCAGACAATCACATCATCGAAGAAGAAATTTACCAATCTCAAAATCAAGGTCAAATTCAAAACCATCACCAGAGAACCAACAACTCGAGCTAATGAGTTTCTAATTTGCCAATTTAAGAAGCGATCATAGCAAAATCCATCTGACTTTAAATTTCCAACTCTGCTAGATAAAACCATATCGTAACAACAAAGGAGTATCCAATCTTCATACTAACAATAAGGAAAACCATTACGAGGGAACTAATCTAGCATACCTATAAAATGAATCCATGATATCTCAACATCAATATTAAAATTGCTATCAGATGATGAAATAGCAACAAATAAAAAATGGTCCCCAAATTGGTAAATCTCACAAACGGGCTACATAGGAAGGTATAGCCAAAGCAAACACTTTCGCAATACAGAAGGCAAGTCTAAGGATCTAAAACTCAAAAATGGGCAACATAACTAAATTGCCAACTTAAAAACACAAAGAATCATGGAAGGTCAGCTTACCTTTGATACTACAATAATCTCTGAATCAATGTAATACAGCTAACCAAGAGAGAATAAAGTCAACCTCGCCGCGCTAGGGAAAAGGAATCATCAAATTGGGCTATATCTACTCATGCCACTAAATAATATCACCAGAAAATGAAAGTCTAACTATATAATACTAGTCTATATAGCTACCCAGCGAGGATCAAATTTATTAATTATCAACATCAAATAATAATATCAAATAATATCAATAAGCTCACACAGTGATAGCAATAGCAACAGCAATATCAATACCAACATACTAAATAGTCAGTACCAAAATGAACATCAATATCATTTACCACTCAAGGTCTATAATAAGGCTAATATGCAAAGATAAATGGGACACAAACCCAAAAACTACACCCATAGGGAAAATATTAATACATGTTTAATCCATCCACTACTAAAAGAAATATATCACAAAGTAGTAACATCATCATGAATGCAATAACAAGGCACATAATGATCGATATTAATTCATCAAGGCATATAATAATTAATAAATATGAAACCCTAATACACATAATAAAAGATAATATGGGAAATAAAAGCATACCAATCGTGGTGACATTCGCAACCACAAGCCTGATGGGCATAGAGAAATAAATTTGAATAGGTTTAACTTGAACTGACCGACTGAGTCACTAATTGAGGCACCAAGCGCACCATCTCTACTTGAAGATATCAAAACATCACAAGTTGATCTAAATAAGCTGAATGATTGGAAATATCATGTCAGGGACACACCCTAGACTAATGTTCAATCTCTGTATAGTTTTCAAAACTCCTGAAGCATCAAAATAGTGGGGACACAAATTAAGCTCAAATGGTCGGACAACTGATGATGAGAAAAGTCTCTAGAATTATGTCCATTCTTCTATAACCATAGCCTATCTCAAGAACTCTAGGATGATCCGTAATACATGCAAATTCTGTCTGATCAACTATCTCATAGTCTAAAATACTAGATACGTAAAATAGATGGGCTACAAATAAAGCTGAAATCTACCAGAAAGATCCTCACTCCCAAATATAATTCAAAATAGCACTACACTAATAGAATGGCCTCTTGGTGTAACTTCCATAATCCTCAATACCTATGATCTCTATGGTCTTCTCATAATTGACAGCCTGAGGAAAAAAAGACGCAGTTTCTATCAAGTGCTTTGATGCCAAACAGAATGACAATACTAATCCTCTAATACATCTATTCACCAATGTCTGACTCAAAAGGATATAGCATATGAATTAGTCTGGCCCACTCGAGAAATCTAATCTCATACTTAGAACTGTTAAGGAGCCTTAATGAACACTAATAAACCTAAATCTAGTCTAAAAACTACTCGATGAATTGAATTCCATACATGGCTAGGAGGAATTTGCAACATTACTTAGATTCCCAATATTGAACCTCAAAGACTGAAGTAGTTACTAGCTCAACTGTATCCTAAATTGTCCCTAAATCCTATAGATGACCCTGAAGATATTCGATATCAATCTCCGATACTCTAGCCTGATATTGCACTGAAACTCTAAAAATGCATGTTGAAGTCTTGTCCGCATTTGTCAAAAATATTGCATCGTCCTATAGTGATAGAATAAAGTCAAAGAATATGTTTGAGGTGCATAGGAATGCATGAATATGATATGGAGTCAAGAAGTGAATTTTATGTCACTGTAGCCTCCCAAAATAGTTTACGGATGTCTTCGTACCGATCCGTAGGACTCTACTAAACACTTAGCTCTTGCACTAATCTTTTGTTAAAACCTAGGTCATACACCAATTTATCACGACCTAGTTTCTCAAGTCATGATGGTACCTACCATAACCCTCTAGTAGGCAGGCCAACCAGTTGTCTAAAATGGCTAGTAACAGACTATTCAATAATATAAGGAAAAGAATGTAGGGTGAATGAGATAAAAACCATTACATAAGTAAATCTCCAAAACTCGGTGTTATCAGTAAAAGAGCTTTTATATATCAAGAATACCAAGATGAAATATCAAAGGAATTACATTGAGACAACTTATCTCTAAATACAATATAGAGACTAATCTAATACATAAGAGAGAGATAAGTAATACTACGAATGTAAGGATCTCACTATCAGCCTTTTAACCATGGTTTCTCTGCACGGCGTACACATCAACGATGATAACCCTTACTATGATCTGCAAGTTATAGAAGTGGGGTAGAGTACCAAAGGAGTGGTACTCAGTAGACAACTACCAACTGACCTTCAAAGATAAAGAAGATATATACAGCATATAAACAGAATGGAAACTACACCCAAGAGTCCAGTAATCATATAACAAGTCAATGTAAATAATAAGGGATAACTATCCTGTTTAAGAACAAGAATCTAACACAGTAAGACTAAGGAAGTATCAAGGGTAAACTATCCTATTCCATCTACATTTTATAGACGTCAATGTCATACCATATATCCTAGGATAATATACGAATAAAGGGCGAAAGAAAGATATATAGCAATATACAAAGCGAAGAAACACATATATAATAAGAACAAAGAACAAAGGGATATACGATAGTGTCATAGCTTCATATAACTAGATTTATATATATTCAAATGCATATAGAATTACACATGAGGTCATTTCAAAGAATAACCTAGATCATCATATCCTTGTTTAAAGACCTCATTAACATACTATCAGGATTTAATACTATTGAACTCAGGTTTCCAATCCACATGGATAGAAATGATATAATCATGAATAATAGTGTATTCATAAGATAAAAGAGGTTGAAGATATACCTCGAATCTCGATACCGGATTAATGACCAATCTATTATAAGCTAGACAAAATAATGATCATAACAATGATAATAACAACATCAATATTAGTGTGAATAACTCGCTACTTCGGACAACCAAATCCCCAACTGATCCTATGCGTACCCTCATCACCCCAGACTCAAAATGTTATATCATCATACAACAACACAAGGCATATTCTTTACCTATATCTATGTAATTATCCTATACCGATCGATAGACATAGGTGCATATTTGTGATAGGAAATGTGCATGAAGGAATGGATGCAAGGTACACAATCACTATCAAAAATCTCATCTTAAGTATCATCATCATGACCATCATCATCGTGATAAACCTTAGTCCTTTTCGGGTATTAATATATCATCATAGTATCTTCTAACCTTGTCGAGTATCAATTTATCATCATAATGTTCTTCGGCCTTGCTGAACATCAATATATCATCATAGTATCCTCCGGCCTTGAAGGGCATCAATATATTATCAAAGTATCATCTGGCCTTGTTGGGCATCAATATATCATCAAAGTATCCTCCAGCCTTGTCGGGCATCAATATATATCATCCTAATCATCAATGCATAAATATATGTATATAATAGGTGCACAGACTTAAGCCAATATACTCTCAACCATAATCATAACATCACAAAGATAACTATTTTATCATTATATTCTATCTACTCATTATTAAGTAGCCAAGACTCGTTATTATACTGGTAGTTACAACTCATCACATGATCTCTATTTATCAATCTAATTGATTCTTCATATAATATTTAATCATGGAATGGCAACTAACCATTAATCAATAACTAGCCAAGCCTAACGTCTAGTCAAGGTTCACCATTAAACCTTAATCATCGTCTATTCATTATTCAACATTTATCAACTAAACATCTTTTATTAACTAAAACTTATCAATATCTAATAATCATTTACCAAATAATCCTCAGTATCAACTAGTCCTCGTTTTTAGTTAGTCAGCATTAGTAATTGGGAATCATTATTAACTAGGCATCATTGTCATTAGCATCCCTTATCACCTAACAATGTTAACTATATTATCCTCAGTTAACAATTAAATGGTATTATAACTTGTTATCAATAGCCACGTATCATTACCATCGACAAACCTATCTTCATATCCACGTACCAACCCTAGTCATTAACTACCATATACTAAGCAAGGCTTATTAACTAACATATTTAGAATTCTAAGCATAATGTACTATAGTCACCTAATAGACAACTATTTACCATGTAGCTTATACCATAATTAAGATGAATAGACATAAGATCATATTTCATCTAGAATCACATCAATAATCGATATAATAATCATAAATGTATCAAATCTATGCATGTCATCACCGGTATTCAATCAGTAAAATGATAAGCGTTATACCACACCTTACTCTATCCCATACCAGAGAGATGTGTATACATACATATATACACACACATATATATACATGAACTATAACTACATCCTCTAAAAGAACAAACACTTCCCAGATGTCCAATCAATATCATCGATTAGACCTTATCCCAATAATTTATCTAGAATGATTACAATATCATCATCACATCTTTTGGCCCATATACATATCCGGAACTCATCTCTATAACCATAATCATAAGTCATAGAATATCCCTAATCATCTAATATCTAGGAGGCATCTTAAATATATGAGGTATAATATCAATAAACATATAATCATCTCTCACGCAGAATGCATAATATCAATAAGCATTACATGGCTATAAGTTATTTCATATATAAAGGTCATTCATCATGACAGTGAGGAATACAACCTCTCTAGGACAACCATCATATCTAAAAGGAGATAGCATTTCTATAGGACCAACATCATATCTAAAAGAAAAGTCATGTCTCTAAGGACCCAAAGTCATGTCTAAGAGGAAACAATATCTATATTGGCCAAGTATCAAGTCTAAGAGGAAATATCATCTTTATGGGTCAAGTATCAAGTGTAAAAGGAAATGGCATCTCTATGGGTCCATTATTAGATCATTTTTATAAGCAACGACATATTTATAACTTATAAGTCCCAACCCAAGGAACTTCATTACAACATACTGAGTCATGAAGTAACCTTATACTAAGGTTTAGCAGTCTCAACTATGTTTAACATCTGCAACTAAAACCACAATGACTAACACAAGTCTACATCTAAGTGGGTTGGACAATCCCACTTCAAAACCTCAATTTCCTTAATTAGGTACACTATGCCCCAAACTAGGCTAAGATATCTAGATCAACTTCTAGATGTTGAGTAAGACATATACCAGCCTAAGATAGGAACTTCAACTAGAAATAAGAGCACTTAAGTTAATTCTGCCCAAATTACGATTCAAAGAATACCGCCCAGTAAGATCAAATGTACTCATCAATTTTTCAACAATAGAAATACATCTATAATCTGGCAATGTATCAAATCCATGCTACAATTCAATCTAAACTAGGGAGAAGGTAATAGAAGTCTATAAAGTTATAAATATACTATCTTACGGGTCTAAGACCCTCATCTAATTTCCCAAGACATCAGTAATCAAGGCTAAGATATCTTAATATAATGCCTCGAGTTTATACCCTAGACACTACACAATGCTCATAATCCCAAAGGACCATAAGCTAACCCATGAATGGTACCTGCTGCAATAACTGTGTAATAAATATTATATAGATTGCATAAAATGGGCAGAACATATTCGTTAAGTTTCAAATCTATAAATAAATCTGAATGCGGTATCAAAATACAAAAACTGAATATAAGTATTGAAAAACTAAACATCTAAAGGTACTCTAATCTGAAAAGCCTCGAACTGTCTAAACTGTGGAGTTGATGGGATAAGTCCTCAACTAACTCCAACTACTAAAAATAAACTGAAATACTACTATATATAATCACGTTCTCAAATTATAAGGACACGCCACTAACTCTGTATACTGAGAACCTGAACTGCTAAGGGTGCTCAGGAGCCTATACGTCAGAACCTATGATATAAGACATCATAGCACAAAAGAAAAGAATGTGTCAGTACTTTGAATGTACTGGTATGCTTAGTGAGGTAGGCTGAAGTGCATGGGTTCACATGCATGAATAATAATAATTGAATAACATGAGTATGATTGAATGAGAGTACATGTGTGAATATGTAAACTTTACTAAGATCATCATAACACTGAATACTGGATTACTGGTAACTGAATGATTTTACCTGACAGTCTTATTTTTTTGGAACTATAATAAGTCTCGTACTAAGCTGAGTGACTATGCTTGATAGTCCTGAATCTGCAGAACTGAATTGAGTTCCACACCAAGACTGAATCTAAAACTGAGACTATGGGAAGTAACCATCTAACTGACATGCCCCTTCTCTAACTGATTTGGGGTCCAACCTGTAACCCCAGTTAGAAGGGTGTCAATATCGTTCCACATGTAAGGATAAGTGCTAAGCCACCCTTATCTGACAGGTAGATCACCTCATCAACCCTCAACTAGCAGGTTGATGTCTCAAGACTTGCAACTCTTCTGGATTGGTGTCGTCACACCAAGACTTACAAGTCATATTTTTGAGCCATAAAATTATCATATTAAAGTCTCTTCTTTCAAGTATAAGGTTTGGACCACCATACTTCCAATAGTTTATGAAAATTCATACTTCAAAGAATTTATCATATTATGCAAAGATCACTCTTTTTTAATATTTCAACAAACATATAGTGGTCATGAAGTTTGTGACAAAATATTCAAATCTTTCGCTATATATCCTCAACATTTATAAATATGTAAAAGCACTCTCTCCTCAATTTAAAATCATAATCAAGTCATAAACAATAATCAAGATATTTGTATCTTACTTTTCTAAACATAATTTAAATAGCTCATAACATACGAAAACAAAAGGCATAGTAACAAAAGAGGGGTTATAATTGTTCATGCTCTCAATTAAAAATTAAATCTCAATTTCATATAGTGTATATACGAGTACAAATTAATTTCGGGGAAAGAACTCAAGACCAAAACAATAATATCATTTAAAGAGTTCATAATGTAAATTCCAAAACCCCATTATAAATTTATGATAATTTTAAACCTTATTCAATGTGTTTTCAACAAGACCATGTAGTTTATTAAAACTCCACGTACCTTATTTGTGATAAAATCATAAAGAAATTTCAAAAAAATTGGACCTTTAAGCTTGATTTCCCAAACCCTAGTTGTTTTCTCCTCTTGTATTTTTGAATAGGATTTAGGTATTTTTAAGGAGTTAAGGAATTACTAATGACCTTAATTACATTAAAGGATGATTAGGAACAATTTTGGAGTGAAAAAGACTTGGTTGCCCTCAGAATACCTCAAAAATGAAATGTCCAGGCCGTTGTGCCATGGGGTTTATGTCGCACAAGCTATGGCAAAATTTATGGTTTGCATCACACTCCCTGTGGCAAACTTTATGCTTTACATGCAGAGCCTATGGCAAACTATTTCCAGTGAACATTTGCAATTGTTAGGCAATGCACACCCCTTTGCAAAGCCATTACTTTTTGCTCGGGTATCGGATTAATGTAAAATTAGTATCATTAGAAATCTACTTCGGAGACCTTTCATTTAATATATAGTAGTCCCTCTAATTCATTATGTACAAGAAGTTATGGTCGATGAAAATTGACCCAAGTTGAAACATCTACATAAACTTAATTGATAGAAATGTATTCAACTCGTTTTAGAGTTAGGGGATTTTTGTGACCTCAATTCATACTAAAAGGTGCTCCCACATTATAGGATTGATCACCACATATATATTAACAAGGAATCATCTAGTTTGTGTCTATATGCATAGGAATGACGGTCTAAATTCTAGCATAAAAGTATGGGGTGTTACATTTTCCTAAGCCTTCAGGAGATCGTCGTTATTAGGCTAGCGGTAGTTTTTAGGAACTAGGTGCCTAGTATAAGGCTAGTGAAGCTCAGTCAGCACCACCTTATCCTCCTTTTGTTTTTATGGGAAGATTTATCATTGCTAATATAAGGAGAGGAGGAATTGATGTTATAATTATGGTCAACTGGGTCACATACAATTAGAGTGTCCTTCAGTTAGAGTTAGAGTTGTCACTAGGCTAATAAATTTATATTTCTATGTCTTTACCTCATGAGCCAAAGGGTGCTACTTCTAGTACCGACACTGCCCATAATCGCCTCGATGCACTTATTACTCACTAAGTATCTGAGGCATCTCCAAACATTGTTACTAGTATCTTATAACTTTTCTCTCATAATATGTATTGTTGACTTGATTTGAGGTCTACCCTTTCTTATGTGACCCCTTATATGGTTGTGTATTTTGAGTTTGGTCTACCTAGGTGGGTGATTCTATTATGGCTAGAAAAATCTACAGGAGTTGTGTGGTGTCTGTCTTCCATAGGGAGACATTAGTGAATTTGATAGAGTTGGATATGGTGGATTTTGATACTATCTTGGGGATGGATTGGCTCTATTCGTGCTATGTTTTCCTGCACCGCATGCCAATACAACGTTTAGAGATAGTTAGTGGGTTGAGCACTGGCATGTAACTCAAGATTAAGGATAACATAATGTCGTGATCAATAGTTCAAAATTGTTTAATTCCAATGCACATAATCAAATGCATATTCATATATATAAATCACATGCCGGGATAGGGAACAAGGCTTAACATGCATATTAAAACTTTAGCTTGAATTGTGTAGCTCAATCGTCATAACATAAGAAGGAACCTACGGGCTATAATAGGACCAGCTCTCCCCCAGCTGGAAGGGCCCTAGTACGTGTGGACGCACGAACCAGAGGATATACATATGCACTATGGAGGACCCGAACCTCTCAATATATCAAGGTGATGCAAGCACACAATTATGCAATTTATTTTGGGGGACTTGAACCACCCAGTCATTTAGACCCTCATGTTGGCAACTAGTGTTTCCTATATTAGTCCCTCGAGACCTCTACTTTCACAACTCAGCTACACAACCCTCATTAAAGCACAATTAAATCATTTATAACATATTCTCATTTATTGAACCACGATACATATTTAGGCATACATTGTTGGTATCGTCATACCAACTACACTTGCAAGGTAACATCAACATGGTAAAACACTTCCACTATTTGGAGAAATTCATAGCCCCCTAGGTTCAATTATGCATTAGCTTAGGAAATTTCATAATTCCATAAGGCGCAATAAAATAATTATGCTTCATCTACTTTTCACATTATGCAATAGTTCAAGAGTAATTCAATATGCATACTTTTAATATTTAAAATTCCTGATAAGGGTTGAGGTCATTACAACTTAAAAAGTCACAAGTTGGAGGAAATCACAATTCCCTCATTTATTCACCATACCCATGAACTCCATAAGTTCAAAATCATAATTAAAGCATGAATAACCATAGGTAACCCATGGGAAACATTGCTCAATAACAAACATTCAAAACCCTAAACCCTCGTTTCAAAATCATAATAAATAACATATGAAGAACACTTTACAACATATGTTTTTAAAAAATTAGCAATTAGGAAAGTGTAAAATTCTTGAGATACCAAGTTTTATGGAGAGAATTCAACCCTTGAGACCTTAGATGACCAACTTTTTAGAAACTCTAAGTATCTTACTGGAGGGGATTTAGAGAGAATAAAGAGAGTGTTTGATGTGTTAAAGTTTGAAAAGAATACCCCGAAGGTGTTTAATGAACGTGGGGTCTAAGTTGTTAAAGTGAGAAATATCCAAAGTGCCCTCAACTTAAAAGCTAAAAAAATATTGCCAATGACTACGGGTCACACGGCAACTCGTAACAACACCTGACAGTTGTAGCCAATACAATGTTAAGGAGAACCCATATTGTTGTCCCTATGACTTACATTATACGAATCATATCGTGTCCCTATGACTCGTAGGGTCTAAGTCGTATCCAAGAAAGACCAATTTAGGCCTTACACTAGTCACCCTACGATTTGCACCAAAAAACTTATAACGAGTCTTCAAGACTAATAGTGAGTCACTAGAACTCAGAATAGAACTAGTCACACAAACAATATTTATGCAATAATTTGAGTCTAATGAATCATTATGGGTATTTATGGTTCATGTCCCCAAGTCGTACTCAGGACAGAAACTCAAGTACCATTCACTAAAAACCTTACGACTGGGAGGATAAAATTTCAGAAATTTTCAAAGACCAAAAATCTGGGGTGTTACACTCATACTATTTACATTTCTCATTACAGAATGGCTCCGACTGAATTAAAAGAGCTAAAGGATCAATTGAAAGATCTTTTTAATAAAGGTTCATTTATCCTAGTTTTTTATATGGGGTGCTCCGGTGCTTTTCATGCAAAAAAAATAATGGGTCTCTTCGGATATGTATAGACTATCGTCAGTTGAATAAGATAACAGTAAAGAATAAGTACCCTCTTCCAAGTATTGATGATTTTTTTTGATCAACTTAAGGGTGTTAGATGTTTCTCTAATATTAATCTTCATTTGGGCTCTCATCAGTTAAAAATTTGGGGAGTTGATATTCCTAAGACTGCTTTTTGAAATAGGTATGGTCACTATGAGTTTTTTGTTTATGTCATTTGGGTAGACTAATGCTCTAACTGTGTTAATGCATCTTATGAATCAATTTTCAGGTAGTTTATGGACTTATTGTGATATGTTCATTGATGATATCTTGGTGTATCTTAAGAATGAGGAACACCATGTCAATCACCTTTGAATTGTATTGCAAACCTTTAAAGATCAAGAGTTGTGTGCTAAGTTTTCTAAGTGTGAGTTTTGATTGAATGTTGTGACTTTTTTTGGTCGTGTTGTTTCTAGTGATGGAATCATGATTGATCCATAAATGGTTGAGGCAGTTAAGAAATGGCCTAGACCCACGACTCCAACTGATATTAGGAGCTTTTGGGGTTTGGTCAGGTGTTATAGTAGGTTTGTGGAGAATTTCTCTTTTATTGCTACTTCATTAATAAGATTGACTCAGAAAAAGTTTAAGTTATTATGGTCCGATGCTTAAGAGGTTAGCTTTGAGAAGTTGAAGGATAAGTTAACTTCTAAACCAATTTTGCCCTGGCCGAGGGTACTGATGGTTTTGTTGTGTTTTATGATGAGTCACATGTGGGATTGGCTATGTATTGATGCATCATGGTAAAATTGTGGCCTACACTTCTAGGAAGCTTAAGGTTCGTGAAAAAAACTATCTGGCTCGTGATCTAGAGTTGGCAACTGTGGTTTTTTCTTTGAAGATTTGGCACCATTATCAGTATGGGGAGCATGTGAAAATCTATATAGATCATAAGATCTTGCAATATGTGTTCATGCAGAAATAATTAAACCCCAGTCAGAGAATGTGGCTTGAATTACTTAAGGATTATGATATGAGTCTTCACTACCATCTAGGTAGAGCTAATGTTGTTGCGGATGCTCTTAGGAGGTTTTTATGGGGAGTTTATCCCATGTTGACGAAGGGTTAGGGAAGGACATTCATAGTTGGCAAACTTAGGAGTTCATCTTTTGGACTCTGGCAGAGTCATTGTTCAGGAAGTCGTCAAATCATATCTTGGTGCTGAGGTGAAGGAAAAACAGGCTTTTGATCCTATTCTTATGTAGATTAAGGATTATGTGGGTCAACAAAATGTTATAGCTTTTGATATTAGAGGATATAGTATTCTAAGGTACCAAGGTAGGTTGTGTGTTCCTGATATTGATGGGCTACGGTAAAGGATTTTGACTGAGGCTCATGAGTCCAGATATATAGTTCATTTGGTTTGAGTAAAATATACTACGACTTGAAGGAAATCTACTACTGGAACAATATGAAGAGGGACGCAGCAAATTTTGTTGCTAAATGTATGGTTTGTTAGAAAGTTATGGATGAGAACGAAATTTTTACTAAAAAGGGTTCTGAGATTCTATTACACATTGTGCAATGGTTTTAACTTTCTCCTCTTTCCTCCGTTACTCGCACAATCACCGGAGCTTCAACCCATACTGGGATTGTGTAGATGTAGTCATCACTCTTCTGCTCGATCTCACTTGGAATATTCTTTTCATCACCCCAAACCTTGATGCGAGCCCAATGAAAATGATTTTTAAAAATGGTTTCTTCCTCTGTCTCTATGAATCCTCCATAAAGTTCTCCAATCTACCGAATAAAAAATTTCGACCATAAATTTAGAGGAAAACCTAACAGCCTAATCCAAATCCAATCACGTCAGATTTCTGTTGGCCAGCAACTTGTCGTCGGTTTCCACCATTCCAACAACAATTTTATTTTCTTCCATACCCACTCTCCTTACAGCACATACTCTGCTGCTTTTCTTGAAGGCATCTCAAACAGAAAGAAACCATCATTGATTGCAAAAAAAATTGATGTCGAATGATGTCTTCCAGGTGTTACAAGCCCATCTTCTGAAATCATTCAATAAAGATGTATCCTCTGAAAAGTTCTGGAATGTTCCAACGATGCATTTGCTCAATAGGTCCTTCTCGGAGGTTGTGGATCCCCTATTATTTCTATGCCATCGTCTTGGAGTTGTATTTGTGCATTTCTAGAAACCTCTGTTTTCCATCTATCGCCATTGCATACTTCTTTGAATGATGAAATAAGTTGCTCTCGTTGCTTCTGTACCTCAGTTGTTTTCACTAATTTTTGTATAAAGTTATCAATTTTGTGTGCAATACTCCCCCATCCACCTCTGTTTGTTTTCTCTGAGTTGATGATGATGGATTTGTTTTGCCCTTGTATAAAGATGAAGCTAATGTATCTATCATTTTCGTTGTATTTAAGAGTGAAGAGGAATTCTGAGAAGTGATCTTTCGTACTCTATCTCTTAATTATATTCCCCTGTTCTTTAGATGCTTCAATAAATATTACAGCTACCTACTTTAATATTTTAAAGCTACCCTTAACTCTCCTCATTAAATGTCTGTTGCGTTCGACCCATTCATACCAAGTATCAATATCGTCTTTACATTTGGTAATATTGTAGAACTTAAAACCAGTGTTATAGAAAATTATATTCTCTTGTAACAAGCTATATCCGTCCATGTCTGCAGGAAAAAGAAAAACCCCCCAAAAAGAAAAGTGTTTTCTATTTGTTAGTCTTCTTGTATGTATTTGTTGAAGTGACAATATTCATATTTCTCTTACTAAGTCAAGTATCTATAAAGTTATGCACAACGGTATTCCTATTCATTAGAAATTCTTAGAAGTCTCATTGTATATATTTATCACATAATATAATTAGAGTAAATGGTCATATCATAGTCGCACTAGTATATTTGATAACATAACAACGTATTATATGTTGGTAAAGTTAGAGGACTAACGTTTCAATAAATGAATCCCATTAAAGAAATTAATGTATATGGAATGTACTACTTGAATGGCTAAATAATCATTGTAATTCACTTGTTTAGTCCTATAAGGCTTTGTATGAAAAAGTTTACCATTATTGAGGGAGGGTATTAGGTTTTACTTGGCACATCCATTCAATGTTATTCTCTACACGGGATTAAGACCAGACCATTATAGTGAGACTAAATATTATGGCATACCGGCCCTTGTGGCATCATTTGCAGTTGGAGTCAGCCCAGCTGGAGAATCATGCACCAGTTCCCCTGACTAGAGAAAATATGTGGCACATATGATTTGCGAACAGACCCTTCTAGAAAGCCCATTGGGGTACCTTGTATCAGACCACGATTAAAGGTATGTGTATAAAATTATAGTCATATGTATTTGGGCAACGCATGACTTACACTTGATGCAGATCTCTTTTGGTAGGTCATCGTATGATTATTTGTAGTAAAATTAGGCATAGGACGTTACCTAGGCAAATTACTAGGCGCTTCAAAATGATGGATTACTCATAAGATGTTATATGATAAGTTGACAAGGCAAATTCATATGTTACTATTTTATAATGTGTATATGTAACTTATAAATTATAAGTTATTCTAGTATTCAGTTGTCTACGTTTACCCATTTTGTTATTTAGTTCATCGAGATTTCTTATGTCTACATGTTATTATCCTACTTTACATACCAGTACATGTTATCTATGTACTGAAGTCCCTCTATTTGAGGGGCGTTGTATCATTGTATATGCAAGATCAGGTGTACTAGTTAGTAGACTTCTATATTAAGTACTCGTCGCATATTCAACTAAGTAGCCGAGCTCTTTTCTCATTTGAAGCTAATAGATGTTAGTACTCTTTAGTTGTATTTATAGTTATAGCTTGGGGGTGTCGGGGTTCTATCCCGACCATTTGCCATTGTACATTAACAAGCTCTATTAAAGGCTTCGTAGATAATGTAAAGTTATCGTATACAAATATGATTTCAATAGTCCACTACATTAGTGCGGCCTGTTGGCTAGTGCTACTTATGTACTATTCATATAATTGTCTTATGAATAGTTGATTCTCCTCTTTAATATAGGTCATTTGTATGTCATGTTTTCATATGGTCCCTTATTTGTTCCTTTCGTTCTAGGGATGTATCATGCATGATCTGACCTACTCCTGGGTAAATGCTCTACCTATACCAATCCATGTATACCCCAAAAAAAATCTTGATTAACCAACAGCCTATCTAATTTTTTGAAGATGCATTCATTATTAGCTCTTTTATTCCATCGGGTAAATAGACTGCCTTTAAAGTTGAGACCAAATAATTCACATAAATTAAGTAAAATCTTCATACTCTTGAGGAGACACAAGAACACCACCACCCCCCCCCCCAACAACCCCAATCATTTCTTCATCACTACTCATAATGACATTAAAGTCGCCCCCTACCAACTACGTTAGCCTCATTTCTATGCTGATAGAATAAATATCATCCCATAAACTTAACCTTTCCTGAGCATCACACTTTGCATACACCACTAGATTCTCGAAACTTCAACTGCAAAGCAAGTTGTTGCTCTAAATCAAAAATGGCATTCACTTGAATCTGCTCCTAAATAAAGCTTCATATAGCTCATTCCCAGCCTCCTCTTATAGTTCTAAATTTAGTGATAGCTCATTCCCAGCCTCCTCTTACACTTCTAAATTTGACTAACATCTTGAACATGCTCTAGTAAAGAAATAATGGAAAATTTGTGATATCTATGTAAAATCTGAATTTGGTGAAATGACTTTGAGTCCTTACAAACCTCACATTCCAGAACAAATCTTTCATCTTCATTTAAAACTTAATTTAACACTCCTCATAGGTTTACCCTAGTAGGCTTATTCTCCACCTTGTTTCTACCTTTTTTTGTTTATGAGACTGTCTATGGTGACAAATAAACATCATTTAGAACATGTATTTCTCTTTTTTTACCGTCTTTTTCCTCCTTATCTTCCACTGGTTCTATCTGTCGGATTCCCTTCGGTTTCTCAATTTCAGCCTCAATATGATATGATACTAACTCATTAGAGTTCTAATTGGTGCTGTTTGTTCCAGGATAACACTAATTCTTGAGACATATTTGTGTCCTTGTTTGATGAATGGTCAAGCAAAAGGTTGTTGGCTATTATTTTTGGATATGTTCCCACCATCTCCCCTACTGCATCAAAAGCATTTGAGTTATCAACCTGTAAGGGTTCATGGTAAGTAACTTGTGCCAGTTCTTACCTGATGTCCCTCTCCCATTGACTGATCTACATTTCATTACTTCTTGTGTTATTGACTACATGTGACATCTGCACTCACATGGTACTATTTTTCACCACCTGTAAATCCCCATTTCTACTGCACAGAGCTACTCCTAAAGTCTCCAGGCAATAGGATTAGTTTCTTCAAATTCTTCTTCATGAAAGGACTGAGAAAGATTATGCTCATTGTTGCTCTTTGTTGCATCTGCTTCTACCTTTTTATGACTATGTGTGAGCTCATTTCTGCTATTGTTATTGCTATCATGTGCTGCATTTATTTTTGAATCATCTTTATTAGTAACATTCAGTGATTGGCCTTGGTCTATGTCACCCCATTTCAACAACTTTTGATTATCACTTTATTGCATTTGTATCTGTGGTACAGCTCTCTTATTGCTCAATTTACCCTTGTTATCAGCATTTAGCACACTGTTATCTACTCCAATCTTTACATCATCTTCTTTTAATCGCTCAAAGGAATTTGCAGTACTAACTCTATTGTTGTAAAGCTTCGCCACCTTGGTTTCCTCACTTATTAGTTTAGTAGTGCCTTCTTAAAACATTCTACTGGTGGGATTCCATTTTGCAAAGACCAGCTTGCCATTTATGAATCTTCTTCTCTAAGGGATGGTTAAAATTTCGGGCTTTGGGCTCTGTAGATCTTTCTGCGAGACAAGTTTTATCTATGTCAGCCTTCTTCCGTCCCTTTCCTCTAAAACCAGCTTCCCGATTCTCGTAATGTCAAATCTTGTCTTCCATTGCGCTATTCTACTCTTAATTTCTTCTGCTTTGATATTTACTTCACTTTCCTCTAGGGGTGGGATTTTTTCAAATCTTTCTCATACTCCCTCTTCATGAGCTTTTGGTAGGGGGAATAATTTTCTTTTTGCCTTGTGTTCACTTATTCACAAGATCTTGCTTCCCCTACCTTAGCCCATTCATATTGTTTTTAATGAGGAACTGTAGGATCTCATAGACTTGGGTTCACTCTGGTCCAGTTCGAGATGATCTTGTGGAGAAACACATTCTTTTGTTCTTCTTTTGGTCTTTTTGTAGAGAGCTCTTCATGATCAAGGGTCTAATCAATCAGAAAATGCCTTTTAGACTCTTTGTGAGCATCCAGATCTGTATGGTTGACAGTTGTAGACGGGTATATCTGATACTGCTTCAATTTCTACTCATGACATCTCCCCCCTTTTTGACTTTCATCTTGTAATTGCATAGCATGAGCTTGATTAAAAGGAGTTTCAGTTTCAATCAAAATTTGACTAGGAACCTGGTTGTATCCAATTTTATCCTGTCAAAATTGCCACAACTGCTGATGTTTTTCCACGCAAAGAATTTCTTTGACTTATCAAGTGCCAGACATAATCAACCCATACTCGTCCGGTAGATCCTTTAATTTAGAATAATACACTTATACTGAAGTTGATCCTTGTTAATGTGAAGACTTTCATTATGAAGATAATAAATGTGTGAGGCATTTACCATGTTAAAATGTTCACGCAGATTCCCAAATTGTATGTGCATTGGATCAAAATAGGACTCCACTAAGCAAATCTCAACTGACAGTAGGTATAATCCACGACATGCCTATTGCATTACATCTATCTCAGAGACTCGTGAAACTTTCCCCATAAGGTATCGTATGATTGATCCATACACAAAGCCATTTTTGTTTCTCATCGGCAATGGTAAATCCATAGCTCAACTCCACATTGCGCAATTTCAAATTAATTGAAACCCCAAAGATAACGAACCCAGTGCATATGGAGGATTGAAACCCCAAAGGTAACGAACCCGGTGCATATGGAGGACGCAAATACAACACACGACTATGATCAATCACAATTTGATCTTCAGTACTTCATGAACCTTGCTAGATACTATCAGCAATTGAAATCAATTTTTAGGAAGAACAATTGTTGAACTCAATTTCCCAGAAGAATAGTTAATTGGATCCATCAATTTTCAGCAGTAACGTAACACGTTGAATAATCCCTCAATTCGATCGATTAAAGCTCTGGTGACATGTTAACTAACACAAATCAACAGATCTAAATGAAGAAGTAACATGCAACACCAAATGTGACATAATAAAGAAGTGAGTATCTGCATATTTTAATTTGAACTGTTCCCTACAAATGAAAGAGACATATACACCACACTATCTAACAAACTAGTGCCTAACCGTGAGCTGTAATACAGCAGGCATAATTCAAATTATCTTAACTAACCGCTAAACTCACACCAATGGAACAGTGATCAAAGCCTTGTTGGTGCAGTTAGTGAGCTCTTTTACATTTTAATAGCCAGAACAAGCTACAACCTAATCATATACCTCTCACAGCTTCACACTTGCAAGTGATCCATGAATCATTGGCTTCTTAGATATCGCCATAAATAATTTCAACGCACAGCTAAAGAAGTCACTTCCCAATTTATGTAGATGCGGATCAAAGTGAAACTTCTATCTTACAAATGAAGCTCCAGTAGTCAGGTAATATAAAACTATACATAGTAAACTTAGCCTAATATGAAGAGTACCAGAACCAATGTAGGCAGGCTCAGTAAGCATACTCAATTTATTTGCTGCAAAGTGATGCTTTTTCTTCGGAAGATAACAGGAATTAGGAAACTTGTCAGAAAAGCCTTTCTACTTCTCCGGAGGTAGTGGTACGGACTGCGTACATCTTACCCCCAAACCCCACTATGTGGGAATATACTGGGTTTGTTGTTGTTGCTGTTGTTGGAAACTTATCAAAAAAAAAAAAAAAAAACTATTGGTTTCAATATCTCCCAATGTTCAAATTTTATGGTATCCACACATACACAAAGACACAGACACACACACACACGCGCACACACACATGTAACTCAATTTCTGTATGATCTCAGTGGAACAATTTACTCGAATGTATGAAGTTGAAAAGAAAACAATAGAACAAATATGGCTAACTCATGGTATAAAGTTGTCAAAGTATAACAGTAATTACAAAATAGAACCAGAAACATGCTAATTAACTTATCACAAGTACCACCAAACATATACAATACATAAAAATTAGATACTTTTATCAACCTGAAGAATCTGAATTAAGTACAATATGATAGTGAAACATCGTAACGAGACTGTTAAAAAGCGAACCAGTTCTAAGTTGGGTTGGGAGGGCGAACAGAGATTTGAACCGGAATCGGACGACCCGTACCTGTCCCTCCACAGCTGCTGCAAGCCATCCGACCCGATCCGGCACATGTCCGACAACCCACGTCCCCATCTGACCAGCGAGAACACATGCAAGAAACCCGACCCGTACCATTGCAACTGGGGCACCGAGGGAACTGACCCGTACCCGAACCCATCATGGTTTTCTGGTCTATCACTGATTTCACCAGAGCGGCACCGGCCAATACACTCAGACCTAATTGAGTCAGAACAATTGGACCCATTTTTGCTAAAGAAGAAACAACTTTCAAATTATCTTCAAGTTGTATTAATATCGATAATTTTTAATCAATTTAGGTGAGAGAATATG
This sequence comes from Capsicum baccatum var. pendulum, assembly GCA_030864225.1. Classification (NCBI taxonomy): domain Eukaryota; kingdom Viridiplantae; phylum Streptophyta; class Magnoliopsida; order Solanales; family Solanaceae; genus Capsicum; species Capsicum baccatum. The sequence goes on from CM061560.1 coordinate 167,485,460, forward strand.
ACCTTATTCTTTCTTTCAAGTATTTTTCTTTTGAAATGGAAATGAAGTGGTTGCTGGGTTGTACACGTAAAAGGGTGTGAACCTGGTGAATTTAAGGAGGCTACGGTTTTGGAATGCAGCAGCAGATTGTTTTGATTACTATTTTATTTTATTTATTTTACTGGTTCTGGTTGACTCTTCTGTTTTCCATTTCGTGCGTGTAAGCTTTTTATTTATTATTTTGTTTTGAGTGCAATCGCGTGTAAGCTTAGTTTCTACTTGTTTGCTTATTTGCAGTCAACTTTGGAAAATTGTGAGTTTGCTTTCGCCCACTTGATTTCTACATATAATTATGTTATTTTTATACTTTTCATACCTTTTCTTCGGTAAAGGATCAAAACTATTTGTAAACTATTTCAATGGAGTAAAAATACTTTTTATTTTTTTGACTCAATATTTTTCTTCATTTTTTTTGTTTACTCAAAAAAACATTCCTCACTCTAATAAAATATCATCCGGTCACTCACGTGGATAAAAATGTCATTTAACCTATTCTATAAACTATCAGCGTTGATAATCAGCCCATTTAATATCATCCGACCCATCATAAGAATCCGCTAGTAGACCACTTCTTTTATCAACTAGTCTAAAAAATTCAAATACCAATTCTTAAAAGGAATTGTCAAGCTACTGAATCAGTAACATTTACCATATTTTTAAGGGGTCGTTTGGTAGAGTGCATTGATAAAATTAATGCATGCATTAATTAATGTGTATTGTCAGTATCTTGTTTAGTACATTTTTTAGCCTATATATAACTAATGCTTATGTGTGTTATTATATAATACACATTATTTTTTATGTATTAGTAATATAATGACTCCAACACATGTATTAACTTCTTAAATGACATTATTACTCCTCAAAATATTTTTCACTTCTTTTCCCGCCATTATCTCATTCCCTAGTTCCTTCCCACTATTTTAAAAAAAAAAATTGTCATTGGGAGAATGAACACCTTGGTTGTACTTTGCCATGGCTATATGATCTAGAGAAAATGCAGAACGTAACAAAGAAAGAAGAATATAAGAAATGTCATCTGCTTCATCATACTTGTAATTTGTAACTCGTTTATGCAAACAGTTTTGGATATGCCGTGCAATGTTAAATAGCAAAATTCAATCTACCATTGGGAATGGGGAGTGGTTAAAGATACTATGTACGGTGACTTGAATCCCGCCTTGGCGGTTCTATGTTCATAAAGGCTATTGTTTAGCTACTACTTGAACAGCTTATTAGTTATGAATTTGTGATTGGTATTGCTAGGAATTGTTTTTTTTTGATGGAATATTCTGAATAGACAAATTTATGTTATTTATTAATGTTGGGGTCATTGGTTAGAGCCATGATTTTAGAGAGCAAAAAACAAAAGATGAAGAAAGATCAATAAGAAGAATTAGAAGTGTTTATCTGCTTAATCAACAACAAAAATTGCTATGCCTCGGTCCCAAATTGTCATATGCGTAATCCTACTTGTAATTTATAACATGTTTATGCAAATAGCTTTAACGACAGTGAGCAGTGTAAGATTAGTGTGGCTAAAAGCTCAGATGAAAGGGTGCCATTCCTATATGTCAAAAAGTTGTCAGGTATACTCGAAAGGATATTTTGATAAATAAATATTTTTTATAAAAATTATGTAAATATATTTTAGCTTTAATACATCAAATCAGACGTTGTATAAAAAATAATGTTTGCATAACTAATACCAACATTACTAATACTTGTATTAATAATGCAAACATTACTGATACATCTTATTCAACATTATTTTTATAAACTCTACCAAACGACCCCTACCTGTCTTTCCATTCCTTTTCAATCAATACACATGCATACAATAGTAATAAAAATAATAAGGGCAAAGGTACAAATATACCCTCGAATTTTGATAAATGGTGCAAATATATTCTTTGTCATATTTTGGGTACAAATATACTCTTACCGTTAATAAAAAGGTACAAATATACATTTATCACTAACGGTGGGACACGTGTCGCGATCGTGTTCCTCCATTAGTGATAAATGTATATTTGTACCATTTATCAAAGTTCGAGGGTATATTTGTACCTTTTCCAATTTTATAATTTACTTTCTCCGTTCCATATTAGTTAATCATTTTGTTAAAAATAATTATTTTATATTAATTGTCCATTATACTAAATCAAAAAAGCATTGATTAAATTTAAATTATATTATACTTATAGTTAATTCATTTTGAAAGTCTTCACATTTGTTTATAAAGTTTTCAAGAAATTTTTTATGGTGTGAATTCATAAAATAAAAACTCACCAAAATATACTATATTTAAAATTTTTAACCATTTATAGCTATATAATTTTAATATATGCATAATCTTACTATCTAATAGAGGGAAAGGCCATGGAAGCAGGCAACTCTCCATCAGCAAGTCTGCTACATCAGCTACTTGCTTCATAATTTTACTATATCATCTCAAATTAATTATTACAAGTCATTTATGTTTTAAAAATTAATAATATTTAATAAAAAATAAACTATATATTTTTATTTTTTAATAAATATATATATATATACTTTTACAAAAATTAAATAGTTTCATAAATTAATAATAGTAATAACTAACTATTCTTTGATAACAATATTTTCACTTCAAACATGAGTCTATTATCGAATTAATTAATCTTTGTAAAATTATATATATATATATATATATATATATATTAAAAAATAAAAATATATAATTTATTTTTTATTAAATATTATTAATTTTTTACAAAAACAGACTCATGTTTTAAATGAAAATATTGTCAAGAATATTTAGTTATTACTATTATTAATTTATCGAATTAATTAATCTTTGTAAAATTATATATTAAAAATAAAAATATATAATTTATTTTTATTAAATATTATTAATTTTTTAATACATAAATAACTTGTAATAATTAATTAGAGATGATATCGTAAAGTCATGACGCAAGTAGCTGATGAAGCAAACAGGAGTAGCACGCTTGCTGACAGAGAGTTGCTTACTTCCGTGGCCTTTCCTTCTTATTAGATAGTAAGATTATGCATATATTAAAATAATACAGCTATAAATGGTAAAAGTTTTTAAATATAGTATATTTTGGTAAGTTTTTCTTTTACGAATTCACACCATAAAAAATTTCTTGAAAACTTTATAAACAAATGTGAAGAATTTCAGAATGAATTAACTACAAGGATAATATAATTTAAATTTAATTAATGTTTTTTTGATTTAGTATAATGGACAATTAATATAAAATAATTATTTTTAACAAAATGATCAACTAATATGGAACAGAGAAAGTAAATTATAAAATTGGAAAAGGCACAAATATACCCTCGAACTTTGATAAATGGTACAAATATACCCTTATCACTAATGGAGGAACATGATCGTGACACGTGTCCTGCCATTAGTGATAAGGGTATAGTTGTACTTTTTCATTAACGGCAAGGATATATTTATATCCAAAGTATGACGGAGGGTATAATTACACTATTTATCACAGTTCGAGGGTATATTTGTACATTTACAATAATAATAATAATAATAATAATAATAATAATAATAACAATAATAATAATAATAATAATAATAATAATAATAATAATAATGATAATAATAATAAGTTCAAATTCTTAACTTTTTCATTTTTTTTAGAAAAATTCAAAAATTATTTGAATAATTGGCCGATGTACAAATGGGGAGACGAGAGATTTTTGCATTTCAAACAGAAACAAATCAGTTATTGAGTTTAATTATCAATACTCTTTACAATAATAATGAGATTTTCTTCGTGAATTTATCATCAATTCTTCTTGTATAAGTTTATAGTTTATCTTCTTTTTTTTTTTTTTTTTTGGATTTTTGACTCTTAGACTTGTTGAAAAGGGGAGTGGATTATTAGTTGATTCTTAAGATGCGTCGGATGATATTAAATGGGATGATTATCCACGCTGGCAGCTTACGTAGACAGATCAGATGGCATTTTTTATTTATGTGAATTGTTCGATGGCATTTCATTAGAATGAGTAGCATTTGGAGCCAATGCTAGAACATAAAGGATGTTTTTGTGCAAATTTTTTGATAGGAAAGATATTTTTGAGTCAGAAAATAAACTGAAGTTATTTTTGCTTCATTTCAAATAGTTTGAGATAATTTTGATTCTTTTTCACTTTTGTATTACTCTTCTTTAAAAGCTTCAACCCCTTAGTTCTTTAATAACTCAATCTACAACCTTAAGATTGAAGATGAGGGATACTTACCTCGAGAGCAACTCTCTATTGCCATTCTTTACATACCTTATCCAAACAAAAATCAATAAAAAGAGATTAAAACAACTTTCTTAAACTTGCTTTTCCGTAATTTAGGTTATAATATACGATATCTAATAAACATACAATTAATTAACTATAGCTTTAATTAACAATAACTGCAATAAGCATATTTTATAGATTAGTATAAATATATATTTATTTCTTTGGAAAAATATTAAGGCTAATTACTTCGGAAGAAGAAAATTTTTCCTCAATAAGAATAGAGGAGTTCTTACTTCTTAATTGTAATTTTTTCTTCAAAAGAAATATTTTATCTGTCTCAAATTATGTGGCACCATTTGACTTGCCACAAAATTTATGAAAGATTAAAAGACTACTGAAATTGAGGTCTAAAATTCTTCTTTATCATTTGTGTGGTTATTAATCATTTCATTAGGGATAAAATTAAAATTTTAAGGGTAAATTATTTAAAATTATAGAAAGGTAATATTTCGGATTCGAACTACTAAAAAAAGAAATGGTACCACATGAATTGGGATAGAGCAACTAATAAATTTTCTTCTTTCTCTCTACCATTTTCTACTCTATTCTTCCTGCTTGCTTTTTTACTAGTATTACTACTCATGTGATGCGTGAATAAAAGCACTACTTCTAATTGTTTCAAATAGTAATGTCTTGTTCGAGGATGTTAACTCATATTATCTTAAGAAATTCAATTATCATATTGTCCCCCAATGAAATGTAAACACCCCCCCCCCCCCCCCCAAATCCGATAATAAAATCTATATGAATAAAGGCAATGAATCATATAATTATTGAAAAACTTTTTTATCAATTTTTTCTTTATTAAATTCTTCACTATTTAAAATATTAGTTTGTTAATATTGATTTTCATTAACTTATCACTTAGCTTATTATAGTTATCAAGTGCTCTTCTTAATAATATAAGATAGATTTATTTGTTTTGCTTATTCGTGAATCTTTTTAATTTTTATTTCGCTGTTCAAATTTCTTAAAATTTAAAATTTATGGATATCAATATGTGTATTATTTAGTTATTTTATTATATTCTTAAAATTAGTTGAAAATATTAGCCCTCCCCATCTTTGTACATTTTTCTACTATATTTTAATTATTTTTCCCTTGCTTGACTTTGAATAAAAGATTTGTCGTGCTACATGACATATAAAATTGAGCTTCTGTTATAAATGTACCATATATGGTGAATGTCTACTTTATCATATATACTGAATACCCACTTTACCATATATTGTGTATGTCTATTTATGGAAAAGTTACAAACCCCAAGATTAGTTTTTTTTTATAAATAAAGGGGTTTTCCTTCATTGTAATTCATCTCTCAAAAGAAATAAGAATTACTCTTTATTCTCTTTACTCTTTTTCTTTATTCTTTTATATTTTATAGCACGTTATCAGTTTGAGACTCTACCAAACAAGGTGAGATTATAAATCTAAAGTAATTTCAATGTTAGTAATTCCTTATGTTATTTGTCTTTTGCTACTAAAAATATAATTATTGTTGGATTTGAGAAAAAATAATTGGTTTGGAACCAATGAGAAGGCAATGTGCTCTTGAAGAACCTACGACATAACACTTCATGAAACCTTAGGAGAGGTTCAGGTACCTGAAAATAATGAAGTGATGAGATCTCAAAATATTATGTCGCATTGTGAACCGATACAAAGTGATATATCATCAATATCTTTGATACAATATTAGTGTAATATTATGAAAGATTATGAGGATCTGAATTCTACGTTTATTTAAGCATATTGACGTAGAAACATTTATCAAGTAACATGAAAGAGTGCAACTTGGTAAGTGAAAACTTATTTGATTTGCACTCCACATACTTGAAGATGTCACACATGAAATGTTCAATATTGTCACTTGAAAAAAATATATCTTGCAAATACTATAAGGCCTGATATAGCCTTTTGATTAATTTGTTAGCAAGATATAGTTTTGCTCCTACTAGGAGACATCAAAATGGGATCAAACACATGATCTTATATTATTATAAAGATTGCAGTCTCAATCTTATTGATTATGTTGATGCTGGGTATTTAATTAACTCACATAAATCTTGATCTCAAACAGGCTATGTGTTCATATGTGAGAATACTGTCATATCTTGGAGATATACAAAGCAGTCTATCACAGTCACTTTATTGAACCATGATAAGGTAATAGCTATTCATAAAGATAGTCGAAAATGTGTATGGTTAAGATCCATGATACATCTCATTCGAGAAAACTATGATTTAAAATGTGATAATATACCCATAATTTTATGCAAAGATGATGTAGTGATAACGCTCAATCTACAACTCTCGTAGGAGTGTAAAGCGGTCGTTAGCAAATATAGAACCCAACCTGGGTTGGGTGTCGATCCCACAGGTAATAACTTGGCCCACAAGTAAGCAAAATTACTAAACTTTCGGTGCAAGTCTCGTGAAAGGGGGGATTCTTGTCGTGCAAGTAATGTAAACAAAGTATCAAAGTAAAAGCTGAAAATAAGAGAAAGAATATTACGTAAGTTGTAAACAATGAGAATTGAAGCGTTGGGGTTATGTCCACCTTCTGAGGTATACGTCTCTATTGGCTATGAGTATGTAGAATTCTTACATGCAACTGCTTATAGAGAATAGTATTCAATGGTAAATCCAGGCGTCTTTCGACCTATTCGAGGATTATTTCACTTTAACTCTTTCGAGCTTAAAGCGTGTCTAACGGTACGAATTCTCCAAGAGGTTAGTCCAGTTACGGCACTAGCTTTTTAGTAGGGAATTTTAGGGGGTGACCCTACTACCTTGACATTATCTCTTTTCTAGACAAATAACCTTTCTTTCGAACAAGTTAAATGTTATACTGGCATTATTCTATGCATCTGCAGCCACAAGAATTTGCATTAAGATGAAGAGAATAATGATATAAGCAGTATACGTGTCACAAACTCACAAACTCACAGCAATAGATAGTATCTCATTCGGCTTCCATAACCCCAACAGAGAGGTTTAGTTACCCATAAATGCGAAGGAGATCACGATTAACATTGTTGTTACACCACAAGATTGATCAATTTCGTGTAGCTCAAGTATGGTGGGCGTTAGGCGTGAATTCCTTAGCAAGGTAACGATTCTCGTGTTGCGGAAATTAAGAATAGATGAATAAAAGAAGAAAACTAGAATTAATGGAAAGATTAGAAGAGTTGTAGAATTGTTTGTAGTGTAGAATAAGAGAGGAGTAGAAGATGAATAAAAATCTCTAGCATGATAGGGTATTTATAATACCCATATCCTAATCCTACTAAGCTAATGAAATATCTAACCAAATCCTACTAGGCTAATGGAATACTTAACCCAATTGTACTAGGTTAATGTAACATTCTCCTAATCCAAATAAGCTAATGAAATACTTAACCCAATTGTACTAGGTTAATGTATCATTATCCAAATCCAACTAAGTTACTGCAAGTCCCCAAAGTCTTCAAAAATGTTGTTTTAGCCCGGGACAGATTTTCCATGCATCACTTTTGGTCCTTTAGGCGTCCAAACTCCCTTTCCTTCCTTCGTGAGCTTTCTTTAGCGTCAAGTAAGCCATAAAATGCTGAATTATGCATCATTTATACCTGAAACTTTACTAACCATGTTCGTTAGCTCATTTACAGGAAAAAGGACTAAAAGTGCATGAAATATATAATTTGTTCTCAAAACTAGGCTAAAATATGGGCAAAATATATTGATATAGGCGCGTAAATTCGCCTATCATCAACACCCCACACTTAGAGCTTTGTTCGTCCTCGAACAAACTATCATGTCCTTCTAAATATCAACTTAGGGTTTTACAACAACAATACAAAATATTCGTCAAGACAAGCACAACAATTATCAACAAAGAGTAGCTTTTTGATTATAAGTAGAAACAGTTTAACCTCTAGCATAGACTCGTGATGGTGATCAACTCGCATGCAAACGTTAAGGTGCATAGAATCATATACGACTATCCAAAACTCATCAACCATGTGTGTCTCACAATATAGTACCCATAATCACTCACAAATATAACATATTTTTCAAACATGGGTATCAAAATGTCCTTGCTCTCACTCTCACAAAGAATTCATATGTAGCAACTGATGACCATAGGCTTGCCCTTAATGTAATACTCTACTAAATGTCAGAATGCTAAGCTTAGGATCAAGTAGGTCTTTTGATGGTTGTAATGTAGGCTAAGGGACGGGTAAGATCAGCTATTTTGGCCAGAAATAGTGACTAAGTTCCTAAGCGCTTTAATACATCACATTGTATCATTGACACATTTTTTCTTTCAACCTTTCTTTCTTTTATTCTACCACCCTTGTTCTCCTTTTTTGTTTTTCAATTTTAAGCACAACTCTCTTTTCAGCTTTCTTTTCCTTTTTTCTTTTCACAACATACCTCTTATGATAGCACTTTTTTTTTTCATAACATATTCAAGCACCATTACAATTTAAAGCATCATACTTACCCAATTTCCTCTTATATTGTCACATGACTTTTTCACTTTAAAGCACTTAGGAATTTGGATCAAATTACGGTCTTAAAAGAAATAGATTAGGCTTACATACGAGGTTGTCAAAGAAATAGGCTAAAGGCTCAAAAGGGTTTAACTAGGATGATGTTCATGGGTAGGTAAAACTGAAGGTAAACATGTATAGGTTGCCAAAGAAATGCCTAAATCATATCCTAAACTTACACTCCTTATTTTCGCTTTGCATACATACCAGGCAAGTTCTAGCATCAGCCACACACATAGAATATACTATTATCTCACACACACAAGGCACATGGTCGACTTGATTGGAAGTAATATAGACTCTTGACCCAACAAGTGAAGGAATTGAACCACACAATATCACATAATGAGTCACAATTAGAGCCTAAACGTCTCAATAATCACAATTGTGGCACATACTCTTGTTATAATCTCATGCTGCATATTAGAATAGTTTCATGCGAGGCTAAGTAAAAAATTTACTCCTAAAAAACTTAAAAAAACGAAACAAATAAAACAAAGTAAACAAACATAGATGCGATAGAGAAGCATAGCATGCGATACCGCCACCCCACACTTAAACGGGACACTGCCCTCAGTGGAAAATAAATACGAAGAACCTGGTTGGTCGGACTTATCCTCTATGTCTGAGGTCATACCCCTTGCATTGGAATCATCATCAGAGTCGTCATCCTTAGAAGTTCCTCATAAGTATCCCACTTAATTCCAAGCGTGAGTTGAGGTGTTTTGCAGCGAGGAGGGTTCTTCTTGCTCCTTGCGGCCTCTTTTCTTGCCCTTTTGTGAAGTGGTAGCCTTCTCCTTTCCTTGTCTCTCTTTAGGTTCCATTGTACCTGAGACTTGAAATAGTGTTAATGGTAGCACAATCTCAATGGATACAATCTATACATAAGCAGTAGGGGTACCACCCCACACTTAGTTTGTTGCTACAAATTAGTGAAGTGAAAGTGGTCGATTACTTAGACTTCATCGACATGCGTTTTAGGAGCTATATTCCAATGAGAAAATCAGAGATATATCACTTCTTGCAACCTTTGCAATACTTTCATGTTAGGTATAACAAGACTACTACATAGGGATTACATCATGGTATCGTTTCTATCAATCAACCTCTTATGTTGGTAGGCAGTTATAAGTCTTATTCCGATGAATGGGATATTCTAACATGTAAGTATTCAAGTGACAAGATTATGAAATGTTCATTACTATAGCAATTCTCCAAGTAGTATAACAATGCATCAAAATCAAATTCAAGTCGGAAATAAGTTAAGAGCATCCTAGCGTACATGTTCACTCACTTGGTTTTGTATCAATAATTCAAACACATGAATATCACCAATGCTTCTTCAAGATTTAGCAATTCATAATAGGTGTAGTAATGTAGTACTTACAAAGTATAAATGAAGAACAAAGTAGTACTTACTTGGTTGAAGCCTTTGGATGATGTTCTTGTGAAGAAAAAGAGCAAAAGGAAACTTTTTTATAGGATTTAGAGACTATAGGTGGTGCATAAGCTAGGTTTCCAATGTGTTTTTGGTTCAAGACTAAGTCTCATATTATAAGAAAAAGTTGGGTCGAGTTTTGGCCCATTAAAATCGGATTTGGAGACCAAAAGTGACCATAGGCGGTGCCTAATGCTTTGCCTAGTTGAGCAGAATGCCATAGAATATGCCATGCATTTTGAAAAGAATGCCATACACTATGCCATGCATTTTGAAAAGAATGCCATACACTATGCGGCACATAGTCTATGGCATTTAGGGACATATGCGCCGCATAGTCTATGGCATATGAGATCCTGAGACCTAATGCTATAGCATAGGCAGCGCATAGTCAAAAGCACACTTAGGAATGGGCGGCGTATAGTGTATAGCACACTAGATTCCGAGACCTTAGGCTATAGGATAGGTTTTGCATTGTTCGTGGCCTATTTTTACCTAGGCCTAGCCTTCCTCGATGCCTATTTAAGCATGAGTAATGCTCAATCCATAGCCTTATGCATCCTTCTACCTAACTTACCACCTTTGCCATAAAATCGTCTGTTGAAACCAATCTCCTCATTGAATACTTCTTGCACCTATATTTGCTTAAAACCAATGAAAACGATTAGTACGATGGGTTGCCTCCCACCAAGCGCCTTAGTTTTGGTCGTGGCACGACTCTTATTTTTGGATTTTCATTTATCAAAAGCAAAACAAGTACTAGAATGAAAGAAAGACAAAACGACAAACGATAAACAAAAAAAATAAAATGATAGGTTGCCTCCCATGTAGCGCCTTATTTATTGTCGTGGCACGACATAGTTACCTCGAGTACTCAGACTTCGTCGAGGTAAATGGGGGATCGTTTTCTGAAAGGATTGAGATGACAATGAGGCTTACCTGTGGGCATGCGATCTTTTTCAAGATGGCTCATACGTTTCCCCGGAGAGTCACCAATTATATCATCAATAGTCCAACCCATAGCTCTCTTATATCTCTTCAGAGCAGAGATGAGAGCTTCTACGTGCTGTTCACTTAAATCATCTGCACTCTCCGGAAGTATATTTCTATTTTCCAAGAACACATACCTTAGATAATGGGGGAGCTCTTGCGATTCTAGCATTGGTCGCTCGTTAATGGGAGTCTTTGCTGTTGGTTGATTCTTGAGATCACAATCCGGTTTCTTAGGAGTATAAGAATCTATTTCTGTTAGATCACCCATAAGTTCTTCATAATCTTCATTATTCTCATGCTCAACATTCAGTGGCGCAGCAGACAATGGCTCAACAGTAGGCTGTTTCTCTATAGATAATGCTTTCATATCCTCTTGATGAACATCAGCTACAGATAACTCATTTATATCACTGGTCTGCTTCATGGCTTTGCATATATCAAACCGTACTACTTCATCATTAATTCAAAACAAAAGCTCATTATCTTTCATGTCAATAAGCACACTTTCGGTTGCAAGGAAGGAGCGTCCCAAGATTATGGGAACGTCAGAATCCACCTCACAATCCAGAATAACAAAGTCTGCAGAAAAGATGAATGAAGAGACCTTCACCAACACATCATTCAAGATATCCATAGGTCGTTTTATCGACCTATCAGCCATCACGAGCCTCATATTAGTTGGTGTCGGATCGCCTAGCCCCAACTTTTTGTAGATGTATAGTGGCATCAAATTGATGCTAGCACCAAGATCGCACAATGCCTTGGCAAAATCCAATGATCCAATTGTGCAAGAAATAGTGAAAGCTCCAGGATCTGCCTTCTTTTGAACTAACGACCTTGTAGCGAGTGCACTACAATGATGAACATTATCCGCTAACTCATAACTTGCTGCCCGCTTCTTTGTCAACAGGTCTTTCATAAATTTCGCATACCCAGGCATTTTATCAAGTGCCTCCACTAATGGAACATTAATGGTCAGCTACTTTAACAAATTTTATAAGTTTGCTGAACTTTGTATCATCCTCCACCTTCTTCAATCTTTGGGGAAAAGGTGGTGGTGGGTATGGAATTGTTCTCTCCACGGCTTTCTTCTCCTCTTGCTTTCATTTTCCCAATTTTTTAGGCTGCACAGTGCTGGATATGACGTCCTTGACGTCAGTAGTCGTAGCTGCGACATTTTCTCCTTTTACGTTGTTATCCATGTCCGCAACTTCGTCAATCACTTGCTTCCTTTTGCTGATGTTTCCAGCACCTTACCACTTCTGGTAGTGATGGCCATGCATGATCCTTCGTTCCTTGGATTTGGCACAGTGTCGTTGGGTAGTGTGCCGGCTTTTCTTTGATTAATTGCTGCTGAAAGTTAACTCAATTGCTGCTCTAGTTGTCTTATTGCAATGGAATGTGAGTCAACCAACTGATTTATTGAAGACAAATCGTTCTTCACCTCAGTTACGCCCATATTTGTTGCCTCCACTCCTTTCAGCAGCTTGGCCATCATATCTTCCATAGACACCTTTTCGGAACCAGATGCCTCAGCCTCATGATTTCTAGGAGGAATATACAAACCACTCCTATCTGAATTACTCTTCCAACTACCTTGATCACGGTCCTTATATCCTGATTCATTATAATAGTTCTGACCTTGGTTTCCTTGGGCATTGCCTCGGAAACCCCCTGATTATTCAAGTAGTTGTCTTCTTCTTCAGAGTCGGATTCCTCTCTTCCTTTTGACGCAACAACTTTGACTTTCTCGGTCTTTCCTGATAATAGATGCTTTGTAAGAAGATCCATTTGTGTTTTCATATGCGCCATATCTTCATCGCGTTCCTCTTCTATTCTCCTTTGTTCTGCAGTCATGCCAATAGATAAAGTGGGGATTGCTACCTCAGAATCCCTGGTATGCCAAGCTCTACTTTTCTTTGTCATCCGGTATAGCATATTGCTTGCCTGAACAAAGGTGAGGTCCATAAATGATCCTCCAGCCACATTATCAACCACTGGCTTAGTCACCAAATTCAACGCTCTGTATAATATCTTCATCAAGTGGACATTGGTTATATGATGGTTTGGGCACCGCATTAGCTTCGTCTTGAACCTCTCCCATGTTTCGTGGAGAGCTTCAGTTGGAAGCTGTCGAAAATTGGTGATCTCATCTCTCAAATGTGCTCTTTTGGATGGCGGAAAGAATCTTTCTAGGAAAGCGTCTTTCAATTGCCTCCAATTAGTAATAGAATCAGGAGTCAGCCCATTCAACCATAGAGTTGCCTCCCCAGATAGAGACAATGGAAATAAGCATAGTCGAATTGCATTCTTTCCAATGCCAGGATTGTCGAATGACTTGCATGTAGAAATAAAGTTGATCAGATGCATATTCGGATCATCGCTTGCTAGTCCACCAAATAATCCCTTGAGTTACAAAAGCTGAATCATGGCGCTAGTGATATTGAACTTTGCTCCAGGTGCCAAGGGTGGCAGAACAATGGCTCCTGTGGCACCAGCTTTATCCAAATCATCATCATCATCATCAAAAGGAATTTGCACAGCTCGACGATCAGGTCTCAATCACGCTTGACGATCTATCCTCTGTATGGGTGCCGCCATCTCAGCAGTATGCCATGGGTTTAGTAGCTCTTCATCGCCCAGATCCTCATCGCCAGGATTTGTTGCTCGCCTACGGTTATCAATATTCTGTTGATGCACTTGAGCTGCCATCCTTTCAATTTCTTGTTGTGCATCCATTGATGCACTGAACAAACCTGAATAAAACAAAAACAACAACTAAAAGTAAAAGTACGAGAATCTTTGACCAAAGGGTCTAGTAATTATCACAAACTTGATTGACACTCGTATTCCCCGGCAACGGCGCCAATTTTTGATAACGCTCAATCTACAACTCTCGTAGGAGTGTAAAGCGGTCGTTAGCAAATATAGAACCCAACCTGGGTTGGGTGTCGATCCCACAGGGAATAGCTTGGCCAACAAGTAAGCAAAATTACTAAACTTTCAGTGCAAGTCTCGTGAAAGGGGGGATTCTGGTCGTGCAAGTAATATAAACAAAGTATCAAAGTAAAAGCTGAAAATAAAAGAAAGAATATTACGTAAGTTGTAAACAATGAGAATTGAAGCGTTGGGGTTATGTCCACCTTCTGAGGTATACGTCTCTATTGGCTATGAGTATATAGAATTCTGACATGCAACTGCTTATAGAGAATTGTATTCGATGGTAAATCCAGGCGTCTTTTGACCTATTCGAGGATTATTTCACTTTAACTCTTTCGAGCTTAAAGCGTGTCTAACGGTACGAATTCTCCAAGAGGTTAGTCCAGTTACGACACTAGCTTTTTAGTAGGGAATTTTAGGGGGTGAACCTACTACCTTAACATTATCTCTTTTCCAGACAAATAACCTTTCTTTCGAATAAGTTAAATGTTATACTGGAATTATTCTATGCGTCTGCAGCCACAAGAATTTGCATTAAGATGAAGAGAATAATGATATAAGCAGTATACGTGTCACAAACTCACAAACTCACAGCAATAGATAGTATCTCATTCGGCTTCCATAACCCCAACAGAGAGGTTTAGTTACCCATGAATGCGAAGGAGATCACGATTAACATTGTTGTTACACCACAAGATTGATCAATTTCGTGTAGCTCAAGTATGGTGGGCGTTAGGCGTGAATTCCTTAGCAAGGTAACGATTCTCGTGTTGCGAAAATTAAGAATAGATGAATAGAAGAAGAAAACTAGAATTAATGGAAAGATTAGAAGAGTTGTAGAATTGTTTGTAGTGTAGAATAAGAGAGGAGTAGAAGATGAATAAAAATCTCTAGCATGATAGGGTATTTATAATACCCATATCCTAATCCTACTAAGCTAATGAAATATCTAACCAAATCCTACTAGGCTAATGGAATACTTAACCCAACTATACTAGGTTAATGTAACATTCTCCTAATCCAAATAAGCTAATGAAATACTTAACCCAATTGTACTAGGTTAATGTATCATTATCCAAATTCAACTAACTTATTGCAAGTCCCCAAAGTCTTCAGAAATGTTGTTTTAGCCCGGGACAGATTTTCCATGCATCACTTTTGGTCCTTTAGGCGTCCAAACTCCCTTTCCTTCCTTCGTGAGCTTTCTTTAGCGTCAAGTAAGCCATAAAATGCTGAATTATGCATCATTTATACCTGAAACTTTACTAACCATGTTCGTTAGCTCATTTACAGGAAAAAGGACTAAAAGTGCATGAAATATATAATTTGTTCTCAAAACTAGGCTAAAATATGGGCAAAATATATTGATATAGGCGCGTAAATTCGCCTATCATCAACGCCCCACACTTAGAGCTTTGTTCGTCCTCGAACAAACTATCATGTCCTTCTAAATATCAACTTAGGGTTTTACAGCAGCAACACAAAATATTCGTCAAGACAAGCACAACAATTATCAACAAAGAGTAGCTTTTTGATTATAAGTAGAAACAGTTTAACCTCTAGCATAGACTCGTGATGGTGATCAACTCGCATGCAAACGTTAAGGTGCATAGAATCATATACGACTATCCAAAACTCATCAACCATGTGTGTCTCACAATATAGTACCCATAATCACTCACAAATATAGCATATTTTTCAAACATGGGTATCAAAATGTCCTTTCTCTCACTCTCACAAAGAATTCATATGTAGCAACTGATGACCATAGGCTTGCCCTTAATGTAATACTCTACTAAATGTCAGAATGCTAAGCTTAGGATCAAGTAGGTCTTTTGATGGTTGTAATGTAGGCTAAGGGACGGGTAAGATCAGCTATTTTGGCCAGAAATAGTGACTAAGTTCCTAAGCTCTTTAATACATCACATTGTATCATTGACACATTTTTTCTTTCAACCTTTCTTTCTTTTATTCTACCACCCTTGTTCTCCTTTTTTGTTTTTCAATTTTAAGCACAACTCACTTTTCAGCTTTCTTTTCCTTTTTCTTTTCACAACATACCTCTTATGATAGCACTTTATTTTTCATAACATATTCAAGCACCATTACAATTTAAAGCATCATACTTACCCAATTTCCTCTTATATTGTCATATGACTTTTTCACTTTAAAGCACTTAGGAATTTGGATCAAATTACGGTCTTGAAAGAAATAGATTAGGCTTACATACGAGGTTGTCAAAGAAATAGGCTAAAGGCTCAAAAGGGTTTAACTAGGATGATGTTCATGGGTAGGTAAAACTGAAGGTAAACATGTATAGGTTGCCAAAGAAATGCCTAAATCATATCCTAAACTTACACTCCTTATTTTCGCTTTGCATACATACCAGGCAAGTTCTAGCATCAGCCACACACATAGAATATACTATTATCTCACACACACAAGACACATGGTCGACTTTATTGGAAGTAATATAGACTCTTGACCCAACAAGTGAAGGAATTGAACCACACAATATCACATAATGAGTCACAATTAGAGCCTAAACATCTCAATAATCACAATTGTGGCACATACTCTTGTTATAATCTCATGCTGCATATTAGAATAGTTTCATGCGAGGCTAAGTAAAAAATTTACTACTAAAAAACTTAAAAAAAATGAAACAAATAAAACAAAGTAAACAAACATAGATGCGATAGAGAGGCATAGCATGCGATACCGCCACCCCACACTTAAACGGGACACTGCCCTCAGTGTAAAATAAATACGAAGAACCTGGTTGGTCGGACTTATCCTCTATGTCTGAGGTCATACCCCTTGCATTGGAATCATCATCAGAGTCGTCATCCTTAGAAGTTCCTCATAAGTATCCCACTTAATTCCAAGCATGAGTCGAGGTGTTTTGCAGCGAGTAGGGTTCTCCTTGCTCCTTGCGGCCTCTTTTCTTGCCCTTTTGGAAAGTGGTAGCCTTCTCCTTGCCTTGTCTCTCTTTAGGTGCCATTGTACCTGAGACTTGAAATAGTGTTAATGGTAGCACAATCTCAATGGATACAATCTATACATAAGCAGTAGGGGTACCACCCCACACTTAGTTTGTTGCTACAAATTAGTGAAGTGAAAGTGGTCGATTACTTAGACTTCATCGACATGCGTTTTAGGAGCTATATTCCAATGAGAAAATCAGAGATATATCACTTCTTTCAACCTTTTCAATACTTTCATGTTAGGTATAACAAGACTACTACATAGGGATTACATCATGGTATCGTTTCTATCAATAAACTCAACCTCTTATGTTGGTAGGCAGTTATAAGTCTTATTCCGATGAACGGGATATTCTAACATGTAAGTATTCAAGTGACAAGATTATGAAATGTTCATTACTATAGCAATTCCGCAAGTAGTATAACAATGCATCAAAATCAAATTCAAGTCGGAAATAAGTTAAGAGCATCCTAGCGTACATGTTCACTCACTTGGTTTTGTATCAACAATTAAAACACATGAATATCACCAATGCTTCTTCAAGATTTAACAATTCATAATAGGTGTAGTAATGTAGTACTTACAAAGTATAAATGAAGAACAAAGTAGTACTTACTTGGTTGAAGCCTTTGGATGATGTTCTTGTGAAGAAAAAGAGCAAAAGGAAACTTTTTTATAGGATTTGGAGACTATAGGTTGTGCATAAGCTAGGTTTCCAATGTGTTTTTGGTTCAAGACTAAGTCTCATATTTATAAAAAAAGGTTGGGTCGAGTTTTGGCCCATTAAAATCGGATTTGGAGACCAAAAGTGACCATAGGCGGTGCCTAATGCTTTGCCTAGTTGAGCAGAATGCCATAGCATATGCCATGCATTTTGAAAAGAATGACATACACTATGCCATGCATTTTGAAAAGAATGCCATACACTATGCGGCGCATAGTCTATGGCATTTAGGGACATATGCACTGCATAGTCTATGGCATATGAGATCCTGAGACCTAATGCTATAGCATAGGCGGCGCATAGTCAAAAGAACACTTAGGAATGGGTGGCGTATAGTGTATAGCACACTAGATTCCGAGACCTTAGGCTATAGGATAGGTTTTGCATTGTTCGTGGCCTATTTTTACCTAGGCCTATCCTTCCTCGATGCCTATTTAAGCATGAGTAATGCTCAATCCATAGCCTTATGCATTCTTATACCTAACTTACCACCTTTGCCATAAAATCGTCTGTTGAAACCAATCTCCTCATTGAATACTTCTTGCACCTATATTTGCTCAAAACCAATGAAAACGATTAGTACGATGGGTTGCCTCCCCCCAAGCGCCTTAGTTTTGGTCGTGGCACGACTCTTATTTTTGGATTTTCATTTATCAAATAGCAAAACAAGTACTAGAATGAAAGAAAGACAAAACGACAAATGATAAACAAAAAAAAATAAAACGATGGGTTGCCTCCCATGTAGCGCTTTATTTATTGTCGTGGCACGACATA
The DNA here is from genome assembly GCA_030864225.1 of Capsicum baccatum var. pendulum. Classification (NCBI taxonomy): domain Eukaryota; kingdom Viridiplantae; phylum Streptophyta; class Magnoliopsida; order Solanales; family Solanaceae; genus Capsicum; species Capsicum baccatum. The sequence goes on from CM061560.1 coordinate 167,504,223, forward strand.
GTTACCTCGAGTACTCAGACTTCGTCGAGGTAAATGGGGGATCATTTTCTGAAAGGATTGAGACAACAATGAGGCTTACCTGTGGGCATGCGATCTTTTCAAGATGGCTCATACGTTTCCCCGGAGAGTCACCAATTATATCATCAATAGTCCAACCCATAGCTCTCTTGTATATCTTCAGAGCAGAGATGAGAGCTTCTACGTGCTGTTCACTTAAATCATCTGAACTCTCCGTAAGTATATTTCTATTTTCCAAGAACACATACCTTAGATAATCGGGGAGCTCTAGCGATTCTAGCATTGGTGGCTCGTCAATGGGAGTCTTTGCTGTTGGTTGATTCTTGAGATCACAATCCGGTTGCTTAGGAGTATAAGAATCTATTTCTGTTAGATCACCCATAAGTTCTTCATAATCTTCATTATTCTCATGCTCAACATTCAGTGGCGCAGCAGACAATGGCTCAACAGTAGGCTGTTTCTCTATAGATAATGCTTTCATATCCTATTGATGAACATCAGCTACAGATAACTCATTCATATCGCTGGGTTGCGTCATGGCTTTGCATATATCAAACCGTACTACTTCGTCATTAATTCGAAACAAAAGCTCATTATTTTTCATGTCAATAAGCACACTTCCGGTTGCAAGGAAGGGGCGTCTCAAGATTATGGGAACGTCAGAATCCACCTCACAATCCAGAATAACGAAGTCTGCAGGAAAGATGAATGAAGAGACCTTTGCCAACACATCATTCAAGATACCCACAGGTCGTTTTATCGACCTATCAGCCATCACGAGCCTCATATTAGTTGGTGTCGGATCGCCTAGCCCCAACTTCTTGTAGATGGATAGTGGCATCAAATTGATGCTAGCACCAAGATCGCACAATGCCTTGGCAAAATCCAATGATCCAATTGTGCAAGGAATAGTGAAAGCTCCAGGATCTGCCTTCTTTTGAACTAACGACCTTGTAGCGATTGCACTACAATGATGAACATTATCCGCTAACTCATAACTTGCTGTCCGCTTCTTTGTCAACAGGTCTTTCATAAATTTCGCATACCCAGGCATTTTTTCAAGTGCCTCCACTAATAGAACATTAATTGTCAGCTGCTTTAACATATTCATAAGTTTGCTAAACTTTGTATCATCCTCCACCTTCTTCAATCTTTGGGAAAAAGGTGGTGGTGGGTATGGAATTGTTCTCTCCACGACTTTCTTCTCTTCTTGCTTTTATTTTCCCAATTTTTCAGGCTGCACAGTGCTGGATATGGCGTCCTTGACGTCAGGAGTAGTAGCTGCGACATTTTTTCCTTTTGCGTTGTTATCCATGTCCGCAACTTCTTCAATCACTTGATTGCCTTTTGCTGATGTTTCCAGCACCTTACCACTTCTGGTAGTGATAGCCATGCATGATCCTTCGTTCCTTGGATTTGACACAGCGTCGCTGGGTAGTGTGCCAGCTTTTCTTTGATTAATTGCTGTTGAAAGTTGACTCAATTGCTGCTCTAGTTGTCTTATTGCAATGGAATGTGAGTCAACCAACTAATTTATTGAAGACAAATCGTTCTTCACCTCAGTTACGCCCATATTTGTTGCCTCCAATCCTTTCAGCAGCTTGGCCATCATATCTTCCATAGACACCTTTTCGGAACCAGACGCCTCAGCCTCATGATTTCTAGGAGGAATATACAAACCACTCCTATCTGAATTACTCTTCCAACTACCTTGATCACGGTCCTAATATCCAGATTCATTATAATAGTTCCGACCTTGGTTTCCTTGGGCATTGCCTCAGAAACCCCCTGATTATTCAAGTAGTTGGCTTCTTCTTCAGAGTCGGATTCCTCTCTTCCTTTTGACGCAACAGCTTTGACTTTCTCGGTCTTTCCTGATAATGGATGCTTTGTAAGAAAATCCATTTGTATTTTCATATGCGCCATATCTTCATCACGTTCCTCTTCTCTTCTCCTTTGTTCTGCAGTCATGCCAATAGATAAAGTGGGGATTGCTACCTCAGAATCCTTGGTATGCCAAGCTCTACTTTGCTTTGTCATCCAGTCTAGCATAGTGCTTGCCTGAACAAAGGTGAGGTCCATAAATGATCCTCCAGCCACATTATCAACCACTGGCTTAGTCACCAAATTCAAAGATCTATATAATATCTGCATCAAGTGGACATTGGTTATATGATGGTTTGGGCACCGCATTAGCTTCGTCTTGAACCTCTCCCATGTTTTGTGGAGAGCTTCAGTTGGAAGCTGTCGAAAATTGGTGATCTCATCTCTCAAATGTGCTCTTTTGGATGGCGGAAAGAATCTTTCTAGGAAAGCGTCTTTCAATTGCCTCCAATTAGTAATAGAATTAGGAGTCAGCCCATTCAACCATAGAGTTGCCTCCCCAGACAGAGACAATGGAAATAAGCATAGTCGAATTGCATTCTTTCCAATGCCAGGATTGTCGAATGACTTGCATGTAGAAATAAAGTTGATCAGATGCATATTTGGATCATCGCTTGCTAGTCCACCAAATAATCCCTTGAGTTACAAAAGCTGAATCATGGCGCTAGTGATATTAAACTTTGCTCCAGGTGCCAAGGGTGGCAGAACAATGGCTCCTGTGGCACCAGCTTTATCCAAATCATCATCATCATCATCAAAAGGAATTTGCACAGCTCGACGATCAGGTCTCAATCACGCTTGACGATCTCTCCTCTGCATGGGTGCCGCCATTCAGCAGTATGCCGTGGGTTTAGTAGCTCTTCATCGCCCAGATCCTCATCGTCAGGATTTGTTGCTCGCCTACGGTTATCAATATTCTGTTGATGCACTTGAGCTACCATCCTTTCAATTTCTTGTTGTGCATCCATTGATGCACTGAACAAACCTGAATAAAGCAAAAACAACAACTAAAAGTAAAAGTATGAGAATCTTTGACCAAAGGGTCTAGTAATTATCACAAACTTGATTGACACTCGTATTCCCCGGCAACGGCGCCAATTTTTGATAACGCTCAATCTACAGCTCTCGTAGGAGTGTAAAGCGGTCGTTAGCAAATATAGAACCCAACCTGGGTTGGGTATCGATCCCACAGGGAATAGCTTGGCCAACAAGTAAGCAAAATTACTAAACTTTCGGTGCAAGTCTCGTGAAAGGGGGGGATTCTTGTCGTGCAAGTAATGTAAACAAAGTATCAAAGTAAAAGCTGAAAATAAGAGAAAGAATATTACGTAAGTTGTAAACAATGACAATTGAAGCGTTGGGGTTATGTCCACCTTCTGAGGTATACGTCTCTATTGGCTATGAGTATGTAGAATTCTGACATGCAACTGCTTATAGAGAATTGTATTCGATGGTAAATCCAGGCGTCTTTCGACCTATTCGAGGATTATTTCACTTTAACTCTTTTGAGCTTAAAGCGTGTCTAACGGTACGAATTCTCCAAGAGGTTAGTCCAGTTACGGCACTAGCTTTTTAGTAGGGAATTTTAGGGGGTGACCCTACTAACTTGACATTATCTCTTTTCCAGACAAATAACCTTTCTTTCGAACAAGTTAAATGTTATACTGGCATTATTCTATGCGTCTGCAGCCACAAGAGTTTGCATTAAGATGAAGAGAATAATGATATAAGCAGTATACGTGTCACAAACTCACAAACTCACAGCAATAGATAGTATCTCATTCGGCTTCCATAACCCCAACAGAGAGATTTAGTTACCCATAAATGCGAAGGAGATCACGATTAACATTGTTGTTACACCACAAGATTGATCAATTTCGTGTAGCTCAAGTATGGTGGGCGTTAGGCGTGAATTCCTTAGCAAGGTAACGATTCTCGTGTTGCGGAAATTAAGAATAGATGAATAGAAGAAGAAAACTAGAATTAATGGAAAGATTAGAAGAGTTGTAGAATTGTTTGTAGTGTAGAATAAGAGAGGAGTAGAAGATGAATAAAAATCTCTAGCATGATAGGGTATTTATAATACCCATATCCTAATCCTACTAAGCTAATAAAATATCTAACCAAATCCTACTAGGCTAATGGAATACTTAACCCAATTGTACTAGGTTAATGTAACATTCTCCTAATCCAAATAAGCTAATGAAATACTTAACCCAATTGTACTAGGTTAATGTATCATTATCCAAATCCAACTAAGTTACTGCAAGTCCCCAAAGTCTTCAGAAATATTGTTTTAGCCCGGGACAGATTTTCCATGCATCACTTTTGGTCCTTTAGGTGTCCAAACTCCCTTTCCTTCCTTCGTGAGCTTTCTTTAGCGTCAAGTAAGCCATAAAATGCTGAATTATGCATCATTTATACCTGAAACTTTACTAATCATGTTCGTTAGCTCATTTACAGAAAAAAGGACTAAAAGTGCATGAAATATATAATTTGTTCTCAAAACTAGGCTAAAATATGGGCAAAATATATTGATATAGGCGCGTAAATTAGCCTATCATCATGTAGCATACATATCATATCTTAATGGAGGATTCATAAAAGGAGATAGAACGAGATACACTTCATCAAAACTTTTCTACATACATGAGCTACAAAAGAAATGTGATATTAACGTGAAACAGATTCGTTCAAGTGACAATGTGGCTGATTTATTCACCAAGCCTCCTCCAATTGCAACTTTCAAAAAGATGGTGCACAAGATTGAGATGCAAAGATTCAAGGATGTTATTATTAGGGGGAGTTAATACGCGTTGTACTCTTTTTTCCTTACAAAGTTTTATCTCACTGTGTTTTCCTTGTAAGGTTTGTAATGAGGTAGCCTATATGCATATTATCTAGCAATTAGACATTCAAGGGAAGTGTTATAAATGTACCATATATAGTGAATGTCTACTTTACCATATATAGTGAATACCTACTTTACCATATATTGTGTATGCCTATTTATGGAAAAGTTACAAATTCCAAAGTTAGTTTTTCCCTATAAATAAAGGGGTTTTTCTTCATTGTAATTCATCCCTCAAGAGAAATAAGAATTACTCTCTATTCTTTCTACTCATTTTCTTTATTCTATTATATTTATAACAACTTTCTCTTTATTTATTTCAAAATATAGGATGCTAAGTTCAAATTTAAGTTACTTAGATTTAATATTTTGATGTTCATTGAATTCATTATTTTGACGAGGAAAATTAAAGTGATGAGTTAATGATAGATATAACATGTTCAACCAGTGAAGTGCATTTTGGATATTTAATTATGGGCTAATGATATTAGTTGAGACCAAAAGAAGTGAATGGATGTTTGAGTAATGAACTTGGAAAAAAAGAAAGTTTCCAGTGTGTATGATTGTGTGGAATTATTACTATTACTATTATATATAAGTTACATAAAGAAAGGAGCTCTTGATTGTCCTCCCTACTAACACCAAAGGACATTCTCATCATTTCAGTTCATTTCACCTAATATGTGTTAAGCCATGGTGATAGTTGTTGCACGTGTCATTGAAATACGGCTTCAGGATGAGTCATTGAGTTTCAATTTGTTACTACTACATATTCGTTTGCAGTGCTATTACTTTCAAGTGACTTCTTGATATGTTCATTATGCATGTTAGGTGTTTGATGAAAATCCTCTTTCATATAACACTACCATAAAAAGCTCCGGATAGAATTTTAGTTATAATCAGCTTCACAAAAAAGTATATATGAAGTGGTTTTTGATTGAGCTATGCAATTGTCACTAAATTTAGTTTGTAGGTTTTGAGTTTTGATTCATTTAATTTAGTTATATTTGATGATTTTGAGAAATTAATTGTTTTGTCGAGTTTCAAGTGATATATATAGTTGCTTGGATGATAAGTACTCCTTTGTTTCAACCTTAATGTTGTGAGTTCGAGTCATCCGGGGAGAAAAAAAGGTTGAGAGCCTCTAGGAAAGGGTAAAAAGAAATAATATATATATATATATATATATATATATATATATATATATATATATATATATATATATATAAAATATAATATAAATGACTTTTTGATTGAGCTATGTGATTATTGATACATGTTTGTTGGTTTTATAGGGTAATGACCTATTGTTTATTATTTTTATTGAGTTCTGATTAGTGAATTTTTAGTTATGTTTGAAATAAAATGAAAAACGATCACTTTTTGTATGTATTTTACAATTATTTTGTTTGTTAATTACCGATTTCGCTTGGGTTAGATCTAACAATTAACGTGAAAAATATTTTGAATATATTAAATGTAGTAGTTGTTATGACTGGTTCTTGAGTGTTCTTTTTATAAAATTTTGTAGCCATCCCCATCTTTGTTGGAGGTGAAGGGTGTTTGTCATCTGAACAACACGCTCATGAGTTTCATTAAATTCAGGTCTCAAATGTAGTAAATAAAGTATGGTCTTCTACTCTAGTTATTCTTGAATGGATGATTAGATAAAGTATTTCTTTCCAAATCCTTCATAATTTAAGATTCTTTCTAATTATAGTTGTAACTTTCTTTGCTATACACAGAACCCCTATATCTTTTATAACCACCATATCCATATGGATTCCCCAAAAGATAATTTGTTTTATATTTCCATTGTTCATTATTGCTACTATCTTCAACATCATTATTTTTATGGTCCAAATTTCTTCTCTGGTTTTCCTTATCTAAGCATGCCAGTAACCAAATAAGCTCCTACATATATCCATAGCTTTCAAACCTGAACCACAAGGAATTTGTTGCAATTGCTTTCCATAATTATTCCATATTTCTCTATTATCCCATTTCCAACTACAAAATCTTGATCTTATTGAGTAGGTTCTATTGTTTTTCAAGAATATCATCCCCTGTACTCCTATTTCCAACTTCCAACTATAAAATCTTAATTTTGATAAGGAGATTTCATTGATTTTTCTTTCACACCAGAGAAAGATTTTTGCTCAATTTTGCTTTAATGTTAAAGATATTCTAACTGATCGGCATACTTAATATAGGATGAGTGATTCGTCCCATAGTGAAAATTACAATCTAAGGAGAGTCCTTTAAATTAAAAAATCAAATGAGAATAACATTTACTAGGGTGATGCATGGGTTTTCTATATGTTTTAGCTATGTCATAGTCATTGCATTCTTTGTTAGAATAAGAAATTATGTTGCTTCTCTCCAATGAATTAGTACCCTTTTCATATTGGATAAGTTTTGGCTCAGTAGAGTTATGAAAAGAATAACTTAATTTTGGATGTATTTGAGTAGTATTGTAGTAATTGTAATTAGTACTTTGCCTATAGGATGAATATGATATTGAACCTTGAATTGGAAAAGCATAAACATAATCATTATAAGGGACAATGAAATTAAAATTCCAATCAGCATCATCATTGAAGACCTAGAAAGCCATGTGTATACCTTCGATTCTGAAAAATTTTAATAGTTTAATCCATTAGTGTAAACTTGATGAATATTGCTTCCAACCCCAAGGTTGTAAGTATGAGTCGACAAGGGAGAAAAAAGGTTAGCTCCTAGGGAGGGGTTATATTTTTCTACGACTTCTTTCTGAAATCGTTTGTGTAACTTCTATTTAGTAATTATGGATAGTATTACAATGATACTCAGTATATTTAATTTTCTTGATGTCGACTTAACTGCATAAGCAGATGTGTAAATGTTGTACCATCATGGCATGAGTCCTATGACACCTTATATTTATGCTAAAAGATGTGCTACTAAAAAATATATACATTGTTGGCAATGAAGATGTCGATAGATAAAAAACCCATAATTTTCTCTTATCAAAAAATAAAGTACTACTCGGCAGAGAGAGCTTCTAAAATCAAACTAAGGCGGCGTGAGTGATATACACAATTGTCACAGAAAAAAAAGTTGCTTCTGTTGCAGCCACGGTCCAAAAATATTGAATCAATAAGCCCATGTTTCTTGGACACACCCACCAACAAAGCATTATATCCTCAGATAGATATTGAAAAATGTAAAGAGACGACTTTAACAATACGAGAGCCTTCTTTTATTACCAAAAAAAGGGTTAGATACCTTTGAGTGTTATGTTATTTATGATTTTGTTTGCATGTTCATTATTAATATTGAACATTTTTTTCCTCATGTAATAGCTAGTATAAGCCACACTGACAACCCAACAACATGCTCTAGAAAAGGAAAGAATATAACTGACCACTTTTTTATAGTTGAAATTGATTCATTATTTTTAAAATATTATTTCAGATTTTATCTGCCAAAAAAATATTTTATATTAATTAGACTAACTATTCTTTAGGTTCAACATCAACTCTCCTCACTGAACAACTTGATATTCGATTACCTATACAAACAACTCCAACAATGCAAGAGATGTCTTTTATTGTCAAAAAAGGTTAGACATCCAAAAAAATGTAACTTAAGTATTATATTGTTCTTAATTTGAATTGAATATATATATATATATATATATATATATATATGTTGTGCGGACAATCTAACGATGGCACCGGGTTGTAACAAAGAAAAGAATGTAACTGACAACTTCATCGTATTTGAACTTGGTTCGTACTCACTGAAATATTCTTTCAAATTTAGTTTGGTAACAATAAATTGAATATTAATTGAACTTATTACTCATTATGTTCAACATCAGATGCCTCTGCTAGACAGCATGATCCAGCAACATCAACTGTCATAAAAAAAGTATGTCTTTCTTTAGTATTTTGCCTGTATTTGTGATCATTCTCTATGAAATCATGTGATTCATTATTGCAATTAATACATAGAGGTTGGATATAAAAATAGTAGGTTGTTGAAATTTTAAACAACTATTCAATAATCTAAGCATTTTAAAAGTTTTACCAAACTGTAAATACTGTCGAGCAAAATGATTTGAATATGAGCCACAAGATTTTTGTTACAACACTGGTTCAGTTAAGCGTACATCGTATGAAATGCCTAATGAATTGTTCAACCTTTTCTTAGGTAATATTGAAGAATATAAACATTTCATACTTATGTTAATTTTTATAATAACGTGTTTGCATTCATCTCTTTTGGAGTGAAATATGACAAAGTACTAGCAAAACAAAGTATGGTATTTATACATTCAAGGTACAAGGACAACTGTATTATTTTATAAATGATTTGATTCCATCGAATGAATGACCAAGAAATCTATGACTATATTTTTATGATGATAACACAGAGCTATTAAATCTAATGGCTTTATCGAGTATACTTAGTCAAATAATTGTTTAGAAGTTAATGGACATTCTAAAAATAAAACTTATTGTATTTTCCTTAAATCTCTGCTACATTTTCCTGAATTGTCAAACTTTTATATCACATTAAGGTGTGGATCTAATTTAGATCAGCAAGTATATAACCTCCCAACTGTATCTATAGTAGCAGCGTTATGGCTAAAGAAAAAAATAAATAATGATAATTTTGTACCCCATATTTGAATTTATACTCATAGTAACAAGAGACAATTAGTTAATTATTATTATGATTGCTATGATCCTTTGTAATATTCCATTTTATTTTCATATGGTCGAAATAGATGGCATTGTGGTATTCAAAAAATTATACTATCCACAATAAATTGCCAAAAAAAAGAAAGCTTACTATGAAAATGAACGCCTTTTAACCTTATCTAATATGTATTCAATTGATGGACTACTTGATATGGAAGCTGATAGTCTACAGAAAGGAAAAAGAAAATAGATTATTATTTCTTGTCATGAATATTTTTGTTACAAAATTCAGATATGAGAAGATGATGAAAATAAACTTTTGCATGCAGATAGATTATTTCAACAATATTCATTTGATCAATTTATAAAAGTCGAAACTCAAAGGTTAGATTTTACATCTTCTAATCAAGATTTATTTCAAATTTATATTTTACAAGGACTTTTCGATATCCTAAGACTTGATGAAAGGTTAGCTTCTAAGATAGGAAAAAAATAGATATCTTCCTACAAGTTTTATAGGCGGTCTGAGAGATATCCGTTGTCGTTATATGGATTCTATCACATTAGTTCAACATTTTGGAAAACCTGATATGATCCTTACTATGACATGTAATTCTTCTTAGCTAGAAATAAAAGAACATTTATTGTCAACAGATAAAATTTAAAATAGACCTGATTTAATTTGCCGCGTGTTCAAAGCAAAAGTAGAAGAAATGAAGACCAATATACTAAAACAAACTATGTTTGAAAAAGTTGCAACTTTTATGTACCCTATATAATTTCAAAAACGAGGTCTTCCCCATGCTCACTTTCTTATTCTACTTACCGATGATTATAAATTGTTAACACTTGAATCATATGACAAATTTATTTCTGTCGAGTTACCTGATCCTAATATAAATTCTTATTTATATAAGCTTGTTATCAGAAATATGATGCATGTCACTTGTGGTAATCTGAATCCTACAAATTCATGTATGACGAAAAAAGAAACGTGCAAATTTAAGTACCTAAAGAGCTTTGCTAATGGAATAACAAAAGAAAATAATTCATACCCAATTTATAAACGATGAAGTGCAGGTAAACCTTTGAAAGTTAGGAAATAATTTGTGGATAATTCATGGTTTGTTCCTTACAATCCTTATCGACTATGCAAATATAATTGCCATATAAATATTGAATTTTTTCTGATATTAAAGTCGTCAAATATATATACAAATACATTTGTAAAAGACCCGATAAAATTTCATTTCATGTGCACAAAAAAATAGAAATATTGAAGTAGATGAGATAAAAGAATATCAATCCGCTAGATAGGTTTCACCACCAGAAGCTATGTGGTGTTTATTCGCCTTTGTTATTAGTGAAATGACTCCAAGTTACCACCTCCAACTATATCTTGATAGACAACAGTTTGTGTTTTTTTAAAAAATCGATGATATTCATAGCATAGCAAAAAATACTATGATCAATAAAACAATATTGACAATTTTTTCCTTAACGAACGCAATAAATAAAGATGTTAAAGAACTTAATTTATTGCACAAAGATTTTTTAAAATATTTTGTGTGGTCATCTAGCTATAAAATGTGGACTAAACGAATAGTTATTGGCTATGTTGTAATGTCTCACCCAACAAAAGGGGAAATATTTTATCTTAGATTATTATTGATGAATGTAAAAGCACCAAAATCATATGATGAAATTCTCAGAGTAAATGGTGTATGTTGTGAGACATTTAGAGAATATGCGAAAAGAAGAGGTTTGTTACAATGTGATAGTAACTTGATTGAATGTATGTTGGAGGATACTTGTTATCAAATGGCTTATAGTTTGCGACATCTATTTGCAATGATATTAGTATATTGTAATCCTGACAATCCATAGAAATTATTGGAGCAATTCGAAGATTCAATATCTAAAAACTTTAAACATTTACAAAATTTTACAAACAAATATATTTACTTTGCTGTCCTAAAAGATATTGGTGACATATTACATTTTATAAGACGTGATATTAATAAGTTCAACCTTGTTCCTGAAATTATTACATTTTCAAAACTAACAAACGAAGTAAATGAAGTGTGTTTTGAAAGAAACATCCTTGTGAGTGATGAAGAATTATTAATACACCAAAAATTAAATAATGAACAAAAAAGCATATGATATAATCCTTCAAAGAATATTCGCTAACAAAAAAGGAAAATTTTTTTGTGACAGTCCTGGTGAAAGTGGCAAGAGATTTTTATACGGTGCCTTATTAGTAACTCTGAGATCTAAAGGATTTATAACATTAGAAACAACAACTTCTGGAGTTGCTTTTTCGATCCTTTTAGGAGGACGAACAACTCATTCACGTTCTGAGATTCTAATTAAAATTGATGAAAAATTTTCTTGTAATATCAGTAAACAAAGTTCACTAGCATCTTTGATTCGTGATGCAAAACAGATTTTATGGGATGAAGTATTAGTGGCAAAAAAATATGATTGAAGCATTTGATTCTCTTTTGAAGAATATAATGGATTCAAATATGTTATTTGGTGGAAAAAGTATCGTGTTTGGAGGAGATTTCAGACAAACACATCATGTTGTTTGAAGTATGCAAAAAGAATACTTTATTCAGAAAATCATATTGAATTTAAAAATATGAATTATCTTACGAAATTCTAATTATTAGAAAATATGCGCATGAAAACCGATTCCTCTTTTTGTGAATATCTAATGCAAATAGGAAATGGACAAGAAATCACTAACATGAATGGTAAAATAACTGTCCCAAACTGTTTCATTGTTCCATATACCGCTGAAAAAGAATCATTAGATCCTCTTTTCAAAATAATATATCTTAATTTTCACACATCTTTTGAAGGTTCAACTTTTCTAACTTCCCGTGTTATCTTGACAATACAAAATGACTTCGTTGATGAGTTAAATGATAGATTTATAACTCAATTTTCTAAAGATTCTAAGATATTTGTTGCGATTGATGAAACTATTAGGCAAAATAATCAAAGTGAGTTTGAGGATTTTTTGCATTCATTTAACCCTCTTGGTCTGCCTCCTTTGTGCTATTATCTTATAAGAAATTTAAATCATGTAAAGGTTTATGCAATGGTACACGACTGATATGTTGTGATTTTAAGATTCACATTATAAGTGCTAAAATTACTGGTGATTTTAAGAATACACATGAATTTATTTCAAGGATACCGTTGTTATCTTCAGATGATGAAAATTTATCTATTTCTTTTAAAAGAATACACTTTTCAGTACAACTATGTTTTGCTATAACAATAAATAAAGAGTGAAAAGTTAAAAAAATTTATCTATTTCTTTTAAAAGAATACACTTTTCAGCCTGTCTTTCCACGTAGCCAATTATATGTTGCTTTATCAAGAGTGAAAAGTTCAAACCGCATACAAATATTAATTCGACCACCTACTATTGATAACGATGATGACCAGTCTACCTACAATATAGTATACGATGAAATCATTTCTAAAGATCTTTTTTAACTTAATATATATCTATGTTCGTAGTTTTTCTTTTTGTGATTTGGTAAGCTTGTAAAAAGGTTGCTACGTTTTTTAGATTTCGAAAGTAGGATGGTGAATTTCTGGGTACTTTTTTGATCAATTTTGTGTCTTTCATGGATTCTGGAGCTGTTGAAAGTGTAATTTTGATGGAAAAGAGTTTACTTTTATTTTCTGAATACATTGAAGCTAATTTTGGTGCGTTGATCTTGCTTGGATTGGGGGTGAAGTTGCAGGTGGAACTAACTAGATCATATTTGTTGTTAGGACCTTCATCTGATGAAATAGAAGTTTTCATATTTTGCAAGTACTACCATTTGCTCTTTCATCAAAGAAAATGTACAAAACTAAGAAAGTCTGATAGTAAACTTCTTTTAAACAAATTTCCCTATGTTAAAATGAATTTTAATTTTACATTAAGATTTCAACTAGATTCTGCTTTTTGTATAATAGCCTTCAATAAGAGTACATATAGCTTGTCATCCATGGAGAAATAAATGATACCACCTATTGAATGTGTGACAAAAGAGTCCAAACTGGTCCCTACTATACAATGTCATGTGGGTCCATAGACCCCATTAGTGGTAAGACTTGCATACACTTTACTCTCCCTATACTCCATTTTCTGAGAATAGTTTGAATCTCTTGAGATTAATTTATTTTGGTGAAGTTGATGTTGCTAATCAGTAGATGAATTAATGTTATAGATTTGTTTTTATCTAGAATGTGTACATCCACTAGATTTAACTATTGTACCAAATTTTGGGAGTTGGGTACATGCAAAAATATTTGCTTTTTGAGTATTTGTTCAAGTTAACATTAAATTCTATTTAACATTGGAGTTTACAGTTAAAGAGTATCAGTGTTTAAGCTAGAAAAGGGTTTTTTCCTTAAATTTTTATTATATATTTGTCAAATTTTCTTGATCCAAGGGTCTTTTGAAAACAATCTCTTGAACTTACTTACACTTTATCCTTTCTAGACCCCAACTTTGTGAAATTATAATAAGTATGTTGTTGTTGTATTATAAAATATACTGGGTAGTGGTTCTTCTTTTGTATTGTTGTTTAACTTTTTTTTTAATGATGTGTAAAATTGTTTTTATTACACATGAAGAAACAAATCTAGAGATTCATTTTGTTGGAGAGGGTAGTAAATATTATCATATAATTTTGATGTTTCGAAATTGTTTTGATGACATTTTAAAGGTTATATAAGAAAAGTTGAACTTAGTTCTGCAGTCTAGAGATGAGATAAATAAGGGGTAAGCATTGGAGAAGTACTCAGATACAAGCCACCAGGGGATTATACCTCTAACGGTGCCTTCTTAGGTGGTAGCTAATGTACTAATTCAATCTATTTTGAATTTCAGCTCCTTAACAAAAAAGTGAAATAAAATATGGGACATTGTATGTTGCAGTGCCTTTACATGCCTGCTCAACCTTGACCAATAATATTGAACCAGCTAATAACCTCATAAAAGAATACATACAGTAAATGTGGATTCTTATTAAATTGGAGAGTTTCCTTTTTGGTTGCATCAGATGTCGACAACAAATTTCTAGCTCTACTTTGCACTTATCATTCTCTTTCGTGCAGTTGGGCTTCCAACTATTGCATCCTTGGTAGTAATTATACTAACTATGTTGTACAATACTCCGCTTGTAAAGTTGGAACATAAATTCCAGTCCAAGGTAATGGTTGCACAAGATAATAGGCTCGAGGATATCTCAGAGGCTCTTGTTAACATGAAAGAATTGAAATTATATGCATGAGAAACTCACTTTAAGAGTGTTATTGAGAATTTGAGGGGAGTGCAAGAGAAATGGTTATCAGTTGTTCAGTTGCAAAAGGCTTATAATAGCTTTCTTTTCTAGTCATCACATGTTTTGCTTTCTACTGTACCATTTGAAGCTAGTTATTCCCTAGGTGTTCCACTATACGCAAGCAACATTTTCATGTTTGTAGAAACTTTACATCAATTAGTGTGGTGATCCAAGCCAAAGTTGCCTTTGCATGGATCATTAAGTTCCTTGAGGCCCCGAAGTTGGAAGATGCAAATGTTAAGTAGACAATTCCATACATATGAATTCAACTAATCTTTCATGGGAATAGAAGTCACCTTGACCTACTCTTAGAAACAATAATTTAGAGGTTAGACCTGGTGTGAACATTTTTATATGTGCAGAGGTGGGCTTACAAAAGCCAACTTTTCTGGCAGTAATTCTTGGAGAGGTTCCAAGTATCGAAGGAACTGTAAGTTCTATTGGTTACTTTCTATTTTATTTGCTACGTAAAAAATGCCAAGAATGTTCTCAAAGTTTTTATTGTAGGTACATTCATAATTTACTTCATCTAATGCATAATGATTTTTTGCGGGTTCAACTTTTTTGAATAGTTGCCTACGTCTCTCAGTCAGTATGGATTCAGACAGAGTCAATATAAGAAAAGATTTGGTTTGGTTTTCCATTGGATAGCCAGAGATACAAGAAAATTTTGGAGAAGTGTTCACTGTTAAAAGACTTTGAATAACTATTATATGGTGATTTCACTCAAATAGGTGAAAGAGGAGTTAATCTTAGAGGTGATCAAAAGTAGCATTCAACTTGCTCGTGCACTATATTAGAATGTTGATATATATATCCTAGATGAATCAAAATTCTACTTAAAGAACACCTCTATATCTTTGAAAACTCTATAGTTTTGAACTTCTATATAGATTCAGGCTTTTAAAACAAATTTCAAATATAATATAAAATACAACACTAATGCAAAATATTGGGCTAGTGCTTGAACGGGCCTCTTTCATCTAGTTTGATAATATTAGTGGGGATATGTTTATAGTTATTGATTGTTTTACATATTTAAATCAATGCATTGGTGGTTTGATGTATTAAATTGGTAGCCAAAATTAGTTTTATGGTGTAACCAGGATTACTAGCTAAAATTTGTGAGAAAAATTTCTAATGGGTGTACTTGTGATGCAACTATTCTGGAAGAATTTTATGTTAAAAGATTCTAATAAGGTAGGGAAGACTTTAAGGTATTTAGAATTTGCATTCTGTTACCACTCTTATGATGGTCTCAACTTTTATATAAGGACTTACTTTATCTACTCGAGACTGTTTGTATATATTAGGTATATTTTGGATTATGTTTAGTAGTCTAGGTATATTTTAGTAGTGGCTTTAGTACCAACCTTACAAGGTCTTGAGAGGGATTCATTTATGTATTTGGTCCTATTTTCTTCCCTCGTTTTAATATATGGTATATGTTTTCTTTCTATTTAACGCTTGTTATTACTATTTTTATTATTATACACGATCTTTTTTATATCTGCCTATTAGCCCGTTACCTATTATTTTGAGTTATGGCTTGGCTTGCCTACTGAGGGATAAGGAGGCGCCATCATGACTTAAGAAATTGGGTCATGACAACTCGGTATCAAAGCCTAGGTTTGTTGTTTGTAATGGAGCTGATGTTTAGTAGAGTCTCGCGAATCGGTACAGAGACATTTGTATTCTATCTTGGGGAGGCTGCAGAGCATATTTAGGAAAAATATCATTTTCTTGATCCATTTCTATGCGTGTATTGTTAGTTGGTATTTAAATTTTTGTTGGTTCATTCTTTACGAAGATGGTTAGGATTCG
The DNA here is from genome assembly GCA_030864225.1 of Capsicum baccatum var. pendulum. Lineage (NCBI taxonomy): Eukaryota > Viridiplantae > Streptophyta > Magnoliopsida > Solanales > Solanaceae > Capsicum > Capsicum baccatum. Next base: position 167,520,851 of record CM061560.1, read on the forward strand.
AGAAGTGGGAACTATAGATCAGGACCCCAGGTCCACTGCTAGAGTTTTGATTAAAGGTCAAGTTCAATCTCAAGGTTAGGGGTCAGCCTGGTTATCTTAGTTCTAGTGGTCAGAGAAATAGTCATCCAGAAAGGGGTACTCATTAAAGATCGTCGAGTCAAGGCGATCATTTCAAACTCGCTGGACCTTCTAGATAGAGAAGAGTATCGTGGGCATCTTATAACTTTGGGTTTATTGGTCACTTCGTCCGTGAGTGTCTTAATCTAGAATGATTGAGCCTTTAAGTTTGACTGTACAACCGATTAGGTCAGTGTCGCTGTTAGGTAGGGGTGATGTGTAGAGTCGTAGGATGGTCCCCAGGGTTCTAGAGATGGCCGGACAGGCACCTATTCCAGTAGTGGAAAGGGTCAATTATATGTTGTACCAGGTAGATTTGAGGCCGAAGCATCAGATGTTGTGATCACAGGAATGATTTTCGTATGCCATTAGCAAACTTCTACATTATTTTATCCAGTTTTATATTTTCATATGTTTCTGCTCATTTTTCATCTCGATTGTGTTTATATTTGGAATTTTAATCTTTACCATTATTTAAAGATATCCCTTTGGGTGATTCTTTCATAGTGGATCGGGTATATTGATCTTGTTTGGTGACTATTCGGGAGTTTGATACTCAGATTGATCTTATTGTCCTAGATTTTGTAGATTTTGATATGATTATAGGAATAAATTTTCTATCTCCTTACCATGCAACTTTGATTTTTTTTATTAAGACTATTACCTTAGTCTTTATTGGTGTACCCTCAGTCATGTAGCAGGGCTCCATTAGTCACACGCCAATAGAGATTATTTCTTACATTCGAGCTAGGAGATTGATATTGAGGGGTCGTGAGTCACGTCGTGTATATGTTCAGGATGTTAGCGCTGAGAGTCCATCACTTGACTCTGTCCCTATGGTTCGTGAGCTTTCTGATATATTTTTGACCAACCTACCTGACCTCCCCCCTGAGTGTGATATGCGCGCCCAGTATCCCTTACCTATTTAAGCCTTTGCGTATTTCCTTATCTTTTACTTTCACGAATGAAGATTCTTTTAGTAGTGGATATTGTAATGACCTTCACGGTCATTTTCCTTATTTTCATATATTTTCGGTGTTTTGAGCTTTTTTATAACCGCCCCAAGTTATTTATGACTTGCTAGGATTGATAGTTCAGTTTGCAGACGAGTGAGAATTCTAGTACTATCAAATATATTGTGAAATATTTAATTTAAATTGGCATTTAGTAGAAATATAATTTATTATCCTTCTAAAATATTTTTGATATTGACTATATTCTTTAAGTTATGATGCATTTATATTATTTTATAATAGCTTTTTATAGTCTATTAATATTTTAAGCGGAGATAGTAAACCTAAATATGTTAAAATATTATTAGTATATAATAGAGGTTTTATTATAATTAATTTTTTTATTAATTAAGATATATTTAAAATATTATATTGAACTTATCACGAACCTACGCCAGATCCAAATATATATATAATGGGATAATAACCTATTTTGGTAATTACACCTCAACTTCACGTGGAGGTGTGAAAAATGGACAAGACCGAATATTTGCTAGATAACCAAACTCATCATGTGACACTTGTAAAGTAAGTGTTACAAGGATATGTTATTAGTCTCCTTCGATAAAGCCCATACTAATTCTACATAGTGGGTGCTTCTGCTTGTTTGACTTTTCATTTTTCTTAACTAAGTAAAATGTCATAGTGCTATTATATGTTGTTGTACGTGATGGGTAGGATCATTGTTTCTTAAGTGTTCTTTTTCTCCATCTCTCTGTTTTCAAATTCATGTTTGGTCCAAGGTGTTGTATATGACATGCGGTATGTTTATTCACGTATAATTAATAATGTACATCAAATAATTCAAGCTCGGATTATAGTAGGGCACAATTTGAAGAAATTTTAGAGGGTATTTTTAGCTTTGGTGTCTAGGTAGGCTAGGTTTACACTACCTTTAGATTGAGCTTATTTACTAAAATATGTACTATTATTCTAGTTTTGGATAGGTACTTGTCGTTGTGTATCATTTATTATATATAACATGCATTATTTATCTGAATTAGGACCCTGTTCTAGTAAATTTTGGTATTTTTTCTTTTTATATAATATAACGTCTATCACTTTATGGCGCGGAATTAAATTGTAAAATCTTGAATTTTCCCTTTTCAAATTAAGACATGCGTACGGTAATTAGTCATATTTTAGGTTCTGAACAGGTTCAGTATATATTTTATTTCTGTCATTGATTGTGAATTTTTGTACCACATTGACATTGTTATGGCATGGTATGGATTTTAATATTCAGTTGGGTATGGTTACTATGAGTTTCGGTTTGAGTTCGGCATCTAATTATGGTTGTGGTTTCTTTGTGTTTCGGCTTGCATCCGATATCTGATTATGCTTATGGTTCCTTGAGTTTTGGTTCGAATCTAACATCTGATTATTGTTGTGGTTCTACTAAGTTTCAATTCGACTTCGACATCTGATTATGATTTTTGTTGTATATTATATACATAGCCTATCGTTATTATCCACTATTTTCGGTTCGAATCTGACACGTGTTCTCTTATTATTATCTATCACTACCAATTTGAGTTTGGTATTTGGACTCTCGTTACTACCCATTGGTGCCGGTTCAAGCCCGGTACACATCTGTATAGATATTATGATTTTGTGGGATAGAGTTCAGTGACAAACTATTTATGTTTATTTTTATTAATTACTACTTTTGTGTCCCGCCGGCTTATGGGGGTATGGATGGGTTGATTGTCTTGTTCAGTGTGCCTAGAGGGATTATGGGGCCCAGTTAGGTTATGTTTGATTTGTCTATTATTAATGCGCTATGTATTCCTATATCATCTATATTTATTTTTACTACATTTGTGTGGCTTGGTAGTTGTTTACCTTTCTATCCTTCTTTACTGATGACTTAGATTACACCATCGCATTGTAGTTATATTTTTTTTGTATTGAGCTTAGTTGGACGATGATGCCTACTGAGTACCCGTTTCTTTTGTACTCATACTACACTTCTGCATCTTTTCCTGATACAGATCTGGGTTGTAGCAGCCCGCATTGACGTGATTCTTACCTTTCAGTATTGATTTAGAGAAGGGTGAGCTTACTGTCGTCTGAGGCCGATCCTCCTCTATCTACTCAAGTTTAGTCTTTTGTACTCGAGATTGCTTGTATATATTGCGTATATTTTGGATTCCGTCTAGTACTCTAAGTATATTTTAGTAGTGGCTCTAGTAAGACTTTATCAGGTCTTGGGAGGGATTCATTTATGTATTTGGTCCTTTTTTCTTCCCTCGTTTTAATATATGGCATATGTTTCCTTTCTGTTTATTGATTGTTATTACTATTTCTATCATTATACTCGATCTTTTTTTATTTCTGCCTGTTGGCCTGTTACCTATTATTTCAGGCTATGGCTTGGCTTGCCTACTAGGGGGATAAGGTAGGCGCCATAATGACTTGAGAAATCAGGTCGTGACATTAGGTTATTACCTTTGGGTTAGTTCTTTATATATATACATATATATGGTATCACCATATATCCCTCTTTTTATAAATCAATTCATATTATATATGTTTTCTTTGACCTTGTATTACTACTATATATCCTTCTTTAACTCTTTATTTGTATACTGTCTAGTGATGTACGGTATTTCACTTTATTTCATGAATATAATTAGAATAGGATAATTTATCCTTATTATTCCATTAGCATTACTATGTTTAGTTTCTTGAATAGCTAGCTGCCTATAGTTACATTTCTGCGTAACATTTTATCTATACTTGCATTATTTTTTGAGCTCAGTCGGTCGATGCCTACTGAGTACCACATATGTGGTACTCATACTACACTTCTGCAGTCTATAGATCATAGTATGAGTTCTCGCTGTTGACATGTGTCACGCGGAGATTCTATGGATCAGAGATTTTGGGTGAGTTCCAGGCGTTTGGAGTATTCCTACTCTCCCTTATATTGATTAGATTGATCTGTATTTTGAATTCAAAGATATATTTTTTTATATGTATTTATTTTATATTTCATTTTGTACTCTAATTGTATTAGAAGTTCTTGTACTAACTTCACTAGGTCTTGGGTTAGTATTCTATATTAGTCTTTTATTTATTTATTTTTTGTTTTTTTCTCCATTTCTCCTGATAGTCTATTACTAGTTGTTTCAGACTACAAATTGGCTTACCTACTGGTGGATTATACTAGGTGTCATTATTTCTTGAGAAATCGAATCGTGATAATTAAAATACCACTCTAGAAGATTTGAAGGATTTTTTAATTTATAACAGTAAAAGTGATTAGAAACAAAAATAGGGACATTCAAAAAATAAGAATAAGGGTAACGATTTAGATTGGGGAAGCTAAGGGTTCATCTTCAATAAGTGAGACTTTGGATTTAGAATGAAGTGGTTGCTTGGGTCTTGTTCATGATATGGTGATACTTGATGTGAGGCCAAATTTCATATATTTAGTTATTATTTATCTCACGTTTAGTATTTTTATTATCTTTTTTGAGCATTGATTTTATGAATTACGCTCAATAATATATTTTTATATGTAGGATTAAATTACTGTGTAGATGAAGAAATTTGGAGTTGAAATAATTAAAAAATGAGAAATTATATAAGAAAATCAAGAAGATAACTTATCGATTAAAAGTAATATTATATTACAAATGTGAGGGAGCAACAAAGCTGCAAATTAAAATTAAAGCCTGCACATGTGGAATCATGTGATACCCTTAGGGGTCATTTGAAGTGAGGTGTAATAAGGTATAATAATCTCACAAAATAATCCCAAAATAAAATGCAGTATTATTTTATCCTATATTTGGTTGGAGATATTAGGTAGCATAGGATTATTTATCCCACAATTTATACCATAGTGATGGAATAAGTTATCCTATATATATGATCGAATAACTTATCCCTGGATAGCTAATCTCAAGATAATTAATTATGATATAACTCATTCTCAATTAAATGCCCCCTTAGAAAATTTAAATAAAAAAGGCACAACTCATTGGCAGCGACACGTGAAGCCAAATTGGACTATATTTTGAATTTTCAGTCTATTTTGGACTCAGATATTTTATTTTAAATTTTTCCTACACCTATAAATATTTCATAAAATTCATATTTACATAACTTTTGATCTAGAGAGAGCGATGAGCATTCATGAAAGCCAAAGAAAATTGATTTATTCTTTTATTCTCCATCTTTATTTATTTGGTCACACTCTTAGAGAAAACAAATGTAAACAATGTTTTGTTATACATTGTTCTTTGGTTTTTGAGATTTTACATACTTTGATTCTTGATTATTAATTCTTATTTTATAACTTAGGATTATTGATTTCTTCTACTCAATTTGTAAGTTAATGATTATAATTTTTTCTATAAATTCTAATTGTGATTTTCAAAGCATGAGCAGCTAAATCTCATTATTAGAATTGTGGGAATCAAGATGAATTATCAAACTAGATTAAAGTATTTAGTTATTCTTAAATGGTATTTATGCATGTGTTATTCTTGAGTTCGTATTGATTGTTTTTTAATGGTTGCAAACGTTAGGACTCACCTTATTCTTATTTGATGGACCAAAAGGATAATGAATGGTAAAATAGATTTACAATGAAGATTTGAGTCTATCAACTCACATCTAATAGCTTGAGCCCTATCCAAAAATAACTAATATGAGATCAAAGAAAGGGTTAGTAAAACAAAAACTCATACATGGACCAAATTGCGCAGTGATATTCATCTAGATAGGGGACTAACCATTTAGGCGAACTTAAGTTACCAATTTTGCATGCCAAGCACGAGGATAGATCACTAGTATGCTATGCTTTCTGATTTATGAAATCATGAATAATACAATCCTAGTTTATTCTCTCTCTTATTTATAAAACATAAATTGATACTTTGCTATTTTTTACAAAAACTTGCAAATTGTTTATTTGTTACTTTGAAATTTCCTTTTAGAAATAACTAATTAATAGTTACAATAACCACATTAATCTAGATTCTAGCAATATTTTGTGGAATGGATCACAACCATGGATGAGTTCTATGTTTGATCAACATATGCTTTATATTTCATTATGAGGTGTAATTTGGGAGACATAAAATTTTGACCCAGTTGTTGGATAATACGATTTGGGGTTAGATCAATAAGGTTTATGTCACAATCCAAAAATCAAGGTTCATGATGACACTTGTCGCGAAAAACCTTGACAAGTAAGCCTATCACCCAAACTGATATAACAAGAGAAATTAATACCAAAACCCAAGACAAGGCTTCTAGAGCAAACCCAAGCCACACAAACTTGATAGTAGCAGAAATATAATCAAAGATACCAAACCAAATCCTAAAACCTTGTGTCACTGTGTAAGAACCACTAATACAACTCTAAGTAAGAAATATACATAGAATATCTAAAAATGAACAAAATCTGTCTCTGAATACAATATGACATAGTCTAGATAAGAAAAATTAGTGGCCAACTGCGGATGCATAGATCAACCGCTACCTCGAATATACTCTAAATGCTGCCTGAATCAACTATCTATATGGAGCACTCGTACCTAGATCTATACTGAAAGGGTGCAGTAAGGATAAGTATAGTCCACTTATACTTAGTAGGTATCGTAAGATGGCTGAGTAAAGTAGAAAATAGAATAAATGAACACAAACTATGAGCACATCACCTGCAGTAAAAAAAGTCCCAAATGGTAGCCCATAATGTCTCCACTAACAGTTCTACTATATATATATATATATATATATATATATAATACAAGTAGTGTAAAGAAAAACAAATATACAAATACACCAAATAACAAACACCAAATACAAGTATAAGAAGATAGAAGAAATGGACAAATATTAAGTCAAGAAGAGAAATACAATAAGAACATAAGTATAATATATGGAATACAATGAAGAAGATGATGATGATGATATGATGCACGAGGTCATTCCACAACCTCTGTACACACCTACCGAGCTCTACTCCTAGGTAGGACCTATGTGAGGTTCGTCAGCCCATACCTACCAAGCTCTGATCCTAAGTAAGACCCATGGGGGTTGGAGGTTCATCAATCCATATATAACTAATATCCATAACTTCTCCCCGACACATAAATTAATAGAGGGTTTTTAATGATGTCACATTTTCTATAAAAAAAACCCAGTATTTCCATATGGTACTAATATTTCATGAATAAGTATGATATGAGCATGTAATGCTCACAACTAATCAAAATGACAGTTTCTAATATCTGACTAATATATAAACCATGTGAGCCAAAAATCTACTCAAGTCAACTAACCATGCTTCAATATAGTCTGGAAACAATCAAGAGAAATATTCAAGGAAAAAGACCATTAGTACCACATCAATACCAAAATATAGGTTGTTTTCCACCCAAAAGGAGTATAACTAAGCATACAAATATCAATATCAGGCTAACAAAATTATACAAGACCTCACATAATCCCACATAGAAAATAAAGTCTCAAAACCACCAAATATTATCCACATACGCCTTCACACGAGCACATTAATCACCTAAACACATTTTCCATGAACAACCCCATAACATAATAGAATGCTTTTACATTATTATTAACTGCCCAACCAGCCTGAAGAAAGTTATGGCATAACCTACCTCGAATGTCAAAAATTGATCTAGAAAGCCTTCAATTTGGATTTTTTCCTTCACAAATGAACCCAGAATCAATTAAAACATACAAATATTAAATCTATACGTTAAATAATAGCCAACGACACCCATATAGACTACCTCCAAATTAGTGTCAAAATGGACCCCCAGAATAGGTTTTCAAAAAAGAAGGGTAAACCAAAATTTTGTCCAAAAATATATTTCAAAAGACTAAGAGAACTCATAACAGAAAACCAAAGTAAAAATGGGTAAAAATTAGGGTTTGAATTGAAGAAATGCTAATTTGGGCCTTCTTGGACAAAATCCCCAAATTCCACCTTCAAATTTGAGTTTAAACAAGATTTAAACGATAGAATTGAAGAAAGTACTTGAAATAGGAGTTTGGAGCTTACCCAAGCCTAGAAATGGAAGAAAATACTCAAAAACTTGATCCTCTATCTTCAAGTATCAAAAATAGTACAAAAAATCGAGAATAGATTATTTATATGCCCAGGTGCCAGGTGCTGTTAAAGCGGTCAAGTACCACTTTAGCGGTACTTGCTTAACGTGCTAGTCTGCTAAAATAGACAATGGTTGCTTAATCACCCTCCTCCAAAGAAAACTAGGGCCGCTAAAGCGCCCCTGCTCAGCTGGTAGCTTGTCGCTAAAGCTGCTAAGTGGTGCTTTAGCACCTGCCACTAAAGTAGCCAAGTGGCAGTTTAGCGCCTTCCACTAAAGCGGCCAAAGTGGCACTTTAGCAGTTGCACTAGCTGTGTAGTGCACAGTTATGGATAGTTGGGAAATTCCAAGTCTCTGCGAACCCCTCGAGATTCATCCGACAAATTCCAAGAATGCAAGCGAACTATACCACCTTATCAAAGTTGAACCCGTAGACTCCATGGCGATATAAGATTTTCAAGAGGATGTTGTTTTCAGAAAATTGACCCTGAGACCTATTTTTCACTACTTTTCGAGCAAGAGATCAAAGTGCAATATAAACGGCATCAAATAACACATACTATGCTACCAACCTAAAATCAACATTCCAAATTTGCTAGAGCAGTGCATTTTGCTAGTTGACGCATAAATTAAAAGATATTGACTGAAGTAAACTAGTAAGCCTTTACGACCATCAAAAACCACAATATCATACAACTCACCCTCAAATACATTAAAAATCATGCCAAATATCCCTACACCTCAAAAATACCATAATACAACCACGGAGAGGAGTAAAATGGTCAAATCATACAAAAAATATTTCACAAAAATTACCAAAAATCAGGTTATTACATCACCCACCTCTAAGAATCTAGTTTATCCTCGAACTAAGGGCAATAAAAATACATGAATCAGCAAAAAGCTGGGGATAACTGCTATGCATATCAGACTCGACCTCTCAAGTCAACTCATCCACACGTTAATGCCTTAACAGGACCTTAACCACAGAAATAACTATAGAACACAATCGTCTAAAATTCCTAGCTAGAATAGAGATAGGTTTCTCAATAAAAGACAATCGCTCATCTAACTAGACTGAATCCCAAAGAATGATATGACACTTATCTAAAATGTTACATTGAAGTATAGAAACATGGAAAATTGGATGAACAGGTGAAAAATCATAAGGCCTCTTAGAATTTTGATCATTTTATTTTTTTTACCTTCCCACGGGCGTAATGTGGATTTTTGACTTGAATTATTTTATGGATGTTTAATAGGTGTTTGTCAAGACCTGAACTTGTATTATTTTATGGATGTTCTGGATGTGACTAGTATCTCAAGTACAGTGTGGACCAGGGATCACCCCTGAACCTAACCAAACCAATCACAACATACCCCTGCATTGGATGAATTCCAAACATACAACAAGATAGCGTGCAGTAGCTTAATAAATTTTTAATGCATGTCTATAATCGACGATCAGTGATCGGCCAACCAACATACCAACACTGCCCAACAACTACAGTAGTCCAAACAAAGCCTTCTAATAATGAACCAAACTGAATATCAATAAAGTGACAGGACATGCCCCCAACTATAGCCAAAAAATAAGTCTAAGCAGTTTGACACATAAGAGACCAAAATATGAAATGTAGACTTCTGATGTATGGAAGCTCACCACTTCAATATTGGATCAAGGGATGATATCAAATCCTAATCACTAAGAAGGAGGAGTAGAGGTATGGCCAAGTTTTTCTTCGCGTTGGGATCCAGCATTCGAAGATAGTTAGTGGGGTAAACACTAGCATATAACTCGAGGATAAGGATAACATAATGTCATGATCAACTATTCAAAATCAATCAAAAACAATGCACATAATCGAATGCATATATATATATATATATATATATCACATATCCTAATAAGGAACGAGGTTTAGCATGCACTTTAAAACTTTAGTTTGTATTGTGCAGCTCAATCGTTATAACATGTACCCACGAGCTCTATGGGAACCAACTCTTCCTCCCTGGTCGAGGCCCAGTACGTGTAGACACACAAACCAAAGAATAATCTCATAAAGATATATGAATGGGGGACTCGAACCTCCCAATCATATACTACGGTGACTTAAGCACCAGATCATGTAATAATTTATGGAGGACTCGAACCTCCCTAATCATGAAATAATAATAATGGGGACTCGAACCTCCCTGGTCACTTTGACCCCCACGTTGGCAAATACAGTTTTTAGTATCGGTCACTCGAACCTCTACTTTCACAACTCAGCTACACAACCCTTATTAAATCCTAAATAAAACAAGTTTCACATATTCCCATTCATTGAACTATCTTTCATATTTAGGAATACATTGCTGGTATCATCATACCAACTACACTTGCAAGGTAATAACAACAGGCCAAAACAATTTCCATTAAGCTAGGGAAAAGAACTCCCTCTGTTCATTAATACAAGGTGGGGGAACACCAACTTCCTTTGTTCATTAAATCAGACCATTATGTTTAAAATACCTCTTTATATTATGCAATTGTTTAAGAATAGTTCAATTTTACAAATTCCCATATTTCTCATAATTAAAACCAATTTCACATTATGGGGTTGGGGTCGTAACCACTTCAAAAGTCACAAGTTTGGGGAAAATTATATTTCCTTCGTTCATTCACCATACACATACACCCATAAGTTCAAAACCATAATTAAAGCACGAATAATCATATATAAACCATGAAAAACATTGTTCAATTCATAAACATTCAAAAAACCCAAACCCTTATTTCAAAACCATCATAAACATCTCATGAATGCTTTGAAACACATGCTTTTAACAAATTAACAATGAGGGAAGAGTAGCATTCCCTAAACTCCAAGAAATTTTGTGAGAAATCAACCTTTGAGCACTTAGATAACACACTTGATGAAACCCTAGCTTGACTTGCTTGGGAGAATTGAAAGAGCCTTTTGATTGTTTGAGAAGTTTCCTAGATTTGTTTCTGAGTGATAATGACACCCTACAGGGGTTATAAGTCTTGGGTTTTAATTTGGGTAAAAGGGGATATCTCCAGGATGCCCTTAACTTAATAACAAAAAAAGTGTCGCCCTTTGACTATGGGTCAACCAGGACTCATAGCCACTCCTTATGACTAGTCACCACGAGTCATAACCAAGAGAGTCTCTAGGAACCCCATACACTATTGACTCTATGACTCAACTAGAACCACTAGTAATGGGACCCTACGATGCGTAGAATCCAATCGTTGACACCACGAAAGCCAATTAGGTAAACACTGGGCATCCAACGATTTTCACCTAATGACTCGTACAAGTTCCTATGACTCATAGTGAGACACTTATACTCAGAGCAGAACTTAGCCACTTAATTTCTAAGTTGGTTACGATTCCATACCAACAACTTATCATGAGTCTTACCCGTCAAGATACCCTAAGACTTATCAGGTGAGTCATTGCTAGCATAGAAAGCTCAGAACTCAGAATATTATTAAGGATCAATACCTCAGGGCATTATTCATACTCTCCCTCTTAGGACCATTTGTCCTCGAATGATAGGACAAGGACTTTATTAGGACGCTTTGATTCTACATACCACTACTCTTACCTTTAACAAAGAAAGAAAATAAGGATGCCAAGGAAATTACTCTTTCCTTTAAGAAAATATAAAAACAAAGATATTAAGGAATACATATACCTTAAGCACGATTATCCAAAATGGGAAACTAGAATGGATACTTGGACTTCTTGTCCTCCTCGGCTTCCCAAGTAGCCTCCTTAATCTTTTGGTTCCTCCAAAGAAGCTTTATTGAAGCCACATCTTTATTGGAAGAGAAATTAGTCCTCGCTAGTAAGAATTGAGAAGACTTAGTCATCCTATCCATGATGACCCAAATCAAATCAAATTGCTGGCGAGACCGAGAAAGATTGGTAATAAAATCCATATTAATTATCTCCTATTTTGACACCAGTTATTCAATCTCTTAATTCAAACCACTGAGCCTCAAGTGCTCCACCTTCACTTGCTGTACAGCATGCACTTAACCAAAAAATTGTCTATATCCCGCTTCATAGTTTTCCACCAACAGACCTCTTTAAAATTGTGATACATATTCATTGAACCAAGTTAAACAGTATAACACAACTCATGAGCTTTGGCAAAAATTCTTTCGCATAATCCATCATCATCGATAACACACAACCGACCTTGGTACCTCAAGATAGGATCACGACCAATCTAAAAAAACCATCACTTTCTACCTACCTACATCCTTGTTGATTTACATCATGATAAGATCCAACACTTATTTCTCCTTTACCTCAGCACCAAGAGATGACCTTGCTACCTCTTGAACAATCACACCACGACCCTCGAAATCCAAGAGATAGACTACTAGATTAGACCAATGGTTAATATCTTTCACCACATCCCATTTTTTCTCATCTACGTGAGACAGGCTTCCCATGAAAAACCTTCTAAGAGCCTCAACAACTATGTTATCTTTACCTAGATGATAGTGAAAACTTATGTTATAGTCCTTTAGCAACTCAAGCCACCTCATTTACCCTAGATTCAATTTTTTTTGGGTGAACACGTATTGCAAGCTTTTACAATTATAATAAATATAAACCCCATACAAATAATTCCACCAGATCTTTCATACAAACATCATAGCTAAAAATTCCATGTCATGGGTAGGGTAATTCCTCTCATGAAATTCAATTGCCTAGAAGCATAAGTAACCACCTTGCCATGCTGTAAGAATACATAGCCCAATCCCACCCGAGATGCATCACAATAGACAACAAAACTATTAGTACCCTCAGTTAGAGTTAAGACCTGAGCCGAAGTAAACTTACTCTTTAGATTTTCTATACAACCCTTACAAGTATCATACAATAAGAATTTTACCTTCTTTTGAGTCAACTTAGTCAACAGGATAGCAATAGAAAAGAAACTTTTCACAAACCTTCTTTAGTATCTGGCCAAACCCAAGAAGCTCCAAATGTCGGATGGAGTCTTGGGTTTAGGCCACTTTTTAACAATCGCAACCTTCTATGGATCCACCATGATCCCTTTACTAGATAAAAATGACCTAAGTAAGTCATAATATTCAACTAAAACTCGCACTTAGAGAACTTGCATACAATTATTGATCCTTTAGGGGTTGTAACACAAGGCGGAGGTGATCGGCATGGTGTGCCTTACTCTTGGAATATACCTAAATATCATTTATAAAGACAATCACGACCAAATCTAAGAACTGATAGAAAACCCAATCCATAAGATCCATAAATGCAGTTGGGGCATTGGTCAAATCATAGGACATCACCAAAAACTCAAAGTAACCATACCTCATTTGAAAAGAAGTCTTAGGAATATCAACCTACCTAATCTTCAACTGATGGTACCCACACTAAAGATCAAATTTCAAAAAGAACTTAGCACCCTGAAGCTGATCGAATAGATCGTCAATCCTCGAAAGTGGATACTTATTATTCATGGTTAATTTATTCAATTGGTGGTAAGCAATATACATTTAGAGGGAACCATCCTTCTTACATAAGAAGAGAATAAGAGCCCCCTACGAAGACATACTAGGGTAGATAAAACCCTTGTTATAAAAGATCTTTCAACTGCTCCTTGTGTTTTTTTAACTCTGATGGAGCAATTATGTAAGGAGGGATAAAAATAGAATGAGTGTCCAAAAGAAGATCAATCCCAAAATCAATTTCCTTATCAAGAGGTACACTAGTAAGATCATTAGGGAACACCTCGGGGAATTCACAGATCATAGGGAGAATTTGGAAAGAAGGAGCTTCGGATCTAGAATTCTTAACATATACTAAGTTATTAAGGCACCTTTGGAAACCAATTTTGGGGATCTAAGATATGAAATAAACCTTTTCATAGGCACTAGGGAGATACCTTTGTATTCAATTACTGGCTCATTTAGGATATGGAAACTGGACTTTTTGATTCGATAATCAAGAGATGCATAGCACGAATGCAAGTAATCCATTCCTAAAATCATATCAAAGTCTAAAATGCCCGTCTCTATCAGATCCACCATGGTCTCCCTACCATGAACTGACATCACACAATACATATAAAATCTTTTATCCATAGTACAGTCACCCACCAGGGTGGATACTGAAAAAGGGTTCAAAATACACTCAGGATCAAACCAAAATAGATTTCCATATTAGGGGTCACATAAAGAGAGTATAACAGGGATCAAGTAGATAATAAACATCATAAAAAAAGAGTTTAAGCATACTAGTTAAAACATCGGGGGACGCCTCAGAATCCTGGTGAGTGGTAAGAGCATACAGATGATTCTGACCAACGCTAGAAGGAAAAGTAGCACACTTATGTACGGAAGTGGATGAAACAGAAATAGGAATCTTATTTTCCCCAAATGCAACCTTAGATAGACAATTCCTCTGCAGATGACTAGTCTTACCATATTTAAAGCACTTATTCCTCCGTTTCTCACAAAACTATGGTGTGTCTAACCATAAAATCTACAAAGAGGATATGATGGTGCTGACTGAGCCTCACTATCATATGTCTGGGATACTAGTTCTATAAACCCACTTTCATACTTAGAACGATGGTAACTTGACAACCTTAGATAAGGAGCACTAGCCATAAAGTAGGAACTAGAATTGTCCTACTTCTTCTTACACCACTTCCCACCATTTCTACCACTTTAATGCTGACCTCCACCCTGATTCAAATAGCAAACTTCATACTCTGCATTTTACTTAACTTCGCTTACTTCTTATTTTCTTCCTCTAATTATTGTATATACACTATAAGTATAGAAAAGTCCATATCCTTATTCAACAATGTAGCTTTGCTCTTCAAGATAAACTCACGGGACAACCCTGAAGAAAACTTCCTTATTCTAGCCTCACACTAGATACCAATTTAGGAGCATAATGCGATAGCTGATAAAACTTTAAGGCATACTCTCTAAAGGACATCCTTCCTTACTTTAAATTTAAAAACTCTGTGGCCTTAACTTCCCTCAACTCTTAAAGAAAAAAGCGATCATGGAAAGCACTAGAGAAATCATCTCGCAAGATAAACTCAACACCATCACCCCTAGTCTATTCCCACTCTTCATACCATTAGTATGCTACATCCTTAAACTAATAAGTTGTGAACTTTATACCCTCTATATTAGGAGCATGCATCATATGGAAGAATATTTCTATCTCATCAATAAAGTTCTAAGGATCTTTCTTAACTTTAGATTCAGTGAAAATAGGAGGAATCAACCTTATAAATTGTTAAACACTAGTGGGATTAGATGATTGAGCAATAGAAGCAACACACTCAGTCTGAGTGGCCATAAAGTAGGTAAGAAAATGAATTGACTGGCAAAACTCAGGATTAGACACATCAGCTCAAGGTGCTTGAGAAGGGATAGGGGGAACCAGTTGATCTCCCTCAAGGTAATCAAACTTTAACTTTATAGCTTGATATAGAACAACAAGAAAGGGAAACTTTCCAAAATGCCTCATCGCCTCAACCTTATAAATGTGATGTACTACACACCCATAAATGAAACACTACTTAACACGACTTTATTGGACCCTCAATGACACCAAACCTAGCTTTTATACTATCTTTGTCATGACCCAAACCCTGGCCTTGCCATAATGGGTATCTCAAGTACAGCATAGACCAGAGATTACCCCTACACCTGACTAAACAAAACCCAACATACCCCAATGTTGGATTAATTCGAAATATATAATAAGATAGTGTTCAATAGCATAATAAAATTATAATACATATCTATAACCAATGATCGGTGACCAACCAACCAACTTACCAACACCATCCTATAACCACAGTAGTCCAAACAAAGCCTTCTAACAATAAACCAAAGTAAATATCAGTAAAGTGTTAGGACATGTCCCCGATTATAGCCAAAAAAAATCTAAGCAGTCTTAGATATAAAAGACCAAAACATGAAATATAGTCTTCCATTGTATGGAAGTTCACCACTTTAATGTTGACTCATGAGTTGATCCTGAATCTTAATCTCTGAGCGGGAAAAGTAGAAGTCTGGCCAATTCCTAAATCGCATGGGGATACAATGTCTGAAGATGGTTAGGAAGGTGAAAACTAGCATGTAACTTGGATATAAGGATAACATGATGACATGATCAACAATTCAAAATCATTCAAAACCAATGCACATAATCGAATGCATAAACATATATATATATATATATATCATATGCTGGGATAAGGAGCGAGCTTTAACATACACTTTAAACTCTAGCTTGGATTATGTATTTCAATCATCATAATATGTACCCACGGTCTATATGGCCCCCAAATCTCACCCCCTAGTCGAGCCCTAACACATGTAGTCACATGAACCAGAGAATAATCTCATATATATATATGGAGGACTCAAACCTCCCAATTATATACTAAGGTGACTTAATCACCTGATCATATAATGATTTATGGGGGAATCAAACCTCCCTAATAATGAAATAATAATAAGGGGGACTCAAACCTCCCTGGTCACTCTGACCCCACATCGAAAAATGCAATTTCCAGTATCGATCACTCGGACCTCCACTTTCACAGCTCAACTGCATAACCCTTATTAAAGCCTAAAATAAAACAACTGTCACATATTCTCATTTATTGAAGCATCTCTCACATTAAGGCATACATTGTTGGTATCGTCATACCAACTACATTTGCAAGGTAATAAGAACATGACAAATAATTTCCATTAAGTTTGAGAAAAGAACTCCCTCTCTTTATTAATACAAGGTAGGAGAACACCGACTCCCTTTATTCATTAACCTAATCCATTGTGTTTAAAATAATTTTTATACCATGCAATAGTTCAAGAATAGTTCACTTTTACAAATTTCTATATTTCTCAATATTTAAACTAATTTCACATTATAGGGTTGGGGTCTCAACCATTTCAAAAGTTACAAGTTTGGGGAAAATCATAATTCTCTTGTTCATTCACCATACCCCTGCACCCATAAGTTCAAACCCATAATTAAAGCATGAATAATCATATGTAAACCATGAGAAACATTGTTATATTCATAAATATTCAAAAAACACCATCCTTATTTGAAAAACATCATAAAAATCTTATGAAAAATACTTTAAAATACATTGTTTTAACAAATTAACAATTATAGAAGAGTAACATGCCTTAAACACCGAAAAATTTGGATAGAAATCAACTCTTGAGCCCTTAAATGACCAACTTGATAAAACTCTAGCTTAACTTGCTTGAGGGAATTCGGAGAGCTTTTTAGAGTATTTGATAAGTTACCTAGATTTGTTTTTGAGTGGTAATAACACCCTAAATAGGTTATAGGACATGGATTTTAATTTGGGTAAAAAGGGAAATCTCTAGGATGCCCTTAACTTGAAATCTGGAAAAGTGCCGCCCTTTAACAACGGGTCAACCAGTGACTCATAGACTCTTTTTATGACTCATCACCAAAAGTCATAACTAAGAAAGTCTCTAAGAATTCCATACACTATTGTCCCTATGACTTAACTGGTATTACTCGTAATGCGACCTTATGACTCATAGGGTCTAGTCGTAGTAAACACAGAACCCAATTGGGTAAACACTGGACATTGTATGATTTGCACCCAATGACTTGTAACAAGTTCTTACAGCTCATAGTGAGACACTAATAGTTAGATAAGAAATTAGCTACTTAATTTCTAATTTGGTTATGATTCCATTCCAAAGACTCATCATGAGTCTTTATGACTCGTACTCTTAAGTCACACCCAAGATAAAAAATCAAATACCATTTAGTAGACACCTTACAAATGAGGTTACCTATCCGATCAATACACCCTACGACTCATCAGGTGAGTCACTGCCAGGGAAAAAAGCTCAGAACTTAAAAAAATTTCAAGGTCTATAAACCCGAGGCATTATAGTGTTTGAGGAAATTTTTGTATTTGTTGGAAGGGGTTTGGGGTCATTTGGGGACCTCAAGGTAATGATGGTATATGATATTGGCATTCCATGGAGATTATCCTTTGTGATATTAGCGTAGCACGGAGCCTACCCTCTATGATAATCCCGTGCCATGCTGATATGTTAATTTTATCTAGTTTTGTTTTTTCACTTGGGACGAGGGGATTTTGGTATTTTTACCCCATGTACAACCTTTAAACATAAAATAATCCTTTTTTGTTTAATTGTCAAAGATAAAAATCATCTATTCTCTCTTAAAACTCAAAACTCAAGAAAACTTAAGGATATTTCAAGAAATCACTACTCCGGCTCCAAAGTCCAAATTGACTTCTATGTCTCGTGTGTTTCAGGTATGTTTCTTTTAACTAAACTTAAATTTAACATTATGGAAGAATTAAACTGATTTTCATATGGTCTAAATTATGGGTTTAGAAATTTAGTTGAAGGATTTTGGTTGTTCTGATTGAATTACTTGTCCCATATTTTGAATTGATTATTCAAGCATTAAATTAATGTTTACTGAATTGATACATTACTTAAATAATTGGAATGGGGGACATGGATTTTCCTAAGTTGGATGAATTTTGTCATAAAATTGGCATTAACCTCAACCTACTTTTTAATCTTATTTTGAATATGGACAAATTGCATGGTTTAGCTTGCTTTTAAACTCAATGCGTTGCAGTAATATATAAATGGATATAAAAATGAATTTAGATGGCTTTGGTGGCCATGGTTTGGACTTTAATGGAACTTTAGAGTCAATGTGGTGATGTGAATTGGTTTGGCATGTTTAATCTAGCTGGTAAGCATATTGGTATAAGGACACCATAAGATAAATACCTTAATGAATAACTCCTGATTTAATGGTTGGAACTATGTACAAAGTGTATTAATTTGGGCTTAAAGAGGGTTGTGTATCTCACTATGAAGGTGTAAGTCTTGGGGGGACGAACACTGAAAATCATATTTGCTAATGTTGTCGATCTATATGACCATGTGCTTGATACACACTTGATATATAAATATATATATTTGGGACAGTTATTACCTAAGGTATCTTCATTTTTCCCTTGATTTTTCTTTGGTTCGTGCAACTAACACACACTAGGCCCTTTCAGTATGGGGAGCTAAACCCATATAGCCCATCAGTGGCTTTAGGACAATCAAGTTACATAGTCTAGGTTAATGGTTTTAAAATTCTCATATTAATGACCCTTACCTAGACTGGCATCCTATATATGGATATATGAATGTGTGCATATGGTTCTGATTAATTTTTGACATTGTATTATTTTGTCACTTTCCTTGAGTTACATACAGTACTTATCCCGCTCACCATCCTAGGAAGCTATGTTATTTCATGATGTAGGGCCTAAAGTCCTTTTTGTTGCTCCTACATAGCACTAGGTTGTTGAGCATGTTTATCGAGTTTCTATAAAGTGTTGAGCCTCCATCCTTGAAAGGCCTTATCATTTCATTTTTCTTTATTTATTGACTGAGTACTGTTGGATTATTTTCTTTGTTCATAGTCGAGGCATGTCCCAACTTAGGTGTTATTTTAGTTTTTAGAGGATTTCATGTCAAATTTTTGTTGTTTTGTTGATTTTGGATTCTTAGACCGTTCATCTGATATATTTTTTTACTACTATATTTATTGGCTTTCACTTTATTATTATTATAGTGCTCTTAAGGTTAGGCTAAAGGGGTAGTATCTGTTCCATAGTGGGCTTGGGATACTTGTAGGCCCTAGTCCAGGCTGTGAGAAGCTTGGTATTAGAGCACGGTATAAGGTTGTTAGGTGTCCATAGAAACATATGAAGTTAAGTTTTTTTTACAGGTATGTAGAATGCCATACTTATAAAGAGGATGCTATAAGGCATTTAGGAATGTTTCCCTTTCTTCTGTTGTATTTTGGGCTACAGAGTCTAGTGTTATATAACTTTTTAACTCCTAGCATCCTCACATTTTAGATCATGTATTTTAAAAGATCTGATGTTCATAGAAACTCTGTTGTCAACTCTATTCCACCTGAGGAGAATGTGGAGGGGACTCACCCTGTATATGGAGTGCAGACCCGATCTACGGTTCTTGCTCCTGATTATGCCAACCTATGTGGATTTCCATCTTTTTCTACTAGTACTCTTCGAGATTCATACTAGCAATACTTTTGCTCAGTAGCCTTATGGATATATCTCTAGTATATATTTTTTCAGTCTATTCATATGCTTACTCAGTTGGTTGTATCATAATCTCATTAGTCTGACAGTATTAGTAATATTGCTCATTCGTCTGAGGCCACTCGGGTTGGCTAGTTTATGAGGTTAAATCCTCAAACCTTTATAAACTCTAAGGTTAAGGAGGATCCTCAGGGGTTTATTGATGAGATAGGGAAAAGTTTTAGAATAATGCATGCTATTGGGGTAGAAGGTGTAGAGTTTTTTGTGTATTAGTTGAAGGATGTAGATTATCAGTGGAATAAGGAGTGGGAATCTATGTGGGGTAATGATACTACACAGGTAGTGTGGGATGAATTTTTTAGTGCTTTTTTATCACTTCTTTCCTCAGTACTTGAAGAAAACTAAGGTTAAGGAGTTTTCTAATCTAAAGTAGGGTAAGATGAGTGTGAAGGAGTATGCTTTGAAATTTCAGTATTTGGACCATTTTTCTCCAAAGTTGGTGTCTACCATGAGATCCTAGATGAGGAAGTTATCTTCTGGGTTGTACTGTGACTTGGTATTTATGCTATGTTTCTTTGGATTATAACACCCAAAAGGTCAATTTTCATTTTTCTATTGAGCTGATATTAGAATGGGAGGGTAGCTACTTAGTTCCCAAATGAAGGTTTATTTCCTATCTTAAAGCTCAGAAATTGATTTCAAAAGGATGTCTGTATAATCTTGTTTGGGTTATGGATTCTTAACTTAAAAGTAATTCTTCACAATTAGTCTCTGTGGTTAATGAGTTTCCTAAAATATTTCTCGATGATCTTCTTAGAATTCCTCCCAATAGGGAATGGATTTTGGGATTGATCTTCCACCGAATACTCATCCTATTTTCATTCCTCCTTATAGAATGACTCTAGCTAAATTTAAAGATCTAAAGGAGCAGTTAAAATATCTACTTGATAGAGGGTTCATTCATCCTAGTGTCTTTCCATGGGGTGTTCCTATACTTTTTATGCTAAAGAAGGATGGGTTCCTTCGGATGTGTATAGACTATTTTTAGTTGAATAAGGTTATAGTGAATAATAAGTAAGCTCTTCCTAGGATTGATGACCTTTTTGATCAGCTTTAGGGTGCTAGATATTTCTCTCAAATTGTTCTTCGTTCGATTTATAAGCATTTGAAAATTAGGGAGGTTGATATTCCCAAGACTACTTTCCAAACCTCATATGGTCACTAAGAGTTTTTGGTTATGTCATTTCGGTTGACTAATGCTTCGACTGTATTCATGGATATTATGAATCATGTTTTTAGGAAGTTGCTAGATTTGTTCATCATAGATTTCATTGATGACATCTTGGTGTACTCTAAAAGTGAGGAGGATCATGCTAATCACCTCCAAATTGTTTAGTAGACTATTAAAGACCATAAGTTATTTCCAAAGTTCTAAGTGTGAAGATTGGATAAGTGTTATTACCTTTCTTGGGCATTTCATTTTTAGGTGGGGGTCAAGGTGGATCCACAGAACGTTGAGGCATTTAAAAAATGGCCTTGACCAATAACTCCAACCGATATTAGGATCTTCTTGGGATTGGCTGGGTATCATAGGATATTTATGGAGAGTTTTTTTGTCTATTTCTGTTTCATTGATGAAGTTAACTTAGAAAAAGATTAAGTTTTTGTGGTTAGATACTTGTGAATGTAGCTTTGAGAAGTTAAAGGATAAGTTAACATCTACACCAAATTTGACCCTGCTCGAGGGTACTAATGGTTTTGTTGTGGTTTCTGATGTATCCTGTATGGGATTGGGTTGTGTCTTAATATAGTATGGTAAGGTTGTAGCGTACGCTTCCAGACAACTTAAGGTTCAAGAGAGAAACTACCCGAGTCATGATCTAGAGTTGGTGGCTGTGGTTTTTGCATTGAAAATTTTGTTCCATTATCTATATGGGGTGCATGTGTATATCTATTAAGATCACAATAGCTTGTAGTATTTGTTTACTCAAAAAAATTTAGATCTCTTGCAGAGGTAGTGACTCGAGCTACTCAAGGATTATGACATGATCTTGTACTATTATCTAGGTAAGGCTAATATTGTTGCTGATGATCTTAGGAGTTTATCTATAGGGAGCATTTCTCATGTGTATACACAAAAAAGAGGATTAGTGAAGGACATTCATATGTTGGCTAACTTGGGAGTTTATTTTTTGAATTCTGAGGATAGGGGAGTCATTGTTCAAGAAGTGGTTAAATCAACTTTTGGTGCTGGCTTTGGATCCCATACTTATGTAGATTAAGGATGATGTGGGTCAGTAAAAATTTATTGATTTTTAGATTGGGAGAGATGACACCTTGATGTATCAAGGTAGGTTATGCGTTCCTCATGTTGGTGGGCTGTGGGAAAGGATTTTTACTAAGGCTTATGAGCGTAGGTATAAAGTTATTTCGAGTTCAACTAAGATGTACCATAACTTAAAGGAAATCTACTGATGGAACAATAAGAAGAGAGATATAGCAAGCTTTATGGCTAAGTATATAATTTTTCAACAAGTTAAGGTTGAGTACTTAAGGCTGGGTGGCATATCTCAAGGGTTAAAGTTTTCGATGTGGATGTGGGGGATGATCAATATAGATTTTATTATGGGTCTTATATGGTCTCGCAATTAGTATGATTATATTTGGGTCATTGTGGATAGGATGACTAAGTTCGCTCACTTCTTGCTTGTAAGGACTAACTAATCGGTAGAGGATTATGCTAAGTTGTTCATTCAAGAGATTATGAAGTTGCATGGTGTGCCGGTGTCCATTATTTTAGATCAAGATACTCAGTTTTATTCTCACTTTTGGCCTTTTTTCCAGAAAGGTTTAGGTACACAAGTGAACCTTAACACTACTTTCCACCCTCAAATAGATGGGTAAAGGAAATGCACTATTCAGATTTTGGAGGATATGCTAAGGGCCTATGTAATTGATTTTTAGGGAGGTTGGGTGGATCACTAACCTATTATTGAGTTTGTATACAATAATAGTTATCACTTAAGCATTCAAATGGCCCCTTTTGAGGCTTTTTATGGTAGGAGGTATAGGTCTCCTATTGGATGGTTTGAGGTTGGTGAGATTACGTTGTTTGGTACTGACTTGGTTCACCAAGCCATGGAAAAGGTGAAAGTGATTAGAGAAATATTTAAGACTGCTCAAAGTCACCTAAAGTCTTATATAAATATGAGGAAAAGAGAGTTGAAGTATGAAGTAAGTGATTGGGTATTCATAAAGGTGTCTCCTATGAAAGGAGTCATGAGGTTTTGGAAGAAGGGGAATCTCAGTCCCCATTATATTGGACCCTATTAGATTTTGAGGAGAATTGGAAATGTCGCGTATGAGTTGGATTTTCCTATGAGTTTGGGCTCTATTCATTCTATTTTTATGTGTCTATGCTGAAAAAGTGTGTGGGTGATCCTTCCTTGATAGTGCCTGTTGAGATTGTTGGTGTCAAAGATTTTTTTGTCTTATGAGGAAGTTCCAATTGAGCTATTGGATAGGCCAGTTAGTAGATTGAGGACAAATGATATAACTTTAGTTAAGGTCCTTTGGAGAAATCAAAAGGTAGAAGAGGCTACATGGGAAGCTTAGGAAGATATGAAGTCCAAGTATCCATTCCTATTCACTATGTCAAAGAAAAGTGTTTAAGGTATGCGTTTCATCTTCCTCTTGTCACTTTTTGAGTTTGTCATTTGATTTAGGTGTGTTCTTGCTATTCTCATGCTAAAAGTGTCCTAACTCATCAATCGAGGATTATTGATCTTAAAGGGGAGATAAGATAAGACCCCTTACAATTTATATCATTTTATTTTTGACATTCCCACGTGTGTAATGTAAACTTTTGACTTGAAATGTGTTTTGGGATGTTAAAAGGGTGTTTGGGGGAAATTTTTGGATTTTCAAAAGGGGTTCAGGGTCATTATGGAACCCTAAGGCAGTGAGGGTCTACGATATTGGCGTGCCACGGAGGTTAGCCTCTGTGATATTGGCGTGACATGGAGGCTATCCTTTGCAATAATGTCGTGCCACGCTGATGGGTTAATTTTATCCATTTTTATTTTTTTCACTTGGGATGAGGGGATTCTGGTGTTTTAAACCCATGTAGGACCTTTAAACATAAAATAAGCCACTTTTCTTTAGTTTTTAAAGATCAAAATCATTCATTCTCTCTTAAAACTCAGAACTCAGAAAGCTCAAGGGGTTTTCGAGAAATCATTGATTTGGGCTCCAAACTTCAAATTGACTTCTAATTCTTGTGTATTTCAGACATGTTTCTCTTCCCTAAACTTAAATTTTGTATTGTGGCATGAACTAAATGGATTTTCATGTGATTTCAATTATGGGTATTGAAATTGTGTTAAAGGGTTTTGGTTGTTACTGATTGAATTATTTGTCCCATGTTTTGAATTAATTATTCATGCTTTAAATTGATATTTTTGGGACTGAATTGGTGTATTATTTAAATGGTTAGAATGAGGACATGGGTTTTCCCAAGTTGGATGAATTTTGACTTAGAATTGGCATTAACCTTAACCCACTTTATAATCTTGTTTAAAATATGGACAAATTGCATGGTTTAAATTGCTTTTGAACTTAATGCCTTGCATTAATGGATAAATGGATATACAAATGGATTTGGATGGACTTGGTGGCCATGGTTAGGATTTTAATAGAACTAAGGATTCAATGTGGTTATGTACATTGGTTTGGCATGTTTAATTTAGCTTGCACGCATATTGGTATGACGATACCAAGTGATAAATGCCTTGATAAATTACTCTTGGTTAATGGTTGGAACTATGTGCAAAATGTTTTAACTTGGGCTTAAAGAGTATTGTGTAGCTCACCGTGAAGGTGTAAGTCCTGGGGGGACAAACACTGGAAACTATGTTTCTGGCACATTAGGGTTCTATATGACAGTGTACTTGATATACACTTAATATATATATTTTTTGGATTACTATTACTCATTGTGGCTTTAGTTTTCCCTCGGTTTGTGTGGCTAAATGCAATGACGCCCTTTCAACAGGGGATCTAAACCCATATAACCCATAGATATATTTAGAATGGATTAAGCTATATATTCCAAGATAATTATTTTAAAACTCTCATGCTCATGACCCTTACCCTATCCCGACATCCTATATATGTTTATATGAATGTGTGCATGTGGTTTTGACTGATATTGGACATGGCATTATCTTATAACTTTTCCTGAGTGACGTGCAGTGCTATTGTAATACCTCAAAAATCCAAACCAATGTTAGAGCCGTGTTTCAAGATTATGCATGGTAAATTATGGTTGTTTGGTAGTTTATGAGTGAGTTTGATGTATACTAAGGTCTCAAATAACTCCCAACTATTTGACAAATCAAGATATTCCTTACCGATTGAGTTTTCGGGAAGAATGTTGCTTTAGTTAACTTTACACGAGCATATCTTTTGTTCTACTTAGAATTTTCCATCTCAAGACCCACAAAATTCTAGGAAATTAACTTTCCAATGATACTAATATCACCTAAATCCAATACTCGGTTGAGAAATTTTGGCACTTTTAGTGATAAATAGTAGCCGAACGCAATAGAACCGCATCGCGAAGATGGCCAAAATCACGTTTGTCCTTTTCCAGTGGGCTACCACGATAACACCGCATTGCGCCAAAGGAAATTTTTACGTTCAGTGAGGCACCATGATGGAACCACATCATGCCAAGGTTTCGGTTTGGAATTATCCATTTCCAGTGGCACAACGCGATAGGACCGCGTCACGCCGTTGGACAAAATGAGGATTGTTCCTTTTCCAGTGGACCAACGTGATTGCACTGCATCGCGCCGAAGGCCACAATCGGGATTTTGAGTTATAACTTCGAGTTTTAAATTCTCAAGGGCATTTATGTTGTTTCCCTTCATCTTATTTAGTCTAAATCACGAGATTTAAGTCCTAAGAAAGCATTATTTGTTCATTATTTCATAATCCTCTCAAATTATAGTAGCCCTATTTTAAGAAACAAACCCTAACTCATCCAATATTAATGATCAAGCTTCAAGAATTAATAAAAGTTTTTCTCAATTTTACTAACTAAGGTATGTTAAATGTTCAACCATGGGTCCCTTTCACCCATAGAGTCCACGTATCCAATGTTAAATTCAAAGTTGTGATCTTTACTAGTAATTGTGATTTTAACTATGAATTCTCATGAATTGAACTCTATACCATTTTTACATGATATTGTTGCTGTTATCAAACCCCACACATTTGAATAATGTTATTTACTGATTTAAACCATAGTTAATGATGTTGGCGTTGAAATCATGCTATTACTACAAGCTTTGAACTCTTCCCAAGCTTAGCTTACGCTATGCATAGCAAGTGTTTGATAAAATGCCCATAAGAATGAATTCTGAAAAATGCTTTCATATTGTGTCCCCAAAGTTTTAGTACTATTTTACTATTATTATTATCAAGTACTGGGTGTTATGAATACCTGAAAACATAGTTGTTTACTTAGTCTTAGTATCTTCAGAAAAGTTTCCGACATGTTATGAGCAATATCAGTTCAAAAATTATCAAGATGAGTTAAACTTGAGCAGTTCAGTATTTTGAGTCAGTTCAATTGGGATAAAGATTTAGCACTGAGTGAGTGTCGGGATGGGGACTTTCTAATAAATTATGTAGAGAATTAGTAGCAGTCCCGGACTCTAGAAGTACATAGTCAGCGTAGGATTTGAGGAGTCAACCGTCAGTTCAGGCTTGACTATCTTCGAGGGGTCACCGTCAGTTTAGGCTTGACACCCTTAATCCTCTGGGATAGCATTTTAGTGGATCCACATAGCCAGTGTTAGTACCCGTGGCACTGTACTAACACCCTTCCAACTGGGGTCACAGGTTGGACCCCAATTTGCTCATTGGGGCATGTCGGTTAGATGATAGCTCCCACAGTCTCAGTCCAGTCCGCAATAATTCAATTTTAGTTTTGCTTGACTATAGCTTATAGATATCAGTTATTCATTTAATAGTACTTAGCATTTTAGTTTACAGATTATATTCAGAACATATTTTATGCTTGGTCATGAATTCTCAGTATTTACAGATTTTATGCATTTTATTCAGTACTTTATGCTTTTCATTCACTCAGTTATTAATCCTATTCATGAAACCATGTATATCATCCTACCTCATTTAGCATACCAATATATTCAAAGCACTGATTGTATACTCGTTTATTGCACTATGTTGTATCATATCATAGGTTCTAACGCTCAGTTCCCGGATCACGCATAGACATTCCTGAATTCTAGCTCCTCATATTTTGAGGACGTGGTTTATTTATCTCAGTTATTTCATTAGCTCAGTATTTTCCCCTCAGACGATGTTGGTTGGGGATTTGTCCCATCAGCCTCACAGTTAGTTAGTTTAGGCTTTTCAGACTAGTACAGACAATCAATCAGTTTTGTTATTATTTTATTAGTTTTTGATAGTTGTTTCCAGCAGTTGTTTTCCAGATATATGATCCAGTATTGATTTTAGTTGCTAAAACCTTATGGATTATCAGTTGTTCTTCCATATATGCTATTATCTTATTCAGTGCTCACAGCAGGTACCAACTCATGGGTTAGCTTGTGGTCCCTCGGAATTGTAAGTACCGTGTGACTCCTAGGGTATACTCTCGGGGCATTACAGTTTATCCCACTGACCGTCCTAGGATGCTTCATTATTTCATAATGTAAGGTCTGAAGAATTTTCTATTGCTCCTATGCAATGCTAGGTCATTGAGCATATTTATCGAGTTGCTGTGAAGTGGTGAACCTCCATCCTTCGGAAGGACTTGTCATATCATTAATATTTTTTATTGATTTAGTCTTGTTGGATTATTTTCTTTGGTCATACTTAGGGGCATATCCCGACTTAGGTTTTATTCTTGTTTTTAGAGGCTTTCGTGGAC
Organism: Capsicum baccatum var. pendulum; assembly: GCA_030864225.1. Classification (NCBI taxonomy): domain Eukaryota; kingdom Viridiplantae; phylum Streptophyta; class Magnoliopsida; order Solanales; family Solanaceae; genus Capsicum; species Capsicum baccatum. The sequence goes on from CM061560.1 coordinate 167,549,242, forward strand.
AACTTTGGGTTGGTTTGTTGATTTTGGATTCTTAAAACTTCCATATGATATATTTTCTTTTATTATGATCGTTATTGTCTTCCGCTTTATTATTATTATTGTACTATTAAGGTTAGGATAAAGGGGTGATCTCCAGTCAATGGTAGGCTTGAGATACCCGTCATGACTAGGCCATGGTTTAGGTCGTGACATAATATTGGAGGTACTGCTAGCTTATAATCCATATCCTCATTAGTATGAAGGATTTCAACAGGTCTAATATACCTGGGGCTAAGCTTGCCCCTCTTGCCGAACCTCATCATTCCCTTCATGGGCTATACACAAAGAAAGACATGATCGCCAACACTGAATCTCAAGGCAAGAAGTCTACTATCCACATAGTGCTTCTTCCTACTCTGAGCTACTTTATGTTTATCCTGAATGACCCAAACTCTATTGAAAGACTCACAAAGAAAGTCCATACCTCGAGGTCTAATCTCCAAAACATCAAACCAACCAATTGGAGAGAAATGAACCCTACCATACAAAGCCTCAGACAAAGTCATCTCAATACTAGAATGGTAGTTATTAGTATACTTTAAATCTGACAAAGCTAGATGTTGGTTCCACTAACCACCAAACTCTATCACACTAGCATACATCATATCCTTCAAAAACTGAATAGCCCTGTCTGACCGACCATCGGTTTGAGGGTGAAATGCTTCTATAAGATCAATTTGAGTTCACAACTCCTCTTGAAATGTCTTCTAAAAGTGAGATGTGAATACTAAACCTCGGTCCGAGAAGATAGACACCGACACACCATGAAGATGAACTATCTCATGAATATAGATATGGGCCAACCTCTCAGCACTAAAAGAGGCCTGAACTAGAATGAAATGAGCAGATTTGGTCAATTGATCCACGATGACCCAAACACTATCAAAACTATGAGAAGTACGAGGCAACCCAGTCACGAAGTCCAGAGTGATCCATTTCCATTTCCACTACGGGATGGGTAACCTTAAAAGAAGAGCACTAGATTTCAAATGCTCGGCCGTCACCTGCTGGAAAGACAAGCAAAAAGCTACGAAATCTGGTACATCCTTCATCATACCACCCCACCAGTAATGTTATCTCAAATCACGATACATCTTAGTCACTACAGGATGGATAGAATGCCTTGAACAATGAGCCTTCTCCAAAATCAATATTTCCCAATCACCCACTCTTTACACATAAACTAATCCACCAATCCTCAAGACACCATTTGGATCAATCAAGGCTTCCTTAGCCTCACCACTCAACATCTTTCCCAAATCACTCTCAGCCTAACATCATCAAAATAATGATCTAGAATCTACTCCATTAAGGAAGACCTAGCCTCCACAAATGCCAAAACTCACCCGGGTGTCAAAATATCAATCCTAGCCATCTGGTTAGACAAAGACTAAACCTCCAAGGCCAAAGGCCTCTCCTGAGTCAAAAGATGTTCCAAGATACCCATGCTAGTCGATTTTCAGCTCATGGCCTTTGTAACTAAATTAGCCTGGCCTAGATGGTAGAGAATAGTCAAGTCATAATCCTTAAGAAACTAAAGATAATATCATTGCCTAATATTGATATCTTACTGGGTGAAGAAATTATGAAGGGTAGAATGATCCAAGGAAATCTTACATCGGACTCTATACAATTAGTGCCTCCATAACTTCAAGGCAAAAACAACTGCACACAACTCCAATTCATGGGTAGGGTAATTCTTCTCATGGGTCCTCAACTAATGAGAAGCATAAGCAATAACCTTACCCTCTTGCATACACATAACACCTAACCTAACACTAGAAGCATCACAGAAGATAGTAAAACCCATGCCCTCCATAGGCAAAGTCAAGATAGGGGCTAAAGTCAATAAATCCTTTTGCTTTTGGAAGCTCACCTCATAAGTATCAGACCACTGAAAAGTAATCCTCTATTAAGTCAACTTGGTCAATGGAGCTGCAATAGATGAAAAACCTTCAACAAAACACCAATAGTATCCCGCTAAACTACAAAAACTCCAAATCTCTATAGGATAAGTAGGCCTAGACCAATCCCTAACCTCTAGAATCTTGATCGGATCAACCATAATACCATACTTAGTCACCATATAACCTAACGAAGAAACAGACTCCAACCAAAACTTACACTTGGAGAATGTAGCATACAACTTCTCATCCCTCAGTCTCTAAAGCACATTATGTAAATTCTCTGTATGATAGGCCTCACTATTGGAATAAACCAAAATATAATTTATAAATAAAATGACAAAAGAGCCGAGATACGATCGAAACACACAATTCATCAACTCCATGAATCCGGCTGGGACATTGGTCGACCCAAAGGACATGACCAAGAGCTTATAATGAATGTACCAAGTCTTAAAATCTGTATTTAGAATATCCAAAGCTCTAATCCATAACTAGTGATACCCTCATCTCAAATCAATCTTCAAAAACACCAAAGAACCTTAAAGCTAATCAAACAAATCATCAATATATAGAGAGAATACTTACTCTTAATTATCACCTTGTTTAACTACCAATAACCAATACACATACACATAGACCCATCTTTTTTATTTACTAACAACACAATAAAACCGTAAGGTGATAAACTAGGTCAGATAAATCCTTTATCCAATAACTCCTGCAACTGATCTTTTAATTTCTTCAACTCTGCTGGGGCCATCTTATAAGGAGGAATAGGAATGGGATTGGTGCCCAGCTTAACATCAATAGCAAAGTCAATATCATGATACAGAGGCATACTATGAAATTCTATAGGGAAAACATCCACGAATTCATACATTATATGAATAGTGAATAAGGTGAAGCAACACTAGTATCACGATTATAAGCCATATAAGATAAGCATCCCTTTTTAACCAAACAGCAAGCCTGAAGAAAAACTATAACTCTCTCAGGACCCAAATTAATTATACCTTTCTAAGCTATTCTTGGTATACCTGATGAAGCTAAAATCATGATCGAAGCTTAATAATCTAGACAACATGATAAGGAGCTAACCCATCCACGCCTAATATACCATATCTAATCCAATCAGATCTAACCAAGTCTCATACCTAGAAAAAGTCAAAAAATATGATTGGTACACTTGATCCACCACTAAAGAATTTTTTTCAGGGGTAGATACACGGATTGGCATCGTAAGATACTCACAAGCGTAATCTAAACCCAAAGTAAAATATGTAGTCACAAAGAGAAACGTCGATCCTAAATCAATAGTGATGATAGGCGAATTTACGCGCCTATATCAATATATTTAGCCCATATTTTAGCCTAGTTTTGAGAACTAATTATCTATTTCATACACTTTTAGTCCTTTTTCCTGTAAATGAGCTAACAAACATGATTAGGAAAGTTTCAGGTATAAATGATGCAAAATACAGCATTTTATGGCTTACTTGACGCAAAAGAAAGCTCACAAACGAAGTGGAAAGGAGCTGGACGCCTAAAGGACCAAATCTGCTGCATGGAAAATCTGTCCCGGGCTAAAACAACATTTCTGAAGACTCTGGGGACCTGGACCAAAACTGCTGCATGGAAAATCTGTCCAGGGCTAAAACAACATTTCTGAAGACTTTGGGGACTTACAGACACAAAGCTGGATTTTGACAATGATACATTAACCTAGTACAATTGGGTTATGTATTTCATTAGTTTATTTGGATTAGGAGAATGTTACATTAACCTAGTACAAATGGGTTAAGTATTTCCTTAGTTTAGTAGGATTTGGTTATTTATTTCATTAGCATAGTAGGAGTAGGATAGGAGTATTATAAATACCCTATCATGCTAGAGATTTTAATCAAGTCCTCCCTTAGTGGAGGCAACTCCTCTCTAAAATCAAGAAATTCATTCTTAAACTATTAATTTTCTTCCATCTCTCTCATCTTCCACCACAAACATTCAACTCTTAAATTCCACAACAAGAGAATCGTTACTTGCTACGGAATCACTAAAATCACACGCCAAACACCTACTATTCACGCCATCCACCATGCAAAACGTGATATCCTTCGCATTCATGGGTAACTAAACCTCTTAGTTGGGGTTATGGAAGCCGAATGAGTTACTATCTATTGCTATGAGCTTGTGAGTTCAAGACACGTATATTGCTTATATCATTATTCTCTTCATCTTAAATCTACATCCTTTGCGGTTCAAACACAATAACACGCCATTCTAACATCTAACCTGTTCGAGAGAAAGGTTATTTGTCTAGAAAAGAAGACGCATAGACCAACGCCAGTCTAACATTTAACTTGTTTGAGAGAAAGGTTATTTGTCTGGAAAAGAGATAATGTCAAGGTAGTAGGACACCCTTTCCTATTAAAAAGCTAGTGCCGTAACTGGACTAACCTCTTGGAGAATTTGTACCGCTAGACACACTTTAAGCTCGAGAGAGTTAAAGTGAAATAGTCCTTGTTTAGGTCGAGAGACGCTTGGATTTACCATCGACTACAATTCTCTATAAGCAATTGCATGTCAAGACTCTACACACTCATAGCCAATAGAGACGTATACCTCAGAAGGTGGACATAATCCCAACGCTTCAATTCTCATTGTTTACAACCAACGTGACAATCTTTCTCTTTTTACTTTATTATTTTCAGCTTTTATTTCATTACTTTGGTTACTTATTACAATCCCCCCTTCTTACGAGACTTGCACCAAAAGTCTATTAATTTGCTTACTTGTTGGCCAAGCTATTCCCTGTGGGATCGACACCCAACCCAGGTTGGGTTCTATATTTGCTATCGACCGCTTTACACTCCTACGAGAGCTGTAGATTGAGCGTTATCAAAAATTGGCGCCGTTGCCGGGGAATACGAGTGTCAATCAAGTTCGTGATAATTACTAGACCCTTTGGTCAAAGATTCTCGTACTTTTACTTTTAGTTGTTTTTTTTTTTTTTTTTTTTTTTTTTTTTTTTTTTAGGTTTATTCAGTGCATCAATGGAGGCACAACGTGAAATTGAAAGGATGGCTGCTCAAGTGCATCAACAAAATATTGATAACCGTAGGCGAGCAACAAATCCTGACGATGAGGACGATCTGGACGGACCTGGTGCCACCGGAGCTATTATTCTTTCGCCATTGGCACCCGGAGCAAAGTTTAATATCACTAGCGCCATGATTCAGCTTTTACAACTCAAGGGATTATTTGGTGGACTAGCAGGCGATGATCCGAATATGCATCTGATCAACTTTATTTCTACATGCAAGTCATTCGACAATCCTGGCGTTGGACAGAATGCAATTCGATTACGTCTATTTCCATTGTCTCTGTCTGGGGAGGCAACTATGTGGTTGAATGGGCTGACTCCTGATTCTATTACTCATTGGAGGCAATTGAAAGACGCTTTCCTAGAAAGATTCTTTCCGCCATCCAAAAAAGCACAATTGAGAGATGAAATCAGCAACTTTCGTCAGCTTCCCTCTGAAGCTCTCCACGAAACATGGGAGAGGTTCAAAACGAAGCTAATGCGATGCCCAAACCATCATATGACCAATGTCCACTTGATGGAGATATTATACAGAGCTTTGAATTCGGTGACTAAGCCAGTGGTTGATAATGCGGCAGGTGGATCATTTATGAACCTCACCTTTGTGCAGGCAAGCCATATGCTAGATCGGATGACAAAGCAAAGTAGAGCTTGGCATACCAGGGATTCTGAGGTAACAAGCCCCACTTTATCTTTTGGCATGACTGCAGAGCAGAGGAAAGACAAGAGGATCGTGACCAAGACATGGCTCACATGAAAACACAATTGGATCTTCTGACAAAGCACTTATTATCAGGGAAGATCGAAAAAGTGAAAGCTGTAGCGCTAACAGGAAGATACGAATCTGATTCTAAAGAGGAGGCCAACTACTTGAACAATCAGGGGGGTTTCCATGGGAATGCCCAAGGAAACCAAGGTCGGAACTATTATGATAAATATGGAAGCAAAGACCAAGGTAGTTGGAAGAACAAAAATGAAAAGAGTGGTTTGTACGTTCCCCCTGGTAGACGTGATACCACCACATCTAATTCTGGGAGTATGGAAGACATGATGGCTAAGTTATTGAAAGGAGTGGAAGCAACGAGCGCAGGAGTTAAGGAGGTGATTGACGATTTGGCCTCCATGAAGCAATTAGTTGATTCTCATTCCACTTCTATCAAGCAACTAGAGCAGCAATTCAGCCAACTTTCAGCAGCATTTAATCAAAGAAAGGCTGGCACTTTACCTAGCGATACTGTGCAAAACCCAAGGAATGATGGGTCATGCATGGCCATAACTACCAGAAGTGGTAAGGTGCTGGAAACTTCAGCAAAAGGCAAACAAGTGGTTGACGAAGTGGTACGGTTTGATATATGCAAAACAATGAAGCAGCCCAGCGATATGAATGAGTCATCTGTAGCTGATGTTCATTATGAGGATATGAAAGCATTATCTATAGAGAAACAACCTACTGTTGAGCCATTGTCTGCTGTGCTACTGAAAGTTGAGCATGAAGATAATGTAGGTTATGAAGAACTTATGAGTGCTCTAACAGAAATAAAGTCTTATACTCCTAAGAAACCGGATTGTGAACTCAAGAATCGACCAACAGCGAATACTCCCTTTGACGAGCCACCAATGCTAGAATCGCAAGAGCTTCCCGATTATCTAAGGTATGTGTTCTTGGAAAGTAGAAATATACATCCGGAGAGAGCAGATGATTTAAGTGAACAGCACGTAGAAGCTCTCATCTCTGCTCTGAGGAGATAAAAGAGAGCTATGGGTTGGACTATTGATGATATAATTGGTATCCCTCCTGAGGTATGTATGCACAAGAGTCATATCGAAGAAGATTGCATGCCTACAAGTAAGTATCAGCGTCGTCTGAATCCATTCAGAAAACGATGCCCCATCTATCTCGATGAAGTCTAAGTAATCGAGATAGCTATGTCGTGCCGCGATAATAAATCAAGCGCTTGGTGGGAGGCAACCCATCGTACTAATCGTTTTCATTTGTTTGAGCAAATATAGGTGCAAGAAAGATGCAACGAGGAGATTGATTTCAATTGACGATTTGGACGCATTGTATGGTAAAGTTGGTGAGTTAGGAATGGTGATGCATAAGGTTATGGATTGAGCCTTTTCCTTGTCAAAATAGGCATCGAGAAAGGCTAGGCCTTGGTAAAAATAGGCCACGAACGATGCACAACCTATTCTATCGCCTAAGGACTCGGAATCTAGTGTGCAATACACTATGCGCCGCCTATTCCTAGGTGTGCTTTTGACTATGCGCCGCCTATGCTATGGCATTTGAGATACTGAGACCAAATGCCATACCATATGCGCCGCATATGCCTAGATATGCCATACCATGTGCGGCGCATATGTCCCATTATGCCATGGACAATGCGCCGCATATACATGTGTTATGCCGAGGGATATGCGCCGCATATAGGGTGATTTTGTCCCCAAATCCGATTGTAAATGGGTCATAACCCGACCCATACTCCTCCTATATAAAGGGGACTTGGTTTTTTATCACAAACACATTAGAAGTAACCCTAAAGGCGCCGCATATCATCCCAAATCCTCTCAAATTTTTCTTCCTTTGTTCTTCCAATCCACAACAACTTCTCCACAATCTTCAAGCAAGTAAGTACTCTCTTATTCTTCATTTATTTATCGTAAGTACTACGTTGCTATGCTTATTATAAATTGCTAAATCATATAAGATTATTGGTGATGTTCATGTGTTTGAATTGTTGTTGCATAATCATGTGAGTGAACATATACGTAGGGAATTCTTGACTTATTTCCGACTTGAATTTGGTTTCAATAGCATTGTTATGATAGTTGCTGAATAGATATGGCTATGAATATTGCTTAAGAGTGTTGTTTGGATGCTTACATGTTAGACTATCCCGGCCATCGGGATAAGATTATAGTACCTATCGACTTAGGAGGTTGTGCTTGTTGTAAGAATAACGATTCCATGTGGTAACCCCTATGTCGTAGTGTTGCTATATCTACCATGAAAGTAGTCCAATGGCTGCAAATAAGTGATACAATGCTGATTTTCTTGTTGGAATACAATCCTAAAACGTATGTCGACGAAATCTGAGTAAATCGACTACGTTCACCTCGCTGATTTGTGCAACAAAACTAAGTGTGGGGTGGTACCCCTAGTACTTGCTTATAGATTGTATCAAGTGCGATTGTGCTTCAACTAACACTATTTCTAGTCTCAGGTACAATGGCACCTAAAGCGAGACAAGGCAAGGAGAAGGCTACCACCTCCCAAAAGGGCAAAAAGAGAAGTTGCAAGGACCAAGGAGAACCCTCCTCGCGGCAAATACCCCGACTCACGCTTGGAATTAAGTGGGATACTTATGAGGAACTTCTAAGGATGACGACTCTGATGATGATTCCAATGCAAGGGGTATAACCCCAGACATAGAGAATAAGTCCGACCAACCAGGTTCCTCGTATTTATTTTCCACTGAGGACAGTGTCCCGTCTAAGTGTGGGGTGGCATTGCATGCTATACTTCTCTGTTTGCACCTATGTTTGTTTGTTTACTTTGTTTATTTTAGTCCATTTTTTTTGTTTGACGTTTTTTTAGGAGTAAAATTTTTCTAGCTTCGCATGAAATTATTTTGATAGGCAGCATGAGATTATAACAAGAGTATGTGTTACAATTAAGACTATTGAGACGTTTAGGCTCTAGTTGTGACTCATTATGTGATATTGTGTGATTCAATTCCTTCACTTGTTGGGTCAAGAGTCTATATTACTACCAATCAAGTCGACCATGTGCCTTGTGTGTGTGAGATAATAGTATATTCTATGTGTGTGGCTGATGCTAGAACTTGCCAGGTATGTATGCAAAGCGAAAATAAGGAGTGTAAGTTAGGATATGATTTAGGCATTTCTTTGGCAACCTATATTTGTTTACCATCAGTTTTACCTACCCATGGACATCATCCTAGTCAAACCCTTTTGAGCCTTTAGCCTATTTCTTTGACAACCTTGTATGTAAGCCTAATCTATTTCTTTCAAGACCATAATTTGATCCAAATTCCTAAGTGCTTTAAAGTGAATAAGTCATGTGACAACATAAGAGGAAATTGGGTGAGTATGATGCTTTAAATTCTAAAGGTTCTTGAAGGTGTTATGAAAAAGAAAAAAAATGCTATCATAAGAGGTACGTTGTGAAAAGAAAAAGGACAAGAAAGCTGAAAAGTGAGTTGTGCTTAAAATTGAAAAACAAAAGATGATAACAAGGGTGGAAAAATAAAATAAAGAAAGGTTGAAAGAAAAAAGTGTCAATGATACAATGTGATGTATTAAAGTGCTTAGGAACTTAGTCACTATTTCTGGCCAAAATAGTTGATCCTACCCGTCCCTTAGCTTACGTTACAACCATCAAAAGACCTACTTGATCCTAATCTTAGCATTCTGACATTTAGTAGAGTACTACATTAAGGGCAAGCCTATGGTCATCAGTTGCTACATATGAATTCTTTGTGAGAGTGAGTGCAAGGATATTTTGATACCCATGTTTGAAAATATGCTATACTTGTGAGTGATTATGGGTACTATATTGTGAGACACACATGGTTGATGAGTTTTGGATAGTTGTATATGATTCTATGTACCTTAACGTTTGCATGCGAGTTGATCACCATCACGAGTCTATGCTTGAGGTTAAATTGTTTCTACTTATAATCGGAAAGCTACTCTTCGTTGATAATTGTTGTGCTTGTCTTGAAGAATGTTTTGTGTTGTTTCTGTAAAAACCTTAAGTCAATGCTTAGAAGGACATGATATGTTGTTCGAGGACGAACAAAGCTCTAAGTGTGGGGTGTTGATGATAGGCGAATTTACGCGCCTATATCAATATATTTAGCCCATATTTTAGCCTAGTTTTGAGAACTAATTATCTATTTCATACACTTTTAGTCCTTTTTCCTGTAAATGAGCTAACAAACATGATTAGGAAAGTTTCAGGTATAAATGATGCAAAATACAGCATTTTATGGCTTACTTGACGCAAAAGAAAGCTCACAAACGAAGTGGAAAGGAGCTGGACGCCTAAAGGACCAAATCTGCTGCATGGAAAATCTGTCCCGGGCTAAAACAACATTTCTGAAGACTCTGGGGACCTGGACCAAAACTGCTGCATGGAAAATCTGTCCAGGGCTAAAACAACATTTCTGAAGACTTTGGGGACTTACAGACACAAAGCTGGATTTTGACAATGATACATTAACCTAGTACAATTGGGTTATGTATTTCATTAGTTTATTTGGATTAGGAGAATGTTACATTAACCTAGTACAAATGGGTTAAGTATTTCCTTAGTTTAGTAGGATTTGGTTATTTATTTCATTAGCATAGTAGGAGTAGGATAGGAGTATTATAAATACCCTATCATGCTAGAGATTTTAATCAAGTCCTCCCTTAGTGGAGGCAACTCCTCTCTAAAATCAAGAAATTCATTCTTAAACTATTAATTTTCTTCCATCTCTCTCATCTTCCACCACAAACATTCAACTCTTAAATTCCACAACAAGAGAATCGTTACTTGCTACGGAATCACTAAAATCACACGCCAAACACCTACTATTCACGCCATCCACCATGCAAAACGTGATATCCTTCGCATTCATGGGTAACTAAACCTCTTAGTTGGGGTTATGAAAGCCGAATGAGTTACTATCTATTGCTATGAGCTTGTGAGTTCAAGACACGTATATTGCTTATATCATTATTCTCTTCATCTTAAATCTACATCCTTTGCGGTTCAAACACAACAACACGCCATTCTAACATCTAACCTGTTCGAGAGAAAGGTTATTTGTCTAGAAAAGAAGACGCATAGACCAACGCCAGTCTAACATTTAACTTGTTTGAGAGAAAGGTTATTTGTCTGGAAAAGAGATAATGTCAAGGTAGTAGGACACCCTTTCCTATTAAAAAGCTAGTGCCGTAACTGGACTAACCTCTTGGAGAATTTGTACCGCTAGACACACTTTAAGCTCGAGAGAGTTAAAGTGAAATAGTCCTTGTTTAGGTCGAGAGACGCTTGGATTTACCATCGACTACAATTCTCTATAAGCAATTGCATGTCAAGACTCTACACACTCATAGCCAATAGAGACGTATACCTCAGAAGGTGGACATAATCCCAACGCTTCAATTCTCATTGTTTACAACCAACGTGACAATCTTTCTCTTTTTACTTTATTATTTTCAGCTTTTATTTCATTACTTTGGTTACTTATTACAATCCCCCCTTCTTACGAGACTTGCACCAAAAGTCTATTAATTTGCTTACTTGTTGGCCAAGCTATTCCCTGTGGGATCGACACCCAACCCAGGTTGGGTTCTATATTTGCTATCGACCGCTTTACACTCCTACGAGAGCTGTAGATTGAGCGTTATCAAATAGCACAGATAAAAATTCAAAATAAGTATGGACAATGTATGTGATGACATCATCAAAGTCCTTTATCTCTAGCCTGGTTGGTATAGCATAGCATTGACCACATCCAACACCTGATAGGGTAGTCCTTCAACCACCACCACGGGCACCATTATCTCTTCATCTCGCACCACTAGTAGAACCTCTAGCTCTCATATCTGATTAGAAGTAGCTTTGAAAACTCAACAGGGACAGTTCTTGGACACATGGCCATCCTCATCGCACACAAAGCAAACCTTGTGGCCCAACTTAAAAGAAGGAAGTATGGCTGAGCTAAGATGACCAATTAAAGCTCTTAAGCCAAAAGACCTATTAATTGAACTCTAAAATTCTACCTGCATTGGTCTACCATGATGCCCGTAAAAGCCTCTAGAATCTCAACCTCAAAAAGTAATCTCTGAACCTGCACTGATGGCACACTTTCTTGGCGCCTACCTGAGATGCGCAAAGAACAGACCTAATCATCTTAGAATGATCCATAATACTCTAAAATGATGCCTCATACACTACTATATGAGTCGTAAAAAGCTGAAGAGAAACATCCATCCTCTTTATGAACTTTTAAATCTTCTTAAACGCAGTGGTAATATTGGTATAACAATATCTAGATAAGGCATGGAAATATTCCTCATACTCTTCATCAGTCATGGATCTCTGCTCCAAGCAATTAAAATTGTCTCTTATTTGATTCCTCAAATTGAAAGGTATAAACCTATCCAAAAAGGCCTTTGTAAATTAAGCCCAAGTCATCACTAGCAAACCAAGAGGTCGACAACCAATAAGTGACCTCCACAATCTCTGGACGTATCTCTCAATTGATAAATACAATAATTAACCCATGCAACTCATACAAACTAAGGTTATGCAACTTCTCACAACAATCCATTAAGAACTCATAGGAATCCTGGCCTACAACACTACTGAACCTAGGAGGACCAAAACGAGTAAATCTTCTAAACATTTTCTGATCCTTAAAAGACATAACCATACTCAAAATAATAAGAGGCATAGTAAATCTGGATGGCTGATAATCCATATGAGGAGGCATTATAGAAGATGATTGAACTCCAGATCTTGAAATACCATATTCAGATACTAGCACTAAATAAGGAACCACATTCAGAGCCTATAGAGTACTATAACTAAATGTCAGTATAATAGAAGGATCCACAGTCAAAATTAAAAGGGCACCATAAGAAGATTCTGGTATAGACGAATGTATGATACTCAGAGTTGGAGGAATACCAGGTTCTCTGTTAGGAGCACTCTCCAAATGAGAATAACTAAATCAACGAAACCTTAAAGACTAGGGTACAAGAACTTTGTGGGACTAGAGTAGGCCCCATAACTCTAATATGCTCAACCTGCAGCTCGAGGGAGAGTCCTCTAATGCTATCTCTGGGTAGGGCAGATCCTCATGCCCATCCTCTATGTTGAATCTAGCCATGACTTATAACTCTCCCTCTAGATTGGGCTCTCTTCTCAAATAATGTATCCACATCTCTAGCCTCACTAGATGTAGTCCTTGCCATCTGCGCTGAAAAGAGTAAAATATAACTTAGGATATAAGGTATGAAAGATACACCTGATATAAAATAAAATAAGGGATGTTTTCTAAAGAAATATTATAGCCTCTCGACGATAGATATAGACGTCTATGTGCTAATCCGCATGACATATTTAGATACCCTATTCTTACATTATTAAGACCAATGAACCAGGCTGCTCTGATAATAATTTGTCACGGCAAAAAATTAAGGGTTATAGTGGCACTTATTTCAGCAAGCCTTGATAAGTAAGCCTACCCAAATTGATATAACAAGGGAAATTAATACCAAAACTCAAGACAAGGTTTAGAGAAAAGTTGAGCCACACAAACTGATAATAACAGAAATATAATCAAAGATACCAAATTAAATCCCAAAATCTGGTGTCATAGTGTAAGAAACACTAATACAACTCTAAGTCAAAAATATGCATAAAATATCCAAAAAGAAATAAAATTTATCTTTGAATACAACAAAACATAGTCTAGATAAGAAATGGTAGTGGCCAACTTTGGATGCATTGATCAAATACTACCTCGAATAAACTCCAAATGCCGACTGAATCAACTATCTGTGTGGTACACTCTTACCTGTATTTGCACCAAAAATAGTGCAATAGGTATGAGTACAGTCCACCTGTTCACAGTAGGTATCATCGGCCTACTAGTAATGTAAAAAGTAAAGCATATAAGCACAAACTATAGGAACATCACCTATAATTGAAAAAGCCATACCATCTCTACAAATAGTTCTACTATATATACATGTAACAAATATGAGTAGGAGAAATAAGAGCAAATGTACATATATACCAAATACAAGTATAAGAAGATAGAACAAATGAACAAATATCAAGTCAAGAACAAAAATACAATTAGAAAATAGTACAATATATAGAATAAAACAAAGATGATAATGATGATGAGGATATAATGCATAAGGTCATTAGATAACCTTCGTATACATTTACTGGGATCTTTATCTAGCTAGGACCCATAAGAGGTTTGTCAACCCACACATACCGAGCCTTGCTCCCAGGTAGGATCTATTGGGGGGGAGGGGGGATCTTCAACCCATATATAACTATTATCTAATATCAATATCCGTAGCTCCTTATTGACATATATATCGATAGAGGGTTTTTAATGATGTTATATTTTATGTCAGAAAAGGCCAATATTTTTACAGTAGTACAAATATATCATGAATGAGTATGACATGAGGATGTAATGCTTACAACCAGCCAAAATGAGAGTTTCCAATATCCAACCAATATATCAACCATGTGAGCTGAAAATCTACTCAAGTCAACCAACCATCTATGATTTAATATAGTCCAGAAACCATTAAGAGTAATATTCAAGAAAAAATGCCATTAATAGCACATAAATCCCCAAATATAGGCATTTTCCACCTGAAAGGACTACAACCAACCATACAATATTAGGCCAACAAAATCATACAAGACCCCACATGATAGCGCTCAACAAATAATGTCTCCAAAACACCAAATATTATCCATATAGACCCTTACATAGGAATATAAATTACCTAAACACATTTTCCATGATACAACCCCATAACCATAGCATGATTTTACATTATTATTAATTATCCAACCTAGTCTAAAGAAAGTTAATCCATAACATACCTCAACTGATGAAAATTAGTTCAAAAGGTCTTTAATCTAGAGCTTTCCCCTTCTGACCAGACTCAGAATAAACTAAAATACATAAATATTGAATTTACGTGTCAAAAGAAAGCCAACAATACCCATATAGCTCATTTTTTATTCATGATCAAAATGAACCCCCAAAATGGGTTTTAAAAAAAGGGTAAAGACAAAATTTTTGTCCAAATCTATTTTTAAAGATTAAAGGAACTCATAGAAGAAAACCCAAGTAAAAATGGGGTAAAATTGGAGTTTGAACTGAAGAAATGCTAATTTGGGCCTTTTTGAGCCAAAATCTCCAAATTCATCTCTCAAATTCGAGTTCAAACAAGATTAACTGGTAGGATCAAAGAAAATTAGTTGAAATAGAAGTTTGGAGCTTACCCTAGCTTAGAAATTGAAGAAAATGCCCAAAAACTCGATCCTCAAGCTATAATTCTCAAAAATGTGAAGAGATTTGAGAAGGAATTATTTATATGCACAAGTGCCAGGGGCCAGGTGCCGCTATTGCGGTCAAGTGGCTTCTTTAGCATTCACTTCCAAAGTAGTCAAGCACCACTCTAGTGCTTA
This sequence comes from Capsicum baccatum var. pendulum, assembly GCA_030864225.1. Classification (NCBI taxonomy): domain Eukaryota; kingdom Viridiplantae; phylum Streptophyta; class Magnoliopsida; order Solanales; family Solanaceae; genus Capsicum; species Capsicum baccatum. Next base: position 167,564,543 of record CM061560.1, read on the forward strand.
ATGTTCTAGTCGCTAAAGCAGATAAGGGCCTCTTAAGAAAATTATATTATAGAGGTCGAAGGTCGCTAGTGTGCCCTTTCTTATCTGCTAAAGTGGCTAAGCGATGCTTTAGAGCCTGCCGCTATAGTGGCAAACATGACTTATTAGCGACTACACTAGTTGTGAAGACTTGGAAAATTCCAAGTCTTTACGGATTCCTCTAGATTCATCCAAAAATTTTGAGAATGCAAACAAACTATGTTACCCTATCAAATTTGATGATCCAGACTCAATTGTGATATTAGATTTTAAAAAAAAATTATTTTCACATAATTAACCCTCGATACCTATTTTCATAACTTTTTGAATGAAAGACCGAAATACAATATAAAATCAATAAAATCATACCAACCTAAAGTTGATATTTTGGATCTACTAGCACAGTCTATTTTGACATCTGATGCATCCATAAAAAAATTGACCGAAGTCAACTTGTAAGCCTTTACGACCATCAAAAATTACAATCTTGCATGAATCACATTGAAATGTATTGGGAACCATGCCAAACATCCCCATACCCCAAAAATATCATAATGCAACTAAGAGGAGGGGTAAAGGATTCAAATCACATGGAAATAAATATTTTACACAAAGCACTAAAAATTAGGTCATTATAGTTTATTTGACTATTAGTCCTTATTTCCTGTATATTTTTATTTTTATTTTTAAAATTTTAAAATATTTTACTACTATTCATGATAGGATATATTTATAAAAAAAAATTATAGAGTGATATGTTGTCTGGTCTTTAAATTTCTAAAATAGAGTTGAACAATGCCATGGTTATAACTCAAGTTATAAGTAATTATCACTCATCACTAATCGTAGGGTGGGACTCATTGTCTCAATAGTAAGGTGTAACCAAGGGTCTACCTTAACCACAACTCCTCATCACGATTTGTTAGGTTAAGTCCCAGATCGTTAAAAAGGACCCATGGTCATAATAGTAAGGGGTTAGAGATTTGAACCTTAGGTAACGTGTCTAGGTGATGGAATATGGTTACACCTCATGAGTTATTACGTGAGTCATAATGACTGGCCCAAATTTCTTGCATGTTTTAATTACGGATACTTTTGTCTTTTCCTCCCTTTGCACATTCCTTCATGACTTAAAAACACTTAAATAGCCTCTTTACCTCCAGTTAATCAAATCAAACTTACTCTCTCCATCTTAAACTCCCAAAGCAAGAGAAAACTAGGGTTCATAAGAAATTCATCCTCCAAGTTTCAAGATTTAAATTTTCTTCCAATTCTTTGGTATTTCAGGCATGCCTCTTATTCCTAACATGAATTTTATATTATAGAATATATTTAATCATTGTTCATGTGATTTTAGTTATTGGGTTAAGGGCTTTTAATGGTTATTCCTTGAATTGTATTTCCCATGGTTGAAATGTGTTGTTTATACTTTAGTTAATGTTTTTTAGGGATTAATAGGTTCAAGTTTATAATGAATGAAATAGGGGACATTGGTTTTCCCAAATTTATAGATTTTGGCTTGATAATGGTAATAACCTCAACCCACCTCTATAACATTGGTTTTGAACATTATAATTGCATAGTTGAACTTATTTTGGAATATTGAATTGCATTAAAGGATAATGGATAGTCAAAAAGATTTCGGATTACCCTTGGTGGCCATGATTTTTGAACTTTAATAGAGGTTGGGAGTCTAATGGTTAATTGGATTGGTTGGCATAATTATATAAGCTTGCAAACTATTGGTATAATGACACCATCTCGATAAATGCCTTAATGAATAATTCCTAGGTTAATGGTTGATTTTATGTTTAAATTTTTTAATTTCAGCTTAAAGAGAATTGTGTAGCTTACCGTGAAGGAGGAGGTCATGAGGGGACCAATACTAGGAGAGACATTTACTGGAGTGGGGGTCTATATAATTGTGTGTATTACACACTATACATATATTTTAGAATGGCTATCACCTTGGTATCTTTAGTCTTTTCTTTTGATTTCCTTGGTTCGTGTGACTAATACTCATTGAGCTCTTTCAATAGGGAGAGCTAAGCCCATATAGCCTGTGGGTACCCTTATGATGGAGCGAGTACATAATTTAGGTTAATGGTTTAAATTCTCATGTTCATGGCCCTTTACTTTATCCCAGCAACCTAAATATGTATTTGTGAATGTGGTTTTGATTGGTATTGAAAATGGCATTACTTATCACTTTCACTAAGTTACTTGTCAATGCTTATTCTATTGACTGTCCCTGGATACTATATCATTTCATGATGTAGGGTCTTAGGGTATTTATATTTCTCCTGTGTAACGTTAGGTGGTGTTGTGCATTGATTTAGTTGTTGTGAAGTGGTGAGCCTCTATCTTTTGGAAAGCCTTGCCATTTTATTAGTTTTTTTTTAGATTTTCAGAATTGTGAACTCTCTTTTATCACGGTCGAGGGCATATCCCGACTTAGTTTGATATTCTGGTTTAGAGGCTTTTGTGGACAAGTGTGGGTTGGATGTTTATTTGATCTATGGAGTTTATATTTGATTATTTATCTTTCTTATTACTATTTTGGTTTGTCTTCTGCTGTTTATATTTATTATGCTTTGTAGGATAGGCTAAGGGGGTGGCCTCTAGCCCACGGTGGGCTTGAGATACCCGTCACGACTAGGCCATGTTTGGGTCATGACATATGTACTCATATTTTATTAATTCTTATCCTTTTGATAGTATTAATTCTTTTAGAGATCAATTTGGGGATCTCTACAAGAGTATGAAAGATACGATGATAAATTGTCTAAAAGAAAAAATTAAGCTCGTTCGAGAGTTTAAGGGGTTTAGCTCGTATATTTACAACTTTGAAGAAGATTTGAGTGCGAAGGTTAATGTGTGTAGTGATCATATTTTAGTGAGATAGAGAAAAATTCTTATAATCCAAATTGAGGAGCTAAAATTGTAGGGGCAATTACTGAACCACACTTTAATAATTTGGTCACTATTGAGAAGAGTATACTAGAGTTTGTGAAAAATTAGATATTATTATTATTATTATTATTATTATTTTTTAAGACTCTATTATGTGGGAATATGAGGATGTAAATAATAATGTAATTCATGAGTTAGGGCGTATTGGATCTTATTCTAATCATTTCTTCACATTATGTTTAGATAGTAAGATATTAGTCGGGCTATTTGAACTTATGGAAGAATGTAAAAAGGAGGAATAATATGTATATATTATTGAATTAATTATGCCAAAATCAAAAAATTACATTCCTCACTTAAGCACTAAGAATTCCAACATGCCACCTCTATTGCTTAGTTATTTTATTTTTATTTCATCGCTCCTTGTGCATAGAAGAAAATTAGAAAAAAAATATAAGGGTGCAATTTATATCCTCAAAGTGGAAGAAAAGTGATGAACTTGATGGCATCATACCACGACGTTAAATAAATTACTTGTTGGAAAGAAATAGTAATGTAACTTCTTCTTTTAATTTTAATTTTAATTTTATAGTGTCACTTTTTCTATTTTATTTTACTTTTACAATATTAGGAGAGGTTTGAGTATCTGAATTTTAAGCTAAGAAGTATGTCTGAGATTAAGAATGGAGGGCACACATTCTTGATGAAAATTGAAGAAACATTCTGCTAGCTAGGCCCTAGAGGGCCTCAGGAGTTTCTTTAATCCTTCTTTTACTTTATTTATTGCTTTGAAGACAAAACGTGATTTTAAGTATAACATGGAGTATGCTATAATATTTTCTTTTATTTATTCATTTTAATTGGAAAATAAAAAGAGAATTTTTTTTGAAAATTCTAAAAATAAAAATTGTTTTTTTCTTTAGATTAGAATAGTTTTTGTTGATGTTTAGTTATTTAGTCTTTAGTAAAATATACTTCATCCACCCGTTGATTTTTTCGATTCTTTTTCAAGGGGATGCCTTTGAGCCGAGTATCATTCTTTAGGAATAATTTTTATATATTTTTTATTTGTAGTAGAATTTTTTGTTTCTATTTTATTTTTATTTTTTATTAGTGAAAATAAAAGACCTTTTTGATTTTTTTATACTAGCAATTTAGGTCTAATCTTGAGTAGTACTTTGCTGTGAGGCTTAAGTATACAATAAAAATATATTTTTTACATAAGCTCATGATTATGACTGTATATAGCTTCTTATTATTTTGCAGTTTGATATGATCCTGTCTGTCTTAGAAGTAGAATTGATCTTGATTGATACTTGTGTTAAGTATGGTGGAGATATTTTCCATATATTTTATGCTTTGCATCTAAGTCTAGAACTTTCCCTACATGTTATTGAGGCAAAATAAAATGTATTGCTCTTTTTAGAAAATGATAATAACAGGCTTTATTTTATATGTCTTGAGAATTTTAGACTTTTCAGATATTATATCACTAGCTATCCCCTTTGAACTTGTAACCTTTCTTTTTGTACCCATATTTTCTTTTATGTTGATCCATTTTTTGAGTTTCTAAATTTTGCACCCAACCTTTGTGATTATTGTAGCATAAACTATGTTGAAATTATTAAATCTGATGAAAAGAGATTATTGAGTGTAAAATATGGCCAATGATAGCAACAAACTAATAAAAAAAATCCTCTTTAAAAGAATGTGACATTAAAAAGAGAGAAAAAATTCTTGAAACTTTTTTTATATACTGAGAATACTAGTGTAAATAATTGATGAAGAGAGGAAAAAAATAAAGTGATGAAAATAATAGGTGATAAAGTCTAAAAATTGTAAAGTGCTTAGGAAAGTGTAAGTTACAACTATATTGTTTTCCTACTCATCCTCTATTCAACATTACAACCCATTAAAATCTTATTTGAATCAATCCGAGCATGTTTAATTAGTAAAGGTTAAAATAGTTGGAAAACCTATGATTCTTTGTGCCTACATGTGAATTTTCTTAAAAGTATTAGAGTTATTCTTTAATGTTAAGTCCTTACAATGTATTCAATTTTTTGCATTGGGTGTGTGGACTATTGTTTTTGTGAGGGCGCTCGTTTCATGATTGATAGGAATGTTATTAGTTTCCTTTGACTAGAATAGGTAAGTAAACTTAAATTTGATGAGTTAGATTCCATCTTTGAGGTTGAGAGGTTACATGTTTAAAGTTGGTTTGGATTTTCGCATAATGATCAGGAAGTGTACTTGATATTTTGAATTACTATATGGTTTAATTATTTATGTTATTCAAAAAGGCAACATTTCTAAATTTGGTTAATTGAGATGAGCTTTAAATCTTGCTCCAGAAAAACCAAGATTCTAAGTGTGGGGTGTTGATTTGAGGTCAATATTTCATATATTTAGTCATTATTTGCCTCACAATTCTTATTTTTATTTATTGTTTTTGAGTATTGATTTAATAGATTATGTTTAATGTTATATTTTTATGTGTAGGATTAAATTTATGTTAATATGAAGAAATTGGAGTTGAAACGAATTAAAAAATGAGAAACTATATAAGGAAATCAAACAAGCAACTTAATGGATTAAAAGCGACATTATATTACAAATGCAAGGGAGCAACAAAAGTGCAAATTGAAATTAATGCCTCACACGTGGAATCATATGGAACGTTTAGTAAAAATAGGAAGAAAAAAGTGTACAACTAATTGACCAAACGATTCAGCAGTCCAAAACAAATTGGGTTTTGATTTTTCCAGTCAATTTTGGACTAAGTTGTTATTGAGATTTTTTCCTGCACTATAAATATTTCATAGATTTACATTTATATAACTTGTGATGTAGGAAAAGCTAAGAACTGTCATGGATGCGGTGAAAATTAATTTATTCTTTTCTTCTCCATCGTTATTTATTCGTACACACTCTTAGAGAAAAAGAATATATTACATTATTTTGTTATACATTTTCCTCAATTTTTAAGAATTCACATACTTTTACTCTTGGTTATTAATTCTTATTTGATAATTCAAGATTCTTGATTTCTTATATGCAATTTTGTAAGTTAATAATTGTGAATTCATATATAAATTTTTATTGTGATTTTCAAAACATGAGTAGCTAATTTCATAACTAGGATTGTGGGAAGCATGATGAATTAACGAAGTAGGTTAAAGTATTTAGCTATTCTTTAATGGTGTTTATTCATGTATTGTTCTTCCATTCATATTGATTGATTATTAATAGATGAAAACCTTAGAACTTACCTTATTATTACTTGATGGACCAAAGAGGTAATGAATGGGAAGGAATTAACAATGGAGATTTGAAGCTATCAACCCTCATCTAATAGTTTGATCCTTGTCTGAGAATAACTAATCTGCAGTTAAAGGTAAGGGTTAGTAAAGTAAACACTTGTAGACAAACCAAGTTGGGTAGTAATATATACCTATATAGGGCACCAACCATTTAGGTGTACCTAATTTAAACACCCTGGGTTTGACCCTTAGAAAATTTCCTAGAATTCTGGTCTCTAGACCAATACGACTCATGGGTACGAGTCGTATGTTGGGGTATGAATGGTATGGTCAAGTCGTATACTAACTAGTGTTGGTTGGTGGGATGGAATTTGGTCACTGGAGTGGTACGACTTGAATGGTATGCGTCATATTATTGGATACAAATCGTTTGGTTTGGGTTATACTTAGCTTAGTCTTAGAATTGGTCACTTAAGATATATTTGAGTACGAGTGGCTCATCGTGAACCGTAAGTTAGGGTACAAATTGTACCAAGGACTCATATAGTGAACAATGTTCAAACCTTCTGTGATTCTATCCTACCAGAAATATGGGTGAAAGGTATAAATCATATGTTGTTAATACGACTTGGGTAGGATGAGTCATACATTAAACAGTGTTGGGTCCAAGGGTTAAGGCTTAAGATATGACTAATGGGTACCACTCGTATCGAAGGGTATGACCCATGAGGGTTAGTTATACCCCCTGTGATGGGATCTTGTGCAACTTAAGTGGACGTATTCTGGACATTTCTCCACTTACCCTAATAAGTCTCCATGACTTCTAACTCATTTGGGAGGTTATTTACCCTATTATTCTATTCAGTAACACTTAGAAACTTTTCCTAAACACTCTATAATTCCATCAAGAGCTTTTGAGCAAAGAAGCTAGGGTTTCAACTAGAGGACTAAATTGGGGATCTTGTTGGTTGTTTTTCTCCATCTAATTTTTCAATTAAGGCATGTTATCTTCCATCACTATTAGTTCCAACTAAGGTATGGTTTTTATGAATGGTTTTCATGATTTCATTATTGTATGATTTTGGGTTTTCAACTATGATTTGGGGGTTTTGACTATAAATGATTGGTTATGATTTCCTATAGTTTTAATTATGTATATACATTCTTAATTGGTGGTTTTGGATAATTGGATTGCATGGGAATGGTTAAATGGTAATTACAATTTTTTTTGGTTATATTATGCCCCTAATGTGTTTGACAAAATGCCTATAAGAATGTTTTCATTGCATTGATCATTTTAATGGAACTTTTACTTGTTTTAAACTTGGTAAAGGAATTATGCATGGATTAAATAGTTTGGAAAGGTGAAAGTATAAATAGTTATGCTTTTAGGGTACATAGGAAACCCCAAGTGGATTAATATGGTTAATGAAAGGGTACATGAAATCCCTTAAACCTATATGTGGTTGGCTATGGACAAAACTTACAAGTATAGTCTGTATGAAGATACCACTACTGATAGCCTTGGTTAATATATAATTAATTTATTAGTTGATTGCATGGTAATGATTTTATTTAGGTAACAATGGCAGAATATGTAGCAAAGTCGTGGAAGGTGGAGGTCCCGGGGAGACCAAAATAGAAACTCATATTTTCCATTGCAAGGTTTGATCCATGTGACCCTATGCTGATGTCACACTTTATATTTGGGAGATGTATTAGTCATCCCAGGTTTTCTTCCCTATTCATACAGCTTCACACACTGGGGGCCTTTTTAGTAGGGAGATCTGAAGCCATATAGCCCATTGGTGGTTTAGTACGACTAAGTTACACAACCTAAGAAAAGGTTTCATGGCATGCTAAACCCGGTTCCCTCTTTCGGCATGTATATATATATGTATGATTTGTGTGTATATGGATGGTTTTACTTGGTTTTATAATTGACATTTTTTTCCTTATCTCGAGGTCATGCTAGCGTTTACCTGCTAAACTATCTTCAGGCGGTTGGATACCCACGCAATTTAGGAATTGGCCATTCTACTCCTCCTACATAGTGATTGACTTGGGCATAACTATTGGATTGAAGTGGTGAGCTTCCATATTTTCGGAAGGCTCTGTTTCATGTTATGGATATTTTTAGACCTTTTGATTTATTTTTGGATAATGGTTTTGGCTATGGTTGGGGACATGTACTAACTAGATGTTCTTACACTTTTGGTTATAGGTTATGTGGTACTGCTATAGGTTGGAATGGGTAGAATCAGTATTGGTGTCGGCCTTAATATTGGTATTGGTATTGGGGCTAACATCATTGGACATAATTTCTCACTATTCCATCCCCTTTTATTTTAGGATTAATCATATTATGTTTTGAAACTCATTTTGCTATAGCCTGGCTTATTGCCCTCAGATCGGTATTGATTTGGCTTGGTGGTTTGATTGGTATGATTTGATGGACAAGATAACTTGGAAAGGTTGGTCATGGAATAAAACTATCCTAAAGTCAATCCTTGTCCAGTTATGCTATCTGTTATATGTTAGAGATTCAGCCGACTCAAGGTATGGTAATATGGTTAGTTTGGGTAACAGAGGGTGGACCTCAGTCCTGGTTGGACTTGGGATACCCATTAACACAAGGCACTTGGTCGAGTCAGGTTAAGTTTGTATCAGAGCTTTAGGTTCATGGTCAATTGGAAGTCCACAAAGCTATGTTTGACAGAGTCTCTTTTAAGGGTGTGTAGTACGTCACACTCATATGAGAGAGGATACAAGGCATTTAGGAATGTTTCACTTTCTTGGTATTTTATTTTCAATCTTGGAGTTGAAGTCCTGGAATTCTTCTCTAATCTTTGGTTGTTCACTTTTCAGATCATGCCTCGATGATCTGGAACACAAGGAAACTCTTCAGTCCTATTTGGGGATAATGTTGATAGGGTATGTCCTACCTCTGGAGTTCGTTATCAATCTCTGGGTTCTATCCCTGATAATTCTGGAGTTCTTTCAGTTGCTACTAGTCCTCCTCAGGGTAAGGTGACTAATGTGGAATTTTGTCAGTCTATTTATACTATTTCTCAGATGGTTGCTGCTCAGGCTGAGTGGGGGTGCATTTGGTACTTTGTCTGTTGAGTCCATAAGGGTTGGCCTATTTATGAGGTTGGCTCCTACTTTTACTGGAGTGAAGGTGGTGGAGGATTCACAGGCTTTCCTAGATAAAACAGAGAAGATATTTTAGGTTATGAAGGCTACTGATATGGAGACGCGTAAACTTTATAGCTTATCAGCTCAAAAACATTACATACAAATGGTATTAAGAGTAGGATAGGGTTGGGGTGATGTAGAAGAATCAGTTTTCTGGGATGCTTTTTCTAAGGACTTCTTAGATTGTTTCTTTCCTTAAGAGATGAGAGAAGCAAAGATGGAGGAGTTTATGAATCTCAGGTAGGGGAGGATGTTTGTCAAGGAATATTCCTTGAAGTTTCATAAGTTGTCAAGGTATGCTCCTGATTGGTGCCTGACCCAAGAGAAAGGATGAGAAAGTTTGCTTCTAGGTTGAATTGGGATTTGATCTTGGATAGCTAGTTTCCTTTGCTAGTTAAAAATATGGACATTCTAGGTTAACTTTTCATATGCCGCAGGTAGAGGATGGAAATATAATTTAGGCAGAGTTCAAAGATCGGTAGGGTAAGAGGAGCCAATTTTTGATACGAGAGGTGCACATTCTTAAGGTGGTTCAGATGGTGACAAATAGTAGAAAAAGAAGTGGGGGAGCTCTGGATCCTTGTCCACTGCTAATGCTCCTTACCCGAAGCAATCGAGTGACATGTGTCATTAGGGTAGTGATAGTTTTTAGGCACTAGTTGCCAAATCTCAGGCATACGGGGGTCCATCAGTTTCTTCATTCCCTCTTTGCCAGTTCTTTGGTGGTCCTCATTGGCGTTATTATGACAAAAGGAGGGACAAATTCTTTGGCTCAGGGATTGTCCTGTTAGTAAATTTGCTATGGGAGCAAATAAGGTAATGGTGGATTCATCTTCTGCTCCTACACCTAATGTTTCCATGTATGCTTTTGTTACTTCTCCTGGTTCTAGAGCTGGTCAGAATAGGTTGTTTGCTTCAGCATCTCGACAGGAATCTGAGGCATCATCTAATGTCGTTACTAGTATGTTACAACTCTTTTCTCATGATGTGTACTTTTAAATTTATCTAGGGTCTACTTTTTCTTACGTGAGCTTTTTTATGGCTGTATTTATTAGTTTTGATCCTGAGGTTATTTTGGATACTTTTTTTCTATTTCTACCTCTCAATTATTGATAAAAAAAGTCTATAGGGGGTGTGTGGTATCTTTTGGTGGTAGGCATACTTTGGTGGATTAGTTTGAACTTGATATGGCTGATTTTGATATTATTCTGGGGATGGATTGGTTGCACTGTAGTTATGTATCTTTGGATTGTCAGACCCATAAGGTTGTCTTTAGGTTTTCTCGTGAACTGATTATAAAGTGGGAGGGTGGTTCCCTAGCTCCTAGGGGGAGGTTTATTTTTTTATCTTATTGCTCAGAGGTTTATCTCTAAAGGTTATCTTTATCACTTGATCCAGGTAAAAAATTCTAACTCGAAAGGTCCTTTTTTACAGTCAGTCCCAGTGGTAAAAAAGTTTCTTTTCGGATGATCTTCATAGTGTTACTCCGGAAAGGGAAATAGAGTTTGGTATTGATTTGGTTTCGGACACTCGTCCAATATCTATACCTCCCTATAGAATAGCTATGGCTGAGTTGAGAAAACTCAAAGAGCAACTTAAGGATCTTCTAGGTAAGGGTTTTATTCATCCTAGTGTTTTCTGTGGAGTGCACAAGTGTTCTTCGTAAGGAAGAAAGATGGTTCCCTTTGAATATTCATTGACTATAGACAGTTAAATAAGGTAACAATCAAGAACAAGTATCTCTCCTAAGGATAGATGATCTATTTGATCAGTTGCAAGGTGCTAAGTTCTTTTATGAGATAGATCTTTGGATTGGGTATCATCAGCTAAAGATTAGAGAGGTGGATATCCCTAAGATAGCTTTTCATACTCAGTATAGGCACTTTGAATTTTTGGTAATGTTATTTGGATTGAATAATTCCCTAGCAACATTTATGGATTTGATGAACAAGGTTTTCATGCAGTTCTTGGATCTCTTCGACATTGTATTTATTGATAACATTCTGGTTTATTCCAAAGTTAGGTGGATCATGCTAATCACCTTCATGTGGTATTGAAGACCTTGAATGAATATCAGTTGTACGCCAAGTTCTCTAAGTGTGTGTTTCGGTTGAACGTGGTGACTTAGTCATATTATTTCTAGTAAAGGGATCATGGTGGATCTGCAAAAGGTTGTTGTGGTTAAGAGGTGGCCTAGACCCACAACTTCAACTGACATCTAGAGCTTTTTGGGATTAGCTGGGTATTATAGGTAGTTTATGAAAGGCTTTTCGTCGATAGCTTCCCCTTTGACTAAGTTGACTCAGAAGAAGGTTAAGTTTTCTTGGTCGAATGCTTGTGAGGGGAGTTTTGAGAAGTTAAAAGATAAGATGACTTTGGCTCTAATTCTAACTTTTCCAGATGGCATTGATGGGTTCGTGGTCTATTGTGATGCATCTTAAATAGGTCTTGGTTGTGTTTTGATGCAGCATGGGAAGGTGATTGCCTATTCTTCTAGGCAGTTAAAGGTATATAAGATAAAATATCCTACTCATGATTTGGATCTATTGGTAGTAGTGTTTTCTTTGAAAATGTGGAGGCATTATTTGTATGATATACACGTGGATATCTTTTCTGATCATAAGAGTCTACAGTATATGTTCACTCAGAAGGAGCTTAATCTCAGGTAGAAGAGGTGTCTTAAGCTTCTCAAGGACTATGATATGAGTCATCACTATCACCTAGGTAAGGCTAACGTGGTTGCGGATGCTCTTAGTAGTTGTCCATGGGGATTTTTGCTCATATAGAGAAAGGAAAATGGAAGTTGGTGAAGGATATTCACCACTTGGCTAATCTTGGAGTTCGTCTCTTGGACTCTAAGTATGGAGATGTAATGGTACAAGAAGTGGTTCGATTGCCTCTTGGAATAGAGATCAAGGAGAAACAAGTGCTGGATCCTGTCTTAATGAAAATCAAGGATGATGTTTGTTGGCAAAAGGTGATGGTCTTTGAGATCAGTGGTGATGGTACTTTACGGTACTAAAAGAGGTTATATGTTCTTGATATCGATGATTTGCGACAAAGGATTTTGGATAAGGTGCATGAGTCTCGCTTTGTTGTTTATACCGGTTCTAGAAAGATCTATCATGAACTCAAGGAGTTGTATTGGTGGAATGTCATGAAGAGGGATATGGTTGATTTTATGGCCAAGTACTTGGTGTGTCAGCAAGTTAAAGTTGAACACATGAGACCTGACGGGTTATATCAAGAGATTGTCTTGACTGAACGAAAATAGGAGGTAATCAATATGCATTTTGTTACTGGTCTTCCTCGGTGTCAAAATTAATATAATTTGATCTGGGTCATCGTGGATAGAATGACAAAGTCTGCTTACTTCTTTCCAGTAAGGACTACCTTTTCAGTGGAGGATTATGCAATGTTGTATCTTCAGGAAGTGGTGAAATTGCATAGGGTAACTACTTCAATTATTTTTGATTGTGGCACGCAGTTTATGTCTCACTTCTGGCAGTCTTTCCAGAAAGTGTTGGGGACTAAGCTGAGTCTTAGTACTTCTTTTCATCCTTCGATAGATAGATAAGAAGAGAGAACTATTCAGACATTGAATGATATGCTTGAGGCTTATCTGATTGATTATGGTGGCAATTGGGTTGAGCATCTACCTTTAGTAGAGTTTGCTTACAACAGATATCATTCTAGTATTGGTATGACTCTTTTTAAGGCATTGTATGGAAGGAGGTGTAGATCTCCCATGAGTTGGTTTGATCTTGGGTAGGAGGATATGTTTGTTCTCAACTTGGATTACCAGGCTATAAAGAAGGTGAAGGTGATTTAACATAGGCTTAAGGCTTCCCAAAGTCACCAAAAGTCCTATGCAGATGCTAGGAGTAGAGACTTAGAGTTTGAAGTTGAAGATAAGGTTTTCCTCAAGTTATCTCCCATGAGGGTAGTATTGCGTTTTGGTAAGAAGAGAAATCTCAGTTTTTGGTATGTTGGTTCTTATGAGATTTTGCGGCGGATTGGTAATGTTGCTTATGAGTTGGAGTTACCTTCTGGCTTGAGCTTGATTCATCTAGTATTTCATGTCTCCATGCTGAGGAAGTGTCTTGGTGATGCTTACTCGATTGTTCCTTTAGAGGGGTTGGGTATCTCAGACTCTTTATCTTATGAAGAGGTCCCGATTAAGATCTTGGATAGGTACGTTCATTGGTTGCAAACCAAGGGTGTGGCTTTAGTTAAGGTTCTATGGAGGAACCATAAGGTGGAAGAAGGTATATGTATAGCGAAGGAGGACATGAAGTCCAAGTATCTGCATCTGTTTTCTACTCTTGGGATTCGTGTGGAAGGTATGTGTCTTCAACACATATTTATTTTTTGAGTTTGTTAAAGGAAAGATTAATTTCTTTTCCTCTTTATTTTCAAACTTTTTTAAGGATTGGAAATATATTTGATAATGTAAAAGACTCGTTAGTGTGGTTACCCCTACCTTATCCATCATTCAGAGATGAATGTCCTTGTGGTGGAGACTGAAACACCCTGGGTTTTGACCCTTAGAAATTCCCTGGAATTCTAGTCTCTGGACCCAATATGACTCATGGGTACGAGTTGTATGTTGGGGTATGAATGGTATGGTCTAGTGATATGCTGACCAGTGTTGTTGGTGGGATGGATTTTGGTTACTAAAGTGGGTATGAATTGAATAGTATGAGTCGTATGATTAGATATAGATCGTTTGGTTTGGGTTTTCCTTAGACTAATCTGAGACTTGGTTGCTGAAGTTGGATCTGAGTATGAGTGGCTCACCGTGCGCTATAAGTCAGGGTATGATTTGTACTAAAGAAGCGTATGGTGGATAGTATTCAAACCTTCTATGATTCTATCTTGCCAGGAATATGGGTGAAGGGTACGGATCATATGCTATCAATACGACTTGGGTAGGATGAGTCACACATTGGAAAGCATTGTGTCTAAGTGTTGAGTCTTAGGATACAAGTGATGGGTATCACTCATTTTGGAGGGTACGACCCGTTAGGGTCAGTCGTACCCCTGTGACAGGATCTTAAATAGGGGTATTCTGGACATTTCCCCACTCACCCTAATAAGGCCCCATGACTTCTAACTCACTTAGGAGGTTATTTACCCTATTATTCTATTCATTAACACTTAGAAACTCTTTCTTAACAATCTATAATTGTCTCAAGAGGTTTTAGGCAAGGAAGCTAGGGTTTCAACTAAAGGACAAAATTGGGGATCGTGTTGGTGGGTTTTCTCCATCTACTTTGTTAATTAAGGAATGTTCTCTTCCCTCACTATTAGTTTCAACTAAGGCATGGTTTTTATGATTGGTTTTCATGATTTCATTATTGTATGATTTTGGGTTTTCAACAATGAATTAGGATTTTTGACTATAAATGATTGGTTATGGCTTCCCATAGTTTTAATTATGTATTTACCCGCTTAATTGGTGGTTTTGGATTATTGGATTGCATGAGAATGGATAAATGGTAATTGAAATTTGTTTTGGTTATATTATGCCCCAATGTGTTTGAAAAAATGCCTATAAGGATGTTTTCATTGTATTGATCATTTTAATGGAACTCTTGCTTGTTTTAAACTTGATAAAGGAATTATGGATGGTTTAAATGGTTTAGAAAGGTAAAACGGCTAAACGGTTATGCTTGTGGGGTACATGGGAATCCCCTAAGTGGTTTAATATGGTTAATGGAAGGGTATATGAAGTCCCTTAAACCTATATATGGTTGGCTATGGACAAAACTTACAAGTATTGTTGGTATGACGATACAAATACTAATGGCCTTGGTTAATAAACTGTTAATGGTTTTTTTGGTTTCTTGGTAATAGATTTAGTTGGTCAATAATGGTAGGATGTGAAATGAATTCATGGAAGGTGGAGGTCCCGGGGGGACCAAACCTGGAAACTCATAGTTGCCAATGTGAGGCTTGTTCCAAGTGACCGTGTGCATTATGTCACACTTTATATTTGAGGTATGTACTAGTGATTCCAAGTATTCTTCCCTAGTCATGAAGCTTTATGCAATGGGGCCCTTTTAGTAGGGCGAGCTAAACCCATCTAGCCCATGGGTGGTTTAGGATGACAAAGCTACACAACCCAGGTAAAGGTTTTAATTATATGCTAAACCTGGTTCCCTTTTCCGGCATGTATATATATGTATAATTTGTGTGCATATAGATGATTTTACTTGGTTTTATAAATGGTATTATTTTTATCCCTATCTTGAGTTTATGCTAACGTTCACCTGCTAACCCTTATTTGGGTGGTTATATACCCACGCTATGTAGGAACCGGCCGTTCTACTCCTCCTACAAAGTGATTGACTCGGGGATAGTTGTTGGATTGAAGTGGTGAGATTTCATCTTTCTGGAAGGCTCTATTTCATGTAATGTATATTTTTAGACCTTATTTATTTCTGGATAATGGATGGAGGCATGCACCAACTGGATATTCTTACTCTTTTGGTTAGAGGATTTATGGTACTTCTATGGGTTGGAATGGGATGGATCAGTACTAGTGTCAGCCTTAATATTGGTATTGGTATTGGGGATGACATCATTAGACATAATTTTTTCTCTGCTCCGTTCTCTTGCATTTTAGGATTAATCATATTATGTTTTGGAACTTATTTGGTTAGTGCCTTGCTTATAGACCTCAAATCGATAGTGGTTTGGCTTGGTGGTTTGGTTGCTACAGTTTGGTGGATGATATGACTTGGTAGGGTTAGTCTAGGAATAGATCCATCCCAAAGTTAGTTCTTTTCTAGCTATGCTATCTTGTTATATGTTTGGGATTTAGCCGACTCAAGGTAAGCTAATGGTGGTTGGGTTGGGTAACAAGGGGTAGCAAGGCCCCCAGTCGGGTTGTCTCACTAACTTACCGAATTTACATGCTACGCACCAAGATAGATCACTAGTTCGCTATGCTTACTGAGTTATGAAATCACTGGGAGTACAATCCTAGTCTATTCTCTCTAATTGTTATGACGTAAAGTAATATTTTCTTACTTTTTACTAAATCTTGCAAACTTTTTTTTGTTATATTAAAATTTCCATTTTTGAAATAACTGATTATTAGTTACAATAACCGCATTGACCTAACTTATAGTCATATTCTTTGTAGAATCAAACCCAACCTTGAGTGGTTCCTATAATTGATCAACAATCGTTTTATAATTCATTGCAAGGTGTAATTACGACGATATAAATATTGCAAAAACAACAACAACAACATAAATAGTTTATTCCCGCAAAGTAGGGTCTATGTAGGGTAAAGTGTACACAGTACATACCACTACCTCAGATGAAGTAGAGAGGTTGTTATTGATAGATTCCCGGCTCAGGATAGATAATAGAATAACAAACAAGAAATATAAAATAAACAATAAAATAGGATAACACACCATAGATAATAAAAAACTAAGGCACCGATAGAGTAATACTATAAACTATCTATTTGAGATCGCAAACATAATCATAACACTACAAATAAGAAACTATAGGCATAAATTCAGACAAAAGATTCCTTCCTACTATTAAGGATGCACTCCTACCCACTAATCTTCTACCCTTAATCATATCCTCCAGACCTTCCTATAAAGGGTCATGTCCCCTCGTAAGCTATAACTGCTCTATGTCATGCTTAATTATGTCCCTTCTATATTTCTTCTGCCTACTTGTTCCCCATCTAAAACCATACATCGCCATCCTTTCACACCTTCTACTGGAGCATCGTTGCACGATATCCCCCAAAATCTAACCTCCAAAGAACTTTATTGCTGTAGATGTCAAATATAGTAACCCTAATTAGGTTGGGATCGAACTTACAGGGGATAAGTAGAATTTTTTATCGAACTTAATAAAAGCACGAGTAGTGTGAAAAAGTAAATGTGGGAATTAGATACGCAGATTTCACTAAACAGCCCCATGGGTTGCCTCCCATGCAATTCCTGATTTATTGTCGCGGCATGACTTAGTTGCCTTAGCGACTCAGACTTCACTAAGGCTTAAATCATTAATAACCTTTACTTTCTCAGTGTTACCCATGTAGTTATTGACCCTTCCCTATTCACTTTGAATGGATCTTCACCATTACACTTCAATTCTACAGCACTATATGGTAACACCCTCACCACAGTGAACAACCCATACCACCTAGACTTTAACTTGCCTAGAAATAGGCGAAGTCTCGAGTTATATAGCAACACTTAGTCACTTTACTTAAATATTATTTTCTTAATTTTTTGATCATGATACAGTTTCATCTTCTCCTTGCATAGTACAAAACTATCATAAGCCCAGAGTCAAAATTCATTGAACTCATTCACTTTTCTCATCCTCTTCTTTGTTGCATCAGGACACTCAAATCAGCTTCTTTAATGCCCTTAGTGCCTTGTGCTAAGGTTCAACAGGCAAGTGCATGCCTTGCTGAACACAATCTTATATGGAAAGGCACCTATAGGTTTTATATGTTGTTTGATAGGCCCATAACACATCTTCCGACCTTCTTGACTATTCGGTCTTGTTGGCATTCGTAGTTTTTGCCAATAATAGACTTAATCTCTCTATTAGAGACCTCAAATTATCTGCTTGTTTGAGGGTGTTAAGGTATTGAAACCTTATACTTTACTCTATGTTTCTCTATTAAACTCTTGAACAGACGATTATATAAATTCGATCCACAATCACTAATTATTGCATGCCGAGTGCCAAATCAAGATATGTGGTAACACTTCTGCCTTCATTGTTGGGGAGAGCTACCGTTTCCACCCATTTGGACACATAGTCAACTACAACTGGAATGTATTTCATTCTATAGAAGCTCATGAATGGACCTATAAAGTCTACACCCCACACATCAAACAACTCTAAATCTAGAATTGGGGTCAATGGGAGTTCATGGAGTCATGAAAGTCATGATCATCTTTGTATATTATTGGACAATAGTACCCATATTACAAGATTTTATGGTCTGTGCGGGTTCCTCAATGGTGACCCCCAATAGGTGAAGCATGACAGTCCCTAAGAATACTCATCATCTCTATCTCTGGGTTGCATCAATGAATTATACCATCTACACAAATCCTAAAAAAATAACGCTCATCCCAGTAGAATTTCCTTACCTCATGCATAGATCTCTTCTGTTGCTAAAAGAAAACATGTTTTGGGATAAGATCACTTGCCAAGTAATTGGTAAAATAAGAAAACTAGGGAATTAGGTCTTGTGATGCTGCCAAAATCTACTCATCTGGAAAAGTATCATTAATTTCCAACCATCACCTATTTTCTGTATTTCTTCTTCCTCAAGTCTAGAGAAGTAATCTGCAACCTGATTTTTTATATATTTCCAATCCTTTACCTATATTACAACCAAGTCAATAGCGCAAATAAGATAGGAGGGCCTTCAACTCCAAGATCGGTGGCTCCTCAATTGGCGGACGAGCAAGATGAGTGGTTTTATTTTTCAGATCTCAATCAAGATTCTTTGGAGAATATGTGTAAGGACCTCTCCCATATAGATAACCTATTATCTCATCATATTCCTTAATTTCATTACTATCAAAATTTATAATCGTTGCTGTTAACGCTTCAATACCCAATCGCTCCTCAATTGTAATAGTTACTACATTAACCTCATCATGAATGTTTTCTATCACCAACCCAACTCTCATATTATCCAGCTGCCATATCAACTGGTATGTATTAAAGATTACTTGTTCATTATTGAGTCTAAACCTTATCTATCCTAATTCCATATCATCCAAAGCCCTACCAATAGATAGGAAGGGTCTGCCTAAGATGATAGGGACTTGGAAGTCCACCTGACAATTAAGTATCATGAAATCAACTAGAAATATAAAGGAAACCACCTTTACCAATACATCACAAAGAAAACCAATCGGATTTTTCCTGGTTTGATCAACCATCAATAATTTCATCGATGTTTGTTTAGGTGCTCCTAACCCTAACTACTTAAACACAACTAGCGTCATAAGATTAATAATAAATCCTAGATCACATAAAGCCTGAGAAAAATTGAAGGTCCCAATGGTACATGGAATGGTGAAGGCTCTGGGTTCCTTCTTCTTCTCTACGAATGATCAACATTGCAATGATGCACATTGTTTATAGGCTCATAGCTTACCGTCCGCTTACTAGTGACTAGATCTTTTATTAATTTTTCATAACCAGGCATCTGGTGTAATGCCTCTAGGATTAGAATATTTACAGATAGTTCCTTCAATATTTATATAAGCTTTTGATACTTACCTTTTTCATTCCTTTTTTTCAACCTTTGAGAAAAAGTAGGAAAAGGTCTTGGCATAGCCTTCAGAATAGGTTTACCAACCTTACCTTTGCCTTTATCATTTGTAGTACTATACTCAACACCTGGTGATTTTCCAGTTCAAATTTAGCTGCTTCCTTAATATCAACATTAACAACATCTTTCTTTGATTCAACCGGATTAGGTATGGGAGGATCCTAAAATTCCTAGACTTTAGACCATTGAGAAACCATTTTATTTTTGTGTATCTAAGGTGGGTGCGATTAGGAGCTTGAGTTGTACCCTTGGATATGGGTTGTACCTACCTTACCCTTACCCTATCGTACCCTGAGTAATCTATGATGGTAACATACTATCTATAATATGACATGTTCTCCCCTTGGTCGTATTCAATGCATATGAGTCCTATCCAACTCAATCATATGAAGTGAGGACCTAACTCAAAGTGGATTATTTTCTATACGCTTAGTATATATGAGTTAGGGGCGAGTCATACACTTTGGATACTACTCAAGTGTGTCAACTCATACCTTATAGTTTTTCACCTAGGAGAAGCCTAGTGTTCGAGTTAGGGTACCCTTCTTACCTTAGGGTACGATTACTAAGGGAATCATACGGGGAAGTCGTACCCCTGTATGAGCTCACTTATTAGTTTTTAACTAAGGACCTTTTGTTTATTTACCTTGCCTAAAACCCTAAACCCTCTCACCATATAAAGCATAGTATCCTCCCAAGTATTTATTCTACAAAACTCAAACACTCCTAAACACTCTAAAGGCTTAGTGAAGTAAGATTGGGGGCTAGGGTTTGGAGGGTGATCATCTAGAGGCATGAGAGACTCTGCATTCTTAGTGATTCAAGTTGTTTAAGGCATGTATATATTCACCTTATTAAATAACTTCCAAACCCATATATTTTAAACTTGAATTAGTAAGTGTACATGGTGGTTTTAAAATTAAATGAAAAGGGTTTTGTTGCTAAATGATGAACAAAGATAATTCTTACTTAGACTTGTGTTTATTCATGTTATTGGTGTTGATTTGCATATGTGGATTCTTGTTGTATATGGTATAATATGTGGCTTATGAGTAACCATAATATTGATGAATTCCACCATGAAAATGACCTTGTTGAAGGTAAGCACGTAAAGTGTTTGTAAATTTGTATAAGTGAATTATCTAGTCACATATATATGAATAAGTAATAAATGATATTGTAAGGGCGTTATGACCCATGTATTGAGGAATTGATTACCTTGTTGTTTAATAGCTAAAGAGAGGGTAAAACCATAGGCATAAAGATGAACTCGAATTTTGTACTGAACCAAGTGTGGTAAAAATGTGATATAATGTTTTTAATGAAATGTGATTGTTTGTGTTGGTCTTGAGGAACACAAATTGAATTGTATGATGAATTGAATGAATTCATTTGGACTATTGAGATGGTTGAGCAATGAAGTCTCCCATAAGGACAATGTGGTCGCGTATAGAGTTGAATTGGCTACATGAGCCAAAGACCTTGAATGCTATATCTATTGTATGAATGTAAATCCTTGAAATAACGGGTTAAGATTTCAATGTTGACCAATAATAATAATGAGGTGACTAGTGATTTTATTTTCTAATCCAATGGAATGTCTTGTGGTTTGAGTCCCTCACCCAATGAAATGACTCGTGGTTCGATTCCTTAGCTCGATGAGATAGATAATGATTTGAGTCCCTCATCTAGTGGAATGGCTTGTGGTTTGAGTCATGACATGGAAATAAGTGTATTGAGAATGCATGCTAAGTTTTGTCTCCGTTGTGGCATAATATGGGCATGTTGTGTATGTTTATGTGTATGGGTCTATGATCAAGTACGTTGTTAAGACTTGGTCCCTTGATTTGCATGTGAAATACCTATGTGTATGGATAAGGTTATGTATATAATTGAACATTATATATACATACATATATATATATATATATATATCTTACCTTTTAAATGATTGATGATTCTATTTTATCACTTATCCTTCAGTTACATGCTAGGGCTCTAACCGCTAACCATCTACGGATGCTATGTCCCCATGCAACATAGGGTTTGGAGAATATTCTCCTCTTCACATGTAGTAATTAGGTAAATGAAGCGGTCCATGTATTGACTTTTGAGTGGTGAGCTTTCTTTTTTGAAAGACATTCATTCTAGGTCTCCTATCTTTTGACTTAGTTTATTTTGTCTTGGATATAGTCGGGCTCTTGTCCTGATGTATATAGTTGTAAACTTTGGTTTGTATAGAGGTGTTGTAGATGACTGTGGACTTGGTCATATTGTGCAAGTGTGTTGATAATTATGAAAAAGTTGGGACTTGTTGAGCCTTGACACATAGTCACATTTCTGTTATCTTATTATTATGGTTTGATTTTATCCGACCGTTGTGGATTATTGTTGATGGATAGGTTAGGTATGGGGCGACCTCCGATACATGTGTGATTCAGGTGGCCATATGACATGGCCCGATATTAGGTCGTGTCAGTTCCATGGTGGTCTTACCACTCTGAGTGGTAATGGCATGACAATGGCTATTGTATTTTGAATTTTGCACTTTATTGCTGGGAAGATTGCCAGACTGCCGTTGATTCAATGTGGTCGACTGACACGACCTGAACCAAGGACTGGCCATATTGGGTATCTCAAGTCCCATGTGGATCAGAGATCACTAATTGTACCTGACCAACCCAAACACAACACACCCCAAAATCGGATGGATTCCAACCATATAATAAGATAGCGTGTAGTAGCTTAAGAAAGTTTAAATGCAAGTCCATGACCAACCACTGACATCTGGCCAAACGACTGAACGACACCGCCAAACACCACAGTAGTACAAAAAAATCCATCTAAATAATTAACCAAAATTGAATATAAAGAAAATATTGGGACATGCCCCCGACAATAGCCAAAAACCAAATCCAAAGGAATAGTCAAGATGTAAAGGAAACCATAATCATGAAATAGGTTCTTTAGACGTATAGAAGCTCACCACTTCAATCTTACTCGCTATATAATACCAAATCCAAGTTTTTGAGTAGGAGATATGGAAGTATGGCCAATTCTTGCATCATATGGGGATACAACATCCGAAGACAATTAGCGGTTGGAGTGCTAGCATGAAACTCAGGGATAGAGAAATAAAATAATGCCATGATAACATTTCAAAACCAGTACATTATCCAATGCATTATATCATATTAGTTACATATATGTATACAAAATATCACATGCTGGGGTACGGAACAAGGCTTAGCACGAACTTCAAAAACCTTAACCTTGGTTATGAAGCGTTACTGTCATAAATCCACTCACGGACTTTATGGGTCTAGTGTTACCTCTTAGACGGGCCTCAGTGTGTATTAGCCACATAAACTTGAGATATCATAGATGACTGGGTATTCCCTTGTACCCTTCACCCTCGATGATACATATATACGAATGTACACTTAGGGGATTCTCTTGTACCCCACAAGTAAATGGTCATTAAGACCGACTCTTATGTCCGCAAGCATGAGTTGCCAATATTAAACCTTCGAACTTACACCTTCACAGTTAGCTAACAAAACCCTTAATATTTTGTTGCCAGTATCAATCCTTCGAGCTTACACCTTCACAGTTAGCTAAAAAAATCCTTATTATTTCCCAATTAACACATTTATCACATAACCTAACCATCAATTCAAGGATTCAATTATTAAGGCATGCTTAAGTGGTATCGTCTTACTGACTATAGCTTGCAAGCAATGTCATTAAGACAAAACTTAGGGATTCCTGTGTACCCCACAGACTCTATTATAAAAATCACATGTACCCCACAAGTTTTTTAAGACCATTGCCACCTAATTAACCAATTAAGCCATGCATTAATTTCAAGAAATAAATCAAATGAAGTGATGATGCATATTCAAAAACCAGTTATGCAAGTGAATTGAGGTTGTTGACAATTTCCATACCAAACCAGCTTATTTGGGGATTCCTTCGTACCCCCATTATCAATGGTTGACCAATTTAGGAATTCCATTGTAACCATGTCCATCCACCATACCCATGCACCCCAAAGCATTTACCAACCACTAATTTAAGCAAAATAATTTCATAAATATCATAGGAGAAGAATTTAAACAATTTAATTATAAAACCCTCAACCCTCAACCATCAAAACCATATAGACCTTATCTAACTCATGCCATTTAGAAAATAAAAGTATATGGGAAGAGAAACATGCCTCATATACTAAGAAACTCTGGGATGAAAGCACCCTTGTAACCCTAGAGGACCACCTCTCTTGGAACCCTATCTGTAACTTGAATGGAGAATTTTGGAGAGTATTTAGGAGTATTTGATTGAGAATAGTAGGCTAATTAAGTCCGAAAGATGGTTTTAAGTCATGGGGTCAAAAGGGTTAAAGTTGGGAAATGTCCAAAGTGCCCTCAGCTTAAAAACTGAAAAAGTGTCACCCTTGGCTATGTGTCACCCATCGACTCATAACTGCACCGATCGACTCATAGCCACACCATGAGTTATAACAAAAATAGTATCCATGACCCCCTCTTACTGTTGTCCTTAGAACTTAGTCAACCAATTCTTCACATGGCCCTAAAACTCGTAGGGTCCAACTCATAGTTAGAGTAGTACCAAATTGGGTGAAAATTGGACACCTTACCGTTTGATCAATAGGACTCATTATGAATCTTTACTACTTATGTCTTCATGTTGTCATAAAGATAGTGTCTTAGGCAAAACCTACTCTACACCTTATGACTAGGGTTACCTGATCCATCATAACACTTTACGACTCATCAAGTGAGTCATTACCGAGGTAGTGAGATCAAAGCTCAAGTGATTTTAAATGGCCAGAATCTGGGGCATTTCAATACTCCCCCACTTGGATCATTCATCCTCGAATGATGGGTCAAGGAAATTGCCAACATAATGTGACTCCAAATTCCTCTACTCTTACCTTTAACAATCTCAGAAAATAAAGATGCCAAGGAAATCACTCTTTCTTTTAACAAAGTCAGAAAATAAAGATGTTAAGAATAACACACACCTTAAGCATGATTATCCAGAGTGAAAAACAAGAATGGATACTTTGATTTATATGCTCTATAGATTCTTACATAGATCGTCCCTCCCAAACAATTTATCTAGTAACCCTAAATTTTGACCACACTATCCACTCAGTTTTAAACTCGGAAAACAACACTCCAACATTTCAACCTCCAAACTCCCTTGCGAAACACATAAATATGAGCCCTGAGAATTTACCATACCTCACTCCCATGTTAAGCTTAATTCAGAGTTAAAAGTGCTAGTGTGAGCCATAATACCCTATACTTTCCACCACTCTAATAGTACTACTTGATATTATCACAATAATCAAGTAATCTCAGGCCCTAGCCAAGTAGTACTAATATCATAATATAATAATTTGTGTATCTATCAACCGCCACTTCACGAATATCCTACCTAAGAGCTAGAAACTTTAATCACTATTGCAATGGATTTCACCACATGTCTCCCTCTTTACTATTCACATAACAAAGATTCGCCTTACTCTTCCTTCCTTATCTATAACTTTAGACCGAGTAGTTACCCTAAAATCTTTATAATAATGAAAATCTAATCCCTCATCAAAAACATTAATATGCTTCAACAACCACTATAACCCTAGCATAAGAAGGGTCATTGAGGAAGTAAAGTACGAGCATCAAAGATGGGGGGGGGGTTTACTTATCAAGTACTCATACTACTTAAAGCGATACTCGCAAAATAAGGCATAGTATAATAGGCACGAGGTACTTCATAGAAACCACCTAGGTTATAAATGGAGGATCATTTTAACATAAAGATATCATAACATTAGTTCTTAGGACTGGGAACTGAGAGAAACACAACCGCATATATAGTGGGTAATATAACATAAATCCAAGATTCATATTTAGGGAGCAAGGCGATGATTGCTTCTTGAAACCATTGTTTCTTGGAACTAGGAATAACGTGAGATATGAATGAATGGATCATGAGCATCATGACATAGAGCTTGAGTGACTGGAAGCTTGAATTTCTGAGAACCATTTGTGCCTTTTGTTCAGGTGCTGGAGTATGGACAAATGCAGTATGTAGAGTACGGGCCCTAAGCATACAGACTATTAGAATGCGTGCAACACTAGTAGAGTACCCTCTTAACCAAAATAGGAGAAAATCGCCCCCCTCTTAACCAAAATAGAAGAATAATAGTAAATTCACCCTAACTTTCCCTGAAGTCCACTTTT
The DNA here is from genome assembly GCA_030864225.1 of Capsicum baccatum var. pendulum. NCBI lineage: Eukaryota > Viridiplantae > Streptophyta > Magnoliopsida > Solanales > Solanaceae > Capsicum > Capsicum baccatum. The sequence continues at coordinate 167,590,558 of CM061560.1, forward strand.
AGGAGAAAATTTAAAATTAGTGCTAGATTTCCATCTAACTACACCTATAAGAACAACACTCTGCTCTAACGGGTATCACGATGTAAATATACTAGGGGCACTTATCTCCCTTATACTAAAAACCGCATCTATCCAGATACTAATTGGGGTTCGACATAGTCTTACAAACTACATTCCCTAACCTATCCAATAACTTATCCCCCAATCTATTAGTTAAACCTGGACCTCCAGCCTATATATCACAACTTTCCCATTCCAGTATCCCCTAAGTCATCAACCTTATCTCTTTTGCCCACCCTATCAAGCCTGCTAAATTTTCTCCCATAAATATTGTATTGCTATTCTCAAGTTAAAATACCTCTTTCACTAAAATCAACATCTATGGTTTAATCTTAGTTTCTATTATGACCATTATGCACCATTAAATCTCACAATGTCCACCCAATAGAGAGGTCTCCCTAACCCCCTTATCCCATTATTGATGGCCTAAATATCTCTGAAGAGTCCCATATTTCTCATGTATGAGAAACACAGGAGCACTCCCCAAAGAAACACTAGGGTGGAGAAAAATCTTATAAAAAGGATTCTTTAACTATTCCTTAAGCTTCTTCAACTTAGTGGAGTAATTCTATAAAGAGGGACAGAGATAGGATGAGTATACAAAAAAAGGTCAATACCGAAAATGATTTCCCCATCGGAAGGGATACTAGGAGGGTCACTAGGGAAATCCTCAGGAAAACCACTAACCACGAAAACAGATTGTAAGGAAAGTCCTCCAAATTATTATCTTTAACCTAGACAGATTGATAAAGACACCCCTTGGAAATTAATCTCTGAGCTTTAAGATATGATACTAACCTCCCCTTAGGAATCAGGGAGCTCCCTTCCTATTTATAAAATTGACTCCTTAGGGAATTTAAGTAGGACCTTATGGGTCCGACAATCCAAAAAGGCATAGCAAGAATACAACCAATTCATCCCCAACATGACATCAGATCAACCATATCTAATTTAATTAAATACATTAAAGTTTCCCTACCACAAACAGATACTACACAATCCCTATAGACTCTTCTAGCAACCACAATGTCATTCGTTGGGGTAGAAATAGAAAAATGGTCCGAAATACACATGGAATCAAAACTAAAATACAAAACCACAAATAGGGTCACATAAGAAAGTGTGGACCCCAAATTAAGTAAATTGTAAATATCATAAGAAAAGAGTTTCAATATGCCAGTAACGATATATGGGGATGACTTAGACCCTAAAGGATAAGTAGAGCATGGGGACGGTCCCAGCCAATATTAGAGCTAAAAGTAACACCTTTTGGTGCATGAGCTAGAGAAGTTACAACCGGGATCCTATTTGCCCAAGTGGCAATCTTTATTGGACACTTCCACTATATGTGACCAAATTGACTACAACTAAAACACCGATTCCTCTCTTTATATCAATAACTGTGGTAAAATCAATGAAAAAACTAATAGGTAGGATAGTGTTAGGCTGGCCAAGCCCTACCATCCCAAAAACGATATTCACCAAAATACTGAGAATAAGGTACACTGATAATCACATAGGAACTACCTAGATTCCTTTGCTCAGACCACTGTCTACCATATAAACTACTGTCTTTTTCAGAACACTCCCCTAATTTAAATATTGGGACTTTTTGCTCTCCCTATTTTTGTCCCTTACTTTTTTTTTTCTCATACTAGTAAAACCAAACTGGCATGATAGAGAGGCTACTATCTAGGTCATCAAATGAATAAAATGTCAAAATAAGGCATTTGTAATATCTCCATGAGCTGACTGAGCACGAGTGTTCTCTTTCAAAGTAGGGTCATTAGAGATCGATGGATCTCAACAGGGGAATCAAAAGTAGCAAACCTTGACCAGGTCTGTACCCCATAAGTTGGGTGAGGTTCATCCATATCCTCCTTGAGTGGGACAGATGAGTTTCCATGAGCTTCAGATCATCGAGAGGGTATGATTTGAAAGGCAAACAAAAGAAGATTTAGGAGAGAGTTCAAGACCTTAGACTCTACAGCCTGAGAATGGAACAATAAGAAAGGGAAAAATTCATTAATGCTTTATAGCCTCTCCCTTATAAGTGTGGTGCTTTACAAAACCATAAATAAGACTCTACATGACACGACTTTATTAGACATCCAATGAAAACCTAGGCTCTGATACAAATCTGACACGACCTGAATAACCTCATATCCATGTTGGGTATCTCAAGTCCCTCATGGGTCAAAAATCAAAGTTGGATGAATTCCGTACATATAACAAGATTGCGTGGAATAGCTTAAGAAAGTCTAAATGCATGTCCATGACAAATCACTGATGTCTGACAAAACAACTGACCTACCCCACCTAATAACAACAGTAGTCCAATTAAAGCCTTTTAAATAATGAACCAAAATTGAATACTAATAAATGTTGGGACATGCCCCCCCAAATAATAGCCAAAAAACAAATAGAAAGGAATAGTCAAGATGTAAAGGAAACTATGATCATAAAATGGGGTCTTCCAAAGTATTAAAGCTCATCACTTCAATCTGACTCACTAGCTTATCCCAAATCCAAGTCACTGAGCAGGAGATGTAGAAGTATGGCTTGTTCCTACATCGTATGGGGATACAATGTCTTAAGATTGTTAGAAATTGGAGCTCTAGCATGACACTTAAAGATAAGGGAATAAAATAATGTCATGATAATAGTTCAAAACCAATACAACATCCAATGCATTATATCATATAAAGTACATATATGTATACATAATATCACATATTGGGGTAGGGAAAAAGTCATAGCATAGACTTCAAAAATTTTAACCTTGGTTGTGAAGCATTACCATCGTAAATCCACCCATATGCTATATGGGTCTAGTGTTACCCCCTGGACGGGCCCTAGTGCATGCTAGCTGCATGAATTAGAGATATCATAGATGACCAGGAATTCTCTTATACCTTTCAGCCTTCATGATACATATTTACGAATGTGCACTTGGGGAATTCCCTTATACCCCACAAGTATATGGTTATTAAGAGCAACCCTCATGTCGTTAAACATGGGTTTCTAGTGTCAGTCCTTCAGACTTAAACCTTTAAAGATAGCTAACAAAACCATCATTATTGCCTAATTAAAACATTTATCACATAACCCAACCACCAATTCTAGGTGTCAATTATTAAGGCATAGCTAAGTGGTATCGTTATACCGACTATAGATTGAAAGCAATGTCATTAATCCAATATTTAGGGATTCCCTTTTACCCTAAAGATCGATTATAAAAATTATTTATGGGATTCCCATGTACCCTGAAAGGTTTTTAAAACCATTGTCATCCAATTAACTAATTAAGCCATTCATTAATGTCAAGAAATAAATCAAACCAAGTGATAATGCATATTCAAAAATCAATTAGTCAAATGGGTTGAACTTGTTACCTATTTCCACACCAAACCAATTTATTTGGGGATTCCCTTGGACCCCCATTATCCATGGTTGACCAATGTAGGCATTCCATTGTACCCATGGCCATCCACCATCCCCATGCACCCCAAAGAATTATCCAACCATCAATTTAAGAAAAATAATTTCATAAATATCATAGGAGAAGCATTTAAACAATTTACATTCAAAACCCAATCATCAAAACCATATAAACCTTATCCAAATTATTCCATTAAGAAAATAAAAGTATAGGTAAAGAGAGACATGCCTCATATAGTAATAAATTTGGGGAAGAAAGAACCCTTAGAAACCTAGATGACCACCTCTCTTGGAATCCTAGATTTAACTTGAATAGAGAATTTTAGAGAGTATTTGATAGAGAGCAATAGGTTAATAAAGTCCAACGTATGGTTTTAAGTCATGGGTTCAAAAGGGTTGAAGTGAGAAATGTCCAAAGTTACCTCAACTTAAAAGCTGAAAAAGAGTTGCCCTTGGCTACGAGTCATCCATCAATATATAACCACACCTTATGACTCACCACCACAAGTCATAACCAAAATAGTCTCTAGGACCCCCACCTATTGTTGTTCTTATGACATAGTCAACCGAATTATCACATGACCCTATGACTCATAGGATCCAAATCTTAGTCAGAGATATACAAAATTGGATGAACACTGGACATCCTATGATTTTATCACTATAACTCATTATGAGTCTTTACGACTTGGGTCTTTAAGTTGTAATAAAGACAATGTCTTGGGCCAAACCTACTAAGACACCTTATGACTAGGGTCACCTGACCTATCACGACACCTTACGACTCGTAGGGTGATTCGTTACCAAGACAGTGAAAATCAAAGGCATTTCATCAACGTTTGGTCAAAATGCTGCTCCAATTATTTGATCACGGTGGCATGCGATTCAACTTTTTTCTTCGTCCCTGATATGTCCACCTTAATATCATTAAGGTAGCTTTCTTAGCCTTTTACTAACTTCAAAAACATTTCTTGTATTCTTGACTCAGTATCTTGGCTACTGATGATAGGCGAATTTACACGCCAATAGTGCTATATTTTACCCATATTTTAGCTAAGTTTTGAGGACAAAATATATAATTCATGCACTTTTAGTCCTTTTTCCTGTAAGTGAGCTAACGAACATGATTAGAAAGTTCTTAGGTATAAATGATGTAAAATTCAGCATTTTATGGATAACTTGATGCCAAAGAAATCTTCACGAAGGAAGGAAGGGGAATCTTGGACGCCAAGGACCAAAAGTGGCGCATGGAAAATCTGTCCCAGGCAAAAACAACAATTCTGAAGACTTTGGGGACTAGCAGTAACATATTAGGATTAGGATAATGATACATTAACCTAGTAGGATTGGGCTAAGTAATGCATTAGCTTAGTAGGAATAGGATATGGGTATTATAAATACCCTAACTTGCTAGAAATTTTTATCATTCTACTTCTAATTCATTCTTCAACTAATCATTCTACCATTCATCTTACCTTTCAATTAATTCTTCTATTTAACATTCAAAACAATTCTCTTTCAATTAATTCTTATTCTCTTCAATTCATCTATTTAATTCTTAATTTCCACAATAAGAGAAACGTTACTTTGCAAGGGATTTCACGCCTAAAAATGCCATACCACACCTTACTACACAAGATCTTTATTATGGTATAATGATAATGTCTATTGTGATTTCCTTTGCCCTCATGGGTAACTAAACTCCTCTGTTGGGGTTATGTAAGCCATATGAGATACTATATAAGGCTATGAGTTTGTGAATTCGTGATACGCGTGTTGCTTATATCATTATTCTCTTCATCTTAATGCAAATTCTTGTGGCTGCAGACGCATAGAATAATTCCAGTATAGCATTAACTTGTTTGAAAGAAAAGTTATATGTCTAGAAAAGAGATAATATGAAGGTAATAGGGCACCAACCCTTGTTAAAAAGTTAGTGCGGTAACTGGTTTAACCTATTGGAGAATTTGTACCATTAGATATGCTTTAATCTCGAAAGAGTTAAAGTGAAATAGTCCTTGTTAGGTCGAAAGACACCTGGATTACCATAGAATACAATTCTCTATAAGTACATGCATGTCTGAATTCCACATAACTCATAGCCAATAGAGACATATAACTCATAAAGTGGACATAACCCCAACTCTCAATTCTCATTGGTTAACATCTTACCAAACATTCCTTCTTTATACTTTGCTATTTTCTGTTTTGACTTTGTTATTTGGTTACATCAACTGCACGCTACAAAACCCCCCTTTTTTACGAGACTTCCCCCAAAAGTGTAATAATCATTACTTACTTGTTGACCGGCTATTCTCTGTGGGATCGATACCCAACCAAAGTTGGGTTATATATTTGACAACGACCGCTTTACACTCTTACGAGAGCTTTAGATTGAGCGTTATCAAAAATTGGCACCATTGCTGGGGAATACGAGTGTCAATTAAATTTGTGATAATTACTAGATCCTTTGGTCAAAGATTCTCGTACTTGTACTTTTATGTTTTGTTTTGGTTTTCTGCAGGTTTTTATTCAGTGCATGCCCCATACTCGAAGTTTTGGTCAACCGTTATTACCTATCAATCCTGAACCACAACGTATTGGCTGAATTGAGGCACAACACGAAATTAAAAGGATGGTTGCTCAACAGGAACAGGCGAGACTAGCTGCTCTAACCGCCACTCAAGTGCATCAACAGAATATTGATAGCCCCGGGTGAGTAATAAATCCTGATGATGAAGACCTAGGTGATGACGAGTTACTAAACCCTAGGCATGCCGCTGAGATCGCAACACCTGCTAACAGAAGAGATCGTCAAGCTACGTTTTGGCATGAAAATTGACCCGTGCAACCAGCATTCGACGATGATGATGATGATCTTGATGGAGTCGGAGCCACAGGAGCCATTATTCCTCCACCATTGGCACCAGGAGCCAAGTTCAACATCACAAGCACCATGATTCAGTTATTGCAACTCAAGGGATTATTTGGTGGACTAGCAGGCGATGATCCGAATATGCATCTGATCAACTTTATTTCTATATGCAAGTCGTTTGACAATCCTAGCGTTGGTCAGAATGCAATTCGATTACATCTATTTCCATTGTCTCTGTCTGGGGAGGCAACTCTATGGTTGAATAGGATGACTCCTGATTCTATTACAAATTGGAGGCAATTAAGAGACGCTTTCCTAGAAAGATTCTTTTCGCTATCCAAAAGAGCACAATTGAGAGATGAAATCAGCAACTTTCGCCAGCTTCCAACTGAAGCCCTTCATGAAAAATATGAGAGGTTCAAGACGAAGCTAATCAGATGCCCAAACCATCATATGACTAATGTCCACTTAATGGAGATACTATATAGATCCTTGAATTCAATAACTAAACCAGTGGTGGATAATGTGGTAGGAGGATCATTTAGGGACCTCACCTTTGGTCAATCAAGCAATATGCTAGATCGGATGACAAAGCAAAGTAGATCTTGGCATACCAGGGATTCTTAGGTAGCAAGCCCTACTTTATTTATTGGCATGACTGCAGACCAAAGGAGAAGAGAAGAAGAACATGATCAAGATATGGCGCACATGAAGACACAAGTGGATCTTCTTACAAAGCATCTATTATCAGGGAAGACCAAAAAAGTCAAAGCTATTGCGTTAAAAGGAAGAGACGAATTTGATTCGGAAGAAGAAGCCAACTACTTGAACAACCAGAGGGGTTTTCGAGGTAATGCCCAAGGAATCCAAGGTCGGAACTATTATGATAAATCTGGAAACAAGGACTAAGGTAGTTGGAAGAACAAGAATGACAAGAGTAGTTTCTACGTTCCCCCAGGAAGAAGTGACACCACTGCATCTGGTTCTGGAAATATGGAAGAAATGATAGATAAACTATTGAAAGAAGTGGAAACAACCAGCGCTGGAGTAACAGAGGTAATAAATAACTTGTCCTCAATGAAACAATTGGTTGACTCACACTCCACTTCAATAAAGAAAATAGAGCAGCAATTGAGCCAACTTTCAGCAGCACTCAATCAAAGAAATGCTAGCACTTTACCTAGCGACACTGTGCAAAACCCAAGGAATGATGGGTCATGCATGGATATTACTACACGAAGTGGTAAGGTGCTGGAAACCCCATCAAAAGGCAAGCCAGTGGTTGATGAAGTAGCGGACATCGATAATAAGGCGAAAGGAGAAGATTCCACAGAAGTTGGCCTCAACATCCATGACGTTACCCCCAGCGGTTTGCAGCCTGAAACTACTAAAATTCAGAAGCAAGAGGAGAAGATAGCCGTGGAGAAAATAATTCCATATCCACCACCACCTTTTCTTCAAAGATTGAAGAAGATTACGGATGATACAAGGTTCTGCAAATTCATGACGATGTTAAAGCAACTGACCATTAATATTCCATTGGTGGAAGCTCTAGAACAAATGCCTGGGTATGAAAAATTTATGAAGGATTTCTTGACAAAGAAGCCTGCAGCAAGCTTTGTGTTAAAAGATACGGTTCATCACTGCAGTGAAATTGCTACCCGATCATTAGTTCAGAAGAAGGCTGACCCCGGTGCTTTCACTATTCCTTGCACCATTGGATCTTTGAATTTTGCCAAAGCATTGTGCGACTTAGGAGCTAGCATCAATTTGATGCCATTATCTATTTATAAAAAGTTGGGGTTGGGTGATCCTACTCCAACCAATTTGAGGCTCGTAATGGCGGATAGGTCGGTAAAACGACCTATTAGTATTCTATGTGATGTATTGTTGAAGGTTTCTTCATTCATCTTTCCAGCAGACTTTGTTATATTGGACTGTGAGGCAGACTCAGAAGTTCCCATAATCTTGGGGCGTCCTTTCTTTGCTACAGGAAGTGTGCTTATTGATTTGAGAGCTAATGAGATTTCATTCCAAATAAATGACGAAGTAGTTCGCTTTGATGTGTGTAAATCAATGAAGCAACCCAAAGATCTAAATGTTTTTTCGGTGGCTGATGTTTACTTTGATGATGAGAAAGAATTACTTGAAGAAGAGCAAATTATTGATGACCCATTGGCGGTCGTTCTCATGAATGGTAAGAGTAAGGATGCTGAAAATTGTGAAGAAACTATTGGTGCTCTGACAAGATTAGGGTCGTATCCTCACGCTCCCAAGTAGCTGGACCTTGATCTAAAAAATCGACCCACACCACCAGCTAAGCCATCTATTGAAGAAGAACCCACATTATAATTGAAGGAGCTGCCTAGTCATTTATGCATTCTTAGGAAGCGGAAACACACTTCCAGTCATTGTGGCGACATATTTGGGTGAGCAACAAGTTGCAGCTCTCATAGCTATTCTACGGAAGTATGTAAGAGCCATTGGTTAGACCATCGCGCATATTATTGGTATTCCACCTGGGATTTGTACACACAAGATTTAGCTTGAAGAAAATTGCACACCTACTATTGAACATCAAGGGCGTCTAAATCCACCTATGCAAGAAGTGGTAAAGAAAGAAATTATCAAGTGGTTAGATGCGGGGGTTGTGTATCCAATCTCTGACAGTACATGGGTAAGCCCGGTACAATGTGTACCCAAGAAATGAGGCATGACGGTAGTTGCGAATGAAAATAATGAGCTTATTCCACTCAGACCCATCACCGGATGGAGAGTATGCATGGACTACCAAAAGCTGAATTCATGGACGCTCAAAAATCACTTTCCAATGCCATTTATGGACCAAATGCTAGATCGATTAGTAGGGAAAGGATGGTTTTGTTTCTTAGAGGGTTATTCAGGCTATAATCAGATTTGTATTGCTCCCGAAGACCAAGATAAGACAATGTTCACATGCCCATATGGTACGTTTGCCTTTAAACGTATGCCATTCGGGCTATGTAAGACACCAGCTACCTTTCAGCGTTGTATGATGTCCATCTTTTCTGATATGGTTGAAGATACTTTGGAGGTATTCATGGACGATTTTCCAGTTGTGGGCGATTCGTTTGAATCGTGTTTGGTAAACCTAAGCATGGCGTTGCAAAGATGTGTAGAATTCAACCTAGTGCTGAATTGGGAGAAGTGCCACTTTATGGTTAAAGAAAGTATTGTTCTTAGTCATAAAATCTCCGAAAGAGGAATTGAGGTTGATCGAGCTAAAATTGAAGTTATAGAAAAGCTACCACCTCCAATTTCCGTAAAAGGAGTTCGTAGTTTCCTTGGGCACGCAGGTTTCTATCGGCGGTTTATCAAAGACTTCTCCAAAATTGCTAGTCCATTATGCAAACTTTTGGAGAATGATGCTAAGTTTAACTTCAATGAAGATTGTTTGAAAGCATTCGAATGCCTTAAAGGAAAACTAATTGAAGCTCCTATCATGGTAGCACCAGATTGGTCTTTACCGTTTGAAGTCATGTGTGACGCCAGTGGGGTAGCATTAGGCGCTGTACTTGGCCAGAGAAGGGAGAAGATATTCCATCCTATCTACTATGCGAGCAAGGTCCTGAACGAAGCCCAAAAGAACTACACTGTCACAGAACAAGAGCTCCTAGCGGTTGTGTATGCGTTTAAAAAGTTTCATGCTTATTTGTTGGGAACCAAAGTAATCATTCATACAGACCATGCAGCTCTGAGGTATTTAATGACGAAGAAGGATGAAAAACCAAGACTAATTCGATGGGTCTTGCTGCTGCAAAAATTTGATTTCGAGGTTAAGGATAGAAGAGGTTTCTAGAACCAAGTGGCTAATCATCTATCTAGACTCGAAAACGAGCATATATTACAGCCTGAAATTGAGATTGATGATGCATTCCCTGACGAGGAGATCTTAGCGATGATAATGGAAGAGTTACCATGGTATGCCGACTTTGCTAATTTTGTGGTGAGTAATGTGATACCGGCAAACTTATCTTACCATCAAAAGAGGAAGTTTATGCATGATGTAAAACACTACTTTTGGGATGAGCCATATTTTTTTCGACGATGCGCGGATGGTGTTATCTGGTGATGCATATCCCATGTAGAAGTGCCTAATATATTGGAAGCATGCCATACTTCCCAAGGTGGGGGACATCACACAGGTAATCGGACAGCAAGAAAGGTATTGCAAAGTGGATATTATTGGCCCTCGATATTTTGAGATGCCTACAACTTTGTGAGAAGATGCGACCAATGCCAACGGCAAGGTGCTATTTAAAAATACCATGAAATGCCCTTGTCAAAAATTTTTGAAGTAGAGCTCTTTGATTTATGGGGTATAGATTTCATGGGTCCATTCGTAAATTTCTTTGGAATGAAATACATCCTAGTTGCTGTAGATTATGTTTCTAAATGGGTTGAAGCAGTAGCGTTGGCCGACAATGAGGGAAAGTGTGTTGTAGCATTCTTGAAGAGAAATATCTTCTCTCTCTTTGGAGTACCACATACTATCATAAGCGATGGAGGATCTCACTTTTTCAACAAGCTATTTAAATCCGTGTTGGCAAATTATGGTGTCAAGCAACATAAGGTAGCCACACCTTATCACCCATAAACTAGTGGATAGGTAGAGGTTTCCAATCGAGAGATCAAGCAAATCCTTGCTAAGACGGTAAATTCTAATAGGAAAGATTGGTCTCGGAAGCTGGATGATGCACTATAGGCATATAGAACTGCGTTCAAGATGCCAATTGGCATTTCCCCTTACCAATTAGTTTACGGGAAGGCATGTCACTTGCCTATTAAGCTTGAGCATAAGGCATTATGGGCTTTGAAGCGGCTAAATCTAAATTGGGATGATGCAATGAATCTGAGATTAGAGCAACTGAACGAGATGGATGAATTCCGTCTATATGCTTATGAGAGATCGGACCTCTACAAGGAGTGGATGAAAAAGTATCATGATCAACGGATTGTCCGACGAAATTTCCAAAAGAATGATATGGTGCTTCTCTTCAATTCTAGATTGAAGCTATTCCCAGGTAAGTTGAAGTCCAAGTGGTCTGGTCCGTACAAAGTTAACCAAGTCTACTCGTCTAGAGTAGTTGAGTTGGAAGACAATAATGGTGTTGTCTTTAAGGTGGCCAACGAGTGAAACCTTATATCGGTCCTCTTTATTTGATAAACTATATGGCCATCACTTATCTCAACGAATTCTAAAGTACTCGAGGTAACTATGTCATGCCGCGACAATAAATCAAGCGCTAGATGGGAGGCAACCAATCATTTTTCATTTTTTGTCTCTCTTTCGTTCTATTACGTGTTTTCTTTTGATAAATAAAAATCCAAAAATAAGAGTCGTGCCACGACTAAAACTAAGGCGCTTGATAAGAGGAAACCCATCATTCTAATTGTCTTTGTTGGTTTTGAGTAAATGTAGGCGCACGAGGTGTAAAACGAGGAGATCGGTTTCAAATTTTTGATTTGGACGTATTTCATGATAAAGGTGGTAAGTAAGTGATGAAGAAGCAAAAGGCTATGGATTGGGCATTGCTTATGAAAATATAGGCAACGAACAAGGCTAGTCCTATGCAAAAGTAGGCCACGAACAAGGAAATTCCTATACTATGGCCTAAGCTCTCGGAATCTAGTGTGCCATAGCATAGGTGCCGCCCATGCCCAAGTATGCCTTAGCATAGGCGCCACCTATGCCAATGACTTTTGTCTCTGAATCTCATATGCTATGGAAAAGGAGCCGCCTATGCCTAAGAATTCCATGGCATAGGCGCCGCCTATGCTCAACAATGCTATGCAAAAGGCGCCGCCTATGCCAAGCATAGGCAAAGTAAAAGACACCGCCTATGGTAACTTCTTTTCTCCAAAACCGATTTTAAATGGGTCAAAACCCGACCCAACCTTGTCCTATAAATAAGAGACTTAGTCTTGAACCAAAATCACATTTGAAACCTAGCATAAGCACCGCCTATAGTCTCCAAATCCTCTCAAAACTTTTCCTTTTGCTCTCTTAATTCACAAGAACATCATCCAAAGGCATCAAGTAAGTGCTTCTTTGTTCTTCATTTATATTCCGTAAGTACTACACTACTACGCCTATTATGAATTGTTACATATTGAAGTAGTATTGATGATGTGAATATGATTGAATTGTTGTGATACAACCAAGTGAGTGAACATATACGTAAGAATAATATTAACTTGTTTCCAACTCGTATTTGATTTTGATGCACTGTCATACTTTTGTGGAATTGATATGGTAACAAAAATTGCATAATCTTGTGACTTGAGTACTTACATCTTAGAATGACTTGTTCGTCAGGATAAGAATTATAGTTGCCTACCGACATAGGAGGTTGTGATTATTTTTAGATACTGTACCTTGATTCAATCCCTATGAAGTAGCCTTGATATATCAAAACATGAAAGTATTGCCAAGATTACAGAATTATGACTGCACTGATTTTATTGTTGGAATATAGCACCTAAAACGTATGCTGATGAAGTCTAAGTAATCGACAACTTTCACTTCACTAGTCTGTACCAACAAACTAAGTATGGGGTGGTGCCCCTACTGCTTGTTTATAGATTGTATCCATCGAGATGATGCTAACATAAACATTGCTTTAGTCTCAGGTACAATGGCACCCAAAGCAAGACAAGGCAAAGATAAGGCAACCACTTCACAAAAAGGCAAGAAAAGAAGCCAAAAAGAGCAAGGAGAATCATCCTCGATGTAAGTACCACACCGCATGTTCGGAATTAAATAGGTTATAGAGGAGGAAGCAAAGGAATGGTATAGGAACAACAAAGAGAAGAAATATGTTCATGTGGACTTGAAAAACAAGGAAAGCCTAGCAAAGAAAGAACCACGCATGTTGGCCAAGATCATGGCGTTACATCTTGATTTCATCTTCTGAGATATGGGAGAATGCAATCTCAATCTAACACGTGAATTATACGCCAACTGGTCGCCGAAAACCACAGGAAGTGAGGTCAATATTTGGGGACAAGTTCTGCAACTAAATGTGGATTTCTTCAACTCCTTTCTTGGCTTGCCTGCTGTTGATCCATCACCATTCAAGGAGCTGTACAGTAGACCTCCATATAGATCCATTCGACACACACTCTATGGAACAAGATCCATGGCATGGTGGTGTAGACACAAGGACACCGGTCGACGCAACACCTTCCCATATGCTCCTTTGAATAGGGAAGCAAGGATATGGTTGCGCATAGTCAACTCCTGCCTAATTCCAGGGACCCAGTACACCAACATAACAAGAGATAGAGTGTGCTTGGTATACTCATTTATGACGAATGTCCCTATCAACATTGGGGCAATTATTTGATCCACAATGTGGAAAGCTTGGCTACACAAGAGGTCCCACTTCAGCTTTGGCAACCTGTTGACTGCAATACTAAGGAAGGAAGACATCGAAGAGGAACCGGCTGATCATAAACTCCCACACAACCCAAAGAAGGTTGATCTCACGAAGGTTAAAGATGTTGAAACCACGCATGGAGTCAACCTTACCACTTTATAAAGGCATGATCGAGATGAGAGTTTCTTTTGCCATCTTTATGGCATGACTCGGTTTACAATAATAAGCGAAAGTCGTGTTCCAACTACTGAAAAGCTCCAATAGCTGGACTATGACTACCCAATGAATGAGCACGCGAAGGCAATGTGTGAAGTAGGTACATATTTTGAGGAACCTCTTGATGACGATGTGCCAACCGATGATGATCGACGAATGCCAGACTCCGACATGAAGGAGAATTCTGATGAAGACGACTCCCATTATGATTCCTATGAAGGGGGAATAAACCCAGACATAGAGAAGAAGTCCGACTAACCAGGTACTTCTTATTTATTTTCCACTGAGGGCAGTGTGTCCCGTCTAAGTGTGGGGTGCTGGTATTTGCATACTATCCTTCTTTATCTACATTTGCATTTATGTTTTGTTTGTTTTATTTTTTTTTTCTTTAAGTAGTTATTTTATTAGTAAATTTTTTTTTAACATAACTTTGTATGAAATTAATCTGATAGGAAGCATGAGATTATGACAAGAGTTTGAGATAAAATCATGACTATTGAGACGTTTAGGCTCTAATTGTGACTCACTATGTGATAAGTATGGTTTAATTCCTTCATCTGTAGGGTCAAGAGTCTATACTACTCCCAATAAAGTCGACCATGTGCCTTATGTGTGTGAGGATATAGTATATTCTGTGTTTGTGGCTGATGCTAGAACTTTCCTGGTATGTATGTAAAGCGAAAATAAAGAGTGCAAGTCTAGGAGATGATTTAGGCATTTCTTTGGCAACCTATAATTGTTTACCTTTGTTTTACCTACCCGTGGACATCATCCTAGTTAACCCCTTTTGAGCCTTTAGCCTATTTTCTTTGATAGCCTCATATGTAAGCCTAATCCATTTTTTTAAGACCATAATTTGATCCAAATTCCTAAGTGCTTTAAAAGTGTAAAGCCATGTGACAAAATAAGAGGAAATTGGGTAAGTATGATGCTTTAGATTGTATGGGTGCTTGAAGTCGTTATGAAAAAGAATTGTTATCATAAGAGGTATGTTATGAAAAGAAAAAGGAAAAGTAAACTAAAAAGTTAGTTATGTTCAAAAATTGAAAAACAAAAGAGGTGACAAAGGGAGGTAGATTAAAAGAAAGCAAAAAGGTTGTTTGAAAGAAAGCATAAATGGCATATTATGATGTATTAAAGCACTTAGGGAACTTACTCACTATTTCTGGCCAAAATAGTCCTACCAGTCCCTTAGCCTACATTACAACCATCAAAAGACCTATTTGATCCTAAGCTTAGCATTCTGACATTTAGTGGAGCATTAAACTAAGGGCAAGCCTATGGTCATCAGTTGCAACATATGAATTCTTTGTGAGAGTGAGAGAAAGGATAATCCTACACCCATATTCGAAATATATACAATACTTGTGAGAGATTATGGGTAACATATGCTGAGACACATATGGTTGACGAGTTTTGGGTAGTCGTGTATGATTCTTTATGCCTTAACTTTTGAATATGAATTGACCACCATCACGAGTCTATGTTGGAGGTTGAATTGTTTCTACTAATGATCGGAAAACTACTCTTTGTTGATAATTGTTGTGCTTGTCTTGATGAATATTTCGTGTTGTTGCTGTGAAACCCTAAGTAAATGTGAAGATGGACATGATAGTTTGTTCGAGGACGAACAAAGCTTTAAGTGTGGGGTGTTGATGATAGGCATATTTACACGCCTATAGTGTTATATTTTACCCATATTTTAGCTAAGTTTTGAGGACAAAATATATAATTCATGCAATTTTAGTCCTTTTTCCTGTAAGTGAGCTAACGAACATGATTAGCAAGTTTTCAGGTATAAATGATGCAGAATTCAGCATTTTATGGATAACTTGACACCAAAGAAAGCATCACGAAGGAAGGAAGGGGAATCTTGGGCGCCAAGGACCAAAAGTGGCGCATGGAAAATCTATCCCGGGCAAAAACAACAATTTTGAAGACTTTAGGGACTAGCAATAACTTATTAGGATTAGGATAATGATACATTAACCTAGTAGGATTGGGTTAAGTAATGCATTAGCTTAGTAGGAATAGGATATGGGTATTATAAATACCCTATCTTGCTAGAGATTTTTATCATTCTACTTCTAATTCATTCTTCAACTAATCATTCTACCATTCATCTTACCTTTCAATTAATTCTTCTATTTAACATTCAAAACAATTTTCTTTCAATTAATTCTTATTCTCTTCTATTCATCTATTCTATTCTTAATTTCCACAACAAGAGAAACGTTACTTTGCAAGGGAGTTCACGCCTAAAAACGCCATACCACATCTTACTACACGAGATCTTTATTGTGGTATAATAATAATGTCTATTGTGATTTCCTTCGCACTCATGGGTAACTAAACTCCTCTGTTGGGGTTATGGAAGACTTATGAGATACCATCTAAGGCTATGAGTTTGTGAATTCGTGACACGTGCGTTGCTTATATCATTATTCTCTTCATATTAATGCAAATTCTTGTGGCTGCAGACGCATAGAATAACGCCAGTATAGCATTAACTTGTTTGAAAGAAAAGTTATATGTCTGGAAAAGAGATAATGTCAAGGTAATAGGGCACCAACCCCTATTAAAAAGTTAGTGCCGTAACTGGATTAACCTATTATAGAATTTGTACCGTTAGATACGCTTTAAGCTTGAAAGAAATAAAGTGAAATAGTCCTTGTTAGGTCGAAAGACGCCTGGATTTACCATAGAATACAATTCTCTATAAGCACATGCATGTCTGAATTCCGCATAACTCATAGCCAATAGAGACGTATAACTCATAAGGTGGACATAACCCCAACTCTCAATTCTCATTGGTTAACATCTTACCAAACATTCCTTCTTTTTACTTTGCTATTTTCCGTTTTGACTTTGTTATTTGGTTACATCAACTACACACTACAAAACCCCCCTTTTTTACGAGACTTCCCCCAAAAGTCTAATAATCATTACTTACTTATTGACCGGCTATTCTCTATGGGATCGATACCCAACCCAGTTGGGTTATATATTTGACAACGACTGCTTTACACTCTTACGAGAGCTGTAGATTGAGCGTTATCAGCTACTCGGTGGAACATATCTGTCACTCTTCTCTTTATTGTCTTTTTTTGTACCTCTAATCACCATCTCGCTCACTAGTTTTATCTCCGTCGCCATAGTAGTTTCGACCTTGGTTTCCTTGATCTTTGGTGCAGAGACCCACCACTTCTTAATCTAGATACTTTGATTCCTCATCCATATCAGACTCATATTCCTTGAAAGTAGATCCCTTTGCCCCAACTGTATTCACCTTTTTTGCTGTCATTGTTGCAAATTATTTTGTAAGCAAGGCAATATTCATTCTAAGTTATACAACTTCTTGTGCTACCGAATCATTACCAACTTTGTTCTTACTAGTGGATCTAATGGCATGTACCAACACCTATATCATCTTCCGAGTGTGCCATCCTCAGTTAGTGACAAATATATTATCTAGAATTTGTTGCGCCAAATCCTAATGCAGATGCATAAATGCGCCTCCAAATATAGTGTCTGTCATTGACCTAGAGTTGATATTAAGTGATCTAAAAATATCTAAAGAAAATTTTACCCTAGAATCCATTGATTAGGAAGAATGCTCAACTTCTTTTTGAACTAAAACCATGCCTCATACATGGACTCTACAGGCAACTACCAAAAGTTATAAATTTTATCTTTTAGCTGTAGCATCCAAAAAGGAGTGAAAAATTGATTAAAAAATTATCTATGCGACTCGTTCTTGGTCATGATTGAGCCTCTAAGAAGTTCCCCCAAAAACAATGATGCTTCTTCTGTAAACAAGAACGGGAACAACCTCAATCTCAATACTTCCTAAACAACCCCTAGGATGGTATACAAAGTGTAGATCCTAATAAAATTAGCAAGATGCCTGTTTGTATCCTCTATTGAAAACCCTAAAAATATACCCTTAAAATTTAGCAGATGTATCATTGCACTAGTGATATGGAACTTAACATTTGGGGGTAAAGAAAGAGAAATAATGGCTCTTGTCTCAGCGGGCTCAACATATCCCATATCTTCATCTTCATCATATGACGCTAGATATTGATAGGCTAGAATAACTCGATATCTTCCTCCTTACACTCTATAATGATCACCATCAAGTGCTACTCGATGATTGGCTACAGGTCTTGACCTGGCTAGCATTATCTATTGAGCCAATCGGGCATCCTTAGCCATTATTCTTTTTTGTTTTGCTGCCTATACTAACATCGACTCTGTATCTCTATTAGAAATATTCTTTAGATCACCTAGAGCAGGGGGAGGTATAGTAAGAGGGTCATCTCGAACCCTTTCTTATACATTATAACAAGCATGATCTATCATTCTTTTTGGTGTTTGTAGATTTATTTTAGGCTCTGGATCAATAGGGAGTAAGATATTTCCTTCAATCTAAGTTCTAGGAATACACGACTGTATGTCCAACTAAAAATTGGAAAATATAAACCTATAACTTCAAAAAATCCAATTAACAACTCAGCAATATATTCCCCGACAATGCCGCCAAAATTTGATGTAACCCAAAAACTAACCTCCAAAGAAGTATGTTGTGATTGATGTCACCTACAATAACCCAAATTAGGTTGGGTTCAAAACCATAAGGAATAAGTGGAATTATGTATCAAACTTAATGAAAGCACGGGCAGTGCGAAAAAGTAAATGGGGGTATTTGGAAGTCAATAATAACAAGTAACTGGGATTGAGTACTTAACATTGTAAATAGTATAAGATGAACACTAGGAATGTGTTTCCCCTAGTTTCTTAACTCTATAAGTTTCTTGAGTTTAATTCACCTAATCCACTGCTCTCCATGCAAAGTTGATAAGTTGTGTATTATCAACCATCTTGTGAACATGTTGATAAATCTCACACTTTACCTTTTGAGTCTCGGGGTATTGCCTTACTGTCCTTTGTTTGTTACCTTAGTACAACTCTTACCTTTTGAGTCTCGAGTTGATTCGATAAGGGTTGATAGCCTCAAATTACTTTTGTAACCTTTTTTTTGCAATCTTAAACTCCCTTGTGAGGATGTTATCGAATACAAGATATTCCTAAGCCTCTACACTAGCTTGGGATTCAATGAATATGAAGAATATTGCAATACAAGTAGTTACAATAAATTTGATGAATCTCCCACTTCCTTTATGTCGTAATCCACTAGGTTTCCCATAAATCTAGTCAAGAAAGTTAGGTGCTCATTTTTATGCAACAATTTATGAAAATTAATGAAGAAGACATATAATTAATTGCACAATAGTTAAAGATTAAAATCCAAAATTTCTATTTGAATACAAAACCAAAAACTCAAGAACAATTGTTTCAAAGCTCAACGTACGTGAAAGTATCAAGACAATTGTAAAAAAGTGTGTAACATAATAATAAAAATGACCCTAGGTTATCTATAGTATCTCAAAATAACACAAGACTTCTAATTAGAATTGAATAGGAAAATTAAGTTGGAAGTGGTTAAGCCTCCGGAAACAAGTCATTAGGTATTGTTACAACTCCCTGCTTGCTGTCGTAGCTCCTATTTTTGTCTTCAGTGGTTATGACTTATGTAGTCATATTACGAATCATATGTTGCTAATTGCATTCACTGCAATAGCATTTCATAGTTAGAGCACTTAATTCTGTTGTATTTTTAAATCCTCACCATTAGTCGTACTCAGACATTATTACTCATGGTGTTCACTCACAACCACTAGAGCATTAATCGTGAAGCCTTTAGACACTGGTCATCGTATGACTTCTCACTATGAGTCGTAGTTTATTCTTATGACTTGTAACCTTTCTCTACTTAGTTCCTCATCTTAGCTTTTGCCACTATTATCCTTATAATTTGGGCTACGAGTAGTATGGTGACCTTTTGACTTGTAGACTGAACAGTACTTCACTTTTTAGAGAATTTTCTTCTATTTTTTTAATCCAAGCCACATCCGACCTAGTTTCCCCTTAAAACACATAAAATCCATATCATATCCAACAAAACAACCAAAGTCAATGCATAATTTCACCATTCTAATCATTGAATGTGCCATGTTTCCATGGCACATCGGTGAACCTCCTCATCACATGCTCACCATCACAACCTCACCTTTCACTAAATACATTTTCACTTTTTCTTGAATAACCTTATTTCTAACCTTATATCTCTTGGTAAGTCCAAACTTCCATCTCAGCATCCTCGTCTCTATCAGCTTCAATCTTTGGATGTGGGAGTTCTTAACTGGACAATACTCCTCTTAATACAACATAGATGATTGGATGCCACTTTGTATAACTTACCTTTCAGCATAGGAGGCACCGTCTTATCATACAAGATTCTTTAAGTGAACCTCCACTTTCACCACCCTACACCAATATGGCATATGACATCCTTGTCAATCTCTCCATTCTCCTATATCATATACCAAAAATACTTGAAACTATCCATCTTCCAAATAGCCCTAGAATCTATTCCCCCTGCCATATTAGCCTCATGTGTTGAATCACTAGACTTACATTCCACGTACTCCATCTTATTCCTGCTCAACCTTTACCCTTTAAAGTATAGGGTCTATTTCCAAACATATAACTAATCATTAACTTATTTCTATATATCGACAATTAGCACAACATTGTCAGCAAATAACATACACCAAGAACCCCCTTTAAATATGTTGTATCAAAGCATCCATTACAAAGGTAAGTAAAAATAAGCTAAAAGTAAATCCCTGATGCAACACTGTTAAAATAAAAAACTGCTCTGAATCTCCTTCTACTATCCTCATATAAGTCTTTTCTCCATCGTAGATATAATGAATCGACCTAATGTATGCCATAAGAATGTCTAGCTTCTAAGCACCTACATATAATCTCCCTAATATTTTTATTATATTTCTTCTCAAGCTCAATGAACACCATGTGCAAGTACTTCCTTCTCTCCCTAAAATACTCCACTAACCTCCTTACATGGTTAATAGCCTCAGTAGTCGGGCGAACAACAATAAAACCAAACTAATTCTTAAAAATAGTCATGATCCTCATCAACCCCAACTCTACTACTCTTTCTTAAACCTTCATAGTATGACTCAATAACTTGATACCCCATTAATTATTGCAACTCTAAATATCCCCCTTTTCTTATACAATGGAATAATTGTACTCCATATTTAATATTTAGGCATTTGTACAATCCTAAAAATGTTGTTAAGTAATCTTGTCAGCCACTACATACCTTTCCCACTAGTGCTCTTCCAAAAATCCACTAGAATCTTATATGGTCTAGTCATCTGATCCTTTCTCATTATATGAATATCACCCTTGACCTCCTCAACCTTGATACCCGAATAAAAACCATAATTATGGCACATTTTTGAGTGCTCCAATTCCCCCAGAAAAAAACCTTTTTCCCCCCCATGCATAAAAAATCTATGAAAATAGGATTGTTAATGCCTCTTAATATAGGCATCCACTACCAATATTTTTCTGTTCTCTTCCTTAATGTACTTATCTTGGTCAAGGTCATGATCCCTCAACTCCCTATCCTTTGCCAGCCTATTCAATTTATTATCTCTACCTTTATCTACTAAATCAATATACAAGCTCTTGAAATCTACTATTTTATCCAACGCAATCGTTAAATTAGCCTCTTTCCAAGATAACTTATACTCCTCCCCATGGTTCTGCTTTTCTTTATCATTCTTGATCTCAATAAACTTTGAATAAGAGATCTTATTAGTCTCTACCTTTATTTTTACTTCTTTCTTCCACCACAAGCAAGATCGACCTCTCAAGATACCCAATACCTCTCCCTAATATAATTGACAGTTATTTTCCATATATTATCCCCTCTATTCTCTGTAATAACCATCCAGGTTGTTCTCTACACATTCACATATTTTTTCCATTTAAAGCATTCATACAGATTCTCTAAGTCATTCATGACTTACTGGAGCTGATAGTTTAGTTACTAGGTAGTTTATTTAGTTATTTTTTAGCCATTTCTCTATTTTGAAGTTTTCATTGTTAACAATAGGCTATTAGGCCTAAATTTCAAGTTAAAAATCTTGTATGCTAGATCTAATAGTTCCATCAGGTTTGGCATATCAATTTTAGGTTAGTAGGACCTTTAGTTTGGGTCCCAAGGCGTCCAAACTCGTTATAGGATATTGGTTAAATTTTGGTTAAAATGGCTAGTGTGGGACATATATTTCATTGCAACAACCCCAAATGGAAATTTTAATGGCTCTTTTGAATTTGAAATTTTAAATTTGATTATATGTATAACTTATTTGAATACATGGGATCCCAAATGAATCTCGAGGGTTCGATAGGAACTTGGAAAAAACCAAGTTTCTATTAGTTCATTGACTTAGCTGGTGCAATCGCTTAAGCATGGTCGCTTAGTGACCTCTTTGGTGAAGGCCAGACTAGTTAATTCGATGTTATGTAAACAATATATTGTTTCCATTAAAAGAGGTTATCCAGAGCATGAGTCGCTTAAGAAACCATAGGCTATTTAAGAGAAGATCGCTTAAGCAGTTCAATAACCACTTAAACAGAATCCACTAGGGCATTTATTTCAACCTTCACTAATTTTTATCTCATTATTGTCAAGATAAAACTTGATCAAAGACCTAAAGAGTTAGGGAGATAGAGAGAAAGTTACCATTGGGGGTTTAAGGTGAGTTGGAGTCGTTTCACATTTCATTTTCATAAGTTTGCATCTAATTTCTCAATTATTTCTCCTATTTAATCTTAAATCCATAGTTATTTCATAGGTT
This sequence comes from Capsicum baccatum var. pendulum, assembly GCA_030864225.1. Taxonomy (NCBI): domain Eukaryota; kingdom Viridiplantae; phylum Streptophyta; class Magnoliopsida; order Solanales; family Solanaceae; genus Capsicum; species Capsicum baccatum. The sequence continues at coordinate 167,613,375 of CM061560.1, forward strand.
GATTCTAAAATTGTTTTAGCTTAGAATTTATCAATTATTGAGGGTAAATGATCCTTGAGCGACGTTATGATGGTTTCAAATATGTGTTTCTATAAGCGGGCCCTGCACTAGATTTTTAGCCCAATTTTAGATTCATAGAAATTCTATGCAATATGGGTATCATTATTATTGTATTAATATGTAGATACTTGTTTTGGTAGTGTGGTATCTTGTAGAGGCTTCTCGAAAGCAAAAATCTCTAATTTAGTGCACTTTATTAAGCATTTATCGGCATACAGATCGGATAGTCTTAGCTTTCTATTAGATTGAGGTTTATTATGGTATTAGTGTTGCATTATGTAAGAATAGGTTGGTAATTATGATTTGATTGTATGTACAATTGAAATTTGAAATATTTACCCAAATAGTGAGCCAATTTTAGGTAGAATTGGCCAATCCATATTTTCTAGAGATTGAACTGTGACTGTATCAAACACCATGGGTTCTGGCCCTTACAAGATTTTATGAGTTTGATCCTTTTATTGATCATGCGACTCACCATACTAGTCGATAGTGTACGTACAAGTCTTGGGACCATAGTCATATGTTGGTTAGTATGATGTTGATCAAGTTCTATTCTTGGTATAAGAAGAATTCTTATGAGTCAAATGTACATGATACGAGAGGTAGGGTCCATTCGTATATTGTCCAGTGTCTAACCTAGATGTTTCTACTTAGGGTACGACTTGAAGAGTGGTACTTGTCATAAGGTGATGGTATGATTTATTGGACAAAATATGATGTCCAACTCTTTGATCAAGGTACGAGTTGAAGGTACCACTCATATGATATGGGTACCAGTGAGGGGTTCAAACCATACCCACTTGCAGAAATTTCTATACTTTATGTTAGGGGTATTTTGGATATTTCCCTGAATAAATCCTTTTAACCCCATGAGATAAAACACCTTTGGAGGCTTCCTTAACATATTATTCACAACAAAATACTGTCAAAACACTCTCAAATCTCTCTCAAGCTCTTCGTTTAAGAAAGGCTAGGTTTTTCTTCAAGGCAAGAAATTAAGGCTCTAAACGGGTGGTTTCTTTCTGTCTTCCTTGTTGTTTAAGGAAAGTTACTCCTCTCTCATTTTTAATTCAAGTAAAATAATATTTTAAAGACTTATTTTCATGGCATTATTGTGGTATTATTTTGGATTTTGAAATATATGTCAGGGGTTTTGGTTGTTCTTGGTTAGATAGTGTTTTCCTATGTTTTACTTGTGGTTTTTATGTTGTAATTGTGATTTGAACATTTGGTTGGATGGGAATAGTCAATTGATACTTGGTTTTGGCATTGGAAACTATATACCCTCAACATGCTCGTTAAAATGCCAATGAAAATTCTTTTGTCAATGAAATCTCATAGCTAAAATCATATGCAAAGCAATATCTAAATAAAACTGTTAGCCTTTACACTTAGTTTCTAAAAGTTGTTCTATTGAAATTATTCTGTTCTGTAAGGTTTTACTAGTGGGGAAATGCTTTTAAAAACTATACTGAAATTTTTTACTGTTAGGCTGTAGGGAGTTCTTTTTAATGCTTTCTGTAAGGAAGGTTCTTCTAACAAACATAAACCATGTGAGCTATCATGGATTCCAACGTCTAGTCTCTTTATAGGAAGACCTTACGTTGGGGAAAGGTGTCATACTCTTACAAAGGAGTATAACCTAATCTAAGTGATAAAATCTGTATCTGTTGTCCATATAAAAATGGGAATAATCTGATAATCTGAACCTACGTTGGCTCATAGTTCTGGGGCATGTGAACATACCCAGCTTAGTGCTAAATACTACTCCATTTAATCTGTATGCTCATTGTATTGGAAATCAACTTTAAAATCTAGTATAACGATTTATTACGAAAACCAATTGTATATTTGTTAATTTAAACTGTGATCTGAAGCTGTAAAGTGGATTTCATATCTAAGATAAGATCAAAATATCAAATCTTTATCAAAAAAATTGAAAATACTCTAGTCATAGGTTGCTCATAGCATAATCAATCTTGAAATAACAATATACAACTAGGGCTTAATACCCATGCATCAAATTCATGTAAAAATTAATAATATTCATGATTGATAATAAAGGTATTGATAATTCAATTAAAAATCAGTAAATTACTGAAATATGAATGAAAATACGAAAGGAAACCTGAAATTAATCATCTAACTCACTTCAAATCTCAAAATCATTCAATTAGCAATATTAGGTATGAACCCTAATTTGAAATTCATGAATAATCATACTAAATCATGTAAATTTGTAATTAAAACTTGTTTTGGGTTCAAGGATGAAAGAGGATCCTTGTTAAAAAACCCCATACACCTTAATTGATACAATTGCTAAGAAATCTTGAACTTGAATCCCTTTTTGTGCTCTTGAAGATGAATTTTTGAATCTCTTGAATTGTGAAACCATAAATGTGAGATATCTTGGAAAAGGAATTGAGGAAATTTGATTTCTTGAAGGTTAAGTTTTGAGGTTCTAGGGTTTTCAAGAGAGAGAATTAATGAAAAGTGAGCATAATAGGGTTAGAATAGGTTTAATTCTGTGTTCCTCACGATTTAGCGTCTTGGGAATTGACTAAATTGCCCTTTTAAAATTTAACTCGAAAACTAGAAAATTCTGATTTGGTCACCCCCACAACACGCCACTATTGCAGTGGCTCACTGGAAAAAGTATGAGCCTGGCTTTACCCATCAATGCGATGCAGGGCTATCATGCTGGGCTACTAAAAAAAGGACGAGTCCCATTTTGGACATCGCCATGACGCACTAAAATCATATCACCTTACTGGAAAAAGGATGAGTGTGAACTAGAATTTTATTACAATGTGATGTAATCGTGGTGCTCTACTGGATTTTGATAATTCCGAAGTCGTCCTCCACCACAATGCGGTGCTTGTCAAAATACAATACTGTTTTACTAAAAATGCCATAACTTCTCAACCGAGTATCAAATTAAGGAAAAATTGGTATTGTTAGAAAGCTGAGCAAATTATCTATGCTTGGTGGGTCTAGAACTTGAAAATTCTGCATGTATCAAGAGTTATTCAGTTTCAAAGCTAGCCCTTGACATTGTAGGAGATAAACTGAGCTAGAAAAAAGTATGGGGTATTACAATATCTCCCCCTTAGTAACATTCATCCTCGAATGTGGCTAGTTAAACTGAAGATACTGAGGGATTGAGGCTATATACGAGCATGTACAACTGAAATAAGCTATGTGACTGAATCAAAAACATATTGATTGAGTGAACTAAACTGCGAGTGCGTGAATTTGCATGAAGATAACTATATAGCTGAATTTGAGTCTGGAAAGAGCTAAATTAAGGAAAATTGTTACCTTCAGTTGAATCTGAGTTTGTGTAGAAGAGATGGGGATACTTGTTACTTATGTCTATTTCTACTTCCTAAGTAGTGCCTTCAATGGATTTATTTTTCCACAGAAATTTAACCAAGGGAACTTCTTTGTTCCCTATTCTACCAATCAGGTGATCAAGAATCTCTACTGGAACTTCTTCATATAAGAGGTTATTCTGAATACCTATACTTTTTAGAGGGACTATAACAGTTGAATCGTCCATGCACTTCTTTAATAAGGACACATGGAACACTGGATGAAATAATGACAAGTCTGCGGGTCGCTCAATCTCATACGCTACCTTCCCAACATGACTCAACATCCTGTAGGGGCCTACATATCGAGGATCAAGCTTCCCCTTTTTAACAAATCTTTCCACCCCCTTCATGGGAGAAACCTTTAAGTAGACAAGATCATCTGTTCAAAATCAAAATCTATCCTTCTTACATCTGGATAATATTTCTGATGATGTTGAGTTGCTTTCAATATTTCTTGAATTAACTAAAATTTTTCCATTGCTTAAAATACCATATTTGGCCCAATCAAAGTGGCCTCACCTACCTCAAACCAATCAACGGGTGATCTATATATCCTCCCATAAAGAGATGCAAATGGGGCCATTAGAATACTTGAATGGTAATTGGTATTGTAGGCAAACTCGATCAACGACAAGTGGTCGTTGCAGCTCCCTTTGAAATCAAGAACACAAGCCCTTAGAATATCCTCTAAGGTCTAAATAGTTCTCTCTGCCTGACCATCTACCTTTGGATGAAAAGCTTAACTAAGATGAACTTGGGTACCAAGATCGTTCTGAAAGGCTTTCAAAAAATGAGAGATAAACTGATACTGCATTACTAATAAATGAATGATTGTTTCTGACAGTTCAAATTATGAAGAACTGGTCTGATTGACTATATCTGACAGTCCTGAAGCTGAGTATTGATATCATTTGTTTTGATAACTGTTGTTATTGATAGCTTAACTGACTATATCTCAAAGTCCATAAATCTAAAGAAAACTATCCGAGTTCCATTCTATTTCTGAGTTGACTGTATCTAACAGCCCTGATATACTGAAATCTGAAGAGCTATCTGAGTTCTTTACTAAGACTGGGTAGCTATAGCTGATAGTCCTAAAAACTATAACCGAAACTGTGGGAAGTAGTTATCTAACCAACATGCCCCAAATATACTATAATAGCTAATTTGGGGTCCAATATTTGCCCCAACTGGAGGGGTTTTAATACCTCGCCACTTGTAAGGGCAGCTATGAAACCCTATACAGGCAGGTACTCAGTGAGAATGGTACGAACCCTAAACTGATGGTTTAAGCCACCAAACCTAATATGATGGGTTAAGATGTCTCAACCTACGCTGGCTACATAGTTCTGGAACACAAGGATGACTACTAAGAATCACAACCTGAACTGGCAGGTGAGTTCCCATCCTTGGGTTCACTCGGTGCTAACTTCTACTCCCATCTGAAGACCATGGAAAACATGTCCAAATATTATTTGAACACTTAGTTCATCATATCCATTAAAGCTTTTGGGGCATTGGTAAGACCAATTGACATGACTAGAAACCTGAAATGACCATAACGGGTTCTAAAAGCTATCTTTGGAATATCATATTACCTTACTTTAAGCAGATGATATCCGGATCTAAGGTCTATCTTAGCAAAATAAGTTTCACCTGGGACTTGGTAAAATAAGTCATCAATCCTAGGAAGTGGATATTTTTTTTTGATAGTGACTTCATTTAGCTGATGATAGTCAATGGACATTCTCAAAAAACCATCTTTCTTTCGTATGGATAGGATGGGAGCACCCCATGGAGAGACACTGTGTAACACACTGATTTGCTGAACTGGAATGCTACACGTTGCTTATGACCTCGAGGGACCACAAGCTAACCCATGACTGATATCTGTACTTGTATACTGCAAATCATGATATAATAATGTGGAATAAATAAAACTGTAAGGCCATAAGGTTCAACTGAAAAAAATTATGTAGGTTAAAATACCCAAAACAACTCAATCCGAACGTAAATCTGAACATAAATCTGAACGTAAATCTAAAAGCCTCTAAACTATCTGAATAAGGGGTTAAAGGAACATGTCTCCAACTGAATCCATAAATTGAACTGAAGAAATAAATGTATCAAATTACTATGGTGTAACCTATGGTGTAACCTGAAAAGAAAGCACCATAGCGCAAATGTGTCAGTATAACTGGAGTACTGAGTATACAAGGAAGGTAGGCTAAACATAAAGGGTTTCATGCATGAACAACACTGACTGACTAATATGAACGTGGGAGTGGAAACAGATATATATAGAAACTGGGACCGTGAATACATGATAGCATGACCTGTAAGCTAACACATGGTTTACTAATAACTGTCATGACTGATACTGAACTGATAACATGGACTATTGTATCTGATAGTAATGTATATACTGAAATTTGAAGAACGCCCTAAGTTCTTTTACTGAGACTGATACTGAAACTGTGGGAAGTAGTGTTTAACCGACATGCCCCATGTATGCTGTTATGGATAAGCTGGGGTCCAATATCTACCTCGACTGGATCAGTGTCAATACCGTTCCATAGGTAAGGACAGTCTGTGAGTGACCCTTATCTGGCGGGTACTCAATGAGAATGGTACGAACCCTGAACTGATAGGTTAAGCCACCTCATCAACCCTAATCTAATGGGTTAAGATGTCTCACCCTACGGTGGCTACGCAGTTTTGGAACTCAAGGATGACTACTAAGAATCACACCCTGAACTAGCGGGTAAGTTCCCATCCTTGGGTTCACTCTGTGCTAATCTTTACTCCCATCTGGAGGGACATGATATTAATAACTGACTGTGTATGACTTAATCTTACTGAATTCCATTGACTGGCGGAATATTACTGATACCTGACAATTGACTAAGATCATGAGGTTTTCCTGAGTCACATGACTAACTGAAGTCTATGGAATCTTAGCTTGAGTTTGGATATCATGAAACATGACATGGATCTAGGCACATAACTATAGTTTTTGGGTACAAGTACCCCCAGCACTCGATGGAAGAAAACTGACACACATGACTGACTTGATCATAAGAGTAGAGTCCATAATTTATAATATCATAAGTAGGGATCTCATACTAAGCATGGTTATCAACAATGTATTGCATGGAAAGGATTTCATATCGCATGGAAGTACTTGCACAATCTTAATATCATGTTCATTGCATAATCATATTGGCAACACATACCAATAGCATGGAAGTTCATGTGGATTGCATGGTTATCATAAATCTTGTTCATAAGTAGGATTTTCAAGTAAACATAGCATAATATCATAAGAACAGTTCATGAGTATTCCAACAACATTTGCAAGGCACATTATCAACATAGAAGTCATTGAAACCTAAGGGCATATCATGAATCCTTCACTTAGTCACAATTTTGCTATATTGCATGATTTCTAGTTTCTTTGGCATTTTATCAAATACCTTACATGCACATCTTAAGCATAGGTGAAATCATTAAATTATACAGCATGAACAATCAAACTTATATGTTTCCAACTCATATGATATCATGAATTTATAAAAACATATAAAGATTCCATCTTGGGAATCACCCAATATCAACAACATGATCATCAACACCCAACAACAAAGAAATCATACTTTATAATGAAAAAGAGGGTTTTTGAGCTTTATGGATGAAAGAGATCCAAAAATCAATTCATGCATACCTTAGAAGGAAAGATTCTTGATGATTGACGGAGGAATTTCCTTGAAATCGGATCTTCAAGCTTAGTTACGCAAGCCTAGTTGTTTTTCTATTTTAGTGCTCTTGGATGATGAGATTTGAGATGGAAATAGGGTTTTAATATGTTTAGAAGTTATATATTTCATAGTGTTAAGTTTAGGGACATGTAAGGAGTGTTTAAAGACTTAATTACCTTTAAAATAACTCAAAACAGAGTGTTTTTGACACTTGGAATTGACTTAGGCAGTGCCCAAGTGATCACCTATGCTTGGAAGTGCCTAACCAATCTCCTATGCTTGGATTGGGCGGCGCCTAAACAATCTTCTATGCTTACTGTCTCTCACAAAAATGGGCATAACTTTTTGCTCGGGTATTGGATTAAGATGAAATTGGTATCGTTGGAAAGATAATTTGATTCTATACAATTTGGTGTGTCTAAATCAGCCAAAACACCACATTAACATTGATTTATACATGTTCAAAGATGACTATTGCAAAATCGAACACTAAAACTTGATGGATTCAAAAACTCTTATCTTGTATTACCTTAAGTGACTCATATAAACATGCTTAATGAATCATAAGCTATCCTATCACTAGGATATTCATTGTAAGTCATGTACTTAAGTATGAATCACAGGATAGTAGATTTCATACTTAGGAATACTTATTCACTTCTTAGCTTAGAAACATGCGGGGTATTATAATATCACCCATTGGGAACATTCGTCCTCGAATGAGAATTTACTAAGACGGGATATAAGCTAATAGAACCTGAACTGAACATGAAGATCTGAAAGTTGATCTCATGACTAACATACTAAACATACTAAACTTATGTATATCTGATGCACGGACAACTGACACATGAATGCATGACTAATTATGAAACATTTAATAGGTACCAATTTTATACTGGAAACATGAACATGAAACTAAATAAGATTAAGGAGAGCTGTTACCTTGAGCTTGATCTAAATTGGCATGGAAGAGGTGAGGATACTTGGTACGCATATCTGCTTCTGCTTCCCAAGTAGCTCCCTTATGAGACTGATTTTTCCAAAGAACCTTGACTAGAGGGACTTCTTTGATCCTTAATATACGAGTTTGATAATCTAAGATTTTGACTGGAATCTCTTCATAGGAGAGGCTGTTCCAAATGTAGATGTTCTGAATAGGGAAAACAACTGCTGGGTCACCTATGTACTTCTTTAGAAAAGAGACATGGAAGACTGGATGGACTGAGGCTAGATCTGAAGGCAACTCAAGCTCATATGATACCTTGTCGAAGTGATAAAGAATTCTGAACGGACCGACATACCGGGGACTGAGTTTCCCTTTCTTGCCGAACCTTTTCACTCCCTTCATGGGAGAGATCTTAAGATAGACATAATCATTGACCTCAAACTCGAGATCCTTTTTACTAACATTTGCGTAGGACTTTTGTCATCTCTGAGCATCCTAGAGTCTCTCTCTTATCAATTGAACTTTCTCTAAGGCATCAAATACTAAGTCAGGACCTATGATTGAGGCCTCACTAACTTTGAACCAACCAATCGGAGATCTACATCTCCTACCATAGAGAGTTTCAAATAGATCCATCTAAATACTAGAATGATATCTACTGTTGTATGCAAACTCAATCAAAGAAAAGTGGTCATCCCAACTTCCCTTAAAGTCAATTGCACACGCCCTTTGCATATATTCAAGAGTCTAAATGGTCCTATCTGCTTGACTATCTGTTTGAGGATGAAAAGTTGTGCTGAGATGGACTTGGGTACCAAGACCTTTTTGGAAAGCTTTCCAAAAGTGAGAAGTGAACTGGGTACCTCTGTCTGAGATGATAGATAGTGGAACATCGTGTAATCTGACTAACTCCCTGATGTAGAGTTTGGCATAATACTTGATAGTATAAGAAGTACGAATAGGAAGGAAATGAGCTGACTTGGTCATTCTATCTATAATGACCAGACTAAATCATGCTGATGACGAGTTTTAGGCAAACCCGTCACGAAGTCCATGTTAACTTCTTCCCACTTTGAATTAGGAATGGTGAACTCTTGAAAATGTAACCACTAGGTTTCTGATGCTCTGTCTTAACCTGCTGACATATAGAGCACTTATCCATAAACTCTATAGCATCTCTCTTCATCCTACTCCACCAATAGATCTCCCACATAATGCGGTACATCTTAGTCGCCCTTGGGTGAATAGAGTATCGCGCACCATGCACTTTTGCAAGTATTTGCTGCCTCAATTCATCTACACCTGGAACACATAGGCGATCCTGACAACGAAGAACACCATCTCCCCATTAGGAGAAAACCTCAATTTTCTTATTTTGAACTGGATCTTTGAGAATGACAAGGCTAAGATCCCTATCTTGTTTCTCTTTCACCTCGGAAACTAGAGATGACCCTGAACTACTATGAACACATACACTACCCTTTGAAGAATCGACTAAGCGAACGCCTAGTCTAGAAAGCTCATGGATCTGCTGAGCCATTTTTTTCTTACTATCCTCAATGTGAGAAATACTACCCATGGAGAGTTAACTGAGAGCGTCAGCCACAATATTGGCCTTTATTGGATGATAAAGAACACTCATGTCATAATCTTTCAAGAGCTCTAACCACCTTCTCTGGCGAAGATTGAGATCTTTCTGGTAAAAGACATATTGGAGTCTTTTATGGTATGTGAAGATATCTACAAGAGCTCCATAGAGATAATGCCTCTAAATCTTCAAGGGAAAACTACCACTGCTAACTCAAGATCATTAGTAGGATAATTCTTCTCATGTGGCTTTAACTATCTGGAGGCGTAGGCTATGACCTTACCCTATTGCATTAGGACACAACCTAAACCCACTCTGGATGCATCACAATAGACTACAAAACCATCTGAACCATATGGAATAGCTAGAACTGGAGCAGATGTGAGTCGAGTCTTCAACTTTTGAAAGCTCTTCTCGTGTGAATCTGACCACCGAAACTTAATATTCTTCTGAGTCAATCTGGACATGAGAGATGCAATAAAATAAAATCCCTCGAAAAATAGTCTATAATATCCAGCCAAACTCAAGAAACTCCTAATATCTGATGGAGATACGGGCCTGGTCCAGTTTCTTATTGCCTCTGTTTTCTGAGGATCTACTTTAATGCCATCACAAAAAATAATATAGCCAAGGAATGCTACTGATCTTAGCCACAATTCGCACGTGATGAACTTAGTAAATAACTGGTGATCCCTGAAAGTCTGAAGAACAATCCTGAGATGGTCTGCATGATCACGCTCTGTGCGAGAATAGACCAGAATATCATCTATAAAGACTATAAAAAACATGTCCAAGTACTGCTTGAACACACGGTTCATCAAATCTATAAAAGCTACAGGGGCATTGGTAAGACCAAATGACATGACTAAAAATTTGAAGTGACCATACCGAGTATAAAAAGCTGTCTTCAGAATGTCACATTCTCTAACTCTGAGCTGATGATAGCCTGATCTGAGGTCTATCTTAGAGAAGTAACTGGCACCCTGAAGTTGGTCGAATAGATCATCAATACTAGGAAGAGGATATCTGTTTTTGACCCTGACCTTGTTGAGTTTGCGGTAATCAATACATATCCTAAGAGAACCATTTTTCTTGCACACGAATAATACTGGCGCACCCCATGGGGAAATGCTAGGTATGACGAATCCCTTATCTAAGCGATCCTTCAACTAATCTTTCAGTTCCTTGAGTTCTGCTTATGAATTCTATATGGCGGAATAGAAATAGGTTGAGTATCTGAAAGAAGGTCTATATCGAAGTCTATTTTCCTTTTGGGAGGAATACCTAGAAGATCTTCAGGAAAGACATCTAAGCATTTATTAACAACAGGGACTGTTTTGAAGCTGGGATATTCAAAACTGGAATCTTAAACATGCACGAGATGATACATATACCCCTTAGAAATCATTTTTCTTTTCCGAAGGTAGGAAAAAAGGTGACCTCTGAACGCTAAAATGTTACCCTTCTACTCTAGGACGGGCTCATTTGGGAACTAAAAACTGAATTATCCTATTTTTGCAGTCGACTGTGGTATAGCAGGAATGAAGCCAATCCATGCCAAGAATGATATCAAAATTAGTCATCTCTAACTCTACTAAATCTGTTGATGTGGATTTCTGAGATATCATAACTGGACAGTTCTTGTATACCCACCGGGCTATGATGGTTTTACCCACGGAGGTAGAGACTTAGAAGGGATCTGCTAGGACTTTGGGACTAATTCCAAAATCGCCTGCTATGTATGGAGTAACAAAAGACAAAGATACACTTGGGTCTAGAAAAGCATAAACATGAACATAGAAAATCTGTAACATACCAGTAATGACATCAGGAGAATTTTCCTGATCCTTCCAGGACTGAAGAGCATAGAGTCTGTTTAAGCGTTGCTCACTGGTAGCACTGGAAATGGCACCCTACTGGTTCAGGCGACTGGACTAAGCTGTAGAATGATTTTGCTGACCCTGAAGACTTGACTGCAGACACTCCCTAATCCTGTGGCCTGGATTGCCACAACCAAAATAGACATCACTATCGACTCTGCAAATGCCCTTGTGGTTATCACCATAATTCTGACAAAGGGGATTCGTTCGGGCACTGCTAACAATTCCCTGAGATTTAGCGCCTAGAGCTTTGTCTCTATTGCCATCTCTGAACTTCATCACTGGAGCGCTGGCAGAGGAAGGAGCTGGTATGGCTGACTTAAAGCGAAACTGTGAATGATTTCCTCCATCTGACTTGGGGTGAGAAAAGTTTAAATTACCTAACCTTGCTCTCTTGTTCTGCCTCTCCCTAGTCTTAAACTTCTGCTCTTTTACCTGCTGGACATAGGTCATGAGTCTAGCTAAGGTCATATCACCAAACAGCATCGCAGACCTACACTCATTTACCATGCTATTATTGGCCTCTAACACGAACTTACTCATCCTATCTCTATTATCTATAACCATATGAGGAGCATACCTGGCTAGCTGAGTAAATCTAAGAGAATACTCCCTAATCGTCTTATTCCCCTACTTGAGGTTGATGAACTCAAGAACTTTGGCTTCCCTCAGCTCTTGGGGATAGAATCTATCTAAAAAGGCTGTGACAAAATCCTCCCACTTGATAGATCCTGTATCATCTAACCTCTCAAACTTCCTCTATTTGTACCAATCATGAGCAACATCCTATAACTGGTAGGCGGATAACTCAGCACTCTCAATAGAAGTAACACCTATGATGTCAATGACCTTCTATACTTGGTTAATGAACTCCTGAGGGACCTCATCAGACTTAGACCCATGGTAAGATGAAGGGTTCATCCGGGTAAAGTCCCAAACCCTAGTTTCTTTGGGATTGGCCACTGAATTGGCCGAAATGACTGGAGGCCGTTCATTCTGTGCAGCCATGGACTGATCAAGTGTGGTAAATGCATCTCTAAACACCGCATAGGAATCATGTTCGCTGAAAGGTTCTTTGAGCTAAGAAGCTGGCGGGTTTCTTCTCTTTGGGGACATTGTCTGGAATAAGAGAAGAGTGGATTAGACTGAGAGTTTAACTTGCGATTTTGCTTACTAGAATGACATGAATAATGAAGAAAGGGTACCTAAAACATCTTATAGCCTCCCACACAAAAATGTGGCACACAACACACTCATGTACAAGACTCTACTAGATGTGGCTTTCAGACTTCCTAGGACTCTATTGAATCTTAGGTTCTGATACCAAGTTTGTAACACCCTGATTTGCTAAATCGGAATGCTACATGGTGCTCATGACCCCGAGGGACCACAAGCTAACCCATGAATGATATCTGTCCCTATATACTATAAAATCATGATATAATAATGCAGAATACATTGAACTGTAAGGCCATAAGGTTCAACTGAATAAAATTATTAGGGTGAAAATACCCAAAACAACTCAATCTAAATGTAAATCTGAACCTAAATCTGAAAGCCTCTAAACTATCTGAATAAGGAGTTGAATGAACATGTCTCCAACTAACTCCATAAAACTAAACTGAATAAATAAATCTATCAAATCACATACCAATAGTGTTTTACTGAGACTTATACTAAAACTATGGGAAGTAGTGTTTAACTGACATGCCCCATGTATGCCATTATGGCTAAGCTCGGGTCCAATCTCTGCCCCAACTGGATGTGTGTCAATACTATGCCACAAGTAAGGACAGCTTGTGAGTGGCCCTTATCTGGCGGGTACTCAATGAGAATGGTGGGAACCCTAAACTAACGGGTTAAGCTACCTCATCAACCCTAATCTAACAGGTTGAGATGTCTCAACCTACACTGGTTACGTAGTTCTGGAACACAAGGATGACTACTAAGAATCACACCCTGAACTGGCGGGTGAGTTCCCATCCTTGGGTTTACTCGGTGCTAACCTCTACTCCCATATGGAGTGACTAGAAATGAATAACTGACTGTGCATGACTTAATCTTACTGAATTTCATTGACCGGCAGAATGTTAATGATATCTGACAACTGACTAAGATCATGAGGTTTTCCTGAGTCACATGACTAACTGAAGTCTATGGAATCTTAGCTTGAGTTCGGATATCGTGAAACATGACATGGATTTAGGCACACAACTATAGTTTTCGGGTACAAGTACCCCTAGGACTCGATGGAAGGAAGATGACACACATGACTGACTTGTTCATAAGAGTAGAGTCCGTAATTTAAAATATCATAAGTAGGGATCGCATACTAAGCATAGTTATCAACAATGTATTGCATGGAAAGGATTTCATATCACATGGAAGTACTTGCACAATATTAATATCATGTTCATTGCATAATAATATTGGCAACACATACCAATAGCATGGAAGTTCATGTGGATTGCATGGTTATCACACATTTTGTTCATAAGTAGGATTTGCAAGTAAACATAGCATAATATCATAAGAATAGTTCATGAGTATTCCAACAACATTTACAAGGCACATTATCAACATAGAAGTTATTGGAATGTAAAGGCATATCATGAATCCTTCACTTAGTCATAATTTAGCTATATTGCATGATTTCTAGTTTCTTAGGCATTTTCTCAAACACCTTACATGCACATCTTAATCATAGGTGAAATCATCAAATTATACATCATGAACAACCAAACTTACATGTTTCCAACTCATATGATATCATGAATTCATAAAAACATATAAAGATTCTATCTTGGGAATCACCCAATATCAACAACATAATGATCAATAACCAACAACATAGAAATCATACTTTATAATGAAAAAAGGGTTTTTGAGCTATATGGATAAAAGGGATCCAAAAATCAACTCACGCATACCATAGAAGGAAAGATTATTGATGATTGATGGAGGAATTTCCTTGAAATCGAATCTTCAAGCTTAGTTATTCAACACTTATTATTTTAATCTTTTAGTTCTCTTGGATGATGAGCTTTCAGATGAAAATAGGGTTGTAATATGTTTAGAAGCTATATATTTCGTATTTGTTAAGTTTAGGGACGTGTAAGAAGTGTTTAAAGACTTAATTACCTGTAAAATATCCCAAAACGGAGTGTTTTTGACACCTAGAATTGACTTAGGTGGCGCCCAAGTGATCACCTATGCTTGGGCTGGGAAGCGCCTAACCAATCACCTATGCTTGGGTTGGGCGACGCCTAACCAATCGCCTATGCTTACTGTCTCTCACAAAAATGGGCATAACTTTTCGGTCGAGTTTTGGATTAAGTCGAAATTGGTATTATTGGAAATATAATTCAATTGTATACAATTTGGTGGGTCTAAATCATCCAAAATACCACATTACCATCATGTTATACTCTTTCAAAGATGACCCTTGTAAAATCGAACACTAAAACTTGATGGATTCAAAAACTCTTAGCTTGTATTACCCTAAGTGACTCATATGAACAAGCTTAATGCATCATAATCTATCCTATCACTAGGATATTCATTGTAAGTCATGTACTCAATTATTCATCACGGGATAGGATATTTCATATGTAGGAATACTTATTCACTTCCTAGCTTAGAAATATGGGGGGTATTATACACTGGGCCTTATTAAATCTTTATCTAAGAGGTCCTTAAGATTATTTTTTAGATCTTTAAGCTCCGTTGGGGCAATACAATATGGAGGAATACAAATGGTTTGAGTATCTGGAAGAAGGTCAATACCAAATTCTATTTCCCTATTGGGAGGTACACCTGGAAAATCTTTGGGAAAAATATTAGGAAACTCATTAACTACATGATCTGACTGAACTATTGGGGTCTCAGACGTAGTGTATTTGACCCGTACTAGATGATAAATACACTCTTTTAAGATCAATTTTTTTGGTTTTAAAATAGTATATGAAATGACTCTTAGGAGACACGGAATTTCCTTCCCACTCAAAGTATGGATCATCTGGAAATCAAAACTTCACAACTCTTGTGCGATAATCTATAAATGCATAACAAAAATGGGTCCAATCTATATAAAACATAAGGTCAAAGTTAACCATATCTAACTATATAAAATCTACTAACATAATTTTATGAAGAACAATGATAGGACACTTTCTATAGATCTATTTAGCAACAACTGAGTTACCCACTAGGGTAGAAACTAAGAAGAGCTCAGGGATCTTTTTAGGACCTATTTCAAAATTCATTGAAATTAAGGGGGTCATATAAGAGAAATTTGACCCGGGATCTAATAATACATAAACATCAATATGAAAGACACGAAGCATACCAGTAACAACATCTAGTGAATCTTCTTTCTCCTGATCGGATGGTAAAGCATAAAACTAATTTTGGCACTGACCACCACCAGTACTGGATGATACGCCCTGAGGAGGGACTGGTTGACTTAGAGAAACTGGTGCATGAGTAGTTTGAGTCTGGGGACGAACATCCTTGTTTCCCTAATTAGCATGTGAACACTCTTTGATTCTATGTCACAACTTACCATAACCATAACAACCTTTCTGACCGTACAAGTACTCACCAGGATGATTATTACCACCTTAGCATATGGAGGATAACCGTGTTTTCAACTCCCACTATTTTGAGCTCTAGACATAGAAGTCTTACTCCCTTATTCCTATCTAGCTCTGGCAGTGGGAGAACTGGCTGAAGATGGGGCTAGCATAGATGAATGATTCTAAAACTATGAATGATTTCCCTCTCTATGCTTTGTCTGGCCATACTTAAACTGCCTTATTCTATCCTTCTTATTTCCCTTCTCTTTCTTTAAACTTTTTTACCTCAATATATTGGGCATTAATTATCAACCTAGCAAGATCCATGCCCCCAATGAGCATGGTAGTCTTACACTCCTTGACTACCAAACCAGATACTCCAGTAATTAACTTACTCATACTTACCCTACGGTTATCCATCGTATCAGGGGCATAATTAGACAACTGGTTGAATTTAAGGCATACTCCTTCACTAACATTGAGCCCTACCCTAGGTTTACAAACTCTACTACGTTAGCTTCTCTTATTTTACGTAGAAAAAACTTGTCTAGAAAAGCATCCTGAAACACCAGCCAACTCATTGAAGTTCCATTCTCACCTCTACCATTCTTACACATAACCACCCAATCATACACTATATCTTTCAACCTATAGGATGCTAACTCTATACTCTTCTTTTTAGAAACATGCATAATCTAGGTGATTTTCTTCACCTCATCTAAGTAAAGTTGAGGGTCCTCACCTACGTTTGACCTAAATAACTCTAGCAAATTCATTCTCATAAAGTTTTTGATTTTGGCTACTTCTAAATTACCATTTTTCTAAAGTGGGACTACTACCTGATAGTTGACTTGAACATTGGTAGTCACTGCTTGGGCTAACGCCTGAAAGGCAGCCCAAAATTAAGCACAAAATACTTTCTCATTCAGAGGGTCAGTGATGATATGCGAATTTACACGCCTATAGTGCTATATTTTACCCATATTTTAGCTAAGTTTGAGGACAAATTATATAATTTATGCACTTTTAGTCCTTTTTCCTGTAAGTGAGCTAACGAACATGATTAGCAAGTTTTCAGGTATAAATGATGCAGAATTCAGCATTTTATGGATAACTTGATGCCAAAGAAAGCTTCACAAAGGAAGGAAGGGGAATCTTGGACGCCAAGGACCAAAAGTGGCGCATAGAAAATCTGTCCCGGGCCAAAACAACAATTCTGAAGACTTTAGGGACAAGCAGTAACTTACTAGGATTAGGATAATGATACATTAACCAAGTAAGATTGGGTTAAGTAATTCATTATCTTAGTAGGAATAGGATATAGGTATTATAAATACCCTATTTTGCTAGAGATTTCTATCATTCACTACTACTTATAATCATTCTTCTTCCATCAATCACAATTCATTCTACTTCTTATTCCGCAAGACTTTTCTAATTAATTCTACTTTTTATTCTTCTTCTATTTATCTATTAAATTATTAATTTCCGCAACAAGAGAAATGTTACTTTGTAATGAAGTCACGCCTAACGTCATACCACACCTTACTATACGAGATCTTTATTGTTGTATAATAATACTGTCTATTGTGATTTCCTTCGCACTCATGGGTAACTAAACTTCTCTGTTAGGGTTATGGAAGCCTTATTAGATACTATCTATTGCTATGAGTTTGTGAGTTCGTGACACGTATGCTGCTTATATCATTATTCTCTTCATCTTAATCAAAATTCTTTGTGGTTGCAAACGCATAGAATACGCCAGTATAGCATTAACTTGTTCAAAAGAAAAGTTATATGTCTAGAAAAGGGATAATGTCAAGGTAATAGGGTCCCATCCCCTATTAAAAAGTTAGTGCCGTAATTGGAATAACCTCTTGGAGAATTTGCACCGTTAGATACGCTTTAAGCTCAAAAGAGTTAAAGTGAAATAGTCCTTGTTTAGGTCGAAAGACGCTTGGATTTACCATCGAATACAATTCTCTATAAGCACATGCATGTCTGAATTCCGCACAACTCATATCCAATAGAGACGGAAAACTCATAAGGTGGACATAACCCCAACTTCCCAATTCTCATTGTTTCACATCTTACCAAACATTCTTTCTTTTAACTTTGATATTTTTCGTTTATACTTTAATATTTTAGTTACATTACTTGCACGACAAAACTCCCCCCTTTTACGAAACTTGCACTAAAAGTCTAGTAATCTTTGCTTACTTGTTGACCAAGCTATTCCCTGTGGGATAGATACCCAACCCAGTTGGGTTATAGATTTGACAATGACCGCTTTACACTCCTACGAGAGCTGTAGATTGAGCGTTATAAAAAATTGGCGCCGTTGCCAAGGAATACGAGTGTCAATTAAGTTCGTGATAATTACTAGACCCTTTGGTCAAAGATTCTCATACTTTTACTCTTAGTTATTGTTTTTGTTTACTGCAGGTTTTTATTCAGTGCATGCCCCATACTCAAAGTTCTGGTCAACCGTTATTACCTATCAAGCCTGAACCACAGCGTATTGGCAGAATGGAGGCATAACACAAAATCGAAAGTATGGTTGCTCAACAGGAACAGGCGAGATTAGCTACTCTTGCTGCCGCTCAAGTGCATCAACAAAACATTGATAACCCTGGGCGAGCAATAAATCCTGACGACGAGGACCTAGGTAATGACGAATTGCTAAACCCTAGGCATGCTGCTGAGATCGCAACACCTACCAATAGAAGATATCGTCAAGCTAGGTTTAGGCCTGAACGCTGAGCTATTCAACTAGCTTTCGACAATGATGATGATGATCTTGATGGAGCCGGAGCCACAGGAGCCATAATTCCTCCACCATTAGAGCCCAGAGCCAAGTTCAACATCACGAGCACCATGATTCAGTTATTGCAACTCAAAGGATTATTTGGTGGACTAGCAGGCGATGATTCGAATATGCATCTCATCAACTTTATTTCTATATACAAGTCATTTGACAATCCTGGCGTTGGTCAGAATGCAATTCAATTATGCCTATTTCCATTGTCTCTGTCTGGAGAGGAAACTCTATGGTTGAATGGGCTGACTCATGATTCTATTACAAATTGGAGGCAATTGAGAGACGCTTTCCTAGAAAGATTCTTATCGCCATCCAAAAGAGCACAATTGATCGACGAAATCAGTAACTTTCGTCAGCTTCCAACTAAAGCCCTTCATGAAACATGGGAGAGGTTCAAGACGATGCTAATGAGGTGACCAAACCATCACATGACTAATGTTCACCTAATAGAGATACTATACAGATCCTTGAATTCAATAACTAAACCAGTGGTAGATAATGCGGCTGAAGGATCATTTATGGACCTCACCTTTGGTTAGGCAAGCAATATGCTAGATCGAATGACAAAGCAAAGTAGAGCTTGGCATACCAGGGATTCTGACGTAGCAAGCCCCACTTTATCTATTGGCATGACTGCAGACCAAAGGAGAAGAGAAGAAGAATGTGATCAACATATGACGCACTTGAAAACACAAGTGGATCTTCTTACAAAGCATCTATTATCAGGGAAGATCGAAAAAGTCAAAGCTGTTGCGTCAAAAGGAAGAGACGAATCTGATTCGGAAGAAGAAGCCAACTACTTAAATAATCAGGGGGTTTCCGAGGCAATGCTCAAGGAAACTAACTACTATGACAAATCTGGAAACAAGGACCAAGGTAGTTGGAAGAACAATAATCACAAAAGTTGTTTGTACGTTCCCCCAGGAAGACGTGACATTACTACATCCGGTTGTGGAAATATGGAAGAGATGATGGCTAAACTATTGAAAGGAATGGAAGCAACGAACACTAGAGTAACAGAGGTAATAAATTATTTGTACTCCATGAAGCAATTAGTTTTTTATCATTCCACTTC
The DNA here is from genome assembly GCA_030864225.1 of Capsicum baccatum var. pendulum. NCBI lineage: Eukaryota > Viridiplantae > Streptophyta > Magnoliopsida > Solanales > Solanaceae > Capsicum > Capsicum baccatum. The sequence goes on from CM061560.1 coordinate 167,633,463, forward strand.
AATCAAGAAAATAGAGCAGCAATTAAGCCAACTTTTAGCAGCACTCAATCAAAGAAAGGCCGACACTTTACCTAGCGACACTGTGCAAAACCCAAGGAATGATGGGTCATGCATGACTGTTACTACCCAAAGTGGTAAGGTGCTGGAAACTTCATCAAAAGGCAAGCAAGTGGTTGATGAAGTAGCGGACGTCGATGACAAGGCAAAAGGAGAAGATTCCACAGAAGCTACCCATGATGTCCATGATGTCACACCGAGTTTGTCGCAGCCTGAAAAGGCTAAAAAATGGAAATAAGAGGAGAATAAAGCCATTGAGAAAACAATTCCTTATCCACCACCACCTTTTCATCAAAGATTGAAGAAAGTGACGGATGATACAAAGTTCAGCAAATTCATGACTATGCTAAGCAGCTAACCATTAATGTTCCATTGGTAGAGGCACTTGAACAAATGCCTGGGTATGCAAAATTTATGAAGGATCTTTTGACAAAGAAGCGGGCAGCCATCTATGAGTTGAAAGTTGACGTTCATCACTGCAGCGCAATCGCTACCCGATCACTAGTTTAGAAGAAGGCTGACCCCGGTGCTTTCACTATTCCTTGCACCGTCGGATCTTTGAATTTTGCCAAGGCATTATGTGATTTAGGAGCCAGCATCAATTTGATGCCATTATCTATCTATAAAAAGTTGGGGTTGGGAGATCCTACTCCAACCAATATGAGGCTCGTAATGGCGGATAGGTCGGTAAAATGATCCGTTGTTATTCTATGTGATGTATTGGTAAAGATTTCTTCATTCATCTTTTCAGAAGACTTTGTTATTTTGGATTGTGAGGCAGACTCAAAAGTTCCCATAATCTTTGGGCACCCTTTCCTTGCTACGGGAAGTGTGCTTATTGATTTGAGAGCGAATGAGCTTTCATTCCAAATAAATGACAAAGTAGTTCGCTTTGATGTGTGCAAATCAATCAAGAAACCCAAAGAGCTAAACGTATTTTCGGTGGCTGATGTTTACTTTGATGATGAGAAAGAATTACTTGAAGAAGAACAAATTATTGATGACCCATTGGCGACTGTGCTCATGAATGGAGAAAGTAAGGATGCTGAAAATTACGAAGAAGCTATTTGTGCTCTATCCGGATTAGGGACATATCGCCAGGCTCCCAAGAAGCTAGACCTAGATCTTAAAAATTGACCCACACCACCAGCGAATCCATCTATTGAAGAGCCACCCATGTTAGAATTGAAGGAGCTGCCTAGCCATCTAAAGTATGCATTCTTAGGAAGCGAAAACACACTTCCAGTCATTGTGGCAGCAGATTTGGGTGATCAACAAGTTGCAGCTCTTATTGCTATTCTACGGAAGTATATAAGAGCCATTGGTTGGACCATCGTAGATACTATTGGTATTCCACCTGGGATTTGTACACATAAGATTCAGCTTGAAGAAAAGCACACACCCACCATTGAGCATCAAAGACGTCTCAATCCACCTATGCAAGAAGTGGTGAAAAAAGAAATTATCAAGTGGTTAGACGCTGGGGTTGTGTACCCAATCTCTGATAGTACATGGGTAAGCCCAGTACAATGTGTTCCTAATAAAGGAGGCATAACGGTAGTCGCAAATGAAAAGAATGAGCTTATTACACTCAGACCCGTCACCGGATGGAGAGTATGGATGGACTACCGAAAGTTGAATTCATGGACGCTTAAAGATCACTTTCCAATGCCATTTATGGACCAAATGCTAGATCGATTAGCGGGGAAAGGATGGTTTTGTTTCTTAGATGGTTATTCAGGATATAATCAGATTTGTATTGCTCCCGAAGACCAAGAGAAGACAACGTTCACATGCCCATATAGTACGTTTGCCTTTAAACGTATTCCATTCGGGCTATGTAATGCATCAGCCACCTTTCAGCGTTGTATAATGTCCATTTTTTCTGATATGGTTGAAGACACTTTGGAGGTATTCATGGACGATTTTTCAGTTATTGGTGAGTCTTTTGAAGCATGCTTGGCAAACCTAAGTATGTCATTGCAAAGATGTGTAGAATTCAACCTAGTGCTGAATTGGGAAAAATGCCACTTCATGGTAAAAGAAGGAATCGTTCTTGGGCATAAAATTTCCGAAAGAGGAATAGAAGATGATCGAGCAAAAATTGAAGTTATTGAGAAGCTACCGCCCCCAATTTCAGTGAAGGGAGTCCATAGTTTCCTTGGTCATGCAGGTTTCTATCGGCGGTTCATCAAAGACTTCTCCAAAATTGCTAGTCCATTGTGCAAACTCTTGGAGAAGGATGCTAAGTTTGACTTCAATGAAGATTGCTTAAAGGCATTAGAATGCCTCAAAGAAAAACTTATTGAAGCTCCTATCATGGTAGCACCAGATTGGTCTTTACCGTTCGAAGTCATGTGTGATGCTAGTGGGGTAGCCGTTGGCGCTGTACTTGTCCAGAGGAAGAAAAAATTATTTCATCCTATCTACTATTCTAGAAAGGTCCTAAACGAAGCCCAAAAGAACTATACTATCACAGAACAAGAGCTCCTAGCGGTTGTGTATGCGTTTGAGAAGTTCCGTGCTTATTTGCTAGGAACCAAAGTGATCATTCATACAGACCATGCAGCTCTGAGATATTTAATGACGAAGAAGGATGCAAAACCAAGACTAATTCGATGGGTGTTGCTGCTGCAAGAATTTGATTTCGAAGTTAAAGATAGAAGTGGTTGCGAGAACCAAGTGGCTAATCATCTATTTACACTCGAGAACGAGCATATGGAACAGCCTGAAATCAAGATTGATGATGTATTCCCTGACGAGGAGGTCTTAGCAACGATAATGGAAAAGTTTCCATGGTATGCCGACTTTGCAAATTTTGTGGTGAGTAATGCGATACCTGAAAACTTATCTTACCATCAAAAGAGAGAATTTATGCATGATGTAAAATACTACTTTTGGGATGAGCCATATTTGTTTCGACGATGCGCGGATGGTGTTATCCGACGATGTATATACCATGTAGAGGTGCCTACTATATTGGAAGCATGCCATACCTCCCAAGTTGGGGGACATCACGCAGGTAATCGGACAGCAAGAAAGGTATTGCAAAGTGGATATTATTGGCCTTCGATCTTTAGAGATGCCTACTACTTTGTGTGAAGATGCGACCAATGTCAGCGACAAGGTGCTATTTTAAAGAACCATGAGATGCCCTTGTCAAAAATTCTTGAAGTAGAGCTCTTTGATGTATGGGGTATTGATTTCATGTGTCCTTTCGTAAATTCTTTCGAAATAAAGTACATCCTAGTTGCTGTAGATTATGTCTCGAAATAGGTTGAAGCAGTAGCGTTGGCCGACAATGAGGGAAAGCATGTTGTGGCATTATTGAAGAGAAATATCTTGTCTCGTTTTGGAGTACCACGTACTATCATAAGCGATAGAGGGTCTCACTTTTGCAACAAGATATTCAAATCCGTGTTGGAAAAATATGGTGTCAAGCAACATAAGGTAGCCACGCCTTATCACCCACAAACTAGCGGCCATGTAGAGGTGTCCAACCGAGAGATCAAGCAAATCCTTGCTAAAACGGTGAATGCTAATAGGAAAGATTGGTCTCGAAATTTGGACAATGCACTATAGGCTTATAGGACTGCATTCAAAACACCAATTGGTATGTCCCCACACCAACTAGTTTATCGGAAAGCTTGTCAATTACCCATTGAGCTTGAGCATAAGGCATTCTGGGCTTTGAAATGATTAAATTTTAACTGGGATGATGAAATGAATCTGAGATTGTAGAAACTGAACGAGATGGATGAATTCCGTCTACATGATTATGAAAGATCGCATCTCTACAAGGAGCAGATAAAAAAGTATCATGATCAGCGGATTGTTCGATGAAACTTTCAAAAGGATGATATGGTACTTCTCTTCAATTCCAGACTGAAGTTATTCCCAGGTAAGTTAAAGTCCAAGTGGTCTGGTCCATACAAAGTTAACCAAGTCTACTCGTCCGGAGTAGCTGAGTTGGAAGACACTAATGGTGTTGTCTTCAAGGTGAATGGCCAATGAGTAAAACCATATATCGGTCCTCTTGATTCGATAAACTATATGTCCATCACTTATCTTGAAGAAATCAAAGTACTCGAGATAGCCATGTCGTGCCACGACAATAAATCAAGCGCTAGATGGGAGGCAACCCATCATTTTTCATTTTTGTCTTTCTTTCGTTCTATTACGTGTTTTCTTTTGATAAATACAAATCCAAAAAGAAGAGTCATGCCACGACCAAAACTAAGGCACTTGATGGAGGCAACCAATCGTTCTAATCGTCTTTATTATTTTTGAGTAAATGTAGCTGCAAAGAGGTGTAAAACGAGGAGGTCAGTTTCAAATTTTGATTTGGACATATTGCATATTAAAGGTGGTAAGTTAGGAATGAAGAAGAAAAGGCTATGGATTGAGAATTGCTCATGAAAATATAGGCATTGAACAAGGCTAGGCCTAGGTAAAACTAGGCCACGAACAAGGTACAATGGCACCCAAAGCAAGACAAGGCAAAGATAAAGCTACCACTTTACAAAAAGGCAAGAAAAGAGGCCGAAAAGAGCAAGGAGAATCATCCTCAATGCAATTACCATGCCGCATGTTCGGAATAAAATGGGTTCTCGAAGAGGAAGCAAAGGAATGGTATAGGAACAACAAAGAAAGAAAATATGTTCATGTGGACTTGATAAACAAAGAAAGTATAGCGATGAAGGAGCCGCGCATGTTGGCTAAGATCATGGCGTTACATCTTGATTTCATCTTAGGAGACATGGGAGAGTGCAATCTCGATCTAACAAAAGAATTCTATGCCATCTGGTCACCGAAAACCATAGGGAATGAAGTCAAGATTCGGGGCCAAGTTTTACAACTCAATGCAGATTTCTTCAACTCCTTTCTTGGCTTGCCTTTAGTCGATCCATCACCATTCAAAGAGTTGTACAGTAGACCTCCATATAGAGCCATCCAACACAAACTTTGTGGCACAATATCCACGACATGATGGAGCACACATAATGACACCGGTCGACACAACACCTTCCCATATGCTCCTTTGAATAGGGAAGCAAGGATATGGTTGCACATAGTCAACTCTTGCCTCATTCTAGGAATGCAATATACAAAAATAACAAGAGATAGAGTGTGCTTGGTATATGCATTGATGATGAATGTCCCTATCAACATTGGGGCAATCATTCGATCTATAATACGGAAGGATAGGCTACACAAGCGGTCCCATTTCAGCTTCGGCAATCTATTGACAGCAATCTTGAGGAAGGAGGATATCGAAGAGGATCCGGCTGATCATAAACTCCCACACAATCCGAATAAGGTTGACCTCACAAAGTTCAAAGATGCTGAATCAACACATGGCGTCAACCTTACTATGGCAGAGAGACAAGCTCGGGATGACAGTTTCTTTCACCATCTTTATGGCATGACTCGGTTTACAATGATGAGCGGAGGTCGTGTTCCAACTGCTGCAGAGCTCCAACAGCTAGATCATGACTATCCAATGAATGTGTATACAATGGATATATGTGGAGAAGGTACATATTTTGAAGAACCTCTTGATGACGATGTGCCGACCGATGATAATAGACGAATGTCAGACTCCGACGTGGAGGAGAATTCTGATGACAATGACTCCAATGATGATTCCAACGAAGGGGGTATGACCCCCGACATAGAGAAGGGGTACGACTAACCAGGTTCTTCTTATTTATTTTCCACTGAGGGCAGTGTGTCCCGTCTAAGTGTGGGGTGCTGGTATTTGCATGCTATACTTCTCTATCCGCATTTGCATTTGCTTATTTATGTTTGTTTGCTGCATTTGCATTTGCATATTTATGTTTGTTTGCTTCGCTTAGTTTTTGTTTTGCTTAGTTTTTTTCATTTTTCATTTTTTTAGTAGTTAAATTTTTTTTACTTAACTTTGCATAAAATTATTCTAATAGGAAGCATGAGATTATAACAAGAGTTTGTGCTAAAATCATGAATATTGAGATGTTTAGGCTCTAATTGTGACTCATTATGTGATATTGTTTGGTTTAATTCATTCATCTGTTGGGTGAAGAGTCTACACTACTCCCAATAAAGTCGACCATGTGCCTTGTGTGTGTGAGGATATAGTATATTCTATGTTTGTGGTTGATGCTAGAACTTGCCTGGTATGTATGTAAAGCGAAAATAAGGAGTGCAAGTCTAAGAGATGATTTAGGCATTTCTTTGGCAACCTATACTTGTTTACCTTTATTTTACCTACCCGTGGACATTATCCTAGTCAACCCCCTTTGAGCCTTTAGCCTATTTTCTTTGGCAGCCTCATATGTAAGCCTAATCCATTTTTTTTCAAGACCATAATTTGATCCAAATTCCTAAGTGCTTTAAATTGAAAAGTCATTTGACAAAATAAGAGGAAATTGGATGAGTATGATGCCTTAGAAGGTAATTGAAATTGTTATGAAAAACAATTGCTATCATAAGAGGTGTGTTATGAAAAAAAAAAGAGAAAAAGGAAAAGAAAACTAAAAAGTTAGTTGTGTTCGAAAATTAAAAAACAAAAGAGGTGAGAAAGAGTGGTAGATTAAAAGAAAGTAGAAGGGTTGTTTGAAAGAAAGTGTTAATGACAAAATGTGATGTATTAAAGCTCTTAGGAACATAGTCACTATTTACGGCCAAAATAGTCCTACCCGTCCCTTAGCCTACATTACAACACGCAAAAGACCTAGTTGATCCTAAGCTTAGCATTCTGAAATTTAGTGGAGCATTACACTAAGGGCAAGCCTATGGTCATCAGTTACTGCATATGAATTCTTTGTGAGAGCGAGAGCAAGGATACTTTTATACCCATGTTTGACAAATATACTATGCTTGTGAGTGATTATGGGTAATATATGGTGAGACACACATGGTTGATGAGTTTTGGGTAGTTGTGTATGATTCTTTGTACCTTAACTTTTGAATATGAGTTGACCACCATCACGAGTCTATGTTGGAGGTTGAATTGTTTCTACTAATGATCAGAAAACTACTCTTTGTTGATAATTGTTGTGCTTGTCTTGACGAATATTTTGTGTTGTTACTGTGAAACCCTAAGTTGATGTGTAGATGGACATGATAGTTTGTTCGAGGACGAACAAAGCTTTAAGTGTGGGGTGTTGATGATAGGCGAATTTACACGCCTATAGTGCTATATTTTACCCATATTTTAGCTAAGTTTGAGGACAAATTATATAATTCATGCACTTTTAATCCTTTTTCCTGTAAGTGAGCTAACGAACATGATTAGCAAGTTTTCAGGTATAAATGATGCAGAATTCAGCATTTTATGGATAACTTGACGCCAAAGAAAGCTTCACGAAGGAAGGAAGGGGAATCTTGGACGCCAAGGACCAAAAGTGGCGCATGGAAAATCTATCCCGGGCCAAAAAAACAATTCTAAAGACTTTAGGGACTAGCAGTAACTTACTAGGATTAGGATAATGATACATTAACCAAGTAGGATTAGGTTAAGTAATTCATTAGCTTAGTAGGAATAGGATATGGGTATTATAAATACCCTATTTTGCTAGATATTTTTATCATTCACTACTATTTTTAATCATTCTTCTTCCATCAATCACAATACATTCTACTTCTCATTCCGCAAGACTTTTCTAATTAATTCTACTTTTTATTCTTCTTCAATTCATCTATTCAATTCTTAATTTCCGCAACAAGAGAAACTTTACTTTGCAAAGAAGTCACGCCTAATGCCATACCATACCTTACTACACGAGATCTTTATTGTGGTATAATAATAATGTCTATTGTGATTTCCTTCGCACTCATGGGTAACTAAACTTCTCTGTTGGGGTTATGGAAGCCTTATGAGATACTATCTATTGCTATGATTTTGTGAGTTCGTGACACGTATGCTGCTTATATCATTATTCTCTTCATCTTAATTTAAATTCTTTGTGGTTGCTAACGCATAGAATACGCCAGTATAGCATTAACTTGTTCGAAAGAAAAGTTATATGTCTGGAAAAGAGATAATGTCAAGGTAATAGGGTCCCATCCCCTATTAAAAAGTTAGTACCGTAACTAGAATAACCTCTTGGAGAATTTGTACCGTTAGATACGCTTTAAGCTCGAAAGAGTTAAAGTGAAATAGTCCTTGTTTAGGTCAAAAGATGCTTGGATTTACCATCGAATACAATTCTCTATAAGCACATGCATGTCTGAATTCCGCACAACTCATAGCCAATAGAGACGTAAAACTCATAAGGTGGACATAACCCCAACTTCCCAATTCTCATTGTTTCACATCTTACCAAACATTCTTTCTTTTTACTTTGCTATTTTTCGTTTTTACTTTAATATTTTGGTTACATTACTTGCACGACAAAACTCCCCCCTTTTACGAAACTTGCACTAAAAGTCTAGTAATCTTTGCTTACTTGTTGACCAAGATATTCCCTGTGGGATCGATACCCAACCCAGTTGGGTTATATATTTGACAATGACCGCTTTACACTCCTACGAGAGCTGTAGATTGAGCGTTATCAGTTAGCAGGCTGAGGTGGTTGGTTATCATTTCTTTAGGTGTTAGTTCGATGAGGTGGCGTATTCAAGTTTCACATAAGAGCACAAGTTAAAAGTAGATAGATATACTGTAAGCATAATAGGTCATAAAAGAAAAAGATGATTTCCTATAAACGTCCTATAGCCTCTTGTACATAAATATGGTGCAGTTTACACCCATGATCAAGACTCTTAGCAACACAGCTTGTTTGATTCCTTAGAACTGTTATAACCTTAGGCTCTGATACCAAGTTTGTAACATCCCAAAAATGGATCCTGAGATGTCACACGGTGCTCAAGACTATGATTAGCCTTAAGCTAACTCTGTAAGCCATCTACTAAATATAAAACTCATAATAGGGAAGTATAGATATATAATCAAGCTAAAATGTGGAATTTTGTATGAGCTAAGCTAAAAATATCTAAATATAGTATTTGAAAATTCTAAACTCAAGAGTCTAATCAATCAATACTAAAATTATGAATCATAATCTAACATTTTGACAAGCCTCTACTACGAATACTAAAGAGTCACGGGGATAAACCCTCAGGTGACTTGAATTGTCTAAAACTACTAAATCATCTATACTAATAAGTTGAAAAACTAAAATACTAAGCCCCTAAACTATAAGGACTCACCAACTATCGGGATATAGGTGAAGATGCTCGAAATCACTCATGCTGCTAAAACGGAGCACCTAAACCAACATTATAAGATAATGTAGTACATAGACGTATATGTGGATCAGTACTTTGAGGATGTACTGAGTATATGGGGGTAAATGCATAATTCAAATAATATCTCAATGTCATCATAATTTATAATATGACGCATGCTAAATGTAATTGACTCACATAAGCTGGAGTATCTGAAAAATTGTAAATCATAATAAAGAATAGTAAAACATATTGCATAAATCTAGTGAGTCATAACATTAAGTTTCAAAACGCTGTTATGGTATTCTGTCTTTAAATTATACTATCTAAGTGTAGAAAGGATTCACTCCTGTATCTGTAAAATGAAATCTAAAATCTTATAGGTAAAGCTACATGTAAAGTAATATCTAAATGAAATTGTGAGCCTTTACACTTAGTTTCTAAAAGTTGTCCTGTTAAAATTATTTTGTTCTGTAAAGTTTTACTAGTAGGGATAAACTTTTAAAAACTATACTCAAAGTCTTTACTATTAGGCTATAGGGAATTCTTTTAAAAGATTTTTGTAAGGGAGGTTTTCTAACCGGCATAAACTATATGAACTATCATAGAGTCCAACGTCTAGTTGCCTTATGGGAAAATCTCACGTTGTGGAGAGGTGTCATACTCTTGTCAAAGAGTATAACCTAATCTAAGTGATCATATCTATATCTATCATCCATATAGAAATAGGAATAATCTAATAATATGAACCTACGTTGGCTCATAGTTCTGGGGCATGTGAACATACACAACTCGATGCTAAATACTACTCCCTTTAATCTGTATGCTTATTGTGTTGGAAATCCACTATAAAATCTAATATAATGGTTTATTATGAAAACCAACTGTATATTTGTTAAGTTCAACTGTGATCTGCAACTGTGAAGTGGATTTTATATCTAAGATGAGATCAAAAGATCAAATCTTTATCGAAAAATCTAAAAATACTCTAGTCATAGGGTTCTCATAGCATAATCATTCTTGAAATAACTATATTCAACTAGGGCTTAATACCCATGTATCAAATTCATATCTAAATATAATAATATTCATGCTTGATAATGAAGGTATTGATAATTAAACTTAAAATCTGGAAATTACTGCAATACGCATAAAAATATGAAAAGAAACATAAAATTCATCATCTAACTCACTTCAAAGCTCAAAATTCTTCAATTAGCAATATTAGGTATGAAGCCTAATTTGAAATTCATGAATAATCATACAAAATCATGTAAATTTATAATTAAAACTAGTTTTGGGCCCAAGGCTGAAAGAAGATCCTTGTTCATAAATCCCATATACCTTAACTGATGCAATTGCTAAGAAAGCTTGAACTCGAATCCCTATTTTTGCGAGAGAGAAATTGAAATAGCAAAACAGTTTCAAAAAAAAATAGAAGCAGCAGTAGGTATAATGGCTCTACTATACATTATCGCTCAAATAGACACACAAGAAGCAGCAGTCCGCATTTTCAGTCATACATCTTCTTTGTTTAAAAAAGTATACTATGTCAAGCATCTTATTTACTTATAATCCAAGCATCACCAAGAAATACACAAGCCCCCCAGAATACATGGTAGAGCTTCTTAGTCTTTTTCCTTGCTCTTTCGCAATAGAACCTTTAAAAATAAATATACAGTTGTATGAGCTAAACATTGGAAGTTCAATATGACAACAAATAGTACCATATTGTTTCACTTAATATGAGGTGCGGATTTTGGAAAGCTACTCATTCTAGACATATAGAGTAAATAGATGTATTTCTATAGTATAAAAGGTCGACCAACTCATGTTTACGGATATTATTACCCTACTAAGGAGAATAACAATCGGTGCCAGGTTTCTGGAAAGTTTGTTAATGGTCTTGTAATGAAAAGTTGGGAGTTTGTCTGGGCAGAATATATGCATTCTGATTTTCCTTTTGTCCACATCAGAATGATTCACAAATTTATTAAGCTAGTATGCCAAAAGAGGCATTCCCAACTGCATAAATGATCCAACAATAAAATATGTCAAGCCAGTAATGAAATCTTAGACACCAATCTTTTTTTTGATAAGTTAATTGAATCTTGAAACACCAATACTTCTTTTAACATTATTATACCTAGTTTTACAAATCACTCAAGGTTCATGTAGCGTACCATTATTAGCAGTTAAAATAAGAAAGAATTGATTTAAGCTTTAGATTTGTTCTTTTTGGTAAAATCAGTCAAGGTTCACGTAGCATACTTGATTTAAGCGTTATATTTGTTCTTTTTGGTAAAATCTCTCAAGGTTTATGTAGTGTAATTGATTTAAGATTTATATTTTTCTTTTTGGTAAAATCACTTAATGTTCACAAAGCATAATTGATTAGCAAACTCCTTGCTTGAAAGAAGCTCCAAAGGATGTTATAGGTTCTGCTACAGCCACATAATCTGAGTTTTCCTATTTTTTACTTTGGCATGGCACTAAATTTCTAAAGGAAGTGTTGAAAAGATACAACTCTATCATGGATATTGGAAAAATAGTTCGTCTTCCTACTGGGAAGTCATGCTATAGGTAAATCATTGAGATATCAAAAGTGGAACCTTGTTTCTGGGAGCACTCAAGGGTGTTGGAAAAACACTTTCGTCAAACATAGAAGATGATTAACATAAAACTTATGAATTTATTCTCCATCCACTATCCACTCAAAGTTGTCATGATTCATCTCTTTGTTTAATTCACTACCCAAAACTATGAAGTATCCATCTACAAAGCAATAACATATCATCATTATGAATGTAATACAACAAACTAAATCCAGGAGGAAGAATCAAACTAGAATGGAATCAGAAATACATTACACAGAAGGACAATTAGGAAATCATGGAGGAATCAAACAAAAGATAAAAGTAATTGGGGAAACTAGCACAAACGAGCCATCTTTCAGGTTCACGACGCATCCACAAGTGGCATAACTGTCACAACTAGTAAAATTAAAAAAGGAAAACAAGTAGACTATGCCAACAAGTATCAACCACAAGCTTCACCGAGTGTGGCAGGAATTCCACAGCAGCTACCACACCTTTCACAGACAAAAAACACTCAATAGAAATTTGATTTGAAAAACTTACTTGTTTTAACTTCTTGTAAATATGGCTTAACCTAATTAGTAGGCAGAGGTAATGAAGTATTAACTCCCACGCAGTCGTTCTCCTAAACCACAAAGTTGTTACGTATTTTCGTTCCCATTACTTGACTAGAACACATGGTAGAGTTTGTAACTCCTTCTGATGGTCCCTTTCCAATAGCACTTGTAGAAATAAAATCATATTACTAATACTTGAGGAATTATATTTTTAAGAACAACAAATGATGACCAAAAATAAGTTACAAGAACCTGCTATTTTTGTTGACCAAAAATAAGCTTTGGTGTTTAATTCAAGTTATTTATGCAATTTAAAACACCAATTAATTAAAAGACCTTTCTTGTTTCAAATTCTTGGATGTATTTCCTAACTACATCATTAGGTTGATAAACTAAAATTAATGAACTCTTAGTTAGAGTTTTTCCCTTTATTATCAAAGATCTAAGCCCTCGTCGCCGTCCCTTTTCAATTGCACTAGGTGCGCAAAAACTCTATCGCATTGTACTCTTAATAGTTGATCCATCCTCATTTTCAGTCTTTGTAGTTAACCTACAAAAGGAGCCAAAAGTAAAAAAATAGTAGGAAAACGTTTTACCAATTCAAGTAAACAATACAATCAACGTAGTCTGTGTGCTTCACATAATCTTAAAATCTATACAAAAAGTATAATAAGTTAAATTTTTAATGCTAAGAGAATAGAAGTTTTTTTTAGTAAGTACTTAATGAGATACTTCACATCATCAATTCTTTTACATTTCTTTTGCGTTAGACTTTCAAAATCATCTACAGCATCTGAAGGACTTTCTAAGTCATCTACATCATCATCTATTTGTTTCACAACCTCATAGGAATCATGAGGTTGAGTCTTCCTCACTACATTCCAGCCTTTGTTGGAATTATCATTAGTATAAAACACTTGCGAAGATTGATTCACTAAAATAAAAGGATCATTTGTTTTCAAAAATCTACTCGAATTCACTCTTACATAGTCATAATTCAATGATACCGTAAGAGTCACTTTGTCTTCTAACTAAATTAGATGAACATAACTTTGTCTTCTAACTAATTCAGTGACAACATTAGATTATTTATTAGATAAGCTACATTCTTTTACTACTGGTTATGAAGAGGAAGCACTAGCATTATTCATAAGAACTGAACAAACAGGACTGTCGAAAATGAACAAATACAAATTAGAACTCTAGTACTACAAAAGGATAAGTGTAGCAGATAATTGCAAAGACTTTTTGTGGATTCAGATGAGAAGGGACTGGGAATAAAGGACATTCTTATGCTGGGATAAAATTTAAAAAATATCAGTTGGAAAGTGAGGGGATTAAATTGCACTCAAAAAAGGGAAATTATTAAATCATCGAGTTACTGGAAAGCTGACTTATATAGTTTTCAGGAAACAAATGTTCAATAATGGTGGGATATTGGGTTAGATAAGTCTAACCAAATAGATGGGTAGCTAACAGATTTCTTGAGGTAGATTGGGTTAGTCAAGTCTGACCACATTACATGCTTAGATGAGCTACATTCTGTTACTAAAGTACTGAAAACAAAATGATTCTTGATGAGTTTGTCTTGAGAGATAAGGCAACATTGGCAATGATCGCATCTGTAACGACTAAGAATAAGGAATCTTTTATATGGCTTTTAGGGAGAATGTCATCTTAGATCAGTTTGCGAGACAGAAAGATGGATGGAGAGTTCAGGTAAGGCCATTAAAACAAATGCAATGGTGGCACAGGATGGTACTGGATTATCAAATAGTTGCTGAAGTAGTTACGACTGTACCAGATAAGAGAAAAATATGGCATATGATCTATGTCAAGAAGGGGATTTACGAAGAGAATGTTGAGGTTACTAAGAAGAAAATAAATAAACTTGGTAATTTTTGGTGCTAGCATGTATTCTACCATCATAACTGGTAGTCTCAATATTGTGAATGGATCAACCAACTTCCGCTTTTCCACTGTTGCTGAAATTGGCCAAGGATTTATACTATAGGACATATGTATACAGAACACAACAGGATCATAAAGACACCAAGTTGTGGATTTTTGACTTGGAGCTGATATGTCTGCCATAAATCATTGTCGTATCGATTCTTAACAAGACACACTTTAAACATATTCTCTAAGACAGTTTAATAAAGACTCCTATGTGATAGGTACTATCTATTGCATATTTTGTAATGCAGCTTTTGTGTTCCCGAAAGACAAGGTCATTGCTAGAAAACTGGATAAAAATTAGAAAAACATAGTGATTGCACAAACAAAATTTGACCAAATTTCCAAGTAACAATGAAATTTCCAGTACATTTTAAGTAACAAAGAAAATCAAACATAACAAATTTAACACAATCTCTAGTATAGTCTATAGAAAATTCACTAGATTTTCAAAATTTAGAACCAGACAGATAGATTCTAAACATTAGAACTTCTTATATCACTTAAATAAATAATAAAGATAGCCAAAACAACAAATCAATAGATTGGAAAACAAGAAAAATTTTGAAATTAATATCGCAATTCAGCAGTCTATGAATGAAAAATAGCAACTCGATTGATTAGAAAGTGAGGCATACCTGGAATTCATCGATTTAGGTTAGAGCTACGAGAAAAACTCTTTCTTGTTGAGATTAGGTTGAGATGATCAGTGGAAATTGAAAAACGAGAAAATTTTGATATTAATACAAAAATCAAGCAGCCTATGAATGAAAAAAAAAACATCATCAATTGGAAAGTGATGCCTACCTTGGAATTCCTTGATTTGGTTAGCGCTACGAGAAAAATTATATCCCGTAGAGAAAATTGATGTGGAAATTGGAAGTATGTAAGTGATTACTGTAGCTCTAGGGTTCAATTAGTTATAGTTTAATGTCAAGAAAAGGAATTTTTTTTAAGTTTCACTTTCAGTATATACATATAATTAGCGCTTTAACTTTTGATAAAGAAAAGAAATTGGCGCTTTAATTTTTGGTAAAAGAACAAAAAACAAAAAAGTCCCGCTCATGCCTTCAATTCTATATTATTTAGGACCATATACTAAATGTTTTTGGGACCACAATTTACTACCTTCACAATAAATACATAAATAATGACCAAAAAGTATTCTTGTCTCAATAACTATACTTTTAGAGACGGGATTATCAACTCATTCCAAAATGTTGGTCATAAATAAAGGTTTTTATTGTAGTGGTATATGCAGTTGCTAGAGAAAGAAAAGAAAAAGTAGGCCGAGATAGGGGAGAGGCAAGGTAAAAAGTTTAGGTTCTCTGAGTAGGGTGGTGGCCAATAGCAGAGTGGCAGGGATGGTGGGAAGTGGCCTAAAAAGAAGTGGGGAAACTCTGGGTCTTACTCAAAGGCTATTTCTCCCTACCCAAAGCTGTTGGGTGTCAGGATTTCTATCTTGGTGAAAAATTCAAGGCACAAAGTTCCCAATATCAGGCTAGTGGGGCCTAGTCATCTCTATCATGTCCTTCCTATAGGTTCTAGGGCGGATTGCATCAAGGTTATTATAGGTAAGGAAGGGATAAGTTCTTTGATTGTGGTCAGCCAGGGCATATGATTAAAACCTATCTAGTGGCCAAGGTTTCTTCGAGGGCAAATAAGGTTCTAGTTTCCTCATCATAAGCTCTGGCACCAAAGGGTGCACTATCTGAGGCATCACCTAATGTCATGACTGGTATGTTGAAACTTTTTTCCCAACATATGTACTGTTTACTTAATCGGGTCTCCTCTATCTTATGTGACCCCATTTGTGGTTGTGTATTTTTTTAGTCTCGAGTGTATTTCAGACCTTTTTTTGTATTTCTACCCTGATAGGTAACTCTGTGACTGCTAGAAGAGTCTATAGGGGCGTGTGATATCTATTGGTAGAAAAGACACTGTAGTAGACCTATTTGATTTAGATATGGTGTATTTTGATGTCATATTGGGGATAGATTAATTGCGCTCGTGCTATTCTTCTCTAGACTATCAGACTTATAAGGTCATCTTTAAATTCCCTAACTAACTGGTTATTGAGTAGGAGAGTGGTTCCCAATCTCTTAAAGGGAAGTTTATATCAAATATTAGAGCTTAGATATTAATCTCCAAGGGGTGTGTCTATCATATAGTCTGAGTTAAAAATTCTAATATGGAGGGTCTTTCTTTGCATTTCATCCCAATGGTAAATAAATTTCCTGAGGTCTTTCTGGATGACCTTCCCGGTGTTCCTCCTGGTAGAGAGATCGATTTTGGGATTGATCTTATTCCAAACACTCATCCAATTTCTATTCCTCCGTATAGAATAACTCCTATTAAGATGAAGAATCTTACTGAGCAACTCAAGTATCTTTTAGACAAGGGTTTTATCCATCCTAGTATGTCCCTATGGGGTGCACTAGTGTTATTCATGCGTAATAAGGATGGTTCCCTTCGGATATGCATTGATTATCAGTAGTTTAATAAATTAACAATAAAGAATAAGTATCCTTTTCCAAGGATAGATGGTTTGTTTGATCAGTTGCAAGGTGCTTAGTTTTTCTTCAAGATTGATTTTCAATTTATGTATCACCAGCTAAAGATTAGGTAGGTGGATATACCTAAGGCTTCCTTCCATACCCAGTATGGACACTTTGAGATTTTGGCTATGTCCTTTGGGTTGACTAATGCCCCTGCAACATTCATGAATTTGATGAATAGGGTCTCCCATTAATTTCTGGATCTATTTGTCATTGTTTTTATAGATGACATTTTGGTGTACTGTAAGAGTGAGATGGATCATGCCTATTACCTCTGCATTATGTTACATACCTTGAAAGAGCAACTATTGTATGCCAAATTTTTGAAATCTGAATTCTAGTTAAATGTTGTCACTTTTGTAGATTATGTCATTTCTAGTAAAGGGATCATGGTTGATCCACAAAAAGTTGAAGTGGTGAAGAAGTGGCCTAGACCCATAACTCCAACTAATATTCACAGCTTTTTGGATTTAGCTAGTTACTAAAGGAGGTTTGTAGAGAGCTTTTTGACTATATCTTCCTCGTTAACTAAGTTGACTTAGAAGATGGTAAGTTCTTATGGTTAGATGCTTGAGAGGGTAGTCTTGAAAAGATGAAGGATAAGATGACTTCAGCTCTGGTCTTGACTTTGTCGAAAGGCATGAATAGATTTATGGTCTACAGTGAGGCATCTTATATGGGACTTAGTCGTAATCTAATGCAGCATGGAAATGTGATAGCTTATGCCTCTAGACAGTGAGGGTGCATAAGAAGAATAATCTTACTCATGATTTAGAGCTTTTGGTTGTGGTGTTCGCATTAAAAATTTGGCATCACTATTTGTATGGAGTACATGTGGATATTTTTTTGATTCAAAAGCCTGGAATATGTGTTTACTTAGAAAAAGTTTAACGTCAAACAAAAGAGATTGCTTAAGCTTCTCAAAGATTAGGACATGAGTCTTCACTACCACCCAGGTAAAGCTAATATGTTTGTTGATGCTCTTAGCAGGTTATCCATGGGGTGACTAGCTCATGTGGATAAAGAAAAGTTGGAGTTGGTGATGGACATTCACAGTTTGGCTAACCTTGGAGTTCCCCTTTTGGACTTTAAGGATGGTGGTTTGTTGGTGTAGGAAGTGGCACGATCATCTCTTGGTGTCGATATTAAGGAAAAACATATGTTAGATCCTTTCTTATTAAGGATCAATGGTGATGTAGGTTAGCAGAAGGTGATGGCCTTTGAGATTAGTAGTGATGTTACTTTGCGGTACCAATGGAGATTATGTATTCTCGATGTTGATGGCTTACGAGAGAGGATCTTGGCTGAGGTACATAAGTCGTGCTATGTTGTTCATCCTGGTTTAACAAAAATTTATCATGGCCTCAAAAAGATATATTGGTGGAATAATATGAAGTGGGATGTGGCTAATTTTTTGTCAAGTGCATGGTATGCCAGCAAGTGAAAGTTGAGCACATGAAGTTAGGAGGATTGTACCAAGAAATTGAGATGCCTGAATTGAAATGGGAAGTGATCAACATAGATTTTTTTATCGGTCTACCTTGATCTCTAAATTAGTTTGATTCAATTTGGTCATCATGGATAAGATGACAAAGTCTGCTAATGTCTTGCTAGTAATGACTAAATTCTCAGCTAAGGATTATGCCAGGTTGTACTTCTAGGAGATTGTAAAGTTGCATGGGATACCATTTCTATTATATTTGATCGTGGTACACAATTTTTATTTCACTTTTAGTGGTCATTTAAGAATGGGTTGGGGACTAAGGTAAGTTTGAATACTGCTTTTTACCCATAGTCAGATGGGAAACTAGAAAGGACTATTCCTATGTTAAAGAATATGCTTCGGGCATGCATGATTGACTATGGTGTTTGTTGGGTTGAGATCTTACCTCTTGTAGAGTTTTCTTTCAACAATAGCTACCACTCTAGGATTGGGATGTCTCCATTTGAAGCATTTTATGGTATGAGGTGTAGGTCTCCTATTGGGTGGTTTGAGCTTTGTGGGGTGGATATGTTTGGCCTAGATTTGGTTCACTAAGCTATAGAGAAGGTAAAGGTGATTTAGGATAGGCTTAAGGCTGCCCAATCGCCAAAAGTCCTATGCATACGTGAGGTGAA
Organism: Capsicum baccatum var. pendulum; assembly: GCA_030864225.1. NCBI lineage: Eukaryota > Viridiplantae > Streptophyta > Magnoliopsida > Solanales > Solanaceae > Capsicum > Capsicum baccatum. The sequence continues at coordinate 167,652,519 of CM061560.1, forward strand.
AGGACCTGGAGTTTGATGTTAGGGATAAGGTGTTCCTAAATGTGTCTCACATGAAGGAAGTGATGTAATTTGGAAAGAAGGTGAAGCTCAGTCCTTGATATATGGGTCCTTATGTGATTTTGAGAATGGTTTGTAATGTTGCATATGAGTTGGAGTTGCCTTCTGGTTTGAGCTTCATTCACTCGATATTCCTTTTCTCTATATTATGGAAGTGTATTAGTGATCCATTAAAAATTATGCCTATAAAGGACATTGGTATTTCAAATTCGTTATCTTAGGAAGAAATCCTATTGAGATCTTGGATCGTTAGGTTTGTTGATTACGGACCAAGGATGTGGCCTCAGTAAAGTTTCTATGGGGAAACCACAAGGTGGAAGAGGATACTTGGTAAGCTGAAGAGCACATGAAGTCCAAGTATTCATTCCTATTTTCTGCTCCAAAAATATGCACGGAAGGTATGTGTTCTTCATAATGTCTTTGTTTTAAAACTTTGTTAAAGGAAAGATTGACTTCCTTGGTATCCTTATTTTCTAGCTTGGTTAAAGGTAAGGGTAGAGACGTTTGGGGATTTAATCATGTTTGTACTGCCTTATTTTTATCATTCGAAGATGAACGATCCACGTGGGGTAGAATTGAAACACCTTGGGTTTTGTCCCTTGCAAAATTTCATGCGTTTGAGCCTTCTGTTCATTATACGACTCACCATACTAGTCATATGGTGTGGGTTGATCTGAGGTGGTTATATGCACTTTAATGTTGTGTTAATGATGATATAAATAAGAATCTAAGTTTTTAAATATGTCATTACAAAGTTTAAAGGTGTTTTCAAACAAGTTTGGATTCAAATTGATCATTTAGAGTTCATATTAGAAAACTAGTGTTACTAGCTTGAGCTAAGTATTGTTCTAGTTGATCGCAATGGATTCTAGTGTGATTAATGAGTTCCTAATGGTATGATTTTTTAATTATATGTGTAAAAACTTTTTGATAGTGTTTAAAGAGCACTTAATCAAGATAAAATTCAAAACAAAGTGAAATCTCAAAAAGGGGCAAAACTAGTATTCTTAGTTTAAGTTTCTAGTTCGTTGTTTTGGATGTTATGTATTTTGATCTATGATAAGTTGTGTTTAATGCTATAGGATTCTTGTAGAGTTGATTATGATGATATATTAAGGATATGCTAGAATCAAATCAAGTGGAAACTGCACAAAAAGTGTTGGAATGGAGCAACAAAAGCACAAGTCTTGGAATAGGAACTTGGTTGTCAAGACCGCGTCGCAGAGAAACTAGCACTGTCATAGTGAGGGGTAATTTTCGAGTGTATAAATCCAGTAGCTCACCGTAATATGTCTTTTTCGTGTAGCTAGACTCGGAAAAATAGCCCATTGTGGTGAGGTGCAAACTTCAGAAAATCGAGTCCCATTATAAAAAACACACGTTAAATCAATTGGAAACACCTTGGTCGGCTTGGAAACTTGTATAGGGGATGGAAAACACTTCAATTAGGGTTTTTCTTCTTTTATTTTAGATTTTGAATGGATTTTATCATATTTTTATTCATCTTGATGACGACTATGTCCATGAGTGGCTAAAAGCTCCCCTTTCCGGGGTTAATGTCAAGAACATGTTTACTTTTACCTTGTATTGAGTTTGTTTGGATTGCCTATCATAATTTGTTGTTTTCTATCTTTTTTATCGCTATTTTAAGGATTCTCATCCCTTAGAATACATATATTGTCGACCTTGTGAACCCAGAAGGTGGAATAGGAAGATAGAACACGGGGATTAATAAAGTAAGGTTCTTATTCTTTGATAAAATAAGGAATTCAAATTAGCAACTAGGATAGGGATATACCTAGAAGACTTGCTTGGTTCACGTGATGATATCTTAATGCATCTAACAAGATTATTACATCCCTGCTCAATGATGTAGTTGTAATGTCCTGTTATGTAGAAGCTTAGAGGTCGGGAGACCATGATCATACGATAAACCCTACGTATCAACAAACAAGATAAGTAATATAATAAATGAAATTCATTAGCATAGCATGGTTGTTCACAGTGCCTTAACCCTGGGTTTTCATCCATTGCTTGTCCAAAGTCTTTATTTTTTCGCATTATTGTAGATTACTTTTTGTTTACAAACTTTCAAAACTCTTTTGGTTACATTACACCACTTTGATCTTAATAGTTGAACTTAATCTAGATATTTGTTGATACAAGTCTCTGAGGGATCGATATTCGGCTTTATTTATGGCAACTATATTACTTGGTGAGACTACGTACACTTGTGAGTGCGCTTGGGCGCAATAAGTTTTTGGTGCCTTTGACAGGGACTTGTAAATTTGCAACTATTTTTTTTTTATTTTTACTTTTTATATTATTTTGGTCTGTTACTCTTGGTTGTGAGATTGATTTTGCAGGAAATAGGTTTACAAGCTAGTAAGCTGGTAAGGGATAGGCAAATGTTTGAACCAAGCCCCGAACTCGAGCAATGCTTCCATCAATAAAGGAGATAAGCAATCCTTCTCCCCTATATCCCATAATTTCTAGAGGAAAAATACAATCCTACTCTAATGGATGAAGATCAACTAGCCCGCAAGACAGTTCATGAAGTGGCAATCCCACTTCCGACAAATTTGACCTCTCTTTTTCAAAAATCCTCTATTGGAGGAAACTTTGAGCTGAAATGGAATATGGTGAAGATTTTGATCAGCATTGGAAATTTTGCGTGGCTTTCGCATAAAGATCCACAAGTACACCTGTGAAACTTTCTAGAGATCAGTGACACATTTATCCTTACGGGTGTGTCAACTAACTACGTTAGGCTGACACTTTTCCCCTTTTCACTGTTGGGGGAAGCGAAGAAGTGGTTGAATGCCGAAATGGGAAGTTCAATCCCAACTTGGGATGACTTAGCCCAAAAATTCCTCATCTGATTATTTCATTCTGACAAGACTGTATAGTGAGATTGTGAGCTTCAAACAGATGGCGGATGAGAACTTATATCATGCTTGGGAGAGATTCAAAGATCTTCTTGGGACTGTCTGCATTATCAATAGTCCAGTGAGGTATTAGCTCAAACTTTTATAGAAGCATAAGATCACAACATAAAAATTTTGCTAGACTCAGCTACTGGTGGTCAAGCATTGGAATTAATGTATGATGAAATATATACTTTATTGAAACAGGTTGTACAAGGAAATCCAGAATGGTATTCCAACTCAAGAGATGCTATATAGAAGGTTGCAAGAGTGTTGAAAGCGGATCAGTTTATAGCTATATCTGCTCAAATTGTTGCATTACAGAATTAGTTAATAACTCAATTAATCAATATGAAGTTGGTGTTACATAACCTGCAATAACAGTGAATGCAATTCAACAAACAAGTACTTGGTGCGTGGTTTGTGGCAATAGTGGCCATTCTGCAGATATGTGTGCTTCTAATCCTGATTCAGAGATGTCCGTAGGCAATGTTCAAAAGATGAATTATAGGAATGCCTACAATCTAAAGTGGAAGACTCAGCCACCAAATCAACATTGAAATGCCCAACAATAGTAGTTTTAGCAACCATAGGCTCAAGTAAATCAGACCACTAGCAATATGGAAGAGATGTTGAAACAAATCTTAGCTACTCAAGTATAATTAGCAGCAGATATAAAATTCCATGAAGTGGCTATAAGAATCTTAGAGTTTCAGATAGACTAGATATTAGCAACATAGAATACCATGCCTCAAGGTGGTTTGCTAAGTGATACTAAAAATATAAAATAAGTTATAGAAATTACTTTGAGAAGTTGTAAAGAGCTCAATAAAGATTCTCCAAAGAAAACTCATAAGGTAGATGTTGATTTGGTTCCTAAATAGGTAGTTGACAGAGTTGTTGAAAATTTAAGAAGTTTGAATACTCAAATACGAAATTTTCTGAACTGGTGAAGGAGAGACCACCACTTTCTTTCCCACAGAAATATATAAAGGTAAAGAAGGATGCATTCTTCAAAAACTTATTTGACATGTTAAGAGAGCTTCATATTAACCTTCCTCTTTTTGATGTTTTTTAGGGAATGCCAAAGTATGCCAAGTACTTGAAGGATATGGTCACTAATAAAGTTAAGTTGCGGAATGTCAAGATAGTAGCACTCACTAAAGAGTGAAACTCTGTGGTGATGCAAAAGATGCCCAAAAAGCTCAAATACACCAGGAAGTTCAGTCTCCCCATTAGAATTAGGAATAGTGAGGTGGTACACACACTTAGTGACTTAAGGGATGTATCAATTTGATGCCTTTTTCTTTTTTCAACACTTTGGGATTGTGGAAGCCAATATTGAGCTCTGTGTTACTGCAACTAGAAAATAAGACGGTAGCCCATCCTGAAAGAGTCATAGAGGATGTTTTCATCAAGGTTGGTAAGTTTATTATTCCTACTGACTTTATTGTTTTAGATTTTTAGGCAGATAAAAAGTACCACTAATCTTGGGATGTCCATTCATGGCAACTGAAGGAGCATTGATAGATGTAATATAGGGAAACTCATAATGAGGCAGGAGAATGAAGAAGCATTTTTCAAAGTCTAAAAACTGCTCAATAAACTAACCCACTATAAAGATTAGTGCATTATTACAGTGATTGAAGGGGATAAGTGTGGGGTGGTGGAGTTTATTCCGAAAAATACCTCTTCAGACTTCCTCATTGAGCAGCACAAGCCACTGATACCTAAGCTTGAAATAATGTAAATTGAAAATCCTAAAAAGGTTGTTGTTAAGAGAGCTATTGACCTTGGGATTTTACACTCAAGTGGTCATAAATAAATAAGAAGATGGCATCCGAGTGTAAGAAAGATGATGAAGGAAAATGGATAAGTTACAGATTAGGTCGTGCAGCGACACTAAATAAGGTGCTACTTGGGAGGCAACCCAATTCAAGGTATGTTTATTTTTAGTATTTTAATTTTTACTTCACTAGTTTTTGTATTTATTGAGTCATAGGTTGTTAGGAAGTCTGAGTACCAGAAAACATGAGCTATGGAGCATGGGGAAGACGGAGTGTGAGTTCTACGGACTCTCTTAATATATAAAGATACTACTAGCTCATCCCAGAGGCCTTAGGGAGTATTTATATCTCATCCTTTTAAGTATACTTTGGGGAAAATAGATTTTTAAGTGTGGGGTAGGGAAATTCTGAATTATAGTAGTAATTTTAAAAAAAAAATGTAATAAGTAAGATGTTCTTGTTGGCTCTATATTTGAGTGCATGATGCAATTTTTTTGGTCGTAAAAGCATGTTGATTGAGTGAATTACTTCTTAACTCTGAGGCTCATGTTTATGACTCTTGTACTTGGTGGCTTAATGTTGAATTTGTGCTATTATTTAGTTGAGTGTCTATGATGATCCTATGTGATTTGAGCATATGTCAGGTCTGTGTGAGGTATTGTGTATTCCTTATTTCATTTAATTCTAGAACTTTCCTGGTGTGTGTGACAAATAAAAGTTTAGGAGACGATATAGCATTTCTTTAATAGCCATGTTATACCCTCTTTTGACCTACCATCGTTCATAAATCTTAGTCAACCAAATTGAGTTTTTAGCTAATTGTTTAGTAGCCTCATATGTAGTATAATACCTTCTTTGATAAATCTTAATTTGATCCAAAGATCCTAATATTTTTAGTGTAAAATTAATTGAGTAAGGAGTGTGAAAAATAAGAGAAAAGGTAAAAGTGAAGCTCCAAAGTAGTGGTTATTGGTGTGCAAAGTTGATGTGCTATAGTTGGGACCTAAAAGAAAAGTTTTGCTTAAAATTGAATCATGAATTAATTGAAAATAATCCCACAATATTGTATGTGAATTAGCTTAATGATATAGGGTAAAACAAAAGATGTGTAAAGGTAGTATAGGTGAAAGTTGGTTGTTAGAGATTGATCTTAATTGTACAATGTGATGTATTAAAGTGCTTAGGGAACATAGTCTCTATTCCTGGACAAAATAGTTCCTACCCATCCCTTAGCCTACACTACAACCATTAAATACCTATTTTATTCTAAGTTTTATCACTCTGATATTAGTGAAGTACTACAGTAAGGGAAAGTATATGGTTCATTATTTGTAACTTGTGAATTCTTTGTTAGAGTGCGCACAGTTTAATTTTTGTACCCATTGTATTATAAATTACATTATTGTGACTGATTATGGGTAACTCTCTTATTGCTAGGGAACATGTTTGATGAATGTGGGTGATTTATATGATGTCTTAGATTGAGCAATATAGATGAGTTTTCCACTTGGTGAGTTAATTCTTAAGGCCAGGATGTCTTGGAGTAGTGTTCTTGAACTTTCAATTGTGTATAGTATGATTAGTGTAGAAATTTGTATTTTGTGTTGTCATTGTAGTTCTAGATTGAGTGTATTACTTGTAGTAGAAGTGTGGATTCACCTCATCTTATGATCGTTAGTGTAAAGAGTTGTTCGAGGACGAACAAGGCCTTAAGTGTAGGGTGGTGATCTAAGGTGGTTTTATGCACTTTAGTGTTGTTGTCCTAGTTTATTTAGCCTTGTTTTGAGGAAGGTTTGTGTGCTTAATGTGCTAATGATGATATGAATAATCATCCAAGTTTTTAAATATGTGGTTACAATGTTTAAAGGTGTTTACAAACAAGTTTCGATTCAAACAGATCCTTTAGAGTTCATATGAGAAAGTTAGTGTTACTAGCTTGAGCTAGGTATTGTTCTAGTTGATCGTGATGGATTCTAGTAAGAATAATGAGTTACTAATGGTATGACGATGTAATTATGCGTGAAAAGACTATTTATAGTATTTAAAGTGCAATTGAGTCAAGCAAAGAGCCAAAACTAAATGAAAGATCAAAAGGGACAAAACTAGTATTCTTATCTTAAGTTTCTAGTTCGTCGTTTTGGATATTGTGTGTTTTGAGCTTTAATCTGTTATGTTTAATGCTATAGTATGCTATGTGAGTTTATTATGATGATATATGAAGGATATATAATCTTTAAATCAAGTGAAAACTTCACAAAAAGGTTTGGAATAGAGCAACAAAAGCACAAGACACAACTTGACGAGAATAGGACACCTTGGATGTCAACATCGCGTAGCAGAGATAGATGCATAAAAATATCCCTTCATCATAGTTATGGGTAATTAACAAGTGACAAAGTCCAGTATCTCACCACAATGAGGCCGCATCACGGAGCTAGATGCGGAAAACTAGCCCCGCATAAGGTGAGGTGCAAACTTCGAAAAACTGAGTCCCATTATAAAGAAACATGTTAAATCAATTGGAAACACCTTGTATGGCTTGGAAACTTTGAGAGGGGCTGTAAAAACTTCAATTAGGGCTATCTTGTTTTTCTTTATCTTTCTAAAGGATTTTATCATGTTTATATTCATCTTGATTATGACTATGTCAATGAGTGGCTAAAAGCCCCCTTTCCGGGGTTAAGGCCAAGAACATGTTTTCTTTCACTTTGAATTGAGTTTATTTGGATTGATTATCATAATTAGTTTTTTATTTATCATTTAATCACTATTTTAAGGATTCATGACCCTTAGAATACATATATTATCAAGGTTGTATACTCGGGAGAGGGAATAGGAAGATAGAACGTGAGTATGAATAAAGTAAGGTTCTTATTCTTTAATAAAATAAGAAATTTCAATTAGCGATTAGGATAGGGATTAACTAGAAACCATTCTTGGTTCACATGTAGGATGATATCTTAATTCATCTAAATGAACTATTATATCCACGCTCAATGATGTAGTTATAATGTCCAATTAGGTAAAAGGTTAGAGGTCAGGAGACCATAATCATACGATAAACCCTATGAATCAATAAACAAGATAAATAATCTTATGAATGAAGTTCATTAGAATAGTATGATTGTTCTTAGTGCCTTAACCCTGGGTTTTTATCCATTTCTTGTCCAAAGTCTTTACTTTTCTGCATTATTTTTGTTTACTCTTTCTTTACATACTTTCAAAACTCTTTTGGTTATATTTCACTACTTTAATATTAATTGTTGAACTTGAGTTATATAGTTATTATGTACACTTGCGTGTGTGCTTAGTTACAACATGGGTACAAGTCTAGGGATCCTATTCATATGTTGGCCAGTGATGTTAGCCAAGTTCTGTTCTTGGTACGAGAAGAGTCCATATGAATCATATGTACCTGATACAAAAGTTAGGGTCCATCTGTGTATGGTCTAGTGTCCAACCTAGATATTTCTACTTAGGGTATGACTTGAAAGGTACTTGTTATATGATAATTGTACGAGTTAGGCTAAGGAGTCGTATGTTGGATAGAATATGATGTCCAATTTTCTTATAAAGTTATGAGTGGAAGGTACCACTCATATGATGTGGGTATGAGTGAGGGGTTCAAACTGTACCCACTTGCATAAATTTCTACAATTTAAGTTGGGGGTATTTTGGACATTTTACCCTAATAAATCCTTTTGAACCCATGACATAAAACACCTTTGGAGGCTTTCTTAACCTATTACTCACACTCAAATGCTCTCAAAACACACTTAATTCTCTCTCAAGCTCATGGTTCAAGAAAGTATAGGGTTTTCTTCAAGGCAATCAATTAAGGCTCTAAAGGGGAGTTTTATCTCCGTCTTTATTATCAGCTAAGGAATGTTACTCCTCCATCATTATTACTTCAACGAACAGAATGTTTTAACAAATGATTTTCTTTGAATTATTATGGCGTTGTTTTTGGTTTTGATATATATGTTGGGGGTCTTGGTTGGATAGTGTTTTCCTATGTTTTACTTATGGTTTTTCTGTTTTAATTGTGATTTAAACATGTGTTTGCATGGGAATGGTCAATTGATACTTGGTTTTGGCTTTGGAAACTATATGCTCTCAACATGCTTGGTTAAATGCCAATGAGAATGAGTTTGTCACATAGTTTGACTACTATTGAAATCCTTGAATGTATAAAAAGGCAATGGAACCAAAGTTGGTTTAAATGTTCTTAAATGGATTGGAAAGGACCTGGTGTCAATGGTATTGGTTTCAATGGACACTTTGTAGTCAAATTGATTTAGTGGCTTTGATATGGCATAAATGGATAGACTTGCAAGCTCTAGTTTTGGTATGACAATACCAATTGTTAATGCTTAATAAATAAGACTCCTTGGTAAAGGGTTGATTATATGTGAATTATTTTAATATGCACTTAAAAAGGGATATGTTATCAAAGCCATAGAAGGTGGCGAACCTAAAAACTCACATTTGTCGATGTGAGGTTGGTCTTAGTAACCGTGTGTATCATGTCACACTTATATTTTGGGAAATGTACTAGTCATCTCAGGTTATTCTCTGGCTCATATGGCTAACACACATCGGGGCCCTTTAGGTAGGGGGAGTTGAACCTATATAGACCATGGGTGGATTTAGAATGGGTGAGCCATACAATTCCTTGTTAAAGGTTTTAAATGTATGCTAAACTCGGTTCCCTTTCCTGACATGGTATATATATGTATGTATATGATTGCATATGGTTATTTAATTCGGTTTTAAATAATGACATTATTTTATCCTTATTCCTGAGTACATGCTAGTGTTCACCCGCTAACCCTCCTTTGGGCATTGTATCCCCACATGATTCGGAACCAACCATACTAATCTTCCTATTTAGTGATCTTAGATTCTGGAATATCTTTGTGTTGAACTAAAGTGGTGATCTTTCATACTTCGAAAGACTCTATTTCATGCCATGGTCTTCTTTCATATTTTAGTTTATTTCTTGGACTTCAATTGTTTTTTAGGATCGGGGGCATATCTAATTAGATGTTCTTGGATTTCTGTTAGAGGCTTGTATGACTACTATGGGCAGAGGCGGTGTTGGTATTAGTGTCAGCCTTATTATTGGGACTGACACCATCTGGATACTTGGTTGGATGTTTATAGTTATAAACTTTATTAAATACCTTTCAATTAAAATTGTTCTATCTTGTTATATGTTCAAAATTCATTCGACATAGGGCACAAGGTAGTTATGGTTGGGTATTGGGGGCGGTCTCTGGTCTGGGTTAGACTTAAGATGCCCAACACGACTAGGCCCTGATTCGGGTCATATCACTGTAGGATCTGTTAGACTTATTTGGCACCTTGTAATATGACTTAGATGACTTATTCTAGTTATGGGTATAAATTGTCTTAATATGAACTTTTGGAGTTTAGTATTTGGCCCCGCCGACCCTCTTAGGGTCAAATGTCTTATTTAGCTCCATGTATATAAAAGAGGCCTTATTTAGCTATTGTACATTTATTATTGGGCCCTAGGAGGTGCCACAACCCAATTTATAGTGTCATGATGAAACCTATGTTATCGACCAATAGGTAAATCAAACTGTATCTCGGAGCTATAAGCAATGGGATAATTGGTGGAAAATGGCATAAATACAAAAATTATGCAACTAACAAAGTACAAGACAAATCATAAAGACAATAGCATAAATCAGGAGAAATAAGAGAAATGTAGCATCATCCAATGACCTAGGATAGTTGGTACAAGAGCCACTAATCAAAAGAATACGAGTACATACAAGTCAACATATAATAGTCTCGAAAATAGAAAGACTAAGCAAATATAGAAGATGGAGAAATGGTCAACTCCGGCTCTAAGAGCTCAACCTGTCTTTGAATTCTAACTAGCACAATCTTAAAATCAATGTCAACAACTATTACTCAAATCTACACCAAAAAGTTATAGAAGTGTAGTATCAATACTAATGCCATGGTTACTCAGAGGCATCATTGATAGATTGAGTTAAATTATAGTATAAACATAATAAAATGCGAGATAAACAATCTAAGTTATGAAAAAGGGAAAACCTAAAAAAATACTCCAACTATAAAAATAAACAACCATAATAATAATATCAAAATAAGGCATAACTATCTCTACATAAATGCCCTTATTAGCCAAAAAGTGCGAAAAAGTAAATAACACAATGCGGGGCCCTTAAGCCCAGAAGGTGCAATCCAGTAGTAGTAATCAAAATTATTTTAATTAACCATATCTCAAGAAAATAACTGATAAATCTCAAACTACAGCTCTCGTAAGAGTGTAAGCGGACACTGTCAAATATAGAACCCAACTGGGTTGGGTGTCGAATCCCACGGAGAATACCTGGTCACTAAGTAAGCAACGATTATTAGAATTTTGGTGAAAGTTTCATAAAAAGGGGGGATTGTAGAGTGCAAATAATGCAAAGAAAATAGTAGAGTAAAAATAGAAAATAGAAGAGTAAAACAGAGTACTTGGTAGGTTTTAATCAATGAGAATTGAGAGTTAGGGTTATGTCCACCTTATGAGTTATACGTATCTATTGGCTATGAGTTATGCAGAATTCAGACATGCATGCGCTTATAGAGAATCTTATTCTATGGTAAATCCAGGCGTCTTTCGACCATCAAGGATTATTTCACTTTAACTCTTTCGAGCTTAAAGCGTATCTAATGGTACAAATTCTCTAAGAGGTTAATCCAGTTATGGCACTAACTTTTTAATAGGGGCTGGTGCCCTGTTACCTTGACATTATCTCTTTTCCAGACATGTAACTTTTCTTTCGAACAAGTTAATGCTATACTGGCGTATTCTATATGTTTGCAACCACAAGAATTTAAATTAAGATGAAGAGAATAATGATATAAGCAGCATACGTGTCAAGAATTCACAAACTCATAGCAATAGATAGTATCTCATAAGGCTTCCATAACCCTAACAGAGAAGTTTAGCTACTCATGATTGCAACTAAGATCACAATAAACATCATCATGATCTCACGTTGGTCACAAGGGCCGTGCTTTCTCTGTCATAAAGTGTAACGTGAATTAGGATCAAACGTAGAATGAAAAAGACTTGACTTAATTAATGAGTGAATAAGAATTTATTAGAATGGGAAGGAGTAGAAGGGGGAATAAGAATAGAATGCTGAAAAGTTTCAGCAAAATAGGGTTTATATAACATTCATATCCTATTCCTACTAAGCTACTGCATTACTTATCCTAATCCTACTAGGTTACTGTATTCCTTATCCTAATCCTACTATGTTACTGCTGGTCCCCAAGTCTTTGTAAATGCTATTTTTGCTCGTGACAAGTTATCCATGCATCACTTTCAGTCCATAGGCATCCAAACGCTGCTTTCCTTCTTTCGTGAAGTTTCCTTTGGCGTCAAGTTATCCATAAAATGCTGAAATCTTCATCATTTATACCTGAAACCTTGCTAATCATGTTTGTTAGCTCACTTACAGGAAAAGGGACTAAAAGTGCAGGAATTATATATTTTGTCCTTAAAACTTAGCTAAAATATGGGGTAAATTAAAGTACTTTAGGCGTGTAAATACGCCTATCTTCAACACCCCATACTAAAAGCTTTGTTCGTCCTCAAAAAAAATATCATGCCCGTATAATCATCGACTTAGGATTTTTCAGTAACAACACAAAATATTCATCAAGACAGGCACGACAATCACTAACAAAGAGTAGTTTTCTGATCACTACTAGAAACAATTTAACCTCTAACATAGACTCGTGATGATGGCTAATTCGTATCCACAAGTTAAGACACAAAGAATCATACAAGACTACCCAAAACTCATCAACCATGTATGTCTCATAATATATCACCCATAAGCACTCACAAGTATTTCATTTATCGAAACATGGGTATACAATTTTCCTTGCTCTCACTCTCACAAAGAATTCATATGTTGCAACTGATGACCATAGGCTTGCCCTTAGTGTAATGCTCCACTATATATCAGAATGCTAAGCTTAGGATCGAATAGGTCTTTTATAGGTTGTAATGTAGGCTACGGGACAGGTAGGACTATTTTGGCCAGAAATAGTGACTATGTTCCTAAGCGCTTTAATACATCACATTGTGCCATTAATACTCTTCTTTTAATCAACCCTTCTACCTTTCTTTCATCTATCACCCATTTTTACCTATTTTGCCATTGAAGCATAACTAACTTTTTATTCGCTCATAAACACAATGTATCTTTTTATTTTTCTATTTCTTTTTCTTTTCTTCTCTTTTTTTATAACACACCTCTATGATAGCCACTCTTTTTCATAACAAATTCAAGTACCAATACACTCTAAGGCATCACTCTCACCCAATTTCCTCTTATTTTGTCACATGACTTTACAATTTAAAGCACTTAGGAATTTGGATCAAATTATGGTCTTAAAAAAATGGATTAGGCTTACATATGAGGCTGTCAAAGAAAATAGGCTAAAAGGCTCAAAAGGGTTGACTAGGATAATGTCCACGGGTAGGTAAAACAAAGGTAAACAATCACATACTACCAAAGAAATGCCTAAATCATCTCCTAAACTCACACTCTTTATTTCGCTTTACATACATACCAGGCAAGTTCTAGCATCAGCCACAAACACAGAATATACTATATCCTCCCACACACAAGGCACATGGTCGACTTTATTAGGAGCAGTATAGACTCTTGACGCAACAGATGAAGGAATTGAACCACACAATTATCACATAGTAAGTCACAATTAGAGCCTAAACGTCTCAATAGTAATGATTTTATCACAGACTCTTGTCATAATACCATGTTGCCCATCAAAACAATTTTATGCAAAGTTTTTAAAAAAAAAATTTTACCTACTAAAAAAATAAAACAAACATAACTAAATGCAAATGTAGATAAAGAAGTATAGCATGCAAATACCAGCACCCCATACTTAGACGGGACACACTGCCCTCAGGGGAAAATAAATAAGAAGAACCTGGTTAGTCAGACTCATCCTCTATGTCTGGGGCCATTCCCCCTGCATCGGAATCATCATCAGAGTTGTCATCCTCAGAAGCTCCTCATAAGTACCCCACTTGATTCCAAGAGTGCGTCGAGGTATTTGCAGCACGAAGGATTCAGCTTGCTCTTTTCTTCCTCTTTTCTTACCTTTCTGTGAGGTGGGCACTTTTTCTTTTCCTTGTCGTCCTTTTTATGCCATTCTACCTGAGATCTCAATAAAGTCATGTTAGCTTCATCTCTGAAGATTCAATTGACAAACAGACAATAGTGGCACCACCCCACACTTAATTTGTTGACACAAACTAATTAAGTGAATGATGTCGACATACATTTAGGTGATATGTTCCAACAATATGTTTAGCACAGTCATATTTTTATGTCCTCTTAACGTTATGCAATCTTGACAATGCTTTCGTGTTTGGACTAATGCATCTTTTAAACAAAACTACTACATAGATATCGTATCAATTTATGGCATAAAAATAATCACAACATCGCATGTTTGTAGTCACCCATGATTTCCATACATATTCTTTCACTCACTTATTTGTATCAACCACATTCAAATCAACACTACTTCACGATTTAACAACTTATTATAGGCATAGTATTGTAATACTTACATAATACAAAAGAATAGCAAAGAATTACTTACTTGGTTGATGGCCTCGGAAGATGTTCTTGCAATTAAAAAAAAAGCAAAAGGAAACTTTTTGAGAGAATTTGGAGAGGTAGGTGGCGCTTAGGTATGGTTTGCAATGCATTTTTGTTCTAAGACTAAGGTTCTATTTATAGGACAAGCTTGGGTTGGGTTTTGACCCATTTGGAATCGGATTTGGAGACCAAAAGTGACCATAGGTGCCGCCTAATGCTTTGCCTATGCTTGGCATAGGCGGCGCCTTTTGCAAAGCATTGTTGAGCATAGGCGGCGCCTATGCTATGGCATTGTTAGGAATAGACGGCGCCTATGCCATGGAATACTAGATTCAGAGACAAAATGCTTTTGCATAGGCGGCGCCTATGCTATGGCATTGTTGAGCATAGGCGGCGCCTATGCTATGGCACTCTAGAATCCGAGAGATTAGGCCATAGCATAGGCCTTGCCTTGTTCGTGGCCTATATTTACATAGGACTTGCCTTGTTCGTTGCCTATATTTTTATAGGCAAAGCCCAACCCATAGCCTTTTGCTTCTTTATTCCTAACTTACCACCTTCAACATGCAATACTTCCAAATCAAAATTTGAAACCAATCTCCTCCTTTACACCTCTTGCACCTACATTTTGCTCAAAAACAACAAAAACGATTAGAACAATGGGTTGCCTCCCATCAAGCGCCTTAGTTTTGGTTATGGCTCGACAAAATCCTAAGAAAACAAAAACAACAAAAACAATTAAAAACGATGGATTGCCTCCCACCAAGCGCTTGATTTATTGTCGCGGCACGACATAGTTACCTCGAGTACTTAGACTTCATCAAGGTGGATGGTGGATCTTTTTCTGAATGGATTCAGAAAACAATGAGGCTTACTTTTAGGAATGCAATCTTTTTCGATACCAATTATATCATCAATAGACCAACCCATAGATCTCTTGTAGTTCTTCAGAGCAAAGATGAAATCCTCTATGTGTTGTTCACTTAGATCATCAGCAGAACTTACCAAAAGTGTATTTCCATATCCCAAGGACCCATACCTTAGATGACAGGGGAGCTCTTACGATTCTAGCACTGGTGGCTCTTCAATGGAAGTCTTTGTTGTTAGTGAAAGTTGAGTCATAAGATCAAGGTCCAGCCGCTTAGGAATATGAGAATAGGACCCTATTTTTGTTAGAGCACACATAGTTTCTTCATGTTCTTCAACCTCCTCACGCTCAACTTTCAATAGCACATCAGACAATGGCTCATCAATAAGCTGCTTCTCTACAAATAAGCCTTTCTCATTCTCATAATAAGCATCATTTACAGAGAACACATTCATATCACTAGGCTGCTTCATTGCTTTTCATACATCAAAATGGACCACTTCATCATTCAATCGAAATAAAATCTCATTAGCTCTCATATCAATAAGCACACTTCCAGTTGCGAGGAAAGGGCATCCCAAGATTATGGGAACTTCAGAGTCCACGTCACAATCTAGAATAACGAAGTCTGCAGGAAAGATGAAGAAAGAAACTTTCACCAACACATCATTCAAGATACCCACAGGTCGTTTTACCAACCTATCAGCCATTACGAGCCTCATATTAGTTGGTGTCGGATTGCCTAACCCCAGCTTCCTGTAGAAGGATAGTGGCATCAAATTGATGCTAGCACCCAGATCGCACAATACCTTAGTAAAATCCAACGATCCAATTGTGCAAGGAATAGTAAAAGCACTAGGGTCTGCCTTCTTTTGAACTAACGATCTTGTGGCAATCGTACTTCAATGATGAACCTCATCTACCAAGTCATAACTTATTGCCCGCTTCTTTGTCAAAAGGTCCTTCATGAATTTAGTGTATTCGGGCATTTTCTCTAGCGCTTCCACCAAAGGAACATTAATGGTCAGCTGCTTCAACATTGTCATGAATTTGCTGAACCTAGTGTCATCATCCCTCTTCTTTATCCTCTGCAGAAAAGGTGGTGGTGGAAGGGGAATTATTTTCTCCACCACTTTCTTTTTATCTTGCTTTTGATGATCGACCTTTTTAGGAGTGTCGTCAGCCTTTTTCTTCAGTCTTTGAGGAAAAAATGGTGGTGGAAGGGGAATAGTTTTCTCCACCACTTTCTTTTTATCTTGCTTCCAACTATCAATCTTTTCAGGCTGCAGACGTCTAGGGGTGACGTCATGAACACACTCTTCAGCTTCTTTGGACTTTTCACATTCTGCATCAATAACATTATTCGCTATATCATCACCCACCTGCTTGCCTTTGGATGGACTGTCCAACACTTTACCACGCCAGGTAGTAATAACCATACATGATGCATTATTCCTTGGATTTTTCACTGTGTCGTTAGGTAGCGTTCCATCTTTCCTTTGGTTGAATGCTACTGAAAGTTGACTCAATTGCTGCTCCAGCTGCTTTATTGATGTGGAATGTGAATTAACCAATTGATTCATTGAAGATAAATCATTCTTCACCTTAGTTACACCCATATTGGTTTACTCCACTCCTTTCAGCAGTTTGGCCAGCATATCTTCCATAGACGTCTTCCCCGAACCAGATGTAGCGGTCACGATTTCCAAGAGGAATATACAAATAACTCCTGTCAGTCTGATTCTTCCAACTACCTTGATCGCGATCCTTGTATCCAGATTTATCATAATAGTTCTGACCTTGGTTTCCTTGGGCATTGCCTTGGAAACCCCACTGATTGTTCAAGTAGTTGGCTTCTTCTTTAGAATCAGATTCGTCTCTTCCTTTTGACCAACTGCTTTGACTTTTTCGGTCTTCTCTGATAATAGATGCTTTGTAAGAAGATCCATCTATGTTTTCATGTGCGCCATATCTTAATAACATTCTTCTTCTCTTCTCCTTTGATCTGTAGTCATGCCACTAGATAAAGTGGGGCTTGCTACCTCAGAATCCCTGGTATGCTAAGATCTACTTTGCTTCATCATCCTGTCTAGCATATCGCTTGCCTGAACAAAGGTGAGGTCCATAAATGATCCTCCATCCACATTATCCACCACCGGTTTAGTTATTGAATTCAAGGATCTGTATAGTATCTCCATCAGGTGGACATTGGTCATATGATGATTTGGGCACCGCATAAGCTTCGTCTTGAACCTCTCCTATGTTTTGTGGAGAGCTTCAGTTGGAAGCTATCGAAAATTGGTGATCGCATCTCTCAATTGTACTCTTTTGGATGGCAGAAAGAATCTTTTTAGGAAAGCGTCTTTCAATTGCCTCCAATTAGTGATGGAATCAGGAGTCAGCCCATTCAACCATAGAGTTGCCTCTCCAGATAGAGATATTGGAAAAAGGCATAGCCGAATTGTATTCTGTCCAACTCCTGGATTGTCGAATGACTTGCATGTAGAGATAAAATTGATTAGATACATATTTGGATCATCGCCTGCAAGTCCACCAAATAACCCCTTGAGCTACAATAATTGAATCAAGGTGCTAGTGATGTTGTACTTGGCTTTGGGAGCCAAGGGTGGAGGAATAATAGCTCCTGTGGCACCACCCTCATCCAA
Source organism: Capsicum baccatum var. pendulum (assembly GCA_030864225.1). NCBI lineage: Eukaryota > Viridiplantae > Streptophyta > Magnoliopsida > Solanales > Solanaceae > Capsicum > Capsicum baccatum. Next base: position 167,670,528 of record CM061560.1, read on the forward strand.
ATCGTTATCATCGTCATCAAAAGGGATCTGCACAACTCAGCAATCAGGTCTCAATCTAGCTTGACGATTTCTCCTCTGCATGGGTGCCGCCACCTCAGCAGTATGCCGTGGGTTTATTAGCTCCTCATCGCCTAGGTCCTCATCATTAGGATTTGATGCATGACCTGGGTTATCAATATTTTGTTGATGCACTTAAGTAGCTGCCAATGCAGCTAACCTAGCCTGCTCCTGTTGAGCAGCCATTCTTTCAATGTGACGTTGTGAATTCATTCTGTCAGCAGAACCTGAATAAAACAAAAACAACAACTAAAAGTAAAATCTGAGAATCTTTGACCAAAGGGTCTAGTAATTATCACAAACTTAGTTGACAACTGTATTCCCCAGCAACGGCGCCAAAATTTGATAACGCTCAAACTACAGCTCTCGTAAGAGTGTAAGCGGACGCTGTCAAATATGGAACCCAACTGGGTTGGGTGTCGAATCCCACAAATAATACTTGGTCACTAACTAAGCAACGTTTATTAGACTTTTGGTGAAAGTTTCGTAAAAAGGCAGGATTGTAGCGGGCAAATAATGTAAACAAAATAGTAGAGTAAAAGAGGAAAATAGAAGAGTAAAACAGAGTACTTGGTATGTTTTAATCAATGAGAATTAAGAGTTAGGGTTATGTCCACCTTATGAGTTATACATATCTATTGGCTATGAGTTATGCGGAATTCAGACATCCATGCGCTTATAGAGAATCGTATTCTATGGTAAATCCAGGCGTCTTTCGACCATCAAGATTTATTTCACTTTAACTCTTTCGAGCTTAAAGCGTATCTAACGGTACAAATTCTCCAAGAGGTTAATCCAGTTACGACACTAACTTTTTAATAGGGGTTGGTGCCCTATTACCTTGACATTATCTCTTTTCCATACATGTAACTTTTCTTTCGAACTAGTTAATGCTATACTGGCGTATTCTATATGTTTGCAACAACAAGAATTTAAATTAAGATGAAGGGAATAATGATATAAGCAGCATACGTGTCAAGAATTCACAAACTCATAGTAATAGATAGTATCTCATAAGGCTTCCAAAACACTAACAGAGAAGTTTAGCTACTCATGATTGCAACTGAGATCAAAATAAACATCATCATGATCTCACGTTGGTCACAAGGGTCGTGATTTATCTGTCAGAAAGCGTAACGTGAATTAGGATCAAACGTTGAATGAAAAAGACTTGAATTAATTAATGAGTAAATAAGAATTTATTAGAATGGGAAGGAGTAGAAGGGGGAATAAGAATAGAATGCTGAAAAGTTTTAGCAAAATAGGGTTTATATAACATCCATATCCTATTCCTACTAAGCTACTGCATTACTTATCCTAATCCTACTAGGTTACTGTATTCCTTATCCTAATCCTACTATGTTACTGCTGGTCCCCAAGTCTTTGTATATGCTATTTTTGCTCGTGACAAGTTATCCATGCATCACTTTCAGTCCATATGCGTCCAAACGCTGCTTTCCTTCTTTCGTGAAGCTTCCTTTGGCGTCAAGTTATCTATAAAATGCTGAAATCTTCATCATTTATACCTGAAAACTTACTAATCATGTTTGTTGGCTCACTTACAGGAAAAAGGACTAAAAGTGCAGGAATTATATATTTTGTCCTTAAAACTTAGCTAAAATATGGGGTAAATTAAAGTACTTTAGGCGTGTAAATACGCCTATCATCAATAACCGTGGATCCTCCTAAGCCATTATACTACTAATTTAAACCGGTTCTATAACTGACATAAATCACCTCTCAATGTCGGACTTAAATTGAAAATTATATTATCATTTGCCAAACAAGAACCAAAACTCATAATATGAATAATTTTGGAATCAAGTCGGTCATAATAGCATAAATTGTCAGACTTTAATCGATACTAATACCATCATTCAAGTACCAATATAGAATAAAGAATGATGTATTTAAACCTCCCCAGACTAAATAATGTAATTACAGTAATTCATAAGGCCTATTGAGTCTACCAAGATCTAATAAAAATCTTAGCATGATGAAATGGAGGGAGCCACTTCTAACCCTGATAATCCATTAAAACTCTACCCGAACTAGACTAGGATGTCAAACTTCACTACAAGATACTAAATAAGTCTCATTGGGTCCAAAGATAGCAATTCTACCATAAGAATGAGTGGTTAAGTTAATGACGCCTAATTTATAGCTTCTAATCAGTTAAATCATCTAATTCACACTAGATGTAACTCCAAGTCCTAATTCCTAATCCAAATCTAACATCATATCATATAAATACTACAATTTAATACAATCTAGGAGAAAGATAAATCTAGCCTTCTTGTACGCCAAAGAAAGTTTAGTGAAGGCTGCTAAATTGATGATTTCCCCTTTCAAGAAGATTCCCATAATGCCACACTAACAATATGGTAATTTACTGATCAATACAAGAACAATGGTACCCATATTACAATATTATGCTTCAGGTCCAAAATTGAGCCAAAATCCCATGTGGGACCCGCTTGTAAAATCGTACCTCCAAAATCATCAAATCTTTCATAAATTCTCAAGAAACATTTACCCTCAAGAATGGGTAATTTCTGAGCTTCAACGATGTGTCAATCTACTCAACAAGAATCTAGAAATTTTAGGAATAAATTTAAGAATTAACCAATAATTCAACAGAAACTTACCAAGCTCTCGAGGAGAAAACGAGTGATCCAAGCTAACAAATACCCCAAAATCTCCTTATGAAGCCTCTCCTAATTTTTCACTCTCTAGGGATCCAAGCTCTAGAGACTTGTGAAAAATAGGGAGAAAATTAGGAAAAAAAGGCATTTAATGGCCTTCTAGGTGCCGCTTAAGCATCTACTTAATTGCTTTAGCGGTCACTGCTAAAACAGCCTAGTATCGCTAAAGTTGTACCCGCTAACTTGGCCTTCTACTAAAGAGAATATGCTGCTGCTAAAGTGTCTCGATTGGGAAAGCCATTACTGCTAAAGTGATCATCTGGCCACTAAAGTAGCCTCTTTTAAATTGACCAAAGAGCCACTTTAGTGGATACATCAGTTGAAACTTTCAAAAAAAATACAAGTTTCCACTAAACCATCGAGATTCGTTCAAAATACCATAAATATAAATAAACTATGATACCCTATCAAATTCGACATTTGGACTTAGTGGTGTAGTTAAAATTTCCATCTGAGTTCATTTGGATGAAATGTTGGCTCCTCAACTATGGTCCATCTTCATAAATTTCTGACTAATAGCCTAAAATGAGTTCGAAAGCCTTTGGACTAAAATCAAAGGTCTTCCTAGCCTAAAATCAATATTTTGATATAGATGGATCCGTCAAAATTAGACGACGAGGTTGTTAGACTAAAGTTCTCACCTAATAGCCAATTTTTTTATAAAGACTCTAAAATAAGGAATTGGCTCTCAAATCAAACGAACTGTCCGGTAACTAAATTATCAGCTCCAACAAGTCTTAAATGACTTCTAGAAGCTATAGGAAATCTCTAAATAGAAAAAAAATGTTGGGAAATTTAGAAAATGACATGGAGGATCATGACAATATCAACTAAAAAAAGAACTTTTATTTGTGAAAGTAAAGGGTTAGGATGTACTTAAAGACTCAAACAAGTGAGGATATTGGGCCAGTATCTCGCTCTCGATCTCCTACGTAGCCTACTCTATTGGGTGGTGTCTCTACTAAACCTTAACCACTAGAATTTCCCTGTAACACAACCTCCTCACATCTCTAGCTAATATGAACACTAACGCTTCCACAAAAATCAATCTCTTATTTAACCGAATGGAGTCCCATTGAAGCACAGGAGACTCATCGAGAATGTAATGTTGCAATATAAAAACATAGAAAACTAGAAGAACAACAACAAATTTTGTGGGCAAGGTTAACTTAGAAAATATCTCTCCAATTGTGCAAAGGATTTCAAAAGGTCCAATATATCTGGGACTGAGCTTGCATTTCCTCCAAAACTCATGACACCCTTTATGGGTGATACTCGAAGGAATACCCAATCTCTAGCTCCAAATATGTAGGCATGAAGTCTATGATCTGCATAAGTCTTCTTCCTACTCTCAGCTACCCTTATCTATATTAAATCACCCTAATTCTATCTAACAAATCCTAAAATAAGTTAGTGTCATGGGGCCTAACCTTGGAGGTCTTGAACCATCCAACTAGAGATCGATAACGCCTACCATATAAATTTCTCAAATAAGGCCATATTAATAATTAAATGTTAGATATTATTAAATATGAACTCTACTAATTTTAAGTTTTGTTCTCACTAACCTCCAAAATCTATAACAGCAGCTCAAAGTATATCCTTGAGATCCTAAATAGTCCACTCCAATTGCCTATTGGTTTGAGGGTGAAAAGATGTTCTAATATCCACCTGAGTAGATTTTGATGCAAATCTGTCCCATTTATTTTGTGATTTCCATTTTTATCTTTTGGGAATATGATGGTTTATGTAGTTATCAAGTAGCTAACCATGTAATCTCGTGATAAATTTGAGGTGTTTAATGTGTATAATATAATGAAGTTGCCAACTATATATGATGAAGTTTTTTCCATCATAGTGATAGATCTTGAGTTGGAGCTCCCACTTATCACTTCTAAGGATCTCTTAGAGCATGATTTGATGGGATATGATATCTTTGGGGATATATAGGCGAATGAGATAGTTAATATTATAGGTACGAAAATAATTGTGATTCATAAGGGAAAATTTGAGCCACAAAATAGAACATTCCCAATGGTTTTAGTTGTAGTTGTTGTTTGTCTTTTATTGTTTCAATTGCTTTTATAGTCGGTGTATATGACCCGACTCTCCTTGAAAAGGTCTTCGAAAGAGAAAAGTTAACATCAAGCTCTAATCTAAGATAATAGATACAAGCACTCCATACAGGAAAACTATCTCATGAACATAGATACGGGAAAACCTCTAGACTCTAAAAGACATATGGTAATGAAATATTCCAATTTGGTCAACCCATTTAAAATAACCCAAATACCATTTGAACCACCTGAGATGCTAGGCAAACCATTGATGAAATCCATGGTGATCCACTCCCATTTAAAATCAAGAATGGGAATTCTCTAAACTAAGCACCAAGCCTCTACCTATAGCCAACATATGCAATTAGCAAAAAAATTTTCCATATCTCTCTTCATGACATTTACCAATAATGCTACCTCAAATATTTATACATCTTAAATATAACATAGTGAATAAAATATCTTGAGTTGTGAGCCTCGCATAGTATAGACTGCATCAAGTATCCAAACATCAGTACACAAATGTGGCCATCATACCATAGGATACCCTCAGAATGAATGGTAGCCTTCATAGACTCACCACTTAAAACCTTATTATGGATGATATAAGGTCTTATATCCTTAAACTAGTGACTTTGAGTCTTCTCAAGTAAGGTAGATTTTGTGCTCATATGACACACGTGGTCGTGCGAGTAATAAAATATCCCTTTTAAGCCAAATATCAAACCCATAGGGGCTTATGATTAGCAATAATCAAATTCTAATGTTACTAAGAAGATTAAATAAGTGCAAATAATCACTATGTAGGGTTCAAGTTGGAGAACTGAAAGTAACGATTGACAATACGAGATTAGAAAGTGTTGGAGACAATAATGAAGAGAAATGTAAGACCCCTCAAAATTTCAACCATTTAATTTTTTACCCTTCCACATACATAATATCGATTTTTGATTTGAACTATGTTTAGATATATTAATAGGGTGATTTGGGAAAGTTTTAGAATTTTTGAAAGGGGTTTGAGGTCATTTTAGGACCTCGAGGTAGTGAGGTTCTGCGATATTGACGTGCCACAGAGGTCAACCTCCACGATGAGGGTGTGGCATAGAGTCTAACCTATGCGATAAGGTTGTTCCACGCTGTTATATTAAAATTCATCTAATTTTATTTTTTTTTACTTGGGGGAGGGTCTTTTGGTCTTTTTACCCCTTTCATGACCTTCTAACATAAAATAACTCCATTATCTTCAATTTTCAAAGATCAAATCATTCTCTTTATCTTCAAACTCAAAACCCAAGAACATTGAAGGGTTTTACAGTAAATTCATTATCTGAGCTCCAAACTTCAAATTGTCTTTTATTCCTTGTGTATTTCAGGCATGTATCTCATTCCCTAACATTAATTTTATATTTGTGGCATTTATTTACTCATTATCCATATGATTTAAATTGATGGGTTTGAATTTAGATTGAGAGGTTTTGATTGGTATCACTTGAATTACTTTTTCCATCTTTTAAATTGATGATTTATGCTCTATTTTTATGGTTTTTGGACTGAATGAGTGCTTTGTTTTTTAAATTAGAATGGGGAACATGGTTTTTCCTAAATTGATGACTTCTTGGCTGGGTAATTGCAATAACCCTAACCCACTTTGTGAATTTGGTTTTGAGCACGTATAATTACCTAATTCAACTTATTTATAAACCCATTGCATTTTATTAAGAGATAATTGTTTAAAAAAGATTTCCAAGGCCCTTGGTAGCCATGGTTTGGATTTTAAAATAGAATTTAGGAGTCGAACAGATACATGGATTGGTTTGGCATGAGTATTTGACCTTCCAAGAATAATTGGTATGACGATACCAAGTTGTAAATAACCTAATGAATGGCTCCTGGGTTAATGGATGGAATTATGTGCAAATTATTTTAAATAAGGATTAAAGAGAATTAAGTAGCTCACCATAAAGGTATAGTCCGGAGAGGGGGGAGGCTAACACTGGAAACCACATTTGTTGGTGTGGGGGTCTATATGACCGTGTGCTATGTTCATATGTTATATTTTGTAATGGATAAATCCATAGTATGTTTAGACCTTTCTTTGGATTCCTTGGTTCATGCGGCTAACATGCACTGGGATCTTTCAATAGGGGAAGCTAAACCCATATAGCCCGTGGGTTCCATTAGCATGGAGAGAGCTACCGAGTTCAAGTTAATGGTTTAAACTCACATATTTATGATCGTTGTCCCTATCCCGACATCCTATATATGTATATATAATTGTTGTGCATATGGTTTTGATTGGGTTTTAGTATAGGGATTATTTTATCATTTTCCCTGAGTTATATGTCAGTATTTATCCCACTTACCATCCTTAGATTCTATATTGTTTTGTAATGTAGGGTCTGAAGGGTGTTATGTTGCTCCTATGTAGTGTTAGGTGGTTTGGTACATCCGGTGAGTTGTTGTGAAGTGAAGACCCTCCATCTTTCGAAAGGCCCTGTTATTTCACTAGTTTCTTTATTCTCTTTGTATTTTATTTTGGATTCCTTTGGTCATAGTCGGGAGCATGTCCCGACTTAGTTGATATTCTAGTTTTAGAGACTTTTGTGGCAAGTGTGGGTTGGATGTTGGTTTTGATTTTTAGAACTCTCATTTGGTTTATCTGCTCTTCTTATAATCATGTTTGGTTAGGCTCTGTTGTATTATTTTATTGTGTTTTGGATGTTAGGTTAAGAGGGTGATCTACGACTCTTGGTGGGCTTGAGATACCACGACTAGGCCCTGGTTTGGGTTATGAAAAGATATCCAGGTTCAAGGCACTTTGAAAAATCCTACTAAGCAATACAATTTCATTGGTTAAGTCAATTATCATGGTTATTGATTCACAGGGTTGGTAAAATAATTAGGGAATGGTCATCCTCTAATCATCTATATAATTTAGACCCACAACTGCATCATTAAGCGGGGATGTGAGAACTAAATCACATTTGTATTTAATCCTATATTTTAACCAAATGGGTGAATTAGTTATAGTCCTATCCTAACTTCAACTTATGTAAAGTATAAGATCCCACTCCATATATTCCATGGTCTAATTGTTACTTCTTTCGGGATCACAATAGAAATATAGATTTATCTTAAGGGTCACAAATCCATAGAATAGTAATAAAAAGAATACATGGACAACCAAACATGATAATCAAGTTAACCAAACTCAATTGAAAGCATAAGTATTCAAGTTCTTGGCCTCAACCCTAGAACGAGGGTGTTTAGCTACTCATAGTTTTACAATGAATTACCAAATTAGAATTCCTATGCAAAAAAACAAGAAATAAACTAAAGTAAAAGAATAAGAACCATATTTTCAACCTCCTAGTGTGTTTCTATAGACCCAAAGTCGTCCAAGATATATATATATTAAGAGCCAAGTGTCCTATTTATAGTATAGAAGAAAATAGCCATTTTTGGCCCTTGTGTGTGGCACACCCTTTTTCCTATGTGTTTATGGGCGTTTCATGACCTAATCATAGGTTCACACTAGAAATTAATGTTTAATTTGTGTCTTAAGGCATGGTATCCCCATATCTCAGAGGTCTCAGGGCATGTCACACCCAAGTTATTTAAAATTTTAGATATTTCAATAGTTAAGTCCTTCTCCTTGCCTTTGAGTTCCGCACTTTGTGGTGTCTTTCCCATCTCATTTTGCCTTGTTATGATCTCGAGAATTTCTTCTAACATCTTACATGTTATCCTATAACATCAAACAATACAAACTTATGAACATAACATAGTAAAATTCATTGTTATACAATAGAACAACACATTGCTAAAGCTAGTAAAACTAGTTTTCTTGTCTAAACTTCATGTGATAAATTTGATTCTTGACTTTTTTGAACACACCTTGAACACTCTAACATGTACTTTAACACACAAATGATTAATTACACCATAAATACTTCATGATACACACAAAAAGTCCTTGAAATTTGGTTAAATGTGAAGAGATAATGACTCTTAGGTGCATAAATACACATAAGATTTGTAGACCCCACCTCAACACTAGAAAGAATCCTTCTGAAGTCATAAATATCAAGTCACACCATAAAGCTGGCTAAGGACTAGATGTACCATGCTAATGGCCTCTGAGAAGTTGAAATTAAAGACAAGCTACCCATACTCACTATTTTTTGGCTCAAGGCATCTGCTACCATATTTCCTTGCTCGAAGGGTATATAATAGAGATGTTATAAGCCTTAAGCAACTCCATCCATGTACAATACCTAGAATTAAGCTCTGTCTAGGTCATAAGATGCTGAAGACTACGATGATCGACATAGATCACACAATACATACCATATATATAATGCCTCCGAATCTTAAGTGTGTAAACTATCGCTGCTAGCTCTAAATTACAAGTGGGGTAGTTGCACTCGTGCACATTCAGCTACCTCGATGCATAAGAAATAACTTGACCTTGCTACATCAACACATAACCTAAATCAGCAGTGGAAGCATCATAATATAAGGTGAATCGCTCACACTCAATAGGAGAGACCATATAGGAGCTAAAGTGAGAAATCCCTTAAGCTTTCAAAAGCTTGACTCACACTCCTATGATCATTAGAAAGGAACCTCCTTTCAGATTAATCTGGTTATCGGCATTGCAATAGTAGAAAAACCCTCAATAAAATGCATGTAGTAACCAGCCAAACCAATGAAGCTACAAACCACAAATAAACATATAGGCCTGATGCAATCACGAATAAGTTCAATCTTTGTTGGGTCCACCATAATCCCATCCTTAGACACCACATATTCTAGAAATGTCACCGACTTGATCCAGGACTTGCATTTGAGAATTTGACAAAATGCTTATGGTCTCTCAAAGTCTAAAACACATCCTCAAATATTGGATATACTTCTCCTTACTCCTCCAATACACAAAGATGTCATCAATGAACAAAACCACGAAGGAATCTAACTAAGCTCTAAACATGTGGTTCATCAAATCCATGAATGTCACTAGGTCATTGGTCAACCTAAAAGACATCACTAGGAACTCATAATGACCATAACGAGCCTTGAGAAGTATCTTTAGCGTGTCCTCTGCCCGAATCTTCAACTGATGGTAACCAAACCTCAAGTCAATCATACAAAATACCGCTGCTTTCTGAAGCTGGTCAAACAAATCATCAAAGTAAGGCATAGGATACTTATTCTTTACAATCACCTTATAAGCTCCATGTAGTCAATAAACATATGCAAGGAACCATCATTCTTCTAAACGAAAAAGATAGTATCACTATAGGGTGACACACTCGGTCTAATAAAACCCGTACCCAAAAAATTCTGAATCTTAAAATTTTGCTCCGTAATCTCGGCAAGAGCCATATGGTGAGGTGGTAGATCAATAAAAAAAATTAGGAAACTTACATACTATAGGAACATAGTCAAGTGTGGTAACCCCCACATTAATATCATAGATATAAGCGAGATAAGACTGGTAACGCCTTGATATAAGACTTCTAGAGAAAATATAAGAAATAATACCCATCGGCTAATGGATAAAAGATACCTTCCAAACAATTAGGGGTATGTCGGGCATGGCTATGTAATTGTCTTGTCATAACAATCCATGACTACATGATAGGGGATAACCAGTTCATGTATAGAATCACATCATAATCAGCCATATATAGCATAATAAGATCAACCTGAGTATGGAAATCTAAAATAATTCTAGTACATGATCTATAAACCTGATCCACTATCAAAAGATCACCCACAAGAGTAGATACACATAATGAGCAGACCCATAAGAATAAATTGACCCCAAATCAAATCAAATAAAAGTCTACTGATGGACCACTAGGATCATACCTATAATAACAACATTTGAAGTCTCTACCTCTTGTCTACCAGGTATGACATACTGATCTTTGGTGGATTTATGCACATAAATGCCATAATCTCTGTGTATTTAGCCTAGTTTTGAGGACTTTTTGTATGATTAATGAGTTGGTATTCATATAATTGAGCATATAAGTATTAAAGTTCTTGTTTATGATGTATATGGTATGTTCAAAATAAGTTTGTAAAGAAAAAAATCACTTAGAGTTTAGGCAAGAAAACTAGTGTTACTAGCTTGAGGTTTGTGTTGTTCTATGTTTATCTTGTTGGATTCTATTATGGTTAAGAATTAATTTTGGGTGCTTGATATATAATATGTGTTGTGATATGTTTAATATTATATCAAGGAGAAAAACAAGGTCCAAAAATGATGGAAAAATAACTATGCAGTGAGGCACGCAAAGATAAATGAATCGAGCTTACTTGGATGAAATCCAAAAAATCTGAGCACAAGGGCATGCCACGATCTTGAATCTCCATGTTAAAGGAGATCCAATTCATTAGAAACAAACCACAATGTACAATTTCTAGTGAGAATCCATGAGAAAAGCATGCCACACCCTTATCGAGCCAACACTAGAGTGTGGAACGCCTATGGTTTCAAATAAGGCAAGGGTTTCCAACATAAATAAGACACACCTATGTTATTAAACACACCTTGGACTAATTATATCAAGAACATGATTACTTAAGCTTATAATTGCCATGAACCGAACCAGGGCATGGAAGTAACGGGTATCTCAAGCCTACCATAGACTAGAGACCACCCCCAACATAACCTCAAGAGCACAATAATGATAAAGCAAAAGCCAATCAAATAGTAATAAGAAAATGAATAGAAAATTCAAAAGAAGTCTAAGAGATAAAACAACAACTAACCCACAATTGTCCACGAAAGCCTCTGAAACTAGAATAACAACAAAGTCGGGACATGCCCCTTACTATGACCAAAAAGAATTCAAAATTACTATGACAACAAAGAAGAATAATGAAATGACAAGGCCTTCTGGAAGATGGAGTCGCACAAGTTCACAACAACTCAAAATACGTACTCAACCACTTTACATTGTACAGGAGCAACAAAAAAGTCTTCAGACCCTACATTATGAAACGATTTAGTATCCTAGGACAGTTAGTGAGATAAGCACTGACATGTAACTCAGGGAAAGTGATAACATAATACCACATCCAGAATCAGTCAAAACCACATACACACATTCATATATACATATATAGGATTCCAAGATAGGGTAAATGGTCATGAAAATGAGAGTTTAAACCATTAACTTGAACTATGTAGCTCTGTCAATCCAAAAGGCACCCATGTGGTATAAGTGTTTAGGTATCCCTACTGAATGGGTCCTAATGCATGTTAGCCACATAAATTGAGTAAAAAAATGAGGGAAAACTAATGCCACCATGGGCACTAACCATCCTAAAAATATGTATATCAAGTGTGTACCAAGATTACATTCATATTGACCCCCAACGTTGAAAATGTGGTTTCCAGTGTTCATTCCCCCTAGATTTACACCTCCATGGTGAGCTACATAATCCCTTTAAGCCCAAATTAAAACAATTTTCACATAAACCAATCCATTAACCCAGGAGTCGTTCATTAAGGCATTCACCACTTACTATCATCATACCAATCTGCTTGTAAGCTTATTTAACTATGCAAACAAATTCACACAACTAAATTAGACGCTCAAGGTCCATTAAAAACCATAAGCAAGGCAACCAAGGCTATCCAAAACCATATTTATACCCTTTTATCCTTCAATCCAATGCAATGGGTTTAAAACAAGTTAAACAATGCAATTATCCATATTTAAAATCAAGATTATAAAGTGGGTTGAGATTAATGCCGATTCCAAGTCCAAATTCATTCAATTTGAGGAAACCCATGACCCCTCCAATAATTTAAACAATGGACCAATTCAGTCCTAAAAACATCAATTTAAGGAAGGAATAATTAATTTAAAAGATGGGACATGTAATTCAATCTGTAAGAACTAAAACCCTCAACCCAATTACAAAATGCATAATCTAAATCACATGAAAATTTATTCAATTAATGCAACAATGTAAAATTCAAATTTACGGAAGAGAAACGTGCCTTAAATACATACGGAATTGAAGTCAATTTTAAGTTTGAGCTCAAATGATGAATTATTTATAAAACCCTTGAATGGTCTTGGCTTTTGTGTTTGAGAGAGAAAAAGGATGATTTGAATTTTAAAAATTGAAGGGAATGGAATTATTTTATGTTTAAAGATCATAAAAGGGGTAAAAAGACCAAAATCCCCTCACCCCAAGTGAAAAAATCAAAAACTAGAAAAAATTAAAACACTAGCATTGAATACCAATATCACAGAGGTTAGCCTCTGTGCCATGCTAATAACGTAGAGGTTAACCTCCGTGACAAGGCCTTATCACAGTCCCTCACTGCCTCGAGGTCCCAAAATGACTCCGAACCCCTTTAGAAAAATGTAAACTTTCCCAAAACACCCTTTTAACATCCCTAAACATAATTTAAGTAAAAAATTGACATTATGTACTTAGGAGGGTCAAAAATAAAATGATAGAAATTTTACAGGGTCTCACTTATCTCTCTTTAGGATCATTCATCCCCAAATGAATATTTAAGATACTTTTAGTACGATAATAGCAACAATACACCAAACTAAATGACAAACTAGGAAAATGAAAAGAAGAAAAATGAAACTCATACCTTAAGCATTTTCATCTAACCCAGGGAAAATGAAAAATGGACTTTATATCTTTTTTAACCCCCAACGCAACCTCTTTTACCTTTTGATTTCTCCATAGAACCTTCATCGAGGCTACATCTTTTATCATTAATCTACGAACTTGCTTATCCAATATCTCAACTAGGACCTTCTCATAATAGTAGGAATCCATATCACCAACATCCTAAACATGCACTATCAATGAAGGATCACCCACACACTTTTTCAGTAAGGACACATAAAATACATGATTAATCAAAGCTAAACTTCTAGGAAAATCTAACTCATAAGATACATTCCTAATACTCCTCAAATTATCATGCAGTCCAACATAACAAGGACTGAGCATCCCTTTCTTCCCAAACCTCATGACTTCTTTCATAGGAGACACTTTCAAGAATACCCAATTACTTACTTCAAACTCCAAATATCTTTGCCTCTCAGCCATATAAGACTTTTGGCAGCTTTGAGTAGTCTTAAGTCTTTCTCTAATCACTTTTACCTTCTCTGTGGCTTGGTGTAACAAGTTAGGACCTTACAACCTAGTCTCACCAACCTCAGATCATCAATAGGAGACTTATACCTCCTACCAGAGCTTCAAAAGGAGTTATCTGAATGCTAGAATGATAACTACTATTATATACAAACTCAATAAGTGTTAAATGGTCAACCCATCTACCTTCAAAATCAATCGCACAGACCCTTAGTTCTCCAAAGTTTGAATAGTATGCTCTACTTGTCCATCTGTTTGAGGGAGGAAAAAAGTATTAAGGTTCACCGGAGTTCCTAATCCTTTCTAAAATAAACACTAGAAGTAAGAAAAAAACTGCATATCTCTCTCTGAAATAAAAGACAATGGTGCACCATAAAACTCCATAATCTCCTGAATGAATAATTTAGCATAAACCTCTCCTAAGTAGTTAGTCCTTACCGGCAAAAAGTGAGTCGACTTAGTCATCCTATCCACAATAACCTAACTAGAATTATACGGATTACATGATCGCGGAATACTCATAATGAGATCCATATTGATCATCTTCCACTTCTACTTAGGAAACTCTATCTCTTGAGACATGCCACTAGGCCTCAAATGCTTAACCCTATTTAGCTGACAAACCATACATTTGGCAATAAAATTGGCTATATCTCTCTTCATATTATTCTACCAGCAGATTTCCTTTAAATTGTGATACATCATAGTTGAACTTAGATGAACCATATGTCTAGTATCATTAGCCTCAGTCAAAATCCTTTCTCGGAACCTATCAATATCAAGAGCACATAACTTACCTTGATACCTCAAGATTTCATCTCCTATAATCTCAGAAGACATAACTTTTTGCTGACCTACATCTTTCTTAATCTTGATAAGTATGGGATCCAAAGCCTAAATCTTCTTCACCTCTACACCAAGTGATAATTTGACCACTTCTTGAACAATCACTCCTCTATTCTTAAAGACTAAGAGATGGACTCCAAAATTAGCCAATCTATGAATGTTCTTCGCAAACCCTCTCTTCTCCTCATCCACATGAGATAAAATTCCTATAAACAACTTGCTATGTGCATCAACAATAACATTAGCTTTACCTGGATAGTACTGAAGGCTCATGTTATAATCCTTAAGTAATTCAAGCTATCGAATCTGCCTGAGATATAATTCCTTCTATGTAAACACATATTGTAAGATCTTATGGTCTGAATAAATATCCATATGCACCATATAAAAATAATGGTACCAGATTTTCAATGCAGAAACCACACCCGCTAACTCGAGATCATGAGTTAGATAATTACTCTCATAAACCTTAAGTTCCTGGGAGCATAGGTTACGACCTTACCATGCTTCATCAAAACACAACCCAGTTCCACACGGGGATACATAATAAAATAGAACAAAACCATCAGTACCCTCGGGCAAGGTCAAAACCTATGCAAAATTTAACTAATCCTTGAACATCTCAAAACTACCCTCATAAGCATCAGACCATAGAAACTTAACGTTTTTTTGAGTGAACTTCATCAATGGAGAAGTAATCAAAGAGAAACTCCCGATAAAAATCCTATAATAAAATGCCAAGCCTAAGAAGCTCCTAATATCAGTTGGAGTCATAAGTCTAGGCCACTTCTTAACCGCCACAACTTTCTATGGATCCACCTTAATCCCTCACTAGAAATAACATGCCTAAGAAAAGTCATAACATTCAGCCCAAACTCACACTTAGAAAATTTAGCATACAGTTTCTATCCCTTAAGAGTCTGCAATACAATTCAGAGGTTATTGGCATGATCCTTCTCACTATTTTAGTACACCAAGATGTCTATAATGAATACTAAAATAAATAAATCTAGGAACTATCTAGAAATCCAATTCATATGATCCATGAAAGCATCCAGGGCATTAGTCAACCCAAACAAAAGAATCAAACACTCATAAGGGCCATACCAGGTTCAAAAAATAGTCTTGGGAATAGCAACCTCCCTAATTCTCAGATGATGATAGTCCAAACAAAAATCAATCTTAGAGAAATACCTAGAACCCTTAAGCTGATCAAAAAAATTACCAATCCTAGAAAGAGGGTACTTATTATTCATTGTAACCTTATTTAGCTGACGATAGTCTATACACATCTGTAAAGACCCATCTCTCTTTTTCATGAAAATTATAGGATTATCCCTCGGAAAAATACTAGGAGAAATAAAACCCTTATCAAGAAAATCTTTCAATTGCTCCTTTAGCAACTTTGATTTAAATCGGAGCCATTCTATAAGGATTAACGAAAATAGGATAAGTAACCAGCAAAAGATCAATCCCAAAGTCTATTTCCCCATTGGGAGAAATTCCAGGAAGATCATCGAGAAAAACTTCAAAAAATTCATTAACCACAAGGATAGATTACAAATAAGGACTTTTAGAGTTAGAATCGTTAACCCAAACTAGATGATATAGACACCCTTTGGAAATCAACTTCCAAGATCTATGGTAGGAAATAACCTTTGTTTTGGTACAAAGAAACCTCCTTCCCATTCCAAGACTGGTTCATTGGAAAAAATTAAAACTAACCTTTTAGGTCCTAGAATCTAGAAAAGAATAGCATATATGAACCCAATTCATCCCCAAGATTATATCAAAGTCTACCATGTCAAGTTCTATCAAATCCACTGATGTCTCTTTATGAAAGGTAGACACCACAGGACCCTTGTAGATTTTTCTAGCAACAATAGACTCACCCACCAGAGTAGACATAGAGAAAGGGTCAAAAATATTTCCAAGACCAAGACCAAAATGTCGTGCCATATAATGGGTCACATAAAAAATCGTAGAATATAGATCAACCAAATAATAAACATAACGAGAGAAGAGTTGTAACATAGCAGTAATCTAGGGATGCCTCAGATTCCTGATGAGTAGCAAGTGCATAGAGACGATTCCGACCAGTGTTAGTGCTTAAAATAGTGCCCTTATGGGCAGGAGCAGAAGAAGTGGCAATAAAAACTTTATTAGCCCCAGTGGCAACCCTGGCTGAAGGATAATGTCATTGGAAATTACCAAGATGACCACAATTATAGTACTAATTTCTCCCTTCCTCACAATATTCTTGGTGAAGATTTTCACAAAAATGATAAGGAAGATAAAGTAGTGTTGACTGCTCCACTAGTCTGACACTGGGAACCTGTGCCTTAGGACTACTACAAGCCTGAAAACAATGATCACCCAAAATCATAGGTTAAGAAGAACTATCAGTCGAATATGAATTTCCCTAATTTTTCTTTTTATTCCAGTGTCTACCATCTCTCTCACTATTCTATTAATTTGCATCCTGCTTTGAATATTTAAGGTTCTTGCTCTGCGTCTCTCCCATGTCTGCCTTCTTTTTCTTTTCATCCTCTACCTATTGCATATAAACCATAAGCCTGAAGATGTCCATATCATTGTTCAACATATCAGCCTTACATTCTAGCACCAATTCATAGGACAAACTAGAAGCAAACTCTCTCATTTGGGAACTCATATTAGACATCAACTCTTGAGCATAACGAGTCAACTGCTGAAATTTCAAAGCATACTCGTTGACACTCATCTTACCCTACTTCAAATTAACAAACTCCTCAGCTTTATCTTCTCAGAAATCTCAAGGAAATAAGTGATTAAGAAAAGTACCTAAAAATTCATCCCACACTTCCCGTTCAGCATCATCACCACTCGTCGCTTCCCATTTCTCATACCTCTAGTAAAAAGTATCTTTTAAATTGATACGTAGAAAACTATACACCTTCTAAATTAGTAGTATGCATAACCTTAAATATTTTATTCATCTCTTCAATGAACCCCTACGAATCCTGATCAACCTTACAGTATGTAAAGATTGGTGAATCCAACCTCATAAACTAGCCAACCCAAGTAACCTCAGGTGAATAAGCAGCAGAACTAACATGATCAGACTGATAAGACTACAATGCCACTAATTGAGTAAGCATATAAATAAACTAATGATAATCCACATTAAAAATATCTCTTCGGGGTGTCTGGTCATAAGTATCACTATCTTCTGAAGATCGAAGAGGACTAGTAGGGGTCGGTGGAACTCCACATGGTGCAGAATAGTAAGGAGCAGGGACCCTAGGCTAGGTCTTCACTCCATAAATAGGGCGAGTTCCCTTCACATTCTCCTCAGGTAAAATAGAGATTCTAAAAGAGTTTTAGTGAACATCAAATCTTTAGGGAGGTATAATCTAAAAGTAAGGAAGCCAGGAGTTAAAGAAGCTTCGTAACACTAGATTCTATGGCCTAAAACAAACACAAGAAAGGGAATATTCCTAAATGCCTTGTAGCCTCCTTCCTATAAGTATGACGTGCTACACACCCATAAAAAGGAATCTACTCGACACGTCGTTGTGGATACCCAACAACCATAAATTGTTCTTCGATACTAAGCATGTCATGACCCAAACCAAGGCTTGGCCGTGATGAGTATCTCAATCCTATCATGGATCGGAGACCATCCCCTTAGCCTAACCTCAAGAACATAAAAATAATAAAAAAATAAAACGTAATAAAATAGTAATAAGAAGAAAAATAGATAATTCAAAGAAGTTTAAGAGTCAAAACAACAACAACCACACATTTGTCCATAAAAGCCACTAAAACCATAATAACATCTAAGTCGGGACATGCCCCCGACTATGACAAAAAAGAATTCAAAAGTACTATAACAATAAAGAAGGATAATGAAATTACAATGCCTTCTAGAAAGTTGAAGCTCACCACTTCACGACAACTAAATAGATGTACTCAACCACCTAACACTGCACAAAAGTAACAAAGTCTTTGGACCCTACATTATGAAATGATGTAGCATCCTAAGATAGTTAGTGGGATACACATTGGCAAATAACTCAGGGAAATTGAGAACATAATGCCACATCCAAAATCAATCAAAACCATATGTACACATTTATATGTATATATATAGAATGTAGGGATATGGTAAAAGGTCGTGAACATGAGATTTTAATCTATTAACCAAAATTGTGTTGCTCTGTCCGTCCTAAAGGAACCCTAGGGATATATGGGTTCAGCTTCCCTATTGAAATGGAACCAATGCATGTTAGATGCATAACTGAGGAAAAAATGAGGGAAAACTAAAGCCACCATGGGAAATAGCTATTCCAAAAATATATATCAAGTGTGCACCAAGCTAACGATCATATAGACCCCTAATACCGACAAACATGGTTTCTAGTATTTTTCCCTTGAGAATTACTCCTTCTTGGTGAGCTACACAATTCCTTATAAGCCCAAATTAAAACAATTTGCACATAAACCAATTCATTAACCAATGAGTCAATTATTAAGGCATTTACCACTTGGTATCATCATACAAATCTACTTACAAGCTTGTTTAGCTAGGCCAAACAAATTCACACAACCAAATTGGACTCCCAAGTTCCATTAAATTCCAACATCAAGGCCACCAAGGACATCCAAAATCTATTCATATCCATTTATCCTTTAATGCAATACAACGGGTTCAAAATAAGTTAAATCGTGCAATTATCCTAATTTAAAATAAACATTATAAAGTGGGTTGAGGTTAATGCTAATTACAAGTCAAAATTCATCCAAATTTGTGAAACCCATGTCCCACATTCCAATCGTTTAAATAATGCACCAATTCAGTCCTAAAAACATCAATTTAAAGCACAAATAATCAATTTAAAATATGAGACTAGTAATTTAATCAGTAACAACCCAAACCTCTCAATTCAATTTTAAAGCCCATAATTTAAATCATATGAAAATTCAGTCAACTAATGCCAAAATGTAAAATTCAAGTTTAGGAAAGAGAAACATGCCTGAACTACGAGAAAAGAGATAATTTGTTCTTTAAAAACTAAAGGAAATGGGATTATTTCTTTTTTAAAGGTCGTACAAAGGGTAAGGGTGAAAGGATTACTCTTGTTAAAAACCCCACATACCTTGAATTATGAAATTGTATAAACAAGATTGCTCTAAACTCTTCTTCTTACTCTTGAGAGAGAGTTCTTGCAACCTTTGAACTTGGAGAATTCAAATCTCAACACAATTTATTGAATCTATCTTGAGTTCTTAGATTTCTTGGAGAAGGGTTTTAGATTTGCTCTTAAAGGAGAAACCCTACCCTTTGGATATTTTGGGAGATAATGAGGCTATAAAGTTTATTTGGAATATACATCTGAGGGTTAAAAGGGAAAAGACCTAAAATCCCCATTTTAAAAAGGACTTAAAAATACTGAACAGGGGCTGCGACGGTCGGAGCGACGGTCCATCATAAGTCCGAAGGTTAGTTGGGTCATCCGTCATACGTTGGACAGGAATAGGACATACTAACTTGATGTGATGGTCAAATAGAAGGTCCATCGCAAGTCCGACGGTCCGTCGCACGATGGCCAGGGTGAGGCCACACTGCCTCAACGCGACGGTCCATCACAAATCCGATGGTCTGTTGTCTTAGCCGTCGCACTTGGGCTAGAAAAGGGAGTTACTGCCTTAGTTGTGATGGGCTGCGCCATGGTCCATCTAAGACTCAATGGTCCATCGGATCATCCGTCGCACCTGGGCGGTTCCGAAAACTCTTAGTAAAACAGCCATAACTTCTCACCCCGATACCAGATTTGGATGAAATTGTTATCGTTGAAAAGATAATTCAATTCTCTACATGAAAAGAGTCAGATTTAATAAAATTCTTTATTGTTTACACACAAATTACTTGGGAAGTCTCTTATCAATTCTTTAGACTTCACTTGATACGCTCTAAGGCTCGGACTACGAGGAAACTTTGCAGTGTATTACATGCACTTCTCTTATTTTCTAAATTATTTATTTCATTTATTACACTTTCCCAGTTTGGCAGATATTTATATCCCCACCCCTGTGACTGTTAACTTAGCTTACACACACATTATATTTATGTTTTTACTATATTTGAGCTCAGTCAGCCAATGATGTCTACTAAGTACCCATTGTTTTGGTACTAATACTGCACTTTTGCATCTTTTCCCTGATATAGATTCGAGTATGAGACACTAAATTTGGCATTATTCTCAAGCCCAGGTGATGATCTAGAGAGGATATGAGCTTTCTAGAGTTTGAGATTGATCCTCATCCATTTATATTAGTGATAGTCTTTTGTATTCTGAGACAACTACATATATGTATATTTTGGATACTTCTTGGTCATAGTGGATCTAGTACTGACCTTACTAGGTCTTGGGAAGGATTATTTTTGTACATATATATATATATATATATATGTATGTGTGTATATATATATATATGTATGTATGTATGTATGTATGTTTCTTCCGACTTTTGCTTATATTAGTATTTATTTCTTTCCTATTTTCTCTACTTCCTACCCATTAGCCCATTAATCGTTATTCTGGGTTATGGCTTGGCTTACCTACTGGTCGAATAAAAGTAGGTGTCATCATAACCTGAGAAATTAGGTCTTGATAGGACAATTGACAGAGGTGTAGGAAACACTAACGTATATGCAACATCACCATACTTCTCAAGAATTTCAAAAGAGCTAATGAACCTTAGACTGATCTTCCCAAACCTCATCACACACTTCATGGATGAAACTTTCAACAAAACTTGATATCCAATCATAAATGATACATCGTGGGATCAACGGTCGATTTAAGTCTTCTACTTACTCTGAGCAACCAATCACCTACGCTGAAGTAGTCTCACACGATCAGTCAAATCCCTTAATAAATTTGTACCTGAAGACCTCATCTCAAATGAGTCAAACCATTCCATGGGGGATCTAAACTTCCGCCCATACAAATCCTCAAAATGCGCCATCTAAATGTTAGAATGGTAATTGTTATTGTAGGTAAACTCTACTAGGGGAAAGTACTAGTCTCAATGACGACCAAAGTCCACGACACAAGCTCAGAGCATATCCTTTAATACCTCAATAGTTCTCTCAGTCTAATCATCCACTTGAGGATGAAATGTTGAAATCAAATAAAGTTAAGTACCCAACACATTTTGAATAGTTCTCCAAAAACTCAAGGTAATCTGGGTACCTCTATCAAATACAATAGATCTTGGCCAAATTATCCACATTATGGTTTGCCTTTTCAGGTATGAAATAGGTTGATTTGGTCAATCATTCCATAATCACCCAAATCAAGTCAAACTTCCCCAAAGTTAGCGGCAGTCCAGCTATGAATTTCATGGTGATTCGATCCTCATTCTACTAGGTAATGGGCATCCTATGCATTATACCTCCCAATTATTGATGGTCATACTTAACTTATTTACTATTAAGACACATGACATAAACACCACAATATCCTTCTTCATTCCACCCCACTAATAATGTTTTTTAAAGTCATGATACATCTTGGCTGCTCCTAGGTGAATGAAATATCTAGAATAATGAGCCTCTTCCAAGATAAGCCTAACACATCCACCAACTCTCGGTATGCAAACTTGGCCATTAATCCTAAAAACACCATCAAATTTTAAATATGTCGCCTTTGCTTCACCATTATAAACCCTATCACGCATTACCCTCAATATATCATCAATAAACTAATGAGCTCAAATTTCTCCATTAAGAAAGACATAGCATAAACAAAAGCTAAAACATGCCTAGGTGAAAAAATATCAAGCCTAACCAACTAGTTAGTGAGATGTACAAACTACAACTTTTAAAAAAGTGTAAGCAATCGTTGTGAAATATATAAATCAATAGAGTTTAGGGTCGAATCCCCTAGGGAATAAGGTGTTATCTAAATTGTATGTAGTTTAAATATGGTTAGCTAACAATTTTCATTGAATGGGTGGTTTTGCATGGAAAAGTGAATGAATAATTGTTCTTGTGTTAAACTGTAGTTGTTAATTTTTCAACATATACATCAATGAGAGAAAAAAACTAGGATTTTGTTCACCTTGGTGTTCCATAACCTCCAAGTCATTTAAGATATGAATTTGCAAAACATAGGAAATTCTAAGGAAATTAATTTCAATTCTTCACCCTAAGTGTTTTTCAACCTACATAGATTATCTTCACTTTTAATTCTTTCAAACATAAAGTGATGAGACTCTAATTCAATTTAATCCTCAAGGGACTAATCTTTCTAAAGAATTAATCTTTATTCAAAGCTTAGAATCTCTTAATTCTTGTTGAATCGTATTTCACATTAAAGAATGCATTGTTATTATTGTCATACCAATTAACTTGTAGATTAATAATGAACATGCCAAAACAATTACATTACTTAGGGGAATTCACACCCCCCTTGCTTCAATTATGTAATGTCTTGTGAAAACACAAATTCATAAGGTTTAATTCAACATCCCATTGCAATAGTTCAATTCCCATATTTCTCATAACTAAAAACCAGTTTCACAATATGGAGTTGGGGACATAACCACTTAAAAAGTCAGAGTGTTGGGGAAAATCACAGTTCCCTAGTTCATTAACCATACCCATGCACCCATAAGTTCAAACCCATATTTAAAGCATGATTAATCATATATAAACCATGGGAAAATATTGTTCAACAACAAGAGTTTAAAACCCCCAACCCTTATTTCAAAACCATCATAAACATCTCATGAACAATAATTTAAATTATTTGCTTTTACAAAATAAACAATGAGGGAAGAGTAACATGCCTTAAACACCAAGAAATTTGGAGAGAAATCGACTTTTGAGCCCTTAGATAACAAACTTGATGAAACTCTAGCTTGACTTACTTGAGGGAAATTAGAGAGCCTTTTGGAGTGTTGAGAAGTTACTTAGATTTGTTTCTACGTGCTAATGGCACCATAAAGGGGTTATAAGACTTGGTTTTCAATTTAGGTAAAGGGGGAAATGTCCAGAATGCCATTAACTTAAAAGCTGAAAAAGTGTCACCATTGACTATGGGTCAATCGTTGACTCACAGCCACTCCTTACAACTCGTCACCACGAGTTATAACCAAGACAGTCTCTAGGACCCACATATTGTTGACCCTACAACTCAACTTGAACCACTCGTAATGAGTCCCTACAACTCATAGGTTCCAGTCGTAGTCAACACAAAACCAAATTGGGTATACACTGGACATCCTATGATTTGCACCCAATGACTCATAACTAGTCCTTATGGCTCATAGTGAGCCACTCATACTCAGAGCAAAACTTATCCACTTAATTTCTAATTTGGTTATGATTCCACCCCAATAACTCATCATGAGTATTTATGACTCGCCTCTCCAAGTCGTACCTAAGACAAAAACTCAAGAATCATTCACTAAACACCTTATGACTATGGTCACCTAACCCACCAAGACACATTACAACTTGTAGGGTGAGTCATAGTCAAGGCAGTGAGCTCAGAACTTAAAAAATTCAAGGGCCGAAAACTCAGGGTATTACACACTCCCTCCTTAGGATCATTCGTCCTTGAATAATAGGACAAGGCATTTAATAGAACAATTTGATATCCACTACCTCTACTATTAACTTTTAACAAAGACAAAAAACAAAGATACCAAGGAAATCACAATTTTCTTTAATAAAGTTTGAAAACAAAGATGCGAAGAAATACTCATACCACAAGCACGATTATTCGGAACGGAAAAGAAGAATGGATACTTGGACTTCATGTCCTCCTCGACTTCCCAAATAGCTTTCTCAACCTTTTGGTTTCTCCAAAGAACCTTTACCAATGCCACATCCTTGGTCTACAATAGGCAAACTTGCTGATCTAAAATATCAATCGAGACTTTCTCAACAGATACAGAATCTGAGATACCCACCTTCTCTAAAAAAACAATCATCGAAGGATCACCCGCGTACTTTCTAAACATCAAAATGTTAAATACTGGATGAATGGAGTTTAAACTAGAGGGAAAATCCTATTCATATGCAACATTACCAACCCTTTTTGAAACTACGTACAAATTAACAAAATGGGGACTAAGCATTCCTTTCTTACCACACTACATCACTCCCATCATGGGGGATACCTTTAAAAATACCTAATCACTAATACTGAATTCCAACTCCTTTTGCTTCACATCTGTGTAGAAATGTTGGCAACTATGAGCGGCCTTAAGTCTATCTCAAAACACCTTTACCTTATCTATAGCTTGGTGAACCAAATTAACTTATTTTCACCAACCTTAAACCACCCAATTGGAGATCTACACCTTCTACCATATAAGTCCATAAATGGAGCCATACCAATGCTAGAGTGATAAATATTGTTGCAAGCAAATTCTATGAGAGAAAGGTGGTTAACCTAACCACCCCTAAAATCAAATAAACAAGATCAAAGCATATTCATACCTGAATTGTCCTTTCTGCCTGCCTGTCTATCTACATATGGAAAGAGGTACAAAGGTTCACTTTACTCCCCAAACCTTATTGGAATGACCTCCAAAAGTGAAAAGAGAATTGAGTACCCCAATCGATATGATGGAAACTTCAATACCATGCAACTTTACAATCTCCTCAATGAATAACTTGGCATAATCCTCAGAAGATAAATTAGTCCTCACTGGCAAGAAGTGATCAAACTTAGTCATCCTATTCTCGATGACCCATTTTATTGGCGAGAAAGTGAAAGACCGGTAAAAAAATCCATATTAATTATCTCTCATTTCCACACCGGCAGTTCAATCTCTTAAGACAACCTATAAGGCCTCAGTGTTCCACCTTTACTTGCTGACACACCATGCACTTAGCCATAAAATTAGACACATCCCCCTTTATATTATTCCACCAATAAAACTCTTTAAGATTATCGTACATCTTCGTCAAACCAAGATAAATAGTATAAAACGACTTATGAGCCTCAACTAAAATTTTGACTTGCAACCCATCAACATTGAACACATAATCTACCTTGGCATCTCAAGATACCATTACCACCAATCCCAAAAACCATCACTTTCTGCCTACCTACGTCAATCTTAATTTGCATCTGAATAGGATCCAACACTTGTTTTTCCTTTACCTATGCATCAAAAGATGGCCTCACCACCTCTTGAACAATCACACCACCATCCTCAAAACCTAAGAGACAGATTCATAGATTAGCCAAATGGTGAATATCCTTCACCGAATCCTACGTCTCTTCATCTACATGAGATATGATTTCCATGGACAACCTGCTAAGAGCAATAACAACCATGTTAGCTTTACCTGGATAATAGTGAAGACTTATGTCATAATATTTTAGCAACTCAAGCTACCTTTTTTGCCTAAGATTCAATTCTTTCTGGCTGAACACATATTGCAGGCTCTTATGATAAGAAAAAATATCAACATGGATTCAATACAAATAATGTCACTAGATCTTCAATGCAAACACCACAGTTAATGATTCCAAGTCATGGGTAGGATAATTCTTCTCATGAACTTTTAACTGCCTAGAAGCATAAGCAACCACCTTGCTATGATATATCAACACATAAACCAGACCTACCCAAGATGCATCATCAAAGACAAAAAAACCATCAATGTCCTCAGGTAGAGTCAAGACCAGACCCAAAGTCAACTTATCTTTTATTTTCTCAAAACTACCCTTACATGCGTCAGACCACAAGAATTTCACCTTCTTCTTAGTCAACTTTGTCAACAAGGCTGCAATAGAGGAGAAAATCTCCATAAGCCTTCTATAGAAGCCGGCTAAACCTAAAAAACTCTGAATATTAGATAGAGTAGTAGGTCTAGGACAATTCTTAACTATCGGAACCTTCTGTGGATCCATCATGGTCCCTTTACTTGCAACAACATAACCCAAATAACTCATTGCATTTAACCAAAATTCACACTTAGAAAAATTTTCATACAACTACTACTCCTTAAGGGTTTATAACATAAGGCAGAGGTGATCGACATGACCTGCCTCACTCTTGGAATATATAAAAATATCGTTAATAAAGACAATGATAAATAAGACCAAAAACTAGCAGAAAACTCAATTCATAAGTTCCATAAACATGGTTGGGGCATTGGTCAAACCAAAGGACATCACCAAAAACTCAAACTAACCATACCAATTTTGAAAAGTGGTCTTAGGGATATCTTCCTTCCTAATCTTGAACTGATGGTACCCATACCAAAGATTTATCTTAAAGAAGAATTTAGCACCCTGAAGCTGATCAAATAGATCATCTATTCTTGAAAGAAGATACTTATTCTTTACCATCACCTTATTCAATTAGCAGTGATCAATACACATACGAAGGGAACCATTCTTCTAACATACGAACAAAAAAAGTGCACCCCATGGGGATATACTAGGATGGATAAAACCCTTGTCAAAAAGATCTTTCAACAGCTTCTTAATTTTCTTTAACTCAATCAGAGCTATTTTATAAGGCAAGATAGAAATATGATGAATGTTTGGAAAAAGATCAATCCCAAAATCAATTTTCCTATCAAGAGGTACAACAGAAAGATCATCAGGAAACACCTCAGAGAATTCACAAACCACAAGAACAATTTATTTAAAGGACCTTCGGTTCTAGAATCCATAACATGTACTAAGTAATAGAGGCACCCTTTAGAAACTAATTTTTAGGCTCTAAGATACAAGATGAATCTTTCTTTAGGAACTTGCGAAATACCTTCCCATTTGATTACTGGCTCATTTGGGAAATAAAAATTGACCCTTTGGGTCCAAAAATCAAGAGATGCATAGCACAAATACAAATAATCCATCCCTAAATAACATCAAAGACTAACATGTACAACTTTATTAGATCCACTAAGGTCTCCCTATTATGATCCGACATCACACAACCCCTATAGACTATCCTATCCATAATTGATTCACCCATCGGGGTAGATATAGAAAAGGGATTCGAAATACACTCAGGATCAAAACCAAAATAGATTGCCACATAAGGGGTCATATAAGAAAGTAGACCGGGATTAAGTAGAAAATATATTTCACAAGAAAAAAGTGTAAATGTACCAATAACAACATCATGGGATGCCTTAGAATCCTGGTGAGTGGCAAGAGCATACAGACAGTTCTGACCAACACCGAAGCCAAAAGTTGAAGTAGCACCCTTTAATACAGGAGCAGAAGAAGTAGCAATATGAATTTTATTTTCCTTAGAAACAACCTTAAAAGGATAATTCCTCTACAAATAACCAATCTGGCTATATTTGAAGCACTTGTTCCTCCCTTCTTTGCAAAAATCATAATGCACTTGACCATAAACCTACACGAAGGATACAATAGAGCGGATTGAGCTCTACTAGCCTATGATTGGGCCTTTATTGCTCTAAAACCACTATTAGACTAAGAATGATAGTCACTCAGCAGTTTTATATAAGGAGCACTAGCTGGAGAGTAGGAACCAGAGTAGCTCCACTTCTTGTTAGACCACTTCCTACCATCTCTACCATTTATTTCCTGACATGTACCCTAATCTGAATCATAAAACTTCTTACTCTTCCTTTTACTCATCTCTTCTTACTTCTTTTTTTATTCTTCCATCTATTGCATATACCCCACAAGTCTAGAGATGCCTATATCCTTGTTCAAAAGGCAGCCTTGCTCTTTAAGATAAACTCATGGCACAACCTAAAAGTAAACTTTCTTATTCTAGCCCTCATGATAGATACCAATTCAGGAGCATAATATGACAGCTGATGAAACTTAAAGGCATACTCTTGAGAAAAGAAGTGCTCAATAAAAGTACTAGAAAAATCATCATACAAAGTGGACTCAGCATCATCACCCCTAGATTGGTCCCACTCCGCATACCACTGATATGTCACATCCTTTAATTAGTAAGTAGTGAACTCTATGCCCTCTACATTAGTGGTATGCAATACATAAAAAATCTTTTCTATCTCATTGATCTTCTTACACAATACAGGAACTGGCCATTCTACTTCTCCTATTTAGTGATCGGATCTGGGATCAACTCAGTTGGATTGAAGTGGTGAGCTTTCATATTTCAGAAGGCTCCATTTCTTATTATGCATGTTTTCACATACTTTGGTCATTTTATAGACATTGGTTTTTTTATGGTTGGGGGCATGTCCCTACCAGATATTGTTTTACTTTTGGTTAGAGTCTTTGTAGAACTACTATAGGTTGGTCTAGGTGATGTCAGTATTGGTGTCAGCCTTAGTATTGGTATTGGTATTGGGGTTGATACCAATTGACTTTGTTTGATTTATGATTGTTCTATTCTATTTTGGATAATATATATATATATTTAGAACTTATTTAGTATGGGATGTATAAATTGGTCTATGGTATGATTATTAGTTGGGTAATAGATTGTTAAACTTGTTTTGGTTGGTCATGGTCATGGACCTATCCCAGAGTTTGGATTGTAATAAATTCTATTATGTCATACAGTCAAAATTTATCCAACTCAAGGTATGTATATTTAGAGGTTAGCTGGGTAATGAGGGTGGTCCCCAATCCTGTTGGGATGCCAATTACGATAAGGCTCTAGTTTGGGTCATGTTAAGCTTGTATTGGAGCTAGGTTCATGGTCAATGGGATTCCACTAAGCCGTGTTGAGTTGAATCTCTTTTAAAGATGTGTAGCGCACCACACTCATAAGAGAAAGGCTGTGATGAATTTAAAAAATATTTCTTTTCTTTGTGTTCTATTTTTAAGTTTGGATGTTTGAGCCCTTGAATATCCTCTAGTTCCATTCATTAAATTTTTAGATCATTCCTGAACAATATAAAGTTCACAAAAACTCCTCTATTCCTACTAGGGATAATGATGATGAGATACGTTCTACTCAAGGGATCCATACTCTGTCTAGGGGTCCAGTCCCTGATATTTCTAGATTTTCATTGATTTCTTCTATTCCTCCTCAGGATCCTCAGGCTAATGTAATGAATGCTATATTTTTTCAAATGAGTCATATGATTTCTCAGTTGGTAGCTTCTCAGGCTGAGCGTGGTGCATCTAGTATTGCATCTTCTGAGGCAATAAGGGTTGGACAATTTATGAGATTGCATACTCTAGCTTTTACTGGTGTTTGGGTGGAAGAGGATGCTTAGGCTTTTCTGGATGAGATAGAAAGGATCTTTAGGGTTATCTAGGCCATAACATAAAAGGGGTTAATTTTGTTGCCTATCAGCTAAAGAAAGTGGCATACCAATTGTATGAGGGATGGGACAGGGCAACGGGTGATGTTGAGGAGTCATCTTTATGGGAACTTTCTCTAATACAATTTTAGACTACTTCTTTTCTCAGGAGTTAAGGGAAGTAAAGGAATAGAAATTTATTAATCTAAAATAAGAGAAGATGTCGATCAAGGAGTATGCCTTCAAATTTCACCAGTTGTCTAGGTATGCTCCAGAATTGATGGCTGATATAAAGGCCAGGATAAGATAGTTCACTTTAGGATTGTCTCAAGATTTAATCATTAAAAGTAAAGACTGCATTACTGATCAAGGACATGGATATTTCTATGTTGGTTGTCCATATGCAATAAATGGAGGAGGAAAAGAGAAAGCAAGTTGATATTATAGAAAGTCTAGGTAAGAAGTTCAGGTTCTTTGAGTAGTGTGGTCAACATCAAAGTGGCCAGGATGGTGGTAAATGGATAAAGAAAAAGTGGGAGATTCTGGTTCTTTCTCCACATCCAGTGCTCCTTACCCTAAGCTGTTGGGTGATAGGCGTCAGTAGGGTGGTGATGAATTTAGGATGCAGAGTGTCCAATCTCAGGCTAGAAAGGCCAAGTTGACTTTATCATGCCCTCTTTGCAGGTTCTATGATCGGTTGCATTAGGGTTTTTGCAATAAGGGGAAGGACAGGTAATTCAAATATAGTTAGCCAGGTCATATTCTTAGAAATTGTCCAGTTGGTAGGTCGCTCTGGGGGCGAATAAAGTTTCAGTCTCCTTTTCATATACTCTTGCACCAAAGGGTGCTGCTTCTATATCTGTTTCTATTTATGGTACCAGTATAGGCCAGAATTAGTTATATACACTTACTACCCAATAGGAGTCTGAGGTACCGCCTGATGTCATAACTGGTATGTTACAACTCTTTTTTTGAGGTGTTTGTTGTTTACTTGATCTAGAGTCTTCTCTCTCTTATGTGACCCCATTTGGGGCTGTGTATTTTGGTTATAATCTCAAGGTAATTGTGAATCTATTTTCTATTTCTACCTTAATAGCATGACTCTGTGGTTTCTAGAAAAGTCTATAGGGTGTGTGTGGTATCTATTTTTAGTAAGGAGACTTTGGTGGATTGGTTTGTGTTAAATATGGTGGATTTTTATGTTATTCCAAGGATGGATTAGTTACTCGTGCTGTGCATCATTAGACTGTCAAACTCGTAAGGTTTTCTTTAAGTTCTTTAGTAAACCAATTATTGAATAAGAAGGTGGTTCCCTATCTCTTAAGGGGAAATTTGTATCGTATCATAAAGCTCAGAGGTTAATATATAATGGGTGTCTTTATCATCTATTCTGGCTTAAAGATTCTAACTCAGAAGGTCCTTTTTTGTATTCGATTTTGGTGGTGAATAAGTTTCCTAAGGTCTTTTTGAATGATTTTCTTGGTCATCCTCCGGATAGGAGAGATTGATTTGAGATTGATTTGGTTCTGTACACTTGCCTTATATCTATTCCTCCTTATAGAATAGCTTGGTTGAGTTGAGAAAACTCAAGGATCAGCTCAAGGATATTTTAAATAAGGGTTTCTTCTATGTTAGTAGGGTGCATCGGTGTTATTCATATGTAAGAATAATGGTTCCCTTCGAATGTATATTGAATATTGATAGTTGAATAAGGTGATAGTTAAGAACAAGTATCCTCTTCCAAGGATAAATGACTTGTTTGATCAATTGCAAGGTGCCAAATTCTTTTCTAAGATAGATCTTTGATCTGGATATCATCAGCTTAAGATTAGGGAGGTGGATATCCCTAAGACAGCTTTGCAAACTCGGTATGGGCACTTTGAGTTCTTGGTTATGTCATTTAATTTCACTAATTCCCCTATGGTATTCATGGATTTGATGAATAGGGTATTCCATCATTTTCTGGATATTTTTGTCATTATATTCATTAATCAAATTTTTGTGTATTCTAATAGTGAGGTGGATTATGCCAATCACTTTGTTGTGGTGTTGAAGACCTTGAAAGAGTAGCAGTTGTATGCCAAGTTCTCAAAATATGAGCTTTGGTTAAACGTTGTTACTTTTATGGTTCATATTATTTCTAGTAGGGGATCATGGTAGATCTTCAAAAGGTGGCAGTAGTTAAGAGGTGGCCTAGACCCTCGACTCTAACTGATATTTAGAGCTTTTAGGGTTTAGCTAGAAACTATAGTAGGTTTGTGGAAAGTTTTTTTATGATAGCTGCCACATTAACTAAGTTGACTTAGAAAAAGGTGAAGTTCTTTTGGTTGGATACTTATGAGGGTAGTTTCAAGAAGGTGGAGGCTAATCTAACTTTAGCTTCAGTTTTGAATTTTCCTAAAGGAAATGCAGGGTTTATGGTTTACTGTGATGCATCCAAGGTGGGAGTTAGTTGTGTTCTAAAGTAGTATGGTAAGGTGATAGCCTATGCTTCTAGGCAGTTGAAAGTACATAAGAGGAACTATTCTACTCATGATTTAGAGCTTTTAGCAGTGGTGTTTGCATTGAAAATCTAGCAACACTATTTATATAGAGTACATGTGGACCTCTTTTCGGATTATAAGAGTCTATAGTTTGTGTTCTCTCAAAAAGAGCTTAACCTTAGGCAGAAGAGATGGCTTGATCTTCTCAAGGACTATAACATGAGTCTTCACTACCATCCAGGTATGACTAATGTTGTTGTTGATACTCTTAGCAGTTTATCCATGAGGAGTTTAGCTCATATGGGTAAGGGAAGGTAGGAGTTAGTGAAGGATGTTCACCATTTGTCTAATCTTAGAGTTTGCCTTTTGGACTTCGAGAATAATGGTGTGTTGATACAGGAAGTGATTCGATCGTCTCTTAGTGCAGAGATCAAGGAGAAGCAAATGCTAGATCCTATCTTGATGAAGATCAAGAGAGATTTAAGTGGGCAAAAGGTAATGGTATTTGAGATTAATGGTGATGGTCCCCTAAGGCGCATGAATCGTTCTATATTATTTATCTTGATTTGATGAAAATGTATCATAATCCCAAGGAGATATATGGGTAGAATGGTATGAAGAGGGATGTGGTGCATTTTGTGGACAAATGTCTCATGTGTTAATAAGTGAAAGTTGAGCACATGAGGCCTGGAATCTTGTACCAATAAATTGTATTGTCTAAATGAAAATATGAAGTGATCAACATAGATTTTGTTACTGTCTTTGTTGGTCTCGGAACCAATTTGATTCAATTTGGATCATCGTGGATATGATAAAAAAGTTAGCTCATTTCTTGCTAGTAAGGACTAACTTTTTGACTGAGGATTATACGAGGTTGTATCTTCATGAGATTGTAAAGCAGTATCGAGTACCTATTTTGCTTATCTCTGATCGTGGTACGTAGTTTATATCGTACTTTTGGCGATCATTTTAGAAGGGGTTGGGTACTAAGGTTAGTCTGAGTATTGTTTTTCACTTGTAGACAGATGGGCAAACAAAAAGGACTATTCAGACATTGGAAGATATATTTTATGCATGTCTGATTGACTATGGTGGTAATTGGTTTGAGCATCTACCTCTTGAAAAGTTTGCTTACAACAATAGCTACCATTATAGCATTAAGATGGCCCCTTTTGAGGCTTTTTATGGTATGAGGTAAAGATCTCCTATTAAATGGTTCAAGCTTGGTGAGGCGGATATGTTTAGCCTAAATTTGGTTTATCAGGCTATGGAGAATATGAAGGTGATTCAGGGTAAGCTTAAGGCAGCCCAAAAATTCCAAAAATCCAATGCAGATGTAAGGCGTTGGGACTTGGAGTTTGAGGTTTAGGATCGGGTGTTCCTAATGGTGTATCCCATGAAGGGGGTAATGCAGTTGGGAAAACGAGGAAGCTCCATCTCGGGTATATTCGTCCCTATGTGGTTTTGCAAAAGGTTGGTAATAAGGTATATAAATTGGAGTTACCTTCTAGTTTGAGCTCTATTCATTCGATATTCCATGTCTCTATGTTGAGAAAGTGTATAGGTGATCCTTCATCGGTTGTCCTTGGAAGGATTAGGTATCTCAGATTCTCTTTCTTTAGAAGACTTCCTAGTTAAGATCTTAGATCAGTAGGTTCATTGGTTGTGGACCAAGGATGTAGCTTTGATTAAGGTTCTATGATGGAACCACAAGGTGGAAGAAGCTATTTGGGAAGTAGAAGAGGACATTAAGTCCAAGTATCCACACTCATTTTCTGCTTTGGATATTCGTGCAGAAGGTATGTGTTCTTGATCGCATCTTTGTTTTCTAACTTTGTTAAATAAAGGTTTATTTCTTTGCATCTTTATTTTCTAACTTAGTTAAAGGTTGGAATGGTTATGATTGGGTGTGATTCGTTCTTTTACTACCTTGTTCATCATTTGTGGATGAATGATCCGAGTGGGGCAGACTGAAATACCATGGGTTTTGGTCCTTCAAAATTTCCTGGGTTTTGGACTTTCTAGACATTAAACAACTCACTATATTAGTTTTAAGGTGAGGGTACGGTCCAGGGGACCCAGTCGTATATTGTCTAGTGTTGGGTGGTGTTAGGTGGTTGAGTTTCTGGAATGGGTACGATTTGGGTGGGTATGAGTCATACAATTAGTAACGGTTCATAAGGTTGGGTTTTCCTTTACTTAATCTTAAACTTGCTAACTTAACTTGGATATGAGTATGAATGGCTAACCATGAGTCGTGACATTAGGTATGAGTGGAATAGTCCAACTCGTACAATGGATAGAGTCAACCCTTCTTAGTTCTTCCTAGGGTAAGTTTATGGGTACCAATCATATGATTAGGTGTGAGTGGTGGGTACCACTCATACCATAGGGTATGGATGGGTGGGGGTGGTCGTACCTTCGTATGAGAAATTAATATTGTTTAAGTTGGGGGTATTCTGGAAATTTCCTCTTATAACTCCTTAGGACCCCACAACTTAAAACACCTTTTTGGGGCTTCATTAACCAATTTTCAATCAATCAAACACTCTAAACTCTCTCAAAATCTCTCAAGGCTCTTGGGTGAAGCAAAAGCAAGGGTTTCTTTCAAGGTGGTCAGTTGAGTCTTACAGGGGTGATTTCTTGTCATCTTCTTCTCAATCTAAGGCAAGATATTTCTCCCTCATTGTTAGTTCTAACTAAAGGCATATTTTATGGATTGTTTTCATGGAATGAATGTTATATGATTTTGGGTTTTCATTTATATGTTTGGGGGTTTTGATTACAATGGTTGGTTATGGTTTTACTATGTATTTTACTTATGATTTTCATAGTATTACGGTGGTTTGAACATTTGGTTGGATGGAAAACTTTAATTGGTACTTTGTTTTGGATTTGGAAATACTATGCCCCTAACATGTTTGATAAAATGCCTTTGAGAATGCTTTTACTATATTGTTAGACTTTAAATGGAACTATTGTGTGGTTTAAATTGGTAATGGAACCCTAAGTAGTTTGGAATGGTTAAATGGTAAGGTCTTGGTGGTTATGGTTGGTCAAATTAAAAGCCTTGTGAGGTACAAGGGAATCACCCAAGCAAACTTAATAATGAAAAACTTGTGGGGTACATGGGATTCCCCCAAGTTCACTCGATAATATAATCTATGGGTACATGGTAATCCCTTTACTTAACAAGGATTGCTAAGGACATTGCTTGCAAGCTGTAGCTGGTATGACGATACCACTACTTATAGCCTTGGTTAATAATAAATGAAATGGTGGTTTTGTTGTGTTGTAATGGTTTTAATTGGGCAATAATGGTGGGGTGTGATAGCTAACTGTGATGGTGTGATTCCAATGGACGGACACTAGAAACTCATATTTGTTGACATGAGAATTGGTCACAAAGACCATACATGATATTTATGGGGTACACGAGAATACTCTAAGTACACTTGTTCTTATGTATTATGGAGAGCGAAGGATACTCGGGAATCCCCTACTCCTGTGGTATCTTCGATTCATGCGGCTACACTCATCGGGGCCCATTCAGGGGGTTCCATTGGACGTATATAGATCGTGGGTGGTTCTAGGACGATTAAGCTACACATACCCAAGTTAATGGTATTAATGGCATGCTAAACCCAATTCCCTTTCCCAATATGGTTATATAAATGTGTGTGTATATATGTGTGGTTGTGAATGTCTATGGTTAGTTTACTTAGTTTTAATGGTTGGCATTATTTTATCCTTATCCTGAGTACTTACTAGTTTTCAGCCGCTAACCCGTCTTCGGGAACCTATATCCCCACACAATGCAGGAATTGGCCATTCTACTCCTCCTACTTAGTGATCGAATTCGAGACCAGCTCGGTTGAATTAACGTGGTGAGCTTCCATATTCCAAAAAGCTCCATTTCATATCATGGATGTTTTCACATACTTTGGTCATTTTATAGACATTGGTCTTGGCTATGGTTGGGGGCATATCCCAACCGAATATTGTTTTACTTTTGGTTAAATACTTTGTGGAACTACTATGGGTTGGTATAGGCAGTGTCGGTATTTATGTCAGCCTTAGTATTGGCATTAGTATTAGGGCTAATACCGGTTGACTTTATTTATTTATGATTATTCCATTTTATTTTGAATAGTATATATATATATATATATATATATTTAGAACGCATTCGGTATGGGGTGTATGGATTGGTCTATGGTATGGTTACTGGTTGGGTAATGGACGGTTGGACTTGTTTGGGTTGGTCACGATCATGGACCTATCCGAGAGTCTGAAATTGTAATAAATGCTATCTTGTTATTTGTTCAAAATTCATCTGACTCGAGGTATTCGTATTTGAAGGGTTGGGCTGGGTAACGGGGGTGGTCCCAGTCCTGGTTGGACCTAGGATGACCATTACGACAAGGTCCTAATTCGGGTCGGGTCAAGTATTTGGTGATGTATCCTCAATAATGGATAGTATTATGCTAAATAGTGGTTTAAATAGGGAAAGGTGATAAATAGTGTGGTTAATGGGTGATGAATGTGCTTTGAGAGTTGTGAACATGGGACTTTTAACCATTGAAGAAGGTAAAGTGAAAAGATAATGGAGAACGTGGGTAATAATAGAATTAAGAGTGGATGAGTGTTGGACAAGTAATAGGATGATTTTAGGCTGAATAGGTATTGGGAAGGTATGGGTTGGGTGGGTTTAGGAAAAGTTAAAAACTTACCTATGATGGCTAATGTAATGGTTAGTTAGTAGGTCGATGGTTCATTACTTGACACGTCGGATCAATCCAGTAAGACCTCTTAGTGATTTTTCATTAATAGTTTAAGAGATGGGCTATCAGTATTGTGATGATTCATCGTGTTGGCTGTTAGGCCCAATCCAAGATTAAAGAATTTTGGCCTTTATGTGATGATTAAGATTGAAGGACCGCTGGCTCTATGACGGTTCATTGAGTTAGACATCAGGCCTTATCCAGAATATTTGTATGTTTGTCTCTATTTGACTACTTCAACTAAGATCTGTTAGTCCACCCGTCAGCTACAAAGAGTGTCCAACATCCCTTATTTGCTAAATCCCTACACACCTAAAACACAGATTAAACATGCTCAATCTCAAAAAGCTACATTACATGATCTTGCAACATATTGTAGGTTACCTCCCATTAGCATCTGATTTAACGTGCAGCGTGACTTAGGTCTCTTGACTACTCAAACTTCGTCAAGATACACCAATTTTACTAGCTTACCTCTTTTTGCTGGCGAAGATATTGTTTGACTCATTGCCTATTGAACTTAAACAACTTTCCTTCCTTGTTTTCTAACTCCACTACTCCAGATGGAAAGACTTGAGTTACGTTGAAGGTTCTGGACCACTTCAATTTCATCTTCCCCTTTAATAATTTAAACCTTGAATTAAATAGAAATACCAAATTACCCACTTGGAACTCTCTCTTTTAAATTTTTATATCATGGTACAACTTCATTTTGTCCATCTCATTTAGTTGGTCTAGCCTCATATCATATGTATCTTTCCAGCACAACTTCAATTTTTTGTATGCTTATAAGGCTTTATGCTTAAGCTCCACTGGTAGGTGACAAAATTTACTGAAGACTAGTAGGTATGGGGAAATACCTATTGGCGTCTTAAAGGCAGAGCGGTAAGACCAAAAAGCATTATCAAACTTCCGTGACCAATCATTCTAATTTGCATTAACAGGCTTGGCTAATATCATCTTAGAGGGCGTTTGGCCATAAAAAATATTCCCTTTTTATGAAAAAAATCACTTTATTAAAGATGTGGTGTTTGGCCATGAAAATTTCAATAATTATGCCAAAATTTTTCTGAAAAGTGAAAATAACTATTTTCCAACTCCAATTCTAACTTTTATTATTATTACATATAACCCCAATTTTTTAAATTATTATACAGCCCTCAATATGTTTATAAGTTTTAAGTATATAGTCACTGATGCAATCAATGATGATTTTCTTTCATAATTGTTGATTGAATAATGATTAATACAAAAATATCACCATTTTCGGTTGAGATTGCATCTAAGATATTTTTGTATTATCTTTCTTCAATTTTGTTTCAACTCTTTCTTCAATTTTCACATTATCTTTCTTTAATTTTTGCATTTCGGCTAATTGAACATTTTTGCATTATCTTTCTTCAATTCTGTTTGAACAACTTGAGTTAATTCTTGCAATTGGGAAAATTGGAAAGTTATTTGAGAACAAGCGAGGACCTAGCGAAGATCCAAATCAAAAAAAAATGAGCCATCTAATAATGTGTCTTAACAACTGATCCAAATCAATCATTCTATTTCCTGTAGTTCTTATACTTGTTAAGAGAGTCATTAGTTGTCAATCTTTGTTATCGAGTGTTATTTTCTTCGTTAATGCAAACTTGGTTTGGGTAATAGAAGTGTCTATATATAAGAATCACATTTGGTTGTATGTTAGTAGGTAAATTAGTAGTTGGGTATGATTTTGATAAATTTCAAAAGATGAGGGCATAAAATCATATTTAAAAAAGATTTTTCCAAAGTCTAAAAAATCTTTCAAAAAGACATGGCCAAACACAACTTCAACTCCAACTTTAAAAATTTGTAGTTGTCATGGCCAAACGGCTACTTAGTCTCTCTATTTGTCACTTCCATTAGCACAATCATTAAGGGATGATAAGGAATAGCCACCTTGTGTTGTTTGACACCATATTTTGCTAATGCGGCCCATAATACCTTTTTACAGAAGTGAGAACCTCCATCACTTATGATTGTGCAAAGAGTACCAAAATGAGAGAAAGTGTTCCTTTTCAAAATCGTTACCACACATTGTCTTGATTATCTACTAATGCTACCAGTTCTAACCATTTCGACACCTAGTCCAAAGCAACCAAAATGTATTTGTGGACATAAGAACTCCCAAAGGGACCCATAAAATTAATTCCCTACATATCAAGCAGTTCAACCTCCAATATATGATCATAGGCATCTTTTGATGTCTAGAAATTGATCCATTTAACTGACATTGATCACAATCATTAACAAACTCATATGCATCATTATGTATAGTGGACCAGTAGTACCACCTTGCAAAATTATCATAGTTATGCAACCACACATACAATATCCCCTCACTGGGGATGGAATGACAAGCTTACAAAATGTTCAGTATTTCCAACTCTGACACACATCTCCTAATAATATTATCCGCACACAATCTAAATAGGTAAGTCTCATACCAAAAATAATTGTTCACATAATGAATAAAAAATTTTCTATACTGAAAATTTAGATCTTCTGAGACAATGTCACTTACCAAATAGTTCGAAAAATTTCCATACCAAGGTACGAGGTCAAGGGTAGCCATATGTACTTGTTTATCCGGGAATGAATCATCAATTTCTAACTCATCCAACTTCGTCCCTTCATTCTCCAATTTAGACAGATGGTCTGTTACTTGATTTTTGCAAACTTTCCTATCCTTGACTTCAAAGTCAAATTCCTATAACAACAATACCCATCCGATTAGCCTAGGTTTGGCATATTTATTTTCCATCAAATATCTGAATGCCAAATGATCGGTGTGAATGACAACTATATTTCCAAGAAAGTATGTCCTAAGTTTCTCTAAGGTGTAAACAACGGTAAGGAACTCTTGCTCTGTAATAGCATAGTTCTTTAGATATTCATTTAATTACTTGCTTGCATAATAAATAGGGAGAAAAGGTTTATCCTTCTTTTGTCTAAGACCGGTCCTAAAGTACAACTCTGTTGGCATCTCACATAACGTTGAATAGTTTGGACCAATCCATAATAATAATGGGAGCAACAACCAACTTTGCTTTAAGAAACTAAAATTCCTTTAGACACTCATCATTCCACAAAAATTTAGCCTTCTTCTCTAATAATTCTCACAAAGGTTATCCAATTTGGGAAAATTCTTTATTAACCTCCTATAGAATCCCATGTGACCCAAAAAACTATAAATACCCTTCTCTGAGATTGGTGGAGGTAGCTTTTCAATTACCTTAATTTTGGCCTGATCAACTTTGATTCCTCTAGATGAGTTCTTGTTCCATAATACTATGAACTCCTTCACCACAAAATGACATTTTCCTAGTTGAGAACAAGGTTGAACTCTTCACGACGCTGCAAAGCATTGCTCAAGTTCATCAAACGGTCGTCAAAAAACTCACCTATAGTAAATTAATCAACATAAACTTCTCTAAAATGTCCTTCACCATATCTGGGAAAACATCATACATCTTTACAAAGTAGTTAGTGCATTAAACAACCCAAAAGGTATCCTTTTGAAGTGAAGGTACCGTAAAGACATGTGAACATTGTCTTTTCTTGGTCTTTGAGTGTAATACAAATTTAGTTATATCCTGAATAACCGTCCAAGAGAAATACCAACCCCTTCCTTCTAATTAATCCAACATTTAATCCAAAAAATGCATTGGGAAATAAACCAAAAGTGTCCAAGAGTTTAGCTTTCTATAATCAATACATACTCTCCAACCTGTGATTAGCCTAAGTGGAGTCAACTTATTTTTCTCATTGGCCACCACAGTCATACCTTACTTCTTAGGGACATGCTGGTATAAGCTTACGTATTTGATATCAGAGATTAGGTACACCACTTCTGCATCAAGCTGCTTTATTATCTCTTTGTTTAGCAACTTTTGTATTGGTGGATTAAGCCTTCATTGATGTTTAATAGAGGGAGTGCAGTATTCATCTAACTAAATCTTATGAGTACAAATACCTTGTGGGATACCAATGATGTATGCGATAGTCTACAAAATAGCACTTTTATACCTTCTCAATACCAACATATGAGCCTCTACTTTCCTTTCAACTAAATCACCCATAAAAATCAATGGAAAAGTCTTTTCACATAAAAAGATGTTTCTCAAGTGTCCTTTCAATTCCTTCAACTCTAGCGCTAGTGATTCTTTAATGAATGGCTTTGTTAGTGGTGTTGGCCTATTATTTAAGTCCAAATCCAACTTCTTTGGAGCATAAAAATATAAGGCAATCCCTATTAATGCATAATTTATCTCATCATACCTCTCAATGTCATCACTGTTGAAATTCATTGACAATATGCCAAAGTTTCAACTGCAAATTTCTCTTAAACAGACATATCTATCTCACTTTCTTCCATAATATCAATCACAAACACCACACTCATATCTCTTGGTTTCTTAATTGATTAATAGACATCAAACTTTACCTGCTCATCGTTGAGTCTAAATTTAAGCTTATTTCTCTTCATATCTACCAACTTTTTCGGTGGATAAAAATGGTCTACCCAAAATTATGGCTACTTCAAAATATACCTCGCAACTAAAAATCACAAACTCTATTAAAAATATGAAATTCACCACTTTTGCCAATACATATAGAGAATTCCAATAGGTCGTTTGACCGAATGATCGACCATCAATAACCATATGGGTGTCGGCTTGGGGGCTCCAAAGACCATCTACTAAAATATTATTAATGCCATCGAATTGATGCTTACACTAAGGTCATAAATAGCCTTTGCAAAACTTAATGCACCAATTGTGCATAGAATAGTGAATGCCCCAAGATTCAACTTTATTTAGAACAATGATTTTGTACCAATTGCACTGCAGTGATAGAGATTATCCACTAGTTCATAGATCATTGTTTTTCCATAGTGATTTTAAGTCCTTCATGAGCTTTGCATATCTTGGCATTTGTTCCAAATCTTTCACCAATGGAAAATTTACCAACAACTGCTTTAACATGGCCATGTATTTACTGAATTTACTATTTTCTACCTTCTTCTTCATCTTGTGTGGAAAGAAAGGAGAAGTCCTAGAAATTCTGGCCAGCGGTGTTTCTTCTTCCTTTCCCTCTTTTTTGCTTAACTCATCATCATTCATTAATCTGGGAGACTACCCACAATAACCTTCTTTTCACCTCTATCTTTTAGCTTCTTAGACTCAGTTGGACCACCTTTCAAATTAATATCATCAATAATATTTTCATCCTCGAATACAACATTATCCACATATGTTTGATATATCAGATGTAGTTCAGGCAACACTCTACCATTTATAGTGGTGATATCTGGATAGGTTCCATCATTTCATAGATTTTACATCATATCCTTGGCAAAGTTCCACTCTTTTGCTAGTTGAAGGCCATGAACTATTGATTTATTTAATGCTCCAACTTCTTAAAAGAAGTGGAATGTTGATAAATTATTTTTAATCTCTTTGGCACATGCATTGGTAGATTCCACCCCTTTTAGCAACTTAGACATCATAGCTTCCATGGACAGCTTCCCTGAGTTATTTGTAACATTATCACAATTTCCAAGCGGTACGTAAAGCCCATTTTGATTACCCTTATTCTTCTAATTCCCTTTCTCATGATTTCTATAACTAGATTTGTCATAATAATTGTCCCTTTAATAGTTCTGACCTTGAATTCCTTAGCCATTAGCCAAAAAAATCCCTAATTACTCAAGTAGTTAGCATCTTCTGTAGAATCAGATTTTTCTATTTTGCTGTGTGAACTAACTTCCTTCACCTTCTAAACACTACCATACAAAAATAGTGAGTAAATCTATTTGAGTCTTTATGTATGCCATATCTTGGTTACACTCTTCTTCTCTTTGGCATTGTTTAATCGAGATGCCAACTGTATATGTGTTACTTGCTACCTCAAAATCCCTATTATACCAAAATCTACTATCTTTGGTCAACCTACTCAATATCATGGTAGTATCTGTAAAGATATGAGCCACGAAAGAACCTTCCATTGTATTATTAATTGTTGGATTCGTGTTTGAGTTTAGTGCTCTGCTGATTTTTTCCATCAAGTTCTCTTTAGTCATTTTGTGATCGGGACATTGAATTAGCTTCTTTTTGAATCTGAGATAAGTCTTGTATAATACCGTATTTAGCAGTTTCTTGAAGTTCCTTATCGTTTGCCTCAAATGTGACATCCTAGAAGTCAGAAAGAACTTTTCTAGGAAGTTATTTTCAATTGCCTTTAATCTGCTATAGAATTATATGTTGGTTTAGTTAACCATAAAGTTGCCTCCCCATATAGATACAACGGAGAAAACCTCAACTAGATTTCACTCTAACCAACTCCGAGGTAAGCAAAGGATTTATATATATTTAGGAAGTTCACCAAATGCATGCTTGGATCATCACTGGGTAATCCATAAAAATAACCCTTTTAAGTTTATCAATAGAATCATCATCCTAGTGATGTTAAAATTGACATAGTGATTGAGTGGGAATAACACAAATGCCCAGTAACACAAGACCCATCTAAATCAGCATCATCATCATTATCTAAGGCAAACTTCACTGCAGTCTGTTGAAAATATCTACCTTATGCTCGATGATTATGATTTACCATGGAAACATAATTAACACGTCAACCATTCATAGGATCAATAAACTCATCATCACCCAAATCCTCATTATTATTATTATTCTACACATAGTCAGGTGTATTTGTATTTAGTTAGTTCAACGGGCGGCTACAAGTGCAATTAGTATTTCTATTTTATTATTTGTCCATATTTCTCCT
Source organism: Capsicum baccatum var. pendulum (assembly GCA_030864225.1). Lineage (NCBI taxonomy): Eukaryota > Viridiplantae > Streptophyta > Magnoliopsida > Solanales > Solanaceae > Capsicum > Capsicum baccatum. The sequence goes on from CM061560.1 coordinate 167,714,670, forward strand.
TAATATTTGATAGAGTTCAGGGTTGTAAAGTAATAGTGGTTCTCTTGAAAGACTAGTATGTGCTATGCACAACTAAAAGCCTATAAACATAAAACAACAAATAAAAGTAAAATTAGGAAATATAATGCAACACCCTAGATTTTGGCCCTGGAAAATTGCTAAGTTTTTAAACTCACTTCTCTGACTACGACTTACTAAACAATTCATATGTTCTCCTTATGGGTCATTTGGATTGAGTCCTAGGGATACTAGTAAAGGTTATCTTATTTACACCTTGGTTATAATTTGATTATTTTGAGGTGTAAGAAATCATTATGAGTCATAAGGTATGACTCATAGGTGAACCAGTGTTGGTGCTAAACTCTCTGTCTTAATCACAACTAGACTCAATGAGTCATATGGTGTAGTCACGAGTAGTAGGGTGTGACTCATAACCAAACTAGTATAATAGTCCAAGCTTCTGTCCATGGTATGATTAGGACCCTATGAGTCGTAAGGTGACCCATAGTCACTGGCGATAATTTTTAGTGTTTTAATTAAGGGCACTTTGGACAAATACCTCTTTCCCTACTTAAGACCCACAACTTAAAATCATATTGGGGACCCTATTCTCAACACTTAGAGAATCAAAACATACACTTTTCTCTCTCAAATCCCTAAGTCAAGAACACTAAGGTTTCTCAAGGAATTGGTAATTAAAGATTCCAAGGGTTGATTTCTCTTCATAATTGTTGATATCTCAGGAATATTACTCATCCCTTAAAATTATTTTACTTAAATCAAGTATTTAAGTAATTGTTCATGTGGTTTCTAATATGAATTTTGATATGGTTGAGGGTTAATGAATGTTATTTGAATTGAATTCCTATGATTGTATATGTATTTTTCATGCTTTATGAATGAATTTGGAACTAATTTGGTAGATAGGTATGGGAATTGGAAAGGGGGTTGAGGTATTCCCCCAATTTGATGATATTGATTTGGAATTTGGTTTTGTAAATTATGTTCTCTCAACCCACTTGTGTAAATGGATTTTAATATAATTTGTCACATGGTTTTACTTACTCACCTATATTATTGCATTGTTTAAAAGGTTAAATGGATGAAAATGGTTTGAAAGCCATGTTGGCCATGTTTTTATATTAAATTTAAAGCTCAGGTCTTGGGACATTGAGTTGATTTGATAATTAAAAAGGGTTGTGGCATTACCCCACATTGATTTAATGAACAAAGAGATCTATGGAATTCCCCCATATTAATATAATAACCAAAGAAAGTTGAGGCATTCCCTTAAGTTAAAAGAATTGTAATGGCATAATTATAAGCTTGTAAGTGTAAGGGTATGATGATACCTATGGCGTGTCTTAGAGTTTAATTCCTTGGTTAAATGGATGGGTTATATGAAAATTGTTTTAATTGGGTTTAATAGGGGTTATGTAGCTAAGTCATAAAGGTAGATTTCCCATGGTACCGATACTGGAAACTTGTATTTGCCAAGGGGTTGGCCTTAATGATTGTGTGCATTATTCAAATAATTTGTATTTATTTGTATCCTAGATTAGTGTAGAGTTGGGGCATTCCTTAATCTTCCTTGATACCTCTGGTTTGTTTGGCTAATATGCACTAGGGCCCTTTCAGTAAGGAGATCTAGACCCATATAGCCCGTAGGTGCCTTTTATGATAATTAAGCTACATAGTCCAGGCTAGGGTTTTACTTGCATTCTAAGCCTTGTTCCCTATCCCAACATCTTATATATATGTATGTATGTGAATATGTACATTGAGTTTGGGTAAGATTTTGAATTGGCATTATTTTATCCATATCCTGAGTTACATGCTATCACTCAAGCCGCTAACCATCCAGAATGTTCTATACCCATGCGATGCAGAAATCAGAGATATTTCTATTTTTCCTGTATAGTGATAGGTGATCTTCGACTGTTCAGCAGTTATCTTTAAGTGGTGAGCCTTCTTCTTCCAGAAGGCTGTTACTTCTTAATTTATTCTATGTCATAGACTACTTCTCATGTTTTTTTTGGCTATCATCGATGGCATATCCCGAATTAAATTATTTTTATATTGTAGAGGCTTTGTGTATTACTGTGGATTAGGGTGTTGTTAAAATTTTGAAGTTTCTTTTTCTAAGTTGTCTATCTTTTTATATGTTCAAAACTCATATTATCTTGTTATACATTCAAAATTTATCTGCTGCTAGCTGTATTATGTTCTATTTGGTTAGGTAAGGGAGTGGTCTCTAGTCTTCGACGAACTTGAAATAGCCATCATGGTCAAGCCTTGGTCTGGTTCATGACAAGTTGTTATTTGATCCCTAGGTTTATGGTTGGGCAGGTATTCACAAAGTTATGTTAAGTAAAGTCTCTTTTATATATGTGTAGCATGCCACACTTATAAGGGAGACTCTACGAGGCATTTAGGAATAATTCCCTTTCTTGTATTCTACTTTCAAGCTGTAAAGTCTAGAAGGTTGAAATCTTCTATAATTTTGTTTTCTCATATTTTAGACCATGCCTCCCTAAAGGTCTGATGATCATGGAAACTCCTCTATCCTACCTATTTATAATGTGGATGAAGCTCATCTTGCTTATGGGGTATAAACTTGATCCAGTGTCCCTACTACTGATTGCCCCCATAGAGTTCCACAAGTCCCTACTAATCCTCCTTGGGCTCCTCAAGCTAATGGTACTTCTTACCCAATGCCTCACAGGGATGTGTTTAATGTTGTATTTTGCTAGCCGATCATTTTCTTACTCAATTGGTGGCCTCTAAGTCGCTCTAGTCTACATGTGTTTCTTTTATCACTCTTTTTTTAGGATACAAGGATTGGTCAGTTCATGAGGTTAAGTCCTCCAACATTCACTAGTTCCAAGGTTGAGATGGATCCTCAAGGGTTCATAGATGAGATAGAAAATATTTTCCAATTGATGTATGCTTCTGACTCTGAGGGTGTGGAATTCGTTGCATATTAGTTTAAGGATATGGCATATCAGTGGTATGAGGATTGGGAATAGTTAAGAGGAGATGATGTTGAGCCAGCTATGTGGGATGACTTCTCGGGTTCTTTCCTTAATTGTTTTTTGCCCAGGAGCTTAGGGAGGTGAAGGCTGAGAAATTTGTGAATTTAAAGTAAGGCAGAATGACTATGAAGGGTTTACACCTTTAAATTCCACTTATTGTCCTGCTATGCCCTGGAGTTGGTGTCTTCTATAAGGTCTAAGATTAGAAAGTTTTCTTTGAGATTATCAATGGACTTGGTGTTAAAGTTCAAGGTCGTTTTGTTGAATAATAACATAGATATCTCTAGTCTTGTGGTATATATACAGCAGGTTGAGGATAAAAAAAAAGAAGCTAAAATAGGGGAAAGGCAATGTAAGAAATTCAGGTATTTTGAGTAGGGTAGAGGCCAGCAGAATAGTGGTAGAAATGGCAGGCAGTGGTTTAAGAAGAAGTGGGGGAAATCTGGTTCTTATTCTACGACTAGTGCTCCATATCCAAATACATCTAGTGATCGTCAGTTTAAGAGCAACGGTGGGTTTAAGGAACAAGGTGCCTAATCTTAGTCCAATAGAGCCCAGTCAACTCTATCATCTCCTTTTTGCAGATTTTGTAGACATTTGCACCATGGTATTTATGATGAGGGAAGAAATAAACACTTCAAATGTGGCCAACCTATCAATATTCAAAGGAACTATCTTACAGGTGATGTCGCTACCAGAGTTTATAAGGTTTTGGTTGCTACATCTTCAGCTCTAGCACTAAAGGGTGCAACTTCTGGTATTGGCACTGGCTGAAAATATCTATATGCTCTTGCCATCCATCAAGAATCTGAGACTTCTCCTGATGTTGTCACTAGTATGTTACAACTTTTCTCTCGTGACATGTATTGCTTACTTGATTCGGGGTCTACTCTTTCTTATGTGACCCCTTCGGTGGCTATTTATTTTAGTTGTGGTCCCAAATTATAAATGATCCTTTTTTATGTCTACCCCAGTGGGAGACTATGTTATGGCTATAAGGTTCTATAAGGGTTGTATGGTATCATTCTATGGTAAGAAGACGTTCGTGGATCTAATAAAGTTGTATATATTAGATTTTGATGTGATATCGGGTATGGATTGGCGTCATTCCTACTATGTGTCTCTTTATTGTAGAACCCGATGGGTCAGTTTAAGGATGTTTATATCATCTAGTTTGGGTTAGAGATTCTAATTCTGAGGGGCCTTATTTATAATCTATGCTTGCTGCTAATGAGTGTACTGAAGTATTTCCTAATGATCTTCTTGGTATTTCTCCTGATAGGGAAATAGACTTTGGGATTGATCTTCTCTCTAATACCCATCCTATCTTTATCCCTCCTTATAAAATAGTTTTGGCTAAGTTGAAAGAACTCAAGGAACAGTTGAAAGATCTTATTAATAAGGGTTTTATTCACCCTAGTGTTTCTTCGTGGGGTGCTCCTATTCTTTTCATGCAAAAGTAGAATGGTTCCCATTGGATATGCATAGACTTTTGATAGTTGAAGGTCACTGTGAAGAATAAGTATCCTCTCCTAAAGATTAATGACCTATTTGACCAGCTTCAGGGTGCTAAGTACTTTTCTGAGATTGATCTTCAGTCTGATTATTATCAGTTGAAGATTATAGAGGTGGATATCCCTAAAACTGCTTTTCAAAACCGGTATGGCCACTACGAGTTCTTAGTTATGTTTTTTGGGTTGACAAATAATCCGGCAGCATTTACGAATCTTATGAAGTAAATTTTCCATAAATTTCTTGACTTATTGGTCATTGTGTTTATCAATGAAATCTTGGTAAATTCTAAGAGGAAAGTGGATCATGCCAATCACCTTTTTATATTGTTGCAGACTCTTAAAGATCAACAGTTGTATGCAAAGTTCTTAAAGTGCGAGTTCTAGTTAAATGTCGTGACCTTCCTTGGTTATATATTTCTAGTGAGAGAATTGTGGTGGATCCATATAAAGTTGAGGCAGTTAAGCAGTGGCATAGGTGCACGACTCCAACCAATATTCAGAGTTTCTAGGGTTTAGCTGGGTATTAGTGGAGGATTATAGAAAGTTTCTCTTTGATTGTTTCTCTATTGACTAAGTTGACTTAAAAAAAGTAAAGTTTCTGTGGTTCGATGCTTGTGAGGGTAGTTTTGAGAATTTGAAGGACAAGTTGACTTCGGCATTGATTTTAATACTACCCAAGGGTACTGATGGTTTTATTGTTTATTGTGATAAATATCATATGGGATAGGGTTGTGCGTTAATGTAGCGTGGTAAGGTTGTAGCCTATGCATCTAGGCAGCTTAAGGTGCAAGAGAAGAATTATCTGACTCATGATTTGGAGTTGTTGGATGCGATCTTTGCTTTGAAAATTTAGCATTGTTACTTATATGGAGTTTATATTGACATATATTCAAACAATAATAACTTGTAGTATGTGTTCACCCAGTAGGAGTTGAATCCGTGCAAAGAAGATAGCTTAAGTGACTTAAGAATTATGACATGAGTCTTCATTATCACCCAAGTAAAGCTAATGTGGTTGTTGATGCTCTTAGAAGGTTGTTTATGGGGAGCTTATCTCGTGTTAATGAGCAAAAGTGAGGGCAGGTGATGAATATTAATCATTTGGCTAATCTTGGAGTTTATCTTTTGGACTCTGAGGATGGAGGTGTGATTGTGCAAGAGGTGGTAAAGAAGAAGTCGGCTTGGGATCCTATCTTGATATAGATTAAGGATGATGTAGGTCAGCAGAAGGTCATGGCTTTTACAATTGATGGAGATGGTATCTTGAGGTACCAAGGTAGATTATGTGTTCCCAATATTGATGGGCTTCAAAAAGAATCTTGGTTGAGGCTCATGAGTTGACGTACATTGTGCATCCTAGATCAATGAAGATGTACCATAATTTGAAAGAGATCTATTGTTGGAATAACATAAAGAAGGATGTGGCTAATTTTTTGGCCAAGTATATGGTTTGTCAGCAAGTGAATATGGAGCACTTGAGACCTGGTGGTTTGTCAAAACAGATTGAGATGCCCGTGTGGAAATGGGAAGTGACTAACATTGACTTTATCACTGGCTTTCTGCTATATCAAAGTTAGTTTGATTTGATTTGGGTCATTGTGGATAAGATGACTAAGTCTGCCCACTTCTTACAAGTGAGAAATAATTATTCTACGAAGGATTATTCTAAGATTTTTATTCAGGAGATTGTTAAGTTGCATGGTGCGCCTGTTTCTATCATCTTTGATCGAGATATCTAATTCTCATTATACTTTTAGCAGTCATTTTAAAGCAGCTTGGGAACTAAGGTGAACCTTAGCACTGCTTTCCACCCTCAGATGAATAAACAAGCGGAAAGGACCATTCAGACGTTAAAGGATATGGTATGGGCTTTTGTGATTGACTTTGGTGGTAGTTGGGTTGAACAATTACCTCTCACAGAGATTACATATAATAATAGTTATCATTCTAGTATTTAGATAGCTCCGTTTGAGGCTTTGTATGGTAGGAGATGTTGTTCTCCTATTAACTGGTTTGAGGTTGGTGAGACTAGATTGTTTGGTCCTGACTTAGTTCATCAGGCTATGGAAAAGATGAATGTGATTTGAAATAGAACTAAGTCTACTTAGAGTTGCCAAAAGTCCTACGTGAATGAGAGGCATTGGGAATTAGAGTTTGATGTTGGTGATTGGGTGTTCTTACAGATATCTCCTATGAAAGAGGTGATGAGGTTTGGAAAGAAGGGGAAGCTCAGTCCCCGATATGTTGGCCCATACCTAATTTTGAAAAAAGTGGGAAATATGGCTTATAAGTTGGAGTTGTCTCCAAATTTGGGTTCTATCTATCCGGTGTTCCATATTTCAATGTTGAAGAGAAATGTGGGTGATTCTTCTTTGGTTGGTCCCTTGGAGAGTGTCGATGTTTCAAATTCTCTATCTTATGAGAAAGTCTCCATTGGGATTTTAGATAGGCAAGTCAATCATTTAAGGACTAAGGATGTAGCTTCGGTGAAGGTTCTATAAAGGAATCGTAAGGTTGAGGAAGCTACTTAGGAAGCTGAAGAGGACATGAATTCCAAATATCCATTCTTGTTTCCTGCTTTGGATAATCATGCTTAAGATATATGTATTCTTAAACATCTTTGTTTTCTATCATTGTTAAAGGCAATTGTGGTTGTATTCCTATGTTAAATCATGCTAATAGATGTCTTGACTCATCATTCCAGGATGAATGATCCTGGGGGAGAATGCAACACCCCAGATTTTGGATTGGAAAACTCCCAAGTTTTTGAACTCACTGCTCTAACTAAGACTCTCCAAACAAGTCATAAGAACTCCTTACAGGTCTTTTTAATTGAGTTATAGGGCGACCAGTGAAGGTTGTCTTTGTTTCTGCCTTGGTTATAATTTGATCATTTCAAGTCGAAAGGACTCGTTATGAGTCATAAAGTACGACTTGTAGGCAAACAAATTTTGGTACCAAACTCTCTGTATTGGTCACGACTAGACTCAAAGAGACATAGTGTGGTCACGAGTCGTATGGTGTGGTTATGAGTCGTAGGGTGTGCCTCGTGACCAAACTAATGTGATGGTCCAAGCTTCTTCGTAGGCCATGATTAGGACACTATGAGTCATAGTGTGTCCTCATAAGCCGTAAGGTGACTTGTGGTCACTGGCAATAATTTTTAGTTTTTAATAAAGGGCACTTGAGACATTTCCCTTTTTTCCCATTTAAAACCCACAACTTAAAAGCATATTGGGGACTCTATTCTCAATATTTGGCGAATAAAAAAAATATTCTCTTCTCTCTCAAATACCTAAGTTAAGAACTCTAGGGTTTCTCAAGGAATTGGTAATTAAAGCTTTCAAGGGTTGATTTCTCTCTGTAATTCTTGATATCTCAGGCATGTTACTCATCCCTTAAATTTTTTTACTTAAAGCATGTATTTAAATGGTTGTTCATGTGGTTTTGAATATGGGTTTTGATATGGCTGAGGGTTTTGGAATGAATGTTATTTGAATTGAGTTTCCATTATTTTAAATGCATTGTTCATACTTTATCAATGGTTTTGAACTAATTAGGTGCAAGGGTATGGGAATTGGGAATGGGGTCAAGGCATTTCCCTAATTTGATGATTTTTGTTTGGAATTTGGTTTTGTAAATTACGTTTCCTCAGCCCACTTGTGTAATTGGCTTCAAATATGATTGGTCATATGGTTTGACTTACTCACCTATATTATTCCATTGCATAAAAGGTTAAACAGATGAAAAATAGTTTTGAAAGCCTTGTTGTCCATGTTTTGATATTAAATTGAAATCTTAGGGGTCGACGCATTCCCCCTAGTTGATTTGATAACTAAAATGGGGAGGTGGCATTTCCCAACATTGATTTAATAAACAAAGAGGGTCATGGTATTCCCCCATATTAATTTAATGAACAAAGGTGGTCGAGGCATTCCCCCAAGTTAATGTAATTGTAATGGCACAATTATAAGCTTATATACATAAGGGTATAACTATACCAATGGTGTGCCTTAGAGGTTAATTCCTTGGTTAAATGGATGGGTTATGTGAAACTTGTTTTAATTGGGATTAATGGGGGTTATGTAGCTAAGCTGTGAAGGTTGAGGTCTTGAATGACCGCTACTGGAAACTCTCATTTGTCAACATAATGGTTGGTCTTAACGACTGTGTGCAAGGTTCACACTATTTATATATATTTGTATCCTAGATTGACGTGGGGTTGGGGAATTTCCTTGTCAACCTTGATGTCGCTGGTTCATGAGGCCAATATGAACTGGGGCCCTTTCATCAGGGGGAGCTGGACCTATATAGCTCATGGTTAAGCTACATAGTCCAAGCTAATCATTTACTTGTATACTAAGCCTTTTTCCCTATCCTAGAATCTTTTATAAATACATATATATGTGTGTGTGTGAACATATACATTGACTTTGGACTGGATTTTTAATTGGCATTATTTTATCTTTATCCTGAGTTACATACTAGTGCTCAACCTGCTAACCATCTTCGGATGTTATATCCCCATGCTATGCAGGAATCGAAGACACTTCTTCTTTTTCCTACACAGTAATAGGTGATCTTGGATCGTTCAATAGTTAGATTGAAATGGTGTTCCTCCTTCTGGAAGGTTGTTACTTCTTAATTTATAATAGTGTCATAGACTACTTCTCATGGCTTCTTTAGGCTATCATCGGGGGCATGTCCTGACATAGATTGTTTTTTAATGGTATAGGCTTTGTGGATTACTGTGGATTGGGATGTTAAAATTCTGAAGTTTCTTTTTATGAGTTGCCTATCTTGTTATATGTTTGAAACTCTGCTTATCTTGTTTTAATTTTGAAACTCATCCACTGCTAGCTATATTGTTTTTTGTTTGGCTAGGTAAAGGGGGTGGTCTTCGGTCCTCGGTAGACCTGAGATACTCGTCATGGCCAGGCCCTGGTTTGGGTCATGCCATACAATTAAAAGTTAGATAACACACATAAACTTAATTGACAATCGTATTCCCCAGCAACTTTGTCACAATTCGATACACCCAAACTACAACTACCTTTAAAAGAAATATAAGCAGTCGTTGTCAAATATATAACCCAACAGAGGTTGGGGTCAAATCCCAAAGGAATTAAGGTGTTGACTAACTTTTATGTAGTTTAAATGATGATTAGTCAAAAATTTCCATCAAATAGGGGGTTTTGCATTGAAAAGTGAGTAAATAAGTGTCAGCTAATTTTGTAATTATAAATTAGTAAGAGAAAACAAACTAGGATTGTGTTCACCCTGTTGTTCCACCATTTCTAGGTCATGTAAGATATGAATTTACGAAACATAGGCAATTCTAAGGAAATAAATTTCAATTCTTCACCCTAACTATTTTTCAAACTACTAGATGATTTTCACTTTTAATTCTTTCAAACTTAAAGTGATAAGACTCTAATTCGGTTTAATACTCAAGGGACTAATCTTGTAAAAGAATTAATATTTATTCAAAGGTTAGAATCTATGAGTTTGTGTTACTACAACCTTTTCCTGATATTAACCTCTTTACTATAGTAAGTTAATTTTAGGACTTGTTCTAAAATTTGCAACCATTAGAAATTTGTTAAATTGAAATGAGTAGCAATATAATCACAATGTTAATACAACTTTAGTAGCCCATAAATCCTAGAAGTAATTTTCCATCAAGGAACCCACAAACCTAGTTATGGGGGTTTTAGCTACTCATGACGAGAAAGGATATGAAACAGCTAAATTTCATATTATAAGAAGTAAAACTGACAAAGTTGAAATTCAGAATTCAAATCTATGATTCCAAGCCATTAATCTTGTGTTTTTTCCCTATGAAAGTTGTTTCTCAGAGAAAAGATGTGTTACAAATTTTCCAATTGTAGAAGATGCCTATTCAAAACCCTAAACTAGGTATTTATAGGCTCCAACAATATGGGAATTTGAAATTCAAATCTAGATTATTGTTTTACCCATGATGGGTCATATGATGGGCTGCCAAAGGTGTAATGAATAATTGCCTGTAACGACACCAAATACCAGCTTAAGTCAGCTACTATTTAAGTGATAAATAATATGGCAATGGTTCGTCGGGGACCTGATGGTCCATCAACTAGGATGTCATCTGACTCGACTATACTTGTGATTCTATTTCTGTGCGATGGGCAGGGGTAATAGTTCATAGATGCCTTGACAGCTCATCAGTTGGATCATCACCCATATTTATATTTTTTACCTTTCTATTTTAGCTTGATGGAAGGCGTGGTGGCTTTTCAGGGTATTATCGGTCAATCAACGGCACCATCACATTGTACTTACAACACAAAGTTTCTTCATTTTCTGTCTTTGGGATTGATTCCTGAAAGCCAACATAAAACTAATTTAAAACACCATCGGGTGCTTAAAAATACGAAATTATCCTCAACTAAAGTTGTAGAATGTACAATCGCAATTCGGTACATCAGTTAGCTAAAGACTCAACCTCCAAGGCCAAAAGTCGCTCCTAGGTCAGAAGAAACTCCATATATTCGTTGTCTTCTAGCTCAAAGCATACGCAACCATATTTTCCTTTCAAATATGATAAAGAATAATGAGATCATAGAACTTAAGCAACTCAAGCCAATGTCGTTGTCTCATATGAAGATATTACTGGGTAAAGAAATACTAAAGGCTATAGTGATTGAAAAAATCCCATAATGAACTCCATACAAGTAATGTCCCCACAATTTTAATACAAATACAATTACAACCAAATCATTGGTAGGCTAATTTTTCACATAAGGTTTTAACTGAGGAAAAGCATAATCAATCACCTTACCCTCCTACATCAATAGATCGCCCAATCTAAATTTTGTAGTATCACAAAATATGATAAAACCTAGGCCCTCCGAGGGAAAAGTTAAGATAGAAGCCGAAGTCAATAACTACTTAATCTTTTTAAAGCTCACCTCACAAGAATCTGGCTTTTGAAAAATAATCTCCTTCTTAATCAACTTGGAAAAAGGAGACGCAAAAGAAGAGAAACCCTCTATGAAATACCGATAATAACATTCTAACCTAATGAAGCTCTAAATCTTAATAGGGGAAATAGGTCTAGCCTAATCATTAATCACCACTATATTGGTCAAATCAACCATAATGTCATTATTGGTCACCATATGACCCAAGAAGGAGATAGAATCTAACAAACACTCACACTTGGAGAACTTAGCATATAATTTCTCATACCAAAATCTCTAAAGCATAGTCCTCAAGTGTATCACATGGTCTACCTCATTATTTGAAACATACTGGGTTTTTGAACCATAGAAAATTTTTTACTTTGAGCTCACTAGACATCATACGACATGGGGTACTGATAACGCTCAATCTACAGCTCCCGTAAGAGTGTAAAGCGATCATTGTCAAATATATAACCCAACTGGGTTGGGTATCGATCCTATAGGGAATATTCGGTCACTAAGTAAGCAAAAATTATTAGAATTTTGGTGCAAGTCTCGTAAAAAGGGGGGATTGTAACGTGCAATTGATGTGAACAAAATAATAGAGTAAAAATAGAAAATAGCAAAGTAAAAAGAAAGAATGTTTAGTAAGATGTTTTGCCAATGAGAATTGAGAGTTGGGGCTATGTCCACCTTCTGAGTTTACGTCTCTATTGGCTATGAGTTATGCAGAATTTAGACATGCATGTGCTTATAGAGAATTGTATTCTATGTTAAATCCAAGCGTCTTTCGACCTAACAAGGACTATTTCACTTTAACTCTTTCGACCTTAAAGCGTATCTAACGGTACAAATTCTCCAAGAGGTTAATACAGTTACGGCACTAACTTTTTAATAGGGGTTGGTGCCCTATTACCTTGACATTATCTCTTTTTCAGACATATAACTTTTCTTTCAAACAAGTTAATGCTATACTGGCGTATTCTAAATGTTTGCAACCACAAAGAATTTAGATTAAGATGAAGAGAATAGTGATATAAGTAGCATACGTGTCACAAATTCACAAACTCATAGCAATAGATAGTATCTCATAAGGCTTCCATAACCCCAACAAAGAAGTTTAGCTACTCATGATTGCAACGGAAAATACAATAGCAATTATCATCATACCCAAAATAATCTCACGATAAGTATAGGGGTAAGAATGGCGTGAATTCCTTGCTGAGTAACGTTTCTCTTGTTGTGGAAATTAAGAATTGAATAGATGAAGAGAATAATAGTAAAAAGTAGAATTAATGGAAGAATTAGAAAGATTCGGAATTGAAGAATTAATTGAAAGGTAAGATGAATTGTAAAAATCTCTAGAAAGATGGGGTATTTATAATACCCATATCCTATTCCTACTAAGCTACTGCATTACTTAACCCAATCCTACTGGGTTACTGCATTATTATCCTAATCCTAATAAGTTACTGCTAGTCCCCAAAGTCTTTAGAATTGCTGTTTTCGCCCGGAATAGATTTTCCATGCGCCACTTTTGGTCCTTGGCGTCCAAGCTTTGCTTTCCTCCTTTCGTGAAGCTTTCTTTGGTGTCAAGTTATCCATAAAATGCTGAATTATGCATAATTTATACCTGAAAATATGCTAATCACGTTTGTTAGCTCACTTATAGGAAAAAGGACTAAAAGTGCATGAATTATATAATTTGTCCTCAAAACTTAGCTAAAATCTAGGTGAAATATGGTGCTTTAGGCGTGCAAATTCGCCTATCATCAACACCCCACACTTAAAGCTTTGTTCGTCCTCGAACAAACTATCATGTCCATCTAAACATCTACTTAGGGTTTCACAGTAACAACACAAAATATTCATCAAGACAGGCATAGTAATTATCAACAAAGAGTAGTTTTCTGATCATTAGTAGAAACAATTCAACCTCCAACATAGACTCGTGATGGTAGTTAATTCATATCCAAAATTTAAGGCAAAAAGAATCATACACAACTACCCAAAACTCATCAACCATGTGTGTTTCACCATATATTACCCATAATCACTCACAAGTATAGTATATTTGTCAAAACATGGGTATACGAGTATCCTTGCTCTCACCCTCACAAAGAATTCATATGCTGCAGCTGATGACCATAGGCTTTCCCTTAGTGTAATACTCCACTAAATATCATAATGCTAAGCTTAGGATCAAATAGGTCTTGTTCTGGTTGTAATGTAGGCTAAGGGACGGGTAGGACTATTTTGGCCAGAAATAGTGACTATGTTCCTAAGCGCTTTAATACATCACATTATGTCATTAACACTTTTCTTTCAAACAACCTTTCTACTTTCTTTTATCTACCACCCTTTTTCTCTACTTTTGTTTTTCAATTTTAAACATAACTAACTTTTTAGTTTTCCTTTCCTTTTTCTTTTCATAACACACCTCTTCTCTTTTTTTTTCTTTTATAACACTCCTCTATGATAGCCATTCTTTTTCATAACAGATTCAAGCACCAATAAACTCTAAGGCATCATACTCACCCACTTTCCTCTTATTTTGTCACATGACTTTACACTTTAAAGCACTTTAGGAATTTGGATCAAATTATGGTCTTGAAAAAATGGATTAGGCTTACATATGAGGTTGTCAAAGAAAATAGGCTAGAGGCTCAAAGGGGTTTAACTAGGATAAATGTTCATGGGTAGGTAAAAAAAAGGTAAACAAGTATAGGTTGCCAAAGAAATGCCTAAATCATCTCCTAAACTCACATTCTTTATTTTCGCTTCACACACACACCAGGCAAGTTCTAGAATCAGCCACAAACATAGAATATACTATTATCTCACACACACAAGGCACATGGTCGACTTTATTGGGAGCAGTATAGACTCTTGACCCAACAGATGAAGGAATTGAACCACACAATCTCACATAGTGAGTCACAATTAAAGCCTAAACATCTCAATAGTAATGATTTTATCATAGACTCTTGTAATAATACCGTGCTGCCTATCAGAAAAATTTCATGCAAGGTTAAAAAAAAATTATCTCAAAAAATTTAGCTAAAAAATTTAACTACTAAAAAAACAAACATAAATGGAAATGCAGATAAAGAAGGATAGCATGCAAATACCAGCACCCCACACTTAGATGGGACACACTGCCCTCAGTGGAAAATAAATAAGAAAAACCTGGTCAGTCGGACTCCTCCTCTATGTCTGGGGTCATACCCCCTTCGTCGGAATCATCGTTGGAGTCGTCGTCATCAGAATTCTCCTCCACGTTGGAGTCTGGCATTCTGGGATCATCATTGGTTGGCACATCATCATCAAGAGGTTCCTCAAAGTACACTCCTACTCCACACATAGCCTTTGCGTGCTCATTCATTGGGTAGTCGTAATCCAGCTATTGGAGCTCTGCAGCAGTTAGAACATGAACACCGCTTATCATTGTAAACCGAGTTATGCCATAAAGATGGCGAAAGAAACTTTCATCTCGAGAATGACTTTCTAAAGTGGTAAGGTTGATGCAATGCGTGGTTTCAGCATCTTTAACCTTCATGAGGACAACCTTCTTTGGGTTGTGTGGGAGTTTATGATCAGCCGGTTGCTCTTTGATGTCTTCCTTCCTCAATATTCCAGTCAACAGATTGCCAAAGCTGAAGTGGGACCTCTTGTGTAGCCTAGCTTTCCGCATTGTGGATCGAATAATTGCCCCAATATTGATAGGGACATTCGTCATCAATGTGTATACCAAGCACACTCTATCTCTTGTTATCTTTGTGTACTGTGTCCCTGGAATTAGGCAAGAGTTGACTATGCACAACTATATCCTTGCTTCCCTATTCAAAGGAGCATATGGGAAGGTGTTGTGTCGAATGGTGTCCTTGTGTCTACTCCACCGTGCCATGGATCTTGTTCCATAGAGGGTGTGTCGAATGGCTTTGTATGGAGGTCTTCTGTACAGCTCCTTGAATGGTGATGGATCAACAGCAGGCAAGCCAAGAATGGAGTTGAAGAACTCTGCATTAAGTTGCAGAATTTGGCCCCGAATATTGACCTCACTTCCTATTGTTTTCGGCGACCAGTTGGCTTAGAATTCGCGTGTTAGATCGAGATTGCACTCTCCCATATCTCGGAATATGAAATCAAGATATAACGCCATGATCTTGGCCAACATACGCGGTTCTTTCTTTGCTAGGCTTTCCTGGTTTATCAACTCCACATGAACATATTTCTTCTCTTTGTTGTTCCTATGCCATTCCTTTGTTTCCTCCTCTAGAACCCATTTAATTCCAAACATGCGGCATGGTGCTTGCATCGAGGAAGATACTCCTTGCTCTTTTCGGCCTCTTTTCTTGCCTTTTTGTGAAGTGGTTGTTTTATCTTTGCCTTGTCTTGCTTTGTGTGCCATTGTTCCTGCGGTTTACAACAATAGTAATGTTAGCATCATCTCGATGGATACAATCAACAAACAAGCAGTAGTGGCTCCACCCCACACCTAGTTTGTTGGTACAGACTAGTGAAGTGAAAGTTCGCGATTACTCAGACTTCATCGATATACGTTTTAGGCGCTATATTCCAACAATAAAATCAGTGCAGTCATACTTCTTGTGACCTTGGCAATACTTTCATGTTGGATATATCAAGACTACTACATAGGGATTGAATCAAAGTATAGTCTCTAACAATAATTACAAGCTCATATATTGGTAGTTAACCATAATTCTCATCTCGATGAACAAGTTAATTCAACATATAAGATTTCTATTGACAAGATTATGCAATTTTTTGTGAACATGTCAATTATGCAAAAGTATGACAATGCATCAAAATCAAATACAAGTTGGAAACACGTTAAGACCATCCTTACGTATTCGTTCACTCACTTAGTTGTATCACAAAAATTCAATCACATTTAAATCACCAATACTTCTTCAAGATTTAACAATTCATAATAGGCGTAGTAGTGTAGTACTTACGGAATATAAATGAAGAACAAAGAAGTACTTACTTGATTTGATGACTTTGAATGATGTTCTTGTGAAGTAAAAGAGCAAAAGGAAAATTTTTGAGAGGATTTGGAGACTATAGGCGGAGCTTATGCTAGGTTTGCAATGTGTTTTTGGTCTAAGACTAAGTCTCTTATTTATATGACAAGCTTGGGTCGGGTTTTGATCCATTTAAAATCGGTTTTGGAGACAAGAAGTGACCATAGGCTTGCTTTGCCTATGCTTGGCATAGGCGGCGCCTTTTGCATAGCATTGTTGAGCATAGGCGCCTATGCCATAGCATATGAGATTCAGAGACAAAAGGCATTGGCATAGGAGGCGCCTATGCTATGGCATACTTGGGCATGGGCGGCGCCTATGCTATAGCACACTAGATTCTGAGAGCTTAGGCCATAGCATAGGCCTTGCCTTGTTCGTGGCCTAGTTTTACATAGGCCTAGCCTTGTTCGTTGCCTATATTTTCATAAGCAATGCCCAATCCATAGCCTTTTGCTTCTTCATTCCTAACTTACCACCTTTAACATACAATACTTCGAAATCAAAATTTGAAACCAATCTCCTCGTTTACGCCTCTTGCACCTACACTTGCTTAAAAATAACAAAAACGATTAGAACGATGGGTTGCCTCCCATCAAGAGCCTTAGTTTTGGTTGTGGCACGACTCTTCTTTTTGGATTTTTATTTATCAAAAGCAAACACATAATAGAACGAAAGAAAGACAAAAAATGAAAAACGCTGGGTTGCCTCCCATCTAGCGCTTGATTTATTGTTGCGGCACGACATAGTTACCTCGAGTACTTAAACTTCATCGAGAAAAGTGATGGACATATAGTTTATTGATTCAAGAAGACCGATATATGGTTTTACTCATTGTCCATTAACCTTAAAAACAACTCCATTATTGTCCTCCAACTCAACTACTCCAGACGAGTAGACTTGGCTAATTTTGTACGGACCAGAAAACTTGGATTTTAACTTACCTGGGAATAGTTTCAGTCGGGAATTGAAAACTAGTACCATATCACCCTTTTGGAAGTTTCGTTGAACAATCCACTGATCATGATACTTTTTTATTCGCTCCTTTTAGAGGTCCGATCTCTCATAAGCATGTATATGAAATTCATCCATCTCGTTCAGTTGCTCCAACCTCAGATTCATGGCATCATCCCAATTCAAATTTAGCCGCTTCAAAGCCCACAATGCCTTATGCTCAAGCTCAATGGGCAAGTGACATGCCTTCCCATAAACTAGTTGGTAAGGGGACATATCAATTGGTGTTTTGAACGCAGGTCTATATGCCCATAGTGCATCGTCCAGCTTCCGAGACCAATCTTTCCTGTTAGCATTTACCGTCTTAGCAAGGATTTGCTTGATCTCTCGATTGGAAACCTCTACTTGTCCACTAGTTTGTGGGTGATAAGGTGTGGCTGCCTTATGTTGCTTGACACCATATTTTGTCAACACGGATTTGAATAGCTTATTGCAAAAGTGAGATCCTCCATCGCTTATAATAGTACGTGGTACTCCAAAGCGAGAGAAGATATTCCTCTTCAAGAATGCTACAACACGCTTTCCCTCATTGTTGGACAATGCTAGTACTTCAACCCATTTTGACACATAATCTACAGCGACTAGGATGTATTTCATTCCAAACGAACTTATAAATGGACCCATGAAATCAATACCCCATACATCAAAGAGCTCTACTTCAAGAATTTTCGACATGGGCATCTCATAGTGTTTCGAAATAGCACCTTGTCTCTGACATTGGTCGCATCTTATCACAAATTCGTAGGCATCTCTAAATATCGACGGCCAATAATATCCACTTTGTAATACCTTTCTTGCTGTTGATTACCTGCGTGATGTCCCCCAACTTGGGAAGTGTGACATGCTTCTAATATATTAGGCACCTCTACATGGGATATGCATCACCTGATGACACCATCCGCGCATCGATGAAACAAATATGGCTCATCCCAAAAGTAGTGTTTTACATCATGCATGAACTTCCTCTTTTGATGGAAAGATAGATTTGCAGGTATCACATTACTCATCATAAAATTCGCAAAGTTGGCATACCATGGTAACTCTTCCATTATTGTCGCTAAGATCTCCTCGTCCAGGAATGCATCATCAATCTCTATTTCAGGTTGCACTATATGTTCCTTTTCGATTCTAGATAGATGATCAGCCACTTGGTTCTCGCAACCTCTTCTATATTTTACCTCAAAATCAAATTCTTGTAGTAGCAATACCCATCGAATTAGCCTCGGCTTTGCATCCTTCTTCGTCATCAGGTATCTCAGGGTTGTATGATTAGTATGAACTACCACTTTGGTTCCCAACAAGTAAGCACGAAACTTCTCAAAAGCGTACACAACCGCTAGGAGCTCTTGTTCTATGACAGTATAGTTCTTTTGGGATTCGTTCAGGACCTTTCTAGCATAGTATATATGATGGAATAACTTCTCCCTTCTCTGGCTAAGTACAACACCCAAAGAAACCCCTCTAGCATCACACATGACTTCAAACGGTAGGGACCAATCTGGTGCTACCATGATAAGAGCTTCAATTAGCTTCTCTTTGAGGCATTCGAATGCCTTTAAACAATCTTCATTGAAGTCAAACTTTGCATCTTTCTCTAAAAGTTTGCATAATGGACTGGCAATTTTGGAGAAATCTTTGATAAACCGCCGACAGAAACCTGCATTCCCGAGGAAACTATGAACTCCCTTCTTGGAAATTGTAGGTGGTAGCTTCTAGATAACTTCAATTTTAGCTCGATCAACCTCAATTCCTCTTTTGAAGATTTTATGCCCAAGAAAAATACCTTATTTAACCATAAAGTGGCATTTCTCCCAATTCAGCACTAGGTTGAATTCTACACATCTTTGCAACGCCATGCTTAGGTTTGCCAAGCATGATTCAAACGTCTTGCCCACAACTGAAAAATCGTCCATGAATACCTCCAAAGTTTCTTCAACCATATCAGAAAAAATGGACATTATACAATGCTGAAAGGTGGCTGGTACGTTACATAGCCCGAATGGCATACGTTTAAAGGTAAAAGTACCATATGGGCATATGAACGTTGTCTTCTCTTAGTCTTCGGGGGCAATACATATCTGATTATAGCCAGAATAACCGTCTAAGAAATGAAACCATCCTTTTCCCACTAATCGGTCGAGCATTTGGTCCATGAATGGCATTGGAAAGTGATCTTTGAGTGTCCATGAATTCAGCTTTTGGTAGTCCATACATACTCTCCATCCGGTGATGGGTCTGAGTGGAATAAGCTCATTCTTCTCATTTGCAACTACCGTCATGCCTCCTTTCTTGGGAACACATTGTACCGGGCTTATCCATGTATTGTCAGAGATTGGATACACTACCCCCGCATCTAACCACTTAATAATTTCTTTCTTCACCACTTCTTACATAGGTGGATTTAGACGCCTTTGATGCTCAATAGTGGGTGTGCAATGTTCTTCAAGCGGAATCTTGTGTGTACAAATCCCAGGTGGAATACCAATAATATCAGCGATGGTCCAACCAATGGCTCTTATATACTTCCGTAGAATAGCAATGAGAGTTGCAACTTGCCACTCACCCAAATCTGCCACCACAATGATCGGAAGTGTGTTTTCTCTTCCTAAGAATGCATACTTTAAATGGCTAGGTAGCACTTTCAATTCTAACATGGGTGGCTCTTCAATAGATGGTTTAGCTGGTGGTGTGGGTCGATTTTTGAGATCAAGGTCCAGCTTTTTGGGAGCATGAGGATATGACCCAAATCCTATTAGAGCATCAATATTCTCTTCATAATTTTCAGCATCCTTATGCTCAACTTTCATGAGCACAACCGCCAATGGGTCATAAATAATTTGCTCCTCTTCAAGTAATTCTTTATCATCATCAAAGTAAATATCAGCCACCGAGAATACATTCAGCTCTATGGGTTGCTTCATTGATTTGCACATATCAAAGGGAACTACTTCGTCATTTATTCGGAATAAAAGCTCATTATCTCTTAAATCAATAAGCACACTTTCTGTTGCAAGAAAAGGGCGCCCCAAGATTATGGGAACTTCTGATTCTGCCTCATAATCGAAAATAACGAAGTCTGCCGGAAAGATGAATGAAGAAACCTTCACCAACACATCACATAAAATACCAACAGGTCATTTTACCGACCTATCCGCCATTACGAGCCTCATATTGGTTCGGGTAGGATCACCCAACCCCAACTTTTTGTAAATGGATAATGGCATCAAATTGATTCTGGATCCTAAGTCGCATAATGCCTTGGCAAAATTCAAAGATCCAACGGTGCAAGGAATAGTGAAAGCACCGGGGTCAGCCTTCTTCTGAACTAGTGATCGGGTAGCAATTGCGCTGCAATGATGAACAGTATCTTTTAACTCAATGCTTGCAGCACGCTTCTTTGTCAAAACATCCTTCATAAACTTTGCATACCCAGGCATTTTTTCTAGTGCCTTCACCAACAGAACATTAATGGTCAGCTGCTTTAACATCGTCATGAATTTGCTGAACCGTGTATCATCCGCAACCTTCTTCAATCTTTGAGGAAAAGGTGGTGGTGGAAGTGGAATTTTTTTCTCCACAGCTTTCTTCTCCTCTTGCTTCCATATTTCAGTCTTTTCAGGCTGCAACATACTCGGTGTGACATCATGGACGTCGTGGTCGGCTTCTACGGCGTTCTCACCATTAGCCATATCATCGTTGTCAGCTACCTCGTCAACCACTTGCTTGCCTTTGGAAGAATTTTCCAGCACCTTACCACTTAGAGTAGTAATACCCATACATGATCCATCATTCCTTGGATTTTGCATAGTGTCGCTAGGTAAGGTGTCAGCCTTTCTTTGATTGAGTGCTGCTGAAAGTTGGCTCAATTGCTGTTCTATTTGTTTTATTGAAGTGGAATGTGAGTCAACCAATTATTTCATTGAGAACAAGTCATTTATTACCTCCGTTACTCCCGCGCTGGTTGCCTCCACTCTTTTCAACAATTTAACCATCATATCTTCCATATTTCCAGAGCCAGATGTAGTGGTGCCACGTCTTCCTGGGGGAACGTACAAACCACTCTTATCATTCTTGTTAATCCAACTACCTTGGTCCTTGTTTCCAGATTTATCATAATAGTTTTGACCTTGGTTTCCTTGGGCATTGCCTCGGAAACCCCCCTGATTGTTCAAGTAGTTGGCTTCTTCTTCAGAATCGGATTCGTCTCTTCCTTTCAATGCAACAGCTTTGACTTTTCTGGTCTTCCCTGATAATAGATACTTGGTAAGAAGATCCACTTGTGTTTTTAGGTGCGCCATATCTTGATCACGTTCTTCATCTCTTCTCCTTTGTTCCACAGTCATGCTAATAGATAAAGTGGGGCTTGCTACCTCAGAATCCCTGGTATGCCAAGATCTACTTTGCTTTGTCATCCGATCTATCATATTGCTTGCCTTCCCAAAGTTGAGGTCCATAAATGATCCTCCGGCCGCATTATCCACTACCTGTTTAGTTATTGAATTCAAGGATCTGTATAGTATCTCCATTAAGTGGACATTGGTCATATGATGGTTTGGGCACCGCATAAGCTTTTTCTTGAACCTCTCCCATGTTTCATGAAGAGCTTTGGTTGAAAGTTATCTAAAGTTGTTGATTTCATCTCTCAATTATGCTCTTTTGGATAGTGGAAAGAATCTTTCTAGGAAAGCGTCTCTCAATTGCCTCCAATTTGTAATAGACTCAGGAGTTAGACCATTCAACCATAGAGTTGCCTCCCCAGACAGAGACAATAGAAATAAGCGTAATCGAATTGCATTCTGACCAACGCCAGGATTGTCGAATGACTTGCATGTAGAAATAAAGTTAATCAGATGCATATTTGGATCATCGCCTGCTAGTCCACCAAATAATCCCTTGAGTTGCAATAACTGAATCATAGTGCTTTTGATGTTGAACTTGGATCCAGGTTCCAATAGTAGAGTAATAATGGCTCCTGTGGCTCCGGCTCCATCAAGATCATCATCATCATTGTGAAAGCAGGTTGTACAGGTCGGCGTTCATGCCTAAACCTTGCTTGACGATCTGTTCTATTGGCAGGTGTTATTATCTCAGCATCACTCCTAGGTTTTAGTAACTCGTCATCACCTAGATCCACATCTTCAGGATTTGTCGCTCGCCCAGGGTTATCAATATTCTGTTGATGTACTTGAGCGGCGGCTAGAGCAGCTAGTCTCGCCTGTTCCTGTTGAGCAGAATCCTTTTAATTTCGTGTTGTGCCTCTATTCTGCCAATATGTTGTGGTTCAGGATTGATAGTTAATAACGGTTGACCAGAACTTCGAGTATGGGGCATGCACTGAATAAAAACCAACATAAAACAAAAACAAAAACTAAAAGTAAAAGTACCAGAATCTTTGACCAAAGGGTCTAGTAATTATCACAAACTTAGTTGACAACCGTATTCCCCGGCAACGGTGCCAATTTTTGATAACGCTCAATCTATATCTCTCGTAAGAGTGTAAAGCGGTCGTTGTCAAATATATAACCCAACTGGATTGGGTATCGATCCCACAGAGAATAGCCGGTCACTAAGTAAGCAAGATTATTAGACTTTTGGTGTAAGTCTCGTAAAAAGGGGGGATTGTAACGTGCAATTGATGTGAACAAAATAATAGAGTAAAAACAGAAAATAGCAAAGTAAAAAGAAAGAATGTTTAGTAAGATGTTTTGCCAATGAGAATTGAGAGTTGGGGTTATGTCCACCTTCTGAGTTTACGTCTCTATTGGCTATGAGTTATGCGGAATTCAGACATGCATGTGCTTATAGACAATTGTATTCTATGGTAAATCCAAGCGTTTTTCGACCTAACAAGGACTATTTCACTTTAACTCTTTCGACCTTAAAGCGTATCTAACGGTACAAATTCTCCAAGAGGTTAATCCAGTTACGGCACTAACTTTTTAATAGGGGTTGGTGCCCTATTACCTTGACATTATCTCTTTTTCAGACATATAACTTTTCTTTCAAACAAGTTAATGCTATACTGGCGTATTCTAAGTGTTCGCAACCACAAAGAATTTAGATTAAGATGAAGAGAATAATGATATAAGCAGCATACGTGTCGCGAATTCACAAACTCATAGCAATAGATAGTATCTCATAAGGCTTCCATAACCCCAACAGAGAAGTTTAGCTACTCATGATTGCAACGGAAAACACAATAGCAATTATCATCATACCCAAAATAATCTCACGATAAGTATAGGGGTAAGAATGGCTTGAATTCCTTGCTGAGTAACGTTTCTCTTGTTGTGGAAATTAAGAATTAAATAGATGAAGAGAATAATAGTAAAAAGTAGAATTAATGGAAGAATTAGAAAGATTCGGAATTGAAGAATTAATTGAAAGGTAAGATGAATTGTAAAAATCTCTAGAAAGATGGGGTATTTATAATACCCATATCCTATTCCTACTAAGCTACTGCATTTCTTAACCCAATCATACTGGGTTACTGCATTATTATCCTAATCCTAATAAGTTACTGCTAGTCCCTAAAGTCTTTAGAATTGTTGTTTTTGCCCGGGACAGATTTTTCATGCGCCACTTTTGGTCCTTGGCGTCCAAGCTTTGCTTTTCTCCTTTCATGAAGCTTTCTTTGGCGTCAAGTTATCCATAAAATGCTGAATTATGCATCATTTATACCTGAAAATATGCTAATCACGTTTGTTAGCTCACTTATAGGAAAAAGGACTAAAAGTGCATGAATTATATAATTTGTCCTCAAAACTTAACTAAAATATGGGTGAAATATCGTGCTTTAGGCGTGTAAATTCTCCTATCATCAGGTACTAGTCGTATAATGTGGTACGGCTTAAGGACCGTAACTTGTATGTTTTGCATTGTGTTTTATGTCACTTAATATCCAAGGTATGAATTGGGCGTCTTACTAGTAGTATAATAGGTTACTAGAAATAAAGAGCCAAATCATATGATGCCCTAAGTCTTGTCCAAAGTATTCTAACCAAGGTATGGTTCAAAGGGTATTGGTCATATGTTAAGATATGAGTTGGCCCTTGTATGGTCATATGTTATTCAGTATTGAGGTCCAAGAGGATGCCTAAGGTACAAGAAAAGGGTACCACTCATAAACTAGGTTACGGTTTAAGGGATATGGTCAAACCCTTCTGTAGTCAGTTTTTTCAGCTTTTAAGCTGAGGAAATTTTATACATTGCCCACCACAAAACCCTTAAGTCCCCATGTATTATAACTTATTGTGGCCTCTCATAACATACTTAGAAAGATCAAAACACTCCAAAATCCCCTCTAAACTCTCTCGTGAAGATTGGGGGCTAGGGTTCTTTGAATGTGTTCATCTAGACACTCAAGATTCAAGTTTATTCCATGAATCTTCGTGAATAAGGCATGTGACTCTTCCCTCATTGTTATTTCTAAAATATCATATGTTTTGAAGAGTGATTATGATTCATAAATTGTGGTTTTGAAAACCAAAATTGAGGGTTTTCTTGCATATGATTGATTAATGTTAATTCTTGGTGTAACTTATTTTGGACATGTTCTTCGTGATGATTTGCACGTGTGGGTGCTTTATAATTAGGGTTTAGCAAAATAAGTCATGGGTAACCCAAAACTTGAAGGTTTTTACTTTGGTTTTGGTCTTGGTAAATGCATGTCATCAATGTGTTTGTGAAAATGTCTAAGAGAATGAACTAGTCATATGATAATGGTATTTTAAACTAAGGCATTGGCCTAATAATCATGAATGGTCGGTAAATGGTTTTTAAAGGTCTTGTTGGCCATTTAATGATTTAAATAGTAACCTTGGTGGTTTTAATTTGCTAAATAGGTTATAGTCCATAAACATTTACTTGATTCATGTCCTTGTTAGACAATGGATTCGAGTTCCTAAACTTTTAATTGAATAAGTGTCTTTGTTAGACAATGGGTTCGAGTCCCTAAACTTTGAATTGAATAAGTGACTTTGTTAGACAATGGGTTCGAGAACCAAAGTCAAATGAATAAATCGGTGATTGATAACGGTAATGGGATATGGTATACTTGCAAGTAGTGTTGTATGACGATAGCAATGAAGTGACTTTTGGTAAGAAATTAGCTAAATGTTTGTATGTATAATGATGATAAGAATTGGGCTTTCAAGAGGGTTGTGTATCCGAGTTATGAAGGTGTAGATTCTTAGGGATCAAAATAGGAAACCACGTTTGTCTACGTGGGGATTAAAATGGCTTGAGGTTCGAGCCTACTTGCTTAATTGACTGGGAGATTCAAAAGGTCAAAATGGCCCGAGGTTCAAGTCCTCTTGTTTAATATGATCTGGAGGTTCAAATCTTCCATAATATTTAATGTAGGAGGTTTGAGTTCCCTATGCGTATGTTTAAGATTATTCTCCAGTTTATCAAGATGCACAAACTCAACCAGGGGGTAAGAACTGGAACCCATATAGCCCATGGGTTTATCCAATAGGACAGCTAAGCTACACAACCCAGTCTAACATTTTAAAGGTTCATGTTAAACCTTGTTTTCTATCCCGGCATAATATTTATACATATATATGTATTGCATTAGTTATATGTAATGGTTGACTTGATTTGAACTATTGGTGTTATCTTATCCTTATCCTTGAGTTACATACTAGCTCCTTAACCACTAATCATATTTGATGTTGTATCCCCACACGATACAGGTGTTGGTCATACTATACCTCCTACTCAATGATTGAACTTGAGATCAGCTTATGTTGACTTGAAGTGATGAGCATCCCTACTCTTAAAGGTTCCATTTCTAGTCTTAGTTTCTTATGTTTTCATTGATTAGTCTTGGACATTGTTTTTGGCTAAGGTTGGAGGTATATCCTTATTGGATGTTGTTTTAATTTTGGATAGAGAATTTATGGAACTACTGTAAGTTGGTAGGGGTGGTGTTGGCAGTGATGTTAGTCGTGGTATTGGTATTGGTATTGGGACTGATACTATATAACTTTATTTAAATTATGATTGTTCCATTTTATCATGGTATGAATATGGATTTGGTTATTATTTTAGTATTGGTTATGGTTGTTGGTTGATATTAGATGGTTAGACTTGTTTGGGATAGCCATGGTCATAGACCTATCCCAAAAGCTTTGAGTTGATAGTTACTCTATCTTATTGTATGTTTAAAATTTATCCAACTTGGGGTATATGATTGGATGTTGGATTGGGTATCGAGGTGGTCTCTGGTCAGGTTCATGTTTCACTTGGGATGCCCACTATGGCAAGGCCGTGGTTTGGGTCATGTCAAAGTTGTATTGGAGCCTAGGTTTTGGTTTCATGGGGTATCACCAAAGTCGTGTCAAATAGAGTCTTACTTATGGGTGTGTTGTATACCACACTTATAATTAGGAAGCGATGAGGCATTTAGAAATGTTTTATTTTCTTGTTGTTCTATTTTGATCCATAGAGACTAAAGTCTTGAATATTTCTAGTTTATGTTTGTTCGTCTTTCGGATCATGCCTTCAAGGAAATCTGAAACTCATGGAAACTCTCTTATCCCTATTGATGACAATATGAAATGAGCTTATTCAACCCACAGGGTATAGACTCAGTCTAGGTTCACTGCTTCTGATCACCATCATGCAGTTTTACTGGTCCCTATTGATCCTTCTCTAGGTGGTGACACCTCTGCTCAGTTACCTCAGGGAAATATTTGAAATATAGAATTTTGCCATTTTATTTAGTTGTTTGCCATTTCAAATACATGGTCATCATAATAATAGTAGTCATGGAAGACAACGGACTAAGGAAGAGAGTTGAGAAAAATCTAGTTCTTACCCGTCGACTAGAGCCCCTTACCATAAGCCATTCTCTGAATGTAAATTTCAAAAAAGTAGTGGTCCTAGGGCATGACATGCCTAATACCAATCTAATAGAGCCTAGTTAGTTACATTCTATCCCTTTTGCTAATTTGTGGCAAGTTACATTGCAGGTTATATTGTGAAGGAAAGAATTGTTGCTTTAGTTATGGTCAGATTGGTCATATATAGTGGAATTATCCTTCTAGGATTGCTTTCGGGTCCAATAAGGTTATTGTTACCTCTTTATTATCTCCAGCACCAAAGGGTACCACTTTTGGCTCCGACGCTCGTCAGAACTACCTTAATGCTCTCAGTACTCACCAACAGTCCAAAGCATCTCCTGATATTATCCCTGGTAGGTTGAAACTCTTCTTTCATGATGTATATTATTTACTTTATCCAGGGTCTAACATCTCTCATGTGACCCTATTTATGACTGTGCATTTTATCTTTAGTCATGAGTTTATTCCTAGTCCTCTTCTGTATCTACCCTGGTTGGTAACTCTATGATTTCTAAAGGAGTCTATAGGGGGAGTGATATCTGTTAGTCGTAGAGAATCTCTTATGGATTTGATAGAAGCTATATATATTTAACTACGATGCCATAATAGGGATGGATTGGTTGTATTCATGTTCTACTTCCTCAAATTATCGGACCCATAAGGTATTGTTTAAATTCTCAAATGAGCCGGTCATTATATAGGAAAGGGATTCTTTAGTGCCTAAAGAAAAGTTTATCTCATGTCTTAGATCTTAAAGGTTGATTTCCAAAGGGTATTTGTTTCATTTGGTTCAGGTTAAAGATTTTAACATGGAAAGTCCTTCTCTAAAAAACTTTTCCTATGGTTAATGCATTTCCTGAGGTTTTCCCTGATGATCATACTAGTGTTCCTCCTGATAGGGAAATTGATTTTGGGATTGATTTTATTCCAGACACTCATCCTAGTTCTATCCCCTCTATAAAATGGACTCTTGTTAAAGGTTTTATCCATCCTAGTCTGTCCCCATGGGGTGTACTGGTGTTGTTCGTGCATAAGAAATATGGGTTTCTTTGGATATTTACAAGTTGTTAGTAATTGGATGATATATATAGAATAATCTATCTATTGGGTAGACTAGTGTGTGTTGTAGTTGTTTTGTGGGTGATACTTGATCGTTGTTAGATGCTAAGTTTGAGATTTTGATGCTAATTGTAGTGATAGGAATGTTAATTTGAGAATAGTGATACAAAGTTCAAGGAAGTGAATGAGTATGGTTGTGAAATATGTAAGAGAGCTTAGGTGATGCCTTGTAAAATAGCAGGATATGTAATTAGGGATTAGGTAGGAGGTCTAAGTGTTGAAGTAGAAGTGGTGGCTAAATTATTAGATGGATAAGAGCCTTGGGTAGAAAGAGTAATGTCTACTCAGTTCCGAGCTAAGGGTGTCGTGTATGTCTAGCTTATGCCCATTAAGATTTCTTAGCATGGGAAGTCTAGGGAATTGTTATCTGATGTTAGGTAGAGCCAAAGTGGGGAAGAAGTAGATAACCGATGTGAACTCTTGATATGGGTTCAAAACTTGTCAAGGAATAGGGATATGATATTAAAGGAGTAATGTTAGTGATCTAAGAATTGAAAATGAAGTGTTTAGAGTCATATATATTTATACCCTCTAATTAATGGTAGTAAAGTGATAATTATAAAGGTTACTAGATCTTTGGTGAGGTAGACTGTGCAACGAGCATAGAAAAGGTAGGCTTCAGCGTTGTGAATCAAAGATATACCAATTATGGTGTTGAGTAGTTAAAACCTTAATGGGATATGGTGTTTGACTGTAATGATGGGGCAGAATAGTATTTTTGAAGGATGTAAGAAATAGAGCCTCGTGGCCTAAGTTAAGCTCTTTTAGCTTTGAATAGTCTTAAGAATGGGAGCAATGTATAGATTGACTCAAGCTCTAGTAGTAGTGTATCTGTAGGGAATCATAAGGTTGAATTGGTAAGGCGTGGTATTTGTAGCTGATTTTGTAGGTTAAGGACTGAAGGTGAATATGATTTGAGATAGTATTAAGACCGTCCAAGGTCATCAAAAGTGTTATGCAGACATGAGGCAAAGGGACTTAGAGTTTGAGGTTGGGGATTGGATGTTCTTAAAGGTGTCTCCCATGAAGGGAGTATTGAGTTTTTATAAGGAGGGAAAGTTGAGACTTCATTATATTGGTCCATACTTGTCGGTGGAGAAGGTTGGTAATGTTGCCTTCTAGTTTGAGCTTCATTCTTTCGATTTTCTATGTACCTATGCTAAGAAACTGTGTAGATGACCCTTTATTGGTTATTCTTTTGGAAAGGTTGGGTATCCTGGATTCCTGATTTTATGAGGTAGTCCTGATAAACATCTCATATCAGGAAGTTCATCGGTTGGGAAAGAAAGGTTTGGCTTCGAAAAAAATTCCATGGCAAACCTAAAAGTCCAAGGAAACTACTTGGGAAGTGGAGAAGGATATGAAGTCCAAGTATCCACACATGTTCCCTATTCTGGATATTCATGCAGAAGGTATGTGTTCTTCATCATATCTTTGCTTTCTAACTTAGTGAAAGGATAGATTGATTCCTGGTATCTTTGTTTTCTAACTTGGTTAAAGGTTAGTTTGATGTGTAACAATGTTTAAAATCATGCTTGTGCTTGCTTTTACACGTCATTCAAGGACGAATGATCCAAGTGGGATGATTGAAACATGTTGGGTTTTTTACCCTTAGAAAATTTGACTTTGAGCTTACTGGACATCATACGACTTGGGATACTATTTGTATGTTGTGGTATTAGACAATGGCTCATCAATAGGCTGCTTCTCTACAAATAAGTCTTTCTCATTCTCATAACAAGCATCATTTACAGAGAACACATTCATATCGTTGGGCTGCTTCATTGCTTTGCATACATCAAAACGGACCACTTAATCATTCAACCGAAATAAAAGCTCATTAACTCTCATATCAATAAGCACACTTCCAGTTGCGAGGAAATGGCATCCCAAGATTATGGGAACTTCAGAGTCCACCTCACAATCCAGAATAACGAAGTTTGCAGGAAAGATGAAGAAAGAAACCTTCACCAACACATCATTCAAGATACCCACAGGTCGTTTTACCAACCTATCAGCCATTACGAGCCTCATATTAGTTGGTGTAGGATCGCCTAACCCCAACTTCCTGTAGACGGATAGTGGCATCAAATTGATGCTAGCACCCAGATCACACAATACCTTAGCAAAATCCAATGATCCAATTGTGCAAGGAATAGTAAAAGCACTAGGGTCTGCCTTCTTTTGAACTAACGATCTTATGGCAATCGCACTACAATGATGAACCTCATCTACCAAGTCATAACTTATTGCCCGTTTCTTTGTCAAAAGGTCCTTCATGAATTTAGCGTATCCGGGCATTTGCTCTAGCGCTTCCACCAAAGGAACATTAATGGTCAGCTGCTTCAACATCGTCATGAATTTGCTGAACCTAGTGTCATCATCCCTCTTCTTCAGCCTCTGCAGAAAAGGTGGTGGTGGAAGGGGAATTGTTTTCTCCACCACTTTCTTTTTATCTTGCTTTTGATTATCGACCTTTTCAGGAGTGTGGTCAGCCTTTTTCTTCAGTCTTTAAGGAAAAGGTGGTGGTGGAAGGGGAATAGTTTTCTCCACCACTTTCTTTTTATCTTGCTTCCAACTATCAATCTTTTTAGGCTGCAGACGTCTAGGGGTGACGTCAAGAACACACTCTTCAGCTTCTTTGGCCTCTTCACATTCTGCATCAATAATACTATCCGCTATATCATCACCCACCTACTTTTCTTTGGATGGACTGTCCAACACTTTACCAAAACGGGTAGTAATAGCCATACACGATGCATCATTCCTTGGATTTTGCACTGTGTCGCTAGGTAGCGTTCCAGCTTTCCTTTGGTTGAATGCTGCTGAAAGTTAACTCAATTGCTGCTCCAGCTACTTTATTGAAGTGAAATGCGAGTTAACCAACTGATTCATTCAAGACAAATCGTTCTTCACCTTAGTTACGCCCATATTGGTTTTCTCCACTCCTTTCAGCAGTTTGGCCATCATATCTTCCATAGACATCTTCCCCAAACTAGATTTCACGGCCTCACGATTTCAAGGAGGAATATACAAACAACTCCTTTCAGTATGATTCTTCCAACTATCTTGATCGTTGTCCTTCTATCCAGATTTATCATAATAGTTCTGACCTTGGTTTCCTTGGGTATTGCCTTGGAAACCCCCCTGATTGTTCAAGTAGTTGGCTTCTTCTTCAGAATCAGATTCGTCTCTTCCTTTTGACGCAACTGCTTTGACTTTTTCGGTCTTCTATGATAATAGATGCTTTGTAAGAAGATCCATCTGTGTTTTCATGTGCGCCATATCTTAATCACGTTCTTCTTCTCTTCTCTTTTGTTCTGCAGTCATGCCACTAGATACAGTGGGGCTTGCTACCTCAGAATCCTTGGTATGCTAAGCTCTACTTTGCTTCGTCATCCTGTCTAGTATATCGCTTGACTGAACAAAGGTGAGGTCCATAAATGATCCTCCAGCCACATTATCCACTACCGGTTTAGTAATTGAATTCAAGGATCTGTATAGTATCTCGATCAGGTGGACATTGGTCATATGATGATTTGGGCACCGCATAAGCTTCGTCTTGAACCTCTCCCATGTTTCATGGAGAGTTTCAGTTGGAAGTTGTCGAAAATTGGTGATCGCATCTCTCAATTGTGCTCTTTTGGATGGCGGAAAGAATCTTTTTAGGAAAGCGTCTTTCAATTGCCTCCAATTAGTGATGGAATCAGGAGTCATCCCATTCAACCATAGAGTTGCCTCCCCAGATTGAGACAATAGAAATAGGCGTAGCCAAATTGCATTCTGTCCAACTCCTGGATTGTCGACTGACTTGCATGTAGAGATAAAATTAATTAGATGCATATTTGGATCATCGCCTACAAGTCCACCAAATAACCCCTTGAGCTGCAATAATTGAATCATGGTGCTAGTGATGTTAAACTTGGCTTCGGGAGCCAAGGGTGGAGGAATAATAGCTCTTGTGGCACCAGCCTCATCCAAATCATCATCATCGTTATCAAAAGAGATATACAACTCGGCAATCAGGTCTCAATCTAGCTTGACGATCTCTCCTCTACATGGGTGTCGCCACCTCAGTAGTATGCTGTGGGTTTAGTATCTCCTCATCGCCCAGGTCCTCATCATTAGGATTTGATGCACGACCTGGGTTATCAATATTCTGTTGATGCACTTGAGCAGCTGCCAATGCAGCTAACCTAGCCTGCTCATGTTGAGTAGCCATTCTTTTAATGTCACGTTGTGCATCCATTCTGTCAGCAGAACCTGAATAAAACAAAAACAACAACTAAAAGTAAAATCTGAGAATCTTTGACCAAAGGGTCTAGTAATTATCACAAACTTAGTTGACAACCGTATTCCCCAGCAATGGCGCCAAAATTTGATAACGCTCAAACTACAACTTTCGTAAGACTGTAAGCGGACGCTGTCAAATATAAAACCCAACTGGGTTGGGTGTCGAATCCCACAGAGAATACTTGGTCACTAATTAAGCAACGTTTATTTGACTTTTGCTGAAAGTTTCATTAAAATGGGGGATTGTAGCGTGCAAATAATGTAAACAAAATAGTAAAGTAAAAACAGAAAATAGAAGGGTAAAACAGAGTACTTGGTAGGTTTTAATCAATGAGAATTGAGAGTTAGGGTTATGTCCATCTTAAGAGTTATACATATCTATTGGCTATGAGTTATGCGGAATTCAGACATGCATGCGCTTATAGAGAATCGTATTCTATGTTAAATCCAGGCGTCTTTCGACCATCAAGATTTATTTCACTTTAACTCTTTCGAGCTTAAAGCGTATCTAACAGTACAAATTCTCAAAGAGGTTAATCCAGTTACGGCACTAACATTTTAATAGGGGTTGGTGCCCTATTACCTTGACATTATCTCTTTTCCAGACATGTAACTTTTCTTTCGAACAAGTTAATGCTATACTGGCATATTCTATATGTTTCCAACCACAAGAATTTAAATTAAGATGAAGAGAATAATGATATAAGCAGCATACGTGTCAAGAATTCACAAACTCATAGTAATAGATAGTATCTCATAAGGCTTCCATAACCCTAAAAATGAAGTTTACCTACTCATGATTGCAACTGAGATCACAATAAACATCATCATGATCTCACGTTGGTCACAAGGGTCGTGCTTTCTCTGTCAGAAAGTGTAACGTGAATTAGGATCACACGTTGAATGAAAAAGTCTTGAATTAATTAATGAGTTAATAAGAATTTATTAGAATGGGAAGAGTAGAAGGGGGAATAAGAAGACAATGCTGAAAAGTTTCAGCAAAATAGGGTTTATATAACATCCATATCCTATTCCTACTAAGCTACTGCATTACTTATCCTAATCCTACTAGGTTACTGTATTCCTTATCCTAATCCTACTATGTTACTGCTGGTCCTCAAGTCTTTGTAAATTCTATTTTTGCTCGTGACAAGTTATCCATGCATCACTTTCAGTCCATAGGCGTCCAAACGCTGCTTTCCTTCTTTTGTGAAGCTTCCTTTGGCATCAAGTTATCCATAAAATGCTGAAATCTTCATCATTTATACCTGAAAACTTGCTAATCATGTTTGTTAGCTCACTTATAGGAAAAAGGACTAAAAGTGCAGGAATTATATATTTTGTTCTTAAAACTTAGCTAAAATATGGGTAAATTAAAGTACTTTAGGCGTGTAAATACGCTTATCATCAATAACTGTCAAGACATTATACTAATAATTTAAACCGGTTTTATAACTGACATAAATCACCTCTCAATGTCAGACTTAAATCGAAAATTATATTATCATTTGCCAAACAAGAACCAAAACTCATAGTATGAATAATTTTTGAATCAAGTCGGTTATAATAGCATAAATTGTCAGACTTTAATCGATACTAATACCATCATTCAAGTACCAATATAGAATAAAGAATGATGTATTTAAACCTCCCCAGACTAAATAATGTAATTACAGTAATGCATAAGGCCTATTGAGTCTACCAAGATCTAATAAAAATCTTAGCATGATGAAATGGAGGGAGCCACTTCTAGCCCTGATAATCCATTAAAACTCTACCCGAACTAGACTAGGATGTCAAATTTCACTACAAGATACTAAATAAGTCTCATTGGGTCCAAAGATAGCAATTCTACCATAAGAATGAGTGGTTAAGTCAATGACGCCTAATTTATAGCTTCTAATCAATTAAATCATCCAATTCACACTAGATGTAACTCCAAGTCCTAATTCCTAATCCAAATCTAACATCATATCATATAAATACTACAATTTAATACAATCTAGGAGAAAGATAAATCTAGCCTACTTGTACGCCAAAGAAAGTTTAGTGAAGGCTGCTAAATGGATGATTTCCCCTTTCGAGAAGATTCCCATAATGCCACACTAACAATATGGTAATATACTCATCAATACAAGAACAATGGTACCCATATTACAATATTATGCTTTAGGTCCAAAATCGAGCCAAAATCCCACGTGGGGCCCGCTTGTAAAATCATACTTCCAAAATCATCAAATCTTCCATAAATGCTCAAGAAATATTTACCCTCAAGAATGGGTAATTTCTGAGCTTCAACGATGTGTCAATCTACTCAACAAGAATCTAGAAATTTTAGGAATAAATTGAAGAATTAACCAAGAATTCAACAGTAACTTACCAAGCTCTCAAGGAGAAAACAAGT
This sequence comes from Capsicum baccatum var. pendulum, assembly GCA_030864225.1. Lineage (NCBI taxonomy): Eukaryota > Viridiplantae > Streptophyta > Magnoliopsida > Solanales > Solanaceae > Capsicum > Capsicum baccatum. The sequence goes on from CM061560.1 coordinate 167,749,892, forward strand.
GATCCAAGCTAACAAATACCCCAAAATTTCCTTATGAAGCCTCTACCAATTTTTCACTCTCTAGGGATCCAAGCTCTAGAGACTTGTGAAAAATGGGGAGAAAATTAGGAAAAAAAGGCATTTAATGGCCTTCTAGGTGCCGCTTAAGCATCTACTTAATTGCTTTAGTGGTCACTGCTAAAGCAGCCTAGTATCGCTAAAGTTGTACCCGCTAACTTGGCCTTCTACTAAAGAGAATAGGCTGGTGCTAAAGTGTCTCGATTGGGAAAGCCATTACTGCTAAAGTGATCATCTGGCCACTAAAGTAGCCTCTTTTAAATTGACCAAAGAGACACTTTAGTGGATACATCAGTTGAAACTTTCAAAAAAAAATACAAGTTTCCACTAAACCATCGAGATTCATTCAAAATTCCATAAATATAAATAAACTATGATACCCTATCAAATTCGACATTTGGACTTAGTGGTGTAGTTAAAATTTCCATCTGAGTTCATTTGGATGAAATGTTAGCTCCTCAACTATGGTCCATCTTCATAAATTTCTGACTAATAGCCTAAAATGAGTTCGAAAGCCTTTGGACTAAAATCAAAGGTCTCCCTAGCCTAAAATCAACATTTTGATGTAGATGGATCCGTCAAAATTAGACTACGAGGTTGTTAGACTAAAGTTCTCACCTAAAATCCAATTTTTTTATAGAGACTTTAAAATAAGGAATTGGCTCTCAAATCAAACGAACTGTCCGGTAACTAAAGTATCAGCTCCAACAAGTCTTAAATGACTTCTAAAAGCTATAGGAAATCTCCAAATAGAAAAAAAAATGTTTGGAAATGTAGAAAATGACCTGGAGGATCATGACAATATCAACTAAAAAAAGAACTTTTATTTGTGAAAGTAAAAGGTAAGAATGTACTTAAAGACTCAAACAAGTGAGGATATTGGGCCAGTGTCTCGCTCTCGATCTCCTACGTAGCCTAGTCTATTGGGCGGTGTCTCTACTAAACCTTAACCACTAGAATTTCCCTATAACACAACCTCCTCACATCTCTAGCTAATATGAACACTAACTCTTCCACAAAAATCAATCTCTCATTTAACTGAATGGAGTCCCATTGAAGCACATGAGACTCATCGAGAATGTAATGTTACAATATAAAAACATAGAAAACTAGAAGAACAACAACAAATTTTGTGGGCAAGGTTAACTTAGAAAATATCTCTCCAATTGTGCAAAGGATTTAAAAAGGTCCAATGTATCTGGGACTGAGCTTGACTTTCCTCCAAAACTCATGACACCCTTTATGGGTGATACTCAAACGAATACCCAATCTCTAGCTCCAAATATGTAGGCATGAAGTCTATGATCTGCATAAGTCTTCTTCCTACTCTCAGCTACCCTTTATCTATATTAAATCACCCTAATTCTATCTAACAAATCCTAAAGTTAGTTAGTGTCATGGGGCCTAACCTTGGAGGTCTTGAACCATCCAACTAGAGATCGATAACGCCTACCATATAAATTTCTCAAATAGGGCCATATTAATAATTAAATGTTAGATATTATTAAATATGAACTCTACTAATTTTAAGTGTTGTTCTCACTGACCTCCAAAATCTGTAACACCAGCTCAAAGTATATCCTTGATATCCTAAATAGTCCACTCCAATTGCCTATTGGTTTGAGGGTGAAAAGATGTTCTAATATCCACCTGAGTAGATTTTGATGCAAATATGTCCCATTTATTTTGTGATTTCCATTTTCATCTTTTGGGAATATGATGGTTTATGTAGTTATCAAGCAGCTAACCATGCAATCTCGTGATAAATTTGAGGTGTTTAATGTGTATAATATAATGAAGTTGCCAACTATATATGATGAAATTTTTTCCATCATAGTGATAGATCTTGAGTTGGAGCTCCCACTTATCACTTCTAAGGATCTCTTAGAGCATGATTTGATGGGATATGACATCTTTGGGTATATATAGGCAAATGAGATAGTTAATATTATAGGTACGAAAATAATTATGATTCATAAGGGAAATTTGAGCCACAAAATAGAACATTCCCAATGGTTTTAGTTGTAGTTGTTGTTTGTTTTTGATTGTTTCAATTGCTTTTATAGTCGGTGTAGATGACCCAACTCTCCTTGAAAAGGTCTTCGAAAGATAAAAGTTAATATCAAGCTCTAATCTAAGATAATAGATACAAGTACTCCATACAGGAAAACTATCTCATGAACATAGATACGGGAAAACCTCTCGACACTAAAAGACATATGGTAATGAAATATTCCAATTTGGTCAACCCATTTAAAATAACCAAAATACCATTCGAACCACCTGAGATGCGAGGCAAACCATTGATGAAATCCATGGTGATGCACTCCCATTTAAACTCAAGAATGGTAATTCTCTAAACTAAGCACCAAGCCTCTACCTATAGCCAACATATGCAATTAGCAAAAAAATCTTCCATATCTTTCTTCATGCCATTTACCAATAATGCTACCTCAAAAATTTATACATCTTAAATATAACATAGTGAATAAAATATCTTGAGTTGTGAGCCTCGCATAGTATAGACTAAATCAAGTATCCAAACATCAGTACATAAATGTGGCCATCATTCCATAGGATACCCTCAAAATGAATGGTAGCCTTCATAGACTCACCACTTAAAACCTTATAATGGATGATATAAGGTCTTATATCCTTAAACTAATGACTTTGATTCTTTTCAAGTAAGGTAGATTTTGGGCTCATATGACACACGTGGTCGTGCAAGTAATAAAATATCCCTTTTAAGCAAAATATCAAACCCATAGGGGCTTATGATTAGCAATAATCAAATTCTAATGTTACTAAGAAGATTAAACAAGTGCAAATCATAACTATGTAGGGTTCAAGTTTGAGAACTGAAAGTAACGATTGACAATAAGAGATTAGAAAGTTTTGGAGACAATAATGAAGAGAAATGTAAGACCCGTCAAAATTTCAACCATTTAATTTTTGACCCTTCCACATACATAATATCGATTTTTGATTTGAACTATGTTTAGATATGTTAATAGGGTGATTTGGGAAAGTTTTAGAATTTTTGAAAGGGGTTTGGGGTCATTTTAGGACCTCGAGGTAGTGAGGTTCTGCGATATTGACGTGCCACAGAGGTCAAACTCCACGATGAGGGCGTGGAACAGAGTCTAACCTATGCGATAAGGTCGTGCCGTGCTGTTATATTAAAATTCATCTAATTTTATTTATTTTTTTACTTGGGGGAGGGTCTTTTGGTATTTTTACCCCTTTCATGACCTTCTAACATAAAATAACTCCATTATCTTCAATTTTCAAAGATCAAATCATTCTCTTTCTCTTCAAACTCAAAACCCAAGAACATTGTAGGGTTTTACAGTAAATTCATCATCTGAGCTCCAAACTTCAAATTGTCTTTTATTCCTTGTGTATTTCAGGCATGTATCTCATTCCCTAACATTAATTTTATATTTGTGGCATTTATTTACTCATTATCCATATGATTTAAATTGATGGGTTTGAATTTAGATTGAGAGGTTTTGATTGATATCACTTGAATTACTTTTTCCATCTTTTAAATTGATGATTTATGCTCTATTTTTATGGTTTTTGGACTGAATGAGTGCTTTGTTTTTTAAATTACAATGGGTAACATGGGTTTTCCTAAATTGATGACTTCTTGGCGGGGTAATGGCATTAACCCTAACCCACTTTGTGAATTTGGTTTTGAGCATGTATAATTGCATAATTCAACTTATTTATAAACCCATTGCATTTTATTAAGAGATAATTGTTTAAAAAAGATTTCCAAGGCCCTTGGTAGCCATGGTTTGGATTTTAAAATAGAATTTAGGAGTCGAACAGATACATAGATTGGTTTGGCATGAGTATTTGAACTTCCAAGAATAATTGGTATAACGATACCAAGTTGTAAATAACCTAATGAATGACTCCTGGGTTAATGGATGGCTTTATGTTCAAATTATTTTAAATAAGGATTAAAGAGAATTAAGTAGCTCACCATAAAGGTATAGTCCGGAGAGGGGAGGAGGCTAACACTAGAAACCACATTTGTTGGTGTGGGGGTCTATATGACCGTGTGCTATGTTCATATGTTATATTTGGTAATGGATAAAGCCTTAGTATGTTTAGACCTTTCTTTGGATTCCTTGGTTCATGCGGCTAACATGCACTGTGATCTTTCAATAGGGGAAGCTACACCCATATAGCCTGTGGGTTCCATTAGCATGGAGCGAGCTACCGAGTTCAAGTTAATGGTTTAAACTCACATATTTATGATCGTTGTCCCTATCCCGACATCCTATATATGTATATATAATTGTTGTGCATATGGTTTTGATTGGCTTTTAGTATTGGGATTATTTTATCACTTTCCCTGAGTTATATGTCAGTATTTATCCCACTTACCATCCTTAGATTCTATATTGTTTTGTAATGTAGGGTCTGAAGGGTGTTATATTGCTCCTATGTAGTGTTAGGTGGTTTGGTACATCCGGTGAGTTGTTGTGAAGTGAAGACCCTCCATCTTTCGGAAGGCCCTGTTACTTCACTAGTTTCTTTGTTCTCTTTGTATTTTATTTTGGATTCCTTTCGTCATAGTCGAGAGCATGTACCGACTTAGTTGATATTCTAGTTTTAGAGACTTTTGTGGACAAGTGTGGGTTGGATGTTGGTTTTGATTTTTAGAACTCTCATTTGGTTTATCTGTTCTTCTTATAATCATGTTTGGTTAGGCTCTGTTGTATTATTTTATTGTGTTTTGGATTTTAGGTTAAGAGGGTGATCTCCGACTCTTGGTGGGCTTGAGATACCATGACTAGTCCCTAGTTTGGGTCATGACAAGATATCCAGGGTCAAGGCACTTTGAAAAATCCTACTAAGAAATACAATTTCATTGGTTAAGTCAATTGTCATGGTTATTGATTCACAGGGTTGGTAAAATAATTAGGGAATGGTCATCCTCTAATCATCTATATAATTTAGATCCACAACTGCATCATTAAGCGGGGATGTGAGAACTAAATATCATTTGTATTTAATCCCATATTTTAACCAAATGGGTGAATTAGGTATAGTCCTATCCTAACTTCAACTTATGTAAAGTATAAGATCCCACTCCATATATTCCATGGTCTAATTGTTACTTCTTTCGGGATCACAATAGAAATATAGATTTATCCTAAGGGTCACAAATCCATAGAATAGTAATAAAAAGAATACATGGACAACCAAACATGATAATCAAGTTAACCAAACTCAATTGAAAGCATACATATTCAAGTTCTTGGCCTCAACCCTAGAACGAGGGTGTTTAGCTACTCATAGTTTTACAATGAATTACCAAATTAGAATTCCTATGCAAAACAAAACAAGAAATAAACTAGAGTAAAAGAATAAGAACTATATTTTCAACCTCCTGGTGTGTTTCTCTAGACCCAAAGTCATCCAAGATATTTATATTAAGAGCCAAGTGTCCTATTTATAGTATAGAAGAAAATAGCCATTTTTGGCCCTTGGGTGTGGCACACCCTTTTTCCTATGTGTTTATGGGTGTTGCATGACCTAATCATAGGTTCACACTAGAAATTAATTTTTAATTTGTGTCTTAAGTCATGGTATGCCCATATCTCAGAGGTCTGAGGGCATGGCACACCCTAGTTATTTAAAATTTTAGATATTTCAATAGTTAAGTCCTTTTCTTTGCCTTTGAGTTCCACACTTTGTGGTGTCTTTCCCATCTCATTTTGCCTTGTTATGATCTCGAGAATTTCTTCTAACATCTTACATGTTATCCTATAACATCAAACAATACAAACTCATGCACATCACATAGTAAAATTCATCGTTATACAATAGAACAACACATTGTTAAAGCTAGTAAAACTAGTTTTCTTGTCTAAACTTCATGTGATAAATTTGATTCTTGACTTTTTTGAATACACCTTGAACACTCTAACATGTACTTTAACACACAAATGATCAATTACACCATAAACACTTCACGATACACACAAAAAGTCCTCGAAATTTGGTTAAATGCGAAGAGATAATGACTCTTAGGTGTATAAATACACATAAGATCTGTAGACCCCACCTCAACACTAGAAAGAATCCTTCTGAAGTCATAAATATCAAGTCACACCATAAAGCTGGCTAAGGACTAGATGTCCCATGCTAATGGCCTCTGAGAAGTTGAAATCAAAGACAAGCTACCCATACTCACTATTTTTTGGCTCAAGGCATCTGCTACCATATTTCCTTGCTCGAAGGGTATAGAATAGAGATGTTATAAGCCTTAAACAACTCCATCCATGTACAATACCTAGAATTAAGCTATGTCTAGGTCATAAGATGCTGAAGACTACGATGATCGACATAGATCACACAATATATGCCATATAGATAATGCCTCCAAATCTTAAGTGTGTAAACTATCGCTGCTAGCTCTAAATTACAAGTGGGGTAGTTGCACTCGTGCATATTCAGCTACCTCGATGCATAAGAAATAACTCGACCTTGCTACATCAACACATAACCTAAATCAGCAGTGGAAGCATCATAATATAAGGTGAATCGCTCACACTCAATAGGAGAGCCCATATAGGAGCTAAAGTGAGAAATCCCTTAAGCTTTCAAAAGCTTGACTCACACTCCTATGATCATTAGAAAGGAACCTCATTTCAGATTAATCTGGTTATCGGCATTGCAATAGTAGAAAAACCCTCAATAAAATGCATGTAGTAACCAGCCAAACCAATAAAGCTACAAACTGCAGATAAACATGTAGGCCTGATGCAATCACGAATAAGTTCAATCTTTGTTGGGTCCACCATAATCCCATCTTTAGACACCACATGTTCTAGAAATGTCACCGACTTGATCCAGAACTCGCACTTTGAGAATTTGGCAAAATGCTTATGGTCTCTCAAAGTCTAAAACACATCCTCAAATATTGGATAGACTTCTCCTTACTCCTCCAATACACAAAGATGTCATCAATGAACAAAACAACGAAGGAATCTAGCTAAGCTCTAAACATGTGGTTCATCAAATACATGAATGTCACTAGGGCATTGGTCAACCTAAAAGACATCACCAGGAACTCATAATGACCATAACGAGACTTGAGAGGTATCTTTAGCATGTCCTCTGCCTGAATCTTCAACTGATGGTAACCGAACCTCAAGTCAATCATACACAATACCGCTGCTTTCTGAAGTTGGTCAAACAAATCATCAAAGTAAGGCATAGGATACTTATTCTTTACAGTCACTTTATAAGCTGCCTGTAGTCAATAAACATATGCAAGGAACCATCATTCTTCTAAATTAAAAAAGATAGGATCACTATAGGGTGACACACTCGGTCTAATAAAACCCGTACCCAAAAAATTTTAAATCTTAAAATTTTTCTCCGTAAGCTTGGCAAGAGCCATAAGGTGAGGTGGTAGATCAATAAAAAAAATTAGGAAACTTACAGACTATAGGAACATAGTCAAGTGTGGTAACCCCCACATTAATATCATAGATATAAGCGAGATAAGACTCGCAACCCCTCTATATAAGACTTCTAGACAAAATATAAGAAATAATCCTCATCGGCTCATGGATAAAAGATACCTGCCACACAATTAGGGGTATGTCGGGGATGGCTATGTAATTGTCTTGTCATAACAATCCATGACTACATGATAGTGGATAACCAGTTCATGTATAGAATCACATCGTAATCCGCCATATATAGCATAATAAGATCAACCTAAGTATGGAAATCTAAAATAATTCTAATACATGATCTATAAACCCGATCCACTATCAAAAGATCACCCACAAGAGTAGATACACATAATGAGCAGACACATAAGAATAAGTTAACCCCAAATCAAATCAAATAAAAGTCGACTGATGGACCACTAGGATCATACCTGTAATAAAAACATTTGAAGTCTCTACCTCTTGTCTACCAGGTATGACATACTGATCTTGGGTGGATTTATGCACATAAGTACCATAATCTCTGTGTATTTAGCCTAGTTTTGAGGACTTTTTGTATGATTAATGAGTTGATATTCATATAATTGAGCATATAAGTATTAACGTTCTTGTCTATGATGTATATGGTATGTTCAAAATAAGTTTGGAAAGAAAAAAATCACTTAGAGTTTAGGAAAGAAAACTAGTGTTACTAGCTTGAGGTTTGTGTTGTTCTATGTTTATCTTGTTGGATTCTATTATGGTTAAGAATTAATTTTGGGTGCTTGATATATAATATGTGTTGTGATATGTTTAATATTATATCAAGGAGAAAATCAAGGTCCAACAATGATGGAAAAATAACTATGCAGTGAGGCACGCAAAGATAAATGAATGGAGCTTACTTGGATGAAATCCAAAAAATCTGAGCACAAGGGCATGCCACGATCTTGAATCTCCATGTTACAGGAGATCCACTTCATTAGAAACAAACCACAATGTACAATTTCTAGTGAGAATCCATGATAAAAGCATGCCACACCCTTATCGAGCCAACACTAGAGTGTGGCATGCCTATGGTTTCAAATAGGGCAAGGGCTTCCAACATAAATAAGACACACCTATGTTATTGAACACACCTTGGACAACCTTTGGGGCTTTGAATACACTTTTAGTATTATTATTTGAAGGTTTTAATCCTTTTCTTTAGTTTACCTTTGGATTATATACATAAATTTCATTATTGTGGTTTCTTATTATTCCATGAGTGGATAAACAAACTCTTCTAGGGTTGAGGTCAAGAACATGATTACTTAAGCTTATAATTGTCATGAACCGACCCCGGGCATGGAAGTGACGGGTATCTCAAGCCCACCATAGACTAGAGACCACCCCCAACATAACCTCAAGAGCACAATAATGATAAAGCAAAAGCCAATCAAATAGTAATAAGAAAATGAATAGAAAATTCAAAAGAAGTCTAAGAGGAAAAACAACAACTAACCCACAATTGTCCACGAAAGCCTCTAAAACAAGAATAACATCAAAGTCGGGACATGCCCCTTACTATGACCAAAAAGAATTCAAAATTACTATGACAATAAAGAAGAATAATGAAATGACAAGGCCTTCTGGAGGATGGAGTCGCACAAGTTCACAACAACTCAAAATACGTACTCAACCACTTTACATTGTACAGGAGCAACAGAAAAGTCTTCAGACCCTACATTATGAAACGATTTAGCATCCTAGGACAGTTAGTGAGATAAGCACTGACATGTAACTCAGGGAAAGTGATAACATAATACCACATCCAGAATCAGTCAAAACCTCATACACACATTCATATATACATATATAGGATTCCAAGATAGGGTAAATGGTCATGAAAATGAGAGTTTAAACCATTAACTTGAACTATGTAGCTCTGTCAATCCAAAAGGCACCCATGTGCTATATGTGTTTAGCTATCCCTACTGAATGGGTCCTAATGCATGTTAGCCACATAAATCGAGTAAAAAAATGAGGGAAAACTAATGCCACCATGGGAACTAACCATCCTAAAAATATGTATATCAAGTGTGTACCAAGATTACATTCATATTGACCCCTAACGTTGAAAATGTGGTTTCCAATGTTCGTTCCCCCTGGATTTACACCTCCATGGTGAGATACATAATCCCTTTAAGCCCAAATTAAAACAATTTTCACATAAACCAATCCATTAACCCAAGAGTCGTTCATTAAGGCATTCACCACTTACTATCATTATACCAATCTGCTTGTAAGCTTATTTAACTATGCAAACAAATTCACACTACTAAATTGGACGCCCAAGGTCCATTAAAAACCATAAGCAAGGCAACCAAGGCTATCCAAAACCATATTTATACCCTTTTATCCTTCAATCCAATGCAATGGGTTTAAAACAAGTTAAACAATGCAATTATCCATATTTAAAATCAAGATTATAAAGTGGGTTGAGATTAGTGCCGATTACAAGTCCAAATTCATTCAATTTGAGGAAACCCATGACCCCTCCAATAATTTAAACAATGGACCAATTCAGTCCTAAAAACATCAATTTAAGGAAGGAATAATCAATTTAAAACATGGGACATGTAATTCAATCAGTAAGAACTAAAACCCTCAACCCAATTTCAAAATGTATAATCTAAATCACATGAAAATTAATTCAATTAATGCCACAATGTAAAATTCAAATTTACGGAAGAGAAACGTGCCTTAAATACATACGAAATTGAAGTCAACTTTAAGTTTGAGCTCGAATGATGAATTATTTATAAAACCCTTAAATGGTCTTAGCTTTTGTGTTTGAGAGAGAAAGAGGATGATTTGAATTTTAAAAATTGAAGGGAATGGAATTATTTTATGTTTAAAGATCATAAAACGGGTAAAAAGGCCAAAATCCCCTCACCCCAAGTGAAAAAATCAAAAACTAGAAAAAATTAAAACACTAGCATTAAATACCAATATCACAGAGGTTAGCCTCTGTTCCACGCTAATAACGTAGAGGTTAACCTCTGTGACAAGGCCTTATCACAGTCCCTCACTGCCTCGAGGTCCCAAAATGACTCCGAACCCCTTTACAAAAATTTAAACTTTCCCAAAACACCCTTTTAACATCCCTAAACATAATTTAAGTAAAAAATTGACATTACGTACTTAAGAGGGTCAAAAATAAAATGATAGAAATTTTACAGGGTCTCACTTATCCCACTTTAGGATCATTCATCCCCTAATGACTATTTAAGATACTTTTAGTACGATAATAGCAACAATACACCAAACTAAATGACAAACTCAGAAAATGAAAAGAAGAAAAATGAAACTCATACCTTAAGCATTTTCATCTAACCCAGGGAAAATGAAAAATGGACTTCATATCTTTTTTAACCCCCAACACAACCTCTTTTACCTTTTGATTTCTCCATAGAACCTTCATCAAGGCTATATCTTTTATCCTTAATCTACGAACTTGCCTATCCAATATCTCAACTGGGACCTTCTCATAATAGTAGGAATCCATATCACCAACATCCTAAACATGCACTATCAATGAAGGATCACCCACACACTTTTTTAGTAAGGACACATAAAATACATGATTAATCAAAGCTAAACTTCTAGGAAAATCTAACTCATAAGATACATTCCTAATACTCCTCAAAATATGATACAGTCCAACATAACAAGGACCGAGCATCCCTTTCTTCCCAAACCTCATGACTTCTTTCATAGGAGACACTTTCAAGAATACCCAATTACTTACTTCAAACTCCAAATCTCTTTGCCTCTCAGCCACATAAAACTTTTGGCAGCATTGAGTAGTCTTAAGTCTTTCTCTAATCACTTTTACCTTCTTTGTGGCTTGGTGTAACAAGTTAGGACCTTACAACCTAGTCTCACCAACCTCAGATCATCAATAGGAGACTTATACCTCCTACCAGAGCTTCAAAAGGAGTTATCTGAATGTTAGAATGATAACTACTATTATACACAAACTCAATAAGTGTTAAATGGTCAACCCATCTACCTTCAAAATAAATCACACGGACCCTTAGTCCTCCAAAGTCTGAATAGTATGCTCTGCTTGTCTATCTGTTTGAGAGAGGAAAAAAGTATTAAGGTTCGTCGGAGTTCCTAATCCTTTCTAAAATGAACACTAGAAGTAAGAAAAAAACTGCATATCTCTCTCTGAAATAAAAGACAATGGCGCACCATAAAACTCCATAATCTCTTGAATGAATAATTTAGCATAAACCTCTCCTAAGTAGTTAGTCCTTACAGGCAAAAAGTGAGTAGACTTAGTCATCCTATCCACAATAACCTAACTAGAATCATATGGATTACATGATCGCAAAATACTCGTAATGAGATCCATATTGATCATCTTCCACTTCTACTTAGGAAACTCTATCTCTTGATACATGCCACTAGGCCTCAAATGCTTAACCTTATCTAGCTGACAAACCATACATTTGGCAATAAAATTGGCTATATCTCTCTTCATATTATTCTACCAGTAGATTTCCTTTAAATTGTGATACATCATAATTGAACTTAGATTAACCGTATGTCTAGTATCATTAGCCTCAGTCAAAATCCTTTCTCGCAACCTATCAATATCAAGAACACATAACTTACCTTGATACCTCAAGATTCTATCTCCTATAATCTCAGAAGCCATAACTTTTTGCTGACCTACATCTTCCTTAATCTTGATAAGTATGGGATCCAAAGCCTAAATCTTCTTCACCTCTACACCAAGTGATAATTTGACCACTTCTTGAACAATCACTCCTCTATTCTCAAAGACTAAGAGATGGACTCCTAAATTAGCTAATCTATGAATGTTCTTCACAAATCCTCTCTTCTCCTCATCCACATGAGATAAAATTCCTATAAGCAACTTGCTAGGTAAATCAACAACAACATTAGCTTTACCTGGATAGTAGTAAAGGCTCATGTTATAATCCTTAAGTAATTCGAGCTATCGAATCTGCCTGAGATATAATTCCTTCTATGTAAACACATATTGTAAGATCTTATGTCTGAATATATATCCATATGCACCATATAAAAATAATGGTACCAAATTTTCAATGCAAAAACCACACCCGCTAACTCTAGATCATGAGTTAGATAATTACTCTCATAAACCTTAAGTTCCTGGGAGCATTGGCTATGACCTTACCATGCTTCATCAAAACACAACCCAGTTCCACACGGGATACATAATAAAATAGAACAAAACCATCAGTACCCTCGGGCAAGGTCAAAACCTATGCAAAATTTAACTAATCCTTGAATATCTCAAAACTACTCTCATAAGCATCAGACCATAGAAACTTAACATTTTTTGAGTGAACTTCATCAATGGAGAAGTAATCAAAGAGAAACTCCCAACAAAAATCCTATAATACCCTGCCAAGCCCAAGAAGCTCCTAATATCAGTTGGAGTCATAAGTCTAGGCCACTTCTTAACCGCCTCAACTTTCTGTGGATCCACCTTAATCCCTCACTAGAAATAACATGCCTAAGAAAAGTCATAACATTCAGCCCAAACTCATACTTAGAAAATTTAGCATACAGTTTTTGTCCCTTAAGAGTCTGCAATACAATTCAGAGGTTATTGGCATGATCCTTCTCACTATTTTAGTACACCAAGATGTCAATAATGAATACTATAATAAATAAATCTAGGAACTATCTAGAAATCCAATTCATAAGATCCATGAAAGCATCCAGGGCATTAGTCAACCCAAACAAAAGAATCAAACACTCATAAGGGCCATACCAGGTTCAAAAAATAGTCTTGGGAATAGCAACCTCCCTAATTCTCAGCTGATGATAGCCCAAACAAAGATCAATCTTTGAGAAATACCTAGAACCCTGAAGCTGATCAAAAAAATTACCAATCCTAGAAAGAGGGTACTTATTATTCATTGTAACCTTATTTAGCTGACGATAGTCTATACACATCTGTAAAGACCCATCTCTCTTTTTCATGAAAATTATAGGATTATCCCTCGGACAAATACTAGGACAAATTAAACCCTTATCAAGAAAATCTTTCAATTGCTCCTTTAGCTTCTTTGATTTAAATCGGAGCCATTCTATAAGGATTAACGAAAATAGGATAAGTAACCAGTAAAAGATCAATCCCAAAGTCTATTTCCCTATTGGGAGAAATTCCAGGAAGATCATCGAGAAAAACTTTAGAAAATTCATTAACCACAAGGATAGATTACAAAGAAGGACTTTTAGAGTTAGAATCGTTAACCCAAACTAGATGATATAGACACCCTTTGGAAATCAACTTCCAAGCTCTATGGTAGGAAATAACCTCTGTTTTGGTACAAAGAAACTTCCTTCCCATTCCAAGACTGGTTCATTAGAAAAATTAAAACTAACCTTTTAGGTCCTAGAATCTAGAAAAGAATAGCATATATGAACCCAATCCAACCCCAAGATTATATCAAAGTCTACCATGTCAAGTTCTATCAAATCCACTGATGTCTCTTTATGAAATGTAGACACCACAGGACCCTTGTAGATTTTTCTAGCAACAATAGACTCACCCACCAAAGTAGACATAGAGAAAGGGTCAAAAATATTTCCAAGACCAAGACCAAAATGCACAGCCATATAATGGGTAACATAAAAAATCGTAGAATATGGATCAACCAAATAATAAACATAACGAGAGAAGAGTTGTAACATAGCAGTAATCTAGGGATGCCTCAGATTCCTAATGAGTAGCAAGTGCATAGAGACGATTCCGACCAGTGTTAGTGCTTAAAATAGTGCCCTTATGGACAAGAGCTGAAGAAGTGGAAATCAATCTCCCCTCCTCACAATATTCATGGTGAAGATTTATACAAAAATGATAAGGAAGATAAAGTAGTGTTGACTGCTCCACTAGTCTGACACTGGGAACCTATGCCTTAGGACTACTACAAGCCTGAAAACAATGATCACCCAAAATCTTAGGTTAAGAAGAACTATCAGTCGAATATGAATTCCCCTAATTTTTCTTTTTATTCCAGTGTCTACCATCTCTCTCACTATTATATTAATTTGCATCCTGCTTTGAATATTTAAGGTTCTTGCTCTACATCTCTCCCATGTCTGCCTTCTTTTTCTTTTCATCCTCTACCTATTGCATATAAACCATAAGCCTGAAGATGTCCATATCATTGTTCAACATATCAGCCTTACATTCTAGCACCAACTCATAGGACAAACCAGAAGCAAACTTTCTCATTTGGGAACTTATATTAGACATCAACTCTTGAGCATAACGAGTCAACTGCTGAAATTTCAAAGCAAACTCATTGACACTCATCTTACCATACTTCAAATTAACAAACTCCTCAGCTTTATCTTCTCTGAAATCTCAAGGAAATAAGTGATTAAGAAAAGTACCTAAAAATTCATCCCACACTTCCCGTTCAACATCATCACCACTCGTCGCTTCCTATTTCTCATACCTCTAGTAAAAAATATCTTTTAAATTGATGCGTAGAAAACTGTACACTTTCTAAATTAGTAGCATGCATAACCTTAAATATTTTATTCATCTCATCAATGAACCCCGACGAATCCTGATCAACCTTACGGTATGTAAAGATTGGTGAATTCAACCTCATAAACTAGCCAACCCAAGTAACCTCAGGTGAATAAGCAGCAGAACTAACATGATCAGACTGATAAGACTACAATGCCACTAATTGAGTAAGCATATAAATAAACTAATGATAATACACATTAAAAATATCTCTTCGGGGTGTCTGGTCATAAGTATCACTATCTTCTGAAGATCAAAGAGGACTAGTAGGGGTCGGTGGAACTCCACATGGTCCAGAATAGTAAGGAGCAGGGACCCTAGGCTAGGTCTGCACTCCATGAATAGGGCGAGTTCCCTTCACATTCTCCTCAGGTGAAATAGAGATTCCAAAAGAGTTTTAGTGAACATCAAATCTTTAGGGAGGTATAATCCAAAAGTAAGGAAGCCAGGAGTTAAAGAAGTTTCGTAACACTAGATTCTAAGGCCTAAAACAAACACAAGAAAGGAAATATTCCTAAATGCATTATAGCCTCCTTCTTATAAGTATGACATGCTACACACCCATAAAAAGGACTCTACTCGACACGTCGTTGTGGATACCCAACAACCCTAAATTGTTCTTCGATACTAAGCATGTCATGACCCAAACCAAGTCTTGGCCGTGACGAGTATCTTCAAGCCTATCATGGATCGGAGACCATCCCCTTAACCTAACCTCAAGAACATAAAAATAATAAAAAAAATAGAAGGTAATAAAATAGTAATAAGAAGAAAAATAGATAACTCAAAGAAGTTTCAGAGTCAAAACAACAACGACACATTTGTCCATGAAAGCCACCAAAAACATAATAACATCTAAGTCGGAACATGCCCCCGACTATGACAAAAAAGAATCCAAAAGTACTATAACAATAAAGAAGATTAATGAAATTACAATGCCTTCTAGAAAATTTAAGCTCACCGCTTCACGACAACTAAATAGATGTACTCAACCACCTAACACTTCACAAAAGTAACAAAAAGTCTTTGGACCCTACATTATGAAATGATGTAGCATCCTAGGATAGTCAGTGGGATACACATTGGCAAATAACTCAGCGTAATTGAGAACATAATGCCACATCCAAAATCAATCAAAACCATATGTACATATTTATATGTATATATATAGAATGTAGGGATAGGGTAAAAGGTCGTGAACATAAGATTTTAATCGATTAACCTAAATTGTGTTGCTCAGTCCGTCCTAAAGGAACCCTAGGGATATATGGGTTCATCTCCCCTGTTGAAATGGAACCAATGAATGTTAGATGCATAACTTAGGAAGAAATGAGGGAAAACTAAAGCCACCATGGGCAATAGCCATTCCAAAAATATATATCAAGTGTGCACCAAGCAAACGATCATATAGACTCCTAATACCGACAAACATGGTTTGTAGTATTTTTCCCCTGAGAATTACTCCTTCATGGTGAGCTACACAATTCCTTATAAGCCCAAATTAAAACAATTTGCACATAAACCAATTCATTAACCAATGAGTCAATCATTAAGGCATTTACCACTTCGTATCATCATACAAATCTACTTACAAACTTGTTTAACTAGGCCAAACAAATTCACACAACCAAATTGGACTCCCAAGTTCCATTAAATTCCAACATCAAGGCCACCAAGGACATCCAAAATCTATTCATATCCATTTATCCTTTAATGCAATACAACGGGTTCAAAATAAGTTAAACCGTGCAATTATCCTAATTCAAAATAAACATTATAAAGTGGGTTGAGGTTAATGCTAATTACAAGTCAAAATTCATCCAAATTTGTGAAACCCATGTCCCCCATTCCAATCGTTTAAATAATGCACCAATTCAGTCCTAAGAACATCAATTTAAAGCATAAATAATCAATTTAAAATATGATACTAGTAATTTAATCAGTAACAACCAAAACCTCTCAATTCAATTTTAAAGCCCATAATTTAAATCATATGAAAATTCATTCAATTAATGCCAAAATGTAAAATTCAAGTTTAGGAAAGAGAAACATGCCTGAACTACACATGAAATTAAAGTCAATTCAAAGTTTGGAGCCAGGATGATGAATTCTCTATAAAACCCTTGAATGTTCTTAGGTTTTGAGTTTATGAGAGAAAAGAGATAATTTATTCTTTAAAAACTGAAGAAAATGGGATTATTTATTTTTTAAAGGTCGTACAAAGGGTAAGGGTGAAAGGATTACTCTTGTTAAAAACCCCACATACCTTGAATTATGAAATTGGATAAACAAGATTGCTATAAACTCTTCTTCTTACTCTTGAGAGAGAGTTCTTTCAACCTTTGAACTTGGAGAATTAAAATCTCAACATAATTTATAGAATCTATCTTGAGTTCTTAGATTTCTTGGAGAAGGGTTTTAGATTTGCTCTTAAAGGAGAAACCCTACCCTTTGGATATTTTGAGAGATAATGAGGCTATCAAGTTTATTTGGAATATACATCTGAGGGTTAAAAGGGAAAAGACCTAAAATCTCCTTTTTAAAAAGGACTTAAAAATACTGAACAGGGGTTGCGACGGTCGGACCGACGGTCCATCGTAAGTCCGAAGGTTAGTTGGGTCATCCGTCATACGTTGCCCAGGAATAGGACACACTAACTCGATGTGATGGTCGAAGAGAAGGTCCATCGCAAGTCTGATGGTCCGTCGCACGATGGCCAGGGTGAGGCCACACTGCCTCAACGCAACGGTCCATCACAAATCCGATGGTCTGTTGTTTTAGCCATCGCACTTGGGATAGAAAGGGGAGTTACTGCCTTAGTTGCGATGGGCTGCGCGATGGTCCATCAAAGACTCAATGGTCCATCGGATCGTCCGTCACACCTGGGCGGTTCTGACATCTCTTAGTAAAACAGCCATAACTTCTCACCCCGATACCAGATTTGGATAAAATTGTTATCGTTGAAAAGATAATTCAATTCTCTACATGAAGAAAGTCAGATTTAATAAAACTCTTTATAGTTTACACACCAGTTACTTGGGAAGTCTCTTCTCAATTCTTTAGGGCCGTAATTACACTTCACTTGATACGCTTTAAGGCTCGGACTATGAGGAAACTTTGCAGGGTATTACATTCACTTCTATTATTTTCTAAATTATTTATTTCATTTATTGCACTTTCCCAGTTCGGCATATATTTATATCCCCACCCCTGTGACTTTTAACTTAGCTTACACACACATTATATTTATGTTTTTACTATATTTGAGCCCAGTCAGCCAATGATGTCTACTAAGTACCCATTGTTTTGGTACTAATACTGCACTTTTGCATCTTTTCCCTGATACAGATTCGAGTATGAGACACTGAAGTTGGCATTATTCTCAAGCCCAGGTGATGATCTAGAGATGATATGAGCTTTCTAGAGTTTGAGATTGATCCTCATCCATTTGTATTAGTGATAGTCTTTTGTATTCTGAGACAACTACATATATGTATATTTTGGATACTGCCTAGTACTCTTGGTTTTGGTTATAGTGGATCTAGTACTGACCTTACTAGGTCTTCGGAAGGATTATTTTTGTACATATATATGTATGTATGTATGTTTCTTCCTACTTTTGCTTATATTACTATTTATTTGTTTCCTATTTTCTAAACTTCCTACCCATTAGCCCATTAATCGTTATTCTGGGTTATGGCTTGGCTTACCTACTGGTCGGATAAAAGTAGGTGTCATCATAACCTGAGAAATTAAGTCTTGATAGGACAACTGACAGAGGTGGAGGAAACACTAACGTATATGTAACATCACCATACTTCTCAAGAATTTCAAAAGGTCTAATGAACCTTAGACTGATCTTCCCAAACCTCATCACACACTTCATGGATGAAACTTTCAACAAAACTTGATATCCAATCCTAAGTGATATATCGTGGGATCAATGGTCGATTTAAGTCTTTTACTTACTCCGAGCAACCAATCACCTATGCTGAAGTAGTCTCACACGATCAGTCTAATCCCTTAATAAATTTGTACCTGAAGACCTCATCTCAAATGAGTCAAACCATTTCATGGGGGATCTAAACTTCCGCCCATACAAAGCCTCAAAATGTGCCATCTAAATGTTAGAATGGTAATTGTTATTGTAGGCAAACTCTACTAGGGGCAAGTACTAGTCTCAATGACGACCAAAGTCCATGACACAAGCTCAGAGCATATCCTTTAATACCTGAATAATTCTCTCAATCTAATCATCCACTTGAGGATGAAATGTTGTAATCAAATAAAGTTAAGTACCCAACACACTTTGAATAGTTCTCCAAAAACTCAAGGTAATCTGGGTACCTCTATCAAATACAATAGATATAGGGACACCATGTAATTGAACAATTTCTCTAATGTAGATCTTGGCCAAATTATCCACATTATGGTTTGCCTTTTCAGGTATGAAATAGGTTGATTTGGTCAATCATTCCATAATCACCCAAATCGAGTCAAACTTCCCCAAAGTTAGGGGCAGTCCAGCTATGAATTCCATGGTGATTCGATCCCTATTCTACTAGGTAATGGGCATCCTATGCATTATACCTCCCAATTATTGATGGTCATACTTAACTTATTTTCTATTAAGACACATGGCATAAACACCACAATATCCTTCTTCATTCCACCCCACTAATAATGTTTTTTAAAGTCATGATACATCTTAGTTGCTCCTAGGTGAATGAAATATCTAGAACAATGAGCCTCTTCCAAGATAAGCCTAACACATCCACCAACTCTCGGTATGCAAACTTGGCCATTAATCTTAAAAACACCATCAAATTTTAAATATGTTGCCTTTGCTTCACCATTATAAACCCTATCACGCATTACCCTCAATATATCATCAGTAAACTAATGACTCAAATTTTTCCATCAAGAAAGACATAGCGTAAACAAAAGATAAAACATGCCTAGGTGAAAAAATATCAAGCCTAACCAACTAGTTAGTGAGATGCACAAACTACAACTTTTAAAAAAGTGTAAGCGATCGTTGTGAAATATATAAACCAATAGAGTTTAGGGTCGAATCCCCTAGGGAATAAGGTGTTATCTAAATTGTATGTAGTTTAAATATGATTAGCCAACAATTTTCATTGAATGGGTGGTTTTTCATGGAAAAGTGAATGGATAATTGTTCTTGTGTTAAACTGTAGTAGTTAATTTTTCAACATATACATCAATAAGAGAAAAAAAACTAGGATTTTGTTCACCTTGGTGTTCCATATTTAAAGCATGATTAATCATATATAAACCATGGGAAAATATTGTTCAACAACAAGAGTTTAAAACCCCCAATCTTTATTTCAAAACCATTATAAACATCTCATGAACAATACTTTAAATCATATACTTTTACAAAATAAACAATGAGGGAAGAGTAACATGCCTTAAACACCAAGAAATTTGGAGAGAAATCGACTTTTGAGCCCTTAGATGACAAACTTGATGAAACCCTAGCTTGACTTACTAGAGGGAAATTATAGAGCCTTTTGGAGTGTTGAGAAGTTACTTAGATTTGTTTCTAAGTGCTAATGGCACCCTAAAGGGGTTTTAAGACTTGGTTTTCAATTTGGGTAAAAGGGGAAATATCCATAATGCCATTAACTTAAAAGCTGAAAAAGTGTCACCATTGACTATGGGCCAATCGTTGACTTATAGCCACTCCTTACGACTCGTCACCAAGAGTTATAACCAAGACAGTCTCTAGGACCCACATATTGTTGACCCTACAACTCAACTGGCACCACTCGTAATGAGTCCCTACAACTCATAGGTTCCAGTCATAGTCAACACAAAACCAAATTGGGTATACACTGGGCATCCTACGATTTGCACCCAATGACTCATAACTAGTCCTTACGGCTCATAGTGAGCCACTCATACTCAGAGCAAAACATATCCACTTAATTTCTAATTTGGTTACGATTCCACCCCAATAACTCATCATGACTATTTATGACTTGCCTCCCCAAGTCGTACCTAAGACAAAAACTCAAGAATCATTCACTAAACACCTTATGACTATGGTCACCTAACCCACCAAGACATATTACAACTCGTAGGGTGAGTCATAGTCAAGTCAGTGAGCTTAGAACTTAAAAAATTCAAGGGCCAAAAACTCGGGGTATTACACACTCCCTCCTTAGGATCATTCGCCCTTGAATGATAGGACAAGGTATTTAATAGAACGATTTGACATCCACTACCTCTACTCTTAACTTTTAATAAAGGCAAAAAACAAAGATACCAAGGAAATCACAATTTTCTTTAATAAAGTTTGAAAACAAAGATGCGAAGATATACTCATACCACAAGCACGATTATTCTTAACGGAAATGAAGAATGGATACTTGGACTTCATATCCTCCTCGACTTCCCAAATAGCTTTCTCAACCTTTTGATTGCTCCAAAGAACCTTTACCAATGTCTCATCCTTGGTCTACAATAAGCGAACTTGCTGATCTAAAATCTCAGTCGAGATTTTCTCAAAAGACACAGAATCTGAGATACTCACCTTCTCTAAAAAAAACAATCATCGAAGGATCACTCGCGTACTTTCTAAACATCAAAATGTTAAATACTGGATGAATAGAGTTTAAACAGGAGGGCAAATCCTATTCATATGCAACATTACCAACCCTCTTCGAAACCACGTACAAATTAACAAAACGGGGACTAAGCATTCCTTTCTTACCAAACTACATCACTCCCATCATAGGGGACACCTTTAAAAACACCTAATCACTAATACTGAACTCCAACTCCTTCTGCTTCACATCTGTGTAGAAATGTTGGCGACTTTGAGCGGCCTTAAGTGTATCTCAAAACACCTTTACCTTATCTATAGCTTGGTGAACCAAATTAACTTATTTTCACCAACCTTAAACCACCCAATTGGAGATCTACACCTCCTACCATATAAGTCTATAAATGGAGCCATACCAATGCCAGAGTGATTAATATTGTTGCAAGCAAATTCTATGAGAGGGGGTTGGTTAACCTAACCACCCCTAAAATCAAATAAACAAGATCAAAGCATATTCATACCTGAATTGTCCTTTCTGCCTTCCTATCTATCTACATATGGAAAGAGGTACAAAGGTTCACTTTAGTCCCCAAACCTTATTGGAACGACCTCCAAAAGTGAAAAGAGAATTGAGTACCCCAATCGATATGATGGAAACTTGAATACCATGCAACTTTACAATCTCCTCAATAAATAACTTGGCATAATCCTCAGAAGATAAATTAGTCCTCACTGGCAAGAAGTGAGCAAACTTAGTCATCCTATTCTCGATGACCCAAATTATTGGCGAGAACGTGAAAGACAGGTGACAAAATCCATATTAATTACTCATTTCCACACCGACAGTTCAATCTCTTAAGACAACCCATAAGGCCTCAGTGTTCCACCTTTACTGACTGACACACCATGCATTTAGCCACAAAATTAGACACATCACCCTTTATATTATTCCACCAATAAAACTCTTTAAGATTATCGTACATCTTCGTCAAACCAAGATAAATAGTATAACGCGACTTATGAGCCTCAACTAAAATTTTGCCTTGCAACCCATCAACATTGAACACATAATCTACCTTAGCATTTCAAGATACCATTACCACCAATCCCAAAAACCATCACTTTCTGCCTACCTACGTCAATCTTGATTTGCATCTGAATAGGATCCAACACTTATTTTTCCTTTACCTATGCATCAAAAGATGGCGTTACCACCTCTTGAACAATCACACCACCATCCTCGAAACCAAAGAGACAGATTCATAGATTAGCCAAATAGTGAATATCCTTCACCGAATCCTACTTCTCTTCATCTACATGAGATATGATTTCCATGGACAACCTGCTAAGAGCAATAACAACCATGTTAGCTTTACTTGGATAATAGTGAAGACTCATGTCATAATATTTAAGCAACTCAAGCTACTTTTTTTGCCTAAGATTCAATTCTTTCTGGCTGAACACATATTGCAGGCTCTTATGATAAGAATAAATATCAACATGGATTCAATACAAATAATGTCACTAGATCTTCAATGCAAACACCACAGTTAATGATTCCAAGTCATGGGTAGGATAATTCTTCTCATGAATTTTTAACTGCCTAGAATCATAAGCAACCACCTTGCTATGCTATATTAACACATAACCCAGACCTACCCAGGATGCATCATCAAAGACAAAAAAACCATCAATGTCCTCAGGTAGAGTCAAGACCAGACCCAAAGTCAACTTATCTTTTATTTTCTCAAAACTACCTTTACAAGTATCAAACCACAAGAATTTTACCTTCTTCTGAGTCAACTTAGTCAACAGGGCTGCAATAGAGGAGAAACTCTCCATAAAACTTCTATACAAGTCGGCTAAACCTAAAAAACTCTGAATATTAGATAGAGTAGTGGGTCTAGGACAATTCTTAACTATCGTAACCTTCTGTGGATCCATCATGATCCCTTTACTTGAAACAACATAACCCAAATAACTCATTGCATTTAACCAAAACTCACACTTAGAAAACTTTGCATACAACTACTACTCCTTAAGGGTTTATAACATAAGGCAGAGGTGATCGACATGACCTGCCTCACTCTTGGAATGCACAAAAATATCGTCAATAAAGACATTGACAAATAAGACCAAAAACTAGCGGAAAACTCAATTCATAAGTTCTATAAACATGGTTGGGGCATTGGTCAAACCAAAGGACATCACCAAAAACTCAAACTAACCATACCGATTTTGAAAAGTGGTCTTAGAGATATCTTCCTTCCTAATCTTGAACTGATGGTAGCCATACCAAAGATTTATCTTAGAGAAGAATCTATCACCCTGAAGTTGATCAAATAGATCATCTATTCTTGAAAGAAGATACGTATTCTTTACCATCACCTTATTTAATTAGCGGTGATCAATACACATACGAAGGGAACCATTCTTCTAACACACGAACAAAAAAGGTGCACCCCATGGGGACATACTAGGATGGATAAAACCATTGTCAAAATGATCTTTCAACAGCTTCTTAATTTTCTTTAACTCAATCAGAGCCATTTTATAAGGCAAGATAGAAATATGATGAATGTTCGAAAAAAGATCAATCCCAAAATCAATTTGCCTATCAAGAGGTACAATAGAAAGATCTTCAGGAAACACCTCAGAGAATTCACAAACCATAGGGACAGTCTATTTAAAGAACGACCTTCGGTTATAGAATCCTTAACATATACTAAGTAATAGAGGCACCCTTTAGAAACTAATTTTCAGGCTCTAAGATACAAGATAAAGCTTTCTTTAGGAACTTGCGAAATACCTTCCCATTTGATTACTGGCTCATTTCGGAAATAAAAATTGACCCTTTGGGTCCAAATCAAGAGATGCATAGCACAAATACAACTAATCCATCCCTAAATCACATCAAAGACTAACATGTACAACTTTATTAGATCCACTAAGGTCTCCCTATTATGAACCGACATCACACAACCCCTATAGACTATCCTAGCCATAATGGATTCACCCATTGGGGTAGATATAGAAAAGGGATTCAGAATACACTCAGGATCAAAACCAAAATAGATTGCCACATAAGGGGTCATATAAAAAAGTAGACCGGGATTAAATAGAAAATATATTTCACAAGAAAAAAGTTTAAATGTACCAATAACAACATCATGGGATGCCTTAGAATCCTGGTGAGTGGCAAGAGAATACAGACAGTTCTAACCAACACCAAAGCCAGAAGTAGAAGTAGCACCCTTTAATACAGGAGCAGAAGAAGTAGCAACAGGAATTTTATTTTCCTTAGAAACAACCTTAAAAGGATAATTCCTCTACAAATAACCAATCTGGCTATATTTGAAGCACTTGTTCCTCCCTTCTTTGCAAAAATCATAATGCACCTGACCATAAACCTAGACGAAGGATACAATAGAGCTGATTAAGCTCCACTAGACTATGATTGCACCTCTATTGCTCTAAAACCACTATTAGACTAAGAATTATAGTCACTCGACGATTTTTGATAAGGAGCACTAGCTGGAGAGTAGGAACCAGAGTGGCTCCACTTCTTGTTAGACCACTTCCTACCATCTCTACCATTTATTTCCTGACCTCTACCCTAATCTAAATCACAAAACTTCTTACTCTTCCTTTTACTCATCTCTTCTTACTTCTTTTTTTATTCTTCCATCTATTGCATATACACCACAAGTCTAGAGATGCCTATATCCTTGTTCAAAAGGCAGCCTTGCTCTTTAAGATAAACTCAAGGCACAACCTAAAAGTAAACTTTCTTATTCTAGCCCTCGTGATAGATACCAATTCAGGAGCATAATATGACAGCTGATGAAACTTAAAGTCATACTCCTTAATAGATATCTTATCTTGCTTTAAGTTTATGAACTCTTCAGTCTTTGCCTCTCTAAACTCTTGAGAAAAGAAGTGCTCAAGAAAAGTACTAGAAAAATCATCATACAAAGTGGACTCAGCTTCATCACCCCTAGATTGGTCCCACTCCGCATACCACTGATATGTCACATCCTTCAATTAGTAAGTAGTGAACTTTATGCCCTCTACATTAGTAGTATGCATCACATAAAAAATCTTTTCTATCTCATTGATCTTTTTACACAATAGAGGAACTGGGCATTCTACTTCTCCTATTTAGTGATCGGATGTAGGATCAGCTCAGTTGGATTGGAGTGGTGAGCTTCTATATTTCAGAAGGCTCCATTTCTTATTATGCATGTTTTCACATACTTTGGTCATTTTATAGACATTGGTTTTTTTATGGTTGGGGGCATGTCCCTACCAGATATTGTTTTACTTTTGGTTAGAGGCTTTGTAGAACTACTATAGGTCGGTCTAGGTGATGTCAGTATTGGTGTTAGCCTTTGTATTGGTATTGGTATTGGGGTTAATACCGATTGACTTTGTTTGATTTATGATTGTTCTATTCTATTTTGGATAATATATATATGTATATATATATATATATATTGAACTTATTTAGTATGGGATGTATAAATTGGTCTATGATATGGTTATTAGTTGGGTAATAGATGGTTAGACTTGTTTTGGTTGGTCATGGTCATGGACCTATCCCAGAGTTTGGATTGTAATAAATGCTATCATGTCATACAGTCA
This sequence comes from Capsicum baccatum var. pendulum, assembly GCA_030864225.1. Lineage (NCBI taxonomy): Eukaryota > Viridiplantae > Streptophyta > Magnoliopsida > Solanales > Solanaceae > Capsicum > Capsicum baccatum. The sequence goes on from CM061560.1 coordinate 167,776,227, forward strand.
AAATTTATCCAACTCAAGGTATGTATATTTAGAGGTTAGCTGGGTAATGAGAGTGGTCCCCAATCCTGTTGTGATGCCCAATATGATAAGGCTCTAGTTTGGGTCATCTTAAGCTTGTATTGGAGCTAGGTTCATGGTCAATGGGATTCTACTAAGCCGTGTTAAGTTGAATCTCTTTTAAACAAGTGTAGCGCACCACACTCATAAGAGAAAGGCTGTGAGGAATTTAAAAAATATTTCTTTTCTTTGTGTTCTATTTTTAAGCTTGGATGTTTGAGCCCTTGAATCTCCTCTAGTTCCATTCATTAAATTTTTAGATCATTCCTGAACAATCCTAAGTTCACAAAAACTCTTCTATTCCTACTAGGGATAATGATAATGGTATACGTTTTACTTAAGGGATCCATACTCTGTCTAGGGGTCCAGTCCCTGATATTTCTAGATTTTCACTAATTTCTTCTATTTCTCCTCAGGATCCTCAGGCTAATGTAATGAATGCTATATTTTTTCAAATGATTCATATGATTTCTCAATTGGTAGCTTCTCAGGCTGAGCGTGGTGCATCTAGTATTGCATCTTCTGAGGCAATAAGGGTTGGACAATTTATGAGATTGCATACTCTAGCTTTTACTGGTGTTTGGGTGGAAGAGGATCCTTAGGCTTTTCTGGATGACATAGAAAAGATCTTTAGGGTTATCTAGGCCATAACATAAAAGGGGTTAATTTTGTTTCCTATCAGCTAAAGAAAGTGGCATACCAATTGTATGAGGGATGGATTAGGGCAAGGGGTGATGTTGAGGAGTCATCTTTATGGGAACTTTCTCTAATACATTTTTAGACTGCTTCTTTTCTCAGGAGTTAAGGGAAGTAAAGGAATAGAAATTTATTAATCTAAAATAAGAGAAGATGTCGATCAAGGAGTATGCCTTGAAATTTCACCAGTTGTCTAGGTATGCTCCAGAATTGATGGCTAATATAAAGGCCAAGATTAGATAGTTTACTTTAGGATTGTCTCAAGATTTAATCATTAAAAGTAAAGACTGCATTACTGATCAAGGACACGGATATGTCTATGTTGGTTGTTCATATGCAATAAATAGAGGAGGAAAAGAGAAATCAAGTTGATATTATAGAAAGTCTAGGTAAGAAGTTCAGGTTCTTTGAGCAGTGTGGTCAAAATCAAAGTGGTCAGGATGGTGGTAAGTGGATAAAGAAGAAGTGGGAGATTCTGGTTCTTTCTCCACAGCCAGTGCTCCTTACCCTAAGCTGTTGGGTGATAGGCGTCAGTAGGGTGGTGATGAATTTAGGATGCAGAGTGTCCAATCTCAGGCTAGAAAGGCCAAGTCAACTTTATCATGCCCTCTTTGTAGGTTCTATAGTCGGTTGCATTTGGGTTTTTGTAATAAGGGGAAGGACAGGTAATTCAAATATAGTTAGCCAGGTCATATGCTTAGAAATTGTCCAGTTGGTAGGTCGCTATGGGGGCGAATAAAGTTTCGGTCTCCTTTTCATATACTCTTGCACCAAAGGGTGCTGCTTCTATATCTGTTTCTATTTATGGTACCAGTATAGGCCAGAATTAGTTATATGCACTTACTACCCAATAGGAGTCTAAGGTACCGCCTGATGTCATAACTTGTATGTTACAACTCTTTTTTCGAGGTGTTTGTTGTTTACTTGATCTAGAGTTTTCTCTCTCTTATGTGACCCCATTTGGGGTTGTGTATTTTGGTTATAATCTCAAGGTAATTGTGAATCTATTTTCTATTTCTACCTTGATACCATGACTCTGTGGTTTCTAGAAAAGTCTATAGGGGGTGTGTGGTATCTATTAGTAGTAAGGAGACTTTGGTGGATTTGTTTGTGTTAAATATGGTGGATTTTTATGTTATTCTAAAGATGGATTAGTTACTCGTGCTATGCATCATTAGACTGTCAAACTCGTAAGGTTGTCTTTAAGTTCTTTAGTAAACCAATTATTGAATGAGAGGGTGGTTCCCTAGCTCTTAAGGGGAGGTTTGTATCATATCATAAAGCTCAGAGGTTAATATCTAATGGGTGTGTTTATCATCCAGTCTGGCTTAAAGATTCTAACTCAGAAGGTCCTTTTTTGTATTCGATTTTGATGGTGAATAAGTTTCCCAAGGTCTTTTCGAATGATTTTCTTGGTCATTCTCCGGATAGGAGAGATTGATTTGAGATTGATTTGGTTGTGGACACTTGCCTGATATCTATTCCTCCTTATAGAATAGCTTGGTTGAGTTGAGAAAACTCAAGGATCAGCTCAAGGATCTTTTAAATAAGGGTTTCTTCCATGTTAGTAGGGTGCATCGATGTTATTTATATGTAAGAATAATGGTTCCCTTCGAATGTATATTGAATATTGATAGTTGAATAAGGTGATAGTTAAGAACAAGCATCCTCTTCCAAGGATAAATGACTTATTTGATCAATTACAAGGTGCCAAATTCTTTTCTAAGATAGATCTTTGATCTGGATATCATCAGCTTAAGATTAGGGAGGTGGATATCCCTATGACAGCTTTCCAAACTCGGTATGGGCACTTTGAGTTCTTGGTTATGTCATTTAATTTCACTAATTCCGCTATGGTATTCATGGATTTGATGAATAGGGTATTTCATCATTTTCTGGATATTTTTGTCATTATATTCATTGATCAAATTTTTGTGTATTCTAATAGTGAGGTGGATTATGCCAATCACTTTCTTGTGGTGTTGAAGACCTTGAAAGAGTAGCAGTTGTATGCCACGTTCTTGAAATATGAGCTTTGGTTAAACATTGTTACTTTTATGGTTCATATTATTTCTAGTAAGGGGATCATGGTAGATCTTCAAAAGGTGGCAGTAGTTAAGAGGTGGCCTAGACCCTCGACTCTAACTGATATTTAGAGCTTTTAGGGTTTAGCTAGAAACTATAGTAGGTTTGTGGAAAGTTTTCTGATGATAGCTGCCACATTAACTAAGTTGACTTAGAAGAAGGTGAAGTTCTTTTGGTTGGATACTTATGAGGGTAGTTTCAAGAAGGTTGAGGCTAATCTAACTTTAGCTTCAGTTTTGAATTTTCCTAAAGGAAATGCGGGGTTTATGGTTTACTGTGATGCATCCAAGGTGGGAGTTAGTTGTGTTCTAAAGCAGTATGGTAAGGTGATAGCCTATACTTCTAGGCAGTTGAAAGTACATAAGAGAAACTATTCTACTTAAGATTTGGAGCTTTTAGCGGTGGTGTTTGCATTGAAATATGTCAACACTATTTATATAGAGTGCACGTGGACCTCTTTTCAGATTATAAGAGTCTATAGTTTGTGTTCTCTCAAAAAGAGCTTAACCTTAGGCAGAGGAGATAGCTTGATCTTCTCAAGGACTATGACATGAGTCTTCACTACCATCCAGGTATGACTAATGTTGTTTTTGATACTCTTAGCATTTTATCCATGGGGAGTTTAGCTCATATGGGTAAGGGAAGGTAGGAGTTATTGAAGGACACCATTTGGCTAATCTTAGAGTTCGCCTTTTGGACTTCGAGAATAATGGTGTGTTGATACAGGAAGTGGTTCGATCATCTCTTAGTATAGAGATCAAGGAGAAGCAAATGCTAGATCCTATCATGATGAAGATCAAGAGAGATGTAAGTAGGCAAAAGGTAATGGTATTTGAGATTAATGGTGATGGTCCCTTAAGGTACCAAGTGAGGCTATATGTTCCTGACGTCGATGGTTTATAAGAAAAGGTATTGGCTAAGGCGCATGAATCGCTCTATATTATTCATCTTGATTTGATGAAAATGTATCATGATCCCAAGGAGATGTATGGGTAGAATGGTATGAAGAGGGATGTGGTACATTTTGTGGACAAATGTCTGGTGTGTTAATAAGTGAAAGTTGAGCACATGAGGCCTGGAATCTTGTACCAATAAATTGTATTGTCTAAATGAAAATATGAAGTGATCAACATAGATTTTGTTACTGTCTTTGTTGGTCTCGGAACCAATTTGATTCGATTTGGATCATCGTGGATATGATAAAAAAGTTAGCTCATTTCTTGCTAGTAAGGACTAACTTTTTGACTGAGGATTATACAAGGTTGTATCTTCATGAGATTGTAAAGCAGTATCGAGTACCTATTTTGCTTATCTCTGATCGTGGTACGCAGTTTATATCGTACTTTTGGCGATCATTTTAGAAGGGGTTGGGTACTAAGGTTAGTCTGAGTATTGTTTTTCACTTGTAGACAGATGGGCAAACAAAAAGGACTATTCAGACATTGGAAGATATATTTTATGCATGTCTGATTGACTATGGTGGTAATTGGTTTGAGCATCTACCTCTTGAAAAGTTTGCTTACAACAATAGCTACCATTATAGCATTAAGATGGCCCCTTTTGAGGCTTTTTATGGTATGAGGTAAAGATCTCCTATTAAGTGGTTTAATCTTGGTGAGGCAGATATGTTTAGCCCAAATTTGGTTTATTAGGCTATGGAGAATGTGAAGGTGATTTAGGGTAAGCTTAAGGCAGCCTAAAAATTCCAAAAATTTAATGAAGATATAAGGCGTTGGGACTTGGAGTTTGAGGTTTAGGATCGGGTGTTCCTAATGGTGTATCCCATGAAGGGAGTAATGCAGTTGGGAAAAAAAGGAAGCTCAGTCTCAGGTATATTAGTCCCTATATGGTTTTGCAAAGGGTTGGTAATAAGGTATATAAATTGGAGTTACCTTCTAGTTTGAGCTCTATTCATTCGATATTCCATGACTCTATGTTGAAAAAGTGTATAGGTGATCCTTCATCGGTTGTCCCTTTGGAAGGATTAGGTATCTCAGATTCTCTTTCTTTAGAAGACTTCCTAGTTAAGATCTTAGATCAGCAGGTTCACTGGTTGTGGACCAAGGATGTAGCTTTGATTAAGGTTCTATGATGGAACCACAAGGTGGAAGAAGCTATTTAGGAAGCAGAAGAGGACATTAAGTCTATGTATCCACACTCATTTTCTGCTTTGGATATTCGTGCAGAAGGTATGTGTTCTTGATCACATCTTTGTTTTCTAACTTGGTTAAATAAAGGTTCATTTCTTTGCATCTTTATTTTCTAACTTAGTTAAAGGTTGGAATGGTTATGATTGGGTGTGATTCGTTCTTTTACTACCTTATTCGTCATTTGTGGATGAATGATCCGAGTGGGGCAGACTGAAATACCCTGGGTTTTGGTCCTTCGAAATTTCCTGGGTTTTGGACTTTCTAGACATTAAAAAACTCACTATATTAATTGTAAGGTGAGGGTACGGTCCAGGGGACCTAGTTGTATATTGTCTAGTGTTGGGTGGTGTTGGGTGGTTGAGTTTCTGGAATGGGTACGATTTGGGTGGGTATGAGTCATATGATTAGTAATGTTTCATAAGGTTGGGTTTTCCTTTACTTAATCTTAAACTTGCTAACTTAACTTGGATATGAGTATGAATGGCTCACCATGAGTCGTGACATTAGGTATGAGTGGAATAGTCCAACTCGTATGATGGATAGAGTCAACCCCTCTTAGTTCTTCCTAGGGTAAGTTTATGGGTACCAATCATATGATTAGGTGTGAGTGGTGGGTACCACTCATACCATAGGGTATGGATGGGTGGGGGTGGTCGTACCTTCATATGAGAAATTAATATTGTTTAAGTTGGGGGTATTCTGGAAATTTCCTCTTATAACTACTTGGGACCCCACAAATTAAAACACCTTTTTGGGGGTTCATTAACCAATTTTCAATAAATCAAACACTCTAAACTCTCTCAAAATCTCTCAAGGCTCTTGGGTGAAGCAAAATCAAGGGTTTCTTTCAAGGTGGTCAGTTGAGTCTTATAGGGGTGATTTCTTGTCATCTTCTTCTCAATCTAAGTCAAGATACTTCTCCCTCATTGTTAGTTCCAACTAAAGTCATATTTTATGGATTGTTTTCATGGCATGAATGTTATATGATTTTGGGTTTTCATTTATATGTTTGGGGGTTTTGATTACAATGGTTGGTTATGGTTTTACTATGTATTTTACTTATGATTTTCATAGTATTATGGTGGTTTGAACATTTGGTTGCATGGGAAACTTTAATTGGTACTTGGTTTTGGCTTTGGAAATACTATGCCCCTAACATGTTTGATAAAATGCCTTTGAGAATGCTTTTACTATATTGTAGACTTTTAATGGAACTATTGTGTGGTTTAAACTGGTAATGGAACCCTAAGTAGTTTGGAATGGTTAAATGGTAAGGTCTTGGTGGTTATGGTTGGTCAAATTAAAAGCCTTGTGAGGTACAAGGCAATCACCCAAGAAAACTTAATAATGAAAAACTTGTGGGGTATATGGGATTCCCCCAAGTTAACTCGATAATATAATCTATGGGTACATACTAATCCCTTTACTTAACAAGGATTGCAAAGGACATTGCTTGCAAGTTGTAGCTTGTACGACGATACCACTACTTATAGCCTTGGTTAATAATAAATGAAATGGTGGTTTTGTTGTGTGGTAATGGTTTTCATTGGGCAATAATGGCGGGGTGTGATAGCTAACTGTGATGGTGTGATTCCAGTGGACGCACACGAGAAACTCATATTTGCTGACATGAGAATTGGTCACGAAGACCATATATGATATTTATGGGGTACACGAGAATTCTCTAAGTACACTTGTTCTTATGTATTATGGAGAGCGAAGGATACTCGGGAATCCGCTACTCCTATGGTATCTCCGATTCATGCGGCTACACTCATCGAGGCCCATTCAGGGGGTTACATTAGACGTATATAGATCGTGGGTGGTTCTAGGACGATTAAGCTACACATACCCAGGTTAATGGTTTTAATGGCATGCTAAACCCAATTCCCTTTCCCAACATGGTTATATAAATGTGTGTGTGTATATGTGTGGTTGTGAATGTATATGGTTAGTTTACTTAGTTTTAATGGTTGGCATTATTTTATCCTTATCCTGAGTACTTACTAGTGTTTAGCCGCTAACCCGTCTTCGGGAACCTATATCCCTACACAAAGCAGGAATTGGTCATTCTACTCCTCCCACTTAGTGATCAAATTCGATACCAGCTCGGTTGAATTAAAGTGGTGAGCTTTCATAGTCCAAAAAGCTCCATTTCATATCATGGATGTTTTCACATACTTTGGTCATTTTATAGACATTGGTTTTGGCTATGGTTGGGGGCATATCCCAACCGAATATTGTTTTACTTTTGGTTAAATACTTTGTGGAACTACTATGGGTTGGTATAGGCAGTGTCGGTATTTGTGTCAGCCTTAGTATTGGCATTAGTATTGGGGCTGATACCGGTTGACTTTATTTATTTATGATTGTTCCATTTTATTTTGAATAGTAAATATATATATATATATATTTAGAACGCATTCGGTATGGGGTGTATGGATTGGTCTATGGTATGGTTACTGGTTGGGTAATGGACGGTTGGACTTGTTTGGGTTGGTCACGGTCATGGACCTATCCGAGAGTCTGAAATTGTAATAAATGCTATCTTGTTATTTGTTCAAAATTCATCTGACTCGAGGTATTCGTATTTGAAGGGTTGGGCTGGGTAACGGGGGTGGTCCCAGTCCTGGTTGGACCTAGGATGCCCATTACGACAAGGTCCTAATTCGGGTCGGGTCAAGTATTTGGTGATGTATCCTCAATAATGGATAGTATTATGCTAAATAGTGGTTTAAATAGGGAAAGGTGATAAATAGTGTGGTTAATGGGTGATGAATGTGATTTGAGAGTTGTGAACATGGGACTTTTAACCATTGAAGAAGGTAAAGTGAAAAGATATGGAGAACGTGGGTAATAATAGAATTAAGAGTGGATGAGTGTTGGACAAGTAATAGGATGATTTTAGGCTGAATAGGTATTAGGAAGGTATGGGTCGGGTGGGTTTAGGAAAAGTTAAAAACTTACCTATGATGGCTAATGTAATGGTTAGTTAGTAGGTCGATGGTTCATTACTTGACACATCGGATCAATCCAGTAAGACCTCTTAGTGATTTTTCATTGATAGTTTAAGAGATGGGCTATCAGTATTGTGATGACTCATCGCATTGGCTGTTAGGCCCAATCCAAGATTAAAGAATTTTGGCCTTTATGTGATGATTAAGATTGAAGGACCGCTGGCTCTACGACGGTTTATTGAGTTAGACATCAAGCCTTATCCAGAATATTTGTATGTTTGTCTCTATTTGACTACTTCAACTAAGATCTGTTAGTCCACCCGTCAGCTACAAAGAGTGCCCAACATCCCTTATTTGCTAAATCCCTACACACCTAAAACACAGATTAAACATGCTTAATCACAAAAAACTACATTACATGATCTTGCAACATATTGTAGGTTACCTCCCATTAGCGTCTGATGTAACGTACAGCGTGACTTAGGTCTCTTGACTACTCAAACTTCGTCAAGATACACCAATTTTACTAGCTTACCTCTTTTTGCTGGCGAAGATAATGTTTGACTCATTGCCTATTGAACTTAAACAACTATCCTTCCTTGTTTTCTTACTCCACTACTCCAGATGGAAAGACTTGAGTTACGTTGAAGGTTCTGGACCACTTCAATTTCATCTTCCCCTTTAATAATTTAAACCTTGAATTAAATAGAAATACCAAATTCCCCACTTGGAACTCTCTCTTTTAAATTTTTATATCATGGTACAACTTCATTTTGTCCTTCTCATTTAGTTGGTCTAGCCTCATATCATATGTATCTTTCCAGCACAACTTCAATTTTTTGGGTGCTTATAAGGCTTTATGCTTAAGCTCCACTGGAAGGTGACAAAATTTACTGAACACTAGTAGGTATGGGGAAATACCTATTGGCGTCTTAAAGGCAGAGCGGTAAGACCAAAAAGCATTATCAAACTTCCATGACCAATCATTCTAATTTTCATTAACAGGCTTGGCTAATATCATCTTAGAGGCTGTTTGGCCATAAAAAATATTCCCTTTTTTCTGGAAAAAATTCACTTTATTAAAGATGTGGTGTTTGGCCATGAAAATTTCAATAATTATGCCAAAATTGTTTTCTGAAAAGTGAAAATAACTATTTTCCAACTCCAATTCTAACTTTTATTATTATTACATATAACCCTAATTTTTTAGATTATTATACAGTCCTCAAAATGTTTAAAAGTTTTAAGTGTTCAGTCACTGATGCAATCAATGATGATTTTTTTCATAATTGTTGATTGAATAATGATTAATACAAAAATATCACCATTTTCGGTTGAGATTGCATCTAAGACATTTTTGTATTATCTTTCTTCAATTTTGTTTCAACTCTTTCTTCAATTTTCACATTATCTTTCTTTAATTTTTGCATTTCAGCTGATTGAACATTTTTGCATTATCTTTCTTCAATTCTGTTTGAACAACTTGAGTTAATTCTTGCAATTGGAAAAATTGGAAAGTTATTTGAGAACAAGCGAGGACCTAGCGAAGATCCAAATCAAAAAAAAATGAGCCATCTAATAATGTGTCTTAACAACTCATCCAAATCAATCATTCTATTTCCTGTAGTTCTTATACTTGTTAAGAGAGTCATTAGTTGTCAATCTTTGTTATCGAGTGCTATTTTCTTCGTTAATGCAAACTTGGTTTGGGTAATAGAAGTGTCTATATATAAGAATCACATTTGGTTGTATGTTAGTAGGTAAATTAGTTGTTGGGTATGATTTTGATAAATTTTAAAAGATGAGGGCATAAAATCATATTTAAAAAAGATTTTTCCAAAGTCTAAAAAATCTTTCAAAAAGACATGGCCAAACACAACTTCAACTCCAACTTTAAAAATTTGTAGTTGTCATGGTCAAACGGCTACTTAGTCTCTCTATTTGTCACTTCCATTAGCACAATCATTTAGGGATGATAAGGAATAGCCACCTTGTGTTGTTTCACACCATATTTTGCTACTGCAACCCATAATACCTTTTTGCAGAAGTAGGAACCTCCATCACTTATGATTGTGCAAAGAGTACCAAAATGAGAGAAAGTGTTCTTTTTCAAAATCGTTACCACACATTGTCTTGATTATCTACTAATGCTACCACTTCTAACCATTTCGACACCTAGTCCAAAGCAACCAAAATGTATTTGTGGACATAAGAACTCCCAAAGGGACCCATAAAATTAATTCCCCACATATCAAGCAGTTCAACCTCCAATATATGATCATAGGTATCTTTTGATGTCTAGAAATTGATCCATTTCACTAACATTGATCACAATCATTAACAAACTCATATGCATCCTTATGTGTAGTGGACCAGTAGTATCACCTTGCAAAATCATCATAGTTGTGCAACCACACATACAATATCCCCTCACTGGGGATGGAATGACAAGCTTACAAAATGTTCAGTATTTCCACCTCTGACACACATCTCCAAATAATATTATCCGCACACAATCTAAATAGGTAAGTCTCATATAAAAAATAACTGTTCACATAATGAATAAAAATTTTTCTATACTGAAAATTTAGATCTTCTGAGACAATGTCACTTACCAAATAGTTTGAAAAATTTGCATACCAAGGTACGAGGTCAAGGGTAGCCATATGTACTTGTTTATCGGGGAATGAATCATCAATTTCTAACTCATCCAACTTCGTCCCTTCATTCTCCAATTTAGATAGATGGTCTGTTACTTGATTTTTGCAACCTTTCCTATCCTTGACTTCAAAGTCAAATTCCTATAACAACAATACACATCCGATTAGCCTAGGTTTGGCATATTTATTTTCCATCAAATAACTAAATGCCAAATGATCGGTGTGAACGACAACTATATTTCCAAGAAAGAATGTTCTAAATTTCTCTAAGGTGTAAAAAATGGTAAGGAACTCTTGCTCTGTAATTTGAGCTTCATTTAATTACTTGCTTGCATAATAAATAGGGATAAAAGGTTTATCCTTCTTTTGTCTAAGACCGGTCCTAAAGTACAACTCTGTTGGCATCTCACATCACTTTGAATAGTTTGGACCAATCCATAATAATAATGGGAGCAACAACCAACTTTGTTTTAAGAAACTAAAATTCCTTTAGACACTCATCATTCCACAAAAATTTAGCCTTCTTCTCTAATAATTTTCACAAAGGGTATCCAATTTGGGAAAAATCTTTATTAACCTCCTATAGAATCCCATGTGATCCAAAAAACTATGAATATCCTTCTCTGAGATTGGTGGAGGTAGCTTTGCAATTACCTCAATTTGGGCCTGATCAACTTTGATTCCTCTAGATGAGATCTTGTACCATAATACGATGAACTCCTTCACCACAAAATGACATTTTCCTAGTTGAGAACAAGGTTGAACTCTTCACAACGCTGCAAAGCATTGCTCAAGTTCATCAAACGGTCGTCAAAAAACTCACCTATAGTAAATTAATCAACATAAACTTCTCTAAAATGTTCTTCACCATATCTGGGAAAACATCATACATCTTTACAAAGTAGTTAGTGCATTACACAACCCAAAATGTATCCTTTTGAAGCGAAGGTACCGTAAAGACATGTGAACATTGTCTTTTCTTGGTCTTTGAGTGCAATACAGATTTAGTTATATCCTGAATAACCATCCAAGAGAAATACCAGCCCCTTCCTACTAATTAATCCAACATTTAATCCAAAAAATGCATTGGGAAATAAACCAAAAGTGTCCAAGAGTTTAGCTTTCTATAATCAATACATACTCTCCAACCCGTGATTAGCCTAAGTGGAGTCAACTTATTTTTCTCATTGGCCACCACAGTCATACCTTACTTCTTAGGGACATGCTGGTATAAGCTTACGTATTTGATATCAGAGATTAGGTACACCACTTCTGCATCAAGCCGCTTTATTATCTCTTTGTTTACCAACTTCTGTATTGGTGCATTAAGCCTTCATTGATGTTTAATAGAGGGAGTGCAGTATTCATCTGACTAAATCTTATGAGTACAAATACCTTGTGGGATACCAATGATGTATGCGATAGTCTACAAAATAGCCCTTTTATACCTTCTCAATACCAACATATGAGCCTCTACTTGCCTTTCAACTAAATCACCCATAAAAATCAATGGAAAAGTATTTTCACATAAAAAGATGTATCTCAAGTGTCCTTTCAATTCCTTTAACTCTAGCTCTAGTGATTCTTTAATGGATGGCTTTGTTAGTGGTGTTGGCCTATTATTTAAGTCCAAATCCAACTTCTTTGGAGAATAAAAATATAATCCAATCCCTATTAATGCATAATTTATCGCACCATACTTCTCAATGTCATCACTGTTGAAATTCATTGACAATATGCCAAAGTTTCGACTGTAAATTTCTCTTAAACAGACATATCTATCTCACTTTCTTCCATAATATCAATCACAAACACCACAATCATATCTCTTGGTTTCATCATTGATTAATAGATATCAAACTTTACCTGCTCATCATTGAGTCTAAATTTAAGCTCATTTCTCTTCATATCTACCAACTCTTTCGGTGGATAGAAATGGTATACCCAAGATTATGGCTACTTCAAAATAGACCTCACAACTAAAAATCACAAACTCTATCGAAAATATGAAATTCACCACTTTTGCCAATACATATAGAGAATTCCAACAGGTCGTTTGACCGAATGATCGACCATCAATAACCATATGGGTTTCGGCTTGGGGGATCCAAAGACCATCTACTAAAATATTATTAATGCCATCGAATTGATGCTTACACTAAGGTCACAAATAGTCTTTGCAAAACTTAATGCACCAATTGTGCATAGAATAGTGAATGCCCCAAGATTCAACTTTATTTAGACCAATGATTTTGTACCAATTGCACTGCAGTGATAGAGATTATCCACTAGTTCATAGATCATTGTTTTTTCCATACTGATTTTAATTCCTTCATAAACTTTGCATATCTTGGCATTTGTTCCAAATCTTTCACCAATGGAAAATTTACCAACAACTGCTTTAACATGGCCATGTATTTACTGAATTTAGTATTTTCTACCTTCTTCTTCATCTTGTGTGGAAAGAAAGGAGAAGTCCTAGAAATTCTGGCCGACGGTGTTTCTTCTTCCTTTCCCTCTTTTTTGTTTAACTCATCATTATTCATTAATCTGGGAGACTACCCACAATAACCTTCTTTTCACCTCTATCTTTTAGCTTCTCAGACTCAGCTGGACCACATTTCAAATTAATATCATCAATAATATTTTCATCCTTGAATACAACATTATCCACATATATTTGATATATCAGATGTAGTTCAGGCAACACTCTACCATTTCTAGTGATGATATCTGGATAGGTTCCATCATTTCATAGATTTTGCATCATATACTTGGCAAAGTTCCACTCTTTTGCTAGTTGAAGGCCGTGAACTATTGATTTATTTAATGCTCCAACTTCTTAAAAAAAGTGGAATGTCGATAAGTTATTTTTAATCTCTTTGACACATGCATTGGTAGATTTCACCCCTTTTAGCAACTTAGACATCATAGCTTCCATGGACAGCTTCCCTGAGTTATTTGTAACATTATCATAATTTCCAAGTGGTACGTAAAGCCCATTTTGATTACCCTTATTCTTTTAATTCCCTTTCTCATGATTTCTATAACCAGATTTGTCATAATAATTGTCCTTTTAATAGTTCTGACCTTGAATTCCTTATCCATTAGCCAAAAAATCCCTAATTACTCAAGTAGTTAGTATATTCTGTAGAATCAGATTTTTCTATTTTGCTGTGTGAACTAACTTCCTTCACCTTCTCAACACTACCATACAAAAATAGTGAGTAAATCTATTTGAGTCTTTATGTATGCCATATCTTGGTTACACTCTTATTCTCTTTGGCATTATTTAACCGACATGCCAACTGTATATGTGTTACTTGCTACCTCAGAATCCCTATTATACCAAAATCTACTAGCTTTGGTCAACCTACTCAATATCATGGTAGTATCTGTAAAGATATGAGCCACGAAAGAACCTTCCATTGTATCATTAATTGTTGGATTCGTGTTTGAGTTTAGTTCTCTGCTGATTATTTCCATCAAGTTCTCTTTAGTCATTTTGTGATCGGGACATTGAATTAGCTTTTTTTTTGAATCTGAGATAAGTCTTGTATAATGCCGTATTTAGCAGTTGCTTGAAGTTCCTTATTGTTTCCCTCAAATGTGACATCCTAGAAGTCGGAAAGAACTTTTCTAGGAAGTTCTTTTCAATTGCCTCTAATTTGCTATAGAATTATATGTTGGTTTAGTTAACCATAAAGTTGCCTCCCCATATAGATACAACGGAGAAAACCTCAACTAGATTTCACTCTAACCAACTCCGAGGTAAGCAAAGGATTTATATATATTTAGGAAGTTCACCAAATGCATGCTTGGATCATCACTGGGTAATCCACCAAATAACCCTTTTAAGTTTAGCAATAGAATCATCATCCTAGTGATGTTAAAATTGACATAGTGATTGAGTGGGAATAATACAAATGCCCAGTAACACAAGCCCCATCTAAATCAGCATCATCATCATTATCTAAGGAAAACTTCACTGCAGTCTGTTGAAAATATCTACCTCATGCTCGATGATTATGATTTACCAGGGAAACATAATTAACACGTCAACCATTCATAGGATCAATAAACTCATCATCACCCAAATCCTTATTATTATTATTCTACACATAGTCAGGTGTATTTGTATTTAGTTAGTTCAACGGGCGGCTACAAGTGCAATTAGTCTTTCTATTTTATTATTTGTCCATATTTCTCCTTAATATTTGATAGAGTTCAGGGTTGTAAAGTAATAGTGGTTCTCTTGAAAGACTAGTATGTGCTATGCACAACTAAAAGCCTATAAATATAAAACAACAAATAAAAGTAAAATTAGGAAATATAATGCAACACCCTAGATTTTGGCCCTGGAAAATTGCTAAGTTTTTAAACTCACTGCTCTGACTACGACTTACTAAACAAGTATTATGTTCTCCTTACGGGTCATTTGGATTGAGTCCTAGGGAGACTAGTGAAGGTTATCTAATTTCCACCTTGGTTATAATTTGATTATTTTGTGGTTTAAGAAATCATTATGAGTCATAAGGTATGACTCGTAGGTGAACCAGTATTGGTGCTAAACTCTATGTCTTAATCACAACTAGACTCAATGAGTCATATGGTGTAGTCACGAGTAGTAGGGTGTGACTCATAACCAAACCAGTATAATAGTCCAAGCTTCTGTCCATGGTATGATTAGGAACCTATGAGTCGTAAGGTGACGCATAGTCACTGGCGATAATTTTTAGTGTTTTAATTAAGGGCACTTTGGACAAATACCTCTTTCCCTACTTAAGACCCACAACTTAAAATCATATTGGGGACCCTATTCTCAACACTTAGAGAATCAAAACATACACTTTTCTCTCTCAAATCCCTAAGTCAAGAACACTAAGGTTTCTCAAGGAATTGGTAATTAAAGATTCCAAGGGTTGATTTCTCTTCATAATTCTTGATATCTCAGGAATATTACTCATCCTTTAAAATTATTTTACTTAAATCAAGTATTTAAATAATTGTTAATGTGGTTTCTAATATGAATTTTGATATGGTTGAGGGTTAATGAATGTTATTTGAATTGAATTCCTATGATGATTGTATATGTATTTTTCATGCTTTATGAATGAATTTGGAACTAATTTGGTAGATAGGTATGGGAATTGGAAAGGGGATTGAGGTATTCCCCTAATTTGATGATATTGATTTGGAGTTTGGTTTTGTAAATTATGTTCTCTCAACCCACTCGTGTAAATAGATTTTAATATAATTTGTCACATGGTTTTACTTACTCACCTATATTATTGCATTGTTTAAAAGTTTAAATGGATGAAAATGGTTTGAAACCCGTGTTGGCCATGTTTTTATATTAAATTTAAAGCTCAGGTCTTAGGATATTGAGTTGATTTGATAATTAAAAAAGGGTTGTGGCATCCCCCAAATTGATTTAATGAACAAAGAGATCCCTGGAATTCCCCCATATTAATATAATAAACAAAGAAAGTTGAGGCATTCCCTTAAGTTAAAAGAATTGTAATGGCATAATTATAAGCTTGTAAGTGTAAGGGTATGATGATACCTATGGCGTGTCTTCAATTTTAATTCCTTGGTTAAATGGATGGGTTATATGAAACTTGTTTTAATTGGGCTTAATAGGGGTTATGTAGCTAAGCCATAAAGGTAGATTTCCCATGGTACCGATACTGGAAACTTTTATTTGCCAGGGGGTTGGCCTTAATGATTGTGTGCATTATTCAAATAATTGGTATTTATTTGTATCCTAGATTAGTGCAGAGTTGGGGCATGCCCTAATCTTCCTTGATACCTCTGGTTTGTTCGGCTAACATGCACTAGGGCCCTTTCAGTAGGGAGATCTAGACCCATATAGCCCGTAGGTGCCTTTTATGATAATTAAGCTATATAGTCCAGGCTAGGGTTTTACTTGCATTCTAAGCCTTGTTCCCTATCCCAACATCTTATATATATGTATGTATGTGAATATATACATTGAGTTTGGGTAAGATTTTGAATTGGCATTATTTTATCCATATCCTGAGTTACATGCTATCACTCAACCCGCTAACCGTCTCAGAATGTTCTATACCCATGCGATGCAGGAATCAGAGATATTTCTATTTTTCCTGTATAGTGATAGGTGATCTTCGACTGTTCAGCAGTTATCTTTAAGTTGTGAGCCTTCTTCTTCCAGAAGGCTGTTACTTCTCAATTTATTCTATGTCATAGACTACTTCTCAAGGTTTTTTTGGATATCATCAATGGCATATCCCGAATTAAATTATTTTTGTATAGTAGAGGCTTTGTGGATTACTGTGGATTGGGGTGTTTTTAAAATTTTGAAGTTCCTTTTTCTAAGTTGTTTATCTTTTTATATGTTCAAAACTCATCTTATCTTGTTATACGTTCAAAATTTATCCGTTGCTAGCTGTATTATGTTCTATTTGGTTAGGTAAGGGACTGGTCTCTAGTCTTCAATGAACTTGAAATAGCCATCATGGTCAAGCCTTGGTTTAGTTCATGACAAGTTGTTATTTGAGCCCTAGGTTTATGGTTGGCCAGGTATTCACACTGTCATGTTAAGTAAAGTCTCTTTTATATATGTGTAGCATGCCACACTTATAAGGGAGACTCTACGAGGCATTTAGGAATAATTCCCTTTCTTGTATTTTACTTTTAAGCTGTAAAGTCTAGAAGGTTGAAATCTTCTATAATTTTGTTTGCTCATATTTTAGACCATGCCTCCCTGAAGGTCTGATGGCCATGGAAACTCCTCTATCCTACCTATTTATAATGTGGATGAAGCTCATCTTGCTTATGGGGTATAAACTTGATCCAGGGTCCCTACTACTGATTGCCCCCATAGAGTTCCACAAGTCCCTACTAATCCTCCTTGGGCTCCTTAGGCTAATAATACTTCTTACCCAATACCTCACATGGATGTGTTTAATGTTACGTTTTGCTAGCCTATCATTTTCTTACTCAATTAGTGGCCTCCAAGTCGCTCTAGTCTACATGTGTTGCTTTTATCACTCTTTTTTTAGGATACAAGGGTTGGTCTGTTCATGAGGTTAAGTCCTCCAACTTTCACTAGTTCCAAGGTTTAGATAGATCCTCAAGGGTTCATAGATGAGATGGAAAATATTTTCCAATTGATGTATGCTTCTGACTCTGAGGGTGTGGAATTCGCTGCATATTAGTTGAAGGATATGGCATATCAGTGGTATGAGGATTGGGAACAGTTAAGAGGAGATGATGTTGAGCCAGCTATGTGGGATGACTTCTCTGGTTCTTTCCTTGATTGTTTTTTGCCCAGGAGCTTAGGGAGGTGAAGACTGAGAAATTTGTGAATTTAAAGTAAGGCAGAATAACTATGAAGGGTTACACTTTTAAATTCCACCTGTTGTCTTGCTATGCCCCGGAGTTGGTGTATTCTATATGGTCTAAGATTAGAAAGTTTTCTTCGAGCTTATCAATGGACTTGGTGTTAAAGTTCAAGGTCGCTTTGTTGAATAATGACATAGATATCTCTAGTCTTGTGGTATATATACAGCAGGTTGAGGATAAAAAAAAGAAACAAGCTAAAATAGGGGGAAGGCAATGTAAGAAATTTAGGTATTTTGAGTAGGGTAGAGGCCAGCAGAATAGTGGTAGAAATGGCAGGCAGTGGTTTAAGAAGAACTGGAGGAAATCTGGTTCTTATTCTACGACTAGTGCTCCATATCCAAATCCATCTAGTGATCGTCATTTTAAGAGCAACGGTGGGTTTAAGGCACAAGGTGCCTAATCTTAGTCCAATAGAGCCCAGTCAACTCTATCATATCCTTCTTGCAGATTTTGTAGACATTTGCACCATGGTATTTATGATGAGGGAAGAAATAAATACTTCAGATGTGGCCAACCTATCAATATTCAAAGGAACTATCTTACAGGTGATGTCGCTACCAGAGTTTATAAGGTTTTGGTTGCTACATCTTCAGCTCTAGCACCAAAGGGTGCTACTTCTGGTATTGGCACTGGTTGAAAATATCTATATGCTCTTGCCATTCATCAAGAATCTGAGACTTCTCCTGATGTTGTCACTAGTATGTTACAAATTTTCTCTCGTGACATGTATTGCTTACTTTATTTGGGGTCTACTCTTTCTTATGTGACCCCTTCGGTGGCTATTTATTTTAGTTGTGGTCCCAAATTGTTAATGATCCCTTTTTATGTCTACCCGAGTGGGAGACTATGTTATGGCTAGAAGGGTCTATAAGGGTTGTATGGTATCATTCTATGGTAAGAAGACGTTCGTGGATCTAATAAAGTTAGATATATTAGATTTTGATGTGATATCGGGTATGGATTGGCGCCATTCCTACTATGTGTCTCTTTATTGTAGAACCAGAAGGGTCAGTTTCTCATTCTCGAATGAACCAGTGATTGAGTGGGAAAAGAGTTCCCTGGTGCCTAAGAAAAGTTTATTTTATATCTTAGAGACCAAAAATTAATTTCCAAACGATGTTTATATCATCTAGTTTGGGTTAGAGATTCTAATTCTGAGGGGCCTTCTTTACAATCTATGTTTGCTGCTAATGAGTGTACTAAAGTATTTCCTGATGATCTTCTTGGTATTTCTCCTGATAGGGAAATAGACTTTGGAATTGATTTTCTTTCGGATACCCATCCTATCTTTATCCCTCCTTATAAAATGGTTTTGGCTAAGTTAAAAGTACTCAAGGAGCAGTTGAAAGATCTTCTTAATAAGGGTTTTATTTGCTCTAGTGTTTCTTCGTGGGGTGCTCCTATTCTTTTCGTGCAAAAGTAGAATGGTTCCCATTGGATATGCATAGACTTTTGATAGTTGAAGGTCACTGTGAAGAATAAGTATCCTCTCCTAAAGATTAATGACCTATTTGACCAGCTTCAGGGTGCTAAGTACTTTTCTGAGATTGATCTTCAGTCTGATTATTATCAGTTGAAGATTAGAGAGGTGGATATCCCTAAAACTATTTTTCAAAACCGGTATGGCCACTACGAGTTCTTAGTTATGTTTTTTGGGTTGACAAATATCCGACAGCATTTATGAATCTTATGAAGTAAATTTTCCATAAATTTCTTGACTTATTGGTCATTGTGTTTATCAATGAAATCTTGGTAAATTCTAAGAGAAAAGAGGATTATGCCAATCACCTTTGTATATTGTTTCAGACTCTTAAAGATCAACAGTTGTATGAAAAGTTCTTAAAGTGCGAGTTCTTGTTAAATGTCGTGACCTTCCTTGGTTATATATTTCTAGTGAGAGGATTGTGGTGGATCCACATAAAGTTTGCAGTGGCATAGGTGCACGACTCCAACCAATATTCAGAGTTTCTAGGGTTTAGTTAAGTATTAGTGGAGGATTATAGAAAGTTTCTCTTTGATTATTGCTCTATTGACTAAGTTGACTTAAAAAAGGTAAAGTTTCTGTGGTTCGATGCTTGTGAGGGTAGTTTTGAGAATTTGAAGGACAAGTTGACTTCGGCTTTGATTTTAACACTACCCAAGGGTACTGATGGTTTTATTGTTTATTGTGATAAATCTCATATGGGACAGGGTTGTGTGTTGATGTAGCGTGGTATGGTTGTAGCCTATACATCTAGGCAGCTTAAGGTGCAAGAGAAGAATTATCTGACTCATGATTTGGTGTTGTTGGATGTGATCTTTGCTTTAAAAATTTAGCGTTGTTACTTCTATGGAGTTTATATTGACATATATTCAAACAATAATAACTTGTAGTATGTGTTCACCCAGTAGGAGTTGAATCCGTGCAAAGAAGATAGCTTGAGTGACTTAAGAATTATGACATGAGTCTTCATTATCACCCAATTAAAGCTAATGTGGTTGTTGATACTCTTTGAAGGTTGTTTATGTGGAGCTTATCTAGTGTTAATGAGCAAAAGTGAGGGCAGGTGAAGAATATTCATCATTTGGCTAATCTTGGAGTTTATCTTTTGGACTCTGAGGATGGAGGTGTGATTGTGCAAGAGGTGGTAAAGAAGAAGCCGGCTTGGGATCCTATCTTGATATAGATTAAGGATGATGTAGGTCAGCAGAAGGTTATGGCTTTTACAATTGATGGAGATGGTATCTTGAGATACCAAGATAGATTGTGTGTTCCCAATATTGATGGGCTTCGAAAAGAATCTTGGTTGAGGCTCATGAGTTGACGTACACTGTCCATCCTAGATTAACGAAGATGTACCATAATTTGAAAGAGATCTATTGCTGGAATAACATAAAGAAGGATGTGGCTAATTTTGTGGCCAAGTATATGGTTTGTCAGCAAGTGAATATGGAGCACTTGAGGCCTGGTGGTTTGTCTCAACAGATTGAGATGCCCGTGTGGAAATGGGAAGTGATTAACATTGACTTTGTCACTGGCTTTCTGCTATATCAAAGTTAGTTTGATTTGATTTGGGTCATTGTGGATAAGATGACTAAGTCTGCCCACTTCTTACCAGTGAGGAATAATTATTCTACGAAGTATTATTCTAAGATTTTCATTTAGGAGATCGTTAAGTTGCATGGTGCGCCTGTTTCTATTATCTTTGATCGAGATACCTAATTCTCATTATACTTTTAGCGGTTATTTCAAAGCAGCTTGGGAACCAAGGTGAACCTTAGCACCGCTTTCCACCCTCAGATGAATAAACAAGCGAAAAGGACCATTCAGACGTTGAAAGATATGGTATGGGCTTTTGTGACTGACTTTAGTGGTAGTTGGGTTGAACAATTGCCTCTCACAGAGATTACATATAATAATAGTTATCATTCTAGTATTTAGATAGCTCCGTTTGAGGCTTTGTATGGTAGGAGATGTTGTTCTCCTATTAACTGGTTTGAGGTTGGTGAGACTAGATTGCTTGGTCCTGACTTAGTTCATCGGGCTAGGGAAAAGATGAATGTGATTTGAAATAGAATTAAGTCTGCTCAGAGTTGCCAAAAGTCCTACGTGAATGAGAGGCATTGGGAATTAGAGTTTGATATTGGTGATTGGGTGTTCTTATAGATATCTCCTGTGAAAGAGGTGATGAGGTTTGGAAAGAAGGGGAAGCTCAGTCCCCAATATGTTGGCCCGTACCTAATTTTGAAAAAAGTGGGAAATATGGCTTATAAGTTGGAGTTGTCTCCAAATTTGGGTTCTATCTATCCGGTGTTCCATATTTCAATGTTGAAGAGAAATGTGGGTGATTTTTCTTTGGTTGTTCCCTTGGAGAGTGTCGATGTTTCAAATTCTTTATCTTATGAGAAAGTCTCCATTGAGATTTTAGATACGCAAGTCAATCATTTAAGGACTAAGGATTTGGCTTCGGTGAAGGTTCTATAAAGGAATCGTAAGGTTGAGGAAGCTACTTGGGAAGCTGAAGAGGACATGAATTCCAAATATCCATTCTTGTTTCCTGCTTTGGATAATCATGCTTAAGATATGTGTATTCCTAAACATCTTTGTTTTCTGTCATTGTTAAAGGCAATTGTGGTTGTATTCCTATGTTAAATCATGCTAATAGATGTCTTGACTCATCATTCCGGGATGAATGATCCTGGGGGAGAATGAAACACCCCAGATTTTGGATTGGAAAACTCCTAAGTTTTTGAACTCACTGCTCTAACTAAGACTCTCCAAACAAGTTATAAGAACTCCTTACAGGTCTTTTTAATTGAGTTATAGGGCGACCAGTGAAGGTTGTCTTTGTTTCTGCCTTGGTTATGATTTGATCATTTCAAGTCGAAAGGAATCGTTATGAGTCATAAAGTACGGCTTGTAGGCAAACAAATTTTGGTACCAAACTCTCTGTATTGATCACGACTAGACTCAAAGAGACATAGTGTGGTCACGAGTCGTATGGTGTGGTTATGAGTCGTAGGGTGTGCCTCGTGACCAAACTAATGTGATGGTCCAAGCTTCTTCGTAGGGCATGATTAGAACACTATGAGTCATAGTGTATCCTCATAAGCCGTAAGGTGACTTGTGGTCACTGGCAATAATTTTTAGTTTTTAATAAAGGGCACTTGAGACATTTCCCTCTTTCCCCATTTAAAATCCACAACTTAAAAGAATATTGGGGACCCTATTCTCAATATTTGGCGAATAAAAAAAATATTCTCTTCTCTCTCAAATCCCTAAGTTAAGAACTCTAGGGTTTCTCAAGGAATTGGTAATTAAAGCTTTCAAGGGTTGATTTCTCTCTGTAATTCTTGATATCTCAGGCATGTTACTCATCCCTTAAATTTTTTTACTTAAAGCATGTATTTAAATGGTTGTTCATATGGTTTTGAATATGGGTTTTGATATGGCTGAGGGTTTTGGAATGAATGTTATTTGAATTGAATTTCCATGATTTTAAATGCATTGTTCATGATTTATCAATGGTTTTGAACTAATTAGGTGCAAGGGTATGGGAATTGGGAATGGGGTCAAGGCATTCCCCTAATTTGATGATTTTTGTTTGGAATTTGGTTTTGTAAATTACGTTCCCTCAGCCCACTTGTGTAATTGGCTTCAAATATGATTGGTCATATGGTTTGACTTACTCACCTATATTATTCCATTGCATAAAAGGTTAAACAGATGAAAAATAGTTTTGAAAGCCTTGTTGTCCATGTTTTGATATTAAATTGAAATCTTAGGGGTCGACGCATTCCCCCGAGTTGATTTGATAACTAAAATGGGGCGGTGTCATTGCCCCACATTAATTTAATAAACAAAGAGGGCCATGGTATTCCCCCATATTAATTTAATGAACAAAGGGGGTCGAGGAATTCCCCCAAGTTAATGGAATTGTAATGGCACAATTATAAGCTTATAGACATAAGGGTATAACTATACCAATGGTGCGCCTTAGAGGTTAATTCCTTGGTTAAATGGATGGGTTATGTGAAACTTGTTTTAATTGGGCTTAATGGGGGTTATGTAGCTAAGCTGTGAAGGTGGAGGTCTCGAAGGACCTCTACTGGAAACTCTCATTTGTCAACATAATGGTTGGTCTTAACGACTGTGTGCAAGGTTCACACTATTTATATGTATTTGTATCCTAGATTGACGTGGGGTTGGGGTATTTCCTTGTCAACCTTGATGCCGCTGGTTCATGAGGCTAATATGCACTGGGGCCCTTTCATCAAGGGTAGCTGGACCCATATAGCTCGTGGTTAAGCTACATAGTCCAAGCTAATCATTTACTTGTATACTAAGCCTTTTTCCCTATACTAGCATCTTCATAAATACATATATATGTGTGTGTGTTTGTGAACATATACATTGACTTTGGACTGGATTTTTAATTTGCATTATTTTATCTTTATCCTGAGTTACATACTAGTGCTCAACCCGCTAACCATCTTCGGATGTTGTATCCCCATGCTATGCAGGAATCGAAGGCACTTCTTCTTTTTCCTACACAGTAATAGGTGATCTTGGATCGTTCAATAGTTCGATTGAAATGGTGTGCCTCCTTCTGGAAGGTTGTTACTTCTTAATTTATTTTGTGCCATAGACTACTTCTCATGGCTTCTTTAGGCTATCATCGGGGGCATGTCCTGACATAGATTGTTTTTTAATGGT
This sequence comes from Capsicum baccatum var. pendulum, assembly GCA_030864225.1. Lineage (NCBI taxonomy): Eukaryota > Viridiplantae > Streptophyta > Magnoliopsida > Solanales > Solanaceae > Capsicum > Capsicum baccatum. The sequence goes on from CM061560.1 coordinate 167,800,417, forward strand.
ATAGGCTTTGTGGATTACTGTGGATTGGGATGTTAAAATTCTGAAGTTTCTTTTTATGAGTTGCATATCTTGTTATATGTTTGAAACTCTGCTTATCTTGTTTTAATTTTGAAACTCATCCGCTGCTAGCTATATTTTTTTTTGTTTGGCTAGGTAAAGGGGTGGTCTTCGGTCCTCGGTAGACCTGAGATACTCGTCATGGAAAGGCCCTGGTTTGGGTCGTGCCATACAATTAAAAGTTAGATAACACACATAAACTTAATTGACAATCGTATTCCCCAACAACTGTGTCACAATTTGATACGCCCAAACTACAACTACCTTTAAAAGAAATGTAAGCAGTCGTTGTCAAATATATAACCCAACAGAGGTTGGGGTCAAATCCCAAAGGAAATAAGGTGTTGACTAAGTTTTATGTAGTTTAAATGATGATTAGTCAAAAATTTCTATCAAATAGGGGGTTTTGCATTGAAAAGTGAGTAAATAAGTGTCAGATAATTTTGTAATTATAAATTAGTGAGAGAAAACAAACTAGGATTGTGTTCACCATGTTGTTCCACCATTTCCAGGTCATGTAAGATATGAATTTACGAAACATAGGTAATTCTAAGGAAATAAATTTCAATTCTTCACCCTAACTGTTTTTCAAACTACTAGATGATTTTCACTTTTAATTCTTTCAAACTTAAAGTGATAAGACTCTAATTCGGTTTAATACTCAAGGGACTAATCTTGTAAAAGAATTAATATTTATTCAAAGGTTAGAATCTATGAGTTTGTGTTACTACAACCTTTTCCTGATATTAACCTCTTTACTATAGTAAGTTAATTTTAGGACTTGTTCTAAAATTTGCAACCATTAGAAATTTGTTAAATTGAAATGAGTAGCAATATAATCACAATGTTAATACAACTTTAGTAGCCCATAAATCCTAGAAGTAATTTTCCATCAAGGAACCCACAAACCTAGTTATGGGGGTTTTAGCTACTCATGACGAGAAAGGATATGAAACAGCTAAATTTCATATTATAAGAAGTAAAATTGACAAAGTTGAAATTCAGAATTCAAATCTATGATTCCAAGCCATTAATCTTGTGTTTTTTCCCTATGAAAGTTGTTTCTCAGACAAAAAATGTGTTACGAATTTTCCAATTGTAGAAGATGCCTATTCAAAACCCTAAACTAGGTATTTATAGGCTCCAACAATGTGGGAATTTGAAATTCAAATCTAGATAATTGTTTTACCCATGATGGGTCATATGATGGGCTGCCAAAGGTCTAATGAATAATTGCCTGTAACGACACCAAATACCAGCTTAAGTCAGCTTCTATTTAAGTAATAAAGAATATGGCAATGGTTCGTCGGGGACCTGATGGTCCATCAACTAGGATGTCATCTGACTCGACTATACTTGTGATTCTATTTCTGTGCGATGGGCAGGGGTAACAGTTCATAGATGCCTTGACAGCCCGTCAATTGGATCATCACCCATCTTTATACCTTTTACCTTTCTATTTTAGCTTGATGGAAGGCGTGGTGGCCTGTCAGCCAACATAAAACTAATTTAAAACACCATCGGGTGCTTGAAAATACGAAATTATCCTCAACTAAAGATGTAGAATGTACAATCGCAATTCGGTACATCAGTTAGCTAAAGACTCAACCTCCAAGGCCAAAAGTCGCTCCTAGGTCAGAAGAAACTCCATATATTCGTTGTCTTCTAGCTTAAAGCATACGCAACCATATTTTCCTTTTAAATATGATAAAGAATAGTGATATCATAGAACTTAAGCAACTCAAGCCAATGTCGTTGTCTCATATGAAGATATCACTAGGTAAAGAAATACTAAAGGTTATAGTGATTGAAAAAATCCCATAATGAACTCCATACAAGTAATGTCCCCACAATTTTAATACAAATACAATTATGACCAAATCATTGGTAGGGTAATTCTTCACATAAGGTTTTAACTGATGAAAAGCATAATCAATCACCTTACCCTCCTACATCAATAGATCACCCAATCTAACTTTTGTAGCATCACAAAATATGGTAAAACCTAGGCCCTCCTAGGGCAAAGTTAAGATAGGAGACGAAGTCAATAACTACTTAATCTTTTTAAAGCTCACCTCACAAGAATCTGGCTTTTGAAAAATAATCTCCTTCTTAATCAACTTGGACAAAGGAGACGCAATAGAAGAGAAACCCTCTATGAAATACCGATAATAACATTCAAACCTAATGACGCTCTAAATCTTGATAGGGGAAATAGGTCTAGCCTAATTATTAATTGATGATAGGCGATGTTACACGCCTATAGTGCTATATTTTACCCATACTTTAGCCTAGTTTTGAGAACAAATTATATATTTCATGCACTTTTAGTCCTTTTTCCTGTAAGTGAGCTAACGAACATGATTAGAAAAGTTTTAGGTATAAATGATGCAGAATTCAGCATTTTATGGATTACTTGACGCCAAAGAAAGCTTCACGAAAGGAGAAAAGGAAGCTTGGGTGCCTAAGGACCAAAAGTGATGCATGGAAAATCTGTCCCGGGCTAAAACAACATTTTTGAAGACTTTGGGGACTAGCAGTAACTTATAAGGATTAGGATAATGATACATTAACCTAGTACAATTGGGTTAAGTATTTCATTAGCTTATTAGGATTAGGACAATGATACATTAACCTAGTACAGTTGGGTTAAGTATTTCATTAGCTTAGTAGGATTTGGTTAATTATTTCATTAGCTTAATAGGAATAGGAGATGGGTATTATAAATACCCTATCTTGCTAGAGATTTTTATTCATCTTCTAATTCTACAATTCATTCAACAATCTTCCACATTCTACTCTTAATTCACCTTTCTATTCTTCCATTAATTCTATTCTTCTTCTATTCATCTATTCAATTCTTAATTTCCACAATAAGAGAAACGTTACTTTGCAAGAAATCACGCCTAACGCCTACCACTCTTGTGCCACACGAAATCTATCATTATTGTGGTATAATAACAATGTCAATTGTGATTTCCTTCGCACTCATGGGTAACTAAACTTCTCTGTTGGGGTTATGGAAGCCGAATGAGATACTATCTATTGCTATGAGTTTGTGAGTTCGTGACACGTATGCTGCTTATATCATTATTCTCTTCATCTTAATCTAAATTCTTTGTGGTTGCAAACGCATAGAATACGCTAGTCTAACATTTAACTTGTTCGAAAGAAAAGTTATATGTCTGGAAAAGAGATAATGTCAAGGTAGTAGGGTCCCATCCCCTATTAAAAAGTTAGTGCCGTAACTGGATTAACCTCTTGGAGAATTTGTACTGTTAGACACGCTTTAAGCTCAAAAGATTTAAAGTGAAATAATCCTCGAATAGGTCGAAAGATGCCTGGATTTACCATCGAATACAATTCTCTATAAGCACATGCATGTCGGAATTCAACACACTCATAGCCAATAGAGACGTATAACTGAGAAGGTGGACATAACCCCAACTCTTCAATTCTCATTGTTTACAACTTACTAAACATTCCTTCTTTTTACTTTGCTATTTTCAGTTTTTACTTTATTACTTTGTTTACATTACTTGCACGACAAGAATCCCCCTTTTTACGAGACTTGCACCAAAAGTCTAGTAATCTTTGCTTACTTTTTGACCAAGTTATTCCCTGAGGGATCGACACCCAACCCAGGTTGGGTTCTATATTTGATAACGACTGCTTTACACTCCCACGAGAGCTATAGATTGAGCGTTATCATTAATCACCACTATATTGGTCAAATCAACCATAATGTCATTATTGGTCACCATATGACCCAAGAAGGAGATAGAATTAAACTAACACTCACACTTGGAGAAATTAGCATATAATTTTTCATCCCAGAATCTCTAAAGCATAGTCCTCATGTGTATCACACGGTCCACCTCATTATTTGAAACATACTGGGTTTTTGAACCATAGAAAATTTTTTATTTTGAGCTCACTAGACATCATACGACTTGGGGTACTGATAATGCTCAATCTATAGCTCTCGTAAGAGTGTAAAGCGGTCGTTATCAAATATATAACCCAACTGGGTTGGGTATCGATCCCACAGAGAATAGACGGTCACTAAGTAAGCAAAGATTATTAGACTTTTGGTGCAAGTCTCGTAAAAAGGGGGATTGTAACGTGCAATTGATGTGAACAAAATAATAGAGTAAAAACAGAAAAAAGCAAAGTAAAAAGAAAGAATGTTTAGTAAGATATTTTGCCAATGAGAATTGAGAGTTGAGGTTATATCCACCTTCTGAGTTTACGTCTCTAGTGGCTATGAGTTATGCGGAATTCAGACATGCATGTGCTTATAGAGAATTGTATTCTATGGTAAATCCAAGTGTCTTTCGACCTAACAAGGACTATTTCACTTTAACTCTTTAGAGCTTAAAGCGTATCTAACGGTATAAATTCTCCAAAAGGTTAATACAGTTATGGCACTAACTTTTTAATAGGGGTTGGTGCCCTATTACCTTGACATTATCTCTTTTCCAGACATATAACTTTTCTTTTGAACATGTTAATGCTATACTGGCGTATTCTAAGTGTTTGCAACCACAAAGAATTTAGATTAAGATGAAGAGAATAATGATATAAGCAGCATACGTGTCGCGAATTCACAAACTCATAGCAATAGATAGTATCTCATAAGGCTTCTATAACCCCAACAGAGAAGTTTAGCTACTCATGATTGCAACGGAAAACACAATAGCAATTATCATCATACCCAAAATAATCTCACGATAAGTATAGGGGTAAGAATGGCGTGAATTCCTTGCTGAGTAACATTTCTCTTGTTGTGGAAATTAAGAATTGAATAGATGAAGAGAATAATAGGAAAAAGTAGAATAAATGGAAGAATTAGAAAGATTCGGAATTGAAGAATTAATTAAAAGGTAAGATGAATTGTAAAAAGCTCTAGCAAGATAGGGTATTTATAATACCCATATCCTATTCCTACTAAGCTACTGCATTACTTAACCCAATCCTACTGGGTTACTGCATTATTATCCTAATACTACTAAGTTATTCTACTCCCCAAAGTCTTTAGAATTGTTGTTTTTGCCCGGGACAGAGTTTCGATGCGCCACTTTTGATCCTTGGCGTCCAAGCTTTGCTTTCCTCCTTTCATGAAGCTTTCTTTGGCGTCAAGTTATCCATAAAATACTGAATTCTGCATCATTTATACCTGAAAACTTGCTAATCACGTTTGTTAGCTGACTTACAGGAAAAAGGACTAAAAGTGCATGAATTATATAATTTGTCCTCAAAACTTAGCTAAAATATGGGTGAAATATGGTGCTTTAGGAGTGTTAATTCGCCTATCATCAACACCCCATACTTAAAGCTTTGTTCGTCCTCGAACAAACTATCATGTCCATCTAAACATCCACTTAGGGTTTCACAGTAACAACACAAAATATTCGTCAAGATAGGCATAGAAATTATCAACAAAGAGTAGTTTTCTGATCATTAGTAGAAACGATTCAACCTCCAACATAGACTTGTGATGGTAGTTAATTCGTATCCAAAAGTTAGGGCACAAAGAATCATACACAACTACCCAAAACTCATCAACCATGTATGTCTCACCATATATTACCCATAATCACTCACAAGTATAGTATATTTGTCGAAACATAGGTATATGAGTAGCTTTGATCTCACCCTCACAAAGAATTCATATGTTGCAGCTGATGTCCATAGGCTTTCCCTTAGTGTAATGCTCCACTAAATATCAGAATGCTAAGCTTAGGATCAAATAGGTCTTTTTCTGGTTGTAATGTAGGCTAAGGGACGGGTAGGACTATTTTGGCCAGAAATAGTGACTATGTTCCTAAGCGCTTTAATACATCATATTATGTCATTAACACTTTTCTTTCAAACAACCTTTCTACTTTCGTTTATTCTACCACCCTTTTTCTCTTTTTTTGTTTTTCAATTTTAAACATAACTAACTTTTTAGTTTTTCTTTCCTTTTTCTTTTCATAACACACCTCTTCTCATTTTTTTTCTTTTGTAACACTCCTCTATGATAGCCATTCTTTTTCATAATAGATTCAAGCACCAATAAACTCTAAGGCATCATACTCACCCAATTTCCTCTTATTTTGTCACATGACTTTACACTTTAAAGCACTTTAGGAATTTGGATCAAATTATGGTCTTGAAAAAATGGATTAGGCTTACATATGAGGCTGACAAAGAAAATAGGTTAGAGGCTCAAAGGGGTTTAACTAGGATAAATGTTCATGGGTAGGTAAAAAGAAGGTAAACAAGTATAGGTTGCCAAAGAAATGCCTAAATCATCTCCTAAACTCACATTCTTTATTTTTGCTTCACACACACCAGGCAAGTTCTAGAATCTGCCATAAACATAGAATATACTATTATCTCACACACACAAGGCACATGGTTGACTTTATTGGGAGCAGTATAGACTCTTGACCCAACAGATGAAGGAATTGAACCACATAATATCACATAGTGAGTCACAATTAGAGCCTAAACGTCTCAATAGTAATGATTTTATCACAAACTCTTGTTATAATACCATGCTGCCTATCAGAAAAATTTCATGCAAGGTTAAAAAAAAAATTATCTCAAAAAATTTAGCTAAAAAATTTAACTACTAAAAAAACAAACATAAATGCAAATGCAGATAAAGAAGGATAAAGAAGGATATCATGCAAATACCAGCACCCCACACTTATACAGGACACACTACCCTCAGTGGAAAATAAATAAGAAGAACCTGGTTAGTCGGACTCCTCCTCAATGTCTGGGGTCATACCCCCTTCGTCGGAATCATCGTTGGAGTCATCGTCATCAGAATTCTCCTCCATGTCGAATTCTGGCATTCTGCGATGATCATTGGTTGGCACATCATCATCAAGAGGTTCCTCAAAGTACACTTCTACTCCACACATAGCCTTCGCGTGCTCATTTATTGGGTAGTCGTAATCCAGTTGTTGGAGCTTTGCAGCAGTTAGAACACGACCACCGCTCATCATTGTAAACCGAGTCATGCCATAAAGATGGCGAAAGAAACTCTCATCTCGAGCATGCCTTTCTGAAGTGGTAAGGTTGACGCCATGCATGGTTTCAGCATCTTTAACCTTCGTGAGGACAACCTTCTTTGGGTTGTGTGGGAGTTTATGGTCAGTCGATTCCTCTTCGATGTCATCCTTCCTCAATATTGCAGTCAACAGATTGCCAAAGCTGAAGTGGGACCTCTTGTGTAGCCTAGATTTCCGTATTATGGATCGAATAATTGCCCTAATATTGATAGGGACATTCTTCATCAATGCGTATACCAAGCATAATCTATCTCTTGTTATCTTTGTGTACTGTGTCCCTAGAATTAGGCAAGAGTTGACTATGCTCAACCATATCCTTGCTTCCCTGTTTAAAGGAGCATATGGGAAGGTGTTGTGTCGACCGGTGTCCTTGTGTATACTCCACCGTGCCATGGATCTTGTTCTACAGAGGGTGTGTCGAATGGATCTGTATGGAGGTCTTCTGTACAGCTCCTTGAATGGCGATGGATCAACAGCAGGCAAGCCAAGAAAAGAGTTGAAGAACTCCGCATTAAGTTGCAGAATTTGCCCCCGAATCTTGACCTCACTTCCTGTTTTGTTCGGCGACCAGTTGGCATAGAATTCCCGTGTTATATCGAGATTTCACTCTCCCATATATCGGAAGATGAAATCAAGATGTAACGCCATGATCTTGGCCAACATACACGGTTCTTTCTTTGCTAGGCTTTCCTGGTTTATCAAGTCCACATGAACATATTTCTTCTCTTTGTTGTTCCTATATAATTCCTTTGCTTCCTCCTCTAGAACCCATTTAATTCTGAACATGCGGCGTGGTGCTTGCATCAAGGAAGATTCTCCTTGCTCTTTTCGGACTCTTTTCTTGCCTTTTTGTGAAGTGGTTGCTTTATCTTTGCCTTGTCTTGATTTGGGTGCCATTGTTCGTACTTTTTAAAACAATATTCATGTTAGCATCGTCTCGATGGATACAATGAATAAACAAGCAGTAGTGGCACAACCCCACACTTAGTTTGTTGGTACAGACTAGTGAAGTAAAAGTTGGCGATTACTCAAACTTCATCGATATACATTTTAGGCACTATATTCCAACAATAAAATCAGTGCAGTCATACTTCTTGTGATCTTGGCAATACTTTCATGTTGGATATATAAAGACTACTACATAGGGATCGAATCAAAGTATAGTCTTTAACAATAATTACAACCTCATATATTGGTAGTTAACCATAATTCTCATCTCGATGAACAAGTTATTTCAACATGTAAGCTTTCTATTGACAAGATTATGCAATTTTTTGTGACCATGTCAATTCCGCCAAAGTATGACAGTGCATCAAAATCAAATACAAGTTGGAAACACGTTAAGACCATCCTTACGTATTCGTTCACTCACTTAGTTGTATCACAACAATTCAATCACATTCAAATCACCAATACTTCTTCAACATTTAACAATTCATAATAGGCGTAGTAGTGTAGTACTTACGGAATATAAATGAAGAATAAAGAAGTACTTACTTGATTTGATGACTTTAAATGATGTTCTTGTGAAGTAAAAGAGCAAAAGGAAAATTTTTGAGAGGATTTGGAGACTATAGGCTGCGCTTATGCTAGGTTTGCAATGTGTTTTTGGTCTAAGACTAGTATCTTATTTATAGGACAAGCTTGGGTCGGGTTTTGACCCATTTAAATCGGTTTTGGAGACAAGAAGTGACCATAGGCGGCGCCTTTTGCTTTGCCTATGCTTGGCATAGGCGGCGCCTTTTGCATAGCATTGTTGAACATAGGCGGCGCCTATGCCATGGCATTCTTAGGCATAGGCGGCGCCTATACCGTAGCATATGAGATTCAGAGACAAAAGGCATTGGCATAGGCGGCGCCTATGCTATGGCACACAAGATTCCGAGAGCTTAGGCCATAGCATATACCTTGCCTTGTTCGTGGCCTAGTTTTAAATAGGCATAGCCTTGTTCGTTGCCTATATTTTCATAAGGATTGCCCAATCCATAGCCTTTTGCTTCTTCATTCCTAACTTACCACCTTTAACATAAAATACTTCCAAATCAAAATTTGAAACCAATCTCCTCGTTTACGTCTCTTGTACCTACACTTGCTCAGAAACAACAAAAACGATTAGAACGATGGGTTGCCTCCCATCAAGCGCTTTAGTTTTGGTCGTGGAACGACTTTTATTTTTGTATTTTATTTATCAAAAGCAAACACATAATAGAACGATAGAAAGACAAAAAATGAAAAATGATGGGTTGCCTCCCATCTAGCGCTTGATTTATTGTCGCGGCACGACATAGTTACCTCGAGTACTTAGACTTCATCGAGATAAGTGATGGTCATATAGTTTATTGAGTCAAGAGGACCGATATATGGTTTTACTCGTTGGCCATTAACCTTAAAAACAACTCCATTATTGTCCTCCAACTCAACTACTCCAGACGAGTAGACTTGGCTAATTTTGTACAGACCAGACCACTTGGATTTTAACTTACCTGGGAATAGTTTCAGTCGGGAATAGAAAAGTAGTACCATATCACCCTTTTGGAAGTTTCGTTTAACAATCCGCTGATCATGATACTTTTTTATCGCTCCTTGTAGAGGTCCGATCTTTCATAAGCATATAGACGAAATTCATCCATCTCGTTCAGTTGCTCCAACCTCAGATTCATGGCATCATCCCAATTCAAATTTAGCCGCTTCAAAGCCCACAATGCCTTATGCTCAAGCTCAATGGGCAAGTGACATGCCTTCCCATAAACTAGTTGGTAAGGGGACATGTCAATTGGTGTTTTGAACGCAGGTCTATATGCCCATAGTGCATCGTCCAACTTCTGAGACCAACCTTTCCTGTTAGCATTTACCGTCTTAGCAAGGATTTGCTTGATCTCTCGATTGGAAACCTCTACCTGTCCACTATTTTGTGGGTGATAAGGTGTGGTTACCTTATGTTGCTCGACACCATATTTTGTCAACACGGATTTGAATAGCTTGTTGCAAAAGTTAGATCCTCCATCGCTTATGATAGTACGTGGTACTCCAAAGCGAGAGAAGATATTCCTCTTCAAGAATGCTACAACGCGCTTTCCCTCATTGTCGGCCAATGCTACTGTTTCAACCCATTTTGAATCATAATCTACAATGACTAGGATGTATTTCATTCCAAATGAATTTACGAATGGACTAATGAAATCAATACCCTATACATCTAAAAGCTCTGCTTCAAGAATTTTTGACATGGGAATCTCATGGTGTTTCGAAATAGCACCTTGTCTCTGACATTGGTCGTATCTTCTCACAAATTCGTAGGCATCTCTAAACATCGACGGCCAATAATATCCACTTTGCAATACCTTTCTTGTTGTCCGATTACCTGTGTGATGTCCCCCAACTTGGGAAGTGTGACATGCTTCTAATATATTAGGCACCTCTACATGGGATATGCATCGCCTGATGACACCATCCGCCCATCGACGAAAAAAATATGGCTCATCCCAAAAGTAGTGTTTTACATCATGCATGAACTTCCTCTTTTGATAGAAAGATAGATTTGCAGGTATCACATTACTCGCCACAAAATTCGCAAAGTCGGCATACCATGGTAACTCTTCCATTATTGTCGCTAAGATCTCATCATCCGGGAATGCATCATTAATCTCGTTTTCAGGTTGCACTATATGCTCGTTTTCAAGTCTAGATAGAGGATCAGCCACTTGGTTCTCGCAACCTCTTCTATCTTTTACCTCAAAATCAAATTCTTGTAGCAGTAATACCCAACAAATTAGCCTCGACTTTGCGTCCTTCTTCGTCTTCAGGTATCTCAGGGTTGCATGATTAGTATGAACTACCACTTTGGTTCCCAACAAGTAAGCACGAAACTTCACAAAAGCGTACACAACCGCAAGAAGCTCTTGTTTTATGACAGTATAGTTCTTTTGGGCTTCGTTCAGGACCTTGATAGCATAGTAGATTGGATGGAATAACTTCTCCCTTCTCTGGACAAGTACAACACCCAAAGCTACCCCGCTAGCATCACACATGACTACAAACGGTAGGGACCAATCTGGTGCTACCATGATAGGAGCTTCAATTAGATTCTCTTTGAGGCATTCGAATGCCTTCAAAAAATCTACATTGAAGTCAAACTTTGCATATTTATCCAAAAGTTTGCATAATGGACTGGCAATTTTGGAGAAGTCTTTGATAAACCGCCGATAGAAACCTGCGTGCCCGAGGAAACTACAAACTCACTTCACGGAAATTAGAGGTGGTAGCTTCTCGATAACTTCAATTTTAGCTCGATCAACCTCAATTCCTCTTTCGGAGATTTTATGCCCAATAACAATACCTTCTTTAACCATAAAGTGGCATTTCTCCCAATTCAGCACTAGGTTGAATTCTACAAATCTTTGCAACGCCATGCTTAGGTTTGCCAAGAATGATTCAAATGTCTTGCCCACAACTGAAAAATCGTCCATGAATACCTCCAAAGTATCTTCAACCATATCAGAAAAATGGACATCATACAACGCTGAAAGGTGGCTGGTGTGTTACATATCCCGAATGGAATACGTTTAAAGGTAAACGTACCATATGGGCATGTGAACGTTGTCTTATCTTGGTCTTCGAGGGCAATACATATCTGATTATATCCAGAATAACCGTCTAAGAAACAAAACCAGCCTTTTCCCACTAATCGGTCGAGCATTTGGTCCATGAATGGCATTGGAAAGTGATCTTTGAGCGTCCATGAATTTAGCTTTCGGTAATCCATGCATACTCTCCATCCGGTAATGGGTCTGAGTGGAATAAGCTCATTCTTCTCATTCGCAACTACCGTCATGCCTCCTTTCTTGGTAACACATTATACCGGGCTTACCCATGTACTGTCAGAGATTGGATACACTACCCCCGCATCTAACCACTTAATAATTTCTTTCTTCACCACTTCTTGCATAAGTGGATTTAGACGCCTTTGATGCTCAATAACGGGTGTGCAATTTTCTTTAAGCTGAATCTTGTGTGTACAAATCCCAGGTGGAATACCAATAATATCAGCGATGGTCCAACCAATGGCTCTTGTATACTTCCGTAGAATAGAAATGAGAGTTTCAACTTGCTACTCACCCAAATCTTCCGCCACAATGACTGGAAGTATGTTTCCGCTTCCTAAGAATGCATACTTTAAATAGCTAGGCATCTCTTTCAATTCTAACGTGGGTGGCTCTTCAATAGATAGTTTAGCTGGTGGTGTGGGTCAATTTTTGAGATCAAGGTCCAGCTTTTTGGGAGCATGAGGATATGACCCAAATCCTGTTTGCGCATCAATAGTCTCTTCATAATTTTCAGCATCCTTATGCTCAACATTCATGAGCACAACCGCCAATGGGTCATCAATAATTTACTCCTCTTCAAGTAATTCTTTCTCATCATCAAAGTAAACATCAGCCACCGAGAATACGTTCAGCTCTTTCGGTTGCTTCATTGATTTGCACACATCAAAGCGAACTACTTCATCATTTATTCGGAATAAAAGCTCGTTAGCTCTTAAATCAATAAGCACACTTCTTGTTGCAAGAAAAGGGCACCCCAAGATTATGGGAACTTCTGAGTCTGCCTCACAATCCAAAATAACGAAGTCTTTCGGAAAGATGAATGAAGAAACCTTCACCAATACATCGCATAAAATACCAACAGGTCATTTTACCGACCTATCCGCCATTACGAGCCTCATATTGGTTGGGGTAGGATCACCCAACCCCAACTTTTTGTAAATGGATAATGGCATCAAATTGATGTTGGCTCCTAAGTCGCATAATGCCTTGGTAAAATTCAAAGATCAAATGGTGCAAGGAATAGTGAAAGCACCGGGGTCAGCCTTCTTCTAAACTAGTGATCGGGTAGTAATTGCACTGCAATGATGAATGGTATCTTTTAACTCAAAGCTTTTTGCACGCTTCTTTGTCAAAACATCCTTCATAAACTTTGCATACCCAGGCATTTGTTATAGTGCCTCCACCAACGGAACATTAATGGTCAGTTGCTTTAACATCATCATGAATTTGTTGAACCGTGTATCATCTACAACCTTCTTCAATCTTTGAGGAAAAGGTGGTGGTGGAAGCGAAATTGTTTTCTCCACAGCTTTCTTCTCCTCTTGCTTCTGTATTTCAGTATTTTCAGGCTGCAACATACTCGGTGTGACATCATGGACGTTGTGGTTGGCTTCTACGGCGTTCTCACCATTAGCCTTATCATCGTTGTCCGCTACCTCGTCAACCACTTTCTTGCCTTTGGATGAAGTTTCCATTACCTTACCACTTCGAGTAGTAATAGCCATGCATGATTCATCATTCCTTGGATTTTGCATAGTGTCGCTAGGTAAGGTGCCAGCCTTTCTTTGATTGAGTGCTGCTGAATGTTGGCTCAATTGCTGTTCTATTTGTTTTATTGAAGTGGAATGTGAGTCAACCAATTGTTTCATTGAGGACAAGTTATTTATTACCTCCGTTACTCCCGCGCTGGTTGGCTCCACTCCTTTTAACAGTTTAGCCACCATATCTTCCATATTTCCAGAGACAGATGTATTGGTGTCACGTCTTCCTGGGGGAACGTACAAACCACTCTTATCATTCTTGTTATTCCAACTACCTTGGTCCTTGTTTCAAGATTTATCATAATAGTTCCGACCTTGGTTTCCTTGGGCATTGCCTCAGAAACGCCCCTGATTGTTCAAGTAGTTGGCTTCTTCTTCAAATCGGATTCGTCTCTTCCTTTCAACGCAACAGCTTTGACTTTTTTGGTCTTCCTTGATAATAGATGCTTGGTAAGAAGATCCATTTGTGTTTTTAGGTGCGCCATGTCTTGATCACGTTCTTCATCTCTTCTCATTTGTTCCGCAGTCATGCCAATAGATAAAGTGGGGCTTGCTACCTCAGAATCCATGGTATGCCAAGCTCTACTTTGCTTTGTCATCCGATCTAGCATATTGCTTGCCTGCCCAAAAGTGAGGTCCATAAATGATCCTCCAGCCGCATTATCCACCATTGGTTTAGTTATTGAATTCAACGATCTATATAGTATCTCCATTAAGTGGACATTGGTCATATGATGGTTTGGACACTGCATAATCTTTGTCTTGAACCTCTCCCATGTTTCTTGAAGAGCTTTGGTTGGAAGTTGTCTAAAGTTGCTGATTTCATCTCTCAATTGTGCTCTTTTGGATGGCGGAAAGAATCTTTCTAGGAAAGTGTCTCTCAATTGCCTCCAATTTGTAATAGAATCAGGAGTCAGCCCATTCAACCATAGAGTTGCCTCCCCAGACAGAGATAATGGAAATAAGCATAATCGAATTGCATTCTGACCAACTCCAGGATTGTCGAACGACTTGCATGTAGAAATAAAGTTGATCAGATGCATATTCGGATCATCGCCTGCTAGTCCACCAAATAATCCCTTGAGTTGCAATAACTGAATCATGATGCTCGTGATGTTGAACTTGGCTTCGGGTGCCAATAGTGGAGGAATAATGGCTCCTGTGGCTCCGGCTCCATCAAGATCATCATCATCATCGTCGAAAGCTGGTTGTACAGGTCGGCGTTCATGCCTAAACCTTGCTTGACGATCTCTTCTATTGGCAGATGTTATTATCTCAGCATCACGCCTAGGGTTTAGTAACTCGTCATCACCTAGATCCTCATCGTCAGGATTTGTCGCTCGCCCAGGGTTATAAATATTCTGTTGATGTACTTGAGCGACGGAAAGAGCATCTAGTCTCGCCTGTTCCTGTTGAGCAGCCATCCTTTCAATTTCGTGTTGTGCCTCAATTCTGCCAATACGTTGTGGTTCAGGATTGATAGGTAATAACGGTTGACCAGAACTTCGAGTATGGGGCATGCACTGAATAAAAACCAACATAAAACAAAAACAAAAACTAAAAGTAAAATTACGAGAATCTTTGACCAAAGGGTCTAGTAATTATCACAAACTTAGTTGACAACCGTATTCCCCAGCAACGGCGCCAATTTTTGATAACGCTCAATCTACAGCTCGTAAGAGTGTAAAGCGGTCGTTGTCAAATATATAACCCAACTGGGTTGGGTATCGATCCCACAGAGAATAGCCGGTCACTAAGTAAGCAAAGATTATTAGACTTTTGGTGCAAGTCTCGTAAAAAGGGGGAATTGTAACGTGCAATTGATGTGAACAAAATAATAGAGTAAAAATAGAAAATAGCAAAGTAAAAAGAAAGAATCTTTAGTAAGATGTTTTGCCAATGAGAATTGAGAGTTGGGGTTATGTCCACCTTCTGAGTTTACGTCTCTATTAGCTATGAGTTATGCGGAATTCAGATATGCATGTGCTTATAGAGAATTGTATTCTATGGTAAATCCAAGCGTTTTTCGACCTAACAAGGACTATTTCACTTTAACTCTTTCGAGCTTAAAGCGTATCAAACGGTACAAATTCTCCAAGAGCTTAATCTAGTTACGGCACTAACTTTTTAATAGGGGTTGGTGCCCTATTACCTTGAAATTATCTCTTTTCCAGACATATAACTTTTCTTTCGAACAAGTTAATGCTATACTGGCGTATTCTAAGTGTTTGCAACCACAAAGAATTTAGATTAAGATGAAGAGAATAATGATATAAGCAGCATACGTGTCGCGAATTCACAAACTCATAGCAATAGACAGTATCTCATAAGGCTTCCATAACCCCAACATAGAAGTTTAGCTACTCATGATCGCAACGGAAAACACAATAGCAATTATCATCATACCCAAAATAATCTCATGATAAGTATAGGGGTAAGAATAGCATGAATTCCTTGCTGAGTAATGTTTCTCTTGTTGTGGAAATTAAGAATTGAATAGATGAAGAGAATAATAGTAAAAAATAGAATTAATGAAAGAATTAGAAAGATTCAGAATTGAAGAATTAATTGAAAGGTAAGATGAATTGTAAAAATCTCTAGCAAGATAGGGTATTTATAATACCCATATCCTATTCCTGCTAAGCTACTGCATTACTTAACCCAATCCTACTGGGTTACTACATTATTATCCTAATCCTAATAAGTTACTTCTAGTCCCAAAGTCTTTAGAATTGTTGTATTTGCCTGGGACAGATTTTCCATGCGCCACTTTTGGTCCTTGGCGTCCAAGCTTTGCTTTCCTTTTTTCGTGAAGCTTTCTTTGGCGTCAAGTTATCCATAAAATGCTGAATTCTGCATCATTTATACCTTAA
This sequence comes from Capsicum baccatum var. pendulum, assembly GCA_030864225.1. NCBI lineage: Eukaryota > Viridiplantae > Streptophyta > Magnoliopsida > Solanales > Solanaceae > Capsicum > Capsicum baccatum. The sequence continues at coordinate 167,816,781 of CM061560.1, forward strand.
AACTTACTAATCATGTTTGTTAGCTCACTTACAGGAAAAAGGACTAAAAGTGCATGAATTATATAATTTGTCCTCAAAACTTAGCTAAAATATGGGTGAAGTATGGTGCTTTAGGCGTGTAAATTCGCCTATCATCAGGTACTAGTCATATAATGTGGTACGGCTTAGGGACCATAACTTGTATGTTTTGTATTGTGTTTTATGTCACTTAATATCCAAGGTATAACTAGGGTGTCTTACTAGTAGTATAATAGTTTACTAGAAATAAAGAGCCAAATCATATGATGCCCTAAGTCTTGTCCAAAGTATTCTAACCAAGGTATGGTTCAAAGGGTATTGGTCATATGTTAAGATATGAGTTGGCCCTTGTATAGTCATATGTTATTCAGTATTGAGGTCTAAAAGGATGCCTAAGGTACAAGATAAGGGTACCACTCATAAACTAGGTTACGGCTTAAGGGATATGGTCAAACCCTCCTGTTGTCAGTTTTCAGCTTTTAAGCTGAGGAAATTTTAGACATTGCCCACCACAAAACCCTTAAGTCCCCATGTATTATAACTTATTGTGGCCTCTCATAACATACTTAGAAATATCAAAACACTCCAAAATCCCCTCTAAACTCTCTCGTGGAGATTGGGGGCTAGGGTTCTTCGAATGTGCTCATCTAGACACTCAAGATTCAAGTTTCTTCCATGAATCTTCGTGAATAAGGCATGTGACTCTTCCCTCATTGTTATTTCTCAAATATCATATGTTTTGAAGTGTGATTATGATTCATAAATTGTGGTTTTGAAAACATAAATTGAGGGTTTTATTGCATATGATTGATTAATATTAATTCTTGGTGTAACTTATTTTAGACATGTTCTTGGTGATGATTTGCACATGTGGGTGCTTTATAATTAGGGTTTAGTAAAGTAAGTCATGGGTAACCCAAAACTTGAATGTTTTTACTTTGGTTTTGGTCTTGGTAAATGCATGCCATCAATGTGTTTGTGAAAATGTCTAAGAGAATGAACTAGTCACATGATAATGGTATTTTAAACTAAGGCATTGGCCTAATAATCATGAATGGTCGGTAAATGGTTTTTAAAGGTCTTATTGGCCATTTAATGATTTAAATAGTAACCTTGGTGGTTTTAATTTGCTAAATGGGTTAGTCCATAAACATTTACTTGATTTATGTCCTTGTTAGACAATGGATTCGAGTTCCTAAACTTTTAATTGAATAAGTGTCTTTGTTAGACAATGGGTTCGAGTCCCTAAACTTTGAATTGAATAAGTGACTTTGTTAGACAATGGGTTTGAGACCCAAAGTCAAATGAATAAATCGGTGATTGATAACGGTAATGGGATATGGTATACTTGCAAGTAGTGTTGTATGACGATAGCAATGAAGTGCCTTTTGGTAAGTAATTAGCTAAATGTTTGTATGTAAAATGATGATAAGAATCGGGCTTTCAAGAGAGTTGTGTATTCGAGTTATGAAGGTGTAGATTCTTAGGGATCAAAATAGGAAACCACGTGTGTCTACATGGGGATAAAAATGGCTTGAGGTTCGAGCCTACTTGCTTAATTGACTGGGAGATTCAAAAGGTCAAAATGGGCCGAGGTTCAAGTCCTCTTGTTTAATATGATCGGGAGGTTCAAATCTTCCATAATATTTAATGTGGGAGGTTTGAGTTCCCCATGCGTATGCTTAAGATTATTCTCCAGTTTATCAAGCTGCACAAACTCAACCATGGGGTAGGAACTGGAACCCATATAGCCCATGGGTTTAGCCAATAGAACAGCTAAGCTACACAACCCAGTCTAACATTTTAAAGGTTTATGTTAAACCTTGTTTCCTATCCCGGCATAATATTTATACATATATATGTATTGCATTAGTTATATGTAATGGTTGACTTGATTTGAACTATTAGTGTTATCTTATCCTTATCCTTGAGTTACATACTAGCTCCTTAACCACTAATCATATTTGATGTTGTATCCCCACGCGATACAGGTGTTGGTCATACTATACCTCCTACTCAATGATTGAACTTGAGATCAGCTTATATTGACTTGAAGTGATGAGCATCCCTACTCTTAAAGGTTCCATTTCTAGTCTTAGTTTCTTATGTTTTCATTGATTAGTCTTGGACATTGTTTTTGGCTAAGGTTGGAGGTATATCCTGATTGGATGTTGTTTTAATTTTGGATAGAGAATTTATGGAACTACTGTAAGTTGGTAGGGGTAGTGTTGGCAGTGATGTTAGTCGTGGTATTGGTATTGGTATTGGGACTGATACTATATAACTTTATTTAAATTATGATTGTTTCTTATTATCATGGTATGAATATGGATTTGGTTATTATTTTAGTATTGGTTATGGTTGTTGGTTGATATTAGATGGTTAGACTTGTTTGGGATAGCCATGGTCATAGACCTATCCCAAAAGCTTTGAGTTGATAGTTACTCTATCTTGTTGTATGTTCAAAATTTATCCGACTTGGGGTATATGATTCGATGTTGGATTGGGTATCGAGGTGGTCTCTGGTCCATGTTTCACTTGGGATGCCCACTAAGGCAAGTCCGTGGTTTGGGTCATGTCAAGGTTGTATTAGAGCCTAGGTTTTGGTTTCATGGGGTATCACCAAAGTCATGTCAAGTAGAGTCTTACTTATGGGTGTGTTGTATACCACACTTATAATTAGGAAGCTACGAGGCATTTAGAAATGTTTCACTTTCTTGTTTTTCTATTTTGAGCCATAGAGACTAAAGTCTTGAATATTTCTTGTTTCTGTTTGTTCGTCTTTCGGATCATGCCTTCAAGAAAATCTGAAACTTATGGAAACTCTCCTATCCCTATTGATGACAATATGAATAGAGCTTATTCAACCCACAGGGTATAGACCCAGTCTAGGTTCGCTACTTCTGATCACCATCATGCAGTTTTACTGGTCCCTATTGATCCTTCTCTAGGTGGTGACACCTCTGCTCAGTTACCTTAGGGAAATATTTGAAATATAGAATTTTTCCATTTTATTTAGTTGTTTACCATTTCAAATACAGGGTCATCATAATAATAGTAGTCATGGAAGACAACAGACTAAGGAAGAGAGTTGAGAAAAATCTAGTTCTTACCCGTCGACTAGAGCCCCTTACCATAAGTCGTTCGCTGAATGTAAATTTCAAAAAAGTAGCGGTCCTAGGGAATGACATGCCTAATACCAATCTAATAGAGCCCAATTAGTTACATCCTATCCCTTTTTCTAATTTGTGGCAAGTTACATCGCATGTTCTATTGTGAAGGAAAGAATTATTACTTTAGTTATGGTCAGATTGGTCATATATAGTGGAATTATCCTTCTAGGATTGCTTTCGGGTCCAATAAGGTTACTGTTACCTCTTTATTATCTCCAGCACCAAAGGGTACCACTTTTGGCTCCGACGCTCGTCAGAACTACCTTAATGCTCTCACTACTCACCAACAGTCCAAAGCATCTCCTGATATTATCCCTGGTAGGTTGAAACTCTTCTTTCAGGATGTATATCATTTACTTCATCCAGGGTCAACCATCTCTTATGTGACCCTATTTATGACTGTGCATTTTATCTTTAGTCGTGAGTTTATTCCTGGTCCTCTTCTGTATCTACCCTTGTTAGTAACTCTGTGATTTCTAAAGGAGTCTATAGGGGGAGTGATATCTGTTAGTGGTAGATAATCTCTTGTGGATTTTATAGAAGTTAGATATATTTAACTACGATACCATAATAGGGAAGGATTGGTTGTATTCATGTTCTGCTTCCTCAAATTATCGGACCCATAAGGTATTGTTTAAATTCTCAAATGAGCCGGTCATTATATGGGAAAGGGATTCTTTAGTGCCTAAAGAAAAGTTTATCTCATGTCTTATATCTTGAAAGTTGATTTCCAAAGGGTATTTGTTTCATTTGGTTCAAGTTAAATATTTTAACATGGAAAGTCCTTCTCTAAAAAACTTTTTCTATGGTTAATGCGTTTCCTGAGGTTTTCCCTGATGATCATACTAGTGTTCCTCCTGATAGGGAAATTGATTTTGGGATTGATTTTATTCCAGACACTCATCCTAGTTCTATCCTTTCTATAAAATGGACTCTTGTTAAAGGTTTTATCCATCCTAGTCTATCCCCATGGGGTGTACTAGTGTTGTTCGTGCATAAGAAATATGGGTTTCTTTGGATGTGTACAAGTTGTTAGTAATTGGATGAGATATATAGAATAATCTATCTATTGGGTAGACTAGTGTGTGTTGTAGTTGTTTTGTGGGTGATACTTGATCGTTGTTAGATGCTAAGTTTGAGATTTTGATGCTAATTGTAGTGATAGGAATGTTAATTTGAGAATAGTGATACAAAGTTCAAGGAAGTGAATGAGTATGGTGATGAAATATGTAAGAGAGCTTAGGTGATGCCTTGTAAAATAGCAGGATATGTGTTTGGGAATTAGGTAGGAGGTCTAAGTGTTGAAGTAGAAGTGGTGGCTAAATGTTCCCTATTCTGGATGTTCGTGCAGATGGTATGTGTTCTTCATCATATCTTTGCTTTCTAACTTAGTGAAAGGATAGATTGATTCCTGGTATCTTTGTTTTCTAACTTGGTTAAAGGTTAGTTTGATGTGTAACAATGTATAAAATCATGCTTGTGCTTGCTTTTACCCGTCATTCAAGGACTAATGATCCAAGTGGGATGATTGAAACATGCTGGGTTTTTTACCTGTAGAAAATTTGACTTTGAGCTTACTGGACATCATACGACTTGGGATACTATTTGTATGTTGTGGTATAGATTAGGGACCCTACCTCATATATTGCACATTATGGTTTATGACATTTACTGTCCATGTACAACTAGGTATCTTACTAGTCGTATGATAGGGTACTAGAAGTAAGGAACCAAATTGTATGATGCCCTAAGTCTTGTCCAAAGTATTATAACCAAGGTACGGTTCAAGAGGTATTTGTCATATGTTAAGATATGAGTTGGCCCTTGTATGGTCGTATGTCGATCAGTATTGAGGTCCAAAAGGATGCCTAGGGTATGAGATAAGGGTACCACTCATACCCAAGGGTACAGTTTAAGGGGTGTGGTCATACCCTCCTGTAGTCAAGTTTTTAGCTTTTAAACTGAGGAAAGTTTAGGCATTTCCCACCCCAAAACCCTTAAGTCCCCACATCCTATAACTCATTTTGGCCTCTCATAACATACTTAGAAAGATCTAAACACTCCAAAATCCTCTCTGAACTCTCTCCTGAATATTGAAGGCTAGGGTCCTTCAAAGGTGTTTATCTAGAGACTCAAGAGTCAATTTTCTTCTGTCAATCTTCATGAATAAGGCATGTGACTCTTCCCTCATTGTTAGTTCTCAAATATCATATGTTTTGAAGTGTGATAATAATTCTTAAATGGTGGTTTTGAAAACCAAAATTGATGGTTTTGTTGCATATGATTGAGTAATGTTAATTCTTGGTTTAATTTGTGTTTATACATGTTCTTGGTGATGGTTTGCACATATGGGTGCTTTTTAAATATGGTTTAATAAAATTGGTCATGGATAAACCTAAAATTGATGGTTTTTACTGTGGTTTTGGTCCTTGTAAATGCATGACCTTAATGTGTTTGTGAAAATGTCTAAGAGAACGAACCAGTCACATGATAATGGTGTTTTTGACTAAGGCATTGGCCTAATGATGATGAATGGTTGGTAAATGGTTTGTAAAGGTTTTGATGGCCATGTAATGATTTAAATAGTAACCTTGGTGGTTTTAATTTGCTAAATGAGTTTGAGTCCCTAAACATTTACTTGATTTATGTCCTTGTTAGAAAATAGGATCGAGTCCCTAAACTTTGAATTGAATAAGTGTTGTTGTTAGACAATGGGTTCGAGTCCCAATTTCAAATGAATGAATAGGTGATTGATAATGGTAATGGCATATGGTATACTTGCAAGTAGTGTTGGTATGACGATACCAAGAAAGTGTCTTTTGGCAAGTAGTTGGATAAATGTTTGTGTATATGAAATGATGGTTTGAATTGAACTTTAAAGAGGGTTGTGTAGCCGAGTTATGAAGGCGTAGATTCTTAGGGATCAATACAGTAAACCGTATTTGTCGGCATAGGAGTCAAAATGGTTTGAGGTTCAGTCCACTTGCTTAATTGACCGGGAGGTTCGAATGGTTAAAATGGCCTGGGGTTCGAGTCATCTTGATTAATATGATCAGGTGGTTCAAATCTTCCATACTATATAATGTGGGAGGTTTGATTCCACCATGTCATACTACACTACATGAATGGGTGACCAAGTCACCTTAGTGTATAAGTGGGAGGTTTCAGTCCCTCATGCGTATGTGTAAGATTATTCTCCAGTTTGTGTGGCTACACGAACTGAGGCTCAACCAGAGGGTGAGAACCGGAACCCATATAGTCTATGGGTGTAACCAATAGGACAGCATAGCTACATAACCCAGTCTAAAATTTCAAAGGTTCATATTAAACCTTGTTACCTATCCCGGCATGATATATATATATATATATATATATATACACATATGTATTGCATTGGTTATATGTAAAGGTTGAATTTAACCGTTGGAATTATCTTATCCTTATTTTTTAGTTACATGATAGTGCTCCAACTGCTAACCGTCTTCGATATTGTGTCCCCACGCGATGCAGGTTTTGGTCATACTACATCTCCTACTCAGTGATTAGACTCGAGAGCAACTTGTTTTGACTTGAAGTGGTGAGCTTTCACACTCCGAAAGTCTCCATTTCTAGTTTTAGTTTCTTATGTTTTCATTAGTTAGTCTTGGACATTGGTTTTGTCTATGGTCGGGGGCATGTCCCAATCGGATGTTGTTTTGATTTGGATAGAGACTTTATTGAACTACTATGGGTTGGTATAGGCAGTGTTGGCAGTGGTGTTAGCCTTGGCATTGGTATTGGTATTGGGGTTGATACTGTATGACTTTATTTAATTTGTGATTGTTCCATTTTATTATGGTATAGCTATGGTTTTGGTTATTATTTCGATTTTGGTTATGGTTGTTTGTTGGCATTGGATGGTAGACTTGTTTGGGTTGGCCATGGTCACGACCTATCCCAAAATCTTTAAGTAGATAGTTTCTCTATCTTATTATATGTTTGAAATTCATCTGACTCAGGGTATATGATTGGAGGTTGGATTGGGTATCAGAGGTGGTCTTCGATCCTTGTTGGGCTTGGGATGCCCATTACAATAAGGTCCTGGTTTGAGTCATGTCATTATTGGAATAGACAAAGATTTCATCTCTGGATACAGTCATAAAGGAATTAAGATACGATCAAAATACTCAGTTCATCAACACTATAAATGATATTGGGGCATTGGCCAACACAAAAGACATGACCAAAAACTCATAATGACCATATCGAGTCCAAAAAGATATTTTTATAACATCTAAAGCTCTAACAACTGGTGATACCTAGACATCAAGTCAATCTTGGAAAATAGAAAAAAATCATGAAGTTGGTCAAATAGATCATCAATGCGAGAAAGAGGATACTTATTCATGACGGCTACCTTGTTCAATAGCTGAGAGTCAATCACATTCACATCAATCAATCCTTCTTCATAACAAACAAGATAAGATCACCCTAAAGAGATACACTAGGTCTGCCAAAAACCTTATTCAACAAATCTTATAATTGTTTCTTCTATTCCTTTAACTCGGTTGGGGCCATCTTATAAGAAGGATTGAAAATGGGCTTAGTGCCTGGTTTAACATAAATAGAAAAATCAATATATTAGTCTGGAGCATACTAGGAAAGTTCATTGAAAACATATCCTTAAACACACAAACAACTCAAACAGAATCCAAGGGAGATTGTGAGGCAACACTAGAATCACCAACATAGGCCAAATGAGATAACAACCCCTTCTGTACCATAGGGTGATGACGTATAAAAGATATGACTCCCCTCAAACATGAATTAAGAATACCCTCCATGCGAACCTTAGCACACCCGTGTAAACCCTAAAAATCCAAGTTAGGATTAGAACCATACTGCAAGTGCATGTAGAATAATACTTAATGTTTTGATAGCATGAGAACTGATTTAATCATGAATTAAGGCCACAAGTAACTCCTACCTTAAAGCCAAGTTAAAACCTTCCTTATCGATTCATTTCTTGTGAAATATCTTTCTACAGTCAACTAAAATGAGCATAAGTCCAAGATTCTGAAGTATTTTTTACCTAAAGGCCCACCAAATGATAGATATTTTAATTATGTTTCCAATGTATTAAGTTTTTCCTTATTACAATATCGGAGTAAAAAAATTGTGACTATTTTACTAAAATAGTTTCAAAGTTATCAGTGAAGACAAATTAGACACGATAAGTTGTTAGGAGACTCGATGAGTCACCAGGTGACTCATGGTCAAGGGAGTGAGAGGCTAAAATTGAGTCCTAGACAATAACTCAAACCGTGACTTGTCCCTAGACCCGATGAGTCATCACAAAGGTTGTCGACACTGATTCTAGAAATTCTTCAAATGATTTTAAAATGGTTGTTTGGCATTTTACCATACTTTTAACCCTAAAACTACATCGTTTTACCTGTTACAAGAGATATAAGTTTATTTAATCATCCCAAATCCCTCAGTCCCTCAAAAATTAGATTGACCCTTAGCAAAAATAAAGAAAACAAGTGACTCATTTTTCTCCAACGCAAGAAATTAGGGTTCTTCATCTTCAAGCACAAATCCTCTAAACTTTGGTTTCAAGAATCAAAAGTAATTAGGTATTTGTATTAAATAAGGATATCTTTTTATCCTTACATCCAAATTATGGTCTTTCATTCATGAATTTTATGACTCTCATGAACTAGGGAGATTTTATGGAGGTGCATAGAGATTAGAGGGGTAGCCATAGCTTATACAAGGTCAATTTAGTACATGTATGCTGGCACAAAGACTTGTGTGAGGATGGAAGAAGGGGATTTAGAGGACTTTTCCATTAACAGGGTTGTACCAGGGATCGACTCTCAGCCTATTTTTATTTTTCTTGGTTATGGATGTGCTAATGTGGCAGATTCAACGAGAGGTACCTTGGTGTATGTTATTTGTTGATAATATTTTACTAATTGATGAGACTTAGAGAGAAATTAATAATAATCCAAAGGTATGGACACAGACCATTGAGTCTAAAGGATTTAGGTTGAGTAGAACAAAGTAGAAGTACTTGGAATGTAAGTTTAGTGATTTGTCACATGAAGCTGGAAGTGTAGTTGGATTCCAGGTCATTCAAAAATGAGAGAGTTTTAAGTATCTTGGGTCTATGATTTAAGGGGGTGGTGAGATTGATGAGGATGTCATGCACCATATTGGTGTAGGGTCGTTGAAATAGAGGCTCGTTTTGGGTGTCTTATATGATAAAAAGGTGCCTCCTAAGCTTAAAGGTAAGTTATACAAAGTGGCAGTCTGATTAGCTATGTTTTATAGAGTGGAGTGTTGGCCAGTTAAGAGCTCTCATATCTAAAAGTTGAGGGTGGCAAAGATGAGGATATTGCGATGGATATATGGACTTACCAGGTAATATAAGAAAAGAAATGAGATAAATTAAAAGAAGGTGAGAGTGGCTTTGGTGGAGGACAAAATACGAGAAATGAGGTTGTGATGGATCAGGCACATGATTAAAAAGTGAATGAATGGTCCAGTATGGAGATGTAAGAGGCTGTCTATGGATGAATTTAGGTGGGGTAGAGGTAGACTAAAGAAATATTAGAGGAAGGTGATTAGGCATGATATGGAGTAGTTCTACTTTATTGAAGGTATAACCCTTGATAGAAAGATGTGGAGGAATTGGATTAGGATAGAGGGTTATTAGGTAGGAGCTCAGCCTTGATAGTTGGGATGAGTGTTGGTTTGTATCTGTTCCTCATGTTTCTTGTTCGTGGGGTTTCAGTGATGTATATGATTTTGAATAGATTATTTATAGTATTACCTTGTGGGTGTTTTGTTTCATTTATCATCTAGAAGTATGTTATAGTTTTTTTTGTGTGTTCTTATATTTTTTTGTTTGTTATGCTATAATCTATCATGAGTTGGGGGTCTATAGAAAACACTCTCTCTAATTCATCTGAGGTAGTGGTATGGACTGCGTACACTTTACCCTCCCCAGACCCTTTTTTGTGGGAATACACTGGTATATTGTTATTATTATTAAATTTCATATTTCTCTTCATATTAAAAAAAATCATAATAGTTGGATTCTTCAGAGATAGCCGGTTATGAACACCTGATGATTTAGGACATCATGTAGTACAAGTCAAACACTTAGTCTTTTAATTTTCTTGATTTAATATGCTTTAAGATAAAGCACCTATCTTTCTATTTTAGAATAATGTTCTTACTGAGAATTTCAGTAAATCATATTACTTTTAGTCAGGAGTAGTACTTAGCACTGATAAGATACGGGATTCATCAAACCCAAGTCCTAAACTGTGTGCTACCGTATGTTCAAAGGGCCCTTACAAGTTGAGTATGTCTCCCTTGCCCTAATTGGACTCATGAGCGAATTCATGCCAATTATGGTTCATATCTTTAGAAAGGTAGAGAACACCTTCCCATCTTGGGTTACTAGTTGGATTCCATGTGCTCACATAGTCTATGTTGGCTACAAAACCCCCCACAGTTTTAGACAGTATTTGTACATGACCCTTAATTATATTATTTTCTTTCATTTAAACTATGACTTTCAGATTGTCATTACATATTAGTATTTGTGTATTTCGTATAGGGTCATTGTACTTCAGTTCAACTCCTTTCCAAATAGACTCATTATGATTTTACAATATGTCCAGCACCAATATTAAATCATATGAAATATTTACGGTTCTATTTGGAAACAATTTTTACAAATTTTTACATCATGATTCAGAGATTTCACTATGCCATGTAGCTTTTACGTACAAATATTTTTTAAAATACTTATTTTGGTAAATGGTTCATGTTCTTGGTTACATTGCATGTTTTAAATATTTTTCATGGTGAGTGGATATCTTATATACTCATTACATTAAAAAGTATTGATCGCATACTGCCTATATTTTTCAGGTGATGTAGATTCAGGTGCTTACTATCAGGACCATAGTCAAGCAGATTATCACATTCAGTCAGCAGGTGATCAGTTCTCTTATTTTGAGGACTCAAGTTAGTTGCATATCTAGTAATTCATTTTCTTATTCGTATGTATTGATTAGGGATAGTTGGGGTCGTATCCGTCTACCTATGGCTAGTATTGTAGAGGCTTCATAAATAGTCAGTTAGAGTTATTGTATATAGTTTCATTTTCTTTTTCTTTCAAATTACAGTGTTAAAGACTTTTAACAATAACGTATTGAAATAACCTATCACATAAGTATGTTTCTTCTCAATAAGTTTAACTTTTATATATTTTCTAATCAGTTGCTCAAGAATTATGCCAGTACCATAGGTTAACTTGAGATCATTTGTATTTGCAAGCATCAATTTACGATTTTAGGGTAGTCTCAAGTCATGACAAAATTGGTATCAGAGCACAGAGTTCAAATATACTAGAGTGTCTATGAATCCTTGTATAGCCTAGTCTTACAGAATGGAATAGAGACATCTGTAATTTTTTTCGAAAGGATACAGGTCATTTAGGAAATATTTCCCTTCTTTCATATCTCAGATACTATAGTAGAGATTTTCTCTAAGAAATTTATACAGATTTGAGCATTGCTCTATTCCTACTGACTATGGCTTATTTTTTACGTAATAGAAATAGTCAAGCTTAAATACCTACTGGTAGAGTTTACAAAGATAGTCCTTACAGATAGTTATGAGATTGTACGAGCGCTTAAAAGGAACCCATCAGTGCCTTTAAATTTTGAACTTTGAAGGAATTCATTCTTGTCCATGAAACTTGTGCACTAAGCTAAAATCAAATGTGCTCTCAGATCCCTTCTTAGAATCCTATGGTAGCATAACCCAGGGTTTGATGCATGAGCCGAGAAGTGTAGTAGCAGTAGAGTTGGAGATAGCAGTTATTTGAGTTTAGTATATTATGTGAGCAAGCAATGTGTTATATAGATTATATAATAGCACTTTGAGAGAGATTTAATAATTAAGGGGACTTAGAGTGCAATGACCCCTTTAGATGATTTTTATAATTTTGCTTATTTTTATAGTTAGAGCTTTCCTAGAGTTGCCCCAGCTCATATATGACTTGTTGGAACTAACAGTTTGGTTACCAAGTGGTTCATTTGGTTTTAAAGCCAATTTCCTATTTTGAAGTTTTCACTATTTTAAATTGGCAATCGAGGAAAATCTTCAGTCAAACAACCTTGTATGCAAATTTTGACTATTCCAGTAGCTCTAGCATATCAATTTTAGGCTGGTGGATTTTAAATGCACTATCGAGTCTAGAACGTCAAAATTGGTATGATAGAATAGTCCATTTATGTATATGGGATTCAGGATAAATCCTGGGGGATTGGCGTAGACTTGGAAAATTCCAAGTCTTAGTTGTATATGGTGCAATTGCCAATAGAAATGCTAGGGGTCGCAATTACAAAAATAATGGCAGGCATTAAGTGTTACAATCATGGTGCCATAATGTGATACTGACTCATAGTGGCAGCCACTATATTTGGCGATCACGAGGATCGGGTCACGATTGCGATATCCAATCACCTGGGAAGGTATAAAAAGACCCTTTTTAGCTCATTTTCCCATTCCATATCCATTCTCAAGAGTCTAAAACCCTAAATATTAGGGAAAACTTAGGATCAACTCTTGTGGGAAATCTTGGAGCTTAGGTAATGATAATTTCATATTTTTCTTCGAATTTGAGGTAAGGTCTCTTCTCATTCAAGGTAGATTTTCTCATTTCTTGTATAACATCCCTAAAACATGGTGACTTGATTTTATCACCAATGTAGTTCAGACTTCACCCATTTTTTTGCATAGTTACTTTTTGAGCATGAGAGAATGTTGGGTTAGCATCAGAAATACAATTTCTGTAAATGAGACCTACATGAGATATTTTAGTATTTTTAAACCCAAACCACAATGGTCTAATATAGGTATCATTGTTCTTGCATTTATGAGAAGAATGATATTTTCATAGTTTGGTGTTTCGCAAAAGCTTCTCAAAAAGGGTAAGTCGATGATTTAGGATTCTTTGAGTTTTCTAAGTCATCCAAATAGACTTGGTTTTTCCTTTTCTTAAATTGAGTTAGTTCATAGTATGTTTATGATATTGTGTTAGATTGGGAATGAGTTTTAGATATTGGTGATAAAATTTGAATTGCTTGGATTAGTTGGACCATTTAGGCTATTCGAAAATCGCAAATTAGGAATGACTGGCTTAGTTACTCATGTTTTAGGTAAAACCTCTTTATTAGGGTTGATTAAGGTTTGCTTGACATATAAAAGTGGATTTATATACCTTAGCTTAGTCCAAGGTGGAGCTTAACTTAAAATGTACTTTGGGGATTTAGAAGTGGCCTCCTTGACCCACCTTAAGCCAAGATTTGAGTTAACTATTGGAAACTTTTACATGATTGTTTATGCCCTGAAAATGCTTATTGAGGTGATATTGATAAACTTTGGTAGTTGATGGTTATGACGGGTTGACATTGAGAGTTTGTGCTTATTGATTATACTGGAGATCATGCTTATGAGATTATGTTATTAAATATGCTAGCAACTATGCTATGAATTATGCTAGTGGTTATGTTATTGATGCTATTGATTATGCTAATGATTATATTAGAGGTTATACTATTGATCATGCTAGTGTTTATGATATTACTTATACCAGCGATTATGCTATTGATTATGCTAGTGGATATGCAATTTATTATGATAATGATGATAATTAACGATTTGAGTTTGGATATTAAAAATAATAGCGATGACAGATATACCCGATTCTAGCTTGTAAGATAATTATGACATTGTTCATATATATATAAATATATATATATACCAGTTCGTGGATGATTATGTTATTGATTACATGCTTACAGGTTTGAGTTCGGTTATAACCATGATATTGATGATATGACATTGAGGATTTTAGGGGTGTAATAAGTGAGAATAGGGATATCGGCTAAGTCTAAAATTGAGAAAATAGTTGTGGTTTGGGAAATGGAAAATGATAGCGGTTTGGTTTATACTCTACTTGATTGCACCCTCCAGGCTTATGGGGGCCCACACTGGGTTATATACTTTTCCACACTTATTGGCTTATGGGGACCAGTGCTATAGTTAGAATTGCATACATTTGATTTTTTATTATATGTTATTATTCTGGTTATTTACTTATTCAGCTACAGTGATGTTGGAGTTATTTCAGGTTCGCTTTCTGACCCTAAGTTATATTATCTTGAATTTCATCATATTTGTATTATGATTTAGCTCAATCAGTTGATGATGCCCACTGAGTACCCATCTTTTTGGTAATCATACTATACTTCTGTACCTTTTTGGTATAGATCCAAGTACTAATTGCCACGATTGATTCATTGCTCATGTTATGTTGGATTCTGGAGATAGGGTGAGCTCTTGGAGTCAGAGTTGCCCATTTCTTTCTATCTTATTATGTCCAATCTATCATTTTGAGATAGATTATATTGAATATTTTAGAACTTGATTTGTATTTATAGTAGCTCTTGCACTTGCTCTTCCAAGTTGTGGGATGTTTTTCTATGTTATTTCTACCTTTTGACTACTTTTATTGCCTTGCTTATTTATAAGTTGCAATTGTCTATTTTCAATCCTTTTTGGCCATTTCCATTAAGTTAACCCGTTGCATTTAGCTCCAGGTTATGGTTGAGCTTACCTACTTGCAGGATAAAGTAGGTGTTATCATGACTCATTAATTGGGTCATGAAAATTTAGTATCAGAGCCTATGCTTCATCGGTATTGTTGGTACAAAAGAAAATATCTAGTAGAGTCCTGTGAATAGGAATGATGATATTCGTTTCTTATTTTCTGAAGGCTATAGTACATTCATAAAAGTTATCCACTTTTTTCACTCGTTTCATGCAAATAATCTGAGTTGTCTTATAAAACATTTCTTTCATTTCACTATTTAGCAGATGGTTAGGACATGTGCTACCGCTACATTGAAGAAGGTCCCGAGACTGAGCTTAGGGATCCTACCGCTGTTTATGGATAACCCGAAGGTTATGGACAACCTTAAGATGAGTCCCAACTAGGGGTGAGGATAGAGGGTCTTCACCAGATCCTATTCTCGCTTCTGAGCTAGAGGTTATTCCGCTCCAGCCAGCGGAAGGCCAAGGACCAGCCTAGGCTCCACCAAAGTTTATTTCTTCTTTAGTGATTAAGTATGATTTGGTTTAGCTTCTGGGGTTGATTGGTGATGCACAATCTAATGTTGCCCAATCTATAAATTAGAGTAGTACTGAGGCGGCGACACGGTTGATAGTTGTGAATCCTAAATTTGAGGTCCCTCGGCACCAGTAGTTGCTTAATTGGTAGTTACTTAGGCTGCTATATCAGTTGAGAAGTAAAAGATGTTGGGTAGATTTTTAAGATTAGCACCGCCTAGGTTTTTAAGTGCACCGAGCAAGAATGCATATGAATTTTTGATTACTTGTGAGGATAAGCTTCATAATTTGGGCCTAGTTGAGACTTATGGGGTGGATTACACTACTTTTTAGTTGGACTTGGTGGCTCAACATTGGTAGAGAGGCTATCTTGATTCCAGCCCAGTTGGATCTTTCTCTTTGACATAGGCTCAGTTTTTTGAGATGTTCTGGGATAAGTACATACCCCGTAGCCTTAGGGATTGTTTGAGGGATCAGTTCTCTAGATTGGAGAAGGACTCCATGGCGGTTGTGGAGCATGACGCTCATTTTATCGAGTTAGATAGGCATGCTACTTCTATCTAGATATTGAGTATATGAGGGTTCATTATTTGTTCGTACATTGAGACCTCCTCTTCGTATGTCTACTCAAATTTTGATTGCTGCAAGTAGATCTATTATTAAGGTTTCTAATTACTCTTAAGTGATGGAGGAGATACATCATGAGGCCCAAGGGGGAAATAATAAGAGACCTTGGTGTCAAGGTAGTTTTGGTGGAAGTCGTAGTAGCTCCCGATTCAGAGGAAGTGGTTCTCAGGGTAAGTACCATCTACTTCAGTCATATCAACCTCATATTTATCCCAGCAGACCTATTCAGGCAGCGCCTCAAATTATAGATGAATACCAGTCTAGTGTTAGTGACCTCCAGGTCAGGGTAATGGTCAGAATTCTAAGGGATCGTCTTCTAGTTACTCTAGTCGTGGTGGTTATTCTGGGTCAGTTGAATCTTCTGGTTCTAGTTTAGCTCATGGTAATGTTATAGTTGTGGGGTTGTGGTCATTATTCGTAAGAGTGCCCTAGTCAAGGGGTGATTGTTACTTCAGCTTAGAGTGTTCCGCCTTATTAGAGTAGTTTATCCCTAAGCTAAAGGTGGTTTGCATGGTCGTGGAGGTGGTCCCCAGGGTGCTCATGAAGGTTCTCAAGAAGGTAGGAAAGGTTATCAATTAGGATCCCAGTCAGGTGGCAGGCGTGGTTAATTATATGCATTACCTGCTAAACCGAAAGCTAAGTCTTTGGATGCTATTGTCACAAATATGATGTTAGTGTCTCGTCAGTCGGCCTTTACTTTATTTGATATGGGGTCCACATATTTTTATGTGTGTGCTTATTATGCTCCATGGTTAGAGTTGTCTTTGGATTTATTAATTGTGCCATTACGTGTATTTATTCCCGCGGGTGATCTTTTAGTAGTGGATCGAGTGTTCAGATCATATGTTGTGGCTATAAGAGATATTAATACTCATGTTAATCTTATTATATTGGATATCATACATTTTGATGTGATTCTAGGCATAGATTAGTTATCCCACTATCATGCGACCATGAATTATTTTGACAAGATTGTTACCTTAGCCATGCCCGGCTTATCCTCAACGTGAGGTAGGGAGATGTTAGCCTCAAACCAATGGGGATTATTTCTTATATGTGTGCTAGGAGACTTATTTTAAGGGGTTACGGGTCTTATCTCACCTATATTCATGATATAAGTGTGGAGAGTCTGTCGCTGACTCTATTTCTGTAGTTCATTAGTTTCCTGATGTTTTCTATACTGATCTACAGGGTATACCTCCTGCCCATGAGATCTATCATTGATCTTGATCCTAGCACCCAACCTAATTTTATGGCACATTACCGTATGGGTCCTGTCGAGCTTAAAAAGTTGAATTCTCGATTTTAGGATCTTCTTAGTAAGATTTCATTAGACAGAGTATGTCCCATTGGTGAGCTCCTGTGTTGATTGTAAGGAAGAAAAATAGGTCCATATGTATGTGTATCGACTATAGGCAGCTCAACAAGGCGATCATAAGGAACCGTTATCCTATGCCTCGCATTAATGATTTGTTTGACAAGCTTCAGGGTGCAACAGTGTTTTCTAAGATTGACTTGAAATCTAGTTAGCATCAGTTGAGGATTCATCTTAGGATATCTCAAAGATAATTTTTAGGACCCGATGTGGGCATTAAGAGTTCCTAGTGATGTCTTTTGGATTAACTAATGCCCCAACTACATATATGGATTTGATGAACCAAGTGTTGAGGACTTACTTGGATTCGTTCATGACTGTGTTCATCGATTACATCCTTATATATTTGAGGAGTAAAGAGGAGAATGTGTAGCATTTGAGTATAGTTCTCCAGACTTTGAGAGATCATATGTTTTTTACCAAGTTCTCCAAGTGTGAGTTTTGGCTTGAGTCGGCAACATTCAATGGGAATGTGGTGTCTAAGGATAAGATTAGGGTAGACTCGGTAAAGATTGAGGCTATTTATGATTGGGCTAGATCCATATCTCCAATCGAGGTTCATAGATTCATTAGTTTAGCTAATTATTATACGTGTTTCATTGAGCGTTTTGCTATGATTTCAGCACCTATGACAAGATTGACTCGGAGGGAAGTTTTTTTTTATGGTCCGAGGACTGTGAGTCAAGCTTTGATAAGCTCAAGGAGTTTCTTACTTCAGCTCATATTTTGGCTCTTTTATTGAGAGTGAGGGGTTCACCGTTTATTGTGATGCTTTTGGTGTCGGTTTATGTTGTGTATTGATGTAGCAATGCCTTTTTTAGCGCAACTAGCCCACTCATAATTTGGAGTTGGCAGCGTTAGTTTTCGCGCTTAAGATTTGGACGCATTATCTTTATGGTGTCCATTGTGAGATTTTCAAAGATCATTGCAGTCTTTAGCATCTTATGGCCCAGAAGGTTCTCAACACTGTCATCATAGGTGGATGAAGTTGCTTAAGGATTATGATATCTCCATTCTATATTATCCGGGCAAGGAGAATGTAGTAGCTAACGCCTTGAGTTGGAAAGCAGTGAGTATGGGTAGCTTGGCTTATATATCAGTTTCTCAAAGACTGTTGGCACGGGATATTTAGTCCTTAGACAACTTGATGGTTCACCTTGATATTTCAAACCCTAGAAGGATTCTTACTAATGTTGGGGCTAGGCCCTAACTATTTGAGCAGATTCACGATCGTCAATATAAGTATTATAGACTTTGCATTCTTCATGAGCAGTTTTTGAGTGGTGAGTTTAACACCCCGGGTTTTTGGTCCCTAAAAATTTCTTGATGTTTGGCCTTACTGTCCTCACTGTGAGTCCTAGGATGTCATTTCAAGTCATAGGGGCCCAATCATAGCCTGGCAAACATGTTATCCTAGAGTTTTTGTCTTGACTACGACTCGGACCCTACAAGTCGTAGGGTCTCGTAATGAGTTGTAGGGTGTGAATCATAGGGAAATCAATGTACTATCCTAAGTTCATGTTGTGATTGTGACTAACATAATACGAGTCATAAGGACTGTATATGAGCCGTGTATTGCAACTCGTAACCAGGCCACTGCAGGGTGACCCTAGACACTGTCCAAAATAAGAATGGACTAAACGAGTGGTAGGGTGACCCTATGATTCGTGAGGCCACTCATAGCGACTAGGCATCCGCTTTCAGTCTCTTAATGAAGGGCATCCTAGTAATTTCCCTCCTACCCCATTTATCCCCCCACGACTTAAACCCTCTTTGGGACTTTATTAGCATACCATTCACAGTTAAAACACTTTCTCAAACTCTCTAAATTCTCTCAAGAAAGATACTTAGGGTTTCTAAGAAATTGATCAATAAGAGCTCCCAAGGTTAAATTCTCTCCATAACACTTGATATTTCAGGCATGTTACTCTTCCCCAACTATTACCATATAAAAGCATGTGTTTTAAATAGTTATCCAAGTGGTTTTGGAATATAGGTTGAAGGTTTTGAATGATTGTTGTTTATGTGATGTGTCATGTTTACATATGCATTGTTTATGTTTAAATAGTGGTTTTGAAATCAATTTGATGCCTGGAAATGGTGAATAATTGGGGGATTGTGATTTCCTCAAAATTTTATGAATATTGATAATTGAATTAGTAACAACCCCAATCAACTATGTGGAAGCGGTTTTGAGTACAAATAAAAACTGCATTGAACTATTTTCAGAACAATTTCATGATATAAGGAGGTTATTGAAACATGATGGTTGCTTTAATAAACAAGGGAAGTTGTGTTCCCCCACCTTGTATTAATGAACAAAGGGAGTTGTTCTCCCGAGTTAGGATTCATTTGTTTGCACATAATGGAGGTCTGAATCTACATGGTTCAGACTTCACACCATTAAGTGCATTTGTTTTCTATAAAGATTTTAGCTCTTAATAGGTCAGAATAAGTCTTAATCATTCAGATCTGGAACCAAGTCTTAATATCATTAAGAGGTATTGTTTTGTTGGATAATATTCCCCATCACTCTATCCACAATCGCCAGTCGCCACCACTCTATCTACAATCATCATTCACAACTTTATCTGCCACCACCATTGTCAGCCACCACCCACCACCATCAACCACCATGACCAACTACTTCTACCATCACAACCATCATTCACAACTAAAAATATCGCTACCAACCATTATTGTCAGCTACTACAAAACCTACCTCCTCCATTATTCTTATTATATTTACCGCTACCGCCACCATCAATGCTAACATCAATTCCAATGGCACTACCATCATTAACTACTGCCGACTAACTCATCTATCATAATGAGCACCACCGTTAACTAAAACTTATACATTATCAACCTCCATACATGTTTTGGCTACCCCACCATCATTGTCATCGGTATCGCCACTTGTACCATCACGTACTTCAACCACTACCATCGCTACAATATATCTCTAATAACAAACATCTACTTTATCAAGCTAACATCATCTCTAACTACCAATACATCATCAAACATTATGCATTATATTTTTTCAGCGATCGCAATCAATACCTCCAAAAACTAACATCAATCAACTTCATATCACAACCACCATCACCGCTACCAATGCCACCATCATAATGTCACTGTAATGACAACCATCTCTACCATTATAACTATCACCACTTACATTACTAGTCATAAACATCAATAATTACCACCAGCAGCCGCAGTATAAACCATCTCCACTATAACGAACAAAAATAAATGTTTTTTTCAATCAAATAATAATTTTGTTGTATTAAACTAAATGTCTTTTAATATATAGTTAATTTTTTATTTTGATTATATTTTTTATTACATATATAAATTAATAAATAAATTTTGCACATTCAAATATTGAAAAACAAACAGTCTTAATCATTTAGTTTTCATATCTAGATACAACATCTTAATCATTCAGATGTGCATTCAGATACAGAAGTCTGAATCTTAAAAAAAACAAATGGAGCCTTAATGAAATTGATTTGGTATGCTGATGATACCTTGCAAGTGTAGTTGGTATTATGACACCGACAATGTATACCTAAATGTGTATTATGGTTCAATGAATGAGAATGTGTGATAAATATTTTAATAGGGCTTAAAAGAGGGTTTTGTAGCTAGGCCGTGAAAGTAGAGGTCCCGAGAGAAAATACTAGAAACCACATTTGCCGGTACGGGGGTCAAAATAGCCTGGGGTTCGAGTTTCCTCACTTATGACCAGGTGGTTCGAGTCCACCTTATTATTATGATTGGGAGGTTTGAGTCCTCATACTATATCACTTGATCAAGTGCTTAAGACACCTTAGTATGTGAATGGAAGGTTCGAATCCACCGTGCATATATATTATATTATTGTCTAATTCGTGTGGCTACATACACTGGGTCCGACCAGGGGTGAGAGTTAGGGCCCATATAACCCATGGGTACTATTAAATGATGATTAAGCTACACAATCTAGGCTAAAGTGTTAAGGTACATGTTAAACTATATTTCCTATTGCAGCATGTTATATAAAGAGTAAATACATAATTACCCCTGATGATAGGCGTATTTACACGCCTAAAGTACTATAATTTACCCATATTTTAGCTAAGTTTTGAGAACAAAATATATAATTCATGCACTTTTAGTCCTACTTCCCATAAGTGAGCTAACAAACAAGATTAGCAAGTTTTCAGGTATAAATGATGAATATTTCAGCATTTTATGGATAAATTGACGCCAAAGGAAAGTTCACAAAAGAAGGAAAACAGAGCTTGGACGCCTAGGGACTAAAAGTGACGCATAGAAAACCTGTCCCGGGCAAAAACAGCATTTCTAAAGACTTTGGGGATCAGTAGTAACTTATTAGGATTTGGATAATGATGCAGTAACCTAGTAGGACTAGGATAAGTAATGCAGTAGCTTAGTAGTAATAGGATATGGGTGTTATAAATACCCTATTTTGCTGAAGTTTTTCATACTTCTACTATCAATTACTTTTTATTATTCATTCAACACTTTCAATACAATTCTCTTTCAGTTAATTCTTCTTCCCTTCTTTTCATCTATTCAACTTTTTAAATTTTCATGACAAAAGAAATGCTATTTGCAAGGAATTCACGCCACAAGTACTACCAAACTATACTACACGTGAGATCTTTATTTTGGTATAATGATAATGTCTATTATGATTTCCGCTGCACTCATGAATAGCTAAACTTCTCTGTTGGGGTTATGGAAGCCTTATGAGATACTATCTATTGCTATGAGTTTGTGAATTCTTGACACGTATGCTGCTTATATCATTACTCTCTTCATCTTAATCTAAATTCTTGTGGTTGAAAACATATAGAATACGCCAGTATAGCATTAACTTGTTCGAAAGAAAAGTTACATGTCTGGAAAAGAGATAATGTCAAGGAAATAGGGCACCAACCCCTGTTTAAAAGTTAGTGCCATAACTGGATTAACCTCTTGGAGATTTTGTACCATTAGATATGCTTTAAGCTCGAAAGAGTTAAAGTGAAATAATCCTTGATGGTCGAAAGACGCCTGGATTTACCATAGAATACGGATCTCTATAAGAGCATGCATGTCTGAATTCCACATAACTCATAGCCAATAGATACGTAAAACTCATAAGGTGGACATAACCCTAACTCTCAATTCCCAATGATTAAAACCTACCAAGTACTCCGTTTTACTCTTCTATTTTCTATTCTTACTCTACTATTTTGTTTACACTATTTGCACGCTACAATCCCCACTTTATTTATGAAACTTTCACCAAAAGTCTACTAATCATTGCTTACTTAGTGACCAAGTATTCCCAGTGGGATTCGACACCCAACCCAGTTGGATTCTATATTTGACAACGACTGTTTACACTCTTACGAGAGGTATAGTTTGAGCGTTATCAAAAATTGGCGTCGTTGCCGGGGAATACGGTTGTCAACTAAGTTTGTGATAGTTACTAGACCCTTTGGTCAAAGATTCTCGTACTTTACATTTAGTTGTTGTTTTTGTTTTCTGTAGGTTTCTATTCAGTGCATGCCCCATACTCGAAGTTCTGGTCAACCGTTATTACCTATCAATCCTGAACCACATCGTATTGGCAGAATGGAGACACAACATGAAATTGAAAGAAGGGTTGCTCAACAGGAATAGGCTAGAATAGCTGCGTTGGCCGTCGCCCAACTACATCAACAGAATATTGATAACCGTGGGCGAGAAACAAATACTGACGATGAGGACTTAGGTGATGACGAGTTACTAAACCCTAGGCATGATGCTGAGGTGGCGACACCTGCTAATAGAAGAGATCGTCAAATCAGATTTAGACCTGAACGCCGAGCTATGCAGATACCGTTTGATGATGATAATAATGATCTGGACGGAGCTGGTGCCACAGGAGCTATTATTCCTCCGCCCTTGGCACCCGGAGCTAAGTTCAATATCACTAGCACCATGATTCAGCTTTTGTAACTCAAGGGATTATTTGGTGGACTAGCAGGCGATGATCCGAATATGCATCTGATCAACTTTATTTCTACATGCAAGTCGTTTGACAATCCTGGTGTTGGACAGAATGCAATTCGACTACGCTTATTTCTATTGTCTCTGTCTGGGGAGGCAACTCTATGGTTGAACAGGCTAACTCCTGATTCTATTACTAATTGGAGGCAATTGAAAGACGCTTTCCTAGAAAGATTCTTTCCCCCATCCAAGAGCATAGTTGAAAGATGAAATCAGTAATTCTCGACAGCTACCAGCTGAAGCTCTCCACGAAACATGGGAGAGGTTCAATACGAAGCTTATGCAGTGCCCAAACCATCATATGACCAATGTCCACTTGATGGAGATATTATACAAATCTTTGAATTCAGTGACTAAGCCAGTGGTTGATAATGCAACAGGTAGGTCATTTATGGACCTCACCTTTGTTCAGGCAAGCGATATGCTAAACCGGATGACAAAGCAAAGTAGAGCTTGGCATACCAGGGATTCTGAGGTAGCAAGCCCTACTATATCTATTGGCATAACTGCAGAACAAAGGAAAAGAGAAGAAGAACGTGATCAAGATATGGCACACATGAAAACGCAGATGGATCTTCTTACAAAGCATCTATTATCAGGGAAGACCGAAAAAGTCAAAGCGGTTGCGTCAAAAGAAAGAGAGGAATCTAATTCTGAAGAAGAAGCCAAATACTTGAACAATCAGGGGGGTTTTCGAGGCAATGCCCAAGGAAACCAAGGTCGGAACTATTATGATAAATCAGAATACAAGGACCGTGATCAAGGTAGTTTGAAGAATAAGACTGACAGGAGTGGTTTGTATGTTCCTCCTGGAAATCGTGAGGCTGTGGCATCTGGTTCGGGGAAGATGTCAATGGAAGACATGATGGCGAAGCTGTTGAAAGGAGTGGAGGCAACCAATACGGGAGTGAATGAGGTGAAGAATGACTTGTCTTCAATGAATCAATTGGTTGACTCGCATTCCACTGCAATAAGACAACAAGAGCGGCAATTAAGTCAACTTTCAGCGGTATTTAATCAAAGAAAAGTCGGCACCCTACCTAGCGACACTGTGTAAAATCCAAGGAACGATGGATCATGCATGGCTATTACTACTAGGAGTGGTAAGGTGCTAGAAAATTCATCCAAAAGTAAGCAAGTGGCCGATGATATATTAAAACTAGAAGACGCCAAAGAAGCTGAAGAAGGTGTTGATGACGTCACCCCGAGACATCCACAGCCAGAAAAGAGCGCCAATCAAAAGCAAGATAAAAAGAAAGTCATGGAGAAAACTATTCCCCTTCCACCACCACCTTTTCCTCAAAAATTAAAGAAGAGAGCTGATGATACCAAGTTAAATAAATTCATGGCAATGTTGAAACAACTGACCATTAATGTTTCGTTGGTGGAGGCGATAGAACAAATGCCTGGGTACGCAAAATTTATGAAAGATCTTTTGACAAATAAGCGGGAAGTAAGCTATGAGCCGGCAGATAATATTCACCATTGCAGTACAATCGCTACAAGATCACTAGTTCAGAAAAAAGCCGACCCTGGTGCCTTCACTATTCCTTGCACTGTTGGATCTTTGAATTTTGCCAAGACATTGTGCGATCTGGGTGCTAGCATCAATTTGATGCCGCTATCCATATACAGAAAGTTGGGGTTGGGCAATCCGACACCCATTAATATGTGGCTCGTAATGGCAGATAGGTCGGTAAAATGACCTGTTGGTATTTTATGTGATGTATTATGAAGGTTTCTTCATTCATATTTTCGGCAGACTTCGTTATCTTGGATTGTGAGGTGGACTCAAAACCTCCTATAATCTTGGGGCGCCCTTTCCTTGCAACAGGAAGTGCGCTTATTGATTTAAGAGCTAATAAGCATCTATTCCGTATGAATGACGAAGTAGTCCATTTTGATGTGTGCAAATCGATAAAGCAGCAGAGATATATGGATGTGTTCTCTGTAGCTAATGTTCATTATGAGGATAAGAAAACATTATCTGTAGAGAAATAGCTTACTGATGAGCCATTGTCTGCTGCGCTGCTGAATGTTGAGCATAAGGATGATGAAGATTATAAAGAAACCGTTTGTTCTCTAACAGGAATAAGGTCCTATTCTCATGCCCCTAAGAAGCTGTACCTTGATCTTAAGAATCAATCTTCACCAACAGTGAAGACTTCCATTGAAGAGCCACCAGTGCTAAAATCGAAAGAGCTCCCCAGGTATGCGTTCTTAGGAAGTGGAAATACACTTCGAGTGAGTGTTGCGGCTGATTTAGGTAAGCAGCACGTAGAGGCTCTCATCTCTGCTCTGATGAGGTACAAGAGAGCCATTGGTTGGACTATTGATGATATAATTGGTATCCCTCCTGGGATATGTATGCACAAGAGTCATATCGAAGAAGATTGCATACCTATAAGTAAGCATCAGCGTCGTCTGAATCCATTCAGAAAACGATGCCCCATCTATCTCGATGAAGTCTAAGTAATCGAGATAGCTATGTCGTGCCGCGACAATAAATCAAGCGCTTGGTGGGAGGCAACCTATCATTTTTAATTGTTTTTTTTCTTAAGATTTTGTCGAGCCACGACCAAAACTAAGGCGCTTGATGGGAGGCAACTCATCGTTCTAATCGTTTTTGTTATTTTTGAGTAAATGTAGGTGCAAGAGGTGTAAAGGGAGAGATTGGTTTCAAATTTTGATTTGGAAGTATTGCATGTTGAAGGTGGTAACTTAGGAATGAAGAAGCAAAAAGCTATGGGTTAGGCATTGCCTATAAAAATATAGGCAAAGAATAAGGCAAGGCCTATGTAAATCTAGGCCACGGACAAGGCAAGGCCTATGCTATGGCCTAAGCTCTCGGATTCTACAATGCCATGGCATAGGCGCCACCTATGCTCAACAATGCCATAGCATAGGTGCCGCCTATGCAAAAGCCTTTTGTCTCTGAATCTAGTATGCCATGGCATAGGCGCCGCCTATGCCTATGCTCAACAAGGCTTTGCAAAAGGCGCCGCCTATGCCAAGCATAGGCAAAGCATTAGGCACCTCCTATGCCCACTTTTGGTCTCTAAATCCGATTCCAAATTGGTCAAAACCCGACCCAAGCTTGTCCTATAAATAGAACCTTAGTCTTAAAACAAAATTGCATAGCAACTTCAACCTAGGCGCCGCCTACCTCTCCAAAATCTCTCAAATATTTTCCTTTTGCTCTTTTAACTTTGCAAGAACATCTTCCGAGGCCATCAACCAAGTAAGTACTTCTTTGTTCTTCTCTTATATTCTGTAAGTACTACAATACTACGCCTATAATAAGTTATTAAATATCAAAGTAGTGTTGATGATTTGAATGTGGTTGATTTGTTGTGATACAACTAAGTGAGTGAAAGAATACGTAAGGATACTCTTGAATTGTTTCCAACTTGTATTTAATTTTAATACACTTTCATACTTTTGCGGAATTGACATGGCCAAGGAAATTGCATAATCTTGTAACTAGAAAGCTTACATGTTGGAATGACTTGTTCATCGAGATGAGAATCATGGTTGACTACAGACATACGATGTTGTGATTATTTCTAAATGCCATAACTTGATTCAATCTCTATGTAGTAGTCTTGCTCAAAAGATACATCAATCTAAACATAAAAGTATTGCCAAGATTTCATGAAATAGGATCAAAAAGGAAAGTTAAGATGACAATAAAAGTATGAATACACTGATTATATTGTTGGAACATAACACCTAAACGTATATCGATGAAGTCTGAGTAATCAACATCATTCACTTCACTAGTTTGTGCCAACAAATTAAGTGTGGGGTGGTGCTACTACTGCTTGTTTGTTGATTGTATCCACCGAGATAAAGCTAACATGACTATCATTTTAATCTCAGGTACAATGGCACTAAAAGCAAGACAAGGGAAAAAAAAGCAACCACTTCACAAAAAGGCTAGAAAAGGGGACGAAAAGAGCTAGGTGAATCCTCCTCACTGCAAATACCTCGCCGCATGTTTGGAATAAAATGGGTCCTAGAGGAGGAAGGAAAGGAGTGGTCGAGAAACAATAAAGAGAAAAAATATGTTCATGTGGAGTTGATACATAAGGAGAGCCTAGCAAATAAAGAACCTCGCATGTTGGCTAAGATAATGGAGTTACACCTTGATTTCATCTCTCGAGATATGGGAGAGTGCAATCTCGATCTAACATGAGAATTCTATGCCAACTGGTCACCGAAAACTACAGGGAGTGAAGTAAAGATTTGGGGCCAAGTCCTGCAACTAAATGTGGAGTTCTTCAACACCTTTCTAGGTTTGCCATCTGTTGATCCATCACCACTCAAGGAGATGTATAACAGACCTCCGTATAGGGCAATTAGACACACAATGTACCGAACAAGATCTATGGCACGTTGGAGTAGACACAAGGACACCGGTCGGCACAACACCTTCACATATGCTTCCTTGAATAGGGAAGCTAGGATATGGTTGTGCATAGTCAAATCCTGCCTGATTCCAGGGACACAATACACAAAGATAACATGATATAGAGTGTGCTTGGTGTACGCATTGATGACAAATGTCCCTATCAATATTGGGGCAATTATTCGATCTATAATGCGTAAGGCTAGGCTGCACAAGAGGTCCCACTTCAGTTTTGGCAATATGTTGACTGCGATATTGAGGAATGAGGACATCGAAGAGGAACCTACTGATCATAAGCTTCCACACAACCCGAAGAATGTTGACCTCACAAAGGTTAAAGATGTTGAATCCACGCATGGCGTTAACCTTACCACTGCAGAAAGACATGCTCATGACGAAAGCTTCTTCCGCCATTTATATGGCATGATGAGGTTTACCAAGATGAGCGGGGGTCGTGTTTCAACTGCTATAGAGCTCCAACAGCTGGATTATGACTACCCAATGAATGAGCATGCAAGGGCGATGTGTAGAGTAGGTGTATATTTTGAGAAATCTCTTAATGACGATGTGCCAACCGATGATGACCGTCGAATGCCAGAGTCCGACGTGGAGGAAAACTCTGATGACGACGACTCTAATGATGATTCCGACGAAGGGGGTATGACCCCAGACATAGAGGAGGAGTCCGACTAACCAGGTCTTCTTATTTATTTTCCACTGAGGGCAGTGTGTCCCGTCTAAGTGTGGGGTGCTGGTATTTGTATGCTATACTTCCCTATCTGCATTTACATTTATTTATGTTTGTTTGTTTTGTTTTTTTAGTAGTTAAATTTTTGTTTTTTTAGTAGTTAAATTTTTTTAACCTTGCATAAAATTGTTCTGATAGGCAGCATGGAATTATGACAAGAGTCTGTGATAAAATCATTATTATTGAGACGTTTAAGCTCTAATTATGACTCACTGTGTGATAATTGTGTGGTCTAATTCATTCATCTGTTGGGTCAAGAGTCTATACTGCTCCTAATAAAGCCGACCATGTGCCTTGTGTGTGTGAGATTATAGTATATTATGTGTTTGTGGCTGATGCTAGAACTTGCCTGGTGTGTATGTAAAGCGAAATAAAGAGTGCAAGTTTAGGAGATGATTTAGGCATTTCTTTGGCAACCTATGATTGTTTACCTTCTTTTTACCTACCCATGAACATTTATCCTAGTTAAACCCCTTTGAGCCTTTAGCCATTTTCTTTGACAGCCTCATATGTAAGCCTAATCCATTTTTTTCAAGACCATAATTTGCTCCAAATTCCTAAGTGGTTTAAATTGTGAAGTCATGTGACAAAATAAGAGGAAATTGGGTACGAGTGATGCCTTAGAGTGTATTGGTACTTGAATTTGTTATGAAAAAAAAAGTGGCTATCATAGAGGTGTGTTATAAAAAGAAGAGAAAAGAAAAGAAAAAGAAAAACAAAAACAAAAAGATAAATTGTGTCTATGATCAAATAAAAAGATAGTTATGTTTGAATGGCAAAATAGGTGAAAAGGGGTAATAGATGAAAGAAAGGTAGCAAGGTTGATTAAAAGAGAGTGTTAATGGCATAATGTGATGTATTAAAGTGCTTAGGAACATAGTCACTATTTCTAGCCAAAATAGTCCTACCCGTCCCTTAGCCTACATTACAACCTGTAAAAGACCTATTTGATCCTAAGTTTAGCATTCTGATATTAGTAGAGCATTACACTAAGGGAAAGCCTATGGTCATCAGCTGCAGCATATGAATTCTTTGTGAGAGTGAGAGCAAGGATAATCCTATACCCATATTTCGAAAAAAATACAATACTTGTGAGTGATTATGGGTGAGATATTGCGTGAGACACACATGGTTGATAAGTTTTGGGTAGTCTTGTATGAGTCTTTGTGCCTTAACTTTTGAATACGAATTAACCATCATCACGAGTCTAGGTTGAAGGTTGAATTGTTTCTAGTAGTGATCATAAAAACTACTCTTTGTTAATGATTGTCGTGCCTATCTTGATGAATATTTTGTGTTGTTACTGTGAAACCCTAAGTAGATGTGTTATATGGACATGATATCTTGTTCGAGGATGAACAAAGCTCTAAGTGTGGGGTGTTGATGATAGGCGTATTTACACGCCTAAAGTACTATAATTTACCCATATTTTAGCTAAGTTTTGAGGACAAAATATATAATTCATGCACTTTTAGTCCTTTTTCCCGTAAGTGAGCTAACAAACATGATTATCAAGTTTTTAGGTATAAATGATGAAGATTTCAGCATTTTATGGATAACTTGACGCCAAAGGAAACTTCACGAAAGAAGGAAAGCAGAGCTTAGACGCCTAGGGACTAAAAGTGACGCATGGAAAACCTGTCCCGGGCAAAAACAGCATTTCTAAAGACTTTGGGGATCAGCAGTAACTTATTAGGATTTGGATAATGATACAGTAACCTAGTAGTACTAGGATAAGTAATGCAGTAGCTTAGTAGGAATACGATATGGGTGTTATAAATACCCTATTTTGCTGAAGTTTTTCATACTTCTACCATCAATTACTTTTTATTATTCATTCAACACTTTCAATACAATTCTCTTTCAGTTAATTCTTCTTCCCTTCTTTTCATCTATTCGACTTTTTAATTTTCACGACAAGAGAAATGCTATTTGCAAGGAATTCACGCCACAAGTACTACCAAACTATACTACACGTGAGATCTTTATTTTGGTATAATGATAATGTCTATTGTGATTTTCGTTGCACTCATTAATAGCTAAACTTCTCTATTGCGGTTATGGAAGCCTTATGAGATACTATCTATTGCTATGAGTTTGTGAATTCTTGACTATGCTGCTTATATCATTACTCTCTTCATCTTAATCTAAATTCTTGTGGTTGCAAACATATAGAATACGCCAGTATAGCATTAACTTGTTTGAAACAAAAGTTACATGTCTGGAAAAGAGATAATGTTAAGAAATAGGGCACCAACCCCTGTTTAAAAGTTAGTGCTGTAACTGGATTAACCTCTTGGAGATTTTGTACCATTAGATACGCTTTAAGCTCGAAAGAGTTAAAGTGAAATAATCCTTGATGGTTGAAAGACGCCTGGATTTACAATAGAATATGAATCTCTATAAGTGCATGCATGTCTGAATTCCACATAACTCATAGCCAATAGATACGTAAAACTCATAAGGTGGACATAACCCTAACTCTCAATTCTCATTGATTAAAACCTACCAAGTACTCCGTTTTACTCTTCTATTTTTTGTTCTTACTCTACTATTTTGTTTACACTATTTGCACGCTACAACCCAACCCAGTTGGGTTCTATATTTGACAACGACCGCTTACACTCTTACGAGAGCTGTAGTTTGAGCGTTATCAACCCCCTGATGTTGGCTGAGATTTTCAAAAAGACACTTAACTTTGAATTCGACCTATTATCCCATGATTCTTACTTAATCCGCTGTAAACACACTCTTTTTTGTTGAACCTCAGTCACAACAAAGAGAGTGAACACACATACCTATCAGGTGCTACCACGCGTTAAATATGTTTAGTTTATATTTTTTAAATTTTTTAATAAAATTTTACTTTTTATTTAATTTAACACCCCACCCCCACCCCATCTTCCCCCACCCTACCTCATCCAGCAACTCCCTCCTCCAGAAAGTCACCTCCACTCCTCACCTCTATTTAGCACCCCCACCTTTCATCCAATATCCCTACCCTATCAGCATATTCCCCAAAACCCCCAAACCTCTCTTACTCCATCAGCATGCATTCTCGTTTATTTTTTTGGGTTTAAATCACTTCAAAAAATAGTTCTATAATTGAATTAAAAGTTTTATGATTGAATTGAGTTTTAAATATAGTTAAATGATATGATTTAACTGAAAATGGAGCTTTAATGATATGATTTTTTTAAAAAAAAGCTTCAATAGAGGAGTTTTAATGGTAACATTGTGTTGAAGAAAAAATGATGGGTAGTTAAATGATATGATTTAATTGTAAAATAGAGCTTTAATGAATTATTTAACAAAAAAAAAAGCTTCAATGGAAGCTTTAATAGCGAATTGAGTTGAAGAAGAAAGAGTGGGTGGGTTGGGGGGGGGCGGAGAGGGGGTAGGGATTATTTTAAAAAATAAATAAATATTAATTTTTAAAAAAGAATATAAAGTATATATTAATTATTTTACACGTGGCTGCTTTTAATTGGTCAAAAAAGTCAAATTTGAGCCCTTTCATGTGCCTGTGGCGCGTATATACACGCAGAAGGTCAAAATGATGTGTTTGCAATGAAATAAAGAAGAATCGTGGGGTAATAGGTTGAAGTTACAGTTTAGGTGTCTTTTTACAAATCTCGGACACGATTAGGGGGTAATTATGTATTTACTCTTATACAAATAAATAAACAAATATATATATATATATATATGCGTACATATATGTGAACATGTACATTAAGTTGAACTGAATTTGAAATTCTCATTACTTTTTCCTTATCCCTGAGTTATATGTTAGTGCTCAACCCACTAACTGTCTTTAAATGATGTATCCCAACGCAATACAAGTACCAGCGATACTTATACTTTTTTGCATAGTGTTAGCTGGATTGGCTTGGTTCGTCTATCGTTTATGGTGAAATGGTGAGTTTTCATTCTTTGAAAAACTTGATTATTTTATTGATTTTCTTTCATAAACTAAAATTTAAGAGTTCACATTAACATTATCATTATCATTGTCAGAGTCGATGGCATATACCAATATTTTATTGGTTTATTAGAAGGCTATGGATTACAGTGGACTTGGGTAGTGAGATTGGTTATTTTGGTTGGCTAACAGTTATCGATTATAAAAATATCTTAAATTATTTAATCTTATCTTATGATATCTTGTTATATATTCAAAATTCAATCACTGTTGGGGGTATTATGTTCTATTTAGTTAGGAGCAGCGGTGGTCTTCGATCCTTATTAAACTTGGTATGCCTGTCACGGCCAGGACCTAGTTCAGGTCGTGATATGAGTCCAAGAGGTCTACCATATATTATGAGGGTTTATGGAGGTTTAATGACGACATTTGTGTTCTAAGGATTAATGACTTTATTTAGTTGATTCAGTTGATTTTGAACCAAGCTCATAGCTCTAGATGTTATATTCATCCGAGTATAGTTAAGATGTATAGGAATTTAAGACAATATTATTGGTGGAGTGGCATAAAGAAATATGTGGTAGACTCTGTATCCCGTTGCCTATGTTGTCAGCAGGTAAAGGTTGCACATTAATGATCAGGTGGTTTGATTCAGAGATTACCTATTCTTGAGTGGAAGTGGGAACGAATTACCATGGACTTTGTTAGTAGGTTGCCTCACACTCCCCATGGTTCTGACGGTATTTGGGTCATTGTAGATCGATTAACTAAGTCGGCATATTTCATTCCTATTCAAATTTTCTTTTTTGCTGAAAGGTTAGCCGTATCTATGTGTATGAGATAGTCTATTTGCATGGGGTTCTTATATCTATCATTTCAAATCGGGGTTTCATGTTCACTTCTAGCTTTTGGAGAGCTTCTTAGGAGAAGTTGGGTACTCAGGTAAACCTAAGTATAGCCTTTCATCCACAGAAAAATGACTAGTCAGAGTGAACTAATCAGGTGCTTAAAAATATGCTTCAAGCCTATGTTATGGATTTTAGAGGTCAGTGGGAGCAGCACTTAGCCTCGCAGAGTTTACTTATAATAAAAATTATCGTTCCAGTATTAAGATACTGCCTTTTGAGGTTTTATATGGTAGGATATGTCGTTCCCGTATTGGGTGGTTTGTGAATTTGTTGGTTAGACCCTGTGGTACTAACTTGCTTCAGGAGTCGTTGGATAGAGTCTGGGTGATTTAGGATAAGTTGAGAGTGGCTCAGAGTATGCAGGATGCTTATATAGATCGTAGGATTCATGCCTTGAGGTTTGGAGTTAGTAATAGGGTATTCCTCTGTGTGTCGATCATGAAAGGTGTGATGAGGTTCGGGAAGAAAGCAAGCTCAGCCCCAGATCTATTGGACCTTTTGAGATTCTTCGTACAGTTGGTGAGGTGGCTTATGAGTTAGCCTTACCTCTAGATTTTGTTATTGTCCATCCAGTTTTCTATATTTTCATGTTGCGGCCATACATTATTGATCCTTCTCACATTATTAGATGGGACTCAGTCTAGTTGGATGAGCGATTAACCTTCGTGGAGGAGCTTGTGCTTATTTTGGCTAGTGAAGTCAGGCAGTTATGCACTAGGGAGATGTCTGTAGTTAAGATTCAATGAAGGCACTGCTCAGTGGAGGAGGCCACTTGGGATATTGAGAGCGAGATATGGACCTAGTGTCCTCACCTGTTTGAGACTTCAGGTACATCCTAATCCTTGACTTTCGCGAACGAAAGTCCTTTTAGTAGTGGATATTGTAATGACCTTTCAGGTCATTTTTCATAATTCCACTAATTTTCACCGTTAGAGCTTTCTTATAGCTTCTCAGGTCATTTATGACTTGCTGAGATTGACAGGTTCAGTTATTGAACAGTTCATTTGATTTTTCGAGCCAATTCACCATTTTGAAGTCTTTATTGGAAAAAATTAGCTATTGGGCAAAAACGTTAGTCAAACAACCTCGGATGCCAATTCTAACTATTCCAACAGCTCTAGAACATAGATTTTAGGTTAGGTGGACTCTTGGTTTGAGTCTTAAGGTATTCGAACTTATTTCAACCTATTGGTTGGAAAGTTAAGAAAATAAAAATGGGTATGGGACCCACTTTTTGTCAAAATAATCTCGAATGATAATTTTAACTATTTCATTGAGTCTAAAACATCGAATTTGGTATGGTAGTATAGTTCGTCTACGTATACGAGATTTTGAATGAATCTCGAGGGGTTGGCGGAGACTCGAAAAATTCCAAGTCTCAACTGTATTGGTGCAATCACCAATAGCGATGCCAGGGGTCGCGATCGTGATACTCTTGTTAAGCACCAAGTGTCACGATCGTGGTGACGTGTCATGATAGCTACTCATAGTTACAGCCACTATATATGGCGATCACGTGGGTTGGGTTGCGATTGCGATACCCGAATACCTAGGAAAGGTATAAAAGCTAATTTTTAGCTTGTTTTTCCAATTTCACATCATTCTCAAGAGACTAAAACCCTAAATATTGGGGAAAGCTTAGGATTAACTCTTGTGGGTGATTTGGGAGCTCGTGTAACAACTACTTCATGATTTTTCTTCGAATTTGAGGGTAAGGTTTTTTCTCATTCATGGTGGATTTTCTCACTTCTTATTTAAAATCTCTAAAACTTGGTGACTTGATTTTAGCACCAATGTAGCTCGAATTGTACCCATTTTTTGGGGTAATTACTTCTTGAGCATGAGAAAATATTGTGCTGGCTTTGAAAATGTGATTTTCAAAAAATGGGACCCATATGGAATTTTTGAGTATTTTTGAATCCAAAGCACAAAGTGCAATATGATTATCATCGTTCTCGTATTGATGAGCAGAATGTGATTTTTATAGCATAGCATCTTGTGGAAGCTTATCTGAAGGGAAACTCGGTGATTTAGCTGATTCTTCGAACTTTCTACGGTGTCTAAATAGGGTAGGTTTTCCCTCTTCTTAGATTGAGCTAGTTCATAGTATGTTTATTATATTATGTTAGATTTGAGATGAGTTTTAAGTGTTGGTGATGAAATTTGAATTACTTGGGTTAGTTGGACCATTTAGGCTATTCAAAAATTCTAAATTGGGCATGACTGGCTTAGTTGCTTGTATTTTAGGTAAAACATCTATCTTAAGGTTGATTAAGAGTTGTTTAACATCTAATAGTAGATTTAGTACCTTAACTTAGTCTGGGGTAGAACTTGACTTCAAATGTAATTTGGGGATTTATAAGTGTGCTTCTTAACCCACCTTAGGCCAAGATTTGTGTTAAGGTAATGGAAACCTTTTACACTGTTGTTGTATGCCTTGATAATGCTTATTAAGGTAATATTGAGAAACTTTGGCAATTGATGGTTATGATGGGTTGTCACTGAGAATTCGTGCTTATTGGTTATACTAGTGATTATGCTTATGGATTATGTTAGAGATTATGCTATTGATTATGCTTGTAATTATGCTATGGATTATGGTAGAGACTATTCTATGAATTATTTTAGTGGTTATGCTATTGATTATGCTAGTGATTATGTTATTGATTGTACTAGTGATTTTGCTAATGATTATATTAGAAGTTATGCTATTGATCATGCTAGTGGTTATGTTATTGATTGTGCTAGCGGTTATGCAAGTGATTATGCTAGTGGATATGCTATTTATTATATATTATGCTATTTATACAAGTAAATAACCCGGCGTAGATCCCCATAAGTCTAGAGGGTACAATCAAGTAGAGCGTAAACCAAACCACCGTTGTTTTTCATTTCCCAAGATACAACTAGAAACCATCCATGTCATGCTTCATTATAACCATTTTCTCACTGTTAGACATAGCCAATATCCATATTCTCACTTATTGTACACCCAAAGTCCTCATTGTCATATCATCAATATCATGCTAATAGCCGGACTCAAACCAATAAGCATGTAATCAATATATATATATATATATATATATATATATATAAGCAGTGTCACAATCATCTTCGGGACTAGAACCGGGTATATACGTCATTACTATCATCATTAATATATAAACACATAATTTTGGCTATTTGTTATTATCATGATGGTCAAACGAAGACAAAATATTGCCAATTCTGCAGATATTCATAATACATTATCTTTTCTTTTGTTCAAATAACTCCAAAAAAAAAAAAGAAATTCAAAAAATCTTGAATCTAAACAAACTGTGATGCATTTCATATACTACTAGTAATTACTAATTAGTAATACAAACGAAATTATTTCTTACTCTTTTGGTGTTTCTCGTTACATAACAAAGATCCTAATCCAAAAAGATTTTGTGATGCAACATTAAGAACTGGACTAATTTGAATACCATTACCATAATTTGGCCTTGTTGCTTCATAATTCTTCCTTAATGGTGGCTTTTGTGACGATGAAAATATGTAAAAATTAGCTGGTGCTGATACTGAATTCTTGATTTACTTTAATTGCAAAGTAGTATTCTGTTTCTTGGAATTTGACACTGAATCAATAGAATTACTACGTGACAATAAAGGTAATGACCAAAATGAGCTGCTTCTTTTAGAGTTAACACAATGAACACTACTACTTCGACCCTAAAAATAATGATTCTTTTGTTGTGTTTGATTTGATTTCTTGCTTTGGTTTTTGATCATTTTGGTCATTTGGCAAAAAGGGTGAAAGAGAATTGGATAAAGTTTGAGTGTTTTTTTTTTATATTTGGACATGTAAACTAAAAAAAATGTACTAAACTATAGAAAGAGGGAAATAATGCATAAAAAAAGTGCAATATATCAAAAATAATTGATAGTGCCCTTTTTTAGTGCACTATTCATAAATAAATGGATAGTGCACTATTCAAAAAAAATGAATAGTGCACTATCTATAAAAAAAAAATGAATAGTGCACTTACGTAGTGCACTATCCTATTTTAATGGCAGCCAAGCGAAAAAAAAAGAATTTTGTGCACTTATTTTATGTACAAAGTCCATTTTTGTCACTTTTCAAATCAATGACATAGATTGGTATCTTTTCTAATATGTTGTCATATTTAGGTTCCGCACTCATACTGTCACTACTATGTATTACTATTGCTATTACTACTATGTGAATGAGAAATTCAAGCAATGTGGGTATGAATTTGAGTAACTATTTATTTTTAAAAACTCTATAGAAAAAAATGACCAAATTTTTTTATTTTCAAAAGGACTCTGCATACTTGGAGTAGATTTTAGTTAAGAACCTAATTTTTTTTTATTTTTTTCTGATTTTATCCCTTTTTTAAAAAAATCTTTTTCAAAATAAAAAGTGGTCTTACCTTTAACATGTATCTAATATTGGACTGAGTCAAACATTAATTTAAATAGACAACTATTTTTAATTTAATGAATAAACTTAACTCAACCACTTATATTCAAATGAACAATTATTTTTAATTTAAATTCATAATATTAGAGAAACTAATTATTACTACTACGTATTAGTACTATTACTATTATTATTATCTTTCATTTAGTATTTAAATAAATTAAAATTAAAATATGTTTTGTAGTATTTAAATTTCAAAAGAGATAAGTTTGAAGTAGTAAAAATCTATTAGAACTCTTTACTTAGGGATTTTTATTTTTAAGATAATGTTTTTGTTCAACAAAGGATATTGTATTTCAAATTCAAGTATTTAACTTTTTTCAATTTAAAATTTTATTACAATACTATTAAGTCTTGTCTTAAAAACTGCCACGTGGTTTAACAATAGCTTGCCACGTGTCTTCTTCTGGTTCTTCATCCTCTAGTTTATAATATATATAGATATAGATCAATGCCACAAGTAATTCCCAGTTCATAGCCAAGCTAAAACTGTTTTTATCGATTGATTTCTTGCGAAGTATCTTGCTACAATCAACTTCAAACGAGCATAATACTGGATTCTGAAGTATTTTTGAGTTCACGACCCACCAAATGATATATATTTGAATAACTTTCTAACGCATTCAGTTTTACCTTAATCCAATATCATAGTAAAAAGTTCTAATCTTTTTCTGTAGCATTGTCAAAGTTGTCATGGATGATGACTTAGATATGACGAATCGTCAGGAGATCCGACGAGCCATCTGGTGACTCGTGGTCAAGGAAGTGGGAAGCTAGCTCAGACTATGACTCATCCCCAAGCCCGACGAGTCATCACAAGGGACAATACCAACTATCCCCACATTACATAAATATCATAAAACAACTATAGAGAAGGACAAAGTGGTCAAAACACATAAAAAGGAAAATTTTATATCAAGCTTGTTATAATATCATTAGTGTTTATATTGTCATGTTCATATTTCGTGAATGTTTCATCATTCCTTTGGTGTTTTCGTAAAAAAATTATGTAACAATGCACAAGTTATGACAATTGTCACTTGTGTTTCAATATCATAATTATTTTTCAACTATAAATATTGTTTACATGTGAAAAAAAATGGTTGATAGGTATTAAAAAGGGGGGACTTTTTTATAAATATAAATTTATAGGTCAATTTTTGTACTTGAAAATTATCAAATTCCTATATAAAATTTCTAAGTAAGTTTTGCTTTGGGAGAATTTGGATTTCATCTCATCTCATGATATCACATATCCAAACGCTTAGCCTATTTGACTGTGATTTTTTTCTTTTTTCAAAAAAATTATTTTACTTTATTCCTAATGCAAATTTAAACCGTGTTTAAATTAGATTACCAAACACAACTTCCAACTCCAAAAATTTTAATTTTCATGGCTAAACGTCTGGTAGTTTTTCTCTTACCTTTTATACCCTGCTTGGATGGTGGTTTCCTGTGGTATGGTATGGTATAGTTACTAAGAGAACCATGTTTGTGTTGATTGTTTCTTAAAATGTATGGTATGACAGGGTTTAGTTTCATGGTTTGATAACTATGAAAACCTTTACTTTATGTAACCACCAATTTGGTGGTAACCCATGTTTTCTTTTTCCAATTACACCCTTATTTAATATTATATAATCGTATTTTATACTTCACCTTATATTATTTAACTCCACACCAGCCCTGCCCTCGCCCTCTTCACCCCCTACACAATTTTTTGTAGTTTCTTTTTTAAAAAATTTTGAACTTTTGCTTATCCTACCTCCTACCTCGACCCGACCCTACCCCTCGCCAAAACCCACGCCCTAGTTTATTTAAAAAAAAAAAAAAATTTTCTTACCCCCTCCACCTACTAGCCCCCTCCCCACCAATTTTCTTTTTATTTTTAAAATTTATATTTTAAAACTTTTTGAAAACTTTTCTTCTACTACCCTACCCCTACCAGCTCCCCCCTCCCCAAAAAAAAATCCCCCCGACCCCCCCCAAAAAAGATATTTTTAAAAATATTTTTTTAAAAAAAATTAAAACTTTTTTGTTGTCTCAACCTCCTACTCCACTAGCCCCACACCCTAAATATCTTTTTTTTTTAACATTAAGTTTTTTCTTACCCCGCCCCGTTATTATATCCTTTTTTAAAAAAAATATTTTGTGTTAAATATATACAAATATTTTTAAAACATATTTTTCTATCGAACATACCTCTAGCATACACAAAAGATCCATTCAAACTTTGTACTTGTCGTTGGTGTCACGTCTCAAAACACCAAGAAAATGAAATTAGTTACTATAAAAAATGAATTCAATTATATTTATTTTGATCTACTCTTTTATTGATTTTTTTAGAATTTACATGAATTTAACGACTTAACATATCTACATGGCATAATTTATGATAAATTAGTACGAAGAAAATTATTTTATTTACAATTATTGATAAATTTAATATTTATAATAATTAAGCATATTTTAGTAAACTTAATGATATAGTATCATACTGTCAAACCAAATAATAAAATTATTATGAAACAATAATGAACAACAAAAATTGCAAACCACAATCCAAACGGAGTGTTGTTCACGAACGTCTCTCGTTCCAATTATTTTTGAAAAATACTCAAAAAAATACTTGAACTTTGATCGGATTTACAGTTGAACGTATCTGAACTTTGCGGAGGTCCTATTATCCCCTGATTTTTTTTTCGTATTTTAATGGCAGATATTTGCCCACTTGGACAAGTGTGTAATTCATGCGCATTGGGCGCGTGAGAGTATTAAAAAAAGTTAAAAACCTTTTTTTTTTTTTATCAAATAGCTACTCAATTTTCTGATTTTTTTTTCATTCTTTCTCTTCTCTCTTCTCTTCAATGATGCTTCTTTCTTTTATCTTCAACACACCCAATTCATCTCTATCAATTTGACCCAATTTAAAATTGAAAAAGAAAAATTCATCTCAAAATTGAAAAACTAATCATCTTTTATGTTTGGTGGGAAAAAAAATCTTTCTCTTCCTTATTTTTCTCTTCAATTGTGCTCCAATGGTGTTTCTTTCTTTCATCTTCAACACACTCAATTCATTTTCATCAATTTGACCTAATTTCAAATTGAAAAAGAAAAATTCATTGCAAAATTTAAAAACTAATAATCTTTTACGTTTGGTCAAAAATAAAATCAAATCTTTATCAAATTTGGGAAGGATTTAATTCCATCATTGCTGCCGCCAGCAGTCACTATTGCCGCTGGCATTTGGGCATAATTAAGAAACTATGGAAAAGTCTTTCATTAGATTTGATAAAAATTATTGAAGAAAGTTTTTGATTTGAATTTGAAATTTGAGAAAAGATTTAGTATGAACTAAATAAAAGTCAAATTTCAAGAATTAGAAATAGAGGTGTGCATCGGTTGATTCGGTTCGATTTTATATATTATCGGTTCGATTTATCGTTTTGCGATTTTTAAATATGATAAATCAATAACCAAACTAATAATATATTTTTTATCGATTTTCGGTTTATCGGTTTTTAGTCCTTATCGGTTCGATTTTCGATTTAATCGATAAGAAAATACTCATAAAATAGAAATAGTAGTAACTAACATAAAAAAAATTGAATATCAGTTGTAACGAAAAATCCTATATGATGTGTTTTAATTAATAAGAATCTTCAAGTTTAAACTAAATGTTATAAGGATTATTTAAAAGTTTGTAAAACTAAAATAATATGTTTGTTAATTTATATAAATTAAAGTGAAATTAATATATATATATATATATATATTATTATTATTAATAATATTATTATTATTATTGGGTTATCGGTTTATCCAATAACCCAATAAAAAAAAACAAACCTAATCAATAACCCAATAATTTTTTTATAAAACCATTAAAAAATCGTTAATTCAATAATCTAATAACAATAAATCAAGAATATTTTTATCGATTCGGTTTATTAATTGATTTGATTTTTGTATACTCCTAATTAGAAATCAAGACTTTGGTGAAAAAATATGAAAATTGATGAAAAGAATAAGAATAGAGAAGAAAGTAAATAAAATTAATTTAAATAAATACCTATAAAAATAGATTGACACTTTATTACATCGGCCGCTAAAACTTAACATAGCTTTCGAGAGGAAATTAAATCTACTTTGAAAAAAATTGTGGGTGGGTTCTAGAACCCCAAATTTCAGTATCTCAACTGCAAATCGGTCAACGTTCCGGCTGAGTATTTTCCATGTTATTTGAAGCTTCTACTACGTCTCTTTTTCGCCGCTCCATGTGTTACTTTTTTCATTTACATTATTTAAGACCTACTTGTTCTTCAATTTTTCTTTTTTGGAATCATTCGTTTCACTCCTTTTCAGAAAGCAATACCCAAAGTAGCAAACTGGAAATTTTGATGGTACAGTAAGAAAGTTTGGCTCTGCCAAACAATACAGAGGTTAAAGAATTGTTCGAAAGGCAGAAATCATAACCAATGGGGGATTTACCTATAGTTCGATTTGAGGAGAAAATCGCAGAAACAGTGGAGAAAAACCCTGTAGTGGTAGTTATTGGTGAGACTGGTTCTGGTAAAAGTACACAACTTCCACAAATACTTTATCGAAGGGGTTATGCTAAATCTGGGATCATCGCTGTTACTCAGCCTCGCCGTGTTGCTGCTGTTTCTGTTTCTAGGTAACATTAATATCACATTGTTCTTCTCCTTATCATTGTTGTCATCAGCTTAGACTACCTGAACTTGCCTGGAGTTTTTCAAACTCATCGTGCTTCATAATTTCCTGTAAATAAGATTGCATCATTCACCTAGTCTCGTTCATGTTTGGATTCGAAATTTGATTATCCAAATTATTGATCAAGCATTTCATTAATTTACTTCTCTTTCTGTGTAGTTCATTATAGTATTATTTGTTGGTACTACTGTTGTGATTCTATATGTTGTTTCTTGTACTTTCATGACTTCTTTTTCTGGATTGATTTGAATAACTGTTTTCATCTTGAGCCTAGGGTCTATCGGAAACAACCTCTCTACCTTTGAGGTAGGGGTAAGGTCTGCGTACACTTTACCTTCCCCATACCTCCACTTTGTGGGATTATACTGGTATATTCTTGTTGTTATTTATGGAATGGGATGTGACCTAGTCTGTGGGAGGATAAGATGGATTGGGTTATAAATCTCGGAAGGATGAAACTGTCTAGGTTATCAATATGCTGAAGGAAATTGCTAACCAGAAGACATTTAATTGAGATGGGAGAAGGTAAACAGTACATATAATAGTAATAATTTAGCTAATCTGAGATTTTCCATTCCCTTGAACAAGAGGGTCTTTGAGGATTATGATAGCAATTGTTTAGTATGTATTAGTAGAGAGTTCCTTTGTGTTTGATGAGGGAAATTTGAGATTCATTACATGACTTCACAAGTTTTGTTGTATGAGAATGCTTAAATTGGGGCAAGGGTAGATGAGTACCATTTTTCATTGCCTTTGGAAAGCCAGTTGAGAAAATTGCCACATTAGCCTCTTGAGAAACTGCTACTTATCATCTGTTTTTGTTAGCGGAAACATGAAATAAGGAACGAGAGA
Source organism: Capsicum baccatum var. pendulum (assembly GCA_030864225.1). Taxonomy (NCBI): domain Eukaryota; kingdom Viridiplantae; phylum Streptophyta; class Magnoliopsida; order Solanales; family Solanaceae; genus Capsicum; species Capsicum baccatum. The sequence goes on from CM061560.1 coordinate 167,860,296, forward strand.
AAGACACAAGATTTAACGTGGTTTGGATCCAAATGATCCTAAATTTATCAGAGAACAACTGCCTTGATATATTAACAAGGAAACGGAAGAGATCCCAAATACACCTAAGAGAATTGCTCTATCAACTCTCTGCTTTTACAATGTATTGAACTATGATTTTTGGATGGTTTTACAATGAAGAATGGTCATCCTTTTGTAGATGACAAAACTTGGGGTCCAAGTACTTGGCCTCTAAGCACAAAATAAGAAAAGGAAAAATAAATACAAAATTTTTCCTCCACAAATTTTGCTTGCTCTCTAAGTTTACTTCCTAGCCAAGTAAATTGGCACATGGAGTTTTCTTCCACATGGATGAGACCCCACAAAACCCAAACCAACTCTTTCAGTTTTATATATTTTCTTTGTGCAGTAGTTAGACCAACATTTGGTGTTGTCCTATTGCTTCATACTGTGGCTTAATAATTTTTTTTTTGGTTCGTTCTTTCATAAATCCTTCACTTTTATTGGACAGACGAGTTGCACAGGAGCAAAATGTTCGAATTGGAGAGGAAGTCGGTTATGCCATAAGATTTGAAGATAGAACTTCAGAAAAAACACGTATCAAGTAATTTCTGGCTCTTAATTCTCGTTAATGCCTATTACTACCATTGACACTTTCTATTGATTTTGTTTCTAGATTGCTTTTCAGACATTTAACTGGAAAATTATTTCAAATTGCAGATATCTTACAGATGGAGTGCTCCTTCGCGAGAGTCTTTTTGATCCGGAGCTGAATCAGTATTCCGTCATCATATTGGATGAAGCACATGAGAGGAGTTTGAACACGTGAGATCCATTTTCCATGCCCTTCTATGTGTTCATTTCAATTTGACATTTTAGAGATATACCCAACTATTACATTGTTGTAGTCTTTCTTTCATTTTTTATGCTTAGATGGTGTTGGTTATCTCTGTAGATAACTTTTTGCATTATGGGATATCAATCACAGGGATATATTGCTAGGTCTAATGAAAAGATTAATCAAATGGCGTTACTCAAGCTTGAAAGTTTTGATCACATCAGCAACTCTTGATGGTGGAAAGGTATCTAGGTTCTTCTCTGACTGCCCCGTCCTTACTGTACCAGGAGAGTTATTTCCTGTGGAAATAGTACACATCTCGGAGCGTCCTAAAAACTATGTCGAGGCTTCTGTGAAAAAAGCTATTGGTATGAGAACTATGCCATCTCCAGCTTGTTTTATAAGTTTGAATCTTGGTTTTGTTTTTTTATTTCTTCCTTGTTTTGCTTAAATCTGAAATATTTACCTTTCTTTTTCTGTTTAAAATTGATTGCTTTTCTAAAATCGGTCTGATAATTCATTTTGGTGCGTAGATATTCATGTACGGGAGCCAGAAGGGGACATTTTAATATTCTTGACAGGGCAGGTGAGTTTCTATAGATGTATTTCCTGTCTTATGCTTTTTCTGTATATTGCAGTCCTTCTGTATCTCTCACTAAAAAGTAAATGGCTTAAGATCTAAATCACTATTTCCTGGAAAGTGAAATTGGGAATCTTATTTAGGATGACATAGAGAAGTTGGTACTGAAGTTGGAGGAGAAAGTTCAAAGTTTAGAAGAAGGTTCTTGTATGGATGCCCTAATCCTTCCTCTTCATGGATCCTTGCCACCTGAGATGCAGGCAAGTTATTTTCCTTCTCACATTCCTTACCTTGACATCCTGGATATTCTTGATCTAGTTAGTTCAGATATTAGCTGATCTACTTGTCATTTAAAAAAAAGATATTACCTGATCTTCTATTGTTTCTGACTTGACCCTTCTGTGTGTACAAGAGATTCCATATTTGAACTTGGTGTTTTACTGAAGTTGAACTAGAATGTCATAGTAGCTGGCTTTCCAGAACCGATGGTGACAGTTGTCTGTGCTGCAATGTTTTCATGTTTGTTTCATTTTTAGCTTTGAACAGCTGCATCTTGATTGAGTCACTCCATTTGATCACCACTTGACAGCAAATAAGTTTTTGTAAGGAAAAAAGATTAATGCAATTGACAGCAAAAGTTTTTTATTGTTGAAATATGTGATAAGTAATTTGGTTTTAATAGCTGTTGTGTCATAGTTTATATAGCGACTACACAACATAAGTGGAATATGTGGTTGAGTTGAACTTTCTTGGAGAACAAATTTTTATTAGATTAATAATCTTCTTGATAAAACTTCAGATGAGTGTTCTTCTCCTTCTTTTTCTTCAGCCACATTTTAACTGGTTTACCATGCTGAATACTGGTACCTGCATGATTACTGCTCTTGTAAATTCTATATGCATTCGTCAGTATTTTCCTTTTGTTCTCTCATCACAATTATGTAATGAGCATTTCTCCTTGTACTATTTTTGTTGATGGACAGGTGCGTGTTTTCAGTTCTCCACCTCCAAATTGCAGGAGGTTTATTGTTTCTACAAATATTGCTGAAACTTCCTTGACTGTTGACGGTGTCGTGTAAGTAGATTTGACATTACTCTGCACAATTTTTTGGAGGTTATTCAAGTGTTAGCATATTTTCAGACTGATAGATATCTTTCTGTGACTGTGTGATTCTTAGGGTGCTCAAATTTATATTTCAGGCAAGACCTGCAGTGATTGATCATGCAATAGTTTTGTCGTTAAAATGAAAAAAAGGGGGGATCTTTTGGCCATAAAAATTATTCACTTTTTTCTGGGTATAATTTCTTTATCTGAAAATTGGTGCTTGACCAAGAAATTTCCAAACTTTAAAGTTGTATTTCAATCTTCAATTCCGACTCTATAAATTCCAAAAGAAAAGAGAAAAATATTTGGAATCTATGGCCAAACGCCTACTCAGTTAATTGCTAAACTATTGGTTATCTAGAGAACCGATAAAGATTAATGGGTGACATCAATGGGATTTTAATCTTCCTCCTGGTGTTTTAACTTGTGGTCTTGAGCATGAATATGTAGTATATGTTTTCCTATCAAACGTTTGGGGAGCCGAGTAATGCTTGCATTTGGAGTGCTAGACCATTTACAACGGGTATTTCCAACTACAACATTTACTATAAAGTATAAATGTTTCAAATTTTAATTTTACTTTCCCAAGAGTTTTATTTCATATGTGTTTGAATAATATTCAAGTAAGCATCTTCTCAAGGAAATAATAATAATTAGGCGAAACATCTTTCATAACAAAGACCCCTTCAATTGCAAGATAGGTTCTCGCAGGAAGAGTAATCGTAAATAAATCATTTTTTTTGGGGTTATAAATAGTGATGTTCGGACAAGCTTGCATGGACTTTGAATATTCCATCATATATTTGCATCCTTCCACTAAAGGAGTTACTCAATAGATCTGGTTAATAAGGCTCAAGCAGGAGGGAAGAAATTATCTATTTTTTCTTTCTTTCCTCCGTTGGGATTTGAACCCGAGTCTCCTATGATTCTCATTCAAACTTTATCAACCACTATGAACCCTTGGATGTAAATTAGTAATGTGCTTGAGTGCGTTTAATATAAAGTATAAGTGCTTCAAGTTTTAATCTTACTTTCCCTCGAGTGCTATTATATATGTGTCGAATAATATCCGTGAGGAAATATAAGAGAAATATTATTGGATTGTTGTTTCTATGCTATTACGCTAAGACCCTATATATAGACACTACACTAATCCTTTTCCAACTAGGAGACTACTACACAATAATCCTTTCCAGCTAGAACGCTACATTACAATCTTTCTCCAACTAGGACACTACATTGCAATCCTTTTCCAAGTAGGATTCTATTTATTATTTCTGTTCCTACTTTATTTCTAACAATATTCAAGTAACATATTCTCAAGGAAATAATAATAATAATTAGGCTAAACATCTTTCATAACAAAGACCCCTTCAATTACAAGAGTGGTTCTTGCAGAAAGAGTAATTGTAAAGAAATCATCATGTAATTTACTTGCTTTGTCTTGATGTGTACTTGGGCATGTTTGTTTTTGGGGTTATAAATAGCGGTGTTTGGACAAGCCTGCATGGACGTCGACTATTCTACCATATAGAGTTACTCTATAACTCTGGTCAACAAGGCTCAAACAGGAGGGAAGAAATCATCTAACTTTTCCTTTTTTCCCTCCATTGGAATTTTTTGGTGTATACTTGAAGTATCTTGCTTTGGGTATTATTGAGTATGTTAATTTCTAGTATATCTTCTTGTTTTATTACTATTCCTTCTCTTATCTTAGATTGCTTTATTTTGAGGGGGGTTCTATCGGAAACAACCTCTCTATCTCACGTTGAGGTAGTGGTATGGACTGCGTACACTTACCCTCCCTAGACCCCACTTGGTGGGAATATACTGGGTATGTTGTTGTTGTTGTATCCCTCCGTGGGAATTTGAACCCAAATATCCTATGATTTTCATTCAAACTTTATCGACCACTATGGCTCACTCTTGGATGCAAATTGGGAATGTGCTTGAGCTGAGGTCTTTCCCTGGTCTTGCAAGAATGCCATCCCCTCTAAGGAAATCTTCTACCAGTAGTTTGATTGCTTCTTTCTTTTATTCTTTTGAAGATTACTGATGTCAGAACACCCATGTAATTTATTCATGCAACCAACTTAGTTTTAGGATAAGAAAGTGTTGTATTTCAGAATTGTGGAATTTTTCATGATAGGAAAAGAGCAATATCAAAAAATCTTGCTTATGCTTGTTTAAATTTGTCCCCTTTCTTTTAGATAGGGATGGTGGAATCATTGAATTCAAAAGATCTTGTGAAGTCTCTTTTGCAATATTTGACTTTCATGAATTAAGAAATTAGTACTATTGTGAAGTCTTAATCATTCTCTTCTTTCCATTTTTAAAAATCAATGGAAGAGGAGAGAATATATCCTTCCTCTAGTCAAAGATTCCACTCATCCTCCCTCCCTTCTTCCCCCAGAGTGGGTTACTAACTGCCAACTAAGGTGTGGGAATTTTTATTTTTTTACCATTTACTCTTTCTATGTAATGGATATTAAATTAATGTTTTCTGCTTTTTCATGCAAAAACCTGATGACAGGTATGTTATTGACTCGGGGTATGTGAAGCAACGACAATATAACCCATCCACTGGCATGTACTCGTTGGAGGTTGTTCAGATTAGCAAGTAAGTTAACACGTGTAACCTTTTTTTCTCTTTATTTTCTTTCAATTGACCTATTTTTGGGTGCTTAAGAACTGATTCTTTGTTTAAGGTGAAAAGTTGCATTGACAGTTGGAAAATTTAGCTTTTTGAGAATGGAAAGGTATTTTTGGGGAAAATATGGTTCCCCTTAGTATGTTGGTCCAGTAGTTGTAAGGTTGCTTGGATGCTTTTGCAGTTAATACCATCTTTAGTCTTTACCCCGTATGGGTTTAATCACCAGGCAGTTTTTGGATACCTTATTGACTACTTTGTTCTGTCGGCTGGTGAAAAGTGCAAAAACTTAATCTGTGATCTTTGCTTGGTGTTCTATTTTTTTTTCTGTCTAATATTTGTTGATATAAATATAGGATTACTTATACTGAAGTGTAAAGTACATGACTTTTTATTCTGTTTAACATTTGTTGATATAACGCACAGGGTTATTTCTACTACAGTAGAGTATATGTTTGAGCTTTCCACCTATGAATGACTGTAGGGTGCAGGCAAAGCAGCGTGCAGGACGTGCTGGAAGAACACGTCCTGGAAAGTGTTATCGTTTATATCCCTCTATGGTTTACCATGATGACTTTTTGGATGCAACGGTTCCTGAAATACAAAGGTCTTCACTGGCTGGAACTGTGCTTTATTTGAAGTCGTTAGATCTTGCTGATATGGATATTCTCAAATTTGATTTTCTCGACTCTCCTTCCAGTAAGCATCAGTTTCTTGTACCTTATTCTTATTCACCTTATGCTGCAAATCTCCACCTTTGTAAAATGTCTGCCTGCTCAATTGTTCATTGTTATGTTGCAGTTGAGTCTTTAGAGGTTGCCTTGAAGCAATTATATTTAGTCGACGCAATTGATAAAAATGGTTCAATCACAAGTCTTGGACGAAAGATGGCTGGTAATACTTCTTTATTAATTTATAGGGGAAAGGACATAAATAACGCTTCAGATGAAACTATTGACACGAAAATGACTATTGAATTTTAATTTCATTTTCTAGCAATTTGCTGACAGTTTTATACAATACTGATACAATTCTGTACAATAAAGATACAATTTTTATATGTATCTTATACATAAATATTATGAGAAGTATCAGAGAAGAATATTATTTGAATTGTTGTTACTATTATTACATTGAGGCTCTATTTATAAACACAATATTCCAATCCTTTTCCTAATAGGACACTACATTACAATCTTTTTTCAAGGATGATTCTATATTTTATTCCTATTCATACTCATAATTTAATACTCCCCCTTAATGGTCTCACTCAAAAGAAAGCTCAAAAACATCCTTGTTTTTTTTTCAAGGTTTTATTGAAAATCATTTCATTCTTTGCCAATGACATTTTGAAAGTAGTTTCGAACTTTTGCTTATTCCTAGTTAACCAAAACGACTGGATACTTCGCCTAAGGATTTCGCTTTGTCATCCATCATGGGTGAATTATCACTCGGTTCGACAAAGAAATTAAACTAAAATAAAAAACAAAAGATCAAAAGAAAGAGAAAAAAAATTTGCTCCTTAGGAAAGAACCGAGTTTCAAAGAAAACCCTTGGAGTTTATTGGACACGTATGTACAAAAGACGACAAGAGCAATGCGCACAATCGGATATCGCATTTATATTAAGCGCATGACACAAACCCCAAAAGGGAAATATTTGACATCATTATCCAAAAAGCAAGCCCCACGAGGGCTAAAGTAAATAAACATAACAAAATGTAAAGTGTAAACAAATATCAAAGTGATAAAATAGAGTATGTCTACACAATCTATCAAACCAAATGCCATAAAATGAAACAATTGGTACTGACCATCAAATGAATCGTAAAAATGCCCCCCCTCCAACTAAAAACATTGCATTGTCCCCAATGCGAAAATAAAAGAAAGAGAGTAGATGAGGGTAAAGCCTTTTTGTGGCGCACTAGGCGGTCGGATCCATGTCGTTGAATGTCATGATCGTACTGTCTCAATAGGAACCTCATCAGACTGGGCTCCTCTCATCGAGTTTGCTATAAAGGGCAACTCATCATCATGCCGAATGCTAAAACTAGCCCTAACCATCCGTGCATGCTCGTCATCCCTGGATAGTAGCAAAACGACCTCAACCTGTTGGGCCTTAGGTAGTCCCTCTATAAGATCAACCTCGACCTCATCATCAGTGTGCTCACAACCCTCTCCAAACAAGTCCTCAAATGGGAGTATTGAGCCAGGGAAAAGCAATCTCCGTCTTATCAAGACCGAAAGAAGGTTGTCTGGGGCGAAATTCTGCCCGCAAACTATCAAGGTCTGCCCTCAAAGATGCTACCCCTTACAATCGCCTCTCGCCTCGAATGTGGCCACTCTCTGCTCTAACTTTGATATGCGGGCACGTAGAGGTGCTATGTAGCATTGTTTGCCAAAGTCATGGAAGCAACCTTGACAAGCGTCACCGTAGAAGACCGTGCCGATTGTGTGGGCCGAGGTGGTGGTGCGGTGCTTGATGGTGGAGGAACATTAGTAGAATCATGAAGAGTCTCAGAATTCAGTGTAGAATCCGGAGGAACCTCTATCCCCTCTGAGCTCGGCAACCCTTCCGCACCCGAGTCTACCAAAACCAAAGCTTTCCTCCTAATTCCCGTAGGATCCTTGCAATGTGTGATGTTAATGATTTCGGTGCATATAACCCTTCGAGCAATCTTAGAGAGTAGCGGGACTTTGAACTTCAGGCAAAACATAGATATGAGTGTCGGAAAGAGCAATAAAGTGCTCGGTTGCTTTGACATTAACTTCATCATCTGTAAGACCCTGCAAAATTCTCTCATAGTCTGAGCCTTAGAGTGTGTTCAGTAAAGTGTTAATCCGGCCCTAAAAGGTTGAGAAATGTCTTCCCAAGTGACAAGTATTTTGAACCGTGTAGAATTTTCCTAATATCGACTTTTTGTCATGTAAAGAATTGAATAAGCTTTCCGTCGATCCCAAATTCGCCCAAATTCGACACTCGGGCAAAGAGTTAAGAGCTATTTTAGTGAGATAGTGTGCCAGCTGGCACTTTAGCGTGTCGCGGAGCCAGCCAAAATGGCAATCGTCAAAATCCAGTGAGCCTCCACGATTATGCCCCGTCGCGCCAAGGCTTAATTTCAGAATTGTCAATTTCCAGTGCACCAACGCGATTCCACCGCGTCGCGGTGCCTTTCCAGTTCGCAACCAAGGTGGCAACGCGATTTCCACTGCGTCGCGTCATCAAGCAGTTTCACGATTGTCCAATTTCCAGTGAGCTGGCGACACGCCAGCATGTAAAATTGGGATTTTTCAGTTTAATTCCAGAGGCGAAAAGGGTCATTTTGCTACCCTTATATATACTCCTTAACACGGGATTTGGCCTCAGTTTAAGCTAGAAATACTAGTTTTCTCTCAAGTTGTTCAAGAACAAGAGCTAGGGTTCCAAAATTAAAACCCTTCCTTCTTCTTTATCTCTCTAAGAACTTTCAAGAAAGAGTTTCTCTAAGGTATGTAGATGTTGATTCTTGGGTCCCTTTCATCCAAGAAGCTTAAGAACCCTTTTCTAAATTTCAAAGCTCTTATGTTTGTGGGTTTTCATGATTTATGTGAGTTGAAATTGATGTTCATGCTATTATTGAGTTCTGATTCATGTTTGTTTGCAAGGTTTTCAAGCTTTGACCCTAGTATGTGATATTCATGTGATGCTCATGATAAACCCTCTTCAAGTTGCTTGTTAAGTGATGTGTTAGTGAAGAAAATTGTTGAACAAGCAAAACATGCTCCCTATATGTTTGATAAAATGCTTATGTGAAGGAATTAGAGCCATTATAACATGTTGACTAGAAATCCCCAAATGTGTGCAAGCCTATGCATGTCAAGTGTTTGTTGAAAAGCCTTAGTGAATGAATTGTGACTTGATAGCATGAAATTCCCCAATTATGTGCTCTTTGATACGTGCTAAGACTTTAATACATGCCAAGTGTTTGATGTAAGACCTTGTTGAATGGAGTATGATCCAATAGCATGTCCCCCTATGTTATTTCATGTTTAGGATTTCTAAATGCTTGAAGTGATTCCTCAGTGATTATGATGGTGAATGATTGTCCATGGTCTTGATTATTCAAGAATGGTTATGTTTTACTTTTATGTTATCGAGTCCTGGGGGTATTTATACCCGACAATTTAGCTGCAGCCTAGAGCCTGTGTCAGTTTTCCCGATAATCTTAGTCAAGCTATGATTCTCAAAACTCAGTGAGTTACAGAACTCTGTACTCTCAGATAGATACAGAACTTAAGAAATCTCAGTAATCTCCGTAGTCTCAGTATCACTAGTAATCTAGCCTCAGTTCTGTACTCAGCTCAGATCTAGTAGTATTCAAGTGTTCAGTTCAGTCCTCAGTAGTATTCGAGTAATCTATCCCGAGCTAAGTATCGTTCAGTCGGATAACGAGATTCAATAGTATTCCGTCATATACGGAACCAAGTGAATTCAGCTTAACTCAGTCAAATCAGTCGAGAAATATGATCAGTATCATATTCAGTTCAGTTTAAGTTACGAATCAGTTCAGAGTCTTTCAGTTGGGAGTAGGAGCTAACATCGAGCGAGGGCAGGGATGGCGGCTCCCCGTCAGAGAGGCAGAGTCGTTAGGAGCAATCCCTGACCTCTAGAACTGCGTAGCCAGCGCAGGAGGCAGGAGTCACCCGTCAGATAGGCTTGATTATTATATTGCCTTAGGCTTGACTTCCTGCGAGGGTCATCCGTCAGATAAGCTTGACCAGAGAGGTCTTTACCCATGGCATGGTATTGACACCCTTCCAGCTGGGGTTACAGGCTGGACCCCACCAGTTGAGATTCGGGGCATGTCAGAAATCAGGACTGTCAGATAAAGTAATCTATCCCAGTGAGGAACTTAGATAGTTCCATTGATTCATGGACCGCTCGTCAGATAGGCTTATTCAGTATCAGATCTAAAGATCACCGTCAGATAGGCTTGTTCTCAGTCTTAGATTCAGTTGAGTAATCTCATTATCAGATCCTGAGATCACCCGTCTGATAGGTTTGATCTCAGTCTCAGATTCAGTTGAGTAATCTCATTATCAGATCCAGAGATCACCTGCTAGATAGGCTTGATCTCAGTCTCAAATTCAATTGAGTAATCTCATTATCAGATCCCGAGATCACCCGTCAGATAGGCTTGATCTCAGTTTCAGCTTTAGTTGAGTAATCTCATTATCAGATCCTGAGATCACCCGCTAGATAGGCTTGATCTCAGTTTCAGATTCAGTTGAGTAATCTCATTATTAGATCTCAAGATCACCTGTCAGATAGGCTTGATCTCAGTATCAGATTCCGTTGAGTAATCTCAGTATCAGATCCCGAGATCACCCGTCAGATAGGCTTGATGTCAGTCTCAGATTTAGTTGAGTATTCTTGTTATCAGATTTAGAGATCACCTGTCAGATAGGCTTGATTTGAGTCTTAGATTCAGTTGAGTATTCTTGTTGTCAGATTCAAACATAATCATTTCTTATCATTGATAGTAGATTTCAGAATCATCTGTTTGTGAGGTTTGATCTCCAATGCAGTCAGTCGAGAGTAGAAAGTTCAGAATTCAGTCATCGATATGAGTAGATTCAGTTAATCAGTTTCAATATCATCAGTTTTCGATATCACTCGCTAGATAAGACTGATCTCAACTCCAGTACTCAGTTATCAGTATCAGATGATTCAGTGTGCAGTATCTCAGACATTAATAGTGAGTTCAGATGGCGATAAAGTAGTATCCGAGTTTCAGTATTTGGAGTCACAATGATTTCAATTATGGTTCGTACATTCATGCATATGTTCTCATTCAGTACTCTCATGATAATTTAGTTAAGTGATTGTTCATGCATAAGCCCTTGCATTTAGCCTTACCTCATCTTCATACTCGGTACATTCCCGTATTGATGCATTTGTGCTATGGTGTTTTATTTGAAACCATAGGTTCAGAGGCCCGAGATAGAGTACCCTTAGTAGCTCAGTCCCAGTTAGCAGCAGTAGACGTATTAGTGAGTCCTCATCAGTCGAGGATGATCCTTATTTTATTATCGTATCCGACTTAGTTTATTTTCAATAGACGGAGTTAGTTGGGGACATGTCCCATTAACTCCACAGTTTAGACAGTTTAAAGGCTTTTCGAATAGGTGTATCAGTATTCAGTTTTCAATTTTAAGTATTTTTAGATGTTTTGAACCTTATGGTTAGTTTTCGCATTTATTATCTATATTATCCAGTGTTCAGGTACAGATATCAGTAGAGGGTTGGCTTGTGGTCCTTCGGGATCATGAGCACCGTGCGACGTTCCGGTTCTAGAAAATCGGGTCGTTACAAATTTGGTATCAGAGCCTAAGGTTCAATAATGTCCTAGGGAGTCTGAAAAGCCGTATCTAGTAGTGTCTTGTGCATGGGTGTGTTGCACGCCATATTTATGTACAAGAGGCTATAAGATGTTTTTAGGAGCAGTTTCCCTTCTTTCAGTATTCTTGTCGTGCGAGTGAGTATGAGCTCAAGTTGATCCTCAGTCTAATCAACCTCTTTCTTCCATTTACCGAGGATGCCTCCTCGCAGAGATAATGCCCATAGGGTTGATGACCAGCCCCATTCGCCAGTATATCCTGAGAATGAGAGTGTCACATGTCGAGTTTCGAGCTGCTTTTCAGGCGCTAGCCCAAACTGTGACTAATGTTCAGGGGAACCATCAGGCTGTGGCCCCACCTCAGCAAGATGGGGGTTCAGCCGCAGCTAGAATTAGAGATTTCATGAGAATGAGCCCGCTAGAATTCTTTGGGTTAGTAGCAGGTAAGGACCCACAACTTTATCTTGAAGAGGTGAAGAAATCACCAAGTTTATGCATGTTTCTGAGGAGGAGAGTGTAGAGTTAGCATCCTATAGGTTGAAGGATAGTGCTCATGACTTGGTTGTAGTGTGGAAGAAGGGTAGAGGGGATGATGCAACTCCCATGAGTTGGTATGAGTTTCAGGATGCTTTTTAGATAAGTTTTTCCCGCTAGAGATGAGAGAGGCTAAGGTAGAAGAGTTCATGAACCTAACGCAAGGATCCATGACAGCGAAAGAGTATTGTCTTAAGTTCAACCAGTTAGCTAAATATGCTCCTGACTTGATAGATGACCCTAGAGCGAGTGTGAGTAAGTTAGTGACTGGTGTATCCGGGTTAGTGTTGAAGGAGTGTAGGGCTGCCATTCTCAATAGAGATATGGACCTTGCTAGACTGATGATGCATGCGCAGCAGATTGAGGCAGATAAGGCGAAAGAAAGGTAGAGAGTGAGTAACAGAGCCAGAACAGGTAGTCATGGTTTTCGTCAGGCAGGATCCTAGGGTGGTAGCCGTTTTTAGCATAGTCAGAAGTTTTCAGTCCCAGCTCCATCCTCAGCTAGTGTACCCGCACCAAAGTTCGGGGATGTCAGTTATGATGGGGCGCCAGGCCCCAAAGCCCAGAGTAGTGCTAGCGGTGTTCGTACCTAACCACCCTGTGGAGTGTTGGCAAGAGCCACCTAGGTGTGTGTAGAGCCGGTAGTGATGTGTGCTTTGGGTGTGGTAGGCCAGGCCACAGAATGCGAGAATGTAGATTGCTAGCTCTGCGGGGTAGAGAGTTTCATCAGCAGGGTGTCCCCTCCAGTGCCAGTAGTAGTCTATGTCAGAATAGACTTTATGCGCTTCAGACCCACCATGATTAGGAAAGGTTCCCTGATATAGATTCGGGTATGTTATGAGTCCTTTAGCTTTATGATATGCATTGTTAGATCCTTTGCTCCCATTTTGAGGTTATATGTCGGCATGAGTCAGATCTCAGTCGGTCAATCATGACCCAGTACCGCCCCAGTTTTTCAGCGAAGTGTGTTTAGAGGGACATAGAGTCCCAAGGGGGAGATACCTCATGATATTACAATGCTTTCAGTTGCATGTTCAGACTTTCCTTATGAAGTTAACATCAGTTATCATTGCATAGCCATTCATGCTTTCGAGAGTCAGTTCAGTCAGACATTCATGCATTAGATATGCATGTTCAGTAGAAAGAGTTCAGTTTTTCAGTGTATTCAGTCACACATTCATGAGATCAACTCAGTTATGAGTCCATGCATCCGATATGCATATCCATTATGAGAATTCAGCTTATGTGTAGCTTCAGTCGAGTATTCCATGCGTCAGATATGCATGTCCAGTATGAGAGTTCTATGAGAGTTCAGAATATTTGCATGGTCATGTTTCAGATGTTCTCGTTCCTTAAGTAAGTTCAGTTGACCAGTATTCTTGGCCTATTAAGCGACATTCGAGGACGAATGTTTCCAAGGGGGAGATATTGTAAGACCCCGCAAAATTCTCTCGTAGTCTGAGCCTTAGAGTGTGTTAAGTAAAGTGTTAATCCGGCCCTAAAAGGTTGAAAATTGTCTTCCCAAGTGAGATGTATTTTGAACCATGTAGAATTTCCCTAATATCGACTTTTTGTCATGTAGAGAATTGAATAAACTTTCCGTTGATACCAAATTCTCCTTAATTCGACACTCGGGCAAAGAGTTAGAGCTATTTTAGTGAGACAGTGTGCCACTTGGCACTTTAGCGCGTCGAGACAAGGCTTAATTTCAGAATTGTCAATTTCCAGTGCACCAACGCGATTCCACCGCGTCGCGGTGCCTTTCCAGTTCGCAATCAAGGTGGCAACGCGATTTCCACCGCGTCGCGTCATCAAGCAGTTTCACGATTGTCCAATTTCCAGTGAGCTGGCGACGCGCCAGTATGTAAAATTGAGATTTTTCAGTTTAATTCCAGAGGCGAAAAGGGTCATTTTGCTACCCTTATATATACTCCTTAACACGGGATTTGGCCTCATTTTAAGCTAGAAATACTAGTTTTCTCTCAAGTTGTTCAAGAACAAGAGCTAGGGTTCCAAAATTAAAACCCTTCCTTCTTCTTCAAGAGAAATCACGAATCTCTCTAAGAACTTTCAAGAAAGAGTTTCTCTAAGGTATGTAGATGTTGATTCTTGGGTCCCTTTCATCCAAGAAGCTTAAGAACCTTTTTCTAAATTTCAAAGCTCTTATGTTTGTGGGTTTTCATGATTTATGTAAGTTGAAATTGATGTTCATGCTATTATTGAGTTCTGATTCATGTTTGTTTGCAAGGTTTTCAAGCTTTGACCTTAGTATGTGATATTCATGTGATGCTCATTATAAACCCTCTTCAAGTTGCTTGTTAAGTGATGTGTTAGTGAAGAAAATTGTTGAACAAGCAAAGCATGCTCCCTATATGTTTGATAAAATGCTTATGTGAAGGAATTAGAGCCATTATAACATGTTGACTAGAAATCCCCAATTGTGTGCAAGCCCATGCATGTCAAGTGTTTGTTGAAAAGCCTTAGTGAATGAATTGTGACATGATAGCATAAGATTACCCGCTAGATAAGCTTGATCTCAGTCTCAGATTCAGTTGAGTAATCTTATTATCAGATCCCGAGATCACCCGTCAGATAAGCTTGATCTCAGTTTCAGATTCAGTTGAGTAATCTTATTATCAGATCTAGAGATCACCCGTCAGATAGGCTTGATCTGAGTCTCAGATTCAGTTGAGTATTCTTGTTGTCAGATCCCGAGATCACATGTTAGATAGGCTTGATCTCAGTCTTAGATTCAGTTGAGTAATATCATTATCAGATCCCGAGATCACTTGTTAGATAGGCTTGATCTGATTCTTAGATTCAGTTGAGTAATCTCATTATCAGATTCCGAGATCACCCGTCAGATAGGCTTGATCTCAGTCTCAGATTCAATTGAGTATTCTTGTTATCAGATCTAGAGATCACCCGTCAGATAGGCTTGATCTGAGTCTCAGATTCAGTTGAGTATTCTTGTTGTCAGATTCGGACATGATCATTTCTTATCGTTGATAGTAGATTTCGGAATCATCCGTTAAAGAGGTTTGATCTCTGATGCAGTCAGTCGAGAGTAGAAAGCTCAGAATTCAGTCATCGATATGAGTAGATTCAGTTAATCAGTTCCAGTATCATCAGTTTTCGAGATCACTCGCTAGATAAGACTAATCTCAACTCCAGTACTCAGTTGTCAGATGATTCAGTGTTTAGTATCTTAGGCATTAGTAGTGAGTTCAGATGGCAGTAAAGTAGTATCCGAGTTTCAGTATTTCGTGTCACGATGATTTCAGTTATGGTTCGTGCATTCATGTATGTGTTCTCATTCAGTACTCTCATGATTATTTAGTTAAGTGATTGTTCATGCATAAGCCCTTGCATTTAGCCTTACCTTATCTTCATACTCGGTACATTCCCATACTGATGCATTTGCGCTATGGTGTTTTATTTGACACCATAGGTTCAGAGGCCCGAGATTCAGAGTACCCTTAGCAGCTCAGTCCCTGTTAGCAGCAGCAGTAGACGTATCAGTGAGTCCTCATCAGTCGAGGATGATCCTTATTTTATTATCGTATCCGACTTAGTTTATTTTCAGTAGATGGAGTTAGTTGGGGACATGTCCCATCAACTCCACAGTTCAGACAGTTTAGAGGATTTTTGGACAGGTGTATCGGTATTCAGTTTTCAATTTTGAGTATTTTTAGATGTTTTGAACCTTATGGCCAGTTTCCGAATTTATTATCTATATTATCCAGTGTTCAGGTACAAATATCAGTAGAGGGTTGACTTGTGGTCCTTCGGGATCATGAGCACCGTGTGATGTTCCGATTCCAGAAAATCGGGTTGTTACATCATCTCTGCTATCAACTCTCCCGGATTGATAGCGATTTAATCCATGATGCATCCGACAATGATGACCCCATCAATCGGGACATCTCGGTCATTTCTCGAGGGAATTAGACGGTTGCCAACAAATCCAAGCCAATGTTTGTCTTGAACCGAAAGTTCTCTCCTCTTGATTTGACCTACACCATTAGCCCATGGAGGTAGGCCCTTAGGAATCACCCTAGCAAGCCACGGGAAACTTTGACGTTCGCTAAATATTCTCTTCTTGCACTCCACCGCGGAATTTAAGTCTCAGGCAAAATAGATCTCATGAATCTCCAATGCCGTGCAACGGACTTCCACTCCTCGAACTAGTACACTCTCAAGACAAGGTTTTTTGGCAATTGACATTGTGTTTTTGTTCATTGTGCCGAACAACATAGGAAGCATAGAATTCCCAGACAATTTCTAGGAAATAGCATAGTGGGTGAGAAGAATGTGTCATATCCGTGAAGAGCTCCGGCAATGATTTCGGGGACTTGGGTGTCAACTCCCTTCATGCTAAAGACCTTCTCGGGATTGAAACCCCGAGTGGTTACCCAATCATCATATAACTCCTTTACACCTTCTACGCCAAATCGAATTTGATCCGCTTCTTTCCAACCTCCCGTGTACGTTCAACGGTGGATTGGACATCCGGGACTTTCGGACTACCTTAGGAGGTTGGTTCTTTGCCCTTTGCGGAAGTAGCTTTCGCCTTGCCTTTTTCCGGGGCATTACCCTTCCTAGCTTCTCGTGGCAAGTTCTTCCTTGGAGACATACGTATGAGAAAGAAAAGATAAAACAAAAACAAAAGATAAACGGTAAAACATCTTTTTGGAATTTTATATATTAAGAAAGAAAATAACGATAAATGAAATTTTTTTTGATGGATGCAAGGTAACTTCATCATTAGAGCCCATGCGATTCATTCATTACAACACTTGACCATTTGGGCTCTATATTGTCTCTCATTCTTCACATTTCATCATACAAGCTCATAGAACATCCATAACCTCCAATGGAAACAAGAATGATCCAATACCTTTAAGAATGACGTCACCCAATCTATCATAGGGCAAGACAAGCATTCATGTCTCCCGGTTAAGCATAGTCACCAACAAAAACCATGGATGCCATATTTCTTAACAAACTCCTTCAACCAATGGCTACCGATTACTTAATTTTAAGGACCAGTTGGACTCAAAATGATGCATCAAAACTGATCACATTATGCCCTAAGGAAGATCACATTGACCATTACAAGCATACAAGGCATTCCTCTCTTATTGTCATTTCAACAAACACATGATGTGCATGCTAACTAAGAGCTTGGGGAAAGAGAATAGAGGCACAAGTGAGCAAGCTTATCTCACCAAAATTATCTCCAAACACATTCAAGGTGCTCATACTATCCTACTTGAGCCACTCACCACACAAATAAAGCAAGAAAGGTTTGATGGACATTTTGTCAAACACATGGTGCACTAGCTTCATTTAAGAGAGTACCATTAATCAAGCAAGTGAAACAATGCCAACATAATTACTCAAACAAGTATAGATCATCCCAATAAGCTCACACACACCAAATTCAAATGACCAATCATCATGAAGTATGAAACACTATTTCCATTTTTAAGAGAATTCAAAAGTGAAACCACGAAAGAGCATACCTTTAACTTGCTTTAAGGGAGAGAAAAATGAAACACAAGTCCAATAGAATTATCTCAATTCTTGTTAAAGAAAGAGAAGATGTTGAGTTTGGAAGAATGGAACGTTTGGGAGTAAATTGTAACGAAAAATTTGAAGTGTTAGAGTGCATTTGGTCGGGTTTTTTAAGTGTTTAAAAGTGTCTTTGGGCTGACCGGGTTGGGTCAGCCCAACATAATCCGACCCGCTTTCAAAATACAAATCTGGTTTCCATGGCTTAAGGGGCCTGCGCTCAGCCTGCGCCTGAGATGCGGTTGAGCTGTGCGCGCAGGTCCTTGGCAGCTGAAACCAGTGGCTGCTGCGTCCCAAGTGCGCTGGACCTGCACCTGGACTGCTTAGCGCAGGTCGGGAATGCGTTCCAGGTGCCGGTCCGGACAGATTACTACGCGAAAAACGACCCGTCCTGCTTTCCATCCGCGCCTGGTCTGCGACTGGACTGCTGCAGTAAGTCCAGCGCAGAATCCAGGCAGTGTGCTTCAGCTATTTGGCCTTAATTTCGAACCTTCTGCGCTCAAAATGCCACTTACCTGCGTCTGGCCTGCTCAAGAAGGTCCAGCGCAGGTCGCTCCAGCTTGGTACACACTTTCTTTTTGAACACAATTCTTGGTTCGGAGCTTAGTTTCGACTCTCTGAATCCACCTTCTCGCACCGCAATTTTGCGATATGACCTGCAACAACCAAAACTAAGCTAAAATTTGTATAAAAAAACATTAGAAAACATCAAGAAATAACCCTTAGGTTGCCTCCCAAGAAGCGCCTTAGTTATAGTCGTGGCACGACATCACTTGATCATCATTTTGGATCTTTGAAGCGACACGACTCAACCTTAGCCGCTCCGGGTTCACCTATATGGCAGTGCTTCAATCTTTGTCCATTAACCACAAATTTCTTCTTCTTGTGATCTTCCAACTCAATAGCTTCATTAGGATAAACATTTGAGATCACGAACGGACCCGACCACTTCGATCTATGCTTTCCCGCAAAGAGTTTCAATCTTGAATTGAAGAGGAACACATCATCACCCACATGAAACTCTCGGTTTAAGATTTTAGCATCATGCCACCTCTTCATCTTTTATTTGTACAACACAGAGCTTTCATATGCTTTGAGTCGGAACTCTTCCAACTCATGAAGATGATTTACTCTTGATTTGGAGGCGTCCTCCCAATCCATATTCAACTTCCTCAAAACCCATAAAGCCTTATGCTCCAACTCAACGGGTAAGTGACAAGCCTTCCCAAACACCAATTGGTAGGGGGACATACCAATAGGAGTTTTGTAGGCCGTTCTATATGCCCAAAGAGCATCATCGAGTTGTCTTGCCCAGTTCGTACGACCAACATTCACGGTTTTCTCAAGGATGGACTTGATTTCATGGTTCGAAACCTCAACTTGGCCACTAGTTTGGGGATGATACGGAGTAGTAACCTTATGCTTCTCCCCATACTTATCAAGCAAGGCACCGAAGATCTGATTGCAAAAATGAGAATGGTCATCACTAATAATTGCCCGTGTTGTCCCGAACCTTGTAACGATGTACTTTTTCAAGAAGAAGGTGACACTCTTGCCCTCATTGTTCGGTAAAGCAATGGCCTCCACCCACTTCGAGGCATAATCAACGACTACCAAGATATATTTATTACCATATGAGCTCACAAAGGGACCCATAAAGTCGATCTCCCATACATTGAATAGTTCAACCTCGAGATTGGTCTTAAGAGGCATCTCATGCCTCCTTGAAACACCACCCTGCATTTGGCATTGAGGACATGTTTTGACCAACTCATAAGCATTTCTTTGAAGGGTAGGCAAATAGTATCCACTTTGAAGAACTTTTGCGGCTGTACGGATCCTACCATGATGACTACCGAACGGGGAAGAGTGACAAGCCTCAAGAATATCTCTCATTTCCGCCTCCATGACACACCGTCGGATCACACCATCCGTACACTCTCTAAACAAGAACGGTTTATCCCAAATATGTTTTTTCACATCAAATAGGAGCCGGTTCTTTTGATAATGATTGAGCTCGTCGGGAAGCACACCGCTCACAATATAGTTAGCATAATCCGCATACCACGGTGCAATGCTTCCCTACAGTGACATGACTAGCTCATCGGGGAAGGTGTCATCAATATCAATCTCACCCAACTTCTCATGATTGGATTCAAGGTGGGATAGGTGGTCGACTACTTGATTTTCACACCCCTTTTGATCCTTCACTTCAAAATCAAACCCTTGCAAGAGCAATATCCACCTAATCAATCGAGGTTTTGCCTCTTTCTTTGCCATGAGATATTTAAGGGCAGCGTGGTCCGTGTGCACAATACAACCACTTTCGTGCCCAAAAAATAGGCCTAGAATTTTTCGAAAGCATATACCACCGCTAACAACTCTTGTTCCGTAACCGTATAATTATGTTGAGCATCATTCAACGTCTTGTTTGCATAGTAAATCGGGTGGAACAACTTCTCTTTTCTTTGGCCCAATACAATACCTAGAGCAACACCACTTGCATCGCACATTAATTCAAAGGGCAATGGCCAATTCGGAGCTACTATGATAGGAGCCGACATAAGGGTATCTTCATGGAGATAGGTGGGGTTTACTTAGCAATTACCTCAACTTTTGCTTGATCCACTTGGATGCCCTTTCCCGAGATTTTATGGCCTTGAACAATGCCTTCCTTGACCATGAAGTGGGATTTTTCCAAATTCGAAACAAGATTATCCTTTACACATCGTTGAAGGACTTTAGTTAAGTGATCAAGGCAAGACTCAAATGAATCCCCAGCCACGGAGAATTCATCCATGAAAACCTCCATGGTGTCTTCTACCATATCCGAGAAAATAGACAACATGCTTCGTTGGAACGTGACCGGTGCATTGCATAACCCAAAGGGCATGCGTTTGAAAGCAAATGTTTTGAAAGCAAATGTTCCATAGAGACAAGTGAAGGTGGTCTTTTCTTGGTCTTTCAGGGTGATGCAAATTTGATTGTACCCCGAGTAACCATCAAGGAAGCAATACCAACCTCAACCGGTTAGCCTATCTAACATTTGATCCATAAAAGGCATGGGGAAATGATCTTTTTCGGTCCACGAGTTTAATTTACGGTAGTCCATACACACTGTCTAGCCAGTGACCGAACGCATAGGTACAAAATCATTATTCTCATTCGGGACAACCGTCATGCCGCCTTTCTTGGGAACACATTAGATCGTACTCACCCATGTACTATTGAAAATTGGGTAGACAACTCCCGCATCAAGCCAATTAATGATTTCCTTATTGACCACCTCTTGCATCGATGGATTTAGTCTGCTTTGGTGTTTCACACTAGGAACATGATCAACATCTAACTTGATTTTATGAGAGCAAATTCTAGGAGCAATGCCTATAATGTCCGCTATAGTCCACCTGATAGCACGAATGAACTTTTTCACAATTGATTTTAATGCATCCACTTGACAAGGTTCAAGATCACCCACAACAATGATTGGCAATGTATTATCCTCACCTAAGAAAACATATTGGAGGTTGGATGGTAATGGCTTAAGTTCGAGTTGAGGCGGTTCAATAATAGATGGCTTGGCGGGTGGACTCTCACGGTTTTTCAAATCAAGATCCAATTTGACCGAATTCTTGGTGTAAGTTCCAAGACCCGTTAATGAAGCAACCACTTCATCATATTCTTCGACTACCTCACTCCCAAGGTTCCACAATACACCCACCAGGGGGTCATCCACAATATTCACTTCTATGGTGTTAGTCACTTCATCGTCTATCACATCAATTACCGACACCACTTGCAAGTCCATCGGTTGCTTCATGGACTTACACACATTGAAGGATACTTCTTCATTGTTCACCTGAAATTTCATCTCCCCACATTCCACATCCATTAAGGCCCTTTCGGTAGCCAAGAATGGTCTACCAAGAATGATTGGGACCTCATGATCAATCTCACAATCAAGAATAACGAAGTCAGTTGAAAAGATAAACCGGTCAACTTTCACCAAAATATCATACAACACACCAACGGGCTTTTTGATTGGACGATCGACCATTAGAAGCCTCATAATAGTAGGCTTAGGAGCACCCAAGCCTAAACACGACAAATGGCATCAAATGAATACTTGCCCTAAGATTACATAACGCTTTTTCAAATTTGTACACCCCGATAGTGCAAGGAATAGTAAATGCACCTGGGTCTTCTTTCTTCACCACCATTGTGCTAGACATTATAGCACTACAATTGTGGGTTACCTCAATTGTTTCAAAATCCATGACTCGCTTCTTCGTTACTAAATCCTTCATAAATTTAGCGTACCTGAGCATTTCTTGTAAAACTTCTAGCAAGAGAATATTCACCAATAAATTGCTAAGTTTCGCAAGGAACTTCTTGAACTTGGTATTATCATATTTTTTTTCGAGCCTTTGTGGGAATGGGGAAGGAATTTTGATTTGTGGCAATGGAACAATTGAAGCTTCATCCGCTTTTGGAGTATCATCCTCAACCACCTTAGGAGCTTCCTCACTTTCAATATTTTCTTCAACTACCTTCGGCTATTCAACAATTGTCTTATTAGGCTTTGGAACATCATCATTTGACATTTCTAGCCGCTTTCTCTTTGTATTAGCTTGTTCATCATTTGCCTTTTCACTGGGCTCTTCACCAAGATCAACATCTTTACCAAGAGTCCGACCAGTTCTAGTGACAATAGCCTTGATGTGAGCATTATTTTTAGGATTGACAACTGGTTACTAGGCAATCCATCCTTTGATCTTGCATTAAGTTGTGCCGAGATTTGGCCCAATGGTGTTTCAAGTTGCTTGATAGAGGCCGAATGAGATGTCACCGTTTGATTGAGTTGTGAGAACTCACCTTTCATCTCTCTCACTATCTTATCGGTCCCCTCAACACCCATTAAGATCCGAGCAAGGACATCTTCATTTTTGAGCTTATCCGGGTCAATGAACTTTACTCTTTACCCTTTGCCCTATCATGTCCAGGTACGCATCGATCATAATCTCTTTCCTTATCTCTCCAATCTCGGTTTCTATCATGCCAATCTCTATCCCTGCCCCTTTCTTTCCATCCTTGATTCCCACCTTGCCTTTGATAGGTAGGGCGGGAACCCCCTGTTTGGTTTGACAAGAACCGAATTTCTTCATCAAAGGCCTCTATTTCCTCATCATCATAAGCTTTTGCACTCTTAGATGCAACGATGTTGACCGCCTTAGGAGGAGCTCCCATCACATGCTTGTTCAGAAGATCAAGTTGCTACTTTAGCCATATTTGCATCTCTTTCATCCTTTTTCTTTTGCTCTTGGCTCACAAAAGATGCGGAGGAAGCCCCCACGGCTACCTCGGTATCTCTTGTGTGCCACCCTCTACTTTGCTTGGTCACTTGATCTAACAAAGCCGACACAACACCATAAGATAGTTTGACAAGAGAACCACCGGCCGCATTATCAACTACCATTTTGTTCAATTGGTCCAATGCCCTATGGAAAATTTGAAAAAGCATTTTCTCCGGAACCTCATGATTTGGGCATTGCATTATCTTATCGTTGAGTCGTTGCCAAACTTCATATAATGGTTCGCCATTAATTTGGCAAAAGTTGGTGATTTCATCCCTTAGTTGCAACATCCGAGAAGGAGGAAAGTATCTTTCCAAGAATGCCTCCGTGAGCTCAACCCATGAAGTGACATACCTCGCAGGCAAAGACCGCTTCTCTCGTCAAAGAGAATAAGGACGCAACCGGATTGACTCTTGAGATATGTGGGCTATGTCAAATGGAGAACACACATCAATAAAATTCTTCAAGTGTAGATTAGCATCCTCATGTGCTTGGCCTCCAAATAACCCTTTCATTTGAAACAAAGCTAGTAACGTGAAACACTTCATTTCCTTTCGCCGGTGGAATATGAATAGCACTAGCTCGGCCCGCATCACCGAGGTGATCCTCGTCCTTAGGATACCAATCAATTGTCCCGGCATTACTGCCATGTTGGCTCATAATATCGTGTATACTATTATACACACCTGAGAAAGCAAAAACACCAAACAATGTAAACTAAAACACTACGGCTAACCCAAAGTAACTAAAAACACTACAAGAGTGAAAACTATGTTTCACTCCTCGGCAACTGCGTCATTTTTGATAATGCTCAAATTTCGCTCTTGTTTGGGTGTAAGCGATCATTGTCAATACAATAATCCAACTTAGGTTGGGGTCGAATCCACAAGGAGTGAAAGCATGAAATTCAAAACTCTAGTGTGTTGATAGTCTACTAAAAGGTGACCCATAATGTGAATGAAACAAACATAAATGTAAAATGGGGGAATTAGTTTGCTCGTCTTTATAATGGCAATTACTTCGCTTTTAGAGTACTATCTTGGCATTGAAAAATGCTAAGAGTGAAATCAATTAGGAATAGGCCATGGGGTTATGCAATTCTAGGTGTGGGTTCATGCATGGGTACTTGGCAATTTATCCAAATTCAGCTTAGAGTTATAGGTAGGCTAGATCTAAAGGTATTGATGCCAATCTTTCAATTACGACACCAAACTTCACAAATGGGTTCTTTCGAACATATCACAAGTGTGACAATTTTACACATCTATTGCCGCAATTAACATCCTTATGTCTAAGAGATGTCATTAAATGAAATAATTCAAGTTATTGGTTGCATTTATTCCTCAATCAGATCCCCTCTTCCAAGAATGACATGAGTTCAAGGGTAATTAGGGTTTTGCACCCCACAGTTCTTAATTAAATCATGGAATAAATGCAACACCCATCACAAATAACTAATTAGGAGAATAAATAGCTAACACCTATGCACTAACCACAACCTATTCAAGCATAACTCTAAGATTTAGAATTATCTACTCATAGACAAAAGGTGTAGAGGTATACCAAAATTATCATTGATTTCATCCATGAGAAATAAAGGGTATGTAGTTCCAAGCTTTGAGTTTCAATAAATCTTCAATGGAAAATCACTAATTCTTCTTTGGAAATCACTCACATGTATTCTTCACTCAAGACTAGTACAATATTGCTTTAAGATGAAAAGATAGGTGGTGAATCTTGAAAATGAGCTAAAAACCCTCTTTTAAGCTCGAATTCTACATTTGCCAGATATTACAAAAATGCCACCTTGCTCTTGATCTGCTTGAGCAGATCCAAGCAGACGGAGAGCAGGTGGAAAGTAGATGAAAAGCAGATTCAAAGAAGATGCAAAGCAGATGACTCTTTTCTTTCACATTTGATCTCTTGTTGACTTGAATGACTTGCTCATCTTCCCTTTTCAACTTTTACCTATACAAATGAGCTTTAAGTAAGAGATTAACATCAAATCATCAGAAAAACATGATAATTTAGGCTTAAAAGGTTCTAGCAAGTTGTCAAATTGACGACTTATCAACGCACAGTGCTATGCAACTCAGATATGAGAAAATATTCTTAAAAGATGCACGATAGTAGTTCGGAGAGGTACGGTGCTATGCAAATCTGATATGTGAAAGTAGTTACCACAAAGAAGCATAGTGCCCGAGTCTTTGCTAGCATGATCATTTGCCAGATGTGCGGCAATATATGGGTTATAGCCGCCCGCTGGTAGTGGAAGTTTTTTTATTCTCTACCAAGATCGTAAAGGCTCTAATACCATGTGAGAAATGTAAGAGAAAATATTATTTGAATTGTTGTTACAACATAATTACATTGAGACTATTTATAGAGTCTACATTTCAATCCTTTTCCTAATAGGACACCACATTACAATCCTTTTCCAAGTAGGATTCTATTATATGCTATTCCTATTCCTAGTCATAGTAACATATATATATATATATATATATATATATATATATATATATATATTATACAAAAATGATA
Source organism: Capsicum baccatum var. pendulum (assembly GCA_030864225.1). Taxonomy (NCBI): domain Eukaryota; kingdom Viridiplantae; phylum Streptophyta; class Magnoliopsida; order Solanales; family Solanaceae; genus Capsicum; species Capsicum baccatum. The sequence continues at coordinate 167,885,857 of CM061560.1, forward strand.
CAAATTCTATGCACACCATATTAAAAAATTCATATTCTATATAACAATGATACAATTGTTACCCATAAATTCAATGCTCTATTTATTTTACGAACTGTATCAGTATGATATATGGATTGTATCAATATGGTATATGAATTGTTTCTAAACTACCTGAGCCAAAATGACCCAAATTATGAAATGACCATAATATGGAATTTGTTTGGGCCGATTGTCCATGAATGTCCAAAGGCCCAAAAGGCCCAAACATGGCCCAATTGTTTTGAAGAGGGTCAACCCATGTCCTTTTTCCCGTAATATTTTATTTTTGGACTAGAGGTAGCCCATAATTCTGACCTTCCCACCTCAGAAGGAAGAAAAAGAAGACAAGAGACATGAATTTTCCTTTAAATTTGGCTTCTTCCCCTCGAGAACTATGGACGGAGTTCATAAAGTGCGTTGCAGTTCTTCTGCAATCTATAATTTTGGAGATCATAAAGTTATTCATTCAGTAACAAAACTAAAGGAGATCTAACTTTTCAATTTTTTGCAGAGCTTCCACTGGAGCCTTCTCTTTCAAGGACCTTATTAGAGGCAAATGAGTTGGATTGCCTGTCCCAAGCATTGACTGTTGTTTCCATGTTGTCTTCTGAGACCACATTGCTTCCTGTCCCAAGGTATATAATTGTCCAGAATTCATGCATGTGAGCTTGATATTCATACTAAGAAGAATATGATATATTCTTTTGTAGCAAAGAAATTGAGCTTTTCCACAGCATGAAAGCATCGGAACATCTGGTGGTGGTTTCAATGCAAAATTATTGCATACTTTGTTTAAAATAAAATATCACATGTGAAGATTCTTGATAAAGTAGTGTGATGAATTAGAGCTGCAAGTAGGAACTGGTTGCTCCTTTCCAGATTTAGTATTTTTATGGTATAAAAGCTCTTGTGATTTTTGAACATGAAGTTTGTGAACTGAAAATAAGAAGGGAAGGATAAGGTGATGGTGAAAAGAGCAGTTGATTCTTCAAAGAATAATAAATTGTCAACTAATAATATTAACACCTTCTCCTGCTAAGACATTGTTGTTAGAATATGGGTTGGAATAGGAATAGTATATAGAATTCCACTTGAAAAAGGATTGTAATGTCAGTGTCCGAGCTGAAAGAGGAGTCTAGTGTAGTGTCTATAAATAGGGTCCCAATGTAATAATTTAGATACAACAATTCAATAATATTTTTCTTTAATATTTCTCACATAGTATCAGAGCATTGGTGAGAAACTTCAGAAAAAAAAGAAAGAAAACTCAGTCACCGTGCGTCAATTTCCAGTGACTAATTTGTGTCATTATCTGTTTTGTGGGTTGCGTGCAAAATAAACACCAACAAGAAGCTCAGAAAGCTAGGCGACAAAAACCTGACCAAAATCATCAGAAAATCACTAGCCATGCATTGTCACGCGCCTATCGGAGTTCTGGCGAGATTTTGTCACGCGCCGGCGTGTGAGCCCTTCTCCAGTCGACTTTTTGGGGTTGTTCCTTCTCTTTTGGGGTCGCCCAGCTACTTCGACCTTCGACCAACTTTTGTTTTCAGTTTCAGCCAAGTTTCTCAGATTTCGATCGTCGGAATCCTAATTTCGGCGACTTTATTATTTTTTTTACAGCCACTGGACACTGTTTTTTCAGATTCTAGCAATATATTTTCTAATTTTTTTACTCGGTGTCCTATGATTAAATCTGAACCCGTAATGAGGAGATCAGAAAATCAAACATCACAGTCCATGAAATATCGATGAGGGGAAGGAGGGAAAGGTCGATTTGAAAGATCTCGGCCTAGGTGTAGTTATTGTAAAAGGCTTGGACATACTCGTGGCTTATGCTATTATCGACCTAAATGTAGTTATTGTAATAGGCTTAGACATACTCGTGAAATATGTTATTCTTTGCATGGTCGACCACCTAATAATGCTCATATTGTTCAGTCCAACATCACAAGTGATCAATGGGTGTATTTATCTAACAAGGAATATAATGAGTATCTTTCAGTATCAAACAAGTAAGCATATATCTCTATCAATGGCCTCTACTGCACAATCTCCTACCTTTGGATCATGGGTTGTGGACTCATGTGCTTCTGATCATATTTCCGGTGATAAATTACTTCTGTCTGCTATTGTTTATTCAAGCATATATCTCTATCAATGGCCTCTACTGCACAATCTCCTACCTTTGGATCATGGGTTGTGGACTCATGTGCTTCTGATCATATTTCCGGTGATAAATTACTTCTGTCTGATATTGTTTATTCATAAATCCTTCCTGCTATTACTTTAGCCAATAGGATCCGAACAAAGCTAAAAGGTCTTGGACAAGACAAACCCCTATCTTTTGTCACTCTAGACTCTGTTCTTTATGTCCCTGGTTGTCCTTTTAATCTTGTATCTGTTAGTCGTTTGACACGTGCCTTTCATTATAATATACTCCCTCCGTTTAAAAAAGAATGGCCTACTTTGACTTGGCACAAAGTTTAAGAAAATAAAGAAGACTTTTGAATCTTGTGGCCTTAAATTAAATTTATGTCAAATGTACCAAAATATCCTTTAATCTTGTGGTCCTAAACATGCCATATGGAAAGTTGAAATTATAGTATTGCCAAAGAAGGAAAGGGGTCATTCTTTTTGAAATAAGACTAAAAAGGAAAGTAGGTCATTCTTTTTGAAACGGAGGGAGTAACTTTTTTTGATGATTCTTTTTAATACAGGACCGCAAAACGGGACAGACGATTGGCATAGGGCATGAATCACAAGGCCTTTACCATTTTACCTCTTCAAATTCCTTCTCAGCATACTCTATGACAGACCATCCGAACATTATTCATAAACGTTTGGGACATCCGAGTGTATCCAATCTACAAAAGATGGTGCCTAGTTTGTCTAGTTTTACATTAGATTGTGAGTCATGTCAACTTGGGAAACACACCCGTGCTAGATTTTCACGTAGTATTGAGAATCTTTCAGAGTCTATTTTCTCGTTAGTTCATTCTGATATTTGGGGTCTTAGTAGAGTCAGTTCACCTTTAGGATTTCGTTACTTTGTTAGTTTCATTGATGATTTTTCAAGATGTACTTGGGTTTACTTGATGAAAGCTCGTTCCATGTTATTTTCTATATTCAAAAGTTTTTATGCTGAAATACAAAATCAATTTGGTGTTTCTATTCGTACTTTCATAGTGATAATGCCTTGGAATACTTATCCTCCCAGTTTCAGGAGTTTATGACTCATCAAAGAATCATTCACCAGACATCATGTCCATACATCCCTCAGCAGTACGACATAGCAGTACGACATTGCAGAAAGGAAAAATAGGCATCCCATTGAGATCCTCGCACTCTTCTCATTGAATCCCATGTTCCGCTGCATTTTTGGGGCGATGCAGTCCTCACATCTTGCTATCTCATTAACAGTATGCCATCATCTTTTCTCCGGAAACAGGTTCCCCATTCCATACTATTCCCTTAGTCACATCTCTACTCTATTCCCCCTCGTGTTTTTGGAGCACATGTTTTGTTCATAACTTAGCCCCAGGAAAAGATAAATTAGCCCCTCGTGCTCTCAAATATGTCTTCCTTGGTTACTCTTGAGTTCAAAAAGGGTATCGATGCTATTCATCAGTTGCTTCCTTATGTCCGTCGATGTCACATTCTTTGAATCTCAACCTTACGATACATCTTCGGATCATCTTGACATCCTTGTGGTCTTACCCACACCTCCAGTCTTACCTACACCAATCTTTAAGGAATCTACGGTTACTTCTACATCTCCAGCTGCAGTGCCACCATTTTGACTTATCATCGCCGCTCACGTCCAACATTAGTCCTAGATGATTCATGTCATACGCCCGAAGCTTCCCTTACTGCGGACCTGCCTCCTCCTAGCCAATCAGTTGCACTTCAAAAAGGTATAAGTTCCATTCGTAATGCCGACCCACATTATACTTTCTTGAGTTATCATCGTCTGTCATCACCCCACTATGCTTTTGTATCATCTTTGTCCTTTATTTCCATCTCTAAGACTATAAGTGAAACACTCCCATTCAAGATATTTTGCAGGATGAAAACAGACTATGATTGATGAGATATCTGCTTTACATACGAGTGGTACTTGGTAGGTTGTTTTCCTTCCTGCAAGTAAATCTATTGTTGGTTGCCGTTGGGTTTATGCAGCCAAAGAGGTTGATCGACTGAAGGCTCGCCTTGTTGCCGAAGGATATACATAAATATTTGGGCTTGATTATAGTGACACTTTATCTTCTATGGCTAAAATAGCATCTGCCCGTCTCTCTCTATGGCAGCTGTTCTGCATGGTGATCTTGAGGAAGAAGTCTATATGGAGCAACCAATTGGTTTTGTTGCTCAGGGGGAGTTTAGTAGCCGTGTATGTCGATTGCACAAGTCACTCTATGGTTTGAAATAGTCCCCTCGAGCTTGGTTCGGGAAGTTTAGCACAATTATTCAGGATTTTGGCATGATTCGTAGTGTAACTGATCATTCCGTGTTTTATCACCATTCTGAACTGAATTTGTTTATTTATTTGGTGGTTTATGTTGACGATATTGTTATCATCGACAATGATCAAGATGGTATTACTAACTTGAAGCAACATCTCTTTCAGCATTTCCAGACTAAAGACCTCGGCAAACTGAAATACTTTCTTGGTATTACGATTGCTCAGTCCAGATTAGGTATTGTTATTTCTCAATGCAAGTATGCCTTAAACATTCCTGAGGAGACAGGAATGATGGGATGTCGACCCATTGACACTCCTATGGATCCAAATGCTAAACTTCTGCCAGGATAGGGAGAGCCACACAGTGAACCCGGAAGGTATAGGCGGTTGGTTGGAAAGTTGAATTATCTCACAGTGAGTAGATTTGACATCTCTTTTCCTGTGACTATTGTAAGTCAGTTTATGACTTCCCTCTTTGATAGTCATTGGGATGCAATTGTTCATATTTTGTGATATATAAAATCGTCTCCAGGTAAAGGACTACTTTTCGAGGATCGAGGCCATGAGAATATTAGTGGATATACAGATGCTCACCCTCAGATAGATGTTCTACATCCGGATATTGTATTTTAGTAGGAGGTAATTTGGTGTCCTGAAAGAGTAAGAAGCAAAGTGTGGTTGCTCGATCTAGTGCGGAAGCAGAATATCGAGCAATGACTGCAGCAACTTGTGAGCTGTTTGGATCAAACAATGGCTGAGAGAACTAAAATTTGGAGAAACTGATAAGATGGAAGTTGTATGTGATAATCAACCAGCCCTTCATATTGCATCTAATCCAGTGTTCCATGAGAGGACTAAGCACATAGAGATTGATTGTCACTTTGTCAGAGAAAAGGTACTTTCGGGAGATATAGTTACAAAATTTGTGAAGTCAAGTGATTAACTTGCAGATATCTTCACCAAGTCCTTCACTATAAATTTGTAATAAGCTAGGTACATTGACTTGTATGCACCAGCTTGAGGGGGAGCGTTAGAGTATGAGTAGGAATAAGAATAGTATATAGAATCCTACTAAGAAAAGGATTATAATGTCAGTGTCCTAGTTGAAAAAGGAGTCTAGTATAGTGTTTATAAATAGGTCCTCAATGTAATAATTTAGATACAATAATTCAATAATATTGTTCTCCAATATTTTTCACAACTCACAACTGTTTGGAAGATTATATGTCTATAGTATCTATGTATCAAAAGAATGACAAAGTCATAATATAAGAAATATGTGACTCTTAATCAGGGCTATTCGTTTCTCATAGTAAGATAAAAGTGGTGTGTTATCAAGTTCCCATACTGATTAAAATAATCCACCGGTCAAAATCTTACATTGACTTGATAAGGAAGGCAAGATGTCTTGTTCATGCTGTTTTTCCATCTTGAAGCATTGCAGGCTTATATTCTTCTTTTTCATTCTTTTGTCCCTCAGTACATAAGTGGGCGATGCATCAAAGTTTACTAACTAAGTTGTTGAACTTGCCAGTAAGAGCTCTGAGAAGAAGAGGACGCACACTCCCTCGAAACTTCCTGATGGTTTTGGCTTGGGTGATCACATCCAGCTACTCCAAATTTATGAGCAATGGTACCAGATTGACTACAACATAAACTGGTGTAAAGAGAACAACTTACAGGTATCTTATTGTACTTCCATGAAGAACCGTTACAGATTTTTACGCTACTACTGGTTTTGTTATTACTTTTTATGCCATTTTGACATAAGGAGATTCTAATCATTCCAGATCTTGTCAATTGTAGGTCTGCGGGATGGTGTTTGTGAGAGATGTTAGGAAACAGTTATCTCAAATAATGCAAAAAATCGCTAAAGGTAATGGTTCCCTGTTGCTAGAGTTTTCAAAATACAAGAAAATGATAAATTAAGGCCATCCAGATTGTCCTGTTTGGGAGTTTTAGAATTTTGACTTGTCCCTTTCATTTTAAACATCATAATGACATCTGTAGTCTACTATGCAATTAAGTCTGCCCCTCCCTTGAGTCAGTTTTAAGTTTCTGGCAGTGGTACTGCATGGGTGCCCACATAATAATTCCGGAAAAACCAAGCTTCCAAATGTTACTTTATGTTGTTTGCTTAAAATTAGGCTCATTAGATGTCCAAACAAGCAATAAGCGGAGAGATGGCCAACAGGAGTACAAAAATTTGAGGAAAGCACTGTGCATTGGCTATGCAAATCAGCTTGCTGAACGAATGATTCGACATAACGGGTACCGGCCTCTTGGTTTCAAGTCTGAACTTGTACAGGTAATTACGGTTTCACAGTGCTACTCCGTTGTGTTTGTCCGTTCTTGTGATGGCTAATAATACTCAATATTACCTTCTTAAAAAAATAAAGTGATTGTCAGAATAATTACCGGAAGTATTTCCTAGTCGAATTGCACAGAAACAATTTATATGGGATTTTTAACACTTAGTTCGTTGATTTTTTTAACACAGTGCCAATTATCTTTTAAAGGTGATTTTATTAATTAATACCAAAAACTACGGATTATAAGCTAACAATTAAGAAAGTGTTGTAAAGATAGATTGTAATACTATAGGAGAAACCCAGGGTTGCCAATTATCTTTTAAAGGTGATTTTATTAATTAATACCAAAAACTACGGATTATAAGCTAACAATTAAGAAAGTGTTGTAAAGATAGATTGTAATACTATAGGAGAAACCCAGGGTTCCACCGCCTCCATGCATTCGTGCAACTTCGTTGATTCGTGTGGGTTAGTAATTAGCGACAATTTATTAGGCTACCCTTGTTCATACTCAGTCTCCCGACTTATAACGTATTTTTAATTGATTCATAATCCTCTTCGTTAAGCATGTAGTAGTGATTATTTTTGGTATCTCTATTGGTTTGATGCTCCAATTTCTTGGGCAGTCTAGCCAACCTACTAAATGAATCAAACCTAACCTTAGATACAATCTTCTTTCCAAGATATATTAAAAATGCACAACCAAGAACATGCACTCCCTCAATCATAAAGGTTAAAATAGAGATTCAATTAGGATAAGTTAGACGCTAACTCTTTATACCACAACCGAATCAAGAAATTAAATGAATAACATAGATTTGGCTTAAACCTTAGATAAGTGTCTAGCATCTCATTCTAAGATCAACTCACACGAATAAACAATAAGAGCTCATCATATTAATCATGAGAAGAAATGATAGAATGTAGAAAAGAAAGAGTGTAGAAGGTGAACACAAGATTGGACTCCTCCTGACTTGTGTTGGTTTTCTCCTCAATATTTTCTTAGTGCTGTTCTCTTGTGTTTTCAAAGATAATAAAAATGACCCAAGTATTTATATAACTGAATAAAACTGAGTCTGAGTCAATTGTCACATTCCTCCTATGTAAATTAAATTAGTTGAATTGACAACAACAACAACAACAAACCCAGTAAATTAGTTGAATTAACATCATTTAAATATTGTAAAGCAACTAAATCATATCATATAGAAGTCCACAACAATTGAACATAGTATCAAATGAGTATAAGGAAGTAGAATGGTAAATAAGAACCACTTACTCTAACAAACCTATGCTTTGAGAAATGATACTCGTTCTCAAACATTACTTGTCTTTAGACCCCTCACAAGCATCACTCTTCTTAATACTCATTTGATCGTGTGTCCAATTGTTATGGATTCCCATATGAAGTGATTAAGTTGTTTTACAATACTCGAATGATGTTAATTCTCCTAATTTAATTTAATTTTTTCCTTTCTAGTCATATTTAGTGATTTAGGATCATAACATGTCCTAATACTCATTTTATCATGTCTAAAATCGGTAGACTCACAAGTGATGTAACCAACTAGCTTTACTATGCTTGAATGATGTTAATTTCCCTAATTTAATTTTATTTAATTTTTCCTCTGTAGTCATGGAGGAAAAACATTAGGATAGAGGGCTAAGGTGTGTGGGTGAGTCGTAGTCAGTAGTTAGGAGGGCTTTCGTGTCCTTTGTTTGGCAATGTACAATATTTTTGTAGATGTCGTTCCTGCTTTATTTTATCATGTCCTATGCTTTTGATGTTTTTTTTTCCTTATATACTGTCCTTTTCCTTGAGCCGGGGGTCTATCGGAAACAACCTCTTTACTTCTTTAGAGGTAGTGGTATGAACTGCGTACATTCTACCCTCCCCAGACCCCACGATGTGGGAATATACTGGGTTTGTTGTTGTTGTTGTAGTCATAATATTGTTTGTCTGTATATTCAACTGGCCGATTGTAAACTTTTGCAACATTCATGTACAAATAAACAATCTTATCTATTATAGACGTTATGATTTATTAGTGCTATATGGATTTTACAGTCTTTGTCAAATGTTCAATTATGAGCTTGTCAATTTAATTTCCGCTCCTATTAGGCATATCCATATCCATTAAATGATTACCCCTGTCCTCATGTTCCATTGAATTCTCATCAAGTGACGGGGGTGGGGGTAGGGTGGGGGTGATATTGAAGCTTCTTTCCGAGGCCTTTCAACAACATTAATGCTCAAAATAGGCCTCCAACCATAGGGAACAACAGTAAGCATGTAGAATTCCACGTGTCTATCATTGTTTATGAATGGTGGATGTATTTTTCCTCTCCCATTCATCATGTAACTAGTGATCGAGTCGCTTGGATCGCAGCTTAAGTCCCTGCTCTCCATTATGCTTGCGACCGTGTCGTTATATGAACCATTGTGATAAAGGGCCATAGGATTGTCTCCTTAGTCACAGATTTCTGATTCCAACATTTAGGAGTCTCTTCTCATTCACCCATGAATTCACCACCAACATATTCTGCTATAGACATTATAGACCTATATGATCGATGACTAGACTCACATAGTGGTCTATACTTGGTCGATGCTTAGAGTATGTAGTCTGTAATGGTCGATGACTGACGAGATCTCCGTACAAAAATTGAAAGACCAACCTGATTGCTTTATCGACAACCACTGGACTAATGGAACAGATTATTGCTTTTACAATATGGAATATATCTAATGAAAGCTAGAATCTCTTTTGAAAAAATAAGAGTGATTTTAAAGCTTTATGGGCAATAATAGAGGGACAAAACTAGTGGCGAAGTGGTTAACAATGGTTGAAAATGGACGGATTATACCAATGGTGGTGCGGTTTTCTGATGGAAGTCGAAAAAATCGACGGAAAAGCTCTGAAATCGACGAAAATGGAGGGAAAAAAAATGACCTACTTTCCTTTTTGATCTGTTTCAGAAAGAATGACCCTTTCTTTTTTTGCTGATACTTTAATTCCAACTTTCCACATGACATATTTAAGACCACAAGATTAAAGGGCATTTTGGTATATTTGGCATAACTTTAATCTAAAATCACAAGTTCAAAAGTCTTCTTTATTTTCTTATACTCATAGTCAAGTCAAAACATATCATTCTTCTTGAAACAAAGGGAGTTATAATTATGTATATATATTAGTTGGATATGGACTAATTTGCATTTTTCAAAACTTAGGGGCTGTAGCAGAGATGTGGACTAAGCCATATTTATAAAGGCTTGTGTGCTAGGATTATTGCTTTTGAAACTTCAATTGATGATGTCATATAAAACGTCTATTCTCCTAATTGTTTTAAACTAGTCTCTTTGTCAAACAAAAATTTTCGAAGTGTCTTTTTTGCCAACTCTCCCAACTTTGTATGCAGTAGGTTGAGGTTGTCAGACAATGACCAAAATGTCCATCTTTGGAGCTACCCTAGCATGTGCATTCCTCGAGACTGTCTAGAGTAGCCAAAGCATTATTAAAATCGAAGTCCATGACTGCTCCTTCAACTATATGGTCTACTTGGCTTGCTTCATTGGTATGAAATATTCGTCCAGGAATGCTTGCAGGAATTCATCCCAAGTAGATATGGACCTAGGTAGAAGATTGTTCAACCACTGAGCCAGTGTTCAGGGAAACGTGATGCAAAAAAAAGCGATACGGCTCCTCATTACGCATTACGACGATGCGTTCAGCGATGCGACCGCATCATTAAAGTGAAACACAATTAATAGAAAAAAAGACCAAATAGAGCATCCAAACAATAAGTCATAACTGGAAAGACCACAACAATTATATAATCAATAATAAAGACTATATGTTAGCAAAAGTTTAAATGAAACACCAAAATCACAGGTTTGATCACCGAAACACCTGCTGTGAAACAAATAAAATAGTTTGACAAAATAGCAAAACAAACCAGAAAAAAGAAGAAAACTCAAATCTTAATTAATAATATTTCAACATTTAATTCTTGTTCTTTTAAAGCTCTTCTAGTTCATCAAGATTGTCCAAATCTTGTATTCCTTCATTATCATCATATTGCTCACCATTTTTAGCTTCCTCATCTCTCTCATTTCTTCTTCAAGTAGCAATATCTTTTCCCTTGTTATGTGAGCTTAAAGTATCCTCCTTGAACCATAACAACGCTCATCAACTCCACTTGCCTTGCCAACAACACTTCAAGTGAAATTAGTATCTGCATCAGAAAATGATTTATCTACAACATTCTCAACTCCATTTAGCCATTCAATGGCATGCTCAATATTGTCCAAGCTAATTGGATCGAATTCATTGCGAGTGTTGTAAAGACGCCTCAATGTTCTATTGTATTTTATGAACACTAAATCACACTTAGGTGCTTTGGAGTTAGTCTATTCCTCTTCTTGGTATGAATTTGCAAATAAATATTGGCAAGTATAAAGTCAAGACATTTGAGATATAATATACTTATCTTAATATATTAAAGCTTTCCTTAACTCTTAAATGTTAGAACACGCTCCAATTTCATTCACCCCCAGACGAGCTACAAGTTAGAACCAAAATTCTGATGGGGAACTTTTGTAACTCTGGAGTTTCTGAACCATAAAGCCTCCACCATTCAACTATTATAGTAATGTAATTATTCAAAATTAGCAAATATAAATAAATAACTTAAAAGTATTAATTTTATTTACATAGGAGTCATTTCACCTGGCGACTTCTTGTCTCGTTGTCTTATTCCTGTTGGTATTCCAAAAAGTCCCTCAGCACTTTCAGTAAGTACTAATTTAATCGGTTATTTTATCTTGCATATTTTCATCAACAACCATCTTTCCAATGCATGCATGTAATTCCACCATTAAGACTTTTATACAGTAAATCATCCTCACGATTATAATAGTGTAGTAATGGGTTCAAGATATTACTAGCTGCATGCAACGGTTTATGGAGTTGTTCACTCCACCTTCTATCGATGACTTCAGACCTTGGCATATTTATGCTCCTCAGGAAAATTTTTTTTGATAGCCTCATTAGACTTACTCATCGCTTCATAAATGGAACCCATTGATGATTTTCCCTCACTATCTATCAAACGAAGAACTTTAACCAAGGGACCATAGACTTTAAGAGCATAGACAACATTGTTCCAAAAGTGGAAAGAGAACATTATCCTTGCAACATCTTTTCCTAGCACTTATTTTGTAAATTTACTGTTATTCTATTCTTCTGAAATGAACATAGTTCTCAAATTTTTCTTTTGTTTCAACATCCTCTGCAGGGTTAAGAAAGCGGTAGCAAATCTAGTCTTGTCAGGTTTCACCAAGTTTCTTTGATTAGTGAATCTTCTTATCATATTCAACGAGAAAAGCCAATGTAAAAATGGACCTTTACTACCTTAGTGAAAACACCTTAAAAGTGTCTTTCTTTAAAATATCCCCGAGTATCAAATTTACACAATGGGCTACACATGGAGTCCAATGTATGTTCAGGAACACTTCCATCATCATAGCACTTGTCTTAACATTTTCAACTGCATTATTTGTAACTACGTGTACAACATTCTCTGGTCCAATCCTCTCTATGACACTCTTAAACAAAGAGTACATTTTGATGGAATCGGTAGGTGAGTCGCTCGCATCATTGAACTCAAGAAATAAGCTCCCTTTCAAAGAATTCACCAACATATTGATGGATCATTTTTTCAGTTCTTGTTGTCCACTTATCCATCATAATGGAACATTCGAACTTGTTCTATTCTACCCGATAATCCTCCAAATTTTTTTTCTTTTCCATTTTTTTAATTTAAAGAAGTGAAATTAACCTCATGACAAGTGACCGCATTGGCTTACATCTTCGATGAAGCCTCCAAAAGTGTTGGTATAATTGACACAATTGAAAGGCAACCCTGCATCATATAACCATCGGGAAAAGGCCACAGCTGCATGATCCCTCAAAATTCCCTTGGCTATATCCTGCAAATTCTTCTTACCACTTTTCCCTGCATCATTTCTTAGCTTTAGCGGAAAGTAACAATCTATCATTCCTTTTGTGTCGGTTGATCTATAACTTGAAGAGACTGATGTATTTTGTGGTTGTTTTTGTGATTTTAAAGGAAGTGACTGCTACGAGCATGGTTAGCATAGGGAACATTTGAACCACTTTTGGGCCATTTTTTTGTAAATAGGCTATTTGTTTAAAGGCAATAAATAGTTGCCTTGGATTTTTCATCCTTAGACTTTGGTGAATATTGACTATTGAGCTTTGAAGCTTGTAATTTCTAGCTGAAATCTAGCATGTAGCTTGCAGGTTTTAGGTGAAGCCTAGCATTAGTGTAGTTCATAGTGAGTAATTACTGGTGGAATCTCGGAATTGTTGCTGAACTTCTTGGTTTGGTTAATCGAAGGTTGCTCATTTCTTGGTTTACTTTGATTTTCTCAAACTAGGGTTTGTGTTTGAGTTGTTGAAATCAATTGGGAGGGGAGGGTTTTAGTCCTTGTTGCCATAATTTCAATAACTTAGGTATTAATCTACTTATCTTTTTTCTTTGTATCCTAGGTATTAATCTACTTATCTTTTTTCTTTGTATCCTTTCTTTCTTGTTTGATTCTTATCATTTTGGTGTCAAAAGCCTAGGTTTAGGTTTGTTTTCACAAATCTATATCCTTGGGATTTTGATCTCTTCAATAATCCAAAATCAAATTCAAAATAGATCATCCAAAAATCTGAACTTTTTTTTTTTATTTTGATATGTTGTTTTTGACATTAGATATTGATTCCCTAGTGTTTTTTGAGCCTAAATATTGAATTTCATTCGATTTGAAGTAGTGTTTTTAAAGGCGGAGGCGGTTTACCTGATACGAGGTGAAGCATAAGCCTCGAGGCGATGGGGCATAAGCCTCATGGATCCTTTAATTTTTAATATTTTATAAATTAATATAATTATAGATAAATACTTTTTGAAAGAGATAAATCATGAAAAAAAAGTAAAACTACATCAAAATTGTAATTATAAAAAATAAGTGGAATATGTATCTAAAACTGCGACAGCAAAAACCACTAACCAAAGCCACATAATACAACTAATTGATAAAGTCAACTTTCATATAATAAACCATTATAATTATAGATAAATACTTTTTGAAAGAGATGAATCACAAAAAAAAGTAAAACTACATCAAAATTGTAATTATAAAAAATAAGTGGAATATGTATCTAAAACTGCGACACAAAAAAACACTAACCAAAGTCACATAATACAACTAATAGATAAAGTCAACTTTCATATAATAAACTATTATAATAAACAATTATATGTCTTCACAAAAACAAGTTTGTATTAAAAAATAGTAATTTATTCAATCCCCACCTTTTTGTTAATCGATCAATATGTTTACGCACCCATTTACTATATATTGTATTTTACAAGAGACCGAACAAAGTAAATAACTTGAAAGCTCATTATTATGCAACTTAAAAAGAACTAAAAGAAAAGAAACGAACTGGGAAGAAGAAAGTACACCCAATACCTTTTTAAGTAGTGGCATCGTCGACACCCACCGACAAATACATTTGAAAGTGTGACTTGTAAATTTTCTTTTACTTTTGATTTGAGTATTTACCAATCATATATTTTAGGATTAAGTTTAAACTGGAGATTTAATTGGAAAAACTAATTTTACTTTGTAAATTTTATAGGCTTTCGCCTAATTTGTGCCTCATACTTAGGCGAACGCCTCAAATTTCGGGGCGTTTGCCTTTACTTTTGCCTCCCCAGAATGCCTCAAGATGTTTTTGGCTACGCTAGGCTCGCCCCGTGACTGCCTTTTAAAACACCGATTTAGAGGTGTAGAAGTGAAATTACCATTGAAAATTGAACTCTTTTGGGAGTGTAAGGTGGAATGCCTTTGGTGTAGCCTTAGTGTTAGTGAGATTAGTGATAGGTGTATTCCCATTGTTGATCTAAAACTTCTTAACCTTGATTTTCACAAGAGTTACTCATTTGTGGATTCAAATCGGGTTTCTCTATTCTAATTGAAATCAAGTTCTCTTCTTTCTTGGTTAATTGATTCAATTAGCCCTTCTTTCTTCTATTCTCATCTCAATTTCTTCTAATTCTCATCTTTTATTTCTCCACTATCTTTATTTTGAATTATTGATTTTTCATTTTTTTGATATCGATTTTAGTCACTTGATTGTGATTGTTATCATCTTAGTATTAAAGCTTAGGTTAGAGATTCGTTTCTATGGATCTCAATCCTAGGTTCATAAATTTGAAAAAAAAATAAATAAAAAAAATAGTGAAAAATGTTTTTGAGAAAACTTCAAAAAAATTTTTCTCCGATTTGATTTTTGTTTGTGTTTTTATTACTAGATTTGTGATTCTCTAGTGATATTTGTCTAGATCTAAAATTTCAACTAGTTTAAAGGTGAATTGAAGTTCTCACCATTCTTGAGCTTGAAAAAACTTGAGGAAAGTGAAGTAGGTTTGAAGATCTAAGTAAAATTGAGGTTTACTTTGTATTGGGGTTTGTTTTCTTTATCAAAAGGAGTTTGAAAATGAAATTTGAGAGCAAACAAAGTTGAAATCCGTTGGGGTCAATTTTGAAAGTCCATCATTTTCACGTTCTTCATAATTTGAAGTGGGTTTCAAAATATGAAAATTTTGTGGAAAAATTGGAGCATAACTAGCATCGGGGTTTGTTCTCTGTAGCAAGGGGAGCTTGAATCTCGAATCTCATCAAATTTGGAGCTAAAACAAAGGAGTTGTCAATTTTAGAGTTCATCTTGTTCATGGTGTTCTTCATAGGTTGAATAAATACAAAATGGGTCTAAAAATCTAATTTGAGTGGGTTAGAATTGAGGATTTAAACGTATTGTAGCTTGACTTCATATTAGAAGGAGCTTAAATGTCAAATTTTGTAGAATTCAGAGCTAAAACAAAGGACATATGGGTTTTTGAAATTCATCCATGTTCTTGATGTTATTGAATTATGTCTTGTTGAAGAAGAATTATTCAAAAGGTGGTGTTTGATCCAAAAAGGGAAAAAGAAAAGGTGTACTTGTTTGTACAAGGGAAAAGACGAAAAACGGTAAAGACTAGGACAAAAGGTAGTATAGGGAGGACCACAAGGTACAATTTTTGGAAGCTTCCTCAAGTGTCCCTTTGCTGTGCATTTTGGACCAAATTTCAGCTCTTTCAGTTTTTTTCTCTACCTTTTTGGAGCATTTTCTCCATGGATTTCAACCAAATTTATTTCCAATTAATTTTTTTAGTCCAAATCGTGGTAAATTAATTTTTTATATTAATATTTTCTTTTCTTTGGCTTCATAACATATTTTTAATCAGTAGATTACCCTACTAAATATTGTCAAGTTCTTTGAGTCTGATTTTTTTCTTGTGCTTTTCTTTGTGTGCTTTCTAGTTTTATTTCGTTGACAATTTCTTGATTCGAGTCCGTTAGGTTTAGTTGAGTTGTTCGTTCCTTTTTGAACAAAAATCCATTATTCCATAAAGAGTAAGTGACCTTGTGAATTGATTGGATAAAGAAAGTTCTCTATCAACTCCGGGAAGACACTTTAGGTGAGTTGATAGTTTCCACATATGAGAGGCGTGAGAAATTTTGCTACTAATTTGTTGTGGAGTTTTGCAGGTATGATAGGAAGATCAATAGTCCGTGAGAGCAAAGAGAACTTAATGTTTCAAAGTATGCATGTTTTGAAAAGACGAATTCTTGCAACAAAAATGATCATTTGTGGGAGAGTGGAGCTTGAAGTTGTGATGGATGATTATAGTGTCATTAACTCTATAACCTACTTAATGGTTAGCATGCTCGGGTTGCCCTTCTTTCCAAAACAAAATCCTTTTGTTACTCCAATGGGATTTTTGGTTGATAGGAGAGTTAAGGTATCTATTTCACTTGGGAATTATCAAGAGAGGTTTGGTGTGATGTAGTTCCCTTGGATGCTTGTCAAATGTGTTTGGGAATTCTATGGTTTCAAAGTCATGGACTTCCATATACACAAGATTGGTACTATTACATATTACATCATGGATCTCAAAGGGCAACTTCTCTTTTCTTCAACATGCCCTAATAAAGTCGATGCAAATAAAATCTTTACCGATTTGAGGAAAGATTGTGCTTCATTGAGGGAAGAGTTGGATAAAAAATTGGAATATGGGATGAAAAAATGGATGAGTGCTCTCGATACTTTGAAAAGCCAAATCAATATTTCAAATGAGGCAAATTACGCATCATGAAGTGCAATCTAAGAAGTTGCCTTTGGAGGAAAAGCAAGCTACTCCTTGTGAGGTTGGTGCTAACAGTGTTTAGGTATGCGTGACGCGGGAAAAAACGATAAGGCTCCGCATCACGCATTAAGTGATGCGACCGCATCATTGATGTGAAGCACAATTTAAAAGAAAAAAGATCTAATAGAGCATCCAAAATAGTAAATCATAAGTGAAAAGACCACAACAACTATATAATCAACAATAAAGACAATATATATAAGCAAAAGTTCAAATGAAAGCCCAAAATCAAAAGGTTTGAGCACTAAAACACAATAGCAAATAAAGAAGCTCAACAAAACAACAAACCAATCCAGAAAAGAGAAGAAAAAACAAATCTAAATTAGTAATGTTTCATTCTAAAGCTTTTCTAGTTCATCAAGATTGTCTAAATCTTGTATTCCTTCTTTATCATCATAGTGCTCCTCATCTTCAACTTCCTCATCACCTCTTAAAGTTTCAACTTCTTTTCCTTTTTTATGTGAGCTTAAAGTACTCTCCCTTAAACCATAAAGACGCTTGTCAACTCTGCTTGCCTCGATAACAACACCCCAAGTGAAATCAGTATCTTCATCAAAAATTGATTCATCTTCAGCATTCTCAATTGCAGTTTGCCATTCATTAGCATCATCAATATTGTCCAAGCTAAGTGGATCAAGTCCATTGCAAGCATTGTAACGATGCCTTAATGTTTTGTTGTATTTTATGAACACTAAGTCATTGAGGCGCTTTAGAGTTAATCTATTCCTCTTCTTAGTTTGGATCTACAAATAAATATTGCAAGTATGAAGTCAAGACATTTGAGATATAATATACTTATCTCAATAAACTAAATTTTTTTTTAACTCTTATGTGTTCGAACACGCTCCAATTTCTTTCACACCCAGATGAGCTACAACAACAGCAACAAGAACAAACCCAGTGTGTTCCCACAAAGTGGGGTATGGGGAGGGTAAGATGCACGCAGTCCATACCGCTACCTCCGAAGAAGTAGAGAGGCTGTTTCTGATAGACCCCCGGCTCAAGATAAAGAAACCCAGATGAGCTACAAGTTAGACCCAAAATTTTGATGACAAACTTTTGTAACTCTGGAGTTTCTGAATCGTAAAGCCTCTACCATTCAACGATTAAAGTAAAGTAATTATTCAAAATTAGCAATTATAAAGAAATAACTTCAAAGTATTAATTTACTTTAGGCCAAACCCATCGACACCCCCCTAAACTTGGCACAATCTTTCACTTAGACACCTCAAGTGGATGTTGTTCACTTTTGGCACCTCAGGTAGCATATTAGGGTATTATTTTGGCACTTTTTGCTGAATCAGCAAAGAGAGTGTATCACACTCGCTGATGACGTGGAAAGGGACCAATTATAAAAGGACATTTGTCATTTTTATTAAAATAATTTTTATATAGTTAATTTAAATAAAAAATATTAGTAACCCCACCCCCCACCTTATATCATCTTCCTAACCACCCCACTCCACCTTGCCCCATATAATCTTCCTGAACCCACCCCACCCCTAAATCATTTGCCGCCACCAGTCAAACCCACAGTTGCCACACCACCATCAACACCGGTGAAACCCCAAATCGGCACACCCATCTGTCGGCGAGCCACGATCGCTGTTGCCGCTTCCTTCTCTAACGAACCAGCGCTGGTAGCCACGCTGAACCAGTCGCCGTTCCACCAGCAACGAACAACCAACAAGACATCCACCATGATTTTCGACCAGCCATGGCCGTTGAAACCAAGCCAACAGTCGCACCTCCGCCAAGACAACACCGGAGCTCCGTCAGCAAACCCAACAAAAACCACCTTCACCGTTGTTCCATCGATGAAAACAATGATCCAAACAGTCTCTCCATCCGCTGCTGTCTCAACGCCCCTGATTCTGATTAAACCTCTAATAAGCATATAAATATCATTCATGACAATTAAGCTTTGAAAATCACAAAAAGAAGAAGCGGATTGTGGCTTTTGGATGAAGTAGTCCAAGATTCACGATTTTTTTTGGGATTTCAAACCATAAGAAATATAACATCCAATTGATCAAAAAATGATGATTAGAACGCAAACCTCAACTAATACTATACCTCTTCAATTTTCTAAATCTAAAATTTACCAAAGGAGCATTTTAACTTCAATTGACAGCAAATAGATATGAGGCTAATATAAGCTCCTGCTAGATGACAATATCATTTTGGAGATGCTCGTTTCTTGAAATCTACACTAGATATCAAATACTGCCTTCTGTTGCAATATTGTAAAAATTAGTTGTGTTAAGAAAAGGAAAAAAATGATGGAAAACTAATGGATGGAAGAGTGAGGAAGAAAGAGAAGAAAGATGATAAAATTACGAAAATACCCCTGAAACGTGCCCAAAAGCGAGTGTGATACACTCTCTTTGCTGAATCAGCAGAAGGTGTCAAAGTGACACAGTTTATGGCTACTTGAGGTGCCAAAAGTGAACAACATCCACTTGAGGTGCCAAAGTGAAAGATGGTGTCAAGTTTAGGGGGCCGTCGATGGGTTTGGCCTTTAATTTATATAAGTGTCATTTCACATGGTGAATTTTTGTCTCGTCTTATGCCTGTTGGTATTCCAAAAAGTCCTTAAGCACTTTCTGTAAGTACTACTTTGTTTGGTTCTTATCTTGCATATCTTTATCAACAACTATCTTTCCAATGCATGAACCATCAAACTCTTATACGGTAAGTCATCCTCACGATTATAATAGAGTGTAGTGATGGGTTCAAGATATTACTGGCTGCATGCAACTATTTGTGGAGTTGATCACTCCACCTTCTATCGATGATTTCAAAGACCTTTGCATATTTATGCAGCTCAGTAAATTTTTTTTTCATAGCCTTCTTAGCCTTTCTCATTGCTTCATAAATGAAACTCGTTGATGGTTTTGCCTCACTATCAACCTAACGAAGAACTTTAACCAAGGGACCACAAACTTTCAGAGCATAGACAACATTATTCCAAAAGTGGAAAGAGAGCATTATCCATGCAACATTTTTTTCGAGCACTTCTTTTGGAAATTTACTGTGTTGATTTGTGAATATTTAAGATTTGATTTTGTAGGATCTTAATTTATCTGATAAAATCAGATCTGATTTGCTATACATAGTTTATGTAATTAGATAAAAAAAAAAGATCATATCTTAATTGTCATGTTTGCTAGAATCAAGCGATTTGATTTTACATGTGCGATTTGTCATATTTTGCACTTTTGGTACCAATCTTACATGGTATCAGAGCAACTTTATTCTTGTGTTGCTGATCACTAAAACAACATTTACTGGGCTACGTCACCCAGCGGGATTAACAGGATCCTATGTTGCTTGGACTCGTCAAAAATGTCAATGGGTGCGTGTCGAATTCGCCAAAATTAGTGTATTTTTGAAGAATCTGAGACGGATGCGGCACCAAAATTGAAAAGTCCGCGCAACTTAGATAGGATCCAAGAGTTCTGTGAATAAAGTTTCGATCGAGACAACAATCAACCAAGGCAGCGTTTCTTCTCATCAGAAAAAGAAGTGTGATTTTTGCAAAAAATACTGGCACACTCATGAGACTTGTTAGAAAATCCATGGAAAATCGCCCAATTGGACCAAAAAAGGGCATAAACCATGATAGCCAAGCCTTTCAGTGTACAAATGAAGAACCGGGGCTGAAATCCTCTTCAGAAATGCCACTATTCACCGCTAGAGCTATTGCACAAATTTTTCCCATCTCAATTTCAATCGAGTAAACCTAATCTTTCTACTCCTGCTTGTTCTTTAACCCAAACAAGTAATGTGTCATGTGTTTTTTAGTACAGATTTTATTAGTATAAGCTCTTGGATCATAAATTCAGGGGCTAGTGATCACATGACATGGAACTCCCATTTTATCTCGACCTATACTCCTTTAGCAGGAAATAAAAAAGTCAAAATTGCTGATGGTTCCTTCTCTGTAATTGCTGGGAAAGGGACAGTCAAACTAACCTCTTTTTGACTCTTTTTGATGTTCTTCATGTTCCGAAATTGTCTAATAATCTTTTGTCCATCAGCAAGTTGACTCAGAACCTTAATTGTCGTGCTATCTTTGATGATATTTCATGTGTATTTCAGGACAAGGTCTCGGGGAGAATGATTGGCAATGCTAGAGAGTCTGAAGGTCTCTATTTTCTTGAAGGTGGCGGCAATTCAGTAAATTTTTGTTTAGCTTGTTTGAACTCTATTCTAGTTGATAATAAAGTCATGTTATGGCACTATAGACTTTGTCATCCTAGTTTTCATTATTTGAAACTCTTGTTACCACAGTTGTTTATGAATAAAACTACATCCTCTGTGTGAGTTCTGTGGCTAAACACAAACGTTCATTTTTTTTATCCTAAAGTTACCATGCCACAAAACCCTTCAAGTTAATCCATAGTGATGTTTGAGGACCTTCTAGTGTAGCAGCCGTAAATGGAAAAAGGTGGTTTGTGAGTTTCATAGATGATCACACTAGACTAACTTGGTGTACCTATTGAAAGACAAGGGGAAGTAAAACATATATTTGAGGCCTTTTATGTTATTGTTGAGAGATTGTTTCATGAGAAGATTCAAATATTTCTGAGTGATAATGGGAGAGTGTTTTTTAATGACCACTGCACCAAAGTTCACACCCCAACAAAATGGAGTAACGGAGAGAAAAATAGGCATCTTATGCTATGTTGCTCGGACTCTTCAAAAATGTCAACGGGTGCGTGTCAGATTCGTCAAAGCTATTATATTTTTGAAGAATCCGACATGGGTGCAGCGTCGAAAGTGAAGAGTCCACGCAACTTAGATCTTATGGAAGTATCTAGAGCCTTAATGTTCACAAGCAGAGACCCTAAATTTCTTTGTGGAGAAGCTCTTTTGACATCCACCTATCTTATTAATAGGATGCCTTCCCGTGTTCTAGGTTTTAAAACCCCTTTTAGTATGTTCAAGACATATTTCCCTACTTCTAGATTGACAACTGATCTTTCTTTAAGAGTTTTTGAGTGTAGTGTATTGCTTCATGTTCATGATCATAATAGGAGTAAACTTGATCCACGTGCTAAAAAATATGTTTTTGTTTGCTATGACTTGATCCACCTGCCAAAAAAATGCATTTTTGTTGTCTATGCTCCTAGTCAAAACGGTTACAAGTGTTGTGACCTAATTAAGAGGAAGGTTATTGTCACAATGGATGTCACCTTTTTTGAATCCAACTGTTTTCTGAAACTCATCTTCAGGGAGAGAAATACAGTGAAGATTCGAGGGATTCGAGGAATGATAAAGATCTTCTTGACCTCACATGTGAGAAACAACAGGATAGGATCCAGGTTTTATGATAGATGCATGAAATAGTTTTTTTTTTTCCGGGTAATAACAACCTAGATAAGGTAAGAGATCCCAACTTAAGTAATGAAAATAAGAATACTGAGACAGTAGAACATTTTCATGATACAATTAATGACAAAAACAGGGAACAAACAAAGGAATTATAGGTTTACACGAGAAGAAATCGGAACCAAGAAAAAGAGATCAAGGACTCTCATCAGAATCAAATGTCCGCCCCGCAAGATCTCACTGATATACAGGGTAATTCTCCAGAACCTAATTTTAATTTACCCCTTGTTAGTTTAGACCTTAATCTTCCAATTGCCAAACGTAAAAGGGTAAGATTTGTCACCAACTATCCCATGTCAAATTTTGTGTCATATAGAAACTTGTCCCCTTTCTATATATCTTTTCTTTCTCAATTATTTGGAATGGAGATACCGAGAAATGTGCTGAATGCTTTGAACGTTCCCGAGTGAAAGGAGGCGGTTCTTGAGGAGATGAACGCTCTGGAGAGAAATGAAATCTGGAAAATGGTGGAATTACCACGTGAAAAGAAAATAGTAGGCTGCAAGTGGGTGTTCACTATCAAATTTAGATCAGATAGGTCCCTAGATAGGTTTAAGACACATTTGGTAGCAAAAGGATTCACTCAGACTTACGAGATTATCTTGTGACATTTGCTCCAGTTGCCAAATTGAATTCAATAAGGGTTCTTCTGACTATTGTTGCCAAACCTTGATTGGCCCCTCCAATAACTAAACATGAAGAATGCATTCTTGAACGGAAAACTCGAAGAAGTCCACACGGACCCTCCTTCAGGTTTTGAAGAACGGCATGGAACTAGAGTGTGCAAGCTAAAGAAATCTCTCTACGGGCTCAAACAATCTCCAAGAGCTTGGTTTGAGAGGTTTACTCAGTTTGTAAATGTGAGAATTAATGTAGAAAATATTATTGAAAAATTGTGTGTCTACATAATTACACTGAGATCCTATTTATAGACACTATAGTACAATCCTTTTCCAAGTAGGATTTTGCATATACTGTTCCTATTTCTACTCATATTCTAACACTCCCCCTCAAGCTGGTGCATATAAATCATATATACCTAGCTTGTTACAAATGTAATTAATACGAGGACCGATGAGGGGCTTGGTGAAGATATCTGCAAGTTGATCACTTGACTTTACAAATTTTGTAACAATATCTCCTGAGAGTTTCTTTTCTCTGACAAAGTGTCAATCAATCTCTATGTGTTTAGTCCTCTCATGTAACATTGGATTTGATGCGATATGAAAGGCTGCTTGATTATCACACATAAGTTCCATCTTATCGGTTTCTCCAAACTTTAATTCTCTCAGCAACTGTTTGATCCGAACTAGCTCACAAGTTGCTACAACCATTGCTCGATATTCTGCTTCTGCACTAGATCAAGCAACCACACTCTGTTTCTTACTCTTCCTAGACACCAAATTACCTCCTACTAAAACATAATATCCGGAGGTAGAACGCTTATCAGAGGGTGATCCTGCCCAATCAGCATTTGTGTATCCAATGATATGCTCGTAACCTCGATCCTCAAAAAGTAGTCCTTTACCTGGAGCTGACTTTATATATTGCAGAATACGAATAACTGCATCCCAATAACTATCACGGGGGGAAGTCATCAACTGACTTATAACATTCACAGGAAGGATATGTCAGGTTTAGTCACGGTGAGATTATTCAACTTTCCAATCAACCGCCTATACCTTTCAGGATCACTGAGTGGCTCCCCCTATCCTTGTAGAAGTTTGACATTTGGATCTATTGGAGTATCAATAGGTCTAAATCCCATCATTCCTGTCTCCTCAAGAATGTCTAAGGCATACTTGCGTTGAGAAATAACAATACCTGATCTGGACTGAGAAGCCTCAATACCTAGAAAATATTTCAGCCTGCTGAGGTCTTTGGTCTTGTGAGAAAATATAAGAGAAAAATATTATTGAGTTGCTGTAATTACATTATTACATTGAGGCCCTATTTATAGACAATAAATTTCAATCCTTTTTCTAATAGGACACTACATTACAATCTTTTTCCAAGTAGGATTTTATATGCTATTCCTATTCCTACTCAAATTCTAACACTCCCCCTCAAGCTGATGCATAGAAGACATATGTACCAAGCTTGTTATGGATGTAACTAATTTGAGAATCGGTGAAGATATTTGCAAGAAAACTGATAAGGACTGCTTTGGACGTCTGGGATACCTCAATTGAAACGGAACAAACTGAAAAAATGATCCATAAAGTAGTAAATATTGCCGTAAAGTCGATGTGTCTCTGGAAAATTGCCGAAAATTGGTATAAAATATACGGGTCATCTCGAAATCAAGAGACGAGTAGATCTTGAACATGAAAGTCACCGGAAACTTGGCCGAAACTTGCTCACACACCGGATTATTAGATTTGATGGCTGAAAAGTGACTACAATTTAAGGAAAAAAAGAGTATATGGGTAGGGTCGGAATGATGACACGATCCTACTAAAAAAGAGAAATATGTGTAGGGTCGGAATGATGGCACGACCCTATTGAGAAATAGAAATTATATGAGTAGGGCCGGAATGACGGCACATTCTACTGGAAAAGAGAAATTATATGGGTAGGGTCGGAATGATGGTACGATCCTACTGAAAAAGATTTGAGGAGTCACCGGAAAGACGTACGGAACTATGTAAATTAAATCTGAGGAGTCACCAGAAAGATGCATGGTGCTATGCAACTCAGATATGAGACAGTAGTCTGAAAAGATGCACGGTGCTACGCAAATCAGAGATGAGAAATAGTCACCGAAAAGAAGTACGGTGTAAAGAAAAATAGATATGAAAAAATTCATCGGACAGATGCATGGTGCTACGCAAAGATATGAGAAAATAGTCGCTAGAAAAATACACAGTGAGTCAGTGACCCAACGTTTGCTAACATAATCGTTGGCCAGACGGGCAACATATATGGATTATAGCCGCCCGCCGGCAACGGAATTTCTTTGATTCTTTACCAAGATCGTGGAAGCTTTGATACCATGTGAGAAAATATAAGAGAAATATTATTGAATTGTTGTAACTACATTATTACATTGAGCCTCTATTTATAGACAATACATTCCAATCCTTTTCCTAATAGGACACTACATTACAATCTTTTTCCAAGTAGGATTTTATATGCTATTCCTATTCCTACTCATATTCTAACAGGTCTGAAAGTGTTGAAAGAGATGTTGCTTCAATTTAGAGATACCATCTTCATCATTGTCGGTGATAAAGATATCATCAACATAAACCACCAGACAGATACACAAATTTGGTTGACAATGTCGATAAAACACTGAATGATCAGCTCCACTACGAATCATGCCAAACTGTTGAATTACTGTGCTGAATTTTCCAAACCAAACTCGAGGATACTGTTTCAGACCATAGAGTGACCTGCGCAATCGACATACAAGGCTACTAGACTCCCCCGAAGCAACAAAACCAGGTGGTTGCTCCATATAGACTTCTTCCTCAAGATCACCATGCAGAAAAACATTCTTAATATCCAAATGATAAAGAGGCCAATGACGAATGGCAACAATTGATAGGAAAAGATGGACAGATAATATTTTAGCCACTGGAAAAAAAGTGTCACTATAATCAAGCCTAAATATTTGTGTGTATCCTTTGGCAACAAGGCGAGCCTTAAGCCGATAAACCTGACCGTCTGGACCAACTTTGACTGCATAAACCCAACGGCAACCAACAGTAGATTTTCCTGCATTACTTGCAGGAAGGGAAACAAGCTCCCAAGTACCACTTGCATGTAAAGTAGACATCTCATCTATCATAGCATGCTTCCATCCTGAATGAGCAAGTGCTTCACCTATAGTCTTAGGTATGGAAATAGATGACAAAGATGATACAAAGGCTTAATGGGGTGATGATAAACAATGATAACTCAAGAAAGTATAGTGTGGGTTAACATTACGAGTGGAATGCGTACCTTTTTGAAGTGCAATTGATTGGCTAGAAGAAGGCAAGTCCGCAGTAGGAGCAGCGTCTGACGCATGACATGAATCATCTGGGACTGATGGTGGACGTGGACGACGATAAGTCAAAAGTGGTTGCACAGTAGCAGGAGACGGAGAAGTAACCGTTGATTCCTTAAAGGTTAGTTCGGGTAAGTCTGGAGATCTGGGTAAGACCAAGGATGGTGCGGGTAAGACTGGAGATACGGGTAAAATCTCAGAGGTATTAGAAAATATCTCAGAACGATCTTCCATTAAGAAAACTCAAGTACATCTTGAAAAATCACCATTAAAACTAACAAAATAACGAAAACCTAAAGGTGAACTGACTCTACTAGGACCCCAAACATTAGAATGTACTAATGAGAAAATAGACTCTCAACGACTCTCAAAAACTACTTGGGAAATTAGCACGGGTGTGTTTCCCAAGTTAACACGACTCACAATCTATTGTGGATAAACTAGACAAACTAGGCACCATCTTTTGCAGTTTGGATAGACTCGGATGTCCCAAACGTTTGTGAATTAGGTTTGGAGAGTCTGTAATGGAGCATGCTGTGAAGGAATTTGAAGAGGTAAGATCCTAAAGGCTTTATGATTCATGTCCTGCGCCAATCGTCTGTCCCGTACTGCGGTCTTGCGTTAGGAAAGAGTCATCAAGAAAAGTTATGCTACAATGAAGGGCACGTGTCAAAGGACTAACAGATGCAAGATTAAAAGGACAACCAGGGACATAAAGAACAGAGTCTAGAGTGACAGAAGATAGGGGTTTGGCTTGTCCAATTCCTTTTGCTTTTGTTCGGATCCCATTGGCTAAAGTAATAGCAGGAAGAGATTGTGAATAAACAATATCAGACAAAAGTGATTCGTTACCAGAAATATGATTAGAGGCACCTGAGTCTACAACTCATGATCCAGGAGTACTAGACTGTGAAACACAAGCAAAAGGATTACCATACCAGCAACAGGTTGGGCAACTGAGGCTACTTGTGAAGATGTTTGCTTATTTTCTCTATACTGGAGGAATACCTCATAATTTGTTTGGGTAATAAAAGCGTTATTGGATGGTCGATTAGGCTGTGAAGATGTCTGCTTCAAAAACTGGATTAGGTAATAAAAGGATTACCATACCAGCAGCAGGATCATAACTGGATGGTGGAGCATGCAAACTATGACATTTATCCTAAGTGTGTCCAACTTTATGACAATAACTACACTTTGATCGAGATTTTCCAGAACGACCTTCTCCTCGCTGATTTTTCATAGGTTGATATGTTCGTTTTTCTATGGTTTGAGATGCAAGAATAGAAGTCAACAGTGGGTGATGAAACTACTTTGTGACTGGGAGGCACGGCAGGACGAAGCAGACGAGAGAATAACTCATCAATTGTAGGAGCCGTAGGACTAGCTAAAATCTGATCACGTACAACATCATGGTAGTAGAAAGTCCAGCAAGTGTAAGAACTAAAAATAACATCTGTCTGTGCTCTTACTGTTTTTCTACATCCGCAGTGACGGGCATCAATGTATCAAATTCTTCCATGACTGCTTGTACTTGTCCCAAGTATGTAGACATATTGGTTTCCTGTTTCTTCAAGTTGGTCATTCGAGCTATCATATCATAAAAACGAGATATGTCATTAGTGTATAAAGCACGAGCCTTTTCCTAAACTAAATCGCACGTCTGGATTGGACGAAACAAAGGCATCAACTTGGAATCAATAGATCGCCATAAGAAACTAAATAATTGAGTGTCAACTTTCTCCCATTGCTCTTTAGCTTTCACATCTTCCGTGCTAGACTTTCCCTTTTTATCTACCACACTAGCCTTGTTTGTTAAATGATCTTGGGCACCTTGACCTTTGCACCACAACTCAACTAAGGAAGCCCAGGCTAAATAATTTGAACTTCCCATTAATAGTTCGGAAGTGATCATAGGACTTGAACTTCCAATACCGGTAGTTTTGGGGCCAAAAACATCATACCCAAAAGACATTTTGGAAATTTTAACTTGAAAATACCAAGAAACAGAATCTGGAACTCTGGAAATTTGAACTTTCGTTTTTTTTTTAAGTCGCCGGAACCCTAATTCCGGCGGCCGAAATCTTCAAAAGTCATCAGAATTTGAAAAACAAATAAGTGGCCGGATCGGAATAGAACGGCGACCCCAACAAAAAAGGAACCACTCAAAAAATTCAATCGGAGAAGTCTCATGCACCGGCGCGTGATTTATCTTGCCGGATTTTCGGCAGGCGCGTGGGGGCGCTTGGAGGGTTTTTTTCCGGTGGGTTGGGTTGGGTTTGTGTCGCTTGGGCTTTCCGAACCTCTTGGTGGTGTTGTATTTTTCACACAACCCACAAAATGAAAAATGGCACAAATCAGTCACCGGAATTAACGACGGTGACTGAGTTTTCTTTTCTGAAGTTTCTAACCAGCGCTCTGATACCATGTGAGAATTAATGGAGAAAATATTATTGAAAAATTGTGTGACTACATAATTACACCGAGACCCTATTTATAGACACTATAGTATAATCCCTTTCCAAGTAGGATTTTGCATATACTATTCCTATTTCTACTTATATTCTAACAGTAAAAAAACTAGGGTACACTCAAGGGCAAGCAGATCATACCATGTTCATTCGACATTCTCTTGAGGGAATGACAACTATCCAGATAGTGTATTGTCGACGATATTATACTTACAGGAGATGACTTGTCCGAAATGGAGAATTTAAAGAAATAGTTGGCCTCGGAGTTTGAGATTAAAGATTTGGGCTGGTTGAAATATTTTCTTGGCATGGAAGTAGCGAGATCAAAAGAAGGCATTATGGTGTCGCAAAGATAGTATGTACTAGAACTTCTAAAAGAGACATAGATGAGTGGTTGTCATCCGACTAAAACACCTATTGATCCGAATATAAAATTCAGAAATAAAGAAGGAAATTCAGTTGACCGGTCAATATCAAAGACCAGTGGGGAAGTTGATCTGCTTGTCGCATACTCGACATGATATAGCTTTTTCTGTAAGCTTAGTCAGTCAATTTATGCACTCTCCAAAGGAAGAACACTAAGAATCGGTCTACAGGATCCTAAGATATCTTAAAAGTTCTCTGGGAAAAGAATTGTTTTTCAGACGAAGTCAGCATAGGGGGCGTTGAAAGCTTTATAGATGCAGACTGGACTGGACAGGTTCTACTGACAGGAGGTCTACGGCTGGATATTGTACATTTATCTAGGGAAATCTTGTGACCCGAAGGAGTAAAAAGCTGAATATTGTAGCCCGCAGCAGTGCTTAAGCTGAATACCGATCTATGTCCCATTGAATTTGTGAAATGATTTGGCTCAAGAAGATGATGGAAGAACTCAAAAAACTGTTTGGTTTACCAATGAAGTTGTACCGTGACAATAAAACGGCCATAAGCATTGCTCACAATCTAGTTCAACATGATAGAACAAAACATGTTGAAGTGGATAGGCACTTCATAAAAGAGATGAATGAAGAAGAACTTGTGTGTATGCCTTCCATCCCAACAAATCAGCAAATTGCTGATATTTTCACAAAGGGTTTGTTTAAATCAAAATTTGAAATTCTTTCAAGCAAGTTAGGCATGACAAATATTTACATGCCAACTTAAGAGGAGTGTTGATTTGTGAATATTTAAGATTTGATTTTATAGGATCTTAATTGATCTGATAAAATCAGATCTGATTTGCTATAGATAGTTTAGGTAATTAGATCAAAAGAAGATCATATCGTAATTGTTATATCTTCTAGAATCAACCGATTCGATTTTGTGTGTGTTTGCTTTTCCTAAATTTGTAGCTGTCAGATGAATAAAATGTACACTTTTGGTACCTATCTTACATATTGTTATTCCATTCCTCTAAAATGAACATGGTTCTCAATTTTTTCTTTTGTTTCAACATCCCCTGCAAGGTCAAGAAAGCAATAACAAATCTAGTCTTCCCCGGTTTCACCAAGTTTCTTTGATTAGTGAATCTTCTCATCATATTCAACAACAACCGCCTTTGAACAATGTAAGAATGCACCTTAATTGCCTTAGTGAAAACAACTTGAAAGGGTTTTTCCTTGAAAATATCCCCGAACATCAAATTTACATAATGAGCTACACATGGAGTCCAGTATATGTCAGGAACACTCCCATAACATTTTCAGTTGTATTATTTGGAACCACTTGAACAACATTCTCTGGTTCAAACTTCTCTATAGTATTCTTAAACAAAGAAAACATTTTGATGGAATTAGTGGATGAGTCGCTCGCATTAATGGACTCAAGAAATAAGCTTACTTTCGGAGAATTTACCAACACATTAATGATCATTTTTTCGGTTCTTGTTGTCCACTTAACCATCATAATGTAGCATTTGAACTTGTTCTATTCTACCCGATGATCCTTCACAATTTTTTGTCTCTACCACTTCTTTATTTAGATAAGGGACTCTAACCTCATGATAAGTGGGTGGCTTCATCCACGGGCTATGGCCTCGACCAAGTCTCCAAAAGTATTGTAATTAACACAATTGAAGGGCATTCCTGCATCATACAACCACTGTGAAAAGGCAGCAACTGCACGATCCCTTAAATTCCCTTGGCCATAGCCTGTAAATTCTAACCACTTTCCCCCGAATCATTTCCTGGCTTCAATGTAAAGTAACAATCTATTAGACCTTTTGTACCGGCTAATCCATAACTTGAAGAGATTGATGTATTTTGTGATTGTTTTTATGATTTTGAAGAAAGTGACAAATCATCAACTTGTCCTATTATTTCACCGTCGTCATCATCAAGATTAGTAACTTGTGGTGGAGATAACATTTGACATTTTAGGTCCTTTTTTCGTTTAACGTACTCTTTAATTTCTTTCCTCACAACATTCAAACACTTTTTACATTGCTGCATATCACTACAATTACCAATAAGATGTTTATGGCGAAAAGCTCTGCCATTAAACGTCAAACCATAAAAAACACATGTAACTTTGTCCCTATTGGTCTCATTTGCCGTTTTGCTTTCCAAGCCGGAACAGACATTTAGAATCGCAGTCAAGAAGCATAAGAAACAAATCAAACAAAAGTTGCAACAAAAAGAAAGGAGAAAGAAACAACAATAAATAGAGGGAAAAAATGTGGAAAACAGAGAAAAAAAAGGAAGAACACAGAGCATCATTAAAAAATAGAGCAAAAAAGTAACGAAGAAGGAAGAAGAGAAGAAGTGAAAAAAAGAAAAAAGAAGAACAGAAACAAAGCAACAAAACATAGAAGGAAGAAGAAAGAAGAAAGAAAAATTACCTTAACAAAGCAGTAGCAAGACAAAGCAGTAGTAGTGATGTCGCAACTTCAGTGAAGATGAAGAGAAGTCGCAACAGCTGCTTCAGTGATGTCGCTAACCCTAAAAAATCATACTAGTGATGTCGTGTCTCTTTCTAACTTTAAAAATTAACCCTACTTTTTTTTAAATTTAAAATAGTCCTACAAATAAAAACACTACGATGCGAGCGCATTGGCTTGCATTTTGCATCACAGTGTATCACGCAATAGAGGGTTATGTGCCCGATTACGTTAGATGGCCCATCATCAATAACTCGAAGCGTCACAGCCTCACATCGGTGCATTATAAGTTGATGCGCTCGCATCCAAGAACATTGGGTGCTAAGGAGTTGAACATGCAAGTCAACACATCCGCTCCTCGTGCACCAAAGTGGAAGCTAGAGTTGAAGGGATCTCCAAACCTTTCTCAAGGGATCCTTGGCACTTATTCGAACTGTAATAAAATTGAGAGAGAAAAGATTGAGAGGAGTAAGGGTGTGATATGTGTTAACTCTAGAGTGGAAAAAGAAAGGTTGTGTGGAGTGATGTGGGAGGGTTGTTACAACCTTATACCAACTTTTGTAACCTCTCTTCCTTTTCTAGTTGTTTCGATTCTTGTCCAGGTATCCCTGGAAACAAGTCTAGTGAGGCACCATGAGCAATGAAAAAATCATGTGGTGCTAGAAAGCTTCCCAAAAGGGCAAGTGTGCACCAATGTTGAAAAGCAAGGTGAATGCAATACTTCCCATGGTAACAAAGCTAAGTCGTACACTTTATCGAAAGTAGAAGATTCTTTTGGGCCTAGTAACCAATTGAGTGCAAGTGATGGCTTGTATATGTGTGATAAAGATTCTTTGCCTTGTGATGATCTTGATGGCTCCTTGTTGCATGATGATAATGTCATTGTTGTGAGTGGTCCAAACACTGTTGATCCTATAGATGACCAGATTGATTCTTTTAGTAAGGTCAATTTAAGTCCACCTAGTGTTAGCACTTATGACTTGAGTGAAAGTGTATTGTCATATGATATGGGTAGTCAAATACTAGTTGGGTCCAATTATGTTAATCATGTGCTAGATGTTTTTGAGCTCAACATGCTACCAACTAGTGTCAATAGTGATGGTGATCAATTTGCTTGTAAAGATGGTCTACTAATTGAGGGGTGTGATGTTATAAATGAACCTCAATTTAGTGATGGTAATGATATAGTTGGTCATGTATTTAGTCATGTAGAATCTTTACTTGGAGATGATGATTCCTTAGGTATTAATTCCATTTCTTATTCTTGTCATGAGGATCTTGAGGTAGAGTATGAACTTAGGATAATCTCTTATTCAATGATGACATGACTAATATGAATGATGAACATAGTGGTGTATCTTATAATGTTGGAAGTGCAGCCACTCTTGAAGGCTACTAATTGTTTGAAAATCCACTATGGTGTGATGACACTTTTCGATATCGTCTCTTCTTGGAAGATGATAGTATGTGAAGGGTTGCAGTGGGTTGCCCCTCAACTCTGGAACCTGTTCCGATATGAACTCACACAACAAGAACTAGGAGTGATATAAGTTAAAAAGTGCAGGAATAAAGTAAATAGCGGACACAAGGATTTTACGTGGAAACTCCTTGCTCAAGGGAGAAAAAATCACGACTTGCCTCCGGGATTTCTAAGCTCCACTATATCTGTTAGAATAAGAATAGGAATAGCATATTGAATTTTACTTGAAAAGGGATTGTAATGTAGTGTCCTATTAGGAATAGGATTAGAATGTAGTGTCTATAAATAGGGTCTCAATGTAATAATTTAGAGACAACAATTCAATGATATTTTTCTCCATTATTTCTCACATGGTATCAAAGCCAGGTTAGAAATATCAGACAAGATAACTCAGTCACCGTGTGTCAATTTCGGTTACTGATTTGGGTCAATTTTTATTTTGTGGGTTGTGTGGAAAATACAATACCACCAAAAGGATCGGAAAGATCAGACGAGAAAAACCCGACGAAAACCGCCAGAAAATTACCCTCCACGCGCCAGTCGAAATCTAGAAATTCCAGCGAAATCTGCGTCACGCGCCGGCGCGTGAGCGCATCTCTGGTCAATTTTTGAGTTGTTTTTTTTTTCCGTTGGGGTCGCCAGTCTATTCTGACTCGGAGCACTTGCTCCTTTCCAGATTTTGACAATTATTTTGAGATTTCGACCGCCGGAACCCTAATTCCGGTGACATCAGTTTTTTTCAGAGATTTTTTTTTTTTTTTTTTGCAGAAATTCAGATCTGGTTCTTGGGATTTTAAAGTCAAATTCCCAAGATATCTTTTGGGCATGATATTTTTTTTGCTCCAAAAATATTGAAATTGGAAATTCAAGTCCTATGATTAAATCAAAATCAAACGTTATAGTCCATAAAGAATCGACGAGGGGAAGGTCGATTTGGAAGATCTCGTCCTAGGTGTAGTTATTGTAAAAGGCTTGGACATACTCGTGGCGTATGTTATTCTAGACCTAAGTGTAGTTATTGTAATAGGCTTGGACATACTCGTGGAATATGCTATTCCTATTCTTATTCTAACATTCCAATAAGACACTACAATTCAATTCTATTCCTAATAGGACACTACATTACAATCCCTTTTCAAGTAGAATTCAATATGCTATTCCTATTCTTATTCTAACACTCCCTTCAAGCTAGTGCATATAAGTCATATGTACCAAGCTTGTCACAAATGGAATTAATACGAGGACTGGTGAGGGACTTGGTGAAGATATCTGCAAGTTGATCACTTGACTTCACAATTTTTGTAACAATATCTCCCGAGAGTATCTTTTCTCTGACAAAGTGACAATCAATCTCTATGTGCTTGGTCCTCTCATGGAACACTGAATTAGATGCAATATGAAGGGTTGCCTGATTATCACATACAAGTTCCATCTTATCAGTTTCTTAAAATTTTAATTCTCTCAACAATTGCTCGATACTCTGCTTCGGCACTAGATCGAGCAACCACACTCTGTTTCTTACTCTTCCCGGATACCAAATTACCTCTTACTAAAACATAATATCCAGATGTAGAACGTCTATCAGAGGGTGATCCTGCCCAATCAACATATGTATATCCAATGATATGCTCATGGCCTCGATCCTCGAAGAGTAGTCCTTTACCTAGAGATGACTTTATATATCGCAAAATCCAAACAACTGCATCCCAATGACTATCACAGGGGGAAGTCATAAATTGACTTACAACACTCACAGGAAAAGAGATGTCAGGTCTAGTCACTGTAAGATAGTTCAACTTTCCAACCAACCGCCTATACCTTCCAGGATCACTGAGTGGCTCCTCTGTCCTGGCAAAAGTTTGGCATTTGGATCCATAGGAGTGTCAATGAGTCGACATCCCATCATTCCTGTTTCCTCAAGAATGTCTAAAGTATACTTGCGTTAACAAATAACAATACCTGAGCTGGATTGAGCAACCTCAATCCCTAGAAAGTATTTCAATCTGCCAAGGTCTTTAGTCTGAAAATGCTGAAAGAGATATTGCTTCAAGTTAATGATACCATCTTGATCATTGCATGTAATAACAATATCGTCGACATAAACCACCAAATAAATACACAGATTTGGTTCAGAATGGCGATAAAACACTGAATGATCAGCTCCACTACTAATCATGCCAAACTCCTGAATAACTGTGCTAAACTTTCCGAACCAGGCTCGAGGGGATTGTTTCAAACCATAAAGTGACTGCGCAATCGACATACAAGACTACTAGACTCCCTTCGAGCAACAAAATCAGGTGGTTGCTCCATATTAACTTCTTCCTCAAGATCACCATGTAGAAAAACATTCTTAATGTCCAATTGATAAAGAGGCCAATGACGAACGACAGCCATAGAGAAAAAAATGGATTGATGCTATTTTAGCCACGGGAGAAAGTGTCACTATAATCAAGCCCAAATATCTGTTTATATCCTTTGGCAATAAGGCGAGCCTTCAGCCGATCAACCTGCCTATCTGGACCAACTTTGACTGTATAAACCCAACGACAACCAACAGTAGATTTACCTGTAGGAAGGAAAACAAATTCCCAAGTACCACTCGTATGTAAAACAAACATCTCATCAATCATAGTCTGTTTTCATCCTGAATGGGAAAGTGCTTCACCTGTAGTCTTAGGAATGAAAATAGAGGACAAAGATGATACAAAAACATAATGGGGTGATGACAAATGATGATAACTCAAGAAAGTATAATGTAGGTTAGCATTACAAGTGGATCTTATACTTTTTTGAAGTGCAACTGATTGACTAGGAAGAGGCAGGTCCACAGTAGGGGAAGTGTCAGGCGCAGGACATGAATATCTGGGACTGATACTGGACGTGGGTGCCAGTGATAAGTCAAAAGTGGTGGCACTGTGGCCGGAGATGGAGAAGTAACCGTAGATTCCTCAAAGATTGGTGTGGGTAAGAGTGGAGGTACGGGTAAATCCTCAGAGATATTAAGATGATCAGAATATGTAGAGTAAGGTTGAGATCCAAAGAATGTGACATCAGCGGACATAAGGTAGCGACCCAGATCAGGTGAATAACATCGATACTCATTTTGAACTCGAGAGTAACCAACGAAGACATATTTGAGAGCACGAGGGGCTAATTTATCTTTTCCTGGGGCTAAGTTATGAACAAAACATGTGCTCCCAAAAACACGAGGGGGGTTAAAGTAGAGATGTGACCGAGGAAATATGGAATGGGGAACCTTATTCTGGATCGAAGATGATGGCATTCTGTTAATGAGATGGCAAGATGTGAGGACCGCATCGCCCCAAAAACGCAGTGGAACATGGGATTCAATGAGAAGAGTGTGAGCAGTCTCAATGAGATGCTTATTTTTTCTTTCTGCTATACCGTTCTGCTGAGGGGTGTATGGACATGATGTTTGGTGAATGATTCCTTGATGAGTCATAAACTCCTGAAACTGGGAGGATAATTATTCTAAGGCATTATCACTACGAAAAGCACGAATAGAAACACCAAATTGATTTTGTATTTCAGCACAAAAACTTTTGAATATAGAGAATAACTTGGAACAATCTTTCATTAAGTATGCCCAAGTACATCTTGAAAAACCATCAATGAAAGTAACAAACGAAATCCTTACGGTGAACTGACTCTACTAGGACCCCAAATATCGGAATGAACGAATGAGAAAATAGATTCTGAGCGACTCTTAATACTACGTGAAAATGTAGCGCGGGTGTGTTTCCTAAGTTGACACGACTCACAATCTAATGTGGATAGACTAGACAAACTAGGCACCATCTTTTGTATCTTGGATAGACTAGGATGTCCTAAACGTTTGTGAATAAGGTTGGGAAGATCTGTAGCGGAGCATGCTGTGAAGGAATTTGAAGCGGTAAGATAGTAAAGGCCTTGTGATTCATGTCCTATGCCAATTGTCTGTCCTGTTTTGCGGTCCTGCATTAGAAAAGAATCATAAAAAAAGTTATACTACAATCAAGGGCACGTGTCAAACGACTAATAGATGCAAGATTAAAAGGACAACCAGGGACAGAAGATAGGGGTTTGGCTTGTCCAACTCCTTTTGGCTTTGTTCAAATTCCATTAGCTAAAGTAATAGCTGGAAGAGATTGTGAATAAACGATATCAGACAAAAGTGATTTATCACCAGGAATATGATCAGAAGCACCTGAGTCACAACCCATGATCCAAAGGTAGGAAATTGTGCAGTTGAGGCTATTGGTAGAAATATATGCTTACTTGCTTGATTCTTAAGATACTCATGATATTCCTTGTCAGATAATACACCCGTTGATCACCTGTGGTACTGAGCAATATGAGCATTTTTAGTTGGTCGACCTATTCCTAATGTAGTGTCCTATTAGGAATAGGATTGGAATGTAGTGTCTATAAATAGGGTCTCAATGTAATAATTTTGAGACAACATTTCAATAATATTTTTCTTCATTATTTCTCACAATATCCAAACAACTTCTTGAATACAAACTCTAAGGATTAACCTCCTAATCCTTTGTATCCTATCAATAACTCTATTACAAGAAGGCCCAAGCAGTAATTCTACTGCCACAAGCTCCAGCTAACTCTAACTGGACACACCAAGCTAACTCTAGCTTGAACAATCACCTAACTCTACATGATTACAAAGAGAAAGGTTTGCATGTTAACACCTACTAACAATCATAAACAAATGTAGGCAAACGTTTAAGAGAACAATGCAAAGACTCGACTACAACAAGGAAATAAAAATACAACTCGATGAACAATTAGTTCCCTGTTGCAAAGTGGAGTCTTTGATTCACAAATTCAAAGAGATATTTAGTTGTAAGAATATGAAAACGTTGGTTTTCTTGTTGAGGAAGATGAGCAATATAAAGTATGACACATGAAAATGTAGGAGAGATCCCATTGGCTGAGACAAAAAAGTGGCGCCAACTTTTCACCAACTTTTGTACTTTGCGCCAGCTTGTGACACAATTGACAGTGATAGTGACAGGTGAACCCAACCTGTTCCCTAAGTGGTAGCAGCTTTGTCATCACATAATCTCTAGGAAACAGGTCCTAACATGCAATTTGTCAATCATCAAAACTAAGGACTTAACAGTACGTTATGGGAAGGGATGGTGTTCAAAAGGAATGAGTTATGTGCTACAATTATCCCTTCATCTTTGTGTGTTCCCATTCTTCGTTAAGGACTTAATGTGCTTGAAGAGTGAACCTTCTCATGAGAAGACGTTAGATGAAGTTGACTTGTGTGACACCTTTTTATATTATTTGTTTGCATATGATGATACTTATGCATTTGAGTAGAATATGTTGTGTGAAGATAAGTGTCAGTGGGGCATATGGGCCTTTGCTTAACCCATTTCATGGAATCTTTTTCCATTTGGCCCTGATGATGAAATGGAATGTGACATTTATTATGTGTTGCTTGCTCAAGATGACAAACGAGTTGTGACTTGGAAGAGAATGGATGTTCAAGAATTCTTGTCACTTTCATAGGGTTAGACAATTTAAGGTATCGAATGGGACTCTTAGGAGCATGCGTAATATCATGAATAGAGGGAGCACAACTTGTTGGGAGGACCATTGATTTTGGATTGAATTAATTTCTAATCGATTCCTCAACACCTTAAGTGGCATTACTCCATTTGTGAACTCACTTCCTGTGGGAAATTGTCTTGAAAGGAAGGGTAATGTGTACCTAAATGTCATTATTCCATCCTTGGATATTCCAACTTGTAGTGATTTGCTTGCTAGCTTTC
Source organism: Capsicum baccatum var. pendulum (assembly GCA_030864225.1). NCBI lineage: Eukaryota > Viridiplantae > Streptophyta > Magnoliopsida > Solanales > Solanaceae > Capsicum > Capsicum baccatum. Next base: position 167,924,996 of record CM061560.1, read on the forward strand.
GTGAGCAAGTTGGTACTTTTGTATATGGTAACATGATGGAGCTCATATTCTTGTTTCCTTTCTCTACTACCTATTTGCATATGATGCTGTGCATTTTTATATTGTCATTTTTTATATAGAGACGGGTTTCTTGGGTTGGTCCATTTACTTTTGTGGCCAAACTATGTGGGTCTCTCGTATCTTTGACCCAGGTGAACCCTTATGGGTGTTTGAACCAATGGTGACACCACTTTTGGTATGGTTTTATGGTGGAATAGGGAAACAATTATGTCTTTGGACCTTTGTGGTTTCTGTTTCATGATATTTCTCTTCGCCGGGTCCTTTGTACATTGTACAATGCATTTCTCTTATTGAACTCAAAAGCTTCTTGGTTGTATTTCAAATTTGTGCCTCCTTGGTATGATAATCTTGGTGTTAACCCTTGTGCTAAACCTCATACTATGAGGATTTCTTGGTTGCTTGTCCTTGGGGGAGGATGATACAAGCATAGTTAGCATGGGGAACATTAGAAGGGGCTTCTACATATGGATGATAGCTTGGAGTTCAGAGGATGCTATGGAGCAACAAAACTACACAGGCCTTGAGCGATCAAGGTGTCACTTGGGAAATCAAGAAGGGTCTTTATGGGTTATTTCCTAAATAGCCACTTTTGTGTAATTTTTGTAATAGGTTATTTGTGTAAAGGCAATAAGTATAAATAATTGCCTTAGCCATTTTTCATCCTTAGACTTAGATGAATATTAAATATTGAGCTTTGAAGCTTGTAGTTTCTAGGTGAAGTCTAACATTTACCTTGTAGTTTCTAGGTGAAACCTAGTATTAGTGTTGTTCACAATGAGTAATTAGTGGTGGAATCTTGGAATTGTTGGGAAACTTCTTGGTTTGGTTAATCGAAGGTTGCTCATTTGTGGTTTTCTTTGATTTTCTTAAACTAGGGTTTGTGTTTGAGTTTGTGAAATCAGTTGGGAGGTGAGGGTTTTAGCCCTTGTTTCCCATAATTTCAATAGCTTAGGTATTAACCCACATATCCTTTTTCTTTGTTTCCTTTCTTTCTTGTTTGCTTCCTATCAGTGAATCAACAACTTCTCCTTTTTCCATTTCATCACCATCATCATAAAGATTAGTAACTTTTGGTTTGGATACCATTTTGATGTTTTAGGTTCTTTTTTCCCTCAACTTACTCTTTTACTTGTTTTCTCCCAGCATTCGGACACTTTTTACATTGTTGTACATCGCTACTGTGAGAAATATAAGAGAAAAATATTATTGAATTATTAAAACTACATTATTATATTGAGATCCTATTCAAGACACTACATTTCAATTCTTTTTCAAGTAGGACACAATATTATAATTTTTTTTCAAGTAGGATTCTGTATGTTATTTCTTCTCCTACTCATATTCTAGCACTCCCCCTCAAGCTGGTGTATACAAGTCATATGTACCAAGATTGTTATGAGTGTAATTAATATGAGGATCAATAAGAGACTTGGTGAAGATATCTGCAAGAAAACTGGTAAGGATAGCTGGGATGTGATCACAGTTGAAAAGGAACAAATTGGAGAAGTGGTTGGAAAAATAGTAAACATCGCTAGAAAGTCGATTTGTTGCTAGAAAATTGGTGGAAACTGTTATAAAATATATAGGTCATTTCGAAATCAAGAGATGAGTAGATCTCGAACAAGAAAGGCACCAAAAAACTAGCTGGAACATGCCAATGCATTGGATTATTAGATTTGACAACTGAAGAGTGGTCAAAATCTGAGAAAAATTATATTAGGTAGGGTCGGAATGATGGCACAACTCTACTGGAAAAGAGATTATATAGGTAGGGTCAAAATGATGGAACGACCCTACTGAAAAAGAGAAATTATACGGAAACAACTTATCTCACATTTGAGGTAGTAGTATGGATTGCGTATACTTACCCTCCCCAGACCCCACTTGGTGGGAATGTACTGGGTATGATATTGTTGTTGTAGAGTCGAAATGACGACACAATCCTACTGAAAAAGAGAAATTATATGGGTAGGGTCAGAATAAGGACACACTCTACGCAAATCAGATCGAAGGAGTCACCAGAAAGATGGACGGAACTTCGCAAACCAGATCTGAGAAATCATCGGAAAGAGGCACGGTGTTATGTAACTCAGATATGAGAAAGTTGTCCGCAAAGATGCACGATAATTCGCAAATTAAATGTGAGAAGTAGTCTGGAGATATGCACGATGCTATGCAAATTAGATATGAGAAAGTAGTCCCACAAAGATGCACGGTTCTATACAAATCAGATATGAAAAAGTAGTCACCGGAGAGAAGCATAGTGCCCAAGTCTCTTGCCAACATGATCATTGACTAGGTGGGCGACATATATGGGTTATAGCCGTCCGTTGGCAGCGGAAACTCTTTGATTCTCTACCAAGATCGTAGAGGCTCTGATACCATGCGAGAAATATAAGAGAAGAATATTATTGAATTATTGTAACTACATTATTACACTGAGACCTTATAAATATTATATTCCAATCCTTTTTCAAGTAGGATTCTGCAGTTATTTCTTCTCCACCGCATATTCTAACAACTACAATTACCAATAAGATGTTTATGACCAAAAATTCCGTCATTAAACGTCAAGCCACAAAAATACATGTAACTTTGTTCCTATTGATCTAACTTGCCTTTTTACCATATTTTCAAGCCGGATCAGACATTTAGAATCTCTGTAAAGAAATCATAAGAAACAAATCAAACAAAACTAGCAACAAAAAGAAGGAAACAAAGCAGTAGAAAACTGAGGAAAACTTGAGGAAAAAAACTGAGCAGCAGTAGGAAACCAGAGCAAAACAGTATAGAAGAAGGAAGAAGAACAGAAGTGAAAAAAAAATAAGAAGAAAAGAAACATTAAAGTTGTAGCAGCGAAGAGCAGCAAAACAGAGAAGGAAAAAGAAAGAAGAAAGAAGTAGACGGAAGAAAATTACCTCAAAATCGCACTGAAGAAGAGAAGTCGCAGCAGCAGTGAAGTCGCGACTCTTCTTCAGAGCTAACCCTAAAAGATTGCGGAAGTGAAGAGCAACAGTGAAGTAGACTCTTTTGTTAACTTTAAAATTGACCTAACTCTTTTTTTTTTAATTTAAAAATGGCCCTACAAATATAATCAACACGATGCGAGTGCATCAGTGCGCATCTCTCATCAGTGGGTTATGCGCTCGCTTTTGTAAGATGGCCTCGCATCTGTTACTTGCAGTGACAAAGCTTCGCTTCGCATCGCATCAACACATTATACATTGATGCGCTCGCATTCCAGAACACTGCACTGCATTGAGCTGCTTCTCCAAGTTGTGACAAGAGCAACATCCTCAGTCTTATTGCACCCTCTGACACATTGATCTATTTAGACAATGCGTCGACAGTCAAACACAAGCCTGCTGAGCACCCTTTATTTGCCAGCATCTAAAACTTCAATGGCGTCATGGAAAATGTTGCTGCCCCCATGAAGGGCGTGTGGGTTGATTGCATTCACATACCCAAAGTTCACTAGCACAGGACCATCCTCGACCAGAATGCCGAAAGAGTTATCTGGAATTTCGGCCATCGTACTGGAACACAAACTAACAAATTAATTGGTCCAAAGTCCATAACACAAATAACAAACTAAGACTAGATGACTAATTGGTTCTCGACAACATCGCTATGCGTAAGACGGTGCTAATTATCTTTTTAAGGTGATTTTAATTAATAAAACTAAAAGCTCCAAATATAAGCTAACAATTAAGAAAGTGTAGTAAAGATAGATTGTATACAATTTGAAAGAAATTAATGATTCCACAGCTTCTATGCCTTCGTTCAACTTTGTTAATTCGTGTCGATTAGTAATTAGTAGGCTACCCTTGCTCATACTCCATGGTTTCCCGACTTATACGTAGTTTAACTTGACTTGTATTCCTATTCCTTAAGCATGCAGTAGTGACTATTCCAGCAAATTATCGAGACGAGATAAACTACTTCGAGAGCCCCAATTCCTTCGGAAGTCTAGCCAATCTGCTAGTTGAATCAAACCCTTGATTCATTCTTCTTTATAAGATTGAAAGGGCACAACGAAGATTGTGCATTCCCTTGATTATAGCGGTTAAATACAGATTCAATTAGAATAAGTAACATTTCAATACTTTATGCCTCAAAAATATCAAGAAATAAACAAACAACATTTGAATTGAGCCCTAGATAGGTGTTGACCCGTTCATGCTAAGATAAACACTAAGAACTCATCATTTTTTTTTTGGATAATCGTGGTGTCTGGGACAGCTTTTGCGCACCTCGAGTAAATCCACGGGATACCTATCACCTTCCACTAGCAATAGATATCAGGTAACTCTATCCACCAAGGCTAGGACAAACGGAAAGAATCATCTAGTGTTTTTTGTCTCCACTGGGATTCAACCCTAAGATCTCTGGCTCTAAACCCACTTTATTGACCACTAGGCCGCACCCTTAGGTAGAACTCATCGTATTAATCACGAGAAGAAACGAAAGAGGTTAGAAGGCAAACACAAGAGTGGATTTCTCTGGACTTGTGTTTCTTTTCTCTACAAAATGTGCATTTCTCACAGGTCCTCTATGTGGGATGCAGACAACTTCACACAACTTCACTTGGCCTTGGCAATTTCCAGGACTTTTCTTTGGTGTACCCCGTGGTATCGCATAAGTCTCTACTGGACGCATAGATGGGACCTCTGTTGGCAGCATAGATAGGTGCTTTGCTGGATGCATAACGCTACGTCACACCACATACTTCACAAGTTTCAATCTTGAGGCTGATTTCATCATTTTCTCTCTTTGTTTTTCGTTTTCTTTTCATCATTTTTAGCCTCAGCCGTGTCTATTTCACCACAAACTTGAAACATGACTACTTCCGTGTGATTGAGCATAAATATATACTAGAAGAAGTACAAAAGTGTAAGTAATTGATGCTGAATAAGTGGTGAAATCACACTTATCAGAGGCCATGGTCTAAAGTTTCATCTTTAGTTTGAAAATGAACTCTAAACATGATATACGTGTTCCATAGTCAGTTATTATATTTGGGACTAGATTTATGTCTGCTGGCGTGATGTTCCAATATTGTGATAACTAGTATATTTCAACTCTCAAATCCTGAGTTCTTTATTAATTATGCAGGTCCATCCATCTTCTGTGCTAAATCCAGATGAGGATGGGATGCTTCCAAATTATGTCGTCTATCATGAATTAATAGTTACTTCCCGCCCATTTATGCGTAATGTATGTGCAGTTGAGATGCGATGGGTTGCACCAATTATAGCGAAGCTTGAGAAACTAAATGTATCCAAACTGAGGTAAGTAAATTATGCTTGACATTTGAGGCGATTTACTTATATTTTCCTCTTCATTTGCTTGAACGTTCCTGTGCATGGAACAGTGGGGGATCTAGCCAGACTGATAAGCAAATTCAAGAAGTAACTTCAACTGTGGAAAAAAAAGAACTTGCTGCAATTCAGTCACCCGAAGACTGTGACAACAGGATACAAGCTGCTCGGGAAAGATTTCTTGCTCGGAAACGTCAAAAGTAGTATAACAGTGGTTGCTCGACAGACGAATCGGTTATGTATATGGACCGTCTTTGCCACAAAATTGTTTTCTCCCATTTGATGCAGGAATCTGGTCCATCTGATTCATGAGTGGCGCCAAATGTGTCTTAAGAATGGGCAGACGAATTATATACCTTTGTCAGCCTTTTGAGTATGATCAAGTTTAGTGTATATTTTAATCAGTATAATATCTGATACGTGGGCCATTGACCACAAGATATTAACTAGAATGGTCAGATGTATGCTTGATCTCAACTTCTATGGGAAAAGAGCACAACGGTTGAATGTTTTCAAAGTGGAAAGGCCCTTTAAGAAACAATCAAATTGATGAGGAAGCAAGAAAGTTATATTATAACTGTTACAATAACCTTCTTGTGGTTTGAGTTTCATTGATGAAAACATACATGATGGACTCCTCATCAACCATCAAGAATGGCTAAGTGCACTATGCCCATGACTGTATTTGCGCAACTGACCCCTAATATATATATATATAACTAGCTTGCCTTTTTTACTGTTCTCGACTTACTATAGTACTAGGTTCTAATGTGGACTCTGTTCTATTTGACTCTCGTTTCTCAACATAATTATCACTCGTCTGTTTAGCTTGTCGAGGCATTGAATCTCAATACCTATACATAAATGCACATATCCATTTTAAGGGAGAGAGATATACATAATGCTTGGAAACGAGTTACTGTACATTTTAATATTTTATGGATGTAAATGCAATAACAATGCAGGAAATGGTACATCATCATGATTCATGATACTCCCAAAAATGGGCGGATTGAAATTCGCTTTTTAAACTCTTTGCAAGCTTGAGTTGAATCCAGCTGCACTCGATACGTTAAAAGTTTTTGAGGGATGGCAATAAATTGAAGGCTTTCCCAGTCCCTAGAAAGCAAAGCCATTATATTTCAGTGAACATAGTGATTTCGTTTTGTAGTATTAACGCATATTGACTAGCGTCGGTGAGACCCAATAACGATAGTTATTTACTTACTAAGTGGATAGAGGCATACTCTAGATCAGAATTATGGGGAGTACTCGATCATTTCTATGAACAAAGCCCCAATTTAAATTCATTTGGGTAGAGAAATATCCTCCTGGATAACTTACATAATCTCAGTTACTAATCTTTTGTGTATCATAGTCTTCTCAATCATCACTCATTTTTCCTTTCAACCTCCCGTTGCGGAAATCCATCTATGCTAACAGATAGTAAAACTCCATACAGTGGCTTAACTACAGTCAAACGAGCAAGTGACTCTGAATAGTAGAAATTATGTTTTGCAAGTTTACCTATATGAAGTTGGTGTTGGTTATCGTGTGCATCATGTCACACTTATATATTTGGAGATGTACTAGTCTTCTCTGGTTTTTCTCTAGCTCGTGCAGCTAACATACACCGAGGCCATTTTAGCAAGAAGAGATAAACCCATATAGCCCATGGGTGGTTTTAGGATGGCAGAGCTATACAATTTTAAGTTAAAGGGTTTGCATGTATGGTAAACCCAATTCTCTCTCTCGGCATGGTATATATATGTATGTATGTAATTGCATATAATTATTTACTTTAGTTTTGAATAATGGTATTAATTTATCCTTATTCCTGTGTATATGATAGCATTCACCCGCTAACTCATCTTTGGGCACTGTATCCCTATGCAATGTAGGAACCAGGCATAATATTCCTACTGTTCAATGATCTTGGATTCTGTAACAACTTTATGTTGGACTGAACTGGTGAGCTTCCATATTCCAAAATACTTTATTTCATGCTATGGACTTCTTTTTTTGCTTTTGTTTTCTTCTTGGACTTTGGTTTTGTATATGATCGGGGGAATGTACCGATTGGATGTTTTTGGATTTCAGTTAGAGGATTTGTGTGACTATTGTAAGTATGGGCAGTGCTGGTATTGGGGTCAACCTTGGCATTGTTATTGGTATTAGGGCTGATACTGGTCTGATGTTTGGATAGTTATGGTTATAAACTTTGTTAAATGACTTTCGATTATAATTGTTCTATCTTTTTATATGTTTAAAATTCAATCAACATAGGGTACATGGTATTTATAGTTGGGTATTGGGGGTAGTATCTGGTCCGGGTCAGACTTGAGATGCCCGATATGACGAGGCTCTATTTGGGTCATGTCAGATTGGTTTTAGAGACCTAGGTTCATGGACACTTGCGAATCCATAAAGTCATGTAGAGTAGAGTATCTTTTAAGAGTGTGTAGCACACCACACTCATGAGGGAGAGGCTACGAGGCATTTAGGAATGTTTCTCTTTCTTGTGTTCTATTTTTAAATTATAGAGTCTAAGGTCCTGAATTCTCCTCTATTCCCTATTTGTTTGCTTTCCAGATTATGCCTCCTTAATAATCTGAAGATCATATAAACTCATCTACCCCACTCATGGACAATGCTTATGGGACTCCTTCTACTTATGGGGTCCAGATCCAGTCTAGGGGTCCAATTCCCGATTGCCCTTCTGGAGTTCCACAGCATCCCTCTAGTCCTCCTCGAGCTCCTTAAGCTAATATGGCGTAAGATGAATTTCATCAATCTATTTATATGTTGGCTCAGTTGGTAGCTTCTTAAGTTGAGCGTGGTGCATTTGTTACTCTATCTTCTGGGGCAACAAGGGTCGGTCAATTTATGAAGTTAAACCCTTTGACCTTTATTGGTGTTAAGGTAGAGGAAGATAGTTTTCTGGATGAAATGAAAAAGATTTTTTGAGTTATGAATTCCATGAATACGGAGGGTGTGGAGTTTGCCACCTACTAGCTAAAAGATATGGTGTACCAGTAGTATGAGGAATGAGATCAGTCAAGGAATGATGATGATGAGTCATCCCAATGGGAAAATTTCTCTAATGCTTTCCTGGATCTCTTTTTTCTCAAGCATTGAGGGAAGCAAAGGCGGAAGAGTTTATTATCTGAAGCAAAGCAAATGTCAATACAGGAGTATGCCTTGAAGTTTCACCAGTTATCGCGATATACTCAAGAGATGGTTTCTAGCATGAGGGCTAGGACAAAAAAGTTTGCTTCATAGTTTTCTCAAGAATTGATAGTGAAAAGTAAGGCTGCCTTGTTGATTAAGGACATAGATATCTCTAGGTTATGTGTGTACATGCACTAGTTAGAGAAAGACAAGAAAAAGTAGATAGAAATAGGAGAGAGGTAGGGTAGAAAGTTTAAGTTCTTTATGCCGGATGGTGGCCAACAGCCAAGTTGCAGGGATGGTAGAAAGTGGTCTAACAAAAAGTAGGGAAATTCTAGGTCTTACTCGATGGCTATTACTCCCTACCATAAGGCTTTGGGTGATAGGAGTTTCCAAGGTGGCAATAACTCCAGGGCACAGGGTTTCCAGTTTCAGTATAGTAGAGGCCCAGTCAGCTCTATCATATCCTCCCTACATGTTTTATGGTAGATTATATTGGGGTTTTTGTGATGAGAGAAGGGACAGGTGTTTCAACTTTGTCAACTAGGGCACATGCTTTGAAACTATCTTATTGGTAAGGTTTACTCTAGAGCTAACAAGGTTCATGTTGCTTCGTCTATAGCTTTGGCACCAAAGGATGCACCATTTAGTTTCAGCTTTGGTCGAAATTATCTTAGGCTCTCACTACCCGACAGGAGTTTGAGGCATCACCTGATGTCATGATGCTATATTGAAACTATTTTCTCATGATGTGTATTATTTACTTTATGTAGGTCCACTCTCTCTTATGTGACCCCATTTGGCTGTGTATTTTGGTTTGGTCCTGAGTATATTTTGTACCTTTTTTCTATTCTACCCTGGTAGGTGACTCAATGGTGGATATAAGAGTTTATAAGGGTTGTGTGGTATCTGTGGGTGTCGAGAAACTCTATAGGATAAGTTTGAATTAGATATGGTTGATTTTGATGTCATATTGAGATGGATTAGTTGCACTCATGCTATGCGTCTGTCGACTGTCGGACCCAAAAAGTCATCTTTAAATTACCTAATACGTTGATTATCGAATAGAAGAGTGGTTCCTTAGCTCCTAAGGGAATTTTATATCATGTCTTAGATCTCAAATATTGATCTCCAAGAGGTGTCTCAATCATCTAGTTTAGTTAAAAATTCTAACTTGGAGGCTCCTTCTTTGCATTCTATATCGGTGATGAATGAATTTCTCGAGGTCTTCCCTGCTGAACTTCCTGGTGTCCCTCTTGATAGTGAGATTGACTTGGGATTGATTTTTTTTTTTGGACACTCATCCTATTTATATTCCCCCGTATATAATGGCTCTAGCTGAGTTGAAGGAGCTTAAGGAGAAACTCAATGATCTTTTAGAGAAGGATTTTATCCATCCTAGTGTTTCCTTATGGAGTGCATCAGTATTATTCATGCGTAAGAAGGATGGTTCCCATTGGATATGCATTATTTACCGATAGTTGATCAAGGTAATGGTAAAGAATAAGTATCCTCTTCCAAGGATAAATGATTTGTTTGATCAACTGCAAGGTGCTAAGTTTTTCTCTAAAATTGATCTTTGATCTGGGGATCATCTTTTAAAGATTAGAGAGATGGATATCCCTAAGAATTCCTTCTGTCCATGGTATGGGCATTTTAAATTTCTGGTTATGTCTTTCGGGTTGACCAATGCCCTTGCGATATTCATGGATTTGATGAATAGGGTCTTCCATCAGTTTCTGGATCTATTTGTCATTATTTTTATAGATGATATTTTGGTGTACTCTAAGAGAGAGGTAGATCATGCGAATAACCCTCACACTATATTCTAAACCTTTAAAGAGCAGCAGTTATATGCCAAATTCTTAAAATGTGAGTTTTGGTTGAAAACTATCACTTTTTCGGGTTATGTTATTTCTAGTGAGAGGATCAAAGTGGATATGCAAAAAGTTGCAGTGGTTAAGAAGTGTCCTAGGCCCATGACTCCAACCGATAGTTGGAACTTCTTAGGTTTACCTGGCTACTAAAGGAGGTTTGTGGAGAGCTTTTTTACTATAGCTGCCCAGATAATTAAGTTCACTCAGAAGAAGGTAAAGTTCTTGTGGTCTGATGCTTGTGAGGGGAGTTTTGAGATGCTGAAGGATAAGCTAACTTTGTCTTCGGTCTTGAGTTTTCCTGAAGGCATTGATCGATTTATGGTCTGCTGTGATGCGTACCATATGGGACTTGGTTGCGTTCTACTGAAGCATGGAAGGGTGATAACTTATTCCTCTAGACAGTTGAAGGTGCATGAGAAGAGCTATCCGACTCATGACTTAGAATTGGTAGATGTGGTATTCGCATTGAAAGTCTAGTGATACTATTTGTATGGAGTTCATGTGGATATCTTTTCTGATCATAAGAGCCTGCAGTATGTGTTTACTCAGAAAGAGCTTAACCTCAGGCAAAGGATATGGCTTGAGCTTCCCAAGGATTATGACATGAGTCTTCACTACCACCTAGGTAAAGCTAACATGGTTGTTGATGCTCTTAGCAAGTTATCTATAGAGAGTCTATCTCATGTGGATAAAGGAAAGTGGGAGTTCATGAAGGACATTCACCGTTTAGATAATCTTTGAGTTTGTCTCTTGGACTCCAAGGATGGTGGTATGTTTGTGCAAGAAGTGGTGCGTCCGTATCTTAGTGTTGAAATCAAGGAAAAATAGATGTTAGATCCTATCTTGATGAGGCTCAAGGGTTTTGTAGGTGGTAGAAGGTGATGGCCTTCGAGATCAGTGGTGATAGTACTTGCGGTACTAAGGGAGGTTATGTGTTCCTTATGTAGATAGTTTGCGAAAAAGGATTTTGGTTGAGGCTCATGAGTCATGCTATGTTGTTCATCCTTGTTTGACGAAAATGTATCATTACCATAAGGAGATGTATTGGTGGAATAACATGAAGCTAGATGTGGATAATTTTGTGGCCAAGTGCATGGTGTGCCAACAAGTGAAAGTTGAGCTCTTGAGGCCCGGAGGATTGTATCAAGAAATTAAGTTGCCTAAATGGAAGTGGAAAGTGATAACATATATTTTTTTACTAATTTTCCTTGATCTTAGAATTAGTTTGATTCGATTAGGGTCAACATGGAGAAGATGACAAAGTCTGCTCATTTCATACCAGTAAGGACAAACTTCTCAGCTAAGGATTATGCCAGGTTGTACCTCCAAGATATTTCTATTATTTCTGATCGTGGTACACAGTATTAATCCTACTTTCAGCGGTCATTTCAGAAGGGTTCAGGGACCAAGGTGAGGGTTCATACATTTTTTCACCTACAGTCAGATGGGCAAGCATAAAAAGCTACTTAAACGTTATAGGATATGCTTCGTGCTTGAGTGATTGACTATGGTGGTATTTGGGTTGAGAATTTTCCTCTTAAAGAGTTTGCGTAAAATAATAGCTACCACTCTAGCATTGGAATAATCCCATTTAAGGCTTTGTATGTTAGGAGGTGTAGGTCTCATATGGTGTGGTTTGAGGTTGGTGAGGAGGACATGTTTGGCCCAACTTTTATTCACTGAGATATGGAGAAGGTGAAGGTAATTTGGGATAGGCTTAAGCTACCAAATTCTCCAAAATTCCTATGCAAATGTGAGATGACGAAGCTTGGAGTTTGAGATTGGAGATATACTCTTCCTAAAGGTGTCTCCCATGAAGGTAGTGATATGATTTGGGAAGAAGGGGAAGCTCAGTCCCTGATATATGGGTCGTTATGGGATTTTGAGGAAGGCTGGTAATGTTTCATATGAGTTGGAGTTGCCTTCTAGTGTGGGCTCCATTCACCCAGTGTTCCATGTACTATGGCGAGGAAGTGTATGAGAGATCCATCATAAGTTGTGCCTATCAAGGATATTGGTATTTCAAATTCTTTATTCTATGAGGATATCCTAATTGAGATCTTAGATCGGCAGGTTCGTCGGTTGCAAACCAAGGATGTGGCCTCGGTAAAGGTTCTATGACGGAACCACTAGGTGGAAGAGGCTACATGGGAAGTTGAAGAGGACATAAAGTCAAAGTATCCATTCTTGTTTTCTGCTCCAGAAATTTGTGTGAAAGGTATGTGTTCTTCATAACGTCGATGTTTTCAAACTTTGTCAAAGGAAAGATTGACTTTCTTGGTATCCTTGTTTCCTATCTTGGTTAAAGGAAAGGGTAGAGACGTTTGGGGGTCAAATTATGCTAGTTACTTCCTTGTTCCGTCATTCGAGGACAAATGATCCAAGTGAGGGAGAATTGAAAAACCCTGAGTTTTAACCCTAGGAAACTTTCTAGGGACCCTAGTTATATATTGGTCAGTGTGATATTGGATAAGTTCTGTCTAAGGTACGAGAAGACTCCATACGAGTCATATGTTGAAGTGACAAGAAGTATAAGGTCCAATTGTATGTTGTCCAGTGTCTAGCCTTTGATGTTCTGCTTAGGGTACAAATTAAGGGTACTAGTCATATGGTGAGGGAACGAGTTACGCCTAGGGTGTCATATGTTGGATAGAATATGGTATCAAACTTTCTAATCAAGTTACGAGTAGAGGGTACCACTCACATCGTGTGGATACGAGTTGAGGTGTCCAATCGTACCCACCTGTTGGAATTTTTACAGTTTAAGTTGGGGGTATTCTGAACATTTCCCCTCTTAACTCCTTTTGACCACATGACATAAAACACCTTTGGAGGCTTCCTTAACCTATTATTCTCAATCAAACACTCTCTGAACACTCCTAAAACTTTCTCAAACTCTTGGTTCAAGAAAAGGCTACGGTTTCTTCAAGCCAATCAAATTTGGGGCTTTTAAGAGGGATTCTCTCCGTCTTCCTTGGTGTCTAAGGCATATAACTCCTCTCTCATTGTTAATTCAACTAAAAGCATGTTTTAACAAATGATTTTTATAGAATTATTTTGGTATTATTTTAAATGGATTGGAAAGGCCTTGGTGGCTGTGGTATTGGTTTAAACGGAAACTTTGGAGTCAAATTGGTTAAATGGCTTTGGTATGACATAAATGGATAAACTTGCAAGCTCTAGTTTTGATATGATGATACCAATGGTTAATGCCTAATTAACAGGACTCCTTTGTAATTGGTTGGTTGTGTGCGAATGGTTTTGATTTGGTCTTAAAGGGGGATGTGTTAGCAAAGCCGTGAAAGTTAGCGGTCTCGAGGGACCAAAACTGGAAAATCACATTTCTTGATGTGAGGCTGGTCTTGGTGACCATGTGCATCATGTCACACTTATATTTTGGGAGATGTACTAGACATCTCAGTTTTTTCTCCGGCTCAGACAACTAACACGCATTGGGGCCCTTTCAGCAGGAGGAGCTGAAACCATATAGCCTATGGGTAGTTTTAGGATGATAGAGCTACACAAGCCCAGGTTAAAGTTCTTAAATGCATGCTAAACCTGGTTCCTTTTCCCGGCTTTGTATATATATTTGTATGCATGTGATTGTATATGGTTATTTACTTTAGTTTTGAATAATGGCATTATTTTATCCTTATTCCAAGGTATATGCTAGCGTTCACCCGCTAACCTGTCTTCGAGAGATGTATCCTCATGCAATGCAGGAACCGACCATACTGCTCCTCCTATTTAGTGATCTTTGATTTGGGAACAACTTTGTGTTGGACTAATGTGGTGAGATTTCATATTCCGAAAGACTCCATTTCATTTTATGGACTTTTTTTCTTACTTTTGTTTTCTTCTTGGACTTTGGTTTTGGCTATGGTCGGGGGCATGTCCCGATCGGATGTTTTTGGATTTCTGTTAGAGGCTTTGTGTGACTACTATAGGCATAGTCCATATCGGTATTGGGTTCAAGCTGACACTGGTTGGATGTTTGGATAGTTATGGTTATGAACTTTGTTAAATGCCTTTAAATTATAATTGTTCTATCTTATTATATGATTGAAATTCATCCAACATAAGGTAAAAGGCGGTTATGGTTGGGTATTGGGGGCGGTCTCTGGTCCGCGTTGGATTAAGATGCCCGACATGACTATGTACTAGTTTAGGTCGTGTCATAAGAAATGCAATGAACCTTTGTAAAATGATAAATCCGGGAAAGTGTATGCCTTTGAGAGATTTTACCATGTCTTTTTTATTGGTCACAATATCTTGAATAGTCATGAGCATCTTGATGTATGGTGGGCTAATAGAACCCACATTACAAAATCTTATAAGCCATATGCACAACGCTATGATGAGCCCTAACTCTGGATGATTGGCATGCCTCAAGAATAGTCATCATTTAAACCTCTGGGACACATGTACAAACCATTCCTCTGTATAAATTTGGAACAAGTATGGATCATCCCATAAAAATTTTGTACATCAAACATAAACTTCTTCCACTGTTCAAAGAATAATTCCTCAGGCACCACACCGCTTACCAAATAATTGGAAAAGTCTACAAATCACGAAATCAAGTCTTGTGATGTAACCAATACCTACTCGTCTTGAAAAGTATCACCAATGTCAATATCATCTACTCCATTATTGCCTCTTCTTTAAGTCATGACAAGTGGTCAACCGCTTAATTTTTGGTCCCCTTTCGATCCTTGACCTCAAAGTAAAATTCTTGTAATAGAAGTACCAATGAATCAACCTTGACACAAGAAACTTAAGAGATGTGTGGTCAATATACACAATCACTTTTGTTCTACACAAATAAGATCAAAATTTCTCAAATGTAAAAACCACAATAAACAAGTCTTATTCCATCACAGTTTAAATGTTTTGAGATGGATTAAGTGCCTTGCTAGCATTGTAAATGGGATGGAGTTTATTTTTATGCCTTTGGCCTAGGAATTCTACTAGCACACATATTCTTAAAAGGCATGGACCAATCGGTAAAATAATAATAGGCTTCTATGTCAATTTGTCCTTAAGGCACTCAAATACCTTTAGACACACATCATCAAAAAATGAACTTTACCTCCTTCTCCAATAATTTACACAAAGGATGTGCAAATTTAGAGAAATTCTTGATGAACTTACAATAAAATCCAGCATACTCCAAAAATCTTTGAATACCCTTCATAAGAACTAGTGGAGACAATTTTTTAATCACCTTAATCTTTGACTTGTCAACCTAAATACCCTTTATTAAGATCTTGTGTCTTAGAACTATCTTTCTTTACCATAAAGGGACACTTTTAACAATTAATCAATGAATTACAATCTTAGGAACTTCTTAAAATACTAGCCAAACGGGCTAAGCAATCTTCAAAAAAGTCACCAACCATTAAAAAATAATCCATGAATACCTCAATTGTGTCCTTTGCCATGTCAGAGAAGATAGACATCATGCATCATTGAAAGATTATTGGTGAATTACATAACCCAAAGTCATCCTCTTGAAAGAAAATGTGTCATATGGACTAGTAAAAGTGGGCTTCTATTAGTCTTTAGGATTAGTCAAAATTTTCTTGTATCCTGCGTAACTATTAAAAGAACACTACCATTTTCTACTAGTAAGATATTCTAACATATTGTCCATAAAATACATTAGAAAATGATCTTTTTAATTCATGCATTAAGCTTTGTATAATCCATGCACACTAGACACCAATGACCTATCTAATCATAACAGGATCATTCCTTAAATTTTTAGCCATAGTGATTCCACCCTTCTTTGGCATTTATTGAACCGGGCTTACCCATTTGATATCTGTAATAAGGTAAACCACACCTACATCCAACCACTTGATGATCTCCTTCTTAACTATCTCTTGCATAGTTAAATTAATCCTACATTAATGCTAAATACTAGGTGTACAATCTGGCTAGAGTTGGATCTTATAAGTGCAGGTTCTAGGAGAATTACCAATAATGTCAACAATGGACTTTCTAATGGCCCTCTTGGACTTCTACAAAACCAACAATAATGGATAACTTGTCATCCAACCAAATCTCTACTATAATGACAAGAAAAATGTTAATTTCTCCTTAAAAAGCATAACAAAGATAGGATGGGAGAGCTTTGAGCTCCAAGATAGGAGGCTCCTCAATATAAGGCTTGGCCATTGGAGTTTCCCTATTCTTCAAAGTCCAATTCTAATTTTCTTAGAGCATAAGAGTAGGTATCAAACAAGTTAGTACACTCACCATCTCATCATACTCATAATATCATCACCTTTAAAATTCACTATCAAAGTTGTTGGTTCTTCCACACCAAGACAATTTTTAATAAGGACTATCAAGGACTCCTCATCAACCAATTAAAAATTAAGACCAAACACATGTCATTTTTTGATTCACAGATTGACAAACATTGAAAGTCACTTCTTTAAACCAAAACTTCAACTAACCAATTTTTATATCAACTAATGCTCACTCGGTCATGAGGAATGGTCTCCACATAATGATAGGAACCTCATCATATACTTCACAATTAAGGATGACAAAATCATTTGGAAAGATGAATAACTCAACCTTTACCAACACATCATACATAAATTCCACAGGTTTCTTTGTAGTGTGATTCACTGTAAAAAGTTTTATCAAAATTGGTTTGGCTGCTCCCAACCAAATTTCTAATACTACATGTGGTATCTAATTAATACTAGCACTAAGGCACACAAAGACTTTGGAAAATTAAAATCCCCAAAGTTACTCAGAATCATGAATGCTCCAAGATCTTTCTTTTTCTACACAAAAAACTGAGAAGCTATTGCACTACAATGATGCAAATTATAAATAGGCTCAAAAATCACACTCCTATATTTGTCACTAGATTCTTCATAAACCTTTCATATCCATGCATTTTCTCAAGTGCTTCAACTAAAGGAATATTTATAGATAATTGCTTCAGGATCGAGATAAACTTATGGTACTTTCCTTTTTGTCTCTCTTCCTTCATATTTGTGGAAAAGGTGAAGGACTTCATGGAACAGGAGGAAAATCTGTGGGACCTCCTTTTTCTTTCCCTTCTAGCCTCAGTCTATTTATTAGCAACTGGAGATAATATTTCATATGCCTTTCCTAAATAAATTGATTCTCTAATTTGGTTTCCTTATCAATATTAATCATCACAGTCTCAACTCCATCATCAACAACTATTGATATAGAAGGGTCAATAGTCATATTACCACTTTAATAGTTATAACTATGTCGTTATTGTCATTCTTTAGAGTTTGGACAGTATTGCTTAGAAGTGCACCTTTTAGACGTTGGTTTAATGCTATAAAAATTTGACCAAATTGATGCTCAAGTTGCTTAATAGCGATAAAATATGACTCCACTTTTTGACTTATCCCCAAAGTATCTTTTTGAATCTCATTAAGGGTGTCATAAATTTTCTCTACCTCTTTCAACACTTTGGCAAACATTTTTTCTACCCTAGAATTACTCAATTCAGCATCACGACTACCAAGTCAAATGTATAAGCCACTTCGGTCATTCTTATAATCATCCTTCCTCTTCCAATCACCATCTCTACCTCTAATACAATATTTATACACACAACGATTGTAGTTGATGTCTTTGTAGTAGTTTTGAGCTTGATTTCATTGACCACAACACCAAGTATATTAATTAGAACCTGAGCATTTGTCCTGGAAACCTTCCATCTAATCATATAAATATGTTTCCTCCTCAAAATTAGAGTCATTATGTCTAGGAATGTTATTTCAAGAACCAACTATATTTACATTTTCTACCCATATTCCTGTGAACTACATTATAACTATTCTTAACTCGGTTATGATATGGTCTACTTCTTGCGTGATCTCCTATTCTATCCTATTTTGGTAGATGTTCCTATCGTATAAGTACCTTTAGGAATGTCAAAATCTCATAATTGCCAACCCCTATTGGTTTTTATAATTCTATCTAGTATCATTAAAGCCTACTCTTAAGTTAGATACATAAATATACCTCCTATTGTGTCAACTATATCTTTGTCGTTAGCATCTAAATATCTATTGAAATTTGAAGCAAAGTATGATTAGGTATTTTAAGATTTGTAACTTGTTGTAGCTTTTTCTTAAACCTAAACAAAATCTCATATAGTGCTACTGAATGTAGTTTCCTAACATTGTAAATCTTCTCTTTCAACTGCAACATCATAGATAATGGAAAAATCTCTCCAAGAATTATGTCTTCAACTCCTCTAGGTAGTTATTAATCTGCTTGGCAACTTTTTCAACCATAGAATATCTTTACTAGCAAATGAGAAAGGAAACAACCATAGTCTGATAGCATCTTTGGTCACACTAGGTATCTTATAGGAATTGCAGATCCCTATGAAGTTTATTATATATTTGTATTTGTAGTAGAGAGGCTAGTGAATACTCATTTCAATTTCAATAGTTGAATCATTACACTAGTGATGTCAAACTTAGTTCTAGCTGGCAGTGGGGTTGGAACAATAGCACCTATTTCACCTACTTAATCTAAGTCATCATCATTATAACGACGAACATGATGACGGGTGCTCATAACCCCATTCTTTCTTTACCTTTTTTATTCTTCTAATGTAGTCTTGTGAGATGCCTTATATTTTCTAGCTACTTCCTAAGCGACAACTTAGCAGGCTAGTTCCTATCTAAGATATTTTTGTCTATCCTCTTCCTTAGCAAACATTAAGGTTATGGCCTACTCTGGAGTCTCGTGAACTTCTTGATCATGAACTCCTTGATCATCCATTCTCCTCAAGTTTCTCAGTGCTCTTTCAATTTCATGATCAAGATCAAGTGGAATCAGGATATTGACCTTAGTCCTAGTGTTGTGTATTCACCCTAAAAACAATAAAAAAGTAAGCTCATGAAAAAAGACTAACAATTAAATAAATATATTAAATCTAATCCTAAATTGTATTCCGTAGTAATAACACAAAAATTTGATATTGCTCAAATTACATATCACAATCAAGTATAACACAGTCACTGTCAAATATATAATCCAATCGAGTTTAGGGTCAATACCAAAGGGAATATGGCTGGGCACTTAATCAATATGGTTATATAATCTATCAATTATTATTTAAAAAAGGAGGGGTTTTTGAAGTGATCTTTGAAAAATAGTTTGTAACCTAGTAACAAATTGTTGAAGTAAATTGAGTTGTAATCAATAATAGTGAGATACTAAGATTGTGTTCCCCATGATTTCCTAACTCCGTAGGTTCTATGTGCTAATGATCTATCTCGATGCTTAATATGTAGAATCATAAGTTAAGTTCACTTAATCGACTGATTCTTCCTTTTTAGGTGACTAATCCTAGTTACTTATTAAAGTCTCATGAGTTTTACAATCTAACCCTTATCATTAATCCCAGATTAGCTTTCCTGCATCCATGGCTTAAGCTATGAAGTGGAGGTGGGTAGCTCAAAGTCTATATTATTTATTCCATTTTACCATCCATTACTCCTTTTTCCAGGAAAGTAAGAATAAGGTGAGTTCTAATATTTACAACCAGAAATCAATCAATATAAAAGGAATAACAGTACATGTATGCACACCGGTCTAGAACAATTATGTATTTAGAACCATACTTTGTTATTATATCATGGTTTCCACAACCCTTGTTGTGGGGGTTTAGATGCTAATAATTGTATGAACACGACAAAAATTCAGAGAAGAAAACATAACCAAGCACTTATAAAAAGAATAGAATAAAACCACGAATCTCAACAATGATTAATATTTGAATATGTTTAGAAACATTCAAGAACAAGTATATGTGATAATGTTATATAAGGTATGTAAACTTAAATATAATACCTAGTAGGAGTATTTATAGATACAAATGAAATACTATTCTAAACAAAATTGGAAAACAAAGTTAAAAGTGGCAATGAGTCATTGTGTTAGGCTATGACTCATTGTGTGTATCTGTGTCTTGTTGGTTGATTTCATGCTAGCTATTGATTCCTCCTCGCGATGACTCTTAGTGACTCTTGATGGATCATTGCATTGATTGTTGCCGCTGTAGCCAATTTTGTGGACTTTTAGGACTTTAGCTTTTCTTGCTCAAGATGAGTCATGAAATAATTGTCCCGTCTCCTGACGACTAATAGTGTGAACTAATTGTGAATTATTGATTTGCGCATATTCAGGACTGTGGACACTTTCTTTAGGATGATTCATGCCACGACTCATAGTGTGACCCAATGAGTCATTTCCAAGCACAAATACTTAGCCAAATTCAATTCATTTTTTCCATTTACTACCAAGACCTATTTTCTAGAAAAACACTTAAACAAACACATTATATCCACAAATAAACCCAAGTTCTTCTATATTTTATTTATGTTAGAGTAAAAAGTTCCTTGAAGCCACAACACATCAGATTCAAGTAGTCTTATCAAAATATACTTAAAATAAATTCAAGGGTTTGATTTAAATCCCTAAATTTATGAGTAAAACTAAATATTGAAAA
This sequence comes from Capsicum baccatum var. pendulum, assembly GCA_030864225.1. Taxonomy (NCBI): domain Eukaryota; kingdom Viridiplantae; phylum Streptophyta; class Magnoliopsida; order Solanales; family Solanaceae; genus Capsicum; species Capsicum baccatum. Next base: position 167,945,962 of record CM061560.1, read on the forward strand.
ATTCTTTTAGGGAAGAACAAGGTTCCTACAATAAATATTAGCCAAACATACCTTAGCTATTGGAGGATGTTAGAATTTTGGAGAAGAATCTAAGAGATTTCTCCTTCTTGATTTTTGAGAGTAGTGTCTAAAAGCCCTTGTGTTTCTTGGGTTGGGGTGGGAGGTGAAGAATAATACGTAGTTACTCTAAGTGTTTACCTTAGTAAATAAAGGGTTTTAAATATGTATACTAAATATATAAAAGTGATAGGATAAAAATACCCTTCAACAAGCAAAGTGCCAAAGTTTCTGGCCAAAAAATAGCCTTAGCCCACCTTATTGGGAAATGCATTGGTGTCATGACCTGAACTAGGGCCTGGCCATGATGGGTATATCAAGTCCCACGTGGAATGGAGATCACCCCTACACCTAACAAAGTGAAAACAACATTCCCAATTGTAGGATGAATTCTAAAGATATAAAGAGTAGAATCAATAATAAATAATATTTTTATGATCAATATCCAATAACCTGACCAAAACAACCGGCCAACACCACCTAAGTCCACAGTAATCTAATAAAGCTTTTTAAACAAGAACCAAAACTGAGTATCAATAAAGTGTCGGGACATACCCCCGACTATAGCCAAAAATAATTCTAAATAGTCTAAAGTATAAGAGACCAAAACATGAAATATAGTCTTTTGATGCATGAAAGCTAACCACTTCAATGTCAACTCATGTGCAAATCTCGAATCCTAATCACTGAGTAGGATAAGTAGAAGTACGAAATATTTCCTCATCGCGTGGGGATACAACGTTTGAAGATGGTTAGCGGTTGGAGTGATAGCTTGGTACTCAAGGATATCGGATAACATAATGCCATGATCAATAGTTCAAAATCATTCAATGCATATACATATACATATAACACATGCCTGGATAGGGAACAAGGCTTAACACGCATTTTAAATCCTTAGTCTAGATTGTGTAGCACAACCATCATAATATACAAGTAACCTAGGGATATATGGTCCTAGCTCTCCACCAGCTGGTAGGGCCCCAATATGTATGGCTGCACAAATTAGAGGGTATATATATGTACTATGGGGGACTCGAACCTCCCTGCATATTAAGGTGAGACAAGCACCAAATCATGTAATAAGAAGTTGGGGACTCGAACCTCCCAATCATATGAGAATAATAATAATAATAATAAGGGGGACTCAAACCACCAGTCATATAGACCCCCACGTCGGCAGCCACGATTTCCAGTGATGGTGTCTCAGACCTCCTCTTTTATGATTCAGCTACACAACCTTCTTTAAAGCCCAATTAAAACAACTACTACGCAATCCCGTTCATTGAACCACAATACATAATTAGGTATACATTGTTGGTATACTCATACCAACTACACTTGCAAGGTAATATCAACGTGACCAAACAATTTCATTACTTGGGTAATTCATAAAACCTCTTGGTTAAATTATGAAATAGCTTTTGAAAACACAAACCCACAAGGTTCAATTCAACATCATAATGAAATAGTTCAAGAATAGTTAAATTCCCACATTTCTCATAACTAAAAACAACTTCACATTATGGGGTCGGGACAATTATAGTTCAAGAATAGTTAAATTCCCACATTTCTCATAACTAAAAACAACTTCACATTATGGGGTCGGGACAATTATCATTCAAAAGTCATAATTTTTGATAAAATCACAATTCCCAAGTTCATTCATCATACTCATGCACCCACAAGTTCAAAACCATATTTAAAACATGAGTAATAGATAATAAAACCATGGGAAAATAATTAATTGACGATACATGTCAAAACCCTAACTTTTAATCACGTAAATAACCATGAACTTTCATAAAATAGAGATATTAAGTTTATGGGTAAAGTCACATGCCTGAAATATCAAGTTTCACCAAAGGAATTTAATTGTAGAGCCCATAGATGACCAAATTGAGGACAACCTAGCTTGACTTGCTTGAGGGAATTCAGAGGGCCTTTTTGAGTGTTTGAGAAGTTACTTGGATTAGTTTCTGAGTGCTAATGACACCCTAAAGAGGTTATAAGACGTAATTTTTAATATGGATAAGAGGAAAATATCCAGAATGTCCTTAACTTAAAAGCTGAAAAAGTGCCGCCTTTGACTATGGGTCAACCATTAACTCATAGCCACTCCTTATGAATCTTCACCATGAGTCATAACCAAGGAAGAACCAACAAGGTAACATACACTACTGACCTTATTACTCATCCATAGGAATCGTGATGGGACCTACGACTCACAGGGTCCAATTATAGACAATATAGAACCCAAATTAAGGTATATACTGGATACCCTACAATTACACCTAAAAACTCATAACATATCCTTATGACTCTTAGTGAGCGACTCGTACTCAGAGAAGAATCTATCCACAAACTTATATATTTGGTTATGACTCATCCCAATGAATTGTCAGGACATGACTCATAGAGTCCAATCGTAACAAGGGAAGTGAGTACAAAATTCCAGGAAATTTCCAAGGACCAAAAACCTAGGGCATTAAAATTTGCAAGACAATGCTATTGCTAATGCACCACCCTTTGATCAAAATTTTATAGACCCTCTTTTCTAATAACCTCTCAATAAAAGACACTTACCATTTTACTCAAAAACTGAGTTGATCAGTGGTTGGTGGCTTTACAAGCTAGACTTGAATACCTTTATTTTGGTAGATAATGGGACTTGTAAATCTTTATATTCCAGGAGTAATTTATGTTTAAAGTTGACCATAGTAAGAAATTATTAAAAACTTAATGGTAGGAATGCTTTCAACTCAATTTTGTTCTAGAGGTTTCTTATTATCTTAGTTCACATTAAAAACACTTACTACACTTAATAGATTAAAATTTACACCTAAGAATAAATAAAAATTCATTAGATTTTGGGTATAACTACATAAGTGGAATGATTCAAACATTCAACTAAAAGTTTGAGGTTCTACACAACCTCTCCCTAATGTAGTTAGTCTTGATTGGTGTAAAATGAGTTGATTTGGTCAACCTATTAATTATCACCCAAATGGAATCAAAATTTCCTAAAGTTTGAGGTAAACTAACCACGACATTTATAGTAACACACTCCTACTTCCACTTAGGTATAGGCTTACTCTGAGTTATTCCACCAGGTGTCTGGTGCTCATAATTCATTTGCTAATAATTCAACTACTTAGTCACAAAAACTACAATGTCCCTCTTCATCCTAAGCTACTAATTATGCCATTTAAATCATAATACATCTTGGATACACCTAAATAAATAAAATATCTAAAACTATGGACCTCCTTCATGATTAATTGTAATAACCCATACTTTTTTTTAGCTTAATTTAGCTTCTAGTGTGTCAACGGTTATCTTTGAAAGTGTATAACTCTTGATGCATGTGTAATTTTCCATATTTAGAACCTTTAATGTGTATTTAATTGAATTAGCTTTCCAACGATACCAATTTTTTTTAATCCGATACTTGGTTGAGAAGTTATGACGATTTTAGTGAAATAGTAGGGCATTTTGACAGGCAATGCGTTGTGGTGAAGGACAAAATCACAATTATTCGATTCTAGTGAAGCACCATGATTAGACCACATCACGGTGAAGTTCCAGTTCCTATTCATCCCTTTCCATGAGCTCACCGTAATTAGCCTGTATCACTTCAAAATTCCCAATTGGACAGTCACCGTATCGCAGTAGAGTGTAAATTGGCACTCTTCCTTTTCTAGTGGCGTAATACGATTACACTGTCTCATGCCAAAGGATAAAATGGAGATTATCCTTTTTCTAGTAAGCTACCGCGATAGCGGCGCGTTGCGATGTGTGGCAAAGTTGAGATTTTAAATTCCGAGTAAAATTTTAAAAGGGCAATTTAGTCTTTTCCCAACACCCCAAATCGTGAATAACAGAGGATTAAATCTATTCTAAGCCTATTATGCTTACTTTTCATTACATTTCACTCAAAGACACCCTAGAACATCAAACCTTCATCCCCAAGAAATCTAAATTCCACCTTTCTTTTTCCAAGATAGCGCAAAATTAAAGATTCCTAATTTAAAAATATTCAAGAATCAATCTTCAAGATCCCAAATAGGAATTCAAGTTTAAGTTTCTTCATCTAGTCATCAATTAAGGTATTTGAGGTTTTTCAACCAGGATAATCCTTTCATCCTTATGCCCAAAATTAGTTTTTGAAGTAAATTTTATATGAATCTATATGAGTTTTGAATTAGGGTTATGCCCAGTATTGCTATTTGCAAGATTATAAGATTTCAAGTGAATTAGTTGTTGAATTAAATGTCTACATTTGTATTTTTATGTGTATTGCAGAATTTTCCAGATTTAGGATAAGTTTTATGATGATTTGACATGAAATAGATGTATAGGTGATTAGTCCTAGTTAGAATGTTGTTGTTCTAAAAAGATTATTCTTTTAAACTTTCCATGACTTTTTATATTCAAATTTTGAAGAAAGATTTGATCTTTTGATCTCATCTTACATATGAAATCCACTTTATAATTTTAGCTACAGTTTATAATTTGCTCATAAGAAACCTTTCCTTATATTAGTTTTTACAAGTGGATATCCTACCGTATGAGCATACAGATTAAAAAGAGTCATATTTAGCACCGAGTTGGGTATGTTTACATGCCCCAGAACTATGAGCCAACATAGGTAGAAATTATCAAATTATTGCCATTTCTATATGGATGACAGATACAGATGTGATCACTTAGATTAGGTTATACTCCTTGGCAAGAGTATGACACCTCTCCCTAATGTGAGGTTTTCCCATAAGAGAACTAGATGTTGGACACTATGATAGCTCACATAGTGTATGTCGATTAGAAGAACCTCCCTACAAACTACAAATTATAGATTTTGGAACAGAATAATCATAATAGAAAAGCTCTTAGAAACCAAGTGTAAAGGCTCACAACTTTATTCAGATATCATTTTACAAAAGACATTAGCTATAAGATTTTAGATTTCAGTTTACAGATATAAAAGTGAGTCCTTCTACACTTAGACAGCATGATTTAAAGATAGAATACAAGTACATATTTTAGAAACTAAATGTTATGACTCTCTAGATCTATGCAACATGTTTTGCTATTCATGATTATGCTTTTCAATTTTAGATATTCCAGTTTATGTGAATAATCTACATTTAGCATGGATTTTTTTTACAATTTATAATAATATTGAGAAATTGATTTACTTGTGCATTCACCCCCATATACTCAGTACAATCCAGAAGTACTGATCCACATATATGTCTATGTGTTACATTATCTCATAATATAGGTTTAGGTGCCCAGTTTCAGCAGAGTGAGTAATTTTGAGCATCTCTCTCTGCATCCCGATGATTGGTGAGTCCTCAAAGTTTAAGGACATATTTATTTAGTTTTTCATCTTATTAGTATAGATAATTCAGTATTTTTAGATAGTTTGACTCCGTTGGGGGTCTATCCCAGTAACTCTTTAACTATTAGTAGTAGTGGCTTATCAAATTGCTAAATATGATTCAGATTTCCAGTATTGATTGATCAAACTTTTGAGTTTAGTATTTTTTAGACATTACATTCAGATACTTTTAGTTTAGCTCAGACATAATTCTGCATTTTAGCTTTGATTATATTCTATATTTCTCTATTATGAGCTTTAGATTTAGTAGAAGGCTTACAGGGTTAGCTTAAGGTTACTCTTAGTCTTGAGCACCATGTAACGTCTTGAGACCCATTTTCAGGGTGTTACAAACTTGGTATCAGGGCCTAAGGTATAAGAGTCCTAGGGAGTCAGACAAGCTGTATTACGTAGAGTCTTGATCATGGGTATGAAGTGCGCCACATTTATGAGAAAGAGGCTATGTAAAATTTTTAGAAAATCATCTCTTTCTTTCATGACCTATAATACTTACAGTATCTCTATTTGTTTTTTAACTCATGCTATTACGTGAAAGTTGAATATGCCTTCTCGTTGAGCTAACGCCCGTGAAAATGATAGCCAGCTACCCCAGCTTGCTGAACATAAATGAGACTGTATCTCATGCTGAATTTTGGGCTACCTTTCAGGCATTAACCCAAGCTATGACTACCAAACTTTAGGGCAACCATCAGGCGGGAGTCCCATTTCAGCAGAATGGGTATTTAGTAGTAGCCAAAATTTATGACTTAATGAGGATAAATCCACCTGAGTTCTTTGGGTCAAAAGTAGGCAAGGACCCATAACTTTACTTAGGGGAGATTAGGAAGATCACCCAAATTATGCATGTTACTGAGTAAGAGAGTATAGAGTTAACATCTTATAGATTGAAAGATATAACGTATATTGGGTGGTTATGTGGATTATTGGTAGAGGTAAGAATGTAGCTCCTATGAGTTGGTAGGTATTTTAAGATGCATTTATAGAAAGGTTATTTATGCATGAAATGAGAGAGGCTAAGGTAGAGGAGTTTGTGAACCTGAGGCACTGCTCAATAATAGTGAAAGAGTACTACCTTAAGTTCAACCAGTTGTATAAGTATGCCCCTGATATGTGACCCTGGGGTGAGTATGAGTAAGTTTGTTACTGGAGTAGCTAATTTTGTAGTCAAGAAGTATAGGACTGCCATGATTATTAGGATATAGATCTTGCTAGGTTGATGATTCATACTCAATAGATTGAGGCAAAAAAGTTAAAAGAGAGAGAAAGAGAGGAAATAAGAAGGCTAAAACTAGGAAGTTTAAGTATGGCCAGATAAAGTTTGGAGGGGGAAATCATTCAAAGTTTCATAATCTTTCATCTATGCCAGCGCCATCTTCAGCCAGTGCTTTCACCCCCAGATGGTAAAAATCATCTTAGTGAGTGCTTCTTGGGACATAAAGGTTTTTATGGTTGTGGTAATTTAGGCCATAGAATCAAAAAGTGTCCGCACGCTAGGCAGGGAAACAGATAAGTTCATCCCCAAACTCAGGCTAGTAGTACGTCAACTCCTCTAGGTCGCCCAGTCCCTCCTCAGGGTGCATCATCTAATATCGGTGGCAATTAATTCCAAAATTCATATTATGCTTTACCATTCCATCAAGAGCGAAAGGATTCACCAGATATTGTTATTGGTATGCTTCGTGTCTTTAATTACGATGTTTATGTGTTGTTAGACCCTGGGTGGAATTTCTCTTATGTGACCCCCCCTAGTTGCAGTAAATTTTGAAATAGGTCCTGAAAAGATCCCTAAGCCCTTATTGGTTTCTGCCCTAGTGGGTGAGTTAGTTATTTCTAAATAAATCTATAGAGAGTGTCCTATCACTGTCCTTTATAAAATCATGTTAGAAGATTTAATAGAGTTAGATAAGGTTGACTTTGACCTTATTCTTGATATGGATTGGCTCCATTCCTATTATGCATCCATAGATTGTTGTACTCGAGTGGTAAAGTTTCAGTTTCCAGATGAGCTAGTCTTTTAGTGGGATGGTAATTTAGTGTCTACCAAGAGTCATTTCATATCCTATAGTAAAGCCATAATGTTGATCTCGAAAGGGTGTATCTATCATCTAGTTCGAGTCAAAGTCACTATGTTTGAGACTCCAATAGTTTAGTCAGTTCATGTAGTCAATGAGTTTCCTGAGATTTTTCCCAAAGATTTGACTAGGGTAGCTCCCAATAGGGAAATAGAATTTAGTATAGACCTTCTTCCAGATACTCAGCCCATCTCCATTCCTCCATATTGTATGGCTCCAACCGAGCTTAAAGGGTTAAAAGATCAACTTAAATATATATTAAATAAAGGTTTCATAAGGCCCAGTGTCTCTACATGGGGCACTCCTGTCCTATTCATTCGAAAGAAAGATGGTTCTTTGTGAATGTGCATCAACTATCATCATCTAAATAAAGTCACAGTACAAAAAAAATATCCTCTTCCTAAGATTGATGACTTATTTGACTAGCTCCAAGTTTCAAGTTATTTCTTCAAAATAAACCGTAGATCCGACTTTCATCAGCTTAGAGTAAATGAATGTGATATTTCAAAAATAACTTTCAGAACCCTTTATGGTCATTTTGAGTTTCTAGTCATGTCCTTCGGACTAACAAATGCCTAGTAGCCTTCATGGACTTGATGAACAGAGTGCTCAAATAGTATTTAGACATATTTGTCATAGTCTTTATCTATGATATTCTTGTCTATTCTCATAGTGAGAATGATCATGCAGACCACCTTGGAATTGCGTTGCAAACTCTTAGGAATTACCAGTTGTTTTCTAAATTCAACAAATGTGAATTTTGTCTAAGATTAGTAGCTTTTCTCTATCATATTATTTCCAGTAATGGCATTAGACTTGATCCCCAAAAGATAAAAACAATAAGAAACTGGCCTAGACCTATCTCTCTATCAGAAATTCAAAGTTTTTTGGGTTTAGCTAGCTATTGTAGATGCTTTGTTGAGGATTTTTCTTCTATTACATCCCCTATGTCTAGATTAACTTAGAAGAAGGTTAAGTTTTAGTGGTCAGATTCTTGTGAGAAGAGTTTTCAGGAGTTGAAGACTCGACTCACTTCAGCCTCAATTTTAGCGCTACCTAATGGTGTAGATGGTTTTTTTTTTGTGTATTGTTATACCTCTAGACTCAGTCGGGGTTGTGTTTTGATGCAGAGAGGTAAGGGTATATCCTATGCCTCTAGACATCTTAAGACTCACAAAAAGAACTATCCTACCCATGACCTTGAGTTAGCTGCTGTTGTGTTTGCATTGAAAATCTAGAGGCACTATCTCTATGGGCTGCATGTTGATGTGTTTACGGATAACGAAAGTTTGCAGTATGTGTTTACTCAGAGGGAGTTAAACCTTCGTCAGAGAAGGTCATTAGAATTGTTGAAAGATTATGATATAAGTGTGTTGTATTATCCAAGAAAGGCCAATGTAGTGGTAGACGCTCTTAGTAGATTGTCTATGGGCAGTGTTGCTCATGTGGAGAATGATAAGAGAGAACTAGTTTGGGAAGTTCACCGATTAGCTAGAATGGGTGTGAAGTTAATTGAATTAGCTTAAGATAACATTTGGGTTAAGAGTAGTTCAGAATCTTCTCTAGTGTCTGAAGTGAAAGAGAAACAGGATAAGGATCCTAGTTTGGTCAAACTGAAGGGGTCAGTTAAAGACTAAAAGGTAGAGGTTTTCTCCAAAGGAGGAGATGATGTGTTAAGATACCAGATTAGACTATGTATGCCATATGTTGATCATTTAAGGCAGCAGATTATGGCAGAAATGCATGGTGCACATTATTCTATTCATCTGGGAGCCACAAAGATATACCGTGAATTGCAGGAAGTCCATTGGTGGAGTGGTATGAAGAGAGATATTACATAATTTGTAGCCAAGTGTGCAACTTATCAATAGGTTAAGGTTGAGCACCAAAGACCTGGTGGCACTTTGTAGGAGTTCGGTATTCCTACTTGGAAGTGGAAAGAAATAAATATGGACTTTGTGACCGGACTACCCTATTCGCGTCGACAGCATAATTCGATATGGGTTATTATAAATAGATTGACCAAATAAGATCTATTCATGCCAGTTCACATATCCTACACAGCTGAAGATTATGCTAAGTTGTACATTAGAGAGTTGTTTTGGTTGCATGGATTTCCCTTGTCCATCATCTCAGATAGGGGTACTTAGTTTACTTCTCAGTTTTGGAAATCTTTCAGAAGGGTCTTGGTACCCAAGTTCATCTCATTTCAGCTTTTCATCCGCAGATAGATGGTAAGGTAGAGAGAACTATTTAGACATTAGAGGATATGTTGAGGGCATGTGTTCTTAATTTCTAAGGCAGTTGGTATGACCACTTTCCATTGATAGAGTTTGCCTACAATAACAGTTACCATTCTAGTATTTAGATAGCCCCGTTTGAAGCTCTTTAAGGGCGAAGTTATAGATCACCAGTTGGTTGGTTCGAAATGGGTAAGGCCCCTTTGATTGGGCCAGATATGGTGTTTGAAGCCATGGAGAAAGTTTAGTTGATTTGAGAGAGATTGCAAGCATCCCAGAGTCATAAAAAATCTTATGCAGACATAAAAAGGCGAGATCTTGAGTTTGAAGTAGATGATCTTGTGTATTTGAAAGTTTCACCCATGAAGGGGTGAAGAGATTCGGCCAAAAAGGGAAGCTTAGTCCTCTGTATGTAGGCCCCTACAAGATTTTAAGTCATGTGGGGAAGGTAGCGTATGAGCTTGAGATACGTGTAGACTTGTCATCAGTTCATCGAGTGTTCCATGTGTCCTTATTGAAGAAGTCCATGGATGATTCAACTGTTGTAATCCCTTTCGAAATCATAGATATTTAGAATAACCATTCATATGAAAAAGTTCTAGTAGGGATTCTTGATATCAGATCCGTGGACTAAGGAATAAAGAAGTTCCCTTGGTCAAAGTTCTATGGTAAAATCAGTCCGTTGAGGGTGCTACTTGGAAATCAAAAGCAGACATGCGTACTAAGTATCCTTACCTTTTCTCCATGAACTCAGATTCAACTGAAGGTAACAGTCCTCCTTAATTTAGTTCTTTTCCAATCTCAGATTCAGCTATATAGTTATCTTCATATCAATTCATGCACTTGCAGATTATTCAGTCACTCAGTATGTTTTAGATTTAGTTGTGCAATTTGTTTCAAGTTGTGCATGCCAGCATATAGCCTCAGTTCATAAGTATCTTTAGTTTAATTAGTCTCATTCGAGGATGAATGTTCCCAAGGGGGAGATTTTGTAATACCCCGTACTTTTTCCAAGCTCAATTTAGCTTCTAGTGTGTCAAGGATTAGCTTTGAAAGTGTATAACTCTTGATGCATGTGGAATTTTCCAACTTTATATCCTTCAATGTTTAGATAATTGAATTAGCTTTCCAACGATACAAATATTTCCTTAATCCGATTCTCGATTGAGAAGTTATGGTGATTTTAGTGAAAATAGTAGGGCTTTTCGACTGGCACTGCGACACGGTGAAGGACAAAATTGCAATTGTCCGATTCTAGAGAATTACGGCAATTGGCCCACGTCACGGTGAAGTTTTAGTTCCCATTCATCCCTTTCCAGTAGCTCACCATGATTAGCCTGTATCGCACCAAAATTCTCAATTAGATAGTCACCGCATCATGATGGAGTGCAAAATGGCACTCGTCCTTTTCCAGTGGCACAATGTAATTACACCGCATCACTCCAAAGGCCAAAATAGAGATCTTCCTTTTTCTAGTAAAGCCCCCGCGATAGCGGCACATCGTGGTGGGTGGCAAAGTCGGGATTTCCTGTTTTGAGTAAAATTTTAAATGGGGAATTTAGTCTTTTTCAAATCCCTCAAATCGTGAATAACAGTGGATTAAACCTATTCTAAGCCTATTATGCTCACTTTTCATCAACTTCATCTCAAAGAAACCCTAGAACATCAAACCATAATCCCCAAGAAATACAAATTCCACCATTCTTTTTCCAATATAGCTCAAAATTAAAGATTCCCAATTCAAGAATATTCAAGAATCAATCTTCAGGAGTACAAAAAGGAATTCAAGTTTAAGTTTCTTAATCTTGTCATTAGTTAGGTATGTGGAGTTTTTCAACAAGGATAATCCTTTCATCCTTGTGCCCAAAATTAGTTTTTGAAGTAAATTTTATATGAATCGATATGAGTTTTAAATTAGGGTTATGCCCAATATTGCTATTTACTAGATTATGAGATTTCAAGTGAATTAGATGTTCAATTGCATGTCTACTTTCATATTTTTATGCATATTACAGAAATTTCTAGATTTAGACTTAAATTATCAATATTTTCATTACTTAGAATCAATATTTTCATTACTTAGCATGAGTTTTATAATGATTTGACATGAAATGGATGCATGGGTTATTATCCCTAGCTTGAATGTTGTTGTTTCAATAAGATTATGCTTTTAAGCATCCCATGACTTGTTATATTCAAATTTTGAACAAAGATTTGATCTTTTTATCTCAGCTTAGATATGAATCAACTTTACAGATTTAGCTACAGTTTATGTTAAATAAATTTACAAGAGGTTTTCATTGTAAACCATTAGATTAGTTTTTAAAAGTGGATTTTCTACGGAATGAGCATACAGATTAAAGGGAGTAGTATTTAGCACTGAGTTAGATTTGTTTACATGCCCCAGAACTACGATCCAACGTAGGTATAGTTATCAGATTATTGGATATTTCTATATGGATGACAGATACAGATGTGATGACTTAAATTAGGTTATACTCCTAGGCAAGGGTCTGACACCTCTTCCCAACATGATGCTTTCCCATAAGGGAACTAGACGTTGGACACTATGATAGACCATATAGTGTATGTTAGTTAGAAGAGTCTCCCTACAGAATACAAATTATAGATTTTAGGATAGAATAATTATAACAGAAAAGCTCTTAGAAACTAAGTGTAAAGACTCACAACTTTATTCAGATATCATTTTACAAAAGATATTAGCTGTGAGACTTCAAATTTCAGTTTATAGATGTAGAATTGAGTCCTACACTTAGAAAACACGATTTAAAGATAGAATACAAGTATAAATTTTAGAAACTAAATGTTATGACTCACCAAATCTATGCAATATGTTTTGCTATTCATGATTATGGTTTTCAGTTTTCAGATTTTCCAGCTTATGTGAGTCATCTAATTTAGCATGCATTCTTTTACAAATTTATAATAATATTTAGTTATTGATTTACTTGTTCATTCACCCCCATACACTCAGTACAATCTAGAAGTACTGATCCACATATACGTCTATGTGCTACATTGTCTTATAATATAGGTTCAGGTGCCCAGTTTCAGCAGCGTGAGTGATTTCGAGCATCTCTATCTACATCCCGATAATTGCTGATTCCTTAAAGTTTAAGGATACAGTTATTTAGTTTTTCAGCTTATTAGTATAGATGATTCAGTATTTCAGATAGTTTGAGTCAGCTGGGGGTTTATTCCAGTGACTCTCTAATTATTAGTAGTAGAGGCTTGTTAGATTGCTAAATATGATTCAGATTTCTAGTATTAATTGATCATACTCTTGAGTTTTGTATTTTCATACATTATATTCAGATAATTTTAGTTTAGCTCGGACAAAATTCTGCATTTTATCTTTAATTATATGTCTATATTTCTCTATTATGGGCTTCAAATTTAGTACAAGTCTTACAGGGATAGCTTAAGCCTACTCGTAGTCTTGAAAACTGTGTGATGTCTCGGGACCTGTTTATAGGGTGTTACATCTATCTAGTGAAGTTACCAAATCAAGCAACATAAATTCGACCCTTAATCCTCAAAACACTCTCTTTGTTAAGAACTATTTCCTTAGATTCACCTTTCTACACCTTTTCTCAAATTATGCACAACTTCTCATCTTCAAAATTCATCCTTAATTTTCTCCATCAAAAGTCACCCTGCCTTAGCATAAGTAAAAAATCTTGCATGGTCAAAAATGATAATTCTCATAAGCTATTGTCAAACCTCAAAATGTCCATAGCCAAAGGTCGCTCCGTAAGCTAACAATAAAACAAGAATACCTATACTCACAACCTTCACCCTCAAGGTATCCACCACTACATTGGCATTACATAGGTGTACATAATAGTCATGCTATTGTCATTCAAAAACTCCAACCACTTACACTATCTTAAATTTAGATCCTTCTGGTTGAATATGTACTACAGGCTTCAATAATTGGTAAACACTTCGCAATTAACTCCATACACATAGTGCCTCTATAAAGTAGAAGAAAATTATTATTGTTGCTCACTATAATTCATGACTGGGTAGTTATTCTCATACATATTCAACTAGCTTGAAGAATTGGATATAACCTTCCCTCTCTACATAAAAAATCATCCAAGGCCAATACTAGAAGTATAATAATTCATGGTAAAACTTTTATCTTCTATAAGTAAGGTCATGATAGGTGTTGAATTTAATAAATCCTTGAGCTTTTGGGTCTTATCTCAAACTTATCTGACCACTGAATAGCAACATTTTTGTGATTCAACCTAGTCAAAGGAGCTATAATAGTAAACAAACCCTCCATGAAACATCTGTAGTACCCAACCAAACTAATAAAACTTTGAATATCAATATGTAAAGTTGGCCTTGTCCAATCTTGGACTACCTCAATTTTGGGAGGTTGGGTCAGCACATAATACCCTCCTTGGATAATACATGTTCCATGTCATTAAACAAAGCCAAAACTCATACTTAAAAAACTTAGCATATAATCGCTCATCCTCAACTTAGGAAGCACAATCCTCAAATATTGCACACATTTCTCCTTACTCTTGAAATTATCCAAAATATCATTAATGAACACAACAATGAAAAAAGTGAGGTAATGCTAAAACTCACCATTCATTAACTTTATGAATATGCATACATTAATCAGCTGCTGTAACCAAATGCATACATAAGTGTATATGGACATACAAGTAATACAAAATTAGAATCCAGATATCATACTTAAGGTATTTAATAGATTGATTATCTAGTTTATATCTATATTTATTCTATTTAGTATGTAATAAGAAAATTTAGATTGTTTTTTGTGTTCTGAATATAAATAAAACAAGTTTGAGACTAGTCATAGATTTGTACTTCTAAATTCGTATTAGAGAGAGGATATAGGGTCAAGGTATTCTTGTGATGTAGTTGTGTTATTAAATCATTTGTTAAATTGAATTTTAGATTTTAACCATATTGAATATTTTGCCAATAACTCTAGGCCTGCTCGACTATTTCAAACACCATATTCCTATGGTTGTTGGTTGACAGTAACGTATATATGATTTCTCTTCTGTATCAACTGAAAACGGCTTATAAATATATTTCTATCTATGTCAGTGAATCATTTATCCTTCCCTATAAAGTTCACAATCAAGCCCTACCTTTTCTTATTGTGTATGAAATTTCCTATTCCTAGTCTAATGTACGCATCATAGATATTGTTGTTACTTGAATAATTAAGATTTTGAGAAAATAAATAATACAATAATGGATATCTATATTAAACAAAATGATAATCAAATATCAACTTTCATGCCTTAATGAAAATCCTATATATTATGAGTTTAGATACTCATAAATTGATTATAAGAAAATAATTTCATGAATAACTAGCATCGTAATGATTAAACAATGGAAACATACAGTAAAATCCTTATGAAACTTGTCTTCCTCTCTTCTTTGAGTTTCTAGGCTTGAATAATGATTAAAAACACTTAAAGAGGGTATATAGTGCCCCAAAAGGTTTTAAATAAGTCTTCCCTTTAAAAATAAAACCGGGAAAAATTCGGCCTAAAAATTGTACTACAGCAAGGCCACTATCCCCGCCGTGGGCCAATTTTCTAGAAAATTTGAAAAAACATTTAGGGGCTAGTTTATACTAAGGCAACCCCCTGGTTGACACCCTAGACATTTCCTTGGTGTTGAATTCATTTCTTTTCCTCATTTAACATCCTTAAACTCCCATCTTGATCCTACACCTTTGAACTTATTCTGAATCAACATATTTGGCTCCTACTCATACTTTAAAACTTAATTATTCTCAATTTAAGCTTGGAATCCTTCAACATATAATGTAATTACAATTCATATCAAATAAGCTCAAAATACTAATCAAAAAGAACAAATGTGACACCAATGATAATATAAATGTATGACTTTTAGCCTTTCATCACCACCCCATACTTAAACCTTTGTTCATTGTCAATTAAGCTATACACTCATGACTTAGACTGTACTATAAACTACACTAGTTGAGTAAGTATACTCAAACTAAGACTACAACAACTATAATAGATGCCAAGTTCTTATACAGATGCTTCATTTTTTCAACATATTCAAAACTCATAAACAATTACTTCAAGGCAAACTAGCCTCAAGAATTGACTCTATGATATTAGTAAATATTAATAAGTCACTTAATCAAGAGACCAAAAATTTAACTTATCTTTCGTCAATCATGTACCCTCATTACAACAGAGTTATCCATATTCACTCACAAATACATACAATATCACATATATGGGTATAAGAATAGTATTACACTTACACTCACAAAAAATTTCACATGTAACGTAAGATGAACTATGTGGTTGGAATTAGTGTATTAATTTTCTAGTACAAAAACTCCAACTTTAATTTCAAGTAGGTCTTAGGATAAGGGTTAGGTAGGTATTTTGGATAATATAGTTACTATCTTCTTTAAGCACTCTAATACATCAAAATTCATTTTTTTCTACTCATTGTTCAATTAACTAGCTCTTCTCATACCTATCTTATCCAACTAGAGTTGGGGTTGAATCCACAAGAAGCGAATTATAGGCTTCAAATCTTATGGGTGTCCTAGTTACTACAAGTTTACCCAGAATGATAACAAAAAAGACATGTAAAATAAAATAATGGCATTTTGATTTGGAGATGGTTTATCAACTAACAAAGCACGGATATAACACTTTTTATTTAAGATTAAGAATAGAGAGGGTCTTGGGATAATGTCTACCTAAAGGCAAAGTGTATGGGTAAATAATGGTTTGGCATGAGTTTTAGTTATTGATCTAAGGATAGGCTAGGTCGAAAGTCATTGTAGTCAATCTTTCAATAAAACTACAACAATTTCAACCATTGGATCTTTCGATCACCTAACAAGTGTGAAATTTGTAATCACCCAACACCTCAATCAAATATCCTTATTTCTAGGATGATGCTCTTGACATGGCTTATACTCCCATCACACTTATTTTTAAGATTGTAAAAGGTAGTAAACCATAGACTTAATTGTCCATCATTACTTTGTACCCTTATAACCCTCTTTCAAGGATGTTATGGGTTACCTTAAGTTCACCTTAATCTCTCTTTCAAGGATGACAAAGGGTTTTTACAGTTTGGGGTTTTCACCCATCAAACCCATTTAAAGATTTGGGGTTTTCACACATCAAATTCCAACTAATAAGCTTAAGCAATGGTGGAATCCAAACTCAACAACTAAAAATCATGCAAACATAACAACATCCACACACAAATACACTTTAGTTCAACATAATCCCAAGACTAAATTACTTAGCTACTCATGAATAAAGTAAAGAGAAATATACCATAAGAATTATCCAAAACATTCATTCTTCACAAAATCACTAAGAAATTTAACCTCCAAGAGTAGTTACACACTTTCCCAATTAGGGTTTTCTTCTTTTAAATAAAAAATAGTTATGAGGTAAGCAATACCTAAAGAACAAAGGGTTTTCGCTTATATATGGTTTGGGATTTGTATAAGTTTTTTTACAGATCTAACCCTGGGTAATTCCCGCTGAACTGCGATCACACAAGACTATCCATGACCATAGAAATGTGAGGCTGATGTAGTCACAGTAACTGAGGCTGATGTGGTCTAGGTCTTCAACTCCACTCTTCTTTGCTCTTTTTGTATTATTTTCATCTTCAATCCATATCTTTTGATCTCCTCAACTTTATGCCTATAAAGGGTGGATATTAGTGCATTTTATCACCAATATGTCTCATTTATTCATTCAAAATAAGGTAATGCACACAAATATTTAGTGATAATGAGTGGTAAAATCACCACTCATCAACACCCCCAACTTAAGACCTTGATTATCCTCAAGAAACACTATCCCTTATTATGAGACAATTTCATCTGTACACTCTCATTCTATCACTCAGTGATCATGATAAATTTAACTTGATTGCTACCACCAAAAGCTTTTCACACATGGGCAAATAAGCTTTTAATGACTCCCCTCATTATAAAAAGAAATAGTGAAGGATGCACTAGACTTCAAGGAGCAACCATGTAACAACAACTAACACTCTAAAAATGACTCACATGTTGACTAAAATCATGCTATACTTTCATTTATATCATAGTACGGAAGATTACAAGATCACCCACCTCAACTAGTTCATATGCCTCCTCACAAGAAAGAAAAAAATTCACACACCTAGTTACCAATCATGCAACAAGGAATTTTAAGTGAAAACACTCACTCTCTCAAGAAATTCTCCATGTTAACAAGTATCATTCTATAGGCTTGCCCCTATTTTCAATCACCACTACAATGACTACACTTTGTTGGGAATAAAAAATGGTTTTTTGAGCTTGTAATATAGGTTTAAGGTAGGGTAGGATATCAACTTAGGACATTAAGGATAAACCCTCTTTGTACTTCTACATCATGCTTTCTTGACTTTTTGCTACTCGTCCCTTTTTTTTTCTTTCACTATTTTGCCTATTTTTGCCATTTCTTGGTTTTCCCACTCTCCTTTTTTCTCTTATCTTGATATTTTGTGCCTAGATAATGCCTTTCTTTCCTTCAGGGGATCTTTTATTTCTTCAAATCAAAATGCTTTATTTTCTTAAGCTCGTTGGCATCTTCTTATAGTTTCATTGCCCAACTACACTCTTTCGATTTCCACCACCTCCATCTTAGGATTTTAGCCTCAACTTGCATTCTTAGGTTCAAGGAGGGTAAGGTTCAAAAGAGGATAAATAGAAGGGTCATGGCTTGTAATACATTTGCCAAAGAAAAGTCCAACGGCTCAAAGAGGGTGACTAGGGATAACTTCTATGTATTGGGTGGCTTTTTAAGCTAATATGTGTTCCCAAAATCACAAGATGTCCTATGATCATTGTATCAACTAAGCACAATAAAAATTTAGCTTTGAAAGACTAAAGGGGCCAGTTCTAGATGGTACAAGTACACAGAGACATAGATAATTAAGATCACACACATGGCATGCGAATGTTGTAAAGGGGGTTCAATTTTTCTACCCGCTCGAGACAAAGATGGAATATTCACTTTTTCTCAAAGTCAATTTTCGGAGCCATAGAAAGAGGGAAAGTTTCATCACGAGGTTGCTCATGTCCATACCATCAAATTTTGCAAAATTTTTGGACGAAGAGGGTTGTTTTCTTTTGTATCTGCATCCGCACCACACATAAATTGCTAGTCATGGCAATAACCCAACCTATAGTCTCACATTGCGAACTACAGTGCGGGCGAACCACCCACATAATTACTCAGTCTTCAATAATGTGTATGAATGCGATCCTAAATCATTGATGCTATAGGTATGTAGACTTCTCTTGGATTTCATGGTCTCGGTGCCACGGGTACCCAGACTTCCCCTGTACCTATGGTTAGAAAACCAATCATAACAAAAAATATTGTCTAAAAAACTAAAGTAAAGTAACAAAACCAAAACAAAGTCACTGGTCCATGCAAATGTGGGCATCATCAGAGTGCCCAAATACTACAACCCATATAAAAATATGAATTATCAAAAAGAGCAGAAAGGTATGCAGAAATACCAATAATATAGGCCCAAATTAAATGAATAAGAAGACACCCCCAAATTAAAAGGTAGCAGTACCCCCACTATATAAATAGTCAAGGAAAAAAGAGATAAGGGTTCTCTCTAGAACTGCATCAAGGATTGCTATCATTGTCGGAATCTGCATCATCACCATCCTCCCCAAGATTAGATCAATTTTGCCGTCGAAAACTTAAAAAAGAGTGTGTAGAAAATAAGAGGGAAATTAGGGGATAAATGGCCAGAATAACTGCGATTGTGAGCACACGGGTGACCGTATTCATGCCTGGGTGCCGCGATTGCGGTAACTGAGAGCACTTCTGCTCCCCAATTTTACCCTGTTCAGCTCTTTTTTCCATTTTACACCTATTTGGTCCCTGTTCAGTTTGTGATGCACATTTATGCCTACTTACCCTTTTCAAAACTTAACTAATACACTCAATAGTGACACACTTGCTTGAGTTATTCATATGCAAAACCAAGCATTAACACTATAGAACATAAAAACAAGGATACATGCAACTTTTATGGCATTTTTGGGTTGCCTCCCACATAGCTCCTTAGTTATCATTGTGGTACAACGTTGTTCTTTCTCAATTTTCAAGGGGTTCAACACGTCCCCACTTACCAACCTCTTCATCACCAATTTGTTTTATTTTCATTTTTGTCATTTTTTTCTTACCTTTTTTATTTTGACTTTAGTATAACTCTTCCGCTGTCTTCTTACTCCTTGCACATATTGCCAAGATTTGGTCATTGCTTTTTGGATTGGCAATTTTATCACTAAAGAAACTGCTTCTAGGCTTAGCATCTAGTCGTACAAAGATTTGTCCAATTAGAATCTCAAATTTCTTAATAGAAGTGGAGTGAGACACTACGATTTTGAAGTGTTGAGAGAAATCCCCTTTCAATTTATGAACCATTTTATCCGTACCTTCTACTCTATTAAAGATTCTTTCTAGCACATCTTCGGTCCTAAATTTTGTTGGATCAATTGGAATTGACTCTTTGTTATAACCTCAGTCATGGTGGGGCATAAAAAGGCAATAAGAATGTTCGCGGTCTCCAGAAAATTGACCACCATTTTGATTCATCCAACCTTGATTTTTACCTCACCGTAGATTGGCTGAGTGAAAATCCTTCGAATGGTTTGGAAATATTCGATGTCTTCATCCAAATGTTTAGCTTCCTCACTATAGGTCCTAAATGCTATGGCATTTTCTATTTCCACATATGCATCCATAACATATTTGGTTAGGAACTCAATTCGGGTCAAAATATTTAGTCTTATCTTGGTCCTCATCCTGCTTCCTATGTTCTACATTGACCAAGGGTATGGAGGGAGAGCTATTAAAAACTTCGGTGCCATGGGTATGCCATTCCTAATTTTTTTTAGTCACCACTCTCAACAATTTTGTAGCCACATAGAAATGCAAGCTTAAGAGAGAACCTTTCATCGCTTTGTTCACCATAGATTGGTTCCAAGGTTCTAGCACCCGGTAGAAGATTTGGAGAAGTATCTTACCTAGGACCTCGTGGTTTTGGCATTTGGATAACTTTATATTAAACTACTCCCATACTTCATTAAGTGGCTCCCCACTTCTTTTTCTAAAGCAGACTATCTCGCCTCTTGTGTGGCACACCTTGGGGGAAATAGAGTATTAACCCAAAAACATCTTTGTAAGCTCGTTCTACAAAGTTAGAAGCACTAGAGAGTCAATGGTACCACAACAATGCTTCCCCTGTAGTGTGCTGTGACTGCATTCTGTTGACCATCTTGACTGACTGCGACTGCGTATTAAGGACCGCGGGTGAGGTAACTGAGGCTGATGTTGTCCAGGTGTTCAGCTGCATTCTTCTTTGCTCCCTTTGTATCATTTTCAGCTTCAATCCACATTTTTTGATCTTCTCAACTCTATGCCTGCAAAGAGTGGATATTAGTGCATGTTATTACCAATATGTCTCTTTCATTCATTCAAAACAAGGTAATGTTCTCAAATGTTTAGTGAGAATGAGTTAAAAAATCACCACTCATCAACCACCCGTTCGCACCTAACCAAACAACATAATATTCCTGTCGTTGGATAAATTTCAAACATATAGCAAGATAGCATGTGACAAGCTTAAGGAAAATACAAAACATGTCTATCACTAACGAATGGCAACCAACCAAGACCAACATTGCCCAATATCGATAGTAATCCAAAAAAAAGCCTTCTAAACAAAGATCCAAAACCACTCTTGGTTGGGACATGTCCCAGACTCTGACAGATGACAATGAGAATGAAAACTATAATGTTAATGGTCACGAAAGTAATTATCAACTCAAAACTACGAATGAAAGCTTGTGAAATGCCTAACCCTTTAGGGGGATGAAAGCTCACCACTTCACCACAACTCAAGTAACTGAGCCGACCAACCTAACTCTGCACAAGAAAAGTGAAAGTAGCTCCGATGCTTACAATGCATGTGGATACAACGTTTAGAGATAGTTATTGGGGTGAACACTTGCATGTAACTCAGGGATAAATATAACATAATGCCATGATCAACAGTTGAAAAATCATTCAAAACCAATGCAGATAATCAAATGCATATATATATATATATGCATATATATATATATATATATCACATGGGTATATATATACATATTTATATGTATATATATATCACATGTAGGAATAGGGAACAAGGATGAACATGCTCTTTAAAACTTTAGCCTAGATTGTGTAGCTCAACCATCATAACATACGAAGGAACCCAGAGACTATATGGGCAAGCTCTCCCCTACTGGTAGGGCCATAATGCATGTGGCTACATGAATCAAAGGGTATGCATATACACTATGGGGGACTCGAACCTCCCTACATATAAATTTAACACGAGTACCCAATCATGTAATAAGATGTGGGGGACTCAAACCTACCAATCATATGATAATAATATTAAGTGGGACTTGAATCTCTCAGTCATATATACCCCGGTGCTAGCAACCACGATTTCTAGTGTGGGTCCCTCAGGACCACCACTTTTATGACTCAGCTACATAATCCTCGTTAAAGCCCAATTAAAAATATTTATCACACAATCCCATTCATTGAACCACAATACACAATTAGGCATATATTATTGTTATTTTCATACCAATTACACTTGCAAAATAACATCAACATGCCACACCAATGATCATCACTTGAACAATTCATAACCCCCTTAGTTCAATTATAAATCATTTTTCTTCATAAACCTTTTTTATTATGCAATAGTTTAAGAATATTTCAAATTCTCACATTTTTCATAACTAAAATCAATTTCACATTATAGGGTTGGCGTCATAACCACTTCAAAAGTCACAAGTTTGGGAAATTAGAATCCCTAGTTCATTCACCATTCCCATGCATCAAATTGACTTTAAAACCACTATTTAAACATAACCCATATAGGGAAAAACATGAAACATCACATAAACAATAGTTGACAAAAACCCTCAACCTAGGTTTTCAAAATCAACACCAATATCCCATGAAGAATACTTTAAACCTTATGATTTTATAAAATTAACAATGAGGGAAGAGTAACATGCCTGAAATACCAAGTTTCATGGAAGACATTCAACCCTGGAGCCCTTGGATGACCTGCTTCTTAGAAACCCTAAGTATGATTGCTTGAGAGAATTTGATAGAGCCTTTTGAGTGTTTGAGTACGTTAAGGATAAAAAATAACCCCCTTAAGTGCTTTATGGACGTGGGGTTTTAATTGGGTAAGGAGAGCATGTCCAAAGTGCCCAATAAAAAAACCAAAATTTATTCGTCATTGACTATGGGTCACTATGCAATTCATAAGGGTACATTACGACTCACCATAAGGAGTCGTAGTCAAGATAGAACCACCAAGGCCCTATACTGATCTAGCTATGATTTATACCATCAAATCGTAACCACACTTAATGACTCATAACAACTTCTCGTACTCAAGACAAAATCAATTTTAGTGTGACACACTGGATACCCTACAATTGGGATATAACAAATAGACATGAGTCTTTATGACTTGTGGCCTCTAGTCGTAATAAAAATAGTGTCTTGGGCTAAACTTTTTGGACACCTTATGACTTGGTCCTGAAGACCAATAAGAAATCTTGATGACTAGTTGAGAGCCACTCATACTCATAGCAGAATACTAAGCCACTTATTTTGATTAAGTTTTAACCGAGTACCTTTGACCCGTCAAGACCCCCTATGACTTATCGTAGGAGTCATAGTTAGGAAAGTAAGGATAAAAGTTCAAAAAGTTTTAAAGGACAAAAAACTAAGGGCATTAAATACCACTTAGGATTATTCATCCTCGAATGATAGGACAAGGCATTTATTAATATGATCTGACTCCAAACACAATCACATTTACCTTTAACAAAGACAAAAAACCAAGATGTTAAGGAGAACACATACCTCAAGCACGATTATCTAGAATGAGAAACAAGAACGGATACTTGGACTTCATGTTCTATTTGGATTCCTGAGTAGCTTCCTCAACCTTTTGGTTCCTCCAAAGAATCTTTATCGAAGTCACATCCTTAGTCCGTAACTAAGGGACTTGCCGATCTAAAATTTCAACCTGGACCTTCATAAAGAACAAGGAATACAAAATACCCTCCTCCTCTAATGAAACAACCATTGAAGGATCACCCATACACTTCCTCAACATCAAAATATGAAACACTGGATGAATGAAGTTTAAGCTCGAAGGCAACTCTAATTCATATGCAACATTACCAAACCTCTTCAAAACAAAGTATGGATCGACAAAATGGGGGTTGAGCTTCCTCATCTTTCTAAAATGCATCACTACCTTCATGGTAGATATCTTTAAGAACAACCAATCACCAACACTAAACTCCAACTCCCTTCTCACATCCACATAGGACTTTTGGCAACTTTGGGCAACCTTAAGTCTATCATGAATTACCTTCACCTTTTCTATGGCTTGGTAAACCAAATTAGGGCAAAAAAACTTATTCTAACCAACCTAAAATCACCCAATAGGATACCTACACCTCATACTATATAAGGCCTCAATGGAGCCATACCAATGCTAGAGTCATAATTGTTATTATAGGAAAATTTTATGAGAGGCAAGTGGTCAAACCAACTACCACAAAAATAAAAAAACACAATCCCAAAGCATATATTCCTAGGATTGTATTTTCCTTTCAACTTTCCTATGTATTTATGGGTGGAAATCGGTACTAAGGGACATCTTAGTCCCCAAGCCTCGCTAGAACGACCTCTAAAGGTAGGATAAGAACTGGGTCCCTCAATCAGATATGATAGAGATTGGAATACCATGAAACTTCATGATCTCTTCAATGAACAACTTGGCATAATCATCATAAGAGTAATTAGTCCTCACTGGCAAAAAATGAGCAGACTTAGTCATTCTATCCATGATAACTCAAATTGAATCAAACTACTAGCGAAACTACAAAAGACTCATAAAAAAGTCCATATTAGTTATATCCCATTTCTGTACTAGTAGCTCAATCTCTTAAGTCAATCCACCAAGCCATAAGTTCTCTACCTTCGCTTGCTGACACAACATGTACTTAGCCACAAAATTGGACATATCTCTCTTCATATTGTTCCACTAATAGATCTTCTTAAGATCATGATACATCTTTGTTGAACCAAGACAAATAATATAACGCGACTCATGAGCTTTGTCCAAAATTCTTATTCGCAATCCATAAACATCAGGAAAACATAATCTGCCTTGGTATTTCAAGATACTATCACTACTAATTTCAAAAATCATAACCTTCTGCCTACCAACATCATCCTTGATTTGCATTAGAATAGGATCCAACATTTGCTTGTCTGTGACTTCAGCACTAAGTCTACAGATGTTTAGGCCAAGTTT
This sequence comes from Capsicum baccatum var. pendulum, assembly GCA_030864225.1. NCBI lineage: Eukaryota > Viridiplantae > Streptophyta > Magnoliopsida > Solanales > Solanaceae > Capsicum > Capsicum baccatum. The sequence goes on from CM061560.1 coordinate 167,971,263, forward strand.
TGTGATAAGTTCCTTAGTGGTTTCAAGTTTGATAACTAGTAAGGTTCCAATTTTTAATGATAAAAAGGAGATTAATAGAAAAATTATTACTGGTGAAATAAAATATATGTTTTATATATTCCTAAAGGGAATGGTTTATGGTTGGTTTTTAAAAGAAGTTATCTACATGGTTTTCAGGATTTCTATGGTTGAATTACATTTGTGGTTATAACGACCTAAATTTTTGATGAAATATGTGAAATATGTATTTTTGAGTGATTTGACTATTTTACCTCTCCCTGTAGTTGCTTTTTTATATTTTTGGGGTGTGGGATTGATTAGAATGATTTCTAATGCATTTTAGTGCCATTTATGCAATATTGAGACTTTTGATGGCTTCGAGAGCTTTATTATAGACGTATGAGGTTAGCTTTTAATCTATGCGATGGATGACGAAACGGACCGTTCCAGCAGATCAAAAATGTTTTTTAGGGTGATAATATATTTTGTGTAGTTTTATGGCTTTTAATATCATTTTGATCCTTGGTTTGAAATATTATGATTTTGCTTTTTGGGGTTCAAATTTTTGAAAGTAACATCTTTTTTTGAAAATATAATATCGCCATTGAGTTTGGAGCATCTAATTTGATGGGTTACATAGTTCATTTGCATTCATGAGATTCCATATGAATCCCAAGAGGCCCATGGAGATTTGAAATGATCCAAATCCCTAGCTGGTGCACCCGCGATTGCGAGCTAAGTTCTGTGATCACGACTGGACCAGCAGAAGTGATGCTTTGATCATGACCCTTTTCTATGGTCATAACACCTCCATCTATCAAGGTACTATGATTGTAACCCAATTTCTGCGATCGCGAAACTTGGGTATATATATATTCCTAGTTTAATCTTGTTTCATCATTTTTGAGATTTGGAGCTCAGGGTTTCAAGGTTTTGAGCAAATTTATCTTTTTCTAAGCTTGTTTAAGCTCTATTAGACTCATTTCAACTAATTTTTTTCCGTATTTAACATTAGATTCCTGTTTTAATTTGAATTTCAAAGTGAAAATTGGGGGTTTTGGCCCAAAATCGCATTTCTTCATATTAAATTCCAATTTCACTCTTTTTTACTTGAATAATATTTCAAATTCTATAATTACTAGTTTTTCCTCAATTTTATCTTCAAAACAACTTCAAATCTTGACTAAACATAGATTTTAAAGGTTTTACTCGGTAAAGTTTAAGAATTAATTTTTCTTTGATTTGGACCTAGTTTTTAAATCGATTTGACTTGGGCTTTCACATGTAGGTTTCTAAAAGTATGAGGAACATGCTTTTGAAATGAAGTTAGGGTTTTTCCATTCTTTATTGAAAACCTAATTCGGGGGTTCATTTTGACCCTAAACCAAAAATATGTAATATAGTTGTCATTGGCTTAATTTTGATAGGTAAATTCTATATTTTTATGATTTAGTTGATTTAGAGTCTATTCATAAGGAGTAGGGATTTGGGATCAAAGTATAGTAGATCGGTTTCAGAATTTGAGGTAGGTATGACTTAACTCTTCCAGACTGGGATGAGTTAATATATATACATAAAATACATGTTAAGAAGATGAGAACTAATCATGAATTTTGATATTTTAATGTGTTGTGACCATTTGGGGGCCTATATGTTGTGTAATTATTAGTTTTGAGATATTATGTGATATGTGTGATCATGTGGGGTCTTATGTGATGTTGATAGCCTTATTCACATGTGAATAACTATATTTTGTTGATGAGATAGTGTGTTGTGGTACCATTTATGTATTGTGATGTAATCATAATTATCAGCATATAAAGCATGTGAAAATTCATAATGAGTGGATATTGTCTCACGTGGTACTAGAAATATATCATTTTGGTTGGTTGTGGAAATACATCATGTGGTTGGCTGTAGAAATACTCAATGTGATTGGTTGTGGGCATTAAATCCTCATATCATACTCATTCATAAGATACTCAATGTGATTGGTTGTGAGCATTAAATCTTTATATCATAATGGCAACACCTAAAAAACCCTTGCAATACCTTTTTAAATCCCTCCTAAAGGATGTACCAAGGAGGAGATATGGATATGTGGATTGTATACAGGTTGATGACCCCCCATGGGTCCTACGTTGGGAAGCTTTAGCTCCATAGGTATATACGGAGACTATGCGATGGTCTTGGAGGTTGTATGACAACCTCGTGCATAATTATCATCATCATTCTTATGTGTTTACTTTATTATGTTTGTGATGTAATGTTACTTATGCTTTAACGTTTTACTTACCTAATTGTTATATCTTCTTATACTTGTACTTAATGATCTTGTATGTATATTGTTATTTGTTGTCCTACTTGTATGTGGTATATTGTATTCTTGTAGTCTTTTTTAGTATTTGTTACAATATCTGTGATATATTAGAACTATTAGTGCAAGGGATATGGCTACCGTTGTGGGATATTTTCTGATTGTAGATGGCGTGCCCTTAGTGTGTATTTTCTATGTCTTATTTTCTACTTTACTCGGTTGGCCTATGATACATACTGAGTATAAACGGATCATACTCACACCTATTTTACCCTTCTGGTGTATATTTAGGTTCAAGTGCACCGCACATTGCTTGACTTGGGCGATTGTTGGAACTTTTAGGGTAGTGTATCATTTTCAAGCCTCCAAATGTCTTCTACTATCTTTCTATATCATTAGACTATGTCTTTACTAGTTTTTAGAGATAGAGTTGTATCTATTGAATTTTCTTTTGTAGTTTATTTGGATTCGAGTTTTACTAGATACATTCTTATACTTCTTACATCAGGTTTTGGGAGTTATGGTTTTATTATTGATTATACTCTTTCCATATTTATTATTTTTATATGGTTTATATTATTCTAAAAGCCTTACCTTGAGGGTATTAATATCTTTTCACCTTAATATGTTAGTTTGGTTAATAGGATTATTTGTCAAGGTACACCATATCAAGTTCCATCATGACCCTTAAATTTTGGGTCATAACAAATTGGTGTCAGAACCAGGTTCATTGGTTTAATAGTGTAAGAATGGGATGTCTAATAAAGTTTCTGAATCAGTATGTAGATATTCATATCTATCTTTGAGAGGCTATTAGACGTCTTTAGGAAAACCTCTTTTATTTTATCCCTTATTGTGAAAATTTCTTTTATACCTTGTGTTTTGAGTTGTGTTTCACTCTTTTCATATAGATGGCATTGACTAGATTCTATAAGAGTAGAAATGCATAGCCTTTCCCCAGAGGTCGAGCCTCAAGTTATGGTCAAACTCAGGGGAGTGGACATGCCTTTAGATAAGCCTCATCTAGGAGAAGTGCTAGGGGACTCTCTTCTAAGCCTCAAGTTAAGCATGTTGGGGTGCAGGTTTAGTTTCAGTTCCTTAGAGTTCGTCTGCCCCAATTTTGGAGGGGTTGTTGGTGCATTTGTTGACCCACTTAGAGGGTTATCGTTTGGTTATGCCGTGTATTCCTCTATCCCTTATTGTGGATCCCCCCAAGGAACCTACTTTTATTTTGGGGTACTCCTCAAACACCAAGTACTAGTCCTCTATTAGCACCAATATCTTAGTATGGTGTTCTGGGATCGAGGTTTCAACCTTTATCAATGTTACCTCCCCAGATGGGATCTAAATTTACTAGATTCACCATACTTCCTATTATTGCTAGTATAGTGATGTCTTATGAGGATCAAAAGAGGTTTGAGAGATAAACTCATTTAGGTCATCCCATATTAGTGGCGCTGTGGGAGAAGATTGTTATATCTTATTTTGATGATGATCGGCTAACAACAAGTGACCAGTTTCCTGAGTCTACATGAAAATATATAGTTATCACATGGCCTACACTATTTTGTCGTCCAGTGTAACAAACTATGCAGGTGAGATGTGTACCAGTCTAGACACCTGACCTAATAAGATTTCTACCCTAATCATTATTCCACTATAAATAGAAAAAATTTATTCTCAATGAGTGAATTTTCCAAATTAGAATATAGATGTAGGAAATCGGCGAAAACTCAACTTTGCAACATTGCTTAAGTTCATAGTTTCTATGTGTGCTAAAATAGAGACTATTCTTGAGTCATGTTTGGGTTTGTAATCAAATTACTCATGTTATAAGAGTAATTCTCTTTCTTTGTGTTCTTGAGAGTACTTAAATAGAGTTACCTAAGTGTGATATTGGTTAGAGTTAATCAATATCTAGGAGAGTTCTTGGTAGAGTTATTAAGGTAGGTTTGTAATAGAGTTATTGAAAATGGGTGGAGATTAGAGTTAAGTTCCCACTGAGTCTGTAATCAAGAGTTTGATTATAGTTGATTGTTGAGTGCTTGTGAGAGCAAGCCATGGTTTTTCCTTCCTTGAGCATGCAAGTTTCCATGTTAAATCTTTGTTTTCTTAGATTTCAGCAAAGTTTTAAGTTTTTTACTACTTTGTTATTTGATTTCCTATGACTGACTCTAAGGGGACTGGTCCCTCATAGTATGGTACGACCCCCACATTTCATCAATTGGTATTAGATCTAGAACACTCTAAAAGGGTCACACCCATAGTGATTTGGTTATCACTTATCATGACTGCTCCACCTAATCTGGAAAAAAGGCAATCTACCACTAGACCATCCAACTTTAATGGGTAGTTCTATGAGTGGTGGAAAACAAGGAAGTACGACTTTGTTATGGCCGAGGACAGTAAGCTGATGGATGTAATACTTGATGGTCCTTATGTGCCAATTAGAGAAGTCAAAGAAGGAGACATAACTAGAATGGTTGTTAAAGGAAGGTGAGAGTATGATGATGAAGATAGAAAGAAAGTTAATAAAAATTACAAGGCCAAGAAACTGCTAGCTGGTGACATAGATCATAATAAATACAATAGGATTTCTATCTGTGAAAATGCCAAAGAAATCTAGGATTGCTTGAAAACTGCCCATGAAGGAACCAATGATATGAAGGATTCAAAAGTTGATATGCTGACTACTCCGTATGAAATCTTCACCCCAAAAGAAGGAAAAACAATCCAAGAGATGCATACCAGATTCACTTCAACCACCAATGAGTTGCACTGCTTAGGAGAAGTAATTTCTTTGTACAAACATGTGAGAAAATTTTTGGGTGTTCTGCCTAAATCATTGAAAAGAAAAGTGGATGTTGTCACTGGGACAAAAAACTTGAAAACTCTCACTATGGATGAACTTATTGGTAATCTGAAGACACATGAACTCAATAAGTAGCAAGGGCAAGAGAAGAAAGATGTAAAAAGGGAAAAATATCAGGCATTAAAGACTTCTACATCGGATTCAAGTAAAGAGGATACTAATGTGGCCTATTTAGCAAAAAGAATTGTTAGAGCAAAGAAGAAGAGTGGTTAGTTTTAAGAAAGAGAAAGTAGCAGCAAAAAAGGAGACACTATTGAGGTTTGTCACAAATGTGGAAGTCCTGAGCATTTCATTAAGGACTGTCCAATGCACAAAATGGATTATCAAGAATATCTCAAGACTGGAGGTGACAAAGGAAAGAACAGGAACCAGGTCCCTATAAAATCAAGAAGAAATACAGTGAAGCAGGCCCTAACAGTGTGGGGAGATTCCTTTTGTGAATATGATGAAGTTAAAAAGGATGAAGATGTGTCTATGCTGGATATAGAGGAGTGTAAAGTTACCTATGATTCCTTGTTTTCTCTCATGGCAAACACTAAAGATGAAGAAGAAAATGAGGCAACTATCTTTAATATTAATGAAAATTTAGATAACTATTCTGCTAGAAAGATAAAGAAACTAGCAAATGTGTTGATTGATTATGTGTGTGAATTAACTACTAAGAAAAATGCTCTAGAAGAGAAATTAGAGAATCAAGAGCTTGAATTATTTGTTTTAACTATACAGATATCTGAAATAGAAGAATTATTTTCAAAGTTGAAATCTGAGAATCTAAATTTAATGAGTCAATTGGAAAAAGTAAATGATTCTAATGGTAAAGGGAAAAAAGAAGCTTCAAGGCTTCAAATTTAGCTTAAAGAAAAGTTGAGGGATTCTCAAAAGCATCTTATAGCTACATTTCATAAGAATGAAGAATTATAAAGGGACGTAGTTCATCTAAGGGAAAAAATCACTAAAATGGACCACATTCTTAAGAATCCTTTCTAATTTAATTAGTCAGAATGTCAATAATAATAATAAAGGGCTTGGATGTCAATACAAAACCCAATCACTTGGGTCTCATGGGAAAGCTATTTATGATAGTAGAAACAAGGTCCATAAATCTTTATGTACTCATTGTGGAAGCGATAGACACTTGAAGAAAAATTATCTATATTGGCTTAGACCTAGAATGAGCAGTGCTAATTACATCCAGTGGGAAAATTATTATCCTAAGGGTTTCATTCCCTTGAAAAATTTAAAGAAGAAATCTCTACCTAGATGGAAAGTGAAAGAATTGATCACACTGTTGTCTTCCTTCTAGGAACTCAAACTCAAGTGGGTGTCCAAATCCAAAAAATGACTATGTATGTACGAATGAGGAGGGGAATGCAGTTAGAACTGGTTTATAGAGAGTGGATGTTCAAAGCATATGACTAGAAGGACTAACTATTTTATCTCTCCTAAGAAACTTTAAGGTAGAGGTGTCTCAATAGGAAATTATAAAAAAAGCTTGTTTTCATGGTATTGGAAAGATTAGAAAATCATCTGGTCATGCAGTACAAGATATGTACTATATAAATAGTCTCCAGTACAGTCTTCTAAGTATGTCTCAAATCTGTAAAAAGGTAATGACGTAAAATTCTCATCTGATGGGTGTATTATGTCAAGATTGAAGTCTAGAATGGTTAATCTCAGATAAAAAGGGTTCAAGAATATGTATGCGGATGACTTAGAGTCAGTAAGAAAATGGGGAATTGACTTGATTAAGTGCTCAAAGTGAGTATGCTGATTTATGACATAGAAGACTAGGACATGTAAGGTACTCATAGCTAAATAAGTTGATTTCAAAGGACCTAGTTTATGGCATGCCAAATATGAAATTTCTAGACAACAAACTTTATAATGCTTGTGTTAAGGGCAAACAAACCAAGTATTTCTGTAAATTGAAGAAGTAGGTGATTACTTCTAGACCCCTTACAATGTTGCATATGGATCTATGTGGACCTGTTAAAGTCCAAAGTAGAGGAAGAAAGAAGTATGTGTTTGTGATTGTGAATGACTACTCAAGGTTCACCTTGACAATTTTCTTAAGAACAAAGGATGAACCCTATGAAGTTCTGGTTACCTTTACCAAATAAGTTCAAATAAAGCTAAATTGCAAGATTGTTGAAAGGAAGAACAAAGATCCTCATAGAGATTGTCAGGACAATGCTTCTTGACAGTAGATTACTCATCAACAAGCAAAGCATATAGAGTTTTCAAAAAAAAGAACTCTGTGTATTGAAGAGAATGTGCACGTGATCTTTGATGAGTCAGAAAGCTAATAAATCTAGGTGATGGTAAAGAATCAGAAATTAAAGAACTCATTCCTGTTCAAAGGGATGATATTGCTAAAAATGATGGTCAAAAGGCAAATAATGTAGATGAGAATAATGAAAGTGATGGTGATCCAAAATCAAAGTCACAGAACCCAGCTCCAATGAAAGAACTACAAGAAGGGTCTAGTCAAGAAATTCAAGGACCTGGTCCTGTGAAACTTACATCAGAAGGTCAAATTGGAGGCACAAAACTTTTCACCCCCTTGTCAGTCATATGGAGACTGGAATCCAAATAAGAGCTCAAATCAGAAATTTCCTAACATTCTCAACTTTCTTGGCTCAAATTAAACATAATAATATGAAAGAAGATCAGAAAAATGCTAACTAGATTAAAGCAATGAGAGAGAAGCTATAGTAATTTTAAAAAATTTAAGTCTGGGACCTAGTCCCCAGACCTATTGATAGAACCATTTGTGGAATAAAGTGGTGTACTGAAACAAACAAGTTGAGGCTGGAATTGATTAAATTAACCTTACCTACTAGATAAATCAGTTTTCTCCCTAGAATTAGCTATGATCAAGAGACATATATCCTAGGTAAAGTAGGTGCATATTAGTCTAACTCAGTACTATACCTTTGTAGGTATAAACCCATGGGAACAACTTTGTAAGAGGATAGATGTGACTTGCACAAATTTGATAATTCTCTCAAGAAAGAGATGGACCTAGTCCTATATGCCAAAATTGAGTACTTCAAAAATCATATACTTCTTTCTAAAAAGACATGTGTTTTGCCTTTTCTGAGTAAAAGTTGTCAATTCTCCAATGAGATAAAGACTCACATCAATTAGCACTAGACATGTCATTTTGTTTAAAAGACATCTAAGTGACAATGGTCACTTTTTTTAAATACAAAAATTAAATCTCTCTTAATTTATTCTCTTCCAAATTAGCTTGCCTTGTTCCTTAATTAACTTATTCTCTTAGAATTATGCCTCTCCAATTTACTATCTCACAAAAAGCTTCCAAATGGCTGAAAGTTCTAGTCCCTCAAGTCCCATTGAGGAATAAAAAATTCATCAACTATCATCTTCTCTATCTAAAACTCCCAAAATTAAACTTGTTGATTCTTTTATTTCCAAAAAAGTAGAAGAGTCTTCTTCTAATCTTCCTCAAGAATTAGAAAGTGTTTTACCCACCACTACTTCCCTTGAAATTCCAAATATCCCAAATGAACCCATTTTAGAGAAACCCCACATGCCATAGAAACCCCTATTAAGTCTACCATAGTGAAGGATCTAAATTAGGGATTCAGTTTACCCATTGAACATAAAGTCTCTCAACCTTAAATTCATTCTTTCTAAGAAAAATCAAAATCGCTTGAAAGTTCTAAATAACTTAAAGTACCTGGTTGCCCTACTCCCTCAAGTTCTAACCCTATTTTTGCTCAATTGTACAATGAAGAAATACCTGTAAAAAGATTTGATCTTTCTAGCAGTGAGAACTGGGTAGTTGAAAACCTACATCTACTAGAAAGTAATCCTCTTGGTGCGGAAGAAAGTGTAGTAAGTGAAAAGGATAATGTCTCAAAGAAAAGAGAGTTTTTGCAACCTCCAAATGAGGAGGATAAAGTGGACGATGAGGAATTCCCTCTAAGATGGTCAGTTCAAAAGTAGAGGGGTGGTAAAGGAAAAGAGAAGGTGATGGAATCTAGCATAGAATGGTGATGGAATTCCCTAGAATAAATGAGCTTGTAGAGTATGAGCAATATCAAGGGTAGTTGTATTTTGTAGAGGGAACAGTTCCCTCTGTATATAAAGATAAAGTAAGAAAATTTTTCTACACTGTCAAATTTTCTGAAGATTAAGAAAGCCTAACTGCAATGGTGCAAGGAAAGAAACTTAAGTTAGATAAACAAAACACTTAGGAGGATTCAAGATGTTCCCATTATGGGTGTGAGGACTATTTTAATGTAAAAACCCTTAACTGATTTATGATTGATGCCTCAAAGGTAGGAGGAACTTCTGTGGCTGGAGTAAGGAAGAAATTTCTCAAGGGAGAATACCAATTATTATTTGAATCTGTCAATAAGGTAATACTACCAAGATTTGAGATAAGAACGATTGTTTCGAGTGTAGACCTGTATATAATGGAGTGTCTAAGAAAGTTTGAGCTAGTAAAGATGCCTGCACTGATAATTCAGCATATGCATAAAGTAATCCATGAAAAGGATGAAAGACATGGTATACCTTATGGATACTTTTTGAATAAGGTGTTTAATTACTTTGGGATAGTCTTTGCAAATGGAACTCCATGAACATCAAGGCAAATGTTCACTCTAACTAACTTAGTGGAAAATTTATGTGTTGAAGGAAAAACTGTCACTATGTCTCAAGTATTAGAATTGTTGGAAGTTCAAGAGAAGTTAAGTATGGAATTGGACGAAATAAGAATTGTTATGGATGATAAAATCCTTACTCTAAAATTTAAAGTTTAGAAACTATCCTTAGAGGGACCAGGTGCTAATGAAGCACTAAGTGCAGAAAATTTAGATTTGAAGAAAAAGGTATCAACACTTACTACAGAGGTCTAGAGTCTGAATACTGAAGTAAAGGACCTAACTAAATAGAATTCTCATACTACTGCAAGTGCAAGAATGGAGATGCTTCTACAAACCATATCCCATAAACCTCCTCCTACCTAAGCCCCATCCCTCTTACTATTTAGTCTTCCTTGTGTTTGTATCCTATCCTTGTTCCCTGTGTGTCTATTTGAAGTCTGATGTTTTATGTTTATTTGGTACAATGAAATGCTACTTAACCTATAACTTACTAATAGAATCTTTGTTTGTGTATCTCATCTCTTCTTTAAAGTTGTTCTTCCTGTTAGTGTTTCCCCAGTGGCCACCAGTTAACTAACTTTGCTTATTTTATTCTTGGTTTACAGTTATCACTTTTCAATGATGCCAAAAGAGGGAATACTAAATTCATATCGTAGGGACCAGGTGTGTGTTGCAGGATGATGTGTTAAGGACCAGGTACCAAGCAGGTACATATGTGTTGAATGCAATGATGGTCAAGTAATGATGGCATATTTACATTGGAATAATGCTCAAATGTTAAATGTTCATTAGTGTAGGTATATTTATATGTGGAACATTGAAACATAATGAATGAATTTTGATGCAAATTAACAACAAGGGACCAGGTCCCTAGGTTGCATGATATATTGTCAGGAGGAAGCATGGTGCATAATGATAGGGCAAACATTCACTGATGATAGTAGTAATCACTCTGACTGAGTAAAGTGAATGAATTTGATGCTCCAAGTTCTGTGGTCAAGTTCTATGGTTTGTCATCATCAAAATGAGGGAAAATTTCTATATCTTTCTTTGATGATGATTAGTTGACAACAAGGGACCAGGTCCCTAGGTCTTCATGGAAATATATAGTTGTCGCATGGCCTGGACAATTTTGTCGTCTAGTGTAACAAACTATACAAGTGAGATGTGTACCAATCAGGACACCTGGACCAATCAAAATTCTACCTTAATCATTATATCATTATAAATAGAAAGAATGTTTCTCAATGAGTGACTTTTTTTAAATCAGAATATAGAAGTGGGAAATTGGTGAAAAATCAACTTTGCAATATTTTTCAAGTTCATAGAATCTGTGTGTACTGAAATACTGAGTGTTCTTAAGTCATGTTTGAATTTGTAATTGAATTACTTATGTTATAAGAGTAATGTTCTTTCCTATTGTTTTTGAGAGTGCTTAGGTAGAGTTACCTGAGTGTGATATTGGTTAGTTAATCAATATCGAGGAGAGTTCTTGGCAGAGTTATCAGGGTGGGTTTGTAATAGAGTTATTGCAAACTGGTGGAGCTTAGAGTTAAGTTCCCATCGAGACTATAATCAAGAGTATGACTATAGTGGATTGTTGAGTACTTGTGAGGACAAGTCATGGTTTTTCCTCCATTGAGCAAGGAGGTTTCCACGTTAAATCTTTGTGTTCTTAGTTTTTAGCAAAGTTGTATGTTTCCTACTACTTTACTATTTGATTGCCTGCAACTGACTCTAATAGACCTGGTCTCTCATAGTATGGTGCAACCCCCATGTTTCATCAAGGATGCCTATGAGTTCTTGATTGACTGCTGGGAGAATTTACATAATTTGGGTTTACTTGAGTCACATGGAGTAGCTTATACTATACATCAGTTGAGAGATGCTTCTAGATATTAGTGAAGGTAGCTTGTTAGTTGTAGACCTCTTTATTCTCTTGAGATAAAGTGGGATCAATTTCCTTTTTATTGAGATTTTTGTATTATAATCGAAGGGATCATAAGTGAGATGAGTTTGATCGCCTAGAGCAGGGCTCTATGACTATTGCAGAGTATGAGATATGCTTCCATACCTTGTCGAGATATTCTTATGCTAGTATTTCCATTAAGTCTTAGAAGATATGGAAGTTCGTGAAGGGTTTAGATGTCTCTCTTAAACTGGTTACATCTTAAATGGTTGTATTTGGAGCATCCTTTTAGATTATAGTGGATCATGCAAAGATAACAGAGGATATTTTTAAAGCATCTTAGGAAGACGCCAAGAAGGTGCGCCATTTTGGTGAGTTCAGGGGCTAGACTACTTGAAACAGAAGTTTTTGAGGTTCTCGTAGGTATCATGGTAGACTGGTGTAGGCAACCTTGTAGAGTTTGGGTAATGAGTCTTCTATTCCAGCAGTTCAGGGTGGCTATTCGGGCCTAGTGGTATCTTCTTCTATTGAGTCGGGCCATAGAGTTTGCTTTGTATTTGATGAGACTGGCCATATGGCTAAGGACTGTCCCTATTATGTAATTAGAGCTACTCCTATTTCATCTATGAGAGATTGGGGTTATACTAGAAGTGCGTGGGGCAAAGGTAGTGGAGCCTACAGTAGAGGTCGCAGGGTTACTTAGCCAGTTAGTGGTAGGCTATAAACTAGAATCGGTATCGCCAGAATAGTTTTATTGGCATCGGTACCGATACTAGTACAACCTTACCGATGTGTTTTATCAAAACTGGTACTATCGGAACTGATCTACCAAAAAATAAGGTTGTTCTTCCCCAGTTCATTAGTAACCGATGCAGAACTGGGTCGGATCGGACCCACAACTGGAGTTTACCATTTTTTAAATTTAAATTAAAGTTTCACTAAAATAGCTCCTATACAAGTGTCTGTTAAACATATATTAATATAACATTTTTTATTAACTTATATAAGTTATAATTTTAAAACACTACAAGAAAAACAGCATTTAGGGAAGGGAAATCTGGTCCCTAAAAGTCCAATTCTGGTCACAAATGACCTTTTAGGATGGGAAAATGCTCGTCGCGGCTCGTCCTAATAGCCTTCTTCGCTGAAGGTCAATTGTGAAGAGGTGGTCTAACTGGTCGTTAAATGTCATTAGCGATGGTAACATATCCGGTCTCAAAAATACTTTTAGAGACTGTATATGTCATCCCAAATATATGATTTTCATTTATCAAAAGTTGTTATTTTGTGGTCGCTAAAACCTTTTTGCGACGAGTAACTACCTTTTCCTAAATTACTCTATCTGGACAAGCAATTAACTCGTCCTTGATTAATCTTTAGAAACAAGAAACTAACCCGTACTTGATTAACCTTTAGAGACAAGCAACTAACTCGTCCTAAATTAACGTTTAGACCAAACAATATTATATTTGTATCTATAACTTACCACCAATGGTACGTCCTGAAAATTAATATCATAAAAGTATATATTTCATTGTTAAATATAAAATTATTACTAAAAATGACAAAGTATAATAAATATAATTTCAATATTTGCTAAACAATAAAATCTTAACCAATTAACATCCCGAGCTAGAATATTGTCAATAGTTTCAATATTTTTTAAACAAAAAAACTTAACAAATTAACATCCATAGCTAGAAAATGATGTCAAGCTTTACATAATGCTCTTAGCAAAATAATAATAAGCTTGCGCATCATCTAAACTTGCATCTACTCTTGTAACTTCAATCTTCAAAAATCTGTTAGAACAAAGTTTTGAAAAGTCAATCCTTAAGTTAAAAAACCACGACAAAGGCTCTGGCACAATAACATAACATGATAGAGTTGCATGACATGCTATTCAAGTTGATACAAGTGGAATAAAGTGGGTAACTATTGAGCTTTAACTTTAATAAAGTTCTTGCTCATTCAGGAAGGTGAAATTAGTTTGTTGTTTTCTTATACCACATACAACAACAACAACAACATACCCAGTGTATTCCTATAAAGTGGGGTCTGGGGAGGGTAAAGTGTACGCAGTCTATCCCACTACCTCAAATGAAGTAGAGAGGTTGTTTTCGATAGACCCCCGGCTCAGGACAGATAACAATATAACAAACAAACCACATAAAAGAATACATCCACACGACAATACTAATCCGCTTCCTCCATACCTTCCTATCAAGGGTTATGTCCTCTAATACTTTCTTCTTAACTGCATTAATAGCTTAACATCCCTTTAGCTAAAATTTGTTCGAGTATGGTACTGTTTAAGTGAAAAATATATGTGCCAACCGCTTTATTACTAGATAGCAAAATAAAATTTTTGAAAGGAAAAGGGAAGCTGAATCATTTGAGAATTTGATAATATCACAAGAAGCATCTCAACAACTTTGTATTAACAGAAACCAAAGTATGTTCCCTTCTTTACACATAAACAAGCAGTGAACCAGCAATGCAAGTTCGTCTCCTACTTAGAGATTAATTGACCAATAGTGTGCTTTCAGAACCTTCAACCAGTCTAAATACTTATCCTCATGAATATCATCTTCTTTAATTTCTTATGTACACTGTCCCGGGATAGGAATTTAGAACTAGCAGTTCAAAGGAATAGCTTAAAACATTACCCCACTTAAAAGGTCAATGACTAACATAGAGATTATTTAGATTCATCCACACCAGGATCAGTAAAACTAACAAAACCCCATCTAGAAAACAACCAAAAGAATGCAACAACAACAATGACATACCCAGTATACTCCCACCAATTGCGAACTGGGGAGGGTAAGTGTATGCAGTCTATACCACTACCTCTAAAAGTTCACTAAAGTATACTCCCATACTCTACACATAAGAAACTATTAACCCACGAATGTGAGTTTTTCTCCCTCTTCAAGAATAAAGGGGCAGCCCGGTGCACCAAAGCTCCTGCACCCGGGGCCCAAGGAATAGCCGGACCACAAGGGTCCTGCTTCAAGATTGATTGACCAGAACCTTTAACCAATCAAAATACCTATACTCATGATATAACTTCTCTTCAAGAACTAGCACTTCAAAGGAACAGTAGTTATAAGAATCACATCTCTCAAAAGACCAAATACAAACATAGAGTTCATACAAATGATATTCAAATTCATCCACTCCATAATCAACAAAATTAACACAACCCTATCTAAAAATACCAGAATAACTAATTAATACCCAAGAAAGTAAGGTCCATCCACACCATAATCAGCAAAACAAACAAAGCCCATCTAAAACAAGCAAAAAATGCATAAAATCAGTAAACTTAACAAAACACCATCTCAAAACAACCCAAAAAAACACCAAAATCCTAACTTTCCACAAGTTTCAAGACTGAATCACTTCAAGATACCCCAAAAATCAACAAAAAAAAAGGCACAAAATCAGCAAAACTAGCAAAACCCCATCTTAGAAAAACTAAAAATTTGCACAAAAATCCCAAAATGTATAATGTTGACAAAATGTAGTTAAATAATAACCAACAACAACAATAACAACTAACCCAGTGTATTCCCACATAATGGGGTCTGGGGGGTAAGATGCACGCAGTCCATACCACTACTTCAGGAGAAGTAGAAAGGCTATTTCTAATAAACCCCCGGCTCAAGACAAGGAATAACAAATAAATACTTAATAGAGCATGGAACAGGATGTCAACACAAAAATACACCACCCACAAGGAATAATAAACAAAGAATAGTAAACACATTCGTAATAAAGCATACAAAAAAGTGTCCTAGCAAGAATAATACATCTACCAAGTAATGTCCAACCCTAACGAATTAAACTGGCACTAGCTTTCTATGATTATCCGTGCCCTCCAGATCTTCCTATCTAGGGTCATGTCCTCAGTAAGTTGTAACTGCTCCATGTCCTACCTAATCACCTCTCTCCAATATTTCTTTGGCCTACCCCTACCCCACCTGAAACCATCCAAAGCAAGCTTCTCACACCTACGAATTGGGGCATTTGTTCCCCTCCTTATCACTTGCCCGAACTATCTCAATTGGACTTTTCGCATCTTGTCATTCACTGAAGCCACTCCAACCTTTTCCCAAATAGTCTTATTTTGAACTCTATCAACCCTATTAAGCCCACACATCCAACGCAATATCCACATTTATGCCAACTTCAATTTTTGAATGTGAGAGTTCATGACTAGACAACATTCCACTCTATACAATATGGTCAGTCGAACTACCACCCTGTAGAATTTGCCTTTAAGCTTGGGCAGCACCTTCCTATCACACAACACCCTCGAAGAAAACTTCTACTTCATCCATCCCACTCCAATACAAAGGGAGACATCCTCGTCAATCTTACCATTCCCCCGAATTATGGAGCCCAGATACTTGAAACTATCCCTCTTAAATACCATCTGGGAATTCAACCTTACTACCACCTCGTCTTTTTGCCTCACATCATTAAACTTGCATTCTAAATATTTTGTCTTGCTCCTGCTCAACCTAAACCATTTAGACTCAATAGTCCGTCTCCACACCTCTAATTTATCATTCACACCCTACGCATCTCATCAATCAAAACTACATCATCTGAAAAAAGCATACACTAAGGCACCTCTCCTTAAATATGCCACATCAACACATCCATCACCAAAGTAAACAAAAACAGGCTAAGAGTGGAACCCTGATGCAACTCCGTCATGACAGAAAATGCTCTGAGTCTTCTCCCGCCATCCTCGCCTGATTCTTAGCTCCATTATACATGTCCTTGATTTCTCTAATATACGCCAATGGTACCCCACTCACCTCCAAGCATCTCCAAAGCACCTCCTTAGGGAGTTTGTCGTACGCCTTCTCCAAGTCGATAAACACCATGTACAGATTTCTTTTCATTTCCCTATACTATTTCACCAGTCTCTGCACCAGGTGAATTACCTCTGTCGTCGAGCGCCCGGGAATAAATCTAAACTAATTTTTTAGGATAGACACTATCCTCCTCAACCTCAACTCGACCACTCTCTCCCAAATCTTCATAGTGTGACTCAATAACTTAATACCTCTATAGTTATTGCAACTCTGAAGTCACCCTTATTCTTATAAAGAGGGATCATAGTACTCTATCTCCAATCCTCGAGCATTTTTGCCAGCTTGAAAATGCCGTTAAATAATTCAGTCAACCACCTTAATCCAGCCTCTCTAGAGAACTTCCAAAATTCCACAAAGATCTCATCAGGCCCTATCATCCTACCCCTACGCATCCCGTGAACAGTCTCTCTAACCTCTTCTACCTTAAAACATCTACAATAACTATAATCACGACACTCCTCTGTGTTCTCTAGCTCTCCTAAAACAATAACTCTATCCCCTTCTTCATTCAATAACCTATTGTAGTTAAATAATAACCAAGTAAAATAGTTACTTACTTGGACAACAAAATAAGCAAGTGTTATTCAGTTGAAATGAGAGATGTTGTATGAGGGATATAAGACTGTTGAGCAGCAAAAAATTCTTGCATTTTTCTTATTTTTTCCATCTCATCTTCTAAGGTTGACAAATGATTATTCAATGATTTGTTTTCCTTAATCAAAAATTTATTGTCCTCTCAAGTTGAACATAGAGCGGACAGTAATTCAATTTTTGAAGAAATGCCCCCTTTCATATCTTTCGCCTTTACTCCACCGCCAAATCAAACTACATGACTACGATTTTGAGGTTCCCAACATTTTTATACAATCTCTATGATAGGTAGAGATGGTTCTGCTTTCACAATTTCTTAAATCTGAGCCTACACGATAGATAAAAGAACATTTTCAATCAGAACCCATAATAATTTTAAGTAATTTACAAATTTAATTTACCAAATGCAAATGTTTTTCAATTACTTTAGGTTCAACAAGCTTGTTGCCTTTCTTATGAGTTTCATAGAAAATAGTCCCCAAATCTAGAGGATTGCCATCTTTTCCTCCCTTTACATCAAAGAGAACATGTCAAATAATACCTCATAAGTATTTTCTTATGAAAATAATTTTTGATACTACTTGCTAATACATTATCTCTCGAATATGCTTGCTACCAACATGATGAAACATTGTTAAATTAGCTCGGTTTGATGTATTCCTTTTGTTTCTCACCTGTATTATTCTTAAATAATAAGCTTAGCATCTATTCAAATGCTAATTGTGAAATTGCATCAATAAATAAAGTTTATAGGGAAGAACTAGCATGTAATACAGAGCAACATAAATAGAACCATTGATTTTTTTTTGAAAAAAGAAGCCAATCCACCCACATATATAAAAAAAGTAAAATAGTGCTATGAAATGGAATACCTAAAAACTTTTGGAAAAAAATGTTCCTTAACTAACCACTCCCAGTCCTTCTTCTCTACTCTCTCCGATTTACATTTAAGAGTATGTACCATTGACATATTTTTCACATACTTACTATGCAAGTGTCCTCTCCATTTTTTCCATAACTCATTCATCCATCCAAAGATATGATCACGATGATTATTCATATGATTACTCTCAAATTTATCCTATAATAATCAATACACGGACATTAGATAGAACGAACAAAAAAATGGTCCAAATGCCCTATAGTTGTTACCTCAATAGTTTCCCACATATGATCCAAATTTTGTTTCTTAATATCGGTCCAGGATGATACAGCCAATAGACACATGTTACTATCACGAATTATTTTTCCCAAGTATCTCAAAAATAGTTTGGTATCTTTTCCAACCATTCTATTATTGTAAAATGTTACTTTGAGTTTCTAACCGACTTCAAGTAATGCAACTTCCTTCAAATTATTGCTCCCTTGAACTCTTTTTACTTTTTTTTGGATTAGATGATCCTACAACTGCATAATTTGGTAAGAACTATCATAATAAAATTCAATTCTATAAATTTTATAATAAATAAAAGTCTAACTACCATACCTATTTCAATAGGTTGGGAGGGTTCATAACTTTATCAGGAGATGGAGGCAATGAAATATTAGTTTGTATGTTCTCTTTCCCAAGAATCAGAGGATTACTACCCATTGATCGAATTCCTTGATTAGATCCCACACTATTCTTAAAAACCCCTAACAAGAAGCACAAAAATCTAGGTATTAGATCCCATATTATTCATAGAACCCCTTAACAAGAAAAAAACATTTGTATGATTTTTGGTTGGTTTTTTTAAAACTTACTTGTGTCAGCCTCTTTGGTTCGTTGCTTTACTTGATTAGTTGATGGAGAAAATGTAGTATCAACTTGAATATACGCTTTCTCATGAACCATGGAGTTCTTATGTATCATTTTCATTCTTATGTTTCCTCCTTCTGATCCCTTTCCAATAGAAACTAGAGAAAGCAAATCATATTACTAATACTTAAATTATAAATGCAATCAAAAACTTAACAGACTTGAAAAAAAACTTACTTTCTTCAGCCTCTTTGGTTTGCTGCTTAACTTGATTATTTGATGGAGAAAATGGAGTATCAACTTGCATATACTCATTCTCACAACCCACAGAGTTCTTATGCATCATTGTTCCCATTACTTGACCAGATAACATGGTAGAGCTTGAAAGTCCTTTTCCTCGCTCTTTCCCAATAGAACCTTCTAAAATAAAGATACAGTTGTATGAGCTTAGTATTTAAGTTTAATATGGCAGGTATAATAAGACAATATTGTTTCACTCCTAAAAAGGATCTTTTCTACCCTTCATTTGAAGTCATTAATATGGTTGGTATAGGTTTTAGGAAAGTTTGGTATTGGTTTATCAGGTTCTCCATACTCGTGGTCTATACAGGAAATTTAACTATGTGCAAGACCTCTAGTTGAGGGGTGAAAATGCATGCATTTTGCACCCTAGAATTAGTGGCATATCCAACTATGATCTTGTAATGGAAAGCTGGGATGTCTGGACAGAATATGATTTTCCACTTGCATTGAAATGGAAAAAATAAAAGGACCAGCAGAGGCAAGTTAACATTAGTAGTGATATCAGGTAAGTTAAAATAAGTAGTGATATTAGGTAATTTATAGGTATGGCAGTTTCCCAACCAGTGTAAATAGATAACACAGTGAAGTAGCACAACTACCACAGACGAGCCACCTTTTAGGTTCACGACGCAGCCACAGGTGACCCAACTGTCACAACAAGTCAAACAAAAAATGACAAGAAGTGGACTACGCTAAGAAGTATCAACCACAACCTTCACAGAGTGTGGAAGGAACTCCACAATAGCTACCATACCTTTTAGGGACAGAAAACCCTCAATAGAAATTTGATTTGAAAAACATACTTGTTTCAAATTCTTGGATGTATTTCTTAACTACATCATTAGGTTGATAAACTGAACTTAATGAACTCTTAGTTAGAGTTTTTTCTTTTGCTATCAAAGATCTAAGCCCTCATCTCCATCCCTTTCCAATTACACTAGATGTGCAGAAAGTATATCTCATAATTCTCTTAATGGTTGATCCATCCTCATTTTTAGTCTTCATAGTGAACCTGCAAAAAGAACCAAAAGTAAAAAAATAGTAAGAAAACTTTTTACCCATTCAACAAAAGAATACAGTCAACGTAGTCTCTGTGTTTCATAAAATCTCAAAATCTACACAAAAAGTATTATAAGTTAAATTTTTAATGCTAAAAGAATAGAAGTTTTTAGTAGTAAGTAATTTATGAGATACTTCACCTCATTAGTTCTTTTACGTTTCTTTTGTGTTGGACTTTCTAAATCATCAACAACATCTGAAAGACTTTCTAAGTCATCTACATCATCATCTATTTGTTTTACAACCTTATAGGAATCACGAGGTTGAGTCTTCCTCACTATATGCCAGCCTTTGTTGGAATTATCATTAGCATAAAACACTTGAGATGCTTGATTCACCAAAACAAAAGGCTCATTTGTTTTAAAAAAACTACTCGGATTCATACTTACATAGTCATACTCATCTCCTTTTATTCATTTTATTTTATCATTCACATCAAACCAATTAAATCAAAACAAAATCACTCTCCTATCCGGGACAAATTGCAATTCAATCATATCTGTTAAAACTCCATAGTAATTAAACATCTTATTATCTTCATCATCCTTGCTAGCTACAACAACATCACAATTTTGAGTCCTTAGAGATCTATCATAATCTTTTGCATGAAATCTATATCTATTTACAATGTAACCATTAGAATGTGTTAAATATTTGGTAGGACCACGTGAAAGTGAGAGAAGATCTTCCATGAGCTGATTATTATCTGCTTTATGCAATTGTATGACCTAAAAATAAGATTACATTTAATACTTTAGAATTAGTAATATAACATTAAGAAGTTAAATCTAATGTTTATGTGTTGCTCATATTACTCACCCTATTTTTAAACCATTTAATAAATTCTCAGTCCCATTCTGTATCTGGCAAGTCATGAGCAATATCCATATTTGTAAACTCTCTTCAAAATTTAGGTTAACCATAAATGTCATATAGAAACAATATTACCTTAAAGGAAATTGGGAAAAAAAGATGATACAAAAGAACCCTACATACTCGAGACATGGTAAGACTTCATCACAATTCTTTAAAATATATATATGTGCTTGTTCCAATTCATTTGCTTCAAGCTCACATGGATCTTTAGCTCCTAGAGTTTTTCTAGGTTGAAAAAATATAGATAAACCTCCATTTTAATTCTTTAAACCGCCATCATAATTTAGTTCTGCCCAATTGAATTTCGTGTCAATTCTATGCAAATACCTTAAACATAAGGTCATACATTCATTTACAAGGTAGCCCTCTGCAATGGAACCTTCTGGACATGCCCTATACCAATGAGAGATTTTAAAAAATATAACCATAGCTCGATAGGATACATCTACCGATAATAAACAGGACCAATGATCTTAGCATCACCAGATAAATGAATAGGAAAGTGAACCATGACATTAAAAACAAGAAGAAGGGACGATCTTTTCTAACTTGTAAAGAGTAATGGGAATTTGCTCTTCAATATGTTTCAATGCATCAATCCTCGATACCTTTGATCCAAGAACATAATAAAATAAAGACAACTCAATAAGAGGTTCACACACTTCTTTCAACAATATACCACAAAGTACAAGAGGGAGTATATGCTACAAAAGAACATGACAGTCATGACTTTTCAAACCAGATATCTTGTGTTCTTTCAAGTTCACACATTGAGAAATATTAGATAAAAATCCATCTGGGACCTTTAAATTCTTTAAGAAAATACATAATTTGTGCTTTTTTTTCAGGAGATAATGTGTAGCATGCAGTTGGAACTTCGACTTCATTTTCTCTTTGGATAGGATGCAATTTCGGCCTAATGTTCATTCCTTGCAAGTCTAATCGAGTTTTCATTGTATATTTGGTCTTTTCTTTGACATTCATGAATGTCCCCAAAAAACTATCACATATATTTTTTCAATATGAATTACATCCAAATTATGTCACAACAAGAGATATTTCCAATAAGGAAGTTTAAAAAATATACTCTTCTTGTTCCAATTATCCTTTCGCTTTTCATATGATATCTTCCTCCTCTTCTTAGGATCCTTTGTTAATGATTGTCCTTAAAGATCTTGGACTTGATTAAGTATCTCAATTCCAGAATGCATCTTTGGTCGGTGCCTTTTCTCTGTGTACCATCAAATGACTTCTTGTTATTCTACATCTGTGACTCAAAGGTAGGTAACGTCGATGACCCATATAGCACTCTTTCTTACAATTAGATAGTCGAATTGAAGAATTGTCTTTATTACAAGACGGACATGCATGATTTCCTTTTGTACTCCATCTAGATAAATTTTCATATGCTGGAAAGTCATTGATAGTCCAAAACAAAGAAGCATGCAACTTAAAATATTGTTTATTTGATGCATCAAAGGTTTCAATACCATCTTCCCACAACTCATTTAATTCCTCTATTAGAGGTTAAAAATATATATCAATTGCATCTCCGGGACTACTTGGACCAGGAATAAGCATTGACAAAATAAAATTTTCCTACTTCATACACAACCAATGTGGTAAATTATAAGGAATAAGAACCACAGGCCAAATGCTATATGAGGTTTTGGAATTCGGAATGGTTGGAATCCATCACTAGCAAGTCCAAGTCGAATGTTACGAGGCTCAACTATAAATTAAGGATATAGTTCATCAAATGACTTCCATGCCATTGAATTTGCTGGATTCCACATTATTACTTCATCAGTTCTTTCATCCTTATGCCATGTCATTAGTGAAGCTATCTTTGTAAACATAAACAATCTCTGCAGCCTAGGCTTTAAGGGAAAATAGTGTAAAACTTTTGAGGCTATTTTTTTACCTTTTTATTCTTTGTCTCCCCGCTATGTGCATCTACTTTCCATTTAGATGCACCACAAATTTTACAAGAATCAAGTAAGCTATCCTCCTTCCAATATAACATGCAATCATTAGTACAAACATCAATCTTGTTGGAAGAATGCCCAAGCTCTCGAATTATCTTTTTTTTCCTTATAATATGAATTTGGAAAATTAGCTCCATCAGGCAACAACTCATCTTTTAACATTTTCAATAGCATGGTAAATGACTCATTGCTCCAATGACCCATACTTTTGATATGAAGAAATTTAATCAAAGATGAAAGCTTTGAAGCCTTTGAATTTTGATACAACGGCTGCTCAAAATCCTCCAGAAGGCTATAAAACTTTCCAGCATCAGCATTTGGATCCTCCTTAAGTTTATCATGAAAACAGTATATGTATCTCCTCCACCTTCAGCATTAGGATATAAATCTCTCAGTATTTCTTCTACTCCATCTTCATCTTCACTCTCAAAATCATCTGATTCGTCCTCATCTTTGGAGTCTGATAGTAGCTCACCTAACTGTTCCCCATGGTGAAACCAAAAGGTATAGTTTTCAATTATTCCATGGACTTTCAAATGTATCTCAATCATTTTATGAGTTCCTAATGTTGTAACACAACACTTGTAACATGGACACTGTATTTCACATTCTTCTTTTTTTTCCCCGAAAAGCATAATTCACAAACTTTTTCGCCCTGTCTAAGTAGATTTTATCGGTTTGATTATGAAGAGAAAGTTGCATCCATTGCTTACTAAGTGACATAACATTGGAGAATACATAAAAATTAGATTAAGAAAAAATAAAAGATAATAAAAATAACTATATTCACATAACATGTTACCATCACATGATTATATCATACTACATTAGGTTTTTCAACTTTAAACATAATACGACCTCCTCCTCGGATTAGAACTATATTACCTTTGTGAAATTTATAGACATTGTTTGAAACTGTCGACTTACTAACCAAACAAGCATATAATCATCACAAACCAACAAAATTTAAACATCTCAGATAAAGTCACTACTACAACAACAATAACAACATCCCCAGTGAAATCCTAGAACCCGCTACCTGTAACTTAGATAACTCCTATTTAAAACGAAAAAGAACAAGAAGAGGTTGTAGCAAATAGTGAAATTGAACACTAAAACAACAAAGACAACACAAAAAATAAACCACCATCTCAGGGCAAAACTCCAACTCAACAAGCCAAAACACTAAATAATAGTGACAAATATATAAATCGGACTGAAAGACAAGAATACACTAACAAAGTGATGTTTGATGAAAAAAAAAATATTTAAATAAAAATTGGACTGAAAGACAAGAAGTATGGACTGGAAGATTATCTTCCTTTATTTGCTTTCTTAATTTTATACTGGTTTTTTATTTGGATGTCTAGGATGACCAACATTTAGAATAATTTCATGTCCAAATAGAAATCTCATATATGAAAAGCTAATAATGATGTTTCACTTTCCAAATGGGTTCTTTAATTTCATTTATCAGACAATTATTTTGTATTTGATTCTTTGTATACTATTATAGGTGTCAATTAAGTGGTCAATAAGTAGATATGAGGTTATAAAATTGAACATTTCTCATACACACCTTGAAAAGATGAGGTTTGGAAATTAAACATTCGTCAACACTCTCAAGATTAAAGATGTATTAACCAGTTCTCTGTCCACACTACAAGTTACAAGTAAAGCAATGATTTATTTGAACAGATAAGAGAACCTACTGGTTTGATCTTATCTTTACAGCAAACTACACTTCAGTGATAACATAAAAGTAACTTTATCTTCTAACTAATTCAGCTAAACATAACTTTGTCTTCTAACTAATTCAGTGACAATATAAAATGATTTATTTGTATAGATCGGAGCGCCTACTGGTTATTTTCTCATTTCCCTGTATTATTTTTAAACAAAGGCAAGATCAGGCCATGTATGTTCTGACATATTGTAGAACTTGCTAATAGAAGAAGTAGTGATACTGTCAATGCGTAAATATGGCTAAGTAGTGTGCTCACTAACTACGTTACATGCTTAGATAAGCTTGATTCTGTTACTAAAACTACTGAGAATAGAATGATTCTTGATAAGTTGGTCTTGAGAGCTAAGGAAGCATTGGCGATGCTCGTGTCTGTAATGGATAAGAATGAGAAAGTTTTTATACGGCTTTTAGGGAGAATGTCATCTTGGATCAGTTGGTGAGATAGGAAGCTGATAGAGAGTTTGGGTAAGGCCATTAAATCGAATGTAGTGGCTGCATAGAATGGTACTGGGGATTATCAACCAGTTGCTGAAGCAGTTGCGGCTGCACCAGATAAGAGCAAAATACAGTATATGAGCTATGTCAAGAAGGGGATTTATGAAGAGAATGTTGAGGTTACTATAAAGAAAATGAACTTGATTATTATTTGTGATGGCTCATATTATTCCTACAAAATAACTGGTAGTCTAAATATTGTGGATGGATCAACCACCTTCCGCTCTGCCACTCTTGCTGCAATTGGCCAAGGATTTATACAACAGGACATATGTATACAGAACACAGCAGGATCAGAAAAACACCATGCTGTGGCTCTTTGAGTTGGAGCTAATATGTCAGTCATAAATCGTTGTCGTATCGATACTTATCAAGAAACCCTTTATGCGCATTCTCTAAGGCAGTTCTATCGAGACTCCTATATGACAGGTATTGTCGATTTTATATTTTGTAATCCAGCTGTTATGTTCCAAAAATGCAAGCTTGTAGCTAGAAAACCAAATAAAGATCAAAAAAATATGGTGACTGAACAAGGTAGGACAGACCCAAATTAGGCCACGGGGAGTTCAATTTAATTATTTTACATAATAGCAAGTCCAGACCTTGAACCAGTTGAGAACAAATTCAAAATGTACCTTGGTAGACCAAGGAAAGAATATTCAAGAACTGTAGTGCTGCAATCCTACCTAGGTAGTCTCATTGATCCAGCGGGTTAGGCTGAATGGAACGAAGATTTTGCATTGAAGACATTGTATTATGGTGAGTATATGAACAATAGAATAGGTGCTGGCACTAGTAAGCGTGTCAATTGGCCCAACTATCATGTCATTACTGATCTTTCTGAGGCTATGCCGTTTATTGTGGGTGAGATGATTCAGGGCGGATCATGGCTAAGTTCTACCGGTGTGGCATATGTGGAAGGATTAAATAAGTAGGGTACTATGAAATTACATTTCATAATGTAGCAAGACATTTAACTATGTATTTTGTATTGCAGTATTCCTAGAAAGCTCAAAATAAGTACTAGTAATATAATAAAGGGTTGCAATACGCATATTCCAGTATTCCTAGAAAGCTCAAAATAAGTACTAGTAATATAATAAAGGGGCTGCAATATGCATCCCGCGTTCACGTAGGATTGAGGAAGGGTCGTTTTCCTAAGGGGTGTGATATAGATAGCTTACTGTGATGCAAACTTTAATAACTAATTCAACGGCTCTAACTCGGATCCTATTAAGTTGTAATATAGTGTGCCATAAACTATATTGGATGATTATTTGGTTGTGCTACTTGAGTAAATTTTCAAGTTAAAAAAAAGTCACATATAGAAAATTCATAGCAAATTCTAGAGATAATGGATTCGAGAAGCTTAAGATTGCACAAGGTGACAATGATATCATACACATAAATCAAAGAAGAACGCTAAGACATCATTTGTTTTGTAAATAAATATAGAGGTATACAACCTGGATGAACTAAAACCATCAACAACAAATACCAAGTGCGAGGGCCCTGCTTAAAGCCATAGATTAACATCTTTGACTGACAAAAATTAGAAGAGGGGGAAGGAAATAAAGGAAAAAAGGTAACTTCTCAAAGCACAATCAAACTAAAAAAGCAAGAAAATACCCATGTTCTAAATATTTATTCTGCTTCCAAAACACACAGCATTGCAAGACCAACTTCAAACAGCAAGAGAAATCGATTAAAGTAACAAAGAAACAAAGAAATTTCACCAGATTCTCAAGTAACAAAGAAATTTCTAGTACTTTTAAGTGACAAAGAAAAGCAAACATAGAATGTTTAACACAATCTTCAGTACAATCTACAGAGATTTCACCTGATTTCCAAAATTCGCAATCAAATAGAAAGATTCTAAAGATCAAAACTTCTTATATCACTAACATAAGTAACAAAAATAATCAAAACAACAACTCGATCAATTGGAAAAAAATAAAAATTTTAAAATTAATATCGCAATTTATCAGCCTATGAATGAAAAATAGCAACTCAATCGATTGGAAAGTGAGGCATACTTGGAATTCATCGATTTAGGTTAGAGATGTGAGAAAAACTATCTCTCATTGAGATTAGGCAGAGTTGATCATTGAAAATTTAAAAACAAGGAAAATTTTGATATTAATACAAAAATCAAGCAGCCTATAAATGAAAAACAGCAACATCGATCGATTGGAAAATGAGGCATACCTTGAAATTCCTCAATTTAGGGTAGAGCTGCGAGAAAAATTCTCTCTCATTAAGATCACGGAGAGCAGATCGAGAGTGGAAATTGGAAGTGTGGGGGTGATTACTATAGCTCTAGGGTTTAATTAGCCGAAAGTCTAATTTTAAGAAAAGGATTTTTTTAAAATTTTTCACTTTCAGCAAATACAAAATTGGCGCTTTAACTTTTGATAAAGAAATGGAATGGGTGCCTTAATTTATGGTAAAGGAACAAAAAATAAAAAATTCTCGTTCATGCCTTCAATTGAATATTATTTGGGACCATATACTAAATATTTTTGAGACCATATTTAGTAAACTTCACAATAAATACATAAATAAGGACCAAAAAAATCTTGTCTCAATACCTATACTTTTAGAGACGGGATTATCAGCTCGTCCGAATATGTTGGTCATAAATAAAGCGTTTTCTTGTAGTGAAAATAGTTTTTCTAATTTAAATAGCTATAATTTAACATTAATATAAAAATAGTAAACTATTTTATTAACATTAACTTAAAAATAGTTATGATTTTAAGTTATAATATATAATTTTAAAAATAGTTATAATTCTAACTTATAACATCAACTTTTTATAACACAAACTTATATAAATTTGTAAAAACTTTTTCTAAATTTATAAAGTTAAAGTATTAAACTTTTTTTTCATAACTTTGAAGTTATAAATATAAACGTTATAATTTTAGCTAAGATAATTGCATCAGCAAAAGACAAATTTTAAAATAAAATTAAGACGAATAGATTTTATATTTATTCAAATTTCATACGTTGTACATTTATTACAAATATTAAAAGAGAATCTAATCTACGCATCCACCTTTTAGGAAGAGTTCTGTTTGAATTAGATCTCTACTCTAGAATCTTTTTAATATCAATAACGTCCAAAATATTCTAGTTTTAAATTATCTATTTCTTCAATGGATATATTTTCCAAAATTGGTTTGTTTTCTTGTTCCTACATACTTCCATTCCATCACCACTATTTCCGTCAAATATTTCATCTATTTCATCTTTAATTTGGGGCAGTAATTTTGTGAGCCCAAAATATCTTTATTCGACATTAATCCAATCTCTAAATAATACCAAAATATCCAAAATATCCTTTACCAACGAATATTAATGATCTATAATTATAAATTTTCCCACCTTAAAAGCTTGCTTTGAAGCAACTGAAGAAGCTTGACTTGCTAGAACATCTCAGATCACCCTTGAAAGCTTTGGAAATTGTTTGATACGAGTCTTTCACCATGCTAAAAGTTGAAGTTGTCCATTTGCATATCTAATAGTTTCGCAATCCTGAGGAAGATACAAATCAAAATCATTATTTCTAGAATATTGAAGACCAAGTTCTTCACCTATCTAGTCATCTAAATCATCATATCTACGCCTAGAAGTAGGAGGTTCGGCCGACGAAATATTTTGTTCCATAGCTTGATACAAGTTATATAAATTCCTAGCTTTAGGTACTATGTTAGCACAAAAAGTTTCAACTGATGGCTTTTCATGAGGTCCTATTTCTAAATTATTGTAAATTTTTGGAATCATCATCATTACACCAAATTTTTTGTAAAATAGGTTGAATAAAGTAGCTGTCAAATAAATTTGTGGAATAGGAAAAATATTTTTTAAATTTATCAACCATAGCTTCAATAGCATCTTTATGAGAGAATATATTTTTATATTCAACAAGTACTTTAGAAACAACAGTAATATTTACTAAAGTAGAAGAAATAGTTGGAATATATTGTGCAGATATTGTGTTTATAGCTTGATAAAAGGTTTTAAAAATTTTACAAAGTTCTTCTACTTTAATCCAATCATCTTCACCAAGACTTAAATCAGGATTCAAATTATGAGCATTATAAACTAATTGTATTTGTTCACGACACACATGAGCAACTTCAAGCATTTGATACAAAGAATTCCATCAAGTAGGAATTTCTATTGTAACTTTTTTATATGGAATCTTACATACTGAACATTGATATTTAAAATCATACATTATAGGTTATTTTTTTAAAATATAACTACAAGAAACTCGATCCTTAAAACAACCATTTTCAAACAACTCAACACCATCATGTACTATCAAATTTAGAATATGTACAGTACATCTAACTTGAAAGTAATCATCCTCCATAGGACATATTATAGCTTTTAAAAAATAAATAACTTTCAAATTATTAAAAGCATTATCTAATGTGCATACGATAGTTTTATTGACAAGTCTAAAGTATTTCAAGCTATCTGCTATTGTACTAGCTATAAAGCTGTCGGTTTTAGTCTCATCAATATATTTATAAACAATAATTATTTTTTGCATGTTCCAATGGTGGTTAAGTCAATGAGACATGACAGTAAAATAATCATTACCGAGAATACTATGACTCATATCAGAAGTAATAGATATTTCATCATCAAATTTACTAAATAAGCAACGAAGAAAATGACAATTTTTAGTTTGAAATTTAAGAATATTATTTTTAATTGTATTTCATGAAAAACATTTAAAAGAGGGATTATATACTCGTTGAATATAATGAATAAAATCAGGATGCGAAGGAAAACTAAAAGACAAAACCCATAACAACAACCATTTTTGCTAATTCTTATCTATCTACATAGTTACTATATGTCGATGATGAGCTTAGGCCAGCCGGGTTAAACATGACAAAATGCATTTGAACACAATTACCTCCTACAGATTATTCTGTCAATGGTGTACAACTTTTTTTTATTAGCTTTATTTTCTAGACGAATAAATTCTTTATTATATTTTCCCAAATGCGTAGTTAGCAACCCTGTACCGCCATTCTTTTCCCCTGATCAAATGTTTCATAAATCTCTTGTATTTATGGCAAGTAGCAATATTTTTTACCTTATCGTGCTCCATAAATTTCAAAACTAAAGACCTTTTAGGACGTTCGGTACCTTTGGCCCTAGTAAATTCTGGTAGAGGGGGAAGTTCTTCACCGTCTTTCGATAATTTTGTAACCAAACTAGTAGGGGTAGAAGTTTCACCTAACTCTTGTTCTTCTATATCATCTTTTGTTAATTCTTCCTTAAAATTATCATAACGCCTACTTAAGGTCTTGCAGTCTAATTCCATACGGGTACCAACATAGAAACCATTAGGCTGTGATAAAGAGGTTTCACTAACATTACTAAATTTAGGTGGTAATGAACTAGTAGTAGCACTATTTTCTTATTTCTATAAAAAAATATATCAAATATTGTTTTTTACCAATACTATTTTTATTGGCATACATAATTAAATTTTAATATAGTAAAAATATTAAAACAAGCAATATAAATATTATAAATCAAAAATTTAATGTAAGTAAATAAATATAGATACTAAAAAAATAAAATTATAGATATTAAAGTAAATAAAAATAGAAATTAAAGTTGGAACAAATATACCGACGCCTGTGTAAAAGCAGACATATACCAAATGTTGGAATTAAAAATAATAACAAAATCTTGTAATATCTTTAAAAAATCTCCAACTTCAATTATCTAATACAAGAAGTATAAATATTAAGAGAATATTAAGAGTGAGTATGAGAATATTTGTGAGAAAAGAGAATAGGTATAACAGGGTATTTATAGAGGAAATTTTAAAAGGTAGTGGGGTAATTTAGAAGGGTTGGGTGGGGACCTCAAAATAGCCATTGGTTGGTCCCCCAATGGTTAGATTTTCATTTTCAACGACTATTTTCCAACAGGTAGTTGGCTGCAAATTTTTCAAACTTTTTTCGAGCCAATACCAGACTGGAACCGGTCAACCAGAATTGAAACTACTCAAAAAATATCATGGCCCGTACCGATACCAAATTATAGACCATTAAGTATTGGTTATACCAATTATAAATGATACCATTGCGTTACAGATACTGGAGCGTGATCGATACTGGACCAATTCGTTATTACTTTGGTTCGCTGCCACCCCTAGTTGGTGGTCACAGTTAGTGTTATGCTATACCCTCCAGGCTAAAGACAGAGGCTTCTGCTGCTGTGATTACAGCTATCATCCCCATTTATTTCAGATCTACATTTGTGTTATGTGATCCTGAATTGACTTTTTCCTTTGTGTCTACATATTTTGTTTTGCATTTTGACTTGGTTAGCGAGTCTCTTTCCATGCCTGTTCATGTATCTAGCACCATAGGAGATTCTTTAGTGGTTGATCGGGTGTACCAATCTTGTGTTGTGACTTTTTTTGGCCGTAAGACTTGGGTAGATTTGTTTGTGTTAGAAATAATTGATTTCGATGTTATTTTGGGTATTGATTGGTTATCTCATTATTATGCTATCTTAGATTGTTATGCTAAGACTGTAACTTTATCTTCGTCGGGTATGCCAATAATAGCTTGGAAAGGTGCATTTCATTCAGGTCCTAAGAGGATTATATCTTATGTTCAGGCTCATAGATTGGTTAACAGGGGATGTTTATATTACTTGGTTCATATTTGTGATACTAGTATTGTTTCACCTTCTTTCCTGGATTCTATTCATATTATTCATGAGTTCTTGGATGTTTTCCCTATGAATTTGCATACCATACCTTTGGATCATGATATTGATATTACTATTGATGTTGAGATGGGCATCGATGCCATTTCAATTCCTCCTTATAGTATGTCCCCAACTAAGTTGAATAAATAAAAGGGTCAGTTATAGGAGTTATTGGATAAGAGATTTATCTATCCTAGTGTATAACCTTGGGGTACGCCTGTCTTGTTTGTGAAGAAAAAGGATGGGTCTATGTATATGTGTATTGATTATTGGTAGTTGAACAAAGTGATGATTAAGAATCAATATCCTCTTTCTCGTATTGATGATTTACTTGATCAAATTCAGGGTGGCACAGTATTTTCAAAGATTGATTTGAGGTTTGGGTATCACTAGTTGAGGATTTGATCTTTAGATATTCTGAAGATAGCTTTTCAGACTTAATATAATCATTATGAGTTCTTGGTCGTGTCCTTTGGGTTGACTAGTGCCCTAGCCGCATTCTGAAGTTAATGAACTGGGTATTCCGATAGTATTTTGACTCATTTTTTATTTTATTTATAGATGATATCTAGGTTTATTCCAAAAGTGAGGCTGAGCATAAGGAGCATTTGCAGATTATGCTTAAGATATTGAGAGATGAGAAGTTGTATATGAAGTTCTCAGAGTGTAAGTTTTGGTTGGAGTCTGTTTCTTTCTTGAGTGATTTGGTGACTAAGGTGGGTATTATGGTTGATCCAGCTATAGTTACAGTGGTTCGTGATGGAGCTAGACCTACTTTCCCTATCGAGATTTAGAGTTTTGTTAGCTTAGTAGGTTATTATTGACATTTCGTTCAGGGTTTCTTATCCATTACAACTCTGTTGATCAAGTTGACTTCGAAGAAGATTTCTTTTCAGTATTCTAATGCTTGTGAGGTGAGTTTTCAAAAGCTCAAGAATTTGTTGACTTCAGCTCCTATCTTGACTTTGCACAAGAAGGGCATGGGGTTTACCATCATTTTTTATGCTTCAAGTGTTGGGTTAGGTGTTGTGTTGATGCAAGAGGGTAAGGTAATTATGTATGCTTCTCATCAGTTGAAGTCCCATAAGAGAAATTACCCTACTCATGATTTGGAGTTGTGCATATTACTTTTGCTTTGAAGTTGTGGAGTCACTATTTGTATAGAGTATATTCTGGTATTTTCTCGGACCATCATAGCCTTCAGTACTTCTTCACCCAGTGAGACCTTAATATGAGACAGCGCCATTATCTTGAGTTTCTTAAGGATTATGACTTGACTATTTTTTATTATTCGGGCAAGGCTAATATGTTTGTAGATGCCTTGAGCTGAAAGTCAACTAGCATGGGTGGATTGGTGCATCTCTTGACCCAGGGGAGGCCTTTGTCCTTAGAGGTTCATTCTTTATCTAACTAGATAGTTAGGCTTGATATTTTAACACTTGGGCGTATTTTGGCATTTGTAGAGGCTAGGTGTTCTTTGATGAAGGAAATTTAAGCTCATCAGTTTGATAATATTGATTAAGATCAATTTGATATAAAGTGTTGAGTGGTGAGTTTAAGGAAACCTCACTTGATTTTGATAGAGTTTTGAGGATTAGAGGTTGAGTTTGTGTGCCGAGAGTGGGTGATTGGATTAGATTGATTTTAGAGGAGGCCTATTATTCCAGGTATTCAATCTACTTGGGTTAGACTAAGATGTATCATGATTTGAGGTAACTTTACTGGTGGGGTGGTATGAGAAAGAAAATTTTAGCTCATTGCCTTTATTATCAGCAGGTGAAAGCCGAACATATGAGACCTGGTGGATTGCCTTAGATGTTACCCATTCCTAAGTGGAAATGGGAGTGGATCACTATGGACTTTATGATCGGGTTTCCTCGCATTTACCATGGATCTGATAGTGTTTAGGTCATCATAGTTCGATTAACCAAGTATGTGCATTTCCTTTGGATGCAAGTTTCCTTCAATGCTGAGAGGTTGACCCGTATCTATATTCATAAGATTGTGTGTCTTTATGGTGTGGCATGTCTATCATCTTATATCATGGGTCGATGTTCACATCTCACTTTTGGAAGACTTTTTAGGATGAGTTGGGCATTCAGTTTAATCTTAGCACAACATTTCACCTCCAGATTGATGGTCAGTTCGAGTGGACTATCTAGGTTTTAAAGGATATGTTCTACACTTTTATGATGGATTTTAGTTTCCAATGGAAGCAACATTTATCTTTAGCAGAGTTTGCATATAATAATAACTATTATTCAAGTATTGATATGACGTCTTTTAAGGCCTTGTATGGTAGGCAGTGTCGCTCTCCAGTTGGTTGGTTTGATGTTTCTGAAGTTATACCTCAAGGTATGGACTTTCTTTGTGAGTCTTTGGATAGATCCCAGATTATTTAAGATAGACTTTGAGCAACTCAGAGTAGACAGAAGTGTTATGCTGATCATAAACTTCATTTCTTGAGATTTGGTGTTGGTGATCATGCTTTCCTTTGAGTTTCACCCTTGAAGGGTGTGATGAGTTTTGGAGGAAAGGCAAGCTTAGCCTCAGGTATATTGGTCCATTTGATATTCTTCAAACTATTGGTAATATGGCTTATGAGTTAGCTTTCTCTGAGACTTATCAACTATTCATCCAGTTTTGAATGTTTCTATGTTTCGCCATTACATTACTGATGAGTCTCATGTCATTCGTTGGGAGTCAGTTCAGTTAGATAACTGATTGTCTTTTGTTGAGGAGCTAGTCTCCATTTTTGCTAGGGATCTTAGGCGGTTGCACTCTAGAATTATCTCTGTGTTTAAAGTTCAGAGGTGAAATCGACCTGTAGATGAGGCTACTTAGGAAGTCGAGTCTGATATGCATAGTTCTTATCCTCAGCTCTTTATTGATTCAGGTATTTCTTTGCCTTAGTTCAAGGACGAACTAGATTTTTAGTGGTGGATGATGTAACGACCTAAATTTTTAATGAAAAATGTGTTTTTGTGCAATTTGACTATTTTACCCCTCTCCGTAGTTGCATTGTAGTATTTATGGGATGTGGGGTTAATTGGCACAATTACTAATGCATTTTGGTGTTATTTATGCGATATTAAGATTTTTGGTGGCTTTGAGACCCTTATTATAGACTTTTCTGGTTATCTTTTGATCCGTGTGATGGATGGAAAATGAATTATCCCAGCAGATCCAGAATATCAATTTTAGGGGGGTAATATGTTTTGTGTGGTTTTACGGTTCTTAAATCTAATTTTGAACCTTGGTTTGGAAAATTATGAATTTGGATTTTGGAGATCAACTTTGTGAAAGTAATGTCCTTTTAAAAATCTGATATCGCCATTGAATCTAGAGTGTCAAATTTGATAGGTTTATATAGTGCGTTTGCGTTCACGGGATTCTGGATGAATCCTGAAGGGCCCGCGGGGATTCAAAATGATCCAAATCCCAAGCTAGTGCACCTATTTTTTGGTGCACCCTCGATCGCAAGCTATGTGCCGCGGCCAACAGAGGTGATGCTTCGGTCATGACCCTTGTCCGCGATCGCGACCCGATGTCTGCGATCGCAAAACCTGGGTTTATATATATATACCTAGTTTCATCATTTTCACTATTTTTGAGACTTGGAGCTTAGGATTTCGTGGTTTTGAGCAACTTCCTCAATTTCTAAGCTTGGTTAAGCTCCATTACACTGATTTCAACTAATTTCTGCCATCTTAATATTAGATTCCTATTTTAGTTCAAATTTCAAAGTGGAAATTGAGGGTTTTGGCCGAAAATTACATTTCTTCATATTAAACCCCAAATTCACTCCTTTTCACTAGAATAATGTTCCTAATTCTATAATTACTAGTTTTTCCTCAATTTTATCTTCAAAATAACTCCAAATCTTAATTTTAAAAAGGACTTCAAAGGTTTTAGCCAGTAAAGTTTAAAAATGGGTTTTCTTTCATCTGGGCCTTATTTTTCACTCGATTTGACTTGGGTTTTTGAAAACCATTTTAGGTGTCCGTTTTAACCCTAAACCAAAACTAGGTGATATGAATGTCATTGGCTTTGTTTTGACCCATAGATTCTATATTTTGATGTTTTAGTTGATTTTGGTTTCGTTCGTAAGGAGTAGGGCTTCGGGATCGAAGTATAGCGGACCAATTTCAGCATTTGAGATAGGTTATGGCTTAATTCTTTGAGACTGAGCTGGGTAGTTAATTTATATATACAAAATAAATGTTAAGGGGATGGGAACTAATCATGAATTTGGCTATACTAATGTGTTATGCCCGTGTAGGGGAATATATATATGGTATAATTATAGGTTTTGAGATATTAGGTGATTTATGTGACCGTGTGGAGTCTTATATGATGTTTATAACCTTATACACATGGGAATAATTGTATTTTGTTGATGAGAAAGTGTGTAGTGGTATCATTTGTCCTGTGATGTAATCATATTTATTGGCATATGAAACATGTGAAAATTCATGGATGGTTGGAAATAATTAGTGGATATTGGCTCACGTGGTTGTGGAAATAAATCATTGTGGTTGGTTGTGGAAATACATCATGTGGTTGGTTATAGAAATACTCATCTGATTAGTTATGAGCATTATATCCTCATATCATAATCATTCATAAAACATTTGCACCACCGTGGATCCACCTGAAAAACACTGGAAACACCATTTTAAAACATTTTCCGAGGGATGTGTTGGGATATCTTATAAAACCCTTCCTGAGGGATGTTTTGGGGAGGAGATATGGATATTTAGATTGTATACGGGTTGACGAAACCCCCATTGGTCCTACGTCGGCAAGATTTAGCTCTATAAGTATATACGAAGATTGTGCAACGATCTCAGAGGTTAAGCGACAACCTCGTACATCATCATCGTCATTCTTATTATGTTTTCTTCATTATGTTTGTTCTTTGACTTGTTACTTACCTAATTGTCCCATCTTCTTATACTTGTACATGATGATCTCGTATGTATATTGTTCTTCTTTGTCCCACTTGTATGTGGTATATAGTATACTTGTGGTCTTTTTTGGTGTTTGTTGCAATATATGTGATATATTAGAACTGTTAGTGCAAGCGGTGTGGACCACCGTGTTGGGATAATTTTTTTATTGTAGGTGACGTACCCTTAGTGTGTATTTTGTATGTCTTATTTTCTACTTTGCTCGGTTGGCCTATGATACCTACGGAGTACAAGTAGACCGTACTCACTCCTACTTTACCCTTCTAGTGTAGATTCAGGTTCAGGTGCGCCCCACATTTTTTGGCTCGAGCTATTATTGGAGCTTTTAAGGTAGTGGATGATTTTCAGGCATTCAAATGTCTTCTACTATCTTTATCTATCATTAGACTATGTCATTGCTTGTTATCAGAGATAGAGTTGTACTAGATACGTTCTTGTACTGCTGAAATCAGATTTTGGGAGTTATGGTTGTATTGTTGATTATATTCTTTCTGAATTTATTATACTTATATGGTTCGACTTCATTCTAGAAGCCTTACCTTAGGGGTATTTCTAATTTTTCCACCTTTGTGTTTCAGTTTGGGTGATAGGCTTACTGTTCAAGGTACACCGTGACAAGTACCATCATGACCCGTAAATTTTTTATCATGACAGTGGTAGTGGAATTATTAAAAGTAGCGATTGAATAGATAAGTTGGATTGAGAAAGTTGGTTATGGGTGACATGATAAGACTTGTATATATCTGGGTACATAGATTGCAACAGTTGTTACCCATGAGGTTCTTAGTACACAACTACATATTGCACTCAGTGATTCAGGATATAGAGCATGAGGTCACAGGCCATGGAATAAAATAATGAATTAACTTCTTTGAACTATTTTCCCATGTTTATTAGCATGATTGTTGCGCATTATATTGAAGATGACTTATTAATCATTCTAGTTGACAATTCTATTCCTTTTTTAGAACTTGATTAGATTATGATGATATTTTATGAAGAACAAAGATTTTAACTACTTGTGGATTGAAAAGAGAGTACGTGATTTTAAAATCCAAAAAAGGTAAACTTGAACTTATAATAGAATTGACTCATAATATGAAATGCATTACTTAGATTATACTTGTTATATATGGATTCAGAGTTAGACACCTAAACATTATGCTTTGTATTTCATAGAGATCCTAGCAACACACTACCCAATGTTGTATGGATAAGAGTGGGATGACTGCCCAAAATTTATTATTGATAAGTTTAGGAATGGAGAGCATGTTTGTCCGGTATATGGACCTGGTGAGTCCTCCATAGGACCTAGCTTAGCTATATAGAGCAGTAGATGTATATCATATCCATCTATTAATACTCAATCTTACTTGGATTATTAATGATTTTATTTGATGGTTATGTACTTAAATGCCGTGAAAAATGGTTATAATTATTTGGTTCAATTCAAAGTTAAACTTTAAGTATGTTTCGAACTACTTTTGGTGGGTAGTTATTTATTCTATTTATTTGTGAGTTTAAGTATAAAATTTTGCATTATAGGGCATAACATCACTATCTCTTCAAATTATGATCAACCACTGATGTTGCTGATTACCTGTGGATAAGGGTGTCAAGTGGGCCGGCCTGACCCGGACCTTGTAACTAACCTGACCCAGTTTGACCCGGCCCGGTAAGCCCTAGGGCTTTAGGGTTCCGGGTCCCGGGCCGGTTATTTTTTTAAAATAGGCCCGGCTAACCTAGCCCGGACCAAGCCCGGTCCAGGCCCGCCAGTTAACCGGCTGGCCCGGATACCTTTTTTTTTAAAAAAAAAAAGGATTTTGGGACAAACTAGACGTTGGACCAACGACTATATAGCCGTTTTTGGGTCCAAAAGGTTAGTTTGGGCCCATTTATTAAAAAAGAAAAATTAACTTTAAAAAATATTTTTAATCCCAAAAAAAATTCTATAAATACCCTACAACTTCAAATCATTTTTTACACAATTTTTCACTCTCTCAAATCTCAATTCTCAATTCTCAATTCTCAAATATTCAATATATTTAATTTCTTGAAGTGTTCACTTTAATTTTTTAATTTTTCGTTTACAAAGTACGAGCGGAAGTTTCTAAAGTCGCAACTTTCGGATACTTTCAAAATTTGGTATTGTCGTTCCATCTCTTACGTTTAATTTTTATTTATTGTATTAATTGTTTAATATTTCATTTTATTATATTTGTGCATTTGGAATATTTTTAATTTAATTTAATTTATATTATGGATAAATTAAGAAACCTCGCTACTAAAAGTGTTAAAAAAATTTGTCCCGGAAGTGGTAGTGGTAGTAAAAAGCGAATTACTAGCGGTAGAGGTAGTTCAAGTAGTAGATATACCCGTGTGTCTTCGCCTCCGGTACCGCTTGGTACACCTTTTGAGGAAGAAATAGGTGTAGGTGTTCACGATATGGATTATGTAGAAGCTCAGGAAAATTACGGTATAGAAGAAAAAAATGAAGTAGATGCGGTTAATTTAGACGAAGATAATGAAAATATTACTGAGACACCCGCAGTAGGAGATGCTAACGTTAGATCTGAATCGGTTAATCTCCCTCCCCGTCCTCCTAGTATCCCAAGACCTCGTAAAAGAACTAGTGTTGCATGGCAATTTTTTGAATGTATATCAGATATTGAGGTGCAATGCAATATTTGTCAACAAATATATAAGCATAAAAGTGAAGGAAAGCAAGGGTTACGGGTACGTTAATGAGACATGTAGCTGAAGATCACAAAACAGAGTTAAATATTGCACAAGGTGGTGGGGATGTTGGTGGGCCAACGCAAACTATAATGGACCCAGCAACCGGTCACGTAGCGAAGAAGTATAATAAATTGAGGGACCGGGAAGAAATAGCTAAAATGGTAGCTGTGGGTTGTTTGTCTTTTAATTTTCCTTCTTCTGATGTCTTTATTCATTATATACAAGCAATTTATAATCCTATGTTTAACGGTATTCGTAAAACTACATGTCGGTCTGATATTTTTAGACTCCATTCAAAATATTGTTTTTATTTATCAACATTGTTAAAAAATATTCAATGTATATTGTCCCTAACTTCTGATCTTGA
The DNA here is from genome assembly GCA_030864225.1 of Capsicum baccatum var. pendulum. Taxonomy (NCBI): domain Eukaryota; kingdom Viridiplantae; phylum Streptophyta; class Magnoliopsida; order Solanales; family Solanaceae; genus Capsicum; species Capsicum baccatum. The sequence continues at coordinate 168,011,534 of CM061560.1, forward strand.
TCGTGCTGTAAAGAAAAATGATTATTTAACCGTTAGTTGTCATTGGATGGATAGTAATTTCGTGATGCAAAAACGTATTCTTGCTTTTTTATATGATGAAGATCGTAAACATACTGGACAATTGATTGTTGATTCTATTGTTAAAATTGCCGGATATTATAGTATCGAAAATAAAATTTTATGTATTGCTTTTGATAATGCTTCTAACAACAAGACTGCTATAACAAAAATAAAATCTACGCTATCTCCGCCCTTGCCTAAAATTTTTCATATTAAGTGTGCATGTCATATATATAATTTAATTGTAAAAGATGGTCTTGAGTTTTTTGAGCTTTATAGTGAAAAAATTCTTCTTGCCGTTGGTTTTATTCAAGGAAATAATCGTAGATCGAGAATTAGAGAATTTAAAGTTAAATGTCAAGAAAATGGACTTACACCGATTTTGATGCCTGAGGAAATTGATATTAGATGGAATTCTACGTATGAATTTTTAAAAACTTGTTATAAATATAGAATTCCTATTACACTAGCTTTTAACCAACATTGCGGTTCATTTACTGATTCTGCTGATTGCATGCTACATAATTTTATTGGGTTATAATTAATGATCTTGTTAAGTTTTTAGAAAAAATTTATATAGCTACGGTTGAATTTTTCGGTTCTTATTATCCTACTGTTTGTAATATTTTAGCATATATAGCCGATATTTCTGGTTTGCTCAAAGAATATAAAAATAAAGAAGGTTATAAAGAAGTTGTTGGCGCCATGTTTACGAAATTTAAAAAATATTTTTTCTCGATTCCCCCTATTTACTTGGTTGGTGCTATGCTAAATTTGTGCATGAAATATAATAATATGTGCCACTTTAGTACTCTTATTTATACTAACTTAGAAATAAATACTAACCATGATTCTGAACAAGTACAACCTGATTTGTGGACGGCTACGGCTGATGCAAAGGATTACATAGAAAAATTATATAATCACTATGCTGATTTATTTGATTTAGCCGTACCTATAAATATCACTCCAACTGTCGCTCCTCATCCTCCCGAGGAGCCATCATCTTCTAAAAGGCCGGTACATAGTGTTTTTTCTGATTCGTTTTATGATTTAAATTGTTGGAATAGTGTTGATGAGAGAACTTACATATCAACTTATCGGGAAGAGCTGAAATATTATCTTTGGACGGCACCAGAGGATCGCAGACGACGGATCAACACGTTGGATTGGCGGAGGACTAATGAAACACAATATCCTGTGCTTTCAAGATTAGCTAGAGATATCTTGAATGTTCCAATGTCAAACATTGCATCAGAGAGCGCCTTTAGTCAGGGACGACAGCAGCTTGGAGATAACTGACACTCATTGGGAAGCAATGCAATGAATGTTCTAGTTTGCCTCAGAGATTGGATTAGAGCAGAAAGAAGAAACCAAGGAATGGAACCGGAGCCGATCGACGAGCTGAAACTTGAAGAAATTATGACTTCATGGGAGAACTCAGCAGAATAAAGTCCAATGCATAGTTTTGCCCCCATTGACTTTGACTATCCTATGCAAGTTCCCGTTAATATTAACATGAATGAGTTGAAAACAATGATTCATAATTTGTAGATTTTTCATTCATGTAAATTATAATTTTGGATCATTTTGCAATCAATAAAATTTCTCAAATTCATTCACTCCTTAGTCCTTGCTTTTCATATTTTTTCATTTAACGATTTAAAATTTTAAATTGAATTTCTAGTTTTCTACTTTAAATTAAAAACTTACTTCTAATATATTATTAATTTACTACCAAATATTATTAATTTATTATATTAAGTAGCATATGTTTTGTATATTTGTGCATATATCTTCTAAAGAAGTGTGTATTTAACATATACATGTGTATATGTTTTATAAATTCGTATATAAGTATATCTATATATATTGTAATGTATATATAATGTAGTATATTTTATAAGTAGTAGTATATATACTTTGAATGGTGCGTGCGTATACACGTGTATATATCTTCTATAGAAGTGTATATTTAACGTATACATGTGTATATGTTTTATAAATTGGATATCTTCTATAGAAGTGTATATTTAACGTATACATGTGTATATATTTTATAAGTAGTAGTATATATATACATTGAATGGTGCGTATACACGTGTATATATCTTCTATAGAAGTGTATATTTACGTATACATGTGTATATGTTTTATAAATTAGTATATAAGTATATCTATATATATTGTAATGTATTTATATTATAGTATATTTTATAAGTAGTAGTATATATACATTGAATAGTGCGTATACACATGTATATATCTTCTATAGAAGTGTATATTTAATGTATACATGTGTATATGTTTTATAAATTAGTATATAACTATATCTATATATATTGTAATGTATATATATTGTAGTATATTTTATAAGTAGTTGTATATATCCATTGTATGGTGCATATACACGTGTATATATCTTGTATATTTAACATATACATGTGTGTATGTTTTATGAATTAATATATAAGTATATCTATATATATTGTAATGTATATATATTGTAGTATATTTTATAAGTAGTAGTATATATACATTTAATGGTGCGTATATATGAGTAATTGACTAATTGATTATATGTGTATATATATTTTTAAAATTCTAATATAGTATATACTATATATATAGTGTATATATATTATTTAACGTATTTATAATGTATATTGGTGGGTATATGTAATGTATATTGAAAGAAATTTTTTTTTTTTCTTTTTTTTTATATTTTTGACCGGGTTTGATCAAATTTTTGTGGGTTTGACTGTGTTGGGTTAAGTGGGCCTGGTTAGGGTGGATTTTAATTTTTTTACTGTTTGGCCAAGCCCGACCCGACCCGTCTAGCGCCAAAACCGGCCCTTAACCTGCCCTCAACCCGGTTAAAATAGAAGGACTGATTCCGGGTTGGCCCGGCCCGCCCTGTTTGAGACCCATACCTGTGGACTAGTACTCATATTTATTTTTTGTACCTTGTATACAGGTACAAGACGGTTGTCCGTAGATGTTGATCCAGTGCCTAAAATTAAGGCTATCACTCTTAAGATTAAGAGGTAGCTGCTTAGGCGATGTATGTATTGATGGATCATTTCTATCCCTTACTTTATATGGCATTTTCTTTCTTTGAAATTGTTGACACTTTCAATGATGTATCAATTTTTTTTTTAGACGCTTATACTAATGACTTCTAGGTTTTCGGAGAGTGTTTTTGTCATTTTCATTTTAATATTCATGATTCTTATGACATATTTCTCTTATTTACTTATTCAATTATATTAAAAATTCACATTATTTTACTATTCCTGAATCATGGTTCATGTGTTGGCTTACCTATTGATGGTTTGAATAGGTGCCGCCACCGCCCTTGACTAGATAACTATTTCTAAAAATTAATAAAGAGAGAAAATGAATAAAAGAAAGTTACTTTACTGAGATTATATTGAAAATCGCAGTTTGTACAACATAAAAATTAATAAAACTGTACCTCAAAGATTGTATTGAAAATCTCAATTTGTACAACATAAAAATTAATAAAACTATACCTCAGATTTTCTTCCAATACTTGAAGGTAACACTTGTGGTTATTTTGTATACTTCCAGAGAGTGAAAATACAATAAGGTATATACATACATATACTTCAGATTTGCGTCCATTATTTTAAGGAAAGACCCTTAGTTGTTTTGTATAATTTTGGAGTGTGATAATCCAATACGTATAGCTTATTGTATTCTCACACTCTAAAGGTATACAAAACAACTAATGGTCTTACCCTCAAGTAATGAAAGCAAATCTGAGGTATATTTTTATTAAATTTTGTGATGTACACATTCATATAATACACACACATACTAGTCTATGAAAATGTGCATTACACGTTTGTCCCTAATCATTATGTTACAATTACTTATTTTACCATTTAAAGTTCCAGATATTCATTTTTTATTATATTTAACTTAAAAAAATCTTGTAAATTGTGAAAGAATCATATACAGCTAAGAGGAGATTTTATGAGTTTAATTTTCTCAAATATCGTATGCCTTTGAAGATAGTGAAGAACATAACACTTGTTTTTTTTATTTTTTTATATGTCTCTTTCGAATAATTTAAGTATCTAATAGGAAAAAGAATTTGTTCAAGTGTTTAAGTGAAGGTGTTTAAGTGTATTAGGTGGACAATTTTAAAAACATGCTCATACATGAATAGAATATTACCTTTAAAAACTTCAGAACCTGGAACAATGACACAAAAAACAAATCAATGAGATGTATATTATGAAAGTTGATATAGTTTAGAACGAACTAATTAAGTTTAAATCCTGAATCTGCCTACGTATATAGTTAGGATTCAGAGCATTGAAATATTATAAATCATGTTGTATAAAAGTATGAGCCACAATAGTATCAAGCTAAACATAAATATTGTAGTTCGTAGATGCGAATTTGAAGTTATATAAATTTATTTGATATTCGATCTGTGATTAGGACATTACATTGCCCGATCCAATACAAAGCCACTTGAATAACCCTTTCATCTTATTTAATATATATTTTTTGTTTTTTCGTGCAATTGAAGCAAAAATTAACCTTTAATATTAAGCAAAATTATTCATCTTAATATTTAACTAAATTGACTATCGATGCCATATGATCAATCTCCTTTCCATATATATTTAGCACTCTACAGTGCAATAATTCTCTTAATATCTTTTATCATATTATTTAGGACTTCTTAATTTTTAAAATTTAAAAGTCTTAAATTAATATAATAAAAATAATTAAATAATCTATAATACATTAAAAGTATGAAGGGCCTTAGAAATATTATTTGAACTTTTTGCCCTTCATTAAAAGTCTTCGCAATACATAAAATTGTCTTTTCACCTATTTCTCAATTTATTATTTAATTATTTTCATAATATTGTGTTCTAAAATATATGATAACACTTTTTCTTAAATCGGGGGTGCTAAAAATGTATGATAAAAAGTAATTAAGAAACTATGTAAGAATAGTAGGTGTAGTACGTGTAGCTTAAGAACCCGTTTTGTTAGGATTAAAATCTGGTCAAATCAACTTTTATTTCTTTTTTTTATCTTTTTAACATGTTTGGTAAAATTAAAAAGTTCTTACAAAAAAAAGCTAAAACTGATTAAAAAATCAAAAAGTGAGAAGCTACTTTTTGTTTTTTAGATTAAAATTCTTTTAGATTTGACCAAAATATTTACCTTTTTATCCATTATATTTTCCTCCAATTTCAACAATATCCCAAACTTATAGTCCTTAAATATGTAGTAGTTTGTTTTTCCTTTTCATTTTTTTTCTTTGTTTTCATCGAATCCATCATTACATCGGAGTTTTGTTCAAAAAATTTATTTTAGAATTAAAAATTATAAATGATTCACCTTATTTATGGTGGACATTTACGTCATTTTAACAACAAAAAATTATTTAACATCACTTGTTTACCAAACACATCAACAACTTTTTTTTAGTTTCAGCACTTCTATGCAAACACTTATCTACATAATTTATAAACATTTATTTTAAACTTTTAATCACTTAAACTAAAAAACTATTTTTTTTTAATCCTATTCAAACGGTCTCATAGAATCACTTAGATTAGATTAGGATTCTTTTACCAATTAATTTGCGTGCAATGAGCTACAAATTTGTGTAGCGTTAATAATATCACTTAAATTAGTATTCTTTTAGCAATTCTTTAATATTACTTATGTTGCTTGTCTTTCTTTATTTAGGTTTGCACCATCTTTAAAAACTATCCCAGGATGAACGGTAGGTTTAGGTTTGAATTTCTTTGCCAACTGAAATTTTGATAGGTCCAATATCTATGATCAAACGATAAATTTTCTTGTAATTTATGTTAAGTTATCTAAACTTTTAGTTTGTTCATCAAGTTTACAATAATAAATAATCGTGTATTCTTGATAAAGAATTATTAATTGAAAAACTTTCTTTGTATTTTATAATATCTTATATACAATTAACTGCTTCTACCTTTTCTTCTTATTTTTGTTTCGGTTTAGGTCACCTTCTTGCATTCATTCATGTTTTCTTACTTTCTACTTACATTATTTATTATTATATATCGTACGCATAATTCACCAAGGTTATTCGTGCAATAAACGTACGAATAGACTAGTAATTTAAAATAGCATATGCTAATTTTGTTACTTCTTTGCCCGTAAAAAGCTTTTTGCAAAATAGCAAAATTCAACTTACTATTTAAGGTCTCCTAATTTTAGGAAAAGTCTTAATATATCTTTTAAAATCATGATCCTATATATTTTAGGATTTAATATCATAAATATAATTATATAAAATTTGAAGAAAATAGTGAAAAGATAATTTTTTCTAAAAAAGAAAAAAAAACTTTTGATGAAAGGTAAAATGTTCAAACAACATTTATTAAGGGTCTTCACACTTGAAATATTATATATATATATATATATATATATATATATATATATATATATCTACATTTAAAATGAAGGCTTCTCAAAATTAAATACCTGAAAAAAGAATGTATAAAGAAAAATTTATAAGTCAAGATAATTACATATAACTACCTTGATTTATAAATTGATTTTTATAAAAAAATTCAAGAACTTAATTTATGAAGCCCTCATTTTAAATGTAGATAACTTTTTTTTTGTTAAGGACATTCCTACCTAATAAATCATAAATTTCCTGAATAGATGGAGAGCCTTAATATTGACAATCATTCAACTAAATTTGAATCTATTTATTATATCGACCCTCTTACTTAAATTGGTTAGGGAAAAGTTAATTATCTTTGATTCTTTAAACATATTTATAAACGTGTTATGATCAACATAATCGGCAGATGTATTCATATTGCATATCTCACTTTGTACAGAAAACCTAGGAAACTACATAGTTCAATGTGACTTTCTTGATCCAAAATGGGAGTGATCATGATGACGCCCACACTAACCCTCGAGTAGGGACCAAAACTAATAATCAATTAATTATTCTAGAATGGATGAAATATTGGTAACAAATCATAACGTAGCTTTCATATATGTATATAAATGCAGAAAAACATCAGTTACTAGGCAAGACTTCGATTTAATTTGTACATGTGCAAGTAGAAGTTAAATCCAACTACTGTAATTAGAATACACTATGTGAAGTGATGAAGGGACGAATAGTAAATGTCACGACCCGAGTGTACATCCTTGGTGTGACTAGCACTTGAAACCACAAGTGGCCCCAAGCGAATTGTTTGCATATCAAATCTATAGAACAACAGTATCTTAAAAACTAATATGGAAGCTAAACAATTCTAAATGGGCAGTTGACCTGAGTGGCTACTAAAGTGCACCTCAGGCTGCTTTAGTGGTACCTGAGGGCATGTTTTGATATATTTTTTTTTTTGGCTTTTTCTTTTTAGCTTCAATTTCACTCCCTTTAATCAGAACTCCCAATAAAGCCAAAAATAGCTAAAATTAAGACAATTCAAAAGGTAATTAGTATCATATTATCAATTAACAATAATAAATCATAAGAAACAATATATAAATGAGTAGAAAAATCACCACTCATCAACACCCCAAACTAAAAGACTTTACTTTTCCTCAAGCAAAACAAAATCAAAACTCAATGAGAGTATGAATTTAAGCTCAACACCAAAGTCATCACTTTCGCTTCACACGAGGGTAATGACTATGACTTTGGTTGGTACTAATAATTAGTTAACAAGAATGTGAGTTTCTAATCAAACAACTCCTTCATATTCAAGCCTATTTACAAGAGCATAATGAAATTTCAAGAAGGATCAATTAACAACAACCAATTCTCAAAAAGTGACGCACGGTCAATAGTGAATCAAACATGCTCCTTTGCCCTATTTTCAGAATCTATTAACTTCATCAATCTATCCCAGTTTACATGCTATTACATGAAAAGAAGTCCCACAAAACACAAATATTTACAACACTTAACAAGGGAAAAATGCTCAAACACTCACACTCACAAAAAATTTCTAATGAAAAGAAGTATCATGCCATATGCTTGCCCTTATTTTTGAATGCTACTAACTCAAAAGCATTTGATTGGAGATCTCCAAGGATTTTTTCTTACTTGTAATAAAGGTTTGGGGAAGGGTAGTAAAAACATTTAGGATAAAAGTGGTTACACCCCTTTTTAACTATAAAAAGCACATTATATATCAAACTTTTATCATTGACCACTTTATTTTTATAAAACACAAGTGCCTATCTTCTTCATTCTAGCTCACTACTTTATTGAAAACTCTTTTTCTTTCTTCTTTCCCATTTTCTTTTCTTTTTCTTTTTCTTTATTCAATCCTTGCTTCATTCATAAGCCACTCTTTTACAAAATCACAGTACATGATCATCTCTTCCAAGATCCACCATAACCCCAACTTAGGCTTTTAGTTTCAAGTTGGAAGTTTCAAGTTTAAGGAGGGTAGGGTTCATGAGAGGGACAATTTTTAAAAGGTTCAAGGCTTGTAATGCGACTTTCAAAGAAAGGTTATTAGTCTCAAATGCAGTAACTAGTGATAACATTCATAAACAGGTAGACTTTTAAGGTAAAGTGGTTTCTAAAAGTCATAAAGAAGGCCTAAGATCATTTCACCAATCGAGTATAATGAAGCTGGCACTGGAAGACCAACATGATAAGTTCTAGATGACACAAATAAGTACAAGAATTGTTCAACAAACACTCACCAATCATGGAAGGAAAATTACTTTATAAGGATCGGTTTTATTTCCTAAGCAAGAACAAATGGAGCCATTTTCCACACTACCACCACCTAAAGCGTTGAGAGTCACAAAAAGAGTCAAATTATTTTTACAATATCATTCACTTCCATCTGCTTGCTTTCACCAAAATAATTTTTGTAAAAGATTCAAGGCTTGTAATGCGGCTTTCAAAGAAAGGTTATTATGCTCAAATATAGTGACTAGTGATAACATTCATGCATAGGAAGACTTTTAAGGTTAAAGTGGTCTCCAAAAGTCACAAAAAAGGCCTTTGATCATTTCATCAATCAAGTGTAATCAAGACTAGTATTAGAAGACCAACATGAAAAGTTATATATGACACAAATAAGTACAAGAATTGTTCAACAAACACTCACCACACATGAAAGGAAAACTACTTTAGAAGGATCGATTTCATTTTCTAAGCAAGAACGAAAAGAGCTATTTTCCACATTACCACCACCTAAAGAATTGAGAGTCACAAAAAGGGTCAAAGCGTTTTTACAACATATTCACTTCCATCCGCTTGTTTTCACAAAACTTTTAGACGAAGGGGTATATTCAATTCACATCTCACAATGCAAGACTAACACATCAATAAGACATGATTGTATCATTCAATTTATCCATTATTCATGACACATCAATAAATCAAGCTAAACACAGGTTATAAATCAAACATTTGGTTGGCATAAAAATTTTCAACCATTTTGAATAACTCATGGATAATAAAGACTTCCCCATGGTTTACGTACCCATTTGCTACCCATTTTCTTTCTTTGAGCATTAGTTGACTCTCATAATTTGATAGTCAACTAGCTCCCCCTGGCTTAAAAGCATTTCATATGTTCCTACTCTCTTTGAGCAACAGTTGACTCTTATCTTTTAATAGCCGACTTGCTCCCCCTGACTTGCAAGAACCACTAATGTTCCTGCCTTCTCCCCCTTTTGGTATAATAAAAAAGAACAACACATCAAATAGGTAAAAAGACATAGTAGATATATAGCAGGTTAATAGCCAAATGGATTACCAAAGGACTAAGTAAAAGATAAAAATATAGCAGACACTGTGTAAAAATTCATTTACAACCCCAAATATAGGGACATGACCTACTTTTGAATAGTATTCATCATTCAATGCTCGGCCAGAAAGTATGTGATGGTATTTTGAATATTATGGTAGAATCGTCATATGAATTTTAATATTTTTAGAGAAGGAGGAGTAGGAGTTCTTGACGGATATTTCAAGGTCATCATTTGAGGATTTGACTTTAGTCTTGAGGGATACTGTGAAAGTAAGCACTCTGGTGAAAAGCTTGACGTGATCTTTCTTGAATTCATCAATTGTCAGTCGTATCTTTCCTATATCAGCGCTTGTGCTCTTCCCAAGCTCCAACAACTTGGAAGTCGACTCCTGAAGCAACATCATCATTCCTCAATAGTTTTTAAGCGTTCCTTAAGCTCTTCCAATACCTTCAACACAGGAAGCATGGGGTTAAAAACTGATTTTCTTACCTTCGGGAGATCTGATTTTTGTCGGGAAGAGTCCTTTTTGCACCATTCATTATCTATAAAACATAACCCATACTGGAGAAAGTTTTGGAGCCATAAGTAGTAGATACTTTTACCATAGGGTATATAGATAGGTAAATAGAGTAATATAGGAGAATTCGGGTAATCAACATTCCATAAGGCAGGCTGGTAGAGGCATGCCAATCTACAACACTCTCAAGCATATATTCGCAAAACCAATCAACCCAATTTATCTTATGCTTGTTCATCATGCAATATAGGACAAACACATCTAAACAGATTATGTTACTGAGGGATCCCTTTCTTGAGTTCAGTATGGTGGTAATGATGTGGGCCATGATGAGGTACTTAAAAAAGAGAAAGAGGGGACCAAAGCTGGAAGACATTGTGTCTGGTCGGAAAAGTTCTTTTTCTCTTCGTCAAAGCTAACTTTAAAATATTTGGGCCAAAAGCCATTCATAAAGGGAATTACCCTAGAAAAATTTGCGTCAAACACCTTTTCAAATAGAAAATTATTGAGTTTGATTCTTGTTCCAAGTACAAGAGTCTCTAATTCATCGTTGCTGGGAGAGAGGCAGAGTTGGATAGAACATTCGAACAAGATCCTCATATTTCAAGTCCACATAGAAAACCAATGACAGATCTTGAAATTTAAAGAAGTAACTAACATTGAAATGAGATATTTTTAATTGATAGAGATTTACTACTCGATCGGGTACAACGTAGCGACTTTTGGAGGTAGTAAAGCGAATTTTGGAGGTAGTAAACTTGTATTTTTGCAAGAAGGTCCAAAATTTATGCATGTACTTTAGAGGAAAAGGATCCAGAAGGGTTGAATGAGGCTTTTTTGACAACAGAGGTTGGACTGGGGGTAGAAATTTTTTTGGTAATAGTTAACCACTTAGAGTGGGACTAAGATTCATTAGAAGATTCGGAGATGAGGACATGATTATTGGAAAGAGGATATGGAAGGGATTTGGATAGGTTTTCCATAGAGCGAGTTCTGGTAATTGAAGAGAAGCCTGAACAAGGTTTTTAAAAGGGAAGAGAGAAAAATGAGAGATGGATAGACAAAGGGGTGAATAAATTGAGGGGAAAATAAAAAACTGTGAAGTAAATGAGGCAACTACTGAGGTGAAAGGACGACAGAAGAGGGTGTTGGTGACATGACCTGACCTTGGTCCTTGTCAAAATGGGCATCCTAAGTCCAATCAGGACCGGGGACCTCCCCCGTTATCTAACCCAACCACCTATATCCAGCCTTAGATAGGCTAAATTTCGAGCATATAACAAGATAGCATTAATGTTCCTATTATGACTCTGGTATAGGGCCACAACCGTGATCGATCCGATTGAGTCCTACCGTACCAAACCAATCGTCTAACCATACAAAACCAAACCATAGGCCATAAACCAGGCCATAACCAAAGAGAATACCAAAATATAATATCATTAATCCCAAAATGTAATATGATGGAACAACAAATAATATCATCTAAGAGTGTAATCCCCAACACCAATACCGATGCCAAGGACAATACCAATACCAATCCCGCCCATACCAACTCCCAGAAGTACCAAAAAGCCTCTATCTAAAGAGTAAAAATATTTTGTTGGGACATTCCCCTAACCATGGCCAAAACCAATATCCAAGATAAAGGAAAAATGTCTAAATAAATCCATAACATGAAATGATACCTCTCGAAAAGATAGAAGCTCACCACCTCAGTCCAAATACTGATACCAAATCCGCATGCTAAAAAGGAAGAGTAGAATGGCCAGTTCCTAAATAGCGTGGGTAGATAGCCGCCAGTAGATTGGGTTAGCGAGTGACCGCTAGTATGAATCTCAAGGTAAGGCTAAAATAATGCTAGTTATAAAATCAAGCATAGCCATCCATAATGCATATATCCATACATAAATAAGTGCCGGGAAAGGGAACCGGGCTTAGTATACATTGATAAACTTTACCTAGGTTCTATATCTTTGCTATCCTAACCACCCACAGGCCATATGGGTTCAGCTCCCCCTGCTGAAAGGGTCCTAGTGTATATAGCCGCATGACCAGGCAATATCCCATGGGATGAATATTACATTCCCTAATATTAAATATGACACACACACGGGGTCATCATGACCCCTCATATCGATAAATATGAGTTTTTGATTTTGGTCCCCTCAAAACTGCCACCTTCCATGGCTTAGATACACATCCCACCATTAATGCCCAATTAAAACTAGTTTCCAAATAACCAAAACATTATCCATTTATTAACCAAGGCCAATATCAGTGGTATCATTATACCACCCCTTACTTACAAGTAATATACATAGCCAAACCATTTAGGTTGGGGAACTTAGGTGCCCTTCGAATAACCATATTAAATCAACTTGGGAGACTTTCATGTTCTCCACAAGCATAAATATTTAGCCTTTAGTCCTTTTCAAACCCTTTAAACCATGTATAAATCTTTTATCAAGTTTAAAACATACAAGAGTTCCATTAAAAGAAGTCAATGAAATAGACATATCTTTATAAGCATTTTATCAAACACCTTGGGGGCATAATATAACCAAAACCAATTCCAAAGAGCATTAAACCATTACCATGTAACTCAATTGTCCAAATCTACCATTGATGCATATATAAGCATAAGTAAAACCATAGGAAACCATAACCAAGCATCGAATATCAAAATCCCCAAATAATAGTTGAAAACCATAATCATGAAATAGTAAAATCATGAAATCAATTATCTAAACCATGCCTTTAGTTGAAATTACAATGAGGGAAGAGAATCTTTTCTTATACTAAAGAATTGATGGAAGGAATCACCAACACAAGCCTTAAAGAAATCCGCAAGATAAAACCCTAGCCTTCTTGCCCCAAAAGCTCTTGAGAGAATTGTAGAGTGTTTTTGAATAGTTTCTAAGTGTTAATGAATAGAATAATAGGGTAATAGCCTCTAAACTATATTAGAATTCATAGATCCTAGTAAGGGTAAGTAGGGAAATATCCAGAATACCTCTACTTAAATCTCTTAAAAACACGTCACAGGGATACGACTGACCCATACAAGTCGTACCCTTCTATACGATTGGTACCCATCACTCATATGCAAGACTCAACCTTTTTATCAAACACTATCTGATATACGACTCATCTAACCAAGTTGTAACCATAACATATGATCCATACCCATAATCCATACTAGGAGGATCAAACACCGCCCACCGTACGAGTCCTTGATACGACTCATACCCCTAAGTCATACCTATTCCAGTGACCATAACCATTCCACCAACTAACAATGGTCAGCATATGACAAGACCATACCTCTCATACCCTAGCATATGGCTCGTACCCATAAGTCGTATTAGGTCAGGAGAACAGAATTCAAAGAAATTTTCTAAGGGTCAAAACCAATGATGTTTCAGTCTACCCTACTAGGAATATTCATCCTCGAATAAAAGACAAGGTAGCGGTAACCACACACAGAGTCATTTGCATTATCAAACATACCTTTAAGACAGTTTGAAAACAAAGAGGACAAGATGTAAATCTTTCCTTTAACAAACTCATAAAATAAAGATATATTCAAGAACATATACCTTTTGCACGAATCCTAGGAGCAGAAAACAAATGCGGATAGTTGGACCTTATGTCCTCTTCCGCTCCCCAAGTAGCTTCTTTCATTTTCTGGTTCCACCATAAAACATAATCATAGACACATCATTGGCTCGCAATCGACGAACTTGCTATCTAATATCTTAACTGGACGTCTTCATAAGACAGAGAATTCAAAATACCCAATCCTTCGAAAGGAATAACCAAACAAGGATCACCAAGACACTTTCTCAACATAGAAACATGAAAGATAGGATGAAACAAACTCAAGCTAGATGGCAACTCCATCTCATAAGTAACATTGCCTACTCTCCGCAAAATCACATAAGGACCAATGAACCGAGGACTGAGTTTCCCTCTTTTGCCAAACTGCACCACCCCCTTCATGGGAGGCACCTTGAGGAGCACCCTTTCCCTGATCTCAAACTCCAAGTCTCTATGCCTAACTTCGTATAGGACTTTTAGCGATATTAGGCAGTTTTAAGGTAATCCCAAATCACCTTGACCTTCTTCATCGCTTAATAGACCAAATCTAACCAAACTTGTCTACCTCTCCAAAATGAAACCACCCAATAGGAGATCTACACCTCATACCATACAATGCATCAAAATGAGCCATACCAATACTCGAATAATAGCTATTATTGTATGCAAACTCCACCAAAGGTAGATGCTCAAACTAATAGCCACCATAGTCAATTACACAGGCTTGAAGTATATCCTTCATTGTCTGAATTGTTCTGTTTCCTTGCCCATCCGACTATGAATGAAAAATAGTACTTAAACTAACCTTAGTCACCAACCCTTTTTGGAAAGACCACTAGAAATGAGATGTAAATTGCATACCACGATCAGAGATAATCAAAACAGGCACCCCATGCAGCTTCATAATCTCCCAAAGATACAACCTCGCATAATTCTCTGCCAAAAGGGTAGTCTGTACTGGTAAGAAATGTGCTGACTTGGTCATCTTATCCATGATGACCTAAATCGAATCATGATGATTTTGAGATCGAGTAAGACCGATAACAAATTCCATATTGATCACTTCCCACTTCTATTCAGGCAAATCAATTTCTTTTTACAACCTTACTGGCCTTATGTGCTCAACCTTAACCTGTTGACACACCATACACTTGTCCACGAAATAAGCCATGTCCCTCTTCATGCCATTCCACCAGTAGATCTCCTTGATATCATGATATATTTTAGTCAAGCTAGGATGAAAAACATAGCGTGACTCATGTACCTCAGCCAAAACCCTTTTACGCAGCCCATCTACATCATGAACACACAACCTGCCTTGGCACCGTAAAGTACCATCACCACTGATCTCAAACACCACTAACTTTTAACGACCAACATCACCCCCGATCATTATAGAATAGGATCCCGCACTTGTTTTTCTTTAATCTCTGCACTAAGAGGTGATCTAGCCACTTTTTGCACCATCACACCACTATCATTAGAGTCTAAGAGATGAACGCTAAGATTAGCCAAGTGATGAATATCCTTCACCAATTTCTTCTTGTCTTTCTCCACTTGAGAAAAACTCCCCATGGATAACTTGCTAAGAGCATCATCAACCATATTAGCCTTACCTGGGTGGTAGTGAAGACTTATATCATAATCCTTGAGAAGCTCAAGCCATTTTCTTTACCTAAGATTAAGCTCTTTCTGAGTGAACACATACTAAAGACTCTTGTGATTAGAAAAGATATCCACGTGAACACCATACAAATAATTCTGCTATATTTTCAAAGAAAACACAATTGCTAACAACTCTAAATCATGAGTAGGATAATTCCTCGCATATACCTTAAACTGCCTGGAAGCATAGGCAATCACTTTCCCATGTTGTATTAACACACAACCAAGCCCTACCCAAGATGTATCGCAATAATCCATAAACCCATCATTGCCTTCCAAAAAAGTCAGGATTGGAGCCGAAGTCAACTTATACTTTAACTTCTCAAAACTCCCTTCACAAGCATCAGATAAAGAAAACTTAACCTTCTTCTGAGTCAACTTAGTCAAAGGAGCCGTTATCGAAGAAAGGCTTTCCACAAATCGCCTATAATACCTGGTTAAACCCAAGAAGCTCTGAATATTGGATGGAGTCGTAGGCCTAGTCCACCTCTTCACCACAACAACCTTTTACAGATCCACCATGGTCCCTTCACTAGAAATAATATGACCCAAGAAAGTCACACCATTCAACCAAAACTCACACTTAGAGAACTTGGCATACAACTGTTATTTCTTTAAGGTCTGCAATGCCACATGGAGGTGATTTGCATGATCCACCTCTCTTCAAATAAACCAGAATGTCATCAACAAACTCAATAATGAAGAGATCTAAATACTTCCCAAACACCCTGTTTATTAAGTCCATAAATGTTGTCGGATCATTAGTCAACCCAAATGACATTACCAAGAACTCGGAATACTTATACTGAGTGCAAAAAGCCATATTAGGGATATTTACCTCCCTAATCTTAAGCTGATGGTACCCAGACCAAAGATCTATCTTAGAAAAAAACTTGGCACCCTGTAATTGATCAAATATATCAACTATCCTCAGGAGAGAATAATTGTGCTTAATTGTTACTTTGTGCAAATACTTGTAGTCAATGCAATTCCAAAGGGAACCATCCTTCTTACACACAAACAACATCGATGCACCCCACGGAGAAACAATAGGACAAATAAACCCCTTATATAGAAGTTCCTTAAAGTTTTCCTTGAGTTCCCTCAATTCAGCCAGAGCTATTCAATATGGAGGAATAGAAATTAGACGAGTGTTTGAAAGAAAATCGATACCAAACTCTATTTCCCTATCCAGATGAACATCAAGAAGATCATTCGAAAAGACCTCTGGAAACTCATTAGCCACCGAGACTGAATACAAAAAGGCACCTTTCGAGTTAGAATCTTTAACCTAGACCAAGTGATAAAGACAACCCTTAGAGATTAACCTTTGAGATCTGTGATAAGAAATAAACCTCCCCTTAGGAGCTAAGGAACTACTTTCCCATTCTATAACTGATTCCCCAGGGAACTTAAAGATAACCTTACAGGTATGACAATCCAAAGACATGTAACAAGAATGCAACCAATCTATACCAATTATTATATCCAAATCTACCATATCCAACTCAAATAGATTCACCAAGGTCTGCTTTCTACTAATTGATACCACATACCACCTATGGACTCTCTTAGAAATAATCGAGTCACCTATTAGGGTAGAAATAGAAAAAAGATCCTAGATAACTTCTGAATCAAAACTAAAAGACACAACCATATATAGAGTCAGATAAGAAGGAGTAGACACTGAATCAAGTAAACAATATACATCATGAGAGAAAAGATATAACGTACCAGTAATAGCATTAGGTAATGCCTCAGATTCCTATTGGGAAACCAAAGCATGCAACCTGTTTTGACCAACACTAGAACCAGGAGCAGTAACAAAAGTAGATGCCACCACACCAGGTGTAGGAATAGAAGATAAAGCCACAGAAATCCTATTCACACCAGTAGAAACCTTGTTGACCAGACAATCCCTGAGCTAATGGACTGCCTGGACACACTTGAAGAATTTGTCCTTTTCTTCCTTGCAATATCCCCGAAAAGGACGACCATAAAATCAATAAGGAGGACACTAATAAACTGACTAACCTCCACTCAACTGAGATCGAGAAACCTATGCTCGAGAATTGTCACCACCTTGCTGACGCTTGTCTCTTCACTTATAAGGAGCACTAGCAGAAAAAATCCAGAGCTACCCCATTTCTTTTTGCAGCCACTTGCTACCATCTCTACCACCCTGATACTGAGCACCTCCATAATCAGAAAACCTTCTCAACTTTTCCTACCTATCCCCAAACTCTTCCTACTTTCTTTTCTCATCCTCAACCTGTTATATATGAACAGTCAACCTTGAGATATCCATATCCTTAATCAACATAGCAGTCTTGCTCTCCAAAATCAAATCTCTATACAACCCAAAAGAGAACTTCCTTATTCTTGACCTCATATCAACCACAAAATTAGGAGCATACCTTTATAGGTGATGGAACTCCAAAGTATATTTCTTTACTGACATCCTTCCCTGCCTGAGGTTCACAAACTCCTCCATCTTAGCTTTCCTCAACTCTTAAGGAAAGAACCAATCCAAGAAGGCATTAGAAAGGCCTTCTATAACACTTTCTATTCCATATCACTCCTATCCCTGTCCCACTCCTCTACCACTAATAAGAAAGATCCTTGATATGATACGATAGAAAGTTAACCCCCTCTACATCAGTAAGCTGCATTACTAAAAAGATGTTTTCCATCTCATCCAAAAATCCTTATGGATCCTCCTCCACCTTCAACCCAGTAAAAGTTAGAGGACCCATCTTTATAAATTGACCACCCCTTATGGCCTCAGTAGATAAAGCACGAGCCGCATCCCACTCAGCCTGAGCAACAACCAATTAGGCTA
Source organism: Capsicum baccatum var. pendulum (assembly GCA_030864225.1). Lineage (NCBI taxonomy): Eukaryota > Viridiplantae > Streptophyta > Magnoliopsida > Solanales > Solanaceae > Capsicum > Capsicum baccatum. The sequence goes on from CM061560.1 coordinate 168,030,010, forward strand.
TAACATGGATGGACTGACAAAATTCCTCGTGTGTCATATTTCCTTGAGGAACCTAGGGAGAACTAACTGAAATAGAAGGAACTACAGCACCATAAGGAATAGGACCATGAGATTAAAGATGTACTCCACACATAGGATGTATCCCTTCAGTATTATCCCCAGATGGGATAGAAGAATTTCTTTGTGTTCTAAATTTAGAAGGCATGATCTGAAAGACGAACAAACAAGGATTAGAGGAGATTCCAGGATTGAGAACTAGAGATTAAAGATAGAATACCAAGAGAGTGAAACATTCCTAAATATCCTACAACCTCTTTCTTATGAGTGTGGCTTTCTTCACATCCCTAAAAGAAACTCTACTCGACATGACTTTGTAGACTTCCTAAATGACCATGAACCTAGGCTTTTATACCAATTTGACATAACCAAAACTTGGTCCTTGTCGAAATAGGCATCCTAAGTCAACCAGGATTAGGGATCGCCCTATATTACCCAACCCAACCACCTATATTCAGCCTTAGCTGGGCTAAATTTCAAGCATATAATAAGATAGCATTATTGTTCCCATTATGACTATAAGACAGGGTCATAACTATGACCAACCCAACCGATTCTAACAGTATCATACTAATCGCCCAACCATATGAAACCAAACCAAACCATTGGCCATAAACTAGGCCATAACCAAAGAGAATACTAAAACATAATATGATTAATCCCAAAATATAATATGATGGAATAATAAATAATATATTCCAAGGGTGTAAGACCCAACACCAATACTGATCCCGCCCATACCAATCCTCAAAAGTACCACAAAGCCTCTATCTAAAACAGTAAATAGATTTGGTTAGGATATGCCACCAACCATGGAAAAAACTAATATCCAAAATAAAATAAACATGTCCAAAGAAATCCGTAACATGAAATGATGACTCCCAAGAGGATGGAAGCTTACTATTTTAGTCTAAATACTGATATCAAATCTATGTGTAAGAGGAATAGAATCATCGATTCTTGCATAGCATAGGTATACAACCACCAATATATAGGGTTACCGAGTTATCGTAGCATGAATCTCAGGATAAGGATAAAATAATTCCAGTTATAAAACCAACTAAAGCCATCCATAATGCATACAACCATACATATATAAGTGATGAGAAAGGGAATTAAGTTTAGCAAGCATTGAAAACGTTTACCTAAACTATGTAGCTTTACCGTCCTAACTACCTATGGGCTATATGGGTTTAGCTTCCCCTGTTGAAAGGGTCCAAGTGCGTAGAGCCGCACGACTAGGAAATATCCCATGGGATTACTAGTACATCCCCCAATATAAAATGTGACACACACACATGATTATCAAGACCCCTAATATCGGCAAATATGAGTTTCTAGCTTTGGTCCCCACGAGATCGCCACATTCAATGACATAGCTACACACCTCGCCATTAATGACTAATTAAAATCAATTTCCAAATAACCAAACCATTATCCATTTATTAACCAAGGCCAATATCAGTGATATCTCATACCACCCCTTTCTTGTAAGTAATATCCATAGCCAAACCATTTAGGTTAATGGGACCTTAGGCGCCCTTCTAATAACTATATTAAATCCACTTTGGAGACTTTCATGTTTTCCACAAGCATAACCATTTAGACTTTAGTCTTTTCAAACCCTTTAAATCATATATAAATCCTTTATCAAGCTTATAACATGCAAGAGTTCCATTAAAAAGTTAGTGAAATGGACATATCTTTATAATCATTTTATCAAATACCTTGAGGCATAATATAACCAAAACTAATTCCAAAGAGAATTAAACCATTACCATGTAACTCAATTGTCCAAATCCACCATTGATGCATATAAAAGAATAAGTAAAACAATAGAAAACCTATTAAATATCAAAACCCCCAAATAAATGTTAAAAACTATAATCATAAAATAGTAAAACCATGAAATCAATCATATAAACTATTCCTTTAGTTAAAATTACAATGAGCGAAGAGAATCATGCCTTATACCAAAGAATTTATGGAAGGAATCACCAACACAATCCCCACAGAAATCCGCAAGATGAAACCCTAGCCTTCTTGCCCCAAAAACTCTTAAGAGAATAATGGAGCATTTTGGAATAGTTTCTAAGTGTTAATGAATAGAATAATAAGGTAAATAGAATTCAAAGTATATTAAAATTTGTGGGTCCTAGTAAGGTAAGTAGGGAAATGTCCAGAATACCCCCACTTAAATCCCTTAAAAACCTATCACATGGATACGACTGATCCATATGAGTCATACCTTTCAATATGATTGGTACCCACCACTAATATGCAAGCCTCAACCTTTTGATCAATCACTGTTCAGTATACGACTCATCTAACCAATTTGAGACCCCAACATATGATCCATACCCATAATCTGTATTCCTGGCAGAATAAAATACAAGGAAGATCAAACACTGCCCACCATACGAGTCCTTGATATGAATTGTACCTAGCCCTACAACTCATAACCCTAAGTTATACCTATTCCAGTGACCCTAACTATCTCACCAACTAATACTTTTCAGCATACGATAGGACTATACCACTCATAGCTCAGCATACAACTCATGCACATGAGTTGTATTAGGTTCGGAGAACAGAATTCTAGAAAATTTTCTATAGATCAAAACCCAAGATGTTTCAGTTGGGAAGATAAAAGGGTACAGAGGTGGTACGGGTGGCTTAAAAAGAGGTAACAGTAATGATGATGCTTTTTTAAATGGTTGCCCAAAATTAAAAAGAGGAAACAAAATAATAAGGCAATTAAAAAAGAATTTTTCAAAAATAAAACTCATGAGTCATTAATGCTGATAATACTTAGTCTTTTTCAAAGGAAACAAAATCTTTCTTCTAACAAGGGCTTAGTAAAAATATTTTCAAATTGATTTTCAAAATCAACAAATGTTAGAGAAAAATCATAATTTTCTACATGATCTTGAATAAAATGATGTTTAATATTAATATGTTTTGTCCTAGAATAATGCACAGTATATTTAGACAAACTAATAACACTGGTGTTATAACACATTATAGGCTCAGATTCAAAAGACAAATTAAAATCAAGTAGTTAATGCATAATCCATAAAATATGAGTACCACAACTTCCAATAGCTATGTATTCGACTTCAGTTATTGATAGAGCAACTGAAGTTTGCTTCGTGATATGCCATGAAATAAAAATATAACCAAGAATTTGGCATGTTCTACAAGTGCTTTTTCTATCATTCTTCTAACCTACAAAGTCAGTGTCTGAATATCCAATTAAGTCAAAATAAGAGTAGCGTGGGTAACATAGTCTAGTATCCTATGTTCCAATGAGATATCAACTAATTTTTTTAGCAGCCGTTAAATGGGACACTTTAGGAGTTGACTGTAACCTTACACACTTACACGCACTGAACATAATGTTTGATCGATTGGATTTAAGTAGATGAGTGATTCAATCATTCCCATACATATGTTTTTATCAACATCCTATCCAGATGATTCTGAATCAAGAATTGTGGATGGATAGGGTTCCATGGGCCTTTCCCTTTTTCATTCTAAAGTTTTTGATAAGTTTCTTTATATATTTTGATTGACTAATGAAAGTACCTTAGGGGGTTTGCTTGATTTGTAATCCCATGAAAAATATGAGCTCTCTGATGAGGCTCATTTCAAATTCTTCTTTTATTAGATTAGCAAAGTTCTCATGCAAGGAGATATTAGGACTACAAAAATAATATCATCAACATAAATTTGCACAATGAGTAAATTTAAGTCAATCTTTTGGATGAAAAGAGTTGTATCAATTTTGCCTCTTTGAAAATTATTATTTAACAAGAAAGTACTCAATCTCTCATACCAAGCCTTTGAATCTTGTTTGAGACCATTGAGTGCTTTTGACAATTTAAAAACATTGTTTGGATAAGATAAATTTCAAAACTAGGGGTTGTTTTACAAAATCTTCTTCATGAATAATTCCAGTTAAAAAAGAACTTTTGACGTCTATGTGATGCAACTTAAAGCATTTGAAGGAATCAAAAGATAACAAAATGAAAATTGACTCTAACCTTGCTACAGGAGCAAAGGTTTCGTCATAATCAATACCTTCTTATTGGGAGTAACCTTAAGCTATAATTATGGCCTAGTTTTTGATAACCTTACATTTTTTATTTAATTTGTTTCTATCGGCCCATTTGGTTCTAATTACTAAGTAGTTATTGGGTGTCTTAGCTAGAGACTAGACTTGATTTCATTCAAATTAATTGAATTCTTCCTTCATGGCTTCAAACTAAGATTCAACTCTGAGCTGTCTTCTTGGGTTCAATTTGGGACAAAAGGGAAATAGACATTTGCTTTCTTAATGAGGCTCTTATCTGTATCCTATCATCTAGATTCTGATGATAAAGTCATTTAGATAGCTAGCATTGTGTTTTCATTCCCTTGGAACACTTTTTTGGCTATTTCAACTATGAGAGTTAAATTTAGAGAGGTTGCAGTTGACTCATCTATAGGAAACTCTAGACTTGTGCTAGTATTGGACCCAGATTATAGATCATTTACCTATTTTTCATCAATACTCAAACTCATTGGAGGGAGATTAGTTTTATCAAATACAATATGCATAGATTCTTTAACACATAAAGTCCTTATATTAAAAGTTCTATAGCACGACTAGAAAGAGAGTACCCAAGAAAAATACCTTCATCACTTCATGGATTGAATTTTGCTAACTTACTCTTACATTGTTGTGGATTAAGCATTTTCATCCAATGGGATAAAAGTAACTAAAGTTTGGCTTCTTCCATCTTTACAACTCATAAGTAGTCTTCTATAGAATAGGTATGATGAGACATCTATTGATGATATGATAGGCTGTGTTCACTGCCTCTACCTAAAAATGATATGGAAGGCTGTGTTCTAGTAGCATGGTTCTTGTAATCTCCTGAAAAGATTATTTTTTCTCTCTACCACACTATTTTGTTTAGGAGATCGAGGTGATGAGAAGTTTTGAGAGAACCCATTTTGATAACAACATTTCTCAAGAACTTTATTTTCAAATTCTCCTACATGATCACTGTAAACATAGGTGATAAAGTTTCCAAGTTTTCTTTGCACTTTTCAACAAAATATATCAAAGTTTGCGAAAGCCTCATGTTTATTAGCTAGAAAAATTACCCGAGTAAAATAAGAATAATCATCTACAATAAGGAAAATATATCTTTTCTCACCAATATTTGTAGTCTTGGTGGGGACAAGCACATCCATATGGATTGTTTGAAGGGGTTTGGTAGCAGAGACAGTGTTTTTAACTTTGAATGATGTCTGAGTTTGTTTACCCAATTGGCAGGCGTCACTGATGTGATCCAACTCAAACTTAAGTTCTAGTAGGCATTTCACCAGTTCCAGTCTGGAGAGTTTCTCAATGATATGAATACGAACATGCCCAATCTTTCTGTGCCATAACTAAGTGTTACTAGTTTGCGCAGTGAGGCAGGTTAAAGTGGCAAAATTAAGACAATTTAAAACATAAATATTATCAACACGTTCACCTATAAGATAAATATCTCTTTTATCATATTTGATGGAGAATCTTTCAGCTTTGAAGGAGACTTTAAATCCTACATCACATAATTGACAGATATAAAGCAGGTTGTGTTTGAGTCCATGTACAAGATACACTTTAATGAGTTTGCATGAGAAGTTGAGATTTACTAGGCCAACTCCGATGACATCGCTTTTAGCATTATCATCGAATATGACTGATCCTCCTTCAATTTTCTATAGAGAACAAACATTTTCCTTCTATTTGGCCATATGTCTAGAACATATCCTATCGATGACCCACATACTCTTTTTATAGCTTTTGAAGATGTGTTTTTGTAATATAAGAAATTTATTTTTTAAGTCCCCAAGCGGTGTTGGGTCCTTGAGGGTTAGAGGTACTTTTTTTAGTCTTCCAAACCCATATACGTTAAGACCTTTGCCTACAGCTGTGTGATATGTTCCCTTTCTATCCATTGGTATAACAGATAGGTCCTTGAAAGAAAAAAGTGGTTTTGGTTGATTTAAATGATCTTAATGAGTTCCTTCATTCCTCTTTAAGTTTTTGTTTCGGATGAGATTCCTAATTTTTTCTTTTCTTAAGAAAGTTTATTATACTCATTAATAACAAATGATGTCCATACAATACATCCTCTTAAATAATGATACAATTACAATAAATATTTAGTAACCCAACAAAGGTTAGGGTCGAATCCCAGGGGAACACAAAGAATTAAATCTCAGTAGTTGTAGTCAATAGGTAGAACACGAAAAGTAAATAGGGGTTTTGTGTAGTAATCTTGAGCAAGTAACTATATTAACATCAATTGTAATCATATGGATGAACACTAAGATTGCCTTCCTCCTAGCTTCTCAATTTCATAGGCTTATTGTGCTTTGCTGAAACAAACCAATACCTTACATGTAGAATTGATAAGTTATGTACCTTCTACAATCGTTTGGATGAGTAAAATGATTTCACCCTTCACATTTTGAGTCTCAGCATGATGCCTTGCTAAACCTTTTCTTGATCCCAGTTAACTATTACCTTTTAAGTCTTTAGTTATTAGATAAAATCTAACCATCTTACTAAGATAGAACCTAGAAGCGTGGATCGACAACTAAACTAAAAATTACTGTTGTCTTTATCTTTTCCTAGTTACTACTCCTATTTTGGAGTAAGTAGCAATATTTGAGAAGGATCCTAATGTGTGTACACATTAAGAAAACTATAAAAAAACAAAATTAAAGCAATACATGCATGTGTATTAGTTCAATTCAACAATTGCACTTGGCATACTTTGTTAATCCGCCAGGGTTTCCATAATCCTAACTATGGGGTTTAGCCGCTCATGCTTGTGAAGAAATCAATAACATTCATATTCGAAAGCATAGATTAAATCATACTGATAGGAATTGTAAAAACCCACAACCATAACTGAACTAATCAACTGAAGTTAATACAAGAGAATCCTAAGATTAAAATTAGATCTTGTAACCCAAATATGTCTGCGACTATGAAAATTTATGGGCTTTGATCCTTAGAAAATTCCAAGAGTTTCAGCTTCTCGACATCATTCGACTTGTGGGTACTTGTCCTATGATATGGTATGATTTAGTGTCCTAAACTCGTATGATAATTAGTGTGGTTTGGTTACATTCTATTTGAGGCATAAAGGACATCATAAGACTTGTATGGAGATAGTATGAGTTAGGTTAGCTGCACTTATGTTGCTCAATGTGTCTAGCCTAGAGGATTCTTCCTAGGGTACAAGTTATGGGTACTTGTTGTATGATTTGGTACAAGTTGTTCCTTAGGGATTGTATATTGTATAGTGTTAAAGTATACCATTCTATCTAGGGTACAAGTGGTGGTTACCACTAATAAGTTATGTATATGAGTCAAAAGGGGGAGTCGTACCCTCCTGTGCATTTTTTTAGCTTTTAAGATGAGGGTATTGGTGGACATTTCCCTTCTTACCCAACTTACAAACCATGTCTTATAACATCCTTAGGGCATAATTAGTTATCAAAATACACATCAAATAGACTTTCAAACACTCCTAAATCCTCAAGGTCAAGACGACTTAGGGTTCTTACCAAGCATATCAATTGAGTCTTTAAAGGGTTATTTCTCTCTATCTTCTTTGGTATCTAAGGCATATTACTCCCCCCTCCGTGTTAGTACAATAAAATTTATATTGTATTGAATTGTTTTCATGGTTAAATTATGGGTATTGTTTGGTTTTGAAATATATGTTGGTGGTTTTGGTTGTAAGTTATACTTGTATATATGTATTATGGAGGGTGAAGGGAACATATGAATTCCTTGCCCCTATAATATCTCTGGATCATGCGGCTACACTCACTAGGGCCTATTCAAGGGGTAACTCTTGACCCATATAGCCCATGGGTGGTTCTAGGATGGTTAATCTACACATGCCAAGGTTAATGGTTTTAAAGGCATGCCAAACCTAGTTCCCTTTTCAGAAAAAGTTATATATGTATATGTATGGATGTGCTTGCATATGGATATTTACTTGATTTTAAATATTGGCATTATTTCATCCTTATCCTGAGTGCATACAAGCTTTCAACTGCTAACCCATCTTTGGGCTTCGTATTCTCATGCACTGTAGGAATGACCATAGTACTCCTCCTGCTTAGTGATTGAATTCGAGGATATATTGTGTTGGATTAAAGTTGTGAGTTTCCATACTTTGGAAGGCTCTATTTCATATTATAGATTTCTCTACGTACTTTTGTCATGTCATAGTTTTTTGTTTTGGCTATATTGGGGGCATGTCCTGATTAGGTAATTTTTTCTATCTTGAATAGAGGCTTTGCGGGACTACTTTGGGTTGGTATGGGCGGTTTCGGTATTGGTGTCAACCTTGGCATTGGTATTGGTATTAGGGGCAGACATCGGTTGATTATATTTGATTTATTATTGTTCCATAATGTTATGTTATATATATTCAAAATTCATCCAATATTTAGTATAGGGTGGTCATAGTTGGGTATTGGGGGTGGTCTTTAGTCCTGGTTGGGCTTGTAGCACCAGACATGACTAGGCCCTTATTTGGGCCATGTTAGATTTGTATCAGAGTCCTAGGTTTATGGTAAACTAGGAGTCCACAAATCTGAGTCGAGTAGAGTCACTTTTAAGGGTATGTAGTGCGCCACACTCATAAGGGAGAGGCTACAAGGAATTTAGGAATAATTCTCTTTCTTGTGTTCTATTTTAAGCTTTTGAGTCTAAGACTTGGAATCTTCTTTAATTCCCATTTGTTTGCATTTTAGATCATGCCTGGATGGTCTGTAGTTCACGGGAACTCCTTTATCCAAATTGGGAATAATGTTGATGGAAGAAATTCCACTCATGGGATCCATACTCGATCTGGGTGTCTAGTTCCTGATTGTTCTTGAATTCCACCAGTTTTGTCTAGTCCTCCTTCGGCTACTCAGGCTAATATGATGAATACTGAGTTTCGTAAGTCCATCTATATGTTGGCACAGTTGGTAGCTACCCAATCTGAGCATAGTATTCCTATAGCTTCATTTTCTGAGGCCACAAGGGTTGGCCAATTTATGAGGTTGAACTCTCTGAGCTTTATGGGTGTTAAGGTAGAGGTGGATCCTCAAGGTTTTTTGTATGAGATAGAAAAGATTTTTAGGTTTATGCATGCCACGAATGTGGAAAGAGTGGGTTTTCTACCTTTCAGCTAAAGGATATAACATACCAATGGTACGAGGAATAAGATCAGTCAAGTGGTGACACTGATGAGTCATCTCTATAGGAGGTTTTCGCTAATGCTTTTCTAGACCGCTTCTTCCCTAAGGAGTTGAAGGAGGCTAAGGCAGAAGATTTTATTAATATTAGGCAGGGTAAGATGTTAGTCAAAGAGTATGCCTTAAAATTTCACTAGTTATCATGGTATTCTCTGGAGTTGGTTTATAACATGCAGGCCTGAATGAGGAAGTTTGCTTTGGGATTATCTTATGAGTTGATCCTTGAGAGTTAGGCTGCCTTGTTAATCAAGGACATGGATATCTCCAGGTTAGTTACGTACATACAACAGGTAGATGAAGAATAGAAGAATCAGGGTGAGTTAACTAAGAGGCAGGGAAAGAAGTTTAGATTTTCTAAGCAGGGTGATGGTTAATAGCAAAGCGACATGGATTGTGGTAAGTTGACAAAAAAGAAGTGGGGAAGTTTTAGTTCCTTCTGCACGGCTAGTTCTTCTTACCCAAATCCTTCAGGTGATAGGCGTTTCCATGGTGTTGATAATTTTTAGGCATAGGGCTCCCAGTCTTAGGCTAGTGGGGCATAGTCGACTCCATCATATCCTTCTTATAGATTCTGTGGTCATTTGTATTAGGGTTTCTGTGATGAAGGAGGGGACAGGTGCTTCAACTGTGGTCAGCCAGGCCATATACTTAGAAATTGTCATGTATGTAAGGTTTCTTCTAGAGAAAATAAGGTTTTAGTTGCTTCATCTTTAGTTCCAGCACCAAAGGGTACAGCATGTAGTTCTTGCACTGGTCAACTATCTTTATACACTCACAACCCAACAGGAGTCCAAGGCATCACCTGATGTCATGACTAGTATGTTGCAACTCTTTTCTTGTGATGTGTATGGTTTACTTAATCTAAGGTCCTCTCTCTTATATGACCTTATTTGTTGCTGTGCATTTTGGTTTTTGTCTTGAATTTATTTTTGACCTTTTTTCTAATTCTACCTTGGTAGGTGACTCTATGATTGCCAAAAGAGTCTATAGAGGGTGTGTGGTATCTGTTGGTAGTAAAGAAACTTTGGTGGGTTTGTTTGAATTGGATATGGTGGATTTTGATGTTATATTAAGGATTGATTAGTTGCACTCGTGCTATGCATCTCTAAATTGTTATACTCTTAAGGTTGTCTTTAAATTTCCTAATTAGCTAGTTATTGAGTGGGAAGGTGTTCTTCTAGCTCCTAAAGGAAAGTTCATATTGTATCTTAGAGCTCGAAGATTGATCTGCAAGGGCTGTCTTTATCATTTAGTTCCAACTAAATATTCCAACTCGGAGGGTCCTTATTTGCATTTTGTCCCCGTAGTAAATGAATTTCCTGAGGTCTTCCCTGATGACCTTCCTAGTGATCTTCTGAATAGGGAGATTTAGTTTGGAATTGATGTTTTTCTAGACACTCATTCAAATTCTATTTCTCCGTATAGAATGTCTACGACTGAGTTGAAGGAGCTTAAAGAGTAATTAAAAGATATTTTATATAAGGGTTTCATCTATCCTAATGTGTCCCTATGGGGTGCAATGATGTTATTCTTGCGCAAGACGGATGGTTCCCTTTGGATATGTATTGATTACCGATAATTGAATAAAGTAACGGTCAAGAACAAGTATCCTCTTCCAAGAATAAATGACTTATTTGATAAGTTACAAGGTGTTAAGTTTTCTAAAAAATCGATCTTCAATCTGGGTATCATTAACTTAAAATTAGGGAGGTGGGTATCATTAAGACAACTTTCCATACTCGATGTGGTCACTTTGAGTTTCTGGTTATGTCTTTTGGGTTGACCACTTCCCCGACGACATTAATGGATTGGATGAATAGGGTCTTTCATCTGTTTCTAGATTTGTTTGTCATTGTGTTCATAAATAATATTTTGGTATACTCCAAGAGTGAGGTGGATCAATCCAATCACCTTCATATGGAGTTTCAGACCTTGAAGGACCAACAGTTGTATGACAAGTTTTTGAAATGTGAATTTTAGTTGAACATTAGCCCTTTTCTGGGTCATATTATTTATAGTGAGGGGATCATGGAGGATCTGCCAAAGGTTGCAGCAATTAGGAAGTGGCCTAGACCCACAACTCCAACCAATATTTAGAGTTTCTTGGGATTAGAAGGCTACTAGTTGAGGTTTGTGGAAAGTTTTTTTACTATAGCTGTCCCGTTAACAAAGTTGACATAGAAGAAGGTAAAGTTCTTGTGGTTTTATGCTTCTGAGGGTAGTTTTCAGAAGTTGAAGGATAAGCTAAATTCGACTCTGGTTTTACGTTGCCTGAAGGCATAGATGGGTTTATGGTTTACTGTTATGCATCCTGTGTGGAACTTGGTTGTGTTCTGATGTAGCATGGTAAGGTGATAAACTATGTTTTTAGGTAGTTGAAGGTGCATGAGATGAACTATCCTACTTATAATTTAGAGCTGTTAGTTGTGGTGTTTGCAATTAAAATATGGCATCACTTTTGTATGGAGTGCATGTGGACATCTTTTCTGATTATAAAAGCCTACGGTATATGTTTACTTAGAAAAATCTTAACCTTAGGAAAAGGAGATAGCTTGAGCTTCTCAAATATTATGACATGAATCTTTACTACCATCCAGGTAAAGCTAATGTGGTTGCTGATGCTCTATGAAGGTTGTCCATGAGGAGTCTAGCTCATGTGGATAAGGAGAAGCAGGGGTTGGTGAAGGATATTCACCATTTGGCTAACCTTAGAGTTCACCTCTAGGACTTTGAGGATGGTAGTTTATTCATTCAAAAAGTGGCACAGTCATCATTGGGTCCAGAAATCAAGGAGAAGCAAGAGTTAGATCCTGTCTTGATAAGGATCAAGGGTGATATTTGTGAGAAAGGATATTGGTTGAGGCCCATGAGTCGCTCAATGTTGTTCATCCTGGATTAATGAAAATATATCATGACCTTAAGGAGATGTATTGGTGGAATAATATGAAGAGGGATTTGGCGAATTTTATGGCCAGTGTATGGTATATCAACAAGTGAAAGTTGATCACATGAGGCCTGACGGATTGTATAAAGAAATTGAGTTGCCAGAGTAGAAGTGAGAAGTGATCAACATGGATTTCGTTACCAGTGTTCCTCAGTCTTGGAACCAATTTGATTTGGTTTGGTTCTTTGTAGATAGGATGACAAAGTCTGCTCACTCTTGCCAGTGAGGACTAACTTTTAGGCTGAGGGTTATGCGAGGTTATATCTTTATGAGATCGTGAAAATGCATGGGGTACCAGTTTCTATTATCTCAGATCATGGTACGCAGATTACATTTTATTTTCGGAGGTCATTTAAAAGGTTTTAAGGACAAAGGTGAGTCTTAATACTGCTTTTCACCCACAATCGGATGGGCAAGCAGAAAGTACTATTCCGATATTAGAGGATATGCTTTGTGCATGTATGATATACTATGGTGGTAGTTTGGTTAAGAATCTACCTCTTATAGAGTTTTCTTACAATAATATCTACCACTCTAGAATTAGGATGGCTCTATTTAAAGCCTAGTGTGGTAGGAGATGCAGTTCCCATATGGTCGTTTGATGTTCATGAGACAGAGATATTTGGCCCGAATTTGGTTCGCCAAGCCATGGGAAAGGTGAAGATGATTTGGGATAGGATTAAGGATGCCAAAAGTCACCAAAAGTCCTATATATCCATGATGTAAAGAGAGTTAGAGTTTAAGGTTCGGGATAGGGTGTTCTTAAAGGTGTATCCCTTAAAGGGAGTGATGCGGTTTGGTAGAAATGACAAGCTCAGTCCCCAATATGTCGGTCCTTACTTGGTTTTGTAAAGGGCTGGTAATGTTACATATGAGTCAGAGTTGCCTTCTAGTTTGAGCTTCATTCATCCAATGTTCCATGTTTCTATATTAAAGAAATATATGGGCGTGCCTATTAAGGATATTGGCATTTTAGATTCTTTGTCTTATGAGGAGGTCCAGGTTGAGATCTTGGATTGGTAGGTTCGTTGATTTCGTATCAAGTATGTAGCTATGGTAAAGGTTCTATGGTGGAACAATAAGGTTGAAGAGGCCACTAGGGGAGCGAAAGAGGACATAAAGTCCAAGTATCCATTCCTGTGTTCTGCTCTAAGAATTCGTGCGGAAGTTATGTGTTCTTCATGATACTTTTGTTTTCAAACTTTGTTAAAGAAAAGATGACTTCCTTGCATCTTTGTTTTCTAACTTAGTTAAAGGTTAGTGTTGAGGTGGTGGGATGTAAATCATGCTAGTCATACCTTGTCCCATTATTTGAGGACAAATGATCCAAGTAGATGAGAATTGAAACTTGGTTTTTAATCCATAGAAGATTCTGTGAGTTTGAGATTCTGGACATCGTATGAGTTTTGGGTACTTGTAGTATGATGTGGTACGTTTTAGTGTCCTCAACTTATATGATAATTAGTTTGGCTTGGTTACATTATGTCCAAGGTACGAAAGGACATCATAAGACTTGTATGTAGATGTTACTAGTTAGGTGCGCCACTCATATGTTGCTCAATATTTCTAGCCTAGAGGATTCTGCCAAGGGACGGGTTATGATTACTTGTAGTATGATTTGGTATGAGTTTGTCCTTGGTTTTTGTATGTTGGACAGTGTTGATGTGCTCCATTTGGTCTAGGGTACGAGTAGCGGGTACCACTCGTAAGTTATGTATACGAGTCAAGGGGAGAGTTATACCCTCTTGCGCACTTTTTCAGCTTTTAAGCTGAGGGTATTTTGGAAATTTCCCCTCCTGCTCAACTTAAAATCCATGTCTTATAACTTCTTTAAGGAATCATTAGCTATCAAAAAACACATCAAATAGACTCTCAAACACTCCCAAATCCTCATGGTCAATAACACTTAGGGTTTTCATCAAGCATATCAATTAGGGATTTCAAGGGTGATATCTCTACATCTTCTTTGGTATCTAAGACATATTACTCCTTCCTCATTGTTAGTTAAACTAAATTCATATTTTAATTAATGATTTTCATTGTTTAATTATGGGTATTGTTTGGTTTTGAAATATATGTTGGGGGTTTTTTGTTATAAATAGTTGAACGCTGTTTTCCCATGCTTTACTTATTGTTTTTCATATTATAATTGTGGTTTGAACATGTGGCTGCATGGGAATGGTTAATTGGTACTTGGTTTTTGAAACTATATGCCCTTAACATGTTTGTTAAAATGCCTATGAGAATGGTTTTGTCACATTGTATAGCGTTATTGAAACTATTGCATTGTATAATTTCGTAATGAAACCTAAATTGGTTAAATGGTTTTAATGGATAAATGGTAAGGCCTTGGTGGCCATGTATTTGATTAATAACCTTGTAGGGTACATGGGAAACCCCTAAATAAAACTAATAATGAAAACTATGAGGTATATGGCAATCCCCTAAGTGATTAGCTAAGGACATTGCTTGCAAGCTATAGTCGGTACAATGATGCCACTTCTTATAGCCTTGGTTAATAATATATGGAATTGGAGGACTGGTTGTACGCTAATGATTTTGATTGGGCAATAATGGTGGATTGTGATAGCTAACCTTGAAGGTGTGAGTCTAATGTACGGACACTGGAAACTCAAGTTTGCCAACATGAAGATTGGTCACGGAGGCCATATACTTTTGGGGTACACTAGAATCACTAAGTTATACTTGTATATATATATCATGGAGGGTTAAGGGTACATAGAAATCCTCTGCCCCTATGATATCTCCAGTTCATGCAGCTACATGCACTAGGGCCCGTTTAGGGGGTAACACTGGACCCATATAGCATGTGGGTGGTTCTAGGATGGTTAAGCTACACATACCTTGGTTAATGGTTTTAAAGGGATGTTAAACCCAATTTTATTTCCTAACATGAATTATATATGTATATGTATGGATGTGCTTGCATATGGTTATTTACTTGGTTTCAAATGTTGGCATTATTTCATACTTATCTTAAGTGCATGCTAGCGTTACCTGCTAACTCATCTTCGGGCATTGTATCCCCACGTGATGCAGGAACTGGCCATACTACTCCTCCTGCTCAGTGATTAGATTCGGAGACAACTTGTATTTGATTGAAGTGGTAAGCTTCCATATCCGGAAGGCTTTATTTCATGTTATGGATTTCTCTACATACTTTTATCATGTCATAGACATTGGTTTTGGCTATGGTCGAGGGAATGTTTGAATCGGGTATTGTTTTACTTTCGGACATAGGTTTTGTGGGATTACATTGGGTTGTCATAGGTGATGTCGGTATTGGGGTCATACTTGGCATTAGTATCGGTATTGGGGCTGACACCAGCTGACTGTATTTGATTTATGATTGTTCTATTTTTCATGTTATATATATTCAAAATTCTTCTAACATTGGGTGTAGGGAGGTCATGGTTGGGTATTAGGGGTAGTCTCCGATCCCCGATTGGGCTTGAGGCACTCGACATGACTAGGCCCTGGTTCGGGTCATGTTAGAATATCAAAAAATGCATAACTCCTAAAAAACACTTAAAGGGTATTTATAGCATAAGATGGAAACCTAAAACAAAAGCCCAAATGAAATAGGAGAAAATTAGGTCGGTGGCCACATGTAGTCTGTACTCACAGTCTGGCCCTGGCCAAAGTAGTACCTATGGTCCTTACACTAGGCTTAGGTACAGGGCACAGGTTGCGGAAGGAAAAATCCAGCAAGTTTAGATCTCGGGATTTCGGATTTCTGGCACTTACTTTGCCTACCTGCAGTCTTTAGGTCCTATATGCGGTCTGTAGATTGACTTATTAGGTACCGGGAGTCATTTTCTTAGCTCTTGTTTAATTCTCAAACATGCCTTGATAACGAATAAGTTAGAGAACATCCTTAACATCCATAATAGCTCTAAAAAGTACCCTACAAACCTTTTTTCTCCTTTTTCACAAACTTTGCATCCAAAATATGGTTTCCTGGAAAACATACCCAAAATGGATCATATCTAACAAAATAGCCTCAAAAACTTGTATATATTCCTCGTTTTAAGTGTAGAAAGTCCTATATTTCTATAACACATCAACACTCTCAACTTAGAACATTTGCATGTCCCCAGGCAACAAAACACAACAAAAACAAAAGCGACGCTTAACTAGGAGAATCTAAGCTTTTCAATGCAGTCAGTCAATACTTTAAACACAAAATACAACATTCCTCTCCAATCTCACTTTTCAAAACCAACTGTGTCTGAACATGAAGTACAACAATGTGACACAATGGGATCAAGGTATGGCAATTACATTAGCAATAGATAACCACTCATATGTACAAATTACACTACCCGAAACAAGTAAATAGCTAGCAATATGACTAAAGTTCCCTCACAACAAGGATATCCCACTCACTCATATGAAATAATGCATGTCAATGTAGGGATGGTCATGAGAAACTCACACTTAAAAATAATTTTCAATAAATGGATGTAAAATACCACAGGCTTGCCTTTATTTTATTTACCTTAGCATTCAGATAGTCAAGTTAGGATTAATATAGGACTTTTCTTGTCTTGTAATTTAGGTATGGGGACTTATGTGGTACATTTAGATAATCCTCCTTGGTACTACACTAAGTTTTGGATCTCACTAAGTTTCGGATCTCACTTACTAGCCAATTTCCTTTTATTTTACCCTTATTTATCCTTTTTTATTTTAAAGCACATTCAGGTTGGGTGTGGTCTGTTATTCTTTTTTTTCACTATTTCACAATTTGTTTCTTTTTCTACCACACCTATCCCTATTAATTTTTTCTCTTATTTTACCCTTCGTCATACTCTCTTTACATTACGCACCCCTATGAGAGCCATGCTCAACTTAAGCATTTTGCCTGAGTTGAGGTGCACAATGTCCAAGGAGGACCAGGGCCAAACAGGTTCATTGTAATATAAATGGAAAAGTGAATAGTGAAACAAGAAAAATAGGCTACAAGGCTCAAAACACGGATCAAGGGATACGATTCACACATGGAAGGTCATTTAGGCTATAAGTGGACTAAAATAAAAAATGGCCTATGATCCTTACCTAACTGACAATCCATTAACCTAGGCAAGACTGAACAGGTAAGTTCTAAGTTCAACACACAAAGGGAACTAGGTAGTATCTCACTCACATAACATAGAGTCAATATCACCAACTACTACCTATCCAGTTCATACAACTTTTAGGAAGTGATTATCATATCCCTAATACTAAGGCCATAACAAGATCCACAAAGTTCACACATATATACATTTACACAATTCTAAAATACAAAATTTTAAAGGGGTATCAAAAAATAGTCAAAACATGACTACGGCCCTAAATACTTAAAAATCTCCTAATTTCATAAAAACACAACACAATACCAAATAAAACACAATATGATATAAAATTATCCTAGATATGTTGGTTCTACAACCATATCGCGGTCGACAGGAAAAAAATCATGGCAATAAAAGCCCTCGGTAACATAGTATGCCCACCCCTAACTAAAAACCATGCACTATACTCAATGTGCTAAATCAAAGTAAAACTAAGGGAAGTGACAAAATACCTTGGATATACTAGGCGCCCGACTCATGAGCATCCCCAGATGGGGCATATCAGTTGATGGAGCCAGTGGTGGTGTGGTGCACTACTAGATGATGCACCCGCATCTATAGATGCATACTTTTGTCTATAGATAAATGCAGTCTCCATGGAATTATGTCTGGAACTTTTAATGGTCTGATAGTACGATGTACGAGGATCATGCAAGTTGTTTATGTGACCTCTCTTGGCCCCAACTACTGGGACCTCTACATCCTCCTCTGCAAAGAAATTAAACTATCTCAGTGCGTTCATAGATGATAGCTGGACCACTTAGGGTATAACTAAGAGAGTGGCTGCAACATGGCTCTTGTGAGAGAGCGTACATCTGCTCGTAATATATCAAACTCCTTTCTCATCTAGCTTAGATCTGGTGCATTTGCCTTTATGTATCAGGCTATAAACCATCTCTCAAACTTATTAATCTATGTCTAGAAATCATCACATATCCCAAAAAGTACAACACTCATTGCAGTATGCAATGTGGCCTTTGCCTACTCAAATCTAGCCCTAACCCCTAATCTCATCTTCTCAGAGAGGGTAGTCATCTCAGCCTCAACAACCCTTACTCTAGCATCGGTGGCCCTCTAGATTTCCACTAAGCTCTATAAATACTGGCTAGATGTATTGGTCATACCTGAAGTAGGATCTATAGTGGATGGGAGAGTAGGCTCTAAAGGTATACCCACCGACTCTTAGGTAGAAGTAGAGGCTGAAAAAAAAGTAGCTGGTATGCCATAGCCCTATGTACTTGAATATGGAGCCTCTCTCTGCTCCCCTATCTCTATGTCTATACTAAAACCCACATCTTCTTAATATGCCTCAGCAGGCTTTGTGGAAATTACTGGGCCCTCTGTCTTGGCCTATGGTACTGCTGCCTACTATCTTGATCGCCTAGAAGTGTTTGGACATGCCAGATCCTTCATAGTCTTTGTCTATGTAGTCATTGTATTAGGTACCATTTTGTTTACTCCTTGGATCTCAAGCTCACTGGCCTCATCACACAGCCTTTGAATCAAGTAGGGGAAAGGCGAATTATTCAACTGCCTAAATGCTCTATCATATAACTCATACCTGAGGATGTAATCAAAATCAACAACATATCCAACCATTATACAAACAACCATTGCATCTCTCTCCTATGTTAACATATTATCTGATGTAGTGGGTATCAGTCGGTATCTAATCAGCAGCTACCAAAAAATGGTCCTAAATGTCAATAGGCCTTTCTTAATCACAGCATGCCCCAAAATCCATAGGGTCATATCACCAAATATTAAAATATAACTAGCTATCGACCTAGCCATCTCAACCCAATCATGTTGGTACTCATCCTCCCGCATGATATTTTAATCACGTGTGACCCTTAGTCTGTAGTCACACTCAATAGTAGATTCACTAGTGGTGTAATCTGGGTCGAAGATAACTCTGTAGATAGTCTCTACCAAATTGTCAACTTTGACCCCTCTAACCATTGTATGATCAAGCTGTGGCTGCCTTACAAATCTCACTAGGACTAGATTTATATGCATAAGAATAACTACCATAAATTTGTAGGATGCATAAAATACCTTTACCATAGTCGGGCTATAGGAACTAAGTGGCCTAGTCATCCATTCTAGCTATATCTATCAAATGTCTCCTGTAACTGTGGTACTCTCTCTAGCCCTAATAGGTCAATCTGACACTCCTAAAAATTGCACCTGGGTTTCTCGCCTTCCTCCCAAACATGACCATTGATATCATATATCTCCCGCATCCCTTCCACATATCATCTCTGGTTTTCTTCCTCTGGAGGTGCATCTGAGGCATGTGTTGGAGCAGGAATCTAATATATTGATGCATCGTAGGAGGGATTCTCTATACCCTCCTTAAAATAGGGAACCTTTGACTGTTGTACCTGAGTAGAGGTACCCTCTTCAGACTGAGGAACCACTGATGGCTCCTCTTGCTTTACCTTATCAGATGAATCCTGGGACCCTTCCTCATATTAGAGGTCCTAAGTAGCAACCTGTGGAGTAGACTCAGAATTTGTATCCTCCTCCTTCTCCTTATCATCAGGTGGAGGAGTGTCCAAAGGTGACATTCTTTCTAAATTCATCTGTGATCGAGCTACAACTGACTGAGCAGCCTGGTATGCCTGTTCTTTCATGACTTTGTATGTCACCCCTACTGTAGTGTCTCTACATCACTACCTCGAGTACTCATCTACTGAACCACTAGGCTCGAGATACTCTGCCTATTTCCTTGAAGTACTGACCTTCACCTTCTTTACTGGTTTAGGTGCTATATGAACCTGAACAACAAGTTTTTAGTTTTCAACAAAAGTGAGGGATAGAAAAAGTTAAAGAAAAACTCAAAATTTAATTTTTCCTACATTTTCGCACCCCTATAACCTATTTAAAATTCCAACAAGTCCAATGTGCAAACTCCTATCATATATCATAACTTTTAAAGTAAACGAACATGATCAACTAGTGGTATTTCTTTTATTCATTCAAGTTCAACTTTCAGTTGGGGCCTAACTTTTGACTTTTCTTCTAAATAAGGCCCTACATTATGATTTTGGGATACTTTAAGGATCCTATATACAAGCATGAAAGATTCTGTATATTTTGAAATGGAATACACATATCAACTTGCTTAAACAACAAATAAATCAAAACATAACTATTAGGAGCTGAGAAAATTACCTATTTTATGATGAACTGGAAATGAATAATGAAGAACTCAAGAAAAATCAAAGTTGAAACTTGTTTTTAGTGTGTTGGGACAAGTTGGTATCTCAAATAAGTGTCAATTTATCCTTTACTTAAGTTTCGGATTTGTTTGTGTTGTAACAGGAAAGTTTGAATTCAAAGAGAAAAATAAAGTTTGGAGGATTAGAATGAGTTAGAATGAGGTTAAGGATATTTAAATATAGGTGGGGGGTTATTTTAGGTCATATATAAGTGTTGGTGGGCCCAAATTTTAAATTAAAAAGTAGGCCCAAATTTGACCTAGCCACGGTTTATACCTGCAGTCAGGCTTTGGGTGAAGGTGCCACCTGCGGCCAGTAAGTGCTGTGAGCATATGCCGGGGCAAAAATTTTGGCTCACTTTCTAAAAATCAAAAAATGGCATTTCAATATTTTCCAGATACTTATGGTCCCACAACCTAAGTTTGAGATCGCAAAAGTAAAATTAGATGCAAAGTCCATAACTTATCATTTGTCATTATCAAAATTTCAACTTTTTAACTTATTACTCAACTTACCATATGGGACTTATGACCATGATGGGTTGATCACACATCTCACTTACCTGGAAAGCAATGAATGTAGCAATTTTTATTGTATTCTAGATAAGTCAAAATTCTAAAAACCTACAAAAAAACTAAAACAATAAAAATGTGAAGACTAAAATAGTGGGTTGCATCCTACTCAGTTCTTGATTAACATCGCGGCACGACATGGCCATGTTAGTTACTCAGACTTCACCAATAATCCCATGGGTTTCCTTCTATGCAACACTTGATTTAACACCTCGGCACAATGTGGGTATCTTGACTCCTTAGAATTCATCAAGATTCCCATAGGAGTATCCTCTAGGGCCATCAATACAATTAATCACTGACACTACCCTCGTGTCGGTTGGATACTTAATTGATTTTATGATGTTTAATGTAGCCTCCTCACCGTTGACACAGAATATGAGCTTACATTTCTCTATGTTAACCTTAGCTCCACCTGTGGCCATAAATTGTCTTCCCAATATAATGGGCATCTCGGTGTCAACCGCATAGTCCAAGATAACAAATTTAACAAGAATGATTAATTTATCCACCCTCACTTTCACATCAAATGAGATTACCATTGGCTTCTTCACTATGCGGTCAGCCATTAACATCATTATCGAAGTCAATTTTAGAGGCTTCAAGCCTAATTGATTGAATACGGCCAGCGACATCAAATTAATGTTGGCTCCTAAGTCACACAAAGCTACGGTGAATTGGGATGAACCAATAGTGCATGGTACATTAAATGCTCTGGGACCATCCTTTTTTGGTGCCAAAGACCTAGTCGTGGCTACACTGCACTGAAGACACTAACATCCTCTATTGTCTCTCATTTCTTTCGTATAACCACTTCTTTTATGAACCTGACATATCCAAGCATTTTATATAAGACCTCAATAATAGATATGTTCAAGCTCAATTTTTTTAGCATCTCAATGAATTTCTTGAACTTAACTTCTTCTTTATTTTGCCTCAATCACTGCGGATAAGGTGGGGGCGGTCTCAAAATTTTTCTAATTTCTGGTTTAATGATTGGACCCTTACCTTTGTCTTCAGCATCTTTACCTTTATCACTTGTTACCTTCTTGGACTCAAAAACAGGTGTCTCATCATCAACAACTTCTGTAGTAGTTAATGGGGGATCCCAAGTAGTGATACCGCCCTTCTTGGTAATAGAAAGTACATTCCCATTATTTTTTGTATTTTGTACTTTATTGCTTGGAAGGGTACCTGGCTGCCTCTGGTTTGGAGTTGCTGACATCTTCCTAAACTGGTACTCCAACCGCTTGATGCAGTGGCATATGACTTAACTTTATAGGTCAATCCTGAAATGTCAACGTTAATCTGCTTAGGGTTGATCTCTTGATTTTCTTGACCCTTTACTAGCTTAGCCAACATCTCTTCCAATTTGGATTCTACATATCATCATCCAGGTAGAATATACCTCTCACTTTTCTCTATAGTCATCCTTCTTTCTTCAGTCACCAACTCACTCTCTGTACGGTCTTTGTATTTGTTATAGTAATTGTGACCTTGATTCCCTTGCTGTTGGGATCAAAAACTCACCAACTAATGATCCAGATAATCTACTTCCTTTTCTAGTTCTGACTCATAAGCTTTGGAAGTTGACCCCTATGCTGCTACTGTATTCACTTTCTCAGAAGTCACTGCTGCAAGATGCTAGTACCCCAAGACCAGCTCTTAGCAATACAATTTCTTATGCTATAGTGTTATAAACTACTTTAAGGTCACATGAGGCACCAATATCATAAGTTGTAGATCCCCTCTCAGCCTATTAAGTTTTTCACCCTAGGTGAGTGAGCGAGATCTGATCTAATATCTCCAAAGCTGCCTCCTAACATAGTCTCATAAAGGGTTCTCCAGATATGGTGTCTTCTATGGCTCTAGAGATGGTGGTCAGGGCTCTATAGAATATCTCCACTAAGCTTATCCCTGACAACCAATGATTGGGCACCATACTCATCTTTTTTTTAACTGGAACCATTCCTCGTACATAGATTCTAACTGCAACTACTTGAAATTATATATATATATATCATCTTTAAGCTGTAACATCCTAGATTAAGGAAATAACCTACTCATGAATTGCCTATGCAACTCATTTCATGCAGTGATAGAGTCTCTTGGCAGTTCCCCTAACCATAAAGATGCCAGTCTAAGTTCTTCTTGATTCACCCCTAGAATTGTATACGAACAGTAGATTAGGATAAAATTAGAATGGTGTAGGTTTACATCATTTGTAGGTAGACTTGGAAATACACCCTTTAGATTTAGAAACCGGATCATTATGCTCGTGACGTCAAACTTGATGTCGGGAGTAAAATGGGAGGAACTATGGCTCCAGTCTCTGCTGGATAAATTTATCACAAATCTCCATCATTAGCTATATATCGATGCACATATTGATATTCTGGGATTACTTAAACACGTACACCTTTAGATCTGTTTTGATATCCATCGTGGTCTGCTGCTTGTCTCTACTCAGTTTTCTCTTCCTCCCTAGCTACCCGCTGAGCTTATTTTGTTTACTTATCATTGGCTTCAACTTGATCTAACAACTCACCAGTCTGTAAATCAACAATATCATGTACTTCTTTGGTAGGAAGGGGAGGTACAACATCACGAACCCATTCAGGAGGTTCATCTTTTTTCTGCCTAGACATCCGACTAGGTATTTGTAGGATTCTCTCTGGATTCATATTCATGGGTAGTAAGGTATTTACTGTACTCTATGTGATAGGCATACACCAAGGTATTCCCAACTAAGATCAAAAACAAAAGAAAAAACCCAAAAACTGCAATAACTTCAAATCAAAAATCAACACCGTGATCCTCGACAACGGTGCCAAAATTTTGATAATGTCCAAAAAATACCTCCTCTCATATGATTATACACTCTCTTTTAAGATATAATAACCCAATAAAGGTTGGGGTTAAATCCCAAGGGAACACGTGGAATTGCAGATATCAAAAGTAGTAGTCAATGGGTAGAATAAGAAAAGTAAATGGGGGGTTTTATGTAGTGATCTCAATTGAGTAACTATCGTAACATTGGTTGTAATCAGCGTAGGTGAACACTAGGATTGTGTTCCCTCTAGTTTCTTAACTTCGTTGGCTTATCTTTCTTTTCTAAACCAACCCAATACCTTGCATGCAGAATTGATAAGTTATGTACCTTGTACAATCTTTTGGACATGTAAAAGGATTTCACCATTTAACTTTTGAGTCTCAGGATGTTGCCTTACTAACCCTTATCTTGATCCCTATTAAATATTACCATCTGAGTCTCTAGTTATTAGATGAAAGTTAACCATCTTACTAAGATAGAACCTAGAAGCGTGGATCGACAGCTAAACTCCAAATTACTGTTGTCTTTACCTTTTTATATTCACTACTCATCATTTGAAATAAGTAGCAATATCTAGGCAGGATCCTAACGTGTGAACCCATTAAAAAAACTATTAAAATAAAGATAAAGCAATATATGCATAAGTATCAGTAGAATTCAACAATTGCACTTCCCCTACTTCGTTAATTCACTAGGGTTTCCACAACTTTGCTATGGGTTTTAGTGGCTCATGCTTGTGAAGAAATCAATAAAATTCATATTCGAAAGCATAGATGAAATCACAATGATAAAAAAATTTAAAACCCACAACTGTAACTGAATAAATCAACCAAAGTTAATACAAGAGAATCCCAAGATCAAAATCATATTTTGGAATCAAAATATGCTTATGAATATCAAAAGTGCGTAATCCCTACTAAAAAACACATAAAGGGTATTTATAGTACTAGAGGAAACCCTAAAATCAAATCCCGAATGAAATAGGATAAAATTGAGTCAGTGGCCACTTGTGGTCTGTACCCACAATCTAGCCCGGAGCGCAGGCAGTACCTGTGGTCCTAACACAAGGCACTGGTACAGGATGTAGTTTGCAGAAGAAAAAATCCTACAAGTTTAGCTATCGAGATTTTGGACTTCTTACACTTGATTTTCCTACTTGTGGTCCGTAGGTCCTATATACTTTTATAGGTTGACTTAGTAGGTGTCATGAGTCATCTTTTAAGCTGTTTTTCAATTCCCAAACATGATTTGATCACCAAAAAGCTAAAAAACATCCTGAACATGTATAATAGTTCAAAAAGTAGCCAAAATACCTTTTTTGTTTTTATTTTCATGAATTTCGCAACTACAACATGGTTTTCTGCAAAACATACCCAAAACAGATCATATATAACAAAATAGCCTTAGAAACTTGCATAAACACATGGAAAGTGCTACTTTCTATATCACATCAATAACTTCTTAAAGCTCATCCATTATTATATCTAGATTTGATTCAAGGATGTTATAGTTATGACAGTTGTATGGTCTTACCTTGCTTGATTTACCTTTTACCATGAAGAACATGTTGGTTGCTTTTGTTTCTTCCTCAATGTCATCTTCCAAACTCCAATCCCCAAATTTTTTGTTTCTTTTAGATGATTTTTTTTTCAATTCTGGATAATTTTTTTTAAAGTGATTTGGCCTCCCACAGTGATAACAACGATCATCATTCCTTGTCACTTCATTGTTTTTGACTCCTTGGGGTCTCTACTGTCGATGTTTCAAGATCTGCCTTACTCCGGGTTTATGAGAGCTATTCCTTTGCTATTAGCTTCTTCTAGGAAGTCTTTCTCTTCCATTGATATAACATTGAAGGCTATTGGTTTCTTCTTTTCCTATTTTTAGTACCTATTTATATAATTTCATTCATAGGAAAAAAGATTATCTCATAGTTCATCGTATGTCATGTTGTGGAGGTCTCCATCTTTTAGGATGGAGGCCTTGGTTTCCCATACTTTAGGAAGGCTTTTGAAAATCTTCTGGACTTGCAAGTTATGTGGATAGATCATCCCTAATGATTTCATCTCACGTACAATCTTGCTGAATTTGGTAAACATCGATTCCATGTTTTCATTTTCTTCAATTTTTAATAGCTCGTATTCATTAACCAGAGCAACAATTTTTGGATTTGTAACCTTGGTGGTACCTTCATAGGTTACTTCTAGTTTGTCATACATCTCTTTTATGATTTAACAGGTTGATATCTTGTCGTATTCTTCTACACTTACTACACAATGGATTACATTTATAGCTTATGCATTAGTTTGAATCACCTCTTATTGTTCTTTGGTGACTTCTAAATTTTCTAGATCCTCTACATTAGTAATACTTGATTCATTTTCCTTTTCCTTCTACTTTAAAGTCATTTGACTAGATGAAGATTCAAAATTTGTTCTTCTAATAGGAGTAATTTTGTCCATTGAAGTATGGTGGTCTTATGGAGGAGTGATCGTCTTTCAATAGAGCACCTGGAATTTTGTAGTTTTCCATTTGCTCTGTATTCATGTGCAAGCAACACAATTTGTGAGACCTTCTCTAATACCAATTGAAATTCAAAAGAGGGGTGAATTGAAAAATTCCTTGAGTCGACTGTTCAACCTTCACAGTTGACTTTCCTACGAATTAGTATATCTTAATAAAGAATATTAGATTTAAGAAAATTCTAAAGTAAATAAGTAAGAACATGAATATTTATCCTAGTTTGGAACACCAAAGTGGTGTCTACTTCCAGTCCCCTCGGGTTTCAAAGTTTCCTTAGATCTTTTCAAAGTGTAATCTAAGTACATCAATAGTAAACAAGTTCTGAAACTTATTTTGATTTTCAAATCTTGTGACACAACTTCAATCAGTATGACTAGGTTTACTTGATATTTCTATTGTGTAACTATTGTGAACTTAAGAAGTACAAAGCTTTATCGAGACTAAGATAGAGACATACTGAAATTTTCTTTTTGAAGTTGTGTAAGTGCTTCGATCTTCAATCTTCTATTTTATACTTTTCAGCTTCTTCGACTTCTATTCTTCGTAAGGAAACCCAAGAGATTTCTTCTCAATAAAGGGTTTGAATTGGTTCCTTGATTGAGATATGGCACCATAAAGTATGTCCATATTAGATATGTCCATACGTGGTGCAACCTTCACAACCATACATGTCCATATCATATATGTTCATGTAGAGGGTGTTATCTTCTTTCCTTTGGCTTTTGTCTTGATTGATTCGTCTTTCATAAATCTGGGAATCCAGTAATCTCAGTGATTAATACTCTTCCAGTCTTGGTGACGGCCTTCTTGGGAGTGAATGCTTGCTTCCTTTCTGGGATATTCTGGATTTGATTCCTTAGGGATCTTTTTGATCTTCTGTATCTTTATTGTATCTTGCAAGATATTTGTTTATTATTTTTCCTTATTAAAACATATAATGAGAATATGGCACTAACAAATTTAACATTGTGACATTATGCAAGAAACATTACAATTTATGTCTCCACTTACAGGATTGGAATAATTGGTCCAACTTAAGATCGACATCTTTTTGAGGTACCTAGGATAAAGGTAAAGAAGTGACGAAACTAACTTTATCTCACCACTTTGAAAACTTGAACCTTTTACCCAAAT
Source organism: Capsicum baccatum var. pendulum (assembly GCA_030864225.1). NCBI lineage: Eukaryota > Viridiplantae > Streptophyta > Magnoliopsida > Solanales > Solanaceae > Capsicum > Capsicum baccatum. Next base: position 168,057,753 of record CM061560.1, read on the forward strand.
TCACATCGAACTTTAGTGTAGGCTCAATGGGAATTGGTGAGAACATCAATAGACCACCAGTTAGACACTGTATTTTAACTTCTTCACTTTCAAGTGAGGTAAGTCATTTCTCCATCTTGGAATGACAAACTAAAAAATATAGGGATTTTGTTTTGTGTCTCTAAAATTCTTCATTTGCCTTAGTGGTTTGAATTTCATCATATCCACCAAGAATAATGTTATGGCTGGAAGTAGGTTGCCTTCCCATTTACAGATTTGCATTTTTCTTGACATTCTCACCTCAAAATGGACTTGCTTGACTTTTTCTTGCAACTCTAGTATCACTTCTTCAATTTCGGCATTGTCATGACCCAAAAGTCAAGGGTCATGATGGTACTTGTCGTGACAAGCCTTGATAAGAAATCCTATCACCAAAATATATATAAAATGAGAAAACAATGCAAAAAGTCAAGGCAAGGCTTCTAGAACAAAGCCAAAACACACATATACCATAATAGCAGAAAATACATAAGAAAGATACCATAAAACGCCAAAAATTTGATGTCACAGTATAAGAACCAACTAAGTACATCTCAAAATAAAAATAAAAAAAAATGATAGTACAAAAGGAACATATTCTATCTCTGAATACAAAACAAGACATAAACTAGATAAGAAGAGATAGTAGATCAACTTTGGAAGCAAAGACCGTCTGCTACCTCAAAAATATTCCAACCACTGCCTGAATCAGCCATCGTGCCACACACTCATACCTGGATCTTCACCGAAAGGTTGCAGTAGGATGAGTACGATCCACTTGTACCCAGTACGAATCATAGGACAATTGAGAAAAGTAGAAATAAAGCATATAAAATACACACTATGGACACATCACCTGCGATCAGAAAATAACTCAAATGGTAGCCCACATCATCTCTACTAATAGTTCTACAATATATACGTGTATCAAAATACAAGTACAAGAAATAAGCATAAAATAGATTGATATCACATCAAGAATGAAAATACAACAAAGAATGTACACAGTGTATGAAATGCAATGAAGATGATGATGTGATGTACAAAGTTGTCACACAACCTCCGTATACACCTACTATGTTGTGCTCCAAAGGTAGGATCCATGCGGGTTCGTTAACCCATATATATATTCCAATATCTAATACGAATCCAATATCCATAACTCCTCTCTAGCACATACCACGACAAAGAGTTTTTAAATATGTCACATTTTTTGTCCAAAAAGCCAGTGTTTCCATAGTAGTACCAATATTTCATGAATGTATATGTTGTAAAGATGTAATGCTCACAACCAACCAAAATGAAAATTTCCAAATCCAACTAATATTCTAACTATCTGAAACAAAATCCACTCAATATGTCAACCATCCATGAATCTAATATAGTCCATAAACCAAAAGAGTATGATATACCAAAAATATGCCATTTGGTACTCCATAATACCAACTTAGACATTTTCCACAAGAAAAACAACCAATTATGTAATTACCAAGCCAATAACACCACATAAGACCCCACACAGTCACATATAGCAAATAATGTCTCAAAACCACCAAATAACAACACAAGTTCCCATATGGGAACAAAACAATAATAAAACCATTTTCATGATTAGTTCCCACACCCATAACATGATTTTATATCAATATTAACCACCCAGCCTAGTCTAAAGAAAGTTAAGTCATAACTTATCTAACATATAGAAACTATTCCAAAAAGCCTTCAATACAAAGTCTTCTCTTCACGAATGGAACCAGAATCATCTAAAATGTACAAATATATAATCTATGTGTGAAGCCAATAATACCATTTTTCCCATTTCATAGTTGGGGTCAAAATGGACCCCTAAAATAGGTTTTCCAAAAAGAAGGGTAAAATGAGAATTCAAGTCCAAAAATATATTATCCATGATTAAAGGAAAGCCATAGAAGAAAACCCATGTAAAAATGAGTTGAAATTGGGGTTTAAATCACAGAATTACAAATTAAGGATTTTCGAGCCAAAATCCCCAAATTTCACTATCGAATTCAAGTTTTAACAAGATTTAAATGACAAGAATCAAAGAATAATAATTGAAATATGGATTTGAAGCTAGCCCAAGCTCAAAAACGGAAGAAATCTCCCAAAAAATCCAAGCTTCAAGTCTCAAAAATCATGAAAAATTGGGGAAAAGGGATATATATACATATAATACCCAAGCATTGCTTAAGTAAACACCAAATCGCCTAAGAGGCCATACCTTAAGTGACTAGGTGTCACTTTTGCTATCCTAGGCCGTGATTGTCATGTAATCTACCCGACTGTCGCTTAAGCAACAATTGCTTACTCGATGGGGAAGTCGATTACATGATACCTCATTTGGCTGCCTGGTTACTTAAGTGACTAGCTTTTTGGATACGCGAACTCTGCTTAAGAGACCAAAATGTCACTTAAGAGGATGCACCAGCTGAGTAGTGCATCAGCTGAAGACTTTAAAAATTCCAAGTCTTCATGGATCCCTCAGGATTCAATCGAAATCTCGAGAACTCAAATGAACTACGCTACCTTATCAAATTCTATGCTCAGAAATCAATGGTGATATCAGATTTTTGAAAAAATGTTGTTTTCACATAATTGATTCCTGAAACCCAATCCCACAACTTTTCGAACTGAGGGTCAAAATAAGATACAAAATCTATAAACCATACCAACCATGTTACAAACCTAAAATTAACGCAGGATCTACTGGCATAGTCCGTTTAGATATCCAACACATGAACAATAAATGTTGGCCAAAGTCAACTATAAAGCCTTTTTAATCATAAAAAACATAAACACACACAATTACACCAAAATGCTTGGGTACAATGTCAATCATCCCCATACCCCAGAAATGCAATAAAGTAACTATGAGGATGGGTAAAATGGTCAATTCACACAGAAATGATTAATTGAGGGTTTTTCATTAATTAAGTCTTATTTGACTACGTTGACTCAAAAGAAGATTTTCTTTTAATAATATAATATTTGTAAGTCAAGCTTTCAAAAGCACAGGGATTTATTATCGTCAACTCTCATCTTGACTTTGCTCAGGGAGGGTATGGGTTTTACTATCTTTTATGATGATTAAGGTTTCGGGTTAGGTGTTGTGTTAACGCGGGAGGTTAATGTGATTGAATATGCTTCTCGTCAATGAAAGCTCCTTTAGAGAAATTACCTTACCAATGATTTGTAATTATGTGCGGTTGTATTTGCTTTGAGTTGTGGAGGCACTACTTTTATGGAGTCTGTTATGAGATCTTCTCATATTATCACAACCTTTAGTATTCTTTCCCCAAGAGATCTTAATATGAGGCAATATCATTGGCTTGATTAGCCTAAGGATTATGATTTTATTATTCTCTATCATTTGGGCAAGGCTAATGTGATCACAGGTTCCTTCAGCTGAAAGTTGACTAGCATGGGTTGCTTGGAGCATCTGTTGACCCAAGAGCGACCTTTAGCCTTAGTAGTTTATACTTTCGCTAACTAGATAGTTAGGTTTAAATTTTTTACACCTGGTGTGTGTTTTGGCCTTTTTTGAGGCTAGGTATTCCTTGATGAAGTAGAGTCAAGCTCATCAGTTCGATGATGTTTGGTTGAGAATGACTTTGAATAAGTTGTTGAGTGGAGAGTCTACGGAAGCCTCAAATGATTCAAATGATATTTTGAGGATTGAATGTTGAGTTTGTGTGACGAGAGTGGTTGATTAGATTAATTTTAGAAGAGGCACACTGTTCTAGGTATTTTATCCATTTGGTAGTGACTATGATGTATCATAATTTGAGATAGCATTACTAGTGTGGTTTTATGAGGAATGATGTATCAGATTTAGTTGCTTATTGCCCATATTGCCAGCAGAAAAAAGCTAAGTATTTAAGGCCTAATGGTTTACTTCAGAGGTTACCCATTACCATATGAAAGAAATAGATCACTATGGACTTTGTTACTAAATTTTCTAATACTTCTTGTCATTTTAATACTGTTTGGGTCATCGTGAATCGAATGACCATGTCTTCTCATTTTATTCCAATTTAGGTTTATTTCAGTGCTGAAAGGTTGGCCTGTATCTATATTTGTGATATGGTTCATCTTCAAGGTGTGCTAATGTCTATTATCTTAGAGTGAGGTTTAGTGTTCACATCTCACTTTAGAAGACTTTTTAGGAGGATTTAGGTACTCGATTTGATCTTAGTACCTTCTTTAACCACTAGACCAATGGTCAGTTGGAGTGTACTATTCAGGTTTTGGAGGATATGATCCGTGCTTGTATGACTGACTTTGTAGGTCAGTAGGATCAACATGTATCTTTAGTGGAGTTTGAGTATAATAATAGATACCATTCTATTATTGAGATATTTCCCTTTGAGGCTTTGTATGGTAGGCATTGTCGCTCTCAAGTTGGTTGGTTTGAGGTATCTGAGATTAGACCTCAATGTACAAACATTCTTTGTGAATCCTTGATAGAGTTTGTATTATTTTAGATAGACTTTGAGTGTCTAAGAGCAGGAAGAAGCGCTATACAGATTGTAGGCTTCATTCCTTGAGATTTAGTGTTGCTAATGGAGTTTTCCTTTATGTGTCACCCATGAAGGGCGTGATGAGGCTTGGGAAGAGGGGAATCTTATCCCTAGGTTTATTTGACCTTTTGAGATTCCTTGAAATATTTGGGATATGTCTTATGAGTTAACATTGCACCCAGATTTATCTGTTGTTCATCTAGTTTTTCATGTTTCAATTCTTCATTGTTACATTTTAGATGATTTTCATATCATTTGTTGGTATTTGATCCAGTTATATGAGAGGTTGTTTTCTGATGAGAAACTCATCTCCATTCTAGCCAAGGATATTAGACGGTTGCATTCTAGAGATATTCTAGTGGTTAAGGTCCAGTGGAGACCTAGACCTATAGATGAGGCTACTTGGAAAGTTGAGTCAGATATACGTGGTGTTATCCCTAGCTTTTTGGTGTTACAGGTATTTCCCTTTCCTTTATATTGCGGAAGAACTAGATTATTAGTGGTGGATGATGTAATGATTTAATTTTTTTTATTTTTTTGAATAAAGCACCGATCGTAACCTACCAAAACTAACAAAACTCTGAGTCTCGTTAGGTGAATTGTGTCTAGCCCAATTACGAACTGCCTCTAGCTTTGATTAACCATTATAACATGCTTGGTCATCACATATCCTAAGAAAGAAATAGACTCCGACCTAAACTCATATTTGGAGAACTTAGCATACAATTTCTCATACCTCAATCTCTGAAGCACAATTCTCAAATACTCCTCACAGTCATCATCACTCTTGGAATAAACCAAGATATCATCTATAAATACAATGACCAAAGAGATGAGATACGATTAAAATACCGAGTTTATCAACTCCATGAATGCAGATGGGCCATTAGTCAACCCAAAGGACATGACAAAGAACTCATAATAATTGTACTATGTCTGAAAAGCTGCTTTGAAATTTCTAAAGCTCTAATTATCAACTGGTAATACCTGTATCTCAAATCAATATTCAAAAACACTGAAGCACTATAAACATGATTGAACAAATCATCAATATAAAGGAGAAGATACTTATTCTTAATCACCACCTTATTCAACTATCGATATCAGTGCACATACGAATAGAACCATCTTTTTTCTTCACAAACAAGATAGGTGCACCCTAAGGTGATACACTAGGTTAGATAAATCCCTTATCCAATAACTCCTACAACCGATCCTTTAATTTCTTTAGCTCTATAAGGCTATCCAATATGGAGGAATAGAGATGGGCTTTGTGCCTAGCTCAACATCTATAACTAAGTCACTATCATAGCCTAGAGGCATACTAGGAAAATTCGTAGGGAATACATCTATGAACTCCCAAAAAATATTAACAAAATCAAAGAAGGCGGTGTGAACCAATACTAGTAGCATGAATATGAGCCAAATAAGACAAGCAACCCCTCTTAACAAAGTGATAAGCATGAAGGAAAGATATAATTCTCTTAGGACTAATACAAAGCACACCTTTCAAAACTATCCTTGAAATACTTAGAAAATCTAAGTTCATGATATTAGCATAATAGTCTATGACAACATGATAGAAAGCTATCTAATCCATACCCAAGATGACATCAAAATCTACCATAGCTAGGATAATTGATCTACCCAAGTCTCGCGCCCAACAAAGGTCATAACATAAGATTGATACACCTGATCCACTACTAAAGAGTCTCTTATAGAGGTAGATACATAGATAGGAATGGCAAGAGGCTCACTAGCAGAATTAAAACCTAAAGTAAAATATACAAACATAGAGAAACTCATCCACGAATTAAATAACATAGATATAGATTTAAAACAAATAGGGATGATACCTGAGGTAATAGTGTTGGAATTTTTTGCCTTTGGTCTGGCGGGTATTGCACGGCACTGTCCACAACCACCACCCAACTAAGTGGACCTACGACCACCATGAGTACTACTACCTCTACCTCATGCACCTTTAGTAGAACCTCTACCTCTCATTACTGATATAAAAGTAGGCCTAAAAATATGATGAGAATACTCCTTGTCCAAATGGCCAACCTCATCACACACAAAGCAACCTCTATGGCCAAACTTAATAGGGAAAGGTATGACTAATCTAGAATGACTATTTGAAGATACTGAACTAGAAGACCCACTACCTTAACCCTATAAGGTTTCCTGTATAGTTCTACCATGATACCCATAAAAGCCTCCATAATCACTATCTCAAGTAGTGTGACCTCAGAATTTACCTAATAGTGCACCCTCTTGGCACCTTCCTGAGATGCTCGAAGAATAGACTCAGTCATATTAGCATGATCCACTATACCCTTAAAGATTCCCCTGACACTACCATCTAGGTGGTAGCAAGCTAAAGTGAAACATCCAACCCCCTCATAAACTTCTGAATCTTCTTAAACTCACTGATAATACTAGCATAAAATTATCTAGACAAGGAATGAAAACATGCCTCATACTCTAGATTAGTCATGGATCCCAACTCTAAGTGATAAAACTCATCTCTTATCTAATCCTATAGACTATATGGCACAAACATACCCAAAAAGGCCTCATCAAACTGATCCTAAGTTATCTATAGAGAATTAAGATGTCTAAAACTAACAAGTGACCTTAACTAATCCCTAGCTACATATCTCAACTGGTAAGTAGCGTAAGTAACCCATGAGACTCAAGTAATCAAAGATTATGCAACTTCTTCCGATAATCAATTAAGAACTCATTGGCATCCTTACCCACAACACCATTAAACTGAGGAGGACCTAAATATGAGAATATCTTAAGCCTCTTTTGATTATCATAGGACATAAAGATACTTATAATAATAGAAAGCATAGTAAATCTAGTACGCTAAGATCCCACTTGAAAAGGTAAGATAGATAAAGGCTGAACCTTTGATCCTGGATTACCATACTCAGATGTAGACACTAAAGAAGGAACAACACTTGAAGTCTATGGAGTAATATAAGAAGATGTTGGTACTACTATAGGATCCATACTCAAAATAAGAGGAACACCATAGGCTTACTTTGGGATATATTAAGTTATAATACTCAGAGTTAGAGAAACACCAGATGTACTCAAAAGGGTATCCTTTAAATAAGTCAACAAGTGAATTAGTAAACTCTCCAAAATTAGGGTAGAAAAACTATATGGAACTTGAGTAGGACCATATCTCTAGTATGCTCAACTGAGCCTTAAGGGAGAGAAACCTATCACTATCTTTGGAAGAGGAAGATCTTCGTGCCTGTCTACTATATTGGGCCTATCCATGGATTGCTAACTCCCCCTCTAGATTGAGTACTCTCCTCAAATGGTAGTTCTACATTCCTAATCTGAAGGGATATAGTCCTCACCATATGCATAGTAAAAAGTGAAACACAACTTAGAATATAGGGTATGGAAAAATTTGCATGATATAGAATAAAATAAGGGAAGTTTTCTAAAGAAATCCTATAGTCTCTCAAATATAGATGTGAACATTAATATATTGATCTATGAGACTCTACTAGACATCCTAGTTTAATACTGGTATGACCAATGAACCTGTCTACTCTGATACCAATTTGTCATAACCCAAAAACCAAGCATGATACACCCTAGGTTTTGGCTCTTGAAAATTTCCTAATCTTTGAGATCATTGTTTTATTGAAAACTTAACCATATAAGTTGTATGGTCTACCTACAAGTAATCAAACCCTAGTCATAAGGTGTCAAGTAGAAGGTGGTTAGGGTTCTGTTATGGTTGTGACTTTGAGGTGCGAGTCGGTAGGAGTGGTAATGACTCATTAGGAAGAACCTTAACCAAATTAGTAACTTAGTGACTTGACTTGGATCTGAGTACTGGCTCACTAAGAGTCATGAGGATAGGTTATGAGTGGTAGGGGTGAGTCGTATATTGTCCAGTGTCCAATCCTAATGGGTTTTATCTTGGATATAACTACACATATAAGTTGTATGGTGTGGTAATAAGTGGGGTAATGAAGTCTAATAGTGGACACTGTATGGGTGTCTAACTCACTATCTTGGTGACAACTCAAGGGTATGAGTCATATGTTGTGGTCATGAGTCAAGAGGTCAACAAAAACTCTAATTCCTATTTATTCCCTTTTCAAATTAAGTCTCCCAAATAATCTAAAGTTCATAGAAACTCCTCTATCCCACACAAGGATAATATTGATGGGACATGTCCTACTTATAGGGTGTAGACCCTGTCTAGGTGTCTAGTTCATGATTTCCTTCTTAGAGTTTCACTGATACCCTCCATCCCTTCTCGAGCTTATTAAGCTGATATAATGAATGCTGAGTTTTGTTAGTCCATCCATATGTTGGATCAGTTGCTATCTTTCAAGGATGAGCATGGTGCTTTTGTTACTCCATCTTCTGAGGCCCCAAGGGTTGAATAGTTTATAAGGTTGAACCTTCTGACCTTTACTAATGTTAAGTTTAAGGAGGATCCTCAAGGTTTTATTGATGAGATGGTAAAAATATTCAGCATCATATATGTTACTAATATGGAGGGCATGAAATTTGTTGCCTAAAAACTAAAAGATGTAGCATACCAATGGTGTAAAGAATGAGAATAGTCTAGGGGTGATAATGTTGAGTTAGCTCTATGGGATGATTTCTCTAGTGCTTTTTTGGACTGCTTCTTTCCTCAGAAGTTGAGGGAGTCAATAGAGGAAAAGTTTATTAATTTGAAAAAAGGAAGATTTCAGTTGAGGAGTATGCCTTGAAGTCTCAATAGTTATTGTGGTATTCTCTGGAGTTGGTTTCTAGCATGAGGGCTAAAATGAGAAAGTTTTCTTTGGAATTGTCTTGAGACTTAATTTTGGTGAGTATGGCTACCCTATTAAATAGGGATATGGAGATCTCGTTTGGTTTTGTAAATACAATATATTAAGGAAGAGAAGAAAAAGCAAGCAAAGATGGGGGAGAGAAAGAGTAAGAAGTTTAGATATTTTGATTAGGGAGGGGGGTCAATAGCAGAGTGGTAGGGCATTGGGTGCCCAATCTCAAGATAGTGGGGCCACATAAGCTCCATCATATCCTCCCTATAGATTTTATGGTTGATTGCATTGGGTTACTATTATAAAAAAAGGACAAGTGCTTTAATTATGTTTAGCCAGGGCATATGCTTAAAAGCTATCTTATTGGTAAGGTTACCACTAGGGAAAATAAGGTTCCTATTGCCTCTATATTAGCTTTGACACCACATGGTGCACCATCTGTCTCTTCCACTAGTAGGAACTGCTTTTATGCTCTCACTAATAGTCAGGAGTTTGAGGCATCACCTGATATTGTTATTAGTTTGTTAAAACTCGTTTTTCTGTGATGTTTACTATTTATTTGACTTGGGGTCCACTCTTTCTTATATGAATCCATTTATGGATATGTATTTTGGTTTTGGTCCTAAGTGTATTCCGAACTCTTTTAATATTTCTACCTCGATGGGTGACTTTATGATGGCTAGAAGAGTCTATAGGGGTTGTGCGGTGTCTGTGGGTGGTTGGGAGACTTTGGTGGATTTGTTTGAATTATACATGGTGGATTTTGATGTCATATTAGGATGGATTAGTTTCACCCATTCTATGGTTATTTAGACTGTCAAACCCATAGGTCATCTTTAAATTCTCTAATAAGCCAATTATTGAATGGGAGGGTAGTTCCCTGGCTCCTTTGGGAAGTTTATATCATACCATAGAGCTCAAAGATTAACCTCCAAGAGGTGTCTCTATCATTTGGTTTGAGTTAAAGGTTCTAACTCGAAAGGTCCTTCTTTGCATTTCGTACTGGTGGTGAATGAATTTCCTAAGGTCTTCTTAGATGACCTTACTGGTGTTCCTACCTATAGAGAGATTGATTTTGGGATAGATCTTGTTCTAGACACTCATCCTAATTCTATTCCCCCATATAGAATGGCTATATCTGAGTTGAAGAAGCTTAAGAAGAAACTAAAGGATCTTTTAGACAAGGGCTTCATCTATCTTAGTGTGTTTCCATGGGGTGCACCCATTTTAATCGTGTATAAGAAGGATGGCTATCTTTAAATGTTTATTTATTACTGATAATTGAATAAGGTAAGGGTAAAGGATAAATACCCTCTTCAAAAAATTAATGATTTGTTTGATTGGCTTCAGGGTGCTAAGTTTTTATCTAAGATTAATCTTTAATTCGAGTTTCATCAGTTAAAGATTAGGGAAGTGGATATCCCTAAGACTACTTTCCATACTTGGTATGGGCATTTTAAGTTCCTGGTTATGTCTTTTAGGTTGACTAATGCCCCAACAATATTCATGGACTTGATGAATAAAGTATTCTAACAATTTTAGGATTTAATCATCATTGTGTTCATAGATGTTATTCTGGTGCACTCAAAAGTGTGATGGATCATGTTGATCACCTTTAATTATGTTGAAGATCCTAAAAAATCAGCTGTTGTATGCTAGATTTTCAAAATGGTTAAACGTTGTCACTTTTCTAGGTCATGTCATTTCTAGTGAAGGGATCTTGGTGGATCAGTAGAATATTACAGTGGTTAAGAAGTGTCCTATACCTATGATTCCAACCGATAGTCAAAGTTTCTTGGGTTTAGCCAGTTATTATAGAAGGTTCTTGTAAATTTTCTCTTTTATAGCTGCCTGGTTGACTAAGTTAACTTAGAAGAAGGTGAAGTTCACTTGGTCTGATCCTTGTGAGGGTAGTTTTGAGAAGCTGAAGGGTAAGCTAACCTAGGCTCTAGTCTTGACTTTGCCTAAAGTCACTGATGGATTTATGGTCTTTTGTGATGCATTCTGTGTGGGTCTTGGTAGCATATTGATGTAGTATGGAAAAATAATAGCCTATACCTCTATACACTTGAAGGTGTATGAGAAGAATTATCCAACTCATGACTTGGAATTGTTGGTTGTGATATTCATATTGAAAATCTGGTGTCACTATCTGTAAGGCATTCATGTGGATATCTTTTCCGATCATAAGATCCTACAATATGTGTTTACTTAGAAAGAGTTGAACCTCAGGCAACAGAGATAGCTTGGACTGCTTAAGAATTATGACATGAGTCTTCACTACTATTCAGGTAAAGTTAATATGGTTGTTAATGCTCTTAGAAAGTTATCCATGGAGAGTCTAGCTTATGTGGATAAATAAAAGTGGGAATTGGTGAAAGATATTACCATTTGGCTAAGCTTGGAGTTCGTCTCTTGAACTCGAAGGATGGTAGTGTATTTGTGAAGACGGTGGTGCAATTATTTCTTAGTGCTGAAATAAAGGAGAAGCAAGTGTTGAATCCTATCTTGGTAAGGATTAAGGAATGTACATGGGCAAAAGGTGATGGTCTTCAAGATTAGTGGTGATTCTACCTTGCGGTACCATGAGCGGCTATGTGTTTCCAATATAGATGGATTGCAAGAGAGAATCTTGGTTGAGGCGCATAAGTTATGCTATAATATTCATCCCTGTTTGATGAAAACATATCATGACCTTAAGGAGATGTATTGGTGAAACAATATGAAAAGGGATGTGGCTGAGTGCATAGTGTGCCACCAAGTGAAGGTTGAGCACATGATACCCAGATGATTGTATCAATAAATTAAGTTTCTTGTGTGGAAGTGGGAAGTGATCAATATGCATTTCTTTACCGGTCTTCCACAGTCTCGGAACCAGTTTAATTCAGTTTGGGTTATCATGGATATGATGATGAAGTCTACTTATTTTTTTCCAGTGAGGACAAATTTTTTGGTAGAGAATTATGTTAGGTTATACCTCTACAAGATTGTGACGCTGCATGGGGTGCCTGTTTCTATCATCTCAGATCGTGGTACACAGTTTTCATCCCACTTTTGGTAGTTGTTTCATAAAGGTTTGGGGACTAAGGTGAGTCTTAGTATGGCTTTCCACTCGTAGTTGAATGGACAAGAGTAAAGGACTATTTAGACATAGGAAGATATGCTTTGTGCTTATGTGATTGACTATGGGGGTAGTTGGGTTAAGCATTTGCCTTTACTAGAGTTTCTGTATAATAAAAGCTACCACTTTAGCATTGGGATGACTCCATTTAAGGAATTGAATGGTAGGAGGTGTAGGTCTCCCATTGGGTGGTTCGAGGTTGGTTAGGTGGAGATGGTTGGCCTAGATTTGGTTCACCAAGCCATGGAGAAGGTAAAGGTGATTTGGGATAGGCTTAAAGCCGCCCAAAGTTGGAAAAAATTCCTATGTAGATGTGAGGAATAGGAATTTAGAGTTTGAGGTTGGTGATAATGTGTTCTTGAATGTGTCTCCCATGAAGAGAGTAATGTAGTTTGGGAAGAAGGGGAAGATCAAACCTCGGTATGTTGTTCTGTATGTGGTTTTGAGTTGGGTTGGCAATGCTACGTATGAGTTGGAATTTCCTTCTAGCCTAAGTTCTATTCATCCGATGTTCTAGATATCTATGTTGAGAAAGTAAGTGGGTGATCCATCATAAATTGTACCTTTCAAGGATATTGGTATTTCAGATTCCCAGACTTCAAAGGAGGTCCCAGTTAAAATTTTTGATCGGCAGATTCATTTGTTATGGACCAAGGATGTAGCTTTGGTAAAGGTTCTATGAAGGAACCATAAGTTTGAAGAGGCTACTTGGGAAACAGTAGAGGACATGAAGTCTAAGTATCCATTCTTATTCCTTATTCTAAAAAATCGTGCTTAAGGTATGTACGGTTTTATAGATCTTTGTTTCTATCTTTGTTAAAGGTAAAATGTAAAATTCCTTGGAATTTTGCTTTCTGTCTTCAATGTAAGAGTAGGGGTATTTGGGGGTTTAATCATTCTATCCGTTTCCTTGTTGTATCATTCGAGGATGAAATATCCTAGTGGGGGAGAATTGAAATACCTTGGGTTTGGGACCTTAGAAATTTCCTTAGCTTTAAGCTCACTGTCCTATTCACGTCTTAACCATACGAGTCGTATGGTGTCCCGACACGTCAGGTACGAGTCAGTAAGGGTGGTGACGACTTGATAGGATGAACCTTAACCAAATTAGTAACTTATTGACTTTACTTTGCTTTAAGTACTGGCTCACTAAGACCTGTGAGGATAGGTTACAAGTGGTAAGGTTGAATAGTATATTGTCTAGTACCCAATCCCTTGGGGTTCAATATTGGATACGACTAGACCATACGAGTCGTGTGTTTTGGTAACTAGTGGAATCATGGAGTGGTATGGTGGACAGTTTTTGGGTGTCCAAGTCATTATCTTAATCGACTCAAGGGTATTAATCATTTGTTGTGGTCACGAGTTAAGGGAGCGACTCGCAACCAGCTGTGACCATTTTACAGTTTTAATTTGAGGGCATTTTGGACATTTCCCCCTTTAACTACCTTTGATACTATGACTTAAAACACCCTTTTGGACTTTATTAACACATTATTCTCGATAAATCACTCTCAAATTCTCTCTAAAACTCTCTATTCAAGCAAAAGCTAGGGTTTCATCAAGATAATCAATTAAGGCTTTCAAGGGTGGTTTCTCTCCGTATTTATTGGTTTCTAAGGCATGTTACTCCTCCCTCTTTGTTATGTTACTAAAGGTATTAATAACGCTCAATCTACAACTCTCGTAAGAGTGTAAAGAGGTCGTTGTCAAATATATAACCCAACTGGGTTGGGTATCGATCCCACAGGGAATAGCCGTTCAATAAGTAAGCAAAGATTACTAGACTTTTAGTGCAAGTTTCGTAAAAGGGGGGATTTTAACGTGCAAATAATGTAAACAAAATAATAAAGTAAAACTGAAAATAGCAAAGTAAAAATAAAGAATGTTTAGTAAGATGTAAAACAATGAGAATTTAGGAGTTGGGGTTATGTCCACCTTATGAGTTGTACGTCTCTATTTGCTATGAGTTGTGCGGAATTCAGACATGCATGTGCTTATAGAGAATTGTATTCGATGGTAAATCCAAGCGTCTTTTGACCTAAACAAGGACTATTTCACTTTAACTCTTTCGAGCTTAAAGCGTATCTAACGGTACAAATTCTCCAAGAGGTTAATCCAGTTACGGCACTGACTTTTTAATAGGGGATGGGACCTTATTACCTTGACATTATCTCTTTTTCAGACATATAACTTTTCTTTCGAACAAGTTAATGCTATACTGGCGTATTCTATGCGTTTGCAACCACAAAGAAATTAGATTAAGATGAAGAGAATAATGATATAAGCAGCATACGTGTCACGAATTCACAAACTCATAGCAATAGATAGGATCTCTTACGGCTTCCATAACCCCACCAGAGAAGTTTAGCTATTCATGAGTGTGATGCAAATCACAATAGACATTATTATTATACCAAAATAAAGATCTCACGTGTAGTGTTGTTTGGTAGTGCTTGTGGCGTGATTTTCTTTTAGAATAGCGTTTCTCTTGTTGTGGAAATTAAGAATCAAATAGATGAAGAGAAAGTAATTAAGAATTAATTGAAAGCAAATTGTTTTGAGTTGTAGATGAGTGGATGGATAGGTGGATGGATGGGTGGATGGATGAATGGGTGAATGAATAAAAATCTCTAGCAAAATAGGGTATTTATAACACCCATATCCTATTCCTACTAAGCAACTGCATTACTTAACCCATTCCTACTGGGTTACTGCATCATTATCCTAATCCTTATAAGTTACTGCATTACTTAACCCATTCCTACTGGATTACTGCATCATTATCCTAATCCTAATAAGTTACTGCTAGTCCCCAAAGTCTTCAGAATTGCTATTTTTGCCCGGGACAGATTTTCCATGCGCCACTTTTGGTCCTTGGCACCCAAGCTTTGTTTTCCTCCTTTCGTGAAGCTTTCTTTGGCGTCAAGTAATCCATAAAATGCTGAATTCTGCATCATTTATACCTGAAAACTTGCTAATCATGTTTGTTAGCTCACTTACAGGAAAAAGGACTAAAAGTGCATGAATTATATATTTTGTCCTCAAAACTTAGCTAAAATATGGGTGAAATATAGCACTATAGGCGTGTAAATTTGCCTATCATCAACACTCTACATTTAAAGCTTTGGTCGTCCTCGAACAAACTATCATGTCCATCTAAACATCAACTTAGGGTTTCACAGTAACAACACAAAATATTCATCAAGACAAGCACAACAATTATCAACAGAGAGTAGTTTTCTGATCATTAGTAGAAACAATTCAACCTCCAACATAGACTCGTGATGGTGGTCAACTCATATTCAAAAGTTATGGCACAAAGAATCATACACGACTATCCAAAACTCATCAACCTTGTGTGTCTCACAATATTTTACCCATAATCACTTACAAGCATAGTATATTTGTCGACACATGGGTAGAAGAGTATCCTTGCTCTCGCTCTCACAAAGAATTCATATGCTGCAACTGATGACCATAGGCTTGCTCTTAGTGTAGTGCTCCACTAAATGTCAGAATGCTAAGCTTAGGATCAAATAGGTCTTTTGATGGTTGTAATGTAGGCTAAGGGATGGGTAGGACTATTTTGGCCAGAAATAGTGACTATGTTCCTAAGCGCTTTAATACATCACATTATGCCATTAATACTTTCTTTTCAAAAAACATTTCTTCTTTCTTTTATTCTACCACCCTTTTTCTCCTCTTTTGTTTTTCAATTTTAAACATAACTAACTTTTTAGTTTTCCTTTCCTTTTTCTTTTCATAACACACCTCTTATGATAGCAATTCTTTTTCATAACAAATTCAAGCACCAATAAATTCTAAGGCATCATACTCATCCAATTTCCTCTTATTTTGTCACATGACTCTTTCAATTTAAAGCACTTAGAAATTTGGATCAAATTATGGTCTTAAAAAAAATGGATTAGGCTTACATATGAGGCTGTCAAAGAAAATAGGCTTAAAGGTTCAAAAGGGGTTAACTAGGATAATGTCCACGGGAAGGTAAAAATAAGGTACACAAGTATAGGTTGCCAAAGAAATGCCTAAATCATCTCCTAAACTCACATTCTTTATTTTCGCTTCACACACACACCATGCAAGTTCTAGCATCAGCCACAAGCATAGAATATACTATTATCTCACACACACAAGGCACATGGTCGACTTTATTGGGAGCAGTATAGACTCTTGACCCAACAGATGAATGAATTAAACCATACGATTGTCACATAGTGAGTCATACTTGGAGCCTAAACGTCTCAATAGTAATGATTTTATCACAGACTCTTGTCACAATACCATGCTGCCTATCAGAACAATTTCATGCAAAAAAAACTTTAACTAAAAAAAATTTTAACTACTAAAAAAACAAAAATAAATAAGCAAATGCAGATAAAGAAGTATAGCATACAAATACTAGCACCCCACACTTAGACGAGACACATTGTCCTCAGTGGAAAATAAACAAGAAGAACCTGGATTAGTCGGACTCCTCCTCTATGTCTGGGGTCATACCCCCTGCATTGGAATCATCATCAGAGTCGTCATCCTCAGAGTTTCCTCAAATTGTACCCCACTTGATCCAAAACTGCGTTTGAGGTATTTGTAGCGAGGAGGATTCAGTTTGCTCTTTTCTTACCTTTTTCTGTGGTGGGCGCTTTTTCTTTTCCTTGTCGTCCTTTTTGTGCCATTCTACCTGAGATCTCAATAGAGTCATGTTAGCTTCATCTCGAAAGATTCAATCAACAGACAGACAATAGTGGCACCACCCCACATTTAATTTGTTGACCCAAACTAATTAAGTGAACAATGTCGTTTACTCAGACTTCATCGATATATGTTTATGTGATATGTTCCAACCATATAATCAGTGCAGTTATACTTCATGAAATCTTGGCAATACTTTCATGTTTGATATATCAAGACTACTACATAGAGATTGAATCAAGGTATAGCATCTAGAAGTACTCACAACCTTATATGTTGGTAGTCAACCATAATTCTTATCTCGGGGAACAAGTCATTCCAACATGTAAGATTTCTATTGATAAGATTATACAATTTTATTGACCTTATCAATTCCGCAAAAGTATGGCAGTGCATCAAAATCAAATTCAAGTTGGAAACATGTTAAGATTATTCTTACGTATTCTTTCACTCACTTAGTTGTATCACAACACATCAACCACATTCAAATCACCAATACTACTTCAAGATTTAGCAATTCATAATATGCTTAGTAGTGTAGTACTTATGGAATATAAATAAAGAACAAAGTAGTACTTACTTGGTTGATAACCTCGGATGATGTTCTTGCAAAGTAAAAGAGTAAAAGGAAATTTTTTGAGAGGATTTGGAGAGGTAGGCGGCGCTTATGCTAGGTTTGCAATGTATTTTTTGTCTAAGACTAAGTGTCTTATTTATAGGACAAACTTGGGTCGGGTTTTGACCCATTTAAAATTGGATTTGGAGACCAAAAGTGACCATAGGCAGCGCCTAATGGCGCCTTTTGCAAAGCATTTGTTGAGAATAGCCGGCGCCTATACCATGGCATTGTTGGGCATAGGCGGCGCCTATGCTATGGTACACTAGATTCCGAGACCTTAGGCCATAGTATAGGCCTTGCCTTGTTCGTAGCCTAGATTTACATAGGCCTTGCCTTGTTCTTTGCCTATATTTTCATAAGCAATGCCTAACTCATAGCCTTTCTCTTCTTCATTCCTAACTTACCACCTTCCACATGCAATTCTTCCAAATCAAAATTTGCAACCAATCTCCTCGTTTACACCTCTTGTACCTACATTCACTCAAAAACAACAAAAACGATTAGAACGATGGGTTACCTCCCATCAAGCGCCTTAGTTTTGGTCGTGGCTCGACAAAATCCTAGGAAAACAAAAACAATAAGAACATTTAAAAACGATGGGTTGCCTCCCACCAAGCGCTTGATTTATTATCGCGGCACGACATAGCTATCTCGATTACTTAGTCTTCATCGAGATAGATGGGGCATCGTTTTCTGAATGGATTCAGACGACGCTGATACTTACTTGTAGGCATGCAATCTTCTTCGATATGACTCTTGTGCATACATACTCAGGGGGGATACCAATTATATCATCAAAGTCCAACCCATAGCTCTCATGTATCTCTTTAGAGCAGAGATGAGAGCCTCTACGTGCTGCTCACTGAAATCATCTGCCACACTTACCGGTAGTGTATTTCCACTTTCCAAGCATGCATGCTTTAGATAATTGGGGAGATCTTTCGATTCTAGCTCTGGTGGCTTTTCAATGAAAGTCTTTACTGTTGGTGACGGTTGATTCTTAAGATCAAGGTCCGGCTGCTTAGGGGTATGAGAATAGGAACCTATTCCTGTTAGAGCACACATAGTTTCTTCATAATCTTCATCATCCTCATGCTCAACATTCAGTAGTGCAGCAGACAATGGCTCAACAGTAAGTTGTTTCTTTACAAATAATGCTTTCTTATCCTCATAAGCTACGGAGAACACATCCATATCGCAGGGTTGCTTCATTGCTTTGCATATATCAAAGCGGACCACTTCGTCATTCAATCAAAACAAAAGCTCATTAGCTCTCATGTCAATAAGCAGAATTCCAGTTGTGAGAAAAGGACGTCCCAAGATTTGGGAACTTCAAAATCCACCTCACAATCCAGAATAATGAAGTCTGCAGGAAATATGAATGAAGAAACCTTCACCAACACATCATTCAAGATACCCACAGGTCATTTTACCGACCTATCAGCCATCACGAGCCTCATATTGGTTGGTGTTAGATCGCCTAACCCCAACTTCTTGTAGATGGATAGTGGAATCAAATTGATGCTAGAACCCAGATCGCACAATGCCTTGGCAAAATTCAAAGATCCAACAGTGCAAGGAATAGTGAAGGCACCAGGTTCAGCCTTTTTCTGAACTAGCGATCTTGTAGCGATTGCACTGCAATGGTGAACATTATCTGCCGGCTCATAGCTTACCGCCCGCTTCTTTGTTAAAAGGTCCTTCATGAATTTTGCGTACCCAGGCATTTGCTCTAGTGCCTCCACCAACGGAACATTAATGGTCAGCTGTTTTAACATCGTCATGAATTTGCTGAACCTTGTATCATCTGCCTGTTTCTTCAGTCTTTGAGGAAAAGGTAGTGGTGGATAAGGAATTGTTTTATCCATGGCTTTCTTCTCCTCTTGCTTCCGTTTTTCAGCCTTTTCAGGCTGCAATAAACTCGGTGTGACGTCATGGACGTCGTGGACAGCTTCTCCTTTTGCCTTATCATCGATGTCTGCTGCCTCATCAACCACTTCCTTGCCTTTGGATGAAGTTTCCAGCACCTTACCACTTCGGGTAGTAATAGCCATGCATGATCCGTCATTCCTTGGATTTTTCACAGTGTCGCTAGGTAAGGTGCCAGCCTTTCTTTGATTGAGTCTTGCTGAAAGTTGGCCTAATTGCTGCTCTATTTGACTTATTGAAGTAGAATGTGAGTCAACCAAATGCTTCATCAAGGACAAATCATGTATTACCTCTGTTACTCCTGTGCTGGTTGCTTCCACTCCTTTCAATAGTTTAGCCATCATGTCTTCCATACTTTCGGAACCAGATGCAGTGGTGTCAAGTCTTCCTGGGGGAAACTACAAACCACTCTTGTCATTCTTGTTCTTCCAACTACCTTGGTCCTTGTTTCCAGATTTATCATAATAGTTCCGACCTTGGTTTCCTTGGGCATTGCCTCAAAAACCCCCCTGGTTGTTCAAATAGTTGGCTTCTTCTTCTGCATCAGATTCGTCTCTTTCGTTTAACGCAACAGCTTTGACTTTTTCGGTCTTTCCTGATAATAGATGCTTTGTAAGAAGATCCACCTGTGTCTTCATGTGCGTCATATCTTGATCACGTTCTTCTTCTCTTCTCCTTTGGTCTGCAGTCATGCCAATAGATAAAGTGGGGCTTGCTACCTCAGAATCCCTAGTATGCCAAGCTCTACTTTGCTTTGTCATCCGATCTAGCATATTGCTTGCCTGACCAAAAGTGAGGTCCATAAATGATCCTCCAGCCGCATTATCTACCACTGGTTTAGTTATTGAATTCAAGGCTCTGTATAGTATCTCCATTAGGTGAACATTAGTCATGTGATGGTTCGGGCACCTCATTAGCTTCGTCTTGAACCTCTCCCATGTTTCATGAAGGGCTTCAGTTAGAAGCTAACGAAAGTTGCTGATTTCATCTCTCAATTGAGCTCTTTTGGATGGCGGAAAGAATCTTTCTAGGAAAGCGTCTCTCAATTGCCTCCAATTTGTAATAGAATCAGGAGTCAGCCCATTCAACCATAGAGTTGCCTCCCCAGACAGAGACAAATGAAATAGGCGTAATCGAATTGCATTCTGACCAACGCCAGGATTGTCAAACGACTTGCATGTAGAAATAAAGTTGATGAGATGCATATTCAGATCATCGCCTGCTAGTCCCCCAAATAATCCCTTGAGTTGCAATAACTGAATCATGGTGCTTGTGATGTTGAACTTGGCTCCGGGCGCTAATGGCGGAAGAATAATGGCTCCTGTGGCACCAACTCCATCAAGATCATTATCATCATCATCGAACGGTATTTGCATAGCTCAGCGTTCAGGCCTAAACCTAGCTTGACGATCTCTTCTCTGCATGGATGCCGCCATCTCAGCAGTATGCCATGGGTTTAGTAGCTCCTCATCGCCCAGGTCCTCATCATCAGGATTTGTTGCCCGACCTGGATTATCAATATTCTATTGATGCACTTGAGCAGCCATCCTTTCAATTTCACGTTGTGCATCCATTGATGCACTGAACAAACCTGAATAAAACAAAAACAACAACTAAAAGTAAAAGTACGAGAATCTTTGACAAAAGGGTCTAGTAACTATCACAAACTTAGTTGACACTCGTATTCCCCGGCAACAGCGCCAATTTTTTATAAAGCTCAATGTACAGCTCTCGTAAGAGTGTAAAGTGGTCGTTGTCAAATATATAACCCAACTGGGTTGGGTATCGATCCCACAAGGAATAGCCGGTCAATAAGTAAGCAAAAATTACTAGACTTTTAGTGCAAGTCTCGTAAAAGGGGGGATTTTAACGTGTAAATAATGTAAGCAAAATAATAAAGTAAAACTAAAAATAGCAAAGTAAAAATAAAGAATGTTTAGTAAGATGTAAAACAATGAGAATTTAGGAGTTGGAGTTATGTCCACCTTATGAGTTGTACGTCTCTATTGGCTATGAGTTGTGCGGAATTCAGACATGCATGTGCTTATAGAGAATTGTATTCGATGGTAAATCCAAGCGTCTTTCGACCTAAACAAGGACTATTTCACTTTAACTCTTTCGAGCTTAAAGCGTATCTAACGGTACAAATTCTCCAAGAGGTTAATCCAATTACGACACTAACTTTTTAATAGGGGATGGGACCCTATTACCTTGACATTATCTCTTTTCCAGACATATAACTTTTCTTTCGAACAAGTTAATGCTATACTGGCGTATTCTATGCGTTTGCAACCACAAAGAAATTAGATTAAGATGAAGAGAATAATGATATAAGCAGCATACGTGTAACGAATTCACAAACTCATAGCAATAGGTAGTATCTCATACGGCTTCCATAACCCCAAAACAAAGATCTCACGTGTAGTGTTGTTTGGTAGTGCTTGTGGCGTGATTTTCTTTTAGAATAGCGTTTCTCTTGTTGTGGAAATTAAGAATCAAATAGATGAAGAGAAAGTAATTAAGAATTAATTGAAAGCAAATTGTTTTGAGTTGTAGATGAGTGGATGGATAGGTGGATGGATGGGTGGATGGATGAATGGGTGAATGAATAAAAATCTCTAGCAAAATAGGGTATTTATAACACCCATATCCTATTCCTACTAAGCAACTGCATTATTTAACCCATTCCTACTGGGTTACTGCATCATTATCCTAATCCTAATAAGTTACTGCATTACTTAACCCATTCCTACTGGATTACTGCATCATTATCCTAATCCTAATAAGTTACTGCTAGTCCCCAAAGTCTTCAGAATTGCTGTTTTTGCTCGGGACAAATTTTCCATGCGCCACTTTTGGTCCTTGGCGCCCAAGCTTTGTTTTCCTCCTTTCGTGAAGCTTTCTTTGGCATCAAGTAATCCATAAAATGCTGAATTCTGCATCATTTATACCTGAAAACTTGCTAATCATGTTCGTTAGCTCACTTATAGGAAAAAGGACTAAAAGTGCATGAATTATATATTTTGTCCTCAAAACTTAGCTAAAATATGGGTGAAATATAGCACTATAGGCGTGTAAATTCGCCTATCATTAGGTATATGTTTTAATGTATGGTTTACATGGTATTATTATACTTTATAAATAAAGGTTGGGGTTTTTTTAAGTTCATGGTTGATCAATGTTTCTCATGATTTAATTATGTTTTTTTCATGTTTTAATTATGGTTCTTATTATATGGATGCATGGTAATGGTGATTTAATCGAGGGGTCATGGTTGAGCCCAAAATTTGATGATTTTTGCTTTGATAATGGCATGCCCTCAACCTATTTGTGAAATTGTCAATGAGAATGATATTGTCACCAATTTAAATTTTATTTTTGAACAAAAGATTTGGCATAACCTTGGAAATAAAAAATGATGGATTTATAAAGTCTTCGATGGCCATAACATGAGTTAGATTGAAAACCTTGTGGTGTATACAAGATCCCCCCATGTGTTTTTTACAATGGAGTCTGCAAGATACATGGGAATGCACTAAGGGTTGGCTAATGACATTGATTGCAAACTATAGTTGGTAAGACGATACCACCTCATAATGCCTTAACAATTGACTCCCTGAATTGGTGGTTTGTTAATATGTAAAAGGTTTAATTGGGTAATAATGACGGGTTGTGATAGCTAGCCATGAAGGTGTGAGTCCGATGGACAGGCACTGGAAACTCATGTTTGCCGATGTATAGTTTGATCAAGGTGATCGTGTGCATGATGTCAAACATATATTTTGGGGGATGTACTTGTCATCCTAAGTTTTTTTCTTCGGTACATACGACTAACATGCACTATGACACTTTCAGCAGAGGGAGCTAAACCCATATAGCCGTGGGTGGATTTACGATGAAAAATCTACACAACTTAGGTTAAGGTTTCAAATACATGCTAGACCTTTTTCCCTATCCCAACATGATATATATACATATATATGTGATTGCATATGATTATTAATTGGGTTTTGAATTAATGGCATTATCTTATCTTTATCCCTAAGTTATATGCTAGCGTTCACTCGGCTAACCGTCTTCGGCATTATATCCACAACATGATGTAGGAAATGACCATACTACCATTCCTTATGGCTAGTGACTTGGATTTTAGACAGCTTTTGAGTCATATTGAAGTGGTGAGCTTCCATACTCCAAAAAAACACATATCATGTTTTGGAATTCTTTTCATTGGTTTTGGATTTTTGGCTATGGTTGGGGGCATATACCGACTAGATATTCTTTAACTTTGGTTAGAGACTTTGTCGAACTACTATGGGCATGGGCGGTGTCGGTATCAAACTTAGCATTGGTATTGGTATTGGAATTGGGATTGGTAATGGATGGTTAACTGGTTGTGGTTTTTGACTTTGGTTTTAAGCTTACTATGATGTCTTTAATTTAACATTATCATATATTGTTATATGTCGCAGTTCACCCGACATGGGGGTGCAGGGCGGGTAATGATTAGGTATTAGCGGTGGTCTTCATTCCTGGTTGGACTTAAGATATCCGACATGACTAGGCCCTGGTTTAGTCGTATCTAAGGGTCATGATGAC
Source organism: Capsicum baccatum var. pendulum (assembly GCA_030864225.1). NCBI lineage: Eukaryota > Viridiplantae > Streptophyta > Magnoliopsida > Solanales > Solanaceae > Capsicum > Capsicum baccatum. The sequence continues at coordinate 168,082,107 of CM061560.1, forward strand.
ATTTGTAGCAGAAAGACTTGACAAGTAAGCCTATCACCCAAACTGATACAAAAAGGGAAAATAATACCAAAACCCAAGGTAAGGATTCCAGAATAAATCCAAACCACACATAAACAATAAGAGTTGAGAAATACATAAAAAATACCATTAATATCCCAAAATCTTGTGTCACGGTGTACAAACCAACTAAGTACATCTCAAAATCACAATATACAAACTGATTGTCCGAAAGAAATATATTATGTCCCTCAATACAAAATAATACATGAACTATATATGAAGAGCTAGTAGATAATTTTTGAAAGAATATATTGACCGTACCTCAAAAATACTTTAAACACCGAATGAATCAGCTACTGCGCATTGCACTCATACCTAGATCTGCATTGAAATGGCGCAGAAGGGATGAATATAGTCTAATTATATTCAGTATCATAAGCTGACTGATCAAAGTAAAAAATAAAGCATATAAATACATATTATGGAAATGTCACCTGTAGTAAAAAATGACCCAGATAGTAACCCACACTGCCTCTACTAAAAGTTCAATGATATACACATACACCAAAATACAAGTACAAGAAAGAAACATAAAAAGATAGATATCACATCAAGAATAAAAATACAACATAGAATGGTACACAATGTATCAAATGCAATAAAGATGATTATAATAATGATGATGATGTAATTCATTAGGTTGTTCTCACAACCTCTACATACACCTATTGAGTTGTGCTCTTGAGGTAGGACCTATGGGGGGTTTTCCAACCCATATACAATCCAATATTCGTAAATCCTCTCTAGCATATTCAATCATAGAGGATTATTAAGGATGTCATATTTTCTATCAAAATAGCTAGTATTTCCATGGTGACACCAATATTTCAGGGGTGTATATGATATGAGGATGTAATTCTCAAAACTGACTAGCATGATAATTTCCAAATCCAACCAATATACCAATCATGTGAGCCAAAATCCACTCAATATGCCAACCATCCTAAAACACCTAAGCTTTTGACCCTTAGAGAATTTCCTTAGTTGAAGCTTCTGGACTAGGTACGACTCTAGGGTACTAGTTGTACCCTTGGATATGACTTAGTAACCCTATCTCATATGCTAGGAAATATTGTGGTAGTTACACACTATCCCAAATAAGACTTACCCTCTCTATGGTCGTATATTAGGGTAAGAGTCATACACTACCTAGTCATATAGAGTGCTGAATTGACCTAGTAAAACTATTTTGGGTATGATTTGGAGATACAGTTTAGGGTATCATTCATACCTTTGCGTATGAGTCATGTGTGTAAGGTAATACCTTGGTTAGTGTAGGGGTCCTTGGTGAGGCCTAGGGTATGGGTTAGGGTACCACTAGTACCCCAGGGGACGATTAAGCTAAGTGTGTCGTACCCACCTGGGAAGTCACTTTTAATCTTTTAAGTCAAGGGCTCTATGAAAATTTCCCACCACAAAACCATTAAGTCCCCTAACTATATAATGTATTGTGGCCTCCTAAACACTCATTTGCATGATGAAAAACTCCAAATTACTCTCTCAAATATACTTTTGAAGATTGGAGGCTAGGGCTCCAAGGGGTGTCCATTTAGAGGCAAACACGAGTCAAGTTTCTTTGGGGGAATCATATTGTCTAAGGAATGTAACTCTTTGCCTTATTATTAACTCAAGTATCATTATTTTATACATGAATTATGACTTTTAAATGGTGATTTTGAAATCAAATGTTAAGGGTTTTGATACCTAGTGATGAGTAATGTATGCTCTTGCTTAGACTTATTTTTATACATAATATTGGTGATGATTTTCACATGTTGGTGTTTGTTGTTTGTGTTTTAAAAAATGGGTCATTAAAAACCCTAAGATTGATGATTTCTACTTTGATTTTAGCCTTCTTGGTAAAGGCATTCCCACAAGGTGTTTGTGAAATGTCTAAGAGAAATGTCTAGTCATCTGTTGATGATATTTTGAACTAGGTCAATGTCCGAATAAGAGTAAGTGGCTGGTAAATGGTATGTTAAATACCTTGGTATCCATGTAATAATTTAATTTATGATCTGATAGTTTGATGGCTAAAAGGGTTAAAGTCCCTAAACATAAACTTTAATTATTTTTGAACTGAAGTGTGGCATAAGGATATTAATAAAGAATAAATGATTTTGTAAGGGTCTTGATGACTATAAATTAAATTGAATGATGAATTGAGTTAAGGCATTGGCTTATCAAAGTGTTTGATTGATAAATGGTTCCATGAAGACCTTGTGGTTAGTTATGGTGCAGAATTGGTTAAATGAGCTAGAGTCCCTAAGTGTTGAATTAAATATATGTTGATGTATGGACAAAGGGTTAGAGTCCTAATGTCAACAAATGATAGTTGTGATGGCTTGAGGTTAAAGTCCCTAGCCTAATAAGGAGGCTTGTGGTTACATTCCCCTCCCTAGTAAAATTGCTTGAGGTTAGAGTCCCTTGACTAATAAAATGACTTCAGGTAAAAATCCTCTTGCTTGATATGATTGGGAACTTCCATTCTTCCAAATTGGGAGGGTGGAATATTAAATTCCTCTACTTCATGACTCGTTATTGAGTGCGTCAAGAATGCTTGCTAAGTTTTATTTCCTTTTGGAATGTTATGAACATATTATGTACCTATATGTATGCTTATGTATATAAATGTGGTTGAATATGACATTTTAACTTGGTTTTAAATGATGACTCAATTTTATCCTTATCCTTGAGTTGCATGCTAGCATTCTAACCGCTAACTATCTTCAGATCTATATCCCCACGTGACATAGGGGCCAAGCTTCTTCTTCTCTTTATGTGCAGTAACTAGGTGATTGAAGTGGTTCGTGTATTGACTTTGAAGTTGTGGGCTTCCCTACTTTGGAAGTCCTATATTTCATAGCTTTTATCTTTGGTCATAGACTTATTTAGACTTGGTTTGGCTATTGTCGGGGGCTTGTCCTGACATGTAAATAGACATCGAATTTGTGTAGAGGCATTGTGGATGACTATGGACTTGGGTATATTGGTTAGTATGTTGGTTCAAATGAAATGATTAGACATTGTCTAAGTTATGATATTAGTTTTGTTTCCTCTATCTTAATATAGGTTCGGAGTTCATTCGATACTTATGGATTGGGGTGATGGTTAGGTTGTGTTATCAGGGTGATCTATGGTCCATATTGAGCTCAAGATGCCCATACGACATATCCCAGTTTAGGATTGTTTCAAGTTGTTATCAGAGCCTAGGTTTATGGTCAGTTAGGTGTCCATAAAGGCGTGTCAAGTAGAGTCACTTTTATAGATGTGTAGAATACCAAACTTAAAAAAGAGGGGCTACGGGACATTTAATAATGTTTCCCTTTCTTGTGTTTCAATCTTGAACTATAGGAGCACTCAATTGAACCCCCATAAGCCTGATGGATATAATAAAGGGAGAATCACTAACAATGATAAACATAACATATTCTACAATTGAAATGATAGCTGAGAATCCCTCCAAATCATATACGTCAAACTTAAAACAAAAACTTTGATGTCAAATTGCCAACGTGAAACACCAAATATGAATAGCAAATGTCAGAATTAAATCAAAAATAAAAAGTCAATAAAAGGTAACAAGTTTGGCTAAAGGTCGAAAAGATGTCTAAATTGTTCCATAGTTCAAGAATTTATCTAAGATGACAATAGAAGGCATCCTAATCTTCAAGGAGCTAATTTATGTTTCTGACCTATAAGAAATGTCGGTGAGCCCGCTAATAGTACCGAAAGACCAATCTAAGGCAAGTTTCCTTATAAAACTATACTAAGGCTTCAAAATTCCATTTCAAAGTATTAAATAAGTTGAAACTAGCGTTAAGGTAGAATGAGTTAAATTCTACATAAAATCTAATCGGCTAAATAATCCAAAAGTTTTTAAATATACAACCAAGCCGTAAATTACTGCCCCAAACTACAAAAATACCAACAATACCATAATAAATCTCAATCTATGAGGAGATTAAGTCCAGCCTAACTGGATATCGTCGAAAGATCGATAAATCTACTAAATCAGAGCTTTTCCCTTTCGAGAAGTATTTAAGCACTGCCATACTAGCAAAATAGTAATATAATTATTAATATGAGAATAATATTACCAATATTGTATATAAATGCTTCAATATAAAAATTGAGTTAAACATTCTATGTGGGGCTCGCTTATGGAATGACAACATTAACACCGTCAAAATGCCCCTAAGCTCAAGGGCCATTTACCTTTTAAAAAATGGATGAAATCCAAGAACAAATGGGCCCTAAATCACCCTGCAAAGTAAATTAGAGATTTGAATTTAAAAAGGAAGGTTAGCCAAAAAATTAATGGAAACTATTAAATAAATTCGAGAAAATGGCCCCTAACAACCTCTCTAGTTAGCCCCCGACACCCAAGGATCAAATTCCTACGAATTTCTAAGCTTTTTAGGGTTTATGGAACTTACGAGTATAATAAATGACAAGGAAAATTATGCTCCAGACTTAAATAACATTTACGGTTCCCTTCTATGTGAATGTAGGGACCCCATCGTGAATGTGATAGTTAACTAGAATAATGTTTCGCAACTACGGTCGGCTCACCATGAACGCAAAGGAGGAAATTTGAGTTGGTTTAGAGATGAACCTTTGAGAATACGGCGAGGCTTTACGTTTTCGACAGCCAATAATCATGGCCTTCACAAATGCGGACAGGCATCGTGGAAGCCAATTTCTTGGTCGGCACAGGCAAAATTGCTAAGTGACATGTCTTTGATTGAACCCTCAAGATTCATTTGAAATCTCTTGAATGCAAGAAAATTATGATATCCCACCAAATTTGATACTTTGGACACAACGACGCCATCAAAATTTTTATACGGGGTTATTTTGATAAAATGTGGGTCCCAAACCTAAGGATCATTTTAACTAAAAATCCATCTAATAGTCCAAAATGAGTTCGGAAGTTAAGTCCCACTGGCCTAAAGTCAATGTTTCAAAGTTGATGAAACTGTCAAAATTGGCATAAAAGGATGTTTACCTAAAGTTTAGGCCTGATACTCAATTTTTAACACAAGGACTTCAAAATAGGAAATTGGCTCTAAATACAAATGAACTGCCTAGTAACTGAACTATTAGCTCCAGCAAGTCATAAATGACTTGGGGCAGCTATGGGAAAGCTCTACACATTTGAGAGGTATGGAAATATAGGAAATGATGTGGAGGGTCATTACAATATTCACTACTAAAAGGAATTTCATCCGCAAAAATAAAGGATGAAGATGGACCTAGGGGCTCGAATAAGTGGGGATACTGGGCCCGCATCTTACTCTTTATATTCTAGTTAGCCTTCCTAATTAGATGGTGTATCTACTAAACCTTAACCACTGGAATCTCTCTAGAGCACAACCATTTGATATCCTTAGTTAATATGGAAACTGGCTCCTCCACGAAGGTCAACTTCTCATCTTACTGAATAAATTCTCAATAAATCATATGATACCCATCATGAATGCATCATCGTAACATAGATGCATAAAATACTAGGTGAATAGCTGAAAAGTATGGGGGCAAGTCTAACTCATAAGCACATTTTCAATGGTTCAAAGTATCTCAAATGGACTGATAAACCTTGGATTGATATTACCCCTATTTCCAAACCTCATTATTCCCTTCATAGGCAATACTCAAAGGAAAACTCGATTGTCAATCCCAAACTTCAATGCTCGAAGCCTACGGTTATCATAACTCTTATACCTACTCTAAGATGCACAAAGCATACTTTGAATCACCTGAAATCTATCCAAAGACTCACGAAATAAGTCGGTACCACAGGGACTAACCTTAGAAGTCTCAAACCAGCCAATTGGAGATTGACAATACCTTAAATGGTGACATCTCAATATTCGAATGATAGCCATTATTATAAGCAAACTCTACTAAGGGTAAATAATTCTCCTATTGACCTCCAAAGTCTATAACACATGTGCGGAGCATGTCCTCTAAGACCTAAATATTCCACTCAAAATTACCGCCAGTCTGGAGGTAGAATGTGGTGCTAAGATCAACCTGAGTGCCCAACTTCTCCAGAAATATCCTCTAGAAGCTAGAAGTGAACACAAACCATTATCTAAAATAATGGACATGGATACTCTATGAATGCAAACTATCTACCAAACATAGATACGTATTATATTTTAACTAAAGAAAATCTTAATGGGGATGAAATGAGAAGATTTGGTCAATCGATCTACAATAACTCAAATACTGTTGGAACCACAGGAAGTACGAGACAAACTACTCACAAAGTCTATGGGAATCCTCTCTTACTTCTACTCAGGAATAGGTAGTCTTTGAAGCAATACACATGGTCCCGGATGGTCGACCTTTACCTGCTAACAACATAAACATCGAGCTATGAACTCTTCTACATCCTTCTTTATACAACTCTATCAGTAGTGTTGCCTCGTATTTCAATACTTCTTAGTTGTCCTAGATGAATAGAATATTTGAAGCTATGATCCTCCAGCAATATTGACTGAATCAGGCCTTCAAATATAGGTACATAAATACTACAATCAAATATCAAAATACTCTCAGAGTCCAAGTCAACCCAAATGGACTCACTTCTCAACACCTGATATCGAATGCCAAAAATCCTACGATCCTCAAACTAATGATCTCGAACCTGCTCCATCATGGTAGACCTAGCCTTGAAACTGGCAAGAGTCCTTCTAGGATATGAAATATCAAGTTGGTTATGGATTTACCATTCAAATCCAACGACCACTCCAAAACTGAGAAGGCCAAGCTACCAGTGCTCACCACCTTCTAGCTCAAGGTGTCCTCTACCATATTCACCTTTCCCAAATTCTATATAACAGAGATATCATAGTCCTTCAGCAATTTGATCCACCTATATTGTCTCGATATTAATCTTATGTTGGGTCATAATCTACTGAAGACTACATTAAATATCTCACAACGAATATCATATGAGTAATGATCTGTCACACCCCAAATCCCATTGGAGCGGACTGGCACCCGTAGCCGAGGAGGCCCGGGAGAACCCGTTCATAACCTATACTTTTACATTTACATTACTTATGAAAATTAGAAATTTGGGCAGCACTTCGTTGTAAATAGAAGAAAACAGTACCTGTATCAGCCCAACAGACACGCATAAATATATATATGAATAGTAATTGGCCGTCAGAGCCATCACGTCTATCAACCAAACACTCCTATGGCTGTACAATATGTCTACAAAAGCCTCTACATATATACACAACTGAGTTGGGGTCGGGACAAACTCCCGCCCACAAAAGACTTTTATACAAATACCAAAGGTACATATAGAGACGACTTGGCATGCCCCAAAACAACTGGAGCTCACCACTAACAATAGAATGTCCTGGCTCTTACTGCGGAGGTGTATGACCTAAAGTACCTGTTCTGGCATGAATGCAGGTCCCCCGTGAGGGACGTCAGTACGGAAATATGTACTGAGTATGTAAGGCAGGGAGTATCAAGATGAGATACAAAAGATCAACAGAACCCAGATACCAGTGAATAATCAGTATGAGTAGACCACACTTAAAAGAACTGATGGGATACCTGCACATTACTTTCATATCATTACTTCCCGTAATCCTTATCAATACATAACATATGTCATACAATGGCCAACTGATCGGTGGTACTAATACAATACATCAGGGACCACCCCTGGAATAGCATATATATACATAATCTTTATAATACAATGGCCAACTGATCAGTGGTACTAATACAATACATCATATCATCAATTTAAAATATAGACATTCCATTTCTTAATTCAATTAATCTTTGAGATTGGTTACTTTGTGGTCACACTTTATGGAACTTGAAACCATGATACCTCAATAGGAAAAACACGTAAAGAGGTAATCAATATTATGAAAATGAAGTAGAGAATCATGGATACCTCATTAAACCATTTCGGAGTCAACAATAGTATATGGATATTTTTTTTGACTAGCCGGACATCTTAAAAGTGAAAACAAGTTCAATTGGTAGTGTCGAAGATCATATGATGTTATTATGTGTCATGTGTCGTAGGACAATGTTGGAAGCTTACTTGAGAGTGTCATGGGTCATTATTCATTCCAAAGATTAGATAGAGTATGTCTTACATACCTTGATATAACCACTTCAATACAAGTGACTTCCCGTACTCTTCGAACACTTATCTACAATAAGTCATTTGTGGCAAACTAGTATTAGCAACCAAACCTTACCATTTAGGTATTAACTTCACCAATTAATGTCTAGGAAGTAATCCCTTAGCTCATCAATAAGAGTACTACATACATCCTCTTATACTCTTATTACATTCACATATCATGCATTTTCATGAAATATCCCTCAACATCACTCTTAGCCTTTATTTCCCTTTTTAATCACCATCCAATACCAACATGATCACTAGGCATACATAACCACTAATATAATGATATATCACCACAATTCATCCTTCATAATCCAATACAGCAACTTCCATAACTTACTACTAACAATTTATACACAACAATTCATAACCATGTTTCTAGTTATCTTCCAACATCAAGACAATACTCATAATCCTTTATCAATACTTATTCATGGATAAGAATCAAGAATAAACAATATTCATACCTTAACAATGGACTCTTGTATTTAGAATCCACCTTACATAACCATGGGGTGCTTCTCGAAGCTTTCGAGATGGTGAACACAACTACGGAACCAATTTGAATTTTCTACGGTTGAATCTTGAGTTATTTGGGATTTTTGTTTGAAACCTAAAAGGTGTTCTTGAGAGAATTTGAGAAAAAGGATTGTATTCTGCTGAATTTGGGCTAAATCTGGTGTTATAGACGGAATTGGGTGAAGTGAAATGACTAAAATGCCCCTAAGAAAACAAGAAAAGTCGAAACTATCCCTCAGTTGACAAACTGACAGGCAGAAGTAAAACGGATATAACTTCTTACTCAGATGTTTTATTTGGATGAAACCAGTTGCAGTGGAAAGAGGACTCAAATCTCTTTCGTTTGATATATTATAGATCACATAGTTCATTATATACAGGGATTTATGATCGTTTGAATTTGACCCTGAAATGCTGAAAAAAACTGGGCAACAGGCTATGTGTTTTGCTACTGTTTTGAAATCCAAACGCAGCCTTATGCATTCCGAAAAATTCCAAAACTTATCCGAGATGTACTATGAGATTTTCCGATCGTAACGCAACTTGAAAATCTAAAAATGAAGGTCGATAAGGTCGAGAAGTTGTATCCCGAAGGTTGTCAGCTAAAATGACTCTAAATTACACTTAGAAAAATTTTCAAGTTTTTAAGTCTAAGAGCACTCTATTAAAGGCTAATCCATGCACGACTTTTACGGGGTGTTACATTATCTCCCCCTTGGGATCATTCGTCCCCGAATGATGGATTGGAAATGTTGAAGCCTTAAAGGTATGGAATAACGCAGGCACGACATGTCTTCTAATAAAGAATACACTGATCTGAAACATGACCATATGGATATAACTACTGATATTCTGAATTCTTATATCGGACATGCATATCTGATGCATGGAATACACGACTGGAGCCACTCATAAGCTGAGTTCTCATAATGAACATGCAAACCTAATGTATGGATTTGTTATTGAGTTGACCTCATGAACGCAGAACTGAATACATAGATAAGCTGAACTTTTTCTATTGAACGTGCATTTCTAATGCAGGCATATCTGACTGAGCTGACACAAGAACTTATGACTGAATACGCAATATCAATTGATACGAAGCTTGTAATAAGAATCTATGCACGCAACCAAATGGGGTATCTCCCCTTTGGGATCCTATATCCCTCTGTGAGTGTTCAATTCACTAAGATACTTGGAAAATGGAGGAAATGCACACGGCACCTACGATTTTGATTCATAACTGAACCTATGGAATCTGAATCTAGTACATGACGCATGAACTGAATTATACTCGCAACTACTAGTATACTCAATCTTGGAATAGTAACATATCTGAGAATTCGGGTAGCATGATTAATTGAAAATACAAGCAAACAAATCATGAGAATTTGACATTCTGACTATTGAACTAATTTGCTGGCTGAACAGACTGAACTACACAGGAAACTTATACCCAATCTGGAGTATCTTATCAACACTCTTCGTAGAAAAAAAGTTCTAGTAGCATTAGGCAGCAAAAGATCTTGGGCATGAGTCACACAAGACATCCGACTATAGGATCACAACATTGACATTACTCTGCAGCCTGGAATATAGACATATAACTCATAAATCATGATAGAATTGTCAGTCCTTAGTCAATGCGACTTCTTACTTCCAAGATTAGCACACTCCACGAATACTCCCTTAACTGTACTATTTCCCTTAGATACCACATTCATTCGATTCAACTTATAATTCTCATATGGGCATTGATAGCTCTTTCTACAATGCCTATAGTAGCTTAAATCCTTTCACTGCGATCAAGCCTAACTCCAAGTCCCAAAAATACAACATGTCATACCATGATACTAGTCTAAACAATATGATTCAATCTTCCATATCCTTTTAAAGTTTACACCCTAAGCATATCATGCCTTCCTACATTAATGACTTAACTCTGAACTCTTACTATAGATTCACTAGCGCATATTGCGTCACTTCACTAAAATCCCAACATGTCATTCAAGCCTATCTTCATAACCTCATATGAACTTCAACCCAAACACCCATGAAGAAACACTTCACATATTCTCTAAACCACTCTTAATATAACTCCCACGTGCTACCCCAAGAACATGCACATACAAATTTCCACTAAAACTCACATATATCAAAAACTTGGCCCCAGATCTTACTTCACACTTATGGTCTTATCTAAAACAAGCATACTATAAAGCGGGAGTACATGAGTCATGAGCTACATGACCTCAACTGGAGTTCATAACTTATGGAATGGGATTCCGACTACTGAATGAACTGAAACTTCTCATTTTAGAACTTGAAGAGTACATGATTCTCTATCATAAGCATGAACATGAATTTTGATCATTGGACTGAAACATAAGGCATGAGTAGATATTGGGATAACTGGAAAAAAAAATATACTGAGATAAGAATGGGTTGAGTCTCACCCTCACTTTCTGACGTTCTATATCATCATGACATCACGACTAGAATCTGAAGGCCTGACTTGGTTATTCGCTCTATCATTTCCCCCTTAGCTTCAAGCCACGATATTAAGTTTGGGAGATCCCTTACTAGACTTTAAACTAAAGTACACTCACTGCACTCTGGGGTCTGAAAAACTACAATACAAGCATATCATGGCACTTAACCTAAATGAATACACCTGAAAGTGGAAAATACACTGTTAATACTACCTTCTGAGATACACTTTATCATTCTATAGACCCAGCAGTCATCATATAATACTTGCACACTTACTAACTTCGGATCTTCACGAGTATCCCCATAGTCGGAGTGCACACCGTCTAGTGCTTTAACCCTTATTTCTATTAGTTCAACCTTCAAAAACTCAAACTTAGAATCTAGCACTCAACATGGATGTCACCAAGCCTTCAATGAATCATACTACTTCCGACATAGCCTAACAATATCGCGAGTCCAAACTTACATCTCTATACTATGAGAATCAAGATCATATAAAAAGGCTCAACACTATAAATCAAAACTCCATAACTTGACTATACCATCTAACTAGTCATTCTCCATCTAGCAACTCAAAGGTACCACTCGTCACACAAAACGTGTAATAGTCTTAGAAAATACCGCAACCTCAGATCACCTTGGGCATACTTCTACATTATATATGCAACATCATACTTCACTGCGAATCAAATAAACTTAGGTTCTTGCATACACCATTCAATCCTATTAGATTACTTCCATAAAACTGCTATCATTAACCAAGAAATCATCACATCCACCTTCATGGACATCAATTGTTCAAACTTAATGTCTAGTGCTTAGCATGATTTACAACCCAACCTTATACATAATTCTTACAAAACATACATCATTAATCTTAAGTCACTATTTTTTTTACAACCACATTGTGACGCTTAACGTCACAACCCATTAAACTCCTCACGTTTTCGGCATGTTTCGGACTATTCGGGCGCATTTTCGAGCTTGGCGGGGCTTCGATAAATGCTCTGCATTGCTGCCAACGTTCCAGCACCTTCTAGATGGTCAAAATAGCCTGGCAGCACATTTATTAGACTTTAGGAAGTTCACACGGGCTGGTATGAAACTGCAAATTTTCCACTTTAAAAGGTCCACAAAGGTTGGCAAGCATGTGCAGAAATTTCAGCATGCATGTGCAGGATTTTCAGATTTTCAGCTTGTAGTTGATAATTGAATAGCTTGCATTTTTGTACCTTGTTGACTTAGGGACTTTTAGGTACTATAAATACATGTTGTAAGGCATCATAGGCATCAGCTCATACTTGTTTTATTCAGTAAATATCGCCCATGAAGAATACAACATAATTTACTAGTCCATCAAATTGGGACATTCTACCCCAAATACTTAATTTTTATCTAGATACTATCCACGACCAAAGCACCTTTATAACATTACTACTATACCTCAAAAATCTACTACATATCTTCTCACTAGTAGTACTAGTTTATAACTACCAAGGAAAAGAAGGTCAAGGGGTAAAGTCACATAATAGACATGATCGACATTAATCTTATACTATAAACCCATACAATCTTATCTACTTATACGGCCTCTCACATCACGCTTACTTACTCAAGCATACAGTTAGACTGCCTTCAAATTCCACAAACAACCATGAGTCTATACTTACAACTTACTGGATAATATAGTCATTTTCACACTTCAAGCAACCTACAAATCACTCTAACTGACAACTCCTTCTCTACCATCTACTAAACAACACACAAGGACGAATCACCTCTTTACCAACTTAATCTCATGCAAACAAATTCAGCCATACATCCATTAAACCAACAGAAGAACAACAAGTTGGACAACAAGTTGCTAGTGAATCGAAATAGGCCTCACACGGCTTCACTAGACTTTGATTTTGTATTTTGAACAAGAAAATGAAATGAATGACAAGTCAACTATGCTAGTGAATCGAAAGAGCCCCACACGGCTTCACTAGACTTTATTATTATTATTTTTTTTTTCAACAACACCTTGATGACAAGATTACATGAGACAGAAATTTAATACGCAATATCCAATGAACTATGAATACACATCTTACTCTGTATAAATAAAATCGGAGTCAAACACTTCCTCCACGGACTACCATACCATCCACACATGCTGCTAGTTACCACATTAGTCTATCACCATAAGGGGGGTAAATCATTCTCGAACATTGGTTATTCAACTAAAATATTCATTTACACAAAAGTCACCCTCACTCTGACTTCTAACTTTGTGACTTCACATCACCAACTTCTTGGTCTAATTTCACTACCAATAGGTCATGACAATAACACTTTAACGCATACTACTATTCGGGTGGAAATACAATTCCAACATTCTACTACACATCATCCTCCCTTAAGCAAGACATTTGTAACATAAATTTGAAAGGGACTAAATGCAATTAATACCTGAAGCTGAAAAGCACGATTCCATCAAGATCAATGTCTACATCGGAATCAATACACATTGAAGCACTAACGGACTCTTCTCAAGTCCTTGCACAATTTTAACTCTTATATGGTTCAATCAGAAAGGACCATACCATTAGATTCTAAACTTCTACACTTGAATCACCTCAATAATGAGACATATCGGAGGACATTAGAGTAAGGAAAGAATTTGGGATGACTTTTTACTTTCATATGGGCGACATCAAAGCACGAATAAGAGTATGAAAGAGGAACATTCTGACTCTATTGCACGAACTAAGAAATGGAGAGTGGAAATAATCCCTAAATGTCCAATAGCCTCCTGTTTATGGATGTGGTGCACAACACACAAATAAACGAGATTCTACGTAGACACGGCTTTGTAGACTCACTAGGACGAACTTCTCTGATACCACTTCTGTCACACCCCAAATCCCATTGGAGCGGACTGGCACCCGTAGCCGAGGAGGCCCGGGAGAACCCGTTCATAACCTATACTTTCACATTTACATTACTTATGAAAATTAGAAATTTGGGCAGCACTTCGTTGTAAATAGAAGAAAACAGTACCTGTATCAGCCCAACAGACACGCATAAATATATATATATGAACAGTAATTGGCCGTCAGAGCCATCACGTCTATCAACCAAACACTCCTATGGTTGTACAATATGTCTACAAAAGCCTCTACATAGATACACAACTGAGTTGGGGTCGGGAAAAAATCCCGCCCACAAAAGACTTTTATACAAATACCAAAGGTACATATAGAGACGACTTGGCATGCCCCGAAACAACTGGAGCTCACCACTAACAATAGAATGTCCTGGCTCTTACTGCGGAGGTGTATGACCTGAAGTACCTGTTCCTGCAGGCATGAATGCAGGTCCCCCGTGAGGGACGTCAGTACGGAAATATGTACTGAGTATGTAAGGCAGGGAGTATCAAGATGAGATACAAAAGATCAACAGAACCCAGATACCAGTGAATAATCAGTATGAGTAGACCACACTTAAAAGAACTGATGGGATACCTGCACATTACTTTCATATCATTACTTCCCGTAATCCTTATCAATACATAACATATGTCATACAATGGCCAACTGATCGGTGGTACTAATACAATACATCAGGGACCACCCCTGGAATAGCATATATATACATAATCTTTATAATACAATGGCCAACTGATCAGTGGTACTAATACAATACATCATATCATCAATTTAAAATATAGACATTCCATTTCTTAATTCAATTAATCTTTGAGATTGGTTACTTTGTGGTCACACTTTATGGAACTTGAAACCATGATACCTCAATAGGAAAAACACGTAAATAGGTAATCAATATCATGAAAATGAAGTAGAGAATCATGGATACCTCATTAAACCATTTCGGAGTCAACAATAGTATATGGATATTTTTTTTGACTAGCCGGACATCTTAAAAGTGAAAACAAGTTCAATTGGTAGTGTCGAAGATCATATGATGTTATTATGTGTCATGTGTCGTAGGACAATGTTGGAAGCTTACTTGAGAGTGTCATGGGTCATTATTCATTCCAAAGATTAGATAGAGTATGTCTTACATACCTTGATATAACCACTTCAATACAAGTGACTTCCCGTACTCTTCAAACACTTATCTACAATAAGTCATTTGTGGCAAACTAGTATTAGCAACCAAACCTTACCATTTAGGTATTAACTTCACCAATTAATGTCTAGGAAGTAATCCCTTAGCTCATCAATAAGAGTACTACATACATCCTCTTATACTCTTATTACATTCACATATCATGCATTTTCATGAAATATCCCTCAACATCACTCTTAGCCTTTATTTCCCTTTTTAATCACCATCCAATACCAACATGATCACTAGGCATACATAACCACTAATATAATGATATATAACCACAATTCATCCTTCATAATCCAATACAGCAACTTCCATAACTTACTACTAACAATTTATACACAACAATTCATAACTATGTTTCTAGTTATCTTCCAACATCAAGACAATACTCATAATCCTTTATCAATACTTATTCATGGATAAGAATCAAGAATAAACAATATTCATACCTTAACAATGGACTCTTGTATTTAGAATCCTCCTTACATAACCATGGGGTGCTTCTCGAAGCTTTCGAGATGGTGAACACAACTACGGAACCAATTTGAATTTTCTATGGTTGAATCTTGAGTTATTTGGGATTTTTGTTTGAAACCTAAAAGGTGTTCTTGAGAGAATTTGAGAAAAAGGATTGTATTCTGCTGAATTTGGGCTAAATCTAGTGTTATAGACGGAATTGGGTGAAGTGAAATGACTAAAATGCCCCTAAGAAAACAAGAAAAGTCGAAACTATCCCTCAGTTGACAAACTGACAGGCTGAAGTAAAATGGATATAACTTCTTACTCAGATGTTGTATTTGGATGAAACCAGTTGCAGTGGAAAGAGGACTCAAAGCTCTTTCGTGTGATATATTGTAGATCACATAGTTCATTATATACAGGGATTTATGATCGTTTGAAGTTGACCCTGAAATGCTGAAAAAAACTGGGCAACAGGCTATGCGTTTTGCTACTGTTTTGAAATCCAAACGCAGCCTTATGCATTCCGAAAAATTCCAAAACTTATCCGAGATGTAATATGAGATTGTCCGATCGTAACGCAACTTGAAAATCAAAAAATGAAGGTCGAGAAGGTTGAGAAGTTGTATCCCGAAGGTTGTCAGCTAAAATGACTCTAAATTACACTTGGAAAAATTTTCAAGTTTTTAAGTCTAAGAGCACTCTATTAAAGGCTAATCCATGCACGACTTTTACGGGGTGTTACATGATCCAAATTTTAAGTGCAAAAACTAGCATCGCCAACTTCAAAACATGAGTTGGGTAGTTGCGCTCATGCATCTCAGCTGACTTGATACATAAGCAATAACGTATCCTAACTGCATCAAAACATAATCCAAACCAACACGAAAAGCATCACAATAAATTGTAAACATGTCGACCTCCATTGGGATAGTTAAAATAGGATAGGAGGAGAGAAAATCCTTGAACTTTTGGAAGCTCATATAGAACTCATTGGACCACTAAAAAGAAACCTCCTTCCTAGTCAATATTTTTATAAGGGATGGAATAGTAGCAAATCTCTTGATGAATCACCTATTATAGTCTACAAAATCAATAAAACTTCACACCTCTGTCGCAGATGTAGGTCTGGCCCAATCAGAATGTCACGAACCAATCCCGAGCCAAGTTGTGATGGGTATCTCAACCCACCAAGGGCTGGAGACAGCCCCTATTCCTAGCCAACAAAACACAATAACAATAAATAGCAGAGCAACCAAATAGTAATATTATAGATAGATAAACCAACATATAGATTTTAAGAATCCACAACAAATAACCACCCACATTTGTCTACAAAAGCCTCTAAAACAAATATCCAAACTTGGTCAAGACATGCCCCCGATTATAGCCTAAAAGCAATCCAAGATGATAGTTTATTGTCTAAGACATTAAAAAAATTAACAGGATAATGAAATGGCAGTCCATTCAGAGAATGAAAGCTCACCACTTCAAGGCTGGCCAATGAACGAACCATAACCACCTAACTTTGCATAAGGTAACTGAAGAACCCCTGGTACCCTACATCATCAAATGATTCAGCATCCAAGAACGGTTAATGGGATTAGAAATAGCATATAACTCGGGGTAAGGGGTAAAATAATGTCATTTCAAAACAATCCAAAACTCCATGTATATATTCACATACTTATATATATATATATATAATTTCAGGATAGGGTACAGGAATTAAGAATGATATTTAAAACCATTAAGCTGAACTATGTAGCTTTAGCCGTAGTAAAGAAACCCACGAGCTATATGGGTTCAGCTCCCCCTGTTGAAAGGGCCTCAGTGCGTGTTAGCCACCCAAAATTAGAGAAATCCAAGGAAGGGATAGGGAATCCATGACCCCAGCCATTCTAAATTTATATATAAAGTGTGAACTATACACACAGTTATAAAGACCCCCAGGCCGGCAAACATGGTTTACGATATCGGTCCCCTCAAGACCTCCACCTTCCATGATGAGCTACACAACCCCCTTTAAGCCCAAATTGAAACCATTTACACACATTCTTATCCATTAACCAATGAGTCTTTTAATTAGGCATTTACCATTAGTATCATCATACAAAATAATGTTTATGCTTGCAAGACAATTCCATTATGCCATTCCAAAACCAATTATACAAATTAACTCCAAAGTGTCCAATTTAACACCAATCCATAGCCACCAAGGCCTTTCAAAATCAATGTATATTCCATTAACCTTTCATGCAATGCAAGATTTCAAAAGTGTAGCAGATTATGTATATATCCATGTTCCAAAATAAATTTCACAAGTTGAGCTGAGGTTAAAGCCAATTCCAAACTATTGAAACATAAAATTTGGGGAAATCCATATTACCTATTCTCATTCTGACACCCATGCAGTTATTTAGTTCAAAATCACTAGAATAAAACATAAGCAAACAATTCAAAATCAT
The DNA here is from genome assembly GCA_030864225.1 of Capsicum baccatum var. pendulum. Lineage (NCBI taxonomy): Eukaryota > Viridiplantae > Streptophyta > Magnoliopsida > Solanales > Solanaceae > Capsicum > Capsicum baccatum. The sequence continues at coordinate 168,100,410 of CM061560.1, forward strand.
GGAAACTCAATTCATGTAAAGACCATTCCAAATCCCTCAACCCATATTCAAAACCATATAATTAAACCACATGGATAATAATTAAACGCATGCTTTTGTATAAAATTAATTTACGGAAGAGATATATGCCGGAAACACCAAGGAATTTGGAAGAGAAACCACAATTTGAAGCTTAGACAATCAAGCCCTTGAAACCCTATCTTCGCTCTTGATTTTGGAATTTAGAGAGAAAATAGTAATGTTTATATTTTTTTAACTGGTGGAAATAGGGCTAAAGAAAGGGTTTTAAGTCAGGGAAAATAATGGGATTGAAGGAAAAGAACATAATGCCCTTAATAAAGATGGCCAAAAAATAGCATCCAATCGCCATAGGTCAGGTAATGACTCATGAGTTATGTTGATGAGTCGTCACCTTAACTTTTCACCTGAAGTCGAAAAACCTGACCCTTTACTGTAATGGTCATGATTGACACTCCATGACTCGTGACCAGACCTTACAAATTGTAGGGTCTAATTCATGATCAAGATAGAATCCTTGGGAAACCATATAGGTATGGCTACGATTGGCACCCTATGACTCGTGAAGAGTGACTACGACTCGTCACCCAAGTTGTACTCTAGACATTGATCAGTTTTCCAACAAAATTCTAGAGTCCTAAAACTTAGAGTATTACATTACCACCACCACCCCCAGGATCATTCATCCCCAAATGTGGAGTTAGGACACTCTTTAGCACAAAAAAAGAAGTAATACCAACACAACCAATTAACAAAATCAAATTGCCATGAGAAGGAGAATGAAGAATTATACCTTAAGCATTTTCATCCAATGCGGGGAATAGGAATGGATATCTAGCCTTCATATCATTCTCAGCTTCCCAAGTATCTTCCTCTATCTTTTGATTTCTTCAAAGCACTTTCACCAAAGCCACGTCCTTAGTTATCAACCTATGAACTTACCTATCCAATATCTCCTTCGGGACTTTATCATAAGTCATGGAATTCAAAATACCAACATCCTCCACAGGGACAATCAAGGAAGGATCACCCACACACTTCTTTAACACCGACACATGGAGGATAGAATAAATAAAACCCAAACTCGCTAGCAAATCTGATTCATAAACAATATTTCTAACTCTCCTAAAAATTTGATATGGACCAACCAATGAGGATTGAGCTTCCCTTTCTTCTTAAATATAATCACTTCTTTCATCGAAGAGACCTTCAAGAACACCCAATCTCTAATATCAAACTCTAACTCCCTTTGCCTCATATTTGCATAAGACTTTTGGCAACTCTGAGAATTCTTAAGCCTCTCAATAATCACTTCACCTTCCTCATGGCTTGGTGAACTAAGTTAGGACCAAATAATTTAGTCTCACCAATCTCAAACCATCTAATAGAAGATCTATACTCCTACCATAAAGAGACTTAAATGGAGCCATCTAAATACTCAAATAATAACTTATAGCAAACTCAATAAGAGGTAAGTGATCTACTCAACTACCTCCAAACTTAATCACACAGTCCCTTAGCATATCTTCCATAGTCTGCTCTGCTACAAAAGCAGTGCTAAAGTTCACCTTAGTGCTAAAACCTTTCTGAAATGAATGCCAAAAGTAAGAAGTAAATTTTGTACCTCTGTCTAAAATAATGGACACTGGTGCACCATGGAACTTGACGATATACTAAATAAACAACTTAGAGTAATTCTCTCCAAAGTAGGAGTCCTTATAGACAAGAAGTGAGTAGACTTAGTCATTATATTGACAATAACCTAAATCAAATCATATTGGTTGTGAGACCGCATAAGACCCGTAATGAAATCCATGTTGATCACCTTCTACTTCTATATGGGCAACTCTTTCTCCTGACATATTCCACCAGGCCTCAAGTGCTCTACCTTAACCTACTAACAGATCACACGCTTAGCCATGAAATTTTCCACATCCTTCTTCATATTTTTCCAAAAATATATCTCATTCAAGTTATAGTACATCTTAGTTGAACCCAGATAAATTATATACCTAGACCCATGAGCCGCCATCAAAATCCTTTCTCACAGCCCATCGACATTAGGAATGCACAACCTTCCTTAGTACCTCAAGATACCACTGTCGTGACTTGAGGCTACCCCTTAGCCATGACAACAGTGCTTACAATCACAAGTGACCAGAAGCTAACCCATAAGTTGGTACCTATTTTGAGCACTGAATAAAATGGAACTGATATAACATATGAAGAAGATAAGCTAATAAACTATTAAAAAACTAAATTACTAAAATACGTAATACTATCATGTCGGAAATAACTGATAGAAGCTGAAAATAACTGACTAGCTCTCTAACTATTTGTCTGAAAAGCCTCTAACAGACTGAGAAGTTGGTGTGACAAGCCCCCAACTAACTTTGACTTACTGAATATAAAGAACTGCTGAAATAACTAGAATAAGCAATCATTTCCTTGAAGGATGAGGACTCACCACTACTGTTGTTGGGTGCGTTGAGCTGTCTAGGAGCGATCGAGAAACTGAGCATCCAAACCTATGGTATAAGACAACATAGTCCAAAGAAGAGTATGTGATTAGTACTTTGAATGTACCGATATATGAGATGAAAAATGTTTGAAATGCATGGGGTACTGTGCAAATTAGATAAGGACTAACCGAACAACAAGAAATAACGAAGCATGAATGCATGAAAACTATAATATCTGAGAATGCAAGACCAAGCATATACGTATTTCTAAAATAATCTATAAACTGAAAGACTGAAATCTATATAACGGAATAACTGTAAATCTGTATGTTTTGATCAAGCAAACCTAAACTTAATATACACTGAATACTATACTAGACTGTGGGAGGTATCATATAATCGACATTCCCCAATCTGAGCTAATTTGGGTCCAACCTGTAACCCCAATTAGAAGGGTGTCAATACCACACCACAGGTACTACCACAGGCTGGCGATGTGGATCCACAAGGCTGATAACCCATAGGAATAGGGAGTTAGTCCTAACTGGTGGGTGATCCCTAAGAGAGTGTCAGTTCTAAACTGGCGGGTGATATCTCATAATCTTAAGATGGCTATGTAGATGTGGAACTTAGGGACTGCTGCTAAGGACTCATACCTAACTGGCGGGTTAGCCCCCATCCCTAGGTTTGCTCGGTGCTAATCCTACTTCCAACTGAACTAACACTGGTTCTAAAAAGAATTAAGTTTAACTGAATATTATTTCTGATAGTGCTCATCTAAATTATAATAACTAAATAAGTAAGGATATTCATGTTTTAACTGAATCATACTTGAAAATATAAAAATTAGGTAAAATAATTAGGTATCGGGTATTCATAACCCATCAGCATTAAGTAATCATTAAAACATGACATTTAAACTTAAACTGTAATATTGAATCATGGTTCAACTCAAAAGATAGGCATTTCATCAAACATATGGAGAGCATGGACTTGTACATGGGGGTATTTTAAACATAAAAATTCAACAACATGAAGTTCACTTGACTAAGACATGAGAAAACTGAAATTCATAGCATGAGGAATTTGAATCTTGCATGGGATCATACATGGACTGAGTTGCATTTAAATTACCATGAAAACATGAATTAAACCCGTCTTAAGCAATATAAAATACAATAACGATAGAAAATTCCATTCTTAAAATAAATAAAGGGATTTTGGGCTCCATGGGTGGAAGGGACCCATGGCTGAACACCCCACATACCTTAAACTTCTTCACTTAAAAGGAAAACACTAATCTTGATGCTTTCTTGAAGGTTCTTGAACTTGGGGAACTTAAATTATTGATTTCTTAGGGTGAAAGGAATTGAATTCTTATTCTCGAGGGAAAGGAAATGGCTTTCTTGGGTGGAAAATTAGAGAAGAAGGAAAAAATTATGCCCTAACTGATGCCCAAGTCGTGTTATGAATGATTGGGTTGAGGAGGAAAAGACCTAATTCCCCCTCAGTTATTTAAATTCAAAACTAGATGCAACAAAGTCACTGTGATGTGGACTAATCGAGTTCATTGAATTCCCTCACTACAATGCGGTAAACACGAGTTCAAGACTATTGCCGCACTGTGGCCTTATTATGGTGACCCACTGGTTCCGTGATCCAAACATGCCTCAAACCTTGTCCGAAAAATCTGAAACTCCTCCAAGACATACTTCTTACATCCCTAAACATAAATCAACTCAAATACCAATGTCTCGTGGTTAGGAAAACCAAATTAAAAATTCTTAAAATTTTGGGATTTCTAAAATGCCTAAGTCCCCAACACCTAGTGAAATTTTAAGGCCTTAAGCCCCTTATGCATGCAACTAAGAGCCGAATTAAACTAAGAATAGTATGGGGTATTCAATATGTCCCTCTTGGGAACATTCATCATCGAATGAGACTGATTATATTGAGAGTACTGAACTAAGGCAACTGGGATCACATAATGAGCATGCATGATTTAGAACATGATTACATTACTTAGTCTGGAACATGATACATAAACTGAACTAATTTCATGAATGCATGCAATAACATAAGAATGATTATATAGATGGAACAGAGAATGGGAAGGAGTCAATCTAAGGAAAATTATTACCTCAAGTTGAGTCTGAGTTTGCAGAATATGAGGGTACTTGGTACGCATATCTTCTTCTGTTTCCCAAGTAGCTCCCTAAACGGACTTATTCCGCCATAGAACTTTAACCAAGTGAATTTATTTATTCCTCAACCTACGAATTTGACGGTCAAGGATCTCAACTGGGACTTCTTCAAAAGAAGGCTATCCTAAACATTTGTACTTTCTGAAGGAATAACAACAGTTGAATTACTAATACACTTCTTTAACAAAGAAACATGAAATACCGGATGCACTGATGCCAAATCTATAGGCAAATCTAGCTCATAAGCTACCTTTCCAAAATAGTTCAACATTCTATAAGGACCAACATATCGGGGACTGAGTTTCCCCTTCTTGCCAAATCTATTCACTCCCTTCATGGGCTATATTTTCAAATAGACTAAATCACCAACGTCAAACTTAAGGTCTCTTATCCTTATATCTGCATAACATTTCTGATGGCTTTGGACTATCTTCAGCCTCTCCTAAATTAATTAAACTTTCTCCATCATATCAAATACTGAATCTGGCCCTATCAAAGTAGCCTCATCTGCTTCAAACCAACCAATAGTATACCTATATTTCCTCTCATAGAGAGGCTCAAATGAATTCATTTGATTACTGGAGTGATAGCTGTTATTGTAAGCAAACTCAATCAAAGGTAAGTGGTCATCCCAACTACCTTTAAAATCAATAACACATTCTCTCAACATGTCTTCTAAGGACTGAATGGTCCTCTCTACCTGACCATTTATCTAAGGAAGAAAAGTTGTACTGAGGGGAACTTAGGTTCCAAGACCATTCTTAAAAGCCTTTCAAAAGTGATAGGTAAATTGAGTACCCTTATCTGAAAGGATAGACAATGGAACTCCATTCAACTTAACCAACTCTCTGATATAAATCCTGGCATAATCCTTAGCTGAGTACAGAGTATGAACTGGCAAGAAATAAGCTGATTTGGTCATTCTATCCATAATGACCCATATCAAATCATGCTGATAACGTGTATGAGGCAAACCCATCACAAAATCCATGTTTACAACTTCCCACTTCCAAGTAGGGATTTTGAACTCCTATAATGTACCACTAGGCCTCTGGTGTTCAACTTTAACCTGCTGATAGTTTGAACACTTAGACACAAACTCTACAATATCCTTCTTCACACCATTCCACCAATAGATTTCTCGTAAGTCACGGTACATCTTGGTGACTCCTAGATGAATGGAATATCGCTCACCATGTGCTTCGTCCAAAATTTGCTGCCTTAAATCATCAACACATAGAACACATAACCTTCCCTGACAACGCAACACACTATCTCCCCCTTGGGAGAAAATCTTTACTTTCTGATCTCTGACTAATTCCTTTAACTTAACCAGACTGGATCCTTATCTTGCGTTTTCTTTACTTCAGCAACCAATGAAGATTCTGAACCATTCTAAACCCATACACTAACTTTAGTTGAGTCAACCAACCGAATACCTAATCTAGCAAGCTGATAAATCTCCTGAACTAACTTTTTCTTATCCTCCTCAACATGAGAATCACTACCCATAGATAATATACTAAGGGCATCAGCTACTACATTGGCCTTGCTCGGATGATATAACACACTTAATCATTAATTTTTTAACAACTCTAGCCACCTTCTCTGTCAAAGATTCAAATTTTCTGAGAGAACACATAATGCAAACTTTTGTGATCCATGAAAATATCAACATGGAACCCATAAAGATAATGCCTCTAAATTTTCAAGGCAAAAATAACGGCTTCCAGTTCAAGGTCATGGGGAGGATAGTTTGTTTCATGGGGTTTAAGCTATCTTGAGGCATAGTCTATGACCTTAACTTTCTGCATTAATACACAACCAAAACCAACTATGGAAGCATCATAATAAACTACAAACCTATTTGAACCAACTGACAAAGCTAGTACTGGGCTGAAATGAGTCTATTCTTGAACTCCTGAAAACCCTTCTCGCAAGAATTTGCCCACTAAAATTTAACCTTTTCCTAAGTTAAACGAGACATGAGAGATGCAATTGAAGAAAACCCTTAAACAAACCATCTTTAATAGCTAGCCAAACCCAAAAAAACTCCTGATATCTGATGGAGAAATGGGTCTGGGCCAATTTTTCATTGCTTTGGAATTTTGAGAGTCAACTCAAATGCCATCACCGAAAATAATATGGCCAAGGAAACTACTAATCTTAGACAAAATTCGCACTTAATGAATTTGGCAAACAACTAATGAGCTCTAAGGGTCTATAACACGATTCTCAGGTGGTCTGCTTGATCATTTTCACTATAGGAATAAACAAGAATATCATCAATGAAGACTATGATGAACACGTACAAGTGCTTCTTGAACACTCTATTCATTAATTCCATGAAAGATATAGGGGCATTCGTTAGTCCAAAATACATAAATAGAAATTCAAAGTGACCATACTGAGTTCTGAAAGTTGTCTTCAGAATGTCACATTCTCTGACTCTAAGTTGATGATAGATGGATCTAAGGTCTGTCTTAAAGAAATAATTGGCACCCTGAAGTTGGTCGGACAAGTCATTAATCTTGTGGAGTGGATACTTATTCTTGATTGTGGCTTTGTTCAACTGATGGTAATCGATGCACATTTTGAGAGAATCATCTTTCTTACACACGAACAAGACTGGAGCACCCCATGGGGAAATATTGGTCTTGATGAATCCCTTATCTAATAGATCTTTCAACTGTTCTTTCAACTCCTTAAGCTCAGCTGGAGCCATTCTTTAGGGCAGAATAGAGATAGGTTGGGTAACTAGAAGGAGTTCTATTTTAAAGTCAATTTCCCTTTTAGGAGGAACTCCGGGAAGGTCTTCAAGGAACACATCTAGAAATTCCTTTACTACAGAAACTGACTCACGACTTAGAGTCTCAGAACTACAGTCCGTGACTCGAACAAGATGGTAAACACACCATTTAGATATCATTTTTCTTGCCTTAAGGTAAGAAATAGTCTGACCCCTAAGCATAGTGGTACTACCTCTCCATTCAATGACTGGTTAATTGGGAAACTAAAACTGAATGACTCTATTTCTATAATCGACTGAGGCATAGTATGAATGGAGACAATCCATGCCAAGAATGACATCAAAATAAGTCATCTCTAACTCCACAAAATTAACTGAGGTAACTTTTTGAAATAATATAACCAGGCAATTTCTATATACGCATCTGACTATAATAAATTTACCCACTTGGGTAGCCATGGAGAAAGATTCTGCTAATTACTTGGGGCTGACATCAAAATCGACTGCTACATAGGGGGTTATAAAGGAGAGAGAAGTTTTGGGGTCTAATAAAGAATAAACATAGAGATAAAAAACCAGTAACATACCCGTAACTACATCAGGAGAGATTTTCTAATTATGCTAGGTCTGGAGAGATACAACCCATTCTGATTCTACCCACTGATTGCATTGGAGGTGAGGCCCTATTGAGTCAGGCGAATTGCTAGAGCTGATGAAAGATTAGACTGACCTTGATGGCATGAATATTTTCCCCTTTAAGCAACTAATCGACACTCCCAGATCTTATGGCCTGGCTTGCCACATCCAAAGCACACATCACTGCCAGCTCTACACTCACTCTGATGATTCCTACCATATCTCTAGCAAATCAACCGGACACACTGGCTGAAGAAGGAGTTAGGGCTAAAAATTTCTGATGGAACTGAGAATGATTACCACCTTCCGACCTTGGCTGAGAAAAGTTAAAACCACCTATCCTGAACCTCATATTCTCTCTCTTTCTCCTTAAGATTTTCTTCCTCAATCTATTGAGCACAAACCATAAGTCTAGATAAGTCCATCTCCTTAATCAACATAGCAGTCCTACACTCCTAAACCAAACTATCAGCTACACCTGACATGAACTTACTCATTCTAGACCAATTGTTTGCAAATATAGTAGGAGCATACCTTACCAACTGAGTAAACTTAAGTGAGTACTCCTTCACACTCTTGCTGCCTGCTTCAAATTAAAAAAACTCTTGAATCTTAGCCTCCCTCAACTCTAATGGTAAGAACCTGTATACAAAATCCGTGCCAAACTCTTTTTACTCAACAGGCCCTGTATCAACACCACGGTCCTTCTTCCACTGCTTAAACCAGGTATAAGCTATATCCTACAACTTATATATAGCCAAATTTGTACTCTCACTCGAAGTGATGCCCATGATGTCGGTCACCTTCAGCACCATATCTAAAAAATACTACGGATCCTCCTCAGACTTGGATTTTGAAAAGAGAGGGGATTCATTCGGGTGAAATCCCAAATCCTAGCTGCAGCTGTATTTTCCACTGGATTGGCTGGGGCAACAACTCGTTGGTTGTTTTGATCAGCTACTATATGAAAGGTATTAAAAACATCTTTAAACTCAGCGTGAGAGATATGTTCACTCAGTGGATCTTCCTGAACAGGAGAAGGTGTAAGATGGTCTCTATTCCTTCTTCCAGTATTTCCTCTAAGATGCATAGTCTATAAATAGAATGAAGGTTGAGTCAAAAAAAGAGTTAAAATAGATCTCATGCTCATTCGCATGACATGAATACTGAAAGAAGGAAACTTTTCCTAAATCATCTCATAGCCTCTCGTCCATAAGTATGGCGCACTTCACACCCATGCACAAGACTATACACAATGCAGCTTTCAGACATCCTAGGAAACTATAACAAAACAACAAGCACTGATACCAAGTTCTATCGCGACCCGAGGCTACACCCTAGCTGTGATAACGATTCTTACATTCACAAGTGACCACAAGCCAACCCATTGGTACCTGCTGAGAGCACTAAATAAAAAGGTACTAATATAACATATTCAGAAGACAAGCTGATAAACTACTGAAAAACTAAAATACTAAAATTCATAATATTGTTATGTCTGAAATAATTGATAAAAGCTAAAAATAACTAGCGAATTGTCTAACTGTTTCTCTGAAAATCCTCTAGCTGACTAAGGATTTAATGGGACAAGCCCCCAACTAAATCCGACTGACTGAATATATAAAAAATTACTGAAAACACTAGAATAACCAATCATGTCCTCGATAGATGAGGACTCACCAGTACTGCTGCTGGGTACGCTAAGCTATCTGGGAGTGGTCAAGAAACTGAGTGTCCGAACCTATGTTATAAGACAATATAGCGCAAAGAAGAGTATATGATCAGTTCTTTTAATGTACTGGTATATGAGATAAGGTCTAGCTGAAATACATGGGGTACTGTGCACATGAGATAAGGACTAACTGAACAACATAAAATAATTGAACATGAATGCACAAAAACTATGATATCTGAGAATGCAAGACCAAGCATATACATATCTTTGAAATAATCTAAAAATTGGAAGACTAAAATTTGTATAACTGAATTGCTATATATTTGTATACTTTGGTCAACCAAACCTGAAAGGAATAAATATTGAATACTGAATTGAGATTGTGGGTGGTATCATTTAACTTACATACCCCAATCTGAGCTAATTGGGGTCTAACCTGTAACCCCAATTGGAAGGGTGTAGTACCATGCCTCGGGTACTAACACTGGATGACGATGTGGATCCACAAGGCTGATGTCAGGACTAGGGAATCAGTCCTAAATATTGGGTAACCCCTAAGAGAGTGTTAGTCCTAAATTAGCAGGTGACATCTCATAATCCTATGATGGCTACGTAGTTCTGGAACATAGGGACTGCTACTAAGGATCCAGTCCTAACTGGCGGGTAAGCCCCCATCCCTAGGTTCGCTCGATGCTAAATCCTACTCCCAACTGAACTAACACTGGTACTGAACTGAATTAAGTTTAACTAAATATTATTTCTGATAGTGCCTATCTTAAACATAATAACTGAATAAGTAAGGATATTCATGTTGAAATTGAATCATACTTGAAAATCTAAAAATTATGTAAAAAACTTAGGTATCGAGTATTCATAACCCACTAACACTGAGTAATCATTAAAACATGACATTTAAACTTAAATAGTAATACAGAATCATGGTTCAACTCAAGATATGGGTAATTCATCAAACATAAGGAGGGCATGGACTTGTACATGGGTTATTTTAAACATAAGAATTCAACAACATGAAGTTTACTTGACTAAGACATGGGAAAATTGAAATTCAAAGCATGAGGAATTCAAATCTCGCATGGGATCATACATGGATTGAGTTTCATTTAGATTACCATAAAAACATGAATTAAATCCGTCTTAATTAAATCCATTTTTTAATTGAAAAGAGGGATTTTGGACTCTATGGGTGGAAGAGGCCTATGGATGAACACCTCACATACCTTAAGCTTCTTTACTTAAAAGGAAAACACTAATCTTGATGCTTTCTTGAAGGTTCTTGAACTCGAGAAACTTGTATTATTGATTTCTTGGGGAGAAAGGAATTGAATTCTTGTTCTTATGGGAAAGGGAATGGCATTCTTGGGAGAAAAAATGGAGAAGAAGGGCAAACTTATGCCTTAACTTATGCCCAAGTTGTGTTATGAATGATTGGGTTGAGGGGGAAAAGACCTAATTGTCCCCTCAGTTATTTAAATTCAAAATTGGATGCAAGAAAGTCATTGTGATGTGGTCTAATCAAGGTCATTGAATTCCCTCACTGCAATGCGGTAAACAAGAGTTCAAGACTATTGCCGCACCATGTCCTTATCGTGGTGACCCACTAGTTCCGTTATGCAAACATGCCTCAAAATTCACCGCGATGCAGTCTAATTGCGATCATTGAATTTTGTCACCTCAAAGCAATAAATATAAGTTCAAGACAATTACTGCATCGCGGCCTTATCAGGTGATTGACTGGTTCCGTGATCCAAATATGCCCCAAACCTTGTCCAAAAAAATTTTGAAACTCTTTCGAGACATACCTCTTACATCCCTGAACATAAATCAACTCAAAAACCAACATCTCAAGGTCAGGAAGACCAAATTAAAAATCCCCAAAGTTTAAGGGTCTTGAAAATGCCTAAGTCCCCAACACTTAGTGAAATTTTCAGTCCTTAAGCCCCTTATGCATGCAACTATGAGCTAAATTAAACTAAGCATAGTGCGGGGTATTACAACCATCTCCCTCAATATCAAATGTCATAACCTTTTGTTGACCCACATCTTCCTTAATTTACATAAGTAGAGGATCCAAAGCATGTTCCTCCTTTACCTCAGCACCAAGAGATTACTGACTATCTTTTGAACAATAACTTTTCCATCCTTAGAGACCAAAAGATGAACTCCCAAATTTTCAATCAGGTGAATATACTTCACCAATCCTCTTTTCTCCTCATCATCATTAGATAAACTCCTCATACACAACCTATAAAGGGCATCATAAACAACATTAGCTTTACTTGAATAGTAGTGAAGACTCAAGCAATTCAAGCCACCGCCTCTGCTTGAGATTTAATTCCTTTCGAGTGAACACATACAATAAGCTCTTATGATCTAAATAGATATCCACGTGTACCTCATTTAGATAATGGCGCTAAATCCTCAAAGCAAAAACCACAGCCGCCAACTCCAAGTCGTGAGTCGGATAATTCCTCTCATGAATCTTAAGTTGTCTAAAAGCACAGGCCACAACCTTATCATGCTGCATCAAAATACAACCCAATCCCAAACGGGACACATCACAAAACACAACAAAGCCATCAGTACCCTTGGGAAGGGTAAAAACTAGTGCATAAGTTAACTTATTCTTCGACTTCTCAAAGATACGCTCACAAGCATCTGACCATATAAACTTAACCTTTTTCTGAGTCAACCTTGTTAATCGAGCAGCAATAAAAGAGACACTCTTCACAAATCTCCAATAGTACCCAGCCATGCCCAAGAAGCTCCTAATATCAATTAGAGTTGTGGGTCTAGGCCATTTTTTAGCTACCTCAACCTTCTATGGATCCACCATAATTCCCTCGCTAGAAATAACATGTCCAAGGAAAGTTACAGCATTCACCCAAACCTCACACTTAGAAAATTTTACATACAACTTCTAATCCTTAAGAGTCTGTAGCACAATTCAAAGGTGATTGGCATGATCCTCCTAACTCATAGAATACACCAAAAATATCTTTAATGAAGATTATTACAAACAAATCCAAAAACTACCTAAATACTTGATTCAAAAGATCCATAAAAGCAATTGAAGCATCAGTCAACCCAAATGGCATAACCAAAAACTCATAGTGACCATACCGGGTATGAAAAATAGTCTTAGGAATATCAACCTCCCTAATTTGCAATTGATGATAGCCAAAATGAAGGTCAATATTAGAGAAGCATCTAGCACCCTGAAGCTGGTCAAAAAGATCATCAATCCTAGGAAGATAATACTTTTTTTCACTGTCACCTTATTCAACTATCGATAATATATACACATCCTATGAGACCCATATTTATTTTGCATAAAAAGTATAGGAGCACTCCACGGGAAACACTAGGTCAAATGAAACCCTTATCTAGAAGATCCTTTAACTGCTCACTCAGTTGGGGCATTCTATAAGGAGAAATATGGGTATCCGATGGAAGAACAATCCCAAAATCTATCTCCTTATTAGGAGGAATGCCAAGAAGGTCATCAGGAAAGACCTTATGAAATTCATTAACCATCGAGACATATTGCAAGGAATGACCCTCGAAATTAGAATCTTTAACTCAAACTAAATATAAAGATACCCCTTGGAAATCAACTCTCAAGCTCTAAGATAAGAAATAAACCTCCCTTTAGGTACAAAGGAACTCCCCTCCTATTCAATTACTAGTTCATTAGGAAAATGGAAACTAACCTTTTGGGTCGTAAAAACCAGAGAAGCATAGCATGAATGAAGCCAATCCATCCCCAAGATTATATCAAAATCCACCATATTAAGTTTTACTAAATCAACCAATGTCTTTCTATGAAAGATAGCCACCACACAACCCCTATATATCCTCTTAGCAACAATAGACTCACCCACCAAAGTAGACGCAGAAAAGGGGTAAAAAATATTTTTAAGACCAAAATCAAAGTGTACAGCCACATAAGGAGTCATATAAGAAAGGGTAGAACCCGAATAAAGCAAATAGAAAACATCACAGGAAAAGAGTTATAACATACCAGTAATAATATCTAGGGATGCCTCAAATTCCTGACAGGTGGAAAGAGCATAGAAATGATTTCAGCCAGTGTCAGTACCTGAGGTAGCATCTTTTGGTGCAGAAGCCTAAGAAGTAGCAACCGTAACCTTATTAGCCTAAGTGTATACCTTAGTTGCAAGATAGTTCCTCTGCATATGTCCAAGCTGATCATAATTGAAACATAAATTCCTAGCTTTATCATAATAACCACGGTAAAGTTGTCCACAAAATCTAGAAGGAGGATATAGTGGGGTTGACTGAGCTCTACTATCCTGAGACTGGGCACCCTGTTTCTTAGGATCACTACTAGCCTGAAAATAAGGGAGCACTAGCAGCTAAATAAGAATTTCCTCAGTTTTCTTCTTGGTCCATTGTCTACTTCTACTAGCCCCCACCCTCCACTGAATACCTAAACTTCATATTCAGCCTCTCTACCATCTTTACCTGTCTCTTCTTTTTATCATTTGCCTATTCCATATAACCCACAAGCCTGGAGATGTCCTTATCATTGTCCAACATCACAGCCTTAAACTCAAATACCAAGTCAGGGGAGAACCCAAAAGCAAATTTCCTCATTCTAGATCTGTCGCTAGACACCAACTCTGGAGCATAATGAGATAACTGCTGAAATTTCAAGGTATATTCTTTCACACTCATCTTACCCTACTTCAGATTCACAAACTCTTCAGCCGTAGCTTTCCTCAACTCCTGAGGAAAGTAAGTGATCAAGAAAAATACTCAAAAACTCCTTCGACAATGTTAGTTTTACATCATCACCTCTCAACTGCTCCCACTCCTTATACCACTAATAAGCTACATCTATCAGCTGATATGAAGAAAACTCCACACCCTCTACAACAGTAGCATGCATAACCCTAAAAATCTTTTCCATCTCATCCAAAACCCCTGAGGATCCTCATCAACTGTAGAGACTGTAAAGGTTGAGAGATTCAAACTCATAAACTAGTAAATCCAAATGACCTCAAAAGATAGAGCAACAGAACCAACACGACCAAATTAACAAGATTGAGATGCCACCAACTGAATAAGCAAATGAATAGACCGACAGAACTTCGTATTAGATATGTCTCCTTGAGGTGACTGAGCATGAGTATCACCAACCGGAGAGAGACTAGTAGAACTCCACTTAGGGTAGTACAAACGGGAGCAGGGACCCTAGATCGAGTGTGCACTTCATAGATAGGGCGAGTTCCATCCATGTTGTCCTCAGGTAAGATAGAGGGTCCAGAAGAGTTTCTATGAACGTCAGATATTCGAGGGGGCATGATCTAAAATATGAGTAAACCAAGAGTTAGAGAAGTTCATGACACTAGACTCTATAGCCTGAAATAGAACACAAGAAAGGAAAATAATCCTAAATGCCTTGTAGCCTCCTTCATATAAGTGTGGCACGCTACACACCCATAAAAAAGACTCTACTCGACTCGACTTTGTAGACACCCAACAACCCTAAACCAATCTCTTATACTAAGGTTGTCATGACCTGACCCTGGGCCTAGTCGTTATGGGTATCTCAAGCCCACCAAGGGTTGGGAACCACCCCTACGCCTAGCCAATAGAATACAATAAGAATAAATAATGGAAGCAACCAAATAGTAATATGAAATATAGATAAACGAAGATAGATTTTCTAAGAATCCACAACAAATAACTACCCACCTATGTCCACAAAATCCTCTAAAATTGAATATCCAAACTAGGTAGGGACATGCCCCCGACTATAGCTAAAAAGAAATCAAGTTGATAGTCTATTATCTAAGACATAAAAAAAGAAAAATTAACAAGGCAATAAAATGATAGACCTTTCAGAGAATGAAGCTCACCACTTCAAGGTTGACCAATGAATGAACCAGAACCACCTAACTCTGGACAATGTAACTAAAGAACCACTAGGACCCTACATCATGAAATGATGTAAAGTCTGGAGACGATTAGTGGGATGAGCACTAACATGTAACTCGGGGTAAGAGGTAAATTAATGCCATTTTAAAACAATCCAAAACTCCAAGTGCATGTTCACATATACACATACATATATATATATATAATTCTGGGATAGGGTACAGGGTTTAAGAATGAGATTTAAAACCATTGACCTAGACTATATAGCTCTAGCCATCTTGAGAGCACCCACGGGCTATATGGGTTCAGCTTTCCCTACTAAAAGGGCTTAACATCACGAACCGAATAACTCTGAGGAAGGGTTAAGGTCCAAATATATATATATATATATATAAAGTGTGAACTATGTACACGATCCCCCACACCAGGAAATGTGGTTTTAAGTATCGGTCTCCCTCAGGACCTCCATTGTGCTCGTTGAACTACAAAATCCCATTAAGCCTAAATTAAAAAAACTATTTACACACATTCCCATCCATTAACCAATGAGTCTTTTAATTAGCATTTACCGTTGTTATCGTCATACCAAATAAAGTTTAAGCTAGAAAGCGAATTCAATTATTCCATTACAAAACCAATTAGCCAAAGTGACTCTATAGTGTCCAATTTAAAACCAATCCATGGCCACCAAGGCCTTTCAAAACCAATATATATCCCATTAGCCTTTTATGCAATGCAAGGTTTTAAAAGTGAAGTAGATTATGTATATATCTATGTTCCAAAACCAATTTCACAAGTTTGGTTGAAGTTAAAGCCAATTCCAAACCATTAAACCATAAAATTTTGGAAAACTATGTTCCCCATTACCATTCCCATACCCATGCGGTTATTTAGTTCAAAATCACGAGAATAAAGAATAAACAACCAATTTAAAACCATTGGAACTCAATTCATATAACAACCATTCCAAATCACTCAACCCATATTCAAAATCCAACAATTAAACAATATGGACAATAATTAAGCACATGTTTTTGTATAAAATTAATTTATAAAAGAGATACATGCTTGAAACACCAAGGAATTTAGAAGAGAAACCATAATTTAAAGCCTAGACAATCAAGTCCTTGAAACCTAGTTTTGCTCTTGATTTTGCAATTTAGACAGAAGAAAGTAATGTTTATGTTTGTTAACTAATGGAAATAGGGCCACAGGAAGGGTTATAAGTCGAGAAAAATAATAGGATAAAAGAAAAATATCACAATGCCCTTAATGAAGATAGGTAGAAAAATAATGTCCAGTCTCTACAGGCCAGGTAATGACTGGTGATGAGTTATCACCTTAACTCATTGCCTGAAGCCCCAAACCCTAACCCTTAACTGTTATGGTCACGAGTCACACTCTATGACTTGTGACCAGACCTTACTACTCATAGGGTCTAAGTAATAATAAAGACATAATCCTTGGGTAACCTCACTGGTTGGACTACGATTGGCACCCTATGACTCATGAAGAGTGACTATGACTCTTCACCCTAGCATACTCCGAATAGTGATCAATTTTCCAATGAAATTCCAAAATCCTAAAAATTTAGGTATTACAAAAGAATAACCTCAATTTTTGTTGGATTAATCATAATCCTATTCTTAGACACCATGTGTCCTAGGAATGTTACAAACGCCAACCAGAACTCACACTTTGAGAATTTAGGAAAAAGGCTATGATCTCTCAAAGTCTGGAGCATAATCCTCAAATGTTGCTCATGATCCTCTCTACCTCTTGAATAAACAAGGTTATCATCGATCAATACAATCATGAAAGATTCTAAGTATGGCCTAAACACATGATTCATTAAATCCATAAATTTTGTTGGGGAATTGGTCGACCCAAAAGATATCACCAAGAACTCATAATGGCTATAGCGAGTCCTGAAGGTTGCCTTAAGGATATCCTCTAACTGAATTCTCAACTTGTGGTAACTCTACCTCAAGTCAATCTTAGAAAACACTATCGCACCCTAAAGCTGGTCAAATAAATCACTAATACAAGGTATATGATGGCTATTCTTCACTGACAACTTATTCGGCTACCTATGGTCGATACACATATGTATGAAACTATTTTTTTATTTATGAATAAGACAAGAGCACCCCAAGGCATTAAACCCTTACTCAAAATATCCTAAAGCTGCGCATTTAGCTCCTTGAGATTAGTAGGTGCCATATGAAAAAGTGTTGTAGAAATAGGCCAGGTGACTGGCTTAAGATCAATAGTATACTCAATATCAAACTCATAAGAAATGCCAGGTAGATCGGTTAGGAAAATATTAAAAAAATCACAAACAATAGAAGTTGAATCAAGTGAAAAACTCTCTACACTAATATAACAAACATAAGCAAGATAAGACTCGCAACTCCTTACACCAATCTCCTTGTCCAAACATAAGAAATAATCCCAATTAGTTTGCGGCTAAAAGAACCCTGCCATAAAATTGAGGGTATATCAGGCACGAATAAGGTAACAGTATTGATAACACAACCCAAGACCGCATGATAGAGAGATAACCAATTCATGCCCAGAATTACGTCAAGATCCATTATATTTAGCACAATAAAATTATCCCGAGTAATAGACTCCCAAACGGTCATAACACATGATTTATAAACCTGATTCACTACTAAATAATCAACCACAGGAGTAGATACATATAATGGCACAGATAAAGGCTCCCAATCCAACTCTAACTCAAGTGAATAATAATTAGAAACATACGAATAAGTGGATCTCAGATTAAATAAAGCATAGATGGCTAACAACATATTGTAATTGTAGTTGTAATACTAACATTCGAAGACTCTACCTCCATCTTACCAGGTATAATATATAACTGACCTTATTTACCTTCGAACTAGATACCTAACCGAATACTTGTCCTACCTACCTGAGGACAGGACCTCCTTGTGAATTATAGGGACCACTTTTGCGACCTTGTACACTACCTCTAGCTAGAGGCGACACTGATCTGATCAGTTGAATACTCTATGTGATAAGCACAACTGT
Organism: Capsicum baccatum var. pendulum; assembly: GCA_030864225.1. Taxonomy (NCBI): domain Eukaryota; kingdom Viridiplantae; phylum Streptophyta; class Magnoliopsida; order Solanales; family Solanaceae; genus Capsicum; species Capsicum baccatum. Next base: position 168,119,139 of record CM061560.1, read on the forward strand.
CATACTCCAGGGATACTTTTTAGAGAAATGACTGATGACCCCACAATCATAATATAACCTAGGAACTTTACTCTATTCAAAAGATCCAGCTAACTCGAAATGGCCACCTTCACCTAAAGACCATGACTGTGCACCTCCCAAAGACTGACCAAGGCCCTGACCACTATATTCAATATAATCAGGCTGGCCTCTATCTTTAATTTAAAGTGTTTCCTGAATGGGCCTACTAAATTAACCCTAGTGCTGATAAGAATGACGTTGAAGGTACCTCCCTTGTGAACCACTACCTTTAAATTATCAACCGCGATGGATCCCACTAAAACTACCTCACTGATGTGGCCTGTTATCACGGCCCCTTGGGCCTCGTGATCCTTCTCCTACATAGTCTGTCCATAGTTAAAAATATCAATACGGATCAATCTGCGGCAGCTAAACTTTAAGTAGCCATACAAAAAAAAGTCCCAACATTCTAACACAATACTAAATTCCCTCATGCACAGTAGGTAAGATCACGGTAGTATGTCTATCCAACTCATGAAATCTCATTGGATACTAAATAATCGTCATATAACCTTACTATAAACTAGCAAACTGATCTCTCAAATACTTGTGAAAACTGTGAGGCATATACTTCTCTAAGAAAGCCTCGAAGAATCGAGTCCATGTAAATGGGAAGATACAGCGGGACTAAAATCAACATAACCTCTCCACCAATGTCTAGCTACCAAGTCCAACTGAAAAAGTATAGTAGTCTATTCCATGCACCTCAATCAAGCCTAAATTATGTAGTTTCTTCTCACAACTAGTAAAAATATCATATACATCCTCTCTTAAAGCCCTTCCAAGCCTAGATGAAGTAAATTTCAAGAATTGTCCTAGCATCTGCCACTCCTTGACTGTCGTAGTTAGCTGAGCAACTATCGGCTTAAAATAATCGGTGTTAGAGGAATCTCAAATCCAAGATCCACAACTATTGGTTGCACTTTTAAATCAATACCACATTGGTCTGCTGACTGAGCACCATCATAGGATGCACCATCTACTAATCCCAATAACTAAAGAAAGGCATATCTGAGCACTAAAGAGGAAATAAACCTCGACGGGGCCTGCGCTACCCCTTAGCCCACCAATGGAAAGGGTGTCAAAACCTCTAAAGCTACCTCTACTTTGGGAGAAATGATAGGGTGTTGTGAAGGCTCTTGACCCTAGCTGGGGCTATAGTTCTAGCCTGGCCTCAACATCTGGGTCAGCCACGTCTTCTACCAGGTACCTTATCTATAGAGTTGGGGTTCTGTATTTGATTGGTGTAGCTCGCATCTGAACTAGCATAGACTCAAAGCATGAAAATTAATAAAGAAGATGATGTTTTTCTAAGAATGCCCTATAGCCTCCTGAAGATAGGACGCGAACATCATTTTATGATCTGTGGGACTCTACTAGACACTTGCTCTTATACTTACAATATCAATTGACCTAGGCTATAATATCAATTTGTCACGACTCAATTTCTTAAATCATGATGGCATCTACTTTAACCAAGTAATAAATAAGCCAGATTGTAGTCAGAAATGACAAGTAATGGGGTAGTTGATGGAAAGTATAGTAAATACCAAAAAAGCATACAGTAGAATAGTAAGTACTAAAAGTATAAGTGTAATAGTATGAATATCATATGAGAGAGAGAAAAAGAAATCTCACGACCTAGTAAGGTCGGTACAAGATCCACTAAAATTCAAAAAAATAAGAGTACTAAATAGTATCCAATATACAGGTAGTCATGAAAAGTAAAGACTATCCAAAAGTTGTAGTAGGAGAGAAAATTATCTTTGGCTCAGAAAGCTCATCCTATCTTTGAATCCTAAAAGCAAGTTGGATAGAACGTCGGTGGCGGTGACTCATACTCGAATTTACATCAAAAAAGATGCAGAAGTGTAGTATGAGTACCAAACAATTGTTACGCAGTAGACATCATCGGCCGACTAAGCTGAATTATAATAAAAGTAAAATAAGATACGAGAATGTGAGCAAAAGTCAGGGATAAAGAACTAAACCTGAGATACTACTCCAAACTAAGAAAAATGATAAGTAAATAGGATAAATAATTCAAAAGTTTAATACAATCTAACTATAGCCTAGCTAGACTCCCATTAGCCTAGAAGGCACAAACAAGAGAGGAGTAACCAAATTAAGCCCCCATAAGCCTGATAGATATAATCAACGGAGAATCGCCACTAATGATAAACATAAATATTCAACAATTAAAATGATAACTAATAATCCCTCCGACCATATACGTTGGACTTAGACCAAAATATTAATATCATATTACCAAAGTGAAGCACCACATATGAATAATAAATGTCAGACTTGAATCAGAACTAGAAAGTCAGTACAAGGTAACAAGTTTAACTGAAGGTCGACAAGATGTCTAAATTGTTCTAAGGTTCAAGAATTTATCTAAGATGATAAAAAAAGGCCTCCAAGCGTTGTCGCGCTATAAAAATAGTAATTTACACATTAATATGAGAACAATAATATCCATATGGCATATAAATGCTCCAAATTCAAAATTGAGTTAAAAATTTCATGTGAAGACTGCTTGTGGAATCACAACTTTGAAATAGTCAAAATATCCCTCTAAGCTCAAGGGTCATTTACCCTAAAAATGGGTAAAATTTAAGTATAAATGGACCCTAAATCACCCTGCAAAGAAAATTAGGGATTTGAATTTAAATAGGAACGTTAATCAAGAAATTAATGGAAACTTACAAATAAAGTCGAGAAAGCAGCCCCCAACAACCTTTCTAGCTCGATCCCAACGCCCAAGGATCAAACTCCCATGAATTTCTAAGTTTTCTAGGGTTTATGGAAATTGGGGGTGTAATAAGTGATATTAGAAATTGGGTTCTAGCTTTAAATAATGTTTAGGTGTCCCTTCTTTGTGAATGCAGGGACCCCATTATGAACGCAATAGTCAATCGGAACTACCCTTCGCGAACATGGTTGAGCTTACCACTAATGTGAAGAAGGAAACTCAGGTTAGTTTGTAGATGACCTTTCAAAAATGTGGCCAAGGTTTCACGTTTGCGGTAGAAAATAATAATGGCCTTCACAAATATGGCCAAGCCATCGTCAACACGGAGGCCAATTTCTTGGGTTGCAACAGAAAATAGGCTAAGCATCAAGTCTTTGATTGGACCCTCAGAATTCGTTCGAAATTCTGTGAATGCAACTGAACTATGATACCCTATCAAATTCAAATTTCGGACTCAATAGAGCCATTAAAGTTTTATTTGGGGTCCTTTCAATGAAATGTGGGTCCTACATTCAATGTTGTTTTAACTAAAAATCCACCCAGTTGCCCAAAATGAGTTTGAAATTCTTAGAACCCAAACCACGGGTCCTCCTAGCCTAAAATTAATATTTCAAAGTTGATGAAACTATCAGAATTGGCATACACAGATGTTTACCTGAAGTTTAGGCCTGATAGCCAATTCTTAACCACAAAGACTTCAAAAACAAGGAATTGACTCTAAAAAACAAATAAACTATATGGTAACCAAACTATCAGCTCCAGCAAGTCATAAATGACTTGGGACAGCCATGGGAAAGCTCTACACTTCGAAAAGGTAGGAAACGGAGGAAATAACATGGACTATCATTACATCAAATAACTTTTTTGTGGCACATAAGTTTATATTTTTGTATCATATGTCTCACTAGTTATGTCCCGCGCCCTTGAAGAACTTATTCCCACTAGCTAGGCGTAAGTTTAATTACTAATAAAACAAATAAAGACTAACCCATTTAAAAGACAAGATTAAGGACAAGTCCATTTGAAGGGCAATGTGTACCATTTAATTTAAAAGAAAAAAGTCTATAGCCGATCGATCCAAACCACATAAAATCTACATATATTAAAATATGTTCACTCAAATGCATGCAATACTATCTCTAATCTCAATTCATAATTCAATATTACCAATCCTGGATGCTATATTATTTTTTCGAAAAAAGGGCTTAAAATGCCCTTCATCTATTGAAAATAATGAAAAAATGCCCTTCATCCACTTTTTGGCTCTATAATGCCCTTCACATCTGCCCAGGCCTCTCAATCGGGCCATTCCGGTTCAAACCGGCACCGGTCCACTTCTTTTTACCGGTTCCTGGGTCGGGCCAGTATCGGGTCATTCTTAACAGGTCGATTCGATCTGGGCCCAAACAGTAAAATATGATGAAATAGATTGGGATGGACCAACTTAGTGTGAATCCAGTTTTGACCGGTCAAAGTCGATCAAAATGTAAAAAAAAAAAAAATTGAATTTACATTTTTTTCAACATATACTATATATACACACCTATATACATTTTAAATATGTTAAACAATATACATACAATATATATACACTAAATATATACTACTTTAGAAAACATATTCACATGTATACATTAAATATATACTAGTTTAGAGTCTATAGAAAATATATATATACATATATACGTACAATATAATATATATATATATATATATACTACTTGAAACAATATACATACAACATATATACACTAAATTCATACTACTTTAGAAAACATATACACATGTATACATTAGATATATACTAGTTTAGAGCCTATAGAAAATCTATACACATATATACGTACAATATAATATATATAATACTTAAAATACTACTTGAAATAATATACATACAACATACATACACTAAATATGTACTACTTTAGAAAACATGTACACATGTATACATTAAATATATACTAGTTTAGAGTCTATAGAAAATATATACACATATATACGTACAATATAATATATATACTACTTAACATACTACTTGAAATAATATACATACAACATACATAAACTAAATACATACTACTTTAGAAAACATATACACATATATACATTAAATATATACTAGTATAGAGTCTTTAGAAAATATATACATATATATACATACAATAATATATTATAGAAAATATATACACATATATACGTACAATATAATATATATACTACTTAAAATACTACTTGAAACAATATACATAAAACATATATACACTAAATATGTACTACTTTAGAAAAAATATACACATGTATACATTAAATATATACTAGTTTAGAGTCTATAGAAAATATACACGTATATACGTACAATATAATATATATACTACTTAAAATACTACTTGAAACAATATACATACAACATATATGCACTATATATGTACAACTTTAGAAAACATATACACATGTATACGTTAAATATATACTACTTTAGAGTATATAGAAAATATATACACATATAACATATATACATTACATATTATACTATTTTAGAAACATATACACATGTATACATTAAATATATACTATTTTAGTCTATAGAAAATATATACATATATATGTAGAATATATACTACTTAAAATACCACTTGAAATAATATGCATTTAACATATATACACTATATATATACTACTTTAGAAAACATATACACATGTATACGTTAAATATATATTACTTTAGAGTCGATAGAAAATATATACACATATATGTGGAATATATACTACTTAAAATACCACTTGAAAGTTGAAAGATATATACTTACATGTTATAGTACTTTAGAAAATATACACACATATATACATACAAGATTACAATGTATACTACTTAATATAATAATACTTGAAGTTTTGAACATATATTTAAAAAATTTACAATTTTACATACAACACTTAAAAGATAAACTTATAGTATTTTTATATGTCAATACTAGTTGTCTAAGTAATATTCGCTAACATTATTTTAATTTTTTCATTATATTTTGTTATGTTTATTACTTAGTATAAAGTTTCATTGTAATATATCAAAAATATTTAATTCAAACTAGAAATTTAATTTAAATGAAAAAAATAAGTAAGGAGTGAATGAATGTTGTATTTTATTGATTGCAAAATGATCCAAAACTTATAATTTACGTGAATGAAAAATCTATAAATTTTGCATCATTTTTTTCAACTCATGCATGTTAATATTAATGGGAACTGTCATAGGAAAGTTAAAACTAATGGGGGCAAAGGTTAAACCATGCATTGGACTTGATTGTGTTGAGTTCTCTCTTGAAGTAATAATTCCTTCAAGATTTTGTTCGTCTTTCGGCTCCTCCTTCATTCCTTTATTTCTTCGTTTTGCTCTAATCCAATCTCTAAGGTAAACTAGAACATTCATAGCATAGTTTCCCAATGAGTGTCAGTTGTCTCCAAGCTGTTGTCGTCCCTGACTAAAAGCGTTCTCCGATACAACGGTTGATATTGGAACACTCAATATATCTCTAACTAATTTTGAAAGCACCAGATATTATCTTTTATTATTCTTCCACCAATCCAGTGCACAGATCTTTGCTCTACGATCCTCTATCGGCTATCGAAGAAAATACTTAAGTTTTTCCCGAGAAGTTGTTCTGTATGTTGAAGGTTGCACCCTATCCCAAACATTTAAATCGAAAAAGCAATCAGGATAACTATTATGTGCCTGCCTTTTAGAAGATGATGGCCCCTCGGGAGCGACAGTTGAAGTGATATTTGTCGGTACGACTTCATCAAGTAAATCGGCATAATGATTATATAATGCTTCCATGTAACTGTTTGCATCACTCTTAGCCGTAAATAAAAAAGGTTCTTCTTCAGGTTGTATCTCTAAAACATTATAAATAATAGAACTAAATTCATCCATAGTATTATATTTCATACTTGAATTTATTATAGCACCAATCAAATAAATTGGGGAAAATGGATCAGAATATTTTTTAAATTTAGCAATCATAATAGTAATAGTTTCTTTATAACCTTCTTTATTCTTAAATTCGTTAAGCAAACAGGAAATGTCGGCTAAATAAGCTAAATATTACAAACAGTAGGATAATAAGTACTAGAGAATTCAACCGTAGCTATATAAATTTTTTCAAAAATTTAACAAAATCATCAATTGCAGCCCAAGCAGAATCATGTAGCATATACTCAGGAAAAGAGCCAGAATATTGATTAAAAGTCATTGTAATCGAACTTTATAAGCAAGACAAGTTTTTAAATAAGTATAGGTAGCATTCCATCTAGTATCACATTCTTCAATCATAAATATCGGTCTAAGTCCATTTTGTTCACATTTAGTTTTAAATTCTCTCACTCTAACTTTTCGATTATTTCTTTGAATAAAGCCAACAGCAAGCCAGACCTTTTCAATATAAAGCTCAAAAAATTTAAGATCATCTCTGACGATTAAATTATCTATATGACAAGAACACTTAACATGAAATATTTTAAGTAACGGCGGGCAAAGTTCAACTTTCAACAACTCAACAGCAACCTTGTTGTTAGATGAATTATCAAAGGCTATACATAAAAATTTTCTTTCAACCATAATGTTTTGCAACTTTAGAAATAGATTCAAAAATAAATTTTTCAGTGTGTGTACGATTTTTGTCATACAAAAATGACAGAATGTGTTTTTGCATAACAAAATTATTATCTATCCAGTGACAAGTAATTGTTAAATGATCATTGTGTTAACAGCATGACCAAGATCAAAAGTGAGAGCAATTCTGCATGGAATATTTTTTAATAATGCAAATAAATAATAAATATATTACGCATAAAATCTAAAAATATCGGACCAAGAAGTAATTCTAGAAATATCTGTAAACATAGGATTGTAAATTGATTGAATATAATGAATAAAAGCATCCGAAGAAGCAAAAGTGAAAGGCAAACAACCCACATCTATCATTTTCGCTATTTCTTCCCTATCCTTCATTTTATTATAATTTTTAATTAATTAACCTATTGTTAGGTTCAATTTAGTTTGTGCTGGCCCACCAACAGTCTCACCACCTTGTGCAATACTTAACTCTCATGCGTGCCTTTCTCTTAAATGTCTCATCAACGAACCCGTACACCCTTTGTTGCCTCCGATTTTATGTTCATATACAAGTTCACAAATATTGCATTGCACCTTAGTTTCTCATTCTATTTTTAAAAAAATTCTCATGCGATACTAGTTCTTCAACGAGTTTTTGCAGGGGCACAGGGAGAATGGGGATGAAGATTAATCATTTCAGATCTAACATTAGCATTTCCTTCTCCTGGTATCTCACCAATATTTTTACTATCTATATCTAAATTAAAGGCTTCTTCTTCATTTTCTTCTTCTATACCTGTAGACACGTGATTATTGATCATTCTCGAGTTTTAGCTTATTTTTGATATTAGATATTTATATTTGGTATAATATTATGTAATTTCTTATTTTATTTTTAATTAAGTTTTAGTTAAAGAAATAAATAAATAAATAAATAAATAAATAAAGTTAATTTTGAGATATTTTATTTTTATTTTTTTTTATTTTTATACTAATAATACAAAACTCCAAAATATATGTATATTATTTATTCTAAAATTCAATAAATAAATTAGTAATTTTAATACTATTTTATTATATTTATTTTGACTATTTATAAATTGTTATTATGCTAAATAAAAATTAATTAATTATTTTATTTATTATTATTATTATATTATTATTATTTATTTATCTTATTTATACTTATTATTATTATCTTTTATTAAATAAAAAATAAAAATAATAATATGAATAAAAAATAAAATAATCATTCAAATTTTAAAATCCTTCCCTTGTTTGTAACTGTTCCCACCCTAATTCTTCCCCCAAAGTTCTATATTTAAGGACTTTTCTTTACCCTATAGAAACATTATCAGAACCAGATATTGAGAGTGAAAAAAGGCAGAGAGAAAAAAATCAGAAAAGAAAAAGAGAAAGTGTGAAGTTTAAGTTTAATATTCTGCTTGAGATTTCAACGACGTTTGGGATTTCACTTTAATATATTAACAGGTTCTATTTTAATTTTGTACTATTTATATTACTAATTTTCTATGAAAAATATGAAATTGAATGTTAAAGTGATCTTGAACATTGGTTAGCATTCAGGTTATAGAATATGTATATATTTGTATGCAAATATGTTGAATGTTTAAATATTGTATATAATGATTATTTACTAAAAACAAATGAATTCACTATTTACATTATTCAAACAATTCACATTTGTTTATCAACATTGTACACATACGCAGATACTGATACAAACACAGAAATAGCGAAAGAGAATGAACAGAGCAAGGAAAATCGAGACAAAAATCAATGAATGAAAAAATGGCCAAACAGTTTTCTTCCACTTTTCGGTGAAAAGTTTCGTAGGTTCGTCCTTAGCCATGGAATCTGGCGTCACATTCCCTCCTCTTTCCCTACCGCTGCTAGCCAACAGAACAACGGCGCCATCACGCCGATCACCCCTTTTCCTTTTACCATTCAGATCCACCAACGAAGCCTCATGGCTGTCGTCCTTCTCCCTTTCTCGGTGACCATTGCTACGTCACCATTCCCCTTTTCCCGGCACCCTAAAATCAGTAACCACCAACAATAACGTTGGTGACCTTTTCTTTTTCCCTTTCTAGCACAATCAGTCCACCAACCAGCCAGATATGGACGGAATTAATGCCACAACGGCAATAATATATCCACCGGCGAATCAGTATAGCCGTCGCACCGTCATCCCCCTCTTCCCTTTTCCGTCGCCCTTTCTCTACTCCGTCTAAACCCATCGGCGAACCAGCCTCGCCATCATTCCCAAATCCCGTCGCTGGAAAACAATTGCCAACAAAAAAATATGTTGTTGCCAAATGCATAATCTTATTTTTTAAAAAATAAAAATAAAAATATTTTGTCAAAATGGATATGCCTGTATATGTGATTAGTATAAACATATTGAAATTTCTTTTTAAAATATTAAATATCAAAGTTTCACTTTAATTGTATTATTTAATATTTTATTTTAATATGATTACATTAACTTTTATCTGGTTTCATTTAAATATATTTTATTGTTATTATTTATTTTGTTTTATTTTATTTTATCCCTCTTTATTAATAATAATTTATAATTATTTATTTATTAAATTAATTGGCCTCTTCAATTGAATTTTGTTTAAATTCATTATTAAGATTAAATATTATTTCGAATAAATAAAATTATTGCGAATTTATAATCGTTTAACCGGTGTTTTAATGCTAGGTAATTTTTAAAATATTTTAAATATTCATCTCAATTAAATAATGCGGCATATGCATCTTTTTCGAGATATTTTAAAATTCAAGGATGCAAAAATGTACCTTGGCAAAATATTTTTCTAAAATTAACTTTTCACTGATTTATTTAATATAAGATGTGTAGATAACGTTTTCGATATAATTAAACTGAGCGAATTTAGGCTCTAACACAATTTATCAAAATAATTTAAGTTAAGATAAGTCAATAAAAGTGACTGTGCTAGAACCACGGGACTCGAGGGGTGCCTCATACCTTCCCCTCGGTCAACAGAATTCCTTACCCATTTTCTGTTCTGCAGATCAAATAAGAGTCATTTCCTTTTGATAGGGATTCAAAAAAGGTGACTTGGAACACCCAAACTCAATTTCAAGTAGTGACTCTGATAAATATAATCCCTACTCAATATTGTCCTTTTAATTGGAAAAACCCTTCGACTTCGATCCTTCAGACGAAAAAGGGGTGTGACATCTCTGGCGGCTCTGCTGGAGACTAACTAGAATTCGAGCTTTGGATAATTGACTTATACTTGCTTTAATTATTATTGATATTGTATTTATTAGTCTTGTGTGCTACTTGTTTCTCATTTACTGCTTTGATATTATTTGAACTTTGTTATATATTATCTTCTCTCGCATACCCCCTCTGAGTCTCTAAAATTTGATAGAGGGAATGCAGCATATGCATCCCACCTTTTTTTTGAGATAGCCGGAGTGACAAGGCACCTGGTGAAGGATATAGTCACACATGTTAGGAGGGGTTTGGATCGATAACGAAGGCGGTGTTGCCCTACTACCGACCAAGTTGTCCCTCCCTGGCTCGAGTGTCCGCTCGAGCAAGCCAGTCTAGATACCTATCCCTGTTAGGTTTAAACTTAGAAGAACTGAAAACTCAGAATCTGGTTATCCCTATTAGGTACCGCTTTAGCTGCATCATATGCATTTGACTTAGTGGGACTTGACATAGGGGACGGGTCTGTCTAGGACAGGTGACCTAATTTATAAAGACCAACATGTGCATCCTACGTGCTCTTTGACATTTGCTTGGAAGGCTATTTATTTGTTAACCGGCTTTAGGCAATTTTAAAATGCGAGAGATTAATTTATCCTCAAATTTAATTAATAATTTTTTAAAGAAAATTTTTATTTTTGAAATAAATAAATAAATAAATAAAAATTTTAAATATACAGTAACATAGTTTTTACAATCTTCATGAACTACGATGGTCTGATTCTCATTTTTTAGTGGGATACGTAGGAAGTCCTACCCAGGATACGACCATTTATTCGAAAAATAATAATAATATATTTATTTACAGATTTATCGAAGGATATTTTTAGAAAAATTTTAAAAATAATTAGAAGAAAAATGATTATTTTCATGAATATTATTATCTTTATTTTTCATTTTTATTTTAAAAAATTAATTTTAACATAAAAATCATAATAGCCTAAACTTTTAGGGGTCATGAGCTGAATTTTTGCAAAGTAATAAAATAAGTAAACATATATTTTAATAGTCCTAAACCTTTAGGAGTCGTAAGGCTGAAATTTGTAGACAACTTCATGCATAAAGCAATCATTCTTCTTTTTCTTTATTTATAAGTCATTTTATTTTATTTTTGTTCTTTTAAGTGAACTTAGGAGTATTGTCTTCAAACATATAGTTTAAATTTATCTAGAGGTCTGTCATTGCAAAATTTTTAAAAAGAGTCAATCTAAATAAATGATTTTCCTAAAAATATTATCAGTCATGTTTCTCTCACTTTGACAAAATTTCTCTTTACAACTAAGTCCGAATAATGGTTGCACTAGGTTTTACAAGATAAGTTGTAAATTCTTTTCAAAATTAATAAATTAATTTTTGTCTAAGTATAGACACTTATTAATCTTATGTTCCTATCAATAGGTATAAAATGTCTCCCCCTATTCGTGGAAAGCGTCTAAAGAGAAAGAGAGATGGGAGTGTACCGCTTTAGGTTATGGATTGTACCCCTTTGCATCTTTGGTTGTAGTGGAACGAAATGGATATGTTCGATTATGATGCGATACATAAATATTTGGATTTTTTACGAGTATTCTGACAATTAAGCCTAATAGGGAGGTGATTGATGTGTTACTAAACGTTTGGGCCCCGAAGAACAATGTGTTTCATTTTTTAGATTTTGAGTTGACTCCTACTGTAGAGGAGATAGCGGCCTATGTTGGATATAGGGATATGCATCGTAAGAAACGTATCTCCCTGAGACTCATTTCGATAAACAAATTCTGCAAACTCATGAACATATGAAACTCAAAAGAAGAATCGATGGAAAAATGTTGGGTTTCCTTGCAGTTTTTGTACGATAGATACGGAAGGCAAGAGGGGTTCAAAAAGTATGGTAAGCAGCTCTGTAATAAGGGGAATTTTGAGGATTGGAAGGTTCACAGACGATTTGCATTCATGGTAGCTTTTTTAGGCACTATGGTCTTCCCAAGGAGAGAACAAAAAATTAACTTTCGTTTAGCAGGAGTGGTAAAGATGTTGATTAAGAAAGATTACACTATGGTACCGATGATCCTGGCAAATATCTACCGTGCTTTAACTGTTTGTCAGAAAGGAAAGAGTTTTTTCGAGGGATGTAATATCTTGTTACAGATGTGGATTATGGAGCATCTCTATCGACGTCCTACAATGGCAAGATTTAATCCTGAAAGATTCAATCGTATCAAAGATTACAAAGAGAGGTTAGAGAAATATAAATGGCCAGAAGGAGTTAGAGATTGGGATAAACTTTTTTGTTCTCTAACAGCAGATAAAATCACTTGGAATCTCCCTTGGTTCCCTTGGAGGCAAGTCATACATAGTTCTATTATTCGGCCATTCTTATTATTAATGGGTATTAGGGGTGTTCAATCGTATATTCCATTGAGAGTTTTACGTCAGCTAGAAAGACGTCAAATAATTCCCATTACTAAAAATATGACAGAGTTTGTATTTGAGGTCAGACCAGAGATCCCACTTCTGAAAGAATTGGCCCAGCAGATTTGGGAGGTTTGCCGTATTATGGGGATTGAAACGATGGTCATAGAGCGTGAGAAAGGAGAAGTGCACCCAAATTATCGTGAATGGTTTGAAGAACAGTCCAGTCCACCAGTCAGACCAGAAAGATCGGTTAAGGGACCTATAAATCAGGAAGATGCAATCAGAATAGGAATTAAGAGATCCATGCGAGAACATCATGAGGCCAACCAAGCTTTGAGAGCAGAATTAGAGCATGCAAGGGAAAAAATAGACAAACAACAAAAGGAATTTGATGAAGAGAAAGCTAAGTCAGCAGATATTGAGGTTGTACTTCGGGGACAAATCAAGCTTGATACCACTAGGGGGTCACACGTTGCAGAACTTGCCGCATCTCACCGACAATAGTTGTAAGAAGTTAAATAGAACATGTAGGAAGAATTTGATCGAGAGAGATCTCAGTGGATCCGTGAAAGAGGAATATTGTAAGAAAAGTTGGAGGTTGCTTCTGCTCATGAACAGCGTTCAAGAGAGATGGCTGATTCCGAGATCGACAGGCCCATGAATGGGAAAAGGCCTTCAGTTTCCTTCGAGGGAAGGTACGACGTGAAGCACAGAATACTGCCAGAATGGGTTTACATTATCAGCAGTTGGATCGTGAGGACTTTTTGGCACAAGTACCAACTTTCGTACAGTGTCTCACTACTTCATTGGAGGACATATATTTGAGTTTGGGAAGACATATTAAACTGAAGTATCCTTGAATGGATAGTTGTTTTCTTTGTCATAGTTTTGCATTTTTAGTTTTAAAACTTCTTGTTTAGATATTATGTCTCTTAATTTTCAGATGTCAGTTAGTAGGTTTTATTTTAGGAGTTGGGTCAGTTATTTTGTCGTATTTATATTATAGAATGTAATGAAGGTGACTGTTTATTTCTATACATATTACATATGTTTTACTTCACTTACTTATTTATTTTCTTCAATAAAAATAGAAAAAACAATTTTGTTAAATTCCTCCCGAACTACGCAAGATCTGATTCATGTCCTGGCATGATATGTAGGCAACCCTCCAACGGGTTCGATCATAACTTTTGAAAAAAATATGCCTAAAAAATCCAGGATGAAACACAAAGCCTTCCATGATAGGTTGGAAAATGCATATAGAAGCATGACATATAATTTGGCATTATAATATGTTAAAAATATAACACTCATCCGTTTGCTACTTCGTAACAAAAAGATAAAGTAATTGGTGATTGGTTTGTGGTTTAAACTGGCATCATATACTTACAACACTAGATACAAGGGTAAAAGAAGAATGACCCACAGAGAAGGTATAGGGTCTGACAGTGAAGAAGAGCAAACTCAGTTGATTTCACAGGAAGTAGCATCAATGGAAGAAATACAGTCATTGAAACAATAGATAACAGAGATGTACCAAGCTTGTTTGAATGGACAAGCCTCGCCTTTTTCAATCCTTGGACTTTCGACTTCGAATGATCCAAATTCTGACCCAGCTCAAACTGGTGATCCATTTTACCAACTAGGATTTGGCCCATTTTCTAATATGTATGGAGTTGCTGGTACTTCTACCATGCACCCACCAAATTCGTCTATCGTAAATAACCCACTTTTTGCTTTTGTAGCACCAGCTACTACGGGTACTCAACCGATAGTATCAAAAAATATGAGAAAACCAAGTCATGATATGTTATATCCTCCTGAAATGACTTTTAAATCTCAAAATCCACACTATCATGTTCATCAACACGATACTCCTATCATGATAAAGAAAATTACCAAGAATGAGGAACATGAGGAAATAGCTAGAAAAGTTAGAAATCTGGAGCAGAGTATGAGAAATATGCAAGGATTAGGTGGGCCAAAAAGTGTTTCATACAAGGATTTGTGTATGTTTCCTGATGTACATTTGCCGATAGGATTCAAAATGCCAAAGTTTGACAAATATGAAGGACACGGCGATCCTGTAGCTCATTTGAAAAAGTTTTGCAATCAATTAAGGGGAGCAGGAGGAAAAGAAGAATTATTGATGGCTTACTTTGGAGAAAGCCTTATAGGAATAGCTTCTAAATGGTTCATTGACCAATACATTTCCCGTTGGCACGTATGGGATGACATGGCTCGATATTTCGTTCAACAATTTCAATATAACATTGAGATAGTATCAGATCGCACTACGCTTGTCAACATGAGAAAAAAGATGACTAAAAGTTTCCGAGAATATGCTATCAGATGGAAAGAGCAGGATTCAAGAGTCAGACCATCGATAAAAGAATCTGAAATGATTGATATCTTTTTGCAAGCACAAGAACCTGATTATTTTTATCACTTACTTTCTACAATTGGAAGCACATTTGGTGAAGTTATTATAGTTGGAGAAATGGTAGAGAATGGAATAAAATCAGGAAAGATCATCAGCCGGGCCATTTTGAAAGCAACAACACAGGCAATTCAAAGTGGTGCAGGAAGTTTCGAGGGAAAGAAAAGAAAAGAGGATATATCAACTGTCGTGACAGGTCCACGACAAAATTAGAGTGGTGTGCGTTAACCATATGCACAGAATCCATTATATTTCATTCCATCCCCCTAATATCCTATATACAATGCACAACCATATGCTCGGGCACCTTATTACCCGTAGTGGTATGCACCAACAATTCAAAATCATCTAATGGCCCTGCAAGTTCAAAGAGGCCATCCCAGGTCTAATTTATGGCCTAGAGCAGACTTCAAAAGGGATAACATGGTAAAAGATAATTTCACTCCTATTGGAATATCTTACACCAGTTTATTTCATAGGCTGGAAAAAATAAATATTCTATACCCAATTGAGAGAGGGATCTCAAATCCTCCTCCGAAGAACTTGGACTATTCTAGAAGATGTGAATACTGTTCTGATGCCCTAGGGAATGACATAGAGAAATGTTGGTATTTGAAATGAGCCATTCAAAAGTTGATTAATACCCTACAGATCATGGTAGAAAGTCCAAACGCTCCAAATATCAATCAAAATCCGCTGCCAGATCATAATGAAACAAATATGCTCGAAGTGATACTCAGTGGTGAAGATGCTACAATTTTCTTTAAGCCAATTCAAAAAAATCAACAAATGTTGTGGATTTGACAAAGAAAAAACCTGCAAAAGCGGAGGTGGTGATAACAAAACTCAAATTATCGAATGTTTCCTTGGTGGTGGGAAAAGAGATTTTAGAAAATATTGGGTCAAATCAATTAAAGTCAAAAATCATTATTCCCGGAAGATCCAATAAGCCTCTTTTAATCATAAAAGGAGCTCCCGTAGCTTCTATTGTTATTAAACCAGTGTCACAGCTTCCTATGGTTGATACCAAGGCAGTACCTAGGAATTATGATTGCGTTGTAGTGATGCACAAGGGGAAAGAAGTGACTGAAGATGTAGATGAAGTAGGGGGATTAACTCGATCTGGAAGATGTTATGCTCCAGTAGAGTTAAGAAAGAATAAACACGGCAATGAAGAATGAACAACGTTTAAGAAGCCTATTACTGATGAAGAAGCTGAAGAATTCTTAAAGAAAATAAAACTACCAGAATATTCTGTTGTGGAACAATTGAAGAAGACACCAACACAAATTTTTTTGTTTTCTTTATTAATACATTCAGAAGAACACCGCAAGGCTATAATGAAGATTCTTAACAAAGCATGTGTTCCCAGTGAGATTAAAGTAAATCAACTAGAAAAAGTTGTTGAAAGGATCCTTGAAGCAAATAAGATTACTTTCTCAGATGATGAATTGCATGTAGAAGGTACTGGACATAATAAGGGTCTCTATATTACTATAAAATATGAGCACTCCATCGTCACTCGAGTGTTAATTGATGGAGGATCAGGTGCTAGTATTTTTCCTATGTCAACTTTGCAAAAGTTGAATGTTAATGTAGAGAGAATTCAACCTAACAATGTATGCGTCAAGGGTTTTGACGGATCAAAAACTGATGCCCTTGGTGAAATAGAACTCATATTAACAATCAAGCCTGTAGGTATTGCTATGGATTTCTAAGTGTTGAACATTGATGCTTCATATAATATGTTATTAAGAAGGCCATGGATTCATAGGGCTAAAGCAGTCGCATCAACCTTATATCAAATGGTCAAATTCGAATATGACAGGTAAGAGATAGTTATTCACGGTGAAGGAGACTTATCCATATATAAAGACTACTCTGTTTCCTCCATCGAAGTAGATACTACCAATGTGTTAATTCATCAAGCTTCTGAGGTAGTGGCTGTTGAGCATATCTTTTAAGGAAATATCATTGCAAGACCACAATTGTCCTCTGCATTTGTTATAGTAGTGAATGAAATGTTGAAGCATGATTTTGAACCAGGAAAAGGTCTAGGGATGTTTTTGCAAGGTATAGTTCATCCGGTAAACCTGTATGAGATTTTTGGTACTTTTAGTTTAGGATACGAGCCTACTGTTGAAGATATAACGAAGGCTAAAAAGTGTAAGAAAGAGTTGTGGTCACTTACCAAGCCAATACCGCCACTTCACGAGTCTTTCATCAAATCTAGTGTTGTTGGATCCTCCAAGTTACCTGCTGCAGAATCAATGAATGATGATGATAAAGAGTTAATTGACCTTTTTCAGAATATGTTCATTGAAGATGATATGGTTGAAATTAGGGAAGGTACCAGCAATACAGATATGCAGTTTGTCAGCCCTAATGTCCAGATTAACAATTGGGAGGTCACTCATCTCCCTATTATAAAGGAGTCTTGGTAGTTTGTTTATTTTTCTTACAGTCTTAGTAGTTTGTCTTTTTTTACTCCTGTAATTTAAATCATTCTAGGATTGTAATTTAGAACTTTAAATTTGGTATTTTAGGTTAAAACTCTTTCTATCTATGTTTCTAATAAAGCGTAGTTTCCCTTTGTTTTATTTTTAGTATGATTTTTATTTATTTATTTTCTGTCATACAGTTCTTTCTATGCCTATTCTAATGATATGACATGCATGAAGAATTTTCAACCAGATTTAAAAACCTAGTTTAATTATGAAATAATGAATAAAGAAGTTGAATACGATGAAGGAGAAACATTTGAGGATATAAGCAAAGATTTCAAACAGTTCGAGGATAAGACAAATCCCAATTTGGAAGAAACTGAGGCGATCAATTTAGGAGATCATGAAAATATTAGGGAGACTAAGATAAGTGTACATACTCGACCGCAACAAAAGAAAGCTATAATTGAAGCTTTACATGAGTATAAATACATCTTTGCGTTGTTTTATGATGATATGCCTGGTCTGAGCACTGATTTAGTAGTTCACAAGTTGCCAATTGATCCTGTGTTTCCTCCTGTCAAGCAAAAGCTAAGAAAGCTCAAAACTGACATGAGTGTAAAGATCAAAGAGGAAATCACGAAGCAACTCAAGGCTAAAGTCATTCGAGTGGCCTAATATCTTACTTGGTTGGCAAATATTGTCCCTATTCTAAAGAAGGATGGCAAAGTTCGGATGTGTGTTGATTATCGTGATTTAAATAAAGCAAGTCCGAAAGATAATTTTCTATTTCCCAATATTTATATTTTGTTGGACAATTGTACCAAACATTATATTGCATCTTTTATGGATTGTTATGCGGGGTATCACCAGATCATTATGGATCTAGAAGATATGGAAAAGATATCATTTATTACTCCATGGGGGACATATTGTTATCTAGTCATGCCTTTCGGACTAAAGAATGCTGGGGCAACTTATATGAGGGCAATGACTACAATGTTTCACGACATGATGCACAAAGAGATTGAAGTTTATGTGGACGATGTGATCATTAAATCAAAAGAGCAGTCTGACCATGTCAAAGATTTAAGAAAAGTTTTGAAAGGATTCGAAGGTATGATCTCAAACTTAACCCAGCGAAATATGTATTTGGAGTTCCATCAGGAAAACTCTTGGGGTTTATAGTCAGTTGGCGTGGCATTGAGTTAGATCCTTTAAAAATAAAAGCTATTCAAGATTTACCTTCACCAAAGAACAAAATGGAGGTGATAAGCTTACTTGGAAGGTTGAATTATATCAGTAGATTCATTGATTAACTTATGACAACCTGCGAGCCAATATTCAAATTGTTAAAGAAGAATGCTAAAGTTGAATGGACTGAAGAATGTCAAGAGACATTTGACAGAATTAAGAGATACTTGTCGAATCCACCTATTTTGGTTCCTCCAGAGCCAGGCAGACCCTTAATATTGTACATGTCTATGTTAGACAATTATTTCGACTGTGTATTGGGTCAACATGATGTTACAGGCAGAAAATAACAAGCCATTTACTACCTCAACAAAAAGTTTACCATTTATGAAGTGAAGTACACTCTTCTTGACAAGACGTGTTGCGCCTTAACTTGGGTAGATCAAAAGCTAAAACATTACTTGTCATCTTATACTACTTACCTCATCTCTCGTATGGATCCTTTAAAGTATATTTTCCAGAAGCCTATGCCCACAGGCAAACTCGCGAAATGGCAGATGTTGCTCACATAGTTTGATATTGTCTATGTGACACGAACTGCAATGAAAGCTTAAGATTTAGCGGATCATTTGGCTGAAAATCCTATTGATGAAGAGTATGATCCATTGAAGAAATATTTTCCAGATGAAAAGGTATTATATGTTGATGAGTTTGTTTCTGAAGATTTCCATTCAGGTTGGAAGTTGTTCTTTGATGAAGTGATAATGTAAAAGGAGTGGGGATAGGGGCAGTTCTTATTTCTAAATCAGGACAATGTTATCCTGTAACAGCCCAACTTCGATTCTACTGTATCAATAATATGGCAGAATACGAAGCTTGCATTTTGGGATTGAGATTAGCCATTGACATAGGGGTCCAAGAACTGTTGGTGTTGGGAGATTCAGATTTATTAGTCCACCGAATCCACGGAGATTGGGAGACTCATTCGAAAATCGTACCATATAGAGGTTGTTTGCAAGATCTTTGGCAATGATTTGTATCAATAAAGTTCAAACACATTCCCAAAGCTCATAATGAGATTACTGATGCTTTGGCAATCTTATCTTCGATGCTTTAACATCCTGACAAAACTTATATTGATCATTTACATATACAGATTCATGATCAACATGCATATTGTAATATGGTTGAGGAAGAACTTGATAGGGAGCCTTGGTTCCATGATATCAAAGAATATATTCTGATTGGGAAATATCTTATACATGCTGATGGTGATCAAAAGAGAACCATTCAACGTTTTTCTAGTGAATTGTTCTTAAGTGGAGGAATCTTGTATAAGAGGACTCCTGATTGGGGACTACTGAGGTGTGTAGATGCTAAAGAAGCTTCAAAAATCATGACTGAAGTACATTCTGGGATTTGTGGACCACATATGAGTGGGTATATTTTGGCAAAGAAAATACTCCGAGCAGGTTATTATTGGCTCACCATGGAGTGAGATTCCATCAATTTCGTTCGTAAATGTCATGAATGTCAAGTACATGGGTACTTGATACATTCTCCTTCATCTGAGTTGCATATAATGACTGCTCCATGGCCTTTTGTGGCTTGGGGAATGGACGTAATTGGACCAATTGAACCAAAGGCATCGAATGGACATAGGTTCATCTTTGTAGCCATTGATTATTTCACGAAGTGGGTGGAAGCAGCAACTTTTAAGTCAGTGAACAAGAAAGTGATGGTTAATTTTATTCACTCCAATATCACTTGTCGGTTCGGCATTCCAAAGATAATTGTCATGGATAATGTTGCAAATCTCAATAGCCATCTAATGCAAGAAGTGTGCCAGTAATTTAAGATTATGCATCGGAATTCAACTCCTTATCGTCCAAAGGAAAATGTAGCTGTAGAAGCTGCCAATAAGAATTTTAAAAAAATACTTCACAAGATGGTGCAGGGTTCTTGACAATGGCATAAAAAGTTACCTTTTGTTTTGTTGGGTTATCATACTACAGTTTGGACTTCAATTGGTGCAACTCTTTACTTGTTAGTATATGGAACTAAAGCAGTTATACCTGCAGAGATTGAGATTTCATCTCTTCAAGTAGTTGTGGAAGTTGTAATTGATGATGACCAATGGGTCAAGGCTCGTTTGGAGCAATTAAGCTTGATTGATGAGAAAAGATTAACATTAGTATGTCATGGACAACTATATCAGAAGAGAATGGCACGAGCATATAACAAAAAGGTGCGTCACAGACATTTTGAAGTTGGTTAGTTAGTACTAAGACGCATCGTACCCCATCAGATTGAAGCCAAAGGTAAATTTTCTCCTAATTTGCATGGACCATTCATGGTGAAGAAAGTGTTACCTAATGGCGCGTTATATCTGGTTGATGTAGAAAGAAAAATAGAAGAAATGTCGGTCAATGCTGATGCGGTTAAAAGATATTATGTATGATATTCATGTACAATTATGTTATATATGTTTTGTACTTAAATTTTTAAAGATTTGAAATGATGAAGGCATTTTGTTCTACTATCCGAATAATATATCAACCTTTGTTTACCCCTTTAAGCTTTTATTTTTCTTCGTACCCCTCTTTTGGAATCAAATTAAAGTCAAAAAAATAAAAAAAAAAGTTAAAAAAAAAAATCAAAATCAAACGAGAGAATGATGTTTCCTAAACTACATTTGACCTGATTCTTGCTATGACAAGATATGTAGGCAGCCCTTCTCCGGGGTTCGATCTAACCAGAAGAAAATTCAAATTATCCAGAATGAAATGAAACTGGAGCAAAAATTTATTTTCTTAAAAAAATCGATTCCAAAAGTTGTATGTTTCACCCAATGTTATATAAATTTTTAAGCCTCATGCCGACCTTTCTTTCTAACCCTATCCAAAAAGTCAAGTTACAATCAAAGAAAGACCTTGAAATCAATCTTTGAGAATATCAAGGCTAAACATGTTATGAGTACATGATATTTCATATTTTGGGTGTTTATTTTTTAAAAAAAAGGGATGAAAAAATGAAAATGAGAGAGTCTTATTGGTGAAAACCCTTTCGGGCACCATAAGACGACTGTGAGTTGAGACAGAAATGAAAAGGATATAAGCTCGTTGGTAAAAATTCATTGAGGTGCCACTAGCTGAAGAAAGGTTGTTATCAAGAAGGAACAAGTTCAAGATTGACTTAATTTCAATCTCAATAAGTGGACAAAAGTTGTGATGATTGGTGTGGGTAGATCTGGTTGTTTGATTCATAATGCATGTCATAATCACCAGAATCGGTTTCCACATTCAGATAAGTTTTCTCTTTGTTTTGAAAAAGAAATGCCTATTGTCTTTTTCTTTTTGTTTTATTTTTATTTTTTATTTTTTATGTCCTTGTCATCAAATGAAAAATTTTTGTTGTCTTTTGAGTCAACTTCACGTCAGGTCGAGTGAGAAAGGACTCCAAACTTGCTACCAACTCCTTTAAGGGTACAAAGTAAGACAAAGGGTCGACGCACAGAGATAACGTTTCAAAGTAAAAGTAAGGTACTCAAGATGATTGTGATTTGACCATTTTAAACTCATGAAAATCTCAAAAGCATCATATAATAGAAATATGATTTGAGTTGAGGATCTCAGTAGTCAGAATTTTGAGTCAGAAGTATGACAATTCAATGAATATTATCATGGAATGAAAAGGATTTGAGCATGAAAAGTGCAAGAACAGTCAGTGCAAGAGCCAAAAACACAAACCAACCACCACATATTTTAAAACTCACAATTTTTCTTTGTATGGAACAGAGATGAAATAATTGCTTTCAGATAAAGGATGGGATTTCACACTTCTCTCAATACAAGAAGCATGGTTGCAAAATCCGATACTGGATCTCGGTCATGGTAAACTTTATTCTTTCCGAGGTATATTAAGATCCAGTGACACATAAATTTTTCCAATACAAACTGGGGCAAAAATTTTATGTGTGTTGTATGAAATTTATTTTTTTTGCTCAAGATCCTCCTGAAGAATGGGAATTTATTTTATGCTCAGGACCCTCCTGAAAAATGGGATTTTATTTTTATGTCCGGGATCCTCCTGAAGAATGAGAATTTACTTTTTGCTTAGGGCCCTCCTGAAGAATAGGAATTTACTTTTTGCTCAGGACCCTCCTGAAGAATGAAAATTTATTCTATATTCAGGACCCTCCAGAAGAATGGGATGCTATTTTTTTTATTTGTTTCACTATTTGCTTTGAGTCTAGGAGCCCGCCTGAAGAACAGGGTAAAGAAAAAGGAAATTCAGGAGCCTGCCTAAAGAACAGAGTGAAGAAAAAGAAAATTCAGGAGACCGCCTGAAGAACAGGGTAAAGAAAAAAGAAATACAGGAGCCCTCCTGAAGAACAGGGTGAAGAAATTGCAAATCCAGGAGCCCGCCTGAAGAACAGGGTGAAGAAATTGTAAGACCAGGAGCCCGCCTGAAGAACAGGGTGAAGAAAAGGAAGTCCAGGAGCCTGCCTAAAGAATAGGGTGAATTTTCAAGTTCAAGTCATGAAGATTTGAATCAAGATTCTAGAGATTGCAATTTTTACTTGTATTTTTCATTTTTGATTTTTATTAGTCAGTTGAATGTAAAAGCAGAAGTCGTCAATCAGAAATTCGATGAAATCTCACTCGACTTTAACTATTTCTCTCTCCATATTACTTTTGAACTACTCGTGACCTGATTCCCTTATAACCCGGGATAGGTAGGATGTCCAAAAACAGGACTCGGTCATAATTTTTTTTAATTTTATTTTTATTTTTATATTTACCTTTCAAATAATTGGAGGTTCAAAAATTGTATTTTGTCTACTTATTTGTATGAAAACTCTTCGAGATTCCACACAAAGAGGGGCAAAAATGTAGACAGGTGATTTTTGATCATCCTCGAGTTTTAGCTTATTTTCGATATTAGATATTTATACTTGGTATAATATTATGTAATTTCTTATTTTATTTTTGATTAAGTTTTAGTTAAAAAAAAAGAAATAAATAAATAAAGTTAATTTTGAGATTTTTTATTTTTATTTTTATACTAATAATACAAAAATACAAAATATATGTATATTATTTATTCTAAATTTAATGAATAAATTAGTAATTTTAATACTATTTTATTATATTTATTTTGACTATTTATAAATTGTTATTATGCTAAATAAAAATTAATTAATTATTATTATATTTATTATTATTATATATATATTATTATTTATTTATCTTTAATTATACTTATTATTATTATCTTCTATTAAATAATAAATAAAAATAATAATATAAATAAAAAATAAAATAATCATTCAAATTTTAAAATCCTTTCGATGTCTATGATTGTTCCCACCCCAATTTTCCCCTCAAAGTCCTATATTTAAGGACTTTTCTTTACCCTTAACGTGGATTCTACAGATTCATCATCAAATAGAAACATTATCAGAACCAGATGTTGAGAGTAAAAAGGGCAGAGCGTAAAAGATCAGAAAAGCAAAAGAGAAAGTGTGAAGTTGAAGTTTAATATTCCGCTTAAGATTGTCGTTAACGACGTTTGGGATTTCACTTTAATATATTAACAGGTTCTATTTCAATTTTGTACTATTTATATTACAATTTTTCTGTGAAAAATATGAAATTGAATGTTAAAGTGATTTTGAACATTGGTTAGCATTCACGATATAGAATATGTATATATTTGTATGCAATATGTTGAATGCTTAAATACTGTATATAATTATTGTTTACTAAAAAAAAATGAATTCACTGTTTACATTATTCATACAATTCACATTTTTTTATCGACGTTGTACACATACGCAGATATTGATACAAACACAGAAATAGCGAAAGAGAGTGAACAGAGCAAGAAAAATCGAGACAAAAATCAATGAATAAAAAAATGGCCAAACAGTTTTCTTCTCACTCTTTTTGGTGAAAAGTTTCGTAGGAGTCGTCCTTAGCCATGGAATCTGGCGTCACGTTCCCTCCTCTTTCCTTACCACTGCTAGCCAACAGAATGACGGCGCCATCGCGCCGATCTCCGTTTCCCCTTTTCCCATTCAGATCCATCGGTGAAGCCCCATGGCTGTCGTCCTTCTCCCTTTCCCGGTGACCATTGCTACGTCACCATTTCCCTTTTCTCGTCACCCCAAAATCGGTAACCACCAACAATAACGCCAGCGACCTCTCATTTTTCCCTTTCTCGCCCAATCAATCCACCAACCGGCCAGATCTTGCTGGAATTAATGCCACAACAGCGACAATATATCCAGCGGCGAATCAGTCTCGTCGCCATACCGTCGTATCCCTCTCCCCTTTCCCGTCGCCCTTTCTCTATCTCCGTCTAGACCCATCGGCGAATCAGCCTTGCCATCATTCCCATCGCTGGAAAACAGTTGCCAACGAAAAAATACGCTGCTGCCAAATTCATAATCTCATTTTTTAAGAAATAAGAATAAAAATATTTTGTCAAAATGGATATGCCTATATATGTGATTAGTATAAACATATTGAAATTTCTTTTTAAAACATTAAATATCAAAGTTTCACTTTAATTGTATTATTTAATATTTTCTTTTAATATGATTACATTAACTTTTATCCGGTGTCATTTAAATATATTTTATTGTTATTATTTATTTTATTTTATTTTATTCCTCATTATTAATAATAATTTATAATTATTTATTTATTAAATTAATTGACCTCTTCAATTGAATTTTGTTTTAATTCATTATTAAGATTAAATATTATTTCGAATAAATAAAATTGTTGCGAATTTATAATCGTTTAACCGATGTTTTAATGCTAGGTAATTTTTAAAACATTTTAAATATTCGTCTCAATTAAAGAATGTGGCTTACGCATCTTTTTTGAGACATTTTACAATTTAAGGATGCAAAAATGTACATTGGCAAAATATTTTTTTAAAATTAACTTTTCACTGATTTATTTAATATGAGATGTGTAGATAACGTTTTCGATATAATTAAAATGAGCGAATTTAGGTTCTAACACAATTTATCAAAATAATTTAAGTTAAGATAAGTCAATAAAAGCGATTGTGCTAGAACCACGGGACTCGAGGGGTGCCTCACACCTTCCCCTCGGTCAACAAAATTCCTTACCCATTTTCTATTTTCGCAAACCAAATAAGAGTCATTTCCTTTTGATTAAGGATTAAAAAAAGGTGACTTGGAACACCAAAACTCAATTTCAAGTGGCGACTCTGATAAATATAATCCCTACTCAATATTGTCACTTTAATTGAAAAAATCCTTCTACTTCGATCCTTTGAGCGAAAAAGGGTTGTGACAATACCATAATTTTTCTGAGCTTCTGCATAATTCATATCATGAGTACCTACACATATTTCTTCCTCAAAAGGTTGACTAACCGATACTGGAGGCACACAGGTATATCTAGTATTTGAACTACCTCTACCATAACCGCCACCAATTCATTTTTAACTACCCCTACTACTTCCGTAATAAATTTTTTTGTCATTTTTACCAATGTTTCTTAATTTATCCATATTATAAATTAAACTAAAAAATATTTAAAATATACAAAAATAATAAAAATAAATATTCAACAATTAATATACTAATTAAAAATTAAAAGTAAGAGATGGAATGACAATACCAAACTTTAGAAGTATCCGAAAGTTGCAACTTTAGAAAACTTTCATTTGATAGTTGTAATTGCACAATTAAAAAATAAAATTGAGCACTTTAGGAGATAATTAGAATATTTGAGAGAGATTAAGAGAATGCGAATGTGTGAAAATGATTTGAAATTATAGGGTATTTATAGAAAAAAAATTGAATTAAAAAAATTAATTAATTGGAAAATGGGCCAATTGGTCGTTGGAGCCACAACGGCATTATAGTCGTTGGGCCTCAACAGTCCAATTTGGCACCAAAGTCCAAGTTAGTCAAAATTAAAAAAAATTATATAATCGGGCTGGGCCGAGTAACCGGTGGCCCTGGTTCGAATTTTGAAGTGGGTCGGTCCATCGGGTCTGTCAACGTAGATGGCCCAGCCCAGGACCGAAAGCCCAGTAGCCCAGAGGCCCACCAGGCCAGGTGCAAATCGGGTCGGGCTTATCGGGCCAACCCGGCCCAGTTGATAGGTTTACATCCACTTTCGACTCTATAATACCTTTCATGTCCACCTTTGGATTCTAAAATGCCCTTTATTTAACAGCTTCAATATTAAATAATAAAAAATTCATTAATGATGCGTCAACTTTCCATTAGTCCCTATTTAATTAATTAAAAATTTAAAAAAACTCACCCACCCCATTCATTAACCTATTACCCAACCCACCCCAACTATTCTTGAGAGTTCCATTCTGTCACATTTTTTATGTTTCTGTTGCTGCTAGTTCATATTTGCACCAGTTATGCTTCCAATAACAATGACTGAGTTAAGGATACAGTCTAATTAAAAAATAAGAATATTCCCTTAATTCCATGGCTACTTCATTCATACCTGCAACAACTATCCCCTGCAATTATATTGAAATATGTGAATGACTTAAGTTTGCGGCAACTTGATTTCATCATTTTCAGCTCTTGTTTTGCGGAGTCCAGTTTACTGTTTTAACATAACCTATGGTTAAAGAATAGGACGGGGTGGGTAAAGAATGGGGGCGAGTGTGGGGTTTTAATTTTTTAAAATAATTAAATGTGAATCAGTGACAAGTTGACATATCATCAATGAAATTTTTTTATTATTATTTAATATTGGAGTTATTAAATAAAAGGCATTTTAGAGCCTAAAGTGAATGTGAATGGCATTACAGAGCCGAGATAAAAGACATTTTAGGCTCTTTTCCGTTATTTTCCAGCGCATTACATTAATTATCAACATCTAAACCATTTATGCATGTATATTACTTACTTTGTCATAATTGGTTATGCACCCAATTCCACCATTTTTTTATTCCACTTAATTTTAGTAATTTTTTTTTAGACGACTAGCTATTTTTATATATCATACGTTTGTGTAAAGAGAATATAGCTCTCTAGTTAAAACAACTGTTTTGGCTGGCAAAGATATGCTGGGTGACATCATGAATATTTTATTCAAACAAGCTAGAACCATCTATCAAACACACCAACCAAAATGGAAGAAAAAGAAAAGAATGTTGATCAGGCCGGGATTGTACAATAAATCGAATAGATTACAATACTAAACTCAAATATATAGTGGAAGCATATATGCTGATTGGATCCTCCAAAAGCTATAATTGGAAAGATGCATACATGTTTTCGGAGGATCCTATCAAAATAACTTGAAGGCTGAAACAATGAAACAATAATTCTAAATTGAAATTCTTGTTCGTCATAGAAAATTGTCTTCTAAGTTGTCGAAAAGATCCCAATGTATTGGACTACCTATCCAATTCTGGAAAGGATCTTCAACTCCTGGATTATACATGTCCAATGTGTGTGAATTTTGGAATATTTCACTTGATGACCCCATATCCAAACTCTCATTTAAGCTGGAACTAGATGTTGAATTTTGAATATTTTGCTGCTCTCGTGGATAATCTAAAGTTTTTTCTGCTAGTTCCTTCACATTCTCATCAATCTCTACAGAAACTTGTTGCTTAATATCATCATTCTGTTCAATGGGCTTGTGAGTTAGAGGGTCTATGCCAAGAAATTTTAGCTTCTTTTTAATCCTTGTATTCCAATGATTCTTGATCTCATTGTCTGTACGTCCTGGAAAATGCGCTGCTATTTTCGACCACCTGTTATTAAAAAAATAAAGTTACTCTATTAGATCACTTTAAATATAATTGTTAACCAGCAAATAATGCAAGTCACATTCTTAAATTAATATTTACTAATATATATACCTATTGCCAAGATGAGAATGAAGCTTAATGATTATATCTTCCTCTGCTTCAGTGAGTGCTCCTCTTTTGAGGTCTGGCCTCAGATAATTTATCCATCTTAATCTACAGCTCTTCCCACATCTCATTAGCCCTTCAAATACCATTAATTATATTCCGTCATAATAATGCTCAGCACATTCTAACAGCTTTTAATTTGTTTTTTAAAAAATTCTCTCCACAATGTCAAGATATATAGAAAATCCAAATATTTATGTTACATAGAGCCAGATAACATTAGATGAATTGTTTAGTTTGTGTATATGTCGGGTGTAGGTAAGTTATTTTCAGAATTAAGCACTACCCTACTATATGAGAAGACTAGAGTAAAAATGGCAAACATTTACACACAACATGTATCTATTCTAAATGATTTAACATAATACATGTCTTTCTTCTTAACCATCAAGAAATCCGCAGTAACTATCTTTTGATACATACCAGGTAAACCCATTTATATGCAATAACTTTCAAACCACGTAAGAGACATAAATCATACTAGATTGTGCGACAAGACTGAACTTTTATCAGCACAGAGTGTTTGATTTAATTTGTTACCTGCTAATTTTGGTACAAGACGCCAACATTGTATACCATTGTTGAGAATGAAGTTCATAAGCTTATGATCTTCTTCAATTGTCCAAGGACCTCTTTTCAATCCTATCTTGTCACAACAAGGTTGTCTTCCCATTTTTTTGCTACACAAAAACAAACCTAAAATTGAAGAAGTTTCAACCAACAAATTAATTAAATTTGGAATCAGCAGCCAAAATGCAGCTTATAAACAAAAGCAAAGATTCTGCCAACTCATATACATATTGAAATACCATTTCTTTTATGAGCACTCATAATTGAGCAAGAAAGAATCAACCTTAGTTATTAACAATCATATTGTCTGCTTTCCTTATCATTGCCAACAAGACCATTTGCAATTAACAATATGAAGAAACAGACGTGACTTCTTGTCGTTGACATGTTTTTATATATCTACACGATGTTTTCTCCAATTGAATTTTGCAAAAAGTAAAACATTTTATATTTCTCAAAAGATTCTTATGGTTGCCTTTCAGCTGGTTTAGTTACATTTATGGGAGGGAAGTCCTTTTCTTCTCCTCCTTTTTTTTTTTAATTCAAGTAGTTTATTTTATTTAATTTTTAATTAATTATTTGAAGCTTTTTGATTCTATTAAAGGCCAAGGTGTACGACTTTATTTAATTTTTCTTTATCTTATCCCGTGCATCAAATCTCTATGTGATTCATTTTCTCAATATTTTTTAGTACAATTTGCACCAAATAGGAGTATTATTATAATTTCATTAGCCAAATATTGAACGCCTATTAAACCCATCATTCTATGTTCCTTCTCATTATTTTTTGTTGACAACTTCAATTTTCCTGATTGCCAATTGGGTTTATTAACTATATTAATCTCCAACAATTAACTAGAATTAATATGCTGCCTTAGATAAACCATCTAATAAGTACATCAATTATTTAAGGCTCTTAATTAAGTTCTATCCACTAGCAGGCTGCAGGCAGTGCAAAAAAATATATTTATGCATCACTAAAAAAAAAAATGGACAGAAGGACTGTTATTTCTATTTTCCAAGTTACCATATAACACATTCAAAAATTACATCTCTTGTTTTTCACTTTAATCTAACGGTGGACGAAAACCTGCTTACGGCAGGGGCAGACCCGGGGAGGGTGGGAGGGTCCCAAGGGTTCATTCATACTATCCTCGCCAAAAGATTACAGTTATATACAACGTCAACATTAGTACGCCATTTTATTTATATATAACATAAAATAAAAATTGAATTCCTTTAGCTATTTATTTTCATTTATACACGCTATCAAAATTACATTATTACAACTATACCATAAGTGTTATAAATGTATTTACATTATAGTGAATGTATCAAGATCTAATAAGATCTAATTGATATCTATCAGGATATGACGTATCTGTCTTTTAGTCAAAAACTATAAGTATTTTCCCTTATAAATAGAAGGTTTTATTCATGGTATATGATCTCTCTTCCCTAAAGAGAAATAAAGAATTACTCTCTCTTCTCTCTCTGTTTTTCTTCTTTATTCTTAGTTATTTTATAACACGTTATCACGAGACTCTGTCAAACAAGGTGAGATTATTAATCTAAAGGTATTATTTTATAACACGACTCTGCCGAGACAAGGTGAGATTAATAATCTAAAGGTAATTTCAAGGTTAATAATAAAAATAATTGGTTTGGAACCATTTATGTTTAAATTTATTCCTCAAGAACAATATTGTTAAAAGGGATGATAATATGTTGGGTTCAAGTCCCATCGATTTATGCCTAAGAAACCTTTATATGGATAAGACGTTGAGTTTGAATCTCAATGCACCATATTGATGATATTATGATGATTAAGGCAAAATAATGAGTATTTGGTGAAACATGTCCCATTAAATATGCTTCATTCCTTGAATTGAATGTGGTAGCAATAAATCACATGTATGTCTCAATTTGCTTTTGTAGTAGCTATCAGAATTTGATACACTTAAGGCATGATTATATTTCATTTATGGGGAATGAGAAGCTTATTAATGTCAACATGCATTTGATTGTGATGGTATCACAATTCACCTCCGAAAGAGGCTGAATAATTGAGAAAAGTTATTTTGATATCTGCTTCTGAAGTAGTAAATCTGAAATTTATTCATGTAATAGTAAATCAAAAATTTACTAAAGAAAAAAGGTACATGTCATGGTAACCTTGGAGTTTACTGGTATAAAAGTTTATAAATTGATATGAACGATTGTGACATCCCAAAGATGTGCATACTGAGTATGTAACATATATTAAAGAATTAGAAAATTCTTCATTACTTGTAATGTTGCTTGTTCTCAAAATAAATTGGTTGGACCAATTAATATTGGGATTGGATCCCTTAAAATCTATAAAGTATAAAAGATGAATATGGGTTCGTTCACCTATCATGTGATATGTTGAAAAGATGCATCAATAAGATGATCACATGTACATTCATTGTCAACCTACGTTTGACATTCATAAAGTTGCTTGCTCAATAAAATTGAGTTAAGAACATAATTTTCAGATAGAGTAATCAAGACAATTCATCTTGATGATGATGATTTGGCATTGAATGCCTTCGATAAATAGCTAAACCATTACTCATGAGAACAAAGCTTCATATGTTGGTCTGAAATATGATATGTTGCATACAATAGCACTTGTATGCATTAGACCAATAAATTTTGATTATTTCTTCCCTCTCAATTGGTTCAAAGTCGGGAACCAACTATTTCATCTAATAATTTTAATGTGCGGTATACGATTAATGAATATACCATCATGCACAAAGATGAGGATATATGTTATTTTTTCTAACATAAGGGGAAGATTATAAACAGCTATGAAATATGTTAGGAATTATCATCAGATCCTCATTTAAAAGATAATTCAAGTCGAATGCCGAACGCATCTCATATTTAAGATGCAAGTGCTCTTATTTTGTGTTTATAAGGGATAAAGTCTACGCATATATGACGCATGGTAGACTAATCGGTTCCAAATGAAATAATTCTTGAAAAATAAGGAGCAAATAATCATAATAAGAAGACAATGTGCACTTGAAGAGCCTACGACATAACACTTCATGAAACCTTATGAGAGGTTCAGGTACCTAAAAATAACAAAGTGATAAGATCTCAAAATATTATGTCACATTGTGAATCGATACAAAACGATATATCATTGATGCTATCTTTGATACAATATTGACGCAATATTGTGAGAGATTATGAGGATCTTAATTCTACGTTTATTTAAGCATACTGACGTAGAAATATTTATCAAGTGACCTGAAAGGGTGCATTTTGGTAAGCATAAAACTTATTTGATTTGTTGTCCAGACACTTGAAGATGTCATATTTGACATGTTGATATTGTCACTTGACAATAATCTATATGAAAATTCCTAGAGGATTCAAAATGTCTGAAGCATATAAAGTTTCTAGGAAACTTGTTTATTATCCTTATAGGGGATAAATTAATGGTTTGAAAATCATTGAAACTCTTGGAGAGTTTTCAAAAGCAATAAGATTATTTGCTGAAATGCGAAACATGCCTAATTGGACTGGTCCTGAAGTACCATATTTTAGTCCAATTGGTGTACTAATGTATCTTGCAAATACTACAAGGCTTGATATAGCCTTTTCAGTTAATTTGTTAGCAAGATATGGTTATGCTCCTAGTAGGAGGCATCAAAATGAGATCAAACACATGATTTTATTTTATTCTAAAGCTTGCAGTCTCGATCTTGTTGGCTATGCTGATGCTGGGTACTTATCTGACCCGAATAAAGTTTGATCTCAAATAGGTTATGTGTTCATATGTGAGGGGTACTGTCATATCTTGGAGATATACAAAGCAGTCTATCTAGCCACCTCATCGAATCATGTTTAGATAATAGCTATTCATGTAACAAGCCGAGAATGTGTATGGTTGAGGTCCATGATACATCACATTCGAGAATAATGTGGTTTGAAATGTGATAATGTGCCCACAATTTTATATGGAGATAATTCAACATGCATAGCACATCTTAAGGGAGGATTCATAAAAAGAGATAGAACGAAGCACACTTCATCAAAGTTTTTCTATATACATGAGCTACAAAAGAATGGTGATATTAACGTGCAATAAATTCGTTCGAGTGACAATGTGACTGATTTATTCACCAAGTCTCCTCCAATTGTAACTTTCAAAAAGATGATGCACAAGATCAGGTCGCAAAGTCTTAGGGATGTTCTCATCAGGGGGAGCAAATACGCGTTGTACTCTTTTTTCCTTTCAAGGTTTTGTCCCACTGGATTTTCCTTGTAAGGTTTTTAATGAGGCAACCGAAATGCGTATTATTAGAGATGTGTACTCTTTTCCTTCACTGGATTTTTTTCACACCGGATTTTTCTAGTAAGGTTTTAACGAGGCATATTATCTATCTGAATATTCAAGGGGGAGTGTTATAAATGTATTTACATTATAGTGAATGTCTATCAAGATCTAATAAGATCTAGTTTATATCTATCAGGATTTGAAGTATCTGTCTTTTAGTCAGAAACTAGGAGTATTTTTCCTATAAATAGAAGATTTTATTCATTGTATTCTCAATCTGATGATCTCTCATTCCTAAAGAGAAATAAAAAATTAATCCCTTCTCTCTCTACTCTTCTTCTTTATTCTTAGTTATTTTATAACAATAAGTTATTATTATTTTAATTATATTTGAATCTTGAAAGTTATGACTCTAGCACTTAATTACGAACTTAAACTCTTTATTTAATTGCAAAGGCAAGAAGAAGTAGCTGGTATGCATATACTAAACAAAAAAGTATAGTTGTATGGAGATATTATTGTCTGAAAGAGATTTAGACGGCTCTAATTCAAGTACACATTCAGGTTTTCTGAATAATGGGTTCAATGAATTTGTAGTTTTCAAACTGTTCATGGACCATGCTTTATTTCTTTTTAATTTTACAAAGCAAAAAATCGAATATTAATTGAGATGGTTTAACTAAAGACAAAATAAAATAATATTGCATTCATAATATCGACCTCGATATACATGTTATAAATGTATTTAAATTATAGTGAATATCTATCAAGAATATAGATAAGATCTAATAAGATCTAGTTGATATCTATCAGTATTTGAAGTATCTAGGAATAAATTTTCACTATAAATAGAAGGGCTTCCTTCATTGTAAATTCATCTCAAGGATCTTCTTATTCATCCCTCAACAAAAATAAGAATTATTATTTATTCTTTCTCTACTCTTCTTCTTTATTCTTAGTTATTTCATAACATGTTATCAGCACGAGATTCTACTATCTGTCTATCTGAGTTTAATTTATAATACAAGGTTACATACGGTAAGAAATTATTTAGCCGTAAGGCTTGTTTTATTAAGAAGTTACATGTGTTCTTGAAATACCGTGATGAAACACTTCATAAATTGACACTAATATCACCAGCATATGTAAGGCCACTACTGTTGCTTCTTTTAAAATTAATATCTAATTTTTTTTAAAAGAAAAGTTGATGCTAATTCATGCATTTTTAGTTGTGCAATTGATTCGTATGACTTTTGTAAGTACTGATAATTTTATTACTAGATCACTGTACATTAACTCAATAGCAGTATTGTAAACTTATGTTAGTGTATGTTAAAGAACTTAAGTTTGTCTTCCTTATATTTGTTTTTGAAGAATAGCATTGTTAAAAAGTATGATGATGGATTCAAGCCTTATCTCATTAGCATTGTTAAAAAGTATGATGATGGATTCAAGTCTTATCTCATTAATAGGGAAAGACATCGGGTTAGAGCTCGATGTACTATGATGATAAAATGTTGGATTCAAGTCCAATCGATTTATGAGCCTAAGAAGTCTTTATATGGATAAAACGTTGAGTTTGAATCTCAATGCACCATGTTGATGATATAATGATGGCTAAGACAAAATAATGTGTATTTTATGAAAAGTCATGAAACATGTTTCATTGAATATGGTCCGTTCCCTGAAGCGAATATGGTAGCAGTGCATAATATGTCTGGAAAAAAAACAAGCGATTGAATGTACGAATATAAGCATGGAGAGACAATATGATAATGAACACGCTTATTATGATTATAAGATATGCTAGAGAAAAATTCTCTATATCATATGTATGCCTCGATTTGCTCCTGAAGTAGCAAAATCTTGAAAGAGGTTATAAGATATCATAATTTGATAGGCTTACACACTATTATATTTCATTCCCGAAGAATGAGAAGCTTATTAATGCAAACGTGCACTTGATTGTGATGGTATCACAACCTACCTCCGAAAGAGGAAGAAGTAAATCTGAAATTTATTCATGTAATAATAAATCTGAAATTTACTAAATCAAAAGGTGCATGTCATGGTAAACTTGGAATTTGCTAGAATAAAAATTCATGAGTTGACATGAACTTGCAACATCCCAAAGATGTGCATATTGAATATTAAACATCTATTGAAGAACTAGAAAATTCTTCATGAACTTTTAATGTTGCTTGTTGTCAAGATAAGTTGATTGGATCAACTAATATTGGGATTGGATCCCTTTAAATCTGAAAAGTATAAAAGGTGAATAAGGGCCCATTCACTTATCATGTGATATCGTGAAAAGATGCATCAATAAGATGATCACATGTACATTTATTGTCAACTTGCAATTTGACATTCATAAAGTTGTTTCCTCAATAAAATTGAGTTAAGAGCATAACTTTCAAATTGTGTAATCAAGACAATCTTGATGATGATGGTTTAGCATTGAATGTCTTCGATAAATAGCTAAACCATTGCTAAGGAGAACAAAGCTTCATGTGTTGATCTGAAATATGATATGTTGTATACAATAGCACTTGTATGCATTATATCAATAAATTATGTTTATTTCTTCCCTCTCAATTGGTTCAAGGTCAAGAACCAACTATTCCATCTAATAGTTTTGATATGCGGTATACAATTAATGAATATACCAAGATGCACAAAGATGGATTCCTCAAAGAAGATGGAAGATGTATGTTAGTTTTCCCAACATAAGGGAAAAATTATAAATAGCTATGAAATATGTTAGGAATTATCATCAGATCCTCATTCATAAGATAATTCAAGTCAAATGCCGAAAGCATCTTATATTTAAGCTGCAAGTGCTCCTCTATGCATGCGTGAAGCGTGGTAGATCAATCGGTTCCAAATTAAATGATCCTTGAAAATGATAAGGAGCAAATAATCGTAATAAGAAGACAATGTGCTCTTAAAGAGCTTGCAACATAACACTTCATGAAACCTTATGAAAGGTTCAGGTACCTGAAAATAATGAAATGATGAGATCTCAAAATGTTATGTCACATGGTGAACCGATATGAAATGATATATCATTAATATATTTGATACAATATTGACGTAATATTGTAAAAGATTATGAAGATCTGAATTCTACGTTTATTTAAGCATGCTAACGTAGAAACATTTATCAAGTGACATGAAAGGATGCATCTTGGTAAGTATAAAACTTATTTGATTTGCAGTTCAAACATTTGAAGATGTCACACATGAAATGCTGAATATTGTCACTTGACAAAATTTATATGAAAATTTTCTAAGGATTCAAAATGTTTGAAGCATATAAAAGTTCCTGGGAAACTTATTTATAATCCTTATATTGTATAAGCTTACAACTTAAAAATTATTGAAACTCTTGGAATGTTTTTAAAAGCAATAGATTATTTGCTGAAATGAAAAATATACCAATTTGAATTGGTTATGAAGTACCATATCTTAGTGCAATTGGTGCACTCATGTATCTTGCAAATACTACCAGACCTATAGTTTTTTTGGTTAATTTATTAGTAAGGTATAGTTCTGCTCCTGCTATGAGACATCAAAATGGGATCAAACATATGATCTTATTTTCTAAAGATTGTAGTACCGATGTTATTGGTCATGATGATGTTGGGTACTTATCTGACCCATATAAATCTCGGTCTCAAACAGTCTATGTGTTCATATATGGTGGTACTGTCATATCTTGGAGATATATAAAGTAGTCTATCGTAGCCACTTCATCAAATCATGCTGAGATAATAGCTATTCATGAAGCAAGCCGAGAATGTGTGTGGTTGAGGTTCATGATACATCTCATTTGAGAAAAATATGATTTGAAATATGATAAAATATTCATGATTTTATATGAAGATAATGCAGAATGGATAGCACAACTTAAGGAAGGATTCATAAAAGGAGATAGAATAAAACACATTTCGCCAAAGCTCTTCTATACATATGAGCTCTAAAAGAATGGTGATATTAATGTACGACAGATTCGTTCAAGTGACAATGTGACTGATTTAATCACCAAGTCTCTTCCAACTGCAACATTTAAGAAGATGGTGTACAAGATCGGGATGCAAAAGCTCAAGGATATTCTCATTAGGAGGAGTTAATACGCGTTGTACTCGTTTTCCTTTCAAGGTTTTGTCCCACTGGGTTTTCCTTGTAAGGTTTTTAATGAGACAACCTATATGCGTATTGTTATAGATGTTTACTCTTTTTTCTTTACTAGATTTTTTTCCCAATGGGTTTTTTCTAGTAAGGTTTTAACAAGGCACATTATCTATCAATTAGACATTCAAGGGGAAGTGTTATAAATGTATTTTCATTATAGTGAATGTCTATCAAGAATATAGATATGATCTAGTTGATATCTATCGGGATTTGAAGTATCTTCTTTTAGTGAGAAATTAGGAGTAAAATTCCCCTATAAATAGAAGGGTTTCCTTCATTGTAAATCACATAAGAATCCTCTTATTCATCCATCAAGAGAAATAAGAATTACTATCTATTCTCTCTCTAATCTTCTCCTTTAATTCTTAGTTATTTTATAACAATACATTTTTTTTTTGTTTTATCATCACTTGCATTATACATTATTATTATTAGTATATATTGCAATGAATTTTCATATCGATGTATTTTGATCTGTTATAACTAAATATATGTTTTACTTTTTAGGTTACCAATTTCGTGTATTATTGAACATTTACATAATTATGAACTAATTGCGTAAATTATTCAACTTAAACTGTTTGTGCTTTTTAATGAGACTAATTTAGATATACGCGCTTTGCGCGTATACTTATTCAATGAATAATGAATATATGACTAATAAATAAATAGTATTAAATAATGTGTTTAATTTATTAGATTAAAAAAGGAAAATTATTTTTTTAAAAATAAATAATGTTAATCATATTAATCTAGATAAATAAAGAAAAAAATCAATGTCATACCAAAATTCTCAAACAAATAATACAAACACTTAAAAGGATAAATTATAAAGTAAAATATTGATGAAAAACATATATATGTTTAATTCTATCTTTTATCAACTCATAAATTTTTCCTTCACTCACAAAAATATCATAATCAATTTGAAATACCATAAAAGAAATTAAAATAGTAAGGTTTCAAAATCCTATATATTACGAAAATATAAATAACAGTTTTATTCAATACAAAATCTATTTTTAAGGAATTAAAAATTCATTAATATTATTTCGGTAAAGAAATTTTGTAATTTATTTTAGTGTATGGATATATAAATTATTTCTAGGCTCATACCTAGAAACCGGCTACAAAACTTTTTTTATCAGTAATGACATAAATATAATAACACTAGTTTAGAATACATGTGTTGCACGTGTATCAAGTATTAATAAAAAATAAATTATTGTGTGTACTTTATTTTATTAATTAAGTGCAACAATTTTAAAAATACAATGCACAAATTTAAAGATAAAAAAGGTGTAGTTAATTGAAGAGGAACATGATATATGAACGTCACGCTTATAATTAAGGAGCAAAATTAGATGTAGCAAAAATATATTTCCCATTTAAGTTTATTCAATGTAATCTTTTCTATAAGTTTAGATGTTCTGAATTAATGACAACCAGAGTTTATACATTTTTAAATGGTATTTAGTCATTATATTTATTTTGTAAGTCTAAAAGTACTTTGTTCTTAACGAAAAATTATTTTTATTCACCAAATTGTACATTTTATCAAACTGAGGGTGTATTATTCATTTTTATTAATAAAAACATATAAAAATATGACTTGCATGTATTTTAATTTTCACGTGTGCTATAAGATAAGATATTACAATACATTTTTTGTTAATAATACTCAAAAAATCAAGCCAAATTTTTATTGTTGAGTATTTATAGTGCAGAAAAATCAAATATAATAAATTAACATAAAATACCAACATGAACCAAAATAAATAAAAGAATAAGAAATGACAACATATAAAAATAAAAATTTAAGATCCCTTTGAGAAATACAAAATATAAATATTTCTTAGGTCTGCCTCTTCCTCTCCACATATGTGCCACTGCCAACCATTTACACTCCTCATTGAGGTTGACTTGAGACTTAAGCTTTACTTCCAAATGGATTTTAGGTGCAACATCACTGAATTTACATTACAATATTCAGTCTTAGTCGTCTCAACCTAAATCTTAAATTCATATCTCTTATACTTAAAAGTAAATATATAATAATCGTAATGACCTTAGTTTTTTCATCTATTTCAATCTTTCTTGATCCAGGCAATATTACTTGATGATATAGTTATCACAAAAATTAAAGGACTGCAAGCCATTTTCTTTAGTTCATAAAATTTGGTGTAAGATAATAATTGGACTTGAATTTACTTGTGATTAACGGATTAAAATCTAACAATAAACTTAACAATACTTTGGTTATCTAATGTTTGTTTCAATTTTTGTATGACAAAACATTTTTATGATTTTCCTCATACAAACACTACTTTCTTATATATTTGTTTAACAAAGTCTCTTAGTACAAATCAAAACAAATAACATTCATATTTTTTTATATCAATGTATGTGCATATAGTATAAAACATATACTTTTTTAAAATTTAAAATCAGCTTCATTCAATTCCTTATCAACAATATCTTAAGAAAAATTTTGAAACATTATAAATATTTAAATTTCAGATTATTAGTTAAACTAAATAAAATATAGATTTTTTTGAGGATAATTGATCCTCGCACATAAATACAACTCTTGTTAGTTTAATAATTTATTTAATAGCTACTCAATGAATTGATTTTTCAATTGAGATAATAGATCAAAACCTCCCTGAACTTGTCCCGACAACTTACTTTAGCACTTAAAATTAACGAATAATTATTTACCCCCCTTAATATCTTTATAGTGAATTACTTTCCCCCCTTATGCTGATGTGACATTTTTTTAAAAGAAAAAAAAAATGCGTGAACAATATTTTTTTTTAAATACTAATATATATATATATAAAACAAAAACTCCTCTTCTTCACCCATCCCCCCATCCCCGCCAACAGCCCTCCCCCTCATACCACCACCAAATCCGCCAACACCCCCACCCCACTTATCCTCCAATTACGAAAGTTGTCATCCCCCACCTTTAATTTATCCTCCTTCGACCTCTTAGATTAATAAAAGAAGAATGAAATTAAATTTAAAAATTAAAAAATCTATATGGTTTGGATGTTTGGTTGTTGATTTTAGAGAATTTGGTGTTGATTTGATTGAAGTTTTCATGTGGGTTGAATTTTTTATCACTATTTTATGATATTTTTCAATGGTGGTAGTTGAATTTTTGAAGTGGGTTGAGTTTTCCGACGAAAATTCGCCAAAATTTTCACTGAAAAACCTGACAGGTGTGGTTGTGTAGGGGTGGACGAAGGTGGATGGGGAATGTTTAGGTGTGGCAGTGTAAGGGTGGGTGGGGCGTGTGTGCAGGTGTGGGGGTAGACGTGAGGGGCGGGGGGAGGGGAAGGAGGGGTGGGTGGTTGTGAAGAAGATGGAAAATGGGGGGTTGAGTATTTTTTTAATTTAAAATACTTTATATATTTTAAAACATGTATATATATATATATAAATAATATTTATATATATTTTTATAGATATTTTATATATTTATATATAAAAATATTTAAAAAAATACTTTATTTACGTGGTTATGACATGGCGGTGATGTGGTGCTGATATGGCAGCGAGTGTGATACACTCTCTCTCATGAGAGTGGTGTTATATACTAAGGGGGGAAATTAATTATTTGTAAAGTTTAAGTGCTAAAGTAAATTATCGGAACAAGTTCAGGGGGGTTTTGATATATTATCTCTTTTCAATTCTGTGAATGTACTCATTTATATATGCCACCTAATTTTAGTTTTAAACAACTTTAACGTCTTAGATTTTAGGTAGCATAAAGTATACTTTCAAGGAGTTAAATTATTTATAAGTGCAATTTTATTTAATATGGTACACATTTCAAATTGCAAGAAAGTCTATGAATATTGAGTTTAAGAGATTAATTTGATGCACAACTATAAATTTATAACCTCTTCAATGTTACTTCTTTTATCGTTTATTAGGATAAAATAAATTCACATGAAAACCGCTAATGAATAACTTACTAACAACTCAATACTCAAAACACCTTTTGTCTAGCTTTTTCTTTTCTCTCTAAGAAGGTATACCTTATTTTTGCTTTGTTATTCTTTTTCTAAAAAAGAACTATAAGTATTAATCATGACTAAAGCAAAACTTGTTAACTAACATATTATATAATATGTATTTTATGAATTAGAAAATTATATATGATGAATCCAAAATAAACAACTGAATGAAAGAATAAAATAATGTGTGGTTAAAAGGCCAATACAATTCCTTCAATGTTTATTTATACTAGTTTAGGATACGTGCATTGCACGTGTATATCAATCGGGAGTAATAAATTCATGAATTCATTGAAGTTTACTCTAACTGCATCAAAAAAACAAACTTGTCGAGGTATTTGATAATGAAACTTAGTTTAGGTAAAATCTATAAGACTTTATATATAAGGTATGACAGGTAGCATAGATTCTAAAAAACTCACACGAAACACAATAAAACAAAAAAAAAAAATCGACTTTATAAACTAAAGCTTCAAATATCATTGTGTCTTGAATTAAGCGGAGAGTCAAACCAGTATAAAGTCCACAAAACTCAGTAAGTGATACGTAGTAAAGTTGTGAGTAAAGTTTAGCGGTTGCTAATATGCTCATGTTATGTTCATTATCCGATCCTTTCCATCCCATTTTGGTTATCCACTTTCTTAAAAATAGTTGTCACCACCTTCTTAAAAATAGTTGTCACATATTAATTGTCCACCTTACTAAATTAAAAGATAATTAATTTAAAAAAAATCATAGTATCCATGTAATAATTTTTTTTAAAATTGTTCACACTTGTTTGTAAAGTCTCAAAAAAGTTTTTAAGGGATCATGATCTAATTAAAATTTTGCAAATCAACATTTAGTTATCATCCAACAATTCACAAGGTCTCTAGCTAAGAGCATTGTATATGATCTTTTTGGTCATTTATATATGAAATTCACTTGTTTTCTCTACAATCTTAAATTTAACCTTAAAAAATAGTTAGGAATTGTGAAGTTCGATGGCTAATTATCACCATATCTCTTTCTCAAATTGAGAAACCACGAGAATAAAGTTATTACATATATTTCATTATGATAAAAATGCAAAGTATTTAACTTATATCAGAGAAGTAAAAAAGAAGAATGGAAAGATATAACTAAAGCAATACCGAGGCATAGTTTGTTTCAATATGAGGTAGATAAATAATAAAACTAATTTAAGAAAGAAGTTAAACTAATTACCTGTAGGAGAATATGTGTTGTTTGAAATGCAATGAGGCACAAACTCACTCTTTATCTATGTAGGAAGAGTTGATTCAAATTATAAATTGTGCTCCATATATTTTAGGAGTTTGAATTTTTTTTCTTATATTTAGAACTCATATATTTCATTAAATATACTTCTTTTCCATGGTATAAAATTAAAACATTTTGATCCTTCTAAAAATTTGAACCAAAAAAAAAAAACAGAATTACTCCATGAGTTTTTTTTTTAAAAGAAAAAAGACAGAGAAAGAATAACTTCATGCATCCTTCTAATATCTTTTAGTTTACTACTATGATTGCATTCTCAATGTTCGTCCTCTCTAGGACATTCTCTAATTGCAGCCCTACTTTTCGAACATGACTAACATATCTTGTGTTTACCATTTGATCACTGAAACATGACATACATATCACTGAAAGAAAAACTCCAATACATAAAATTAATATATCAACTAAAAAGAAATTAGTCACTGTGAGTTTCTCTTCGCTCAGTACCTATAGTGCACAGACTTGTGAGGACGCTCAACTGGTATGCTAATGTATTCAGCTTGATCTTCGAAAAGTTTGATAAGTTTGGCTCTGGGAGATCTCCAAGGTGAAGGGCAACAACCTTGTCATCGAGGTGTCTTGGCATGACATACACCTTTTTCTCATACTTGCCATTGCTAGTCAAAAGTTTTGATTGCAATAGTTAAATACTAAATGATTAAGATTAAGACCTTTGTCAAATACAAATAAATGAGACCCTATGTAAATAAGTTTTTATTTATATTTAAATCTTGGATTCACCTCTATGAACCCGCGTAGTACTCCCATCTCAATTACCACAACAATATCTATTGGATAAAGTGAATGGGTTAAAATCATTAGAAATATCAATTTTGTTGACTTAAACCTGGGTCTGTCGTAGTCTTGTTGAGCTAATTAGCTTTGCAAGGCAATTTGTTAAGCTTAGAAATAATAAAGTTACCTCCCTATAAACAATTAATATGCATATGAACATAATTATATATAAAGAGTTATACATTGTTCTTATAATAAAAGTTCTACAAAAGTTTAATCTAAACAAAGAAAAAGAGAACAAAAGAGTTAAACCTTAGATTTTTTTGACTATTTCATTTAGCAATAATAGGCTTGTTTCATTCAATTTTTTTATCATAAATTTTTTATCAAAAAAGAAAATACAAAAAATTATCAAAAGAAGTAAATTCATTAACAATTGTTGATTATGAATAATTCATATATAATTTATAAAGTTATGAACTAAGAGAAAAACACGTTTAAATAGTAAGGCCAAATACAAAACTAAACCTTAGCAAAAGCAAAACTTTTTTTTTTTTTTGGAAAAGTACAGTAAGTAACCAAATACAAAAACAAAAAACTTGTCATCTTTGAAAAAGTCAATCGATGTTTTTTTTTTTTGGAAAAAATGACGCATATATCAAAATATTACCATAAATTTAGGAATTCAATTGCAAGTAGAAAACCTTCTCAATTTTATTTTTT
Organism: Capsicum baccatum var. pendulum; assembly: GCA_030864225.1. NCBI lineage: Eukaryota > Viridiplantae > Streptophyta > Magnoliopsida > Solanales > Solanaceae > Capsicum > Capsicum baccatum. Next base: position 168,164,109 of record CM061560.1, read on the forward strand.
TTACATATTTATTATAATTAATATTTAACATTGTAAATTGAAGAAAAAAATTGGTTAAAAGACTATTTTGTCTATTGCAAAATGTTTTAATGAAGGGCAAAAAGTTCAAATAACTTTTCTAAGGGTCTTCACTCTTTTAATATATTATATATATAGATTATAGATTATAGATTATATATATAAATTATAGATATAGATTATAGATTATAAATTATAAAAATGCGAGCATATAAAAATATCTCGGATCCAAAATGAAACATGAGATATCATATTCCAGAATTTCCTTCAGTAGAAAACTATTGACACATCTACAATAGTATGAGAGAAAAAAAAAAACTCCGTTTCGTACACCAATTTTGAGCAATATTTTCTCGAACTACAGTGATAAAGACATTTTTCTAGTTAAAGAAAATGGTTGATAGTCAAAGAAATATTCTTCACCATAGAAACTCACAAGCGGAATTTGTCGTTAGGACATTGATAAAGAATTTCTAGCCTTAACATAAAAAAAATTTCAATTTTTATTTAAAATCTAAAATCATGATTCTATAAATAGGAATAGGGATAAATAAATAGTTTTAGTATAATCTTATTGGTTATCGATTTAAACATTAATTAAAACATTCGAATCGAAAATCAAACTGATAGACCAATAAATAATTTACAAACCCATTTAAAAATTTTTCCCCAATAAACTCAAACCGATGAACCAATTAACACTTTTTTAATTTCGATTTGTCGGTTAAACCGATTTTTGCATACCTCTAAATTTGTGCTGAATTTTTTTTTTTTTTTAATATTAAGCTAAAGTACTATACGTAAATCCTCTTTTAAAGTTATAACCATCACAATTTTCTATTTCTAAAAGAAATTGAATTAAATAGTTACAGAGGAAAAAAACCAACAAAAAGATTTCTTTCAAAATCATATAAAAGAATTAAGAATAAAAATAATGATGGACTAAATCAAGAGAAAAATACCAAATTCCATCAAATGACTTTAGTAATGGGACTTAATAGTAATTAAATTAAGCACAGAAATATTGACATAGCTTTGTTAATTGTAAACGAAGTTGTTGCTTGGTGTCAACTACATGAGGCTTAGGTTGTTGCTTTTTATCTCCCACCTGCTTTTACAATTTATGAACCCAACTGATACGCTTATAGCAGACATGAGGATTGGTAAGAACTTTGTAACTGGTAGAGAGGTGTACTTGTCATCATGGAAGAATGAGGAGGATCCGGCTACCAGTGATTATGCATACCATGGAAGAATGAGGAGGATTCGGCTACAGTGATTATACATACCACTGTGATCCTTCTGGTTACCCGCAGAATATCGTGAAGAAGGGCTCAATTGCGCAGAATATCGTGAAGAAGGGCTCTACTGTTTTATATAGCTCTGGACCGTGGAATAGTCGCTATTTTAGTGGGACACAAAACTCAAGAGAAGGTATGTACTATACATATGGAGTATATTCAAGTATACGTTTTCAAGAAAACAACAATAACATATTCAATATAATTTCATAAGTGGAGTCTAGAGAGGACAGAAGGTACGTAGACCTTACCCCTACCTCAAGAGATAGATAAGCTATTTTCCTAGCTCTCGACTCAAGAAAATCATTTCAAAGCAACAGAAATGAAGAAGCCATGCTAAAATCATTTTCAACAAAAGACCAAAAATCCATTAGTTCCAGTTTACCTCAAAGAAAACGCGAACTAATAACTCTCCATATAACAGTAAAAGCAAGACGTATTTTAGTGACGTACCTATCAAGTCGGGCGGAGTCTTGCTGTTGCAAAATCTTCCGTTAGGAATTCCACCATTGAAGTCTTTACCATAAGGTAGAAAATTACACTTACTATAGTTTCTATATAACTATTACTTCCCTGATCAACAATTGAATCTCCAAATGCAAATAATGCTTTTACAACCACGTTCTTTGGTAACTCACTTTCCCTTCACAACAATTTATAATTAGTACTCCCTTTCCCTCTATTTAAAAAAGAATGACCTAATTTGATTTGGCACGAACTTTGAGAAAATAAAGAAAATTTTTGAATCATGTGGTCCTAATTAAATTAAAAATATGTCAAATATACTAAAATGTCGTTCAATCTTGTTGTCTTAAATATACTGACTTAAAAAGAAAAGTAGGTTATTCTTTTGAAATGGAAGAGTATCACAAAAGAAATGAACAAAGTAACAATGATATTATGCACCATTATATCTATATATATCGTGTTGCTGAAATTAATTTAGACACTTTCCTTTTCAAGAAAACCAACAAAAGAGAAGTTTTGATATTTGAAAAAACTTTGAAATGACGGATTTGGTTAGATTTTAGTCCCCGTAGGAGTTTGAATAATTTTTTGACTAAGAATGTTTGCAGGAACACTATAACTTCGCCCCTGTATATTTCATAATGGAAGTTTCAAAAGGAGCGGAGTATAAAAGGAGAAAGAATATAGAATAATAGATGATGAAAATACATGTCACCTATTGATAACGTGGAGCACCATCCATATATTATATTTAACCTATTATGGAAGCATGGAGTACCTTCATACTACGGTAACTAACTTTACAAAGTAGCAAAAAAAGTGAAAGAGATAAACCTTTGATCCCACCTCTCTTGTGTAGCATACATGTTGGATAGAAGCACATAGGATCTAATATCATCTCGATCCATCTCAATTTATCTCTTGGCAACAATCTTATCAAGTTCCAGAGTTGAGTGGGTCTTGCAAGCTGAAAGCAAAGCTCCCCATAGTGCGGGCCAGAGTCCATAGGTATACTCTTGATGAGATCTTCAGAATCTCTCATTAAACCAGCCCACCCAAGAAGATCAATCATGCAGTCGAAGTGCTCAACTTAAAGCTCTATTCTATAAACTCTAGTCATCACATCAAAGTCGATTCATGTAATTGGTGAATGTCGTTGTCGAAAGACAAGCTTCCGCGTTTTCATCGTCTCTCTATGCCTCGGTTGCTGTTGTCGGTAATTGGCGCTGCTATGCGCAATGAGAAGAATCTATTCTCTCTCTATATAAGAGCTATAACCCTAAACTTATAAACCAAATAGGACGACGAAATTTTCAGGAAGTTTCTCTCCATATATAAGAGCTTTAACCCTAAACTTATAAACCAAATAGGACGACCAAATTTTCTGGTTTTTTTTTTTTTGTTTTGGGAAATTTAATTTGAGGAAAAAAAGGTGAAAAAAATGATTTTGTCTGAAGTGAAGGGTAAAAAGTACTTTCATCTACTACCTGTACAAGAAAACAGTACGATAATAGAAATATTAAAACAATTCGATTAAACCTCACCTTTATACAAAAAAATTTCAAAATTCAACCAAACATCCATCTACCAATTATATTAAGCACAAAAAACTAACAAAGACAACAACTTTAAAACACATAAAAACAGTAACTATAAGAATATCTCCGCCACCAAAAATCCTAATCTTAAACCTAACAAAATTATAACAAAAACATGACAATGAAATTAAAACTTTGGAAAAAATGTTAAGCAACAAATAAAAATAATAATAATAATTTTTACATTAAATTAAGGAAAAGAGACCCAAAAAATTTTAGAGGGATCATGGTTATACCAATTGTAGGGGGTTGCGGATTAGGCGCGGTAACTTTACTAGGAAATAAATAGTTATTGGGTAATAAGTATTTATTTTTATATAATGTATTTTGTGAATATTATCGATTGAAATATTTTTCATTTTTATCTTCTTGACTTAAGATGTTTTATTAATTCATATTCTAAATTAGATATTATCGTAATTAAATTATCTAGTGTTCTAGGATCCTCGTTAGTACTATGCAATCTTTTGTATTCTTGGTATAAACTATATAGTTGGGTTTCGATTTCTTTTAATTATTTATTCTTTTCGTAAGATGTACCCATTAATTTATGTAATTGTTAAATGCTTTGTAGTAATTTCATTAACTGTTTTTCTTCGTTCTTGTATTTTTTATTTTCATATATTTTATTAATATATTCAATTTTACTGATATTCATATTTTGAGGGGTGATTAAATACTTTGCTATAACATTCTTTAGTTTTTGCAAGTCTTCTATATTATTTTTAAGATATTATAAATATTCTATATCTTTTGTTTTAAAATATTCAATTAAATTCGTTTTTATAAGGTCTTCTGTTAATCTTATTTCTTCCATTTCTTGTTCGTAGTATTTTAGATATTCGTAGTTTATCATTTTATTCTTCTAAAGTAAATGTATAATAATCTATTCTACTTGTACTATATTTACTATCTTGTTTGAGGTTATTAATACTACTAACTATTTTTTCTTGTTCTCTTCTTAATGAATTTTTTAAACTATCTAAACTTTTATCTTTGCTTTTTTCTAAATTTTTCAAGGTTTCGTCTATCCATTTTAATTTTTCTATTAGATTTTCCGTTATTTCTCTAATTTGTTTTCTATAATCAATTTCTATATGTAGGTCTTCTTGGTTTTCTCTAATTTTCTTAATATATTCTGGCATTTTTAGTCTGTATAATATCCATCTGAAACTAAATATTATTGGTATTCATAATATATGAGTAAGTTTTCTATACTGTTTAATAATTCTTCCTCTTCATAATTTTGTAATTTTTCTCATATTATTTTCTTTATGTCTATAATTTCTATATCTCTAAGTATATATAAAACAATTATTTTAATATCATTTGTCATTTAAGCTTGGTTAAATGTTTTTTCATAATAGTTTTCAGTTGTTTGTTTTAGTCTAAGTAGTTCTTGCATATTTTCATTAAGAAATTCTATATATTTTATATCTTTAGTTTCCATGTATTTGTCTAAATTTACTTTCATCTGTTTTTCTATTAACTGTATGTTTCTCATATCTTTTTCCAAAAATTCTAGATATATGTAATTTATCATGGTAAGTATTTGTAAGAGTAGTTAGGTAGGCATGGTATGTAATTTATTCTAGTAATATAATATTTACCAAATGCTTTTTCTAATATGATTTTTCTTATATCTACTACTTTTATATCCTTAAAGTGCATACAAAATAAGTATTTTAAATTTATCTACCATTTTGTCAGATAAATAATTATTCATTTTTCATAAAATTGCTATTTTCAAAATATTCCCTTCAATCATACACATAACAAAATATGATTATATTAAATTACTATATACTAGATCATTCTTAAATAACATGTTCGTCGGTCACAATTAGCATGGTAATCCAGATACTTTTTCCTTAAACAGCGTCTCAACTCTGGCTACTCCCCACCACGGCTTCTTGCCTTATTGGTTTCACCTTTAGGATGGCATAGTTCTTAGGGATTTTTCTCCGTTTCCACTTTGCTAATAAACTTCTTAACATGCTATTCTTTGAATAATTCTACTAGAAAGTAACTTACATGAACTTATTATATCATGATTGTTAGGAATTATGAATTTAGCTATTCATAATAGTGAATAAATATACCTGTTCTGGTAAGTTTGATAATCCTAAGTTTTGTTCCTCCATAGATTTTTTCATTGAAATATACCTGTTTTTTAAATAAATAAGCAAAATATTTATTGTAGACAAGAGAGACAGTTTTTGCTTCAATTTTTATAGTGGTTTTATATTTTTTCCATCCTTTTAATGAATCTTCATTATATAATTGTTCTAATTTTTTTTTAGTTATTTCTTATTTATTAAAAATATAGTTATTTCCTTTTTATTTATTGAAAACACGACCAGTTCTATTGTATCTTCAGTATTTTTTATATTTTCTAATTTTTGTGTAATTTTTTCACTTCCTTTTATCCAATCAGTTTTCTTTCTTATTTTATTAATAACTCTTTTTGCTCTTACTTTCTGTTTACATGGCCTTGTAAACCACCAATCTGTTCTAGTTATTATATGTGGGTATAATTTATCTAAAAACGATATTCCTAAAAGTATATCTTTTGATGTTAGCTCATAATTATAGATTTCTTCTATTGTTAATATTTTATCTCATACTTATGTTTTTACATTCTTAACTTTATAATTATTTAAGCTTCCTTCGTTATTAAATCCTTTAACTATTATTGGTGTTTTTAATTTATCCCATTTACTTTCTGGTAAACAATTATATCTATATAAATTAATTTAATTAAATAATAATTAGTGAAAATAAGTGAAAAGGTAATTTTATCTATTATGGAGTATTTTAATGAAGGATAAAAAGTTCAAATAACTTTTCTAAGGGTCTTCACACTTTTAATATATTATAGATATAGATTATAAATAAGGCATAAGTATCTTCCTAAACTATACTCGAAATTGTTATGACACATCTAAATTTTATAGGGTCTTACTACTCCTCTAAACTCATTTTTTAAATTATTTTTGTGTTTTTTTTTGCTGGCGTGACTGTCAAATAGCCAAATAATTTTGTGCTCCTTTTGTGTTAATGTGACAACCATGTCAGCACAAAAGAAACACAAAAGTATAGAAAAGATGAGTTTGGGGGGGAGGGGGTAATAGAACCCTTGTAATGCTTAGATGTGTCATAGCAACTTCAAGTATAATTTGAGAAGGTACTTATGTCTTATTTTAATTACTTTGCGGGTATAGATGTCCCAAAACAAAACTATATGAGCCGAAAACTATTAGTCCTTCCTCCAAATTATTTTACCGGTCACATTTTGAATTATACTTTTCTTACGAAGCTATGTTTTTTGACTATCATGACTTTATTTATTATTTTTTATCATTTAAAATGTGAATCACTCCTCAATAAATATTTTCTCTTTAATATCTCATCAACTAAAAATGAGAAAAGATATAAGGACATTATTAAAGTTGTCCCAAATTTTCAATAAGACGCTTAAAGTTTGTGGATGTCCTATTACTCCATGAAACTAGTTAAGGCCATTATAAATAATCCCTTTTGACCGATTTTCTCACCATCTTTGGTCTATTAATCAGTGCGTGTGGTACACTTTCTTTAATTTAATTAATTTAATAAAATCATTTAACAAAGGTCGGGTTCGACCTGACCCACTTCCCTTTAGTCCAAAGGAACTTTCATTGGCATTGTTCTTGCTTAAATTTTTGCGGAGCTCAAACTTATTAAATTGAAGCTGGGAGGATTGCGATGTTTGCTTCTCTTATTGATGATATATTGGCATGGATTGTCTTAGCTTTTGCTATTGCCTTTTCTGAGAATGAAGACATGAGTTTGGCTTCTCTTGGGTCGATGTCATTGATTAAAAGAAGGATTAGACAAACCTCAGAAGGTGAATCGATTAGTGAGTTCATAATTTAACATAATTCTCTTCAAAATCTAATAACAAAAGATAACTTGATTTCATAACTTTTAAATAAATTAAGAAGAAATTAAAGCTAATACATGGATTTTTTTTATCCCACTAGTCTGATTTCGTTGAGGAGGAACTTTTTTTAAAAATTTCCAAGCTTCAATGGCTATTAATGAAGAAACCAGGAAGAAGAAGAGAAGATGGGCTTAAGCCCTTTACATGTGGTATTTTCTAATTCGTTGTTGAAATAATTATTTCTCACTCATGCGTCTCAGTTGCGTGATAACACACATGGGATGAAAATGAGTCAAAAGGGGGTATTTATAATGGTCTTAACTAGTTTCATGGGATAAGATCGGACACCCGCAAACTTTAAGTGTCTTATTGAAAATTTGAGACAACTTTAATGGTGTCTTTATATCTTTTCTCCCTAAAAATAGAGTTAATCTAATCAATCACAATACAGAAGTATGTATATATGTGTGTGTTCTTCAGATAGATTTTCTATGTTAATTAGTCAATATTTATTATTTTTAAAAATAATACTTCCTCTGTTCATAAATACTTGTATATTTTTGACTTGACACATATACTAAAAAATAATAAATAGAAGGGTAATTTTACTATATCAATCTTTGAATATAATAAATTTTTTTCTTTGAAAAATATAATGAGTGATATATTGTATTTAATATTAAGAATAAAATAGGTAAATTATCCACTGATTTTATGAATCAGACAAATATTATTGGACATTCAAAATAAAAAAGTGAACAAGTAAAAATGGACCGAACAACTAATTAAAGGGAAAAATGAAAAGAATGCATATAATTATATCTTCATTTTAAAGTGACAACTATTTAGACCATCTATTTTTATAAGAACAAGAAGTAAATCATTCTATCTATAATCTATATTTATAATATTAATAATTAATATTAATAATATATTAAAAATGTGAAGGATCTTAAAAATATTATTTGAACTTTTGTCCTTTATTAAAATTCTTTGCTTTAGACAAAATCATCTTTTCATTATTTTTTAATATTTAAGAGTTAAAAATTAATTAAATATATTTATGATAAAATCTTTCCTTATTAGAAGTCATAAAACTAAGTATATTTATGATAAAATATTTCCTTATTAAAAGTCATAAGAATTAATGACAACTAATATTTTTTTCATTAGTTTAAGAATTCTAAATCAACTAAATTTGATTTTAAGAAGATTTGAAAAATCTTGAAATAAATATAAAAACGTTAGAATAAGAAAAATTTATGAAGTACCAAATTTTAAAAGTTTTAAGTACGCAATAAGAATGTAATCAATGATTTTGTAAAGATTTGAATTTAAAAATAAGAAACATTTTAAATATAAAAAAAAATTATACCATAAATATGGTTCATTTTGATGTGTTTCTCTTAGCCTCTAGCAGCAAGAGAAAGAGGTACTGCATGGAAAACGCAAAAATAATGATCAATCAACCACTTGAAACTTCTGATGGTAATATATATATGTGCTTACACTAAAATATACGTGTATGTTTACATTATTATATTAAAGTGTGAATGAATTTTGAAAAGTGATTTAAACTTTTTGCACTTTATTAAAAATCTCCACAATATATAAAATTATTTAATGTTAAATAATCAAATATTACATGTACGAGACATGCAATTAAACTAGTTTTTATAAGAGCAAGAAGTAACATTGTCGGAGTAATTAAATTATAAAAGACTTTAATAGAAATTTGTAAAAAAATATTGGACAACGGCAGACATTACTTACAGGGTTGCAAATCCCACCATTTGTTACTAACTTCTAGTTTTCTTTATGGAAAAATAAACCATACTTAAAAAGATTCTTAATTATTTATCATGATTAATAATTAAACTAATTATTTGATATAGTTAAAAATTGGTTAAAGAATTATTATTTAAGTAGTCCTTATAAACAAATATAATAATTTGTATATCATTCAATTAATTCCTTCATTTAATTAGCTTAAATTTTGGTTGGTTTAATTGAATATTTAATTTTATTTTTAATTTAATTTTAAAAATCAGCCACTTTATTTGATTTGTCTCTCTCTTCTTAAAATTTTCACTATTTTCTTCAATCTTCTTCCTTGAAAAGTAGAAACTTTTGATAAGTTTTGTTATATTGACTCTTCAATAGTATTTATAATTTGTCCAAAAATTTACTACATCAAAAAACGTTTCTTAAAATTTTCTCTTTTAATTCATACGAAAAAAGGTTTTCTATATATATACACACATATAAAATACACATAAAAGTTGTATAATGTTAAAATTAATCTAGAAGGGTAACAATATGAAAGAAGAAGTAGACATAAGAAGACAAGACAAAAGATTAGATCTTTTCATTCTTCCAAGTATCAAATATACAAGTCTTCAAGTGTATCCAATACAATCTCTTATGCCTCTATTTATACTATTACATATTGGCATATGAAAGGTTGTCATAAACATGACATTAACGATGAAGGTTATGGGGAGGTTAGAAGGTGTGAGAGTTACACCCCATATGGTGTAAGGAGTAGTGGATGATTAAATTCTTAGAGTAGTGGACATCCATAATAACTATAATATTTTATAATACCCTCCTTGGATGTCCATAGATAATATGCCTCGTTAAAACCTTACTAGAAAAAAATTTTGTGGGAAAATTTTTTTTAGTGAAGGATAAAGAGTACACGTATCTTATAATACACATTTGTTTGAGGCCTCGTTAAAAACTTTGCCAGGAAAATCCATTGGAATAAAACCTAGTCCAAGAAAAAATGAGTGCAACGCGTATTTTACTCCCCCTGATGCAAACATCATTTCACTTTTCAAAGATGACGCCTCCAATCTTATATGTCTGCTTTCAAATGTTGATATTGATTATGCCATTGTGATCAAATCACATTCATGAAAATGTTGCATTCTGGAATCATCCTGATGTATTATTTTCTTGTTTCTTGGATATGTTAAGCTCATGAACTCAGTCAAATAAATTCTTGAAAATCATTTTATATGTGACCTCATCGTCGCAAGTCATTTGCACATTAAACTTGTTTGTAGCAACAACCAATTAGTTGTGAAGATTTTATTTGCATGATATTAAAATTGACCGCAGATCGAATATTTCCTGCATTTGCATAACCAACAATCCTTTGACAATATTTGTTAGAAATAATAAATTCATATCAATAATATTTGATTTCTCTCACACTCACATAATAGTGAAATTATATCCTTTCTCCATAGTAATAAAAATTACTATCTCATGTATACAAGCAAGATACATAAGTGCACCAATTGCACTAATACATGATACTTTTGCAACCATTGAAATGTTCAATGGATCGAATCTCTTTTAAATTCTTCAAGGAGTTTCCTATAGTATTTACTGTCTAGCTAGACATGACAGTCATTCATTATACGCATTCAATTTTTTTTTCATACATTGCCAAATTTAAAGAAACCTTATTGCATCCATCATAGGAGAACACATCTGCAAACAATAATGTCAGAATTTCTGTGAATAACCTTTATGCCTCAAGGCATGAGTCATATTTCATATCGCATAATTACCCATTTGTATCCCATTGGCATTATACTTTAGTCTATGGACTAATTTCAAAAACATCACTTTTCAAGTGAAAAATAATATACTTGAATTGAGTATTTTATCTGTCCAAATTGTTTGACAGATTTAAATCCAAGATCCTCGATATCATTTATAATGGTGAGCTCTACATTATATCAAAGATGTCATTGTCAGTTATTTGATATCGATTTCATTACGACATAACATATCGAGATCAATCTCTTCTTTTTCCTCATTTTCAGGTACCTGAACTTTTGCCAAGGTTATATGAAAGTTACATCATAGTGCTTTTTAAAGCACTTGCCTCATTATCATTGACCATATTTATCATTTTCTCCTCTCCTTGTTCAAGGAGTTTTATTTTGGAATTGATTTGTCTGTCACGCTTCAAGCGTGCCATAGACTGTCCTTCAAGGACTTCTCATTGGAACATTTATAGCTGAATTATAACATAGGGTCATTTGGCAATGAACTAGCAATATTCTGCAAAATCATGAATTATCAATTGAACTTCAAGTTCACTATATATATATATATATATATATATATATATATATATATATATATATATATATAAGGATCTAAATAATTCATTCCATATATTTCATCTATTAATAATATCTCCTCCTAATTTTAGAAAATATCACACTCACCCCAACCTTACTTGGGGATCCATCTTTATGCGTGATGGATAGTGCACATTCAAAATTTTAGATGAATTTTAATTAGTTCTTGACCCTGAACCAACAATATAGGGGAACCTTGTTGGCTTGATGCATACAAATTTTATTATATTTAAATAAGCTCGTCTCATACTAAATTTTCTTTTTGGAAGATTTGTTCTCATAACCAATGGTTCAGCTATAATTGGAGGCACACAATTTTTTGCTAAATCAATCCGCATTATCAACTTTTATAGTTTGAAATCATGCTCTTAATTTAACAATTTGAGTAAACAACCTTGCAAAAATCAAATTGTATGTTGATAGCAGCGCATGTGACCAACCATAGTTGCATCTCATTTTATGATAAATGATCTACATGGCAGGTCAACGAGCCATATTCATCTTGTTGTACATTCCAAAAATTTAGGGGATACAATCATAACCTTAGTTGTTATAATATTTTATCGTGAGAACAAGCAACATAAGAGAATTCTTGAAGAATCTTGTATTTCTTTAATGTAAAACCACATGAATTCTCAATTATTTTTGCATCAAATTTGAATCGGGATGGTCAACCAATCATGCCAACTTTTATATTTTCTGTAAACTTTTATTTTACTACAACATGTGATTCCATCACCATGCCCATATATTTGTATCAATAAACAGGAGAAAAATGGGTAAACTTTTCCCTAAATATTTATAACTCGCTTAGATTGTAGTAATATGAAGATACAAAATCTTTCCATAATTTATAGTCTCAATATAATAATAATTTTTTTTTCAATTCCCTTGAAACTAAAAAAGTTCCTTTTGGAGACTTACTACAATTTCAATGACCTAAATAATTTTATTCCTCCGAGTTATAATACATTAGCTTTTCGAAGCTATCAAATACTTGTGTACTACCTCATATTCCAAAACACCATTTGTATGGTTGTCATCTCCTTTTAGGGAGAAAATTATTATCAGTATAGACAAAATCATTTTATGCAAGACCTCTTCTTACTTTACTTTTGCCTTTAATAATTTATTCTTATAACATTTGGCAAAGTTCTTTTTTTGGTGCATCATTTTTACGCAATCAGTGGCAAATTCATTCAGCCACACCATAATATTCATTTTGAACATAGATAAAGCTTTTATAGGCAAAAATGACTTCTTGTTTTTACCCTTTGGTAGATCATGATAAAATATCCTATAGCATCAATGACCTTTTTATACCAAATTAAAATTCTTTATTTTCCTCAAACCTCCCGTAGAGGTGGATTTTGGAATTTATCCAACCATATATATACATGTATTTGTCCGTTAATTTTATCACATTTTGACACATTCACTTTCATGAATGATCGGGAATCCACAATGTTTATTACAAGTCACATTCGCTTCAAGAAATGGACTAATTCATGGTATGTGTTCTATTATAAGTCCATTGTTATTCTTTGTTTATTTGTCATATTTATATGATCCACCTCAACATCATTTTAGAAAATCAAATGTAGCGTCACTTTATATTCATTTATTTTGATGGAGGTTTTATAAGATTTATTTTGGTCACACTACTATCGAGTGCCCAATACCTTACCTATCAAATTAATGATAAAAATAACAACCTTCATCTTTTGAAGGACTATTTTGAGAACTCGTAATGTTGTTTCTTTTACTATTACGACAATGGTGACTATAATATTTTTTCCTTCATTCCCACATATATTAAACCTCTTATCTTCTTTCAGACTTATTCACAATAGTATCACATTCACATCAAAGAATGAAGCATACCAATGTGGCAGATTTTATGACTTTTCATCAAAAATATATTATTTGTCTTAGTCATCATCATTATAAATATATTGCATTGGGACTTGAATCCAACGTCTTACCAAAATAAAGATGTTTAAGTCATAATTCGATGTGACTTGAACCCAATATATGGTGCATCAGGACTCAAATTTGATGTCTTATCCATTTATCGCGATGGTACTTGAATTATCACGACCCCAAAACGAGGGTCCTGATGGCACTTATCACGGCGTACCTTGACAAGTAAGTCTATCCCCCAAATTGATACAAAAAAGGAAAAAGATAGAAATATCCCAAGGTAAGGCTTCTAGAACGAAGCCGAACCATATAAGTAATCATAATAATACGGAAAGAACTTATCCAAAATACCAATTATGCCCAAAACCAGATGTAGTGTAAGAACTACTATACAATCCAATAGTCAAATACTTCAAAAAAATAACCATAAAGAATTAATATTTGTCTCCGAATACTAATAAAGACATAACTACTATAGAAATATAGAGGTGAACTTCGGACGCATGAATGTCCATCTGCTACCTTGAAAGCTCCAACAATCACCCGAGTCAAGCAAGCTCAGGCGCACTCAAGCTAGGACCTACACCGAAAGGGCACAGTGAGCATGAGTACGGTCCACTTGTACCAAGTAGGTATCATAGTCCGACCAAGAAAAGTAGTAAATAAAGCATACAAAATATACACTATGGGCACGTCACCTGCAATTGGATAATATCTCAAAATGGTAGCCCACACCGCTTGCACTAATAGTTCTATAATATCCATATATAATAAAACAATACACAAGATAGGGATACAAATATACACAATATCACATATAGGTAGAACAAAAGAGGGACATGTATAATCAAGATCATCAAGTACAATTAAAGAAAGATAGAACAATTATACATTAGCAAGCCAAGATATAGAACAAATAAGTAGATGATGACAAGTCAGTATGGTAATTCAAACACAACATAAACACAATAAAACGGGTGCAATATATATAATGATGATTATGATGATAATGCATGGTATTGGCACACAACCTTAAGTTTGGCACACAGCCTCAAGTTTGGCACATAACCTTAAGATCACCAATATCCGCAACTCTTCTCCGGCATGATCCTTCGGAGATGCTCCATAAAATCCAATATCCGATACCAATATCCAGTATTCTAGTATTTTCAGTATTTTCAAAGTACAAACATAACATAAGACATAAATCAAGTACACATACATGATAACAAGTATATATAAAGCAGTAAAATAAACAAGTGAAATGATTCGTATGATGACATGAGAATGACGATGCAATGTTCACAACCATTCAACATGAGTATTTTCACAACTAATCAACGTGATTTATTTTCACACCCAATCCACATGATGTATTTCCATAACCAATCGCAATGTTACAATTTCACAACCACGTGAGCCAATATCCACTCATTACTTCCGTTTCATTCATGAATTTTCACATGTCTCATAGACCAATAAGTATGGATATATCACAATATACCAATGAAACCACATTAGGCATTTCAACAATACAATACAATTATTCACATGTATTCAAGGCTATCAACACCACATAGGACCCCACACGGTCACACATACCACATCATATCTCAATTTCAACAATAATATCACATATAGGCCCACACGAGCACAAAACACAGGTAGCTATTTTTCATAATTAGTTCCCACCCTTAACATGCATTTTTTACCATTATTTACTACCCATCCCAGTCTAAAAGAGTTAAGCCATAACCTACCTCAAATGTCGAAACCGATCCGCTACATTTTGAACCCACGACATACTTTTCACGAACGATCCCAAACTCCACTAAAAATATTAAATATGAAATCTACGCATCAAAACAAAACTAACGATACCCATATTGACTACTTTTAGTTTGGGATCAAAACAGACCCCCCGAACAAGTTTCCAAAAAAGAAGGGAAAAATTAAAAACATTAGCTATATCTCAGATTCAAATCGAAGAAAAACTATTTTTAAGCTTTACGAGATAAAAATCTTTAAAATTCGGGTTAAATTAAAAAATCAGAGTTGTTTTAAGGGTTAAATTGATGAAAAACTAGTAATTATGAGATAAAAATATTATTCAAGTGAAAAGAAGTAAAATTGGAGTTTAAAATCAAGATCTAAGATTTTTGGGGTTTTGAGAAATTAATCAAGAAATTACTAAGAAAATGGTAAATTATTACCTTAAATTAGTAATAAAACCAAGAAATATGTGTTAATCTAGCTTCCCAAGCTCTCACAAACTTTACTTTTAAGCTCCCACACTATTTTAGGATTTAACTCCCAAGAGGCGAGATGAATATAAGCAAAATGGGCCAAAAAGAGGTGAAAAATCTGCTATAAAGATTTTTCTACAATATCAGTTTTTTTGATTGATCGGACTTCGACGAGGTGCTGGGATTCTTTCGGAGTCCGATACATGCAAACGAACTATGCAACCATACTAAATTCGATGTTGTGGGTGCGATGGCATATCATATTTTCAAAAAAAATATCATTTTTATAAATTTGACCCCCAAAGTCCGAAATTATAATTTTCTAAACTGAGGGTCGAAATGAGATTTAAAAGCCGTAAAATCATACCAAACGTGCTAACACCCTAAAATCAATATTTCAAATCTGATGACAAATTTGAATTTTCCATCCGAGGTCATTCCGATCAAATATGGGTCCCAGACCAATATTTTTAATTTTTCAACTTTCTGATCAATAGAACGAAATGAGCTCGGGTGCACCGGGACCCGAACTAAAGGTCTACCTAGCCTAAAATCAATATTTTGGAGCTGTTGGCATAGTCCGTTTGTCCATTCATCGCACGGCTCAAAAAATATCCCCATAAGTCTAAAATAAGGATCTCAAAGCCATCAAAAATCACAATATCGCATAAATAGTAATAAAACGCATCGAAAATCATGCAAATCACCCCCACACCTCAAAAATACCATAATACAACTACAGAGAGGGTTAAAATATTCAAATCACATAAAATCATAAATTTTATATATTTCATCAAATTTTTAGGTCGTTACATGAATCCACCGTCTCACCCTTAGTCAATTGCATAATAAGTCAAGTGCAACAGGACTCATCCTTGAGCCTTTAAAATGGTACCACACCTTATAATTATTAATATAAAATATAATTGATAATATCAAATATTTAGAATACAGTTATACGTAACACATATGCTTCGGAAATGAAAAGTCATAGTCATTCTGTTTTGCAACAAAAACAGTGTTGCCTAATTTGAAGACACTATATTTGTATATTCAAACAAATAATATATGCATATATTTAGGTTATTCATAAAATGACAAGTATACTCACTGCAATCATATAACCTTAAAATAAAAACATTAATTTGTTGTGACAATTCCACTTGTTTTTGTTGCCTTATATTCTCTATGGTTTTAGAGATGATCAACTTTTACTTTAAAATTAAATAAAAAAATAGCACTAGAGTCAGTAGCCATCGATTTTACATGTGCTAAATTTGTGAAGCATGGTTAGAAAATGTAGTACTAAAATTAATCACTTAAAAAAATAAACACTTATCATATTTTGTATTTAAGAAATAATTTTTTATAAATCAACTAACAATAAAGAAGAGAAACTCACCACCTCCACGATATAGTTGCTGAGTTAATATTACCTTTAATTTGTGAGCTTTGTGTAGATAACATGTTAAAATTAATCTTAAAGAGTAACAATATGAAAAAAGAAGTAGACATAAGAAGACAAGACAAAAGATTGGAGTTTTTCATTCTTCCAAGTATCAAATATACAAGTCTTTCAAGTGTATCCAATACAATATCTTATGCCTCTATTTATAATATTACACATAGGTATATGAAAGGTTGTCATAAACATGACATTAACCATGAAGGTAATGAGGAGGTTAAAAGGTGTAAGAGTTGCACTCCATAATAGTGTAAGGAGTAGTGGATAAGTAAATTCTTGGAGTAGTGGACATCCACAATAACTATAATATTTTATAATATATAATCAGTTTTTTATTTGTATAAAATATGTTGGTCCATATTTTATACTCATATAGGTATACAACTATCACATATTTGTATATATCTAAACTATATTTTTTGAGGTTGATTTGTAAAAACTAAGTTATTCTTTTGTTAGACATTAGCTATATCTCAGTTTGTATAATTTGTTCTTGGTATTTTTTACAAACTAAAAAAAAGAAAAAAAGTTTCAAGGATTCTCAAGCAATTTTGTTGTGAATGACTTAAAAATATTTTATATTTTATATTTCAAGTTTCAAGGATTTTTGATGTTAGACATTGAAAATTATGTCAACCACTCGCACACCCCATAAATACCATAATACAACTACGACGAGAGATAAAATATTCAAATCACATAAAATCACAAATTTCACATATTTTATCAAATTTTTAGGTCGTTACATGAATCCACCGTCTCTCCCTTAGTCAATTGCATAATAAATCAAGTTAAGTGCAACAGGACTCATCCTTGAGACTTTGAAACGGTACCACACTTTATAATTATTAATATAAAATACAATTGATAATAGAAAATATTTAGAAGACAGTTATACGTAACACATATGCTTCGAAAATGAAAAGTCATAGTCATTCTGTTTTGCAACAAAAACAGTGTTGCCTAATTTGAAGACACTATATTTGTACATTCAAACAATTAATATATGCACATATTTAGGTAATTCATAAAATGAGAAGTATACTCACTGCAATCATATAACCTTAAAAGAAAAACATTAATTTGTTGAGACAATTCCACTTGTTCTTGTTGCATTATATTCTCTATGGTGTTTAGAGATGATCAGCTTTTACTTCAAAATTAAATAAAAGAAATAGCACTAGAGTCAGTAGCCTTCGATTTTACATGTGCTAAAATTGTGAAGCATGGTTAGAAAATGTAGCACTAAAAGTAATCACTTAAAAAAACAAACACTTATCACATGTTGTATTTAATAATTAATTTTTTATAAATAACCTAACAACAAAGAAGAGAAACTCACCACTCCACGATCTAGTTGCTGAGTTAATCTTACCTTTAATTTGTGAGCTTCGTGCAGATAATGTGTTAAAATTAATGTAAAAGAGTAACAATATGAAAGAAGAAGTAGACATAAGAAGACAAGAAAAAAGATTGGAGCTTTTCATTCTTCCAAGTATCAAATATACAAGTCTTTCTAGTATATCCAATACAATCTCTTATGCCTCTATTTATAATATTACACATAGGTATATGAAAGGTTATCATAAACATGACATTAATCATGAAGTTTATGGGAAGCTTAAAAGGTGTAAGAGTTACACCCCATAATAGTGTAAGGAGTAGTGGATGAGTAAATTCTTGGAGTAGTGGACATCCACAATAACTATAATATTTTATAATATATAATCAATTTTTTGATTTGTATAAAATATATTGGTTCATATTTTATACATTACATATAGGTATACAACTATCACGTATTTGTATATAGCTAAACTATATATTTTTGAGGTTGATTTATAAAAACTAAGTTATTCTTTTGTTAGACATCAGCTACATCTCAGTTTGTATAATCTGTTATTGATATTTTTTACAGACTTAAAAATTTTTTTTCAAGGATTCTCAAGGAACAATGTTGTGAATGACTCAAAAATATTTTATATTTTATATTTCTAGTTTCAAGGATTTTCGATATTAGACATCGAAAATCATGCCAATCACCCCATAACCCAGAAATACCATAATAAAACTACGGGGAGAGGTAAAATATTCAAATCACACAAAATCACAAATTTCACATATTTCATCAAATTTTTGGGTTGTTACATGGATCCACTGTCTCACCATTAGTCAATTGTATAATAAGTCAAGTTAAGTGCAACAGGACTCATCCTTGAGACTTTGAAATGGTATCACACTTTATAATTATTAATATAAAACATAATTGATAATACCAGATATTTAGAAGACAGTTATACGTAACACATGCTTCGAAAATGAAAAGTCATAGTCATTCTATTTTACAACAAAAACAGTGTTGCCTAATTTGAAGACACTATATTTGTACATTCAAACAATTAATATATACACATATTTAGGTAATTCATAAAATAAGAAGTATACTCACTGCAACCATATAACCTTAAAAGAAAAACATTAATTCGTTGAGACAATTCCACTCGTTCTTGTTGCATTATATTCTCTATGGTGTTTAGAGATGATCAACTTTTACTTTAAAATTAAATAAAAGAAATAGCACTAGAGTTAGTAGCCATCGATTTTACATGTGCCAAAATTGTGAAGCATGGTTAGAAAATGTAGCACTAAAAGTAATCACTTAAAAAAACAAACACTTATCATATGTTGTATTTAAGAATCAATTTTTTATAAATAACCCAACAATAAAGAAGAGAAACTCATCACTCCACGATCTAGTTGCTGAGTTAATCTTATCTTTAATTTATGAGCTTCGTGCAGATAATGTGTTAAAATTAATCTAAAAGAGTAATAATATGAAAGAAGAAGTAGACATGAGAAGACAAGACAAAAGATTGGAGCTTTTCATTCTTCCAAGTATTAAATATACAAGTCTTTCTAGTGTATCCAATACAATCTCTTATGCCTCTATTTATAATATTGCACATAGGTATATGAAAGGTTATCATAAACATGACATTAACCATAAAGGTTATGGGGAGGTTAAAAGGTGTAAGAGTTACACCCCATAATAGTGTAAGGAGTAGTGGAAGAGTAAATTCTTGGAGTAGTGGACATCCACAATAACTATAATATTTTATAATATATAATCAATTTTTTTATTTATATAAAATATATTGGTTCATATTTTATACATTACATATAGGTATACAACTATCACGTATTTGTATATAGCTAAACTATATATTTTTGAGATTGATTTGTAAAAACTAAGTTATTCTTTTGTTAGACATTAGCTATATCTCAGTTTGTATAATCTGTTATTGGTATTTTTTACAAACTAAAAAAAAAAGTTTCAAGGATTCTCAAGGAACAATGTTGTGAATGACTCAAAAACATTTTATATTTTATATTTACCCAAATGTATATTCGTATGAATGTATGTACAATACATATACGTATGTCTATATATCTTTATTTTCTGTTAGTTACACATAAGTATGTATATCATGTCAATTTTTTAATGTATATATGTATACAAATAACCCTCATATATAATTAAAAAGTTGTCATGTGTTGGTATATATATTATTACTACATGTTTCATTGTTCTTCCTTATGTTATAAAAAATAAACTCTTCCATAAGGATTCTTAAAGTTAAAAAAAAGAACTAACAAAAAAGAAAAATGACAAAGCATTATAAATGAAAAAGGACCTCATTATTATGAATATCTAATAAAATTGTAGTACTTAAAGTGTGCCAAAATAGTAAAGGGACATTCTGATTGAAATTAATTAAAAAAAATAAGACAAACAAATCGAATCAGAGAGAATATAAAGTTTTAATTTTAAATCATGATTTCGAATTTAAATTCTCCAAAATATATGATTTCAAACTTTTGAAAAATGTAAAACTTTACATGTAACTTTATATTGTATTAAAAAATGCTCATCATTTAAATTTTGTGCTCCACGTGAAGAGATTGTTATATCATGTGAAAGTATTGATTAATGGATCACCATTTCAATGTGAATGAGGCATTTAGTATTATTGATTAATGGTGTCACACCCTTTTTTTATCGAAAAATATATTAGTTTTTAGTTTGAAAAGAATTTAATTATTAAAAGTGACAAAGAAGATAAAAATGTGTTTCAAAAAGGATTTAAAAACTTAAACTCAGAGTCGCCACTTGACATAAATCTGGTGTACCAAGTCTCCTTTGGAAATCATTTCCAAAATATTTTTGACTCTATTTCAGTTAAGAAATTTTGTTGATCAAGGGGAAGGTGTTAGGTATCCCTCGGTTTTGTGGTTCGATCACGATCACTTTTTTGAGTATATCGTCTAATATAACACTATGAAATGTATAAAGCAACAAAAACACATAAATAAGAAAACAAACAACCAAACAAACAAAGAAAAAAATTCAAATCAAACAGTGTCCAATCCGATTATACAGTCCCAAAATGAAAAAGTACTAAAATGTAAATCTATACTAACCTACCTGATCCTAAACTATTCTCTATCGGCCGCTTCATGCCTTAATCACGAAACTCCTTCGAAGACATGATACGTCGGGGAATTTTTGGGTGAATAATACAATTTTTCTTCGGGAATTCCCGACCAAATGAGTACAATTGATTCAAATGTAATAAAAACAGATTTTATTCAACTAACATTCAACAATCCAGAATTTCCAAATTTTCCTACCCAGTCTATAATTTGCCCACCAATTTTGACATATCATGATACTATTAAATGAGAACAGATCCAAATTATAACATTACGAAATAACTCTACTGATTACAAATTTAACAATTTTTGATTTCCTTTTTCCCAAAATCCAACTTAACCCAAATTTGAGATTCTTTAATAGTATAGAATAATACCATGAATCATGAATAAAGACTAGACGATAAAAAGCACGACAATTAGAATTCCTCAAACACACTATTAAAATATATCACCAACCATATCACATTAAGATAAAAATATAAAGAGATGGAGTTTAAAAATTGGACCTCACTTGAAGATTTTTTATGCCGAGCTACACGATTAGAAAATAGAAACTGCTTTCAAAAATCCCAGTTCAAACCTCCACCATGAACTCCTCAAATCGATGATTTTAGAAACAGAGAAAGGCCTAAACTTACTTCACGAACTATACTCGAATAAGGCTTGCTCAAAACCGGAAATGTGTTTTAGTCGTTGATATATTTTGAAGCTAAGAAGTGGAATTAGTGGTCAGGATGATATTTTTCATTGGGTTTTCGATGGGATTTTGGTGGTGGTGGGTTTGGGGCTGCTAGTTGCTATTTTCCAGTGATGGTTTGACCAGAGTAGCTCGTTGGGTTGTTTTGGCCTAGCCGAAGCTTCGGTGAGCTCTAGCACTAACGAGAAAAAAAAGGCTGGTTGGATTTTGATGGGTTACTTGGCATATATCGATGGAGGATTGATTTTGGTTCGTTGGTTTCAATTTTTGGAGGGTTTGCATCGGTGGAGCTTAGGGATACTATTTTCATTTTATCAGAGCTTCGACGAGATCAAGCGGTGATGAAATTAGAGAAGGCAAGTCAAATTTCAGAGGAGGCAGTATCGTTTATTCACTGGAAAAATATTACACCTTCGTTTGTCTCTCTCTCCTATTTCTTCTCTCTCTCTCTCTCATATTTTTCTCTGTATTTCTCTCTCTTTTGTTGACTTTATCTCTCTCAATTTCTTACTGTCTCTATTCACTCTTTCTTCCCCAATTTGCTCTCTGTTCTCTGTGTTTATGTGAGTATAAGAGTATATTCAGGTGAGTGTGTTTATGATTATGTGTGTATAAAGCATGAAAAAAGACCCAAAATATGATGTGTGTGGGTATATGTATATCCTATTATGTGGAGTGTGAGGTGTGGGGAAATTTTGAAAGGATTTGGGGGCACGTGGGATAGCTTTGGTGAGGTGGGTTATTTGTTACCAATTAGTTATTATTGATAAGGATAAAAAAAGGTGTGGTGGAGTTATTATTTTTTATGTTTTCTTATAGGAGAATTATCAAACAAGGTAGGATGCATGGTAATATGAGGTAAATGGGTAAATTTAACTTTTGGGAGAATCAAATTTACGTCTCTACATCATGCCCCTTTTGGCTATAAACACAAAGCATTTCTATACAAATAATTAGACAACGAGTCAGAATTTGACCCGATATTCAAAAGAAAGAAATAGAAGGATAGAGTGCAACTGAGTTTTGATTTTGGGCATTCTACTAATCCCAGATTATGTATGAATCTGGACATATGTAGTTTCCAGGGTTAAAAATAAGAGGGACTATACCTAGTTGGAGAGTCGAGTGAGGTCCTGTCGAGGTTCTATTCTGTGACTGTTATTACATCAAAAATAAAAATTACAAGTTACAAAAATCCTATCTATGCAGCTTTTCCTGATTTTTGACTTGAGTCTTCACTACTTTCAAAAGTAATAAAATATCTAATCTTCTTTCAGTTGAACTTGAAAATAGATTCTTTCTCCATACAAAATTTGGTATTGGAGAAGAACTCAAAATTGACCATGCTCTGCAGGTGATACTTCTGAATTTGAAATTGAACTTGAAAATCTTCACCATATTTTTAGGCGGGCTCCTGACTTGCAATTTCTTCACCTTGTTCTTTAGGCGGGATCCTGAATTGCTATTTCTTCACCCTGTTCTCCAAGTGTGCTCCTGACTTGCAATTTCTTAACCTTGTTATCCAATTGGGCTCTTGACTTGCTATTTCTTTACTCTGTTCTCTAGACGAGCTCTTGACTTGCAATTTCTACACCCTATTTTCCAGGTGGTCTCCTAACTTGCTATATCTTCATCTTGTTCTCTAGGCGGGCTCCTTACTTTCAATTTCTCAATCCTATTCTCCGTAGGAGATCCTGACTTGAAATTTTTTTACGTTGTTCTCTAGGAGGGCTCGTAAATTACTATATCTCAACCCTATTCTCCAGAAGCCTCCTGCTTACTCTTTTTTTATCTATTCTTTAGAAAGGCTCCTGACTTTCAATTTATTTACCATGTTCTCTAGGAGGGCTCCTGGATTTCTATTTCTTCACTGTATTCTCCAGGTGGTCTTCTGGCTTACTCTTTGTTCACCCTGTTCTCCAGGTGGGCTCCTGAATTGCTATTTCTTAACCCTGTTCTCTAGGCAGGCTCCTGACTATCAATTTATTCATCCTATTCTTCAGGTAGGCTCCTAACTTTTAATTTCTTCACCCTATTCTCCAGGTGGGCTGCTGACTTGAATTTCCTTACCCTGTTCTCCAAGTGGGCTCCTGTCTTTCTATTTCTTTACCTTGTTCTCCAGGAGGGATCCTGACTTGCAATTTCTTCACCTTGTTTTTTAGGCGGGATTCTGACTTTTAATTTCTTCACCCTATTCTTTAGGCAGGTTCCTGACTTTCAATTTCTTCACCCTATTCTCTGGGCGGGATTCTGAATTTCAATTTCTTCACCCTGTTCTTCAAGCGGGCACTTAACTTTTTATTTCTTCACTCTGTTCTTCAGGAGGGTTCCTGACTTTCAATTTCTTCACCCTGTTCTCCATGAAAGCTCTTGAATTTCAATTTCTTCACCTTATTATCTAGGTAGGCTCCTGAAATCAAAGTCAAAACTAGAACGATAATTATCCCAAACAAAGGTTATGATAAAGTATAACTATCTAACAATTTGATAAAATATGTAAAATTTGTGATTGTGTAATTTGACTATTTAACCCCCTCCCCTTAGTTCCATATGGTATTTCTGGGGTGTGGGAGTGATTGGTATGATTTTTATGTATTTTTGCGATATTGTGATTTTTGATGGCTTCAAGAGCCTTATTTTAGACTTATAAGGATATCTTTTGATCCGGGTGCCGGATGGCCAAACGTACTGTGCCAGCAGCTCCGGAATATCAATTTTAGGCTAGATATACCTTTGGTTCAGGTGTCGGTGCACTAGAGCTCATTTCGACCTATTGATCGGAAAGTTGGAAAACTAGAAATATGGGTGTGGTACCCACATTTGGTCGAAACAACCTCGATTGAAAAATTTGACTTCTCCAACAGATCCGAAATATCGATTTTTAGGTGGTAAGATGTTTGGTGTGATTTTATGACTTCTAAATCATCTTTCGATCTTAAGTTTGAAAAATTACAATTTTGAGTTTCGGAGGTCAACTTTTTGAAAATAATATTTTTTTGAAAATCTCACTTCACCAACTTGTTTAGAACGTCGAATTTAGCGTGGTTACATAGTTCGTTTGTATATATCAGACACTGAACAAATCTTGAGCACCCCATTGAAGTCTGGGTTGGATTTAAAAATAAAAAAAAAACAACTTTTCCTTGTTAGTGCAATTTTCTGCACTATTAAAATAGTTTTGGGGTTTATTTTGCTTATTTTATATCTTGCTTCTTGAGAGTTAAATCCTAAAATAGTATGGGAGCTTGAAAGTGAAGCTTGTGGGATCTTGGAAGCTAAATTAACATCCATCTCTTGATTTTATTACGGATTTAAGGTAAGAATTTACTTTTTTCTTAGTAATTTCTTGATAAATTTCTTAAAATCCCAAAAATCTTAGTGCTTGATTTTAAACCCAATTTCACTCTTTTTCACTTGAATAATGTTTTTATCTTATAATTACTAATTTTTCATCAATTTAACCTTCAAAACAATCTCGATTCTTGATTTTTACCCGAATTTTAACGATTTTATGCGGTAAACTCAAAAATGACTTTTCTTTGATTTGAACCTCATTTTTTACTCAATTTAACTTGGATTTTCAGCTGTAGGTTTCTAAAAATATGGAAAACATATTTTTGAAGTAAAGTTTTGATTTGATTTTGTCCTTTCTTTTTTGAAACCCCATTTCGGGGGTCCATTTTGACCCCGAACCAAAAGTAGTCAATATGGGTGTCGTTGGTTTTGATTTGATATGTAGATTTCATATTTGATTTTTTAGTGGAGTTTGAGATTGTTTGTAAAAAGTAAGTTTGTGGGTTCGAAGTGTAGCAAACCGATTTTGACTTTTGAGGTAGGTTATCACTTAACTCTTTCAGACTGGCCTGGGTAGTAAATGATGGTACAAAATGCATGTTAAGGATGAAAACTAATCATGAAAAATGACTATCTACATGTTATGTCCGTGTGGGGGCTTATATGTGATATAATCGTCGAAAGTGAGATATTATGTGATATGTGTGATTGTGTGGGGTCCTATGTGATATTGATAGCCTTGAATACATGTGAATAATTTTGTTGTATTATAAAATGCTTAATGTGGTACCATTGGTATATTTTAATTATATTCATACTTTATTGGCATATGAGACATGTGAAAATTCATGGATGAACGAAAATAATGAGTGGATATTGGCTCACATGGTTGTGACAATGAATCATTGTGGTTGGTTGTGGTTATATATCATGTTATTTGTTGTGGAAATACTCATTGCGATTTATTGTGAGCATTACATCCTCATATCAGACTCATTCATGAAATATTAGTACCACCATGGCAACACCTGAGTAACATTGGTAACACCTTTTTAAAAACTCTATCCGAGGGATGTGTCAGAGAAGAGATATTATAACACCTTACAAACCCTTTTCTGAGGGATATCCAGGAAAGGAGATATGAGATATATGGATTGTATACGGGTTGACGAACCCTTTATGGGTCTTATGTCGGGAAGCTTTAGCTCCGTAGATGTATATGATGATTATGTGATGATCTCGGAGGTTGTGCAATGACCTCGTGCATCATTATTATCATCATGATCATATTCATTGCACTTACTTTATTGTGTTTATATTGTATTGTATTGCCGTATTGACTTGCCATCTATTTAATTGTCTTATCTTCTTTTAGTTGTACTTGATGATCTTGTATATGCATGTTCCCCTTGTTCTACTTATATATGATAGAATACATACTCGTGTTCTATCTTGATGGGTATGTGAAATATTAGAACTGTTAGTGCAAGCGGTGTGGGCTACCGTTGTGGACATTTTCTGAGTGCAAGTGACGTGCCCTTAGTGTATATTTTGTTTGCCTTATTTATGACTTTTGTTGGTTGTCCTATGATACCTACTGAGTAAAAGTGGATAATACACATGCCTACTGTGCCCTTTCAGTGCAGTTTCTACCTCGAGTGCGCCTCAGCTTGCTTGACTTGGGCGATTTCTGGAGCTTTCAAGGTAGCGGTTGGACATTTATGCGTTGGGAGTTCACCTCTATTTTTCTATAGTAGTTATATTAGTATTCGGAGACAGATATTATTCTCTTGTGGTTATTTTTCTGATATATTTGACTGTTGGATTGAATTACTAGTTCTTACAATTTGACACTTGGTTTTGGGCATGTTGATATTTTGGATAAGTTCTTTCTGCATTGTTATGATTACCTATATGGTTCGGCTTCGTTCTAGAAGCCTTACCTTGGGATATTTTTGTCTTTTTCTCTTTTTGTATCAGTTTGGGTGATAGGCTTACTTGTCAAGGTACGCCGCGACAAGTGCCATCATGACCCCCGTTTTTGGGTCGTGACATAAAGATAGGTTTCATTTTTCAAAAAATAAAATTTTATTTTCCAGGAGCATCCTAAAGTGAAGTTCCAAATAGCACGAATGAAATTCTTTGCCCCAGTTTATCATCAAAAAACTTTTGTGCAAGTCAAACCCAATCACAACTACTTGCAAAAATGCATAATGCAATGGTGGATCAAGACTTTGATCAATAAATGCATCTCTTGAGGATAAAATTAAATGACCACGACTAAAAAGTTCATCTCTTAAGAGTTAAAGTGAGAGATTTTGACTAAAAATGTATCTTTTAGAATTAACAGTTCAAATTAGGAAGCGCACCTCCTAGCCATAAGACATAAAAGATTCAAATTAGAAAGTTTGTCTCTTACGAGTTTAGAATGATGAGTTTTACCATAATAGTGATTACCAAACCTGTGAAGCAACATTGCCCTTGCATTTGCAGAAGTGTGGACTTGCATCCTTCGATATTTAGGCTCCAAAGTCCTTGATTTGAAGGTAACATGTGTTCTTATTTCATATAAAGAAAACTTGTGAGTTTTAAGGACACGGTAGTTGCTTTATGGCTTTAGATTTTGAGGCGATTGCTCTTTCACTTATCGCATTTAATCTTGCTTCAACCATTATCATATGTCATTTTCTTGTTACACCATTGATCCAAACTTAAACTATTAAGAGTGAATTTAAAGAAAAAATAATATCATTGTTTTGCTAAGCCTCTTAGATAAATCTTTTGAACCTTGGTATTTCCACGAATCTCCAAACTTGTTTGTTGACAAAAACTTTCTGCAGGCCTTGATTTGTCTTACAATCATGTTTCTTTCATGTACTGACCTTTTGTATTTCTTTGTCCAATTGAAGAAGTTGGTAGAAAGTTTTGAAATCCTTTCTCACTTGTTTTGACATGGTCTTGATTCAAAAATATAAGAGAATGATAAGGATTTTCTATTTGGATAGCAGACTCAAAGCACAAAAAATAGAAATATAAATTAGAAAGAAAAGACAATGAATGTCCCTTTTTTTAAAATAGAGAAAAGAAAAAAATTATCTAAACATGAAAGTCAGCTCTAATGATTATGACATGCATTTGGATTAAACGGCCGATATTTCTATTCAAACTTTCACCAATTGTTATTGAATTAATGACCCTGAAACTGAGTTGCTTCCTTAGGCCAATTGCACTCATAGACCTCATTCGGCTAGTGACACCTTAATGGGTTTGCGCCAACAACCCTCTCTCATTTTTCTTTCTCTTAGCTCATCATTTCCTTACGGTGTTCATATGGATTTTCACTAATAATACTCTCTCATTTTCATTTATCTCGACTCGTCATCGCCTTATGGTGCCCCTGAGGGTTTTCACCAATGAGACTTTCTTATTTTTATTTCTCTCAACGTAGTGCCCATAAGGATTTTTACCAATGAGACTCTCTCATTTTCATTTCTCTCAGCTCATCATCGCCTTACGGTGCCCATGAGGGTTTTCACCAATAAAACTCTCTCATTCTATTTCTCTCAAGTTACCATCGCCTTACGGCTCCTATGAAGGTTTTCACCAATAAGACTTTCTCATTTTATTTCTCTCAGCTCACCATCACCTTAATGTGCTCGTGAGGGTTTTCACCAATAAGACTCTCTTATTTTTATTTCTCTCAACTCACCATCACCTTATGGTGCCCATGAGGGATTTCACAAAAAAGACTCTCATTTTTATATCTCTCCTGATTCCTTGTGTTGATGAAGACAAGTAGTGTCCAAAACACAACGTCATATATTAATTGCATGCTTAGCCTTAACATTCTCAAAGATTGATCTGAAGGTATTTCTTTGGTTGTAACGTGGCTTATGGATAAGGTTCGAAAGAAAGGATGACATGAGGCTCGAATAATACTTCAAATAGGTGAGATTTACAACTTTTGGAATTAACTTAAACAATGAAAATTAACTCTTTCCCCAGCTTCTTTTGACTGTGTAATTCTAAATTGTTTATTTAGTTGGACCAAAACCCAGAGTAGGGCTACCTACGTATCTTGTCATTGTAAGAATCAGGTCAACTGTAGTTCCAACCACTTGTTCTTTTGCTTGATTTTGATTTCTTTTCTTCTCTTTTTTTCTTTGAGACTTTTCTAACTCTATTTTTCTTGACACTCTTATCTTTTTTTTTTGAATCACTCTAATTGTTTTTGAACTCTTCCTGATTGTATTATTTTGCTCGACTCTCATTTTTTTTATTTTTAAACTTTTGCTGACTTCAACTTGATTCAAAAGGGGGCTACGAAATAAAAATTAGAACTAAAGCTCAAACGGGATAAACAAAGGATGACATAATATTTGGATAGCAGAATGAACTTTGTCTTATCAATCTTTAAAAACGCTAGTACAAAGCACAGAATATGAAAGTGGAAGATGAAGATCACTTATACCATCTTTACACAACATTAACTTTAATTGAGCAGGTGTGCCACTTCTTTTCCTATACTTATCAAACATACAACTCCTTATTTGTTGAACACACCTCACACTGGATGACTCATACTTTAGTGAAGTGAATTTTTCCCTCCTCTTTTTCTTGACAAGAGAATGTACATCCACTGTTTGATCTAATTCAAAATGATTGAGACATACCCTTTAATTGATGACCAGGTTATTCTTGTGATTCTTAAAGTGATTGTCTTAGTTTATTCAAGTAGGCTTTAATTTGGTCACCAAATGTCTCAATACTCTATCTATTTTCTCAGATGCTCTTTTTCTAACTTTAACATTTTGATTCAATGTCATATCACTAAAACCAACATAAAATGTATTTGTAAAAAATACAAACAAACAACCCATATTCAAAAGAAAAAACAAGATAGGGCCCGAACTATAACCCTGAAATAATTCAGATAATAGAAAAGATAACAAAACAAACTACCAAAACTCCCAAGGAGAAGAGTGTCTTTCCAATTGATGATCCTGACATCTTAGCCACCAATTTTTACATCAGCATGAGTAGGGATTTCACTACTATCAAATACATTTTCTTCAACAAATAAGTCCCGGATCCCCATGTTTAACTTATTACTTCTGACATATCGTGCATTATCATGTGATGATGAAGGACTCTATGAGACACTGTAGTGTCACTGTCTTGCACCACAATTAATTTTTCTTGAATCAACCTTTCTATTTCTCTTTTCAAAGTATGATAATCTTTAATACTGTGACTCTGAACTTCAGAATGATATGCACATCGCATATTAGGATCAAAATTTCTTGAATAAGGGTTAGGAGTATATCTGAAGAGAGAAGTAATCATGTCCCACTATCTTGAACAAACTGGTATATGTCATATGATTCCCCGATTGGTGTGAAATTATCCTTTGGCTTCTTACTCTTTGCAAACATTGGCCTTGGTTAAAACTTGGATTTAGGGGTACCTTGATAAATATGTAAGGAATGAGGAAGATTTTAAGGGATAGGTGCATACTATTGTGGATAAGGAGATGGATGAGTATCTAGTTGTGCATAGTTTAAAAGATACCGAGGAAGTGGAATAAAATATCCTGAATTTTAGAGAGAGAAATCTTGTTGCAAGGGAGTATATGGATTTGATGAATAGGCTTGAGGTTGAGACTGACAGTATTGGTGAGTTGGACCTCTCGAGCTCTGTTGTGGCTCCGGCACAACAATAGCTAGATTTTTCTTCTTTTTTCCTTCAGTTCCCCTCAATTGATTGCAATATCGTCCAAAGTGCTTCATGAATTCGTCGTTCCCATCATATTTTTCAAATTTTGATATCTTAAAGTAGTAATAAAGTTAATACCGAAAGGCATGCCCCAGCCCTTATATGAAGCATCTTCATAACTCGTAAGTCCCATAGAGTTTTTCATAGCCTTTTTTGTACTTTTTATTTTCCTAGCCATTTTCTCTTGCTCTTTTGCCATGTCAGGCTTCTCGGTAAGAAATGTTGGTGGTCTAATTAACTTAGATGTGGGCTCAGGAGTATAATAGTGATCATTAAGAGTATTTAACACTGACTCACTAGAAGATTGGGGAAGCATAACCGTTGGGCGGATAGCCAAGGTGGGAGCCTTAGTTGGGAATTGAGAAACAAAAGCATAAATGGTAGGAGGTGTTGTAAATATGATAGGCTTATACTGAGGAGCTAGAGAATAAGTTATGAAAGTGTTGGAATGTTGTAGAGTATATTCTGAGTATGTTGTGGTGCATCAACAACACTAGAAAATTGAGTTTACGACATTGGTGGAAAATCAAAGATATTTGTAGGGTCAAAAGCGGAGAATGGAGGAGGAGACAATCCACTGGCCCAAACTTGGTGCATTTCTGTTATTTGTTGCCTTATTCTCAAAATCTCTTGGTTTATACTCTCATTTTCCTGACTCTTTGTCTGATTGATGATGTCACTCTTAATATCCTTGTTGGACATAACAAACTCTTTCTTGAACTTAGTGTGATATGGAGGACTAGCTAGAATGTCACAAACCAACAACCTTAAACTAACTGAACCATAAAGATAACAAATGCATTAGAGTTCAACACATTTTCAAAACTTCTCTTTTTTTTAAAAGATCACCGAACTCTAAAAGGGAGCCTACATATCTCACCCCCGTGAGAGAAGAATCGAGTGTGCATAGTTCGTGAAGTTTGGCCACAAAATGGTCAATCAATCTCTCTTTCTTTTTTCCCTTTTTAGATGAAATTTTAAAAGAAAAAAAAAATAAAGTTTCAAAAGTAGATGAATTTTTTTTAATATTTCAGCTTTAAATTCCCTATGCAAAATAAAACCTATGATTATCGAAAAAGAATCTTTTTGTATTTTCATACAAAGAAATGCATGGCTTAACCAATTTATTACCAAATGACTTCTCTTTATTTTTATTTTTTTGCATTTTCATATGAAGAAACATGTGAAATAACTAATCCAAAAAAGAATAAAAGAAAAACTCAAAAGATATTTATACAATCTTTCTAAATTTTAATTCTGAATTTCATATAAAAATGAAATCAAAAATTATCAAAGGAAAATCCTTTGCATTTCTTAGATGAAGCAACACGTGCTAATAATTAATCTAAAATGAGGAACAAAGAATTTTTTTCTTTTATCATTATTTTCAAAAGATATTGACAATAGTCTTTTTGAATTTTCCATTTTGAATTTCATATACAAACGAAATGAATTTTTCATTTTGGAAACATCAACTCTAAAATGAAGAGTGAAAATTGATTATTATTTTTTAAATTTGTTTTTAAAATATGATCACCGAACCCAAGAAGGGTTGCCTACGTATCTCACTTGAGAGAGGGGAGACTTAGGTGTGCGTAGATCATCCAGATTAGATAATTAAAGATTAAATAATATATTGCACCCTGATATGAGAGACACGACCAAAGGCAGACGATAAATACCAATAAACTCTTGTTTTGCATTTTCAATTTGACACTTCACATAAAAATGACACCAATAACTACGAAAGATTTTTTTGATATTTTCAAATGAAATTGTTCAATATAATGCACCAACAAAAATAAAATAAGTTTTTGAAGTTCTTACACAGGAAAACATGAAGACAATAAAAGAAAAATCTTTTTGGCACTTTCATTATATGAAATGTACAAAATTTCTAACATCTTTTTGGGTTTTCTTCTATAAAAAATGTATAAAGCTCCTATCAAATAAAAATATTTTTGAAATTTTCAAGTTGTGAATGCATGCTAAAGGAAACAACAGAATTTTATTTTTATTTTTATTTTTTAAGGAAAAACATGCGAAAGGTAAAAAAAAATTATTTTTTTTTATTGTGAAAACAAAAGTCATAAAAAAACTCCTATAAACTACGAAATTCTTTACTTTGACTCACTTCTTTTCTTTTTTTTCAAACTTTTCTATGCCTAACACACTCTTTCCCTTAATTCTAGCACATGCTTCCAAGAATCAATTAGCCAAATGACCATGTTACCCTCAAAGATGCAACAATTAGCAAGTAGGGATGCTTAGGAGTGAGTCTCCTATAAAATACCAAACAGATCCCACTAGGTCTCCATATGATGCAAATAAAAATGACCTAAAGATTGAACTAGTTTAGGGTTTAAATAATATGGCTATTCGGGGGAACGTATGGACGATAGTGGCTGTGATTGCTTTCCACCCACTCCATACGTCTGGCAGATCCCCCTCATCAAATAAAGGTGACTCAATGAAGGTTTATGTACACGACGTGTACTTCGAGACTTGTTTTGAAAGAGATGACTTCGGGTAATGTATATGATAACAGATATAAAGTGGTAACACATAAGGAAAAACTATAAATAAAGAGCACGAGACATCCAACAATGATAAAACGATAACACAAACAATATATCTATACACTTATAGTGTCAAACTAAGCTTATATAACTCAAAAAATAAAGCTTGAATTCTAAAAATTCCCAGTAGAGTCATCAAAGTTGTCACACTCCTTTTTTTTTTTACAGAAACAGATTATTTTAGTTTGAAAAGGGTTTAATTGATAAAAGTTACATTGAAGATAAAAGAAATGTGTTTCAAAAAGGATTTTAAAACTTAAACTCAGAGTTGCCAGTTAGCATAAATCTGGTATACCAAGTCACCTTTGAAAATTCTTTCCAAAATATTTTTGACTCTTAAAACTGATCCACGAATAGAGATTTCAGTTAAGGAATTCTGTTGATCGAGGGAAAGGTGTTAGGAACCCCTCAATTTTATGGTTCGACCAAGGTTTCTTCATTGAGTATATAGGCTAATATGACCCTATAAATGCATCAATCTTAAAAAACCCATAAACAAGAATACAAACAACCAAAGACAAGAATTCAAATCAAACATCGTCCAGTCCGATTATACAGTCCCAAAATGAAAAAGTACTGAAGTGTAAACCTATACTAATCTACCCTAATCCAAAACTATGCTTCACCCAACCCCCGGGCCTTGATCATGAACCTTCTTTGAAGACATAATACGTCAGGGCATTCCCTGATTAATAAATAGAATTTTTCTCGGGGAATTCCCCAGCCAAATGAGTACAATTGATTCAAATATGATAAAATAAAAAATCATTCAACAAATATTCAACAATCTACAAATTCTAAATTTGCCTACCAGTCTATCATTTTCCTACCAATTTTGACCTATCATATTATTAAATAAGAACAAATCTAAACTACAACATTACTATTACATCCTGGATTTTATCCTTAGAAATTTTCCTTGAAATCCATTCTCTGGACTCAATACAACTCCAGGGTAAGAGTCGTATGCTGGGGTATGAGTGGTATGGTCCTGTCGCAAGCTAACCAGTGTTAGTTGGTGGGATAGTTTTGATCACTTAAAAGGTCAATACTTAGGGGTGCGAGTCGTAATAATTGATATGAGTCGTATCAGTGACTTATATGGTAGGCAGTGTTTGATCCTCCAGATAATTCATTCTATCAGGGATACGGATCATGGGTATGGATTGTATGCGGAGGTTACAACTTGGATTGATGAGTCGTATATTGTACAATTTCTGATCCAAAGGTTAAGGCCTGGGTAAGACTTGTGGAAACCAATCATAAGGAAGGGTATAACTCATAAGAGGGTCAATCGTATCCCTGTGATGGGTTTTTAAGGGACTTAAGTAATGGTGTTCTGGATATTTTTCTACTTATCCTAATTATGACCCATGACTTCTAATACACTTAGAAGGTTATTTACCCTATTATTATATTCATTAACACTTAAAAAACTATTCCAAAATACATTATAATTCTCTCAAGGGGTTTTGGGGAAAGAGACTAGGGTTTCAACTTAGGAATTACTTTAGGGCTTGCGTTGGTGATTTTCTTCCATTATCTTTCTCGATTTAAGGTATGTGTCTCTTCCCTACTTACTATTTCTAAAAAGGCATGAATTTTATGGATGTTTTAATGGTTTCAATGTTGCATGGTTTATGGTTTTCAGCTATTAATTGGGGGTTTTGTTTATAATGGCTTGGTTATGGTTTTCTGTGGTTTAACTATTCTTTTATACACATCAATGATGGTTTTAGGAAATTGGTTTGCATGGTAATGGTTTAATGGTCTTTGAAATTGGTTTTGGTTATATTATGCCCTTAAGGTGTTTGATAAAATATTTATAAAGACATGTTCATTGCATTGACTTCTTTAAATGGAACTCTATCTTGTTTCCAGCTTATATATGAAATTGTAAATGGTTTAAATGGCTTACAAAGGTTAAAGGCTAATTTTTTATGCTTGTGTAGAATATGGTAGACTCCTAAGAGGCTAATATAGTAAATGAAAAGGGCACTTGAGAGTCCCCTTAACCTAAATGGTTTGGCAATGGATAAATCTTGCAAGTATGGTTTGTATGACGATGCCACTAATAATTGGCCTTGGTAATAAATGGTAATTGGATTGTTTGGACATGAATTTTAATTTGTACATTAATGGCGGGATATGTAACTAAGCCGTGAAAGGTGGAGGTTCAGTGGAGACAGAAACTGGAAACTCATATTTTCTGATATGAGGGGTCTTCGATGACCACGTGTGAGTGTCACATTTTATATTGGAGGTACAGTTGTACAGACCAAACCATCAAGTCAAATCAAACCGACGAACCAAACCAAACCGAGAAAAAAAATGGACTTATGGTTTGGTTTGATTAGTTTGGCGTTAGAAAAAAAATGACCATTCTCGATTTGGTTTGGTGTTAACAAAATAAAGTCAATCCGAACCCGAATCAAACCGACATAATATATATATATATATATATATATATATATATATAATATTCAAACTTTTTTATACATAAAATATTAATTATAATCTACTTTTTAACTATGTTTTCAACTAGTTTTAGTAATTTTCAATAATTTGAAAGTAGATGTAGATATATATTTAGATTTTGGCCTTTAAGTTATAATATTTGTCCATTAATTGTTAATTAAATGATCGAAAACCCAATATAAACTTAAAACCTAAACTTTTCTCTCTTCATCTCACTTTTTAGTTTCAAGAGAGTTTTCCGCTGCTCATTTTTTTCATAATTATGGTTTTTATTAGCACATGAGTGAAAACATATTTGATCTAGTCTTCGATCAAAATATAACTGTAAAATCTAAAATTATAAAAAAAATAAAAAAATTGAAAAATCCAAAAAAACGGACTAAAACCTAATCCGAAAAAACTAATTTTATGTTGGTTTGATTTTGTTCATAGTTTTAATATACCGACATGATTGTTTTTTTAATAAAAACCGAACCAACCCGACCTATGTACACCCCTAATTGGAGGGATGTACTAGTCATCCTATGGGATATTTCCTGGTCGTGCAACTACATGCATTAGGAATCTTTCAGCCGGGGGAGCTAAACCCATACAACCCATGAGTATGGTTAAATGACAAGGTTATAATGCCTAGGTTAAAGGTTTTAAATGCATGCTAAACACGGATTCCCTTTCCTGGAACATATATATATGTATGGTTGTATGCATCATGGATGGTTTTACTTGGTTGTTTAAATGGAATTACTTTATCCTTA
This sequence comes from Capsicum baccatum var. pendulum, assembly GCA_030864225.1. Taxonomy (NCBI): domain Eukaryota; kingdom Viridiplantae; phylum Streptophyta; class Magnoliopsida; order Solanales; family Solanaceae; genus Capsicum; species Capsicum baccatum. The sequence continues at coordinate 168,201,294 of CM061560.1, forward strand.
TCCTGAGATACATGCTAGTGGTCACTTGCTAACCCATCTACTGGAAGCTGTATACCCACACTATGTAGGAACCAACCATTCGACTCCTTCTACATAGTGATTGACTCGGGAACAACATTTAGATTGAAGTGGTGAGCTTTCATCTTTCTGGAAGGCTTTATTTCATGATATGGACATTCCTAGACATTTTGCTTTTGTTTTGGATATTGGTTTTGCCATGGTTGGGGGCATGTCCCAATCGGATATTTGTATTCTTTTGTATAGAGGCTTTGTGGTACTTTTGGGGGTTGGATGAGCAGGATCGGTATTGATGTCGGCCTTAGCGTTGGCATTGGTGTTGGGGCTAACATCATTGGACGATATTATTGGTTGTTCTACCGTATTACATTTTGGGTTTAGTTACAATATTATGTTTTGATATTCTCTTTGGTTTGGTATGGTATGGATGGTTTGTTTGGTGCGGGTAGACTCGGTTGGGTCGGTCACTATTGTGAACTTATCCCAGAGTCTTCATGAGAGCATTTATGAAATCTTATTATTTGCTCAAAACTTAGCTCATCTAAGGCTGTGAAACGTGGTTGGGTTGGGTTAAGGGGGGTCCCCGGTCCTGGTTGGACTTGGGATGTCCATTATATCCAGGCCATGGTTCGGGTCATGACAAGTTGGTATCAAAGCTTTATGTTCATGGTCAACTGAGAAGTCCACAAAGCCGTGTCGAGTAGAATCTCTTTTAGGGGTGTGAAACGTGCCACACTTATAAAAGAGAGGTTGCGAGACATTTAGGAATGTTTTACTTTCTTGAAATTCTCGGTCCTAAAATCTTCTCTGACCCTTGGTTGTTTGGATTTCAGATCATGTAACACCTCAACTTAGGAAGGAGTCCCACATCGGCAAAACACAGGAGGGATACTAGGTATATAAGTAAGAAAACCTTACTCCCTAGTGATGTATTTTAAAGGCGTGCGGGTCTAGGCCCAAAGCAGAAAATATCACAAGTGGGTTGGGGAGTTAGAGAGGTCTCTCGAACCTTGATGGTTTGAGATGCCCATCGTGGCCAGGGCCTCAGCTTGGGTCATGACAGAATGGTATTAGAGTCGCTCCTTTGTCAAACCTGTAGATGTGGGCTAGAGTTCAAACTGAGTGTAGAAAAATCCTGGTAAGGCGGCACAAACCTCAGTCCTGAGTGTAAGCGAATCCCATTCGATGAGGCAAACCTCAACGAGGATTTCTGAGTACATAAGGGGGGTGTATGTAACACTCCAACTTAGGAAGAAGTCCCACATCGACAAAACATAAGAGGGATACTGGTTATATAAGTAAGAAAGCCTTACTCCGTAGTAATGAATTTTAAAGCCGCGTGGGCTTGGGCCCAAAACATATAATATCACTAGTGGGTTGGGGAATTAGAGGGGTCTCTCGGGCCTTGATGGTTCAATATGTCCATCACGGATAGGGCCTTAGCTCGGGTCATGACAAATTATGCCTCCTAGATCCGAACACAAGGAATTTCTTCCGTCCCATCTGGGCATAATGCTGAAGGGGTACCTCCTACATCTGGAGTACATCTTCGATCTAATGGTCCTATTCCCAATTGTTTTGGAGTTCATCCTATTCCTCTTACTGCTCCTAAGGTCCCTTAGGGTAACGTGATAAATGCAGAGTGTTATCAATCTATTCATATTATTGCTCAGTTGGTCGCTGCTCAGGCCAGATGGGGTACAAATAGTACTTTATCTTCTGAGGCCACAGGGGTAGTTAGTTTATGAATATGGTTCCTCCTACTTTTACAGGAGTGAAGGTGGAGGAAGACCCACAAAGCTTTTTGGATAAGGGTGATATATAAAAAAAAGGGTTATGGGAGGCCTTCTCTAATGTCTTCAAGGATGGTTTCTTTTCTCAGGAGTTCAGGGAAGCTAAGATGGAGGAATTTGTGAACCTCAGGCAAAGAAGGATGTCTGTGAGGGAATATGCCTTAAAGCTTCATCAGTTTTCAAGTTATGTTCCTTATTTGGTGGATGATATGAGGTCAAGAATGAGGAAGTTCACTTTTGGGTTGAATAGAGATTTGATTTGGAGAGCAAGACTACTTTTCTCATTAAGGATATGGACATCTCTAGGTTGATAGTTCATATGTAGTAGGTTGAGGATTAGAAGAGAAAGCAGGCAGAATTTGGGGATAGGTAGAGAAAGCAAGGCAGATTTTCTGATCAGGAAGATGCACAGTCTCAGGGTAGTAGAAATAGTGGCAAGTAGCAGAAAAAGAAGTTGGGGAGTTTTGGTTCCTTTTTTGCTGCCAGTGCTCCTTACCCACAGCAGTCGGGCGACAAGCATCACCAAGGTGGTGATAATTCTCGAGCTTATGTTGCCCAATCTGAGGCGAGTGGAGGTCGGTTTATTTCTGTATGCTTTCCTTATCGGTTCTACAGTCGTCTTCATCAAAGATTCTATGAGGAAGGTATAGATAAGTGTTTTAGATGTGGTCAGGTAGGCCATCAACTCAAGAATTGTCCGGTAAACAAAGTTGCTACAGGGAAGAATAAAATTCTGGTGGCTTTATCTTCTGCTCCTACACCTGGTGGTGTGGCATCTACTCCTGTTACTGCTCCAAGTTCTGGTGTTGGTCAGAACAAGTTATATGTTTTGGTGTCCCGACAGGAGTCTGAGGCATCATCTGATGTTATTACTGGTACGTTGCAGCTCTTTTCCCATGACGTATATTGTTTTCTTGATCGGGCTCCAGTCTTTCTTATGTGACTTCTTATATAGCTATGTCTTTTGGTTTTGATTCGAAAATTGTTTCAGATCTTTTTTCTATTTCTACCCTGGTAGAAGACTCAGTCATTTCTGAATGGGTCTATAGGGTGTGTGTGGTATCTGTTAGTGATAGGCAAACCTTGGTAAATCTATTTAAGTTGGGGATAGTGGATTTTGATGTGATTTTAGGTAGGGAGTGGTTACATTCTTGTTATGTGTCTTTGACTGTCGTACTCGTAAGATCATCTTTAGGTTTCTTGGTGAGCCAAAAATAGAATGGGAGGGTTGTTTTTCAGCTCCTAGGGGAAGATTTATTTCTTATCTTAAAGCTCGGAGGTTAATCTCTAAAGGGTGCCTTTATCACTTAGTCCGGGTTAAAGATTCTAACTCGGAAGGTCCTTCTTTACAGTTAGTTCAGTAGTTAATGAGTTTCCATAGGTCTTTTCGGATGATCTTCCCGGTGTTTCTCTAAATAGGAAAATAGAGTTTACCATTGATTTGCTTCTGGACACTTGTCCAATATCTATTCCTCCATATAGAATGGCTCCGGCTGAGTTAAGGGAACTCAAGGAGAAAATCAAGGATCTTCTAGATAAGGTTTTTATTTGTCCTAGTATTTCTCCGTGGGGTACACCAGTGTTGTTCGTGCACAAGAAGGATGGTTTCCATCGGATGTGAATTGACTACAGGCAGTTGAACAAGGTAACAGTCAAGAACAAGTATTCTCTCCTAAGGATAGATGATCTGTTTGATCAGTTACAGGGTACCAAGATAGATCTTCAGTCTAGGGACCATCTTATTAAGATTAGGGAGGTGTATATCCCTAAGACAACTCACTACAAAAAAGATGTATTTTGCGGAGGTTTTAATATGGGGGTCGATATTAACCTCCACAAATATATCAAATTACGGGGGTTTATGTACCCCTGCTATTTTAATTACAATTGTGGCGGTTTAAACCCCCACTATTATTAAAAATAAATCACAAATATTTTTGGGGAGGTTGAAACCCCCTCTATACTTAAAAAAATAAACCGCGAATTCAATAAATAAACCCACAAATCCCTCTTTTCTCAAAAGCCCTCCTTTGTTAAAAGCAACTCTCTTTTCTCAAAACCCTATTTTCTCAAAAGTTGCCTTCTTAGACAAATGGAGAAAGGGTAACAATCAAAACAGGCCACCGTCTTGACTATTTGTCCGGCCAACCTGTTCGCCGAAATTGGTTTACAGATCATCCTTCGATCGAATTCAAGCTCAAAATTTTGAAATCTTGTTTACCAATCTCGGTTTGTTCTGTTATGATTTTTGTTTTGGGATCATCAGTTTCATCACTGGTTCGGGGGATTTTGGGGTTCTGTTGTCTTAACTAGTTCATTGAGATCAGTTTTTGGCTTTCATTTTTTTTTGATATCATGTTTGGATTGGATCTGCTATTTGCGATTACAAAAATCCTTTTTTTATGTAGGTGAAATTATCTGAGTACATCAGCAAAAAGTACATGATTCTTTTTTTCTACCCACTAGACGTCACATTTGTTTGCCCTACAGGTTGGTTTTTCCCCTGAAATATCTCTGCTACCAATTTGAGATTCTTCTAATTAGTTTGTACGACTATTTTGGTTGTTGAATGTGTTGTTTTAATGTAATTTCTTTTCCTGTTACTGTAGAGATCACTGCTTTCAGTGAACGTTATACAGAATTTGAAAAGGTGAATACAGAAATATTGGGTGTTTTGTAGACAGTGTGGTAAGTATTTGTTTTCTTCAAATTAACTATTATGAAGTTATAAATTCATCAACTTGTATGTGTGTGCACAATGCTTTCAGTTTGTGCATTTCATATGCTTACTTCAGTATAATGTGATAATTTAATTGTTATTTTTTCATAATGCCTAGTTTGTACTAAATGATTTGTTGTGATGTTTCATTTGTGCTGCTAAGTGTTAACTTGTATGCCTCTTTCGCTTGTTTGCAACTCAGTGTACGTTTGTGATGTGTGACTTTACATAGAAGGCTTTAGCATCTAGTTTATCTGTATAGATATGTGCAAGGATTCCTCATCACTTATTTCTTTGCTTTACAGGAGTGATAGGGTGGGTTTATGTTGCCCGGGGTTAGATAAAAGGAAATGGTATAACAAAATTTGCTACTTCAGAAAGTATATATTACTTAATATTTAGTAAAATAACTGGATATAAAAGAAGAATGTTTTCCTTTCAAAGAAGAACACTAAAGTTAAACAATTGGCAAAAAGTTCAATTGAACTTAGTATTGCTAATGACATAATATTTGATTCAAGTAGTGCCACACACCGAGCCAGGTTGGTAGTTCAGCTCAACTCATTGAATTCGAGATAAGTTTGGATAAATTCATCAAAGCTCGGATTAGTTTACCTGGAGAGGAGTCATGTATACTTGGTCAGAACCCTTGGCCAAGCAAGACCATTGCTTGGAGTGGAGACCTTGACTGCTGCTTGTTGGGTTCAACTTTCCAGCATCTTAATCTCTGCACTGAAGGGATGTTATTGCGGAATGGTTGGGTTTTCTCAATCTTTTCCACTTCTTCTGCAACAGTCACTGAAATAGCTTTTGGCTTATGAGAAACTTCCGTGCAAATTTTGGTGCCTCAGTTATGGACTTGCTTTGCAATTAATCATTTATAATATCGGATGATTTTTGTTGTTAGTCTCTTTAGTACCTTTTTTATCATCTATTATTGATTTCATGTTGTTGCTCTTGCAGTTCTCCCACTATATTTCTCTATTCATTTCCATACAGATAGACTTGGGAGGCTTCAATTTCTTGCGATGGGACCAATAATTTCCCCGTTATTACTAATGACTTCTCAGACACCAACATCATGTAAAAGTCTTTATGCAATATCTTAACCTTTTAATTCCTCATACTTTTGTTTCAAAATTTTTCTAAATAAAGTTGTGGTCTATCTCACACAGTTATCTTTCATGTATCTTGTTTATTCTTGAAACTTTAATGGCTGATATCCCAAGAGTACACCCTTTGATATGGATCAGTTGCTGCAGAAAATAAGAAGGGATTTCTGCCTGTCACGAACAAGAAAGATAAATACTCTTTCCTCTATCCTTTTGGATGGTAGGTCAGTCTGTACTTGATGACAATAATTTTCTCTGTTAGTTTTCTTTTATGGTTTTTTTTGTTCAAATGTCATAATTATGTAAACAATTTGCTGGAGAAATGGGAGTATGGAGCTGCATTTCTGGGTTTAGCAATTTCAGATCTTTACTCCATAAATTTCTTAGAAAATTTTAGTCATATCCTATATACTAATTCAACTATTTTCAAAAAGGTTACTGTAGTTGTAATTTTTAATTCCTGAACCATTTGTACCCCATATAAACTACACTCGTCTTATCCATTGATTCAGTGTTTCTTTAACTGTTCTTTATTTATTTTTTACCCTCGCCCAGGAAGTTGTTGTTGATGGTGAAGATAAAGTTTACAAAGATGTTATTGAACCACTAGAAAGTGTTAGTATAAATGTGATACCAAGCAGTAAAGAGAACATATGAGACTTTGGTTCACCACAATAGGTTTGTTGAAATGCTAGATTATTTATCCCAGATATTTACATAAAAGGGCTTCATATAACTGTTTGGATGTTTTGGATTATTTTTTCTGAAAGGCTGGTTAGTTTTTTTTAATGGAAATCTTGGTAATTTGTGATTATGCACACTCATGAATGTGATCCTCACAAAAATTATTCATATTGCAGGTTGCTGAAACTTTAATAAAAAAGTTTTTAGCGTCTCCTTCTCAAAAAACAAAACTGATTGAAGCATCAGAGATATGTATTATATTTCTTCCATCTGAAAATATGTAACTGATCCTTGACTTCTTATGTTACTGAACTATTGTTGGTGTTTCTGTTGAATAAACCTTTCAAAGCCTAGCATTTTTTATGTAACTGACTTATATATTTTCCCTCTAGATCGATTCAATTGATCAACATGTTTTGATGTTTTATGCCCTTAAAAAATCCATTCCCTTTTCCAAGAAAGAAATCTTATGTATTGTATAGCTATGTTGATGAAACAACAACTAAATCTTAATCCAAAGCTTGTTTAAGTAATGTGTTTTCTCTGGATCGTAGAACTTAAAAGAAGAAGAAAAAATTATTTCTTAGCTCTGTGCTACTTATGTTAGAAGGAACATGAATGTTTAATGCTACATTTTGGGTGCCTCTCTTTGCCGTTTTTGAAGAACTTAAAACAAGAGGTAAAAGTATTAATATGGTCAATTGACGGTCAAGTTAGAGTTCAACCGCCAGAGGTTTTAACCGCCGGTATATGTTTTAAAGTATTAGTTGGGAACTAATTTTAGTTTACATATTGTGGGGGTTTAAATCGCCGTTACTTAACTACCGCTAACTGATTGTGGCGATAAATAATAAACCGCCGTAAAATAATTACGACACTTATAATTGCGGCAGGGTTTTGAAAACCACTGTGCTATCACATTATGGGGGTTTTCAACCTCCGCAATATGTAAATATAACCCCCACAAAGTGAGTAATTTTTTGTAGTGACTTTTAGTACTTGGTATGGACATTTTGAGTTCTTAGTAATGTCATTTTGGTTGACCAATGCTTTGGCAACATTTATGGATTTGATGAATAGGGTGTTCAGGTAGTATTTGGATCTCTTTGTTATTGTGTTTATTAGTAATATTCTGGTGTATTCGAGGAGTGAGGTGGAACATGCTAGTCACCTTCATATGGTATTGCAGACCTTAAGGGAACAAAAATTGTATGCTAATTTCTCTAAGTGTGATTTTGGTTGAATTTCGTGACTTTCTTAGGTCACATTATTCTAATGAAGGAATAATAGTTGATCCTCAAAAGGTTGCTGCAGTGAAGGGGTGTCCTAGGCCCATGACTCCATCCGATGTTCGGAGCTTCTTAGGTTTAGCCAAGTACTATAGGCGATTTGTGGAAAGCTTTTCATCAATATTTGCTCCTTTGACTAAGTTAACTCAGAAGAAGGTTAAGTTTTCTTGGTCGGATGCTTGTGAGTAGAGTTTTGAGAAGCTGAAGGATAGGTTGACTTCGACTTTGATTTTTACTTTGCTGGAAGACAATGATGGGTTTGTGGTTTATTGTAATGTATCCTAGATAAGGCTTGATTGTGTTTTGACGTAGCATAGGAAGGTGATTGCCTATTCTTCTAGGCAGTTGAAGGTACATGAGAGGAATTATCCTACCCATAGCTTGGAGCTGTTGGCGATTGTGTTTACTTTAAAAATTTGGCGTCATTATTTGTATAGTGTTCATGTAGATATCTTTTCGGATCATAAGAGTCTTCAGTACGTTTTCACGCAAAAGAAGCTTAATCTCAGGCAAAGAAGATGGCTTAAACTTTTCAAGAATTATGATATGAGTCTTCACTATCACCCAGGTAAGGCTAACGTTATTGCTGATGCTCTTTGCAGGTTTTCTATGGCTATTTTAGCTCATGTAGGGGAAGGAAAATGAGAGTTGGTGAAGGATATTCACCGTTTGGCCAGTCTTGGATTTCGTCCCTTAGATTCCAAAGATGGTGGTATGATGGTGCTAGAAGTGGTTCGATAATCTCTTGGTGCAGAGATTAAGGAAAAATAAGTGTTGGATACGGTCTTGATGAAAATCAAGGGTGATGTTGGTGGGAAAAAATTAGCGGTGTTTGAGATTAGTGGTGATGGTACTTAGCGGTACAAAAAGAGGCTGTGTGTTTTGAATATCGACGGGTTGTGACAAATGGTTTTGGCTGAGGCGCATGAGTCGTGCTATGTCGTCCATACTGGTTTGACAAAGATGTATCATGATCTTAAGAAAATCTATTGGTGGAATGGTATGAAGAGAGATATAGCTGATTTTGTGGCCAAGTGCATAGTGTGTCAACAGGTTAAGGTTGAGCACATAAGGCCTGATGGGTTGCATCAAGAATAGAGTTTCTTGAATGGAAGTGGGAGATAATCAATATGGATTTCATTACTGGTCTTTTTCGATCTCAAAATTAGTATGATTTGAGTTGGGTCATCGTGGATAAGATGACTAAGTTTGCTCTCTTTTTGCCAGTGAGGACTACCTTTTTGGTGGAAAATTATACAAAGTTGTATCTTCAAGAGATAGTGAAGTTGCATGGGGTGCCTGTTTCAATTATTTTTTATGGTGGTACGAATTTTACATCTCACTTTTGGTGGTCTTTCTATAAAGGATTGGGGACTAAGGTTAGTCTGAGTACATTTTTTCATCCGCAGTTGGATGGGCAAATGGAGAGAATGATTCAGACATTGGAGGACATGCTTCAGGCATACGTGATTGATTATGGTGGCAGTTAGATTGAGCATCTACCTTTGATAGAGTTTTGTTACAACAATAGCTATCATTCTAGTATTATGGCTCCTTTTAGGGCGTTGTATGGTAGGAGGTATAGATCTCTTGTTAGATGGTTTGAGCTTGGTAAGGCAACTATGCTTGGTCCCGATTTGGTCTATCAATCTATAGATAAGATAAAGGTTATTCGGGATAGGCTTAAGGTTGCCCAGAGTTGCCAAAAGTAGGCGTGGAGATTTGGAGTTTGAGGTTGGGAATAGGGTGTTCCTAAAGGTGTCTCCAATAAAGGAAGTAGTGTGGTTTGGAAAGAAGGAGAATCTTAGACCTCAATTTATTGGTCCTTATGCAATTTTGCAGAGAGTTGGTAATGTTGCTTATGCATTAGAGTTGCCATCTATTTTGGGTTTGGTTTATCCGGTCTTTCATGTTTCTATGTTGAGAAAGTGTATTAGTGATCCTTTTTTGGTTGTTCCTTTGGAAGGGTTGGATATCTCGGATTCTCTATTTTATGAAGAAGTCCCAGTTGAGATATTGGATAGGCAAGTTCATCGGTTACAGACCAAGGATGTGGCTTCGGTTAATATTTTATGGCGAAACCATAAGGTGGAACAAGCTACTTGGGAAGTGGAAGAGGACATGTAGTCCAAGTATCCGCATTTGTTTTCTGCTCCTGGTATTCGTGCGGAAGGTATGTGTTCTTGAACACATCTTTATTTTCTGAGTTTGTTAAAGGAAAGATTAACATTTTTGACTCTTTGTTTTTAAACTTTATTAAAGGGATGTTTGATAATGCAAATGACTCTATGTGTGGTTACCCCTACCTTGTCCGTTATTCGGGGATGAATGTTTCTAGTGGGGGAGAATATTACATCCTGGGTTTTGGCCTTAGAAATTTACCTTGAAATTTATTTTTCGGACCTAAAATAACTCTGAGGTACGATTCGTATGCTGGGGTACGAGTGGTATGATCCTGTCGTAAGATGACCAATGTTAGTTGGTGGGATGTTTTTTATCACTGGTAAGGTCACGACTTAGGGGTGCGAGTTGTAAGGATTGATACGAGTTTATCAGTGACTCGTATAGCGGGCAGTGTTTGATCCTCCTGGTAATTCATTCTGCCAGGGATACGGATCATGGGTATGGATCATATGTTGAGGTTACGACTTGGATGGATAAGTCGTATGCTAGACAGTGCCTGATCCAAAGGTTAAGGCCTGGGTACGACTGGTGAAAACTAATTGTAAGGAAGGGTACGACTGTTAAGAGGGTCAGTCATATCCCTGTGACGGGTTTTTAAGGGACTTAAGTGAGGGTATTCTGTACATTTCCCTACTTACTCTAATTATGACCCACAACTTCTAATACACTTAGAGGTTATTTACCCTATTGTTCTATTCATTAACACTTAGAAAATTAGTCTAAAATACATCATAATTCTCTTAAGGGCTTTTGGGGCAAGAGAGCTAGGGTTTCAACTTATGGATTGCTTTAGGGCTTGCGTTGGTGATTTTCTTTCATTATTTTTCTCGGTATAAGGCATATGTCTCTTCCCTACTTACTATTTCTAAAAAGGCATGAATTTTATGGATGTTTTCATGGTTTCAATGCTGCATGGTTTATACTTTTCAACTATTAATTGGAGGTTTTGTTTATAATGGCTTGATTATGGTTTTCTATGGTTTAGTTATGCTTTTATATGCATCAATGATGGTTTAGGGCAATTGGTTAGTATGGTAATGGTTTAATGGTCTTTGGAATTGGTTTTGGTTATATTATGCCCCCAAGGTGTTTGATAAAATGCTTATAAAAACATGTTCATTGCATTGACTTCTTTAAATGGAACTCTTGCTTGTTTCTAACTTATATATGAAACTATAAATGGTTTAAATGGATTACAAAGGTTAAAGGTTGATTGGTTATGCTTGTGGAGAACATGGTAGTCTCCCAAGAGGTTAATATGGTAAACAAAAAGGGCACTTGAGAGTCCCCTTAACCTAAATAGTTTGGCTATGGATAAATCTTGCAAGTATGGTTTGTATGACGATACCACTAATAATTGTCCTTGGTAATAAATGGTAATTGGATTGTTTGGACATGGTTTTAAATTTGGTCATTAATGACGGGATGTGTAACTAAGTCATGAAAGGTGGAGGTTTCGGGCGGACCGAAATTGGGAACTCATATTTGCCGATACAAGGGGTCTCGATGACCACGTGCGAGTGTCATATTTTATATTAGAGGGATGTGCTAGTCATCCCATGAGATATTTCCTGTCGTGCGGCTACACATACTAGGACTCTTTCAGCAGGAGAAGCTGAACCCATACGGCCCATGGGTGTGGTCAAACGACAAGGTTACACAGCCCAGGTTAAAATTTTTAAATGAATGCTAAACATGAATTCTATTTCCTGGCACTTATATATATGTATGGTTGTATCAATCATGTATGGTTATACTTGGTTGTTTAAATGGCATTACTTTATCCTTATCCTGAGATATATGCTAGCGATTACTCGGTAACCCGTCTACTGGAGGTTGTGTACCCACGTCATGTAGAAATCAACCGTTCGACTCCTCTTACATAGTGATTGACTCGGGGATAGTATTTGGATTGAAGTGGTAAGCTTCCATCTTTCCGAAAGGCTCTATTTCATGATATGGACGTTCTTAGATATTTTGCTTTTGTTTTGGATATTGGTTTTGGCCATGGTTGGTGGCATGTCCTAACCGAATATTTATATTCTTTTGGATAGAGGCTTTATGGTACATCTGGGGGTTGGTATGAGTGAGGATCAGTATTGGTGTCGGCCTTAACATTGACATTAGTGTTGAGGCTGGCATCATTGGACGATATTGTTGGTTGCTCCATCGTATTACATTTTAGGTTGAATTACCATATTATGTTTTGATATTATCTTTGGTTTGGTATGGTATGGATGGTTGATTTAGTGCGGCTAGACTCGGTTGGGTCGGTCACTGTTGTGACCCTATCCCAGAGTCTTCATGAGAGCACTTACGCAATCTTGTTATATGCTTGAAATTTAGTTCATCTAAGGCCGTGAAAGGTGGTCGGGTTGGGTTAAGGGGGCGGTCCTCGGTCTTGGTTGGACTTGGGATGCCTATTATGTCTAGGCCCTGGTTCGAGTCGTGACAATTAGGAAATAACTCTTCGGATTACAAATTTAACAATTTCTAATTTTCCTTTTTCCAAAATCCAACTTAACCCAAATTCGAGATACTCTAATAGTGTAGAATAACAACATGAATCACGAATAAAGACTAGACGATCAAAACCACGACAATTAGAATTGCTTAAACACACTATCAAAATATATCACCAACCATATCAAATTAATATAATAATAGAAAGAGATGGAGTTTGAAGAATTGGACCTCACTTGAAGATTTCAATATGTTGAGATATAAGATTAGAAGATAGAAACCTCTTTAAAAAAAACCCCGATGCAAACCTCCGCCATAAGCTCCTCAAATCGCTGATTTTGGAACTGGAGAAAGTCCTAAACTTACTTCATGAAATACACTCGAATAAGGCTTTCTCGAAACCAGAAGTAGGTTTTAGTCATTGATATGTTCTAAAGCTATGGGGTGGAATTGGTGGTCAGGACAATATTTTTTCATCAGATTTTTATGGGTTTTCGGTGGTGGTGGGTTTGGGGCCACCAGTTGCTGTTTTTCGGTGATGGTTTGACTAGAGCAGCTCGTTGGGTTGTCGTGGCCTAGCTTGAACTCCGGTGAGCTCTAGCAGTAATGGGAAAGAGGGTTTTGTCAGATTTTAAGGGTTATTCGGTGGATATCGGCAAAGGGTTGATTTTGGTTGATTGGTTTTGATTTTCGACAGGTTTGCGCTGATGGAGCTTGGGGCTACTATTTTTGTTTTGTTTGGAGCTTCGGCGAGCTTAGGTGGTGATGAAATTGAAGAAGACAGGTCAAATTTCAAGGGAGTCAATAGCGTTTTCCGTCGAGGATTTGCCAGATTAAAAATTAATCCTCTATTTGTGTCTCTCTTGCTTGTTTCCCCCTCTCTCTCTCACATTTTTTTGTCTATTTTTCCCTTCCTTAGTGGCTTTATATCTCTTCGTTTCTCACTGTCTTTATTCACTCTTTCTTCCCCAATTTACTCACTGTTCTTTGTGTGTATGTGAGTATATGAGTATATTCAGGTGAGTATGTGTATGATTGTATATGTATAAAGCGTGAAAATAAACCTAAAAACATGATATATATATATGGTAGTGTTTATATCCTGTTATGTGTAGTGTGGGGAAAATGTGAAGGGTATTGGGGGGAGGGGCATGTAGGATAAGGCTGGTAAGGTGGGTAATTTGTTAGGAATTAGTTATTACTGATAAGGGTAAAAGAAAGGTGTGGTAGAGTTATTATTATTATTATTATTATTATTATTATTTTCTTGTAGGAAAATTATCAAATATGATGGGGTGCATGGTAAAGTGAGGTAAACGGGTAAATTTGACTTTTAAGAGGGTCAAATTTACGTGTCTACAAATGGATCATCATTTCAATGTGAATGAAGCATTTAACATACTTTAAGATGGTGTGGCGTACATCTAAGGTCATCGTTCACACTTTATTTTTTATACTTTTTTCCATTTTAATTATTTTCTTTTAACTCTAACAAATCTATAATATATTAAAAGTGTGAAACCTCTTAGAAAAGTGAATTGAACTTTTTGACCTTTATTAAAACTGTTCCCTTTAGACAAAACTGTCTTTTACCCTTCTCCCAACTATTAAATTCTAAAAAATAAATATATTAAATTTTTTCTATAATTAAAATCTTCCCAAATTTAGCTCTTCTTTCAACCAAAAAAAATACGTTCAAAATTTTACTTCAAAAAAAAAGGACTCAAAATAACGGCTCAAATTTTCCTTTAAATTTTCCTTCTCAAAAAAGAAAAGAGCTCAAAATTTACAATTAAATCCACCGTTTTTTTTTTTTGTAAAATTTGCCTTCCATCGTTTTATTTTTAAATTTACATTCCACCGGTTTTTGGTAAAATTTGCCTTCCCAGATTTAGCTAAACACACGTTTTCCATTTTTTAAAATCCTATTTGGTTCCTACTTGGTTTATAATTAAATCCTTTCCAAATTTAGCTACAGTTTTTTTAATCAGATTTGATTTCTACTTGGTGTCTTTCAACCAAAAAACATATGACTTTTCCAGTCCTTCTATATAAACGCTTGAGCTTTTTTCATTGTATTGTTCATCATTATAAACAACTGCCATCTTTCATTATTTTTCATCTCATTATGGTTTCAACAATTTTATTTCCAGGTTTTTGGTCGTTATATAATCTCTGCCCTTTTTCACTCTTAATTTAAACACAATATTACTTGCTATGCCAACTTAAATTGCTTAGTTTAATTTAGTTTAATGTGTTGGTTTTAATCGTATTATTCCAACATCTCTATTATTATATTATTTTCATGTAATTTACAGATGATAGATGAACATTCAATCTGACTTTGAGAAATTTTTATATCCCATACGTGGAATCTAGGAAGACTGGGTTACAACAAATCTTACCCCTATCTTTGTGGAGTACATGGTAAAAAAGAGAAGGTAAAGTAGTTTCTGCATGGTAGAATATGCAAGATAGATGTAGGTGTTGAATAGTCAATTACTCAACCAAAAAAATAATTAAGGGATCATGCAAACTATTGCAATCACTAAGGTAAAGGAACTACAGAACACTAAGCCAATATCTGAGATTGATTAAAAAACCATAGTAGAAGGAACTAGCTACTATTTATGTAGAAGGAACCAGCTGCTATTTATGTGGCTGGAAAAGAACTTCGTTCAGAAAAATTAAATGTTTTTATCCTTGACTAAACTACTGAAAATCTATAAAAGATGATAAAGAAAACTATCCTGTTAATGGCTTGGATTGACCTACTTGTAAATCGGAAGTGCTATTACTGAAGCAGTAGGAACCGAAGGAGGTGATAGAAACCAGAACGTAAGAAACACATAGTATCGAACTAAATAGAGAATGAAAAAGAAATTTCTTTATTAAAAAATCTGCTTCCATGTCAAATTCACCTTCTGAAAGCAATCATTTCAAAAACTAATTCATTTGATCACGCTATGAGAATCATAAAGAAAGAACCAATTAGTAGGAGCCAGGACGGATAAGTAATCTTCAAGGACATTATAAAACCGATTTTAAAGAAAAGTGGCTTGCACATTACTGTGAAGAAATTCCCAGTGTTTTGTCCATCTGCACTTCACTTGGATAATATGAGTTGCCGTACCATGGTGTTAGTAGGGAGCATATGGTTCTCTCTCTATGTATTGAATATGCAACTTCTCTCTTTGCTGGTACCTTTTGGGAATGCTCGGAGATTTGATGTAATTATGCATTCAATATAGATGTATACACTATGTATTAAAAGTGAATAATGAATGCAATATAGATGTTATATAAAGTGAATTATGAATGCAATATAGATGTATTATAACTTATAAGTGTCTTAAACGTACTATAGGTCCCTGATTCTGTGAAGATTCTACCTTATTGGTGGTAGGTTTTGGAGCCTCGCCATCTCCAAAGAGGTAACCCAGGGAACTCTGTCCTCCACGACCCATGATCTCTCAACTTTTAAATGATTGATTCTGCTCAAAGCAGCAGTACACAATCTCAGAAAAGATTACAACAAATTATAACAAGAAGTATGAAGTACAAATAAGCTCTATGACCCACTGTGTGTACCTCATAAAGATGAACTATAATGTGTGTGTGTGTGTATGTGTGTGAATTGTAAACTAAATTAATAGCATCACATATGACCCATCAGTCTAAATGAATTCCTCAAGGTGAAAATTCAAAGAAATTTATAAAGAGATTAGAAGAACATTATACATTTCAAATTTAAAAACTTCAGTCTATATAACTTCTCCTGCCCACTTCAGTATATAACTTATATTCCCATTAAGAACCCTATAAAAAACTAAGCACATCTTATTGAGAAATCACAAAGATAATCCAAACTTTTCTTTTATCAGTACAAGGACAATTCAGAGCTCGGTAATATATGACTACCATGTAGATTAACATAAGACTCGCATAAATATTTTATGGATTGACACACATACATGTAAGTTTATCCTATTAAGATCCACGTAGATACATAATAATGAAATAGTTGCAGAAGTAGAACTTATATCTATCTGAATCTATGATAATCTCAATCTAAGAATACAACATTAGAAATCATCGCAGATGAATTGAAGGTGAGCAATACAGGTAGAGAAAACATTCTTCTTACCTTAAGCTCTATAGGAGACCTATCAAGACTTTTGCCGCAGACCGCATAGCTATCATCCATCGATTTTTGATCTCTGGTTTTCTTTTTTGATAACTTAAAACCTAAAGAAAGAAAAGCCTTCTGCGTTATGTGATTGAATAGAAACCAAACACATCGAGTAATACACTTAAAATTTAAATAAAAACACAATCTGCAGAACAATACAATATTGCAGATTGCAAAAGCGACATCAGATTAGGGGAAATGTACATGTAGTAAGGATAATATTTTATGAAAAGATTTCTAGGTCATAAATTTCGTCAATTAAGAAACACCAAAACTACACCGAACATTCAATTACTGTCCAAGTCATTGCAAAGCGTACTGCCTATGCGTTTCTTCTAAAAATAAATGTTGGTAACGTTGGTAGCGATGATGGTTGTTTCAGGATCCACCATTGTTATTTTTTATCAAGTTGGTGATTCTGTAAAAGGGTGTCACATATAATGGGACAGAGGGAGTACCTTTTAAACTCCTGCAACATTTTTACTTTAGAAACTTGTGACTGACCAACTACTTCTCTACGTATTTGTTTCTCCAAATTTTGCTATTTTGTTCCTAAAGTGCAATCATATATCAATGTTAAGGTTAATGTTAGACGGAACACTTTCTACTAAAACCAAAAGTCCAGAACAAACTCATTTCAAATCCAAAACAATATTCCACCATATTACCCAAGTAATCAATAAAAACTTCAACTTTTAGACTTATACCTAACTAGCAGCTAATAAAAATAGCCAATTGCAACATGATACAATGTCATTAAGTTGTCCAAGAGAAGAACCAAGGTGTTAAGAACTTACCTTCACGTATGCACAGATTAAAATCAAACTGGTATTTTGCCAAGAAATCAAGTGATGTTGTCTGATAAAGAAACTCACAGCATTGGTTACTACCAGAAATTTCTTGTCGTGGGAATATATAGAAGTTATGTCTGCCAAAAATATGCAAATATTAATGATGTCCAGAAGGATGGATTTGGAGGTCTAAGAGAACGCAAAAATACTCTCATGGTTGCTTGTCTCTACTCACAAGGGGATGAAAGATTGTAATTTTACCGTCCTCATCGGATTCTCAATTAAGAGTGGTCGTGGTGAATTTCTTACCAATAGCAAGTCGATAAATTGCTGAGTAAAAATAAACCATGATATTGTACTACACTAATAAATTTCAGTATTAGACATTACACCAAATGCAGAACTGTCTTTCACAGCAAAATGTTCAGACGACTTATGTTGGTTAATAAACATTAATACTAGAAAGGCTCATCTAACACCATATAATATTTTTCTTACACCTCACATGATAAAATATTACTATAAAATCGTCTTAACTACTTTCATAAATAATAATTCAAGTCAATTCAAGGTAACAACACCAATATCCATATCTAGAAACAACAATAATTCAGGGCCCCACCCACATGATCTGATTCGTATCCACTGAGTAAACATACCTTAAAAAGATTCCAAATATCTATTACTATTCAAGAACAAAATTTATTTGGCATCTGTCTAATTGAACATTGTCCTATCCGTATCCATCTAACTATATACAACACACACTAGATTACAAATGAAACATCAAACACTATAGCAGTGAAGAGCTATGAACAACAGACTTTCATTGGCACCAGTTATGCCAATTTCTATGGTTCAAAGTTTAGGTTGAAGTTGGGATTTTAACTTTATGAGTTCTAAATTTTAAACAATGAGTTCAAGTACCACTAAGTAGATTCTAAATTTAGTACAGAAATATACCTTTAATTTAATTTTTCGAAAAAGAAATAACAATAGTAACCCAGAAATGATAAACCAAATCACAGTATTTCTATGTACCTGCTTCTATTTTTATTTCATACCTCAAATTCAACTATCTCAGCTGACATGCAAACATCAGGATATTCAAAATTAACAATATTAAGCACACCGAACACATATTATATGTAAAAGTCAAACAAATCATACACTTGAAATAAGAAATTAAATCAGAATGTCTTTTAAAAATGAAATCTTCGAACATGCAAAGCAAAAGGAGGAACAAAAAATTAAACTAGGAACATATAATGCAACAGTGGTTTTAAGAGAATCAAAACATACAAAATGTAATTAAAAAAAAAACAAATATTCAAACGAGTTAAAACCTAAAAAAATAAAGAAAAGAGGGAAAGAAGATGAAATTACACGGACATACCGTTGTTCAATAGATGCAGTAGGAACATACTCTTCAAGTAAATGTTCAATTTTAAGCTTCATGATTTCACCTTATTCATCAATTTTTCGAGCATCAAAATAGAGAGAAAGGAAATATGTGAGGAAGGAGAGAATTTCAAAGAAACTTCGGGAGTTTAGACAAAACCAATATGAATATTTTTACTTTCCTAATTCTTTTTTTTTTTTTTGTATTTTTTAAATTATTGGACCCTTTTAAGTTTGGGCCATAATTTTTACCATTTTACTCTTGAATATGCTTGTTTACATACATAAAATTTTAAAATTTTATATAAATTTAACTCACTATTTATTAACTTATATAAACTATATTTTAAATGAGTACAATATTAAAAAATTAATTGTTATGATTTATGATTAAATTAAATTATATATTTTATGTTATTATAAATTATTTCATTATAATTCTATTTTACGTAAACTATAAATATATAAACGCCTAAGAATAAAAATAAATCTTCGTAGAAATACACTATTTTAAAAATAAAAAATAAGTATGAAGACAAAATTCAGCTTTAATAAACTGTATTTTTTTATCTTGAAAATTTTGTGTGGTTAACGTTTTTAGATTTAATAAAACAACACATGCACAATTAATAAATTTTCTACATATTTTTATTCTAAAAAATATTTGATACACGTGCAATGCACGTACACTAATCTAGTATATATATATATATATATATATATATATATATATATATATATATAAAGAAGAAACATGCCTTTGCTGATGTGACATGCTTTAATGACCAGAAAATAAATTTATCTTTTTTTCTGATTTTTTTGAGATTTTTAATTGTTTTTGTTTTAAAAATTAACCATTTGTTACCTCAATATATTCATCATAATTGTCATTAATGAATTAATCGTCCTCAATTATTTCAATAAAAAAGAAAAAGTTATATTTAATATTCTCTTAATCATTCTCTTTCTTATTTGTTTCATATTCTATTAATTACACCATTATTCTCTTCCTTTTCTGTTTCTAAATTAAATTCTTTGTACCATTTTAAACGTTCATTTTTAATATTATTACAAAGTAATGAATCTTAAGGTACACCCAAATATACTTATAATTGAGTCTCATCATCATCATGGAATAACACTCAAAGTGTAAAGCAATAATACGAGCAAAGAGTGCAATCCCATGGCTCCTCTTAATAGAGGTGCACTTTTTTCTTTTCTTTTTCTCTCTGTTGTGTTTCATGGTACATATGTACACTTGAAAATAGATATCCTTTTCCAGAAACTTTTTATATTTATTTTCAACTTGAGATTGCTTTTTTGTTAATTAGATGGCATCTGCTATCCCCATTTAGCTATTATCGAAATATATTTTTTTGGATGTGCAAATAACATTGAATGAATGACATCTTTTATTTCTTTCATAATTTTCTTATGCATATTTTACCTTTTTATGTGCATGCTTTTTATATATTTAATTGTTTTTATATTGATATTACATGCGGACAATAGAGAAAGAAGTAATGGGGAGAGCTTTTAAGGTATTAAGCACTTCAAAAATATATCATCTAAGTAAGCAGTGGATTTCTATGGCATGTAGATGAAGATATTCCTATATTTTTATCATGAATTCATGATATAGAAATAGCTAATGTTACAGTATATTTTTTGTTTTTCGTTTTGCCTTTATGTTCTTATTATTCAATTTCTTTAAATAGAATAAGTAAAGAAATAGAAGTAAAGGAAATGTAGAAGGAAGGAATTTTTTTTTGAGAAAATTATTTTTATTGATTTATGTCTGTTTAGATAGGCTTAAGCTTATGACCTAGAAGAGTAAGTCATGCCTTAGGATTCTTTACCTTTTTTTTTTCTATTAATGTGTATTGTTGTTTACTTGCAAAGAAAGATAATTGTATACTTAATTTTGTTTAATTCTAAATTTAGTTTGTTCGGATTCCTTTCTTATATTATTTTAATTAAAGTAAATAACTAATGAGGGATAATTTTTAATATTTCTTATGCTTCTTCCTCTTTTATTCTTCTTTCGTTCAATCAAAAATTTCGAGAGACGATTAAGTTTTTCTTTAATTAGAATTTCATTATATGACTTTTAAATATTTTAGTTGCTAATTATTATTATTTATAGTATTTTTACGTAATTTTCAAATATATTGTAAGGTTTGTGTACACTCTACCCTCTACGAGGTAGTGGTAGGATTTTTAGTAATTGGTATCTCTACCTCCATGAGATAGTGGTAAGATCACATCCTACCCTTTCAGACCTCATTATGAGATTTCACTATGTATGATGTTGTTTATAAATTTTATTTTTTGAAAATATAAAGCTTCTATATATGAATTTACAATCAAAGTTTGAAAGTTTGAGTCTCAAAATTTCAATTGTGCCACATAAATTAGAACAAAGAGTAATTTCTTTTGTCAATTTTCAATGATTGAACACTTTCAGAGTTCTCTTTAATTGACTATTTTATTTCAAATAATTATTCGGACTTAGTACAGAATTATTTACTAAAAATATCGTTAAAATATGATTTGTTCATTAATTTGCAAGGTTCAAATTTAAATTTTCAATAAAATATGGAAGTTATCCCATCATTTTTCTTGGCAATGATTTTTGTTGATAAGTTATGAATATATAATATTTGTGTTCAATTCAATTTACTTTTACTACTTTTTGAAAGAAAGAAATAAGAGTTTAATAACTTAAAATTCATAAATTAAGGCTAATTATTGACAAATTAAATTTTTTAATGCTATTTTAAAATACTCCATTTTAAATAACACCAATTACTAATTATATTGTTTGATCCCTTGTATTCCTTGGAAATTATTTCTTCTTCGCATCGTTATCTCACTGTAATTACATATTTATAGTTTATTTTTTTAAAAAAAATGATAAGTAGAATTATTTATGTTTTTTGTTATTGCTTTTATATATTTGTAGTGGTATTAAATTATAATATAGAGCAATTAAGAATATACAAAAATAATTGTGAAGCATTTGTTGGAAAAGAAATGTACATATTTTCTTCATTTTTAATTTTACAAGCATATCTACTATTATCTATATTGATAACTCTATAATTATTTATAAACAGTTATATGACTTAGTGAGGGCTATGTACTATTTCTTTTTAGAATTTTAGTTGTGTTATAATTATGAGAGATGAACAAATAATTGTACTACTTCATTTTGTAATGTCAAATATATGCGCGATACAGTTAAAATTTTGTGGACATTCAAAAATTTAATTCTTTAGAGTAAAAAGTTTCAGTTAAAAAAATGATAAATAAAATTTATATTTCATAATTTATCTTATTTATACAATCACGCGAATTGCGGACTTATTCAGTAATGAATTAATAAAAACTTCATAAAATGAACCTACCTAGGCGAGCAATAATGAAACCAACCCACGTAGAAGTAATTGCTATACATGGCCTAAATGACAATTAATTTTTCATTCATGCATTGTGTAGTTGTAACTGTAAAATGTCAATGACGAAAATGAAACATTTTAAGGCAGTAAAAAAATTAATAATTATAACTAATAATAAGAACAGTGAAGTGTCATTAGCATGAAGTCTTCATCCTCACAATATAAATACTTCCTAAAGCTTAAAGATTCGTTAGACATGATAGAAAGGATATGCCTGTTGTGGAATAGATTTTTCACCTCAATCTATTGAGTTAACCTTTATTATAAAAAGTCATGTGAAAATTGTAATTTTTAGTTCATTGCTTTGTCTTTTCTCCTATTCTATAGATTTGATTTTTTTGGACGGTGTCCTTTTTATTTACTAAGATTCTTTCTGTCATTTTTTTCTGTAGGATTTCTGATTTTCACTATCTGAATTTTTCTTTTATGTATAATGCATGTCTAATTTTGAAGATGTTGTTGCAGGGAAAATTTTGAAATGCAATATCCATAAAAATGAAATCCGTAGGTATATATTCATTATATATTTTGGCACTTTATTCTCACAAAGTTGTGCTGAGAAATTATTTATAATTTATATTCTTGGATATGTATGAACTCATTTTTTTATTTGATTCGATGAAACTTTTAGTACATTTTAATATAGAAGTTAAATGTATATGTTTTAAAGTTGTTGAATCATTTAATTTACAATGTCAGTAGATTGGCTATTGGGCTCTCGTCCATGATATCTGCCGGGGGAGGGAACTTTTATATTTATTATATTGTTTATCGAATCTTTTTCACTTCGCTGGTTGCTTGAATTCCTAATCTCATGATAGAAGTGGAGGGTATTTAACATGAGAGCAACATTTTGTCTAATGACCTTTACTTCATTCTCTTTTACTTTGAAAATAATGAGTTACACTTTTGCTTTGAAATTGTGTACGAAATAGCCTATAATGAGTTACCAATAAAAGGGAAAATCATAACCTACCTAATCATGATTTTTTCTTGACTGTTTGGTATTGTCTATATTCTGTGTTCTTGATAATAAAGATTACTTCAGAAAAATATATTAATTGGGTAATGTTGAGCTTTTATTTTCAATGTGATATTTTTTTAAATTTTATTTAATATTACAAGTTATATTTTCTCTCATTTTTCCTTTAATCGTATATCTTATTCGGATATTCAACTTTATAAGGGAGAAAAAACTAAATATACAACACTAGATTGTTTAATGTGTTATAAACTAATAAAAAATAAGAAGAACAGTAGAGATAAGAGAGAGTAATTCTTATTTCTCTTGAAGGATCTCTTGATGGGATGAAGTACAATGAAGGAAAACCCTTTTATTTATAGGGGAAGACTAACCTTGGGGTTTCTAACTTTTTCATAAATAGACATTCACTATATATGGTAAAGTAGACATTCACTAAATATGGTAATGTATTTATAACATTCTCCCTTGAATGTCTAATTGATAGATAATGTGCCTTGTTAAAACATTACAAGAAAAAAATCAGTGGGAAAAAATATATAGTGAAGAAAAAAGAGTACACATCTCTAACAATACGCATATCAGCTGCGTCATTAAAAACCTTACAAGGAAAACCTAGTGAGACAAAACCTAGTAAGGAAAGAGAGTACAACGTGTATTAACTTACCCTAATGAGAACATCTTTGCACCTTTGCATCCCGATCTTGTGCACCATCTTCTTGAAATTGCAATTGAAGGAGACTTGTTGAATAAATCAGTCACATTGTCACTTGAACGAATCTGTTGCACGTTAATATCACCATTCTTTTGTAACTCATGTACGTATAAAAGTTTTGATGAAGTGTGTT
The DNA here is from genome assembly GCA_030864225.1 of Capsicum baccatum var. pendulum. Lineage (NCBI taxonomy): Eukaryota > Viridiplantae > Streptophyta > Magnoliopsida > Solanales > Solanaceae > Capsicum > Capsicum baccatum. The sequence goes on from CM061560.1 coordinate 168,225,231, forward strand.
GTAACGCCTCGAAAAAGGGTCCCGAGACATCACACGATGCTTAGGGTCACAAGTGACCCCAAGCTAACCCTTCTACTAGCAAACTCATAAGTGACTAAATAAAATGCATAAATTTGTACAATATCAGCAGAAGATAACTCTTTTCTGAATCTAATCAATACAAAATTGAATTCACAGGATTATAACTCTGCTTTTACAATGAAAACTAAAACTGAATACATTAAATCTACTGACTGTCTATGAAGCCTCTCCCAATACTAACTATAGATAGCAAGGACACGACCCCAACTATCACTAATCAATACTCAAGAATAAGAAAGTAAAGAACAATAGTGAATCTAACTGAAGTCTCCGAAATATGAGGACTCATCATCTGCTGGCTGAAATCTACAACTGTGTGATTTTGACTGCACATACTTTAACTTGTACCTACATTATGAGACAATGTAGCACATAGACATATATGTGGATCAACACTTGAGAATGTACTGAGTATATGGGGGTGTATGCATTTAAATAAACATTATCATCAATCTTTATAGAAAATCTGCATGCTGATATAAATGAATCACATAGCTTGAGTAAAAACTGAAATATGAATCTCATAAATCATGTATAATGAAGCATATAGTACAAATCTCGTGAGTCATTCTATTTTGGATTTAAAATTTGTACTCTTCTCTTATTCTTATTACTCAAAGGTTAAAGGAAACTTTAAACAATACTTTCAACTCATGCAGATGTCTCATGGAGAGTAAAACTTCTTCAATGCTCAAGATGTCATAACTCATTTGAACTCAAATACTTGAAATTCGGAATCATATAACTTTGAAGAATACTTGAAGGCATTTCATTCACGTTAGGAAAATATCTCATTTCAAGTTTTAGGGAAAATATACTCATATTAAGGGAAAGTATTTTAGTTTTAAAGGAAAATATCTTATCTCAAAGATTTAGTTTTAAGGGAAAATATTCTATCTCAATAGAAAATACTTTAGTTTAGGGAGGTTCTCTAAACCGACATAAACCATGCGAGCTACATGGAGTCCAACATTTTGTCCTCCTAAGAAAGAGAGCTCACGTTGGGGAGAGGTGTCATACTCTTGCCAGGGAGTATAACCTAGGTCCAGTGATCACTAAACAAACTCAGCCTCGGGCCCAATATCAACTCGGCCTTAGGCCCAATGATAATCATAAACTCGGTCTCAGTCCCAACCTACGGTGGCTCGTAGTTTTGGGATAAGAAATCATAGTAACTTATCCGCTCGGTGCTAAATACTACTCCCTTTAGATTATCTACGCCCATCATGAATCCAATAATTAAATCTGTACTCTCATGTAGGAAAGTGGATTTCAAAGCTCAATGACCATTACGTCAAAACATTTCTCAACAATATCAGAATACTCAAATCATGGGTGCTTATAGCACAATAGTTCATAAAATTGCAAGTCTCAAGTAGGATTTAATAACTCATAATTCAATCTCAAGTTAAAACTCATCAAAAGCATAATAGATAGCATATAGATTCATAACCAATGTAGAAATCTGGAAATTTCAGCAATTTGTCTCAAAATCTCAACATACTTATATACTTCTATGTCTCAAACATTTCAACTATTAACTTCTCAAGGATTAAAATCATGGGGTATATACCCAGCTGTAATTTCTCAAGAAAACAAGTACAAATCATGCCATTAGACTCTCAATTCATAGGAAACATTAAAAGCTTGAAACCAATAACAATGGGTAAAAGCCCCCCATACAATTTCATGTAAAATCTCATAAATTTCAGAGAAATTGTAGTTTGAATAAGACTTTGGGCACAAGGGTGAAAGGATTACCCTTATTCAAAACCCTACATACCTTAGATTGATAAACTTGGATGAACAACTTGCTTTTAAGATGTTATTGGAACTCTTGAAAGAGGGTTCTTGAAGCTTTTGACTTAGGGGTCTTGAATCTTGACTCAGTTTGTAAAAACTATTGTGAACTCTTGAGTTTCTTGGAAGAGGATTTGGATGCTTAGGATTTTTGTTTTGAAGAAAAAGAGGATTTAGGGCATAAAGAGTTTTGTAATATGCTAGATTTTATGTTTTGGACAGATTGGGGGTAGGATAATTGTCCAAAATACCCCTTTTAACCCTTGACAAAACAGGAAAAATTTAACCGGAAGCCCAATTTTATGGGCCACCGCGACGCGCCACTATCGCGGTGGCTCACTGGAAATTGATGAATGGGAATCTAAGGGTCACCGCGACGCGGAGTCATCGCGTTGTCCCACTGGTTGGGACTTCAAACTTCAGTGCAACGCCACAATTGTGTTGGGCTACTGGAAACTGACAATTGGGATATAACTCCTCTCCGCGATGCGCTAAGGATCTAAATGACAGTGCTTAAAGATAGGAACTTCAATTAGCCATAACTTTTTGCCCGGTTATCGAATTTGGGAGGATCTTATATCGTTGGAAAGATAATTCAATTTCTCACATGATAAAAAATTAAAATTAAGATAATTCTATATGATTTAAACGTTACTCACTTTGGAAGTCATTCCTCAATTTTATAGAGACGAAATTAGGCTTAAGGAAAGTTCGGGGTATTATAATATCTCCCCTTTGGGAAAATTCGTCCTCGAATATGACTTGCTAGGCTAAGAATACAGAGGAAAACTGAGGGTGCACAACTGAAATAACTTAATAAACTGATTCTACCTCATTCTAAAACTTTGAGTACTTCTGAGAGTGTACAAACTTATAATAAGAATAACTATATAGCTGAATCTTTGATTAGGAAGGAGCTGAATGAAGGAAGACTATTACCTTCGACTGAACTTGTCTTTACTTATCATAAGCAGCTGATTCATGCTGAGAGTTTAGAACTTGCTTGATGTGCTCATGGTGCGATCATACTTATAGATTGTGAAGCGATAGTTTATGTAGGCACAAATCATGAGAAAATGAGGCTAAGATTACACAATGGGTATTGCACTATTTGAGCTGGAACACTTGGAAAACGAAGATCGTTCCGTGAATACTTACGCACTGAATCATGACTAGAGATTCAAATTCTGAGACTGATGCCTCATACATATACTGAGCTAAATTCGCAAATTTTCATGGGTGCGAACAACTATTTACTAGAATGACCGTACTTAAGAAACTTCATGTAGAAAGACCAGACTAGTTCAAAAAATGGAAAACTATAGAAATCTATCCGTCTGATTGTTAAACTGGACTGTTGGCTATCTAAATTAAATCATACTATATACTCATACTTAAGTGGAGGATTTCATCAACACCCTCCTAGGGAGTTCTAACGATACGAGGGAGCAAAGAACTTTGGGCATGATCTGAAAAAGGCATCTGAATAAGAGATTACAATATTTCTACGACTCTATAGCTTGGAACATAGACCCTTTTGAATCAGAGACTGGGATAGAATTTTTGGGTCTTAGGCAATGCAACACCTTACTAGCAAGCTTAGACATACTTCTAAAATATTCTTTCAACTATTTTTTTCCTTAAAGCCTATACTCATTGATTCATCTTCTAATTCTTACATGGCCATTGATATTTCCATCTACTCATGTCTAAACTGAACTAAATTCCCTTACCATCTTTAGGCCTAGCCCACCATCATAGGATACACCACATAACACTGTCATACTAGTCTGAACCGTAATTCAACACACTCTGCACTTCACAACTTCTTATCTCATGCAAAATTCTCATTAACACTCCAACAACCACATTCAACCTCATACTAGACATTTACTAACGTGCAGTGTATTCATCCAGATATATACAAACATAATGTTCAAGCCTACTTCTATAACCATACATGCACTTCTAAACACACTCCTATAAAATGCCCTTGTCATAACCTACAAACCTCTACTAGGAACAACTTTCATGCACTACTCTTAAGAAGACATACATAACATATTCTGAACTGACCAGGTTATATACAAAAACTTCACCTAATACTTCTTCAGACTCACAGAATTACATAAAGAAAGCATACGACCATCTTCCCCAACATGATCCATTTACTTTCTCCTATCTATGCAACTGCTCAGCATCACAATTCTTGACCTAAGGAAAAGGTCACTGAAAGTTTAGAAGATGAGGACCTGTAGCATGAAGGGATACCATGCGTAACTTGGGTACTCATCTGAGGCCTGAGAAATAGAGCATTTAAATCATGAACTTATCAAAGAGGTCTAACCCAAGGATATGCATGATATAAATCTGAATTTTTCTGCTCATCAAAAGTATTTCTTGAGAACTTGAGCTAAACATATCGTAATGCTTGAGTACATGAGTCGTGAGCTGCATGACCCAAATTTGGAGTTCATAACTTATGGAATGTGATTCCAACTGCTGAAAGAACTGAACCTCCTTCTTTTGGGAACTAGGAGAGTACATAATTCTCTATCATATGCATGAACATGAATTAGTATCATAGAACTAACACGTAAAGCATGAGTAGGTATTGGGACCACTGAAAATACTGAAATAAGATTGGGTCAAGCATCAATCTTTCTCACAGCATTCTACAACTTACTGGCACATCTACTAGAATCTGAAAGCTTGACTCAGTTACTCGTTCTATCATCTCCCCCTTAGATTTAAGCCATCACTCTAAGTCTGTGAACCACTATATACTCTCTAGTCTAAACTGAAATCACTTTACTCTAGAGTTTGGGATATAACAATACACATGAATAATAGAACTTAGCCTAGATGACGCCCCGATAGTCATTATATAATACTTGAACACTTACTAACTTTGAATCTGCATGAGCATCCCCATAGTCGGAGTGCACACCATCTAGTGCTTCAACTCTTATTTCTATTGGCTGAATCTTCAAACTTTTAAACTTAGATTTCTAATACTTAAGATGGATACTTTAAAACCTTTGACGGACCATACTACTTCTGTCATAGCCTACCCATATCATGCTTGTAAACTTACATTTCTAAACCATGAGACTCAAAATCATACTTAAAAGTCTCAACATCTTTAATCATAATCATAGCTCCTTAACTCAGCTATTAAGAACATCATTCATTATCTAACTAGTCTTTATCCAACTAGTATCTCCACGGTATTACTGACTCCACCACATGCAATGATCCTCAAAACTAATGCAGCCCCATAGCACCTTGGGCGTACTTCTACATCATACATACAACATCAGACGATTACGAATCAAATAAACTTAAGATTTTGTATACACTATTCAAGACTACTAGATCACTTCCCTATAACTAGTAAATTAAACCAAGAAATTATCACATCCACCTTTATGACCACCAATCATTCAAACTTAATGTCTAGCGCTCAACATGATTTACAACCCCACCTTACACATAATTCTCACTTGGAAACTATAAAACAAAACATCAAGAAACACCAGCCCATTCAAACCTTATAACAACAATAATTGATCATAATCATATGGCCTATCTTAATCATAATCCATTAACACATCCTCCGTCCACACATCATTACTATACACCTATCTATACACCTAAACTTCTTTCACAGCTCTATAAGTTTCAACTAAACTCCTTGCAATCTTAGGGAACCCTAAATTAACAGCACTCATCCATTAATTTCTTTCATCAATAACCTATACTATTCTAGAATAACAAACTCCGTCAACAACTCTTTTCATACTTCAAGAAAACAAAAATTCACCTCAACTAATAACTCTTTCTCTACCTTCTACTAAACTAGCACACTAGGATATATCACTTCATTACTAACTCAATCATATGCAAAAAGATTCGGCTATACATATATTCAATAAATTGTACTTACCACCCTTCTTTCTAATACACCTCTAAACCCCCGGTTCCAACCAACACAAGAACAACAAGGTGAACAACAAGTTGCTAGTGAATCAAAATAGGCCTCACACGGCTTCACTAGACTTTGATTTTTCAACAACACAATGATAACAAGATTACAAGAGATAGAAACCTGACACATAATATTCAATGATCTAAGAATACAAATCTTACTCTGTCTTAACTGAATGGCTCATAAGAATGAGGACATAACTTTAAACTTCAGGGTCTTATAACACACCCAAAGGCCCCTCTCAAGGCACTTTGAGAGACTTCTAAAACTTCTTGCTAGCAAGTCTAAGAGCATTGTGAGGGGAGGAACTGGAACTTGTTGATCATGCTATCCCAAGAATAATACAAGGATAGAAAAGTATAGATTTATATTATGGATTCTGAAGAGGAATCTAAAAGCACCTCTGACTTGGGCTAAGTGCACGACTCATGAACATGAATAAAACACTTCAATCTTCAAAACTCAAAAGCACTATGGGATACTTTCTAGCTCACTTATAATCCTATAACTATCTGTAAAGACTGTTTGAGAAGACTTTATCGGTAAAGACTTAAGCTTGACTATTTCTGATACCTTGAAAATAGGCAGAGATGGCCTGAACAGAGTAAGATAAAAATCTGTATAAGTTTCTTAGAGAATCTTTCTATAGCATGATCGGAGACTTGAAAGAACGAAAACATTTCCTAAATGCCTCGTAGCCTCTCGAAGAATAGTATAGATGTCTCTGTACCATTCCGCAAGACTCTACTAGACACGGCTTCACAGACACCCTAGGACACTTGAACTTTGTGCTCTGATACCAAGTTTGTAACGCCCTGAAAAAGGGTCCCGAGACGTCACATGGTGCTTAGGGTCACAAGTGACCCCAAGTTAACACTTCTACTAGCAAACTCATAAGCAACTGAATAAAATGCATAAATTTGTACAATATCAGCGGAAGATAACTCTTTTCGGAATCTAATCAATACAAAACTGAATTCACAGGATTATAACTCTACTTTTACAATGAAAAATAAAACTAAATATATTAACTCTACTGACTATCTATGAAGCCTCTACCAATACTGACTATAGATAGCAAGGAAGTGACCCCAGCTATCACTAATCAATACTCAAGAATAAGAAAGTAAAGAACAATAGTGAATCTAACTGAAGTCCATAAAATAGGAGGACTCATCATCTGTTGGCTGAAATCTATAACTGTCTGATTTTGACTGCACATACTACAACTTGTACCTACATTATGAGACAATGTAGCACATAGACATATATGTGGATCAACACTTGGGAATGTACTGAGTAAAAATTATCATTAATCTTTATAGAAAATCTACATGCTAATAAAAATGACTCATATAGCTTGAGTAAAAGCTGAAATCTGAATCTCACAAATCATGTATAATGAAACATATAGTACAAATCTCGTGAGTCATTCAACTTTGGCTTTAAAATCTGTACTCCTATTATTCTCATTACTCATAGGCTAAAGGAAACTTTAAACGATACTTTCAACTCATGCATATGTCTCATAGAGAGTAAAATTTCTTCAATGCTCAAGAACTCATAACTCTTTTGAACTCAAATACTTGAAATTCGAAATCATATAACTTTGGAACATACTTGAAGGTATTTCATTCACGTTAGGAAAATATCTCATTTCAGGCTTTAAGGGGAAAATACTCATATCAAGGGAAAGTATTTTAGTTTTAAAGAAAAATATCTTATCTCAAAGCTTTAGTTTTAAGGGAAAATATTCTATCTCAAAGGAAAATACTTTAGTTTAGGAAGGTTCTCTTAACCGACATAAATCATGTGAGCTACATAGAGTCCAACATTTTGTCCTCCTAAGAAAGAGAGCTCACATTGGGGAGAGGCATCATACTCTTGCCAGGGAGTATAACCTAGGTCCAAGGATCACTAAACAAACTCGGACTCGGGCCCAATATCAACTCGGCCTTAGGCCCAATAATAATCATAAACTCGGCCTCAGGCCCAACCTACGGTGACACATAGTTTTGGAATTAAAAACCATAGTAATATGCCCGCTCGGTGCTAAATACTACTCCCTTAAGATTATCTGCACTCATCTCATAAAAATCCACTTTTAGAAATAATCCCATGGTTCACCATGAACCCAATAATCAAATGTATACTCTCATGTAGGAAAGTGGATTTCAAAGTTCAATGACCACTAGGTCAAAACATTTCTTAACAATCTCAGAATACTCAAATCATGGGTGTTTATAGCACAATAGTTCATAAAATTACAAGTCTCAAGTAGGGTTTAATAACCCATAATTCAATATCAAGTTAAAACTCATCAAAAGCATATTAGATAGCATATAGATTCATAACCCATGTACAAATCTGAAAATTTCAGCAATTTGTCTCAAAATCTCAACATACTTATATACTTCAATATCTCAAACATTTCAACTATTAACTTCTCAAGAATTAAAATCATGGGGTATAGACCCAGCTGCAATTTTTTAGAAAATTATGTAAAAATTATGCCATTAGACTCTCAATTTATGGGAAACATCAAAAGCTTGCAACCAATAAAAATGGGTGAAAACCCCCAATTTAATTTCATGTAAAATCTCATAAATTGCAGAGAAATTATAGTTTAAATAAACCTTTAGACACAAGGGAGAAAGGATTACCCTTGTTCAAAACCTCACATACCTTAGATTGATAAACTTGGATGAACAACTTGCCTTTGAGATGCTATTGGAACTCTTGAATGAGGGTTCTTGAAGCTTTTGACTTGGGGGTCTTGAATCTTGACTCAATTTGTAAAAACTATGGTGAACTCTTGAGTTTCTTGGAATAGGATTTGGATGCTTAGGGTTTTTGTGTTGAAGAAAAAGAGGATTTAGGGCATAAAGAGCTTTGTAATATGCTAGATTTTATGTTTTGGGCTGATTGGGGGTAGGATAATTATCCAAAATACCCCCTTTTAACCCTTGACAAAACTGAAAAAATTTAACTGGAAGCTCGATTTTATGGGCCACCGCAACGCGCCACTATCACGGTGGCTCACTGGAAATTGATGAATAGGAATTTGAGGGTCACCGCGATGCGGAGTCATCGCGTTGTCCCACTGGTTGGAACCTGAAACTTCAGCGCGATGCTCCACAATCGCGCTAGGCTACTATAAACTGACAATTGGGATATTACTCCTCTTCGCGACACGCTAAGGGTCTTAGTGATGGTGCTTTATGACAGGAACTTCAATTTACCATAACTTCTTGTCTGGTTATCGAATTTGGGCAAATCTTATAATGTTGGAAAGATAATTCAATTTTCCATACGATAAAAAGTCAAAATTAGGAGAATTCTATATGATTTAAATGTTACTCACTTTGGAAGTCATTCCTCGATCTTATAGAGACGAAATTAGGCTTAAGGAAAGTTTTGGGTAATACATGTGCTTCATTCTATCTCTTTTTACGAATCCTCCATTAAGATGTGCTATGTAAGATGCATTATTTCTTGCTTCATGAATAGTCATTATCTCAGCATGATTCGTTGAAGTAGCTAGATAGACTGTCTTGTATATCTCCAAGATATGACAGTATCTCCACATGTGAACACATTGCATATTTGAGACTGAGATTTATGCGGGTTAAATAAATATCTAGCATCAATATAATCAACAATATCGAGACTGCAATCTTTAGAATAAAATAAGCCTATATCGGTAGTCTCTTTAGGTATCATATATGTGTTTGATCTCATTTTGATGTCTTCTAGTAGGAGCAGAACTATATCTTGCTAACAAATTAACCAAAAAATACTATATCAGACCTTGTATTATTTGCAAGATACATTAGTGCATCAATTGCACTAAGATATTATACTTCATAACCAAGGAGTTCCTCATTCTTTTCTTGAGGTTGGAATGGATCCTTATTCAATTTTGCATATTTCTCATTTAAGCAAATATTCTATTGCTTTTGGAAACTCTCCAAGAGTTCTAATAATACTCAAATCATCAACTTATCTCTTATAAGGATAGTAAAAAATTTCACAAAAACTTTATATGCTTCAGGCATTTTGAATCCTTTAGAAATTTTCATATAGATTATTGTCAAGTGAAAATATCCAACATGTCAAGTGTGACATCTTCAAGTGTTTGGACTGCAAATTATATAAGTTTTACGCTTATCAAAATGCATCCTTCCAGGTCACTTCATAAATTTTTCTATGTCAGCATGCTTAAATAAACATAGAATTCGGATCCTCATAATTTTTTATAATATAAGCCAATATTGTATCAAAGATATCATTAATGATATATCATTTCGTATCGGTTCACAGGTGTGACATAACATTTTGAGATCTCATCATTTCATTATTTTGAGATCTCTTTATTTCATTATTTTCAGGTACTTAAACCTCTCATAAGGTTTTATGAAGTGTTATGTCTAGGCTCTTCAAGAGCACATTGTCTTCTTATTATGATCATTTGTTCCATATCCTTTTCAAGAATTATTTCATTTGGAACTAATTGGTCTACCATGCTTCACGCATGCATAGACTATGTCCTTTATGACATAAAATTGAAGCACTTGCAGCTTAAATATGAGATGTTTTTCGGTATTTGACTTTAATTATCTTTTGAATGAGGATCTGATGATAATTCCTAACATATTTCATAACTGTTTATAATCTTCCTCTTATGTTAGGAAAACTAACATACATCCTCCATCTTCTTTGAGGAATCCATCTTTGTGAATCATGGTATATTCATTAATTATATACTGCACATTAAAACTATTAGATGAAATAGTTGGTTCCTGACCTTGAACCAATTGAGAGGGAAGAAATAATTATAATTTATTATTCTAATGCATACAAGTGATATTGTATGCAATATATCATATTTCAGACTAACACATGAAGCTTTGTTCTCATTAGTAATGGTTTAGCTATTTATCTAAGATATTCAATGCCAAACTATCATCAAGATGAATTATCTTGATTACACAGTCTGAAAGTTATGCTCTTAACTCAATTTTATTGAGCAAGCAACTTTATGAATGTCAAATGCAGGTTGACAATGAATGTACATGTGATCATCTTATTGATGCATCTTTTCAACATATCACATGATAGGTGAACGGGCCCTTATTCATCTTTTATACTTTTTAGATTTTAAGGGATCCAATCCCAATATTAGTTGGTCCAACCAACTTATCATGAGAACAAACGACATAAAAAATTCTTGAAGGATCTTCTAGTTCTTCAATACATGTCTAATATTCAATGTGCACATCTTCGGAATGCTACAATAGTTCATGTCAATTTATAAACTTTTATACTAGTAAACTCCAAGTTTACTATGACATGTGCCTTTTGCTTTAGTAAATTTCAGATTTACTATTACATGAATAGATATCAGATTTACTACTTCAGAAGTAGATTTCAAAATAACCTTTCTCAATTATTCAGCCTCTTTCAGAGATGAGTTGTGATACCATCACAATCAAGTACACGTTTGCGTTAATAAGCTTCTCATTCCCCAGTAATGGAATATAATTGTGCCTTAAGCCTATCAAATTCTGATAGCTTATAACCTCTTTCATGATATTGCTACTTCGGGAGAAAATCGAGGCATACATATAATGTAGATAATTTTTCTCTAGCATATCTTAGAGAGTATATCATATATTGCTACAACATTCGCTTAAAAAATGAAGCAATTTGTCATCTTTCAGACCTATCATATATTGCTATCACATTCACTTCGGTGAATAAATCATAGATATTGCTACCACATTCACTTCGGCGAATAAATCATATTCAATTAGACAAATTTCATGTCTTTTACCAAAAACATATTGTTTTACCTTAGCCCTCATTATATCATTAATATAGTGCATTGAGATTCAAACTCAATGTCCTATCTATATAAAGGCGTCTTAGGTCATAAATCGATGGGACTTGAACCCAAGATGTTCATCATGGTGCATCGGGACTCTAACCTGATGTCTTATCCTTTTTAATGAGATGAGACTTAAATTCATCATCATATTTTTTAACAATATTGTTCTTCATGAACAAATTGAAAGCATAAGTTGTTCCAAAGCAATTATTTTTCTTCAAATCCAACAATAATTATATCATTAGAAGCAAAAGACAAATAAGATAAGGAATCACTGATCTTTTTATAATCTCACCTTGTTTGGTAGAGTCTCGTGCTGATAATGTGTTATAAAATAATAAAGAATAAAGAAGATGAGCAGAGAGAAGAGAGAAGAGAGAGTAATTCTTATTTCTCTTGAGGGATCTCTTGATGGAGCAAATTACCACGAAGGAAAACTCCTTTATTTATAGGGTAAGACTAGCCTTGGGGTTTCTAACTTTTCCATAAATATTCACTATATATGGTAAAGTGGACATTCACTATATATGATAAAGTGGACATTCACTATATATGATAATATATTTATAACATAATGTAGGTTATAGAAAATTATTTTAGTTTGCAATTTATAGCAGTTTTTTTAATAGAATTATCATTTTTATAAAAAAAATCAAATAAAGACCAATCAAATAAGGAAATAACAGATTTTATATAACAAAATTAAATAAACCTTCCTTAAAATAGATTACATTTAAAAACAGATTACAATCATACTTCAAAATCTCTCTTGAACCGTTTTCTTTTCCCTTTTTAAAACAAACGTGCTTCTTTTTCTTCTTCTTCTTCTTCAATGCCTTTCATTTTTTTCATTCTTGTTGCTACAACATATCAACAAAAATATATTATTTTCAATCAAAATCTTTCATAAAATTTTATTGTTTTAGATGGGATTGTAATCCTTCGAATTGAAATGAAATAACAATTTGAGTATTTTATGTGAGATTCAAGTTCTTCAATTTATAAATTTAAAAACGTGTCATACAATATGAATTATGATAATTTGCATTCAATTATAATCCATCGTGGAGGGAGATCATTTTTAACTTATTCGTGAGTTCATGTGCCATAACTCGTGTTGGCTAACAAATGGGTTGGATCGCATATAGGTGGATTGAAAATTGGCTAGATGTGAATGGATAAATTATTTGACTCGCATGTATTTCATAAGAATGAATAATGGGTTGAATAACGGATAATATGAATATCCACATAAGATAACAAATTATAACTTTATCTTGTAAAAAGAAATTCATGAGCTTGACTTGGCCGAAGCACTTTCACAATTTAATTTTAATTCAAACTTTTTCAATTTAAATTAATATATGTCTTTTTTGATTGGCTAATTTCTATCTATTAGTAGAATTGGATGTATAAGAGTTTGAAGCTTCACTAATATGAAGGCGCTAATCAATTTTAGAGTATTAAATTCTTTCACATTTAAAGTCAGAGCCAATTACTACTTAATAATCAATGATGAATCCAAAAAAATTGTTGTGAGATGTATTTACTTATATTCTTTGATTATCTTTTTAAACAAACCTACCTTAATTATATCTATATCTTATATCTATCTATCTATACTATATTAAAAGTGGAAAGGTCCTTTGATTGTCTAGGTAGTATCTACATTTGAAAAAACACAAATTTGCTTGTGATTTAATGTAATTTTTTTAAAATTTTAGTATGTTCTTATTTACAATAATAAATTATCATGTATTCTTGATAGGCTATTGCTAATTGAGAAATTCTTTTGTAATTTTAGTATGATCTTAAAGTTTACAATAATAAATTATCATGTATTCTTGATAGACAATTCTAATTGAAAGGTTTTTGTTAAATCTTGATAATATCTTTGTTTAAAGAAATAATTTGCTTGTGGTTTGAGGTAAATTTACTAATTTTAAGTGTTTTCTTGGTGTTTACAACAGTAAATTATCATGTATTCAATAAAATTTTAACAAATCATAGATATGAATTCGTAAATTTAAAATCCTAATGTCTAAAGCCCTAAATGCTAAGCATCTTAAAAGCTAAACTCATAGAGTTCAAATCTTAGATCACCTCTACACATAACAGTGCTTATATTTTTATTTTAACATAATAATATCTACGAAATATAAGATATTTTGTGTAACCTTTCGTGCATGGACTAAGTACTTCAAACAAAATGATGGGTTGATCAAATAGTTAAAAATTTATTGTCGGGTGGATAGTACTTTTCAAGTGGCTTTGCAATTGTTAAGGCATGAAAAGTTGATTTTAAAGTTTGTGTTTTGTATGAATAATTCTTGTAATGTATCATAATTAACCAATTATTTGTTAATCCATTTGGATTATAGAATTTAGGGGTGATGTAATTTTTGTAGTGAATGAAAAGGATTTTTTTATTATTATTATCATCATGGTGTGAACGTTTCAGTTTCATTTTACATTATTTTTTTGTATTTATTTCTTTAACTATTATCTTCTTGTATTTTAGAGACTATGAGGATAAAATCAACAAACAAAACAAAAAAATTTACAAGTGTTTCTAATACAATAAAAATCAACAAAAATAGAGCAAAAGATTTTTTTTTAAAAAAATATAAAATAAAATAAAGATTCAAAATTTACAAACCTCATGACTACGAATACGTAACAATCCACAAATTTCTTATGAGGCTAACTCGTATTGGGAGTAAGTTTCTGCAAATACACACCTACAACATCAAGGTATGATCCAACATGCCGTGAATTTAACAATAGCCAAGTTGATCATCACAAGATGAAAAGATCCTCCCCAACAGTCAACAACACCATGTTCAGACTCAATGGGTCCATAACTTTTCACATAGCTCACAACCAAATTTTTCTCAATACGTCCCAAACTCCATGTTGTTCTTGTCAAACGTTCCATTAGTGTTTTGTCAAAAGCCATTTGAAAAATCAAATCAAATAATGTTCAACCTAGGTTCACTACTAAAAAAAGAAAAAACAAAAATCAAACATATATTTTGTATATAAACAAAACAATTCTACATAAATTAAACAAATTTAGTTTTTAGTTGGGAGAAAAGAAGCAAATCAAAAGATGAGTTATTACGTGAGAAAAATCAAGAAAGAACGTACAAAAACTATTAAATATATAGTTCTGATATTTAATTCAAATAAGAAAAGAAATTGTATAAAATAAAAGTTTAAGTTGATTGAAATCCTAAAATATATATAAAAAAAAAGTGATAATAGAATACTTTAATTATGATATTTAATTCAAGTAAGGAAAGAAATTATAAATTGATTGAAATTCTAAAATTTAGAATTTGTTCAAATAAGAAAAATTTCATTAACCAATATTTATGAGGACAAAAATTAAAATTATAATTTTATCTGGTATAAATAAAAGTTTAACTACCTATCATAATTTTTTAAGGTACTTTAGTTATGATATTTAATTCAAGTAAGGAAAGAAATTCTAAATTGATTGAAATTCTAAAATTTAGAATTTGTTTAAATAAGAAAAAATCCAATAACCAAAATTTAATAGGACAAAAATTTAAATTATAATTTTTTTTGGTATAAATAAATGTTTAACTACCTATAATAAACTATTTTCTTGGAGAAGAAAAGGCAATAAAAATACTCGTAGGACTTTTTCTCTTTTAAAATTATGTCCTTTTTTAAAAGGAATTAATTCATAATATCCATCTTTTCTTTTAGGTATCCTAAATATTTTTCTAATATTTCTACTATTTATAGTTTTCTTTTTAAACTGCTTCATGCCTTACTTTTCAATATATTTTAGGAGTTTACAAAATTTTCATATCAATAAAAAGGTGAAAAGAAGATTTTGTCTACTGCAGAGATTTTTAATGAAGGGTAAAAGTTTCAAACAACATTTCTAAGGACTTTCACACTTTTAATATAATATAGATATAACATGTAAGAAATTATTTTATAAACCCCGCGCGAAATATTGATATTTCATATTGATTTTGTACATGTTTCATACACGAAAATTGAATTTTTTTTTAAGTAATATGTTCAATTTATATACTCATTCCATTTTTGTTCGACAATGTCAGAATTTGTATGATACAGATCAGCTTCTTCAGGTGATGCTTTTTGAGAAGGACCAATATTTTTCGATAATGAACTCCCCTTATTGAAATAATCTTGGGCTCTTCCTTGTTTGAGTTGAATCAAACTTAGGTTTTGAAGACATTGTAAAATTCCAACTGAACAACAAACGTAAATCGAATTGATATTGAACTTGAATAAAAAACAAACTTAAATTAAAAACAATGAAGAAATTCAATAGATGATAACTAAAATACAAAATCAAGAGAATAAATTGAAAGTATTTGAATAAAAGAAGT
Organism: Capsicum baccatum var. pendulum; assembly: GCA_030864225.1. Classification (NCBI taxonomy): domain Eukaryota; kingdom Viridiplantae; phylum Streptophyta; class Magnoliopsida; order Solanales; family Solanaceae; genus Capsicum; species Capsicum baccatum. The sequence continues at coordinate 168,241,390 of CM061560.1, forward strand.
TTGAATTAATGGGGAAGAAAAAAGAAGAACCGTGTGTATATGGATAAAGTAAAATAAATTTCTATTATAATTATCAAAAGAGTTAATGAGGAGAGATAGACTATTAAAGAATAAAAAATAGGAGATAATTTGACTAATAAATATATAACAAACGATTTTTTTTTACAAAAATTATTTATAAAAAGGTTGTTATAACTTGCAATAAACAATCTAATAAGTATATACAAAATAATTTTTATATTTTATACTAAAACTGGTAAGAAAAGCCCGTGCAATGCATGGGCCAAACGTGAACAAAGTTATATTAATTTTACATTTTATTTCCTCTATAATTATAATCGAACATTTAATTTGAGGATAAAACATATTTAGCAGAATAACATGTAGGGGTGTTCATGGGTTTGGTTAAAAACTAAATCGAACCGTAAATCGAACCAAACCAATTAAACAAACCGACGTTTGGTTTGGTTTAGTTAGGTTTGGTTTTAAATTTTAAAAAATCAGTGCTATTTGGTTTGGTTATGGTTTTACTTAAAAAAATCATGAAAATAATCGAACCGAACCGATAAATTTTATATATATATATATATATATATATTATAATTATTTATATATAATTTATAAATAAAATATAAATATTTTATTAAGTTTAATCTAAAACTAAATTTTAATCTATGTCTAGCTCAACCAATACTTTAGCCCAATTGCCCAAAGCCCCAAACCCAAGCCCAACTCTACCTATTATTACTAATAAGTTAACCCTACGGTCCCTACCTCACTTTTTCTACTTTATCTTTCACAATACAAGTTACCATGGTCCCTGGTTCAAATGGTAATTTTATGTCTCCCTGTTTATTCAATCGTTTCCCTATATGATTAGCCCACCTAGCTAGTCTTTAAAGTAAACAGATAACTCAAATTTGTCCAACTCTGTCTCTTCTTGCAGTACATTGAAACAGAATACAAAGCTCTATTTTACAATGTACATGTATGTGTTTGTATGTTGTTGGATAATCTTAGTGCCTACAATACAAAGTTGGTGCGTTTCATCTCAATATTGATTTTGTTTAATGTGTTTGTTTTGATTTTTAAAAGTTTATGGTGTCATTTGTCATCACTATACAAAGATTTCATAAGAAATTATACAATGTGATACTCTTTTCTGTGGGTTAAAAAAAAGAGTTTATTCTAGAGATGGTTGGAGTACGCTAGTCAATAACCGAAAAAATCAAAAAACCGAACCAAATCGAACCAAACTGACAAGTAGGGGTGGGCATTCGGTATTTTCAAAGTTCGAATTCGGTAATTCGGTAATCAGTAATTGAACATAGATACCGCATATCATACTTATGAACATCGGTTCGGTAATTTGGTAAATTAAACTTTGGTTCGGTACGGTATTTGGTTTTACCATATTAAAGTTGGAGAAGTGCAAATGTACGTTTAAATTTCAAAGAATATATTTAATAGAAACCTTATTTAGTATTCTTTTTGTTTCTTTTTACGAATATATTACCAAGTTTCAAGAGATTTTTTGGAATGACTAATATATATATATATATATATATATATATATATATATATATAATATTTGATATTCGATAAATACCGAATACCAAACGGTATTAATATCTTGAACCAAATCCAATCCCGAATATCAAAATGTTAAAATTTTACTTCCAAATACCATACCAAATCCCAAATTATCGAATATCAATTACCAAATTTTTTGGTTCAGTTCGGTAATTCGATTTTTGGTATTTTATGCCCAGCCCTACCGACAAGAATCAAACCGATGGTTATTTTCTTTTTGTGGTTTGGTTTGATTTTAGAAATTCAAAAACTGACTAAATTGATTTGGATTATGATTTTAACCACTAACCGATCCAAATCGACCCATGAACACCCGTTATAATATGTACTCTAATTACATCATAACGAAATGAAAAATATATATCATCAGGAAATACTCACTACTATCGGATAACTTTCAAGAAACAAAAATGGAACTCTAACTTTTTTAGTAGTAATTAATTTCATTGTAATTTGACGACGATGTCAAAATATTCTTTTGTTATTTATATTTAGTCCCTATACTAAAAAAAATATTTTAATTTTATTTATTCATTATCACAAATTAAGAAAGTTTTAATATTTACTTAATTTAGTAAAATATATCCTAAATTAATAATTTTTTTAAATAATGTGCAAAATTAACTGGATCAACTAAAATAAAATGGATGACGTATAATTCAATGAAACATGTAATGGCACTATTAGATTTTTTTTTTTTTAAAAGAAAATATTTACAGCCATGCCATTTGACATCAATAGACTACTATTTACAGGAGCTATAGTAAAATTCCTTTCTAATCCAGGCAAATTATGCCATTTTAAGTTGAATGACTCAAATGTCCTCAATGAGCCTAAGCAGACATATTGACAAATGCTTAGACGTATTCCTTTTTACTAGAGAGTAAAAAAGAAGATATTACATATATATAATGCATAAAATTGTATTTTGCGTTGACTTTAATTCAATATCTTTTATGAAATATAATATTTATTTTATAGTTTATTTTTATTTAAATTAAATTATTTAATTTTGACAGTTATATTTTATCAATATGATATAGGATATCATCCAACTTTGATAAATGATAAGATATTATAAAGAACAATTAACCTTGAAAACATACGTATGGATCAAGAAACAATATAATCAATTTACAATTGGGGAATACTCCCTCCGTCCTAAATTTCCTAATTTGATTTCTCATTTTAATTGTTTTTTTATTAATCAAGAAGAGATAATTTTTTTTCCAGGTTTTACCCTTTGTATTAATTATTTTTTCTTCAAATTAAAATGTAAACATTATTTAATAGGGGTACTATGGTAAACTAGTCATGTTATTAATTATTTTTCTTAATCAATATGTCATCTCAATTTGACACGGATAATTTAGGACGGAGGGAGTATAAAAATATAAAGTTGATCAAAAGTAAAGGCATATTTTTATCATGAAAGTTAGAAAAACATTATTTAGTCACATATTTTAATTTTCCTTAGATACCGCGTGAAGCACAAACATATTCACTAGTTACATATAGATATACAATTATCACGTGTTTGTATATAACTAAAAGGTATTTTGTATAAATTATATTTAGTCATAAAGTGAATCTGTTCGTATATTTCTATCAACGCGTTTGTTTAATACCTTTATTTTCCATTATACTTACTACATCATCTATCTTTAAATTAAATTTTATACTACTATTGTTGGCAAGTTTTCCTATAAATACTACACATATTAATAAATTATTTCTATTATTCATTTCTTCATATTCTTTAGTCTGAATGTCTATCTTTATATATTTTTCAAATTCTAAAGAATTTATCATATAATCTGGACTACAGTAAAAAAGTCCTCCATTTATCGACATGTTATCAATAATAAACAGACCAATAATAAATAGATAAACAAAATAATAATAAAGATAATAATAATAAGCAAACTATAAAGATAATAAATAGAATATTTTCTCCCTACTTTGTAAATTATGTTTGAATTAATGAAGTTCATATTTTCTTTTAGATGTGTTTTTAATATTATAGATCTGGATGACCGTGCGAAAAAATGCCAGTTTTCCGATCTTGTAAAATTAGTAAATTACTTATTAGTACATATTTACTTATTAATACATATGTTTTAATATTATAGATCTGGATAGCCGTGTGGATTACCGCTAGTTTTTTGATCTTATGAAATTGGTAAATTATTTATAAATATACCCCTAATATATGGTTATTCTATTAGTGTTTTAGCAGTAATGATGGATTAATCTGTAAATTTTTAGGGATCTGAAAAGTTCAAAGAAGATTTAAAAAAGGACTGTTGTTATTGTCTCGGGGTGTGATTAAAGAAGATATTGTTAAAATACCTAAAACTAAAGAGAAAGAGATGAACAGGGTATAAAAAAAATCAAAATGCAAAAAATAATTTATTTTACTGGAAGAAAATATACTTTGATCTTTATAACTTGTCTACTACACTGGATTAAGGATAACGAAGATGAGAGTACTGAGTAGAATTTTACACCATATTTAACACATTCGCTTTAACTCCGCTTTATTTTTCATGCCTGCTTATTGACCTTTAATTACTTGTTTAAATTTCATCAACATATTCTATTTATTATCTTTATAGTTTGCTTATTATTATTATCTTTGTTATTATTTTATTTATCTATTTATTATTGGCCTGTTTATTATTGATAACATGTCGACAAATGGAGGACTTTTTTATTGTAGTCCAGATTATATGATAAATTTTTCAGAATTTGAAAAATATATAAAGATGGGCATTCAGACTAAAGGATATGAAGAAATGAATTATGAAAATAATTTATTAATATGTGTAGGATTTATAGTAAAACTTGCCAACAATAGTAGTATAAAATTCAATTTAAAGATAGATGATGTAGTAAGTATAATGGAAAATAAAGGTATTAAATTAATGAAGCCTTTAAAGATAAATTCAGAAAAATATGCAGGATTAGAATGAAATTTAGAAAATTTCAGTAAGAAAGAAATATTAAAACCCACAGATCATTTAATGTATACTAATATATATATATATATATATATATATATATATATATATATATATATATATATATATATATATATATATATATATATATATATATATATATATATATATATATATATATTTGAATTTTCATATTAATAAATATAATTTGAATTTATATCCACTTAATACTTTTGAATTTGTATCAATTCGTATTTATTTTGAAGATATGAGTTGCAAGTGTTTATATTTGTATTTAAATTTTAAATTAAGAGCTATTTTTTAGTTGTATCAATTCTACATTTGCATTTCTATTCATAGCTAATTTTCGTGGATAAATACATTAAATTTATATTTAAATTCTGAAGCCATATGAAGAAATTAGAGAAATTTTAGTTTGAATTTTATTTTTGTATTTCGAAGCTATAATAGTCCATATGAAAAAGGAAGAAATAGAAAATTGAATAAAATATGTTGGAGAGAATAAAGAAAGTCAATCATCCCCCTTCCTTTTTTATCTCTAAACATAAATGAAATAGTAATAAAATCTGTTAGTTAATATTCCGTAAGTCCATCTTTACTTGTCCACTTTTCTATATAGGGATGTCCAACCATATGTGTACGGTTTATAAAATCAATGGCAATTGATCTATTTTTATACATTTTACCCATGATATTAAATACAATACATCACTCATTGTATTTTTCAAAATAAAAAATTCAAAGGGTGATATAATAAAATCTCCCCTCTATTTATTATTTTTCAATGTTTTAGAGTTCTAAATACATTTAATTGCTAAGTAAAATCTATAAAATATTTTTTTTTGGTGAACCTATAAAATATTATTACTAAAATTTAGACTAAGATATTAATTAAGAGAATTTTAGCTTGTGAAAATTATCTTAAATATACTTATTAGATTGTTTATTGCAAGTTCTAGCAACACTTTTCAATAATTATTTGATTAAAGAAATAACTACAAGTTATAGAATTTATTTTTATAAATATTTTTTTAAAATGATAAAAAATTATTTTGTAATAATTAATATTCACATTATCTCCTTATTTATATCCTTTAATATTTATCTCTCTTCATTAAATCTTTTGATAATTCTGACAAGTGTTATTGTTGGTATCAATAACTATCTTTTTTTTTTAAAATTTTTATTAATGAAGTTATAAAATCCGTTGTTAAATTAAGAAGTAAAATATGCTAAAGATATTTTTAAAATTGATACACGATATTTGACTTTTTTTTTTACTTTATAAATTAAGTTATTATTTCAATACTTACATGATTTTCCATTATCACTTTACTGATAAAAGATTTCTCAACCATTAATTTACTCTCTTTACCATAAATTAATTTTTTCTTTTCTTTTTTACTGAACGATATATGTCTTGCATATGAAGTTGGATTTTCCGTCATATATTTCTTCTCTGGGATTCAAAGTTGCTTCAATTTGAATGAGTATATAAATTAAATATATTACTCAAATTTTTTTTTAGAATTTTTGTGTATGAAATCGGTATAAAATCAATATCAAATATCATTATTTAGCTCAAGGTTTATAAAATAGTTACTTAAATGTTATATTTATATGGAATGAGTATAATAATTGTAGAAGTTGCTATAGAAATCGAGTTTCACCAAATATTATATATTATTATTTATTTTAGTGTATGAAATAAATATACAAACTTGTATTTTTTGAATTATGAAAGTCTAATTAGGTGATACCAATTTACATACTCATTCCATTACTACATAAAGTGGATAATTATCTACAAAGTTCTCAATAACACATGTTGTCAAGGACTCAATCCGTAATGATCAACTTTTTGATAAAATATGTGAATTATGTATTTCTGTGTGATTTAATTATTTTTCCATTCCCGGTAGTTTCATTATGGTATTTCTGGGATGTGTGGGTGATTGACATGATTCTCGATGCATTTTGGTACCATTTATGCGATATTGTGATTTTTATGGCTTCGAGAGTCTTATTTTGGACTTATATAGATATCTTTTGATCCGTGCGATGGATGGATGAACGTCCTATGCCAGAAACTCTGGAATATCAATTTTACGCTAGGTAGACCTTTGGTTTGGGTCCTGGTGCACCCGAGCTCATTTCGACCTATTGATCGGAAAGTTGGAAAATTAGAAATATGGGTGTGGGAGCCACATTTGGTCGAAATGACCTCGGATAGGAAATATGACTTCTCCAGAAGATCCAGAACATCTATTTTAGGGTGGTAACATATTTGGTGTGATTTTATGGCTTTTAAATCTCATTTCGACCCTCGATTTAGAAAATTATAATTTTGGATTTCGGGGGTCAACTTTGTGAAAATGATATTTTTTCAAAAATTTGATATCTCCATTGAGTTTGAAATGTCGAATTTAGTGTGGTTACACAGTTCATTTGCGTATATCAAACTCCGAATGAATTCGGAGTACCCCGTCAAAGTCCGTTACAACAGATTTTTCTGCAATATATAACAGATTTTTACCCTTTTTGGGCCCATTTTATCCATTCTTTCACCTTGCCTCTTGAGAGTTAAACCCTAAAATAGCGTGAGAGCTTAAAATGAAGATTGTGGGAGCTTGAGAAGCTAGATTAACATCTATTTCTTGATTCTATTGCGGATTTAAGGTAAGAATTCACCCTTTTCTTAGTCATTTCTTGATTAATTTCTCAAAACCCTAAAATTCTTAAGTCTTTATTTTAAATTTTAATTTCACTCATTTTCACTTGAATAATATTTTAATCTTATAATTACTAATTTTTTTAATCAATTTAACCTTCAAAACAACTCTGATTCTTAATTTTAACCTGAATTTCAAAGATTTTACCCGGTAAAACTTAAAAATAATTTATCTTCAATTTAAACCTTGTTTTTGACTCGATTTGACTTGAATTTCAGTTGTAGGTTCCTAAAAATATGGGAAAAATATTTTTGAAGTAAAATTATAATTTTTCCCTTCTTTTTTTGAAAATCCACTTTGGGAGTCCGTTTTGACCCCGAATCAAAATTAGTCAATATGGGTGTCATTGGTTTTGCTTTGACATGTCGATTCCATATTTGATTTTTATAGTGGAGTTCAGGACCATTAGTAGAGAGTAAGGCTTTGAAAGCAAAGTCTTGGTTGCGGTATTTCAACTTTCGAGGTAGTTATGGCTTAATTCTTTCAGACTAGGTTGGGTAGTAAATGATGGTACAAAATGCATGCTAAGAGTGGTAAATAATCATGAAAAATTACTATCTATGTGTTGTGTCCGTGTGGGGGCCTATATATAGTGTAATTGTTGAAATTGAGATATTATGTGATATGTATGACCATGTGGGGTCCTATGTGATGTTGATAGCCTTGAATATATGCGAATAATTGTATTCGGTTATTGAAATACCTAATGTGGTACCATTGGTGTATTGTGATATATTCATACTTGTTGTGATATGAGACATGGAGAAATTCATGGATAAAACAAAAATAATGAGTGAATATTGGCTCACGTGGTTGTGGAAATGTATAATTGTGGTTAGTTATGGTAATATATAATTGTGATTGGTTGTGGAAATACTCATAGTGATTGGTTGTGAGCATTAAATCCTCATGTCATACTCATTCATGAAACATTGGTGCTATCGTGGCAACACCTGAGAAACACTGGCAACACCTTTTATAATACTTTCCCCGAGGAAAGTGCACGAAAGAAGATATTATAACCTTATAAAGCCCTTTTCGACGGATGTGTTGGAAAGGAGATATGAGATATATGGATTGTATATGGGTTGACGAACCCCCCATGGGTCCTACGTCGTATAGCTTTAGCTTTGTTGGTGTATACGAGGATTGTGCGATGATCTCAGAGGTTGTGCAATGACCTCGTTCATCATCATCATCAGATACATGCACTTACTTTATTGTGTTGTGTTGTATTTCCATATTAACTTTTCAGCTATGTATTTATTGTATCTTCCTTTACTTGTATTTGATGATCTTGTATATACATGTTCTCCCTTGTTCTACTTATATGTGATATAATAATTACTTGTGTCCTATCTTGGTGTGATGTTGCAATATATGTGATATATTCGAACTGGTAGTGCAAGCGCTGTGGGCTACTATTGTGGGACATTTTTTGATTACAGGTGACATGCCCTTAGTTTGTATTTTGTATTTTTTATTTCCTACTTTGCTCAGTAGGCCTATGATACCTACTGAGTACAAGTAGACCGTACTCACTCCTACTTCACCCTTTTGGTGCAACTTCAGTTTGGGTGCTCCTCAGACTAGTTAATTTTTGAGTGCCTTTAGATTACTCAAGGTAGCGGTTGGACATTCATACCTCTGGAGTTCACCTCTATCTTTTTGTATTCGTTATATCTTTATTAGTATTGGAGACATATATTATTCCGTTGTGGTTATTTTTCTGATGTATTTGACTCTTGAATTGCATTAGAACTTCTTACACTATTGACACCTAATTTTGGGCATCATTGGTATTTTGGATAAGTTCTTTCCCCATTATTATGATTACTTGTATGGTTCAAATTCGTTCTAGAAGTCTTACCATGGGTATTTCTATCTTTTTTTCCTTTTTGTATCAGTTTGGATGATAGGTTTACTTGTCAAGGTACGTCGCGACAAATACCATCATGACCCTTTTTTTGGGGTCGTGACAAATTTGTATTAGAGCAGCCAGGTTTCATTGGTCTCAATAGTGTAAGAATGAGATATCTAATAAAATTTTGTTGATCGGTATATAGACGTCCGTATCTCTCTTTGAGAGGCTATAGGATGCCTTTAGAAAACTTCCCTCATTTTATCCTTTATCGTGAGAAGTTCTTTCACACTTTGTGTTTTGAGTTGTGTTTCACTCTTTCTGTACGGATGGTGTGGCTTATACCACTTCTTATCAATTGAGAGATGCGACAAGAGATTAGTGGAGGTCACTTGTCAGTTGTAAACCCTGTGATTTTCTCCCGAGATGACTTGGTATTATTTGTCAAAGCTTTTCTAGAGATATTTATGCCTTTTAGTTTGAGAGATCGTATGCGGGATGAGTTTAATTATTTATAGAAGGGCTCCATAACAGTTGCTGAGTATGAGGCACACTTTCATGCGCTATCCAGATATTTCTATGATAGCATTTCCACTGAGTCTGAGAAGATTTAAAAGTTTGTGAAGGGTTTGGATGTCTCCCTTCAGTTGGCTACGTCTCAGATAATTGTGCCTGGGGCTTTTTTTTTTAGTATTGTGGATTATGCTAAGATGACAGAGGGTATTCTTAGTGCATCTCAAGGAGGCTCTAAGAAGGATCAATGCTTTGGTGAGTTTAAGAGTTAGACCTCTCGAGGAAGAGATTTTAGAAGTTCTCGTGTGATCACAGGATTGCCCCCATTTGTTTCAGACTTGAATCTGTATTATTTGATCCTAGATTGACTTTTTCCTATGTGTCTATGTATTTTGCTTTGGATTTTGATTCTGTTAGTGAGCTTCTTGTCATTTTCATTCATGTATCTACCCCGATAGGTGATTCCTTAGTAGTGGATCGGGTGTACCAATCTTGTTTTATGATTTTTCTCGGGCATGAGATTTTGATAGATTTTCTTGTGTTAGATAAGACTGATTTTGATGTTATTTTGGATATGGATTTCTGGCTCTTTATCATGCTATCCTAGATTGTTATGCAAAGACTATGACTTTATCTTCCTCGGGTGTGCCAAGGATAACTTTGAAGGGTGCGCTGCATTCGGGTTCTCAGAGGATTATATCTTATGTTCAGGCTCGTAAATTAGTTGAGAGGGGATGTTCATCTTACTTGGCTCATATTCGTGACACTAGTGTTGTTTTGCCTCCTTCCTTGGATTCTGTTTGTGGTGTCCGTGAGTTAATGGATGTGTTCTCTACGGACTTACTTGGTATTCCTCCAGATAGAGATATTGATTTTTCTATTGATGTTTAGGTCGGTCATGTAATGCCCCAGATCTGGTACCCAGAATGCTACACGGTGCTTATGACCCCGAAGGACCACAAGCTAACCCATGACTGATATTTGTACATGTATACTGCATAATATACTGTATGATTACAGAAACATGAACTGGAAGGCCATAAGGTTCAAGATTGTAACATAACTGATAAAGATATAACATCTGAATGGGGTATGAAATACCTAAAACAAAACTAAAATAATATGATAGTCTGAACATGATAGTCTGGAAAGCCTCTAACTGACTGAACTGTCTGAATGAAGAGTTGATGGGACATGTCCCCAACTAACTCCAACTAATAAATTACTTAATAAGATAATAAATAAATGATTATCTCCTTGAGAGATAAGGACTCACCGCTAACTCTGACTGTTGAGACTGGAATGCTACTGATGCTCTGGAGCTCGTGCTTCTGAACCTATAGTATAAGACACCATAGCGCAAATGCGTCAATACTTTGAATTTACTGGTATGTATGGAAGGTAGGCCGAATGCATGGGGTTCATATCATGAACAATACTGGCTAACTGACTAATATGAATGTGAGAATACATGCATGAATACATAGTAACTATATCTAAGATTGTGATAACATGAATTTACTGATAACTAACATGACTGATAACTGAATTCTGATGACTGATATAACTGATGACATGAGTGACTGTATCTGACAGTCCTGAATCTGATGGAACTAGTTTGAGTTTCGTACTATTTTGAGTTGACTGTATCTGACAATCCTGAATTCTATAAAACTATCTGAGTTCTAATACTAAGACTGATTGGCGGTATCTGATTGTCCTGATTCTATAATTGAAACTGTGGGAAGTACTTATCTAAATGATATGCCCTAAATAATGCATTCTAGCTGAGTTGGGGTCCAATCAGTAACCCCAATTGGAAGGGTGTCAAAACCGCACCACCGATAAGGATAAGCTATGGGTGACCCTCATCTGATAGTATCCTCTAAAATAGAATAGTGGGACCCTCATATGATACTGTTTATCTAGCCCATCAACCCTCATCTAACAGTGTTGATGTCTCAACCTATGTTGGGTTATAGTTTTGGAACGCAAGGATGACTTCTAAGAATCACACCCTCATATGACAGTATGTGTTCCCATCCCTGGGTTCGCTCGGTGCTAATTCCTCTCCCATCTAAATAGACACTGAACATGGATTACTGTACTGAACTGAATTAACTGAATTAACTGAATTCCATTGACTGATGGAATATTATTGAGATCTGATAACTGACTGAGATTACTGAGTTTTTCCTGAGTCATGAGACTGATTGAATTCTACTGAACCTGGCTTGACTGAGAGTATCTTGAAACATGACACTGATTCTAGGAACACAACTATATTTTTTGGGTACAAGTACCCCCAGGACTCGATGGAAGGAAACTAACAAGGCATGACATTCTTAAATACATGACTAACATTAACAATCCATAATATAATAATTAAAGACATTTCATGGGCATTTGATTATCATAGCTTGGTACTTGAATAAGATAGCTTGTATACATAGAATAATTTCATAAGGCTAACTCATGAGCAATCCAACAACAATTTCAATGCATAAGAATAACATGAAAGTCATTTTGGATCACAATTTAGCTATAGTGCATAATTTCTATCCTCCTAGGCATTTTATCAAACACCTTACCTGCACAACTTAAGGCATAGGTGAAATCATCAAATTTCACAAATCATAAACCACCAAATTCATAGATTTCAATTTATATGCTAACATAGTTTTCATAATTTCACATAATGATGCCAACATGGGAATCAAACAACAACCATCACATAACTTGAGCAACCCACAACATAATAATCATGATTCATAATTTAAAATAGGGTTCTTGAGCTTTATGGATGAAAGGAATCCATAAATCAACTCAACACAACACATACCTTAGTTCTTCAAAATTGAATCGCCAATTGAAACCCTAGCTTATTCTTGAGAGAAAATTGAGAGAAATTAGTATATTTTGGGTTCCAAATAGCTGAATCTCATGTTAAAGGGCTTAAATAGGGGTGAGAAATTCACCTTTTTAACCCTGGACACGTCTTTTAATTTCAGTGAATTTTTTCTGAATTGGACCCCTGGCGCAACGCGGCGCTACCGCATTGTGTCACTGAAATTTGACAACTGGAAAATTGAGGGATGGCGCAATGCGGAGCCATCGCGTTTCCACTTCATTTACGACCTGGAAGTTTGGCGCAACGCGCCACTATCGCAGACCCCTACTGAAATTTGACAATTGCAATTTTCTCCTGTGGCGCGGCGTGCCATTGACTAATATGACACTATTTTATGATGGAAACTTGAAATAGTCATAACTTCTTACCCAATTATCGAATTTAGGCGAATTTTACATTGATGAAAAACTTATTGAATTTCCCACACGATAAAAAGTGAAAATCTTGAAAATTTCTCATGGAATAAACATCATTTAATTTAGAAGCTAATACTTGACATTCTTGAGACAAAATTAGTTAGAAAACTTTGGGGTTTTACAATATCTCCCCCTTGGGAACATTCGTCCTTGAATGAGACTGACTGAGAAGGGAGAAACGATAAGCTGAAGTACATACTGAACATGAGCACTAAAGCATGATTACATAACTAATATTTCTGAGATTCATACAGAGCATGCATATCTGATGCATGATTTCATAACTGAGCTGATTCCTGAATGGATGACTGAGAGTAATGATAACTGAGTTTCTCACAATGAGAATGCATGTCTGATGTATGAACACATGAATAATCTGATGCATTAACATATGACTGAATATGCAATGGTACTTAGTACCAAGTGTAAAAATAGAATTCTGAACATGAGACTGATACCAAGTCATAACTAAAATCTGGACATAAAAATTGAAAAGCTTAAAGAGAACTGTTATATTGAGCTAGATCTGAGTTAGTCGGGAAGAGGTGAGTATACTTGGTATGCATGTCTGCTTCTGTTTCCCAAGTATCTCCCTCAATAGACTGATTTCACTAAAGAAATTTGACTAGAGGGACTTCTTTGTTCCTCAGTCTGCGAGTTTGATAGTCTAGAATTTCGACTGGAGTCTCCTCATAAGAGAGGTTGTTCTGAACATCTATACTATGAATAGGGACTACAGTCGCTGGGTCACCTATGCACTTCTTGGGCAAAGAGACATGGAAGACTGGATGAACTGAGGCTAGATCTGAAGGCAATTCGAGCTCATAAGCTACCTTGCCGAAGCGACTGAGAATTTTGAAGGGACCGACATATCAGGGACTGAGCTTTACCTTACTGCCGAACCTCTTCACTCCCTTCATGGGATAGATCTTTAGATAGATATAGTCATCAATATCGAACTCGAGATCCTTTATACGTACATCTACATAAGACTTCTGTCGGCTCTGAGCAGCCCAAAGTCTTTCTCTGATCAAATGGACTTTCTCTAAGGCATCGAATACTAAGTTAGGCCCTATAACCGAGGTCTCACTAACTTCGAACCAACCAATTGGAGATTTGCACCTCCTACCATAAAGATCTTTTAATGGAGCCATTCGAATACTAAAATTATAGCTATTATTGTATGCAAACTCAATCAAAGGCAAGTGGTCATCCCAACTACCCTTGAAATCAATTGCACATACCCTTAGCATATCTTCTAAGGACTGAGTGGTCCTTTGTGCTTGAGCATCTGTCTGAGGATGAAAGGCTGTACTGAGATAATATTGGGTACCAAGACCCTTTTAGAACACTTTCCAGAAATAAGAGGTGAACTGGGTACCTCTGTCTGAGATAATAGATAACGGAACACCGTATAATCTGACCAACTCTTTGATATAGATGTTGGCATTATCCTCGGCTAAATAAGAGGTATAGACTGGAAGAAAATGAGCTGATTTGGTCATTCTATCTATAATGACCCAAACTGAATCATGCTAGTGACGAGTATGAGGAAAACCCATCACGAAGTCCATGTTCACTTCTCCCCACTTCCAAGTAGGAATATTGAACTCCTGTATGGACCCACTAGGCTTCTGATGCTCTATATTAACTTGCTGACATGTAGAGCACTTAGCCATAAACTCTAAAATATCTCTTTTCATCCCACTCCACCAATATATTTCCTGCAAGTCGCGGTACATCTTTGTGGCCCCTGGATGAATAGAGTAGCGCACACCATGCACTTCTTTAAGAATTCACTGCCTCAAGTCATCTACACTTGGAACACATAGGCGACCCTGACAATGCAATACACCATCTCCCCATTGGGAGAAAACCTCCACTTTCTGATCCTTGACTGACTCTTTCAACTTGACTAGACTGGGATCTCTATCTTGCTTTTCTTTAACCTCAGAAACTAGAGATGATTCTGAACTACTCTGAACCCATATATTACCCTATTCTATATCGACTAAGCGAACACCTAGTCTGGAAAGATGGACTTCTTGAGCTAGTTTCTTCTTACTGTCCTCAACATGAGCAACACTACCCATAGACAGTCTACTAAGAGCATTGACCACTACATTGGCCTTGCTCGGATGATAAAAGACACTCATGTCATAATCTTTCAAGAGATCTAACCACCTTCTCTGATGAAGATTAAGTTCTTTCTGAGAAAAGACATACTGAAGGCTCTTATGATCTGTGAACACATCTATATGAACACCGTATAGGTAATGCCTCAAAATTTTTAAGGCAAAGACTACTGCTGCTTACTCAAGATCATGAGTAGGATAATTCTTCTCATGAGGTTTAAGCTGTCTGGAGGCATAGGCTATGACCTTACCATGCTGCATGAGGATACAACCCAAACCTACTATGGATGCATCACAGTACACCACGAAACTATCTGAACCATCTAGAAGAGCTAAGATTGGTGCTGAGGTGAGTTGAGTCTTCAACTCCTGAAAATTCTTCTCGCAAGGATTTAACCACTAAAACTTGACTTTCTTCTGAGTCAATTTGTACATAGGGGATACAATAGACGAAAATCCTTCAACAAACCGTCTATAATAGCCAGCCAAATCCAAGAAACTCCTGATATCTGATAGAGAGCTGCTTCGGTGTTTTGAGGATCTACTCTAATGCCATCACTGGAAATGATATGGCCAAGGAATGCTACTAACCTTAGCCAAAATTCATACTTACTAAATTTGGCGAACAACTGATGATTTTTGAGAGTCTGAAGTACAATTCTAAGATGGTCTGTATGATCACGCTCACTGCGGGAATAGACCAGAATATTATCTATAAAGACTATGAAAAACATGTACAAGCACTACTTGAACACACGGTTCATCAAGTCCATGAAAGCTGCTGGGGCATTGGTAAGACCAAAGGACATGACTAGGAATTCGAAGTGACCATACCGAGTACAAAAGAATGTCATATTCTCTGACTCTGAGATGATGGTAGCCTGATCTGAGGTCTATCTTAGAGAAATAACTGACACCCTGAAGTTGGTCAAACAAGTCATCAATTTTGGGAAGTGGATACTTGTTCTTGATCGTGACTTTATTGAGTTGACGGTAATCTTTGCACATTCTGAGAGAACCATCTTTCTTGCGCACGAATAATACTGGTGCTCCCCACGGGGACATGCTGGGTCTGATGAATCCCTTATCTAAGAGATCCTTCAACTTTTCTTTCAGTTCTTTGAGTTCTGCTAATGCCATTATGTATGGAAAAATAGATATAGGCTGGGTATCTGGAAGAAGATCAATGCTGAAGTCTATTTCCCTTTAAGGAGGAATTCCTAGAAGATCTTCGAGAAAGACATCTAAATATTCATTCACGACTGGGACTGAATCAAGGCTGGGAGTTTCAAAAATAGTGTCGTTAACTCGAACAAGATGATAGACACATCCCTTAGATATCATTTTCCGTGCCCAAAGGTAGGAAACAAGCTGACCTTTGAAAGCGGATACACTACCCTTCCACTCTAGGAAGGGTTCATTTGGAAACTAGAACTGGACTATTCTTTTTCTGTAGTCGACTGTGGCATAGCAGGAAGAAGCCAATCCAAGACGAGAATGACATCAAAATTTGTCATCTCTAATTCAACTAAATCTGCTGAAGCGACTTTTTGAAATATCATAACCGGGCAGTTCCTGTATACCCGTTAGGCTATGATGGTTTTACCCACTGGGGTAGAGACTAAAAAGGGCTCTGCTAGAATTTTTAGACTGATTCTGAAATCAACTGCTATATACAGAGTAACAAAAGACAAAAAAGCTCCTGGATCTAGCAAAGCGTAAATATGTACATGAAAGATCTGTAATGTAACAGTAACCACATCAGGAGAATTTTCCTGATCTTGCTGAGACTGGAGAGCATAAAGTCAATTTGGGCATTGCCCACTAGTAGCACTAGAAGTGGCACCCAACTAATTTGGATGACCAGACTGAGATGAGGAGCGGAGATGACTCTGATAACCTAAATGGGGATAATATCTGACTTTGTGGCCTGGCTTGCGACATCTGAAATAGACATCGCTACCAACGCTGCAAGAACACTTGTGGTTCTTACCACAAGTCTAACAAAGGGGATTAGTTCGGACATTGCTGACACTGCCCTGAGACTTAGAGCCTGGCGCCCTATCTTTATTACTATCCCTGAACTTAGGAGCTGGAACACTAGTTGACGAATGAGCTGGAACTGACAACTTAGGATGAAATTAAGAATGGTTTTCTCCTTCTGATTTAGGTTGAGCAAAGTTAAAACTACCTGTCTTTGCTCTCTTATTCTACTTCTCCCTCATCTTAATCTTTTGATCTTCTATCTGCTGAGCATGAGTTATAAGCCTGGCTAAAGTTATGTCACTATTCAACATTACATACCTACACTAGTTGACCAATCTATCATTCACCACAGAAACAAACTTACTCATCTTGACCCTATTATCTATAACCACATGAGGGGCATATCTGTCCAATTGAGTAAACTTAAAAGAATACTCTTTCACAATCATATTGCCCTGGATGAGGTTGATGAATTCTAAAACCTTGGTTTCTCTCATCTCTAGGGGAAAGAACCTCTTTAAGAATGCAGTGAAAAATTCCTCCCACTCTATAGGCCCTACATTAACTGACCTTTTTGACTTCCACTATTTGTGTCAAGTGTGAGCAACATCCTGCAACTGATATCCAACAAGCTCTGCACTTTCAATAGCTAACACCCCCATAACGTCTGTAATATTCTAAACCTGATCGATGAATTCCTAAGGGTCCTCATCTGACTTAGACTCAAGAAAAGATAAAGGATTCATTCGGGTGAAGTACTGAATCCTAGCTGTAGCTAAATTGGCCACTGGGTTGGCCGAAATGATGGCTGGTCATTCATTTTGACAAGCAACTGACTGAGCAAGAGTAGTGAATGCAGCTCTGAACTCTGCATAAAAAATATGTTCGCCCAAAGGTTCTTCAGGATGAGGGGTTGACTGATTCCCATTTCTTCTTTTAGGAGGTATGTTCTATAGAAAAAAAAAGAGAAATAGGTTAGACTGAGAGATTGACTAGAGATTATGCTCACTGGCACGAAATGAATACTAAAAGAAAAGAAACTATTCCGAAAATATCTCATAGCCTCCTGTACATAAATGTGGCACGCAACACACCCATGTATAAGACTCTACTAGATGCAACTTTCTGACTTCCTAGGACACTATTGAACCTTAGGCTATGGTACCAAGTTTGTAACGCCCTAGTTCTGGTACCCGGAATGCTATACGGTGCTCATGACCCTAAAGGACAATAAGCTAACCCATGATTGATATCTATACTTATATACTGCATAATATACTGTATGATTATGGAAACATAAACTGAAAGAACATAAGGTTCAATATTGTAACATAACTGATAAAGATGTAACATCTGAATTGGGTATGAAATACCCAAAATAAAACTAAAATAACATAATAGTCTGAACATGATAGTCTGGAAACCCTCTAACTGACTGAACAGTCCGAATGAGGAGTCGATGGGATATGTCCCCAACTAAATCCAACTAATAAATTACTTAATGAGATAATAAATAAATGATTATGTCCTTAAGAGAAGAGGACTTACTACTAACTCTGACTGCTGAGACTGGAATGCTACTGATGCTCTAGAGCTCGTTCTTCTGAACCTATGGTATAAGACACCATAGCGCAAATGCGTCAGTACTTTGAATATACTAGTATGCATAGAAGGTAGGCTAAATGCATAGGGTTCATATACATGAACAATAATGACCAACTTACTAATATGAACGTGAGAATACATGCATAAATACATAGTAACTATATCTGATATCATGATAACATGAATTTACTGATAACTAACATAACTGATAACTGAATTTTGATGATTGATATAACTGATGACATGAGTGACTGTATCTAACAGCCCTGAATCTGGTGGAACTAGCTGAGTTTCATACTATTCTGAGTTGACTGTATCTGACAGTCCTGAATTCTATAGAACTATCTTAGTTCTAATACTGAGACTGATTGATAGTATCTGACAGTCCTAATTTTATAACTGAAATTATGGGAAGTAGTTATCTAACCGACATGCCCCAAATAATACATTATAGCTGAGTTGGGGTACAATCTGTAACCCCAATTAGAAGGGTGTCAATACCATGCCACCGATAAGGATAAACTGTGGGAGACCCTCATCTGATAGTTTACCCTAAAAGAGAATGGTGGAACCCTCATTTGATAGTGTTTATCCACCTTATCAACCCTCATCCGACAGTGTTGATGTCTCAACCTATGCTGGCTACATAGTTCTGGAATGTAAGGATGACTTTTAAGAATCACATCCTCATCTGACAGTATATGTTCCCATCCCTGGGTTCACTCGGTGCTAATTCCTACTCCCATCTGAATAGACACTGAGCATTGATTATTGAACTGAACTGAATTAATTGAATTAGCTAAATTCTATTGAGTGACAGAATATTACTAAGATCTGATAACTGACTGAGATTACTGAGTTTTTCCTGAGTCATGAGACTGATTGAATTCTACTAAACCTAGCTTGACTAAGTGTATCTTGAAATATGATACTGATTCTAGGCACACAACTATATTTTTCCGGTACGAGTACCCCTAGGCCTCGATGGAAGGAAACTGACAAGGCATGTCATTCTTAAATACATGACTAACATC
Source organism: Capsicum baccatum var. pendulum (assembly GCA_030864225.1). Taxonomy (NCBI): domain Eukaryota; kingdom Viridiplantae; phylum Streptophyta; class Magnoliopsida; order Solanales; family Solanaceae; genus Capsicum; species Capsicum baccatum. Next base: position 168,261,160 of record CM061560.1, read on the forward strand.
AACAATCCATAATACAACAATTAAAGACATTTCATGGGAATTTGATTATCATAGCTTGGTACATGAATAAGATAGCATGTATACATAGCATAATTTCATAAGGCTAACTCAGGAGCAATCCAATAATAATTTCAAAACATAAGAATAACATGGAAGTCATTTTGGATCACAATTTAGCTATAGTGCATAATTTCTATCCTCCTAGGCATTTTATCAAACACCTTACATGCACAACTTAAGGCATAGGTGAAATCATCAAATTTCATAAATCATAAACCACCAAATTCATGGATTTCAATTTATATTCTAATGTAGTTTTCATAATTTCACATAAGGATCCCAACATGGGAATCAAACAACAACTGTCACATAACTTGAGAAACCCACAACATAATAATCATGATTCATAATTTAAAATAGGGTTTTAAGCTTTAAGGATGAAAGGAATCCATAAATCAACACAACACATACCTTAGTTCTTGGTTTAGTAAAGATTGACGGAGAGACTTTCATGAAATTGAATCCCAAATTGAAACCCTAGCTTGTTCTCTAGAGAAAATTGAGAGAAACTAGTATATTTTGCGTTTTAAATAGCTGAATCTCATGTTAAAGGGATTAATTAGGGGTGAGAAATTGACCTTTTTAACCCTGGATGCGTCTTTTAATTTTAGTGAAATTTTTTCAAACTGGACCCCTGGCGCGACGCGGCGCTATCGCGCCGTGTCACTGGAATTTGACAACTGGAAAATTGAGGGATGGCGCGACGCAGAGCCATCGTATTTCTACTCTATTTGTGACATGAAAGTTTGGTTCGATGTGCCATTATCGTGGACCCCTACTGGAATTTGACAATTGCTATTTTTTCTTGTGGCGCGGCGCGCCACTAACTAATATGGTGCTGTTTTACGACGAGTACTTGAAATAGTCATAACCTCTTACCCGGTTATCGGATTTAGGTAAATTTTATATCGATGGAAAGGTTATTGAATTACCCATATGACAAAAAGTAAAAATCTTAAAAATTACTCATAGAATAAATATCATTCAATTTAATTCTTGAGACAAAATTAGTTAGGAAACTTTGGGGTATTATAGGTCACCAAGACCATTTCTATTTCTCCTTATAGTATAGCCCCAATAGAATTGAATGAACTAGAGTATTAGTTACAAGAGTTATTGGAAAGGGATTTATTCAACCTAGTGTATTTCCTTGGGGTACACATGTCTAATTTATGAAGAAAAAGTATAAGTCTATGTGTATGTGTATTAATTATTGGTGGTTAAATAAGGTGATGGTTAAGAATAAGTTTTCTCTTCCCCATATTATGACTTATTTGTCAGCTTTAGGGTGCTACGATATTTTTAAAGATTGATTTGAGGTCCGGTGATCACCAGTTGAGGATTAAAGCTTCAGATGTTCCAAAGACAACTTTTGGACTCGATATGGTCATTTTGAGTTATTGGTCATGTCCTTTGGTTTGACCAATACCCTTGCCACGTTCATGGAGTTGATGATCTGGGTGTTCTGACCATATCTTGACTCCCTTGTTATTATATTTATAGGTTATATATTGGTGTATTCTAATAGTTACATTAAGTATTAGGAGTATTTGCAGATTGTGCTTCATAGATTACGGGATGAGAAGTTGTATGCCAAGTTCTCTAAGTGCGAGTTCGGTTGGAGTCTATTTTTTTCTTGGGTCATGTGGTGACTAAGGAAGGTACTATGGTTGATCCTGCCAAGATTGCCGCAATTTTTGATAGGGCTAGACCTACTTCGCCCACTAAAATTTGGAGTTTTGTTAGCTTAGTAGGCTATTATCGGTGTTTTGTTGAGGGTTTCTCTTCTATTGCAGCTCCTTTGACTAAGTTGACTCAGAAGAATATTTCCTTTCAGTGGTCTGATGTTTGTGAGGTGAGCTTCCAAAAGCTCAAGTATTTGTTTACTTTAGCTCCTATCTTGACTTTACCTAGGGAGGGTGTGGGCTTCACCATCTTTTGTGATACTTCAGGTGTTGGGTTAGGTGTTGTGTTGATTTATGAGGGTAAGGTAATTGCTTATGTGTCTCATCAGTTGAAGCCTCATGAGATGAATTATCCTACCCATGATGTATAGTTGTACGCAGTTTGGTATGGAGTCCATCATGAGATCTTCTTAAATCATCGTAGCCTTTAGTACTTCAATTTCACATGATTTAATATGAATATACATGATTTTTGAATTACGGTTTATACCCATTATTTATAATTGCAAGATTATGAGATTTCAAGTGTTTATGAAGTTGAATTGGATGTCTATTTTTATATTTTCATGCCTATTGCAGTAAATTTAAGATGTTGAATTGAATTATCATTATTCTCAGTATCAAGCATAATTGTATGATGTTTTGACATGAACTTGATGCATGAGTTACTAAGCCCAAGTTTATATGTTGATATTTCAAGAAAGATGATGCTTTAAGCATCTTATGATTAGATTATTTACAGACTTTCAATAAAGCTTTGATATTTTGATCCTCAGATATGATATGGAATCCACTTTATAGATTTGTTATAGATTTCAGAAGTCAGAATAGTTTTATTCATATATTGAATCAGATAAATGCATAATTGGTTTCGTAATAACCCTTACGCTAGCTTTTTAAAGTGGATTTCCAGTAGAATGAGCATACAGATTAAAAAGGGAGTAGTATTTAGTACCGAATTGGAAGTGTGGGATTAGCGTGCCCTATCTTCCATAGAACTACGTAGCCAACGTAGGTACAGATCATAAGATTCTACCCATTCCAATATTGGGATAGTTACAGATGTGATCAATTAGATTGGCGACAACAAAACCCTTGAACGAACTTTGTGTAACCCAGAACCAGAAGACACTTGGGTCCTTTCTGAAGCATTAGATTCATCATTATTATCACCAAAGTTTGTGGAAGAAGAAGAAGAATAGTTGCGTTTAAGGTAGAGTTGCCAGAAGTAGAAAAGAGCATAAGGTATAACTGAACCTAAGAAAAGACCATCTCAGCCTTGTTCTACTCCTTTTAAGGGTACTATTACCCTCATCGCCGTCGACATGGATTCTCCACCTCCGTTCCTACCAGTTATTCTGGTTGGTGAATAGTCACGTGAGTTTTTCATGACTGTGACATAGTGGTGATGACATCACCCTTGTCGGAGTATGACATAGAGTGCAAAGGAAAGGTAAGTGATGGAGAAGAGATTTGGAGAAAATGGTAGCAAAGAGATACTACTTGTATTTTTATTCCATCCCTTTGTCTGCCTAATTTATATATTTTTTGTATTTTTTTGTGAATAATTTTTGTTGGGTTTTCAGTTTTTTGGAAAATTATATGAAGGGAAATTTTCAAAAAGATTTTAATTTTCACGGTTTATGGCTTGTTTTGTGGAAGGGGTAGGTGACTATAGACATATATGTAGTTGTCGAGATTTGTCATTTGTCCAAGGGCTTAGCTCACTTGGCAAAGGTTGAGTCGTTGAGGTGTGGCTTAGTTCATGGTTTCGAGTCTTGCGTCAGGCAAACTAAATTTAATATTTAAGAGTTGACTTTTGACGAATTTCTCGATATTATTGTTAGATTATTTTTTCTGTTGTGTCATTATTGATTGATGTCTTATTTTTTTTAGTTAAGATTAAGATTCTAGATATTAAGATTTACGTTTAGATCTAGTTATTTAAGAGATGTGCATGTGTTTATTCACTTCCTTACATAGCCTGTCTGGGATTAGTTGCATTTGACGAAGATAGAGTAATGACAAAGGTAGCACAGGATTGTTTCTCTATAATTCTATCGTTGGGTGTAGTCATCCTCTCTGATGGGTTAAGATTTCCCTCTTTACGTGCCGGAGGTGGGGCTCCCGGCGGCTCCATCAGGTGGAGAGTTAAAAGGACGTCCTCTGTTAGCTGTTAAAATGGTGTCATTGTTTAGAGTAAAAGATTTAAGAGAGAGAAACTTTAAACTTATATCTAGTTCTTACCCAAACTAAGTTCTTCCATCCTTGTGAGTTGCCTGAGATCCACTTTTCTTAGGCAGTGTGTTCATTTGCACAATACTTATGCTTCATGAAATCATCCCAAAATGAGTAAGTAGTTCTCAATATCCACCACCTTTAAATAGATAAGGTGTTATAGATATCAACTAAAACTTTTAGTACCTATACCACCTTTACTTTTAGGGCAACACAAGTTGGTCTATGAGCTCCAGTGGTACTTTTAGGGAAACACAAGTTGATCTTAAATCTTTATTTCCGCTACTTTCAGCTTCTGAACATGTGAGTTCTTAACTGGAAAACTCTCTACCCCATGCAACATAGTGTATTCCCGGTCTTTTTTATTTCCAGTAAAGACAATCGACGTCTAAACTGAAATAGACCATACAAGTTGAGGGGAGGTACTATCTTTATTAGAATATTAAGGTTAAATCTGTATATGTCACGGTGGTAGGATTTTGTTCTACTTTTTACTGGTATATGAGTGCTTAGAATATTTGTTACATAAATGGTGAACATGAAAATTTGATTCAGTCTTTTTACTACTAGATGACCTACAATTTGGTTGTTTTTTGAGAAATATGATTCTCTTTTTTCCTTTCTTTAGCTTAGAACTTCCCTTGTTAGTGGGATGTAGTTAATACTCTAAAAATCCCAGTATAGTTCTCTATTTGTCACTATCTATCTGTCATAGTACAAGTGTCGTCTTATTTTAATGTTTATGTTTATTTTATCCAGTAAATGTACCAAACTATTAATTTTAAGTTTCCTTTTATTCTGAGGATTAATATAGTTGCTAAAGTCTTGTTGTGTTTGAAATAAATGGGTCCTATATAAAGTTGATCTTTTCAATAATTTTTTTGGATAGTATTTGAGAGATTTCAACTTCAACTTTGCAGGTTAATGACCTTTTGAAAACCTATACCGAAATTGAAGTGCCTCTACAGGGACTTCTATTCCAAATTCCTGCAACTTGACAAGTGAGTTCCATAAGACAATTATAACAATTTCTATCCCCTGTTGAACAACTTATGTTGAATCTAACTCTGTGTCTGAAAGTTACTGAGATCTGATTCTTCTTAAGAGTTATCCTTCGCATTTGTCAGTGTTTTATCTTTCTTCTAGGGAATTGAGGCATCAAGGATATTGGAAGCTAAGGGTATACAAACACATTTGAATTTTGTTTACAGGTATAAGCTTTCACAAACAGATTGACAAGAGCTCATGCTCATAATTTATGTATGCCTCTAATTTTTCAGCACCTACTATCCCTGCCACCTCTTACTTTTATACCATGTCTATCAAATTAGACCAAACATTATTCTTTATGGACAATGAAATCAAGACCATTTAGCTATTTTTTGCTTTCTTCCAGGTTATATTTCCCCGTCCTCAAGTACTTCACCTTTATCTTTGTCCATCTTCTTTCTGGTGAGTATTTTGTTTATCTTATGCAGCTCATTGGTAAGCTTCTGGTCTTTGTTTTGTGTCCTCATTTTCCCTCCATCCTGCATCTTCACTCCAAACAGGAATACAACTTTGGGCATTGCTTTCTTCTACTCATTGTATGTCGCCCATTCCTCTTCAGTCTCAAAGTCCCATCGATGAAGCCAACCTTTTGGCTGTTGAAAAATATTCTTTTATCAAATATTATCCATAACAATAGTGGTTCTGACTGATAACACCACGTCAAGAAAACTTACAATTGATTTCTCCGAAAAGTATCATTGTTTAAGTATATAATTAAAAGAAATGCAAATAAGTATTTTTTTACCAAATTGTGGTCTCATGTGCTTATACAACTTCTTCTGTTGTACAAATTGTGCTGAACTTGTTTCTACTAATTGATGCTGCAATCTGTGACTTTGATTTGTCAACTGTAGAATGTCTTAAAGTAAAAAAAGAGAACTCAGGTGGCATCTTGAATGAATTGGAAATACGGAGGCTCTGGTAAAATATTGTAAAATCTAGTCTGTAGCTCAAATTTCCTCCATAACTTGATTTTGGAAAATAAAAACATAAACAACACTAGGTGTCTCCAACATGATCCGTGTATCTACGTTCTACTAAAATGCTGTAATTTTATGCCATTAAAGTATCTTAGATTATTAGAGACATATGCTCCGTTGACTCCTTACCTTTGATAGAAAGATGACTCATTCAATAATTCATACCAGAAGAGAGGCAACAAATATAGTGTAAGTCTTTGAGAGCTTATTCGACTTATGACCTCTTGTGCATTCACCGGACTTGACTTAACAACTCAAATTGGATTTTATACCATCAACAATATATTGAAGGATTCATCGTGATGCTAAATTAGTAACTAAACAATGATGTTCCTTTTGGAATTTTGTGAGGTTTTGTCTGAATAGGTATTGTAATTTTCAAGATTGGATTTTTTTCTTACGTTTGCTTCACTTTACATTTGCGATTTTTTTTGTTTTGGGATTTAAATATTAACTTCATATTTTAGTTTAGCATAAATCATAATTTTTGTGATTTTGATGTGTTATGTAGGATTTTAATGGATAGTGAAGATAAAAGTTGGATGAATTGTTTAATATGGTCTGATGAGTTTGAGCGTAGAGTGAAATATTTTATTGAAAAAGATTTTGAACGAGCTGCTCAAGGAAATGAGATATTATGTCCTTGTAGAGAATGCAATAATCAACATTGGTGTTATAGAGATGTGGTGGAGGATCACTTGCTTTCTAGAGGGTTTCTTCCTAGTTACACCAAATGGACTTTCCATGGAGAAAGCACTTCCTCGAGAAAGACACATCATCCAATCAATGATGATGAAGGTTCTAATATGCATGATGATATTGATGGACTACTTCACAATACGTTTAGAAATATAGATGTTGAATCGAGGCATGGAGAAGGAGTTGGAGTGCGATTACCTAAATATGAAACTAAATTTTTTAAATTATTGGAGGAAGGAAAACAACAATTATATCCGGGGTATGAGAATTTTAGTTAGCTGAGTTTCACCATTCGGTTGTTCTTGTTTAAATCATTGCATGGGTTGAGTAATGTAGCATTTTCAGATCTCTTAGTGTTGATAAAAGAGGCCTTTCCCTTTGCTCAGATACCAAGTCTTTCAATAAGGCCAAAAATGTGATAAGAGATTTGGGTCTTAATTATGAAAAAATGCATGCATGCCCTAATAATTGCATGTTATTCTGGAAGGACAATGAGAAGCCTGAGATTTGCTCTATATGTGGGACTTCTAGATGGAAGAGTGTTGGTGGTGCCTCAACCAATGTAAGCTCTAAATTTTATGCAAAGGGTTTTAAGATACTTTCCCTTAAAGCCTAGGCTTCAGAGGATGTTCATGTGTCCTGAAATAGTTGTTGCAATGAAATGGCATGCTAATGAACAGCCGAATGATAGAAGTCTAAGGCATCTCGCTAATGGCTAAGCATGGAAGGATTTTTATCGTTCGTATCCAGATATCTCTAGAGATCCTCATAATGTTAGGTTAGGTCTCTCGAGTGATGGTTTCAATCCATTTCAAACCATGAGTATTTCTCATAGCATGTGGCATGTTATACTGATGAACAATAATTTATCACCATGGATTTACATAAAGCCGGAGTATCTTATGTTGTCAATGATCATTCTTGGCCCATCTTCTCCTGGAAATGATATTGATGTATATTTGCAACCACTACTTGATGAATTAAATGAACTATGGGAATCTGGAATAGATACATATAAAGCTGAAACCAAACAAACATTCAAAATACGTGCAACCTTAATATGGACAGTTAGTGATTTTCCAGCATTAACAATGCTTTCAGGATGGAGCACTAAGGGAAAATTGGCATGCCTTACTTGTAATCATAACACATGCTCTCAATATCTCAAAAACAGTCGCAAGATGTCTTATTTGGGTCATCGGAGATTTTTGCCACTTGATCATCCACTACAGAAAGATAGAAAGTCATTTGATGGTAAGGAGGAACATAGACCTGCACACATTCCTTTTTCTGGTATAGAAGTGCTTGAAGAGTTGCGCGAATTCAACAATGTTTTTGGAAAGGGAAAAAAGAAAAGGTATCGAGATAATAAGGGTCCTCGGAAGAAAAGATCTATTTTTTTGAATTGCCACATTGGCCGTATAACAAATTGAGGCACAATCTTGATCCAATGCATATAGAAAAGAATATATGTGATAGTTTGCATAGGACTTTATTGGAGATAGATGGAAAGTCAAAGGATTATGTAAATTGTTGATATAACTTACAAGAAATGGGAATACGAGAGGGCTACAACCGGTAGAAGATAGTAACAGAAATGTAAGTTTGGCTCAATCTTCATTCTCCATGGAACCGAAAAAGAACAAATTATTTTTCAGCATCTTGAAAAATGTCAAATTACCTAAAAGGTGTGCTTCAAATATATCAGATCACGTGCATATGAAGAAGAGTCAAATTATCAGGGTACAAGAGTCATGATGCTCAATTTATAATGCATCACTTACTATAGGTTGCTATTAGAAAAGTGCTACCTAAGAATGTTGCATTGACATTGATTAGGTTGTGCAATTTTTTTAGAGACATATGCAGTAAGGTAATTAGGCCGAGAGATATTGAAAAATGGGAGTCTGAAATTGGTGAAATTACATCTAACCTTGAATTGATTTTTCATCCAGCGTGTTTTGATATAATGCTACATTTGCCAGTTCAGTTAGTAAATGAAATTAAGCTTGGGGGTACTATTCATCTTCATTGGATCTATTCCATTCAGAGGGCCCTATGTAACCTTAAGGGTCTCGTTTGTAATAGATCATGTCCAGAAGCATCAATAGTAGAAGGTTATTTGGTTGAAGAGTGCTTGACTTTTTGTTCAAGATACCTACGTAATGGTGTGAAGACACGATTTAGTATTTACCAAATTGAAGATGAGGAATTCATCATGAATTTGTTCCCTATATTCCCTAGGAATGGTCATCTAATTGGAAGTAAGAAGAAAAAAGATTGCAACTTTTTTATGGATGCAAAGTCACATTATGAAGCACTTCTATATGTCCTTTTTAACATGGGAGATGAAAAAGTGGAAAAGTTTATCGAGTAAGATATTTACATATTAAACTTTACTTATTTGTTTATGATAAGGTACATAAACTTTGGTTTATAACGACCTAGTAATTATATTTTCAATATTCTTGATTGCAGGAAATATAAAAATTCATTGAGTAATCATATTAGATCTAATGCGTGGGTAAGAGAAAGGAATCATAGTTGTGAATTCAGCAGTTGGTTTGAAGAGAAAGTTAAAAATATTGAAGTATCCTTCATTTAAAATGGCTATCTAAAGGGCCTAATATAGTGGCCAAGAGATACAACGGATATTTCATTAGTGGATATCAATTTCATACAAAAGATCGGGATGCCCCACGCAAGACTCAGAATAGTAGAGTGACTTTATTAGCAACAACTAATAGTTTTGCTAGTGCTAGGGACCAAAATCCCATAGATGGAGTGGTGGTTTATTATGGAGTCATTCGAGATATCATTGAGATTGACTACTATGGTTGTTTTAGTATTGTATTGTTTAGATATGATTGGAATTAGAATAAAGTAGATGAGTATGGGTTAACTCGGGTATACTTTAACAAGTTATGCAGTAAAGATTATCCTTTTGTGTTGGCATCACAAGTTTATCAAGTTTTTTATGTTGCGGATCCAATTGAGAAAGATGTTTACTATGCAAGGAATAAAGTCCCTGTTGATTTGTATGATCTAGAGGAAGAGAATTGCCCTAATATAGAAGAAACATTTTGAAGGAAGCCTGATGATGACATTGGTCCCTCAACTAGATTAGATGGGGTAACCTTAGATGGGCAAGAAAAGATGGATCCATTGTTGTTGTTGTTATTCCATCTACTGAAGAACATTTAGAAGATATAGTTGTGGAAACATCGGAAGACGAGGATGAGTTTGAGAATACTGATTAGGATAGGATGGAGGTAGATGAGTAGAAAATAATGTTATTTTAAACATATGCTCATCATTAGTTTCATTTTTTGTGAGTGTTAAATTTTCTTTTTGTACATATTTTATATCCATGCTTGTTGAGAAAGTTGATCACTTTAATTCTCAATATAGAGAGAACATTATGTCTCAGTATTTGCTCTTTTATTTCTTTCACAAAATTCAATTGACTATGAAACAGTAGGAGCTTCTTATAAGCTAGCAACCGTTCTTTCAAGATATCCATTTCAGGTATGTTAGGGGTGTGATAAGTTTGTTTTATCTTTATTGAGAACAAAGATTGAGCTTTGGTTTTTATTGTGTTACAGTTGTACAGTTTTAAGCAGTGGTTGTGATCTTTGGTTATTTGTGTTGAAGGAAGCTACATCAACTACCAACATAAGGTAAGAAGCATTAACTGGAGTATGCATATAAATTGTCTCCTATTCTAGTAATGAATTCACACTGATCAAAAATAGGTGTACCATCAAGGTCTGCACCCTTCTTATTAGTTAACAATAGTACTACTGCTGATCATATTTACACTCCCTTCTTCTTGTGTTGTTTCTTTTCCTGCTAACTGTACACTGTAATAAAATGAGGTTGAGAATCTGGGTAAATGCTTATAATGAAAAAGTCAGATAAACTTACCAATTCGTGTTAGACTTATTATCTCTGTGTTAATATAGGCTGTTTATGGCTAGTTTGGTTGTGAAACCTGAATTTAGTCTGTTTAATGAAGAATTTCCACTCTACCACCTTTTCACTGATCTTAATACCTCACTTTGCTTAAGTTGATTTAGGGCTGTACCGCCAATGCCAAACACTGAATCTGGTTCACTTAGTGAAGATTTTCTTTGTACTACCTTTTATTGAGCTTAATACCTTATTTTGTTTAAGTTAGTTGTGGTCTAAAAGTGTCTGTGGAATTTAAACTCCATTGTTCATTCATTACAACCTTGTAAACTATAAAAGAAATGAGCTCGAATAACTGCACACAGAAACACAAAATGCAAAGAGAAAAAGAGATTAGAAATTGTCTAAAGTATTTATTTCTTTATAAATAATCATGCTGAAATCTATCAAGAAAGGACACAATGACAAGGCAGATCATACATAGTACAATAAAATACAACATTTCACAAGTAATGGTACATTTGGAAAATGGAAATAATGTAAAACATCTCCCCTCAATTCATCTGCTGCAGGATCAAGTCCTGTAATGCACCAGCAAAATTCCTCCAAATAAATTATCTCATATGAAACCTATTTGTAGAAAATAAATGGGAAATTTAAGACGTTAAATGGAAGAAATCCACTCAAGTAGTTGCACCCTCACATATCATAAAAATATTTCACATTGGTCTCATCAATAAAAATATATTCAAAACTTAGAACTGCTGAAATATCCTAACAAGTTCAGAGAAGCTTTATGGTTGTGAACAGGACATAAAAAAGCCAAATTTTATTCATGTCCTTGTGATTAAGTTGCTAGTACTGTATTACATATTTCATCACTTAAAATTTTAGTAATTTCCTTTGGTTTCAATTTTGATGACGCTACAGTTGATAGAGACCAAAAATATCCAGTTGACTGAATAATGTTACAATATTGTATTTTGATGCGCGCATGATAGTATACATTTACAATTCATGGTGTTACCATGTTGTGGAAGTAGTGAAATCCACAGATCAACTATTGGAAAAAGTATCAAGCTTCAGGTTCATTGAATCGACTTGCTTGATAGATACGATCAAAAAGCTCACCACCAGCTACATACTCCATTACTATCCCCAAATGCGTTGGTGTTACTATCATCTCTTTGAAATGAATAATATTTGGATGCCTAAGTGACCTGCTATTTATTATTTCTCTTGCCATATTCTTATCAATCTACAATATGGACAAACCATATATATGTAAGCGAGCAGACAGATCGAGTAGTACTTATGTAACTAGTTTAGGATATGTACCTTACGACCATGCTCAATGTATTTCATGGCAACAAGCTGTTTAGTTTCTTTGTGCCTCATGATCCTGGCCACCCCAAAATTACCAGATCCAAACTCCTTCACCACCTCATAATTCTTCATCGTAGAGCCTTTGTACACTAGCTAACAAGTACTCCTTAATTATATAGCTATGGGTATGGATGGGCAGTATATATATAGCTAAATGATTGATAGATGACTGATCAGGTGTATTTATAGCTGACTGGCTGGAAAATGAGTTTATGTCTTATATACAATGCATGACACATACAATGCTTTTTCCTGTCTTCTGTAGCAAGTTTACTCTGTCATTAGAGTCATCTGCTTGGTGTTTATGTGTTCTTGATAAGATTTTATGGTTTAACCAACTTGACATTACATTTTTTCTCTTGATCTTATAGATACTTAAAGAATTATAAATCAACAAGGGTGTTCAAGAAATCGTCAGAAAGCTAAAAACTTTCTTTCAGCTGGATCACTAGCAGCTTTATGAAACAAACAAATATTAGAACATAAGAAGAAGAAGAACACATTCTACATAAATGCAAAGGAAAAGAATCAAAAGAAGAAGGAGAAGTCAAACAACGTTCCATCTATATATCAAGTACCAGAACAAGTGCAACAGGTGCCAGCTATATCTCAAGTATTAGAACAAGTGCAATGGGTGTCTCTGGATTCCACCTCTCTTGTAGCACCAGTAGAGGTGCAAGTGAAACAAGAATTTCTAGACTCCACCATTCATGCATCACAACCTACAGTTGAACGAGTTCAGAAAGATCAGTCACAACTGCCTAATTTACAAGCAAATGAATAATCTGGAGAAGGCAAGAATATATATATTTTAGTTCATACTATTTCAAAAATTATCTGCATTTCAGTAATTTTGTTGTTGATATTATTGTAGGCCCTTCAACTAATAAAAGAAAAAGAGGCGCTACACAAATGCAAGTAGTACATGGATGGATTCACCGTCAACTGATAGTGCTAAATGAGTTGAACCAGCCTAGTGGTCCAAATAATGCAGTGGTCACTGAATTTTCCAGCTTTCTTGGCACATTGGCAAGGAATGAGACATTTTGTCCTCTTAATCTCAGTTGGACAAAGTTGAAGATACACGATGATAAGTGGAGCTATATTCAGGTTCTAAGTTCTCAATATTTTGATTTTTACTTGAATGCTTTTCACAGTTTTTACACTAACCCAATTCAACCAATTTATAGGAGAAATATGACATTCCCAAAAACGAGAAAGATTGGGCTATGAGATCAATTGATGCTGCATTTATAGGGTATAAGTCTAGACTCAATACTTTTATACCTACACCAATGATGAAATTTGAAGGGCAAAAAAGCCTACCTCTGTTCCAAAACTTGTATTTGAGGATCTCCTTAAGTATTGGAATTCGAAAGAAGCTGAGGTATGATATCAATATGGAAAACTGTTATATTATTGTTACCATGAATTTATTATTGAATTAATCACGCCTGATCTTCCTTTTTATGTTGTTCTTTCTCTCGATATAAGGCATCAAATTCTATGTCTTTAAACCTTCACTGCCTCAATCTTCTTATTAACAACTTATTCATAAATATTGACTTGTAGGATACTTTCAAGACTAGCAAAGAAAATAGTAAAAAGTTTAAATATTAGCACACTATGGGCAAAATAAGTTTTGGTTTAATCCATGAGGTTTGGTGTTTTCTTATATTGTTACTATAAATTTGTTGAGTTTACTTGATAATATTTTAATGCTGACTTACATACAACTAGGAAAAAAAGGAGGAAAATTCTGGTGCTTTGTTGAATAAAGAATTCTTTATGGCTACTAGAAGAAGGAAACCTGATCAAGTTTATAAGGACACATCTGAAGAGATTACAAACAAAATTGTATTAAATTTTCTATTTCAAAATTTATCAAGATCATTGTTTTCTTAAATATTGAATCAACTAAATTTACTTGCTTTTGAATCTGATATGTAGGTTAAAATAGAGAGAGTAGAGACTCAAGAAAGTGAAGAAGGTAATCAATCAACTGATGCATTCACAACAGTTATGGGGTCTGATCATCCTTGTCGAGTAAGACTACTTGGACGCGGGGTTACCAAGACTCTTTTGAAATAAAAAACAAGTGATTCTGGATCCTCTTCAAAAACTGATGAACTGGTGGAGAAGAGATTGGATGAGATAGAAGAGAGGATGCAACAAAAAATACAGGAAAAATTCAATACTTAAAGAGATGTCGTTGAGATAGATGCTACAATGAATATCATTGCACAACTTCAGCGTCTAAATCGAGGATTAACACTTGATCTTAATATGCTAGCATTCAATGTTCATTCGTTAGGAGAAGTGGTTGCTAATTAACCAATAAACCATCCATCTATTGGTAGTAATAATCAACATCAATCTCCATTTCTTGATCTGTTGGTAGTAACAATCTGTTGGTAGAACTTTTCTTACTTTTGGTGTGTGCCTGTTGTTGATTGGCTGGTGAAAGTTTGGTATTAGTAGTTTGGTATTGTGGCCTGGTATTATTAGTTTGGCATTGTGTCCTGGTATTGGTAGTTTGGTATTGTGGCTTGGTATTAGTTTGGTAGTGGTAACATGCTAGGTACAATACATGATTTTTGAAGTAATACAATTGGAAATAGGTGGAGGGAGAATAAGATAATAGTATTTATGACCAGACTTTGGTTGCTTTTTATTGAAACCTATCTTTCATTGTTACTTGATTAAAAACTCAAATCTTAGAAGTGATATGAATTTGGCATATAGAAACTATAATCTACACTGACAATAATTGGTAAAAATATTGAATCTATAATAGACATAATTTTAAATGATTTCGTATATGATTCTATTATTAGGTGAATATATTATATTGACTTATACTATTATCTATATATGGACACCGATAAAAATGTGTTAGAACTATTTGGATCCATTTTTTTCTGTATTACATGAGTTGAAAGAGAACTTTGAAATGGTATAAACAACTGATCAGAACAAGATAGGATTTAGACAAAATGAATTAAAATGAGCTAGTTTTTGGGACAAGATGAACTCTAAGCTAATAGGACAAAAAATGATCATTTGGAAGTCTCAACTATTTGAATTTTGGACTATGTCCTTAGTCATGGTACTGTAATATGCTTGTTATAAGCTTATTATGCAAACTTTAACCTACAGTAATTTAGTCGTTGTATGGAAGAAATTAAAACTACCATAGGATAGCACAAACGTCTTTTAACAACTGACTTGTTATAAGCTTGTTAATGTTGCTTGCGTGTAGTGGGGATTCATATAACCGACCTCAACTTGTTTCGAACTGAGGCCTGGGGATTTATATACCCAACCCATACTTGTTTAGGACTGAGAAGTACTCATTGTTTGGGTATAATGTAGAATTTGGTTTATGTTGGAATGAGAAGAGAAAAATTTGAACTTTATCGAAAAAGTTCAAATCTTGGGCTGTTGGAGTGAATAGTAAAGTTGCTATTTTGGGATCATGAGAGTGGTCTACTTGTAGAACTGGTAGCTGATCTAAAGTATGGACCTCTCTGCTAAAAGCTTCTTGTTATTTTTTAGTTTAGATCCTGCCATTGTGTAGGAAATTCAATTAGCTTTTCAACGATATAAAATTCGCCTAAATCCAATAACTGGGTAAGAGTTACAGCGATTTTAAGTTTCAGTTACTAAACACCGTCATTTTGACCCTTAGCGCGTCAACGAATCAGTGTAAATAGAAATTGTCAATTTCCAGTGTTGCTCCACGATAATGCAATATTGCGCCATAGGCCCAGTTCATAATTGTCCAATTCCAGTGAGGTAGCGCGATCATGGGGCGTCGCACTAATGGTGAAAATTAGAATCAAAGGGGCACCATAATTTCTTTGCGTCGCGCTGTCAGCCCAGTTTCCAGTGATACGACACGATATCCCCGTGTCACGCCAGGTGCCTATTTCTGAAAATTTGATGAAAATCAAAATTTTGCCCAAGGATAAAACAATCCTTTCCCCTAATTTTAATTCGCTCAGGTGTGCTTTTAAGCCCTAAAAACATTTTTAAACTCATTATTTAAATTATTTTCCCCCAAATAAAGAAGCTTTCTATCCCAAATCAAGAACCCTAGCTCTCCAATTTCAAGGTCAATCCTCAAGAACTCACCAAGAACTTTAGAAAATTCATTAATTAAGGTATGTTAGATATTCATCCATGGAGCACAAGTAAGCCATTTTAATCACCAAGTTATAATCTTTTCAAGTTATTATGTTTTAATTTATGATTTCATCCATGAATCTCCATGCACTATTGATTTTATACCATGTTACCATGGAATTATCGTTACTATTCAATTCTCCATATGTTAATATTATTATTTATTGAATTAAACCATGATTTAGTACTATTATGTTGAAGTCATACTATTTTTGTAAGTTCCATGGCATTCCTATGATTTTTTGAAACCCTGAACTACAAGTATTTGATAAAATGCCTACAAGAGTGATTGATTTAAATAAAAGCCTTCATGTTTTGTCCTTCAAGCTTAGTGTCATTTTAATATTATTGCTTTGAGTCCTGGAGTATTGAATACCCGAAATCCATAATAGCTTACTTAGTATAGTATCAGTATATTACAAAATAGTCTACAAAACATACTATGAGCATTATCAAAATAGTCAGTTACTAGTCAGATGAACTCAGAATAGTCTAGTATTTTAGTGTCTTTCAGTTGGGAGTAAGACTTAGCACCGAGTGAGTGTAGGGATGGAGGCTTTCCCATCAGATAGGCAGAGTCGTTGGTAGCAGTCCCTATACTCCAGAACTACGTAGCCAGCGTAGGGTATGAGAAGTCACCCATCAGATTAGGCTTGACTATCTCATAGGGGTCACCCGTCAGTTCAGGTTTGATACCCTTAGTCCTTTGGATATTATATCAGTTTAGTGGATCCACACAGCCATCGTTAGTAGTCGTGGCACGGTATTAACACCCTTCCAACTAGGGTTATAGGTTGGACCCCGATAAGCTCAAATTAGGGAATGTCAGTTAGATGATACCTCCCACAATCTTAGATATAGTCTTAGTTATAGTCTCAGTTTAGTTATGCAGTCTTAGAGTTACTTGACAAAAGCATATAGATATCAGTATTTTAGTTTACAGATTTCACTCAGTCCATGTTATTTGCTTGGTCATGCATCCCCAGTGTCCACAGATTTTCACGTATCTTCAGTATTTATAGAATATCAAGCATACTCGATATTTACAGATTCTCCATATTTTCAGTATCTACAGATTCCATATTCTCTACTCAATACTCCATGTTTTACATGTATATTCAGTTAATTATTAGTTTAGTTCATGAAACTACATCTAAAATCCTACCTCATTTAGCATACCAGTATATTCAAAGTACTGATTGCATACCTTTCTTTTGTGTTATAATGTATTATATCATAGATGCTAACGCTCAGTTCTCGGATCGCGCTTAGACTTTACTTCTCAGGCTATCAGTAGTACAGTAGCAGTGGTGAGTTTTCAACATTCGAGGATAGATTATTTTACTCCATATCTCTATTTCAGTAGTTAGTAGATTTAGTTGGGGTCTATCCCATCAACTCATATTCAGTCAGTCAGTTTTAGAGGCTTTTCAGACATTAGAGTCAATTATTCAATGTTCAGATATTACAGTTAGTTATCCATTTTATCATTATTTTATTAGATTTAGTTAGTTATTTCCACAGACTCATATTTCAGTTTTAAATTTAGTCAAACCTTATGGTATGTTAGTATTTTTTCAAATTTATGATTATGTTATCCAGTGCTCACAGTAGGTACTAGCTCATGGGTTAGCTTATGGTCCCTCAGGACTGTAAGCACCGTGTGACGACTAGGGGTAGTCCCGAGTCATTATAACTAGATTCATACACAGGAATTAGGAGTAAGTCAATACTTGAGGCTCTCATTTTCCGCTTATAGTGTTCAACTTCAGATGCATCTTGGTCAGCCACTATTTTAGCATTTTATTTTTTTTGAGCTAACACTTCGAAATTATGAGGAGCTTGTGTATTTTGGATTTATGATTTTTTATTGGTGTTGTTGCTGATTTTTTAGTTATTGCTGGTGGTTCTGGCTTTTTATTTTCTTTGAGTTATCCATTGGTCTTGTTTATGCACTTTCTCATTTCCTGTTTCTTGGTTTGATCTTGGTTGAGTCAATTATCTTGTTCCATTGGTATACTATTTTCTTGATGGGATTTTCTTACATTTAAGTGCTAATTTATATTATTTTGTTCTCTTTTTATAGGTGTCCAAAATGAATAAAGAGATGAAAAAAGTGATGAAGACATTGACCTTACTTGAGAAGATTTTTGGGTTGTGGATAAATAATCTAATATCTATAGTTTTGTGTTGAATTTCTTAAAACTTATTGCGACTTGAACTTGCTAGTATATAAAAACATAACTAATCATTTTGGACTTGATTTCATTTGCTTTTGGGTTTAAATTACTAACTTGTTGCATATATTGAATTATGAGAATATTAATGAATGATTTTGTTTTGTGATGTGTATATGTGTTATAATTTATTATGTATGTAAATAAAAGTTTACATTAATATGAGTGACTATTTATATAAATCATTTCAGTTTAATAACATGTGGCAATAATTATTGCAATAGATCAAAAAACCATTGCAATAGGTAGTCAAAAAGCATTATAACAGAATAACAAAAGTGTCGCAAAAGATGCTATTGCAACAGTTTAATGTCATTGCAATAGAATCTATTGAAATGGTTAGTAACCATTTTAATAGATGAAAATAGGTGTCCTAATAAGTAATGAAATAGTTGTAATAGGTACTCAAAAAATGTTGCGACAAAATAATAAAAGCGTCACAATAGATTCTGTTGCAAGCTGCAGTAGATTATATTGCAACGGTTAGTAACCGTTGCAATAGATGAAAATAGGCGTCTTAATAAGTCATAAAATAACCGTCTCCATAGGTCAAGCTATGGCGATGGTTGTACAAAACCATCGCCATAGCTTGACCTATGGTGACGATTCATATAATCGTTGCAGAAACCGTTGCCATAGACCTATGGAAATGCCCACCTATAGGATGCTTGCTGAACCATTGCGGTAGAGTTTTGTGAATGGTTTTATTTTTTATTACAACAATTTTGCAACTGTCACCATAAGGGTAATTTCTAGTAGTTACCTCTCCCCATCATGAGGTTTTTGCCATAGGGGAACGAGATGTTGGACTCCCTGTTAGCTCACATGGTTTATGTCGATTACAAGAACCTCCCTAACAGTAAAAGCTTTCAGAACAGTTTTAAAGTATTTTCTTAAAGCTTTCAGATGAAGTATTTTCCTTAACAAAAAAGAATAACAGAAAAGCTTCTAGACAACTAAGTGTAAAGGCTCACAACTTTATTCAGATTATGCTTTACAGAAAAATATTAACTACAAACTTTAGTTTTCAGATTTCAGATATAAAAGTGAGTCCTTTCTACACTTAGGCAACATGATTTATAGATAGATCACTATTACATCTCTTAGAACTAAATGTTACGACTCACTAGATTTACAAAGCATGATTTGTTATTCATGATTACAGATTTAAGTATTTCAGATATTCCAGCTTACGTGAGTTATTTACATTTAGCATGCATTGCTTACAAATTATGATGACTATTGAGACTTTGTTTTACTTATGAATTCACCCCCATATACTCAGTACATCCTCAAAGTACTAATCCACATATATGTTTATGTGCTATATTGTCTCATAATATAGGTTCAGGTGCTCTATTTCAGTAGCGAGAGTGATTTCGAGCATCTCCATCTACATCCCAACAATTGGTGAGTCCTCATAGTTCAGGGACTTAGTCATTCAGCTATTTTCAGCTTATCAGTTTAGATAATTCAGTATTCTTTTCAGATAGTTCTAGTCAGCTGGGGGTTTATCGCAGTGGCTTTCTAGATATTAGTAGTAGAGGCTTGTCAGACTGCTAGATTTGATTCAGACATATAATTTTTTATTTTTAGAGATTATATTCAGATTATTCATAGTTATTTCAGATGAATTTTCATATTTAGTATGACTATTATGTCTATATTTTCCTTATTATGAGATTCAAACTTAGTAGAAGGCAAACAGGGTTAGCTTAAGGCTACTCATAATATTAGGCACTGTGTGACATCTCAGGACCAGGTTTTGGGGCATTACAAACTTGATATTAGAGCCTAAGGTTTATAAGAGTCCTAGGGAGTCAGACAAGCCGCGTTATGTAGAGTCTTGATCATGGGTGTGCAGTGTGCCATATTTATGAGCAAGAGTCTACGGGACGTTCTTAGGAAATCATCTCTTTCTTTCATGATCTATCGTGGTTATAATATCTCTATCTTCTTTTAAATTATGCTCTTACGTGATATTTGAATATACTCCTCGTCGAGACAATGCTCGCAGAAATGGTAACTAACCATCCCAACCCACCGATCCTTTAAATGAGAATGTATCGCATGCTATGTTTAGGGCTGCCTTCCAGGCGTTGGCCCAGGTAGTAACTACTAATATTCAGGGAAACCATCAGGTTGTAGTTACACTTTAGCAGAATGGTGATTTAGCAGCAGCCAGAATAAGAGATTTCATGAGAATGAATCCGCCAGAGTTCTTTGGGTCGAAGGTAGGTAAGGACCCACAACTTTATTTAGATGAGGTGAAAAATATCACCCAAATTATGCATATTTCTAAAAAGAAGAGTATAGAGTTGGCATCCTTACAAAGTATGATTGGGTGGTTATGTGGAAGAATGGTAAAGGTGAGAATGCAACTCTGATGAGTTGGCAGGTATTTTGAGATACTTTTCTAGATAGGTTTTTCCTCGTGAAATGAGAGAAGATAAGATAGAATAATTTATGAACCTGAGACAGGGCTCAATGACTGTGAAAGAGTACTCCCTAAAGTTCAATCAGTTGTCTAAGTATGCCCCTGATACGATGGCTAATCTTAGGGCAAGCATGAGTAAGTTTGTTACTGGAGTGTCTAGTTTGGTAGTCAAGGAGTGTAGGACTACCATGCTTATTGGAGACATAGATATTGCTAGGTTGATGATTTATGCTCAGCAAATTATGGTAGAGAAGTTAAAGGAAAGAGAAAGGGGAAATAACAAGGCTAAAACAGGGTAGTTTAAGTATGGCCAAGCTATTTCTCAAGGGAGAAATTGTTCGCAGTTTTAGAATCGTTCATCGATGCCAGCACCATCTTCAGTTAGTGCTCCTACTCCCAGAGCTAGACAAGAGTAATGGGGTAAGTTCTCTATGTCCAGATCTTAGAATAGTGTACGTGGAAAGCCCAGTATCCTCCATATGCTAAGTGTGGTAAGAATCATCCTGGAGAGTGCTTGGCTGGATAGAACGATTGTTATGGTTGTGGTAAGCTGGGTTATGGAATTATAGAGTGTCCGCATGTTAAGCAGGGGAACACAGATGTTCGTCCCTAGACTCAAGCTACTAGTGCACCAGCTCCTCTATGTTGCCCAGTCCCTCCTTAGGGTGTATCATCCAGTACTAGTGGTGGTCAGTTCCAGAATTGATTTTATGCATTACCATCCCATCAGGAGCAGGAGGATTTAACAGATATTATTACTGGTATGCTTCATGTATTTCATCTTAATGTTTATGTGTTGTTATACCCCGGGTCGAGTTTTTCTTATATGACCCCGCTAGTTGCAGCGAATTTTGAAATAAGTCCTGTAAAGATCCCTGAGCCTTTCTTGGTTTCTACTCTAGTAGGTGAGTCAGTTATTGCCAAACAGATATATAGAAAGTATCCTATCACTGTCCTTCATAAAATCATGTTAGAAGATTTAATAGAGTTAGATATAATTTACTTTAGCCTCATTCTTGGTATGAATTGGCTTCACTCTTGTTATGCATCCATAGATTGTCGCACCCAAGTGGTAAAGTTTCAGTTTCCAGATGAGCTAGTCTTTGAGTGGAAAGGTAATTAATGTCTCCCAAGAGCCATTTCATATCTTATCTTAAAGCTAGAAAGTTGATTTCTAAAGGGTGTATTGATCATCTAGTTTGAGTCAAGGGCACTAAGTCTGAGACTCCAACAGTTCTGTCAGTAAGTGTAGTTAATGAGTTTCCTAATAATTTTCTCAAAGATTTTCTAGGGGTACCTCCCGATAGGGAAATAGAATTCGGGATTGACCTTCTCCTAGATACTCAGCCTATCTCTATTTCTCTTTATCGTATGGCTCTCGGAGATCTTAAAGATTTAAAGAAGAAACTCAAAGTTCATTTAGACAAGGGTTTCATAAGGCCTAGTATTTCTCCATGGGGTGCTCTTGTCTTATTCGTACGAAAGAAAGATGGTTCTTTACGAATGTGCATTGACTATCGTTAACTGAATAAAGTTACAGTAAAAAACAAATATCCTTTTCCTAGGATTGATCACTTATTTGATCAACTCCAAGGTGTAAGTTATTTCTCAAAGATAGACCTTAGATCCGACTACCATCAACTTAAAGTAAGAGAATGTGATATTCCAAAGACAGCTTTCAGAACCCGTTATGGTCATTTTGAGTTTCTAGTCATGACCTTTAGGCTAACCAATGCCCCAACAACCTTCATGGACTTGATGAACAGAGTGTTTAAATAGTATCTGGACATGTTTATCATAGTATTTTTCAATGATATTCTTGTCTACTCTCGTAGTAAGGATGATCATGTAGACCACCTTAGAATTGTGTTACAAACTCTTAGAGATCACCAGTTGTTCACCAAATTCAGCAAATGTGAATTTTGGCTAAGGTCAGTAGCTTTCCTTGGTCATATTATTTCTAGTGATAGTATTAGAGTTAATCCTCAAAAGGCAGAAGCAGTAAGAAATTGGCCTAGACCTATTTCTCCATCAGACATTATAAGTTTCTTGGGTTTAGCTAGATATTACAAATATTTTGTTGAGGTTTCCTCGTCTATTATGTCTCCTATGTCTAGATTGACCTAGAAGAAAGTTAAGTTTCAGTGGTCAGATTCCTGCGAGAAGAGTTTTCAGGAGTTGAAAACTCGACTCACTTTAGCCCCAGTTTTAGCATTACCTGATAGTATAGATGGTTTCGTTGAGTATTGTGATGCCTCTAGAATTGGTTTGGGTTATGTGTTGATGCAAAGTGGTAAGGTTATAGCCTACGCCTCTAGACAGCTTAAGCCTCATGAAAAGAAATACCCGACCCATGATCTTGAGTAAGCTGCTGTTGTGTTTGCTTTGAAAATCTGGAGACATTATCTTTATGGGGTGCATGTTGATGTGTTCACGGATCACAAAAGCTTGCAGTATGTGTTTACTCAGAGGGAGTTGATTCTTTGGCAAATAAAGTGGTTGGAATTGTTGAAAGATTATGATATGAGTGTGTTGTATCATTTGGGTAAGGCCAACGTAGTGGAAGACACCCTTAGTAGATTGTCCATGGGCTGTGTTTCTTATGTGGAGAGTGATAAGAAAGAGTTAGTTTAGGAAGTTCAATGATTAGTTAGATTGGGTGTTAGATTGGTTGATTTAGCTGAAGGGAATGTTTGGGTTTAGAGTAGTTTCGAATCTTCTCTAGTTTTGGAAGTGAAAGAAAAGCAGGATAAGGATTCTAGTTTAGATAAATAGAAGGAGTCAATTAAAGACCAAAAGATAGAGGTTTTCTCCTAAGGGATAGATGGTATGTGGAGATACCAGAATAAATTTTATTTGCTATGTGTTGATGATTTGAGGTAGCGGATTATGGAAGAAGCGCATGCTGCACATTATTCCATTCATCTAGGAGCAACCAAGATGTACCGCGACTTGCTGGAAATCTATTGGTGGAGTGGTATGAAGAAAGATATAGCAGAGTTTATACCTAAGTGTGAAATTTGTCAACACGTTAAGGTCGATCACTAAAGACCTGGTGGTAAATTGCAAGAGTTTGGTATCCTCACTTGGAAGTAGGAAGAGGTGAATATGGCTTTATCTATCATCTCAGATAGGGGTAAATGGTTTACCTCTCAGCTTTGGAGAGCCTTTCAGAAGGGTCTTGGTACCCAAGTTCATCTTAGTTCAACTTTTCATCCGCAAATAGATGGTTAGGAAGAGAGGATCATTCAGACCTTAGAGGATATATTGAGGGCATGTGTTCTTAATTTCAGAGGTAGTTGGGATGAGCATTTTCCATTGATTGAATTCGCTTATAATAATAGTTATCATGCTAGTATTTAGATGGCTCCATTTGAGGCACTTTATGGGCAGAGATGTAGTTTTCCAGTTGGTTGGTTTGAGATAGGTGAGGCCACTTTGATTGGGCCAGACATGGTGTTTGAGGCCATGGAGAAAGTTCAGATGATTCAAGAGAGATTGAAAGCAGCTCAGAGCCGTCAGAAATCTTAAGCAGATGAAAGAAGAAGAGATCATGAGTTTGCGGTGGATGATCTTATGTATTTGAAAGTTTCACCCATAAAATAGGTAAACAGATTTGGCAAGAAGGGAAATCTTAGTTACCGATATGTAGTCCCCTTCCAAATTTTGAGTCGTGTTGGGAAGGTGGCGTATGAGCTTGAGCTACCCGCAGATTTATCTTCAGTTCATCCAGTATTCCATGTGTCCTTGTTGAAGAAGTGGATGGATGATTCAGCCCTTATAGTTCCTCTAGAAAGTACAAATATTCAAAATATCCTCTCATATGAAGAAGTTCTAGTAGAGATTCTTGATCACCAGATCCATACACTAAGGAACAAAGAAGTTCACTTGGTCAAAGTTTTGTGGAAAGATCAGTCCGTTGAGGGTTCTACTTGGGAAGCAGAAGCAGACATGCGTACAAAGTATCCTCATCTCTTCTCTACGAACTCGGACTCATCCGAAGGTAATAGTCTTACTTCATTCAGTTCTTTTCCAGTCTCAGATTCAACCATATATCTAGTTTCATGTAAACTCATGGACTCGCAGATCAGTTTAGTAGCACATTACATTTGAGATTTAGTCATACAGTTTATTTCAGTTGTGCATAATAGCTTATAGCCTTAGATTCCTTAGTATTTTTAGCTTAACTAGCCACATTCGAGGACGAATGTTCCCAAGGGAGAGATATTCTAATACCCCATACTTTTCTGCTTAGTTTTGCTCCTAGAATGTCAAGGATTAGCTTTAAAAAATGAATATCTTTTGTTACGTATAGAATTTTCCAGATTTAGACCCTAAATTGTGTAGAAAATTAAATTTGCTTTCCATTGATACCAAATTCGCCTAAATCCAATACTCGATTGAGAATTTATGGCGATTTTAGTAAAGCAGTACGCAATCTGGGTAAACACCGCATCGTGGTGAAGATTAAATTCTCATTCGTCAAATTACAGTGGACCTCCTCGATAAGCTCGCATCGCAGTGAGGTCCAATTTCCCAATTGTTAATTTCTAGTGGCTCACCGCGCTGGTGGAGCATTGAGGTGATGGCCCAACTGGCATTTTAGGAGTGCACCGCGATAGCTCTGCGCCACGTTGAACTTCTAGTTTCCAGTCGTCAATTTTCAGTGAGTCACCACGATAGTGGCGCGTCGCGGTGGCATGTTAAATCAGGATTTTTGTTCCCTTTTCTAGTTCCGATTAAAGTTTAAAAAGGGGCACTTTGGTCAATTCCTAAGGCCCCAATTCGTTATAAACAAGGAATTTAGCATATTCAAAGCACTTCATGCTTATCTTCATCCTTTCTCTCTCAATGAAAAACCCTAGAGCTCCAAAGCTTCTTCTCCAAGAAATTAAAATTTCTTCCATTGTTTCTCCAAGAAAACTCCAAATTGAGGATTCCAAAATCAAGATAATCAAGAATCCATCTTCAAGAAATCAAATAGGAATAAAAAATTTAACTTTTTTCATCTAATCATCAATTAAGGTATGTGAGATTTATTAACAAGGATCCTCTTTCATCCTTGTGTACAAAACTAGCTTTTTACTTCAATTTCACATGATTTTGTATGAATATACATGAGTTTTGAATTAGGGTTTATACCCATTATTTTTAATTGCAAGATTATGAGATTTCAAGTGTTTTTGAAGTTGCATTGCACGTCTATTTCTATATTGTCATGCCTATTGCAGTAAATTTTAGATTTTAAATTGAATTATCATTATTCTCAATATCAAGTATGAATTTTATGATGTTTTGACATGAACTTGATGCATGGGTTAATAAGCCCAATTTTATATGTTGATATTTGAAGAACGATGATGCTTTAAGCATCTTATGATCGGTTATTTACAGATTTTCAATAAAGCTTTGATCTTTTGATCCTCAGATAAGATGTGGAATCCACTTTACAAATTTATTATAGATTTCAAAAGTCAGAATAGTTTTATTAACAGATTGAATTAGATAAATGCATAATTGGTTTCGTAATAACCCTTATGCTAGCTTTTAAAGTGGATTTCCAACAAAATGAGTATACAAATTAAAAATGGAGTAGTATTATGCACCAAGCTTGAAGCGTAGGATTAGCGTGCCCTATCTTTCACAGGACTACGTAGCCAATGTAGATACAGATTATGAGATTATTCCCATTCCAATATGGGTGACAGTTACAGATGTGATCTCTTAGATTAGGTTATACTCTTTGGCAAGAGTATGACACCTCTCCTCATCATGAGGTTTTCCCCATAGGGGAACAAGACGTTGGACTCCATATTAGCTCACATGGTTTATGTTGGTTAGAAGAACCTCCCTAATAGTAAAAGATTTCAGAACAGTCTTAAAGTATTTCCCTAAAGCTTTCAAATAAAGTATTTTCCTTCACAGAAAAGAATAACTGAAAAGCTTCTAGAAAACTAAGTGTAAAGGATCACAATTTTATCCAGATTATACTTTATAGAAAGATATTATCTACAGACTTCAGCTTTCAGATTTTAGATATAAAAGTGAGTCCTTTCTATACTTAGGCAGCATGATTTATGGACAGGTCACTAGTACAACTATTAGAACTAAATGTTATGACTCACTAGATTTAAAAAACATGATTTGTTATTCATGATTACAGATTTTAGTATTTCAGATACTCTAGCTTATGTGAGTCATTTACATTTAGCATGCATTGCTTTAAAAATTATGATGACTATTGAGACTTTGTTTTACTTATGCATTCACCCACATATACTCAGTACATCCTCAAAGTACTGATCCACATATACGTCTATGTGCTACATTGTCTCATAATATAGGTTCAGGTGCTTAGTTTCAGCAGTGAGAGTGATTTCGAGCATCTCCATCTACATCCCGACAGTTGGTGAGTCCTCATAGTTCGGGGACTTAGTCATTCAGTTATTTTCAACTTATTAGTTTAGATGATTCAGTATTCTTTTCAGACAGTTCGAGTCAGCAGGGGGTTTATCCCAGTAGCTCTCTAGATATTAATAGTAGAGGCTTGTCAAACTGCACGATTTGATTCAGACTTGCAGTTTTTGATTTTCAGAGATTATATTCAAATTATTCACAGTTATTTCAAATGAATTTTTTCATTTAGTATGACTATTATGTCTATATTTTCATTGTTATGAGATTCAGATTTAGTAGAAGGCAGCCAGGGTTAGCTTAAGGCTACTCATAATCTTGAGCATCATGTGATGTCTTGGGACCAGGTTTTGGGGTGTTACATATCATTGGCTTGAGTTGCTTAAGGATTATGACTTGACCATTCTCTATCATCCGGGCAAGGCTAATATGGTTGCGGATGCATTGGGCCAGAAGTGGACTAACATGGGTAGCTTAGCGCATCTTTTGACCAGGAGAGGCCTTTAACCTTAGAGGTTCAGTCTTTAATAACCAGATGGATAAACTTGATATTTCAACACTTAGCGTGTTTTGGCATTTGTAGAGGCTAGATTCTTTGATGAAGCTGATTCGAGCTCATCAATTTGATGATATTGGATTGAGGTTGATTCGAGGTAAGATGTTGGGTGTGGAGGCTAAGAAAGCTTCACTTGATTTAGATGGATTTTTTTAGATTGAAGTTTGAGTTTGTGTGCCGAGAGTGGGTGACTGGAATAGGTTGATCTTAGAGGGGGCCTATTGTTCCAGCTATTCTATCCATCCAGGTGTGACTAAGATGTATCGTGATTTGAGGCAACACTACTGGTGGGGTGGTATGAGGCGAGATATAACGAATCTAGTGACTCATCGCCTATGTTGTTAGTAGGTGAAAATTGAGCATATGAGACCTTGTGGATTGCTTCAAAGATTGCCCATTCCCGAGTGGAAGTGGGAACGAATTACCATGGACTTTGTAACTGATTTGCCTCGTACATCTCATGGTTTTGGCAGTGGTTGGATCATCTTGGATCGATTGACCTAGTCAGCTCTTTTTATTTTGGTTCTGGTCTTATTTAGTGTTGAGAAGTTGGCCCATATCTATATTCGTGTGATTGTGCATCTGCAAGGTATGCCAATGTCCATTATTTCAGATCAAGGTTTTGTGTTCACATCTCACTTTTGGACGACTTTCAGGATGAGTTGGGTACTCGGGTTGATCTTAGCACAATGTTTTACCCCCCAGACTGATGGTCAGTCAGAGCGGTCTATCCAGGTTTTGGAGGATATACTCCATGCATGCGTGATGGATTTTGGTGGCCAATAGGAGAAACATTTGACTTTAGCTGAGTTTACATATAACAACAACTACCATTCCAGTATCAACATGGCTCCTTTCGAGGAATTGTATGTTAGGCGTTGTCGCTCCCCAGTGGGTTGGTTTGATGTTTCATAGGTGAGACCTCTAGGTACAAACTTGCTTCGTGAGTCTTTGGATAGTGTCCAGGTCATTCATGATAGACTTAGAGCAACTCAGAGTAGGCAGAAGTGCTATGTGTTGACACCCAATTTTGACTCTCCATACTTAAAATTAACGCATTTAAACTCCCTGATCGTTAAATGGTACAAAATGTAATTTTTCACATATTTTTAACAATTGTTAATAAATTATTGATAATCATTATTATTTTAGGATTTCTACTCATTTATTGTCATATTTTAATTTTACATAATTTATTGATAATTATCTTTAATTTCGTAAATTTTAGAATTTTTATCAGTTTATTATTATTTTAATATTTTGCACAGTAATCTTTATACGTACATAACATAACACCGTTAGGCAAATTTAGGCTATTAATATTTATATTAAAATTTATTTAGATATTTAATCATATAATTCACATTTTTTTTACATTAACAACTATTACGTAGTCTTTTCCTTGGAATAAGTTTTTTTATTCAATTGTGTCTTTACATGCATGTTTATATACTTTGTTTATATGTATTTTACGACAACATACACATTATATTATCTCAATACATATTTTATATTTGTATTTATAAACATTGATTTTTTCTCTTTTCCTTTTTAATAAATCTAAGTCTGGCCAGAAATCATATTTGTGGATTCTAAAGGGTGTCTAACCCCTTTCCTTCAGAATAATTTGAATCCTTACCTAGAATTCAAAATGGTTTTGTAGATTAAATAAAGTCATTAATAAAAAAAAAGATTTTCTTATTTTCCTTAAAAATTAGGTGGCAACTCTGTACAAAATTATTTCTTTTTGAGTCCATAATGTCGTGCACGTTTTGACCTTAGGTAAAAATAGGGTATGAAAGTTTGGTGACTCTTCTGGGGATGCAAGGTTCTAACCATTACAGATTTAGGTAAATTTTTATATTTTTCTGCATTATTATTTATTTCTTTCTAATTGTCTTGATTTATCTTGTTTGTGTGGTATAAATTGTTATTTATTTTGTATAGCTTATTTATTTGTTTATTGCTTTATATAAACTATCATCCCATTCATATTTCTTCCATTTGAAAAAAGCTGACACAACCGCACATGTAAGTGAGGTGTATTTTGTGCACCCGCAAATTTCTTTCAAAATCCTAAATTTTAGGAGAGTTGGCGTATGCCCAAGGTGTTCGAATATTTTTCTGTGTGCCCGCGTAGCCTTCTCACTTGAGTAGTCCGCTCGGAAACCATGAGTCTAGAAAATCCACTCTTAATAGAATAGAACTAAACTAACATTTTTTAGGTACATGCATCATTAGTCATCTTTATCCAAATGTCCAAAGGGTTCATGACCCAAGTAGCATGTTATCATAGTCTCCGTACATATTTGAAAAATGATTATGCATATAAATTAATTATTCGCTCTAAATTGATTTTACTTTAGTAGGAATATGTAATCCAACCTTTATTTTGCATGTCCGATCAATTAAAAAATGCACCTTAGCAATATTGTCGATAACTGTGTATTGATTTGAACTACGTTTTGACCTGATTCTTGTCTTGATAAGATACGTAGGCAACCTTGCATTAGGGTTCGGTCTTTTCACTATTTTGGAATAATTTCTATGGAATTCAACTGGGGCAATTTTTCAAAAACAGTTCAAAGATGCTCTCCAAAAGTCTTCAAGAGCGCAAATTCCCAATAACATTAGTGCCTAGACGGCCTACCTTCAAATCCTCACCCAATATTAGTCTGAGAACACCTATCTTCTTCTTTCGAACATCGTAAACCATTAAATTTATGACGTATCGATCCCCACTTTCAAAGCAAGGGTTCAATATTATTTCATTCATAATAATCTTGTCAACTATGGCGAAATAATGTCATAATTCCTTCAATGTTTGACTTTATCAATCCTGTTAGCATACCGAAGTTGTGTCAAAACTCTCCTCATGCTTGACACCCATCATCTCAATCATCTGATTGGAATAATTTTGATACTAAAAGTAGTTCTTTCCTGATCATCTTTCACATTATTTTCATGGATGACCATCTCTTTTTTATAATTATACATTGTACATATAAAGTTACAAATTTTCCTGAACTACGCAGACCTGATTCTTGTTTTCACAATATATGTAGGCAACCCTCATTTGGGTTCGGTCCCATTATTTTTTCCAAATGGATAGAAATTCAAAATTTTGACTTGGTTGGTACTAACACAGTTAGGAATGTGCGTGAGAAAGAATAAATTGATATGATGGAGAGGATCGACTTCGTGTTAAGCCATAGATTCCTTGAGTACCTATTAGTCAAACCTGAGTAACACTTAAAAATTCTCTGGCATACATCTAAGACAAGAACAAAGCTAACCTTATCGTTTTAAGTGCATGGTGTAGTGAGCTTTAGACTAGTTTATTGCATTGCATTGTTGATCCAGAACTTGGCCTGAATATCTGTTGAGTCAAAATTTTGAGTTACACTTAGTTTGAAAAAGGATTGTAGGCACCAAATGACATTAATCCTAGCATTTCCCCCTTTGAGCCTGACACATTTTCTCCGGATAACCACATTTGAGCCTATACCTTTTGAGTGCTTACACGTGCAATAAATACGTGAAAATTACGGACAGTGATTCAAGATCAAAGACACAAAATACAAAGAATATATTGTCCCAGATGAACAAAATATTGAAAAAAATGACTCCAGAAGGAGAAACCCCTCTCCCCCCCCCCCCAAAAAAAAAAGAGATAACTCCGATAAAGGTGAAGAATCATCATCATCCAAAAAAAAGAAGGAAAATATGTTGAAAAAAAGGGGAAAAAATCTAATACAAGTTGAAGCAAATACAAAACAAGGGGTAAAAAAGCACAACAAAGAATATCGAGCGTTAAAACGCGACAAATATAAAAAGAATGGATACAGTGCAATGCTCAAGGAGGAATTAGTCACTTTCAACCCAAATATCTTCCTACTCATCTCCAAACCTACATTAAAAGTAGATAAAAAGTACTACAAGATCTTACTCTAAGTGTTCTCACATTAGTGGATATACTTACATGAAGGCCAAGTCTATGGTATCACAATTGCATTCATTGGATTTCTTTTTGAGTGTAAGTGTATATCCCTAGACGTCTCTATATTTAAAAGAAAGATACTTAAAAGGGTGTGAGAACGAGACATTCTTTCTAGAGAGGACACTTGAAACATGAGAATAGACATAGTTCAAAATCTTTGTTTGAAGTAAGATGAACAAATCTTGTCGATACTTAGACATGTCTGAGGTACTACTTGAACCAATAGGTGTTATCCTGATGTCGATCTCAGTTAGCAGGGAAAGATATGGGGAATTCTTATACACCCTACTAATTGTAGGTACCAACTGCAGTCAAGACACATTGGACTGTCACTCTGTTCAAAGTGATATGTTACATTTGATATTGGTCGTTCACCTTTCAATGAGACACATTGAACCGTCGCTCTGTTTAAAGTGACATGTTATATTCAAAATACGTCATCCGCCTTTCAGTTAGACACATTGGACCGTCACTCCATTCAAAGTGACATATTATATTCAAAATAGGTCGTCCGCCTTTCAATGAGACACATTGGACCGTCACTCTATTCAAAGTGACATGTTACATTCAAAATAGGTCTTCCGCCTTTCAATAAGACACATTGGGCCGTCGTTCCATTCAGAGTGACATGTTACATTCAAAATAGGCCATCCGCATTTCAATGAGACATATTGAACCGTCTCTCCGTTCAAAGTGACATGTTACATTCAAAATAGGTCATCCGCCTTTCAATGAGACACATTGGTTTCGTCCACCCTAAAATAGGACATTTTGAGATAGAATCTCTAAATTGGAGTTCACTCAAATTTTTATTAAAAATAATATTTTGTCAAGCAAAATTGGCTACACGTCAACGTTTTCTTTTGAAGACTTCTACATTATCCTCAAACGAAAAGAGACAAACTGTTGACACCCAATTTTGGCTCTTCATACTTAAAATTAACGCATTTAAACTCCTTGACCGTTAAATGGCACAAAATATAACTTTTCCCATATTTTTTGCAATTGTTAATAAATTATTGATAGTCATCATTATTTTAGGATTTCTACTCATTTATTTTCATATTTAAAATTTACATAATTTATTGATAATTATCTTTAATTTCATAAATTTTAAAATTTTTATCATTTTATTATTATTTTAATATTTTTGTACAGTTATCTGCATATGTACACAACATAACACCGCAATTCTTTACCGCATAGTATAATTTTAATTTTTTATAACATAATACATTTTTAAAGACAATTATATATTTTTTCGTAATTATACATTGGCATTCATATTTTTGTATATTATTTAATATGACCTGTAAATGTGAATCAATTTAATTATTTAATACACAAAGCAACAAATTAGTCAAGTCAGGTCCTGTCACTTGACTTTATTTCACCTACTATCCATAATTTAAGGGATTTATTGGAAAAATTGTAGATTTGATGAATGATTTTTTTCCTTTGTTTTTTCCTTTTTTAGATACACAACACAAATACACAAATACACATCCACACACTACACACACAAACACACCAAAAAATATCAAACCTTTTTTTTTCTCTCTCTTAACTCTCTCTTTCTCTCTAACCTCCCGTCTCTCTCTACACCAACATCATCATCACTGCCAGCCACCACCAGAGTTGGCCATCGGCCGGCCGGCAACCAACAACAATAATCATACCACATGCCCTTTTATCACTGCAACTCCATCGTTGGCTCACCAGATGTGAATGCCGGCGAGTTCCAGTCGAACAAAGCCACTGTCGGTACCGCCCCCTTTGCCCTTTCCCTTCTTCCCATCTACTTCGCCGGATTTGACCACCAATAACCAACGAACAACACCACATGCACTGCCTCATTGGAAAATCTAGCCGTTTTGTGCTTCTCCGGCATTGCTCCGACATCTATTGTTGAAGAAATGCCCATTTTTATCTTAGTTGATATGTGTTTTTATAGATTTCTATTGTTTGG
Source organism: Capsicum baccatum var. pendulum (assembly GCA_030864225.1). Classification (NCBI taxonomy): domain Eukaryota; kingdom Viridiplantae; phylum Streptophyta; class Magnoliopsida; order Solanales; family Solanaceae; genus Capsicum; species Capsicum baccatum. The sequence goes on from CM061560.1 coordinate 168,294,971, forward strand.
GGTGCTTTACAATTTTTTTTCCTTTCACTTTTATTGGGATCTTTTGATATTTTTACGACTTTGAATTTTCTCGCAAAATTTTGGTTGTCTCCACTGAAGAACACTGCTTTGGGATCCATTTATGGCTGTTTTAGCTAATTGTTACTGTATTTGTACATATTGGCTTCGACATTTGGATTGGTCATTGTTTTATCCACATGTAGATGACTTTGTCAATCTTTTTATGGTTCTGTTTAGCTCCATACTTTATTTGCAAATTTGAGATTGTTACTGATTTGTGGATGAGCTACACTGATAAGAAATAAATACTACATTGATATTGGACGATGACATTATCTTTCTGTCAGATTTTTAGGCCACCCCATTACAAACATGAACTTTATTTTTTTAAAATTATTATTTTATATTAAAAGTCAAAACTTTGCCAATGAAGAAATTCTCCATTGATTTTTAAGGTCTTCACAAATAAAAAGATGGATATTACGTATCCAAATACATAATAAAATAAATATTTCGGGCAATGATGAAGTCTTTATAATTTTTTTTAAAAACTTTATCTGAGCTCACTTTTTAGCAAAAATTATCTTTTTAAATACATATATGCATACATACCTTTTAAATTTATTTTGATAATTATTTATTTGTTACTAATATTTTTGTTACAAATGTTTATACATGCGTTTTAAATACTCTTGGGAAAGACATTTATAGAAGACTTTAGATTGTGTTGTACTTTTATATTTTTATACTTGTACAAATATTATCATAGTGAAAACTTTATCTTTGGGGTGTTAGGCAGAATATTTTTTTATTTTATGTTATTCTTATCACGCGTTAGGTAAATTTAGTCTATTAATATTTATATTAAAATTAATTTAGATATTTAATCAAATAATTCACATTTTTTTACATTAACAAATATTACATAGTCTTTTCCTTAGAACAATTTTTCTTTATTCAATTGTGTCTTTACATACATATTTATATACTTTATATATATATATATATATATATATATATATATATATATTACGACAACATACACATTATATTATTTCAATACATATTTTATATTTGTATTTACAAACATTGATTTTTTTTCTTTTCCTTTTTAATAAATCTAAATCTGGTTAGAAATCACATTTGTGGATTCTAAAGGGTGCCTAACCCCTTTCCTTCGGAATTTGAACCCTTACCTAGAATTCAAACTGGTTTCGTAGATTAAATAAAGTCATTAATAAATAAATAGGTTTTATTATTTTTCTTAGAAATTAGATGGCGAATCTGTACAAAATTAATTCTTTTTGAGTCCATAATGTCATGCTCGTTTTGACCTTAGGTAAAAATAGGGTATAATACTATGCATATCATAGACTTAATGCCTTGAGATTTGGTGTTGGTGATCATGTTTTTCTTTGAGTTTCACCCATGAAGGGTGTGATAGGATTTTGAAAAAGGGGCAAGCTTAGCCCCAGGTATATTGGTCCATTTGGGATTCTTCGGACTATTGGTGATGTGGCTTATAAGTTGGTGTTGCCCCCTGATCTATGAGCTGCTCATCCAGTTTTTCATGTTTCTATGCTTTGCAGTTACATACCGGATGAGTCTCATGTTATTAGTTATGAGTCAGTTTAGTTAGATGAGCGGTTGTTTTTTGTTGAGGAACCGGTCTCCATATTGGCTAGGGATGTTAGGCGATTGTGCTGTAGAGTAATCACTATGGTTAAGGTCCAGTGGCAACATCGACCTATAGATGAGGATACGTGGAAGGTCGAGTCTAACATGCGTAGTTCTTATACCCAGCTCTTCATTGATTCAGGTGTTTCTTTGCCTTATTTCAAGGAGGAACTAAATTTTTAGTGGTGGATGATGTAACGACCAACTTTTTGATGAAATATGTAAATTATGTGTTTCTGTGTGATTTGACTATTTTATCCCTTCCCGTGGTGGGTTATGGGGGTGATTGACATGGTTCTTGATATATTTTGGTACCATTTATGCGATATTATATTTTTTTATGGCTCCGAGAGCCTTATTTTAGACTTATATGGATATCTCTTGATCCGTGTGATGGATAGCTAAATGAATTATGCCACCAACTTTGAAATATCGATTTTAGGCTAGTTAGACCTTTGGTTCAGGTCCTGATGCATCTGAACTCATTTCGACCTATTGGTCGAAAAGTTAAAAAATTAGAAATATGAATATGGTACCCACATTGTGTCGAAACAACCTCGGATTGAAAATCTGACTTCTCTAGCAGATCCAATATAATAATTTTAGAGTGGTAACATGTTTGGTGTGATTTTACGGCTTTCAAATTTTATTTCGACCCTCGATTTGGAAATTATAATTTTGGATTTCAGGGGTCAACTCTGTGAAAATGATGTTTTTTCAAAATTATGATATGGACATTAAGGTTGACGCATCAAATTTAGTGTGATTACATAGTTCGTTTGCATATATCGGACTCCAAATGAATTTCTAGCATCTCGTTGAAGTCCGTCATGACTTCAAAATATCTGGTATAGTGCAGTTTTTTTGCAATATATAGTAGATTTTAACCCCCTTTTTGGCTCATTTTGTCCATTCTTTCACCTTGCCTCTTGATAGTTAAACTCTAAAATAGTGTGAGAACATAAAAGTGAAGCTTGTGGGAGCTTGGGAAGGTAGATTAACATCTATTTCTTAATTCTATTACGGATTTAAGGTAATAATTCACTCTTTTCTTAATCATTTCTTGATTAATTTCTCTAAACCTCTAAAATCTTAGGGCTTGATTTTAAATCCCAATTTTACTTCTTTTCACTTGAATAATATTTTAATCTTATAATTATTATTTCTTCACCAATTTAACCTTCAAAACAACTCCAATTCTTGATTTTAACCCGAATTTCAAAATTTTACCTAATAAAATTTAAAAATGGTTTTTCTTTGATTTGAACCTCGTTTTTGACTTTATTTGACATGAATTTTCAGCTGTAGGTTCCTAAAAATATGAGAAACATATTTTTGAAGTAAGTTTTGATTCTTTTCTTCTTTTTTAAAAATTTATTACGGGAGTTCGTTTTGACCACGAACCAAAAGTAGTCAATATTGGTGTCGTTGATTTTGATGCGTAGATTTCATATTTGATATTTTAGTGGATTTTGAAACTGTTCATGGGGAATAAGACTTTGGGAGCAAAGTCTTGATTGTGGTATTTTGGCTTTTGAGGTAGGTTATGGCCTTAACTCTTTCAGACTGAGCTGAGTAGTAAATGATGGTACAAAATGAATGTTAAGGGTGAAGACTAATAATGAAAAATTGCAATTTATGTATTGTGTCTATGTGGGGGCCTATATATAATGTAATTGTTGAAATTGAGATATTATGTGATATGTGTGATCATGTGGGGTCCTATGTAATGTTGCTAGCCTTGAATATATGTGAATAATTGTATTGTGTTGTTGAAAGGCCTAATATGGTACCATTGGTGTATTGTGATATATTCATACTTGTTGTTATATGAGACATGGGGAAATTCCTGGATTAAATGAAAATAATGAGTGAATATTGGCTTACGTGGTTGTGAAAATATATCATTGTGATTGGTTGTGGAAATACTCATTATGATTGGTTGTGAGAATTACATCCTCATATTCTACTTATTCATGAATATTGGTACCACCATGGCTACATCTGAGAAACACTGGCAACACCTTTTATAACCCCTCAGGAAAGTACCTGGGAGGAGGCATTAAAACACCTTATAAAACCCTTTTTGAGGGATCTAACAAAAAGAAGATATGAGATATGTGGATTGTATACGAGTTGATGAACTCTCCATGGTTCCTAAGTCGGGAAGCTTTAGCTCCATATGTGCATATGGGGATTGTGCGACGACCTCGTGCATCATTATCATATACATTGCACTTACTTTATTGTGTTGTATTGCCCTATTAACTTGTCATCTATGTATTTGTTGTATCTTCCTTTACTTGTATTTGATGATCTTGTATATACATGTTCTCCCTTGTTCTACTTATATGTGATATAATACATACTTGTGATCTATCTTGGTGTGATTTTACAATATATGTGATATATTAGAACTGGTAGTGCAAGCGGTGTGGGCTACCATTGTGGGACATTTTCTGATTGCAGGTTACGTGCCCTTAATGTGTATTTTGTATGTTTTATTTTTTACTTTGCTTGGTTGGCCTATGATACCTATTGAGTACAAGTGGACCGTACTCACTCCTACTTTACCTTTTCAGTGCAACTTCAGATTCAGGTTCGCCTCAGATTAGTTGATTTTCAGGCGCGTTTAGATTACTCAAGGTAGCGGTTGGACATTTATACGTCCGGAGTTCACATCTATCTTTCTGTATTAGTTATGTCTTTATTATTGTTCGGAGACAGATAATATTCCTTTGTGGTTATTTTTCTGATGTATTTTACTCCTGGATTGTATTAGTTGTTCTTACACTATTGACACCTGATTTTGGATATGATTGGTATTTTGGACAAGTTATTTCCTCATTGTTATAATTACTTGTACTGTTCGACTTCGTTCTAGAAGTCTTACCTTGGGTATTTTTGTCTTTTCTTTTTCCTTTTTATATCAGTTTGAGTGGTAGACTTACTTGTCAAGGTACGCCGCGACAAGTGCCAACATGACCCTTGATTTTGGGTCGTGATACAATCTTTGAAAATCGCCTAATATCAATTTAGTTACAATTTTCATAAAATGTGAAACAACTAATCACGTCATAAAGTATCTTTTTTAAAATACTCTTTTCATACCATACGAAACAACTAATCACATTATGTGACACATCTATTTATACACCTTTTTCATACAATACTAATTTATATACCTCTTGAATACAATACAGTACAATCAATGTATTGTATTCAAGAGGTATACAAGCTCCCATAGAGAAAACAGTCTCCCAAATTTGATTGCAACCTCGACGTATACAAGCTTTAAGTACCGGTTAGTAAATTTCTATACAAATACGTGTTATATTGTTAAATAAATAAAGCACCACATACACTAGAAAATATATGTTATTTTGAAATATTTTGATTGAAACAATAAATTTATAAAAAAAAAATGTTGACGAAGATGAAAAAGGAATGGGTGTGTTTAAAAAGGGAGAAAAAAAGAGTTTAAACGAGATTTAGGGTGTGATTTGTATAATTATTAACTGTTAAATATTTTTAAGGAAGCTTTTAAGGAAGGAATAGTGTTTTTTAGTTATATTAAATCTATATTTTCTTTTTTTCTGTTGATTTTATCTTCATTTTTTTTAAATGAAAATAATTTATTTTTTATTTTTTAAAAATAAAATTATTATAACTTGCTAACGAAAAAATTTTGCTATAACTTACAATAAAAAATCTAATCTTGTATATTTAAGTTTCTTTCCCTTTTAAATTTGTTTATTATCACCTCACATTCCTTATAAATCCTCGAACCCAATTACACATTTTGCACGATGTTATAGCCAACATGTGGAACGTCTCTATCGTGTTCTCTCTGGTTAGTCCGATCATTACAAGGTAGAAGAGTATTCCCTTCATTTTAATTTATTTTTTTATTTTTATTTGGTATAAAATTTAAAAAAATAAATAAAAAATCTAAATTTTGTATTTTTAAATAAAAAATACACATAAAATGAATCAAATTGTTGTTTAGTGTTATGGTCAAATTTGTTAAACTGATAAAAAGAAAAATACAACGAATAACTTGAAATGAACGAATTTATATATTGGACTCCCAAAATCCTACGCATATAATATAAAGGCCTATTTGGTGAAGGCATGAAATAGGGAAACGTAATATCTTATGTCCCGGTGCCCGGACGAATGCTCAGCTTTCATTCAATTTTTCTTGTGGACATATAATGTACTTGGCATCACATATCCTGCTTGTGTATTATTATATTATATATTAACTAGCTTTTTGGTTGACGAAAAGTAATACCAACATTTGACTTCATCTGCTGTTTTGCCTTGTCTGCTCCTTCCAATACGACTACGATGACGAGCACAACAATAATATACAAAATGTAATCTCATAAGTGGGGTATGAAGAGGATGACGTGTACACATATCTTATTTGTAGATATAAAAAAGTTATTTTTAATAGACCTTTATCACGGTCCAATTTCTCAAGTCGTGATGACGCCTACCTTAATTCGTCAGTAGGAGCAAGCCATAGTCCAGAATAATAAGTAACGGGTTAACGGGCAGAAACTGAAAAAAAGATCATATAAAATGATAGTGACAGTAATAAATAAGTGAAAAACAAGAAGAAAACATATATACTATATCAAAACGAGAGAAGGAAAAAGAACCAAATATACAAACGAATCTCTCTTGTCATATTCATTATATCTTTTAAATTTATTCTTATAATATATAAGTTTTCTTATTTCTGTTGTTTTAGGTATTATGTTGTCATCTTCTTTTTTATCAAGAGTATTTATTTCTGTATTGGTATTTTCTAAGTTTTCTTCATTAATTATTTCTTGTTTTTCGTTAATTTCTAAATTTTTTGTACTCGTTAATATTTCCGTATATGTTTCGCTATCTTCTGAATCATAATTATCTGTTTCTTCAACATCTATATTATTTATCTCTAATTTTTCCTTAAATTGATCTATCTCATTCAGTAATTTTTGTTCTCTATCTTTTTCTTCTTTTTCTTTTTGTCTTTGTTCGTACAAATCTTTAACATTTGTAGTTCTTTTTCTAATTCAGCAATTCTACTATTTTTTGTTTCTTCTATTTTTCGTATTTCTTCCGTAGTTTGTTGTTTAATTTTTTCTATTTCCTTTTTTCTGTCTATTTCTTCATTCTCTTTTTCTATTGTTGTCATACTACCAAATTCATCTTTTATAGCTGTTTCATATTTTTTTAATAATTCTATAGGTGTTAGTTTAGCTGTTGTTGATGATGTTCCTTCCATAGGTTTATTAGCTCTTAATACTTTCTTACTATTTTCAGTTAGGTTTGAAAACCATAGTTTTACTGATCCTATTAGTGTTCTTTCTATATATTCTGGTGCATCTGTTATGTTTATATTATTATCTAATAATTGTTTTGTCACATATCCTATCCATAATTGTATTGTTTTTTCTGTATCTATTACACAGTCTAGGTCTAAAAAGTTATAATTTTTATTAACTATTTATTTTGGTGTCCATTTGTCATATTTATTATATCTTTTAAATTTATTCTTATAGTATATAGGTCTTCTTATTTCTGTTGTTTTAGGTATTATATTGTCATCTTCTTTTTTATCAAGAGTATGTATTTCTGTATTGGTATTTTCTAAGTTTTCTTCATTAATTATTTCTTGTTTTTAGTTAATTTCTAAATTTTTTGTTCCGTTCCTTCATCATTTAAATATTCTTCCTTTGTTATTATTTTTATATCTTCTTCAGTCATTTGATTCATCTATTTCACTATCTATTTCAGTATCTATTTCGTTTTCTGAAATTTCATATATACTATCCTCACTTTCTAATTCATAATCTATATAATCTATCTGTATATATTCTGTATTATCTATTTTTATTTTTGATATTTGTTTATTTTTTGGCTTTTTAGGTAATTTACAATCTCTAGCTAAATGTCCTAACTTTCCACAATTATAACAAGTACATTCTTTTATAGATTTTTTCTTTCTATATGGTCTTTTATTTTTATAATTTTTTACATAATATCTTTTTCTTGGTTTCTTGTATTTGTATTTTGATTTTTTATATTTCTTATATTTCTTATGTCTTTTTCTTTTCTTATAGTATCTTTCTTCACATTCAAATTGAGGTGCAATTTTATTTTTGCAACATGCTAAATTTCTTATTAATGTTTTTGTCATTTTTAATTCTTCTCTATATTTTTCACATAAGTTTCTATACCATTGTTGTAAAAATTTTATTCTTGCTCCTAATGTATCTACTATTTTTGCTTCTTCCCAACTTTTTATTATCTTTGAACTAAATGGTTCAGGTAATTTATTAAAATATAATTTTCTTATTTCTTTACTTTCTTCTATACTATATGCTCCTTTATAATAATATTCTTTAAATGCGCAAATATATTCGTCTATATAACACATATTACCGAGATAGCCTAAACCAAGACAAAAAAATTTATAATTACACAACCCAGAAATGTATAGAAAACATCTATAGAGTACAAACCTTTCTAAACCATAACCCAAGAGCTACAAACATCAAAGAACCAAACACCAACTATATAACCCAAAAATTACAAGGATACAACAAGCTAATCGCACTACCGAAAACTAACCCAGGCCTAGTAAAAACCTGTTTTGACTACGGACCGCTAAATACCATATACACCCAAGACGGAGAAGAATTGACAGCCATGGAAGAGTTATACAAGATATTCACTACCTATAAAAGAATAACGAAAGGCACTCTATTTTATATAAAGTGTTATACTGCACCCGCGGAGATATTATATGACGAGATAAAACCAGTCATACAAGTCGTAAAGATAGGTTTAACTAGAGATATGATTATACCAGAAGATATTGCACAGCAACCAGAGATACCTAGAATCGAGATACCAGAGTTCTATGCAAATAAAAGACTTATTGGACTATCTACGATTATACAAGAACTAGCAAATAACTATACTAATGGAAATCCAATATGGAGCTACTACTCGAGAGATCACCAAATGATTTACTCAAATTCAAAAGAGCTACGACCAACAGATATGGAGGATGTAAGACAATGGATAATGACACTACTCAACCCAGAGAAACAATCTACTGCACGAGCTATTAAAAAATAATTTATTTATGACGGATTACTAACAAGATATTGTAAAATAATTGGACATAAATATCCAGATCACCAATATTCGAGGTGTAATGGAGAAGATAATATTATTCCAGAGGTACATCTAGAATGATCAAGAAGACAAAATGCCAGCTGGAAAGATAAGATAAGGAGCAATAATGGAGATATAGCAGATACGACAAAATCAACGGAGATAAGATATTTATTGTACAGATTTTAGTTACGTAAAAGTCTTTAAAATTATTGAAAACTACTATTCTTGTAAGGACTACGTTTTAGACATATTAAAGCTATGTAAGACTTTTAGGTAGTCTAGAAAGTAGCCTTTAGGACTTTTTGAGTTTTTTGTTTTTTAGCTTTTGTAAAACGTGTAGGATTATTTGTAAAGACCCTTTCTTTCATTCTATAAATAAAGAAAGCAGAAGGCATTGCAAAGCAAGTCTTCTTACGACAAAGCAAAAACTCTCTCCATTACGTAACAAATATTTTGTCTAGTTAATTACATACATACTTCAATGGAAAAAGTTATGGAGAAACAAACCTCAGAAATATCAAAGCTACCAGAACAGGTATATCTATTTATGATTATGAATAGCTAAATTCATAGTTCCCAACAATCATGGTATGATAAAATAAATTCATATTAGTTACTTTATAGTAGAATTATTCGAAGAATAATATGTTAAGAAGTTTATTAGCAAAGTGGAAACGGAGAAAAATCCCTAAGAACTATGCCATCCTAAAGGTGAAACCAATGAGGCAAGAAGCCGTGGCGGGGAGTAACCAGAGTCGAGGCGCTGTTTAAGGGAAAAAGTATCCAAATTACCATGCTAATAGTGACCGAAGAACATGTTATTTAAGAATAATCTAGTATATAGTGATCTAAGATGACCATATTTTGTTATGTACATGGTTGAAGGGAATATTTTGAAAAAGCAATTTTATGAAAATGAATGATAATTTATCTGATGTGATGGTAGATAAATTTAAGATACTTATTTTGTATGCACTTAGAGATATAAAAGTAGCAGATATAAGAAAAATTATATTAGAAAAAACATTTGGTGAATATTACATGGCTAGAGTAAATTATATACCATGCCTACCTAACTACTCTTATAAATACTTATCATGATAAATTACGTAGCATTTTTAGAAAAAGATATGCGAAATATACAGTTACTAGAAAAATGGATGAAAACAAATATAGACAAATACATGGAAAATAAAAATAAAAAATATATAAAATCTCTTAATAAAAATATGCAAAAACTACTAAGGCTAAAACAAACAACTATAAAATATCAATTTTAAAAAATCGATCATTTAGACTACCTTAAGGTTTTAACCTTATATATACTTAAAGATATAGAAATTATAGATATTAAGAAAATAATACTAGAAAAGGTAATAGACTATGAAATAGAAACCATGAATTGGCTAGAACAGTTATACGAAGAAATTTACCCAGAAGGATATTATTCAGATCAAGGATGTTAGAATATATTAGAAAAACTAGAGAAAACCAAGATAATCTAAATAATGAAATTAATTATAGAAACCGAATTAGAAAAATAATGGAAAATCTAAAAGAAAAGTTAATATGGATAGAAAAAACCTTAGAAAATTTAGAAAAAAGTACATGTGATAGTTTATATAACTTAAAAAACTCACTACGAGAAGAACAACACAAGATAATAAATAACATAGAAAATCTAGAATTAGATATATACTACAGTACAGATACAATAAATTATTATACAAAAATTTGTAACTCTGCAGTTACTACGGGATAAAATAATAAACCAAATAAATTAATGGATACATCTTACAAAAAGAATAAATCATTAAAGAATATTAAAACAAAATCTAAGAAATATCCACGCACAAAAAAGAATAGATTCATTAGAGATAATAAATCTATTTTATATAAACTAGTTATCCGCACCCCCTCCAAATGGTATCAGAGCCCAGTAATTTAAAAAGTACAGAAGTAAGATATATGTTAGAGTTAGTTATTTATTAATTATGAGAAGACCATTTAAAAATAGAGAAGCTTTTAGAAAAATTAAAGAATCTTTAGTTAGTAATTATTCAGAATATATAAGTCTAAATAAAACAAAAGAAAATCCACAAAGATTAGCCTATCTAATTACATTAATATCTAGTATTGAAGCAAAATTAATAATCCATTTAAAATCTAGAAGAATGAGACACATACCACCTAATTATGATAAAATTAGATTTAGATATCCACCAAGATATTATAAAAATAATTTAAATGAATAAAGAGCAAAAATACAAAGAATTAAAACACTTTATTTCTGAAAAACGTAAAGAATTAAAAATAAGAAAAGAAAGACTACATTATAATATATTTGCCGGAGTTAGTAAAAACTCAATAAATACACAAAAAGATGAAATATTAAAATTAGAATCACAAATAGATAGTTTAGAATATATATACCAACATGAACTATTCACAACAAAATGAACAAAGAAGAATTCATAATAGATGAAAAAATATACGAAAATCACGAAGGATCAAAAATAAAAATAGTATTTTCTAATCTAGGAAGAAGATATAAGAAAATAGGTGAACATTTATATCTAATGTTAGAAAAAGAAGAATTAAAATTAGAAGATAAACTAACAACAATGGTAAGAATAGAAAAAGAGAATGAAGAAATAGACAGAAAAAAAGAAATAGAAAAAATTAAACAACAAACTACGGAAGAAATATGAAAAATAGAAGAAACTAAAAATAGTAGAATTGTTGAATTAGAAAAAGAACTACAAATGTTAAAAGATTTGTACGAACAAAGACAAAAAGAAAAAGAAGAAAAAGATAGAGAATAAAAATTACTGAATGAGATAAATCAATTTAAGGAAAAATTAGAGATAAATAACATAGATGTTGAAGAAACAGATAATTATGATTCAGAAGATAGCGAAACATATACAGAAATATTAACGAGTACAAAAAATTTAGAAATTAACGAAAAACAAAAAATAATTAATGAAGAAAACTTAGAAAATACCAATACAGAAATAAATACTCTTGATAAAAAAGAAGATGACAACATAATACCTAAAACAACAGAAATAAGAAAACCTATATATTATAAGAATAAATTTAAAAGATATAATGAATATGACAAATGGACACCAAAACAAATAGTTAATAAAAATTATAACTTTTTAGACCTAGACTGTGTAATAGATACAGAAAAAATAATACAATTATGGATAGGATATATGACAAAACAATTATTAGATAATAATATAAACATAACAGATGCACCAGAATATATAGAAAGAACACTAATAGGATCAGTAAAACTATGGTTTTCAAACCTAACTGAAAATAGTAAGAAAGTATTAAGAGCTAATAAACCTATGGAAGGACATCATCAACAACAGCTAAACTAACACCTATAGAATTATTAAAAAAAATATGAAACAGCTATAAAAGATGAATTTGGTAGTATGACAACAATAGAAGAAGAACAAGATGAAGAAAAAGATACAAACAGGAATTTAATGTTAAAATTAACAATATGTAATATGTGTTATATAGACGAATATACTTGCGCATTTAAAGAATATTATTATAAAGGAGCATATAGTATAGAAGAAAGTAAAGAAATTGTAAGTGATAGAATAAGTACAACAAAAAGAATAGCTAATGAAAAACCAGAATCATCAAGCTCATAAAAAAGAACAAGTTATGAAACAAATTCAATAAGTAATTTAAATCAATATTACATAACAGGCAAAATAAATGAAAAAAAGGGTACTCAGTAGGCATCATCGGCTCACTAAGCTCAATACAGAAAAGGTGTAACTACAATGTAAGGATTTAATCTAAGTCAACAGTAAAAGGGGCAGAAAGATAAACAACTGCCGAGCTACGCCAATAAGATAAAGGAATAAATATGAGCGATACAGAAAATAAATAACACAGTAATTACAGACAAATCAAACATAACCAAACTGAGCCCATAAGCCTGCTAGACACACTGAAGAAGACAATTAATTCAACCGTACCACCATAAGCCGGTGGAACTCACAAGTAGCAATTAAAGAAAATAACTGTAAATAATTTGTAACTGAGCCTATCCTATGAAATTGTAGTAGTCATCCAGGTGTGCCCCATACTAGAACCGACACCAATTGATAGTAATGAAAGGCCAAAAACCAGACTCGAACCAATAGTGATGGATAGTAACAAGAGGACACGTGACGAATTCGAACCGGACATAGTGGGTAATAACGAGAGGCAACATATATAATATACAAAAGAACTCATAATCAGATGCCGAACTCAAATTGAAACTCAACAGAGTCACAACCATAATCAGATGTCGGACTCGAACCGGAACTCAAGGAACCGAAACCATACTCAGATGCTGAACTCGGACTGGAACTTATAGTAACCATACTCAACTGTAATATTAAAATCCATACCATACAATAACAATGTCAACGTGGTACCAACATTAACAATTAATGACAAAAAGAAAGTATATACTGAACTTGAACAAAAGTTAAATACGTCTAATTACTGCACATGTGTCTTAATTTAAAAGGGGCAAATTCAAGGTTTTGCAATTTAATTCCACATTCTAAGGTGATAGACGCTATATTATATTGAAAGACAAAATACCAAAATTTACTAGAATGGGGTTCTAATCCAGATAAATAAGACATGCTATATATATATATATATGTATATATCAAATGGTATGCAATTACAGATACTTATCCAGAACTAAAATAATAGTCCACAATTTTAGTAAATAAGCTCTATCTAAAAGTAGGGTAAGCCTAGCCTACCTGGATGCCAAAGCTAAAATATCTTTCCACGAAGCCTCCGAATAATGCCTCACTAGAATCCGAGTTGGGATCTTTTGTAGCTAATGAAAGCCTTAGAATCGTAAACAACCTCAACAATGATACTCTTTCGTGATTTGAAAGATGATAACCACACGAACTGATTTACTAATTATGTAATCCAATAATTGTTTTTAAGAAATGAAGTGGTGGAAGCAATTTCCTACTATGAAGCCTTATATCCCACTTACCCCTTTTAAAGAAAGCAAATTAACACACTAATTTAATTGTCACATATGGCCTAGGCGGTGGCAACAAATTCCAGAAGAAAAAAGTCCTTGTCTCTGCTTTTAATTTAATTAACTTCTCCCACTTGTGGCCTAGTGTACCAACATATGTCATTTTAACACAATACTAAAATGATGTACATTTAATTCACTTCCACAAGCAAGTGAAGTCGATTAATAAATTATTTCATCATATACACATTTGGATATTGCATAGGATCGTGATAAAATAGTTATAATATTTTGAATATATCATAATTAATAAAAAATTATTTTTAATAAAATCTCTATTATATAATAGTAGTATTGTAACATTTCTAAATTTACTATCTCCGCTTAAAGTATTAATGTAACGCCTCGAGTCTGTACCCCGAATGCTACACGATGCTTACGACCCCGAAGGACCACAAGCTAACCCATGACTGATACCTGCTCTGAGCACTGAAATGCCATAAGATTCAAAATCTGAAATATTGGTAAATAATAACATCTGAATATGAATACTGTCTGAACTAGTCTAGTCTAAAAAGCCTCTAACTGAACTTTCTGAATGTGGAGTTGATGGGACAAGCTCCCAACTAACTCCGACTACTGTACTACTGATAAACTAAAATACTAAAATAAAAGCATGACCTCGATAGATGAGGACTCACTACTGAACGACTGCTGATAACTGAATCTGTCTATGCGTGGTCAAGAAACTGAGCGTCCGAACCTATGATATGAGACATCATAGCGCAAAGGGAAAGTATGCGTCAGTACATAGAATGTACTGGTATGCTAGATGAGTTAAGACTGAATGTAAGGGTTCATATGCATGAACAATAACTGACTGAATGATATAGAGTAACTGAATATGATAGTACATAGATAACTGAAACTGCTATAAATACTGAGTATGCAATACTGTGCATATACATGTATACTGTAATTAAGCTTTTACTGAAGTTGAGTTCTGAGTTCTGATACTAAATAACTGATAATCTGAGATTTACTAATAACTAAATTACTAAAACTGATTGAATGTATCTGACAGTCCTGATTCTGTAGAACTAAACTGAATTCTGTACTGAGACTGAAATTGAAACCGTGGAAAGTAATTATCTAATCGACATGCACCTTTTCTAAATTGATTTGGGGTCCAACCTGTAACCTCAGCTAGAAGGGTATCAGTACCGTGCCACAGGTAAAGACAGCTGAATAGTTACCCTCATCTGGCAGGTACTCTAATGAGAATGGTAGTACCCTCAACTGGCAGGTTAAAACACCTCATCAACCCTCAACTGGCAGGTTGATGTCTCAACCTACGCTGGCTATGTAGTTATAGAATGCAAGGACTGCTTCTAAGGATCACACCTTCGACTGGCAGGTGAGCCCCTATCCTTGGATTCACTCGTTGCTGAATAACTAAGTTTACTTAGTTCTGTAAATAACTAAGTTTACTAAGTTCTGTTAACCAGCTGAGTACTACTATTTTGTGGCATGACTGAGACTATTCTATAACTACTGTAGCTCTAGGTAAACAGCTAGATTTTTGGGTATTGAATACCCCCATTACTCGATAGCATGAAAGTAAATTATGACATGATCTTGAAAAGCATAACAATGTCCATTTGTTCATAATTCATTCATAGAGACATTTTATCAAACACTTGTAGGGCATAAGCTTATACATGATTGGGTCCACATAATGACATGTCATGATTTCACTATTTACTTCACATAGGCATTTTAACAAACACTTGGGGAACATGGTTATTTCACATAATAATAGTTAATGCATGAACATCATGGATACAATAATCAATTGTAAATTCAAGGGTTTAATATGCAATTCATACAATTCCCCATAAATACTATTTTAATTTCATTAAACTTGCAATTAATCATGGATTGAAACCCATATACTATCATGAACATGAATTCAATCTAATTCAAGCTTGGGAATCATAAATATGAAAACTTGTATGTTTAAAAGGGGTTCTTGGACTCCATGGGTGAAAGGAAACCCAGGATGAACACCTAACATACCTTGGAATGTCATTCTTGAAGGTTCTTGGAGAAATTCTTAATCTTGTTCTTGATTTCTTAAAACTAGGGTGTTGCTTCTTTGAGAGAGAAAACTCTTGATTTTGGGGAAACTTTAATAAAATAATGACTAATTAGGTTATTTAGGGTCTAAATCTCGTGTGTAGATTGACTAGGGTAAGGGAAAAGGGCTTAAAAGCCCTTGGAATTAACACTCGGAATTGACTAAAAATTCCAAATTTTGGCACCCGGCACGACGCGGTGCTATCGCGCCGTGTCACTGGAAATTGACAATTAGGACCTGGAATCTTGGCGCGATGCGGTACAATCGTGTTGCCTCATTGGATGGGAATTTGGTCCTCGACGCGACGCAGTGGAATCGCATTGCCTCACTGAAAATTGACAATTGTGAACTGGGTCTATGGTGCGGTGCACAATTATTGCAAAGTAATACTGAAATTTGACAATTGCCATTTGGCTGGCCTCCACGACGCATTGATGTGCCATTTGGTACACTGTCTTACAAAATGGTTATAACTCTTCGCTCGGGTATCGGATTTGGGCGAATTTTATATCGTTCGAAAGCTGACTAAATTTTCTACGCAATGATAAGCTCTAAACTGAAAAATACTAGGTATTTAGAAAAATTTATATAGGATTACTCATGTACTGAGACTTAAGTTAAGCTAAGGAAATACGAGGTATTACAATTAATAAACCATAAAAAGCTATTATAATATAAATATACCATAACATTAAGAATTTAATCAATATCAAAAAAATATTTTAGAAGACAACAAATTATATTTCTATTAAATGCCAATTCAAATTAAGTAATTCACAATATACTAGATATTACTAAAATTAATCAAACAAACTGCCCGGGAACCGAACTATCAGTTCCAACAAGTCATTAATAACTTGGGATAGTTGTAAAAATTCTCAAATTCCAAAAATATACGAAAATATAGAAAAATAATCGTGAGTGTCATTACAATATCCATTACTAAAAGGACTTTCATCCGCAAAAGTAAAGCATAAGGACATACCTAAGGGCTAAAAAAGGTAGGGATACTGGGCGTGCATATCACGCTCGGGAGAAAGGCCAGGTAGATCGGTCTAAAATATATCAGGAAACTCTCAAACCACAGGGACAGAGTCATGCAATAGACTTTCAACACTTACATCCCAAACATAAGCATGAAATGACTCACAACCCCTCAATATCAGTCTCCTAGACGAAATGTAAAATAATCCCCATCGACACACGACTAACAATACCCTACCACAAAATTGAGGTACGCCAGGCAAGGCTAAAGTAACATCTTAGCAAAATAATCTAAGACTGCATGACAAAGAGATAACCAATCCATACTTAGAATCATATCGAAATCTACTATATCTAGGACAAAGAGATCAACCTAATTACTGAATTCCCGAACGATCACCAAATATGATCTATATACCTGATACACTACTAAAGAATCACTCACAGGAATAGTTATATGCAATAGAACAACTAAAGACCCTGAACATGAACCTAACCGCGGTGCTAAATAAGAAGAAACATATGAAAATGTGAAACCGGGGTCAATCAATGTAGAAGCTAGCTGATGGTATATGGAAATCATACCTGTGATCACAGCATCAAAAGCCTCAGCCTAAGATCTACCTGGTAGAGAATACAAATGACCCTGTCCACTACTGGACTGAGTTCCTGTCTGATCACTTATCCTTCCTCCCTATGGACCACCTCTAGAACCCTGGGGACCATCCCTATGACTCTGCGCATCACCCCTACCTAACGGCGGCACTGACCTAATCGGCTATGCAGTTAAAAATGAAGGATCAATCATCATACGTTGAGGACACTCACGGGCGAAGTAACCAATAACCTCATAGTTATAACATGCTCCAGGCACCCTACTCTTTCTGAAAGATCCAGCGGATCCAGAATAGCCACCCTGACTCGACGATCCTAACTGAAAAACCTCTATGCAGCTGGCTGGGAATCTGACCATTGGAATTACTAAAACTGGGTTGACCCCTATCTGATATCTGAAGCGATACCTGGACTGGCT
This sequence comes from Capsicum baccatum var. pendulum, assembly GCA_030864225.1. Classification (NCBI taxonomy): domain Eukaryota; kingdom Viridiplantae; phylum Streptophyta; class Magnoliopsida; order Solanales; family Solanaceae; genus Capsicum; species Capsicum baccatum. The sequence continues at coordinate 168,313,034 of CM061560.1, forward strand.
GACTAGGCTGACCCTGATGCTGAGAAGGATGCTGCTGGGGGTACCTACCGTGAAATCCTCCTATGAACTATGAATCGTTGTAGCTGCCATGGTGACGTGGTATCTTATCACTGCCCCCTTGGACCTTACTATCCATCTCCTCTATAGAATAAACATGCTTAACTATCTCAGAAAAAGACTTTCCTAAAGTCACCAAAATTTGTGTATCCCTACGAAGTGATAATCTTAATCCCCTGACAAAGCATCGAATCTGACCATACTCCATAGGCAGAATCGTAGTGGAATGCTTGGCCAACTCATGGAATCTCGCCTCATACTCAGCCACAGACATAGAACCCTATCTCAATGTTGTAAACTCATCTCGAAGATGCTCACGCAAGCTGCGAGGCATATATTTCCCCAAGAATACCTCGGAGAACTAAGTCCAAGTCACTGGTGGAGATCCAGATGGCCTAGAATTAAGATAACCCCTCCACCACCCCCTCGCTGTCTTGTCTAACTGATAATCAATAAAGTCCACTCCTCGCACCTTAACCAGTCCCAAATTTTGTAACCGCTCCTTATAACTGGATAGAAACTCATTAGCATCCTCTCTCGGGGTCCCAGCAAACCTGGGTGGATTCAATCTCAAAAATCGGCTCAACATCTTCTGCTCTTCTGAAGAAATAACTAGTTGGGCTACTGCCGGCTATGGGACTATTGGTGCTGGTGGAACCACTATCCTAGGCGTCGCTGCTGCAGACTGTGCTCCTAAATCAACTCTACTATGTGTTGCTAGCTGAGCTCCCTCGGTCGGTGGACCACCAACTAACCCTAATAAATTTACTAATACATCCCGAGGAATCGACAAAGATATATAGATGGGTGGAGCCTGGGCTGGCCCGTGGCCCACCTGCTAATTTGGCGGAATAACTGGAGCTCTCTCAATCTCAAGAGCTATGATAGGATTAGGTAATGGATTCCTGGCCTAGTCTCAAATAGGGGTTGCTGCTCTATACTACCCCTAGCTCTAAGTCGACGTCGAAGCTAAAATGGAACTCTAGTAGTGGGCCCGAGGTCCCGATCCCAGGCTTTCGAACCTCTCATCCTATCCATCTGCGTAAAGAGGGAACCAATAAAAATTAAAATCAACTCAGACCCAACGCACAAAAATGGATCAAGAAATGAAAATTTTCCCTAAAAATGCTTTGTAGCCTCCCGAGGATAGGATACAAACGTCTTCGTATTGATCCACGGGACTCTACTAAACATCATCTCTAGTACTACCAATACCAGTGAAACCTAAGCTCTGATACCAAGCTATCATGACCCAATTTCTCAAGTTGTGATGGCACCTACCTTAACTCACCAGTATTCAAGCCAAGCCATAGCCTGGAATAATAGGTAACGGGCTAACGGGCAGAAACTGGAAAAAGATCATATATAATGATAGCGACAGTAATAAATAAGTGAAAACCAAGAAGGAAACATATACAAACATATCAAAATGAGAGGAGGATAAAGGAACAAATATACAAACGAATCTCTCCCAAGACCCGGTAAGGTCAGTACTAGAGCCACTACTAAAAGATACCTAGAGTACAAGACTAAATCTAAAATATACGCAACATATACAAAAAGTATCGAGTACAAAAGACTAAACTGGAGTAGATAGAGGAGGATCAGCCTCGAACGACAGTAAGCTCACCCTGCTCCGAATCAGTACTGAAAGGTAGGAATCACGTCAATATCGGTTCCTACGACTCGAATCTGCATCAGGGAAAAGATACAGAAGTGTAGTATGAGTACCAAAGCAATGGGTTCTCAGTAGGCATCATCGGCTGACTAAGCTCAATACAGAAAAAATTTAATTGCAATGTAACGATGTAATCTAAGTCAACAGTAAAAAGGGACAGAAAGGTAAACAATTGTCGAGCTACGCCAATAAGATAAAGGAATAAATATGAGCAATAGAGAAAATAAATAATGCAATAATTATAGACAAATCAAACATAACCAAAATGGCCCCCCATAAGCCCGCTAGGCACACAATAACCTAACTGGGCCCCTATAAGCCTGCTAGGAACACAATCGTAACCTAACTAGACCCCCATAAGTCCGATAGGCACACTGTTGAAGATAATTAATCCAATCGTACACCCATAATGATAATTAATCCAACCGTACACCCATAATCCAGTGGAACACACAAGTAGCAATTAAAGAAAATAACCGTAAATAATCTATAACTGATACAATCCAATGAAATCGTAGTAGTCATCCAGGTGTGAACCGGACTTAAACCGATACCAATTGCTAGTAAGAAGAGGCTAGAAATCGAACTTAAACTGATAGTGATGGATTGTAACAAGAGGACACATGCCGAATTCGAACCGGACATAATGGGTAATAATAAGAGGCCACATATATAATATACAACAGAACTCATAATCAGATGCCGGACTCAAACTGAAACTCAGTAGAACCACAACCATAATCAGATGCCAGACTCAAATTTAAACTCAGTAGAACCACAACCATAATCAGATGCCAGACTCAAATTTAAACTCAAGGAACCAAAACCATAATCAGATGACGGACTCGGATCGAAACTCATAGTAACCATACCCAACTGTAATATTAAAATCCATACCATACAATAACAATATCAACGTGGTACCAAAATTCACAATAAATGATAGAAATAAAGTATATACTGAACCTGAACAGAAGTTAAATACGTCTAATTACCGCACATGAGTCTTAATTTAAAAGAAAAAAATTCAAGATTTTGCAATTTATTTCCACATTCTAAGGTAATAGACACTATATTATATTGAAAGATAAAATACCAAAATTTACTAGAATGGGGTTCTAATCCGGATAAATAATACATGCTCTCTCTCTCTCTCTCTCTCTCTATATATATATATATATATATATATATATATATATCAAATGGTACGCAACTATAGGTACTTATCTAGAACTAGCATAATAGTCCACAATTTCAGTAAATAAGCTCAATCTAAAAGTAGGGTAAGCCTAGCCTATTTGGACACCAAAGCTAAAATATCTTTCTGCGAAACCTCCGAATAGTGTCTCACTAGAATCCGAGCTGGGATCTTTTGTAGCAAATGAAACCTTCATAATCGTAAAATACCTCAACAATGATACTCTTTCGTGATCTAAAAGATGATCCACACGAACTGATTTACTAATTATGTAATCCAATAATTGTTTTTAAGAAATGAAGTGGTGGAAGAAATTTCCTTCTATGAAGCCTTATATCCCACTTACCCCTTTTAAAAGAAAGCAAATTAACACACTAATTTAATTGTCACATATGGCCAAGGTGGAGGCAACAAATTCCTGAAGAAAAAAGTCCTTGTCTTTGCTTTTAATTTTAATTAAGTTCTCCCACTTGTGGCCTAGTGTACCAACATTTGTCATTTTAACACAATACTAAAATTATATACATTGTAATTCACTTCCACGCGCAAGTAAAGTGGATTAATACATTATTTCATCATATACACATTTTGATATTGCATAGGATCGTAATAAAATAATTATAATATTTGGAATATACCATAATTAGTAAAAAAATATTTTTGATAAAACCTCTACTATATAATAGTAGTATTGTAACATTTCTAAATTTACTATCTCCGCTTAAAATATTAATAAACTATAAAAGGCTATTATAATATAAATATACCATAACGTAAAGAATCTAGTCAATATCAAAAAAATATTTTAGAAGTCAATAAATTATATTTCTATTTAATGTCAATTTAAATCAAATAATTCACAATATACTAGATATTACTAAAATTAATCAAACAAATCGCCTGAGAACTGAACTATCAGTCCCAGCAAGTCATAAATATTTGGGACAGTTATAAAAAATTCCTGAATACCTAAAATGTATGAAAATATAGAAAAATGACCGTAAGGGTCATTACAACCCTCGTCTCAAGTAAAAGCATTATAAAGCAGTTTGAAAAAAAGACTTGGGCATGAAGCAGTGTAAGGGCCCATTTCATCGTTACTAAATTATCCATGATAAATTCAAGAAAAATCTTATTTTTCATTCCTCAATGTTAACTTCAGTCCAAAATAGCGATCATTTTATTTATTGTGTCACCTCAAGCTTTTCAACTAAGATTAAATCTTTCAATGCGCCTAGATAGACTTAAACTTGATGAATTTAATTATTCATGAGTACTAATATCATATACAAATTTAAGTTTAAAACTCTCTTTTCGACAGAGTTTCGTACGAGTTTCTATTAAGAACAACTTCAGACGATCATATCTCCTAGAATATAAGGAGTTAGGAGTCCCAATACCCACCAAGTTAAAGATCTCTGAGTCCTCTTTCTACTAAGCACTATTCATACTAAAATGGGATTTAGTTGTAGCAAAATTTCTGATGGTATTTAAATCAGCTTCAATCATATTTTAGGTCAAAAAACCTCAAATTTTATTTTCCAATCCTAGAGAGGTGATTTTCCAAAGCTTAAGGTGAAAGTCCCTCATTGAGGTAAGTTTTTTCATTATTTTCTTCGTCTTTTAATCCTTTAACATCTTAGAATCCTTAGAAAGACCTTTAGTGGTGGATTTTTTTGGGGAAAAATATGAGTGTTTTTAATATGACCTAGAGATGATTCTAAATAATAAATTAAAGATTTCTAGCGTGAATTTTGCTAACTAGATTATGAATTTTGATGGTTAGGAATCTTAAATTTTGTAAAGATGAGACCTTTAGCATAAAAACTCCATTAATGGAGATGAGTTAAATTTGAAAGAGCTAGTTAATGGTTAATTCATCTTGGAGAATAATATATACCTTGAACTAAGGTTAGAATTAGTGAATTTGAATCCCTAAGTTTAAAGAATAATTATTTAATTACTCTTATTATTTCTTGATATTATTGATTTCAAGGCATGAAGGAAAGGAAAGAACGTCCTTGTTGTAACTTGCTTCTTTCAAAAACTTGGTGTCTAGGTAGGCTAGGTTTAATGAGTTGAAAGACTGTGTTATCTTGTATTTTCATAATTTAGAATTGATGGAAGAAAGCATGTATAGTCCTGTGGACATGGAGTTGAGGCGGATAAAGACATATGAACTTTACTTTGATCCCTAAAATTATGTTATTGATTGATTATGTATTACTTCTACGATATTATGTGTTATGTGCTTGAAAAAAATTATTTGTGAATAAAGTATGAAAGCGTGATGTCATTAAGTTGTTCTAGTGATGATTCTAGTTGATTACAAAGATATTAAGTTGTATGTCATCCAATAATGTGATGTGAAGAATTATACTAGGGTCAGATATTGATGAGCATGGTAATATCTAATGGATAATTGACTTGAATCATTATTAGAATTCAATTATTTTGGAAGAGATAGATGATAATGATATGCTTGAATGTGCTAGTTATAGGTGGTGATGTTAGAATTCAAGTTATGGTATTTAAGAAGATAATGGTATTTTAATAATTAGTAAGTAATTAAGGCTCCAATAGTTACTTGTATGCTTAAGTGTTAAATTGTGATTATATTGTATGATATTCTTGTTTTGGTATTGATAAAAATACTTTATCTATTGGATGTCTATGAGAGGCTAAATTGATGATAATGATGATTTATTAGATGGGTAACATAAAGAAATATCATACATTTAGGTGATAATAACTATTTTTTGCACCACTTTTCCTAATTATATAATATACCACTTTTGACGTTTTTTGATACATATATTTTCCCTTAATTCATATAAGTTTTAATACATTTGAAAAAAAAATTGTTAGTTAAATAAATAATCAAATCTCCTTAAATTGGGGGAGTAAACCACGTTTCATCAGTTATGAAATCATAAGAAACGTAATAATTAACAGAAAATCAAAAGATTCATCTCTTCAAATCAAACTCCATTGTAAACTTTAATTTTTACAAAAATTCTTTATCTCGTTTTTTATTTTTTTCATCGTGTCAATGTCGACAATATCTGTTTTGTTACGACATTCGAGTATTTGGGGTTTTGAGATCAGATATGACTCGTATAAGGTTGATGGTATTGTGATTCATGAAAAATTATCTTACAGAGATTTAATAGCTGCAATATATTTTCAACTTAATATCGATGAATCTCTGAAAAACATTGATGCAAAGTATATTATTCAAGGAAATTCAACAATAGTGGAGATTCATAATGATATGAGCATAAAGCTTTTTTTAAAAGTCTGAAACATGCACCATTCTTTGGTATGTATCCTCTATGTATTTAACTATTGATATAGTAAATGGCCATGGAACGTTTGATTCAGATACAGGTGCAATTGAGTGTCACAAAAATATTAAAATTGAAACGCTTGCACTTTCTGTAGTAGATGTTAATGAATCGTTCAATTCGAGTGTTGACAATGTCAGCAACTTTATAACGGATTGCAACAACATGATTGTAAAGGTGAAGCAAAATTATAAGAACAAAACAACTCTCATTTCGTTCAGGCAGAAGTACTCCATCCATTATAAATTTAATTTCAAAGTTGAGAGATCTAACAAAATGAGGTATTCTTTGTAAAATTAATATTTTTTTAGAGCGAATATATTTTAATTATATTAATTAGTTATTTAATTAAATTTATTATAGTTTATTTATGGATGACTGGGATTACAATGTTCTTATTTATTGATACATTTCTTTGATTTATATTGTACAAACGGAATAGTGAAAAGGTACTCAAATTTGAATATTATATTTTTTGACTAATTCTACATTCTTTGTTACATATCAAATGTTTTTCTGATTGATAGATGAACGGAATTTATTATTTATGATTCATGTTTGATTATGCTTGCAAGAAATTCATTTTTAACTACAACATTTTGATACACATATTACACAAAAACAATTTGCTATATCGATTTGATTATGTGATATTTGACATAGTTTGATACATTTAGTTTTTCTGCAATAAAAAAATATTTTTGTGTAGTGTTTTTTCAATATGAAATTTCTGAATTGGTTGATTTTTTAATTCGGAAATGATACATAATTTTTGATGTGAGCCATTTGATACCATTATTATTTCTGAGATGAAACATATGTTGTTGTTTTATTTCATATTACTAATTAAATTGATACATTTAGTGTTTCGAGCAATTGATAATGTGTTTAATTCATGTAGTTATTTTTTAAGGTGTAAATATCATGATTGTAGTTGGATCTTTCGAGCATCATGTATACGGGGTACTGATACTTATAAAGTAAGGCATTTTTATTGTGAACATACATGTGTAATTAAGTATGGTGTCTTCGATCAATGTCAAGCAACTGTTGATTTTGTCAGAGGAATAACAGTGTCAAAATTGGAGAATCATAAAAGGATAATCTGAGTTTGGACATAAACTACATAAAGGCATGACATGTTAAAAAATGGGTTTTTGAGATATTGAGAGGTGGACTAGCTGATGGATACAGACAAATATCAAGATACATATACATGATGAATTATGTGTACCCAAAATCATACATAAGAATGCATAAGTCATAAGATAATGAGTTCTTGTATCTTTTCATATCTTTGTATCAATGATCAAAGATTTTGAGTATTGTAGGTCAATTGTTGTAGTAGATGGTAGCCACCTGAGCGGTCCATATCGGGAAACTTCTCTTTCAGCAAACACGTTGGAATGTGCAGGTATTGATTGTTTGATGTTCTTTGTGTAATTTTAAACATATATCTTATTTTTAAAAAATATATTTAATATATTTTTTATTTATATACTAGGCTACATTTTGCCACTTGCATATGGTGTAGTTGATACTAAAAATAATTCATCTTGGACATAATTTTTTAAATAATTTAAGTGTGCTTTCGGTGAACGTGAGAATATGTATGTTGTCCCATATCGCAATGAAAGCATAATCAAGAGTCTTGAAATAGTGTATCCATTTATACCACATTTGCATTGCATTTGACATCTATGAGGTAATGTGTGCATAAACTTTAAAAAAAGTAAGAATGAATTGAGCAACGAGTTTATGCTATGACTAAAGCATACAGAAAAGATGATTTTAATGAGTTAATGTGTAAAGTTGAGAAGGTTGATTATAGAGTGAAGGATTATCTCGGAGATGCAGAATTTGAAAAGTGGGCAAGAGTGAATGCTCTGATAAATAGGGAGAGAATGATGACATCCAATATAGTGGAATGTATAAACTCTCGTCTTGTGGAGGCACGTGAATTGTCAATTTTAGAATTTCTAGAACAAGTACAAATCTTATTTGATTCTTGAAACTGTAAAAATAGAGATAGATCAAGCTTTCTTTTTGAGAAATCATTGGGAGGCAGATTTCAAACAATTCTATCAACCAACGAGACAAACTCATTGCGGATGACTGTGAGTTTTATTTAGTTTTCTTATATTCTAAATTCATTACTCTTAAATGTGGAAAAAATATTTGAATGAATCATTACAAAATTCACTGAATTTGCATGATATTATTAATTTTGTAACAGGTTAGACATCTTCAAACTACATCTACATTGTGTATGATAAAGGAAGGCGATATACTGTTTGTTTGGATAATCAAATATCCAATTGTGGTAGATTTCAGCTTAATGAGATTCTATGTATGCATGCTATTGCTATGTTGAAAAGTAAATATGTGACCAAAATGAAGCCATATTATTTGAATTACTACAAAATATCAAGATTTATGAAATGTCTATTTATCCGATGTCAGACAAGAAGGATTGAAATATTCCAGCGAAAGTTTTGAAAGATGTGGTATTGCCTACGAAATATAGAAGACCACTAGGAAGACCAAAGAAAGAGAGGCACACGAAAATTAGTGAAATATTTTCCTCAAATACAAATTATTATAGAAAGTGCAGGTATGAAGATCATAACAGACGCACCTGCAACTACTTTGCAAAGGAGAAGTAATTTTTTATTTTTGTTTCAAATTTTTTAAGTTTATGTAAAAAAATTTATTATGAGAACAATTTAAAGTTTTAATTCCTCACTAATATTGAATTTTCAAACGATATGTGTCTGTAATGTGTCAAGGTATACTATCTGTATGTTTAAATACGTTGGTGAAAAATAAGTATTTCGTTGTCTGCAATTTCTTGTTATGCTATGTGTGTTTAATACATATGAATGATACATATCATTATATTAACTAATCATTTATATTGATCTATTCGATTAGATTATTTGTCAATAAAACATGTGTTTAATACACAATTTTGATACATATTATTCTAGTTAAACACCTTTAAAATATATTTTTTGATACATATTATTCTGATAACTAGTAAACTGTAAAATTACTGATGCATATCAGTAACAAAATGAAATGATGAACTGCGAAGTTGCTTATCAATCATTCAACTGAATGAACTGTAATTTTATTATTGAAAATTATCCAATGCTATTAGTTAAGAAACTCGTTAACGTAAATTGCAGTGATACATATGATACATAGATAATAATATAAGATATCCATAAACACAAAAATGGCACCTATAAATATGTTATATACATAGAAAAATATAGTATTTCAACATAATAATACGAGTAAAACAACCACAAAACATAATATTAAATAAAATACTAATTATCATTAATTGTAATGGCAAAACACCATTTAACTGTTCAATAAAAAAGAAAAAAAAATAAAATTTGCCAAAAATTTTATCGTCATAGTCATATCGGTACTAAACAACTAAATATGTAGTGAACAACAAAACATAACTATCAGAACTATCACTATCAGTAACATAACTACTCAATATCTATTAAATCCTGCTCATCTGAATGAATGTATGTACGTTTAGGCTTAGGCGGGTCTTGATTGTCACTAATTTATTTATTTTTTTTCTTTTTCAATCCATCATCCCATAAGAGCGAAGCATATCTGATTCTAAGAAGCACAATGTCTACTTTTGAAGCAGGTATCTTAATCTCGTCACTTAGATATTCAACAAAAGCAGCAACAAAGAGTCCATAGTCCTTGATATATATATATATATATATATATATATATATATATATATAAATGTTAGTTAACTTTGATTACTTATTCAAAAAAATATTTAAATTTATTTTTAATACATATAGTGTTCCACTTGACTGTTGGACAATACCATCAACATACTGAATCTGAAATGCATCTTGGTCAGTCTTTTCATTATATGATTCAAGTTGTGACCAATCTGTTTGTTTTGTCTTTTCAAAAAAATCATTCATGGTCAAATAAGCAGGAATCATTACAACAATTCAAATTAGTTTCATTAAGTAATTTCTGTTCCTTTCATTGAGTCATAAATACAAATACACCTCTCTTTAAGAACGACAACTATCAATAGTCAATGAAAATGCTCCTGAAAGTTTACTGGAAGATAAACTTCATTTATTAAATGCCATGACAGTCCAGCCGGAATGCATAAACCTTGAATGATAGAACATATTGATGCTTCTTGCGATGCGATGTATTTTGAGCAAGAGTAATTCTCTTGAGAACTAAGTGCTAATTGCTCTGAAGGTTGAAGATGATACCAAATGTATATTTCATGAACATACATTGTGAATAGACAATTAGTAGTTGTATATCTGTAATCCTTGGTGTTCATAGTACTAAGTCAATTTGGATGTATCAGACACTTCCAACGGACCCTCGAATCAAGTAAAGTTAATAAAAAAAGTAAGAAAAGGAAACTCTATAAAGAATACAGCCAATAATAACAATAAACTATATGCAAATCAATGAAAAATTAGAAAGAAAAAAATATACAGAATTGTGAAGAAACATTTTCAATCCCCAACAAACTACCAAGTCCACTTGTTATAATACCAATCTCTTTCAACGCATTTTTATATACTATTAATCTGCAATTTTATCGTCAAATTCAGTCTCTCATCGAGTTTCAATCCCTTCAATCCCACTATTTGTAGATAGTAAAAGAACAACTCCAGTATATAATATTAACTACTCTATGTTTACAGTGTGTGTAATCATATGAAAATACCTTATAATATTGATGTATATTTAATGCTTGATACATATAATTATATATGTATCAAACACATATATTCTGATATCAAATACCTATTATCATATATGTATTAAATATAAGCATAAACTCAAAGCAAGTTAACTATAAATGCACATATTTCAAGCTGATGTATCAGTAGCTTAACGATATGCAATTTAAATACGTAGTGTAATTATAAAAATGTATGTTCACTGTCTGATACATATTGTCATACATGTATCAAAAATAAATATTTTGGTATGAAGTCAAATATAAAGCAAATGAATATTTGCATAATTATAAAATCAAGTGAATTATTTTCATATGACAATTAAATATAGCATAAGGCTAATGATGATACAGTTAAACATGTACAACACGAATATACTAACAGAAAATCTTCTTTGATAATATCTTTGATATTTAAGCACATGAGCTGTAGAAATTCTCTAAAACTATACCTCGTCATTTCAACACTAAGAAGATTGAGATATTCTGTAAAATCAGTTCTTCTTCCTCGAACTAGCAACAATAAAATCAAACTTTGATTCAAGAAAAATATATTTGACCCTGTAGTGCTCATCCTTATATTTTCTGAATGAATATTATAATTTATTGTATATAATTAAAGTATATTAAACTATGTAGAGAGACACTGAAAGTAAGATATCCGCTAGTGCGTGTTTAAAGAAACCCCTCAAATATCAACTGTTCAAATTTTGAAAAAAGTGTAATTGGATATGGTTCAATAATTTTGTAGCCTTCGAAATGATACTTCAAATATTTACAAAAGTGAATTACTTCTTTCTCTTTCAAACCAAAATCAAATGTAGTAATGTATGGCGACTGCAGTAACTTTTAATGCTGCCTATTCCTTTGGACTGATGTGTGATGCTTATATGATTTTGTAATCTTAACTTGAGAAATCTGAATCATGCTTGCAATAACAGTATCACTTATCAAAAACTGGCTATCACTAATCTATGGGCAGACTACTTTTAAGGGTTCAACATTATAAGCTAAAGCCATAAGAGCAGTTTGTGCATCAATAACATTATTTTGTGTTTAATTCTGCACAAAATTAATCCCATCCTTCTATTGATTATTACCATGCCATGAAAGTTGTCATACAAAATAATATTTATATATTCAATTTGATTCATCAGATAACATATCAATTATATCAAGACTGCCTGCATAAGATATCCAATTTAATAACTTGCTTATTTCTTGATTCTTCTTTGGTCTGAGCTTTAAAACTATCAGTTAAATTCTACACAAAATCAGTCCCATACTCCTATCGATTATAACCATGCCATAAAAGGTGTCATACAAAATAATATTTACATATTCTATTTGATTCATCTAATAATATATCAATTATATAAAAAATGCGTACATAAGATATCAAATTTATTAACATACTTATCACCTAATTCTTCTTTGGTCTGAGCTTTAAAAGTATTAGTTAAATTCTGCACAAAATCAGTCCCATCATTCTATTGATTTAAACTATATCATGAACGTTGTCGTATAAAATACTATTTAGATGTTTAGTTTGATTCGTCTTATAACATATCAGTTTATAAAAAATTGACTATATAATATATCAAATTTATTTACTTGCTTGTCGCCTAATTTTTCTTTTGTCTGGGTTTTACTTATTTTTCCTGCTTTCTTCACAACATAATCATATCCTATGATCGTGTTGTCTTGCATGCGCCCCTCATATCTTCTATCTAATTTTTATCATCACTTTTAATTATTGGAGATTCAAAAGCTTGAAAACATAGTAATTCACATAAAAAATGATCTATCAGAAGTCTAAAACTTTGTAAGTAAAACTTAAAATATTTATAGAAAGATTGGGTGAAAATATATATTATTTTGAAAGAAATACTTTCACGGGCGATGTTATGCTCAAATTATTTTTTTTTTGGGATAGGCCTCTCTAACAGAGCTTAGACAATATGGTTGTACTGACTTGTCATTAAAGTCTGAAGCTCACTGAATTTCATGTCGATCTACGATTAAAAAAATAAAGAATTCATAGTAAATATTTTAATTAAATTATAATAATAATTTATGGTTGTTGCTTGATATATAAAATCAGACATGTATCAAAGTTTCTGTTTGAGTATTTATACACATATTTCAAGTTCCTGTTTGAATGATTTGATTCATTTTTTATTTAATTATGACATTCTAAAAATGTATCACTGAATGATAATATACATTTATATAAGAAGTATAAAAAACATCCATAGAAAATGTTTAATTTTTTTTATTTGATAGTTTGAAGTTCTTTTCAATTTTTGTAATTTAAGTTTGAAATTATTTTAAGTCTATAAAAATAACAATTGAATATGATAATATGAAGAAAAAGTTACATATTTCTTAACAAAAGATTTAATGTCATCGACATCAGACATGGAGAGTGAATTCATTTGATCTGTTTCAGTAACATCTGCGGCTTTCTTCTTCAACTGAGGTTGACCTAGTGCATCATCATCAACAACCCTGTCTTTATCTAAAGGCACTTGTGAAGAGCTTGAGATTTTTTTTGCCTTTAGACAATGAGATTTCTTTTTTTGATCCTTAGAAATATTGGTTGTAGCTTTTTTTAATGGACCATTTGTTTTTTGCTTCTTTAGTGAGGGAGTAGTAGAAGGACTAACTTCTCTTTTGATTCTTGTGATCAGCTCTTCAATTGATGGGGTACTAAAATCTTCAAAATCATTATGCATTGATGCTGCAACATCATCCTATGCTTGTAACTATTCTACAAGTACTGTAGGTGTAGCTGAAGGTCCTAAATCAGTGGAATCACTACACAAAGGGTCGGATAAGTCAAGTTCAGCTAATTTTTATGATTTTTAGATATGTTGCTATACACATATTGCAAGAAAAAAATATAATATTATATCATCTCAAAATGCAAAATTTATAAGTTTATCATTAATAATAAAAATTGAAAATTATATAAAATTATACATTGGTATCGCACCTCACTAAATATGCCGTCCATTAGATCCTCATATCTTGGATTGGGCTTAACTACAGACCAATTCAACAACTCAGGGATAAAATTATTTTTCTGAATGGCCAACTCTTTAGGAACTTCAGAATAACATTTATACCACCAAACTTGAATTGTATATGGCATGCCATTTAATTTGTAATATTGCTTAGTTTGGTTCATGGCATTGCTAAATGATTTGATAAGCAATGAAAAAACAAATTTTCTCAAGGAAATAGGCTATAATTCTATCCTTGATCATGTGAAAATTTCTCGCTGAAATATTGGCAGTGCCCAATTGAGAGAAAATGAATGTGTGGATGAAGTACAAAATCTCAATTTTTACCCCATCCTGAATATTGTTATCCCACTTTTTGTTTTCAAAGAACTTAACTAACTCACTTTTTTAGCATTGATGAAACTTTTCGAGAAATAATTTTTCTGAAGTCTACAAGAAAGAGGATTAGAATAGTTGAAATAGTGTTCATTACCAGTACAATTCAATTCGGTAACAAGAGTAAAATCATAAATTAAAAATCTGAGTTTTGTATTGTTAACATATATTCTTATTTGGTCAGGATAATCATTTTTTATCCCCAAGGTCATTAGACACCAAGCAACTGATCCTTGGAAGTCTTAAGTATTTTGAGATAAGGTCCGAAACAGAAATGACAAAATATTCTAAATCTTTCATCTGTCAAATCTGTCTTGAGCTTTGAAACAATCTTCTTATTATGTGCGCTACAGTATTTTAAATTATCTGAAGGCTGCTTTTTGACAACCAAGCTGTTGTTTTGTATAATTAGCATATTAAACAAGTTAAGCGTGACACCTAACATTATACTATACTCTGATATGCATCAAATATATAAAATAAATGTATCAAATGCATCATACATTAACTTAACAAAAGCATCAAAAATTGAGTTAACAGAATTGCATCAAAAATATATGTATCAAATATTGAGTTATCAAAGGCATCAAGAACAGATGTCTAAAATAGAGATACCAAATATGTAAACCACATGTATCAAATGTATTAAGCAGAGGTATCAAATGCATCCAAAAAACTATATATTGAGTTACCACATGGTAGTTAAAAACCCGCTACTAAAAAATATTTTGAATGTATCAAATTTAAAAATCAAGAATTCAATTAACATAATTGAAAATGAATCAAATATATCAAATGCACGAACTATTACCCCGAATAATTTACTATCAAAATTTCTTAAATAGGTGTATCAACTAACAAAAATATCAAATGTATTCAAATCTTAGCAATATGTCATATGAATCAATAGTAAATTTAGAAGTTTTTTTACCATTTCTGAGGGAGAATTGTGCATCTCCTTTGTATCGTCTTCCTCACTACATTGCATGTCGGTTTTTTCAGCATCAAAATCTCCTCTAAGTTCTTCATCTTTGCGGGATCATTATGGTGTTTTGATCTATTTTCATAAAAAAAATTAAAAATATTATCAAAAGTACCCAAAAAAATCCACAACTTCATCACTTGAAGAACCAACAATGTTCTTACCAATTTGGGTAACACCTAAACTGAATGATGATAAATCATCAGAAGCCATAAAATTCAAAAACAAAACCCACAAAAAATATAATAAATGTGTTTTGAAACTAAGATAAAGTAATATTTCTCACAATCTACTTCAATATTTCACTCGCCTCTTGAAAAATTAATAAATATTTTCTTACCAACTTGTATTGAATGTCGTTTGCAGATGATGTAGGATGGAGATAAGAGTTTGAAACTCAAAATTGGGAAAAGTTATTTATTTTTTAGGAGTAGGAAAACTTAAAAATAAAACTGAATAAATTTGTGGTTGAAAAATAGGGGCTTGAGCGATTTTGGGACTAAAACAATATGTCTCAAGGGTAGAATTCAAAAAGTGGTATATTGTGAACTATTTTAAAAGATACGGTAGTTTTTGAAATAATGACCCTTAAGTTTGGTGATTTGTGTAATTTTTTCTTATTTGAATTGTACCTACGAGAGGCCTGTTTGATAATAATAATTTCTTGAAGTAATGTCATGAATGCCTTGTTGATAATCATGATGAATTATTGAAATAATGTCTATGAGAGTGTTAAAATATTGATAAATAAAAGAACTTGATCGAATTGTCTTATGATTTTTAAGTCTACTTGTAAATTTAGTATGTTGTATTACATCTTGAGAGATAAAGTGGATTAGATAAAATATATATAATATGATTATGAAGGATCATATACCATGCCAATACGAATATGGATATCGATATTACTTATTTATGGAGGATCAGCTACTACTCCAGTACGGTACATCAACTTAGATTGTCCCCTGCAGGTCATGACTAGATGGGCAAAAATAAGTCCCTTAACTTGGGTGTATAAATTATTTTTGATTTTGAATAGTTATGTGGTTGAATAAGCCAATAACAAGTTAACAGTGTTCTATTTGCAAGGTTCGGAAGGACATAATTATTACTTATTGAAAGACTGTTAATAGCCATGTGGCCGACTTTAATTTTTGATATTACTATGAGATGTAGTTGGATCAGATGCCCTAATCCAGCATGATGATGATAATGATGATAGCAACAACGATGACAATGATGACGACGACGATGATGATGACGACGACAAGGATGACGATGACGATGATGATAACGATGACAATGATGAGGATGATGATGACTATGATGATGACTATGATAATGATATAGATGATGATGATGACAACGACCATGATAATGATGATGATAATTATGATGATGATGATGACGATAACGATGATGATGATGACAACGATGATGATAACAATGATAATGATGATAATAATGATGATGATAATAATAACGATGATGATAATAATGATAACAACGATGAAGATGATGATAATGATGAAGGAATTGATAATAAAGTGATCTAAAGTGATGAATCTAAGGAATAATCCCAAAGTTTTAATAATTGAATTAGTTTTTTTTCAAGAGTATGTTGAAACACGCTGAGTTTTGACCCTTAGAAAATTTTCTAAAATTCTGGTCTATGGACCTAATATGACTTATGGGTACAAGCCATATGTTAGGGTACAAATGGTATGGTCTAGTCATATGCCGACCAGTGTTTGTTGGTGGGATGGATTTTGGTCACTAGAATGGGTACGATGTAAATGGTATGAGTCATATGATTGGATACAGATCGTTTGGGTTGGGTTTTCCTTAGCTTAATCTTAGACTTGGTCGCTTAAGTTGGATCTAAGTATGAGTGACTTACCATGAGCCGTAAGTCAGGGTACGAATTGTACCAGGGACTCGTATGATGGACAGTGTTCAAACCTTCTATGATTCTATTCTGCCAGGGATACGGGTGAAAGGTACGGTTCGTCTGCTGTTAATACGACTTGGGTATGATGATTCATACATTGAACAGTGTTGGGTCCAAGGGTTTAGGCATAGGATATGAGTGGTGGGTACCATTCGTATCAAAGGGCAACACCTGTGATGGTCATTCGTACCTTTGTGATGGGATTTTTATGCAACTTAAGTGGGGGTATTATGGACATTTATCCACTTACCCTAATAAGTCCCCACAATTTCTAACTCATTTGGGAGGTTATTTATCCAATTATTCTATTGATTAACCCTTATAAACTTTCCTAAACACTCTATAATTCTCTCAAGAGCTTTTGAGAAAAGATGTTAGGGTTTCAACTAGAGAACTAATTTGGGGGATCTAGTTGGTGGTTTCTCTTCATCTACAATGTTAATCAAGGCATGTTTTCTTCCCTCATTGTTAGTTCCAACTAATTCATGGTTTTTATGAATGGTTTTCATGATTTTATTATTGTATGATTTTGGGTTTTCAACTATGATTTGAGGGTTTTTATTATAAATGATTGGTTATGGTTTCCCATGATTTTAATTATGTATTTACATGCTTAATTGGTGGTTTTGGATAATTGGATTGTATGAGAATGGTTAAATGGTGATTGGAATTGGTTTTGGTTAGATTATGCACCCAATGTGTTTGACAAAATTCCTAAAAGGATGTTTTAATTGCATTGATCATTTTTAGCGGAGCTCTTGCTTGTTTTTAACTTGGTAAAGGAATTTTGCATGGTTTAAATGGTTTGAAAAGGTAAAAAGACAAAATAGTTATGCTTGTGGGGTACAAAGAAATCCCCCAAGTGGTTTAATATGGTTAATAAAAGGGTACATGGAATCCATTAAACCTATAAATGGTTTGCTATGGACAAAACTTGCAAGTATAGTCGGTATGACGATACCACTACTAATGTCCTTGGTTAATAAATGGTTAATGGATTATTTGGTTGCTTGGTAATGATTTTAATTAGGCAATAATGGCGGGGTGTGTAGCAAAGTCGTAGAAGGTGGCATCCCGAGAAGACCAAAACTGGAAACTCATATTTGCCGATGTGAGGTTTGGTCCAAGTAACCATGTGCATGATGTCATAGTTTATATTTGGGGGATGTACTTGTCATCCCAGGTTTTCTTCCCTAGTCGTGCGACTTTATGCACTGAGGCCTTTTTAGCAGGGAGAGTTGAACCCATATAGCTCGTGGGTGGTTTAGGATGGCAAAGCTACATAGCCCAGGTAAAGATTTTATTGGCATAATAAACCCGGTTTCTTTTCCTTGTATGGATATATATATGTATGGTTTATGCGCATATGAATAGTTTTACTTGGTTTTATAAATAGAATATTTTATCCTTACCTTGGGTTCATGCTAGCGTTCACCCGCTAACCCATCTTTGGGCGGCTATATACCCACACTATGTAGGAATCGGCCGTTCTACTCCTCCCACATAGTGATTGACTCAATGATAACTGTTGGATTAAAGTGGTGAGCTTTCATATTTCTGGAAGGCTCCATATCATGTTATGGATATTTTTATTTATTTTTGGATACTGGTTTTGGCTATGGTTGGGGGAATGTCCCAACTAGATATTCTCACTCTTTTGGTTAGAGGCTTAACGGTACTGCTATAGGTTGGAATGGGTGGGATTGGTATTGGTGTCAGCCTTAATATTGGCATTGGTATTGGGTCATACATCATTGGACATAATTTCTCACTATTCTATAGTATTTCATGTTAGGATTAATCATATTATGTTTTGGAACTCATTTGGCTATGTCTTGGTTTATGGCCCTCAGATCGGTATTGGTTTGGCTTGGTGATTTGGTTGGTATGGGTTGGTGGACGGGATGACTTGGTAGGGTTGTTCTAGGAATAGACCTATCCCAAAATTAGTCCTTGTCTAGTTATTATATCTTGTTATATGTTCAGAATACAACCGACTCAAGGTATGCTAATTTGTTGGGTAACCGGGGGTGGTCCTCGATCCAGGTTGGACATGGGATGCCTATTACGACAAGGATCCCAGTCGTGTTGTGTTAAGTTGGATTAGATCTTTAGGTTTATGTTCAATTAGAAGTCCACAAAGTCGTGTCTAGCAGTGTCTCTTTTAGAGGTATGTAGCACGTGACACTTTTAAGAGAGAGGCTACAAGGCATTGAGGAATGTTTCACTTTCTTGATATTCTATTTTCAAGCTTGGAGTTTAAGTCCTGGAATTCTTATCTATTCCTTGGTTGTTCACTTTTTAGGTCATGCCTCGACGATCTGTATCATAGGAAAACACTCCAGTCCCATCTGGGGACAATGTTTATGGGGCATGTCTTATGTCTGGAGTTCATCTTCGATCTCAGGGTTCTATCCCTGATAATTCTAGAGTTCCTTTGGTTGATATTATTCCTTCTCACGGTGAGGTAAATAATGTGGTATTTCATCTATCTATTCATTTTATTGCTCAGATGGTTGCTGCTTTGGCTGAGCGGGGTGCGTCTGTTGCTTTATCTGCTGAGGCCATAAGGGTCGAGTAATTTATGAAGATGGGTCCTCCTATTTGTATTGTAGTGAAGGTAGAGGAGGATCCACAAGCTTTCCTTAATGAAATAGAGAAGATATTTTGGGTGATGTAGGCTACCAATATAGAGGGGGAAAACTTTGCAGCTTATAAGCTCAAACACGTTGCATACCAATGGTATGAAGAGTGGGATATGGATAGAGACGATGTGAAAAAGTCAGTCTTGTGGGATAATTTTTCTAAGGACTTATTAGATCGTTTCTTTCCGAAAGAGATAAGGAAAAGAAAGATGAAAGAGTTTGTGAATCTCAGGTAAGGAAGGATATCTGTTACGGAATATGCCTTAAAGTTTCACCAGCTGTGAAGGTATGCTCCTGATTTGGTGGCTGATAGGAGAGCGAGGATAAGAAAGTTTGCTTCTAGATTGAATCGGGATTTGATATTAGAAATTAAGACTGCTTTACTGAATTAAGGATATAGATATTTCTAGGTTGACTATTCATATGGAACAGGTGGAGGATGAGAATAGAATATTGGTAGAGTTTGGAGATCGGTAGGGTAAGAGGAGCAGGTTTTCTAATTAGGCAGGTGCACAGTCTCAGGGTGTCCGTGATGGTGGAAAATGGTAGAAAAAGAAGTGAGAGAGTTCTGGATCCTTCTCTACTACTAGTGCTCCTTACTCAAACCAATCAGGTGATAGGCGTTATAATACCCCAAACTTTTCAAGGTTAAATTCATTCCTAAAATGTTAAGGGATATCTTCCAAAATGAATAATATTTGTTTCATATAGAATTTCTAGATTTTGACTTTCCATTGTGTGGGAAATTGAATAATCTTTCCATTTATACCAAATTCGCCTAATTCCGACACTCGGTTGAGGAGTTAGAGCATTTTTTAAGTTGGCAGTGTATCACCAAGACAGTCACCGCGTCGCGTAGGTGGTAAAATTCATAATTGTCATTTTCCAGTGGACCTTCATGATATTGGCGCATAGCGGAGAGATCCATTATCCCATTTGTCAATTTCCAGTAGTCCAACGCTATAGTGGCGCATCACTCCGAAGGCCAAAATGACATCTCTATAGGGCACCAAGATGGTGGCGTATTGCGTTGAAGCTCCAGGTCCCAATTGTCAAAATGTAGTGGGACAACACGATAGCTCCGCATCGCGCATACCCCCAATTTCCCTGTAACCAAATCCCAGTGACCCACCGCGATAGTGGTGCGTCGCGGTGGCCCATTAAATTGGGACCCCAGTTCATTTTTCAGTTTTATTTAGGAGTTTAAAAAGGATATTTTGGATAATTTTCAAGCCCCCAACTCCGTCCAAATACAAGATTTAAGCCTATTACAAACATTTTATGCTTATATTCATTAAAGTTTCTCTCAAGCAAAACCCTAAGCTTCAACATTCAACTTCAAGAATACCCATGATTTCACCATTCTTTTCCCAAATCAATTCAAGATTCAAAGTTCTCAATTCAAGAATTCCAACAATCATCATTCAAGAGCACAAATAGAATCCCAAAAGCAAACTTGTTCATCTAGTTCATCATCCAAAGTATGTGGGGTTTGAACAAGGCTAAACCTTTCATCCTTGTGCCCAAAACTTAATTTTGGTTTCCATTTTACTGAATATTCTATGATTTCCTATGAAATTTAAGTTAGGGTTGATACCCAAATCCTTAATATTTTAGTTTATTACATTATTATGATATTTAAGGCTCCAATTGCAAGAAATTTACACATATTCATGTTTGTAATTATAAGATTCGTATTATGAGTTATATAACATTATCTTGATTGAGATTGTTGAAAGCTTTTAAAATGATTATTGAGCATGAAGTTTAAATCTAATTATTGGTGTAATTATTGATGCATTAAAGCTTTATACTTTGAGTCCTAAGTACTATTGATGATTTTATAAGGAGATTGTGATCTCAAGTACTATTGATAAGTTTTGATTAGTGCTTTCAAAAGCAAAGATTGATATTTTGATCCTAAGCTAAGATAGGAACCCACATTTTTTATACGGTTTATGATTTAAAACAAAGAGAACCATAATTGGTTTTAATTAGTGACCCTTGTGCTATTTTAAGGTGGATTTCCTAAAATTTCTGAGCAATAAGTATGAGAGTAGTATTTAGCACCGAGTTGGGTATGATCCCAAGGTCTCATGTCCCAGAACTACGAGCCACCGTAGGTTTTAAACGCCCATAGTGGGCTAAGATAGTGATCACTTAAGATTCTATTCTGATGATAAGGATAGAGCAACTCTCCCTAATATGGGCAATACGTTGGATTCCATGTTAGCTTACTTGGTTTATGTCGGTTAGAAGAACCTCCCAAAGTTTCAAGATTTCCAAAGCTCCCAAAGCTTCTAAGTTTTAAAAAAAAAAGAATGATAGAAAAACTTTTACAAGACTAAGTTTTATGACTCACTAGATTTACAAGTATGATTTGTTATACATTATTTTATATTTTGGTATTTTAGATAATCAAGCTTATGTAAGTCATATACATCCAGCATGCATTTACTTTCTAATTACGATGATGACTTACTTATGAATTACAACCCCATGTACTCAGTACATTCTCAAAGTGTTGATCTGCATATATGAGCAGTGTTGCTCATGTGGAGGATGATAAGAAAGAGTTAGTTTGGGAAGTATACCATTTGGCTAGATTGGGTGTTACATTGGTTGATTTAACTGAAGGGAATTTCTGGGTTCAGAGTAGTTCCAAATCTTCCCTAGTTTTGAAAGTGAAGGAAAAACAAGATCAGGATCCCATCTTAGTTAAGTTAAGGGAGTCGGTTAAAGATCATAAATTAGAGGTTTTATCCCAAGGGGGAGATGGCATGTTGAGATATCAAAGTAGACTGTGTATACCATGTGTAGATGAGTTGAGACAGTAGATTATGGCTGAGGCGCGTGGTGCGCGTTACTCTATTCATCCTGGTGCTACTAAAATGTACCAAGATTTGCGAGAAATCTATTGGTGTAGCGGTATGAAGAGAAATATAGCGGAGTTTGTAGCAAAGTGTGCAACTTGTAAACAGGTTAAGGTAGAGAACCAAAGGACTGGTGGTGTTTTGCAAGAGTTCAGTAGTTCTACTTGGAAGTGGAAAGAGGTGAACATGGATTGGGTTATTGTGGATAGATGGACTAAGTCAGCACATTTCTTGCCAGTTTATACATACTATATGGCTGAAGATTATGCTAAGTTATATATCCAAGAGTTGGTTAGGTTGCATGGAGTTCCCTTATCAATTATCTCAGGTAGGGGCACTCACTTTACCTCTCAGTTTTGGAAATCTTTTCAGAAGTGTCTTGGTACCCAAGTTCATCATAATTCCGCTTTCTATCCATAGACTGATGGTCAGGCAGAGAGGACCATTTAGACTCTAGAAGATATGTTGAGAGTGGGTATGCTTGATTTCAGGGGTAGTTGGGATGAGCATTTGTCATAGATTGAGTTTGCCTACAACAACAATTATCATGCTAGCATCAGATGGCTATGTATGAAGAACTTTATGGGAGGAGATGTAGATCACATGTCGGATGGTTTGAAGTGGGCGAGGCTGCGTTATTAGGGTAAGATATGGTGTTAGAAGCTATGGAGAAAGTACAGTTGATTCGAGAAAGGTTAAAAATATATTAGAGTCGTCAGAAATCGTATGCGGATGTGAGGAGAAGAGATCTTGAGTTTGAAGTTGGTGATTTAGTTTATTTGAAAGTTTCACCCATGAAGGGGGTGAAGAGATTTGACAAGAAAAGGAAACTTAGTCCCCGTTATATAGGCCCCTTCCAGATTTTGAGCCATGTTAGGAAGGTGGAGTATGAGCTTGATTTTCCTACAGATTTATCATCTGTACATCCAGTATTCCATGTGTCTTTGTTAAAGAAGTGTCTTAGTGATCCTGCAGTCGTAGTACTTTAGAAAGCACAGAGATTTATGATAACCTCTCTTATGAAGAGATTCTAGTTGAGATCCTTGACCGTCAAATTCGTAGACTAAGGAACAAAGAAGGTCCCTTAGTCAAAGTTCTTTGGCAAAACCAATCTATTGAGGGAGCCACTTGGGAAGCAAAAGTAGATATGTGGATCAAGTACCCTCATCTTTTTGGTGCAGATTCAGATTCAGCTCAAGGTAACAAGTTTCCTCAGATCATATCTTTTCATTCCAAGTTTTAGCTTTATATAGCCATTCATTTAGTAGTTCTTGAATTTGAAAATCAGTTTAGTCATGCTTTTAGTTATGCATACCAATTATAGCCTTAGTTTCCAGCATCTCAGTTTAGCTAGCCACATATGTAGACGAGTATTCCCAAGAGGGAGGTATTGTAATACCCTAAACTTTTCTAGCTTAAATTCATTCCTAGAATGTTAAGGGATATCTTACAAAGTGAATAATATTTGTTTCATATAGAATTTTCTAGATTTTGACTTTCCATTGTGTGGGAAATTGAATAGGCTTTCCATCGATACCAAATTCGCCCAATTTCGACACTCAGTTGAGGAGTTAGAGCATTTTTTAAGTTGACAGTGTACCACCTGGGCAGTCACCGCATCACAGAGGTGGTTAAATTCATAATTGTCATTTTTTAGTGGACCTTCGTGATATTGACGCATCGTGGAGAGGTCCATTTTTCCATTTGTCAATTTCCAATAGTCCAACGCTATAGTGGCGCATCACGCCGAAGGCCAAAATGGCATCTCTATAGGGCACTACGATGGTGGCGCGTTGCATTAAATTTCCATTTCCCAATTGTCAAAATATGGTGAGACAACGCAATAGTTTTGCATCGCAGAAACCCTCAATTTCCCAGTCGTCAAATTTCAGTGAGCCACTGTAATAGTGGCGCATCGCGTTGGCCCACTAAATTGGGACCCCAGTTCATTTTTCCAGTTTCATTTAGGAGTTTAGAAAGGTATTTTGGATAATTCCTAAGCCCCTAATTCTGTTCAAACACAAGATTTAAGCATATTACAAGCATTTCATGCTTATATTCATCAAAGTTTCTCTCAAGCAAAACCCTAAGCTTCAACATTCAACTTCAAGAATACCCAAGATTTCACCATTCTTTTCCCAAATCAATTCAAGATTCAAAGTTCTCAATTCAAGAATTCCAAGAATCATCATTCAAGAGCACAAATAGAATCCCAAAAAACTTGTTCATCTAGTTCATCATCCAAAGTATGTGGGGTTTTGAACAAGGATAAACCTTTCATCCTTGTTCCCAAAACTTAATTTTAGTTTCAATTTTACTGAATATTCTATGATTTCTCATGAAATTTAAGTTAGGCTTGATACCCAAATCCTTATTATTTTAGTTTATGATATTATTTTGATATTTAAGGCTCCAATTGCAAGAAATTTACATATATTCCTGTTTACAATTATAAGATTCGTATTATGAGTTATATACCATTATCTTGACTGAGATTGTTGAAAGCTTTTAAGATGACTATTGAGCATAAAGTTTAAATATGATTATTGATGCATTAAATCTTTATACTTTGAGTCCTAAGTACTATTGATGCTTTTATAAGGAAATTATGATCTCAAGACCTATTGATAAGTTTTGATTAGTTCTTTCAAAAGCAAAGATTGATATTTTGATCCTAAGCTAAGATAGGAACCCACATTGTTCATATGATTTATGATTTAAAATAAAGAAAAGCATAATTGGTTTTAATTAATGACCCTTGTGCTATTTTAAGGTGGATTTCCTAAAAGTTCTGAATAATAAGTAAGTATGAGAGTAGTATTTAGCACCGAGTTGGGTATGATTCTAAGGTTTGATGCCCTAGAAATATGAGCCACCATAGGTTTTAAACACCCATAGTGGGCTAAGATAGTGATCACTTAAGTTAAGGTTCTATTCTGATGGAAAGGATAGAACAACTTATGATAGGCGATATTACGCGCCTATATCCCTATATTTTACCCATATTTGTGCCATGTTTTGAGAACAAATTATATATTTCATGCACTTTTAGTCCTTTTTCCTGTAAGTGAGCTAAAGAACATGATTAGCAAAGTTTCAGGTATAAATGATGCAGAATTCAGCATTTTGTGGATAACTTGACGCCAAAGAAAGCTCACGAAGGAAGGAAAGGGAGCTTGGACGCCTAAAGGACCAAAAGTGATGCATGGAAAATCTGTCCCGGCCTAAAACAACATTTCTGAAGACTTTGGGGACTAGCAGTAACTTATTAGGATTAGGATAATGATACATTAACCTAGTACCATTGGGTTAAGTATTTCATTAGCTTATTAGGATTAGGATAATGATACATTAACCTAGTACAATTGGGTTAAGTATTTCATTAGCTTAGTAGGATTTGGTTAAGTAATTTATTAGCCTAGTAGGAATAGGATATGGGTATTATAAATACCCTATCATACTATAGATTTTTATTGATTCACCATTCACCCATCCACCCATTCCATCAATTCCCATCCATCCACCATCCATCCATCCATCAAAACAATTCTTTTTAATTCTTATTACTTTCTCTTCATCTATTCAATTCTTAATTTCCGCAACAAGAGAAACGTTACTTTGCAAAGAAGTCACGCCTAAACGCCTACCACACATTACTACACGAGATCTTTATTGTGGTATAATAACAATGTCGATTGTGATTTCCTTCGCACTCATGGGTAACAAAACCTCTCTGTTGGGGTTATGGAAGCCGAATGAGATACTATCTATTGCTGTGAGTTTGTGAGTTCGTGAAACGTATGCTGCTTATATCATTATTCTCTTCATCTTAATGCAAATTCTTGTGGCTGCAGACGCATAGAATAATGCTAGTATAACATTTAACTTGTTCGAAAGAAAGGTTATCTGTCTGGAAAAGAGATAATGTCAAGGTAGTAGGGTCACATCCTAAATTCCCTATTAAACAGTTAGTGCCGTAACTGGATTAACCTCTTGGAGAATTCGTACCGTTAGACACGCTTTAAGCTCGAAAGAGTTAAAGTGAAATAATCCTCGAATAGGTCGAAAGATGCCTGGATTTACCATCGAATACAATTCTCTATAAGCACATGCATGTCGGAATTCTACACACTCATAGCCAATAGAGACGTATTCCTCAGAAGGTGGACATAACCCCAACTCCTCAATTCTCATTGTTTCACAACCTACTAAACATTCTTTCTTTTTACTTTGCTATTTTCAGTTTTGCTTTAATAATTTGGTTACACATTGCAATCCCCCCTCATTACGAGACTTGCACTAAAAGTCTAGTAACCGTTGCTTACTTGTTGGCCAAGCTATTCCCTGTGGGATCGACACCCAACCCAGGTTTGGTTCTATATTTGCTAACGACTGCTTTACACTCCCACGAGAGCTGTAGATTGAGCGTTATCAAAAATTGGCGCCGTTGCCGGGGAATACGAGTGTCAATCAAGTTTGTGATAATTACTAGACCCTTTGGTCAAAGATTCTCGTACTTTTACTTTTAGTTTTTGTTTTTGTTTACTGCAGGTTTTTATTTAGTGCATGCCCCATACTCGAAGTTCTGGTCAACCGTTATTACCTATCAATCCTGAACCACAACATATTGGCAAAATGGAAGCACAAGCAGAAATCGAAAGGATGGCTGCTCAACAGGAACAGGCAAGATTAGCTGCTCTTGCCGCCGTCCAAGTACACTAACAAAACATTGATAACCCTGGGCGAGCAACAATCCTTACGATGAGGATTTAGGAGATGACAAGTTATTAAACCCAAAGCGTGATGCTGAAATCATAACACCTGCCAATAGAAGAGGTCGTCAAGCTCGGTTTAGGTATGATCGCCAACCTATGCAGCCAGCTTTCGATGATGATGATGATGATCTTGATGGTGCCGGAGCCACTGGAGCCATAATTTCACCACCATTAGCGCCCGGAGCCAAGTTCAACATCACAAGCACCATGATTCAGTTATTGCAACTCAAGGGATTATTTGGTGGACTAGCAGGCGATGACCCGAATATGCATCTCATCAGCTTTATTTCCACATGCAAGTCGTTTGACAATCCTGGTGTTGGTCAGAATGCAATTCGATTACGTCTATTTCTATTGTCTCTGTCTGGGGAGGCAACACTATGGTTGAATGGGCTGACTCCTGATTCAATTACAAATTGGAGGCAATTGAGAGACACTTTCCTAGAAAGATTCTTTCTGCCATCCAAAAGAGCACAATTGAGAGATGAAATCAGCAACTTTCGTCAGCTTTCCACTGAAGCTCTTCATGAAACATGGGAGAGGTTCAAGACAAAGCTAGCGAGATGCCCAAACCATCACATGACTAATGTCCACCTAATGGAGATCTTGTATAGAGCCTTGAATTCAATAACTAAACCAGTGGTGGATAACACAGCTGGAGGATCTTTTATGGACCTCACTTTTGGTCAAGCAAGAAATATGCTGGATCATATGACGAAACAAAGTAGATCTTGGCATACCAGGGATTTTGAGGTAGCAAGCCCTACTATATCTAATGGCATGACTGCTGAACAAAGGAGAAGAGAAGAAGAACGTGATCAAGACATAACGCACATGAAAACACAAATGGATCTTCTTACAAAGCATTTATTATCAGGAAAGACTGAAAAAGTTAAGGCCGTGGTATCACATGGAAGAGACGAATCTGACTCTGAGGAAGAAGCTAACTACTTGAATAATCAGGGGGGTTTCCAAGGCAATGCCCAAGTAAACCAAGGTTGGAACTATTATGATAATTCAGGATATAAGGACCGTGATCAAGGTAGTTGGAAGGATAAGACTGACAGGAGTGGTTTGTATGTTCCTTCTGGAAGACGTGACGCCGCTGTATCTGGTTCTGGAAATATGTCAATGGAAGATATGATGGCTAAACTATTGAAAGGAGTAGAGGCAACTAATACGGGAGTGAATGAGGTGAAGAACAACTTGTCCTCAATGAAGTAATTGGTTGACTCGCATTCCACTTCAATAAAATAGCTGGAGCAACAATTGAGTCAATTATCTACGGCATTCAATCAAAGAAAGGCTGGTACTTTACCTAGCAACACTGTGCAAAATCCAAGGAACGATGGATCATGCATGGCCATTACTACCCGAAGTGGTAAGGTGCTGGAAACTTCAGCAAAAGGTAAGCAAGTGGTTGATGAAGTAGTGGACATTGATGATAAGGCGAACGGGAAGGATGCCACAGCATCTGAACCTGACGTCCATAACGTCACCCCTCACGATTTGCAACCTGAAAAAGCTAAAAAACGGAATCAAGAGGAGAAGAAAGCCAAGGAGAGAACAATCCCATACCCATCACCACCTTTTCCTCAAAGATTGAAGAAGGTGGCGGATGATACGAAGTTCCGCAAATTCATGACTATGCTAAAACAGCTGACCATTAATGTTCCGTTGGTAGAGGAACTAGAACAAACGCCTGGGTATGCAAAATTTATGAAGGATCTTTTGACAAAGAAGCGGACAGTAAGCTATGAGCCAGCAGATAATGTTCACCATTGCAGTTCAATTGCTACAAGATCGCTAGTTCAAAAAAAGGCCGACCCCGGTGCTTTCACTATTCCTTGCACTGTTGGATCTATGAATTTTGACAAGGCATTGTGCGATCTGGGTGCTAGCATCAATTTGATGCCACTATCGGTCTACAGGAAGTTGGGGTTAGGCGATCCGACACCAACTAATATGAGGCTCGTGATGGCTGATAGGTCGGTAAAACGACCTGTGGGTATCTTGAATGATGTGTTGGTGAAGGTTTCTTCATTCATATTTCCTGCAGACTTCGTTATTCTAGATTGCGAGGTGGATTCTGAAGTTCCCATAATCTTGAGACGTCCTTTTCTTGCAACTGGAAGTGTGCTTATTGACATGAGGGATAATGAGCTTTTGTTTCGGTTGAATGACGAAGTGGTTCGCTTTGATATATGCAAAGCAATGAAGCAACCCAGCGATATAAATGTGTTCTCCGTAGCTTATGAGGGTAAGAAAGCATTATCTGTAAAGAAACATCTTACTGTTGAGCCATTGTCTGCTGCACTGCTGAATGTAGAGCATGAGGATGATGAAGATTATGAAGAACTTATGGGTGCTCTAACAGGAATAAGGTCCTATTCTCATACTCCTAAATAGCTGGACCTTGATTTTATGAATCAACCATCACCAACAGCAAAGACTTCCAGCGAAGAGCCACCAATGCTAGAATCGAAAGAGCTCCCCGATTATCTAAGGTATGTGTTCTTGGAAAGTGGAAGTATACTTCCGGTAAGTGTGGCGGATGATTTAAGTGAACAACACGTGGAGGCTCTCATCTCTGCTCTGATGAGGTACAAGAGAGCTATGGGTAGGAAGATTTATGATATAATTGGTATCCCTCCTGGGATATGTACGCACAAGAGTCATCTCGAAGAAGATTGTATGCCTACAAGTAAGTATCAACGTCGTCTGAATCCATTCAGAAAACGATGCCCCATCTATCTCGATGAAGTTTAAGTAATCGAGGTAACTATGTCGTGTCGCGACAATAAATAAGGCGCTAGATGGGAGGCAACCCATTATTTATCATTTCTCGTTTTACATTTTCTGTCTTTCTTTCATTCTAGTACGTATTTTGCTTTTGATAAGAGAAAATCCAAAAATAAGAGTCGTGCCACGACCAACCAAGGTTCTTGGTGGGAGGCAACCCATCATACTAATCGTTTTCATTGGTTTTGAGCAAATATAGGTGCGAGAAGTATTCAACGAGGAGATTGGTTTCAAATGATGATTTGGACGTATTGTATGGTAAAGGTGGTAAGTTAGGAATAAGGATGCATAAGGCTATGGATTGATCATTGCTCATGCCAAAATTGGCATCAAGGAAGTCTAGGCCGAGGTAAAACTAGGCCACGAACAATGCAAAACCTATACTATAGCCTAAGGTCTTGGAATCTAGTGTGCAAAGACATAGGCGCCGCCCATGCTTAAGTGTGCTATACACTATGCGCCGCCTATGATATAGCATTAGGTCTCAGTATCTCAAATGCCATACACTATGCGGCGCATATGTCCCTAAATGCTATACACTATGCGCCGCATATGTCCCTAAATGCATTACACTATGCGCCGCCTATACTATGGTTATGCAAAGCACTATGCACCACATAGAGGTCATTTTTGTCTCCAAAACCATTTGTAAATGGGTCAAAACTCGACCCAACCTTTTCCTATAAATATGAGACTTAGTCTTGAACCAAAAACACATTGGAAACCTAGCTTATGCACCGCCTATAGTCTCCAAATCCTATCAAATTTTTTTTCCTTTTGCTCTCCTTTCTTCACAAGAACATCATCCAAAGGCTTCAATCAAGTAAGTACTACTTTGTTCTTCATCTATTTTTTGTAAGTACTACGTTGCTATGTCTATTATGAATTGACTACATCTTGAAGAAAGATTGGTGATGTTAATGTGTTTGGATCATTTAGACACAACCAAGTAAGTGAACACATACGTTAGGATTATCTTAACTTGTTTCCGACTTGAATTTGATTTTGGTGCATTGTCATACTATTTGCGGAATTGCTATAGTCATGAACATTGCATAATCTTGTCACTTGAATACTTACATGTTAGAAGATCCCGTTCATCGGGATACGACTTATAGTTGCCTACCGACATAGGAGGTTGTAATTGTTGATAGATGCTATCCCTTGATTCAATCTCTATGTAGTAGTCTTGATATATCTAACATGAAAGTATTGCAAA
Organism: Capsicum baccatum var. pendulum; assembly: GCA_030864225.1. NCBI lineage: Eukaryota > Viridiplantae > Streptophyta > Magnoliopsida > Solanales > Solanaceae > Capsicum > Capsicum baccatum. The sequence goes on from CM061560.1 coordinate 168,344,733, forward strand.
GATTACAAGAAGTATGACTGCTCTGATTTTATTGTTGGAATAAAGCACCTAAAACGTATGTCGATGAAGACTGAGTAATCGACCACTTTCACTTCACTAGTCTGTACCAACAAACTAAGTGTGGGGTGGTGCCACTACTGCTTTTTTATAGATTGTATCCATTGAGATGATGCTAACATGACTCTATTGAGATCTCAGGTACAATGGCACCAAAATACAAGGCAAAGATAAGGCTACCACTTCACAAAAAGGCAAGAAAAGAGGTAAAAAAAGAGCAAGGAGAACCCTCCTCGATGCAAACACCTCGACTCACTCTTGGAATTAAGTGGGATAATTATGAGGAACTTCTAAGGGTGACAACTCTGATGATGATTTCGATGCAAAGGGGTATGACCCCAGACATAGAGAATGAGTCCGAATAACCAGGTTCTTCTTATTTATTTTCCACTGAGGACAGTGTGTCCCGTCTAAGTGTGGGGTGATGGTATTTGCATGCTATACTTCTCTATCCGCATTTGCATTTATTCATGTTTGTTTGCATGCTATACTTCTCTATCCGCATTTGCATTTATTCATGTTTGTTTGCTTAGTTTTCTCGTTTTGTTTTTTTAGTAGTAAATTTTTTTTTTAACGTAGCTTCGCATGAAATTATTCTAATAGGCAGCATGAGATTATAACAAGAGTATGTGCTAAAATTATGACTATTGAGACGTTTTAGGCTCTAGTTGTGACTCATTATGTGATATTGTGTGGTTCAATTCCTTCACCTGTTGGGTCAAGAGTCTATATTACTTCCAATAAAGTCGACCATGTGCCTTGTGTGTGTGTGAGATTAATAGTCTATTCTATGTTTGTGGCTGATGCTAGAACTTGCCTGGTATGTATGCAAAGCGAAAATAAGGAGTGTAAGTTTAGGAGATGATTTAGGCATTTCTTTGGCAACCTATACATGTTTACCTTCGTTTTACCTACCCATGGACATCATCCTAGTTAAACCCTTTTGAGCCTTTAGCCTATTTTCTTTGACGAACCTCATATGTAACCTAATCCATTTTTTCAAGACCGTAATTTGATCCAAAATCCTAAGTGCTTTAAAGTGAAAAAGTCATGTGACGAAATAAGAGGAAATTGGGTGAGTATGATGCTCTAAATTGTAGTGGTGCTTGAATGAGTTATGAAAAAGAAAGTGCTATCATAAGAGGTATGTTATGAAAAGAAAAAGGAAAAAGAAAGCTGAAAAGTGAGTTATGCTTAAAATTGAAAAACAAAAGAGGAGAACAAGGGTGGTAGAATAAAAGAAAGAAGAAAGGTTGAAAGAAAAAAATGTCAATGATACAATGTGATGTATTAAAGTGCTTAGGAACTTAGTCACTATTTCTGGCCAAAATAGTTCTACCCGTCCCTTAGCCTACATTACAACCATGAAAAGACCTATTTGATCCTAATCTTAGCATTCTGACATTTAGTGGAGTATTACACTAAGGGCAAGCTTATGGTCATCAGTTGCTACATACGAATTCTTTGTGAGAGCGAGAGCAAGGATATTTTGATACCCATGTTTGAAAAATATGCTATACTTGTGAGTGACTATGGGTAATATATTGTGAGACACACATGGTTGATGAGTTTTGGATAGTTGTACATGATTCTTTGTGCCTTAACTTTTGAATATGAGTTGACCACCATCACGAGTCTATGCTAGAGGTTAAATGGTTCTTACTAATGATCGGAAAACTACTATTTGTTGATAATTGTTGTGCTTGTCTTGACGAATATTTTGTGTTGTTGCTGTGAAACCCTAAGTTGATGTTTAAAGGGACATGATATTTTGTTCGAGGACGAACAAAGCTTCAAGTGTGGGGTGTTGATGATTGGCGATATTACGCGCCTATATCGCTATATTTTGCCCATATTTGTGCCATGTTTTGAGAACAAATTATATATTTCATGCACTTTTAGTCCCTTTTCCTGTAAGTGAGCTAAAGAACATGATTAGCAAAGTTTCAGGTATAAATGATGCAGAATTCAGCATTTTGTGGATAACTTGACGCCAAAGAAAGCTCACGAAGGAAGGAAAGGGAGCTTGGACACCTAAAGGACCAAAAATGATGCATGGAAAATCTGTCCCGGCCTAAAACAACATTTCTGAAGACTTTGGGGACTAGCAGTAACTTATTAGGATTAGGATAATGATACATTAACCTAGTACCATTGGGTTAAGTATTTCATTAGCTTATTAGGATTAGGATAATGATACATTAACCTAGTACAATTGGGTTAAGTATTTCATTAGCTTAGTAGGATTTGGTTAAGTAATTTATTAGCCTAGTAGGAATAGGATATGGGTATTATAAATACCCTATCATACTATAGATTTTTATTGATTCACCATTCACCCATCCACCCATTCCATCAATTCCCATCCATCCACCATCCATCCATCCATCAAAACAATTCTTTTTAATTCTTATTACTTTCTGTTCATCTATTCAATTCTTAATTTCCGCAACAAGAGAAACGTTACTTTGCAAAGAAGTCACGCCTAAATGCCTACCACACATTACTACACGAGATCTTTATTGTGGTATAATAACAATGTCGATTGTGATTTCCTTCGCACTCATGGGTAACTAAACCTCTCTGTTGGGGTTATGGAAGCCGAATGAGATACTATCTATTGCTGTGAGTTTGTGAGTTCGTGAAACGTATGCTGCTTATATCATTATTCTCTTCATCTGTCTGGAAAAGAGATAATGTCAAGGTAGTAGGGTCACATCCTAAATTCCCTATTAAACAATTAGTGCCGTAACTGGATTAACCTCTTGGAGAATTCGTACCGTTAGACACGCTTTAAGCTCGAAAGAGTTAAAGTGAAATAATCCTCGAATAGGTCGAAAGACGCCTGGATTTACCATCGAATACAATTCTCTATAAGCACATGCATGTCGGAATTCTACACACTCATAGCCAATAGAGACGTATTCCTCAGAAGGTGGACATAACCCCAACTCCTCAATTCTCATTGTTTCATAACCTACTAAACATTCTTTCTTTTTACTTTGCTATTTTCAGTTTTCATTTAATAATTTGTTTACACATTGCAATCCCCCCTCATTACGAGACTTGCACTAAAAGTCTAGTAACCGTTGCTTACTTGTTGGCCAAGCTATTCCCTGTGGGATCGACACCCAACCTAGGTTGGGTTTTATATTTGCTAACGACCGCTTTACACTCCCACGAGAGCTGTAGATTGAGCGTTATCAACAACTCTCCCCAATGTGGGAAATATATTGGACTCCATGTTAGCTTACATGTTTTATGTCGGTTAGAAGAAGCTCCCAAAGTTCCAAGATTTCCAAAGCTCCCAAAGCTTCTAAGTTTCGCAAGAAAAGAATGATAGAAAAGCTTTTGTAAGACTAAGTATTATGAATCACTAGATTTATAAGTATGATTTGTTATACATGATTTTATATTTCAATATTTTAGATAATCAAGCTTATGTGAGTCATATACATCCATCATGCATTTACTTTCTAATTATGATGATGTCTTACTTATCAATTACACCTTATATACCCAGTACATCCTCAAAGTGCTGATCCATATATATGTCTATGTGCTATATTGCCTTATAATGTAGGTTTAGGTGCTCAGTATTAGTAGCGTGAGTAGTTCGAGCATCTCTATCTATGCTTCCACAGTTGGTGAGTCCTCATGATTCGAGGGCCTACTTCTTTAGATTTCCAGCTTTCATAGTAATTGATTTATTGTTTTCAGTTTAGTCTGAGTCAGTTAGGGGTCTGTCCTAATGAGTCTCTAGTTCCTTAGTAGTAGAGGCTTATCAGACTACGAGTTTATTTACAGACTTTCAGCATTTGCTATTCTGATAGTATCTTCAATTTATTCAGTTCAGTTTTGGTATGATACAACATTATTTCTTGACTAGTTTATCTTGAAGTAAGGTTTAGACTTATTAGCAGGCTTAAAGAGTTAGCTTGGGGATGCTCATAGCCTTGAGCACTGTGTGATGTCTTGAGATCAGATTTCGAGGCATTATAGGCGTCATCAGGGTAGTGATAATTTTCAGGCACATGGTTCCCAATCTCAGGCAAGTGGGGGTTAGTCTATTTCTTCATGCTCTTCTTATTAGTTTTATAGTCATCCTTATCGGTGTTATTGTGATTAAGGGAGGGACAAATTCTTCAAGTATGGCTAGGCAGGCCATCGACTCAGGGATTATCCAGTTAATAAGGTTTTAACGAGAGCAAATAAGGTATTGGTGGCTTTATCATCTACTCCTACACCCGGTGCTACTGCGTCTACTTATATTACTGCTCTTGGTTCTAGTATTGGTTGAAATAGGTGGTATGCTTTGGCATCTCAACAGGAATTTGAGGCATCACCTAATATCGTTATTGGTACATTACAACTCTTTTCTCATGACATGTATTGTCTGCTTGATCCGGGGTTTATTTTTTCTTATGTGACCCCATTTATGGCTGTATGTATTGGTTTTGATCTTGAGGTTATTTTAGATTCTTTTTCTTTTTCTACCCCGATAGGTGACTCAGTTATTGCTAAGAGAGTCTATAGTAGATGTGTGGTATCTGTTGGTGGTAAACGGACTTTGGTAGATTTATTTTAACTTGATATAGTGGATTTTGATGTTATTCTAGGGATGGATTGGTTATACTCTTGTTATGCGTCCTTGGATTGTCGTCCTATAAGGTTGTCTTTAGGTTATCGGTGAATCAATTATAGAGTGGGAGGGTGGTTCCCTAGCTCCTAGGGGTAGGTTTATTTCTTATCTTAGATATTAGAGGTTAATCTCTAAAGGTTGTTTTATCACTTGGTCTGGATTAAAGACTCTAACTCGGAAGGTCCTTCTTTATAGTTAGTTCCGATGGTAAATGAGTTTCTTGATGTCTTTTTGGATGATCTTCCTGGTGTTCGTCTGGACAGGAAACTAGAGTTTGGTATTGACTTGGTTCCAGACACTAGTCTAATATCTATTCTTCCTTATAGAGTGGCTCCAACTGAGTTAAGAGAACTCAAGGAGCAACTTAAGGATCTTCTGGATAAGGGCTTTATTCATCTTAGTGTATCCTCGTCGGGTGCACCGGTGCTGTTCGTGCGTAAGAAAAATGGTTCCCTTCAGATGTGCATTGACTATAGATAGTTGAATAAGGTGACGGTCAAGCACAAGTATCCTCTCCTAAGAATAGATGATCTATTTGATTAGTTATAAGGTTCCAAGTTCTTTTCTAAGATAGATCTTTGGTCTGGGTATCATCACCTAAATATTAGGAAGGTGGATATCTCTAAGACGACTGTTCGTACTCAATATGGGCACTTCATGTTTTTGGTAATGTCGTTTGGATTGACTAATGCCCTGGCGATATTTATGGATTTGATGAATAGGGTTTTCAGGCAGTTCTTGGATGTCTTCTTCATTATGTTTACTGATGATATTCTAGTTTATTCTAAAAGTGAGGTGGATTATGCTAATCACCTTCGTGTGGTATTACAGAGCTTGAAGGAACAATAGTTGTATGCCAAGTTCTCCAAGTATGAATTTTGGTTAAACATTGTGACTTTTTATTGGTCATATTATATATAGTGAGGGGGATCATGGTGGATCTGCAAATGGTTGTTGATGTTAAGAGGTGGCCTAGACCCACGACTCTAACCAACATTCGAAGCTTTTTGGGCTTGGCTAGGTATTATAGAGGGTTTATGAAAGGCTTTTCATTGATAGCTGCCCCTTTGACTAAGTTGACTCAGAAGAAGGTGAATTTTTCTTTATGCTTATGAAGGAAGTTTTAAGAAGTTGAAAGATAAGCTGACTTCCGCTCCAATTCTAACTTTACCGGAAGGAAATGATGGGTTCGTGGTCTATTGTGATACATCTTGATTAGGTATTGGTTGTGTTTTGATGCAACATGAAAAGGTTATTGCCTATGCGTCCAGGCCATTGAAGGTACATGAGAGGAACTATCCTACTCATGATTTAGAGCTGTTGGCGGTTGTTTTTGCTTTGAAGATATAGTGGCATTATTTGTATGATGTACATGCGGACATCTTTTCTAATCATAAAATTCTACAGTATGTGTTCACTCAGAAGGAGCTCAACCTCAGGCAGAGGAGATGGCTTGAGCTTCTCAAGGACTGTGATATGAATCTTCTCTATCACCCAGACTTATAAATCTTCCCTTTATATGACTTGTTCTTTACTGTGTTTCTGATCTTTTCATTGTGTATGCATCTGTAATGACTTATATTCATTGAGGTTGTATCTCTTGTGTTCATTGAGGTTGGTACCAATTATTTTTTTGATATTTAGTGAACAAAAAATAAAGACAAACAAGCATAAAAAAAAGTTGTATGCCACACTAATGATCGGGTGGATTATACCATGAAAAATTGATATTAATAGGATGGTCAGTAATAAAATTGTTTGGACATGTCTTTTTTGGTTCCCTGAGTAGATATATCAATTTTTTTTTTAAAATACCATTTCACTATGTACACAAGAACAAAGAGATTCTAGAGAAAGAATAAGGCAAAATCAGAGGCTACAACACTTTCAGTTTTTCCACCTACAAGTTTATGGATATCCAAGATAAGACAATGAGTTATAATTTTCCACAAAGCATCAATTTAATGTTTATTATTACCATTCTGCTTGCATCCGAGATCATAAGTCATATTGTTTCTACTTTTTCAGAAGTATCAATTTTTTGATAGCCTTCCCTTATGCTATATTTCTGAAGGAATCATAAGCGTCCATAATAATGTTGTTATTGTTTGTTATGAAATGATAGTCTTTAGATGCTACAACTAATCTATTATTACAAGAAAGGAAAGAAAATATTTGCTTATTGCTCTCAAACTTACAATTAGTTAAAGTGATGATAATGATTTTTTAAAAAAATTTGCTTCTGTTGATATATTTATGAAAAGAAAAAGTATCTTTTTTAAGATCAGAATAATTAATTCTTAAAGCACATTTATTTCTAAACAGCTTTTATTGCCCGAGAGTGAATTGAAGCTGACAGACTTAGTGGATATAGGTGAAGAAAGTAATACGAAGAGAGCATATCAGAGAGCGTTACGTTGTATACATCTAGATAAGCTCCAACAAAAAATTATCGCAGCTCATCGAAATGCATCAGAGATATTTTACTTGATACTCTGCATGTACCTTACAATTTTGGTGTGTAGTACATGTAAGTTTTTTTAAAGTGAAAAGTGGTTGTTGTATTTTCCATAATTCTATTTTGGCCATGCTATTAAATAACAGTATGTTAATGAGCCTAAATACTTTTACTTATATTGTTGAACTGTAAAAGTGCTACGTTTGTTTGATGTAGGAAGCTTGAGATCATTGATTCACTTGATCCTATGTAAAATTTACATGTGAAACATGGTATCAAAGAGGCACGATCTCGAAAAACTCTATTCATTTGTATACATATCAGATAAATATGTCATACATATCCACTACATGCAACATACCAAAATGTATTTTTTTTATAATCATAATAGAAAATGAAGTCTGGCATTTGGGGATGGTCATTGGAGCGAGCACTGGCATGCGACTCAAGAAAAGAGATAAAATAATGTATTTACCAAAAATAGTCATAAAACATATCCAAAATAATTATATATACATATATAGGATGCCGAAATAGGGATAAGGGCCATGAACATGAGAGTTTAAATCATTATCCTGAACTGTGTAGCTCGCTTCGTCCTAAAGGTACCCATGGGCTATATGGGCCCAGTTCCCCCTACTGGAAGGCCCCTAGTGCATGTTAGCCTCACAGATCAAGGAAAGGCTAAAGGAACCAAGGCGATATCCATCCAAATTATAGTGTGTTTCCAGACACATGGTCATATAGACCCCCACACCAACAAACTTAGTTTCCAGTGCTGGTCCCCCCCGAACTACACCTTCATGGTCAGCTACACAATTTTGTTTAAGTCCAAATTAAAATAGTTTTCACATAAACCCAACCATTAATTGATGAGTCTTATTAAGGCATTTTCCAATATGGTATCGTTATACTAATATGCTTACAAGCTAATTCAATTATGCCAAACTAGTTAATTTAACCATTTGACTCCCAAGCTCTATTTAAAATCAAAAACTATGGCCACCAAGGGAATTTCAAAAATTATTGTTATCCATTTATCCTTTAATGCAATTCAATGTTTTCAAATGGCAAGTTAAACTATGTGTATATTCATATTAAAAACCAATTTTGTAAAGTGATTGAGGTTAATGCAATTGTCAAGCCAAGATTTCATCAATTTTGGGAAATGCATGTCCACCGAGTTCAACCATTATAATCATGCACCAATTCAGTACCAAAACCATCAACTTAAAGCATGAATAAGACATTTAAATATGGGGAAAATAATTCAAGTAATAATCAATCAAAAGCCCTCAACCCAATTTCAAACCCATCAATTAAAATCACTTAAATAATGATTAAATAAATGCCGCAATATAAAATTCATGTTAAGAATGGGAAATATGCCTTATTTGAAGAGAAACCCTTTAAAAATAGCAAGAAAAGAAGCCACAAGCTTGAACCCTAACCTCAGTGCCCTTCAACCTTAGTTTTGAAATGAAGAATGACCTTTTCTGAGAGAATACAAAAGTTTAAAAGCTTAGAAAAAGGTTATGTAAAGATTGAACGGTTTATAGGACGTAAAAGGACCAAAATAACCTTAATACACTTTTAAAATGAGCTTTTATAGATGAAGGAAGGAAGGTTTGTAGAGAAAATCCCAAGGTGAAACCCCAGCTTCACAGCGCAAAGCCCATAGTGAAGCACCAACATTGCCTTGCGCTGCCCGTCGCGCACCTGGATAGTGCCTCACTAAAATACCTATAACTTTTTACTCCAAACTCGAATTGACTAACGGCTAGTGGCATTGGAAACAAAACTCGAAGGGATTTAATTTGGTGTATAGTAGGCCACTCAACTCGTTATATTCTATGAGTAATAGTCATTAAAAATTGATGCAAGTATAATTGTACACTAAAACTCAATAGGTAGGAAAGTTCTCAACTCTACTTTGAGTTAGGGGATTTTTTTGATGTCAATTAATATCGAAAGTTGTTCCCATACTAAATAATTGATCATCATATTTATATTTAGATACAAATCTTTCGATTTGGGTCTATATGTATAATAAGGATGAGTGGGAATTCTAGCTCGAAAACGTGGGGAATTACATTATCTCCCCCTTGGAATTATTCTTTCTCAAATAATGGATAGGAACCTTTTAAATCTCTAGAAATATGGAGTAAAGGATGTAAGTTTACATTAGGAATCCCCTCTCAACAAAACATACATAGACATCAAAAGATCTTCACGACAACACCAAGTAAATCGAGTAAGCATGAATCATGAGATAATGAGATTTAGCAAAGACATGATATAGGACATGAGTTTATGGAACATGATCATTTCATGTAAGGTATTAATTTCCTAAAAATTACCAGCCTGATTAAGATTTGACACAAGACATGATATAAGATTTATGGTGGGACATAAGAGTAGAAACATTCTCCACCTCTAATAATATGTCTAACAACCCTTAAATATAGCAATACTTCGCAACTATAAATTCAGCTACAAATACGATACTTCACCATTTCAATCTTATAATCTCCTACAAAATACATAACTATAAAAGCTTATATCTGACTGTACCTACTTCCATGTTAAAGCCTATCTCAAAGTTAAAAGGTGCTAGCTTAAACTGTGGGACCTTATACTCTACATCTCTCTAGGGATACCACCTCATCCCATCCCTATAATCAAACAACATCATTTCTTAATCAAGGAGTACCAACCATATAACCCAATGGTTTGCGTATCCATCAATCACAACATTCCAGCCTATTTTTAATACACCAACTTTATGGATCTCCCTATCAAAACCAACCACTTCAATTACTTTCACAAAGTTTTTCATGATATATCACCTTCCTAACTATTTCTCATAACAAAAGTTCATCCCACTACTCCCATTTCATCTATAACCTTAGCTCAGGTTGTTACACCCAAAATTTTCACAATAAAGAACATCTGCTCTCTTATCTAAAATATTATGATACTTCCATAAACACTATCATCCTAATATAAGGAGGAGAATATAGGGACTGGAGTACAAGCTTCATGAATAGGAGTGACACTATTCGATTATAACTTATATTTACTACAGTAGTCAAGGTAGAGCCTGTAATGTAAGATACTATCTGTAATGACCCTTTAGGTAATTTCTCGTGATTCTACTTATTTTTGTCGTTAGAGATTTTTCATATCTATTCTAAGTAGTTTATGACTTGCTGGAACTAATAGTTCCATTACCGGGCAGTTCGTTGGGTTTTTAGAACCATTTACCTATTTAGAAGTCTTCGATGGTTCTAAATGACCATCGAGCAAAAACCTTAGTAAAATGATACCAAATATAAATTATTACTGTGTCAATAGCTTTAGAATATTGATTTTAGGTGGTGTAGACATTTGATTTGGTTCCTACTACACCCAAACTCATTTCGACCTATTGGTTAAAAAGTTGATAAATTGGAAATTTGGGTGTGGGCCTCATATTTGGTCTAAACTACCTCGAACGGAAAATATAATTTCATCAATGCATCCAAAATATCAAAATCAGTGTGGTTGCATATTTTGTTTGCTCATATTGGATTCCGGATTCATCTTGAGGAATTAGCCAAAACTTGGAATATATTCCAAGTTTCAGCTATTGTCTGGTGCAAAAAAAGGTAACGTGATCACAGAGGATGTATTATGATTGTATTACATGATCATGACCTACATTCTTACGATCGCATGAATTGATGCTCGGGAAGGAATATTTAAATGCCCTTTTTGTCGAGAATTGGCCATTTATTTCCTTGAGTCTCATAAACCCTAATAGAGTGTGTTGTCCATAATTTGAGTCTTGGGTATTGATTGGGAGCTTGAATAACTAATATAATATTAACAATGAATATAAGGTATGAATCCTTCATTTATAGTACTGAATTCTTAATTATGTGACCCAGAACCCCAAATAGCTTGAGGCTTGATTTTAGCCTAAATATGCTTGATTTGCACCAATTTCTTGAGAGTTATAACTCCCTAATGGTATTTTAACAATTAGTTGGCCTCGAAAAATCATTTTACTTAAGTGGGACCTACTTGGGTGTTTTGGTGTCGTTTTACACCTGAAGCATAATGGTGCAATATGGGTATTGATATTGTCGTAAAAATGCATAGATTGTGTTTTTTATATCTTGGCTCCTTGAAGAATCTTCGAGGAAATAAAAAACAAAGGTTATCAGTCTGTGAGCTATATTTGGATTAGAGGTAGGCTAGGCTTACTTCTTGTTAGATTGAGCTTTATTATAGTATGAATTTGATATCTTGATTAGATTGGGAGGGGTTTTAGGTGTTGGAATGGTAGGTGACAATGTTTGGGATTAGTTGAACCACTTAGGCTATTGAACTTATAAAGTGTGATACTTGGCTTACAGTCTAGAACCTTGGTTAGTTGGACTTGTTATCTCATGAATAATACAAGAATACTCTAGTTGTTCTAGTTAGATGGGAGTCACCCTATCACTCATATTAAAGAGTAAGTCAACCTTAGTTGTGTTGTGGAAATTGGCCTAGTAGCTTTGGATGAATTAAGCATAATACTTGATGAAGAATTGTATCGTAGAACTAGTGTGGATTGATAAATCTCTAAGAAGTGACTTAGATGGCTTAAGTTAGTCTTGGGTAGAAGTTATACTTGAAGAGAAAATTTGGGTTATTAGAAGCGGAATTTGACCCGCCTTAAGCTTGGACTATGTAGTTTCATTAGTGACCTAGATACTTGTTAAATGCATAAAATGTGCCTTTGGTAATATGATGACTAACCCCGGTAAATGGTTTATTCATGATGTTGGTATTGTTAGTGATGTGCATGATTGGTTGCTAGATTATTGGTAATGATTGGTTAGTAATGAAATGCCTTATAGATTGAATCCATGACTATGCTATCACTTAAATCATTGACTAAATTACCATGTGGGTCTTGGATTATGTTATTACTCATATTATGTTCAAGCCTAGTGAATAAAATAATATTTGTGCTAAAAGTCCTCTTGTGCTAATAATATGAATCATGCTAATAAAGAGAGACTCTAGAAGGTATAAATCATGGCTTTGTGTTTGACCATGCTAATGATCTTGTTAAGCCCGGTAATGCATTGAGTGCCCATACCATATAAATATACTTGTTTATGCAACTGTTAATATATTGTGTTACTAATGAATGATGAGGTATGATGTTATGTCTTTCCTTCTTTTTCACTCTATCCCTCATAGGGGTTGCATTTATTATTGATTGGATTGCTTATATATGTATTGATGCTATGATGATGCTCGGTAATTCTGGAGAATATATTGATGTTATGATGATGCCCATTAAGTTTGGATGATATATTGATGTTATGATGATCCCCAGTAAGTTCGGAGGATATATTGACGTTATGATGATGCCCAATAATTTTGGAGGATATATTGATGTTATGATAATGCTCGGAAAGTTCAGAGGATGTATTGATATTATGATGATGCCCGGTAAATCCAGAGCATATATTGATGATATGTATGGTAAGTATATATGTTTCTGTGTGGATGGTCTTTATATGATTACATTTGTATGTGCTTTGAGGATGTGATGTTATTCGTAGTATTGTTGGTTAAGTTCTTTAGTGCTAATCACTTGCTAAGAGGTGTAACCAATGTTAGTGATAAATAGCAAGTAAGAGTAGAATATGCTGAATAATGAGTTAAAATTAGTTGGAACGTAGAACCTTTTGTATAATTAAGAACTCACCTAGTGTGCATATTTTATATTAAAATAGATGGATTAATTAAGGAATATTGCATATTAGAATGAGCTCTATGGTAACTAGTTGTCTACTAAGTGGCCATTTTTCTTGACGACTAAGAGTCTAGAGTACTAATTAATGAACCTTGTTTAGTTGAAATATGGTGACTAGTAATTGTGGTTGTTACGTGGTAAATGATGATAATAGGTGAGAATTAGTGATGATTAATGATATTGATGACTAAGTTATGATGTCGATTAGCTATTAAGTAAGAATTTGTGTATTAATGATGTTATATAATAAAAGACAATAACAGTTAGATGAATAAGTATTTGAATAGTGATTAGTCATCGTTTGCTAGATGGTGTCTAGTGCAATTTTGATAGCTAGAATTGTGCTTTGTCTAAATGGCATCTATGGTCTAGTAGTAAAGCTCGAATAAATGTTGGATGTTAGTTATTTAGTGAATAATGGTTAGATGCCATCCCATTAATAAGAATTATCTAAAGAATCTATTAGGCTAATAATTAGAGGCCATATAATGACTAGAAAATCAGTGAGTTATTAATGATCATTGTTTAGCTAATAATGAGTAAGTAAAGTCTATTAATGAGATAGACATATATATGGTGATATGAGTATGGATATTAGTATCTTGGTATACGTTATTTAATTCCGGTAGTAGTTGATGATTATAATTGTTTGCAAATGGCTATTGATGGGAAATATGGATAGCCTTAGAATATGAGAACTGGATTATATATCTATTAACATTGATGATTTGATCTTTAGGTGTACTCTCTGGTTGTATGGGATGCCATGATGGGTTCTTTACCTTATGTTCTTTTGGGTGTACTACCCGGTGGTATGTGATGCCGTGGTGAACTCTTTTACTTTATATTCTAATGAATATATATGCACCAAGTTGGTATTTATGCGATTTTAATTGTATTAGTGTCGCTTTATGATTTTGGATCAATTACTCTTTATATATGATATTATTGGCATGTATTAATATGATATGTCATATTATCATTCTAGTTAATCATTTATTCTATACAGTGATGATGAAGATGACTCAGGGTCAATTCTGTACCTTGACTTAGAGATATTATCTTGCTTTATATCATCTTTCTATCATAATTTAGCTCAGTCGGCTAATGATGCCTACTGAGTACCTATTGGTTTGGTACTCATACTACACTTCTGTACCTTTTTAGTGCAAACCCGAGTACTAGTTGCCCCTACTGAGTTGAGTTCATCTAATGTTGATCTACCAGAGATAGGGTGAGCTTTTGGAGTTTTGAGTTGCCTATTTTCCTCTATCCTTGTTCAGTCTTTTGTATTTGAGAGGGATGTATTGACTATTTTAGACTTATGAGTTGTATTTTCTATTATCAAACTTAGGTTCTCTTGTACTAATATTACCAGCTCATGGGATTGGTATCCGTATTTTTATTATCTTCTCTTAATGGAAAACTATTGATTATGATTGTGTTTGTGTATTTAGGACCAGTGGGAAATTTTACAGAAGTAACCCATTGCCTTAGCACTGGGTTATGGTGTATGCTTACCTATTGGTGGGTTTTAGTAAGTTCCATCATAACTCATTAATTGGGTTGTGACAAATTGGTATCAGAGCCTAGGTTTCACCGATGTTGTCAGTACAAGAGTAAGTGTCTAATAGAGTCCTGCAGATCGGAGCGTTGATGTTTGTTTCCTATCTTTGAGAGGCTATGGTACATTCTTAGAAGTCCTTTACTTCTTTCACTCATTTCATGCTAAGAGTCTGAGTTGGTTTGTAGGATATTTTCTTGACTTTACTCTTTCACAAATGCCCAGGACACGTGCTACAACTATACGTTATGAGGGTCTCGAGACTGAGCCTAGGGATCCTACTCTTGTTTGAGGAGAACCATATGATATGCCCCCAGTTAGGTACAAGGATGGGCCATCTCCTCCAAAACTTATCCCTACACCTAAGCCAGAGATTTCTCTGCCACAACCAGTAGTAAGCTAGGGACCAGTCTAGGCTCCATCAGGTTATATTCCCTCTTCTTTGTTTAGAGACGCCTTGATTCAGCTATTGGGTATTATTGGTGGTGTGCCATTTGATGGTGCACAGACTACTGGGGTTGGAGTGTATCCTATAGCTACAGCTCCTGGAGTTAAGGTTTTTCTTATGTCGGTAGTTTTTCAGCTGATTTTCACTCAACCAGTTGTGACCCAGCCTTCTATATCTACTGAGGAGCAGAAGAGGATGGGTAGATTTTTGAGGTTGCTTTGCCTAGTTTGTTTAGTGCTCCTAGAGAGAATGCATTTGAGTTTCTTACTGCTTTTAAGGATAGGCTTCATGGTTTAGGCCTTGTTGAGACTCGTGGTGTGGATTATACCATATTTTTGTTGGATTAGTCTGTTCGACACTGGTGGAGAGGATTTTTTAGTTCTAGGCTAGCTGGATCTTCTGCCCTGTCATGGGCTTAGTTCTATGACATATTCTTGGAGAAGTATATGCTGCGCAGCCTTAGAGATTGATCGAGGGATCAATTCACCAAATTGGAGTAGGGTTCTATAACAGTCGCCAAGTATGAGGCCCATTTCCATGAGTTGGCCAGGCATGCGACTTCTATTTTGGATACTGTGTATGAGAGAGTTCACTATATTATGAGAGGACTGAGAGTCCTTGTTGAGATAGCTACTCAAAGTCTAGTTACTGTGGGTAGGACCTTTGCTGAGGTTTTAGATCATGCTAGAGTAACAGAGGAAATACATCATGAGGGTCGTGATAAGAGGTCTAAGTACCAGGACAAACTTGGTAGGATTCATAGAAGTTCTCAATTCAGAGGTGGTTGTTCTCATATTGGGTATCCTCCATGTCCATATTTTGAGCGTCAAAGTCAGACTAGTCGACCAGTTCAGGAAGCTCTTCTGACTACTGATGGAGGTTATTTTAGTTCTAGTGGTTGCCCTGGTAAGGGAGGTGGTCAGTGTTTGAGAGGTTCGTCTACACGTCATGCTAGACGTGGTGGTTTCTCTGGTTCAGTAGGATCTACGAGTTCTAATTTTGCTCGTGACTCTTGTTTTACTAGTGGTTTTCCTGTCATTTTTTGCGAGATTCCCTTAGTGGTGGAGCAATTATTGTTTCAGACCAGGGTGCTACTCCTATAAGGGCAGTTTATCCCTTAGGTAGAGGTAGTTTGCGAGGTTATAGGGGTAGTTATCAGGGTGCTTGAGGTGGTACTCAGGCAGAAAGGATAGGAGGTGGGTCAGGTTCCCATCAAGGTGGCAGGTGTGGCCAGTTATATGCAGTACCTGCTAGACCCGAGGTTGAGACTTTGGATGCTATAGTTACAGGTACGATTTTGGTGTGCCACAAGTTGGACCTTGCTTTATTTGATCCCAAATCCACTTATTCTTATATATATGCTTATTATGAACCACAGTTGGACTTGACTAGTGACTTATTATCTATGCCATTACGCGTATCTACTCCCATAGGTGATTCTTTAGTATTGGATAGAGTATTCATATCATGTGTTGTGACTGTTAGTGATGTTGATACTTATACTGATCTTATTATTTTGGATATGCTGGATTTTGATATGATTCTGTGCATGGACTGGTTATCCCACTATCATGCAATCATGGATTAGTTCGCTAAGATTGTTACCTTAGCAATGTCGGGCGTACCCCTTGTCGTGTGGAAGGGGCGATTATCCGCGAGCTGACGGGGATTATTTTTTATGTTTCTACTAGAAGACTTATATAGAGCGGTTGTGAGTTTTATCTTATGGTACCCAACCTATTTCTATGGCACCTTACCGTATGGGTCCTACCGAGCTTAAGTATCTAAATTCTTAGCTTCAATATCTTGGTAAGGGTTTCATTAGACCTAGTGTGTCCCCATAGAGAGCTCTTGCATTGTTTGTAAAGAAGAAAGATGTCTCCATATGTATATGTATTGATTATAGGCCGCTTAATAAGTTGATGGTGAATAACAATTATCCTATGCCTCGCATTGATGATATGTTCGATCAACTTCAGGGTATAGTCGTGTTTCCTAAGATTACTTTGAGGTCTGGTTATCATCACCTGAGGATTCGGGCCGAGGATATCCTGAAGATATCTTGTAGGACCCGTTACGGTCATTATGAGTTCTTGGTGATTTCTTTCGGGCTGACTAACACCCTAGATGCATTCATGGATTTTATCAACTGTGTGTTTAGACCCTATCTAGAATCCTTCATTATCGGATTCATTCATGATATTTTTGTGTATTTGAGGAGTGAGAGGAGTATGAGCAACATTTGAGGATTGTGCTCTAGACCTTGTGAGATCATGTGCTTCTTTCCAAGTTCTCTAAGGTGTGATTTTTGTCTTGAGTTAGTGTAATTCGTTGGAAATGTGGTATATAAGGCAAGTATCATGGTGGACCCGGCTAAGATTACGATGATTCGTGAACTCTAGCCGTAAAACTCCCAAGATAAGTTTTGAAGAGAAGAATAACCCCTTTCAAGTGATTACAGATAATTTAAGAATAAAAAATGGGTAAAGAGAGGGTGGGACAATTTATAGGGCATGAAATGAACCAAGTACCCTTAAAAATATTTAAAAACATCGACCCATCAACGAAATAAAAAGGGGTTGCGATGCAGAACCTGACGCAGAGGCCAAGCCTCACAGCACGGGGCCCATCACGAGGCTCCCCCTTTTGCGGTACAATGCCTTACGCAGAGGTGAGGTAGTGAGCCCTCATGGGTCCCCTCAAGGCATGGGGCTATTTTGAATAGCCCCCCTTACGTCGGCTGACCTATTTTTCATGCCCACTTCTCCATTGCATTAGAACCATCCTGGGTGTTCTATACTAGATCTAAGAGTCATGTAGACTTATTTTAAACTTAATTCAGAATGCCTAAACACCTGGGGAGTTACAAATTCATTGCTCCAACACTAGTGATACAAGTGTGTTCAGGATTATAACACTTTTGAGTATTTTTGAAAACTAGTCACTAAACGGCCCTTTTGTCATTTTGTCTATTATTGTAATGTTTCATAAATAGAACATCATAGAATTTATTTCTTTGGTTGTTTTAAGATATTGAAGAATGCTTTTCTTGTGAGAGAGAGAGCTCCCAAACCGAAACTAGGGCTTAGACAAGTGAGGTTTCGCTTGTGTTTGCATTTGATTGGAAACTTGGGTGCTTGAGTTATGATCCCTTCTCTTGTGTCTTTGTAAGAGTTAGGTGATTGAAGCGTGTAGTGTTAAGGATCAAAGACCTTAACATGTTCTTGGGTTCTTAAGATTATATCTTCATTTGTCTATTTATCTATCTTTATCTTATTGTAATCTTGTATTTTGTGTAATTTTTGTTTCTTGTAAAATCAAGCCGTGTCCCTTGTTGTTATCATATTGTGTTGTTCATCTTCTTATTGTTTCTACAATAGTTTGGTTGGATGATTTGTTGTGATAAACACCTTGAAATCCCTTCTTTCTTGTTCTATTTAGTGAATCCGAGAGTAGTCTCCTAAAAGGTCCTTAACTTATTGAGTTTGTGGACTGTTTTGGGAGTGTGTTTGTGTCTTCTTTGGTGTATTTTTGTATCAACTAGTCTTCGTATTTGCATCATAATTATCCACTCAAACTTATAATAAGTTATCAATCTAGGTTCTTTCACACATTATATCGTGCCTACTAATTCACTCCTATAAATCTTGCATCACTATCACCGAGCTAACATTCTTATCACCACAATCAGCATCTAAAGTTCAAACTTAGTGTCTAGCACTAATCAGGTACTACTGATGAAATATCCTGCATAACATACTAGTCCATCTAATAGAGACATCAACCTAAATTCCTTATTCCATTTACTACGTCCTACAAGTGCATCTTCTCCACAATATTACTACACCTTAAAATTTCCTGCATATCTTCTCACCTACTAAACTATCTTATAACTACTGGATGAAAATCATGAGACCCTCAGTGTAGTAAAACCACATAGTAAGGATAGTCGATCTTAATCTTATAACTTAACTCATTATGGTCTATAGAACATTTACCTCCATCACATCACATCCACCTACCCATGTATTCATCCCAACTACCTTCAAAACTCTATAAATGTCACTAAGTCCCCCTTTCTAAGATTGTTCTCAAGTGAATGCTAAATTTATACATTATTAGACAATCTATCCTCCCATTCACAGCCTATGATTACTTTTACTACTAGAATAGCTAGTTATCATGAACTTCTTTCCTATTTAAAATAACGACATAAATATTTTTACTAACCACTCTCTTTCTATCAACTACCATAAGTTTGCTAATTTTTGGTCCACCTTAAAAATACCTTAAGGACATAACACCCCCAACACTCACATAAAGGTTTCATAATTACAACTATTCTTTTCCACTAAAAAGTTACCCTCACTTTGACTTCTAAACACATGACTTCATATTACTAATCTTGGGATTATCTTACTACTCATAGGTCATAACACCACAATTCCTAGTACCTCTAGAATGGAAATGCTATCCTACATTCAGATACATATCTTTCTCCATAGGTGACATATATGCAAAAATGTTTTAAAGGGGTCAAAATACATATATTACCTCAAGCTGAAACACACGATTTATGAAGATAAAGTTATACAACTTAATCCATACACCTTGATGCACTCATGGACTCCTTTCGAGTACTTGTGCTGTTTCATAACCTTTTTGATAACTTAATCAAAAAGGACCACACTATTAGGAATATAAAATCTTGCACTTGTATCGACTCAATAATGAGACATAGCCAACCAAGATTAGAGCAAGGAAGGAATTTGAATAACTTTCATACGGACAACACTTAGCATAATCTAGAGTATGAAAGAATGAGAAAGATTTTCTAAATGCCTCGTAGCCTCCCCCTTATAAGTGTGGCGTGCTACACATCCATAAAAGGGACTCTACTTGATAAGGTTTTATGGACACCCAGCGGCCCTAAATCGTTCTCTGATACTAAGCTTGTCACGACCCAAACTCGGGCCTGGCCGTGATGGGCAATCTCAAGCCCACCATGGGCAGGAGACAACCCCCTTAGCCTTACCTTAATAGCACATAAAGATAAATGGAAAAAGCTACCAAAATTGTAATACGAAGGATAGAAAGGTCAAATGAAAATTCTAAGAATTAAAATAAACAACCAACCCAATACTTATACACAAAAACCTCTAGACTAAGAATGCCAAACTAAGTCGGGACATGCCCTCGACTATGATAATATGAATCCAAAAATACTAAGACATTAACGAAATTGATGAAATGATAAGGTTGATAACGCTCAAACTACAGCTCTCGTAAGAGTGTAAGCGGTCATTGTCAAATATAGAACCCAACTGGGTTGGGTATCGATCCCACAGGGAATAGCCGGTCAATAAATAAGCAAAGATTATTAGACTTTTGGTGCAAGTCTCGTTAAAAAAGGGGGGGATTTTAATGTGCAAATAATGTAAACAAAATAGTAAGGTAAAAACAGAAATAGCAAAGTAAACAGAAAGAGTGTTTAGTAAGATGTTTAACCTATGAGAATTGAGAGTTGGGGTTATGTCCACCTTATGAGTTATACGTTTCTATTGGCTATGAGTTATGCGGAATTCAGACATGCATGTGCTTATAGAGAATTGTATTCTATGATAAATCCAAGCGTCTTTCGACCTAACAAGGACTATTTCACTTTAACTCTTTCGAGCTTAAAGCGTATCTAACGGTACAAATTCTCCAAGATGTTAATCCAGTTACGGCACTAACTTTTTAATAGGGGTCGGTGCCCTATTACCTTGACATTATCTCTTTTCCAGACATATAACTTTTCTTTCGAACAAGTTAATGCTATACTGGCGTATTCTATGCGTTTGCAACCACAAGAATTTGCATTAAGATGAAGAGAATAATGATATAAGCAGCATACGTGTCACAAATTCACAAACTCATAGCAATAGATAGTATCTCATACGGCTTCTATAACCCCAACAGAGAAGTTTAGCTACTCATGAGTGCGATGGAAATCACAAAAGACATTATCATTATACCACAATAAAGATCTCACGTGTAGTATGGTGTGGTATGGCTTTAGGCGTGAATTCCTTATAGAATAGCTTTTCTCTCGTTGTGGAAATTAAGAATTGAATAGATGAAGATAATAAGAATTGAAAGTGTTGAAAAGATTAAAATTGTTCGGATAGTAGAGGAATGAATTAGAAGTAGAATGTCTAAAAATCTCTAGCAAAATAGGGTATTTATAACACCCATATCCTATTCCTACTAAGCTACTACATTACTTAACCCAATCCTACTAGGTTACTGCATCATTCTCCTAATCCTAATAAGTTACTGCTAGTCCCCAAAGTCTTTAGAATTGTTGTTTTTGCCCGGGACAAGTTTCCTATGCGTCACTTTTGGTCCTTGGCGTCCAAGCTTTCCCTTCCTTCTTTCGTGAAGCTTCCTTTGGCGTCAAGTTATCCATAAAATGCTGAAATCTGCATCATTTATACCTGAAAACTTGCTAATCACGTTTGTTAACTCAATTACAGGAAAAAGGACTAAAAGTGCATGAATTATATATTTTGTCCTCAAAACTTAGCTAAAATATGGGTAAATTATAGTACTTTAGGCGTGTAAATACGCCTATCATCAAAGGCCTTTCGAAAGATGTAGGTTCATCGCTTCAAAACAACTCAACAGATGTAACAAACCACTTAACACTGCACAAGAGTAACAAAAATATCCTCTGAACCTACATTATGAAATAATCTAGCGTTCGGGGATGACCAGTGGGGTGAGCACTGATATGTGACTCAGTAGAAAGGGATAAAATAATGCATTTACCAAAACTAGTGATAAAACACATGCACAATAATTATATTTACATATATTGGATGTTGGGATAGGGACAAGGGCTATGAACATGAGAGTTTAGATCATTATCCTGAATTGTACAGCTCGCTCCATCCTAAAGGTACCCATGGGCTATATGGGTCCTGCTGCACCTACTGAAAGGTCTCCAGTACGTGTTATCCAGTCTTCTTACAAGCTAATTCAATTATGGAAAACCAGTCCATTTAACCATTAGACTCCCAAGTTCTATTTAAAATTCAAAGGGCATTCCAAAAATTATTGTTAATTATTTACCTTTAATTTAATGCAATATTATCAAACGACAAGTTAAAATATGTGTATATTTATATTTAAAACTAAGACTGTAAAGTGGGTTGAGGTTGATGTCATTATCAAGCAGAGATTTCATCAATTTGGGGAAAACTATGTCCCCTATTCCAACCATTATAATTATGTACCAATTCAGTCCCAAGACCATCAATTTAAAGCATGAAAAAGACATTTAACATGGGGAAAACTATTCAAGTAATAATCAATCAAAAGTCCTCAACCCAATTAAAACCCATTGATGAGTGGTAAATTTATCACTCATAAACATCAAAATTTATGCACACTGCTATGATTAAATAGAGTAAATAAGGTAAATTTTCCATTTTAATGCATTAATTCCCTTGTTTTGCAGGTTAACAGGTAAATGAAGAAAAACAAGTAAAGTGAGCTGAAAAGAGAACAAAATGGAAAAAGTTAGTGCAAAATCTGAAAATCTAGAGCTGGAATTGACCCTCAGTTACCTCGATCATAGTTTGAAGGTCGCGATCGCAAGAAGTCAAAAATAGTTAAAGTGTCGATCTCCATGGGCTTACCACGATCGTGGGAGCTGCAATCGCGATCAAGCACTGGCGATTGCGATGGAGTGGAAAATAGCCCAGAGTAAGATTCATAATTTCTGATAGCTGGTTCAAATTCTAAAAATGATAAATCCCTTTCAATTTGACATAACTTGGAATTAGAATTTAAGTTTTGGCATTGTAAAAAACCTACTAAATTAAAGGGATTTAATTTAGTGTATGGTAGGACACCAAACTCGTTATATTATAGGATTAATGGTCATTGGAAGTTGACCCAAGTACAATTGTATACTAAAACTCAATATATAGGAAAGTTCTCAACTCAACTTTGAATTAGGGTATTTGTGTCACTTCAATCAATATCCAAATATATCCCCGCACTAAATATTTGATCATCCCACTTATATTTAGATAAAAATATTTAGGTTTGGGTCTATACGTATATGAAGGATGGGTTTGAATTCTAGCCCAAAACTGTGGGGTATTACAATAGCTACCTATTCTACCACTCTTTGATTTCATATGATTGTTAAATCAAAAGTGGAATAACATCAATAGGTAAATGACTAAATATTTAGGTTTCACTTTAGGTGAAAAGTATCATGAAATTTTAAAACTTAACCAAAAAGTGAATAAACTGAAGGTATGTTAAAGGTATCATAGCTGTATAATAGTTGCAAATCTTGTTAGGTTATGCAACTACTAATCGAATGATTTACTTTTACTAATTGTAAGTCTAGACATCATCCAAATACTTGCATACACTTATTAATGGTGTTACACACTTCACTATTTATTTTTAAGAAAGAAAATATAGCTGTGAAGGATTTCAGTTAGATGAATTGCCATGTCCTCATAATTTAGTAGTTGTGTATGAAAAGAATTTTGCGTATAAGGAATACTGCTTCGTATACTATACATGACAATGTTATTGCAAACATATGATTTCGGGATAGCCAATCTTTTTGATTCAGGCACCTGGGATGTACTATTGCATATATCCACTGAGAAAGTATTGTCCCCAATTAAAAAGAGACAAGATAGAATACCACAAAAATCAAGAACAAAACAAGAGAGAATAGAAAATGCAAGCAATTTATCAATTAATGCAACAATTATGGACAAACTGGTCATAATTGTAAGACTTGTATAAATGTTCGCACCAAAAAATAAAGTATCTCACCTATTTTAACATTGAGGATCATACATTTAAAAGTTTTTCAAATTTTAAAAAATAATACATTTTACTTATTATAAATGTTTTCAACATACTTGCTTGAAAACAAAATATACATTTGTCCAGTATTGTTGAGTTCAAGATGCTATTTTGAATATTATTGATTTTCAAATAATTGTTATTATCTTTTATCATATGAATATTTTATGATTATTGTTATATAAGTTGTGAAAATGTGTATACAATTGTATTACAAGGGTTAGTATTATTTGATATATAGAGGTATGTGTCATTTGTATAAGGAGGTAGAGTATTAGCAAGTTATTTGATATGTAGAGATATTATATCGTATTACAAAGATAATTTTGATATGCAAAAATGCCTCTTATATGTGCCTCTAATTCAATATGCAGTGACTTATTATACATATTACAAGATGCTACATAATGCTACTATATAAGAGGCTTATAATATATATTTCAAAAGGAACTACTTCAAAAATATGTTGAATATGTATTATGCTTGAAAATACTTAATTAGATTTGATTTGATTATGTCAAGAAATGAATTATAAGCGTATATATAAATCGAAGGTATATCCATATTGAAGTATTAAAATCTTATTTGTGGTTTAAAATGCTGGTAAAATATGTATGTCAAGAGAATGAATTATAAGGGTATAGATAAATCGAAGGTATATGCATATTAAAAGTATTAAAAATGTATTACAGATTCTTATTAAAAAATAAAAGGCGGGGATTGAAACTGGGGTGAGGTGGTATTACAAATGAATTGATCTGATTATGTCAAGAGGATGAATTATAAATGTATATATAAAGTGAAGGTATATTCATATTAAAGTATTAAATTTTTATTGTGCTTAAACATACTAGTAAGATGTGTATCTTAAGAGAAAGAATTATAAGTGTATAGATAAATCAAAGTTATATGAGTACTAAAAGTAATAAAAATGTATTACAGATCCTTATTAAAAAGGTATTACAAATGTTGATAAGATGCAAATATTAAGAGAATGAATTATAACCATATATATATCAAATGAAGGTATATGTATATCTAAAGTACTAAAACTGTATTACAAATCCTTATAAAAAATTATAAGAAAATTAAGCTGGTTATGTTAAGAGGATGAATTATAAGCATATAGATAAAATGATATATGCATATTAAAAGTATTAAAACTGTATTGTGCTAAAAATTGCTGGTAAAGTGTATATGTCAAGAGGATGAATTATAATCATATTGATAAAACAAAGATATATAAATAATAAAAGTGTTTAAAAACTGTATTATGCTTGAAAGCATTGGTAAAATGTGCATGTCAAGAATAATAATTATCTATCTACTTTACTCACAAGGTTTATGTTAGACCCCGTAATATTTTAACAAATTTATTTTTGACCCTCATGCATGCGTAATGTAATTTTTTGACTTGAGTTATGTTAAGAAATATAAAAAGGGCATTTTGGAAAAGTTTCAAAATTATTGGAAGGGGTTCGAGGCCATTTTGAGACCTTAAAGAAGTAATCCTTTACGATAGTGGCATGCCACACACATAGCATCCGCGATAAGGGCATGACATAGAGGCTAAGCTCTGCAATAGAGGCGTGCCACACCACTATGTATTTTTCATCTAGTTTTTGTTTTTATTCACTTGGGGTAAGGGGATTTTGGTCCTTTTTCCCCTTAAATGACTTATACATATTAAATTGACCCTTTTCCTCCAGTTTTCAAATATCAAACTTTATTCTTTCCTTCTTTAAATCCCAACACAATAAAGCTCAAGTTTTTTTCAGGATATTACTACTCCAGGCTCCAAACTTCGACTTCTTTTCAAGTTCTTCTCTATTTTAGGCATGTTTCTCATTTATTAACTTGAATTTTATATTGTGGTATTTATTTAATCAATATTCATGTATTTTATTGATGTATTTGAAATTGGGTTGAGAGGTTTTGATGGTTATTACTTGAATTGCTTTTTCCATATTTTAAATGGATTATTCATGCTTTAATTGATGGTTTTGACTGGCTTTTGGCAATGGCATTATTTTATACATATCCCTTGAGTTATATGTCAGTTATTGCCCCACTAACTATTCCTAGATACTGCATTATTTTATGATATAGGTTTCGAGGGCTATTCTGTTACCCTATGCAGTGTTAGGTGATGAGGTACGTCTGTGGATCTGTTGTGAAGTGGTGAACTTCCTTCTTTAGAAAGGCCCAGTCATTTCATTAGTTTTTTTACTGCCTTAGTATTTTGGACTCTTTTGTCATAGTCGAGGTCATGTCCCGGCATAGTTTGTTATTCTTGGTTTAGAGGATTTTGTGGATAAGTTTTAGGTTTATTATTTGTTTTGATTCTCAGAATTTTTATTTTGCTATCTATCTTTCTTATTACTATTTGATTGACTTTTGCTGTACTCTTTTATTGTGCTTTAGAGGTCAGGCTAAAGGGGTAGTCTCCGGTCCACGATTGGCTTAAGATACCCATCATGAATAGGCCCTAGTTTGGGTCATGACAATCTTGGTATCAGAGCATAATTTAGGGTCACTGTGTGCCCACAAAGTCGTGTCTGGTAGAGTTACTTTGACAGGTGTGTAGCATGCTACATTTATAAGGGGGGAGGCAACAATACATTTAGGAATGTTTTCCTTTCTTATGTTCTATGTTGGGCTATAGAGTCTAGTTTTCATGAAACTTCTCTAACTCCCCACTTACTCCTATTTCAGATCATGCCTCCATGAAGATCCAATAGTCGTAGAAACTCTGCTAGAACCTCTGTCCCACTTGAGGAAAATGTGGAAGGAAGTTGCCGTGTTTATGTAGTAAAGACCCGGTCTAGGGTCTTTGCTCTGACTATACTACTCCACGTGGGGTTCTATCGCTCCCTAATAGTCGTCCTCAAATTATTCAAACTGGTGATACTTGATGAGTGGTAATTTTACCACTCATCCGCACTCAATATTTATGGACATTACTTTGCTTTGAATGAATAAATGAGATATATTTATGAGCAAATGCACTAATATCCACTCTTTACAGGTATAGAGTCAATAAAATAGAAAGATGTGGAATGGAGATTAAATTAATTAAAAAGGGAGCAGGAAAGTGCAGCTAAAGACTTGGAGAAAAAAGATCTCAGGTACCGCGATCACCGTCCGCTGACCGCGATCGCGACCATCAAGCAAAATTCAATCAACCACGATTGCGGACGTTAACCACAGTCACTGCTAGACTCGCGCGATCGCGGCTTAGAGGAAGAAATCCGACCAAGGGAAAATCTAAAAATACACGTGGCTGATCCTAATTTTGAAAAAAAGCCACAAACCTTAGCATTGTAGGGGGGATTGCATCTTCCCCAGTTTTTTTAGGTTTTAGTTCCTAGATTCATAGCCTCCATTCTTGGAGAAGAAAATATTATATAAATTTTGGGTGAAGAATACATTGGAGACTTCCTAAGTGGGGGATTATCTCACTTTCATTGTTGATTTATGGTAGTGTCAAGTTTGAAGTAACATTCACTTAATCTTCAACAAGTCATTTCAATGAAGATTTTGGGTATGTCTATGCTTATTTATCTTATGGTGTGTAGTTTGCTAAATATTCACTATCTTAGACATAAGGGTTAATGTGAGGTTGACTACACCATAGGTATCATCCTAGAAATAGGGATGCCTAGATTGAGGTTGTGGTTACCAATTGTTGAAAACACCTATTAGGTATTCAAAAGAATTAATAGGTGAAAGTTTGATGTTTAGTTGAAAGACTAGCATCAGAATCTATAACCAAACCTACCTATATTTGGCTTACCAAATTGATGTTAATTGCTAACACCCACATATCAATCTCTTAGTAATGCATAATCCCAAGATCCGTGAATAATTGTCAAAACTCTAGTTATTCGTAGCCCCAAATTTATACTAGAAAAACCCCCAAAAGAAATAGTAGTGTAGATATCTATCTCCCTCATTTTTATCTTCGTGTAACATTGGTTTGAATTTAACTTGTGTCTATTATTTTGAATCAACTTGATTGCCACTCACATTGTTCCTTGTGGATTCGACCCCGACTCCAAAGTTGGGTAAATATATTAACGACGACCACTTTGCACTAAATTAGATGTGTAAGTTGAGTGTTATCAATACTTATTCCCTGTCACCTCAGGGAGATATCTCTAATGTAGAGTTCTGTCATTCTATTCATATGCTTTTCCAACTGGTGACATCACAATCTCATTGGTCTGATCATGTTGGTCTTGCTGTTAGTTCATCTAAGGTCACTCCAATTGGAAAATTTATGAGCTTGAATCACCCAACCGTTACAGGCTCTAAGGTTGAGGAGGATATGGCTTACTAGTAGTATGAGAAGTGGGAAGATATAAGGGGTGATGATGACAAACCAATAGTATGGTATGAGTTTGTAGGTGTTTTTCTTGATCACTTCTTTTCTCAGGAGTTGAAGGAACCTAAGGCTGAAGAGTTTTTGAACTTGAAGTAGGGTAACATGACTGTTAAGGTGTATGCTCTAAAGTTCCAGCAGCTGTCACGTTATGCTCTGGAGTTAGTGTCTAACATATTGGTCCAGAATGATGAAGTTTGATTCTAGATTGTCCCATGATTTGGTATTAGAGTATAAGGCTGTGATACTGAATAATGATACGGACATACCCAGGTTGGTGGTCTATATTCAATAGATGGAGGATAAAAAAAATAAGTAGGTAGAGATGGGAGAGAGACAAAATAGGAAGTTTAGATATTTAGAGCAGGGTGCAAGTCAGTAGGACAATGGGAGGGATAGTAGACAGTGGACTAAGAGGAAGAATTGGGCAAATTTACATTCAATAGCTAGTGCTCCTTATCCTAAGCCTTCTAGTGATCATTGTTTTTAGGCTAGCAGTGGTCATAAGGATTAGGGTTCCCAGTCTCAAGTTAGTGGAGCTCAATCGGCCCTACCTTATCCTCTTTGCTAATTTTGTGGGCAGCTTCACCATGGATATTGTAAGGAGGGGAGGAACTTGTGTTTTAATTGTGGTTAGCCTGGTCATTTGCCAAGAAATTGTTCGATAACTAAAGTTTCCACTAGTGCTAATAAGGTTTTGATCACCACTTTATTGGCTCCTACACTTAAGGCTGCCATCTCAGGCACCTGTTATTGCCAGAATCGTTGCTATGCACTTGCTACTCGTCAAGAATCCAAGTCATTCGTAGACGTTATCACTGGTATGTTACTGCTATTCTCTCATGATATTTATTGTTTGCTTGATCCAGGTTCTATCCTATCTTATGTGACCCTTTATGTGGATGTACACTTTGGTTTTGGTCCTGAAAATATTTCAACCCCTTTTCTATTTCTATGATGGTGGATGATTCTATAATTGCTAGAAAATTTTATCGGGGTTGTGTGGTGTCCATTCATCATAGGGACACATTGGTCTATTTGATAGAACTTGATATAGTGGATTTTGATATAATCTTGGGGATGGATTGGATTCATTTGTGCTATGGTTCTCTTGATTGTAGGACCCAAAATGTCAGTTCCATTTTCTTATCAAACCTATGATAGAATGGGAGGGGAGTTCCTTAGTACTTAAAGGAAAGTTTATTTCCTATCATGGAGCTTAGAAATTAATTTTCAAAGGGTGTCTGTATCATCTAGTTTAGGTAGACTCTAACTCTGCGGGTCTCTCTTTGCAATCTATTCCTATGGTTAATGAAATTCCTGAAGTTTTTCCCGATGATATTCCTAGAATTCCTCTCTATAGGGAGATAGATTTTGGGATTGATCTTCTACCAGATACCTGCCCATTTTTATTCCTCCTTATAGGATGGCTTCAACTGAACTAAAAGAGCAATTAAAGGATCTTTTTGATAAGGGTTTCATCTGTCCTACTGTTTCTCCGTGAGGTGCTCCTGTTCTTTTCATGTGAAAGAAGATGGGTCTTTTTGGATGTGTATAGAATACAGTTAGTTGAATAAGGTGACAATGAAAAATAAGTATCATCTTCCTAGGATTGATGACCTATTTGATCAACTTCAGGAATCTAGGTGTTTCTCTAAGATTGATCTTCGTTTGAGCTACCATCAACTAAATATAGAGAGGTTGATATTCCCAAGACTACTTTTTGGACTGGATACGATGATGTACCATTGTTTTATGACACTTTCGATGCTTTAAATGGTGAAATATGCAAATACTTAGGCCTTTTTAATGTATATGTTGTCTGTTTTGTGTATGTAGCAGGTAAACTAGGTTGGTGGTGACATGGTTCAGAAAAATGATGAAAATGCTCCAGAAAAAGCTAAGTGTTGATTGAGCAATGATTCGTTTAGTCACCTAATGACTCATGGTCCAAGTCGTTATGAGAATAGTGAGTGATTCTGACTTCATGGAGTAAAGTAAAGGCTGACCAAGGATCGGTTGGAGTGAAAATGAGTCGTGGTGAGGAATTGTTCTGAGCACATTAGCCAAAAGTCCTAAAAGTTAACATGTGAAGTTCCAGTGGAAACAAGTGAAGACCTGGAGTCGTTATGACAGACAATGGCTCATAGCGAGGAGTCTTTCAGAGCATGGAGAAAAAGTACTGAAAGCTGAAACTCACTGAAGTGAAAACGAGTCCCACCTAACGACTTGTTTCTTATGATAACGAGTCGTGACCATTAAATACAAAAGAAAGCTACAATAGCAGGCAACGAGTCATTGATAGTCCTCACGATTCGTTGTCATAAGCATGACCACTGGCAACCTAGTTTTCCTATTTTGTTTTGGTTAGGTTTCCTTGAGACTCTATAAATACCATTGAGGTACTTTTGTAATAGTTTACATACTTTGACATATTTTTACACACTTTATACTCTTGTTCTTAATTTTTGGTTTATTATTCAATTTGAGACTTTTAGTATAATTCTTCATTATTGTGAGATTAATTATATGATTTCTTTGTTGAACTCCATGGATTATTTTACAAATTTGAGAAGCTAATTATCATAATTAAGGTTGTGGGAACCTTGGAAAATTAACAAAGTAGGGGACGTGCGAGATTCGCCAAGATCATCGTTTACATGTGTATTGTGATTTCCTTTAAGTTAATTGCTTTCTTAGTAGAAATTGAAAGAGAGTTTGATGTGGTAGAGCTCAAGTACTCCTATCCAATCAGCACTTTCCACCATATGATGATCCATTTAAGGACCTGAGTTATATTGAACCTACCGAGATAAGAGCTATCATTCCTTCTGCACTTCTACCAAATGTGAAGTTTGATATCACTAGTGCCATGATCCAACTATTGAACCTGAAGGGTGTGTTTGTGGGCTTACCGACTGATGATGCAACTAGGCACCTCACAAAATTTATTGGGATTTGCACTTTATACACTATACTGGTGGTAGATAATGAAGCTCTCAGACTCAAGTCCTTTTCTCTCTAAGCGGTGAAGTTACATTGTGGTAAGGGGAACTTTCTCGAGGATCCATTCCTAGTTGGAATGAGTTACAAAGAAAACTTTTACATTAGTTCTTCCCTCCATCCAGAATGTTGTAGTTGAAAGATGGGATATATAATTTTAGGAAGTTACATTCTGAGTCGATGTAATGGTACCCAATAATAGCATTTTAGAGACTAATTTCCTTGAAATATTCTATCGAGCCCAGAATTTCATTTTCAAAGCTATGGCAGATACGATTACCAATGGAGAATTTATGCACTTGCGTTGGGAGGTAGCATCAGATATATTAGATTAGATCTCTCTCACTAACCGAGGGTAGCATACTCGGGAGGCAGAGAGGGGCGCTGACACATATGCTATTGGTGTCTCTAGAGAGTACAAAGTTGTTAATGACATAGTGGTGCAGGAGGTTACTTAGCTAAGGATTAAGGTAGGGTTGTTAACTAAGCAGTTCACGACAATGAATTCTGAGAATATAAATGCAGTGGGTTCACAGGAAAAGACCTTTTAATCATGTGATTTTGATTTAGAAAAAGTGGCAAAATACCTAGATAGAGAATTGGTGGGTTTCCTAGCCAAGAAGTAAGGAAACCAAGGTCGAAACTAATTTGGGATAGGTACAGAGATCAACATCGAGACAGAGATGATGACTGGAGACACAAGAATGATTAAGAAGAGAAGTATGGTGCATACGTTCCACCAGCAGCTGCGATAGTGAATCAAGGATGGAGTCTATGCTGTCCAACATGGTAAAAGGTCAGAAGAGTCAGGAAACTTGCTTTAAGGATATTAAGGAAGACATCTCAGGTTTGACCCAGAAAGTTGTCATGACCCGAGGCTATCCCCGAGTTGCAATAACGGTGCTTACGATCACAAGTGACAACAAGCTAATCCATGAGTTGGTACCTAATGTTAGCACTGAATAAACTGGTAATAAAATATGTATGCGGAAGATGAACCAATAAAACCAAAATTAATCTAACTAATGAAAGTATGATTCAATCACAAGTCTGTAAACGTCTAATTACAATATTGAAAACTCACCTAACAATACTGATAAACTGACTAATTATCTAACTGACTGTCTGAATATCTAAAAGCCTTTAAACTGATTGAGGAGTTAATGGTACAAACCCAATCTAACTCTAACTGATTAACTGAACAGAAATGCATCAATAACTAAATAAACATAAAAGGTCCTTCATATATGAAGACTCACCACTGCTACTGCTACTAAAATGCTGGATTGTCTAAGTACGGTCAGGAAACTAAGCGTCCAAACCTATGTATAAGACATCAGAGCGAAAAGAAGAGTATGCGCTCAGTAACTTGAATGTACTGGTGTATGAGATAAGGTTAGGCTGTAATACATGGGTTACTATACGCATGAAATATGGAATAACTGAATAGCATGAGATAACGGAACTTGAATGCATGAAAACTGAAATATCTGAGAATGCAAGACCAAGAATATATGTATGCATTTCTAAAATAATCTGTAAACTGAAATACTGAAATCTAATAACTAAATCACTAGTAATCTGTATACTTTAGTCAAGAAAACCTGAACTGAATTCTAGATTGAATACTGCACTGAGACTGCGGGAGGTATCATCTAACCGACATGCCCGAATCTGAGATAATCGAGGTCCAACCTGCAACCCCAGTTGAAAGGGCGTCAGTACCATGCCATGGGTACTAATACTGGTTGTGTGAATCCACTAAACTGGTGTCCCGAGGGACTAAAGAGTCACCCTATACTGGCAAGAAACTTATATGATATGTGTCAACACTAAACTGGGCGGAAGACATCTCAAACCTACACTGGCTACATAGTTCTATAACTTAGGGATTGCTACTAAGGGTAAAACCCTAAACTGGCAGGAATTCCCCCACCCCTAGGTTCGCTGGGTGCGAAATCCTACTCCCAACTGAATTACACTCTTTACTTGACTAAACTAAGCTTAACTGAGCAAACAACTAATCATAACAACTAACTGAATGACAATGCACATGGTTTATCTAAAATCATTCTGAAGATACTAAAATTATGTAAACAACTAGGTGTCGGGTGTTCATAACCCACCAACACTAAATGGAAATAACAATAATGACATATAAAGCTTTAAAAACCATAGTAGGGGATTATTTCACAAAACCCAACATTTAGACATGTCATTAAACACACGAGAGTCATGAATTTAAGCATGGTACAGGTAAAAACATGCAAGGATATCGTGATTAAAATACTAAAACCATGAATTAGGGATTTCAATATGAAGATCTCAATATTCAAAACATGTAATGGCTTATCGCATTGAAAACATTTGTAAACATAACTCATAATCAAAATCAATAATTACTTCATGGAGATAATTCAACTTGAATATGTAAAAACTCATAATTTAAAAATAAAAACACCAATCTTGATCCTTTATTGAATGTTCTTTGATTGGGGAACTTGAATTATTGGTTTTCTTAGAGAGAAAGTAATGGAATTTGATGATCTTGGGGGAGGAGAAGGCTTGTTTTTGAGAGAAAATTGGAGAAGATGGGTAAATAATGCCCAAACTAGTGTTATAATTCATGAATTGATGAATTGGATTGAGGGGAGAAGACATAATTACCCCTCAAGCAATTAAATTTGTAATTGAAATATGGTTTATAGGGTTACCATGATGTGATGAGGGACCCATCGCTATTACTACCGTGACATGGCCCTATTGCAATGTGCTGATCGAATCGTGATCCAAACAAGACCCAATCCTCATCCAAAAAATCCAAAACTTTCCTGAGACATACTTCTTACAACCCTGAACTTGATTTAACTCTAAAACTAAAATCTCGGGGTCGGGAGGACCAATTTGAAAATCCTCAAAGTTAAGATGGATTAAAAATGACTAAGTCCCCAACACTTAGTGAAATTTTCTGGCTTGAAGCCTCTTATGCATGCTACTAGGAGCTGAACTGAGCTAAGAATAATACAAGGTATTACAATATCTCCCCCTTGGGAACATTCATCCTTGAATGAGACTGATTAGGCTGAGATTTCTAAACTAAAGAAACTGAGATTACATACTGAACATGCATAACTTTGACACTTAACTGAGGCCAAAGGAATAGAGTATCAAAAGTATAAATTCGAAAGTGATCTAAATGGAGGACATACATGACATAATCTAAATTTCAATGATTATTATAACATACCATGAGTTCTGGGAATTGAGCATACTGTAAAGCATGGGTACCTGAGTCATGAGCTGCGTGATCTGAGTTTGGAATTCATAAATTCATGCAACATAATTCATACTGGTGAGCATATTGGAACTCCTTATACTAGGAACTGAAAGTGTACATAATTCTATGAAAGTGCAAAAATATGAGTTATTATCATGGAGATAGCATGTAAGGCATGAGTAGATATCATGACGATTGAAAAACAAAACTTTGCACTGAGATAAGGATGGGTTGGAGTCATCCTCCCTTACTGCTATTCTACGGCACACTAGAATCACTATTAGAATTTGAGAGCCTGACCTGCTTACTTGTTCTATAATCTCCCCCTTAGCTTTAAGCCATCATTCTAAGTCGGTGGACCTCTTTAATAAACTCCAAATTGAACTGTAATACTCAACCTAAAAGACTACACCTGAAAGTGTAAACCACGTTGCTAATACTCCCTTCTGAGATACAACTCTTAACTTTCTATATCCCCAATAATCATTACATAATAACTTAAACACTGACTAACTTAGAATCTTTATGAGTATCACCATACCATGAGTTTATACCATCTAAAATTTTAATTCTCCTTACTATTAGATCAACCATACAAGTGTCAAAGTTAGATTCTAACACGAAACATAGATATTCTAAAATTTGTAATGAACCATACCAATCTTCTCCATAGCCTCCTAATATCCCAACTCCAAACCTTTTTTTTTTCCTAAACCATGAGAATTTACATTAGACATGAACATCCGACATCATCATCCTATAGCCCATAACTTAGCTGGTAAGAACATCAATTACTACATTACTAGCCTCATTCAAACTTAGCAACTCAAGGGTACTATATAAGCACTCCCACACCGTCATACTTAACTTAATTTCTCTCATGCACTATTTTAGGCATACTAATTCACCTTTTATACAACTATCCCTATGGATACGTCATTTACTCACTATCGATAAATATCATCCCCACCTTACTACTTCTAAGATTCTGGATATATACTTCTAACTCTAGATCATATGCCATCATAGAATTTTGAGAAGGGATATAAAAACACATCTTTTAGATATCATCTTTCTTGCTCTAAGATATAAAATGATATTCCCCTTAAGCACTAAGATACTACCCCTCCATTCAATAACTGGTTTATTGGGAGCCTGAAAATGAACAACTCTATTTCTACAGTCAACTGAGGCATAACATGAGTGGAGCTAATCCATGCCAAGAATGACATCAAAATCAGTCATCTCTAACGCCAAAAGATCTACTGAAGTGATTTTCTGAGATACTGTAATCGGGCAATTTCTATATACCCATCTGGATGTAATAGATTTACCCACTAGGGTAGATACTAAGAAAGGCTCGGCTAATGTTTTTGGACTGACACCAAAATTGACAGCTATATAAGGAATCACAAAATAAAGTGAAGCTCCGGGATCTAATAAAACATAAACATGAAGATGAAAGACCTGTAACATACTTTTAACCACATAAGGAGAACTTTTCTGATCATATCGGGACTGGAGTAGATACAATCTATTCTGGTGTTGACCACTGGTGGAACTGAAAGTGGCGCCCTATTTAGTTGCCCGACCTATTGGTGCTGCTGAAGAGTTAGTCTAACCCTGCTAGCGACCATTTCTACCTTACCACATACATACAGGGCACTCCCTCATCTTTTGGCCTAACTTTCCACATCTAAAACACATACCACTACTAGCCTTACACACACCCTAATAATTCCTTCTATACCTACTATAGAGCGGATTAGTACGACCATTGTTCATGCTACTCCGGGGCTTAGAACCTAGCGCTCTATCTCAACTATTATTCCTGAACTTTGGCACTAGTTCACTAGCTGAAGAAGGAGCTGGGGCTAAGAATATTTGGTGGAACTAGGAATGGTTACCACTCTCTGACCTTGACTTAAAACTACCTATTTTGGCCCTCTTATTCTCCCTTTTTTTCCTATGCTTCTTCCCCTCACTCTATAAAGCATGAACTATAAGCCTAAATAGGACAACAACCTTCTGATTTTTTTGAGCAACTACTGAATGAGCTAAGGTAGTGAAAGTTCTATGAATTCCATCTAAGAGACATGCTCATTTAGGGGATCTTCCTGAACAGGTGGATGTGCGGGCTGCTTCCTGTTCCTTCTTCCATTATTCCTTTTGGGAGGCATTGTCTATAAAAAAATAAAGGATGAGTCAAGAAAATATTTTAAATAGAACTCATGCTCTATCGCATGATATGAACACTGAAAGAAGGTAAATGTTTCCTAAAATATCTCGTAGCCTCTTGTCCATAAGTTTGGCGCGCTTCACACCCATGCATAAGACTCTACTAAATATGGCTTTCAAACTCCCTAGGCCACTATAAAATTGTATTCTCTAATACCAAGTTTTGTCACAAACCAAGGCTACCTACTAGTCGCGATAATGGTGCTTACGGTCATAAGTGACCATAAGCTAACCCATGAGTTGGTACCTACTATGAGCACTAAATAAACCAGCAATAGAACATATATGCTAAAGATGAACCAATAAGGGCAAAATCAATATAAATACTGAAAGCGTAATTTAATCATAAGTCTATAATCATCTGATATCAATATTCAAAACACAGCTGACAATACTGATAAACTGACTAACTGTCTAACTGACTGTCTGGATGTCTAAAAGCCTATAAACTGACTGAAGAGTTGATAGGACAGACCCTTTTTAACTCTAACTAACTAACTGAACAAAAATATGGAAATTACTAAATAAACATAATAAGTCCTCGATATATGAGAACTTACCCACTGCTGATCCTGCTGAAGCGTTGGACAATCTAAGTATGGTTGGGAAATTATGCGTCTGAACCTATGATAGAAGACATTAAGTGCATAGAAGAGTATGCGGTCACTACTTTGAATGTACTGGTATATGAGATAAGGTTAGGTTGATATACATAGGTTACTGTACATATGAAATATAGAATAACTGAATAGCATGAGATAATAGAACATGAATACATGAAAATTGAAATATCTTAGAATGCAAGACCAAGTATATATATGTATTTCATATAATCTGTAAACTGAAATACTAAAATCAGATAATAGAATAATTAGTAATCTGTATGCATTGGTTAAGAAGACCTAAACTAAATTCTGGACTGAATACTGCACTAAGACTGTAAGAGGTATCATCAAATTAACATGCCCTAATCTGAGCTAATCCGGGTCCAACATGTAACCCCAGTTAAAAGTGCGTCAGTACTGTGCCATGGGTACTAACACTAGCTGTGTGGATCTGTTAAATTGGTGTCTCAAAGGACCAAAGAGTCATCCTATACATGTAGGAAACTCATGTTATATGTGTCAACCCTAAACTATTAGGAAGACATCTTAAACCTACGCCGGATACATAGTTCTATAACTAAAGGATTGCTTCTAAGGGTCAAACCCTAAACTGGCAAGAATGCCCCCATCCCAGTGTTCGCTCGGTGTTGAATCCTACTCCTAACTGAATGAAACTATTTACTGGACTGAACTAAGTTCAACTAAACAAACAACTGATCATAACAACTAACTGAATAACAATACTCATGGTTTATGTGAAATCATTCTGAAGATACTAAAGTTATGTAAATAGCTAAGTATAGGGTGATCATAACCCACCAACACTGAATGGAAATAACAATAATGACATATAAATCTTTAAAAACCATAGTAGGTGATCATTGCTCGAAACCCAACATTTAGACATACCATCAAACGCATGAAAGTTATGAATTTAAGCATGGTACGAGTAAAAACATGCAAGGATAACATGATTGTAATACTAAAACCATGAATTAGGGATTTCAATAAAAGATCTCAAAATTCAAAACATGTAATGGATCATCCCATCAAGAACACTTGTAAACATAACTCAAAATCAATAATAGCGTCATTGATATAATTCAACTTGAATATGTAAGAACTCATAATTTTAAAATAAAAAGAGATTCTTTGACTCCATGGGTGAAAAGGGCCCATGGATAAACATCACACATACCTTAAACCCCTAAGCTTGAAATAAAAATACCAATCTTGATGCTTTCTTGAATGTTCTTGTATTGGGGAACTTGAATTCTTGGTTTTATTAGAGAGAAAATAATGGAATTTGATGATCTTGGCGGAGGAGAGGTTTTTTTTGAGAGAAAATTAGAGAAGATAGGCAAATAATGCCCTAACTGGTGTTATAATTGATGAATTGACAAATTAGGTTAAGGGGAAAAGACATAATTGCCCCTCAAGCAATCAAATTTATAATTGGAATTCTGTTTACAAGGTTAATGCAATGAGATAAGGGTCCCATCGCTATTACCACCATGACGCGGCCCTATCGCAATAAGCTATGGGAATTATGATCCAAATAAGACCCAATCCTCATCCAAAATATCCAAGACTTTCCTAAGACATTCTTCTTACAACCAGAACATAAATTAACTTAAAAAATAATGTCTAAAGGGCCGGGAATACCAATTTAAGAATCCTCAAAGTGAAGAAGCCTTAAAAATGACATAGTCCCCAACACTTAGTTAAATTTTATAGCTTTAAGCCTCTTATGCATGCTACTAGGAGATGAACTGAGCTAAGAATAATATGAAATATTACAAATGTTGAATTATATGGTACAACGATCAAATAGTTAGAGCTGTAATTCGGTTAAATATCAGCAACACTGAATCAGCGGCAGCTAGGCACCCTTTAAGAAATACAATAAAGAATCCTAAAAAAGATGGACACTATCTTTCCATTGCCACTCAAAGTGGGAGGAATACTGTTGATACCCCTAGGCCTATAGTTGATGAGACAAAAAATAAAAGTGTTGTTATTGATGAGATACCTGATGTAGAGATACAGAAATTAACAAGTTGTGGTAAAAGTGAAGAGAAGGATAAAGGAATAGGGAAGGTAGTTGAACCTGTGTTGAAGACTATTCCATAACCCCCCTCCTTTTCCCTAGAGAATAAGGAAGGAACAAGAGGAAGGGAAGTACCAGAAGTTCTTGTTGATGTTGAAAGAACTGCCGGTTAACAGTTCTCTTGTAGAAGCTTTAGAGAAGATGCCTGGCTATGTGAAATTTATGAAGGACTTGGTCTCAAAGAAGCGTATGGTGAGCTTTGAGCCTACGAATAATGTGCATTATTGTAGTGCTATGGAAACCCGATAGTTAGTGGAGAAAATGAAGGACCCCAGAGCATTCACTATTCCATGTATTATTAGGTCCTTGAACTTCTCTCAAGAATTATGTGATTTATAATCTAGCATAAATCTTATACCATTGGTGGTATACATTCAGTTGGGGTTAAGGGAACCCAAACCTTCATCCATGAGGCTGTTGATGGCCGATTGAACTATCATTAAACCAATTTTTAATTTATCTGATGTATTGGTGAAGGTTGTATCCATTATATTTTTGACTAACTTTATGATCTTGGACTATGAGATCGATGTTTAAGTCCCTGTTATCTTAGGAAGGCCTTTCCTAGCTAGTGGTAGGGCCTTGGTTAACATAGAGATGGGGCAAATAAAGTTCAAACTCAATGATAAGCAAGTCACTTTTAATGTTTGTTAATGTATGTGACATCAAGATATGAGAGCATTGTCCATGATTGAGACTATTGATGATGATGAAATAACTGTTCCCATTGAAGAGACACTTGGGGTTGAGGCATTAGCAATAATTATTTTGAATTTTGATAGCGATGGCATCAATGATTATGGTGAGATAGTCTGAGCATTATATGGTAGAGGTTCGTATAATTATTTTTTGAAGAAGCTTGATTTGGTTTTAAAGAATAGAACCAGTCCTCCAACTCAACTATCTATTAAGGAGCCACCGATCATGGAATTGAAGGCCCTTCCATATCACTTGTGGTATGCTTTTTTAGGGGTCAAAAATACCTTATCCTTTATTATTAAGCCTGACTATTGGAGACTTAGGTTGAGGTATTTCTATCAGTATTTTACAGATTCAAGAGGGCCATTAGATGGACCATTATAGATATTAGTAGGATCCTACCCGGTATGTGTACTCATAATATACAACTTGAGTTGGATTGCATTCCCATAATTGAGCATCAGTATCACTTGAATCCTCCTATGCAGGAGGTTGTAAAGAAGAAAATTATTAAGTGGTTAGTTGTTGAAGTGGTTTACCCCATTGCGGATAACAAGTGGGTTAGCCTAGTTCAATGAGTTCCTAATAAGTGTGGATCACTGTTGTTCTAAACATGATGAATGGACATGTGTCCATAAGATCGATTACTGGATGACAAGTGTGCATGGACTACAGAAAGCTGAACACTTGGACTCAAAATGACCATTTACCTATTCCTTTTATAGATTAGATGTTGGACAGGTTAGCAGGCAGGGGTTGGTACTATTTTTTTATGGGTACTCAAGATACAATCATATTTCTAATGCTCCTGAAGACCAGGAAAAGACTACTTTTACATGACCTTATGGGACTTTGCATTCAAGAGGATAATGTTTGGGTTATGTAATGCTCTTTCCACCTTTTAGAGATGTATGATGTCTATATTTTTTGACATAGTGGAATACATGATAGAGGTCTTCATGGATGACTTTTCAATCATTGGGGACTCTTTTGATGACTTTTTGGCCCATTTGGACAACGCACTCCAAAGAAGTGCAACCCCATGAAACCTATTTTGGAGTTAGATATGTTTGATTTATGGAGGATTGATTTCATGGGGCCGTTTATGAGATTCTATGGAATGCAATATATTTTGGTAGTGGTTGACTATGTATCTAAATGGGTGGATGAGGTAGTGCTCTCCAATAATAAAGGTATAAGTGTCATCGCCTTTTTGAAGAAAACTATTTTTCTTAATTTGGCATTCCACGTGTGATCATTAATGATGATAGTTCTCACTTCCTCAATCATTTATTGAAGGACCTACTTGAAAAATATGGCATGAAGCATAAGGTAGCACCATTTACCATCCTTAGATGAGTGGGTAGGTTATGGTATCCAATAGAGAGATCTAGTCCATATTGGTGAAGACTGTGAATGACATCAAGACTGACTGGTCTAGGAAGTTAGATGATGCATTGTGGGCCTACCAAATTACTTTTAAGACTCCCGTAGGTTCCTCCCCATATCAGCTTGTTTAGTGGCATGCAAGCTCGTGTACGTCAAGGCATGCCTCTTGAACTTGAGAATAAGGCACTATGGTTATTTAAAAAGCTAAATTTGGAGTGGCATGATGTAGTTACATTGAGGTTGAACAAGGTGAATGAGTTGGATGAATTCCAGCTTCGTGCTTATGATAGTTCTACCCTATACAAAGAAAGAATTATGTTGTATCATGATAAGAAGATAGAGAAAAGAGTTTTTAAGCCCGGTGATTCAGTCTAGTTGTATAATTCAAGACTTTGCTTTTTTCCTAGTAAGTTAAAGTCGAGGTAGTATGGATCATTCACCGCGGTTCGGGTATTCATACATGGTACTATTAAGATGGAGCGTGATGGTGAAGCACCATTTAAGGTGAATGGGATGTAGGTTAAGCACAATATGGCAAACCCATGTGAGGTGAAAG
Source organism: Capsicum baccatum var. pendulum (assembly GCA_030864225.1). Taxonomy (NCBI): domain Eukaryota; kingdom Viridiplantae; phylum Streptophyta; class Magnoliopsida; order Solanales; family Solanaceae; genus Capsicum; species Capsicum baccatum. Next base: position 168,386,852 of record CM061560.1, read on the forward strand.
TATGTAATGATATGGACCATTGTGAAGTTGTAGTAACCAAGGAAATTACATCGTACCGTGATGTTAAATTAGCCGCTGCATGGGAGGAAACCCATGGGATGGTTGGTAAAGTTTGAGTATCCAACCTAGCCACGCTGTGCCGCGATGTTAAATAAAGCATTGCATGGGAGGCAACCCATGTTTTGTACTTATTTAATTATAGGGTAACTTGTGTCTTTAATGTGAAGGGCTGGAGGTTGCAGAAAATGTTCTGGTGCCAGGTCCCCATGACTTACCTAATCAGTCATAATCACTCCTAACAACTTGTTACCAGGGTCGTAGAAAGTTGGAACTCAGGCTACTCAAAGGTAATTGGTCTCTGGAGTCATAACGACTCTTAGAAGGAGTCGTTGTTAGTGAGAATGACTCATTGCCTTGATTTGTTATGACTGGAGATCCCAGGTAAGTTTCTATTCATAATAGGGGGAAGTTCACGTCTCTTTGTAAGTCACCACTTGTCATTACAAAGACTCGTTGCCAGGCCTGACATCACGGGCCTGACGGGTTAACCCGACCCAAATTGGATGGTTTAAATAAGTAAATAAGGCTAATTATTTATTCTCTCTCCATTTGAAAAATCCAAGACTTCCTCCCTTAATTAAACCGGCCTACTTGCTTTGAAAATGCTCCATGTTCATCCCCTCTCATTACAATCAAAATTTCTAAAATCACCCAAAGTTAGAATTCTCAAGAACTAGGGGAAAGTAACTTCAAAAGCATTGTTCTCAAGGAATCAAAAGTAAGAAATCAAGTAAGTCGTAGCAAAAAAATCTTGTTTACCTTCCCTAGTCACTGTGCCTTCTTATTAACTTAGCACATCACTTCCTTCCCCTTACCAAAATATTTTTCCTCTTTTATCAACATTTAGTATATCATTTACTTTCTTCTATTAGCATGTCATTCATATTCACCTGGTACATGGTCCCCTACTATATGTGCTTAAGTTAAACCTATTTTCTGTGGGATCGACCCCAACCTAGTTGGGTTACTATATTTGACTTTGACCATATTATATTCTTTTGGACATATAGTTTAGGCGACACTATATGACTATTATGAATTTTTGGTTATGTCATTTGGGTTAACCAATGCTCTAACTACTTTCATGAATCTTATGAATTGGGTGTTCAAGCAGTTTTTGGATTTGTTTGTTATAGTATTAATTAATGATATGTTGGTGTGCTCTAAGAGTGAGGAGGATTATGTCAATCACCTCTGAATTGTGTTGCAGACTCTAAAAGATAAGAAGTTGTATGCAAAATTTTCTAAGTATGAATTTTAGCTAAGTGTTGTACCTTTCTGGGGCATGCTGTTTCTAGTTAGGAAATCTAGGTGGTGATGTCGTCCAAAACTACATCTCAACTAGAAGTATAATACGGTCAATTTCAAAGACAGTAACCCAACAAGGTAGGGGTCGATCCCATAGGGAAAATATGAGCAGTTACTTGCCTTGATGTAATCCACGAGCAGTATATGAAAGTAAATAATGGGGGATTTAGTTATCAATTGTGAATAGTAACTAATTCTTGAGTGCTTTTGAGTTGTAATCAATCTGAGATGAATGCTAGGTCTGTGTTTTCGTGGCTTGTCAATTGCATAAATTTATGGTGATCAACCCAATTATTCTGTTATTCTACATGCAAAGCCTACAAGCTAAGTATTATCAATTGTCGGGTAAGCTAGAAGATAAATTTCACTCTTTTTACTTGGTTATCATAGTAGATTTTGTCCTTGTTTCCCCTTGATATGGCCTTAATTACACTTATTGGGGTAGGATCAAGTGATATGATGAAATGCTTGTGATCTGGGGTGTATTTATACACTCTAGTGCTATTATCCTAGCTAATTTAGCCTTCTTTTGAGGACAATATGTGTGATTTATGTGTTGATGCTAATATAAATACGCATCGAAGTTCTTAAGAATATGGTTAAAATGTTTAAAAGTGTTTTCAAAAAGTTTGGATTCAAATAGATCATTTAGAGTCTAGATGAGAAAACTAGTTTTACTAGCTTAACCTAGTTGTCGTTCTAGTTGATCCTGATAGATTCTAACGTGTATAATAATTTCCTTATGATTTTAAGGCGTAGTATTATGTGTAACAACTTATTTTGGAACAATCCAAGAGTTAATACAATAAGTCAAAGATCAAAGAGGGCAAGCCTAGTCTTAGCTCCAGTTTTTAGCTCGTAGTCTTGACGTTGTGTTGTGTTGAACTTTAATGTGTGGTGTTTGATCATGTAGGATTCTTTAACATTTGATGCAGATGATATTTTGATGTTGAAAAACCTGGAATTCAAGGCAAAATAATACCACAAGGCAAGGATAGACGATGAACACTTAGACAAAATTTTGGAAGCAATTTCCAGTGAGAGCATGAAGATTATCCCGCGACGACTCAACCACGGTAGTGCACTATATCCCACACAACCTACCTTGGAGTGATGAAACGGATCCCGTTATTCCCTTGCTAGGTCGGTGCTCAAAGTCTCATGACACACCCATTTCTACATGACTTGGGCTTCTATCTATTATAAATGCACAACTTTACACACTTTGTACATGATCTTGGGGATATCTTGGAGCATTTTGAGGGGCTTCTAAACACGTTATTTAGGATTTTTATTCTTTAACTTTAGCTTTTTAACAGATTTTATTATGTATTCAAGTATTTGGATCATGATTATGTCGATTAGTGTCTAAACGCCTCTTTCCGGGGTTAAAGCGAAGAACATGACTACTATCACTTTGAATTCAGTTCATTGATTTGCTTATCATATTTAGTTGTTTGTTTATCCTTTTTTGAACTATTTTAAGGAATAACTAACCTTAGAATACATATATTGTCAACTTTGTGATCTAGGGAGGGGGAATAGGAAGATAGAATATGGGGATAAACAAAGTAAGGTTCTCATTCTTTTAGGAAATAAGGAATTTGGACTAGCATCTAGGACAAGTATGTACCTAGAATCCTTGCTTGGCTCACATGTAAGATGATAGCTTTAAGCACTTAATTGGATTATTACATCCCTTCTCAACTATGTAGTTATAATGTCCAAGTTAGGTAGACGATTAGAGGTCGGGAGACCATGATCATGCGATAAACCCTATGATTCAAAAACCAAGATAAGTAATTTAATGAATGAAGTTCAATAGTGTAGTATTATTGCTCATAGTTCCTTAAACCTATGCTTTACTCAATTGCTTGTCTCAAGTCTTTTACTTTACGTACTGTTTACTTTATTTTTAGTTTACCAATCACAAACTCTTTTTTTGTTACCTTGCATCAAGTTAAACTCAATACGTGAACTAGAATTTGAACAGTTGTTGGAACTAGTCCCTGTCAGATCGATATTCATCTTTCTTTAAGGACACTATAATACTTAGTAGACTACGTACACTTGCATATGCGCTTGGGCACTGCCACATTTTTGGCGCCATTGACAGGGACCTGTAATTTGGCAACTACGTTTTGTTTTAGTTTTACTTTTTAGACTTATTTGGTGCTTTATGCTTGGTCTTGGTTTTGTATTTAAAGAAAATAGGTTTATAGGTTAGTAAGTTGGCAAGGGATAGGGAATTGGTTAAACCAAGCCCCTAACCTGATCAACACTTCTATCAATGAAGGAAAGAAGTAATCCTTCTCCCATGAATTTTGTAGATAAAAGATGATCAATACAGTCCTGCTCTCATGGATAAAGAATAAGCAGCCTGCAGGTCAGTTTGTGAAGTGGCAATGCCTTTCAGAAAGCGACTATAGGAGGTAATTTTGAGCTGAAACAGAATATGGTGCAACTTTTGATCAACAGTATAAAGTTCACAAAACCTTCACATGAAGATCCATAAGTCCACCTGGGAAACTTTCTGGATATCAGTGACATATTCGTCCCTACGAGTATGTCAACTAATTATGTAAGGCTGACATTATTCCCTTTCTCACTATTAGGGGAAGTGAAGAAGTAGTTGAGTGCTGAGATAGCACTTTCAATCACAACATGGGATGACTTAGCCCAAAAGTTCCTTATTCGATTTTTCCCATTTGGCAGGACTGGGAGACTTCACAGTGATTTATGGGTACAATTTGGGTGGTACGAGTCGTATAGTTAGGTATGGGTTTTTTGGTTACTTCACTTAGTCATAGACTTGGTAAATTAAGTTAGATCTGAGTACGAGTGGCTCATGATAAGACATAATCGTATGGTGGTCAGTGTTCAAACTTCCTGGATTTTATTATGCCAGGGGTACAGTTTATGGATACCAGTCGTACACTTGAATACGACTTGGGATTGGGTGTGTCATACCTTGGAAAGTGTTGGGTCTAAGGGGGAAACCATAGGGTAAGAGAGATGGGTACCACGCATACAAGTCCTATAGCTGGATATAGGTTTTTTGGTTACTTAACTTAGTCATAGACCTGGTAAATCAAGTTTGATTTGAGTACGAGTGGCTCACAATGACTCATAATCGTATGGTGTTCAGTGTTCAAACCACCTGTATTCTATTCTTCCAGGGGTATGATTTATGAATACCAGTCGTACACTTGAATATGACTTGGGATTGGGTGTGTCATACCTTGGACAGTGTTGGGTCTAAGAGGTAAATCCTAGGGTAAGAGAGATGGGTACCACTCATACAAGTTGGGTACGACTCGTAAGGGTCAGCCGTACCCTATGACAGAAATTAAATGCAGTTTGAGTAGGGACCATCTGAACATTTCCCCCACTTATACTTATAAATTACCATGACTTATATTGCACTTAGGAGGTTATTTTCCCTATTATTCTATTCTAAAACACTTGGAAACCACTCTTAAATCCTCTCTAGAGTTCTTGGGCAAAGAAAGCTAGGGTTTAATCTTAAGGAGTAAACTGGGACTTATCTTAGTGATTTCTCTCCATCATCATCTTGGTTTAAGGAATGTTCTCTTCCCTCATTTTTAGTTCCAACTAAAGGCATGATTTTATACATTGCTTTCATGATTTGACTGTTGTATGATTTTGGTTTTCAAATATGATTTAGGGGTTTTGGTTATAAGTTCTTGGTTATGGTTTTCCATGTTTTAACTATGCTTTTATATGCATTAATGGTGGCTTTAGATCATTTGTTGCATGGGAATGGTTCTTTGGTAATGGACTTTGGCTTTGGAAATACTATTCCCCAATGTGTTTGATAAAATGCCTAAAACAATGCTTTCACTATAATATTGGTTTTTCAATGGAACTTATGCATGGTTTAAACTTGGTAATAAAACCTTAAATGATATGAATGGTTTAAATGGCTATGAATGGATTGAAAAGGCCTTGGTGTCCATAGTTTTGGTTTAATTGGAAATCATGTAGGATACATGGGAATCCCCTAAGGATTAGCTAAGGACAATACTTGCAAGTTATAGTTGGTATGATGATACCATTACTAATAGCCTTGGTTAATAATAATTGAATAATGGTTTAGTTGGAAAATAGTTTTAATTGGTCTTAAAGGAGGGAGGAGGAGGAGGGGTATTGCAAAGCCGTGAAAGGTGAAGGTCACAGAGGGATCAAAACTAGAAACTCATATTTGCCGATGTGAGGTTTGGTCCTAGTGACAGTGTGCATCATGTCACACTTTATATTTTGAGGGATGTACTAGTCATCCCAGATTTTCTTTCCTGATCGTGCGGGTTCACATACTAGCACCCTTTAAACAGGGGGAGCTGACCCCGTATAGCCCATTGGTGGTTTAGGATGGCAAAGCTACACAACACAGGTAAAGATTTTAAGTGGAATGGTAAACCTAGTTCCCTTTCCCTACATAGTTATATATATGTATGGTTTGCGTGCATATGAATAGTTTCACTTAGTTTTATAAATGGCATTATTTTATCCCTATCTCAAGTTCATATTAGAATTCACCCACTAACTTATCTTCGGGCGACTGTATCCCCACGCGATATAAAAATCGACCATTTTACTCCTCCTACTTAGCATTCAAACATTCGGGGTAAACTTTGGATTGAAGTGGTGAGCTTCCATCTATTTTGAAGGCTTCATTTCATGGATGTCCTTTCATACTTTGGATTATTTATGGATATTGGTTTTGAATTTGGTTAGGGGCATATTCCAATCAGATATTTATATTCTTTTGGTTAGAGGCTTTTGTGGAACTACTATGGGCTGGACTGGACGAGATAGGTATTGGTGTCATCCTTAGTATTGGCATTGGTATCAGGGCTAACCTCATTGGGCAAAATTTCTCACGGTTCCATCTTATATTATTTTAGGATTATTTAATTATTAATGGAACATTTTTGGTTATGGTTGGATCTATAGTTTTGGTTTGGATCGGTATTATTGGGCGGTTGGTATGGGGCGGTCGGACTCGGTTGGGTCGATCATGGTTGTGATGCTATCCCAGAGTCTTCAGGTGAGCTATTACCCTACTTGTTATATGTTTAAAATTCTACTAAATCAGGGCATGCGGCTGGAGGTTGGGTTGGGTAGCGGGGGCGGTCTCCAGTCTTGATTGGACTTGGGATGCCCATTACGACAAGGCCCCTGGTTGGGTCGAGTCATATAGATTTCCCTAAATTGATGGATTTCGGTCTTGGTAATGGAATTAACCTCAACCTACCTTTCAAACATGATTTTGAAATATGGATAGTTGCATAATTTAACTTACTTTTGGAACATTGCATTACATTAAAGGATAAATGGATGAAAATTGTTTTAGAATGCCATTGGTAGCCATGATTTTGGATTTTAAATGGAATTTGGGAGTCTAATGGGTAAATGGACTGATATGACATAATTTAATTAGCTTGCAAGCATATTGGTGTGACTATATCATGTTGGAAAATGTCTTAATAAAGACTTCTTTGTTAACAGTTGGATTTATATGCAAACTATTTTAATTTGGGCTTAAAGAGAATTGTTTAGCTCATGATGAATGTGTAGTCTCGAGGGACCAACACTAGAAATTACATTTATCGACGTGGGGGTACATATGACCGTGTGTCTAAAAACACACAATATTTTGGATGGCTATCGCCTTAGTGTCTTTAAACATTCCTCGGTTCGTGCGACTAACACGGAGTAGGGCCCTTCCAGCAGGGAGGCTGGACCCATTTAGCTCGTGAGTGGCTTTAGGATAGAGCAATCTATATAGTTCAAGCTAATGATTTAAACTCTCATGTTGATGACCTTATCCCTATCCCAACATTCTATATATGTATATATAAATATTGTGCATGTTGGTTTTGACTGATTTCTGGAAATGACATTAATTTATCTTTTTCCCCTGAGTTATATATCAGTACTTGCCTCACTGGTCATCCTTGAATATTAAATCGTTTCATAATATAAGGTACAGGTGCTTTTCTATTACCCCGGTGCAGCGTTAGGTGTTAAGGTATATTTGTTGGTCTGTTGTGAAGTAGTGAGCCTTCATCTTTCAGAAGGCTTGGTCATTTCACTGGTTTCTTTAATATCTTAGTGTTTTGGACTCTTATGTCATAGTTGGGGGCATGTCCGACTTAGTTTGGTATTCTTGATTTAGAGGCTTTTGTGGATAAGTTTTGGGTTGGTTTTTTGTTTTGATTCTTAGAATTTTCATTTGACTATCTATTCTTCTTATTACTATTTGGTTGGCTTCCGCTATATTCTTTTATTGTTCTCTAGAGGTCAGACTAAGGGGGTGATCTCCGGCCCATGGTACGCTTGAGATACCCATCATGACTAGGCCCTAGTTTGAGTCGTGACAGTCCATACATATTAAAAAGTATTTGAACCATATTTTTCTTAGTAGGTCTTAAAAAAAATAATTGTATCATAGTCTCCTATGAAATAGCAACTATTCCTTCTGTATAAATTTACAGTCGTAACAAAACAACCAAAAGATCATAAAATGGTCAAAATTGCAGTAATATTATTAAAAAAACACCATGAAAATTGTCTGAACTCTAATAATATTTCTCGATAGACGAAAATAATTATAAAAAACTTATTCTCACAGAATAATTGTTTCTTACACTGCATCATGCTACAGTCATAACAGAATAAGAAAAAATATCACTAATCATTTGAAAATAATGTAGTAATATTTCTCAGTAATCATCTAAAACAATGTAGTAAAATCTAAGTCATTGAAAGGCTTATATGAATTACAAAAAGTTTGTTCTACCATAGAAGCTAATTCTTAAACTGAACTTTTCACTTTCGTGATTTTTCATCATTACTCTTCGCATCGATCTTTGATTTTTTCCTTCTATATTTCATAGTAAGGCTTTAAATCTCTTGCAATAATACTCAACATCAAAATATTTATATGAAACCTGTTGATTTAGGCTATCATACTCACCAAAGACAAAACAGTCACTACAAAACACATAATTAGCGAACAAATATTCTATATTTCAATCAAACATAATTTTATCATAAAAAAAATTTAATACAATAGATTTTATAGCAAAACTTACTGTGAATCTTCTTTTTATCTGAAAGGTGGTCTCGAATTAATTCAATACCAAGAGCATCAATAAATATTTTGTTCATATAGGTAGGAGTGGAAAGTAAATCACACCACTTCGTAAAAAATTGATTAGCATTCAAATAAAGCGGTATAATCATGAAAAACATGCCCACATCATTATTTAATTCATAGTCCTCATCCCTTATAGAAAATGAGTCATGCACAGTAAGATATCTTTTAATTATTTAAACACAATCAAAATTCATTATAATCTTTTTTGAGGTTAACAAGCATCAACGCATAATCTACTAATTTCAACTTACATTTCCTATCAAACAAAATCCACAGACATAATGAATCACAGAGTCAATCATTTTCAAAGTACTTTGTGATCTCAGAAAGTATATGCTTAACTTTTATCTTAAAATAACAATCAGTAGTAGTGAACCTCACATTGTAATGTGGAAAGTACTTGCTCTTCTTCTGCAAGTAGTAAAAAATTATATCAACATATTGTACATAAATTATAAATTAATAAAGATAATAATGTTTATATAGTTTTAGAATATAGACACACATAATAATTAAATTGAAGATGAAATAATTAACTGTATCATTCCGTTATAGTCCAACATATATCAATTTGTAAAATCACTCTTTCTATCTAATCAAAGTAATTTTGAAATTAGATGACGACTGTATTTTTTAATCTTCTATTAGAAGGGATATTTTTTTGTGTAATATAAAATAATTGGCACACTAAAATATCTAACAAAAATCAATAAAAAATAATAAATCAAAAAATTAACCTTTTTGTTGAAAGGTCTTTGTAAAGTCAAGAAATAAATTCATTCATAACAGTGGTGTCAACTTCTGAATCAATTATATTATAGAAAGAGTTCTTTATTTGAAAAATTAATCTAAATGCACTAGCATCCAAATCAAAATAGTGTACATATAAAAATGTAATAAGCATTTTTAAAATTTTGTTCTAGTACATTGTAACGATCTAAAAGTTTGATGAAATTTATGATTTTGTGTGATTCAAATATTTTAGCCATCCCCATAGTTGCATTATGGTATTTCTAAGGTGTGAGAGTTATTGGCATGATTTTTGATGCATTTTGGTACCATTTATACGATATTGTAGTTTCTGATGGCTTCTAGAGCCTTATTTTAGACTTATGCGAATATCTTTTGATCTGTGCGATGGATGGCTGAAAGGACTACACCAACAGCTCCGTAATATCAATTTTTGGCTTGGTAGACCTTTGGTTAAGCTCCCGGTGAACCTGAGCTCATTTCAAACTATTGGCTGGAAAGTTGAAAAATTAGAAATATGAGTGTGGGACCCACATTGGGCGAAAAGACCTCGATGGAAAATTTGAATTCCCCAGCTCTAAAATCTTGACTTTAGGGTGGTAATATGTGTGGTTTGATTTTACAACTTTTAAATCTCATTTCGACCCTCGGTTTGAAAAATTATGATTTCATCCGGAGGTCAACTTTTTGAAAATGATGTCTTTCTAAAAATCTGAATCTGCTAACACGTTCGGAATGTCAAATTTAGTGTGGTTGCATAGTTTTTTTTGTATATATCGGACTCTAAATGAATCCCAGACACCCCTTCAAAGTTCGGATTAAACTTTAAAAAAAATAGCTTTTTATGCAAATTTTCTGATATATATATATATATATATATATATATATATATATATATATCAGTTTTAGGCCCACTTTGCTCATTTTTTATCTTGCCTCTTGGGAGTTAAACCCTAAAATAGTGTGGGAGCTTAAAAGTAAAGTTTGTGGGAGATTAGGAAGCTAGATTAGCATCTATTTCTTGGTTTTATTATGGATTTAAGGTAAAAATTCACCCTTTTCTCAGTAATTTCATGATTAATTTCTCAAAACCCCAAAAATCATAGAGCTTGATTTTTAACCGCCAATTTTACTCCTTTTTCACTTGAATAGCTCTTTTAATAACTACTAGTTTTGCATCAATTTAACCTTCAAAACAACTTCGATTCTTGATTTTAACCCGAATTTCAAAGATTTTACCTGGTAAAGCTCAAAAATGGTTTTTCTTCGATTTGAACCTTGTGTTTGACTCAATGTAACTTGAGTTTTCAGTTGTAGGTTTCCAAAAATATAGAGAACATATTTTGAAGTAAAGTTTCAATTTTTCCCTTTTTTTTTGAAAATCTGTTCTGGGGGTTCCTTTTGATTTCTAATCAAAAATAGTCAATGTGGGAATCTTTGGTTTTGTTTTGACGCATAAGTTTCATATTTGATATTTTTAGTAGAGTTTTGAATTATTCATAAAAAGTAAGATCGTGGGTTCAAAGTGTAGCGGACCGATTTTGGTTTTTGAGGTAGGTTATAGCTTTACTTTTTCAGACTGACTGGGTAGTAAATGATGATACAACATGCATGTTAAGGTGGGAAATAATCATGAAAAATAGCTATATATGTATTGTGTCAGTGTGGGGGGCCATATATGATGTAATTGTTGAAATTGAGATATTATGTGATGTGTGTGACTGTGTGAAGTCCTATGTGATGTTGATAGCCTTGAATATATATGAATAATTATATTGTGTTGTTGAAATACCTAATATGGTACCATTTGTGTATTGCATTATATTCATACTTGTTATATGAGACATGAAAATTCATGAATGAAATAGAAATAATGAGTGGATATAGGATCATGCGGTTATGGAAATGTATTATTGTGATTGGTTGTAGAAATATATCATTGTAATCGGTTGTAGAAATACTCATTGTGATTGGTTTTGAGCATTACATACTCATATCATACTCATTCATAAAACATTAGTACCACCATTGTAACATATGAAAAACACTGGTAACACCTTTTATAAAACCTCCTCCGATGGAAGTGCCGGAGAGGAGATATTGTAACAACTTATAAAACCCTTCTTGAGGGATATTTTGGGGAGGATATATGAAATATGTGTATTGTATATGGGTTGACGAACTCCCCATGGGTCCTGCATTGAGAGGATTACCTCCGTAGGTATATACGGGGATTGTGCGATGATCCTGGAGGTTGTGCGATGACGTCGTGCATCATTATCATCTTGTATATGCATGTTCCCTCTTGTTCTACTTATATGTTATATAATGCATACTTGTGTTCTATATTGGTGCAATATTACAAAATAAGTAATGTATTATAACTTTAAGTACAAGCGGTGTGGGCTACCGTTATGGGATATTTTCTGATTGCAGATGACGTTCCCTTAGTATATATTTTTTATAATTTACTTACTACTTTGGTTGGTCGGCCTATGATACTTACTGAGTACAAATAGACTGTACACATGGAAACCTACGCCCTTTTGGTGTAGTTCCTAGCTCGAGTGCGCCCCAGCTTGCTTGACTCGGGTGATTTTTGGACCTTCCAAGGTAGCGGTTGGACATTAATCTGTCCAGAGTTTACTTGAGTTTACTTTTATCTTTCTATAGTAGTTATGTCTTTCTTAGTATTCGAAGAAAAATATTATTCCTTTATGGTTATTTTTCTGATGTATTTGACTCCTGGATTGTATTAGTAGTTCTTACATTATTGACAGCTGCTTTTGGTCTTGATTGATATTTAGGATAAATTCTTTCCATATTATTATTACTATTTGTATGGTTCAACTTTGTTCTAGAAACGTTACCTTAGGGTAATTTTATTTTTTTCTCTTTTTGTATTAGTGTGGGTGATAGACTTACTTGTCATGGTACGTCGCGACAAGTGCCATCCTGATCCTTATTTTTGGGTCTTGATAAATTGGTATTAGAGTAGTCAGGTTTAATTGGTCTCAATGGTATAAGAAAGAGATGTCTAGAAGAGTCTCGTCAATCGGTACATAAATGTTTGTATTTATCTTTGAGGGGCTATAAGATGTCTTTAGAAAACTTCCCTCATTTTATTCTTTTTTGTGTGAAGTTCTTTCATAGATTGTGTTCTAAGTTGTGTTTCACTCTTTCTGTATAGATGGTGTTGTATAGGTCCTGCAAGAGTAGATATGTTGAGCCTTTTCCTAGAGGGTGAACCTCCAGTCATGCACGGACTTGAGGGAGTGAACGGGCCTATGGATCAGCCCCGTCTAGGAGTACTGCCAAGGAACTCTACCCTGAGCCTAGAGTTGAGCCTTTTGGAAGATGAGTTCTGCCCTAGTTTATCAGAGTTCATCTACCCCAGTTTGGAGGGGTTATTAGTGCAGTTGCTAACCTATTTAGAGGGTCCTCCTTTGGTTTTATTGGGTATTTCTCTAGCCCTGAGTATGGATCCTCTTGTAGTATAGCTTCTGTATTGGGTTCTTCACAGACCTCGAGTACTATTCCACCTTTAGTGCCGACATCTGACTATGGGGTTCCAAAATTAAAAGTTTTGCCATCATCTATGTTACCTCCTCAGATGGGGTCTCAGGCAGCTGTACTTATTGTGCCTTATGCTCTTCAGTGAGCCATATATCAGATGGTTGTGTTTGGGGCTTCTTTTCAGAGTATTATGTATCATGCTATTCCTCGGGTATCTAAAGGAGGTGCTAAGAAGGTGCACTATTTTGGTAAGTTCAGAGGTCATACTCCTTAAAGCAGAGATTTTAGAGGTTCTCGTGGGTCTTTTAGTTCAGCAGTGTAGGGTGGCCATTAGGGCAAGTTTAGATTTTGCTACTTATGTGATAAGACTGGCCATGTGGCCAAGGACGTTCCTCATCGTGTATTTAGAGCTACTCTTATTTCAGCTATAAAAGGTAGGGGTCCTTCTAAAAGTATAAGAAGCAGAGGTAGTAGAGCCCCTGGAGGGGGTCGTGGGGCTATTCAGGCAACTGGTATTCGTGGTCAGCGTTATCCTATACCAGCCATACCTAAGGCAGAAGATTCTGATACTGTGATTACATGTATCATCCCCATTTATTTTAGACCTACATCTGTATTATTTGATCCCGAGTTGACTTTCTCCTATGTGTTTGTGTATTTTGCTTTAGGTTTTGATTATGTTAGTGAGCCTTTTGCCATGCCTATTGGTGTATCTACCCCAGTAGGTGATTCTTTAGTAGTGGATCGGGTGCACCGATCTTATATTGTGACTTTTACTGAGTGTGAGACTTTGGTATACTTACTTGTGTTATACATGATCGATTTTGATGTTATTTTGGGCATGGATTGGTTAGCTTCTTATCATGCTGTCTTAGAGTGTTTTGCTAAGACTGTGACTTTAGCTTTATCGGGTGTGGTAAGGATAGCTGGAAGGGTGAATTTCAATTAGGGTCCTAAGAGGATTATATGTTTTATTTAGGCCCGTAAATTGGTTGATAGCAGATGTTTATCTTACTTCGATATATTCATGACACTAGTGTTGTATCGCCTCCTTCCTTGGATTTTGTCCATATTGTCCGTGAGTTTATAGATATTTTTCCTACGAACTTTCGCAGTATGTCTTAAGATTGAGATATTGAATTCGTCATCGATGTTGAGCCAGGCACTAAGCCCATTTTGTTCTTCCTTATAGAATGGCCCTATCAGAGTTGAATGAATTGAAGGATCAGTTGCAAGAGTTATTGGATAAAGGATTTATTTGTCCTAGTGTTTCACCTTGGGGTGTGCCAGTCTTGTTTGTGAAGAAAAAGAATGGGTCTATGCGAATGTGTACTAATTATCAATAATTGAATAAGGTGATTGTTAAGAATAACTATTATATTTCTTGCATTGATGATTTGTTTGATCAGCTTCAGGGTGTTGCGGTGTTTTCAAAGATTAATTTGAGGTTCGGTTATCACTAGTTGAGGATTAGAGCTTTAGATATTCTAAAGATAACTTTTTTGACTTAATATGGTCACTATGAGTTCTTGGTCATGTCCTTCGGGTTGACCAATACCCCTACCGCATTCATAGAATTGATGAATCGGATGTTTCGACCATATCTTGACTCTTTTTTATTATATTTATAGATAATCTTGGTTTATTCCAAGAGTGAGGTTGAGCATGAGGAGCATTTACGAATTGTGCTTTGGAGACTGAGAGATGAGAAATTATATGTTAAGTTTTTCTAAGTTCAAGTTTTAGTTGTAGTCTGTTTCTTTATTGGGTCATGTGGTGACTAAGGAGGGTGTTATGGTTAATCCAGCCGAGGTTGCAATAATTCATCTTGGACTAGACCTACTTCGCCTAGCGAGATTTGGAGTTTTGTTGGCTTGGCAGGTTATTATCAGCGTTTTTTTGAGGGGTTTTCATCCATTGCAGCTCCATTGACCAAGTTGACCTAGAAGAAGATTTTTTTTAGAGGTCCAATACTTGTGAGGTGAGCTTTCAAAAGCTCAAGGATTTATTGACTTTAGCTCCTATTTTGACTTTGCCTACGGAGGGCATAGGTTTTACCATCTTTTGTGATGCTTTGACTATTAGGTTAGGTGTTTTTTTTTATACAGAAGGGCAAGGTAATTGCGTATGCATCTCATTAGTTTAAGTCTCATGAGAGGAACTATCCTACCTATAATTTGGAGTTATTCACGGTGGATTTTTCTGTAAAGTTATAAAGGCACTACTTGTATGGATCCCATTGTGAGATTTATCAGATCATTATATCCTTCAATACTTTTTCACCCAACTAAATCTTAATATGAGGCAGCGTTGTTGGCTTAAGTTGCTTAAGGATTATGACTTGACCATTCTTTATCATTCGGGCAAGGTTAATGTGGTTGTGAATGCCTTGAGCCAAAAGTTGACTAGCATGGGTAGCTTGGCACATCTTTTGACCTAGGCGAGGCCTTTGGCCTTAGAGGTTCAGTCTTTAGCTAACCAAATGGTTAGGCTTGATATTTCAACACTTGGGCATATTTTGGTGTTTGTCGAGGATAGATCTTATTTGATGGAGCAAATTTGAGCTCATCAGTTTGATGATGTTGGATTGAGGTTGATTTGAGATAATGTATTGAGTGTGGAGGCTAAGGAAGCCTCACTTGATTTAAATGGAGTTTTGCAGATTGGGGTCTTGTGTGCCAAAAGTGGGTGATTGGATTAGTTTGATCTTGGAGGAGGCTCATTGTTCCAGATATTCTATCCATCCAGGTGTAACTTAGGATGTATTGTAATTTAAGGCAGCATTATCGGTGGGGTGGTATAAGGCAAGATATAGTAGATTTTGTGGCTCTCTGCCTATGTTATCAGCAGGTAAAGGCCGAGCATATGAGACCTAGTGGGTTGCTTCAGAGGTTATCCATTATTGAGTGGAAGTGGGAATGGATCACTATGGACTTTGTGATTACTTTGCATTGTACATCTCATGGTTCTAATAGTGTTTAGGTCATCGTGGATCGATTGGCCAAGTCAGCTCATTTTATTCCGATTCAGGTCTTATTCAATGTTGAGAGGTTGTCCCATATCTACATTTATGAGATTATGCATCTGCATAGTGTGCTCGTCCATTATTTCAGATCAAGGTTCTGTGTTCACATCTCACTTTTGGAAGACTTTTCAGGATGAGTTAGGTACTCGGGGTGATCTTAGCACAACATTTGACACCCAGACTGATGGCTAGTCAGAGTGGACTATCCAGGTTTTGGAGGATCTTTTTCGCGCATGCGTAATGGATTTTGGTGGCAAGTGAGAGCAATATTTGGCTTTAGCAAAGTTTGCATATAATAATAACTACCATTCCAGCATTGATATGGCTCATTTTGAGGCATTGTATGATAGGCGTTATCGCTCCCCAGTGCGTTAGTTTGATGTTTCAGAGGTGAGACCTAAAGGTACGGAATCACTTTGTGAGTCTTTTGATATGCGGGTCATTCAGGATAGACTCAGAGTAGCTCAATGCAGGTAGAAATGCTATGCTAATCGTAGACTTCATGCCTTGAGATTCGTTGTTAGTGATCGTGTTTTCCTTTGAGTTTCACCCATGAAGGGTGTGATGAAGGGCAACTTAGCCCCGAGTATATTGATCCATTTGAGATTTTTTGGACTGTTGGTGATGTGGCTTATGGTTGGCTTTGCCGCCTAATCTATCAGTTTTTTATCTAGTTTTTTATGTTTCTATGCTTCATCGCTATATTCTTGAAGAGTCTCATTTCGTTCATTGGTATTCGGTTCAATTAGATGAGTGGTTTTCCTTTGTTGAGGAGCCGGTTTTCATTTTGGCTAAGGATGTTAGGCGGTTACGATCTAGAGTTACCCTGGGGTTAAGGTTAAGTCGCTACATCGACCTGTAGATAAGGCTACTTGGAAGGTTGAGTCTGATATGCGTAGTTCTTATTCTCAGCTCTTCATTGATTCAAGTATTTTTTTTGCCTTAGTTCGATGACGAACTAGATTTTTAGTGGTGGATAATGTAACGACCTAAATATTTGATGAAATATGTGAAATTTGTAATTTTGTGTGATTTGACTATTTTAACCCTCCCGATAGTTGCATTATGGTGTTTCTGAGGTGTGGGAGTGATTGACATGGTTTCCAATGCATTTTGGTACCATTGATGCGATATTGTGAATTTTGATAGCTTATAAAGCCTTATTTTAGACTTATGGGAATAGCTTTTGATCCGTATGACAGATGGCTGAACAGACTGCGCCAAAAGCTTTAAAATATCGATTTTAGGCTAGGTAGACCTTTGGTTTGGGTTCCGGTGCAACCGAGCTCATTTTGACTTATTGATTGAAAAGTTGGAAAATTAGAAATATGGGTGTGGGACCCACATTTGGTCAAAACGACCTCGGATGGAAAATACAAATTCGCCAGCTGATCCAAAATGTCAATTTTAGGGTGGTAAGATGTGTGGTGTGATTTTATGACTTTTAAATCTCATTTTGATTGTCGGTTTGGAAAATTGCGATTTCAGATTTTGGGGGTCAACTTTTTGAAAACGATGTTTTTCTAATAATCCAACTTTGCCAACGCATTCGGAATGTCGAATTCAGTGTGATTGCATAGTTTGTTTGTATGTATCATACTCCAAATGAATTCCGTACACCACGTCCAAGTTCGGATTAAACTTTAAAAAAACAGCTTTTTGAGAAGCTAGATTATCATCTATTTCTTGGTTTTATTATAGATTTAAGGTAAGAATTCACCATTTTCTTAGTAATTTTTGATTAATTTCTCAAAACCCCAAAAATCTTAGGACTTGATTTTTAAACTCCAATTTTACTCCTTTTCACTTGAATAGTGTTTTTATCTTATAATTACTAGATTTTTTTTTTTATCAATTTAACCTTCAAAACAACTTCAATTCTTGATTTTAATCCGCATTTCAAAGATTTTACCCGGTAAAGCTCAAAAATAATTTTTCTTCGATTTGTACCTTGTTTTTGACTCGATTTAACTTTAGTTTTGAGCTGTAGGTTTCTAAAAATATGGAGAAAATATTTTTAAAGTAAAATTCCAATTTTGCCCTTCTTTTTCAGAAACCGTTTTGAGGTCCGTTTTGACCTCGAACAAAAAGTATTCAATATGGGTGTCGTTGATTTTATTTTAACGCATAAATTCCATATTTGATATTGTTAGTGGATTTAGAATTTTTTTGTGAAAAACAAGATCGTGGTTTTGAAGTGTAGCAGATCGATTTTGGCTTTTGAGGTAGGTTATGACTTAACTCGTTCAGACTAGGCTAGGTAATAAATGATGGTATAAAATACATGTTAAGGGTGAGAACTAATCATGAAAAATGGTTATATATGTATTGTGTCCATGTGGAGGGGGAATATGTGATGTAATTGTCGAAATTGAGATATTATTTGATGTGTGTGACTGTGTAGAGTCCTATGTTATGTTGATAACCTTAAATATATGTGAATAATTGTATTATGTTGTTTAAATGCCTAATGTGGTACCATTGGAGTATTGTGGTATATTCATACTTGTTGTTATATGAGACATGTGGAAATTCATGAATGAAACAGAAATAATGAGTGGATATTAGCTTATGTGGTTGTGAAAATGTATTATTTTGGTTGGTTGTGCAAATTAATAATTGTGATTGGTTGTGGAAATACTCATTGTGATTGGTTGTGAGCACTACATCCTCATATCATACTCATTCATGAAACATTATTACAATTGTGGCAACATCTGAGAAACACTGGTAACACCTTTTATAAAACCTTCCCAAAGGAAGTACTGGAGGAGAGATATTATAAAACCTTATAAAAACCTCCCCGAGGGATGAGCCGGGGAGGAAATATGAGATATGTGTATTGCATACAGGTTTTCGAATCCCCTATGGGTCTTGCATTGGGAGGCTTGCCTCCGTAGGTATATACGGGGTTTGTGCGATGATCCCGGTAGTTGTACGACGACCTCGTGCATCATCATCATCATCATCATCATCATCATCATCATCATATACATTTCACATACTTTATAGTATTTATATTATATTGTATTGCCATATTGACTTGTCATCTATGTAATTGTCTTATCTTCTTTTACTTGTATTTTGATGATCTTATATATGAATGTTCCCCCTTATTCTACTTATATGTTATGTAATGCATAATTTTGTTATATGTTGGTCTGATATTGCAATATATGTGATGTATTATAACTGTTAGTGCAAGTGGTGTGTGCTACTGTTGTGGGGCATTTTTTGATTGCAGGTGACGTGCCCTTAGTATATATTTTGTATGCTTTATTTAATACTTTGCATGGTCGGTCTATGATACCTACTGAGTACAAGTGGACTGTACTCATGCCTACTGCGCTCTTTTGGTGCAGGTCCTAGCTCGAGTGCGCCTCAGTTTACTTGACTTGGGCGACTGTTGGAGCTTCCAAGGTAGCGGTTGGACATTCATGCGTTCGGAGTTCACTTCTATCTTTCTATAGTAGTTATGTCTTTATTAGCATTCGAAGATAAATATTATTCCTTTATGGTTATTTTTCTGATGTATTTGGCTCCTGGATTGTATTAGTAGTTCTTACTCTATTGACACCTAATTTTGGGCATTATTGGTATTTTGGATAAGTTCTTTCCACATTATTATAATTACTTGTATAGTTCGACTTTGTTATAAAAGCCTTACCTTGGGGTATTTTTGTTTTTTTCTCTTTTTCTATCAGTTTGGGTGATAGGCTTACTTGTCAAGGTATGCCGCGACAAATGCCATCCTGACCCTCATTTTTGGGTTGCGACACACATTCTTTGGGAGTGATCTCTTTTTGTTTTCTTCTGATCTTTCTTTGATTCTTAATTGTAAAATGCTATTTGAGTTAAATTAGATGACAGTTCACAATCAATATAAAATGGTGAAATTGCTTGGTTTTCAACATTAACTGAACAATCTGCTTCAAACAGATCATATGTTAGAAAATGATAAAAAAAAATGTATTACATACGAATGTATTAGATAAGAATGTAAATTGAACATAAATATAATATGTATTTACCTTCTTTGCCACCTCTTCATCAATGACATTATTATTAGCTAAGTCTTTATTTAGTGTTATTGCATTTACAGATTTTTCTTATCTAAAAATAAGAAAAATTATTAAATTATTATAATATTAACATTAAAAAAATACATTTAATCAGATTAATAGCTAAAACAATATTACTTCTAGGCAGATTGACTTCGGCTAATACTTAAGCAATCACAACCTCAACAATATCTTCACAAATGTAAGAAAATAATTAGATAGAAAGAAAAATGTATAATTTAAATGTTAATGTTTTATTGTAGTACTATTACGGAGACATATACAATTTATTATAAGTGAGCATTTACCTGTTTTACTTTGCTCTTCATTAAACGTACTATCGTCAAAAAAAAACTTGTACTTCTATTGCAGTTTATAGAAAGATATGTTGATAAATAATGTAAAGATAATAAACAATAATATCATTATTTGTGAAATCATTATCTATAACTGATGGTGGAATAAACTCAACAATGTCACAAACAGTAATAAGAGATGCAACTGTCAAACAATATAAAAAAATATTAGACTAATATTAACTAATCTAAATTTCAAATAATATTTGCTAAATCTAATTTTATATTTATAAAGATGTGGAAATAGCAACACCTTTATGAAAATCTGTTCTAGCAGAAGACATGTTTGTAAAATTTCTACTTTCAAGTGCGTTTGATTTTTCAATATTAGAACAACTATCATACTTTTTCTTGCTTGAGACTTCTTCAGAAACTTCATCATTTGGTAGACTTTCTTCGACATTTTCTTTATTCAACAATAACTTGATGCCACTTAATAATTTGATGTTAGAATCAATAATATATTGCTTTAAAAAAACCAACATGTGCTTCAAGCTTTCCTTCAAATGCTTGTTGATTATTATATGTCTACAATAAATAAAATAATAACACATTTACATATAAACAAAAATAAAAATTATAATACCTTTACGAGTTTCATTTTCAATTCCTTCAACCCTTTTAGTAATTCTTCTTGAGCCTGACTGTATTTATTTGCTGAATTTTCTTTCAAAATAGTCATGATTTATATATTGTAATATTTAAAATTCGATAAGTAAATATTTGCAATTTCTTCTTCACATATAGAAATATATGAGTTCTGCATTTTACCATCAAAATATAAAAAGAGATATCATATTAAAAAAAGTATTACAAAACTAAAAAATAACCTTGCATCTTACAAGCATGAACATCAGCTTCTCTAACTTTGTTTATGTTGGATCTTCAACAATCAGTTTTCAATTCAATATTTTAGAAATCAAAATTTTATTACTAATGGTAATATATCCATCAACATGCGAGCAACATTCGTATATCTATATCTAAAGACCTAAAAAAATTTAATTTTATAGTATTGTGCGGTGATCAAAAGAGAATTCAAACATAATTCTTACCGATTGACCACTTACTGTTTTCATATGAGAATAAAAAATCTTTCATGAAGTAGAGAATAACAAATTTCAAAGCATTGGGGAACAACAAATATCTATCTTCAACTAGAGCTTTAAGCTGATTCTTTGAAACACTTCTTTGCCCCGAGAAGTTCATGCATCAACTGTATGGAGTCTTAGGATCATACACAAAATTACAACTGCTAATTAATTTTAATTCTGTAACAATTTCAAAATTTCATAATACAAAAAGGTAATTTTTAGATATTAACTTCAATAAAAAAAACATATCCATTGGTGGAAAATTAAGTTCCTTATTGATTAAATAGTGAATGAGCTTCAATAAAATATACAAAACACATATTCCTAATAGCTTCAAATTATTTTGAAGAACGCTTAAATTTTATTTCATTGATGGCTTCATAATAGTATAAGCCTTTCAATTGATTGAATCATAGCTTTCATCAATAAATTTTTAAAATTTTCGATTCTATATACAATAAAAATAAAAAATAACTTGCAACACTAATTCAAAATAAGTAATTAATCTAAATCAATTATTATCAAAAACACATTGTAACACAAAAATAAATACATCCACATAATCTAAACATATTTGAGACATGTATACATAATGAGTACACCAACCTTCTCAACATTAAATGGGATGATCATGTCTTTTGTAGGGTTTCTTCTCGTATATTTTTTTAATCAACTTTAGATTTCGCCTTTCGAATATAAACATCATCCACAAAATCATCATCACTCTCGATAAATTTTTTCTACCTTCTATCAACATTTAATTTTTTCATTTTAGATTTTAATTCATCGGCTTCATCACCTTCTTTAATCATTGATTTACCTTTCGCTTTTTTTTATGAACTTAACCTCCAATAGATGTCTGTTTTTCATGATTCACATTCACAAAAGTTCGTTATGAAATGCCTAACGAAAAAGATGAAAAAGATGAAAAATCATCGGTTGTCTTACCAAACGATCCAGAATTAAGAACAACAATAAATGTTCTAGGACTTTTTCTTCTCGACATCTTCTCAACAGTTTTTTCATCACTACTTAAAAATATACAAGATGGAATAGAAGCCTCTATTATATTTGAATTTTGATTCCTAGGACTTCTCCTAGGTGACAAAAGCTTACCCATTGCAACAAATTTTAATTGTTTCAAAAATTTTAAAACTAACACTAATAGAATAGTCATTGAAAGAGAATTTAAATTTTCTCCTAAAATGTTAATAACACTAAAAATAGCTCAAATATTGCAAGTGAAATCAAAATTTATGCAAAAAATTTTAAGAAACAACACAACAGAATAGCTCAAAAAAAAATAAAATTCTACACAAAACAATAAATATAAACATATATTTAGCTTGGACATTGAAAAAGAAAGTTAAATTTCTGTAAAAATTTAAAAAATAATAAAACAAAAGATTTCAGAAAATTAAAATTTCTGCACAAAATAATAAATATAAACAAGAATTTAGCTTAGACATTAAAAGAAGAAGCTAAATTTCTACAAAAAATTTTAAAAATAACAAAATAAAATAGCTTAAAAAATTAAAAATTCAGCACACAATAAATATAAAATAAAAATTTAGCTTACATAATAAGCTAAATTTATGCAAAAATTCTAAGAAAAAATAATAAAATAATAAAATAGCTCAAAACATTAAAAATTTTGTACAAAATCTACAAGATAACAAATATTTAGCGCAAAATTGAAAGAAGAAATTAAATTTTTGCAAACGTCCTCAAAAATAACACCAAAAAAGTTTAAAATTTCTTCAAAAAATTAATTATTACATCAAAAATTGCACAATGCTTATTCGTAAATCTATTAAAAATAACAAAATAAAATAGTCATTACAATAAAAATCAAAATCATATTCAAAAATTTGCATAAAAAAAATATATCAAAGGCATAAATAATGCGTATGGGATTTTAGAAATTTTGTGATTTCTCAAAAAACATCAATAATGGAGAATTTGATGCAAATGAAGAAGAGAAAAAAATGTACCTCAAGATTGAGTAGCTAAAAAAGATCAATAAAATGAAGATGAAGTGTAGAAATGGTGAAAGAAAAAGCGAAAAAAATTATAGAAGTTGTGAAAGAAAAAATGAAAAAAACAAAGGAGCGTACTATTAGGACAAATACTTTATTAAACATAAAGTTTAGCTAAAAGTAAAAAAAAATCAAAGTTTTACTATAAATGGTAATATGACCCCTTAAAAGTCATTATGCATGTAAAAATTTCTTTTGATTTTCTTTTTTTCTCAGATTTTTGTATTTTGGGGAGTTTTGGAGATGAATATTTTTTTAATCCTTTTTGTTTCATAATTTCGGCCATCTTTCTCTGGATCATTACAATGATTCGAATCACCTCTTTGATGCTTACTGATTTCTTCAACTGTATGGGAGTAGAAATCACTTTAACATCTTCATCTTGAGTTAATTCAATACTAAATTATGGTGAATTATTAGAAACTAAATTGATGGCTGATATACCTTTATTTAATCTTCTATATGGTGTGAGTTCTGCCATCAGAGCAGAACTCCACAATCATACAACAAAAAAGTTCTCAAGAATTAAAAAAACTGCAGTAACTATGATGACCAAAAACAACATAAAAATATAAAATATATAAAATTTGTGGAAGAGATAACATGCACAAATTAATAGTTACCTTAGTTAGTAGAGCACAATCTTTATCTACAGCGTGAGAAAACCATGAGAAAATAGAGTGAAAATCAGAAAAATAGAAGCTAAGAAAGGAAAGAGACAAAGCGTTAGAGTGAAAATAGGAGAAGTTAACCCGTAGTAACAGTCACTCAAAAAAATATTATTTTTTCTATAAAATGTAATTTTGTTAAAGTGTTGTTATTTATCATAATTATGGTCTTATCTTTCTCACTTCTTGTAATTCTTTCTTTCATAAGTAGCAAAATTAAGTCCATAATTAGGAGTTTCATAACAACTGTTTTGTAATTACACAAAATAGCAAATTGTATTTTATATTTTAGGCATAGTTTGCTACTGAAATACATATACAAACGAAATCTACCATCTTTTTTTCCTCAAATCAGTTGAGTTAAATAAAGAATAATGATCAAATTACACCATGCATTTAAATCTAAGGATTCCTTTTCCGTAACTGACACTTATTAAAGAATTTTTTCTTAAATTGCATTACTAATAAATCTGTACCAGTTTAGATTATTACAAAAATTACATACCTAATTATTCCTATAATGATTAAGATTTTTGCTTTTCTAACCCGACCGTCCCTAGGGCCTTGTCGTAATAGGCGTTCCAAGTCCAACCAAGATCGAAAACCTCCCCCGTTACCCAACCCAACCTCCAACCACTTTCCCTGAGTTGACTGAATTTAGAGCATAAAACATAATAGTGTAACAAATCACACAAAGACCCTGGGAATAGATCACAACCGTGATCAACCCAACCGAGTCCAACCATCCCATAACCATAATCCAACCATACCAAAACACACCAAACAAGGCCATAAACCAGGCAATAACTAAAAATGTTCCAAAACATAATATAATTAATGCCAAAATGAAATACAATGGAACAGTGAGAAATTATGTCCGATGATGCCAGCCTCCCAGCCTATTTCAATGCCAAGGCTGAAACCTACACCATTCCCTCCCATTTAAACCCGTAGAAGTACCATAAAACCTTTATCCAAAATAGTAATGAAATCCGATTAGGACATGACCCCAACACTAGCCAAAACCAATAGCCAAAATAAAACCAAAATGTCTAGAAATACCCATAACATGAAATGGTGTCTTCCGAAATGATAGAAGCTCACCACTTCAGTCCAAATGCTTTTCCCAAATCAATCACGGTGTAGGAGGAGTAGAAAGGCCAGTTCCTGTATAGCGTGGATATATAGATACCAGTAGATGGGGTTAGCGAGTGACCGCTAGTATGATCTTAGGGTAAGGATAAAATAATGACATTTATAAAAGCAAGTAAAATCATCCATATGCACACAACTGAACACATACATATATA
This sequence comes from Capsicum baccatum var. pendulum, assembly GCA_030864225.1. Taxonomy (NCBI): domain Eukaryota; kingdom Viridiplantae; phylum Streptophyta; class Magnoliopsida; order Solanales; family Solanaceae; genus Capsicum; species Capsicum baccatum. Next base: position 168,412,225 of record CM061560.1, read on the forward strand.
TATATAACCATGCCAGGAAAAAGGGACTGAGTTTAGCATGTCTTTAAAACCATTACTTGGATTGTGTAGCTTTGCCGTCCTAAATCACCCACGGGCTATATGGGTTCAACTCCCCCTACTGAAAGAACCTAGTGCATGTAGCCACATGACCAGGGAAGTATCCCATGGGTTGACTAGTACTCCCCTAAATATAGTGTGACATCATACACACGGTCACCAAGACCAACCTCATATCAGAAAATATGAGTTTCCAGTTTTGGTCCCCCCGGGACCTCCACTTTCCATGACTTAGCTACACCTCCCACAATTTTTGACCAATTAAAACCAATTTACAAATAACCAAACCATTAACCATTTATTGACCAAGGCCATTGATATTGGTATCGTCATACCAACCCTTACTTGCAAGTATCATCCATAGCCAACCATTTATAGGTTTAAGGGGACTTTCAACTGCCCTTCCATTTACCCTATTAAACCATTTGTGAGACTTCTATATTCCCCATAAGCATAACCAATTAGACTTTAGCCTTTTCAAACTATTTAAACTATGAATAATTCCATTACTAAGTTTAAAACATGCAAGAGCTCCATTAAAAGAAGTCAATGCAATGAGCATATCTTTATAAGCATTTTGTCAAACACATTGGGGGCATAATATAACTACAACAAATTTCAATTACCATTAAACCATTCCCATTAAATCCGATTATCCAAAACCACCATAATGCATATAAAAGAATAATTAAAACCATGGGAAATGATAACCAACCATTTACTATCAAAAATCCCAAAGTATATTTGAAAGCCAAAATTATGTAATAGTAAAACCATGAAACCATTCAAATAAACCATGACTTTAAGTAAAATTAACAATTAGGGAAGAGAACATTCCTTAAACCAAGATGATGATGGAAATAAATTACCAAGGCAAGCCCCAAATTGATCCCTTAGTTGAAACCCTAGCTCTCCTTGACCAAAAGCTCTTGAGAGAATTATGAAGTGTTTAGGAAGAGTTCCTAAGTGTAGATGAATAGAATAATAGGGTAAATAACCTTACAAGTAGGTTAGAAGTCGTAGGGACTTATTAGGATAAGTAGGGAAATTCCCAAAATACCCCTACTTAAGTTGCACAAAATCCCATCACATGGATACGACTGTCCCTCACGAGTTGTACCCTCCCAATACGATTGGTATCCACCACTGGTATCCAAGCCTCAAACCTTATATTGTCCAGTATACAACTCATCAAACCAAGTTGTAGCCACAACATACAATCCTTATCCATGACCCATATCCCTAGTAGAATAAAATACGTGGGGAATTGAACACTTTTTACCATAAGAATCCCTGGTACGATTCATACCCTGGCTTACGGCTCATGGTGAGCAACTCGAACTCAGATCCAACCTAAGTAACCAAGTATAAGATTAAGTTAAGGAACCAAACAATTTGTAACCACCAATACGACTCGTACTTCTAAGTCCTATCCATTCCAGTATCAAAATCCATTCCACCAACTAATGTTGGTCAGTATGTGACTGGACCATACCATCTGTACCCCAACATACGGCTCATACCTATGAGTCATATTGGGTCTAGAGATCAAAATTCCAAGAAATTTATTAAGTTCCAGAATTTAGGGTGTTTCAGTATCCCCTACTAGGAATATGCGTCCTTGAATGACAGATAAGGTAGGGGTAACCATACGCTAGAGTCATTTATTATCAAACATATTCCTAATCTTTAACAAAGTTTGAAAATAAAGAGACAAAGATATAAATCATTCCTTTAACAACTCTAGAAATAAAGATGTGTTGAAGACACATACCTTCTGCATGAATCCCAAGAGCAGAAAATAAAATGACTACTTGGACTTTATGTCCTCTACTTCTGTAATGCCCCAAATTTGGTACCTAGAATGCTACATAGTGCTCATGACCCTGAAGGACCACAAGCTAATGCATGACTGATAAATGTAAACTGAGCACTAAATAATAGTAATAATATCGTAAATGCGGAAACATAAACTGAAAGGCCATAAGGTTCAATACTAGTACCTAACTAAAAAATATGGTATAACAATAACAAAACAACTGAGATAATTGTTTGAACATACTGTCGTCTGAAAGCCTCTAAACTTTCTGAATACGAAGTTGATGGGATATGTCCCCAACTAACTCTAACTACTAAAATAACCATAAACTGAAATAGTAATGTGATCATCATGTCCTCGAAGGATGAGGACTCACTGTTAACTCTTATCACTGAACTGGGATGCTACTGGTTCTCTGGAGCTCGTGCTTTTAAATCTATGGTGTAAGACACCATAGCGCAAATGCATCAGTACTTTGAAAATACTGGTATGCAAGTGAGGTAGGCTGAATGTAGTAGATTCATATGCATGAACAATACTAACTGACTGACTAAGATGAACGTGAGAATACATACATGCATACGTAACTATAACTAAGATTATGATAGGACTGGATACTGAGTTCTGACTATTGAGTCTACTAACATTGATATCTGAGTCATTGATGAGTAGAAACTAATACTGTATTACTGAATACTGAGGGACTGATACTATGTTGCTGATACATGGATAACTGTGTCTGACAGTTCTGATTATGAAGAACTAGTCTGATTGACTGTATCTGACAGTCCTGAAGCTAAATGCTAATAACATAAGTTCAGATAACTGATATAACTGATAACATGAGTGAATGTATCTGATAGTCCTAAATTTGATGGAAGTAGCCGAGTTTGGTACTGTATCTGAGTAACTAAACTTGAGATCAGTCCTATCTAGCGGGTGATCTCTAAATCTGATGATACCATTACTTATTGACCATAGTTGAGATCAGTCCTGTCTAATGGGTGATTCCAGAGTCTATTTATAATGATAAGGAGTTACTGTATCTGACACTCCTAAATCTATACTATTGAGTTGAATTAACTGTATCTGACAGTCCTTATTTTGTAACTGAAACTGTGGGATGTATTCATCTAACCGACATGCCCCATACTAAGCTAACTAGGGTCTAACCTGTAACCCCAGCTGGAAGGGTGTAAGTACCACACCACTGGTAAAGACAACTGATGTGGAGTTAGTCCTAATCTAGCGAGTGACCCCTAGGATCAGTCCTACACATTTAAATGCACTAATAGGTGATCCATCAGTATGTCAGTCCTATCTGACGGGTGACATCTCGTACCTACGCTGGCTACGTAGTTCTGGAACTTAGGGATTGCTTCTAGGGATCTCAATCCTATCTAGTGGGTAAGTCCCCATCCCAAGGCTCGCTCGGTGCTGAATCATAATCTCATCTGAAAGACACTAAACTGATTAATTGAGCTGAACTGATTAACTGAACTGAATCTCAATCCTATCTAGTGGGTAAGTCCCCATCCCTAGGCTCACTCGGTGCTGAATCATACTCTCATCTGAAAGACACTAAACTGATTAATTGAGCTGAACTGATTAACTGAACTGAACTGATTAGCTGAATTGAACTGATACTAGTGGTATTGGTTAGTGGAGCTAAACTGAATTACCGAGTTCCGTTGACTGATGGATTATACTGAGTTCTGAGGACTGACTGAGAATACTGAAGTTACTGAGATTGACTAGGAATACTGAACTACTGAGATTACTGAGTACTGAGATCACTGAGATTACGGAAATTTCTATGATTTCCTGAGACACACGATTGATTGAGTTCTATGGATCATAGCTTGACTGAGGAGATCGTGAAAACATGACATGGCTCTATGCACACAGCTAAATGTTCGGGTACAAGTACCCCCAGGACACGATGAGAAAAAACTGACATAGCATGGCTTACTTGAACACATGACCAACAACACAATTCATAATTCATATATTGAAGCACTTCACCAAACATGTGATATGCATAAGCTTGTACATACATGGGGATTTCATGATATCATACTAGTTGGGCATTGTTCTTTCCTCTAAGCATTTAATCAAACACATGGTAGGCATAACACATGTAGACAACATTATACAACAATTAATCATCATGATTCATCTCTAATTTCATCATCCTAGGGTTTATTCATAGGTTCATATGAATATACATCTATACAAATCAATTCCATATAAAATTGATCACCCAACATGGATTGGAATTCAATTGATCATTCTCAACATAAATAAAACAAACCCAACATGAAATTCATAAAGAAATCCACAAACTTAAACTTAGAAAAGAGATTCTTGGGCTTCATGGACGAAAGGAGTCCATGAATGAACACTACACATACATTAGCTTGTGATTCTATGAAGATTGATGGAGAGATTCTTGAAACTTAACGGTGAATTCCCTTGGAATTGAACCTTCTATTAAAACCCTAGGGATTGTTCTTGAGAGTAATTGAGTATAAGTTGCTTAATTATGGCCAAATCTCGTGTTATAAGGCTTATATAGGGTGGGAAATTGACCCTTTTAACCCTAGGACACGTATTTAATTTCTGATAAAATTTCTCGATTTTCATCCTTGGCGCGACGCGCCACTATCACGCCAAGTCACTAGAAAGTGACAAATGGGAAATTGCACCTTTTCTGTGACCTGGAAGTTTGACGCGACGCGCCACTATTGCGGAGCAACACTGGAAATTGACAATTGCCATTTGAGCTATCTCTGTGATGCGCTGAAGGCTCAGGTGATACACTGTCTCACTAAAAAGGCTCTAACTCTTCACCCGAGTGTTGGATTTGGGCAATTTGGTATCAATGGAAAGCTTATTCGATTCCCCACATGACAAAAAGTGAAAATCTTGAAAATAACACGTGTAAAAAGTGGATTCATCTTTCCAATAAAGCTTCTAACATTCTTGGGAAACTTTTCAAGCTAGGAAAAGTATGGGGTATTACAGCTTCCCATGTAGCTTCTTCCATCTTATGGTTCTGCCAACGAACCTTAATCGAAGCCACATCCTTGGTCCGCAACCAACAAATCTGTCTATCCAAGATCTCAACCGATACCTCTTCGTAAGATAGAGGGTCTGAGATACCTAACCCCTCCAAAGGCACAATCGAAGATGGATCACCAAGACACTTTCTCAACATGGAGACATGAAATACCGAATGATCCAAACTCAAGATAGAAGGTAAATCTAACTCATAAGGAACACTACCAAATTTTTGCGAAATCTCATAAGGATCATCATACCGGGGATTGAGCTTCCCCTTCTAGCCAAACAACACTACTCCCTTCATGGGAGATACCTTGAGGAAAACCTTATCCCTAACCTCAAACTTCAAGTCCCTATACCTAACATCTGCATAGGACTTTTGGTGACTTTGGGTAGCCTTAAGCCTATCCCGAATTACCTTCACTTTCTCCATAGCCTGATAAACCAAGTCAGGACCAAATATATCTGCCTCACCAAGGTCAAACCAAACAATAGGAGACCTACATCTCCTACCATACAATGCCTCAAAAAAGGCGATACCAATACTAGAATGATAACTATTGTTGTATGGAAACTTCAGCAAAGGTAGATGCTCAACCTAATTGCCACCATAATCGATCACACAAGCCTGAAGCATATCCTCTAATGTTTGAATGTTTTCTTTGTTTGTCCAACCTCCTACGAATGAAAAGCAGTACTTTGACTAACCTTGGTCCCCAACCCTCTCTGAAAAGATCTCCAGTGAGATGTAAATTGTGTACCACGATAAAAAATAATTGAAATAGGAACCCCATGCAGCTTCACAATCTCCTGAAGATACAACATTGCATAATCCTCCACCGAGAAGGTATTCTGCATTATCAAAAAGTGCACAGACTTAGTCATCCTATCCATGATGACCCAAATTGAATCATATTGACTCTGATACTGAGGAAGACCAGTAACGAAGTCCATATTGATTACTTTCCACTTTCATTCGGGCAAATCAATTTCTTAATACAACCCTCCTGGCCTTACGTGCACAACCTTAACCTGTTTACACACTATGCACTTGGGTACAAAATCAACCATATCCCTCTTCATACCATTCCACCAATAGATCTCCTTGAGATCATGATATTTCTTAGTCGAGCTGGGATGAAAAACATAGCACGATTCATGCACCTCAGCCAAAATCCTTTACCACAAATCGTTGACATCAGGAAGACACAACCTCCTTTGGTATCGTAAAGTACCATCACCACTGATATCAAACACCACTACCTTTTTCCCACCAATGTCACTCTGGATTTTCAAAAAGATAGGATCCAATAATAGGATCCAGTACTTGCTTCTCCTTAATCTTCTCACCAAGAGACGATTGAACCACTTCTGCACCATCACACGACCATCTTTGGAGTCCAAAAGGCAAACTCCAAGATTAGAGAAATAGTGAATATCCTTCACCAATTCCCGCTTTCCTTTCTCTACATGAGCCAAACTTCTTATGGATAACCTGCAAAGAGCATCAACAATCACATTAGCCTTACTTGGGTGATAGTAAAAACTCATATCATAATCCTTAAGAAGCTTAAGCTCATCTGCCTGAGATTAAGCTCTTTTTGGTGAACACATACTGTAGACTCTTATGATCAAAAAATATATCCACATATACACCATACAAATAATGCCACCATATTTTTAAAGAAAACACAACGACCAACACCTCTAAATCATTAGTAGGATAATTCCTCTCATGTACCTTCAGCTTTTTGGAAGCATAGACAATCACCTTCCCATGTTGCATCAACACACAACCAAGCCCTACTTGAGATGCATTACAATAAACCATGAACCCGTCATTTCCTTCAGGCAAATTCAAAATTTGAGCCAAAGTTAACTTATACTTTAACTTCCCGAAACTCCCTTCACAAGCATCTAACCAAGAAACTAAACCTTTTCCTGAGTTAACTTAGTCAAAGGAGTAGCTATTGACAAAAATCTTTCCACAAACTATCTATAATACTCGGCTAAACCCAAGAAGCTCCAAATGTCGGATGGAGTCGTGGGCCTAGGCTACTTCTTCACCATAACAACCTTTTGTGCATCCACTATGATCCTTTCACTAGAAATAATATGACCCAAGAAAGGTACAAGATTCAACCAAAACTCACACTTAGAGAACATGGCATACAACTCTGTCCCTTTAAGGTCTGCCACACCACACAGAGGTAATTAGCATGATCTACCTCACTCTTTGAATAAACCAGAATGTCATTAATAAACATAATAATGAAGAGATCTAAATACTGACAAAAACTCTATTTATCAGATACATAAACTCCATTGGAGCATCAGTCAACCCAAATAACATCACCAAAATCTCAAAGTGTCATACCGAGTACGAAAAACCATCTTAGGGATATCTACCTCCCTAATTTTTAGCTGATGGTACCCATACCAAAGATATATCTTAGCAAAGAACTTGTCACCTTACAACTGGTTAAACAGATTATCTATCCTTGGACAGGATACTTTTTCTTTACCATCACCTTGTTCAGCTTCCTATAGTCAATGCATATCCAAAGGGAACCATCCTTCTTGTGCAAAAACAACACTGGTGCATCCCAAGGAGATACACTAGGATGAATAAAATCCTTATCCAAAAGATCCTTAAGTTGCTCCTTGAGTTCCCTCAACTCATCCAGACACATTCTATGTGGAGGAATAGAAATTAAAGGAGTGTCTAGAATTAGACCAATACCAAACTCTATTTCCTTATCTGAAGGAACACCAGGAAGATTATCTGGAAAGACCTTAAGAAACTCATTAACCACAGGAACTAACTGAAAAGAAGGACCTTCTGAGGTAGAATCTTTATAAAGACAACCTTTAGATATTAACATTTGAGCACTAAGATAAGAAATAAATCTCCCTCGAGTAGCTATAGAAACACCCTCACATTCTATAACTGACTCACTGGGTAACCTAAAGATAACCCTACAAGTTCGACAATCCAAAGACGTATAACAAGAGTGTAACTAGTCCATACTTAGAATAGCATCAAAATTTACTATATCCAACTCAAATAGATCTACCAAGGTCTATCTGCCACCAACAGATAGCACCCCCCCTATAAACTCTCTTAGCAATAACTAAGTTACCTACTGGGGTAGAAATAGAAAAAAGATCTGAAATAACTTACGAATCGAAACAAAAAGATATAGCCATATAAGGAGTCATATAGGAGAAAGTAGACATCGAATCAAGCAAACAATATGTGTTATGAGAGAAAATCTATAACATACCAGTAACGATATCAGATGATGCCTCGGATTCCTATCAGGATGACAAAGCTTACAACCTATTCCGACCAATACTAGAAACATGAGCGGTAACAGAAGCAGATGTCATACCACTAGGTGTAGGAGCAGGAGATAAAGCCACAAAAATCTTATTCTCCCCCGTAGCAACCTTATTAATCGGATAATTCCTGAGCCGATGGCCTTCCTGTCCCTACTTTAAGAATTTCTTCTTTCCTTTATTACAATAACCCCTATATGGACGACCATAGAATCGACAAAGAGGACATGAAAAAACTGATTGACCTCTGCTTGCCTGATATTGGGCACCCTGCACTCGAAAGATTATCACCACCAAGATAACTCCTGCTGCCCAACTGATAAGGAGCACTAGCGGCAGAGTATGAATAAGAACTCCCCCACTTATTTTTCTGCCATTTGCCACCATCTCGACCACCTTGAGATTAAGCACCTCCCTGATTAGAAAACCTACTCCTCTTACCCTACCTATCCCCAAACTCTATATGCTTCCTCTTTTCATTCTCTATCTGCTGTATATGAATAGTCAACCTAGAGATGTCCATATCCTTAATCAACAAGACTATTTTTCTCTTCAAAATTAGATCCTCATTCAACCCAGAAGCAAACTTCCTCACTCTAGCCCGCATGTTAGCCACTAAATCAGGAGCATACCTTGACAAATGGTGAAACTTCAAGGCATATTCCTTAACAGACATCCTCCCCTGCTTGAAGTTCACAAACTCCTCCATCTTTTCTTCCCATAACTCATTGGGAACGAAACGATCTAGAAAAGCACCAGAGAAGGTAACCCATAAGGATGACTTCTCCACATCTCCTCTATGCATATCCCACTTTTCATACCACTGATGTGCAATATCTTTGAGTTGATAAGCTGTAAAGTTTACCTCCTCCACATTAGTGGCCTGCATTACCCAAAATATCTTTTCTATCTCATCCAAGAAGCCTTATGGATTCTTCTTCACCTTTAATCCAGCAAAAGTGGGATGACTCATCTTCATAAACTGTCCAACCCTTGTGGCATTGGCAGAAAAAGCACCAGACACATCCCGCCCAGGCTGAGCAGCAACTAGTTTTACAATAGTGTAAATTGACTGACAGAATTTTGCATTAGTTATCTCAGCTTAAGGAGGACTAGTATCAATTGGTGAGACTCCATAATTATTAAGGATAGGACTGTGTGATCGAAGATGAACCCTAGAAGTAGGATGCACCCCTTTAGCATTACCCCCAAATGGGATAGAAGAATTTACTTGTGTTCCAAATCTACAAGCCATGATTTGAAAGACGAACAAATAAAGATTAGATAAGATTCTAGGATTGAGACTCTAAGCTTAAAAATAGAATACCATGTAAGTGAAACATTCCTAAATGCCTTGTAGACCCTTCCTTATGAGTGTGGCGTGCTACACACCTCTAACAGAGACTACTCGACATGACTTTATGCACTTCCAGTTGACCATTAACCTAAGCAATGATACCAACTTGACATGACCCACCCTGGTTCCTTGTCATAATAGGCATTCCAAGTCCGACCAGGGTTGGAGACCACCCCCGTTACCCATCCCAACCTTCAGCCGCCTGCCCTGAGTTGGCTAAATTCTGAGCGTAAAACATAATAGTGAAACAACTCATACAAAGACCCTGAGAAAATATCACAACCGTGACCAACCCAACTGAGTCCAACTATCCCATAACCATAATCCAACCATACCAAACCATACCAAACAAGGCCATAAACAATGCCATAACCAAAGACATTACAAAACATAATATAATTAATTCCAAAATGAAATATGATAGAATAGTGAGAAATTATGTCCAATGATGCCAGCCTCCCAACCTATTCCAATGCCAAGGCTGATACTTATACCGATCCCGCCCATTCCAACCCATAGAAGTACCACAAAGCCTCTATCCAAAAGAGTAATAAAATTCAGTTAGGATATGCCCCCAACCATAGCCAAAACCAACATCCAAAATAAAACCAAAATGTCTAGAAATATCCATAACATAAAATGATGTCTTCCAAAAGAATGGAACTCACCACTTTAGTCAGAATACTCTCCCTGAATCAATCATTATATAGGAGTAAAATAGTCGGTTCCTCCATAGCATGGGTATATAATTTCCAGTAGAAGGGGTTTGAGAGTAACCGCTAACATGGTCTTAAGGTTAGGTTTAAATAATGTTATTTATAAAACCAAAAAAAATCATCCATATGCACACAATCAAACACATATATATATATATATATATATATATAACTATGCCAGGAAAAAGTGTCCAAGTTTAGCATGTCTTTAAAACCTTTACCTAGGTTATGTAGCTTTGTCATCCTAAACCACCCACGGGCTATATGGGTTCAGCTTCCCCTGCTGAAAGGGCCTATTGTATGTAACCACACGACCAGGAAAGTATCTCATGGGATGACTAGCACTCCCCAAAATAAAGTGTGACATCATGCACACGGTCACCAAACCAACCTCATATCGACAAATATGAGTTTCCAGTTTTGGTCCCCCCGGGACCTCCACTTTCCACGGTTTAGCTAAACTTCCCACCATTATTGCCTAATTAAAACCAATTTCCAAATAACCAAACCATTATCCATTTATTAACCAAGGCCATTGATATTGGTATCGTCACAGCAACCATTATTTGCAAGTATCATCCATAGCCAACAATTTATAGGTTTAAGGGGACTTTCAAGTGCCCTTCCATTTACCCTATTAAACCACTTAGGAGACTTCCATATTCCCCATAAGCATAACCAATTAGACTTTAGCCTTTCTAAACCATTTAAACCATGCATAATTTCTTTACCAAGTTTAAAACATGCAAGAGTAAATTAAAAGAAGTCAATGCAATAAACATATCTTTATAAGCATTTTGTCAAACACATTGGGGGCATAATATAACTAAAACAAATTTTAATCACCATTAAACCATTTCCATTCAATCCAATTATCCAAAACCACCATTAATGCATATAAAAGAATAATTAAAACCATGGGAAATGATAACCAACCATTTAATATCAAAATCTCCAAATCATAATTAAAAGTCAAAGTTATGTAATAGTAAAACCATGAAAATATTCATATAAAACATGCCTTTAAGTAAAATTAAAAATAAGGGAAGAGAACATGCCTTAAACAAAGATGATGACGAAAATAAATCACCAAGACAAAGCCCTAAATTGATCCCTTAGTTGAAACCCTAGCTCCCCTTGACAAAAAACTCTCGAGAGAATTATGAAGTGTTTAGGAAGAGTTCCTAAGTGTTAATAAATAGAATAATATGGTAAATAACCCTACAAGTAGGTTAGAATTCGTAGGGCCTTATTAAGATAAGTAGTGAAATGCCCAAAATATCCCCACTTAAGTTGCACAAAATCCCATCACAGGGATACGATTGGCCCTCTCGAGTCGCACCCTCCCAATATGAATAGTATCCACCACTCATATCTAAGACTTAACCCTTGAATCAAACACTGTCCAGTATACGACTCATCCAACCACGTCGTAACCACAAAATAAGATCCGTATCCCTGGCAGAATAAAATACATGGGGAACTGAACACTATTTACCATACAAGTCCTTGGTATGATTTGTACCCTAGCTTACGACTCATCATGAGCCACTCGTACTCAGATCCAGCCTAAGTAACCAATTCTAAGATTAAGTTAAGGAACCGAATGACCCGTAACCACCAATACGACTTGTACTTCTAAGTCGTATCCATTCCAGTAACCAAAATCCATCCCACAAACCAATATGAGTCAGTATTCGACTAGACCATACCATCCATACCTCAACATACGACTCGTACCCATGAGTCGTATTGAGTTCAAATATACCAAATACATAGACACTCCTATCTACATATGTATTTACAATACAAATATATATATATATATATATATATATATATATATATGTACGTATGTATTTACAGAATACACATCTGACCATTATGTATATATATGCATATATGACATAAATCTCTATAAAAAAGGGACAACTGTTTATATATACGTATAAGTAATCAAAAATACTTAATACATGCACATGCCCCAAAATATATATATATATATATATAATAAGATTTGTATATATACACAAATAAGTACACATTAGCTAATAAATATATATACAAAATAAATACATTCAAATAGACACATATTTTACCCTCCAAAAGAACGTAGGAAAATTCAAACACAAACCCAACACTGTCCTAAAATACATATGTAAGCTTCATACGTATGTCCAAAAATACAAATATATTCACATGTCCCAAATGGCATATAGAAATACATATAGTACCCATTAGCTAATAAATACATATAGAAATAACTATTCATCTTTATCGTCTTCCGAATCATATCTAGAGGAGTTTCTAACATCACGACTTTGAATTTTTCTTGATTCTCTGATTTCTTTTGATTTTCTTTTTTTCCTTAGATTTTTGTATTTGGAGGGGGGGGGGGGGGGGGGCGTTGGAGATGATTGTTTTCTCAATTATTTTTGTTTCATAATTTTGGTCATCTTCTCTGGATCATTACAATGCTTCGACTCACCTCTCGACGCTCACTGATCTCTTCAACTGTATAGGATTAGAAACTACTTTAACAACTTCATCTTAAGTTATTCCAATACTAAATGATGGTGGATTATTAGAAACTAAATTGATGGTTGGTGTACCTCTATTTAATTTTTTATATGGTGTGTGTTCTGCCATTAGAGCAGAACTCCACAATCATACAACAAAAAAAAATCTCAAAAAAGAATCTAAATAACAGTGATGAACGAAAAAAATATAAAAATAAAAAATATATAGAATTTGTGAAAGATTTATCTTTCCTAACCCATTTACCTTTTATTCGCTGCCCACACTTTAGATGATTACTTTAGTCCACTACTACAGTGAGAAAAGCTAATTAGGGATGTGGGTGGGGGTAATGAAGTAAATATGAAAAGTTATATTTATGGTAATTATGTAATTATAATCTAATTAGGGAAGAGAATTATTGTAAAAGTTGAACATGAAAAGGAAAGTCGTAGGGTGGCTATAAACTCTACATAAGGAAGTGATAATGTGAATATTGAATAACAGAAAAAGAAAGGAAATTTCTCCAAAGTTCATTTCTTGTTCTTCGTTTCCGCCTATTTATTTTTACTTTGTTAAAATGGTTACATCAAAGAAAGAACAAATGTAAAATCTTGGCTCTCCACATGTAAATACCTTGATTGCATTTTTTTCACATTTTTTTTAAAAAGATTTTGGGTAAAGATTACATCCTGTTGAAAACCCTAGAGCTATATTAGTACTAGAGAAGATTGTGTAAATATATAATATTAACATATACTGTGCTATTTTTTTTTTTTACCAAAGTTTGATTATATCAATCATAACCAAATCTTTATTACCATATACCATAACCCTATTAAATTGGTAAAATGTTCTGAATGTGAAAGATAAAAACATGGAACTAATTTATATCCCTTAATTCATGACTAATAAATGAGGCTTTTCATTGTACCTTATTATTTGCAAATAAAGCCTCTATTTATTAAGAAGTTGTTTCATATTCTTTAAAAATATTGGTTTTCTTTTCTAGTGCCTTTTTTTGTTTTCTTTTATATTAATTTTCTTTTATCTTTTCCTATTCCTAGGGTTCTTTTTTTTCAGAAAAAATAGTTTGTTAATACATTTTTCTTTTGTTTTCTTTTGGATTTCAATCATAATTATTACAAATATTACATTAACATACTCCCTCCGTTTTATATTAGTCGATCTTCATTCTAAAAATATTTGTTTCAATTTAGTTGTTTAGTTCTAAGATCAAGAAATATTTTATGCATAAGTTTCTCGTTTTACCCTTGATAGGAATACCAAATACATTTACAGTCAAAATTATTTAATGGTGCATAAATGATCTTAATTCTCAAAATTAAGTGATTATTACTAGTTTCACTTATAAATACTCAATGTTTTAGACGTAATGCATGAGATGGAGTAACATGTACCAAATTTTGCTATGTTCTTTTTTTACCTTGACAAAGTTATTAGCATGACCTCACCTAACCCCGTTGATATAGTTTCTCCAACCACTAAACCACTGGAACCCCTACCAATGGACTCCATTATGGAGGACAGTACCCCCTCAATTCAATCCTTCGAGGATTTCCTAAAACCTATAAAAACATCCATCTCAACAACAGTTACTACGGAAAAGGTCTAGATAACTCGACCCCTTTCAATAATTTCAATGACCCCATCCTCCTCACTGAAGCTGAAAGAGAGAGAATACACCAACCTTGGAGCCGATCGATCATTGTTAAGTTGAGCAAAAGATAGATTTCGTACCAATTTCTCAAAACCAAGCTAATAGAGCTTTCGTGTAACGTCCCGAAATCCTATCCCGGAGCATCACATGGTGCTTAAGGCTACAAGTAGTCCCAAACTAACCCTATTAGCCTGCTACTTAGTATAAAGCTTACATAAAGATAATGAGAGCAAAATAAGGAATCATGTCATATCATGTCTAACTAAAATCCAAATGAGTACTGTAAAAGTAACAAAATAATGCAAATCTAAATATACTGACCATCTAATCTGACAAAGCCTCTACTACTCAACAAATTAGAGAGTTATTGGGACAGATCCCCAACTGACTCGAACTGAACTGAAAGAAGTAGAACAACTACTAAAAATACTAAAGTGTCTGGAGATAGGTCCTCGAACCATGAGGACTCACCACAGTAGAGGTGTAGATAAAGGTACTCGGGATTAGTGACGCTGCTGGGACTGAGCACCTGAACCTACATTATGAGACAATATAGCACATATACGTATATGTGTATCAGCACTTGGGAATGTACTGAGTATATGGGGGTGTATGCAACTAAATATCAATACAATAAATCTTTACGAAAAACATACATGGTTTTGTAGATGACTCGCATAGCTTGAATAAAACTGTCATAAATCATGAATAATGAAATATGTAGTATAATTCACGTGAGCCATTACACTTTACTCTAAATTTGTATTCTTTCTTTGATCTCAAGCTTGTAAACTAATTGAACTCTTAAAACAACAGCTTTTAGAACATACACTTTAGTCTTTTGAAAACAAGGAACTTCTTTGAAACTCAAGGACTTAAAACCTTAATAAATTTAAGACTTGAGACTCTAGGAAACGTCTTTCCCACGTTGGGGAGAACTGTTCTATCCTTGCCATCGGAGTAGAACCTTTTACTTTTAGTGATCACTAGCTTAACCTATTGGGGTAAATCAAATCATACGGTGGCTCGTAGTTCTAGGGCATGAGACCTTGGAATCAAACCCAACTCGGTGCTAAATACTACTCTCTTACTTAAGCTCAAAACTTTTAAGAAAAATCACCTTAAACAACTCAGAAATATGCAATAGAAGCCAACTATGCTTCCCTTTAGCTTAAATCAAATAGTGTGGATTTTCTTTCTTAGCTTAAGATTAAAATCAACTCTTTTCTTGAAACTTTGGTAGACTATCACCAATAGGATTTAAAACTTTAATAGCATGGAAATATCAATATATTTTCTGAAGCACTTTAGAAAGTATCAACAATTCATTCTTGGGCTTAAGGCATGTATATTTTTAGAGGATCACAATTTGACAATAAAGCTTAATTCATGATACCAATCTTGGAAACCCTTGAAAATATCACATCAATATAGGAATGTTCAATTTATAGAATGAATTATCAATTCAAATCATAAATAAGTGAAATAATCATGCAATTCAAAACTTGAACAACTTCTGAATTCATATTCTCTAAAATAATATAATTTGGGTACAGACCCACTTGCAAAATCTTGAAATTCATTTATAAAAAATTAAATCTTTGGGCATAAGAATGAAATAAGTGTTCTTGTTTAAATCTCACATACCTTGAATTAGGAGCTTTGGATGAACTCTATCCCTTGGGACTCTATTCGTACACTTGAATGGATATTCTTGATGCTCTTGATTTGAGGAATCCAATTCTTGAATCAATTTGAAGAATTAATGGTGAAATTAGGAGATTCTTGGAATTGGGTTTGGATGCTTAGGGTTTTTAATTTGAGAGATTGTTTGAGAAAATTTGAATATGATGCTTGGAATGACCTTGGAGTAGGTGTTTGGATGATTTAAGGGGCTTGGAAAAAGTCCAAAGTGCCCTTTTAAACTTTTGTACGAAGCTAGAAAAATTGAACTGGAAAACACAATTTTATGGGCCACCGTGATGCGACACTATCACGGTGGCTCACTGAATTTTGACAAATGAGATTCTAGAGGTCACCACGACGCAGTGCTATTGCATTGTCCTACTGGTTAGGACCTTGAACTTCAGCGCGATGCGCCGCTACCTTGAACTTTAGCGCGATGTGCCACTATCGCGGAGTTCCACTGGAAATTGACAATTGTCAAATAGTCCCTCTGCGCAATGCACCAAGCACTAAAATGACGTTGTTTTATGACTAGGACTTAAATTAGAAAGTTAATTAAATTTCCCATATGATAAAAATTCAAAATTAGGGAAATTCTATATGGTTTAAATGATACTCACTTAGGAAGTCATTCCTTAACCTTCTCGAGGTGAAATTAACCTTAAGAAAAGTTCAGAGTATTATATTTTGCAACTAGAAGAACCACTTAATCTCATGGATCTGGGGTACAACTACTTTATAGTAAAATTCACCAAAGGAGAAAACTCCAACAAAGCCCTTCATGAAGGCCCATGGTTTATTCTGGGAAGCTTTTACTCGATGAGACGTTGGGAGCCAAACTTTCATCCCCAAAGCACAATAATCACCCACTCAGTCATTTGGGATCGGCTACCATAGTTATCAATAAAGTTTTACGACAAGTCAATTTTGGAAAAGATCATAAGGAAATTTGGAGGTCTTTTAAAGATTGACATTTGTACGTTAGAAATATTAAGCAGAAGGTATGCTAGAATTTACATATAAGTACCTTTAGATATTTTGGTAAAAAAGTTAGTCACCATCGAGAAATATAAACAAGATGTGGTGTATGAGGGTGAGGGAACATTGTTCACTGGTTGGGGTACTTGGGTCACTTAATCAAGACTTGCAAAGCCCGAATACGCAATCAACCAAAAGTTCAAGTACTAGCAGAGCAGGGGGAGAAGAAGCTCAATTTCGCAGAGGAAGAACCTTAGAGGACGGTAATGTTCAGACGGAAAAGTCATTAGAAAAGGGTAAGACCCCATTTACTGGACCACCAGGGAAGCCTCTGAACAAAGAAAATGCCTAGGTAAAACCTTTGACCCCGAGTTTGGTTAATTCATCCTTATACTCACTTTGATGATTCCCAATAGAATACTCTAGAGAAAGGCCAAATGAACAACCAGAGTTACACCGGAAAATCTAAACTTGGCCAAGGGACCCAATCTCAAAGTAGAGTGATTACTCTATAACAAGGTCCCACTGCCAACACTTCACCCCATAAAGGGTTGATTTCCCAACCTGCCACAAGAAAAGCCAAAACCAGCTTTGAGCATAAGGCTGGCAAAAATAAACCCCACCCCGATAACTCTCTTGAGGGTGGCATGTCATCATATCACCCAAAGATGGAAGCCACCCATTCTGTCTCCCAATGAGACATTTCATCAATCAAAACAAATTCGTAGAACTTTTTTTCATTGGATATGACGAGGATAGTCACATCCATTAACTCCTCTACAACCAATCACATTACTAGTTTAAGTAATAATACTAAGGATAAACACACCAGCCACCTAAGCTTACTGAATTGTGTGTATCCAATAGATAATTCCAACCCCCACCTCTATTCCTAGTAATATCACCACTACCACTTGAACATATACCATCATCTTGGCTAGAGATTGGCCTCTACAACTTCCTTATCACCTTAAACTCCATGATAGGGAACCAACCAGTTGTGAAAATCATTCAAGACCTATCCTTCCTAGAAACTTGATAAAGAAGGGGATAGATCATGCAGTATTGAACATGGGAAACCAAAAATAGGTGCAGGCCATGCTGCTGAGTTAGGCTCAGGGACAAATGAACCAAATTTCTTCTACAGACTACAATGCCCTGATGACCCAAGATTTTCTCAGCCTCCCATTCTTTCCCACCCAACCATCCTTCCAACCCCTAGTGAGTTCATAATTCATCTAATTGACTCCAAAGGGTCCACTATCATAACCAGCAACACAAATTTGGTAGAAGACCTAGGAGAAATAAGTCACACGCCCCTGGATTATCTGATTTAGTGCAATAAAGACCTAGAGAACATGCTAGAGATCCTGGCAGAACCAAATACACTAGTGTAATATCTAGAAAACACCTTTCTAAAAGAGTTCAATAGGCCTACAAGAGAAGCTATTATAGTATGTTGCCCTATAAACCGGAGGAAGTACTCACTCATGCTAAGAGAGGAGAAAGACCAAACTCCCTTAGCAGTGAAGTGAAAGACTGTACAACTCAAGGACCCTTTACCATGCTTAGGGAAGAGGAAGGAACCATCCCCAACCATACCTCCCCAATCCCTTATGATGAACTTCATCATTTAAAATGTTAGAGGAGCAAATAGTGCTATCTTTAGGAGGCACTGCACTGCTATGGTTAAGACTCACAAAACCTCCATAATGATACTTTTGGAAACTAAGATGACTGACTAAATATAAATCATTGAGACTTTAGGTTTTAATCACCAACTCTAAGTTTCTGCCAATGGCCACTCTGAGGGTATAGTTATCATGTGGAAGGTAGATACCCTCAGTCGGGAAGACATATCTATCACACCCAAGAAATTTATGTTATGATCAAGGTACTCTCTTCTTCTCACAACTGGCTACTCTCGGCCATTTATGTTAGTACTAATTTTATCTCCAAAAGTACTCTATGGAACAGCCTCATTAGAATATCCTAAAATTATTCTGGAGATAGATTTATTGGAGAATACTTAAATAAAGTTCTACAGGCTAAAGAAAAGCTAGGAGGTAACAATATTAATAATAGAAGAGTGAACCTTTTGAGGCATTTCTTTAACCACTATAACATGATAGATTTAGGTTTTAAAGGTAGTAAGTATACTTGGACCAATAAAAGATTTAAAAATAGGCAAAACCTAATTTTTGAAACGCTCGATAGGTGTATTGCTAATACCTCCTGGATCTCCAGATAACCTAAAACTACAGTCACACACCTCTCTAGGACCAAGTCTGACCACTGTCCCATGCGGCTCAAACTGTACTCTAAAGGAACAAGTAGGACCAGGCCCTTTAGAATGGAGCCCATATGGTGTGGTTGTTAGCTCCCAAAGTCTATATTTTAATAATGACAAACTAACAAGTCGCTCCTTGAAGGATATTGAAGATAAAAGAAGATGACTCTATAAATGGAAGAAGAATCATCATCCCAAATTTACGACACTCAAACAAGCATGGCAAGCAAATATCTTGGAAATAAAGGAGAATCATCATTCCAGATTCAGGGCAAAATTGATCAACCTAGGAAATCAATTAAGATCTAAGAAAAAAGAAAGAAGACCACAACCATCAATCTATACAAAATTAAAATAAAAGGTAGATCATAGACATATCTAATATGGATATGATCCAAAGCCATATAGAGATATATCTAATATAGATATATCAAACGGCTACATTTCTCACTCAAGGAATTAATTTAAATCATAGGTTAAGAAAAAAAATTTCTCTTGGGTTTTCTTGTAAAGAGTAGCAGCCAAAGACTATAAATAATAAAGATTGAAGACAGACATAAGTCACACAACTTCATGGATAAAATTTAAAGTGTCTCATTCTTAGTCTTACAAAACTTTGTAACTTTAGTTTACAAATGTTATATAAAGAGTACGATCGAGTCAACTTTGTAACATCGACTGAAGCTGTGTCATAAGATCTGAAGAGCAAAATAAATCTTCAAAACTTATTTCCTATCATTGTACCCAAGCCAAACTTTCAATAATCTAAGAAAACTTTGAAACCCAAGGAGACTGGACGTAGGCACTACATTGGTGTGCCGAACCAAGATAAATATTTGGGTTGTTACTTTATATTTTGTTATTTACTTACTTAACTGTTCTAAGATTAATCTGTGTGTGAAGTGTTCTAATTTGCAGGTGAGCTAACTGTGAAGAGTCAATAGTCGACTCACAGAAGAAAATTTTAATTCACCCGCCTCTTGAATTTTAATTGGTATTAGAGCAGGCCTCACAGATAGCATTGCTTAACCGTAAGTGAGCAAAGATCAAATAGCTAGTTATCAGATTCTCGGTGCTCTCCTTTAGAATAGTCATTGTTCCATAAGACTGTCATACTTTAATGGGCAACATTACTCTTACTGGAAGAATAAGTTCAGGATCTTTGCCCAATCTAATGAATTTCAAGCCTAGGTTGTTATCAAGAAGGTTCCAAATCCGATTCCAGGACTCAAGAAGAAGTCAAAGGACAAAGATCAGGAACCTAGCAGTTCTGACACAGAGGACCTTGAAACCTTCAAGATCACCAGAGATTAGCAAGAAGTAATTCAAACTAATATAGTGCCATAAGTTTGCTTATGTGTGTAATTAGTAGAGAAGAATACAATAATATTTCAATGTGTGAAATAGCAAAAGAAATGTGAGAAAAATAAGAGGTAACCTATGAAGGAACCACCAAAGTCAAGAAGTCAAAAATTATTGCTTTTGTCAATGAATATGAGTTAGTCAAAATAGAGGAAAATAAGGATATCGAGAAAATATCCGCCTAGTAAAATCATGTGTGAACTAAAATCACTGGGGATGATTTATCCTCACAGCCTGCAAGTCTAGCAGCTGGTCCAAAGTCTCCCAAATAAATTGGGAAACCAAGGCTGCCATTCTGGAAGATGGAGATCTTCACAATATGACATATGACGAACTACGATATAACCTTATTACATATGAGAAAAATTATATCAACAAGTTTCATAAGGATGAAAAGAAGAAATTAGTAGCCTTCAATGCCGCTCTAACCAAAGAGGGGGACATTCTAGAAGATACTAATGGCGAAAGAATGGCCCTCATCAATCGTTGGGTAAGGAAGATCACGAGACAAAGATAGTAAAGATCCCAAGAAGGCAAAAATAATGACTCCACCAAAAGCGATGATAAGTCCTGGATAATTTAAATAAAACTGTCCAAAATTGAGATGACAATTATTTAGAAAAAATTAAAATTTTGGAGGCTTTGGATCCAAAAATGATCATGGATGTTCCAGAAGTGTAGCAAGAAAAGGGGGTCTCTTTTATTTTAAATTGCATTTTGACAGATTCAGTGACAATGCCAAAGGTAATGTTAGCAAAGTAGACTACTACCCCTCTAGAGTCGACTCTTACATTTGAAATGATGAACTAGAGATAAACATAGATTCCCTATAGAAGGATACTAACCTCAATAAAATCCTTTATTGGTAAGGTCAGAATCAGATATGAATAGTCCTTACCTATTGATACTCTCAAACTTTCTAAGCTGCTTCATTTTTATACGAGCTCTAGAATTTGAAAATTTTCTTTATGTTTTTAAACAAAAGGAGGGGCGATTTCTTTAAAAAAAAATTGTAAATTTATTGTTATGGTCTTACTACATTCTTTAACTTTGTGCTAATTGTAACATTTTCTTATGAGGATTTTGCCATTTCGATGAAAGATTGCCCAAAAATTTTGTATACTCGCCATCAACCGAAGTAATATACATAACTCTTTGAAGCTGGTGCTTTTAAAGTCTCTGAATCCGGCATCAACTACTTGTTTTTAGTTTGTCTCGTGAGATTATTTTGAGAACGTGTGATAATGTTGTGTTAATGAACTATTTAGTTGTTCTACGTAATTAGGGCAATGTATGTTAACATGATCTTGAAGAAATTTGGTTCCTATCAAAAAGTTTAGATTTATCAATAAATTCGATGTTAATTATTTGAGAGTCATATTTTTGGATAAAAATAATTTTACTTAGTCCAACTTTATTTTTACTAGAAGAAAGATCTTCAAAATGATTTTGCATTAATGACTTATGAGTCATACTTTTGGTCACAATATTTTTTTTATTTTTACCAAAAATGAAATCCCCTTTTAAAAAGGTTGTCATCATTATTTCACCGTTTTCCATGCCTCCTGTGCTTTCCCTCACTCTTCCCCATGCTACGTCATTTTATTTTTGTCTATTCGCTTTCACTTTATGCCTCTTCACTTCTCTATTCCTATCCCTTCCAAATAGTTTCCATCCTAGGTTCTCTTAACTGGCTCTCCCTCTCCTCTTTCTTTCATTTCTTAAATCTTTTTTTCTCTCTATATCATAAAAATAACCCATTTCATGGTTAATGTCTCTAGACTTTTCTCTGATAGTCCCATTCCTCTTTTAGAATTCTCCGATGAGTCATCATCTCAGTCCATTCTTCTTAAGAGACGACAACCCTCTCCTAGCCCTGTCACCCCTACATAGAAACCCCATCCCAATCCTTCCAACTCCCTTTCTCCCGAAGAAATGCAACAATTCTAGACTAATGTTCACAAGGAAAAGTTTATCTCCTTTAAAAATTTCTCAATCATTTATGGCCGTACCACCAATCTCAGTAAACTCAAAGATGCCTCTTGCAATATTGGTCACTTTTTCAAATTTTAAGATTTGTCCTTGCTCATTCGTCTATGTGGACTTTTAGTGTATGAAGAACCTATTAGCATATTTTACGCCAATATTCGACTTTCCCCAGACTGTGGAAAATTCAAAACTCTTATGCTTGGCACAAGAATTGTCTTGAATAACTTTCTATTTAAAAATATATTTGTTACTAAGTTCTCCGCTGTGGTACCCTTTATGAATAATAATTGGCCCAAGTACTTTGAAGTGGGATTTAAGAAAGCTAAGAAGTTTCTGTCCGCTTTTGACTCTATTTCAAACAAATTTAGTCCCTTGTCTCCATGCTTCAAATTTTGGATTATGGCCTATATTGTTACCACCACTCTGATTCTGCATAAAGGATTTCTAAGAAACATCATCTGTCATGACATATTCGTGTTGTACTATCTAGTCAAAAAGATCAAAATAAATTGGGCTACTTGGATACGAGAGTACATGCTTGAGAGTGTGAGGGAAGCCAATGCATCTGCCATCTTACCGTATGGACTGCTTATCACCCTAATCCTCTTGTTTTACTCTATTGTTCTATCTACTTATCCCCCGATGGAAGTCGCTGCAACTTATGATTCAAGAACCTTCAGCAGTATAGGATATGTTCTAGTAGAAGATGAATAGTGCAACAAGGAGTCTGCCCATGCTAAGTCTCAGCCTCTAAAAGTATGTAACTCTGTTTCTAACCTCTTTGTCATTTTGACGAAGGAACTTAAAGAGATTAAGGAGTGATTCAAATCCATTGAGGAAGGTATCATGCAACTGCAAGAGTCTACTACCAAACTCTTGGAACTTGGGAATAGTACAAGCTTTGATATAAGTGTGGTTCGGCTGGGACTTGATGGACTTAAACAAGAAGGAGTCAAGTTGTTCTCTTGAGTGCTCTCTTACATGGACTATTTGAAATCCCAAACTTCTTCCTCAAATGATGATCTGGATGTCTGTGTTTAAAACTCCTACTCATCCTTTTCCAACAATGTAGAAAAATTCTATGGCAAGTTTTGTCAAAATATGCATAAAAATCTCACCTATTTTCAAGGTAAACGGTGAATTATGAACTCTTTATTCAAAAGAGGTCCTGTCCCTTACGTTTATGGGTTGTAAGATAATTTTTAACTATCTAACAATTTCTTTTGCTATGCCTGGTTATGACTATTCTTGGTTATCTACTGCCTCTGTTTATGTGTTTTGTGTGCTGCTCTGTCTGTACTGTTTCCTTTTTGTTGCTACTCTTTTTTATTATACCAAAAAGAGGAGAAAAGATGGGAAGAGAAGCACTCATCAGTCAAGGGAAACATTCATCAGTCAGGAGAAATAGTTAACAAAAAGTTAACTCCTAAAACTTAGAACAACAAGATGCTCACGCAGTCAGGGGGCAAAGTTGACTTTCAGTACTCAAAAGTCGACTGATGCCTAAAAGTTAGGGGGAGCAAGCTGACTAATAGGGAAGTTAACTGATATTTACTCATGTTTGTTATTATCAAAAAGGAGGAAATTATTATCCCCTAAAGTCTATGTTTTAATAATAGCAAACTAACAAGTCGACCCTCGCAGGATATAGAAGATAAATAAAACCAGCTCTATAAATGGGAGGAGAATCATCATCCTAAATTCACAACACTCAAATAAGCATGACAAGAAAATATCTTGGAAATGAAAGGAGAATTATCATCCCAGATTCACAGAAAAATTCATCAACCTAGGAAATCAATAAAGATCTATGTAAAAAGAAGGAAGACCACAACCATCAATCTATACAAAACTATAAAGAAAGGTGGATCATAGATATCTCTGATATGGATGTGATCCAAAGCCTAATATGGACATATCAAACAACTATATTAATCAATTAAGGAATCAATTTAAATCCTTGATTAAGAAGAAATCTCTTAGGTTTCCTTGTTAAGAGTAGCAGTTAAAGATTATAAATAATGAAGAGAAGACAGACACAAGTCATGAAACTTCAAGGAGAAAATTCAAAGTGTCTCATCCTTAGTCTTACAAAGCTCTGTAACTTTAGTTTACAATTGTTATATAAGAAGTAGGATCGAGTCAACTTTGTAACATCAACTGAAGCTATGTCACAAGATATGAAGAGAAAAATAAGTCTTCAAAACTTATTTCCTATCATTGTTCTCAAGAAAAACTTTCAACGATCTAAGAAAACTTTGAAACCCAAGGGGACTGGACGTATGCACTTCATTAGTGTGCCAAACTAGGATAAGTCTTTGTGTTTTCACTTTATGTTTTTTTATTTACTTAGTTAACTGTTCTAAGATTAATCTGTGTGTGAAGTGTTCTGGTCTGCAGGCGAGTTGACTGTGAGGAGTCAGTAGTCGACTCACAAAAGAAAATTTCAATTCACCCTCTCCCCCCTCTTGAATTTCAGTGGCCACCTCACTTTTCTTGATATTGGTAGAGGTGTCTTCTCCCCCACCTCTTTTCCCCTTACCAGCTCCATAAAAAAATTCCAGGCTCTTGCTTTCTAATGGAACATCTCTACTTTTGGCAATATTTTTAAAAAGCTAAAAAAAGTTCTTACTAGGATAGAGGGAATCCAAAAATCTCCAAACCTTCCTTACAACCACTTCCTTCAAAATCTTGATGAGGACCTCCAACATCAATATGATGATCTCTTTAGTTTTGAAGAGGAGTTCTGGAAAAAAAATCTAGGATCTCTTGGCTAAATGAAGGGGACTCCAATACTAGGTTTTTCCATGCCTCTACCCTCATTAGAAGGGGGAGGAATAGAATTAATTCCAGTAAGAAGGAGGATGGAACTTGGATAACTGACCAAAAAGACATCCAAGCCCATATCACCTCCTTCTTCTCTGAGCTATACACCACTGAACACCTCACTTCTACCATCTCCCCAGGTGACAATACTAGAAGCCCTGGCCCCACTCTCAGCCAATGCACTCAAACATCACTTGATGAATCCCTCAAGGATTCTGAAGTAATTCTTACCATTATGTCCTTCAAACCGCATAAATCCCCTAGTACAAATGGTATCCACCCTCTTTTCTTATTGAATTACTATGATATTATGGGTGAGAAAACCATCTCCTTCTGCAGAGAAATTTTTAATACTAGCCGAATGGACCCTGAAATGAATAAGTCCCTCTTGTTCCTGGTCCCTAAAATGGTCAATGCAAACTCCATTAAGAACTATAAGCCTATTGGAGTTGTAATACTTCTTACAAACTAGTCACCAACATCATTATCAACAGACTCAAACCTTTCCTGCCCCTTATTATTAGCCCCAGCCAGGCCAACATTCTTTCCAATAGAAGGGCCTCTGACAATGCCATCATTGTCCAAGAATTCATGACCCACTTCAGTAAAATAAGGAGTAAGATAGGCAACATGATCCTCAAAATTGACCCAGAAAAGGCCTTTGGCTGAATTGAGTGGTCCTTCATTAGAGAAACCCTTAACCTATTCCAATTCCCCCCAAACCTTATTAATCTAATCATGTCTTGTATTATTACCAGCATATCCATACTGGTGAATAGGGAAAAGACCACTCCCTTCTACCCCTCCAGAGGTATTAGACAAGGGGACCCTCTACTCTCCTATATTTTTATTCTTTGTATGAAAAGGCTTTCTAGAAGTATTGATGACCAAGTTAGTACTAAACTCTGGAACCCCATTTCCATAAGCAACAAGGGTCCCAAAGTTTCCCATATGTTCTTTGTAGATGATTTGACCTTTTTCTCCAGAGCCACTATTGAGGATAGTGCCAAATGTATCTTTTCTAGCAACTGCAATATCCAAATTGTCAATGCTTGCTTCTTAATCTTAATATCCAACCTAGTACAATATTTGGGAAATACCTTGGATTCCATATTCTACATTCTAATAGTATATATGTAGACTTTCAATTCATAATTAATAGCATGCATAATAGGCTAGCAGGTTGGAAAACCAAGATGCTTAACATGACTGGTAGAACTGTTCACACTGAAGCTACCCTTGTTATCATCCCTAGCTATTCCATGTAATACA
Organism: Capsicum baccatum var. pendulum; assembly: GCA_030864225.1. Classification (NCBI taxonomy): domain Eukaryota; kingdom Viridiplantae; phylum Streptophyta; class Magnoliopsida; order Solanales; family Solanaceae; genus Capsicum; species Capsicum baccatum. The sequence continues at coordinate 168,439,183 of CM061560.1, forward strand.
TTCTGCTTCTATAGAAAACCACCAAGCTGATTGACCAAATCCAAAGGAATTTCCTCCGGGGTACCATTACTAAAAATAAAGTGACCCATCTGATCAACTAGGATACCATCACTTCCCCCAAAGAAGAAGGGGGATTAGATATTAGGAAAAACTACCTTAAAAATTAAACCATCCATGCTAGCCTTACATGGAGGATGTATCATAATCCTAATGCCCTTTGGGCCAATGTTCTATACAATAAGTATTGTAGGCCTCTCATTAGAGAACCCAAAAAAGGAATGTCTTCCGAAACCTAGAATTGCATCAAACAAGGTTATTCCATTTACTCTGAGAACATTAGATGGACCCCTCATAATGGGGATAGAATTAACTTCTTCTATAACAAGTAGATCCCTAACTACCAAGCCATTAGAAGATATATCAAGGGCCCCTCAGCTATTCTTACACTAAGATGAAGCTAGGAGATGTCTATAGAAATGGCAGCTGGAACCTTGAGAACCTGTCCATCAAGGTCCCTCTAGAACTCTTAAATATTATAATCAACACCTACATGCCCTAGAATACCCTCATAATAGATAAATTATACTGGGATAAAACCTACAATGATAGTTTCTCCCTCATAACTACCTACCAGGCTATTGATGGTGGCAGCAGTAGTAACCAAAACTAAATCACAACCAACTTCAACTGGATCTGGAAGTTGGCCATTCCTAATAGAATTAGAACCTTCCTTTGGCTGCTCCATCACAAAAGACTCCATACTAGAAAATTTTTATGCCATATTGGGGTAGTCAGTAGCCTCTTTATCAGTTTTATATCGCCCATGAGGAAGATATCAATCATATCTTCTTTAGTTGCCCTAATGCTACCTTCTTTTGATCTAGGCTAGCCCTACCAAGAAACACTGTCCAATCCTTTGACTCCTCTTTCCTAACCTCGAATAACTACCTCAACACTTGGGCTTGTATAAAAAACATAGCCTACAACCAGTGGCTCACCTAGGACAAGGTTATCCCTTTTACACTTTGATGTGTCTGGCTTAACAGGAATGATAACCTCTTTGACCAAAAGAGATAGCCTGGTGATATTCTCCAAGACATCCACATGGCTATGGAATTTTTCTTCATGGAAAATAAATGCAAAAATACCCCGTTAACAACACTCTTATACATTTAAAATGGGAACCTCCGAATCGTGGTATCTTCAAGCTCAACTCTGAGGGAGCTTACGAGATCCAAAATAACATGGGGGGTATTACTTGGGTGTCCACAATTATTGGGGAGAATGGGTCTTGGGATATTCCATACCCCTCAAAAATACCTCCACAACTCAGGATAAGATTTTAGCCATTCTTGAAGGCTTGAAAATTGCCAAAAAGCATCACTTGTGGCCACTAATTATTGAAATAGATGGCCTGGACGTTACTAAAATGTTCAATAATGATACTAACATTCATAGTAATATTATTGTTGAATGCAGGTGGTTGATGAGTTAGGTGAAGGTACCTCTACTTAAGCATGCATGGAGGGAACAAAATTGAGTCATAGATTATTTGGCCATGGAAGGCATGGAAAGTGCACAAAACTCAGTCCTCAAAGTTTTTATAGTTCCACAACTATGTGCAATAGAAGCCTTTGAAGCAGATAGTGTAGGAACTACTTTTGTTTGGAAAATTTTGACGTGTAATGTTAACTTGCTGGGGAAAACTTCAGTTCCTATGAAGAATGTCTCAAACTCTTAGTTATTAATACAGTTTCTATCCAACCAAAAAAAACATATACCAAATTTTATTGTTTAATCATTGAATTGATTATTGGATTTTAAAAGACATATAATGGTAAATATGTAAAACGCATTTCTACTTATTGATTTCTTAATAAGTGTGACAAATTCATAGGGGCCAACTAATAAGAAACAGATGGAGTATTACACAAACAGAGATACATAGGGGCCAATTAATCATAATATAATATATTTGATATTTATTTGAAATAATTTTTAAAATTTGTTAGGATAAACATAATATTGAATAAAAAATATAAAAAATTATGAGAGAGAAAGAAGAGTAAATGTAACTTTCTTTAATTAATCACTTTAATACTCCACAATGAATATAAGAGAGAGAATTTGATTGCATAATAAAGATTATACATTTATGATTTTCTAGTTTAGTACAAATTTCTTTAATCAACCATTTTATTAATTATTTTAGAAATTTTATGTAAATGACAAAGTGAAATAAAAGATGTTATTTATGAAATGATGCAACAGTTAGGCTATTTCTATAATAAATATATGAGATATGTATTGACATGAAAAATGAAAAAATTACAGAAAGTAACAAACTTAAGACTATAATTACAATAAATAGCAACACTTTTACAAAATTACATTTTGTAGCAAAAGTAACATTATTTTGCCCATTAACTACACATGCGCGTGTTTTACTCCACATTCTTTATCTTTTCCTATTTTATCTCCATTATTTCACTACCCTCCAATCTAAACGTATCTTCTTATTTTTTTTTTTTAATTTTTGCCTATTTTTCTCAAATTATTGATAAATATTATGCTCCATCAAATAAGGTAAATTGATATTTACAGTTATTGCATGTTATTGCTTTCATAAAATTTATATATATATATATATATATATACATATATATATTTATACATACATATATATATATACATATATTTATATACATACATATATATATATGTATACATATATATATATATATATATATATATATTATATTTTTTGTATTTTTTTCTTCAACCATGTTCTTTTTTTTTTTGAAGTTTTGTAATTTTTTGGGGAAAAATGCTCTATTACCACCTTGAACTATACGCGAAAAGGATGAGGCACACCCAAACTTTTGGATAGTCCTATTACCTTCCTGGACTAATTAAAATCATATTTTTGATAACCTTAGTACCTACGTGGCACACACGTGTGTCTACGCGAACCCTTTTGTGTGTTGTGCCACGTATGTGCCACGTAGGCACTAAGGTTGTCAAAAATATAGTTTTAATTACTTTAGGGGGGTAATAGGACCCTCCAAACGTTCGTGTGTGTCTCAGCCTTTTCGCGTATAGTTCAAGGTGATAATAGAATATTTTCTCAATTTTTTTGTTGAAAGATTAAGGAGGTCAGCTATAACGGGAGAACACACATGTTGTAGAAGTTCAAATAAAGGTATACCACCTGTGAATTCAGTTTTCAATAATCCACCGTTATTTAGTCTTGGTATAACACAAGATGAAGATCTTAAATTAATTTTTATGCCTATTCAGTCGATGAGAGAAGTGAGAATAGAAGAGGTGAGATCGAAGTCTCGTAACGATCCAGAGAAGATTGCGGAGATTATGAAGTGGAAAAGATTGAGAAAACCTTCATCTCTAAAACCCCAAAAACTATAAAAATCTGTGAAAAAGAGAAAGTCAAATGAAATAGGAGAGTCGAGTAAAATACCAAGTCTTGTTGAACAAAATTCATCTGAAGAAGAAAAAGTGGAAGAGGTATTTGTATATGAATTTTTACAGATTATGGGTTATCTACAGGTATATGTATTTTTAAATATACATATGATTATGCTTATAGTTGTCTTTTTGTTGGTGATATATATATTTGTAGTATTTTTTTTTTAATTTAAGATATGTATTTTGTGTTTTTCAATAATATGTATATATATATATATGGAGTTGTATTTGTTGTTAGTAAGATATGAAAATTTATATTTGTTACTGTTAAGTAGATATTTGGTCCTATGAAGATAAGTAATTATTTTTGTTACTGTTAAGATATGTATTTTTTACTGTTAAGACATCAGAACATAAGTTGTATTTGTCACTGTTAAGATATGTATTTGATATGCCATTTGTCTTTGTTTGTTCAATATTATTATGACATGTATTTTGTAAATACATGTGTTTATTTATGCATTCTGAAATAGGCATGTATTTTGAAAATACATATGCAGCTATATATGTATTTATTGTAATTTAATATGTATGATGTTATAAGAAATATATGCATATTATGTATTTTGTATTTTTTTTTGTGAGAAGTACATGTAATATGGATTTCAATAGTTTTCATGATCTAAATGTATTTGTAAGGATTGTGGATTGTATATGGTGACATATGTTGAGTGATTTACTTATATTGAAGGTGTTCCTTATGTTGACTTTGAGCTAGACCTTCTTCGCACAAGATATGTTTCACTTTTGTGGTATTATAATTTGAGAAAAGAAGAAGATAAGACACAAAATGATGATGAATCCCCAATGAGGCCTGTTAGGAAAATCAGAATAACAGAAGACACTGAAGTGCTAGAAGTATGATATTTTTTTTAATATTTTTATTTGACAATAGTCAAATGTAGGTTGACAGAGACATAGTTGAATAGTTCTTAAGTTTCACATGATACTTTCAGGTAGCACATCGAAAGTTTTTTAGAACTTGTCAGTTATATTTTTATTATTGATGTTGAATCAAATTAATTTGAATGTTTCAATTTTAGTTTTATATTTAATATCCCATATATAATAGCTGAATTAAAAAAAGATTATTTAAAAAACTCAAATTCAGTTGGACAATAATATTTTCCAGTTCTGCTTATGTATTTATTTGCCTGCATATGTATTCATAGGTATTTATATGTATTTTTCATAAATTTTAGCTTTGTATATGTATTTTATGTAGGACTATACATATATCTTTCATAACACATATGAAAATAAATTTTTTATTGAAATCAAATATATATATATATATATATATATTTATTTATTTACATATAATCATTAGCAAATACATATACATAAATGCACATGTATTATTTATTTGTAATGTAATTATATCTTTTTTTTCTGATTATACATGTACACAGATATGTATTGTTATTTACATACAATACTTCAAAAATGGTCTTATTTTTAGTATTTTTTCACATTCATACAATACATATAGAATCAATTAAATTCCTTTATTCATTGTGAACTTTAAAAACTTGCAAGTTCAATATCATAATTGCAACAACTTTATGACTTAACAAATTCAAATACATGAAACATAATTGTTAATAAAAAATTAGTCACATATTATGCAAATGAGTTCAATTGTGTGATTCACATAATTGTAATTGAAAACATTCGAGAGTTTTTTTTTTATGGAATAGATCAACAAACATATCATTTACTATATTTCCTCCATGAACACCTATTGTAACCCTTAAATCCACATGCACTACAAGAATTGATAGTTTTTTTCGAACATTTTCCTTTCTAATTTTCCACGATCTTTCTTCGGAGGTCTGTCAGGGGGCCGCTTGTATTTTGGGGGCAGAACTACCTCATCCAATATGCTATGTGGAATTATCAAGTCATCTTTGTGCGATAAAAGATAAATTGGAACATCATATGTTCTCGATACTATTTTTGGCTTGTATAAATTAGAACAATATGACCCCTTCTTAAAATTCTTGCTATCCAGGATTGCACAAGTATGTAGACATAGTATGTCGTCCAACTGAAATGCATGACAAGAATATTTTTTTCTTTGAGGCAAACAATAAAATGCTTCTCTTTGTCATCTACTGTATAGACATACTCTGTGGCTGGTACAACCTGAAAATTTTTGAAGAAAATTAGTTAAATAACAAAAAATCAGTTGTAAATTTGTTTCTTCAATTTTTGCATATGTATTTTTAGTTCTGCATATGTATTTACAGATCTAAATATGTGTTTAGGTTTGTAAATGTATTTTATGAAGAACTATACATATATCTTTTATAACACATAAAAATATATTTTTTACTAAAATCAAATACATACATACATATAAGTAATAATATACAGTAATTACAGATGTATTGCAAATAAATGTATTTTGTCATACCATTATACATGTACACTCTACTTTGTTCTGTTGGAGAATTTCTTGAAATTTTTCAACAAGATTTGTAATGAATTTCTTAAAAATACAAATGTCAAATCAAAATACAATTACATCTAGTAAATATACAAATGCAACTACAACACACCATACAATTACAAATGCAACTTTAACATACAACATACAATTAAACTCATAAAATACAAATGCCAAAATAAAATACCAATCCAATTATAATTCTGAGAAAATACACAAATCAAATAATCTGTTTCAAATAAACTCATAAGTTATCACTATGTTCATGACAAAAATAATTACTTTGTTCCGAATATATAAATACAATCTGAAACAATTATAAAACTAGTAAACACATACATATCAAAACCACATTTTTGATCAAATGTGAATTAAGATCTAATAACGTTCAAATTGAACAGATAATATAATTAGATCAATTTTTGTAAAATAAACATCAATAAAAAAAACTTCTACGTTGAAAAAAACTATTTTACACAAAACAATCAACTATTCTAAATTTGTTGAAATTCATATACGAATATAAATTTTTGATTCAATAACTGTATCACAGTGTTTTTTTTTTTAAATTACAAGTTCATCAACTAATTCATAAAAAAATTGTTGAAATTCAAAACGAACTCAGTTTTTTTTTCAATACCTATACTCGCAGTATTTTTCTTTCTTTTTTTTTTTCAAATTTAGGCGCTCATCAACTACAGATTCTTCAATCTGTTGTTGAAATTAATTTGAGTTGCTGATTAGGAAAATTACTTTTTAAACTTTGAATTAAGTAGTTGTAAAATAATGGTAAAGGTTAAAAACAATCATTTAAGAAAAAAATATTTTGAATTAAATATAGGACACAAATTAAAGGACTTCTTATTCCTTATTTAACTCAATAGATTTGAGTTAAAAAGGAAACTTTTACTCCATTTGTATATGTATTTAAATAGCAAACATTACCTAAAATATAAAATATGACTTGCTATTAGTCATAATTATGAAATAATTGCTATGAAAGTTCTAATTATGAGTATAAGTATGCTACTTATGAAATTTTTCCATGAAAATTCTCTTAGCATAAGTAGTATAAAGCTTCAAGTTCCTTTGTGCCACAACAATTGGTTGATCCATGTACATCTAAATTGCATTTCATATTATATTGGATGGTTTATGACATTCTTTTATTGTCTTTGGATTTTTTTAAAACTAGATCAGTGTATGTATTTTGCATGCGTGTCTTATGTTAATTAATAAAATATACACAAGAATTAAGAACGACATTATTAAAAAGTAGCAATTCACGTTGAAAAATGTCTTACCTATTCAAATGGTATAAATAAATATTGTATCTCATTTTTCAAACGAAAAGAACAAATTTAATTTACGTTTCATGAAAATTGTATTAATTATATATATATAGAGAGAGAGGGGGGGGGGAGAGATATTATTCTAACAATTTTGTTAGTAGTTTTCTTTCTTTCCGATTATTTGTTGTCGCTCAAAGTTCAACTCCAAAATGTATAAAGAGGTCATTGATCAAATAAAAAACCCAAAAAGGTTGGGATTAAACCTATAGGGAATAGGCTGAATTTACATCACTTGTTTGTCTAAGAAACTTGCAAATAAGTAAAAGAAAAGGGTTTTGCAAAATAAATATCAATAGTAATAGGTGTTGATTTGTTAGATTTATAATCAATATGAGAAAGACACTAAGACTGTTGTAACACCCTATATTTTTGGGCTAGTCTATGAATAGTCATTCCTACGTGTATGAGTTATAATTCAAGTGATTCTCATGTGAATATAAGTTTCATGATCTTTATACTAGTGTGTGAAATGTTCATGAGGTTAAAAATGTTCATACAAATCATTAAGAGCCAAGTTGAGCTAAGATCCTTTGATTCGTCAAAATTTTGGTATTCGATTCTACAAAGGTCTACTTTGAACATATATAACTTTTTATATACATAAAATTTTGCAGATCAAGACCTACCAAATTGTAGATAATTCAATTAGCTTTTCAACAATACCAATTTTGCCTTAATTCGATATACGAGCAAAAAGTTATAGCAATTTTTGTGAGAGAGGCAGTAGCTGCACGCAATTAGCATGCGACGCACGCTCCGTTGCACGCACCTATTTCCCAGGTTCTGTTTTTGCATTTTTAAGGGTAAAAGGGTTTTTTCCTCAACCCTAACTCATGCATAACAGATAATTAAAGCCTTAGGGAGCATTGTTTGCCCCTTTATCCATAATTTCTCTCCAAGCCTCCCACAAGAACAAACCCTAATCCCCATTAAAGAACTTCAAGACTTCATTACAATATCTTCAAGAAAAAAACCAAGAATTAGGTTCCGTAATCCAAGAATCTCAAGAAAAGCTTTCAAGATCATCTCTAAGGGTTTCAAAGTCAAGTTTTCTATATCAAATCAAGCCTATTAAGGTATGTGGAAGTTCATCCATGGGTCTCCTTCCACCCATGGAGCCCAAAAACCCTTTTTTTTCAATTAAAGAATGAATTTGTTATTATTATGGTATTTTGTATGTTCAATAAAGATTGAATTTCATGTTTTCATTGAATTTTTAATTCAATTCAGCCCATGTGTGATTCCATGCAAGATTTTAAATTCCTCATGCTATGAATTTGAGTTTTCCATGCTTTATTCAAGTAAATTCCATGATAGATCCTAAATTCATGATGTTTAACAATATTCCCATGTTTTAAATTTATGCTTTCCATATATTTGATGAACTTCTCATATCATTTTCAATCAATTTCAAGATGAATCCCCAAGTTATGAATTTTGCCATGCAACTCTATTATTCCATCATGTTTAAGATATTCTTATGTTCAAGCTATGATCTTTAGATCTTTTGATGAAATGCTTAAGTGAATAATTAGGAACGATAATTTCCTTCCATGATTTCAAAGCTTTTATGTGACCCTATTGTTATTGTTATAGATACCTGGGGGTAATGTATACCTAAAATTTATCTTCTTAATGAGGATCAGTAGTTTCAGAATAGTTTCAGATGCATATGAGCATATTCAGCTAGTTAGCCATCATGATCAGTTACCTATCCAGTTAATCTTAGCTCAGTCCCATAATCAGTGCCAGTTCAGTTGAGAGTAAGATTTAGCATCGCACGAGCCTAGGGATGGAGGCTCGCCGTTAGTTAGGACTGAGTCCTTAGAAGCAATCCCTAAGTTTCAGAACTATGTAGCCATCATAGGTTATGCGATGTGACCCGTCAACTTAGGACCAACACTTTTAGGGATCACACGCCAGTTTAGGACTGATCTCAGGGGTCACCCACTAGATTAGCACTGACTTCATAGCCATTATTAGTACCCGTGGCACGGTACTAGCACCCTTCCAACTGGGGTCATAGGTTGGACCCCGATCAACTCAGATTGGGGTATGTCGGTTAGATGATACCTCTCACAGTTTCAGTTTGAGTCTCAGTATAGAACTTAGTTCAGTTCTATAGAATCAGGACTGTCAAAAACAGTCACTCAGTTATTAGTAAATTCAGTTATCAGTAGTCTCAGATATCAGTTACTCATTTATCAAAACTCAATACTCAGCTTTAAAAAATTCTCAGTTATAATCTAAGTTACAGTCCCAGTTATAGTTATAGTCCCAGTACAGTCTTAGCTACAGTCTCAATTACAGTCCCAGTTTAGAACTCAGTTTAGTTTTAGATTTTCTTAACCATAGCGTATAATTATCAACTATTCAGTTATCAGTATTTCAATACCTCAGTTTACAGATTATTTTAGAATTATGTTATACTCTTGGTCTTGCATTCTTAGATAATAAAGTTTTCATGAATTCATGCTCAATTAGCTTATGTTACTCAGTCAATCCTTACCTCATACGTATAATACTCTACATTTTCAGTCTAGTTATTCAGACTAAGTATAGTTTAAGCTTACATGACCAATATTCAGCTACCAGTCATTCAGTTAACCTGATAAGATTGTATGTTTATGCATTCATGCTCAGTGTGATTGTATATTCAGATCCTCGATTCATGTCAGTCTCCTTCACTTAGTTAAAGACTACCATATCCCAGCTTCAGTTATTCTTATATCACAAAAGTAAAGTTTACAGAAACTATAGAATGTTTGTCACTCATGCTTTAAGATATTTCAATTTTCAATTTATTCTGGCCTATTGGTGAGTCTACTTACACTTAGCATGCATGTTTTATGATTATGTATAGAATCAATTTTACTTATTGCATTCCCCTGTATACTCAGTACATTCCAGAAGTACTGATCCATATATATGTTTGTGTGACTACATTGTTTCATAATGTACATACCGGTTGTACCCCGCACATCATGATCAGACAGTTGCAGATTCTAGCCAGCAGGTGATGAGTTGTCCTACTTCAGGAACTCCAGATAGTTTTGGTTCATGTACATTTTATTTACTTTTATGTGAATTGATTAGTGGTAGTTGGAGGCATGTCCTAGCTATCTATAGTCAATATAGTAGAGGTTTCATAGATGTTAGTCAGAGTTAGTCATGTAATTTTAGTTTCATCCTTCAGATTTATCAGATTGTAAAGCTTTATCAGTATTGTATCTATTTTAAATGTTTACTATGATTATGTTTCCGTACAGCAGAACAACTATTTATTATGTTATAATTCAGTTGCTTAACAATATGCCAGTTCATGGGTTAGCTTGGGATCACTTGTGGTTCCAAGCACCATGTGGCATCCAGGGTGTGCTCCCGGGGCATTACCACTATGTTCCCCAATAACTTCTTAACTTTGTAGGTTCTTAGTAGTTTAATGATCTCTGGTGGTATTTGGCATGCAAAATTGATAGATTATGTATCATCTAACCAACTTGATTACAAGTCTTGTAGATGACCATTCCCAAGTACAAAGGTTCGTGTGTCATGGGTTTTGCTTACTAACCCCTATCATGATCCTAATATATTCTTCCTTTTACCAAATTAAGTCTAATTAAATGAAGATAATTCTAAGTCTTGTTGTTGCTTCACTATTCTTAAACAATTATCCTTGCTAAAGTCTAGGATAGAGATAAGAGAAGATCCAATACACGCACTCCATAGAAAGCAATCAATCCTAAGGAAACAACAATACATGCCTAGTTACCCTTTGAGAATCATCTTGTACTTCAAACACTACTTTGATAATATGTCATGGTTCCCACAACCCTAGTTGTGGTGTTTAGCAATTCATAATTTCAAACACTCGAAAAGAATTTGTAAATGAGAACATTAGTATGAACTTACAATAATAATAAGAAAACTCCACAATTTCCACTTGAATTAAAACCATCAATCAATGTTTATACTTGAAAAATCAATAATATGTCTTGAAAGTAGTAATAGAATGTAAACTTACAAAAGAAAACAAATAAGACTATTTATATACAAAAATAAACCTATCCTAAATAAATTTAGTTTACAAAGTCGGCAGTGGCTATGATTCTAACAATGAGTTGCATAGACTGACGATGACTCGTTGAGAGTTTTCCTTCCTTATCCATTGTCGGCTTCTTCCTCTACTGGATAGACTTATTTTATGACTAAATGAGTCTTAGGATAAGGTGAGTCATTTACACTTAGTATGCATTATTGAATGTTTATATGAATATACAGTTATTGTTTTACATATGTATTCTCCCCCACATACTTAGTACATTCTAGAAGTACTGACCCACATATATGTCTATGTGCTACATTATCTCATAATATAGGTACCAGTTGTAGCACATCATAATCAGATAATTTGCAGCTTTCGATTAGCAGATGAAAAGTTCTTTTGATTCGAGGACTCGAGTCAACTCTAGTTCTACTAGCATTGTTTTGTATTTTACTCAGTCATATGATTAGGGATAGCAGGGGGTATTGTCCTGGCTATCTATAGTTAGTATTAGTACAGGCTTCATAGATAGTCAGTAGAGTTGATGTATTTGATTTCAGTTTTATACTGTACATATTTAGTAAATAAATCTCTTTCACTTATTTCTTTTAGATTTAAGTAACATATTCATTTACTAATGATTATACAAGTATCATGGTTTAGCTTAGGATCACTTATGGTTCTAAGAACCATGTGACGTCCAGGGGGTAGTCTCCGGGAGTTACACTATGAAGGGTGTAATGAGGTTTGGTAGGATGGGCAATCTTAGCCCAATGCATATTGGACCCTGTGAGATTCTATAAAATAGTTGGAAAGGTAGCATATGTGTTGGTATTGCCTCCTGCCTTTCCATCCATCTATCTAGTATTTTATGTATCTATATTGTGACAGTATATGCCAAATGAGTCACGTGTGATTCGATGGGACTCAGTTCAATTGGATGAGAGGTTGGCATTTGTCGAGGAACCAATGTCCATTTTGGCTAGATATGTCAAATGGTTGTGATTTAGGGATATTACAGTAGTTAAGGTTCAATGGCGTCACCGTCTAGTGGAAGAGGCTACCTTGGTGGTCGAGCGTGAATATACATGCCCAGTATCCCTACCTGGTTGAGCCTTCAGATATTTCCTTATCCTTTACTGTCGCAGACGAAAGTCCTTTTAGTAGTGGATGTTGTAATGACCCTCACGATTATTTCACTTGATTTCATGCATTTTTGGTGTCTCGAGCTTTTCTATAACCACCACAAGTTATTTAAGCTTTGTTAGGACTGACAGTTTGATTTTTGAATGATTCGTTTGAGAATTCTAGTAATGCCAAATAAATTGTGGAATATTTAATATTAATTGGCATTTGGTAGGAATATAATTTATTAGCCTTCTGCAATGTATTTGATGTGTATAAATTTTTTTAGTTATAGTATATTGATGTTACTTTATAATAGCATTTATAGTCTATTAGTATTTTAAGCAGAGATAATGGATCTAGATATATTAAACTATTATTATTATATAATAGAGATTTTATTAGAAATAATTTTCTCTTAATTATGGTATATTCAAAATATTATATTTATTTTACCCAAACCTATGCAATACTCAAGTGTGTGTATATATATATATATAATGTATATATTTGTGGCAGATTATTATCAATGGCTAAGCATGGAAATTACCCTTATTACACGTGTTGAACAAATGTCAACTAAAGGGTTAAGGTGTTCTTTAAGTTGTATTAGTGTCAAGTTAATGTGGCTTTTAGCCCTTAGCGTACTTAGGCACATTTGTTGTTTCCTCTTAGCATATAAGTGCACTATATATACTACAATTGAATATTTCTTATGGACTTCACTTTCTCTTTATGACAATAGTATAAAAATTAGTATATAATATAGACTAAATATGTTGAGTATGTGATTTTGGACAAATATATTTGATATCAAACACAGTCCTCAAAAGGAAAATAATTATCCACATCAATTATTCAAGCACGGATAATAGTAGGGCACTATTCGGAGGCTTCTCAAAGAGGTTTTTAGCTTTGGCATCTAGGTATACTAGGCTTATCCTATCTTAAGATTGAGCTTATTTACAATAATTGTGTACTACTATTCTAGTTTTAGACAAGTATTGGTAGTTTATATATATATATATGTGTGTGTGTGTGTGTGTGTATGTGTATATATATATATATAAAGCCTTATTTATCTAGTTAGGACCCCGTTCTAGTAAAATTTTGTCCCTTAGCTTTTAATATGATATAGCATCGATTACATTAGGATGTGGAATAAATTTGTAGAACCTTGGATTCGTCCCTTTTCAATTATGATATGTGAATAGTTATTTATATGTATTTTAGTTACGGTTTAGGGTCAGCATATACTTTATTTTTGTCATTGACTATGAATTCTAGTACCGACATTAATTATGGTATGGTTTGAGTTTTAATTTTATAGTTGGGTATGTTTACTATGAGTTTCAGTTCGAGCCTAGCATCTGGTGGTGGTGATTTGGAAGTTCTGGTATTGATTAAGGTTGTTTTGGGAATTATGGTTTCTATGAGTTTTGATTCGAGTCCAACATCTAATTATTAGTTCTGTTGTATATCATGTATTTGGACTCTCATTATTACGCACTATTTTTGATTTAAATTCACCTTGTTATTATCCATCATTACCGGTCCAAGCTCAGTGTCTAGCCTCTCATTACTATACATTGGTGCCAATTCAAGACCGATGCATATTTGGATGGCTACTATGATTTCATGGGGTTGGTTTGGTTGTAGATTGTCTATACTTTTTTTTTAAAATTACTTCTTATGTATCCCACCGGCTTATAGGTGCACGGTTGGGTTAACTGTCTTCTTTAATGTGCCTAGCGTCTTACGACGACCTAGTTAGGTTATGTTTGATTTGGCTTTTATTGCTGCATTATTTGTCTTTCTACATTGCTTTTACTTATTCCATTATCACATTTGCGTAGCTCGATAGTTATTTACCTTTCAATCCCTATTTACTGTTGACCTAGATTGCACCCTCGCAATTTAGTTATACTTTTCCTATATTGAGCTTAGTCGGCCGATGATTCCTACTGAGTACTCGTGGCTTTGGTACTCATACTACACTTCTACATATTTACCCTGATGCAAATTCGAGTACTAGCAGTCTGCGTTAATATGATTCCTATATTTTAGTACAGATCTAGTGTTGGGTGAGCTTGCTGTCCTTCGAGGATAATCCTCCTTAATCTATTCCAATTTAATCTTTTGTACTCAAGACTGTTTGTATATATTGCATATGTTTGGGATTTTGTCTAGTACTCTAAATATCTTTTAGTAGTGGCTCTAGTACCTACCTTACTAGGTCTTGGGTGCAGTTTATTTGTATATTTTGATCCTTTTATTCTCTCGTTTAGAGATACTTTATATGTTTCTCTTTTATTTTTTCGCTTATTATTACTACTGTTATTATTATACCTGGTATTTTCTGGGTTTTGCCCATTTGCCTATTACCTATTATATCGAGATATGGCTTGGTTTGCTTACTGATAGAATAAAATAGGTGCTATCAGGACTTGTAAAATTGGGTCATGAGAGTAACATACCAAGTCACATTCATCTAACTATCTCACAAGTAGTCACATACTACGTTTAATGGTCACAACATTTATACAAAGCAACTAAACAATCAATGAATGAAAATTTTTAAATAATGCATCTCGACCATCAATTTGGTCATGAAAATTGTATACAGATACTAAGGGGTCTTATATTCCTAATAGTCATGACCTGTTGGGATGTGCTCAATCCATGCATCACAACGGTGTGGTACCCGAACCTTTGTATATTAATCTATAAGAAACATGTATCGGCATATACACAATCCATCTAATATCACATTATATTAATATCACAATCAATATCAACAAGAATAAATGAAGTTCAAAAAATATAAAATATACACCTTACTTAGACAGTTAGCCAAATTAAAGTATCCTTGTGTCATGTGTAGAACCTACTATCACTCAATTCACTAATCATAAGCATTTTCGAAGACCAAATCCAAATTACTCAACTCATTATTAGGCATAAAATTGAAAATAAGTTTATAACTATAATTTAAACCATACCTACGTCAAGTGTTAGCCCGAAATTCTCTAATCCGCAAAAACTTTCCCTTTTCTCATAGTTTTGAACTATTTTCTGTTTAAAAATAGTTAATAAGGAGAAATCAATAAGTTATTCTCCAATTATAAATATAAGGAACTAAAACCCATAGGTTTTAACCTAGTTCAGTATCATCAACATTTATGCTTTTCTTTATTTCTTTTAGTTATTTTTTTTAAGGATTATATATGAGTTATGCATAATAAACAATTGACAATGAAGTCTCTCATTTTGATAATTTTTTATGTTTCACTTTCAAATAAAAATTTTGACTAAAAAATTAGAAACAATAAGCATGGTGTCATCGAATAAACTGGCAAAAAAAATCATAGATAAAAGGTATTATGGAGGGTACGACATTGATATTGCCAAGATTATCACATATGAAATCTGAGCTAGAGATGTGAGTTCTCATACGAGTATGGATTTTCCATGTTTACTGATGAAGATTTGTTTGAAGGATAAGATGTTTGTTTTGCCTACAGTTGATAATTTTGTTAAGGTCCATCGGACTACTAATTTGGGTTTGATTTGGGATTAGGTGAACCCGATCCGAGGGTAAAGGTCGATGTTACATTGATTTAGTGTGCATTTTGGCCCAGTGCACTAATGGATATTGATACCTCAGGTTTTGCTATTCTTAGGGACTTATAGGGTGATTCTCAAGCTAACACTAAGCATCTCAAGCCTTAATTATTGATGTCACTACTTCCACAACCTCCATAATACCTTAACCCTCAACACCACCGACTACAAAACTATCCATGCCACATCCACCTATTAGTGGATACTTCTTGGTCTCCCAGGAGTTTATGAATCAGGTTATTAAAAAATTAGTCACCCTTGAGCAAAAAGTGGCTACCATCGAGGAAGGGGTGCAACCATGGGTGAAGAAGGAGATTAGGGGTGAAATATGTAGAATTTAGACCCAATTTGATAGTTTTGGAAGGAGAATCAACAAGAAGATTGAAGGGGTGTAGTCCCCAAATTTCGGGGGTATCCATGAAGAGTTGGCTGCATTAAGAGATACTATGGAGGATATGGATGCAAGGTTATATCCAGCTTTACCAACTCCCACTATGAAGATCATCGCGGAGATTTTGATAGAGTAGGTGCCTAATATATGGGGTACAAAATATGAAAAAAAGGTTCTGAAAGGTAGTGGCAAGAAAAGAAGGAAGAAGAGAGAAGGATAATATAAATGAGGCAGTTGTAGTGAGCAAGCAGTAGGCGTGGGACCAATTATCTAAGGTCCATATTTTTTGAGACCTTGCCTACTGATGTTGTGAGAGTCGATGAGAATAGGGGATCGATACTTATCCTAGCGAGTGTTACATCATTAAGTGCACCAGACGCAATTGGTGCCAACATTAATTTGAGCACCACGACTATTATCGAGGCTACTGTTGCTGAGACTGGGTCCACTTTGAGGCCCCAATAGAAGCGACATCATGATCAGACGCCTTGTGTGCCACAAGCATGTCCCTCACACTAGTTTTATATTTTTCCATCATTTCATGTAGTGGGGGACACAACATGATTTCCATGTTGGGGATAGAGGTGTACCACAATCGATGACGTTTATTGCCATGTTTTTTCCATCGACTGCGCTATCATATTTAGAACCGACATGATTTTAGGTATTTTTTTTATTCTATATGTTTTGATATTTTGTGTGTAACTTAGAGTAAACTAGTATAACTCGATACAATCTAAATAGAAAAAGCATGGAAACTTGTTTTTTGAGCTTTTTAAAATAATACCCCTCCAAAATTTTATTTTTATGTTGTGTGTTTACTTCAATTGTAACCATTGTTTGGATCTCTTCATGGCATTAGTATAAGTAGTGTAATAACCTGACCTGACTTTGCATGAACCAATTAGGTAGTGACTAAAATAATTGACCTAATCCATGAGTGTGTGAGTTTTTACTTAGTCACTGTGTGTGTGCGATCTAGAACTTACATGGTTAGTATCTCTAACGTTGTAGGATAGAAGGTTAGGAAAGAATCATAGACCGTTATCAAAATAGTCCATTATAGCCTAAATAGCTTGCCAAATGAACATATTATCCCTTGAACCCCAAATTTGATGCTAATGAGAACTTTTCTTTAAATTACTTTATTCACCTTTTTTATTTTTACAATGAATCTGCTTTGGCCCTGATCCCTACTAGGATATTATATACCTTAACTCAGGAAACTCGCTTAAGTTGAGGGTGGATAATGTAGGGGTATGCAGGAAGTTGGGTAATAAGAATGCATAATAAAAATATAAAGGGATGCAGGTGCGGTCTGAAAAAAAATCAGAAAAAAGAAAGAAAAACTCAAGTAGAAGAGGAAAAAGATAAGTTGAAGAAATAAAATTACACCCGGGGTCCGAAAAGTGAAATACTAAAATAGTAAAATAAATACAAGAATGTAGATAATGTGGAATCCAAAAATAGTATAGTGTCAAGGAGGGTTAGTCACTATAACCGTATAAACTACACCTACCCTAAAGCCTACATAAAAAGCCGATAAAGACCTATACTAATCCTAATCCAACTGTCTCGAAGTTAAGCTATAGAAAATAAGGTCAAGTGTATGGTACTAAACGTACACAACCAAACTTTCTTATGAGAGTGAGAGATTTGATTTTGTCATAATTTTTTCCAATTATTGCATATGCTAAGTGTGGAACTTCTTTTTTATGAGGGTATAAGGGATATCTTTTGGTTATTTCTTGGTTAGATAGTGTCATTTATCTAATATGTAGGTAGTCTACTACTAAGGTAATTTCCATGTCTTGATCTCGGTGTGTTATGGTGTTTAGTTTTGATATGCACTGTACTTGTTGAGTTTCAATATCATTGAAGGGTGTTGAACTGTCTTTTTGTATGCATGCTGAAAAAATTAGTTTTTGTGGAACTTGAACTGTCATAGTATTCTTTGTTTTCTCTAGGTTAAGCATCTTATTTAGTTTATTGGGTTTTTGTTTTCCCAATGAGCTTGAATAAAACAAAGACTGCAAAAATCATAAACATGAGAAATAAAGTATAAGGATAAACTTTGTGAGCCATAGCACTTTGTTCTAAAAGCTTTACTTACTATTCTTTCTTTTTGGGAGGTTCTTCAAACCGACATAAACCATGTGACCTATCATGGTGTTCAACGTCTTACCCACGTTGGGGATAGCTATTCTATCCTTGATATCAAAATAGAACCTTAACTTAGCAATCACTTATTAACTTCATCCATATTGGGAATAAGCTTAACCTACGCTGGCTCGTAGTTTTTGAGATTATGGATACGCTCATCCGCATTCCCATCTCGGTGCTAAATACTACTCCCATATTATTTATATTCTTATACTTTAAGAAATCCACCTTAAAATAGCATAAGAGTTAATAGAATAAAAATCGATTATGCTTCTCTTTACATAAATCATAATCAGATGAACATTTGTAGATTTCATATCTTATGTTTAGATCTTTCTTGAATCATGCTACAAAGTATATGAATGGAACTTTAAAGCTTAAACTTTCTTAAAACTCAAAGCTCATACTTAAGCATTAAATCTCATGCTTTTATTTCACTTAACTTGTAATACTTCATGCTCAAAACTTTCATGGATATCTTTCATCTCAATACAAATCAAAACAATGATATTCAAATCATAATAGATAATCTTTTAATTCAAAACATGAATAGATGAAAATTTGTATGAACTTTAGTTCTTTAATCACATGATAATATTATAAACTCAACGTAAGAGAATTGGGCATGAACCTTAATTTGTAAATCATATAAATTTAATCTTTAAACAAGATCGGGTATAAGGATGAAAGAATATCCTTGTTCATAAACCCCACATATCTTAAGTTTGTTGACTTGTGAGGAAAGCTTGAATCTTGGGACTCAAATAATGAACTTGTGAAGGAAACCCTATTCTTGATGTTTGTTGAAGATTTTCTTAAACTGGGAAGCTTGAATTCTTTGATTCTTGGAAAAAGAAAAATTGAACTTCTTGTTCTTGGGAAGAAACCCTAATCTTATTATTCTTGAGAGTAGGTGAAGATATAACGTGTTAAGTGATTGAAGGTGGGGGAAAATAACGCCTTCTCGTGTTTTAAGTCATGGGGGGTAGGGTTTGAGGTGTGGAAAAGACTAAAATACCACTCAGAAACTAAATAAATTTGTTGTAATTCCTTTAGTTGATGACTTGGTTGATGGCTTGTGAACTTTTTGACAGATTGTCAACCTAGTTGTCAACTACTCTTCATATTTTGGTTATGGTTGATGACTTGATTGATGGCTTGTAAACTAGTTGACATCTTTTCAACCGAACCGTCAACTTCTTCAGTGATATTAGTTAAGGTTGACGATTTGATTGATGGCTTGTCAACTGGTTGACAGCTTGTCAACCTAGTCGTCAACTGCTTAGTGATGCTGGGTTATTTGGGTTAAGAATGGTGATGAGGTTGATAGCCTATCAACTAGTTGATGGCTTGTCACCTCTAGTCGTCACCTTAATGACAGATGGACATACTGAGGTAAAATGGGCATAACTTTCCACTATTATATTGGATTAATATAAAAACAGTTGCCTTGGATAGCAGACTTAAAGTGGTTTCATTTGATATATAGTAGGACACCTGAATCATTATATTCCAGGAGATACACTCATTTAAATTTGAACCCTTGTAACAAATTCTAAAACTCAATAGATAGAAGTGTTCTCAACTTGACTTTTCTCTAAGTGCTTCTTATAACCATGATTCACATCAAAAACACATTATACATGAGGTGAATGGTCATGAAACTAAATAATGGCTTGACATAATGACTTTGGGGCCTCTAAACATATGAAGGATAGTTGGAAACTTATCTAGGAACTTTTGAGGTATTACAATATCTCCCCCTTGGAATCATTCATCCTCGAATGAAGTGCAAGAACTTATTGAAAATTTAGAAGTATGGAATGACGTAGACATGACATGTCTAATAGTGAAGGATATAGTTGATCTGAAACATTATAACTTTTATCAATAAATTAATTTTTGAGCTGACTTGAGTTTATTGATGATAAGGAGCTGATTCATGCTTATAGTTTAGAACTCACTTGAAATGTTCATGATACAATCATATATATATATATATATATATAATTGCGAAATGATAACTGATGCAGTAAAATTCTAAGAGTTACAAAGTATGGAATAAAGTTGTAACTTCTCATTAGAGATTATCCCTCAACCAAGAATGTTTAGGATTTAAAGGAAAGGGCTTCATGGCATCGCAAAATACATTATGTAAGCACGAATAATGAGATAACAAGACTTTGGTCGTATAATGGGTATTACACTGTCTGAGTTGGAATACTTGGAAAACTGAGATCATTCACTGAACACTTATGAACTGAATCATGACTACATTACTGAATCTGAAACATGATGCCTGAACTGAACTGAATTTGCAACTTACATGTATGTGAACAAATTACCTCATGGAATAGCCATATTCATGAAACTTTGGATAGTAAGATAAGATGGAAAGATGAAAAACCATAGGAACTTGTTTGTCTGACTGCTAAACTGAATTGCTGGCTATACATACTGAATTCTTGTACTCAACTGGAGTATTTCTTGAACACTCTTTCTAAGGAGTTCTAATAACATTAGGGAGCAAAGAATTCTTGGGCATGACCTGAATGAGATATCTGGAAAAGGAATCTCAATATGGTTGCAACTCTATAACCATGGTCTAAAGGCCTAAAAACATAAGCTATGGTAGAATCACTTTGTCTTAGGGAATACAATTGTTAACTTTCAAGCTTAAACTTATTTCTAAAATACTCCCTCAACTATAATTCTCCCCTTAAATACCATGCTCATTTGGTTCACCTTACACTTTTCACATGGGTACATATAACTACTTTAGCCAAAATCTGAGTTGAACTACATGCTCTTGCCATGTTCAAGCCTAACTCAAAATCACAAGGTACTACACAAAACACCATAACACTAGTCTGAACCATTAACCCCATGCATTTTCACAACTCTCATCTGAAGAATAATTCTTCTTACCACTTAAAAAACTAAATTCAACCTCTTACTAGGAATTCACTATACACAATGCACCCATCTACTTATATACCAATATGACATTAAAACTTATTACTATAAATACACATGAACTTCTAGGAAAACAACCCACCAAAGTATATTTCCCATATTATTTAATACTTCCATAAGTAACATCTTTCATGCACTATCTCCAAGAAAACACACACAAAATTTTTCTTCCATCTAACAATGACGTATACCAAAAGCTTGGCCTCAATCATCCTTCAAACTTATAGCCTTAGATAAAACAAGCATGAAAAAATCTTTCCCAATAAGAAAAATTTACTCTGTCCCATCTAAACAATTGTTCATCACCACTATTATCTCCCCCTTAGATTAAAGTCAATCTTCTAAACTTATGGATCTATTTCATATCTCTAGGACTGAGACATAATTTCTTCACTCTAATGTTCTACAAAGAAATGCTTAAATCACGCGGATGAACTATATTTAAAACATACTAACTTTATACCTAGACAATCCCTTCATATAGACCATCCTTAACTTTCTCTATCTTCAATTATCATCGTGATAGACTTACACTTTCCCCCACAAGTATACCTACCTCAGTAAACACATAAACCATATCACATTTCTAAACTTATATTTTTCCTTAGTCCATAAGAATCAAAATCATGCCAAAAGACTCAACATCATCTATCCATAAACCCTTAAATTCTTGGATTCTTGGGGAAAGAAAAATTAAATTTCTTGTTCTTAGGAAGAAACCCTAATTTATTATACTTGAGAATGAGAGAATATATAACGTGTTAAGTGATTTAAGATAGGGTAAAACAATGCCTTCTCATGTTTTTAAGTCATGGGGGGTAGGGTTTGAGGTGAGGAATAGACCAAAATACCTCAAAGAAACTGAATAAAATTGCTGGAATTTCTTTAGCTGATGGCTTGCAAACTTATTGATAACTTGTCAACCTAGTCGTCAACTACTCTTCATATTCTGGTTATGGTTGATGACTTGGTTGATGGTTTATCAGCTAGTTGACACCTGGTAAACCTAGTCTTCAACTTCTTTAGTGATACTGGTTAAGTTTGACGACTTAGTTGATGGCTTGTCAACTGGTTAACAGCTTGTCAACCTAGTCTTCAACTCCTTCAGTAATGCTGGGTGCTTCTGGTTAAGGCTAATGATGAGGTTAATATCCTATTCACTAGTTGACGGCTTGTGACCTCTAGTCATCACCTTGATGACAGGTGGACATGCTAAGGTAAAATGGGCATAACTTTCCACTCTGATATTGGATTAATGTGAAGCTAGTTGCATTGGAAAGAAGACTCCAAGAGATTTAATTTAATGTATACTAAGACACCTGAATCATTATTTCCAGGAGATACACTCATTTAAAGTTGACCCCTTGTAAAATTGGATACTAAAACTCAATTGATGAAAGTGTTCTCAACTCGACTTTGCTCTAAGTGCTTCCCATGACCATGATTCACATTAAAAAGACATTATACACAAGGTAAATGGTCATAAAGCTGAATTATGGTTTAACATAGTCACTTTGGGGCCTTTAAGCAATTGACGGATAGTTTGAAACTTATCTAGGAACTTTTGGGGTATTACTCATAGGCGATACTTAAAAAAAACTCCGAGCCTCAATGGACGACGTCTGCAGTCAGCATAACTCCTATGCCTACTCTGAGAAGCTCGTAGCCTGTCCTAAATCACCCAAACTCGATCTAATAACTTATGAAACAACAATAGATCGACATCACCCACAATACAATGCCTCAAATAGGGCCATCTAAATGCTTGAAAGGAAACTATTATTGTATGCAAACTCTACCAAAGGTAGAATATGGTCCCACTAACCCCTAAAATCTAAAACACAAGCATAGAGAATGTCACCCAAGACCTGGATTGTTCGCTCTGACTGCCCATTAGTCTGGGGGTAAAAGGTCACTCAACCTAGGTACCTAACTCCTCCTGAAATGTCCACCATAATTTAGAAGTAAACTGAGATCCTCGGTCTAAAATGATAGACACAGGTACCCCATGTAGGCGAACCACCTTGAATATAAACATGTGATGACCTCTCGATAATGTAGGAAACTCGACTAGTGATAAAATGTGCAGACTTTGTCAATCGATCCATGATGACCCAATACTATCAAAACTACAGAAAATGCAAGGCAATCCACCTACGAAATCCATAGCAACTCACTCCCACTTCAACTCGGGAATGGGTAGCTATTGAAGCAATCCACTAGGCCTATAGTTAACGAACTTTAACTATTGAAAAAAAACATCGAGCCATAAACCCTGCTATATCTCTCCGTATACTATTCTACTAGTAATGCTACCTTAAATCCCTATACATCTTAGCTTTCCAGGATGAATAAAGTATCTAGAGCTATGAGCCCCGCTAAGAAATAACTGAATCAAATCTCCAACCCTTGGAACACAATTACAACTGAATTAAATCACCAACCCTTGGAATATATTACAACCAAAAAATCTCAAAATACCCTCAAAATCTAAGATAGACCCCTGTAACGCCCTGAGATCCCATCCCGAGATGTCATACGATACTTGTGACCCCTAAGGACCACAAACTAACCTTTTTCTGATATCTGTGCCTGTACACTACATAATATCTAGAATAACTACAGAAACTGGCCATAAAGTTCAACACATCTATAAATACTCAAAATATAAAACTGAATACTATATAATACATCCATTTGAAAAGACTCTAATCTAACTGAACTGTGGAGTTGATGGGACAGGTCCCCAACTAACACCGTCAACTGAAAGTAAATAAGATTTTGATTACAATAATAGAAAATTGAAACTCATCATCAAAATAAGAGGACTCACTGCTACTGTTGCTGACCGGGACTGATCTACTGATGATACTCTGGATCCTGTGTCTCTAAACCTATGGTGTCAAATGAGACACTATAGCGCAAATACGTTAGCACAAAATGTACCGAGTATGTAGATGGGGTAAGGCTAAATACAGGGGCTCATACGTGAAAAATATGTATAACCTAAATGATCATGAGAATACTGCACGAAAATAAGCACACATACAAGAATGCATAAATTATACTCATAATCATCACAACTCTAGAGACTTGACCTTGGGTACCGCTTTACTGTGAGATAAACTCACTACCATCACTGAGACTGAACCACTGACTCATCTGCTACTGATAACTGAGGATCTAAGTATACTTATATCAAAGACCGAGTTCTAAGCTTACTACTTTCAACCGACAAAATTAGAGATTCAACTTTTCTAATAGATAACTTCGGAAGCTTTATAAATAATAAGAAAATAGGATTATGTCCGAATCCGACAACAAGAATACTCAACAAATTCTGAGAAGAAGACTAAGCCTATCTGACAGGAGATCTTTAAATTTGATAATAAGAATATTCAACATGATCTGAGACTGAGATCAAGCCTCTCTAATGGGAGATCTTTAAATATGATAGTAACCATTTGTATGTGAGGCCAAGCCTATCTGACAGAATGGTCCATGAATTAATAGAACTATCTGAGTTCCTAACTGAGATAGATGACTGTACCACAAGGTCTTGACTTCTGAAGATTGATACTAAAACTGCAACTGTGGGAAGTAGTCACTTAACCGACATGCCCCGACCTACCACAGGTGGGGTCCAGCCTATAACCCCAGCTGGAAGGGCATCAATACCGTGCCATGGGTAAAAACTCACTCTCGGTTCAAGCCTCTCTGATGGGATGACCCTCGCAGGAAGTTGAACTGAGAAAATATAATAGTTAACCTCTCTTACGGTGACAGCCTTTACTGACGGGGACTTCTGTATCCTGCGCTGCCTACGCAGTTTTGGAGTTCAGAAATTGCTACTAACGACTCCAGCCTCTCTCTTTGATGGGAGGAATTGTTATCCCTTCCCTCACTCGGTGCTAATTTCTACTCCTAACTGAAAGACTCTCACTGAACCCTTAGAATAAAAACAAGAAAGTTGAATCTATTTAAATGATCATGTTTCTCAAATTATCTGGCTGAAATATGCTGAGATCACTTGGTTTCATATTTGACAAAAATAATATCAAAGCACGGTATCTGACTAATGATACATAGCTTGATTAGATTATTTGAATCATTTTTTAGATTGGAATTGAATCACTTGAGTTCCATTAGGACTGGGCTGAGTACAGGTCTGAGGCTAGATTACTAGCGATACAGAGGTCACAGAGATAATTGAGATTACTGAGCTTTATTAAGCTTCGCACTTGTCAAAGGATACAGAGTTCTCTAGTCACTGAGTTCTGAAAATCATGGTGCGGTTGGAATTATCAAGAAACTGACATGGGCTCTAGGCAAAAACTCTATTTTCGGGTATAAATACCCCTAGGACTCGATAAAATATAAGTAAAGCATTATCATTCATTCAAGCATCACAAGCATTCATGCATCATTACCATCATTCAGGCATATTCACAAGAAACTCAGAAATCATGCCATATATTCAATTTCACAATCATTAGAACATCAACTAAAGCCTCCAAGGATTCATAGACGTCTACTCAGCATCACAACTACCAAGGGGTCACTCTAAGCATTTTCAGAACCATAACATACTTTCCCCCTCACAAACCTTACGTCATCAATATCGATTCATAGTCACAAACTACCTTAAGAAAGACATGCTATTAAATTATACCCCATTCAACGAAGTCTTGCATCAAATACTTCACACCTATATCGGTCTCGACATATATCTAGATATCACGAGATTTTGGGAAAACTTTACACTATCATGTCATTACTCTCTTGATAACTACTTAGCATGTATCAAAACTTAAAATAAATCAAAGAGCACTCACTTGGGAAATTTACCGCTATTTTCTCTCAACTTACTCACTACGGTCTTTTGACAACCATTACACATGTCTGGTTCTACACCTACTCGGGGGTTCCATATTATTATTATGGCTCATTCTGCTCACTAAGGCATTTTATCAAACACTAGGTGTGCGTGTACTAGCCTACAACTTTGGGTTTCCCCTTTAACATACTACAATGCCTCTCTATGCTTCACCTCAGCCTTTCATCCAACCTATAGGGTGCATACTCTGCTTATTCAACCATCTCTACACCCTAATGTCATGAACACCTCATATAGACACCAACTTTAAAAGGGCTCATCACAACATCACATAAATTCGACATACTAGGTTCAAAGACCATAAATCTTGCAAACAATCATGAATCGAAACTCAACAACACAAGTAACATCAACTTCAACTCATACAAATCATGGCATATCACAAAACATAAAATCCTTGAGTTTAAAAAGGGGTACTTAAGCTTCTTGGATTAAAGGGACCCAAGAAGCAACATCTACATACCTGGGAATTTCTTTTCTTGAAGGCTCTGGAAAGGACTTCTTGATTTCTCTAGATCCTTCTTGATCTCTCTTGAATTTTATGAAAGGAGAAGAGAGTATTTTGATTATGAAAACCCTAATTTTTGGGTGAAAGAGAGAAAAATAGAGTTGAAGGCCCTTATCCCGGTATTTATAGAGCTGGGGGAGGACATGGAATAGACCAAAATGCCCCTTTAAAATTTGTCCAGAAAATTTTGATTGGGGTCTGTGATGGTTGACCTGACGATCCGTCAGAGGGATTGACGGTCCACCAAGTTATCCGTCACTCAAGTGCCAAAAATGGGATGTTTTGCCTCGAAGTGACGATCGAAGTGACGGTCTTCAGAAATCTAACGGTCCACCAAATCGTCCGTCACTCAGGGTCCAGGAATGGGACATTCTGCCTCGGTCTGATGGGCCCCTTGACGGTCTGTAAACTTTTTGATGGTCCAACACTTTGGCCGTCACATGATGACCAAAAAAGGAAGCCATTGCCTTGGTTTGACGGGACACTTGACGGTCCACCAAGTACTTGGAGGTCCTTCAGATCGACCGTCAAACCTGCAATTTCGACAACGCTCAGTAAAACAGCCATAACTTCTTTGTCCGATGTCATATTTTGATGAAATTCGTATCGATGGAAAGCTTGTTCAATACTGTACATGGAAAGATACAGATGATTCAAAGTGTTTCATACTTCGGAAGATACTTCTGAAACTTTTAGACTCAGATTTTTTGCTTTATTGGATACGCTCTAAGGCTCGGACTAGAAAAGAACTTTGCGGGGTATTACATTATCTCCCCCTTGGGAATTTTTGTCCTCAAATGTTTCTTGGTATTCTGGGAATACTGATCAACAGAACTTACTCAAGAAATAGAAATATCTCAAGGCATGACTGCACAACTAGAACGACTAACATACTTAGTACTCATACTGGGCACGCATCTCTAACACATGGAACACTAGACTGTAGCTACTTGGAGCTGAATCCTCAAGGCATGCATGAACATGTGATGCATGAACTCATAGCTGGGCTGATCTCACGAATGCATGGCTGAACACGAACTGACAAGCTGAACTCTTTCTACTGAATGTGCATATCTAATCCATGAATGTCTAACTGAACTGACTTTCGGAAGCACAACTGACAATACAATGATCAGTGATGCTAGCTTCGTTAGAAGAATATTAACATGCATCTAAATAAACTTAAGGATATGCAAACATCATAACACTATGGGGTATCTCCCCCTTCGAACCCTATGTCCCTCTAAACACACTTCGCTGAAATACTGGAGCGGTGCACGGGGCACCTACCGCCTGGGTCATGATTGACCGATTGAGATCTAAAACTTATGCATGACTCATGCTAACATATAA
Source organism: Capsicum baccatum var. pendulum (assembly GCA_030864225.1). Classification (NCBI taxonomy): domain Eukaryota; kingdom Viridiplantae; phylum Streptophyta; class Magnoliopsida; order Solanales; family Solanaceae; genus Capsicum; species Capsicum baccatum. The sequence continues at coordinate 168,467,555 of CM061560.1, forward strand.
TGCTCAAAATGAAATTGATGGATCTAACAATGCATGTCATATAGATGAAGGGCTCATAACATACCCGGGTCTATGTCGGGGAGACCTTCATGATCAAGTCGAGCCTGAAGCGCACGGAGTCTACCCCTCTGTGTTAATATTCTATAATCTTGCATTCTCTGGCCTGGATCAGCACACCCAAAGCACACATCACTACTGGTTCTACACATGCCTCGGTGGTGCCTGTGACACTCTTCACAAAGTGGATGGGTACGAACACCACTAGCACTACTTGGGCCTTGGATCTTGGCGCTCCCTTGGATCTGACACCCCCAAATGCAGGTGCAGGTACACTAGCCAGAGATGGAGATGGAACTAAAAATATCTGACCATGCTGAGAACCACTACCACTTTGGGTCCCTGACTGTGAGAAACCATGACTACCTATCTTGGCTCTCTAACTCTCACTCTCTCTTTCTTTTATGTCCGCCTCAATTTGCTGCGCATGCATTATTAGCCGAGAAATATCCATATCTCTATTTATCATAGCAGATATATACTCTTTCAACACATAACTCGAAACTCTAGACAGAAACTTACTCATGCTCGCTCTAAGGTTAGTTACCAAGTCGGGAGCATACTTAGCTAATTGGTTGAACTTAAGACAATACTCTTTCACAGTCATAGAACCTTGCCTTAGGTTCATGAACTCTTCTACCTTATCTTCTCTCATCTCAAGAAGAAAGAATCTATCTATAAAGGCACTCTGAAACTCTAACCAAGTCACAGGAGCTACATTCTCCCCTCTACTCTTCTCCCACATCACTACCCAATCATGAGCAACGTCCCTCAACCTATAAGATGTTATATCCATACTCTCTTCCTCATAGACGTGCATAATCTAGGTGATCTTCTTCACCTCCTCTAGATAAAGTTGTGGGTCCTCACCTACTACTGACCCAAAGAATTCTGGTGGGTTCATTTTCATGAAATTTCTAATCCTAGCTGCGGTGGAATTCTCATTTTGCTGAGGTGGGACTGCAGCCTGAAGGTTGCCCTAAATATTAGTCACAGCTTGGGCTAGCACCTGAAAATCTTCCTAAAACTCTGCATGTGACAAACTCTCATTATCAGATCCTACTAGTTGAGGGGCCTGATCATCGACCCTACGGACAAAACTTCTGCGAGAAGGCATACTCTGTAATTAAAAGAAAGGAGTGGACTAGACTGAGGGTCAACCTGAGCTCATTCTCACTAGCACGAAATGATTACTGAAAAAAGGGAAACTTCTCCTAAGAACATCCTGTAGCCTCTTGTACATGAATGTGGTACGCTACATACCCATGTACAAGACTCTACTAGATGTGGCTTTTCAGACTCTCTAGGACACTCTTGAACCTTAGGCTCTGATACCAAGCTTGTAACGCCCCGAGATCCCATCCCGAGATGTCACACGGTACTTGTGACCTTGAAGGACCACAAACTAACCCTTTTCTGATATCTGTGCCTATACACTACATAATATCTGGAATAAATGCAGAAATTGGCCATAAGGTTAAACACATCTATAAATACTCAAAATATAAAACAGAATACTATACAATATATCCGCCTGAAAAGCCTCTAATCTGACTGAACTGTGGAGTTGATGGGACATCTCCCCAACTAACTCCATCAACTGAAAGTAAATAAGATTTTGATTATAATAATAGAAAAATGAAACTCATCCTCAAAAGAAAAAGACTCACTACTACTGCTGCTGACTGGAACTGATCTGCTGATGATACTCTGGGTCTTGTGCCTCTAAACCTATGGTGTCAAATGAGACATGATACGCCCATATTATACTTATCTTACGAGAGAGTAAGCGGTCATTGTTAAATACATGACCCAACTAGGTTGGGGTCGAATCCCACTGGAAATATGGTGCTAATTAAATTGTATGCAGATTAGTTGACTTTTAATCATTCGTTTTTGTAAAATAAATAGGGGGATTTGATTCAGTTCACAAATTAATGGTTTCATTTTAACAAGATGAAATAAGTGTAGTAGTATTCAAATTCAGAGAAAGAGCAAGCTAGGGTTATGTCCACCTTGTAGTTTTCAATACTTTCTAACTCTGGGCTTTACGAATTCATACATACATCATGCTTACAGAAAAACATATTGTATTTAATAACATAATCCTAGTGTTTCTCAACCATCAAAGACTAATTCACTTTAGTTCTCTCGAATCAAAAGCGTTTACCAAAAACAATACGAAATCTCCAAGTTGTTAATCCTTCTGAGGCATTAACATATGAAATAGGGGTTGGTAATCCTATTTTCTTGTCACTACTCTCCTTTCCAAACAACAACCTTTATTTCGAACAAGTTGTGTTTTAAGGAATATCCTCTATGTTTGCAACCACGAGAATTCAAGATAAACAAAGAGAGTATGATGTAAACAAATCAATGCATAATGAATTCAAAGCCCAAAGTAATAGATTGTATGCTACAAGGCTTCCATAACCCTAACTAATAAACTTAGCTACTCATGAATAAAATGAAAATCATAATAGAAATATTCACATACCAAAAACTAGAAGACGATCTTGGTGTGCGAATACTAAGAGCAAGAGCAAAAAACATTTTTCTCTCTCTCTCAAGCTAAGCCGCCCCTCTCTGCTCTCTCCAAAAAAAAAATACAGAATAATTGAATAATCTAAAAATTCAGCCATAAGGATTTAATTAACATCCTTCTCTAATAAATTGCTACTGAGTCCTCAACTATTTAAAAATATTGAGTTTGCCCCAGAAAAAGTTCCCATATATCACATTCAGTCCAAAAGCTGTTTTCCTTTTATGTGAAGTTTCCTCTACTATCCACAGGTCCCCAAAGTGCCGTGATCTTCCTCATTAGTACCTCTATTACTCTCTCTTGTGTCATATGCCATCTGTATTCCATAGTCCCAGAATGTCTTCATCTATCTCATTAATACCTGAAATCATGCTAATCACATCGGTTAGCTCAATTATATAGAAGTAGAGTCAAAATATAAGAAACTAGGCACTTTGTTCTCTAAACATAGCTAAAACATGGGTAAATTATGGTGCTTAGGTGTATAAATACACCCAAGATCAAGACACCATGGCGCAAATGCGTCAGCACAAAATATACCGAGTATGTAGATGGGGTAAGGCTAAATGCAAGGGCTCATACATGCAAAATATGTATAACCAAAATGATCATGAGTATACCGCATGAAAACAAGCACACATACAAGAATGTATGAATCATACTTATAATCAACACAACTCTAGAGACTTGACCTTGGGTACCGCTTTACTGCGAGCTAAACTCACTACCATCACTAAAATACTGAACCACTAACTCATCTGCTACTAATAACTGAGGATATGAGTATACTTATATCAAATATCGAGTTCTGAGCTTACCGTTTTCAACGGACAGAATTAGAGATTCAACTTTTCTAGAAGATAACTTTAGAAGCTTTATAAATGATAAGAAAATAGGATTATATCTGAATTCGACAACAAGAACACTCAACAAATTCTGAGAAGGAGACCAAACTTATCTGACGAGAGATCTTTAAATATGATAATAAGAATATTCAACATGATCTGACACTGAGATCAAGCCTCTCTGATGGGAGATTTTTAAATATGATAGTAAGCACCTGTATATGAGGCCAAGCCTATCTGACAGGATGGTCCATGAATCAATGAAACTATCTGAGTTCCTTACTGAGATAGATGACTGTACCACACGATCTTGACTTCTGAAGATTGATACTAAAATTGTAACTGTGGGAAGTAGTCACTTAACCGACATGCCCCAACCTACCACAGGTGGGGTCTAACCTGTAACCCCAGTTGGAAGGGCATTAATACTGTGCCACGGGTAAAGACTCACTCTCGGGTCAAGCCTCGGATGACCCTCATAGGAAGTTGACCTGAGGAAATATAATAGTTAACCTCTCTGATAGTGACAACCTTTACTGACGGGGACTCCTATATACTGTGTTGGCTACACAGTTATGGATTTCAGGGATTTATACTAACAAATATGGACTCTCTCTGATGGGAGAAATCTCCACCCCTTCTCTCGCTCGGTGCTAATTTCTACTCCCAACTGAAAGACTCTCACTGAAACCTTAGAACAAAAACAATAAAGCTGAATCTGTTTACATGATCATGTTTCCTAAATGATCTGGCTGAAATACGCTGAGATCACTTAGTTCCGTATCTGACAGAAACAATATCGAATCATGGTATCTGACTGATGATACATAGCATGATTAGATTATTCAAATCATTTTTGAGATTGGAATTTAATCACTTGAGTTCCATTAGGACTGGGCTGAGTACAGGTCTGAGGCTAGATTACTAGCGATACAGAGATCATAGAGATAATTGAGATTACTGAGCTTTATTAAGCTTTGTACTTGTCTGAGGATACAGAGTTCTATAGTTCACCGAGTACTGAAAATTATGGCGCAATTGGAATTATTAAGAAACTGACATGGGCTCTAGACAACAACTCTATTTTTGGGTATAAATACCCCCAGGACTTGATAACATAGAAGTAAAGCATCATCATTCATTCAAGCATCACAAGCATTCTTGCATCATTACCATCATTCAGGCATATTCACAAGAAACTCAGAAATCATGCCATATATTTAATTTCATAATCATTAGAACATCACCTCAATCCTCTAAGGATTCACAAACGTCTACTCATCATCATAACTACCAAGGGGTCACTCTAAGCATTTTCAGAATCATAACTTACTTTCCTCCTTACAAACCTTATGGCATCGCATCTATCATTTAGTAAATATAAACCTCTATTCACCATCTTGATTACCAAAGGTCGCTCCCAATATTTAGGGGGTCATCAATATCGATTCATCATCACAAACTACCTTAAAGAAGACATGCTATTAAATTATACCCCATTCGACGAAGTCTTGCATAAAGTACTTCACACCTATATCGATCTCGACATATATCTAGATATCACGAGATTTTGGGAAAACTTCACACTATCATGTCATTACTCTCTTGCTAACCACTTAGCATGTATCAAAACTTAAAATAAATCAAAGAGCACTCACTTGGGAGATTTACCGCTATTTTATCTCAACTTACTCACTACAGTCTTTTGACAGCCACAAGACAAGTCTGGTTCTACACCTATTAGGGGGTTCCATATTATTATTATGGTTCATTCCACTCACTAAGGCATTTTATCAAACACTAGGTGTGCATGGACTAGCCCACAACTTTGGGTTTCCCCTTTAACATATTACTATGCCCCTCTATGCTTCACCTCAGCCTTTCATCCATCCTATGGGGTGCATACTCCGCTTATTCAACTATCTCTACACCCTAATGTCATGAACACTCACATAGACACCAACTTCAAAAGGGATCATCACAACATCACATAAATTCCACATACTAGGGTCAAAGACCATATATCTTGAAAATAATCATGAATTGAAACTCAACAACACAAGTAACATCAACTTCAACTCATACAAATCATGGAATATCACAAAACATATAATCCTTGAGTTTAAAAAGGGGTATTTGAGCTTCTTGGATTAAAGGGACCCAAGAATAAACGTCTACATACCTGGGAATTTCTTTTCTTGAAGGCTCTTGAAAGAAGTTCTTGATTTCTTTACATCCTTCTTGATCTCTTTTGAATTTTATTAAAGGAGAAGAGAGTATTTTGATTTTGGAAGCCTTAATTTTTGGGTGGAAGAGAGAAAAATGAAGTTGAAGGCCCTTGGCCCGATATTTATAGATCTGGGGGAGGATGTGGAATAGACCAAAATGCCCCTTTAAAATTTGTCTAGAAAATTCCGATCAGGGTCTGTAACGGTCGACCTGACAGTCTGTCAGAGGGACTGACGGTCCACCAAGTCGTCCGTTACTCAAGTGCTAAAACTGGGATGTTTTACCTCATAGTGACGATCGAAGTGACGGTCCGTCAGAAATTTGATGGTCCACCAGATCGTCCGTCACTCGGGGTACAGGAATGGGACATTCTGCCTCGTTCTGACTGGCCCCTTGACGATCCGTCAACTTTCTTACAATCTACCACTTTGGCCGTCACATGATGACCTAAAAAGGAAGCCACTGCCTTGGTCTGACGGGACACTTGACGGTCCACCAAGGACATGCCAGTCCTTCAGATCAACCGTCAAACCTACAATTCCAATAATGCTCAGTAAAACCGCCATAACTTCTTCGTTCGATATCGGATTTTGATGAAATTACACACGATTCAAAGTGTTTTATACTTGGGAAGATACTTCTCAAACATTTAGGCTTAGATTTTTTGCTTTGCTGGATACGCTCTAATGGTCAGACTAGAAAAGAACTTTGCGGGGTATTACAACCTCCTAGACTGACCTTTTAATACCTACCCTCGAATGCTACAAAGCCTGCTATCCTTAGACTAATGATCCCCAATCTGGTCCAACAATATAGATCTTGCCTCAACACCTGTAATGATACTCTAAGGGCCAAAAATATCTAAAAGAAATGTTAAGTTAGTTAAGGACTTGATTTCAAAAGACAATGACTGCTGAAAAATTGAAATGAAGGCTAAGTTACCCATACTCACTGACTTTTAGCTCAAGGCTTCCATTACCATATTTCCCTTTTTGTGATGGTAGAGAATAAAGATATCATAGTCCTTCAACAACTCAATCCATTTATGCTGCTTCAAATTAAGATCCTTGTGGGTCATAATATAGTAAAGACTACGGTGGTTAATAAAAATCTCACAGTGAACCCCATACAAATAATGCCTCCAAATCCTAAGTGCAAACATGATCGCTGCCAACTCCATGTCATGGGTGGGGTAACTGCGCTTATGCATCTTCAGCTACCCCAATGTATATGCAATAACATGGCTGTATTGCATTAAAAAACACCTTAAACCAATGCTAAACACATCATAATAGACAGTAAAACCCCCACCCTCAATAGGAAGAGTTAGAACAGGCGCTGAAGTAAGAAACTCCTTGAGCTTCAAAATGCTCTCCTCACAACTTGCACAATACTAAAACGGGACCCTTTTTTGGGCGGAGATTAATTGTTGCTCCCTCTCTCGAGATTGCAATCCCTATTGAGTCGAGAAGGAATAAGTAATGAATTGGGGAATCAAGCATCGGCCCTCTTACATCCGATAGAAGCAGGAGTAGGTAAGTTAGTATCGATCCAGTGAAGAAAAGAGAATTTAGTTGATAGAGACGTTAGATTTGGAGGAAGCATCTGGTCACCTATCCCAAAAAATTCATGGGAATTTGTTCATAGGGGCTTCAGTAAAAGAAAAACCCTCAATTAACATCCTATAGTAACCTACCAGCCCAATAAAAGTACGAACCTCAGTAAGTGACATAGGCCTAGCCCAATTACGAATATCCTCAATCTTCACTGAGTCCATCATAATATTGTCCTTGTACACTACGTACCCTAAAAAGGCTACAAAATCAAGCCAGAACTCACACTTTGAGAACATGGCATAAAGCCGATGATCTCTTAAAGTATAGAGAACAATACTCAAATATTGCTCGTGTTCCTCCCTAATCCTCAAATATACCAGAATATAATTAATAAATACTATCACAAAGGAGTCCAAATACAACCTAAACACATGGTTCATCAGATCCATAAAAGTTGATGGGGGAATTGGTCAACCTAAATTACATCATTAGGAACTCATAATGATAATAACAAGTCCTGAAGGATGTCTTAGGTATGTTCGCAGTCCTAGATCTCAACTGATGGTAACGAGACCTCAAATCTATCTTAGAAAACACTGCTATACACTGAAGCTAGTCAAATAAATCATCGATACATGGCATATGTTACTTATTCTTCATATCTACCTTATTCAACTGCCTATAATCGATAAATTATGCATAAAGCCATATTTTTTTATTTACAAACAAAACTGGAGCACCCTAAGGTGAAATACTAGGTCTAATAAAACTCTTACACAGAAGATCCTAAAGCTGACTATTCAACTCCTTTAGCTCAGTAGGATTTATACGATATAAATCCATAGAAATAGGTTGGGTTCCTATATTAAGGTCAATAATAAACTCTATATCAAACTCAAGAGAAAGGCTAAGTACTTCAGTCAGAAACAGATCAAGAAACTCACAAACAATAGGGACAGAATCAAGCGATATACTCTCAATATTAACATCCCAAACGTACGGAAGAAATTACTCGCTACCCCTTGATCTAAGTCTCTTAGCCCAAATGTAAGAAATAACTCCTATTAGCGAATGACTAACAGAACCCTACCATATAATCAGGGATATGCTAGGCAAGGGTAAGGTAACAATCTTAGCAAAATAATCCAAGAATGCATGGTAAGGAGATAACCAATCCATGCCTAGAATTACATTAAAATCTACCATATCTAGGATAATAAGATCAATCTAAGTATCAAACACCAAAACAGTCACCAAACAAGATCTATATACCCGGTCCACTATTAAAGAATCATCCACAAGGGTAGCAACATGCAATTGCAAAGATAAAGACTCCAAAAATAAATCCAGTTGTGATACAAAATAGGTGGAAACATATGAAAATATGAAACCAAGATCAAACAAAGCAAAAGTTTGCTAATGGCACATGAAAATCATAACTATGATAACAACATTCGACGCCTTAGCCTCTTGTCTACATAGTAAAGCATATAAGTGACCCTATCTACTTCAAGACTAGATACCTATCCTACCACCCGTCTTACTTCCTTGAGGAGGGGATCACCTCTATGACCCTAGGCATTATCCCTAGCTGGCAGTGCCACAGATCTGATCAGCTGTGAAGTCTAAACTGAAGGTGCAATTATCCCATGCTAAGGATACTTATGGCCAAAGTGACCAATAACCCCACAATCATAAGATGCCTCAAGCACCCTTCGTTGTCTAAAAAGTTTAATATATCCAGAATGACCATCCCGATTCAGAGAGCCTAATTGAATACCCATTTATGGCTGACTACTACTCAAACGACTAGAACCACTACAACCAGGTTAGCCCAATCTGATATCTAAATTGATGCCTTAACTGGATGACTAGGCTGACCTTGATGCTGATAAGGCTCCTACCAGGGTGCCTACCCTGAAACCCTCAACCTGTGAACTGTCATCTCCCACTGTAGTTGCCATGTTAATAAAGTCTCTTATCGCTTCCCCCTTGGGCCTCATGATTCATCTTCTATATATAATAAATAGGCTTAGCAATCTCAGAAAAAAATTCCCTAAGTCACCAAACCTTGTGTATCCCTATGAAGTTCTAATCTCAATCCCCTATAAAGTATCAAATCCGCTTATACTCACTAGGCAGAATTATAGTGGCATGTTTTGCTAACTCATGAAATCTCACCTCATACTCAACCACAGACAAAGAACCCTATCTCAAAGTATAAAACTTATCACAAAGACGCTCGCACATGCTGCGAGTCATATACTTCCCTAAGAAAGCCTCAGAAAACTAAGTCTAAGTCACTTATGGATATCCAACCGGCCGATGTCACCCAAAACTACACCTCCATTGAGTATAATATGGTCAATGTCAAATATAGTAACCTAAAAGAGGTTAGGATCAAACCCACAGGGAATAGGCAAAATGTCTCTCACAAATTTGTTGAAGTAGTTAGAAAAATATGGGAAAGTGAATGTGGTATTTTCCTGTGAAAATAATAAAGTAGCAACAAAAATTGATCTGTTTAGTTGAAATCAATCTGAGATGAATCCAAGGACTGTGTTCCCCTTGGATTCCTAACTCTGTAGACTTATTGTGTTCAATCCAACTAACTGAATTGCCTTTATGTAGAATCTGACAAGATATGTATCACCAACCATCTTGTGAACGCCTTTGGTGAATTTCACTCTTCACTTTGTGAGTCTCAGAGTGTCCTCTTACTAATCCTTATTTTGTATCCTAGTTCAACTATCCCATTTTGGGAGTCAAGTTGATTAGACGAGGGTTGGTAGCCTTGAATTGCTATTGTAATCTTATTTTCCTATTCTTAACCTCTCTAGTAAAGATGATCTCTAATACAGGAAAGTTCTTAACTTTTGTAGTAGTTAAGAAAACATACAACTCAAAGAAGATCACAATACAAATCATAAACACTAATTTAGAAGAATCTCACACTTTCTATACTTCGTTACTCCACGAGGGTTCCCACAACCCTAGTTAGGTGGTTTATCCTCTAATGTTTGCATGAATATCCGTGGAATTCAATAAAGAAAGCATAAGATTAATCTCACAATAATTTAAGAACAAAACCTAAATTCTCAAATTAATAATCAACCAAATAATAAAGAACAAAGGATTCCATGATCAAAAATTGAATCTTAGAATTAATAAACATTTGTGAATGTAAAGAGTGTGTAAACTAATACAAAAACATCAAAAGGGTATTTCTAGTTTACATCATAACTTAAAAATCCTCACCAAAATAAATAAGAAAAATTAGGTCGGTGTCACTTATGGATCCATTTATGTGCCCCTCAATGGGTCGGAAGTGATAGAAAATCTCTAGAGTCTTAAGCTTGCCATCCACAATAGCAATTATGGAAATGTATGTGGTACTTATGCCCCGTAAGTTACCTCCTCATAACTCTAAAACAATTCTTCAAACTTCAGAGCCTCAGAATCTTCAAACTATGCTACCTACATTGACACTTATGGCGGAGTAAGTGGTACCTACGTGCAATAAATAGCCCTTCATTAATGTCAGAACAATTTTTACCTTTCTTGAACTTGCATACTCTGAAACATACGAGCCCACTTACAGTGGCTGTAGGTTGCACTTAGGTACTGTAGGTGGTCTCATAAGTAGTCCTTTTGAAAACTTCAACTCTTTTTCTTCTTTTAAGCTTTAAAACCTAGTTTCCTGTAAAATAAACTCAAAAACACATTATATCTAATAAAACAGACCTAAGTACTTGTATAATTTTTGGTTTTAAGCATCAAAAGTGCCTTAAAACCATGGCACGTCAACACCCTCAATTTAGAATGTATGTATGTCATCAGGCAACAAAAATAACACAATGATGCTTAACCAAGAGAAAACTAAGGTGCCTATGCCAGTTAATTCGATTTTAGCTCAAAACCTTACCCCTCTGATTTTTAACTTTTCAAAACCAACTGTGCAGATCTATATATCCCAATAATGAAACACAAAGGAATCAAGCTATGTCATTACATTAGCAATAAACAACTAAGCATATGTGTAAATTACACTACCAAAACAGATAAGAAACTAACAGTACAACCCATATACCCTTAAAATAAAAAAGCCCCACTCTCACAGTATATTAATGTATGTCAATGCGGGGATGATCACAGACACTCTCACTCATAAAATAAGTTTCAATAAATGTCCATAGAATACCATAGGCTTGAACTTATTTTCTTTACCTTAGTTTTTTGGACAGTCGGACTAGAATCACTATAGGACTTTATTCATCTTGTAATGTAGGCTTGGGGCTGGTATGGTATATTTAGGACTTTGGTAACTAAACCACTTTTGGACCACATTTGGGATCCACTTCTCAACCACAACTTTTCTTTTTTTTTCTCCCTTATTTCTCATTTTTTCTCTTTTAGTGCTTATTCAAATTGGGTGCAATTTCCCTTTTTTTTTTTAACTTTTTCATTTTTCTCTTTCTTTTTGTTTCTCTTTTTCCATATTTTTACCATACCCAACCCTATATTTTTTCCTCTTTTTCAAACCTTTCTTCACACCTAATTTTTAACTATGCACCCCTATGATAGTCACCCTCAATGTAGGCAATTTTCCTAAGTTGAGGTGCATAATGTCCAAGGATGGATCAGGGCCAAAATAGATTTATTGTAACTAAACTGGGAAGGTAAAAGTTGAAAACAAGAAAATAGGTCTATGCAATCTCAAAACAGGGACCAAGGGATACTTTTTTCATATTTGAATGGTTATTTAAGCTATGAGTGGACAAAATCAAGAATGGCTATGATCCTTTCCTAACCGACTACCCTTCAACCTAGGCAAAACTAATAGGTCAAGTTCTGAATTAAATGCACAAAGGATACTAGGTAAGCAATCTCACACACATAGCACAGTGTTATGTTACCAACTACTACATATCCAATTTATGCAAATTCTATGATTATTTTGTCCCTAGGTACTAATGTCATAACAAGATTCACAGTGGTCAAACATATAAACACCTCACATAGTTTAAAACAAATTTTTTTTAGGGTTATCATTTTATTTTCAACCATTTAAACACAAACAAAATACATCAATTGCCCTTAGGTTTCTTATTTTTTCCTAGTTAAACATAAATAAGCAAAACAAAACACAATACAACCTAAACATTCCAGTTCTACTATGATAGCCCAACCAATGGGATAATAAACATAGCAAGATAAAAAACCCTCACCTATAGTACACCTCCACCCCTAACTAAAAGACAATGCACTATCTCCAATGCATAACTATAATCCAAAATAAGGGAAGAGGACATGCCTAGGATACTCTAGTCGTCTATCTTAGACTCTTACCTACTAGGGTAGGAGGTATCTTACTTGGAAGAGGTGGTGGGGCATAACTAGAAGACACACTTGCTATTATCTCAAAACTTCTCTATGCATCCACTTTTGTGGACAACGTAGACTTATGGACGACCCTTTTCAAGGCCTGATCATATGGTATAGTGGGGTTCTGTAACTCCTCATCTTTACCTTTCTTGGTCCCAACCATCAGGACTGTATCCTCCTCAGAAAATAGATCAAATTACATAGATGGACATGGAGGCAATGACTATATGAATGAGGGAATAATCCAGGGAATGACCAATACTTGGCTCTCAACAAGAGAGCATACCTCAACACGTAATATGGCTATCTCCTCCTAAATTTATTATAAATCTAGAGCCTGTACATCGCTAAATAGTACAGACACCTGACTCTCACAAGCATCAATTTGAGATATAATTCCCTAGTAAAATCCATTATCTCAACCCTTATCTCTACTAGTACCCAAGCCTTAACATTCTCTAAAGTAGTCTTAACCCAAGGCAGAATCTATCCATATAATATGGTATGTTGAGTATCTACATCGATCAGGCGGGTGGTAGTCTTATCCTCCTACTCCACTCAGTACTATTATAACTCGTGTGGTACACTGATAAAACCTATGGTTGTAGGGCAGAGAGGAGAAGTAGATTCCCTACCAACTTTGAAGTAAAAGTCGAGGTTATAGTAGCAGTAGTCAGTGAGCCTTCCTTCTTAGTATTATTCTCGGGTGGAGACCTCTGCTCGTCCATCTCAAAATCATCACCAATGTCTGTCCTATCAATAGCCTCGATCAGAACTGAAAATCCCTCAAAATAGACCAAAATCATAGTAGGAGGTGGCTAAGATCTCTAGGCAAGGATTGAGTTCTCTGGAGCCTTGATCAAACTAATATTTGTCATTCTCATCACCTCAATCCTCATATCAACATTTGGAATATCTAGTCCACCATTCATATGACATAGCTATTGAATAAGGGAAGGGAAAGGAAGACTAGTGGTCTCACTAAATGCATGCTCGTGAATCTTTAGCCAAATCAGTGTTGCAAAATCAATATCATATCCAGCAAGTAAGCTAACAACCAATGCATCTCTAACCTATGTCAATATGTTTTCCAACGTAGTCCAACACGTTCTAAAGCATACCACAATCCACTAAAATTTTTCTGTGAAATGCAGTGCTGCCTTCTTTATCTCCCTCTTTTCTTTAATCTAGGAGGTGTCATCGCTTAAGTCAAAAATTCAAGTGGACATCCACCTCTCCTAATCTAGACTCTACAATCTAAAATCAATATCTGTCATAGCGCATCTATCTCATACAAATCTTATCCAAAAATCAAACTCTATAGCAGATGCCTGTGCTACAAACCCTGGCCCAAATAGCACTCAATGGATGGCCACGGTAGAAATATCCACTCTGAACCATTGGACTAGAGTACACTCCATACGTGGTGCTCAACTTCCCTACCCTTCCATAGGGAAATCAAATAGTGTGGTGGAGTAGAAAGCGAAAAAACTCCCAGACAACGGCCGGGCTATAAGATCTCTAGGGCCGAGTCATCCACCCCAACCAATATCAATCAAAAGAAGCCTGCAGGTCTGATGCCCCTGCTAGCCCGATCAAGTCAATCCTTCTGTCAGCAGCAATACCTCTCTTAGGCTAACCATACTTCATAATGAGGCTGTCCTGATCAAATATATGTTGTTTTTTCTCTATACACCATCTCAGGGTTATCTAAACTATAGGCACAACCAGCCAATGGTGGAATAAGAGGTTGAGCATTTTGTATAGGTAGTTGTGTGTCATATGTGAAGGATGATGAAATCTACTATGGCACCAGAGTTGTACCCTCCTCAAATTTGAGTGCAACTAATGCAGACTCACTAGCCGAACTAGATGCATCCTTCGACCTTACCTCAGACTAGAAGCCATGTGCGTTCTCTTTCTCTACCAAACTAGAAATAGATCTAGAATCAATCTCATGTCCGAATCCGGACTTAGACTCAACCTCATCCTCTATATTATCCTTAAAATCCCCCTCTCCCCTCTCAGAATAGGGAGAATATGGTGGTGAGTTCAGGGACTTCTTCATCCTCGACTCAGGAATAGGTCTAAGTATATCCATTTGGATCCTGGACTATGCTGGTGTAGGTTGAGTACCCAGCTGAGTCTAAATTAGGGCAAGCTTGGTGTCTTTAATACCTAATATAGATGCAACGATTGGTGAAGCCTTAGCCTATCTCTGAGAGCAGAACCTGGTATGGCATGGGGCCGTTGGAGTATTGTTTGGCCTAATAGGGTACTCCTCTATAGATCCACTCTTCTCTAGGGACTCATCTCGGAGTCTGCACTGGAATTCCATATTCGATGTTTCCTTAGGTGACATGGTATCTAAAAAAAGTAGTTGTAAGTACTTAAAATAGAATAAGGGGACAAAAAGTTGAAAAAAATCAGAACACCCAGGGTAGGGTACTTAGGACCCCACTTATGGACCGTAAGTGCCACTTACGAGGGTCGTAGGTGCCCTCGTAAGTATCAAACAAATCCCTGAAACTTCAGGGCTGACACCTATGAGGTCACTTATGGCTTGTAAGTACCATCGTAGGTATCCTCCTAAGGGTACTTCAAATTATTTTCAAAATTTTCCTCCCACCCAGTGTATTTTTGCAATCTTAAGTCCAATTTCACATACAAAAATATTTATCAAGTTTAACTACATAGGAATTACATAAAAATTTAGGTTTTCATCTTCTTTTTAAACTTCCACTTCTATTTAGGGCTTGACAACAAATTTCCCATACATGAATAATGCAACAAATTTATATTTTCAACAGTCTAGGCTCCTACCTATCAAGATTCATAAGTTTCATGCTATAATCAAAACTATTCTAAGTACCAACTCCATTTCTTTTCTAATAAACTGTTTATAACCTGTAGGAGCCATGACCTATACCTTACTTCGCAGATAATGAAAGTATGAAATTGAACATGATTGATGAACCCCTAATTTTAAGTGCTCTGTGTGTGCAAATAAGAGAGAACAATCATGGTTTTTACCTTTTATGGCAGTTAATTGGAGCTGGATAGTTTGAATTTAAGAGGGAGCTACAAAATCTATGAAAGTGGAGGGGGAAGGAACAAATTTGGGTTATTATGGTTAATGGTCTATCGTATCAGGTCGGATCCACTTGGGTCTGACTCAGATTTTGAAATTTTTGACCTAAATTTTTTTGGCCACTCACGAAGTGGCAGGAAAATTTTAATTCCCTCTAAACTTTAATCCCAATTTCAACGACCTCCCTTATAAGGTCGTAAGTAGTACTTACGACCACCGTAAGTGGGTGCATAAGTAGAAGTTCAGAGACCTAAAATTCTCAAATTTTCCCTTTGACATCTACTATATCTCTCATCTGGCTTAAGTGGGTCGGTAAATCCCCTTACTTGGAATTTTTTGAATTTTGCAATTTTTCACCATGTTCTAGGTATTTTTTTCATGCTTTACATCTACAAAAGTACAAATAACGTGGACATTAAATAGTGGGTTTCCTTCTACCCAACGCTTATTTAACATCGTAACACGATATGGATATGATTGTTACTCAGACTTCACCAACAATCCCATGGGTTGCCTCCCGTAGAGAGCCTAATTTAACATCGCGGCACAACTAGATTGTCTTGGATACTTAGACTTCACCAAGGATTACATCAATGCAAACTTCCACTTCATCAATATTCCCCATATAGTGCTTTACACGCTGCCTGTTCACCTTGAACGAGACTTCACCATCAAAATTCATCTCAATAACACAATGTGGGAACACTCTAAGAACAATAAGCAGTCCATATCACCTAGACTTCAACTTGCCAGGAAATAAGATAGGTCTTAAATTATATTATAAAACCATATCACCGAGCTCAAACATACTTTTCTAGATCTTCTTGTCATGATACAGCTTCATTGTTTATTTGTATAGAGCTGAACAGTCATAAGCTCAGAACTGGAATTCATCAAACTCATTTACCTTGCTCATCCTCGGATTAGATAGATCACGCCACTCAAAATATAACTTTTTGAACGCCCATAGTGCCTTGTGCTCAAGTTTGATCAGCAAGTGGCATGCCGTACCATACATAAGAATATATGGAGGGGAACCTATGGGGGTCTTATAAGCTACCCAGTAGGCCCACAAAGCATCGTCTAACTTCTTTGACCAATTAGTCTTGTTATCATTCCTAGTCTTCGCCCATATGGACTTGATCTCACTATTAGAGACCTTAACCTAACCACTCATCTGGGGATGGTAAGGTGTTTCCACCTTATTCTTTACACCATATTATTTTAGTATAGCCTTAAAAAAATTACAAAAATAAGGCCTACTATAACAAATAATGGTACGTGGAGTGCCAAATCGAGAAAAAATGTTC
Source organism: Capsicum baccatum var. pendulum (assembly GCA_030864225.1). Taxonomy (NCBI): domain Eukaryota; kingdom Viridiplantae; phylum Streptophyta; class Magnoliopsida; order Solanales; family Solanaceae; genus Capsicum; species Capsicum baccatum. The sequence continues at coordinate 168,484,570 of CM061560.1, forward strand.
CTCTTTAAAAATATGGTGACACTTTTTCCCTCATTATTCGAAAACACAACCACCTCCACCCATTTAGAAACATAGTCAACAACCACCAAAATATACTTCATCCCATAGGATCTCACAAACGGACCCATTAAATCCATTCCCAACATATCAAACATCATCAACTCCAAGATAGGTGTCATGGGTAGTTTATGTTTCTGTGAAATATATTACCTTGTCACTGACACTAATCAAAGGCTCAAGAAAAATCATGATCTTCAATATAAATAGTCAATCAATAGTACCCGTACTATAGAATTTTGTAGGCTATACGAGTACCACCATAGTGACCTCCAACTGGTGATGAATGACAAGCCTCACAGATGCTCATCATCTCCACCTCAGGAAAATATCTCTAAATAACTCCATCTACCAAAATCCCAAAAAGATAAGTCTTATCCTATATAAATTTCCTCATCTAATGCATGAACTTCTTGCACTGCTGAAAAGATAAATCTTTTGGGATAAGATCACTTGCCAAAAGGTTGGCAAAATCCCCAAACTAGGGGATTAAGTCTTGAGATGCTATCAAAACCCGCTCATTGTGAAAAGTATCATCTTTATTAAGCTCATCCCCTAATTTCAACATTTCCTCCTCCTCAAGGTGGGACAAGTAGTTTGCAACCTGGTTCTCAGTGCCTTTTCGGTGTTTCAACTCAAAGTTAAATTTTGGAAGCAAGAGTACCCAACGTATCAACCTCGGCTTCATATCTTTCTTTGACATCAGATACCTCAGTGCTTCATGATTGTATGAACTATGAATTTGACCCCTATCAAATAAGACTAGAATTTCTCAAATCAAAAACCACTACGAGTAATTCCTGCTCAGTCACTATATAATTTTTCTATGTTGACATTGTTGGCCTAGGAAAACCCCCAAGGCCACACCACTAGCATCGCACATCACCTTAAAAGACAAGTACTAATTTGGAGACACAATAATATAATCCAAGATCAACCGCTCCTTAATGCACTCAAATTTCTTGAGACATGCATTACCGAATATGAACTTTATTTTCTTCCCCAAAAGCTTGCATAATGGATTAGCAATTTTAGAAAAGTCCTTGATGAATCTCTTATGAAACCCAGTATGACCCAAGAAACTTCTGATGCCTTTGACTAAAACTGGAGGAGGTAATTTTTCAATCATATCTATCTTTGCCCTATCAACCTCAATACCTCTTTCTGAAGTCTTTTGTCCAAGAATAATCCCCTCCTTCACCATTAATGACATTTTTTCCAATTCAAAACTAAGTTGCACTTCTCATATCTATAAAGTGCATTGGCTAAATGGGCCATAAAATCATCAAATGAGTCCTCAACAACCAAAAAGTTATCCAGGAAGATATCTATAGTCTCCTCCACCATATCAAAAAATATCGACATCATGTAATACTGAAAGGTGGTCAAACCATTGTACAGTCCAAATGACATCCTCTTGAACATAAAAATACCATATAGGAAAGTAAAAGTAGTCTTCTCTTGGTCTTCGAGGGCAGTGGAAATCTAATTGTACCATGAATAAACATCAAGAAAATAGTACGAACCCATGTCTGGAAGTTTTTTTAGCATCTGCTCTATGAACGACGTAGAAAAATAGTCTTTTTATGTCCAAGTGTTCAAATTTTGGTAATCCGTGCACATTCTCCATCCAAAAACAAATCTCATGCGTACTAACTCATTTTTCTCATTTGGGACCATAGTGATCCCACCCTTTTTATGCTCACATTGATCCTGGTTCACCCGCCTACTGTCTATAATGGGATAAACCACGCCCATATCTAACTACTTTATGATTTTTTTCTTCACCACCTCTTACATAGGTGTATTCAAATGATGCTGGTATTTGATACTGGAAATATAATTTGTTTCAAGCTTAATTTTATGAGTACAAATCCAGAGTGAAATCCCTACAATGTTTTCAATAGTCTATTCGATAGCCCTATTAAATCTCTACAAGATTGAAATCAACACCCCAACCTATGACTCCAACAAATTAGCTGAAATAATGATTGATAAGGTATTCTCAGTCTCAAAAAAAAATATTGCAAATGAGATAGTAGAGCCTTCAATTTCAAGACTGGTGGCTCATCAATAAATTGTTGATCTAGTGGAGTAGCCCTATTTTTGAAGTCAAGATCTAACTTCTTCAGAGCATAAGAATAATAAATTCTACTATATAGTACGCTCACCGTCTAATCATATTCATCGATATCATTACTATCAGAGTTCATGATAATTATTCTTAGTGCCTCAACCCCAAGTCTCTCCTCAATAGGGATAGTTAATGCATCATCATTAATAGTGTCTATCATAGATATCACCTATATATCCTTTGGTTTCCGCATCGACTGACACAAATTAAAAGTCATCTACTCGTTATTGAGTTTGAACTTAACTTGTCTCATGTCTATTTCAATTCCCTACCCGTAGCTAGAAAGGTCCTTCCCAAGATAATAAGGACTTCAACGTCCACCTCACAATCAAGGATCACAAAATCAACTAGAAATATTAAGGATGCCATCTTCACCAACACATTACATAATATACCAACCGATTTCTTCATAGTGCGGTCGGCCATTAATAGCCTCATAGATGTCGGTTTGGGTTCCCCTAACACCATATGCTTGTACACCATCACCAACATTAGATTAATACTAGCTCCCAAATCATATAAAGCTCAAAAGAAGTTGAAGGACCTAATGGTACGTACAATAGCAAAGGCTTCAGGGTCTTTCTTCTTCACTACTAAAGTTCAAGAAGCAATATTACTATAATGGTGCATGTTATTAGTAGGCTCAAAAGTCACCATCTGTATCTTAGTAATCAAATCCTTTATAAACTTTGTATAGCCTGATATCTTCTCCAATGCTTCCACAATAGGAATATTAATAGACATTTTCTTCAATATCGATATAAACTTTTGATACTTTTCTTCCTCTTGCTTCTTGTTTAATCTCTAAGGAAAAGGTGGGGGGGCCATGGAATGGTCTTCAACATAGGCTCAATTTGTTCCCCTTAACTTTATCCTTCTCAACTATTTTATCAACACCCATCAATTTTTGTGATGACTGACCACTAGTCATGAACTTTTTAGGTTCCACTTTGAGTACATCATAAATGTTAGCAACATCATCCCGAACCTCATCAACTATAGGCATAGGAGGATCAATGGTAGCCTTACCACTCCGAGTGGTAATAGCCAAATAGTGACTGTAATTCTTTAAATTCTGCATTGTATTACTCAAAATAGTGACCGATGGATATTGTTTCAAGGTTGTTCACATCTAATGAAATTATTGCTCAAGTTGCTTGATCTCAGTAGCATGCAATTCAACTTTGTGGATCACACCTTGAATATCTGTCTTAGTCTCCTTATGGAAATTCTCTTGATTCTCAGACCTCTTAACTAGCTTAGTAAGAAACACCTCCATCCTCGAATCAATATTACAATTCCCTAATGGAACATATGTACCACTTTTCTCCTTAAAATCATCCTTACTCCTCCAGTCACCTCTCTCTCTACTTAAATCCCTATATCTATCCCTATAATAGTTTGGGACTTAGTTTCTTTTCCTCATGTTCCAAGTATCTTGAATAGACCCTTGGCCCTTTGCTCGAAAACCTGCCAACTCTCTATCTAGCTACTTTGCCTTTTCATTAACATCAGAATCATACAATATAAGTTCTTTACCTTGTGTTCCCACAACATTTACTTTTTTGAAATTCATAGTTACAAATTGCTTAGTCAGTAACCCAATCTATATCCCCAACTGTGCAACTTCTTGAGCCACAATCATCTATGATTCCTTGCTTGCTAAAATCCTCAATAGCATAAGTGTTAGCACCTCTTTCTGCCTCTCAAGTATGCAACCCTTGGTTAGTAAGAGAGACCTGATCTAAGATTTTCAATGCTGCCTCCCAACGTAGGCTCATGAAATCTCCACTAATAATATTTTGTACAACAACTTTGGCACTAGTATTCAGGCTAGATAGAAAAATTCAACAAAATTTCTCACCAAAATTTTGTGATTAGGCACCATCATCAACACTTTATTAAACCTAAATTGTTGCTCATACAATAGTTTAGAATGTAATTGCCTAAAACTATAAAGCTCATCCTTCAATTGCAATATTCTTAGTAGAAGGGAAGAATCGGTATAAGAACTATTTACACAACTCATTCCAATTAGTAATGGACCCATGAGGTAGTTCCCAAAACCATAATGTCACTTCACCAATTAGAAAGAATGGGAATGACGTGGTTGTCAAAGTGTTCTAACTCACCTTAGGTATATCATAGGAAGTGAAGATACCAACAAAATTCATGATATGCATGTTTACCTCATCATTCAAAAAATTGACAAGCACATCCTTCAGATTAAGCTACTAGATCACAACACTCGTGATATCAAACTTCACCCCTTGTTAACTCAGGTGGAATGATATCTCCAACTCGATAGGCTAAAAAATTCCTAGGTCATCTTCTGGATCTTCATATACTAGAAAGTGCTGATAAGTTAGGAGTACTTGAGCTCTATCTCTTCTTGCTCTGTCGAGTTTTGCTTGATGATCAGCTTCATGTCTTTGTCTTTCCTCTTGAGTTTCATGACAAGAAGCCTTATTACCTCTTATTACATTTTCTTCCACAAGTAATTGCATAGTGGTTTGCATAGCAGTCTCCTAAACACCATGCCGCGGTGGGGGAGTCAAATCATTTGGATCACCGTGTTCTGACATCCTATGATTATGTTGTAGGGTTATTTCAAGCTCAAGATCAAGCGGTATCAATAGATTTCCTTGAGTTATAGTATCAGGCATACACCAATGTACCCCTCAAGAAAAATAGAAAAGTAAAATGCAACAAACTCTATCAATCAATCCATAAGTGTATTCCCAGGAAACAACACCAAAATTTTATATCGCCTAAAACTACACCTCCAAGAAGTATAATACGGTCGATGTCAAATATAGTAACCCAACAAAGATTGGGTTCAAACCTATAGGGAATTGGCTGAATATCTCTCATAAATCTATTGAAGTAGCCAAAAGAATGTGTGAAAGTAAATAGGGGGTTTTGCTGTGAAAATAGTAAAGTAGAAACAAGTCTTGATCATTTTAATTGAAATCAATCTGAGATGAATACTAGGACTGTGTTACCCCTGGCTTCTTAACTCTGTAGACTTATCGTGCTCAATCCAATTAATCCAATGCCCTGCATGAAGAATTTGATAAGATATGCATCATGAACGCCTTTGGTGAATTTTACTCTTCACCTTGTGAGTGTTAAAGTGTTATCTTACTAATCCTTACCTTTGATCACAGATTAACGCTCTCCACTTGTGTGTTAAGTTGATTAAACGAGGGTTGGTAGCCTCGAATTACTATCGTAATCTTATTTTCCTAATCTTGACCTCTTTTGTGAAAATAATCTCGAATACATGAAAGTTCTTAACTTCTATAGTAATTAAGAAAACATACAACTCGAAGAAGATCAAAGTACATGCATAAACACTAATTTTGAAAAATCGCACACTTTCTCAACTTCGTTATTTTGACAGGTTTCCCCTAACCCTAGTTAGGTGGTTTAGCTTTTCATGTTTACAAGAATATCCATGGAATTCAATAAAGAAAGCATAAGATATATCTCACAATACTTTAAGGAAAAAACCCAAATTCTAAAATTAATAATCAACCAAATAATCATGAACAATGGATTCCAAGATCAAAAGTCGAATCTTAGAATCAATATATAAATGTGAATGTAAAGAGTATATAAGCTAATACAAAAATATCAAAATGGTATATATAGTTTACATCAGAACCCTATAAATATTAACAAAAACAAACAGGGACAACTGGGTTAGTTGTCACTAATGGACCCACTCACGGGCCGTAAGTGGAACTTACGGGCCCCTCCGTGGCTCATAAGTTACATAAAATCTACAGAGTCTTCAGATTGCCATTCACGATGCCACTTATGATGGTATAAGTTATACTTACACCCCTTAAGTGACCTTCTCATAATTTTCAGACAATTCTTCAAACTTTAAAGCCTCAGAACCTAGAAACTCTACTACCTAAGTTGACACTTACGGTGGCATAAGGTACCTATACATCGTAAGTAGCCCTTCATTAATGTCAAACCAATCTTCACTTTTTAGGTTCTCTAAACTTGCATATTCTGATACTCATGAGCCCACTTATAATGACTGTAAGTAGAACTTACAACCCATAGGTGGTCTCATAAGTGGGGTCCTTTTGCATACTTCAACTCTTTTTCTTCTTTTAAGCTCCAAAACCTAGTTTCCCCCCAAAAACAAAAATACATCATATTTAACAAAATGGACGTATGTAATTGCATATTTTCCTATTTTAAGCATAGAAAGTGCCATAAAACCATGGTACATCACTGTCCTAGAATCAAGATAACCTCTCCACTACCTCCTCACTATTGTGTCTAGATGATGTGCAATAAAGTCCACTCTATGCAACTCGACCAACCCTAAATCTCGTAACCTCTCCTCACAAATGGATATAAACTCATAAGCATCCTCTTTTGGCATCCCGACAAACCTGGGTGGAATCAATCTAAAAAATTAGCCCAACATCTTTTGTTCCTATGAGGACAAATATGGTTGGGCTACTACCATTTGTGGGACTACTGCTGCTAGTATAACCTCTACCCTAGGCGCCGTTGTGCTAGGCTATGCCCCTAAATCAACACCACCCTATGTTGTTGACTGAGTCCCTCTATCGGTAGACCACTAACTAACCCAATAGTTGTACTAATACATCTTGAAGAATCAAAGAGGATATAAAATTGAGTGGATCTTGGGCTGTCCCCTAACCCACTTGCTTCTATGGTGGTAGAATATATAGAGCTCTCTTTGTCTTAGGAGCTATGTCCAGATGAGGTGATAGATCCCTGTCCTGATCTAGAACTGCGGGTACTACTCTATCCTTCCCCAAGCTTAAGGTCGACCTCAGCTCCTAATCAAAACTCTAGAAGTAGGCTAAGGGTTTTGATCCAAGGCTCCGGCTCTTTGTTTCCTAGCCATTTGTGTCAAGAGTGAACCAATAAAGATTAAAACCCAACTCAAACCCAATGCACGGAAATAGATTAAGAAAATCAGATTTTTCCCTAAAAATGATTTGTAGCTTATCGAAGATAGGATAAAGATATCTGCACAATGATCCACAAGACTCTACTAAATATCAGCTCTACTACCAACAATACCATTGAAACCTAGGATCAGATACCAATCTATCATGACCCGATTTCTCAAGTCAGGATGGTGCCTACTTTATCCCACCAGTAGCTAAGACAAATCAAAGCCCAGAATAATAGGTAACAAGTTAATAGGTAGAAACCAAAACATACCAAATATAATAATAAGCAAAAAACAAAAAGGAAACATGTAAAGTATATCCAAATAAGAGAAAGAAAGAACCAAAATATACAAATAAATCCCTCTAAAGTCCTATTAAGGCCAGTACTAGAGGTACTGCTAAAAGAAACTTAGAGTGCTAGAAAGAATCCAAAACAAACATAATAAATACAAGTAGTCTCGAGTATAAAAGATTAAACTGGAACAAATAGAGAAGGATCAACCTCGGACAACAGCAAGTCACCCTACTCTAGATCAGTATTGAAAAATAGGAATCATGTCAATGTCGACTGCTAGTACTCAGATATGCATCAGTGGTAAAGAGGCAGAAGTGAGTATGAGTACAAAAACAATGGGTACTAAGTAGGAATCATTGGCCGACTGAGCTCAATACAAAAAAAGTATAACAAAAATAAGAGGGTAACAAAAATAAGAGGGTGTAATCTAGGTCAACAGTATATAGGGATAGAAAGGTAAATAACTATCGAGATACGCAAATATGATAAAGGAATAAGTCAAAGTAATACAGAAAGACAAATAATGCATTAATAAAAGACAAATCAAACATAACCTAAATAGGCGCCCACAAGCCCACTAGGTAAACTAGAAAAGACAGTTAAAACCCAATCGAGCCCCCATAAGCCAGTGAAACACACAAGAAGTAATTTATTTTAAAAAGAGTGTAAATAATCCTTAACTGAATCAACCCCATAAAACTATATTAGCCATCTAAATGTCCACTAGGATTGAACCAACACCAATAAGTAGAAGTGAGAGGCTAGACGACGGGCTCGAACTGACAGTGGTGGATAATAACAAGAGGCTATATGCCAGATTCAAGCCAAAAATAGTGGGAAATAATGAGAGGCCATATACATGATATACAAAAAAACACATAACCAGATGTCAGATCAAAGCAAAAATCAGAGAAACCACAACTCCAAGAACAACCTTAATTAGTACCAGAACTCCCAAATCATCATAATCAGATGCCGGACTCGAATCAAAACTCATAATAACCATATCCAACTATAAAATTAAACACGAGACATACCATAACCAATGCCAAAGTGGTACCAAATTCAAAGTAGATGACAAAAATAAAGTATATCCTGACCCTAAACAGTAACTAAAAAAGATATTAATTACCATTTGTATATCATAATTAAAAATGGGAAAATATTAGGTTTCACAACTTAATTTCACGACCTAACCTTGTAGATTCTATATCATATTAAAATATAAGGGATCAAAATTTTCTTAAACAGGGTCCTAATCAGATAAATAAGGCATGATATATACATATATATATCAAAAGATACGCAAACTACAAGTACTTGTTCAAAAATAGCATAATAGTACATAATTACCATAAATAGGCTCAATCTAAAGATAGATTAAACCTAGCCTACCTCGATACCAAATCTAAAAACCTCTTCGAGAAGCCTCCCAATAGAGCCCTACTAGAACTCATGCTTGAATAATTGATGTGGATAATTACTTTTCTTTTGGGGATCATGTTTGATATAAAAATATATTTGTCAAAAATCAAGTATTCAACATATTTCATATATATTATACACTGATTTTAGTACTATTGTGATGACGTCCAAGCAACACCTCCTTTTAGATAATGATGCGGTTGTTGTTAAGATATAGTAACCCAACTAAGGTTGGAGTCGAATCCTAAAGGAACACTAGCTTTATAGATCTCAGTAGTTGTAGTCAATGGTCCGAATAATAAAATTAAATGAGGGGTTTTGTTTGTAGTAATCTCAAACAAAGAACAGTATTAACTTGGTGGAAATCAGTCGTAATTGAACACTAGGATTGTGTTCCCCCTGGATCCTTAACTCTGTAGGCTTATCGTGTGTTTTTAAACCAATCCAATACCTTGCATGAAGAATCGATAAGTCATGTACCTCCAACAGTCTTATGGACGAGTAGGGGGATTTCACCTTTTACCTTTTGAGTTTCAGCGTATCGAACTACTAACCCTTATCTTGATCTCAGTTGACTATTACCTTTCGAGTCTCTAGTTGTTAGATGAAACCTAACCATCTTACGTAGATAGAACCTAGAATCATGGATCGACAGTTAAATTCCAAATTAGTATTGTCTTTATCTTTTCCTAGTAACTACTCCTCTTTTGGAGTAAGTAGCAATATCTAGGTGGGATCCTAATACACCCATTAAGAAATCAATCATAACGAAGATAAATCAATGAATGCCCTTGGTATTGGTTTTTTTCAATAATAGCACTTCTCCTACTTTGTTAATTCGTCAAGTTTTCCACAACCCTAGCTATGGGTTTTAGCCGCTCGTGATTGTGAAGAAATCAATAACATTCATAATAGAAAGAATAGATGAAATCACAATGATAAGATGAATAAAACCCCTTAAATTGAATAATCAATCAAAGTAAATATATGGAAATCCCAAGATCAAAGATGGATTTTTTAATCATAATAACAAAAGTCAAAGAAAACCTCAAAATTTCAAAAGTTTTAATTTTTCCTCAATTTTCACATCCGTATAACCTATTTGATATCCCAATAATTCCAATGCATAAACACTACTCAATAATTATTTCAAAGAAAACAAACATGTTCAACTTATGGTATTCCTAAACTTAGAATTTTAATTCAAAACAAGGCCCTACACTATGATTTTAGGATACTTCAAGACTCCCTCATACAAGCATAATATTTTCTATATATTTTGCAATGGAATACATACATTAACTTGTTTCAGCAATAGATAAACCAATATATAACCATTAGGAGCCAAGAAAATTACCTTTTATATGAATATCCAGAAGAGAATAATGGAGAACTCAAGCAAAACCAGGGTTGAAACTTGTTTTTAGCGTGTTGGTACAAGTTGGTATCTCAAACAAGTGTCATTTAGCCTTTGCTTAAGTGTGGGTTGGTTTATGTTTTAAGTGGAAAATATGAATTCAAAGAGAAAAGTGAAGTTTTGAGGATTAGAATGAGTTAGAGTGAGGCTAAGAATGTTTTTATATATGTGGGGGGGAGGGGGGGATTCTTTAGGTCATATTTAAATGTTGGTGGGCACAAAATTTTAAATAAAAAGTGGTCCCAAAAATTGACCTACCCGTGCCCTATAGCCACGCAAGGCCTTCGGTGTAGGTAGTACCTACAACCCACAAGTACTGGGCTAAAAATTTTTGCCCACTTTTCTGCAACCCGGACTCAGTTTTTTCAATATTTTCCCTGATACTTATGGTCCTACAACCTAAGTTTTAGGTCTCGAAGAAAAATTAAATGCAAGAGTCTGTAACTTACCATTTTTCATCCTCAAAAGTTTAACTTTTTGACTTATTACTCAACTTACCATGTGGGATTTGTGAATATGATGGACTGGTCAAACAGTCCCCTTACCTATAAATCAATGAATATAGATTTTTTTTATCGTATTCTAGGTAAGGTCCAAAAGCTAAAAACCTATAAAAAGACAAAAACAACAAAAATGTGAACACTAAAATAGTGGGTTACCTCCCACTCGGTGCTTGATTTAACATCGTGGCACGACATGGCTATGTTTGTTACTCAAACTTTACCAACAAGCCCATGGTTTTCCTTCCATACAACGGTTGATTTAATATCATGGTACAATGTGGGTATCTTGACGACTCAAAATTCTTCAAAATACCAATAGGAATATCCTCCATGGTTATTAATAAAATCAATCACCGACACTACCTCATGTCGGTTGACTGCTTCATTGACTTTTGGATGTTGAATGTTGCCTTCTCACCGTTGACTCTAAATTTCAGCTCACATGTTCCCATATCAACCATAGCTCTGCTGTGGCCATAAATTGTCTTCACAAAATAATAGGCATCTTAGTGTCAACCTCATCAACTAAGATGATAAAGTCAATTGGAAAGATGAAATTATCCACCCTCATGATCATATCAAATGAGATTCCCACTGGCTTCTTCAATGTACGACCATCCATCAATAGTCGTATCAAATTCAGTTCCAAAGGGTTCAAGCCCAATTGCTTGAATATGACCAGCAACATCAAATTAATGTTGGCCCCTAAATCATACAAGGCTTGGGAAAATTAGGATGAACCATTGGTGCACGATATAGTGAATGCACCATAATCCCCCTTTTCTATACCAAGGGCCTAGTCGTGACTGAACTGCAGTGGTGAACACCATAACATCCTCAAAATTTTCTTCTTTCTTCCTTGTGACGAACTATTTCATCAACCTAGAATATAAAGGCATCTTCTATAATACCTTAAGAAGAGGTATGTTCAAGCTCAATTCCCTCAGCATCTTAATAAACCGCTTAAAATTACCTTTCTCTTTCTTTTACCTCAACCACTGAGGTAAAGGTGGGGGTGGTCTCAGAATCTGTGTAACTTCTAGCTCAATGATTGGACCTTTACCTTTTCTTTAGCAGTTGTACCTTTATCACTATTACTTTCTTAGACACAGCTGGTGACTCATTATCAATAACTTCAGCAGCAGGTAGTGAGGGATCTATAGTAGTGATACTACTTCTTGTGGTAATATCAAGTACATGACCATCATTTCTCAAATTTTGCACTATGTTGCTCGATAGGGTACCTGGCTGCCTTTGGTTTAGAGTTACTGACATCAGCCCAAAGTGGTGGTCCAACTACTTTATTGAAGTGTCATGTGACTCAACCTTCTGAGTCAACCCTAAAATATCAGCCTTAATCTCCTTAAGGCCGGTCTCCTAACTTTCTTGACCCTTCACTAGCTTATCCAGCATCTTCTCCATTCTATACTTTGCATCATATCTACCAGGTGGAATATACCTATCTCCCTTCTTTATGTAGTCATCCTTCTTTCTTCATTCACCATCTCACTCTCTACTACGGTTTCTGTATCTCTCATAATAGTTCTAACCTTGGTTCCCTTGCCCTTGGTCTCAAAAACCCGCCATTTAATAATCCATATAATTAGCTTCCTCTTCTAATTTGATTCATATGCCTTAAAAGTTGACCCCTATGTTACTACTGAATTAACTTTCTAAGAATTTGCTGTTGTAAACTGCTTTTCTAGCACCACTAAATTAGTCCTTATTAATGTAATTTCTTGTGCTACTGTATCATCAACTGCTCTCTGGTCGCAGGAGGCTCCAATATCATATATACCAGATCCACTCTCAAACTCCCAAGTTTTCCACCCTCAATTAGTGAGTGAGATTCAATCTTACATCTCATAAGTTGTCTCCCACCGTAGCCTCATAAAACATTTTCTATATATAGTCTGCCATGGCTCTAGAAGTAATGTTCAGGACTCTATAAAATATCTCTGACAAGCTTGTCCCTAACAACTAATGGTTTCGCACCATGCTCAGCTTCTTCTTAAACCTGAACCAAGCCTTGTACAAAGACTCTGACTGCAGCTACCTAAAATTATAAATCTGGTCCTTGAGTTGTAACATCCTTGATGGAGGGAAGAACCTATTTAAGAATCACCTACGCTACTCGTTCCAAGTCGTGATAGATCCTCTTGGCAATTACCCAAACCATAACAATGCTTATCCTGTAAGCGAGAAGGGGGAAATCCTCAGTCTAAGTGCTTTCTAATTCACCCCTAGATTTGTATACGAATTCAGATCCCGAGGAAATTATCAAGGTGCAAATTTGCATCATCGATATACAATCATGCAAACACACCCTACAAAATTCAGAAGTTGGATCATGGCACTCGTGATGTCAAATTTGATGCCTAGGGGAAAAATAGGAGGTACCGTGGCTCGAGTCTTGGTCGACTCAACATAACCTAGATCTTCTTCATATTCTATATATGGATTCATGTACTGATATGCTGGGATTACTTGAACATGGGCACCTCTAGCTCTATTTTGGTTTCCATTGAGTGCTTCTCGGTGGTTTGTTGTCTGTCTCTTCTCAGCAAGATCTACCTCTCTAGATACTCTCTAAGCTTCTTCCATTTCCCTCTTCTCTGCATCATCTTGAGAAATAAGTTCACCAGTCTGAAGATCAACAATATCCTAAACTCCTTCGGGTGGAATTATAACATCACAAACCCTTTAAGGATTAACAACTCTTTTCAGCTCAGACATCCTACTACGTGTTTGTAAGATCTTTGCTAGATTTGGATTGACTGGGAGTAAGGGATTTTCTCTACTATCTGTGCGAGGCATACACCGGCATATACCCAACTAAGAACAAAAATAAAAATAAAAACCCAAAAACTGCAACAATATTCAATTCACAAATCAACACCGTGTTTCCCCAAAAATGGTGATAATTTCTTGATGACGTCCAAGCAATACCTCCTTTTAGATGATGATATAGTCGTTGATAAGATATAGTAACCCAACTAAGGTTAGGGTCAAATCCCAAGGGATCAGGTGGTTTTGTAAATCTTAGAGTTATAGTCTATAGGCAGAACAAGAAAAGTAAATAGAGGGGTTTTGTTTGTTGTAATCTCGAACCAAAAAATATTAAATTAGCTAAAATAAGCCGTAAGTGAACACTAGGATTGTGTCCTCCCTAGCTCCTCAATTCCATATGCTTATCATGCGTTGTTGAACCAATCCAATACCTTGCATGCAAAATTGATAAGTTATGTACCTCCTAGATCTTTTGGCCGAATAAGAGGATTTTACCCATTAACTTTTGAGTCTTAGGGTGTCTCACTACTAAACCTTATCTTGATCCTAGTTAACTATTACCTTTTGAGACTCTAGTTATTAGATAAAACCTAACCATCTTACGTAGATAGAACCTAGGAGCATGGATCGACTGTTAAACTCCAAATTATTATTGTCTTAATCTTTCCTAGTCACTACTCCTCTTTTGGAGTAAGTAGAAATATTAAGGCAGGAACCTAATGTTTTCACCCATTAATAAATCAATCATAAGAAAGATAAAGCAATGCATGCCCTTGGTATTGGTAAGTGTTAAAAGTGTGTTAATCTTACTAAAAATTACATAAGGGGTATTTATATTACATGAGAAAACCCAAAAACCAAAGCTTGAATGAAATAGGAGAAAAGTGTCTTGGTGGCCACCTGCTCTCTGTATCTGCGGTCTGGCATAGGGCCAGGTGCAGACCGCAGGTACCAGATGGACAATTTTCCTACAAGTCAGCTCTTGAGATTTCGGGTTTCCGGCAACCGCTTTGTCTAAATATGATCCATAGGTCTACATGCATTTTAAAGGGGTGATAAATTTTATTTCTACCAAATAGCAATTTAGATTAAATATTCCACAATATATTTTGTATTACTGGAATTCTTAAATAAACCATCCCAAAACTAAATTGTTAGTCCCTACAAGTCTAAAATAACTTAATGCATTTATAGAAAAGTACTAGATACCAAAAATGTATGAAAGAAATTGAAATGACTATAAGGGTCATTAGAGTTACACATGTGATAAGTACAGGGTCATATTCACTTCCTTTGTTGTGAATAAAGTTAGATTGAGATGATAGATCAATGGTATTAATAGGATTCTTAATTGGGTGATTGTGTTATCGGGCTTCGTAAGAGAATACTGTGGATAGTGGTGTTTTGGTGCAATTACTTGTTATATCTCATTGCTAATTGATCTTATTTAGTTTATGTTTAATTATGGATTTTAAGTTAACTTGACTGATGATACCTTCTAGTACATAATATTTGTAATGATACTGCCTATGTTCTTATTTTTGAGTGCAAAAATTATTCTAGAAGCTAAGACAATACCTCAAGTTTAGTTCATGATGGACAACTTAGTGATCCAAGGGTGAGCACCTATCTTCTGGCAACCATTGAATATTCTCATTGATTAGGTCCACCCTTTCAGATAATGACACTCCTTTATTATTAATTTTGATATAATCATTTTTGTTTTTGGTTTTTATAATGCTCTTATATGATGACTTTTGGGTCATTAGGATTATGTAATTTGTAGTTATTTCAACATTATTATCTTTTGTTTGATTTATGGAGACCAAATATTTGTTTAGTCGAGATTATTGTTGATTTATAGTGGCTAGGTAATTAGTTTGCAGATTAAGTTCGATGGTTCTCCTACTGAAGGATTAGTGTGGGTTCCACTCAGGGTTATTTAAGTTGTGACAAAGGTGGTATGAGAGCCCTTAGTTTGTCGATATCATTGTACAATATCGAGTATAGTAGATTCTTTTAGAATGGTACAAAGATATCTATACTTTTATTTGAGAGGCTACATAACATTAGGAAATCTCACTCATTTTTTTCTTTTATGCTAGTACTCGATTTGAATTGGTTTATGGTTATTCAAAAAAAATGGTATATGACTCCTTTCAGTCCTATCTTGCAGATGGTGAATACATGCGTCAATAGATTAGAGGCTAGAGTAGCACTTGAGGAAACTATTGGGGCCACATTTGTGTGTCGAGTTAAAGTGAGAAGGAGATGGAAGGAGTGAGATTGAGAGGCAACACCCTCCAAGGTTGGATCCTAAGATATCAGAGGCTCGACTAGGCAGAGATCACTTCTTCCATATATGAGGATACTAGATATGGTTTTTAATGAGGAAATGATACTATAGGATGGGGAGATATTATTCAAGGAGATATTATTTCCATGCAGGAAGGTGAAATATAAGTTTAGTTATCCATAAAGTTGATTCAGAAGAATCTAGAATTTTTGAGTCATTTGGCTGGTACAAGAAATACTTAGAAATTCTAATTGTTCAAAATCTAGGGTTGTATCCTACTACTTCCATGTCACCCATAATGGACGAAGAGTCAAAGATAGTGTTTTTCCATATCAGTATAATGACTATTTGGGTCATTTTCCATATTTCTGCTTATTATCACTGTTTGAGCTTCTCTAGCTGCCCCCCAAGTCATTTATGACTTGCTGGGAGTGACTGCTCAATTACCAGGCAGTCCATTGGGTTTTTAGAACCAATTCTCTATTTAGAAGTCTTCACTGGTTCCAAATGGCCACGGGTGAAACTTTAATGAAACAATCTCAAATGCGAATTTTGACTGCACAGCAGCTCTGAATATAAATTTTAAGCTAGGTAGCACTTTGGTTTGGGTCTGATGCACCCGAGCTCATTTGAACTATCGATCAGAAAGTTAAAAATTTGAATGTTTAGGTGTGGGGCCCATATTTGGTCAAAATGACCTCGGATTTAAAATCTAACTTCACCAATGCATCTAAAATGATGAATTTAGGTAGTTACATATTTTTTTTGCAAAAATTGGATTTCGAATAAATCTCGAGGAATTGTTGGAAACTTGGAAATTTTCCATGTTTTGCTAGTACTGGTGCGACGATGATCACAGCATGAAAGAGAAAATCATGGCATGATGATTGCAGTAAGGTCACACCAATTATAGCACCACAATTGTAGCCCGCACTTCAACGATCACAGAATCTCATTTCCTGGGGGTGTATAAATAGACCCTATAGTCATTATTTGGGTTATTTTTTCTTCACCCTTGAGAGATCAAAACCCTATATGGGTACAGTAACTCAAAATTGATCATGATGGGTGACTTAGGAGATTGTTTATCATCTTTTATTGCAAATACCTTTGAATTTAAGGTAAGAATCCTTTGAATTCATGCTTGAATTTCTTAGTTTGGACCCAAAACCCCAATTTAGCTTAGGGCTTGATTTTAGCCCTAAGTATGCTTAACTTTAACTCATTTCTTGAGGGTTATGATTCCTGGTCATGTGTGAACTTTAGGTTGGCCTCGGAAATGCATTTTCCATATGTGGGACCCACTTGGAGTTTCTGGTGATGTTTTTGGACTCAAAGCACAGTAGTACAATATGAGTATCGTTAGTCTTGTATTGATGAGTAGGTTATGTTTTTGATAGCATGATGGCATTTTGGGGTTTTTAAAGTGAAGACGAGCATGTGGTGTATGAAGTAAGGTTTTGTAGTTTGGGATTAAGGTAGGCTTCTGTGTATTTTTCATCATAGATGACGTGTGATAAATATTGCGTGTGAATTTGGATGTTAGGATTAATTATGAGTGGAATAACTTAGCCTTGATTATTTGTATTTGGGTATTAGATAAGGGTTTTAGATCTGTAAGGTGGTATGTTTATAACCTTTTAGAACCCTATTGCCTTATCCCTAGTTTAGATTAATTTGTAGCATGGATATGATATAATGCTAGGTTCAGCATGTGGTTTTAGCATTAGAAGCATAATTAGTATATTTAATCTTATTGGGTTTCTATGGTAGTCTTGAAATCTTAATTTGGGTAGAGTTGACTTGAGGACCCTTATTTCTAGTAGAAGTTCCTATCTTAGGCTTGAATATGACTTACTTGACATCTAAAAGTTGAACTAGATACGTTAGCCTAGTTTGAGGCATAGATGCATAAATATGGGAATTAAGGACTAGCCGTGGGATTATCCGGCCCACTTAGGCCAAGACTTGTGTTAGCCTTATGGACTTAGCTGTGAATGTTAGGCGTAGTTGAGATTAGTAAACCTTAGTATAAGGTTACTTCATGGATTATTGAATGATGATGTATTTTTCTTAAATATTGATATTTGGGCCTATAGAGATGCTACTTCCTTTTTATATGATATTCAGACCATAGAGATTCTAATTCCTACTAGACCTTATTGTTGGGCCTATAGAGATAACTTTCTTCTTAGTAATGTGTAATACCCCGAGAGTACACTCTGGGCGTCTCACGTTGCTTACAGTCCCGAGGGAGCACAAGCTAACTCATGATTGCTATCTGTTGTGATCTCTGAATAATAATACTAAAATAAATACTGAATTAAGTTGAATTTCCATAAGGCTCAAAATCTAAATATTGATAAATAATAACATCTGGTAGAAACATTTGAAAACTAAACATTGTCTGAACTGGTCTAGTCTGAAAGCCTATAACTGAACTGCCTGAATACAGAGTTGATGGGACAAGCCCCCAACTAACTCCAACTACTGATCCACTGATAAATTAAAATACTAAAATAAAGTAGGCCCTCGATATATGAGGACTCACTACTAAATTTGTGACTGTTGACTGGATTTGTCTAAGCGCGGTCAGGAACTTGAGCATCCGAACCTATGACATGAGATATCACAGCATAAAGAAAGAATGTGCAATCAGTACGTGTAATGTATAGGTATGCTAGATGATGTAAGGCTGAATGTAAGGGTTCATATGCATGGACAAGAACTGACTGAATGATATAGTGTAACTGAATATAAGAGTACGTGGATAACTGATACTATGGAAATCACTAAGTATGTAATACTGTACGTATATGTATAGATTGTAACTGAGCTTTTTTAAGCTGAGCACTGAATTCTGATAACTGAGAAACTAATATCTGAAGTTATTGATAACTTATTTACTGACACATCGCGCCAGGGGCCCAAATTGGATTTTTAGTGATGAAAATTAAAAATGTTCTAAGGGTAACAGGGTCTTTTTCCATGACCCATGTCTTCCTTAAACATGAAATTATGCCTAAATACCCTATTATATCATTATTCACTCACTTTTCTCAAGATTTAAAACATTCTCTCTCAAAGAGGCAAATACCCTAGTTGAAGAAATTAAGGTCAATCCTCAAGAAATCCTCAAAGAACCTTCAAGAAAGAATCTTCTAAAGCATGTTAAGCGTTCATCTATGGGTTTCTTTCACCCGTAGAGTCCCAAATTCTTTTTTAAACATACAAGATCTCAGATTTATAACTCCCAAGTTTAAATTAGATTGAATTCATGTTCATGATATTAGTTAGGATTAAATCTATGATTTAAGTTTAAGTTTAATGAAATTGAATAGCATGTGTGATGAATATGTAATTATATTGATAAACCCTTGCATTTACAAATTGATTAATGTGTCTATGATGTTAATTTGGTAATATGAATTGCATGTTAAACCCATGAAATTGCAAGTTTGGGCATTGTATTGTCATGCTTATATGTTAACCATGATTATGTGTCTGAAGTTGTGCTCCCCAAGTGTTTGATAGAATGTCCATGTGAATAATGTGATGAAATCATGACATGTTAGTATATGTATAAGCTTATGCCTTACAAGTGTTTGATAAAATGTCTCTATAGATGAAATATGAACATGTGTACATTGTTATGCTTTGCAACATCATGATTGAAACTGAAGACTAAAACTAAAACTGTGAGAGGTAATCATCTAACCGACATGCCCCTCTCTAAACTGATTGGGGTACAATATGTAACCCCAGTTGGAAGGGTGCTAATACCGTGCCATGGGTACTAACAATGGCTATGAGTTAACCCTAATTGGCAAGAAGACATTTTGTGAACCCTTAACTGGCAGAAAAACTTATAAGAGATGTGTCAACCCTTATCTATCAGAAAGTAGTCTTAACCTACGCTGGATACGTAGTTTTGTAACTTAGTTATTTCTACAAAGAGTCAAACCTTACACTAACAGAAAAGCCCCCATCCCTGGGTTCGCACGGTGCTAAATCCTACTCCCAACTGAAAGACATTTAACTAATTATACTGAACTGGATTGGACTGATACTGAGTTTCCTAAGTTTTCCTGAGTTCTATAACTAACTAATAGTACTACTGATCACGACATGACTGATACTATTCTATAACTTACACTGGCTCTAGGTAAACAGCTAAATTGTCAGGTATTAAATATCCCCAGGACTCGATAGCCTAAAAAGTAAAGCATAACAATGTACACATGTTCATATTTTATCTATAGAGACATTTTATCAAACACTTGTAGGGCATAAGCTTGTACATATACAAACATGTCATGATTTCATCCCTTTATTCACATGGACATTCTATCAAACACTAGGGGAGCACTACTTTATGCACATTATCATGGTTAACATATAAGCATGAAAATTATTATGCCCAAACTTCTAATTTCATGGGTTTAACATGCAATTCATATTTCCAAATTAACATCATAGACACATTAATCAATTTTTAAATGCAAGGTTTTATCAAGATAATCATATATTCATCACACATGCTATTCAGTTTCATTAAACTTGCACATAAATCATGGATTGAAATCCAACTAATATCATGAACATGAATTCAATCTAATTCATAGATCTGAGATCTTATATGTTTAAAAAAAATTCTTGGACTCTATGGGTGAAAGGAACCCATAGATAAAAACCTAACATACCTTAGAAGATTATTTCTTGAAGGTTCTTGAAGGATTTCTTAAGGATTGACCTTAATTTCTTGAACTAGGGTATTTGCCTCTTTGAGAGAGAAGGTTTTAAATCTTGAGAAAAGTGAGTGAATAATGATATAATAGGGTATTTAGGGCATAATTTTATGTTTAAGGATGATCTGGGTCATAGAAAAAGACCCTATTAGCCATGGAATGTTCTTAATTTTCATCACTGAAAACTCGATTTGGGCCTCTGGTGTGACGCTGCATAATTGTGTCATGCCACTGAAAAGTAGACAACTGGGAACTGGGATGATGGCACGATGCGCCATTATCGTAGAGCAACACTGAAAAAGTGATAATTGAGAAATTGGCTGGTGGTACGATGCAGTGGTATCACATTGGCTCACTAGAAAATGACAATTGTCATTTGGACTATCTCCGTGATGCGCTGAAGTACCAGGTGGTACACGGTTTCACTAAAATGACTCTAACTCTTTACTCGGATATCGAATTTGGGAGAATTTTATATCATTGGAAAGCTAATTAAATTTCCTACACAATGAAAGGATTTAAACTAAAAAATACTAAGTATTTCAAAAAATTTGCATGGGATTACTCATGTACTAATACTTAAATTAAGCTAGGGAAATATGGGGTATTACGTAATGATTGTTGGGCCTATTGAGATGATATTCCTCCTAGATAAGGTAATTGGCCTAGAGAGGTGAAATTTCTCATAGTCACGATGTATGAACTACAGATATGAGATATCCTATGCTAATTATATACTTATTGAAATTATTCCTCCTAGATGGGAGATGCCTCCTAGATGAGGGATAATTATATGCTTAATGATATTATGCCTCCTTTACGTGAGATGCCTCCTATATGTGAGATGGCTAGAGAAATACTACGGTTTACAAATATGGTTATTGATATGAGTTTTGGATATATATATATATATATATGGTACGAAGGCTGTGATTATGATGTTGTGATTATTCCAGACATATTATTGGGACAAAGGCCATTTTATGATATTGGTTGGATATCCAAGAAGTGTTATCCTTTTAAAGGATGAGATTATAATTTTTGAATATATATATATATATATATACATATATATATATATATATTATGTACACATCTCTTTGGTATGGGATGGATGAAGATGAAGTATGATGTTTATTATTCCACTAATTTAATACTGGTGAAGGCATGTATAGATTTGGTACATTCATGGTTATTATATCGGTAATTGATGTGATTCTAACTTAAATATGATCTGATGACAGTTCTTCCTAATTAAGGGTTAAGTTATGTGGTAGCTAGTTGTCTACTAGGTGACTATAGTACTTGATGGCTAGTTAATGAACCTTTCTTAGTTGAAATATAGTAGCTAACGATGGAATATATATGGCTAATAATGATATCGGCTTTAGAATAGGTGAAGATTAGTTGATATTGATGACTAAGTTTATGATAATGATTAGTTAATAATAAGGAGTTGTGCATTAATGAGGATAGATAATAAGAGATGTTAGTGATTAGAGATGACTAGTTAATTATGATGAATAGTTGATAAATGAAGATTAGTTAGTAAATGATGGCTAGTTAATGAATAATGTTAGTAATAAAATATGGGTAGATGATAAATGGTAATGTGTTGACTAATAATGATTAACGGATATAGGATAATTAGGTTATAATAATGGATATATTAACAAAGTGTATAAAAGATGGTTAGTGGTCTTTTGATAGACGGTGACTAGCGAGATTATGATGGTTAGAAAAGATCATTTGTTAAATGGCGATTATGGTACAGTGATGAACCTTGAATAGATGTTAGGTATTAGCTATTTAATATATTATTGTTAGGTGCCACTCCATGAATAAGGATTATGTGAAGGATAAGGTTTAGGCTAATAAGTAGCGGTCATGTAATGACTAGTGAATTAGTGTTTTAATAATAAGTGTTGATTAGATAATAACATGTAGTTGGAAAGTATTGACAAGATAGATATTTTTATGATGATATGATTATGATTATGAGTATACTAACAGGCTTGTTGATCTACCCTCCTTTTGCTATATCTTGAGTCCGTGCACCTATTATATGTCTATAAATATATGTGTATTGATGTATATGATATATAGATACCCGAAAAGACCGAGGGATACTGTGATGATATGTATTGATAAATGACAAGTCCGGAGGATACTGTGATGATATATATTGATGCCCGGCAAGGCTAGAGGATAATATGATGACATATTGATACCCAACAAGGCTGAAGGATAATATGATAATACATATTAATACCTTCAAGGTTGGAGGTTGATTATGTTGATTATAGACATAATGATGACAATGATGATAGAGATGGTTATGATGATGAGATTCTGATATTAATTGTGTACCTTGTTTTCATTCTTGTATGCCCATTGTCTATCACCAATTTGTTCCTATGTCTATCAGCCGGCATGGGATGCTTGCATAAATATGGGTAAATAATATGCCATTTATTGTTGTGTGTTGATTGAACCTTTTGATCCTGGGGAGGTGGGGGTACGTATAAGATCAGCTAGGTATTTGGTTATCCGAGGTAGCCGATTATTTATGTTGTTATTAATATTGTTATTATCATTATTATAGATAGTTTATGATAGATTGGTCATTGATCGAGTATCGAGATATGAGGTATGTTTTCAGCATCTTCTATCTTATGATTGCATTATTATGCATGATTATATCATGTCTAGCCATGTAGATTAGAAACCCTGAGTATGATAGTATTAAATCCTGATAGTATTATGTTAAGGTCTTAGAATGAAGATATTATGATCAAGGTTATGTTTTCAGCATCTTCTAACTTATGATTGCATTATTATGCATGATTATATCATGTCTAGGCATGTAGATTAGAAACCCTGAGCATGATAGTATTAAATCCTTATAGTATTATGATAAGGTCTTAGAATGAAGATATTATGATCTAGGTTATTATTTGAGATGAACTCTTATATATATATATATAAAGAGAGACATATGAAGTTGTGGTGCTACCGCATATCCCTTCCTTCATTTGTCTATATTTTATATTCATTTTTCACCTTGTATATTGCTATATATATTTCTTTCGCACTTTGCTCGTGTATTTACTTGGGATATACGGTATAGTATTGACTTCTATTGAATGTGGTTGGAATAGGATAGTTCTCCTTGATACTTCCTTAGTTTTACCGTGTTATACTCTTGGACTTGAATAGGATATTTATTGATGTGTGCGCAATAGCGAACACATTTAAGGCCTTTAACCCAGAGTAATTGCAAAGTATTAAGCAACTTTTATTATTTTTGATTGCTTTTACTTTTGTAATGCAGACACAGGTGATCGGGGAGGAAGCCAAAGAAAGGAAGAAGAAATCAGCTGAAATCTGGTGCAAATGTGCTACAGTGAAGTTGACGCCCTTTTTTACGAACCTTCAGAACATATGACAGACTGTCAAAGTCACCGTCAAGTTAGACAGAACCCAAAAAATTAGGATAAAATATGACAACGTTTTGGACGCGCCATCAACAATAGGATAGGCTGTCAAAGTGGCCGTCAACTGAGGCAGATTATGCTGATTCCCAGTGAAGATGTGATGACATTTTGCACAGGCCGTAACATATTTGACACATCGTCAGATTCGCCATCAGAAAACTCAAAAGATAGTAATTCACTGGAAACCTTGACGGCATACTACACACACCATCATAACGTATGATGCACCGTCAAGAATGGCATCACCTATCCCGCAGAAAATCTTCAATATTAATTTAATTTCCTTATTTGGGGTTGACTATAAAAAGACCTGTGGGGATGCTCGGTCATTATCTATCAGACATTAACCTAGGGAAGAGATACATGTAACATTGCTCTCTTACATCAATTATTCTTCTTGTTTTTATCAACTATTTTTGGGTTTCTACCTTGTGATTCAATCGAAGAAACTACTTGTTGTTTTCCATCTAATCATAAGTTATCCTTATCATTATTAATTCAACTTGTGATTTCGTTCATCAAATCATGAGCGGCTAATTCCATTAGTCGGGGTAATGGGATCCATGGATTAGGGTTTGATATGATACTAGGTGTTTAACGAATTCAAAGAGTGGTGGAACATCTTGAAATTCGGTTGTTTTAACTGAAATCTAGTGGTTTCAAATATTAGGTTATGCTTTAGGCTTTATTTGCCTCTAACGGAGAAATAGACTAGAGGACGTGAATTATCAACAGGGACTCAGAAGCTACCAACCTTCTGTTTAATGATTAATGTCGTAACTGGATTAATCTACCTGAGAAAACATCCTATTGGAAATAGATAAGTTATCTAAGTTCGAGAGAATTAGATAATAAATTTTCTGGTGAGGTCGAGAGATAAGTTAGATAGTATAATCATTAGGGAGACTCTGTTCTTCTAATTATTCCGAGAATCTCTAGCATTACCTAGTATCTGTCAATTCCCAAAACCCTTGGCGAACATAGCTCTGGTTTCCCATTTATCTTGATTACAAACACTGAAGTATTGAAAGTGATATTTAACACACTGTGAACTTAAACCCCCATTTTTCGGAAATAGTAAACTACCAGTAAAATCTTTCATAAAAAAATCGAAGTTCACACCCTATTCCCTGTGCGATTTGACCCCAACCTAGTTGGGTTTTATATTGACAAAGATCACTTACACCCATTCAAGAGTGTAATTTGAGAGTTATAAAAAATGGCACCATTGTCGGGGAATACGGTTGTAGACTAAGAATTTGTGCATAAAAATTTGCTGATAGTTGAGTTTTCCAGATTTATGTTTGGTTGTTGTTTTTGATTGTTTGTAGGATTTTTTTTTATAGGATACGCCAAGAACTACTCAATACGGAACCCCACTGTATAAGAAGAATGGCAGACCAACCACTGCGGTATAAGGGTGATGATGATGATGATGTGGATGGAGCAGGTGCAACAGGTGCGATCATTCCCCCTCCGTTAGCACCTGGAGCAAAGTTCAAAATTACAAGCACAATGATCCAGCTCTTAAATCTGAAGGGGTCGTTTAGAGGCCTTCCTGGAGATGACCCCAACCTGCATCTAATGAACTTTGTCACCATTTCCAAATCCTTTGATAACCCAGGGGTGAGCCAGAGCACTATCCAGTTGAGGTTGTTTCCGTTGTCTCTATTTGGAGAGGCAACATTATGGCTAAATGAGTTGATGCCTAACTCTATAACCAACTAGAGGCAGTTGAGAGGATCTTTTCTAGAAAGGTTCTTTTCGCCATCTAGAAAGGTACAATTGAGGGATGAGATAAACAATTTTAGACAGCTCCCGAATGAGGCTTTATATGAAACTTGGGAATGGTTTAAGAAGAGCTGACACAGTGTCCAAACCATAACATGATGGACATATACTTGATGGAGTCCTTTTACAGAGTTTTTAACTCTGTGACAAAGCCAATGGTAGATAACACTTCTAGTGGGTCATTTATTGCTCTGTCATTTTACGATGCCGCTGATATTCTGAATAAGATGACCAAACTAAGTCGGGCTTAGTACACCAGCGATTCTGTGGTGGCAAGTCCAACTATTCCTATTGGAATGAATGATGAACAACGCATAAGAGGTGAGGAGAAGGATCAAGATATAGCCTATCTAAAGACTCAAATTGACCTGCTCACTAAGCATTTAGTATCAGGAAGGACAAAAAAGGTAAGGGTTGTAATAAGTCGAGACCGTGTCGATTTTGAACCTAAAGAAGAAGCTAACTATATTACTAATCGGGGGGTTTCTGAGGCATTAGCCAAGGGAATCAATATCAGAATGGGTATGACAATCCTAATCATACAGACAGAGAGCAAGAATACTGGAGAAGCGACAATGACAGAAGTGGGTTGTATGTTCGTGTTGGAGATCAAGAAGCGGCTGCAACTAGTTCGAGAAAGTGGTCTATGGATGATATAATGAAATAACTATTAAAAGGATTAGAGGCTACCAATGTAGGATTGACCAGTATGAGGAGTGAATTTTCCACTATGAGTCAGTTGGTTAGTTGACATTCAACTTCGATTTGGCAGTTAGAGCAACAGATGAGTCAAATTTTATCAATACTAAACCAGGGAAAAAATGGTACTTCACTTACACAAACGGTTCAGGACCATAAAATAGATGGTTTATGTTTGGTGATTACCAGTAGGAGTGGTAAGATGTTATCTGGCCCTTCTATAGTCAAATCTGTGAACATTGAGGAAGTTGCAGAGGAACCAACAGAACAACACCCAGAGGAGTCTGAGAAGCCGGATAGATTTATTGATATGTCGGACAAGGAGAAGGAAGTGGAAGTGGTGTTGAAACCCATCTCAAGGCCACCACCTCCCTTTCCTCAACGAATAATAAAGAAGGCGGATGA
Organism: Capsicum baccatum var. pendulum; assembly: GCA_030864225.1. Classification (NCBI taxonomy): domain Eukaryota; kingdom Viridiplantae; phylum Streptophyta; class Magnoliopsida; order Solanales; family Solanaceae; genus Capsicum; species Capsicum baccatum. The sequence goes on from CM061560.1 coordinate 168,511,585, forward strand.
TGTAAAATTTAGCAAGTTCCTAGAAATGCTCAAGCAATTGTCTATAAATGTGCCTTTGATCGAAGCACTTGAGCAAATGCCAGGATATGCAAAATTCATGAAAGACCTTGTTACTAAGAAACGAGTGGTGAGTTACGAACTAGAAGCAAAACTCCACCATTGCAGTGTTATTTCCACAAGGACCTTGACGCAGAAAAAAATAGATCCAGGTGCAGTCACTATTCCCTGCACAATTGGAACCATGGAATTCACTAAAGCACTAGGTGATTTGGGAGCAAGCGTCAACCTAATGCCTTTTACTATTTATGAAAAGTTGGGCCTGGGGAGTCCCACACCTATTAACATGAGGCTCGTGATGGCCAACAGATTAGTAAAGCGACCTGTTGGCATTCTTTATGATGTGTTGGTTAAGGTCTCAAATTTCATATTCCCTATAAACTTCATCATTCTAGACTGTGAGGTGGACTTCGAGGTTCGCATAATCTTGGGTCAACCTTTCCTTGCAATTGGAAGTGTGTTGATCGATTTGAGAGTGAATGAGCTCTTGTTCAGGGTGAACGATGAAGAGGTATGGTTTGATGTTTGCAAATCAATGAAGCATCATGAGGAAATAAGTTTGTTCTCTGTAGTTGATGTGTATTTTGAGGACGAACAGGATGTGGTCAGAACTGAACAGCTTATTATTAAACCCTTTGCTGTGATTGTGATGAACTACGATAATAAAGGCATCGAGGGGTATGAAGAGATAGTTTGTGCCCTGACTGTCCTGGGCTCGTATTCTTATGCCCCTAAAAATATTGACCTTCATCTAGCAAATCAACCAACACCACTAGCCAAGCCATCTATTGAAGCACCTTCGGTATTGGAATTTAAAGAACTACCTAGTCACTTACAGTATATGTTTCTTAGAAAGGGAAATATGCTACCTGTTATTATTGCAGCTGATTTGGAAGAACAATAGGTAAATGCACTTATTTCAATACTTCAGAGGCACAAGAGAGCAATCGGATGGACCATCGTAGACATTATTGGCATTCTCCCGGGCATCTGTATGCACAAAATCCAACTAGAAGAAGATTGTACTCCTACCATTGAGCATCAGCACCATCTTAACCCACCAATGCAAGAGGTGCTTAAAAAGGAGATTATTAAGTGGTTAGATGCAGGAGTGGTCTACCCTATTTCTGACAGCAAATGGATGAGCCTAGCTCAATGTGTGCCTAAGAAAGGAGGAATGACGGTGGTTGCTAATGAAAAGAATGAGTTGATTCCACTCAGAACAGTAACCGGGTGGAGAGTCTGCATGTACTATCGTAAGTTATACTCTTAGACACTGAAGGACCATTTCCCAATGCCTTTTATGGACCAAATACTGGATCAATTGGCTGGTAGGGGGTGGTATTACTTCCTATATGGTTATTCTGGATATAACCAAATCGACACTGCTCTAAAAGATAAAGAGAAAATTGTGTTCATATGCCATATAGCACATTTGCATTTAAGAGAATGTCATTTGGGCTATGCAATGCACCACCACTTTTCAACGGTGCATGATGTCTATCTTCTCTGACATGGTAGAAGACACCATAGATGTATTCATGGATGATTTCTCTGTGGTAGGTGATTCATTTGAAATGTGTCTGGAGAATCTGAATGTGGCCTTGCATAGATATATTGAATTTAATCTAGTGCATAACTGGGAAAAATGTCATTTTATGGTAAAGGAGTGTATTATTCTGGGCTACAAAATTTCTGAGAAAGAAATTGAAGTTGATCAAGCAAAGGTTGAAGTTATCGAGAAATTACCGTCCCCCATTTCAGTAAAGGGAGTGCGTAGTTTTCTTGGTCATGCAAGGTTATATCGGAGATTCATAAAAGACTTCTCAAAAGTTGCAAATCCACTTTGCAGGCTGTTGGAGAAGGAAGTAAAATTTCTATTTGATGATGAATGCTTGAAGGCATTCGAGTTCCTTAAAAAAAAGTTGATTGAAGCCCCCATTGTTATTGCACCTAACTAGAAAAAAACCATTTGAAATAATGTATGATGCAAGTGGTGTTGCACTAGAAGCTGTATTGGGACAAAATAGGGATAAATTATTTCACCCCATATATTATGCCAGCAAAGGGCTAAATGGAGCATAAAATAATTACACAGTAGCTGAACAGGAACTGCTAGCTGTGGTGTATGCTTTTGAGAAATTCAGATCCTATCTGCTCGGGACTAAAGGGATAGTCCATACTGACCATGCAGCATTGTGGTAGTTAATGGCCAGGAAGGATGCTAAACTGAGGCTTATTATATGGGTTTTTCTACTACAAGAGTTTGACTTCAAGATAAATGATGCATTTCTTGATGAGAGTTATAAAAAATGGCACCGTTGTCGGGGAATACGGTTGTAGACTAAGAATTTGTGCACGAAAATTTACTGATAGTTGAGTTTTCCATATTTATGTTCGGTTGTTGTTTTGGTTTGTTTATAGGATTTTTTTATAGGTTAATCCAAGAACTACTCAATACGGAACCCCACCGCATAAGAAAAATGGCAGACCAACCGCTGTGGTATAAGGGCGATGATGATGATGATGTGGATGGAGCAGGTGCAACAGGTGCGATCATTCCCTCTCCGTTAGCACCTGGAGCAAGGTTCAAAATTACAAGCACAATGATCCAGCTCTTAAATCTAAAGGGGTTGTTTGGAGGCCTTCCTGTAGATGACCCCAACCTGCATCTAATGAACTTTGTCACCATTTCCAAATCCTTTGATAACCCAGGGGTGAGCAAGAGCACTATCCAGTTGAGGTTGTTTCCGTTGTCTCTATTCGGAGAGGCAACATTATGGCTAAATGAGTTGATGCCTGACTCTATAACCAACTGGACACAGTTGAGAGGATCTTTTCTAGAAAGGTTCTTTTCGCTATCCAGAAAGGTACAATTGAGGGATGAGATCAACAATTTTAGACAACTCCGAATGAGGCTTTACATGAAACTTGGGAAAGGTTCAAGAAGAAGCTGACACAGTGTCCGAACCATAACATGATGGACATACACTTGATGGAGACCTTTCACAGAGTTTTTAACTGTGTGATAAAGACAATGGTAGATAACACTGCTAGTGGGTCATTTGTTGCTCTGTCATTTCAAGATGCCGCTGATATGCTGAATAGGATGACCAAACTAAGTCGGGATTTGTAAACCAGTGATTCTGTGGTGGCAAGTCCAACTATTCCTATTGGAATGAACGATGAACAACGCATAAGAGGTAAGGAGAAGGATCAAGATATATCCCATCTAAAGATTCAAATTGACCTGCTCACTAAGCATTTAGTATCAGGAAGGACAAAAAATGTAAGGGCTGTAATAATTCGAGACCGTGTCAATTTGGAATCTAAAGAAGAAGCTAACTATATTACTAATCGGGGGGTTTTCTAGGCATTAGCCAAGGGAATCAAGATCAGAATGGGTATGACAATCCTAATCATACAGATAGGGAGCAAGAATACTGGAGAAGTGGCAATGACAGAAGTAGGTTGTAAGTTCGTGTTAGAGATCAAGAAGTGGCTATAACTAGTTCGAGAAAGTGGTCTATGGATGATATGATGAAATAACTGTTAAAAGGAGTGGAGGCTACCAACGTAGGATTGACCAGTATAAGGAGTGAATTTTCCACTATGAGTCAGTTGGTTAGTTCAAATTCAACTTTGATTTGGCAGTTAGAGCAACAGATGAGTCAAATTTTATCAACACTAAACCAGGGAAAAAATGGTACTTCACTTACACAAATGGTTCAGGATCAGAAGATAGACGGTTCATGTCTGGTGATTACCACTAGGAGTGGTAAGATGTTATCTGGCCCTTCTATTGGCAAATCTGTGAACATTGAGGAAGTTGCAGAGGAACCATCAGAACAACACCCAGAGAAGTCTGAAAAGTCGGATAGCTTTACTGATATGTCGGTAAGGAGAAGGAAGTGGAAGTGGTGTTGAAACCCATCTCAAGGCCACCACCTCCCTTTCCTCAACGGATGGTAAAGAAGGCGGATAATGTAAAATTTAGCAAGTTCCTAGCAATGCTCAAGCAATTGTCTATAAATGTGCCTTTGATCAAATCACTTGAGCAAATGCAAAGTTATGCAAAATTCATGAAAGATCTTGTTACCAAGAAACGAGTGGTGAGTTACGAACTAGAAGTAGAACTCCACCGTTGCAGTGTTATTTCCACAAGGACCTTGATGCAGAAAAAAATAGATCCAGGTGCAATCACTATTCCCTGCACAATTGGAACCATGGAATTCACTAAAGCACTATGTGATTTGGGAGCAAGCGTCAACCTAATGCCTTTGACTATTTATGAAAAGTTGGGCCTGGGGAGTCCCATACCTATTAACATGAGGCTCGTGATGGTCGACAGATCGGTAAAGCGACCTGTTGGCATTCTGTATGATGTGTTGATTAAGGTCTCAAATTTCATATTCCCTACAAACTTCATCATTCTAGACTGCGAGGTGGACTTCGAGGTGCCCATAATCTTGGGTCAACCTTTCCTTGCAATCGCAAGTGTGTTGATCGATTTGAGAGTAAATGAGCTATTGTTCAGGGTGAACGATGAAAAGGTACGGTTTGATGTTTGCAAATCAATGAAGTAGAATGAGAAAATAAGTTTGTTCTCAGTAGTGGATGTGTATTTTGATGACGAACAGGATGTGGTCAGAACTGAACAGCTTGTTATTAAACCCTTTGTCGCGATTGTGATGAACTACGATAATGAAGGCATCGAGGGGTATGAAGAGACAGTTTGTGCCCTGACTGGCCTGGGCTCGTTCTTATGCCCCTAAAATCTCAACCTTGTTCTAGCAAATCAAGCAACACCACAAGCCAAGCCATCTATTGAAGCACCTCCGGTATTGGAATTTAAGGAGCTACTTGATCACTTATATATATATATATAAAGAGAGACATATGAAGTTGTGGTGCTACCGTGTATCCCTTCCTTCATTTGTCCATATTTTATATGTTTCCTTTAACAAACTCAAAAAACTAAGATGTGTTCAAGAACACATACATTCCACACGAATCCCAATAGCAGAAAATGGATGTAGATACTTGGACTTCATGTCCTCCTCCACTTCCTATGTAGCCTCTTCCACCTTGTGGTTCTTCCATACAACATTAACCGGGGCTACATCCTTGGTCCAAAACTAACAAACCTACCGATCTAGTATTTCAACCAAGGCCTCTTCATAAGGTAGAGAATTAGAGATACCCAACCCTTCTAAAGGAACAACCAAAGAAGGATAACTAAGAAAATTCCTCAACATGGAGACATGAAATACTGGATGAATAGAGCTCAAACTCGAAGGCAACTCCAATTCATAAACAACATTACCATGGAGAGTTTCTCCTCAACATGGAGAGTTTCTTCCGTCATCTCTATGGCATGACGAGATTCACTATGATGAGTGGTGGACGTATTCCAACTGCTGTAGAGCTCCAACAGCTGGACCACGACTACCCAATGAACAGACATGCCCGGGAGATGTGTGGAGTGGGAGTCTATTTCGAGGAACCTCTTGATGATGACGTGCCAACTGATGATGATAGACGCTTGCCTGATTCTGATGCTGAGGAGAACTCTGATGACGACTCTTACGATGACTCGGACGAAGGGGGTATGACCCCCGACATTGAGGAAGAGTCCGACTAATCAGGTTCTTCGACTTTATTTTCCACTGAGGGCAGTGTCTAGTCTAAGTGTGGGGTGTCGGCAGAATCTGCATGCTATGTTTGTATGTTTGCTCTTGTTTATTTTGTTTTGAGTCCAAATTTTTTATTTTTTTGTGATTTTTTTCGTGTGACATTTTTTTTTATTTTTTTAAGAGTAAAATTTTTCTAGCTACGCATGAAATTATTTGGATAGGCAGCATGAGATTAGAACAAGAGTATGTGCTACAATTGTGACTATTGAGACATTTAGGCTCTAGTTGTGACTCATCATGTGATATTGTGTGATTCGATTCCTTCACTTGTTGGGTCGAGAGTCTATATTACTACCAATCAAGTCGACCATGTGCCTTGTGTGTGTGAGATAATAGTATATTCTATGTGTGTGGCTGATGCTAGAACTTGCCTGGTATGTATGCAAAGCGAAAATAAGGAGTGTAAGTTAGGATATGATTTAGGCATTTCTTTGGCAACCTATATTTGTTTACCATCAGTTTTACCTACCCATGTAAATCATCCTAGTTAAACCCTTTTGAGCCTTTAGCCTATTTCTTTGACAACCTTGTATGTAAGCCTAATCTATTTCTTTCAAGACCATAATTTGATCCAAATTCCTAAGTGCTTTAAAGTGAATAAGTCATGTGACAACATAAGAGGAAATTGGGTGAGTATGATGCTTTAAATTGTAAAGGTTCTTGAAGGTGTTATGAAAAAGAAAAAAAATGCTATCATAGGAGGTACGTTGTGAAAAGAAAAAGGACAAGAAAGCTGAAAAGTGAGTTGTGCTTAAAATTGAAAAACAAAAGATGATAACAAGGGTGGAAAAATAAAATAAAGAAAGGTTGAAAGAAAAAAGTGTCAATGATACAATGTGATGTATTAAAGTGCTTAGGAACTTAGTCACTATTTCTGGCCAAAATAGTTGATCCTACCCGTCCCTTAGCTTACGTTACAACCATCAAAAGACCTACTTGATCCTAATCTTAACATTCCGACATTTAGTGGAGTACTACATTAAGGGCAAGCCTATGGTCATTAGTTGCTACATATGAATTCTTTGTGAGAGTGAGAGCAAGGACACTTTGATACCCATGTTTGAAAAATATGCTATATTTGTGAGTGATTATGGGTACTATATTGTGAGACACACATGGTTGATGAGTTTTGGATAGTTGTATATGATTCTATGTACCTTAACGTTTGCATGCGAGTTGATCACCATCACGAGTCTATGCTTGAGGTTAAATTGTTTCTACTTATAATCGGAAAGCTACTCTTCGTTGATAATTGTTGTGCTTGTCTTGAAGAATGTTTTGTGTTGTTTCTGTAAAAACCTTAAGTCAATGCTTAGAAGGACATGATATGTTGTTCGAGTACGAACAAAGCTCTAAGTGTGGGGTGTTGATGATAGGCGAATTTACGCGCCTATATCAATATATTTTGCCCATATTTTAGCCTAGTTTTGAGAGCTAATTATCTACTTCATACACTTTTAGTCCTTTTTCCTGTAAATGAGCTAACAAATGTGATTAGGAAAGTTTCAGGTATAAATGATGCAAAATACAGCAATTTATGGCTTACTTGACGCAAAAGAAAGCTCACAAACGAGATGGAAAGGAGCTGGACGCATAAAGGACTAAATCTGCTGCATGGAAAATCTGTCCCGGGCTAAAACAGCATTTCTGAAGACTTTGGGGACTTACAGACACAAAGCTGGATTTTTGCCATAATACATTAACCTAGTGCAATTAGGTTATGTGTTTCATTATTCTATTTGGATTATAATTTTGTAACCTTACCCTAGTACATTTGGGTCAAGGATTTCATTAGTATATTAGGATTTGGTTATTTATTTCATTAGCTTAGTAGGAGTAGGATAGGAGTATTATAAATACCCTATCATGTTAGAGATTTTTTATCACATTCTTACAATTCAATTAACTCTTCACTTAAGACATCTTCCTACAATACATTCTTAATTCTTCATTCTTCTATTCTTAAATTCCACAACAAGAGAATCGTTACTTGCTACGGAATCACCAAAATCACACGCCAAACACCTACTATTCACGCCATCCACCATGCAAAACGTGATATCCTTCGCATTCATGGGTAACTAAACCTCTTAGTTGGGGTTATGGAAGCCGAATGAGTTACTATCTATAGCTATGAGTTTGTGAGTTCAAGACACGTATATTGCTTATATCATTATTCTCTTCATCTTAAATCTACATCCTTTGCGGTTCAAACACAAGAACACGCCATTCTAACATCTAACCTGTTCGACAGAAAGGTTATTTGTCTAGAAAAGAAGACGCATAGACCAACGCCAGTCTAACATTTAACTTGTTCGAGAGAAAGGTTATTTGTCTGGAAAAGAGATAATGTCAAGGTAGTAGGACACCCTTTCCTATTAAAAAGCTAGTGTCGTACCTGGACTAACCTCTTGGAGAATTCGTACCGTTAGACACACTTTAAGCTCGAGAGAGTTAAAGTGAAATAGTCCTTGTTTAGGTCGAGAGACGCTTGGATTTACCATCGACTACAATTCTCTATAAGCAATTGCATGTCAAGACTCTACACACTCATAGCCAATAGAGACGTATACTTCTTAAGGTGGACATAACCCCAACGCCTCAATTCTCATTGTTTCACAACCTACGAAATACTCTCTTTTTACTTTATTATTTTCAGATTTTATTTCATTACTTTGGTTACTTATTACAATCCCCCCATTCTTACGAGACTTGCATCAAAAGTCTAATAATTTCACTTACTTGTTGACCAAGCTATTCTCTGTGGGATCGATACCCAACCCAGGTTGGGTTCTATATTTGCTAACGACCGCTTTACACTCCTACGAGAGCTGTAGATTGAGCGTTATCAGCTTTCCCTTCTTACCAAACGACATTACTCTCTTCATAAGAGATACATTTAGGAACACCTTATCCCACACCTCAAACTCCAAGTCTTTATGCCTTACATCTGCATAGGACTTATTGCAACTTTGGGCAGACTTAAGCCTATCCTAAATCACCTTTACCTTTTCCATAGACTAATAAATCAAATCTGGACCAAACATGTCCACCTTATTAAGCTCAAACCATCCAATAGGAGATCTATATATTCTACCATCCAATACCTTAAAAGAGGTCATCCCAATACTAGAATGATAGCTATTATTGTAAGAAAACTCTACCAAAGGTAGATGCTCAACCCAATTGCCACCATAATCAATCATACATGCCCAAAGCATATCCTCCAATGTCTAAATAGTTTTTTCTACTTCCCCATCCATCTAAAAATGAAAAGCAATACTTAGACTCACCTTAGTACCCAATCCCTTTTGAAAAGACCACCAGAAATAACATAAAACCTACCTACCATGATAAGATATAATTGAAACAGTTACTTTTCACGCCCCAAGACTACCCCCTGGACGTCCCATGATGCTTAAAACTACAAGTGATCCCATGTTAACCCTTGTACTAGCATATTTCTTGAGCTACTGATTTAATTACATAAAACTTGGAGTAATGCATGGAAGAGAATTTTTTAGTTGAAAAAATTCAAAATAAAACTATTTAAAATTATTACAACTCTGGTTATACAAAACAAAACCGGAATCAAGTACATCAACTCTATTGACTATCTATAAAGCCTCTACTAATATTGACTATAAGTAGCAGGGACATGAACCCTATGTATCCTTATTCAATAGGACTGAATAAAGAAAATAGAATACTACTCGAGTTATGATTGAATCGAGCCCTCGAATCAAAAGGACTCATCACCTGCTGACTGAAAACTGCACACTATCTGATTATGATATGTAGGCTACAACTGGTACCTACATTATGAGATAATGTAGCGCATAGACATATATGTGGGTTAGTACTTCTATAATATACTGAGTATGTGGGGGATTAATGCATAAGTAAAATAATAACTGAATATTCATACAAACATTAGAGTAATGCATGCTAAGTGTAAATAACTCACTGTGGTCTTGAATAAAACAAACTCTAAAATATCATACAGATGAGTAATGAAGCATAAGTATAAACTTTATAAGCCATAACACTTATTTCTAAAAGCTTTACTTTTACTTTTTCTTTTGAGAGGTTCTTATAATCGACATAAACCATGTGAACTATCATGGAGTCCAACGTCTTACCCACGTTGGGGAAAGCTGTCCTCCCCTTGCCATCAGAATAGGACCTTAAATTAAGTGAGCACTATACTTAACCAACTATGGGCACTTAAACCTATGGTGGAACATAGTTCTAGGGAATGTAACCTTGGACTCATACCCAATTTGGTGCTAAATATTACTCCCATCTTACTTATATGCTCATACTTTAGGAAATCCACCTTAAAATAGCATAAGGGATTATAGAATGAAAACCAGTTATGCTTCTTTTTGCTTTAATTAAAACTCAAGATGAACAAATATGGATTCCATATCTTAGCTTAGGATAAAAAGATTAATATTTCTTTAAATCTTGGTATAAAACCATAAAAAAAGCTTAAAATCATAGTCTTCTTAAAATCTTAAAACTCATACTTGGGACTTATAATGTAAGCTTAAATTCTTAGAATTTCTTAACGATATTTCATACTTAATAATCTTCCTGAAATACTTCAATAATTTCAATCAAGATAATGAAATCAAAATCACAATATGAATCTTATAAATCAAACCACGAGCATGTGCAACCTTGATGCACTTAACTTTCTTTTATATAACTTGTAACATAATATCATTCTTAAAAATCAATTGAAAATCACTAATCAATGTATCAAATCATACTCATAGTGTTCAAATCACAAAAGAGAATTCTTTAAGTCAAGACAAATATGCACTTTGATACTTCAATAACTTTATAAAACCACAAATTCAAAACAAGATAATTTGGGTATGAACCCTAATTGTAATTCATATATCTTTAACTTTAAAACAAGTTTTGAACACAAGGATGAAAGAATATCCTTGTTCCTAAACCCCATATACCTTATTTTTTCTTAAATTGTGAATAAAATTTGAATCTTTGAACTTGAATGATGAACTTGTGAAGGAAACCCTACTCTTGATGTTTCTTGAAGATTTTGTTGAACTTGTAGGGAAGAAAAAACTTAAATTTCTTATTCTTGGGAAGAAACCCTAATCTTATTTTTCTTGACAGTGGAGAGAATTAATGACATCTAAAACTGATATGTAATGGCTAATAACGCCTAATGATGCTTTAAGTCATGGGAGAGGTAGGGTTTGAGGTGAGAAAAATACCAAAATACCCCTACAAAACTAAATCCAAATTGCTTGAATTTCTTTAGTTGATAACTTTGCTAATGGCCCATCAACTAGTTGATAGCCTATCAACCTAGTCGTCAACTCCTTTGAAGTTACTGCCTAAGGTTGACGACTTTGGTTGATGGTTTATCAATTGGTTAATTTCCTATTAGCTTAGTCATCACTTTCTTTAGTGATTCTGCCATTTTTTCTTGGTTTAATTTAAAATTTTATTAATAAAATTAAATTAGTACAATACATGATTGGGAAATGTAAGAACAAAACAAAACTGACCCAAATATATAAAGACCCACTTAAACACATATGGACTAGCCCAACTGAATGACCCGATCCACCATACTCAAATAAATTAAGTAGGGTTTCCAAATTCATCAACCAAGCTAATCTTTCATTTCCTCTACCTCCTTCATTATGCTCAGCTTTACCAATCTCTGATTTGTTCTTCTTCAGTTGTGGGTGAAAAATGCCTTGCCTTTGTTGCTCCATATTGAAGATTCCATCTTGCATGAGTGAGTTATCTTATCTATTTCTCCTTGTGAACTTCATCCCCTGACTGAAATCTGGTTGTGCTACCTTCTTCATTTATTTTGTATATGAAATCTTTAGTACACTTTCCTTGATTTTTGGTGCTAATACTCTGTAGTAGTATCTTTATCCTGTTTACTGTATCTGCAAGCATCCATGGTACTTCCCATTCTTGATTTAAGAACTTCAGCATTACTAATGAATCAATTTGTATGATAATCTTGTCTTGCCTTGAATGAAAACAATGATGAGTTGCTTTCATAATAGCCTCTGCTTCTTCTATCATATTATTTATGTCTTCCATAATTCCTCCCTCTATATGCATTAGATCTCCATTTTCATCCCTTAAACAAAAAGCCCATGAACCACTCCCTAGATTCCCTCTAAATGTCCCATCTATGTTATATTTACACCAACCATGCTCAGGGAGTTCCCAAAGTACAACCTTATTTGTGACTCTAGGTTTAAGCTGATTTAGTTGATGTAATATAATTGGCCAATCTGTATAAAAATCTAACATTGATTTTCTCACTTTAAGAACCATCCTTAACTGCCTTGTAACATTGAATATCAGCCTATGCATACTGACTTCCTTTCCTTCATGTTTTTTGTTATTTCTTCTCCTCCATAGCTCCCATATTATGATTGCTGGTATAGCTATGAAATATGCTTTCTCTCTTTGTTTTATCTGGGAATTCCACCAAGCATAGATTGTCTCTCTTAGGATTCTTCCTCATATGTTTATTCCTGCAAATGAAGAAAAGTAGGACCAAGTCCTGTTAGCTGAATATGATCTCAATAGCATATGTGTTGTAGTCCCCTGTGCTGGGTTCTGACAACTCTAACACTTGAAAGGACCATGAATCCTTAATATTCTAACTGTATCATCCACTGAGATCCTCCTCTTCCACATTCTCCACATAAAGAACACAATTTTGAAAGGCATCCCTTTTATCCATAATTGCTTATAGAAGTCATTTGAATCTCTCATTTGTAGTACACAATTCCATGTAGATTTTACTATGAAATTCCCTCTTGCCTCTAAACTCCATATTGGATTATCTTGTTGATCAGTTATTCCCCCTTCCCTTACTTTGTTCAGCACATGTGCCACAATATACTCTTTCATCCCATTCATAACTTTCTTCAATAATAGAATACAAGTCCTCCAATCTACTCCAATTATCATACCACAAATGAGCATCCCCTTTCCTAACTTGCCAAATGATGAGATGGTTAATTAAATACCTTACTTGCGGTATTTTTTTCCATACTTGAGAACCACAACCTACTTTCCATTCAACTTCCTTAGGATAATACTTCCTGCAATATTTGTTCATTATATAATCCCTCTATATAGACTTTTGTGTCCTAAAATTTCACCATAACTTACAGAAGAGAGTTGTTAATACATCCTGAAATCTTCTAAAACCCAATCCCCCTTCTACTTCTGGTAGACACATAGATGTCCAAGATACCCAATGTCTATATCTTCCTCCTATATTACTACTCCAGAGAAATTTTGTAATTGTCTTCTAAATAGTAATAAGGACATTCTTAGGTGGATTCATCACTAACAGACAATGAATTGGTATGTTTTGTAGCACATGCTTGATAAGGAATGCTCTACCACCATATGACAACAACTTCCCTTTCCAGGATTGCAACTTGGAACTTATTCTATTCATGATATGTTGATAGTACACTCTCTTCTTCCTCGTGTAGAATATAGGACATCCCAAGTAATTAAAAGAAAAGTGTTATCTCAAAATTCCTATAGCAACTTCTGCCATCACTATTACTCCATTTGAAACAATATCATGCAAATATATGGCACTTTTTTCCTTATTAATTTTTTGCCCTGAAACACTTTCATATCTTTCTAGAGTAGAGATCACAAGTTGCAAAGTGTTTAGTTCTTCCTAACAAAGAATTATCATGTCATTTGCAAAGGCTAGATGGCTGAGTTTAGCACTTCCCCTAGGCATCCCAAAAGGCCTAAACTCCTTTTTAAATAAGATTTTCTTCAAGCTCCTAGATAAAACTTCTGATGCAATGATAAACAGAGTAAGTGATAGGGGGTTACCTTGTTTAAGACCTCTAGATGATTTAAATAAACCCTTTGGTTGTCCATTTAACATAATGGAGTACCAGTTATTTCCTAATAACCTGAACACCATATCTATCAACTGTTAAAAAAATCCTAGCTTCCTCAGAACTTTGTCCATAATAACCATTCTACCCTGTCATATGCTTTCATCATATCTAGTTTCATGACCATGTTTGGTGTTTTACCCCTCTTTTTAATCTCATCTACAATCTCTTGCACCACCAAAATATTGTCAGTTATACTATTTCCTTGCACAAAACTATCCTGTTCTTCAGATACTATGCGGGGAGAATACCCTTAATTCTTTCATGAATAATTCTAGAGATAATTTTATTCACAAAATTACTAAGGGATATTGGTCTTAGATCTGATAAAGTATTCACCACTAACTTCTTTAGAAGTAAAACCAAATTAGTATGAGTGATAAATCTTGAAAGATCCTGACCATAGAAAAAAACTATAACCATCTGGTGTAAATCATCTGAAATAATACTCCATACATCCTGGAAAAATACACCAGTCATTCCATCAGGCCCCCCAGCACTATTCCTATTTAAGATAATAACTACTTGCTGAACTTCCTCCAGTGTTGGAATTTTTCTCAATTCTTCATTCTGTTCATCTGTGACTAGCTTTGGTAACTCATCTAGTATTGAAAGTCCTCTGTATCATCTTGCTTTTAAAATTGCTTCTAAAAGAAAACTTCTGTTGCTTCAGCTATTTAATCATGTTTATCCAACCAAATCCCCTCTACATTTTGAATTCTGTTTATCTTTAATCTGGCTCTTCTTCCTTTGACTACAGTATGAAAAAATTTTGTATTCTTCTCTCCATCCTTAAGCCATTCAAAACTAGCCTTCTGCCTCTAATACTTCTCCGCTCTTTCAGTTGAGTTTCTAGTTGTACTTGAGCCTGTGATAAACTAGCTCTATTAGGACCTGATGGCTCTAATTCAAACTGTTGCTCCCTTACCTTTATTACTTCCTCCAAGGTGGCAATCTCTTGGAGAATATTTCAAAAAAATTTCTTACTCCATTTATTCATGCAACCTTTGTTTTCCTCATCTTTTGGTGGAATTTGATAAAGGGATTTTCTTCACATTCAGTATTCCAGCTTCCCTTAATAATATCTAAGCAAGATTCTTTCTTCAACCAAAAGTTAAGAAATCTAAATGGTCTGATAATTTGTTTACTTGATGTGCTAAATTATAGCAACATTGGAGCATGGTCAAATCCACTCCTTACTAGATTTTACAATTCCAACACTAGAAATAACTCCTATATTTTATCATTAACCAGTACCCTGTCTAGCCTTTTAAAAATATAAACTTCATCAACCCTGCCATTCCACCATGTAAACTTGTTTCCTTTGAAAGCACAATATTCTTAATAACATATGCTACTATAATAATTAAAGTCAACAATCTCATCCACTGTGCCTTGTAATCTACCAAACTTTTCCTCCTCACTTCTGATAACATTAAAATCACCCCCTACTAGCCAGGGGTGTTGCATGTTATTGGAAATTTTCCCCAAGGAATCCCACAACATTGGCCTTTCATTCTAACTATATTTTGCATATACTAAGGTAACAAACACCTCTACCCCAATAATTTGATTCTCCAACTTTACGGTAATTAGTTGTTCTTCATCTCTTACTATTTTAAAATCAATAAAGTTATCCATGAAAGCCCATATTTTACCAGAGAAATTCACCACTGCATGTTTTATTCCCAATCTTCTTTTATATTCCTCTATAAGATGACTCTCCTGAAAAGGTTCCATTAACCCTATAAATCCAAAATTTAACCTTCTATGCGTTGTAATCAATCTTATGAATGCTTTCTATGTGTTAACTGATCTGATATTCCAAATTAATGCATTCATTTTGATAATGACTTCAACATGTGACTCCTTGTTTGCATTTTGCTAGCACTAGTCTTTTTATTCTTCTTCTACCTTTTTCCATGCTTTTGATTCAAATATTGAGCTTGTTCTGGTGATAAATCCCCTTCCTTGGTGGCATTTTCAATATTATCTGCTAGATTCTCCTCATCCAAATTAGCATTCTTACTATTGACCATCTTTAAAATATTGCCTGCATCCACTGCAATTGGCACTACATCTTCCATTATCTGGTCTTTCTTGTCTATAGGATCATATTGGACTATAGCCAATTTTGTATTCTTACTCTTTTCCCCTTCATTTTGATTTTGCACCGCCTCCCCCTGATTGTGAATTTGACCTTGCTGAGATTCTTTCTTGTTTTCCTATACTTCTGTTGTTACTTCCCCTTTCTCTTCACTTTTTTCTCTGTTACTCTTTTTTTGTTGTTGATTGGAACTACTGTCTATCTGGTATCTTGTTTCACCTTTTCCAAAGCTTCTGTTCCCCATTCTTTGGTACTTTCATTCTGTTGCATGTTTGATGTTTCCTGTTGATCTTGATTCAAAGCATCAAATGAATTTGACATTTGAACATCATCAGTCTTTTCACCCATCTCCCCAACTATATGTCTATATCTATCTTTTTTGTACTTGTTGTTTCCTCGGTAGCCATTGGTTTATGTTGTTCTCTTGTGTTGTTGTTGTATGGACTTGTTCCTTATGATGTTCATTACTTTGTTCCTTCTCATTGCCATACTCATTTCCTCCTCTTTGTTCCTGGATCCTCTCATACATTTCTGAGTGAATTTTCCAACAGGAGTTTTCATCATGACCTTGCAAACAACATTCCTAGCAATATTTGTGCTTATGGTCATACTAAATAGTGATCCACTTTGATTTAATCTTTCCACTTGTATTATCTTCTTCATTGATCTTTACCCGTTGAGGTAACTTCGCCACAAAGTCCACCTCAATCTTGACTCTTGCACAGCTTGGCCTTGTGTGGTTTATTGTCATAATGTCCACCATTAAAGGCTTTCCAATTGCTGAAACAATTGAAAATACTGCTTCTTTGGCAAAAACGTTTGGTGGTAGGTCTAGCATGGAGATCCATGGAATACCTATTGTTCTTTCCATATCTGGTTCGAACCAAGGATCCCATTTGAGAGTCCTTATTTGCCAATACACATCATTGACCTTAATATGAATAGCTACTATCGATAACAAATTTACATAATCCTCTAGCCGATTCAATTTGATTAAATAAGTCTTGAATCTAATACCCCAATTCATGTACACAGTGATTCTGCCTAAGGTGGCCGACTTGTCTAATGGCTTGTCAACTGGTTGATAGCCTATCAGCCTAGTCGTCACCTTGATGACAGTTGGATATGCTGAGGTGAAATGGACATAACATCCCCCTCCGATGTCGGATTAAGGTAAAACTAGATGCATTAGAAATAAAACTCGGATACCTTTCATTTGATATACAGTAGGACATCTGAATCATTATATTCTAGGAGATACACTCATTTAAAGTTGACCCCTTGTAAAATCAGTTACTAAAACTCCATTGACAAAAGTGTTCTCAACTCGACTTTGCTCTAAGTGCTTCCTATGACAATGATTCGCATCGAAAGCACTTTATACACAAGGTGAATGGTCATGAAACTGAATTATGGATTGACATAATTACTTTGGAGCCTTTAAACATATGACGAATAGTTGGAAACTTATCTAGGAACTTGTGGGGTATTACAATATCTCCCCCTTGGAATTATTCGACCTCGAATAATAGGTAGGAACTTATTGAACAATTAGAAGTATGGAATGACGTAGACATGGCATGTCTACTAATGAAGGATATAGTTGATATGAAACATTTTAACTTTTATCATTGAACTGATTTCTGAGCTAACTTGACTTTATTAATGATAAGGAGCTAATTTATACAGAGAGTTTAGAACTCACTTGAAATGTTCATGATACAATCATACATATAGAACTACGAAGTGATAACTGATGCAATAAAATTCCAAGAGTTACTGAGGATGGAATAAATTATGTAACTTCTCATGAGAGATTATCACTCAACAAAGAACATGTAGGATTCAAAGGAAAAAGGGCTTCATAGCATCACCAAATACATTATGAAAGTACAAATCATGAGATAAAAAGACTT
This sequence comes from Capsicum baccatum var. pendulum, assembly GCA_030864225.1. Taxonomy (NCBI): domain Eukaryota; kingdom Viridiplantae; phylum Streptophyta; class Magnoliopsida; order Solanales; family Solanaceae; genus Capsicum; species Capsicum baccatum. The sequence goes on from CM061560.1 coordinate 168,529,316, forward strand.
AGGTCGTACAATGGGTATTACACAGTCTGAGCTGGAATATTTAAAAAACTAAGATCATTCACTAAACACTTATGAACGGAATCATGACTACATAGTTGAATCTGAAATATAAAGCCTGGCCTGAACTAACTTTGCAACTTACATGTATGCGAACAAATTACCTCATGGAATAGCCATATTCATGAAACTTTTGATAGTAAGACTAGATGGAAAGATGGAAAGATGGAAAACCATAGGAACTTGTCTGTCTGACTACTAACTTGAATTGCTAGCTATACAGACAGAATTATACTAAACGTTTTTACTCAACTGGAGTATTTCTTCAACACTATTTCTAAGAAGTTCTAATAATATTAAGGAGCAAAGAATTCTTAGGCATGACCTCAATGAAATATCTTAATAAGGAATCTCAATATGGCTGCAACACTATAATCATAGACTAAAGGCCTATAAAACATAAGCTAGGATAGAATCACTTTGTCTTAGGCAATACAACTAACTCTCAAGCTTAGCCACATTTCTAAAATACTCCATCAACTATACTTTTCCCCTTAAATACCATGCTCATTTGATTCACCTTACACTTCTAACACGAGTACATATAACTAATCTAGCCAAAATCTGAGTTGAACTACATGCTCTTACCATGTTCAAGCCTAACTCAAAATCACAAGGTACTACACATAACCCTAGTCTAAACCATGAATTCAATACCCCATGTGTTTTCATTGCTCTCATCTTAAGTATAATTCTTCTTACAACTTCAAAAACTAAATTCAACATCTTACTAGGAATTCACTAACGCACAATGCACCCATCCACTTATATATACCAACATCACATTCAAGCCTATCATTATAACCACACATGAAATTCTAGGCAAACAACCCACCAAAACATCTTTCCAATATTATCTAATACTTCTATCAATAACAACATCCATGCACTATCGCCAAGAAAACACACACAAATTATTTTTCTAACTTACCATGATGTATACCAAAAGCTTGGCCTCAATCATCCTTAAAACTTATAGCCTTAGATAAAACAAGCATGCAATAATCTTTCCTAACAAGAGTAATAAGAAACATTTACTCTCTCCCATCTAAATAATTATTCCTCACCACTATCATCTCCCTCTTAGATTAAAGCCAACCTTCTAAACTTATGGATCTATTTCATATCTCTAGGACTGAGCCATAATTTCTTAACTCTAATGTTCTACAAAGAAATGCTCAACTCACACGAATGAACTATATTTAAAATATAATAACTTTATCCTTGGACAATCCCTTCATATATACTATCCTTAACTTTCTTTATCTTTAATTATCATCGTGATAGACTTATACTCTCCCCCGCAAACATACCTACCTCAATAAACATATAACCTATATCACATTTCAAAACTTATATTTTTTCCTATACCACGAGAATAAAATTCATGCCAAAAGACTCAACTTCATCTATCCCTAAACCCTTAATATAGCTATAAAGAACACCATATAATACTTTACTATCCTTCTTCCCATTTAGCAACTCAAGGGTACTACTAACCATACACAACCTTTACAAATCTTGGAACATAATACAACCCTATAGCACCTAGAGTACACCTCTAAATCATACCTACAACATCATACTTAACTGCGGAAAATGAACTTAAACTCTTGTATACACTATCCTAGCCTACTAGATCACTTCCATATAGCTAGCATCACTAACCAAGCAATCATTTTTTCCAACTTGATGATCATCCACTATTCAAACTTAGTTTTTAGTTTTGGGCATAATTAAAAACACAACCTCACATACTATTCTCGCTTGAAAGCTATAAAGTAAACACCAAGAAACACTTCCACTAGAAACTCACAACAATAATAACCAATCATAATAATATGGTATATCTTATTAAAATTCGCTAGCAAATTTTCCTTCTACACATTACTACTATTTACCCATCTATACACCTAAATTACTTTCATAGTGATATGGCATGGAAACACGACACTTTCAATGCTTAAAACAGAGAATTTATGCATGAACTTAGGATGTTTTGTTAGATATGATGCACTTTGGTGTGAATTGCAGGTAAAACAGGCCAACAATAGTACTTGAATGAATAGATAAGAAAAAGACCTAAAAAGGACCAGCTTTGATCAGTATACGAGTCAACACCTAAGTCATAACAAACCAATACGACTCGTATGTTGAATCATAAGTATAACAGAACCAAAAGAAAAATTAAAGAACCAAATTTGAGGAAGATACAACTCTAGTATCTCCGCCATAAGGTAGGATACAAGTCATTTACAGAAGCCTTAAGTATAATAGAATCCAAGCTACTATCGAAGAATTAAAAAGTCAGAAGTATACGAGTTAGAAGTCTGAGTACAACTCTTATTGAGATGTCGTATGCAAACTAGTGATCAAGATCTAAAAAAACTAAAGTCCCATGTGGATACAGATGAAGAATCTGATTCGTACACATAGTTATGACTCATGAGCTGGAATTGTGAGCCGAGCAGAGAGTTGAAGCCATGGACAGACTCGATGCCGGACTAGTTATAATAAGGCAGGGTATGATTCATAAGCTAAGGATACAAGTGATGACCGAGTCATACCGACTGCCAACTTAACTTTACCTTTCCTATTTTTAATAGAAATTGATTGTTATTTTGAGATACTATAAAAACCCTAGGGTTTATCTTTTATTAGGTTAGATTCTATTATATTCTACAACATATTTTAACATACTTTACAATTGGTCTTAAGATTTTAGGGTTTTATTCAATTCAAGACTTTTGAGTTTATTCATCTTATTATTGTGTGATTGATTTTATGTATTCCTTATTGATAATCATGTTTTCTTGCACAAACATTAGTAGTTAATCTCCTTAGCTAGGGTTATGGGAACCCTAGCAGATTAACAACATAGCAAAAATGTGAAACACATCTGTTCTAGGGTTGTGCATGTATCCTAATTTTTCTCCATTAAAATTTATTTCAAGTACCTGTAACATCTTGAGCTAAAATCATATATTTTGCATTCTTTTGATAACTAAGAAAGCTTGTGATTGGGAAAAGAAGATTAGGACAATAATTTAGGATTTCTACCTCCATCTTATATTCCTTGCATTCCATCTTATCACTTTATCTGATAACCAAGGATTAAGTGAATTGGGGCCATATCAAGGGTCAACTAGGTGACATCCAACAACGATTATTAAGTCAAAAGGTGAGATTTATCTTCGTACTTAAAAGGTGGATGATAATACATAGCTTATAGGTTTTGCATACATAGCAACAGAACAGTGGATTGATCACTAGAAAACTATAGAGTTAAGAAGTCAGGAGGAACACAGACCTACCGTTCATCTCTGATTGATTACAACTCAAAGCCACTCAAAGAATTGGTTAGTCTTTGACATTGATAACTAAACACCCCCATTTTCTTTTTTGCACTGCTCAAGGATTAAATAAAAATAAGTAACTACTCACGTTTTCCCTATGGGATCGACCCTAACCTAGTTGGGTTATTAAATTTGTATCGGCCGCATTATACTTTTAACTGAGGTGTATTTTGGGCGACATCAAATTCTAGTGTTGTTGCCAGGGATAATGGTTTGAGAATTAATTGGAATTGGTAAAGATATTGACTTTTTACTTTTTTGTTTTTGATTTGGCATACACCGGTGTATGCCAAGCACTAGGAGTAGAGGCAATCCCTTACTACCTTTTGATCCAGAGCTAGAAAGGATCCTTTAAACAGCAAGAAAAATGTCAAGATAAGTTTGTGAAGGGGTGCAAGATCCCCCACCTATGGACCCAAATACAAAAATCTCATGTGATCTATTGGACATGCAAAATCTTATAGATAATCAGACACAATAATTATTGGAGCAAGAACGGAGAGAAGCCAAAAAGGCCAGACTAGTTGTTGAAGCTAAAGTAGCACAATGAGGTGGACTAGTTAAATTGAGACAGGTTGTTGATCATCGAGTTTAGAGGGGAAAAGATTCATATGTTCCAGCATATCAGCATTTATATCCATATGATGAGGATAATGAAGACATGGGCTATGGTGACCCTGCTAAGACAAGAGTTGTGGTTCCTCCTACATTAGCATCTAATGTGAAGTTCGATATTACTAGTGTTATGATCCAGTTATTGAATTTGAAAGGTGTATTTTTGGGAGCAGCTAAGGATGATGTGAACATTTACCTTACTTATTTTCATGGGATCTGCACAAATTATAACCTTCCAGGGGTTGATTAGGAAAAATTAAAATTATTGAGGTCGTTCCCATGTTCTCTAATTGGAGAGGTATCTATATGGCTAAGGGAACTACTAAAAGGATCTATCACAATATATAATGAGTTGAAGAAACAGTTTTTGAGTAGATTATTCCCTCTTGCATGGATGTTACAGCTGAAGGATGAAATTTATAATTTTAGATAATTGCATGCAGAATTGATGTATGAGGCATGGTTTAGATTTAAGAAAAAGTTGAAATTAGTTCCAAACCACATAATTAGATGATGTAATCTGCCAGAAATCTTCTATAGATTACTAAGTCATAGTTCAAGAGCCATGATAGATACTATCTATGGAGGTTCATTTATGTGTCTTCATTGGGATGTTATGCAGGAATTGGTTGATGATATTACCATCACCAATCGAGGATGGCATAGCAGAGATTTTGAATGGGGTAGTGGTACATATGCTCTTATAGATACAAACACATATGGAGCAAGAAATGATATGGTCGCACAAGAGGTAGCACGGCTTTGGACTGATATTGGTTTACTCACAAAATAATTCACTCCATTAAATTATGAGAAAGTAAATGCAATAGAATCATAGGGATCCGCACCTAAACCATATAAGATTCATATAAAGATGAGGCAAACTATCTTGATCATAGATTAGTGGATTGTTGAGTCCAAGGGCAAGGGAATCAAGGTTGGAACTATTATAATGATAGATACAAAGATAGGAATAGAGATAAAGATGGAGATTAGAGATGGAAGGATGATTATAAGGAGAAGCATGACAAGTATATTCCACCAGGAAACTAAGATACAGAGTCTAGAGTTAAGGACCTATTGTATAAGCTAATAAAAGGGAAAGAAATTCAAGAAAACTCTCTAACAGATATCAAAGAAGATCTATCTGGACTCAATCAAAAATTTTAATCACATGCCATAATAATTAGGCAATTGGAGCAACAGTTTGAGGCTGATGTAGGACACAGTAAATCAGAGGAAGCCTGGCACTCATCCAAGTAATACAGTAGTGAATCCTATAAATGACAGCCAAGGTCATACCATTACTACTCAAAGTGGTAAGTTTACTACTGGTCCACCTGTACCTACCATTGATGAGCAAACGTAGAATAATGATGAGCCAACTGGTATGGAAAGCAACAGTAAGCAGAGGATGGGAGATGGGAAGGCTATATGCCCTATATTAAAACCTATTCCAAGGACGCTTCCCCCTATCCATAGAGATTACAAAAGAGACAAGAAGAGGGTAAGTATCAAAAATTTCTATCCATGTTAAAAAAGTTGACAGTCAACATACCATTGGTTGAAGCATTGGAGCAGATGCCTGGATATGAAAAGTTCATGAAGGATGCGATCACGAAGAAAAGAGAAGTTAGTTGTGAATCGGTTGATAATGTCAATCATTATAGTGTTGTAGCCATTAGATCATCGACGGAGAAGAAGGGGGATCCTGGTGCAGTCACTATGCCTTCCACTATTGGATCTTTCCACTTTGCACGTGCTTTGTGTTATTTGAGTGCTAGTATTAACCTCATTCTATTTGCTATATTCAAGCATTTGGGGTTGGATGCTCCAAAACCCACCACTATGAGGCTATTCATGGTAGATAGAAGTGTGAAGAAGCTAGTCAGTATCCTTTATGATGTTCTAGTAAAAGTAGCTTCTTTTATTTTTCCTGATGACTTTGTTATTTTAGATTGTGAAGTGGACTTTCAAGTTTTAATTATTCTTAGTAGACCTTTTATGGCTATAGGTAGAATGTTGATTGATTTGGAGCATAGACATTTCATGTTGAGATTCAATGATGAACAGGTGATATTCGACTATGGAAATCCATGAAGCAACCTGATGAGTTGAGGGTGATATCTGTGATTAATGTGGATGATGAAGAAGCAGATTTATTCCATGATGTTGATACGGTGAATTTGTGGGATGATGGTTATGATGCAGTTTTTCCTATTGAAGAAATACTAGGTGTTGAAGCACTTGCAGTTGTGATCATGAATTTTGACTCTAAAAGTATAGAAGAATATGAGATTTTTGGTGCATTGCATGGTACTAGTTACAATTTAACACCAAATAAGCTTGATCTAGATTTAAAGAATAGAACAACTCTACTTGCTTGCCCATCTATTGAGGAGCCACTGATGTTAGTGTTAAAGGCTCTCCCATCTCACTTGCAATATGTATTCTTGGGGGCCAACAATACTTTGCCAGTCATTATTTTAGTGGACCTAAAACAATCAGAAGTGGAAGCATTGTTATCAGTCTTATAGAATTTCAAGAGGGTCATTAGATGGTCCATTACAGATATTAAGTACTCATAAAATTTAGCTTGAGCCGAATTATGTTCCATCTATTAAGAACCAGCACTACCTTAATCCTCATATGCAAGAGGTGGTTAAGAAGGAGAAAATCAAGTGGTTGGATGCTGGTTTGTTTTTTCCCCATTACTGATAGCAAATGGGTTAGCCTGATTCAATGCATTCTAAAGAAGGGTGGAATAACTATTCTAAATAACTGTTGTGCTAAATAAGAAGAATGAGATGGGGGATATGAGACCAATAACTAGATTGAGAGTTTGCATAAACTATAGGAAGCTAAATGCATGGACTCATAACGATTATTTTCTAATGTCGTTCATGGATTAGATGCTAGACAGGTTAGCAGGCATAGGATGGTATTATTTTCTTGATGGATACTCAGGTTATAATCAAATTAGTATTACACTAGAGGACCAAGAGAATACCACTTTTACATGTCCTTATGGGACCTTTGTATTCAAACGAATGCCATTTCGTCTTTGTAATGCCCCAGCTACATTTTAGAGATGTATGGTGTCCATTTTCTCTGATATGGTGGAAGACATTGTTGTGCGAGCCTATGCTAACATATTTAAAGCTTTTAACTCTAAATAATTGCAAGGTCTTGAGAAACTTTAGTTATTTTTTATTAGTTTACTTTGATTTTGCAGTAAATGTAGAGATGAAGGGGAATCACCAATAAAGAAAACAAAATGCCTGAAATCTAAAGCAAATAAAGGACTAAGTGTGGCTGAGGATATCCATGACAAGTTGTCAACCTTAAATAGAAGATGGAAGTTATAGAAAGTTTTGTGATGGCATCCATGACATGTCACCAAGATAGTGATATGCCGTCATCATCATCGTTAGCCTTAAGCAGCAAGAGCCAAAAATATAGAGGAGCTAACGACATCTGTGATAATCTATCAGACTCCTGATAAGCCGTCACTGATGTCATCATTTATTCCAAGAAAAACTTGAAACTTCTATTTTGTTTTCTTATTTAGGGTTAACTATTTAAAGCCTTGTTTTAGGATTTTCTAGAGAGATTGACTTATCATTTACTTATTGACAATAGATGATTTTCTCTCTCTCTCTCTCTAGAATAATATTTTGGGAGTTTTGTCTTATGAATCAATTCAAGTTATACTATTTGGATCTTCATCATAGTTGTAAGAGAATCTTCTCAATTATGAATTCAATTTGTGTACTTGTTTCTTGCATCATGAGTGGCTAAACCTCGTTAACCTGAATTATGGAATTTAGGGTTAGGTCATGAAGAGGTGCTAAATACTCAAGATTCAATAGGTGTTAGGATTTCTTGATAATTCTGAGATTTTAATTGATGTCTGTTGGTTGCAAAGAGTAGGCATACCTACTTTGATTTTCTTGAAAAAGAAATCATAAACAGTAGGAAGTGAATTATCAATAGGGACTCGAAAATACTTTGTTTAATAATCAATGATGTAACTAGGTTGATTAACCTAAGGTAAAATCTGGGCAGTGAATAGCGATTCCCTAAATCCAAGAGGATTAGGAAATTAGACGCTTAAATAGGTCGAGAGACATTTGTGCATATCATCGATAAAGATAGCTTGTTATCTAAACCACCGTAAGAATATTGAGTCACCTTTGGATCTTTCATGTACCGTAAGCCCTAGTGAACATAATTCTGGTTATTTTATAAAATCTTGGTTAAAAACATCAAAATCAAAGTATCGAACAATTATTTGTGAAACTTAAACTCCCATTTCAGGAGACGTTAAATTGTCAGTGAATTAAACCATAAGCAACTTGAGTTCACATCATATTCCCTGTGGGATTCGACCTCAACCTAGTTGTATTTTATATTGATAATGATCTCTTACACCGATTTAAGAGTGTAGTTTGAGTGCTATCAAAAATGGCGTCGTTGCCGGGGAATATGGTTGTAAATTAAAAGTTTGTGTGCGTTAATTGATTGTTAGTTTAGTTTCCTAGATTTATATTTATTTGTTGTTTCTGTTTATTGCAGGTTCTTTGTTATTTATGCCAAAAAAAAGTTCTAGAGAATCGTTATTACCAATTAATCTAAAACCTCAGCTGATTGTGAGAATGGTTGAATAATAAGAGACAAAAAGATTAGCCATTTTGGCCAGGGCTCAGGTGAACGTATAGAACCAGGATCAACAAGTACGTCAGCCAAACCATGATGATAAAGACATGGAGTGATGAGGAATTGTTGAATCCTCAAAACCCAAGGTGAGCTGAGCAAATTATTGCACCAGTGCAGCAAAATTTTGATAGAAACCATCCAGTCAGAGAAAGGTATGGTCAACAGCCTATCCATTACGAGGTTGCTAACGATGAAAAAGGAATGGATAGTGCAGGTGTAATGGGTGCTATCATGCCTCTACTGTTGGCACCTGGTGCAAAATTTAGCATAACAAGTACCATGATCCAACTCCTGAATCTAAAGGGGTTGTTTGGAGGCTTGCCTGGTGATGATTCGAACATGTACTTGGTGAACTTCATCACTATTTGCAAATCTTTTGATAATCTGGGAGTGAGTCAGAATGCGATCTGGTTGAGATTGTTTCCATTGTCTCTGTCTGGGGAGGCAACAATGTGGTTAAATAAGCTGGACCCAGATTCTATAACCAACTAGAGATAGTTGAAAGAGGAGTCCTAGAATGGTTCTTTCCACCCTCCAAGAGGGTACAGTTGAGGGACAAAATTAGTAACTTTTTTTAGGCAGCTCCCAATTGAAGCCTTGCATGAAACTCGGGAAAGATTCAAGAAAAACTGGTACAATGTCCTAACCACAACATGACACACTGCACTTGATGGAGACTTTGTATAGAGCTTTTAACTTTGTGACAAAACCAATTGTAGATAATGTTGTGGGTGGTTCATTCATTGACCTCTGTTTTCTAGAGGCTTCAGACATATTGAATAGAATGATCAAATTGTGTCGGGCCTGGCATACCAGGGATTCTGTGTAGTGAGCCCAACTATTTCTACTATTCTAACCGCATAGTAGCGCAGAAGGGATGAGCAGCGAGACCAAGATATGGCCCATTTAAAGATACAGATGGACTTGATGACCAAGCACTTTCTGTCAGGAAAGACTAAAAAAGTTAAGGCTGTGAAGTCTCAGTGCACTATTACTACTAAAGTAGATAAGGAGGCAAACTATGTGAGTAATCAAGGGGGTTTCCGAGGCAACAACTAAGGGAATCATGGTCGGAACTTTTATGACAAGCCCGATTATAAAGATAGGGAGCAAGGACACTAGAGAAGCAATAATGATAGGAGTGGTTTGTATGTTCCTCTTGGAAGTTGAGATACTGCACCTACTAGCTTTGGTAAGATGTCCATGGAGGATATAAAGGAAAAATTGCTGAAAGAAGTTGAGGCTACAAACTTAGGGGTAACTACTATGAAGAGTGAATTCTTTACCCTGATTCAGTTGGTAAGTTCACACTCTACTTCTATCAAGCAGTTGGAGCAGCAGATGAGCCAAATTTCTGCAATACTGAACCAAAGAAAAAGTGGTACTTTACCTAGTGATATGATTCAGAATTCACTGAATGATGGGTCATGTATGGTGATTACCACTAAGAGTGGTAAGATCTTACCTAGCCCTTCTATGGTCAACTCTGTAGATGATGAGGTAATTATTGATGAATCCAAAGAAAGTAATCCAGTGGACTCTAAGAAGCTGGATAGTTCTATTGACTCTTCAGAGAAGAAAAAGGAGAAGGAAGAGGAAGTGATGTTGAAAACTATACCTAGACCACCACCTCCCTTTCTTCAACAATTGATGAAGAAGGATGATGATGCAAATTTTAGCAAGTTCTTGGCAATGCTCAAGCAATTAAAAATTAATGTGCCTTTGGTTGAGTCACTTGAGCAAATGTCAGGCTACGCAAAGTTCATGAAAGACCTTGTAACCAAGAAATGGAAGGTTAGACATGAGGCAGAGGACAATCTTCTCCATTGTGGCACTATCTTTACAAGGTCTTTAGTGCAGAAAAAGACGGACCTAGGAGCATTTACTATCCCATGTACTATTGGCCCCCTGAAGTTCACAAAAGCACTATGCGATCTGGGAGCCAGTATAAATTTAATGCCACTGGATGTGTACAAGAAATTGGGTTTGGGGGATCCTACCCCAACAAATATGCAGTTGTTAATGGAAGATAAGTCTGTGAAAAAGCCTATGGGCATACTGCACAATGTTTTGGTAAAGGTAGTTGATTTTGTTATGCCTGCTGAATTTGTGGTCTTAGATTGTGAGGTGAATTTTGAAGTGCCTATCATCTTGGGTAGGCCATTGCTCGCAACTGGGAGAGTTCTGGTAGACATAGAGTTGAACGAGCTAAAGTTGAGGTTCAATGACAAAGAAGCCCGCTTCAAAATACACCCATCCATGATTCATCCAAAAGGTATGAGTGTTTTCTCAATTGTTGACGTCTTCTACAATGATGGTAAAATGGTATCAACTGGTTGTCTTGGCAAATCATGAGTAGTCAAGATAACTAAGTCGTACCGCGATAGTAAATTAGTCGCTATTAGGAGGCAACCCAAAGTTTTATGTTTAAGAAAGATTTTTTATTTTATAGTTTGGATTTAGTACAGAGAAGGTGGAAAAATGAGAAGGTCAGCTGAAAGGTCATGATAACATTCATGATAAGCTGTCACGACTGTGATAAGCTATCACAATTATCATCAGATAGGCCATGCATGAGGCATTCTCTATTAAGGGAGACAACGATCGTGATAGTTTATCACACTCGTGACAAGCCGTCATAAATCATCGTCAGCCCAAAACCTTAAAAGCTAAATTTTGGGCCCATTTTAAAGAAGATCTGACCCAGCCCAGCTGTGAAACCTTTTCAAATTTTCACTAGTTTTATTTCTTTTTCTTTAGTTTATTTCTTTCCTTAGTTAGATTATTTCCTACTCTTTTCAAAACACTCTAATAAAACAAGGGAACTTGTGTGTGGGTTTGAGCTTCACAATCAATAAATTCTTCCTACTTCCAACTTCATACTTCCTCTTGTGCGTGTAATCAGATTAAGAGCTCCCATTAGGTATAATCTAACTTTAACTCTTCTCTTCTTGTGGTAAGTGTTAGACAGATGATAGCCCAAGTCCCCAAGATTCTTGAACCAAGTTCAACTTAGAAAGGAGCTAAAATTGCACCTAGGGTTTGCTGTACAGGCCCAAGGTTTAAAAAGACAACTCACTAATCGAAATTCAAGTGGATTTTGAGCAATAATGGGGACCAAAAATTGAGGTAAAATCAAAAGTGGGTTCTAATAAGAGCTGATCACATCCATGATAGGCTATCACAATTGTGACGGCTTATTAGGAATGTCGTCAAAAGCTGACAAGAATAAAGTGGTTTCTATTTAGAGATGACGATAATTGTGATAGGCTATCACAATTGTGACGGTTTATCAGGAATGTTGTCACAAGTTGTAAAAATTTTGAAGGTTCTATCTAAGGTTGACGATAATTATGATAAGTTGTCACAGTCGTGATGGCTTATCAAGAATTTTTATCACACCTGGAACTTGAAGCATGAATAAGCTAAAATAATTAACGTGTTTGTGTTTATGCTCTGTGGACTAACCAATGGTTTTTCTACTGATATAGAAACATTATAATGGCACCAAAAAGAAATAGCCCTATAGCACCAAAAAAAGAGACCAAAAAAAGTGTACGTCGTAAGCTCATCGATGAGGAATCTGATTACGAGGAGGAGGAAACCCTGCTCAAGAAGCAAAAGAAGAAGCAAAGTCTAAAGAAACCTTCACCACCTCCACCCATTGAAGTGGAGGATAGTGATGACACTGAACAAACGACAGCTTCTGAGCAGGAGGTATCTAAACATTTGGAACATGAACAGCATGAGTATGAACATGCTGAATTTGAAGAAGAGAAATAGAACGGGTTTGAGGAGTCTGAGTCTGAAGGAACAGTATCTGGATCCCCATTCACTGAAAAACAAGATGATAAAGAGTCTCCAGTTTAGGGAACACTTATCAAATGTAAGAACCCCAAAGTTCAAGATAATGCTAGGTGGAAAATTCCCAGGGGCAGAGAGTATTTTCATCGTTGGGCTTCGCAAAACTGATAAAAGGAGTGCTAAGAGGCCAATTTAAAAACAAAATATGATTATCACCAGAGGTTTGAGCAGGTACCCTGAAGTGGAATAGAAATTCTAAGAGTATGGCTTGGGACGGACCACAAAGAAGGAGGTTCATTTTACCCTGCACTGGTTTGGGAGTTCTACGCGAACTACAAGGCTTAATTGGAAAACATGTACAGGCCAGGCGAAAGAGTAGCAGACCGGCCCCTGTTGGATAGAGTGTAGGTGAGAGGCATAAGGGTTGATGTCTCAATCAAAACCATCAATAGGTTCTTGCATGGTCCAAACATCACTCCTTAGGACACCGCACCATCAGTCTATGCTAGGATTATAAATCAGGAGAAACAACGTCCGTGGTTGGCAAATATCATAGCTGACGGAGATCCAACATGGGTAACAAACCCAAATGAAAGAATCTGCAAGTCCTCTTTGACTCAAGAGGCAAAGTTTTAGTGGGGTATAGTTCATGTCTGGCTGATGCCCACTGGTGGAGATAACATTTTGGGTGATAATCAAGTTATTCTAGTGGCGAGCATGGTGCAGAACCTTCCCCTAAATTTTGGGGAAATCATAACTGATGAGATGAAGATTAGAATATCGAGAACCGACACTACTTACCTTTTTTCTTGTCTTATCACAGAGTTATGCCGAGCTGCTAATGTCCCAAAGATTGCAAGGGTTGATGATGTCATTCCTGCTCTAAAGACTCATAACCACATACGGTTTGATAAAAATTAGGCAAGATTGAGACTTGATAGAGGTGCAGAGGTAGCAGCAAACCCTCCAGTTATAGATGCTGGTGCAGCACCTCGTGTGGAAGTGCAAGATTCAGAAACTAGGAAACCAACTTCTTTAGCATAGGTAGGTTCAGTTCCTGAGGAGGTTCCACACCCCTCAGTTTCTACAGAAGTAGCAGGGTTTACATTTCATCTAGTTGATATCAGAAAAGTGGCTAAGCAAGCCAAGTGGTGTGAGGCACAGCTATATGCTTTTGCCAAACAGTTTGCTGCTACAGTGGATAAGAGAATCAAGGCTGCCCTTGAGCCTTTTATGACTTTTCCTAAGCGGGTTGCAAATTTAGAGAACCAATTTGATACACGTGCAAGAGAACTAATATGAGCTGATCTTTCTAAATTTAGAGAGGCATTAGATAAGGTAAAGATAGATGTTGGGGTATTACAGCAGCACCAGTTTATGATGCCAAGGTCTAGCCATGCATGAATCTGAGGAAGACATCCCAATGCTTGACCTCACTAAATATTCCCCAAAGAAAAAAAATAAAAAGGGGGAAAGAATGGCAAAGATAAAAGAGAAAGGCTCGACAGTGATGAAGAGCGAAAAGCAGAGAAGAGAGAAAGAAAAAAAAGGAGAAGAAGGAGCTGCAAATGGCATAAATTGAGTCATTAGTTGATAATGAGAAATGGGAGGCGGTCATCTAAGTGAAGGATGCAAGTGCCTCATCTAGCAGGGCTCCAGCTACTATAAAGCCAGATGGTCCCAATGGAGAGAAGACAGTAGAGGATGTAGTAGCAGGGTCGGAGACCCAGGATCTATGTGCTTGATTGCCTTAAGGTATACCCTAACCCTTAGAGTAATTTATTTTTTATTTTAGGTTGAGGGTGTAGGGTAGGTTGTTGTTGTAGCATATTTTGTAGATAATTAGTAGTAATACAAGTACTTGAGGCAGTTAGCATGTTTTGTGATTTTTGAGTACCTCTCCAGTGGTCTGATATATTGTATACTATCTGAATTGCAACCATTTGTGACCACTGTACATCTTTTTGTGGCATTAGTCTGGCAACTGAATAACCTTTGTTAAACAAGTACATGAATCGGATCAGTAGTGATATACAAGATACTTGTGTGCCATGTGTGTGTAAAGTCTTACTCAGTTCCCGTTGTGTGTTGAATCTAGAACTTGCTCAATTAGTCTTTCAATGGTCATAGGATAGGAGTTAGGAAAGGATTATAGGACGTGTTTGATTTTAGCCCATTTAAGCCTAAATGAGCTTCCCAATGTGAAGAATATCTCTTGATCCCATTTTGAGCCTAATTAGCTTATTTTTTTCTTTGTCAACTCTCACATTCCTATTCATATCACAATGAACCTATTTTGGCCCTGGTCCTCCGTGGATACTGTGCAAGTTGACTTAGGAAAACAACCTAAGTTGAGGGTGGCTATCATAAGGGTGCGTGATGAAAAATAAGTATGAAGAGAGGAAGAATAAGAGAAATGAATAAAAAGTTTAGGTGCAGTGAAAAAGGAATAAGAAAAAAAGAAGCTGTGTAAAAGATGATGAAAAGATAATCGGATAAATGAAAAGGCCACATCCATCTTGAGCATGTGTGATAAATAAAAGAGAGGAAGAAAAGAAGGTTAAGAGTTGAAACCCCGAGAGTTTAGTGTAGTGTTAAGGAGGCTTAGTCACTCTAAAATACCCATGAATATCATACCAGCCCCTGGCCTACGTTACAAGCTTAAGAAAATCCCTATAGTGATCCTAACTGACCTTTCTGAAGACTTGGGTACTGACTATAAGGGCAAGCCTATGGCATTTGACATGCAATGTTTGGAACTTCATTTTGAGAGTGAGTCTTGTGTTTATCCCTGTGTTTATACACATGAATTCGGATACGAGTGAAAAAGGGATTTCTTTGTTGTGAAGGCATACTAGGTATGTTGCTAATCACTGACTTACTCAGATAGTGTGATTTGGGTATAAGCTTGGTTCTTATTATTGAGTTTTTGCCATATCTTGATCCTTGTGAGTTGCATGGCTGTTTTCACTGATAGACGCAGTTGCTCTTAATTTGACTAATCGTGGAGATGGTGAATATAGTCTGAACTGATATGAGTAATGAGCTGCCAAATTGTACTTTGTATACTCTTAATTATGATATGGTTACTTGAGGACAAGCAATTGTTTAAGTTGAGGGTGTTGATGTCCGAGCTTATGCTAACATATTTGAAGCTTTTAACTCTAAATAATTGCAACGTCTTGAGCAACTTTAGTTATTTCTTATTAGGTTACTTTGATTTTGCAGTAAATGTAGAGATGAAGGGGAATCACCAATAAAGGAAGCAAAAATCCTAAAATCAACAGCCAATTAAGGACTAAGTGTGGCTGGCGATATCCATGATGCGTTGTCAGCCTGGTGATAAGCTGTCAAGGATGTCGTAAGCCTTAAACAGAAGATGGAAGTTGTAGAAAGTTTTGTGATGATATCCATGACACGTCGTCAAGATGGTGATAGGCCGTTATCGTCTTCGTCATCCTTGATCAGCAAGAGCCAAAAATACAGAGGAGCTGATGATATCCGTGATAAGCCATTAGACTACTGATAAGCCTTCACTGATGTCATCATTTATTCCAAGAAAAAACTTAAAATTCTATTTTGTTTCCTTATTTAGGGTTAACTATTTAAAGCGTAATTTTAGGGTTTTCTAGAGAGATTGACTTATCATTGACTTATTGGCAACAAATGATTTTTCTCTCTCTCTGTCTCTCTAGACCAATATTTTGGGAGTTTTGACTTGTGAATAAATTCAAGTTATACTATTGGATCTTCATCATAGTTGTAAGATAATCTTTTCAATTATGAATTCAATTTGTGTACTTGTTTCTTGCATCATGAGTGGCTAAACCTCATTAACCTAAATTATGGGATCTAGGGTTACCTCATGAAGAGGTGCTAAGTACTCAAGATTCAATAGGTGTTAGGATTTCTTAATAATTCTGAGATTTTAATTAATGTCTGTTGGTTGCAAATAACCGGCATACCTACTTTGATTTTCTTGAGAAAGAAATCACAAACAGTAGGAAGTGAATTATCAACAGGGACTCGAAAATACTTTGTTTAATAATCAGTGATATAACTAGGTTGATTAACCTGGGGTAAAATCTGGGCAGTGAATAGAGATTCCCTAAGTCCGAGAGGATTAGGAAATTAGACGCTTAAATAGGTTGAGAGACATTTGAGCATATCATCGATAAAGATAGCTTGTTATCCAAACCACTATGAGAATCTTGAGTCACCTTTGTCATCTGTCATGTACCGTAAGCCCTAGCAAACATAATTCTAGTTATTTCATAAAATCTTGGTTATAAACATCAAAATCAAAGTGTTAAACAATTATTTGGGAAACTTAAACCCCCATTTCAGGAGACGTTAAACTATCAGTGAATTAAACCGTAATCAACTTGAGTTCACATCATATTCCCTATGGAATTTGACCCCAACCTAGTTGGGTTTTATATTGACAACGATCGCTTACACCCATTCAAGAGTGTAGTTTGAGCATTATCAGACACCAATGAAGTTCTTAAGGATGAATTTTTGGTGGTGGGTGACTCCTTTGATGATTGTCTTATTCACTTGGAAAAGGATCTACAAAGATGTGAAAAATGCAACTTGGTACTCAATTGGGAGAAGTTCTATTTCATGGTTAAAGAAGGAATTGTACTTAGGCACAAGATTTTGAAGAGAGGCATAGAGGTTGATTGAGCAAAGCTTGAGGTGATTGAGAAATTACCTTATCCAATTTCTTAGAAGGGAATTAGAAGTTTTCTTGGTCATATAGGTTTTTATAGAAGATTTATCAAGGATTTCTCAAAGATTTCAAGTCCTCTTTGCAAACTTCTTGAGAAGGAGGCAAAATTTAATTTTGATGATGCATGCATGAAGTGTTTTGAAAGCCTTAAAGAGAAGTTGGTGACTGCTCCAATCATTGTTCTCCTGATTGGTCTTCACCTTTTAAGATTATGTGTGATGCTAGCGGAATGGCCTTAGGGGTTGTACTAGGCCAACGAAAAGAAAATATCCATCATCCCATCTACTATGCTAGTAAGGAACTAAATCTTGCTAAAAAGAATTATACTGTCACGGAGCAAGAATTATTGGCTGTGGTTTTTTCCTTTGAAAATCTTAGATCTTACTTGATTGGGAACAAGGTGATAGTACACATTGATCATGCATAATTGCGATACCTAATGGCTAAGAAGTATGCAAAGCCAAGGCTGATTCGATCGGTGTTGTTGTTGCAAGAATTTAAATTTGAAGTGAAGGGCAGAAAGGCCAGAGACAATCAAGTTGCAGATCACTTTTCTAGACTAGAAGAGGAAGATATGCAGAAGGTTGCTACTAAAGTGGAGATTGATGATAGTTTCCCAAGCGAGTAAATATTAGCAGCCTCCTAAGATCTTATTCCATGGTTTGTAGACTTTTCAAACTACCTTGCCAGCGATCTAGTTCCAAAAGATCTTTCATATCAGAAAAGATGGAAATTCATGCATGAGATAAGAAATTTTTTCTGGGATGAACTTTATCTTTTGAAAATTTGTGCAGATGGAATCATTCATAAGTGCATACATGAGGAGGAGATGATGAACATACTTGAGGCTTGTCATTCATCGCCAGTTGGGTGTCGACATGGAGGGGCCCACACAGCTCATAAGATCATACAATGGGGCAACTATTGGCAGATAATATACAAAGATGCTCATAACTATACAGCTACTTGTAATCAATGCCAACAACAAGGTACTATTTCTAGAAGACATGAATTACCTATGAATCCTGTTCTTGAATTAGAAGTGTTTGATGTACGGGGCATAGATTTCATGGTACCTTTTGTGAGTTCGGGTGGCATGAAGTACATACTTATGGCTATTAACTATGTTTCGAAGTAGGTGAAAGCAATCGCGCATCCCAATAATAAAGCAGGGCGTGTCACGATATTTTGAGAAAGAATATATTTTCACAATTTTGTATTCCACATGCTATTATTAGTGATGGAGGGTCACATTTTTGCAATTATCTATTCAAGAGTCTGCTTGACAAATATGGTATGAATCACAAGGTGGAAACACCTTATCGTCCTCAGACTGGTGGACAAGTCGAAGTATCCAATAGAAAAATCAAGTCCATATTGGCAAAGAATGCCAATGCCAATAGAACTGATTAAGCCAAGAAGTAAGATGATGCATAATGGGTTTACCGTACATCTTACAAAACCCCCCCATAGGTACTTCACCTTATTAGCTTATGTATGGAAAGGCTTTCCATTTACCAATTGAGCTTGAACATAAGGCACTATGGCCATTGAAGAAGCTACATTTAGAGTGGAAGGATGCATCTAAGTCAAGATTGAATAACATCAATGAGTTTGGTGAATTCTGACTTCGGGCTTATAAAATTTCAAAAATTTAGAAAGAGAAGATGAAGCTGTATCACGACAGAAAAATCAAGAAGAGGGTATTTGAGAAAGGAGACCAAGTTCTACTATATAAATCTAGGCTTCACTTATTTCCTGGAAAGTTGAGATCTAGATGGCATAGTCCATTCACAGTTTAAAAGTCTATCCCTGTGGTGCTTTGGAACTACAGATGGATGGTGGACAACCATTCAAGGTAAATATTCATAGAGTAAAGCACTATTTGGGAAATACAGAAGAGGTGAAAGATATCATTGTTATTGACCTTGATAAAGTCTAAGTAGTCAAGACAATTCTGTCATGTCGCAACATTAAATCAAGAACTACATGGGAGGTAACACACGAGGCTAGTTGGTGAAACCTGAGTATCCAACTTAGCCATGTCGTACTGCGACATTAAATCAAGCATTGTGTGGGAGGCAACCCATGTTTTTATACTTATTTCTTTTATATGATAATGTGTTTGTTCAATGTGTAAGACTAAAAGAGTGTAGATATATATCCTAAGGAGTTATAAAGGCCTCATATGGACTCTTCACGAGCTATATCTATATGGTATGACTCATGGGTAGGATTCGTAATGACCTGGGAGAGGAATCAAAATTAGAAATTAAGTTCTGGAATGCTTACGATTCTTGGTACGAGTTGTAGTCTTTGGTTACAGATCGTGACTAGGAGTCGTACCCACTCTAGAACCAAGGTAAGAATTATAGGCCATATGAGTCAAGGAAATAACCCATAAGCCTAGGTATAAGTTGTACCTATAATTCATACCCTGGCTTACTAGGTCAGTCCTCGGGTTGACCCAATCCAAAATTAAAAAAAAAAGAAAAGTGTTGACCCGATATGACACCCGAGGCTTCTCACTCATACCCACACCATTTTCTTCAAAATTTTCAACTCAAATCCTAAAGACTAACTTGTTTTTGACTGAATCTAACTACAAACAACTTTAATTTCTCGAGTTGGTGTGATTTTTAACTTGAATTTAAAGGCTTTTGATATCCAAAATAGGAACCCTCTATTATACACATACCAAGTAAGTTCTCGACTCTATTTTTTCTATATTGTAAGTTGTAATGTGTAGTATGAGGTATTGACAACTTGGTTTAAGTGAAGGTTCTTCAAATATTGATTGTTGGTACCCTATATTTGGATTTGGATTTTAAAAAGGGAGAATAGGGATGAACTAGGGTTTGTACTTGGGATTTTTTGTGTTTATGTGTTTTGAAATATTGGATATAGCTAAATATAGTAATGGGTAGATTGGGAATTTCATCGGAGTCAAACTTTGAAAGTTGGAATTCTATGTCGTAGTGGATACGAGACTCCTTACGACTCATACCCACCGTTATGGGAGTCGTAATAAGACTCATACCCATTGATAACATGGAAATCTGACAAATTTATAGTTCTAGAATAGATACAACTCAACCTTATGAGTCGTATCCAGTTCTAGAATAGATACAACTCAACCTTATGAGTCGTATCCAGACCTTACGACTCATACATATATATTGTACCCAACTGGGAAGAAAATAGATTGAACAAAAGTTTCTGACCAGCTTACAACTGTTGGTCATGAGTCGTAACCAGCCGGTATGACTGGTGAGGATGAGTTGTAAGCTGGATGATAATGCATTGTTCGGGTTACGACTCAGGTATACTAGTCGTACCAAGTGGTTACGAATGGTAACCACCACTCGTACTCAACTAAACTAAGGCATATTGAACTTTTATTTTCAATTTTGCTTTTCTTTTCTTTTCTTAGTAACTAACTTTAGTATATTTATAGGAAAAATGCCGCCAAAGCATGCAGCTTCTTCTAAAACTGTGGCAAAGAAAGGAAATAAACAAAAGTCAGTAGAAAGTGAAGAAACCAGTGAATCCGTAAGCTGGACTGAAAGTAGAAGAGAGAAGTATACTGGGACATCTCCCGATAAATATGCACGAAAAACAAAGGCAGTAGCTAAAGCTAAGGGGAAGAAAGTCTTTCCTCAAAATTCTGATACTCCACCACCGAAAGGACCAAGAAGAAAGAATGAGACTGTCTCTCCTCCGCATACACCAGTACCAAGTGACGACTATGATAATGAGACTGAGTCTAATTCAGCCGAGGAGACTGCAGAGGAAAGACATGGTACCGATGTGGATGTACCACTAATCGCAAGATAGGACCCCCCATTAGCATTAGCCCCTGCTCCAGTGCCAGTCGTTGAACGATGGGGGTACCCCAACATGCAGGCAATATTTACCTTAGGCTTTCTAAGCTACCAAATAAAAATATTAAGAGAGTATTATATGAGAAGTGGAGAATGATGACTATATGGATGGATAAAGTGCCTGAGTTTTCTGAATATTTTAGACAATATGGTTTTGACTGGATGATAAGAGCACAGGGTATATAAAGTGAGGTGCTTGTTTGGGAATTTTATACAGCTTACAAGGGTGAGTTGATGAGGTAATATCCACAGGACTATGGCAAGGAGGCAAACCTATCACCTTCCTGATTATTAGAGGTGTTCGTGTCGACCTTTCTCCCCAGACTATCAAGAGATTTCTGTATGGGCAAGCATATCAGGTTTCGGCTAACATAGCTGAGATAGACTACAAAATAGTAGAGATAAAGAAGATCACCAATCGAACTTTAGGTACAAATGAAAAAATAGTGATGTTCCAATGGATAGCTGAAAGGATTACTGCATATAGCGAGCATGCCACTTGGGTTGCATGTGGTATTGGGGATTCACAACAAATTAAGAAGATTCCCCTTACTTTTAAAGGTAAGTCATGGTGAACTATAGATCGTAACAGGATATGTATGACTACAGGTGATGATAACCTGGACCCGTTCTAGGTTGCAATGATAGCTAGTGTTACACGCAGATTTGCATTTGATGCTGGTCAGTTCTTGGCTCAAGAGTTGAAAGACAGGGTTATTGCAGAGCAAAAAGCATTGCTAACATACCCCTGCATGATTACGTAGATATGTTTAGCTGCGGGGGTAGTAGAGATTTCGAGAATTGATGAGATGATAAAAGCCTATTAAAATTTTGATATCGGTCTTATTCGCGATACAGCCAACCCACTGGTCGTACCTATGAGATAGGTAGTAGAGGCTATGATGGGAGTTTTCTTGTAAGATGATCATACAGATATTGTTGCTACTGCTGAGGTAACTGAGTAAGGTACGCAAGCTGACATTGTACCCACAGATAGAGCAAGTACTTCTGGTGCTCCATCACCAGTTTAGTCTGTGCCACCTAGGCTAAGAGGCATACCCATAGTGTTAGGATGATTTCACAGGCTGCATGGACAGAGGTGATGACTCAGTTGGCTACACTTACTGCAAAACTCAACAATATAGAAGGTGGGGTATAGAGTTGGATGAAATGGTAGTTGGAGGTATAGGATAGGCACGTACAGGACTGCCTTGATCCATTGAGTCGAGGATTATTCGATAGTTAGTAAGTGGGAAGACACTCGATGTTGCTGCTATTCGAGCAGAGATTGTTGATATAAAGGGTCTGGTTGTTGAGTTGACCGAGAGGCCGGTGATTGCTGAGCCTATTATAAAGACTGTGATTCCTACAGTCGAGGTGTCGTATATTTAGGTAGTCCCAGTGGATGAGTGGACTATGCAGACTGAGATAGAAAGACCAGAAAAGAAGATAAAGAACAAAAAAAAGAAAGAAAACAAAAGAGGCAAGAGCTACCAAGAAGGCCAGGCATCATAGAAGCCAAGATTGATAGGGCCAAGAGATGTCTAGTGGATCTGGTGAATTGTGAGACCCATATCCTAATGCTGAGGAGGGCGATGTTGTTCCCCTAGCTGTTATTGATCTGGTCCCGATTGGGATAGTTAATGATGAGAGTGGGACTCGATATAAGGGTCCACATACGGATGTTGATGCTCCAATGCCTTGAGCAGCTAGGTATGACCTTTTTTCCTTACTCTATCTTATTTTTATAGAATTGCGAATAGTGCAATGCTCTTAAGTTGGGGATGGGGTACCAAAAATTTTGGGAGCAGTTTGAAAAATTTTAAGATATAGCTAAAACTGAAAATCTGTTATTACTTGTAGGTGTAACATAGGTAGCTAAGATAGGTAGTAGATTAGAGCGCCTATGGCAGCAGATATAATGATTTTAATACTATGATTTTTATGTATTTAGAAATTATGGGTTGTATTTAAAGATTTTGATACTGATTTTGATTTTGGTGATCGAGTTTAACATTACTGATTATTGTGAATTTTTGTGCTGATTTTTGTTAGAAGTAGTGTAAACTGTGTTGAATATTTGAAAATGTTTCTCTCGCCATGTTCAAGCCTAACTCAAAATGACAAGGTACTACACATAACACCATAACACTAGTCTAAACCATGAATTAAATATCCGATGTGTTTTCATAGCTCTCATCTTAAGAATAATTTTTCTTACCACTTCAAAAACAAAATTCAACCTCTAACTAGGAATTCACTAACGCACAATGCACCCATCCACTTATATACCGATATGACATTCAATCCTATCATTATAACCAAACATGAACTTCTAGGCAAACAACCCACCAAAGAATCTTTTCCATATTATCTAATATTTCTATCAATAATAACTTTCATGCACTATCCCTAAGAAAACACACAAGAATTATTTTTTCCAACTTACCAGGACGTTACCAAAAGCTTGACCTCAATCATCCTTAAAACTTATAGCCTTAGATAAAACAATCATGCAACAATCTTTCCCAACAAGAAATATTTACTCTCTCCCATCTAAACAGTTGTTCATCACCACTATCATCTCCCTCTTAGATTAACGTCAACCTTCTAAACTTATGGATCTACTTTATATCTCTAGGATTGAGCCATAACTTATTCACTCTAATGCTCTACAGAGAAAGGCTAAACTCACGCTAATGAACTATATTTAAAACATACTAACTTCATTCTTGGACAATCCCTTCAAATATACCATCCTTAACTTTCTCTATCTTCAATTATCATCGTGATAGACTTACACTCTCCCCCGCAATTATACCTGCCTCAATAAACACAAAACCTGTATCACATTTCAAAACTTATATTTTTCCCTAAACCACGAGAATAAAAATTATGCCAAAAGATGTAACATCATCTATCCCTAAACCCTTAACATAGAAATTAAGAATACCATATACTATTTAACTAGCCTTCTTTCTGTTTAGCAACTCAAGGGTGCTACCAACCACACACAACCTTCACTAATCTTGGAACATAATGCAACCCTATATCACCTTGAGTACACTTCTAAATCATACCTACAATATCTTACTTAACTGTGAAAAATGAACTTAAACTCTTGTATACACTGTCCTAGCCTACTAGATCACTTCCACATAACTACCATCACTAACCAAGCAATCATTATTTCTACCTTGATGATCATCCACTATTAAAACTTAGTGTCTAGTGTTG
This sequence comes from Capsicum baccatum var. pendulum, assembly GCA_030864225.1. NCBI lineage: Eukaryota > Viridiplantae > Streptophyta > Magnoliopsida > Solanales > Solanaceae > Capsicum > Capsicum baccatum. Next base: position 168,553,723 of record CM061560.1, read on the forward strand.
GGCATGATTAAAAACACAACCTCACATACTATTCTCGGTTGAAAGCTATAAAGTAAACACCAAGAAACACTAGTCCACTAGAACCTCACAACAACAATAATCAATCATAATAATATGGTAAATCTTATTAAAATCTACTAGCAAATCCTCCTTCGACACATTACTACTATTTACCTATCTATACACCTATATTACTTTCACAGTGATGTGGCATAGAAACACGATACTTTCGATACTTTAAACAATGAATTTATGCATGAACTTAGGGTGTTTTCTTAGATATGATGCAATTTGGTGTGATTTGCAGGTAATACAGGTCAACTACAGTACTTGTATGAAAAGAGAAGAAAAAAATGTGAAAAAAACCAACTTTGATCAGTATTCAAGTCAGCACCAAAGTCGTAACAAACAAATACAACTCGTATGTTGAATCATAAGTACAACAGAACCAAAAGAGAAATTGAAGAACCAAATCTGAGGAAGATACGACTCAGGTATCTCAGTTGTAAGGTATTATACAAGTTATATACGGAAGCCATAAGCTTATCATAATACAAGCTACTATCCTGGAATCGAAGTGTCAGAAGTATACGAGTTGGAAGTCTGAGTACGACTCTTATCAAGATGTCGTATGCAAACCAGTGATCAAGATCTAAAAAGACTAAAGTCCCAGATGGATACGAATGATGAATTTGAGTCGTACACATGGTTACGACTCATGAGCTGGAATCGTGACCTAATTAGAGAGTTGAATCCATGGGCAGACTAGATGTTGGACTGGTTACGACAAGGCAGGGTACACTCGTAAGCTAATGATACAAGTGACGATCGAGTCGTACTGACTGCCAACTTAACTTTACTTTCCCATTTTTAGTAGGAATTTACTCTTATTTTGAGATACTATAAAAACCCTAGGGTTTATGCTTTATTAGGTTAGCTTTTATTACATTCTACAACATACTTTAACATACTTTACAATTATTCTTGAGATTTTAGTGTTTTATTCAATTCAAGACTTTGGAGTTTATTCATCTTATTATTGTGCGATTGATTTTATGTATTCTTTATTGATAATCATGGTTTCTTGCACAAACATGAGCGGCTAATCTCTTTAGCTAGGGTTGTGGAAACCCTGGCAGATTAGCAATGTAGCAAAAGTGTGAAACACTTCTGTTCTAGGGTTATGCATGTATTCTAATCCTTCTTCATTACAACTAATTTCAAGTACCTTCAGCATCTTGAGATAAATGCATGTATTCAAATTCTTTCGATAACCAAGAAAGCTTGTGATTGGGAAAAGAAGATTAGGACAGTAATTTGAGATTTCAACCTCCATCTTATAACCCCGCATTCTATCATATCACTTCATATAATAACCAAGTATCAAGTGAACTAGGGTCATATCAAGGGGAAGCTAGGTGACATCTGACGACGATAACCAAGTCAAATGGTGAGATTTATCTTCGCACTCAAAAGGTAGTTGATAATACATAGCTTGTCGGCTTTACATGCATAGCAATAGAATAGTGGGTTGATCACTAGAAATCTACAGAGTTGAGATATCAGGGCGGACACAGGCCTAGCATTCATCTCTAATTGATTAAAATTCAAAAGCACTCAAAGAATTTGTTACTTTTTGATATTGATAACAGCCCCCTTCCCCATTTACTTTTCTGCATTGCTCAAGTATTAAATCAAAACAAGCAACTACTCATATTTTCCCTGTGGGATTGACCCCAACCTAGTTGGATTATTGTATTTGCATCGATTGAATTATTTACCTGATGAGCTGTACTTTATGCAACATTACACAACTCTATAAGTTTCAACTAAACTCCCTTTTTTTTGCAACCTCACGGGAAACATAAATTGATAATACTCAACCACCAAATAATTTCATTAATAAGTTATACTTTTCTAACATAATAAATACCATCAATAAATTTTTTCCAATTTTCAAGCAAACAACAATTCACCTTAACTAATAACTCCTTCTCTACCATCCAGCAAAGAACCTGTACCATATCCATTACCCCTAAGCTAACACATAAGGACATATCACTTTACTACTAACTTGATTGTATGTCAAAGTTTATCTATATACATACGATCAATCACCATTACCACCTTTCTTGTCACTACACTTCTAAACCCATACTTACAACTATAAGAAGGTTCTACTACTTATGAATCATAACACACAATGTGATAATATCTCTCAAATTCAAACTCTATTTAACAACCTAGATTTATACTATCTCCTCATATAAGCACAATCTGGATAAAAGGGTTAATGAGGAATATGTATACATAATATATTATGTCTTAACATCACAACTCTATAGATGAGGACATAAGATTTCAACTTAAGGGACTTATAACATAATAGCAAGCTCATCTCAAGCCCATTGTATGATTTATGAAGTTACTGATAGTAAATCTGATAGCATCATCTTGGGGGGAAATGGAATATAATACTCATGTTATCTTGGAAAGTCATAGATGGATAATTATGGAGAAACACACGAATCGACAGAAGTTACTAAAGAAAAACCTTTACTGGATGATCTAAGTATGAAAAAAGGAGACATTTCTTAAATGCCCTATAGCATATCGAAGAAAAGTACAGATGTCTCTGTATCATTCCGCAAGACTCTACTAGAATCGGTTTCATAGACATCCTAGGACACTTGAACTCTGTGCTCTGATATCCAATTTTTCACGCCTCGAGACTACACCCTGGATGTCACATTGTGCTTAAGACCACAAGTGATCCCAAGCTAACCCTTGTACTGGCATATTGCTTGAGCTACTGATTTAAATACACAAAACTAGGAGTAATGCGCTGAAGAGATATATTTAGTTGAACATATTCAAAATAAAACTATTTAAAATGATTACAACTCTAGTTATACAAAACAAAACTTGAATCAAGTACATCAATTCTACTGACTATCTATGAAGTCTCTACTAATATTGACTATAGGTAGCCAAGACATGACCCCCAGCTATCCTAATTAAATACAACTAAATAAACAAAATAGGATACTACTCAAACTATGATTGAATCGATCCCTCGAATCAAAAGGACTCATCACCTGCTGACTGGAAGCTGCCCACTGTCTGATTATAATGTGTAGGATATAACTGGTACCTACATTATAGGACAATATTGCACATAGACATATATGTGGGTCAGTACTTCTAGAATGTACTAAGTATGTGGGGATGAATGCATAAGTAAAATAATAACTGAATATTCATATAAACTTTCGCGTAATGCATGCTAAGTGTAAATGATTCACCTTGGGCTTGAATAAAACAAACACTGCAAAATCATAAAGATAAGTAATGAAGCATAAGTATAAACTTTGTGAGCCATAACACTTGACTGTAAAAGCTTTACTTTTACTCTTTCTTTTGGTAGGTTCTTCTAACCGACATAAACCATGTGAGCTATCATGGAGTCCAACGTCTTACCCACGTTGGGGAGAGTTGTTCTACCCTTGCCATCAAAGTAAGACCTTAACTTAAGTGATTATTATACTTAACCTACTATGGTTACTTAAACCTATGGTGAAAAATAGTTCTGGGGCATGTGACCTTGGAATCATACCCAACTCGGTACTAAATACTACTTTTATATTACTTATATGTTGTTACTTTGGGAAATCCACCTTAAAATAGCATAAGGGTTTATAGAATGAAAATCAGTTATGATTCTCTTTGCTTTAATTCAAACTCAAGATGAAAAAATGTGGATTTTATATCTTATATTAGGATCAAAAGATCAATCTTTCTTTAAGTCTTGGTATGAAACCATCAAATAAGATTAAGATCATAGTCTTCTTGAAATCTCAAAACTCATACTTGGAACTTATAATGTAAGCTTAAATTCTTAGAATTCCTTAACAATATTTCATGCTCAATAATCTTCTTGAAATACTTCAATAATTTCATTCAAGATAATGAAATCAATATCACAATATGAACCTTATAAATCAAAACATGAGCATGTGTAACCTTGATGCACTTAAAGACTTTGAGTTTCATGATTTATTTCATATAACTTGTAACATAATTTAATGCTCAAAAATCAATTGAAAATCTTTAATCAATGTCTCAAATAATACTCATGGTGTTCAAATCATAAAAATGAATTCTTTAAGTCAAGACAAATATGCACTTTAATACTTCAATCACTTTATAAATCCATAAATTCAAAACAAGATAATTTGGGTATGAACCCTAATTGCAATTCATATATCTTTAACTTTAAAGCAAATTTTAGGCACAACGATGAAAGAATATCCTTGTTCATAAACCTCACATACCTCAATTTTTCTTAACTTGTGGAGAAAGTCTGAATTTTGGGACTTGAATGATGAACTTGTGAAGGAAACTTTGTTCTTGATGTTTATTGAAGATTTTCTTGAACTTGTAATCTTGAATTCTTAGATTCTTGGGAAGAGAAAACTTGAATTTCTTATTCATAGAAAGAAACCCTAATCTTATTGTTCTTGAGTGTGGAGAGGATTAATGACGTCTGAAACTGATAAGTAATGGCTAATAACGCCTAATGATTCTTGAAGTCATGGGATGGGTAGGGTTTGAGGTGAGAAAACACAAAAATACCCCTACCAAACTAAATCAAAATTGTTGGAATTTCTTTAGTTGATGACTTAGCTGATGGTTTTTCAACTGATTGATAGCCTATCAGCCTAGTCGTCAACTCCTTCAGAGTTACTGCCTAAGGTTGATGACTTTGGCTGATGGCTTATAGACTGGTTGATAACCTATGAGCCTATCATCACCTTCTTCAGTGATTCTACCTACGGTTGACGACTTGGCAGATGGCTTGTCAACTGGTTGATAGCCTATCAGCCTAGTCATCACCTTGATAATAGCTGGATATGCTGAGGTAAAATGGGCACAACTTCCATCTCCGATGTAGAATTAAGGTGCAACCAGATGCATTGGAAAGAAAACTTAAAGACCTTTCATTTGATATATAGTATAACATATGAATCATTATATTCCATGAGAAACACTCGTTTAAAGTTGACCCCTCATAAAATTGAATTCTAAAACTCCCTCGATGAAAGTGTTCTCAACTCAACTTTGCTCTAAGTGTTTTATATGACCATGATTAACATAGAACATACTTTATACACAAGGTGAATGGTCGAGAAACTGAATTATGGCTTGACATAATCACTTTGGGTCTTTTAAACATATGATGGATAGTGGAAACTTATCTAGGAACTTGTGGGGTATTACAATATCTCCCCCTAGGAATCATTCGTCCTCGAATGATGGGAAGGAACTTATTAAAAATTTAGAAGTATGGAATGACGTAGACATGAAATGTCTTCTAATGAAGGATATAGCTGATCTGACATATTATAACTTTTATCATTAAACTGATTTCTAAGCTGACTTGACTTTATTGACGATAAGGAGCTAATTTATGCTGAGAGTTTAGAACTCACTTGAAGTGTTCATGATACAATCATACATACATATAGAACTACAAAGTTATAACTAATGCAATAAAATTCCAAAAGTTACTTAGGATGGAAAAAAGTATGTAACGTCTCATTATTATCCCTCAACAAAGCACGTATAGGATTCAAAGGGGAAAGGGCTCCATGGCATCGCCAAATACATTATGTAAGCACGAATCATGAGATAATGAGACTTAGGTCGTACAATGGGTATTACACTTTCTGAGCTGGAATACTTTAAAAACTAAGATCATTCACTGAACACTTATGAACTGAATCATGACTACATAGTTGAATCAAAAACATGATTCCTGAACTAAACTGACTTTGCAACTTACATGTATGCGAAAAAATTACCTCATGGAATATCCTTATTCATGAAACTTTGGATAGTAAGACTAGATGAAAAGATGGAAAACTCTAGGAACTTTTCTATCTAACTGCTAAACTGAATTGCTAGCAATACAGACTGAATTATACTGAAAGCTTGTACTCAACTTGAATATTTGTCAACACTCTTTCTAAGAAGTTCTAATAATATTAGGGAGCAAAGAATTCTTGGGCATGACCTCAATGAGATATCTGAATAAGGAATCTCAATATGGTTACAACTCAATAATCATGGACTAAAGGCATCTAAAACATAAGCTAGGATTGAATCACGTTGTCTTAGGAAATACAACTGCTAACTTTAAAGCTTATCCACATTTCTAACATACTGCCTCAACTATACTTTTCCCCTCAAATTCCATGCTCATTTGATTCACCATACACTTCTCACACTAGTACATATAACTACTTTAGCCAAAATCTAAGTTGAACTACATGCTCTCACTATGTTCAAGCCTAACTCAAAATCACAATTTTCTACACATAACACCATAACACTAGTCTGAACCAAGAACTCAATACCTCATGAATTTTCACAGCTCTTATCTTAAGAATAATTCTTTTTACCACTTCAAAAACTAAATTCAACCTTTTACAGGAATTCACTAACGCACAATGCACCCATCTATTTATATACCAACATTAAATTCAAGCCTATCATTATAACCACACATGAACATCTAGGCAAACAACCCACCAAAGCATTTTCCTATATTATCTAATACTTCAATCACTAACAACTTCCATGCACTATACCCAAGAAAACACATGAATTTTTTTTCCAACTTACCAAGACGTATACCAAAAGCTTGGCCTCAATCATCCTTAAAACTTATATCCTTAGATAAAACAAGCATGCAACAATCTTTCCCAATAAGAAACATTTACTCTCTCCCATCTAAATAATTGTTCCTCACCACTATCATCTCCCTCTTAGATTAAAGCCAACCTTCTAAACTTATGGATCTATTTCATATCTCTAGGACTGAGCCATAATTTCTTAACTCTAATGTTCTACAAAGAAATGCTCAACTCACACGAATGAACTATATTTAAAATATAATAACTTTATCCTTGGACAATCTCTTCATATATATCATCCTTAACTTTCTATATCTTTAATTATCATCGTGATAGACTTACACTCTACCCCGCAAACATACCTGCCTCAATAAACACATAACTTGTATCACATTTCTAAACTTCTTTTTTTCCCTAAGCCACGAGAATCAAAATCATGCCAAAAGACTCAACATCATCTATCCATAAACCCTTAACATAACTATTAAGAACACCATATACTATTTAACTAGCCTTCTTCCCATTTTGTAACTCAAGGGTAGTACTAACTACACACAACCTTTAATAATCTTGGAACATAATGCAACCCTATATCACCTTGAGTACACTTCTAAATCATACCTACAACATCATACTTAATTGCGGAAAATGAACTTAAACTCTTGTATACACTGTCGTAGCCTACTTAATCACTTCCATATAACTAGCATCACTAACCAAGCAATCATTATTTCCTCCTTAATGATCATCCACTGTTCAAACTTAGTGTCTAGCATTGGGCATGATTAAAAACACTACCTCACATACTATTCTCGCTTGAAAGCTATAAAGTAAACACTAAGAAACATTAGTCCACTAGAACCTCACAACAACAATAAGCAATCAGAATAATATGGTATATATTATTGAAATCTGCTAGCACATCCTCCTTCTACACATTACTACTATTTACCCATCTATACAAGTAAATTACTTTCACAGCTCTAAAAGTTTCAACTAAAATCCCTTTTTTTACAACCTCGCGAGAATCTTAAATTAACAATACTCAACCACCAAATACTTTCATTAATAAGCTATACTTTTCTAACACAATAAATAACATCAATAAATCCTTTCCTACTTCAAGCAAACAACAATTCACATTAACTAATAACTCCTTCTCTACTTTTCAGCAGGGAACCTGTACCATATTTATTACCCCTAAGCTAAAATATAAGGACATATCACTTCACTAATAACTTGATTGTATGCAAAAGAACTATCCTTCTTACATACGAACAACATTGGTGCACACCATGGGGATACACTAGGAAGAGTAAACCCCTTATCCAGAAGATCCTTAAGTTGCTTCTTGAGTTTCCTCAACTCGGCCGGAGCCATTCTATAAAGAGGAATAGATATTAGATGAGTGTCTAGAACCAAATCAATACCAAGCTCGATTTCCCTATCAAGAGGAACACCATGAAGATCATCCAAAAAAAACTCAGGAAACTCATTTACCACCGGAACTGAATGGAAAGAGGGACCTTCTAAGTTAGAATACTTAACCCAGAATATGTGATAAAGACACCCTTTGGAGATTAATATCCGACTTCAAAGATAAAAAAAATAAACCTCCCCTTAAGAGCTAGGGAACCATCCTCCTACTCTATAATCGGTTCACCAGGTAACCTAAGGACAACCTTATGAGTCTTACAATTGAAGGATGAGAAACAAGAGTGTAACCAATCCATCCCTAGAATAATATCAAAATCCACCATATCCAACTTAAACAGATCTACCAAGGTCTGTTTGCTACCAATAGATACCACACATCCCCTATAGACTCTTTTAGCAATAATCGTGTCACCTACAGGGGTAAAAATAGAAAAATGATCTGAAACAACCTCAGGATCAAAACCAAAACATATAGCCATATATGGAGTCATATAGGAAAGAGTGGATAAGTAGATAATATATATCACAAGAAAAGAGTTACAATGTACCAGTAACGAGATCAAGTGATGTCTCAGATTCCTGCCGAGATACAAGATCATACAACCTATTCTGGCCAGTATTGGTACCAGAAGCAGGAGCAGACACCGAAGCCGCACCACTAGGCGTAGGAGAAAAAGATAGCAATCGGAGCTTTGATCACTCTTGAAGCACCCATACTAACTAGATAATTTCAAAGTATATGGCCTGGCTAACCAAATTTAAAACATATGTCCCTCCTTTTATCTCAAAAGCCCACATGAAGACGACCACAAAATCGGCAAAGAGGATATAAAAAAAATAACTGTGGATAACTCTCATGAGATTGGGCACCTTGAGCCTAGAAATTATCACCACCTTACTAACGTTTATCACCCGAATACTTTGGGTAAGGATCGCTAGTAGTAGAGAAGGAACCAGAACTCTTCCACTGGTTCTTGGGCTATTTTCTGTCATTCCGAGTACCCGGTTGTTAAGCACCACCTTGCTCAGAGAACCTGCTTCTCTTACCTTGCCTTTCTCCAAACTCTACCGATTTTCTTTTTTCATCATCCACCTACTGTATGTGGACAACTAGCCTCAAAATATCCATATCTTTAATTAGCAAAATAGTCTTGCTTTTAAGGATCAAATCCTGAGATATCCCATAAGTGAACTTTCTCATCCATGCCCTCATATCAGCCACCAAATCGAGAGCATACCTTAACATCTGATGAAATTTCAAGGTGTATTCCTTAACGGATATTTTTCCCTGTTTAAGATTCACAAACTCCTCCATCTTTGCTTCTCTTAGCTCTGAAGGAAAGAAGCAACCCAGAAAAGCATTAGAAAAAGCCTCCTATAAGGACAACTCCTCAACATCACTTCTATCCCTATCCTACTCCTCATACCATTGGTACATAATATCATTGAGCTGATAAGCTACAAAATTCACCCTTCCATGTTAGTAGCCTACATCACTCTAAATATCTTCTCTATTTTATCCAAGAAACCCTGAGCATCCTCCTTCACCTTCATACCAGTAAAAGTAGAAGGATTTATCTTTATTAACCGGCTAACCCTTGTAGCCTTCGCAGATAGAACACCAGATACATCCCGCTCAGCCTGAGCAGTAACCAACTGATAAATAGTATGGATCAACTGACAGAATTTTGCATTAGTCACCTCAACTTGAGGAGGACTAGTAGCAACCGGAGGAACTTCAGAACAATCAAGGTTAGGACCCTAAGATCGAGTGCAAACTCCAAGTGTAGGGCGTACTCCATCAACATCATTCCCAGATGGAAAAGAAGGATTTCCTTGTGTTCGATATTGATGAGGCATGATCTGAAAAGCATATAAACAAGGATTAGAGAAAATTCCAGGACTTAGACTCCAAGCTTGAAAATAGAATACCAAGAAAGTAAAACATTCCTAAATCTTTGGTAGCCTCTCTCTTATGAGTGTGGCGCGCTACACACCCCTAATAAAGACTCTCCTAGATAGGACTTTGTGGAATCCTAATTGACCCTAAACCTAAAGCTCTGATACCAACTTGACCGGACCCAACCTGGGGCCCTGTTGTAATGGGCATCCCAAGTCTGACCGAGACCAGAGACTACCCCTGTTACCTAACCCAACCTCCCAGTCACCTGCCCTGAGTTGGCTAGATTTTGTGAATATAACAAGATAGTGTTACTATCTAAATTACATACTCTGGGATAGGTCTATTACCGAGATTGACCCAACCTAGTCCAACCGTTCAAACCTATCCAATAACCAAAACAAACCAAACCATAACCATATAAGTTCCATAATAATTATATATAATCCCAAAATAAAATAGGATGCAACAACCAATAATACAATTAACCGGTGTTAGCCTTAATAATAATACCAATACTAAGGTTGATACCCCTATCGATCCTACCCATACCAACCTATAGTAGTTCTACAAAATCCTCTAATCAAAAAAATACCAAAATCCGATTGGGACATACTCCTAACCATAGCCAAAACCAATATCCATAAATAAACTAAAGTATAAAATAACATACATGAAATGGAGCCTTCTGAAAAGATGGAAGTTCACCACTTTAATCTAGTAGTTGATCCTGAATATTCGATAGCTAAGCAAGAGAAGTGAAAGGTCGGTTCCTGCATCACATGGGGATACAGTCGCCCGAAGATGGGTTCACAGGTAAATGCTAGAATAAACTCTGAATAAGGATAAAATAATGTCAACTAGTAAAACCAAGTAAACCAACCATATGCATATAAACCATACATTATATAACCATGCCGGGAAAGGGAACCGGGTTAAGCATGCATTGAATACTATTTACCTGGTATGTAAATATTAACTGTCATTAACCACCTATGAGCTATATGGGTCCACTATAACCCCCTAAACGGGCCTTAATTTATGTAGCCATATAAATCAGAAATACCATAAGAGTGAGGGATTCCCAAGTACCCTCACCGCTATGATACATATGTACAATGTACTTAGAGGATTCCCGCGTACCTCATAGTATCATAAAAGGGTCGCCATGACCTACCCTTCATTTTAGTGAACATAACTTTCCAATGTTTGTTCATTGAACTCCCACCTTCACAGTTAGTTATCACACCCCGCTATTATTGCCTAAATAAAATCATTTCCAACCAACTAAACCGTTGTATAAATCAAGGCTATACATAGTGGTATCATTATACTGAGTACAACTTGCAAGTATTGTCCTTAGGAAAACTATTTTGAGATTAAGGGAGTCTCGTTTACCCATTAATCACATTACCAAGTAACATGGGGGGTCACATGTACCTACAAGTGTTCATTTATTATGCTTACTTGGGAGATTCTATTGTACCCTATAAGAATGATTGTTAAACCAAAACCATTCCATTTTGACCATTTAAAACCATTTAACCATTCAGGGTTCCATTATAAAGTTTAACCATGCATAAGTTCAATTAAAACGTTGAAAATTGTTTTTGCTTTTTTTGCTAAAAACTTTGGAAAAAATCCAACAATGTAGTGAAAACATTCTCATAAGCACTTTATCAAACATATTAGGGGCATAGTATTTCCAAAACCAACGTTAATTACCAAATAACCATTCCCAAGCAACCAATTATCCAAAACCACCATTAAAACATATAAAAGCATAATTAAAACAAGGGAAAACCATAACCAAATATTTATAACCTAAACCCCCAAAGAATATTTGAAAATCCCAAACCATAAAATAATCAAACCATGAAAATATTGTATAAAACCATGCCTTTAGTTGGAACGAACAATGAGGGAAAAGAACATGTCTTAAACTAAGAAGATGGTGGAGAGAATCACCAACACAAGCCCCAAATTAATCCTTAAGATGAAACCCTGGCCTTTTTTTATCCAAAATCCTTAGAAAGAATTGTAGATTGTTTAAGAGAAGTTTCTAAGTGTTAATGAATATAATAATAGGGTAAATAACCTCCCAATAGGAATATAAGTCATAGGGCCTTATTAGGTTAAGTGGGGAAATATCCAGATTACCCTAAGTTAAACTCCTAAGATCCTGTCAGGTGGGTACGACTATCTATACCAGTCGTACCCTCCAATACTAGTGGTATCCACCACTCATAACCAAGGCTATCTCCCTTGGACCCAAAACTGTCCAAGGTATGACTCACCCCAAACCATGTCGTACCAAGTATACGACTAGTAACCATGATCCGTAACCCTGGAAGAATTGAATCCCAAGAGAATTGAACACTCATATGAGTTCATGGTATGATTCCTAACCTATCTTACAGCTCTTGGTGAGCCACTCATACTTAGATCCAGCTTAAGTTACCAAGTCTAAGATTAAATGAAGTAACCAAACAACTCGTATCCATAAATACGACTCTTACTACCTAAATCGTATCCATTTCAAACACCAAATCTAACCCACCAATGAACATGGTTAGCATATGACTAATCGATACCACTTATATCCTAGTGTATGATTCATTTCCCCTAGTGGTATCTTGTTCAGAGACCAGAAATCTAGAAAATTTTCTAAGGGATAGAAATCCAGGGTGTTTCACAAACCCTACATACCTAAATTTGATGAATATCTTGAGGGAAGCTTGAATTGGAGCTTTGGGAGTTGAACTTTTGAGAAAAACCCTACTTCTTTTGTTCTTAAGAATAGAGAGAAGAATTAACTTTCAAACTGACTTTGAAAGGGAAAAATACCATCTATTGGATGATTTATGTCATGGGAGAGGAGTCTGATGTAAGGAAAAGACCAAATTACCCCTAAGAAAGCCTAAAAAAATTGCAAAAATTTTTAGTTGATGACTTAGTCGATAGTTTGTCAACTAGTTGATGCCTTCTCAACTTAGCCATCAACCTGTAGCGAGGTTTGGACACTTTCTGGTTAAGGTTTATGACTTAGTTGATAGCTTGTCAACTAGTTTATCACCTTCTCTAAATGACTAAAGGTATTTTCTAGTTAAAGCTGCCGACTAAGTTGGTAGCTCATCACTTAGTTGACAGCTTGTCACTTAAGTTGTCACCTTATTGACAAACAGGCACTCTGAAATAAAATGAGTATAACTTTATACGTAGATATTGGATTAAGGTGAAATTGGATATGTTGGAAATAAGACTTGAATATCTTTTATTTGGTATATTGTAGTCCACATGAATTGTTATAGTCTATGAGTTACACTCGTTTAAAGTTTACCCTTGTAGGATACAATACTAATACTCAGCCGACACAAACGCTTTTAACTCAACTTTGCTCTAAGTGTTTTCTATGACCATAATTATATTTAAAATATTTCAGACACAAGGTTAACGGTTATGATACTTAATTATGGCTTGACATAATTGCTTTGGGGTCTTTAATCATATATGAATATTTAGAAACTTATATTGGAGCTTGTAGGGAATTACAGTGGTGTACCAGCCAGATTTGCAAATTTTTCAAGTCTCTGCCAACCCATTAGGATGTATTCATAATCAAGAGAATGCAAATAAACTATGCTACCCCATCAAATTCGATTCTCAAAACTTAATGGCGATATTAGATTTTTTAAAAGAGGTTGTTTTCACAAAAGTAACCCTCGAGACCCAATTTTACAATCTTCTGAACTGAGGGTCGAAATAAGATACATAAGTTATAAAATTACTCCAACCATATAACCAACCTAAAATCAACATTCTAAATTTACTTGCATGGTTCATTTTGCCATCTGACGTATAAAATAATAAATATTGACCAAAGTCAAATATAAAGGCTTTTTAACCTCTAAAAATCATGAACTTGCACAAATTACACTGAAATGCATTGAGAACTACGCCGATCATCCCCACAGTCCAAAAATATTACATAGAAACTATGGGGAGGGGTAAAATGGTAAATAACATAATAATGAATAATTCACAAAAATTAGGTCATTATTGTAACGCCCCAAAAATGGTCCCGAGACGTCACACGGTACTTAGGACCACAAGTGATCCCAAACTAACCCTTCTAATGGCATAACTCATAAGTAACTGAATAAAATACATAAATCTGATCGAAATAAGCGCAAGATAACTCTTTTCTTAATCTGATCAATACAGAACTAAATTAAAATATTTACAACTCTACTTTTAAAAAATAATACCAAAACCAAATACATTAAATCTACTGACTGTCTATGAAGCCTCTACTAGTATTGACCAAAGGTAGTTGGGACATGACCCTTAATTATCCCAAATCAATATGACTGAATAAAGAAAAATACAATACTACTCAAACTATATAACTGACTCGAGCCCTTGAATCAAGAGGACTCATCACCTACTGACTGAAAGCTGCAAAGTATCTGAATACGGTAAGCGTGCTACAACTGAACTGATACCTACATCATGAGACAATGTAGCACATAGACATATATGTGGATCAGTACTTTAAGGATGACTGAGTATATGAGGGTGAATGCATAAGTAAACACATCATCTCATCATCGTAATTTGTAAAACAATGCATGCAAGATGTAAATGACTCACATAAGCTGGAATATCTAAAATACTGAAAATAATAATCATAAGAAGCAAGTCATGATTTATAAATCTAGTGTGTCATAACATCTAGTTATAAAAGTGGTACTTGTATTCTCTCTTTAAATCATATTGTCTAAGTGTGGAAAGGATTCACTCTTAAATCTGAGATCTGAAAGTTCAAGACTGTAGCTAAAGTCTTTCTGTAAAGCATAGTCTGAATAAATTCGTGAGCCTTTACACATAGTTTTCTAAAAGCTTTTCTGTTATTCTTTCTATTAGATAAAATACTTTATCTTAAGGGAATTCTTTCAAAGCTTTTCTTTACTAGTAGGGAAAATACTTTAAGACTATTCTGAAAATCTTTACTGATAGGGACTCAGGAACTTTGGGAAGTTCTTCTAACTAACATAAACCGTGTGAGAATTCATGGAGTCCTACGTTCTACCCACGTTGGGGAGATATATTCTACCCTTGCCATCGGAATAGAACTTCTTATCTTAAGTGATCACAATCTTAGTCATCCACGTAAAAGTGGAAAGAATCTTAATCCTATGGGGGCACGTAGTTCTAGGGCATGAAACCTTGGTAACATACCCATCTCGGTGCTAAATACTACTCCCATTCTTATGCATAGAATCTTAAGAAATCTGCTTCAAAATATCGCAAGGGTTTACAAGAAAATCAATTATGCTCTTTCATTTCCTTAAATCTCAAGTCATATGAATAATGTTAATTCTTTATCTTAGCTTAGGACCAAAAGGTCAAATCTTTATCAAAAATCTGAAAATAATCTTATCATAAGGTGCACGTAGCACAAACAATCTTGAAATAACAATCTTTAATTAGGGCTTAATGACCCATGCATCAAACTCACATTAAAATATCATAATGTTCATGCTTGATAATGTAAACATTGATAAATTAATTCAAAATCTGGAAATTACTGAAATATGCATGAAAATATGAACATAATTATGTAATTAAACTTCTAAATGACGAGAATTTTCATAAGCTTGTGAATAACAATAATGGGTATAAACCCTAACTTGAATTTCATGGAAAATCATATAAAATTTTAGTAAAATTAGAATTAAAATAAGTTTTTGGGCATAAGGAAGAAAGGATTGTCCTTGTTCATAACCCCACATACCTTTATTGAAGATTAGATGAAGAAACTTAATTTATTGATTCCTATTTGAGTTCTTGGAGATGAGTTCTTGATTATCTTGCCTTGGGAATCCTCAATTTGGAGCTTCTTGGAGAATTTATGGAGGATTTTGGTTTCTTGGAGAAGAAGTTTTGGAGTTTTAAGGTTTTTCTTTGAGAGAGAATGGATGAAATTGGGCATAAAGTACTTAGAATAGGCTTAAATCTTATGTTTGGACGGATTGGGGACTTGGGAATTGACCAAAATACCCTCTTTGAACTTCTAAAGGAGACTAGAAAACATAATATTTTTCTGAACTGGGTGGCCACCGTGACGCGCCACTATCGCGGTGGCTTACGGAATTTGGACAATTGGGAACTGGGCAGACTCCGTCATACGCCACCATTGCGATGCCCCTTTGGAATATCATTTTGTCTAGGGGTGGGCATGGTATGGTATATAACCGAATTACCATACCGAACCAAATTTTTTGATACCGTGGTTTTTGTTATTATGGTATTTGGTATGGTATATTGTATACATTTTAAATTTTTTTGGTATATGGTATGGTATACGGTATTTACAAATGACATACCGAAATACCGAATACCATATCGAAATATATATAGCTACGTAAGTAACTTATATATATATATATATATACAAAAAAAAAATACTTAGTATTAGTATAAAAATATTTAGACTTTCAAACTTTCGCTACTTTATCTTAATTGAAATGCGTTTTTGGTGTAATTGACTAATAAAAGAAATTATTTGTACTTCTTTTTTAATATTTCTACATGTGTAATGCATTTTTATGATACAATTAAGACATGTTTTGAAAAGTCGAAGTAATAATACTCTAGTATATGAGTATATATTGTCAAAGTTAAACAAACTATGGTTACAGATTACCATACCGCAAAATACCGAAACCAAACGTCAAAATACCAAACCATACCGAATTAATATGGTATGGTAATGGTATAATGTTTTAAAAACCGAATACCAAAATTACTATTCCAAAATTTTAAATACCTTACCATACCATACCATACCATGCCCATCCCTAATTTTGGCCACTAGCGCGATGCTCCAGTATCGCGTTGGGCTACTGGATTTTGACAATTGGGAATTTGAACCTCTCCGCGATATGCCAATATTGTGGAGGTCCACTGGAATTGACAATTATGAAATTGTCCTTCACCGCAACGCGGTGGTTGCTCAGGTGGGACACTGTCAATTTAAAAATGTTTTAACTCCTCAACCGAGTAGATTTGGGCAACTTTGGTATCGATGGAAAGCTCATTCAATTTCCCATACAATAAAAAGTCTAAATATGGAAAATACTGCATGAAATAAAAGGTATTTATCTCTGAATTAAATCTTTAACATTCTAGGAATAGTTTTAAGCTAGGAAAAGTGTAGGGTGTTACAATATCTCCCCCTTGGGAACATTCGTCCTCAAATGTGGTTAATTAGTTTGAAAATACTAAGGAATCTGAGGTTTAGGCTATTATACAAAACTAAAATAAACTATATGACTGAATCTCAACATAGTGAGCTACTAAACTGATCTGTGAGTGCATGAATTCTCATAAAAATAGCTATATGGCTGAGATAGAAACGAGATCGTCAACATATGAGTAATCATAACTTTAGGATGGATCTAATTTTGTGAGAGAAAGATGAGAGGTTTATGACATGAAAACTTGGGGCATTACAAGATCTCCCCCTTAGGATCATTCGTCCCCGAATGATATTGATTTGGTTGAAATACTAAGGAAAGACTGAGATGATACGCAGGATACTTATGAACTGAATCAATACTTAATATCTGAATCGGAAATTGATGCACGATGCATATACTGAGCTGAATACGTAATTTACATTGATGTGAACAAACTACCTCTTGAAATAGCCATACTCATGAAATTTCAAGTAGTAAGACTAGACTAAATTGGAAGATGGAAAACTATGGAAATTTGTTTGTCGGACTATTAAGTTAGATTCCTGGCTATACGAACTGAACCATGCCGAACGCTCATACCCTGATGGAGTATTTCTTCAACACCTTTCTAAGAAATTTCTAATGCTATTAGGGAGTAAAGAACTGTGGGCATGATCTGGACAAAACATTTGAATAGGAAACTACAACATTGCTATGACTCTAAAGCATGGAACTTAGACCTATAAATCATAAGTCAGGATAGAATTTCTGTCCTTAAGCAATGCAACTTCTTACTTTCAATCTTAGCAACACTTCTCAAACATTACTTCAACTATATTATTCCCCTCAAATACCATACTCGCTTGATTCAACTTATAATTCTCACATGGCATTGATAAATCTGTCTACTAAATTCTAACTGAACCATATTTTCTCATCGTGGTCAAGCCTAACTCAAAATCATAAGGTGTTGCACCTAACACCATAATACTAGTCTACACCATGGGTTCAATACCCCAAGCATTGACCTAACTACTCCTCTCTAAGATAATTCTTTTTATCACTTCTATAACAAAATTCAACCTCTTACTAGGAAATCCTAAGCACATAACGCGCCCATCCAATTATATATCAACATAACATTCAAGCCTATCTTCATAACCACATGTGTACTTCTAAACAAATACTCATAACAGGATCTTCCTCGTTTTCTCTAATACCTCTATCAATAACAACTTCCATGCACTATACAATTCTTAGGAAGACACACATAAAATATTCTCAACCAACCAAGTCATACACAGTAAAATAGACTTCACCTCAAAAAAATTCTTTCAAACTTATAGACTTACATAAAACCATCTTTCAACCATTTTTCCCAACATAACACAATTACTCTCTCCCATCCACATAATTTCTCATCATTATTATCTTGGCCTGGGGGAGGTCACCAAAAGGTTGGAATGTCAGGATCCAGAACATGAAGGGATACTAAGCATAGCTCGATACTTCATTGAGGCCTGAGGAATAGAGGGTTACCGATATGGACTCATTAAAGAGATTCAGTTTAAGGGCATACATAATATAAATCTGAACTTCCCTTGATCATTAAGAGTGTTGCACAAGTACTGAAACTGAACATACTATAAAGTATGAGCACATGAGTCGTGATCCATATGACCTAAATTTTTGGAGTCATAACTTATGAAATGTGATTTTGACTACTGAACAAACTGGAACTTCTCATACTAGGAACTGGGAGAGTACATGGTTCTCTATTATATGCATGGACATAAACTATGATCACTGAACTGACACGAAAGGCATGAGTAGATATTGGAATAACTAAAATACCAACACTGAAATAAGAATGGGTTGAGACTCATACTCACCTTATGATGTTCTACACTACACTGGCATCACTACTAGAATTGGGAAGTTTGGCTTTATTACTCATTCTATCATCTTCCCCTTAGCATTAAGCGATCACTCTAAGCCTTTGAAACCCCTTACTAAACTCTAAACGGAACTACACTCATTGCACTCTAGAGTCTGGAATACAATAATACACGCAAATAATAAACTTACTCTGAAAGACTACACCTGAAAGTGTAAAACCGACTTCCAATACTTCCTTCCAAGGTACAACTCTATCTTTCTACAACCCCACTAATCATCATATAATATCTTGAACCCTTACTAACTTAAAATCTTCATGAGTATCACCACATCCTGAGTTCACACCTTCTAGAGCTTCAACTCTCATTCCTATTTGCTCAATATTTAAAGATTCAAACTTAGATTCTAACACTTAACACGGATATCTTCAACCTTTAATAAACCATATTGCTTCCGTCATAGCCTACTAATATCGCATCTTTAAACTTATATTTCTAAACCATGAAAATCAAGATCATACCAATAGGGCTCAACATCATCTATCCATAACTTAACTCCTTAACTTAGCCATTAACAACATCATATACTATATAACTAGTTTCCTTCCTCTTAGCAACTCAACGATACTACTAACCCCACACAATACGTAATAACCTTAGAAAATAATACAATCCCATATCACCTTGGGAATACTTCTTTATCATACATACAACATCATACTTAATTACGAATTAAAATGGGTTTAATTATTGCACATACTGTTCAAGCCTACTAGATCACTTCCATATAACTAGCATCACTAACCAAGAAATTATTACATCCACCTTAATGACCATCAACTGTTCAAACTTAATGTCTAGTGCTAAACATAATTTAACAACCCACCTTATATACAGTTCTCACTTGGAATCCATAAAATAAAACACCAAGAAACACTAGTCCACTAGATCTTCATAATAATAGTAATCGGTAAAAATCATATGACCTATCTCATTATAATCCATTAGCACATACTACTTCTATACATCACTACTATTTACCCTTTTATACACCTAAATTAATGGTACTCAATCACCAAATACTTCACTAATATCCTATACTTTTCTAACACAACAATTATAATTAATAACTCCTTCCGTACATCAAACAAACAACAATTCTCCTTAACTAATAACTCTTTCTCTACCTCCATTACACTAACACACGAGGTACTATCACCTCAACACATCTCGACAACATGCATGAGTTTATCTCTATACTTTCTATCAATCATCACTCTCACTTTTCTTGTCACTACCCTTCTATACCCATACTTCCAACTATAATAAGGTTCTACTATTCATAAATCATGACACTGAAGTTCATAATATCCCACAAATGCACACTACATTTAATAGTCTAGGTTCATACTATCTTCTCTTATGAGCACTATCTGTATTAAAAGGGCCAATGGGCAATGTAAATACATATCTAATCCTGTCTCAATTGATTAACTTATAAAGATGAGAACATAAACTTTCAACTTAAGGAACTTAACACACTAGGGAGATCCTCTCAAGCCCTTTGTGTGACTTCTAAAATTTCTGCTAGTAAATCTGAGAACATTATCTGGGGAAGAACTGGAACTTGCTAATTATGCTATCTCAAGAAAAATAAATAGAGGAGGAATTTTGAGGTAACACACGAATAGACAGAAGATTCTAAGAAAATAAATTTACGCATGATCTAGAGTAGGAAAGAAAGAAAACTTTTCTTAAATGCCACATAGTCTCTCAAAGAAAAGTACAGACATTTTTGTACCGTTCTGCAAGACTCTACTAGACACGGCTTCATAGACACCCTAGGACACTTAAACTCTATGCTCTGATACCAAGTTTGTAACGTCCCAAAATGGTCCTGAGATGTCACACGGTGCTTAGGACCACAAGTGGTCCCAAGCTAACCCTTCTACTGGTATAACTCATAAGCAACTAAATAAAATACATAAATTTGATTGAAATAAGTGAAAGATAACACTTTTCTGAATCTAATCAATACAAAACTAAACTAAAATATTTACAACTCTGCTTTAACAAAATAACACTGGAATCAAATACATTAACTATATTGCCTGTCTGTGAAGCCTCTGCTAGTATTGACAATAGGTAACTGGGACATGGGCCTCAACTATCCTAAATCAATATGACTAAATAAAGAAAAATACAATAATGCTCAAACTATATGACTGACTCAAGTGCTTAAATCAAGAGGACTCATCACCTGTTGACTAAAAGTTGCAAACTATCTGAATATGGTATGCGTGCTACAGTTGAACTGATACCTATATTATAAGATAATATAGCATATAAGACATATATATAGATCAGTACTTTGCGGATGTACTGAGTATATAGGGGTGAATGCATAAGTAAACACATCATCTCATCATCATAATTTGAAAAACAATACATGCTAGATGTAAATGACTCACATAAGCTAAAATATCTAAAATACTGAAAATAATAATCATAAGAAGCAAGTAATGCTTTATAAATCTAGTGAATCATAACATTTAGTTCTAAAATTTGTACTTGTATTCTCTCTTTAAATCATACTATCTAAGTGTATAAAGGACTCACTCTTTAATCTGAGATCTGAAAGCTAAAAACTGTAGCTAAAGTCTTATTATAAATCATAGTCTGAATAAATCTGTGAGCCTTTACACATAGTTTTCTAAAATATTTTATGTTATTCTTTTCTATTAGAGAAAATACTTTATCTTAAGGGAATTCTTTCAAAGCTTTTCTTTACTAGTAGGGGAAATACTTTAAAACTATTCTGAAAATCTTTACTGATAGGGACTTAGGAACTTTGGGAGGTTCTTTTAAGTGAATAAACTATGTAAGTATTCATGGAGTCCCACGTCTTGCCCATGTTGGGGAGAATTGTTCTACCCTTGCCATCGAAATAGAACTTCTTATCTTTAGTGATCACAATCTTAGTCATCCACGTAGAAGTGGAAAAAAATCTTAATACTACGGGGGCATGTAGTTCTGGGGCATTCAACCTTGGTAACATACCTATCTTGGTGCTAAATACTACTCTCATTCTTATGCTCAGAATCTTATGAAATCCACTTCAAAATAGCACTAGGGTTTACAAGAAAACTAATTATGCTCTTTCTTTTCTTTAAATCTCAAGACATATGAATAATGTGGATTCTTTATCTTAGCTTCGGATCAAAAGGTCAAATCTTTATCAAAAATCTGAGAATAATCTTATCATAGGGTGCGCGTAGAATAAAAAATCTTGAAATAACAATCTTTAATTAGGGCTTAATAACCCATCAAACTCATATTAAAATATCATAATGTTCATACTTGATAATATAAATATTGATAAATTAATTCAAAATTTGAAAATTATTGAAATATGCATGAAAATATGAACATAATCATGTAATTAAACTTCTAAATAATGGGAAGTCTCATAAGCTTGTGAATACAATACTGGGCATAAATCCTAATTTGAATTTCATGGAAAATCATATAAAATTTCAATAAAATTGGAATTAAAATAAGCTTTTGGGCACATGGACGAAAGGATTGTCCTTGTTCATAACCCCACATACCTTGATTGAAGATTAGATGAAGAAACTTGATCTATTGATTCCTATTTAAGTTCTTGGAGATGAGTTCCTGATTATCTTGCCTTGGGAATCCTCAATTTGGAGCTTTCTTAGAGAATCTATGAAGGATTTTTTATTTATTGGAGAAGAAGCGTTGGAGCTTTAGGGTTTTGCTTTGAGAGAAAATGGATGAAATTGGGCATAAAGTGCTTCGAATAGGATTAAATCTTATGTTTGGACGAATTGGGGGCTTGGGAATTGACCAAAATACCCTCTTAAAGCTATAAATGAAACTGGAAAACATAATATTTTTTCAAACTAGGTGGCCACTGTGACGTGTCACTATCACGGTGGCTTACTAGAATTTGGACAATTGGGAACTGGACAGACTCCGCGATGCGCCATCGCGGTGCCCCCATTTGAATGTCATTTTAGCCACTATGCCGATGCGCCTGTATCATGTTGGGCTACTAGATTTTGACAATTGGGAATTTGGACCTCTCCATGATGTGCTATTATCATGGAGGTCCACTGGAATTTACAACTATGAAATTGTCCTTCAACGCAATGCGGTGGTTGCTCAGGTGGGATACTATCAACTTAAAAATGCTCTAACACCTCAACCAAGTATCGAATTTGGGTGAATTTGGTATCGATGTAAAGCTTATTACTTTTCCCACATAATAAAAAGTCTAAATCTGGAAAATACCTCATGAAATAAAAGGTATTCATCTCTGAAGCAAATCTTTGACAATCTAGGAATGGTTTTAAGCTAAGAAAAGTGTGAGGCGTTACAATTACATTACACTTGTGATAAGTAGAGGGTCATAGACTCTTCCTTTATTATGGTTGAAATTGGATTGGGATGGTAGTTCAACGATATTAATAGGCTTATTGATTGTGTTATTTGACATTGCAAGAGTTTTTATTACGGATAGTGGTGTTTTGATGCAATTACTTGTTATGTTCTAATTATTAATTGATCTTATTTGATTTATGTTTATGTATGAGCTTTAAGTTAAGTCGACTGATTATACCTACTAGTACATAGTGTTTGTATTGATACTACATGTGCTTTTATTTTATTATATCTAGAATGTCCTAATAATTGAGAAGAGAACTTAAATTTAGGTGATGACCTGTAACTTATTAATCCAAGTGTTGGTACCTATCTTCAGGCTGTAATTGTATCTTTGCGTTGATCATGTCCATTCTTTCGGATAATGACACTCCTTTATTTTTTGAGGCATTTATTTCAAACTTCAATTTTGGTTTTTAGACTATTCATGTATGGTGACTTTTGGTTCCTTGTGATTATGTTATTAGTAGTTATTTCTACACTATTATTATATGTTTGATTTATGGAGACTATATATTTGCTTAGACGAGATTATTATCATTATTATAATGGCAAGGTAATTAGGTTGAGAATTAGATTAGGTAGTTCTCTCACTTGGGTGTCAGTTACCATCATTTAAGTCATGACAAAAATATAAATTCTATGGTTATATGGAAGAGAAAAGGGCATGGACAACGTCAACCATGCTCACATGGGAAATCAAGGTTGAAGTTTGAGATGAAGTCATAAAAATAAATTGATAGGGATTAAGCAACACAAATGTTGGAGGATATTTAAAAGTATGAGTGGTACAAAAATCAAGCTCTTAATAACAAAAAGAAAAATAAAGCTCTTGAAGATACTCTTAGCCTAGTGCATGAAAAACACCGTTAGACAGTGAATGAGAAGAAGATTGCCAGGCTTAAAACAAAGATGCACTATAAGAAGAATAAGGAAGAGATGGAGTATCAAGAGCGATTATTCAAGGATCAGTTCAAAATAATTTACGATGCCAGATCTTCTTAGTAATATCAATGAAAGAAGATCAAACAATCTTTGTAAATGCAAGATTAGCAAGTATGCTTCCAAAATTAAGTCAAATAAGGAAAATTCTAGATTTCAAAAACCAACCCCAAAACCTACTTTATTTCTATGATAATGCAGGTAGTAAAGTAAAGAGACTAAGTTTGAAATGCAAAGTACCTTGTTTCCGACGTTGAGAGAAAAGTGATCAAAGATGGGAAGGGAGTTATTATGTTAAAAAGTTGAGAAATGGGCATGAAACCCATTTATCAACCTTTAAACGTGCCCCATCCCGCTATAGCGGCCTCCAACCTACTATAGCATAAGGGTCTTGATAATAGCAGGGCCCAGTTAACTTTCGAGGATAAAAAATTTTGGCCCAGTCAACTTTTGAGAACAAAAAATTTTTGTTCTTCTCATTTTAATTAATTATGAATTTTTAGATGTATTATAGAGGACCCAACTACCATGGGTACTCATAACATTTGTTGAAGATAGTCTCGTGTGAATCTCGATTATGATAAAAAATATATGGGTGTCATACTAAATAAGTGCAACATAATTTGGGAAAGCTCTGTTATAGGTTCTGTGAGAGAAGTTTTGAAATAAGAACTTTATAATCAATGAATGAGTATTAGTGACTCGGGTACACTTTTGTCTAGTTCTTTTCCTACAGTTATCATTCGGAGATGAATGATAGGTAAATTGATATCTCTCATAACAACCAATCCCATCTTACTAAAGGGCATGGGTTACCAGAATATCTTTAATATTTTAAGAAAGGGTTAGTAATGACTTAGTTTAAATGAATTTGAAGTAGAAAATTTTAGGACAGGCTAATGCCATTCTCTAAAACGAAATCATATTTGCTATAGTAGTGTTGTGGTAGCTGTCAGCAGGCCGCTATAGCAAGGTGCAAAAAATAGTCCACCTAAAATTTTTAAAAACCCTTTTTTCTTTTAATTATAAATAAAATGAGGCTTTATTCTAAGAAAACCTAAGGGTTGCCTCCAAACTCTGGAGCGATAAAGAAGTAGATGGGCGCTATAAAGAAATAAAGCCTAATGTTTTCTTGTGGTATTCACGATAGGTATTACTAGAATGGAGCAAGGATTGAAAGTTGATTACTCTATAGTAGTTGTTTGGCACCCAGATAAACTAGGTTTAACTTAGTAGTAAACCTCTATTAGAAACTCATGCATAACATAGATTGAGAGGAGTTTTTACATTTAGACATGCGAGAAAGGTGGTTAGTTAGATAATACCAGTAACTTAGGTCTATATGAATAAAATTGATAATTTGGAATGAGGTGTTTTGTTGTTAATAATGTTGAGTAGTTATTCATTATGTGTGTCAAATTGATTAATGAATAAGAATAGTTTGGTTATACTTGTGTATTATGGTTAAATGGGATAGATTCTAGTATGGCTGATATGGATGCCTTTTTTTGTTAGAGATATGGATGCTTACTCCTTGCTTAATGGATTGATTATGTGATCAGAGAATATCAACTATTAAGATGGAAGTTAGGAAAATAATTGAGTCATAGATTAGAGAAGTTGTGTGTATCTCAAGTGTTAGTAACCCAAAGGTATCCTAAATGAAATATGTGCTTGTTGTCTTATATATGTTTATCAACTCTCGACATTAATTACATTAATGTAATTATGTAGGTGATGTCTGAATTGGAATTAAGAATTCAATTTGATTAATTTATTCATGTTAACTGCCTATTTGTCTACTTGTTGTAATGTATGCTATTGAATGTTGACTTGTTGGATAATGTTACAAGTTGTTTGATCACTTAAAATGAGATTAAGTAAAAAGGTCTTGTTTAAAGTGAATTTGATTGAATTATCTCATTACATGATTGTACATTCTTTGACATGGGTTGATATTATGAGATGAACAGACAAAGATTAATTTTCATAAAAGAGGTAAATTTTAGGGATTATAAAGGTGGGGACTTTGGAATAAGATGGTACAACACTTATTTTGAAATAAGGTGGTACACACTAGATGTCTAGGTTATTTATACATAGATTGAGCTCTTCTCCTACAGGTCATGGCTAGTAGTCATTGATAAGACCGTTAGCATGTATGTACATGATATTGAAGAGTTTGACAATTTTTTGAGTGAACTGGATTATATTATTATTGTTATTTTAGTTTCTTGAGTGAACTAGGTTTTATTATTTTTGTTATTGGGATCCATGAATGGTTTGGGTTATTGATAGACTTATGTTGAGTTAATATTGTAAAAGTTTAATAAAGAGATAATTATGACAAGGTTGAGTTATTTGTTTTGCAAATCCTAGTGTGTAATGCCCAGGGTTTTTGGTCCTTGAAAATTTCTGAAATTTCATCCTCACTATCCTAACTACGACTCCTACTAGCGAGTCATAAGGAATCTTAACGGGTCGTAGGGACTCATTCGCAACTTTATCAGAACAAGTGGCTTAGTATTCTACTCTGAGTATGAGTGGCCTTCAACTAGTCATCAAGACTTTTTACGAGTTGTAAGGACCAAGTCGTAAGTTTGGCATAAGACACTATCTTCATTATAACTTGAGGCCATGAGTTGTAAAGTCTCATGACGAGTCATTACATCCCAATCGTAGGGTGTCCAATGTGTTATCCTAAATTGTTGTAGTCTTAAGTATGAAAAATGGTTATGAGTCATTAAGTCTGGTTACGGGTCGGTAGTATAAATCATAACAAGAACAATATGAGGCTTTGGTGGTTCTGCCGTGACTACGAATCCTTGTGATGAGTCATAATGTATCCTTACGATTCGTATAGTGACCCATAATCACCGACGACTAAAATTTAGTTTCAAATAAAGCGCACTTTGGTCAATTACCTTCTCACATAAATAAAACTCCACATCCATAAATCACTTAAGGGGTTTATATTTCATCCTTAATGTACTTAAACACTTCAAAGGATCTCTCAAATTCTCTCAAGAAGCCATACTTAGGGTTTCCAAGAAGTAGGTCATCCAAGGGCTCAAGGATTGCATCACTTTTGTGAATCTTGGTAGTTCAGGCATTGTACTCTTCCCTCATTTTCAATTTGTAAAAAGCATATGTTTTAAAGTATTGTTCGTGAGATATTTATGTTGGTTCAAAATCAGGGGTTGAGGGTTTTGAATTTTTATTGATTGAACAATGTTTTTCCCATCGTTTACATATAACTATTCATGTTTTAAACGTGATTTTGAACTTTTGGGTACATGGGTATGGTGAATGAACTAGGTAATTGTGATTTTCCCCAAACTTGTGACTTTTAAAGTGGTTATGACCCCAACCCCATATTGTGAAATTAGTTTTTAATTATGAGAAATGTGGGAATTGAACTGCTCTTGAACAATTGCATAATGGTTTTGAATTGAACCTTGTGGGTTTTGTGTTTTCACAAGATATGGCATATTTGAACCAAGGGGACTTTGAATTCCCGAAGTGATGTCATTGTTTTGGCATGTTGATGTCACCTTGCAAGTGTAGCTAGTATAACGATACCAATAATGTATGCCTTAATGTATAATATGGTTTAATGAATGAAATGTATGATAATTGTTTTAATTGGGCTTTAATGAGAGTTGTGCAGTTGAGTCATGAAAGTAGAGTCCCGAGGGACTAATACTAGAAACCGCGATTGCTGATGCAGGGGTCATATGACCGAGAGGTTTGAGTTTCTCTTATAATTATTATATCATATGATAAGGAGGTTCGAGTCTCCCACATCTTATTACATGATTTAGTGCTCGTGTTACCTTGATATGCAAGGAGGTTCGAGTCCCCAATAGTGCATATATATATACCATCTGGTTCATATGGTCACATGAATTGAGGCCCTACAAGCTGAGGGAGAGCTGGTCCCATATATCTGTGGTGCCTTTGTATGTTATGACAATTGAGCTACACAATCTAGCTGAAGCTTTAAAGTTCATGTTAAGCCTTTTTCCCTATACCGGTGTGTGATATATATATATATATATATATATATATATATCAAAACACATGCATATATATATGTATATGCATTTGATTATATGCATTGAATTTGAATAATTTGAAACTATTGATCATGGGATTATGTTATCCTTATCCCTAGTTTTATGCTAGTGTTCACCCCACTAACCATCTCCAAATGTTGTATCCCCATGTGATGTAGGGTCCGAAGGTAAGTGTACTTTTCCTGCACAGAGTTAGGTAGATCGTCTTAGTTTATCGGTTTGTTATGGTAAAGTGGTAAGCTTTCATACTTTGGAACAATTAGAAATTTCATTATTTTTATCATAGACTAAAGTTGAGAGTTTCATTATCATTAACATTATCATTTTTATTCTCATTGTTATCTGTTAGAGTCAGGGACATGTCCCGACCAAGACTAGTTTTGGTTCTTTATTTAAAAGGCTTTGTTTGTTTAATGTGGATATTGTGTGATGTTTTTCGATTGTATGGCTGGTCATTGGTCGTCGATTATAGACATGTATTAAATTTCCTTAAGCTTGATGCATGTTTTCTTGTTATATGTTCAAAATTCATCTGATATTAGGGGATATTATGTTTGGTTTGGTTAGATGCAACGGGTGATCTTCGGTCCATGTGGGACTTAAGATACCTATCACGACCAGGCCCTAGTTTTAGTTATGACAGAGATCGTATCAGAGCCTAGGTTTGGTGTCATTGGATCAAACAAAGCTATGTTAATTAGAGTCTTATTTATGGATGTGTAGCATGCCATATTTATAAGGGAGAGGATACGAGGCATTTAGAAATATTTTCCTTTCTTATTGTTCAATTTCAAGAAATAGAGTCTAAGGTCTTTAATCTCCTCTAATTTCCATATGTTTGCTTTTTAGATTATGCCTCCCTGAAGATTTGATGCTCATAGAAACCTTTCTGTCCCGTCTGAGGACAACATGAACAGAGCTCATCTAACTCTAGGAGTTTATACCCGATCTAGAGTTGCTGCTTCTGATTGCCTTGATGGAACTCCACTGATTCCCCATATCCCTCCTCAGGCACCTAGGTTGGCGTGTCTAATGCTGAATTTTGCCGATCAATTTATTTGCTTATCCATTTGGTGGCCTTCCAGACTAATCCTGTTGCTTCTGTTGCTCCATCATTTGAGGCCACTAGAGTTGGTCAATTTATGAAGTTGAGTCCTCTTATTTTCACTAGTTCTAAAATTGAGAAAAATCCTTATAATTTCATTTATGAGATAGAAAAAATCTTCTGGGTTATGCATGCTACTGATGTGGAGGGTATATAGTTTGATGCCTATTAGTTGAAGTATGTATCATACCAGTGGCCGATAATTCTGAGTCAGCTCTTGGGATGATTTCTCTAGTACTTTTCTTAATTGCTTCTTTTCTCAGAAGTTGAGAAAAGTGAACAATAAGGAGTTCGTGAATTTAAAATAAGGCAGGATGTCAGTGAAGGAGTATATCGTGAAGTTTTAAAGGCTACGTGTTATGCTCTAGAATTGGTGTTTAGCATGAGGGCTAAAATAAGGAAATTTTCCCCTGGGTTATCCCATGAGTTAATTTTAGAAAGCAAGGTTGCCTTGTTAAACAAGGATATGGACATCTCTAGTGTTGTGGTATATATGCAACAAGTGAAAGAAGAAAAGAAGAAGCAAGCGAAAATAAGTGAAAAGCAAAATAAGAAGTTTTGCTATTCAGATCAAGGTAAAGGTCAAGAGCAGAGTGGTAGAGATGGTAGAAAATAGTGTAAGAAAAAGTAGGAAAATTTTAGTTCCTACTCTATGGCTAGTTCTCCTTGTCTGAATCTTTTGGGTGATCATCATTCTAAGCATGATAGTAGGTTTAGAGCAATAGGAGCCTAGTCAATGGCTAATGGGGCTCAGTCGACTCTATCGTATCTTCTTTGTAGATTTTATGGTCAAGTGCACTGTGGTATTTGTGAAGAAAAGAGGAACAAGTGCTTTAAATATGGTCAGATTGGTCATATGCAGAAGGATTGGCCTTCTAAGGCTGCTTCTTTGGAAAATAAAATTCCTATTGCTACTTCATTAGCTCTCGCATCAAAAAGTGTTGCGTCTACTTCTAGCTCTGTCACTAGTCATCAGTACGCTCTTACTACTTTTTAAGATTCTAAGGCATCCCATATTATTGTTACTGGTATGCTCTAACTCTTCTCTTGAGATATATATTGTCTTCTTGATCTTGGGTCTACCCTGTCTTATGTAACCCCTTATGTGTTAATCTATTTTGGTTTTATCCTGAATGTATTTCGAACCCCTTCTTTGTGTCCATCTTGGGGGGTGACTCTATTATGGCTAGAAGGGTCTATAGGGGTTGTGTACTGTTGGTCCATGGTAGAGAGACCTTTGTGGATCTAATAGTGCTAGGCATGTTAGACTTTGATCTGATTTTGGGGATAGATTGTTGCATTGGTGCTATGTGTCCCTTGATTATTGGACTCGAAAGGTTAATTTCCATTTTCCTGATGAATCGATAATCGAGTGGAAAGGTAGTTCCCTAGTGCCTAAGGAAAGGCTCATCTCGAATCTTAGAGCCCAAAAACTGGTTTCTAAAGGGTGCCTCTATCACTTAGTATATGTTAAGGATTCTAGATCAAAAGGTCCTTCCTTACAGATTGTTCCCGTGTTCTACAAATTTCCTGAGGTATTTCTTAATGATCTTCTTGGTATTTGTCCCAATAGGGAAATCGATTTTGGGATTGGTCTTCTTCTGGACACTCGTCTTATCTCTATTCCTCTTTATATGATGGCTCTGACTGAGTTGAAGAAACTTAAGGAGCAGTCGAAAAATCTTCTGGATAAGGGTTTTATCTACCCTAGTGTGTCACCGTAGGGTGCTAATGTTCTTTTTATGTGTAAGAAAGATGGGTCCCTTCGGATGTGTATTGATTATAGCCAATTTAATAAGGTGACCGTGAAGAATAAGTAACCATTTTTTAGTATTGATGATTTGTTCGATCATCTTTAGGGTGCTAAGTTCTTTTCTAAGATTAATCTTTAATCTAGTGAAAATTAGGGAGGTGGACATCCCGAAAACTATTTTTCAAACTGGATATGGTTATTTTGAGTTTTGGTGATGTCCTTTGGTTTGACCAATGGCCAGGCAGCATTTATGGATCTTATAAATTAAGTTTTCTATCAGTTCTTAGATTTGTTCATGATTTCCTTTATCGATAATATTTTATTATATTCTAAGAGTGAGGCGGATCATGCTGATCACCTCCGCCTTGTGTTGTAAACTTTGAAAGAGCAGAGATTATATGGAAAGTTCTCTATGTATGAATTTTGGTTGAATGCGGTGACTTATCTGGGTCATGTTGTTTCTAGTAAAGCGATCATGGTAGATCCATAGAAGGTTGTAGTGGTTAAGAAGTAGCCTAGACCCACGACTCCAACCGACATTCAAAGATTTTTGGTTTTAGCCAGTTATTATAGAAGATTTATGGATAGTTCTCTTCTATTGATGCCTCATTGACTAAGTTGATTCATAAGAAGGTAAATTTTTTGTGGTCTAATGCTTGTGAGGGTAGTTTCGAGAAGCTGAAGAATAAGTTGACTACGACTCTGGTCTTGACTCTGCCTGAGGGCACTGAGGGTTTTGTTATCTATTATGATGCGTCTTGGGTAGGACTGGGTTGTGTGTTGATCCAGTATGGCAAGGTGGTTGCATATACTTCTAGATATTTGAATGATCATTAGAAGAATTATCTGACCCATGATTTAGAATTGTTAGCTATGGTGTTTGCATTAAAGATTTGGCGGCATTATTTGTATGGGGTCCATGTCAATATTTATTCTGATCATAAGATCCTGTAATACGTGTTCACAAAGAAAGAATTGAATCTCAAGCAAAAAAAATGACTTGAGTTGCTCAAGGATTATGACATAAGTCTTTACTATCATCCAAGTAAAGCTAATGTATTTATTGATGCTCTTTACAGGTTGTCCATGGGAATCTTATCTCATGTGGATGAGGAGAAGCAGTATTTGGTGAGAGACATTCACAGTTTGGCTAATCTTAGAGTCCATCTTTTAGATTTCGAGGATGGTGGTGTGATTGTTCAAGAGGTGGTAAAGTCATCTCTTGGTGTTGACGTGAAGGAGAAACAGATGTTGGATCCTATCTTGTTACAAATCAAGGATAATGTGGGTAGGCAAAAGGTGATGATTTTGAAAATTGATGGTGATGGTATCTTGAGATACCAAGGCAGATTATGTGTTCCCGATGTTGATGGGTTGCAAGAAGGATTTTGGCCAAAACTCATGAGTTGTGTTATACAATTCATCCTGGTACGACAAATATGTATCACGATCTTAAAGAGATCTATTGGTGGAACAATATAAAGTGGGATATGGAAAATTTTATGTCTAAGTGCATGGTGTGTCAGCAAGTGAAGTTGGAGCACTTGCGGCCTGGTATATTGATTTAGGGGATTGAGCTGTCAGTATGGAAATGGGAGATAATTAATATGCATTTTGTTATTGGTCTTCCACGGTCTCGCCAGCAATTTGATTCAATTTGGTCATTAGGGATAGGATGACTAAGTTTTCTTACTTCTTACCCGTGAGGACTAATTTCTCTTCTGAGGATTATGCCAAGGTGTTCATCAAGGAGATTGTAAAGTTTCATGGTACTCCTGTCTCCATCATATCTGAGCAGGGTACCTAGTTTTTATCTCACTTTTGGAGGTCGTGCTAGCAAGGTTTGGTGACTAAGGTTGCCCTTAGTACCATTTTCCCCCGCAGATAGATGGGTAAACGGAAAGAACAATTCAGGTTATGGAAGATATGCTTCAAGCTTGTGTTTTATATTTTGATGGTAGTTGGGGTAACCACTTGCCTCTTATAGAATTTGCCTACAACAATAATTATCACTCTACCATTAGTATGACTCCATTTGTGGCCTTATATGGTAGGAGGTGTAGGTCTCCTATTGGTTGGTTTGAGGTTGGTGAGAATAAGTTATTTGTCCCTGATTTTGTTCAGCAAGCCATGGAAAAGGTAGAGGTGATTTGGGATAGAGTTAAGACCGCCCAAAGTCGCTAAAAGTCCTACACGGATGTAAGGAGAAGGAAGTTGGAGTTCATTGTTGGTGATTGGGTATTCGTTAAGATGTCTCCCATGAAAGGAGTGACACAGTTTGGCAAGAAGAGGAAGCTCATTCCTTGTTTTGTCACCCCGTACTTGGTTTTGAAGAGGGTTGGTAATGTTTCATACGAATTGGAGTTGCCTTCTAGCATGAGCTTCATTCATCTAGTGTTTCATGTTTCGATGTTGAGAAAGTGTGTGGGTTATCCATAGACGGTTGTTCCTTTAGAAAAGGTGGGTATTTCGGATTCCTCATCCTACGAGGAGGTCCCAGTTGAGATTTTGGATCGACAAGTCTGTTGGTTCCGAACTAAGGATGTTGCTTTGGTAAAGGTTCTCTGGAGGAACTAAAAGGTTGAGAAAGCCACTTAGGAAGCTGAAAAGGACAAAAAGTCCAAGTATCCATTCTAGTTTCCCGTTTCGAATAATCATGCTTGAGTATGTGTATTCCTTAATATCGTTGCTTCCTGTTTTTGTTAAAGGTAAGAGTAATGGTATCTGGAGTTAAATCGGGCTAATAATGTCTTGTCTTGTCATTCGAGGATGAATGATCCTAAGGGAGAGTATGTAACACCCCAGGTTTTTGGTCCTTGAAAATTTCTAAAATTTTATCCTCACTGTCCTGACTACGACTCCAGTGATGAGTGATAGGGGGTCTTGAAGGGTCGTAGGGACTCGGTTGCAACTTAATCAGAAGAAGTAGCTTAGTATTCTTCTCTGAGTACGAGTGGCTCTCAACTAGTCGTCAAGGCTTTTTATAAGTGTAAGGACCAATTGGGAAGGTGTCCAGTAAGTTTGGCCCAAGACACTGTCTTGATTACAACTTGAGGCCGCGAGTTGTAAAAACTCATGACGAGTCGTTATGTCCCAATCATAAGGAGTCCAGTGTGTCATCCCAAATTGTTGCTATCTTAAGGGCGAGAAGTGGTTATGAGTCGTTAAGTGTGGTTACGAGTCAGAGATATGAATCTTAGCCAAACTAGTATAGGGACCTGACGATTCTGTCGTGACTACGACTCTTTGTGATGAGTCGTAATGTATCCTTACTAGTCGAATAATGAACCATAGTCACTAACGACTAAATTTCAGTTTTAAATTGAGGGCACTTTGGACAATTCCTTTGTAGCACAATTAAAAACCCACATCCATAAAGCACTTAAGTGGGTTATATTTTATCCTTAATGTACTCAAACACTTCAAAGGCTCTCTCAAATTCTCTCAAGTAGTCATACTTAGGGTTTCCAGGAGGTAGGTCATCTAAGAGAACAATGGTTGAACTTCTTCAATGACACTTGGTAGTTCAGGCATGTTATTCTTCTTTCCTTGTCAATTTGTATAAAACATATGTTTTAAAGTATTGTTCATGAAATATTTATGTTAGTTTAAAATCAAGGGTAGTTCAGGCATGTTATTCTTCCTTTCTTGTCAATTGAATGCTTATTGATTGAACAATGTTTTTCCCATGGCTCACATGTGATTATTCATGATTTAAACGTGGTTTTGAACTTGTGGCTGCATAGGTATGGTGAATAAACTAGGGAATTTTGGTTTTCCCCAAACTTGTGACTTTTGAAGGTTATGACCCCAACCCTATATTGTAAAATTGGTTTTTAGTTATGAGAAATGTGGAAATTGAACTACTCTTGAACTATTGCCTAATGGTTTTGAATTGAACCTTGTCGGTTTTGTGTTTTCACAAGCTATGGCATATTTGAACCAAAGAGACTGTGAATTCTGCAAGTGATGTCATTGTTTTGGCATGTTGATGTTACCTTGCAAGTGTAGTAGGTATGAAGATACCAACAATATATGCCTTAATGTGTAATGTGGTTCAATGAATGGAAATGTGTGATAATTGTTTTAATTGGGATTTAATGTGGGTTGTGTGGCTGAGTTATGAAAGTAGAGGTCCCGAGGGACCAACACTGGAAACTGTAGTTGTCGACGCAGGGGTCTATATGATCGAGAGGTTCAAGTCCCCTTTATTATTATTATAATCATATGATTGGGAGGTTCGAGTTCCCTGCATCTTATTACATAATTTAGTGCTCATGTCACCTTGATATGCAGGGAGGTTTGAGTCCCTCATAGTGCATATGTATATACCCTCTAGTTCGTGCGGCCACATGCACTGGGGCGTACCAGCTATGGGGGAGTTGGACCTATATAACCCATGGGTGCCTTTGTATGTTATAACAGTTGAGCTACACAATCCAGGCTGAAGATTTAAAGTGCATGTTAAGCCTTTTTCCCTATACCGGTATGTGAAATATATATATATATATGCATTTGATTATGTGTATTAGATTTGAATGATTTTAAAACGGTTGATAGCATTATGTTATCCTTATCCCTGAGTTTTATGCTAGTGTTAACCGCACTAAATGTCTTCGGATGCTGTATTACCATACGATGCAGGGCCCGAAGGAAAGTGTACTTTTCCTGTGTAGAGTTAGCTAGATTGGCTCGGTTCGTCGGTTTGTTGCACTGAAGTGGTGAGCTTTCATACTTCGAAAGATTTGGATATTTCATTAATTCTTATAATAGACTAGAGTTGAGAGTTTCATTATCATTTTCATTCTTATTGTTATCTGTCAGAGTCGGGGACATGTCCCAACTAAGACTGGTTTTGGTTCTTTTTTTAGAAGGACTTGTTTAGATTACTGTAGATATTGGGTGATGTTGGTCGGTTATTTGGCCAGTCACCGGTCGTCGCTTATAAACATATCTTGAATTTTCTTAAGCTTGATGCATGCTATCTTGCTATATGTTCAAAATTCATCCGACATTGAGAGATGTTGTGTTTGGTTTGGTTAGATGCAGGGGTGATTGCCGGTCTACGTGGGACATAAGATACCCGTTATGGTCAGACCCCGATTTAGGTCGTGACATGGTGATTGACTTGAGTTGAATATTTATACTTGTAATATATTGTCCTTTTTTACTAGATTGATTGTTTAATTAGAGTTGTGAAGGAAAGACTAATTGAAGGATGATTCTTAATGTTATGTGGTTGCTCCTTGTTTACAATTTTGTTGGTTGAAAGTTTCTATTAGGTGACGTGTTGAGGTTGATCTTATGAGTTAAGTAGTAGTAGGTGACATTGATTGTATAACAAAAATGTATAAGTTTAACTCATGTGTTGTCCCTGCTTTAGATAGTGTTCGAATAAGTATGGTTAGGAATAAGTTACGAATCAAATAGTTTATTAATTAACTTGGTGTCCTTGAAAAAAATATATGGCATGTGATCATAACTTGACTAAGTGATAGTTGTATAACTAAGAGTGGAAGATGAGGAGGAGTATGGTAATCAGAAAGTGGTGATGAAGAAATTTAAACTGGTGTTCTTTTTGTAAGTGCATGTTTAATTTTGGAGGTCTATGTTGCGTTTATGTGATTTAACTTGGGTTAGCTGATAATGTTTACCAGTACGTGTGATTGTACTGATATTACTCTTGCTATACCCTTTTTGTGGTATATCCTGGTGTAGGATTAGTTAGGTTTCATTACTCGATATGACTGTTTCCAACATAATTTAACGTGACATAAATAAATTGCAATCACAAATAAAAATATGAAAAAACAATAATTTTTATTGATAAATGATGTGAGTACAAATCTGTTCCTCCCTTGATTCTTCTATCTTTATTTTCTCCATAATTCGAGGGTTGTCAATAGCGTATTTCTCAAATGCAGGATTTGATATGAATTTCTCCATAATTCGAGGGCCGTTTGTGGCGTATTTCTTAAATGTAGGATTTGATATGGATTTCTCAGTAATTCGAGGGCCGTTAGTGGCGTATTTCTCGAACGTAGGAATATTTGGATTTGATCTCCATGAAAAGAGGTTTTCTGGATTTTCTCGATTGTATTTGATTACAAGAAGAAAGGGTTTTAATCTATAAATATCCCATGAATTTATTGGGACTTTGAAGATCATTGATCTCTTTGTCAATATCCCGTAAATTTTTGGGATATTGAAGATGCCTTTTAAAGGGATATTTGCCCCCTTTATATAGGCGTAATTTAGGATTTAAGGTAGAGTAACCACCAAGCTAGATTTAGGATAGTAGCCCCAAGAACTCTAACCAAAAGTGAACTCTTTTTGTAAAGTTCACAAATTTTCAATGTCTACAAATGCCCCCTGCTTCAAGGCTTGTCGGAGTGTAAACTTGATGAAACTCAAAGACGAGTCTTGAAGTACCGTTTTCATATGTACAATTTTGCGGCTACAGATTTGCACATTTGATTTATGAGAGAAGAGATGAAGGGCAGATTTGGTTCCACTTGGTGTGCCAATTTGTTTTCAACATAATTTAACATGACAAAAATAAATTGCAATCACAAATAAAAATATGAAGAAATAATAATTTTATTGATAAACGAAGTGGTTACAAATCTGTTCCTCCCTTGATTATTCTCTCGATTTTTCTCCACAATTTGAGGGTTGTCAGTAGCTTATTTATCGAATACAGGATTTGATATGGATTTCTCCGTAATTCAAAGGTCGCTGTGACTTATTTCTTGAATGTAGGATTTCATATGGATTTCTCCATAATTCGAGGGACGTTAGTGGCGTATTTCTCGAACGTAGGAATATTTAGATTTGATCTCCATGAAAGGAGGTTTTCTGGATCTTCTTGATTGTATTTGACTATCAAGAAGAAAAGATTTTGATCTATAAATATCCCATAAATTTATTGAGACTTTGAAGATCGTTGATCTCTTTGTCAATATTCCGTAAATTTGTGGGATATTGAAGATGCCTTTTAAAGGGATATTTACCCCCCTTTATATAGGCGTAATTTAGGGTTTAAGGTAGAGTAACCACCAAGCTAGATTTAGGGTAAAGTAGCCCCAAGAACTCTAACCAAAAGTGAATTTTTTTTGTAGAGTCCACAAAATTTCAATGCCTATAGCGACTAAAGATATTCAACAACTTCCGTCATTTATTTCCTATGGTAAAAGCTAAGTTATGTATATTGTTTTGTCTTATAGTTGCTCATGTACCTGTGTAGACTGGATCCTCGGGGTAAAATATTACTTGTTATATTTTTATAAATGAAATTGTAATAACTTTATTAGTATCTTGAAGAGTTTAATAATATTCTGTTATGGCTTTCGTGAATTCTTAATTTTCTGGTAAGTGTTCTTCTATCTAGGTGAATTAAAGTAGGTGTCTACACACTTCAGTTAATTGGGTCATGACAGTGACGACGCATTGAAAAAAAGCCTCAAGACGCACATGTAGGGCTTGGTTCTGTTAGACTTACGTCCTAAGCGTCCGACCATACGTCTTAACGACACCTAATGTCTAACACTTGTCTAACAATTTTGACACAATTAAGTATCAAATTTCTTAGTAAACATTGTTGACCCTCATACTTTTTTAATAAATAAATGATGCTTAAAATTTTTTTACATCTATAAAAATAATAAAATTGTGAGTAACTCAAATAGTAAGTCATAATATTATTATATTTACTATTGGAGAACACTATGAGGATCATTAATATATTTATGAAAAATACATAGTTGAAATTTATGTTTTCACTTGTCATTGATCTTCATATTTTTATATTATGTCTCAAAATTATCATATTTTATTATTTGAAAGTAATTTTGTTTTATTCCTAAATAAGTGATGGTTTAATTATAACACTAGTAAAGTTTATTGATTATTATTTTTTGAAGAGGTATATTACAGTGTATGATAGTATTTTAAGAAATTATGATTTTTTTATTTAAAAATTAACATATTAGAGTTGATATGCATCTTATGAGAGTGAAAATTATTTTTCCCCCTCAAGTTTATTTTAAAAATCAAACTCCCCCCTCTACTTTTAATAATAAGCATTCTCCCCCCTTTTATCTTAATAATGTCTATTTTAACCTTGACATTAGCAATATCTTCTTATAATATACATTATTTATTTTAGTCAAGTATTTATATATTTTTATTTAAATTTTTTAGTTTAACCTTTTTAATGAACTTATCTCAAAAGCTAATATTTTTTTTTATGATTGTTATTTTATTGAGATAACACACAAGTATTTTCGTCTCCCCCAAAAGAAGTACAAAAATATTCTGATACTTGATGGCTAGATCAACAAAAAATGAGTTTAGATGGTAATAGATCCCCCTTAAAGTTTAAGTGTGTCATAATAACTTCAGATATAGTTTAGGGGTACCTTATACCTTATCTCTTATTTTACATGCATTAAGTGTGTGCGTGTATAATATATATTTATACAGCAATAACAAACTCAGTGTATTCCCACAAAGTGGGGTTTGGGGAGGGTAAGATGTACGCAGTCTGTACCGCTACCTCCAAAGAAGTAGAGAGGTTGGTTTCGATAGATCCCCCGGCATATATATATATATGTATGTATGTATGTATGTATGTATGTATGTATGTATGTATGTATGTATGTATGTATGTACATGAGTTTTGATATACTCCATAGGTTCTTACTTTTCGTTTTTCTAGGTCAACCCACATAAATTTTGACAAATATTTTAAGATATATTTTTTCATTTTATTAATATCAAGAAGAATTGCAACTTATAGCATTTTTCATATATTTTCTGATCATCTAAATTTTAAATTAAAATATTAAATTATACATCTTAAAATGTTAGTCAAAGTTCATGCAGGTTGACCTCAAAAAGCAAAATAGTGATAAGTAAAAGTGAATGAGGGAGTATATATTTATAACATAAGTAAACTTTTGAATTAATTTAGTATAAAATATATCTCCATTTTTGTTATATGTTATTATATTACATGCATTGGAATATGTTTATAAAATTATTTTTATTTGTTATTTTCACTAATATAAATAGATATTACAATTTTAATTATTATTAATAAATAAATTTCCATATCATGGTCATTTATTTCATTTAGAACATCACTAACTTATATACTTAATATATGTTTCTCACTTTTTTTTGTCTAGAAAATAATTTTCTTTTTATTTACAAAAATTTACTATATATATTAAAAATAAAAAATATAATAATTTTAAAGAGGTAAAAAAAATAAAGATTAATAGTGTAAGAGTAAAATATGTATTTAAAAAAGATAAGTAGGAAAAAAGGTTAGAATGCTTATTGTTTAAAGTTGAGAGGGGAGTTTGATTTTTAAAGTAAAGTTGAGGGGGAAAATGATTTTCACCCGAGTTTTTTCACTGCATTATTTATACTCCTACTAGTTAACTAATATTAAAAGTTGTTTTTTTATAGATTTCTTTAATCGAGTTTTCTTTTCTGGTAAAGATGCTGTCATGTGACCAGGAAGTTATGAGTTCAAGCCTTGGAAACAACCTCTGGCAAAAGTGTAAGGTAAGGCTGCGTACCATACACCCTTATGGTGAGGTCCTTCCCCGAACACCGTGCATAGCGGTAACTTTAGTGCACCGAGCTTCCCTTTTTTATAAATTGAGAACTTAAAAATTTATGGAGCTTTTGTCTCGTCAGTTCATCCAATGCTAAGTAAAATGTCCTCCTCTCACCAACATGGGTAGTGGTGCAGTGGATGGAGCTACTCTATCCTTAATCAGAGGTCGAGGATTCGATCCTGGGTATGAAGAAAACTTTATTGGGAGCATTGCCACCTTAATGAGCCCTGCAACGTACAATCCGAATTAGTCGATACTCTCATGCGATGCGCAATTCAAATTAATCGAAGTTTCAATGCGAGTACCGAATATTGGATGAAAATAAAAAATATAAAAATGTCCTGCCTCGGGCTCCTGCACTCCCCCACCTGGTCTTTTAATATACTGATCTCGAATTGAAAAGAAGTATAGCATGCCACGTGTATGGAACATATTTATTATACTAGTATATACGAGTAGTATAGTTGCATTCATTTTCAAAAATAAATAAATAAATAAATTTGTGGATAAGGTGATCCAATCTCACAACTTACAAGCAGGAGTGATTCGTCCCTCCATCCACCTTGCAAATATACCTCAAAAAACTATACACGCAGAAAAACGAAAAGGTAACTCATTGTACCGCACAGAAAAAGGTAGAAAGAAAGGAATATGGAAGTGGTTATGTCATTGAATCCACTGGTTAAATTACCCCTTTTAAATTCAAGAACCCATGAAGATTTTTCAATGCTTAAACATTCACTATTCTCCACAAGAACAGCAACAACAATGACTCAGAAAAGAAGATTGTTAGTGGTTGAAGCAAGAGGAAAGAAAGGGGGAATGGCAGCCCGTCAGTACCAGCGAATGGCTCCTCCTATGCCAAAGATTGAAGATGATGGCAACCCCAAGTTCGTTATCTTTATCCGCATGGCTAATGTTTGTTCTCCCTTCAACCACTTTCTTTGTATCTTTCTCCTTATACTCCCTCTATTTCATTTTACTTAGTGCCGTAAACAGATGTTTCATTTTACTTAGTACCTTGTTCATTTTAGTAAATCAAGATAGTTTGATTATGTTTTTCTCATATTATACTTAGTATTAAATGACTACGTAAAGTATTAGTAGTCATATTTAGAGTTCTAAAATATTAATAATAAGGTTAGTTTAATAAAATACACTTCTAATTAAAGATTTTTTAAAGGTTGTGATAGGTCATGGCCAACTTGAGTCAAGTAACATGAAACATAGAGAGAAGCTGGTAAAGATTAGTGACTTTTATGTCGATTGAGAGAGTAAAGTTTGTTTCTTTTGTTGGAAAAAGTACTACAATATTGATATGGAACTGAAATTAAGTAATTATAATAAAATAGTCACAAATGCTGTGTCGTGGCAAGCCACTGCCTTGAAAGCGATTTCGGCCCGATTCCGGTGCAATCCTTCTAGCCGGTCCCTCCCCAAGGTTCCACAGCTACTTCCAAACACGTGTACTCGTAGCTAGAACTTTGGAGGTTGCTCAAAACTATTGCCAAAAGTAGAGAACTTAGGAGGAAATATTTTTCTTTTACTTTGTTTGTGGTGTATCTTTTGTTCTCAAATAGAGTGGTTTATATAGGTGAATAACAAAGGATGTTACAAGAGTGAGTTAATGGTGAATTGAATGAATTAACTCCTCACCAAATGAATTCATCCGTTCAAGGAATGAATTAACTTATCAAGAACTAACTCATCAAATGAATTCTTACGTTCAAGGAGAATTGAAAACACACAGTTACAAAAGAATTAATAAGTTACATTTTCTCACAATGTATCTTGTAAATGTATTTGGACTTCTATTTTTGGATAAGCTTAAAGAAGCTTTAGATTTTGACTTTGCATTCTAACCATTTATTAAAAATGCTTTCAATCCCCCACAAATGCATAGACAAAAGAATAGAAACACTTTTGGGCAAATAAAAAGAACATGTACTTAAGTGTCAATATCTTTCGATTTGAATTGACACGTAGTGATATGAGGCAACAACAATTATCTAAAAAGTGAAGTACTCTTGAACTAGATGGACATAAGTTGAGAACCCTACAACACATACCATATCCTTGATTTTAAGTAACCTCCGCGATACTACAAAGTGCTTTTATGGTCATTCACACAAACCTTAGGTCTCATGAGTGCTCTAGAAAGATAACTCAAGTCTTTCATAAAAAGGTGACCAACCTTTTACAATCACGTAGGTGATCTATCAAGTCTATCTCATAGACCACCTTAAGGCTATGGATCATTAAGAGCAAAAATAAGTTCAACCTTATAATACACTACCTCACGCCATAGGGATAGGATATGTAGTATTTATTGACGGCCCATATGGCTTCGTTTGACCACAAATGGGTATCCACCATATTACCTCAATCTATGGGCTTTAGCCCCATCCCCCTCGACAATTCAAGGACCATTTTTCTTGTCAACCCTTGGTCATAGGATCCACCAAATTTCTTTCAAATCTTACATATTTCAAGGAAATAACACCATGTTTCAACAATTGTTTAACTGCACCATGTCTGATGTGAATATGTCTCCTTTTACCATTGTATACATTATTTTTAGCAATCCCAATTGCTGTCTGTGAGTCACAATGTAAAGAGACTGGTGACATTTGTCTTCCCCATAAAGGCACATCTGTCAAAAGATTTCTCAGCCACTCAGCCTCTTGTCCTGCCAACTCGAGAGCAATGAATTCAGATTCTATGGTAGTACGTGCTATACAAGTCTGCTTTGTAGACTTCCACGAAATAGCACCTGCACCCAAAGTAAACATATAGCCACTGGTCGAGCTAACTTCATCATTGTCAGTAACCCAGTTTGCATCACAAAAACCTTCTAAAACAACAGGAAATTTATTAAAATGCAAACATCAATCCATAGTACCTCTCAAGTACCTTAACAAGTGATGAAAGTATACCAATGTTCACTAATGGGATTATGAGTATATCTACTCAATCTACTAACAACATAAGCTATATCAGGCTGAGTATAGTTCATGAGAAACATTACACTCCCAATTATTTTAGCATATTTAGTTTGAGAAACACTGAAATCTTTATTCTTTTTCAAGTGTATGCTAGGATCATAAGGAGTTCTCATTGAAACTACATCAAAACAATCAAATTTTTTCAATCTAATGAGACTGACACAAAGAGAAACCATTAATAGTTCTTTTGATTTTTTATTCCTAAAATCACATCAGCTTCTCCAAGGTCTTT
Source organism: Capsicum baccatum var. pendulum (assembly GCA_030864225.1). NCBI lineage: Eukaryota > Viridiplantae > Streptophyta > Magnoliopsida > Solanales > Solanaceae > Capsicum > Capsicum baccatum. Next base: position 168,598,115 of record CM061560.1, read on the forward strand.
CATTTCAAATTTAGAAAATAAAAATTTCTTAGTCTTATTTACAACATTCATATTAGGGCCAAAGATTAACATGTCATCCACATATAAACATATAATCACACAGTCTGATCCTATTATTTTAGATAAACACAGGTATCAGATGAATTAACAACAAAGCCATTATCTATTAATGTTAAATCAAAATTTTCATACCACTGCTTAGGTGCCTGCTTAAGTCCATGTAAAGACTTTCTCAATTTGTATACTTTATCCTTCTGTTTTGGGATCACAAAACCCTCAGGTTGAGTCATATAGATCTCTTCCTCTAAATCACTATTTAAAAATGCAGATTTGACATCCATTTGGTGTACCACTAAACTGTGAATAGCAGCTAGAGCTATAAGAGTTCTAATGATTGCTATTTTAGTCACAGGAGAATAAGTATCGAAGTAATCAACACCTTTCTTTTGGTTAAAACCCCTAATCACTAGTCTAGCCTTATATTTATCAATTGTACCATCAGACCTCAATTTCTTCTTAAATATCCACTTGCTACTTATGGGTTTACAACCTTTAGGCAAATCATACAAATCCCATGTGTGATTAGAAACTATAGAGTCTAATTCACTTTTAATAGTCTCTTTCCAAAATATCGCATCTATAGAACTCATTGCTTTATCATATGTCTTAGGGTCTTCTTCTATTAAGTAGATAGACACTAATTTATCATTTAAAGTATCGATATCAAAATCCTCAGTTAAGAAAGTGGTGATAAAAGCAAGACCAAATCTAGTCTCAGTTTTACGTCTTTTACTCCTTCTCAGTTCATTTTCATGCTCATTAGCAATAACATTAGATACAGGCATAACATGAGAGTTAACAGACATAGATATAGAAGTATTATTTTGCACATCACTAGGCACATTATTTTTCAAAGGAAAAACATGCTCAAAAAATTCTGCATCTCTAGATTCACAAATAGAATAATCATTTAATGACATAAATCTATATGCAGCACTATTTTGAGAATAACCAATAAAGATAGTATCAAAGGTCTTAGAACCTACATTTACTCGTTTAAAATCAGGTAGACCAATCTTAGCCAAACATCCCCACACTTTCAGAAATTTCAAGCTAGGGGCATATCCTTTTCATAACTCATATGAGGTCTTGTCTAACTTTTTATGAGAGACTCTATTAAGAATATAACATGCAGATAAGACAGCTTCCCCCCACATATAGTTAGGTAGACCCGAGCTTAAAAACATAGAATTCATCATTTTCTTAAGTGTTCTATTCTTTCGTTCGGCTACACCATTTTGTTGGGGAGTATAAGGAGCACTAAACTCATGGATAATACCATTTTTCTCACAAAAATCTTCTAGAGTTTTAGTACTATATTCACTACCCCTATCAGATCTAAATCTCTTGATTTTCCAATCTAATTAATTTTCTACTTCTGTTTTGAATTTTAAAAACATGCTTTCAGCCTCATCTTTAGACTTAAGGAGGTATACCTTAGTGTACCTAGAAAAATCATCAACAAAAGTAATGTAATACTTCTTTCCACCTTTACTAATAGTGTTCTTAAAATATGCTAAGTCTGAATGTACTAGTTCAAGCAACCCGATCTTTCTACTAGTAACATATTTAAAAGGTTTCTTGGCATGCTTTGCTTCAACACATAGGACATTTAGAAATATCATTAATATTTACTGCAGAAATTAATTCCATTTTTCTAAGTCTTTTAATAGAAGCAATATTAACATGACCTAGTCTACCATGCCATAAATTAATAGATTCAGCAATATAAGCAGAATTAGAAATATTTACATTGACAATCTCTTGATCAATGTTCAATACAAATAAGCCCCCATTAAGGTATCCCTTCCTAACAAAGTCTCCTCCACGAGAAATAATTATTTTATTAGCTTCAAAAACAAGTTTAAGGCCTACTTTGTTGAGAAGTGCTCCAGAAATTAAGTTTCTACGGAGCGAGGGAACATGCAGATCATTGTTCCAGGCTAAAGTTTTTCCAGAAGTTAATTTAAGTAAAATTTTTCCTTTACCCATAACTCCAGCAGTAGTGGAGTTACCCATGTAAACGCACTCGCCATCGGTGGATTCGTCGAAGTCATGGAATAATTCTTTGTTAGCGCAGAAATGTCTGGAAGCGCCTGTGTCCAATACCCAATCAGTTTTGTTAGCTACCAGATTTGCCTCGACGATTAGTGCAACAATTACTTCATTACCTTATGTAAGATGAGCTTGGGCATCACCTTGTCTTCCCTGTTTTGGCTTTTGTCCTTTTCTTAGGTAACACTGGACAACCCTGTGGCCAAGTTTTCCGCAGACAAAACAAGCCTCTTTGATTTTTTAATTTGACTCTCTGGCTTGTTGAAATTATTTTTCTTTTTCACTTGTTCCTAATTCTGAACATTCTTTTGTTTGCCTTCGTACCTGTCTTTTGCAATAGTACCAGAAGATTCCACAAGGTTAGCTTTAGAAGAATTAATAGAAAGAGCTTCCATCTTATCTTTAAGACGGTTTGCCTCCTCTTTCTCTGATAAGTTCTTGGAGAGTTAAATTTTTTTTCTTATGTTTCAATTGATTTCTGTAATCACTACAGGATGGTGGAAAATTTTCAAGTAGAACATTCGCCTGAAGAATCTCACACATCTTCATACCCTCATTGAGAACATCAACAATTAAATTTTCATATTCGTGGACTTGTACCATGATTGATTTATTGTCAACCATTTGAAATTTAATTCATTGTCCGACAACATATTTTTTCTTTCCTGCATCATCGGCACCATATTTCTTTTCTATACTGTCCCATATTTCCTTAGCAGATTTTTAAGTAACAAATAAATCAAATAAATGATTAGTCATATGATTCAACAAATGTCGTCTAACTATTTTGTTATCTTTTTCAAATTTCCTTTTAGTAACATCATCAATCATAACATTGTTAAGAGTTATCAGTAAGAGATTCATTAAACAAAACATAATCAACTTCTAATTGTTCGAAGAAAATCAGAAGTTTTTGTGACCAACGTTTGAAATTATTTTCGTTCAATGGCTCAAGTTTTGACAAATCAGGAAAAGTTTTGTTCAAAGAAAGAGTCATTTATCAATATTGTATGTAACGAAATCGCTTTCAAATTGTTGGAAAAAGTACTACAATATTGATATGGAACTGAAATTAATAATTATAATAAAATAGTCACAAATGCTGTGTCGTGGCAAGCCACGGCCTTGAAAGCAATTTCGGTTCGACTCCGGTGCAAATCCTTCTGGCCGGTCGCTCCCCAAGGTTCCACAGCTACTTCCAAACACGTGTACTCATGGCTGGAAGTTTGGAAGTTGCTCAAAACTATTGCCCAATAGTCAAGAACTTAGGAGGAAGATATTTTTCTTTTACTTTGTTGGTGGTGTATCTTTTGTTCTCAAATAGAGTGGTTTATATAGGTGAAGAACAAATGATGTTACAAGTGTGAGTTAATGGTGAATTGAATGAATGAACTCCTCACCAAATGAATTCATCTGTTCAAGGAATGAATCAACTTATCAAGAACTAACTCATCAAATGAATTCTTACATTCAAGGAGAATTGAAAACACACATTTACAAAAAAATTAATAAGTTACATTTTCTCACAATGTATCTTGTAAATGTATTTGGACTTCTCTTTTTGGATAAGCTTAAAGAAACTTTAGATTTTGACTTTGCATTCTAACCATTTATTAAAATGCTTTCACCTTTAACATTCTTGTTGCTAATTGTTTGAAGAAAATCATTTGCTTATGAGCTAGTTAAGTTGATTTAAGACCAATATTCATATTCTTTACATGATATCGGAGCCACACTAATCTCAGTTCTTCGTTTATCCAATCTTGGGCCCTTGTTATTTTTTCTTTTTAAACTGGTAATTGTACCCTTGTTATGTTGTTCATGCTTTAGATATCTAGTTTTGGGTGTGTTGGAGTGTTAAGTATCACACATTGGTCGTGGAGTGAATTGTTGTGCCGTAATTATATGGTCTTCTGACAATCCTCACTTTATGAGCTAGCTTTTGAGATGGAATAGACAAATGTCCATTTTCTTGACACTTGAGAGAAATGGCTAGGTTTGTACCTTTTTTTGTCTTTTTGATAAGCGGATTAGTCTTGTATCTGTGCTATTATCCAAAACTAGAAGCAAGTTTGAGTTGAATATTCAAAGCTTGTGTGTAAGTAAGATGGACGGATTTGAGTTGCATATGATTAGCTAAGGGTACTGAATCTCTTGATAGAAAAATCTGCTGCTGAAGTAGGCATCTACTAGTTGATCATCATGTTCCCCTTTTAACATCTTAACAAAGCATTGTTCATTGCTTCTTATTGGAGGTCAAACTGAATTGACTTAGAAATGAGTTTAGGCAGTTCCGCAGCTCATGACTACTTTAAAGTTTGTGGCTTTATTCTTGTTTCTTCCTTCAAATAATCTAACTCAAGATCTTGCTGAGTTGTATTTCGCTTCCGGAAATTCTGATTCTTGTTTTGTTAAATTCCTCGGGCAGGTTTATCTTTGGTACCCCCTCAATATCGTAACAGGTGGTACAACTGCAAAAATTATGGTTGCTGCAAAAGACAACTTTCTTGGGAAATATATATACAAAGATACTCTAGCTAGGAATCTTGCAGCAGTGATTTACAATGTAAGTGCCTGTGAAATAACCGATTAGACCTTAGTCCCTATCCATGTTTGAACAATTACTTGTCAGTCAAACACGTCTGTTCCTAATAGATGAGTATTCTGAAATTGTTCTAGGTAGTTGTAAATGAGTTGAGACCCATATGAAATTGATTACCAAAGCCAACCTCATCGTCTAAGAGTTCAAAACAAGGCAAAACATTGATATTGACCCTACCTTGAAATCTAAGATGTACCAGAAAGATGAGTAAATGATCAAGACCTATACACCTGACATTATTCAATGTTTATTTACATTAATTTTGTGGTATTATGTTACTGAGATGCTTTAACTTTCTTTCTACTTGTAACAGGATGAAAAGGAAATACAGAAATTGGCAATGAAACAGCATCGTGTATTGAAGTCCGCGACAGAATTTAGATATGGATACAAACTTGTGGTAATATTCTCAGTCTCGGCACCATTTATTATTGATTCCTTTTTTTTTTTAGCATTCTTGCTAATTCATTGTACACCTGTAAAAGAGTGTTAATTCCTTTTTAAATATGTCTGATATGCAGGAGAATAATAATTTGAGGGCTGCCCTTTCTACCTCAGATGTGATTGAGGTATGAAACTGACACCTGTTCGAACGTTTTTGGATTCAGCAGCCATAGAAACAAAATCTCTATGGGATTCTTAACCGTGGGAAAGAAAAGAAGAAATATTGAGGCCAAGTTGTTGGCTATAGAAATCGTTGTTGCATTACAGGATTATGCGGCTTTTATCTATTAAGAAGAAAAAATCAACCTCTAATTACTACTACATATTCGTGGTATCCATTTAAAGAATTATGTCTGAGAATCAGCATAATTTCCTTTCTGGAACTCTATATCATCTGTTTCTGACTTTCTCACCCGTGTACTCTAAAATTTTGTTCAATTTCTTTGGTTTATTAATTATTTCATTTGTCTTCCTCTGCATATGTCCATAGACTTCTACAGTGGCCTATGATGTTAAATTATTTCTTCTACACTCCAAATGAACCCTGCTTTCCCGAAGAGCATGTTCTTGCATCTACTAACCAATCAAAATATGACCTGTCAAAATAATATGTACCATATGTAGTTTATAAACCTACAGTTTTCCTGAAGGCACTGCTTTGCAAAACAAATTTATCAGGAAAAGTTTGAGAAAAAAAGACTTGGTCCTTGTAGTTGTCAGTAATGATCTGTATATCCCTTGTTTACTATGCTTAGTTATATTCCTTGTTTACTATGCTTAGTGTTGTAGCACGTTATTATGCTTTTCGCTAGGTGGCATCTTTCTAACTCTTCATTTGGACCTCTCAGCTTCCCACCCCAGATAAGCTTAAAACGGTTGTTGATAAGGTGAAGGACTTTTTTGGAGATGCTAAGGAGTCATTTGGTAAGCTGACAGCCCTTCCAACGTCGGAGTCATCAGTGGAAGATTCACCAAAAGAAGGATCCAAAGATAAAGACCACGTAAGTCGGACAAAACTTAGATGTGACATGGATGTTTTTCATTACATTCTTTGACGTACTGTATTTAACATTCTTAACTTAGCAGGGCCAAGAACTGAAAATGACCTCCCATAGACGAGGAAACTGAGGAACTATACTTCAAAGAATACTTGCTAAACAAAAAGTTTTCACCCCTTGATTTTCCATGCTTTGGATTGATTGGACTGTAATATACTCAGATAAACTGTACTCGAATTTTTTGTTAAATAACCTCAATTTGGTTAGATAAATGCATCAGTAAGTTTTTTGTTAATGTGAAATTTGTCTACTTCAGCCACTGCACACTTGTGTTCATCAAGGAATATCAGTTTTATAAAACTTGTATTTTTTTAGGAACCTCAGTAAGGATTGGTTCATTGTGAAATTGAAATGGTAGCTATAATCTATGGATTTGTCCCCTTTATAATTTGTTGGTGAAGAGTGCTGCAAATAAAGTTCCACATTGGAAGCTGGCAAGAAAAAGAATGTAAGGTGTAGTGATCATATTTGGTGCTAGTTTAATCCATAAAAATGAAGAATATAACAGTGTTTACAGTATCTTGGTTGCTCCCATGTTATCTATAATGAAGAATATAACAGTGTTTATAGTATCTTGGTTGCTCCCATGCTAACTATTTACTATTATTGTCGACTAGTGAATCTTTATAAAATTATATTTATTTGAACATTTGTAATAACAATTTTTTATTTAGAAAAGAAAAAGATATGTGATTTATCAATACGGTATTTTTGGATATTCTAATATTTTGTTTATGAAAAGATTTGCTCAATTAGTAAGATTGTACAAGGATTAGGGAAATTTTGATATTTTCACAACTTGTCAGATTTTCATGTTTATGAGAAAAAATACAACTTAAAATTCTAATTTCATGTCCAATAAAACATCAACTTCAAATCAATGTAATTTCAAATTAATATTGGGGAAGTTTTGATATTTTTCCTACTTGTGAGATTTTCATGTTTCAGAGAAAAAATATAATTTAAAAAATTAAATTTCATGTCCAAGTAAAACGTCAATTTTAAATTGATCTAATTTGAAATAATGAGCATGTCCAAACAAGCCCTAAGACTGTCTATTTTTCAGCAGACGACGTGAAAGCATTAAAAATAAGTCAACTTCGATGCTGGAGTACCAACTTTAATATGGCGTTTGCTTTTCCAGAATGTCTAGACAATATGCTAGACAAAATAACTGGATTTAGCATAGTTATTAACTGTCAACCAAAATCTAGTTATGCCAGATTAGATTGTTAATACTTTGCAGACGAGATGATGTCAAGATTTTATATAGCATAATTGTTAGAGCATGCACAGCAGAAGCAACAATTCTGCAGGATCAATATAACTTACATATAATCTAGATAACATAATCAAAACGAAAATTAGAAAACTCACCTCTTGAACTTTCACAGAGTTCGCTCAACACCTTGTTTGTCAGGTCTGCTGCCTTCTACTACTTACTGATTAACTCTTTTAATCAACACTAGTGTGGGCAAGTGACTTTTGGATTGGAAAAGGATAATCAAATTCTCTAAAATCAGCCTCTACTTATTCCCACTTTCAACTGAATGAAGAAGAGAAAGAGACAAACGTTTTGGCCCTTTATTGTAACCTTAAAGCCAAAAAACGTTTTTAGCCTTAATGCCAAACATTTTTTTCAGCTTTAAATTTGTCATAATGTCAAAATTGATTCTTAATTCTTTTATTCCTTATTTATAGAAGATCGGTAAATATTGCCTCTTCTATTACTCCTTTTCTTTTTCAAATTTGATTAGTTAATCAAGCATAGTAGGGACCGCAGATTTATTAACTAGGGCTTTCAATTATGATATTAATTCGGTAATGAATGAACTATCATATCATAATAAATTATAAATTATTCCACTAAAAATATGTAATTGCACTCCTCGATTTGATTTCGAAATCTATCATTACATCTTATTTAACTCCCCATGTTAGAATTACCGACACCAATCAATTAAATTAAATTCTCTGAAAAATTTAACTCATTGATTAATTTAATTCTTTATTTATAATGCTTAACTTATTTCACATGACAGTTATAAAATCCATATGCATGATTTTCACGTGAAAACTTATAAGCAACCATAAAGGGGTGTCTTCTATCTCAAGTCCGAGACATAGTTCTATCAACTAACTAATATTTCACTAAGTGATTTGTCATCATCCAACCCATTAGGAATGTATTGACTTACAAAAGAGTCTCACCTTTTAATAAATTAAAACAATAACCAAACCACATAGATTATAATAATTATATCAAGATTATGAGTATAAGTACATGTAATGGACTAGAGAAGTCGTTTATAAATATTCATAACATAAACGAATACCTCTAATTGGTCCCTTCAATACATACGAAATGTACTCGCACAATAAGTTGAAATATTATCATTCCCATAACTAAGATCAAATTATATTTAATCTTGTTCTAAAATAAACAAGATATTTGTCCTACCTCATCTTCGATTGTGAACATTAATTTATAACTTATAAGAACCAACAATTTTAATCTTCTGTGCATGAGTTAAAATACTCCATATACGAAATTGTCTACTACATAAGTAAAGGACACACATGTTAATACAATGATCTATTGAAATAAAGATTTTATTAATATAATAAATTGTCTTTACATGGGATGAAAATATAATACTATAACTTAAACTACATGGTTAATAGTATATTTAAACAATCTCCCACTTAGACTCATAACCATGAATGCACAATTTTAACACCTATTTCTTCCACATGCTGATCAAAAACCTTCTGGGTTAATCCCTTTGTGAATGGGTCCATCAAATTGTTCTTCGACTCAATCTTCAAAACTCTCATATCACCCCTTTGAGTTATATCCCGAATTAAATGATATTTTCTCTTGCTTACTTCTTTTATGGCTTCGTGGTTCTTTCGAGTTTGCAACTGCACCACTATCATCACAATAAAGTGGTAGTTGTGTTTGAACCGAAGAAACAACTCCAAGTTCTTTCAGAAAGTTACCAAGCCAAACAACCTCTTTAGCCGCCTCAGAGGTAGCTACATATTCAACTTCCATGGTGGAATCAGCAACACATAATTGCTTGATACTCCTCCAAACAATAGCTCCACCTCCTAAAATAAACACATATCCTGAGGTAGATTTTCTAGAATCTTTATCCGACTGGAAATCTGAATCAGTATACCCAACAGATACAAGATTCCCAGAGTGAAAAACAAACATGTAATCCTTAGTCCTTTTAAGGTACTTGATTATATGCTTAACCGTAGTCTAATGTTCTTGCCCAATATTAGACTGAAATCTGCTAACCATGCCAATTGCAAAGCAGATATCTGATCTAGTGCACAACATAACATACATGAGGCTCCCTACAGCAGAAGCATAAGGGACCTCCTTCATTCTCTCTATCTCATCGGTCTTTTTGGGCGACTGATCTTTTGACAAAGTAATTCCATGCCTAAAAGGAAGGAATTCTTTTTTTTTTAAATTTTGTATGCTAAATCTTGCAAGAATAGTATCAATATAAAGTGCTTGAGATAAGCCTAATTCTTTTGTTTGCGATCTCGCATAAGCTTGATCCCAAGGATATGGGCCGCTGCTCCCAAGTCTTTCATATCAAAACATGAGGACAACCACTCCTTAATAGAATTCAACATGCTCACATTATTTTCTATGAGCAAAATGTCATCTATGTACATAATCAAAAGTGCGACTCTATCTCCATCCCATTTTTATAAATACATGACTTATTTTTACATTGATCAAAACCAAAAGTCTTAATCGAATTGTCAAAACAAGTATTCCATACCCTAGATGCTTGTTTCAACCCATAAATGGATTTCTTAAGTTGACAAAACTTTTGTTCATTACCTCTTTCCATGAAACCTTCTGGTTATGCCATATAAATGCACTCATCAAGACTTCTATTTAAGAAAGTCTTCTTGACATTCATTTGTCAAATCTCATAGTCATAATGAGATGCAATGGATAAGAGAATCCTAATGGATAAGAGAATCCTAATGGATTTAAGCATAACTACCAGTGAAGAGGTTTCCTCATAGTCAATTCCTTCTTTTTGAGTAAACCTTTTCGCAGCAAGCCTAGCCTTAAAAGTTTGCACTTTTCCATCCACACCTCTCTTTTTCTTATAGATCCATCTATAACCAATGGGTTTGACTCCCGCAGGTAGTTCTATAAGTTCTCAGACTTAATTGGAATACATAGACTCCATTTCAGATTTCATAGCCGCAAACCATATTTTAGCATCTTTGTCATGTAGTGTTTCGGCGTAATTAAGAGGTTTTGTATTAGGCTCCTCAAGAATTCTATCGTACGATTATCCCAAGAGCACAAATCATAAAGGTTTTCTAATAATTCTCCCACTACGATAACTAGTCACTACAGGATCTGCTACATTTGGAATTAAATTTTGAACACCTTGAATGTCTTCCTACACTATGACAGGTTCCTCGACATTACCCTGAACATTTTTCTCCACAATTGCAGGCTGCTCGACATTACTCCCACTACTTTGAGGTAGTGTAATGTCAAGTGTTTGCTCTTGTGAAACCTCTTGCCTATTAACATTTCTCCCACTACGTGGATGCAATGGTATGTCAATAATAGTTTTTGGAATTTGTTCTTGTGTTTCATTATTCGTTATTCTATTATTCAATTCCTATAAAACAATAACTTCTAGGAACGTGGTTCATTAAATAATCCTCTTCAAGAAATCTGGCATTTGCCAAAATAATTATCTTCTGTTCCTTAGGACAATAAAATAACCTTTTGTTCCTTTTGGATATCCAATAAAAACGCACACTTCTATCCTAGATTCCAACTTATCAATTTTTCCTTTTAACACATGTGCTGGATAATCCCAAACTCGAATATGTCGTAGACTAGGTTTGCGCCCACTCCACAATTCAGATGGGGTTAAAGGTACTGAATTTGAAGAAACCAAGTTCAAAATATAATTTGTTGTTTCTAATGCATAACCCCAAAAAGAAAAAGGCAAATCTGAAACTTAACATTGATCTAACCATTTCCATAAGAGTTCTATTTCGTCGTTCTGCCATACCATTTTGTTGTGGTGTTCCTAGAGCAAAATATTGAGATGTAATTCCTAAATCTGATAAGTATTTAATGAATTTCGCACAAAGGTATTCACTACCACAATCATATTGTAATGTATGGATATGTTTGTTATGTCGCTTTTCCGTTTCCATCTTAAATTCTTTGACTTTTTCAAAGCATTCAGATTTACGGCGCAACAAATAAATGTATCCATATTTTGAGTAATCATCTGTGAAAGTCATAAAATACTCAAAACCACCTCTTGCTTGTATATTCATAGGATCACACAAATCAGTATGAATTAATTCTAACTTATTTCCGGCTCTATTTTCTTTGTAAGGAAAAAGTCTCTTGGTCATTTTACCTTATAAATAGGATTCACAAGTTGGAAGTGCCTCCACTTTCAATGAACTCAAAGGTCCATCAAAAACCAACCATGAAATCCTATTTGTGTTAATATGACTTAGATGTAAGTGACATAAGTATGTTTCACTCAATTTCGAAATACATTTTCTTTTATGTGATTGATCAACATTATTAAGTTCCATTATTTTAGAATTATGATGGGAAACCTCAAATACAAACAAATCATGTATTCTAGGAGCAAAAATAATAAAATGTTTATTAAACTTAATAATTGCACAATCATTAAAAAAATAAACATTATAACCAACATCTATTATTCTTGAAACTGAAAGTAAATTCCTTCTTATAGAAGGTACGTAAAGAACATTATTCACTCTTAAAACTCTAGAACTACTAAATGAAATAGAAATATTTCCTATAGCTAAGGTTGGTGCTGGTTTCCCATTTGCCTGAAACACGTTTAGTTCATTTTCACTTAGGCGTCGTGTTTCCTAAAACCCCTGCAATGAAGTGCAGATATGATTAGTGGCTCCTGGATCCATCATCCAAAATTGGGTAGAAACAGCCGCTAAAAATGTTTCAACGATATGTGAAAAAGATGTACCTTGTTTTTGCATCTTTGCTATGTAGCCGTGACACTGTTTCTTATAATGACCAAGTTTCTTGCAATGATAACATTTTTCCTTAGGCTTAGCCACACCACCATTAGCACCTAAAACCATACGAGGCTTTTTTTCTCTTTCTTTTTGCCTTTCGACTTAGAAGTCGAAGCTGAAGATTTGTCAACCATCAACGCCGCAGGAGGAGCTTGTTACTTAATGATAGATTCTGCCGCTTGCAGCTCATTCAATAGTTTCGCAAGAGATAAGTCCACCTTATTCATGTTATAATTCAAGTGAAACTACTAAAAACTATTCGGCAGAGTCTGCAGGACCATCTCAACCTGAGATTCCTTATCAATAACCGCACCAAGAATTTCCAGCTCGTTCAATAAACTCATCATTTTAAGAACATGTTCCCTTACCAAATTTCTTTAACCCTTACAAACTCATCATTTTGCAGCACGATTTTGCTCACCAAACATCTCTTTAAGAGATTCAAGCATATCATAAGCAGTAGTCATAGACTGATATTGATGCTGCAACATATTTGCTATAGAGGCAAGAATATAGCATCTTACTATCTCGTCAGCTTTGATCTACTTATCGTAGGCTTTAATGTCATCATCAGTAGGTTCATCCGACTTAACAGGACATTCCTCAACCAGTACAAATTTAAAGCCTTCAGCAGTAAGAACAATATCCAAAACTAAAAAACTCCCAAATCGACCAAAACACAATTATTGTCCGAGTTGTTACGAGGGTCAGCAGGGCTTCCTGTACTGCTTGGCCTTACTACTAATGTTCATATAGTGAGTAATTACTATGGTTGGTTTTAGTCGAAACTTATCATAATTTTTTTCTTAATCCACAAAACTAATTTTCACAAAACTATGCAAAATTCGTTTTATGCTTTCTTGATGATAAACTGGGATTCTCTTGAAATCAATAACATCATCAAAAATATGAAAAACAGTCAGCAATAACATGGTATCAAAAACATGAAAAAACAACCAACAACAACATGATTTATACAATTATTATTCAAAATATGAACAACAAATCTTGTAATTTCTTTTATATTATCTAGCATATGTAAGAAAACTACTGATACCAATTGTTAGAGCATGCACAACAGAAGCAATAATTCTATAGGATCAATATAACTTACATATAATCTAGATAACATAATCAAAATGAAAATTAGAAAACTTACCTCTTGAAGCTTTCGCACAGTTTGTTCAACACCTTGTTTGATGGGTCTTCTACCTTCTACTACTTCCTGATTAACTCTTTTAATCAACACTACAGTGGGAAAGTGACTTTTAGATTGGAGAAGGATAATCGAATTCTCTAAAATCAGCCTCTACTGACCCACTTTCAACTGAATGAAGAAGAAAAAGAGGCAAACATTTTGGACCTTTATTGTAACGTTAAAGCCAAAAATTGTTTTTAGCCTTAATATCCCTTAATTCCAAAACATTTTTTTTCAGCTTTAAATTTGTCATAATGCCAAAATTGATTAATAATTCTTTTATTCCTTATTTATAGAAGATCGGTAAATATTACCTCTACTATTATTCTTCTTCTTTTCCAAATTTGATTAGTTAATCACACATAGTAGGGACCGCAGATTTATTAACTGAGGCTTTTAATTATGATATTATTTTGGTAATGAATGAATTATCATATCATAATAAATTACAAATTATTCCACCAAAAATATGTAATTGCACTCCTCGATTTTATTTTAAAATTTACCATTACATCTTATTTAACTCCCCATATTAGAATTACCGACACCAATCAATTAAATTAAATTAAATTCTCTGAAAAATTAAACTCATTAATTAATTAATTTCTTATTTATAATGCTTAACTTATTTCACATGACGGATATAAAACCACATGCAGGATTTTCATGTGAAAACTTATAAGCAACCATAAAGGGGTGTCTTCTATCTCAAGTCCGAGACATAGTTCTATCAACTAATTAATATTTCACTAAGTGATTTGTCATCATCCAACCTATTAGGAATGTATTGACTCACAAAAGAGTCTCACCTTTTAATATAGATTAAAACAATAACCAAACCACATAGATCATAATTATTATTTCAAGATTAAGAGTATAAGTACATGTAATGGACTAGAGAAGTCATTTATAAATATTCAGAACATAAAGAAATATCTCTAATTGGTCCCTTCAATACATACGAAATGTACTCGCATAATAAGTTGAAATATTACCATTCCCATAACTAAGATCAAATTATATTTAATCTTGTTCTACAATAAACAAGATATTTATCCTACCTCATCTTCGATTGTGAACATTAATTTATAACTTATAAGAACCAACAATTTTAATCTTCCGTGCATGAGTTAAAATACTCCATATACAAAATTGTCTACTACATAAATAAAGGACACACATGTTAATACAATGATCTATTGAAATAAAGATTTTATTAATATAATAAATTGTCTTTACATGGGATGAAAATATAATACTATAACTCAAACTACATGGTTAATAGTATATTCTAACAATAATAACGCCAAATATAGAATAAAAAAAGTGTACCAAAGAATACGTTCATATGATGGCTTTCTATGCATAAACAATTGCTGACTATGGCAAGACTTAAGCATCTGGGAACAAGTACTAAGGATACGTCTATTGTGTGGAAGTCAAATTGAAACAATAGATTATCTATTTTTTCGATGTGCCTTCTCACATAAATATGATATTGAACTGGCTACAGATTAGCATGGTGAGTCAGGGACTTCAAGGATGGTGGTCAAGGATAGCACAAAAGGCACAAGGCAAACTGAGTAGAGCTTTCTTGTGGATTGCTACTGCTACAACTATATATCATGTTCTGGGGGTTAGAAATGAAGCATTATGGAGTCTAAGAGCTCCATGGCCACAAAGATTATGCAGGTAGATTTAGCTGGAATAGAAATACATAAATTAGAAGCGAAGATCACAAAGTAGACAAAAGTAGAAATAAGCTTCTATGCTCAGGTTTTGGTTTATGTTTTTGCTTTGTTTTAACATTGATGTACTTCTGATTAGGAGGTAAGAATAAAGAAACTGATGGTTTGATTGAAAAAAAAGAAAAATTATAAGAAGTGAGAAACTTAAGATTATAATTAAGATAAATAACAACAATTTAATAAAATTATATTTTATAGAAAAAATAATATTTTTTTGAGTGACAGTTACCAAGGGATAACATCTGTTATTTTCACTCCAACACTTTACCTCTTTCCTTTCTTACTTTACCTTTTATTTTTTTCTCAAATAGCTTCTATTCTTAAGATTTTCACTCCATTTTCTAACATTTTTCTCACATTGTAGATAAAGATTATGCTTCACTAATTAAGCTAACTATTAATTTGCGCATGTTATCTCTTCCACAAATTCTATATATTTTGTATTTTTATATTTTTTTGTTCATCATTGTTAGTGCAATTTTTTTTCTTATTATTTTTGAGATTTTTTTTCATTGTATGATTGTAGAGTTCTACTCTAATGACAGAACACACATCATATAGAAGATTAAATAGAGGTATACCACCCATCAATTTAGTTTCTGATAATTCACCATCATTTAGTGTTGGATTAACTCAAGATAAAGTTGGTTAAGTGATTTCTACTCCTATATAGTTGAAGAAATCAGTGTGCATCGAAGAGGTGAATCGAAACATTATAATGATTCAGATAAGATGATCAAAATTATGAAACAATTAGGATTGAAAAAACATTCATCTCCGAAATCCAACAAATTACAAAAATCTAAGATAAAGTGAAAATCAAAAGAAATCAGAGAATCAAGCAAAATTTGAAGTCCTGATGTTGAAAACTCCTCTGAATATGATTCCGAAGAAGATAAAGACGAAGAGTTATCTGCATATGTATTTAGTAGATAATGGGTACTAATTTGTATAATGTGTGTGTGTGTGTGTCTATATATATATATATATATATATATATATATATATACAAATCTTGTTTTATATATATACATTTGGGACATATGAATGCATTTGTATTTTTTTGACACACATATGAAGTTTACATATATATTTTTGGACAGTATTGGGTTTATATTTGGATTGTCCTATGTCCTTTTAGAGGGTAACATATGTGTCTATTTTTATGTATTTATTTTGTATATACATTTATTAGCTAATGGGTACTCATATATATATATATATATATATATATACAAATCTTGTTCTATATTTATACAATTTTGGGGCATGTGCATGTATTATGTATTTTTGATTACCTATATGTATATGTATGTAGTTGTCCTTTCCGTAAAGAGATTTGTGGTATATATGCATATATATATATATATATATACATAATGGCCACATATGTATTTACAAAATACATATGTAGATATATGTATTTTTGTATTATAAATACATATGTAGATCTTTGTGTCTATGTATTTGGTATATTTTTTAGATATGTATATGTAATGTAGATATATGTCTCTTATGAAAAAGCAAAAATCTTAATAATTAAAGGAATAATCAATTATGTAATTTCTGTAAAAATCTTAACTAATACAGATTTATTAGTAATGTAATTTAAGCAAAAATTAAATGAATCCTTAAATTTAAATGAATTGAGTAATTTAAGCATTATTCCTTATTTAACTCAACTGATTTGAGAAAAAAGAGGATAGTAAATTTTGTTTGTACATGTATTTCGGTAGTAAACTTTGCCTAAAATATAAAATACAACTTGCTATTTTATTTAATTACAAAACAGTTTCCATGAAACTCCTAATTATGGGCTTAAGTTTGCCCCTTATGAAATTTTTTCTTAGTTAAATGGTTGGAATGAGGGACATGAGTTTGCCTAAATTGATGAAATATTGAGTTTGATAATGGCATTAACTTCAACCCACTTTGTAAACCTGATTTTGAACATGGATAATTGTATGATTTAACTTATCTTTTGAACAATTTCATTTCATTAAAGGATAAATGAACAAATATGATTTTTGGATAACATTTGTGGCCATGGCTTGGATTTTTAATAAAACTTGGGAGTTAGTTTAGTTATATGGACTGGTTTGACATAACTGAATTAGCTTACAAACATTATTAGTATGACAATACCAAATTGGTAAATGCCTTAATAAATTACTCCTAGATAAATGGTTGGTTTATGTGCAAAGTATTTTAATTTTGGCTTAAAGGAAATTGTGTAGCTCACCGTGAAGGTGTAGGTCCCGGAGGTATCAACACTTAAAATCATATTTTCTGGCGTTGGGGTCCACGTGATCGTGTTCTTGGTGTACACATTATATTTATATTTTGGGAGGCTATGGCTTTAGTATCTTTAGCCTTTCCTTTGATTTTTTCTTGGTTCGTGTAGCTAACACATATTAGAGCCCTTTCAGTAGGGGAGCCTGAACCCATATAGCCTGTGGGTGCCTTTAGGATGGAGCGAGCTACATAGTTCAGGATAATAGTTTAAAATTTCATGTTCATAATCCTTATCCATATCCCTGCATCCTATATATGTCTATATAAATGTTGTGTATGTGGTTTTTGACTAATTTTTTGTAATGACATTATTTTATCACTTTTTCTGAGTTACATTCTAGTGCTTTCCCCATTGATTGTCCCTAGACGCTACATTATTTCATGATGTAGGGTTCAAAGGGTTTCTTATTGTTCCTGTGCAGCGTTAGGTGATTCAGTATTCCTATGGATCTATTGTGAAGTGGTAAGCCTCCATATTTTGGAAAGCTTGGTGATTTCACTTGTTTTTTTTATGCCTTAGTATTTCTTTTTAGATTCTTTTGTCATGGTCGGGGCCATTATCCCAACTTAGTTTTGTAATATGGTTTTAGAGGCTTTTATGGACAAGTGTAAGATAGCTGTTTGTTTTGATTATTAAACTTTTATTTGGTTTATCTATACTTATTATTATTATATTTGGTTGGATTTTGCTAATTATATTTATGTTCTCTTGAGGTAAGGCTAAGGGGGTGGTCTCTGACCTATGATGGTCTTGAGATAGCCGTCACGGCCAGGCCCGAGGTCAGGTTATGACAGTCGAGAGGTTAGCTCACGTCTATATTCAAGAGGTGGTTCATCTTCATAGGGTACTTGTGTCTGTCATTTTAGATCGAGGATCTTAGTTTGCTTCTAGCTTCAAGAGGACATTTCAGGAGGAGTTGGGTACCAAGGTTGACCTTCGCACCATATTTCACCCCTAGACTAATGTACAGTTAGAATGAACTATCCAGGTCTTGGAAGATATGCTCTATGGTTATGTGTTTGGGGGTTAGTGGGACTAATTTATACCTTTGAAAGAGTTTGTATATAATAATAGCTTCCATTCATATATTCAGATGGCCCCATTTGAGGCCTTGTATGGTAGGCCATGTCGATCTCCAATTGGTTAGTTTGAGACTTATAAGACTATGACTTGCAGGACAGATTTGCTCATGAGTCATTGAACCAAGTTTAGGTGATTCAGGTCAACATATGACAAATTCAGAGTAGGCAGAAGAGTTATACTGACTGCAGGCATCATCCATTGAGGCTCAGAGTTGGTGTCACAGTCTTTCTACGAGTATCTCCCATGAAGGGCGTGATGAGGTTCAGGAGGAGGGGTAAGCTTGACCCTAGATATATTGGACCTTTTGAGATTCTGTAGATAGTTGGGGAGGTAAATTTTGTGTTGTCATTGCCTCCTACCTTTTCAACTATTCACCCAGTGTCAATGTATCTATGCTACTGTAGTACATTGCAGATGAGTCGCACATGCTTCGGTGATACTCTATTCAGTTGGATGAGAGGTTAGAATTTGTAGAGGAGCCAGTGTCCATTTATGTCAGAGATGTCAGATAGTTATGCTCCAGGGACATTCTAGTAGTTAAGGTTCAGTGGCATCATCGTCTAATTGAGGAGGCTACTTGGGAGACCGAACATGAAATGTGGATTCAGTATCCCTATCTATTTAAGCCCTCTGGTATTTCCCCATCCTTTACTTTTGAGGATGAAACTACTTTTAGTGGTGGTTGTTGTAATGACCCCATCATCATTTTCCTCCTTTTTCATGCATTCACGGAGTTTAGATCTTTCTTACAACTGCCCCAAGTTATTATGACTTTCCTGGACTGACGGTTCAGTTTTCGAGCAGTTCGTTTGAGGAATTTATTAATAATGAGCATATTGTGGATTATTTAAATTAATTTATAATTTTCTAAGATGATATAGTTAATTACCTTTCTAAAGTATTTTAAATATTTATAAAATTCTTTTGTTATGATATATTTATATTACTTTATAATAGCTTTCATAATCTATAAATATTTTAAGCAAAAAATGTAAATCTACTTGTGTTAAAATATTATTATTATTATTATTATATAATAGAGGTTTTATTGAAAATAATTTTCTATTAATTATGATATATTCAAAATATGATATATTTTTACCACGAATCTATGCAATACCCGAATAACAAAAAAAAGAGATAGTGGGAAGGGAAACTTTCTCTCCCACGTGGAATTGGAGGGAAAGCTAGTTACCAACAAAAGTTAGGTGGCAGCCTAGTATGAAGAGGAGGATACCATTAGTCCACACTAGTTACCAACCAAAGTTAGGTGGCAACCTATTATGAAGAGTTGGATATCATTAATCCACAGTAACAATGGAAATCATTATGTCAATTATATTTTCTGTTTAGTGTCATTCATTACATATAGCATATGTACACTCTTTAGTAAAGAGTACAATTCAATTATCTCTCCTTAACAAAAGGCAAACTTGTAAGTTTTTCAACATATACAAATATACTTTTATATGCATGTTAGTTAGAATTAGGACGTGAAAATATTATTTTGACATGATATTTGATCCAAAAAATAAAATTAATTATCTACATCAAGTTATTCAAGCTCAGGTTCTAGTGGGGCACTATTCAAAGGCTTCTTGGAGAAACATTTAGCTTTAGTATCTAGGTAGTCTAGGCTTACCCTATGGTTAGATTGAGTTTATTTACTATAATTGTGTGCTATTATACTAGTTTTGGATAGTTGTTGTTTGGGTACCGTATAAAATATCTCATTGCTTATTTATCCAATTAGGACCCCATTTTATCAAACTTTGGTCTTGTTATCTTTTAGTATCATTTAGTGCCACGATCCGAGACTACCCCCTAATTGTAATAGGGTGCATAGCATCACAAGTGACTCCAAGATAACCTATGGCTTGGCATAACACGAAGAATACTGAATAAGTAGCAAAATACTAGGAGGAAGCTATATTGAAATAAAATGATAATAAATAATAATGAAATCAATACTAGCACTGTCTGAAATACTCAACAAGCTAAAATCATGACTATCTGTGTAAAATCCATCTAATCATAATGAGTTGTTGGGACAGGTCCCTAGTTTCCAACTGATCGAAACTAAAAGAAAGAGAAAAATAAATACTGATAACTAGTCCTCGAATGATAAGGACTCACCAAAAAATGTTGTTGAATGTGCTACCAAATCGTACTAAGCGCGATCTGTTAAGCATCGGAACCTATATTATAAGATAATATAACATCAAAAAGTATGCTATCAGTTCTTTGAATAAACTGAGTATATGAGATAGGAAAACTAACTAGTATAAGCTTAACATGAATGTATGAAACATGGTAAACTAAATGCGGACCAATATAAATATGTACTGAATGGAGACTGAACAACTGAATACAAGGTCATGCAAAATCTAAAAGATGAATATAATTGAGGACTGTAGGAGCTAACAATAACCAACATACCCCAATATGAGCAAATTGTTGTCCAACCTGTAACCCCAGTTGGTTGGGTATTTAGTACCTTGTCAAAGGTACGAACACTGGCTAGCGTGGATCCACTAAACTGATGTCCCAAAGGATTAGGTGTCAATTCTCACTTGGCGGGTGACCCTTTATAACCTATGGTGGAACTATAGTTGTGGAACTTACAGACTTTTACTAAAGATCTCATATCATCCTTGTGTTCACTCAGTAAAAAGTACTACTCCTAACTAAACGACACTTAAAACTGAACTGCTCATTATAATTACTATATGAAAATATCAACAGTAGATAATCTGTAGCGCTCAAAGACATGTAAACTAATATATGAATGAATCCCTAGGTATCAGGTATTCATAACCCACCAACTCTAACTAATGCAACTAAACATGATAATATTAAAATTTTATCAAGAGGAATTTCATAATTCAAGACAAAACTCAAGGATTTATCAATATAAAGGGGAACTCATGATTCTAAGTATGGAAAGATGCTAAACTTATTGGAAAACATGTACTCATAGTCTAATTACAAGAATAGACTAATATTTCAAGAAACCTCATACTTGCCATAGAACCCTAAACTTAAAGGATGAATTAAACTCAAGAGTTGAGGAAATCTTTGGGATTCAATGGGTGAAAGAAACCTATTTACAAAATCCCACTTACCTGGAGATGTATTTATTGATCCTCAAAATTTGGGCTCAAAGTTGAGAAACCCTAAGTTGGCTTTTAGAGAAGAATAATCGCCTCTTTTCTTGGAGCTAATTGAATTTATGACTTAATGAATAATTTGGGGCATATTTCCGTTATATTCCAGCCTTGGGAAAGCCTAAATGACATAGCTTTGAGGGGTTAAATAATGGGAAAAGAACAATAAACTCATTTTTAAATCATTCAGTAATTTCTAGGAAACAATCATGATGACTCAAGCTACGACTCATAGGGTTTGGTCATGAGTCATGGCCTATATGACTTGAGGAC
The DNA here is from genome assembly GCA_030864225.1 of Capsicum baccatum var. pendulum. Classification (NCBI taxonomy): domain Eukaryota; kingdom Viridiplantae; phylum Streptophyta; class Magnoliopsida; order Solanales; family Solanaceae; genus Capsicum; species Capsicum baccatum. The sequence continues at coordinate 168,620,198 of CM061560.1, forward strand.
CTAAGCCTTGGGTTCTTACTATTATGACAACAACTCCTCTCCAGGTGACTCATTTAGTCTGACCTTGAGTCGTCATGAAGGGTCATTATCAAGGGATAATTTTTTTCCCTCACTGACATGACAATGAGTCTTACCCATGACTTGTTGCATCCTGAAAATGTGTCGTTGTCAGAGTCATTGTCACTGATAGTTTGACAGATAGAGCTTTAAAAAATTTTCCATAACTTTTTACTACTATCTCGGATTATAGAGAGACTAGTGGCATTGAAAAGCTTATTAAATGGTCTCATACTTGTTACTTTAGAGCTTAACACTTGGGGTATTACATTATCTCCTCTTAGGATCATTCATTACTGAATGAAACTGACTAAGATGAAGTACTAGAAGAAAGCTAAAATTTTGCATTAAGAACTTATGAGATGAACCATGAACTGATACAATCTATAACTGATGATGGACTGAACCAAACTTACGAATACATGCTATGACATAAAAATAGTGGGATATCCTGATATGGAAAGAATTAATTAATTAAAAAAACTATTACCTTAAGCTGGGACTGAGTTCGAAGAGAAAATATGGGGGGTGCTTGGTTATCATATCTGCATCTATTTGCCAAGTAGCTTTCTCAACTGACTGATTTATCCATAAGACCTTTATTACGACAAACTCTTTATTCCTCAGCCTATGAATCTGATGATCAAGGATCTCAATTGGGATCTCTTTATAAAAGAGATATCTTTCACGCCCGCCCTCTCTAAAGGAATAAAAATGCTGGGAGTAATACCCCATGTTTTGACATTACTGTACAACTTACGACTCATCTTCTTAGGTTATATAGAAATCATACAAGTCTTAAGATCTAAGTTGTACCCATGGTAGTGTGGAGTAATAGAGGCTTTTTTCAGGATACAACTGGACTATAGGAATTGTCACTTGATGTTACGAATTATAAAAAGATAGGTAATAAGGTTAACAGTATAGGTTCCCTAAGTTTTTGTCCAAGTTACGAGTGGATATTTTTAATTGCATGGACATGTGATGAGCCGTAAGATGAATTTTGTATATTGACCATTGTGTGTCACTTTTGCCACTGCCAAGCTTATGAGTTACTATTCCAACTCGTACCCTCATCTTACGATTTGTAAGATTGACTCGTAACGATTGGGAACGTATTTTCCTGCACATTTTTCCAAGGGCCTTTATGTCTTTTCCAACTTACTCAAAATCTAAACCAATGTCATTTTGGCTTCCCAAGGGGTGGTATTAAAGACTCCAAAGCCCCAAATCATAACACAATCTTCAATTCCACCAAAGAGAATCAAAAGGGGCAATTTTCTCTCTTCCTCAAGTAATTAGAGTTTCTAAAGAACAAGATCAATTTCAAGGATTTTTCTCAAAGCTTCTACTCCAAGTATGTGGGGTATTCATCAATGGGTTCCTTTCACCCACTGAGTCTCAAAAATCCTCTTTTTGGTTTGAGTATGAATTTTACACTTTAGTATGATGTAATTCAGTGACAATTATTATACTTCCCATGTTTCCTTGTAGAGTTTACATTCAAGCCATGATATTATCTTTTCCATGTGAATTATGATTTTAAATAATTTAAATTCCATGCTCCCATGTCATGTTTGGTCAATACTATGTCAAGTTGTCAAATTCACGTATTAAATCCTTTAAACATGATGTTCTCCTAAGTTTAACTTATCCTTATTTTAGAATTGATGATATGATCAATCATTTAAATATATTATGTTCCGAGTTACCCAAATTATGACTTCTTATTAGTGTATTAGATGTTGTTATTGTATTTAAAGTATCATTGAGTGCTGGCGGGTTATGAACACCTGATACCTTTGTGTTTACTCATGTTTCAGACTTTTTAAGTAATGATTCAGTTTATTCATGATTTTATTATCATAATCAATTTATTATGATTATGTTGAGCACTATCAGTTGAGATGTTCAGTTGACCTTAGTTAGAAATAGTGTTAGTTCAGTTAGGAGTAGGATTTAGCACCGAGTGAACCCAGGGATGAAGGCTCACCTGCCCGTAGAGAGTATGACTTTAGTAGCAGTCCCTGAGTTCCAGAACTATGTAGCAAGATGAAATACCCTACGCCTTGACCTTTTCCAAAAATCTTGGGTTTTGGATATTCTATCCATGGTATGACTCAAGGGTACTAGTCATACCCTAGGATACAACTTTATCCCTCTCTTTCATGTGTTATCCTGTGTAGAGTGAGTTATATACTGTCCAAGACATGGTTTAGCCTATCCCAAGTCGTATGATAGGGTACGGGTCGTATGTTGCCATATACTTAGCTTAGTAGAAACTGTCCAAGATATGATTCAGGGTATGGTTTAGGGTACCATTCGTACCCTAAGCTATGAGTTATGCATGCGTAGTCGTATCCTAGATAGTTTAGGGCTCCATGGTGAGGCCTAGGATACAACTTTATCCCTCTCTTTCATGTGTTATCCTGTATATAGTGAGTTATATACTGTCCAAGACATGGTTTAGCCTATCCCAAGTCATATGATAGGGTACGGGTCGTATGTTGCCATATACTTAGCTTAGTAGAAACTGTCCAAGATATGATTCAGGGTATGGTTTAGGGTACCATTCGTACCCTAAGCTATGAGTTATGCATGTGTAGTCATATCCTAGTTAGTTTAGGGCTCCATGGTGAGGCCTAGGGTATGAGTTAGGGTACTACTCATACCCTAGGGTACGATTTGGTATAGGAGTTGTATGAAGCTACATGTTAGTTTCCAGCTTTTAAACTGAGGGCTTTATGGACATTTACCACCCCAAAACCCTCAAGTACCCTCACTATATAACATTTTTAGGCCCCTCATAACACATTTTGGAAGATCAAGACTCACCAAAAACATTCTCTAACTCACTCTTGAAGATTGGAGGCTAGGGTTTCTCAAGTGTTCATCTAGGAGCTAAGAGAGGACAAGTTCCTTTCGTGAATATACTTGTATAAGGCATGTATCTCTTCCTCATTGTTGGCTCAAAATATTATGTGTTTTAAACATTTATTTTAACTTATAAATAGTGGTTTAGAAATCAAATGTTGAGGGTTTTAATGCATAGTGATGGGCATTGTTTACTCTTGCTTAAACTCGAGTTTGTACATATTTTTTGTGATGGTTTTTACATGTGGGTTCTTGTTGAATGTGGTTTAATAAATGGGTCATGAGTAACCCTAGATTTGATAGTTCTTTCTTTGGTTTTGGTCTTGACAAAAGCATGCCCTTGAGGTGTTTGTGAAAATATCTAAGAGAAATAACTAGTCACTTGTTAATGGTGTATTGAACTATGATATTAGTCTAATGAATATGCATAGAATCTCACATGGATTTAATGAGTATTAATGCTTGGTAAATGGCTATGTAAAAGCCTTGATGGCAGTGTAATGAGATAATCTAGTGACATTGATGGTACAATGATTAAAAGGGTTGGAGTCCCTACGCATAGAATTGAATTATGTTTGGAACTAAAGTTTTGTATAAGGGTGTTAATGAAGAATGAATGGTTTGTAAAGGTCTTTATGACCATAAATAGATTTTCATTATGGTATGGACTAAGGCATTGGCCTAATTAAATAATTGGTTGTTAAAAGGTTTTATAAAGATCGTGTGGTCATAAATGTAATGTTGAATTGTACACTTGGTGGCTTGAATTGTCTAAATTGGTTAGAGTCCTTATGTGTTGAATTGAATGGTTGTTAAGGCACAAATAAAGGGTTAGAGTCCCAATTGTCGAGTAGTAATGGTCATAACGACTTATGGTTAGTGTCCACTTGCTATATATGTGAGGGCTTATGGTTAAGGTCCACTTTCCATAAGAGACAATTTTTGGTTAGCGTCCACTTACCATATAAGATGTGATGACATGTAGTTAGGGTCCACTTGACATATAAATAATACGGCTTGAGGTTAGGATACTCTTGCCTAATATAACATAGAGGTTTAATGTTCTAAATTGAAAGGGTGGAAGGTTAGAGTCCTTCACTCCATGTCTCATAAATGAGTTCTTCAAGAATGCATGTTATGACTTATTCCCTATTTTGGCATGTTATGTACCTATATGTTTGTGTATTTTCATATATACCTATATAGATATAATATGGTTGCATATGATGTTTTGCCATGGTTTTGAACAACTGAACTATTTTATTCTTATCCTTGAGTTAGATGCTAGCGCTCCAACCACTAACTGTCTTCGAATGCTATGTCTCCACATGACATAGGGGCTGAAGTTTTTTTTTCTCTGCTTTCACAATGACAGGTGTTTAAGCGGTTTATGTGTTGACATTATAGTAGTGAGCTTCCATCTTTTGAAAGGCTCACATTTCATAGTCTCTTTATCTATGTCATCAACTTATTTTAGATTTGGTATTCGATTATTGTATACCGATATGTTATAGACTTTAGATTTGTAGAGGCTTTATGGATGACTGTGGTCTTGGGTATATTGGTTAGTTGTTGACATTAATAGATCAATTAGATTCTTCTTAAGCTGTGATTGTAGTTTTTTTCCTGGTATCTTATTTTATAATTGGAGTTCATCCGACACTTGTGGATTGATATGATGGTTAGGCTGCGTTAATGAGGTGATCTCTGGTCCTTGTTGGTCTTGAGATGCCCATAAGACAAGGACCGATATTAGGTCATGTCAAGTTGGTATCAGATCCTGGGTTTATGGTTAGCTGAGAGTCCACGAAGTCATGTCAAGTAGAGTCTCTTTTATGGGTGTTTAGCGTGCCACACTTATAAGAGAGCGGCTACAAGGTATTTAGGAACATTTCTTCTTCTTATTGTCTTATTTCGAGCTATAGTGTTTAAGGTCTTATATCTTTCTGATTCTCATTTTCTCATCTTTCAAATTATGCCCCCAAAAAGATCTGAAGTTCCTGAAAACTCTTTTATCCTGACTGGGGTCGATATTGACTGGACTCGCCCTACTTATGGAGTCCATACTCAGTCTAGGGGTTCGACACCTAATTGTCTGGGAGTTCGACCGATTACCTTTAATCTTTATTCTTTATCACCTTAAGGGGATGTTACTAATGCTGAGTTTCATCCCTCTATTACTCTGTTGACCCAATTGGTAGTTTCTTAGTTTGGGCATAGTGTTTCTATTGCTCCATCCTATGAGGACACAAGGCTTGGCCAATTCATGAGGTTGCACCTTTCTATGTTTACTAAGGTAAAGGTTAAGAAAGATCCTCAAAGTTTTATTGACAAAATAGAGAAGATATTTTGGATTATACATGTGTCGGACATTGAAGGGGTTGAGTTTGCTTACTATCAATTGAAAGATATGGCATACCAATCTTACGAAGAGTGGAAACAGTTGAGAAGTAAGGGTGCCAATTCTTTTATGTGGGAGGATTTCTCTAGTGCTTTCTTAGACCACTTATCTCCTTGAGAGTTGAGGGAAGCAAAAGCAGAGGAGTTTGTGAAATTGAGGCAAAGTAAGATGTTTCTCAAGGAGTATGCCTTGAAATTCCATCAGTTGTCTAGGTATTCCCCTGAGATGGTTTCTAGTATGAGAGCTATAATGTGTAAGTTTGCTTCAGGACTGTCTCCCGAATTGGTCCTTAAGAGTAAGGTGGCTCTGTTGATAAAAAACATAGACACCTCTAGAGGCCAGCAGTCTAGTTAAATAGTCTAAGAAGAAGAATTGGGTGAGTGGTTATTCTCAGGATAGTAGGGCCCAATCAATCGACTCACCCTCTTTGTAGATTTTGTGGTCAACGCCATCATGATGAGTATGAAAAGAGGAGGAACATGTGTTTTAGATATGGTCAGGTTGGGCACATTTAACAAGAGTGACCTTCTCTAGTGGCTGCTTAGGACAACAGGACCTCTACTGCTACTTCATCTACTCTTGTGCCAAAAGGTGTTGTTTCTGCTTTTGCTTCTGTTTTTGGTACCAATACTAGTTAAAATTAATTATATGCTCTTACTACCCGCTTGGAGTCTGAGGCATCTTCAGGTGTTGTTACAGGTATGTTGAAACTCTTATTTTGTGGTGTGTATATTTTACTTGGTATGAGGTCCCCTCTCTCTTATGTGACTCCATTTGTGATTGTGTATTTTGATTTGACTCCTAAGTTATTGTGGACTCTTTTTCTATTTCTATCTTGATAAAAGACTTTATGGTTGTGAAGAGTCTATAAGAGATGTGGTGGTAGCTGTTCGTAGTAAAAAATCTTATTGATTTTATAGAGTTGGATATGGTTGATTTTGATATTATTCTAGGGATGGATTAGTTGCATTCAAGCTATGCTTTGTTAGATTGTCGGATCTATAAAGTCATGTTTAGATTCCCTAATGATCCGGTAATTGTACGGGAAGGAAGTTCTTTAGTTCCTAAGGGGAGGTTCATCTCTTAACTTAGAGATAAAAAATAAATCTCTAAAGAGTGTTTGTATCATTTGGACCAAGTTAAAGATTCTAAATTAGAGGTCCTTCTCTAAAATACATCCCTTTGGTTAATGAATGTCCTGAGATTCTCCTTAATGACCTTCCTAGTTTTCTGATGGGGAGATTGATTCATGGGTTGGTCTTGTTTCGGACACTTGTCCAATTTCTATCCTTCTTTCTAGAATGGTTTCAGTAAAGTGTTTTCATTCTTGCATGCATAAGAGGGATTGTTTTCTCTGGGAAAGAATAGGTTTTTGGTAGGTGAATAAGGAATTTGGGGTGTCCTCCTTGTGGGGTTGACCATGTATATGTATATTTTATATGTGATGCTTTGTTGAGTAGTGTTCATGTATGGATTTAAGAAACAGAGCTTTGTGGATTAAGTTAACTTCTTCTTGCTTTAAATAGGCTTGAACATGGTAGTAGTATAGAGATAGATTTTGGCCCTCATAGTGAGGTGTCAATGGGAAAGTATAATTTTAGTCGGGCTTGCCCTCTAGCATGAGTCCCATTCTTTCAGTTTTCCATCTCTCTATGTTGATAAAGTGTATAGGCGGTCCTTAGAGGATATTGGTATTTTGGACTCTTTAGCCTATGAGTAGGTCCTGGTAAGGGTCTTGGTTTGGCAAGTTTACTGGTAAAAGAGATGGCTTCGGTGAAGGTTCTATAGAGGAACTAAAAAGTCCAAGGAAGCTACTTGGGAGGCAGAAGAGGACATGAAGTCCAAGTATTCGCATTTTTTTCCCATTCCAGAAACTCGTGCTTGAGGCATGTGTTGATGTTCTTAACTTAATTTATGTCCTTGTCAAGCAAAGGGTTCAAATCCCTAAACTTTAAAATGAACAAGTGTCTTGGATAGACAATGGGTTTGGGTCCCAAAGTTAATGGAATGAATGGTTGATCGATAATGATCTTTGAATGTGTCATGTCCTTATTGCATATCCTTTTTTTTCTAACATGGTTAAAGGTTAGCTTGATGAGTAACGGTGAGTTAACTTGTGATTGTGCTTTCCTTACCCATTATTCTAGGACGAATGATCCTAAGTGAGGGAGAATTAAACACCCTAAACCTTCACCCTTGCAAAAATTCTTGGGTATTGGGACATTCTTTCCATGGTACGACTCAAAGGTACTAGTCTTAGTCTAGGAAACAACTTTGTTCCCCTTTTTCATAAGTTATTAAGTGTAGCTTTCATATGTTATCCTTGTATATAAGGCATGTATCTCTTCTCTCATTGTTAGCTCAAAATATCATGTGTTTTAAACATTGATTTTAACTTTTAAATGGTGGTTTTTAAATTAAATATTGAGGGTTTTAATGCCTAGTGATGGGTATTGTTTACTCTTGCTTAAATTCGAATTTGTACATGTTCTTGGTGATGGTTTGCACATATGGGTTCTTGTTGAATGTGGTTCAACAAATGGGTCATGAGTAGTCCTAAATTTGATGATTCTTTCTTTGGTTTTGGACTTGACAAAATCATGCCCTTAAGGTGTTTGTGAAAATGTCTAAGAGAAATAACTAGTCACTTGTTAATGGTGTATTGAACTATGATATTGGTGTAATGAATATGAATGGAATATGACATGGATTTAATGAGTTTGAATGCTTGGTAAATGGCTATGTAAAGGCCTTGATGGCCATATAATGAGTTAATTTAGTGACTTTGATAGTATGGTGATTAAAGGGGTTGGAGTCCCTAAGCATGGAATTGAATTGTATTTTGAACTAAAGTTTGGTATATAGGTGTTAATGAAGAATGAATGGTTTGTAAAGGTCTTGATGACCATAAATGGATTTGCATTGTGGTATGGACTAAGACATTGGCCTAATTAAATAATTAGTTGTTAAATGGTTTCATAAAGATCGTGTGGTCATATATGTATTGTTGAATTGTAGCCTTGGTGGCTTGAATTATCTAAATTGGTTAGAGTCCTTATATGTTGAATTGAGTGGGTGTTAAGGCCCGAACAAAGGGTTAGAGTCCCAATTGTCGACTAGTAATAGTCATAATAGCTTGTGGTTAGTGTCCACTAGTTATATATGTGAGGGCTTATGATTAAGGTCAACTTGCCATACCATGAGGCTGTAGGTAGGTTCAACTTTCCTTATGAGATGGTTTATGGTTAGGGTCAACTTGCCATATGAGAAGGTTGGTGGTTAGGGTCCACTTGCCATATGAGATGGTTTGAGGTTAGGGTCAACTTACCATATATGATGTGACAGCTTGTGGTTAGGGTCCACTTGCTATATGAATAAGACGGCTTGAGGTTAGGGTGATCTTGCCTAATGTAATAGAGAAGTTCAATGTTCTAAGCCTAAAGGGTGGAAGGTTGGAGTCCTTCACTCCATGTATCATAAATGAGTGCTTTAAGAATGCATGTTATGACCTGTTCTTTGTTTTTACACGTTATGTAACTATATGCCTATATAGATATAAATGTGGTTGCATATGACGGTTTGCCCTGGTTTTGAATAACTGACCTATTTTATCTTTATCCTTAAGTTAAATGCTAGCGCTTCAACCATTAACCATCTTAGAATGTTATTTCCCCACATGACATATGGGCCAGAGCTTCTTCTTCTCTTCCTGCATAGTGATAGGTGTTCGAGTGGTTCGTGTATTGACATTGAAGTGGTGAGCTTCCATCCTTCAGAAGGCTTACGTTTCATAGTCTCTTTATCTATGTCATATACTTTTTTTACATTTGGTATTCAGCTATTATCGGGGGCTTGTCTTGATATGTTATAGACGTCAGATTTTTAGAGGCTTTGTGGATGACTGTGTACTTGGGTATGTTGGTTAGTTGTTAATATTAGTAGATCAATTAGATGCTTATTCAACTATGATTGTAATTTTGCTTCCGCTATCTTATTTTATAGCTGGAGTTTATTTGGCACTTATGGATTGAAGTGATTGTTAGGTTGGTTAATGGGGTGATCTCTGGTCCTTGTTGGGCTTAAGGTGTCCATACGACAAGGACCAATTTTGGGTCATGTCACCAGCGTAGGTTTTGAGAGGTCTTCCTTCCATATGAGGGTTGAAATTCTCTTAGGGGCACCTACCAGTAGAGGGTGACTCCGTAGTCCTTCGGGACACTATTTATTTGGATCCACACAGCTAGTGTTAGTACCCATGACAAGGTTCTGACACCCTTCCAACTGGGGTTATAAGTTAGACCTCGATTAGATCAGATTAGGGTATATCAGTTCCATGATAACTCCTACAATTTCAGTTAGTACTCAGTCTACATAAGTTTAGGTTTTCTGGTCTAAGTAGTCAGATTCTCAGTTATTCAATCAGTCAGTCTTACATATTAAATTCAGTTCACGTCTTACTTAGTCTTGCATTCTATGTCATACATGTCTATGCATCTATGTTCGATTGCCTTATGTATTCCAGTTAGTTCAGACCTCATGTACCAGTACATTAAAATTATTGATCACATACTTTTCTCTTGTGCTATGTTGTCTTATAACATAAGTTCGGATGCACAGTTTCTCAACCATCCCTAGATAGCTCAGCAGCTCCTCGCATAGTAGTGGTGAGAACTCCTCCATCGAGGATGTTACATGTTATTTTAGTTATTTCAGTTTTTATTTATGTTCAGTCAATTGGAGTTAGTTGGGGGTTTGTCCCATGAACTCCGTATGTTGTAGAGGCTTTCAGAGAGACAATCTAGCATCCTGTATTTATCAGATACTTCCGACATGTCATTTTATAATATAACCTTCAGCATTTCAGTTGACAGTACTTTATCAGTTTATCTTCAACATATGTTGTTTTATTATCATTTTATTCAGTGTTCATTGAAGGTACCAGATAATAGGTTAGCTTGGGGTTACTTGTGGCCTTATGCACTGTGTCGCGACTAGGGGGTAGCCTCAGGTTGTGACAATATTGGTATTAGAGCCTATGGTTTCCGAGTATCCTAGGGTGTCTGAAAGCCGCGTTGAGTAGAGTCTTGTGCATGGGTGTGAAGCACGCCACACTTATTGACAAGAGGCTACAAGATGTTTTTAGGAAAGTTTCCCTTCTTTCAGTATTTATGTCATGCGAAGGATCATGAGCTCTATTTAATTCCTTTTCTAACTTGATAACGCTCAACTTACTCCTAAGATTGAGGGGTGAGATGGTCGTTGTCAATAACCCAACTAGAGTTGGGGTTAAATCCACAAGGAGCGAATTATAAATTTCAAGTCCAATGGGTGCTCTAATTACTAAAAGGTTACCCAGAATGATAATAAACAAGACATGTAAAATAAAATGATGGGATCGCTTTGTAACAATTTTCGATTAACATTGCACGAATATGACACTTTTGATTTAAAATCAAGATTAGAGAGGATCTTGGGATTATATCTACCTAAAGGTAAAGCATGTGGGTTGATGATGGTTTAGCATGAAGCTTAGTTGTTGACCATAGGATAGGCTAGGTTGAAAGTCATTGTAGCCAATCTTTCAATAAAACTACAATGATTTCACCCATTGGATCTTTCGAGCAACTAACAAGTGTGCAACTCGTAATCACCCAAAACCTCAATCAAGCATACCTATTTCTAGGATGATTCTCTCGACATGATTTACACTCCAAATACACTTATTTCTAAGATATCATAAGGTAGTAAACCACAAACTCAATTGTCCACCATTACCTTGTCCCTTCATAACCCTTTTTTAAGGATGTTATGGGTTACCTCAAGTTCACCTTCATCCCTCTTTCAAGGATAATGAAGGGTTTTTAGATTTTGGGATTTTCACCCCTCAAACCCATTTGGAGATTTGGGGTTTTCACCTATCAAATTCCAACTCATTAACCTAAGCAATGATGGAATCCATACTCATCAACTAAAAATCATGCAAACACAACAACACCCACACACAATTACACTTTAGTTCAACATAATCTCATGACTAAATTACTTAGCTACTCATGAAGAAAGTAAAGAGATATATACCATAAGGATTATACAAAACATTCATTCTTCACAAAATTACTAAGAAATTAAGCTTTCAAGAGTAATTACACACTTGCCCAATTAGGGTTTCTTTCTTCCAATCCAAAAATATCTATGAGGAAAGTAATACCCATAGAAAAAAGGGTTTTTTCTTATTTATGATTTGGGATTTGTCTATGCAATTTTACAAAACTGCCCTAGGTCACATTCTCGCTGAACCGCAATTGCGCAGGTTTAACTGCGATCATAGTTATGCAACTGCTGTTGTGCTCCGCGATCTCATTATGTTGAATATCTTGACTAACCGTGAACGTGGACTGAGGATCATGATCATGATATCTGAGGTTGAACTGCTCCAGGTCTCCAACTTCACTCCTTTTGCTTCCATTTGGCCCCTTTAGCTCCTATCCATATCTTTTCGCCTTCTTAATTATATATATTCAAAATGTGGTTATTAGTGCATTTAAATCATATTGATGTCTTATTTTTTTTTATACAAATCATGGTAGTGTGCACAAATGTTTGGTGCAAATGAGTGGTAAAATCACCACTTATCAAGACCCCAGCTTAAAACTTTGCTTGTCCGTAAGCAACACCACCCTTTTCTATGAGATAATTTCACATGTATGCCCTCATTCTATCTCCCAATGATCAAGATGACTTAAAGTTGATGGCTACCACCAAAATCTCTTTGCACATGGGTAAAATGGTTTCAACAGCACCCCTCAATAAAATAGAATATTTGAAAGATGTATTAGACTTTGAGGGGAAACCATGTAACAACCACTAACACTCTATAAATGACTCACTTGTTGACTGCAACCAAGTTATACCCCTTTTTATCTCATTGTAAGGAGGATGAAAAAATCACCCACCTCAACTTGTTCACATGCCTCCTCACAAGAAATAATATTTCACATACCTTGTTACTAATCACACAACAAGGAATTTTAAGAGAAAACATTCTCTCTCTTAAGAAATTCTCCATGCTAACAGGTACCATGCCCTAGGCATGCCCCTATTTTTAAATCGCCACTACAATGATCACATTCGATTGGGAATCACAAAGGATGTTTTAAGCTTGTAATATAGATTTAGGACAGAGTAGGATATCAACTTAGTACAATAGTACTAAACCCTCCTTGAACTTCTACATCATACTCTCTTCAGTTTTTTTTCTTTTACTATGTTGCCTATTTTGCATTTTCTTTGTTTTCCCACTTTCCTTTCTCTTTTTTTGTGTCTGCATAAATAATTCCTTTCATTTCTTTGTGGGATCTTTTATTTATTCAAATCACAATGTTTTTTTTGCTGAAGCATGTAGGCATCTTTTTATGAATTCGTGGCCCAACTACATTTCCTTCAATTTCCACCACCCCCAATTTAGGCTTTTAGTCTCAACTTGTGTCCTTAAGTTCAAGGAGGATAGGTTTCAAAAGAGGACAAATAGAAAGGTTATGACTTGTAATGTGTTTGTCAAAGAAAAGTCCAAAGGCTCAAAGAGGGTGACTAGGGGTAACTCCTATGTATTGGTAGGATTTTAGGATAGAGTGGGTTTCCAATGTCACAAAATGGCCTATGCTCATTTAACCAAACAAGCACAATAAAAATTTAGATTTAAAAGACTAATGGGGCAAGATATAGATGGTACAAGTACACATGAGATATATAAAATTAAGCTCACACACATGGCATGGGAATCTCATCAGGGGGGGGTCAATTTTTCATCTCGCTCGAGACAAAGATGGAGTAATCACTATTATTTTGAAGTCAATTTTTGGAGTCATAGAAAGAGGAAAAGTTTTGTCACAAGGTTGCTCATGTCCATGCCCTCAAATTTCACAAAAATTTTGGATGAAGGGGGTTGTTTCTTTTGTATCCACACCACACATAATTTGCTAATCACGACATCACCCCAAGTTTATGTATCATATTGTGGCTCTAGTATGGGCGGACCACTAACATAGCTACTTAGATTTCGCCAATGGGTGTGAGTGCAATCCCCGAATCATCAATGCAATAGGTACTCAGACTTTCTTTGCATTGACCAAGATGACATGAGTACTCTGAATTCTCCTGCATCCATGGTTAAAAACCCAATCACGATGTTTCCCCTTAAGAATGTCGTGACTCAGTCTATCATAGGGAAAATCTCGTTGATTAAAACTAAACTAAAGTCGCAAACTAAGAACAAAGTAACTAATTTATGCAAATATGGACACCATTAGCGTGCCCGAATATTACAACCCAAATAAACTAAGAATCATCCAAAAAAGCAGAAAAGTATGCAGAAATATCAATAATTTAGGCCTAAATCTAACGAATAAGGAGATACCCCCAATTGAATGGATAGCAGTGTCCCCACTGCATAAATAATCAAGGATAAAGAAGATAAGGGTACTTCCTGAAACCGCATCAAGGACTGCTTTCACTCTCAAATTTTGCATCATCACCATTCTCCTAAAAATTAGCCCACTCGGTTGGGGCCTCATCATCACTCTTTACCCAAGAAGAAAGAAGTTTATCTCGGGGTTTTAGGACCTTCCATAGACCTTTCACCCCCTTCCACATCTTGATAAAGAACTCATCCCTCTTCTTCTCTCTTATAACAATTTTTTATGTTCAATTGGGAGGTCTCAGTATGACTCCGTCAAAGAGGAGTAGTCTTTCTCAAGCTTATCAATAGTAGCCTTTTGCTTTTTTTGGTCCCCATGTACTTTTCATAATCGATAAATGAAACATATGAATGATGGGTGGTGGAAGGTTCTCCCGGTCCTTGGGGCAAACTTGACACAAGCTCTTTATTGGTTATAATATTTACTCCAATCTCTTTAAGAGGTCCCGTGGTGATTGGACTATGAGACTCAAGCTCACTGCATGTTGAATTTTCTAAGTTGATCTTTATTTTCTTGCTTTTGCTGGGTTCATCCTCTCTTTGAATCCTCAAGGGGTAGATGGGGGCACTAGGATGCACCCATGTATCACTAGCATACTCTTCCACCCTCACTTTTCTACAAAGCTCAGTAATCAAAGATGGGAAGAAGAGATGCATACCACCTTAGTTCTTGCAAAAATATATTTCATTGACCATTAGTTGACCAACATCCATTGGGATTCCATCTAGAATGCAAGCAACCATTCGAGCATGCAGATCTGAGATTGTTGTCATATGGGTGCAAGGAGAGACTCAGCTATAAATAATGTGTATCCATATCCGAGCCTCAAAATTTAAGTTGTTCATGGATATATTGCTCTTAGTATTTGCCCAAGAGAGTTTCTTTTTGGGGCGTAGCCATTGTGCCAAACAACTCCACGACTTACAACCCTTTGCTTTGAATTCACCCATGTCTGCATGTTGGAGCCCATAAACATCATTGATTTTCTTATCACCAACTTTCACCAGTATGCCCTGAATCTTAATAGTCACATTGAATAGGTTCGAGAGGGACACTTCACTGATGTTGGAATAAAATTCATGTACCCATTGTTCGTTTGCAACACAGGGCTTTAGAGAAAAGCATTGCCACATTATGGCTTCAAGTTTATCATGTAATATTGGTAGTTTCTCCGGCACATTCTCCAAGAAAATTCCTCTTTTTGGGAGAAACTTTGTCCTCGAAAGATCACTTTAGTAGTGAATGTGACACTCTTGTGCCATGAATTGGATGTGATCACACTTGTCCATGAGGTTGTCCTGCAAAACACTAGGCACACATTATATCAATTAATGACATTTTATCATGCAAATTATACCTCATTGTTCGCTAGTGCTTGTTGGAAAAGGTGATTAATGAAACTAGGTTGAAAATTTAGGAGTGCTGGATTTTTGGCATGGCAGGGAACTGGCCCCGGTTACCACAATTGTGGGTCAAAATTGTGATCCCATTGCCATAATCGCGTACCGTTATAACAGTCATGATACCTGAGGCTAGTTTCATTCTAGCTCCCCATGTTTAAATCCCTCCCAAGTTTTTAGGCTATTAGCATGATGTACAATATGGATTTATATGAAAACCAATTGATCAATGCGAATAAGCATTTGAAAGTGCCCTTTTGCGTGTAACTATCACTATTAAAAGTTCATTTGGGCAACTTGTCAAACACTTGTGTGCACATCTTATTCAAGTAGCCATCACCAAACCAACACCAATTATGACAATATGGAAATCATAACAATTAAAACTTTAGGCCCTCTCTTAATCATGTATTCTAGGGCCCATTTTCAAAAATAAAAGCATTGATTCGTGATATCTACTAGAGTTGTAATGCAAGAGGGATGCAAGGATACTTTGGAGAGCTCACAAACTTGGCCAGAATCAAGCCCAAATTAGAGAGTATAATCATGAAAGGGAGTGTTAGAAAAATAAACGTATTCAGTGATTAAATAGATGAAGTGACTAAAAAAGCGGTTAGGTGGCCGCGATCGGACACCCGCACACTGAAATCATGCTTGGGGACCGTGATCGCGGTAACTGAGAGCAGTTCTGCTCCCCTGTTTAGCTGTTTACTCAATTTTCATTAATTTTTCCCCCGTTTAGTTTTCAATGCAAAATTACATACTTTCCCCTTTCCAAGCTTATCCAATGCACTATATAGTGCCATAAATGATAGAGCACATTTATGTCACAATCTTTCAACAACTCCTACCACCTTCTCTGACAAAGATTCAGGTCCCTTTGAGAAAATACATATAGAAGACTCTTATGGTCAGTGAAAACATCAACATGCACATCATAAAGGTAATGCCTCCTAATTTTAAAGGAAAATGCTACAGCATCTAACTCCAAGTCATAAGTTGGGTAATTCTTTTTGTGATCCTTATGTTTCTTGGATGCATAAGTTATCACTCTCCTATTTTGCAATACACAACCTAACCTAACTATGGAAGCATCACAATATACTATGAATTTTTCTAATCTTCTAGCAGGCAAACACTGGTGTCGAAGTTAATCTATCTTTCAACTCATAGAAACTCTTCTCACACTTATCCAACCATATAAGCTTCACTTTCTTTTGGGTCAGCTTAGTCAATGGTGTAGCTACAGAGGATAACCCTTAAATAAATCTTCTATAATACCTAACCAAACCCAAAAAACTTTAGATATCAGATGAAGTGATAGGTCTAGGACAGTTATTTACTACATTAGACTTCTAAGGATCTACATGAATACTAGCCTAAAACACCTAGGCTTTGAACTATGAGAAGAATTTCTTCTTTTGATGTCACTAGGCAAGGTACAACTAGGGGTATGAGTTATACCCTTGGATACTAGTCGTATCCTTATCTCCCTCCCCTTTTGCACCCTAGGAGTGTGGTGAGGTTCGCTCACTGTTCTAGCTACGAGTGAGCCTCCTACCAATTGTACCTTAAGGTATGATTCATACCAAGACTAATCATATTGAGTGATGCCTCGATCAAAAATAAACTAGTTTTGGTACGGGTGATGTGTATGAGTTAGTGTACAAGTCATACCCTTTGGATAAGACTCAAAAGTGTGTATTCATAACCTAACCAGTGTAGGTGACATAGGAAAAGCCTAGGGTACAAGTAAGGTACCACTCATACCCTAGGGTATGGTTCCTTAAGTGAGTTATACCCTTGTACGAGCTCATTTCTAGGTTTTAACTAAGGGTTTTGTGGTTGTTTTCTACCACCAAAACCCTATGTCCCTTCACTATATAAGTTTTATCTTCCTAAACATCCATTTTGATGGATCAAACACCCTAAATACTCTCTTAAACTTATTTGTGAAAAATTGGAGGCTAGGGTTTCAAGGGTGATCTTCAAGGGGCAAAGTGAAGTCAAGACTCTTGGTGAATCAAGTTTTCTAAGTCATGTGACTTTTTCCCTTGATAAATAACTCTAAACCCATGTATTTTACACTTGGATTAGTAAGTGTACATGGTGATTTTAAAAACTAATGAAAGGGGTTTTATTTTCTAATGATGAATAATGTTGACTTTTGCTTAGATTTGTGTTTATACATGTTATTGATGATGATTTGTACATGTGGGTGCTTGTTGTAATACACGGTACAACATGTGGCTCTTTAGTAACCCTATTCTTTATTATTTCCACCATGAATTTGGTCTTGATAAAGGTATGTACATAAGGTATTTGTGAAAATGTCTAAATGAAATATCTAGTAACATATGGACGATGCTGCAAACTAGGGAAATGGCTCAATGTGTATAAATAGTTGATAAATTCTATGTTAAATATACTATTATCTATGTTATGTATTAAATTATGACCATGTTAGTTTGATGGTTAAGAAAGAGGGGTCCAAGTCCCTAAGCATTAACTTGAATTATGTGTGGAACTAAAGTGTGATATAGAAAGGCTGATGAAGCTTGAATGGATTTCCAAGGTCTTGATGACTATAATTTGAATTAAAATATGATTTGAATGAAGTCATTATCCTAATAAAGTGGTTAATCGATGAATACACACATGAAGACCTTATGACCTCGTATGGTGTTGATGTGGGTAAATGGTTTAAGTCCTTAAATGTAAAATGGATTAAATGAATGTTAATGTATGAACTAAAAGGTGTTAAGAGTTTAAAATTCATCTAATAATGGCAATGAAACGACTATTGGTTCGAGTCTCTTATCCAATAAATGTCTTGTGGTTCGAGTTCCTTGCCCAATGATATGGCTTGTGGTTTGAGTCCTTGCCCAATGAAATGACTAGTGGTTCTAGTCTCTAGTCCAATAAAGGGCTTGTGGTTTGACTCTCTCGCCTGATGAATTTACGTATGGTTCGAGTCCCTTTCTTAATGAGAAATATTGAGTCTATAAATGTGGAAGGTCGGAGTTTCCACCTCGTGTTATAGGAATAAGTGAAATAAGAATATTTTCTAAGTCTTGTTTCCTTTGTGGCATAATATGAACATGTTGTGTATGTCTATGTGTATGATTATGTATTTAAGAATGTTGATTGAAAATAATGTAATGACTTGGCTTTAAATAATAATATTATTTTATCCTTATCCTTGAGTTACATGTTAGCATTCCAATCGCTAACCATCTTCGGATGCTATGTCCCCATATGACATTGGGATCGAAGCATCATCTTCTCTTTCTACATAGTGATTAGATGATCGAAATAGTTCGTGCATTGTCTTTGGAGTGATGAGCTTCCTTACATCGAAGACATTTTATTTTGGTTTCCTATCTTTAGACTGTCTTATTTTGACTTGGTTTGGATATTGTCTGGGTCTTGTCCTGACATATACATTTCTAAACATCAATTTGTATAGAGGTGTTGTGGATGAATATGGACTTGGGTGTATTGGCTATTTTGATGAATCTAATGAAGTGTTTAGATATGTTTAAGCTATGACTTGTAGTATGCTTTCCGCTATCTTATCTTTTGGTTGGGATTCATTTGACCCTTGTGATTTATATTAAGGATTGAGTTGGATTATCAGGGAAACCTCTGGTTTATGTGGGCTTGAGGTGCCCATACGATATGGCCCAATTTTGGGTCATGTCAAGTTGGTATCAAAGCCTAGGTTCATGGTCAGTTGGGTTTCCACAGTACCATGCCAATTAGGGTTTTTTTATAGGTGTGAAGTGCACCATATTTATAAAAGAGGAGGCTACAAGACATTTTAGGAAATATTTCCCTTTCTTGAGTTTCAATCTCAAGTTATAGAGTCTAAGGTCTTGGATTCCTCTAATTTTCTTTTTGCTATCTTTCAGATCATGACTCTAAGGATATCTTAGATTCAGGCAAACACTTTTGCCCCAACCGAGGGCCCTATGGATGATGCTCATCCTACTTATGGAGTTAGGACCCTGGCCAGGGCTGTGGCATCTAACTATCTTCATGTGGTTCCACCTGTCCCCGCCAACCCAGACTATAAGAGTGACCCTCTTATTTTGTCACCTCAAGGGGATGCTACAAATTTCATATTTTGTCGCTCTATCAACCTCTTGACTCAGTTGGTAGCTTCTTAATTAGAGCATGTACTCCGGCTACTATTTCTTATGAGACCACAAGAATTGGCCAATTCATGAGGTTGAGCCCTCTTATATTTATGGATACGAAGGTTGAGAAAGATCCCCAAGGCTTCGTTGATGAAATAAAGAAGATCTTCTAAATCATGCATGCTTCAGAGGTTGAGTTCATTGAGTTTGATTCCTACCAATTGAAATATGTAGTATACTAATGGTACGGATGGTGGGAGTTATCTAAAGGTGTTGATGCTAGTTTTTCCATGTGGGAGGATTTCTTTAAGGCTTTCTTAGATAGCTTCTTTCCTCAAGAGTTGAGGGAATCAAAAACTGAAGAGTTTATGAACTTGAAGCAAGAAAGGATGCCCGTTTAATAGTATGCCCTGAAATTCCATCAACAGTCAAGGCATGCTCCCGATATGGTCTCTAGCATGAGGGCTAAGATGCATAAGTTTGTCCCGAGATTATCCTGTGAGGTAGTCCTTGAGAGCAAGGCGGTCTAATTGATTGAAAATATGGACATCTCTAGGTTGATCATTTATATGCAACAAGTAAAAGAAGAGAAAAAGAAGCAAGTTGAGTTTAGTAAAAAAAAGGGAAGAAGTTTAGGTATTTCGAGCCTAGTGGTAGAGATGGAGGTAAGTGGCCATGGAAGAAGTGGGGGAGTTCGAGTTCTTTCTCCTTGGCTAGTGTCACTCTCCTTACCCAAAATAGTTGGGTAATCATCGATCTCAGTTTAGTGGTCGTCTTCAGGCACAGGGTACTCAATTCTAGGATAGTAGTGCACAGTAGGCTCTACCCCACCCTCTTTACAGATTCTATGGTTAGAGTCATTATAGTCAATGTGAGAAGGGGCAGAATAAATGTTTTAGTTATGGTCATATCGGGCACATGCAGCGTGAGTGCCCCTCTCGGGTAGATTCTTGGGACAACTGGGCCCCTATTGCTACTCCATCTACTCCCACACCAAAGGGTACTATTTCTGCTTCTACTTCTATTTTTGGCACCGGCGTTGGCCGTAACTTCTTGTACACACTTGCTACTCACCAGGATTCTGAGGCGTCTCCCGATGTTATAATGGGTATGTTGAGACTTTTCTCCCATGATTTATATTGTTTGCTTGATCCAGGGTCTACACTTTCTTGTGTAAACCTGTATATGGTTGTGCATCTTGATTGTGGTCCTGAGAGTCTATTAGTTCCTTTTTCTATTTCTACCTTAGTAGAAGACTCTGTGATTGCTAGAAAGGTCTATAGATATATGGTATCTATTAGTGATAGAGACACTCTTGTAGACTGTAAAGAGTTGGACATAGTTTATTTAGATGTCATTCTGGGGATGGATTGGTTGCATTCATGTTATGCGTTTTTAGATTGTCGGACCCATAGAGTCATGTTCAAATTCCCTAATGAGCCGATCATTGTATAGGAAGGTGGTTCCTTAGTGCCTAAGGGAAGATTCATTACTTATCTTAAAGCCCAAAGGTTGATTTCAAAGGGGTGTTTGTATCATATGGTTCGAGTTAAAGATTCTAACTCAGAAGAGCCTTCTCTAGAATCTGTTCCCATGGTTAATGAGTTTCCTGAGGTATTTCCCGATGATCTTTTTGGTGTCCCTCCCGATAGGGAAATTGATTTTAGGATTGATCTTATTTTGAACACTCGTCCGATTTCTATCCCTCCTTATAGAATGGCTCTGATAGAGCTAAAGAAGATTAAGGAGCAATTGAAGGACCCCTTAGATAAAGGTTTTATTCATCCTAGTATGTCTCCTTAGGTTGCTCCTATATTGTTTGTGCACAAGAAGGAAGATTCCCTTCGTATGTGCATTGATTATCATCAGATGAACAAAGTGACCATAAAGAAAAAATATCCTCTTCCTAGGATAGATGATTTGTTTGATCAACTTTAGGGTGCAAAGTGTTTCTCTAAGATTGATCTTAGATTGGGTTATCATCAGCTTAAAATTAGGGATATGGATATCCTTAAAACTGCCTTTAGAGCCCGATATGGTCACTATCAGTTTCTTGTCATGTCTTTTGGGTTGACCAATGCCTCGGTGGCACTCATGGACTTGATGAATGTCTTCCATCCATTCTTGGACATGTTTGTCATTGTCTTTATTGATGACATCTTAATCTATTCTAAGAGTGAGGTAAATCAAGTCGATCACCTCCGTACCATGTTGGAAACTTTAAAGGATCATCATTTATATGCCAAGTTCTCCAAGTGTGAGTTTTGGTTAAAATCCATAGCTTTTCTTATTTATGTTATCACTAGTGAAGGGATCGTGGTAGATCACCAAGAGGTTATGGCAGTTAAAAAGTGGCCTAGACCTACGACTCCAATCGATATTCAGAGCTTCTTGGGTCTAGATGGTTACTATAGAAGATTTGTAGAGAGTTTCTCGACTATAGCCACCCCATTGACCAAATTGACCCAGAATAAGGTCAAGTTCTCATGGTCGAATACGTGTGAGGGTAGTTTTAAGAAGTTGAAAGATAAATTGACTTTGACTCCAGTTTTCACCTTGCTCGAAGGTAATGATAGCTTTGTGGTGTATTGTGATGCTTCTTAAATTGGTCTTGGTTGCGTAATGCAACATGGTAGGATGGTGGCCTATGCTTCTAGGCAATTGAAAGTTCATGAGAAGAACTACTCTACTCACGACTTAAAGTTGTTAGCCATGGTTTTTGTGTTAAAGATTTGGAAACATTATCTTTATGGGGTTCATGTTGATATCTTCTCCGATCATAAGACTCTTCAATATGTGTTTACTCAAAAAGAGGTAAACCTCAGGCAAAGAAGGTGGCTTGAGTTTTTGAAAGACTATGATTGAGTCTTCATTACCACCCCGATAAAACTAATATAGTAGTCAATGAACTTAGTAGATTATACATGGAAAGTTTGACTCATGTGGATGAGGAGAAGCGAGAATTGGTGATGGACATTCGTTATTTGGAAAATCTTAGAGTTTGACTTGCAAACTCTAAGGATGGTGGTATATTTGTGCATCTGGTATCTCAGACGTCTCTTGTGGTCGAGAAAAAAGAAAAGAAGTATTGGACCCCGACCTGATGAATATCAAGAGTAATGTGGGTCAACACAAAGTTGCAATTTTTATAATTTGTGGTGATGGTATCTTGAGATACCAAGGTAGACTATGTGTTCCCTATGTCAATGGATTAAGGGAATGGATTATGGCCGAGGCTCATGAATGTCGGTATGCTATACATACCGATTCCACCAAGATGTATCATGATCTTAGAGAGTTCTATTGGTGGGATAAATATAAAATGAGATGTGGCTAAATATATGGCCAAGTATATGGTGTGCTAATAAGTGAAAGTTGAGCACATGAGGCCTGATGGTTTGTACCAAGAAATTATGTTACCCAAATGAAAGTGGAAGGAAGTTAATATGGATTTATTTACCACTCATCCTCAATCTCGGAATCAATGTGGTTTTATTTGGGTCATTGTTGGTAGAATGACCAAGTACGCTCAGTTTTTACCCCTGAGGACTAATTACCCGGCTGAAGATTATGTTAAGTTGTAACTTGTGAAGATCGTGAAGTTGCACGGTGCTCCAATTTTAATCATTTTGGATCGTGGTCCTCCGTTTTTATCCCACTTTTGGAAGTCATTCCAAAAAAATTTGGGTAGTAGAGTTTGCCTTAGTACTGCTCTCCACCCATAAATGGATGAGCAAGCGGAAAAAGCCATCCAAATATTGGAGGATATGTTGCAGGCTTGTGTGATTGATTATAGTGGTAGTTGGTATAACCACTTGCCTTTAATTAAGTTTGCCTATAATAATAGTTACCACTATAGTATTGGCATAGCCCCTTTTGAGGCATTATATGGTAGGAGATGTAGATCTCTTATTGGATGGTACGAAGTTGGTGAGGGTAAATTGCTTGGCCCAATTTAGCTCACCAAGCCTTCAAGGAGGTGAAGTTGATTCGTGATAGATTGAAAAGTGCTCAAATTCGCTAAAGGTCGAATATAAGGAATAGGGACTTAGATTTTAGTGTCGGCAATTGGGTATTCTTAAAAGTTTCTCCCATGAAGGGAGTAATATTGTTTGGTAAAAAGGGAAGCTTAGTCCCTGGTATGTTTGTACCTACTTGATTGTGAAGAGAGTTGGCAATGTTGCCTATGAGTTGGAGTTTCCTTCTAGCATGAACTCCATCACCCGGTATTCCATGTCTCTATGTTACAGAAATGTGTGGGTGATCCTTCGTTGGTTGTTCCTTTGAGGGATGTTGATATCTCAAACTCTTTATCCTATGAGGAGATCCCGGTGAGGATTTTGGATCAACAAGTTAACTAGTTACGAATGAAAGAAATGGCTTCGGTAAATGTTCTATGGAGGAACTAAAAGAACGAGGAAGCTACTTGGGAGGTGGAGGACGATATGAAGTCCAAGTATCTGCATTTATATTCCATTCTGGAAACTCGTGATTGAGGTATATGTTAATCTTTATTATTTGACTTATGTTTGTGGTAGATAATGGGTTCGAGTCCCTAAGCTTTGAAGGAGCCAAGTGGCTTGGTAAATGATGGGTGTGAACCTCATGTTGAACGAAATGAATGGTTGAGTAATAACGATTGTGATGTGTGTCATGTCCTTGTTGTATGCTTTGTTCTAAATTGTTCAAAGGTTGGTTTGATATGTGATAATGTGTTAACTTGTGTTAATGATTTCCTTACCCATCATTCGCAGATGAATGGTCCAAGTTGCAGAGAATTGAAACACCTAGGCTTTGAAACACGAGAAGAATTTCTTCTTTTGATGTCACTGAGCAAGGTACGACTAGGGGTATGAGTCGTACCCCTTGGATATGATGCATATCCTTCTCTCCCTCCCCTCTCATACCCTAGGTAGTATGGTGAGAGTCACTCACTATCCTAGCTATTAGCGAACCTCCTACCAATCATACCTTAATGTACAAGTCATACTAAGACCAGTCGTATTGAGTGATTCCTCGATTAAAAGTGGACTGCTTTTGGTATGGGTGATGTGTACGAGTTAATGCACGATTCGTACCATTTGGATACGACTCATGGGTGTGTATTCATACGCTAACCAGTGTAGGTGACCTAGGAGAAGCCTAGGGTATGAGTTAGGGTACCACTCGTATCCTAGAGTATGGTTCCTTCAGTGAGCCGTACCCCTGCACGGGCATATTTTCCAGCATTTAACTAAGGGCCTTGTGGTCATTTCCTACACCCAAAACCCCAAGTCCACTAAATATATAAGTGTTTGTAGCCTCTTAAACATCCATTTTTATGGATCAAACACCCTAAATACTCTCTTAAACTTATTTGTGAAAAATTGGAGGCTAGGGTTTCAAGGGTGATCTTCAAGGGGCAAAGTGAAGTCAAGACTCTTGGTGAATCAAGTTTTCTAAGTCATGTGACTTTTTTCCTTGATAAATAACTCTAAACCCATGTATTTTTCACTTAGATTAGTAAGTGTACATTGTGATTTTGAAATCAAATGAAAGAGGTTTTGTTGTCTAATGATGAATAATGTTGACTTTTGCTTAGATTTGTGTTTATATATGTTATTGATGATGATTTGCACATGTGGGTTCTTTTTGTATGTGGTAAAACATGTGGGTATTGATTAACCTAATTCTTGATGATTTCCACCATGAATTTGGTCTTGATAAAGGTATAAAATAAGGTGTTTATGAAAATGTCTAAATGAAATATCTAGTAACATATGGACGATGCTGCAAACTAGGGAAATGGCTCAATGAGTATAAATAGTTGATAAATTCTATGTTAAAGATACTGTTATCTATGTTATGTATTAAATTATGACCATGTTAGTTTGATGGTTAAGAAAGAGGGGTCCAAGTCCCTAAGCATTAACTTGAATTATGTGTGGAACTAAAGTGTGATATAGAAAGGCTGATGAAGCTTGAATGGATTTCCAAGGTCTTGATGACTATAATTTGAATTAAAATATGATTTGAATGAAGTCATTATCCTAATAAAGTGGTTAATCGATGAATACACACATGAAGACCTTATGACCTCGTATGGTGTTGATGTGGGTAAATGGTTCATCCTTAAATGTGAAATGGATTGAACGGATGTTAATGCATAAACTAAATGGGGTTCAGAGTTCAAACGTCGTCTAATAATGGCAATGAAATGACTATTGGTTTGAGTCCCTAGTCCGACGAATGGCTTGTGGTTCGAGTCCCTCGACCAAGAAAATGACTAGTGGTTCGAGTCCCTAGTCCAATAAATGGCTTGTAGTTCGAATCCCTTGCCCAATGATATGGCTTGTGGTTTGAGTCCCTCACCTAATAAAGTGACTAGTGGTTTGAGTCCCTAGTCCAATGAAGGGTTTGTGGTTCGATTCCCTTTCCTAGTGAATTTGTATGTGGTTCAGGTCACTTGATTAATGAGAAATTTTGAGTCTATAAATATGAAAGGTCGGAGTCTTTGCCTCGTGATATGGGAATAAGTGAATGAGAATGCTTGCTAAGTTTTGTTTCCTTTGTGGCATAATATGAACATGTTGTATATGTCTATATGTATGATTATGCGTTTAAGAATGTTGATTGAAAATAATTTGTGTACTTTGCTTTAAATGATAATGTTATTTTATCTTTATCCTTGAGTTACATGCTAGCGCTCCAACCGCTAATCATCTCCGAACGCTATGTCCCCATACGACATAGGGGTTGGAGAATTATCTTCTCTTCCTACGCAGTGATTAGGTGATCGAAGTGGTTCATGCATTGACTTTGGAGTGATGAGCATCCTTACTCAGAAGACATTCCTTCTTTGTCTCCTATCTTTAGACTTAGTCTTATTTTGACTTGGTTTGGCTATTGTCGGAGGCTTGTCCCGACATATTTGTATAGAGGTATTATGGATGATGGTGGACTTGGGTGTAATGACGATTTTGATGAATCTAATGAAGTGTTTAAACATGTTTAAGGTATGACTTGTTGTATGCTTTCCGCTATCTTATCTTTTGGCTGGGATTCGATCGGCCCTTGTGATTTATATTGAGGATTGGGTTGGGTTATTGGGGAGACCTCCGGTTCATATGGGCTTAAGGTGATCATACGACTGGCCTGATTTTGGGTCGTGTCACAGCTCCTGAAATGACATGCCCCAAAAAGGTTACAGATTCAAAACAAAATTCACATTTACCAAACTTTGCATACAATTAACAGTCCTTGAGGGTTTGCAGCACTATTCTCAAATGGTCTACAAGTTCTTCCTCACTCCTGAAATACACCAGTATGTCATCTATAAAGACAATGACAAACATGTCCAAGTACTGCTTAAAGACCCTATTAATCAAATCCATAAAGGCTACAGGAGCATTTGTTAGTATAAACGACATAACCGCAAACTTAAAATGGTCAATCCTCATTCGAAAAGCTATTTTCGAAATGCCTTGCTCCTTAACCTTCAACTGATGGTATCTCAATCCAAGGTCAATCTTGGAGAACTACTTGGCACTCTGAAGTTGATCAAACAGATCATCGATTCTAGGAATGGGATACTTGTTCTTGATGGTAACCTTGCTTAGCTATCTATAATCTGTACACATTTTAATAGTGTCATATTTCTTGCACACGAAAAGGATTGGAGCGCCCCATAAAGAGACACTGGGTCTTCTGAAATCTGTATCTCAGAGGTCTAAGCTGCTCTTTTAACTCATTAAGCTCGGGTGAGGCCATACATTATGGAGGAATAGAGATAGGTTAAGTATCAAGAAGAAGATCAATACCCAATTCTATTTCTCTATCGGGAGGTATCCCTGGTAGATCTTCAAGGAAAACCTCAGGAAACTCATTGACTACATAGATTGAGTGAACTATCGGGGTTTCAAACTTTGTATCTTTGAATCGAACAAAATGATAAATACACCCCTTTGATGTTAACTTTTTGGACTTAAGATAAGATATGAAACGACCTTTAGGAGACACAAAACTACCCTCCTACTCAAAAACTGCTTTATCAAGAAATTGAAACTTCACCACACGAGTGCGGCAATCTATTGATGCATAGCATGAATAGAGCCAATCCAGAATGGCATTAAAGTCTACCTTTTCTAATTTTATTAGATCTTCTAGTGCGACTTTATAGAGGAAGGTAATAGGACACTTCTTATAGACTTGTCTAGATGTAACTGACTCACCCACTGGTAGAAACTGAGAAGGGCCTAGAGAGATTTTCAGGACCTACCCCAAAATTTATAGTAACCAATGGAGTTACATAAGAGAGATTTGATCTCGAGTCTAACAACACATATACATCAAGGTGAAATGCATGAAGCATACCAGTGACAACATCTGGTGAACTCTTCTTCTCTTGACGAGATAGTAAAGCATAGAACCAATTTTGGTGTTGACCGTCACCAGTACTGGATGATGCGCCCTGTAGAGGGACTGGGCGACCCTACTGAGCTGGGGCATTATTAACCTGAGTTTGAGGACGAACATCCCAACTTCCTTACTTATCATACGAACACTCCTTGGTTTTGTGGCCCAGCTTGCGACAACTATAGCAACCCCATTTGCCCATTAAACACTCACTAGGATGGGTCCTGCCACACTTTACACATGTCGGGTAACTAGGCCTCCCGACTACACTGTTTTGAGACGTGGAATTCAAAGTTTTGCCCCACTTATCTTACCTAGTTCTGGGTGCAGGAGCACTAACTGAAGATGGCACAGACACTGATGAATGACCCTGAAACTGTGAACGATTTCCCCCACCACGCCTCAGCTAACTATACTCAAACTGTCCAGTCCTAGCCCTCTTGTTTCTCTTCTTTCTTTCCTTTAAATTTTCTGCCTCAATTTGTTAAGCATGAATCATCAACCAAGCAATATCCATATCCTCAATCATCATAGTAGTCCTATACTCCTTGACTACCAAATCAAACACTTCAGTAATAACCTTACTCATACAAGCTCTAGAGTCAGATAACAACTCGGGAGAAAACTTAGACAACTGAGTGAACTTACGACAGTACTCCTTCACTATCATAGATCCCTGCCTTAGGTGCATGAACTTCTCTACCTTAGCCTCCCTCGTCTTATGCGGAAACAACCCTTCCAGCAAAGCATTATGAAACACCTGCCAACTCATAGGAGTTGCATTCTCACCCCAACCTTCCATCCATAGAACAACCCAATCAAAAGCAATATCTTTCAGCCTAAAGCAATACTTAGCTTCCTAAGTAGCTTCTTCAACCTTATGATTCCTCCATAGGATATTCATCAAATCCACATCCTTATTCCGAAATTGACGGACTAGCCGATCTAAGATTTCCACCGGGACTTCCTCATACGATAAGAAATCTAAAACAACAACACTATCCAAAAGAACAATCATGGAAGGAGCACCCACGCACTTCTTCCAAATTGAAACATAAAAGACCAGCTGAATAGAACCCAAACTAAAAGGCAAATCCAACTCATAAGCAACATTGGCCACTCTCCTCAAAATCAAGTACAGGCCAACATAACTGGGACTGAGCTTCCTTTTCTTTCCAAATCTCATCACTCCCTTCATGGGAGACACCTTTAAGAACACCTGATCGCTAATGTCAAACTCCAATTCCCTTCTCCTTACATCTGCATAGGACTTTTGATGACTTTAGGAGGTGTTAAGCCTATCCCTAATCACCTTCACCTTCTCTATAACTTGATGAACCAATTCAGGACCAAATAACCTTACCTCACCAACTTCAAACCACCCAATAAGAGACTAACATTTTTTACCATACAAAGCCTCGAACGGGGCCATCTGAATGCAAGAATGATAGTTATTATTATATACAAACTCTACTACCACCAAAGTCAATCACACAAGATCTTAGTATATCTTCCAAAATATAAATAGTCCTCTCCGCTTGTCCAATAGTCTGAGGGTGGAAAACGGTGCTAAGGTTTACCTTAGTCCCCAAACCTCTCTGAAATGAATGCAAAAAGTGAGATGAGAACTATATACATCAATTTGAGATGATAGAAACTGGAGCACCGTGCAACTTAATGGTTTTCTGAATGAACAACCTCGCATAATCCTCTGCAGGATAATTAGTCCTTATTGGCAAGAAGTGAGTAGACTTAGTCATTCTATCCATGATGACCCAAATCGAATTGAACTGGCTATGGGACTGCTTAAGACCAATAATGAAATCTATATTAATCACTTACTATTTCCATACAGGCAACTCAATCTCTTGAGAAAACCCACTAGGCCTCAAGTGCTTAACCTTCACTTGCTGACAAACCATACACTTAGCCATGAAATTGGCCATATCTCTCTTCATGTTATTTAATAAATAAATATGCTTCAGGGGGTATTCCCAGGTAGTGTGTAAGAGAGATATTCTCAAGTATCTCGAGTTCATAATTTAGGGGGATAGTGAGATCAACGAGGATGTCTCTCACCGTATAGGGGTGGGATGCATGAAGTGGAAGCTCACCTCGAGGGTGTTGCATAATAAGAAGGTGCCACCCAAGCTTAAAGGAAAATTATACAAGGTGTCAGTCCACCTGGACATGTTGTATGGAGCGGAGTGTTGGCCGGTCAAGAATTCTCATATTTAAAATTTAAAGATGGAAAAAATGCGGATGTTGCGTTGGATGTGTGGGCTTACTATGGTTGATAGAGTTTGGAATGAGACTATTCGGGATAAGGTTGGAGTGGCTTCAGTGGAGGATAAAATGCGAAAAAACTGATTGAGATGGTTCGGACACATGATGAGAAGGGGCACGGATGCACCAGGTTGTAGGTGTGAGCAGCTAGCTTTGGATAGCTTCAGACGGGAAAGGGGTAGGCCAACGAAATATTGGAGAGATATGATTAGGCGGGACATGAAGCAGTTACAACTCACTAAGGAAATGACCCTAGATAGGAAGTTATGGAGGTCGCGTATTAGGATAGAAGGCTAGTGTTAGTTTGGTAGGTAGGGTAGGGCGTAGCTTGGTGGGTGTATTATTCTTGGTATGCTACCTTGTTACATGTTGTATTGCGATGGTGTACTATTATTTAGTTGTTATTCCTTGTGGGTGGTGTATTTATGTCTTGTTATCTTGTTACGTGCTTTTTTGTGGATTTGATTAATATTTTTGTCTTGAGCCCGGGGTCTATCGGAAACAGTCTTGCTACTTCTCCGGAGGTAGTGGTATGGACTGTGTATATCTTACCCTCCCCAGACCCCACTATGTGGGAATACACTGGGTTTGTTGTTGTTGTTGTAAATATCCTTCAAGTTATGGTACATCTTTGTCGAACCAGGATAAACTGTATATCGAGGCTCATGAGCCTCAGCCAAAATCCTTTCTTGTAGCCCATCAATATCAGGAACACACAACCTACCCTGGTACTTCAAGACACCATCACCACCAGTCTCGAAAGTCATCACTTTCTGCTGACCCACATCATCTTTAATCTGTATCAAGATAAGATCCAAAACCTACTTCTCTTTCACCTCCATAATAAAAGATCATTTAACCACCTCTTGAACTATCACACCTCCATCTTCCGAGTTCAGAAGACAAACTCCAAGGTTAGCCAACCGGTGAATATCCTTTACCAAACCTTTTTTTCCCTCATACACAAGAGATAAGCTTCCCATGGACAACCTGCTAAGAGCACCATCAACCACATTAGCTTTACCTGGATGATAATGGAGACTCATAATATAATCCTTGAGCAACTCAAGTTATGTCATAATCCTTGAGCAAATTAAGACATCTCATTTCCCTGAGATTCAACTCCTTCTGGGTGAACATATGCTGCAAGCTCTTATGATCTGAGAAGATGTCAATATATACCCTATACAAGTAGTGAGGTCATATTTTCAAGGAAAACACCACAACCAATAACTCCAAATCATGAGTCGGATAATTCCTCTCATAAACTTTAAGCTACCTAGAAGCATACCACCACCTTGTCATGTTACATCAAAACACAACCAAGTCCTACATGGGATGTATCACAATACCCAATAAAACTATCAGTACCCTCGGGCAGGGACAAAATAGAAGCAGAAGTCAACTTATCCTTCAACTTCTTAAAACTTCTCTCACAAACATCAGACCATAAAAACTTTACCTTTTTCTGGGTTAGCTTTGTCAACGGGGCAGCAAACAACGAGAAGCTCACCACAAACCTCCTATAATACATGGTTAAACCAAAGAAGCTCTGAATACCGATTGGAGTCATGGGTCTAGAACACTTCATAACTACCACAACTTTCTGTGGATCTACTATTATCTCTTCACTAGAAACAACATGACCCAAAAAAGTAATAGCATTCAACAAGAACTCGCACTTAGAAAATTTAGCATATAACTATTGATCCTTAAGGGTCTGTAACACTATATGGAGGTAATCGGCATGATCCGCCTCTCTTAGAATATACCAATATATCATCAATAAACACAATCACAAGCGAATCCATGAACTTATGGAATGCCCAATTTATAAGATCCATAAATGTTGTCGGTGCATTAGTCAAACCAAAGGACATCACCAAAAACTCAAAATGAATATATCGGGTTTGAAAAGCAGTCTTAGGGATATCTACCTCCCTAATCTTCAGCAATTGATAACCCGACCAGAGATAAATCTTAGAGAAGTACTTAGCACTCTGAAGTTGGTCAAAGAGATCATCAATACTAGGGAGAAGGTACTTATTCTTCACTGTCACCTTATTTAACTAGAGGTAGACTATAAACATTCAAAGGAACCCATCCTTCTTACGCATAAAAATAATAGAAACACCCCATGGAGACACGTTAAAGGGGATAAAATCCTTATCAAGAAGATCTTTCAACTGCTCCTTAAGTTCTTTCAACTTAGTTGGTGCCATTCTATAGGGAGGAATAGAGATAGGGCAGTTACCCATTAAAAGGTCAATCCCAATACCAGGAAAATCATCAGGAGAGACCTAAAAAAATTCATTAACCATGAAAACAAATTGCAAAGAAAGACCCTCCAAGTTAGAATTTTTAACCCAAACCAAATGATAAAGACATCTCTTAGAAATTAGCTTTTGGGCTCTAAGATAAGAAATGAACCTTCCCTTAGGCACTAGGGAACTCCCTTCCCATTCTATAACTGGCTCACTAGTAAATTTGAAAATGACCTTATGGGTCCGACAATCTAGAGAGGCATAGCACGATTGGAGTCAATCCATCCCCAAGATAACATCAAAATCTAGCATGTCCAATTCAATCAAATCCCCCAAGGTCTCCTTACCATATATAGAAACCATACAACCCCTATAGACTATTCTAGCAACCATAAAATCACCCACTGGGGTAGAAATGGAAAAAGGATTCGAAATTCTTTTGGGACAAAAACCAAAAGAACTAGCCGCATAAGGTGTCATATTAGAAAGACTAGACCTCGGATCAAGAAAAATATACACATTACAGGAAAAGAGTTGTAACTACCATTAATGACATCAAGAGAGGCCTCAGAGTCTTGATGGATGGCAAGAGCATACAGATAATTTTGGCTAGAGTAGGTACTAAAAGAAGCATCCTTTTGTGCAGGAGTGGAAGAAGTAGTAACAGGGACCTTATTATCCCCAGAAGCAACCTTACCCCCGGGAAAATTTTGTTGTATGTGTCTAGGTTTACCATAATCAAAACACCAGTTCTTTCCCTCACCATAGAAATCATGAAGCAACTAACCACAAAATCGATAGGGAGGATAGGTTAGGACTGACTATGCTCCACCAACCTGAGACTGGGTACCTTATGCCTTAATTCAACTGTCATCCTAGAAACGACGATCATCGGACGACTTTGGATAAGAAGCACTAGCCGTCAAGTAAGATTTAGAACTTCCCCAATTCTTCTTAGACCACTGCTTACCATTTATACCACCTTACTTCTGACCTTCACCCTATATGAATATCAGAACTTCTCACTTTACCTCTCTCATTTATCTCTTTGCTTTTTCTTTTCCTCTTCAACCTGTTGCATATACACCACAAGTCTAGAGATATCCATATCATTATTCAGCATGCAGTCTTGCACTCCAAGACCAAGATTCGAGACAACCCAGAAGCAAACTTCCTCATTTTAGCCCTCATGCTAGACAATAACTCAAGAGCATAGTGAGATAACTGATGAAATTTCAAGGCATATTCTTTCACAGTTATTTTGCCTTGCTTCAAATTCATAAAGTTCTCAGCTTACGCCTCCCTCAACTCCTAAGGAAAAAAAACAATCAAAAAAAGTACTAGAAAAATCATCCTACAATGCCAACTCTGCATCATTACCCCTAGACTGATCCCACTCCCCGTACCACTGATATGCTACCTCTTTCATCTGCTATGCGTCAAGTTCTATACCCTCAGAGTCAGAAGTATTCATAACTCAAAAAATCCTCTCCATCTTATCTATAAACCCTTGAAGGTCCTTCTTAATCTTAGAGTCAGTAAAGGTCGGAGGATTGAGCCTCATAAACTTCCTGACTCGAGTAACCTTAAAAGAACTCATAACGGTGCCAACAGAACCCGATTGACGTGACTGAGATATCACCAACTAGGTCAATAGATAAATAGAGTGGTGGAACTCGGCATTAGAAATATCTCTTTGAGGCATGAGACATGGTCATCATCTGCCCGAGGGGACCGGAGAGGACTAGAAGGGATCAATAGAACTTCATGAAGGATAGTATAATCAGAAGTTGGGACCCTAGACCAGGTTTGTACCCCATAGGTAGGATGGGTTCCGTCTACATTGTCCTTAGGTGGGACAGAAATATTTCCACGAGCATCAGATCTTCTAGGAGGTATAATTTGAAATGCTAACAAATGGGAATTAGAGGAGATTTCAACATCCTAGACTCTACAGCCTGACAGTAGAACACAAGAAAAAGAAAACACTCTAAAATACCTCATAGCCTCTCCCTTATACATGTGGTGCACTACACAGCCATAAAAGAGATTCTACTTGACACAGCTTTGCGGACACCAATTGAACATGAACCTAGGCTCTGATACCAACTTTTTCATGACCCAAATTAGGGTTTGGCCGAGATGGATATCTTAAGTCCATCACGGACTAGAGACTATCCCCTTTGCCTAGTCTAACAGAACATAATACACCAACAGTAGTTGAATTCCAAAAATATAACAAGATAGAAAAAGAGAAGCGCAAGAAGTCTAAGACATATCAATAACTAATACCCAGTCTACAATAATCCACAAAGTCTCTAGCAAAATTAAATCAATGTAAGTTGGGATATTCCCCTGACGATAACCAAAATCAAGTCCAAAGAAAGTCTATGATAATAGATAAACCAAGAAGCAACGGCCTTCCAGAAGAAAGAGGCTTACTACTTCAAGCTAACTGTTGACACCCCAAAATTCTATCACTGAGCAGGAAAAGTGGAAGTGTTTCTAATACCATCATCACGTGGAGATACAGCGTGCAGAAATGTTTAGCGGGTTGAGCGCTAGCATGTAACTTGGGGATAAGAGGGTAAAATAATGCCATAGTCAACCATTCAAAATCAGTCAAAATCTAGTGCATACAATCATATATTTATACATATAAATATATAGCACATATTGGGGTAGGAAATAAGGTTTAGCGTGAACTTTAAAACATTAATCTGGATTGTGTAACTTGACCGTCCTAATAACAACCCATGGGCTATATGGGTCTAGCTGTCACCCCTTGATTGGGCCTCAGTGCGTGTTAGCAGCACAAATTAGAGATATCATAAGAAGCCAGGGATTCCTTGTACCCTATGTCGTCCATGATACATACATACATATATATATATATACACACATACATATATATATATATATATATATATATATATATATATTACGTGACATAAACACACGGTTATCTAATAGTCTAAAAAGTCAATAATTAAGGCATCATCAAGTGGTATCGTCATACCTACTATATCTTGCAGGAGAATGTCATTACACCAACACTTGGGGAATCCTTATACCCTAGACTCCATTATTAAAATCGATTTGGGGGATTCCTTGTATCCCAAAAGGTTTTCAAAATCATTATTATCTGCTTATGGGAATCCTTGTACCCCACAAGTTTTTTAAAGTCATCCTTAACCATTTAGCCATTTATGCAAGGCATTAGTTTTAAAGAAATAAACCAAACCAATTAATTAATCACATTATAAAGCCAATTATGCAAGTGGATTGGGGTTCTCATTACTTTTACTGCCAAAAACTAATTATTTGGGGGAATCATTATACCTTTAGTTCCATTGTTTATAAATTTGGGAATCCTTGTACCCCTATTTCATTCACCACTCCCATGAACCACATGGGTTTACAAATCATCAATTCAATGCACAACAAATCCATAATAATCATAGGAAAATCATTTAAACAATTTACATCAAAAACCCTCAAGCCATCATTGAAGACCCAATATCAAAACTATGTGAATATTAAACCAATTCATGCAATAATGAAAACACAAGTTTAGGGAGAGAGATACATGCCTTAATCCCCAAAAAATTTAAAAAGAATTCACCCTTAGAGCCCTAGATGACAAACTTCTTGAAAGCCTAGCCTTGTGATAAAAGCCAAATGAGCTCCACTTTTTGGGGATTTATGCTTTAAGGATAAAACCTTAGAATCCACAACTTGATCATCCTAGGAAAGCACATACGTGATTGGAGGATAGCTTGGAGCATAGGAATAGCTATATTTGATGATGTCCTCCCTTGTATTATTAAGGCACGACGTATTTGGAAGATAGAGTGAAGAGTATGAGGTCCACAAAGCAAAGGAAGGGAGTTTGGGCCCACATATGGGCATTTGGTATTTGGGGTCATTTTTTGGCCCCTTGATATTTAGGGTCACTTTTGGGCTCATTTTGTAATAAAAGCCTTTGGTTTATAAATAGCTAGGTTTTTCTTCATTTAGAGATAGTTGATGAATGATGAATTGAGATACATTTATGAGTATTTTTATTGAAACTTGTTGGGAGTTTCTTTGGTTGTTGAGAAACGTGGGTGCTCAGGAATCCATTTTTATTTGTGTCCTCGTAAGAGGTTGGTGTTATCGATAATTGATAGAAAGGTCTAGGGTTTAGTATACCCTTGGTTGTCCTCTCGTTATCAACTTATGTCAATCTATCTATCTTTTACTTTATCGTTCCATTTCATTGTTTTCTTGTTTTTGTGATTTTGTATTTAGTCTGTTTCCTTTGTTTTCATGTCATTTCCATTTTTGTAGTTTCTTCTTATATCATTTTATCTTTGAATGGGAAATTTGAGAGAATTTGAGAGAGTATTTACAATAGATAAGTATTGAAAACAGGGTCCCCAAAGTGTTTTATGTATGTGGGGTCTAAGTGGGGAATGGGGGAATTGACCATAATTTCCTTGCTTAAAATATTAGAATTTACTGTCCAATCGCTACGGGTCACCCGATGACTCGTAACGACTGGCTATGAGTCATCCCTTAACTCGTAGTCAAGGCAGAGTCCTTGGGCACGTAGATACTACTGATCCTATGACTCACATCGTACGACTCATGACCTCTAGTCGTAATTAGGATTGTAGCATAGGCACCACTTACTATTCAGATGATAATTTGGCTCCTATGGCGTAAGGACACCATACGACTCGTAAGGTGAGTCATAGGTTGGGTAGTGAGTTCAAAAACTCAAAAAATTTCAGAGACCAAAATCTAGGGTGTTACAGATAAGCAAGGGAGATGAGTTTCCATCAACAACGTATCAGTTTTGATTTTTTTTCCTTGTTTCTTTGATTTCAAGTTCTACAGCAATGGCCGAAATTAGTTTTTCATATGTTATATATTCTTCGATTACAATGTAATCACTCTTATATCCATCATACTTTACATCAGTAACCTAAACACTGAAATATCGTAATAAGACTGAGATATTCATTGTCAATTGTAAAAACAAAAAAAAAGGAATGTGATAGAAAAATGATTTTGAGAAGGAAGATTTAAAAATCATCATAATAACTAATTATTTACTATTGGTTTAAGATTTAGAAGCGTGTATCACTCCTAATTAAAGTACGGAGCCATTATTTTTCATATTTAGAGTGATTTTTGGTTTAAATAAACGTATCAGACATTATGTATCTCTTTTCACAAAACTTGTATCTGAAAACTCAGAAAATCTAGATTTTAAGTAAAAAAAATTTTAAAAAAGGATAAGGAGTAATTATGGGTAAACATGAAAGGATTTATGTAAGTTTTTTTTTCTTTTAGGGTGTGTTTGGTATGATGAAAAATATTTTCTGGAAAATGTTTTCTTATTTTTTCTTGTTTAGTTGTAGTTAAATGTTGGGAAAATATTTTCCATAACAACTTATTTTCCTTCATTTGAGAGAAAATGACCCTCATGGGCCAAAGAAAGTCATTTTTCGGAAAATGACAAATGTGATTTATGTCTCACCCCCACCCCTTTTTTCCACCTCAACAACACTCATATTCACATTTCTTAAAAAATTCACATTACTCGAAAATATTTTTCACCGTGCTTTGCTTCAATTTTTCACCGCTTGAAATAAAAAAATAGTGAAGCATGGATTTTTTTCTTTTCCAATGTTCGCTGAATGTATTGTTATTTTCATATGCATAGAGGAAAATTTACCTATGTTACTTTTGCTAATTGCATATTTTATTTTGTCATCGATGTAGCTTGTTTCACAAGGTTGAATAAGTTTGTCGTTCTGTTGTATTTCTATTGATTGTAGTATCTTCAGATTATCTTAATAAAATGTTGAAAAATATCTCTTATATTTGCTAATTAGTAGTTGATTAACTTTAGTGATTATAATATTTTAGTATTCGATATTGATATTATTTGTTATTCTTAAATTAGTTCTTACAAATTGTTGAGTTGTTAGAGGCACTGATATACTAGTTAACAGTTAGTAGTATTTTCTAAAAAATATTTTTTCACTCACCAATCAAACACTAGAAATATTTTTCTAAAAAATATTTTCTATCACCAACCAAACACCATAAAATATTTTCCACTCGCCAACCAAATATGAGAAAATAAGTAGTAAACCAACTTATTTTCCAGAAAAACTATTTCTAGGAAAACATTTTCCATGGAAAATATTTTCCATCATACCAAACACACCCTTGATGTTTGTTTGTCCCAAAAAAAATGTTTGTTTGGCCCATTTAAGTTTTATTTATTTATTTATTTATTTTAATCTTGTATTATACTATATTTTAACAATGGTCTAAAAAGCTCCAACAAGAAGGTTGCACTGTAATCGTTGGTTGGGAAAGAGTTATCTTAGGATAATTAATAAATTAGTTATTCCACTATGTATATGGGATAACTTATCCCATCACTATGGTGTAAATGGTGGGATAAATAATCCAGGTATTGACTAATATCTCACACCAAACATGAGATAAAATAGTCCTTTATTTTATTTCGTGACTATTTATCCCTTATACCTCACCCAAACGACCATCAAAATACATTTGAGAAAATGAGTCAAAATGTAATTTTTATTTACTTTTTTTTTTGTTGGAAATTTTTTAGTTGTTTTGGTACTTTCTCAAGTATCATAGGTAACTTTTAGTTGTTTGGTACTTTCTCAAGTGCCATAAGTTAACTATAATTAGTGATTTTTGTCATTTTAAAGATGTTGGAAAAATCACTATTTCTGAAATCAATAACCTTATCGCTCAAAATAATTATTTGAGTCTTTATATTAAAGTTCTAGGAGAGCATATTTCTTCTCTTGATAAAAAACTTGACGAACTTATTGAGTTAGTCAATAAACTGAGTATCCAACAAACTTCCTCGGATATTCCTTCTACTTCCAAAACCACGAACGACGAAGAATATATTCTTTCTAAACCTTGTATTCAAAGACCTCCTGAAATCGAAGGATTTGAAAAGGTTTCTCAATTAGAACAATTAGAAAAACTCTTGGATAAAAAGTTCTCTCGTTTACATATTCAACCCCTCACTATTTCAGATGATTTCGTCCAAAATCTTGAGTCTAACTTTGATGATAATATTGTCTCTACTGAAAATCCTGTTATTTCTTCCGAACTCAATAAGCTTAAGGGAATGATTAAGAAACAGTCGGGAAAGAAATACGCTGATATTTCTCGGATGTCCACTGCCTATTATCCTCGTCCAACTCCTCAAGATGGTCTGATAGAGGAAAGGGACTGGAATCAAACAAATACTTCCTATAGTGGCGACGCTATTTATTAATGGAATATTGACGGATTATCCGATCGCCAGATCTCTATTCTTATTCATCGAATGTCTATGTATGCTACTATTGCCACAACCACTACCTCACTAGAAAATCGGGCCACTCGTACTGACCAGACAATCTGTAAAATGATTGTTGCGGGCTTTACTGGTCAACTTCGAGGTTGGTGGGATAATTTTCTAGATGACACCAAACGCGAGGCTATTTTTAATGCCACTAATGATCAACCTGGAAAAGACAATCTTGATCGAGCACTTAAGCCAGGAAGATCTGATGCTGTCTATACTCTTATGCTTACTATTATTGAACATTTTAGAGGAAGATTTACCAATCAGTATGAAAACATTAGAACTCTTCTTAATGGTTTAAAATGTCGGCACCTGGGTGAATTTAGGTGGTATAGAGACACCTTTCTTAGTAGGGTTATGGATTTACCCGAAAGTAAGTATGACCATTGGAAAGCTAAATTCATCGATGGCCTCCCACCTCTATTTGCTGAAAGAGTTAGGAAAACCCTTAGAGGCTCTTATGGAGAAGTCCAGTATTCAGAAAAAACTTATGGTTAGCTTATTGTAGCTTGCACTCAAGAAGGCTTAGCCCTTTGTAACGAGTTAAAATTAGCTAGACAAATTAAGCTTGATAAACTCCGAGAGAAATCTCAATTAGGAGACTTCTGTGAACAATTTGGTATGGATAAACCTTTAGTACAAAAACCCCAACGATATTCCAAAACTCATAAATCCTATAGAAATAAACGTTCTCGACATAGGAGTAAAGAAGAATGTGAAACTAGAAAATCCTTTCGTAAGTCTACTAGATTCACTAAAAACCAATCGAAACGAGACTTAGCCAAAATCAAGTGCTATAAATATAACCAGTATGGTCATATAGCTCCAAACTGCAAATTGCAAAAACTCAAATCCCTAGAACTTCCTGAAAAAATTCATGACCAAGTCTACAATCTTTTATATACATCCGACTCTGAGTCTGATTCTACTTCTGACAATGATTTTGAATTACCCAAGTCTGACAGCGCTCCAGATCAGGGTACTAAATGTAATGACTGTGATAATAATGTTTGCAATTGTGATGAAATGATGTATAAACTCCAGGCACAGTTTGATGACCTAGATTTAAATGTTCAAACACTTACTGCTGAAATGTTCTCGAATTACTTAAAGAAAGTTTTTTTAAAATTTTTCTCTCTCTAAAACTCTCTACTCTCTGTAATAGTTTGAAGATAAATAAAGAAGAGATTAAGTTACTACTACTATTCCGACTGTTTTCCGATTAACAAGGTACATATCTATTTACTTTACTATTCTCTTCTTTTTATCCTTCTGCCATAACCACGCCGTGACTATGTCCGGCTGAAACAATTCCCTATGTCCATACTAAAGATCTAACCTCACTAATATGTTAACTATGAAAGTTCCAGACTCTACTTAGATAAAAAAGAATTTTGGAATTTCTTGACTTGGTTCCGAAATGGAGGTACAGTCGAGTTTAATATTCTTATGATAGCCTTGTCTCTGTGACTCCGTCTAGTAAGTTGTGCCTCTTAAGCCCGTATTGATTAATTGAGAAAGAGCTAATTTTGCACAATTAGAACTTCTAGGCACACAGGTTTATCAAAAGATTGTTAGATCTCTGACAGGCCCCATGTTTGGGTAAAAGATTGTCCATACAGTCAATAAATTTCTTAAGATTCTTTTCTATTTCGGTTGGTGCTTTGGTTCGGTTTTCTGACTTAGGCTAAATCCGATATTATTACGTGGTCTGGTAGGCTGAGTGGCATACCCCAGCCTAAGAGATCCTGTAATTGGTATCAGAGCCTGTCAATTTTCATGGTAGATATGTTACGTGCGGTGAAGATTTATGGTATGGATATAAGGATTTTTCATAATCATGGATATAGGAGAAGTAAGTACTAAAAGTACAAAACTCGAAGAGGTAGATTTACCTCAAGATATAGATCTACTGAATAAATGGACTATTCCAAAAGTTGAATTAAAAACTATCTATGAATATGGATTTTTTGATAAAATAAAACACAAGCAGATTATTAAAACAACTGAACAATCTCTTGCTTTAAATGCTGACGAACAGACTATTCAACTCCTTAATCATCGTGATATTGATATTTTCAAACGCAATTTTAATTATATGCATATTGGTTTAGTACAAATTGCTTTTCGACCTCTAACTTTAAAGGGTCTTCCCGAAACATTTTTAGCAGCATTACGTGATGCTAGAAATTTAAATTTTCGAAAATCTTTAATGGGATCTATTGAATCTACTCTTGCTTATGGTCCTGTATATTTTAATACTCAGCCAAATTTACAATTATCTTTGACTGAT
This sequence comes from Capsicum baccatum var. pendulum, assembly GCA_030864225.1. Lineage (NCBI taxonomy): Eukaryota > Viridiplantae > Streptophyta > Magnoliopsida > Solanales > Solanaceae > Capsicum > Capsicum baccatum. The sequence goes on from CM061560.1 coordinate 168,662,185, forward strand.
GTAAATATTCTTCATGCTTTGACTCTAAATGTTAAAACTCATGGTTATAATTATGCTCCTGGATCTGAACTTATAGGATTGTCTTATCGCATATATTACCGATTATTATCAACTTTAAATCCTAGATGTAAATTGATTGATGATAATTCTGATTGCACTATGCTAATTGAAACTAATTTTATAAAATCTAGGGTTACTACCCGAAGACCTATTAGATGGGATGAAATTGACTTCCCTCAGACTTGGATTTTAAATTCAGTCACTTCCCCAAAACAATTGGCGGAAGATGTGACTAATTCTGAGTTAACACAAGTAACTCAAAACTCTGATGGACAAATTTGTTTACAATTTGATAGTAGTCCTCCTGTCTATCGAAACTATTTCTCTTTACCTCGAAGACTACCCTCAATACATCATATTTCTCCTGTCGAACCTACTGAACCTACTTACGGTCCAGCTAGAAATCGAGCGGCATCTTTGCATACTATAAATTCTGCAGATTCGCATGCTATACCTAAAGGTGTAGAAAAAATCAAAATCAATTCCAAAACCAATATAGTTCAAGATTTCAACAATGAAAATCCTACTCCATCTGAAATGGATTTTGACATCAACTCTGTTTAATCATGATAACACAACTTATTGATTTTAGTCCTGGTTCTCAGGCAAGAAGATATATTCAAAAGGAATTTTTTACTGAAAAATGGAAAACTTTCAGAACATGGTTTTTTGAAACCTATACTCCTGACGAATTACGGAATATTTCAGAAGAATTTTATGAAATGTGTACTTTACATAGTAAAATTATCTTTTTTGTACCATGGTTTATGTCTACATATTTGCCGTCATATGTTAACGTAATCGAGAGATCTTATCAACATTCTGATGGTACAAATACTCAAGCTCTTTATCCTCCTCAATCTTCCTTTATATTACCCAACAATACTGGCATGACTTTTCTGCTTTTCAAAAATTTGTCAGTGAAGATGTTGGAAAAATCACTATTTCTGAAATCAATAACCTTATCGCTCAAAATAATTATTTGAGTCTTTATGTTAAAGTTTTAGGAGAGCATATTTCTTCTCTTGATAAAAAACTTGACGAACTTATTGAGTTAGTCAATAAACTGAGTATCCAACAAACTTCCTCAGATATTCCTTCTACTTCCAAAACCACGAACGACGAAGAATATATTCTTTCTAAACCTTGTATTCAAAGACCTCCTGAAATCGAAGGATTTGAAAAGGTTTCTCAATTAGATCAATTAGAAAAACTCTTGGATAAAAAGTTCTCTCTTTTACATATTCAACCCCTCACTATTTCAGATGATTTCATCCAAAATCTTGAGTCTAACTTTGATGATAATATTGACTCTACTGAAAATCCTGTTATTTCTTCCGAACTCAATAAGATTAAGGGAATGATTAAGAAACAGCCGGGAAAGAAATACGCTGATATTCCTCGGATGTCCACTGCCTATTATCCTCGTCCAACTCCTCAAGATGTTCTGATAGAGGAAAGGGACTAGAATCAAACAAATACTTCCTATAGTGGTGCTTCCTATAGTGGCGACGTTATTTATGAATGGAATATTGACGGATTATCCGATCGCCAGATCTCTATTCTTATTCATCGAATGTCTATGTATGCTACTATTGCCACAGCCACTACCTCACCAGAAAATCGGGTCACTCGTACTGACCAGACAATCTGTAAAATGATTGTTGCGGGCTTTACTGGTCAACTTCGAGGTTGGTGGGATAATTTTCTAGATGACACCAAATTGTTCACAGAAGTCTCCTAATTGAGATTTCTCTCGGAGTTTATCAAGCTTAATTTGTCTAGCTAATTTTAACTCGTTACAAAGGGCTAAGCCTTCTTGAGTACAAGCTACAATAAGCTAACCATAAGTTTTTTCTGAATACTGGACTTCTCCATAAGAGCCTCTAAGGGTTTTCCTAACTCTTTCAGCAAATAGAGGTGGGAGGCCATCGATGAATTTAGCTTTCCAATGGTCATACTTACTTTCGGGTAAATCCATAACCCTACTAAGAAAGGTGTCTTTATACCACCTAAATTCACCTAGGTGCCGACATTTTAAACCATTAAGAAGAGTTCTAATGTTTTCATATTGATTGGTAAATCTTCCTCCAAAATGTTCAATAATAGTAAGCATAAGAGTATAGACAGCATCAGATCTTCCTGGCTTAAGTGCTCGACCAAGATTGTCTTTTCCAGGTTGATCATTAGTGGCATTAAAAATAGCCTCGCGTTTGGTGTCATCTAGAAAATTATCCCACCAACCTCGAAGTTGACCAGTAAAGCCCGCAACAATCATTTTACAGATTGTCTGGTCAGTACGAGTGGCCCGATTTTCTGGTGAGGTAGTGGTTGTGGCAATAGTAGCATACATAGACATTCGATGAATAAGAATAGAGATCTGGCGATCGGATAATCCGTCAATATTCCATTCATAAATAGCGTCACCAGTATAGGAAGTATTTGTTTGATTCCAGTCCCTTTCCTCTATCAGAACATCTTGAGGAGTTGGACGAGGATAATAGGCAGTGGACATCCGGGGAATATCAGCGTATTTCTTTCCCGGTTGTTTCTTAATCATTCCCTTAAGCTTATTGAGTTTGGAAGAAATAACAGGATTTTCAGTAGAGTCAATATTATCATCAAAGTTAGACTCAAGATTTTGGACGAAATCATCTGAAATAGTGAGGGGTTGAATATGTAAACGAGAGAACTTTTTATCCAAGAGTTTTTCTAATTGATCTAATTGAGAAACCTTTTCAAATCCTTTGATTTCAGGAGGTCTTTGAATACAAGGTTTAGAAAGAATATATTCTTCGTCGTTCGTGGTTTCGGAAGTAGAAGGAATATCCGAGGAAGTTTGTTGGATACTCAGTTTATTGACTAACTCAATAAGTTCGTCAAGTTTTTTATCAAGAGAAGAAATATGCTCTCCTAAAACTTTAACATAAAGACTCAAATAATTATTTTGAGCGATAAGGTTATTGATTTCAGAAATAGTGATTTTTCCAACATCTTCACTGACAAATTTTTGAAAAGCAGAAAAGCCATGCCAGTATTGTTGGGTAATATAAAGGAAGATTGAGGAGGATAAAGAGCTTGAGTATTTGTACCATCAGAATGTTGATAAGATCTCTCGATTACGTTAACATATGACGGCAAATATGTAGACATAAACCATGGTACAAAAAAGATAATTTTATTATGTAAAGTACACATTTCATAAAATTCTTCTGAAATATTCCGTAATTCGTCAGGAGTATAGGTTTCAAAAAACCATGTTCTGAAAGTTTTCCATTTTTCAGTAAAAAATTCCTTTTGAATATTTCTTCTTGCCTGAGAACCAGGACTAAAATCAATAAGTTGTGTTATCATGATTAAATAAAGTTGATGTCAAAATCCATTTCAGATGGAGTAGGATTTTCATTGTTGAAATCTTGAACTATATTGGTTTTGGAATTGATTTTGATTTTTTCTACACCTTTAGGTATAGCATGCGAATCTGCAGAATTTATAGTATGCAAAGATGCCGCTCGATTTCTAGATGGACCGTAAGTAGGTTCAGTAGGTTCGACAGGAGAAATATGATGTATTGAGGGTAGTCTTCGAGGTAAAGAGAAAGAGTTTCAATAGACAGGAGGACTACTATCAAATTGTAGACAAATTTGTCCATCAGAGTTTTGAGTTACTTGTGTTAACTCAGAATTAGTCACATCTTCCGCCAATTGTTTTGGGGAAGTGACTGAATTTAAAATCCAAGTCTGAGGGAAGTCAATTTCATCCCATCTAATAGGTCTTCGGGTAGTAACCCTAGATTTTATAAAATTAGTTTCAATTAGCATAGTGCAATCAGAATTATCATCAATCAATTTACATCTAGGATTTAAAGTTGATAATAATCGGTAATATATGTGATAAGACAATCCTATAAGTTCAGATCCAGGAGCATAATTATAACCATGAGTTTTAACATTTAGAGTCAAAGCATGAAGAATATTTACATCAGTCAAAGATAATTGTAAATTTGGCTGAGTATTAAAATATACAGGACCATAAGTAAGAGTAGATTCAATAGATCCCATTAAAGATTTTCGAAAATTTAAATTTCTAGCATCACGTAATGCTGCTAAAAATGTTTCGGGAAGACCCTTTAAAATTAGAGGTCGAAAAGCAATTTGTACTAAATCAATATGCATATAATTAACATTGCGTTTAAAAATATCAATATCACGCTTATTAAGGAGTTGAATAGTCTGTTCGTCAGCATTTAAAGCAAGAGATTGTTCAGTTGTTTTAATAATCTGCTTGTGTTTTATTTTATCAAAAAATCTATATTCATAGATAGTTTTTAATTCAACTTTTGGAATAGTCCATTTATTCAGTAGATCTATATCTTGAGGTAAATCTACCTCTTCGATTTTTGGACTTTTAGTACTTACTTCTACCATATTCATGATTATGAAAAATCCTTATATCACATAAATCTACAAGGTCTTTGAATATTACTTGACAGAATTGTACTTGATCGAATGTTTTTCCATTGTAATGTGGGTGATTAGGACAGATAATTTAGGATATTAATTAAATAGAAAATTCAAACCACTAAGATTATTATGAGCCGAGAGTCCGAGATAATTATGAAAAAAGAAGTCGAAAAGAAAGAAAACTAGCCGTTGGGATGGCCACATTCCTGTATGACTTGGATTGGAAAATAATCGTTGTCCGAAAGTATAACGTTCCAATCTTATCAGTTATCACAAATACCCTCTATAACCCCCTTCCCCTTTACATTTCTCCATCCAAGAAAAGTTGATTTTTTTCTTTCTATAACAAGAACACCTTCTTTAGGTTCCAAGAACCAAGAAGAAAAATTTGAAGAAACAAAAAAAAGAGGGGTTTTTTGGGGTTCTGTTTCTGTAGGTAAAAGGAAATGTGTGAATCTTCTTCTTCAGCTTGTTTAGTGCGATCCTTTTCTCAACCCTCTCAAGAACGCAATGTGGTTAGTCTTTTTTTTTTTTTTTTTTTTTTTTTGCTTAATTGAGCTAATGGGTCTCCGGCTCTCCGCAAATTGCAATCGTTTGCCCCTTTGCGCCTATGAGGGTGAATAGCAAGTTTTACTGCTTTTTTTGTCAATATTCAGTTAAATATTCTCTTCTTTGAGTCTTGGTAAAATGCAATTTTTTCCTTTGAGTTAATGGGTATTGGTGAAATACAATCTTCTGCCCCTTTTCATGCAAGGGCTTATGAAATCTTTTGACTGCTGAAAACGGGCACTAGGTTTGCTTTTACGTTCTGTAGCTTCTGCATCCCAGATATCGACATAATCAATTTATTGTTTGTCATTTCTCTTAATGATACCGGTCAAACGGAATTAGGGATTTATACTGTCAATTCCAACTTGTTTGGCATTGGGTTGTAGTTGTTATTCTTGCTGTTGTTGTTGTTATCATCAGTTCTTCATTGAATTGACTCAGTCCTCGTTAGTCCGTAGAATTAGAGTTTATTTTTGTGTGTTTTGATCCAGCAGGAGCAGAATTGCACTTCATTTTAGGATTATGTTGTTGTTCCATAGCGTCTATTGGAAACAACCTCTCTACCTCCCATGGTAGGGGTAAGTTCTCGTACACACCACCCTTCCCAGACCCTACACTGGGTATGTTTGTTATTTTATGGTGTTCGGGTACAAAAATTTGTATACATGCAACATCAACTTCAACTCTAGTTCAAGTCTAAGACAAGAACACTTTTGAAGTTACTTAACACCTTCAACACTAAATTATGAATAATATATCTAAGAAGTGCGTTTATTTTCAGAAAATAGATGAAATAGAATTTGTAAGGCCAAGTCCCCTGACTTCACGGAGTGTCCTTAAGGAATAATTCCCCTCACCGTACAAAATGGCCTTCAATCTGAATAATAGCGGTACCTCAAATTGTTGGATTCAACGAACTCACTCAATAGTTTAATTGATCACACAAAATGTTTTGAAGACAAGAAGAGAGTTTGTAATTCAAAAAATTTGTGTCTAAACCTGTGGATGAAAGCAGGTTTATATAGCCTTCATATGCCTCTTCTGAAAGTGACAATGTTCACTTAAAAGGTGTGACCTTTTCTTCGTCTAAATATTGCATCTTTTCCGAACAGGCAAACCATTTCATGAATCAGTGTGTCATTCCGTTGAAGGAGTGTATCCTTCTGAAGCATCAGTTTGAAACAGTGCATCCTTTTGAATCCGTTCGAAACACTGCATGCATGCATGCATACATGTAACTAGAGGATCAAAACACAGAAAAAAATTTACTGCGTTTAGATTTTCCCTTCGGATTAAATTTCTGTCAATTAAATTTTGTCCAAAAAGATAGATCTTATCGATTGATCATTTTCCAAATCCGAATCCGAATTCGAGCCGAGCGAGCGAGCGACGACGACGGCGTGAGGCATCTCTTATAAGCCTCACTTACTATGTGGAATAAGTGTTTCTTATTATAAACACTTGAAAGTCACATTCTCCCACCAATGTGGGAGAAATAATAGACTTTCCATTTTAGAGTACACTTTCCATTTTAGTATTTTCTTCTCTATTTTTCCTTCCGCTTGGGTTCCTCCATTTTTTATTTACACTTTTCATATACTTTGAACCCAACAATCCCCTACATGAATGGGGAATGACTATTTTTCATTAAATTTTACGGACAAGTATGTGATCATCAAGCAAAGACTGATTGCATTTGGATAAGTGGGTTTCCCTTTGAACTTTCTGTAGTGAACATGCATCGGATGCACTCGGTCAATCGGTAGATTTGATATCTTTGAACTGTCGAGCTTTAATGTACACCTAGACAACACATGTCACACAAGCATCCTTTTACTGTTTATGGTTCTCACAGTTTTGTTTTTTTTAGCCATCACCACGTCCCGGTTTCATGAGATCTTAGAGAATAAGCTTTTACTAACATTCTCCTTGAAGCGGCTTCCACTTCGCCGTCACATAGGTGGTTTCTAAACATTCAATCCTATAGATTAAACTATTTGGTCAAATCTGCCAAATTTAGATAATCATTAAAAGATTTTTCACCTTAAGTCTTATCCTTATTTACTAAACATTGTCTACATCATGAGAATGAGTTGGGTAATTGACAATGTTGAACCTGTCAGACACAACTTTGTTTGATCTCCTTGAACCTAGCTCTTGGGAACTCCAGTCTGCTAGGTAGAGTTACCGTCATGCTGACTTCCTAGGCCTTAACCCATTCCCTTAGATGTCCTTTCCACTCCTTCTCTAGATAGGCCTTTTGTAAGTGGATCCAACACATTATCCTTTGACTTTAAATAGTCAACAGTGATAATTCCACTAGAGAGAAGTTCCCTAACGATAATTATGTCTCCATCGTATGTGACGAGATTTACCGTTGTACATCATGCTCCCTACCCTACCTATTGCCTCTTGGCTATCACAATATATAGATACTGGTGTCACTGGTTTGGGCCAGTATGGAACATCTTCTAAGAAATTCCGAAGTCATTCTGCTTCTTCACCGGCTTTATCCAATGCGATAATTTCAGATTTCATTGTAGAGCGAGCAATACAAGTTTGGTTGGATGATTTCCAAGAGACTGCTCCTCCACCGATAGTAAATACATATCCACTTGTGGATTTTACTTCATTCGATTAGGTGATCCAATTTGCATCACTATATCCTTCGAGTACCGCGGGATATTTATTATAATGCAAGGCATAGTCTTGAGTGTTTTAAGATACCCTAAAACTCTTTTCATTGCCATCCAATGAGTTTTGTTGGGATTACACGTGTACCGACTAAATTTACTAATAGCGCATGTTATGTCTTGTCGTGTACAATTCATTATATACATTAAACATCCCAATACTCTTGCATACTCCAATTGTGAGTCACTTTTACCTTTATTCTTTCGAAGTGCAAAGGTCACATCTAATGGAGTCTTGGCAATACCGAATTCCATATACTTAAATTTTTCAAGTATATTTTTGATATAATGAGAATGTGACAATGCCAACGCTTGTGGAGTTCTATGGATTCTTATTCCTAAGATCACATCCGCAACTCCAAGGTCTTTCATATCGAACTTACTCTTGGGCATTCATTTTATTACATTTATGTCAGAAATGTCTCTACTAATGATCAACATATCATCCACATATAAACAAACAATGACTTTGCGATTCGGAGTGTCAAATAAACACATTTATCACATTCATTTATCTTGAACCCGTTTTCCAACATGTTTGGTCAAACTTTACATACCATTGTTTAGGTGCTTGCTTTTAGCACCTTATTCTCCTTTCCTGAAACCACAAAACCCTCAGGCTGTTCCATGTAAATTTCTTCCTCCAATTCTCCATTTAGGAATGCAGTTTTCACATTCATTTGATGGATTCCAAGATCATATACCACTGCCAAGGCAATAAGGCAATAATTACATTCAAACCGATGTTATCCTTGTTACTGGCGAGTATGTATCAAAGTAATCAAGGTTCTTTTTGTTTGAAGACTTTTACTACAAGTCTTGCCTTGTATTTGTCAATAGTATCATCCGCCTTCATTTTTCTTTTGAAGATCCATTTAGAACCTAAAGATTTACCTGGAGGAAGATCAACCAATTCCCACGTATGGTTGCTTAAGATTGAATCAATCTCACTGTTAACTGCCTCTTTCCAAAAGGATGAGTGTGACGACGACATCACTTCTTTAAATGTTTGAGGCTCACTTTCTAAGAGAAATATTACAAAATTTGATCCAAACGAAATAGACATTCTTTGACGTGTACTACGTCTTGGATTCTCTTCATTATGTATATTCTCACTTGGTTCATCTCGAGGTCATTTAGATCCTCCACTAGATTGTTCATGTCTAATTTAATAAGGTGTGTAAACTTATTAAGTCGTTGTATAAACTAAAGCACTGCCAAGGCAATAAGGCAATAATTACATTCAAACCGATGTTATCCTTGTTACTGGCGAGTATGTATCAAAGTAATCAAGGTTCTTTTTGTTTGAAGACTTTTACTACAAGTCTTGCCTTGTATTTGTCAATAGTATCATTCGCCTTCATTTTTCTTTTGAAGATCCATTTAGAACCTAAAGATCAACCAATTCCCACGTATGGTTGCTTAAGATTGAATCAATCTCACTGTTAACTGCCTCTTTCCAAAAGGATGAGTGTGACGACGACATCACTTCTTTAAATGTTTGAGGCTCACTTTCTAAGAGAAATATTACAAAATCTGATCCAAACGAAGTAGACGTTCTTTGACGTGTACTACGTCTTGGATTCTCTTCATTATGTATATTCTCACTTGGTTCATCTCGAGGTCATTTAGATCCTCCACTAGATTGTTCATGTCTAATTTTATACGGGTAAATGTTTTCAAAGAATTTATGAACCAAAAATCGACATGCTTTAGCATATCCTATGTCCACCACAGTCTTAGGTCTTATCTTAACCCTTTTAGGCATAAGAACTTGGACCTTTGCTAAACGCCCCCACATTTTGAAATATTTCGAGTTGGGTTTTCTTTCTTTTCATTTTTCATAAGGAATTGATTATGTCTTACTATGGGGAACTCTATTGAGAATACGATTGGCTGTAAGGATAGCCTCCCCCACAAGTTTTGCAGTAAACCAAAACTTATAAGTGAGGCACTCATCATTTCCTTCAACGTTTGATTTTTTCTTTCCGCAATTCCGTTAGATTGAGGTGAATACGGGGCCGTAGTTTGATGAACGATTCCATTCTCTACATATATTTCAGCGAAGGGAGATTCATATTCTCCACCCCTATCACTTCTTATCATTTTTATCTTTTTCTCTAACTAATTTTCTACTTCAGTTTTGTATTGCCTAAACGCATCTATTGCTTTATCCTTACTATTTAGCAAGTAAACATAACAATATCTAGTGTAATCATCAATAAAAGTTATGAAATACTTTTTCCCACCACGTGATGGTGTTAACTTCATATCACAAATGTCAGTGTGTATTAAGTCTAAGGAATTGGAATTCCTTTCAACGGACTTATAAGGATGCTTTGCATATTTTAATTCCACACACGTTTGATACTTTGATTTATTATCAGTTTTCATAACGTTTTGTAATTAACATGGCCTAAACGTTCATGCCACAAATTATAAGACTCAAGCAAGTAAGAAGAATTAACGTTCATGCCACAAATTATAAGACTCAAGCAAGTAAGAAGAATTTGAACTTTTATTGATTTCAACATTCATTACATTCATCTTATAAAGGCCCTCGGTGAGATAGCCTTTTCCTACATACACTTCTCTTTTGTTAATTATAATTTTTTCAAAAACGGTTACTTTTCCAGAAACGGTTACACATTTGAATCCATTCTTGTCTAGAAGTGAAACAGAAATCAAGTTCCAACGTAATTCTGGAACGTACAAGACATTGTTAAGTGTCAAGACCTTTCCTGAAGTCATTTTCAAGCCCACTTTTCCTGTTCCTTTAACCTTAGCCGTAGCGAAGTTAGCCATGTAGATCATTTCTTCTACTTGAGCCGGAGCGAATGAAGAAAACAACTCTTTGTTGGCACAAACATGGCGAGTGGCACCAGAATCCATCCACCACTCGCGAGGATTCCCCACCAAGTTGCATTCTGAAAACATAGCACACAGATCATCACATTCTTTGTTGGACTCAATCATATTTGCTTGGTCATTTTCCTGCCTTTCTTAGGGGCACGACAATCCGTGGACTTATGGCCAATCTTACCATAGTTGAAGCACTTTCCCTTGAATTTCTTCTTTTTTTTTTCTTAAAATTGTTTTGGTATCTTCTACAATATGTGCTCCATTAATTGTAGAATTTCCCTTTTGACCTTCTCTCGGCAGCCTTAAGATCTTTGACAGTCATCTCCTTGCGCTTGTGCTTCAAGTAGTTTTTGAAGTCTTTCCACATATGTGGTAGCTTCTCAATGATCGCTGCTGCTTAAAATGCATCATTCACAATCAAACCTACAAAACAACATGTGAGTACTAAGAACATTTTCAATTCCTGCACTTGAGAGACAACCGATTTGCTATCTATCATTTTAAAGTCCAGGAACCTTGCATCAAAGAATTTCCTAATTCCCGCATCCTCTGTCTTGTATTTTCGTTCTAGTGTCCCCATAGTTCTCTCGATGTCTTAGTTCCACTGTAAACATTATAAAGGTCGTCTTGGAGACCACTCAAGATATAATTCCTGCAAAGGAAGTCCGAGTGTTTCCAAGCCTCTACAATTATGAAACGCTCTTTGTCCGAGGTTCCTTCGGGCACCTCAGGAGCATCCTCACTAGTGAACCTTTGAAGACAGTGTTGTGAGGTAAAAGAACATCTTTTGCTACCATCGCTTAAAGTCAATGGCCGCAACTTTTTCGGGCTTTTCTGCAGGTGCCATTGTTTGCGGAGCATTTGCTCGACTTGTTGAGGCAATACTAGTTGCCCCCACAGTCGTAGCCGCATCTTGCATTTGACTTTCGTTAGTCATTTTTCCTGTAACCACAAGACAATAAAATTTAGTATTTTCAAAATACTACTTATAAAGTTAAGCAACTTTAAACTCTTCTTCTTTTTTCTAGTTAATGATGAAGTTTTTATGACTTTCAATCGTCAACCGAGTGATCTTTAACTTGTGATGAAGATTTTATGTCTTCAAATCACTAGTTAAGTTCAAACGGAGTAGAAAGCAGCAATACAGATTCTACAAATTATTCCTTAAGATTGTTATTTTATGGGTGTTCGGGTACAAGAATTTGTATACATGCAACACCAACTTCAACTCTGGTTCAAGTTTAAGACAAGAACACTTTTGAAGTTACTGAACACCTTCAACACTAGATTATGAATAATCTTTATAAGAAGTGTGTTTATTTTTAGAAAATAGATGAAATAGAATTTGTAAGGCCAAGTCCCCCGACTTCACGGAGTGTCCTTAAGGAATAATTTCTCTCACTGTTTCCGAGGTTATGGAATCTTCCTCCCAAGATAAAATGGTCTTCAATCCGAACAATAGCGGTACCTCAAATTGTTGGATTCTACGAAACAGCTTGATTGATCACACAGAATATTTTGAAAACAAGAAAAGAGTTTGTAATTCAAAAAATTCGTGTCTAAACCTGTGGATGAAAGTAGGTTTATATAGCCTTCATATGCCTTTTCTGAAAAGTGGCAATAGTTCACTTAAAAGGTATGTCACCTTTCCTGAAAAATCATGTATGTTCGTCCAAAGATTGCATCTTTTTCGAACAGGCAAACTGTTTCATGAATCAGTGTGTCATTTCGTTGAAGAGTTGCATCAGTTCGAAACAGTGCATCCTTTTGAAGCATCAGTTTGAAACACTGTATGCATGCATATATTAGAACACAGAAAAAATTTACTGCGTTTATATTTTCCCTTCGGATTAAATTTTGTCCAAAAAAATAAATCTCATCGATCATTTTCCAAGGCCGAAGCCGAGCGAACGACAACGACAATGGCACGAGGCATCTCTTATTTCTTGCCACACTTACCAAGTGGAATAAGTGTTTCTTAATATAAACACTTGAAAGTCACATTCTCCCACATTGGTGGGAGAAATTAGTAGACTTTTCATTTTAGAGTACACTTTCCATTTTAGTGTTTTCTTCTCTATTTTTCCGTCCACTTGGGTTCCTCCATTTTCCATTCACAATTTTCATATACTTTGAACCCAACAATGTTGTTGTTGCTAGTCATGGTAATTGCTCTCCTTTGTTGTTTTTCATTAGCATGTTGGGGAATATGAATTTACGGATCCATCATTTGCAATTCTAGTACCGAGTGTTTGCGATTTATATGTGGGTAAGTTTCTCATTTAGAAACTGAGCTGGAAAATTCCTCATTACAGGGAGACCCTTTGCGTGCATTAACAACATCAGTGTCATTTGGAAGATTTATGTCTGAATCGCTGGCCTGGGAGAAGTGGTCCTCATTTACTCGCAATCGGTATCTTGAGGAAGTTGAGAAGTATGCAAGGCCTGGTTCAGTTGCTGAAAAAAAAGCTTACTTCGAGACTCAACACAAAAAAGCAGCTGCTATAAAAGCTGCTTTGTTGCTAGAGCAACAAAATGCAGCAGTTGATGAGTCATCTGATTTGAATGTGATAGATCAAAACAATGATCATTTCACAGTGAACTCTGAATTGACAGGGACTAGCAGTTATGTGGGTATTGAAGAAACGCATGGAGAAGAGGGAGAGTTGAATGTGACAACTCAAACTATTGATGATTCTCAAAAGGAATCCAAGTTTACTGTGAATGGCAGCTATGGGGACTCTGAGGAAGCACAGGGAGAACAAGATCATTTGTATGTGACAGATTCAGATCTTGATCATTGCACAATGCGCTTTGAGTTGCCAGAGAATGGCAGCCATATGGGTATTGAAGAAGTGCAGGGAAATGGGGATAATAATACAACTACCTGTGGTAGCTATCCTATTCATGAAGAAATTAATTTGGAAACTGCTGAGACTGAAAACTCTATCAAACAATCTTATTCAGCAGAGAATGAACTCAAGTCATTGAATCAGCCAGAAAACGTTATTGTAGAGGTAAGTGGGAATATTCCCTCTTTGTTGCCTAATTTGTGACTCTTTCATATCTAATTGAATATGCTTCAATCTTGTAGAATGCTGCTATGGGGGGAGACTTTGAATCATCAAAGTTCACGTCTCGTGTCAAACCGGTGACAGCTCTGCAACCTATACTGACTGATAAATCTGCTCCATCTAGCAGAAAGAACGGAAAAGTCCTGATTGACAAAAAGCTGTCGAATCCAAAATCTCGTCACATGTCAATCAAGTTTTTTTCTCACAGAAAGGAAACAAAGAAAACGTTGTCTCCGATTCTTGAGAAGATAGTGAATTCAAGACTTGTAAGATCCATCACCAAAACATCTGGAGATAGTAAAGTTCAACAGACTTCAACTCTGGTATTAATTGATCTTTGTCAATTTCTCCTGCATAGGTTGCTTTTCTGTTATCAAATTACCTAACTTTTTTCTGCAAAATGCAGGCATCAGTAAGTGGGATATCAAAGTATCTTTCTGAAACCCCTCAACGAGAAATTATAAGGTAAACGTATTGCTTAGGAACTGAAAGAGCGAGGTTAATGAAAGCAAGACAAAGCATTCAAATGTCTTTACAGAAGCTGTGGCTTTCTTTATTGCTGAAGCTCTCAGTGTGCATCCGTTATCTAAACATTGACTGAATGGAACAAACTATTTGCTTGCAGGGACAGAACGAAGCCTAACAAATCATTGTGTAGAAGCAGAAAAGAAGAGGGCGAATCGCTATCACACTCGGGGTGAGATCTTATAACATCTCATATTTTGTTCGAAAATTTGCCTTTTATTTTAGTTTGATAATGACTTTTTTATATCTCTTGAGGAACGGAGGTAAAGTGAGATTTGTTTTTTTTATATGCATGCATGGTCTTCAAGATTTGTTTATATATACGCCTTTCTGCAATATTTTATGTATTAATTCTTAAGCAAGTAGAGGCAAATACAAGGTCATGTTTTGTCTTACAAGTTACTTAGGAAGGATACAAGAAAAGCAAGTAAAAAAAAAAAAAAGGGGCAACCCGGTGCACTAAAGCTACCGCTATGCGCAGTGTCCGGGGAAGGGTCCCACCACAAGGGTGTATCGTACGCAAGTTACTTAGTCAGGACACTTTGAAGCTCAAGCTTTTTTTACATTTTGGAGCAGAAATATCAAACCAATAAACAAGCATGGAAACATAGCATGTTCCCCTACTGTATTTTCTCCTTTCAGCTTAAGGAGTGAAGAAAGAGCAGCAAAGCGAAGAGAGGTACATGAAGGAGCTAATTGACGTCTGTGTTTTTCTATTCCATTTTTCATCCGTTGAATCTGATTAGTCACTTGTAATCTGTTGCACTTCAGTTCTTTCAGAAGCTAGAACAAAAACTGAGCACAAAGGAGGCAGAAAAAAAGCAGCGACAAGCCAAACCAAAGGTCATTTCCTTCACTTAATTTCCAGAGGCATATATGTGAAATTTAAGCTTACTAATTGGTACTCAGCATAAAATTAGGGATGAACCTAGCAAGTCTTCCTATCTCCATGCAATGAACACAAGGATGTCAAGAATAGATAAGACCACCAAAGATGTGAAGTTGTGTATTTTGCAGACCATCTCACTATATCCATGGAATTTACACATTTTCCAATGTAATATCATCATTAGCTATTCCTCAACACTAGAAAGTAGTGTTGGTAGTCAGCATAAAATTAGGGATGAACCTAGCAAGTCTTCCTATCTCCATGCAATGAACACAAGGATGTCAAGAATAGATAAGACCACCAAAGATGTGAAGTTGTGTATTTTGCAGACCATCTCACTATATCCATGGAATTTACACATTTTCCAATGTAATATCATCATTAGCTATTCCTCAACACTAGAAAGTAGTGTTGGTAGTCAGCATAAAATTAGGGATGAACCTAGCAAGTCTTCCTATCTCCATGCAATGAACGCAAGGATGTCAAGAATAGATAAGACCACCAAAGATGTGAAGTTGTGTATTTTGCAGACCATCTCACTATATCCATGGAATTTACGCATTTTCCAAAGTAATATCATCATTAGCTATTCCTCAACTAGAAAGTAGAGAAAAAGATTGAATTTGTTTTTAAGGTGAGTTGATTTCTCGTTTTACAGGAGAAAGCCACCTGTAGTTCTAAAGTGCTTATATCAAGAGCTAAACCAAAGTCAAGCGTACATCATGAAAGAGAATCATCTAGTAATCAAATGAAGAAGAAGGTACTGTTCTTGTTCATCTGGTAATCAAATGAAGAAGGTACCGTTCTTGTTTTCCTTGACAAGCTAAGCTAGTTGTTACCATTAGCAACAACTAAGGAGAATTCTCATCCTGCAGGAGAAAGCCTTCTCCACCGGTAGTTCTAAAGTTTTTGTATCAAGAGCTAAACCAAATCCTAGCATTCACCTTGAAAGAGAATCATCTAGTAATCAAATGAAGATTGAATTTCATTTTCAGTATACTAAGGAGAATTCTCACCCTGCAGGAGAAAGCCTTCTCCACCGGTAGTTCTAAAGTTTTTGTATCAAGAGCTAAACCAAATCCAAGCATTCACCTTGAAAGAGAATCATCTGGTAATCAAATGAAGAAGGTACCGTTCTTGTTTTCCTTGACAAGCTAGGTGTTACCATTAGCAACAATGTTGTTTGGGGAACTGGTGTTCAGGAGCAGGGAAGAAGATTGAATTTCATTTGTCAGTATACTTAGGAAGTGCAATTGTCTTGTTTTGCAGGAGAAAGCCACTAGTAGTTCTAAAGTGCGTACACCAAAAGCTAGACCAAATACAAGCATTCATCAGGAAAGAGAATTATCAAGTAATCAGATGAAGAAGGTACTCTTCTCTTTCCCATTGACAAGCTAGCTGCTACCATTAGTCGCAATGTTGTTGAATCAATGAGGCTGAATTGGTCTCATGTGCCAAAACAGTGAAGAAGACTTAATTTCTTTCATTGGTATTAGAATATCTAAGTGAAAATCATATATGTCTAGGTTCATACACGTCTAGGTTCATCACACTTAAATAGAGAAATCAAACATGATTTATAGATAGCCAAGAATCATATGTAAGGAGCACCTGTTGTACATTGTTAATCAAGTTAATGAGAAACTTCTATTTTCACTTGGTTTAAAGCTTCTAAGATCTTGGTTAGAGACTCGTGCCACTGTCAGAAGGCAGTACCCACCAATTGCCGCTGTCGGCAGGTGGTACCGGCCAATGTAATCTTCTTTTGTTCTTCCTTTGGTGCCCGGAGCTGCTCCTCTATCGAGCAGGTGCTCCAATCTCTGTATAACCGTTTAGGTGCCACTCCTCTAGGATCATTTAACCCACCCTTCTCTTTGGTGGTGATCAAGATATTACTTTTACACGTCCAACCCCTTCCTCTATATCTTGAATTTCTTGTCATTGTTCTACTAATTCAAGTTATGTCGATAATGTTTCTGGATATTTGTCACATGATCTCTTTTTTAATGATTGAGAATAGATTCCTTTTTGTGTGTAGTGCAAGAAGCACTTTGTATGTTGGATAGTTACCAGCGCCTTGCGAATGACAGGATTCCAACACAGCTTTTTCTTTTGGTGATTGTGAGCTTTCAACGTCAGTTTCTTATGTTTCAAAATAAGCAAACTCAAGTTGAATTTTGCACTTTTGTCTTTGCAGAAAGCATGTTAGAATATATTTCTATCTTCTGAATAGAGAAAATCATACATACATAGCCTCAGATTAATATAGAAAGAGCACCTCTTGTACATTGTTAATCAAATCAATAAGAAGTTTTTCTATTTTCTCAACAATATCTTTCAATCCTGCTTCGAAAACATGCATTTTGAGTCGAGGGTCTATCGGATATAGCCTCTTTACCCAGACCTCACTTGTGGACCGCTCTTGTGGAATTACACTGGGTATGTTGTTGTAATGTCATAAGAGAGGAGACTTGTCTCATTTTGCAGGAGAAAGCCACTTGTAGTTCTAAAGAGCTTACATCAAGAGCTAAAACAAATGTGCTTATTCATCAATCAATAGCTGTATCAAATGCAAGTGTTCGTCGGGAAAGAGAATCAAGTAATCAAATGAAGAAGGTACAACTCTCTTTCCATTGATATAAGTAGAGGTTTCATTGGCAAGCAGTCATATGCAATTGATAGAGATTTCCTTCCTATTAGACGTGTCAAGGACACTAGATAAAAAGTCTTATATGCCTGCTGAAATTACAAACATTTCGGTTCTCACCTTTAATATTTGTGGCCTGCAGATGCCACAACAAACTTGCTCACCTAAATCCAGTGGGAAGCCAGAGTCAGAAGTTCAAGACAACAAACCTCGACAACCTTGGAGGCTTTCAGGGAAGCCTGTGGGATCAAAAGATGCTAACCTTCCAATTTATTTCCCAGTGAAACGTATATCAGACAATCCCAAGTCATCATTTATCTATGAGCCGGAAAATGCTTCTCCAAATATCCATGTTTAAGACAGCTGCTGAATCACACAGAGCATTTTCCAAACATTTAACAAAATGCTGCTGCTTTTCAATTTTGAAGTTCCAGGGGCCACAAATGCGGTGCATACATCTCCGAATGTCTACTACCATTTTGTGTTTCCACTCGAGTGGTGAAATTCTGCATGTTTCTGTATAACAATAGTGTGAACTTTTGGCCATGGCTGAATACAATAAAAGGGATGAGCTCTGTGGTCCTTGCGAAATCTACTTACAATACCAGATATTAAGCTTGCTTTGACTTGTTAAGTTGTTCAGGAAGCTTGCTTATTGTGCTAAAAATTTGCCAATGTGCTCTCTAAAGTACATGTTTGGCCTTGGCTGAATACAACAATTTGCAAAGGGATTAGCTAGCATTGTTGCAGCTCAATGGTTGCAACTCGTGGCCTTACAAGATTCGCCCCTTCTACCAAAGAAAAAAAAAAAAAGAAAGAGAAAATAAAATAAAAAGGTATGAGCACATTTGCATGCTCTGTGGTGGTCCTTACTAAATCTACTTACAATACCAGATATTAAGCATGCTTTGACTTGTTAGTTGTTCAGGAAGCTTGCTTATTGTGCTAAAAATTTGCCAATGTGCTCTCTAAAGTACATGTTTGGCCTTGGCTGAATACAACAATTTGCAAAGGGATTAGCTAGCATTGTTGCAGCTCAATGGTTGCAACTCGTGGCCTTACAAGATTCGCCCCTTCTACCAAAATCAAAAAAAAAAAAGAAAGAGAAAATAAAATAAAAAGGTATGAGCACATTTGCATGCTCTGTGGTGGTCCTTACTAAATCTACTTACAATACCAGATATTAAGCATGCTTTGACTTGTTAGTTGTTCAGGAAGCTTGCTTATTGTGCTAAAAATTTGCCAATGTGCTCTCTAAAGTACATATTCGTGAAGAGTCTTCTACTCCTCCCCCCTTGAGAAGCTATCTTTAGTAGAGGAAAACCATGCCAGATGATGAGCAAGTCTACCATCTAAAGCTTCCCATGGGATAAAGGTTAGACTATGAACAGACCTTGGTCCATCACAATACCTTCCAATGAATCAACTGGATACTCATAATCAAACCTCAATGTATCATACAAGCATGTTGGAACTCCAGAAATGGGTTGTGGATCATTGTAGCCAAATTGTTCTGTGTTCGGAAGGCCATTATTAGCTAGAAAACATTCCCCTAGAATAGAAGCACCACACATGTCCTCACCTGCAGATGCAACAATTGATCCACTTCTCGAAGTTAGATTTCCTGCGCTTGATTGTGGACCATTGACTACATTATGACTCGTCGCAGTCCATGTAGTACTTGCCATTTGCTGAAGAGTATGAAAATTTGCTTGTTGATGGCTCACTTGTTGAAACAAGTTAATAGTTTCTATTGGAGAATATTTTCCTACTTCTTCACTCTTTCTCTTGAAGAAAGAAGGTTTATTTTTGGTATCTGGATGTCTGTCCCCCTCTTCACGAGAAGGTACATGGCTGAGAAAACAAGTCTCTTGTGTGTGATCCACTGGGATTTGATGAGAAACCACAGGCAGTGGTTGGTGACTTGACCCATTTGCTGACTGATTAAAGTCTTGCTTGTATTGAGGTTGTGGAGCTTCTCCAGTAGAGCAATATGTAGTGGGTACCTTAGAATTCTTAACATTAGTATTCACCAATCCAAAGGAATCGTTGAGGCCTATCTTTGAAACAGCAGCAGGAGAATCAAAGTTATCTCCAATCACAGAACTAGGCTCTGCTGCTGGCACTGAAACAACAACCTTTACCTTGCTCTCACATATGCTGGATTTCCCATTTTGAACAATAGCTTTGCCTCCAGAAACACCACCATACTTGTCATTCGTAACATCAGTGCACACATCCACTGGATTCTGAAGGCTGAGACTAGAAGAAGTTTCTTTAGAAGAAACATCTGGATGCTTCACGCCACAAAATGAGGCCTTAACTTCATTTTCTTTCTGCAATCTAGTCAAGTAAAGCCGATACTTCTGCAAGAAAACGATACTGTTATGAGACTCTTAAATTTATAAACCTCAAGCTCAAACCATTCACATTAATATAGTAAAGGGGGGTTATCATTGTTTAGCTCAAACTAAGTGAATAGGCTAGTCATCTTTTCTTTTAGTTATCTCTAATCATCATAAAATATCTCATAGTTGAAATCCTCTGGATCGAAACGCAGGTGCCTTTTCACTATCTGGATCTGATTTAGGGTGGAGGCAACTAGCAAGAAACTGCTTAACCAAATGCCCCTCATAAGAAATACAAGTTGTAAGAATATTTACCTGTAAATGGCTAGCAACATTTTCTCTAGTCAACCATGGGATACCCATCAAGTCAAGGATCTTCTTGGGACCAACTTCTGTCAAGTATAAGAAAACATTATCACAATATCCCAACAACATTTACTAGAGAAACTTTGAAGATTAATGGAGCTAAAGTTTTGGTTTTAATCATTTTGTGTAACTTGAGAGTAAGAAAGAAATTTTCAGTGAACGTACTGTCAAATCCAATCTGGTTAACAGCTTTGACAAATTTCTGATGAAGATCTACAGTCCAAACAACTCTGGCTTTCTTCATGGAAGAAGAATCAACACCTCTTGGTTCGGACATTTCTTTTTCATCATGCTTATTGTCAAAATCTTTTCTCTTCTTGCCTGAAAGGATTTCAGCTCCATTAAGCATCCACACTTCATCATACTGGTCAAGTTCATGATTTCCAACGTCCCTTGCCTCCTGCATCTTTTTTCTGAGTACATGCTGCCATATGTTTCTAAGTTCTTTCATTCGTATAGGCTTTAAAAGATAATCACATGCACCATGTTGAACACCCTTCATCACCCTGCTTGTTTCACCATCAACAGACATCACTGGAAAGGAATATAAAATATCAGTGCAATTGTAGTGGAGAAAAGTGTAGCAGCCGATTAGTATATTATTCCAGAACAAAACTTAGTAAGTCATCAACGAAAGAAAACTGACTTATGACGGGAAGATCCATCTCAAGTCCAACATGCTCCAGAAGCTTAAATCCATCCATATCAGGCATGTTAACATCACTGATCACAATGTCAAATCCATCCTTTCTCTCTCGGAGCAGATACAAAGCCTCTCGTGCTAGACCACATGTTGTCACTGGAAGAAACCAGTAATAAGGTTTTCAGAAAGCAAAAGATAGCAACTATAAAATTAGATATAAATGGATCCACTTAAAGCTAACAAGTAGTCTTTGATCTCTTTGTTGTGCATCAAGCGACCACAACTGAGCATGCAATCTAGAAATTTCATGGGGAATTATAAGCAATTAGCTCATTAGCAACAATGAGTTCTCTACCTCAGTACCAAAGTAATACAACCAGAGAGATGAGACGCGTGTTGGGATCTTACAGAGAATCCATATTGGCTCAAAACGGTTTAAATCAGTACAAGCTATCAGTTTAAGACTGCAATTGTGTCTGTGTTATCATAAGGACGCACAGCCAATTATAAATGACCTAACTCCAGAGTTGGGAAAATAAAAGCGATACAAGTATGTGAATTTGTGACACTCAAGATACTTACTCAAAGACAATCAAAAATCACCAATTCATACCCTGTGTAATCCCACAAAGTCGGGTCAGGGAAAAGCTCACCAATTCATATCAGTGCCAAAACTAAGGTGAAGTTAGCCATTGTTATCTTCACAAAGGAGTTCACTTGCCACAATATATGGAACTAACTTCATCAAATGCAACTCCAACTTGCTACGGACCAATTAAATTATCAAACCACAAAGATCTTACTCATTTTTTACTCAAGCATGACCTCTCTATAGACGATCAAATGGATAGATTTACATCCACAAAGAGGTGTAACAATTCAATGGAGCTATGAAATAAAATCTAACACTATTCAAGAACATCAAAAAGGTTATCTTAGTCATCTTAAGATGTCAATAATTGAGTGTCGGTCTGAAAATCCTACGAATTAATTTCTTAATACCCCCTCCCCTTCGATACCTTCCTGAGCTTGCCCAAGGGAAAAAGGGCTCATTTGGAGTAGTATTTAATCTTTGCAGAAGCAACAATCTATAGAAGGAATATTTTCCTTTTTTGGTCAATGACTCAATGGAAATAATTGACAATCAACATAAGAGTTGTTCAATAATTTTTTGAACCTCATAGAGGAGTACATGATTCTAGGAATCTCTAGCCCTAAACAGTTAAGGGCCTTTTCACATAGAAAGCATCAAAATTCTAGCAATAAGAAGATTTTAAAAAAAAAAAAAAAAAAAAAAAAAAAAGGTCTCAACTAACTAAGAAATATAGCCTCAAAATTAAGCTAAGTAGATGAACTATATAGAAACTAGAATCCCAATCTTGAAAATTTAAGATCATCCAACAAAATAAAAAATTGAGTAAAAAGGGGGTCTTTTGCAAGTGGTAAAAAACACAATTCAAGCTGGAAAAATCAAGAAACCAAAAAAAACGAAAAAAAAAAAAAACAGAGTAAAACGGGTATCTTTTGCAGTGGTGAAAACAGAGTTCAATCAAAAAAACAACAACATACCCAGTAAGATCTCATAAGTGAGGTCTAAAGAGGTTAAAGTGTAGGCAGACCTTGGGGAGGTAGAGAGTGTTTCTGAAAGACTCTCGGCTCAAGTGTAGCATATCCAAATACAATTCAATCAAGGGAAAAAAAAAGAGTATGAGTTGAACCTTGATAAGAACACTTCTTAAGCATTTTTTCAAGAATCTTCAACCAGGTAGGATCATCATCAACAACAAGAACTCTTAGACCAGCTGGGAAAGTATTATTATCACTTCTTGGAGTAGGAAACCCTCCACTGTTTTTACTAGTATTCTCCATCATCATCAAAACACCCAGGAGTATTACTTCCGGAGGTAATATATATAAATAGGAATAAACAAATGAACACTGTTTTACTGTTTTGTGTTTTGATGTGTGATGTGTATGAGAGAGAAAGTGAATGAGAGGGACGCATTAAGTTTTGATATTTTTATTATTTTTTCTAGAAAAAACAGACTTTATAATGGAAAGTTTTGATGGAGTGAAACTATCACTACTTGGCGCCGGCTGTGTCTATAGTTACAACGGTTCTGTAGGAGTTGGCCCTTTTTTTTACGACGCATCCAATATAGTTTCCTAAATAGGATATGGGTAAAACAGTGTACACAAATTTTATATGCATGGGTGGAGAGGTTATCTTTTATAATTATACCTCAAAACAGAAATAATTTAGAAAAAAAATATCAACCCTAATTCATTATTATAAATTATTTATATATTAAAAAAATAAAATAGACATTTATGACATGTCTACTTCAACTGCTTCAACCATGATTTTACTATATCATTCTAATTAATTATTATAAGTCATCTATATATTGAAAAATTAATAATATTCAATCCGTGATTTTACTATATGCTCATAATTAATTATTATGAGTCATTACGTATTAAAAATTAATAATATTTAATTAGAAAAAGATAAATAGACATTTATGACATGTCTGCTTCGGCTGTGATTTTACTATATCACCCCTAATTAATTATTATAAGTCATTTATATATTAAAAAATTAATAATATTTAATTAAAAAAAAGTAAATAGATATTTATGACATGTTTGCTTCAACTGCTTCAACCATAGTTTTACTGAATATCACTCCTAATTAATTATTATAAGTCACTTGAGTATTAAAAAAAAAATTAATAAAGAAAAGTAAAATAGATATAAAAATGATAAATTAACTCTTGGTGTTTTAAATTAACTTGACGTCTTCTATGAGGTTCACTTAAAAAAATTTCACAAGTATTTTTTATAGTAATTTTGTTTTGTCACTTTTAATTAGTTGTTGTAAGTCATTGAAGACATTTATGTTTCGCTACTTCAATCGTGATTTTACTATATCACCCCTAATTAATTATTATGTTCATCTAAGCATTGTGCCACTTAAATTAAAATAGAAAAAATATTAAATCACAATAATTAAAAATTAAATTATTTAAAAAATATAATTGGATTTCGACGATATAGAACTCTGGACAAGGAGAAGACACATATTATTCAAACTTTACATAAAAATATTATAAATTACATTACTTAACAACTTAAAATATATAAAAATAATTTAATCTGCTATATGTCTCAAAAAAATACATAAAAAATACTATATACAATAATTAACAACTTACAAAATTTAAAAGATATAAAATATTTGGTTGACTCTCGAAATTATATTAGTGTCACTTAAATTGAAATAGAAGAAAAGTATTATAAATCACAATAATCAAAATTTAAATTATTTTTAAAATACAATTCACTATCAATACCACGAAAGCTTGGATAAGAAAATCAAAGTATATTATTTGAAAATTACATTAAAAATATTATAAATTACAATTGATAACAACTTAAATTATCTAAATGCATATTATAATATGATTGATTATCTAAACTCTATATGTGTCACATAAATTCAGATATAAAAAAACATATATTGAACTCGTGCTAGATCCTGGATGAATCTTAGAATGTATATGCAATTATCCTTTTAAAAAAAAATTATTTAAATATATCAAGATTGAAAAATCAGATTCTAATACAGCACACCAAACAGTGTATAAGAAATATTGATAGCATAAATAACACCAATATTACTAATTCAAGCATTATTAATGCAAACTTTACTAATACGTTCTATTAAAAATTATTTTTATAAACTCTAACGAACGACTCCTACGTTTTAATGGAAGGAACATATACAAAAGCAAAATTCGATAAAACATTTACAGAAGTATATTTTATCTTTTCTCAAAATCAAATAACTTAAATTGATATGATGGGTGGTAACCTATAAATTTTTTTTTATATAACTCTTGAAACACTTAAAATTTTAATTTAAAATATTAATTTAATTTAACTTCAAAGAACAAGTTGACAAATAAAAGAGAAGGAAAAACAAAAGTAAAGGATGTTTATATCGGCTTAGTAGGGGAATACGATGTAATTTTTGGATTATTAATTGCAACCCACATGTGATGTAATATGCAATGACTAGATAACCCTTTATATTTTTCAACAATTATTTTCTATTTTATACAACAAGTGTCAAGTCTTATGTATTAATTTTAAGTTCATATTTTGTATTTAATGTAGAAAATCTCAGTCGTATGATTAAAGATCTAAACTTTAAAATGCTGGAATTTTTTTTTATTTATATGAATAAGTTATATATAATCATCGTGCAAGATAATTTGACCAATTAAAAAATATTATCAAGTAGTTAATATATTTTGTGTATTAATTTTTTATAAATCATAATTCAAATTAACATCAATCTACTAATTATATATAATCAAAATATTTTAATATTGAGCCCGTGTTGATACTGATCATGTTCCTCTAGTTTATACAGATAGTCCTACAATTACTAGTAAGGACAAACAAGACAATTAGGTCGGCACCTCTACCTATGATTTTCCCTTCTTAACCCTCCAAATAACTATTTATATTAGTTGATTTTGTTAGTGTGTATTTGAAAATTTTAAGATATGTATAATTTTATCATTTTTAATTATGAATCTTCATCTGTTTAGTTAATAAATTCTTAAATATGTAAATATTATCTTATATATTTTGTTTAGATTAATAAAATTCATGTAAGAATATTTTAAATTATTAATTATTGTGATTTATAATACTTGTTATATAATTTTTAAATATAATGAATTAAAAAAAGTAAGAAGAATAATTAAAACAAAAAATATTACTAAAATTTTAAAAATGGTATATAGGAGAAATAATAATTAATTAGAAATGATATAATAAAATCATAATTGAAACCGATGAAACAGGCATATTAACCATGAGTTACATGTTTCAACAGCTTTATTGTGACTTAATATGTTGGAGAATGAATTTTATCTTTTTAAATACATTGTTTATAAGAATATTACTCTATTCGTGTTAAAAATACTTACTCTCTCAGTCTTAATTTATGAGAGTTGTTTAATTTGATATAGAGTTTAAGAAAGAAAGACTTTTAAAGTTTGTGGTCTAAAATAAATTATAAATATTGATCTGATTATAAATGAGCTCATTAAGGTTAAAATGCATATTTTAAAGTTAAATTGTTACTAAATATAAAAATGAGTTATTCTTTTAGAAACGAACTAAGAAAAAAGTGTATCGTATAATATACATTGAGACAAAGAAAGTATTACATTTTATTTTTGAGAGTTAAAGTATAGAAATTTTAATCACCATTTATGACATATTTTTCACCATAATAAAAAATATAAATTATAATATTTTCATATGATTTTTATAATTTACTACAATAGAACCAAGAGTTTTTAAAATTAAATTAGATTCCTGTATTCGGTATTAAACATTTTTAATTGATAATTTTATGCATTATTCCATTTTATGGTGACAATTATATTAGAAACATTATCAAACTTTTTTCGATTCTTATACACTCTAATCATAAAAGCAAAAATTCACAACAAAACATAATACACTATCATAAAGTTATTCTGAAAAAAAAAAAATAACATTAATTTATTGATCAAACTTTAATTTATAAAAAGAAAAATTGAACATTAATATTGTATACCACTCTTTAATATAATTCTCCTACATAATACAGACAATCTTCACACGTTGAGCATATATTTCTCGCAAGATGATCAAGAAGACGTACCGAGTTGTTACTTTGAGCCATTGGTTGGTGCAATATCAAGAGAAATAATATCAATAATAAATTAGCTATTTACATTTGAAATAAATGGTCTATGAATACAAAATAATGGGGTTATTTTAAAATATATAAATTTGTGTGTCAATTTTTGAAAATGTGAAATCGTGATATGAAACACCTACTTAGGGGTTTGGATATGCAACTTTATCTCGTGATTCAAAATTATGAGATGAAATTATCATTTGGACATGTAATTTAATTTCATATCATGAGTTGAAATTTTGAATTCTCAAAGCAAACTTGATATGCAAATTTTATATATGAAAAATTGAAATTTTTTAAATATAAATTAATTTATAAGTTTATATTTTATAAAAAAAGAAAAAAAATATTTATATCTATCCACCATTTATTATACTCCATATAAACAAAATTACTACTAGTTGATATTACTCTTACCAATCTTTATACCATTTATATATAATATAATCATTGCTTTCACCAAACTTCACCAACTAAAATTTATTATTATTACTTCAAACTATAAGGTATTTTACTTCTTTATTGAACTAAAGTTTGAATTATAAATTTTGTATTTTTTCAGAATAACTTTGTGATGGTATATTATATTTTTATTATGAACGTTTGTTTATTTAGTAAGATTGTATAAAGAATTGAGACAATTTAGATAGTTTTCACATCTTATTGAGTTTTTATGTGTATTAGAAAAAAAATTCAACTTGAAATTTCAAATTGTGTGTTCAAATAAAACGTCTGCTTCATCTCGTATGATTTCATGTCACATGATCAAACGGATCCTAAGTCTTCGGGCATTTATTTCAACTTTCTAAAATTTTAATGCATTATAAAAAAAAATTATCTAAATATAGCATATTTAAATATTTACCATTTATAGCTATATGATTTTTATACATGCATAATTCATTTCTAATACATAATGCAGTTTTTTTTTTTTAATCAAAATAAGTATAAAACATTTAAAACACTTATAATACATCTATACTGCATGCATAATTAACTTTTAATACATAATATAATACATCTATATTGCATGCATAATGTGTTTTTAATATATAGTGTTTTTTTTTTTTTTGGCCAAAACAAGTATACTGTATTTTAATACACTACTAATGCATTTATATTGTACATATAGTTCACTTTTAATACATAATATAATAGCAATAGATGATAAATATTTTCTAAATACAATATATCTAGGTACTAAATAAAAAATATATATTTAAAAATAACAAAAATTCTATAAAATACATACTCAAATAGATATTTTCCTTACAAAAATAGTAATGTAGGTATTAATTTTTTAATTAAAATATCATTATTTTCTTTATAATCATGTTTGGAAAGTTGTGAATATCATTTAAAAGTCTTTTAACTTAATAAAAAATCATTATTTTATTGTAAGTGATATCAGTGCGTGTAATCTTTTTTAAAAATAATCCAATCCTTTCTTTTAAACGTTCAACTTATAATTAAGTTTTTCGACAGAGACATTTGCTTAGCCACACAGAAAACTACCAATTTTGTTTTGAATAACCAAAGAAACTACCAATTATAAAACTAGTTGGCTATCCCGTGCTACACACGGACCCAATATTGATACTCAAAAATTCTACATTATGTCTAATTTTATCATTTAATTAAAATCTCCAATTATTTGGTTGATAAATTCTTAGTTAGACATATATTATTATATTCAGATTAATGAAATTTGTTTAAGAATATTTAAAGTTGTTAATATGACACTGTAATATCCCGTATTTCTCAAGCATAACTTAACTCTCAGTTCATGAGTTATCCAATATAAAAATTTGAAACGCTCAGTATTTTTTAGTTTAGAGTCTGCCATTGCGTAGGAAATTGAATTAATTTTTCAACGATATAAATTCGCCTAAATTCGATAACCGGGTAAGAAGTTATGGCTATTTTAAGTTTCAGTCATTAAACACCGTCATTCAGGCCAGTAGCGCATCGCGGAGTATGTCAAAATGGCAATTGTCAGTTTTCAGTGAAGTGCCGCGATACCGGCTCATCCCGCCCCAACTTATTTTCACAATTGTCTATTCCCAGTGTACCAACGCGATTCCACCGAGTAGCAGTGAACTTCCAGGTCCCAACCAAAGTGGCAACGCGATACCACCGCATCGCGCCACTATGTATTTTCCCAATTAGCAATTTTCAGAGAGACGGTGCGATAGTGCCACATCGCGCCAGGTGCCTATTTCAGAAAATTTCGACGGAAATTAAATGTTTCGTCCAAGGGTAAAACAGTCTTTTTCCATGATTTTAACATGCCCAGATACAGAATTTAATTTCAAAAAATATTTTAAGTCATTACTCACTCAATTTACCCCCAAATTAAAAGTATTCTCTCTCAAAACTACAAACCCTAGCTTCAAGAAAACAAGAGCAATCTCAAAGGATTCACCAAGAACTTCAAGAAACTTACAAATTAAGGTATGTTAGGTGTTTATCTATGGGTTTCTTTCACTCATAGAGTCCACAAATCCATTTTTAAAATACAAGATTGTTGAATTATTAACTTCCATACTTGAATTGAATTCATGTTCATGTTATTATTGAATTTTAGTCTATGATTAAATTACATGCTTTTATGAAATTAATAATTGTATGTGTTGAATTACTTGATCTTCATGATAAACCCTTTAATTTTCAAGTTGATTGATGTAGCCATGATAACTATATGATTTGATTATTATATATCCTAAGCATGTTCCCCATGTGTTTGATAAAATGTCTAAGTGAATGAAATAGTGTCATTATAACATGATAGTATGTATTCCCCATTCATGTATAAGTAGATGCATTACAAGTGTTTGATTAAATGCCTCTATGAGTGAACTATGGACAAGTATACATTGTTATGATTTTCAAGAGTATATTATGCTTTAGTTTTCATGTTATTGAGTTCTGGGGGTATTTAATACCCAATAATTTAGCTGTGTGCCTAGAGCCAGCATCAGTTACAGAATCTCAATCACATCACGATTAGTAGTACTCTCAGTCAGTTATAGAACTCGGTTAGTTACCAAACTCAGGAAAAATTAGTAATCTTAGTATCAGTCCAGTCCATCTCAATATACTCAATTCAGTGTCTTTCAGTTGGGAGTATGATTCAGCACTAAGTGAACCCAAGGATGGGGGCTCACCTACCAGTAGAGGGTGTGATCTCTAGAAATAATTCTTGCATTCTAGAACTACATAGCCATCATAGGTTGAGACATTAAACCTGCCAGTTGAGGGTTGCTGAGGTGTTTTAACCTGTTAGATAAGGGTTCCACTGTTCTTATTAGAGTACATATCAGATAAGGGTAACTCTTCAGTGTCTTTACCTATGGCATGCTACTGACATCCTTCCAACTGGGGTCACAGGTTGGACCCCAACTCAGTTATCTTATTTAGGGAATATCGGTTAGATGATTATTACCTTCCACAATCTCAATCTCAGTCTTCAGAATAGAACTCAGTTAAGTTCTACAGAATCAAGACTGTCAGATACAGTCAATCAGTACCAGTAACTTAGTTTTCAGTAACTTCAGATATTAGTTACTCAGGACTTAGCTTCAGACAATCTTAGTCACAGTATTTATATATATGTACATTATTGCATACTCAGTTTTTACAGCAGGATCAATTATCCATGTACTCTCATGTTC
Source organism: Capsicum baccatum var. pendulum (assembly GCA_030864225.1). Lineage (NCBI taxonomy): Eukaryota > Viridiplantae > Streptophyta > Magnoliopsida > Solanales > Solanaceae > Capsicum > Capsicum baccatum. The sequence goes on from CM061560.1 coordinate 168,692,748, forward strand.
AGTTACTTTATATCATGCAGTTAGTTATTGTTCACGAATATAAACCCTTGCATTCAGACTTACCTCTCCCAGCATACCAGTACATTCCACATACTGGCACATACTCTTTCTTTGTGCTATGATGTCTCATATCATAGGTTAGGACGCTCAAGTTCCTGACCGTGCATAGATAGACTCAAATTCAACCAGCAACAGTAGATTAGTAGTGACTCCTCATCATTTGAAGATATTTTTTTATTTCATTATTTCAGTAGACTTAGTATTTCAGTAGAAGGAGTTAGTTGGGGGATTGTCCCATCAACTCCACTTTCAGACAGTTTCAGTTAGAGGTTTTTCAGACTAGCTTTAAGATAGTATTCGTTTTACAGATTGTTATTTCAGATGATATAATTTATCATTATTTTAGATATTTTGAACCTTATGGCATTTTAACCAATTATTACATATTTCAGTGTTCACAACAGATATCAGTCATGGGTTAGCTTATGGTCCTTCATGGTCGTAAGCACCGTGTAGCGTCCGGGGTATAGACTCGGGGCGTTACAAACTTGGTATCAGAGCCTAAGGTTCAACAATGTCCTAGAAAGTCTGAGATCCGCATCTAGTAGTCTTGTTCATGGATGCGTAGCGCGCCATACTTATGGACATGAGGCTATGAGATATTTTAGAAAATAGTTTCCCTTCTTTCAGTATTCATGTCGTGAAAGTAAGCATGATCTCAAGTTAAACTCTTAGTCTAATCTATTTCCTCCTTTTTGTTTACAGAACATGCCTCCCAAAAAGACTAACAAAAGAAGAACCGAAAATCAGTCAACACCTCAACCCGTTCAGGCAAATCCCCTGGACGAGCATGTCTTTCATGCAGAATTCAGAGCTGCATTCAGTACTCTAGCCAATTTTGTAGAAGTTGTTCTGGATAATCTAGTAGACAATACTACTGTAGTCAGGATTCGGGACTTCACCCATATGAATCCTCCCCTATTCTCAGGATCTAAGCTAGAAGATGATCTATAAAAGTTTCTCAATCAGGTTCAGAAAGTCATGGATATCATGGGAATGACTTTCAGTGAGAGTTCTGAGTTAGCTGTCTATCAGCTATAAGATATGACTCATATGTAGTTTAAGAAGTGGAAGGTAGACAGGGTCATAGATGTAGGACCCATAGAGTGGGAAGAGTTTGCTACTATTTTCCTAGAGAGATTCTTTCCCTTAGAGCTGAGAGAAGCCAAGGTGTTAGAGTTTATCAACCTCAAGCATAGTAGTATGAGCGTGAAAGAGTATTCCCTCAAGTTTACTCAGTTAACCAGGTATGCTCCCCATGTAGTAGCAGACAGTAGGTCCATAATGACTAAGTTCATATCTAGGTGTCAGGTAGTGTGGTTAAGAAATGTAGGAAAATGATGTTGATTAAGGAGATGGACATATCCAGGATCATGGTCCATGCTCAGTAGATAGAAAAGGCTAAGATCAGAGAGAGAGAGGCAGAATAAGACAGCTAGAATAGATAGCTTCAATTTCAATCAGTCTAAGTCAGGGGGTGGTAATCGTTCCCAGTTTTATCTAAAATCTTCAGTTCCAGCTCCGTCCTCAGCTAGTGCTCTAGTTTTTAAGTTCAAAAATGGTAACAGTGATAGGGGCGCCAAGCTCTAAATCTCAAGATAGTGTCAGCAGTGCTCGAATAAATCCTCTTTGTCAGGTATATGGCAGAAACCACAAGGGTGTCTGTAGAGCTGGCAATGATATTTGTTTCGGGTGTGGCAAGCCAGCCACAGAGTTAGAGATTGTCCTCAGTCAGGTTCTCAGGGTCAACATACTCGTTCTTCAGCTCAGTCAGGTCTCTTGAATCAGTAGGGTGCCACTTCCAGTGCCATCCGTGGGCAACACCCAAAAAGGCTTTATGCACTTCAGTTCAGGCAATATTAGGAAAATTTTCCTGATATGGTCACTGGTACGTTATGAATCTTTCATTTACATAGTTATGCCTTGCTAGATCCAGGAGCTTCTTTATCTTTTGTAACTCCTTATATAGCCGTTAACTTCAGAGTTAGTCTAGAAATTCTAACAGAGCCTTTCTTAGTTTCTACCCTAGTAGGTAAATCTATCATAGCTCGACGGATATACAAGAACTGTTCGGTTATGATATTTCAGAAAGTTACTTTAGCAGACCTTGTAAAGCTATAAATAACAGATTTTAATGTCATTCTCAGCATAGATTGGCTCCATTCATGCTATGCCTCAGTTGATTATAGAAACAGAATAGTTTATTTCCAGTTTCTAAATAAACTAGTCCTTGAATGGAGGGGTAGTACCACAACGCTTAAGGGTCAGTTGATTTCATAACTTAGACTGAGAAAATTAATATCCAAAGGATGTATCTATCATCTTATGTGGGTCAAGGACTCTAGTTCAGAAACTCCTAGTCTTGAGTCAATTCCAGTAGTAAATGAATTCTCAGATGTGTTTCATGAAGATCTTACTGGAGTTCCTCCCATTAGGGAAATTGACTTCGAAATAGACCTTCTTCCAGATACTCAGCTATTTTACCATATAGAATGGCTCCAGCAAAACTCAGAGAGTTAAAATAAAAGTTGAAAGATCTCCTAGATAAGGGATTCTTCAGACCCAGCATCTCTCCGTGGGGCACACCAATTCTATTTGTGCGTAAGAAGGATGATTCTCTTAAAATGTGTATTGACTACCTTCAATTGAACAAAGTCACAGTCAAGAATAAATATCCACTTCTTAGAATCGATGACTTTTTTGACCAACTTTAGGGCACTGATTAATTTTCTAAGATAGACCTTAGATCAGGCTATCATCAACTCAAATTTAGAGAATGTGACACTTTAAAAATAGCTTTCAGAACTCGGTATGGTCACTTTGAGTTTCTAGTCATGTCCTTTAGTCTTACTAATGACCCAACGACTTTTATGGACTTAATGAATTGCGTGTTAAAACAATACTTAGACATGTTCGTTATATTCTTCATCGATTACATTCTTGTCTATTTTCGTTGTGAGAATGATCACGCAGATTATCTCAAAATCGTACTTCAGACTCTTAGAACTCATCAATTGTTCACTAAATTTAGTAAATGCAAATTTTGGCTAAGGTCGGTAGCATTCTGTGGTCATGTTATTTCCAATGGTGGCATTAGAGTTGATCTTTAAAAGATCGAAGCGTTGAAAAACTATCCTAGACCCATCTCTCTATCAGATATCAGTAGTTTCTTGGGTTTAGCTAGCTATTACCATTGATTTTTTGAAGGTTTTTTGTCTATTGCATCCCCTATGTCCAAATTGACTCAAAATAAAGTCCAGTTTCAGTAGTCAGATTCTTGCAAGAAGAGTTTTCAAGAGTTGAAGAGTCGACTCACCTCCGCCCTAGTTTTGACTCTACCAGATGGTTCAGATGGGTTTGTTGTGCACTGTGATGCATCCAGAGTAGGTTTGGGTTGTGTCCTCATGCATAGAGGTAAGGTCATAGCCTATTTCTCCAGACAACTTAAGCCCCATGAGAAGAATTATCTGACTCATGATCTCAAGTTAGTATTTGTAGTGTTTGCCTTAAAGATTTATAGACATTTCTTGTATAGGGTGTAAGTTGATATATTCACAGATTACAAAAGCCTTCAGTATATGTTCTCTCATAAAGATTTGAATTTGCGTTGGAGAAGGTGGCTAGAATTATTGAAAGATTATGACATGAGTGTTCTTTATCATTCGAGAAAAGCCAATCTAGTAGATGATGCTCTCAGTAGACTGTTTATGGGTAATGTTGCTTATGTTGAGGACAGTAAGAAAAAGTTAGTTCAGAAAATTCATCAGTTTTCCCGACTAGGTGTCCGCTTAGTTGATTCAACAGAAGGTAGTGTCTGGGTGCAGAATAGTTTTGAATCCTCTCTAGTTTTTGAGGTGAAGAAAAAGCAGGATAGATATCACAGTATTGTTAAGTTGAAAGAGTCAGTCAGAGATCAGAAAGTAGAGATTTTCTCCCAGGGGGAGATCGTGTGTTGCATTGCTAGGGTCATTTATGTGTGCCAAGTATAGATGACTTGAAGCAAAGAATTCTTGTAGAAGCGCATGGTGCGCTTTACTCTATTTATCCAGGGGCCACTAAGATATATCGCAATCTGTGGAAGATCTATTAGTGGAGTGGGATAAAGAGGGATATTACAGAATTGTAGTTAAATGCTCTACATGTCAGCAAGTTAAGAGTGGGCATCAGAAGCCTAGTAGGTCCATACAGGAGTTCAGTATTCCCACATGGAAATGGGAAGAAGTGAACATGGAATTTGTGATGAGTTTGCCTTGTACCCATCATCAGCATGATTTTATTTGGGTTATCATAGATAGGATGACCAAATCAGATTGTTTCTTGCCAATTCATACTTCCTATTCAGTCGAGGACTACGCCAAACTCTATATCAAAGAGTTGGTCGGGTTACAGGGAGTTCCAGTAACCATTAACTTAGATAGAGGTACCCAGTTTACCTCTTATTTCTGGAAAGCATTCCAAAAGGGTCTTGGTACCCAAGTTCACCTCAGTACAACCTTATAGCCTCAGACAGATGGTCAAGCAAAAAGGACCACTCATACTCTAGAAGATATGCTGAAAGCGTGCGTTGTCAATTTTAAGGGTAGTTGGTATGACCACTTGACTTTGATCGAATTCGTATACAATAACCACTATCATTACAGTATTCAAATGACTCCGTTTGAATCTCTCTAAAGTAGGAGATGCAGATCTCCGATTAGTTGGTTCGAGGTAGGTAAGGCCACAGTAGTAGGGTCCAACCTAGTGTTCGATGCCTTAGAGAAGGTTCTGTTAATCATAGAAAGACTTAGTGCTGCCCAGTCCTAAAATCGTACGCAGATGTGCGGAGAAAGGATCTCGAGTTTGAGACTGGTAATTTTATGTTCTTGAAAATCTCTCCCATGAAAGGAGTAAAGAGGTTCGGCAAGAAGAGAAAGCTCAGTCCCCGATATGTCAGTCCTTACAGAATTCTCAATCATTTTGAAAAGGTAGCTTATGAGCTCGAGTTGCCTTTAGATCTAGCCTTAGTGCATTCAGTATTGCACGTCTCCTTACTAAAGAAATGCATTGGTGACCCAATAGTCACAGTTTATCTTGAGGATGTAAATATTTAGAATGATCTCTCTTTCGAAGAGGTTCCAGTCTAGATCTTCAATAATCAGATTCAGAGACTAAGGAACAAAGAATCCCCCTTAGACAAAGTTCTTTGGCGAAATCAGTCTGTAGAGGGTTGGGAAGTAGAAGCATATATGCAGACCCAGTATCCTCACCTCTTCTCCGCAACCTCAGATTCATCTTAAGGTAATAGTCTTCCTTAGATTTACTCAGTTCCATGTTCAGCTATAATTATAACTTAGTATCTATTGTTGTTGTATAATCAGTCATGTATTTATGAATTAGTTCAGTCTTTTACTCATGCATCAGATATGCATGTTCAGTACAAAAACCCAGCTTGTCTTTAGCTTTAGTTATAAATTTCATGCATCAGATATGCATATTGAGTGTAAGAGCTTAGTTTGTGAGTAGATCAGTCATGTAGTCATGTATCATATATGCATGTTCAATATGTAAACTCAGTCTATCAGTGTCTCAGCTTAATCAGTCTCATTTGAGGACGAATGTTCCCAAGGGAGAGATATTGTAATACCCCATATTTCTCAAGTATAACTTAACTCTTAGTTCATGAGTTATCCAATATAAAAATTTGAAACACCTAGTATTTTTCAGTTTAGAGTTTACCATTACATAGAAATTGAATTAGCTTTCCAATGATATAAAATTTGCCTAAATCCTATAACCGGGTAAGAAGTTATCTCTATTTTAAGTTTTAATTGTTAAACACCGTCATTCAGGCCAGTAGCGCATCGCAGAGTATGTCAAAATGGCAATTGTCAGTTTTCAGTGAAGTAACACGATATTGATGCATCGCGCCATAACTTATTTTTACAATTAACTATTTCTAGTGTACCAATGCGATTCTACCGCATCGCGGTAAACTTCTAGGTCCCAACCAAAGTGGCAACGTGATACCACCGCATCTCACCACCATGCATTTTCCCAGATGGCAATTTCCAGAGACACGGCATGATAGTGCCACATCACGCCAGGTGCCTATTTCGAAAAATTTTGACGAAAATTAAATATTTTGTCTAGGGGTAAAATAGTCCTTTCCCATGATTTTAGCACGCCCAGATACATAATTTAATTTCCAAAAATGTATTAAGTCATTACTCACTCAATTTATCCCCTAATTAAAAGTATTCTCTCTAAAAACTACAAACCCTAGCTTCAAGAAAACAAGAGCAATCTCAAAAGATTCACAAAGAACTTCAAGAAACTCACAAATTAAGGTATGTTAGGTGTTCATATATGGGTTTCTTTTACCCATAGAGTCCACAAATTCATTTTTCAAATGCAAGATTGTTGAATTATGTACTTTCATGCTTGAATTGAATTGAATTTATGTTCATGTTATTATTGGGTTTTAATCCTTAATTAAATTACATGCTTTTATGAAATTAATCATTGTATGTGTTGAAGTATATGATCTTCATGATAAACCCATCAATTTTCAAGTTGATTGATGTAGCCATGGTAACTATATGTTTTAATTATTATATAACCATAGCGCAAATACGTCAGTACAATTGAATGTAATGGTATGAAAGTGAGGTAAGATGAACGCAAAGGGTTCATATGCATGAACAATGCTAACTGACTGTGTAACATGATCATGAGAATGCATACATGAGTGTGTAACTGTAACAGAAATCCTAATAATACTAAATCTGAGTATAATAACATGATTATCATATTAACTAAGTGACTGTGTCTGACAGTCCTGATTCTAATGGAACTAGCTGAGTTTCGTGTTGAACTATGTGACTGTATTTGACAGTCCTAAATCTGAAGAACTATCTGAGTTCTTTTACTAAGGCTGAGACTGAGACTTTTGGAGATAGTCATCTAACCGACATGCCCCTAATAAGGTATTAAATCTGAGTTGGGTTCTAATCTATAATCCCAATTAGAAGGTGTTAATACTGCCCCACTAGTAAGGAAAAACTGTGAGTGACCCTTATCCGGCAGTATCCCCAAAGGATAACGGGGGGAACCTTGTCTGGAAGTGTTGATCCACCTCATCAACCCTCAACTAACAGTGTTGATGTCTCAACCTATATTGGCTACATAGTTCTGGAATATAAGGATTGCTTCTAAGGGTCACACACCCTCTACTGTCAGTGTGTTCCCTCGTCCTTAGGTTCGCTCGATGCTGAATCCTACTCCCAACCGAGTAAACACTAAACTAATTATACTAAGATGAACTGTACTGAGTTCATTGAGTTCCGTGGACTAACAGAATATTACTGAGTTCTATTAACTGACTGAGTTATGAGATTGCTGAGTTTTCCTAATTCATGTAACTAACTGAATTCTACTGATCATGGCGTGACTGAAATTATCATTAAACTAATACTGGCTCTAGGCACATAACTAAAATGTCGGGTATAAATACCTCCAAGTCTCGATAACCTAAAATTAATTCATGAAACAAGTTCGAAAACACAACAATGACTACACATATATCCATAATTCATTGACTAAAATATTTCATCAAACACTTGACATGCATTAACTTGTACATGAATGTGGATTTCATACTATCATACTATAATGAAACTTTTTCCTTCACATAGGCATTTAATCAAACATATGAGGAGCATACTTTGGTTATGCCATTATCAATGCATCTAATTATCATGGTTGTATAAATAAATTTGCAATTTGAAGGGTTTATCCTTAATACTATGCAAATCATCACACACTAGGATCAATCACTGGAACATGTAATTTAAAACATGAATCAAAATCCCGTAAGAACATGGACATGAATTTCAATTCAACTAAATCATGAACATTTATAAATACACAATCTTGGATTTTTAAAATAGATTCTTGAGCTTCATAGGTGAAAGGTACCCATGAATCAACACTTGACATACCTTGATTGTGAGTTTTTTGAAGTTCTTGGACTTGAAGAACTTGAATCTCTTAGCTTCTTAAAGAAGGGTTCGGATCTTGTTCTTGGGGATTGATATTTGAGACAAACCCTAATTTAGTGTTGTAGATGAATAATGAAGTTATGAGACCTGATGTGGTATAATTAGGTGTTAGAAAGGGTGAAAAAGATCCAAACACCCTTATAAAAATGGCTTTAAATTGCTGAACGGGATCTGTGATGGCTAGGGCGACGGTCCGTTACTAGCACGATGACCCGTCGACCTTTCCATTGTACTAGGCTAGAATGTGATCTTTCTACGTTGGTTGCGATGGTATGGGTGATGGTCCGTCAGTCATTCAATCATGCCTGGATAGAAGGTCAACTCACTGCCTCCGCTGCAATGGTTTGAGAGATGGCTCATCACTAGATAGACGGTCCGTCGGCCCTTTCTGTCGCACCTGGGTAGTTCAGACTGCTTTCTGTATTTCGGCCATAACTTTCTACCCCGATATCGGATTTTGGCAAATTTGATATCGATGGAAAGCTTATTCAATTTCCCATACAAAAAATAGTCAAAATATTGAAAATTACACATGGATAAAATTAGATTCATCCTTTAAAACAAGTATTTAACATTTTTTGGGATGATTTTTAAGGTAGGTAGAAGTATGGGGTATTACAATATCTCTCCCTTGGGAACATTTGTCCTCGAATGAGACTGATATAGATGGGATAAATGATAAGCTGAAGTACATACTGAACATGAACAACTGAAATATGACTGCATCATTAACATTACTAAGATTCATGCTGATCTTGCATACCTGATGCATGGTTTTATGACTGAACTGATACATGAATGCACGATTGAGAGTAATGATAAGGTGATCACGAATATCTGATCCATGAATACATAACTAAACTGACTCCTGAACATGCGACTGAACATGTAAGGGTAAAAATACTAAGTTTGAAACAAAAACTAACCATAGTTTGTAACTAAAATTTGAACTATAAGCTGAATGAACTTAAGAAAAGCTAATAACTTGGGTTGGGTCGGAATTAGCGGAGAAGAGGTGAGGATACTTGGTCCGTATATCTATTTTTGCTTCCCAAGTAGCTCCTTAATGGACTGATTTTGCCAAAGAACTTTGACTAGAGGTACTTCTTTGTTCCTCAGTCTATGAATCCGATAGTCAAGGATTTCAACTGGGATTTCCTCATAAGAGAGACTGTCCTGAATGTCTATGCCCTCCATAGGGACTACGACTGCTGATTCCCCTATGCACTTCTTAATTAAGGAGACATGAAAGGCTGGATACACTGAAGGAAGATCTGAAGGCAATTCGAGCTCATAAGCTACTTTGCCGGAGCGACTGAGAATTTGGAAGAGACTGACATATTGGGGAATGAGCTTTCCCTTCTTGCCGAACCTCTTTACTCCCTTCATGGGAGAGATTTTTAGGTACACATAATCATTAATCTCGAACTCGAGATCCTTTATGTGTATATTTGCATACGATTTCTATCAGCTCTAAGCTATCTTGAGCCTCTCTTTGATTAACTGAACTTTCTCTACGGTATCGAAGACCAAGTCAGACCCTACTATGGTGGCCCACTAACTTCAAACCACCAATTAGAGATCTTCATCTCCTACCATAGAGAGCTTTGAATAGATCCATCTGAATACTAGAATGATAGTTGTTGTTGTATGCAAACTCAATCAAAGACAAGTGGTCATCCTAACTACCTTTAAAATCAATTGAACACGCCTTTGGAATATCTTCCAAGTTCTGAATGGTCCTTTCTTCTTGACTATCTGTCTGAGGGTGAAAGGTGTACTGAGATAAACTCGGGTACTAATACCCTTTTAGAATGCTTTCCAATAATGAGAGGTGAACTGGGTACCTCTATCCGAGATAATAGACATTGAAACACCATGCAATATGACCAACTCTTTGATAGAGAGTTTGGAGTAATCTTCGGCTGAATAAGAGATATGGACTGGAATGAAATTATCTGATTTGGTCATCCTATATACAATGACTCAAACTGAATCATGCTGATGACAAGTTCGAGGCAAACCCATCACAAAGTCTATGTTCACTTCTTCCCACTTCCAAGTAGGAATATTAAACTCCTGCATGGACCCACTTTGCTTCTTATGCTCAACCTTAACCTGCTGACATGTAGAGTACTTAGTCACAAACTCTCAAATATCTCTTTTCATCCCACTCCCCAACACATCTTAGTGGCCCTTGGCTAAATCGAGTAACGTGCACCATGCGCTTCTATAAGAATTCGTTGCCTCAAGTCATCTACACCTGGCACATACAGATGATTCTGACAATGTAATGCACCATCTCCCCCTTGGGAGAAAACCTCAACCTTCTAATCCTTGACTGACTCTTTCAACTTGACTAGAATGGGATCTCTATCTCATTTTTTCTTAACTTAAGAAACTAGAGATGATTCAAAACTACTCTGAACCCATATATTACCCTCGGCTGAATCGACTAAGAGGATACCTAGTCTGGCAAGCTGATGAACTTCCTGAGGTAGCTTCTTCTTACTGTCTACAACATGAGCAACACTACCTATAGACTGTCCACTGATAGCGTCAGTCACTATATTTGCCTTGCCCGAATGATAAAGGACACTCATATCATAATATTTTAGGAGGTCTAACTACTTTCATTGATAGAGATTAAGATCTTTCTGAGAGAACACATACTGAAGGCTTTTATGATCTGTGAACATTGCTATATGAACATCGTACAAGTAATGTCTCCAAATCTTTAAGGCAAAACTTATGACTGCTAACTCAAGGTCATGAGTAGGATAATTCTTCTCATGGGGCTTAAGGTTTCTGGAGACGTAGGCTATGACCTTACCATTCTGCATGAGGACACAACCCAAACCCACTCTAGATGCATCACAGTACACCATGAACCTATCTGAACCATCTGGAAGGGCTAAAACTGAGGCTGAGGTGAGTCGAGTTTTCAACTCCTAAAAACTCTTCTCATAAGGATCTGACCATTAAAACTTGAATTTTTCTGAGTCAGTCTGGATATAGGGGATACAGTAGAATAAAATCCCTCAACAAACCGTCTGTAATAACCAGCCAATCCTAAAAAAACTCCTAATATCTGATGGAGAGACAAGGCAAGGCCAGTTTTTTATTTCTTCAGTCTTTTGAGGATCAAATCTAATGCCATTGCCTTAGAAAAAATTTGCACTTACTGAATTGGCAAACAACTGATGATTTCTGAGAATCTGCAATACTATTTTAAGATGGTCTGCATAATCACGCTCACTACAAAAATAGACAAGAATATCATCTGTAAAGACTATGACGAACATGTCCATGTACTGCTTGAACACACGGTTCATCAAGTCCATAAAAATTGTTGGGGCATTGGTAAGACCAAAGGACATGACTAAGAATTTGAAGTGACCATATCGAGTTCAGAATGCTATTTTTGGAATGTCACATTCTCTGACTCTCAGTTGATAATAGCCTGCTCTGAGGTCTATCTTAGATAAATAGCTGGTACCCTAAAATTGGTAAAACAAATCATTGATTTTGAAAGGCGGATACTTATTTTTATCGTGACTTTATTGAGATGACGTTAATCAATGCACATCCTGAGAGAACCTTCTTTCTTTCGCACAAATAAGACTGGTTCACCCCATGGGGATACACTGGGTTTGATGAATCCCTTATCTAAGATATCCTTCAATTGTTCCTTCAATTTTGTAAGTTTGGTGCCATTCTGTATGGTAGAATAGATATGGGTTGAGTATCTGAAAGAAGATTAATGTCGAAGTCTATTTCCCTTTCGGGAGAAATTCGTAGAAGATCTTTGGGAAAGATATCTAAGTATTCTTTCACTACTTGGACTGATTCAAGACTGGGAGTTTAAAAACTAGTGTCCTTAACTTGAACGAAATGATAGACACATCCCTTAGATATCATTTTCTGTGCTCAAAGGTAGGAAATAAGATGACCTCAGAACGTTGAAGTACTACCCCTCAACTCTAGGATAGGGTCATTCAAAAACTGAAATCGGACCACTCTATTTGTACAGTCAACTGTGGCATAGCAGGAATGAAGCCAATCTATATCGAGAATGACGTCAAAATTAGTCATATTTAATTCAACTAAGTCTGCTGATGTGACTTTCTGAAATATCATAATCGGATAGTTCTTGTATACCTTTTGGGATATAATGGTTTTACCCACTGGGGTAGAGACTGAGAAGGGCTCTACTAGAATTTCAGGATTGACTCCAAAATCAACTACTATATAAAGAGTAATAAAATACAAAGAAGTTCCTGGATCTAGCAAAGCGTAAACATGTAAGTGAAAGATCTATAACGTACCAATGACCATATCAGGAGAATTTTCTTGATCCTATAGAGACTGATGAGCATAGAGTTTGTTTAGGCAATGCCCACTGGTTGCGCTAGAAGTGGCACCCTGCTAATTCAGGCTACCGGACTGAATTGAGGAACGGTTTTACTGACCCTGAAATCCTGACTGGGGACAATCTATAACTCTGTGTCCTGGATTACCACATCTGTAACACACATCACTACCAGCTCTGTAAATACCCTTATGGTTCTTACCACAAGTCTAACAAAGAGAATAGGTGCGGGCGCTATTAATACTGTCCTGAGACTTAGATCCTGGCGCCCTATCTCTATTACCATCCCTAAACTTAGGAGATGGAGTGTTGGCTGAGAAAGGAGCTGGAATGGATGACTTTGGGCAGAAATGAGAACGATTACTACCTTCTGACTTAGGCTAATTAAAGTTGAAGCTATTGGTTCTAGCTCTCTTATTCTACTTCTCTCTCATCTTAATTTTTTTCTCTTCTATCTGTTGAGCATAGATCATAAGCTTGGCTATGTCCATCTCACTAATCAGCATTACATATTTACACTAATTAACCATACTATCATTCACCCCAGAAACAAACTTACTTATCTTGGCCCTGTTATCTGCCACCACATGAGGAGCATATCTATCTAGTTGAGTAAACGTAAGAGAATACTCTTTCACTGTCATGTTTCCCTGCCTGAGGTTGATAAATTCTAACACCTTAGCCTCCATCATCTCCAGGGGAAAAATATATCAAGAAAGACAGTGGCAAACTCCTCCTACTCAATAGGCCTTATATCTATAGCCCTCTCTGCTTTCTACTATTTGAACCATGTATGAGACACATCCTGTAACTGATATGCTTCTAGCTCAACACTCTCACTAGCAGTAACCCCCATGATATTTGTAACCTTCTGAACCTAGTCAAGGAATTCCTGAGGGCCCTCATCTGTCTTAGACCCAAAAAAGGATGGAGGATTCATTCGGGTGAAGTTCCAAATCCTAGCTGTGACAATGTTAGCCACTAGATTAGCCAGAACTACAGCTGGCCGTTCATTCTGAGCAGCAACTGAGTTAGCAAGAGTAGTGAATGCAACTCTAAACTCTGCATGGGAGACATGTTCATCCAAGGGATATGCTTGGACGGGCTGAGGGGCTGACTGATTTCTGTTTCTTCTTTTTGGAGGCACGTTTTATAAACAAAAAGGGAGAAATGAATTATACTGAGAGTTAAAATTGAGATCATACTCATTAGCACGACATAAATACTGAAAGAAGGGAAACTGTTCCTAAAACATATTATAGCCTCTTGTACATAAATGTGGTACACAACACACCCATGCACAAGACTTTACTAGATGCAGGTTTCAGACTTTCTAGGACTCTATTAAACCTTAGGCTCTAATACCAAGTTTGTAAAACCCTAAATCTGGTACCCTAAATGCTACATGATGATCATGACCCTAAAGGACCATAAGCAAACCCATGATTGATATTTATAACTGAGCACTACATAATATGATGTAAAAATATGAAATTAAAGGCTAAAAGGCGATAAGCTTCAACTATATGATAAAACATAATATATGGAAATGTAGTACATAATTACTAAAACAACTTAAATAACTGTGAACAAGCTATAGTCTGAAAGCCTCTAGACTGTCTGAATAAGGAGTTGATGAGATATGTCCCCAACTAACTCCAACTAATGAAATAACTAAGTACTAAAGATATGAAATAATCAAATCATAACATCCTCAAATAATGAGGACTCACTACTGACTCTGACTACTGAAACTGGAACGCTACTAATGCTCGTGCTTCTGAATCTATGGTATAAAAACACTATAGTGTAAATGCGCCAGTACGACTAAATGTACTAGTATGTAAGTGAGAAAGGATGAATGCAAAGGGTTCATCTACATGAACAATGCTAACTGACTGTATAACATGATTATGAGAATACATACATGAGTGTGTAACTGTAACTGAAAGCATAATAATACTAAATCTGAATATTGATAACATGAGTTTCGTATTAACTGAGTGACTATGTCTGACAGTCCTAATTCTACTAGAACTAGCTGAGTTTCGTGCTGAACTGTGTAACTGTATCTGACAGTCCAGAATCTGAAGAACTATCTGAGTTCTTTTACTGAGATTAAGATTGAGACTGAGACTGTAGGAGATAGTCATCGAACCGATATGCCCCTAATAAGGTATTAAATCTGAGTTGGGTTCTAATCTATAATCCCAATTAGAAGGGTGTTAATACTGCCCCACTAGTAAGGAAAAACTGTGAGTGACCCTCATCCGGCAGTATCCCCAAAGGATAACGGGGGCACCCTTGTCTGGTAGTGTTGATCCACCTCATCAACCCTCAACTAACAGTGTTGATGTCTCAACCTATATTGTCTACATAGTTCTGGAATATAAGGATTGCTTCTAAGGATCACACCCTCTACTGTCAGTGTGTTCCCTCGTCCTTAGGTTCGCTCGATGCTGAATCCTACTCCCAACCGAGTAAACACTAAACTAATTATACTAAGATGAACTGGACTGAGTTCATTAAGTTTTGTAAACTGACGGAATGTTACTGAATTCTATTAACTAATTGATTTCATAAGATTACTGAGTTTTCCTGATTTATGTAACTGACTGAATTCAACTGAGCATGTCGTGACTGAGATTATCATGAAGCTAACACTGGCTCTAGGCACACAACTTAATTATCGGGTATAAATTCCCCCAGGACTCGATAACATAAAAGTAAGTCATGGCACGAGTGCGAAAACACAACAATGGCTACACATATATCCATAATTCATTGACTAAAACATTTCATCAAATACTTGATATGCATTAACTTATACATGAATTGGGATTTCATACTATCATACTATAATGGCACTTTTTCTTTCACATAGGCATTTAATCAAACATATGGAGAGCATACTTTGGTTATACCATCATCTATATATCTAATTATCATGGTAGCATAAATAAATTTACAATTGGAAGGGTTTATTCTTAATATTATGCAAATCATCACACACTAGGATCAATCATTGGAACATGTAATTTAAAATATGAATCCAAACCCCACAACAACATGGAGATGAATTTCAATTCAACTAAATCATAAACATTTATAAATATACAATCTTGGATTTTTAAAAGAGATTCTTGAGCTTCATGGGTGAAAGGGACCCATGAATCAACACTTGACAAACCTTGATTGTGAGTTTCTTGATGTTCTTGGACTTAAAGAACTTGAATCTCTTAGTTTCTTAAATAAGGATTGGGATCTTATTCTTGGGGATTGATCTTTAAGAGAAACCTAGTTTGGTGTTGTAAATGAATAATGAAGTTATGAGCCCTGGTCTGGCATAATTAGGTGTTAAAAAGGGTGGTAAAGACCTAAACAGCCTCATAAAAATGGCTTTAAATTACTGAACGGGATCTGTGATGGCTTGGGCGATGGTCCATCGCTGGCTCGATGACCTATCGACCTAGCCATCGTACTAGGCTAGAATATGATCTTTCTGCCTTGGTTGCGACGGTTTAGGCAACGATCCGTCGCTAGCTCGACAGTCCATTGTCCATTTCATTATGTCTGATCAGAATGTCGACTCACTGCCTCCGCTGCGATGGTTTGGACGATGACTTATCACTAGATCGATAGTCCGTCGGCCCTTTCCATAACACATGGGCGATTCAGACTGGTTTCTTTATTTCAGCCATAACTTTCCACGCTAATACTGAATTTAGGCAAATTCGGTATCAATGAAAATCTTATTCAATTTCCCACACAATAACAAGTCAAAATTTTGAAAATTCCACGTGTATAAAAGTGGATTCATTCTTTAAATCAAGTTTTTAACATTTTTAGAATGATTTTTAAGCTAGGTAGAAGTATGGGGTATTACACCCTTACATTCAACCTTACCTCATCTACCATACCAGTACATTCCATGTACTGACTCATACTCTTTCTTTGTGCTATGATGTCTCATATCATAGTTTCGGATGCTCAGGTCCTTGACTGTGCATAGATAGACTCAGATTCAGCCTGCAACAGTAGATTATCAGTGAGTCCTCATTTGGGGATATTCTTTTATTTCATTATTTCATTAGAATCAGTATTTTAGTAGATGGAGTTAGTTGGGGCATTGTTCCATCAACTCTACTTTCAGATAGTTTCTATTAGAGGCTTTGCAGACTAGTTTTCAAACAGTGTTCAGTTTTACAGGTTGTTATTTTAGACGATATAATTTTTCAGTATTTCAGATGTTTTGAACCTTATGACATTTCAACCTATTCTTCCACATTTATTACAATATCATGTTTCAGTGTTCACAACAGATGTCAGTCATAGGTTTGCTTGTGGTCCATCGGGGTCGTAAGCACCGTGTAGCATCCGGGGTACAGACTCGTTGTGTTACAGACACCCATAAAATTTCAAGATTCAATTAAATATTTTTTATTTTTAAAATTTTTTAAGTTTTTAATGATTGTAATTAATATACTTTTTACGTAATTTTTTGAATATATAACAACTTAATTGTTTTTTAGATATTTCAAATTGTTAGCTATTGTAATTTATAATACCTTTTATGTAATTTTAAAATGATATATTTTTTTGAAATATATAACAGATTAATTATTTTTTTAGATATTGTAAGTGGTTAACTATTATAATTTATAATACTTTATAATTTACTATTTTAAGTTGTTAGCTAATTTATAATACTCTCCTTGTTCAAACTTTTACGACATTGATAGCCAATTATACTTTAAAAATAATTTAAGTTTTATTTATTTTTATTTTTAATAATATTTCTTCTATTCCAATTTAAGCGATATTAATATAATTTTTAGAGTCAACCAAATACCACGATTGAAGTAGGCATGTCTTAAATGACTCATAATAACTAATTAAACGTGATATAGCAAAATTAATTCAAAACATCAAGAGTTAATTTAGCATTTTATGTCTATTTTAATTTTTTAATTAACTATTGTTAATTTTTTAATATCTAAATGACTTATAATAATTAATTAGGGGTGATACAGTAAAATTACGATTGAAGCACTTGAAGCAGACATGTCATAAATATCTTGGAGAAAGTTATGTTTAATGTTTAAAAATCCAGCAGACGATCTCCTTTCTGCTTCACCTGCCACACTGTGGCTTATAATATAGGAGAAAGTTATGATTAATGTTTAAAAATTTCAGCATTTTCTTGTATTCTTTTTTTTATCTTTTTAAAAAGATAGTTCGATGTATAAAATATTTTATAATTATGCATAATTTGAATAATAAATAATAGAAGGTAGTATATATGAAGAATATATGCATAATTTGAATATATCAATATTATGTAAGGAATATCATATAAATAATCTATCCAAATATAATGGTAGTATTTGTTCTTTCTAATTCTTTTTAAAAAAACGTATTTACCTACTTGTAAAGCCATACTAATGTTAGGTTTCATAGAGGTGTGAATGAAAAATAAATAGGTATTTTTTATCAAAAAGACACTAAAAGAAAAGATGTAATTTGAATATACACCTTTTCACTTTGATGGTTATGACCTTTCTAATGGTTGTGACTTTTCTGAAGAGTTGCGCCTTTTTCAAAGAGTTGCACCTTTATGATGAGGTGCATCTTTCTAAAGCAACATCTTGATGACTATAAATACCTGATTTTTTTCTCAGGTACATACTTGAAATTTTGAATTAAAAACACTTTTTTTTCTTGAAAAACTTTAGTGGGATTTTCTACCGCTGAGTGCGTTGGCCAGAGTTTAAGGTACCGCTATTTTGTCGAAGTGATTCATTTTATATTGGAAGGATATATTATATAATTCGGGTATTTAAGGGAAATAATTTTCTTAAGGAAACACCGTGAATTCGGTTGACTTGAATCTTTCAATCTGCATCTCTTTCTAAATGTTTGGTTTTGTTATTTTAGAAAATAGTTTGACCTTCATTATTGGTTGTTTATAAGTTAGGTTAAACTTATTGTTAAAAGTTCAAAATTATGAATATAGAGTTACAAATTCATATGATTGTTCATACTTTAGTTTGAACATGTGTTTGAAGTTCTTGTTCTTAAATACAGATTTTACTAAATCCAGAAAATAATAATCTTAACGAATTTACAGTAATCCATATTTTAGGTTTTGGGAGATTAAAGTTTTTTTGGATTTTTATTCCGTTTGAACTTAATAGTGATTTGAAGATATAAAAACTTCATCACAAGTTTGATTTATTTGGTTGACTATTTGAAGAATATAAAAACTTCATAGTTAAACTAGAAACAGGTTGTTAAAGTTTGAAAACTTTATTGTCAATATTCTGAAATACTTAGTGTTTGTCTATTTGTGATAGAAAAATGACTACTGATAATCAAGTCAATGATGGAACGATGAATGTTGCAACAACTAAGATTGCTACTTTGAGTCGTACGAATGTTGCTCCTGTCATGACACTGACGGCAAAATTCGAAAAAAAATTTGGTGTGGATTTTAGAAGTATTATATGGAGTTTTGATGATGATCAACTAACTGCAAGGGACGAGGTCCCTAGATTTACAAGGAACAGTGCAGCTGTCACGCGTTGTTTGCACAATTTTGTCTTTTTGTGTAATAAACTTGCACGTGCTATTTTGTACTGATTAGGACAAATAGTTTAATGATATTTTAACCCTAATCATCACTTATCTATAAAGAAAAGAGACGCCACTTCATCAAATGAGTTTTTACACAAATCTAAAGAGTGAAGTGAGGCAACAAAAACTCTATTTCAGGAATGCTCAAGTATTGTTCATATTCTTATAGTTGTAATATGCTTAAAGAGTGGGTGGGTGTTCTTGAGTGTTGATTTGTAATCGAATTACTTATGCTATAAGAGTAGTGTTTTATTTTGATGAGGAAAGTGCTTAGGTAGAGTTGTCTAAGATTGTTGCTAGTTAGATTTAGCCAGTTGTTAAGGAAAACTTCTCAAAGGTGTCAAGGAGTTCTTGTAATAGAGGTATTGCAAGCAGGAGAAACCTAGAGTTAGGTTCACAATCGAGTCTGTAATGAAGAGTTTGATTAAAGTAGACTATTTTGGTGCTTTTGAGGGCAAGTCATGGTCTTTTCCTTCCTAGATTTCTACGTAAAAATCCTGTGTTTTTACTTTCATGCCCTACCTTTATTTTTCCAGCACCTCATAGTTGCTTTACTATTCTATCACTTGTGTTTGACTTTGAAGGACCTGGTCCATCACTGTATAGCTAACCCCCAAGGATTTCAATAATTGGTATTAGAGCAGGTTCACTCTAAAAGGTTCATACCTAGAGTGTCATGGTTATCATGATTGTTCTAACTGAACTAGGGGTGGAAAGAAAGGAAGCAGAAAGGAAAAATTCTTGATTTTAAAGGCTTTGGAATCAGACTTAGAAGAACAAGACACTGATGTTGTACTTATGGTAACAAGGTTTATGGTGGTCACTCTGAAGAATTCATGAAGAATTACCCAATGTAAAAGAATATTCAAAATTTTAAAATACTAAGAAGAAAAAATGCCGCTAGTTATATAGTAAAGAAGGTATTAACTGCTTAGGAAGAGTTGTGTCTACCAAATCTAAGAAATACAAAAATTATGGATATGATTTCATACTGAAATAGGATGATAAGAAAATAACCTCAGATTCTTGGTGTTTTCTAATGGCCGCATGGGGAGACTCTTCCAGTAATTCAGGTGAAGATGAGAAGACTAGAGATGTTTCTATCTTACCATTGGAAAACAGTCCAGTTATCTATGATTCCTTGTTTACATTCTTGGAAAACACAGAGAATGAAGATGAAAAAGAGGTAACACTCTATGATCTTAGGGAAAACCTAGATAGCTACACTGCTAGAAAGATAAAAAATTCTTGCTAGTGTATTGATAAACACTGTATATGAATTAACTGCTGAGAAGAATTATTTGGAGGAAAAAGTAGGAAATCAAGAAGATGAATTGAGTTCCTTAACTCTTTAGATATCTAAAATTGAAGAAATTGTCACTAAATTTATGTCTGAAAATCTGAATTGTATACTGAAAAGGGCAAATGGTGGAGACGGTAAAGGGAAGAAGGAAGCCTCAGGGTTTCAGATTAATCTTGAGAAGAAATTGAAAGCTTCACAAAAACACCTTATGTCAGCACTTCACAGGAATGAAGAGTTAGAGAGGGACCTGTTATGCTTGAAAGAAGAGTTGAACAAGTCTCTTTAGTGGGCTTCTTCCTCATTGATCCTTTTTTACTTAACTAGTCAAGGTGTTAATATTAGTAGAGGTCTTGTCTATCAAGTAAAATTCCAGCCTAATGTGTCTCAAAGGAAGACAGTCAATAATGCTAGAAACAAGGAAAACAAATGCATATGCATTCACTGTAGAAAATATGGGCACACTAAGAAAAATTGTCAGAGTTGTATTAAAGTCAATATAAATGGTTCAAGATATGTTCATCAAGGGAAATAACTTCATAAAGGTTTCAAGCCTCCAAAAATTGTGAAGAGGAAGCTATCTCTACCTAGATGGGCTAAAAATGATGTGATCACACCATTATCCTCCAACTGGAACTCAAACTTAAGTGGGTTCCCAAATCCAACTTGTGATCATGATTTCAGGTATGATAAAAAGGATTGTAATTAGGAATGAATTGTTGATAGTATGTACTCCAAGCTCTATGTTAGAAGATCTGACTGGATTCTTTCTCTTAAGACACTTCAAAGTGAAAGTGTCTCATTTTGAAAGAGATAATTTCAAGGGACCTGGTCCCAAAGGAATTCATCCTAAAAAAATAAACTTGAGGCAGTATGAGTGAAGTAAAGCCTAGAACCTAGTCCTCAGACATGTTTTAAAAAGGTACAAATTAAGATTGAGCTTGATAAAAATACCCTAACCTAACATCTGAGTCAGTGTCACTCCTAAAAATTAGCTATGTCATGGAGACAGTTATCCATAATAGAATAAGTTCATGTTAATCTAACTCTATATCATACCTTTATAGGTATAAACCCATGGGGACAGCTTTAGAGGAAAACAATGAAGCTACGACAAGTTGAAAATTTACTCAAGTAAGAAAGGGACCTGGTCCTATCTCTTAGGTGAGCACCAAAATAATGTGCCTAAAATTTTTAAAAAAATTATTGTTAGAAAATTCCATATGTCTTGTCTCATATGAACAAAAATTATCAATTTGGTTCAAATATGAAGAGTCACACCATTGTCATCAGATGCATCTATTCAAAAAGGTATCTCTTAAATGTCAAATGGCTATCTCTTTAATTATAAATTCAAACCCTCCTATTTTATTCTGTTCACAATCAACTCAGAATATTATTTTTTTCTCAATCAAAACTGGTCCTTATTCTTCCTTTCTCAAAAATTCAAAATGTCTGAAATTCTTTCTTCTTCAAACCCCATGAAAGAGTTGTCTTTTAATCATTATCAAGAGCCACAAAGTGTGTTACCCATCAGTCCTTCCCATGAGACTCCTGAGACCCTAAGTAAAACTACTCCAGTCCAAACTCTAAGCCCCAGTGAATGTTCTATCCTAATAGTTGACATAAGCAAAGGTTTTAGGTCTCCAATTAAATAAGAGATTCTTCAGTATGAAAGACTACTTTCCTAAAAAAAACCATAGTCCTTAAATGCCCCTCAAATCCAGGTTCCTTTTGAGAATTTGAAAGTTATTAGAATTTCAGATAATTTACAAAAACTTGGTTCACCTACCCTTTCTGAGTCAAACTCTATATTTCTAATCTGGTCAATAAAGAGATTCATGTAAGAAAGTTTGATTCTCTCAGAAGCATAGATTTGGTAGTTGAGAATCTATAAAAAAGGGAAAAGCATGGGATGCCTTATAGGTACTTGCTAAATAAGGTTTTTGATCACTATGAAATAATTAGGACAAAGGAAACCTTAAGAACAGTCAAACAAAAGTTTAGTTTGACAACTCTAGTGGAGAATGAGTGCATTGAAGGGAAAGTGGGAAGTGCATCCCAATTATCAGAACTATTGGGTGCTCAAGAAATCTTGAACAAAGAAATGAAGGAGTTGGGGATCATGTTAGCAGAAAAGAACATAAATAGTGCACCTGAAACTACAACATCAAAAGATATCATCAAAAGGACCTGGTTTCATTGAATTACTTACAGTAGAAATGAAAAACTCAAGGTCAAAATTGCAGAATTAACTAGTGAGTTTCAAAGACTGAATGTTGAAGTAAAGACCCTCACTAAACAGTTATTTGATGCTCATACTGTTGAGGCTGCGAGAATGGACATGTTAAAATCACTTTCCCCTAAACCCCCTTCTACCTGAATCTTGTTGTATCAGTATCTTAAGTCAGTTTCCAGTTCCTATTCCTATAGTGGCCTCTGCAAAGAATAGTTATATAATTTTTTTGGTATATTGTAGTGGTACTTATCTTAATTAATCATGAATGAAATTCTATTTATTTCCTTTATTTTAAGTTGTTCTTTATGTTAGTGTTGCCTCAGTGGCCATGAGTTAATTGTTGGTACTTATCTTTACTCTTGATTTATTGTTAATTATTTTTAATGATGCCAGAAAGGGTAATACTAACTTCATATGTGAGGACCAGGTGACCAGGCATATGTGTGTGCTCAGATGTATAAGCATACTAACAGGGGAAGTATATGATATGCTAAATAAATGATTGAATGGAGTCGTGTTGATGGAGGGAAGTATGCAAATAAGCTAAATAAAGGTGCATGATGACAGGGGGAAGAAATCAAGGTTTTGCTGCAAATGACAACAAGGGACTATCAGAGTATTTGCTACAAATGACAATAAGGAACCAGGTCCTTGTGTTGCATGATGGAAGAAGCACGATGATAGGGAAAACATTTATATTTAGGTAGTAATCATAATGAATAAATGTGATGAATGCGCATTGATGCTCAAAATTGCATTGTTGGTTTGTCATCATCAAAAAGGGGCAAGATTATTGTATGTAGTTTTGATGATGAGCAGCTAAATGCAAGGGACCAGGTCCCTGATGTGTAAGGAACAGTACTGCTGGCACGCGTTGTCTGCACAGTTTTGTCCTCTTATGTAACAAACTTACATATGTTATTTTGTACTGATTAGGATAGCTGGTCTAAGATATTTCAGCCATAATCATCTCTCATCTATAAAAGAAAAATGGTGTCTCTTTATCAAACTGGTTTTTACACAAATCTAAATAGTGAAGTGAGGCAGTAAAAATGTTATTTCAAGATTGCTCGAGTATTGCTCATATTCTTATCTTGGTAATTGTTTAAAGAGTGAGTGAGTGCTCTTGAGTGTTGATTTGTAACTGAACTACTCATGCTATAAGATTAGTGTTTTTTTTTAATGAGGGAAGTGCTTAGGCAGAGTTGCCTAAGCTTGTTGTTGGTTAAAGTTAGCCAGTTTTTGAGGAAAACTTGATAGATGTGTCAAGAAGTAATGTAATGGAGGTATTGAAAGCATGAGGAACCTAGAGTTAGGTTCACAGTAGAGTTTGTAAGCAAGAGTTTGGTTATAGTGGACTCTTTTGGTGCTTGTGAGGGAAATTCATGGTTTTTTACTTCTTGGGTTTCCACGTAAAAATCTTGTATTTTTACTTTCATGCGCTGCCTTTTTTTTTTCAGTACCTCATAGTTGTTTTACTACTCTATCACTTATGTTTGACTTTAAGGGACCTGATCCCTCACTGTGTAGTGTAACTCCCTAGGGTTTCATAAAAAAGATGACAACAGAAGATGTTCTTTTATTTGACTACATTGAGTATACAATGGTTCATCACAAAAATTATTCCTGAGTTGCTGGAAGAAAATAAAAAAAAAATACTTCTTGATAACGGAAGCTTGAAAGCACTCAAACTTCTTGTGTAAGAATTACATTCTAAGTGACTTACAGAATGACTTATATAATATGTATAGAATAATGATAACCTTAAAGGAACTCTAGAATGCTTTAGAAAAGAAGTACAATATAGTGGATGTCGGAATGAAAAAATTCACCATTGCAAGATTTATGAAATTTAAGATTGTAGACAACAAAATTGTAGTTGCCCAAGTCCATAAATTACAAGTCATAATTCATGATCTCCTAGCTGAAGGTTTGATTGTGATTGAGGTTTTTCAAGTAGCTACTATAGTCAAAAAGTAACAACCTTTATGGAAAGACTTCAAAAACTACTTAAAGCATAAGCACAAGGAGATAGATGACAACAAGGTAGCCAAAAAAGGTCTCAAAAGGAATTCTGTAATAAGTGCAGTGAACATTGTGAAAGATGAACCCAATAAATCAAAGAAGACAAAGAATGCATCAGGAAGATAAGAAAATCTTCCTAATAAGAAATTCAAAGGAAGTTACTTTAACTGTGGAAAAGTTGGCCACAAGTATGTAGAATTTTGGGCTTCAAAGAAGGGCAAGAAAAAGGATTAAGCAAATATGGTTGAATTCAAAGATGAGAAGATGATCTGTGTGCTATGCTTTCAGAGTGAAATCTAGTTGAAAGCTCTAGAGAATGGTGGATTAACTCTGGTGCCACCTGTCATGCATATGCCGACAAAGAACTATTTGCATCATATGCTCTGGCTCAAACTGATAAGAAGATATTCATAACAAACTCAACTACAACAAAAGTTAAAGGAACAATCAAGATTTGCTTAAAAATGACATTGGATAAGGTGGTCACACTAAACAATGTCCTTCACATTTCAGAGTTGTGAAAGAAATTAGTTTCTACTTCGCTTATGTCTAAGAATGACTGTTTATTTATTTCTAATAAAGTTGTACTTAGTAAGGGTGAAGTGTGTGTAGGTAAAGGTTACCTCTCTAAGGTCCTTTTAAAGATTAATATAATGACTATTGATATGAATAAAAGTTCTATTTCATCTTACTTACTTAAGTCAAATGAATTATGGCATGAACGTTTAGGACATGTTATCTATAAGACCTTGAAAAACTAATTAGTTTAAAACTTTTACCTAACTTTGAGTGCAATAAATCAAAGTATCTTTTGCTTGTGTTTGATATAAGAATAGCATGCATCATGATCACAATATTCTTTTCATTTGAGGAAATTCCTCCATAGAGTATCGTCATACCCTGACTTGAAAGTCATCAGTACTACATTATTCTCAAAACTTATGCAAATCATAGTATGAACACCAATAAGAATCTCATACACCAACACATGCATAATGATTCCCAACACATAATAGTCAAGAAACTTCATCATTTATAAAGTAGTACAATAGATGATGTAAAACTCATGCTCTCAGTAATTTAACAATAGTATAATGTGGAGTACATAAAACATCATCATGGAAATTAAAAGATTCACAACTCATGTTCATAACACCTTTCAAAATTCAAACCACATGTCCAACATTTCAACAATTAAGATATATAAGCAAACAACCCCATGATCTTTCAATATTCTTCTCAAAACCATATCACAATGTATACTTTTTATGTTAAAATAAAACCTCACTCATAATTGCAGACATACTTAAGTAATTATTAAAATCTTGTTTAAATTCATATCAAAATCATGTCCATGAGATTAGGACAACCCCATGTACCTTATTTTGTTAAGTAGAGAGAGAAATCTGAATCTTAATTGAGTCTTTTGGAGTTCTTGACCTTGACGATGAACTTTGATCTCAAAAGAAGGAACTAGGGTTTGATTTGAGATAATAAGAGTAGTTTTTGATGTATTTTGCCCCAAAGATTATTTAATTTCGTGTTTGGTAGAATTAGGGAGAAGGAAAATAACCAATTTTCCCTTAAAAACGTGGAGCTTGACTGTAGAAAAATAAACGGGCCGGACTAGCTAGGGCGCCATGGGCTCTGAAGCGCCGCTCTGGTCCAGGTGTCCCGGCCTCCTCGCGGCTAGCCCAGGTGTCGGACTGGGTAGGGCGACTCGGTCATATCGCCCCAAACTAATGTTTTGGGGTACCAAATATGCCTTTACGCTTATCTGAAAATTCCGAAACTCACCCGAGATGTACTATTGACTTCCTCAATTATGAATCAACTTAAAAATTAACTTTCCGAGGCCGGGAAGGTCAAAAATAAAATCATCAAAGATTAGAAGCGCAAAATGTGACTAAGTCCTTTTCTTAACACTTAGAAAGAAAAACATCATTCAAGTTGTTAGCTCATTAAGCATGCTACAAAGTGAAATCGAGTCAAGAAAATTATGGGGCATTACATTATCCCCCCCTAGGATCATTCGTCCTCGAATGATGGTTTAGGACTCAGATAAGCATGATTTCAAGAACTAACTGAAAAAAAAGAGTAGTATAGGATTTGTACCTTCTAAATCATCATCCATGGTTTACAAAAGATTCGGGTACCTCTCCCACATATCATCTTCCGATTCCCAAGTAGCCTCCTCGGCTTTTTGATTCCTCCACATCACCTTAACTAAAGCTATTTTCTTACTCCTCAACTTTTAAACTTGGCGATTCGAGATTATAATGGGTTGTTCCTCGTATGGCAGAGAGTCTTTAACATTGATCTCCTCTATATACAACACTAAGGAATGATCTCCAATACACTTCTTCAATATAGATGCATGAAATACGGGATGAATGGAAGCCAGATTTATGGACAACTCTAACTAATAAGTGACCCTACCTATCCTTCTCACAATCTGATATGGTCCTATATAGCGAGGACTCAATTTCCCTTTCTTCCGGAATCACATGACTCCCTTCATAGGGGAGACTTTTAGAAACACCCAATCACTAACCGCAAATTCTATCTCCCTTCTTGTAACATCGGCCTAGGACTTCTGTCGACTCTGAGCTATCTTGAGTCATTCTCTAATTATTTTCATCTTCTCTATTGCTTGATGGACAAGATCAGGCCCAAACAATTGGGTTTCACCTACTTCATACCACCCAATTGGTGATCTATATCTCCTCCCATAAAGTGCTTCAAAAGAAGCCATTTAAATACTGGCATGGTAGCTATTGTTGTAGGCGAACTCTATCAATGGTAAATGATCTACCCAACTACCCTTGAAGTCAATTACACAAGCTCTCAACATATCCTCAAGGGTCTGGATGGTGCGTTCCACTTGCCCATTGGTCTGAGGGTGGAAGGCAGTATTCAGGATCACTTGGGTACCTAAGCCCCTCTGAAAAGATCGCTAAAATTGTGAAGAGAATTATATACCTCAATCGAATATAATGGGTACTGGCACCCTATGCAAATGAACTACTTTCTCAATGTACAACTTGGTATAATTATCTCCCGAATAGTTATTCCTCACAGGTAGAAAGTGAGATGACTTGGTCATCCGACCTACAATCACCCAAATAGAATTATATTGGTTTCGGGACCTCAGAAGTCCTGTGATAAAATCCATATTGATTATCTCCCACTTCTACATAGGCAAGGTTATCTCTTGAGAAGTACCACATGGCCTCAAGTGTTCCACTTTGACTTGTTGATAATTTAAACACTTAGAAACAAAATTAGCAACATCACGCTTCATATTAGTCCACCAATATATAGACTTAAGGTCATGCTACATTTTAGTAGAGCCTGGGTGAACATCATACCTCAAAGTGCGAGCTTCATCAAGAATCCTCTCTCGTAAACAATCCATAGTCGGCACACATAATCTACCCTGATACCTCAAGATTCCATCACCTCCAATTCAAACACCATCACTTTCTGTTGACGCACATTATTTTTAATCTATATCAAGATAGGGTCTTCATCATGCTTCTCCTTAACTTTAGCACAAAGGAATATTTAGATATCTCATGATTAATTACTCCTTCATCTTTGAAATCTAGGAGTCGAATCCCTAGAATTGTAAGCCGATAAATATCCTTCATCATCTCCCTTTTTACTTTCTCAACATAAGAAAGACTACCCACAGATAATCTGCCGAGGACATCGGCTACTACATTTTCCTTGCCCGAATGATAGTGCAGGCTCATGTCATTATCATTTAACAGTTCTAACCACCGCCTTTGCCTAAGATTCAGCTCTTTCTGTGAAAAGACATACTATAAACTTGTATGGTCAGCAAAAATATTAATGTGTAACCCATAAAGATAGTGTTGCCAGATTTTAAGTGCAAATACCACATTTTTAACTCTAAGTCATGGGTGGGGTGATTTCGCTCCTGCACCTTTAATTGTCTGGATGTATAAGCTACCATTTTACCATGCTTCATAAGTACACACCCAAGTCCCACCCAAGATGCATAATAGTACACAACAAAACCCTTTGTACCCTCAGGAATGGTCAAAACAGGTATGATATTTAGCCTGTCTCTCAAAACTATTTTCACAGGAGTCGGACCACACAAATTTCACCTTTTCTATGTCAACCTGGTAAGCGAAGAAGATATGGAAGAAAAAGTCCCTACTAACCTTCTGTAATACCCCTCCAAACCCAAGAATCTCTGAATGTCGGTTGGAATCATGAGTCTGGGCCATTTTTACACTGCCTCAATCTTTTGGGGGTCAACTTTAATTCCCTCACTCGACACAATATGCCACAAGAAAGCAATAGCATTAAGCCAGAATTCACACTTGGAAAATTTTGCACATAATCTATGATCTTTGAGGGTCAGAAGAATGATTTAGAGGTGACTGGCATGATCCTCCTCACTCTTAGAATAAATCAAAATGCCATTAATGAAGACTATGACAAAAAGATCAAGAAACTAGCAGAACACCCTATTCATTAGGTCCATAAAAGTTGTAGGGGCGTTAGTCAATCCGAAGGACATGATAAGGAATTCATAATGGTCATATCTGGTTCGAAAGACTATTTTGGGAATATCAGCCTCCCTAAACTTCAACTAATGATACCCCAAACGAAGTCTATCTTGGAGAAACACTTAGCACCCTGAAGTTGGCCAAATAGATCATTAATTCTGAGAAGAGGGTATTTGTTCTTAACAGTGACCTTATTCAGCTGACAGTAGTCTATATACATACAGAGGGAGCTGTCTTTCTTACGTACGAAAAGTACAGGTGCACCCCAAGGAGAAACACTGGGATGGATAAAACCCTTATCAAGAAGATTTGCTAATTGCTCTTTCAACTCTTTTAACTCAGAAGGAGCCATTTTGTATGGCGGAATAGAAATAGGACGGGTGTCCAGCAATAAGTCAATAAAACAATTTATCTCCCTGTCAAGTGGTATCTTAGAAGATCATCGGGAAAAACTTCTAAAATTTTGTTGACTGCCGGGACAGAATAGAGAGAAGGACATTTGGTATCAAAATTTTTTACTCAAATCAAATGATATAAATAGCCCTTAGATATAAGTTTATGGGCTCTGAGGTAAGATATGAATTTCCCCTTAGGTGCTAAAGAATGCCCCTCCCATTCTATCACTGGTTTATTTGGAAAAGAGAAGGTAACCTTTCGGGTTCAACAATCTAGCATGGCATAGCACGAATAGAGCTAATTCATCCCTAAAATAGCATCACAATCAACCATATTAAGCTCTACAAGATCAACCTCAGTATCATGATTATAGACAGACATGACATAATTTCTGTACACCCTCCTAACCACAATAGAGTCACCAACCAGAGTAGAAATAGAAAAGTGTTCCAAAAGATTCTCAGGCTCAAAACCAAACCTGACTGCCACATATGGAGTCACATAAGACAAGGTAAACCCTGGGTCAAGTAACACATATACATTACGGGAAAATATTTGCAGCATACCCATGACAACATCTGGTGAAGCCTCTGCATCCCAGCGATTGGACAAAGTGTACAACTGATTGCGACCATTTTCAGTAGATGAAATAGCACCCTTAGAAGGAGGAGCTATGGAGGTGGCTTGGGACTTAGACCCTCTCCCCTGGCATTACCTTTGGTAGAGGGGAGATATCTCTGAATGTGGCCCACCTATCAACTGGAGTAACAATTCCTCCTCTTGAAGTAACACTTTCCTGGGTGATTCTTCCAATAGGTACTATAATGGGAAAATGATTTTGTGGGCTGCGTGACTCTCCCCTAGGTACAGATGTCCTGCATTCTCCAATCACTATTAGCCTAAGGACAAAAGGGTCATTGATCACGTGAAATTGTGGCCCCTGACCGAAGGTTGCACATTACCCCAAGTCTTTTTCTTTGACCACCTGTTACCCCAATCTCCATCCTAACATTAGTCGTAGTGTTGATCTGAAGATCTGGCCCTCTTTTCCTACCTATCTTTCTCCCTTGCTTCAGCAACCCTCTTTTT
Source organism: Capsicum baccatum var. pendulum (assembly GCA_030864225.1). Taxonomy (NCBI): domain Eukaryota; kingdom Viridiplantae; phylum Streptophyta; class Magnoliopsida; order Solanales; family Solanaceae; genus Capsicum; species Capsicum baccatum. Next base: position 168,723,451 of record CM061560.1, read on the forward strand.
CTGATCCTTAACCTCCTGTATGTGAACACACAATCTGGAGAAGTCCATATCTTTGTTCAACATTGCCCCTTGTACTCCAACACCAAGTCATCCAAAAGACAGGATGCAAACTTCTTCATACGAGCCCTTATGTTTCCCACCGATTCCGGAGCATGGCAGGATAGTTGATTAAATTTTAGAGTGTACTCCTTGAAGCTTATCTTTCCTTATTTCAAGTTCATGAACTATTCAGCCTTAAGACTCCCTTAACTCCTAGGGAAAGAATCAGTTCAGGAAGGTTTTCACAAATTCACCCCACACAGAAGGCTCAGTACTATCTCCTCTCAAATCTTTTCATTTATTATACCACTGGTTTTATACCTTCTTCAGTTGATAAGTCGCTAGTTCAAACCCTTCCACTTCATCCACACCCCTCACTTAAAAAATTTTCTCCATCTCATCTACAAACACTTATGGATCCTCCTCCACCTTTGTACCCGTAAACTTAGGTGAATTCAACCTTATAAACTTGACCCACCCATGTAGTCTCGAAAGCATTAGACACAAACTCAACATCCTTCTACCGTTGGGTCTGTGAAGCCACCAGCTGTGTAATCATATGCATTGATTGTCTAAACTCAGTATTCGATACCTCTTTATGGGGAGGTTGAGTGTGGTTAGTCCTAGAATGGAGAGCCTTAGTTGCCCTGGGTATACTAGTCTGAACAGGAGGGACTCCCAAAGCAACAACAAATCTAGGAGTGTGAACCTTATTACGTGTCCTCATTCCGTGGGTAGGATGGACATCTTCAGTTTGGGTGTTCTGTTCAGTGGAGCAATGTGGAGACATGATAGCTTTTTTAAAATACAAGCGATCATTGATTAGATGATATTCAGACTCTACAGCATGAGCTAAATAACAAAGAAGGAAAATATTTCTAAATGCCTAGTAGCCTTCTGCCTATAAGTGTGGCACGCTACACACCCATAAACAAAACTATACACGACATAATTTTGCAGACATCCTGGGACCATGAACCTTTCTCTGATACCAAGTTTGTTACGACCCGAGTTGGGGCCCTGGCCGTAATGAGCCCTGAACTGTAAAGGCCCGGGCGCCCTTCTACATCTGGTAATCATGCACAATACTTATACAATAAATAAAGAATGCAGAAATATAAATCATTATAGAATCATGGTCATGTACTGAGTTAAGTATATCAATACGAAAGAAAATCCATCAATATCTAGACAACATTTGTTTCTTTCTGTGAAATATCTAGTACATATGAAATTAACAATTGTCTGAACTGGGATAAGGCCCCCAGCAAACCTAACCAAAGTAAGTAACAAGTGACTGAAAAGAACTAGGCCTTATGGAATAAAGAAGGCTCACCAACTGCATACTTCACTTCTATTTGAATAACTCTACGGCTTAGCAAGACCTCTAGACTGAGCCTCAGTCCATGAAATATAGAGGGTCAATACTAGGGGTGTTCATGGGTCGGTTTGGATTGGTTAGTGGTTAAAACCATAACCAAAACCAATTTAGTCGGTTTTTGAATTTCTAAAACCAAATCAAACTACAAAAAGAAAATAATCGTCGGTTTGGTTATTATCAGTTTAGTTCAGTTTTTTGGTTTTTTTTTTTTTTGGTTATTGACTAGCCTACTCCAACTATCTCTAGAATAAACTCCTTTTTTTAACGCATAGAATGAGTATCACATTGAACAATTTCTCATGAAATATTTGTACAGTGATGGAAAAATGACACTATAAACTCTTAAAAATTAGAACAAACACATTAAACAAAACCAACATTGAGATGAAAAGCACTAGTTTTGTATTGTAGGCACTAAGATTATCCAACAAAATACAAACACATACATGTACATTGTAAAATAGATATTTATATTCTGTTGCAGTGTACTACAACAAGAGACAGAGTTGGGCAAATTTTAGTTATCTGTTTACTTTATAGACTAGCTAGGTGAGCTAATCATATAGGGAAACGATTGAATAAATAAGGAAACATAAAACTACCATTTGAAATAGGGACCATGGTAACTCGTATTGTAAAAGTTGAAGTAGAAAAAGTAAGGCAGGGACCTTGGGGTTAACTTATTAGTAATAGTAGGTAGAGTTTGGATTGGGTTTGGGGCTTCGGGAAATTGGGCTAAAGTAGTGGTTGGGCTACACATAGATTAAAATTTGTATAAATAACATAAGTACCAACCCTTTTGGAAGTAATTACAATCTCTCCCACTTTTTTAATTACTTTACTTTCTCTCCCTATTAATATACATAACATAGCCGACATACACATATCATTTTGTGTATATGTTGAGATTTTTGTAATATATTTAGGGAGTTGGGATTTTTTGTAATATTGGAAACATAAGCTATGTATTTTTGTAATTTTTAGTTAAAATTTAGTTTTAGATTAAATTTAATAAAATATTTATATTTTATTCATAAATTATATATAAATAATTATAACATCTATATATATATATATATATAATTTATCAGTTCGGTTCGGTTATTTTCATGGTTATTTTTTAAGTAAACTATAACCAAACCAAATAGCATAGGTTTTTAAAAATTTAAAACCATACCTAACTAAACCAAATCAAATGTCGGTTTTTTTAATGAGCTTGGTTCGATTTACAGTTCGGTTTGGCTTTTAACCAAACCCATGAACACCCCTAGTCAATACAATCGTATTGGTACGCAAAGTAATCAAAAAACAAAATACAACTTCTATATAACATAGGTGAGAGATATTATAAAACATGTTAACGCAAAATCATTTGAAAACACATGGGCATAGTCTAATGATTTTCGACAATAATGCAACACTATTGAGCTAGATGGTGCACCTTACAATTTCATATTTTCACTAATTGCCAAATCTAAATTGCAGCCAAGATATGAGTATTAGTGAGGGAAAGACACACAAGATCACACAGCAGGGTGCCACAACCCCAATCAACTTAATATGTCGTGGTTGGGCTCAATATCACACAGCAGGGCTCCTAACTATAGGTCTGAGTTGGGATGACATAGTACTAGGTACATGTAATACCCCAAACTTTCTTAAAGCCTATTTTCGTCTCTATATGATTAAGGGATGGCTTCTCAAGTGAGAAATATTTTCAACCGTGTAGATTTCCCTAATATCAGCTTTTTCTTATATGGATAATTTAATAAGCTTTCCTTCGATACCAAATTCATCACAATTTGATGTCGGGATAAAAAGTTATGGACGTTTTACATAAAGCTGTCTGAACTACCCAGGTGTGACGAGCAGACCGATGGACTGTCGAGCTAGCGACGAACCGTTACCTATAGCCATCGCCATGAGGTAGTAGTCCCATTCACTAGCCAAGTGCGTTGGTCAGGACCGATGGACCATCGATCTAGTGATGGACCATCGCACCCCATCATCGCATATCCCAATCAATAATTTTTAGTCGCTTTTAAAAGGACTTTTTGGTCTTTTTCCACCCTTTTACTACCTATTTATATCATATCAAGGATCCTAAATTTATTATTCATCTGTAACATCAAAATCTAGGGTTTCTTTCAAGATCAAAAACCCAAGAACAAGATCAAAATCCTTTCAAGAAACCAAGAATCTCTCCAAGAACCTTCAAGAAAGAGTCTCCTAAGGTATGTTAGATGTTGATTCTCGAGTTCCTTCCACCCAAGACGTCCAAGAATCCTTTTTAAAATTTCAAAATTTATGTATTTATGAGATTTCATAATCTATGTGTATTGAAGTTCATGATTATGTGTTGTTGAGTTATAATTCATGCTTTTGAATACAATTTGCAAGTCTTGATCTTGATATGGATTGAATTACATCATGTCCATGTTAAAACCCCAAATTTTACAAGTTGGTTGGCGTAATCATGATACTTGCTTGTAGTATTTATTGCATAACCAAAGTATGTTCCCCATATGTTTGACAAAATGATTATGTAAAGGAAGTAGAGTCAATATAGCATGGTTAGCAAGAAATCCCCAATTATGTATAAGTTCATGTAAGCCAAGTGTTTGGTGAAAAGTCTTATTGAATGATTTATGATATGTTGCATGCATTCCCATTCACGTGTATTCCTTATTGAGTGAACTTTGAGATATTAGTATGCATTTCCTATACCTTTATATGTTCATGATATTCAAGTGATTGGCGAGATGTCGCATTGATTATGTTGTGGATAATAGCCTATTGTCATGTCATGTATGAGTTGTCCTGTTTTATGATATTTATGTTATTAAGTCCTGGGGTATTTAATACCCAAAATTTAGTTGCTTGTCTAGAGCTGAGTCAATCTCAAGATAATCTCAGTCATGCTATGCTTAGTAGAATTCAGACAGTTACAGAACTTAAGGAAATTCAGTAATCTCAGTATACGTGCAATCCAATCTCAGTATCAGTCTAATCCGACTTAGTATTTAGTTCTGACTCAACAGTATTCAGAAGTAATCAGTGTTCAGTAGTACTCAGTAGTATTCAGTATTTAGCTCAAACTTCAGTAACACTAAGTAGGCTAATAAAAATTTAGTAGTATTTAGCTAAATAGTAGAATACAAGTAGCATTCCATCAGATAATAGAACCAAGTGAACTCAGTCAGATCATTCAAGAAATATGAATAGTAACAGATTTGGCTCAGTCTAAGTTCAGTTAAGAATTAGTTCAGAGTCCTTCAGTTGGGAGTAGGAACTAGCACCGAGCGAGTGTAGGGATAACGGTTTCCCCGTTAGAGAGGTAGAGTCGTTAGTAATATTCCCTGAACTCCAGAACTTCATAGCCAGCACAGGACCAGGAGTCACTCGTTAGATTAAGGATTGAATATCATTCTGCCTTAGCCTTGACATTCTGTTCAAGGTCACCCGTTAGAGAGGCTTAAACATAGTAGAGGTCTTTACCCGTGGTAAGGTATTAACACCCTTCCAACTGGGTTACAGGTTGGACCCCACTAAATCAGATTCGGGGCATGTTGGTTAAGTGAGAACTCCCACAGTTGCAGTTTCAGTATCAGTCTTCAGAGTAGAACTCAGAAATTAGGACTTTCAGATACAGTCACCCATCTCAGTAAGGAACTTAGATAGTTCCATAGATTTATAGACCACCCGCTAGATGGGCCTGGTCTCACATAAAGTTAATCAGTATCAGTACTAATAGATCCAGAGATAACCCGTTAGATAGGTCCGATCTCAAACTCAATCCATCATTTCTATTATTAAAAGATTCAGAGATCTTCCGCTAGATAGGTCTGATCTCAGATACAATCATTCCTTATCATTATTAGCAAATTCAGCGATCATCTGTTAGAGAGGTTTGATCTCAAATCTAGTCAGTCGATAGTAACAAGCTCAGAATTCAGTTATTGATATTAGTATATTCACTTATTTAGTATTCTAGAAAACCCAGTCATCAGTAAGTCAGTATTCAGAAACCAGTATTCAGAGTTCGTATTCAGTGCTACTGTGATTCCAGTTTTGATTTTTGCATTCATGCATGTATCCCCATTTAGTATTCTCATGTTATTCAGTTAAGTAATGTTCATGTATAAGCCCTTGCATTCTTCCTTACCTCATCTAGCATACCAGTACATTCAAAGTACTGATGTATACTTTTCTGCGCTATGGTGTCTTATACCATAGGTTCAGACGTACGAGATCCAGAGCATCCATAGTAGTCCAGACTCAGTCAGCAGCAGTAGACGTAGCAGTGATTCCTCTTCATTCGAGGATGATCTGTATATTATTATTGCATTAGATTAGATTTAGTTTCAGGAGATGGAGTTAGTTGGGGACATGTCCCATCAACTCCATAGTTCAGACAGTTTAGAGACTTTTTGGACAGATGTATTAGTATTTAGTTTTCAGTTTTGAGTATTTTAGATGCTTTGAACCCTATGGTAAGTTTCCATCAGTTTTCCGCATTTATTTTAGTATATTATATAGTACTCAATTACAGGTACCAGCAGAAGATTAGCTTGTGGTCCTTCGGGATCATGAGCACTATGTGGTGTTTCGGTTCTAGAAAATTGGGGCGCTACAGTACGCAAGTTCATATAGCAAGGTATCGAGTTCCCGTGTTGGAAAATCATGATTTCCAGCATAGAGTCATCTGACTCGTGATTTATTTGGGTAACTATCAAACTCATATCAATCAAGCTTTAAGTTTGATATAAGGAAAACATGCATCATGCTCACATTATTCTTTTCATTCGAGGTAATTCCTCCGTAGAGTATCATCATACCCCAACTTGCAAGTCATCAGTACTACATTAATTCTCAAAATTTCTTATGCAAATCATAGTATGAATACCAACAATATTCTCATACACCAACACATGCATAATGATTCCCAACACGTAATAGTTAAGAAACTTCATCATTTATAAAGTAGTACAATAGTGGATGTAAAACTCATGCTCTCAGTAGTTTACCAATAGTTTAATGTGGAGTGCATAAAACATCATCATGGAAATTAAAAGATTCACAACTCATGTTCATAACACCTTTCAAAATTCAAATCACATGTCCACCATTTCAACAATTAATACTTATAAGCAACCAACCCCATGATCTTTCAATATTCTTCTCAAAATCATATCACGATGCATGCTTTTTGTGTTAAAACAAAACCCCACTCATAATTGCATACATACTTAAGTAATTATTAAAATCTTGTTTAAATTAGTATCAAAATCATGACCATGAGATTAGGACAACCCCACATACCTTATTTTGTTAAGTAGAGAGAGAAATCTGAATCTTAATTTAGTCTTTTGGAGTTCTTGACCTTGAGGATGAACTTTGATCTCAAAAGAAGGAACTAGGATTTTGATTTGAGATAACATGAGTAGTTTTTGATGTATTTCCCCCAAAAAATGATTTAATTTCCTGTTTGGGCGAAATAGGGTGAAGGAAATGACCCATTTGCCCTTAAAAACGTGGAGATTATGTGCAAAAAAATACATGGGCTAGACTAGCCAAGGCGCCGCGGGCTTTGGAGCGCCGCTCTGGTCAAGGCACCGTGGCCTCCATCGCGGCTCACCCAGGTGTCAGACTAGGCAGAGTGCCGTAGGCATATCACCCCAAGATGTAGTTTTGGGGTACCAAACATGCCCTTACACTTGTCCAAAAATTTTAAAACTCACACGACATATACAATTGACTTCCCCGATCATGAATCAACTTAAAAATTCACTTCTCGAGGTCGAAAAGATCCAAAATAAAATCATCAAAGATTAGAAGCTCAAAATGTGAGTAAATCCTTTTCTTAACACTTAGAAAGAAAAACATCATTCAAGTTGTCAACTTGTTAAGCATTCTACAAAGTGATATCAAGTCGAGAAAATTATGGGACATTACAATATAAGTTCAACATAACTGAATTTTTAACTCAAACACTCTATTTATGTTAAAAAAAAAATATTTAATTTATGTCGAATAGTTTATTCAAAATCCATAGACTAAAAGATATCATAACTTAGATATCACAGACAAAAAATTATGGCTCTGCTATGATGGATTAAGAGTGTGATAGGGTGTTAGGAGGTATGAGGAAACAATCACTTTAAAATGTAGGAAACTTAGTTTTTTCTACTTTTAAAGAAAAGATATTTTTTAAATTTTTTTAAGAAATTAATTTTTTCAGATAAAGCAAAATATTGTTACCAAAAAATATGAAAATTTTTAAAAGAAAAATTAAAAATTATTTTCAATCATACCAAACACAGCTAAAGAACAAAAGATTCATTGAACTTCTGTATATTATTTATTACATTATATTGATGGATGTTTGAGCTACAAAAGTTGGTTAATCTCTGTGTTGGTCCATTATCACTTATTATGGCCTATGACCCAAATAAAATGAAGGAAAGTTTTCTCCATAAAGAGTGTGGTATATTCATGTCCACGTGTATTTACCAGAAATGTCAAAACACTTGGGCCCCATTTGGACGTAAAGATTTTTTTTTTACCTTTTTTTTAAAAAAAAACAATCTTCATTTCAAAATAGTATTTGATCATAAGAATTTCAAATATAACTTGAAGTTGTATTTGAAAAAAAAAAATCAAAATAACTCTAATTTCTACTTAAGCTCCAAGTTCACTTTTTTTGTAATTTTCATGGTCAAAAACCTACCTAATTTGTTATAAGATGCTTCATAACAGCATCAATCATCTCATTTGTATTGATCACTTTGAAGATGTACTGTTTGATATCAATTTTTCAGTTTGGTTTCCATTTTACAAAAACTCACTATTAATAAAAACAAAATTAAAGTTAGCTGCAAATATGTCGCTAAATTGCTAGCTAACATAATATTTTTGAACTCCATCACTGCTTCATTACTAAATAGGATTAGAAATAAATTTTACTTTTAGCTACGAAACTTGTCTCTTGAACAAATGAATTTAAAATGTTAACAAATTAAAATGGAATTTTTTGTATTTGAAAAATTTAAGTGATTTAAGAGAAGCAAGAAAATCTGGCCTTTCCAACAGTCTTCTAGTCAAATTAGTGTTTCAGCTGACGCCAAAAAGGTTGTATCAGATTGGTTGACAAATGAGTCCAAAGACACAACTTACAAAATCAAAAAACAAAAACAGTTGATGGATTCATCAACTATAATATTATTAGAAAGTAGAAAACACAAAGATGTTGCTCCTCGAAGAATGGAGGTTCAAAGTGCCTTCATTTTCGGAGGTGTTCATGTTTTGTGTATTGATAATATAAAAAAATAATTTGATATTAGAATTTAGAAAATAAAGTAGCCACCTCAAATAATCGGTTAAGTTACACTGTAAATGTTCTTTCTACAATATATAGCTTATAGGTATTTTTCAAAAAATTTATGCATTCTATTTTCTTTTTAGATTGTTCCACAAAAAAGGACCTTTTTCTAAATTTAAAATAAATTATATCAAACTTCTTATTTTACTCTTGATAAGAGCTTTTACAGTGATACAATGTTGTTTTTGAGGGCACAATTTGTATGTTTATTCACTAAACTTCAACATGCGTCCAAGATTTTTTCAAGAACAGTTATGAAGTTTTTCAACACCTTCAACACAAGTTCAATACGAACTATCAAAGAAGTGTGTTATATTAAAAGAAACAAGATGAAGCAGAAATAAAGCCAAGTCCACTGAATAAAAGTAGTATCCTTAAGGAATTAATTCTCCTTAAGTATCCGAGGTTGCGAAATTCTTCCTCCTAGAATAAAATGGCTTACAATCTGACAATAGCGGTACCTCAAACTATTGAATTCTTCAAACTCACTCAACGAGAAATGATCACATAGAGTTTTATAAGCACTAGAAATGTTTTTCAATGTAGAAATTTCATATTCAAACCTGTGGAGAAAATGCAGGTTTATATAGCCATGAAGTGCCCCTTCAAAAATGAGGCAATGGTTCATTAGAAAGGTGTATCATTTCGACATGGTCATGTCTGTCCATTCAAAATAGTATGTCTTTTGTAACAACCATCCAAACAGTCATCCTTTTTCCCAATACGGTGTGTCTTTCACTTGAAAAGTTGTGTCCCTTCAGCTTTTTCTGCATGCATTCTGCATGCACATTAATGGACTAAAAAGATTTCTGTTGGATTTTTGGACTAGTTTTTTCCAAGTTTCAATTAAACCTTATCTAAAAAATTAACCTCATCAATTCAAAGCTGAAGTCGAGCCGAGCGAGCAATGACGACGACGGTGTGAGGCACCTCTTGGTTCTTACCTCACTATTCACTTGAAGGAGTGTTTCTTAATAAGAATACCATAAACTTTCCACCAATGTGGGAGAGATAAACTTTCCTTTAGTGAGTACATTTTCCTTTTAAGTATGCTCACTTTTCCTCCAAAAATTTACCATCATTTTTTATTCACACCATTGATCCAACAATCCCCCGCATAAATGGTGAATGACTATTCTTTATAAAATTTTACGGACAAGTATGTGATCATCAAGCAAAAATTAATTGCATCTGAATAATTGAGTTTCCCTTTGAACTTTCCATAGTGAACATGCATCGGATGCACTCGACCAATCGGTAAATTTGATATATTTGAACTATTGAGATTTATGAACACCTAGACAACACATGTCACACAACCAGCTTTATCATTTATGGTTCCCACGGTTTTGTTCGTTCAACCATGAACACGTCCCAATTTCATGAGAGCTTATAGAATAGGCATTTACTAACATTCTCCTTGAAGCGACTTCCACTTCACCCTCACATAGGTGATTTCTAAACGTTAAATCCTATAGATTAAACTATTTGGTCACATCTGTCAAATTTAGATAATCATTAAAATATTTCACACCAAAAGTCTTATCCTTGTTTACTAAACACTGTCTACATCATGAGAATGGGTTGGGTATATTGACAATGTTGAACCTGCCAGACATAACTTTATTTGATCTCCTTGAACCTAACTCCTAGGGATCTCCAGTCTGCTAGGTAGATTTACTGCTATGCTGACTGGTCCTAGGCCGCAAAACCTATTTTCTTAGATGTTCTCTTAACTTCTTGACTAGATAGGCCTTTTGTAAGTAGATCCGACACATTATCCTTTGACTTCACATAGTCAACAGTGATAATTTCACTAGAGATAAGTTCTCTAACGGTATTATATCTTCGTATTATATGATGGGATTTATCGTTATACATCATGCTCCCTACCTTACATATCACCGCTTAGATATCATACTGTATATATACTGGTACCACTGGTTTGGGGTAATAAGAAATATCTTTCAAGAAATTCCTAAGTCAGTCTTCTTCTTCACCAGTTTTATCTAATGCGATAAACTTAGATTTTATTATGGAGTGCGCAATATATATTTGTTTGGATGATTTCCAAAAGACTGCTCCTCCATCTATAGTAAATACATATCCACTCATGGATTTTACTTCATTTGATCTACTTATCTAATTTGTATCACTATATCCTTAATTACTACAGAATATTTATTATGATGCAAAGCATAGTCTTGAGTGTATTTAAGATACCCCAAAACACTTTTCATTGCCATCCAATGAGTTTTATTAGGATTATTCGTGTACTGACTTAACTTATCAATAGAACATGCTATGTATGACCGTGTACAATTCATAATATATATCAAACATTCCAACACTCTTGCATAGTCCAACTGTGAGTCATTTTCACCTTCATTCTTTTGAAGTGCAAAGCTCACGTCCAATGAAGTCTTAACAATAACAAATTTCAAATACTTGGACTTGTCAAGTACCTTTTCGATGTAATGAGTCTTTGATAATTCCAATCCTTGTGGATTTCTATGGATTCTTATTCCTAAGATCATATCCGCAACTCCAAGTTCTTTCATATCAAACTTGCTCTCAAGCATTCGTTCTATAGCATTTATGTCAGAAATGACTCTACTATTGATTAACATATCATCCACATACAAAAAAATAATGACTTTGTGATTTGGAGTGTCTTTAATGTAAATACATTTATCATATTCATTTATCTTAAACCCGTTTGACAACATGGTTTGGTCAAACTTTGCATGCCACTGTTTAGGTACTTGTTTTAGTCCATAAAGTGACTTACCAAGTTTACACACCTTCTTTTCTTTACCTTTAACCACAAAACCCTCAGGTTGTTCCATCTAATTTTTTTTTCTCTAATTCTGATTTAGAAATGTTGTTTTTACATCCATTTAATGGATTTTAAGATCATATACCGCCTCCAAGGAAATTAATATCTGAATTGATGTTATCCTCATTGTAGGTGAGTATATGTCAAAGTAAACAAGGCCTTCCTCCTATTTAAAGCCTTTTTACTACAAGTCTTGCCTTGTATTTGCCAAAAGTATCATCCACTTTCATTTTTCTTTTAAAGTTTCATTTAGAACCTAAAAGTTTATTTCCTGGAGGAAGATCAACCAACTCTCACATATGGTTGCTTAAGATTGAATCAATCTCACTATTGACTGCCTCTTTTCAAGGATGAGTGTGAAGACTGATGTTGGGTGTATTTACATGCCTAAACACCATAATTTACCCATATTTTAGGCTAAGTTTGGAGGATAAAATATATAATTCCTACATTGTTAGTCCTTTTTCCTGTAAGTGAGCTAACCTATGTGATTAGTATGTTTTCAAGTATTAATGATGAAGGTTTCAGCACTTTGGGGACCTTTGGGCAGCAAAGGAAACTTCACGTAAGAAGGAAGACAGCTTTTGAAAGCTTGAGGACTAAATATGATGCATGGAGAACCTGTCCCAGGTAAAATCAGTATTTCTTAATACTTAGGGGTGCAGCAGTAACCTAGTAGGACTAGGACAAAGATGTTATAGAAACCTTATTTGCTGAATTTTTCAGCATTGTTTTTCATTCTATTCGAATTATTCACTCAATCACTACTCATTCGACTTTTGCTCCTAATTCACGTTACAGTTTCTGTAACTTGAGACAGAGAAAAATGCTACAAGAACAGCTAGAGAGGAAATCATGTTATTCTCATTGTGTCGCCAATATATACCCATCGTGAGATTGTTATCATTTTGGTATGATGATGATGTCTTCGTTGCTTTCCTTTACAATCATGAGTAGCTAAAATTCTCTGTTAGGGTTATGGAAGCCTTGTGAGATACTATCTATTACTATGAGTTTGTGAATTCTTGATGCGTATGCTACTTATATCATTGCTCTCTTCATTTTAATTAAATTCTTGTGGTTGCAAATCATATAGAATACACCATTATAGCATTAACTTGTTCGAGAGAAAAGTTACATGTTCGGAAAAGAGAGTGTGACAAGGAAATAGGGCTACCAACCCCTGTTTACACGTTAATGCCTTAACCAGATTAACCTCTTGGAGAGTTTGTACCATTAGTTATACACTTTAAGCTTGAGAGAGTTAAAGTGAAATACACCTGGATGGTCGAGAGACACTAGGATTTACCATTAGAATACGAATCTCTATAAGTGCATGCATGTCTGAATTCCGCATAACTTATAGTTAATAGATACGTAGAACTCATAAGGTGGACATAACCCTAACTTACTATTCTTTGTAATTCAATCTTACTAAACAAAGCATTCATTCGTTACTTTGATATTCTTAATTTTCGCTATAATCAAATCCCCCCTTTTCCGTAGAATTTTCGACCAACAGTCTGCTAAAAATTACAACACTTAGTGATCGAGTATTCCCTATGAGATTCAACACCCAACCTTGTTGGGTTTTATATTTGACAGCGACCGCTTACACTTTTACGAGAGCTGTAGTTTGGGCGTTATCAAATTTTGGCGCCGTTGTCGGGGAATACGATTGTCAACTATGTTTGTGATAGTTACTAGACCCTTTGGTAAAAAATTCTCAGATTTTACTTTTAGTTATTGTTTTGGGCAACAAATCCTGATGATGAGGACTTGGGTGATGATGAGCTACTGAATCCTAGGCGTACTGATGAGGTGGTGGTACCTATGCATAGGAGAGATCGTCAAGCTAGATTAAAGCCTGAACGCCGAGCTGTGCAAATTCCTTTTAATGATGATGATGTCAATATGGATGGAGCTGGTGCCACAGGGGCTATTATTCCTCCGCCCTTAGGACCTGGAGCCAAGTTCAATATCACTAGCACCATGATTCAATTATTACAGCTCAAGGGGTTATTTGGTGGACTTGCAGGTGATGATCTGAATATGCATCTGATTAATTTTATCTCTACATGCAAGTCATTTGACAATCCAGGAGTTGGACAGAATGCAATTCGGCTGCGCTTATTTCCATTATCTCTATCTGGGCGGGCAACTCTATGGTTGAACGGGCTAACTCTTGATTCTATTATATAATCATTTCAATACTACATCATCATACCAAATCCCTTCACAATTCAACATAATCCAACCATGCACAAGAATAATCCAACATCATTTCCAATCATCTTTCAACAACAATAAAATAACATACTTCTTATGCTCACATGCATATATATATATACATATCCATATAAATAGCACCAACATAATTTACATACTTACCATAAAATGGCCCTTTTGATTTCGAAGTCATGTTGGCACAAATAAGGGGTGCTTCTCGAAGCCCTTGAGACGGTGAACACAACTACGAAATCAATTTAGATTTTCTACGGTTGAATCACAAGATAATTGGAGTTGAACTTAGGCTAGGGTTTCTTATTCTTCAATAATTTGGATGATAAATGATGGATATGAGGCTAAGTATATGTATATAATGACCAATTTTCGTCCATGAGGTGATGGAAAATGACCATATTGCCCTTAAAATTTAAGTAAATCCGAATCTGTCCGTGGTGGACTGTTTTGATAGGCTAAAGTAAATCGACCATAACTCTTGGCTACGATATCGGATTTGGCTGAAATTAGTATCGTTGGAAAAATAATTCAAAGGGCTTTTATTTCATATAAAGTAGGCTACCCTGTTCGTCCTGTACAAGGAGTTATTATCGTTTGAAGTTGATCCTAAAAATCTGTTTTGAAAGGCTGAAGTAAAACGAGTATAACTCCTTACTCAGATGTTGGATTTGGATGAAACCAATTGCATTGAAAAGAAGACTTAAAGTTCTTTCTTTTAATAGGTCCCAGATATCCCAGTTCATTATATTAAGGGAGTTATGATCATTCAAAGTCGACCAAAAAATCTGTTTGGCTGCAGTACTTTTGTGTGCAGAAAATTTCTGCACATTTACTGTTCATTGCGTCCACCGTTTTCAAGTTTTGAACATGCTCGCTTATAGCTGATACTCATCTGTTTTCAGAAATCTTTATATCATTGGAAAGCTAACTCGATTAACTTCGTATAGAAACTTCGACGAGCAAATTCCGGTATAAATAAAGTTGATTCCTATACACATATAATCAAACTATACACTTGAAACCATCTCACAATAATCAATACTCATACTTAAACTCATATATACCTAACTTATGATCAATACATATACTCCAACACATATAACCATGGCTAATGCACGTAATTAAGTACGAGGTGTTACACCAATCTTGTCATAATTAAACTTTTTTCCCTTGAGTTTCTTCTTAGTTTGATTGCTTTTTTGTCCTACTTTCTTTTATTTTTTCGAATTATTGTGGTCGTCTTCTACAATGTTTGCTTCACTTATTGCAGAATTTTCTTTCGACCTTCTTTCTATGGCTTTGTTGTCTTCTTCAATGCACAGCCTTACTATGAGATCTTTGATTGTCATCTCCTTTCGTTTATGTTTTAAGTAACTCTTGAGGTCCTTTCACATAGATGGCAACTTCTCTATTATTGAAGCAACTTGAAATGCCTCATTCACAACCAAACCTACAATAAAGTTTATGTGAATATTAAGAACATTTTTAACATGTTCAAATAATGTATTCACCAAATTTATACCTTCCGCAAGGACATCATGGATGATAACTTATAGTTCCTGTACTTGAGATACAATATACTTGTTGTCAATCATTTTATACTCAAGGAATCTTGAAAAAAAAAAGAACTTCTTGGTTCCAGCATCCTCAGTCTTGTATTTTCTTTCCATCGCATCCCACAAGTCTTTTGACATCTTCATTCCACTATACACGTTGTATAGGTCATCTTAGAGGCCACTTAGAATGTAATTCCTGCATAGGAAATCATAATGTTTTCACGCCTCCATAATAGCAAATCGCTCCTGGCCCGAAGTTTCTTCGAGCAATTCTGAAGCTTCTTCAGATGTAAACCTTTGAAGACACAAGGTTGTAAGGTAGAAGAACATCTTCTGTTGCCACCTTTTAAAATCAACACTCGTGAATTTTTTGGATTTCTCCACTGGTACCATCACCTAAGGAACACTCGTACAACTAGCTGTAGCAATATTCATTGCTGCCACACTTGTCCCAGCATTATTAACATGACTATCATTACTCATTTTTTCTGTCACAAAAAGACAATCAACTTTAGTATATCAAAATACTAATTTATAAGTTTGTAACAACTTTAAACACTACTTGTTTCTAGTTTAACGATAAAGTTTTTATTTTTCCAATTGTCAACTGAATGATCTTTAACTTGTGATGAAATTTTTATATCTTCAAATCACTTTTTAAGTTCAAATAGAGTAGAAATCATAAATCTTTAATCTATATAAACCAAACAATACAGATTCTGAAAGTTAATTCCTTAAGATTGTTGTTTTTGGGTACACAATCTATATGTTAATTCACTAAACTTCAACACACTTCCAAGATTTTTTTCAACAGTTATGAAGTTTTTCAACACCTTCAACATAAGTTCAATACGAACTATCAAAGAAGTGTGTTATATTTAAAGAAGCAAGATGAAGTAGAAATAAAGCTAAGTTCTTTGAATTCACAGAGTGTCCTTAAGGAATTAATCCCCTCAAGTACCCGAGGTTGTGAAATTCTTCCTCCCAAGATAAAATGGATTACAGTCCGATAGTAGGGGTACCTCAAACTATCAAATTCTTCGAACACACTCAACGGAAGTTAATCACACAAAGTTTTAGAAGCAAGAGAAATATTTTTCATTGCAGAAATTTCATATACAAACCTGTGGAAAAATTGCAGGTTTATATAGTCATGAAGCGCCCCTACGAAAAGGAGGCAATGGGTCATTGGAAAGGTGTATCATTTCGAAATAGTCATGTTTGTCCATTTGAAACAGTATGTCTTTTCCAAACATTCACAACCATTCAAACAATCATCCCTTTTCTCAATACGGTGTGTCTTTTACTTGAAGAGTTGTGTCCCTTTAGCATTTTCTACATGCACATTAATGGACTAAACAAATTTCTGTTGGATTTTTGGACTGTTTTTTCCTAAGTTTCAATTAAACTTTGTCTAAAAAATTAATCTCATCAATCCAAAGACGAAGTCGAGCGAGCGACGACAACGACGCGAGGTACCTCTTGGTTCTTGCCTCACTATCCACTTAAAGGAGTGTTTCTTAATAAGAACACCATAAAGTTGCTTTCTTCCACCAATGTGGGAGAAATAGACTTTCGTTTAGAGATTACATTTTCCTTTTAAGTGTGCAAACTTTTCCTCCAAGAATTTGTATCCATTTTCCATTCACATCATTGAACCCAACATACAAATAGTATGCCATTTTAAAGATAATAAATATTAATTAATTAATAATTATATAAATATCATAGAATGTCTATAACACTATAGAAGTTTTATAAATCTCAAATTTTATGCACAGTCAAATACTTCCTTCATTTTATTTTACTTGACCTATGTTGACTTGACACCCCTCTAGAAAATATTTATTAGGGATTTATTTTAAGTAACTAACCATATTAATTATGTGTTTGAAATTCAAATTTACCTACTAATATTTTATGTAATCATTTAGTAATAAAGATTGTATTGGAATAAATTGATAAAATTTTCTTAATTTCAATTTGAATAAGTAAATTAAAATAATTATTACTAATAAATGGATCAAATAAAATAAAACGGTAGGAGTAATTCCAAGCAAATAAAAAGGGAACAAAACTTTTTCCCCCATATAGTCCTCAACTTTGATTAAAAAATTAAACCCCCCCTCAACATTGAACAATAATCATATTCCTCGTTTATCCCATGCAATGTCTATTTGTCCTTATAATTTTAATTCTATATTTATATAATATCTTTTTATATTATATGTAATGAATATTTTTTTAACATGGATATTTGTAGCATTTATTTAAGTTTATTAACTTTATAAGTATATTAATACTTTTTATAAATTTATCACAAAATCCAATGTTATTTTTTAAGATCGTTGTTTTAGTATTATATGTATTAAAGAGTCATTTGGTGTGAGGTATAATTATAATAATTCAGAGATCAAGTTCATGATTATTTATTCTGCATTTAATAAGATGTATAAGGTAGTCTCAAAATTATTTGTCGCGCCATTTATACCACAGTGATGAGATAAGTTATCACATATACATGTTAATACAACTTATTTTATAATTACTAATCCCGAAATAACTTATTTCCAAACAACCCACCTCTAAGTATGCATATGTACATATGTATGTACATGCATGTGTGTATATTTTCGTGTTTTATCACTCTCTTACTAAATTCATTTCGTATTACTTAAAATTTTGTTGATATAACACAATCTTTAAGAAAATTTTACTTAGAGGTATATTTTACTAAATTAACCTTATTAATGATAATTTGAAACTTTAAATTTGTCTATACTGTTATTTTATATAGTTATTTAACACTAAAGGTTAGAAAAAAAAAACATAATACAATTATCTTGATTCCACAAATTGAACAGATAAATTAAAACATTTATTTTTAGTATGAGGATCAAGTGATAAGAAACGATATTATCTGTTGTATATATCAGTAAATAAGTTGTGATTTCCATTAATAGAGTATTACATATTTTATAATTTATATAAATAAATATAATCTTTAAAATTTGACCTTATTTTTATTCGAGAAAAACATCTGGTATCCCCGAACTATGACCAAATTTGCTACGACACGCGTCAACTTCACGGGGGTCCTATTACCCCTTACACTAAATTTTAGTATATTTTTATCAATCTTTTTGGCTAACGTGATGCCTTTTGTCAATCATTTTAGATGGCGTGACACCTTTGATATGGACTCCATTTTATGTAATAAAGGTGCTACATTAGCACAAAAAAATGACAAAAATATGCTAAATCTGAGTTCAAGGGATAATAGGGCCCCCTGTGAAGTTGGAATATGTCGTAACAATTTTGACCATAGTTCGGAGTGGTACTAGAGGCTTATCTCTTTCATTTATTATTTGTATTTTCTGCATTGAAATATGTTTATAAAATTAGTAGTACTTATTATTTTCACTTGTAAAATAAATATTATAGTTTTGATTATTATTAATAAAATTAATTTTCTTATTATGCTAATTTACTTTATAAAGATCATCATTAGCTTATATATTTCTTACTTATTTTTTCTAGAAGATAATGTTTATCTTTTTATGAAAATTTTGTTATATGAATAATGTTTATGTTTTTATGAAAAATTTGTTATATGAATTTTTTTTTAAAATGAAAAAATATGATGATTTTAAAGAAGTTAAAAAAAGAATAAAAAAATTGATGATAAAGGGTAAAATAGAAATTTTAGAAAATCAATTAAGATAAAGAGGAAATGTGATTATTATTGAAAAGGAAATTTAATTTTTAAGATAAATTTGCGGAGGAAAAATAATTTTTACGCTGTAGTTTTTATTGTTCCCCCAAATGTGGAAGCCCAAGTTCCACAATTTCCACAATTCTCTTGCCCAATAAACATAGATGTAATTGGTTCAGGACAACCAAACCTTTCTCAAGTCACAAGTCATCAACAACTTTCCTCCCACCATGATAATTTTCAATCAACCAATCCTATCACAACATGTGTAAATTCTCACTAAAGCACAAAGCTGCACCAATCCTTCTTCAACTAGTGTAACAACTCACTTTAGCTCAAGTCTATTCACCACCATTTTTCAAATACTTGTGATAACAACTTGTACACATATAAATACAAAACTTATACTAATACTATATACTTAATAAAGTCAAGAACTTAATTCCCATTTGATAAAAGAATAATTATTTGATTAATATGGCACCCCATTAATTAGTCACTAAAACAGCAATTGATATTTAATGGGGTTTGAAGAACAGATGGCTTCATGTTAGAGGAGTTATGTGGGGGTGCATTTGGGAAACAGGCAAACAGCAGCAATATTATCACATTATTGGACCAACTATAATCAGACAAACAACTGTATATAGCCTTTTGGGTTATGGTAAAATCAATTAAAGACAACGCATCACCTTCTTTCTCAATTTCTTTTTCTTTTTTAAAATCACTCTCTTTTGTCAAGTCTCATGTCAATTTCAAACAGCTTCAACGTATTTAAAATTTTAAATTAATATATAACAATAATATTTATCCAACTAATAAATTGGTTAACAAAAAAAATATTATATACTTTTTAGTGCAAAATATTTTATTTAAATAAAAATTATTCAATTTACATGAACTCATATAATCATATTATATAATGATGATAGGAGCTGATTTTCACACTTCTTTTTTCTTCTTGGCATCAACTTCCCTTTTCCCGCTTTTATATAGAGCTTCCTACCAATAGATTGCTCTTTACTTTTAGGGTCGTTTGGTGTAAGGTACAAAAATAAATAATTTCGGGATAAATTTTTAATACATATTTGGTTGGCAATATTTAGGGTACTTTATTTCGGAAATAATAAATAGTAACAGAATAAGTTATCCACCCATTTGATGGAATAACAATCTCATCATTATTTATTCTTGAAATAAAATTAAAAAAGAACAAAATCGCCCTCCAAATTCTTAAATTATCACTTTATTATATATATAATTGATATACTTAAAAGTCATAGTGGTATGTGTGTATATATACTGTAGTGTGAAAATTAACCCCTCATGTGCCAAAACATCATTTAATTAGAAAAAAGAAATCATTTGCCCCACCCCCACCCCAACCCCGAACTTGTCTGCTTAATTTACTTTATCACTTAAACTTAAAAGAAGAAAGTAGAAAGAAAAAATAAATAAAAATATAAAACTTTAAATAATTATAAAATTAAGGGGCTATTTGGCAAAAAAAAAGAGTTTAAAACGTTTTTAACATTGTTCACGTGCTCAATGCGCGTGAATCACACGCATTGTTCACGTGCTCAATGCGCGTGAATCACACACAGTGTGTCAAGTGGCAGATATATGCCTTTAAAATACGAAAAAAAAAAGTCTGGAGGGTAATAGGACCCCTGCAAAGTTCAGTATGCTCAATTGATAATTCTGTCAAACTTCAGATATTTTCATGGGTACTATCCCTAAATGAATTGTTGGAATTTGACGCAAAGATTAAGGAAAAAACATTAAAGACATAAATTTAACACAACTTTTTATTTTTACCCCCAAAAAGAAAAAATTAACCTTGTAATACGTTTTTAAAAGTTAATTGGTCGTCAAATCATAAGGGTAAATTTGGATAAAAAAATTTAATTATTCACTTATTTTGAAATACCAATAAATACCCCAACAATTCACTTATTTCGAAATGGAGGGAGTACTGTACTGTATATTATAATACTATATCATACAATATTATACATTATAAAATCATGACAAACACCGTCCAAACAAAATGTAAGTGTACTCATTCATCTCTAATTAGTTGGTATTCCACAATTAAAATGTTTAAAAGAGACCAAGAATTATTTGAATAATTACTATTATAATTCAGACGATTAAATATCTCTCTTAAAATAATTGTGTAATACTTAGCTTTTAAAGATGATAATGTAAAATATAGATGGAAGGTACTAGTAATATTATTTTCTTAGTTTGGAAGGAATACGGTTTGCTGGACTTTCCTCGAAAAAGAAATAATATGTTATCAATCCGTACAATGGAGAGGGGTAAATTAATTAATATGAGATTGTTATAATTGTAACCAATCACGAACTTGCTGTTTGCTACTCCTTTAATTATCAAATTCTCAGTAGTGTTTCTTAACTAGCTTCGGGCCATATGTCTAGCCATAATCTCTAATAACGACTGCCCAATAAATTCTACAACAATGAAGGGAAACCAAGGTCACCATTCATTCTCTGCTCGAGATACTCGATCAACGAAACCTTGCTTTTCCTCAATCTTTGGTGCCATGTCATCATTGAACTCCATCTTAATACCAGATGCCCCCTGAGTACAGTCACGTGTATGGTTGTTTTTTCACCAATACAAACTTAACACCTGCTATATATGTCAAATAAGTAGTACTAACAAATAAGAGGAGTGGTGCAAAAGTGACGAGGAAATTTTTCTCATGCTCATCGCCACATGAAATTCATTATCAGAACCCATCACCCTTTCATTTCTTTTATATATACTACCTTTTGTTTTGGTTGGGTAAGGCAAAAGGGTAGGAGAAAAAGATTGAAAATGATGATTCTATCAAAAAAATAAAAAGTTGAAAGTCATTCCAACCGGTATGAATTCTTGATCAGCCGTTATTATCGAGTTGCTATCTCCATCTCGAAATATTTATCGTAATTTTGTAAAATAATTATATCATATTGTTTATTAAATATAAAAATTTAGGATAAAATTAACTTTTTTTTATTCTTAATAATAAATGTTGTTGAAGACTACAATTATCTTAATATAGTAGTCAAAATTCCTTCCTAATTAATGTTTTTTAAATAAAAAGATTTGTGAAAGAGAAACACAACTAAGAGCGATCATCGGTGATTTTTGTTAACACGAAAATCAAATTAAAAATAATTCAAATCCGTTGATTTGGTGGTTGTTACTTTTGCTCAGTTCTTTTTTGTTTGTCAAGAAACTTGATTTCTCTCTGTTATTTTTTAAATTGTGAAAAAAGTGTCTTAAAATTTAGAAATTTAATCAAGTGAATAAAGTTAATAGATATACAGAAAAATAAAAAAAGTAGATATAAAAAGGAGTCAAAACTCGTCTTATTGAAAATAGAGGAAAAAATCTTTCGTTAGAAGTAAGGAAAAACATTCCTTGAAAAAAAAGAAAAGAAAGAGGATTGAAATCTATACATTGATTTCTAATCTTTTTGAATCGTATACATCAAAAGGTGATGTTGATTACTAAGGATATAATTTTACCTTGATCAACCGACTTTATTGAAAGAAACTTTTATACTTAATTTTCAATATAAATAAATTCAAATTCATAATTTTCTTTTAATCAAACCGTGAACTCCCTTTAGGTATGATACAATTTAATAATAATTGATCTTATTGATATTGAAGGGGTTACAGCTGTATATATAGAGAACTGAAGAATAACTAATTACAGAATAACCCAGATGTATTTAATAATTATATATGTAGTCTATTATCCCCCCGCAAGCTGATCAGCGGTAACGAGGGGCAGCTTGGAGCAGAGATACTGAAAAGGCTGTAACGGAAGAGGCTTGGTGAGAATATCAGCAAGCTGGTCAGTAGATGGGACATAGTGCGTGGCCATCGTTCCTGCAAGTACCTCATCGCGAACAAAGTGACAGTCGGACCCAACATGCTTCATACGATCATGAAGGACTGGATTTTTGGTAACACAAATAGTGGACTGATTGTCACAATAAATCTGTGGTTTTGTCGGGGGAATGCCAAGTGCATCTGTAAGGTATCGTAACCACATGGCTTCAGCAACACCCGCAGCCATGGCACGATATTCTGCTTCTGTGGAGGAACGGGACACTCGCGTTTGCTTCTTGGTGCACCAGGAAATCAGATTCGGTCCCATCATAACAATATATCCAGTAGTGGACTTCCGATCATCTTTGTCGTTAGCCCAATCCGAATCAGAAAAAACAGATATATCAAACGAGCCCTTTTGAAATAAAATACCACATTGAAGAGTACCTTTAAGATAGCGCAGAATGCGTTTCAAGGCCTGAAAGTGTTGTTCTATGGGAGCATGCATTGATTGCGAGACTCGATTGACTGCATATTGGATGTCCGGACGAGTAACAGCAAGATAATGAAGTCCACCGACGAGGCTCCGATATAGTGTAGGATCGGCAAAGGGAGTATTCGGCCCTGGGGATTGGCGGACTGCCATGGGAGTGACCGCGGGTTCGCAGTCTGTCATGCCAGCTCGATTTAGAAGTTCAAGGGTATATTTTGTCTGATGCATCAATATGGTTCCCGATTTGCGGATGAGTTCGAGGCCAAGAAAGAACTCCAGAGGACCGAGGTCCTTAAGTTTGAAGTCACGATGCATAGCCTCAGTAATTTCAGTGATGAGTGATGACGAGCTGCCTGTAATAACAATATCATCCACATAGATAAGAATGATGACTGTCCCTCGAGAACAGTGAAGGGTGAAGAGGCTGTTGTCATGATGGTAGGTGCGAAAACCAAGACCCTGCAGAAAAGTAGAGAGGCGTGTGTACCAGGCACGTGGGGCCTGTTTCAGGCCATACAGTGATTTGCGAAGCTTGCAAACATAGTGAGGACGGTTGGGATTAATATATCCCGGTGGCTGAACCATATAGATGTCTTCCTCAAGATGACCATGAAGAAAGGCATTGCTGACGTCTAACTGATGAAGCGGCCAATCATAGTGAAGAGCAAGAGACAAGACCAGACGAATAGTCTGTTGCTTAACAACAGGGCTGAAGGTCTCCTTATAATCCACACCATACTCCTGATGATACCCTTTTGCAACCAGACGTGCTTTATAGCGAGAAAGAGATCCATCTGAATTTCGTTTGATGCGAAACACCCATTTGCACCCAATAGACTTTCGGTTACTAGGCAGAGGTACCAAATCCCATGTACGTTGTTCATTCAGAGCCTGAAATTCCTCATCCATAGCTTGGCACCAGAAACTATTTTTGGAGGCTTGGTTGTAGGTACTAGGCTCAGTTATGGGATGTGCATCAAAGGGTATTTGAGTGTGGTAGACTTTGGGTTTGAAGGTACCGGCCTTGGATCGGGTTGTCATAGGGTGAGTGTTGAGTGGAGGGTGATTAGGAAGGGGTGGTGGAGTTGTATGATGGGTGGACGGAGGTTGGGTGGGGCTGCCGTGGGAGCTGGGATGTGCAGCGGTGGATGGGGTGGCTGTATGTGTGTTAGGAGCATGAAGTAGGGAAGTGGTGGGTTGTGTGGCAGTCGGCTGGGTGTTCGGGTGGGAGGTTTGGGGGTTCGGGTGGGTGGGTGGTTGGTACGAGTGGGTAGTGGTGTAGTGGGGTACCGGGTTAGGTGCCGAGTGAGCCGGAGCATGAGCGTGTGAAAAGGACGGAAATAATGGCACAATGCCAAGTGGATTGGGGGAGTATGGAGTAGAGGAAAGACTTGTGTAAGGAAATTGTTCCTCCACAAAACGAACATGACGGAAAACATATGTTTTCTGAGATACAGGATCGAAACATTTGTAACCTTTGATAGTGGGATGATAGCCTAGAAAGACACAAGGGGTGGACCGAGGTTGAAGTTTATGTTGAGTGTGTGGACGCAACCAGGGATAAACCAGACACCCAAACGGGCGGAGATGGATGTAGTCGGGTGGATGATTGTAGAGACGGGCATATGGAGTAGAGTTGGAGAGAGTGTGAGTAGGCATGCGATTTATGAGGTAGTTGGCAGTAGCAAGGGCATCAACCCAAAAGGAAACGGGTAAGGTGGAATCATGGAGGAGCGCAACAACTGTTTCTATTAGGTGACGGTGTTTGCGCTCAGCAACGCCATTTTGTTCAGGGGTATATGGACATGAAGTGTGATGAAGAGCCCCTAGACTTTGAAGAAAAACACCAAATGCATTGTTGACAAATTCTTTGCCATTGTCACTTCGAAAAATTTTGATTTTGGCATTAAATTGATTTTGAACCATTCGGTCAAAGTTGACGAAAACAGTATAAGCTTCGGATTTAAATTTCAGAGGATAAAGCCAAGTGAATTTACTGTAATCATCAACAAAACAGATATAATAACGAAAACCTTGAACAGAAGGAACTGAGGTTGGACCCCAAACATCAGAATGAATTAAATGAAATGGCGCAGTGGCCTTGTGTTCAGACAGTGAGAAAGGTAAACGACAAGATTTAGACACTGAACAGGACTCGCAATGTAATTTCTCTGAAAAATTAAAACCTAAGGAAGATAAAATGGATTTGGTGATGGCGGATGATGGGTGCCCAAGCCGGCGATGCCAGGTGGACGAGAGAATGGCTTGACTCACAACAGACGGAGACCTGGATGGAAGAGTGTATAGCCCATGCTCACAGCGGCCCGTGTACCGCACCCGGTTCGTGGTATTGTCCACTATCTGGAAATTGGTGTCATTAAAAATGAGGGTGCAGTTATTATCTTTAGTAAAGCGATAAATAGATAAAAGATTGGATGTGAGGGAAGGGACGTGGTGAAGGGTTGAGAGATGAAATTTACCATTTGGGGTATAGACATACCCAGAGCCGGTGTTTGTGATGGGAAGGGATTGACCATTGCCTACTGTAATAGTTTCTGAGCCATGATACGGATGAGGAGCTTGAAGTTGTGAATAATCCGACGTCACATGGGTGTTAGTACCTGTGTCTAGATACCAATCGCCAGATTGAGCGTTTGTGGACGCATGCATCGCCCTTGATCCGCCAGACTGGCTATTTACATTCTGCGAGTCATCATAACGATACCAGCAATTGGCTGCAGAATGGCCCCGTTTAGCATAAATTTGGCACGTCGAAAGATCTCGTGTGGGCCCCCGCTGGTTTCCTCATCCCTGTCCGCGGCCTGACTGGAAGCCGTCCCTCGGTGGAGGCCCGCCTCTGCCTTGCTGCCCGGCGTTCCGACGGTCACCGCCGCCGCTGCCTCGCCCTTGGTTACGGCGATCGTCACCGCGACCCCTGGCCGAGCCCCCGCTGCCAGCCGAGTAGAGAGCCGTGACGCCAGGGGTGGAACTGGCTTCTCCGAGCAGTAATTTGTGTTCCATGTCTAGATTCAATTCTTCTGCATTAAGCCATCCAGACAGTTGATTCAGAGTGATTTCGACAGGTGAGAGGCGAATATGCTGTTTGAGAGAGGAATAGCCAGACGGAAGACCACGTAGCACGGCATTCATCACGTCTCGTTCAGGAATAATCTCGTTCACAGCATCTAGGTCAGACAGAATAGAGGCCACATCATCAAGGTATTGAGTCATCGTCTTCGTTCCCTTCCGAAGAGTATGCAATCTGTCACGCAACTGAAAAATATGAGCCGTGGACACAGAGTTGTACCTTGTGGCTAGTGCGTCCCAAAGTGAAACCGATGTGAGAAAACCCCGGGCGTGTTTGTGCACAGAGGGGCTAATAACTGCGAGAAGACAGGCTCGGATCTGAGTGTCTACAATCATCCACGGAAGGTAGTCGGGATTTGGGAGCATGACGCCGTCCTCCTCGGCTGTCTCGGGCGGCGGCTTCTCCGCACCGTCAATCCATCCGAGCAGCAAGTTGGCTGCGAGGGCTGTGCGGACGTTAAGTGCCCAGGCCGGGTAGTTGTTGTCAGATAATTTTTCGGGGATGAGATTGTGGAGATTCCTGAGCAGTAATTTTACTCCAGACGGTAAATTTGACAGAGGATCAACAACCTTGTCCATGGCGCCGACCTACGGCGGAGGAGGGAGGCCGTGCGGCGTGGTGTAGATGGTGGCGGCGGCGCACACACGTCGGAAAAGAGGAGAGATTAGGGTTTGGGCGGAAGAAGAAACCCTAGCTTTGATATCATGATACAATTTAATAATAATTGATCTTATTGATATTGAAAGGGTTACAACTGTATATATAGAGAACTGAAGAATAACTAATTACAGAATAACCCAGATGTATTTAATAATTATATATGTAGTCTATTAAGGTACAACATCTAAGATTTCTAATTTATGAAATTTGGCGTTGATATTATGTGCAAGTAAATGTTAGAATATTCTAATAATATTCTATAGAATAAAGGATGACCCCAGTGATGAATTTTAGAATTTTTTATATTTTAACCATTTTGTTCATCTCCGTTGTTGTTTTAAATCACTATGAGTTATAGAAATGGTTGGCATGATCCTCGATAAGTTCGAAAGTAATTTCTATGAGTTTGTGGGTTTGAATATCCTTTAACGTGATCAGTTTAATTTTGAGATCCGAGTTTCAGATGGTGATTATGACAGTTCTATAAGAACTGAAATATCAATTTTTGATTAGTAGTGTAATTAGTTTGGGTCCCGAGTAATTGTTTTGCATTTTGATCCTTTTGACGAAAACTGATGAAATAGCCTTAAAGGGATCCCAGGAGGTAATTCGTTGTAAACAATATCTTTTTAAACATCTAATGGTTATATTGAGTTTGAAACATCGAAATTAGTCTAGTATCACTATTGATTTATTTTTGTGGGATCGCAAAATAATTTTGAGGATCCGTTCATAGAGTTTTTTGACTTAGAGTTCCTGAAGTTGTTGTTTTCTGGGGCATATCTCCTCCGTTCATTACGTTTACGGTCCTAGAATCGCATTCACGATAAGGAAATTTCTTGAGTATCGTGATCGCGGGTGGTAGAGTACATTCACGATGAAAAATAAATCTGGGTCGGGGTCGGGTCACGTTTACTCTTTGCGATCATGACCGGAGGCTCGTGTTCGCAAAGAATTGAGTTATTTCTTCTCTATATTCACGGCCGTAGGCTCACGTTCACAAAAATCTGGGTCAGTTTCCCTTGTAATCACGACCATAGTGCTCGCATTCATGCAGGCCATTGACCTTGACTGAATATTAATTCTATTTTTGGCCCCAATTCGTATTTTCTTCATATCTGGAGATTAGGACCCCAATTTAGGGTGATTTTAAAGTTTTTTTTTTTTGAGATTTCTTCTGTGGGTACGTTTTGAAATCTTGTATTCATCATTTTTCGTTGATTTCACCTTCAAAATAACTCGAAATCCTTTATTCTAAACACGATTTTGAGGGTTTTCCAGGTAAATTGTAAAATTTGTCTTTTATTCAATTTGAAGTTTGATTATACCTCATTTTTTGCATGATTTGTCAGTTATTGACTCGTATTGAGAAGGATAACTTGTTTATAAAATAAAATTTCTATTTTTATCCTTATATTTTCGAAAATATTTTTGAAGTAAATTTTGGATCCCGAATAAACATAGTTTGTAGGGTATTATTGGATTCCTTTTGACTTGTAGATGTCATATTTGATTAGATTGAACACATTTTGTGTTGTTTCGAGGGAGTAGAGCTTCTACTTGATGCCTTTGACTGAGTTTTGACTTGCGAATCTTTTTTAAAAGTCAAGTTGAGATGTAACTTGACTTTCTTTGAAGTGTTTATGTGTTGTATGATTGTATTTTTGTGCATCGATTAGGATTGGGGGACCTACTTAGGTAAAATAGAGAGCATCTTCACGGGTACTAGAGTCTTTGATGGATTGTAGTTATATAGTTGCTTATCCTAGTTAGTCTTTTTTTCTTGTGAATACCCTTAGAGTAAATTGGAAATAGTTAACACTTGGTCTTAAATACAGTTAGTGATTTTTCTATTTAAGAACTTGAATTGTGTTTAGTAGATGTTGATGAAACGATCGGGGTTTAGAGACCTATAGGTGATAACTATGTTATTATTTTCTTTTGACAGAATTATTGAGTGTTTGTAATACTTTGAGTATGAATAGACTTGTAATGGTTGATAAAATTATCGGGGTTTAGTATCTCTTATTAGAGCATGTTATTAACTAGCGTAAATTTTCTTTTAGTAATTTTGCCTGATGATGTTATCGTTGAAACAGATAGGACTTATTGTAAGGAAATAACCTGGGTTTGGATAAAGTTCACGATATATTATTGTTTAAATTTGTTTATTATTCCGTGTTGTCCAAGTATGGGCTTATGTGAACATTATTATTGACTTGAGAGTTTATCTATCATGGTAATGCCCAAGTGAGGGCTTGAATTGGTATTGTTAGCCTTATTTGTGTATTAAATTGTCGAATTTATTATTGTGTCTCCTGAGTTGAGGCTTGACTTATTAATATAGGCCTTATCTGAGCGTCATTTTCCTATATCATTATAGTAGTTCCTGAGTGAGAGGCTTGAGTTGGAAATGATGTAATTGATATCGTACATGACTATTTATCCTCGTGGCGCGAAGTGATGGTTTATATCACAAATTATCGACATATTGAGATTATTTGTACCTATATTGATTTGATTATTATCTTCGTACTGAATAGTTGTGAGGATTGCATTCTCATTTCATTCATACATATCATGAAATTGATACCATTAAGAAACACTAATTTTGAAAGAAATGAGACACTTTTGAAAATGCCTAGACTGAGTAATGTGCAAGTCATATTAATTGAGATATGAGAAACACTTTATAAAGTTCTTGATATATGAACATTATCCGGAGAGGTGAATTGAGTCACTTTATAAAATCATTGATCCATGAACATTTGCTAGAGAGGTGAATTGAGATTTGAGAAGTATACGGGTTGTGAATTCCCCATGGATCCTATCTTGGGAATGCTGAAGATCGGTAGGTGTATACAGAAAGTCATGTAATGAATTTCAATCAATCATCATGATTTCAACATTACTACATTGCATTGCATCACTTACATTGCATTGAATTGCTTTTCTTGATATAGTATTGTTCAGTGATTACTTTTGTTATTAATTATCGCGATTGAATCTTGTTTATGATATTACGTATTGAGCATTTGATCTACTTCATTATATCTTTTTATATCATTTTTTGTTGACATTAGAGGTTGACATACTAAGAGACACGGGGTATGACCATGGCTTGATCTGAGAGACTGTTGTGTCACACTTTTTGATTGGATAATATACATTTTTATTTACACTCGCACTATTTCATCACAAATTATTAGTTTAACATGTTTGATTACCCCTGAGATACTGTGTTAGTGAGGAGTCTTCTTAAATATTTTTTCTTAATTATTTATCATAAAACAGTTAGTATTGACTCACTTAGATTAATGACCCTATCCTATATTTTGATAATCTTTGATTGTTGTGTTGGGATACCTTGCTAGGATGAAGTGGCATATTTATCAGTTCTATTAGAACGATGAAGAATCTTGGGTAGTTGGGGTGGTGGTTCTCGCCATCACTTTGGATTAGGATCGGTTATCGATGATGCCTATTGAGTTCACGTGTTTTGTATTCACCGTTGCTTTTTCTTATTTTTTTTAAATTTTTTACATTCTGTGTAGGTATTGGTTCGATGATGTGGAGATCGAGGTAGTGACAGACATACTTCAAAGCTTACTGAATTTTTTTATTTATCTTATGCTTTATCTGTATTTAAGATACTATAGTTTAATGATGTTATTCTATATTTAGAGTCTTGTACTAGTGACAACCAAACCTGGGATATATCTTCAATTGTTATTTCTTCTTTAGTTATTTTGGATTTATCTTTCTTCATTTATCTTGTTTCCCATTTACTTGACTATTGAGTTTTGGGTTGGAAGAGACTTACTTGTTTGAAAAGCGTGACAAGTACCATCAAGTACCTATTTTGAATCGTGAGTGTCAAGTTTATAGGGATGAACATATATGCTAGATCTTTCCTCCTCTACTTAATAGTTTGCAGTCGTAATGCAACGATCTCATTAATCATAAGTTGAGTGGAGGCATAGTGTGTGTTTGATACGAAATAAAGAACATATTTTTAAAAATACATCTCTAGGAAGACTAGCATCTTAAAAATAAAGAAAATGGCATCCCTAATAAAAGTAGGAAAAACAGGTTCTACCAGTGACATTCCACATTGATTGTGTTCTCTCCACCCCTAACACACGTCATCTTCACCGTCACCCCCATAGACCTCATCCCCACCATCCCACGTCCACCTTTCATAATATTTGTCTAAATTATATACAAATATTTTTAGGATAATAATTTTTTGCATACCTACTGAATACTAGAAAATAAGTAAGAATCCTATCTATTTTTCTAGAAGGTATTTTTTATGAAAAATATTTTTCTTTATATCAAACACACCCACAACTAAATATTTTATACGCTTAACTAACATTATGATATATTCGGTACTCCCAAAAAGGGCTAATAAATAGACCAAAGCCTACACTTGTATCAAGCTTACAACAATTTATAAAGTGATTTACCACCATAAAAAATTTAAACAAATACACAGTCCATAAGGTATCTTCACTAGTTATATTTATTTAACTTCATTTTATGAAATTAAATGATTTAGTGTCCCATCATAAGTGTCCATGAGTAGTACCCACACTAATCCTTTGATGGGATAATCATCTAACTCAAATCTTAACTTGAACACTTAGACAATTTTAACAAAGAATATCAATTAATTAATACTAATGGTAAAAATCCCGAAAGTCAATAACAACAAAAATGTGGAATAAAAAAATTTTCTATTATAAAATTTTGAGGACCCAAAAGTCTTTGTACAAGAACATTCTAACCAAAACTAAAGTATAAGGACCCATTTGGTAATAGATTTTTCAAGTTGTTTTTGAAAAAAAAAAAAAAAACTTAGCAAATAGTGTTTAGCCATATAATTTATCATTAGTTGAAAAATATTTTCGATAAATAATCCAAATTTTCAAGTACCCATTTGGCCATAGATTTTTCAAGTAATTTTTGAAAAAAAAAATTGACAAAAAACGTTTGGTCATAAAATTTGTTATTATTTGACAAATTTTTTGGCAAATAATTCAACTTTTCGAATACTAGAAAAAAAATAATATTTGGGATAAGTTTTATATTTTTGAAACTTTTAAAGGTGAAATATGTTTTTCAAATACTATGACCAAATACTTAGTGAAACTTCACTCAAATCTTCACTCAGAAATGGCTAGCCAAAAATATATTTGGGAATCTATGACCAAAAACTAGCCAAGTATTAGAAAATACTAGTATATGGGTCAAATTTTATTTTTTTTGTAAACTTTTAAAAGTGAAATATATATTTCAAATATTATGGCCAAACACATGGTCAGAATTCACCCAAATCTTCATCAAAATGACTTGCCAAAAATAATTTGGGAATCTATGACCAAACGTTAGCTATGATAAATATTCAAAAAAAGAACATGTGAATCATTGTCCAAAAGAATGTATATTATCAAATGAGATGATCCAATGACTACCTAAAGGTAGATGCTCATCCTTGGATCAGAAAGTTGTTTGTCAAGTTTTATATCCGAGGTCTCTTCTCAAATCACTGAAACATTATCTGCCCTCAACAAAAGAAGAACATAGGTAGTATTAGTACAAACACTATGTAATGGTAGACATCATCGACCGACTTAACTCAGACCACACTTAAACATAAATTAAATATGAGCAAATCAACATTCAATACATAACAAGTAATTTCAATCGACAAAAATCAAACCACATATAATCACTTAGTCAATCCATAACCTCAACTGGACTATGATTTATACACATAAGTTCAAAATAATGGAAAGAGTTCTATGACTCTTCGAAATACCACCAGAATAAATACATCAATCAATTATCACTAATCCATCTCATAAGAGTAGACTTATTCCACCTCGATATCAATGCAACATGTTATAAAATACAAATAAATAATCAATTGTTGATGAAATTGTTGATGAACATGTAACAATACATCAAAATTATCATCATCTCATCTTAATCTGTACATACATACTAATAGGGTTTATCTTTTCAATAGTCATGACCTGTATGGGATCAACTTCATCCATGTATGTGGAACTTGACCCTTGAAATATCAATAGATAAGTAATATGTACTGGTGTAGTTTCTGACCTTCTGAATAATGAAAAAAGTAGTAATATCAACTGAAATATCAATCAGGATATAATGCAGTGCATTAATTATACAAGTACACATTTTGTCTAGACACTCAAATTCAGACTCATTATTTCATATATATAATCAATATCCAATAACTCACAACATCATAAGTATGACCGATGAAAAATTTACCAATATTTAACTTATGAATAGAATATAGATCTAAAAGTATATAATTATAATTAAACCACAACCTACCTCAAATCCAAGCTTGAAATGTACAAATTTGCTAAAGCTTTTTTTTTTTTAGATTTTGATCATTCTCGATCTAATATTAATAAGCAAGGAGAAATCAACAACTTATTCTCTACTTCTAAGCATCAGGAATTAAAGCCCATTGATTTACACTATCTCATAGCCTAAAACAATAATTCAGGGGCTTTCACTCATTAATACACTCTAGTTCCTTATAATACATATTATGAGAAAGGATTATACATTAGGAGGTAAAGTCTAACAACCTAGAACCATTTATAATTAATTTTAAGCCTACCCACTTGCAATTCTTTTCACTTATCAATTTTAGGGTATAATCCATGAATTTCTACATAACTCTTGATTCTAGTAAATCTACATATTAAAGAAATAATCTATATAAAATATCAAAAAATACGTACCTTGATAATAAAATCATCGAAACTAGGAGAAAATTGCTTCACACAAATCCCTAGATTGAAAATTTAGGTTTTTGAGATAAAATAACGTTCAAACTTAAAAATTAGGCATTTAGACTATCGATGATTGCTATAGGAGATACCTTTTAGCTATAGTGGTTCTGCTGTAGCGAGAAAGTGCTCTATAATGACCCAAATTATCATTATGCTAAAAGATGAGATAAAACTTATATTTAGTCTTTCCTTACCATTTTCTTGAGAGATTTAAGGCTAGTCTAGCATTAAATTATTTTTGAAAGAGTGTTAGCCAAACAAAATCTTATCATAATATAGTGGTTAATAATGGTGTTTGATGTTATAATTATATAGAGAACGAGTTTAGGGAGCCATAACAACCTTCATTACTTGAAACAAAGTTATAGAAATTCAATTATAGTATTTACCATGAGGGGATTGGTTCGTGATGTCATAATTCGTGAAGTATGTTGGAAAATGAGCATAGATGAATAAAGGTCTCGAGTTTCTACCTCAGACCACTAAAACAGAAAAAGTAGAGGTATCGCTGCATCACACCCTTTTTATAAGATGCGAACTACTACAACAGTAATAAGTAGAACTTGATAGTTTTAGAAACTTAGAAAATGCTTTTATTCCCCACTTTTTTAAAAAAAATAAAAGAGGGCACTAATAAGGTTATTCTTAGAGAGTTGTTGAGGTTTTTCATCCTAGGAGGTAAGTCATTACATCTTATAGTTGTAATTACTTCTTATAACCTTTGGAAATCATTAGAAATGAATTCTTAATTGACTTTTGGGGTTCAGACCTAGTTTTTGAACTTGGGGTAAAAGTCATGATAATAAGCATAAAATCCATAAATAATGATTCTAAGGTGTTAGAAAATACTAATGCATGTATACTTGTGATTGTTTATGCGAATTTAAAGAGGGTTCATGAGGTTTAAGGAACAGAAAACCCTAAGATGATGAAGTAGGAAAATTTCATTGCTAAAACCAATGGATATTAATCCCTTTTAGATAAACACAGATGGTTTATAAAAATAGATGTAGGTTCTTGTTGTTATAGATCAAGAATAAGTTGAATGAGAAGAAAAGGTTAAAAGTGTGGCTTAAATATAACTTTGAGCAAAGATTCAAGGTGGGTTATGGTTTATTATAGTAATTAGACTTGCCTGACTCTATGCATATATGTGAACTAAATATTGTGAAGTCCTTCGAGCACTCTTTATGCTTATTAATTACATTGCATATTCATTCATACTATTGTTACATTGATGTTGATGGTGATGATGTTGATATGTAACCTATAATGTTCATGAGGTTTGTAATGAGTATATTGTTGATGCTAATGTTGATGAGAATGATAAGATAAAGCGATGATATGCATATCTTATATTCATATATTCAGTCACACATTTTGAATGTTCAATTATGATCATATATTATGATGAACTTAATGACCCAATTTGACTTAGTGTAAATGTATATGATTATGAGATTGTATTCTTTCTTAAGTGATTTGCATACTTGATTGACTGTCTTTAATTATAAGTTTTCTGATGATCGCTTTTCATCTATTTGATTTAGTTATTCGTGTGGTGTTGGGTCGAGTCGACCTATGATTCCTACTAGTATCTGTTGTTGTAATAATGCTACCATTGATTTTTTTTGTTGAGTGTAGAGCGTATTTTGGCATTTGAGACAAGCCCTCGCCTTTAGTTAGCAGTTCCAGATTTAGCTTCAAGAGTGAGAACCATGACTGAGCAACTTTTAGACCTTATATTCATTGTTCTCATCCCCTATTTTAGGACTAAGACATCTGTATTTATTTGTTATTTGGACAGTTATTTATCTTTTATACTTGTTTTTTCTCTTAGATCTTCTTGTACGATGACTTCAGGTTCTAGGGCTGTAACAAATAGAAGTTTCTGCACTCTATTAATTTTTGAATATTGATGTCAGTTTGACAGTTAGTTTAAGATATTGAGTGGACACTCTTTTACACTTGTTTAAACTAATAATTAATATAAGGTGAATGCATAACTAGCACTTGAGTTGGTGAGAATTGAGATTAGTATGATTCTCCCATCATAGATTAGGGTGGGTCCCAATCATGACCAGTTGAATCATGACCGAGATGGTCAGAGCATTGGATTCGTATATCTCATTGTGTAAGAAAAAGTCTAGTAGAGTCTTGTGAAATGGTACGGAGAAGTCTGTACTTTTATCTGGAGGCTATAGAGCTTTAGGAAAAAAATTATTTCCTTTCTTCCTTCCATGCTATTACTTGGTTCCAATTGGTACCTGTTGATCCAGTTTGGCATCGAACTCCTTCACTCTTGTTCAGAGATGGTGAATCCTCATTCCACCAGAGCTGTAACAATAGCAGCCACAACAGTACAAAAGCAGCAACACTCGCACTGACTACTGGGGTCATAGTTCAGGGCTGACCTTAACTTTGGGACAGAGCTAGAAGAGGAGGATGAAGGGTGGTAGAGATAGAGACCAAGTAGCCGTAGGACTATCCATCCAAATATCATCATCCCCTCCCTACAGTGCAGGTACCAGACCTTTTTTAGAATGAATAAATGGTAGTGGCGGAAGAGAAAATGGTGGCTTTAAAAAATATAGTGATAGTGCTATATAGTGCAACTCTAGTTCCTTTGTTTGCCGAAGGGATTTAAAAATTATTAGAATTCTTAGGTAGCTTGGATGGAACTGGTTGCACTCTAGTTGTCCTAATTGTTCCGTCCACACCCTTGCCACATGTCGCACCACCACCACCAAAGATAGACAAAGGCCTTGGAGTAGGGGTCTATCCTCAACAAGTTCTAGCCAGTGATGAATGATAATGAACATGGCATATTTTGTAAGTTCATAAAATAAAACCCCTAGTATTCCAGGTATAGAGTTAGAGGGTGTATTTGAGTTCTTGATAGATTGTCATGTATTCATCCAAAAGAAGGCATAGTTGAAAAATATGGTCTGGAATTTCTTTCTATTTAGCTGCAGGCCAAAGATAAGCAATAATAGTTGTTATTTTAGATTAAAGGGCTTTCTTACCTCTACTTGCTTGGACATAATTTCAAAATGTATTCCTTGAGAAATACGTTCCTCCACTTATTGTGATCAGAAAAAGAATGAGTTTTTAATATTGGTGCAAGGTACTATATCTGTGGTGGCCTATGAGGCCAAGTTTCATGCGTTATCTTATTATGCATAGCAAATCATCACCTTAGATAAGAAACAAATTGAGTACTTTCTGAAAGGCCTGAATTTAAGGATTCAATTGGCTACTTTGTCTGTGTTTGTGTTTGGAATATCCTTCTATTAGGTAGTTGGATTTTTCAAGAAATAAAAAATAGTTTAGAAATAGGTAGAGTTAGAAGCAAAATACAAGAAGGCCCGAACCTCAATCTAGTTAATGGTACTTTTTTCAAAGGGGCATGGTTATTCTAAACCTTACTATTTAACTATGTCAGTGTTTGAAAGGAGCCCGTCTGGGATCAATTGCTCGCCTTCTCACACCGAAATATACACCATCATTCTCTTCAATTTAGAGGCCTTCTTTGGTCATTAGGACCTACATTTTTGGAGGTTTGGGACACATCAAGACGTATTTTCCTAACTTCTTATCTGTAGGTCAATTGTGTTAGCAACCAGCTTTTACTGATCTAGTCCTGGTAAGTTATGCTAGTAGAGAAAATAGTAGGGGTCATCTACAAGGTAGGGTGGTAACTAGGCTAGGGTGGAAACCAGGCTAACCAATGTTGAGGAAAAGTTTGTAGAAATAGAGCTTAGGGTGGTCGAGGTGGCGGTCAAGATAGAGATAAGTCATATTTTTATATAGTTTTGGCACGTCCTAAAGCAAAATCTTCTGATGTTCTGATCACAGTTACTATTCTTTTTTGTGATCATATGGATTTTGCGTTATTTGACCTTGATTCTACTTTCTCGCATGTCTATGAAATTTTCAATGGATTGGGACATGTATTATTAATATCTTGAGGCTCCTATGTATGTGTCTATGCAATGGGGTGTCTATATGTGTTGATCAAGCGTATTGTGTAGTTTCTATTATGTTTATGGAGTTTAAGATCTTGGTAGACTTAGATATTCTAGATATGAAGGAGTTTGATATCATATTGGGAATGAGTTGGTTGCCTTCTTATTATGCTATTCTTGACTATTATGCAAAAATCATTACCATAGCAATGCCCAAGATGGATAAATTAGAGTGGTAAGGTACTTTTATGCCTAGTCCTGTGAGGCTAGTGCCATCAATTTATTCCAAAAATTTAGTGAAGAAGGAGTATAGGAAGTTTTTGGCCCATCTCTGAGAAGATAAATTTGTAGTTCCTCCTGTAGCGTCACTTTTTGTGGTGTGTGAATTCTTAGAGGTATTTTTGGACGATCTTCTGAGTATGCCTCTATAATGATCCTCCAAGTCATTTTATGCCTTTACATACTTTTTTGTCATCTAAATATTTTCTATAGTTTCCCCAAGTCATTTTTTACTTGCTGGAGCTGATCATTCAGTTATCGGGTAGTTCATTTGTTTTTTAGAGTTAATTTCCCATTTTGAAGTTTTTTTTTGGTAAAAATTGGCTTCAGATTAATGAACTTGTATACCAATTCTGATAGTTCCATCAGCTCTGGAACAGGCTAGGGAGACCTTTGGTTTGGGTCTCAAGGTTTTCAGACTAATTTCAAAATATTGAGTGGAAATTTGGTAAAAGTGGCCTTTGGGTGTGGGCCCCACATTTGATCAAAACAACTCCATATGGAAAATTCAATTGCGCCATTGAGTCCAAATGTGGAATTTGATAGGTAGCACAATTTATTTGGATTCGTGGTGGTTCCAAACGAATCACGAGGGGTTAATGATAAGTTATCAAAATCCAAGTTCAATTGGTGAATCCGCTTAAGTGGACCTTTGGTCGCTTAAGCGGAGGTTGCTTTAGCAACCATGGGGTTGCTTTAGTGGCCAAGGCCAGTCCACACACTATTACAAAAGTGGAGGCCTGATCGCTAAAGCGGCTATCGCTTAAGCGACATCCTATTTGCTTTAGTGGAGACTGGCTCATGCCCAAGGAATGCCTTAGTGGTCTAATGGTTCTTTAATGGTGACCGCTTAAGCAATACCTGGAAGGGAATTTATTCCACCCCTTCACCTATTTTCTCCTATTCCTCTTAAGTCTTCTGAGAATTAAAGGACCTAGAAAGTATGTAAAATTGAGAGGTTGAACCTAGGGATATTGTGGTGTGTTGGTGAGCTCAAAAAGATCATTTCCTCATCACGATCCTTGAAAGTGTCCATCTAGTTATTGATTTAATTCTCTAATTTAGTCATAGATCCTTAGTTCTTTGATGGGTTGATTGTGATTTCATTTGAGCTCAAAATTACCTATTTTTAAGATAAATGATCCTTGAGCTTATCGGGACGTGTTGACGACTTCAAAAGTGTGATTTATACAAGCAGACCCACATGGGATTTTGACTTGATTTTGGAATCAAAGCTTAAAATTTAATATGGTTAATATTATTTTTGTATTATCGTGTAGACCGTTATTATGATATTGTGGCTTCATGCAGAGGCTTATCAGAAGAAGAAATCACCAATTTAGCAAATTTTACTAGGTATTCTTTAATATCCAGGTAGCTAGGCTTATCCTTCTTATAATATTGAGCTTAATTATATTATCAGTATAACATTATTCTAGTTTTGGGTTGGCAACTAGGACTTGGTGGTATAATTAGTGCAACTACTGAAAATATTCACATGGGCGCTGAGTATAATTGTATAAACATACTGACTTATCTGATTAACTGAATGACTGATAGCAGGATACTGGTCATGTAAGATTGAACTGTACTTAGTCTGGACTAAAACTGTAAAGTATTATGCATATAAGGTAAGGATTGACTGAGCAACATGAGATACTAAGCATGAATGAGTGTAAACAATATCATCTGAGAATGCTGGGCCAAGCGTATAACATAATTCTGAAATACTGATAATGGAATAATATATAACTATATGCTATGGTCAAGCAAACCTGAGACTGAACTTAGTTTTGAACTGAATGCTGAATTGAGACTGTAACTGAGTTTTGATAACTACATGATAGAGGCTGACATAAATCGAGGATATGAATAAACACTCACACTCTGCATTCTCTCAACTTCTCATCTCATGAAAAATTTTGATTTCCCATCACTCTATCAACTAAATACAACTTCTTGCTAGCATTTACTTGCACACTAATTTGATATTCAAGCCTATCTTCATAACTAAAGCCTCGTGTAAAACCAACATATACCAATATTTTCTTAAT
Organism: Capsicum baccatum var. pendulum; assembly: GCA_030864225.1. Lineage (NCBI taxonomy): Eukaryota > Viridiplantae > Streptophyta > Magnoliopsida > Solanales > Solanaceae > Capsicum > Capsicum baccatum. Next base: position 168,763,850 of record CM061560.1, read on the forward strand.
ATGAAATATTTACTCTCTCCCATCTAAGCAACTTCTTATCACAACATTATTTCATAAGAAGAGTTCACTGAAGGTTAAAACTTGAGGACCTGAACCATGAATGGACACTATACTAAACTTGACATTTAACTGAAGCCTGAGGAATAGAATAAAAACATCATGGATTTATCAATAGGTCTAAGATGAGGATATACATGATGAAATTTGAATTTGGATGATCATTAGGAGTGTAGCATTATTCATGGGAACTGAGCATACAGTAAAGCATGTCATGAGTACATGAGTCATAAGTTGCTTGGCCTGATTTGGAGTTTCTGCATTCATGGGACATGATTCATAATATTGGGTGGATTGGAACTCCTTATACTAGGACCTAGAATCGTACATGATTTTCTAGAATATGTACGAATATAATCTATGATCATAGAGCTGACATGTAAGGCATGAGCATATATCATGATAGTTGAAGTGTATAACTTTATGATGAGGTAAATATAGGTTGGGCATCATCCCCTCTTACTGCTTTTCTATGCATACTAACATTACTATTAAAAATTGAAAGTTTGACTTGGTTTTTTATCCTCCCATCTTCCCCTTAGCTTAAAGCCATTATCCTAAGTCTGTGAATAACTTAATAAACTCTAAGTCAAATTGAAATTATTTTACTCTAGAGTCTGAGATAAAACTATACTCATAAACACTAAACTTATTCTGAAGGACTATACCTGATAATGGAAGGCCCACTGCTAGTACTTCCTTTTGATACACAATTCTTAGCTTTCTATTGCCCTAACAATCATTATGTATCAACCTCAACACTGACTATATTAGAATTAACAACTCCCCTATCTATTAGTTTAATCAAGAGATTTAAACTTAGATCAACTGAAGCTGAGGTACTACCCTTTCATTCAAGGACTGGTTGATTTAGAAACTAAAACTGAACTATTTTGTTTCTATAATCAACTGAGGCATAGCATGAATAAAGACAATCCATGCCGAGAATAATGTCAAAATCTGTCATCTCTAATTCTACTAAGTCTGCTGAAGTGACTTTCTGAGATATCATAACCGAATAGTTTTTGTATACCCCCTAGGCTATGATAGACTAACCTACTGGGGTAGAGACTATGAATGGTTCTGTTAAGATTTCTAGTTTGACTTTAAAGTTGACTACTATGTAAGGAGTTACAAAAGATAAGAAAACTCCTGGATCTAATAAGGCATAAATATGTAATAAAAGATCTATAACGTACCAATGATCACTTCAGAAGGAATTTCCTGGTCTTGTTTGGACTGAAGTACATAAAGCCTATTTGGGTGTTGCCCATTGGTGGCACTGAAAGTGGCACCCTGATGGTTCGGGCAATAAAACTAAGCTGAAGAATGGTTGGACTGAACCTGTTGGCGCAAATCCCTTTCCATATGAGGCAATCTCTACACTCCCATATTCTGTGTCCTAGACAAACATATCCAAAAATACATCACTGCCAGTTCTACATACTCTTTTATGGTTCTTACCATATTCTCCACAAAGCGGATGGGTACGGCCACTGTTCATACTACCCTGGGTTTTGGAGCCTTACGCCTCATCCCAACGGTCATTTTTGGACTTTGGTACTGACCCTGACTGAAAGTAGAACTGGGGCAGATGATCTCTGACAGAACTAGGAGTGGTTACTACCCCCGGATCTTGGCTTAGAATCATTTGTTCTATCTCTCTTATTCTTCATACACTCCCCTCCCTCACTATGCTTAGTGCAAGTCAAAAACCTAGATAGGACAACAGTCGAAAAATTATTTGAGCAACTATTTAATAAACTAAGGTAGTAAAAGTAGCTCTAAATTTAGTGTGAGAGACATGCTCATGCAGGGGATCTTCCTGAATGGGCAAAGGAGCTAGTTGGTTTTCATTACTTCTTCCATTAACTTCTCTGAGTGTCATGTTTTGGAAGCATAAGGAAGAGATGAATTAGACTGAGATTTTAAATTTAACTTATGCTCAATCGCACGACATGAATACTAAAAGAAGGGAAAATTTTGCTAAAATATCTCATAGCTTCCTGTCCATGAGTGTGGTGCGCTACAGACCCATGCACAAGACTCTACGTGATGTGGATTTTAGACTTTCTAGGACACTATTGGACCATATGCTCTGATACCAAGTTCTTAACGCCCTAATTCTGTACCCCGGATGGCTCACGGTGCCTACGAACCCAAAGGGCGACAAGCTAACCCATGACTGATATTTGTTGTGAGCACCAAAAATATGATACTATAATAATATGGAAAAATAGGCGAAAATGCCATAAGGTTCAAAACTGAAATACTAATAAAATATAACATATGTGCTAATATCTATTAAACTATAAGTTGTATGAAAGTCTAGTCTGAAAAGCCTCTAACTGAACTATCTGAAGACGGAGTTGATGGGACAAGCCCCCAACTAACTCCGACTACTAAAATACTGAATCTACTGTAATAATAAAATAAAATAATATCCTTGATGGATGAGGGCTCACTACTTAATCTAAAACTGCTAACTGGGTCTAAATTTGTCTTTATGTGGTTAGGAACCTGAGCACCCGAATCTATGATATGAGACATCATAGCATAAAGAAAGAGCAAGCATCAGTACGTGGAATGTACTGGTATGCTAGATTAGGTAAAGTTGAATACAAGGGTTCATATGAATGAAAAATAACAGACTGAAATGATATAGAGTAACTAAACATGAGAGTACATAGATAATCTGAAACTGCCATAAATATTGAGTATGTAATACTATGCATATATGTATACTATAACTGAGCTTATCTGGATCTAATTACTGATGTCTGATACTAAGTAATTGATAATCTGAGTTACTTATATTGATTAATTGTATCTGACAGTCCTGATTTTATAGAATTGAACTGAGTTATATTCTGAAGACTAAGACTGAAACTGTGGGAGGTAATCATCTAACCGATATGCCCCTTTTTTGAATAGAATTGGGGTACAACCTGTAACCCCAGTTAGAAGAGTGTCAGTATTGTACCACGGGTAAAGACACTGAAGAGTCACCTCTACTGGCAGGTGCCCTGAATGAGAATGGTGGTACCCTATACTGGCAGGTAAAACACCTCATCAAACCTCAACTGACAGGTTGATATCTCAACCTACACTGGATACATAGTTTGGGAATGCAAGGATTTCTTCTAAGGATCACACCCTTTACTGGCAGGTGAGTCCCCATCGTTGGGCTCACTCGGTGCTGAATCCTACTCCCAACTGAAAAACACTGAACTGATTATACTAAACTAAATTAGATTGATTCTAAGTTTACTGGAGTTTTTCCTAGGTTCTGTAACTAACTGAGTTCTATAACTAAATGAGGGTAATACTGATCGTGATATGACTGATACTATTAAGTAACTGACACTGGCTTTAGGCACCAACTAAATTGTCGGGTATTAAATACACCTAGGACTCGATAGCATGAAAAGTAAAACATCACATGATCTCACAAATTATAACAATATACACATGTTCATATTTCATCTCTAGAGACATTTTATCAAACACTTGTAGGGCATAAGGTTGTACATATACTAACATGTCATGATTCATCAATTTATTCACATGGACATTCTATCAAACACTTGGGAAGCACAACTTCATGCACATAATCATGGTTAACATATAAGCATGGCAATTACAATGCCCAAACTTGCAATTTCATGGGTTTAACATACAATTCATATAATTCCCCTTAATTACTATCCTATTTCCATGAATCTTATCATAATCATGGATTGAAAATAAAAAATTAACATCATAGACACATTAATCACTTTTCAAATGCTAGAGTTTTTATCAAGATAATCACATATTCATCACACATACTATTCAATTTCATAAAACTTGCACTTAAATCATGGATTGAAACCCAACTAATATCATGAACATGAATTCAATCTAATTCAAACATGGAAATCATAATTCTGAGATCTTGTATGTTTAAAAAGGGATTCTTGGAATCTATGGGTGAAAGAAACCCATAGATGAACACCTAACTTACCTTAGAAGATTAATTCTTAATTTCGTGTTTAGACTGATTAGGTCCATGGAAAAAGACCCAACTACCCTTGGGAAGATTTATAAGTTCATCACTGAAAACTCAATTTGGGCACCTAGCGCGATGTGACGCTATCGTGCCGTGTCATTGGAAAATGACAATTGGGACTGGGGGCCTGGCGCAACATGGTGGAATCATGGTGCCCCTTTGATTCTGAATTTTAAACTTAGCACGACACGGTAGAATCGTGTTGGAACTCTGGAAAAGGACAATTGTAACTAAGCCTATGGACCGATGCGCCAATATCACGATAGAACACTGGAAGGTAACAATTGTCATTTGTCTTGGCTCCGCAACGCGCTGACATTCCAAGTGGGTTGCTGTCTTCCAAAAATGGCTCTATCTTTCTACCCGGGTATCATATTTGGGCAAATTTTATATCGTTGGAAAGCTAATTGAATTTTCTATGCAATGGCAGGCTCTAAACTAAAAAATACAGAGTATTTCAAATTTTTTTTTATATGGGATTACTTATGTACTAAAACTTAAATTAAAAGTTAGGGTAATATGAGGTATTATAATATTTCCCCCTTGGGAACATTCATCCTCAAATGAGACTAATTAAGCTGAGAAATGCTGATAGAATGAGTTTACACATTAAACATGTACGACTAAAGAATGTCTACCTAACTAAAACTAATGATACATTGAGTTTACATACTAACCATGCATATTTGATGTAGGAAATACATGACTGAACTGATTCATGAATGCATGACTGAACGTGTAATGGTAAGGAATACCAAGATTATAACTTTAACTGAACATGGAACTGAGTAGATCTAAGGAAGGCTATTACCTTAGGCTGGGAATAGTGATGAATCTGAGATCATTTATTGGACATGTATGAATGGGAAGATGAGAACATTACTGAGTCTGAAGCATAATATATGAACTAAATATCATGAGCTGAACTGATTTCTTAGATACATGTCATACGACTGATTCAATATGTGAAGAGAAATTAAAAGGTTTAGGATATGAAAGATCAGGGGTTATTGTGTATCTCCCCCTTGGGATATTATGTCCCTTGAAGAATGCTAACTTGGCTGGGATACTAAGGAAAAGCTGAGACGAAGTACGGAAACCTATGAATTGAATCGTGTCTGAATATCTGGGATCTAAAACTACGGCATGATACATGAGCTGGACTAAACTCGTAACTACTAGGATGCTCTATCTTGGAGCAGTCATACTCATGAAACTTTAGATAGTTCAGCTAGATGGAAAGATGGTAAACCATACAAAATTGTCCACCTGACTGCTAAACTAAATTGCTGGCTTAACAGACTAACTCATACTGAAAACTTATACTCAACTGGAGCATTTATTTGATACCTTTAATATAAGGTTCTAAAGACTATTGGGAGCTAGGGAATCTCGGCATGGGATGATAAAACAGCTGAATAAAAAATCAAATCCTGGCTAAATTTTTGTAATACGAGGCGAGGCCTAAGAAACATCATCTAAGATAGAGTGACCAAGCCTTATGCACTGCAACTTTAAATTTTCAAGCTTAGTCATATTCCTCGACTGCTCCCTCAACTATATTCTCCACCTTAGTGTGGTACTTCACCTGAGACTACTGAAAATATTCATATAGATGTTGAGAATAAATGTATAAATATACTAACTTATTTGATTAACTGAATGGCTGATAGCAAAATACTGGTCATGTAAGATTGAACTGTACTTAGTTTGGACTGAACCTATACAGTATTATGCATATGAGGTAAGGATTAACTGGGCAACATGAGATACTGAGCTTGAATACGCGTAAAATATATTATTTGAGAATGTTGGACCAAACATATAACATGATTCTAAATTACTGATCACGAAATAACAGATAACTGTACGCTGTGGTCAAGCAAACCTGAGACTGAACTGAGTTTTGAATTGAATGTTGAACTGAGACTATAATTGAGTTCTGATAACTACATAATGGACGTTAACATAAATCAAGGATCTGAATAGACACTCATACTCTGCATTCTCTTAACTTTTTATCTCATAAAAATTTTGATTTCCCATCCCTCCATCAACTAAATACAACTTCTTGCTAGCCATTTACTTGTACACTAACCAGATATTTAATCTTATCATCATAACTAAAGCCTCGTATAAAACAACCATGTAATAATCTTTTATTAAGATAAAACATTTACTCTCTCCCATCTAAGCAACTATTTATCACTACATTATTTCATAAGAAGAGTTCACTGATGGTTAAAACTTAAGGACCTGAAGCATGAATGCACACTATACTGAACTTGAATTTAACTAAAGCCTGAGGAATGGAATATAAACATCACAGATTTATCAAGAGGTCTAAATTAAGGACATACATGGTGAAATTTGAATTTGGCTGATCATTAGGAGTGTAGTATGAGTCATAGGAATTGAGAATACCGTAAAGCATGTCATGGGTACATGAGTCATGAGTTGCATGAGTTGAGTTTGGAGTTTTTGCATTCATGGGACATGATTAGTAATACTGAGTGGACTGGAACTCCTTATACTAGGAACTAGAATCGTATATGGTTTTATATAATGTGCACAAATATGAGCTATGATTATAGAGCTGACATATAAGGCATGAGCAGATATCATAATAGCTAACAATCATCATATAATAACCTTATACTAACTATCTTAGAATTCTTAAATCCTCTTTATACTAGTTTAATCTAGAGATTCAAACATAGATCAACTGAAGCTGAGGTATTACCCTTTCATTCAAGTTCTGGTTCATTTAAAAACTGAAAATAAACTATTATATATCTATAATAAACTAAGGCATAGAATGAATGGATACAACCATATCAAGAATGATGTGAAAATTGGTCATATCTATTTCTACTAAGTCTGCTGAAGTGACTTTTGAGATATCACAATCGAACGATTTTTGTATACTCACCAGGCTCTGATCGACTGACCTACTGGGGTAGACATTACGAATGGTTCTATTACTATTTCTGGTTTGACTTTAAAGTTGACTATTATGTAAGGAGTTACAAATGAGAAGGAAGCTCCTAGATCTAATAAGGCATAAACACGTAATGAAAGATATATAATATACCAGTGACCAAATCAAGAGGACTTTCCTGATCTTGTCTGGACTAAAGTGCATAAATCCTATTTAGGCGTTGATAACTGGTGGCACTAAAAGTGGCACCCTGATTATTCAGGTGACTGGACTGAGCTGAAGAATGGTTGGATGTCCTTGTTGGTGCAAATTTCTTTCCCACTGAGCCAATACACTACACTCCCACATCTTGTGGCTTGGATTACCATATCCAAAAAATACATCATTGCCATCTCTACACACTCATTTATGGTTCTTATCATATTCTCTACAAAGCAGATGGGTACGACTACTGCTCACACTACCTTGAGTTTTGGAGATTGGCACCCCTTCCTGATGGTTATTTTTGGACATTGATACTGGTGCTCTGACTAAAAGTGGAACTGGGGATGAGGATCTCTGATGGAATTGGGATCGGTTACTACCGTCTGATCTTGGCTTAGAATTATTTGTTCTAGCCCTCTCATTCTTCCTATGCTCCCCGCCCTTACCATGCTGAGTATAAGTCAAAAGCCTAGATAGTACAACAATCTATAAATTATTCTGAGCAATTACTAAATAAGCTAAGGTAGTGAAATTAGCTCTAAATTTAGAGAGAAATACATACTCATGCAAGGGATCTACCTGAACGGGCGACAGAGCTGGTTGGTTTTCATTACTTCTTCCATTAGCTTCTCTTGGTGGCATGTTCTAGAAGCATAAGCAAGATATGAATTAGACTGAGAGTTTAACTTGAGCTCATGCTCACTTGCTTGACATAAATACTGAAAGAAGGGAAATATTTCCTAAACTGTCCATAAGTGTAGCGCGCTACAAATCCATGTACAAGACTCCACACGATACAACTTTTAGGCTTCCTAAGACACTGTTGAACCATAGGATCTGATACTAAGTTTGTAACACCCTAATTTTATACCTCGATGCTATACAACTCTTACGACATCGAAGGGCCACAAGATAACCCATGAATGATATCTGTTGTTAGTACTGAAAATATGATTCTGTAATAATACAAAAAAATAGGCAAAAATACCATAAGGTTCAAAATTGAAATACTAATAAAATATAACATCTTTGCTAATATCTATTAAACTATAAGCTGTATGAAAGTCTAGTCTGAAAAGCCTCTAATTGAACTATCTGAAAATGGAGTTGATGGGACAAGCCCCCAACTAACTCCGACTACTAAAATACTGAATCTATTGTAATAATTTAATAAAATAATATCCTTGATAGATGAGGACTCACTACTTAATCTAAAACTATTAACTGAGTCAAATTATCTTTGTGCCGTCATGAACCTGAGCGTTAGAACCTATGATATGAGACATCATAGTACAAAAGAGCATGTGTGAGTAAGTGAAATATACTGGTATGCTAGATGAGGTAAGGCTGAATGCAAGGGTTCATATGCATGAACAATAACTAACTAAAATGATATAAATTAATTAAACATGAGAGTACATGGATAATTTAAAACTATTGTAAATACTGAATATACAATACTGTGCATATATGTATATTATAACTGAGCTTTTATGAAGATAAGTACTGATTTCTGATACTGAGTAACTGATAATCTGAGTTACTGATACTGATTTGCTATATCTGACAGTCCTGATTCTGTAGAACTGAACTAAGTTCTATTTTGTAAACTAATACTGAAACTGTGGGAGGTAATTATCTAAAAGATATGACTATTTTCTGAATAGATTTTGGGTCCAACCTGTAACCCCAGTTAGAAGGGTGTCAGTACCGTGCCACGGGTAAAGACACTGAAGAATTACCCTCTACTGGTAGGTACCATGAATGAGAATGGTGGTACCCTCTACTAGCAGGTAAAACACCTCATCAACACTCAACTGACAGGTTGTTGTCTTAACCTACACTGGCTACATAAATCTGGAATGCAAGGATTGTTTCTAAAGATCACACCCTCTACAGCAGGTGAGTCCCCATCCTTGGGCTCACTCGATGCTAAATCCTACTCTCAACTGAAAAATACTAAAATTAACTGGTCTGATACTGAGTTTATTGAGTTTTTCCTGGATTCTGTAAATGACTGAGTTTTATAACTGACTGAGGGTACTACTTATCATGATATGACATACATTATTCTATAACTGACACTGCCTCTAGTTAAACAAATAAATAATCGGGTATTAAATATACCAAGGACTCGATAGCATGAAAAGTAAAGCATCACATGATCTTGCAAAGCATAACAATGTACACATGTTTATATTTCATATATAGAGACATTTTATCAAATACTAGTAGGGCAAAAGCTTGTACATATGCTAACATGTCATGATTTCATCACTTTATTGAGATAGACATTCTATCAAACACTTGGGAAGCACAACTTCCAGCATATAATCATGGTTAACATATAAGCATGGCAATTACAATGCCCAAACTTGCAATTTCATTGGTTTAATATCCAATTCATATAATCCCCCCTTATTACTATCCTGTTTTCATGAATCTTATCATGATCATGGATTGAAAATACAAAATTAAAATCATAGACACATTAATTACTTTGTAAATACAAGAGTTTTTATCAAGTTAATCACATATTCATCACACATACTATTCAATTTCATAAAACTTACACTTAAATCGTGGATTGAAACCCAACTAACATGAACATGAATTCAATCTAATTCAAACATATAAATCATAAATCTGAGATCTTGTATGTTTAAAAAGGGATTCTTGGAATCTATGGGTGAAATAAACCCATAGATGAACACTCAACTTACCTTAGAAGATTAATTTGGGGAATAATTAGTGAATAATGAGCTAATAGGGTATTTAGGGTTCTTAATTTCATGTTTAGACTGGTTAGGGCCATGGAAAAAGGCCCAATTACCCCTGGTAAGAATTAAAAATTCATCACCAAAAACCAAATTTGGGCACCTGGTGTGACGCTGTGCTATCGCGTCGTGTCACTGGAAAATGATAATTAGGAATGGGGGCCTAGCGTGACTTAGTGGAATCACAGTGCCTTTTTGATTTTGAATTTCGGACTCAGCATGATGCTGTAGAATTGCGTTGGAACACTAAAAAAGGACAATTATGAACTTAGCTAATGATGCAACGTGCCATTATTGCGATGAAGCACTGGAAAGTGATAATTGCCATTTGGCTTGGCTCCGCGATGTGCTGACATTCTAAGTGGTATATTGTCCTACAAAAATGGCTGTAAATTTTCACCCGGGTATCAATTTAAGCAAAATTTTTATTGTTGGAATGCTAATTGAATTTCCTACACAATAGCAGGCTCTAAACTAAAAATTACCGAGTATTTCAAAAATTTAATATGGTATTACTCATGTACTAAGACTTAAATTAAGCTAGGAAAATACGACGTATTACAGATCTTCACTAATCATCATAGTCTTTGGTACCTTATCACTTAGAAGGAGATTGATTTTATGTAGTGTAAGTGGATGGAGATAATGAAGGATTATGGCATCACTATTCTAATCCACCTAGGCAAAACAAATATGATAGTGGATGCTTTGAGCCGAAACGCGGTGAGTATGGGTATCTTTGATTCTATTTCAAATTCTGCGAGGATGTTGGTTTGGGGAATCCATTCTATAGCTAACTTCATTATGTGACCTGGTTCTTTAGACTCCAGGAGGGTCTTTTCTAGTTTTGAGGTTAGGTCCACCTTATTTAAGTATATTTTGAGTCATCAGTTTGAGGATAGAGAACTTTATGTCATTTGTGATTAGGGGATGAGGGGTGAGTCTAGGAGGGATACCATAGATTCCAAGGGTATTGTGAGATATCATGGCCGCATTTATGTTCTAAGGGTTAGAGACTTGATCCAGTTGATATTGTGTGAGGCTCATAGCTTCAGATACTCTATTCCCATTGGACAACTAAGTTGTATCGGGATTTAAGGAAACATTACTGATGGAGTGTTATAAAGAGAGATATAACAGACTTTATAGCCCATTGCCTATGTTGTTAGCAGGAGAAGGCCAAGGATTAGAGGCCTGGTGGCTTGATTCATAGATTTTAAATTTTTGAGTTGAAGTTGGAGAGGATCACCATAGACTTTGCTAGTGGTTTACCTTACTCTTTTTGTATCCCTAGCAGCATCTGGGTCATTGTAGATCGATTGAACAAATCAACAAATTTTTATCCTATTCAGATATCCTTCAGTACTGAGATGTTAGCCCATATCTATTGTGAGAGAGTTTGCGTACATGGAGTGCACATATCTATTATGTTAGATAGGGGCTCGCTATTTACTTTTAGATCTTGGAGGTATTTTCAGGAGGAGCAGGGTACCCGAAAGAATCTTAGCACCAATTTTCACCTTCAGATCAATTGACAGTTGGAGTGTACTATTTAAATTCTTGAGAATATACTTTCAGGTTATGTTTTAGACTTTGGAGATCAGTGTGAGCTACACTTAGCATTAACAGAGTTCGCACATATAATAACTATTATTGGAGTATTAATATGGCACCAGTTGTAGCATTATATGGTAGGTGTTTTCAACCTAAATATGGAGTTGTTAGATAGAATCGAAGAGATTCAGGATAGGCATAGGGCACACCAGAGTAGGCAGAGGGCTTATACAGATCATAAACTTTGACCCTTAAGGTTTGGAGTTCTAAACTGAGTAATTCTTTGAGTATCACTCATGAAGGGTGTACTGAAGTTACAGAGGAAAGGAAAGCTCAACCCCAAATATATTGGACCTTTTGAGATTATTTGCATAGTCAGAGGGTGGCTTATAAGTTGTCCTTTCCCCCAATATCTTTCATTATTCATCCGATTTTTTATGATTCTATGATGCGACTCTATATCCCTAATGATATTCTAGTATTCCTACCTGTTTGAGCCTTCTAGTATATTCTAACCCTTTAAATTTTTAGATAAAAGTAGTGGATATTATAATGACCCTCAAGGTCATTCTATGCTTTTATATACACTTTTTTGCTATTTAGATCTTTTCTATAGCTACCCCAAGTTATTTGTGACTTCTTGTAGCTGACAATTAGTTACCGAGTAGTTTGTTTTGGTTCTTAGAGACAATTTGTGACTTTGTTTGGTTCCATCAGCTCCAGAACGTTGATTTTAGACTAGAGGGACCTTTGGTTTGGGTTTCAAGGCTTTTGGACTCATTTTGAACTATTGAGCGAAAATTAGGTAAAATTGGCCTTTGAGTGTGGAGACCATAATTCATCAAAATAAATAAGGATGGAAACTTTGATGGCATCATTGAGTACGTTATAAAATATAATAGGTTAGCTTTGCTCGCTTGCATTTATAGGATTCCGAATGAATTCAGAGAAGTTGATTGGAAATTGGCAAAATCCAAGTTTAGATGGTGCATGGACTCACCTGGTACATCATTTAAGGCGAACCTTTGGTCACTTAAGCAGATGCCACTTTATTGGCCAAGTGGTCGCGTTAAAGTCCAGTCCACGCACTATCGTAATAGTGGAGGCTTGACAACTAAAGCAGATATCGCTTAAACGAGATCCTATTCACTTTTATGGAGGCCGAACCATGCCCGGAGATTGCTTTAGTGATCTAATTCTACTTTAGCGGTGGCCGTTTAAGAGGTCCAATGATCGCTTAAGCATATCCTTGAAGGGTGTTTATTTTAGACCTTCACCTATTTTCTGTGATTTCTCTCAAGTCTCAATAGCATTAAAAGCCATAGAGAGTGAAAAATTGGTAGGTTGAAACCTAGGAGATTGTGGAGTGTTGGTGAACTTAGAGACGTCATTTTCTCATTATAATCCTTGTAAGTCTCCATCTAGTTATTGATTTAATTCTCTAATTTAGTCATAAATTCTTAGTTCTTTGAAAGTTTTATTGTAATGTCATTTGAGCTTGGAATTTACTCATTTTTAGGGTAGATTATCCTTGAGCATAGCAGGATATGTTGATGATTTCAAAAGAGCAACTTCCAAAAGCAAACCGCACATGGGATTTTGACTTGATTTTGGACCTGGAGAACAAAAATGCAATATGGATAATATTATTCTTATATTATTCTGTAGATCATTATTTTGATAGTGTGGCTTCGTGGGGAGGCTTATCAAAAGGGGTAATCACCAATTTTGCAAATTTTACTGGGCATTCTTCGGTGCTCAGGCAGACTAGGATTACCCTTCTCTTAGATTGAGCTTAATTATATTATCGATATAATATTATGCTAGATTTGGGTCGGGAAATAGGACTTAGTGGTATAATTAGTGAAAATTAGATTATTTAGTTAGTTAGTGAGCCGTATTTAAGTAGGTTTCACCTAGCTACCCATTTCTCAAATTAGGTCGCTATCTTAGTACTCAATGAGGCTTATTTAGCACCTTCTAGCGTCATTTTGAACCTTAACCTATATTGGGGTAGTGATTTCCTTAAAATAGATTTTTGGGATTAGAGGTGGCTCCTCTGGCGCACTTTAGTCCGAGAATACTATTAGTTCCTTATAGACTTGATAGGAATTTATATATTGTCCTATTTATATTCTTGAGCCCGAAGAGAATTTAGATATGTTATGACTTATTCTAGGATTGTACTTGGGAAATACTAAGTTCGGTTCAATTCCGACAAATGATGATATTAAGACCGATTCAAATCAAGAAAATGTGATGCTAAGATAGGTTTATGTATTGCAAGAAATTATGATATCATTATCTTTCAGATCAAATTTGGTATTCATGATATTATTTTTGGTTTAAGTCTTACATGTGAGACACTATTTTGTTAGTTCGAGTTCGAAATCAAAAGGTTACTAATGATAGTTATGGAGTTGGTTCGATTCTGGAGTTTACTGTATGGTAAGATCCATGTTACAATTTTGAGTTTTGTATAATTAGAATATCTACGTTGTTACTTCTTATTGATTGTATCAACTGTTCTTATGGGGGCTCACAACATTGGATTATTCGCTTTTATTTACGTCTCCTGGTCATATGGGGCCCAGTTAACTATAATAATTATGTTTTCTTGATATTTTCTATTTGGTTATTTACTTTCAACATTCAGAGCGTTATTCGAGGTTTGCCCTTTTCCTCGGACTTAATATCTCACATTTGTTGTATTTATATTATAATTTTGCTTATTTGTCCAATTGAGTACGTATTGCTTTGGTTCTCATACTATGCATTTATAGTCTTTTTTAGTGAAGATCTGAGTACTAGTTGCCACTATTGATGTTATGTTAGTGCCAGTTTGAGTTTGGAGATAGGGTGAGCTTTCGAAGCCGGAGCTGACTTTCTCTCCTTCTTTTGCTTTGGAAGGGTCTTTCTATTTTGAGACTATTACATATTAGACACTGATAGTACTCTTATTCTTTAGCTAAAGGCTTTTGTACCAACCTTACTAGGTCATGGGATATTGTTACTCTTTTTTCTTATTTGTTTTCAGTTATGTTATTATTCTTATGCTTCACGGTTTGTAAGTCAGTTGTGTAATTCGGGAACTTTAGCCCATTAATTGTCATTTTGGGCTATGATTTTGGCTTACCTACATGACACTAGAAATTGGGTTGTGACATTCTCCATACCAAGAAGTTAATTTTTGTATAGATTTAGAGCCAGGTACTAGATCCATTTCTAGCTTTATATATCATATGACACCAACGAAGTTAAGAGAGTTGAAGTCTTAATTATAGGAGTTGATAAAAAGGGATTTTATTCACCTAAGTCTTTCTTCTTGGGTTACACCCATTTTGTATGTGAAAAAGAATAATGGTAGCATAAGGATGTGCATAGACTACGACTAGTTGAATAAGGTGATCATTTGTAGTCAATACCCTTTACCTAGGATAAATGACCTATTTGATCAATTTCAAAGGGCAACAATGTTCTCCAAAATTGACTTGAGGTTGGGTTCACATCAGCAGAATTTAGGGTGAAGGACATCCTAGTGACTATTTTTCAAACTTGTTATAAATACTACGATTGTCTAGTTGTGTCTTTTCACTTAACTAATGCCCCAAATACTTTTATGAGTCTAATGAATGGTGTTCTTACATCGTTCTTTGATTAGTTTGTTATTGTGTTCACTGATGACATATTAGTTTACTCTAAGAGTGAAGAAGAGCATGACACTCACTTGCATACGGTGTTTGGGTTGCTTACGGAAAAGCAATTATATGCTCAATATTCTAAGTGTGAGTTCTGAATTGATTCAGTGACCTTTTTGAGGTACATATCTTCTAAAGAAAGAGTTATGGTGGACCCCTAGAAGGTTGAATCCGTTAATAATTGAGCTAGACCAATGAATAACACCAAAATTTGTATCTTTACTAGGTTTCCCCATTATTATATCATCAATTTGTTATGGGATTTATTGTTATTGCTTGGCATATGACCCGCCTTACTCAGAAGAAAATCACATTTATGTGCGATGACAAGTGTGAGGGGAGCTTCCGAATAGCTCAAAACCTTATTATTGAATTTGATCCTAATACCAACCTTGTCTATTAAGAGTAAGGATTTAATTGTATATTGTGATGCCTCATGGTTGGGTTTATGTGTTATTTTGATGCAGGATCAGGACATGATTGCTTATGAATGTGAGACAACTAAAGTGTTATGAGAAAAAATATCCCATACATGATTTAGAATTAGCAGCAGTGGTGTTTGCTTTATAAATTTAGAGATACTATCTGGATGGGTGAAGTGTGAAGTGTTCAAAGACCACCATAGCTTGCAGTACGTGTTCACTTAGAGGAATCTGAATCTGAGACAGAGAAGATGGATGAAGTTGATAAATATTTTGACATCTTAATCCTATATCACCCTAGTAAAGCCAATAAGGTGTAAGATACACTCAGTCGGAAACTAATAAGCATGAGATATTTAGCATTGTTGGAGGTGTCCATGTGCCCATTAGTGAGAGAGGTACAATCTTTGGCTAAAAGTTTTATGAGATTGTAGGAGGCTAGCAAAGGAAGGGTGTTAGCATATGTGAAGGTTAGGTCTATATTCTATGATAAAATAAAAACAAATAGTTTGACAAAAGGTTGAGAAACAATAAGGAAAAAGTGTTACAGGTGTAGGCAAGAGAGGCCATTATTGATGATGAGGGAGAATTGAGGATTCATGAGCACTAACGCATATGTTGGGTAGGCAATTTGACTCCAACTATTTTGGAGGAAGCTCATAATTCAAAGTACTCTATATATTTGGGTTCTAACAAGATATATAGGAATTTAAGGCAACATTATTAGTGGTTAGAAATGAAGTATGACATTGGGAATTTTGTAACTAAGTGTCAAAACTTCTATAGGTCAAGTATTAACATCAACGGCTTGGTGAAATATTTTAGGGCATGCCCATTAATGATGGACTTTGGAGTGGGTCTTCAAAAAATATTGAGGAACTGCGATAATAAATAGGTCATTCTGGATCGGTTGACTAAGTCAACTATTTGATTCTGGTAAGAGTAGATTACAATGTGACTAAGTTAACCATGATTTATATAAATAAGATCGTGAGGCAACATGGAGTACCTGTGTCAATTGTATCAAACAAAGGTACTCATTTCACATCTAATTTTTTAGGGAAGTTCCAGTTGGAGTTGGGGTCTAGAGTGGATCTAAGTAAAACTTTCCATCCACAACCGATGGCCAGTTGGATCGAACTATTCAAGTTCTTGGGGACATGTTTTGATCTTGTGTTATGGACTTTGGTAGTTAATGGGACCAATACTTTCCATTATTTGTGCAAATTCACCTACAACAAGAGCTACCACTCTAGTATTGACATGGCTTCTTTTGAGGCCTTATATAGAAGGAAGTGAAGGTCTCCAATTAGGCGGTTTTATGAATTTAAGGTGACCCTTAATACACTGACATGCTCAAAGGATCAATGGAAAAAGTGAGATTTATACAGGAGAAGCTCATATCAACTCAAAGCTGATAAAAAACAAATATACAGACAATAAGGTAAGAGATATGCAGTTTGAAAAAAAGGAGAAGGTACTCTTAAGGTATCACCTATGAAGGGTCTAATGAGGTCTGCAAAAAAGGTCAAGTTGAGTCCAAGATACATTGGACCCTTTGACGTTTTCACAAAAATAGGGTTGGTGGCATACAGACTGGCCTTACCTCCTAGCATATTCAAAAGGAATGAATGCGCAAGTGATATCCACAATTATTCATGAACTCAAGTACTTTTTATTTCCCATGTAATGATTTTTTAGGGATAATTATTGTTTGGGGATAAATTAGTGTTAAATTAGTATATAATGTATCAAGTTGTAGTAAGGCTGACAAACGGATAAAATATGTACTTAGCCTTCCTTTAGCCATTTTTAAGAATTCAGGACTAGTCTAGCATTGAACTATTTTAGAGGGAGTGGTAGTCAAACAAAACCTGGTATTAATGTGATCATTAGTAGTGGTTTTTGATATAATAATCACATAGAGAATGAGTTTAGGTAACCATAGCAACCTCCGACACCTGAAATAGAGTTATAGAACTCTATTTATAGTGTTTATCGTGGAGGGGTTGGTTCGCGTTGTCATAATTCATAAAGTATGTTGTAAAATGATCAAATATGAATAGAGGTCTGGAGTTTCTACCTAGACTACCACAACAAATAAAGTAGAGGTACTGCTGCAGTGTACCCATGTTTTATGGCGTGAATCACTACAGTGGTAACTCACAAAATTTGTCAGTTTTTAAAAAGTAGAATATGATTCATCACCTATATTTTCAAAATATGAAAGATAGCTCTTGGTAAGGTAATTTTCATAGAGTTTTTTCTTCCTTGGAGGTACTTTATGACATCCTAGACTTGAAATTACTTCTTATAACCCTAGAAATTCATTAGAAATGGATTCATGGTTGAGTTTGGGGTTTAGCCCTAGTTTATGAAATTAGGGTAAAGTGGTGATAATAAGCATAAAATCAGTAAATAATGATGCTAAGGTGTTATAAAACACTAATATGTGTAGAATTATGGTTGTTTTCAAATAGAGTTCATGAGGTTTAAAGAATAGAAAATATTAAGATGATGAAATAGGGCAAGTTCATGGCTAAATTCAATCAATAGTAATCCCTAATAATTAAAAGAGGATGATTTATTTAAATAGGCGTGTGTTCTTATTGTTATAGATAAAGAACAAGTAAAATTAGAATAAAAGGGAATAGTGTAGCGTAAAGATGACATTTAGCAAGGTTTTGAGATAATTTAGATTTATCATAGAAATTAGACTTGCCTAAATCTATGTAATGACACATTCAATCTTTACTAAAAATATTTATGGTAAAGTCTTGAGAGTCTCACTAATCACACGAGTTACGATTAATTCTTTTGTATGTGAGTGAATTTGATATGTACTAAAGTCATACAATATGCCTAGCACAAAGTTAAGTTCAAAGTGTGTTTATCAATTTAGTTTTAGGGTAAGTTTAAAATGAGCTAAACTTCAAATGAGTGCTGCTCATAGAATATAAGAATCTAGGTAGATCAATACCCACCATATTAATGATCTCTGAGTCTTCTTTTCAACACGATCAGTCATTCTTTAATTCGATTTTTAAGTAAAAATTTATGATCATTTATTGAAGACTATCTGTGTTGTAAAGTTGAGGCCATCATAGCAGGATCAGGGTGCTATAGAAACATTGCTATAACAGGATGACAACAGTTTATAACCTTATTTTGATGGGTTTTAGTCCCTAAATTCTAAAATTTCATTCCTAAGACATGGAGGGGCGATTTTTTCTTGGTTTAATTTAGGTTGAAATCCTTTGTTAATGTAAGTTTTTTGCTCCTTTTTAATATTAATTAATTTGTTCATCTTATAGAATGAGAAAATTATGGTGAAATTCTTTTGCTTTAGAATTCTATGTTCATGAAATTATGGGGAAAACCTATGGGTAGATTTATTTTCACTTAGAATTGATTTTAGATTGTGAATTAGCTCATTCTAGTATGAAATTCTGATTATAAAATAAGAACTCCGATAGTTGTGGACCTTGAATTTAATAAAGTGTGACCTTTAGATTTAAAACAACATTAATGGATTGATTAGTTAATAAATCAATGAATATGGAAACAATGTATTTTCACTTAGAATTGATTAGTTACTATTATACTTGTTGTTTCTTAGATAATTTAATCTTTAAAATATGAAAAAGAAGAAAGATCATCCAGCGTATAGCTTATAGCAGTAGGTTGGCACCTAGGTAGGTTATGATTTATGAGTAATGTACTGTGGTTAGTAATCCTATCTGTAATATAGATTCGAAAAAAAGAAATCATACTTAGTCCTGTGAGCATAGAGTTTGAAGGGATAAATCTGGAATTAATGTAATAAAGGCTTAATAGTGTATTATTATGTTATGTATGAATCCTTGATGGTTGTTATATATTTGTATGCCTCCATGGTGGATTATAATGTGAATTATGTGAATATAAATGATAATAAGAGATTGTATGTGGTTATAACCTAGGAAATTTGACTAAATATCATAAAAAGAGTGAACTTGATGATATTTGTGTTGGAATATAGGATAATCATGCTTAAGTTTAGTGATGAGAACTGATTATGGTATGAGGAGTCAGCGACAAAACTTAAGAGACTAAAGTTAAGTTAGGCTAAGGGTTAGGAAGTAAAAGGTATAAAGGTGTATGGCTAAAACTAGATTGCAAGTTGAATAGAGTTGAATGATTTACTTATAGAGTAGGTCTTGAACTTAGTAATGATTTGAATGTAGGGGTTACTAGATAATAGCGGAATCCCCAATCTCATTACAAATAAAGAAGGATTGCATTAGTGAATGAATTTATGAAGGTTGAACAAGATTTTAGACTCCCTTTGGTTGAATGAGTACCCCAATAAGGAATATTTGAGTTTAATGAAAATGGCAAGATAATAACATGTTGTGATGATGAAATCAATGAACCCTATCTACTTGTGATTTGGTGTATTAAATAATATCTGTTGTTACATAAAGTGATTAACTCGAGCTAACCAAGTGTTTTGGGTTTTTATGTATTGTTACAGTGATTCTTAAGAAAGGTAATTGTTAAATGATATTGTCAGACCCCGTATAATCCTAGATGTTTGAGTCCTTTAAAGCATTCCCAAAAAAGGTCCTAGACTTAGACAATTTCATCTAAATGTTAGAACTTAGTCATTTCTAAATCTCTCAAACTTTAAGGAATATATTTACGACCTTCCCGACCTCAGAAAGTTAGTTTTTAAGTTGATTCATGAACGGAAAAGTCAATAGTACATCTCAGGTGAGTTTTAAAATTTTTAGACAAGCGTAAGGGGCATGTTTGAAACTCCAAAATAGGGGCTCAGGCCAATTGGCCCGCGATACCCTGCCCAATACGGCGCTGGGGGGGAGCCCGTGATGCAAACTAAGGAGCCCTACCCAAAACGGTGCTCCAAAGCCCGCGGTGCCCTGGCCAGTTCGGTCTGGGTAATTTCTGTAGTTTTGTTCCATATTTTTAAGGGCAAATAAGTCATTTTCCCTTTACCCAATAGGTCCATAACATGGTATTAAAGCCCCAAATAGCATAATTTCTCATCCTTATCACAAAATCCTCTCAAGAACAAGCCCTAGTTTCATCAAGCTCAAGAATCAAGTTTCAAAAACTCACCACAATCTCCACGAAATTAATAATCAAGGTAATGTTAGGTGTTCATCCTTGGGTTTTCTCCCACCCTTGGAGTTCAAAAGCCTCTTTAAAAACTCCAAGTTGATTGGTTTCATGAATTTCATGTTGAATTGATTGTATTCATGATTATGATGTTATTTGAGTTTTAATCCATGATTTATTACAAGTTTCATGTGAAGTAATTAACTTGTGTGTAGGGTTATGTAGAT
The DNA here is from genome assembly GCA_030864225.1 of Capsicum baccatum var. pendulum. Lineage (NCBI taxonomy): Eukaryota > Viridiplantae > Streptophyta > Magnoliopsida > Solanales > Solanaceae > Capsicum > Capsicum baccatum. Next base: position 168,784,902 of record CM061560.1, read on the forward strand.
CTATGTTTAAAGACCTTGAAATTATGAGTTGGGATTGTGATATGATGTTTGCATGTTGATTATTCTTAGGAACATAAAGCATGCCTCTCTAGTGTTTGACAAAATGTCTAAGTAGAAGAATTATTAACAAGATAATATTGTTGTGCTATTATAAACATACCATGTTTTACTTTCAATGCTATCGGGTTCTGGAGGTATCAAATACCCAAAATCTAGTTGTTTACCTAGAATTATGTTAGCTTCAGAATAGTCTTAGTGATGTCACATAAAGTAGCACTCAGTCAGTTACAGAACTCAGTGTATTCAGTCAGTTAATAAAACTCAGTGAACTCAGTCCAGTTCAATAAGTTAGCATGATCAGTAACAGTTCAATCAAGCCTAGTACAGTCAAGAAATCAATTCAGTATCTATTCAGTTGGGAGTAGGAATCAACACTGAGCAAACCCAGGGATGGTGGAGTTCCTGTCGGTGAAGGGTTTGACCCTTATTAGCAATATCTATGTTACAAAACTACATATCCAGCGTAGGTTGAGATATCTTTCTGCTACATAAGGGTTGATACATCTCGTATGAGTTTTCTTTCCAGTGAGGGTTGACAAAATGTCTTCTTGCAAGATAAGGTTAACTCACAGCTGTTATTAGTATCCCTTGGCAAGGTGCTAACACCCTTCCAACTGAGGTCACAGGTTGGCCCCCAACTCAGTTTATAATCGGGGTATGTCAGTTAGATGAACACTCCCATAGTTACAGTTTTAGTTTCAGACTCAATGTAAAACCTCAGATCAATTTTTATAATCAGGACTATCAGACACAATCACCCAGCTCAGTATAAAAATCAATTAGTTCTACAGAAGTAGGACTGTTAGAATAGTGACCAGTAACCAATAACACAGTTATCAGTACTCAGCATTCAGTTCAGCATAATCTTAGTCATAGAATATATATATATATATATAGATGTATGTAAAGTAATGCATCATCAGTATTTTCAGCAGTCCAGTTATACATAAACTCTCATCCAGTTAAATTCACATTATTCAGCCAGTTATTGTTCATGTATATGAAGCCTTTCATATCATCCTACCTTACTTAGCATACCAGTACATTTAAAGTACTGACGTATACTCTTTCTTTTGTGCTATAATGTCTCATATCATAGGTTTCGATGTATGGGCTCCTGACCTTACTTAGCAACTCAGATTATCAGCGGAAGATATATTGGTGAGTCCTCATTGTTTGAGGAAAAAATTATCATTTTAGTATTTTAGTATATTTCAATATTCGGAGTTAGTTGGAGACTTGTCCCATCAACTTTATGTTCAGACAGTTAGAGGCTTTCAGACTAGATTGTTTTAGACAGATGTTCACTTCATAGTTTTATTTATCAGTATTTGATTTAGTTATGAACCTTATGAAAACATCAACCTAATTTCCAAATTATTATAGTATTATTATCCAGTGTTCACAAAAGGTACTAGTCATGAGTTAGCTTGTGGTCCTTTGGGATCATAAGCATCGTGTGGCATCTGAGGTTCATACATGGGGCATTACAAACTTGGTATTAGAGCCTAAAGTTCTACAGAGTCCTAGGGAGTCTGAAAGCCATGTTTAGTAGAGTCTTGTGTATGGGTGTGTAGCACACCACACTTATGGACAAGAGACTATGAGGAGTTTTAGAAAAAGTTTCCCTTCTTTCAGTATTCATATCGTGCGAGTGGGCATGATCTCAAGTTAAACCCTATGTCTAATTTAAGTTTCCCTTCTATTTATAGTATACGCCTCCAAAGATGACTAACAAAAGAAGAATGGGAAACCGGCCACCATCTCCGCCCGTCCAGCCAGATCCCCTGGATGAGCCTGTTTCCCATGCTAAATTCAAAGCAGCTTTCACCACTCTAGCTTATTCTATGGAGGCCTAGAATGAATGTCCAGCTACCGTCCAAGCTAAGCCAATGGCCAATACAATTACATCTAGAATTCGGGACTTCACTTGAATGAATCCTACAATATATATCGGGTCTAAGTCTGGAGAGGACCCATAATAATTCCTTAATCAGGTGCAGAAAGTCACAGATAGGTGACTTATAGTGAGAGTGCTTAGTTAGCTGCATATCAGTTGCAGGATGTGGCTCACACATGGTTTAAGAAATAAAAGGCGGATAGGGGCTTTGATGAAGGGACCGTAAAATGGAAGGAGTTTGCTACTACTTTCCTTGATAGGTTCTTCCCACTGGAGTTGAGGAAAGCTAAGGTTTTGGAGTTTATTAATTTAAAATAGGAAAACATGACAGTGAAAAAGTATTAATTTGAAATAGAAAAACATGACAGTTAGCCAGATATGCCCCTTATATAGTAGCAGACAACATATATAAGATGAGTAGGTTGGTGTCGGGTGTGTCTAATAGTATGGTCAAGAAGTATAGGACCACAATACTGATTAAGGATATGGACATATCCAGTCTCATAGTTCATTCTCAGCATATAGAGAAGGTTAAGAATAAGGAGAAGGAGAGCGAGAACAAGAGAGCCAGAAAAGGTAGCTTCAACTTCACTCAGTCCAAGTTAGAGAGTGGTAATCATTCTTAGTTCCACTCAAAAATCCTCAGTTCCATCTCCGTTATAAGCTAGTGCTCCAGTGACAAAATTCAGAGATGACAATAAAGATAGGGCACCAGGCCCTAAACCTCAGGGTAGTGTTAGTAGTGCCCGAGGAAATCCCCTTTGCCAGAAGTATGGCAAAAACTACCAGGGCATCTGTAGAGCTGGAAGTGTTGTATTTTTTAGATGTGGCAAGCTTAGCCATAGGGTCATAGAGTGTCCTCTGGTGGTTTCACAGAGTCAGCATAACCGTCCCCAGTTCAGTCTGGTCCCTCGAATCAGAAGGGTGCCACTTCCAATACCACTAGTGGGAAATTCCCAAATAGACTCTATACACTTCATTCCCAATAGGATTAGAAAAGTTCTCCTAATGTGATCACTGGTACGTTACAAGTTTATCATTTACATGTTTATGCTTTGCTAGATCCAGGAGCTTTTTTGCCCTTTATAACTTTTTATATAGCTATTGACTTCGGAGTCAGTCCCAAAATCATAGCAGAGCCTTTCTCAGTCTCTACACCAGTGGGTAAGTCTATCATAGCCTGATGTGTATTGAGGAACTGTTCGGTTATGGTATCTCAGAAAGTTACTTTAGCAGACTTAGTAGAGTTAGAGATGATAGATTTTGACGTTATTCTTGGCATGGATTGGCTTCATTCATTATGCTTTAGTTGAATGTAGAAACAGAGTTGTCTATTTTCAGTTTTTGAATAAACCTGTCCTAGAATAGACGGGTAGTACCTCAGCACTTAGGGGTTCGCTTGTTTCCTACCGAAGGGCAAGAAAAATTATATCCAAGGGATGTGTCTACTATCTTGTTCGAGTTAAAGATTCAAGTTCCGATACTCCTAGTCTTCAGTCAATTCCAATAGCGTGTGAATTCCTAGATTTATTTCGCGGAGACCTTCCCATAGTTCCTCCTAAGAGGGAAATTGACTTCGAAATAGACCTTCTTCCTGATACTGAGCCTATCTCTATCCCGCCATACAGAATGGATCCAACAGAACTTAACAAGTTAAAAAAGAGTTAAAGGATCTCCTAGATAAGGGATTCATTAGACCCAATGTATCCCCTTAAGGTGCACCAGTTCTATTCGTGCGCAAGAAAGACGGTTCTCTTAGAATGTATATTAACTACCGTCAGTTGAACAAAGCCATAGTCAAAAAAAAGTATCCACTTCCCAAAATCGATGACTTGTTTGACCAACATCAGGGTGCCAGTTAATTTTCTAAGATAGACCTCAGATCAGGCTATCATCATCTCAGAGTCAGAAAATATGACATTTCAAAAATAGCTTACAGAACTCGGTATGGTCACTTCGAATTCCTAGTCATTTCATTTGTTCTTACCAATGCCCCAGAAGCCTTCATGGACTTGATAAAATGCATGTTCAAGCAGTACTTGGACATGTTCATCATAGTCTTCATTGACGACATTCTTGTCTATTCTTACAGTGAAAATGATCATGCAGACCATCTCAGAATAGTATTACAAACTCTCAGAGCCCATCAGTTGTTCTACAAATTTAGTAAGGGAGAATTTTTGGCTAATTTTAGTAGATTTCCTTAGTCATATAGTTTTCAATGATGGCATTAGTGTTGATCCTTAAGAGACTATAATAGTAAGAAACTAGCCTAGGCCTATCTCTTCATCAGATATTAGGAGTTTCTTGGGTTTGGTTGGCTATTATCGATGGTTTATTGATGGATTTTGATCTATTGCACCCCTTATGTCTAGATTGACTTAGAAGAAAGTCAAATTCCAGTGTTCATATTCTTATGAGAAGAGTTTTTAGGAGTTAAAGACTCAACTCACTACAACCCTAGTTTTGATTTTACCAGATGGTTCAGATGGATTTATGGTATATTGTGATGCTTTCAGAGTTGGTTTGAGGTGTGTTTTGGTGCAGAGAGATAAGGTTAGATCCTATGACTCTAGACAGCTTAAGCCCCATGAGAAGAATTACTCTACTCACGATCTTGAATTCGCAGCTGTAGTGTTTACATTATAAATTTAGAGACACTATTTGTATGGGATGCATGTTGATGAGTTCACAGACCATAAGAGCCTACAGTATATGTTTTCTCAGAAAGACCTGAACCTGCATCAAAGAAGGTGGTTAGAATTATTAAAATACTATAACATGAGTGTTCTGTATCATCCAGGCAAGGACAATATATTGGTTGATGCTCTCAGTAGGATGTGTATAGGTAGTGTTTCTCACGTGGAGGATTGTAAGAAGAAGTTAGTTTTGGAAGTTCATCAGCTTTCCCGATGAGGTGTTCGCTTAGTCGATTCAGTAGAGGGTAGCATATGGGTGTAGACAAGTTTAAAATTATCTCTGGTTTCCAAGGTAAAAAAAGCAGGATCGATATCCCAGTTTAGTTAAACTCAAAGAGTCAATCAGATATCAGAAGACAGAGGTTTTCTCCCAAAGGGGAGATAGTGTGTTACGTTGTCAGGGTAGACTTTCCGTACCATGTGTGGATGGAGTGAGGTAGAGGATTCTTGTAGAGGCACATGGAGTATGTTACCTGATTCACCCAGGGGCCCCAAAAATGTACCATGATTTGTGGGAGGTCTATTAGTGGAGTGGGATGAAAAGAGATATTACAGAATTCATAACTAAGTGCTCAATATATCAGCAGGTTGAGATTGAACATCAGAAGCCTAGTGGAGCTATACAGGAGTTCAATATTCCCACTTAATAGTGGGAGAAGGTGAACATGGATTTTGTGATGGGTTTACTTTGCACTTGTTGTCAGCACGACCCGATTTGGGTCATTATGGATAGGATGACCAAGTCAGCTCATTTCTTACCAGTTCATACCTCTTATTCAGCTGAGCATTATGCCAAGCTCTATGTTAGGGATTTGGTCAGATTGCACGGGGTTTCGTTGACCATCATTTCAGATAGAGGTACGAAGTTCACCTTTCATTTATGGAAAGACTTCCAAAAGGGTTTTAGTACCCAAGTTTACCTCAGTACAACCTTTAACCCTCAGACAGATGGTAGAGTAGAAAGTACCATTCAGACTTTAGAAAATATGCTAAGATAGTGTGTCATTGTCTTTAAGGACAGTTGGGATGACCACTTGACCTTGATTGAGTTCGCATATAATAACAGTTATCATTCCAGCATTTAGATGGCTCTATTTGAGGTGCTTTATGGGAGGAGATGTAGATCTCCCATTGTTTGGTTATAAGTAGGTGAAGCCACAATGGTAGGGCCTGACTTGGTATTTGTTACCTTCGAAAAAGTTCAGTTGATCAGGGAAAGGCTTAAGACAGCTTAGAGCCGATAGAAATCGTATGCAGATGTGCAAAGAAAGAATCTCGAGTTTGATATTAGTGATTATGTATATTTGAAAATCTCTCCTATGAAGGGAGTGAAGAGGTTTGTAAAGAAGGGGAAACTCAGTCCTCGATATGTTGGTCCTTACCAAATTCTCAGTCATTTTGGAAAGGTAGCTTACAAGCTTGAGTTGCCTTCAGACTTAGCTTCAGTACATCCAGTGTTTCATATCTCCTTGCTAAAGAAGTGCATAGGTGACCCAGTATTTGTAGTCCCCATAAAGGATATAGATGTTCAGCACAGTCTCTCTTATGAAGAAGTTCCTGTCAAAATTCTTGATTTTCAGGTTCGCAGACTGAGGAACAAAGAGGTTCCTCTAGTAAAAGTTCTTTTGCGAAATCAGTCCATTGAGGGAGCTACTTGGGAAGAAGAAGCAGATATGCAAACCAAGTATGCTCACCTCTTCTCTGCAAACTCAGACTCAACCCAAGGTAATAGTTTTCCTTAAATTTACTCAGTTGCATGCTCAGATTTTCTTTATAACTCTGTATCGGTTTAGTTTTATAGTTTCTCATATCATGCAAACCTTCATGAAATATCTCAGTCATGTGTCGTTTTTTCTGAACTCAGTCATACTTCAGATATGCATGTTCAGTAGGATAACTCAGTATATCAGTAGTTTCAGTCATATAGTCATGCTTTAGTTATGCATGTTCAGTATGATAATTCAGTATATCAGTAGTTTCAGTTATGTAATCATGCTTCAGTTGTGCATGTTTAGTGTATAAATTTAGTCTATTAGTATTCTCAGCTTAGTCAGTCTCACTCAAGGATGAATGTTTTCAAGGGGGAGAGATTGTAAGACCCTGTAGTATCCTAGACGTTTGACTCCTTTAAAGCATACCCAAAAGAGATCCCAGACATAGACAATTTCAGCTAAGTGTTACGACTTAGTCATTTCTAAATCCCTCAAACTCTGGGGATTTTATTTATGACCTTCCCGACCTCTGAAAATTAGTTTTTAAGTTTATTCATGATCACGGAAGCCAATAGCATATCTCGGGTGAGTTTTAAAATCTTTGGACAAGAGTAAAGATGTATTTTAAACTCCAAAATAGGGGCTCAGGGCAAGTAGCCCGTGATGCCAAGCCTAGTTCGATGTTGGGGGGAGCCTGTGATACAGACCGCGGTGCCCTGCTCAGAGTAGCGTTGCAGAGGCCGCGGTACCCTGGCGAATCCGGTCCAGGTAATTTCTATAGTTTTGTTCTGCATTTTAAGGGCAAATGGATCATTTTTCCTTCACCCAATAGGTCCATAACACTGGATTAAATCCCCAAATAGCATAATTTCTTATCCTTTTCACAAAATCCTATTAAGAACAAGCCTTAGTTTTATCAAGCTCAAGAATCAAGTCTCAAGAAATCACCATAATATCAATGAAATTAACAATCAAGGTATGTTAGGTGTTCATCGTTGGGTTTCCTTCCACCCTTGAAGTTCAAAAACCTCATTAAAAATACAAGTTGATTGATTTCATGAATTTCAAGTTGAATTGATTGTATTCATGATTATGATGTTATTTGAGTTTTGATCTATGATTTATTACAAGTTTCATGTGAAGTAATTAACATATGCCTAGTGTTATGTGGATTTATGTTAAAAGACCTTGAAATTATGAGTTGGGATTGTGATCAAGATGCTTGCATATTCATATGAGCATGCCTCTTAAGTGTTTGACAAATATCTTAGTGGAAGCATTATTAACAAGTTACTAATGTTGTGCTATTATAACCATGCTATGTTTTAGTTTCAATGCTATCGAGTCCTAGGGATATCCAATACCTGATATTTAGATGTTTACTCGAATTACATTAACTTCGGAATAGTCTCAGTCATGTCATGTACCGTGGTACTCAGTCATTTAAAGAACTTAGTGTATTCAGTCAGTTAAGAAAATTCAGTAAACATAGTCCGGTTTAGTCTATTAGAACAATCAGTAACAGTTCAGTTAAGCCTAGTACAGTCTAGAAATCAATTCAGTGTCTATTCAATTGGGAGTAGGAATCAACACCGAGAGAACCCAGGGATAGGGGCATTGCTATTAGTGAAGGGTTTGACCCTTAGTTGCAGTCCCTGTATTATAGAACTACGTAGCCAGCATAGGTTGAGATATCTTCCTACCAGCTAAAGATTGATACATCTTGTATGAGTTTTCCTGCCATTGAGGGTTGACGAAATGTCTTTCTACCAGATAGCGTTTACTCATAGCCATTGTTAATATCCCTTGGCAAGGTGCTAACACCCTTTCAATTGGAGTAATAGGTTGGACCCCAACTCAGTTTATAATCAGGGTATGTCGGTTATATGAACACTCCCACAGTTATAGTTTTAGTTTTAAACTCAGTATAAAACCTCATATCAGTTTTTAGAATCAAGACTGTCAGACATAATCACCCAGCTCAGTATAGAACTCAGTTAGTTCTACAGAATTAGGACTGTCAGAAGAGTCACCCAATTACTAGTAACCCAGTTATCAGTACTCAGCATTCAGATCAGCATAATCTTAGTTATAGTATATATGTATATAGATGTATGTACAATAATGCATCATCAGTATTTTCAGCAGTCCAGTTATACATAGACTCTCATCCAGTTATTTCACATTATTCAATCAGTTATTGTTCATGCATATGAACCCTTACATATAAGCCTACCTTACTTAGCATACCAGTACGTTCAAAGTACTGGCGCATACACTTTTTTTTCCGCTATGATGTATCTTATCATAAGTTCAGACACACAGTCTACTGACCGTACTTAGTAGCACGGATTATCAACGCCAGATATAGTGGTGAGTCCTCATAGTTCGAGGATAAAGTTATCATTTTAGTATTTTAGTAAATTTTTGTAGTCAGAGTTAGTTGGGGACTTGTCCCATCAACTCCATCTTCAGAAAAGTAAAGGCTTTTGGACTAGATTATTTTAGACAGATGTTTACTTTCAGTATTTATTTATCATTACTTGATTTATTTATGAACCTTATGGTAACTTCAGCCTAATTTCTATATTATTAGAGTATTATTATTCAGTGTTCATAATAGGTACCTGTCATGGGTTAGCTTGTGGTCCTTTGAGATCATAAGAATCGTGTGGTGTCCATGGTCCAGACTCGGGGCATTATAGATAACCTAAGTGTTAGACACATATTATGAGGTTATATCAAAATTCTTATTGGTTTTACAAGTGTGGTTGTTTATTCTCACTATGGTTGTTATTGTTGTGATTTCTATTATTTATTGTGGGGTGTATCGATATTTGGACATCTACATAAGATTTACTCATATTATTATAGGATGTGTCGACATTTGGACATCTTCACTGGATATATACATATTATTTAGGGATGTACCGATATTTGGACATCTTTATGAGATTTATACTTTTATACTTATTATCATGAGATATGGTGATATTTGGACGTATGGGAGAGATTGGTATTTTATTTTATTTTTTGAGTAAACCAGGAGGCATGTTAATCGCCATTATTATTTATTTATGGATTCTTGAGTTGATACGGGTTAAAAGGACAAATGGTTAGCATATTTTTTGTTGTTATTCTCATATTTAAATTGAGGTATGGGTATTGTTAGAGTAATGGATTGTTGACTTGGATATTGTTGGAGTCATGGATTATGGACTTACATATTGTTAGATTCATAGATTGTTGACTTTGATATTGTTGTCGACTCATAGTTATGGACCGTGTTAATTATTGATAGTCAGGGTCTTGATTTTTTTAATGGTTTCATTAACTATACTTGATTAAACTATTTTCTATTATTTGAGAAAGGCTAAATGATATATATATATAATTGAAGTAATTTTTAAGAGTTCAAGATTTTGCTTATCATAAGGTTATGATTATTATGCTTATTTATTATTGAGGTTAATGAAAACAAATTGTCTTACATTAACTATGGGGATTAAACATGTAAGAGTTATGATGGATGACATTCAATGTGATGGTTGATGTATGATTAGTAAGATTAAGTTTGAAAGGTATAAAGGGAATGTTAATGGTATAAATTGACCACTATTAATGGATTAGATACAACTAAGTCAATAGGAATAAGAATGGAATACTCTTAAGTAACAAGAGGATGGAAGTAATGTGGATTAAATAGTTATATAATTTGTCATGCTTAATTTCTATGATTTCTATATTGTGATTATGTAATCTAACCCTGGTCGATCGATGATACCTACTTGTATGTGTTGTTTATGCTCATGCTATTTTTGTTATACCCTTTTGGGGGTATAGTTTGGTTACAAGATTCAGTATATATTTCATGCTTGATGTGGATAGTGATCTCCAGTAGCTTCTACTCATCCCATTCCTATGGTGGGATTTGTTTCATGTTTTAGCTCTCCTTGTATTATAAGATCTTGTACCTGTTTAGACTATGTCTTTTGAGAGATGGATTATTTTATATTTTGAGTTTTATATAAATAATTGTATTAATAAAAGGATTATTGTTGATGACTTCTGCAATATTTTGAATTGGTTGGTAAGGTATCTCCTAACTAGGTGGATTAAAGTAGGTTTCCTCATGATCCGGTAATTTAGGTCTTGACACTCTATGCTTATATATGAATTAAATATTGAGATGTCTTTTGAGCACTTCTTATAGTTATTGACTCTATTTCATATTCATTGATACTGATATGGTTGAGTTGATAGTGATGGTGAAGACATTCATATGTAACCCATGAGGTTTGTAATAATTATGATATTGATGAAATGATGTTGATATTGATAAGAACGAAAAGATAAAGTGATGATGCGCACATCTTACATTGATACGTTCATCCATATGTTTTTGAATGTTTAGTTATGATCATATGTTGTGATGAACTTGATGACAAATTTGACTAAGTGTAAATGTGTAAGATTATGAGCTTGTATTCTGATTAAGTGATTTGCATACTTGATCTACTATCTTTGATTATAAGTTCTATGATTACTATTTTACATCCATTTGTTTTACTTATTTGTATGGTATTCGGTCGAGTTAACCTATGATGGCTATCAATACGTGTTATTGTACTGATGCTACCTGTGTTTTTTTTTATGTTGAGTGCAGAGCGTGTTTTGTAGTTTCCGACAAGTCCTCGCGTTTAGTTAGAAGTTCCAAATTAAGCCTTAAGTGTGATCACCATGACCAAACAGCCTTCAGACCTTTTATTCATTATTCTCGTCCTTTGTTTTGGGACTAAGTTATTCATATTTATTTCTTGTTTTGGATAGTCATTTATCTTTTAGACTTGGTTCTCTTAAATGTTCTTATACAGTGACGTTAGTTCCTCGATATATAATAAATAGAGATTTTTGTATTCTATTAGTTTTGAGATTTGATGTCGGTTTGACAGTTAGTGTAAGATATTGAATGAACACTCTTTTACACTTGTTTAAAATAAGAATTAATATATGGTGAATGTGAAAGTAGAACTTGAGTTGGTGAGGGCTGAGGTTAGAATGATTCTCCTGTCATAGATTAGGGTGGGTACCAATCATGATCGATTGGGTCATGATATGTTCACTATGATGATCCTGTTATAGCGAGTAACTTCTCATTGCTACAGTCCAAAAGGAACCCCATTGATTGCTAGTGCAACCAAACACTTACTACGGTAAACCTACTATAGCAAGAGGGGTCTTTCTACAGTTACCACTGGTAGTATATAGTTGAGTTCCTAAAACCCCTCTCTACTCCACAACACCCCATTGGTTCTTGATGATGCAAAAAACCTCTATTGCAGCAAATGCCGTAACTAGAGTTCTACAAACCTGACCACCATTCCAAATTTTTTTTATAGATCTCTAAATCTATCATCTAATATATTACACCAATAAAACCACCCTACGAACTTTTATGAGAAACAATCGATCTTTACATCACATAACACTCATTTTTATTTGTACTTACTTTAGCCTAAAATATTCACAATTCTCGTCCTAGGGAAACCTCTACTCGGTTCTAACACCTCCAACCATATTATAATGATGGGATGGGTCATTACATCAAACAAAAATTAAACAACTATTCATCCTTGAATGACACTAACAAAAAAGGAAAAAGTAAAATTTATCTAAATCAATGAACAATTACGAGATATCTCTTGTGCATATTTGCTTCAGTCTTTGGAGTGGCCTTCTTAACGGGACGGTTTCTTCCCTGGACCCTCATGGATGAAATTTCTTTGGTTCTCAAATTATGAACATCCTTATCTAGAATGGCAATAGGATCTTCTTCATAGGAGAGATTATCACCAAGCAACACTAATTCTCAATGGATGATATAATCATTATCCCCATGATACTACTTGAGCATCGAAACATGAAACATAGGATGGACTCTCGATAAACCAAAGGTAGAGTCAAAATACAAGACACTATATCTACACCATTCAAGATCTCTAATGGTTCATTGTACCTTGGGTTAAGCTTACCTTTCTTCCCAAAATTGTATCACATCCTTCATGAATGAAATTTTGAGCAACATTTGCTCACCTTTCATAAAGTTCATATCTCACACCTTTCTATCCACGTGTTTTTTTGCCAACTTTGAGCTTTCACAAGCTTCTCTTGTATGAATCTACCTTATGCATGAACTACTTCAACAAATAGGTACCCCAAGGTCTCACCTCAAAGGCATTAAACCACCTAATAAGAGATCTACATCTTCTTCTATACAAACCTCAAATAGAGTCATGTTGATACTTTAGTGATAATTGTTATTATATGTATGCTCATACAAAGGTAAGAACTAGTCTTAATGACCACCAAAATCCATGATACATGATTGAGTAATGTACTCCAAAACTTGGATTGTCCATGTAGACTGCCCATCGGTCTAACGGTAAAATATTTTACTTAGATCTAATTTGGTGGTCATATCTTCTGGAATTTTTTCCCAAAAGTTAGAGGTAAAGTGCGTACCGTTATTCAAAACAATAAAAATAGGCACCCTATGCAATTGGATGATCTCCATTAATATAAATATTGGCCAACTTGGCTACATTATAAGTCGCATGGAATAGAATGAAGTGTGCATACTTAGTCAATTGGTCCACAATTATCCATATCAAATCATAGCTCCTATATTATAGGAACGATCGATAACAAGATCTATGACAATCCATTCCCATATTAATTCAAAAATGGGCATTGTTTGATGAGTATCACCATGCTTCTGATGTTTATATATCAATTGCAGGAAATTCTAGAACTTATCCATAACGAATGCACTATATCAAATGCACTATATTCCGCTTCATTCGGTGCCATCAAAACCACTATCTCACATCATGATAAATCTTGGTTGTACCATGATGTTTGGAGTACCTCTAAATATGCAAATCAAATTATTTGCACGGGAACACAAGCCCATCCCCTAATTCTAAAAATACCTTCATCATCAAGAATGTCCTTCTCAGCCTCACCTTGCAGCACTTTGTCATGAATATTGCTCAATTTCACATCTTTAAACTTCCAAGTTTTGGTTTGGTCAAGAAAAGTATACCTCATAAGTACATCATTTAGAAACCCTCCTCCCGTCACCTTCAATCTTATAAAACTGTTATCTAAGGTCTAAACCTCATATCCAACAAATGTCTAGAAATATCCAGACATGCCAAACTAGTAATACTCTTAATTTTCTGATTCAACACATCTGCTGGCACATTGGCCTTGGCTGGATGATAAAAAATCAAAATATCATAATCTTTGAGTAGTTTTATCCATCTCCACTGTCTCAAATTTATATCTATGATGGTAAATATATAGTGCAAGATATGGTGAAAAGTGAATGCCTTACACTTTACCCCATACAAATAATGTCTTCATATCTTGATAAAACAACACAACTACTAATTTTAAGTCGTAGGTGGGATAATTCTTATCATGAACTTTCAACTATCTGGGAACATAGGCAATCACATTCTTTTCCTGCATCAAAACAATACTTAAACTAGAAAGAGAGGCATCACAAAACACAATAAAGTTCGTACCCTCCAATGGCCAGGCAAGGATAAGACCTAAAGTTGAGAAGGTCTTAAGATTTTGGAAGCTCTATTCACACTCATCCATCCATATAAAAGACATCTCTTTTCAAGTTAACCTAGTAAAATACGAAGCAATAAAAGCAAAAACTTTCATATACCTGTAATAGTAACAAGCCCATATCACAAAGCTGCAAAGTTTGGTAACAAAGGTAGGACTAGTGAAACTCTTTCTTGCCTTAATCTTCTGTAGGTCTACCATAACCCTTATTTCAAAACCACGCGCCCAATAAGGACGCTAAAAGCAATCAAAACACATACTTAGAATATTTTGCATAAAATCTTCTCCTTTATTAATTCCAACACAGTGCGCAAGTGAGACTCATGCTCTTCCCTACTCATGGAGTACACCAAAATATCATCAATAAAAATAATAACAAAGGAATTCAAATATGGAATTTGAACACCCCATTCCTCAACCCCATAAAGGTAGTCAGGGCATTAATTAATCCAAGATCATGACTAAAAGCTCATAATGATCATAACGAGTTTGAAAAACAATTTTAGGTTCCAAAGCTTAAGTTGATGACACCCAGACTTTAAATCAATTTTGAAAAATACAGAAGTACCTTGTAACTAGCCAAACGAGTCATCTATCCTAAGAAATAGGTACTTATTATGAATTGAAATTTTGTTCAATTGTTAATATTTTATAAACATACATAGACTACCATCCTTATTCTTAGAAAACAAGACGTAAGCATCCCCATGGAGAAGCAATAGGATAAATGAATCTCTTACGTAATAGTTCTTACAATTGAGCCTTTTGCTTTCTTAGCTTAGCTGGTGTTATCCCATAAAGAGGAATAAGGATGGGATAAGTGCCTGATAAGTGCCTATCTCTAGGTCTACGTAAAAACTGATACTATAATCATGTTTTATCCTAGGTAGATTATCAATAAATACTTTCAAGAAGTCAAATACCACTAGAACTAATACAATAAAAGAGAGCTCAACACTAGTATCCCTAATATAAGCTCAAAAATCTTGACACCCCTTCCCCACTAACTTCTTGGCATGAATAAAATATTTTGGTCTTATAGGGGTAGGCTGATAAGCACCCTCCCACTCCAATCTATCCATCTGGGGTAGAGCCATCATGTTAATTTTGGCATGACAAATAAGAATTGTAAGTTATGGTGTAACGCCTCGAGTATTTAGACACTTAAAAAGAGCTAAGAACCAACCTATGTGACCCTTATATCAAGTAAAAATAACTTTTGGATGAGTTTAGAGGTATTGGGGATGATTTTACATATAAAAGGGCCATACACCACCAGGGAGACCCCGCCCCTAGCTTTACACTACATGGACCACCGTGGTGGGCTACTATTTTACCCATACAATGGAACTATTCCATGAGGGTGGAAACTTATGTTGGACTCACTCCACAAGGAAGAATCCATTATTCCAAGCGTACTCTACGGACCCTCATCTTTTAATCGACAGGACATTGTTTTAAACCAGTTTTAGGAGTGTTTAAGTCACTTTACACTATTAAAATATTTCCCATCCACCCCAAAACGTTCCTAAGACACTAAATATGAATCCCAACCCTTTAAATCATATTATAAATTTCTCCAATTCACAAAAAAGATAACTAGCTAGTGTTCAAAGATCTACGGGTAGATTGTTTGTCAAATTCTTGTCACTAGAAGGTATGTAGAATGACCTTACGTCTTATGGGTTTAAAAATCATGTTTACTAAACTCTAAATTCTATATAGAATATGATTTTCAAACTTATTTGAAGAGCATGAACTATGATCCCTTTTGATGATGAGAATTAAGTATTTTGATTAATGTTGTGGCTTATTTAATGAATAATGATAAGATTGAGTTTCTAAGGCTTTCTTTATCAAATTGTACATTGTTTACTTATATGGATTAGGAGAGTATTGCTTATATTTTAAATGTTCTTGTTTTCTAGTGGAAAGTGTATGAATTTATGAAAGAGATGATCACCTTTAAGAGTTTTAAAGAAGTATTAAATGAAAGATGTTTATGTGTAAACTTATATGTCTATCCTGAAAGAGCTAATTTGATCTTTGAATTAGTTTATGGTGTTCAGTGATTTATTATATGAAAGAGATAAGATAGAATATATGAGATGGCTTATGTAAGTCTTGGTATGATGATACCAATATAGAAATTTCTATTTAGAATCATAATGAGTTTTTAGAAAGATTCATGTTTTAAAAACTAAAAATGGGCTTTAAGGGAGTTAGATAGTTACTAGAGAAGGCATGGTTTGAAAATATTATAGCCCAAAATCCTATTTTCCCAACGTGAGATTGAGTTTATCCAATGGATAATCATTGTATACTTGCTTTATTTGGTATACTAGAGTAGAATATAGAGACTCCTATCCTTACGGAAAACTTATATTAGAGGGTTGACAAATGAGTTAATGTCGAGCCCATATAGCCCATGGTGTAGTAGACATTTCGACAATACCATGTATCTCATTAGTAAGAAATCAGAAAAGACTTAAACAAACAAATTTTATTGAAATCCTTATGTTGTATTTTGATAATTAAACTCTCATTTTATGATGTACTTTGTCCAAACCTTTTACTGTTATTATTACTGTTATTATTTTAGTTATTCTACATGAAAATACATTTAATGTATTGATCGTCCTTGGGCAGCTGCATCGTCTCAGGTTCAAAGGTCAAACCTCGTGGTCCAGTGCAACAGTAAGATTTTCCCAAACTTATCAAGGTTGATGACCCATCCATCTTTCAGAAGCAGATTTATTTAGACATTTACTACTAACATTTTTATGGTATAGTCGAAGCCTTGTCCTGGCCTAGATAATTTATTCAAGATTAAAGACTTCGTAGACTAAGTTTTGACAAATGTTTGTTATAATTTTTTATTCAAAGTCTGGGATTTTTATTTCATGTATATTAAAATATTTTTCTTGATTTTTATTATACTTTTGTATTTCCTTCAGATTATGCTTATGATAGAGTATTAAGGGGTTTTCTCGGATCTTTCTGGAAAAGGATGCTGGTTGTGGCTAGGGTGTCAACTTGAATCATGACAATATTAGTATTAAATCATGATTTAGGGTCCTAAGGTGTCTACTAATACATGTTGAGCAGAGTTCCTTTTATGGATGTGTAGCATGCCACACTTATAAGGTGGAGACAATAAGACATTTAGAAATGTTTTTCTTTCTTCATATTCTAGTTTGTGGTAGGGAGACTAGTTTTAAATGAATTCCCCTAACTTCTAAATTATTCTGGATTTTACATCATGCTTCTAATAAGGTTAGAGGTCCAGAGGGCTTCGGCTAGAATCTCCATCTAAAATAGGACTTATACTAATGAGGTTTACCCTAATGGGGCCTATACTACTGATACTCCTGATCTTAATGGTATTTCATCATCCCTTACTAGCATCTCTTGGGCTTCTAGGACCGATGCCACTCACACCCAGACCCCTCAGGGAAGGATTTCCAATACTGAGTTTTGACAGTCCATTCGCATACATGCTCAGATTATGTCATCACAATCTTATCAGCCTAGTAATATTAGTTCTATTGCTGGTTCATCTAAAGTCACTCGAGTTGGTCAATTAATGAGGCTAAAACCACTGACTTTTATGGGTTTTAAGGTTGAGGAATATCCTCAAGAGTTTGTGCATGAAATAGAAAATATATTAAGAGTTATGCCTACTAGTGATATGAATAGGGTGGAATTTGTAATGTATCAATTGAAAGGGGTGTCCTACCATTGGTCTGATGAGTTGGAAGAGTTAAGAGGTGAGAATGTTAAACCTACTATGTGGAAGATTCTCAAATACTTTTCTTGACCACTTATTTTCTTAGGAGTTAAGGGATGCTAAGGCTAACGAGTTTGTAAATATAAAATAGGTTAAGATGAGTGTTAAAAATTATGCTTGAAGTTTACTCTATTGTCTTGCTATACTTTAGATTTGATTTCTAATATTAGGTCTCATATGACAAAAACTTGTGTTCGGTCTTTCTAATAATTTGGTGCTAGAGTGTAAGGGGTCGATATTAAATAGACACATGGACATATCTAGATTGGTAATGTATATATAATGAGTAAAGAAAGATAAGAAGAAGTAGGCAAAGGCTAACTAAGAGGGTTAAACTAGTGAATCAAGATGCCAGTCAATAAGCGAGTGGCAAGCAGGGAACGAAATGGTCCAAGAAGAGATCTTGAGGCAATGTTTGTTCATAGGCTAGTGCACCTACCCCTAGACTATCAGATGATCAGTGATTTTATCCCAACAATGGGCCAAGGATTGAGGGCACTCAATATCAAAGTAGTGTAGCTCAGCCCTTTAAGCGATACCCTCACCATAATACTTGTGGAAAGTATCACCCAGGGAAATGTCAGTATAGGACTCTTGTGAGTTATGGTTATGGTCAACCCAATTATTTTCAAAGATATTATCCCTCGGCAAAAGGAATCATTAGTGACACTAAAGCCCAATCTACTGCTCCATCCCCTCCAGCTAAGGGTGCTACTTCTGGTACAAGTGGGGGTTTCAATTATTTGTATGCCTTATCTACTTTCCAAGACTTAGAGGCCTCACTAAATATTGTTTTTGGTATGTTATAGAATTTCACTTATGATGTTTATATGCTTCCTGACCTCCAATCTAATTTGTCTTATGTAACCTCTTATGTGGTAGTGGTTTTGGTTTTTGTCTCGAATATATATCTGAACCCTTCTCTATTTCTATCCATGTTGGTGATTCTATATTGATAGCAGAGTTTATAGAAATTTTGTGGCGTTCATTTTCCATTGAGTTACTATGGTAGATCTAGTAGATCTTGACATGACAGACTTTGATATAATTTTGGGTATGGATTGGATTCACTATTATTATGCTATCCTAGATTGTAGAACCAAGAAAGTCACTACCCTTTTCCGAATAAAATAGTCATAGAATAGAAGGGAGATTTCTTGACACCAAAGGTGATGTATATACCTAATATTAAAGCTCTTAAGCTTATAATATAAGGGTTATGGTACCATAGTGTTTGGGTTAAAGATTCTTGTTTGGACAATTCCTTATTTCAGTCAGTACTTATAGTTAATGAGTTTCCCAAAGTCTTTTTTTATGATCTCTGAAGGTTCCCCCAAATAGGGAGATAGACTTTTGAATGGATTTGTTACCCAACACTCAACCTATTTTTATTCCATAGTGTAGAATGGATTTTATGGATCTAGAGGAGTTGAAAGAGTAGTTGAAAGATCTATTTGATAAGGGTTTTAGTTGTCCTAGTGTCTCTTCATGAGGTGATTTAGTACTCATTGTGCGAAAGAAAGATGGCTACCTCTATATATGTATAGATTACCATTAGTTGAATAAGTTTACATTACAGAATAACTATCCTCTTCCCAAAACTGATGACCTCTTTGACCAACTTTGGGGTTCTAGGTATTTCTCAAAAATAGACCCCCGTGTGGATTACTATCAGTTAAAGGTAAGGCAAGTTATTATTCCTGAAATTGCATTTTAAACTTGATATGGTCATTATGATTTTTGGTTGTCTTTTAGATTGATTAGTTCACGTACAACTTTTATGGATCTTATGAATAGGGTATTCAGATAATTTTTTGATTTATTTGTTATAGTCTTCATTGATTATATTTTTATATACTCTAAAAGTGAGGAGGATTATGCCAATCACCTCCAAATCATACTTTAGACATTAAAGATAGGAGATGTATGCTAGATTTTCTAAGTGTGAATTTTGGCTTAGTGTAGAAACTTTTCTAAGGCATATTTTTTTTGGTGAGGGGATTAAAGTTGACCCATAAAAGATTGAGGCAGTGAAGAAATGGCCTAGACCCTCCAAATGACATCGGGAGCTTCAAAGGTTTGGTGGGCTACTATAGGAGATTTGTGAAAAGTTTTTATCTATAGTTGCTCCACTTACCAGGTTGACTCAGAAAAAGGTAAAGTTCTTATGGTCCAAGGCTTATGAGAGAATTTTTAAGAGGTTAAAAGATAGGTTGATAACTACCTCTATTTTGACACTTTTCGAAGGTACTAAAGGGTTTGTTATATATTGTGATGCATCCTGAGTTGGACGTGATTGTGTGTATATATAGTATGATAATATGGTATCTTACGCATCTAGGCAACTTAAGTTTCATGAGAAAAACTACCCCACTCATGACCTAGAATTATTGGTTGCGGTGTTTGCACTTAAGATTTGGCGTCACTACCTATTTGGGGTACATTTTGACATTTTCACTTATCATAAGAGTCTATAATATGTATTCACGTAGAAGGAAAAAAATCTTAGTCATGACTGGTGGCTTGAGATATTAAAGGGTTGTGACATGAGCTTGCATTATCACCTAAGTAAGGCTAATGTTGTGGTTGAGGCTCTTAA
The DNA here is from genome assembly GCA_030864225.1 of Capsicum baccatum var. pendulum. Lineage (NCBI taxonomy): Eukaryota > Viridiplantae > Streptophyta > Magnoliopsida > Solanales > Solanaceae > Capsicum > Capsicum baccatum. The sequence goes on from CM061560.1 coordinate 168,805,306, forward strand.
CGGGTCATCAATGGGTAGCCTTTCTCATGTCAAGAAGGAAAAGAGGAATCTGGTAAAGAATATTCATTGAGATGTAAATTTTGGAGTCTTACTCGTAGACTCTAAGGATGGGGGAATAATTGTTCATGAGGAGGTAAGTCATCCTTGTGTGCCAAATTTAAGGAGAAACGGGCTAATGGTATCATATTGATGCAAATCAAGAAGGATATTAGACGATAAAAGATTTCTGAATTTGAAATTGAAGGAGATGGTATATTGCGGTATTAAGGGAGACTTTGTATTCAAAAAATTGATACACTGTGAGAGAGAATATTAATAGAGGCCCATGTCTCTACATATGTCTTTCATATCGCTTCTACTAAGAAGTATCATGACTTGAAGGAGGTGTACCAGTGGAATAACATGAAGAGGGATGTGGCAATTTTTGTTTACTGTTGAAATTGACAACAAGTTAAAGTTAAGCATTTGAGACTGGGTGATACCTCCCAAGATATAGTTATTCCCATGTGGAAATGGGATATGATTAACATATATTTCATTACCGGTCTACTGCATTCTTAGAATTAGTGTGATTTTATTTGGGTCATTGTTGATAGGATGGCCAAGTCTTCTCATTTATCGCCGATAAGAACCTATTTCTTACAAGAGAATTATGCAAAGTTATATAATCAAGAGATTGTTCGACTGCATGGAGTTCTTGTCTCCATTATATCTGATAAAGGTATGTTTTCTTCTTAGTTTTAGTGATCTTTACAATAAAGTTAGGGTATGTAGGTGAGTCTTATCACTTCTTTCCATCCTCAAATAGATGGGCAGGTAGAAGGTACCATTCAGACCTTATAAGATATGTTGAGATCCTGCTTAATTGACTTCAAGGTTAGTTGGTGGACCACTTTCCTCTTATAGAGTTCACCTACAGTAACAAGTACTACTACAGCATCCAGCTGTCTCTTTTTGAGGCCCTTTATAGTAGGAGGTGTAAGTCACCAATGTTTTGGTCTGAGGTGGGCAAAACTAAATTGTTTGGGGATAATCTTATGCACCAAGCGATGGATATAGTTAAGGTTACTAGAGAGAGACTTAAAACCACTCAAAGTTACCAAAAGTCGTCCGTTGATATGAGATAAAGAGAATTATATTTTAAGGTTGACTATTGAGTATTTTTGAAAGTCTCCCCTATGAAAGGGATTATGAGGTTTGGAAAAAAAAGAAAGCTCAGGCCTCGTTATATAGGCTCTTATCAGATTTTGAAGAGGATTGGTCGTGTTATGTTTAAGTTAGATTTGCCTATGATCTTGGCTTTAGTCCATCCCATATTCCATGTGTCTACGCTTAAGATATGTGTTGGGGGTTATTCTCTTGTTGTTCTTATAGAGGATACAGGAGTAAGAAACTTCTTGGTCTTATGAAGAGGTCCCCACAGAGATTTTGGATAGATTAGTTTGGAAGTTAAGGAGCAAGGAGATAGTTTTAGTAAACTTATTATGGAGAAATTAAAAGGTAGACGAAGCTATTTGGGAATAGAAATATGATATGCAGTCTAGAAATACCTTATTAGTCAAATCCTCAAATGAAGTCTTTGAAGGTATTATCCTAATATTACTCTTATTGCATTATTTATTTCCTTAAATCATGCTTGATGTGTCCGAAGTCATCATTCGGGCATAAATGATTCCAAAGAGGGATAACATAATGCCCCGAGTGTTTAGACACTTAAATAGAGATAATAATGAGCCTACATGACCCCTAGATCGAGTATAAATCACTTAGGGATGAGTTTAGAGGTGTTAGGTATGATTTTAGACATGAAAAAGGATCATGCATCGCATGGAGGTCCCCGTGAGCTATCCCATGCGGTGTGGACAACCATAAGGTGATACTTTCTCACCAATGGGGTGGCCACATGGCTCAAGGGTGGCAGTTTTTATTAGTCCTCGTGTCGCAAGGGTGAGTCCATGCTTCCAAGTATGCGCGACAACGCCTTCTCTTTTTATCGATTGGATGTAATTTTAACCTATTTTTTGGGGTGTTTAAGTCTTTTTTACACTATTAAAATGTTCCTAAGTCACTAACTATGAATCCCAACCTCTCAAATCACATACCAAATTCCCCCAATTCACAAAACAGATAACTAGCAAGAGTTCAAAGCTCTAAGGCTCTAAGGACAGATTATTCGTCAAGTTCTTGTCACTAGAAGTTATGTAGAATGCCTTTACTACTTATGGGTTTAAAAATCATATTTTCTAAACTCAAAACTGTAGGTAGAACATGGGTTTCAAATTTATTTGAAGATCATGAACTATGAACCCTTTTAATGATGAGAATTAAGTATTTCTATTAATGTTATGGATTATTTAATGAATGGTGAGAATATTGAGTTTTGAATGCTTTCTTTATCAACTTGTACATTGTTTTATTATATGAATTTTGAGATTATATCTTTTATTTTAAATGTTCTTGTTTTTCAATGGAAAGTGTATGAATTTAGGAAAGAAATAACCACCTTTAAGAGTTTCAGAGAAGTATTCAAAGAAAGATATTTTTGATTAAACTTGTATGTCAATTTAGAAGGAACATCATTATTTGATCTTTGAATTACTTTATAGGGGTGAATGATTTATTGCATGAAAGAGATGAAATAGAATGTATGAGATGGATTATGTGACCTGCAAGTCTTGGTATGTGGATACAAATGTAGAAATTGCCATTTAGAATCAGAATGAATTTTTAGAAAGATGGATGTTTTAAAGAACTAAAAATGAGCTTTAAGAGAGTTAGATGGTTACTCGATGTAAAATCTTACAGCCTCAAACCTTGTTTTGCTGATGCGAGATTTATTATGCCCTGAAATACAGATAATTATTGTATACCTGCTACATGTTTTGGTATAATAGACTAGATTGTAGAGACTCCAATTCTTCCAGAAAACTTGGATTGGGGTCTTGATCGATGAGTTAAAGCTAAATCCATATAGCTAACGGTGTAGTAGATATTTCGGAATACCATCTAGCTCAGAAGTAAAGAAATTAGAATAAACTTTCAACAGATAAATTTTATTGAAATTCTTATATTGTATTTTTATGATTAAACCCCTACTTTATGATGTAGTTTGTCCAAAGATTTTACTGTCATTATTGCTATTATTACTTTAGTCGTTCTACATGCCGATATATTTCAAGTATTGACAGTCCTCGAGCTGCAGTTTCTCATGATGTAGGTTCAGAGGCTCAACCCATGGTCTAGTGAGAAGTAGGATTATCACAAAATCACCAGAGTTAGTGAACCATCTATTTTTGGAAGGCAATTTATTTAGACATTCAGTACAATCAGTTTTATTGTATGGTCGCAGCTTTGACCAACCTAGATAGTTCAATTATAAATAGAGGCTTTGTATACTAGGTTTTAACAAGGTGTTTGTTATGATATTCTAATCAAAGTTCGGGAGTTTTATTTCATGTATCTTAAAAGATTTTTCTTAATTTTCATCATACTTTCACATTTCATTCAGATTGTTCTTATGATAGAATGCTATGGGATCATCTCAGACCTTCGTGGTACGAGATGCCCGTTGTGTCCATGGCCTTGGCTTGGGTTGTGACATATGGAGATAACTAACTCATAACTAAGATGATGTCAAAATCCACCATGTCTATAATTACAAAATCAAACCAAGTCTAATATCCAGTGAGTAATACATAACAAGCTCAATAAACCTGCTTCATAATTATAAAAACCCCAAAGAGCATAGACACATACATAGGAGTACAAAGAATTTCACAAACCATATATAGACCCAAAATAAATTTAATTGAGACTTCTAATAATGTGGAACTAGGATCAAAAAAATAGTAGTCATGTGATCATAGACAATAATTGTACCCGTGATCACCGCATCTGAAGCCTCGACCTTGGGCATGCTTAAAAAAGCACAGACGTGAGCCTTACGACTCGGCTAAGCATCGCCCCTATCAACCTATGCACCATCTTGATCAATATGTCCACCACCTCAATTGGATTGCCTGCCAACTCTACCCATCTAGTGTTACCACTATGCTTACCCTATGGACGACCCCTAATATCACCTCTACCTCTCATACTTGCTGGAATCAAGGCTCGAATGGTCTGTTATTGGCCTGATTGAACAAAATATCTGTAATTAGGATAATTTCTCTGAATATGACCAACCCTACTATACTCATAGCATGTATGATCTGGAATAGGTCACTAAGCTGATGATGATGAAGGAACATAACTACCAAAATCTAAAAATTGTTGGTTGGACATTGATATACCCCAAGCAAAACAAGCATTTGAACTAAATGGGTCAAGCTGGTTAGACCTACAAACTTAGGTCCCTAGAATAAGAACCACTACAATTACCCACCTTGCGGGCGATCTTTTCCCCTAACTTGGCAAAACCATCCTGCCTCACATCCTCTACTATTTTTAAAAATATCAACTATCTCCCAGAAGGTATTACCTGAATATGTCATCAGAATTATGGAAATCTGAAGTTCAGTATTCAATCATTTAACAAACAATCTAATTCTATCCCCCTTGGTAGTCAACAAGAGCAAAAAATTATTTAGATAAAGCATGAAATTTGACCTCATAAGCCACAATCGACATATTTTTATGCTCGAAACTAGTGAACTCATCCTTATTCTTATCCCTCAGAGTACATGACACATATTTTTCCAAGAAGACAATAAAATTGAGTTCAAGTCAATGGAGGCAAACTTGTAGCTCTACATTCAAAAAATTCCCTAATACATATTTTGGCATCCCTCTGTAACTGAAAAAAAAAAAAACTTCACACCATACATCTCTACCACTCCTAACTTATGAAGCCTTTTGTGAAATTTGATAATGAATTTGGAAACATCTTCTAACATAGTACCATGAAAAATAAGAGGTTTTATTTTAAGAAACAAAATAAGTCATGCTCATTTCTGGTTATCACCAGACCTTGAACCTGCCATAGAAAGGCACCAATTTTTAATCCCTCTTCAATCTTGTATGCCACAAAATCAGCATGCTGTAATATTGGATGTTGAATAATTCCTGTGTAGCACCTATGATGGATAAACCACTCAAAATTCCTAAAACCTGCTAAACCATCTCTGAATACATCAGAACCTGGGTTGCATCTTCCTAAACTAGGTCAATATCTGCATGAACCAATACCTATCTATTTTTAGTACCACTTCTTCATTCTGAACCATGTCTAGATTATCCTAATTTGGGGGAGGAGACTACAGTCTCTATTTTGTCAGACCTCAAGTGTCCTAAGCTATATCCCCTAATGGGTGCTACCTCATAGCCCCTTTCTTTTTCCTACAGTCGTATTCAGTTTCTACCATGAAATACAGACCCAGTATCTAGCTTAGGTACAATTGTTATTAATCTATCTCCATGTGTCCTAACCATTTGTCAAGTAAGATTTAAATAAATAAGATACTAATTTGGATCACTGGATACCAATTGGAATTAAGTCTTAATATGAAAGAAATAAGAAGAGTGAGATTTTTTAATTCTTGAAGCCTCTGGAGGAAAAGTACAGATGTCTCTATACCATTTCACAATACTCTACTAAATTAGTTCTTGTGTGATGAGATCGACGAACTTAGGGCTCTGATACTATCTAGGTCATGACCCAAATAGCCTTGAGTTGCTCTCACACTAACTCTCTAATGAGAGAACCATCTAATCCAAACCTTAACCCGAATAATTAGCCAATTTTAAGACAATATAATAAATTAATATTAATAGTGAAAATCCCAAAAAACAATAGTCATTGTATAAGAACATTCAAACCAAAACTAAAGTATAAGACAAATATCTAATACAAGCACGACCACGATGATGAAGGTGTACGAGTGTCAAGAGTCCACCCGAGCTAAGACATTGTTGGAGTGTGCAAGGAGGGCTTAAAATGGCACCAAAACATTCCACACCATACACTTGATTGGCGCCACACTCTTTGAGGGGCCTTTTGGTCATTGTACACTTTATTTTGTAATACACTATATAGAGAACCTTGTAGGGTTTCATTAGTTATTTTTTTTATGATGTTGTAAGTCATAAGACACAAATAAACATAATTAATCTCCCTTTGGAAGTACAAAACCAAAACTAGGTTTCAACTTGAGTGTGGAATCACTCGTATTGGATTGATGGCTTGATACGTTTGTGCTTAAAGAAGGTATAGCCCCTTTTGTGTTAACGTAAGAACTTGGTGTTAGTTTACATGTTTGTAGGGGTTTTCTGAGTTTAATATACTCTTTAGTTTCTATCATACATGTTCTCTTTATGTCAAGTTATTTATCCATTATCTCTTAAGATAGTTTTGCTTTCTTGTTGTCGTTTTGTGCCTAGTTCTAGTGGACTATTTTGTGACATTTTATTGGACTGTTTTGAGCCATATTTGGACTTTTTCGTATCATAGATAAGGATGGTTTGGTTCCTAGAATACCAATCTTGGACTCGTTTGATACAAAATTAAAAAAAAAAGTGGTCTACATGTTGTTCTTGGCCGAGAAGTGAGTCATTGTTTTTGTATTGTCTTGGCAGAATGTTGTGTGTCTAGATGTAGGTGTATTTTTCTTTTTTTGAGTGTTTCTTGTGTTAGTTTTCTTCTTCTCTAACACATTGAGTCTATAACCAAGTGAGCTTGAACGTTTGTGTGGTGTTGTTGTTGGCGGGTTCAAGAATTTGAACATTGCTGGTGTTGTTGTGTGGACCGAAACTTGAAGGTATGGTTTGAAATCATGTTGTTAGTATTTTTTTATGGTTTATTAAGCTTGAAAAGGTGTTGTTGATTGTTGGAGGTTCAACGTGAGGCTAGGTTTTCAACCTTCTATTGAAAGTTCTTGTTGTTCTAAACCGGTCATCTTCACGTCTAGTTGCAAAATGGCTCTTCAATAGTGTTGTTTGATCCAAAAGCCAAGTAGAAAAAAGTAAAGCCTTTGTTAGTCTCGAAAACAAATCCCAAAGACCTACCAAAGGGAAAGGGGACAAACATATCTACAAAATACTTGGTACCAAAAGAGGAAAAGAAGACCTTTCTAGGTGTCCAAAAGAGGAAAAAAAGGCCACAAAACATTCAAAAAGGTGTCTTGCCCAAAGGTGTAAGACAAGTCAAACCTTTTGTATGTCAAAAATGGCTCCAATCTTGATGTTTTCTTCCCCAAGGCCGAAATACACTTCTTCAAGAATTGAAAATTGAACCAAAATTTCAAAGTTGGAAAAATAAGAACCTTTCAAAAACCGCAACCAATCCTAAACCGCCACATCACCAATTTCCATACAATACCAAAACTTAGGGATCAAAATCTTGGATTCTTGTTTCTTGTGTTGATTCTTAGTTTTTTTTTTTTATTCTTATACTAATTGGCAACTAGTAACTACCTAGAAGTTGTAAATTAGTTTTTGAATACGTTTCTTCGTATTAGCGTTACCTTTTGTGCTTTTATTGTTTTTGAATCGTAGTATTTCTTGGTTCAAGTTTGGAAATTACTTTTTCGAGTCTTCAAGAAAGGAATCCATTCCGACCAAGGAGTATACTCATCCCTCGACTCATTACAAACTACAAGCCGAATTGCAACACTTAGAAAACTAAGTGTGAGATGATCAAGACGTGAGAGAGAGTGTGGTAAAGAGTTTGTGAAGTACTTGTTTTTTTGTTTTATGGGTTTATTTTGTTTGTAGGTACAATTGCAATGGAACCCACCGCTTCAACCTCTCCAACCTTGGGAAATGATGTTACAAGTGTCATTTTGGCCTACCTTGACACTATTTCCCGATACTTGGCTATGGTAAATGAAAGGTTGGATCTTATGGAGGCCTAAGGGAGCATATGGACTGCCCGGACACATGTCAAGATGATGGTTGTAGCTTATGTGAGATATAAGGTAAAAATATTATCCCCTACACTCCTATGAACTTAAAATGTTATGATGTGGCTAGTAGTAGCCAAATGGATGTAGTTGCGGTTTTGCCTAGTATAGAAGGGCATGATTCTTTGAGCATGATGTATGATGAACGCCTTATTGATAGTTTTGCTCATAGAAATTATGTAATTAAAAATGGGAGTTAATCCAAGAGCTTGTATTATGGTAAGGAATCTAATATTTGTCTTTCTCATCGAGATGATCATATGTTTGAAACTTATTTGTAACTTGATGGTTGTCCTTTCGAGAGTAAATGTGTGTATTCTAAATCTGCCCCTAGGGTAGATTCTACTTTCTTTAGGCATAATATCTTGTTTGAAGATAGTACACTGACTCCAAATGAACCTAGTGAAGTAAATAATTGTATGGCTTGTCTTGAAGACTATAGCCTATATGTTAACCCATTATGGTGTGACAACATTCATCCTCAAGATGGAAATCTCTTCTTGGAAGATGAGAGTACTCTTAAGGGTAGGGAATGTGTAGTCTTGGAAAGGAATAGTCAATCGGGTGAAGATGACTTTGGAACGCTTGAATGTTTAGGAAATCCGAAATGTGATTGTTCTTGTAATAATGTTTCTGTGTGTGATCCCTTTGCTGCCCAAGGTGATTTATATCTATATGGGGATTACTCTCTTGAAAGAGAATGTGGTGCTTTCTTAGAAATTCCATCTACTTCTTCTTATATGTTTCCTACGTTAACCATACTCGTGTTGATGGACTTAAAACTACTGAGTATATGCATAAGGAGACCATAGTTGAAGTTGGCTTGTGTGAAACGTTTTTTTACCCCCTTTGTACTCATGATATTTATACTAGTGATCTAGAGAGTGTTGTCATACCCGATTTTTACCTAAGGTCAAAATGAGCACGACATTATGGACTATAAAAGAATAAATTTTGTACAGAGTCGCCACCTAATTTTTAAGGAAAATGAGGAAAACCTTTTTATTTATTAACATGAAAGACCTGTGTTTTAATCTACGAAATCAGATTAGATTCTAAGTAAGTATTCAAATTATTCCGAAGGGAAGAGATTAGGCACCCTTCAGAATCCACAAATGTGGTTTCCGATCAGACTTAGGTTTATTCAAAATGAAGAAAATAATTAATGTTTATAAATGCATAATATAAAATGTATATTAAAATGACATAGACAATATATATATATATATATATATATATATGAAGAATGTGTAAATTGACTATATTATCATAAAAAATATGTATGTGTATAAAAAGTGTATTAAGATAAACAAAAATACATGAGAATGTGCATATAAAAATGAAAATATTGAATAATGAAAGATCTGTTTAAATAAAAAGATTAAGTAATATTTTTAGAGTGAATTATTTGTTGATTAAATATCTAAATCAATTTTAATGTAAACATTAACGGCCTAAATTTGCCTAACGTGTGGCAAAGTTTGTATAAATAAAGAAAATCCCTCCCAACACCCCAAAAATAAAGTTTTCACTATAATAATACTTGTACAAGTATAAGAATATAAAATACAACTTAAAATTTAAAGTCTTCCTTGAATGTCACTCCCGATGAGTATTCTCAATAACCTGTATAAACACTTGTAATAAACTGTTAGTAACAAATAAATAATTATCCAAATAAATTGAAAAGGTATGTAAAAATATGATTTTCATTAAAAGGTGGGCTCAGATTAAATTTTAAATACGCTATGGCTACGAAGTAGTTGCTCAATTGATTGGTCATCCTAAATCGTCTTGCCAAAATACGAATTGTAAAATCTTTTGAGTTGTTATAAAAGTTTCTTCATCACCCAAATTTATTTATTTTATTATGTATTTATATACATAATATCCGTCTTTTTATTTGTGCAGGCCTCGAAAATTGATAGAGAATTTCTTCATCGGTCAAATATTAACTAATATCAATATAAATATATCAACAAAATAACAACAAAAAAATAATCAAAATATAACTTTCAAGCAGCTTTTAACAATCTAAACAGAACAATATTTATTATAATAAAGAGAAAGACAAAAACAAACCAAATATGAAGAAAACATACTCAACAGTATGCAATAACCATTACAAAAGCATTCATTAAATTAGAAAATGCACGCTACTATTAATCATAATATAACAACAATAACCATAGAAATGTTAGAAAAATAAAGCATTACAAGAATGTAAGATACTACAATACCAGAAAAAATATCACAAAGAAAACACAATCAAACATGCAAAAATTAGAACCCAAAATGAAAAATAACAGTGATAGCATTAGAGCTCTCCATTTTGTTTCTTTCTACATTAAGTTCAAAGCTCCATAATATCCCCAAAATAAACCAACAAGATATATATACTTCAATCAAATAATCAAGACTCAACAAAGTCAAAACTTCACAATATTAACTAAAAAAAGAAGTCAACAACAACTTAGATTCAAGACTTGTTCAAATTCAACCCCACCAAATTAAGATTCAAATGAGAAGATGTGTGTGTATTTGTCTTTTAGAGAGAAACAGTGAGGTTAGAGAGAAAGAGAGAAATATGTATTGTGTATGTGTTTTGTGTTGTGTATTTAAAAAGAAAAGTAATAACAAAATAAATAAATATTAAATCTATCTTTTCCCAACATATCATTTAAATTATGGATAGTAGATAAAATAAAGTCAAATATCTTTTCAGTGATGAGATGTTGACTTGATTGATTTATTACTCTCTGTATTAAAGTAAATCGATGTTATTTCTATAGACTGTGTTAAATAAGGTACAAAAATAAAAATATCCATATATATAACTACAGAAAAATGTAAACAAATATAATTATCTTTGAAAAAAATATATTACACTATAAACAATTAAAATTATAATATATAAAAAGAATTGTACTGTTATGTTATGTACGTATGTAGATGATTGTGCAAAAATATTAAAATGATAATAAACTGATAAAAATCCTAAAATTTACGAAATAAGGGTGTGAATATTATTTGTGGTGTGTGCTTTGTGCATATTGTGTGTTGAGTATTTAAAAAAAAAAAATAATTCATCAAATCTACAATTTCCTAACATATCCCTTAGATTTAGGAAAGTGGATTGGAAAAAGTCAAAAGTGAAGAAAATAGGAGAAGAAAATTAAAAAAAAAAGGATAAAGAGAGATGAATGAAAATATAATATTATTTGTGTATTTCAAATAATTAAGTCGACTCATATTTACAGATCATATTAAATATCGTACAAAATAATGAATGCCGATATATAATTATGAAAAAATGTAACAACAAATAAAAAATATAATTATCTTGAAAACATATATTATGATATAAATAATTAAAATTATACTGTGCAGTAAAAACAATTGCAGTGTTGTGTTGTGTACATATGCAAATGATAGTGCAAAAATATTAAAATAATAATAAACTGATAAAACTTCTAAAATTTACGAAATTAAAGATAATTATCAATAAATTGTGTAAAATTAAAATTTGAAAATAAATTGATAAAAAAATTCTAAAAATGATGATTGTCATTAATTTGCTAAAAATTATAAAAAAAATATGTGAAAAATATATTTTATGCACTTTAATGATCAAAATGCCAAAAAGTGCTAATTTTAAGCATGGAGAGCCAAAATTGGGTGTCAACAGGTGTGACTAGTTTTGAGGACGACACCTTAGGGGAAAGTGAGAGTGGCCGAGACCAGGTCCTTGGTTACTTCTACCATTTGATCCTAGTGTCATCTTAGAGTATGGTAGGAGTAGCCTCAGCCTATATTCTTTATTTCATGGTATTTATCCTAGTCACCTCCTTTGTGCCATTTGTACTAAGCTTTTCATGATCAACACAAAGGACCCTTGGATATTCTTTAAGTTTCTCCCACCTCGGCAGGACATGTTGATGTGTTTATTTTGCTAACCCTAACCCTCATGTCATGAGAATGTGTTCTTATTTGTCTCTTCTTTGATTTTGCAAGGTATGGATTCGAGGTCGAATCCTTTTCAAGAAGGGGAGGATGATATAAGCACGGCCACGATAATGGAGGTATACGAGTATGTCAAGAGTCCACCCGAGCTAAGACATTGCTAAAGTGTGAAAGTAGGGCTTAAAAGGGCACCAAAATAGTCCACATCATACACTTGATGGGCGCCCCACTCTATGAGGGGCCTTTTGGTCATTGTACACTTTATTTTGTAATACATTATATAGAGAACCTTGTAGGTTTTTATTAGTTAGTTTTTTTTTTATGATGTTGTTGTAAGTCATAAGAAACAAAGAAACACAAGTCCTCTCCCTTTGGAGGCAAAAAAATAAAACTAGGTTTCAACTTGAATGTGGAATCACTCGTGTTGGATTATTGGCTTAATACGTTAGTGTTTAGAGGAGGTAAAGTCCCTCTTGTGTCAACGTAAGAACTTGGTGTTAGTTTACATGTTTGTAGGGGGTTTTGAGTTTAATATACTCTTTATTTTCTATCTTAAATGTTCTCTTTATATCAAGTTATTTACGCATTATCTCTTAAGTTAGTTTTGCTTTCTTGTTGCCGTTTTATGCCTAGTTCTAGTGGACTGTTTTGTGGGTTGTTTTGAGCCATCTTTGGACCGTTTGGTATCAAATATACAAAAATTAAATAAAACAAGTGTATCATTTTTCAAAAGAATGGACATGATCAAATAAGATGATTCGATGTCGGCCTAAAGGTAGTGCTCATGCTTGGATAAAAAAAGCTGCTAGTTAAATGATATATTCGAGGCTTTGTCTCAATCGTAGGAAGACCATTTGCACTTAACAAAAGAAGAGCATAGGTACTATTAGTACAAATATTATGTTTGGTAGGCATACCGATCGACTCAACTTAGATCCACACACTACTAAAAAAACGATCACAAAAAACCAACCACACTAGTGGTAAAAAAATCGACCACAAGTGGTTGATTTTTTAATTTTTTAAAAAAAATTATTTTTTTTTAAAAGCGACCACGTATTTTAAAAAATCAAAATAATTATTTCAATAATTTTTATATTAATTATTATTTATTTTACAAATAACAATTAAAAACAATAACAAAACCGACCACTTGTGGTTGGTTTTTTAAAAAAAATATAATTGAAAAATATTTTTAAAAATTAACCACTTGTGGTTAGTTTTTAATTTAAAAGAAAGATTTTTGGTTCAAAAAGCCGACCACTTGTGGTCGGTTTTTTAATTAAAATAAGAAAAAACAATTTAAATAAAAACGACCACTAGTGGTCGGGTTTTGAACTGAAAAAAATTAAAAAGTAAATAATTTTTAGTAACTAATAATTATATGTATGTAATCAAATATATATATATATATATATATATTATTTTCATTAAAAATAATTATATATAATGTAATATATATATATATATTTAATTTTTTGAACTACACTGATCACACGTATTCGATAACCAGTATAATAATAATAAAAATCAATCATTCTTAAATTTTGTGAAAAAAATACACTAAAAAATATATCAAATAAAATAAACAAATTACATTAAACATAATCTTCATCTTTTACTTATGTTTTAATATATAAAATAAATATTTTCCTTCTTATATACGTTAAATGACGCTAAACATGCATAATCTTTGTATAATGCATATGTGTGTGTGTGTGTGTGTATATATATCATACCGTTGAGATAATGATATTATGTTCCTATTCAAGTCATAATAATGTAATATATAACCGACAAATCATCAGAATACAATGAACGTATTCTATTATAAGGTAATATACTTGTAGATGTGATATATATAGTACGCATTCAAGAGGTCATATACATAAATATCTTTATATATATATATATATATATATATATATATATATATATATATATATATATATATATATATATATATATATCATGTAGTAATCGATTGATGAACGATATAGTCAAAACCTAGTATATTAAGCTAATCAATTATAATTAATCGATCACTCATCTAAGTATGTATATGAAACACGTTGCATTATATTGTTTGATAATATACTTGTGTATGTATGTGATATACATGGTACGTATTTAGAACTTGATATATATATATATATATATATATACACCTCGTAATACTAGTCTTACATTATTACAACTTCAACGACATACACGTGTCTACATTGACATTAAATAGAATATCTATTTCCTCAATAGTATGATATATATCAATGTATCATTCAAACTCTTCTGATATATGGATTCAGTTATCTAGCTTTCGATTACTACATACGTCACTACACGAGATATACGTATATATACATATATTCAACCGTCTATCAACTTTCAAATACGTTCTATAAACATCACATACATGATTTTAAAATTTATCATAATTTGTAAAATTCATTGATATTATTATACGATTGAGGAAATATACTACTCGTGTTAATGTGATGATAAAATAACTACTTATCTAATTTATATACATACGAATTGTATTAAATTAATTGGTTGTTGTCCGGGTCCCATACACAGTGTATCTACGGTGCATTTATATATATACAAATTGTATTAAATTAATTGAATGTTGTTATAAATAATATAAAATTTATTAAAAATTTAATTTGTTAAAAAATAAACTTTAATTTATTAACTTGTTTTTATAATTTATTAATTTATTAATAGTAATTTATTAAACTTTAATTTAAAAAATAATTTTATTTTAATTATTACAAAAACCGACCACAATAATTAAAAAAATATATAATTCGTTTACCCAACCCGACCCAACCCGTTCAACATAAAAAAATAAAACACACCAAACATTCACTCCCAAATACCCGTTCAAGATAGCAATATTAACACCAAAACCCTCCAAACTTCCTCCTTTAACGTCCAAAACAGCAACAACTCTGACGAAGGTGACGGAGATCAGCCATCTTCTCCGGTGAATCCAACTTGTGAGTTAGTTCGATTTTTGGTTTATTCGTTAGATTTTTTGTTTATTAGTTAGAGTTTTTAGCTAATCTTGGAAATTTGAGGTCAAATTAGCTAATTTTTTTATAAGATTTAGTGTTAATTTCGTCAATTGATTGTGGTTTGAGTTTTAGGTTTTGGATATTTGTTTTATTTAGCTAGATTTTAGCTAATTTTAGGCTTGTTCCTACATTAATTTTAATAAAAAAATTGGTTAATCAGTTTAATTAGCTAAGCTACCTTTCTTTTGAGGTTAGTTTCAACATTTGCCTTTTTGATTGTTTGATTTTTGTGTAAATTGAATTCTAGGATTTAATATCTCATTTTATTGAGTTAAACTTTAGCTAAAGTTTATGAATTTGAGTTTGAATTACCTAAATTTTGGTTAGTCTTGACATTTATTTATCCATTTTACTCATTAATTATTCAATTTTTTGGGAGAAAATCTTATTCCTATTCCTTTACTAAACTATTGTAATTATTTAAGCGAAAGATTATTCTTTCTAATAATTTTACTATTTGACAGATTCTAAATCCGGTAAAAGGATTGCTTTGCTATTTTTTTTGGTGACCTTTTATCTCTTTCACTTTAGTTTAGACCAAGAAAAGGTAAGTTGTTATCTTCTTGTTATTGTTCGTATTGATGTCTAGTGAAGCCGTGTGTGGCCATGTTCGATTCACTAGCATTGTTGTTATCTTCTTGTTATTGTTCATATTGAAGTTTAGCGAAGCCGTGTGTGGCCTTGTTCGATTCACTAGCATTGTTGTTGACATCTTGTTGATCTTGTTGCTTGTTTCTTGTATTGTAAACTTGATCTTGTATCATTTGGTATGAAAGCTCAAGTCTTGGTTGTGAATGTGTAGGGACTTTAAAGGTATTTTTTTCGTTTTGAATGTGGTTATATGCTTGGTTACTTGGTAGGTTGAAAATGATTAAGTGTTGGGACTTTAAAGGTATTTTTTTGTTTTGAATGTGGTTATGCTTGGTTACTTGGTAGGTTGAAAATGATTTAAGTGTATGGACTTTAAAGGTGACTTGGTAGGTAGAATGTGGTTATGCTTGGTGACTTGGGTGATGACTTAGTTAGTTGAAATTTACTAAGTGTAGGTACTTTAAAGGTGAATTTTTAATTTTGAATGTGGTTTAGTTTGGTGACTTTGGTGATGACTTATTAAGTTGAAAATGTTGAAGTTTAGGTACTTGAAATGTGAATTTTTTATTTTGAATATAGTTAAGTTTGGTGACTTGAGAGAAGACTTAGTGAGTTGAAATTTACTAAGTGTAGCTACTTTAATGGTGAATTTTATATTTTGAATGTAGTTAAGTTTGGTGACTTGGGTGATGACTTAGTGAGTTGAAATTTACCAAGTATAGGTATTTTAAAGGTGTTTTCTTTGTTTTGAATGTAGTTATGTTTGGTGACTTGGTAGGTTCAAAATGATTAAGTGTAGGGACTTTAAAGGTATTTTTTTTTAGTTTTGAATGTGGTTATGTTTGGTGACTTGGTAGATTCAAAATGTTAAGTGTAGGGACTTTAAAGGTGACCTCATAGGTTGAATGTGGTTATATTTGGTGACTTGATAGGTTGAAAATGATTAAGTGTAGAGACTTGAAAGGTGACTTGGTAGGTTAAAAGTGGTTATGTTTGGTGACTTGGTAGATTGAAAATGAATAAGTGTAGGGACTTTAAAGGTAACTTGGTAGGTTGAAAGTGGTTAAGTTTGTTAACTTGGTAGGTTGAAAATAATTAAGTGTAGGGACTTTAAAAGTGATTGTTTTTTTGAATGTGGTTATGTTTGGTGACTTGGTAGGTTGAAAATGATTAAGTGTAGGAACTTTAAAGGTAACTTGGTAGGTTGAAAGTGGTTATGTTTGGTGACTTGATAGGTTGGAAATGATTCAGTGTAAGAACTTTAAAGATGATTTTTTGTTTTGAATGTCGTTGTTTTTGGTGACTTGGTAGGGTCAAAAGGACTAATCATAGGGACTATAAAGGTAACTTTGTATGTTGAAAGTGGTTATATTTGGTGACTTGGTAGGTTGAAAATGATTAAGTTTAGGGACTTTAAAGATGATTTTTTATTTTGAATGTGGTTATTTTTGGTGACTTTAAAGGTATTTTTTTAATGTAATTTTGTTTGGTGATAATTGAATTTTTGTGACTTGATCTAATTAGTTGAATTTGATTGATTGTGTTGATGGAACCTAATTATAGCTGGATGTATCGACGAAACAATGATAATAGAATGGGTATTAGGGAGGAATTTATTGAAGGTGTCAAACGATTTATTGAACATGCTAAGATACTTGATGTTTGGACATGTTTTCAGGCTATTCGTTGTCCTTGTGTTAGATGTGATGGTATAAATCTTCTAAATGAAGAAGATGTAAAGGAACATCTTTATAGAAGGGGGATTCACGAGGACCTTTTAAGATTGCTTAGTATTTATGGTGATGTTGCACAAAATAACTTTGTTGTTGGAGAAAGTAGTAGGTCTGCAGGGTATAAAGAATATCAAGATATTAGAATAACAGAAATGATGCACGATTCTTTGGGATGCAACACAAGGGCGACTTTAGGAAAAATGTCAAAGATGTTACTAATAGCGAAGTGGGCAAATTCTATGAACAATTCCATGCTACTAGTCATACTTTGTTTGATGGGTGTTCGCACTCTTGTTTGTCTGTTGCTATTAAATTATTAAGTATTAAATCCGACTGGAATATTGTTGAAAGAGGAATGGACTCAATGATAAACCTTATTAAAGAGTTAGTTGACCCCGATTTGGAGGTTCCTGATTCTTTCTATAAGGCAAAAAGATTGGTGCCAAAGTTAGGTCTCTTCTCGGTTAGAACTGATTGTTGTGAAAATGGCTGCATGTTATACTTTAAGGAAGATTCTAACCTAGAGTCCTATAAGTTTTGACAGCACCCTCAATATAAGCGTGGTTCTAGTAGAAATCAAATTGCTATTAAGGTGATGCATTATTTACCTCTAATACTAAGGTTGAAGAGGTTGTATGCTTCAAACAGCTCAGCTCCTCATATGAGATGGCCCAGTGAAAATAGAAGGCCTACTGGTGTTATGTGTCATCCATCTGATGGAGAGGCATGGAAGCATTTTGATGTGACTTATTCAGATTTTGTAGCTGAGCCACGAAATATTCATTTGGGATTATGTGCGGATGGATTCTCTCCTTTTTCAGTTGGTGATGCGCCATATTCATGTTGGCCTGTATTTATCACCCCTTATAAAATTCTTCCGGAAATGTTGATGACTAATCCCTATATATTTCTGAATTATATTGTTCTTGGCCCGCGTAATCCAAAAAGCAAAATAGATGTCTACTTGCAACCTTTTATCGATGAACTTTAAATTTTAGGGAATAAGGGGGTTGAAACTTGGGACATCTCACTTAAAGAGAATTTCAATCTACAAGCATATCTAATGTGGACTGTTAATGATTTTTCTACTTATGGAATGTTGTCTGGGTGGATAACAGCCGGAAAGCTAGTTTGTCCATACTGCATGAAAAAAACAAAATCTTTCACATTGAGACATGAAAGGAAAAATTCATGGTTTGATTGTCATCGTTGCTTATTTCCACCTGATAATGAATTTAGAAGACTCAAGAATGCATTCAAAAGGAATAGAAGGGAACATTATGGTCCACCTCCAAGACTGTCTAGTCATGACATCTGGGAGATAGTTTAGGATTTGCCTAAAGCCAGCGAGGAACCATTGTACATGCTCGATGGATATGGCGTCTCGTATAACTGGACTAAGCAAAGTATATTTTAGGAGTTAGAATATTGGTCAGATAATTTACTTAGAAATAACTTTGATGTCATGCATACTGAGAAAAACTATTTTGATAACTTGTTCAATACAGTTACAGATGTCACCAGCAAAACAAAGGATAATCCTAAGGCCAGACTTGACTTACCAGAATATTTCAAATGCAGAGAATTACACTTACAGGAGGGCCCAATGGCAATATTCTTAAGTCCAAGGCTAGTTTTATATTTAAGTTGGACCAAAAGCGTCATATATGTGAGTAGTTCCAAAGTTTGAAGATGCCCGATGGATATACCTCAAAGTACATGAAGCTTGTGCACGATGGATCTTCCCATTCACCTTGTACATGAAGCTCGGCTAGGCGGTCCAGCTCAAACTAGGTAGATATATCCATTTGAACAGTAAGCAATTCCAGCATATTTAAATTCATACATATCTTTTTTAAATAGAGTAAACATCTAATCTTAAGATTGTGCAGGGCAATTGGAAAATTGAAAAGGGGTCCCAAAAACAATCATAGGGTGGAAGGCTTTATAGTTGAGGCATATCTTGCAAGAGAAACATCTCCATTTTGTTCATACTACTTTCGTGATGAATTTTCTTGCTCAAGAAACCGACCGAATCATCATTAGGACAATGTGAATGAGCCTAATTTGCAACCGATATTAATTTTCAATCAATGGGGTTGTAAGAGTAAAAAGACCATACATCATCGGCTCACTCCCACGGAGCGCAAATCAGTAACTTTGTATGTTTTGCTGAATTACCCAAAAGTTGAGCCTTTTTAGAAGTCAGGAGATTAAAATTTTAAAATATCTTTTTTTTACTTATTCCCTTAAAGAAACTAATTGTGTTTCGCATGTTGGATCATCAGTTCATATAAGACTCAATTTCATGAAAATCAAGTGTATGCATCCTTTGTAACGTGGTTTATATATGAGGTTCGTAAGTGTATTAATATTTCTACAAATTTTAAACATTTACACTTTTCTCAACTAACATATAATATAATATATATATATATATGTATGTGTGTGCATATTAATTTTAGGTACACCAGTCACCAAATGCAGCCGCATATGATCAACTCTTGAGAGATATTTCTTTGGGTCCAGTTGAAGCTCATGCAATGTCCCATTACACAGTAAATGGGTTCAAATTTTCCACCGAACAACACTCTAGAATAAGGAAAACAAACAATAGTGGTGTTTGGGTTAAGGGTGATGATGATGTTGATTACTTAGGCATCATACACGAGATGTTAGAACTGGAGTATGTTGGTTTTCCAATAAAAATAAATTATCCACTTTTGATGTAAGTGGTTTGATCCAAGCACAAGAGGCACAAGAGTACATAAGGAGCATAACATCATTGAAGTAAAGAACAATAGGTCGTATCTTGTTTATGATCCATGTGTTCTAGCGAAAAATGCTAAACAGGTGTATTATGCTCCTTATCCGTTATGCCTATAAGACAAAACTAGTGGACGTTGAGAATGTGCTGGAGAATATGCTGGAGACTGCATATCAAAATGAAACGCAGATTGATCACTAGCTAGTGGATGTTGACTTAGTGGATACTTTGAATCACCCAAAAAATATATTTGAAGAAGATAATATTGCGGAAGAAGAGGCTGAGTGGGTAGGAGATGAGAAAAATTTCAAAGAGGGTGAATGATTTAGTAGAGAGTCTTCAGAAGAGGAGGATTAGTTTGTGTAGGTTGTATTTATAATGTATTGATGTCTTTATGCTGTGTACTATATATTTACCTTTATGTTTCTTCTTTAAGATTGATATGTAACAGTGTTTAAGTTTGTTGTTTTCGCTTTTCCATGATTTATATAGTAATAAAAATATTCTTGTCTATCTCGTGTTGTTGGAGCGATTTGAAATGTGAATTAGTAACTTGAAATTACTTACTTGTAATGTTTTCTTATATATTCATTTTGTAGGAACAAACTACTTGTTAACTTTACATAATTTAGATGTCAGGCAGAGGTGACAAAGGTAAGGAAAAAGTTTTTCTTAAGAAAACAAAAAAAAAATAACCTCTGTCGTATAGACGACCGACAGGTATTCATATATTTAAGGGTCGGTTTGCTGAAGCGACAGTACGACCCTCATATTCTAGATCGTCTCAACATTCGGTTCCTACTCCTACACATATGGGGACACTTTATGGGTCTACACTGACTCATTCGGCTTCTATCACCATGCCACTATCATTATAGTACTATCGGATGATCGTTGGCCCATCTGGAGTACTACCATCGTCAGTACCCTCCTGTAGCAGTCACGTAGCTTCACACAATGATTCTGCAAGATCTATTGGGTTGTGGGATCTTCATATTGGAGGTACTCCATCTGATGCTTCAGATCTACCCACGCCAGTGTATCTACCATCACTTGCTCTGCAGCTAGGAGACAGAGATTATTTTGGAAGGCGTTATCTTATTCCATATGCGACAGGGTAAGATTTCTAAATATAATAACATTATTCATTTTTCATTACTATATTATTATGCTCTATGAAATTACTGTTTGATTTTATGTTGTAGATTTAGGCCGAATGCTGGAGTTGGACAAACTACAAGAAAATGCATTTGTCGGAACTTCAACGGCTATTGGACCAGTTGGCTAAAGGTTCCAGAAATTGACAGGAAAAATATTTCAAGAATATAATGTAAGGATTTAACTTATCAACTACTTAACACTTTGTTATAACAAAAAATTTAATATTATATTTTTGTTTTTGTTATAGAAATTTTACTGGTGGGATGATGCGAATGCATATCTTATAAAGAGAAACTTTTTCAAAAGATGTTGATCCAGATTTAACGGTCTGTTTGATTATGCCCGAACCAACTTGGTACGACCTAAATGAATTAGTGAATCCTTATGGCAACAGTATATTCGCTATTGGAATAGCGAAGAATACCACTTGCTGAGGGACAAAGGAAAGAACTACATACTGCAGGTGCCAAAAGTATAATTGTTGTGGAGGAAAAAATGGTATGTAACTTTTACAGTTTTAATTATTTGTTTCTACTTTTAATTATTTGAACATTGATAATTTTTTCATATGCAGCAAAAAGAAAAGGGCAGGAGCATACCACACGGTGAGCTATTCGAGGAGACTTATCTAAAAAGGAAAAAGAACCCGACTGATGAAGATGTCTGGGTTGAACCTCGTGTAAAAACTGCCCATGTAAGAATCAAATTTTGAATTTATGAATCTTTTTCTCAAAGTTGATATTATTCAAGTATAAGTACTTCAATATTTTTTGACTTTGAAATTTAACTTTACATTGAATATAGGATAAATATACGTAGCTCGTTAGTGAGTATCGTAGTACTCAGACTCCTGAAAGTCAGGGTGACCCACCACCCCCATATGTAGAGAAGGAGTTATGGGATAAAGCTGTGGGTCCTGCAGTTAAAGGCCATTACTACGGATACCACAAATAAAATTGCAAGAATATTAGGTGTTCTTCCAACCCTACATACTCTAACTCTTCAGTTGATAGAGAAACCAGTGAAAAACTACAAAATATAGTTTCTAAACTCACTGAAGAACTTGCTGAACAGAATGAGAGGGTGCAGAAGAAGGAGGGGGAAACATCATCACAAATCAGGATGTTGCAGGAGCGGTTCAACTCTTTTATTTAGACTACAGAGATTATTCCTCTGTGTCCTGGTGATGCAGTTCGGGCTAAGAAAGGTCCATGTCTCCTGGATAATCTGCACAGATGAGAATGCGGA
Organism: Capsicum baccatum var. pendulum; assembly: GCA_030864225.1. Taxonomy (NCBI): domain Eukaryota; kingdom Viridiplantae; phylum Streptophyta; class Magnoliopsida; order Solanales; family Solanaceae; genus Capsicum; species Capsicum baccatum. The sequence continues at coordinate 168,827,747 of CM061560.1, forward strand.
AGACAAGGATGAATACGATGAAGATGAATTTTAATTTTTTGACTTTTGTATGTGATGTACTTTGGATTTAGACATTTTGTTGTGGTTTGTACAATTTTGTATGTATTGTTGTAGTTTTTACAATTTTACACTTTTGTTGGACATTTTGTATGTGTTGTAGTTTGTACATTTGGTTTGTTGTTGTTCTTGTTGTATTGCATGTTGGACCATTTCTTGATTTATTATTTTAAAAAAAAAAATTCCAGAAAAATCGACCACAAGTGGTCGATTTTAATAAAATTAATTTATTAATTTTAAAAAAATCGACCACAAGTGGTTGGTTTTATTAAAATTAATTAATTAATTTTAAACTAAAACTGACCACTTGTGGTCAGTTTATTTTGAATTTAAAAAAAATCATTTTTTTCAATTTTAATAAAATAATAATGAATTTTAAAAATATATATTAAAAAAAAAAAAACCACAAGTGGTCGGTTTTTAAAAAGTTACCACTACTTTACCGATTACGCTCTTTGATCGATTTTGTGGTCAAAAATTGAGAAAAATCGACCACTTGTGATCAATTTTTGTGGGCGATTTTCCTCTCTTTTTTTTTAGTAGTGACACTTAAACATAAATCAAATATGATAAAATTAGTTCAACACGTAACAAGTAATTTCAATCAACCTACAGATATCACATAGTCAACCCATAACCTCAACTAGACCATCCTTTGTACACATAAAGTCAACAACAAAGTGGAGGGTCTATGATTCCTCTAAGTACCACTAGAGTAATGCATCAATCAATTATCACAAATCCATCTTACAAGAGTAGACGTATGCTACCTCAAAATCAATGCAACATATTATGAAATGCAAATAAACAATTAAATATAGTTGAACATGTAACAATGCATTAAAATCATCATCACCGCATCTCTCTATATATATATCAAAGGGGCTTATCTGTCAATAGTCTTAACTTGTAAGGAGCCAACTTTCTCCATGTATCATATCGATGTGGGATTCGATCCTTCGAACATCAATAGATAAATAACATGTACTGGTGTGGTACTTGACCCTTCAAATATGTAAAATATATGCATGTCAAATCAAATATCAGCCGGAATATAATGCAGTGCTCCAATTATGCAAGTACAAACTTTATATAGACACTTAATCAAATCCAAACTCATTATTTTATGTGTACAATCAATATCCACCAACTCACTATATCACAAGTAATTCTGAACGCCAATACACAAATATTTAACTTACAAATGGACATATAACTCTAAATCAAGTCTATAACTACAATTAGACCATAACCTACCTCAGATACAAGCCTGAAATATACTACGAGAGGGGTCTTGCTGCAATGGCCACGTGCAGTGTGTCGAGAGAGGTCCCAAAACTCCCCTATCTCAACACACCCCTCTGGTTGTTCGACAATGCAAAAATATTCTATTGCAGCAAATATCATAACCAGAATTCTACAAACGCGAACACCATTCTGAAAATTTCTATGGATCATTAAATCTTTTATCTAACACGTCACACCCACAAAACCATCCTACAAACCACTATGAGACATACTCGGTCTCTACACTGCACTATATTTTCTCGGTTTTATAATAAATGAATTATTATATTTTGGCACACAGATTAAGAAAAAAGCAACAAAAACATAAATTTAACATAACTTTTCATTTTTAACCTCTAAAATGCAAAAGTTGACCTTTAATACCTTTTTGAAAATTAATTGATTGTTAAATTATAAGGATAACTTTGAATAAAAAAATTAATTATTCACTTATTTTGAAATACTTAAACAATTCACTTATTCTGAAATGGAAATGAAGGGAATACTATTTTTTGTCTTGTCTGAACTTACCCTAGCAAGTGATTTTCACTATTCTCATTTTACGGAAACCTCTATTCGGCTCTTACACCACCAACCACGCTCTAACAACTGGATGGTTGTTACATTTTCTCAATTTTAAATCCACAGATAGTTTAATTTCCAACTGTTCTTGCATCATTTTTCTTTTTGATGGAAAATTCAATTAGCGAGGAAAAATGTTTAGTAAAGTAAAAAGAAAAAGAAAATTATTTTACTTGTCAGTATTATCTTCTCATCCCAATAACGACAAAAACAAGAATTTCCTTTTTAACGGTTGGTAGATTTGCATATTAAAATTTTATTCCTAAAAAACAGGAATTATAAAAGGTATTCGGTCTTTTGAGTTAATCGCACATATGGTAAATGGATTGTTTTTACAATAATTGTAAATTTACTTTAACTATTTCTTATAACGTTAAAGTAACTCATGTACGTTATCCACTCATCATAATAAATTCATTTAACTATTTTTTTTATTGCATTAAAGTAACTAAGCATATTTTAATATTATACAAAGTGAGAAAATCACTTTTACTTATTATAATTTATAACAGTAAAATCACATCGATGGGTAGATTTTATTGTTAGGGATAACATTCACAAAAATATCTGAACTTTGATCAGATTTTCAGTTGAGCATATTGAATTTTGTGAAGGTCCTAATACCCCCTATACTTTTTTTAAAGTGTAATACACACGCTAATCTGATATTGACACGTATATTTTTTATTTAATTTCTTCTATATTTTTATTCTTTTTATCATTTTTTTACCAAAAATCTTGATTCTTAATGTTTGAAATTTCGTTGTTCCATTCTCCATTTTGCTCCATTTTCTTCTTCAGCAGCAAGTCAGCAACCATTCCCCATTTTGCTTCACACTTTTGTAAGTCAAATTTGAGCTTGGCATTTCATCAAATGTTTGGTGGGTAATTCCTCTTTGCATTGATCTTTTCTTCATTTTCAATGACGATGGCTCTTTCAGGTTCCATAGTGAATTACCATGAGAAGAAAATGAAAAATTGAAAAATGAGGTTGTGTTGAAGATGACCCATTCGAAAATTTTTCTTAAAAAAGATTGCAACCCAGATCAATTTAACAAAAAATAAACCACACCTACAAGCCATTTCACCCGAAAATCACAACACAATACCCAAAACACAGAACCCAAAACTCAAAACCATTACACATTTCTTATTCTTATTAGACACCATAATCAATTTTAATCTCCATTCTTAATGTCCTCCACTTTATCATAGTTTGTCAAAAATTGCACTCACCATCGCTTTAATTTTTTTTAATTTCTGAAAATTGTGGCTGAAATTATTGAGAAAACGAAAAAAATCTTACCTTCAACAATGGATTATTCGACACCATAATCAATTTTAATCTCCATTCTTAATGTCCTCCACTTTATCATAACTCGTCAAAAATTACACTGACCATTGCCTTAATTTTTTTTAATTTTGGAGAATTGTGGCCAGAATTGTTGAGAAAACGAAAAAAATCTTACCTTTAACAATGGAGATGAAACCTTCAACAATGGAGATGAAAATGGGAGAAGAGTAAAGGAATTTAATGAAAAAAATAGAAAATAAATTGAGGGGATTTCTGAGCAAAAAAAAATGTTTATAATAATTTTTTATCACTATCACGCGCCCAAGGCCAGTGATTACACGCACATGTAAAAGTTGGCAGATATATGTCATTAAAATACAAAACAAAAGTGTAGGGGGTGATAGGACCCCGCAAAGTTCAGTATGCTCAATTTGAAATCTGGTCAAAGTTCAAATATTTTTATGGGTATTATCTCTTATTGTTATAGCGGGTAAAATTATCAGTTACGTGACAAAATAGAGTTTTGTGACTGCCTTATTATCCTAACTATCATAGGTAATATTTAATTGCTTTAATGTAACAAGAAAATAAATTTATTTTAATATTTCAGTTGATAAATTTTGATGACCATAAATAATTGAAACAAATTATCTTTTAGTTTTAACTATTTTCACTAGGTTGGACTATTGCAGCTTCAAGACCATGCATGGAGTACACTTATTATTGTTCTATCAAACAATGATTTAAAAAAAAAAAAAAAAATTGTCTCATATTTTATGTATAATGGAACCATTAACGTAACACCAATACTCGAATTTTAATTAAGAAAATTACCAAACTCTAAAATAATTTTTTCTATATATTTTCAATTCAACTACTAAGGGACTAAAGTTGGATTCCCAGGTACTTTAACATTTTAAATTAATTTAGTCTAACGGAAAAGAGAAAAAAAAATCACAAGCTTTTATATCTTGAGGTACAATTTTTTTTATATGTTTTGTAGATAGTCTGTATTTTAGTCTTCATACATGAATATCTTTATTTATTTTTTAATTTCACTAAATTTGTATGTGTACCTAATGTGACCTTTTCCTTACCAAATGAGTAGATGATATTTTTTCATTTAAAAAAAACTGCAACTGTAGAGGGATCTAAGGTTCACATGAAGGAAGTATAAGTAACTTTTTAAAGTGGGCAAGGCTGTAGGGGAGAAAATGGATGGCACAAAAGGGAAAATGCCCACTAAGAAAAAGAGCTTTTATGTTAAAAGAAGAGTATTATTAGCTAAAGAGGAAAGTGGGCAAGATAAGTCATTAACAAAATGGTGGAGAGGGAATAGATGAACTATACCATTAGTGGAAAGCTCCCTTTTTTTATTAACTTAATCAAAAGTTGAAAGAATTATCAAAACCCTAGTTCATATATAATGCTCGCTATCAAGGTCATATGGGATTTATCGCTAAACCTGTTTTTATTCCTTTTAATCCTTTAACTCCCTAAACGGACTTCCCATATTTGCTTTTTGACAACTAATATCATCTATATATTCCTCTCTCTTATTTGTCACTATTAGTTACTGACTCACCACTTAGGGAGGAGCCATTATATCACTATTTTTATTCTCTGATAATTAAATTGGGATTCTTTTATCTCCTAAAATTCTTCTTTTTTCTATATGAAAATAAGGGGTGGATACTACTCAAGCTAACATTCTCGCTCCCTCTTCATTTACCAGTGCTTGCGAAAGGCTTTTTTCCCTAAAGCAGAATATTCCTTTAATTTACTGATGTAGAAGTCTTTATTTGTGTTTAAGATGAGGAACTTTAAAAGGCATTATGAGACAAAATATTAACTTCTAACATGCATGGAACATACATAAGCCCCATGAAATATTCTTTTTCAGTAATCAAAAAAAAACTATATTTAGAATCAAACATGAATATGAAAATTATGGAAATACTTGAAATTTGTATAAAATTCAATAAGAGCCCTTTGTGATAGTCTCGAATGTCTTATAATACTCTCGAACAAAATTTAACCTCCGGAAACTTTCATTTTCTATCTATGAACTATACAGGAATGGGGATCCATCATGGGCCAGCTAGCCTACTTCAGATCATAGTGGTTATATCACTTCTTCGGCATCGGATCAAAGACCCAATGTGGATAGGGCATGCTATGAGTGTGGTGAGGTTGGGCTCATAAAGACACTGCATTTTGATAGACAGGTCAGTCAAGTCAGCTCAGCAGTTAGATCCTCAAGCTCCTGCAGGTAGGGGAGGTGGTGCACATGGTAGAGATCATCCCTAGGGTAGGTGTGGTGTCCATGCGGCATGGAGAGGGGCATCCAGCCTAACTAAGGCATTGGATATGCTGGTAGGGGTGGTACTCAGCCCAGCAGGGGCGGTGTACAACCAGGTTGTCAAACTCATTTATATGCTTTCCTAGGCAGACCCAAGGTAGAGGCGTCTGACAGTGATCGCATCTACAATTCTAGTCTGTGACCGGATGGCTGCGACCTTATTCGATCCCAATTCTATATTTTTTAAAAATTTTGCTTACCTATTTTGTCATGGGATTGAATATGATGTGTGAATTTCTTGATGTTTCTATCCATATTTCCACCCATATTGGTGATTCTGTGATTGTAGATAGTCTATCATTCTTATCTTGTTATATTCATGCGGTATAACACCTAGGTAGACTTCGTATTCTTGGCATGATTGACTTTGATGTCATTTTAGGGAGGAGCTGTTTGTCTCCTTAGCATACGATATTAGACCGTCACGCTGACTGTAGCAATGTCAGGTATATGTCTAAGCTTGAGTGGAAGGGTGATTGCAGTTATGCTCTTAAAAATATTATTTTCTTTATTCATTCTAAGAAGTTGATAGAGATGGAATTTTAGGAATTTTTAGCGCATCTTCGAGACACTTATGTAGAGGTTCCACTTATTAGGTTAGTTTTTATGGTGAATGATTTCTTAAAGGTGTTTTCTGCAAATTTACCTAGCATACCACTAGCCTGTGATATGGATTTTTGCATTGATTTAGAGCATGTTACACGTCATATTTCCATTTCCCCATATATAATGGCACGGATTGAGTTGAGAAAGTTAAAATTTCAGTTGCAGGACTTTTTTAGTAAGAGATCTTTTCGTTCGTGCTGCTCCCGAGTGAGTGTTGCTATGTTGTTTATAAAGAGGAAAGATGGAGTATGTGTATGTGCATTGACTACTGTTAGTTGAACAAGGTCAATATATGAAATAAATACCCTTTTCTCGTATGGATGACTTGTTTAACCAGTTTCAATGTACTTAAGTATTAGTTAAGATTATATTGACTTGAGGTTCGGGTATTATCAGCTGAAGATATTCCTAAGACTACTTTTTAGATCATGTTTATGAGTTTTTGCAAATGTCTTTTGCACTTACTGATGTCCTAGCTACTTTTATGAGTTTAGTGGATAGAACTTTTAAACCCTATTTGGATTCTTTTGTAATTATGTTTACTGATGAAAGTTTGGTGTATTCAAAGAGTAAAGGAGAGCAAGAGAACCACTTGAGAGTTGTGTTGTGGTTGTTAAAGAGAAGTAATTGTATGCTAAATTTTCTATGTGTGCATTTTGGTTGGCTTCTGTGTCCTTCTTGTGGTGTGTGGTTTTAAAAATGGGGAATTATGATTAATCCTTAGAAAATAAAGGCCGTTAAGAGTTGCACTATGCACTTCAATGACTGAGATTAATAGCTTTATGGAGTTGGCTAGCTATTATCACTGATTTGGGAAGGGGTTCACGTCTATTACTTCCTAGCTGAATCATTTGAGTTAGAATGATATGCCATTTTGGTGGTCTGATGAGTGTAAGGAGAGCTTGACTTTATTTACTACAGCTCTCAATCTTACATTGCATGTTGAGGAAAATAATTTTGTTATTTATTGTGATGCCACACATTATAGTTTGAGTGTTGTTTTAATGTAGGATAAGAAAGTTATTGCATATGTTTCTAGATAGTTGAGGATGCATGAAAAGAACTATATTACGTATGACTTAGAGTTGGAAGTGGTATTGTTTGCTCTTAGTATTTGGAGGCACTACCTTTGTGATGTTCGTTGTGAGGTGCTTACTGATCACCGCAAACTCCAATATGTGTTTACGTAAAGATATTTAAACTTGAGGTATCACAATAGATGGAGCTTCTCAAGGAGTATGATGTTACTATCTTACATCATATGGATAAGACTATTGTGATAATTGATGCTTTGAGTAAGAAACCTGGGGATATGGGTAGCCTGGCTTGTTTGGAGGCTACAAGCATCTATTAGCTAGAGAGATTCATACTCTAGCTAACAATTTAATGTGATTTTAAGTATCCACAAAGGGTGGAGTGTTAGTTTGCGCAGAGGAAAAGTCTTTGTTTTTCGAGTAGATCAAGACCAGAAAATTTGTGGATGCTAAGTAAGATTCATGATAACGTCTTGCAAGGAGAGGCCAAAGAGGTTGTGATTGATGATGAGGTTGTCTAGAGAATTAAAAGGCATGTATGTGTTTTCGTGTTGATGATCTGATTTAGAATATCCTTATAGAGGCTAATAGTTTGAGGAACTCTATACATCCTAATGCAATCAAGATGTATCATAATTTGAGAGCATTATTGGTTGGGTAGGATAAAGAGAGATATTATCGCTCTTGTCAACAAGTAAAGTATGAGCACCAGAGATCAAGCAGACACTTCAGGGAATGCCCATTCCTAAATAGAAGTGGGAAAGAATTGCCATGAATTTTGTGGTTGGTCTTCAAAAAACCTTGAGTAATTTTTATTCGATATGTATGATTGTGGATAGGTTGACTAAGTCTATGCACTTTTTCCTAGGTCGGGTAAATTATAATACAAAAAAGTTAGCAAAGATTTACATTTGCGAAATTATTTGATTATATAGAGTTCCAGTCTTCATCATCTCATATAGAGGTATGTAGTTTACTTCTAATTTTTGAATAATTTATATAATGAGTTGGGTACTAGGTTGGATCATAGTATGCCGTTTCACCCTCAGACTGATGGGCAGTCTGAGTGGACAATTCAGATTTAGAAAGATACTTCATGCATTTGTGATAAATTTTGGTGGTCATTGGGACCAACTTTAGCCAATGGCAAAGTCTTCATACAATAATAATTATCACTTGAATATCGATATGGCTCAATTTGAGACATTATGTGGGAGAAAGTGTAGATCTTTCATAGATTTGTATGATGTTTTTGATGTAAGACCATGGGGTATCAATTTTGTGAGAAATTCTTAGAGAAGTGAAATTCATTCAAGAAAAACTCCTACTAGTCAAGAGTAGGCAGAAAGATTTGTTAATCAGAAGGTCGAGAATATGTAATTTATAATAGAAAAGCATGTACTGCACAAGTTTTCACTCGTGAATAGTGTGATGAGGTTTAGTAAATAAGGAAAGATTAGTCTGAGGTTTACTGGGCCATTTAAAAATTTTGATCATGTGGAAAAGGTGGCCTATGATTGTCTTTACCTCCAGGTTTGTCAGCAGTGTTTCATGTGTCTATGTTGAATAAATATCATCGTGGTGGGATTATATTATTCATTGAAATTCAATCCTATTTAATGAGAATCTATTATTTGAAGATGAACCTATGGCTATCTTAGATAAAGAGGTCCACAATTTGTGATCAAGAGAGATTACGTCTGTGAAGGTCCAGAGAAGAAAACTTCATGTTGAAGAGACCACTTGGGAGACCACATCTGACATGCATAGCAAGTTTTCCCAACTAATTGTTGATTGTTTCCCTTTTTGTCCATTTAGGTATTAATGGTTGTTTAATTATTATTTGATGTCATGACCCTCGTAGTCATTATAGAATAGTTAAGGCTTAAGTACCATGTTAGAGTTCTCCCAGTGAATTAAGTTAATAAATCTCAAGGTGGGGCAATTTAAATTTAAAAACTTATGTTGTATTTAGTTATGGTGAATTACAATTCATGGTGTGGTGTTCCATAAGGGGGTGATCTGGTGATCTAAACCTCCACAGAAAATTCCACGACTACGAGAAAAACTATATCATGTGATTTTAGTTGTCTCATTGGGATTGTTATGTGATATTCTAAGTATGAAAGTTATGTTGTGAAATGGAGCTAGAATGCAATTTTTCTTGAGCTCCTGGTTAAGGACCACTGCAGTAGTAAGAATTTCTACAGCAACGAGATCGTCGTAGCGGTCGGAGTTCCACATAGCGAAAGGGCAGGGTTGGTAAATTAGTTAGAGCTTGTTATAGCGAGCCCAGTTTTTACATAGCAGAAAATGCAACGCAGAATAGCTGGTTAAGTGACTTATTCAGAGTTTCACCTTATAAACTCTAAAATCTCATTTCAAAGCTCTAGAAAGGCAGTGGTTTCAAGAGTAGGATAAATATTTTCATTGCGGTAAGTCATTCCATCAATTCTTTTTCTTATCAAACTGTTACTATCATAGAATCTCTAGAAAGATTATAATGAGAGAATTATGGGTTAAAACCCTAGACTCGTGAAAAAGTGTGAGAAACCTTATGAGTGAATGTAATAATCATCGAGAATGCTTTTAAATTGTTAATTAACACTTGATAACATGAACTTATTGTTCTTGAACATGAATTGTAGTGATTGGGAACCTTGAATTTAATAAAAATGATATCTTTAACATAAAAGCTACTTTAAAGGGGTACCTAGAGTGGAAAATCCATAAATTGAGAAAACATGAGCATTATGAAGCTAAACAATGGCTAATTAGCCCTTGGATAATGTTATAAACCATGAATAAGTGTAGAACTAGTGGGTCAAATTCTCCAAAGCATATATTTGAATAGTAGATAATTAATAACTCTTGTAATTATATTTTTTTAGACTTCAAATGTTCTGAGGCGTTGAGGAAAGGAAAAGCTTTTGTGGTTTAACTTTCCTATTTTAGATTTTTTGGTTAAGGTTGTTTACAATTATGTGGAGTTCAACTAAATATAGTCTCTTGTATGTTTTTAAAATTAATAAGCATGTTGATTAATACTCGGACATAATTTGTTGTTGATTAATTTGTTTGGCTTGGCGTTACTTTTATGAATAAGCTTATGATTATTTGAATTCTATCATGAAATGAGTTATGATTATGAAGTGCACTTGTTATATTTTGTGTACTTGTTACAGTATTCTAAGAGATAGTGAAAATGAGACCACACTAAGATGTGTTGAACAAGATGTAGAATATACAAACTATTATCTTGTTGAGTGAATCGCTTTCAATATGAGCTTACGAAGGAGCAGTTATGTTATAGACCGGGTCCATACCAGTACGATACATGCACCCTAAGTTGTCCCTTGCAGGTCATGACTTGTTGGACAAAAGTAAAACCTTTTAGCATGTGTGTAAATATGAGTAATTCTTGTGAGTTTAGACATGATAAAAAGTGAGACTAATCAGATACAGAGTCTATACAACTTTAAAATCAGTATGGATACGAAACCATGATGGTGATTTGACTGAATCATATCTTGTGGTAACTTATATATATTTATTTATTGACCTTGATGTGTTTGAAATTGGGTGATTTACTTGGTTGTTCTAACTATTTGATTATGTACTAATGTACTTGTCTACTTGCCTTATTTAATTATAAGATATAATTTCTACTATTTTGAATTGGTCAATGATGTCTATCAGTACATAGCTTTTATATTGATACTACTTCTGCACTTCTTTTACTAAATGTAGATTATGTTTCAGATACTTCAACATGACCTCACATCTAAAGCTTCTAATTGATCGATTTGAGGGTGAGCTACTCCTATTTAGGCTGTCACGGATATTCTTAGTTGCATATATCTTTTTCTTCGGACAATGTTATTTATTAATAATTCAAACTACTCTTAGAGATTATTTTGTTAGTGTCCTTTGTATGATGATTTTCGAATCTTGGAAATATAATAATTAGAATTTCTTCACATTAATTATTAGATTTGAGATTATTATTGTTCTGTCTCATAATTGTTACATTGCTAAATGAATTGGTTAAGGATTAAGTTATAAGGTAATGTTTGGTTCTCCTATCAGAGAGTTAGTATGGGTGTCAATCACGACCATTTGAGTTGTGACCGATAGTCACAAGTTCAAACCTCTAAGAAAATAAGTACAACAAATAGTCTAAAATATCTAAAATACGAATAAAAGCAGCATAAAGAAGAGAAACTATAAATAATCGAAATCAATAGCCGCTACCTTACATTCCCTAGAAGTAATCACCACTCAATTGCAAGATCAATGTCTAGGGACCATCACCTCATTACCTACATGTAAGGTGCAAGAAATAACAAATATTAGTACTAAAATACGTTTACTCAACATCATCATCGATTGGCCCTAATCCAACGTGATGGCAAGAACCACCAAAATCAATAATATTCAATACAACCACATATCTACACCTAGGAAAGCCACCCTAATCTAATAGAGTAATAATAATAAAGCAACAATATAGTCCTAGTTCACAATTTCTCAATCAAGTAATGTATAAATAATTCACCAATCATTAAACAATCATAATGAAACCAATGATATAAATATGAAGAGATGAATGTGATATGATGTAATGTATAATACAGTATATACCCACTGATTTGTCTGGCTATCTAAGATTCATAGGACACTTAAGAGGTTAATATATCCACCCAAAATAATTTTTCACTGGGCATACAAATCAGGTATTCATTCAAAACTATTTTTCTTAAGGCATGCAAGTTAAAATCAGTAAAATTCACTCAGAATACTTTTTAATCGGACATGCAAGTCATTTCAAATCAAACATTACTAAAGTTCACTTTTCACAGAATTATGATATGAATATGAGTAAGTATGCATGAAGCACAATAATAAGAAATAACATAATATCTTAGATCTAGGATCACAAGGCATTATTTAGCTCAACAACACCAACTACAATCCTAAAATTCATTAATCTAGCTCAAGAAATTCAATTCTTATTCATAAAGGGATATACCATCAGTTTCAACACCTATCAACTCTGATATAATCACTAATCCACTTTTTGAATCACAATCCAACAAGTAATAAAAGAAAAATATGTAAAATAAATCATTAATACTATTTTTAGCCTTTTACAATACATCGTTGTTACGTGAATGCTAGACATCTTATTTACTATCAATATAAGAAACCAATGCATAAATACGTTGAAAATAAGTTAAAGAAATCTCAACTTATCTGAAGGCCTACAAAGTTAAATTGAAGTTTTATATTTCTTAAAAGCCTTCAAACGAGATCAATCTATTTAATACTAATTACATAATAATACAAAATCAAAGATATCCATATTACTATCTGTGATTCGGCCATAAAACGTCAACCCAAAAGTCAGTTAGAACCCACAAGGACAAAGCTGAAATTTTGTTGAAAAATTAATTTATCTATAACTTAAAGAGTCTGAATTTAAAATTTTATTATAAATAGTGTTGAAATCGGCCTTAAAATCATCACATTATCAATCTTTTACTGAAAAAATCTCAAATTTACAAGTTGAAAAATCAAGATTTAAAGATAAAATAATGAAATAATCATTGAAATTCGATAAAATATTAGTTAAGAAACATACCCAATGATGAAATATGAAAATCCCTTTTATAATCTCTCAAGTTGTATTTCAAACCTTCAAAAATAGAGTTATGAGGTCTTTGATAGAAAATGAAATTTAAATCTATCCAGATATAATTCCTTAGTTACGAACCCTATGAACAAAGACCACCCGAACAGATACCAGACCAAAACCTCTTTCGCGGTCTATATATCCCACTTGTGATCATGAAGGAAAATAATATTTCTTCTTTGCATTCATGATATCTCTACGATCACAACGAGATATCGCAAATGTAAGGACTGCAGGTTGCACCAGCAACAGCTGAAATCAATAACTCCTACAACTCCTAAATACCTTTGAACCAATCTCTGAAATTCATTCAAAACCTCGTAAACACAAATTACCTATGCTACTAGATCAAAATAAATATTTCAAACTCACTAAAATTGTGAGATTTTCCAACCAAGGTCATTATCAGTGGATGTTGATTGAAGTTAACTGTAGGCCCAAAAATTTAATATTCCAACAAACTACTTAGAATTCATCTGAGAGTCAAGCTAATTCCAGAGCTAAATTACCTGTAAGTTAATTCTAGATCTAAAGAAACTGATAAAATTTCTATACGACACCTAAATCACAAAATATTGACCAAAGTCAATCCTACCAACTTTAAAATCTTTCAAAATAAAAAAAACATGCATAAGACATAATCAATTATCTTGAAAATCTTGTTGCTCAATTCTATAGATCACAAATACTACAATAAAACTACGGAGAGAGATAAAATAGTCAAAGTACATAAAAGTCTAAGATTTACTATACGAGTTATTGCAACGCCTTGAGGGCAGTTCGATACAATTAGATATATCAATTGAGTGGTAATAATCCTTAAATGATTTAGTTATTTTTTAAAATTATTACTAACCAACATATAATTATACAAGACTACTGGAAAGTGGAAATAAATTGCTTAAAAAGGTCAAAGATCGAAGAATCAATTTATGAAGCTTATCTAGCAAGAGAAATTGTTCATTTTTGTTCTTATCACTTCAAAAATCAAGTGGCATACAAGGAAAATAGGCGCAATTGTAATAATGATGATGATAGTAATCCTCTCTATCCACCAATTTCTATTTTTAATCAATCTGATCGAGGCTGTAAAATACATAAAAACAAGGATTGAGATAACGAGTCCCACCCTATGACTCATGACGAGTGATAATGACTCATCACCTGAGTCATAGCCATGGCAGTGTTCAACTCTACTTCAGAAACTAAGAGTCCAGAAATCAGGGGTATTACATTTACCCCCCCCCCCCCAGGATCATTCGTCTCCGAATGAGAAGTTAAGGCATCCTTAGCATGAAAAAAAAGAAGGCAAACAGAACCCAAGAAAAAGATTCAAAATGTCATAAAAATGAGAATGAAAATCATACCTCAAGCATTTTTATCCAACATAGGGGAACATGATGCGTATTTGGCCTTCATGTCTTCCTCAGCTTCTCAAGTAGCTTTTTTCACCTTTTGATTCCTTCAAAGTACCTTTATCGAAGCTATATCCTTAATTTTCAATCTACGAACCTGCCTATCCAATATCTTCATCGGTATTTGCTCATAATACAAAGAATTTGAAAAGCCAACATCCTCCACATAAACAATCAAAAAAGGATCATCCACATACTTTTTTACCATTGACACATGGAAAACAAAATGAATAAAGCCCAAAATCGCAGGCAAATCCTATTCATAAACAACATTCCTAATTCTTCTCACAATATGATACAGACTAATTTAATAGGGACTGAGCTTCCCCTTCTTTCCAAACCTCATAACTTCTTTCATAGGATAAACTTTCAAGAACATCCAATCATTTACTTCAAACTCCAAACCCCTCCACCTCACATTCGCATAAGACTTTTGACGGCTCTGAGCAAGCTTACTTTTACCTTTTTCATGGCTTGGTGAACCAAGTCAGGACCAAACAACCTAGTCTCACCTATCTCAAACCACCCAATAAGATACCTATACCTTCTACCACAAAGAACTTCAAAGGATCCAATGGATGCTAGAATGGTAATTGTTATTATCGCAAACTCAATAAGAGGAAAATGATTAAACCAACTTTCTTTAAAATCAATCACACAGGCCCTTAGTATATCTTTCAAATTCTGAATGGTAGGCTTTGCTTGCCCATCCATTAGAAGGTGGAAAGTAGTCCTAATGTTCCCCTGAGTACCCAAAGCTTTCTGAAATAAATGCCAAAAGTGAGATGAAAACTGCACACCTCGATCTGAAATGATGGACACATGAGCTCCATGCAACTTAATTATCTCCTGAATGAACAACTTGGCATAATTCTCTCTTGATTAGTTTGTCCTCACCGACAAAAAAAAGAGAAGACTTAGTCATTCTATACACAATAACCAAAATAGAATCATGATGATTTTGAGATCGTAGGAGACCCGTAATGAATTTTATATTAGTCATCTCCCACTTCTACATAGGTAACTCCATCTCTTGAGACATATCACCAAGCCTCAAATCCTAACCCTTGGCCTGTTGACAAACTATATATTTTGCCAGAAAGTTTTCCACACCTCTCTTCATATTGTTCCATCAATAAATTTTCTTTAAGTCGTGGTACATCTTAGTCGAACCTGAATGAACTGTATATCTAAACTCATGAGCCTCAGCTAAAATCCTACCCTACATCCCATCAACATAAGGAACACACAATTTTTCTTGATACTTTAAAATACCATCTCACTCAATGTTGAATGCCTTAACCTTTTGTTGACCCACATCTTCCTAAATATGCATAAGTATGGGATCCAATACATATTTCTCCTTCACCTCAACACCAAGAGATGTTTTAACCACTTCTTGAACGATCACTCCCCCATTTTCAAAGTTCAAAAAATGAACTCCCAAGTTGGAAAACTTATGAATATCCTTCACCAACCCTTTTTTCTCATCTTCCACATAAGATAAGCTTCCCATGGACAACTTGTTATGAGCATCAGCAACCACATTAGTTTTATCTGGATGGTAGTGAAGGCTCATGTCATAATCTTTAAGCAATTCAAGACATCGCATCTGCCTGAGATTCAACTCTTTTTGAGTAAATACACACTGTTATCTTTTATGGTCGGAACAAATATCACATGTACCCCATATAGATAATAGTGCCAAATCATCAAAGCAAAAACTACAGCCGAAAAACTCTAGATCGCGAGTCAGATAATTCCTTTTATGAACATTAATCTACCTAGAAGCATAGGTCATAACCTTACCATGCTGCATAAAAACACAACCCAGTCCCACACAGGATGTATCACAAAACACAACAAAACCATCAGTACCCTCGGACAGGGTCAAAACTGGTGCAGAAGTCAACTTATTCCTCAACTTCTCAAAACTATCCTCACAAGTGTTAGACCACAGAAACTTAACAGTTTTCTGAGTTAATTTCGTTAAAAAAGTAGCAATGGACAAGAAACTCTCCACAAATCTTCTATAATAACCAATCAAGCCCAAGAAGCTCCTAATATTGATTGGAGTCGTGGGTCTAAGTCATTTCTTAACTGCCTCAACTTTCTATGGATCCATCTTGATCCCCCCATTAGAAACTACATTCCCAAGAAAGGTCACAGCACTTAACCAAAATTCATACTTAGAAAACTTCACATGCAGTTTTTGGTCCTTAAGAGTCTGCAACATAATTTAGAGATGATTGGCATACTTCTCTTCACTCTTAAAGTACACCAAGATGTCGTCAATGAAGACATAATAAATAAATCCACGAACTGTCAGAACACCCGATTCATAAGATATATAAAAGAAACTGAAGCACTAGTCAACCCAAATAACATAACCAGAAATTCATAATGGCTATACTGGGTTTGGAAAGTAGTCTTGGGAATATCAACCTCCTTAATTTTCAGTTGATGATAGATTGAACAGAGATCAATCTTAGAAAAATATCTAGCACCCTGAAGCTGATTGAAAAGGCCATCAATCCTAGAAAGAAGGTACTTGTTCTTCATTGTAACCATATTCAACTGATGATAATCTTTACATATTCAGAGAGGCTCATCTTTCTTTATCACAAAAAGCATAGGAGCACCCCATGGAGAGACACTAGGGCGAATAAAACCACTATCAAGAAGATCCTTCAATTAATTTTTTAGCTTATTCAGTTTCACCGAATCCATTCTATAAGGAATAATAGAAATAGTACTGGTACCCTGTAAAAGATCAATCCCAAAATCTATCCCTCTATCAGGAGGAATACCGAGTAGATCATCGAAAAATACTTCAGAAAATTCATTAACCACTAGGACAGATTGCAAAGATCAACCTCCAGAGTTAGAATCCTTAATGCAAATTAGATGATACATATACCCTTTAGAAATTATTTTTTGAGATCCAAGAGAGGAAATGAACCTCCCTTTGGCTACTAACGAACTCCCTTCCTATTCTAATACCAATTTATTAGGAAAGTAAAAACAGATCTTTTCGGTCCTCTAATCGAGAGAAGCATAGCATGAATAAAGTCAATCTATCCCCAAGATTACATCAAAAATCACTATATCAAGCTCTATCAAATCCAAAAATATCTCTTTATGAAAGATGGACACCACACAATCCTTATAGATTTTTCTAACAACTATAGAATGACCCACTGGAGTAGACACAGAAAAGGGATCAAAAATATTTTTAGGACCAAAATCAAAGTGCACAACCACATAAGGGGTCATATAAAGAAAGAGTAAACCCCAGATCAATCAAATAATAAATATCACGGGAGAAGAGATATAATATATTGGTGACAACATTGGGCATGCCTCATATTCCTAGCGGGTAGCAACTGCATAGAGATAATTTTGGGCAGTGGCATTACCTGAAGTGGCATTGTTAGTATCGGAGCCGAAGAAGTTACGATCTAGACTTTATTAGTTCCAGTCGAAACTTTGGCTGAGGGACAATCTCGATATATATGACCAAGTTGACCAAAATTAAAGCAATGATTTCACCCCTCCTTACAATACCTATGGTGAAGCTGCCCATAAGAATGGAAAAAGGATAAGGTAGGGCTGACTGAGATCCACTAGCCTTAGGCCAGATCCTGAAAATAACGATCACTAAATGGCATAGGATATGGAACACTAGCTATCAAATATGAATTAGAACTTCCCCAATTTTTCTTATTGGTCCACCATCTATCATCTCTTCCACTATTCTGCTAACCTGCACCCTGCTCTAAATACCTAAACTTCTTGTTCTGCCTCTCTTTTATCTCTATTTACATCTTTTTCCATCCTCGAACTATTTCATATAAACCACCATCCTGGAGATATCTATATCATTGTTCAATACTGCAGCCTTGTATTCCAATACCAAATCATGAGACAACACAGAAGCAAATTTCCTCATTCGGGTCCTCATACTCAACACCAGTTCAAGAGCATAGCGAGACAACTGATGGAACTTCAAAGTATACTCCTTGAAACTCATCTTACCCTATTTCAAGTTTACAAACTCCTCGACCTAGATTTTCTCAACTCCCGAGGAAAGAAGTGATTAAGAAAAGCACATAAAAACTCATCCCATACCGCCCGCTCAGTATCATCAGCCCTTAGTGATTCATATTCCTTATACCACTGATAAGCCATATTTTTTAACTGATATACAGCAAAGTCTACACCTTTAAAATTTGTAGTATGTATCACCCTAAAGATTTTTTTATCTCATCAATGAACTCCTGAGGATCCTCCTCAACCTTAGTACCTGTAAAGATTGGGGAATTCAACCTCATGAACTAGCCAACCCGAGAGACCTCAAATAAAAAAGAAACAGAACTAACATGATCAAACTGTAGAGACAATAAGGCCACCAGTTGGGCAAGTATATGAATAGACTGATGGAACTCTACATTAGACATATCTTCTTAAGGCATATGTTCATGATTATCAATAGACTATGAAGATCAAGGAGGAATAGTGGGGATCGACGGAACTCTATGGCAGAGGCACAGTCAAGAGAAGAACCCTAAATTGGGTCTGCACTCAATAAACAAGGTGAGTTCCCTCCATATTTTCCTCAGGTAGGGCAGAGGGTAAAGCAAAGTTTTTATGAATATTAGATCTTCAGAGAGGCATGATTTAAAATGCGAGTAATCCAGGAGTCAGAGAAGTTTCAAGACAACTAAACTCTATATCCTGAAATAGAACACAAGAAAGAAAAACATTCCCAAATGCCTCGTAGCATCATCCTTATAAGTGTGGCATGCTACACATCCCTAAATGGGATTAAACTCGACACGGCTTTGTGGACACCCAGTGACCTTAAAGCATGCTCTGATACAAAGCTTGTCATGACCCAAACCAAGACCTAGTCATGGCAGGTACCTTAATTTCATCATGAACCGGAGACCACCTACGTATCCTAACATCCAGAACACAATGAAGATAAATAGTGGAAGACAGCCAAGGATAAAAATAAATGTTGATAAGACAAAGAGAGTCTAAGAATCAAAATGAACATTCAATCCATTTTTTTCTACAAAAGCCTTTAAATACCAAAGTACCAAACAGGGTCGGGACATGCCCCCGATCACGACAAAAAAAACTATTAATCTCTAAAATATGAAAAAAAAACAATTAAAATGGTAAAGTTTTCTGGATGATGGAGGCTCACCACTTTACAAAAACTCAACCGATATCCAGACCACTTAATGCTGCAAAGGAATAAAAGCAGAACCCTAGGACCCTACAGCATGAAATGATGCAGCGTCCAGGGACGGTCAATGGGATAAGCACTGGTATGTAACTCGAGAAAAGTGATAAAATAATGTCATGTCCAAAATCAGTCAAACCGCATGCACACACTTATATATATATAGGATACCAGGATAGGGTAAAGGAGTCATGAACATGAGATTTTAAAAGCATTAACCTGGATAGTGTAGCCCTATTCGTCCTAGAGGCACCCATGAGCTATATGGGTTCAGCTCTCCCTACTGAAAAGGTCCCAGCAAATATTAGCTGCATGAATCGAGTAAATCCAAAGAAGGGACAGAGACAACAAAACTCTATCCATCCCAAAAATATAATGTGTGAACGAAGCACACGGTCATATAAATCCTCATGCCGGCAAACGTGGTTTCCAGTATTGGTCCCTCTAGGACCTCCACCTTCACGGCGAGCTAAACAACCTTCTTTAAGCCCAAATAAAAACATTTTCACATGATCTCAATCATTAACCCAGGATTCATTTATTAAGGCAATCACCAATTTGTATTGTTATACCAATTATACTTTCAAGCTAATATAATCATGCCAATCCATTCCAATTAACCAATTGACTCCCAAGTATCATTTTAAATCTAAACCATGACCACCACAGCTTTCAAATTCATTTTTATATATTTGTCCATTAATACAATGCAATCATTTCAAAGTGAGTTAAATTGAGGAAATTTCATATTTAAAACCAAAGTCATGAAAGGTGGTTGAGGTTAATACCATTTTTCCAAGCCAAAATCCATCAATTTGGGGAAACCCATGTTTCCATTCCAAATTCCCATAAAAATGTACCCATTCCATCGTAAAAAATATTTATCAAGTACGAATGACATATTCAAAACATGGGAAAACAATTCCAATAATAAATAACCAAAAGCCCTTAACTCAATTTTAAACCCATAATTAAATCACATAAATAATAATTAAACCATATGCCATAGTATAAAATTTGAGTTAAGGATGAGAGACATGCCTAAAATACCAAAGAATTGGAAGAAAATCTAAAATTTGAAGCTCGGAGGATGAATTCCTTATGAACCCTAGTTCTCTCTTGCTTTAGGAGTTTAAGATGGAGAGAGTAAGTTTGATTTGATTAACTGAAGTTAAATAGGATGTTTGAGTGTTTTTAAGTCATGGAAAAATGTGTGAAGGGAGAAAAAGACCAAAATAGCCTTAATTAAAACGTGCAGGAAATTTAGGCTCGGTCATTCTGACTTAGGTAACGACTCATGAGGTCTGACCATGAGTTATTACCTGGAATCATTACTTGAGGGTCAAATCCTGACCCCTCACTGTTGTGACCACAGGTCCCTCATAACGACCCGTGACATGACCTAACAACTCGTGATGAGGAGTCGCGATCAAGTCAGACCCTAGGGTACACCTTTCTATTGAGACAATAAGTCCTACCCAAGAACTTATGATGAGTGATAACGAATTATCACCTGAGTTATAGACATGGCAATGTTCTACTCTACTTCAAAAATTCAAAGTTTAGAAACCAAGTGTATTATAGTAGTAAGGGTATCAAGAGGAGTAAAACTAAAAAGAAGCAGCTAGGAGGCCTATAGACCCTACCGGTATCCCAGGTCGCCTTTATTTTCTACACATATGTACTTTTCTCCACTAGTATCTTATGTATGACACTGGACATCCCAGACATTTTCATGTATTCTCTTTTTCACCTTCACTACCTTCATTCACTCTTATTCTTTCATGAATATATCCTTTATGCATCCACCATAGGGAAACACGACTTTCATATCATCGGATACTTCATCCTCATGTGGTTCAGCCCCTACCTATTAGGCTTGCAACTAAGAGATAACAACTCTAAATCTAATGCATAATTATTTACTCCTCCCCCGACTCATGTTATGTACTCTACCATTACCAGCTGAACCATCACATTAATCTGCACCAGATCGTATAATATCACATGATGATCCAGTCGGTCTAATACCTAAAGATTTGGATAGGTTTGGTAGAGATGATGAATTTAGGCTAATTCCTTTCTTAATTAATTAGTTTATTTTATTTATCCATCTTGTGACATGTTTATTATGATTTTTGCAGGTTTAATCCAACAAAAAATATTTGACGTGCACCAAAGGAAAGCATTAGAAGGCTTTAATATCATGCTCTGCCATCATGGGGTGATATTTCAAATAACATATGACGGGCCATGTTTAAGAAATTTAATGCATATAAAATTTAATTATTATTTGATAATATTTTGCATTAACTTCTTATAATATTTATCTAATGTTATTCATGTGATTTTCAGATACTGTACACTTGGCATCTAAAGTACAATAAAATTATTTTATTGATTTTTGAGTGGAAGAGCAGTTTTAGGATGGCAAATTGATTTTTATGTGCTCTGATGAACAAAAGGTACTGACTTCTGCCTTATCTTTATTAGGAGCTTTGAACTTATTAGCTAACGCCTAAATTTCTAATTAAGTTGAACAAGCAAAGACGTCAGAAATGAATAAAAAGGTATCCCATTACACATTGAAAGTACACCGAGTCAAGGGACAACAGCTATGAAGTTGGTACATAATATTGATTTTCTAATTTATATGCTTATATAAACTTGTTTAAATATTACTTGATTAAGTCTAATAATATTTTATTTCTAGATAAAAATAATGGGGCGCACGTTGACTCGGGATGAGTTCTTTAGGATAACACATATTAATAAAAGAAGAATTAGTTGGATCTGAATGAATGGATTGAGCTAAGGGATAAACAAGCCTATATAAATTTAAAAGATTTAAATATAAAATACTTACATATATCTCTATTTTGTATATGTGTGTGTATATATACATATATATTTATTCTAACTTTTGTTTTTATATATTCAAACTGATTATCAATGGCACTTGTCTGAGTATAATCAGACTCAACAAGTCTAGGCCATAGGATGTCGCGATTCAAATTTGAACTGTGCATGAAACAAGAGAGAGACAAAAGGAAAGAGTTTATGGTCTAGTCTCTAGAAAAATAATGTGCTGCATCCAATCAGGACTAGATGAGATTGATACTTCACACCTGGTCAAGGCAGTTTTGTTGGATTCAAAATCGATAGAGCATCATGCGGAAGTTAATAGCTTGCAAATCATAGATGCAATAATTCAGACGAAAAGAAAAATATACTAAGAGATATTTTCTTAATATATTTTAGTCAAACGACTTATATATTATAAATTTATATTTAAAAAGTATGAAATCTATTGGGAGAAATCTCTTCCTAAACAAGACTTTTTGATGACTACATTGTCGATGATATTGTGTTATGGTATAAGAAGAAAGATTGCTCAATTTATAAAGGTACAAATATTTCCTCCAAGATAGAGGTTATCCAAATATGGAAGAAAATTATATTTTTATTTTAAGAAAAGCAAAAGCAATTAAGGTAATACTTTTATTTTCCTTCCAAGAAAAGTAAATCTCAAATTTGGTAAGGAAATCATACCCAAAAATTCTAACAAATCTCTCAATTTTAGCTTGATTTTCTTGAATAAAACTTGATCCATCTTTTTCATGTCATATGCATGATTTCGGTTCTTCACATAATCTTCATCACTATTTCTTATAATAATTAAAAATTGATATGGGTTAAGAATTGGAGCCCTATGCATTAAAAATAAAGGTATGATTTGAAAATTAATTTTGTTTTCAAGATGGAGTAGCGGATTATGGAAAATACTATTGAAGTTTCTTCTCCATGTGTAGTTGGACAAATCTTCATTATCATCAAACTGGTTGCAACTTGCTTTGAACTTGTCTTCAATAACAATGAACCATTGGACCATTGACTCTGATACCACTTGTTGAGTTTGAAATCGATGGAGCATCATACGAAAGCTAATAGTTTGTAAGCCATAGAGGTGATCATTCAGGCAAATAAAAACATACTAAAAATATATTATTATTATGGTTTGGTTAAATAACCTACATATATAAACGAATATTGAAAAAACATGGAACCTATTGGAGATATCTCTCCTTAAATAAAACTCTTTAATGACTATATTGTGGATGCTACTTTGTTACCGTATAAGAAAAAGGATGCTCAATTTAGAAAGGTACAAAACCTTTTCCTCCAAGAAAAAGATAGTCAAATATGAAAGAATTCTATTTTTCTTTCAGAAAAAGTAAAAGCAATTATGGTAATACTTTTATTTTTCTTTCAAGAAAAGTTAAACTCAAATTTGACAAGAAAATCAAGACAAAAATCGTAACAAGCTTATGGTGTTCAGATCGTTGTTACGTCATAGCAACTCATACAACTTTTGTGTTCCTTGACAGATGTCGGGGCAAGACGAATTTCTCAAAGCACTCAAGGCATAAGTGAATAGTCTGTTTCATCAAAGTCAAAGGGATGATGTTCCCACTCTTCTACCTCCTAAAACCAAATGATAAAGATAATGAAAGTAGTGATTCGGAGTATGTGGATACTACCCCTTAGAATTGAGATTCTCCTTGTTGAACATTGAAGACAATTTTGATACTTTGTCTATGTTTGAAGTTTTTTTAAATATTTCAAACACTTTGTTGATTCTTTTAGTGGATCATTTATGCTGAATTTGATTTTTTAAATTGGTAATTAGTTTGTTGTTGATATTGTAGTTGATTAGACAACAATTAGTGCTGGATTAGAACTGATATTGGATTGGTATTTAATTTTTTTTTTGGCATATTTTTTGTCAATAAAATGTAAATATTACCATAACAATGCAAATTGAATACACCTACAGAACACCTGATCAGCCAATCTAAAGCTAAGGATCAAACAAATTAAGCCTCAGGATCACTAAGTACATATTGTCACCAAAAAACCTACATATTTTCTATCAAATTGGGATTATCTGTACAACTTAACTCTCTCTCTCTCTCACAACTATCTGGATTTATTAAAATAAAAACTCTATATTAACATTGTGATTTCTGAAGATTTTACCATTCCTAAATAACCAAATACTATGTATCATTGCTCCAAAATTTATTTTAACAATTTCTTTTTTAAACTTCTTCCACCTCTTCTTCCCAATCAAGAGTATGAACTGCTTGACATCCTATTATGCTGAGTTATTTCCAGCCAACTTGCTATTCTATGCCATACTATCTTTGATAATTCATATGTATAGAATAGATGTGTGGCATCCTCCACTTGTTGTTGCTCGCAAAGGACACTTACATTACAATCACTACCAATACCAAGTCCCTTCAATCTTTCTTTAGTAAGCAATTTACCTTGCATTGCCATCCACAACATAAATCTATGTTTGGAAAGTAGTACCTTGCTCTAGATTAGTTATAAACCTCTCCAAGCAGTTCTCACTCCCAAAAGTCTATCATAACTACCTGAGATAAAGTACTTCCCAGAAGTAGTAAGAGTGTGTCCATCCTGACTGTACCAGTCCTGCATACCAAGCTTGATTTTGTGCAACTATTTCCAGTACCAGTTGTAGTCCTAAGGGGGTACATGATTCCAAAATCATCACTCGATTTCATATAAATATGGTTGACCCATTGCACCTATAAAGCCTCCATGTTATGATGTATCCACCATATCAATTTTCCTACAGCTGCAATATTTCAGAATTTACAACACTTAAAGTTAAGCCCACCCTGAGACTTAGAGAAAAAAATTGAGTTCCAATTAACTAGAGAAACTTTCTTTTTATCAGCAGTACCCCCTCCTCCCCCCAAAGAAACTTCCTACACATAGCCTTCATAAGCTTAACCACACTTTGAGGAAAAAGCAGTACAGAACAACAGAAGTTTTGTAATGCAAACAATATTAAGTTGACAATTTTTAACCTGCCAACATAAGACAAAATTCCTAGTAAAGATAGCTTTAAGTTTATCAATAATCTTGTTACTCAGTTGATGACAATCAATCTTGGTCTATTTCTTGTGAGAGAAAGGTAATCCAAGGTATCTAATAGGTAGAGTGCCCACTTGAAATCCCGTAATATATAGGATTTTGTTTTGCACCATACAAATTACTCCATCTAAAAAAAATATTTGAGTCCTCTTGATTTGTTTCTAAACTAGTAGTTGTAGAAAAACACTGCATTAGCCTTGATAATCCTACTAACTGATGCTTCATTCCCTTTGCAGAAGATCATAAGATCATCTTCAAAGGTAAGCTAAGTTAATTGTTGCTTCTTACACATTGGGTGGTATCTGAAATCAGGAAGGTGGACATTTTGCAAACGATTCTAGATAAGTACTCCAAAACTAATACAAGCAGCAAGGGGGGAAAAGGATCCCCTTGCCTCAACCCTCTTCTACCTATAAAAATACCACACCGTTCACCATTCACCTTAATTGCATAACTAGTTATTGTCAAAAAAATCATGATCATATAAACAAAATTAGGTGGGAAACCATATCCCTACAACATCTATTCTATAAATTTCAACTGCACTAGGTCATAGGCCTTCCTGAGTTTAATTTTTATGAAATATCTTGGAGTTGTCTTCCTGTTGTAATGTCACATAAGATCATGACAAATCAATACATTCTGAACAAGTGTTCTCCCCTGAACAAATGCAACTTGAGTAGGATTGACTAAGTTGTCTATAATCTTCTTCAGTCTGTAGAAGCTTGGATATACACTTTTATAAAGTGTTACAATATGAAATTGGTCTAAACTGGCTAGTATAATTAGGATTTTCAGTCTTAGAAATAAGAGAAATTATAGTAGTATTTAGTTGCTTAAGTACCTTAACATTCTAAGAGAATTCCTTGACAGTTGCACGTACCTCTGGACCTATAATATTCCATGCAACTCTGAAAAAAACTGCCTCCATAACCATCAGGTCCAGGGCTTTTGTTAACATTCCATATGACCTTCTTAATCTCAGTACCAGTGAAAGATTCTAGCAGCTGCAGTTGTTTCTCCTCATTAAGAATGTATCCTTGAGCATATATACTCTTGCTAGATTCAATTCTTACTCTCCCGATTCACCTAATAGATTCTGATAGTACTTGACAAAGATATCTATTGTGCGAGTCTGATCATGATGCATACAGTTATTATCATCTTTCAACTGTGTGTATTGTTGTAATTTTATTCTTTTTAATACTGAGAAAAAATAACTAGTATTGTCATCACCTAACCTCAATCAGGTGGCCTTAATCCTCTGCATCAGAATTGATTCAGCTATGAATAATAACTTCTGAAACTGTTGTCTCAAGTGCCTCTCTTACTATTGCAGCAGCTTATTCATAGAATTTATTTGAAGTTTACTCTGAACACTTTTAAGAGTTTCCCAATCAGTACTAACTTGTCCCATCATGTTGGAAAAATGAGCTTTATGGAGCTTGCTTAATTTTCCTTCTAAGAGCTTAAGTTTTGATACAATCTTAAATATACTACATATATTGATATGAGCCTCCCATACTTCCTTGACCGCACCCTCAAATGAAGGGTGGGAGCTCTAGATTTTGCAATATTTAAAAATTGGTTTGATTTTTTCTCAACTTATACCAAATTGATCAAGGTTGGGCAAAGATCACTTACTCCCTCAGTGAGCATGAAACTGCAATACCCCGTACTTCTACCTAGCTTGGAATAGTTCCAAGTATATTGGAAACTTACTTTGAAAGATGAATCCACATTTATATATGTGTAATTTTTAATACTTTTACTTTTTGTCATGTGGAAAATTGAATTAGCTTTCCAACGATACCTATTTTGTCCAAATTCGACATCGGGGT
The DNA here is from genome assembly GCA_030864225.1 of Capsicum baccatum var. pendulum. Classification (NCBI taxonomy): domain Eukaryota; kingdom Viridiplantae; phylum Streptophyta; class Magnoliopsida; order Solanales; family Solanaceae; genus Capsicum; species Capsicum baccatum. Next base: position 168,855,144 of record CM061560.1, read on the forward strand.
AGAAAGTTATGGTTGTTTTACAGAAAGCAGTTAAACTGCCCAGGTGACATGATGAGGGACGACGGACAGTCGAGCTAGCGATGAACCATTGCCCAAACCATAACAGCGGAGGCAGTGAGACCACCTTCTGCCTAAGGGCGACGGCTCAGGCTGACAAACCATTGATCTAGCGACGGACCGTCACAACAGAGATAGTGAACCCCTATTCTGCCCAGGTGCGAAGGTCAGGATGGATGGACCATCGACCCAGCGACGTACCATCGCACCCACCGTCGCATAGTTTGTTCAGTTATTTTAAAGTTGTTTTTAAAGGGGTATTTGGGTATTTTCCACCCATTTTAACCCTTAATTATATCAGACCAAGGCTCATAAGTTCATTTATCCATCTACAACATCAAATTAGGGTTTTCTCTCAAAGATAATCCCTAAGAACAAGATTCAAATCTTCTTCAAGAAACTAAGAGATTCAAGTTCTTCAAGTCCAAGAACTTCAAAAAACCCACAACCCAGGTATGTCATATGTTGATTCATGGGTCCCTTTCACCCATGAAGCTCAAGAATCTCTTTTCAAAATCCAAGATTTGTGCATTTATGAATGTTCATGATTTAAATTGAATTGAAATTCATGTTCATGATGTTGTGGGGTTTTTTATTCATGTTTGAAACTACATGCTCTAATGATTGACCCTAGGATGTGGTGATTTTCATAATAATCATGATAAACCCTTAAATTTACACGTTGATTGAGGTATCCATGATTATTAGATGTGTGGAGGATTGTATAACCAAAGCATGTTCCCCCTGTGTTTGATTAAATACCTATGTGAAGAAAAGTGTCATACTAGTATAATAATATGAAATCCTCATTCATGTACAACTTCATGCATGTCAAGTGTTTGTGAAATGCCTTAGTCAATGAATTATGAATATATGTGTGGCCATTGTGGTGCTTTAGAACTTCTACTTCATGAAATCTCCAACTTTTTGTATTATGGATTGTGATATTGGTTATGTATTAAGAAAGTCATGATTTTTTAGTTTCATGCTATCGAGTTCTGGGGGTACTTGTACCCGACAATTTAGCTGTGTGCCTAGAGCCAGTGTCATGTTTTCAAGATACTCTCAGTCGAGCCATGTTCATAGAAATTCAGTCAGTCATGTGACTCAGAAAAACTCAGTAAACTTAGTAATCTCAGAAATTCAGTAATCTCAGTAGTCTTCTGTCAGTCAACGGAACTCAGTTAACTCAATCCAGTTCAGTTCAGTTAATTATGTTCAGTGTCTATTCATATGGGAGTAGGATTTAGCACCGAGTGAACCCAAGGATGGGAACACACACCGTCAGGTGAGGGTGTGATTCTTAGAAACAAACCTTGCATTCAAGAATAATGTAACCAGCATAGATTAAGACATCAACACTATCAGATAAGGGTTGATGAGGTGGATAAGCACTTTCATATGAGGGCCCACCATTCTCTTTTGGGGACATTGTCAGATGAGGTTCACCCACAGCTTGTCCTTACCAGTGGAGCGGTATTGACACCCTTTCAATTGGAGTTACAGATTGGACCCCAACTCAGCTATATAGCTTCATTTGGGGAATGTCAGTTAGATGACTACTTCCCATAATTTCAATTACAGAATTAGGACTATCAGATACAATCATTTAGTCTCAGTAATAAAACTCAGATAGTTCTACAGAATTCAGTACTGTCAGATACAATCAACTCAGAACAGCACAAAACTCAGTTAGTTCCATCAGAACCTAGACAGTCAGGTACAGTCGCTCCATATTAGTTATTTCAGTTATACAGTTATCAGTATCTAATATTATCAGTACTCAGGCTCAATAATCATGTTATCACGAACGCAGTTATAGTTATTATGTATTCATGCATACATTCTCATGTTCATGTTATCCAGTCAGTTAGTATAGTTCATGCATGTGAACCTTTGCATTCAGCCTACCTCACATGTATACCAGTACATTCAAACGTACTGACGCATTTACGCTATGGTGTTTTATACCATAGGTTTAGAAGCACGAGTTCCAGAGCATCAGTAGCATTTCAGTCTCAGCAGTCAGAGTTAGCAGTAAGTCCTCACCCTTCAAGGACATGACCATTACTTTATTATCTTATTAATTAATTTATTTCAGTAGTTGGAGTTAGTTGGGGACATGTCCCATCAACTCTTTGTTCAGATAGTTCAGTCAGTTAGAGGTTTTTCAGACTATCATATTCAGACAGTTTATTTCAGATTTTATTTTGGTATTGTGATACCATATCATTCAGAGCTTTATTTTATTAGTTTTGAACCTTATGGCCTTATAGCCTTTATTTCTGCATTTATACAGTATATTATGCAGTGTTCAGGTACAGATATCAGTCATGGATTAACTTATGATCCTTCGATATCATGAGCGACGTGTATCACTCTGGGTATCAGATTCGGGGCGTTATAAAAACTCTGTATTTTAGGCATGCTATTTATCTATTCTTCATTCCAATGGCTATATAGACATTTTTGGGTTCAAACGGCTAGTTTGGGCCCATTTATTAAAAAAACAAAAAAAAAATTTAAAATATTTTTAATCCCAAAAAACAATCTATAATAAATACACTACACCTTCAAATCATTTTTCACACAATTTTTCACTCTCTCTAATCTCATTCTCTCTCAAATCTCAATTCTCAATTCTCAACTATTCAATATATTTAATTTCCTAAAGTGCTCACTTTAATGTTTTAATTTTGCGATTACAAAGTACAAGTGGAAGTTTCTAAAGTCGCAACCTTCAGATACTTCCAAAATTTGGTATTGTCGTTCCATCTCTTATGTTTAATTTTTATTTATTTTATTAATTGTTGAATATTTAATTTTATTATATTTGTGTACTATGAATTTTTTTAGTTTAATTTATATTATGAATAAATTAAGAAAATTCGCTACTAAAGGTGTTAAAAAATTTTGTTCCGAAAGCGGTAGTGGTAGTAAAAAGCGAATTACTAGCGGTAGAGGTACTTCAAGTAGTAGATATACCTGTGTGCCTTCGCCTCCGGTACCGCTTGGTACACATTTTGAGGAAGAAATAGATGTAGGTGTTCATGATATGGATTATGTAGAAGCTTAGAAAAATTATGGTATAGAAGAAGAAAATGAAGTAGATGCGATTAATTTAGAAGAAGATGATGAAAATATTGGTGGGACACCCGCAGTAGGAAATGCTAACGTTAGACCTAAATCGGTTAATCTCCCTTCCCATTCTCCCCGTGCCCCAAGAGATCATAAAATAACTAGTATTGCATGGCAGTTTTTTGAATGTATATCAGATACTGAGGTACAATACAATATCTGTCAACAAATATATAAGCATAAAAGCGGAGGCAAGCAAAAGGTTACGGGTACGTTAATGAGACATATAGGTGATGCTCACGAAAGAGAGTTAAATATTGCACGAGGTGGTGGGGATGTTAGTGAGCCAACGCAAATTAGAATGGACCCAGCAACCGGTCAGGTAACGAAAAAGTATAATAAATTGAGGGACCGGGAAGAAATAGCTAAAATGGTAGTTGTGGGTTGATTGCCTTTTAATTTTCCTTCTTCTGATGCCTTTATTCATTATATTCAAGCAATTTATAATCCTATGTTTAATGGTATTTCTAGAAGTACTTGTCGGTTTGATATTTTTAGACTTTATTCACAATATTATTTTTATTTATCAACATTGTTAAAAAATATTCAATGTAGATTGTTCCTAACTTCTGATCTTGGTCGTGCTGTAAATAAAAATAATTATTTAATCGTTACTTGTCACTGGATGGATAGTAATTTTTGTGATGCAAAAACGTATTCTTGCTTTTTTATATGATGAAGATCGTAAACATACTGGAGATTTTATTGCTGATTCTATCGTTAAAGTTGTCGGATTTTAAGGTATCGAAAATAAAATCTTATGTATTGCTTCTGATAATGCTTCTAACAACTAGACAGCTATAAAAAAGTTAAAATCTAAGTTATCTCCGTTGTTGCCTGAAATTTTTCATATTAAGTGTGCATGTCATATATATAATTTAATTGTAAAAGATGGTCTTGAGTTTTTTGAGTTTTATATTGAAAAAATCCGTCTTGTTGTTGGTTTTATTCAAGAAAATAGTCGTAGATCGAGAATTAGAGAATTTAAAGCTAAATGTCAAGAAAATGGACTTGCATCGATATTGATGCTTGAGGAAATTGATATTAGATGAATTCTACATATGATTTTTTAAAAACTTGTTATAAATATAGAGTTCCTATTACAGTAGCTTTTAACCAACATTGCGGTTCATTTGTTGATTCTGCTGATTGCATGCTACATGATTCTAATTGGGTTGTAATTAATGATTTTGTCTGGTGCTACGGCTGAATTTTCTGGTGCTTATTATCCTACTGTTTGTAATATTTTGGCATATATAGCCGGTATTTCTGGTTTGCTCAAAAAATTATAAAAATAAAGAAGGTTATAAAGAAGCTGTTGGTGCTATGTTTACTAAATTTAAAAAATATTTTTTTCCGATTTTCTCTATTTACTTGGTTGGTGCTATGCTAAATCCGTGCATGAAATATAATACTATTTGCCACTTTAGTACTATTTTTATGCTAACTTAGAAATAAATACTAACAATGATTCTGAACAAGTACAACCTGATTTGTGGACGGCTATGGGTGATGCGAATGAATACATAGAAAAATTATATAATCACTATGTTGATTTAGTTGATTTAGCCGTATCTATAAATATCACTCTAACTGTCGCTCCTCATCCTCCTGAGGAGCCATCATCTTATAAAAGGCTGGCACATAGTGGTTTTCCTGATTTCTTTTATGACTTACCTTGTTGGAACAGTGTTGATGACAAAGCTTACACATCAACTTATCGAGAAAAGCTGAAATATTATCTTCGGTCGCCGCCAGAGGATCGCAGACGATGGATCAACACATTAGATTGGTGGAGGAGTAATGAAACACAATATCCTGTTCTTTCAAGATTAGCTAGAGATATCTTGAATGTTCCTATGTCAACCATTGCATCAGAGAGCGCCTTTAGTTAAGGATGACAGCAGCTTGGAGACAACCGACACTCATTGGGAAGCAATGCAATGAATGTTCTAGTTTGCCTCAGAGATTGGATTAGAGCAGAAAGAAGAAATCAAGGAATGGAACCGGAGCCGAACGACGAGTAGAAACTTGAAGAAATTATGTCTTCACAGGAGTGCTCGGCAGAATCAAGTCCAATGCATGGTTTTGCCCCCCGTAGACTTTGACTATCCTATACAAGTTTTCGTTAATATTAACATGAATGAGTTAGAAAATATGATATATAATTTGTAGATTTATCATTCATGTAAATTATAAATTTTGGATCATTTCGCAATTAATAAAATTCAACATTCATTCACTCCTTAGTCCTTACTTTGTTATTTTTTTTCATTTAATGATTTAATGAAAGGTATGAATTTAACAACACATAAGATAGCTTGGGCATTTTTGGATTGTACTACCAGCTCATACCAATCCTGCCTCCAGATAATCTGCACTTGACCATTATGATGGACTCCATAATTACTGTAATCCACCTACTGAACATTATTAGCCTTTATTTTTGTTTCTAGAAAACATATCAACCCAACATCTAAGTTGTTGCAGAGGAGTTCACCTTTTGTTTATTGAGGTTATTCAGTCCTCTAGTGTTCCAACAAAGGACTTTAAACATTTTCCTTTGGGGAAGTTACCTTCCCTCCTTGATTAGCTTTACTGGTTTGAGTCTTTTAGTACACAGTGTTTTCTCCCAGCTACTAAAAACTGTTAAGAGACAGGAATTAGTTGCTCTTTCCAGATAGTCTGAGGCTTGCATATACTTGCCTTACTCTCATCTTTCTTATTAGACTTTAGTTGCATAGTCTTAAGATCAGCAGTACTTGGATCTGTGTCCCTCTCCGGCTCAATTGTAGCAGCAATTTTAGGATCCTTCACCTTATTTTTCCTGCAATCAACACCGCCATGCCCATACTTGTGACATACATTACACAGACTTGGCTTCCAATCATAAGTGACTTGTTGCTCAATAATTTTCCCATTCTTATTCCAGAACTGCACTACCTCAAGTAAAGGCTTCCCAAGATGGACTTTAACCAATAATTTGCAAGGCTTAGACCCATTTTTTCCTTAGTATTCTTATCCACCATTAGGGGCTTCCCAATCAAGTTGTCTATCTTACTCAAACTTTTGGCACTTCAGTATTTGAAATTCAAACCCAGTAACTTGACCCAAATAGGTACCGAGAACAACTTTTTTTTCGAAAAATCCATCTCAGGCATGAGGCACCCATTCTTTTACAATCAGTGCTTTGTTATCAGAGTGGTAGATTCCACCCTGCAGTACCTCAGCTTTCCCTTCTTCAGAATTAAACCTAACTCACCAGCAAAATTTCATTCTTCATCATAGTTACCTTGTTAATTCCAAGCTTTCCCCATTTCCTCTATACAAAGCCATTAAGAACATTGAAAAGGGGATATACATTAAACACATAACATATTATTGAGTTTTTTCAGTACTCTATCTCTGAACTTATGTCCTCCTCTTTAATTTCAACTAGCACTACCTCACCTGCCTTAATAGGTTTAATGTATCCCAGTTTAAACTCTGCATTGCTCACTTTGTTGATGTCAAAATTATCCCACACGGAAGCTTTAAGTGTGACCAATTTCTTTCCTGATCCATTCATTGAATTATCTGATGAATTCTCCACCACATCAGCCCATGATTGAGCTAGTGAGGCAATTTTCAACCATTCCTTCACATTCTCCTTAAGCAATTGAGCCTTCGACTATTTTTCTTTAGAAACTATAGATTTCTACATTTATTTTTTTCAGAAAATCGATGGATAGGGTGGGTTAGTTCATCAGATTTTTGAAAAGAAAATAAACAAAGGATTTTAGGAAAATGATCATGTTTGTCGCATTGTTCTTCAATATGAAGACATAAAGGCTACCTTTCCTTGATGTTTTTAAAAATATTCTTAAAAATTTTAGTCTATGTCCGTCATTTTAATTTTTTACATTGAAATAGTAATTAAAAAAATGACCAAATTAATTTTTTTTTTAAATCAAATGGGCTTCCATCTCATTTAAACAATGTTGTTCGTTATATTCGTAAATTCAACAAACCAAAAACTGACAATTGTGACTGAGTCAATTTTTCCTCGATTTTGACAAAATCGACACAGCCCATCATCTTTTTAAAGATTTTTTGGTTGTGTAAGAGGTAGAACTCTCACAAGACTCGGAGCAGATATACTCGCATACTTGACCTTCAGTCTTATCAAAGACTCTTAATCTATATTTTTACTGGATTTGAAACCATGTATATCGATCAATTTCAGTACATATATCTGACACCAGATGAATTAGAGGAATCAACAAAGTAAAAAAAAAAGGGGGGGGGGGGGGGGGGGGGGGGAGGGCGGGGAGCAACGACATCAACATATGTATTTAAAAGTTTGTCCTCCTCTAGAGAAGAGTTAATATATAAAAACGCCCCTAAACTTGACATCAAATTATAACTTTGACAGTGCACAAATATGATCTTTAACTATTCAAAACTACACAGATATGACCTCCAATCCTACATGGCAAAACGCGTGTTCAACATGCAAAACTGGGCGCGTCTAGCTTAAAATCTAAGGGCATAATACATAAATATGACCTTAGACTTTGACAGTGCACAAATATGACCTTTAACTATTCAAAACTGCACAAATATGACCTTTAAATGACTCTTCACTAATATTTTTTCATTATTTTTGGCTCAAAGATGAAAATGGCATCTAATTTCTTTTGTCATTGAGGAAAAAGAGCAATATCGAAGATTTATTAATTAGGCGGGTCAACCTCATATGAAAAATCGAGTGGGTATGTATATATATTGTAAAACAGATGACGAATTTAAGTTATATAATATATCTAAATATTATTTATTTAAATATTAAATTAAAGATGAAACTATACTAATAATAAAAAATGTATAGTTTTAATAAAACGTTATTAAATTAATGTTATTAAGGATAGTAGTAGTAGTGTATTAAATTAACGTTATCAAATTAACGTAATTAAAATGTTATTAAATTAAATTTATTAAAACGTTATTAAATTAACTAGGGGCGGACCTGCGTGGTTGCCATGGGGTTCACCCGAACCCCCTCGGTAAAAAAATTACGTTGTATATATATAAGATAGAAAATGTATATTTATGTACGTATATTAATGTTGAACCACATGAAACAAGGCACTTAGATAGCCCAGTGGTGTTATTTGCTCTTCTTGGGCGCTTCCCTCAGCCTACTGTGCGGGTTCGATCCCTGCTAGTGGCTGTTTTTTTTTAATTAAAAAAAGTTAGGTGTTGCTGCTATAAGATAAATAAAAAACAATAATAATAATTTTTTAAAATTAAAAAAAAAGTTAGGTGTTGCTACTATAGAAATAAATAAAAAAATTATTATAATAATAATAACAATAATAATAATAATAAAAAACAAAAAAAACGACGTCGTTTTAACACAAAAAGCAAAACTTTGACAGTGCACAAATATGACCTTTAACTATTCAAAACTGGACAAATATGACCTCTCTCCAAGTCAGCCCTTTTAACGACGTGGCACCGTGTGATTGGATTACCTTTCCACGTAGGCACGAGTGAGACTCACACATGGGGTTGCAAAATTGGAGGTCATATTTGTTCAGGGTTTGAATAGTTAAAGGTCCTATTTGTGCACTATCAAAGATTAAGGTCAAAGTTATAATTTGGTGTCAAGTTTAGGATGTATTAACTGAGAATGTTGATTAAATAAGAGAGTTGTTCTTTTATGTCTTTAGTAAACTCTATATGATAGGCAGTTTAATGCCTATGTCATATAAGGGCACTCTTGAATCAAGTCCCAAATTTGTGTACACTGATCAATGAAATCTTTTAGAAAAATCAAGATAATATTAATAAGATGGGAAACGTCATTATAAATGCGTATAAGTCAAAATTAATTGCTGTACTTTGTTTGGAGGAAGAAGAGTTAAAATAATATGAATTGATCATTGATGCAATGGTTGGCAGCTTCTAACACATATTTGATTCTATTCCAACTGCCCTACCTTCTTTTCCCAATCACCAGAACCAGAACTTTCATTGCTTATAATGTAGCAAAACAGAAAAGAACAAGAGCAATAGCACAAAATATAAATTGTAGTAGTAGTATACTTATTCTACGCTTGAGTCTACTTAGAGAACAAACTTATAGTAATAGATTTTATTTACCTTTTGTAGCTACACAATAAGTAATCTATACTAGAAAATATCTTTCATAGTAGACACTTCGCTAGCGTTGTGGCTACAGATTTCCAAATATTTTTAGAGAATCGATTTTCAGTGAGTTAATACATAAAAATGATCCTAAATTTGACATCAAATTATAACTTTGACTTTAAACTTTAATAGTGCACAAATAGGACCTTTAACTATTCAAAACCTGAACAAATATAACCTCTGATTTTGCAACCTCATGCGTGAGTCTCACTCACGCTTACGTGGAAAGGTAATCCAATCACACGGTACCACGTCGTTGAAAGGGCTGACTTGGAGAGAGTCATATTTGTGCAGTTTTGAATAGTTAAAGGTCATATTTGTGTACTGTCAAAGTTTTATTTTTTGTGTTAAAACGACGTTGTTGTTTTTAAAATTATTATTATTATTATTATTATTATTATTATTATTATTATTATTATTATTATTATTATTATTATTATTTTATTTCTAACAGCCACTAGCAGGGATCGAACCCGCACAGTAGGCTGAAGAAAGCGCCCAAGAAGAGCAAATAACACCACTGGGCTATCTCAGTGTCTTGTTTCATATGGTTCAACATTAATAGACGTACATAAATATACATTTTCTATCTTATATATATACAACGTAATTTTTCTACCGAGGGGGTTCGGGTGAACCCCATGGCAACCACGTAGGTCCGCCCCTCGTTAATTTAATAACGTTAATTTAATAACATTTTAATTACGTTAATTTGATAACGTTAATTTAATATACTACTACTACTATCCTTAATAACATTAATTTAATAATATTTTATTAAAACTGTATTTTTTTTATTATTAGTATAGTTTCATCTTTAATTTAATATTTAAATAACTAATATTTAGATATATTATATAACTTAAATTCGTCCTCTGCTTTATAATATATATACATACCCGCTCGATTTTTTTATATGAGGCTGACCCGCCTAATTAATAAATCTTCAATATTGTTCTTTTTCCGTAATGACAAAAGAAATTAGATGTCATTTTCATCTTTGAGCCGAAAATAATGAAAAAATAATAGTGAAGAGTCATTTAATATTTGTGCAGTTTTGAATAGTTAAAGGTCATATTTGTGCACTGTCAAAGTTTAAGGTCATATTTATGTATTATGCCCTTAGATTTTAAGCTAGACGCGCTCAGTTTTACGTGTTGAACACGCGTTTTTCCACGTAGGAGTGGAGGTTATATTGGTGCAGTTTTGAATAGTTAAAGGTCATATTTGTGCACTGTCAAAGTTTAAGATCAAAGTTATAATTTGGTGTCAAGTTTAGGATCATTTTTATGTATTAACTCATTTTAAGTGAAGTGTCAACTTCTATTTGACCATACTTTTTGAGAAACATATTTCATTTTTTTTCTTAGAAAAAAGATGAAATACTATGATTTATACCAATAAATTGCAAAAACTATTAAAATATATATATAAGTTTGACACAAAATTATCATTGTTATAATGAACTAAATAATAAATTGTCCAAAAGTCATAGCACGATATTTTTAATAGAATTACAACGAGTAATTATCAACTATTACAATTTATCTAATTATAATCAGTTATGAAAATTCATCGTTACAACAACAACTACTACTACATAATCTTCACATATTGTATGAACATATACTTTAACAAAAATGCATTTAATGAGTGGTTGGATAAGTAGAATTATAGTTTGAGTCATAATTGATTGAAATATTTTTTCTTTTATAGAATATAAGAGTTTGGGGTACGTTTAAAAAAATTTTGAAAAGCCAAACACTAGATTTTGACCCAACAATCACTTTTTCTAGATTCGGGATATTGGTTTTTTTACAAAAATTATTTGTCAAAACTTGAAAAAATTTATGGTCAAACAACTTTTGCCAACAAATTTTTCAAAAACTACTTATAATATCTATGATCGACGGATAACTAGTCCTTATATTCTGGTGGTAGGTAAAAATATCCCTAACTTTATTTTAAAAATCAATTTATCCTTTAATTTTGATCAATAATCATTCTCCCCCTTTTATCCTGTAAAATATCTATTTCGCTCTTATTATTTCCAACCCTCTATTAATGTAATACCTATTTATATTATTTATATTTAATATTTTCTTAACCTAGGTATCTACAGCTTCTAATTTAAGTTTATTAACATTATACATAAAATAATATTTTTATGAGTTTATGACAAAATTTAAATGTCTGTTATTTCAATATTATATGCATTATGTATGTATATATATGAATGTACATGCATGTTCATGTATGTTTAATTTCCACCTCTATAATTTCTTTTATTTATATAAATAAACAAGTTTTGATAGTTATTAATAGAACATTACTTAAATTATGATTTAAAATAGTTTACAATCTAAATAAACATCTTCATACATTTGTCCTTACGTTTTTCAGTTTTTCTGTATTTCCTGCATTGATATGTATTTATAAAACTATATTATTACTTTTTTTTTAATAAGGAATGACAATATTTTATGACTATTAACTGTTATTTTCACTTGTATAAATAAAAATTAAAATTTTAATTATTATTAATAAAATCATTTTTAACTTTTCTAATTTACTTCATAATAAAACTTCATTAACTTATTTTTCATTTTTTGGACTGACAATATAATATTTATTTTTCTATAAAAATTTAATACATAAATTAAAGAAAATAAAAATATCATAATTTAAAGAAGTAAAAAAAATTATAAGAGTGATATAAATAATTAAAAAAGATTGATTACTGTTAAAAATTGAGAAGGATGTTTAACTTTGAAAGCAAAAATAGGAGTGAAACAATTTTCACCCTGATTTTTTTTTTTTTTTTTTGAGGGGCTAGTGGGCAGGAGATTTTCCTTTACATTTTTGGCTGGTAGGGGAAGTGCATGTATACTTGACTATCAGACAAGTGCTGACAAGTGTCCTCTATGGACGATGTGTCATAATAGACACATTAAATGTGGACCGGTCTTATGAAGTTGGCCCTTCACTGAGTTTTGTACGGAATTCATAAATGGCCTTTCTCTACTTCTTTCGTCTTTTTCTTTGGAATTTTTTTTTTTTTCAATCATCAGACATCCTTCTGTCTCACGAGTAGGTGCTTCAAATTTTACCCTTCGATCCATATATCATAGGTTCACATACTTGTGGGATAAAAAGAAAGTCCCATGTAACTATTATCACTTGTGTGAGATACAATAAAAATTTTCGATTCTATACTATTTGGCTAGTACTATTACCTTTTTTTGTTTTTGTAGTAATTGAAAAGTTCTCAAAAATCAGCAAACACGTAATAACTATTGGAGCGAGGTTGTTTACTTGTCTTTCCATGATTTCTACAATGCGCTTTTTGATTGAGTTGGCTTTGATGATAGATTTTTTTAAAAAAAAAGGTCTGATAATTTGATTTGGTTTGATATTAATTAAATGAAAAATCAAATCATATCAAATTGACAACCAACATAGTTTCTTCATAGTTTTGAATCATCCATGAATTCTTTCCATTGTTGTTTCTTTTTGCTATAAAGTCCAAATCCAACGTCAATCCATCTCAAAGAGAAAATGTAGATCATTCTCTCTAGCCCATTAAAGAATATTTGTAATTGTTATATCCTCAATAAAAAATTTCATTACAACTTGGAATTCAAAGAATGTGGGTTATTTGTTTTATCAAAATTCATTATCTTTCAATTCTGTTTGAATTCCCGTTGTATAGATAGAAAGGCTTAGGTGAATCTAGTACTAATATAACATAATTGTTACTATATATTCTAGTTGCTCTAGTTTTTTCAATTTTTTTACTATACCTACCCCCATTATTTGATCAAAAAAGGGAGATTTGCATCAAAACCCAACTTAATATATGATCATCAAATTTCTGAATGTTTACTCAATTTCATTCAAATGTTAATAAATCGACAAGATGTAGGTAAAGTTCGACCATTTATTTCGATTATTTGGTAAAATAAAAACAAACTGGCAACGTGGAACCAAACTGGTAAAATCGACCAACTATAAAATGATAGGTCTGGTTTCCTTTTAAGAAAAACCCAAGTCAAACCGCCCCACAAACACAGTAAAACAAATAGATACCTTAATTTTTTTTTTGGTTGATATCTTCAGTGTTCATATATGGGTTACTCATTGATTGAAGAAATGCACCAGGCACCCAGTTATAACTGGAAATATGATGAAAGTATCTCCACAAGTATAGGCATAATTGGAAGAAGATTCTATCAAATGATTGAGCATCTCCTTGCAGTACACATAACTCACTAGCAATTGTTTTGTTGGGTACAGTACATTATTACCAGTAATTGTTTGGTTAGGACTTAGACAACCTGAATTCCTGACCTGTGTTGATTCTTGAAAATAGTAACTCTGCTCTTAGAGTTGAATGCATGCTCACCTTATTACGAAATGAAAAGGAAAACAAAGTACTTATATACACATAGGAGAACATTAATAAATCTGTCATGTATATAGCAACAACAACAAATCTACTGTTTAAAACATGAGGATTCTACTGTACCTTCTGTTTGGTTATTCCCCTCAATGAACATTGGGATATAATAAATGGCAGAAGTATATGGCTTTGGTCCATCATACATCCTTTACAGTAAATGGTTTGATACTGTACAAGCAGCAGCTGCACTTGCCAAAAGACAAATTTAGACTTTTGCCTTCTCGTTTCAACACTCAGGGTCCAAAAAAACTGAGTTGAATGTCAGGAATATCTCTATGCTCTACTGTCATTACTCTTTACATAATTTATCTCCATTTAAGAAACTCATTACAGATTGCACCAAGCAAACATGTGCGAAGATTAGTCATTCCACAAACACCTTGGCTCTGTAGCTTTGAGTTTGCAGTACGGATAGCTAGCAGCTTTCTTAACTATGTACAATGCGAATGAGACCCCTTATTCGACTGAAGTAGTTGGGATCTACACTCATAATCAGGAATTGTCCATATGTGGTCATAGGTCAGCATGCATGATACAGTGGCTTCGACTTCCAAGTCTATATCATATAATCATAAAGCATTACGCTGGTCTCACAGACGGCTAGTGGCAACTTATCAATATAGAGGTAGAAGCGCCTTAAGTTCTCCTGTGCAAGTATGCTGCTATCAACTACATCACAGTCACTAGTTAGAATCCACAAGTCTCTGGAGTTTACTCTCGATAGACTACCTCGGCAAAAAGGGCATGATTGAGACCGGATGTACCTGACAGATAATAGTAATGGATTTTAAATGTCGTTGGTTCAAATTAAGCAATAGATATATGGACAATATTTGGTTGAAAAGATTTTTGAGCAAAATCATGTATTAGTTCACTTCAAATACTTCTCAAACCAGTATTTCAAATACTGTATTTAATATTTGCAAATATAAATAGGCAAACCAGTGTCAGGGGCGTCTCGTCTATTAGGTCACTTAGGCGATTGCCTAGGGCCCCCGTAATTATCAGGGCCCAATATTTTCATATATAACTAGTTATATATACCATTTACAATTTTTTACAGAAATCTTTTGTAAGCATAAAAAATAAAAAATAAAAAATAAAAAAGAGAGAAAAAAACCATATTTTTTACATGGAATCTTCCCTGGCATAAAAAGGAGAACAACTCATTACTAAGTAGAGTTTTCATGTAATTTTCCGTCTCAAAATGCTAGAAAAAGAAAATATATACATACATATATATATGTAAGGCCCCCAATATGGTTGAGACGCCCCCAACCAGTCTTTGCAAATAATGAAGTTTAGTACTTGAAACACTGAAGTAATATTTGAGGCCAAACAAGCCAATCTTGCATCAAATAAGCCAATCTTGTTAACATTGATGAAACTAGTTATGCAAAGGGGGGTTATCATCATACCAGTCTTGAAAACAACCAACACACATGGAATGGCTACAATTAGGCAAAACCACCTTGGAGCCAGTTTCCATGCATATACCACATTCCTCTTCTTCGCCCTGTATACTTTTACATGACTGACTGTTCTCTTCCACCCCTTCCCCATTTGAAGTGTTAGAGAGTTGAGTTACTTTATGATTCTCCTTCATTAGTTCCACTAGATTGCCCTCCAGCTGCATTAGTGAAGGATATATAATGGCTGCATGATTTTACAACAACGTTTGAGCATTGATGCAATTGTGGCACACCTTTCCATATCATTTTATATTCAGTGGAAAGAGGAGAAAAGTAATACTCTCTGTCACAAGTTATATGATGTTTGATTGGGCAAGGAGTTTAAGAATGAAAGAAATACTTCTGGAACTTGTGGTCTAAAACAAGTCATAAATTTTTATGTTGCTATAGATCTTCTCATTAACTGACTAAAAAGGAAAGAGTTTCTCAAAAATTGGACCAAGGGAGTAGTTTCATGAAATTGATTAACCAAGTATTAACTATCAAATTCAATTTTTTGCCTCTTTCTTTTTAATTTAAGTCTTATTTGCCTTCATTTAAATTGCACCAAAATTTCACTTTCATCTCATGTCTCAAAAATTACTTCTTATTTGAGAACTTCCTTTTGCTTTCTGTCTCCCTCTCATTTTTGTATTCTGCACCAAAAGCAGAATAAACGAGGAAAGAATACAAACCATAGAATTCATTAATTGTGGCTTTCCTTTCTGGTGGGGATGTTGCTGGCATTCCATCAACATAAACCTACAAAGATGAAAACATCAGTTGTGGAAGCAATACTGAAAATATATATCCTTTGAAAGGTGAAACAAATGGACAAAGACAACCAAAAACTCAACACTAGGCATTGTCTTTAATTTGTAAAGAATAAAGTGAAGTAAAAGCGAAAATCACCTTGTAAACAAGAATGTGAAGGAGGCCTAAACAACTAGCCAGATTATCTAAACAAATATAGTCCATCCATTCTATCAGAAATAGCAAGAAGGGGGCAAGAAAACCATAGGAAACTTTCATTTGCACACAATCCCCATCGAAATCCCGACGAAGAGCTGCTGCCCTGCAAAACACACCTCGTGAACAAAACAATTGTTAGCTAGCTATTCTTCAAACAATTGTTGTATATCTAAAGAAATGAATTGAACCACCTCAAAAACAAATTCTTCATAAGCTAACACAATATCACATGTTTCTTTTAATTTCTTCTTCGATAATTGTTCAAGTGTGCACCATCTATGCTAAAAACTTAAAACTATTAGAGAGATCATACTTTTGAGTATTCAGTCATTTCGCATTTCAACACACCTCTCCTCACGTGTTGGCCTGACTTCTCTTCCATAGTGCAAACACGTCAAATATTTTTCTCGCTCATTTTCTTTAGCTGTGGCGAGACTTCAATGTAGGACCTTTGTCTAATACACAATACCATGTTGATGTGTGTTGACCATGTTATCTAAAAGTTTAAGCTATTGGATAGAGTGCACATTTAGTTACTTAACAATTCACGACTATGGCAATTGTGACCATAAATCTGAGCCAGTTGAACATCTATATCACTATATCAAAATCAAACTTTAAACGTCATGCAAATGGAAATGGGCAATTTCTGTTAAAAGGAATTATTCGAGCTTGAGCTGCTTTACTACTCCCTCCAAACCTTTTTTATTTGTCACATTTTGCTTTTTGAGAGTCAAATTGCATAAATGTTGACTAAAATTTTATGAGATATTTTTCGGCATATTAATATGAAAAGGATTACAACTCATACGTTTTTTCTTCCAAAATTAGTGAAATTGATGGAAATGTGGCAAGTAAAAGTAACAGACAAATTTCAATATCAAAATTACAAATTTTATGCTAACTACCCAAGAAGGACAATGATGTGCAAACCAACTCATAAGAAGTACATACACTAGAAAAATTGATCAGAAATAGCAGATTCGTGTTACTTGGATTATGAAAACAAAAACAAAGAGAAAAGAAAGAGAGGAAGTTTAAATAAAGAGTTACATAGTATTGGCATGTTGAACATCAGCTTCAAGGGCTTTGATGGATTCTCTAAAGGAAGAATTCTGGAGGGTCTGATTCTGCCACATTTATTCTCACCTTTTTTCACTTAAAACTGTTTTCTTCAAGGCTAAAGATAATCACAAAAAAAAAGAAAGAGAGAGGGTCATTTTAGGATGATGATTCTAAAAAATAGCTATTAATAAGGAGAAGAAATTAAAAAGGAGTGGTTGGTTAGGATAGCTTAATGGTTTTAACTTGCCTTATTGAAGCCTGAAAGTAAAGAAAAGGATATCTTCAATATGTGTCATTTCATTATCTGCCTTAACTAATTTTTTCTTTTTTTTTTTCTTCTCCGCAGTTTGATACCCACATTAAATTCTTTTTTTTTTTCAAATTAGGCAAAATGGTCAATGAACCCTTGTACGTGAGTATATTTCAAAACTTTTCATCGTTAATCAGACTTAAGGACAGACTAAGATGAGGGTACGAGCCTAGAGTGAGTGCGAGTGAGATCAATTTTTGATTAATTTTATATTAAAATAATAAAAATAATATTAAAATTAAAAAAGATTCTTTTTTTTCCTTCATTTTTTTTAATTTAATAAAATATTTTTAAAAATAATAAAAAATTTAAAAAAATAAATAAACCCCTTCTCCAACCCCCGTTCAGCCCCTCCGCACCCACCCCAGCCCCCGTCCAGGCCCCCCCACCCCACCCCAGCTCCATCACCTACCTCTTTGTTCTTGATCTTCTCTTCAAATATCCCCATTTAGCAGATTCTTGAAACACAAATTGCTCCAATTGAATCCAAAATCAGCGATCAAAATCTAACTGATTAAGCAAAATAATTCAAATTCCTCAAATTCTGATATCTTTCTGCAAAAAAAAATCATAAAAAATCACTAACACTTTATACTACATCTAAAGAAAACATAAATATAACAATACCATCACCCATGAAGCAAAATTTAATTATTTTTTCTACTGATTAACATCATAGAACTGGCCCCTTCAATTTTATTTTAAAGTTTACACATGAAGCAGAATCTCACCATTTTTTGTAATGATTACTATTAAAAATTCCACCTTTACTTCTTTATGAAAACACCCTTTTGATTTTCTCATACTTTCTTATCTACCCTCTATCTATCTATCTCCATACAAACCACTCCACAATCCAAATGAAGAACCATATTTCACAGGAATTCACAACAAAATCAATTTTAAAAAAACTTCAAAAATGCAAAATTCAA
Organism: Capsicum baccatum var. pendulum; assembly: GCA_030864225.1. Taxonomy (NCBI): domain Eukaryota; kingdom Viridiplantae; phylum Streptophyta; class Magnoliopsida; order Solanales; family Solanaceae; genus Capsicum; species Capsicum baccatum. The sequence continues at coordinate 168,873,726 of CM061560.1, forward strand.
CACTCACAACTAACAAAACAAATCAACAAATTCATCAAATATCACACAACACATCAAAAAAAATATCCATCAACACGCACAAAGAAAAAAAAATCAAGAAAATGATTACAGAATTTTCTTTAACAGCTTATTGAAGCAATTTTTTATTTTATTTTTTTAAAAGGAGAGAAATAAAGGGATTTAGAGAGGTGTAAGAAAGAACGTTAGGTGAGTTGAAGTGATGTTTCACTTTTGTTTGTGCATTGAAAAGTAAAGGAAGAGAAGAAGAGAGGAAGGTGCAAAGCCATAAAAGTAAAATAAAGTGGACAATGCAAATGAAGTAATAAACATAAGTTACCATTTTATTTATTTTTTCAAAAAAAAAATAATTAACTATGGATGAAAATGACATAAAATTTAATGTAATATCTGAAAATAACGTAAAAATTAATGTGATAGACGTGAAAGCTGACATGGCAGCTAACGTAGCGAGAATGTCTTACACTCACAAAAAAAGTGTTTAAAAATGTTTTTTAGTGGAAGAAGTTCAGATGATAAACATGTAAATAAAAGTATCCAACTTACAAAACTGACATAATATAGGAATGCATTAAACCATTTTGCCTTCAAATTATAAATATATTTAAATTGAAATGAGTTGAGAACTTTGAATTTATCTAGTTTAATTCTTTAAGATCAACATGACCTTTTTTTAGTTTTTATGGATTCTTAAATTTTTCAATTAAATGGCTTGAGGCGTTTCGTAAATTACATATCCAAAAGAAATTAGAATATTGAAATAACTTTTTTATTATATGAGTGTGAAACTTCTTTTTGTTTCACAAAATATTGACCCAAAGTTTGTGAACCAAAAAAAAAATTTGAATCCATCAATTTATGACAGAAAAGAAAAACTGACATAATTAGTATTGATTGTGTGATACACATAATAAAACTTTTCTTCAAAATATGTCTATAGTTGAATGTGCAATGTACGTTTAAGATATTGAATTATTACAAGACACAAAAATTACTTTTACTATAAGAGAATGGTTGGATTTGATGAAAAAAAATATTTTTGTTTATAATTCTCTCTTTTGTTGGAAGAAAAAAAAAATAAGACACAAAAAATATTACTTGTACTACAAGAGAATGATTGGATTTGATGAAAAAAGTTTACTTTTGTTTATAATTCTCTCTTTTGTTGGAACGGAACAAAAAAAAAAGAAAGGAGGAACAATTTTTGGTGTCCTTCAATCAATTCAGATTCTATGTTTTTTTTTCCAAAAAAAAAAGTAATAATATTTAGAGAAACGTATCAAAATATTAAATTATGTATAATTACTTAGACATAAAATATCATTACCATTTTTTTTCCAACAAAAAATTATTGATCATATACAGCAATCAATAGATTTATAAAAAAGAAAAGGATTTCTTTAAGTGTGACTGGAATATATTGAAAGTGCGCTGCGAGCTATATAGTATATACAACTTTAACAAAAAATGAAAAGTGATTTGGACTTGTGTGCAGTCAAATTCATAGATGAAATCGATTTTGAAGTGTGTCTCGACGACACATGTATATCATTGTATATCACACATATATATACGGACAAAATATATACTTAAGATGTACACAATTAGACATGGCAGAAACTTCGTCTTCCTCCTTTTAACTCAGATCTTCACCAAGTCGTCTCAACAACACCTACTTGAAACAAATTCAGATTTTGAAAACCCAATTTTTGAACTCAAGCTTAAGCAAGCTTCATTGGTTGTTCCTAGCATTTTCCAAGTGTGTGTCCTATTTCAAGTAACTAATTCAGTTTTCTTTCAGATTTGAATCCCAAACTGATTTTAGCTATAAATCTTTAATAGTTTTCTCAAAGTTTTTGAAATAGATCAAGTATGGAGAATAATTTGTTTATTACTTCATTACGTAAAAAGTATATATACAATTCAATGAGTGCTAATTAATGAAAACTAAATAAGAAACGAATCAAAAGAAATCTTATTGTATTAAGCTATATGCACTACATCTAACGGTGCTTATGTGCATTCTTTAGCACTCCCCTCAAGTTAGAGATCATGTCCAGCTTGTTACAAAGAAAATTAGAGTACTAGTCAACAGTTTTGCAAATGAATCAGCTAGTTTCTCTTTTGTCTTCTTGTAGCAAGTGTAAAATTTAAGTTCTTTCATGATACACGAATTTGAGGCAACATATGAGTGTCAAGTGGGCCGGGTCAGGTCAATCCGGAATTGGCCCGTGAAATTTAGTCGGTTGTAGGCCGGGTCGGGTTGTGGTTAGGTGGGCCAGGCCGAGTTCGGTTTTAATAATAAATTTTTTAAAAACAACCCTGAACCGGCCCACTTAGCTCAACCCGATCTAACCCACCTAAATCCGGTCAAACCTGGTTAAAAATTCAGTCAAAATCGATCAAAGAACAAAAAAAAAAGTTCTTTTCCAATATACGCTATATATACCCACCTATATACATTTTAAATACGTTAAACAATATATACACACTATATATATAGTATATACTACATTAGAATTTAAAAAATATATACACATATACACAATTACATATGTAATCGTGTATACGACTATACATTAGTTAAATAGATATATTACTCTAAATAAAACATATACTACAAGATATATACTACAATATAATGATATAAATAATAATTTATAAAATATATACACATGTATACGTTAAATATATACATCTATAGAAGATATATAAATATATATACGTACCATTCAATATATACGTACTACTTTAAATAAAATATAGTACAATATATATTTTACAATACATACACACACTATATATATAGTTATATACTAATTTATAAAACATATACACATGTGTACGTTAAATATATAAGTTTATAGAAGATATATACACATATATACGCACCATTCAATATATACATACTACTTTAAATAAAATATACTACAATATATATATCTACTACAATATATATACACACTATATATATAGTTATACGTTAATTTATAAAACATATACACATGTATACGTTAAATATATATGTCAATAGAAGATAAATACACATATATACGTACCATTCAATATATACGTACTACTTTAAATAAAATATACTACAATATATATATACTACAATATATACACACACCATATACATAGTTATATACTAATTTATAAAACATATACACATGTATACGTTAAATATATAAGTCAATAGAAGTTATATACACATATATACGTACCATTCAATATATATGTACTACTTTAAATAAAATATACTACAATATATGCACACACTATATATATAGTTATACGCTAATTTATAAAACATATACACATGTATACGTTAAATATATACTATTTTAGAAAATATATACATATGTATACACTATTTTAAATAAAACATATGCTGCTTAATATAATAAATTAATAATAGTATAATACTTAATAGTAAATTAATAATATATTAAAACTAAATTTTTAATTTAAACTAGAAATTAATTTTAAATCATTAAATGGAAAAAATTACAAAGTAAGGATTAAGGAATGAATGAATGTTGAATTTTATTTATTGTAAAATGATCCAAAATTTATAATTTACATGAATGAAAAATCTATAAATTTTGCATCATTTTCTCCAACTCATTCATGTTAATATTAACAAGTACTTGCATAGGATAGTCAAAGTCAACAGGGGAAAAATCATGCATTGGACTTGATTCTGCTGAGTTCTCTCGTGAAGTCATAATTTCTTCAAGTCTCTGCTCGTCGTTCAGCACCGCTTTCATTCTTTGTTTTATTCATTCGATTCCGATCCAATCTCTTAGGCAAACGATAACATTTATTGCATTGCTTCCCAATGAATGTTGGTTGTCTCCAAGTTGTTGCCGTCCTTTACTAAAAACGCTCTCCGATGCAACGATTGACATTGGAACATTCAAGATATTTCTAGTTAATCTTGAAAGCACAGGATATTGTGTTTCATTACTCATCCACCAATCCAACGCGTTGATCCGTCGTTCGCAATCCCCTAGCGGCGATCGAAGATAATACTTAAGCTCTACCCAATAAGTTGATGTGTAAGCTCCCTTCTCGACACTGTTCCAACAATTTAAATTATAAAAAGTGATCAGAAAAATCACTATGTGCTGGCCTTTTAGGAGATGATGGCTCCTCGGGAGGATGAGGAGTGACAATTGGAGTGATATTTGCGGGTACGACTAAATCAACTAAATCAACATTGTGATTATATAATTTATCTATGTATTCATTCGCATCACCCATAGCCGTCCACAAATCAGATTGTACTTGTTGAGAATCATTGTTAGTATATATTTCTAAATTAGCATAAATAATAGTACTAAAGTGTCACATAGTATTATATTTCATGCACCGATTAAGCATAGCACCAACCAAGTAAACAGGGAGAATCAAAAAAAATATTTTTAAAATTTAGCAAACATGGCACCAACAGCATCTTTGTAACTTTCTTTATTTTTATATTCTTTGAGTAAAGCAGAAATATCGACTATGTATGCCAAAATATTACAAACAGTAGGATAATAAGCACCGAAAAATTCACCCGTAGCTATATAAAATTTTTTCAAAAACTTAACAAGATCATTAATTACAACCCAATCAGAATCATGTAACATGCAATCAACAGAATCAACAAACGAACCACAATATTGGTTAAAAGATAGTGTAATAGGAACTCTATATTTATAACAAGTTTTTAAAAAATCATACGTAGTATTCCATCTAGTTTCACATTCTTCAGACATCAATATCGGTGCAAATCCATTTTGTTCACATTTAAGTTTAAAGTCTCTAATTCTACTTCTACGATTATTTCTTTGAATAAAACCAACGGTAAATCGAATTTTTTCAATATAAAACTCAAAAAACTCAAGACCATCTCTTACAATTAAATTATATATATGACATGCACACTTAATATGAAAAATTTCAGGTAACGACGGAGATAGCTTAAATTTTAATTTTGTTATAGCAGTTTTGTTGTTAGAAGCATTATCAAAAGCAACACATAAAATTTTATTTTTGATACCATAAAATTCTGTAACTTTAGCAATCGAATCAGCAATAAAATCTTCAATATGTTTACGATCTTCATCGTATAAAAAAACAAGAACACGTTTTTGCATAATAAAACTATTATCTATCCAGTGACAGGTACTAGTTAAATAATCATTTTTATTTACAGCACTCCCAAGATTAGAAGTTAGGGATATTCTACATTGAATATTTTTTATCAATGTTGATAAATAAAAATAATATTGTGAATGAATTCTAAAAATATCAGTCCGACAAGTACTTCTAGGAATACCATTAAACATAGGATTATAAATTGCTTGAATATAATGAATAAAGGCATCAGAAGAAGGAAAACTAAAAGGCAAACAACCCACAGCTACCATTTTAGTTATTTCTTCCCGGTCCCTCAATTTATTATACTTCTTCATTACCTGACCGGTTGTTGGGTCCATTCTAATTTGTGTTGGCCCACCAACATCCGCACCACCTCGTGCAATATTTAACTCTCTTTCGTGAGCATTACCTATATGTCTCATTAACGTACCCGTATCCCTTGCTTGCCTCCACTTTTATGCTTATATATTTGTTGACAAATATTGCATTGCACCTCAGTATCTGATATACGTTATAAAAATTATCATGCAATACTAGTTGTTTTATGAGCTCTTAGGACACGGGAAGGACGGGGAAGGAGATTAACCGATTCAGATCTAATGTTAGCATTTCCTAATGCGGGTGTCTCACCAATATTTTCATCATCTTCGTCTAAATTAATCACATCTACTTTATTTTCTTCTTCTATACCGTAATTTTTTTGAGCTTCTACATTATCCATATCGTTGGCACCTACACCTAAAGGTACGCGTACTTCTTCCTCAAAAGGTTGACTAAGCGGTGCCGAAGGCACACGGGTATATTTATTACTTGAAGTACCTCTACTGCTAGTAATTCGCTTTTTACTACCACTACCATTTTCGGAACAAAAAATTTTACACCTTTAGTAGCGAGATTTCTTAATTTATCCATAATAGAAATTAAACTAAAAAAATTCAAAATACACAAATATAATAAAATTAAATATTCAATAATTAATACACTAAATAAAAATTAAACGTAAGAGATAGAACGACAATACCAAATTTTAGAAGTATTCGAAGGTTGCAACTTTAGAAACTTTCACTCGTACTTTGTAATCGCAAAATTAAAAAATTAAAGTGAGCACTTTAGGAAATTAAATATATAGAATGTTTGAGAATTGAGATTTGAGAGAGAATGAAAATTGAGAGAAAGAAAAATTGTGTGAAAAATGATTTGAAAGTGTAGGGTATTTATAAAAAAAAAATTGGGGTTAAAAAATAATTTTAGAAGTAAAATTTTTTATTTTTTTAATAAAAAAAGGTCAAACTAGTCGTTTGAACCCAAAAATGGCTATATAGTCGTTGGGCCAATGGCTAGTTTGATCCCAACGGTCCAAAGCCTAATTTTTTATTTTTTTTAAAAAAGTAAACCGAGACGGTTAACCGGCGGGCTCGGACCAAGCTTGGTCCGGACCGGGTTAATCGGGCCCAACCAAAAAATAAACCGACCCGGTACCCTAAGCCCATGGGCTGATCGGGCTGGGTCAAACTGGGTTGATTTTCTTAAATGGGCTAGTTCGGGCCGGATCAACCCGACCGGTTTGACAGGCTTAAGGCAACATGAGTGTAATTTGATTATGACACTAGAATTTTGCAGGTTTATGATGTTCCAATCCATTTTTGTTGAAAGATGATGTATTCATATAATCTCACATATAGACGATGACATAAATATTTTGAATAAAAAAAAAAAGACGATGACATAAACATGTACTCAAACTCTGTATTGAATCAATATACACCACTTTATTTCTTACTCCTCCTTCTTCCTTCGAACAAAGTCATATTAGCACGTAGCAAATCTTTTATCAATTTTAGATCCAACAACATCAACATCTGCAAAACACTCAACACGAGTATAACCATGATTACAATAATATGTCAAATTCAGGAGTTTCTCTCAAATAACATAGAATCTACTATACAATTCCCTATTGTTTTATAAGTAAGACATGAACTAACTAACAACACTTATAGCAAAAACAATATTCAGATGGGTCATAGTAAGATAGTTTAATTTGTCAATTAACCTTCTATAGATCATCAAAAGTCTCGTCATCATCTTTCATGAGATGTACATTGAAAACCGTTAAGGGTTGTTTGGTTGGAAATAAATTATCCCAAGATAATTAATTTTGAAATTAGTTATCCCACCATATATATGGGATAGCTGATAAAACCCGAACATAGTGAGAAGTTTATTTTCTATTGATTTCAATGTTTGAATGATTACAAGGCTACAACTTTATACAGAAATAAAAACCTAAATGGAAGAATAATATACAGTAATTAATACAAACACCTAAATGGCAAGATAATCAAGATTAATGGAAACAGAATAATATCAATTTAGGCTCCAATCCCACTAATCACTCATTTTGTTTCCTGATTTAGCTCACACTATATAGCTCATTGCAACACTCCCCCTCAATTTGGTAGGTAGATTTCTTTGATACCCAAGTTGTCCAATGAGTTATTAAATAGTATACTTGGAACAACTTTCGTTAGTATGTCTACTAACTGGTGTTCTGATTTCACATGTGGAAAATATATTATTTTCTCTTAAAGTTTCTCTTTAATAAAATGCTGATCTATTTCAATATGCTTTGTCCTGTCATGTTGAACAGTATTCTGAGAAATTTGTATAGCTGACTTGTTATCACAGAACATCTTTATCGTTGAACTTGAGTCAAGACCGAATTTTGTTAATAATCTCTTCAACCAAAGAAGTTCACAAATTCCCTTTGTCATACTTCTGAACTCTGCCTCTGCGCTAGATAAAGCCACCACTTTTTGTTTCTTACTTCTCCAAGTAACTAAGTTCCCTCCAATAAATGTCAAATAACTCGATGTTGATTTTCTATTTGTTGCATTCCCAGCCCAGTCCGCATCTGTATAGCTACTAATATTCAAATAATTATGTTTCTTGAGCATAAGTCCTCTTCTAAGAGACAACTTAAGATATTGCAGAATACGAGTAACCGCCCCCATATTCTTTTTACTAGGATTATACATGAATTGGCTAACAAGACTCACTGCATATGCTATATCTTGTCTTGTATGGGATAAATAAATCAACTTGCCAACAAGTTGTTGATACCTCTTTTTGTTTGTTGGCGTCTGATTTGGATGCTCCTTTAGTCCATGATTTTGGACCATAGAAGTGTCAACGGGTCTAAAATTAAGCATTCCTATTTCTGCTAATAAGTCAAGAACATATTTTCTTTGGGAAAGAAAAATTCCTTTGCTCGATTGAGCCACCTCTATCCCAAGAAAATACTTAAGCCCTCCAAGGTTCTTTATTTCAAACTCTGTAACTAAATAACTTTGCAACTTTGTAATCTCTTCTTTGTCATATCCTGTAATTATCATATCATTAACATAGATAATTAAGGTTGTCACCATACCTATTCGGTAATTCAAGAATAAGGTGCGATCATCATTACATTGTTTGTAACCTCGTCTCTTCATGGCCAAGCTAAAGCATCCAAACCACTCTCCTGCTGACTGATTTAATCCATATAATGCTTTGTTTAACTTGCATACAGTTCCCGCTTGTGAAGTAACAAAGTCTTATGGGATTTTCATTTATACTTCCTCTTCAAGATCACCATGTTAGAAAGTATTTTTCACATCATATTGATGTAATGGCCAATTCAAATTAGTAGCAAGTGATAGCAGTACTCTTACGGTATTTAATTTTGCTACGGGAGAAAAAGTCTTTGTATAATCTATACCATAAGATTGAGTGTATTCTTTTACCACAAGTCTTGCTTTTTAGCGTTCAATTGATCTATTAACACTGTATTTGATACTGAACACCCACCTGCATCCGACCACTTTCTTTCTTTTAGGTAGCGGTACTAGTCTTCCTGTATTCATATTCTCCAATTTCTATTTCTTCCTTTATTACTTGAGTCCATTTTGAGTCATTCAGGGCCTCCTATGCAGTTCTTGGAATATTTGCAGAGGATAGCTTATAGGTGAATGCTTTGAGCGATTTTGACAAATTATTTATGCTAACATAGTCAACTATTGGGTATTTTGCTTTGTTTTCTTCAAGATCTGGAGAGTATCGATTTGGTGGATGCCCTCGATTGTGCTGAAAGGGAGTTTATATGTGGAAGGACTATTTATTTCGTTATTAGAAGTAGAATTCGGAGATTGTACCTCAGGAAAGCACTCAGGATATTCGTCTTCATGTAGTACTAAGCTTTGTTCTGTCAGGGGATTGGTCTTCATGTGGTACTAAGCTTTATTCTGTCACCTGCTCATGTGTATATTCTGATCCCTCATACACATCCTCTAGTATACTTACACCATGTTTTTCAGATTCTTTCAGCAAGCCAACTATGTCATTCGAAGCTAGATTACTGTCACTATGATTTGGAGTCTCTTCTATTAATCGGGGTTTGCCATTAAAGCTGGATTTTTGTCAAACATGGCCAATTCTCCCAATCATTTGTACTCTTCTCTTCAATAAGTTTCTCTCCCTGAAGAGAAAAGTCCATATAGCTCTCAAAAAAAAATAGTTTTAATTCTAAGAAAGTAACATCCAATGTGACATACAACTTTCTACTTCTGGGCAATAGCCTTTATTATGATCTCCATATCTAAGAAAAACACAACGAACAATACGCAAATCTAGTTTAGATCGCTGATTTTTGTAGAGATGGACATAGGCTACAAAACTAAATATTTTTGGCTTAAGCACTAGTATCGATGGTAATGAAGAATGATCAGCAAGTATCTGTGATGGAGTTTGAAAGTTCAATACTCGTGATGACATTCTATTCAGTAAGTAAACCCCAGCACAGGCTGCATCTATTCAATAACATTGAGGTGCTTTAGATGCTATCAACAGAAATCTAGCAGTTTCCAAAATATGCCTATTTTTTTATTCTGCGACACCATTTTGTTGAGGTGTTTGAGTGAAAAACGTTTCATGAAGTATTCCATTCTCTCAAAAGGAATCAACAAAGTGGTTACTTGCATATTCTCCCCCATTATCGGATCGTAAGACTTATACAACAATAAAGAATTGAGTTCTTATCATGTTATGAAATGAATGAAAAATCCCAAACACCTCATCATTACCTTACATCAAATAAAGCCAAGTCATACGTGTATAATTATCTACAAATGTCACAAACCATATAATTCCCGAAGAAACTAAGATGGGAGCTGGACCTCAAACATCGGAGTGAATTAACATAAATGGTGTTTCACATTTATTCAAACTTATTGGATATGAAACAAGATAACTCTTAGCAAGAATACAATCTTCGCATTTGAACTTGGTTTTATATAAATTTAAGAATAAGCTTGGCAATAAGCATCATAAATAAGGAAAATAGGTGTCCCAGACTACGATGCCACAACCATATCTGTTTCTCCTTGTTAGCGTTTGTCAAGCCACAATTTTAATCATCCATGTAATATAGGCCTCCTCGCTTAGTACCACGACCAATAATCTCCTTCGTGGGAATATCCTGAAATAGACAAAACTTTGAATATATTAGTGAACAATAATTCAAGTCCTCTGTCATTTGACCCACGGATAATAATTTATTGAAGAGAGAGGAGATAAGTAAAGTATTGTGTAACGAGAGATTTGGTGCTAGTGTCACTCTTCCAGCCTTTTAAATAGGATATGTCATTCCATTTGCATTAACTATGCATGTGTTCTAGGTTGAGTTGAGTACTAAATCACGAGAATCAACGGCCATATAGTTTGTTGCCTCTGAATCAATAATCCAACCATGATTACCTAAATCATTATGAGCCACGGAGTTGTTGACACTTGCCGATGAAGTATTCTCAGGTTGTGGTACTAGCGTTCAATAATTTAATTTTTTTTGAGTTCTCTCCAGTGTTTGCTAATGATGCTCTACCAGCCTCCTGCTTTCTTTTGTTTTTCAGTTCATACCACCAATCTGGAGTTCCATTCAATTGGAAACATATTTTAATCGTATATTTCAGGTTTCCACAGTGTATGCAACCTCCTCTTCCTTCTTGCTGCTTTTGTTTTGAGATGTTATACTTGTCATGGATCATTGATTGAAGAGAGACTTGTCGTTGATATCCTTATCCTACCTTTGAAATTATAGTTTCACTCATGTCCTCCTCCTTAGTTAACATTAAAGATTGCCTCAGATCTTCTCATCGAACAAGTGCATATGTTTCATCTACAGTAGGAAATAGCTTGAGTTGCAACACATCGCCTGTAATTTTATAAAGTCTGTCATCCAGTCCATCTAGAAAAATATATACTCTGTATTCTTGTACTATATAAATATACTTTTCAATGTCATATTGACATTTTATTGGATTTGGTCGACGAAAATCAATTTCTCTCCACAAGCCTTGCAAATTGTTGAAATACATCTCAATGGATCCCCCTCTTTGTTTCAACTTCATCACTTTTTTCTTCAAATCAAAAACTTGAGAAATGTCGCCTCCATTAAATACGTCGTAGCAATGGCATTTCAAACTGCTTTTGCAGTCGAAAATTGGATGTAATTTTTAATTAACTTGGGATCTATCGAGTTGATTAACCAACTCTTCGCTAGTGCATTTTCTGTTCTCCATTTCCTGAAAGTGAAATCTGTTTGTTCTGGTGGTTCAAGATCTCCATTAATATATCCAATTTGTTTTTTATAGAGATGTACATCTCTATAACCTGGGACCAAATCACATAGTTAGTACCATCTAGCTTGATACCTTGCAGAACAACAAACACTTCATGGCTTATTACAGCTGATGTACTGCCCATTAACAGTGATAATTTTGATATTAGTTCAGAGAGCAGGGAACTCTCAGATCCAACACCCGGCCTCCCATTTGTTGGAGTAGTCTCCCCCGTGATCTAACTTTTATCTTGTTTCAGTTTTTTTTTAAAATTCCATCTACTCACAAATTCAAATCGTTCTCTGATACCATGATAAAAAACGAACACAGTAAGAATTTTATTTTCTATTGATTTCAGTGTTCGAATGATTATAAGGCTGCAATTTTATATAGAAAGAAAAGAAAAACTAAATAAAAGGATACTATACAGTAATCAGTACAAGACCTAAATGGAAAAATAATCAAGATTAATGGAAACAAAATAATATCAATTTAGTCTCCAATCCCACTAATCACTCATTTTGTTTCCTGATTTAGCACACACTGTACAACTCACTGCAACAATAACTTATCCCATCACTAAAGCATAAATGGTGAGATAAACGATTCTTTAACTAACTAATACCTCCAACCAAATATGGAATAAAATAATCCTATATTTTATCCCAAAATTATTTTAACTTATACCTCACACCAAACAATCCCTTAGAATATTACAAGGTTTAACTACTAATTTTTCAGTGTCTACAAATAGGTCAAGAATATGCTTTCTTACTTTATTGGCTTCTAAACTAAAGCATTTCAACTAGCCCAAGTCATTCTTATGAAACCAAGTATGAAGAAAATATTTGAGGGAAGATAGCCCCTCATAATTACTTCTTGCAATGACAATTTTATCAATATATAAAATAAGAAGGATAGCGTCAACTGATAATTGATGATAGAAGACTGGCTGATCATATTTGCTCATTGTTTTACCCTAAAACCCTGAACTGGCTCACATAATTGACCTAAACAAGCTCAACGACTCACCTTCAATCCATACAAAAATATTTTCAAATGACAGACTTTCACATACTCTTCCTAAGAAACAAAATTGAGTGATTTCTCCAAATACACTCTTTTAAAGATCATCAGGAAGAAATAAATTCTTGATATCCAATTGATGTAAAAGTCAATTCTCAAAGCAACTAGAGAAATGAAGAATGGGACAAAATCAAGTTTAATTATCAGGTGGAAGTTATGTGAATAATCTAACCCATATGTCTGGATATATTCTTTAGCCATATCGCCTAAAATCTTGCTACAGAATTATCTAAATTAACTCTAGTTGTGAAAATCAACTTACATCTAACTAGTTTTTTTAACCATCTGCGTAATGTGGCTATCTTTTGGCCAATATTGGTTGTAATAGGCATGAGCCTGATTGAAAATCTCTTTGGCAAATTATTTGGCGTTCAAGTTAGGTCTTTTTTTCTAATTTCAAACACTAATAAATTTCAAGAGTTTCTCATCTCTTGTCTGCTTCTTCCCCTTTTAGAGTATTTTATAAGAAAGTGGGTGTTGGGAACACTTGTGAAACCTTTCTTTGGATCATGTGAGGTTATTTTTTGGGGGTATTTGAAATTAATTTGAGTTTTACCTCTTCTTTATATACTCTATTTTGTGCTCTTATTGATATAGTAGAATTACTTTTTTCCCTTGTGGGCTAGGTCACACGGATCGAATCACATTAAATTTGTATCCTCTTTAGTTACTTTGTTTTTTGTTATTATTAATTTATTATTGTCATTATTATCATCACTGTAATATTGTTTGGCTAATTTTGCACTACTCAAATTTCATGATCCTAACAATTTGGATGATCATAAGGAAATTTTTATAAAGTTTAGAGGTGACTCATTTAGAGATGCTTTACTTGTCAATGAATAATTCAGTCTATTTTTTATTAAATGTTTGTCCCATTCTCCTCCTCCTTTTTCTTTTTGATTTCCTTTTGACTTTCATGAGATGATATACAAATTTTTAGTATTCATATGAATCTCTTAGTTTTGCGAATTCTTAATAATACAACAAGAAAGAATTGAGTTTCTTAAAAGGAGTTGGATGGAAGATATAGCTTTGATCTGTACATGGGCTACATCACAACATATGCAAAATAAAAAGAATAAACAGGTGATGTCACTTTGTAAAGTTCCTATTACTTTGAAAATAACGGTTATATTGCAATTATATTTTGGAGAAATCAACAAATAGACAACATACAACTAATTGAAATCCATCCCATGTTTCAAAGTTATTTAAAATTTGGCCACTTTGTACTACAAAAATGGTGTTCGAATAATAATCCTAGAGTAAGACAAAAATATCTTAAAACTTGGACATAACCCGAGCATCTTGGGATGCATGGACTCCAAGAAAAGTTCCTGAGTTTGAACTATCTCCTTCTCCAACTCCAGGATAGTGTTGCGAAATTCACTTATATAAGTTTGAACTTTATGATATTGTCATGGAGTTTCACTTTTATAAATTTGAACTCCATAATAATATATTGAAATTTGAAATCAAAAGCGATTAAACTCCGTTACATTATGCTAGAGTAGAACATTCTCGATAGGAGAAGGGTCTCTTTGGTGAGAAAGGATAAGAAAGTTGAAGATCTTTGAAATAAGATTTGCTTGGTGGATAAAGAGTGAATTTAAAATTCTATTAAGTTTATGTGATTATTGGACAAATATATAATATTAATCTAAAAAATTCTGAGCAGGAGAGCTTAAGGAACTTCCTTCCTTTAATTATTATTTGAAGAAAGAATATGAGCAAAATAAAATTTTAAAATCCCTAGCCTGATATGATAAGTTCAAACTCCAGAAAAAATTCATATTTGATCATCAAAATTCAAACTTCAAGAAACTAGTATGCAATTTTGAGTTACAAAATTAAATTTTGGCATAGTGTTCCCAAGTTGTTTTGGTGCAAGTGTCCTTAAGTTCAAACTTCTTCTACTGAAATTTTTGGATAATGTTCTACAGCTTAGAACATGCTAATGTAATAACTTAGAAGTGTGAAATCAATTTTTATATATTTTGACTATTTTGACCTACTCCGAAGTTGGTACATGTAGATTGTGAAATGTGAAAATGGTTGGCACGGTTTCCAATGCAATCGAGAGTGTTTTGAGAGAGTTTGTGATTTTAGAGGTTTTAAAAGTTTTATAGTTGACTTCGATCAATATTTGATATTTTGAGTTTCTAATGGTGATATTTTTATTAGGTTCAAAATGTCAAATTTGGGTTTGTTGCGGGGTTGGTTCGAATTTGGAGCGTTGAGGTACCGTTTTGACCCTCTGTTTAAAAAATTAGAGAAATAAGTCTTAAAGGATCTCGGAGATTAATTTATTAAAAATAATCTTTTTTTAAAATTTGACGTCGCCATTGATTTTGAAACATTGAAAATAGTCTAGTAACATAGTTTATTTGTATTCACAAAATTTTGAATGAATTTTGAGGATTCGAATAGAAACTTAGCCTTTTAACTAAGTTGCCAGTGCAAGGCATCAACTAGTACAGCCTCTTAAGCGACCAATTGATCGCCAAAGCAGAAGTCGCTTAAACGGTAATAGGTCGTTAAGGCGAAAGTCTCTTAAGTGCCCATGGGTCTCTTTAGTGGTGACTGTGTAAGCAGTGTCCGACTGCTTTGGCGGTGATCACTTTAGCAGTCATTTAGTTGCTAAAGTGGTCAACCTGTATATAAATTTTATTTTATAATTTTTCATTATTTTTGGACTTTAAGCTTTGGGTTTGGGCAATTTTTAGGATTTTCATCATCATTTGATCTTTGGTAAGCTTCAAAACCTTAATTCTATTACTTTTTATTGATTTATATCATCAAAATACTCTTTAAATCTTAGTTTCAACACGTGATTTTGAGGATTTCTGAAAAAATTTAACAATAATTTTTCTTTGATTTGGACCTTATTTTAACTCATTTTCGCATGAATTTTCTACTGTAGATTCTTTAAACCTTTGGAAATGTATTTCTAAAATAAAATTTTGATTTTTTCCTTTCATTTTCAAACTAGTTTTTTGACCCTCTTTTGGACCAAGCTCAAATATGGGCAATATGGGTATCATTAGCTTTCTTTTAATGCGTAGATGCTATATTTGAATGTTGTAATTGATTCCCAGGTTGTTCGAAAGGGAAAAGATCCGTATTGAAGTACTTTAGGCTTGAATTTTGAAGTAGGTTATGACTTAACTTTCAGATTAGACGGGGTAGTTAATAAATAAGTAAAGCATGCTATGAGTTTAAGAAAAATAGCGATGTGAATTGTATTTCAAGTTTATTTTTACTATTGTGTGCCCGTGTAGGGAATTATATTTTTGTTGTTATTGACTTGTGATATTATATATCGTGTGATGATTTTATTTGATATTATTGTCTTATTTGAGCATTTAATTGCCTTTATTTAGAAAAAATATTCGTGCGCGGGCTTGAATTGTTATTATAGGCCTTATTGAGCATCAGTTGCCCTTGTCATGATAAAAATTTCTGAGTTAAAGGTTGATATGACACTAATAATGTCTTACATGCATATTTATTTCGATGGTTCTTAATCAGAGTTGATAGTCATGAATTGGACACATTAAGTTGATTTCTAGACTCAATTATATACATATTGAATGGATTAGATATCTTCATACCGATTTGATTGTGAGCATTACATCCTCATTCTATACATATACATTCATGAGATACTGACACCATTGAGAAACACTATTTTTAAAAGAAAATAAAATATTTTTATAAAAACTCTCTCCAAGAATATAAGACAGAGAGGCGGGTTGAGAATTGAGACATGATTTATAGTATAAGGGTTGTAAACCCCCCACAGGGTCTATCTTGGGAGTTGTGAGCTCTCTAGGTGTATAAAGATTATTATGCAATGACTTTCATTATTCATTTCATCATCACTGCATTGCAGTGCATATGCATCTTTCACGATTCTTTAGTTTTTCTTGACTTGCATTTAGTTCCATATATGTTCTTCATGTATATTTATGTTGTTTTATTTTATTATTTATATTTAAATTGTTAGTTGAGACAATGCGAGCTACTGTTTGGAAACTTTTCTGTTTGCAGGTGACGTTCTCACAGTTTCTTTACTTATATTATTTTCTTCTTTGCTCAATCAACTTATGATACCTACTAAGTATAAGGGGATTGTACTTACCCTTATTGTACCCTTTCGGTGTAGATCCTAGTTTGAGTATGACACGCGATGATTGATTATGCTTTTAGAGTCTATTTTCGAGATACTGGGTTGCTCTGGGATCAAAGTCGACTTTTGGACCTCTATTTACTTTTATTATGTCTTTTACTTATTTTTGAAGACAGATATTATACCTTTTTTTAATGATGTATTAGAAGTTCTAGACTTATGACACTAGATTTTGGGGATTTTATGTTATTTCTTTCAACTTTCACTTTATTTATGTTTTTTGTTGGTTTGACTTCGTTCTAGAAATCTCGTTGTTGGACAATAAAATTTTGAGACTAAAAAATAAATAATTCGAGACAAGAAAATATTTCAACAATCAATTTTATTGATTTCAATAAGTGAGTGTTACAATCTCTGTGAATCCTCTGATTCGCCTTTTCGAATATAAATTCAAGGGCTTAAAGCTTAGTCTTGAATTTGAATTTGATTTGATGGACACTCATGGACTTGAGGGACTTGATCTTGGCTTGTGCTTGAATTCAAGAGCTTTTGAGCTTGTTCTTGAATATTGCGGTCTTGATCTTGAACTTTGATGAACTTGATTTGAATGCTTGAACTTTTTAGAGAAATTGTGGCGTTTAATCCACGAGCTTTCTCTTGCTACTTGTTAGAGTTTTGGGGTCCCTTCTCTGAATTATGAGACCCCTATTTATACTTGTGGAAAAGGAAGAGTCATGATCAATATGGACTTCCTTTGACCAATCAGATTTGAGTGATGTGGCGCCTTTTTATAGGCTTTTATTTCATGGGCCTGCTGCATCAGTTTGAGTTTGACATGTGGTACGGTCCTATTGGCTCCTTCACTTGACTTGGTATGCCACATCATTTGACATGTGGTGCTTATTTGGGCCTCTAGAATATGACAATATCTTGGGCTTAGTAAAGTGACTCATCATTTGTAGCCCAAATTAATGGACTAACCCAATAAATATTGGGCCTTATTTAAATCTATACTTATTTGGACTTAAATAATTAATTCAATTATATTAATCCGCAATATTTATTTGAGACTAATATATTTTGAATTTAACATAATCCGAATTTTGTACGGATTTAAATTTAATAAAATTGAATCGCCCACAAATGACCCCTACTTCAAGACTTGTCGAGACATTTAATATTTTAGAGACTAGCCTTGAAGTATGATTATTTAAACATGTTTCCTTCGTGCTTCAACGATTTTCTATACATAAGAAGACCTCATTCAAAAACTTTAAAGCCGAACCATATTGACAATGTCTCTCAAAGCTCTCTTATTTTTTTTCACGAATCTCTATACTTAAGACCCGTTGGTGAGGCATGATATCCAATTTCAAACAGTTTTGGAAGACTTTTTCATTGCTTTACTTAACCAGGAATAAAACTCTTCCGATTTAAACTTAGATTGGAGAAGGAAACAACCTCCAATTTGACTTTGTATGGGAGAAGAAAATCAACCTCCAATTTGAATTGTATGAGAGAAGGAAATAATCTCCAATTTGAATTTGGAGATGAAAATTATTCCAATATGAATTTATATTGAAGAAGAAAACAATCTCTAATTTGAATTTGGAGATAGAAGCTATTCCAATCTGAATTTATATTGGAGAAGAAAATAATCTCCAATTTGAATTTGGAGATGGAAATTATTCCAATCTGAATTTATATTGGAAAAGAAAACAATCTCCAATTTAAATTTGGAGATGGAAATTATTCCAATCTGAATTTATATTGGAGAAGAAAACATCCATCCTACAACTCTATAAAAGGAGGTAGTTTCTCCACTTTTTCAATATCAATTTTGGGGTTTCCAAGTCATCAATAATATTGAGGTAATTTGTTTTGCTCCCACTTTTCTCTTATTTTCGTCACTTTTTTCAGCACAACATATTAGTGGTAGAAAATTCATATCTCATTGTAGAAATATTAAAATCATGATCTGTTTGATGTTCCAGTAACTAGACTTCAAGATTAAAACATATCCAAAATTCGGAATTAAACTCCTTCAATATAATTCTTGATAATTTTTTGAAGTTAGCCCTTAATTTTATCATGCTGAAATTTTTTAGATTTGCGCGTCTTTACTAAAACTTTCATATCTTGAAGTAGGAAGAATGAAATCACAAGCAGCTTAATTCTTGTGAAACTAGACACAAAGATCTATAACATATCCAAAATTCATAATTTAATACAATCAAGATATTTTCAAGTGTTATCCCAAAATCAACATTGAGCTTTGATGCATCAACAATTTCAGATTTACGCGACATCACCAAAAAAATTATATCTCAATGTAAGAGTATTAAAATTATGATCCACTTAATCCTATAGATGTAAGAAACATGCATGTATAACATATCCAAAATTTGGATTTTATCATTTTTTGGATTGTTCCAGATGATTTTTTCTTGAAGTCGATCTTATATGCTATCTGACAGAGGATTCCAGATTTGCATTGCTTCCCCAAATAATTTATATCTTGATGTGGGACCATCACCACCAAAGGAAAATTTGATTGCCTCAAACTAGATTTTGAGGTTTTTATTCTCATCAAGGCATCTTGTCTCAATCCAAAGATCGCAATGCTCTGACAGGTAACATCATTTCTATTTGTTTTTTTACTTTATTCTTGTTTCCCCTCTTTTTTAGAAGGGTTGAAACAAATATACAATACTTCGTCTCTGTCACCTTAAGACCGAAAGACTTACGCATAATTGGCCGGCTTAAGGTAGTAAGAGTTTAAATTTGTCTTTGTCACCTTAAGACCGAAAGACTTACGCATAATTGGCCGACTTAAGGTGGTAAGAGTTTAACTTCGCCTCTGTCACCTTAAGACCGAAAGAGTTTGCTTGAAGACTGCATGGGTTTCTTTAAGTATGGGCCCTTTCACCGATGCATTTATGCGATGATCTTCTCTAAGTATGGGCTCTTTCATCGATGCACTTATGCAATGGTCTTCTTTAAGTATGGGCCCTTTCACTTGATGCATTTATGCAATGACATTCTTTAAGTATGGGCCCTTTTATTGATGCATTTATGCGTTGGTCTTCTTTAAGTATGGGCCCTTTCATCTATGCACTTTATGCAATGGTCTTCTTTAAGTATGAGCCCTTTCACTTGATGCACTTATGTAATAGTTTTATTTATGTATGAGCCCTTTTATTGATGCATTTATGCGTTGGTCTTATTTAAGTATGGGCCCTTTATTGATCAACTTAAGGTGCAAAGGGACAAATTTTGTCCACCTTAAGGCATGAAAATTTTGATATCCTTTTAAGGATAAACCCGTGAGAGGCCAGCTTAAGGTGCAAAGGGACAAATTTTGTCCACCTTAAGGCATAAAACTTTTGATATCATTTTAAGGATGAACCCGTTAGAGGCCAACTTAAGGTGCAAAGGGACAAATTTTATCCACCTTAAGGCATGGAAATTTTGATATCCTTGTAAGGATAAACCCGTAAGAGGCCAACATAAGGTGCAAAGGGACAAATTTTGTCCACCTTAAGGCATAAAAATTTTGAGATCCTCTTAGTTGTAGGCTCAGAGAACTTTGGCATTCCAAATTCCATTGAAGAAACTCTCTTTCTTTTCGACGGGTTGCCCCCATTGAGTCACAGATATTTAGAGTAAGTCTAAAATTTAATTGGCATAGTTTCATACTTGCTATCAATATGGTAGATACTGCATGAACATATTTTTTTTGACACTCATGCAACTGAACTCAGAATGAAATTCCAAGCGCCTGCGTACCTCAGTAAAGAGGATCAAGTCACAATGTAGTTCTGGGTGAGGTTTGTGTGTATGTGAGAGCCGTTCACAGTTTATACTCTTACGGGCCAGGAGTGAACATGCAGTGTATACTCATACCTTAAGGAGTATACATGTAGTTTATACTCATACCTTAAGAAGTGTACATGCATTTTATACTCGTGCCTTAAAGAGTGCACATGCAGTTTATACTTGTGCCTTAAGAAGTGTACATGCAGTTTATACTCGTGCCTTAAGGAGTGTACATGCAGTATATACTCATGCCTTAAGGAGTGTACATGCAATTTATACTTGTGCATTAAGGAGTGTAATCTTCCTTTAAGGATAGTACTTCTTCAAGAACTTGGCGTTGATGGGGCCAATCCTCACGCCATCTGCATCGACAAGCTTGTAAGCACCGTTTGAATATGTCTCTTGTACGACATATAGTCCATCCCACTTTGGGGTAAATTTACCCTCAGACTTATGATAAGTGATAATAGGCCTTTTTACTGCAAGGACTTGATCTCCAACTTGGAAGCGCCTTAAACGAACCTTTTTGTTGAAAGAACGAGATAGCCGGGCTTGATAACATTAAAGATTTTGTTGAGCCTCTAGCCTCTTCTCATCAAGAGCTTCTAACTCCGCAAGACGCAACTTAGCATTTTCTTCATCGGTGAGCCCTTCTTGAATAGCCAGTCTCAAAGAAGGTATTTGACGCTCAAGTGGCAGGACTGCTTCAACTCCAAAAGCAAGTGAGTATGGGGTTGCTTGTGTTAGTGTACGGTAAGTTGTCCTATATGACCATAAAGCTTCTTTCATTCGCTAATGTCAGTCTCGTTCGGATTTAGAGACGACTTTCTTCAACAAGTTGCATAAAGTCTTATTGAAGGCTTCAGCTAGACCATTGGCGGCAACATGATACATTAAAGACTTGCGCTGCTTGAAGCCAAAGAGGTCATAGATCTTGTTCATCAACTTGTTATCAAACGGCTTGCCATTATCAGTTATTATATATTGAGGGATTCCAAAGCGGTAGATAATATTCACTCGGATGAAGTTCGCAACATTTTCTTTCTTTACTTCCTTGAGAGCAACAACTTTGGCCCATTTTGAGAAGTAATCTGTTGCAGCCAAGATGTATAAGTGTCCACCAGAAGACTTTGGTAGTGGACCAAAAACATCCATTCCCCAATCATTGAATGGCCAAGATGCTACAGTTGGATGTAGCACCTCTGGAGGTTGATGTATGAAATTTGCATGGAATTGGAAAGCTTTGCATCTTCTCGCATAGTCCAAGCAATCTTTTACCATCGTTGGCCAATAATATCCCATTCTTTTAATGTAAAAATGGAGCTTCGGTTCAGACTGATGTGATCCACAAAATCCCGAGTGCGTTTCTTGCAAATCTTGAATTGCTTCTTCCTCTCCCAAACACCGTAAGAGAACTCCTTCAAATGATCTTTTGTACAGTGTGTCTTTGTAGTAAAGGAAGTGAGGTGCACGATGATGAATGTTAGTCTTTCTCCTTGGATCTTCTGGAAATATCCCATAACATAAGTAATCAATAATAGGTTGTCGACAATCTTCTTTTACAGCTTCAGACACGGCAACAAGGTATTCAACCTTTTTTTCCACATCCTCATCTGATGACATTACTACCCATTCTTGGCGGATAGTAACTTGGGTCTGATTTGGAAGAGTTAGGGTTGAGGCCAGAGCAGCTAAGGCATTAGCTTGTTTATTTTATCTCCTTGGTACATGTTGGAGAGTTACTCCTCCAATCCACCCCATCAACTTCTGTGCATAATCATGGTATGGTCGCAGCTCAGACTTTCTAACTTCATAGCTTTACAAAAGTTGTTTGATCACCAATTGAAAGTCACCAAAGAATTGTAATTGCAGTTGTTTCATGTCCACTGCCATCTTAAGTCCAAGTATTAAAGCTTGATATTCAGCAACATTATTAGAGCAACGATTTATTAGGGTAAAAGAGTATGGGATGACCTCTTATTGCGGAGTGATAAATACCACCCCGGCACCAGCTCCATCTCAATGTGTGGCACCATCAAAGTACATCTTCCATGAGGGGCTAGCCTCAATGACCATTGCATATTCATTAGAAAGTTCATCGCTCAGTTCCCAATCATCAGGTATCGGGTGGTCTGCTAAGAAGTCAGCAAATGCTTGTCCCTTTATGGCCTTTTAGGGAACACACACAATCTCAAACTATTGAAATTAAAGGTACCATCTTGCAAGTCGATCACTAAGGACAGATTTCGACATTAAAACTTGATGCGATTTTCCCTAGACACGAGACGAACCACATGAGCTTGAAAGTAGTGTTTCATCTTTTGAATTGAGAAGGCCAATGCCAAACAAATTTTCAATTGGAGAATACTTTAGCTCATTTGGTGTCATTATTCTGCTCAGATAGTAAAGAGATTTTTCTTTGCCTTCACTATTTTCTTGAGCCAGTAATGCTTCAACCAACCTTTATTGTGCCACGACGTAGAGTATTAACGGCTTCTCAGATATGGGTGCCGCAAGAACTGGAGGTTTCATTATGTACGATTTGGTACTCTCAAAGACATTACTACAAGCTTGGTCCCATTCGAAGGGAGTGTCCTTCATAAGATGACTAAATGGTTGACATTTTCCAGCCAGGTTTGAGATGAACCTCCCTAAATATGCTAGCCTTCCTTGAAGGATTTTTAACTCATGAATATCCCAAGGCTTGGGCATCTTCAAAATTGCATCAATCTTAGCTTGATCAATTTCAATTCCTCGGTGTCGCACAATGAAGCCAAGAAATTTTCCTGAAGTAACTCCAAAGGCACATTTCAATGGATTTATCCTAAGTTGATATCTTTAAAGTAACTCGAATACCATTCTTAGGTCTTTTAAGTGGTCGTCTCTCTTTCTTGACTTCACTACTATATCATTCACATAGCATTCAATATTTTTATGGAGCAGGTCGTCAAAGATATTCTGCATAGCCCTTTGATAAGTGGCGCCAACATTCTTCAAACCAAAAGGCATCACCTTATAGCAATAAATACCTTTAGGCGTACGAAATGCAGTAAGTTCTTCATCCTTTGGCGCTATACGAATTTGATTATAGCCGGATGAACCATCCATGAAGGACATTGCCTCATAACCAGTGGTGGCATCAATCATCAACTCTGTTATGGGAATTGGAAAGTCATCCTTAAGGCAGGCGTTGTTGAGGTCTCGAAAGTCGACACAAACTTGAATTTGGCCATTCTTCTTTCTTACTAGAACAATACTTGAAATCAACGTGGGACATTTGACTTGCGAATAAAGCCAGCTTCAATGAGTTTGTTAACTTCATTTTCAATTAATGGAACCAACTCTGGCCTAAAACATCTTTGGGCTTGCTTAATAGGACGAGCACCATTCTTGACCGCTAACTGATGGACCGCTACTTTTGGATCTAAGCCAGACATTCCTTATATCTTCAAGCGAAGACATCCATATATTCTTTGAGTATGTCCATATAAGCGATTTCCTCCTCTACTTCTAGAAACGCACTCAAGTAAGTTGGTTTTGGTTCTTCATCGGTTCCAAGATTAACTTTCTTCAAGGGATTTATTGTGGCCTTTACTCCTTCTTCAAGTTGCGATGGAGCATCTCCAACATCTTCCTCCTCTTGAGGATCATCGTCATTGATGAATATATGATAACACCAGAAGACATCTTCTATCTCTTCATCAATCCTTATTTGAGATAAGACATCTTTCTCGTTCTGGGTCGTAACATGATATGAGAAGCCAACACTCTCTTCATCTTTTTCGCGTTGTTTAGTATAAACCACAGTATGCATCTTTGATTTTAACACCTCATTGCATGAAACTACCAATTCCATCTATCGCTTCATTCTAGAAGGAATCAAACTTTGGAAATCCTTCTGGATTTTAAATGAAGAGTGCAGCATCGTGCTTTAACGACTTTTTTTACGTTTTTTATTTTTTCCTTATTTATAGGACCCAACCTTTCGAACACAGAAGTTCCTGCAGTTGATTCTCCAAGTCGATCAAATACGGAGGATCTTTTGTTAGCGGCTGTGGATTCTTCTTCCACGGTGATGTAATTACTGACTGCCCTTCTTATGGAGATGCAAATTGGAAGTGGCTACGTGTATCCTAGTCCTTCACGTGCTTGCCTGGTGTTACCCTCTGATGGAAGTTTGCCCAACCTTGATGGCTCATTAGGATTGTATCCAGCCTTTACAAATAGCTTGTATGCATTTGGATCAAAGCCCTCTTTTGTACGCTTCGTAGGGAGTGCCATATCTGGTGGTAGATTTGGAGCCACAGATTCCCCAAGTGGCCTTGAGTATGGATTTATTGTGTCAATCTTACTGACAGGTAAAGTTAGCCCCTTTAGCACATTATCTTGGCCATCAGGTGAGTGATCTTCCTCTTTCTTTACCTTTGGCACGTAGCGAAGAACAAGAGCTATCTTCTTCTTCGTAGGAGCGACGCTTTCTTTATTTAAAGTGAAGAAAGGCTTCCTATTGATGAATTTTTCGAAAGTCACCGTGACCTTCTTAGATGCAAGATCGTCACACTTGGTCTTGGTGATATCTTCAATCCTTTTCTCATCTACAATATGATTCTTTAAGTAGAATTTTGCATCGGTAAAATGTGACTCAGCTTCAGTGAATGGCTTATCATCGGCGACTATCGTTCTTTCCACTCTATTTTTAAGATACTTCAAGCATTGATAGTAAGAGGACGAGATAATTTTGTTCTCGTGCACCCAAGGCCTACCAAGCAATACATTGTATGAAGTTTTGGCATCGATCACATGCATCAATGGGTTTGATTGAAAATCATCCATACTAATCCCCAACTTGATACATCCCATAACTCTTTGGCCCCCTTGGTTGAAGCCTTGGATTATTATACAACTTTCGTCCAGTTTACTAGTAGCGATGCCAAGCTCCTTCATCGTATGGATAGGTAGGATATTAACTCTAGATCCTTCATCTATCAAGATTCTATTGATCTTCTTTCCTAGAATTTGACCCACCATATATAAGGGATGGTTATGCAGGATCTCACCAAGTGAAAGATAGTTATTTGTCAATGTTATTTTTGTATCACACACATGTGCCTCTTCGCCAAGAGTTTCAGCCAAACTTTTGAAAGATGAAGGAACTTCCATGGGTAGATTCTCACCCTTTGCCCCCTCTTTTGCGGTATTAAAACAAGATGCTTCAAGGTTGACTTGGACAGTCTTATTGCGGAACCAACTCGGTAAGAGTTCCTCTAAAGTTACCGGACGCCGAGGTTTCTAATAGTGAAGCTTCGACACCCTTGTCCTTTTTGGAAGTGCAACCAACTTCTGTTTCCTTAGTTTCTTCACTACTTTCCTTCTGGTTTGCTGCTCGTATGTCTCCTTTCGCAGGCTCATCTTCTTGCATTTGAGTCTAGTCACTAGAGTCCAACCTTCATCATTGTCTTCATTAACGGAAGACCTGTCGAGCTCTAATAGCTCTTCATTATGCTCCTTAACACAAATTTAAACAGGTCGAGTGATCCAAAAGTGAGAGATTTGATGAGATTTGGTTGTCTCCTCATTGAAGAAGATTTTCTTCTCTTTTTCCAGTTACATAACTTTATCTTTAAAGACAAAACATTTCTCTAGATGATGACTTATGAGCCTATGATATTTGCAATAATTAGGGTCATTGGTCCTTCCGGCTTCGTTGGGATGCTTCATCTCTGGGAGTTCGATGCGCTTATGCTGGAGGAGTTCATCAAAAATCTCAGCAACATCAGAATCAAGGAAGGGATATTCCTTTTCTTGCATCTCCTTTAATGTTTTCTGATTTGGACGTGCTCCAGAAGTCGTCTTTACATTTTGCTTCTTGCTCACCTTTATGGTAACTTTCACAGGAGACACATCAACATTCATGGATTCTTTGTTATCATTTTTGGAGACAAACTTACCCTATCTCTTAGGTTCTTTCTTATCCTTTCCCCTTCAAGGGTCATGGATAGACGCTCCTTCCTTTTCAGCAGAAGACATACTCAACTCCATGTCATGAGCACGAGTAGCTAACTCTTTAAAGGATTTTGGCTTAATGCCTTGAAATATGTAGAGAAGCCCCCCAGTGTGTTCCTTGGATGCAATCTCTATCGCAGAAGCTTCGCTGAGCCTATCTTTACAGTTTAGGCTAGCATGTCTCCATCGATTGATGAAGTCAATGACTGGTTCGTCCTTTTTTTGCCGAGTATCTGTGAGCTCTACCATGCTTATTATACGCCTTGTGCTATAAAAGCAATTAAGAAACTCATGTTTCAATTGCTCCCAACTATCGATGGAGTTAGGCTCGAGATCCGTATACCAATCAAAGGTGTTTCCCTTTAGAGAACGAATAAACAGTTTGATAAGATAGTCACTGTAAGTTCCAATATTACTACATGTCTCGACAAAGTGTGCGACATGTTGTTTTGGGTTACCTTTGCCTTCAAATTATTGAAATTTGGGGGGTTGATAGCCAGCGGGCATTTTGAGGCTATCTATTCTTGCAATGTAAGGTTTAGCATATGCAAGGGAAGACTTAGTGACAATATCATATTTGTCTTTGAGGGCCCCTTCAATAAATTCCCTCAATTGCCCAATCGGGATCATTCCCTCAGCAGAAACTTGCACCTCTTTTAGTCGATGGTGTTTGTTTTATAGGATTTTCTATCTCATAAACCTCTGGAGCTTTTCTTGGCGCATGGCTAGATTCTCCGTCTATCAAGCCTTCCATCCTATCCACTATCTTATCAATCCTAACCTCTTGATTCTGAACACAGTTGGTCAGGCCTTCAATTATCTTTGTCAAATTCGCAAGTTGCTTCTCCACAGACGAGGCATTAATTACCATTGCTTACATGATCACCGGAGATGTTGGAGAGTAACACGGATTATCACATAAGTTGATCTTTAAAGTACTTAGCTTATGTGGTGTAAGTGGAGATGACGCATTTGTTGAACGACCATCGCTCTTGGCTCCAGAGTATTTGGAACCGGAATGCTCAAGTAGAGCTAGAGTTTTTTTCAGCGATTCGACCACACTGCTTCCTCCTTCTGAATTACTTGCATTGGACTTCATTCCTTTTGTGGTTGAAGATCTAAAAATTAGAGTTGGTGTGGATGACACTGGACGTGTTTGTTGTCCTAGCAAGCTGCCTTGCTTTTCGTGACAGCTCCCAGGCTTTCGAAAGTAACCCCAAGGATGCTTTCTACTTCAGCAGAGAACTTTGAATCTGCAGCCTTGGAAACAGTTCATTGAGAATTGACCTTCTTGAAAGTCATTTTGTTGTTCTTAAACTTTGAAGTATGAAAAGTTGAGATAAGAGGTAAAGATTGTCCCACTAGGCCTGCCAGAATTTGTTGGACAATAAAATTTTGAGACTGAAAAATAAATAATTCGAGATAAGAAAATATTGCAATAATTGATTTTATTGATTTCAATAAGAGAGTGTTACAATCTCTATGAATCCTCCGATTCGCCTTTTCGAATATAAATTTAAGGGCTTAAAGCTTAGTCTTGAATTTGAATTTGATTTGATGGACTTGAGGGACTTGATCTTGGCTTGTGCTTGAATTCAAGAGCTTTTGAGCTTATTCTTGAATATTGTGGTCTTGATCTTGAACTTTGATGAACTTGATTTGAATGCTTGAACTTTTTAGAGAAATTGCGGCGTTTGATCCACGAGCTTTCTCTTGCTACTTGTTAGAGTTTTGGGGTCCCTTTTCTGAATTATGAGACCCCTATTTATACTTGTGGAAAAGGAAGAGTCATGATCAATATGGACTTTCTTTGACCAATCAGATTTGAGTGATGTGGTGCCTTTTTATGGGCTTTTATTTCATGAGCCTGCGACCTCAGTTTGACATGTGGTACAGTCTTATTAGCTCCTTCACTTGACTTGGCATGCTACGTCATTTGAAACGTGGCGCTTATTTGGGCCTCTAGAATATGACAATATCTTGGGTTTAGTAAAGTGGGCTCACCATTTGTAACCCAAATAAATGGACTAACCCAATAAATATTGGGCCTTATTTAAATCTATACTTATTTGGACTTAAATAATTAATTCAATTATATTAATCCGCAATATTTATTTGAGACTAATATATTTTGAATTTAATATAATCTGAATTTTATACGGATTTAAATTTAATAAAATTGAATTGCCCACACTCGTCTTATTATTATTGCTACTAGTTGAGAATTTCTTTCTCTTTTGGATGATTGACTTACTTATCAAGGCTGAACTACGATAAGCGTCATTATGACCTTGTTTTTGGATCGTACAGCTAATAAGATGAAGAAGCAAGTACTTGCCACTTTCAAATAAAGAAAATTATGGAGAAAAAGTTTGTTGTTGCTAACAATTGGCATATTTTCAAAATCATAAACGCAATTTATAGTTCTAATAACTAGCCCTAAATTTGACTACTGGTATAATTTTAGGAGCATTTATGCGTTGTACCTGGGTGACACAAAAAAATTATGCGAAATTTTCTATTTAAAAAATATTACACCCGTACTTATGAAGAAAAAATATTTACTAAATACTCAAAGCTAAGTTTTATACTTTTGGGTAGTAACAAACATATTGTATAGCTTAATGGTATACAATAATTTTTTTGATTAACAATATATTTTTATTTCATAACCAAAAAAGTCTTTACAAATCAGAGCAGTATAGGACTAACTGTTGTCTCATACTATTCTAGCTATCATATACTCATAATGACAAACATACCAGAGAGTGTCCTATTCTAATGCAATTTACAAATGACTCATCATGCTAAGTATATACCTAAAATTGTTGGAGCATTATCAACCACTTGTCCTTCTGTTATCCTTTGATATGTATATGCATAACAATCTCCTTCAATAACCTATCAACAAATAGGCTTCATCTTTGAAATCTCAACTTATTCCTGTCCCTCCAAATAACATAAATCAACATAATAAACACACTAGTAACTATTTGGGCTAGGGCAGTAGCACCACATGTAAGTTTTGTCCTCCAGTATTGAATGGATTTGTGATACCCTATTTACTTGCATAATCTTCTTCATAGTTCACTAGTTACTTAACATTCAAAGAAGATGTGAGAAAAATTTTCTTTAGCTCCACCACGAAAAATATAGTCAGGATGTACTTGAATGTCAATTTTCTCTAGTCTTTCCACTGTGACAAATCTTATATGTACAACCAATCAGAATATGAATTTAAATCTGGGATGTACTCCATGTTGCAAACTAATACTCTTTCAATCAGTTTTTGGAGATAAGGGCATGAGTTGAGTATACATCTTTTGTGTAGAATATTTCTCTCCCTTCAGAACTTTGTCAAATCCTGCAAGCAATGCATTGTTGGGTTATTGGGTCTTTTTTCCTTTCTATGTGGATAAATGAAGCCCAATTTGGACCAATTCACTTTTGCCCATAGGCCCATTATTATGGGACATATAAATTGATCTTTTTAGGTCTTATTCACCATCACAAAAAGAGAGTTTTCAGCAGCCGAAGAGAGAAAAAAATAAAGCTGATTTTCGCACCTAAATTTCAGCCACAACTGTCAACTTCAAATTGCGATTCCTGCTTCGTTTCTTGTCTGATTGAGCTTATTTTTGGACTGCTTGTTCCTCTCATCTCAATCTTTGATTAGGAACTGACGGAGCTTGATTTATGGACTGTAGCTCCTGTTCTTCATTCTCGAACAGGAGCTGCATTTTTTGTGCTTTCACTCCTTTATTTCTCTAGTGTTTGGTGTTGTGGATTATGTATTGTTTCTTGTTGTTTGGCACTTGTTTGGTGGCCATTTTGAAGGACAATATTGTAACTCTTTGGTGATTATAGTGTAGATTTGGTCCCGTGATTTTTTACTCTTCACACCGAAGGATTTTCCACGTAAATTTGGTGTCTTATGTGATTGCCTTTATTCTTACCCTATCGCATTTGTGTGGCAATTCATTTGCTGCCATATTACTTTGTTTTGCTTGTCTCCTCTTGGTTCAAGTTGAAAAGAAAATTTTAGTCTTGGGTATTTTCCGTTGCTATCCCGTCAGGCTCTTTGTTTGTGAGCCCGTCTTTCCTAAGATGCAACTTGTCCTGTCTAAACATTCAACACAAAATCTCTTAAATGTCAACACCTTCCTCACTACCTAAGATTGTAATTTAGGTAAAATCAGGTTTCAGGTATATATGCATGTATGTATGTATAATTTGGTATACGGTAAATATCGAATATCAAATGGTATTAATATCTTGTACCAAACCAAATTTCAAATATCAAAATATTAAAATTTTACTCCCAAATTTCATATCAAATACCAAATTACCGAATACTAATTATCAAATTTTTTGGTTAGGTTCGGTAATTCGATTTTTGATACTTTATGCCCAACCCTAGATATCACAACATCCTATGACCTTTAAGGTTGTCTACAGAAAACAATCCTAGCAAATAAAATTATAACTACGAAATTATGAAGAAGGAGATGAAGAAGAAAACGATAACAAAATTAAAAAGGCAAGATGTATTTACCTTTTTTGAAGCAACAAAACGAGATTTCAAGCTTTCTTCAGAGTTTTGATCACCACTGAAAAATAATCTTTTGAGAATTCCGATTAGCTTATCGCTTGAAAAATTTTACTAAAAAAATTTAATTTCTTGCTCAAATTTTTTTCCCACTATTTGAGACTTGGCCTTTCTATCAAAGTAGTAATAATATTTATAGAAAATGATGTGGATTCAATTATTTTCATCCACCAATATGGGAGAAAGAATTTAGGGGTGTTTTGGAAATTTGAAATTGAGGGTAAAGTTTGTTGGAGGATAAAGTGAGGTGAAATTATACAATCTAATACAAATTTTAAATTTCAAAATGAATAAAGGACACGGCTGAGGTGGAAATGTATAATCTAGTACAAATTTTGAATTTCAACAATGAAAAAAAAAATAAGGTTGAGGTGGAATTGTACAATCTAATACAAATTTTAAAATTCAAATGAAAAAGAGGATAATGTTGAGGTGGCATTGTACAATCTAATATAAATTTTGAATTTTAAATTTGAATTTCAAAAATGGAAAAAGAATAAGATTGAGGGGAATTGTACAATCTAATACAAATTTTGAAAATCAAATGAAAAAGAGGATAATGTTGAGGTGAAATTGTACAATCTAGTACAAATTTTAAATTTAAAAAATGCAAAAGAATAAGGTTGGGTTGATTTAGGTCATTTTTGGGATTTTGGGTTATTTAAAATATAACCCCAATTGAAATTAAAAATTTAGCCAAATTTATTTAATTTTGACCAAATTGAAAATCAATTGACGGATTGCATTGCAATTATGGTCAATTTGATTTCAATTATGGCCACATCTAATAAATTGACTAAATTAAATTGAAATTCGATACAAATTAATATTTCCTTTAATCCCGAGCTTTTTAATTAGATAAAATCAAATAAATATTTTTTAAATAAATTATTTTGAGAACAAATCATATTTAAATTAAGATTTTACCCATTTGAATTAATTTTCAAGATAAACCTTTATTAAAATACAATAATTCGTAAAATAAATATTTAAGTAACAAAATTATATAATTTCATATAATTGAATACAATAATATATGATTGCTACTTAAAATAGTAAAATTTCCTAGATAAATACTTTGAAATGATAAAATAAATATTATAATTTTATTTAAAATAAAAAAAATTCAGAATTAGACTTAGTTGTCGTAGGCAAAATTTATGTGTAACAGTCCCACCACTTGAGGTCAGTCTCCTGCCTTCTCACTATTACTTTTTCCTTGGGGCTTGACTTCACTCCTGACTACTTCATCCTGATGTACCATCCCAAAATTGTCCATGAAAAGCTATTCATGGTCAAATTTCAGGGATCAAAGAGGTTTTTTTAGATCTGTACAAAAAAGGTCGTTAATTAATTGGTAGTTTGTTTTTATTCGTACTAAGAATATTCTTCATGGTGCAGTTATATCGGAAGCATGGAACTACTATCGTAAGTGTTTAACCTTTATTTGAGCAGACTATCTTTGAATATACTTTTACTCTATTTCTCTCTCCTATTTGCAGCTTCTCTATAAATCTCTTCGCTTGTTGAAATCTGACCCTAGGTCCAAAATATTCTTACCAGCGTGAGGCTCAAAGAGCATTATTAAAGTTTTATTGTGCAGTCGACGATGTTGTTATTTGATTTTATCCTTACACTAGGGATGAAAGACCCGATAGAATAAATTTATCATGATTTCTGATGGTTCTTCATTCCTACTTCTATCGGAAAAGTAGAAAAGGATGTTCAAGTAGAATGATTTGGAGAAGACAAAGAAAAAAGCTATTGATAGTGAATCATCTCCTCTTAGGTAGATCAAAAAAGAGGAAAGGGATGGTTGTGTCAGTAGAGGGAATTCTCACTGATGAGTTATCGACTGAGCCTGAGCAGAAGACTCATTCTTCGAAAGTTCTCTTATCACTGTCACTGAGCGAAGTAGACTGATGGGGAAGTGCAGGGGTGCCTATAGGGGAGAATCTTTCAGGCCCCAGACTTTCTACCCATCCTGATGCCTTTCCTGGTCCCAGCACCATCCAGTAGCCCGCGATCTCTATGGTGAAAGAAGAGATGGAGGGCTTATATATTCATCTGGATCTTTTAGTCCAACATGATTTCCTGAGAATTTTGCCACTCAGTAATGACCAAAACTTTTTCCATCACCGTTCCAAGGCAATGGCTCGACCACTGGTGCTTGGTTTGGTAATTTTTCCTTTTTATCTTTTCTTGCTTTTCTTTCTTACAATATCTCTTTTACCTGTAAGGGTACCATTGATACCTTCCATATATTTCTCACTTCTTTGGTGAAAGGAGATTGATAGAGCAGGAGGAGGGGCCGTATTCAGGAAAGAATCGTTCTTTTAGAGAAAAAGGTCCAAATATTGTAGGAGGAATTGCCCGATGAAAAAGAGTGTGTGAATAGTCTTCATGCTTAGTTTTATTGTCAAGCCGAGAAGATAAAAGTCACTGAGGCAAAGAAAAGAGATGCCTCTGGAAGTGAGGAGTAGGACGATCAAGAAGCGGGTAGATAGTTGGCCCAACTCAAAAAGAGTTTTGCTGCTACATTGTTGCCAAGACTGAAGTGGACTTCTTTAGGTGCAAGTCATAGAAGCTTCATATGCTGAAGAAGACGTTGTATAAAAAGAAGAGGAAGAAGAGAGCTCTACACAGAGACCTTAACGAGGAGTAGGACTAGGTGCTCTGCTATGAGGGATCTCCTTATGGCCTATGGCCGTGATGTCATCTGGAGAGATTGTTTATAGGTTCTCGAGAAGGTCTAGTTTGATCCTCTCAAGGTGGAGAAGGAGATCAAGATCACTCTCGAAGTTATCACAAATGTTGATTGTCCTCCTTTAGATCCGGTCGAAATCACTTTGTCGTCGAATGACTTATCTAAAAAGAGCGATGGGGATGAATCCTAAAGTTCATCTGTGGAGATATTTTAAGAAGTCCTACGACCTTTGTATTTTCCTCTTAATTTCATATTTATTACCATCCCTTCTATACTTAAAGAAACTTTTTATTTGCTCGTGGTTGTAGCACACTTGTCTTAGTCGTTTTTTTGTTGCACATTCATTGCAATTTTTTAATTTTGAATTGGGCATGTATGAGTTGTAACCTACATTAGAGCGTACAAATTTTTTTGCTTAATGATAAGTGATGATGACCAACTTTTGTTTTATGGTACCCTTTTTTTCAAATCACCGGTCCTCTTGGGAGCATGGCTATGTGTGTGTGTTTTATATTTGAGTATAAATGTGTCTGCTTTTCTTAGGCTTGATTAAGTTGGGCCCATATTAATTTTTTCTCTGCGATTTGGTATCTCAAAACTCTTATAAGTTTAGGACGTTACCTAATTATGCTAGAGTGAGAAGTGTTGGGACGATTTGGAGTCCCTGATTTAAGCTAGCGTGGCTATATTTTGATATTAGTTGCCACATCATAAGATAAACAGAGATATATTTTATATCATAAAAGGCCAGTATATTCTATGCTTATGAGAACTTTACTGCTAGATAGGTGTAGGGCTTTTTACGATAAGCACGTGCTTGCAGAGACGTAGTCAGAATTTTAACTAAGGGGATTCAATATGTAGAGGCGGAGTCAGAATTTTAACTAAGGAGTTCAATATTCAAAAAAAAGTTTGTCGAAGGGGGTTCAACACCTACTATAACCACATAAAAAATAATTTTAATCATGTATAAATAGTATATTTTTTCATCGAATAGGGTTTAAACCCCCTAAAGAAGGCTGGCTCCGGCCCTACATGCTTGACCTGGCATTGGGTAACATTGCCTGACAGTCCTTAGCTTGCTACTTTTTGAGACCTCAAGGCGACAATCTGTAGGATTTTGACCTTTCTCAAGATGTCACAGTTTTTGGGTCGTCCATAATTCTTTCTCCCAATATGTATGGTGCATACTCGTTAAAAACCTTGCCAAAAAAGAACTAATCTTAGGACAAAAATCGTGCAAAGAAAAAATGAGTGTGGTACATATTGTCATATAAGATGAGGCGTCTTGCCAATGTCAATATTTACAGCATTAAAATCTCTTTCGATGGCTGAAATTCCGATTGTTTTGTTTCTTATTGCCATCAAGGTCAATTAGCTAGTAGGAGCCTTTTTTTGCCTAGACTGGTTACTTAGTAGGGTCCCTCCCATTTGGAGCCTAACTTTCCTTTGTTTGGGTTTCGAGTACCTGAGAGTTATATTCCTCAATACTAGATCCCATACTTTTAAATATGAGAGCTTTATCTAGCGATTGTAATACCTCTCCATCCTTTATTTTTGTGCATCCGTTTGGGTAAAAGTGACCTCCCATGCTCATCTAACAAATTCAGTATTTTCTCATAATTTTGATATTTTTACCATCATCTAGTTATATAAAGTGGAGACTAAGATCGCCCACTTCAATTGGGATTAGAGCTTCAACCCTATACACCAACAATAATGGAGTTTTACTTGTGTTTGAATTCCCCATCATTTTGTGTGCCTAGAGCAGCACTGACAGTTCTTCCACCCAACAACCCTTTTGAATTTCCATTTTTTCGCGAGGTTTAGCTACACCGTTTTGTTGCCCATTTGCATTCAAGTGATAAAGAGTGGAAGTGATCCATTTGATGTGCATCCCAACCAAGAATTCAGTCACCTTAGCTCCAACAAACTGAGGGTCGTCATCATATATGATCTTTTTTAATATTCCAAAGCGGCAGGTTATGTGATCCCAAATTAAGTCTATCATTTCTTACTCCTACATTTGTTTGAAAGCCCCTACTTTGATCCATTTGGATAAATAATCAGTCATTGTAAGCAAAAATTTTACCTATCCCAAAGCTGGTGGCAAAGGTCCCACGATATATATTTCCCACATCATAAAGGGCCATGGAGTGGCCATTGCATGCATATACTGTCTAGGCTAGTGAATTTTGGGTGAAAAATGCTAACAAGTTTCATATTTTATGATGAAACATTTAGCATCTTCCTCAATTAGAGGCCAATAGTAACCGACTCTCATTATTTTAATCACAAGCGAGTCCATCTTGGAATGATTGTCACACGCCCCTTCGTGTATTTCTCTTAACACATAGTTGGTATCTCCTAGTACCAAGTACTTAGATAGAGGGCCTAGATGTGATCTCATGTAAGGATTATCATCCACCAAACAAAATTTGGCAACATTTATTCAGAGGGCCTGTGAGGCTATGGCATCTGCTGGAAGCTCTCTATTTTTTAGATAATTTGCATATTTGTTCCTCCAATGCTAAATAGAATTGAATGAATTTACCTCTTATTACACTGGAGCTTAGAGTGCCCAACGTAAATGTTGCACCACAATGCCTTTTGCTAAATCTTCTACTGGAGTCACGGACCCTAGACTGGACAATGCATCCACCTATCATTTTACTTTCAAAGAATTTGCTTTATCTCCCAGTTGTTGAACTGGGATAGAGGATTTTGAACCTTCACGATGTATCTCAATATTCGTCTATATTTTACCTCGTAAGCTCTTATAATTTGGTTCATGAAAAGTTGTGAGTCACAAAATAAATTAATGGTATTCGTTCTAGTCCTTAAGCAGGACCTAAACCTACAAGAAAGGCCTTATACTCGACCTCTTTGTTATTAAGTTGCACACAGATGATGGGCTGTCTCAATTTTTCCCCCTTTAGAGTGACTAGAACCACTTCCAAGATAATTTTTCTTTCATTCGAAGCCCCATTAGTGTCTAGGTTCTAAGTTTTGTACTGGCTCCCAAAGCCAACACGCCTTTTTATTTGGCCTATACAGCCATCTCGAGGTTGAATTCATCTGTAAAGTCAGACAAAACCTAGGATTTAATAACCATTCAGGGCTTGTATTCAATAGCAAATTTGCTTAGCCCAACAAACCACTTAACCATTCTCCTTAAGAACATGGGTTTGTGAAAAACCTTTTGGAGCAAATAGGTGGTAACTACCATATTGAATGGCATGAGAAATAGGGCTTGAGCTTGCAAGAAACCTCTATGACAGTTAACACTAGCTTCTCAAAATGTGAATACCAAGTTCCACACTAAGTAGGTTCTTGCTAACATAATAAATAGAAAACTATGTACCTTTCTCTTCTTGAACAAGCAACACACTTACTGCAACCTCTGTTATGGCCAAATATAGAAACCACTACTCCCTTTCCTAGAGCTTTGCCAGCAAAGATAGGCTTGATAAATAAGCTTTCCACTTCTGGAAGGCTAGCTAACATTCGAGGCTCCACTCGAACTGACTATTCTTTCTTAAAAAGGAAGAATTAATGGCACCTCTTTGACAATTTTGATATGAAATAGCTAAGAGTTGTTACTCGCCCAGTCAACCTCTATACTACCTTGACATCTTTAAGCATCTTAGTGATCTCTTCTATTAATTTAATTTTATACGCATTAGCC
This sequence comes from Capsicum baccatum var. pendulum, assembly GCA_030864225.1. Classification (NCBI taxonomy): domain Eukaryota; kingdom Viridiplantae; phylum Streptophyta; class Magnoliopsida; order Solanales; family Solanaceae; genus Capsicum; species Capsicum baccatum. The sequence goes on from CM061560.1 coordinate 168,911,595, forward strand.
TCAATCCCTTTATTTAATATGAGAAATGCCATAAACTTCCCAAATCCTACCCTAAAAGCATATTTTTTAGAGTTTAACTTCATGTTATGCTTTTGTAGGATGTCAAAAATTTTATGCAGATGCACTAGATGGTCCTTAGCATCCTTCATCCTGACAAGGATGTCGTTGATGTAAACCTCCATAGTTTTTCCAATTTGTTTCTTGAATATTCGATTCACCATCCACCGATACGTGATCCCACATTCCTTCAGCCAAAGAGTATGCTTTGAGAAAACTTATCATTTTATGCCCGACTGTAGCATAGATCATTTGATCAATGTTTGGCACCGGATAAGAATCTTTGAGACATGCTTCATTTAAGTCTTTAAAATCTATGAACCTTTGAAATTTATCTGGATTCTTGGGCACCACTACCACATTGGCTAACCATTTTGGGTATTTACATTTCAGATGGATCCTATGTTCAAGAAATAAGTTATCTTTTTTTTGACAAACCTATTCTTTTCTGTTAAGATGGGATGCTTTTTTCTATTTCATGGGTGGGAAATTAGGATATGTTCCCAGCTTGTGCATAACCACTTTCAGAGGAATGCATGTAGTGTTGAAATAGGTCTATGAAAAACAGTCAACATTAGTCTTAAGGAATCTGACAAAATCTTGCCTGAGCTTATGGTGCAGTCTTGTGCCTATGTGTGCCCTCTTTTCTGGGATTTCATGGAAGAGAGGCACCTGCTCGAGCTCTTCTGTCTTTGACTTAATAGCATCCCATTCGTTCGGGACGTAACAGGCTCGTGTGCCTCATACCAGCCTTTATTCACCTCTTTTGCCTTATGTGGTTCCCTTCTTGGCTTTCTTGGAGAGGTGAGTTCCAATATATGCAGATCTTTTTTGCCTGGCACAATGGCATACATCTCTTCGATGGCCCTTAGGTCTCCCTTTATATACTTCACCCCATCGGTGTGGAAAACTTTATCACTTGGTGATATGTCGATGATACAACCTCCATAACATGAATCTATGGCCTTCCCAAAATGGCGTTGTATCATATGTCCCTATTGAGAATATCAAAGCGAGTGACCACATCTAACCGTATCATGTTTCATCTCGACTATCTCTTCGTGTCTTTGTTGGCATATTGAAGCCCATGAGCATTTTAGTCGACAGAACCACCACGACAATTGACCCTTTCTTTTCGAGGACCTACTTATGCATGAGGTTGGCTAAACTTCTTCGATTTATCAACATGCGTTTTACTCATAATTATCGATTATCAAAGATATCACCAGAGCACTGTTGTATGATCTTTTTGGCTAATCTAGGTCTCTTTCCCAAAAGCCATATTCTCTTGATCTTTTCTTATTAGTGTAGAGACATCCACCCTTCCCCAAAGTTGGAATCCTCGCTATGCTTGATTCCTCTCTTTCATTAGTTACATTCTCCTCGCACTGAAGAGTTGTTGAAAAGCAAGCTTTGTTTCAGTAGGAGAGAGGCAAGAGAGCTTTTAGGGTCTAAACCTTCAGTGAAACCTATTCTCCTTTATTGCTTTGTGACCCCAAGCCTTGACGACTCATCCACCGCCTTTAAGAGTTTTGAGGAGTCGTTATGCATCGATCGACTGGAAATTTGAGTTTCGTTCAAAGCCTTTTAGAGGTCCATGACCTGTTATTCCAGGTGGCAATTCTTTTAATCAGATCTATAATTATCTCTGTTGAGGGAGCTGAGAGAGCAACGCCTGAGGTTTCTGTCATAACCAGCCTTGTTCCTACAAATCAAAAACACGAGCATCTAACAAAGAGAAGCAAATTTAAACCCACACAGTTGCTCTGGCCCTACCGCCCTATGATGGGCGCCAAATTATTTACCGTGTGTTTGATATATTTATAATTTTAGATTCGTCAAGAGTATTATGATTCAATCTTATTTTAGATTTCATTTGTTAGCGATTAAATTACTATGTGATAAAACGAAGCAATTAGGTATGAAAGAATAAAGTGAGTACGAAAAACAAACAACTCTAATAGAGACGAGACCTCAGGAGTACAATTAAGAGTGAAAATCGCATCGTTTGAGATGCTAACAAAACCAAAGATAACTATCTAACTATGCAGAAAAAAAGAAAAATTTAGATACCAAGTAGGAATTATTGTATTGATTGAGAGAATGAGGAAGCGGATTCCTTTACAAGTGAGGGGAATGTCCTCTATGTAGTTTACAAATTTAGGTCCCGACTAATCACAATTTGACAATAGTGTCCAAAAGGAATAAAGTCTATACAAGCGTGCCACGCGTCTTTCTTGTTAGAGGTAGTGCGAGCTAGCAACTTGGTACAATCTTTTCCACGTCTTTGGTTGCACTAAAAGGTCGTTTGGTAGAGGGTGTTAAAAATATAATACATGTATTAGTTTTTGTGTATTAGTATTACCTTGTTTAGTAGCATTTTTTAAACTATGCGTAACTAATACTTGTACTAATTATACACTCTATTGTATTAGTAATGCAAGACTTTCAATACATGTATTAATTTGTTAAATGACATTACTACACCTAAAATTATTTTCCTACTTTCTTTTCCCATCATATCTCACACTCTTCCTTTTTCACCATATTACCATTTTCCAACCATATATCACACTCTTTCTTTTTCACCATATCACCATTTCAGAGTTGCTTATTCCAGATTAATAATGGGTATTTATAAAATCTCTCAATAAATGAAGTTTTTATCTCTAGACACATTTATCAGCTTATTTGGCCTAAACATTATATTTTCATAGAGATGATATTTGGTAACAGTGACTTGATTGGCAATTTGAAGTGTACTGGGAGTAGCATGTCTACTCCATATGTTTTTCTCATTACTGCCTCTTTATCTTTTTGTCCGATATTGTGGTTTAGTAGTGATTGAGTTAGTAATTTGAAGTGGAGGATCGGGAGCTGATGCTAATTCCACTTATGTCTTGAAAATAAATTGTACAAGGAAGGATAATTTGGTAAACGAATATTTTTTTATAAAAATTATTTAAATATATATTATCTTTAATACATCAAACAAAATAATATGTAAAATTAATGTATGCGTAATTTATACCAGCATTACTAATACTTGTATTAATAATACAAGTATTACTAATATACTCTATTCAACATTATTTTTATACACTCTACCAAATGACCCCTAACAGAGTTTATCCCCTTTAGCCTTATCCGTTTCATCATGAAGAGGGTGCTTTGTTGCTCTTCTTGTGCCCAAGGCGGTGTTTTTGAAGTTTCGAATCTGCCCTTCAGGACTATGCTTCTAACGCATCCTTATATATATATATATAAAAGAACTGAATTAACTCCTAAACAAGAAAGAAAAAATATAATAAGAAAACTACAAAAATGGACTTTCTATCAAATAGACGGAGAACCATCGAAAACAACGAAAGACAAGGAGAAGAAAGACAAAGAATAAGTTGCTCTGATACCAACAAAATAGTTAGGCGATAATTCAAGATTTTTCAATATATAAAGATATTTCAATAAGATGCACTTTTTTTGAAATCAAATGTAAGATTTTTCAATATATAAAGATATTTCAATAAGATGCACTTTTTTGAAATCAAATGTTGTAAAAAATCCTACTCAGTACTCCCCCTTTCCCGTTGTTTCTTCACGTTTATCATTCTTATATTCTATATTTTTTCCAATTTTAAACTTTTTTTATCTTATCCCGTTCATCTCTTCCTCTTAATCTATGTTCTTAACAACTTACTTCTTTAACCACACCCCGAAACTTCATCTGGCAACTAACACTTGTCCTTCGTCTATTCTGCAGACATGTCGGACTATCAAGGTCAGAATTTCTAGGAATTAACAGGTTAATCCATTGTTGTTATTAAGAAATTAAGAGGTTAACCATATACTAAGGGCAATGAATTTAAACAAACATTTTTTAATTTACATGATGAACATATCTAAAATTTCTAAAAAATATAAACATCTAAAACTTCTAAAACAAAACATATTTTTGGCGGGGAAATATAAAATAAATAAAAACTTACATGAAGTAACTGGGATAGAAGTTTCCCTTTCGGGAATCCCCTAAAGACGTTGGAAAACTGAAAGCTTTTTTATTCAACTTCTCTATTTCACAAACTTTGATTTACACCAAGAGGAAAGGTTGGTTGGAAAAGGAGGATTTATACATAGGAAAATATATTGAGAGGTTCAAGTTCTAAGGTTTTTTCGATCTACCTTCTTCTACTAAGTTACAAGTCTTATATAGACTGAAGTAAGAAAAAATGAGTGGACTAGGATCAAACTACGTGACTTTGACAATATGGCCGACAGGTAAGGATAAGATTCTTTAATAATGCAGGTCAGGTACACATTGGGCCCCATCGTCACATGCATTATTATTTCTCTTTTCCTGACGCGTGCTTCAACAGTTTTTCTTTCTTTTTGAAAAGTAATGATAAAGGAAGCACTCACTCTGACACAGACTTAATTACAAGACTCAAAATGGGCATACCCACATGGCACTCTTATCATAATTACAATTATAATATCAATCTCCTTTATTACTTGTCTTTGTCTGCTTATGTGTCCAAGTTGTGCAGGGCTATGATGTCTAAACTCATTCCAGAGTCATCATCTTCATAGGGATCCTGAGCATCTTGGAGTAGACTATCTTCAAATATATCATCTTCTTCGTCTGATGATCTTGGAATATTAACGTCTGTACTATTCATGTTTGAAACTACTCTATCTGTACTTGTATTTGGCTTGTCTTTATCATCCATATGCTTATCTTGTTCTTGGCTACTAAACAATTTTTTTAATGTCTGTTTTATAATAATCTCAATTCTTTTATTCTTCTTTTTTGCTGTTAATGTCTTTTTTAAGGTACTAGTCTTATGAGGTTTTGATGAAAGTCCTGCTTCATCTTCACTTTTTGGCAAAGTGACAGCCTTTAACGGATTTGATTTATCTTTATCGGTTACTGTTTGAGTCGGACTAGCTGCACCAACATCCGATACAGTGGATTTCTGAGCATTCAAAGGGGAATGCACACCCTTCTCATCCATCTTTTGTGGAGATGGAGAACTCTGTGTCTGAGTACTGGCATTAGTCTTTCTTGTATGAAATTTACTCAGTTTGTCTTGTAAAGTCTGTATTTGATCCATGAGTCTAGAGTTTTCTGTAATAAGAGCCTCCTTTTGAAGATTCAATCTCTTGAAGGCTTCAATCATAGAGTGGCAATGATCACAGAAAATTATTTTACCTGAGTCTTTTTGGATATTGTATTGAGGAATTTGGTTAGGATTTTGTCTTAATGTTGAAGATAAGAAAAAATTAGGTCCTAGGTGTCCTCTTGCATAATCAGAATCTTCAGAAAAATCATTGAAACCTTTGTAAAAAGAATTTTTTATACCACTTATAGAGTCTAGCACTTCTATCCATGTCTGAAAAATTTCGTTTGTCTTACCATGTATAATTACATAATATGTGAATCTAGGCTTACTTTTATCTGATATATATTGACATAAACCATTCATGGTGGCTAAAAAATGTTTATGGTCTGATTTATGATGTGCTATCCACAAATTGTCTATTAGGCATTTTTGGGGTCTATCTAAAATATGTTCTGGTCTTAAGTTAAAAGAATAATTACTAGGTGAAAAAACAATTAAATTAAAAGGCCCAAAGTCTATTCTCTCCAGTGATTGCATGGAGTTTTGGAGTTCGATAGAGTTTTTGGGTCGAAATCTAACGTTCCCTAGCATTGTCTGAAAATAAATGTCTTGAGACGAGGAAGACGTTATTCCCTTGCCTCTGTCTGCTACATGTTGATTAGTTGGTCGCATGCTAAAACAAATATTAGCCTGTTAAACAGATTTTGTTTTTAATTGTAACCTACTTAATTTATCTGCTAATTCATTTTCTTTTCCTTTAATATATTCAAAAAATAATATTTTTATATACCGATATAGTGTCCATAAAATTTAACCATCTTCTTCTACTACTAGCTTTATTATTTATCTTTTGACTAAATTTAACTATTGCCTTACAATCTGTTCTTACTAAAACTTTTGTTTTATTTAAGATATATAATTTAAAACTGTTTAAGCTATATATTATAGCTAATACTTCTAAATCTATTCTAGGCATATTTCTTTTTTATATATATTGTCCACTCTGATATGCATAGATTTTTTCTTCATTTTTATCACTATATTTATTAGGTCTTGCTTTTAATATGACTTCCCAACCTAATTTGCTTCCATCTGTTTGAACAATTAAGTAATCAGTTTCTAGTGAAATTTTTAAGTCTGAAATATGTTTTACTCTTTCTTTTATTTGTTGGACTAATTTAATATCTTCATTATTAAAATATTTTTGACCCTTGCTTCCAGTTTTAGCATATAACGATCCAGCTATTTTTCCTAAGTGTTGAATAAAATTTCTTGCATAATTTACTAATCCTAAAAAATTTTGTAGATCTTTAGTATTTTCTAATTTATCTGGCATTTCTAATACCTTTTTGGCTATATGAGGTTGAAGTTTAATCCTCCCATCTCCTAGAGTTATTCCTAGAAAATTAATATGTGTTTTACATAGTTCCATTTTCTTTTTACTAATTATTATTCCATGTTTGACAAATAGTCTAAAAACCGTTTGTAAATGTCCTAAATGTTGTTGCATATCTCTACTAAATACTAAAATGTCATCTACATATACTAATACAAAGTTTTTATACTCTATAAAAATATCATCCATTTTTCTCTGAAAAATGGGTGGGGCTGTTTTTAGTTCGAATGGCATAACAAGCCACTCATAATGTCCTTTTAGACAGGTGAATACTGTCCATTCTATACTATCTGGGTGTATTTTTACCTGCCAATATCCGGATTTACAATCGAACTTACTATATATCTTTTTACCTTGTATTCTATTAATTAACTCACTTTTATCTGGTAACTTATATGCGTCTGTTTTGGTGTTGTCATTTAGTCTTTTATAGTTTATTACCATACGAGCTTTTCCCCTGATTTGCTCGCTATGGTTTCTTACCATAAATACTGTTGATCTGTGTCTAGATGTTGATCTTCTAATTACTTCTAACTTTAACAATTCTTTAATTTGTTTTGCAAATTCTTCTATATCTTCATTACTAGATTCAATGCTTATTAAAGTACAGTCTTTTTAAGTATTCTTGCCTTTCTGCATTAAGTAGAGTATAATTTTTAAAATCTTCTAAGTTATCTTCTAAATTTTTGTTTTCTTTTAACAGGTTGCTATTTTGGCATTGGTTATTTTGGCAATCTTCGCAACATGGTTTAGAAATTAAATTCTTTTTATGTGTTTTTAATGTTCTATATACTGTCGGTAATGTTATTGTTTGTACCGGTGTATAAGTTAGATTTTTAAAAAGCCTTATTCCATCTCTTGTTAAGAGACATCCTCCTTTATTTTGGATACAAAAACGTAGTCCTATAACAAAGTCTGATCCTATGTTTAAATACCTTGCTAATATTCTATTAACATTGTAAATTAGGTTGTAGAATTTATTACATGTATTTAAAAACCCTTTTTATGCATTTTCTATGCAATAATTATAGATATTTTGCGATCCATCCATTTGGGTAGCTGTTATAGGTCTTTCCAGTATTTTAGTAAATGTTCTGGTACTATTTATTTATTAATTACACAGCTAGTACATCCGGGATCTACTAGTGCTAAAGTTTCTATTTCTATGTCTTCAATTTTATTTTTTACTAATACTTTTATAGTAGAGAATTCTTTATCTTCATTGCATATTAGGCTAGTGTCATTATCTTCCAAATTCATAAGTTCTACCTCTAGTTTTTCTAAATGTATAGCTTCTTGTGTATCTGATTCTTCTATAGTGATTTTGATTTTTCCTTTTTCTAGGATGGTTAATCTTTGTTCTAGATTATTTACTCGGGTTTCTAGAGTTGATACTCTTAAATTTAAGATTTGATTATTTGTATATTTTTGTTCGCTATTTATTTCTGATTCTATTTTTATCTTTAAAGTGTTTTCTATACAGTTTATACAAGCTTCTAAATAACATTTTTTACATTTAGCTCTATTATCTTTACTTGGATACCAATTGCATATACGACATCTATTACTGTCTAAACCTTTGTTTCTTTGGAATTCATGTACACATTCTTGAGTGACTTTCATTAAATTATTGATTACTAGATTGTTTAAGTCTAGATCTTCTATCTCCTGTCCTAATTCATTTACTAAATTATCTTCTTCTGATTCTGAAGAATCATATTTAGAATTATCTTTATCATTTATATCAATACTTATTATTGAGTATATGCTTTCTGTATCTGACATATATTTGTCTACATTTAGTAAAGTTTCTTGAAAATCCTCTATTAATTGAGAATTTCTAGTTCTATTATTATTTCTTTTAGGACATACATTAGCTAAATGGTTTATGCTTCCACAAATATAGCATTCTAATTTATTTTTATAGTTTCTATCATTTCTATATTTCCTAACATGTCTATCTCTATTTAACCATGGTTTTTTGGCTTTTGATTTTCTTAAGAAGTATTGTTTACGACTATATGGTTTCTGATTATGTTTCTTCTTATATTTTCTATATTATTTTTTTATCATAGTTTTGGGTTGTGTATATAACAGATTTACAAAAATTCATTTCATTTCTTTTTAATTGTTTTTGTATTTGTATGTTGGTACATTTTTCTGTTAGTATATCCATTATATGTTGCGTTCTATGTCCTATTGTCCATTTTAGGTTTGGGTTGACTACTACACCATCTCTTTTATACCATCTATCTTCTATTTCTCTTTCTAAAGCTCCAGGTAATTTATTAAATAATTTTTTGCCTAATTCTTCATTAAAAATGTTTCCACTGACAGTGCAATAATAAAAATAGTCTTGTAGAAATTTCTTTATATATACCCAATGTGAAATGCTTAGTTGTTCTAGTTTTATTAATGCTTCTTTTTGTAATGTCAATAATCCACTATTTGGATCTTTTCCGGTTAATAACATATGCATTTTATTTGTGAAATTATAGGGGTTTGGTCCCATACTTAATAGAACCTGGAAATCATATGGGCAGTTTGTTTTAAAAATTTCCCATGTGCCTTTTGCAGATTCTCCTAAAAAGGTTTTCAAATATTTGTACATTGTTTCTGTATCCGTTTCTGTATAATGTCTTAAGTAGTCTGCTGTTACTATTCCTTTCCATAGATCTATTACTGTATCCCACATTTGTGGGTCATGTGCTGCTATATTTAGAATTTTACCTTTACTACCTCCTTCTTGTAGTTTAATTGGTTCTTCTATTGACATTCTCTTACCTGCTGGTCTTATATTATCTCCTCTAAGTTCTGTATCTGGATTTATCCTTATTGCCGGTCTTCTAGGTACATTACCTGTACTATAATTTATTGGTTAAGGATTAGGGTTTGTCTGTTGAAATGGGCTAGCACTTGACGAGCTAGTTGGTTCTAATTCTGCTGGTTCTTTATAACTTATTGTAGAACTTAATACAGATATTGTGTCTTCATCTTTTCTTTCAAGAAATAGTTCTTTATCATTTCTATATCCTAAATTATCACTTCTTTCAAAACAATTTTTAAAATGTTCTATACATTCTTCTATTTTCATTTCATCTTTTTGACATCCTTTATATTTAAAAGTTATATGTTTATATTCTGCTGCTAAATTTTCAGCTTTTTCTATTACCATGTCTACTTCATAACCTTCTTGTAGAATTTCTATATTCATAAATTCCCTTTCTATTTCTATATTACTTTCTGTTTCTACATTGTCTAAATTTATTTTAGTTGTATAATTATAATCTGTAAATCTAACTGAAATTTCTCCTTTACTTGTAGTGTATAATAAATGAGAGTCTGGTGTCAGGATTTTTGGTTTATTAAATTTATTTAGATTTCATTCTAAACCTGTATATATGTCACGCCCCAAAATCCCATCGGGCCGGACTGGCACCCGAAGCCGAGAAGGCCCGGGAGAACCCGTTCAAATACCTTTACTTTCACTTACATGTCACCAAAAATTTGGGCAGCACTTCGTTACATATAGAAGGGTCTAATTCCCTGTATCAGCACAACACGCACAAATATATATATATATAATACTTGGCCGTCGGGGCCACCACATATACAAATATAACATCACTATATAAACTCCCATGACTTTACCCTTCCTTATGTCTACAAAGCCTCTAGGATATACATGACATAACTAGGGTCGGGACAAACCCCCGCCCACACATGACTCCTGTACAATAACAAAACATAAGGAACCGACTCGGAAAGCTCCGAAGCAAACTGAAGCTCACCAACAGTAGCTGTATGACCTGGCTCCTACTTGTGCGGTGTATAAGCTGAGGTACCTGTGCCTGCGGCATGAAATGCAGGTCCCCCGTGAGGGACGTCAGTATGAAATATGTACTGAGTATGTAAAGCTTTAAATAATCATATACGATATAGGGGATCAAGAAAATCAGACGCAAGTGAATAAATCATAATAGAAGTGAACCACACTTCATAAACACTTTTAGGATCATGTACATTATCATTAATCTGAATTGGGTTCTTGAATTCAAACACATTTGTGGAACGGTATATATTCGTTCATTTCATTCTTTACAATTATCATTTGCTATTACCTCCTCCTCCCGAACCTCCAACCACCTAACAATAATCAATACTGTATCGTACTGTGACCATTAGGCTGCCCCCAGTACATATCAACTGTAATCATATCAAGTATCGGGATCGGCCCATGCTAGGCTTAAGCCCCTGAGCTACCACCCACACGTATATCAAGTAACACACATAAGAGATCTTTCCAATAACTTATTTCAAAATCTTTTGAGATTATTACATTAGTGTTCATGCCAATATAGTACCTTTGGAACAATGATACATCAATAGGAATCAAGTAATAGACCTTCTATACAATAACGATGTAATAAAGACTCATTAGTACATCAACAATGTGTTTCAGAATCATCAATATCACAACAATGAAATAGGAGCCTTTTGGTATATCAATGAAACATTTTGACACTTTATAGAATGGAAACAACTTCGTTGGTAATGTAGAACAATACATGTTTTTGGACAACCTCGGAATCTTACTTGACGGAACATTGGTGTTTTCATGCCAAAGAACATCGTTAGAGTATGCTTTACATACCTCGTTGTAGATTCAGATACCAATTCAACACAACTTCCCGCCTTTACAAATCACTTATCTACAATGAAATGTTTGGCATCTAGTATTAGCAACCCAACACCACAATTCTCTTTCATAATTCCATACAACCAATATTTGTATACATTCCAAAAACCAACTTGAACAATAGGTTTATGTGTATATATATATATATAGCCATCATTCAATACCACATCATCACACCAAATCCCTTCACAATTCAACATAATCCAACCATGCACAAGAATAATCCAACATCATTTCCAATCATCTTTCGACAACAATCAAATAACATACTTCTTATGCTCACATGCATATATATACATATCCATATAAATAACACCAACATAATTTACATCCTTACCATAAAATGGCCCTTTTGATTTCGAAGTCCTGTTGGCACAAATAAGAGGTGCTTCTCGAAGCCCTTAAGACGGTGAACACAACTACGGAATCAATTTGGATTTTCTACGGTTGAATCACAAGATAATTGGTGTTGAAATTAGGCTAGGGTTTCTTATTTTCAATAATTGGATGATGAATGATGGATATGAGGCTAAGTTTATGTATATAATGACCAATTTTCATCCATGAGGTGATGGAAAATGACCATATTGCCCTTAAAAATTTAAGTAAATCCGAATCTGTCCATGGTGGACTGTTTTGACAAGCTAAAGTAAATCGGCCATAACTCTTTGCTCCGATATCGGATTTGGGTGAAATTGGTATCGTTGGATAGATAATTAAAAGGTCTTTCATTTCATATAAAGTAGGACACCCAGTTCGTCCTGTACAAGGAGTTATGATCGTTTGAAGTTGATCCTAAAAAATTGTTTTGAGAGGCTGAAGTAAAACGAGTATAACTCCTTACTTAGATGTTGGATTTGGATGAAACCAATTGCATTGGAAATAAGACTCAAAGATCTTTCTTTTGATAGGTCGCAGCTCTCCCAATTCATTATATTGAGGGAGTTATGATCGTTCAAAGTCGACCCAAAAAACTGGCAGACCTCAGTAGTTTGAATTTCCTGCACATTTACTGTTCACAGTTATCCCGGCCGCCGTTTTATAGTTTCGAACGTGCTCGATTATATTCGAAACTTATCCGTTTTTGGAAATCTTTATATCGTTGGAAAGCTTATTCAATAAACTTCGTATGGAACTATCGACGGGCAAATTTCAGTATAAATAAAGTCGATTCCCATACACATATGATCAAACTATACACTTGAAACCATCTAAAAATAATCAATACTCATACTTAAACACATATATACCTAACTTAGGATCAATACATATACCTTCAACACATATAACCATGGCTAATGCACGTAATTAAGTATGGGGTGTTACAATATACTTCTGGGTCTATTTTTATTGGTTTTATTAAACTTATGCCTTTATTTCCCATTATTTCAACTACATCATTTACTTTAAGTTTAACTTCATTCCCCTCTGAATGCTCAGAAATCCACTGTACCGGATGTTGGTGCAGTTAGTCCGGCTCAAACGGTAACCGGTAAAGACAAATCAAATCCGTTAAGGGTTGTCACTTTGCCAAAAAGTGAAGATGAAGCAGGACCTTTATCAAAACCTCATAAGACTAGTACCTTAAAAAAGACATTAACAGCAAAAAAGAAGAATAAACAAATTGAGATTATTGTAAAACAGACATTAGAAAAATTCTTTAGTAGCCAAGAACAAGATAAACATATGGATAATAAAGACAATCCAAGTACAAGTACAGATAGAGTAGTTCCAGACATGAATAGTACAGACGTTAATATTCCAAAATCATCAGACGAAGAAGATGATATATTTGAAGACAGTCTACTCCAAGATGCTCAGGATTCCTATGAAGATGATGACTCTGAAATGAGTTTCGACACTATAGCCCTGCATAACTTGGACACATAAGCAGACAAAGACAAGTAATAAAGGAGATTGATATTATAATTGTAATTATGATAAGAGTGCCATGTGGGTATGCCCATAAATTCAATTAAATTAATTTTTTAAAAAAGTATAGGTCCTCAATGGTTGACATAAAATTGCGGGGGAGGGGAGGCAGGAGCAGAGCCACATATGGTTAAGTTGATCGTGTTTAACCTCTTTTTATTTATTTATATTTATATTTCATATTTTGAACCCTCAATAAAATTTTTTGCTCCCAGTGGAGGGGGAAGAAGAAAAAAGGTAACCCATTATTCTTGCAAGACACAAGGATAATCTTGGAAGTTTACATGATTTGATTCTGCACTTTATATAACTCGCAAAAGTTAAAGACAAGTTGGGCCAAAAAGTGACGCAACAAAAAAGAAAAATAAAGAAGATTATATGTGTTGTTACCAAAGTCTAAAAGCAAAAAGGAGATAATGTGATTATTAGATTCTTTTTCTTTCTTTAAAGAGATGCTTTCGCAGTTTGCATGGCCAGATTTCTCTCCCACATCCATATCCAATATCACAATAATATATTCAAGAAAAAGAATCATTCATCAATAAATAATTCAATCATCTCCCTTTAAGCACTGGACCCCACAATCAAAAACTGTGAGCTTGTGATTTTCACACTGCTAAAAGCAACTCTTGCATATTTAGATTACAGATTAATTTGGTCAAATCAACTAGAGGAAGAAAAATTTAAACAGTGAAAAAAATGAAACATAAAAATGGACAAATATTGTTAACTTGCTTTCCATTTGTAGTGGTGTCAAGTGTCAACATACTAAAAAATCTTTATGAAAATTGAAAGCAAATTGAAAAAGGTGAAGTAGAAAGATGAAGTTGAATTCCTTCTACCTTTGGAAAAAGCAGATTTCAAACTATTGAAAAGAAATACATCATAGGACTGTGAGTGAACACTGAACAATGCACAGAACTCCATAATAACAAAAAGTTAAAGGTAATCCAAGAAATATCAATTAAGATCCACTTTTAGGGAGTCTTGAACTTCACTGAAATACTAAAAAATTATACCAAGTTTATCAAACAGAACACTGCTTATCTTCTTCTTCATTTTCCATGGGTTTCCTTTTACAATTCTTTGTTTTACTTCTTTGCTTCACTTCACCAATTGTGTGTCAAGTTACAGGTATGTCTTCTTTGTATCTTTACCCTTCACTATACCACATAATCTTGAAGTTAAAAACCAATCTTGGCTTCAAATAACCTGAATTTCAAAAGAATGAAAAACATATTTTCACATCTTGAAACAACAACTTGATTTTCATTAGGTCAGAATAGATCAGAGGGTTTATGTATAGACCATACCTATCAGTTGAAAATAAATTTTGGTCATGTCAATATGTTTACTTTAGGTACTATGTACTCTAAGAACCTTTTAATCTTGTCAAAATTTATATGCTAGTAGAAAATAGTGAACTTCTAGTGTTCCTTGTTTTTCTTTATTTTTTCATTTTTTGAGGGGTTGGGTGGGTGGTGGGGTGGGGTGGGGTGAGGTTATCGCATAATATTAGTTGAAGATGAGCTTAAATGGAATGATATAGTCAGGGAGGATTCATGTAGCCTAGTCGCTTGGAATTGAGGCATAGTTACAACTAACTTGATTTGGTATAATATTGGTTGGAGGTGAGCTTAAATAGAACGATATGGTTGGTGAGGATTCATATAGCTGATCCAACTCTCTCGGGATTTAGGCATAGTTATGACTAACTTCAGTTTCATTCGGACAAGATAAATGGCTGGCAATCTTGTTCATGAAATAAAGCTTTAATTATGCAGAGTTTGTAAGTATAGATTGCGGAAGTGCAAGCAACTATACGGACGCGAGTACAGGATTAACATGGAGTTCAGATGCTGGAATGATGGAGCATGGAAAACCTGTTGTGGTAGTGAATGCAAGTGTAAACTCACAACAATATCAAAGGCGAAGAGACTTTCCAGCAGACAGCAAGAAATACTGTTATACTTTAAACACCAAGGAGAGAAGGCGATATCTTGTCAGAGCAACATTTCTATATGGAAGTCCTGCAGCAGAGGGAACATACCCCAAATTTCAGCTTTACTTGGATGCAACTAAGTGGGGAACTATAACCATTTCAGAATCTTCAAGGATATATGTGAAGGAAATGATCATAAGAGCACCTTCAAACTCGATTGATGTGTGCTTGTGTTGTGCAACAACAGAGGTCCCTTTCATATCTACTCTTGAGCTAAGACCTCTAAACTTGTCAATGTATGCCACAGACTATGAAGATAACTTTTACTTAAAAGTGACAGCAAGGGTGGATTTTGGAGCTCTAAGCAAGGAACCTATAAGGTATAGTACATTCTGGAAATATCCTTTAGCCATGTTTGTACATTTTCTTGGTCCCTATGTTTTCTAAGAGTTTTTAGGTCCTGTTAGTAATGTATATGCCAATAGAAAATATAGTGAACTTCATGTAATGCTTTATCTTTATTTTTTAATAATAATATTGGTCTTATATGCACTTATATATGAAGCCACATGGTCAGTGAGGATTCATATAACGTAACTTGCATAGGAATGAGGCATAGTTGTTGCTGTTTGTAAGGTGATACAAAAGCTGATAAGCCAAAAGTTAAAGACTTTTTCAGCTCTCACAAGATTACAACATGAATAGATCTGTCTCACAGGTATCCTGATGATCCCTATGACCGTATATGGGATTCGGATCTAGTAAAAAGGCCAAATTTTCTAGTAGATGTGGCAGCAGGCACAGAAAGGATCAACACAACAAAGTACATAGATACAAACACAAGAGAATATCCACCCGTTAAAGTAATGCAGACTGCAGTTGTTGGGACTAAAGGAATGCTCAGCTATAGGCTGAATCTTGATGACTTTCCAGCAAAAGCAAGAGCTTTTGCATACTTTGCTGAAATTGAAGACTTGGGGATAAATGAGACCAGGAAGTTTAAAATGGAGCAACCTTATGTTCCGGATTACAGCAATGCCGTGGTGAATATAGCAGAGAATGCAAATGGAAGTTATACTTTGTATGAGCCTAGCTACATGAACATATCGTTGGATTTTATACTTTCATTCTCCTTTGTGAAGACGCGTGACTCAACTCGAGGTCCACTACTAAGTGCAATGGAAATATGTAGATATGTGCAAATTGCTACAAAGACAGATGAACAAGATGGTACAATGACCTTTCTATGCTTAGTCTAGTTATTTCTCTTTGTCCATCTACGGTAATTGTTCCACTTCTACACATATATTTACCAAATATAGCTAATTGATTTAAAGCTTCTACTTGGAAGTGAGTACTCTCAACGCCTTCCGCTCCATGTCATTGGGAAGTGATTGGACAGATGAAGACGGTGATCCTTGTATACCCACGCAATGGGAATGGGTGACTTGCAGCACAACTAGTCCGCCGAGAATCACAAAATTGTGAGTTATGTTGGTGCTGTATGATATATGGATATAATGCTAGTCCTTCAGAAGAAAACTAAAGGACATTATTTGCAACTACTATTAACCAGTGTCCTGCTATAATCCGACAGAGAGATATAGAGAAGAAATGAAGAAATAATACCTCAGATTATAGTGCTTAAAGTTATGTCTTTCGTAGTCAATCTGACATTTTACTTTGATTTCATCAGAACACTATCAGGCAAGAATCTTATGGGTGAAATTCCCCGTGAGCTACAACATATGGAAGGATTGACAGAGTTGTAAGTTTTCTTATAAAACAAGTCAAATTTTAATCTTATACCATTTCAGTTCCTCATATTTTCTATTCTATAGGTGGTTGGATGGAAATTCCCTGACCGGACCAATCCCTGACTTGAGCAATCTTGTTAATTTAAGAATTATGTAAGATCATTACTAGTGGCTCACTATAACTTCCATTGTTAGAACTTTGAAGTAAATCTTTTTCTTTTCTGCTTTTCCTTTTAACTAGATGATTGTATTTTGTCAACATGCAGACATCTTGAGAACAACAAGTTGACTGGTCCAATACCTTCATATCTTGGAGGTTTACCAAGCTTATTAGAACTGTATGTTGTGATATAACAAAACTTTAACTTGATTTAGTGTACACTGCTTCGTAATTCGGTTACTTCAAATTTAAAGTATCTAAGATGAATAGTTGGTAGTCTTCTTTATATTTTTTGCTGTCATTCGACACCTTGTATCAGTCTTGGAAATTTTGTTTCTTTATGACAGAGATGTCCAGAATAACAGCCTAACTGGAGAAATACCATCATCTTTATCAACAGGAAAAGTAACTTTCAAGTAAGTATACCTTTAATTCTGTACTAGATTGTAACCATAATACCATGAGAAGATGTCAGCAACTAGATCAAAGTAGCAAAATTTACTATAGACTGATTATATTCCTTAGTTTGGTTATCTATGTCATAACAAATGTTACTTTCCCCAACTATGTCAGTGATCTAGCATTTAGATATACAGAGTATTTTTTATGTCACATTATGCTAGGAAAAGAGAAAATAAAATTCATAAATTTTTATAAGTTCTTGCAATGAGAACTAGGAAGTAACGTTTACATTTATCTTTGAACATAGTTAGGGAAAGAAATTTTCTTGCACCTTCTGCAGCACCGCATGGATGTGTGTGTGCACAGATGGAGCTCTGTTACAATCAGGAAATGAACTTCACTTGAAAATGTGTTTCCTGTATCACAGATATGAAGGAAATCCTAATGTAAGACCCGAGTCGAAGCATAGTACACGTTACAAACTGATACTAGGATCTTCAATTGGAGGACTTGTGATTATAATTCTTCTATTTGCCGCCAGTATATTCTTTTTGTGCCACTTCAGAACTAAAGTATCTCATCAAAAAAGTGACACAAAAGGTGCAGACTTCCCTAAAGTGTCTTCTTCACTTCTAATTCTATTGCTCCGACACCTTTTCATACAAATCACTCCTTCTATACCACCCAGGTGAATCTATGCGCTCGAGCACCAAACCCTCAACAACTTATTCAATTGCAAGAGGTGGATCCTTAATGGATGAAGGTGTGGCATATTATATCCCATTATCTGATATAGAAGAAGCGACTGAAAATTTTTCAAAGAAAATTGGAAAGGGGAGTTTTGGACCTGTTTACTATGGAAGACTTAGAGATGGGAAAGAAGTTGCTGTCAAAACTATGGCAGATTCATCAAGCCATGGAACCAAACAGTTCGCTACAGAGGTATTATCGTGGTTGCCATACTTTTGGTACCATCTCAATGAGATAAAATATGTCAGTTTTCTATTTGGAGCAACTTATTTAAGCTGCTGATTGGCTTTAAGCCCAAATAATAGCAGCTGACACAGCTACGGTAATAAGGACTAAGAAATTTCGTATAAGCTAACACATTTGACACGATGTAAAACTGATCATAAGTCAGACTTCATAAATTATATGCCATAACTAAAGAAACCACTTTGTAACTCATCATAATCGCAAACATAAGCTTAAGCTGGATGAGCATAAACAATGCTGCTTGTTTAAGTGTTTCAAACTTACCTCATTTAAACTCGAAAGAAAATCGATTCTTTATGTGTTTGATACTTAGATGTTGTAAAGGTCAAGGAGCTGAGAAAGCAGACTACCGTAATTTCCCAGATGGATGAAGCCATTTTCTTCAAATATTTGCAAATATGAATTACATTAAAGGCAGTGCGTGTAAAATATGTTAACTATATGCTGGAAGAAGCCTATAAGAACAACTAAAAAAGTAAAATAACATTTTTTTCTCCATTGAAGTACTCAAAACTTATTTGATGGATTATATTATTCCTGTACAAATTAGACAATAACTTCATGAGATACTTCTTTGGGTTGGAAAATTATTCCATTAGTAAAGTGACATACTTGCAGGTGGCTCTCTTGTCAAGGATCCATCACAGAAACTTAGTTCCATTGATTGGATACTATGAGGATGATCATCAACGCATGCTTGTCTATGAATACATGCATAATGGAACTTTGAGGGATCATATAACTGGTATGCACCTTTATGTTATACTATAATTGCTACACATTTTTCGGCATATTTTCCTCCATGAATTGAACTTATCACGCCACAATTTTGAAAATAGAATCCACTGAGAAAAAGCATTTGGATTGGCTAGCACGTCTTTATATTGCAGAAGATGCAGCGAAAGGTTACCCAAAAATTTTCATTGTGAAGAATTTAAAGTTTGTATTCTCCTAGTTATCCCTGAATCACAAAATAATTGTTTGAGCTTCTTCGTAGGCCTTGAGTACTTACATACTGGATGCAACCCCTCTATCATTCATCGAGATGTGAAAACAAGCAACATTCTCTTAGATGTAAATATGCGAGCAAAAGTATCTGATTTTGGACTATCAAGGCAAGCTGAAGAAGATTTAACACATGTCTCAAGCGTGGCACGAGGAACTGTTGGCTACCTTGATCCTGAGTAGGCCATAATCTATCATGAGATGGAATATTTTGCTGATGATTTTCATTCTCCATCCTCATTTTTCTCCATTTTCAACAGGTACTATGCAAATCAGCAATTGACAGAAAAAAGTGATGTGTATAGCTTTGGGGTTGTCCTTTTGGAATTGATCTCTGGAAGAAAACCTTTTTCTACTGAGGAATATGGTGCTGACTGGAGCATTGTTCACTGGGTAAAGTTCATCATAGCTTTTTCTATAACTTTTAAGGAACAATATATCATCCACTGGCATCACGTGTTCATAATGCATATAAATTAGTTTTCAGATATCTCATCTACATAAATCACAATAAGTATCAAAGTAAGCCAGCTAGAAGTATTATTAGGTTGTGAAATAAGATACGGGGCATAGCTCCAGTACAAAGTGCAGAGAAGCACAAGATATTAATAAGAATCTGACGAGGAAATAAAATTAAGAGAACGTAATGTTTTTAAATGTCAGTCCAGTGGTGAACACGATAGCACGATATAGTTCTGTCTGGCTGAGAAAAAAAAACTGAAAAACAAAAAACATGGTTCTTTTCTCTGGGTAGCAACTGAGAATAGTCTACCAAGTTCTGAATGAGCAGTAGTGTGTATGCGGATAGCTGATGTGTGCTATTAAGTTGCTAATTGGGAAAAATGAAATAAATTGAACAACAAAGTTTGATTACAATCAATGATCATCAAAAAAGCATGAGGACTAATAGAGTTCACCGAGGTGGAGATCATCTCTAAAGAGGAAATATTCATTATGTCTTGCAGTAATAACTTATCAGCAGAAGTGTAACTCTTCAACTTTTTAATTTGTTAAGTTGTGCCTTTCCTTTCTTTTGATCTTATTGCTTGAATATTACTTGTACTAAGCACAAAGTTTGTTGGGTTAAGTTAAAAGTGTGAATGGAAAATGGATGGAATTAGTGGAGGGAAAAATGAGATCACACTTAAAAAGGAAAGTGTACTAAAAAATAAGGAAAGTCTACTAATTCTCCCATAATGGTGGGAGAAATAAACTTTCATGTGTTCTTATTAAGAAACACATCTCCACATGGATAGTGAGGCAAGAACAAAGAGGTGTCTCTGATAACGCTCAATCTACAGCTCTCGTAGGAGTGTAAAGCGGTCGTTAGCAAATATAGAACCCAACCTGGGTTGGGTATCGATCCCACAGAGAATAGCTTGGTCAACAAGTAAGTAAAATTAATAGACTTTTGGTGCAAGTCTCGTAAAAAAGGGGGGATTGTAATAAGTAACCAAAGTAATGAAATAAAAGCTGAAAATAATAAAGTAAAAAGAGAGTATTTCGTAGGTTGTGAAACAATGAGAATTGAGGCGTTGGGGTATGTCCACCTTCTGAGGTATACGTCTCTATTGGATATGAGTGTGTAGAGTCTTGACATGCAATTGCTTATAGAGAATTGTAGTCAATGGTAAATCCAAGCGTCTCTCGACCTAAACAAGGACTATTTCACTTTAACTCTCTCGAGCTTAAAGTGTGTCTAGCGGTACGAATTCTCCAAGAGGTTAGTCCAGGTACGGCACTAGCTTTTTAATAGGAAAGGGTGTCCTACTACCTTGACATTATCTCTTTTCCAGACAAATAACCTTTCTCTCGAACAAGTTAAATGTTAGACTGGCGTTGGTCTATGCGTCTTCTTTTCTAGACAAATAACCTTTCTCTCGAACAAGTTAGATGTTAGAATGGCGTGTTCTTGTGTTTGAACCGCAAAGGATGTAGATTTAAGATGAAGAGAATAATGATATAAGCAATATACGTGTCTTGAACTCTCAAGCTCATAGCAATAGATAGTAACTCATTCGGCTTCCATAACCCCAACTAAGAGATTTAGTTACCCATGAATGCGAAGGATATCACGTTTTGCATGGTGAATGGCGTGAATAGTAGGTGTTTGGCGTGTGGTTTTGGTGATTCCGTAGCAAGTAACGTTTCTCTTGTTGTGGAATTTAAGAGTAGAAGAATGAAGAATTAAGAATGTATTGTAGGAAGATGTCTTAAGTTAAGAGTTAATTGAATTGTAAGAATGTATTTCTTGAATGAAGGGAGGAGTTGCCTCCACTAAGGGAGGACTTGATTAAAATCTCTAGCATGATAGGGTATTTATAATACTCCTATCCTACTCCTACTATGCTAATGAAATAAATAACCAAATCCTACTAAACTAATGAAATACATAACCCAATTGTACTAGGTTAATGTATCATTGTCAAAATCCAGCTTTGTGTCTGTAAGTCCCCAAAGTCTTCAGAAATGCTGTTTTAGTCCTGGACAGATTTTCCATGCAGTCCCCAAAGTATTCAGAAATGTTGTTTTAGCCCGGGACAGATTTTCCATGCAGCAGATTTGGTCCTTTAGGCGTCCAGCTCCTTTCTACTTCGTTTGTGAGCTTTCTTTTGCGTCAAGTAAGCCATAAAATGCTGTATTTTGCATCATTTATACCTGAAACTTTCCTAATCATGTTTGTTAGCTCATTTACAGGAAAAAGGACTAAAAGTGCATGAAATAGATAATTAGTTCTCAAAACTAGGTTAAAATATGGGCAAAATATATTGATATAGGCGCGTAATTTCGCCTATCATCAGTCTCGCGCCGTCGTTGTCGCTCGCTCGGCTTCAGTTTCGGCTTCGGCAAGTGATCAATGAGATTAATTTTCCGGACAATTTATTTGAAACTTGGGAAAAATCTAGTCCGAAAATCCAAGGAAAACGCAACAATTTTTTCCTCCATTAACAAGCATGCAGAAACGCTGAAAGTTGCTCGGAAGGGACACAATTTTTCGAGTAAAAGACACTGTTTCGGGAAAAGGGATGACTGTTTGGATGGTTATGACTGTTCGGAAAAGTCAAACTATTTCGAATGGACAAACATAACTATTCAGAAAAGATACACCTTTTCGATGAACCATTGCCTCCTTTCTGAAGGGGCACTTCATGGCTATATAGACCTGCATTTTCCACAGGTTTAGTACAAAATTTTTTTGGATTACAAACACTTCTTGTCTTCTAAAAACTCTATGTGATCATTGTCAATTTTCTGCTGAATACCTCTCAATATTGAGAGTTTGTCATTAAATAGAAAATATTCAATGATTACATCCCTAAAGATTCGTCTTCCTATCCTTAAAGATCAGCTTTTCTATCCCTCTAAATTCGCTATTCTATCCCACCAAATCTGCTCTTACTAAAGTCACTATTATTCTCTTTAACTACTAAGTCAAATCTATGTAATTACACTAATATACAACAATATATGATTACATGAATACACAATATTACATCATGCTAACATCTCCCCTCAAATTGATATTGGTAGATCAAGAAGCATCAATTTGCCGACGAGAAACTGATGTCGTTGTCGTGCCATTGATTTTGTAAATGCATCAGCTATTTGAAGATCACTGGACACGTGCGGAAGAGTAATGACACCTTTATCTACAACTTCTCGTATATAATGACAGTCTACTTCGATGTGTTTGGTTCGCTCATGATAAACCAGATTAGTAGCAATCTGAATAACACTTGTATTGTCAGCATGGAGAGGAGTATGATTAGATTGAGGAAATCCAATCTCAGCAAGTAGTCCACGAAGCCACACAATCTCGGAGCAAGCAGTAGACATTGCTCGATATTCAGCCTTTGTTGAAGATTTTGACACGCGGTCTTGCTTCTTACTCCTCCAAGATATCAAAGACTCTCCAAGAAACATGCACCAACTAGTAACCGAACGACGAGTGTCAGAACATCCTGCCCAATTAGAATCACTAAAAGCATTAAGACGAATAAGCAAACCACTAGGAAAGAATAATCCATGATTAGATGTTCCTCGGAGGTATCGAATGATGCGACGGACAGCCACCAAATGAAGATGACGGGGAGCTTGCATGAACTGACTAACTTGTTGAACTGCAAAAGAGATATCAGGCCTGGTAATAGTAAGGTAATTTAAGCTCCCAACTAATTGCCGAAATATAGTTGGATCAGGAAGAAGATCGCCTTCGTTCAAGCAATACTTTACATTCAATTCTAATGGAGTATCCACAGAGGAGGAATCCTGAAGACCTGCCAAAGAAATCAAATCTTGGGTATATTTGTGTTGATTTAGAAACACACCGGATGAATCACGATGAACTTCCAAACCCAAGAAATATGTAAGAGTACCAAAATCTTTCATATGAAAAGAATCCTTAAGTTGCTGTTGCAGGCTAGTGATTAGTGAAGAATCAGTTCCTGTAATAATAATATCATCGACATATACCAAAAGAAGAACACAACTTGTGGATGTTTTCCGAAGAAACAAAGATGAGTCATAGTTGCTCTGCTCAAAAGAGAATCGTAGCAAAGTAGATCGAAATTTGTCAAACCAAGCTCTGGGAGCTTGTTTTAATCCATACAAAGACCGCTTCAACTTGCATACATCTGATGAAGGCAATGAGAACAAACCTGGTGGAGGTTTCATATAAATATCCTCTTTGAGATCACCATGAAGAAAAACATTTTTGACATCCATTTGATGAAGAGTCCAGTTTTGTGAAGCAGTAATGACAACAATAGTTCTCACCATCGTCATTTTTGCTATCGGTGCAAAAGTCTCTTCATAGTTCACACCATACTCCTGCTTGTTACCAAGAACAACCAACCGAGCTTTGTATCGATCAAGAGTTCTCTTAGAATGAAATTTAATTGAATAAACCCATTTACATCCAATTGGATGGACATTTGAAGGACATGAAGTTCTTCCTCCATTGCTTTCTGCCAACATTCATGCTTAGAAGCTTGTGAGTAATAAGTTGGAACAGAAATGGTGGATAAAGTAGATGAAAAGTCATACCAATTAGGAGTACGAGATACTCTCGTAGATCGTCGTCGTAGATCGTCGAGTGGGCTTAAGAGGAGCAGGCCTTGAAGAATTCTCAGATTCTAGTTGTGGTGCAGTTTCAGGTGGCGGATCAATATCAGGAGGGGTAAAGTTGGCCGCCGATGTTTGTACACAAATCCGGGTTTGAACCTCTTAGAAGAAGATGACAAATCTTCAAAAGTAGGAAGAAGAAGAGAAGCAGGAGATGACTCAACATGAGTAGGAAAAAAATACTGATTCTTAAAGAAAACAACATTTCTAGAAACATGAAATTTATTAGAACATGGATCATAATAGAGAAAACCTTTCTGTGAAGTACTATAACCCATAAAAACACAATTAGTAGACTGAACAGGAAGTTTATGACGCTAAGAAGGAGGAAGATGCACAAAACAAATACAACCAAATGTATGAAAGTTATCATAGCTTGGATTTTTGCGATAAAGACGAAAATATGGAGACTCAAGATTTAACACTTTAGATGGCAACCTGTTAATTAAATACAACAGTAGACAAAGCTTCAACCCAATATTTAGATGGGACAGAGGACTCAATCAATAAAGTACGAGTGACATCTAAAATATGACGATTTTTACGCTCAGCGACCCCATTTTGTTGTGGTGTATATGGGCAAGAGCGTTGTGAGACAATTCCTTTGTCAAGCAAAAAATTTTTGAATTCATTTGACATATATTCTCCACCAGAATCAGATCTTAATAATTTGATACAAGTAGAAAATTGAGTCTCAATGTAAGCCAAAAATATCTTGAACATGGAAAATACTTCAGATTTGGTACGAAGAAAATACACCCACGTAAATCGACTATAATCATCTATGAATGTCACAAAGTACTTGAACTGAGCATGAGAAACAATTAGTGAAATACCCCAAACATCACTATGAACAACATCAAAACACTTTGTAGCACGACTACCCAAATTAGGAAAATGAAGAATTTTACTTTTGCCTAATTTACAAGTAGAACAATCAAATGAAGTAGGGAAAAATTGATTTTTACTTCCTAATAAACCAGAATTTGATAAATGAGACAACACAACAGAATTTGGATGTCCTAGACGCTTATGCCAAAGCTCTGTCTTATTAGCCGTAGAAGTACAAGGAAAAGATATAACAGGAGGAATGGAAAATTGTATAGGAAACAATCTTCCAACTTTAGGCCCCTTCGCGATTATCATCCCCGACACCTGATCCTGCACAAGACAACCATTACGAGAAAAATTTACATCACAATTGTCATTAACCAATTGTCCAACTGAAATAAGACTAGTTGAGAGCTTCGGTGAAACAAAAACATTCTTGAAAGTTGGAGCAATATCCCCAACCTTGGTAATGGGTAAATTACTACCATTAGCAACCTGTATTTGTGATGAACCTTGATACTTACGAACATTTTTTAGCATGCTTGTTGAGTTGGTCATATGATTGGAAGCACCAGAATCAACAATCCAAAAATTAGATTTAACATCAATACCTTGTAATCCCAATGCTGAAAAGGCTGATATGTTCATTTGTTGTACCATTTCAGGAGTAAGAACTTGTCCTGAAGGTCCTGAAGATGAGTTCTCAAGAGTGGAACCATTTATTGCTGCATGAAAATTATTTACCTTACGATTCTAAAAGCCTGTGGGACACTCTTTGATAATGTGTCCTTGTTGTTTACAATAATTACAGAACTTCTTGCCACAATTTCTAGCAATATGGCCATATTCCTTGCAATTGTAGCATTGAGTTCTATTCATACCCCTGCTCATACCTTTACCTTGAGCAACAAATGCAACAACGACATCATTTCCTCTTATGAAAGTATTTTGTGTGACATAACGCTGCTCTTCACGAAGCAATTTCCTAAAACAAACATCCAGGGAGGGAGACGGGTCACGATTCATCAAGTTAGAGCGAACACTCTCAAACTCAGAGCGTAACTTCATAAAAAATCGATCTCGTTGCTCATGAACTTGCTGAATTACAGAGAGAGAATTGGAAGGTATTTTGGCATAAACAATATCTGTAAATTCAGCTCATAAGTTCTGAAATCCAGAATAATAATCCTGAATAGAATAACCTTCTTGAGAGTAATTAGCAATTTCATACTCTAAGTGAAAGCGTCGGGCACTATTATCTTGGTTGTAAACCTTTTATAAATAATCCCACATGGCCTTAGCTATTTTGTAAGACCTGAGATTAGAAACAATAAAAGGGTCAATTGACCCTAAAAGTCATGTCATCACCCGAGCATCTTTAATCTTCCATTCACCTAACTTTGTAGGATCAGTAAGAGCAGGATCAGCTCCATCTATATGGCCCCATAGTTCTTTTCTGGAGACAAATAACTGAAAGTGAAACTCTAATGACGAAAAATTCTTTCCAGTGAAACGAACACTGAATGATTCAAACTGATATGAACTCATAATTATGAAAACTTGAAACACTAACTCAAAAAAAAACAACCAAAATGACCAAGATCAAAGTCCTAGGTGTTAATTGTCGAGGAACAATCAACAAAAATTGAAATTTTCAAAATAAATTTTGAAAGAAACCACAAATGAACTCTATGAAACAAGATAGCCAAGAAAAGGCTCTGATACCATGTCAATTTTCTGCTGAATACCTCTCAATATTGAGAGTCTTGTCATTAAATAGAAAATATTCAATGATTACATCCCTAAAGATCCGTCTTCCTATCCCTAAAGATCAGCTCTTCTATCCTTCTAAATCCGCTATTCTATCCCGCCAAATTTGCTCTTACTAAAGTCACTATTATTCTCTTTAACTACTAAATCAAATCTATGTAATTACACTAATATACAACAATATATGATTACATTAATATACAGTATTTACATCATGCTAACAATCATCTCCCATTCAGTGAGTTCGTAGAATTCGATAGTTTGAGGTACCGCTATTGTCGGATTGTAAGCCATTTTATCTTGGGAGGAAAATTCCGCAACCTCGGGTACTTGAGAGGAATTATTTCCGTAAGAACACTCCGTAAATTCGGAGGACTTGGCTTCTGTTTCATTTATTTCTCAAGTATAACACACTTTTTTGATAGTTTGTATTGAACTTGTGTTGAAGGTGTTGAAAAAGTTCATAAGTCTTCTTGAAAAAGTATTGAACTTGTGTTGAAGTTTAGTGTATAAACATACAGATTTTGTGTACCAGATACAATAATCTTAAGGAAATAAATCGTAATCTGTATTGTTTGGTTTCTGGAGATTAAAGCTTTACGCTTTCTACTCCGTTTGAACTTAACAAGTGATTTGATGACATAAAAACTTCATCACAAGTTAAAGGTCATTTGGTTAACGATTGAAAGTCATATAAACTTCATCGTTAAACTAGAAACAAGGGGTGTTTAAAGTTGCTACAACTTTATAAGGAGTATTTCGATATACTAAAGTTGATTGTCTTTTTGTGATAGGAAAATGACTATTGACAGTCATGTGAATGATGCTGGGACGAGTGTGGCAGCAACAAATGTTGCCACAACGAGTTGTACGAGTGCTCCGCAGCCAATGGCACTAGCGGAGAAACCCGAAAAATTCGCGGGTGTTGATTTTAAAAGGTGGAAACAGAAGATGTTCTTCTACCTTACAACCTTGTGTCTTTAAAGATTTACATCTGAAGAAGCTCCAGAACTGCCCGAAAAAACTTCGGACCAGGAGCGATTTGTCGTTATAGAGGCATGGAAATATTCTGATTTCCTATGCAGGAATTACATTCTAAGCGATCTCTAAGATGACCTATACAACGTGTATAGTGGAATGAAGATGTCAAAAGAGTTGTGGAGTACGTTGGAAAGAAAATACAAGACTGAGGATGCTGGAACCAAGAAGTTCTTTGATGCAAGATTTCTTTGAGTATAAAATGATTGACAACAAGTCTGTTGTTTCTCCAGTACAGGAACTGCAAGTTATCATCCATGATCTCCTTGCGGAAAGTTTGGTTGTGAACGAGGCGTTTCAAGTCACGACAATAATAGAGAAGTTGTCACCTTGTGGAAGGACTTCAAGAACTACTTGAAACATAAACAAAAGGAGATGACAGTTGAAGATCTCATAGTAAGGCTGCGCATTAAAGAAGACAATAAAGTCGTAAAAAAAGGAGGTTGAAAGGAAATTCTGCAATGAGTGGAGCAAACATTATAGAAAACGACCACAACAACTCGAAAAAGTAGAAGAAAGCTGGACAAGAAAACAATCAACCTAAGAAAAAATTCAAGGAAAAATGGTTTAATTGTGGCAAGACTGGTTACAAGTCAACAAATTGTCGTGACCCAAAAAAAGGCAAAAAGAAGGACCAAGCAAATATGTTTGAATCCAAGAACGAAATGGACGATCTGTGTGTCATGCTGTCTGAATGTAACTTGGTGGGAAATCCTCGAGAATGGTGGATGGATTCTGGTTCCACTCGCCACATTTGTGCAAATAAAGAGTTGTTTGCTGCATTTGCTCTGGCTCAAGGCGAAGAGAAGATCTATTTGGCAAACTTCGCAACTACAAAAGTTGAAGGAACAGGAAAAGTCTGTTTGAAAATGACATCAGGGAACGTGTTGACTCTTAACAATGTCCTGTATGTACTAGAGTTAAGGAAGAACTTTATTTCTGTATCACTTAATAAAAACGGATTCAAATGTATTTGTTTCCGGAAAAATTGTACTTAGTAAAGGAGAAGTGTACGTAGGAAAAGGCTACCTCACCGAGGGCCTATTTAAGATAAATGTAATGAATGTTGCTTGCTTGAGTTTAATGATTTGTGGCATAAACGATTAGGACATGTCAATTACAAAACATTGTGAAAATTGATGAACTTAGAAGTTTTGCCAAACTTTGAGTGCAATAAATCAAATATCAAACGTATGTGGAATCTAACAATGTCCTGTATGTACTGGAGTTAAGGAAGAACTTGATTTCTGTATCACTTCTTAATAAAAACGGATTGAAATGTATTTGTTTCCGAAAAAATTGTACTTAGTAAAGGAGAAGTGTACGTAGGAAAAGGCTACCTCACTGAGGGCCTATGTAAGATGAATGTAATGAATGTTGCTTGCTTGAGTCTAATGATTTGTGGCATAAACGATTAGGACATGTCACTTAAAAAACATTGTGAAAATTGATTAACTTAGAAGTTTTGTCAAACTTTGAGTGCAATAAATCAAAATATCAAACGTATGTGGAATCAAAGTATGCTAAGCATCCGTATAAGTCCGTTGAAAGGAATTCCAATCCCTTAGACTTGATCCACATGGACATTTATGATATGAAGTCAACACCATCTCATGGTAGGAAAAAGTATTTTATAACTTTTATTGACGATTGCACTAGGTACTGTTATGTCTATTTGCTCAATAATAAGGATGAAGCAATAAATGCGTTTAGACAATATAAAACAGAAGTTGAAAATCAGTTAGAGAAAAAGATCCAAACGATAAGAAGTGATAGGGGTGGAGAATATGAATCTCCCTTTGCGGAAATATGTGTAGAGAATGGAATTGTCCATCAAACTGCGGCCCCGTATTCATCTCAATTTAAGAATTGCGGAAAGAAAAAACCGAACCTTAAAGGAAATGATGAATGTCTTACTAATAAGTTCAGGTTTACCGCAAAATTTGTGGGGGAAGCTATCCTTATAGCTAACCGAATACTCAATAGAGTGCCCTATAGTAAGACACTATCAATTCTATATGAAAAATGGAAAGGAAGAAAACCCAACTTAAAATATTTCAAAGTGTAGGGGTGTCTAGCAAAAGTCCAAGTTCCTATGCCTAAAAGGGTGAAAATAGGACCTAAGATAGTGGACTGCGTGTTCATAGGATATTCTAAAAGTAGTAAAGAATGACGATTTTTGGTTCATAAATTCGAACATCCGGATATCATTGAAATTATGGTAATCGAATCAGATAATGCTGAATTCTTTGAACATATTTATCCGTATAAAACTAGACATGCACAGCCTAGTGGAGGGTTTAAACGACCTCGAGATGAACCAAGTGAGGATGTACATAATGATGGACGTACAAATCAAAGAACTTCAACTTTATCTGGATCAGATTTTGTAACATTTTTCTTAGAAAATGAGTCTCAAACATTTAAAGAAGTGATGTCGTCTTCAGACTCATCCATTTGGAAAAAGGCAGTCAATAGTAAGATTGATTCAATCTTAAGCAGTCATATGTGGGAGTTGGTTGATCTTCCTTTAGGAAATAAACCTTTAAGTTCTAAATGGATCTTCAAAAGGAAAATAAAAGCGGATGATACTATTGACAAATATAAGACAAGACTTGTAGTAAAAGGCTTCAAATAGAAGTAAGGCCTTGATTACTTTGATACATACTTGTCAATAACAAGGATAACATCAATTTGGATGTTAATTGCCTTGGTGGCGGTATATGATCTTGAAATCTATCAAATGGATGTGAAAACAACATTCCTAAATGTAGAATTGGAGGGATAAATTTACATGGAACAACCTGAGGGTTTTGTGGTTCCTGGTAAAGAAAAGAAGGTGTGAAAACTAGTTAAGTAACTCCATGAACTAAAACAAGCACCTAAACAGTGGCATGCGAAGTTTGACCAAACCATGTTGGCAAATGGATTCAAGATAAATGAATGTACTAAGGAGTCGTTTGGTAGAGTGTATTGGAAAGTTAATGCATGCATTAGTTTAATGTGTATTAGTAGTACCTTGTTTAGTATATTTTTTTACCCTATGTATAACTAATGCTTGCATTAGTTATTCACTCTATTGTGTATTGAGGTGTGTATTACTAATACCTCAAAATCCATTACATTAGTAGTGCAATGGATCTAATGCATGCATTAACATGCTTAAAGACATTATTATCCCTCAAAAAAAAAATTCGCATCCTTTTCAACATATATATTGAGGGTATTATGTAAAAAATTTTTTTTTTAGAAATTATATAATTTATGTTATTTTTAATACATCGAACTGAACAATGCATAAGAAAAATACAAGCATAACTAATGCAAGTATAACTAACACCACCATTTCCAATACAAGCATTACTAATACACTATATTTTACATTATTCTTATACACTCTACCAAACGACCCTTAAATGTGTTTACATTAAAGACACTCCAAATCACAAGGCCATTGTTTGTTTGTATGTGGATGATATGTTGATCATCAGTAGAGACATTTCATTTCTAACATAAATGCTACGAAATGAATACTTGAAAGCAAGTTTGATATGAAAGACGTTAGAGTTGCAGATGTGATCTTAGGAATGAGAATCTATAGAACTCCATAAGGGTTGACATTTTTACAGTCTCATTACATCAAAAAGGTGCTTGACAAATTCAAGTATTTGGAATTTGGTATTGCCAAGACTCCATTGGATGTGAGCTTTGCACTTCAAAAGAATGAGGGTGAAAGTGACTCACAGTTGGAATACGCAAAAGTGTTGGGATGTTTAATGTGTATCATGAATTGTACACGGCCAGACATAGCATGTGTTATTAGTAAGTTGAGTCGGTACATGAGTAATCCTAATAAAACTCATTGGATGGCAATGAAAAGAGTTTTGAGGTATCTTAAATACACTCAAGATTATGCTTTGCATTATAGTAAATATCGCGCGGTAATTGAAGGATATAGTGATGCAAATTGGATCACTGAATCAAATGAACTAAAATCCACGAGTGGATATGTATTTACTATAGGTGGAGGAGCAGTCTCTTGGAAATCGTCCAAACAAATATATATTGCTCGCTCTACAATGGAATCAGAATTTATCGCATTAGATAAAGCCGGTGAAGAAGCAGAATGACTCTAGAATTTCTTGCAAGATATTACTTATTGGCCCAAATCATTGGCACTAGTATGTATAGACTGTGATAGTCAAGCAACAATAGGTAGGGCAGGGAGCATGATGTACAAAGGTAAATCTCGTCACATAAGACGGAGACATAATACCATTAGAGAACTTCTCTCTAGTGGAATTATCACTGTTGACTATGTGAAGTCAAAGGGTAATGTGTTGGATCCACTTATAAAAGGCCTATGTACAGGGAGTTGAGAGAACATCCAAGGGAATGGGTTTACGGCCTAGCATAAGTCAGCATGACAATAACTCTACCTAGTAGACTGGAGATCCCAAGAGCTAGGTTTAAAAAGATCAAACAAAGTTGTGTTTGACAGGTTCAACATTGATAATATACCCAATCATTCTCATGATGTAAACAATGTTTAGTAAACAAGGATAAGACTTATGATGTGAAGTCTTTTAATGATTATCTAAATTTGGCAGATTTGACCAAATAATTTAATCTATAGGATTGAACGTTTAGAAATCACCTATGTGAGGGCGAAGTGGAAGCCGCTTCAAGGAGAATGTTAGTATAGGCTTATTCTATAAGCTCTCATGAAATCGAGACGTGTTCATGACTGAAACGAACAAAACGGTGAGAACCATAGACGGTAAAAGATTGGTTGTGTGACATGTGTTGTCTAGGTGTATATTAAAGCTCCACAGTTCAAAGATATAAAATCTATCGATTGACCAAGTGCATCCGATGCATGTTCACTACGGAAAGTTCAAAGGGAAACCCACTTATCCAGATGCAATCAGTCTTTGCTTGATGATTACATACTTGTCCGTAAAGTTTTACAAAGAGTAGTCATTCCCCATTCATGTGGGGGATTGTTGGGTTCAAGTTAAAAGTGTGAATGAAAAATGGAAGGAATTAGTGAAGGAAAAAATGAGATCACACTTAAAAAGATAAGTGTACTCAAAATAAAGAAACTTTACTAATTCTCTCACATTAGTGGGAGAAATAAACTTTCATGTGTTCTTATTAAGAAACACATCTCCACATGGATAGTGAGGCAAGAACAAAGAGGTGCCTTGTGCTGTCATCGCTCGCTCGGCTTCGGCTTCGGATTTGAAAAATGATCGATCGATGAGATTAATTTTTTGGACAAAATTTATTTGAAACTTGGAAAAAATCTCGAAAATCCAAATAAAAACGCAACAATTTGGATGGTTGTGACTGTTCGGAAAAGACACACTGTTTGGAATGGACAGACATGACTATTTAGAAAAGATACATCTTTTCGATGAACCATTGCCTCCTTTCCGAAGGGACACTTCATGGCTATATAAACCCGCATTTTTCAAAGATTTAGTACAAAAAAAATTTCTAGATTACAAACACTTGTTGTCTTCTAAAAACTCTGTGTGATCATCTCCCGTCAGTGAGTTCGAAGAATTCGATAGTTTGAGGTATCTCTACTGTTGGATTGTAAGCCATTTTATCCTGGGAGGAAAATTCCGCAACCTCGGATACTTGAGGGGAATTATTTCCTTAAGGACACTCTGTGAATTCGGAGGACTTGACTTTATTTTTGTTTCATTTATTTCTTAAGTATAACACACTTCTTTGATACTTCGTATTGAACTTGTGTTGAAGGTGTTGAAAGACTTCATAAGTGTTCTTGAAAAAGTCTTGAACTTGTGTTGAAGTTTAGTGTATAAATATACAGATTTGTGTACCCGATACAACAAAGTTATTAAGGCAAACTGATCATCCACTGATGACAATCTTAATGAAGTGTGTGATCATCTCATCTAAATGCTTAAGCAGTTAGAGAGCACACATTTGAAGTTATATTATGCTTCGACAGATCTCACTAACAATATTTTGCAGGCAAGATCATTGATTCGCAAAGGAGATGTCATAAGTATCATGGATCCTGCACTAGTAGGGCATGTCAAAGTAGAGTCAGTATGGAGAATAGCGGAAGTTGCAATACAATGTGTGGAAAGGCATGGTACATCCAGGCCAAGAATGCATGAAATTCTATCAGCCATACAGGACGCAATCAAGATCGAAAAGGGGATTGATAAATTGTCTTCATCAGGAAGTTCAAAGGCACAATCTTCCAGAAAGACACTCTTAACAAGTTTCCTGGACGTAGAAAGCCCTGATATATCCAATAACTCACTTACCCCGTCTGCTAGGTGAACAAGTAATCAACAAGATTTACCATTGTCAATCACTAGTGTTTAAACTTCATGGTTTATGTCCTTTCTTAACGTCCTGTTTTTTTTTTGGATGTACATTAGTACATAGTGAGTATATTATTTTAACTGTACATTAACACAGACTAATGTAGGACTTGACACGCTGACAAGTATTCATATTTTGGGTGTGTAGACATCGAATTTTCGTGGACTCTACCAGAAGAATTCAATTTTTGCTAGAGTTCTTATACTATATCCTAAATTTAGCTTGGTAAACTTAGCTTGGTTCTGCTCTACTCTAAACCTTAAATTGCTCTTATATAAATGCGCAAATATTCGCTGAAAAATGCACCTCCAATATCTCACAAAATTAATGAGATATTTATAAAGAGATCAAATATTTCGAATATCTCTTAATAATTTCATAAACTCATGGAATATCACATAACATCCTCTCTTCTTGATAATCAAGAAGAGCTGCATACCCTCTTTTCATGAAAATCAAATCCAAATATTTCTACGTTCGAGAAATACGTCACAAACAACTCTTGAATTACAGGGAAAATTCATATCCAAATCTTCCTACATTTGAGAAATACGCCAGTAACGATCCTCAAATTACGGAGAAAATTCATATCCAAATCTTTTTACATTCGATAAATACACTACTAACTGCCCTCGAATTACGGATAAAAGCAAGAGTGAAGAATCAAGAGAGGAACAGAATTGTACTCATATTGTTTATCAATAAAATTCTTGTTTTCTCATAATTTATTTGTGATTGCAATTTATTTCTGTCACTGTAAAATTTGCTGCAAACAAATTGGCACGACCAAATCTGTCCTTCATCTCTTCTCATAAATCATATATGCAAATCTATAGTCACAAATCATATATGCAAACCTGTAGCAGCAAGACCGTGAATATGGAAGCTCTATGGGTACTTCAAGACTTGAATTTCATCAAGTCTACATTCCAACAAGCTGGGGACATTTATAGACATCAAAATTTTTAGAATTCTACAAGAAAAAATCATTTTTTGTTAGAGTTATTGGATGCTACTATACTCTGGTGGTTACTCTACTCTAAATCTTAAATTGCCCCTTATGTAAATGGGCAAATATTTCCTGAAAAATGCATCTCCAATATCCCACAAAATCATGGGATAATTAATAAAGAGATCATCCTACATTCCAAAAATATAATACTAATGACACTCGAATTACGAAGAAAATTAAGAGAGAAGAATTGTACCCACATGTTTATCGGTAAAAGTTCTTGTTTGTTCATAGTTTTATTTGAGGTTGAAGTTTATTTTTCACAAATTAAATTATGTTGCAAACAGGGTGCAATAGTCAATACATTATGTCTCAACTCAGAACCTATAGTCTCTAAATTTTGGATCTGCGATTGTGATTCATATAGCTCTAGATTGCATGTATAATGACCATTAGCTTGCATGGAAATAGCATCATTGAACTATGTTCAATTTTCCATCTCTACTTCTTAAAGATTTGTGATACCATTTATCATATTGAATTTCTTGTGTTCTAAAAAGTAATTGCCTACTGCAGACGATAGGTAGTGGAATTTCATAATTGGCACAAGATTACAGCTTTTTACAGCCATTTTCACTCACTTAACCAACACAAGCATTTTGCAACCACTCTCATACAAACGCGCGAAAAGAAACCAGCACTCTGTTCGTCACCCTTCTGATTTCTCTCTCTCAGATTTCACAGCTCTTGCGGCTTCCTTAACTTCTCTCTGTTTCTTTTGTTGGTGTTTGTCCTACCATATTTGGGTTTTCCTTTAGTACCATAATTAGGTTTTCCTTTTGGGAAAAGGAAAATATATTCTCCACATTTGGCTAATTCTTATTCTCGTACGAAAATGTTATAAACTCTATAAATAGAGACTCCTTTTTTCTAATTTTGTAGTATCCACAATGTAGTCCTAGGGGTTTGAGAGTTTCGTTTGGGGAGAGACTTTGTGAGACACAAGTGATCCTCTTTTATTCTGAGTGAATTGTGTGAGGTTGTCTGTCTTGACAGTTTGTACTCTCTTTTATATAGTGAATTGCTCATCTTCTTTTGTGGATGTAGGTCGACTTACTGAACTATGTTAAATTATTGTGTCTCTTTTGGTGAATTTCTCCTTTATCTTCTTATGTGGCGTCTTTCGAGGTTTGCTTTGCTAGCTTCCGTATGACACCTGATTATTTCGGTACTAACACTTTTTCCTTACACCACAAGCTTTCTTCTTCTTTTAAGTGTCTTTGATTGATCCTCCAACGCCTATACTCTTTTATTTGGTGAATAGTTCTAAAAATTTATGAATTGTTGAGTTATTTTTGTAATGTACAAAATAAATGAATGTTCATTCTTCAAAATATATTTTCTCAATTTTACTCTTTTTCATAAGTACCTCACATTTTTTAGGACAATACAACAACAACAAAACCCAGTGTATTCCCACCTAATGGGGTCTGGGGGGTAAAATGTACGCAGTCCATACCTCTACCTCTGAAGAAGTAGAAAGACTGTTTCCGATAGACCCCCGACTCAAGACACGAGACACTACACAAATATAAAGTAACGCACAGAACAGGATTTCATAATTTAAGAATATTAAAAGGATAATAATGAAAAGTAACCTACCAATATGTTCAAAATTTTTTTTTTTCTTAAAAGGTGCATCCCAACAATTTATTTATTTTGGATCAGGGGAGCACTTCTTTTAGTAGGTGCGGTTGGAATTTATTGGTAATATCTGACATTACTAAAAAGTTTACTATTTCCCCACTAAAAAATTTGTGGTGGTTATTAATTTTCATAGATATTTTGATTAAATTAGTGGGGGAAAAATAGTGTAGTGTTTTCATACAAAAAAAAATAAAAATTAGAAAGCTTTCCACTGATTTTGATAAGAATTTTGTTCTCCGCCATGAGTTTTTAAGTGAATTTGTTCGATAGGGAAATAGGTGAAAAATTAATTTTTTCATTGATTCGCTGTGGGAGAATCTCTATTTCATTTTTTTTTAGTTTCCCATTTCATGTCCGATAGTTGCATTAGAGTTCGACTAATTTAAATTTATGCCATGTAGGTTCCTATTCGGGGGAAGATGTTCCTTATCAAAGATTTTTCATACTCAAAATTCAAATCCAAGACCTCTGATTAATCTGTATTTCTAGTAGTATGGAAGGCTGTTGGAGTTAAGGTGTAGGTGTGAATACAAAATGAAGGAACATGCTAAGTTTTAAATAGGAACTTTCTCCCTCATTGGGTGAAAAGGGAGACCGGTGTGCTTAGAAGCATTTGTTCTAGCTATAAAGAGTTGAGAAGAAAACTCTTGTTGCGTCATAGTGGTCGGTATTTGAATTTGGATTTGGTTATGTGATTGACTGATAAGTTTCTTGGAGCAGATTTATGTGGTGTTATTTTTGCACAAAATTTAATTTAATTTTCATGGAATAAATTTCAACGAAATTTTGGAAAGGACATGATCCTTTCGAACATAGAGGTTTACTCTCGATTTCTACATCAATTCTCAAAATTTCTTCTTCACATTTTCACACAAACAAATATGTCTTTGTTTGATTTGTTACTGCTTGAAGATTGAGGTACCCTTATATCAATAATAGGTATTTTTGTTTTATCATAAGCAAAAATAATTCAAAATGGTGATAATGAGGAGATTGAATTCTTTAAGAACACACAGCCGGCCCAAGGCTAAAGCTGCTCAAGCGGCCACTTTAGGCTCAAAATAATTGGGGGCCCTGATTTTTAGGTAATTATGTAGTGGACTTTCAAGTTACCGTGGTCCGTGTGGTATAGATTATTTTTCATTTTAAAAAATAGAGTATTTTAAGGTAAAAGCGTACAAATATTATTCCAATGAAAAAAGGTGAGAATATAAATAAGTATCTTGTTTGATGTGACAGTTTGTGCTATTAATGTAATGTAAAAAGATCGACGGTGTGTTTGGTACGAAAGAAAATATTTTTTAATTTTCTGATGTTTGATTAGTTTAAAGGTTTTGAAAAATATTTTTCAAATCAACTTATTTTTCTCTTTAAAAAGTAAGGAAAACATTTTTTAAAACCCTCTTTCGACTTCACTCATAAATTGAAATATTCATATAACTCTCAAAATCATCCACTCCTACTAAGACCCCCAATCCCACCCCCTACAACCCTCATCCAAAAAAAAAAAAAAATATTTTAATTTTTTTTCTTACCTCATTCCCTGCCTAAAACTCAAACCCATATCTCCCCTCCCCCCCCCCCCAAAAAAAAAATATTTAATGTTTTTCAAAAGAATTAAAACTTTTTCTTAAATCACCCCACCCCTACTAACCCCCTCTCCTCCCCTCCCCCTCAAAAAAAAATTATTTTGTTTAAATTTATTTTTTGAAAAAATTTAAATTTTTCCTTACCCCCCCCCCCCCCAACTTTCCTACCTCGACCCCCACCGCTACCACCCCCATTCAAAAAACTATTTCAATTTTTTTCTTATCTCATCCCCTAACCGAAAACTCAAACTCCTACTCTCTTCAAAAACAATTTTTTTTTTTTTAGAAAAATTCAAACTTTTTTTCCCTCCGTTACGTGACCCCACCCCTACCAACTTCTCCCCCCCCTCCCCCCCCCCCCCCCTAAAGAATTTTTTTTTTCTTGTCCCACCTTTTTTTGTTAAATACTCCTGGGTGACCGATAGCGAAGTAGTACTGTGAGGGTTATTTTTTAAAAAATAAAAATTTCTTGTTACCCCACCCTTACTATCTATTTTGACTACCTCAATCCCCACCTACCAATCCCTTTCCTTCAAAAAGTCTTGAATTTTTTTTAAAAAATTCAAAACTTTTTTTCTTGTCCCACCTTTCTTATCCTATTCGTTTCCATTGGTTTTGTTAAATATATATAAATACTTTTAGAAAATATATACTTACCCAATTCGCATAACAAATACAAGAATATACGTAAGAAACAACTTATTTTCTAGAAAATGTTTTTCCTCCTTTATATCGAACACATCCTAAAAAAAGTATTTTTTAGTGTCAAACACTATTTTTCTAAAATATATTTTTACTCTTTATCTAAACACTAAAATGTACTTTTTAAAAAATATTTTTTCATTCACCAATAAAAAATTAAAAATATTTTTTATTCACCAATCAAATATAAAAAAATAAATAAAAAACCAACTTATTTTTCAGAAAAACATTTTCTAGGAAAATGTTTTCGTCGTATCAAACACACCCTGAATGTGAAGATCTTTTGCTTTTAAACTCAGTTACTTGTTTAAAAATTCAAGGCCTCTTTTTTATTTTTTCTCACATGTGTTGCAACTCAATTTTTATTTTCTTTCTCCCTTTCTTTAATTTTTCTGAGTTCAAATATTCCTCAAGCTATAGTTTATAAAAGAAGTATGATGTTCAGTATAATACAAAATTGAATAATGCGATTCGAGTTCTGGGTATAGAAAAATTCTTGGTAGGGAGCGCTACTCCCAAATGAACTCCTACTCGACGCGAATTCAAATTAGTAGGGATTCAATGCGGATACGGAACACCAAGTGGGAAACCAAAAAAATCAAGGTAACATTTGTTATTCTTCGATATTTTCTCATGTTTCAAGTATAACAACAGTTATACTGAAACGCCAAAATAAAATATTTTGATATGGTGTTTTCAACCTCCTCAATCTAAACTATTTTTTCTTCAAAATTTTGTTATTTTAGGTATTTTTATTTTTATAGGTGCATTTTGTTTTATTATTATTTGTTAGAATTTATATACTTCATGATTGGTTAAATTTTTAATTGAAAGAAAATTATGAAGAACCGACTATAAAAGAATTAGCACACAAAATAACAAAATAAACTTAAAATGAATTTTATTTGAATTTTCTGCTAAAAAAATTTAAGGCCTCAAATTAATTTTTGAGTTTAAGTCACAAACTTTCTTGAGCCGTCCTGAACACAATTAATTATGTGGTCTCAAATATTTTATTTGATGTTTCTAGTTTCTGTGTTCACTTCATCAAAAATTGTTTATTTTTTTGAATGGAGGAAATAACAGAATTGAGGATTTATTTGTTTGCATTTAATGGAGGTTTGAATCTGAATGGTTCAGGCTTCAGATCATTAAGTGCATTTATTTTTATTACGATTTCAGCTCTTAATAGGTCTGAATAGGTCTTAATAATTCAGATCTATAATCAAGTCTTAATAGGTCTGAAGAGGTATTCTAGTGTTGGATAATATCCACCGCCACTCTATTCATAATCATCAGTCACCACCTCTGTCACTGCCATCATATTGTCAACCACCACCCACCACCACCAACCACCTCCACCATCGACAACAAACATCACTATCAACCACTATTGTCAACTGCTACCATACCTACTACCTCTATTATTCTAATTATATTTATCGCCACCACCGTCGTCAATAATACCACCATCATTAATCACTACCGGCCGGTACCTACTATTGACCAACCCATCTATCACAACTAGCACCATCACTAACTACTACTAATACATCACAACCTCTATACATTCTCCGGCGGCCACCATCATTGTCACTAGTAACGCCACCTCTACAATCACTTCAATCACTATCACCACTATAATTTATCTCTACTAATAACTATCTCCACCATCACAGCTAACAACATCTGCAACTAACACCAACACATCATTAGCCATCATGCATTCATTTTTCATCCTTCACAATCAGCACCTCCAACTACTAACATTAAGCAACGTCACATCACAACCACTACCATCATAATCAACCGCCACCATCATAACAGTTACTACAATATCAGTCATCCCAACTATCACCACTAACATTACTAATCACTAAAATCAATCATTGTCATCGCAGCCACCATTATAAATCATCTCCACTATCACTAGCAAACATAAATATTTTTTTCAATCAAATAATAATTTTGTTATATTAAATTACATGCTTTTCTTATATATAATTAATTTTTTATTTTATTATATATACAAATAATTTTTTTTGCACATTAAGATGTTGAAAAAAAATAGTCTTAATCATTCAGTTTTCAGATCTAGAGACAACATCTTAATCATTCAGATGTGCATTCAGATTCACACGTTTAAATCTTAAAAAAAAAATGCAGTCTGAGTCTGAGTTGGAACTTCTGTAATTGGACTAGTAGGCGTTTCATTTAATTCATCTTCTTCTTTCTCAATCATATTACCATAATCTCCAAATTGTCTTTTCATTAATTCGCGATCTAGTGGCTCACTAAAATTATGATCAAAACTGGCAATTTGGCTCATAGGAGTTTCATCAGCATGAGTAAAAAAAAAAATTTAAACATTTTCTAGGTCTAAAAATAGAATTACTGAAATGTTGGTAAAATTAAAATAAACTTATAATTGAAAATACAAAAATATAAGTGAAGAAAATAAAAACTATCTTCTTCTTGGTTGAGACGCAGATACTTCGCTCTCTTTAAAGAGATTCAAGCCCACTGCAGCAAATGATTTCATCAATCCAGCAGTAATCTTTTTGACTTGTCTCCTCCAAGATACAACAGTCCTCTCTAGACACGAGTTGAGTTCAAAGTTTCACAAAAAGAATACCTCCCTTCAACTAAAAACTCTCTTGTTTACTAACTTTTGTGAACTCTATGTTTTCTTGTACTTATAAAAAGAATGCAAGACCAACTCTATATATAGGAGAGAAAGTCTTCCATGTAATGAACAAGAATGAATGAGGGATAGTAAAGATGAAAGAACAACCGTCTAGAGGTTACAGGAGTTACATGTAACAAATGATACTAATGATCATATTCTACCACCATAAAGAAATAAGAGTAAATTACTTATAATATCACCAAATTAAATAGGAGTTCAAAGATGAAAATGCAGCCATCCAAAGTGGGATTAGTACCAATAATTGCATTAAAGCAATAGAGTAATTGGCATGAATTCCAACAACAAATGGGAGAAGTTCTTCTGATGGAGTTAGTAGTGTAGTAATAGGAAAAGAGATGTTGCCACTATCTCAAAGAATTAAATATAATAAAATTAATATTAAAATGCTAAAAACCATTACTAACCCACTCAATTTAAATTTAACATAAAAGAGTTTACTCATTGAAGGAAGACTACCATGCATAATGAAGGTGTGCTCTGCATTGGATCTCTATTTAGTAAAACAGTAATTTTTACTCCAGAGTCGTAGTGCTCTCAAACTTGAATTATGACTGCTTAAGGGAAATAAAAAGTTATTGTTTAATCATAATAGTCATCGTGTTGACATGATATTTATAGACAATACATTACGGCCTTGTGATATCCCGATTTTATGAATGTTTTTGAGAATGAACCTAATTCTCATAGGAAGCGGCCTACCTCCACTCTTACAAAGGTGAAATCTGTTATAACAACCTAAAAATTTGGTGAAATATGTGAAATTTATGATTTTATGTAATTTAACTATTTTACCCCTCCTCGTAGTTGCATTATGATATTTTTGGGGTGTGGGAGTGATTGACATGATTTTTTATGCATTTTGGTATTATTTATGCAATATTGTAGTTTTTGATGACTTCGAGAGCCTTATTTTTGACTTATGTGGATATATTTTGATCCGTGTGAAGGATGGCTGAACAGACTGCGCCAACAGCTCCGGGATATCGATTTTAGGCTATGTAGACCTTTGGTTGGGTCCCGGCGCACCCGAGCTCATTTCGACCTACTGGTAGGAAAGTTGAAAAATTGAAAATATGGGTGTGGGACCTATATTTGATTGAAAGGACCTCGGATGAAAAATACAACTTCATCAGCAGTTCCGGAATATCGATTTTAGAGTGTTAGCATGTTTGATATGATTTTACAGCTTTTAAATCTTATTTCGACCCTCAGTTTGGAAAATTATGATTTTGGGTTTCGGGGATCAACTTTGTGAAAATGATATTTTTTTAAAAATATGTTATGGTATCACGTTCGGAACATAAAATTTAGTATGGTTGCATAGTTCGTTTGCATGTATCGGACTCCGAACGAATCCCGAGCACCCCGTCGAAGTTCGATCAACCAATAAAAAATTATAATTGCAAAAAAATCTGCAATTTTATTGCAGATTTTGGCCCATTTTGCTCATTTTCATCTTGCCTCTTGAGAGTTAAACTCTAAAATAGTGTATAAGTTTAATAGTAAGTTTGTGGGAGTTTGGGAAGCTAGATAAACACCTATTTCTTGATTTTATT
Organism: Capsicum baccatum var. pendulum; assembly: GCA_030864225.1. Taxonomy (NCBI): domain Eukaryota; kingdom Viridiplantae; phylum Streptophyta; class Magnoliopsida; order Solanales; family Solanaceae; genus Capsicum; species Capsicum baccatum. Next base: position 168,955,412 of record CM061560.1, read on the forward strand.
AAGGATTTAAGGTAAAAATTCACCCTTTTCTTAGTAATTTCTTGATTAATTTCTCAAAATCCCACAAATCTTAGGACATGATTTTAAATTCAAATTTCACTCCTTTTCACTCGAATAATGTTTTTATCTTATAACTACTAGTTTTTTTTAACCTTCAAAACAACTTCGATTCTTAATTTAATTTGGATTTCAAAGATTTTATCCGGTAAAGCTCAAAAATGAATTTTCTTCGATTTGAACCTCGTTTTTGACTCGATTTAACGTGGATTTTTAGATTTAGGTTCCTAAAAATATGGGGAACATATTTTGAAGTAAATTTTGATTTTGCTCTTTTTTGGAAACCCATTTTGGGGGTCCATTTTGATTCCGAACCAAAAGTAGTCAACATGGGTGTCGTTGATTTTTTTTGACGCGTAGATTTCATATTTGATGTTTTTAGTGAAGTTCGGGATTGTTCGTGAAAAGTATGGACAAAGGTTCAAGTTTAGCGGACCAATTTCGGCTTTCGAGGTAGGTTATGGCTTAACTTTTTCAAACTGGGTTGAGTAGTAAATGATGATACAAAATGCATGTTAAGGGTGGGAACTAATCATCAAAAATGAATATTTATGTGTTGTGCTCGTGTGGGGGTATATATGTGATGTAATTGTCGAAATTGAGTTATTATGTGATATGTGTGACCGTGTAGGGTCCTATGTGATATTAATAGCTTTGAATATATGTGAATAATTGTATTGTGTTGTTAAGATGCTTAATATGGTACCATTGGTGTATTGTGATTATATTCATACTTTATTTGGCATACGAGACATGTGAAAATTCATGGATGAAACTGAAATAATGAGTGGATATTGGCTCACATGGTTGTGAAAATATATCATTGTGGTTGATTGTGAAAATACTCATTGTGATTGGTTGTGAGCATGACATCCTCATATCATACTCATTCATGAAATATTGATGCCACCGTGGCAACATCTGAGAAACATTGACAACACCTTTTTAAAACCCTTCCCGAGGGATGTGCCGGGGAGGAGATATTGTAACACCTTATAAAATCCTTTTTGAGGAATGTGCCAAAAAGGAGATATGAGATATGTGGATTATATACGAATTGACGAACCCCCCATGGGTCCTACTTCGGGAAGCTTTAGCTCCATAGGTGTATACGGGGATTGTACGACAATCCCAGAAATTGTGCGACGACCTCGTGCATCATCATCATCATCATCATATACATTGCACTTACTTTATTATGTTATGTTGTGTTGTCTTGATATATTGACTTGTCATCTATGTATTTGTCGTATCTTATTTTACTTGTATTTGATGATCTTGTAGATGCATGTACCCCCTTGTTCTTTTTATATGTGATATAATACATACTTTTGTTCTATCTTGGTGCGATGTTGCAATATATGTGAGATATATTAGAACTGTTAGTGCAAGCGGTGTGGGCTACTGTTGTGGGATATTTTCTGATTGCAGGTGACGTGCCCTTAGTGTATATTTTGTATGCTTTATTTACTACTTTTCTTGGTTGGCCTATGATACCTACTGAGTACAAGTGGACCGTACTCATGCCTACTGCGCCCTTTCGGTGCAGGTCCTAGCTCGAGTGCCCCTCAGCTTGATTGACTCGGGCGATTGTTGGAGCTTCCAAGGTAGTGGTTGCACATTCATGCGTCCGAAGTTCACCTCTATCTTTCTATAGTAGTTACGTCTTTATTAGTATTCAGAGACAGTTATTATTCCTTTGTGGTTACTTTTTCATTGTATTTGACTCTTGAATTGTATTAGTAGTTCTTCACTATTGACACCTGGTTTTGGGCATGATTGCTATTTTGGATAAGTTCTTCCCGCATTGTTATGATTACTTATATGGTTCGGCTTCGTTCTAGAAGCCTTACCTTAGGATATTTCTGTCTTTTTTTTTGTATCATTTTGGGTGATAGGCTTACTTGTGAAAGTACGCCGCGACAAGTGCCATCATGACCTCATTTTTGGGTCGTGACATCTGTCGAGAGTGCTTCTGTAATTTTAGCACCCCACTCATACGAGTTACAGATTTTTATTAGATGTTTTTTTTAAACTCAACCTCCACAATTATTATAGGAACAAATCCACTCACATCATAGGGAGGGATAAAAATAATGCGTTTTACACAACAAGTCATCATGTGGTACATTTTTTCATTGAACCTGGTTATAGGATCTGCTCCAAGTTGGGTTTTCTCATATATGATTCAAGAATTTATAGACTTTAATCTCATCCCCCTCGATGTGCTCCAGACTTTCTCTTACAAATGCTTTAGTCAATGGATCAACAAGATTATCACAAGATTTGACATAATCAACATTAATGATATCATTTGTCAAATATGATTCATATTATTATGTTTTCTCTTCATAGGTCTGAGTTTACCATTGTAATAATGATTTTGAACTCTACCAATTGCAGCGGTGCTATCACAATGAATTAAAATAGGAGGAATTGATTTTTCAAAATAAGATATTTGAAATAACAAATCTCTCTACTAATTCGCTTTCTCACTAGTTGAGGCTAAAACAATTAATTCAGCCTCTATGGTAGAGTTAGCAATAATAATTTTTTCAACAAATAGCAACACCATCTAAAGTAAAAATATAACTAGTAGTAGATAAAGAATCACCTGAGAAAGTATTTCAATCCGCATCACAAAAGCTTCGGCATGATATTTTTTATAGAACAAATCATAATTTTATGTTCCAATTAAATATTTCATCAATCTCGTTATAGCATGCCAATGTTCATTATTTGACTTGCTAGTAAACCTGCTAAGTACTCCTACTGCATATGCAATAACAGGCCTAGTGCAATCAATCACATATCTCAAACTTTCAATTATTCTAGCATATTCTTTTTGATTTATGACATCATTCACTTTCAATAGGAAATAAGTGAACACTAAAATCAAAAGGAGTTACAACATGCTTGCAATCAAGAAAGTTATATTTTTTCAAAATTTTCTAAACATAATGTGACTGGTCAAGAAAAATTCATCACATGCTCTAGTAATTTTTATTCCTAGAATAAAATTTATCTCACCGAGATCTTTCATATCAAAATGACTTCTAAGAATATCTTTAGTCTCTCCAATAACATTCATGTTAAATCCAAGGATCAATAAATCATCAACCTATAGGCGAATAATAACATGCAAATTATTTCAAGACTTATGATATATACACTTATCACACTCATTTATTTTAAACTCATTATCAATCACGCAGGAAATAAACTTTTCATGTCATTGCTTTGGTGCCCGTTTTAAGCCATATAGGAATTTAGTAAGTTTACTTACTTTGCTTTCTTGGCCAGCTTCAACAAAATACTTGAGTTGTTCCATGTAAATCTCCTCATTTAGGTTCTCATTTTAAAAAATAATTTTTATATTAATTTAATAAATTTTGTAAATAAAAAATTGCAGTAATAGCAATTAAAAGTTTAATGGATGTAATTTTAGTTACCGAAGAAAAAGTATCAAAACATTGTAGGTCTTCTAGTTGCTTAAAATCTTTAGCCACTAGCCTAGTTTTATATTTATCAACAGAACCATTCAATTTTAACTTTTTACGTAAAACTTATTTACATCCAATTATTTTACAACCCGGTGAAAAATCAATTAGCTTACAAGTTTTATTGAAAATTAATGATTTTATTTCATTATTTACATCCTCTTTTCAAAAATAGCATCATGTGAAGACAATTTGTTTTTTAAAGTGAGAGGATCGCCTCCAATATTAAAAATATAATATTCAGGACCAAAATTTTTTTCTACTCTACCTATTTTATATCTTAACTCAAAATCATTATTTTCGTTATTTTTCAAAATAAAGTAGAAGAATTAAGTAGTGACAAAATATTTTCTTCAGTCCTTTGACCCTCACTATTTTTAGAATAAAAAAAAATTATTTTCATGAAAAATAATATCACCAGATTCTATTATAATACTATTTTCAAGATTAAAAAGTTCATTGGCTGTGCTATTTTAATCATAATCAAGAAAAGCATTAGTAACTTTTTTACCCAACTTCGAGAATTTAGGATCCATTAACCTTACATAGGCTAAGCCTCTCCAAACTTAGATATTTTAAATGTGACTTATGACCTTTCACAACTCAAAAGATGTGATATTTTAATGCGGCAAGCGATTCAACACATTACAGGCAGTCAAAAGAGTTTCACCCAAAAATGAAAAGGTGTATTTAACTCAATGAACATGTCATTAGTTAACTCAATTGAAATTCTATTTTTCTTTTCCTTACACCCTTAGATGAAGGCGAATAAGGAAGAGGAATTTCATGAATTATACCGAATGGTCTAACAAAAGAGCCTCTATCACTTCTTATTCTTTTTATTTTTCTACCAAACTAATTTTCAACTTCATGGAGAAAAGTTTTACAATTATCAAAAGCATCACTTCTGTTTTTCATCAAGCAAAACATATGTAAACTTAGAAAAATCATCAACGAAGGTGATAAAATATTTATTTTCTGCACGAGTTAAAATTTCTTCAAGTAAACAAATATTAGTATGAACTAATTCTAATAAATCAGTTTTTCTTTCAACTTTAAAATGAGACCTCTTTGTGATTTTGAATGTACTACAAACTTCACATTTTTCAAAAAAAAAATTAGTTATTGAAATTAATCCTAAACTACTCATTATTTCTACATAATAATCATTAATATGACACAAATGAGCATGTAAAAATTAGTAGAAGAAAGCATGTAAACAAAAGTAGATGTTTATTCATTTCAAGATTCAGCTTGAACATTCCATCACAAGTATGTCCCTTTCCCACAAAAATATTATTTTTTACAAATACATATTAGTCAGATTCAATAATTTGTTTGACATCTGCTTTATTAAGAAGAAAATTAGACATCTATTTTTTCTCATTAAAGAGTATAAAGTGCATCTTTTAAAATTAATATCCTTTCAGAAGTAAAATTCAACTCGACATCTCCGTTTCAAGCAGTTGAGTGGTTTGAGAATCTCCAAGCATGATGATTTTGGGTTCAAAAAGTATATTTTTCAAATCAATCTTTGTCATAACAGACATGATGGCAGGGGCGGCTCAATATAATTGATGGCCTACAACAAAACTTTAAAATGAGACCTTAATTTGTTTTAAGTTAAAAAAATTATATAGTATACATGTTTGTTTGAAGTCTAGTTTCATGACTTTTTGAGATGCAAAGTAATGAATAAATTTATTTTCTAATCGCTTTCTCCCAATAATTTCAATTTTAATTGTAAGTAAACCTAATCCATTCAATTTCTCTTGAGATGTTGTTGACCTCAAGTAAAATTTTACTATTAATTTCAAATTTCAAAAAACTTTTGTCAATCAAGGCAATTGCTATAGAAACTCTATAAGCAATATATACATTTGAAAAATAATAAAATTATTTTATCTGATAGAAATAATTCTTACCTTTCTACTCCCTTCATGCCACTTTAACTATTGTTTTAATTCTATCATGTTCATTAAGCAAGACAATGATGCAGGGTATAGTTTACTAAGTTGTCCCTATTTATTAGTTTTTTCTTAGAATTGAATAGTATTAAAAAGAAATCTTTTTTAATGTGGTATAGTTGAAAACAAATGTCGATTTTACTCTTGAATTTCTAAAGTGAAGCTAATTTTTGAGTCAAAAAAAATATTTAAAAATACTCAATATTTTCTAAAAGAAAAATTCCAACTTTAAACATACAATTACTAAAAGTAAATAAGGCTCCAAATAATTGGGGGCCAAAAGCCTTTGCTTGAGAAGCTTCATCTTGAAGCCGGCACTGCATGACGATTTGCACCAGAGTCAATCGACCATCCATCAACATTATCCACCATGTTTATGTCTCTTATCACTGCCATAAATGGTTCTTCGGTAACGTTTACCTAAGGTGTAATCCCACATTTTCAAAATTTACAAAATCAAGCAATATGACTACTCTTGACACATACAAAGCACAATCCCTTTTCTTGAACATGTTAATTTTTTGCTTAGTTATTTCCACCATTATTATTTTCGAAATGTCTATCATTATTTTTCTTGATTTTTTTCTTCTTAGGCTTCAAAGAAGTATTTTTGTTAGTTTCAGTGACAACATCATTTGAAGTAGTTAAATTTACCTTTACTGTGATGTTGTTCTCTTCTGTTTGCAAAAATGCATCTTGTCCCTTGTCTCTACTTCCATGGGAATTCACATTAGTAAATTCTCAAGAGAAATTTTCTTTTGTTTGTGGCGCATAGTTTTTTAAAATTCTTTTCAAGGAGGAAGTTTATCTATTATGCCACAAACAATAAGGTTATCTCCAATTTTGACTTCCTCGGATCTGAGCTCGCCAACAATCATTATAATGTCCTGAGCTTGGTCTACCACTGATTTACTATCCATCATTTGAAAATGAAAAAATTTGCTAGCAACATATTTTTTTTGCTCCAGGCTCCTCAGTATCATACTTACTTTGTATTTTTTTTTAAATTTTTACACTAAAGTAAATTCTACCATAATAATCATAAAAATTATCAGATAGACAATTAAGAAGAAAATACCGATACTTATAGAAGTCACCATCGTATTTTCAACTTTCTCTTGAAGAGAAATAAGTTAATCATCATTCATGTTAGAGTTATCTACTTTATTTGGATTCTTCTTAGTTAACAAGAGAAATAAGTTAATCATCATTCATGTTAGAGTTATCTACTTTATTTGGATTCTTCTTAGTTAACACATAAGAAACATTGAGAAGACTTAAGTAGAATAGTACTTTATTCTTCCACCTTTTGAAATGAGTATCGTTGAATCGGAATGGCTTGTGAAGATCTCCCATCTTGACATTCAGGAATTTTTTAATTATTGCCATTGATTCTCCTTAAAATTGTTGGTGAAATTTCAATAAACTTACAGCTGAAAATGCAGAAAATATAAATGAAAAAATAAAAATTATATTCTTCTTGGTTGAGGCGCGGATATCTGGCTCTCTTTACGGAGATTCAAGCCCATTGGAACAAATGATTTCACCGGTCCAACAATAATCTTCTTGACTTTTTTCCTCCAGAATACAATAGTCTTTTCATAAATAACTCTGGATAAGAGTTGAATTCAAAGCTCCACAAAAAAAACTCCTCCCTTTAACTAATAAACTCTTTTTTTACTAACTTTTGTGAATTCTATATTTTCTTGTACTTATAAAAGAAAATGCAAAACCAACTCTAATTATAGGAGAGGAAGTCTTCCATGCAATTAATAAGAATGAATGAGGGTTAGTAAAGATGAAAGAACTGTCATGACTCAAAAATGAAGGTCATGATGACACTTGTCACGGCGTACCTTGACAAGTAAGTCTATCACCCAAACCGATGAAAAAAATAAAAAAATAAAAATATCCCAAGTAAGGCTTGTAGAACGAAGCTGAACCATATAAGTAATCATAAAAATGCGAAAAAAACTTATCCAAAATATCAATCATGCCCAAAACCAGGTGTCAATAATGTTAGAACTACTAATACAATCCAAGAGCCAAATACATTAGAAAAATAACCGCAAGGGAATAATATCTGTCTCCAAATACTAATAAAGACATAACTACTATAGAAAGATAGAAGTGAACTCCAGACACAAAAATGTCCAACCGCTACCTTGAAAACTCTAACAATCGCCTGAGTCAAGTAAGTTGAGGTGCACTCGACCTAGGACCTTCACCGAAAGGGCGCAGTAGGCATGAGTATGGTCCACTTTTACCCAGTGGGTATCATAGGCCGATCAAGCAAAGTAGTAAATAAAGCATACAAAATATACACTAAGGGCACATCACCTGCAATCAGAAAATATCCTACTATGTTAGCCCACACCCCTTGCACTAACAGTTTAAATATATCACATACACACCAAGATAGAACATGAGTATGCGTTATATCACATATAAGTCGAACAAGGGGGAACATGCATTTACAAGATCATCAAATACAAGTAAACGAAGATAAGAAAATTACATAAATGGCAAGTCAATACGATAATACAACACAATATAAACACAATAAAGTAAGTGCAATGTATATGATGATGATGATGATGATGATGATAATGATGATAAGGCATGAGGTCATTGCACAACCTCCAAAATCATCGCACAATATCCGTATACACCTACAGAGCTAAAGCTTTTCGACGTAGGACCCATGGGAGTTCGTCAACCCGTATACAATCCACATACCTAATATCTCCTTTCTGACACATCCATCGGGGAAGGTTTTTAAAAAGGTGTTGCTAATGTTACTCAGGTGTTGCCACAACGGTTCCAATGTTTCATGAATGAGTATGATATGAGGATGCAATGCTCACAACCAATCACAATGAGTATTCCACAACCAACCATATGATATATATCCACAGCCAACCACAATGATACATTTTCACAATAATCTGAGTCAATATTCACTCATTATTTTTGTTCATGCATGAATTTCTACATGTCTCATATGCCAATTAAGTGTGAATATAATCACAATACACCAATGGTACCACATTAAGCATTTTAACAGCACAATACAATTATTCACATATATTCAAGGCTATCAATATCACTTAGGACCCCACACAATCACACATGTCACATAATATATTAATTTTGGCGGTTACATCACATATAGGCCTCCCACACCAGCACAACACATATATAACTATTTTTCATGATTAGTTCCCCCTTTTAATATGCATTGTGTACCATTATTTACTACCTAGCCCTGTCTGAAAGAGTTAAGCCATAACCTACCTCAAAAGTTGAAACCGATCCGCTACACTTCGAACCCACGACTTTACATTTTGCGAATAATCTCAAACTCCACTAAAAATATAAAATATGAAATCTATGCATCAAAATAAAATTAACGACACCCATATTGATTACTTTTGGTTCGGAGTCAAAACGGACCCCAAAATGAGTTTTCGAAAAAGAAGGCAAAATTTGAACTTTACTTCAAAAATATATTTTTCGTATTTTTAGGAATCTACAGCTGAAAATTCAAGTCAAATCGAGTAAAAAATGTGGTTCAAATTGAAAAACTATTTTTAAGCTTTATCGGGTAAAATCTTTAAAATTTGGGTTAAAATCAAGAATCAGAGTTGTTTTAAGGGTTAAATTGATGAAAAACTAGTAATTATAAGATAAAAATATTATTCAAGTGAAAAAAAGTAAAATTGGGGTTTAAAATCAAGCCCTAAGATATTTAGGGCTTTGAGAAATTAATGAAGAAATTACTAAGAAATGGGTGAATTCTTACCTTAAATCCGTAATAAAACCAAAAAATAGGTGTTAATATATAGCTTTTCAAGCTCTCACAAACTTTACTTTTAAGCTACCAAACTATTTTAGGGTTTAACTCCCAAGAGGCAAGATGAAAATGAGCAAAATGACCAAAAAGAAGTGAAAAATCTGCTATTTATAACAGATTTTTATGCAATATCAGTTTTTTTATTGATCGGACTTCGACGGGGTTCTTGAGATTCGTTCGGAGTCCGATACATGCAAATGAACTATGCAACCATAATTAATTCGAAGTTCTAGACGTGATGGAGATATCAAATTTAAAAAAAAAATTATTTTCACAAAGTTGATCCCCGAAACTCAAAATTATAATTTTTCAAACTGAGGGTCGAAATGAGATTTAAAATCTATAAAATCATATAAAATATGCTAACACCTTAAAATCGACACTCTAGATCTGCTGGCGAAGTCGTATTTTCTATCCGAGCTCGTTTTGATCGAATGTAGGCCCCATACCCATATTTTCAATTTTCTAACTTTCAGATCAATAGGTTGAAATGAGTTCGGGTGCACCATAATCCCGAACCAAAGTTATACCTAGACTAAAATCAATATTTTGGAGCTGCTGGCACAGTTCGTTCGGCCATCCGTTGCATAGATCAAAAGATATCCTCATAAGTAAAAAATAAGGCTCTTAAAGCCATCAAAAACCACAATATCACATAAATAGTATCAAAATACATCGGGAACTGTTTCAATCACCCCTCACACCCCAGAAATATCATAATGCAACTACAAGGAGTGGTAAAATAGTCAAATAACACAAAAACAAATATTTCACATATTTTATTAAAAAGCTGATCATTACATTATCCTCCATTAAAAATCTAGTTCGTTCTCGAACGACAGACAAAAGAAATACCTGAACCAACAAAGAGCTGGGGATAAAAACTATGCATATCGATTCAACCTGTAAAGTATCCTTATCTACAGGTCGATGTCGCCACTGAACCTTAACTACAGGGATAACTTTAGAGCGTAACCACCTAACATACCTAGCCAAAATGGAAATCGGCTTCTGAACAAAGGACAACCGCTCATCTAACTGAACCGAATCCTAACAAATGACATGAGACTTATCAGGAATATAGCGACGAAGCATAGAAACATGAAAAAGTGGATGGACAACTGATAGATCAGGGGGCAAAGCCAACTCATAAGCCACATCACCAACAGTCTAAAGAATCTTAAATGGACCAATAGACTTGAGGCTAAGCTTGCCCCTCTTCCCAAACCTCATCACATCCTTCATGGGTGAAACTCGAAGGAAAACATGTTCACCAGCACTAAATCTCAAGGAACAAAGTCTACGATCACCATAACACTTCTGCCTACTCTGAGCCACATTATGTCTATCCTGAATGACTCAGACTCTATCCAAAGACTCACAAAGTAAGTCCGTATCTCGAGGTCTCACCTCTAAAATGAAAACCAACCCACTGGGGAGCGACAACACCTACCATAAAATGCCTCAAAAGGAGCCATATCAATACTGAAATGATAGCTATTATTATATGCAAACTCTGCTAAAGCCAAATATTGCTCCCACTGGACACCAAAATCCATCACGTATGTGCGGAGCATATCCTTCAAAACCTGGATAGTTCTCTCTGACTGGCCATCAGTATAGGGTAAAATTTTATGCTAAGATCAACCCGAGTACCTAACTCATCCTGTAAAGTCTTTCAAAAGTGAGATATGAACACAAAACCTCAATCTGAAATAATAGACACTGGCACACCATGCAGATAAACAATCTCACGAATCTAGATACGAGTCAACCTCTCAGTACTGAACGATACCTAAACCAAAATAAAATAAGCTGACTTGGTCAATCGATCCACGATAATCCAAACACTGTCAGAACCATGAAATGTACGAGGTAAACTAGTCACAAAGTCCATGGTGATCCATTCTCACTTCCACTCGGGAATGGGTAATCTCTGAAGCAACCCACCAGGCCTCATATGTTCGGCCTTCACCTACTGACAACACAGTCAATGAGCCACAATATCCGCCACATCTCGCCTTATGCCACCCCACCAGTAATGTTGTCTCTAATCACGATACATCTTAGTCACACATGGGTTGATAAAATATCTGGAATAATGGGCCTCCTCCAAGATCAACCTAATCCAATTACCCGCTCTTGAAACACAAACTTGGCCCCCAATCTTTAAAACTCTATCTGAATCAAGTGAGGCTTACTTAATCTCCCAACTCAACACCTTATCTCAAATCAATCTCAATCCAACATCATCAAAATGATGAACTCAATTCTGTCCCATAAAAAAAGATCTAGCATGAACAAATTCCAAAACATGCTCAGGTGTTGAAATACCAAGCCTAACTATCTGTTTAGCTAAAGACTGAACCTCTAAAGCTAAAGGCCTCTCTTGGGTCAAAAGATGCACCAAGCTACCCATGCTAGTCGACTTCCAGCTAAAGGTATCCACAACCATATTAGCCTTAACCGAATGGTAGAGAATAGTCAAGTCATAATCCTTAAGCAACTCAAGCCAACAACGCTGCCTCATATTAAGATCTCATTGGTTGAAGTACTGAAGGCTACGGTGATCTGAGAAAATATCATAATGGACTTCATACAAGTAGTGTCTCCACAACTTCAAAGCAAACACAACTGCACATAACTTCAAATCATGGGTAGGTTAGTTTCTCTCATGAGGCTTCAATCTTGATGAGATGCATACACAATCACCTCGCCTTCCTACATTAACACAACACCCAATCCAATACCGAAAGCATCACAAAATACAGTAAAGCCCATGCCATCCTTAGGCCAAGCCAATATAGGTGCTAAAGCTAATAAATCCTTGAGCTTCTGAAAGCTCGCCTCACAAGCATTAGACCACTAGATGGAAATTTTTTTCTGAGTCAACTTAGTCAAATGAGCTGTACTGGATGAAAAACCCTCAATGAAACTCCGATAATAACCCGCCAAGCCAATAAAACTCCAAATCTCAGTGGGCGAAGTAGGTCTAGTCCAATCACAAACCGCTGCAACCTTGCTGGATCAACCATAATACCTTCCTTAGTTATCACATGACCTAAGAAAGAAACAGAATCCAACCAAAACTCGCGCTTAGAGAACTTAGCATACAACTTCTCATCCCTCAATCTCTGAAGCACAATCCGCAAATGCTCCTCTTGCTCAACCTCACTCTTGGAATAAACCAAGATATTATCTATAAACACAATAAAAAAAGATATGAGATATGGTCAAAACACCCGATTCATCAACTCTATGAATGCGGCAGGGGCATTGGTCAACACAAAAGACCTGACCAAGAACTCATAATGTCCATATCGAATTCGAAAATCTGTCTTTAGAATATTCGAAGCTCTAATCCTCAACTGGTGATAACCGGATCTCAAATCAATCTTTGAAAACACCATAACACCCTGAAGCTGGTCAAACAAATCATCGATATGAGAAAGAGGATACTTATTCTTAACCGTTACCTTATTCAATTGTCGATAATCAATACACATCCATATAGACCCATCCTTTTTTTTCATCACAAACAAGACAGGTGCACACCAAGGTGAAATACTAGGTCGGATAAATCTCTTATCCAACTACTCATGCAACTGATCCTTCAGTTTCTTCAACTCTATTGGGGCCATCCTATAAGGAGGAATAGAAATGGGCTTGGTTCCCGACTCAACATCAATAGTGAAATTAATATCTCGATCCGAAGGTATACCAAGACAGTCCGTAGAAAACACGTCCATAAACTCACAAAAAATACAGACAGAATCCAAGGAAGGAGGCGAAATAACACTGGTGTCACGAATATAATCCAAGTAAGATAAACATCCTCTCTCAATCAATTTATGAGCTTGAACATAAGATATATTCCTTTTAGGACCCGAATGAAGTGCACCTTTCCAAGATATCCTTGACACACCCGACAAAGCTAAAATCACAGCCTTAGCAAAATAATCAAAAATAACATGATAAGGATACAACCAATCTATACCCAAAATACATCAAAATCGACCGTATCTAATACAAGAAAGTCTACCAAAGTCTTACGCAGGCAAAAGTCATAATACAAGATCAATGTGCCTGATCTACCACTAAAGAATCCCCAACCGTGGTAGATACACGAATAGGCATAGCAAGAGGCTCACTAACAGAATCAAAACCCGAATCAAAATATACAGACACAAGATAGAGTCGATCCGTTATCAAATAATATAGATGTAGGTCTAAAATAAATGGGACGATACCTGAGATCACAACATCTGAAGCCTCTGCCTCAAATTCGGTTGGTATAACATAACACTGACCATGACTACCTACTGCCTGGGTGGCCCCATGACCACCACCACAAGCTCCACCATCTTTACCTCTCGCATATTTGGTAGAACCCCTACCTCTCACAATTGAAAAAAGGAGTAGCCCAAATCACCCAACGGGGACAGTCCCTGGCCATATGGCCAATATCATCACACATATAGCAACCTCTATGACCAGCCTCAAAAGAAGAAGGTACAATTGGGCCTGAACGGCCACCCTAAATTACTAAACTAGAAGATCCACAACCTGAACTCTGTAAAGTTGCCACTGTCCTACCATGGTATCCACGAGAACCTCTAAAATCTCTACCTCGAAAGTTCTGACCCCTGAACTCACCAAAACATTGTGCCTTCCCTGCGCCTCCCTGAGATGCACTAAGAATTCCCTTAGTCATCTTAGCATGATCTACTACACTTTGGAAAGAAACCCCAAACATAACTATTTTAGTGTAGCCAACTAAAGAAAAACATCCAAACCCTTTACGAACTTTCAAATCTTTATAGACTTAGTGGAAATGCTATTATAGGAATATCTAGACAGGGCATGAAAATGTGTCTTATACTCAAAAAATACCATAGAGCCCTACTCCAAACGATCAAACTCGTTCTGCATTCGATCTCTCAAATAGTAAGACACGAATCTCTCCAGAAAGGCATCAACAAACTGACCCCATAATAACTCAGGAGCATCGACAAGCCTACAACCGGTAAAGAATCTCCACCAATCTCTTGCAGCATCTCTTAATTGATAATAGTATAAGCCACACCATCTGTGCGAAAAGAGCAAAACATAACTCAGAGCATAAGGTATGAAAGAACTTCGCACGATAAAGAATAAAATGAGGAAAGTTTTCGAAAAATGTCTTATAGCCTCTCGAATATAGATACGGACGTCTATGTACTGATCTGTGAGACTCTATTAGATATCTCATTCTTACACCATTAAGACCAAAGAAATTTGACTCCTCGAATACCAATTTTTCATGACCCAAAAATAAAGGTCATGATGACACTTGTCGCGACGTATCTTGACAAGTAAACCTATCACCCAAACCGATACAGAAAAGGAAAAAAATAGAAATATCCCAAGGTAAGGCTTCTAGAATGAAGTTGAATCATATAAGTAATCATAACAATGTGGAAAGAACTTATACAAAATATCAATCATGCCCAAAACCATGTGTCAATAGTGTAAGAACTACTAATATAATCTAGGAGTCAAATACATTAGAAAAATAACAGCAAGGGAATTATATCTATCTTCGAATACTAGCAAAGATATAACTACTATAGAAAGATAGAGGTGAACTCCAGACGCTTAAATATCCAACTGCTACATTGAAAGCTCTAACAATTGCCTGAGTCAAGCAAGCTGAGGCGTACTCGAGCTAGGTTCTACACCGAAAGTCTGCAATACGCATGAGAACGGTCCACTTGTACTCAGTAGGTATCATAGGCTGACCAAGCAAAGTAGTAAATAAAGCATACAAAACATACATTAAGGGAACGACACCTGCAATCAGAAAATGTCCCATAATTGTAGTCCACACCACTTGTACTAACAGTTTTAATATATCACATACTCACCAAGATAGAACACGAGTATGCATTATATCACATATAAGTAGAACAAGGGGGAACATGCATATACAAAATCATCAAATACAAGTAAAAGAAGTTAAGACAATTACATAGATGGCAAGTCAATGAGATAATACAACACAATAAAGTAAGTGCAATGTATATGATGATGATGATGATGCACGAGGTCATCACACAACCTCTGAAATTATCACACAATCCCCATATACACCTACGGAACTAAATCTTCCCAACATAAGACCCATGGAGGGTTCGTCAACCCGTATACAATCCACATATCTCATATTTTTTTTTGGCACATCCCTCGAAAAGAGTTTTATAAGGTGTTACAATATCTCCTCCCTGGCACATCTCTTGGGGGAGTTTAAAAAGGTGTTGCCAATGTTACTCAGGTGTTGCCACGGTGGTACAATATTTCATAAATGAGTATGATACGAGGATGCAATGCTCACAACCAATCACAATGAGTATTTCCACAACCAACCACATGATATATATCCAAAACCAACCACAATGGTATATTTTTACAATCATGTGAGCCAATATCCACTCATTATTTTCATTCATTCGTGAATTTCCACATGTCTCATATGTCAATAAAGTATGAATAGAATCACAGTATACCAATGGTACCACATTTAGCATTTTGACAACATAATATAATTGTTCACACGTATTCAAGGCTATTAATATCACATAGGACCCTACACAATCACACATGTCACATAATATCTCAATTTTGACGATTACATCACATATAGGCCCCCACACGGGCACAACACATAGATAGCTATTTGCATGATTAGTTTCCCCCTTTAACATGTATTTTGTACCATTATTTACTACCCAGCCTAGTCTGAAAGAGTTAAGCCATAATCTACCTCAAAATCCAAAATTGATCTGCTACACTTTGAACCCAGGACCTTACTTTTCACAAATAATCTCAAAATCCACTAAAAACATTAAATGTAAAATTTACGCATCAAAATAAAATCAACGACACTCATATTGACTACTTTTGATTCGGAGTCAAAATGAACCCCCTGAACGGATTTCTAAAGAAAAGCGCAAAATCAAAACTTTACTTTAAAAATATGGGAATAAGAATCTACAGATGAAAATTCAAGTCAAATCAAGTAAAAAATGAGGTTCAAATTGAAGAAAAACCATTTTTAAGCTTTATCAGGTAAGGATCTTTGAAATCCGGGTTAAAATCGAGAATCAGAGTTGTTTTAAGGGTTAAATTGATGAAAAACTAGTAATTATAAGATCAAAATATTATTCAAGTGAAAATAAGTGAAATTAAGGTTTAAAATCAAGCCCTAAGATTTTTTGGGTTTTGAGAAATTAATCAAGAAATTTCTCAGAACAGGGTGAATTCTTACCTTAAATTCGTAAAAAAACCAAGAAATAGGTGTTAATCTAGTTTTTCAAGCTCTCATAAACTTTACTTTTAAGCTTCCACACTATTTTAGGGTTTAACTCCCAAGAGGCAAGATAAGAATGAGCAAAATAGGTCAAAAAGAGGTGCAAAATCTGCAATATCTGTTTTTTTTGGCGATCGAACTTTGACAGGGTGCCTGAGATTCGTTCGAAGTCCGATACATGCTAACGAATTATGCCACTATACTAAATTCAACGTTTCAGATGCGATGGCAATATCATATTTAAAAATAAAATTATTTTCACAAAGTTGACCCCCGAAACCTGAAATCACAATTTTTCAAAACAAGGGTCGAAATGAGATTTAAAAGTTATAAAATCATATCAAACATGCTAACTTCCTAAAATAGACATTCCGAATCTGCTGGCAAAGTTGAATTTTCCATTCAAATTTATTTTGTTCAAATATGGGTCCCACACTCATATTTTCAATTTTCCAACTTTCTGATCAATAGGTCGATATGAGCTTGGGTGCACCGAGACCCAAACCAAAGGTCTACCTAGTCTATTATCGATATTCCAAAGTTGATGGTACAGTCCGTTCAGCCATTCATAGCACGGATCAAAAGATATTCCCATAACTCCAAAATAAGGTTCTCAAAGCCATAAAAAATCACAATATCACATAAATGGTATCAAAATGCATCAAAAACTGTGTCAATCACCCCACATCCCAGAATTACCATAATGCAACTACGAAGAGGGATAAAATAGTTAAATAATATAGAAACAAATATTTTATATATTTTATCAAAAAGCTGATCGTTACAAGAACAACAGTCTAAAGGTCACAAAATTTACATGTAACAAATGACACTAATGACCCTATTCTATCACCATAAAGAAATAAGTTAATGGCTTATGATATCACTAAATTAAATAGGAGTTGGAAGCTGAAAAATCAGCCATCCAACGTGGGATTAGTACCAATAAATGCATTAAAGTAATTGAGTAATTGGCATGAATTCCAACAACAAATGAGAGTAGTTCTTTTGCAAATGGATGGAATTTTTTTCTTTTTGGTTAACTGGAAACTATATTAATATAATAGTCGTACAGAAAACATGAGGTTTCGCTAGCTTGAATCCAGAGCAAAAGAGGCTATAGACCCATTAGTCTGGGAAGCCATACATTGATTAATTGTTCTTTTATACATAGTTCCTATCATGTCTAACTGGACTATTTTCCGGACAAAACATCGGAGGAACTACAAAAAGTTTTTTCCCTTCAAAGGATTCAACAGCAGCTCCTTCTTTGGCCATAGTGTCCACAACTTGGTTTTGCTCTCCATAACAGTGGTGGACTGCTGGAGCTTCCAACTTCCTTAATCTTGACCTGCAATCATCAATAATGGAATTATAGTGAAGGTTCCCATTCATAAACATATAGATTATCTCTAGGGAGTCAATATTAATTTCAACAGGGAGCAAATTATGGGATTCTATGACCTTGACGCCATCTCTTAAGGCTAACAATTCCATCATATTGATAGTAGCATTGTAAAAGCTATTCAAAAATCCGAGAACCCATTCTCCATTCGAATTCCTAACAATTCCTCCCGTACCCCCTTCCCTGGATTATCTCTACATGCTCTGTCAGTGTTAAGTTTGAAGAAACCTTCGCTTGGCGGCATCCATTTGATGTCTAAGGTTATTCTACTCGATCTCCCAGTCGTTTTATTAACTAGGAGTAAATATTCCGTGGCCTCAGAGTAAGCCTCAAGGAATGAAGGTTTGAGGGAACGGTTATTGAAAACATTTTTTTTTCTTTTTTTTTTTTCATGTACACCACAGACTGAAGGGGAGCATCTGCTCCCAAGGGATAATTTTGTCAAAGTTTTTTCCCTTAACAGAAGCCCAAACTCTATTCCAATTAGAAGGATGAAAGTCAGTGTAGCACAAACTAGAGTTAATCGACTTGCAAACCATGTCTTTCCAAAAATCCACTACCAGAGGGCCTTCATAGAAGATGTGGTTCAATTTTTCCAATTGAGTGTTACAACATTGACAGATGGAGCTAACCGAAATTCCTCTTGAATGAAGGAGGAGGTTAGTGGGGAAGCTGTTGTGTCCTAAAAGCCATAGGAAATTTTTTATCTTGTTGGGGACTTGGAGTTTCCAGATTTTCTTTTCACTCTAGTTGGTGTTGCTATCCCTATGACACTTATTGGAATTGATTAACTTGTAAGCTGAGGAGCTAGAGAACAAGCCAGAACTAGTGAGACTCCCATTTAGTTCTCAAGTTTGGATGGTAGAAATAGGCATAGAGATGGTGGCACTATCTCAAAGCATTAAAATATAATAAAATTAATATTAAAATGCTAAAAACCATCATGAAACCTTCTCCTATTTCCAAATATGGGCATGTCGAGTGGAGAAACATCAAAAAATACAATAACAATACAAAAATAAGCAGACGTTTGGCCATAAGAATTTTTTTACTTTTTTTAGAAAATTATTTCACGTTGGTGAAACAATTAAAAATAATAGTGTTTGTCTATATGAATTAGTTTTAAAAAACTTATATCACTCCTATTTTTCTGACAAAATTTCAAAGCAGCTCCAATTTATATTCATATCCAAATACAACTCTAACTCAACTTTAACTATAACAACTCCAAAAAATTATTATTTTACAGAAATACGAAAGTAACATGTGCACCAAATGTTACATGCAAGAAATTAAGAAAGAGATGTAACATGTGCACCAAATGTCAGCCTAAAAACCAAAAAAAATGTCAGCCAAAAACCAAAAAAGAAAACTATAATGGTAAGCCTTAATAAATATTGCAAATTGAAACTTGCTTCATTCAAGTAGCAGTGAAATTAACCACGCTTCAGGCAGCTATAAAAAATTTAATAAATGAATATATTTCACTATTTTGTAAATAAAGTAGTATATAACATTAATATTTTTGCCAAAGATACTTTAAATCTCTATCTTAATTTGAGACATAATAATATTTTTTGATAATAAAAATTAAAATTTTTGCTCCTTTTTAAGTACCTATTTTTTTTATATGTATATAGTAGAACAAATAATTTAGGATGTATGAGTGATGAAGTAAATAAAATAACAGGTCATATTTTGAAATCATAATTTATGGGTAAAGTTGAAAATATTATTTTTTGTTTTAATCCATTCTATCTTTTGTAGCATTACTTGATCTTCTATGCAAATATTGATTATAATTTCTATGCTGTGCCTTTTGTGTTGCATTCGTTTACGAAATACTTTTACATATTAAATAAATATTTTTAAAAGTCATGAAAATAAAGCAAATTAACCCGAAATTATGAATAAATAAAATAAATAAATTAACTATAATAATATAAAACACAAAAATGTGACAAGTGTTAATGTGATACTAGACTATATATGAGATTTATAATATTTCTATTCCAAATATATCAATAAAAAATAATTACATTGAAAAGAAATCAAAAATATATTATACATCTGTAAAAAAAAATCGATCACACTACTATAAAGTTACCTTAATATTGATTTTCATAAAGATTTCCTTGATCAAATTTACTTTGGGGAGGATAACAAATACATTAAAAAAAAATACTAAAAATAAGAAAGAATGATAAATACATAAACATCAAAGAAATATTTGAGATTAAAATATTTACTTGATCATATTTACTTGGAGGAGGATAACTAATACGTAAAAGAAAATGTTAAAAATAAGAAAGAATATCAAACACATAAACATGAAAGAAATATTTGAGATAAAATATTTTTGCCTTCATGTACTCCATCCTGTTACATGTTACAATTTACAAACCAAAGAGATGGAGAAGAGAAAGAAAAACTTTGAATGGGAGTACCAACATGGTTTGTGGTGTGGTAGTAGAACTATTTCAACCTTAACCAGAGGTCTCTGGTTCAAGCGCTGGGTATGAAAAAAATTCTGTTGGGAGCGTCACCCCAAGAATGGGCTTTGCAGTGTGCGTTCCGAATTAGTCAGCGCTCCAATGCAAGTACCGAACATCAGATGAAAAAAAAAAATTTTGGATGGAAGTCTTCGTGAAACAAATATGAGTTTATATAGGTAGCATAGAGAAATACCATAAGATATTACAAATTTACAAATTAATATATGGGAGTTATAGAGGAATACCAGTTGCATTAGGAAAACCGCTAGAGAGGTGTTGGGTGTCTCGAGAGGTCGATCTGGCAAACATTGAGGAGATTAGTAGAGGAACGAAGAGGTCAAGAGAAAGGTGAAGTCTAAGAAGGTGGCTTATAATAAGTTGGTTGGGATCAAGGATGATGAGGAAAGGAAGATGAATAAGAAGGAGTATAAGGTAGTTAGGAGAGAGGCTAAGTTAGCGGTTACGGCGGCTAAGTCAGCAGCTTTTGAGAGCTTGTATGCGGATTTAGAGGAGAAATACGGAGATAAGAAGCTTTATAGGATGGCCAAGGCTAGGGAGAGGAGGGCTTGTGACCTTGAACAAGTAAAGTGCATCAAAGAAAAAGATGATACAATATTGGTTGAGGATGCCCTCATTAGGGAGAGGTGGCAGTCCTATTTTCATAAATTTTTAAACGACAAGTGGGACAAAGGTTTTGTGTTAGGAGACTTGGAGTTATCTCAGGAGGGCCGTGATTATAGTTATTGTAGGCGCATCGAGGTTGAGGAGGTCAAGGGAGCTATTCGCAGGATGCGGTGGGGTAGGGCAACGGGGCCAGACAAGATTCCAGTAGATTTTTGAAAGAGCACTAGCGTGGCAGGTTTGGAGTGGTTGACAAGGCTGTTTAGTATTATTTTTAGGGCAGCTAATATGCCTAAAGCGTGGAGGCGGAGCACGATGATTCCAGTGTATAAGAACAAAGGAGCCATTCAGAGTTGCAACAACTATAGATATATTAAGTTGTTGAGTCATACTATGAAGGTTTGGAAAAGGGTGGTAGAGTTGACGATGGGGAGGATCGTGACGATCTCCGAGAATCAGTTCAGTTTTATGCCAGGTCGCTCGATCACTAAGGCCATTCACATTGCGAGGAGATTAGTGAAGCAGTTTCAGGAGAGGAAGAAGGACTTGCAGATGGTGTTTATTGATCTGGAGAAGTGGAGGTGCTTGAAGGTTAAAGGGGCGCCCGTGGCGTACACTAGGTCGATTCAAGATATGTATGATGGTGCGTAAACTCGTGTGATGACGGTGGATGGAGATTCGGAGCACTTTCCAGTTTTGATAGGGTTGCACCAGGAATCGACTCTTAGCCCATTTTTATTTGCCTTGGTGATGGATGTTTTGATGCGACATATTCAATGGGAGGTACCTTGGTGTATGTTATTTGTAGATAATGTGGTTCTGATTGACGAGAATTGGGGTGGAGTTAATGATAAGTTGGAGATTTGGAGACAGAAGCTTGAATCTAAAGGTTTTCGGTTAAGTAGAACCAAGACGGAGTACTTAGAGTGTAAGTTCAGTGATATGTCGCAAGAGGATGGAGAGGTTGTGAAGCTGGACTCTCAGGCCATTCAGAAGAAGGAGAGTTTCAATTATCTGGGGTCTATAATTCAGGGTAATGGTGAGATTGACGAGGATGTCATGCATCATATTGGGGCAGGGTGGTTGAAGTGGAGGCTCTCTTTGGGAGTCCTTTGTGATAAAAAGGTGCCCCCGAAGCTTAAAGGTAAGTTCTACAGAGTGGTAGTCCGATCGACTATGTTGTATGGAGCGGAGTGTTGGCCGGTTAAGAACTCCCACATCCAAAGTTGAAGGTGGCGGAAATGCGGATGTTGCGATGGATGTGTGGACATATCAGAAAAAATAGGGTGAGTAATGAGATTATTCGGGAGAAGGTGGGAGTTGCCTCGATGGATGATAAGATTCGAGAAGGGAGGCTACGTTGGTTCGGACACGTGATGATGAGGGGCTCTGATGCTCCAGTGCGGAGGTGTGAGACTCTGGCTATAGATGGTTTTAGGCAGGGTAGAGGTAGACCAAATAAATATTGGAGGGAGGTGATTAAGCATGATATGGAGCAGTTACAGCTTACAGAGGACATGACCCTTGATAGGAAGGTGTGGAGGACGCGGATTAGGGTAGAGAGTTAAGGGTGGGAGAACTTCGGTAGTAGTAGCGGAGCGCTCCTTTGGGGTTGAAGTTTCTGGTTCATAGTGTTGTGGCTATAGTTTTA
Source organism: Capsicum baccatum var. pendulum (assembly GCA_030864225.1). Taxonomy (NCBI): domain Eukaryota; kingdom Viridiplantae; phylum Streptophyta; class Magnoliopsida; order Solanales; family Solanaceae; genus Capsicum; species Capsicum baccatum. The sequence goes on from CM061560.1 coordinate 168,978,312, forward strand.
TCTTAGGGCTAGTGGTGTTGGTTTATTTTGCATCCCGTACTAGTCTATTATGCACGTATCTTTTGTGTTTATTATACTATTAGTTTGTTTTGCGTACCATACTAGTTTATATGCGCTTACTTTTTATGTTTGTTATACTGTTATTGGTCCTAAGCCGGGGTCCTATCAAAAACAACCTCTACTTCTCCTGAGGTGGTGGTATGGTCTACGTACACTCTATTCTTCCCATACCCCACTAGGTGGGAATACACTGGGTATGTTGTTGTTGTTGTTGTAGACATGAAAATTGTGAGAGTTCTGGATATTATTAAAAGAAAAACTTTAAAAGGTATGAGTTATGAATAGTAACTCCTTGCAAATACATTATATAAAAAAGAAAAAAAAAACGCTTGGAATATTAAAAGGTATTATTCTTTTATAATTAGAGAAAGATTAAAAACAACAAAAAGAATCTTTGAAAAAAAATGGCACATCACTCTGTATATACATACACTTACAGACAAGTAATCGAAAAAGATTAAAAATAAAAAAGGTATAATTGGAGTGACTTTTCAATCCTATATAAAATAATTAATATAATAACTTATTAACAATAAGTTAATATGGTTGTTAAAGAATTTAATGAAACTTAATAAATAGAATAGAATATGACTAATTATTCAATTAGAAAATTAGAAAAAATATAAAAAATTGCCAAAAAAAAGATAATAAATAAATAAATATGAATGGAGGTATTAGAGAAGTACCACATAGGCATATCTGCACTTCTTCTTTATATATATAGTGAATTTGATCACGCTTCACGCTATCATAAAATATCTCGTCAAATTTACAAAATATTTTTTTAAAAATATTGAGTGCTAAAGTTATTCTAAATAGTCTCTATTTTGTTTATGATTAGTACTTAAATTTCATATTTTAAATCGTCTAAGAATTTTTGATTTTCTGAAAATGCTTTCTACAATAGTGAAAGTATTCTCTTTATTTTTATGAAGAAAGAAAAGTTAAATTTAATAAGTTGAACTCTTTATGTGCCTGTTTATATATACATAAACATATTAAAAAGGTAAAAATTATATATCGCATTTACTTCAAATATATTAATGTAATACATATTAAAAGTGTGAAAATTAATATATTAATATATTAATATATTCAATAGATATACAAATATTAAAAAGTGAAACGGTAAAGAACCAAACTATAAGGTAAGTAAACATGTTTCCAAAACCCCAAATAAGTATTATTCTCTTTTATAAAGAAGATATACAGCTTCTTTCTTCTTCTTTTTTCCATTTGTAATATTGAGTTCTTTTTGACACCTAAGAAATAAAATGTAAGTTAAGGTAAAGTGTTCTTTAATATCTGAATCTATTTTAAACAGAAAATAAGGAGGAAAAAACAAAGATGTATCATACATTTATTCAAGTTTTTTAGAGGAAAATAAGGAAATTTCATTTTTTCCCCTTTTTTTCTGTATCGCAAGAAAACATATGGGCATTTCATGTTTATATATTAGTATTTCTTATATATTTTTATTTTGTAACTCTTATTTATGTATCCGTTCCAATCAAAATATGTGCATTTCATGATATCTAAATAAATAAAAGAAAAGTATCAATAATTTGCTCATAACCAGAGGCGGACCGATAGGTATAGGTGGGGTGCACGTGCACCCGTTAACATCGAAAAAAATTGTGTGTATATATGTATATATATTTTGAGAAATTGGAATATATTTAATAGTGCACCCAAAGAATAATGTTAGTACACTGGTTAAAGCCAGCACTTTCACCCACGCGACCTGGGATCGATCTGGATCTCAGGACATTTTTGCCTTTTCTATTTAAAGGCTATTATAAATTTATAACATCAAAATTGTTGGTTTAGGATTCGAGAACCCGCGACCATTAAGTATGGTGAACCCACCTTGACCATTAAGCTACCATGATTGATGGTTTAAAAATGTTAAAAGTCAATATATTAGTTGAACTTCATGTTATAAGAAAGTAAAGTTATTAGCTTAGAAGTCATATTTGTTCTATATATTTATTTTTTCAGTACTATTCATGTATTGGCGACCAATTGAATATGATAATATCCCTGAATCGACACTGGAAGTTTTGCTAACGTCTACGTTAAGATAATATTGGTGCACCACAGTATTATCAAAAGCAAAAAAGGACAAAAAAAGCTTTAAGGTCCATTATATTTAAGCACAAAGTACAAATAAAATGTAAGATTTAACGAAAAACGACATAAAGGAAAAAAAACTATAAATATATGTCTAGTTCAAGGCTAATAATATAAGCATGAATGATAAATATATGAACTCAGAAATTGATTTTATTTTTATAAAGTGAAATATCAATTGTTTAGTGTTCGTATCTTTAGAAAAACCTCATTTATAAGGGAATGTATGTCTTACAAATTAGAACATAAATTGCACATTAAACGAGGCGAGCGATCAACACATTTTGAGTCTAGCGCGCCTTTGACAATATTGGATGCACCCCCAGACGTCAAATCCTGAGTTCGCCGCTGCTCATAACCATTTAAATTAACTACATGTTACATTATATATTTATATGAAAAAATTCTTTTGGCCACAAAAATTTGGCCCAATTTTGACCACATTAGAAAAAAGTCATATTCACACTATAAACTAGTTAACTTTTAGACATTTTTGTCCTTTTTATCCTATATTTAAAATTTTATTTATACATTATTTGTTTTCAATTCCCAATATATTGAAAACTATCTAATACATGAGAATGAAAATTTTTTATGATTCTTACAATCATTTTAAGAAAAAGCACTTTTACATAAATAATTAAGACGAATGATGAAAATAGAATGAGAAATAATTACGAGTTTTTTTTTTTTGAGGAAGACTAATTTTTTCATAATTATAAAGTGAAAATTCATAAGTTAGAGCGACCAACTTACGAATTTTACTAATTTTGAATACTTATAAAAACTAGTACTAAGCTTATAAGCATTTTGTTGAAAATGTTTATAACATGCGTATATAATTTAAAATATATTTTCGAGCTAGTTTGATCCTCTTATAATAAATTTGATCGGACACTTTCGTAATAAATATTTTTCATTTACTAACTAGTGAAGGTGAGTGATGATTTAATTTTACTGTTATACTGCTAGATTGATGACCCCTTAGGGGTCGTTTGGTTGGGAAATAAGTTATGTTGGGTTTAGTTACTGGATTAGTAATACTAGGATTAGTTATCCTGGGATAATTTATCCTGGTATTATTTTTTAATGATTGTTTGGTTTGTCGTACTAAAAATGACGGGCATTGCATCCTTCCTAAGTATAGATAGCTTGTTTATAAAAATATTCTTCGCCTTAAAAATATTTTATTAGTTAAGTTTTAAATCCAAAATTTTGCATGTTTGAATAATATTCAAATATAATCTGGAAATATTTTTAAACCGATAATTAAAACTTAAACACTTCGATGGACATCAAAAAGTTATAAAAATTATATTGTTTGACTCTAGTTAACAACAATCCAAGAGAGTCATACATTAATATTATAGTATGTCACCCATATATTAACTAATTTGATAACTTGGGAATCATTATTTATATTTGTTATTATTATGACCTCTGATTAAATAATTTTATAAATTATTATATTTAAATAAATTTAATATATATTTAAATAAATATTTAAACATAATTTAAAAATATTATAATAACGATAGTAAAAGCTCAAAGTACTTTTGACATGGTAGACATCGACATTTTATATAAATTATAAAAATTATATGATTTATAAGTGTCAATATTATTTTATAACAACCCATGAGAGTCACATATTGATGTTGAAGTTTTACGTATTTATTAATTGTCATCTTTTAAAAAATAAATTAAATATTTAAATAATTAAGTGATGATCCTAGTTAACAAAAACCTAAGAGAATACTTACGCATTAATGTAGTCGCCTTGAGTCCCTATGTTAAGCCGATCTGATAACTTATAAATCATTAGTTAAATTTGTTATTAATGTGACCTCTAATTAAGTAAGTTTATTATTTATTATGTTAAACCAAATTTAAAAATTACATATTTAAATATATTTTTTAAATTATTTCAATAAAGATAGTCAAAGTTCAAAACACTTAAGAAATAATAGACATTGACACGTCATAAAATCATATAATTTATTTAAAAAAAGTCATTTATATATAGAGAATTTGAAATTAAAAATTATATTTTAATAAATGATCATTTGTATTTATTACCATTTTCCAGTGTTGCAATTAACTTTTATGTTTAGAAAATAATAAAAATTTTATTTTTCTTATTAAAAAAATGAATTTGTTTGTTTTGAAAGAAAAATGTCATTGTAGTTTTTTAATAATTGTGGACAAATTTGGGTTAAATTTTTGTGGCATGGCTATTTATACTACCTTCATTCCTTTTTATTTGCTCTATTTGAGTTGGGGGCACCCTATAATAAATTCTTTACTACTATAAAACTAAAAATAATTTATTAATACATCCCTATTTAAATTTCAACCCTTTTTTAAAATCAATAATAATTACATTTATTGAACAAAGGTACAATAGAAAAATTTTAATCAAATTATTCTCGAAAGAAAAAAAATAATTAAAAATATAAAAACGCTCAAATGAAACAAATAAAAAGGAATGACGAAATTATAATTTAAAATGTAAATTGAAAGATACACCCTCTAAAAATATTAAATTAAAAATAAATTTAACTTGCACCTTATTCAAAAATCAAATTTAAAATTAAAGTAAAATATTAAAAAAGTAGTGTGGCATACACTGCAAACTCACATAAGTCATAAAGATACTCTTCTTCTCATCTCTCTATCAATATTTGTCGTGATTTGATTTTAAATGGAATCAAATCAAAAAATCGATATTTGATTTGATTTTAGATTTTAAAAATCGATAATATTTAACTTGATTTTTATTTTACTAAAAATAACCACAATTTAGAGAGCAATGAATTCTTCTCCAAATTATCTGCTTCTTTACTTAATTTAAGAAAGAAATCAATTGCGTTTGAGCTTTCAGTCTATGAACGAATAAATTATATATATAAATTAGTTGAATATATGATATTATTTTGCCATAACTAAATATAAATATTTTATACCTTATAATCATTAATTTGATTTTAGTCTACTTATTTTTCACATGTACTACTATATTTTTAAATTTCATCTTGAAAAATATGAAAAAAAATACAACACTCTAAATCTAATTGTCTATATGTGGTGAGTGTATATTTTATTTTTAATTTACTCAATAGATTGCTCTTTTGATTTTTAAAAGGTTGACTATTTTATTTATAGCTATATGTTAATTTGTGGATGTTAGACATGTGAAAAGGAGTAATCTCTATAATTATGCAACATAAATATGCTAAAGTTTCAAAAGAGTATTGAAAAATAATCTAAAAGATTTAACTATACTTATCTAGTAATTGTAGATATCAATTTATTAATTTATAATGTTCATATGAAATAATTGTTTCATGTATTTATTATTTTTTAATTATCAATTCATCATAGCTAGTTATAAACCAAAAAATTGAACCAAATTGATAGTTTTATTTTATTTTAAAATTTTAAAACCAACTAAATTACTCTAAGTCTAATTTTAATTAACAATTAATCCCCATGGAATCATGAGCACCCACTATTTTTAGAAAAAGAATTATTGATTGACACTCTTTTATATCTTGAATGACATATTGCAATTGTGTGTTATTAAGAAATTAAAATAGTAAATAATATTGGATGCCAATAAATATTTATAATTTCATTGGAATTTAGTAAATTAAAGAATTATTTTTGAATTTTTTTGGTCAATTCTTTTTGGGTTGATCAAGAAACAAAATTGAAAAGTGAAATAATTTATAAGAAATCAAGAAACATAATTAAAAACAAATATTATGACTAAGACATAATTAAAAATTTAAACATAGAAATATAAATAACATATTCGACTTTTATTTATCAACTCCACGTCTCAAATAATTAAGATTACTTTGATTAATTTATTTTAAATTTTATTCAAAGATATCATTTTAATTTGAAATAAAAAGTTTTTGAATTGGATGATATTATTTTCAATTTAAATTTTTGGTTCTCCCTTTAGTCGGTTAATATAGAAGAATATGAAGTTTAGATTCAAATGTATGTAGATGTGTTTGTATATCATCGTAATTTAAAGAAAAGATTCAATATACATTGAAAGAAAAAATATTTTATTGGGGTAAAACATTAAGTTTCAATTTAAATAAGTGATAAATATATTTAAGTTGAACCGACAAAAGTTGAATTTGTGAAATATAAATTTACTTATACATTCTATTAAAAGGAGAGTAATCGTATAAAATACGTTTATTGTTTTTTTTGATTATAAGTAAATGTATAATTTTTTAATTTAATTAACTATATAATTTTCTATACATATAAAATACTTAGAGTATGTAGAAATTTTTTATATTTATTAGGGATAATACCCACGTAAATACCTGAACTTTGACCAAATTTCCAATGGAGCATACTAAACTTTGCGGGGGTTCAATTACCCCCCTAGACTTTTATTTTTGTATTTTAATGGCATATATCGGCCAACTTTTACACATACTCAGTCAATCCAATAGCGGTGGATACATGCGGCCGTTTAAATAATAATTATCCCATTTAATTTTTATTTTAACTCCTACTTATCCACAAATGTAATAAAAGTTAAATTAATTAATAAACAAAAATTGACCTTTCCTTTTCTCTTCTATATACTCAACAAACACCTCACCTTTTCAATCATCTCTTTCAGTCTTACCTTTTCAATCACCTCTTTCACTCTTAATCCTCATTTCTCACTTACACTACTCTTTTAAAAAAAATTACTCGCCAGATCAATGTTAACAACTGTTCGGGTGTTCCTCGAGGTGTGATTTCGTATTGGGAGCTGTGAGAGTCTTGGTGTTGAACAAGTCTTGAAGGTTAGCTTAGCTAAACTTAAAAATTGAAACTTTATGACAATTTCTTTAGGGTTATTGTTCAACAAGTCTGTAGTTTCATAATTTCTCAAATTTAGGATTTTTTGCTATTCTAAATCATACTTATTTTTATCAATAAGTTAGGGCTTTTTTGCTATTCTAAATCATTCTTATTTTTATCAATAAGTTAGGGCTTTTTTGTAATCTAAATTGACTCTTCCTATGTGACTAATTACTGCATGTATGTTTGGATAATTAAATTTTTCTTAATTGTAACTCGTTATGAATGTGACTAAATTTCAGGAATGAGTGATTTTACATATATAACCCTGAGATATTTTCATGGTGGTGTTTTGAATAGTAAAAGTAAAAAACCAGATTATGAGGGTAGTGAAGTCACAAATATTTTTGACGTGGATAAATTATCTTATTTTGAGCTAACTGGCTTTTTAAAAGAGTTAGGGTATGCTACAACAAGGTGCACATTTTATCCGAGGACACCTAAAAAGGACTTTCTGTTATCTTTTCAATATGATGAGGATATTTTTGAACTTTCACAATCCTTTGAAAATGGGGATATTGTTGAGGTGTACGTTTGTCACATGGTTGATCAACTTGATAAAGTTGATGGTCCCATTGGTTTGCTGGAATACACTACTACCAATGAGAAATCTTTTGTTGCTTTTAATAAAGAAGGTGACAAGGGGGTCCATGAAGGGGATAGGGTTGTTGAAAAAAGGGTTGAGAGTGGTCATTTTAATGAAGCACCAACTACTGCAGCATATGTTGAGGTTGAAAATAAGGCTGCACTTGGTGAGGCCTCATCTACTGGTTTTGTTACAGCTGGTGGTAAGGCTGCAGCTAGTGGTGAAGCTGCAGCTACTACTGAGGCTGCACCTGGTGAGGCCTCATCTGCTGGTATTGTTGCAGCTGGTCATGAGGCTGCAGCTGGTGGTGAAGTTGCAGCTACTTCTGAGGCTGCAAATACTGATACTTCTGACCTCTTAACTGAAAAAAGCTCAGATTCAGACCATGAAGATCTATTTGTTGAAGATGATTCTGAATTTAAAAGTGATGTGCATGAGGAGGACATAAACTTGAGGGCTAAAAGGAGGAAATACCAGAGGAGGAAGAGAAGAGAAAGAATACCTAATGACCCTACAGAATTTTCTGTTGGTGAAGTTAGTCTAGATCTGGGATTTGAGGAGACAGAAATTGCTGATAAAAGTTTAAAAGGTAAAGTTGCTGGGGATAATCCTGTGTATTTTAGTTCTGATGAATATAGTGTGGACTATGATTTAGAAGATGGGTTAGGAAGGACAGATAGTTGAAAGGTAGCGTATGATGATTCTGCAAAACAGGTTGTGTGGTAATTGGGCATGGTTTTTGAGGATGTGAATGAGTTTAGAGATGCTGTTACAAAATTTGCACTTCAAAGAGGTGTTAAGTTAGAGAAGTATATTAATGAGTCTAAAAAGGTTAGGGTTCGATGTAGGGAAGGGTGTCCTTTGCTGTTATATGCAAGTATTAACAAGTATACCAATGATTTTCAAATTAAAACATACAATCCTAAGCATAGGTGTATCAAAACCACTAGAAATTCCATGTGTAATGCAAAATTCCTGTACAAGCATTTCAAAGATAGAATCAGTGAGCAACCAAACATGAAAATATTTCAGTTCCAATAGTTGATTAGAAAAGAATTGGGTATACATGTTGGAAAGAGTATTGCCAGGAGAGCTAGAGGTAAAATACTTCAAGATTTAATGGTTAATCATGAGAAAGAGTTTGGAAGAATATTTGACTATAGGGATGAAGTGTTGAGGTCCGATTCGGGTTCCACTTGTGTTGTGAAAGTTGATGATTCTGATTATAGTGGTTAGCTTGTTTTTCAAAGTTTCTACATTTGTTTTGATGCATGCAAAAAAGCTTTTTTGGATGGTTGTAGAAGATGTATAAGTTTAGATGGATGTTTCCTGAAGGGAGTAACTAAAGGACAGTTGTTGGTTGCTGTAGATAAAGATGGCAATAATCAAATATTGCCTATTGCTTGGGCTGTAGTACAGTATGAGAATAAGAACACTTGGACATGGTTTGTGAAATTGTTGATATAGGATTTAGGATTAACAGACGGCAGAGATTACACAATCATTTCAGATATGCAAAAGGTATACTTTTTTCTTAATTAGTTATGTGTAATGAATATTATGTGTAGTTATGAATATGTTATTTGTTATGATTTGATTTTCAGGGTCTTAGAGCAACATTGATGGATCTTTTACCAGAGGTGGTGCATAGGATGTGTGCAAGACATATCCTTGCCAATTGGGGAAAAAATGGAGAGGTCTTCAAAGAAGAAACCAGTTCTGGAAATGTGCAAGAAGCACCTTTGAAGCTGAAATGAAGAAAAATCTGAACCAATTGGCCATGCTAGGTGGTGAAGATATTGTTCCAGATTTACTTCATTACAAGGTACAAAGTTTGTGTAAAATGTACTTTAGAACTAACATCAAGTGTGATAGAATAGATAATAACATGGTTGAGAGCTTTAATGCTTGGATCTTAGGACCAAGGCATAAAATAATTATTACTATACTAAAAGAGATAAGGGTAAAGGTAATGACTAGACTAGGTGAATTCCCAAACTTTCCAGAAACATGGGTGACTAAAATATCTCCAATGGCTTTGAGAATGTTAGAAAAAAACACTGAGAAGTCAATGACATATAATATTGACTTCAATGGAGAGAGAGGTTTTCAAATATCAGATGGACCATATATACATAGTGTGGATTTGAGGGATAACACATGCAGCTGTAAATCTTGGATGCTCAAGAGAATACTATGTCCACATGGGATTACAGCCATACTCTATAAGAAATTGGACCCAATTGATTTTGTTGATAGCTGTTATAGTAAGGAGACTTATCTCAAGACTTACTGTCACTATATTCAACCAGTGACCAATATGAACATGTGGCCAGAGTCAATAAATCCTCATGTGGAGCCTCCAGTTGTTATTCCTATGCCTGGCAGGCTAAAGAAGAGAAGGAATAGACAGTTTTATGAGACCAAAAAGTGTGGAAAGATGTCAAGAAAAGGGGTTTACATGACTTGTAGCATCTGTCATGGACAAAATCACAACAAAAAAGGTTGTCCTTTCAAGGTGTGTATCTTTAAATGACTTCTATTATTTATTTGTAGCTTAATTATTTTTGAATATGTGACTGCTTTAACTATTTTTGTAGGATTTTGTTGGATTAAGTATTCTTAATATTGGACCAAGTGATGTACCAAGTATTTCAAGACCTAGGGGAAGGCCAAGAAACACTTCTCCTACTACTACTGATGCACCTCCTAGACCTAGGGGAAGGCCAAGAAAAACAAGTGATAATCCTGATGCACCTCCTAGACCTAGGGGAAGGCCTAGAAAGACAACACGTGCTGCACCAGCTGTAAATATTGAACATGCTACAGCAGCTACAAGAGGAAAGAGAAGAGGTATTGAACATGTTGAATATGTTACATCAGTTACAAGAGGAAGGGAAAGGGGTATTGAACATATTGAATATGTTGCAACAACTGCAAAAGGAAGGGAAATGAGTGTTGAATATGCTGTAGCAGCTGCAAGAGGAAAGAAAAGGAGTATTGAATATGTTGCAACAGCTGTAAGAGGAAGGGGAAGGGTAAGGGGAAGGGGTGTTAAACATACTGAACATGTTACAGAACTGTAAGAGAAAGAGGAAGAAGTGTTGAACATGCTGTAGAAGCTGCAAGAGAAAGGGGAAGGGGTGTTGAACATGCTACAGTAGCTGCAAGAGGAAGAGGAAGGAGTGTTGAACATGCTGCAGCAACTGCAAGAGGAAGGGGAAGAGGTGTTGAACATGCTGCAGGAGCTGTAAGACAAAATAAAAGGGGTGTTGAACATACTGCAGCAGCTGCTGTAGCTGGAAGAGGCAAGGGAAGGCCAAGAAAAACACCTCTTAGTGACATAGGAGTGGTAAGGAGGACACCTTTTCATGAGTGGTTTGAAAATCAAACCAGTTATGATCCACCAAATCCACCTGCTTCACCTGTTTATGCTCCACCAAATCCATTTGCTTCACCTGTTCATACTCCACCAAATCCACATGCTTCAACTGGTAAAAGGCCAAAGACAGTCGGAATGGGTGTTTTGATTGCTGAAAATGGTTTCACAACATATAATGTAAATGCTAATTGATTTAATTTAAGTTTAATTTATCTTTAGATGTTTATATGTGTATAATTTTATTTCTTTCTTTGTCTGCAGCCCGGGTTGCTAAGTAATAGGATACTACATACTGGTTCTGCACATCCCATAAGATCTGCTGATATTACTAAGGGCCTTGGTTACAAACCAAAAATAGAAGTAAGGTGGAGGGGCAAAAAAGTAATGACTGGAAATCGGCTTGAAGTGATGAGAGATGAGATGAGAATGAACAAAAAATAAAAAATGGCTTCATCACAATCCAAGCAACAATGAAAGTAGTTTTAAAATGTTAATAGTTTTTGACACTAAAGTTGATGTTGTATTGTAAATTGGGGTAGGTTATTTTGACAATATCATTTTTTGTGAAGGTTCTATGATGCAATTGAATGTTGCATCTCAGACATTTGTGCAGTTATTTTGTAGTATATGTTGCACTTGAAAGTTCAAGTTGCATCTCTAATAGTTATGCACTGATTTTGTTCTACTGTATTGAATATTGAGATCTATAAATTTGTATCTATCCTTTGTGGTTGTATTCTTTTTTTTTTCTATCAATTTTGGAATAATGAATTTAGCTCAACAAAATGAGCAAAACAAACAAGTGTAACGAATTTAGTTCAACAAAATGAACAAAACATACAAGTACTCAAAACCAACAATCAATTTAAAAGAAGAGATTTCATTCAACAAAATCAACTTCAACCACTATACAAGAAACACTGTCATAGGATAATCAAGTTCAAATTACCATACCATACAAGAAACACTACCAACGATAAATTCATATTACAACACTACACAAAATACTTCTACCGACCATTTTGAACCATATAGCAATACACATTATGAAGATACACACCATAAAAATACTACTAAAGCTCTCTATCTTCTTCACTTTAATCATCTTCTATGGTGTATTTTTTACCTCGTCTTTCATCTTAACAAATGAACTACATTGTTCTTCTATTTTAGTGAATGCAGATTCAGCTTCCATCTCCATTATTTTCTTATCACTGTAAACACCAACCAATTCTTCCTTCGTCTTCATTATCTTTAACATTTCATTTATGTCCTTCACTTTCTTCATCAACTTTGGAATAATAAACTTAGATCGTTCATTAACCACACCATCCCTCCAAAGAAAAAATTTACACTTGTTTGATCCATAATAAGGGCAAGACCAAAATCTTCTTTTCGGATTATTATCGGACCAAGAAGTCTTCAAATGGAGTAAGAGACGATGATTGCATCGCACCTCTGCATTCAACATTAGATCTTCCTTGTCTAAGAAAATACTATTCAAATCCAATTTTACATCTTCCATAACTAACCCTAATTTCAAAAATCACAAATTAAAAATTAGTCAAAATAGTGAGAAGAAGTTAGAAATTAGTGGCAAGAAGTTAGAAAATAGTCAGAAATTTACCAAAGAAAACAAAGAAAATCAATGCATATCTTCAAGAATTGAGAGGAAAAGAGGGTAGAAAAGAAGAAGGAGATTTACCTCTCCTTAAATTGGTAAAATCTAACCCAGTATATAGAGTTACGTGTCAAAAAATAGGTTTATAACATTTTTTTAATCACTCTCATGCGCTCAAGGTCGGTGAACACACGCATGTGTAAAAGTTGGCCGATATATGCCATTAAAATACAAAAAAAAAGTCAAAGGGGGTAATTGAACCCCCGCAAAGTTCAGTATGGTCCATTGGAAATTTGATCAAAGTTTAAGTATTTACGTGGGTATTATCCCTATTTATTAATTGTTCTTGTATACATCAATTTTAGTTGTTCCATAAGTTTAGGAAATAGGAAAAAATTAGTGAATTTATTAATATAATTTGGAGGAGATTTATTTAAGAAAATATGATAAAATCTAAAACAAGGTTATGTAAGTCTTTTCACAATTATGACCAAATTTGGGCCAAAAAATTATGGCCATTTAACACTTTTCTATTTATATTACATAAAAATAGATCATCTTCTATCTTCCATTACATTCTTATTAAATGCCATATATGAGTCACAAATATAAAATTACTCCAAAATAATCAACAGCCGTCTTAATTTTTCATCATTAAAAAATGTTAGAGAAGTCATGGTTTCCACCACAAACTATACACGAAAAGTTTAGGTCATACCTAAACTATCATAGTGACCTATTACACACCTATACTATATAAAAGTGAAACCATTACCTCCCCGCGACACCTATGCCCAGGCGCGATGAGTGGAGTGTACTCCACTCGCCCTATGGTGCTGCCACGTATTTAATTTAATTTTGTTATTTAATTAATGGCCCCTTAAATAAACCTAACCCGACCCAACTAATTTAATCCAATTATAACCCGACCTAATCCAAATATTTCACCCTACCTAATCCATATTGGGTCTTGAAAAGTTTTTTTTTTCATTTTGGGTCTTTATTCTTTCAGTTAATTTGGTGTAACAATTTCCCATTTTTCTATATTTCTTGATTTTGCTCCGAAGTTTACATTTTTTTTCTTGTCGGGTCTTGGAAAGTTTAAATTTTTCATACTGGGTCTTGAAATAATTTTCCATTTTCACCATTTTTATTTCTTGATTTTGTTCCAAAGTTTAGATTTTTTTTCTTCCATATTGGATGTTGAAAAGTTTTAATTCTTTTTATTTTGGGTCTTTTTTTTAGGCTCGTTTTCCCCATTTCTTGGTTTTGTTTCAAAATTTAAATTTATTTCTATATAAGGTGTTGAAAAGTTCATTATTTTCATTGTGGTTCTTGATTTGATGCAATTAGGTTTGTGATTCCGATGACAATTTTAGTAGTGGATGCTGAATTTTATGGTGGTTGTTTGTGAGTTTTGTGATACTAATGGTTGTATTGTAATTTTGATAGTAAAATCTATGGTGGATTCTTAAAATTATTGTGGTGAAGATTTGAGTTTGATGATGATGGTGTCAGTGGTGGTGTTTTGATGGTGATTTTGGTGAAGAAGAAGCAATTGAAGAAGGCGGGACCCACAAATTAAAATGAATAAATAAGAAAATTTAATTTTATTAACATTTTTTCAATTGAAAAAATAAAAAATTTAATTTTATTAACATTTTTTCAATTGAAAAAATAATTAATCTAATTGTATATTTTAAGAAGAATATTAGGAGTACTTAATGATATAATGACAAATGAAATAGTGACACGTGTATGGAAGCTGTCATTTTAAGATACTTTTCCTTACTCTCACGCACCTTAGGAAGGTGAATACACCTTTTCTGACACGTCACCTTCTAAGGTGAAAATAGTTTCACTTTTATATAGTATAAATGTGTAATAGGTCCCTATGATAGTTTGAGTGTGACCTAGACTTTTCGTGTATAGTTTGAGGTGGAAATCATGACTTTTTAAAAAAATGTTATACACCACATGCAATCATTCTTTTGCACATAAATGTCTTTCTTTATTGCATCACTAAATGCATAACTGAAAACTACAATTGAGAATTGAAAAGACTTAGAGGTTTAATACATAATTCTCAATAGACTTTCGTTTGATAGTGTATTGGAATGTTAATGCATGCATTAGTTTAATACGTATTAGTAGTTTCTTGTTTGGTATACCTTTTTACCCTATGTATAACTAATGTAAACATTAGTTATACACTCTATTGTGTATTGAAGTGTGTATTAGTAATACCTCAAAATTCATGGCATTAGTAATGCAATGGATCTAATGCATGCATTAACATGCTTAAAGACCCTATTACCCCTCAAAAAACTTTTCGCATCCTTTCCAACATATATATTGAGGGTATTATGTAAAATTATTTTTTTTAAAATTTTTTTATGTAATTTATGTTTTTTTAGTACATCGAACCAAACATTGCATAAGAAAAATACAAGCATAACTAAGGGAAAAGTCATCGTTTCTACCCCAAACTATAGTCGAAAAGTTGAATCCACAATTAAACTATATAAGTGACCTATTACACACCTTAACTATAAAAAAGTGATATTTTTTACACCCTGTCAGGCATTACACCACTTGCATGTGATGTGGTATTTTACACGCGCTACCACATCAGCACCACGTCAGCGCCACGTCAGCATAATTCGAAATAATAATAAATTTCTTATTTTCATAAATTTTTCTTTTTTCTTTTTAATTTAATTTTTTCCCTTCTTCTTCAATGTCTAAAACCTCCATTGATGGCAATGTCCAAAACCTTCGTTACCTCCATTACACCATATTCACCACCATAAACTTTATCCCACCAACAAAATTACCATAATAATTAATTTCTTCTAACAATGTTTTTCATCCGTAACCCATCGTCTTTTCTTAAAAAAAAAAATAATTTTCAGCTATAATGACCATTATTGTTTCAAAAAATGGTCACTCGACTGTTGACCTCTATGTTTTAAATGGTAATAACCAACACATTTTCATACCTTTTCTATTTGTTTTTCAGTTATAAGTAAAAAAAAAAACTAATATGGTAACAATCTCCATTTTTTGATGGATTATTAATTAACAGACAGAGAGGACAAAGTCGATGATGAATGACTTTTCCGATGAGAATTCACCGGAAAACATCCTTGCTACAATTTTTTTTTATAAAATTTGAATTTGCCCGTTTAAATATCAAATACAATTTGATTTTTACATTGATTCAATGAAGATGGAGGATGAATTGTGTTATTTGAGGATGTGGTTGGAATTTGGAGGTGGGGTGATGAAGAAACTGTGTTGGTTGGGGTGGGGGTGATGAAGAAGAAGATGGTTTGGGGTTAGGGGTTGGAGTTTGGGGGTTGGGGGTGATGAAGAAGATGATGGTTTGAGGTTGGGGGTGATGAAGAAGATGATTGTTTGGGGGTGGGGGTGGGGAGATAGATGCTGGGGGTTGGGGGAGGAGTATTTTAATTTTTTTATTTTTTTTTACATTAATTTTTAATTTAAACATGCCATTTTTATTTAAATAATTATGTATTTTCCACGTCAGATCTAGGGAGTAAAAAGTATCACTTTTTTATAGTTAAGGTGTGTAATATGTCACTTATATAGTTTAGGTGTGAATTTGATTTTTTGACTATAGTTTGGGGTGAAAACGATGCTTTTTCCCCATAACTAAATGCAAGCATAATTAACACAAACATTACTAATACAAACATTACCATATTTTACTTCTCGATATTACATAGTGAGAACATCTAAGTATACATAATTGAAAATAATAATTTTAAATTATTTTCAAATTGTACTACTAAGATAACTGAAGTGTCCAAAAACATATTTTTCATAAACAAAACTCCACAAAGAAAAAAGTTTCATGGTACCAAAAAAAAAAATTAAAAAAGGACTTACAAAAGACAACAAAATAAATTACTCTATTTAACAATAGATCTATTTCACAAGTTATCCGCACCCCCTACAAATGGTATTAGAGCCCAGTTATTTAAAAAATACAGCAGTAGAATATATGTTTGAATTTTGATTGAATTGGATTAATTATGAGAAGACCACTTAAAAATAGAGAAGCTTTTAGAAAAATTAAAGAATCTTTAATTAGTAATTATTCAGAATATATAAGTCTAAATAAAACAAAAGAAAACCCACAAAGATTAACCTACCTAATTACCTTAATATCTAGTATTGAAGCAAAATTAATAATTCATTTAAAATCTAGAAGAATGCGACACATACCACCTAATTATGATAAAATCAGATTTAGATATCCACCAAAATATTATAAATATGGTTTAAATGGATAAAGTACAAAAATACAAAGAACTAAAACAAATTATTTCTGAAAAAACGTAAAGAGTTAAAAATAAGAATAGAAAGACTACATTATAATATATTTGTCGGAGTTAGTGAAAACTCAATAAATGCACAAGAAGATGAAATATCAAAATTAGAATCACAAATAGATAATTTAGAATATATATATCAACATGAACTATTTACAATAAAATGAACAAAGAAGAATTTATAATAGATGAAAAAATATATGAAAATCAAGAAAGGATTAAAAATAAAAATATTATTTTCTAATCTAGGAAGAAGATATAAGAAAATAGGTGAACATTTATATTTAATGTTAGAAAAAAAATTAAAATTAGAAGATAAATTGACAGCTATGGTAAGAATAGAAAGAGAAAATGAAGAAATGGATAGGAAAAAGGAAATAGAAAAAATAAAACGACAAACTACAGAAGAAATACGAAAAATAGAAGAAACTAAAAATAGTAGGATTGCTGAATTAGAAAAAGAACTACAAATGTTAAATGATTTGTATGAAGAAAGACAAAAAGAAAAGGAAGAAAAATATAAAGAACAAAAATTACTAAACGAGATAAATCAATTTAAAGAAAAATTAGAAATAAACAATAAAGAAATAAAAAACAAGGAATTAGAAATAAATAATATAGATGTTGAAGAGACAGATAATTATGATTCAGAAGATAGTGAAACATATACAGAAATATTAACAAATACAAAAAAATTCGAAATCAATGAAAAACAAGAAGTAATTAATGAAGAAAACTTAGAAAATATCAACTCAGAAATAAATACTCTTGATAAAAAAGAAGATGAAAATATAATACCTAGAACATCAGAAATAAGAAAACCTACATATTATAAGAATGAGTTTAAAAGATATAATCTAAAGAATGAATATGACAAATGGACACCAAAACAAATAGTTAGTAAAAATTATAACTTTTTAGACTTAGACTGTGTAATAGATACAGGAAAAATAATACAATTATGGATATGATATATGACAAAATAATTATTAGATAATAATATAAACATAACAGATGCACCAGAATATATAGAAAGAACACTAATAGGAACAGTGAAATTATGGTTTTCAAATTTAACTGAAAATAGCAAGAAGGTATTAAGAACTAATAAACCTACAGAAGGAACATCATCAACAACAACTAAACTAACACCTATAGAATTATTAAAAAAATATGAAACAGCTATAAAAGATGAATTTGGTAGTATGACAACAATAGAAGAAGAACAAAATGAAGAAAAAGATACAAATAGGAATTTAATGTTAAAATTAGCAATATATAATATGTGTTATATAGATGAATATACTTGCGCATTTAAAGAATATTATTATAAAGGAGCATATAATATAGAAGAAAGTAAGGAAATAAGAAAATTATATTTTAATAAATTACCCGAACCATTTAGTTCAAAGATAATATAGAGTTGGGAAGAAGCAAAAATAGTAGATACTCTAGGAGCAAGAATAAAATTCTTACAACAATGGTATAGAAACTTATGTGAAAAATATAGAGAAGAATTAAAAATGGAAAAAACATTGATAAGAAATTTAACATGTTGCAAAGATAAAATCGCACCCCAATTCGGATGCGAAGAAAGATATTATAAGAAAAGAAAAAGACATAAGAAATATAAGAAATATAAAAAATCAAAATATAAAAGAATGTACTTGTTATAATTGTGGAAAATTAGGACATTTAGCTAGAGATTGTAAATTACCTAAAAATTCAAAAATAAACAAATATCAGAAATAAAAATAGAAAATACAGAATATATGCAGATAGATTATATAGATTATGAATTAGAAAGTAAGGAGAGTATATATGAAATTTCAGAAAATGAAACAGATAATGAAATAGATAGTGAAATAGATGAATCAAATGACTAAAGAAGATATAAAAATAATAACAAAGGAAGAATATTTAAATGATGAAGGAACAGACCAAAAAATAATATTTGACAGTAACATATTTGATGAAATAAAAGGAAAAGAATTAGACTTAAGTGTAGAAAAAATATTTAAAATACCAACAATAAAAAATATATTTACTACGAAAAGAAGAATATTATGTAGTAAGCCAAAAGGAACATGTAATACACTGTAGATATGCAAAAGGTAAAGCTAGTATACCACTAGTAACAAAAAGAATAATTAATAAAGAGATAAACGATATAAAAAGTAGAGACCCAATAAAATATGTACACCTTGGATGTACAGAGATATTAATAAAAACATGTTTTAGAGAAGAAATAGATACACCAATAGAATTATATTTAGCAGATGATAGAATTATAAAACCTATAGAAAAAAGCACAATAACTGCCATAAAAGGAAATTTAATATACCAACAATTTAAATTTATAATAAGTGCAAATTATTCAGTAGCGGTAACAGACAAAAATATAGATAAATCACTAGTATTATATTGAAAAATATCAGGAATAGAATTAACCCCAGGAAGTAAAATATTTACAGCAAGATGCAAAAATTTATATGTATTAACAACAAAACATAAAATAACAGGAAAAAATAAGATTAACAAAATACGAATAGAAAATCCATTCGAACAAATTGTAAAAACAATAGATAATAATGATTATAGCTATAGAGACATAGATATAGAAGAAAATTTAGAAATACTAAATGATAGAATAAGCACAACGAAAAGAATAGTTGATGAAAAATCAGAAGCATCAAGCTCATAAAAAAGAACAAGTTATGAAACAAATTCAATAAATAATTTAAACCAATATTACATAAAGGAAAGGTAAATGAAAAAGAATATTTAATACTCTTAAATACAGGACAAGAAGAAAATTATATAGCAAAATATCTAGTAAAAAATGAAGAAATAAAAACTGATAATGATATATGCCCAGATCTACCAAGAAGTTTAATAAATATTAAAAATATAGCAGAAAAAGAAATAATAATAGGAATTAGAAAAATAAAAATAGAATTTGAAGTAAAGGAAGAAATGCAAAAGGCAGACATAATATTAGGAATAAAATGGCTAGAACAAGTAAAACCATATAATATGGAACATAGACAATTAACCTTAACATATAACAGAGAGAAATTATTCTTAAAAAGAGCCTTAACATAAAATAAAAATATATGTATTAATGAAGATAGTAGTAGAAGGATATTACAGTAGATATTATACGCCTATGATAGATACAGGAGCAGAAGCTAATTTATGTAGATATAATTGCTTACCAGAAAGCAAATGAGATAAATTAAAAACACCAATAATAGTTAAAGGATTTAAAAATGAAGGAAGATTAATTACTTATAAAGCTAGGAATGTAAAAATACAAGTATGGGATAAGATATTAACAATAGAAGAAATTTATAATTATGAACTAACATCAAAAGATATACTTTTAGGAATGCCATTTTAGATAAATTATACCCACATATAATAACTAGAATAGATTGGTGGTTTACAACACCATGTAAACAAAAAGTAAGATCAAAAGGAGTTAATAATAAAATAAGAAAGAAAATTGATTGGATAAAAGGAAGTGAAAAAATTACACAAATGTTAGAAAATATAAAAAATACTGAAGATACAATAGAACTAGTCGTATTTTTGATAAATAAAATAGAAATAACTATATTTTCAATAAATAAGATAGAAATAATTAAGAAAAAATTAGAACAATTATATAGTGAAGATCCATTAAAATGATGGAAAAAACATAAAACTACTATAAAAATTGAATTAATAGATAAAAATAGCATAATAACCCAGAAACCATTAACATATAGTTTTGACGATTTAAAATGCATATAGATGAATTATTAGAAAAACAATATATACAAAAAAGTAATAGTAAACGTAATAGTCCAGCATTTATAGTAAATAAACATAGTGAACAAAAAAGAGGAAAAAGTAGAATGGTTATTGACTATAGAAATTTAAATGCAAAGACTATGACATATAATTATCCAATACCAAATAATATATTAAAAATAAGACAAATACAGGGAAATAATTATTTTAGTAAATTTGATTGTAAATCAGGATTTTACCATTTAAAGTTAGAAGAAGAATCTAAAGAATTAACCGCATTTACGGTACCACAAGGATTTTATTAATGGAACGTATTGCCATTTGGATATAAAAATGCACCAGGTAGATATCAACATTTTATGGATAGTTATTTTAATCAATTATCTAATTGTATAGTATACATAGATGATATATTATTATATACAAAAACTAAAGAAGAATATTTAAAATTATTAGGACAATTTACAGATATAATAGAAAAATCGGGAATAAGTCTAAGTGAAAAGAAAGCTGAATGATGCTCTTGTTTGCATCCTATTATAGAGATTTTCGAGTATAAATTCATTTGGATAGCTAGCATCATGTTTCCATTCTTTTGGAATACTCAATTTGACTATTTTTACTATGGGAGTCGACTCCCGAGGGGGTGTAGTTAATTCATCTCGTGATGGCTCATAAATTATTCTAGCATTGGCTTCAAATTATAGACCACTCACCTGTTCTTCATCAATACTCAAACTCATATGAGGGTGATTAGATTCATCAAATACAATATCCATAGATTCTTCAACATATAGGGTTCTTTTATGATAAGTCCTGTAAGAACGACTAGTAGGAAAATACCCAAGAAAATTACTTTCATCGCTCTATGGACTAAATTTTCCTAAGTTATTCTCACCATTATTGTGGATGATGCACTTGCATCCAAAGGGATAAAAATAGCTAATGTTTGTCTTCTTTCCTCTCCACAGCTCATAAGCTGTCTTTTTTAGAATTGATCTGATAAGGCACCTGTTGATGATGTGACATGTTATGCTTACTGCCTTTGCCCAAAAATAATCTGAGAGATTGTGTTCTAACATCATTGTCCTGATAGTTTCTTATAGAAACTAATTTTTTCACTCCACTACACTATTTTGTTTAGGAAATCGAGGTGATGAGAAGCTCTGGGAGTATTCATTCTAAGCAGAGTACTCCTCAAACGCCTTACTTTCAAATTCTCCTCTGTGATCACTGTGAACATAGGTGATGAAGTGTCCAGCTTTTTTTTGTACTTTTCTACAAAATATCTCAAAGTTTGTAAAAGCCTCATGTTTATGAGCAAGAAATATCACCCAAGTAAAATGTGAGTAATCATTAACTATAACAAAAATATATCTTTTTCCACCAATACTTGCGGTCTTGGTGGGGCCAAATAGATCCATGTCGATTATTTAAAGTGGTTTGGTAGTAGAGACAATGTCTTTGACTATAAATAATGTCCAAGTCTGTTTACCCATTTGGTAAGCATCACAGATATGATCCTTTTCAAACTTGAGTTTTGGCAGACCTTTCACCAAATCCAGTCTGGACAGTTTCTTGATGATAGGCATAGTAGCATGCCCAAGCTTTCTATGCCACGACAAAATATCATGGTCTGCATAGTGAGTCAGATTAAGGTAGCAAAGTCAGGACTATTTAAAACATAAACATTATCAACGTGTTCACCGACAAGGGAGATGTTTCTTTCACCATGTTTAATCGAGCAACTTTCAGCTTTAAAGGACACTCTAAATTCAGCATCACACGGCTGACTGATGCTGAGAAACTTATGTTTAAGGCTGCATACTAGATATACTTCAGTAAATTCTCATGGGAGCTAAGCTTTACTGAGCCGACACCGATGACATTGCCTCTAGCATTGTCACCGAATTAGACTAATACTCCATTTATGTTTTTAGTGCAAAAAAAATTTCTTTCTTTCCAGTCATGTATCTGGAACATCTATTATCAATATCCCACATTTCCTTCTTATAGCTCTTGCAAATATGTTCCTGCAAAATAAAAAAATTAATTTCATTTAGGTACCCAAGAGGTCTTGGGTCCTTGTGGGTTAGATGTGCTTCCTTTAGGATTCCAAGCCCACAATTTTTTAGGCTTATGACTGCAGCTGTAGGCTTTATGCCTTTTTGTCCATAGATAAAATAAACAGGCCCTCAAGGAGAGAAAAAGGTTTTGGCTGATTTAAATGATTCTGATGAGGAACTTGAGTTGTTTTTAAAAGAGTTTGATCTCATGAGACTATGACTTGGTGATTTTTTAATGCTATTCAATTGTATTTTTACATCATCAATTTCTTCGTGAAGTAAGTCAATTTCAATTTGACAGTTTCTTTGTTTCTCGTTGAGTTTTCATTTAAATTGGGCTTTACAACTTCTCTTCTCTGGAGAAAGTTTATTATATTCATCTATAACTTTTTGAAACTCGTCAGTTATCATATCTAAATTAGATTCAATAATATTACAATTATGACAATTGTGTGGTCTTACCTCGCTGGATTCACCTGTTGCCATGAAGCATATGTTGGTTGCTTCTATTTCTTCTTTGATTTCATATTCATTACTCCAAGATGTAAAATTTTTTCTTTCTAGACAATCTTTTTCTTAAATCTGGACAGTTTTATTTGAAGTGGTCAGGCCTTCTACAGTGATAATAGTGATCATCATTTCTAGTTGAGTCATTATTTTTGGCTTCTTAGGATCTTTATTGTGTCTGTCTCAAGATCTTCCTTACTCCACGATTTATGAGAGCTATTCATTCGCTATTAACTTTCTCCAGAATGTCCTCATGTTCAGTTGGTACGGTATTGAAGGCTACTGGTTTCTTCTTTTTCTCTTTATGGTACCTGTTGATATAATTTCATTCATATGCAGTGCGGTTATGTTGTAGCTTATTATGCCATGTTATGAAGATCTCCATCTTCTCGAATTGCAGCCTTCGTTTTCCATATTTTGGAAAGACTTCAGACCAGCTTTTGTACTTGCTGGTTGTGTGGATAGATCATCCCTGAAGATTTTAGCTCACATTCGACCTTGCTGAATTTGGAAAACATTGTTTTAATGTTCTCATTTTCTACCATTTTGAACAGCTCATATTCATTGACTAGGGTAGTAATCTTTAACTTTTTGACTTTGGTGGTTCCTTTATAGGTTACCTCCAATTTGTCCCACTTTTCTTTTGCAGTCTCGCAAGTTGATATCTTGTAATATTTTTCTCCGTTAACTGCACAAATAAGTAAAATTATATCATGTGCATTAGTTTGGATTACCTTTTGTTGTTGTTTGGTGACCTCAAAGCTTTCAAGGTTTTCTACGTCAGTAGTGCTAGAGTTTTTGTGTTTGTCCTTTTGCTTATCTTTGAGTCTTGGAATTGGTTTTAGTCCCTTCTGAATGACAACCCAGGCTTGGAAGTCATTTGATTCTACAATGATTTTGAATCTATTCTTCCAGTAAGAGTAGTGATGTCCATTAAAGTATGGTGGTCTTGTGGAGGAGTGACCATCCTAAAGAAGAGCGCTGGGAGTTTGATAGTTTGCCATTTGATCTTTGCTCACTTACGATTAAGCAACACTGCTGGTGAGACCTACTCCGATACACATTGAAATTTATGATGGGAGGTGAATTGGAAATTTCTGTGAGTCATCTATTGACTTCTCACAGTCAACTTACTTGTAGATCAGTACACTTCACAAAACAGATTAGATTAACAATAAACAAATAAGTAAATAATTGAAATTAAGGTAATGACACAAAGATTTATCATGGTATGAAACACTAATATGGTGCCTACTTCCAGTCTCCTTAGATTTTAATGTTCCATTTAGATCTTTCAATGTCAGGGCTCGAGTAAAATGATGAGAACAAGTTCCAAAGACTTATTTTGTTCTTCAAATCTTGTGACACAGCTTCAGTTTATATTACAAAGTTGACTCGATCTTATTCTTTATACAACTATTGTAAACCACAAATTACGAAGTTTTGTGAGATTAAGATTGAGACACTTTGAGATTTTTCTTAAAGTTGCGTGAGTGCTTCAGCCTTTTGTCTTTCCTTTTATAGTTTTCAGTTTTTTATGTTGTTGCTCCTTGTAAAGAAATAAGGATTTGAATTGATTCCTTGATTGAGATATGTCACCATAAGTTATGTCCATATCAGATATGTCCATACGTAGTGCAACTTCCATAGTTATACTTGTCCATATCAGAGGTTGTGTTCTTCCTTCCTTTTGTTCTAAGTCTTGATTGATTTGATTTGCCATGATTCTGGGACTATGATCCTTCTTTCTTTTATACCAAATACTTGATTGATTTGCTTGCCATACTGTTTAGATGTCGCGGCCGTAGATTTTCATGATTGGATGCTCTTCCATTTTTGGAGTCGGCTCTCTTGCTTACTTCCATGTTGAATTAGTCTTCTTTGATTCTTTATATCTTTTTGTGAGATATCTTTCCATCATTAGCGATTTTCCAATATCCTACAAAAGTCCACTCATTAGTTTGTCATTATTAAAACTTGAATATAGAAGGCTAACAT
This sequence comes from Capsicum baccatum var. pendulum, assembly GCA_030864225.1. NCBI lineage: Eukaryota > Viridiplantae > Streptophyta > Magnoliopsida > Solanales > Solanaceae > Capsicum > Capsicum baccatum. The sequence goes on from CM061560.1 coordinate 169,003,708, forward strand.
AAGTGGGAGATTGTTAGGATATACTATTAACCATCTAATTTGTATTATAGTATTATATTTTCATCCCCTATAAAGATACTTTCTTATATTAATAAAATCTTTATTTGAATAGATCATTATGTTAACATGTGTGTCCTTTACTTATATAGTAGATATTTCTGTGTATGGAGTATTTTAACTCTTGCACAAAAGATTAAAATTGTCGGTTCTAATAAGTAATAAATTAATGTTCACAATCAAAAGATAAGGTTGGACAAACATCTTGATGATTGTAGCACAAGATTAAATATAATTTGATCTTTATTATGGAATGTTAATATTCTAACTTCTTGTGTTAGTACATTTCGTATGTATTGACCAGGCCAATTAGAGATGCTTGTTTATGTTCTGAATTATAATAAACAACTTCTCTAGTCCATTATATGTAATTATACTCTTAATCTTGATATAATTATTATGGTCTATGTGGTTTGGTTTATTGTTTTAACCTATTAAAACGTTAAACTCTTTTATGAGTCAATATATTCCTAACAGGCTGGATGATGACAAATTACTTAGTGAAATATTAATTAGTTGATAGAATCGTGTCTTGGAATTGAGATAGAAGACACCCTTGTATAGTTGCTTATAAGTTTTCACGTGAAAATCTTGAAGGTGGATTTTATATTTGTCATGTGAAATAAGTTAAACATTATAAATAAAGGATTAAATTAATCAATGATTTAAATTTTTCAGAGAATTTAATTTAATTTATTGGTGTCGGTAATTCTAACATGGGGAGTTAAATAAGATGTACTAGTAGATTTTGAAATAAATTGAGGAGTGCAATTACAGATTTTTAGTGGAATAATATGTAATTTATTATGATATGATAATTCATTCACGGCCGAATTAATATCATAATTAGAAGCCTCACTTAAAGAATCTGTGGTCCCTGTTATCTTGATTAACTCATCAATTTTGAAAAAGAAAAGGAGCTTACTGAAAGAAATAATATTATTTGTATGTCTTCTATAAGAAAAATAATACTTCTGACTATGAATAATGAAAAATGTTTGCTCATTATGGGATCATTAAGTCAGCTTAATGGTCAATAAACATGGTCCTAAAAAGGCTGAAAATAATAAAAAATGTTTGGCCCATTATAGTACCATTAATCAGCTTAATGGTCAATAAGCATGGACTTAAAAAGACTGAAAACGTTTATTGGTTTTAATAGTGTTATTGAGGATTGAAAAAAATATTTTGTTCGTTATGGGTAATTAAATCAGCTTAAAGACTGAAATATCTGCCTCTTCCCTTTCATTCTTAAATGGAAGATTGGGATAAATAGAGGTTAGTTGATAGAAATATGATTATCCTTTTCAAAGTAAAAATTCACTTGCCCACACAAGTTTGATTGCAAAAGTTAGTCAGGAAATAGCAGAAGGTCGCAGTCCTGACAAGCAAGGTGTTGAACGAATTTTGTGAAAGCTTCAATAGGTAAGTTTTTTTATTTTCGTTTTGATTACCTTATCTATATTATATGTAAGTTGTTGGTCCTGTAGAATTGTTGCTTCTGTTGTGCATGTTCCAATAGTGAGGAGCATCTATGTGGGTATCGGTGTTATTTGAGAGGTTAAAATAAGTCAATTGTACATTTTGAACTATTTTTCCTATTTGTTAGCCCAATGAGTTAGTTTTTTATGGTAAATAAATTGTTGAAAACGCTAGATAATGAGAATACTCCTACTTGATATGTTCAGTTGATTTTTGAATTGATATTTACTCGGCATAAGACATGGAATGCTTTGCTTAACATTTTTATTGATTTGAGATTGGAGTACACGCCTGCACATTATTATCTATTACTGTGGTCGGAGTGTACATCTGCACAATATATTTATTGGGATCGAAGTGCATGCCTACACAGTACATGGACATTGTGAGTCCTCCATGGGTCCTCACCATGAAGCAATTGCTCGGTAGGTGTGTACACAACATATACATTGCATTGCATTCATTCATTTCTGATTTGAATGACGTAAGATGTAATTGTCGACTTTGTATTATTTATTAAGTACTTGATTATCTGTTACTTGATTTCATTGTGTTGAAGATTTTTTGGACTGTGTTATGATATCCTTATGACTGTTAGACTTGATTATTCAATTAGAATAGGGTGGTTTTCCTAAGTGCAGGGTGTATGATTGTTTTAGATGGTAAACGTGATGTTACTCGTCACTCCTTTGAATTAGGATCAATCAACGATGCTTGTTGAGTACACGTGGCTGTATACTCACCCTTGGTTCTTCTGCACCTTACGTGTAGGTACCGATCTGACGACCTCTGGGCATGGATTCCTGTGATTACTTCTGCGTTAGCATCCTTGGAGATTTGAGTTAGCTGCTATTGTTTTCAAAGAATACTGAAATCTCCTCTAGCCCTATCTTTATGTATTTTTTGCATCTTAAGATATTTAATTTTTTTTATTTCTGTATTTAGTGGCTTGTATTGGTGTCTACCAAACCTGGGATTGTCTATATTTTGACTATACTAGTCTATTAATCTACTTTTGAGATTATTCGAGGTTTATTATGTTCTTATTTTCTTTCGTCTCTCTAAATTTGGGATGTTGTGTTTGGAATTGGATTCCTGGCTTACCTATCATGGAGGAGGGAGGATAAGTGTCATCACAATCCCGAATATATATATATACCCCCCCTCTCTCTATATATATATAGGGGGAGATGTATATTGAATTTTTTTCCTTAATTCTTAATCAATTTGTTTAATGACTAAAAATATTATCATATTTATTATATCTAAATATATATATCACGGGTTACAAAAAAACATTCATCTATTTGTATTTTCTATTTTAATAACATGTCTCATGAATATTCTTTTCTAAAAATTATAGCTATATAATTATAACCATAGAAAGTTGATATTTGTAAAATTCCTCTCTGCCATAGTAGCCGCTTGATTAGTTTTATTTCATTTGCATCTTTATCCTCTTTCCTTGGTATCTTTATATATTTCAAGTTTGCCTATATGTTTCATATTAAATTTCTCTGTGTTTCACTTTTATTTTGTTGATTTCTATGTTTTCACATGTTTTATGTAATTATTATTGTCTTCGTCATTTAGTAATAACTTCAAGATGATAATGTCAACAGACACGGTCCATCTTGACTCCATTTTGTTATACTTTGTATCCTGTTTGGTATGCATTTGATGAAATGTGATGATTCTTTAATTTAAGAATAAATCTTTTGAGATGTATTTCAAATTTATGTCTATTGGCAGGAGTCGCATGATGCTAAGAAAATTGTGGCTTTCTGAATTTTCTTATGTGAATATTGTTCTTGAAATTCTCGAACTTCTCAAATTTACACGATAAATCTCTCATCTTTTGAAGTAAATTTTATTTTGATTGTATTTGATTTACAACATACTACTTAGTACATGATGGATTTTTTTATGGTTTAATCTATTTATAAATAACAAATACATATGGAGTTGTTAGATGCTCATTTGTTTTCTCATAAGGAGTGTGGTTAAAACCTCTTTACCTTTTGATATATTATTGGCTATTTAGTTTTCAGAGTTGAATTCTTGAGTGGATATAAACTAAATATGAGTTACCGAAATTCACTTACAGGTTATAGATCATCGAAGTGAAACAGAACAGTAGTATAACAGCAAGAGGAAAGGAACGACTGCGAAAGGACTGAGATTGATTGGATTAATTATGAGAAGACCATTTAAATCTAAAGACTAATGAAGTTAAACTGAAGTCTATAGCTACAAATCAGCTAACTCAACAGTGTGCAGAGCTATGTCGATCGGAAGACATTAAAGTTCCAGAGCTAGAAGGAGACGATGGGACACTCCATAAAACCCATAACATTTGTCAATCTACTTCTGCAGGTACAAGCAAAGGAGTTAGGAAAAACACAAATATGAACCTAAACAAGCTATTTGATAAACCATATATACCAAATACATCAAAAGATCCCATGTTTATACCCCCACAAATTACCACATACCGAGATAGTTTAATCCAAGATAAAAAGACTTACAACTACACAGCCCGGACATATATAGAAAATATCTACAATGTACAAACCTTTTTAAATACTAACCCCAAAGCTATAAACATCCAAGAACCAGATACAAACTATATAACCCAAAGATTGACCGGATATAATAAGCTAATTGCTTTACCTAAAACAAAACCAAGCCTAGTTAAAACTTGCTATGAATATGGACTACTCAGTACTATATATACCTCTGGCGGAAATGAGATATCCACTATACCGGAAATATATGAAGCATTTAACATTTTTAAAAGAATAACCAAAGGTACCCTATTTTTTATAAAAATTTACACGGCACCAACAGAGATATTATATGGTGAAGTTAAAAAACCCATACAAGTTGTAAAGATAGGAATGACACGAGATATGATTATACCACAAAATATAATTCCACAACCAGAAATACCTAGAATTGAGATACCAAAATTTTATGCGAATAAGAGGATTATCGGAATATCTACAATTTTGCAAGAGCTAGCAAACACATACCGCAACCAAAATCCCATATGGAGTTATTATTCAAGAAATCATGTACTAATATATTCAAATTCAAAGGAATTATGAGAAACAGCTATGGATACTATTAGGCAATGGATTCTGACGTTGCTCAAACTAGAGACGGAACCTATCGCCAGAGCTGTCAGAGAAAAGTTTATTTTAGAAGAATTATTAACCAGATATTGTAAGACAATTGGACATAAATATCCAGATCATAAATGTTCAAAATGTAATGGAGGAGATAATGATATCCCATAAGTTCAGCTAGAATAAAAAAAAATCAACCAAGAAAATAAGAACGCCAGCTGGAAGATACAAGATAAGAAGCAATAATGGAGATATGAAAAAACAACAGATACGACAATGAGAAGATATCAACGGAGTAATAATAGAAGACAAGCTATTAAATTGTGAAAGCGACATGTAAACTTTCACAATTTACTTTACGTAAATTATTGAAACCTTTTGTATAGGCTTTTGACTATTATTAGTCTAGGCATTAATAATTTTTGTCTTATTAGGAGACTATTTGTAAAGTAGACTAGGTAGATAATTGTAGAAACGTGAATACTCTTGTAAAGATTTTAGAAACATGAATACTCTTGTAAAGTTTCAGTCTATAAATAAGATGAACCGAAGGCATTGCAAAGAAAGCCTTCATGTGTTGAAGCAAAAACTCTCTCTTGTCCACAACAAATATTTTACTTAATTATTAAAAAATAGGTATATTTCAATAAAAAAAGCTATGGAGGAACAAACCTTAGAAATATCAAACCTATCCGAACAGGTATATTTATTTATTATTATGAATAGCTAAATTCATAATTCCCAACAATCATGATATGATAAAATAAATTCATGTTAGTTACTTTATAGTAGAATTATTCGAAGAATAATATGTTAAGAAGTTTATTAGCAAAGTGAAAAAGGAGAAAAGTCCCTAAGAACTATGTCATCCTAAAGGTGAAACCAATAAGGCAAGAAGCCGTGGTGGGGAGTAACCAGAGTAGAGGCGCTTTTTAAGGGAAAAATATCCAGATTACCATGCTAATAGTGACCGAAGAACATGTTATTTAAGAATAATCTAGTATATAGTAATCCAAGATGACCATATTTTGTTATGCACATGATTGAAGGGAATATTTTGAAAAGAGCAATTTTATGAAAATGAATAATTATTTATCTGATGTAATGGTAGATAAATTTGAAATACTTATTTTGTATGTGATTAAGGATATAGGAATAATAGATATAAGGAAAATCATATTAGAAAAAATATTCGGTAAAGATTATATAGCTAGAATAAATTACATACCACACTTACCTAATTACTCTTATAAATACTTATATACCCATTAACTATGATAAACTGTGTATATTTAGAATTTTGGAAAATAGATATAAAATATATACAATTTCTTAGTAAAAATATAAAAGAGTTAATAAGATTAAAACAAACAATTACAAAATATTATAATAAAATATTTAGTCAATTTTAAATGATAGATAATCTTAAAGTATTAATCTTATATATACTTAGAGATATAGAAATTATAGATATTAAGAAAATAATATTAGAAAAAGTATTAGATTATGAAATTGAAACCATAAATTGGATAGCACAGTTATACTTGGATAATTACCCAGATGGATATTATTCAGATTAAGAGATGTTAGAATATATTAGAAAAACTAGAGAAAATCAAGATAATCTAAATGAAGAAATTAATTATAGAAACCGAATTAGAAAAATAATGGAGAATCTAAAAGAAAAATTAATATGGATAGAAGAAACCTTAGAAAATTTAGGAAAAAGTACATGTGATAGTTTATATAATTTAAAAAACTCGCTACGAGAAGAACAACACAAGATAATAAATAACATTCAAAATCGAGAATTAGATATACATTATAGTACAATTAGGATAAATTATTATACAAAAATCTGTAACTCTGTAATTACTACAGGATAAAATGAAAGACTACGAATATTTAAAATATTGGAGACAAAATATGGATGAAATAATATTATTAGAATATCACCCCCCAAGATATGAATATCGATAAAACTAACATAAACAGACTTAAAATAAAAATATATAGAGAAGTTAAGAAATATCCACGCACAAAGAAAAATAGATCCATTATACATATAATAGATTTATTTCACAATTGATCTATTTCACAAGTCATCCGCACCCCCCTACAAATGGTATCAGAGCCCAGTTATTTAAAAAATACAACAGTAGCATATATGTTTGAATTTAGATTGGATTGGATTAATTATGAGAAGACCTGTGAAATATCAATATCTCTTCCATTATATTTTGAACATTTATGATCTGGATATTTATGTCCAATTGTCTTACAATATCTGGTTAATAATTCTTCTAAAATAATTTTTTCTCTGACAGCTCTGGCGATAGGTTCCGTCTCTGGTTTGAGCAACGTCAGAATCCATTGCCTAATAGTATCCATATCTATTTCTCATAATTCCTTTGAATTTGAATATATTAGTACATGATTTCTTGAATAATAACTCCATATGGGATTTTGGTTGCGGTATGTGTTTGCTAGCTCTTGCAAAATTGTAGATAGTCCGATAATCCTCTTATTCGCATAAAATTTTGGTATCTCAATTCTAGGTATTTCTGGTTGTGGAATAATATCTTGTGGTATAATCATATCTCGTGTCATTCCTATCTTTACAACTTGTATGAGTTTTTTAACTTCACCATATAATATCTCTGCTGGTGCCGTGTAAATTCTTATAAAAAATAGGGTACCTTTGGTTATTCTTTTAAAAATGTTAAATGCTTCATATATTTCCGGTATAGTGGATATCTCATTTTCGTCAGAGGTATATACAATACTGAGTAGTCCACATTCATAGCAAGTTTTAACTAGACTTGGTTTGGTTTTAGGTAAAGCAATTAGCTTATTATACTTGGTTTGGTTTTAGGTAAAGCAATTAGCTTATTATATTCGGTCAATCTTTGGGTTATATAGTTTGTATCTGGTTCTTGGATGCTTATAGCTCTGGGGTTAGTATTTAAAAAGGTTTGTACATTGTAGATATTTTCTATATATGTCCGGGCTGTGTAGTTGTAAGTCTTTTTGTCTTGGATTAAACTATCTCGGTATGTGGTAATTTGTGGGGGTATAAACATGGGATCTTTTGATGTATTTGGTATATATGGTTTATCAAATAGCTTGTTTAGGTTCATATTTGTGTTTTTCCTAACTCCTTTGCTTGTACCTGCAGAAGTAGATTGACAAATGTTATGGGTTTTATGGAGTGTCCCATCGTCTCCTTCTAGCTCTGGAACTTTAATGTCTTCCGATCGACATAGCTCTGCACACTGTTGAGTTAGCTGATTTGTAGCTATAGACTTCAGTTTAACTTCATTAGTCTTTAGATTTAAATGGTCTTCTCATAATTAATCCAATCAATCTCAGTCCTTTCGCAGTCGTTCCTTTCCTCTTGCTGTTATACTACTGTTCTGTTTCACTTCGATGATCTATAACCTGTAAGTGAATTTCGGTAACTCATATTTAGTTTATATCCACTCAAGAATTCAACTCTGAAAACTAAATAGCCAATAATATATCAAAAGGTAAAGAGGTTTTAACCACACTCCTTATGAGAAAACAAATGAGCATCTAACAACTCCATATGTATTTGTTATTTATAAATAGATTAAACCATAAAAAAATCCATCATGTACTAAGTAGTATGTTGTAAATCAAATACAATCAAAATAAAATTTACTTCAAAAGATGAGAGATTTATCGTGTAAATTTGAGAAGTTCGAGAATTTCAAGAACAATATTCACATAAGAAAATTCAGAAAGCCACAATTTTCTTAGCATCATGCGACTCCTGCCAATAGACATAAATTTGAAATACATCTCAAAAGATTTATTCTTAAATTAAAGAATCATCACATTTCATCAAATGCATACCAAACAGGATACAAAGTATAACAAAATGGAGTCAAGATGGACCGTGTCTGTTGACATTATCATCTTGAAGTTATTACTAAATGACGAAGACAATAATAATTACATAAAACATGTGAAAACATAGAAATCAACAAAATAAAAGTGAAACACAGAGAAATTTAATATGAAACATATAGGCAAACTTGAAATATATAAAGATACCAAGGAAAGAGGATAAAGATGCGAATGAAATAAAACTAATCAAGCGGCTACTATGGCAGAGAGGAATTTTACAAATATCAACTTTCTATGGTTATAATTATATAGCTATAATTTTTAGAAAAGAATATTAATGAGACATGTTATTAAAATAGAAAATACAAATAGATGAATGTTTTTTTGTAACCCGTGATATATATATTTAGATATAATAAATATGATAATATTTTTAGTCATTAAACAAATTGATTAAGAATTAAGGAAAAAAATTCAATATACATCTCCCCCTATATATAGAGAGAGAGGGGGGGGGGGGTATATATATATTCGGGATCGTGATGACACTTATCCTCCCTCCTCCATGATAGGTAAGCCAGGAATCCAATTCCAAACACAACATCCCAAATTTAGAGAAACAAAAGAAAATAAGAACATAATAAACCTCGAATAATCTCAAAAGTAGATTAATAGACTAGTATAGTCAAAATATAGACAATCCCAGGTTTGGTAGACACCAATACAAGCCACTAAATACAGAAATAAAAAAAATTAAATATCTTAAGATGCAAAAAATACATAAAGATAGGGCTAGAGGAGATTTCAGTATTCTTTGAAAACAATAGCAGCTAACTCAAATCTCCAAGGATGCTAACGCAGAAGTAATCACAGGAATCCATGCCCAGAGGTCGTCAGATCGGTACCTACACGTAAGGTGCAGAAGAACCAAGGGTGAGTATACAACCACGTGTACTCAACAAGCATCGTTGATTGATCCTAATTCAAAGGAGTGACAAGTAACATCACGTCTACCATGTAAAACAATCATACACCCTGCACTTAGGAAAACCACCCTATTCTAATTGAATAATCAAGTCTAACAGTCATAAGGATATCATAACACAGTCCAAAAAATCTTCAACACAATGAAATCAAGTAACAGATAATCAAGTACTTAATAAATAATACAAAGTCGACAATTACATCATACGTCATTAAAATCAGAAATGAATGAATGCAATGCAATGTATATGTTGTGTACACACCTACCGAACAATTGCTTCATGGTGAGGACCCATGGAGGACTCACAATGTCCATGTACTGTGTAGGCATGCACTTCGATCCCAATAAATATATTGTGCAGATATACACTCCGACCACAGTAATAGATAATAATGTGCAGGCGTGTACTCCAATCTAAAATCAATAAAAATGTTAAGGAAAGCATTTCATGTCTTATGCCGAGTAAATATCAATTCAAAAATCAACTGAGCATATCAAGTAGGAGTATTCTCATTAGCTAGCATTTTCAAAAATTTATTTACCATAAAAAACTAACTCATTGGGCTAACAAATAGGAAAAATAGTTCAAAACGTACAATTGACTTATTTTAACCTCTCAAATAACACCGATACCCACATAGATGCTGTTCACTATTGGAACATGCACAATGGAAGCAACAATTCTACAGGACCAACAACTTACATATAATATAGATAAGGTAATCAAAACGAAAATAAAAAAACTTACCTATTGAAGCTTTCACAAAATTCGTTCAACACCTTGCTTGTCAGGACTACGACCTTCTGCTATTTCCTGACTAACTTTTGCAATCAAACTTGTGTGGGCAAGTGAATTTTTACTTTGAAAAGGATAATCATATTTCTATCAACTAACCTCTATTTATCCCAATCTTCCATTTAAGAATGAAAGGGAAGATGCAGATATTTCAGTCTTTAAGCTGATTTAATTACCCATAACGAACAAAATATTTTTTTCAATCCTTAATAACACTATTAAGAGCAATAAACGTTTTCAGTCTTTTTAAGTCCATGCTTATTGACCATTAAGCTGATTAATGGTACTATAATGGGCCAAACATTTTTTATTATTTTTAGCCTTTTTAAGACCATGTTTATTGACCATTAAGCTGACTTAATGATCCCATAATGAGCAAACATTTTTCATTATTCATAGTCAGAAGTATTATTTTTCTTATAGAAGACATACAAACAATATTATTTCTTTCAGTAAGCTCCTTTTCTTTTTCAAAATTGATGAGTTAATCAAGTATAACAGGGACCACAGATTCTTTAAGTGAGGCTTCTAATTATGATATTAATTTGGCCGTGAATGAATTATCATATCGTAATAAATTACATATTATTCCACTAAAAATCTGTAATTGCACTCCTCAATTTAATTCAAAATCTACTAGTACATCTTATTTAACTCCCCATGTTAGAATTACCGACACCAATAAATTAAATTAAATTCTCTGAAAAATTTAAATCATTGATTAATTTAATCCTTTATTTATAATTCTTAACTTATTTCACATGACAAATATAAAATCCACCTTCAAGATTTTCACGTGAAAACTTATATGCAACTATGCAAGGGTGTCTTCTATCTCAATTCCAAGACACGATTCTATCAACTAATTAATATTTCACTAAGTAATTTGTCATCATCCATCCTGTTAGGAATATATTGACTCATAAAAGAGTTTAACCTTTTAATAGGTTAAAACAATAAACCAAACCACATAGATCATAATAATTATATCAAGATTAAGAGTATAATTACATATAATGGACTAGAGAAGTTGTTTATTATAATTCAGAACATAAACAAGCATCTCTAATTGGCCTGTTCAATACATACGAAATGTACTAACACAAGAAGTTAGAATATTAACATTCCATAATAAAGATCAAATTATATTTAATCTTGTGCTACAATCATCAAGATGTTTGTCCTACCTTATCTTTTGATTATGAACATTAATTTATTACTTATTAGAACCGACAATTTTAATCTTTTGTGCAAGAGTTAAAATACTCCATACACAGAAATATCTACTATATAAGTAGAGGACACATATGTTAACAGAATGATCTATTCAAATAAAGATTTTATTAATATAAGAAAGTGTCTTTATAGGGGATGAAAATATAATACTATAATACAAATTAGATGGTTAATAGTATATCCTAACAATCTCCCACTTATGTTAACCTTCTATATTCAAGTTTTAATAATGAAAAACTAATGAGTGGACTTTTGTAGGATATTGGAAAATCGCTAATGATGGAAAGATATCTCACAAAAAGATATGAAGGATCAAAGAAGACTAATTCAACATGGAAGTAAGCAAGAGAGCCGACTCCAAAAATGGAAGAGCATCCAATCATGAAAATCTACGGCCACGACATCTAAACAGTATGGCAAGCAAATCAATCAAGTATTTGGTATAAAAGAATGAAGGATCATAGTCCCAGAATCATGGCAAATCAAATCAATCAAGACTTAGAACAAAAGGAAGGAAGAACACAACCTCTGATATGGACAAGTATAACTATGGAAGTTGCACCACGTATGGACATATCTGATATGGACATAACTTATGGTGCCATATCTCAATCAAGGAATCAATTCAAATCCTTATTTCTTTACAAGGAGCAACAACATAAAAAACTGAAAACTATAAAAGGAAAGACAAAAGGCTGAAGCACTCACGCAACTTTAAGAAAAATCTCAAAAGTGTCTCAATCTTAGTCTCACAAAACTTCGTAATTTGTGGTTTACAATAGTTGTATAAAGAATAGGATCGAGTCAACTTTGTAATATAAACTGAAGCTGTGTCACAAGATTTGAAGAACAAAATAAGTCTTTGGAACTTGTTCTCATCATTTTACTCGAGCCCTGACATTGAAAGATCTAAATAAAACATTAAAATCTAAGGAGACTGGAAGTAGGCACCATATTAGTGTTTCATACCATGATAAATCTTTGTGTCATTACCTTAATTTCAATTATTTACTTATTTGTTTATTGTTAATCTAATCTGTTTTGTGAAGTGTACTGATCTACAAGTAAGTTGACTGTGAGAAGTCAATAGTCGACTCACAGAAATTTTCAATTCACCTCCCATCATAAATTTCAATTTGTATCGGAGTAGGTCTCACCAGCAGTGTTGCTTAATCGTAAGTGAGCAAAGATCAAATGGCAAACTATCAAACTCCCGGCGCTCTTCTTTAGGATGGTCACTCCTCCACAAGACCACCATACTTTAATAGACATCACTACTCTTACTGGAAGAATAGATTCAAAATCTTTATCCAATCAAATGACTTCCAATCCTGGGTTGTCATTCAGAAGGGACTAAAGCCAATTCCAGGACTCAAAGATAAGCAAAAGGACAAACACAAAGAATCTAGCACTACTAACGTAGAAAACCTTGAAAGCTTTGAGGTCACCAAACAACAACAAAAGGTAATCCAAACTAATGCACATGATATAATTTTACTTATTTGTGCAGTTAACGGAGAAAAATATTACAAGATATCAACTTGCGAGACTGCAAAAGAAAAGTGGGACAAATTGGAGGTAACCTTTAAAGGAACCACCAAAGTCAAAAAGTTAAAGATTACTACCCTAGTCAATGAATACGAGCTGTTCAAAATGGTAGAAAATGAGAACATTAAAACAATGTTTTCCAAATTCAGCAAGGTCGAATGTGAGCTAAAATCTTCAGGGATGATCTATCCACACAACCAGCAAGTACAAAAGCTGGTCTGAAGTCTTTCCAAAATATGGAAAACGAAGACTGCAATCCGAAAAGATGGAGATCTTCATAACATGGCATAATAAGCTACAACATAACCGCACTGCATATGAATGAAATTATATCAACAGGTACCATAAAGAGAAAAAGAAGAAACCAGTAGCCTTCAATGCCGTACCAACTGAACATGAGGACATTCTGGAGAAAGTCAATAGCGAATGAATAACTCTCATAAATCGTGGAGTAAGGAAGATCATGAGACAGAGACAATAAAGATCCTAAAAAGCCAAAAATAATGACTCAACTAGAAATGATGATCACTATTATCACTGTAGAAGGCTTGACCACTTCAAATAAAACTGTCCAGATTTAAGAAAAAGATTGTCTAGAAAGAACAAATTTTAGAGCTTGGAGTAATGAATATGAAATCGAAGAAGAAATAGAAGCAACCAACATGTGCTTCATGGCAACAGGTGAATCCATCGAGGTAAGACCACACAATTGTCATAATTGTAATATTATTGAATCTAATTTAGATATGATAACTGACGAGCTTCAAAAAGTTATAGATGAATATAATAAACTTGCTCCAGAGAAGAGAAGTTGTAAAACCCAATTTAAACGTAAACTCAACGAGGAACAAAAAAACTATCAAATTGAAATCGAAGCATGTCAAATTGAAATTGACTTACTTCACGAAGAGATTGATGATGTAAAAATACAATTGAATAGCATTAAAATATCGTCAAGTAATAGTCTTATGAGATCAAACTCTTTTAAAAACAACTCAAGTTCCTCATCAGAATCATTTAAATCAGCCAAAACCTTTTTCTCTCTTTGAGGGCCTGTTTATTTTATCTATGTACAGAAAGGCATAAATCCTACAGCTGCAGTCATAAGTCTAAAAAATTGTGGGCTTGGAATCCTAAAGGAAGCACATCTAACCCACAAGGACCCAAGACCTCTTGGGTACCTAAATGAAATTAATTTTTTTTATTTTGCAGGAACATGTTTGCAAGAGCTATAAGAAGGGAATGTGGGATATTGATAATAGATGTTCCCGATACATGTCTGGAAATAAAGAAATTTTTTCTGCTCTAAAAAAATAAATGGAGTATTAGTCTGATTCAGTGACAATGCTAGAGGCAATGTCATCGGAGTCGGCTTAGTAAAGCTTAGCTCCCATGAGAATTTACTGAAGTATATCTAGTATGCAGCCTTAAACATAAGTTTATCAGCATCAGTCAGCCGTGTGATGCTGAATTTAGAGTCTCCTTTAAAGTTGAAATTTACTCTATTAAACATGGTGAAAGAAACATCTCCCTTGTTGGTGAACACGTTGATAATATTTATGTTTTAAATAGTCCTGAATTTGATACCTTAACCTGACTCACTATGCAGACCAATGATACTTTGTCATGGAACAGAAAGCTTGGGCATGCTACTATGCCTATCATCAAGAAACTGTCCAGACTGGATTTGGTGAAAGGTCTGCCAAAACTCAAGTTTGAAAAGGATCATATCTGTGATGCTTACCAAATGGGTAAACAAACTTGGACATTATTTATAGTCAAAGACATTGTCTATACTACCAAACCACTTTAAATAATCGACATGGATCTATTTGGCCCCACTAAGACCGCAAGTATTGGTGGAAAAAGATATATTTTCGTTATAGTTAATGATTACTCACATTTTACTTGGGTGATGTTTCTTGCTCATAAACATGAGGCTTTTACAAACTTTGAGATATTTTGTAGAAAAGTACAAAAAAAAGCTGGACACTTCATCACCTATGTTCACAGTGATCACGGAGGAGAATTTTAAAGTAAGGCGTTTGTGAAGTACTCTGCTCAGAATGAATACTCTTAGAGCTTCTCATCACCTCGATTTCCTAAACAAAATAGTGTAGTGGAGTGAAAAAAATTAGTTTCTATAAGAAACTATCAGGACAATGCTGTTAGAACACAATCTCTCAGATTATTTTTGGGCAAAGGCAGTAAGCACAACATGTCACATCATCAACAGGTGCCTTATCAGATCAATTCTAAAAAAGACAGCTTATAAGCTGTGGAGAGGAAAGAAGACAAACATTAGCTATTTTTATCCCTTTGGATGCAAGTGCATCATCCACAATAATTGTAAGAATAACTTAGGAAAATTCAGTCCATAGAGCAAATAAAGTAATTTTCTTGGGTATTTTCCTACTAGTCGTTCTTACATGGCTTATCATAAAAGAACCCTATATGTTGAAGAATCTATGCATATTGTATTTGATGAATTTAATCACCCTCATATGAGTTTGAGAATTGACGAAGAACAGGTGAGTGGTCTATAATTTAAAGCCAATGCTAGAATAATTTATGAGCCATCACGAGATGAGTTAACTACATCCCCTCGGGAGTCGACTCCCATAGCAAAAATAGTCAAATTGAGTATTCCAAGAGAATGGAAACATGATGCTAGCTTTCCAAATGAATTTATCATTGAAAATCTCTATAATAGGATGCAAACAAGAGCATCATTAAGAAACCAAGCATCTGTTGCCTTTGTATCTCAAATTAAACTAAATAAGATAGATGAGGACCTCAAAGATGAATCATGGCTCGACGCCATAAATAAAGAATTGGAACAGTTTGATAGAAATCAAGTTTGGACTCTTGTTGAAAGACCTAAGAACTGCTCAGTAATTGGAACTAGATGGGTCTACAGAAATAAATTGAATGAAGAAGATAAGGTTATCAGAAACAAAGCCAGCCTTGTAGCTCAAGGATACTCTCAATAAAAAGGTATTGATTATGATGAAACCTTTGCCCCTGTAGCAAGGTTAGAATCAATTCATATTTTATTAGCTTTTGATGCTTTTTAATCCTTTAAGTTATATCAAATTGACGTAAAAAATGCCTTCTTCAATAGTTTTATTAATGAGAAAGTTTTTGTAAAACAACCTCTGAGGTTTGAAAATCTATTTTATCCAAATGATTTCAAATTGTCAAAAGCACTTTATGGTCTCAAAAAAGATCCAAAGGCTTGGTGTAAGAGATTGAGTACTTTCTTACTAAATAATAATTTTTAGAGAGGTAAAATTGATACAACTCCGTTCATACATAAGTTTGATTCAAATTTTTTTATTGTATAAACTTATCTACGTGATATTATTTTTGGTAGTTTTAACAACTCTGTGTGTGAGAATTTCACTAACTTGATGAAAGAAGAATTTAAAATGAGTCTTATAGGAGAGATTAAATTCTTCTTGGGATTACAAATCAAGCAGACTCCTAAAGGTACCTTCATTAGTCAAGCTAAGTATATGAAGGAACTCCTTAAAAAAATTGGCTTGGAAAAAGAAAAGGCCTATGGAACTCCAATGAGTCCATCCACAAACTTTGATTTGGATTTATCTGGAAAGAATGTTGATGAAAAAATATACAGGGGAATGATAGGATCACTACTTTACTTGACCACTAGTCGACCAGACATCATGTTCAGAGTATGTAAGTGTGCCAGGTTCCAGTCGACTCCCAAAGAGTCTTATCTAACTGCAGTCAAAAGGATCATCCGATACCTCATAGGAACTCAAGATATTGGACTATGGTACTCTTGATCTTTCTATTTTGATTTGATTGGATATTCAGACCTGGACTTTACAGGTGATAAAAGTGATAGAAAAAGTACTAGTAGAACTTGTCAAATTCTTGGTGATGCCCTGATTTCATGGCACAACAAGAAGCAAACTTTAGTTGCACTTTTAACAACTGAAGCTGAATACATAGCTGTTGGAAGTTGTGGTACTCAAATTTTATGGATTATGCATCAACTACTTGATTTTAATTTGTCTTTTGAACCTGTTCCCATAATGTGTGATAACACCAGTGCTATTAGTCTATATAAATATACTATGCATTATTCTAGGGCCAAACATATTGATACTAAGCATCATTTTATTCGTGATCATGTAGAAAATGACAATTTTTCATTAACATTTATTGACTCTGAAAATGAACTGGCCGATATTTTTACAAAATCCTTGTTAGAAGAAACATTTTATTACCTTAAGAAAAAGACTTGGTATTCTTAGTATTAATGATTTATGAGCTTTATTTTTGGACAAAAAATCTTTTACTTGTTCTAATTTTATCATCATTTTTTAACCAAAAAGTTGTTTTTCAAAAGGGAAGTCATCATTATTCTCATCGATTCTCATGCCCCTTTTGTTACTTCTGCATCTCTTAACCTTCCCAACACCCCTCTGTCTGCCACCCTTTTACTTTCATCAGTCATCCTTTCCCTTTACATCTCTTCATCTTCTACTCCCTTATGTTTTCCAATAGTCGCCCACATTCCTCTTCTCTTTTCCAGTCTCTTTCTCTCCCTTTCTACCCCTTTTAAAATTCATCTTTCATTTTCTCCCATGACCAGAACTTTTTCTATGATAAATATGTCCAAATCTCTTCCCAAAGCACTCACCAAAAGTCCTGTTCTCCTCTCCGAATCCTCTGACAAATCCTCGATGGGCTCCCAGTCAACTCTCTTTAATAGACGTCATCCTATTTCTAGCTTAGCCCCTCCAGTAAGAAACCTCATCCAAACTCTCTTAACTTCCTCCCTCCAGAAGACATGCATAAGTTCAATACATGCTATCACAAAAATAAATTCTCTACCTTTAAAAATTATTCCGTTGGACCTGGTCGCATTAACAATCTTCGTCAATTAAAAGATTTCTTCTGTACAGTCACTTCTTTAAGTTTCAAGATTTGTGCATTATTTTTTATCTCTGTGGACTTCTAGTTTAAGAGGATCCAGTCATATGTTTTATGCAAATCCTTGCCTCTCTCCTTATATTAGTGAACTTAAGACTCTACTGCTCGACATAAGAATCATTTTGAATGATTTTCTATTCAAACTTTTTGATACAACATTCTCTGATGACAACTAGTTTATGAATAGCAACCGACCCGATGATTTTGAGGTCATCTTTGAAGAAGAAAAAAGGTTCCTTTTAGACCTTGAATCTATTTTGACCAATTTTGGTGCCCTGTCCCTCTGTTTCAAGTTTCATATATTGGCTCACATAATTGCTACTACCCTGATTCCCCAGAAAGAATACCTCAGCAATATTACCGATTGTGATGTTTTTGTGTTTTATTGTCTGGTTAAGAAAATAAATCAATTGGGAAACTTGGATTCGTGAGTACATGCTTGAAAGTGTGGCTAATGTTCATTCCTCTGCCAGTTTACCTTATGGCCTGCTCATTACTCGAATTCTTTTGTATTATTCAATTTATCTCTCTGCTTACCCCCGAGTGGAGGTTGTTGCAACTTATGTCTCCAAGATTTTTGCCAGTATTGGATATATCTTGGTTGAAGATGAATGGTGTAAGAAGGATTCTGCCCGAGCAAAGTTGAAACTCCCCAAGGTAAGCAAGTCTGTTTCTAACCCCATTATTACTGTCTTGAAGGAACTGGAAGAGATTAAGGATTACTTCAAATCTATCAAAGAAGGTGTTATGTTGATGCAGGAGTTGACTTCCAAAGTTTTAGACCTCGGGAAAAACACCATCAGAAACATAGGTGTGGTTTGGTTTGCTCTTAACGGGTTCAAGCAGCAGGGTATTAAATTATTTACTCGAGTGTTCACTGAAATGGATTCCCTCAAGACCCAAGTACACTCCTCCAATTATGATCTAGCTATTTTCGTTCAGAACTCCTATTCTTCCTTCTTCAGAAACGTTGAAAAATCATATGACACTTTCTGCCATAACATGCACAATACTCTGACCTACTTTCTCAAGAAGTGGTGAATGATGACTTTGTTTTTATTCAAAAGGGGGTTCTGTCCCTTATTTTTATGGGTTGTAAGATAATTTTTAACACATTATCTGCCATACATTTTGCTTCGCCTAGTATTTTTTGGTTAATAAATTATATCTCTGCTATTTGTTTACTATTTATTTTTGCTATTCTTTTTGATTATGCCAAAAGAGGGAGAAAGACAAGAACATAAAAAAATCCAGAAACACCTACCAGTCAGGGAGAGCAAGTCGACTATTGATAAATTAAAGCTAACTGATACTCAAGAAACTTAGAACAATAGAAATGTTTACAAGTTAGGGGAGCAAGTCGACTACTATGACAGACTGGTAAGTCATCTAATGTTTATACTTGTTTGTTATTATCAAAAAAGGGGAGATTGTTAGCCTCCTATATTCAAGTTTTAATAATGACAAACTAATAATGGTCTTTTGCAGGATATTGGAAGATCGCTAATTATGGAATGATATCTCACACAAAGATATGAAGGATCAAAAAAGGCTAATTCAACCTAGAAGTAAGTAAGAGGCTGGCTCCAAAAATGAAAGATTATCCAATCATGAAAATCCATAGCCACGACATCTAAACAGTATGGAAAGAAATTGAATCAAGTATTTGAATAAAATAAATTAGGATCACATTCCTAGAATCTCAGAAAATCAAATCAATCAAGACTTAGAACAAAGGGTAGGAAGACCACGACTTTACATGGACATATTTGATATGGACATATATAGCTGTGGAAGTTGCACCAAGTATGGACATATATTATATGGACATAATTTATAGTGCCACTCTTCAATCAAGGAATCTATTCAAATCCTTGATTGAGAAGAAATCTCTTGGGTTTTCTTACAAGGAGAAACGACAGAAAAAGCTGGAATAAATAAGACTAAGAAATCTTATTTACAATAGTTGTATAAAGAATAGGATCGAGTTAACTTTGTAATATAAACTGAAGCTGTGTCACAAGATCTGAAGAAAAAAGTAAGTCTTCAAAACTTGTTTCTCATCATTATACTCAAGCCCCAATATTGAAAGATCTACAGGAAATATTGAAACGCAAGGGTTCTAGAAGTAGGCACCACATTGGTGTTCGAACCAGGATAAATCTTTGTGTCTTTACCTTAATTTCAACTATTTACTTGTTTGTTTATTTTCAATATAATATATTTTGTGAAGTGTACTGATCTGCAGGTAAGTCGACTGTGAGGAGTCAATAGTCGACTCACATAAATTTTTGATTCACCCCCTCTTGAATTTTAACTTAGACTCATAGCCATGAGTGCATAATTTTAAAACCCATTTCTTCCACATGCTTATAAAATACCTTTTGGGTTAAGCCCTTTGTAAATGGATCCGCCAAATTATTCTTCGACTTTATCTTTAAAACTCTCATATCACCTTTTTGAGTTATTTCCTGAATCAAGTAATATTTTCTCTTAACATGCTTACTTTTTTATGGCTTCATAGTTATTTCGAATTTGCAACTGCACCATTATTATCACAATAAAGTGGTAGTGGTATCAGAACTGAAGGAACAATTTCAATCTCTTTAAGAAAGTTGCCAAGCCAAATAACCTCCTTAGCTGCCTCAGAGGTAGCTACATATTCGGCTTCTATGGTGGAATCAACAACACATGATTGCTTGATACTCCTCCAAACAATGGCTCCACCTCCTAAAGTAAACACATATCCTGAGTTTGATTTTTGAGAATCTTTATTTGACTGAAAATCTGAATCAGTATACCCAATAGGTACAAAATCCATAGAGTGAAAAACAAGCATGTAATCCCTAGTCCTTCTAAGGTACTTGATTATATTCTTAACCACAGTCTAATGTTCTTGCCTAGAATCAGACTAAAATCTACTAACCATGCCATCAACAAAGCATATATCTAGTCTAGTGCACAATATAGCATACATGAGGTTCCCTACAATATAAGTATAAGGGACCACCTTCATTCTCTCTATTTCATCGGTCTTTTTAGGAGACTGATCTTTTGATAGAGTAATTCTATGCCTAAAAGGAAGGAAACCCTTTTTGGAATTTTGCATACTAAACCTTGCAAGAATGGTATCAATATAAAGTCCTTGAGATAAGCCTTATATCTTTGTTTTTGATCTCTCATCAGCTTGATCCCAAGGATATGAGCCACTTCTCCCAAGTCTTTCATATTAAAACGCGAGGACAACCATTCCTTAATAGAATTCAATATGATCACATTATTTTATATGAGTAAAATGGCATCTACATGCAGAATAAAAAATGCTACTCTATCTCTGTCCCATTTTCTATAAACTCATGACTCATTTTCATATTGATCAAAACCAAAAGTCTTAATTGAATTATGAAAACAAGTATTTCATGAAAACAAGTATTTCATGCTTTAGATGTTTGTTTCAAATCATAAATGAATTTCTTAAGTTTACATAACTTATGTTCATTACCACTTTCCATGAAACCTTTTGATTATGCCATATAAATTCACTCATCAAGACTTTCATTGAGGAAAGCTTTCTTGACATTCCATTTGACAAATCTCATAATCATAATGAGCAATAATGGATAAGAGAATTCAAATGGATTTAAGCATATCAACCGGCAAAAAAGTTTCCTCATAATTAATTTCTTTGAGTAAACCCTTTCGCAAAGAATTTAAAACTTTGCACTTTTCCATCCACACCTCTATTTTTCTTATAGATCCATATGCAACCAATAGGTTTGTCTCCCACAGGTGGTTCTACAAGTTCTCAAGCTTGATTGGAATACATAGACTCCATTTCAGATTTCATAGCAGCAATCCATATTTTAGCATCTTTATCATGTAGTGCTTCAGCATAATTAAGAGGTTTTGTTTTAGGATCCTCAGTGATTCTATCCTAAAATTCTCCAAAGAGCTCAAACCGTAAAGGTTAGTTAATAATTCTTCCAGTACGATGACTAGTCACTCCAGGCTATGCTACATTTGGAGCTAAATTTTGAACTCCCTAATGTCTTCCTGCACTATGACAGGTTCCTCGACATTATCCTAAACATTTTCCTTCACAATTATAGGTTGCTTGACATTACTCCCCCATACTTTGGGGTAGTATTATGTCAAGTGTTTACTCTTGTACAACCTCTTGCCTATTGATATTTCTCCCACTACGTGGATGCAGTGGTATGTCAATAATGGATTTTGGAATTTGTTCTTGTGTTTTATTATTCGTTATTCTATTGCTCAATTCCTGTAAAATAATTTTATTTCTAGGAATGTGGTTCATTAAATATTCCTCTTCAAGAAATTTGGCATTTATCAAAATAATTACCTTTTGTTCCTTAGGACAATAAAATAAACCCCCTTTTGTCCCTTTTAGATATCCAACAAAATGCACACTTCTGTCCTAGATTCCATTTTAGCAGTTTTTCCTTTTAGCACATGTGTTGGACAACCTCAAACCCAAATATGTCGTAGACTAGGATTGAGCCCACTACACTATTCAGATGGGGTTAAAGGTTCTGATTTTGAAGGAACCAAGTTTAGAATATAATTTGCTATTTCTAATGCATAAACCCAAAAAGAAAAGGGCAAATTTGAATAACTTAACATTAATCTAACCATTTTCATAAGAGTTCTATTTCATCATTCTGCCACACCATTTTGTTGTGGTGTTCCCAGAGTAGAATATTAAGATGTAATTCCTAATTCTGATAAGTATTTAATGAATTACGTAGAAAGGTATTCACCACCATGATCAGATCATAATGTACGAATATGTTTGTTATGTCTCTTTTCTATTTCCATCTTAAATTCTTTAAATTTTTCAAAGCACTCAGATTCACGGCACAAAAAATAAATGTATTCATATCCTGAGAAATTATTTGTGAAAGTCACAAAATACTCAAAACCACCTCTTGCTTGTATATTATAGGACTATACAAACTAGTATGAATTAATTCTAACTTATCACCAGCTTTATTTCTTTTGGAAAGAAATGGTCTCGTGGTCATTATACTTTCTAAAAAGGATTCACAAGTTAGAAGTGCCTCCACTTTCAATGAACTTAAAGGTCCATCAAAAACCAACTGTGAGATCCTATTTATATTAATATGACCTAGACGTAAGTGCAATATGTATGTTTCACTCAATTCTGAAATACATTTTTTTATGTGATTGATCAACATTATTAAGTTTCATTGTTTGTAGCATATTATGGGAAACATCAAATACAAACAAATCATGTATTCTAGGAGCAAAAATAATACAATGCTTATTAAACTTTACAATTGCACAATTATTAGATTATAAACATTGTAACCAACATCCATTATTCTTGAAACTGAAATTAAACCAGGATAGAGGATAAGGAATTAAATGAAGACATGGTTAATCTGTTATATAATCCAATTAAAATAGATCATTTGGCATGCTGCAAAATAATAAAATTCTTACAAAAACATATCACATATATAACCATGCACATAAACACTTAGAGTCGTTAGAGAAACTTAATCATTTAAGCAAATATACATAAAATGTCAAATATTT
Source organism: Capsicum baccatum var. pendulum (assembly GCA_030864225.1). Taxonomy (NCBI): domain Eukaryota; kingdom Viridiplantae; phylum Streptophyta; class Magnoliopsida; order Solanales; family Solanaceae; genus Capsicum; species Capsicum baccatum. The sequence goes on from CM061560.1 coordinate 169,027,367, forward strand.
TATCTCTTAAGTAAAATAGAACCAACTCAGTTAGAGAGTAAACTTTTGATTTAAGACAGAAAAATATCATATTTCATAAGTCTCTTGTACCATTGAACTAACATGTAACTTAGTTGGAAAGTTAATACAAGTCATTAAAAAATAAGAGACTAAAAAATAGTATTACACTATACAAGTTTATCCGATGGAAAAGATGACCTATGTAAACATTTAAACTCAAATTATTTACTGTTATTAATAATTATAAATCATAAGGAATGATCCCTATCACTACTGGTTTGTAAAAACTAAATTTTCAGAATTTTTAATTTTTTCAAAAGCATAAAAACTCCCCAAATCCCATCAAAACGACCTCGAATGGCCGAAAATGGGCCTAGATCACAACATTGCTGTATTTATTGCTTAGTGGGTCAATTACAATAAACTTACCAAATTTTAGGTCATTCGAAGTTCGTCAAAAACTGAAAAACTCTAAAACCGACCAAATCAACAATTATTGGCATGGCTGTTGCGAGGGCAAGCAGGGTTGTCTGCACTCCTTGGCCTTACTACTACTGTTTATACAGTGAGTAACAACTATGATTGGGTTAAGTAGAAACTCATCATAATTTTATCCTCAATCCACAAAAATGAATTTCACAAAACTAAGCAAAACGTGTTAAATTCATTGTATGTTTTTTGGTTCTTGATGATAAAATTAAACTTCAGAAAGAATTAACATCATCCATAACAAGAAAACCAACCATCAACAACATGATATTTACTGTGATTATAAAAAATATGTAAACCAATCATGTAATTTCTTTTTACATTATCTTGCATAGGTAAGCAGACTACTGATACCAAATGTTAGAACATGCACAACAAAAGCAACAATTCTATAGAATAAACATCTTACATACAATTTAGATAATGTGATCAAAATGAGAATTAGAAAACTTACCTTTTAAAGCTTTCACAAAATTTGTTCAACACCTTGTTTGTTAGGACTCCGACCTTCTACTATTTTTTGACTAACTTTTGCAAGTAAACTTGTGTGGGCAAGTGGATTTGTACTTTGAAAAGGACAATCATCTTTCTGTCAACTAACCTTTATTTATCCCAATCTTCCATTCAAGAAGGAAAGGGGAGAGGCAGATGTTTCAGCCTTTAAGTTGATTTAATTATCCATAATGAACAAAACATTTTTTCAGCCTTAATAACCCTATTAAGAGAAAAAAATGTTTTCAGCCTTTTTAAGTCTATGATTATTGACCATTAAGCTGATTAATGGTAACATAATAGGCTAAAAATTTTATTATTATTTTCAGCCTTTTTAAGACCATGTTTATTGAACCTTAAGCTGACCTAATGGTCCCATAATGAGCAAACGTTTCTCATTATTCATAGTCAGAAGTATTATTTTCCTTATAGAACACCAACAAATAGTATTACTTCTTCCAAAAGGCTTTTTTTTTCAAATTTGATTAGTTAATCAAGTATAGCAGGGACTTCAAATTCTTTAAGTGAGGCTTCCAAATATGATATTAATTGGGTCGTAAATGAATCATCATATCACATTAAATTACATATTATTCCACTAAAAATATGTAATGACGCTCCTCAATTTAATTCAAAATCTACCATTTCATCTTATTTAGCTCCTCATGTCAGAATTACCGACACCAATCAATTAAATTAAATTCTCTAAAAAATTTAAATCATTGATTAATTTAATCCTTTATTTATAATGCTTAACTTATTTCACATGACAGATATAAATTTCACCTGCAGGATTTTCACATGAAAACTTATAAGCAACCATAAAGGGGTGTTTTCTACCTAGAGTCCAAGACATGGTTCTATCAACTTATTAATATTTCACTAAGTAATTTGTCATAATCTAACCTATTAGGAATATATTGACTCACAAAAGAGTCGAACCTTTTAATAGATTAAAACAATAAACCAAACCACTGTCACGACCTGAACTAAGGCCTAGCTGTGATGAATATCCCAAACCATGAAGGCCTGGACGTCCTAGTTATAATACCCCGATCGTTCCTTAAATCTAAATCTGTCTTTTGAGTGGATAGGGGTGGCTTCCAAAGTGATTGATATTTATGTTATGTTGTATTTCTCTAATTTCTACTTTTTTTCATGTGGAGCATTGAATAAACTTTTCATCAATACTAATTTCATCAAAATCCTACATCAGATGAGGAAGTTATGGCCATTTTACTAAGCGATGTCGGAATCACCCAGGCCTGATGGTGGACCTGAAGGACCGCCAATTCCTTGGTGGACCGTCAGTTGTCCCGTCAAGCCAAGGCAGTAACCTTTTTTTTTGGCCATCGTGCAACGGCCAAAATGGTGGGCCGTTAAAAATTTGACGGACCGTCAAGGGGACCGTCAAGTCGAGGCAGAATGTCTCATTTTTGGCCCCCGAGTGACGGATGATCTAGTGGATCGTCATTTTCCTGATGGAATGTCACTTTGACCATCACGTTGAGGCATAATGTCCCAGTTTTGGCACTCGAGTGACGGACGATCTGGTGGACCGTTAGTTGCTCTGACGGACCATGAGACCCTGATCGACAGTTGTTGTTAAAAGGGCATTTTGGTCATTTCCTCCCCTTTTTGGTCTTATATGTATATCCAAGTAGAGAAGAGCCATTCATTTTCTCTTCAATCTCTTCTAAGAAATATCTAGAGAACTATGGTTTCTCTTTTCCAAATCCAAATCATCTCCAAGAAATTCAAGAATCTTCCATAGATTTCTGCAAGTTATTTCAACATTAAGTTCCCCAAGTCAAAGGCATTAAGAATCTTAGCCTAAAAGTTAGAGAAATAAGTTCCAATCAAGTCTCATTTTCTCAAATTTATAATGCAAGGTATGTGGGGCTTGAACAAAAATATCCTTTCATTCTTGTGCCCAAAGAATTGATTTTTACTATAGAAATTTTATGATCGTTGCAAGTGGGATTATGCCCAAATTACTTTATTGATTAATTACGAGATTTGAGTTGATTAAGTTTGTTATTATGATTTATTTACCATCATATTTCTTAAATTGAGGATTTATGCCATGAGATGCATATTGTTATTATGTATTGATGATTTCTAAATAATTTGAGATAAGTATCATGATTCAAGCTTTACTATGAAATGTTGATTATTGAATATATATATTGATATTTGGGACTGAAAGTCAAGAATGAGTATTTTGATGTCTTCCTAAAGTTTTGACATTTGACATGATTTGATGAGCAATACACTTGATGTTGAGAAAGATTATTTTGATTTTGAGTTGAGTTAGCAATCCACAGCTGTATATGATTTACAGATAAGATATATTTATGTTTTGGTCTCTATGATAGACCCATGAGTTGATATTGGTTATGATGGATTTCCTAATGCGTTCTAAGCTGAGTCTGGGAGGAGTATTTAGTACTGAGCGGGAAATGTGGTATTTTCCCAAAACTACGTGCCACCATAGGATTGATATTGATAATTGTGGGCTAGAGGCTAAGTATGGGATTGTGATAACGAAATTGAGGTTGTACTCCCTAGCAAGAGTACGACGCTCACGCCAATGTGGGGCTCTCTCCTTAGGAGGGCAAAATGTTGGACTCCATGCGGCTCACATAGTTTAGTTTATGTTGGTTATAAGAAACTCCCAAGTCCATAATGATCTATGTTCATTGAGTTATTGAGTCAGTCTAAGTCATGAGCCAAAGAGTTTGAGTTGAGTTATATGATTTATGAGATTTATGAAGCATATGTTATTATTGATGATTTATGGAAATTATGTTTCAGGAAATTCAAGCAAAGAGAGTCATTATTGTCAGTATGCATGATTTTATTTTATATTTATGATATTATTCAAAACGTTGCATACACCCCCATATACTCAGTACATTCCCAAGTATTGATTCCCATACTCTTCTGTGTTCTATACTTCCTCGTATGTAGGTTCAGGTACTCAGTCTCAGCAGCGACAGTGATCTTCGAGTACCTTCATCTATATTTTTGCAGTTGGTGAGTCCTCATGGTTTGAGGACCTATGTCCCTAAGTTTGTCTTATTAATAGATGGTTGTTGTCTTTCAGTTCAATACGAGTCAGTTGGGGGATCTGTCCCAATGGCTCCCCAGTCTTATGTAGTAGAGGCTTTGTCAGACTAAAGTACCAGTATGTTCAGAATTTCAGTATTTTGTTTGTACGGGATAGTATTTCTTTGTATTCCAGTGTGATTATGACATGATTATTCTTCTTTATTACAACGTCATTATTTTCATAGTGAGTTATAGAAGTGAAAACAAGCTTAGAGGGTTAACTTGAGGCCGCTTGTGGCCTTAAGCACTGTGTGACAGCTCGGGATGGGATCTTGGGGCGTTACAAGCTTGGTATCAGAGCCTAAGGATCAAAGAGTCCTAGGGAGTCTGACAAGCCACGTTACGTAGAGTCTTGATCATCGGTGTGTAGCACACCATATCTATTTTTAAGAGGCTACGAGTCATTTTAGGAAAAAGTTATTTATTTCTTTCAGAAGTTGATTATGCCTATGGCTATTTCTCTCTGCTATTAATTCATGCTCTCTTATGATAGAAAATGCCTCCTCGTAGAGCTCACAGAAACAACGAATGGCCTGAACCCATTGATCCTTTAGGTGAGACAGTGTCTCACGCAGAGTTTCAAGAAGCTTTTTAGGTGCTAGCCCAGGCGGTTAGCGCCAATGCTCAGACCCATGCACAGGTTATAGTTCCACCTCTGCAAGAAGGTAATTCAGCGGCAGCTTGGGTTCGCGATTTTATGTGGATAAATCCTTTAGGGTTTTATGGGTCAAGGACAGGTGAGGAGCCACAAATGTATCTTGATGAGGTAAAGAAGATCACCCAAATTATGTATGTAACAGAAGAAAAAAGTGTGGAGTTAGCTTTCTATCACTTGAAAGATATTGCTTATGATTGGGTAGAGATGTAGATAAAGAGTAAAGGGGAGGATACCGCTCCCATGACTTGGCTGTTATTCCAGGATGCGTTCTTAGACCGATTCTTTCCCCCTGAGCCGAAGGAATCAACGCTAGAAGAGTTTATGAACTTGAGATAGGGCTCTATGACAGTTAAGGAATATTGTTATAAGTTTAATCAATTATCTAAGTATGCTCCTGGTATGATGGCTGATTCTAGAACTAGTATGAGTAAGTTTTTGGATGGTGTATCTGGTTATATTATGAAAGAATGTAGGTTCGCTATGCTTAATAGGGACATGGACCTTTCTAGATTAATAATACATGCTAGTAGATTGAGCCAAACAAGGTGAAAGAGAGAGAAAGAGTGAGAGGGAATAAGAGAGTTAGATCAGAGTAACAGGGGTATGTTTAGACTAGATTTTCTGGAGGGAATCGGCCTCAGTCCCAGAACTGTTCATTTGTGCTAGCATCTTCATCAGCCAGTGCTCCCGTATTCATAATCAGGCAGGAGCAGGGTAATAGGTCTACTATGTCTAGGTCCTAGGACAGTGTGAGTAACAAACCTCGTCCTCCCCCATATCCGAAGTATGGTAGAGACCATCCTGGTGAGTGGTTAGTCGATCGGAGGGGTTGTTTTGGTTGCGGTAAGTCAGGCCACAGATTTAGGGATTGCCCATATGCTAGACTAGGGAGTCGTGATGTTCGTCCCTAGAGTCAGGCTATTAGTGCTCCAGCCCCTTTAGTTCGTCCTACTCCTCCTCAGGGTGCCTCGTCTAGTACTGTAGGTGGTCAACGCCAGAATCGCTTCTATGCTATACCACCCCTCCAGGAGTAGGAGGATTTACCATATGTTGTTATGGGTACGCTTCGTGTATTTTATTTTGATGTATATGTATTGATGGATCGTGGGTCAAGTCTTTCTTATGTGACCCCGTTGGTGCCTGTGAATTTTAAAATCAGTGCTGAAAATATTCCTGAGCCTTTTCTAGTTTCTATACTAGTGGGTGAATCTGTTATTGCTAAGTAAGTGTATAAGAAGTGTCCTATCACTGTCCTTAACAGAATCATGTTTGCATATTTGATTGAGCTAGATATAGTTGATTTTGACATTATTCTAGGTATGGATTAGCTTTACTCTTGCTATGTATCTATAGACTGTTGTACCTGTGTAGTCAAGTTTCAGTTTCCCAACGAGCCAGTTTTTGAGTGGTCCAGAAATTCTGTAGCTTCCAAGAGTCATTTTATATCCTACCTTAAAGCCGGGAGATTCATATCTAAGGTTGTATCTATCATTTGGTTCGAGTTAAAGACACTGAGTCAAAGACTCAACTATTCAGTCTATTAGTGTTGTCAATGAGTTTCTTGATGTTTTCCCGAAAGATCTCCCAGGGGTACCTCCCAATAGAGAGATAGAATTTAGGATTGATCTTCTTCCCTATACGCAACCTATTTCTATTCCTCTGTATCGTATGGCCCCCGCAGAACTTAAGGAGTTGAAAGAAAAACTCAGAGATCTTCTAGAGAAAGGTTTCATAATGCCCAGTGTGTCTCTGTGGGGCGCACCTGTTCTATTTGTGCGAAATAAAGATGGTTCATTGCGCATGTGCATCGACTATTATCAGCTCAACAAGGTCACAGTCAAGAACAAGTACCCTTTTCCCAGGATTGATGACCTGTTTGATCAGCTGCAAGGTGCCAGTTATTTCTCAAAAATAGATTTGAGATCCGGCTATCACCAACTTAAAGTCAGAGAGTGTGATGTTCCAAAGACATCTTTCTACACCCGTTGTGGTCATTTTGAATTCCTAGTCATGTCCTTCAGGCTAACAAATGCCCTAGCAACTTTTATGGACCTTATGAATCGGGTGTTCAGACAGTACCTGGGTATGTTTGTTATTGTATTCATAGATGATATACTTGTGTACTCCAAAAATGAAAATGACCATGCAGATCATTTTTGAATTATCTTACAGACCCTTAGAGATCATCAGTTGTTCGCCAAATTAGTAAGTATGAATTTTGTCTAAGGTCAGTTGCCTTCCTGGGTCATATTGTTTCTTCTAAAGGTATTTGAGTTGATCCTCAAAAGGTAGAAGCAGTGAAAAATTGGCCTAGACCTATCTCTCCATTTGATATTAGGAGTTTCTTAGGCCTAGATGGTTACTACCGTCGTTTTGTGGAAGGTTTCTCTTCCATTGCTACTCCTTTCACCCGCTTAACCCAAAAGAAAATTGAATTCCGGTGGTTAGATTCCTGTGAGAAGAGTTTTCAGGAGTTGAAGACTCGACTCACTTCAGCCCTTATGATGACCCTGCCTAATGGTGTAGATGATTTTATGGTGTATTGTGATACTTTGAGAGTTGGTTTGGGGTGCGTGTTAATGCAGAAAGGTAAGGTTATAGCCTATGCCTCCCAACAGTTTAAACCGCATGAGAAGAATTATCCAACCCATGATCTCGAATTAGCTGCTGTGGTTTTTGCCTTACAAATATGGAGACACTACTTGTACGGTGTTCATGTTGATGTCTTTACGGATTACAAGAGTTTGCAGTATATGTTTACTCAGAGAGAGTTGAATCTTTGACAAAGGCGATGGTTGGAATTGCTAAAGGACTATGATATGAATGTGCTGTATCACCCGGGTAAGGACAATGTAGTGGCAGATGCCCTTAACAGATCGTCCATGGGCAGTATAGCGCATATAGAAGAAGATAAGAAGGAGTTGGCCCGCGAAGTGCATCGTTTAGCTAGGTTAGGTGTTATATTGCTTGACTCAGCTGAGGGTAATGTTTGGGTTCAGAGTAGTTTTGAATCTTCCCTAGTTTCAAAAGTGAAGGAGAAGCAGGATATGGATTCTCGTTTGGTTGAACTGAAAGTGTCCGTCAAAGACCAAAAGGTGGAGGTTTTCTTCCAAGGAGAAGATGGTGTATTGAGATTTCAGAATAGATTGTGTGTACCTGATGTTGATGATTTGAGGGAGTGAATTATGGCTGAAACGCATGGCGCGCGGTACTCTATTCATCCCGGTGCTACCAATATGTACTACCATTTGCGGGAAATTTATTGGTGGAATGGTATGAGAAAGGATACAACAAAGTTTGTAGAGAAGTGTTCAACTTCTCAACAAGTTAAGATAGAGCACCAAAGACCTGGTGGGATGATGGAAGAATTTCGCATTCCTACATAAAAGTGGGAAGAGGTGAACATGGATTTTGTCACCGGTTTACCTCTTTCTCGTCGTTATCATGATTCTATTTGGGTTGTTGTAGACAGGTTGACCAAGTCCATGCATTTCCTGCCAGTACATACATCATGATCTTTGCGAATAGGATTACGCCCAAATTACTTTATTGATGAATTATGAGATTTGAGTTGATTATGTTTGTTATTATGATTTATTTACCATTATATTTCTTAAATTGAGGATTTATGCCATGAGATGCATATTGTTATTACGTATTGATGATTTCTAAATGATTTGAGATAAGTGTCATGATTCAAGCTTTTCTATGAAATGTTGATTATTGAATATGTATATATTGATATTTGGGACTGAAAGTCAAGAATGAGTCTTTTGATGTCTTCCTAAAGTTTTGACATTTGACATAATCTGATGAGCAATTCACTTGATATTGAGAAAGATTGTTTTGATTTTGAGTCAAGTTAGGAAATCCACAGTTATATATGATTTACAGATGAGATATATTTATGTTTTGGTCTCTATGATATACCCATGAGTTGATATTGGTTAAGGTGGATTTTCTAATGCGTTCTGAGCTGAGTCTGGGAAGAGTATTTAGCACCGAGCAGGAAATGTGGTATTTCCCCAAAACTACGTGCCACCGTAAGATTGATATTGATAATTGTGGGCTAAAGGCCGAGTATGGGATTGTGATAATGAAATTAAGGTTGTACTTCCTGGCAAGAGTATGACACTCCCGTCAATGTGGGGTTCTCTCCTTAGGAAGGCAAAATGTTGGACTCCATGCGGCTCACATGATTTAGTTTATGTCGGTTATAAGAAAATCCCAAGTCCATAATGATCTAAGTTCCTTGAGTTACCGAGTCAGTCTAAGTCATGAGTCAAAGAGTTTGAGTTGAGTCCAATGATTTATGAGATTTATGAAGCATGTGTTATTATTGATGATTTATGGAAATTATATTTCAGGAAATTCAAGTGAAGAGAGTCATTATTGTCAGCATGCATGATTTTAATTTATATTTATGATATTATTTAAAAACGTTGCATACACTCCTACATACTCAGTACATTCCCATGTACTGATTCCATACTCTTCTGTGTTCTATATTTCCTCGTGATGTAGGTTTAGGTGCTCAGTCTCAGTATCGATAGTGATCTTCGAGTGCCTTCATCTGCATTTCTGCAGTTGGTGAGTCATCATGGTTCGAGGACCTATGTCCCTGATTTTGTCTTATTAATAGATGGTTGTTGCCTTTCAGTTCAGTATGAGTCAGTTGGGGAATCTGTCCCAATGGCTCCTCAATCTTATGTAGTAGAGGCTTTGTCAGACTAGAGTACCTGTATGTATAGAATTTCAGTATTTTATTTGTACAGGACAATATTTCTTTGTATTCTAGTATGTTCACGACATGATTATTCTTCCTTATTACAGCGTCATTATTGTCATAGTGAGTTATAGAAGTGAAGACAGGCTTAGAGGGTTAGCTTGAGGCCGCGTGTGGCCTTAAGCACCGTGTGACGTTCCGGTATGGGATCTTGGGGCGTTACACTACTTTATCTGATCTGGTAATCATGCATAACATTTATATAGTAAAAGAAAATGCAAAAGTATGATCTAATACGAAAACATATTCATACTCTGGATTTCAGTTTAACAATACAGAATGAAATCCGAAAACAACTAAACAACTTCTGGAACAGTCTGCAAAATCTCTACTGCATGATCTAAAGATATCTGTCTGAAAATCTGGGACAAGGCTCCCAGTAGACCAAAACCATAATTGATAATAAATGTCTGAAAATAACCAGGACTTCTGAAATATAGAAGGCTCACCGACTAGACCTATGCACTTCTGTCTGAAGAAATCTACTGCTTATCAGGACCCCTAGACTGTGCCTTAGAACCTGGAAGGTAGGGGTCAATACAGATGTACTAGTACACAGATAAATCCTAAATAAAGCTTTTAATATAAATGAAATAGTTGAGATCTAGTCATAAAACATCACATACGATATAAATTTCAAAACACATGGGCATCTTTGATAATCGTAAAACGTTTCTGTCAATGCATCCTTAAATCTTTGTATTGCTTCTGAGTTAGGTAGAAATCCTCTACAAGTCTGATATTCCATGGGCTATATGGAATCTGCCATTGACTCGGCGGGAATCCCCCAACCCAAGTGTGCCATAAGGGTTGGAGTGTCTGAGTCTGATACACCACAGGGCACTAGGCCAGCATATAATAATATACACGAATTTACAAATCATGGTTTGGGGCAATGAGTTGTCTGAACTCGTGCCTTCTTCGGGGATTCACCTAAGCTCTCTTTATGCCTAATTTTAGTCTTTTTTGAAACATGCATCATTCTAGTTTCAAAAATCTAAAAATCTAATTTCAAACATGCATTCTATTCTGTTCTGAAATAACATGGCATTATCTGATTTGGTGTCGTCACACCAAGACTTGCAAGTACTTTTTTTGAGCCATAATGCATCATGCATGATTCTTTCATCAAAACTCAATTCATAACACCCAAGCATGCAAATAGTATAGGAGATTTCATGTTCCGAAATATAAGTCAAAACTATGCTAGAATTCTTCAAACGTATGGTGGTTATGTTATTTTGGCAAAACCATGCACTCTTTCATTATATGTATATTCAATATTTATCTACATGCACAACCCTCTCTTTTGATTCCACAATCATGTTCAAATCATAGTATAAATCAAGACCTTTTATATCATGCTTTTCAAAACAATCCATATCATATGAAAAATGGGAAAAATCATTATAATTCATGATCTCAATTGAATATTCGTTCTTAAAAACATGCATACATATATATAGAATTTCAAATCAATTTGGGGAAATGCCTAAAGACCAAAACAATGTCATTGAGACTTCTAAAACATGATTATAAATCATAAATCTAAAACTCTTTTCTTAAAATCATGATTTCTATGCCCATGAGATTTTTAGGAAAACCCCACGTACCTTACTTTAGGAATTTGATGAATGATTCTTGAAGCCAACGGTTTGGGGATTCCAAATCTTCAATTAGTTTCAAAAACCCACAGTTGAATCTTGAGTTATTTGGCTTTTTAGTTTGAAATCCTAGAGAGTGTTCTTGAGTAATTTGGATGATTGTGAATGTAATCTGGTGTCTTTGGGAATAAATTTCGTGTTTAAGCTGATCAGGGGGTGGAAAATAGCTAATGTACCCTTAATGAGATAGAATAAAAATATAACTGGGAGCCTGATTTTATGGGCCACTGCGACGTGCCACAATCGCGGTGGCTCACTGGAAATCGGTGAATGGGATTCTTAGGGTCACCGTGACGCGGAGCCATCTCGTTGTCCCACTAGTTGGGACCTGGAGCTTCAGCGTGACGTGCCACAATTGCGCTAGGCTACTGGAATTTGACAATTGTTAAATAAACCCCCCCTGCGACGCGCCAAGCACCAAAATGACGGTGTTTTACAACTGGGACTGAAATTAGCCATAAATTCTTGCCCGGGTATCGGATTTGGGCGAATCTTATATCAACGGAAATATCATTCAATTTCTTACATGATAAATTCAAAATTAGGGAAATTATATGTGGTTTAAACTTTACTCACTTTGAAATTAAAAAATAAGACTAAGTCTCTTTGACACCGTTCTAGTCATTTAGCTCTAAGAATATATTACAACGAGCTAACGTATTGACGATGCGGGGCATTACATTATCTCCCTCTTAGGATCATACACGAATAATGATGTGGAACACAGACAAACACGATTTAAGGTATACTAAGATCGTAAAAGAATAAAGCAAGAATTGTACCTTCTATTTCATCATTCACCAGATCAAACAGGTTTGGGTATCTTGCTCTCATGTCATCTTCTGATTCCCAAGTTGCTTCTTTAACTTTTTGATTTCTGCACAGCACCTTAACCAACACTATCTCTTTGCTCCTTAACTTTCAAACTTGGCGATCTTAGATTGCAATAGGTTCCTCTTCATATGCTAATGAGTCTGTCACCTTGATCTTATCTACAGGCAACACTTGGGAATGGTCTCCAATACATTTCTTCAACATGGATATTTAAAATACTGGATGAACGGAACCCATATCTGCAGGCTACTTTAACTCATACACAACTGCACCTATCCTTCCCAAAATCTGGTATGGTCCTATATAGCAAGGACTCAGCTTACCTTTCTTCCCAAATCGCATAACTCCCTTCATAGGGGATACTTTAGAAATACCTAATCACCAACTTCAAATTCTAGCTCCCTTCTCCTGACATCGGCATAGGATTTCTGTCTACTATGGGTTGTCTTAAGTCATTCTCTAATAGTCTTCACATCCTCCATTACTTGATGAACAAGATCAAGTCCAAGTAACTGAATCTCACCCACTTTATACCACCCTATTGGCGACCTACATCTTCTCCCATACAGTACCTCAAAAGGAGCCATCTTAATACTGGCATGATAACTGTTATTATATGCGAACTCTATAAATGGAAAGTGATCTACCCAATTACTTTTGAAGTCAATCACATAGGACCTCAACATATCCTCAAGGGTCTGAATGGTGCACTCAGCTTGCCCATTAGTCTGAGGGAGGAATGCAGTACTTAGGTTCACTTGAGTACCTAAACCCCTCTAAAAAGATCTCCAAAACTGAGAAAAGAATTGCCTACCTCAGTCAGATATGATGGATACAGGTTCTTCATGCAAGCAGACTATTTCCTCAATTTAAAGCTTGGCATAATCATCTCCCGAATAGTTGGTCCTCACAGACAGAAAATGAGCTGACTTGGTCAGTCGGTCTACAATTACCTAAATAGAATCATACTGGTTTTGGGACCTTGTAAGTCCCGTAATAAATTCCATATTGATCATCTCTCACTTTCATAAAGGCAAAGCTATTTCTTGGGATGTACCACCTGTTCTCATATGCTCTACCTTAACTTGTTGACAATTTAAACACTTGGCAGCAAAATTAGCCACATCACGCTTCATATTATTCCAACAGTATATAGCTTTTAGATGTTGATATATCTTAGTAGTGCCTGGGTGAACAACATACCTCGAAGTGTGGGCTTCATCAAGGATCCTGTTTTGCAACCCATCTACCTCTGGCACACGTAGTCTACCCTGATATCTCAAGATTCCATCACCACCAATTTCAAAAGACATCACCTTCTGTTTACCCACATCTTTCTTGATCTGCATCAAGATGGGATCTTCAACCTACTTCTATTTAACTTCAGCACAAAGGAAAGATTTAGCTACTTCATGAACATCCACTGCCCCATCTTCAGAATCCAAGAGTCGCACTCCTAGATTTACAAGTCGGTGAATATGCTTCACCATCTCCCTCTTTCCCTTTTCAACATAAGAAAGACTGTCCATAGACAACCTGCTGTGGGCGTCGGCTACTACATTTGCCTTGCCTGGATGGTAGTGCAGGCTCATGTCATAATCCTTCAAAAGCTCCAACCAACACCTTTGCTTGAGGTTTAATTCTTTCTGCGAGAAAACATACTGTAAACTCTTGTGGTCAGTAAATATATCAATATGTACCCCATAGAGATAATGTCGCCAGCTTTTAAGCGCAAGCACCATAACCGCTAACTCCAAGTAATGGGTGGGGTAATTTCGCTCATGCACCTTCAACTGCCTAGATGCATAGGCCACCACCTTACTATGCTGTATAAGTACACATCCAAGTTCCACACGGGATGCATCACAGTACACAACAAACCCCTTCTTACCTTCTGAAAGAGTCAAAACAGGAGCTGTTGTCAACTTATCTTTTAACTTCTCAAAGCTATTCTCGTAGGATTCAGACCACACAAACTTCACCTTTTTCTGAGTCAACTTAGTAAGTGGTGCAGCTATGGAAGAAAAAATCTCTGAAAATCTTCTATAATACCCTGCCGAATCCAAGAAGCTCCGAATATCGATTGGAGTCATGGGTCTGGGCCATTTTCTCACTGCCTCAATCTTTTGGGATCAACCTTAATCCCATCACTAGATACGATATGCCCCAAGAAAGAAATAGCATTAAGCCAAAATTCGTACTTGGAGAATTTCGCATACAACTTATGATCTTTGAGAGTCTGAAGGATGATTCAGAGGTGATTGGAATGGTCCTCCTTACTTTTGGAAAATCAGAATTCATTAAAGAAAACTATAACAAACAGATCTAGAAACTGATGGAATACCATGTTCATAAGATCCATGAAGGCTGCAGGGGCGTTAGTCAACCCAAAGGACATGACTAGGAATTTATAATGACCATATCTGGTTTGGAAAACTGTTTTGGGAATGTCTGACTCTCTAACTTTCAACTGATGGTATCCCAAACGAAGGTCTATCTTTGGAAAACATTTAGCGCCCTGAAGTTGGTCAAAGAGATCATCAATCCTAGAAAGAGGATATTTATTTTTAACAGTAACCTTATTTAGCTGATGGTAATCTATGCACATACACAGGGAATCATCTTTCTTTCGCACGAAGAGTACAGGTGCACCCCAGGGAGAAACATTGGGACGTATAAAACCTTTGTCTAGAAGGTCTGCTAGCTGTTCTTTCAACTCTTTCAGTTCTGTAGGAGCCATTCTATATGGCGGAATAGAAATGGGACGGGTGTCTGGGAACAAATCAATATCAAAATCTATCTCCCTATCAGGTGGTATTCTTGGGAGACCATCTGGAAACTCATTTACCACAGGGACTGACCGGAGAAGAAGACTTTTGGCATTAGAATCTTCAACCCGAATAAGATGATATAAACAACCTTTGGAGATAAGTTTACAGGCTCTGAGATTAGATATAAAGTTCTCTCTAGGAACTAAAGAATGTCCCTCCCATTCTATCACTGGTTCATTCAAAAAAAAAATGACTCTTCGAGTTCTACAATTTAATGTGGCATAGTACGAATAAAGCCAGTCCATCCCTAAGATAGTATCAAAATTAATCATATCTAGGTCTATGAGGTCTGGCATGGTATCCCGACCAAAAACAGTCACCACATAATTTCTATAAACTCTTCTAGACACAACAGAATCACCCACTGGAGTGGAAACAGATAAAGGTTTTGAAATTTCATCGGGCTCAAACCCAAAACTGACAGCCACATAAGGGGTCACATAGGATAAGGTAGACCCGGGATCAAGTAATACATAAGCATCACATAAAAATATTTGTAACATACCGGTGACTACGTCTAGTGATGCTTCCGCCTCCTGGCAGTTGGACAACGCATACAGCCGGTTGCGACTACTCTCGACAACTAAGGTGACGCCCTTTTGGGGCGTTGGTCGTGCGGAAGAATTTGCATAAGATTTAGCACCACCAACACTTTTTCTATCCAAAGGACAATCTCTCTGAAAATAACCTGACTGACCACATGAATAGTATACCAGCAAACCAAACTGACATCTCCCTAGATGATGCTTACCGTAGGTCTCACACTAGGGAAACGTACGATGCTGCTGAGCGACGCTGCCCTATGACTGGGTATCTTGAGCTTTGGATCTATAATTTGTTTGGAAACTCTGAGTTCATCGGTCTGGGCGTTGGGGCGCTGGCTGCGGACTGAGCATTACCCAAATTCTTCTTCTTCTGTCATTTATTTCCCCAATTACCACTCTGTGGCTGATTGTGGTTCTGTTCTGTTGTTCTGTCTCTCTTTTCCTGTCTGTCCTTCTCCCTAGATTCAATGATTCTCTTCTTCTTCTCCTCTACCCACTGCATATGCACTAACAACCTAGAGCAATCCATGTCTCTGTTCAGCATAGCCCCCTTACATTCAAGCACTAAGTCATCCAAAAGGCCGAATGCAAATTTTCTTATTTGGGCTCTCATATTACCAACCATCTCCGGAGCATAACGAGCCAGTTGGTTAAACTTCAGAGTGTACTCTTTGACACTCATTTTTCCTTGCTTAAGGTTCATAAACTCCTCGGCTTTGGCCTCCCTTAACTCAAGGGGAAAGACCGATCAAGGAAGGCTTCCACGAACTCTCCCCACACCGTGGGCTCAACACTCTCACGCTTAGAGTCCTCCAACTCATTATACCACTGGTTCGCAACTTCTTTAAGCTAGTAAGCTTCCAATTCCACCCCTTCCACCTCATCTATATGTATCACCTTGAAGATCTTCTCCATTCCATCCACAAACTCCTGTGGATCCTCTTCTACCTTGGTGCCCAAAAACTTAGGCGGGTTCATTCTCATGAACTGACCCACCCTAGTAGCCTCAGATGTGACTGATGCAGACCCAACATCTTCCAATTATTGAGTCTATGTGGCTACCAACTGAGCAAGCATGTGAATGGACTATCTGAAATCTACATTTAATACATCTCTTTTGCGAGGCTGAGTGCGGTTAGTCCCCGTCCGAGGAGCTCTTGGTGCCCTAGGTGGGCTGGTCTGAGTAAATGGGACTCCCGGAGTAGCATCGATCTCTAGAGCCTGAGCTCTATTTTGGGTCCTCATCCCATGAGTGGGATGGACCTCATCTATTTGTGCATTATGATCGATAGTACGACGCAAAGGCAATATTATTTTCCTGAAATGCAAGAGATCATGGATTAGAGGACAGATTAGACTCCAAAGCACGAACTAAATTACAAAGATTGGAAACATTCCTAAATGACTAGTAGCCTCCTGCTTATGAGTGTGGCGCACTACACACCCATAAACAAGACTCTACCCGATGCAATTTCACAGATACCCTGGGAGCATGAACCATGCTATGATACCTAGTTTGTCATGACCCGAACTAGGGCCTAGCCATGACGGACATCCTAAACCATGAAGGACCGAACGTCCTACTCTACTTGATCTGGTAATCATGTACAACATTCATATAGTAAAATAAAATGCGGAATTATGATCTAATATAGAAACATGGTCATACTCTGGATTTTAGTCTAACAATACGGAATGAAATCCGAAAACAACTAAATAACTTCTGGATCAGTCTGCAAAATCTCTACTATATGATCTAAAGATAACTATCTGAAAAGTTGGGATAAGGCCCTCAGTAGACCAAAACCATAACTGATAATAAATTTCTGAAAATAACCAGGCCTTCTGAAATACAGAAGGCTCGCGGACTAGATCCTGCACTTCTGTCTGAAGAAATCTACTACTTATCAGGACCCCTAGACTGTGCCTTAGAACCTGGAAGGTAGGGGGGTCAATACAGATGTACTGTTACGCAGAGCAATCCAAAATAAAGCTTTTAAAATAAATAACATAGTTGAGAGCTAGTCATAAAACATCAGATATGATATAAATTCCAAAACACATAGGCATCTTTGATAATCGTAAAACTTTTCTGTCAATGCAGCCTCTGATTTTGTATTACTTCTGAGTTAGGAGGCATTCCCCTACAAGTATGATATTTTAAGGGCTATATGGAATCCTCCATTGACTCGACAGGGAAGCCCCCAACCTAAGTATGCTGCAAGGGTTGGAGTGTCTGAGTCTGATATGCCACAGGGCACTAGGCCAGCGTATAATAATATACCCAGATCGGTAAATCACGGTTTGGGGCAATGAGTTTCCTGAATTTGTGCCTTCTTCGGGGAACCACCTAAGCTCTCTTTATGCCCAATTTCAGTCTGTTTTGAAACATGCATCATTCTAGTTTCAAAAATCTGAAAATCTAATTTCAAACATGCATTCTATTCTGTTCTGAATTAACATAGCTTTATCTGAGTTGGTGTTGTCACACCAAGACTTGCAAGTTATTTTTCTGAGCCATAATTCATCATGCATGATTCTTTCATCAAAACTCAATTCAGACCACCCAAACATGCAAATAGTATAGGAGATTTCATGTTCCGAAACATAAGTCAAAACTATGCAAGAATTCTTCAAACATATGGTGGTCATGTGCTTTTGGAAAAACCATGCACTCTTTAATTATATGTATGTTCAATATTTATCTACATGCACAACCCTCTCTTTTGATTCCACAATCATGTTCAAATCATAGTATAAATGAAGACCTTTTATATCATGCTTTTCAAAATAATCCATATCATACAAATAATGGAAAAAATCATATCAAGAGAGGAATTCATTTTAATTCATGCTCTCAATTGAATATTCATCCTTAAACACATGCATACATATATATAGAATTTCAAATCAATTTGGGGAACGGCCTAAAGACCAAAACAATGTCATTGAGACTTCTAAAACATGACTATAAATCATAAATCTAAAACCCTTTTCTTAAAATCATGATTTCTATGCCAATGAGATTTTTAGAAAAACCCCACATACCTCAATTTAGGAATTTGATGAATGATTCTTTAAGCCTACGGTTTGGTGATTCAAAATCTTCAATTAGTTTCGAAAACTCTGGGTTGAATCTTGAGTTATTTGGGTTTTTAGTTTGAAACCTTAGAGAGTGTTCTTGAGTAATTTGGGTGATTGTTAATGTATTCTTGTGTCTTTGGGATTAAATCCCATGTTTAAGCTGATAAGGGGGTGAAAAATACCTAATGTACCCTTAATGAGACGGAATAAAAATATAACTAGGAACCTGATTTTATGGGCCACCGCATCGCGCCACAATCGTGGTGGCTCGCTGGAAATTGACGAATGGGATTCTTAGGGTCACTACGATGCGGAGCCATCGCGTTGTCCCACTGGTTGGGACCTTGAGCTTCAGCGCGACGCGCCATAATTGCGCTAGGCTACTGGAATTTGACAATTGTTAAATAGACCCCCTCCGTGACGCGCCAAGCACCAAAATGATGGTGTTTTACGATTAGGACTTAAATTAGCCATAACTTCTTGCCTGGGTATCGTATTTGGGAGAATCTTTTATCGACGGAAAGCTCATTCAATTTCTCACATGATAGAGTGTCGAAATTAGGAAAATTATATATTATTTTAAACTTTACTCACTTTGGAAGTGAAAAATGAGACTAAGTTTCTTTGACACCATTCTAGTCATTTAACTCTAAGAGCATATTACCACAAGCTACCGCATTGAAGATGCAAGACGTTACGATCACATCGATCATAAGTTTCAAGATTAAGAGTATAAGTACATTTAATGAACTAGAGAAGTTGGTTATTACAATTCAGAACATATACAAAAATCTCTAATTTGCTCGTTCAATACATACAAAATGTACTAGCACAAGAAGTTGGAATATTACCATTCCATAATCAAGATCAAATTATATTTAATGTTGTGCTACAATCATCAAGATATTTGTCCTACCTCATCTTTTGATTGAGAACACTAATTTATTACTCATAAGAACCGACAATTTTAATCTTCTGTGCATGAGTTAAAATACTTCATACACAAAATTATCTACTATATAAGCAAAGGACACACATATTAACACAATGATCTATTCAAATAAAGATTTTATTAACATAAGAAAGTGTCTTTACACGGGATGAAAATATAATACTATAACACAAACTACATGGTTAATAGTATATCCTATCAATCACTTCAGCTATATGGGACCGCCATTCCCTATTACTCTCATTACACATAAGCACTTTGAAAAAGAATCTAAGAAAGTCTCAACTTGACTCAAACCAAAACCAATCGTCAATTTATAAACTCACCCTTTCGTAAAACTTCCCAATGATCAAGATCTGTTCAATTATATATTTTCCATAAAAATAAGAATTTTATAACACCCATTTTATAAATTCTTACTCTAAAAGTTTTAGACCTAAAACTTGAATTTGTCAAAATCTTAATCCCAGAATATACTAATGCTGAAGCAAAATATCAAAATATGAAGTTGAGTACAAATACTGTCTAATTTAAAGCTAAGAATTTGACCAGTATTCCAAATATACTAGCAGACGACACCCACTTTCCAGCTCAACTGACATCCTTACGAGTGATTTGTAATCATTGTTTTCCTTTTACAATGTGACGTTATTAAACAAAAGCATTTACTCAATTGTATTAATTTACTGTAATATTATTCACTAAAAATCTATTCACCCTAATTTTAATAGAATACATTTGATGCCTCAGCAATCAACATAATTGACCACTGCCTACCTCATGTTTCTCGTAGCCACTATACACTAAAGTAGAAACATAATCAATCATCAATAGCCCACAACTGTCATCATTGGTCAAAATCTATTTATTCTTTAAAATTTTGCCTAAATCTAATTCACTAAACCTCTGAACCATTATAGGAAAAAACAACAATTAAGGATAACTCCATATAAAAATTCTAACATAAATCTGAAGTTGGCAAGAAATTATTTCAAAATTGGGAATGGAAAAATAGTTGTTAACCGTCGTGCCCCTCTTTCACAAAGCATTCTGATTTTTTGTATTAATAAGTGTGGTAACTCTCCCCACTTGAATTTATTCTTGTGTTGACCAACTAAGTAAATATTTTAGGACTTTGACCCATTAAATCATTAATTAATTTAATTATATAAATTACCAAAATTTTTACTAAATCATTGAAATTTATTTGGAATCTTGAAAAGTAATCGAAATATGTAGACTAAAAAGCACATTTCGGACCTAATGAGAATATTACAATACTAATCCGAGGTCTTCTCGATCAAAGTTTGATAATGATCAGGCTTAACTTTACCCAAACTCTAGAACTTAGTTAATGACTTAAATCGCCTCCTAACACCTCAAGATTTGACACTATCCATCCCCGTAAGTCATAAATCACATTTAAACACTATGATGAGGGTTAAAATAAGAAAAAATTACAAAATGACTTGAAGGGTCGTTACATCATCCACAAATAAAATAAATGTTCATCCTCGAACATGAAGTGAAAGAAGGTACCTAGACTACTGAAAAGATAAGGACATCCACTCTGCAACTCGACCTCCTAAGAGGATTTCTTTGTAGGACAATGTCTTTAATGTACCTTCACTGATGCTATCTTTTTTGACCTCAACTTCCTAACTTGCCTATCAAAAATAGATTTAGAATCTTCCTCAAATGCCAGATTTTGATCTAACTCATTGAGTCTCACTGAATCACATGTGCATCATCTGGATAGTACCTTTTTAATATAGAAACATGAAAAATTAGGTGCACAACTGAAAGATCCGGTGGTAAAGCTGACTCATAAGCAATTGGACCAACACATTGAAGAATATTAAAATGGCCAATAAACCATAAATTAGTCTTTTCTTTGTTCCTAAATCTCATCACACCCTTTATAGGTGATACCTTAACAAGACCCACTCACCCTGCATGAACTCCAAGTCATGAACCTTTTTGTCAGCATAACTTTTCTGTCTACTCTGAGTTTGCAAAAATTAGTCTGTGGATCAATCTCATCTGGTCCATCAAATATCTCAACAAATCGATGCCCCAAGGTCTAACCTCAAAAGAATCAAACCACCCAACTGAGAATCTACACTTCCTACCATACAAAGCCTAAAATAGTGCCATCTAAATACTTTAATGGTAGCTATTATTATAGAAAAACTCTACTAAGTATAAAAACTTATCTTAGTGACCCCCGATATCTATAACACAAGCTCATAACATATCATCCAACACCTGAATAGTCCGCTTTGACTGACCACCTATTTGTGGATACTTAAATCTAAATGAGTAGCCAACTCCTACAAAAAGGCACACCAAAAGTTCAAAGTGAACTGGGTACCTCTATCTGAAATGATGTAAATTTGCACTCTATGTAATCGAACTATCTCACAAATATAGATCTTAGGTTATTTCTGTGTATTATAGCTCATCTTTACTGGCACAAATGGGCAGATTTTTTCAATCTGTCCACAATCACCTAAACAAATTTTCCTCAAGGTATGAGGCAGCCCTACTACAAAATCCATAGTGATGCGCTCTCATTTTTACTCGGGAATTGGCATTCTCTAAAGCAAACCACCTGGTCTCTGGTGGTAATATTTCTCCCGTTGGTAATTAAAATACTTAGCCATAAACTTTGCAATATTTTTCTTCATCCTACACCATTAGTAATGTTGTTTTAGGTCATGATACATCTTTGCTGCGCTTGGATGATTGGAATACCGAGAAGAATGGTCCTCCTTCATAATAGATCTAGTCAAATCACCCACTCTAGGAACACAAATCCATCCTTTAATCTTCAAAACACCCTTCTGGTCCAAAATTGCCTCCTCAGCCTCACCTCGTATCACCTTATCTCTTATAATACACAACTTGTCATCCTCAAACTATCGATCTTGAATTTTCTCTATCAATAAGGACCTCGCTTCTATGCATGCACAAACTCTACCTGACTCAGAGATTTCAAGACGTATAAAATATTAGCCAATCGTTGAACCTCCTTAGCTAATGGTCGCTCATCTACACTCAACAATGCGATACTACCCATGCTAACTGCTTTCCTACTCAAGGCAGTACTTACTACATTGGACTTGCCTAGATGATAAAGAATAGTCTTATCGTAATCCCTCAATAACTCCATCCACCTACGTAGTCTCAAATTCAACTTATTTTGCTTAAAGATATAGTAAAGGCTATGATGATCAGTGTGCACCTCACAATGAACTCCATACAAATAATGTTTCCATAACTTCAATACAAACACAAACACTAGTAACTCTAAATCATTGGTAGGATAATTTCGTTCACATGGATTAAACTAACTCGACGTATATGCTATCAGCTTTATTTTCCGCATTAACACACTACCCGATCCAATATCGAAAGCATCACAAAATACAGTGAATCCCTAACCTTTCATAAATAGGGTCAAGATAGGAGCTGAAGTCAACAGAGTATTGAGCTTTTGAATGCTGTTCTCACACTTATTCGACAACTGAAAAACCATATTCTTGTGAGTCAACCAATTTTTGGGAGCTTCACTGGAAGAGAAACCTTGCACAAACCGTCTGTAATAGCCTACCAAACCATATAACTATGAATATTTAAGGCTAAAGTAAGTTGTGACCAATTTAGAACTGCCTTAACTTTGACTTGATCGACTATGATACCCTCCTTAGACACCACGTGTCCCAACAATACCAGATAACTAAGACAAACTTCACACTTTGAAAACTTGGCATATAGTTTCTCATCTCTTAACCTTTGGAGTACAACTCTCAAATATTTTGCATGATCTACCTTGCTCTTAGAATACACAAAAATATAGTCGAGTAACACAATCACAAACAAATTAATATATGGATGAAACACTTTATTCATAAACTCCATGAATATTGCTAGGCCATTTGTCAGCCAAAAGACATAACCAATAACTCATATTGGCCATATCTAGTCCGAAAAGTTGTGTTGGGAATGTCCGAGGCTCGAATCTTTAACTGATAATAACCCAACCTTAAGTCAATATTTGAGAACAATGAAGCACCTTGAAGCTGATTAAAAAAGTCATCAACATACGGTAGAGGATACTTATTCTTGATTGTCACCTTGTTCAACTGTTGATATTTAATGCAATTCTCATAGACCCATATTTCTTCTTTACAAACAATACTGGAGCACTCCAAGGTGATACACTTAGTCAAATAAATCCCTTACTTAACAAATCCTGAAGCTGGTCTTTCAATTCCTTCAACTTTATCGGTGTTTTCCTATAAGGAGGAATAAAAATGGGCTTAGTGCCCAGCTCCAAATCAATACTAATGTCAATGTCTCTATCAGGAGGAACATCTGGAAGATCGGTAAGAAATACATCTATGAACTTTCTAATCACCTTCACTAACTCTAAAGAGGATGTATCTGTACCAGTATCATAAATATAAGCCAAATGTAAAAGACATCCCTTCTCAACTAACTGATGGGCCTGAATGAAAAAAATTACCTTCTTAGGATACAAACTCTAAATACCCCTCCACTCCAAACCCAGATGATGAGACATATCCAAAGTAACTATCTCGGCATGAAAATCCAAGATAACATAATAGGAAGAAAGACAATCCATGACTAAAATTACACTAAAATCGACTATATCAAGGATAATCAAATCTACCCATGTATTCCTAAAATAGAAACAACACAGGGTCGGTACACCAATCCACCGGTAAGGAATCCCCTACTAGGATAGAAATAGGCACAACTATCGACTCAAATATCATATCAAGGCTAGAAGCAAAGTATGAAACACATAGGAAAAAGTCGAAATCGGATCAAATAACACCAAAGCAGGTCGATGATAAATTGAGACGATGCCTATAATGATTGCATTAGAAGACTCTTCCTCAGTATTTCATGGGAAGAAATAACAGTGTGTTTTATCATCAATCTCTCGAGTCATTTCTTTACCATCTTTCTTTCCAGCTGGTGGTATATCTCTACCTCCCTGAGATCTGCCCCGACCCTATATAGGAGAGTTGCTGCTCTAGTAAGATCCTAATGACCCTATTATGGACCTCTCTATTTTTATATAGGAGAATCTCTCTAAATATGATCTGGACTACCACACTCATAACATAACCTGGGAGCCATACAATTATTGAGAATGACCTAAATATTTAATATGGATGACACAACAAAAAAATTGATCAGATGGACCATGTAAAACATGTTCGAACCATAAGAATCTTGACTTGAATGTCCACCCTCTAATGTCTGCATCGCTACCTGAATTGGTCTACCAGGATAAGGGCAAAAATTTCCTCCAAATAAACCCCTAGCTCCAGATGAGGTACTACTAAATTAACCTGAAGTGCGGGACCTCTTATCCCTCAAATCCCTAGACTCCTCACGATGCATCAACTCAAACTCCTTAATTAATTCAACCACCCTCTAAAGAGAATACCCAGATTGGGAAACAACAAATATAACCTCTCTGATCCTAAGTATCAAACCTCTTATAAACCTCCTAATTATCTCAACCTTGTCTGGCAAGATCACCATAGCATAACTAGATAAAGCATAAAGTCAAATCTCGTACTCAAACACGAAAATATCCTTCACTGTCAAATTCTCAAAGTGGTGCCTATGCTCTTTCCTGAAGATACAAGGGATGAATTTGTCAAGGAAAGCCTGTGCAGACATAACCCAAGTCATCGGTGGAGAACTTACTGGCCTGGAATCAAGATAAGAATGCCACCACTACACCACTCATCTACAAGGCAGTATAATTAACCACGTAGTAGTCAACTAATCCCACACTCTATAGTCTCTCATGGAAACTAACAAAAAACTCATAGACATTCTCATGTTGATCACCCTGGTGGTGGATCCATCTTCCTTAACTTTACAAACCATAGCTGCTCCTCATCAGACATAATTTCCCTAACCCCACTGATAGCTCCAACCCCTAGTAAAGGCATACCATCATACCTCGATGTTGGCTAAACCATAGGACCCTGATAAATTAGAATAGCTTG
Organism: Capsicum baccatum var. pendulum; assembly: GCA_030864225.1. Classification (NCBI taxonomy): domain Eukaryota; kingdom Viridiplantae; phylum Streptophyta; class Magnoliopsida; order Solanales; family Solanaceae; genus Capsicum; species Capsicum baccatum. The sequence goes on from CM061560.1 coordinate 169,052,878, forward strand.
TTGATTTTAGATCTGTGCCCCCATCCCAACCTGTGAACCCTGTGGCATACCAAATGATCCATTTCCCTAAGCTATAGTCTCCAAAACACCCAAAACTAAATCAATGTATCCTAAAGAATCGATGTAGCAACAAATCTTGGTAGTTCCTAACCTAGGCCTACATCATGAATTAGAACCTAAACATCTTCATCATCTACCTCAAAATCAACCTTGATAGACCTCGCCTTATCAGGAATTTGAGCATCTCCTTGAGCTCTTTGTCTACCACGACCTCTGCCCATACCACATCTCCTACCCATTTATGTATTCCATATTAAACAATCAGCTTGGGGGTTGATGGGGGATCCTGACCACCATTTTGAGATATACGAGTTCTCACTATCTGTGAGACAATTGGATAAGAATTTTAGTATTTCAAGTTAAGGGATTAATATTGCACCATAAGAGATAGAGAGAGAAGAAAATAAATATTTTCTAAAATCCTATAGCCTCCCAAATCTATGTAATAGACGTCGCTACACAGATCCATGAGACTCTACTAGACTCGGCTTGTATTTGTAAGACTAATAAATCTGGGGGTCTGAAACCATCTTTCATGATCTACATTCGGGATTGTGATGACACCTATTCCTCCTCAGTATAGGTAAGGAAGGAACTCAATTAATAACATCCCAAACTTAAAAAAAATATAAGTAGATAAGAACATAACAAACCCCGAATAATCTCACAAGTAGATTAATAGACTGGTATAGTAAAACATAAACAATTTCAAATTTGTTAGTCAGTAATACAAGCCACTAAATACAGAAATCAAAGAAATGTTAGACTATCTTAAAATTCAAAAAATGCATAAAGATAAGGATAGAGGAGATTTCTATAGTCTCTAAAAATAATAGATGCTACCTCAAATCTACAAGGATGCTAATGTAAAACAAACCACAGGAATTAATTGAAATTCAAGAGGGGGTGAATTGAAAATTTTTTGTTAGTCGGCTACTAACTCTTCACAGTTAAGTCACCTACAGATCAGTACACTTCACAAAATAGATTAGATATAAAACAATTAAGAGAATAAATAATTGAACTTAAATTAAATACATAGAATTTATCCTAGTTCGAAACACCAGTATAGTGCCTACTTTCAGTCCCCTTGGGTTTCAAAGTTTCCTTAGATCGTTAAATGTCGGGCTCGAGTACAGTGATGGGAAACAATTTCTTAAGTTTTATTTTGCTCTTCAGATCTTGTGACACAACTTTAGTTGATATTACAAAGTTGACTCGATCCTACTCTTTATGTAACAATTGTAAACTAAAAGTTACAAAACCCTGTGAGACTAAGATTAAGATAATTTGACATTTTTTTTAAAGTTGTGTAGTGTCTTCTTTCTTCCGTTTAGGCCTTATAGTCTTTTGTTGTATATACTTCTTTTCTTCATAAGGAAACCTAAGAGGTTTCTTCTCAATCAAGGATTTGAGTTGATTTCTTGATTGAGAGAGTTTGCACCTTATGGTATGTCCATATCAGATATGTCCATACTTAGTGTGAGTTTACTTTCTCATATCTATACATATCTATATCAGATATTTCTATATAAGTAGTGAGATCTTGTTTCTCCTTTGATCTTGTTGTGAGATGCGTCCAATTGCCTTGTCTATTAGGATCTTTAGTTGATATGATTTTTGTTTCCTTTTAGCGATATCCTATTTTGGATGTGGCCTCATATTTAGCAAAATATTCTTTGAGAGAATATTCATTGCCTTGTGCGAGATATCCTTCCATGATTTAAGATCTTTAATGTACTTTGTGTGAGATCTCCTTCCATCATTAGGGATCTTCAATATCCTGCAAAGTTCACTTATTAGTTTGTCATTATTAAAACATAAATCATAAATATAGGAGGCTAACAATCTCGCCCTTTTTGATAATGATAAACAAGCATAACCATCAGTTGACTTCCTTGTCTGGTATTGTAGTCGGCTTGCTACCCCTGATTTGTAGGCACTTATGATATTCTTATCTTTCTCCCCCTTTTGGCGTAATAAAAAAGAACCATATAGTAGCAAAAAGAGCAGTAGACTAATAGCAGAGATTTAATCCATTAACTAACAAGTATTAGGCAAAACAAATAGTGCAACAGATAGTGTATTAAAAAATATTTTACAACCCAGCAAAAAACAAGGGACAGGACCCTCTTTTGAAAACCAATTTTTTGGTTAAAAACGAATGAGAAAATCGGAAAAATTAAAGAGATTTTTGGCCAAAAATAAGACTCATAATTCATTAATGCTGAGAATATCAAGTCTTTTTCTAAGGTAACAAAATCTTTTTTCTAACAGGGGTTTTGTAAAAATATCTACTAGTTGATTTTCAGAGTCAACAAATGTTAACAAAAAATTACCATTTTCTATATGATCTCGAATAAAATGATGCTTAATATCAATATGTTTGGCCCTAGAATGATGCACAGTATATCTAGATAAACTAATAGCGCTAGTGTTATCACACAATATGAGAACAGATTCAAGGACAAATTAAAATCAAGTAGTTGATGCATAATCCATACAATTTAAGTACCACAACTTCCAACGGTTATGTATTTGCCAAGAATTTGACATGTTCCACTAGTGCTTTTTCTACCACTTTTATCACTTGCAAAGTTAGTGTCTGAATATCTAATTAAATCAAAATGGGAAGAACAAGGGCACCATAGTCCAATGTCTTAAGTTTCTATGAGATATAGGATGATTCTTTTGACGACAATCAGATGAGACTCTTTAGGAGTTGACTGAAACCTGGCATACTTAAATACACTGAACATGATGTCTGGTCGACTGACGGTCAAATAGATTAGTGTCCCAATCATTCCCTTGTACATCTTTTCATCAGCATCCTTCCCAGATGACTCTAAATCAAGATTTGTGGATACACTCATCAGAGTTCCATTGGCCTTTTTTTTTTCATACCAAATTTTTTTATGAGTTCCATTGTGTACTTAGCTTGACTGATAAAGGTTCCTTTGGGAGTTTGTTTGATTTATAATCCCAAGAAGAATGTAAGCTCTCCTATAAAAATCATTTCAAATTCTTCTTGTTGGAAGTAGCTTTGAGCTACAAGTCTGGCTTTATTTCTGATAACCTTACCTTCTTCACTTAATTTGTTTCTGTAGACCTATCTAGTTCCAATTACTGAGCATTTCTTCAGTCTTTCAACCAGAGTCCAAACTTGATTTCGTTCAAACTGGTCTAATTTTTTCTTTAATACTTTGACCCATGATTCATCTTTGAGGGCCTCATCAGTCTTCTTTGGTTTAATTTGAGATATAAGAGCAACAAATATTTTCTTTCTCAATAATTCTCTTATTTGCATCCTATCATCTTGATTTCCGATGATGAATGCATCGTGTTTCCATTCTCTTGGAACAATCAGTTTGACTATTTCTATTGTGGGAGTTGACTCTTGAGGGGGTATAATCGACTCATCTTGTGATGGATCAGAGGTTGTGCTAGCATTGGCTCTAGATTGTAGATCACTCACCTATTCTTCATCAATATCCAAACTCACAGAAAGGTGATTAGCTTCATCAAATACAATATGCATAGATTCTTTAACATACAAAGTTCTTTTATTATAATCTATATAAGCACGACTAGTGGGAGAATACCCAAGGAAAATACCTTTGTCACTTCGTGGATCAAATTTTCCTAAGTTATTCTTACCATTATTGTGGATAAAGCATTTACATCCAAAAGGATGAATGTAGATAATGTTTGGCTTCTTTCCTCTTCATAGTTTATAAGACATTTTTTGTAGAATTGGTCTGATCATGCATTTGTTGATGATGTGACATGTTTTACTTACTATTTCTACCCAAAAGTAATCTAGTTTATTATGTTCTAACAACATGATCCTAGCAGTTTCATAGAGACAGTGATTCTTTTGCTCTACTACACCATTTTGCGGAGGAGAGGCAATGAGAAGTTTTGAGAGTATATGTTCTAAGCATAGTATTCCTATGAACATAGGTGATAAAATGTCCATCTTCTATTTGTACTTTTTGATGAGAGAGATATCTCTTTGTCGTGTTTGATTGAACAATTTTTGTCTTTGAAGAAGACTCTAAAATTGATGTCATACAGCGACTGATACTAAGTCAATTATTTTTGAGGCCGTCCACTAGGTATACTTCACTCAATTCACATGATGATTTGAGGTTTACTAATCCGACTCTGATGACCTTTCCTCTAGCATTGTCATCAAATCTGGCTGATCCCCTATCTATTTTCTTTAGAGTAGAAAAGTTTTATTTTTTCAGTCATGTGTCTGGAACATTCTCTATCAATAACCCACATTCCTTTATTATAGATCTTGCGGACCTATTCCTGCAAAATAAAAATATTAATTCTACTTATGTACCTAAGTGTTCTCAGGTCCTTGTGGGTTATAGATACGTTTTTTAGGTTTCCAAACCCACGTGATGCTAGGCTTATGCCTGCAGCTATAGGATTTGTGCCCTTTCTTTCCATAGACAAAGCAGACAGGTCCTTGAGAGGCAAAAGATGGCTTGTCTAATTTAAACAATCTTGATGAGGAACTTGATTTGTTTTAAAAGAAATTTGATCTTACAAAACTCTAATACCCCGCAAAGTCCTCTTCCACTCTGAGCCTTAGAGCGTATTTAGTAAAGCAGAAATCCAAGTCTAAAAGTTTTAGAAATATCTTCCTAAGTATGAAATACTTTAAATCATGTGGAATTTTCCTAATTTCTACTTTTTGTCATGTAGATCATTGAATAAGATTTCCATCGATACCAAATTCGCCCAAATCAGACACTCGGGTGAAGAGTTGGAGCCATTTTAGTGAGACAGTATGCCACCTGGCACCTTAGCGCGTCGTGGAGCCAGCCAAAATGGCAATCATCAAAATCTAGTGAGACTCCGTGATTCCACCACATAGCAGTATAGTTCCAGTTCCCAACCAAGATGGCAATGCAATTTCCACCGCGTCGCGCCGTTGTGCAGTTTCCCAATTGTCCATTTTCTAGTGAACTAGCGCGATTATGGCGCATCGCGCCAGCATGAAAAATCGATATTTTTAGTTTAATTCCAAGATGAAACAGGGATTTTCCCTACCCCTATATATACCTTCTTCACATGAGAATTGACATCATTTTCTCTCTTTCCACTCCAAAAATTAGGGTTTCCAAAAAATTTAAAATCTCCTCTCTTTTCCAAGCAAAAATCAAGAAAGATCTATATAAATCAAGAATCTCTCCAAATTCCTTCAAGAAAAGAGTTTCCCCAAGGTATGTAGATGTTGATTCTTGGGTCCCTTTCATCCAAGAAGCTCAAGAACCCTTTTTAAAACTTTAAGTTTTTTATGTTTACGAGATTTCATGATTTGTATGAGTTGAAATTGATGTTCCAGCTGATGTTGAGTTTTGATTCATGTTTTTTTATAATATTCATGAGATTTGACCCTAGTATGTGGAATCCATGTGATGTTTGTGATGAACTTTCCTTACGTTGCTTTCTATGTGATGTGTTCATGACATTTGGGTATAGAAATGGTTGAATAAGTAAAGCATGTCCCCCATAGGTTTGATGAAATCTTAGGTGGAGTATAAGGACTAGTGTAGTATGTTAAAGATGAAACCCCAAGTTGTGAGTTAGTCCATGCATGCCTAGTGTTTGATAAAATGCCTTAGTGAATGGATGGTGCTATGATAGTGTGAAATCCCCAAGTAGGTGTAAACCAGTACTTGTCTAGTGGTTGTTGAAATACCTTAGTGAGTAAGTTGAGACAAGATAGTGGTAAATTCCCCAATCATGTGCTCTTTGATATGTGCTAAGCTTTTAATACATGCCACATGGTTAGCAAGTAAGTTGTGACATGATAGTATGAAGTTCTTCCCAAAATTATATGATGTCCAAATATATGTCAAGATTGATTTAGGTGTGAAGTACTTAAGGAAAGACCTTTTTGAATAGAGTATGATCTAGTAGCATGCTTCCCCTACTCTATTATATATTTATGATCCCTAAATGCTGGAAGTAATATCTTAGTGATTGTAAGGATGAACATATGATATGATTCCTAAATACTTGAAGAGATGCTTTAATGATAATTATGATGAATGTATGACTGTGATGATGATAATGAATGAATGATTGTGATGATGGAGGAATGATTATACTTTATTTTATGTTATCGAGTCCTGGGGGTATTTATACTCAACAATTTAGCTTCTGTCTAGAGCCCGTGTCAGTTTCACGATAATTTCAGTTGAGCCATGATTCTCAGAACTTAGTGAGCTATAGAACTTTGTATCTTCAAACAATTGTAGAATGTAAGAAAACTCAGAAATCTTAGTAATCTCTGTAATCTCCGTATCGCTAGTAATCTAGCCTCAGTCTTGTAATTAGCTCAGATCCAATAGTATGCAATTGTTTAATTCTAATCTCGAAAGTGACCGAATAATCTATTCAAGCCCTATATTTTCAATCAGATACCGTGATTCAATGCCATTTTCGTCAGATATAGAACTAAGTAATCTCAGCATAACTCAGTCAGATCTTTTGAGAAGCATGATCAGTATCAGATTCAGTTCAGTTGTATTCAGTTAAGAATTCAGTAAGAGTCTTTTAGTTGGGAGTAGAAACTAGCACCGAGCGGGGGGAGGGATGATGGCTCCTCCCATCAGAAAGGGAGAGGCCGAAGTCATTAGTAGTAATCCCTAACCTCTAGAACTACGTATCCAGTGCAGGATACAGGAGTCACTGTCAGGAAAACGTTGTCACCTCCAGAGAGAGAGTATTTGAATATTATATTGCCTTAGGTCAACTGCCTAGTAAGGGTCATCCGTCAGAGAAGATTGACCAGAGAGAGGTCTTTACCCATGGCACGGTATTGACACCCTTCTAACTGGAGTTACAAGTTAGGGTAGGTCAGGGCATATCGATTAAGTAACTACTTCCCACAGTTTCAGTTACAGTTTTAGTTTTAATTCAATCTTCAGAAATTAGAACTGTCAAATATAGTCATCTATCATTATGAGGAACTCAGATAGTTCCATTGATTCATGGACCATCCCATCAGATAGGATTGGTCTCATATACAGTTATTTGATATCATATTCAGAGATATGCTACCAGACAGTCTTGATTCACAGTCTCAGATTCTATTGAGTATCCTTGTTGTCAAATTTAGATATATTCATATTTCTTATCATTGCTAATAGTTTCTAAAATTATCCGTTAGAGAGGTTGATCTCTAATCCCATCAGTCGAAAGCAGTAAAGCTCAAACTTTAGTCCTTGATGTAAGTGCATCCAGATCCTCCGTTATCAGTATCAGATGAGTCAAGGATTCAGTATCTCAGTGTCAGTAGTGAGTTCATTCTGTAGTAAGGCAGTACCTGAGTTTCAGTCTCTAGATTTATGATGATTGTGACTATGGTCTATGCATTCATGTATGTGTATGTGTTTTCGTGCGGCATTATCATGATTATTTAGTTTAGATATTATGCATGCATGAGAACTTGCATTTATCCTTACCCCGTCTACATACTCAGTACATTCCTATACTGACGTATTTGTGCTATGGTGTTTTATTTGGCACCATATGTTTAGAGGTACAGGACCTAGAGTTTCCTCAGCAGTTCAGTCCCAGTTAGCAGCAGTAGTTGTAGCAGTGAGTTCTTTTCTTTCGAGGAAGAATCTTAGTTTACTATTAAGGCATCAGACTTTGTTTATATTTTTAGTAGACGGAGTTAGTTGGGGACATGTCCCATCAACTCCACAGTTCAGATAGTTTAGAGGCATTTCAGACAGATGTATTAGTATTCAGTTTTCAGTTTTGAGTATGTATAGATGTGTTGAACCTTATGTCCAATTTCTGCATTTATTTTAGATATTATGTAGTGTACAGGTACATATATCAGTAAAGGGTTATCTTGTGGTCCTTCATGATTATAAGCACCGTGTGACGTCTCGAGATGGGATCTCGGGGCGTTACAGAAACCGTGGCTTTGGAATTTCTTAAAACTATTTAATTTTATTTTTACATCATCAAGATATTCATGAATCAAGTCAATTTCAATTTGGCATGCTTATATTTCTTTTTGACAGTTTCTTCGTTCCTCTTCAAGTTTATGTTTAAATCGTGCTTCAGAACCTTTCTTATCTTGAGAGAGATTATTCTATTATATGACTTTGTGAAGCTCTTCGGCTATCATACCTAAATTAAATTCAAGAATATTATAGTTATGATAGTTGTGAGGTCTTATCTCGCTAGGTTTACCTATTGCTGTGCAACACATATTGACAACTTCTATTTCTTCCTCAGTTTCATCTTTATCACTCTAGGTTCCAAAGTTTTGATTCTTTCTAGATGGTATTTTTCTTAACTCTGGATAGTTTTGTTTGAAATGACTAGGCCTTCCACAGTGATAATAATGATCATTATTTCTGATGAAATCATTATTTTTGGCTCCTTATGATCTTTGTTGTCTCTGTCTCATGATCTACCTTACTCCACGATTGATGAGGGCTATCCCTTCGCTATTAGCATTTTCCAAAATGTTTTCTTCTTTAGTTGGAGCAACGTTGAAGGCTAATAATTTTTTTTTTCATCCTTATAGTACCTGTTGATATAATTTCTTTCATATGCAATGAGGTTACCTCGTAGTTCATTATATGTCATGTTATGTAGATCTTCGTTTCTAGAATGGAAGCCTTGGTTTCCCAAATCTTTGGAAGACTTTAGACCATCTTCTGTACTTGCAGGATATATGGATAGATCATCCCCAGTGATTTTAGTTCGTATACAATCTTACTGAATTTAAAAAACATTGTTTCAATGTTTTTATTCTCTTCCATTTTTAATAGTTCGTATTCATTGACTAGGGCAGTAATTTTTGACTTTTTGACTTTGGTGGTTCCTTTATAGGTTACCTCTAATTTGTCCCATATTTTTTTTATAGTTTTACAAATTGATATATTGTCGTATTCTTCTCCACTAATTGCACACAGAAGTAAACTTATAGCACGCGCATTAGTTTGGATTACCTCTTGTTGTTCCTTGGTGACCTCGAAACTTTCAAGGTCTTCTATGTCGACACTGCTGGATTCTTGGTCCTTGTTTTTTTGCTTTTCTTTAAGTCCTGGAATTGGCTTTGGACCCTTCTTGATGACGACACAAACTTAGAAGTCATTGATTGGACAAAGATTCTGAATCTATTTTTCCAGTATGAGTTGTGATGTCCATTGAAGTATGGTGTTCTTCTGGAGGAGTGACCATCTTGAAGAAGAGCACTAGGAATTTGATAATTTTCCATTTGATCTTTGCTCACTTGCGGTTAATAAATACTATTGGTGAGACTGCTCTGATACCAATTGAAATTCATGAGGGGGTGAATTAAAAAAATTTTGTGAGTCAACTACTGACTCTTCACAGTCGATTCGCCTGCAGATCATTACACTTTACAAAACAGATTCAATTTAAAATAATTAAGAAAATAAATAATTTAAAATAAAGTAAATACACCAAAATTTATCCTGGTTCGGAACACCAATGTGGTGCCTACTTCCAGTCCACTTGAATTTCAAAGTTTTCTTAGATTGTTCAATGTCGGGCTTGAGTATAGTGATGGGAAGCAAGTTCTAAAGACTTATTTTGCTCTTCAGATCTCGTGACACAACATCAGTTGAAATTACAAAATTGACTCGATCCTACTCTTTATATAACAATTGTAAGCTAAAAGTTACAAAGCCTTGTGCGACAAAGATTGAGACACTTTTATATTCTTCTTTGAAGTTGTGTAGTGTCTTCTTTATTTCATTTTAGCCTTTATAGTCTTTTGTTGTATGAGCTTATTTTCTTCATAAGGAAACCTAAGAGATTTCTTCTCAATCAAGGATTTGAGTTGATTCCTTGATTAAGGGGGTTTGTGCCTTATGGTATGTCCATATAAGATATGTCCATACTTGGTGCGATTTTCCTTTCTCACATCTATACATGTCCATATCAGATATGCCCACGTAAGTAGTGAGATCTTCCTTCTCATTTGATTTTGTCATGAGGTGCGTCCAATTGCCTTATCTATTGGGATCTTTAGTTGATATGATTTTTTTTGCCTTGTCAAGCGATATCCTACTTTTGATGTGGCTCCATATTTAGCACGATATTCTTTAAGAGATTATTCCTTGCCTTGTGCGAGATATCGTCCCATGATTTGAGATCTTCAATGTCCTTTGTGTGAGATCTCCTTCCATCATTAGGGATCTTCAATATCCTGCAAAGTTCACCTATTAGTTTTTCATTATTACAATATAAAACATAAATGTAAGAGGCTAACATTAATACCCAAAGGTTGTTGGATCGATACTTGCACGTAAGGTGCAAAAAATCAAGGGTGAGTACGGAGCCACGTGTACTCAACAAGCATCATCCACTGATCCTAATTCAAATTAGTGACGAGCAACATCACGTCTACCATCTAAAAGAATCATACAACCCACATTCAAGAAAACCACTCTATTCTAACTGAATAATCAAGCCTAACAGTAATAAGAATATCATAACACAGTCCAAGAAATCCTCAATACAACAAAATCAAGAAACAAATAGTCAGGTACTTAGTAAATAATATAAAGTCGACAATTACACCATACTTCATCTGAACCACAAATGAATGCAATGCATATATTGTGTACACACCTATTGAACAATCACTTCAAGGTCAGGACCCATGGGGGACTCACAAGGTACACGTACTGTGCAGGCGTGCACTTCGATCCCAATAAATATATTGTACAGGCGTGCACTCCGACCCCAATAATAGATAATAATGTGCAGGCATGTAATCCGATCCCAGATCAATAAAAATGTTAAGCAAATCATTTCATGTCTTAGACCAAATAAATATCAATTGAAAAATCAACTCAATATATCAACTAGGAGTATTCTCATAAGCTAGAATTTTCAACAATTCATTTACCATACAAAATCAACCCCTTGGGTTAACAAATAGGGAAAATAGTTCAAAACATATAATTGACTTATTTTAATTCCTCAAATAACACTGGTACCCGCATAGATGCTCGTCATGTCACCTATACGGTACCCTCATTCCCAGTACTCTTATTACTCATAACTAACACATAATCACTTCTAAAAAGAGTATAAGAAAGACTCAACTTGCCTTAAATCGATGCCAATCATCAATTTACAAACTTGTCATTCTGTAAAGCTTGAGCCGGGGTTCTATTGGAAACAACCTCTCTGCTTCTTCAGAGGTAGCGGTATGAACTGCGTACATTTTACCCTTTTCAGACCCTACCTTGTGGGAATACACTTGGTTTGTTGTTGTTGTTGTTGTTGTCCTTCCGTAAAGCTTTCAAATGGTCAAAATCTGTTCAATTCTATATATTTTTTGTAAGAATACGAATTTATTAACACCTATTTTATAAATTCTTACTCTAAAATTTTAGACCAAAAAATTGGATATCAAAATCTTAATCCCAAATTATACTCATACTGATGCAAAATATCAAAATATGAGGTTGAGTACGGAGACTGTCTAAGACGAAACCCATCGACCGGCACCTAAAGTTTCAGCGATCTTTCACTTTTGCACCTAAAGTAGAAGGTTTTCATTTTGGCACCTCAACTAGAATTTTGATGTGTCATTTTGACACCTCAACTAGAATTTCGATGTGTCATTTTGACACTTTTTACACAATCAGCAAAAATATGTAATCTAAATGTAATACACGCGCTGCTGATGTGTAAAGTGACGAATAATATGCTAACATTTGAAATTTTTGTCCAAAATAATTTTTAAATAATTAATTAAAATTAAAATAATAATAAATTATCACTCTCCCCACACCACCCCCACCCCCCAAAACATCTTCTCCACCAAAATACTCTCCAAGTTTTCGTCACGCCCTAAAATCCCATCGGGCCGGACTGGCACCCGAAGCCGAGAAGGCTCGGGAGAACCCGTTCAAATACCTGTACTTTCACTTACATGTCACTAAAAATTTGGACAGCACTTCATTTCATATAGAAGGGTCTAATTACCTGTATCAGCGCAACATGCACAAATACATATATATATAATACTTGGCCGTCGGGGCCACCACATATACAAATATAACATCACTATATAAACTTTCATGACTTTACCCTTTCTTATGTCTACAAAACCTCTAGGATATACCTGACATAACTAGGGTCGGGACAAACCCCCACCCACACATGACTCCTGTACAATAACAAAACATAAGGAACCGACTCGGAAAGCTCCGAAGCAAACTGGAGCTCACCAACTGTAGCTGTATGACCTGACTCCTACTTGTGTGGTGTATGAGCTGAGGTACCTGTGACTGCAGCATGAAATGCAGGTCCCCGTGGTGGACGTCAGTACGAAATATGTGCTGAGTATGTAAAGCTGTAGATAATCACATATGATATAGGAGCTCAATAGAAATCAGAAACAAGTGAATAAAGCGTAATAGGAGTGGACCACACTTACTAAAACTTGTGACAACCTTTACATTGTATTTATTCAATCACTTTACCTTCGTTCTTATAATCTTTGTAATCATTACTGTACTGTACTGTGACCATTAGGCTGCCTCCAGTACATATCAACTGGGATCGACTCATGCTAGGCTTATGCCCCTGGGATACCACCCATAAACACATAAATAGGGATCGACCCATGCTAGGCTTATGCCCCTGGGATACCACCCATAAACACATAAATAGGGATTGACCCATGCTAGGCTTATGCCCCTGGGATACCACCCCATAAGAGAGAACTTCCATCACTTAGTTCAATTAATCTTTGAGATTGTTATTTCGGTCGCCACCACATTTTTGATACTTTGAAACAATGATACATCAATATCACAACAATAAAATAGGAGCCTTTTGGTATATTAACGAAACATTTTGACACTTTATAGAATGGAAACAACTTCGTTGATAATGTAGAACAATACATGTTTTTGGACAACCTCGGAATCTTACTTGATGGAACATTGGTGTTTTCATGCCAAAGAACATTGTTAGAGTATGCTTTACATACCTTGTTGTAGATTTGGATACCAATTCAACACAACTTCCCTCCTTTACAAATCACTTATCTACAATAAAATGTTTGGCATCTAGTATTAGCAACCCAACACCACAATTCTCTTCCATAATTCCATACAACCAATGGTTGCAAAACATTCCAAAAACCAACTTGAACAATAGGTTTATGTGTATATATATATATATAATCATTTCAATACCACATCATCAATACCACATCATCACACCAAATCCATTCATAATTCAACATAATCCAACATCATTTCCCAATCATCTTTCAACAACAATCAAATAACATACTTCTTATGCTCACATGCATATATATATACATATCCATATAAATAACACCAACATAATTTACATCCTTACCATAAAATGGCCCTTTTGATTTCGAAGTCCTGTTGGAACAAATAAGGGGTGCTTCTTGAAGCCCTCGAGACGGTGAACACAACTACTGAATCAATTTGGATTTTCTATGGTTGAATCACAAGATAATTGGAGTTGAACTTAGGCTAGGGTTTCTTATTCTTCAATACTTGGATGCTAAATGATGGATATGAGGCTAAGTATATGTATATAATGACCAATTTTCGTCCATGAGGTGATGGAAAATGACCATATTGCCCTTAAAATTTAAGTAAATCCGAATCTGTCCATGGTGGACTGTTTTGATAGGCTAAAGTAAATCGGCCATAACACTTTGCTCCGATATCGGATTTGGGTGAAATTCATATAGTTGGAAAGATAATTCAAAGGGCTTTCATTTAATATAAAGTAGGCCACCCAGTTCATCTTGTACAAGGATTTATGATCGTTTGAAGTTGACCCAAAAAACTGGCAGGCCTCAATAGTTTGTGTGCAGGAAATTTTCCTGCACATTTACTGTTCACAATATCCCGGCCACCGTTTTATAGTTTCAAACGTGCTCGATTATATCCGAAACTTATCCGTTTTTGGAAATCTTTATGTCGTTGGAAATCTTATTCAATAACCTTTGTATAGAACCATCGACGGACAAATTCCGGTATAAATAAAATAAATAATTAATTCCATATAAATAAGACCAATACACGTACATGAATACGCCAATACATGTACTTGAATACGGGGTGTTACATCCTTCCCCCCTTTAGGACATTCGTCCTTGAATGCTAGCGTAGTTATTCAACCAAAACAAGTTCAAGTCCACCATTAACATTCACATCATCACATAAATACTATGCATGTATAAACAAAAACTTACTTGTTAATGTTCTAACTCCGTTTCTTGAACTTCCTCTTCATCTTTGAACAAATGAGGGTACTTAGATTTCATTGCTTCCTCATCTTCCCATGTAATCTCTTCCCTTTGATGACTTCTCTGACGTACTTTCACCAATGCTATCTCTTTATCTCATCTTCTTAACTTGGCGATCTAGAATAGCAATAGGCACTTCCTCATAGATAAGATCTTCTGTAATTTGCACATCCTCAGTAGAAGTGATATGTGATGGATCTCCGATGCACTTTCGAAGCATTGACACATGAAATACCAGATGCACTGATGAGAGTTCCTAGGGTAGCTCTAATTCATAAATAACTTGCCCACGTCTTCGAATAATCTTATACGGGCCTATATATTGTGGACTCAACTTTCCTTTCTTGCCAAATCTCATCACCCCTTTCATTGGCGATACTTTAAAAATACCCAATTGCCTAACGAAAACTCTAGCTCTCTTCTTCTACTATCCGCATATGACTTGTGTCGACTTTGGGCAGTTTTCAACCGTTGCTGAATCACCTTAACTTTTTCTATGGCTTGATACACAAGATCCGGTCCGAACATAAGAGTTTCACCCGCTTTGAACCATCCTATTAGTGATCTACACTTCCTCCCATATAAAGCTTCATATGGTGCCATTTTGATACTTGAATGATAGTTATTATTGTAGGCAAACTCAATAAGAGGTAAATGATCATCCCATCTACCTTTAAAATCTATAACACATGCTCGTAGCATATCTTCAAGTGTTTGAATGGTGTGCTCTACTTGTCCATCCGTCTGAGGGTGAAAAGTTGTACTCAGATTCACTTGTGTTCCCAAACTCCATTGGAAAGACTTCCAAAAGTTTGTGGTAAATTGAGTTCCCCGATCCGATATAATAGAAGTTGGCACTCCATGTAATCGGACTATTTCTTTAACATACAGCTTTGAATATTCTTCAACTGTGTAAGTGGTCTTAACGGGTAAGAAATGTGCAGATTTAGTAAGCCTATCCACAATCACCAATATAGAATCAAATTTCTGAACTGTACGAGGCAAACCTGTAACAAAATCCATGTTGATCATGTCCCACTTCCAAATTGGAAGATCTATGCATTGCATATAGCCTCCGGGCTTTTGATGTTCCACTTTAACTCGTTGGCAATTTGGACATTCAGCTACAAATTCTGCGATGTTCCTTTTCATGTCATTCCACCAATACATATCTTTCAAATCTTGATACATTTTGGTTGATCCTAGATGAATGGAATACCTTGAAAAATGTGCCTCTATCATAATCTTCTTTCCTAGCCTGTCTACATTCGGCACACACAATCGGTTTTGGCACTGAAGTACTCCTTCTTACGTAAGCTCAAATGCCTTGGTCGCACCACTCTGAACGTTCTCCTTAAGCTATAATAAAATAGGATCTGCATATTGCTTCTCTTTCACTTCAGCTACTAATGAAGATTCCGTACCATTATGCACAATAAGCTCCTCGTCCGAAGTTTTGAGAAGATGAACTCCTAGACTAGCTAATTGATGAAGATCTTTAATCATCCCTTGCCTTTCTATAGGTTCCATCATAGCCTTACGACTCAACGCATCAGCTACTATATTCGCTTTCCCTGGGTGATACAAAATATCAACATCATAATCTTTTAATAGTTCCATCCACCTTCGCTGCCTCAGATTTAGATCCTTCTGACTGAAAATATATTGCAAGCTCTTATGATCAGTATATATATCAACATGAACCCCATATAAGTAGTGGCGCCATATCTTTAAAGCAAAAATAATTGCTTCCAGCTCAAGATCGTGTGTAGGATAATTTTTCTCATGTGGGCGCAATTGTCTAGAAGCATATGCTATTACCTTACCATGCTACATCAATACAAATCCTAAACCAATTCTAGAAGCATCACAATAAACTGTATACCCTTCGGTGCCTTCTGGAAGTACCAACACGGGTGTAGAAATCAACTTGTTCTTTAAATCTTAAAAACTCTTCTCACATGCATCATTCCATTGGAATTTGGATGCTTTATGGGTTAGCTTAGTTAAGGGTGCTGAAATGGAAGAAAAGTCTTTAACAAACCTTCTATAATAACCGGCCAACCCGAGAAAACTACGAATCTCCATAGGCGTTGTGGGCCTTGGCCAGTTCTTCACAGCTTCTATCTTTTGAGCATCAACCTTAATCCCTTCACTAGATACAATATGACCCAAATATGCCACCGACTTTAACCAAAACTCACATTTAGAGAACTTTACATAAAGCTTACAATCACGAAGAGTCTGCAATGCCTGTCGTAAGTGATTGGCATGGTCCTCTTCTGATCTAGAATAAACTAGAATATAATCTATAAAAACTATCACAAATACATCCAGGAATGGCTTAAACACCCTATTCATCAAATCCATAAAAGCTGCAGGTGCATTTGTTAGCCCAAATGACATAACTAGAAACTCATAATGACCACACCGTGTTCGAAAAGCTGTCTTGGGTATATCCTTCTCTTTGACCCTCACTTGGTGGTAACCTGACCTCAAATCAATCTTAGAAAAACACTTGGCGCCCTATAACTGAACAAATAAATCATTAATTCTTGGGATAGGATTTATTCTTAATAGTCACCTTATTCAATTGTCGATAATCAATACACATCCTCAGCGAGCCATCCTTTTTGTGCACAAATAGCACTGGTGCTCCCCAGGGGGACATACTAGGCCTTATGAATCCCTTCTCTAGCAAATCTTTCAATTGCTCTTTCAATTCTCGTAATTCTGCTGGGGCCATTCTATACGGAGAAATGGAGATTGGTTGGGTGCCTGGTATTACATCAATACCAAACTCTACTTCTCGTTCAGGAGGCAAACCTGGAAGATCTTCAGGAACTACATCAGGAAATTCATTTACCACCGGAACAGCGTGAAGAGTTGGTGGCTCCGCTTCTGTATCCCTTACTCTAACTAAATGATATATGTATCCCTTGGAAATTATTCTTCTTGCCTTAAAATAAGAAATAAATCTACCTCTTGGCGCGCTAATTCCACCTTTCCATTCAAGGACTGATTCATTTGGAAAATAGAAATATACCTTTTTCGTGCAGCAATCAATTGTGGCATAACAAGACGCCAACCAGTCCATACCCATTATAACATCAAAATCAACCATTTCTAACTCTACAAGATCAGCCATCGTATCATGACCACAAACAGTTACTATGCAGTTTCGATAAACCCTTCTAGCTATAATAGATTCCCCAACCGGTGTGGATACTTCAAATGGCTTAACTAATAGTTCGGGTATTCTTTCGAACTTTTCATCAACCAATGGAGTAACATAAGATAATGTAGAACCGGGATCAATTAAGGCATATAAATCGAATGAAAAGATAGACAACGTACCCGTAACCACATCTGGGGAAGCCTTTAAATTCTGTCGATCCGCTAGAGCATACGTATGATTTTGAGCCCTGCTAGAACTCGTGGCTCCTCTATCACCTCTAACATGACCCATTGGTTGTGCACCCCTTCCTGAATAAGTCATCGATGATAATGATGCAACAAATGACCCCGTAGGTCGTGCCATACCCCCTATGTCCCTTCGTGGGCATTCCCTCATTATATGGCCTGACATACCGCACCAAAAGCAAACATTGGTCCCCAGACGACATGCGCCCAAATGATACCTTCCACATTTATTGCATGGCTCTCGAGGAGGTCTCGATTGGCTCATATTCCCTTGCCCTTGGTACCCCACTATTCGCGAACTCTGACTCTCACTTCTATGCCCAAATTGATTTCCTCTGGACGCTTGGAACTGTGGTAGGGCACTAGCTGTAGAATAAGAAGATAATGGCCTAGGTGGTCTAGCAGAAAACTGTGGTCTGAACCCTCCTTGATATGCCATGAACTACCCTGTAGATCTGGCCCTCTTGGAATATCCTCTTTCTGATTCCTGTGTTCTTCTCCTCTGCCTCTGATCTTCCATTTTCTGTGCAAAAGCTTGGATCCTCGCTATGTCCATATCTTTGTTCAAAGCGGCAATAGTACAATCTCTAACCAGATATGGATCTAGCCTATCCACATATTTATGAACTCTGTCATCCATAGTAGCTACAACATTAGGAGCATATCTGGACAAAGAATTAAATCGAAGACTATACTCCCTCACACTTGTATTACCCTGTCGATGATTTAAGAATTGATCCGCATGGGCCTGACAAGTCTCATATGGAAGATAATGATCAATAAATGCCTCTTTGAACTCTTTCCAAGTAGCTGGGGGTGCATCAATGCCCCTTGACCGTTTCCAGTCTTCATACCAATATATAGCCTCACCTTTGAACCTATACGCGGCTAACTCCACTGTCTCTCTGCCCGATACATGTATCACCTCTAGGGCCCTTTGGATCTGATCAATAAAGTCCTGCGGATCTTCGTTAAGATCGAATCCGGTAAAAGTGGGAGGATCCATCTTAAGAAAATCATGTGTTCGAAGACTAGCCGCCCTATCTATACCACTAGGACCTGCAGTAGGAATGGCTTGCCCTTGAGCTTGCCCAGCAACTATATGAGTCAAAAGTTGCACTGCATTTCTAAGATCTTGATCAACAGCATTAATAGGTGGATCTGGGGATATAGTTCTCCTCCCCCTTATTTCTTCCGGACTGGGGGAAGTTTCTGATGCATGCTTAGCTGGAGCCTCACTTTGATTAGCTGGTATAGTGGGTGACTTACTAGTCCCCTCTCCGGCAGCCACATCTACTTGCTTACCGATATTCTTGCTTCTGGTAACCGGCATCATTACTATAATAAGAGAAACAAACTGATTCAGTGGTCAACTATGACTTCATATACAATATAAGCTCTATCGCACTATCTAAGACATGAAGAAAAGAAACAATTCCTAAATGTCCATAGCCTCCTATTTATAGATGCGGTGCACAATACACCGATAAACAAGACTCTACATAGACACGGCTTTGTAGACTCACTAGGACGAACTTCTCTGATACCACTTTTGTCACGCCCCAAAATCCCATTGGGCCGGACTGGCACCCAAAGCCGAGAAGGCCCGGGAGAACCTGTTCAAATACCTGTACTTTCACTTACATGTCACCAAAAATTTGGACAGCACTTCGTTGCATATAGAAGGGTCTAATTACCTGTATCAGCACAACACGCATAAATATATATATATATATAATACTTGGCCGTCGGGGCCACCACATATACAAATATAACATCACTATATAAACTTCCATGACTTTACCCTTCCTTATGTCTACAAAGCCTCTAGGATATACATGACATAACTAGGGTCGGGACAAACCTCCGCCCACACATGACTCCTGTACAATAACAAAACATAAGGAACCGACTCGGAAAGCTCTAAAGCAAACTGGAGCTCACCAATAGTAGCTGTATGACCTGACTCCTACTTGTGCGGTGTATGAGCTGAGGTACCTGTGCCTGCAGCATGAAATGCAGGTCCCCATGGTGGACGTCAGTACGAAATATGTACTGAGTATGTAAAGTTGTAGATAATCACATATGATATAGGAGCTTAATAGAAATCAGAAACAAGTGAATAAAGCGTAATAGGAGTGGACCACACTTACTAAAACTTGTGACAACCTGTACATTGCATTTATTCAATCACTTTACCTTCGTTCTTATAATCTTTGTAATCATTACTGTACTGTACTGTGACCATTAGGCTGCCTCCAGTACATATCAACTGGGATCGACTCATGCTAGGCTTATGCCCCTAGGATACCACCCATAAACACATAAATAGGGATCGACCCATGCTAGGATTATGCCCCTGGGATACCACCCATAAACACATAAATAGGGATCGACCCATGCTAGGCTTATGCCTCTGGGATACCACCCGATAAGAGAGAACTTCCATCACTTAGTTCAATTAATCTTTGAGATTGTTATTTCGGTCGCCACCACATTTTTGATACTTTGAAACAATGATACATCAATATCACAACAATGAAATAGGAGCCTTTTGGTATATCAACGAAATATTTTGGCACTTTATAGAATGGAAACAACTTCGTTGGTAATGTAGAACAATACATGTTTTTGGACAACCTCAGAATCTTACTTGATGGAACATTAGTGTTTTCATGCCAAAGAACATTGTTAGAGTATGCTTTACATACCTCGTTGTAGATTCGGATA
This sequence comes from Capsicum baccatum var. pendulum, assembly GCA_030864225.1. Taxonomy (NCBI): domain Eukaryota; kingdom Viridiplantae; phylum Streptophyta; class Magnoliopsida; order Solanales; family Solanaceae; genus Capsicum; species Capsicum baccatum. The sequence goes on from CM061560.1 coordinate 169,073,432, forward strand.
CCAATTCAACACAACTTCCCGCCTTTACAAATCACTTATCTACAATGAAATGTTTGGCATCTAGTATTAGCAACTCAACACCACAATTCTCTTCCATAATTCCATACAACCAATAGTTGCAAAACATTCCAAAAACCAACTTGAACAATAGGTTTATGTGTATATATATATATATAATCATCATTTCAATACCACATCATCAATACCACATCATCACACCAAATCCCTTCACAATTCAACATAATCCAACATCATTTCCCAATCATCTTTCAACAACAATCAAATAACATACTTCTTATGCTCACATGCATATATATATACATATCCATATAAATAACACCAACATATTTTACATCCTTACCATAAAATGGCCCTTTTGATTTTGAAGTCCTGTTGGCACAAATAAGGGGTGCTTCTTGAAGCCCTCGAGACGGTGAACACAACTACGGAATCAATTTGGATTTTCTATGGTTGAATCACAAGATAATTGGAGTTGAACTTAGGCTAGGGTTTCTTATTCTTCAATACTTGGATGCTAAATGATGGATATGAGGCTAAGTATATGTATATAATGACCAATTTTCGTCCATGAGGTGATGGAAAATGACCATATTGCCCTTAAAATTTAAGTAAATCCGAATCTGTCCATGGTAGACTGTTTTGATAGGCTAAAGTAAATCGGCCATAACTCTTTTCTCCGATATCAGATTTGGGTGAAATTGGTATCGTTGGAAAGATAATTCAAAGGGATTTCATTTCATATAAAGTAGGACACCCAGTTCGTCCTGTACAAGGAGTTATGATCGTTTGAAGTTGACCCTAAAAAACTGGCAGGCCTCAGTAGTTTGTGTGCAGGAAATTTTCCTGCACATTTACTGTTCACAATATCCCGACCACCATTTTATAGTTTCAAACGTGCTCGATTATATCCGAAACTTATCCGTTTTTGGAAATCTTTATATCGTTGGAAAGCTTATTCAATAACCTTCGTATGGAACCATCGACGGGCAAATTCTGGTATAAATAAAATAAAAAATTAATTCCATATAAATAAGATCAATACACGTACTTGAATACGCCAATACATGTACTTGAATACGGGGTGTTACATTTTTACTCCATCTTCTTAAAAAAAAACTCTCTTTTTCTCAGGCAACCTATTTTTACTCCGGTTAGTTACTCGCCGAAAAATCCTAAAATGTACTCACAGCTTCTTTGAAATTGCCTCCTCCTCCCCACAAATCCACCCCAAAAGCGTCTTCTTCAGCACCCCAACCCCAACATTATCTTCTCTAACCCACCCCCACTCCCTAATTCCAAAAATCCCAAATTTAATTCTTCGTTCGCGTGTGTATGCGCACTTACCAGTGTTTGTAGAAAGTTTTGAAATAATGTTCACCCCTGCGTAGTGTAACTGCACAATTACCATAGTCAAGAAAGGCAAAAAATCACTCTCCATTATAAAAATTTTAATTTCTTCTTCCTCTCCAAATTCACAACTTCTCGAGGAAACAAGAAGAATATGAAAATGAAAAAAGAAGAGAAATTAATGAAAGAAAGGGATATAAAAAAAGATAATGAGAGCGTGAGAGAAGTGTTTGTTATGTGTGATATTATGTGTACAATCAAATTGTGCAAAATTTAGTTGGAAAAGCGGTATTGGGTCAAATTGAGAGTCAATAAATTGAAAAGAAATGAAATTAATGGCACAATCAGTATATTTTGAAAAAAATATGCAGTGTGTGTATTTTGCTTTGCATTGTAGTTGAAAATTGGGGGAAATTAATGAAAGTTGAAAGGGAAAAATGGAGCAAATTAATGGAAAAAAGAGAAGAGAGAAGGACAAAATTACAAAAATACCCTTCACACGTGCTCAAAATACATGTAGTACATGAGCAATGATGACTCAACAAAAAGTGCCAAAATGACACATCGAAATGCTAGTTAAGGTGTCAAAAAAGAAAACCATTTACTTTAAATGCCAAAGTGACAGATCGCTGAAACTTTAGGTGTCTATCGATGGATTCCGTCACTATCTAATTTAAATCTAAGAATTTGACCAGTATTCCAAATATACTAGAAGATGCCATCCATTTTCCAACTCAACTCACATCCTTACTAATGATTTGTAATTATTGTTTTCCTTATACCAGGTGACGTTATTAAACAAAAACCTTTATTCATTTGTACCAATTCACTGGAAAGTTATTCACTAAGAATCTATTCACCCTAATCTATATATAATATAAAGAAAGGTCATAGAGGAGGTGATGTGACACCTCTCTATGGCCTCCATTCATATTTATCTTTAATTTTTTTATTTTTTTGAAATTTTTCCTTCATTTTTTGCATTCATCAATTTGTTTAATAATTTAAAAATTCTATCTTATTTAATTATATTTCATAGGCTACAAAAAATCTCTATCTATTTGTATTCCCTACTTAAATAACATGTCTCTTGAACTCCCTTCTTTATAGCTCAACTAATTTATAAATAACAATCATTAAGTGTTGGATGTACATTTCTATTTTCCTTCATTCATTTTTTTTTCCTACTCTAGATCTCTTCTAATATGAGTCAATCAAAAAAAAGTGCTAGAATTTGATTTAAGATAGCAATAGAGAATTTTCTTCCTTTTTCATTGTTGTTTAAGATAAATTTTTCATTTGCAATGTAGTACGATGTTTACGCGAGGAAGAATGTTGATAGATACGAATTAGATATTCATTTAGCTTACTGCATTTTCTTAATATTTTTTGACTTATTGTAGTCTCCTTTTCAGATTTTTGTCATTTCATTTTTTTGTTTTTAAATTTTTTATTATTGATATGATTGTTCATTTAATTTAAATGATACTATTAATCTCTTTTTATATAGATTTATGAAGAAATGAAAACCATGCACAACAAAGAATAACAAATGGTGAGTTTTATAATTTCTTTTGAATGAAAATTTAGGTAATGTGTGATTTCCTAAAAAGCATACTAAAACCACCCTATATCCCTTTTATTTTTATAAACTTATTCTTTATCTTGCTTTTGATACGAGTAAGTAGATTTTATACTTTTTTATTTTCAACTAGATGATTTCTACATAGGGATATTTCTATTTTTATGTTTAAAATAATGATAATCTCTAATTTTTTTAATAGGTGCAAATATGTATATATTCATGTTTGCTTCTTATTAATTTTGCGGAAAGGGCTCAAAAATATCCCTGAACTATCTGAAATATCTTTAAAATGCCCCTCGTTAGATTTTTGGCTCAAAAATCCCCTTCCATTAAATATTTGGCTCAAAAATATCTCTCCTTCTAACGAAATTCGGAAAATGATCAAAAATACCCCTGAACTATCTGAAATGGATCAAAAATACCCCTCTGTTAAATATTTGGTTCAAAAATACCCCTTCCCTTAACGAAATTAAATTATTTCGATTGAATTAAACCCTAACTTTAACTTTTTAACCCTAATACTTTATTTTTTTTTACATAAAAGTATTTTTTAAATTTTAAAAATAAGATAATAAAAAAGGGTATCTGAATTATAATATAAATTGATTGAATTTGATTTGAAAAATAAACATACATTTTTTCTAAAAAGGTATTTTCACTTTACATCTTTTTAATCTTTAAAGAAATTAACGAAATTAATGAAATATAAATTTTCACTAAAAAAAATTAACGAAATAAAAATTAAATGATGAACTTTATATAAATTAACGAAATAATAGAAATAATTTAATTTCGTTAAATACACCTCTGTTAAATATTTGGCTCAAAAATACCCCTCCCCTTAACGAAATTAAATTGTTTCGATTGAATTAAACCCTAACTTTAACTTTTCAATCCTAATACTTTAATTTTTTTACATAAAATTATTTTTTTAATTTTAAAATAAGATAATGAAAAAAAGTATTTGAATTATAATATAAATTGGTTGAATTTGATTTGAAAAATAAACATACATTTATTCTAAAAAGGTATTTTCACTTTACATCTTTTTAATCTTTAAAGAAATTAACGAAATATAAATTTTCACTAAAAAAAATTAACGAAATATAAATTAAATGATGAAATTTATATAAATTAACGAAATGATCGAAATAATTTAATTTCGTTAAATACCCCTTTATTAAATATTTGACTCAAAAATACCCCTCCCCTTAACGAAATTAAATTATTTCGATTGAATTAAACCCTAACTTTAACTTTTTAATCCTAATACTTTAATTTTTTTTAACATAAAAGTATTTTTTAAATTTTAAAATAAGATAATGAAAAAAATTATTTGAATTATAATATAAATTGGTTGAATTTGATTTGAAAAATAAACATACATTTATTCTAAAAAGGTATTTTCACTTTACATCTTTTTAATTTTTAAAGAAATTAACGAAATATAAATTTTCCACTTAAAGAAATTACCGAAATATAAATTAAATGATGAACTTTATATAAATTAACGAAATAATCGAAATAATTTAATTTTGTTAAATACCCCTTTATTAAATATTTGGCAAAAAAATACCCCTCCCCTTAACGAAATTAAATTATTTCGATTGAATTAAACCCTAAATTTAACTTTTTAACCCTAATACTTTAATTTTTTTTACATAAAATTATTTTTTTAATTTTAAAATAAGATAATGAAAAAAAGTATTTGAATTATAATATAAATTGGTTGAATTTGATTTGGAAAATAAACATACATTTATCTAAAAAGGTATTTTCACTTTACATCTTTTTAATCTTTAAAGAAATTAACGAAATATAAATTTTCACTAAAAAAAATTAACGAAATATAAATTAAATGATGAACTTTATATAAATTAACGAAATGATCGAAATAATTTAATTTCGTTAAATACCCCTTTATTAAATATTTGGCTCAAAAATACTCTCCCCTTAACGAAATTAAATTATTTCGATTGAATTAAACCCTAACTTTAACTTTTTAATCCTAATACTTTAATTTTTTTTAACATAAAAGTATTTTTTTAATTTTAAAATAAGATAATGAAAAAAAGTATTTGAATTATAATATAAATTGGTTGAATTTGATTTGAAAAATAAACATACATTTATTCTAAAAAGGTATTTTCACTTTACATCTTTTTAATTTTTAAAGAAATTAACGAAATATAAATTTTCCACTTAAAGAAATTACCGAAATATAAATTAAATGATGAACTTTATATAAATTAACGAAATAATCAAAATAATTTAATTTTGTTAAATACCCCTTTATTAAATATTTGGCAAAAAAATACCCCTCCCCTTAACGAAATTAAATTATTTCGATTGAATTAAACCCTAACTTTAACTTTTTTACCCTAATACTTTAATTTTTTTACATAAAAGTATTTTTTTAATTTTAAAAATAAGATAATGAAAAAAATATTTGAATTATAATATAAATTGGTTGAATTTGATTTGGAAAATAAACATACATTTATTCTAAAAAGGTATTTTCACTTTACATATTTTTAATCTTTAAAGAAATTAACGAAATATAAATTTTCACTTAAAGAAATTAACGAAATATAAATTAAATGATGAACTTTATATAAATTAACGAAATAATTGAAATAATTTAATTTCGTTAAGGGAGGGGTATTTTTATATTTAACAGAGGGGTATTTTTGACCCATTTTAGATAGTTCAGGGGTAGTTTTGATCCTTTTTCGAATTTCGTTAGAGGGAGGGGTATTTTTGAGCCAAAAATGTAATGAAGGGTATTTTTGAGATATTTTGGATAGTTCAGGGGTATTTTTGAGCTTTTTTCGTTAATTTTGTAATTCACAACTAATCAGGTGATATGGTCATAAAAAAAGTAATACGATGTGTTGCATAGTAGAAATTTGTTTATTGTTTTCTCAGTTTTTAAGTCTTACACCCTTAACGTTCTACCCACAAACATATTAATGTCTAATTAACTTTGGACGATCCCAGTAACACAAAATCAATATTCACTAATGCCGAATATTTTTAATGGCCAAAAGATCGTCCAAGCTTTACGTCAAATCCCAAATACACACTTAATCTTCATGGGAGTCCTATAACCCCCCCCCCCCCCCGATCTATTTTTTCATGTATTTACTACCCCCCCAAATGCTGAGCTGGCACGGAAGGTGAGAACACCCCTTCTAGGCGCATTGGTTCAGTTCCAACAACTCCAAAAGTAAGAGTTTACCCTTCAACATGTATAATACACATCATTAATTGATTTTTTGATGAAATAAATCATGAAAATGGCTATATCTCTCTCTCTTCCAATGGTCTTCTTCCTCTTCTTTATAACACTCTTCTCCTTGTCCATCATCTTCCTTCATCTTGCTCTATTTTTTTTTTAATTTCTTTAACCTATGTTTTAGATTTTAATCCCATTTTCTACTTGAATTCTTGGAGTTTTGTTTTGTAATTTTGCTCAACTCTTAATTTAGGATTTGTAATTTGATGATATATTTTGTTGAAATTCATGAAATGACAAATTCAAAATTGAATAAGCTTTGTATGGACGAATCAGACCCAATGCTCAATGATGTTGTGAGATGAAAACATGGTATTTTGCTTAACTTGCAAACTTCATGGTCAAAGTCTAATCCGGGAAGAAGATTTTGATCTTGCCCCTACTATGGTGTATGTATTTTGCATTGTATTTTGTTGTTACTTTATATTCAAATTATATTAATGTACTGATTTCTACAAAAAAATTTAGTCTCAAAAATGTAATTTTTTTCTATGGAAGGACAAATAAAAAGTGGATCCGATATCAAATTTTATCATTCCAAGATTGGTGAACAAAATCAATGAGTTAGAAGAAGACTTATGGCTTAAACAGGTCCAAATTGATAACTTGACATGGGAGAAGAGGTGCAATGGAAGATGGAGATGGTGTAGGTTCAATAGGAAGATTTTTTTTTATGTATTTTGATTTTTGTTGTTGTTATGTTCATCAGCAGCAAATGAACTGAAAGTAGTTGCTAGATCTGGTCTAATATGGTGTAAATTTTGTATACTTCTCTCTAAATATATCAGATTATGTTATGTTATGTCTTTTGCCTAGTTGTACTCCATGTGTTTGTTTGTGTGTAGTTGTACTTCTGATGTTTGTTGTACTGTTGCATGTTATTGTTTGCACTTACAAAATCGTGTCTTGTGTCGCTGCTATGTTATGGTTTACAATTACAAAATTGTGTCCTGTATTGATGCTATGTTATTGTTTACACTTGTTGTGTCTTGTGTTGTTGCAATGTTATTGTTTATACTTGCAAAGTTGTATATTGTGTTGCTGTCATTTAAACATACAAACTAGTGTAATGATAATGTTGTTTAGACAAAGCACTGTTCTAATGCTATGTTTTTATTTACGCTTCGATAGTGCAATGGTAATGTTGTGTTAACATTATAGCAACATCACCACCATTTAAACAACACAACAATAATGCCTAATGACAACATTCATCAACAAAACATTCCAACTTCACACATCATCATTCATACTAAAATATATTCACATTCATAATGCCTAACCATTAGGCAACATTAGTCAAAAAGATATAGTACTTAAATTGTTTTCCAACACTAAAATAAAATTATTTTCATGTCAACTAAACTAACTTAAAACAGTGATTAAAATACATCAACAGTACTACAATTTCCTTGGCATGTTGGACTGTGAAGAAACGGTATTTTGACTTGGATGGTTTGAACTACTTCCCACTTTTTTTTTATTCTCTATAAGTTCTTATAGTTTTCTTGTTGAGATTGCTGATTTGCCATTCCATTTTAATTTGCTTGTACTACTTAGTGTATAACCAATGTCACCAGTTACATCAGCTGGTCTTGCCACCTTTGCTTGACCAGTAGAGTATATCTTATTGCTAGGCATGCCAGGCTACAGGAAAGGATAAAAAAGTTTAAGAATCAACACATATCAATGACATATAATTTACAAATGATATAACAAAGTAACAGACTTACATTTAGGACTTTAAAGCCATTTTCAGCTTGAAACACACCCATTCCTACTACTCTTTGCCTTTTGAATGGAGAAGTGTTTCCCCTACCACTACTCATTCCTCTTTTTATAGTTCCAGCTATTGAAGATGATGTACAAAAATCAGGAGGTACAGAAGAGGATACTGGAAAAATAGTAGGTACTGGAGGTGCTGTAGGTAGAGAAGTTGCAGTAGCACCTACTGAAATTGTTCTTTTGCGTCTCCCTCTTTCTTTTTTTGCTTGTGGAGGTTCAGTAATGGCTTCTGATGAAGTTTTCTATAAATATAAAAGGAATGTCATGAATTGAAAAAATTAGAACTAAATTCAACAATAATATACCTTTGGTCTGTCTCTTCCCCTGCCTGAACCATTACTTTTTCCTTAAGGAGCAGCATTAGATGCTTCTGGTGGAGTTTTCAACATATAAGAAATGTTAACAATTAGAGTAGTGTCATAACATAATGAATTCATGTGAAAAAATTACCTTTGGTCTTCCTTTTTCCCTGCTTGAACCATCCTTTTTTCCTTGAGGAGCAACATTAGTTGCTTCTGTTGGAGTTTTCTACATATTAAAAAGGAATGTTAACAATTAGAATATGGTATAACACAATGAATTCAAGTGAAAAAATTACCTTTGTTTTGCCTCTTCCCCTGCCTGAACCAATAGTTGTTGCTACTGCTGGTGCAGTTGGTTCTACTGATGGTGCTCTATGAGGACAACCCCTTTTGTTGTGACCTCTAACATAACACACACTACATATCATTTCTAGTCTAGTTCTAGGTAATTTTCCTGACTTGTTTGTTTCCCCAACTTTCTTCTTCCTATTCTTAGCTGGCCTGCCAGGTAGGGTTGTGATTTCAGGTGGTGCAACAACAATGTTTGAAGAAACTGGTCACATTTCCATGTTTATAAGTGGTTGAAGAACATTGGCATAAGTCTGCAAATATGTTTCCTTACCTGTCAATATATTCATATAGAGGGTACTTTTTGAACAATATTGCAGCCACACCATGTGCACATGGTATGCCCTTTAATAGCCACACCCTATAACTACAAGTCCTCTTGACAATATCAACTTTGTGGTGACGAAGTCCTTGTTTCACTTCAAAACCAGCAACTCCATTAAACTGAATGGTACAATCCATAAACCTGTTGATTTTTCCTCTAAAACCTTTAAACACATTAGAGAGTAATTGGACTTCCAAGTATTTGAAAACTCCCTTAAAGTGTCTATTCTTGTCATCAGCTTTACTCTGATTTCTTCAAGCATGGTAATGATGGTCTTGTGCCTAGCTCGTAAGATCCATGCATTAAAACACTCTGACATGTTATTATCTACAAAATCACATTTCACTTCAGTGTTGAAGTAAAGCTTGCACTAATAATTAATGTTGAAGTACATTAAGTCTTCAATCATTTTTGTAGGACCAAGCAACTTCATCTTCTGTATGTTTTTCCTCAATTGAGACTTAAATGTACTTTTGGCTATCCTCCAAAATTGTTGTTTTCTTTGAAGACCTCTCCATTTCTTAGCCCAATTAGCTAAGATGTGCCTTGCACATCTTCTATGCTCAGATTGGGGTAACACCTGTTCAATTGCAGTAAACAGTCCCTACCATACAAAACATGTAATAAAACAAGGTAAAATTATTACATAATTACATTTACTTGGCTAAACTAGAAAAATAAGTACTCATAAAATAGAATACATACCTTCTGCATATCTGTAATCAATGTGAGACCTTCTCCTTTTCCTTCTCCAAGTCCTAGGTCATCCTTTATGCACCTAACAAACCAACTCCATGTGTTTGTGTTTTCCTTTTCAACTACTACCCAAGAAAGTAGCAGCATCTGGTTATTACCATCTTTTCCAATAACAACTAACAATTTCCCTTTACAAACTCTTTTAAGAAAACAAACATCTAAATTTATACACTTCCTACAATGTAACCATGCTTTCTTCAAAGCATTAAAACAGATGTAAAAACTCAGAAATTTTGGTTTACCTTCTTCATTATCCTCACCAAGTTTAACAACACAACTTGTCCCTAGATTTGTCCTCAGCAGCTCATCCTTGTAGTCAAGAATTCTTCCAAATTCACAGCATGATCACCCATGATATCTTTCAACACTTTAGTTCTTGCTCTTCTTACAGTAGTGTTACCAATATACAGTTTGAATTTTTTCTCATCAACTCTTGCAGATTGAATACCCTTATATTTGGCTGCTCAATTATTCTCTCTCTAAAGGTTTCAGCTAAAAATTTTGCATTGCACAAATAATTTCTGGTTGTCTTGTTGTAAGTATATTTTGGAATGTAAGTTTTTATGATGAAGTCATTTATGGTATTGTCAAGACCTGCATACAAAAGCCATGGACAATCATCCTTGCATCTAACTCTAACCTTTTTTGGTTCATTCACCCACTTCTCCACAGAAACCCTCTTTTTACTATATTTTTAGTCACAGCTCTTCTAAATTCATTCACATCTTTAAACACCATACCCAACTGCTAAACAACTTCCTTTGTAGTTGGGTCATGAATGATTTTCTGGGCTTTTGGCCTTTTTTTTCTTGACAACACAACAGATCTTTCCCTACCAGATGCAAGCACATCATGTTCTTCATCACCACAACAATCATCTTCATCTAACTCAAAACTACCCTCATCAGAACTTGCAAAGTAAGGCTCATCACCACCCAACCTTCCTTCATGACTTACTTTACCTGTTTCAGTGTCATGAAACCCTAGATCTGGTCCTGCTTCACCTACTGGTACTTCTGCATTGTCAGATGGTACTCTCTCTTTTCTTTTCCTCCTTTGAAACTTACTCTTTTCAGCTCTCAACTCCCTAACCTCCTCATGTACATCACTACTATACTCTTCATCATCATCATCTCCAACTAATTCTCCTTCTGATTCAACACTATCCTCAGTAGAGTAATCAAAACCCTCTACTTCTTCTTCTGAGAAATCACTTCCAGCAGGACCAACATCTATATCATCAATTGCAGCAGCACTACCTGCAGCAACACTAGGTGAAACAACACTAAGTGAAGCAACACTAGCTGCAGTAGCACTAGGTGGAGCAGCAGTAGATATAGCAACACTAGGTGCAACAGTAGATCTAGGCACACTAGGTGCAGCAGTAGGTGCTGAAGCACTATATGCAGTAGCACTATCTGCAGTAGTGAAATGAGGTGTGGTAGTGCAAGGGGGTGAAGTTGAAAAAAAAGTAAAAAGGTTCTCCTCATTTGCATGGTTCTCACCTACCATAAAGTTAGGCCTATTATCAAAAGATGCACCAGATTCCTCCATATTCTCAAGACTTCCTTTTTCTAAGAATTTTAAGGGGCCCACAACAATTGGTTCATCCACTAAATGCTTGAAAAATACATCTACTTCATCTTCATTTTCCAAGGAACACATCATTTCAAAAATATTCATATAATTGTCCACATCTACCAAAATGCCACTATTAGGTGGTTTAATACTAAAGGTGCATGTTGTGCTATATCCTAATTTTCTTATATAGTCTCTCAATTCAAAATATGACATCTTGTCAACATCAACATCTAAGAATTCTGTAATTTTTCCACCTTTGCAAACTGGTTCTCCACTACTTAAATCTAACACTCCACCATGGTACCATCTTAGAATAATCAATGTAAAATCACTCATGTTTGACCTGATGACAATAAACACTCAAATAAGACAAAGAAACATAGCAGATATATTATCGAAAATCAAGCATCAACAAACTTTAATATAAATACATCATGCTTAAACAATGAAGAAAAAATACAAATTTATATCACATTAGTCTCTATCACATTATGCGACTAAGATGGGAAAGATAAAAATTGATTACTTGAAGATTATTCTACTTGGTATAAATTGAACACCTAAACAACAAAACAGTTACATGCACATACTACCACACACAATTTATTGCTTTATTTTTCAGATTAACAGTAAATCCTAAAAAAGCCCTAATTTTTAATGAACTCACTAAACCATTAACAAAAACCCTAGATGTCCTTAAGAACTTAATCTGTTGTTAATTGAAAGAAACACAACTTATTTTGCACATCCTAAGCAAGAAACACAACTTATTTTGCACATCCTAAGCAGTCACCATATGCTTAGGACAAACCATAATTAACAATGACAATAGTTTAGGGGAAAAATGACTACCTCTACTAAGTTAATGCTGCAATCGATGACTTGATCTTCGAAAATTCATAAAACTTTATCAGTAACATAAGATTCACAAACTAAAAAGGCTAAATTTGTATGTAAAGGTGGGAGAAAATTCGTCAAGGGAAGAAACAAAGAAAGAGGAGAGTGAGGAGACAAGACAGAAGAAGTTGAAAGGGTGATAATGGGTCCATTTAGGTTTTAGGAGGGAAATGACCTGGAAGATGTGGGACCCGTGCGTGTAAATACGAAGGGATTATGAATTGGTTTATGTTGTCAGTTCAGCATTTAGGGGGTAATAAATACATGAAAAAATAGATCAGGGGGTGATAGGACTCCCGTGAAGATTAAGTGTGTAGTTGGGATTTGAGGTAAAGCTTGGACGGTCTTTTGGCCATTTTCTCTTTATTTATTATATGAAACTTATAGTTTTAAAAGATCCTTTTCACTTTTATTAAAGTGCTACTGAGCTACCATTATAAAAGTGGACTTATTTTAGTTTAAGAGTAGCGATAGTAAAAAAAGAGCAAAGAAAGTACATTTTTGTTGATGAGAATTTAATTTAAATTTCAATGCTTTAGTATTTTAAAGAATAAATAATTAAAGGTTTAACAACTAATTTAAAGGTATGCATATGAAATCTTATAAAGCTCTTAACTTTCACCTTTAATTATCTCTATTAGTTTTGTTCTTAATGATGTTCATAATTACCAATGTAACATTTCATATTTATAACCTTCAAAATTCGATGTATAAGTTTATGATACTTCTCTCTACAAATAATTGACAATCTTTCACTAAACATCTTGAACTTTCACCTTTAATTATCTTTATTAGTTTTGTTCTTAATGATAATCATAATTGACAATGTAATCTTTCATGTTTATGACCTTCAAAAATTGATGTATAAGTTTATGATACCTTTCTCTATAATTGTCTACCTTTCACTAATCAAGATGGTTAGATTTGAAGCTATATGTTCATTCACCTATTTAATTTTTGAAATTTATATACTATGAAAAATTTATAATATAAATAATTATAAAATAGGACATGTTACCCTACAATTAACAGTATATATTAAATATCAATAATTATAATTTCGATGTCCATTCCTATAACCTATGAATATCATTAATATGAGTATAGGATAAAATAGTAAAACTCATCATTCAACTTATAATTTCTTAATCATCGTGTAAAACGAAATGTGCTCAACTAAAATGAGATGGAGGGAGTAGAAATATAAATTTCTCGTAGTAAATAACATTTATAATTATTAATGGTAAGTAATTCCTATAGGAATAAATAATTACTGTTATTGTGGAAGAGGAAAAGTCAATTAGGTATATTAAAGACTTTTGGATATTTAAAATAAGGTGATGCATAATCTCACTTTTATTTTTTTATGTAATAGATAATGTGATAATTAATTAATTAATTAAAAAGTTGTGTGCAAATCATTGATGCTTTTCTTTTAATTATTTTAGGTTTCATGAAATAAATATATTTTGGCTAAATTGAATACACATTAGTACACGATAATAACAAAGTGAATTTAATTATCCATAAATTTTTAATATTTAAATACTGAAAAAGTTCACATTATACTCTAGGAATGAAAAAATTATATTTTTGTATAATGATATGATACTATATATGTTTGGTATCATTATACAATCAAAACATTTTTTGGTTAAGCTTCACAATTTAAGATTCTTTAATTATTTTTAATATATTAAAATAAATTAGATTATATATTTAATAACGTATTCCATGATCACGCGAAGAATGGCTACATTTCCCAGTTTTAATAGAAAACAATTGATGTCTCATACCACCGCCCACCTCACATTTCCCATAGCCACTATTCACTAAAGTAGAAACATAATCGATCATCAATAGCCAATACTTGTCATTATAGGACAAAACAACAATTAAGGATAACTCCATATAAAAATTCTAACATGAATCTAAAGTTGGCAAGAAATTCTTTCAAATTGCGAATGAAAAAATAGTGTTGTTAACCGTTGTGCCCTTCTTGACAACAACATTTTTTTATTGCTCCTTCTTCCAAATACACTATTTATTTGTTGCTTACTGTTTAAAATTTTAAGTACAAACACACATATATATTAATTGATTAAAAAAAAATTTTATTTAGTAATCATTTATTTTACATTTTTTTATTTTTATTTTATGTATTATGGACATTGTTAATGTATTTTTCATTTTATTTCAAAATACAAGCTCCCCTTTAACTTCAAAATGTAGATATTCTCCCTGTCTTGTACTGTAAATGTTTATTTCTTTTATCTTTTGATCATTGACTTATTTTTTATTTAAAAAATTAGTAATTTAAAGGATAGACTTAAATCAAACGTTTTCCGTATAACCATCTAGCAAACAAATCTCTCGAATTTCATATTTTTCAAAAACTTTTATTATTATTTAAAATATAAAAGTGCATTGAATTCACGTATGATGGATAACACACTTTTTTCATATTAAATTGAATTAATGATAGTCAATAATATTAAAAGTTTTCTTATAAAATACTATAATCAATAAGTTTTCAAAGAACTGCGTGTCGAACTTTGACACTATTAATTACTATGTTAAATATAAAGGTGTCGTCAAGTTCAAATCCTGGGTTCACCTCTGCCTTCTTCCCCAAAGTTTTCTTATGTTATCTATAATCTATATCTATAATATATTAAAAGTGTGAAGGCTTTTAGAAATGTTGTTTGTACTTTTTGTCCTTCACTAAAAGTATTTGTTTTAGATAAAATCATCTTTTCACTATTTTTCCTAATATTTAAGAGTTGAAAATTAATTAAATATATTTATGGTAAAACCTTTCCTTATTAGAAGTTATCATAATTAACGACAACTAATACTTTTTTCATTAGTTTAAGAATTCTAAATTAACTAAATTTGATTTTAAGAAGTTTTAAAAAATTTATAAACCTACATCTACATCTATAAATTTGGTTTTTGTAAAGTTGTCCAAATATTAGTATAGTACGGGTTACTACTATTTGTGATGCATATTATTTTTGCTTTGTATAGAGTTAGGACTTGATTTATTTTTTAAAAGTGTTTGTTATGTCTTTTTTATTTTATACTTCACTATAAACTTTGTAATAGATAAAATTATCTAATTAAGAATAATTAAAAGTTACACGTGCGAGGTACGTGCGACTAAACTAGTTATTAATAAGTGTGGTGATCCTTTCCACCTAAATTTATTCTTGTATTGACCACCTAAGCAAATAAGTTATGGCTTTGATCCATTAAATCAGTAATTAATTTAATTGTATAAAACACCCAAAATTTTTACTAAATCATCAAAATTTATCCGAAACCTCAAAAAAATAAACAATTATGTATATTGACTAAAGAGTACATTTCTGACCTAATGAAAATACTACAACACTAGTCTGAGGTTTTCTCGATCAAAAGTTGACTATGACCAGGCTTAACTTTATCCAAACTCAAGAACCCAGTAAATGACCTAAATCGTCTCCTAACACCTCAAGATTTAACACCACTCATCCTCGTAAGTCATAAATCATGTCTAAACAATACGAAGAGAGTTAAAATAAGAAAAATTCACAGAACGACTTATATATATATATATACATATATGATTTGCCAAATTCACACGAAGAGATTAACAATACTAGTAATTTTCTAGCAAATTTAGAGAGGGGGGGGGGGTACTTATTTGTTCTTCACATTTTTTCTCAGTTTTTTTATCCATTTTTCTTCAGATTGTAGATTTGGTTGAATGAATTTGTAAAGTTTTGAACTTTAAGAAGAATTAGTATACGTAGCTGTGTTATGTGCGGATAATATTAAAATATTAATTCTAATTATTTTTGGAATGTTTTGATAGATATTTTAAATCATATTACCTTAAAAGAAAGTTCAACTATAATATTATTTCTCAATGAAATGTGAAAAGAAAATAATTCAATCCTTCCCCCGTCCAGAGGCGAACCCAGGATTTGAACTTGACGGGTGAACCTTTATATTTAACATAGTAATTAATAGAGTCAAAGATCGACATGCAGTTCTTTGAAAACTTAGTAGTTATAGTATTTTATAAGCAAACTTTTAATATTATTGAATATCATTAATTATATTTAATATAAAAAAGTGTGTTATCTATCATATTTGAATTCAATGCACTTTTATATTTTAAATAATAATAAAAAGTTTTTGAAAAATATGAAATTCGAGAGATTTGTTTGCTAGATGGTTGTACGGAAAATGTTTGATTTAAGTCTTTCTCAAACTTTAAATTACTAATTTTTTAAATAATAAATAAGTCAATGATCAAAAGATAAATGAAATAAACATTTACAGTACAAGATGGGGAGAATATCTACATTTTGAAGTTGAAGGGAAGCTTGTATTTTGAAATAAAATGAAAAATGCGTTAACAATGTCCACAATAGACAAAAGAAAAAAGAAAAAGTGTAAAATAAATGATTACTAAGTAGAAATTTTTTTTTAATCAATTGATATATATATATATGTGTGTTTGCACTTAAAATTTCAAACAGAAAACAACAAACAGATAGTGTATTTGGAAAAAGGAGCAATGAAAAATGTTGTTGTTGCTAGAGGCGAACCCAGGATTTGAATTTGATGGGTGCACCTTCATATTTAACATAGTAATTAATAGTGTCAAAGTTCGACACGCAGTTCTTTGAAAACTTATTAATTATATTATTTTATAAGAAAACTTTTAATATTATTGAATATCATTAATTAGATTTAATATGAAAATAGTGTGTTATCCAGAATACTTGAACTCAATGCACTTTTATATTTTAAATAATAATAAAAAGTTTTTTAAAAATATGAAATTCGAGAGATTTGTTTGCTAGATGGTTGTACCGAAAACGTTTGATTTAAGTCTATCTCAAACTTTAAATTACTAATTTTTCAAATAAAAAATAAGTCAATGATCAAAATATAAAAGAAATAAACATTCACAGTACAAGATGGGGAGAATATCTACATTTTGAAGTTGGAGGGGAGCTTGTATTTTGAAATAAAATAAAAAATACGTTAACAATGTCCACAATACACAAAAGGAAAAAGAAAAATTGTAAAATAAATTATTACTAAGTAGGAAATTTTTTTAATCAATTGATATATATATATATATATATATATATATGTGTGTGTGTGTGTGTGTGTGTGTGTGTGTATGTGTGTTTGATCTTAAAATTTCAAACAGAAAACAACAGACAGACAGTGTATTTGGAAAAAGGAGCAATAAAAAAATATTGTTGTTGCACTTCGAACCCGAGTCATCACGCAATAAAAAAAGACTTTAATTGAAATGCTCAACCATCTTGCCAATCAAGTCAATTATTTTCGGGGGTGCACAACATATATTTAACGTAACACCCTAATATATATACAGATATACAAATTATATATACAGAGTTTTTCTCGAGGCTAGCGGGTGCACGTGCACCCTCTACTGCCAAGGTAGATCTACTTCTGCCCCCATCTCCTCCACCTACACCCAACCCCCCCCCCTCCCCAATTCCCTCAAACTCTAATCAAATCTATATGAGAAAACAATAATGCAATTATAAAAAAAAGGTTTTATGTTTCGTAGTTTTCTTTATTATACTATCCACAATTTAAATATATTAATTAGATTGTTAATCTCTCTCTCCTCCTCCCACCTCTCTAATCAAATCTATATCAGTAAAAACAATCATGTTAAAAAAACTTTTTCATTTCTTGTTTTTCGTTATTATATTATTTAGTGCTACAATTTATAGATTTTAGATTGTCAAAACAATTTAAATTTTTATTCTATTGTCTCCCTTCTCTTTCATCTAAAATTTGTAAATACATATGTATTATCTAATTGCATTCATTATATTCTAAAATTATTTCAAATTTCCTCCTCCCCAATCTTATCCCTACCCTACCTCCACCTCCACCTCCATTATAACAATATTAAAAAGAAGAACAATAATATCAAATACATCTTTTGAAAAACTTAAACTTGTTGACTTCTCCAACAAAATTATATTTCTCGTCTCTATATTCTTTTTATCAAGTCAAACATAGCAACAAAATTAAAGACAAATATATAACTCTCAAGAACACTTCTTCATAAATTAAACAATTGAAACAGTATTAATTTGAAACCACATTAATGATAAATTTTATTTATCGAAGTCGTCATTTCAATCATAACGGGTTCCTTTTATCTTTAACTTCTACGGACCATTTTTGGGCCAAATCGGTGTGCTATAGCTCACGATTTTAGGGGTGTGCCTAGGGTCCGAACGTGAAATGAGCCGAAAATCGACCTGGGGCTCCAAGGCAAGCTGAGGAGCTGGGGAGTATGGGCCTGAGGTCTAGGTGTGAAATGGGCCAAAAATCGAAGAGCCACGAGAATAGATAAAGATAACATCAATGGTTGTGAACTTGTTCCTCTTTGTTTACGTTAACACAGGACGATGAACATGAAAAAACATATGTTCCTGCATATTAAAAGGAAAAATATTAAATCAAAAATATTTTTTTTATAAGATGAAGAATACAAAGAATGCAGTAAACTCATTTACCAATAAAGCTAATGACATAGGCTAATTTATAAGAGATGCAAAGAAGCTAGAGCCATTACAATTCAAATTTCTTTTAAATTAATTTTCATATATCAATATTAATTTATTAAAAGAATATTAGTTTGTTATTCTTTCTTGTTCATATTTTTTTTTTCAAATATCATGTATATTTCAATAATAATTTATATATTTGAATTGAGATAGATATTTGAAACCAATAAGATGATGATGATAATAATAATAATAATAATAATAATAATAATAATAATTTTTGATACAACAAGGATTCAATAATAATTATTTACCTGGTATAAGATTCAAAATTATCCAATTAGAACTCTTATTACTATCTACTACTATTAATATAGACCTACTACTAAAAAACGATCTGGAGGCGCACGATAAGTTCAACCTGCTAACGTACACTTCCCATGGCTAAACGAAGACGAGGAAGACCAAGAAAAGAGAAAGAGGTGCTCGAAAAATTAGTGGAACACCAAAATGAAAGTATCACACAAGGGAGGACGAGGGGAATCTCAAGGAGGATGAATTGACTATGATTAACACAGCAACCGTGAATGAACAAACAACACTAAATTCCCCAAATCCAACTTCACACTCTGTGAAGGAAAAGGAGATTATATGTGAAAAGATTAGTGACAAACTGAAGGAATCAACCCATGTAACAACAGATACCTCAACTAAGGAGGAGAATCAAAACAAGGTTCCAGAGGAGGAGAAGAAAAAGGGTGAGAAAAGAATTGGGCAAGTTTGTCTATGAACAATCGAGCTTCTGTGAATGGAATGGCTATACAATTTATAGCTCCTGTAATTATGGATGGAAAAGTTAGGGTTACGTTAGAGGAGGATGATATCGCTGAGGCTACTAAGAATTGGAGTAACGCACTGATTTTATATCTAATGGGAGAGGCTCCAGGATTTGCTTACCTATAAAATTACATTGCTAGATACTGGAACAGTGTTGCGTCTCCAGAAATCTACTGGTATGACGAGGGCTACTATATAGTCAAATTTCAGAATGCTTAAGATGGGGATGATATCATGTGTTCAGGACCTTATACGATAAAAGAAATGCCGTTATGCTTGAAGAAATGGAGTGCTACCTTTAATTTTCAAAAGGAGATGCTGATAACTTGTAAGACCCCGCAAAAATTCTTAGCTTAATTCAGTTGTTTAAGCTTGTTAAGGGGGTCCCAGACTTAGAAAATATTAACTAAGTATTCAGACTTAGTGTCATTCTATCCTTCAAAAGTTGGAAATCTTATTTCATGACTTTTACGTCCTTTAAATGTCGATACTTGAGTTAATGCATGATTGGGAATGTCAGTAGAGGTTCTCGGACAAGTTTTAGATTTTTCGAACCTCATTTAGACCATGTTTGAGTACCCAAAATAGTGGGTCAATGCGATCTCGATGCATCACATCGACCATCGCGTTGATAAGATAGTTTCTCCCAGCTTCAGTGCAAATTCCAGTGAACCGACATGGACTCGATGCGGTGCGTTGGCTATCACATCGATGCCAACAATGCGGTGTGTCGGCCTGGGCATCGGTAACACAGTTTACAGTCATTAAAAAGCCGCATCCTCAGGGTTAATTAGGTCTTTTTCCCATGCCCTTCATCCCTAAAACACGAAATTAAACCCTTTGGAGAGCAATTATATTCATTCTTTCACAAATTTCTCAAGAACAAAAACCCTAGGTGTTCAGATTTTCAAACCAAGAACTTCAGAACTTACCATTTACTTTCAAAAATTTATCAACTAAGATTTGTGAAGTGTTCATCCAAGGGTCCCTTCCACCCATGGAGTCCAAGAAACTATTTTGTTGCTTCAAGTTTATGAAATTTATGAATTCCATGTTGGGCTTGATTATGTTCATGTTTATAATGATTAATTGAGATTCTAATCCATGTTTTACGATATGTTTCATGTGAGGTTAATTGATATGTATGTAATATCACGAGGATCCATGTAAAACCCTTGAAATTGTCAATGGGGATTTGAATTATGATGTCTACTTGTTGTTTAGTGTTATGTACATATGTATGCTCACCAAGTGCTTGATGAATTATTCATGTGAACTAGTAAGGGAAAGAAACCATGTCATGTTAGCTTATTTGCAAGTTATACCATGCAAGAGTTTGATAAGATGTCTCTATAGATGCATTATGAATTCAATGCGCATGTTTATGCTAAGCAAGATCATGCGATGCTTTATTTTCATGCTATCGAGTCCTGGAGGTATTTAATACCCAACAATTTAGCTGTTTACTTATAGTTAGTGTCAGTTACAAAGTAATGTCAGTAGTGACTTGATCAGTAGAACTCAGCCAGTTACAAAAACTCAGGAAATCTCAGTAGTGCTCATAACTCAATCATAGTACTCAGATCAGACCTCAGTAGACTCAGTCAATTAACATAATTTAGTAGCATTCTATCAGTCCATAGAACTCAGTGAACTCAGTTTATATCAGCCAAATAGTAATATCAGTAACAATTCAGTCCAGTCTAGTACATACTAGAAATCAGTTCAGTGTCCATTCAGTTGAGAGTAGTATTCAGCACCGAGTGAACCCAAGGATGGGAGCTCACCTGCCAGTAGAGGGTGTGATCCTTAGAAGTAATCCTTGCATTCTAGAACTACGTAGCCAATGTAGGTTGAGATATCTCCCTTCAAGACTAGGGTTGATATATCTCATTTGATTTTTCCTACCAGTGAGGGTTGACGGAAGAGTTTCCTATCAGAAAGGGCTAACTCACAGCTTGTCCTTACTCGTGGCATGGTATTGACACCCTTCCAACTGGGGTTGCAGGTTGGACCCCAAATCAGGTAGAGAATGGGAATGTCAGTTAGATGATTATCTCATAGTCTCAGTTTCAGTCTCAGTCTCAGAATAGAACTCAGTTCAGTTCTATAGATTCAGGATTATCAAATATAGTCACTCAGTTCAGTACGGAACTCAGTATAGTTCCACAGAATTAGGGTTGTCACATACATCCATTCAGTTATCAGTAATACAGTATTAGTAAACCCAGACATCAGTTAATCAGTATTTAGATTCAATATTCAGTACTATCACGATCTTAGTTACAGTATAAGTATTCATGCATGTACTTTCATTCAGTCATACTCATGTTATTCAGTTAGTATTGTTCATGCATATGAACCCATGCATTTTAGCTACCTCACTGAGTATGCCAGTACATTCAAAGTACTAACGCATACTTTTTTATGCTATGATTTCTTATATAATAGGTTCAGACGCACGGGCTCCAGTGTACCCTTAGTAGTTCAGATTTTCAGAAGTTAGCATAGGGGTGAGTCCTCATAGTTCGAGGACATGGTTGTTTTTAGTATTTCAGTATTATTTTTAGTAGTCGGAGTTAGTTGGGGACTTGTCCCATCAACTCCACAGTTCAGATAGTTTAGAGGTTTTCCAGACAAGAGTATTTTCAGACAGTTGTTCAGTTTTCAGTATTGATGTTCAGTTTTGGTATTATGATACAATATCTAGTATTATTTACAGTATTAAACCTTATGGCCAGTTTTTTGCCTAATTTTTGCATATATACCATATCATTATTCAGTTATTGTAATAGGTACCAGTCATGGGTTAGCTTGTGGTCCTTTGGGATTATGAGCACCGTGTAGTATTCAGGGTACAGACACGGGGTGTTACAAAACTCTACCACTGTGGGTAAGACTCTACAATCTACCTTTGAATTGTTGGGGACCTAGAACTTTGAGTAAAATTGCAAGATAGTTGGGGGAACCTTTGTACACAGATGAATGTACGAAGAATCAAACTAGAATATCCAATGTAAGGGTTGTTGTAGACATAAACATAAACCAAGAGCTTCCTAAAGAGATTGGGATTTTTGATCCTTATAGAAAGAAGTTCATATAACAAGTGGCATATGATTGGAAGCCTATTTTTTGTACCACTTGTGCACAGTTTGGACATGTATGCAGGAGGGAGGAAAAAGAACCCCTGAACAATGAGAAGGGGAATTAACAGGTAGCACAATAAGGTTTGAATAGAGGTAAAAAGATGGTCCAAAAATGGGTAGAAAAAGGCATAAAGATACCCGAAATTAAGGCTAAGCTAGAGGTAAAAGAGATACCTAAGGTATAGTAGGAAAACAATGCGATCATAAGCACCCCAAGAATAATAAATCAAGCCAGCAGCTCCTATACGCCCCCGGGGGATGGGAAGTATGTCATATGCTTAATTAGCCCTGCATGGTTTCATAAGGGAGCATAGATTCCATGTCATGAAGCTGCAGAATACTTTCTCTCCATTAAGTCAAGAGATAATAGGTGAAAAGGTTAAGGACAATCCTCTAAAAGGGAGGAACAAAGCCAAAATCTAATGCAATGGTTATTCTGCAATGTACGAGGTCGCAATAGACCTCTTAAGAAGAGGGAGATAAAGGTTTATCTTAGGAAGCATAAAATAATGCTAGCAGGCTTAGTAGATACTAAAATAAACAAAGGCTAAAGTACAATGTGGCCTCAATATATGTGCTAAAGAATGGACATCTTCACAATTAAAATAACAATGATAGGGGTTGCATATAGGTGTTATGAAAGGATGCAGAGGTCCAACTACAAAAAATAGAGACTCATACATAGTATATACATTGTAAAGTAAAAGATAGGAACTCTGATTTTAGTTGTGCTCTCTCAGTGGTATATGGGAGTAATAACATGGAAAAAAAGAAAGAAATGTAAAAGGGTATACTACAAATAGGGGCACTAATTGATGTCTCTTAGTGCATATGTGGAGACTTCAACTCTACTCTCCATAGTGATGGTAGAAGGGGTGGAAATCTGGTTGTCAAAGCTGAGATAAGAGACTTTCAAAAGACAGTTGAGGACCTGAATTTGGTGAACATGAAGGATATAGGTAGACGTTTTACTTAGACCAATAAAAATGTATGGAGTAAGATTGACAGGGCCATATGTAATGAAGATTGGGTGATTAGGTATGGCAGCATTACAACATAATTCCTAGAGAACAATATGTATGACCATGCACCTATCCACATTGAAGTAGCATTTGAGCATAAACATAGTAAAAAAACTTTCAAGTTTATCAATGCCCTCACTGATGATGATAGATTTCTCCCTCTTATTCAGCAACTATGGAATAAACCTATTAAGGGAAGAGGCATGACCAAACTGTGGAGAAAAATGCAGCTTTGTAAAATACCTTTGAAGCAACTAAAAGCCAAATCCATGGGAAACTTAGAGAGTAAGATAATGCAAGTACTGACCTCTAGAAATGGCTAGAAGTATAGATTCAAACAAAAATCCAAAGCATACTGGATTGAACAAGGGGATGGAAATAATACTTACTTCTTTAAATGTATGAAAGCAAACGCTAGCAGCAATACTATTACTATGTTAAAGAATACAGCAGGCAGAATGTTACATAAAAATATAGAAATAGGACAAGAAATCACTCAGTTTTATCAAGAGTTATTAGGATCTGCAGAAACAACGCTACCCTCAATAGACCTTACTTGTATAAGAATGGGACTAAAGATCAAGATACAACAGCAGACTCACATGTGCAGACTAGTATCTCAGGAGGAAATTCAGGATTTAGTATTCAAGATAGACAATAATAAAACTCCAGGGATTGATAGATATACAACAAGTTTTTTCAAAAAAGCTTGGCATATTGTAAAGAAGGATGTGATGGAAGGGGTGATAGAATTTTTGAAGATAATAAACTAATTACTAAAATGAACACTACTGTGGTCACTTTAGTCCCTAAAAGAGCGCAACCTGATACTCTAAAAGACTTCAAACCTATTACTTGCTGCAACCATCTATAGATTCATATACAAGATTATCAATGGTAGAATACAAGGTGTTCTGAATGATATAATGGGTCCAAGTCAGTCTATATTTTTCCCAAAAAGATAGATTAACGACAACATTATTCTTAGCCATGAATTGGTGAAAGGATATACTAAAAAACAGATATCTCCAAGATGTATGATCAAAGTGGACCTACAAAAAGCATACGACTCTGTAGAGTGGCAGTTTATTGAGCAAATTTTGAAAGAACTGGGGTTTCCTTTGAAGATGTGTACCTGGATTATGAAATGCATAAGAACTATGCAGTACACATTTAATGTCAATGGAAAACTAACTACTACCATACAAGCCTAGAGAGGATTGAGACAAGGGGACCCAATGTCCCCGTACATATTTATTTTAGTAATGGAGTATCTGAATAGGTGTCTTAAGGGATTAAAGAAAGATTCTGACTATACTTATCATCCAAGGTGCAAGAATTTAGACATAACACATCTCTGTTTTGCAAATGATTTGCTACTATTTGTAAAAGGAGTTGTGCTGTCAGTGACTAGATTGAAAAAAAAGTTTGAAATGTTCTCTACAACACCGGGACTGAAAACAAACTTATCTAAGAGTCAAGTGTTCTTTGGTAAAGTAAAATAGAACATTCAACAGCAAATTCTACAGGTATTGAAGTTTGAGAAATGAGAGCTACCATTCAAATACCTTGGTGTTCCTTTATCTACTAAGAGACTTACATTGCAGTAATGCAAGCCATTAGTAGGAAGGATCACAACAAGAATTACTAGCTAGATGGCAAGAAGCTTGTTGTATGCTGGCAGATTACAACTTATCAAAGCAGTCCTTTATGGAATACAAGCCTACTGGTCTCAAGTGTTTCTAATGACTAAAAAAGTCATAAAGCTGATTGAAGTAACATACATGAGCTTTTTATGGTCTGGAGAAGCTGTAATCACTAGGAAAGCTTTGGTAGCTTGGGAGAAACAATGTCTACCTAAGACAACAGGAGGTCTAAATGTGATAAATCTCCATGTATGTCAGGCAGCCATTTACAAACTACTATAGGCTCTAAGCCAAAACAAGGAGAAATTGTGGATAGCCTGGATACATCATTATTATATTAATAAGCAAAACCTTTTTGATATGAATATCCCTCAGCAAGTGTGTTGGATGATAAGAAAGATATGCACGGAAACACTGCCAGAAACTCGGAGATATGCAAGACTTAGTTAAGCAAAAAAAATCATAATCAGTAAGGCATATAGGAAAATAAGAGCTGAAGTAGATAATGTCCCTTGGTCTAAACTGGTGTCATAATTTGCTGAGCCTAAACACACCTGTATGCTATGGTTGAGCCTACATGGGAAGATCAGAACAAAAGATAGATTGTTAAGCTGGGGTCTTACTATAGACACTACCTGTCTATTCTGTTAAGACCAACTATAGTCAAGAGACCATCTCTATTTTGAATGCACAATCACTAACAGAATTTGGAAGGCCATGCTGGATTGGCAAAGATGGACAGGATGTCCCCAGAACTGGAACTGTATCTGTAGCTGGATAGAGAAGAAAACTAGAGGCAAACATAACAGAGGAATTATTTTAAAAGCAAGTCTAGCAGTAGTGGTACATACCATATGGATAGAGAAAAATAACAGGATCTTTCAGAAGAAGGCATGAAGTACTGAAGAGTTGATAAGAAGCCTTAAACTAATGTTGTGCATAAGAGTTAGAACAAACTCCAAACTATTTGAATGTTTTAAAAAGTTTCAGTAGTCATAGAAGTCTGTAGAGGTCTGTTGGTTCATGCAGTAACGCTTGAGAAGAGATAGATAGGATTGTCTTCTCTTAGTTTGTAATGACTGTCACTTGATAATTAATAAAGTGAGTTAATTGCCAAAAAAAATACGGACCTACTACTTTTTAAAAAAATTATTATCATTATATTGTTTTTTATCTTTTATTTAATATTTAACCAAGTGTATTTCAAATATAATATATTACCACTGTAACTACTACTATCATTAGTACATACGTACTATTACTAGTACTATTATTGTTTTTTTTATATTATTATTATTAGTACTATACTATGTATTCAAATATAATATATTACTACTACAAAAACAAATATACATACTAAAGATTAATTGAAATAACTTTCCTTTTTTAATTGGTTAAGTTGGATAAATCAATTCAAATTTCAAAATTCTGTTATCTTTTATGTTATTAATTTATTAAAATTATTATTACTACTACTACACATACCACGTACTACTTCAACTCCTATTATTATTGTTATTTTTACTTTTATTATTATTATATTTTTATTTTTTTATTTTATATTTAAATAAATTATATTCGTTAATGTTTCATAACATTTAAATATTAAAAGAAATAAGTTTATGAAGAGTAAAAGTCTATCTAAAACTATTTAACCATGCATTTCTATTTTAAGCTAATGAAAATAAATAAATAATGAATAATGTATTTTTAAATCAAATATTTAATATCCTTTAATTCAAAAAGTTATTACAATACAATTAACTTTTATCCTAAAGCTTCCACATGACTTCTCAACTTGATTATAAGTGACCTAATTATATAACGAAGTCAAAGGTCTATCGAAAATAGTTTTTCTATACTAGAGTTGTCAATACAGACCCACCGACCCATCTGGATAGCCCACACAGGCTTTGAAATTTGATGGGCCAGGTCGGGCTGTCCATCAAAATGACAGGCTAGAAAACAACAAGTCTAACCCATCACTCTATGGGCTACGAGCCTTGACGAGCCAGCCCAATTTTTTAGAAAGTTAGAGATTTGTTGGTCCACACTCGAAGCATTTTTCCATATTATGTTTAGATGATATCTTGTCTATGGAATCATCTAAACTAGTGGAAGACTGTGAAGATGAGGAACAAGAATCCTATATTCTTTATTTTACACTTGATAAACAACATAAAAACACACCTCGCTTTAAGGTCGAGTTGTTTACCATGCATCATTCATTACTCGGCTTCTTAATCTTTGTACCACCTCCTTATGAGCGAGGCAAGAAGATAGACTCTAAGTTGGGGGTGAAATTCATATCCTTAAGGTGGAGGAAAAAGCTGAATTGGGTCATGCCGCGATATTAAACTAGGCGCTTCTTGGGAGGCAACCCAAGGTATTTAGTTATTTGTATTTGTATTGTGTGATTGACATCAGATCTTCTCACCCATGGTACCACAGATATGTTTCTAACTCTCTTATTTTGATTTGACGTGTTGGGAACAATGCATGATATTAAGTTGAGGGTGGGGCTACTTGTGGGTGTTGATGTCCTCCTGGGGTTTTTGTTGCCGTGCCTCTTTTCCCTGGAGTCTTGTTCCTAGTAGAGCCGGTATGTTTAGGCATATTGTGTTTTGTTTTGTGATGTGTTGTGGTTAATTGGGAGAACAATAAGTATCTAGGATAGTTGACATATTTTTGTTAATTTTTGAGACTAATAAATACCTCTCCGTTGGTCTGTTCTATAACTGTGTAATATACATTTATGTGTGACCACTGTGCACCTTGTTATGACATTAGTACTAGTGACATGATATCCACTGCTAAATAATCGCATGAACTAGATAGGTGGTATCTTGTGATGTACCTTTGTGCCATGTGTGTGTGAGATACTACTTAGTTCCCTTTGTGTGTTAAATGCAGAACTTGCCCGGTTAGTCTTACCTTGGTTGAAAGATAGGGGTTAGGAAAGGATCATAGGCCGTTTTAATTTTGAAGTCAACTTTTTGCCTAAATGACCTTCCCTGTATGCATGATATCTCTTGATACCTATTTTGAGCCTGAATTGACCATTTCCTTCTATGACACCTATCACCTTCCCGTTTAGATCATAATAAACCTGTTTTGGCCTTGGTCCTCCTTAGACACTGTGCGTGGCTATCATAGGGGTGCGTGATGTAAACTAGGTATAAAGAAAGGTAGAATAAAAGGAAAAGAATAAGTGAAAAAGAATAAAAAGCTGGGTGGTGTGGAAGAAGAATAAGAAAAGAAAAAAAATAAAAAAAGAAAAGCCACATCCATCCTGAATAATGTGTGATTAAGAAAAGGAGAAAAAGAAGAAAAAGGTTAATAAGTGAACCCCAAAAGTTAAGGTAGTGTCAAGGAGGCTCAGTTACTCTAAATGCCATTAAATATCATACCAGCCCTTAGCCTACATTACAAGCCGAAGAAAAGACCTATAGTGATCCTAACTTACCTGTTTGGACACTTTGGTAATGAAAATAAGGGTAAGCATATGGTATTTGACATGCATTGATTGAAATTTCTTTCTGAGAGTTAGTGTCTCTTGGCCGTCCCCGCATTGACATGCTTGAGTTCATATATGAGTGAGGAGGGACTTCTTTTTTGTAAGGGCATATCGGTTGCATTGCTATCTATTTACTTGTTTGGGTATCATAACTTGTACATATGTATGGTTATTATTTTTGAATTGATGCCATATCTTGATTCCTTTGGGTCACATTGTTAATCTTCATGGATATGCATAATTGGATTGAACGTGGAGAGTGGCATGAGTTTTGAGATAAACTTGATAATCAACTGTGATAGGTATCTTATGTGTCTCTTGGTTAAGCATCGTAGTATGGTGTTATGTAGTTGCTTGAGGACAAGCAATTGTTTTAAGTTGAGGGTGTTGATGTGTGAGCAAAAGCTAACATATTTAATGCTTTTTATCTCAAAATAATTGTGAATTCTGAAGCAAATCTTGTTATTTTGATGTGTTTGCTCATGATATTGCAGTAAAAGGCTGAAGGAATAAAAACAAATGACAATGGAGCAAAAGAGTTGAAAATCTGAGCAAAAGAGAAGAAATAATGGCTGATAACCTCCGTGATACGTTGTCAGCCTTGTGATTGCTTATCAGCATTGGCGTCAACCTTAACCAGAAACTTAAAACCTGAGAAGAAGTTCTGACGACGTTGGTGATAAGGCATCACAAAGGGCGTCAGCTTAAACCAGAGAATTGAGTCCGAAGAAGAAATCTGACGACATTGGTGATACACCATTATATCGATGACATGGTGTCAGCTACATCGTTAGCCTAAGACAGATTTTGAAGGCAACTGAAGCATTCTGATGCCATCCGCGATAGGGCGTCGGACTCTTGACGCGGCGTCAGCTTGGGCGTCACCTATTCTGAGAATTTTATTAAGTTTTGTTATTTTATTTCCTTAATTAGGCTTTAGTATAAATAACATCTTTTAGGGTTTCACTCACAACCAGGGAAAGCAGCTTTTGACATCTTATAACTTAGTAAAAGGGGGTTCGCTTGTTTTTGACTCTCTTAACTTAGAATTCAATTTTCCATCCTTTGATTTAGTTGTGGGAAATTCTTATTGTACTTGAAGGAGAAACAATTTTGAATTTCATCTTTTGTAAGTTCACTTGCTTTAAGTTAGGAATTTAATCTTTGTTATCTCTTTCTATCTTATGAGCAACTAAAACCCACAACTAGGGTTGTGGGATCTATGACTATTATTTCATAGATTTAATAGTTGGATTATGGTTTGAGTGATTGTGGGAACGTCTTGAAATTTTGTTGTTTTAACTTAAATTTATTGGTTTCAAACATTAGGTTATGCCTTAGGTTTGTTTGCTTCTAACAGAGAAATAGACTAGAGGTCGTGAATTATCAACAGGGACTCGGAAGCTACCAACCTTCTATTTAATGATTGATGCCGTAACTGGATCAATCTACCTGAGATAATATCCAATTGGAAATAGATATGTTATCTAAGTTCGAGAGAATTAGATAATAAATTGTTTGATGAGGTCGAGAGATAAGTCAGATAGTATCATCGGCAGGGATAATCTGTTGTTTCCACTTATCACGAGAATCATGAACAATTATTATTCAATGGAGATTAATAGTCATAGTGATCACAACCCTAGTTTCTCTATATCATTGATTCAAAATATTGAAATCTAAGTTCTGAGTTCTAAAATAAGTTGAAACGTTAAAATTTGTTTGATTGATGAAAACCCCTATTTTGCCCTTTTCTTATTATGTATTTGAATTTAACTTGTAGCTATAGTTTTGAACTAGTTTAATAGCCACTCACATAGTTCCTTATGAATTCGACCCCGACTCCGAAGTTGGGTAAATATATTGACAATGATCGCCTTGCACTTATTTGAGGTGTAAGTTGAGCATTATCAATTTTCATTAGAAAACGAGCTCCTTGAAAATAAGGAAAAGAAAATTTTGTTAATATAAGTAGGGAAAACAACAGACAATGTCTTTCACCACTCTTAAAATCATCAACCACCACATTACCCTACATTACCCCTTATCTCTACCCCACACACAACCCCCTGCCCCTTCAAATTTTTTTCCTACCCTACCCCACCCTAACCCGTTGTCTCCCCCCAACATTATATCCATCACTTTGCCCCTACTCATTATCTTTTTTTTCTTAGATATATACAAATACTTTTAAGATAATATTTTCTATTTGCTTATCTAACACAAAAAGATAAGAAACAACTGTTTTCCTAGAAAATATTTCTTGATTGTTTACCTCCATACCAAACACACCCTATATTCTTGCTAAAAAGAAAAATCTACACATGGTATTTATTAATCTAGAAAAAGCATATGATAGAGTGCGATATTTGATAAAAAAAAAAAAATCTTATCAAATATATAATTTCCATAAACAAAATGTATGAAGGAACTGTCACTAGTGTGACAATAATATAGATGATATAGAGAAGTTTAACATAATAATGGAGTTACGATATGGACTGTAATGCCTCGAGTCTATATCCCGAACGCTATACGGTGCTAGTGACCCTGAAGGACCACCAGCTAACCCATGACTGGTTCCTGTTGTAAGCACTGAATAATAATAACACTGTAATAACAATAAAACTGATATAAATATGGAAGCTAGGCTGAAAATGCCATAAGGTTTGTAACTGAAAAATCAATACTAAATACTGAAATATCTATTCAAAATTCTCTAGTCTGAAATCCTCTAACTGTCTGAAATATAGAGTTGATGGGACAAGCCCCCAACTAACTCTGACTACTGAAACTGTACTGAAATACTAAAATAATACTCTATCTTCGAAATATAAGGACTCACCACTAAGTCTGTTGCTGATACGGTGGGCTTCTAAGTACGTTCAGGAACCCGTGCATCTAAACCTATGATATAAGACATCATAGCGCAAAATAAAAGTATGCGTCAATACTTTGAATGTACTGGTATGCTAAGTAAGGTAGGCTGATATGCATGGGTTCATATGCATGAACGTTAACTGACTGAGTAACATGAACATAACTGAATGAGAGAAGATGCATAAATACATAAACTGTAACTGAGATCATGTTAACACTTGTTACTAAGTTCTGAATACTGATTAAATGATATCTAAGTGTACTGATACTGTAATATTGATAATTGAGTGACTATTTCTGACAGTGCTGATTGATAACTGAGTGACTGTTTCTGACAGTCCTGATTGATAACTGGATGACTGTTTTTTAGAGTCCTGATGCTGTAGAACTGAATTGAGCTCTATATTGAGACTAAAAACTATGGGGGATAATTACCTAATTGACATGCCCTAAATAAGATAACTGAGTTGGGGTCCAATCTTTAACCCCAATTGGAAGGGTGTCAGTACCGTGCCACTAAGTAAACTGAACTGGGGCTGAGTTTACTAACTTTTTTCTAAGTTTTGTAACTGACTGAGTTCTATAACTGACTGAATTTTACTGATCGTGACATGTCTGATATGACTCTGTAACTGACATTGGCTCTAGAAAAACAGCTAAATTGTCGGGTATTAAATACCCCCAGGACTCGATTGCATCAAAGTAAATCATGGCAAAATCTTGAAAATATAATAATGGCTACTTGGCCTAAATCCACTCATTAAGATGTTTTAGCAAACACTAATAATGTATTTACTGATATATGAATGGGGAATTCATGTTATCATGTTATAATGGCACTATTTCAATTCACATAGGCATTTTACCAAACACACGTGAGGTATAAGCTTACATATGATACTAAATAACATGTAAACATCATAATTTCAATCCCAAATTACCAAATCAAGGGTTTAACATGAATTCACATGATAATACACACACATTAAGTAATTGCACATAAAATTATAATAAACGATAGAATAGAAACCCAATTAACATCATAATCATGAACACACTTAACTCCAACATGGAATTCATGAAATCAATTAGCTTGAAGTTTTTAAAAGAGTTTTTTGAACTCCAAGAGTGGAAAAAAACCCTTGGATGAGCACTTCACATACCTTAATACTTGAATTCTTAAGATTGATGGTGAAATTCTTGAGATTTGAATCTTGAATGAAAAGCCCTAGGGTTTGTTCTTGAGTAATTTGAGAGAAAATGAGTGTAATTTGCTTAAGGGAAGCTGAATTTCATATTTTTGGGGATGAACAGTCGTGGGAAAATATCCCATTTACCCCTGAAGATACTGCCTTTTAATGACTAAAAATGGGTTCAGTGATGTGTAGCCCAACAAGTCGCGTCGATAGGATAGATGTTATGGCCAGCGTGCCGCACCGAATCTGCATCGGCTTATTGGAATTTAACACTAGGAACTGTGAAAAAATATACATCGATGCAATAGGCAATGCGGTACATCAAGATCGCATCGATACACTAGTTTGGACTCCCAAACGTGCCTCAAACGATGTTCGAAAAATCCAAAACTTATTCGAGAACACCTACTGACATTCCTGATCATGAAGCAACTTAAAGATCGATATTTAATGGTTGTAAGGGTCGCGAAATAAGATCGCCAACTATGAAGGCTAAAATAACTCTAAGTATGAATACTTAGCTAAAATTTTCTAAGTCTGGGACCCCTTAACAAGCTTTAAAGGACTGAATTAAGCTTAGGATTTTGCGGGGTATTACAATATCTCCCCCTTGGGAATATTCATCCTCGAATGAGACTGACTAAGATGGGAGAACTGATAAACTAAAAGTACATATAGGACATGCACAACTAAAGCATGATTTCATGGTTGAGACTACTGATATACTAAATTATCATACTGAACATGCATAACTGATGCATGATTTCGTAACTGATATTACTGATAAGCTGAGTTTGTATACTGAACATGCATATCTGATGCATGAGTACATGACTGAGCTGATTCATGAAGGTACGTATGATATATGAATGATATGCAACTGAACTGGTATCTAACTCATAAAGGAAAGCTGAATATGGAATTGAGTAAATTCAAGAAAAACTATTACCTTGAGCTGAGTTAGAGTTTGTAGAAAAAAGGTGAGGATACTTGGTCGGCATATCTGCTTTTACTTCCCACTCAATGGACTGATTCCGCCAAAGAACTTTCACTAGAGGGACTTTTTTGTTCCTCAGTCTGTGAATCTGATAATCAAGGATTTCGACTGGAATTTCCTCATAGAAAAGGTTGTTCTGAACATCTATACCCTCTACAGGGACTATAACTACTGGTTCACCTATGCATTTCTTTAGCAAGGAGACATAAAACACTGGGTGGACTAAAGCTAAGTCTGAAGGCAACTCAAGCTCGTAAGCTACCTTTCCAAAATGGCTGAGAATTTAGTAAGGACCGACATATAGGGGAATAAGCTTTCCGTTCTTGACAAATCTCTTTATTCCCTTTATAGGAGAGATCTTCAAATACACATAGTCACGAATCTCAAACTCTAGATCCTTTCTACTCACATCGGCATACGATTTTTGTCGGCTCTGAGTTGTTCTAAGCCTTTCCCTGATCAACTGAACCTTTTATAAGGCATCAAATACCAAGTCAGGCCCTACCAATATGGACTCACCCACTTTAAACCAACCAATAAGAGATCTACATCTCCTCCCATAGAGTACCTCAAATGGAGCCATCTGGATGCTGGAATGGTAACTATTATTTTATGCAAACTCAATCAATGGCTAATGGTCATCCCAACTGCCCTTAAAGTCTATGGAACACGCCCTTAACATCTCTTCGAAAGTTTGGATGGTCCTTTCTACTTGACTATCTGTCTGTG
Organism: Capsicum baccatum var. pendulum; assembly: GCA_030864225.1. Classification (NCBI taxonomy): domain Eukaryota; kingdom Viridiplantae; phylum Streptophyta; class Magnoliopsida; order Solanales; family Solanaceae; genus Capsicum; species Capsicum baccatum. Next base: position 169,108,210 of record CM061560.1, read on the forward strand.
GATGGAAGGCTGTATTGAGGTGGACTTGGGTACAAAGACCATTTTGGAAGGATTTCAAGAAATCAGAGGTGAACTGTGTACCTCTATCTGAAATGATGGATAACAAAACTTCATTCAATCTGACCAACTCTCTCACATAGAGCTTGGCATAATCCTTGGCTGAATAAAATGTATGGACTGGTAGGAAATAAGCTAACTTGGTCATCCTGTCTACGATAACCCATATAGAATCATGCTAACAATGAGTATGAGGCAAACACGTCACAAAGTCCATGTTCACTTTTTCCCATTTCCACGTGGAAATATTAAAATCTTACATGGACCCACTAGGCTTCTGATGCTTGATCTTAACCTACTAACATGTCGAGCACTTAGCCGAAAACTCTATAATATCTCTCTTTATCCCACTCCCCCAATAGACTTCCCGCAAGTCGTAGTACATCTTAGTGGCCCCTAGATGAATATAGTAGCGCGCACCATGCGCTTCTACAAGAATCTACTGCCTGAAGTCATCTACAACGGGCACACATAGTCAACCCTGGCAATGAAGCACACCATCTCCCCCTTGGGAGAAGACCTTTATCTTCTGACCTCTGACTGATTCTTTCATCTTAACTAGACTGGGATCTCTGTCCTGCTTTTCCTTCACCTTAGAAACCATAGATGATTCTGAACTACTCTGTACCCATACACTACCTTCTGCTAAACCAACTAAGCGAACACCCAATCGGGTAAGCGGATGAACTTCCTAAACTAACTTCTTCTTATCATCTTTCACGTGAGCAAAACTACCCATAGACACCCTACTGAGAACATCATCCACTACACTAGCCTTGCTTGAATGATATAGGACACTCATGTCATAGTCTTTTTAACTCTAACTACCTTCTCTGATGGAGGTTTAGGTCTTTCTGAGAGAACATATACTGATGTCTCTTATGGTCTGTGAACATGTTAACATGTATCCCATACAAATAGTGCCTCCAAATCTTTAAGTCAAATACTACAATTGCTAACTCGAGATCATGGGTGGGGTAGTTCATCTCATGGGGCTTAAGCTGTCTAGAGGCATAGGCTAGGACCTTACTTCTCTGCATCAAAACACACCCCAAACCAACCCTGGAGGCATCAAAATATACCACAAACCCGCCTGAACCATCTGGTAGAGTCAAAACTGGAGTTGCAGTGAGTTGAGTCTTCAACTCTTGGAAACTCTTCTCGCAAGATTTTGATCACTGAAATCTGACTTTCTTCTGAGTCAACCTATACATAGGGGATGAAATAGATGAAAATACCTCACCAAACCATCGGTAATAGTCATCCAAACCCAAGAAACTCCTTATTTTTGTCGGAGAAATGGGTCTGGGCTAGTTTCTTACTGCTTTGGTCTTTTGAGAATCCACTCTAATGCCATCACCGGAAACTATATGGCCAAGGAAAGCTACTAACCTTAGCCAAAATTCGTACTTACTGAATTTGGCGAACAACTGATGGTTTTTGAGAGTTTGTAACACTATTCTGAGATAGTCTGTGTGATCATGTTCACTACAGGAGTGGATAATAATGTCATCTATGAATACTATGATGAACATGTCCAAGTACTACTTGAACACACGGTTCATCAAGTCCATGAAAGCTACTAGGGAATTGGTAAGACCAAATGACATGACTAAGAATTTAAAGTGATCATATCGAGTTCCAAAAGTTGTGTTCAAAATATCATATTCTCTGACTCTGAGCTAATGATAGCCTGATCTGTAGTCTATCTTAGAAAAGTAATTGGCACCCTGAAGTTGGTCAAAAAAATCATCAATTTTGGGAAGTGGATACTTGTTCTTGACCTTGACCTTGTTTAGCTGACGGTAGTCAATACACATTCTGAGAGAACAGTCTTTCTTACTCATGATTAGAACTAGTGCACCCCACGGGGATACACTAGGTCTGATAAATCCCTTATCTAGGAGATCCTTCAACTATTCTTTTAACTCTTTGAGTTCTGCTGGAGCCATTCTGTATGGTAGAATAGATATGGGCTGAGTATCTGGAAAAAGGTTTATTTCGAAGTCAATTTCCCTTTTAGGAGGGATTCCAGGATAATCTTCGAGAAACACATCTGGGAATTCACATGCTACTGCTACTGCTACTGACTCAAGAGTAGGGGTTTCTGAACTAGAGACTTGGACTCGGATGAGATAGTAGACACATCCCTTGGATATCATTCTCCTTGCACTAAGGTAGGAAACAAGATGACCCTTAAGTGCTGAAGTACTACCCCTCTACTCCAGGATAGGTTCATTCAAAAACTAAAATTGAATAATTCAATTTCTACAGTCAACTGAAGCATAACATGAATGAAGCCAATCCATGATGAGAATGACATCGAAATCTATCATCTCTAATTTTACTAAGTCTGCTGAAGTAACTTTCTGAGACACCATAACCGGATAGTTTATATATATCTATCGGACTATGATAGATTTACCCACAAGGGTAGAAACTGAGAAAGGCTCTGCTAAAATTTTGGGACTGACTCTGAAGTCAACGGCTATATATGGAGTTACAAAGAACAAAGAAGCTCCTGGGTCTAGCAAAGCATAAACATGTAAATGATCAATTTGTAATGTAACAGTAACCATATCAGGAGAATTTTCCTGATCCTATCGGGATGAAGTACATAGAGTCTATTTGGACGTTGCCCACTGGTGGCACTGGAAATGGCACCCTACTAATTTGGACGATCGGACTAAGCTGGGGGATGATTATACTGACTTGGGAACCTGACTGAGGATAATCTCTAACCTTGTGGCCTGGCTTGCCACATCCGAAACATACATCACTACCATCTCTGCAGATGCCCTGATGGTTTCTGCCATATTTCTGGCAAAGAGGATTTGTTTGGGCACTGCTAACACTACCCTGAGGCTTAAGGCCTGAAGCCCTATCTTTGGGGCCATCTCTAAATTTCAGCACTGGCTGAGGATAGAGCTGGAACTGAGAATTTTAGGCAGAATTGAGAGCGATTACCACCCTCTGACTTAGGTTGAGCGAAGTTGAAGCTACTTGTTCTCACTCTTATTCTCCCTCTCCTTCTCCTTATTCTTAGCCTCCTCTATCTACTGAGCATGGACCATGAGCCTGAATATGTCCATCTTTTTAATTAGCATTATAGTCCTACACTCCTTGACTACATTATTAGACACACCCGACACAAACTTACTCATCTTATATCTATTATCTACTACCACATGCAGAGCATATCTAGCTAATTGAGTAAACTTAAGAGAGTACTCTTTCACGATCATATTGCCCTGCTTTAGATTAATGAATTCCATAACCTCAGCTTTCCTCAACTCAAGTGAGGAGGACCTATTTAGAAAAGCAGTGGCAAACTCCTCCCATTATATTGCTTGAACTATGAGTGAGGCACATCCTGCAACTGATATGCAGCCAACTCAGCACTCTCACTAGCTGTCACCCTCATAATATCTCTAACTTTTTGCACCCAATAAATGAAGGAGGATTCATTCGAGTGAAGTCCTAAATCCTGGATGCAGCAGTATTGGCTGCTGGGTTGGCCAGAATGGAAACTTGGCGCTCATTCTGGGCTGCTACCAAATTGGCTAGAGTAGTAAATGCAACCCTAAATTCTGCATAAGAGACATGCTCGTCCAGAGAATCTGCCTGGATAGGCTGAGGGGCTGACTGATTTTCTATTTTTCTTTCATTTTTCTTGAGAGGCATGTTTAGTAAATGGAAAGATGAAAAGATTAGACTGCGAGTTTTAACTTGAGCTCATGCTCTCTCGCACGACATGAATACTAAAAAAAGGAAAACTTTTCCTAAAACATCCCGTAGAATCTCATCCATAAGTGTGGCGCGCTACACACCCATGCACAAGACTCTACTTGATGCGGCTTTCAGACTTTCGAGGACTCTGTTGAACCTTAGGCTCTGATACTAAGTTTCTAATGCCCCTATTCTATACCCCGGATGCTACACGGTGCTAGCGACCCCTAAAGACCACCATCTAACCCATGACTGGTACTTATTGTGAGCACTGAATAATAATAACACTTCAACAATAATGTAACTGATATAAATACGGAAGCTAGGCTGAAAACGCCATAAGGTTCATAACTGAAAAATTAATACTGAATACTAAAAAACTAAATACTGAAATATCTATCTGAAATACTCTAGTTTGAAAGCCTCTAACTTCTTAAATTATGGAGTTAATGGGACTAGCCCCCAACTAACTTCGACTACTGAAACTATACTGAAATACTAAAATAATACTCTGTCCTCAAACTGTGAAGACTCAACACTAAGTCTGCTACTGATAGGATTGGCTGCTAAGTACGGTCAGGAGCTCGTACGTCTGAACCTATGATATAAGACATTATAGCACAAAAGAAAAGTATGTGTCAGTACTTTGAATATACTGGAATGCTAAGTGAGGTAGGATGATATGCATGGGTTCATAAGCATGAACGTTAATTGACAGAGTAACATAAACATAACTGAATGAGATAACATGCATAAATACATAAACTATAACAGAGATCATGTTAATACTGGTTACTGAGTTCTGAATATTGATTAACTGATATATGAGTTTACTAATACTGTAATATTGATAATTGAGTGACTATTTTTTACAGTCCTGATTGATAACTGGGAGACTATTTTTTATAGTCCTGATTGATAACTGGGTGACTATTTCTGACAGTCCTAATTGATAACTGGGTGACTGTTTCTGATAGTCCTGATTTTGTAGAACTGAATTGGGTTCTATACTAAGACTGAAACTAAAACTATGGGAGATAATCATCTAACCGATATGCCCTAAATAAGATAACAGAGTTGGGGTTCAATCTGTAACCCCAATTTGAAGGGTGTCAGTATCATGCCATCGGTAAAGACAAGTGCTGAGTTACCCTTATCTAATAGGTGATCTTAATGAGAATGGTAGTACCCTCAACTAGCAGGTAGGACACCTCATCAACCCTCAGCTGGTAGGTTGATGTCTCAACCTAAGCTGGCTATGTAGTTCTGGAACACAACGATAGCTTCTAAGGATCACACCCTCCACCGACAGGTGAGCCCCCATCCTTAGGTTCACTCAGTGCTGAATCCAACTCCCAACTAAAAGATACTGAACTGAGTATACTGAACTGGAATGGACTAGGGCTGAGTTGACTGAGTTTTTTCCTAAGTTTTGTAACTGACTGAGTTCTACTGAGTTCTTTAACTGACTAAAGTCTACTGATCGTGACATGTTTGATACGACTCTATAACCGATACTGGCTCTAGGTAAATAGCTAAATTATCAGGTATTAAAAAACCCCAGGACTTAATTACATCAAAGTAAATCATGGCAAAATCTTGAAAACATAATAATGGCTACTTGTCCTAAATCCACTCATTGAGACATTTTAGTAAACACTAATAATGCATTTATTGATACATGAATAGGGAATATATGTTATCATGTTATAATGGCACTATTTCAATTCATATAGGTATTTTCCCAAACATATGTGAGGTATAAGCTTACACATGATACTAAAATAATATGTAGACATCATAACATCAATTCCAAATTACCAAATCAAGGGTTTAACATAAATTTACATGATACTACACACACATTAAGTAAGCATATGAAATTATAATAAACCATAGAATAGAAACCCAATTAACATCATAATCATGAACATACTTAATTGCAATATGGAATTCATGAAATCAATTAGCTTGAAGTTTTTAAAAGAGTTTTTTGAACTCTAAGGGTGGAAGGAAACCCTTGGATGAACACTTCACATACCTTAATTCTTGAATTCTTAAAGATTGATGGTGAAATTCATGAGATTTGAATCTTGAATGAAAAGGCCTAGGGTTTATTCTTGAGTAATTTGAGAGTGAATGAGTGTAATTTGCTTAAGGGGAGGTAAATTTTGTATTTTTGGGGCTTAATAGTCATGGGAAAATATCCCATTTACCCCTGAAGATGCGGTCTTTTAATGACTGAAAACAGGTTCAGTGATGCGAAGCCCGATGCACCGCATCAATGGGATTGATGCTATGGTCGCCGCATCACACCGAGTCCATATTGGCTCAGTGGAATTTGATACTGGGCACTGAGTAAAAATATTCATCGATGCAATAGGCGATGCAGTGCATCAAAATCGCATCGATACACTGGTTTGGACTCCCAAACGTGCCTCAAATGATATTCAAAAATCCAAAACTCATCTGAGAACACCTACTGACATTTCTGATCATGAAGCAACTTAAAGATCGATATTTAATGGTCATAAGGGTCGCAAAATAAGATCGCCAACTATGAAGGCTAAAATAACTCAAAGTATGAATACTTAGCTAAAATTTTCTAAGTCTGAAACCCCTTAACAAGCTTTAAAAGGCTGAATTAAGTTTAGGATTTTGCAGGGTCTTACATGGACTGATATTAAGCCCCTACTTATTTATCCTAGATATGAACGAGCTAATTAACCAATAGAATATAAGATGTGATCACATGATGTATTTTATTTGTTGACGATATAGTGTTAATTGATGAAACTAAATAGGGTGCGAACCAAAAATTTGAAGTATGGAGAAGAACTATAAAGACCAAGGGACTATGGAGAAGAACTTCACAGACCAAGGGTTATGAGATAGGTAAAAGTAAGAACAAATACACGCATCGCAGCTTTAGTCATCATGAGTAGAGTGAAGCTGAGAGTGAATATATGAAATTGTGATCCCAAAATGCAAATAATTTAAATATTTATGTTAATTTTTTGGAGTGATAGATAAAGATATTACTCATAGATTAAAACTAAATGGCTGAAATGGATTCGAGAAGTGTTTTTTTGTTTAAAATGAGATACTTTATTAGAACAAAATTGAAAGATTATTACAGAGATGAAACTGTCAGTTAGTACCCAACTTAGAAAGTCTTTCTAAAGTTCTGGCAAAATAAAAAGCGGAGAAGAAGGGAGCAGGAATAAAAAGTTATTGAATTATTCTCCATGCACTATAGATGAAACTTTCCAAAAGAGACAATCTTGTCCCCCACACATTTGCCTCCCTGTAGACATGGAGGATTTTAAGTTCATTCAGCAACTTAATAATGGATCTGCAATCAGAAATCATATGTGACAGAACTTTATTTTTGAGTTTAATATGTGAATAAGTACCTATGAGTCTGTTTCTACAATAATAGGGGTCAAATTCTTTTCAAGAGCCAAACACAATCCATGATACGTTGCTAAAGTTTCCATGTGTAGAGACGATTTGTTCATGTGTGAGAAAGAAATTCCAACTATCCATTCACCATTGTGATTTCTGATAATTCCTCCTCCTCCTCCTCCATAATTATTTGAATAAAAATATGCTCCATCAATATTGAGCTTATAATAGCCTTCCCGGGGGCCATTCCATTAATATTAATAGTGGAAATGTTAAGATAATTAATCAACATTCCTTTAGGGTAGCCTAAATAGTAGTATTCAATATCTTGAATTTCTATTTTTTGAGCTATTATTTGATTGGCCGTATTTTTTGAGCTATTCTTTGATTGTTTACATTACTACCAACCTATTTTATGTAACAAAAAGTTGAAATTCAATAGGAGAGTGAACTAAAAATTTTTATGAGTCAACTAATGAGTCTTCTTAGTTGACTTGCCTGTAAATCAGTATACTTCATAAACTAGATTAGATTTAAGTAAATAGATAAGTAAATAAACGAATAGAAATAAAAACACGAAGATTTATCCATGTTCGAAACATGAATGTGGTGCCTACTTTTAGTCCTCTTGGGTTTCAAAGTTTCCTTAGATCTTTCAAAGTTGGGCTTGCGTAAAATGATCAAAAACAAGTTTCGAAGACTTATTTTATTCTTTAGATCTTGTGACACAAGTTTAGTTTGTATTACAAAGTTGAATCGATCCTATTTTTTGTATGAAAATTGTAAACTAAGAAGTATAAAGGCTTTTGAGAGTAAGATTGAGACACATTAAGGTTCTTTCTTAAAATTCTGTAGTGTCTTCTGTCCTTCGTTTTGGCTTTTATAGTTTTCTACTGCATTTGCTTCTTTTCTTCATAAGGAAATCTAAGGAATTTTTATCAAGGATTTGAGTTGATTCCTTGATTAAGGGAGTTTGAACCTTATAGTATGTCCATATCAGATATGTCCATACTTAGTGCAAACTTTTTTTCTCACAGCCATACATGTCCATATGAGAAATGTCCATGCAGAGGGTGTGTCTTCCAGCCTAGAGAGTTTCTTAATTATTTACATACTAGCAAGCCCAAGCTTTTTGTGTAACAACCAAGAGTCATTAGTTTAAACAGTGAGGCAAGTAAGGATAGCAAAATCAGGACTATTTAGGACGTAATTATTATCAACACGTTTACGGATAAGAGAAATGTCTCTTTTTTCATGTTTGATGGGGCAGCTTTCAGATTTGAAGGAGACTCTAAATCCTGCATCACACAGTTGACTGATGTTGAGTATATTATGTTTGAGTTTGTCTATGAGATATACTTTAATAAGATCACATGAGGAGTTGAACTTTACTGAGCTGACTCCGGCGATGTCACCCTTAGCATTATCACCGAATCTGACTGGTCCTCATAATATTTTCTTTAGAGAGAAAAAAATTTCTTTCTTTTTGGTCATATGTCTGAACATCTGCTATCAATGACCCACATCTCCTTTTTATAGCTTTTGTGGACATGTTCTTGCAAAATAGAAGAATTAATTTTATTCAGTTACCCAAGAGGTCTTGGGTCCTTGGAGGTTAGAGTTACTTCCTTTAGGCCTCCAAACCCACACACCTTTAGACTTTTACCTACAGTTGTGTGATTTGTGTCCTTTCTATCTATAGGTATAACAGGTTGGTCCTCGAAAAGAAAAAAAAGTTTTAGCTGATTCAAACAATCTTGATGAGGGACCTGAGATTGTTTTAAAAAAAATTGATCTTATAGAATTGTGACTTGATGATTTTCTAATACTATGTAATTGTAGTTTTACGTCATCGAGTTCTTCTTGAAGTAAGTTAATTTCAATTTGACATGCTTTAAGTTCAACTTGACAATTTTGTCAATCCTCTTCAAGTTTCTATTTTAACCGAGCTTCCCAAGTTTTCTTTTCCTGAGCCAAATTATTATACTCATCAATAATATTTTGGAGCTCATCAGTAATCATATATAGATTGGTTTTAAGAATGTTAAAGTTATGATAGTTGTTGGGTCTTACCTCACTTGTTTTACCTTTTTCTATGGAGCACATGTTGGTTGCTTCTGCTTCCTCTTCAGTTTCATATTCATCACTCCATGATCTAAAGTTTTTATTTTTTTAGATGATCTTCTTCTTAATTCAGGAAAATTCTGTTTAAAGTGGTTTGATCTTCCACAGTGATAGCAACGGTCATCATTTCTTGTAAAATCATTATTTCTTACTCCTTGGGATTTCTACTGTCTTCGTTTTATGATTTTCCTTACTCCTCAATTTATAAGAGCCAATCCTTCGCTATTGACTTCTTCCAGAAGTTCTTCCTCTTCAGTTTGGATGGCATTGAAGGCTGCTGGTTTCTTCTTTTCATCCTTGTTATACCTATTGATCTAATTTTATTCATACAGAATAAGATTACCTCTCAATTCGTCATATGTCATGTTGTGAAAGTCTCTATTTTCTAGAATGGCAGCCTTAGTTTCCAATACTTTTGAGAGACTTCTGACCTATTTCTGGACTTGTAGGCTATATGGATAGATCATCCTCAATGATTTTATCTCTCATACAATTTTGCTAAATCCAGCAAATATTGATTTAATATTTTCATTTTCTTCTATTTTGAACAGCTCGTATTCATTAACTAAGGCATCAATCTTTTATTTCTTGACCTTGGTGGTTCCTTCATAAGTTACCTTCAATTTATCCCACACCTCTTTTGCTATCTCGCAGGTTGATATCTGGTCATATTCCTCTCCACTAACTGCCCAAAGAAGTAACTTATGGCTCGTACATTAGTTTGAATTACCTCTTATTGTTCTTTGGTGACTTTAAAGTGCTCGAGACCTTCTATATCGGTACTGCTTGATTCCTTGTCCTTTTTTTGTTTCTCTTTGAGTCCTAGAATTGATTTTGGTCCCTTCTTAATGACAACCCATCCGTTGAAGTCATTTGACTGAATGAAGATTCTGAATCTGTTCTTCCAGTAGGAATAGTGTTGTCCGCTGAAGTAAGGTCGCCTTGTAGAGGAGTGGCCATCCTGAAGAAGAGCTCCTAGGATTTGGTAGTTTGCCATTTGATCTTTGGTCATGTGCTGTTTAGCAACACAATTAGTGAGACCTGCTCTAATACTAATTGAAATTCAAGAAGGGGGGTAAATTGAAAATTTCTATGAGTCAACTGCTGAGTCTTCTTAGTTGACTTACCTGCAAATCAGTATACTTCATAAAACAAATTAAATATAAGTAAACAGATAAGTAAACAAACGAATAAAAATAAAAAAAATAAAGATTTATCCGTGTTCGTAACACCAATGTGGTGCCTACTTTCAGTCTCTTTGGGTTTCAAAGTTCCCTTAGATCTTTCAAAGTCGGGCTCGAGTACAATGATGATAAACAAGTTTCGAAGACTTATTTTGTTCTTCAGATTTTGTAACATAGATTATATTACAAAGTTGACTCGATCCTATTCTTTGTATGGTAATTGTAAACTAAGAAGTACAAAGTCTTATGATACTAAGATTGAGACACTTTGAGGTTCTTTCTTAAAGTTGAGTAGTGTCTTCTGTACTTTATTTTGGCTTTAATAGTCTTCTGTTGTATCTGCTTATTTTCTTCAAAAGGAAACTCAAGGGATTTCTTATGAGTTAAGGATTTGAGTTGATTCCTTGACTAAGTAGTTTATACCTTAAGGTATGCCCATATCAGATATGTCCATACTCAGTGCGACCTTTTTTTCTCACAACCATACATGTCTATATCAGATATGTCCATGTAGAGGGTGTGATCTCCTTTCCTTTAGTCTTACAGTGAAGTATGTTTAATCATCCTTCGATTGCCTTGTCCAGCGAGATCTTTAGTTGATGTGGTTCTTGTTGCCTTATCAAGTGAGATCCTTAATTAATGTTGCTCCATATTTAGCACCATCCTCTTTGGGAGGATATTTCTTTCCTTTGTGCGAGATATCTTTCCATCATTAGAGATCTTCAATATCATGCAAATGTCCACTTATTAGTTTGTCATTATTAAAACATAAAACATATATATAGGGGGCTAATAATCTCCCCCTTTTCTGATAATGAAAAACAAGCATTAAACATCAGTTGACTTCCCTGTTAAAGTAGTTGGCTTGCTCCCCTTGTCTTTCTATCTTTATGAATTTAGTTGACTTCTTTGTTATGATAACCGACTAGCTCCCCCTGTCTTACTGTGATCTTTTTCTCTCTCTTTTGATATAATCAAAAAGACCACCAAAAAAGCAACACAGTGCAGCCACAGATGACACAAATATATGCACAGAGCAGAGATATACAAGATATGCAGAATGAAAATTTAAAAGTATGAAAAGAAAAGTGTCAGGATAGGAGTATTAAATATTATCTTGCAACCCAAAATATGGAAATAGACAAACCCCTTTTTGAATAAGAGTTTATCATTTGGCCAGAAAGTAGGTTAAGGTATTATGCATGTTGGTGGAAAAATGATCATCGGATTTTTCAACACTTTTGGTGAAGCTGGAGTACAAGTTCTGGATGAAAATTGTGAGATCATTGGACGAGGAGGAAGTTTTAAATTTGATGGAGTCAACTTATGAAAATATTCTATTGAAAAGCTTAAATCCTTTCTATTTGAAACCATCAAAGGAGAGACGCACTTTGCCAACGTCGGAACTGGTCTCTTTGCTCAACTAAATTATTTTAGCAGTCGACTCATGAATGTTGATTATCTCTTTCTCAATAGCGGTGAGCCTACTTTTAAGCTCCTTAATTTCCTTAGCTGCACAGACCACAAGGTTAGTTACAGACTTGCTTACCTTGGGTATGTCAAGCCGAGATTTGACACTCTTTTCTACGCTATTAATTGTCAAGACGAACATATCCCATGATTGAAAAGGTTTTGGAATCATATATGGTAGAGACTTCCACCATTGAATAGGTTAATAGATCAATTCCATCGCAAAGCAGTATTTTGGTGATGAGAAATCCATAAGGCAAGATAGATGAGTTGTGAGATTCGACTGGATATTCTAACATGTACTCATGGATCTAGGTACATAATTGATTTTATACCTCTTAATCAGACAGTAGAGAACAAACACATCTCTGCATATGACATTAATGAGAGATCTCTTTTAAGGAATCAAGGTGGTTGTAATGTTGTACGCCAAAATTCTATTTTGGAAACTGAGGGACAAAGGACCAAAGAAGGGACTATTTGTGTCGGGGTCTGAGATAGCCTTTTTGTCTTCTTCAAAATTTTTGGGCTAGGTGTCATTCATGAAAGGTATGACACTAGAGAACTTGGTGTCAAAAACTTTCTCAAATAGAAAATCATTGAGAATAATACGAGTACCTAGTACCAGGGTTTTCAATTTTCCACTTTCTGGGGATAAGTAAAGTTTATCATAGAACATAAGAATGGGGTATTCGAACGCTTCCAATCTACATAAGAAAAAAACTATAGAAAGATCTTGGGCCTTAAAAAAAGGACTGACATTGCAATAAGACACTTTTAGGTGAGAGAGGTTGATGATGTGTCCAGGTGCAATAGACCGGTTTCTGAAGGTGAAGAATTTCTCCTTATGAGTGAAAGTCTAGAACTTATGCATGTCCTCTGGAGGAAGAGAACCCAGAGGAGAGGGCCACCATTTTTTAGTAGAGGACACAAGGGTTAAAGCATAGAGCTTTTTGGAGACAGTTGACTCGAGTGAATGGGAAGAGGCTTCATCAGATGATTCAGAGAGAATAATGGGTTCGAAATTATTAGAAATAAGGTCAGGAGAGGTTTTGGGGAGATTATCCATGGAGCAAGTGTTAGTTATTCTGAGGGATAAGGGGGGTGGATAGGTATAAAAGGAGTGAGAAAAAACAAAAGGATGGGAGATGAAAGAGGGTGCAGTGAACTGGGGTGATGATTGAGAAAAAGAGACAGAGAAGTGTTAGGAAGTGGAAAGGATGAGAGATGGTAATTTTGAAAGAAGATAAAAAAGGTGGTGTGAAGGGGTGGATTTGAAAGGAAACAACGTGAGTCAGAGGGTGTAAGAAGAAGCAAAATATATGGCAGATTTTAATCACCAAAAATAAAGGATTTTAAACACCAAAAATAAAAGATTTGAAATAATCAAAGTACAGTAAAACATATTATACCGAGTTTTTTCCTTAAAAAAATCTTTCCTCAAGTAAAGGTTTTGTAAAAATATCTGCAAGTTGATTTTTGGAGTCAACAAATTGAAGAGAAAAGTGACCATTTTCTACATGATCGCGAATAAAATGATCCTTAATGTCTATGTGTTTAGCTTTAGAACAATGTATCGTATATTTTGATAAACTAATAGCACTAGTATTATCACACATTATGCGAACAGATTAAAAAGATAAGTTAAAATTAAGTAGTTGATGCATAATCCATAAAATTTGAGTACCACACCTTCCAATGGCAATGTATTCAGCTTTAGTTGTTGATTGAGCAATTGATGTCTGTTTCTTGGTGTGCCATGAAATAAGAGCATCATCAAGAATTTGACACATTCCACTAGTGCTTTTATATTATTTTTATCACCTGCAAAGTTAGCGTCTGAATATCAAATTAAATCAAAGTGAGAAGAGTAGGGGTACCACAGTCCAGTATCCTGGGTTTCAATAAGATATTAGATGATTCTTTTGACGGCAGTCAGGTGTGATTCTTTGGGAGCCGAATGGAACCTTGATCACTTACATACGCTGAACATCATGTCTGGTCGATTAGCGGTCAAGTAGAGTAGTAAAACCTGTCATTCCCCTATATGTCTTTTCATGTATATCTTTTTCAAATGAGTCTGAATTAAGAGTTGTGGATGGACTCATTGGAGTTCTATTAGCCTTTTCTTTCTCCACGCCAAAATTTTTGATGAGTTACTTTGTATATTTTGGCTTGACTAATGGAAGTACCTTTGGATGTTTGCTTGATTTGCAATCCTAAGAAAAATGTGATCTCTCCCTTGAGGTTCATTTCAAATTTGCCTTTCATCAGATTTGCAAATTTCTCACATAAGGAGATGTTAGGACTATAAAAAATGATATCATCAACGTTAATTTGCACAATTAGGAGATTTGAGTCAAGCTTTTGTATGAACAGAGTTGTATCAATTTTTCCTATTTAGAAATTATTTTTAGCAATCAACCTCTTATACCAAGCCTTTTGAGATTGTTTGATACCGTAGAGTGCTTTTGATAATTGAAAATATGATTTGAATAAGATAGATTTTCAAAATAGGAGGATTGTTTTACAAAGATTTTTTTATGAATAAATCTATTTAAAATGGCACTTTTGACGTCCATTTAATGCATCTTAAAATATTTATAAGCAGCAAAAGCTAACAAAATGCCAATTGATTCTAACCGTGCTATAGGAGCAAAGGTTTTATCATAATCAATATCTTTTTGTTTGGAGTAGCCTTGAACTACAAGTCTGGCTTTATTTCTTATAACCTTACCTTCCTCGTTCAATTTGCTTCTGTAGACCTATCTAGTTTCGATTACTTAGCAGTTCTTGGGTCTTTCAACTAGAGTCTAGACTTGACTTCATTCGAATTGATCCAATTCTTCTTTCATGGCCTCGACCTAGAATTTATCTTTGAGGGCCTTATCGGTCTTCTTTAGTTTGATTTGAGATACAAGGGCAACAACTTTTTTTTTCTCAAGAAGGCTCTTATTTGCATCCTATCATATGAATTTTTTATGATAAACTCGGTTTGATATCTATCATTGTGTTTCTATTCTCTTGGAACACTTGGTTTGACTGTTTTCTCTATAAGAGTCGACTCTAGAAGAAGTATAGTTGACTCATCTTGTGATGGCTCGAGAGTTGTGCTAACATTAGCTCCAAATTATAGATAACTCACCTTTTCTTCATCAATACTTAAACTCATAGGAGGGTGATTAGTTTTATCAAATACAATATGCATAGATTCTTCAACACATAAACTTCTTTATTATAAGCCTTGTAAGCACGACTGATGGGAGATTACCTAAGAAAAATACCTTTGTCACTTCATGGATGGAATTTTTCCAAGTTATTCTTACCATTATTATGGGTAAAGCATTTGCATCCAAAAGGATGAAAGTAACTAACATTTGGTTTCTTCCCTCTCCACAACTCATAAGGCATCTTCTTTAGAATGGGTCTGATTAGGCATCTGTTAATAATATGGCATGTTGTGCTTACTTCCTCTGCCTAAAAGTGATTTGGAAGATTGTGTTCTAATAGCATAGTCCTAGCAGTTTCCTGGAGAGACCGATTTTTCTACTCCACTATACCATTTTGTTGAGGAGGTCGGGGTGATGAAAAGTTTTGAGAATATCCATTCTGAGTACAGTATTCCTCAAAGGCATTATTTTTAAATTATCCTCCATGATTACTGTAAACATAGGTGATAAGGTATCTAGCTTTTCTCTGTACTTTTCTACAAAAGATCTCAAAGTTTGTGAAAGCCTCATGTTTATGAGCAAGAAATATTATCCTATTAAATTAAGAATAATCATCAATAATACTGAAAACATATCTTTTTCCACCAATACATGCGGTTTTGGTGGGTCTAAACAGATATATGTGGATTGTTTGAAGGGGTTTAGTAGTTGAGACAATATCTTTGACTTTAAATGATGTCCGAGTCTATTTACCCAATTAGGAGGCATCACAGATGTGATCTTTCTGAAACTTGAGTTTTGGCAGACCTTTCACCAATTCCAGCCTAGAGAGTTTCTTAATTATGTGCATACTAGCAAGCCCAAGCTTTTTATGCCACAGCCAAGAGTCATTGGTTTGCACCAGTGAGGCAAGTAAGGGTATAAAAATCAGGACTATTTAGGACGTAAATATTATCAACACGTTCACCAATAAGAGTAATATCTCTTTTATCATGTTTGATGGAGCAACTTTCAGCTTTGAAGGAGACTCCAAATCCTGCGTCACACAGCTGACTGATGTTAAGTAGATTATGTTTGAGTTTGTCTACAAGATATACTTCAATAAGTTCACATGAGGAGTTGAGCTTTACTGAGCCGACTTTGATGACGTCACCCTTAGTATTATCACCGAATCTCACTGGTCCAGCTTCTATTTTCTTTAGAGAGTAAAAATTTTGTTTTTTTCTGGTCATATATTTGGAACATCCGCTATCAATGACCCACATCCCCTTTTTATAGCTTTTACGAACGTGTTCCTGCAAAGCAAAAGAATTAATTTTATTTAGGTACCCAAGAGGTCTTGGGTCCTTAGGGGTTAGAATTACTTTCTTTAGGCCTCCAAACCCACACGCCTTTAGACTTTTGCCTACAGTTGTGTGATTTGTGCCCTTTCTGTCCACAGGTATAATAGGTTGGTCCTTGAAAAGAAAAAGAGATTTTAGCTGATTTAAACAATCTTGATGAGGGACCTAAGATTTTAAAAAAAAAATTGATCTTATGGAACTATGACTTGGTGATTTTCTAATACTATGTAATTGCAGTTTTACGTCATCGAGTTCTTCTTGAAGTAATTCAATTTCAATTTGACATGTTTTAAGTTCAACTTGACAATTTCATCTTTCCTCTTCAAGTTATTATTTTAACAGAGCTTCCCAAGTTTTCTTTTCCCGAGCCAATTTATTACACTCGTCAATAATCTTTTGGAGATCATCAGTAATCATATCTAGATTGGTTTCAAGAATGTTAAAGTTATGATAGTTGTAGGGTCGTACCTTACTTGTTTCACCTTTTGCCATGAAGCACATATTGGTTGCTTCTGTTTCCTCTTCAGTTTCATGTTTATCACTTCATGATCCAAAGTTTTTATTTTTTCTAGATGATATTCTTCTTAATTTTGAACAATTCTATTTAAAGTGGTCTGGTCTTCCACAGTGATAGAAATGGTCATATTTCTTGTAAAATCATTGTTTCTTACTCCTTGGGATTTCTATTATCTCTATTTCATTATTTGCCTTACTCCTCAATTTATTAGAGACAATCCTTCGCTATTGGCTTCTTCCAAAAGTTCTTCCTCTTCAGTTGGTATGACATTGAATGCTACTGGTTTCTTTTTTTCATCCTTGTTGTACCTATTGATGTAATTTCGCTCATACACAATAAGATTACTTCTCAGTTTGTCATATGTAATGTTGTGAAGGTCTCCATCTTCCAGAATGGCAACCTTAGTTTCCCATACTTTTAGGGGACTTTTGACCTGCTTCTGGACTTGTAGGTTGTATGGATAGATCATTTCCAATGATTTTAGCTCATACACAATTTTGCTGAATCTGGTAAACATTGATTCAATGTTGTCATTTTCTTCTATTTTGAACAGCTCGTATTCATTGACTAAGGCAGTAATTTTTGATTTTTTGACTTTTGTAGTTCCTTCATAAGTTACCTCCAGTTTATCCCACACCTCTTTTGCAGTCTCGTAGGTTGATATCTTATCATATTCCTTTCCACTAACTGCACAAAGAAGTAACTTATGGCTCGTGCATTAGTTTGAATTATCTCTTATTGTTCTTTGGTGACTTCAAAGTTCTCGAGATCTTTTATATCATTACTTCTTGATTCCGCTGCGGCCTTCTTTTCTCACAGCCTTACATGTCCATATCAGATATGTCCATGTAGAGGGTGTGATCTCCTTTTCTTTAGTCTTGCAGTGAAGTATGTGTTTCCACATACATAATTTAATTCATGGAAAATAAACTTCAACCACAAATAAAAATATAAAGAAATAATAATTTTATTGATAAACGATGGGGGTACAAATTTGTTCCTCCCATGATTCTTCTCTCTTGATTTTCTCCATAATTTGAGGGCCGTCAATAGTAATTTCTCGAATGTATGAAGATTTGGATATAAATTTCTCCGTAATTCGAGGGTCATTAGTGGCGTATCTCTCGAACGTAGGAACATTTGGATTTGATCTTCATGAAAGGGGGATTTGTCTTCTTGATGTATTTGATTATCAAGAAGAGAGGGTTTTGATCTTTATGAATATCCCATGAATTTATTGGGACTTTTCAGATCTTTGATCTATTTGTGAATATCCTGTGAATTTGTAGGATACTGGAGATGCCTCTTTAAAGGGATATTTGCCCCCTTTATATAGGCATAATTTAGGATTTAGGTTGAGTAGCTATCAAGCTAAATTTAGGATAAATTAGCCCCCAAGAACTCTAAGCAAAATTGAACTCTTTTTGTAGAGTCCACAAAATTTCAATGTCTACAAATGCCCCCTATTTCAAGGCTTGTCGGAGTGTAGACTTGATGAAACTCAAAGACGAGTTTTGAAGTACCGCTTCCATCTTTACGATCCTGCGGCTACAGATTTGCATATTTGATTTATAAGAGAAGAGATGAAGGGCAGATTTGGTCCCACTGGGCGTGCCAATTTGTTTCCAACATAATTTAATTCATGAAAAATAAATTTCAACCACAAATAAAAATATGAAGAAACAACAGTTTTATTTATAAACGATGGGGGTACAAATTTGTTCCTCCCTTGATTCTTCTATCTTGATTTTCTCTGTAATTTGAGGACCGTCAGTAGCATATTTCTCGAATGTATGAAGATTTGGATATAAATTTCTCCGTAATTCGAGGACTGCTAGTGGCGTATTTCTCGAACGTAGGAATATTTGGATTTGATCTCTATGAAAGGAGGGTTTGTCTTCTTTATGTATTTGATTATTAAGAAGAGAGAGTTTTGATCTTTATGAATATCCCATAAATTTATTGGGACTTTTCAGATCTTTGATCTATTTGTGAATATTCCGTGAATTTGTGAGATATTGGAGATGCCTCTTTAAAGGATATTTGCCTCTTTTATATAGGCATAATTTAGGGTTAAGGTTGAGTAGCTATCAAGCTAGATTTAGGATAAATTATCCCCCAAGAACTCTAAGCAAAATTGAACTCTTTTTGTAGAGTCCACAAAATTTCAATGTCTACAAATGTCCCCCTGCTTCAAGGCTTGTCGGAGTGTAGACTTGATGAAACTCAAAGACAAGCCTTGAAGTACCACTTCCATCTTTACGATCTTGCGGCTATAGATTTGCATATTTGATTTTTGAGAGAAGAGATGAAGGGCAGATTTGGTCCCACTGGGCGTGCCAATTTGTTTCCAATAAAATTTAATTCGTGAAAAATAAACTTCAACCACAAATAAAATTATGAAGAAACAACAGTTTTATTGATAAACGATGGGGGTACAAATTTGTTCCTCCCTTGATTCTTCTCTCTTGATTTTCTTCGTAATTCGAGGGCCGTTAGTAGCATATTTCTTGAATGTATGAAGATTTGAATATGAATTTCTCCGTAATTCGAGGGCCGTTAGTAGTATATTTATCGAACGTAGGAACATTTGGATTTGATCTCCTTGAAAGGAGGGTTTGTATTCTTGTGGAATTTGATTATCAAGAAGAGAGGGTTTTGATCTTTATGAATATCCCATGAATTTATTGGGACTTTTCAGATCTTTGATCTATTTGTGAATATGCCATGAATTTGTGGGATACTGGAGATGCCTCTTTAAAGGGATATTTGCCCCCTTTATATAGGCATAATTTAGGGTTTATGTTGAGTAGCTATCAAGCTAGATTTAGGATAAATTAGCCCCCAAGAACTCTAAGAAAAATTGAACTCTTTTTGTAGAGCCCACAAAATTTCAATGTCTACAGTATGTCTAATCATCCTTTGATTGCTTTGTCCAGCGAGATCTTTAATTGATGTGGTTCTTGTTGTCTTGTCCAACGAGATCCTTAATTGATGTGGCTCCATATTTAGCACTATCCTCTTTGAGTAATTGATGTGGTTCTTGTTGCCTTGTCCAACGAGATCCTTAATTGATGTGGCTCCATATTTAGCACTATCCTCTTTGAGAGGATATTCCTTACCTTTGTGTGAGATATTCTTCCATCATTAGAGATCATCAATATCCTACAAATGTCCACTTATTAATTTGTCATTATTAAAACATAAAACGTAAATATAGGGGCTAACAAAAGTTGCCTACCATAGTAAATGATAAATTTTATAGATCAATAATAAGATCGAGAATGGTATATGATAGTGAAGAGCTATTTAAGTCCAATATATCCTCAAGATATGTGTATTTTAGAGATGTTGATGCGGTCATCCTAGATATTATATAAGATAAGAAATGATCATATTTTTCAGAAGATGAAAGTAACATACATTGATGATAAAATGCAAAAAGGTTGCTCAATGGCTATAAACTTCTGTTTTGCTTTATTTTATTTATATATCTAGTATTATAATCTTCTCTCTAAACCATTTCCCGGCGAAGTGCTGCCAACCTATTTATGTGACAAAAAGTTGCCTACCATAGTAAATGATAAATTTTATAGACCAATATAAGATTGAGAATGTTGTATCATAGTGAAGAGCCATTAAAGTCCAATATATCCTCAAGATATGAGTATTTTAGAGATGTTGATGCGGCCATACTAGATATTATACAAGATAAAGAAATGATCGTATTTTTCAGAAGGTGAAAGTAACACACATTGATGATAAAATGCAAAAAAAGTCTCTCAGTGGCTATAAACTTCTCTTTTGCTTTATTTTATTTATATATCTAGTATTATAATAACATGTGTGAGCTTAAAAGAAGGAATAAAGATTTTATATAGCATACCTAACTAGTTTGACACCGAAAAATTAGTAGTAATTTCATGTTTGTTTGCATCAAAGTTCAAATTCATAAAAAGAAGATATTATATTTTAGTTACTAGATATTAGAGCCTATGTCAGGATGAATTAAACAAATATTATTTTTTTTATCTCAATTTATGTGGCACAGATAAAATTATAAAGTTGATTAAATTTTTTGCATGGTTTTTAAATATTTTAAGGTATTAATTACTGATTTATAGTACTTTTATATAATTTTCAGATACGTCAGTTTTTTGTTCCAATTTATGCGACACTAATATGAATATTTGAGAAAGTCAATCAATTTATGTCTCACGGCAAATAAAAATATTAAAAAAAGTCAATTCACATTAAAAATTCTATATCTATTTAAAACATATAAACTAACATGTATCTCAAATACTTGGATATGCAATTGTCTATCAAGAATACATGATATTTTATTATTGAAAATTTCAGGAATATACTAAAATTTTAATCATAAATATTATCGTGACAATTATGAGAACATAAGAATCCAAAATTAAAAGACTTTATATAAAAGTAGAGGATTCATAAATTAAAAAGAACACTAATTAATATTTAAAGAGTATTTCATATATTTATATATTTTAATAATTATTTTTCATAAAAATAATTTTCCTACCTTAAAAAACTAACTTTTCCAGTAGATTTAAAAAAATTCAGTGGTTTGCCTACATTAGAAACCCAATATTTTCCATAAATATAGGACACCACATACAAAACATTAGGAAAACAAACCTTTTTCCATAGAATTAGAAAAATTCAGCAGATTTTACACCTAACAAACCTTCTTCTCTTTTTACTTTTCAATATATTTATTATAATCAACATTCAATATTATCAAGATATGATAATATAATAATTAAAGTAAAAAGATGAAAAAAAGATAATTTTATCTATTTCAGAGACTTTTAATGAAGGGCAAAAAGTTCAAATCACTTTTCTAAAGATCGTCATACTTTTAATATATTGTAGATTATTATATAAGATATTGGCGCCAGTGTCAACATGTGGCCCAATATATGTTACACTTTTGTCTCAATTTATGTGGCACAGATAAAATTTGAATAATCAACTGAATTTTTTATATGATTATTTAAAATTTAAGTTGTTAATTACTATAATTAATAGTACTTTTTGTATAATTTTTAAATATTATATATTCTTGTAAAATAAAACTCTCTTGTTATTATTAATGAAATAATTTAGCGACATAAATTGTTAGGATGATTATATCCTTGTATTTGTCTTATTTTAATATCTTATTTGGTATTGAATAACTATATGTCATAATTTTTGCATTTAGGTTTCTATAATCAATAATCATTCGACTTTTTTCTCTTTTTTGTTCACTATGTTTATTTACTATAAATGCTGGATTATTGTGTTTACTATTATTTTTTTGTATATACTGTTTTTCTAATAATTCATCTATATGCATTTTAAATTTTTTTAAATCGTTAAAATTATATGCTAATGGTTTTTGAGTTATTATGCTATTTTTATCTATTAATTCAATTTTTATAGTAGTTTTATGTTTTTCGCATCCTTTTAATGGATCTTCACTATATAATTGTCTTAATTTTTTCTTTATTATTTCTACCTTATCTATTGAAAATATAGTTATTTCTTTTTTATTTATCGAAAATACAACTAGTTCTACTGTGTCTTCTGTATTTTTTATATTTTTGAACTTTTGTGTAATTTTTTCACTTCCTTCTATCCAATCAGTTTTCTTTTTTATTTTATTAATAACTCTTTTTTCTCTTACTTTTGGTTTACATGGTGTTGTAAACCACCAATCTGTTTTAGTTATTATATGTGGGTATAATTTATCTAAAAATGAAATTCCTAAAAGCATATCTTTTGATGTTAGTTCATAATTATAGATTTCTTCTATTGTTATTATTTTATTCCATATCTGTATTTTTACATTTTCAGCTTTATATGTAATTAAAATTCCTTCATTATTAAATCATTTGACTGTTATTGCTGTTTTTAATTTATCCCATTTACTTTCTGGTAAACGGTTGTATCTACATAAGTTTGCTTCTGCTCCTGTATCTATCATAGGTGTATAATACCTATTATAATATCCTTCCACTATTATTTTTACAAGTACATATATTTTCATATTATGTTAAAGCTCTTTTTATGAATAATCTTTCTTTATTATATGTTATAAATAATTGTGTATGTTCTATATTGTATGATTTTACTTGTTCTAACCATTTAATTCCTAATATTATGTCTGTTTTTTACATTTCTTCCTTTATACTTATATTTTGATTTCTTGTATTTCTTATATTTTTTTATGTTTTTTTCTTTTCTTATAATATCTTTCTTCACATCCAAATTGAGGTGCTATTTTATCTTTGCAACATGCTAAATTTCTTATTAATGTTTTTTCTATTTTTATTTCTTCTCTATATTTTTCACATAGATTTCTATACCATTGTTGTAAAAAAATTATTCTTGCTCCTAGGGTATCTACTATTTTTGCTTCAGCCCAACTCTTTATTATTTTTGAACTAAATAGTTCAGGTAATTTACTAAAATATAATTTTCTTATTCCTTTACTTTCTTCTATATTATATGTTCTTTTATAATAATATTCTTTAAATGCGCACGTATACTCATCTATATAGCACATATTACATATTGCTAGTTTTAACATTAAATTTCTATTTATATCTTTTTCTTTATTTTGCTCTTCTTCTTCTGTTGTTACACTACTAAATTCAACTCTTATAACTATTTCATATATTTTCAATATTTCTGTTGGTAGTATTTTAGTAGTTGTTGATGTTCCTTCTGTTTTATTATCAGATCTTAGTACTTCTTTACTTGCTTTGGCTAGGTTTAAAAACCATAATTTTATTGCTTCTATTAATGTCTTTTCTATATATTTTGGTGTGTTTGTTGTATCTATTTTATTATCTAATAATTATTTTGATATGTATCCTACCCATAGTTGTATTATTTTATTTGTGTCTATTACACAGTCTAAATCTAAAAAGTTGTAATTAATTATTTATTTTGGTGTCCATTTATTATATTCATCCTTTGGATTATATCTTTTAAACTTATTTTTGTAATTATATGTTGGTTTTCTTATTTCTGATGTACTAGGTATTATATTTTTATCTAGAGTACTTACTACTGTATTTATTAGTTCTAGATTTTCTTTATTAATTACTTCTTGGTTTTCATTAATTTTTAGTTTTTCTATGTTTTCTAGAATTTCTGTATATGTTTCACTATCTTCTGAATCATAATTATATTTATTTCTAATTCACTGGTTTTTGATTCTTTATTTTTTATTTCTAATTTTTCTTTAAATTGATTTATCTCATTTAATAATTTTTGTTCTTTATCTTTTTCTTTTTTTTTCTTTCTGTCTCTTTTCATATAAATCTTTTAGCATTTGTAGTTCTTTTTCTAATCCAGCAATCCTACTATTTTTAGTTTCTTCTATGTTTCGTATTTCTTTTGTGGTTTGTTATTTTATTTTATCTATTTCTTTTTTTCTGTCTATCTCTTCGTTTTTTCTTTCTATTCTTACCATGTCTACCAACTTATCTTCTAATTTTAATTCTTCCTTTTCTAATATTAAATATAAATGTTCACATATTTTCTTATATCTCCTTCCTAAATTAGAGAATACTATTTTTATTTTTAATCCTTCATGATTTTCATATATTTTTTCATCTATTATTTCATCTATTATACATTCTTCTTTGTTTATTTTATTTAAACGTATATAGGTTATGTTGATATATATATTCTAGACTATCTATTGTTGATTCTAAATTTGATATTTCTTCTTTTTGTGCATTTATTGAGTTTTTACTAACTCCGACAATTATGTTATACTGTAGTCTTTCTATGCTTATTTTTAATTCTTTACATTTTTCAGATATTATTTGTTTTAATTCTTTATATTTTTGTAATTTCTGTACGTTATTCATCTAAACAATATTTATAATATTTTGGTAGATATCTAAATTTAATTTTATCATAATTAATAAATTAATCAAATAAATCCAAATATATACTACTTCCGATAACTTTAAACAACATAGGCTTTGATACCAAATATAGGGGGGTGCGAATAATTCGGATAACTTAAATAGATCTATTAAATTTAATGTTAAAACTAGCAATATGTAATATGTGCTATATAGATGAGTATACGTGCGCATTTAAAGAATATTATTATAAAGGAACATATAATACAGAAGAAAGTAAAGAAATAAGAAGATTATATTTTAGTAAATTATCTGAACCATTTACTTCAAAAATAATAAAGAGTTGGGATGAAACAAAAATAGTAGATACTCTAGGAGCAAGAATAAAATTTTTATAATAATGGTATAGAAATCTATGTGAAAAATATAGAGAAGAAATAAAAATGGAAAAAACATTAATAAGAAATTTAGCATGATGCAAAGATAAAATAACACCTCAATTTGGATGTGAAGAAAGATATTATAAGAAAATAAAAAGACATAAGAAATACAAGAAATACAAAAAATCAAAATATAAGTATAAGAAACCAAGAAAAAAGATATTATGTAAAGAATTATAAACATAAAAGACCAAATTAGGAAAAAGAAATCTATAAAAGAATGTACTTGTTATAATTGTGGAAAACTAGGACATTTAGCTAGAGATTGTAAACTACCAAAAATCTCAAAAAAGAAACAAATATCAGAAATAAAAATAGAAAATGCAGAATATATACAAATAGATTATATAAATTATGAATTAGAAAATGACGATAGTATATATGAAATTTCGGAGAATGAAACAGATAATGAAATAGATAGTGAGAATGAAACAGATAATGAAATAGATAGTGAATTAAATGAATCAAATGACTGAAGAAGATATAAAAATGAATCAAATAACTGAAGAAGATATAAAAATAATAACAAAGGAAGAATATTTAAATGAAGAAGGAAGTACTTGTGGATAAAAATATAGGGAAAATCATAATTAACTATATTATTACTTTCAAAAATAACAACTAACTATGTTATTTCGAGTCGAATAAAATTTTTTATGTGTCTCCAAATAATTTAAACTATTAATTATTATAATTTATAATATCTTTTATTCAATTTTCAACTATAAAATAAATTAAAAGAAAAAGAAAATAATTAAATTAAAATGAAAAAATATGAAATTACAAAAAATCTCTTGACTAGAAGCAGACAACTGAAAGCAGGCATGACAACCATCAGTTGCCTGCTCGCTAACGTTTCTATATAGTACTAGATATTGCAACCTGTGCCAACACGACACAATGTATATTATATTTTATTCAAATTTATGTGGCAAAGATGAAATTTAAAAAATCAAAAAAAAAAATCACATGATTTTTAAATATTTTACGTTATTAATGATTAATTTATAGTACTTTTACATAATGTTCATATGCTATATGTTACTCTTTTTGTCTCAATTTGTGTGGCACTGGTGAAATATTTGAGAAAGTCAATCAAATTTGTTATATAGTTTTAGATATTTTAAGTTGTTAATTATTATTATCTATACGACTTTCTACGTAATTTTCAAATATATGACTTTCTACGTAATTTTCAACAAACATATGTTACTCCATCTATCTCCATTTATATGACATTGATAGATTTTAAAAAGTCAAATAAATTTTTTATACATTTTTAAAATTTTTAATTTGATTATAATTGTAATTTATATTACTTTTCATGAAAATTTCAAATTATACATCCTCATTTATGCTGCATTGATAGAATTTTGAGTCAATAAATTTTTTATATGTGTCTCTAAATAATTTAAATTATTAATTAGTATAATTATAATATTTTGATATAATTTTTAAATATATAATAAATTAAAATTAAAAATAAATAATTAAATTAAAATATATAATATAAAATTGTAAAAATGCTCCCAATCAGAAACGGGCAGCTCAAAGCAGACATTTTCAGCCATGGACAGGTTATTTTATTTGGAATTGAAGGAAACAAAAGTTTACTCTTTCCATGTGTGCTACTTTGTTGACTACATCATTCTCGGATAAGTGAGTGGTTTTTCTATTAATCAAAAAAAGTTGCTTATTCTCCAAGTAGCAAATATATTACTATCGTGAATTATTGGAGTATTTTTAGTATTCAAAATAAGTGAATAGTTTACAATTCAAGATAAATATTTAATTTTTTTTTTAAATTTATCCTCCATAAAATGTGCATTAAAGTGATGTATCATTATTAAAATTTTAAAATTTAACAAGAATGAAAATAAAAAAATATGATAAATTTATATATATATATATATATATTTTAATATGTGTGTTAAAATCTATATTTTAGAAGTCCTCTAGTTTACTTTGGTTTCCAACTGTTCACAAAAGTGTCAGACGAAACTTCTTTGCCCAAGAGAGATTCCTGATGACTGTATTTTTATATTATTCATATTACTCTGTGTTTGTTGATTCCATTAGACGACATCATTGAAAATATTGAAACAAAGAGAATTCGTCTTGAAATAGTCCAAAAAGAAAAACCAACATAATAAAAAATTAATCAATAAAAAAAAAAGGTAAGTGTTTTTAACACAGGACTATTCAAATTTGAATAGAAATTGATAACTTGAATTGAAAAATATTATTGATTTAACGATTTAGATAATGATTTAATTTTTTTAATTAGGTTATCAATGTTAGCATATACTATTAATTATTTGGTTTATGTTATAGTATTATATTTTCATTCCATATAAAGATAATTTATTATATTGATAAAATTATTATTTGAATAGATTAATGTGTTAACATGTGTGTCCTTCACTTATATAGTAGACAATTTTATTATGTATGGAGTATTTAAACTTATACACGAAAGATTAAAAATGTCGGTTCTTATAAGAAATAAATTATTTTTCACAATCAAAGATGAGGTAGGACAAATATCTTGTTGATTGTAGCACAAGATTAAATAAAATTTGATCTTAGTTATGGAAATGATAATATTCCAACTTCTTGTGCTAGTACATTCGTCTGTAATGAACGGACAAATTAGAGATATCTGTTTATATTCTGAATATTAATAAATAACTTCTCTAGTCGATTACATGTACCTATACTCTTATTCTTGATATAATTATTATGATCTATGTGGTTTGATTTATTATTTTAATCTATTAAAATGTGGGACTCTTTTATGAGTCAATATATTCCTAATATGTTGGATGATGACAAATCATTTAGCGAGATATTAATTAGTTGATAGAACCATGTCTCAAACTTGAGATAGAGAACACCCTTTTATGGTTGCTTATAAATTTTCATGTGAAAATCTGCAGGTGGATTTTATATCCGTCATGTGAAATAAGTTGAACATTATAAATGAAGGGTTAAGCTAATCAATGAGTTAAATTTTTCAGAGAATTTAATTTAATTGACTGGTGTCGGTAGTTTTAATATGGGGAGTTAAATAATATAATGGTAGATCTCAAAATTAAATCAAGGAGTGCAATTACAGATTTTTAATGAAAAATTTATAATTTATTATGATATGATAATTCATTCATTACCAAATCAATATCATAATTGAAAGTCTCAGTTAATAAATTTATGGTCTCTACTATATTAACTAATCAAAATTTGAAAAAGAAAAGGAGTTATAGAAGAGGTAATATTATTTTATTTAATGGTCTTCTATAAAAGGAATAAAAAGAGTAATTTTAAAAATCAATTTTGGCAATATGACCGCTTTAAAGGGACACAAATGTTTTTTGCATTAAAATGTAATTAAGACTAAAACGTTTTTGGCATTAAGGCTGTAATAAAGGGCCAAAAATGATTTACCTCTTCCCCTTCCCTTTTAAATTGAATTGGGAATAAATAGAGGTGGGCTTTTTGAGAAAACAGCAGCTTATTCGAGAAAAGAAATGTTTTTTCAATCCAAAAACAACTTGCCCACACAAATTTGATTTTCAATGTTAGTCAGGAAATAGTAAAAGGTTGTAGACCTGGAGGTCAAGGCAGAAAACGAACTTTGTGAAAGCTTCAACAAGTAAGTAAATTTTTGAATTTTCGTTTGCTAATTAACGTTATATAAATTCTATGTAAGTTGTTGATTTTGGTTAAATGTTGCGTTCGTTGTGCATGTTCTAACAATTGGTATCAGTAGTCTTCTTACATATGCTAGATAACGTAAAAAAACATTTACACAATTGTTGTACATATTTTGAATAAAAGTTGTATAAACCATGTTGTTGATGACTGTTTATCATGTTTTTTAATGATATTAACGATTTCCAGAATCTAAGTTTATGACCAAGAAAACATAGGACG
This sequence comes from Capsicum baccatum var. pendulum, assembly GCA_030864225.1. Lineage (NCBI taxonomy): Eukaryota > Viridiplantae > Streptophyta > Magnoliopsida > Solanales > Solanaceae > Capsicum > Capsicum baccatum. The sequence continues at coordinate 169,137,483 of CM061560.1, forward strand.
GATTTTGTATTTTTTTTGTTTTATGGAAATCATTTTTCTGGATAAAGGATAAAACTACGATGATTTTCAAATAAGTACAATCATAGTCTTTAGTCATATGCTCTAACGATCACTGTGGTGGCAAAACCAAACTGCCTGGGTAGTTCGTTTCACCCTTATAAGTTATTTTCCCAGAAAATGCCTCAATTATGCCTAAATTATTTTTGGAATTGAGGGAAAAACTATACAATTTTGGAATTGTCTCAACTACCTAAATTACCTATATAGCTTAACAAGGAGTATAGTGATAAGGCCAAGCAGTGCAAGAACCCCTGCTAACCCTCGCAACAGCCTAGCCAATAATTACCGACTTGATCGATTTTGGAGGTTTTTAGTTTTTGACGAACTTCGAATGACTTGAAATTTGACAGGTTAATTGAACATGATCAACTGAGCAATACACACCACTATGCTGTGATCTAGGCTCATTTTTGGCCATTCAGAGTCGTTTTAATGGGTTTTTGGCCATTTTAGTGTTTTCTGAAAAATTTTAAAAATATTTTTCTGCAAACTAGTGGTTATAGGGTTCATTCCTTATGGTTTCTAGTGGTATAGTATGGTAGAAAATATGAATTTATATATTGACTTAGGTCATCTTTTCCGTCAGATAAATTTGTATAGCACAATATTGTTTTTTAGTGTCTTGATTTTTGATGACTTTTATTAAATTTTCAACTAAGTTACATGTTAGTTCAATAGTATAGAGACTTATGAAATATGATATTTATTTAAATTAAATTAATTGTTAACTCTCTAACTGAGTTGGTTCGGTTTTATTTGAGAGATAATATATCTAACATTGCATATATACTTGTTTAAATGGTTAAGTTTCCCTAACGAATCTAACTGTTTATATGCATGGTTATATGTTTTATATATTTTTACAGAATTTTACTAATTCTGCAACATGTCTAATTATCTATTTTTTAATTTGATTATATGACAGATTAAGCATCTCTTGATTCAATCCCTTAACTTTCATCCCACATCAAAACAAACTTGAAGGTCCTAACTACGTTGAATGGAAATAAAATTTGGATATTGTTCTTGCTATTGAGGATTTTAAATTTGTACTGATTGAGGAATATCCTGTTAAGTCGTCTGAACCCACTGATGATGAGACTAAAGCCTACGATAAGTGGGTTAAAGTTGACGAGATGGCGAGATGCTACATTCTTTCCTTAATGGAAAATCTGTTACAACATCCACATTAGTCCATGACTATTGCTTATGATATGCTCAAATCTCTCAAAGAGATGCTGGATGAGAAAAATGTGTTGCAAAGCAGACAGCTACGAAAGCACTCTTGACTACAAAAATGGTTGAAGAAACTTCAATGAGGGAGCATGTTCTTAAAATGATAAGTCTGTTGAATGAACTAAAAATTTTTGATGCAGTTATTGATAAGGAATATCGGGTAGAGATGGTCCTACAAACTCTGCTGAACAGTTTTTAGCAGTTTTGCTTAAATGATAACATGAATAAAATAGACTTGTCCTTTGCAAAATTGTTGAATGAACAATAAATGAAAGAATAAATCATTAAGAAACACTCCTCATACGGTGTTGATAGTTGACAAACCTTCATCTTTACCTTCTAAGCCAAAAGGCAGAAAGAAAAAAAAAACCCATAAGATTCCAGGTGCTAATGAGGGTATGGCTAAGCCTAAAGGCAAGTGTTATCATTCCAAGAAACCTATTCATCATAAGAAATAGTGTACTAACTACATAGCTAAGATACAGAAACAAGGTACATCTATTTCATATGTCGTTGAAACATTTTTAGCAGTTGTTTCTACCCAATTTTGGGCTATAGATTCGGGATCCACTAATAATATTTGCACTTCTTTGCAGGGATTTTATGAAATACGTCGTCTAAGTGAAAATGAACTGAAAGTGTTTCAAGCAGATGGGAACCAACACCAACCTTAGCTATAAGAATATTTCCATTTCGTTTAGTAGTTCTAGAGTTTTAGTTTTGAATAATGTTCTCTACGTACCTTCTATAAGAAGGAATTTGTTTTCAATTTAAAAAATAATAGATGCTGGTACAATGTTTGTTTTGTTAATTATTGTGTAATTATTAAGTTTAATAAGCATTTTATTATTTTTACTCCTAGAATACATGATCTGTTTGTATTTGATGTTTTATATTATATGCTACAAACAATGAAACTTAATAATGTTGATTAATCACATAAAAGAAAATGTATTTCGGTATTGAGTGAAGCATACTTATGACATTTACGTCTAGGTCATATTATCTCACGGTTGGTTTCTGATGGATCTTTGAGATAATTGAAAGTGGAGGCACTTCCAACTTGTGAATCCTTTTTGAAAGATAAAATGACCAAGAGACCTTTTCCTTCCAAAGGAAATAGAGCCGGTAATAAGTTAGAATTAATTTATACTGATTTGTGTGGTCTTATGAATATACGAGCAAGAGATGATTTTGAGTATTTTGTGACTTTAACAGATGATTACTTAAAATATAGATACATTTATTTATTGCATCGTATATCTGAATATTTTTAAAAATTCAAAGAATTTAAAATGGAAAAGGAAAAGCAACATAACAAAGATATTCATACATTACGATCCGACCGTGGTGGTGAATATATTTATGTGAAATTCATTAAATACTTATCAGAATCAGAAATTACATCTCAATATTGTGCTTCAGGAGCACCACAAAAAAATAGTGTGGCAGAACGATGAGATAAAATTCTTATGAAAATGGTTAGATCGATGTTAAGTTATTCAGATTTGCCATTTTCTTTTTGGGGTTATGCATTAGAAATAGAAAATTATATTCTGAACTTGGTTCCTTTAAAAGAAGTACCTTTAACCCCATCTGAATTATGGAGTGGGCGCAAGCCTAGTCTACGACATATTCAGATTTGGGATTGTCCAGCACATATGCTAAAAGAAAAAATTGATAAATTGAAATCTAGAATAGAAGTGTGCGTTTTTATTGGATATCCAAAAATAATGAAAGTGGACTTATTTAATTGTCCTAAGGAACATAAGTTAATTATTTTAACAAATGTCAAATTTCTTGAAGAGGGTTATTTAATGATCCACGTTCCTAGAAGTAAAAGTGTTTTTTAAAAATTGGGCAATATAATAATGAATAATAAAATACAGGGATAAATTTTGAAAATCGTTATTGATATACCAGTGCATCCAAGTAGTGGGAGAAATATCAATAGGCAAGAGGTTGTACAAGAACAAACACTTGGCATCACTCTGCCTCAAAGTAGTGGGAGTAATGTCGAGCAACCTACAATTATGGAGGAAAAATGTTTAGGTTAATGTCAAGCAACCTGCCATTATGCAGAAAAATGTTTAGGGCGTTCAAAAATTAATTTCAAATGTAGTAGATCCTGTAGTGACTAGTCGTCATAGTGGAGAATTATTAGAAAACCTTTATGATTTACGCTCTTAGGAGAATCGTACAATAGAATCCCCAAGGATCCTAATACAGAACCCCTTAATTATGTCGAAGCACTATATGATAAAGATGCTAAAATATGAATTGTTACCATGAAATCTGAAATGGAGTTTGTGTACTCCAGTTAAGTCTGAAAACTTATAGAACCACCTACGGGAGTCAAACATGTTGGTTGTAGATGGATCTGTAAGAAAAAGAGAGGTGAGGATGAAAAAGTACAAACTTTTAAGGCTAGTTTTGTTGTGAAAGGATTTACTAAAAAAAGGAATTGATTATGAGGAAACCTTTTCACCGGTAGTTATGCTAAAATTTATTAGGATTCTCTTATTCATTGTTGCTCATTATGATTATGAGATTTTCCAAATGAATGTCAAGACAATTTTCCTCAATAGAAGTCTTGATAATTGCATTTATATGGCACAACCATAAGGTTTCATGAAAAAGGGTAATGAATATAAGTTTTGTAAACTTAAGAAATCCAATTATGATTTAAAATAGACATCTAGGACATGGAATACTTGTTTTGATAATTCAATTAAGACTTTTGATTTTGATCAATGTGAAAATGAGTCATGCATCTATAAAAAATAGGATGAAGCAGAGTAACATTCTTTATTCTGTACGTAGATGACATTTTTCTCATAGAAAATAATATGGGCATGTTGAATTCTGTTAAGGAGGGATTGTCCTCACATTTTAATATAAAAAAATTAAGAGAAACGACTCATATCCTTGGGATCAAGCTTATGCGAGATCACAAATAAAGGATATTAGGCTTATCTCAAGCACTTTATATTGATACTATTCTAACAAGGTTTAGCATACAAAAATCCAAAAAGGGATTCCTTTCTTTTCGCCATGGAGTTACTGTATCAAAGGATAAGTGGCCCAAAACGACCGATTGAGATAGAGAGAATAAAAGTGGTTCCTTATGCTTTCGCTACAGGGATTTTTATGTATGCTATATCGTATACTAGATCTGATAGTTGCCTTGCAGTACACGTGGTTAGCAGATTTTAGTCTAATCCTAAACAAGGACATTGGACTGCAATTAAGCTCATAATCAAGTACCTAAAAAAGACTAGGGATTATATTCTTGTTTTTCACTTTGGAGATCTTGTACCTACTGGGTATACAGATTTAGATTTTCAGTCAGATAAAGATTTTATAAAATCTATCTCGGGATATGTATTTAGATTTTAAATAGATTTAGTTTTTCACTCTAGAAATCTTGTACCTATGAGGTGGAGCCATTGTTTGAAGGAGCATCAAGCAATCATGTGTTGTTGATTTCACCATGAAAGCAGAATATGTAGTTGCCTCTGAGAGGGCTAAAGAGGATGTTTCACTCGATAACTTCTTAAAAGAGCTTGGAGTGATTCATTCAATTCAAACATCACTACCACTTTATTATGACAATAATGGTGCAGCTAAAAACTCAAAAGAACCACAAACCCATAAAACAAGTAAGAATATTGAGAGAAAATATCACTTGATTAGGGATATAACTAAAAGGGATAATGTGAGAGTTTTGAAGATTGAGTCAAAGAATAATTTGGTAGACCCATTTACAAATAGCTTAACCTAGAAGGATTTTGATAAGCATATGGAAGAAATGGGTGTTAAAATTATGTATGCATAGTTTGGAGTCTAAGTGGGAGATTATTAGGAGATACTATTAATCATGTGATTTGTATTATAATATTATATTTTCATCTTATGTAAAGATAATTTATTATATTAATAAAATCATTATTTGAATAGATCATTGTGTTAACATGCGTGTACTTATATAGTAAGTAATTTTTTGTATAAAGTATTTTAACTCATGCATGAAAGATTAAAATCGCTGGTTCTTATAAGTTATAAATTAATTCTCACAATCAAAGATGAGGTATGATCTGATGTGGATTTATGCATCTTAATGTTATTATCCGGGCTTATTTAGCCTTGTTTTGAGGACTACTTATGTGATTAAGGTGTTAATAATGTTATGATTGAGCATCTTAGTATTGAAATAATTAGTCACAAGGTTTACGGTTGAATTGAATCAAGCCTAGAGTCAAATAATAAGATAAAGATCAAAAAGGGTAAAACTAGTTCCTAGCTTAAGTCTCTAGTCTGTTGTCCTTGATATTATGTTGTTTTGAGCTCTAGCTCATGGTGTTTGATGCTATAGGATGCTTGGTGAGTTTATTATGATGATATATGGATGATACAAAATCTGGAAATCAAGTGGAAACAACCCCACAAGTCTAATCCTAAACAAGGACACTGAACTGCAATTAAGCTTATAATCAAGTACCTGAAAAAGACTAGGGTTTATATTCTTATTTTTCACTCTGTAGATCTTGTACCTATTGGGTATATAGATTTATATTTTCAATCAGATAAATATTTTATAAAATCTATCTCGGGATATGTATTTAGATTTTAAATAGATTTAGTTTTTCACTTTGGAGATCTTTTACCTATGAGGTGGTTTCGTTGTTTGGAGGAGCATCAAGCAATAATATATTGTTGATTTCACCAAGAAAGCAGAATGTGTAGTTGCCTCTGAGGTGGCTAGAGAGGATGTTTGGCTCTTTAACTTTTTAAAAGAGCTTGGAGTGTTTCATTTGATTCAAACTTCACTACCACTTTATTGTGACAATAATGGTGCAGCTGAAAACTCAAAAGAACCACGAAACCATAAAACAAGTAAGGATATTGAGAGAAAATATCACTTGATTAGGTATATTACTCAAAAGGATAATGTGAGAGTTTTGAAGATTGAGTCAAAGAATAATTTGGCAGACCCATTTAAAAATAGCTTAACCTAGAAGGTTTTTAATAAGCATGTGGAAGAAATGGGTGTTAAAATTGTGTATGCATAGTTTGGAGTCTAAGTAGGAGAATGTTAGGATATACTATTAATCATGTGATTTGTATTATAATATTATATTTTCATCTTATGTAAAGATAATTTATTATATGAATAAAATCATTATTTGAATAGATCATTGTGTTAACATGCGTGTGCTTATATAGTAAGTAATTTTTTGTATAAAGTATTTTAACTTGTGCATGAAAGATTAAAATCGTCGGTTCTTATAAGTTATAAATTAATTCTCACAATCAAAGATGAGGTATGATCTGAGGTGGATTTATGCATCTCAGTGTTATTATCCGGGCTTATTTGGCCTTGTTTTGAGGACTAGTTGTGTGGTTAATGTGTTAATAATGTTATGATTGAGCATCTTAGTATTATATTAATTATTCACAAGGTTTATGGTTAAGTTGTATCAAGCCTAGAGTCAAACAATAAGTTAAAGATCAAAAAGGGTAAAACTAGTTCCTAGCTTAAGTTTCTAGTCTGTTGTCCTTGATATTATGTTGTTTTGAGATCTAACTCATGGTGTTTGATGCTATAGGATTCGTAATGAGTTTATTATGATGATATATAGATGATATGAAATCTAGAAATCAAGTGGAAACAACACCACAAGTCTAATCCTAAACAAGGACATTGGACTTTAATTAAGCTTATAATCAAGTACCTGAAAAAGACTAGGGATTATATTCTTCTTTTTCACTCTGGAGATCTTGTACCTATTGGGTATACATATTTAGATTTTCAATCAAATAAAGATTTTATAAAATATATCTCGGGATACGTATTTACATTTTATACAGATTTAGTTTTTCACTCAGGAGATCTTGTACCTATGAGGTAGAGCCATCGTTTGGAGGAGCATCAAGCAATCATGTCTTGTTGATTTCACCATGAAAGTAGAATGTGTAGTTGCCTCTGAGATGGCTAAATAGGATGTTTAGCTCGATAACTTTTTAAAAGAGCTTGGAGTGGTTCATTCAATTCAAACATCACTACCACTTTATTGTGACAACAATGATGCAGCTGAAAACTCAAAAGAACCACGAAGCCATAAAACAAGTAAGTATATTGAGAGAAAATATCACTTTACTAGGGATATTACTCAAAAGGATAATGTGAGAGTTTTGAAGATTGAGTCAAAGAACAATTTGGCAGACCCATTTAAAAATAGCTTAACCCAGAAGGTTTTTGATAAGCATGTGGAAGAAATGGGTGTTAAAATTGTGTATGCATAGTTCGGAGTCTAAGTGGGAGATTGTTAGGATATACTATTAATCATGTGATTTGTGTTATAATATTATATTTTCATCTTATGTAAAGATAATATATTATATTAATAAAATCATTATTTGAATAGATCATTGTGTTAACATGCGTGTACTTATATAGTAAGATATTTTTTGTATAAAGTAATTTAACTCATGCATGAAAGATTAAAATCGTCGGTTCTAATAAGTTGTAAATTAATTCTCACAACAAAGATGAGGTCTGATCTAAGGTGGATTTATGCATTTCAGTGTTATTATTCTGGCTTATTTTGCCTTGTTTTGAGGACTACTTGTGTGATTAATGTGTTAATAATGTTATTATTGATCACCTTAGTATTAAATTAATTATTCACAAGGTTTACGATTGAATTGAATCAAGCCTAGAGTAAAACATTAAGTTAAAGATCAAAAAGCGTAAAACTAGTTCCTAGCTTAAGTTTCTAGTCTGTTGTCCTTGATATTATGTTGTTTTGAGCTCTAACTCATGGTGATTGATGCTATAGGATGCTTGATGAGTTTGTTATAATGATATATGGATGATACAAAATCTGGAAATCAAGTGGAAAGAACACCACAGGTCTAATCCTAAACAAGTACATTGGACTGCAATTAGGCTTATAATCAAATACCTGAAAAAGACTAGGGATTATATTCTTGTTTTTTACTATGGAGATCTTGTACCTATTAGGTATACAGATTTAGATTTTCAGTCAGATAAAGATTTTATAAAATCTATCTCAGGATATATATTTAGATTTTATACAGATTTAGTTTTTCACTCTGGAGATCTTTTACCTAAGAGGTGGAGCCATTGTTTGGAGGAGCATCAAGCAATCATGTGTTGTTGATTTCCCCATAAAATCAAAATGTGTAGTTTCCTTTGAGATGGCTAGAGAGGATGTTTGGCTCTTTAACTATTTAAAAGAGCTTGGAGTTGTTCATTCGATTCAAACATCACTACCACTTTATTGTGACAATAAGTGTGCAGCTGAAAACTCAAAAGAACCACGAAGTCATAAAACAAGTAAGGATATTGAGGGAAAATATCACTTGATTTGGGATATAACTCAAAGGGATAATGTGAGAGTTTTGAAGATTGAGTCATAGAACAATTTGGTAGACCCATTTAAAAATAGCTTAACCAAGAAGGTATTTGATAAGCATGTGGAAGAAATGGGTGTTAAAATTGTGTATGCATAGTTCGGAGTCTAAGTGGGAGATTGTTAGGATATACTATTATTAACCATGTGATTTGTGTTATAATATTATATTTTCATCTTATGTAAAGATAATTTATTATATTAATAAAATCATTATTTGAATAGATCATTGTGTTAACATGCGTGTACATATATAATAAGTAATTTTTTGTATAAAGTATTATAACTCATGCATGAAAGATAAAAATCACCGATTTTTATAAGATATAAATTAATTCTCCCAATCAAAGATGAGGTATGATCTAAGGTGGATTTACGCATCTCAGTGTTATTTTCCGGGCTTATTTAGCCTTGTTTTGAGGACTACTTATGTGCTTACTGTGTTAATAATGTTATGATTGAGCATCTTATTATTAAAGTAATTAGTCACAAGGTATACGGTTAAATTGAATCTAGCCTAAAGTCAAACAATAAGTTAAAGATTAAAAAGGGTAAAACTAGTTTCTAGCTTAAGTTTCTAGTCCGTTGTCCTTGATATTATGTTGTTTTGAGGTCTAACTCATGGTGTTTGATACTATAGGATGCTTGGTGAGTTTATTATGATGATATATGGGTGATGCAAAATTTGGAAATCAAGTGGAAACAACACCACAAGTCTAATCCTAAACAAGGACATTAGACTGCAATTAAGCTTATAATCAAGTACCTGAAAAAGACTAGAGATTATATTCTTGTTTTTTACTCTGGAGATCTTATACCTATTGGGTATACAGATTTATATTTTCAGTCGGCTAAAGATTTTATAAAATCTATCTCGGGATATGTATTTAGATTTTATACAGATTTAGTTTTTCACTCTGGAGATCTTGTACCTAAGAGGTGGAGCCATTGTTTGGAAGAGCATCTAGCAATAATGTGTTTTTGATTTCACCATGAAAGCAGAATGTGTAGTTGCCTCTTAGGTGGCTAAAGAGGATGTTTGGCTCGATAACTTTTTAAAAGAGTTTGGAGTGGTTCATTCGATTCAAACATCACTACCACTTTATTGTGACAATAATGGTCCAGCTGAAAACTCAAAAGAACCACGAAACCTTAAAACAAGTAAGGATATTGAGAGAAAATATCACTTGATTAGGGATATAACTAAAAGGGATAATGTGAGAGTTTTGAATATTGAGTCAAAGAACAATTCGGCAGACCCATTTAAAAATAGCTTAACCTAGTAGGTTTTTTATAAGAATGTGGAAGAAATGGGTGTTAAAATTGTGTATGCATAGTTCGGAGTCTAAGTGGGAGATTGTTAGGATAAACTTTTAATCATGTGATTTGTGTTATAATATTATATTTTCATCTTATGTAAAGATAATTTATATATTAATAAAATCATTATTTGAATAGATCATTGTGTTAATATGTGTATACTTATATAGTAAGTAATTTTTTGTACAATGTATTTTAACTCATTCATGAAATATTGAAGTCGCCGGTTCTTATAAGTTATAAATTAACTCTCACAGTCAAAGATGAGGTATGATCTGAGGTGGATTTATGCATCTCAGTGTTATTATCCGGGCTTATTTAGCGTTGTTTTGAGGACTAGTTGTGTGCTTAATGTGATAATAATTTAATGATTGAGCATCTTGGTGTTAAATTAATTAGTCACAAGGTTTACGGTTAAATTGAATCAAGCCTATAGTCAAACAATAAGTTAAAGATCAAAAAGGGTAAAAATAGTTCCTAGCTTAAGTTTCTAGTCTATTGTCTTTGATATTATGTTGTTTTGAGCTCTAATTCATGGTGTTTGATGCTATAGGATGCTTGGTGAGTTTATTATGATGATATATGGATGATAAAAAATCTTTAAATCAAGTGTAAACAACACCACAAGGCATGGGATGGAACGACAAGTGCGTGAAACAAGATTAGGAATCAAATTGAGGTCATGAATGCATGGGGCATCGCGGACCTTGGCCCATGCTATGCAAAGGGAATCACAGACATAGATATGGATTAAAATATAACTTTACAATGTATCACCATGATTAGGCCGTGTTGCACACCCTAGTAGATGGGGCGACGCGGACCTATTCTACAAAACAGCCAAATTGTCCACCTATAAATAAAACACTTAAACTTGATGTTATAGACCTTGGACGATTTTGAGACTTAGAAAGGGGATGGAAAACACTTAAAATAGGGTTTTTATTTCTTTATATTAGTTTATTTATTTATTTTATCTTGTATTTATCTATGGTGATTATGACTATGTCCATCAGTGGCTAAACCCCTCATTTCTGCGGTTAAGGCTAATAACATGATTACTTTTGCATTTAATTGATTAGGTTTTGGTTGCTTATCATATTTGGTTGTTTATTTATCCTTTTTATAACTATTTTAAGGATTTATGACGCTTATAATACATCTGTTGTCATCTTTGTGAACTCGAGAAGAGGAATAAGAGGATAGAACGTAGGGATAAATTGAGTAGGATTATAAGCTTCTACAGAATGAAGATTGTAATTTGAATTTAGGATAGAGATATACCTAAGTGACCTATTTGGTTCACTATGGGATAAAATATAAAAGCATTTAGCTTAGTTCACACATTCCCACTCAACGATGTAGTTGTGGGTCTAAGTTAGATAAGTGATCAAAGGCTTGAGAGACCATGATCATAAAATCAACCCCATAAATCATCAACCAAGATAAGTAACCTAGCCAATGAATTTCAATAGCATATTATGATTGTTCATAGTGCTTTAACCCCGGGTTTCTCTTTGTTAATTGTCTAATCTATTACTTTTCCGCATTGTTTACTTTAATTCCAATTTACAACTCTCAACTTTATGGTTACATTTGCACTCGATAAATCTTAATAGTAAACTAGAATTGGATAAGTTGTCAATACAAGTTCCTATGGGATCGATACTTGGCTTTTAAAGGGACACTTTACTACTTGGTAAGACCACGTTCAATTGCGTGTGTGCTTAGGCGCAACAAGCTTTTGGCGCCATTGCCGGGGAATTGTAATTTGGAAACTATTTTAGTTTTAGTTTTACTTCTTAGATTTCTTTGGTGCTTCACACTTGGTCTTGGTGTTGAATTCACAGAAAATAAGTTTACAAACTAGTAAGCTAGTAAGGGATAGGGAATTGGTTGAACCAAGACCCAAACCTGAGCAATGCTTTCACAAATTAAGGAGATAAGAAATCCTTCTCTACCATATCCTGTAAATTCAAAAAGAACAAAACAATCCTGCTCTCATAGATGAAGATCCACCAGCCCACAGGACAGTTCGCAAAGTGGCAATCCCACTTCCAATGAATTTGACCTCCCCTTTTCAAAAACGAGTTGTTGGAGGTGACTTTGAGCTGAAACATAACATGGTGCAGCTTTTGATCAGCAGTGGATAGTTTACTAGGATTTCACCTAAAAATCCACAAGATCACCTGCAGAACTTCTTAGAGATCAATGACACATTCATCCCTACGGGTGTGTCAACTGACTATGTTAGGTTGACACTTTTCCCCTTTTCACTATTTGGGAAGCGAAGAAGTGGTTGAATGCTGAGCCGGCAAGTTCAATCACAACCTGGGATAACTTAGCCCAAAAATTCCTAATCCAATTCTTTCCATCTGGCAAGATTGCAAAACTGCACGGTGAGATTGTGAGCTTCAAATATAGGCTAGATGAGAATCTATATCATTCTTGGGAGAGGTTCAAAGCTCTTCTTAAGGACTATCTACATTATTAATAGTCTAATAAAGTACTAGCTCACACTTTTATTGAGGAACTTGATCACAACACAAAAATTTTGCTAGATTCAGCTGCAGTTGGTTAAGCGTTGAGTTGATGTATTATAAGCAGTACACCTTATTAAACTGAATTGCTCAAGAAAATCTGGATTGGCATGGCAATACCTCAAGATGGTCAATAAAAAATTTGCAGGCATGGTTCAAGTTAACAATGTTACATCATTAGTTGTTCGCCATGCAAAATCATATAATAAACTAACTAAGCAAGTTGAGTATGAAACAAACTATGGCTCAAGTTAATTCAGTGGAGCAGACCACAGGTTAGTGTGAGGTTTATGGAAACAGTGGTCATTCTGCAGATATGTGCACTGTAAATCCTGAGTCAGTGATGTTTGTGGGAAATGCTCAAAGGCCAAATTATGGAATGCCTACAATCAAAAGTGACAAACTCAACCACCAATTCAATCATGGAACAACCAACAACAGCAGTTTCAGCAACAAAAATAACAAAACACGCAGGCCACCAACATAAAGGACATTGTAAAGAAGACCATGGCTATCCAAGAACAAATCGCTGTTAAACTAAATATTCAGCAAATACTGTAAAAGTATTTGGAATACCAATTTGGGCAAATACAACAAGCATAAAATGCCAGGCCTCAAGGTGGTTTTCCAAGTAATACTGAATCTCTTAAACAAGTAATGGAAATCACTTTGAGGAATTGTAAATAGCTCAATGAAGAACCTCCAAAAATAACTAAGGAGGTAGATACGGAGTTGGTTCCTCAACAGGTAGATGACAAAGTTACTAAAAATTTGAGGAAGTCTGAGTACTCAAAAATAAAAGTTACCGAACAGGTGAAGAAAAGACCACCACTACCTTTCCCACAGAGGCTTAGAATAGTAAAGGAGGATGCATGCTTTAAGAAGTTCTTTAACACGTTCAGAGAGCTTCATATTAATCTTCCATTTTTAGATGTTTTGTAGGGAATACCCAAGTACGCTAAGTACTTGAAGGATATGGTCTCTAACAAAGTTAAGTTGCAGGATGTTGAGATAGTAGCACTCATTGAGGAGTATAGCTTTGTGGTGATGCAGAAGATGCCCAAAAATCTCAAAGACACTGGGTATTTCACTCTCCCTATTCAAATTAGCAGCAGTAAGGTGGTCTAAACACTCAATGATTTGGGGGCAAGCATCAATTTGATGCCTCTATCTTTGTTCAACACGTTGGGCTTGGAGAAGCCGAGACTGAGCTTTGTGATAGTCCAATTGGCAGACCGGATCCTAACCCATCCTGAAGGAATGATAGAGGATGTTTTCATCAAGGTTGGTAAGTTTATTACTCCTGCTGATTTTAATATTTTAGATTTTTTGGCAGATAAAAGAGTATCAGTTATCTTGGGACATCTATTCTAGGCGATGGGAAGAGCATTGATAGATGTGAGAGAGGGCACGCTCATAATGAGGCACTATCCCACTATAAATATTTGTGCATGATTACAGTGATTGAAGGGGATAAGGGTGGGGAGGTGGAGCTGAGTCCACCAAAGACCTCTTTGGACTTCCTCATTAAGCAGCCCAAGCCTCTTATACCTAAGTCCGGAGAGATACTAATTGATGAGCCTGAAAAGGAATATGTTAAAAAGGCCGATGACCTTGAGAGTTCTCACTCAAGAGGTAAGAAAAGAATAATAAGATGGCCTCTAAGTAGGAGGAAAAAAATGAAGTAAAATGGCTAAGTCTAAGATTGGGTCATGCCGCGACACTAAATCAGGCACTGCTTGGGAGGCAACCCAAGTTAAGGTAGGTTTTATTTTTAGTATTTTTAGTTTTTACTTCACTAGTTTTTGTTTTTGTTGAGTCACAGGTTGATGAGAAGTCTGAGCATCGAAAATCTGAGCTAAGAAGTATGGCAAAGATTAAGTGTGGGGTTCCCCCGAGCTCCTTGATGTATGAAGATGCAACTAGATAGGACTAGAGGCCCAGGGAGTATTTTTATCTCTACTTTTAAGTATACTTTGAGGACAAAGTAGATTTTTAAGTGTGGGGTGGGGAAATTCTCCTTTTTAGCCCATTTGTGTTACAATGAACCTATTTTGGCCCAGGACCTCCTTGGACATTATGCACCTCAACTGAGGCAAATCACTTAAGTTGAGGGTGGCTATCATAGGGGTGCGTAATGTAAAGTGGGTGTGAAGAAGGATAAAAAATTTTGTTTTCGATAAGTGAGATATTTTGGTTGGTGCTATATATGATTGCATGATGCAAGTGTTTTAGTTGTATAAAGCATGCTTATTGTGTGAAATATTACTTTTGAGACTCCTAGGCTCTAGTTTATGACTCTTGTACTTGTTGGCTTAATGTTGAATTCATGCTATTATTTGGTTGAGAGTCTATAACGATCCTACTTGAGTTGAGCATTTCCCATGTGTGTGTGTGGTTGTTTGTGTATTCCTTGCTATACTTGATGCCTAGAACTTTCTTGGTGTGTGTACAAAGAAAAATAAAGAGTGTGGATTTAGGAGGTGATATAGACATTTCTTTGATAGCCATGTTCATACCCTCTATTACCTACCCTTGTGTATAATCCTAGTTAACCCCATTGAGCCTTTAGCTTTTTCTTTGACAGCCTCAAATATAGCTTGTATCCCTTTTATTGATTGACCGTAATTTGATCCAAAGATCCTAATTACTTTAGTGTAAAATTAATTAAGTTAAGGAGTTTGAAATTTAAGTAGGGAAAAGGTGAAATTGAAGCCCCAAGGTAATAGTTATTGGTGTTCAAAATTGACATGTATGGTGGTTGGGAGTTGTGTAATGAGAAAAACATAACGGGGACCGAGTTTTCCTTTCTTGCCAAATTTCTTCACTCCCTTCATGGGAGAGATTTTTAAATAAACCAAATCACCAATCTCAAACTCAAGATTTCTTCTCCTCACATTTGCATAGAATTTCTGACTGCTTTGGGCTATCTTCAGCCTCTCCCTAATCAATTGAACTTTCTCCATCGCATCAAACACTGCATCTGTCCCTATCAAAGTAGCATCACCTGCCTCAAATCAACTAATAGGAGATCTACACCTCCTTCCATAAGGAACCTCAAACGGAGCCATCTAAATACTAGAGTGATAACTGTTATTATAGGTAAACTCAATCAAAGGTGAGTGATCATCCTAGCTACCTCTAAAGTCAATAACATATGCTCTTAATATGTCCTCTAAGGTATGAATGGTACTCTTTTCCTTACCATCTATCTGAGGATGGAAAGTTGTACCGAGGTGAACTTAGGTACCAAAACCCTTCTGAAGAGCCTTCCAAAAGTGAGAGGTAAACTGAGTACCTCTATTTGATATGATAGACAAAAGAATCCCATGCAACCTAACCAACTCCCTAAGGTTGAGCCTGGCATAATCCTCAGTTGAGTAAAAAGTATGAACTGGTAAGAATTTAGCTGATTTGGTCATTATATCTACAATGACCCATACCGAATTATGTTGACGACGTGTATGAGGTAATCATGTCACAAAATCTATGTTCACCACCTACCACTTGAAAGTGGTGATACTAAACACCTGCAATGAGCCACTAGGCCTCTAGTGCTCAACTTTAACCTGCTGAGAATTAGAACACTTAGCTACAAACTCTACAATATCCCTTTTCATACTACTCCACTAATAGATTTTCCGCAAGTCACGGTACATCTTAGTGGCTCCTGTATGGATAAAGTATCGTTCACCATGCATTTCTGCAAGTATTCATTGTCTTAAATCATCAACACACGGAACACATAATCTACCCTGACAATGAAGTACACTATCTCTCCTTGGGAGAAAACCTCCACCTTTTGATCTCTAATCACTTTATTCAACTTAAACAAACTAGGATCTCTGTCTTGATTTGCTTTCACCTTGGCAACCAAAGAAAATTCTAAACCATTCTGAACCCATACACTACCTTCAGCTGAATCAACCAACCGTATGCCTAATCTAGCAAGCTGATGAACCTCACTGATTAACTTCTTCTTGCCCTCCTCAACATAAGAAACAATACCTATAGACAACCTGCTAAGGGCATCTACTACTACATTGGCCTTTCCCAAATGATACAACACACTCATATCGTAATCTTTTACCAACTCAAGCTATCTTCTCTGTCAAAGATTCATATCTTTCTATGACAAAACATATACTACAAACTTTTTTGATCCGTGAACATATTAAAATAAACCCCATAAAGATAATGTATCCATATCTTCAAAGCAAATACAACAGCTGCCAACTCATGATCATGGGTAGGATAATTTTTTTCATGGAATTTAAGCTATTTAAAGGCATAGTCTATGACCTTACCTCGATGCATCAATACACAACCAAGACCAACTCTAGAAGTATCACAGTAAACTATAAACCCATCTGAACCATCTGGAAAAGTCAATACTGGAGTGAAAGTTAGTTGAGTCTTCAACTCCTGAAAACTCTTCTCACAAAAATCTGACCACTGAAAATTGACTTTCTTCTAAGTCAATCGAGACATGAGGGATGCAATAGAATAAAATGCTTTAGTAAACCATCTGTAATAGTCAGCCAAACCCAAGAAACTCCTGATATCTGATGGAGAGATTGGTCTGGGCCAGTTTCTCACTACTTTGGTCTTTTGAGGGTCAACTCTAATGCCATCACCAAAAATAATATGGCCAAGGAAAGATACTGATCTTATCCAAAATTCGCACTTACTAAATTTGGTAAACAACTAATGAGATCTAAGAGTCTGCAACACAATTCTCAGGTGGTCTGTATGATCATTCCCACAATAGAAATAGACAAGAATATCATCAGTGAAGACTAAGATGAACATGTCCAAGTACTGCTTAAACACTCTGTTCATCAAGTCCATGAAAGCTAAAGGGGCATTCGTTCGTCCAACAGACATAACTAGAAACTCGAAGTGATCATACTGAGTCCTAAAGGTTGTCTTCAGAATGTCTTATTCTCTGACTCTACGTTGATGATAGCCAGATCTGAGGTCTATCTTAGAGAAGTAATTGGCACCGTAAATTTGGTCGAACAAGTCATTAATCCTAGGGAGTGGATACTTATTCTTGATTGTGACTTTGTTTAACTAATGGTAATTGATGCATATTCTGAGAGAACCATCTTTCTTACGCACAAAAAGGACTGGTGTGCCCCATAGGGAAATACTCAACCTAATAAAACCCTTATATAAAAGGTCTTTCAACTGTTCTTTCAACTCCTTAAGCTCAGTTGGAGCCATTTCGTAAGGTGGAATAGAAATAGCCTGGATATCTGGAAGGAGATCTATTTCAAAGTCAATTTCTCTTTCAGGAGGAACTCCGAGAAAGTCTTCAGTGAATACATCTGGAAATTCCCTTACTACTGAAATTGAATCGAGATTGGGAGTCTCAGAACTAGAGTCTTTGACTTGAACAAGATAGTGCATGCACCCCTTAGATGTCATTTTTCTCGCCTTAAGATAAGAAACGATTTAACCCCTAAGCACTGAAGTACTACCCCTCCATTCAATAACTGGTTCATTGGGAAACTAAAACTGAACAAATCTATTTCTACAATCAACTGAGGCATTGCATAAGTGGATCCAATCCATACAGAGAATGACATTAAAATCAGCCATCTCTAATTCCATGAGTTCAACTAAGGTAACTTTCTAGGATAATATGATTGGGAAGTTCCTGTATACCTACCTGGCTTCAATGGAGCACCTACTGGAGTAGATACTGAGAAGGGTTCTGCTAATGTTTTAGGACTGATATCAAAGTTGATGGCTATATAAGGAGTTACAAAGGAGAGTGAAGCTCTGGGATCTAATAAAGCATAAACATGAAGATGAAAGACCTGTAATGTACCCGTAACTACATTAGGAGAACTTTAATGATCCTATTGGGACTATAGTATAGACAATCTATTCTGACTCTGACCACTGATGGCACTGAAAGTGGTACCCTACTGAGTCAGGCTGCTTGCTGGAGCTGATGACAGATTAGACTGGCTTTGTTATCATAAATCTTTTCCCCTCTGAGCAACTACTTGATGTCTTTCCATATCCAAATCACACATCACTACTAGTTCTACACTCACCCTAGTGATTCCTGCCATATTTTATGCATAACGGGTTGGTACGACCACTGCTCACGCTACCCTGGGACTTAGTGCCCGGTGCTCTATTCTAACTGTCATTCCTGAACTTTGGCACTGGCACATTGGCTAAATATAGATCTAGAGATGAAGACTTCTGACGGAATTGAAAACAAGTACCACCCTCTAACCTCGGCTGAGAAAAGTTAAAACTACCTATTATGTCCCTCTTATTCTCTCTCTTTTTCTCCTTAAGCTTTTTTTCCTCAATTTGCTAAGCATGAACCATAAGACTAGATAGGTCCATCTCCTTAATCAACATAGCAGTCTAACACTCTTTGACCACACTATCAAATACACTAGAAACAAACTTACTCATTCTAGACCTATTATCAGCTATCATCGAAGGAGCATACCTCGCTAACTTAGTGAACATAAGCTAGTATTCCTTCACACTCATATTACCCTGCTTCAAGTTAATGAAATCCTTCACCTTAGCTTTCCTCAAATCAAAAGGAAAGAACCTGTCTGAGAAAGTCGTGGTAAACTCATCCCACTCTACAGGCCCTACATCAATACCTAGTCCTCCTTTCACTACATATACCTGGTGTGACCTATATCCTGCAACTGATATGCAACCAACTATTCACTCTCAGTCAAAGTGAAACCCATGATATCTGCCACTTTTTGAACCATGTCAAGAAACTCTTACGGATCCTCCTCAAACTTGGATCCCAAAAATAAAAGATTATTAATTTGGGTAAAATCCCAAATCCTAGCTACACTGCAATTTCTATTGGATTAGCAGGGGAAACAACTCGCTGATTATTCTGAGATGCTACTGAATAAGATAAGGTAGTCAAAGCATCTCTAAACTTGGCATGAGAGACATGCTCGTTCAGAAGATCTTCTTAAACAGAAGGCAGTGCGGGTTGATTCTTGTTCCTTCTTACGTTGTTTATTTTGGGAGGCATTTTCTATAAATGGAATAAAGGATGAGCTAGAAAGAGAGTTTAAATAGAGCTCATGCTCATTCACACGACATGAATACTAAAAGAAGGGACATTTTTCCTAAAACGTCTTGTAGTATTTTGTCCATAAGTATAGTGCGCTTCACACCCATGCACAATACTCTACTTAACACAACTTTTAGAATCCCTAGGACACTTTAAAACTCTAGGCTCTGATACCAATTTTGTCATGACCCAAGGCTACCCCCTAGTCGCGACAACGGTGCTTACTGTCATAAGTTACCACAAGCCAACCTATGAGTTAGTACCTATTGTGAGAACTAAATAAATGTAAACATAACATCTATAAGAAATATAAACTAAGAAGGAAAATATAGATCTGAATACTAAAATACCAAATCAAATCATAAGCCTGAAATATCTTATAAAACTGAATATACTGACTGGTTATCTAACTAACCGTCTGAACGTTTGAAAGCCTCTAAACTGACTAAGGAGTTGATGGGATAGATCCCCAACTAACTCCAACTAAATAAATAAAATGAAATACTTAAATAATTGAATAAGCATAATATGTCCTTGATAGATGAGGACTCACCACTACGTCTATTGAATTACGTTGAGCTATTTAACTATGATCGAGAAACTGTGCATTGGAATCTATGATATATGACATCATAGCACAAAGAATAATATGCAATCAATACTTTAAATATACTGGTATATGAGATAAGGTTAGGTTGATACACATAGGGTACTGTGTATATGAAATAAGGATTAACTGAATAGCATGAGATAACTGAACATGAATGCATGAAAACTATGGCATCTGAGAATGCAAGACCAAGCATAATCTGTAATCTGAAATAAGTCTAAAATCTAAAAGACTGTAAACTTTATAATTGAATAACTAAAAGTTTGTACACTTGGTCAAGCAAACCTGAAATAAAAATATACTGAAATACTACACTGAGACTGTGGGAGGTATCATCTAACCGATATGCCCCAATCTGAGCTAATTGGGATCCAACCTGTAACTCCAGTTGGAAGGGTGTCAGTACTGTGCCACAGTTACTAACATTGGCTCTGTGGACCCACTAATCTGATATATCAAAGAATTAGGATGTCAGTCCTAATAGGCGGGTGGCCCCTAAGAGAGTGTCAGTCCTAAACTGGCAGGTGATATCTCATAATCTTACGTTGGCTATGTAGTTTTGAAACTTAGGGACTACTACTAAGGATCCAGTCCTAACTGGTGGGTAAGACCTCATCCCTAGGTCTGCATGGTGCTAAATCAAACTCCCAACTGAACTGACACTGGTACTGAACTGAAATAAACTCAACTAAACGCTATTACATAATTGATGTATGTAATACCCCTTATGCATACAATTGAGAGCTAAGATGAGCTAAGATTTTTATGGGGTATTACATTGGGTGATTTATATGATGTCTTTGATTGAGAAATATGCATGAGTTTTCAAACTAGGTAAGTCAATCCTGTGTGGTCATTGTAGTACCAGCTTGAGTGTCTTGCTTGTAGTAGAAGTGTGGAGTCACCTCAGATTATCTTCTTAGAGTAAAGAGTTGTTCGAGTACGAACAAGGATTTAAGTGTGAAGTGATGATCTAAGGTGGATTTAGGTATCTCCATGTTATTATCTGGGCTTATATAGCCTTGTTTTGAGGACCACTTATGTGCTTAATGTGTTAATAATGATATGATTGAGCATCTTAGTGTTAAATTAATTAGTCACAAGGTTTAAGGTTAAATTGAATCAATCCTAGAGTCAAACAATAAATTAAAGATCAAAAAGGGCAAAACTAATTCTTAGCTTAAGTTTCTAGTTCGTTGTCCTTGATATTATGTTGTTTTGAGCTCTAACCTATGGTGTTTGATGCTATAGGATGCTTTTTGAGTTTATTATGATGATATATGTATGATACACAAGCTGGAAATTAAGTGTAAACGACACCACAAAGCATGGGATGGAAGGACAAGTGCATTAAACAAGTTTAGGAGTCAAATTGAGGTCGTGGATCCATAGGGCATCGCGAACTTAGTCCATGCTATGCAAGGGGCATCTCGGACATGGATATGGATTACAAGATGACTTTATAGTATGTCACTGTGATGAGTCCACATAGCACACCCTAATCCTTGGAATAGATAGGGCGACGCGGACCTAGTTTACGAAATGACCAAATTGTCCTCCTATAAATAAGACACTTAAACTTGATGTTATAGACCTTGGACAACTTTAAAACTTTGAGAGGGGATGGAAAATAATTCAAATAGGGTTTTTCTTTATTTACTTTAGTTTATTTATGGATTATATTTTGTATTCATCTATGGTGATTATGACTATGTCCATGAGTGGCTAAACGCCCCCTTTCCGGGTTAAGGCCAAGAACATGATTACTATTGCTTTGAATTTATTAAGTCTTGGTTTCTTATCATATTTGATTGTTTATTTATCCTTGTTAAAACTATTTTAAGGATTCGTGACTCTTAGAATATATCCATTGTCATCTTTGTGAACTCGAGAGGGGGAATAAAAGTATAGAATGTGGGGATAAATAGAGTAGGATTATAAGCTTCTATAGAACGAAGATTGTACTTTGCATGTAGGATAGATATATACGTACATGACCTATTTGGTTTACTATGGGATGAAAAATAAATGCATTTAGCTTATTTCTCACATCCCCGCTCAATGTTGTAGTTGTGGGTCTAAGCTAGATAGGGATTAGAGGCTCGAGAGACCATAGTCGTAAAATTAACCCTGTGAATCAACAACCAAGATAAGTAACCTAGCCAATGAAATTCAATAGCATATTATAATTGTTCGTAGTAATTTAACCCCGGGTTTCTCTTCATTGATTGTCTAAGATCTTACTTTTCCATGTTGTTCACTTTAATTCCAATTTATAACTCTCAACTTTGTGGTTATGTTTGCACTCGATAAATCTAATTAATAAACTAGGGTTGGATAAGTTGTCAACACAAGTCCCTATGGGATCGATACTTAGCTTCTAAAGGGCCACTTAACTACTTGGCGAGACCAGGTACACTTGTGTGTCCGCTTGGGCGCAACAAGGTAGGACAAACATCATGTTGATTGTAGCACATGATTAAATATAATTTGACCTTAATTATGGAAATGATAATATTCCAACTTCTTGCGCTAATATATTTTGTATGTATTGAACGAACCAATTAGAGATATTTTTTATGTTTTGAATATTAATAAACAACTTCTCTAGTCCATTACATGTACTTATACTCTTATTCTTGATATAATTATTATGATATGTGTGGGTTAATTTATTATTTTAATCTATTAAAAGGGGAGACTTTTTTATGTGTCAATATATTCCTTATAGGTTGGATGATAACAAATCACTTAGTGAAATATTAATTAGTTGATAGAACAATGTCTCAGACTTGAAATATAAGACGCCCCTCAATGGTTACTTATAAATTTTCATGTGAAACCCCTGCAGGTGGATTTTATATCCACCATATGAAATAAATTGAGCGTTATAAATAAAGAATTAAGTTAATCAATGAGGCAATAAAAATCATATCAACTAAATATCCCAATAGACAAGGCAATTGGACGCACCTCACAACAAGATCAAAAGAGAAGGAAGATCTCACTACTTATATGGACATATTTGATATGGACATGTATCGATGTGAGAAAAAAAATTACACCAAGTATGGACATATATGATATGGACATACCAAAAGGTTCAAACTCCCTCAATCAAGGAATCAACTCAAATCCTTGATTGAGAAGAATCTCTTGGGTTTCCTTATGAAGAAATGAAGCATATACAATAGAAGACTATAAAGTCCAAAATGGAAGAAAGAAGACACTATGCAACTTCAAAGAAAACAACAAAGTATCTCAATCGTAGTATCACAAGACTTTGTAACTTTTAGTTTACAATTGTTATATAAAGAGTAGGATCAAGTAAACTTTGTAACATCAACTACAGCTATGTCACATGATCTGAAGAGCAAAATAAGTCTTTATAACTTGTTTCTCATTATTTTACTCGAAGCCAATATTGAAAAATCTAAGGAAACGTTGAAACCCAAGGAGACTGGAAGTAGGCACCACATTGGTGTTCTAAACCAGGATAAATTCTCATGTTCTTTACTTTTAAATTCAGTTATCTATTTACGTATTTATTTTAAATATAATTTGTTTTGTGAAGTATACTAATCTGCACGCAAGTCGACTGTGAGAAGTGAGTAGTTAACTCACAGAAAATTTCAATTCACCCCCTCTTGTATTTTAATTGGTATCAGAGCAGGTCTCATCAATAGTATTACTTAACCGCAATTAAGAAAAGATCAAATGGTAAGTTATCAAATTCCTGGTGCTCTTCTCCAGGACGGTCACTTCTCTACAGACCGCCATACCTTAATGGACAACATTACTCCTACTAGAAAAATAGGTTCAGAATGTCCAATCAAATAACTTTCAAGACTAAGTTGTCATCATGACGGGTCCAAAGATGATTTCATGGCTTAAAGAGAAGTCAAAGGAAAAAGATAAAATCTAGTAGTACTGATATAGAAAAACTTGAAAGTTTCGAGGTCACCAAAGAATAACAAGAGATAATCCAAAATAATACACGTGCTATAAGTTTACTTATTTGTGCAGTTATTAGAGAAGAATACAACAAGATATCAACCTGTGAGACTACAAAAAAAATGTGGGACAAATTGGAGGTAACCTATGAAGAAACAACCAAAGTCAAAAAGTCAAAGATTATTGCCTTTGTCAATGAATATGAGCTGTTCAAAATGGAAAAGAATGAAAACATTAAAATAATGTTTGATAGATTCAGTAAGATCGTGTGTGAACTAAAATCACTGAGGATGATCTACCATTCAACCTGCAAGTCCAGAAGATGGTTCGAAGTCTTCCAAAAATTTGGGAAACCAAGGTTGTCATTCTGGAAGATGAAGATCTTCACAACATGACATATGACAAACTATGAAGTAATCTCATTACATATGAACAAAATTATATCAACAAGTACCACAAGGATGAAAAAAATAAATCAATGGCCTTCAATGTTGCTCCAATAGAATAAGAAGATATTTTGGAAAACGCCAATAGCAAAGGAATGGACCTCATCAATAGTGGAGTAAAGCAGATCATGAGATAGAAAAAACAAAGATCCCAAGGATCCAAAAATAATGACTCCACTGGAAATGATGATTATTGCTATTAATATGGGGGGCCTGGCCACTTCAAACAAAACTGTCTAGAATTAAGAAGAAAAACGTCCAAAAAGAATCAAAATTTTGGAGCC
Organism: Capsicum baccatum var. pendulum; assembly: GCA_030864225.1. Classification (NCBI taxonomy): domain Eukaryota; kingdom Viridiplantae; phylum Streptophyta; class Magnoliopsida; order Solanales; family Solanaceae; genus Capsicum; species Capsicum baccatum. The sequence continues at coordinate 169,162,456 of CM061560.1, forward strand.
TGGAGTGATAAAGATGAAATCAAAGAAGAAATAAAAGCCGACAATATGTGCTTCATGGAAACAGATGAATCTACGAGGTAATACTACATGATTACATAACTACAATACTCATAAATCTAATTTAGATATGATAATTGATGAGTTCAAAAAGTTATAGATGAGTATAACAAACTCGTTCAAGAGAAGAAAAGTTGCAAAGCTCGATTTAAATAAAAACTCAAATAAGAACAAAAAAGTTTTCAAATAGAAATTGAAGCTTGTCAAATCAAAATTGAATTACTTCATGAAGAACTTAATGATGTAAAGATAAAATTAAACAATATTAAGAGATCAACTAGTCATAGTTTCATAAGATCAAACTCTTTTAGAAATAATTCAAGATCCTTATCAAAATCGTATAAATCAACCAAGACCTCTTTCTCATCTCGAGAATCTATCTATTTTATATGTGGACAGAAAGCGCACAAATCCTACAGCTACAGGCACAAGCCTAAAATTTTATGGTTTTGGACTCCCAAAGAAATCACATCTAACCCACAAGGACCTAAGACCACTTGAGTACCTAAAAACAATTAATTTTTTTATTTTACAGGAACAGGTCCGAAAAAGTGATAAGAAAGGAATGTGGATCATTGATAGTAGATGTTCCAGACACATGACCGAAAAAAAAAGAAAATTTTTTAACTTTAAAGAAAATAGATGGGGAATCAATCAGATTGGGTGACAATTCTAGAGGCAACATCATCGAAGTCAACTCAATAAAACTCAGCTCATCATATGAATTCACTGAAGTATATCTAGTGGACGGCCTTACACATAATCTTCTTAGCATTAGTCAGCTGTGTGATGTTGGTTTTGAAGTCATCTTTAAAGCCAAAAATTGTTTAATCAAACATGACAAAAGAGACATCTCTCTAATCGATGAACGTGTTGATAATATTTACGTCCTATATAGTCCTAATTTTGCTACCTTAACTTGCCTCACTTTGCAAACCAATGATGTTTGGTTATTTCATGGAAAGATTGGGCATGCTAGCATGCATATCATTGAGAAATTATTAAGATTGTAATTGGTAAAGGGTATGCCAAAACTCAAGTTTGAAAATGATCATATCTGTAATGCTTGCCAATGAGGTAAACAAACCCAAACATGATTCAAAGTCAAAGACATTGTCTCCACTACCAAACTTCTTTAAACAATCCACGTGGATTTGTGTGGTCTCACCAAGACTAGAAACATTGGTGGAAAAAGATATGTTTTTGTTATAGTTGATGATTACACACGTTTTGCTTGGGTGATATTTCCTGCTCATAAACACGAAGCTTTCACAAACTTTGATAATTTTTGTAAAAAAGTACAAAGAGAAGCTAGACACTTCATTACCTATGTTCACAGTGATCACAGAGAAGAATTTAAAAATAAGGCATTTGGGGAATACTGTACTCAGAACAGATATTCTCAAAACTTCTCATCGCCTAGGTCTCCTCGACAAAATAGTGTGGTAGAGCAAAAGAATCGGACTCTCCAAGAAACTAATAGGACCATGTTGTTAACATAATCTGTCAGATTACTTTTGGGAAAAAGCAATAAGTATATCAAGTCACATTATCAATAGATGCTTGATCAGACCTATTCTACAGAAAATGCCTTATGAACCATGAATAGGAAAGAAGTATAAATTTAGCTACTTTCATTATTTTGGATGCAAATGCTTTATCCACAACAATAGTGAGTGATCTACAATCTGGAGCCAACACTAGCACAACTTCTAAGCCATCACAAAATGAGTTGACTGTACCCTCTCAAGAGTCAACTCCCATAAAAAAAATAGTCAAACCAACTATTCCAATAGAATGGAATCGTGATGCTAGCTATCCAAATAAAATTATCATCGAAAATCCAGAGTATAGGATCTAAATAAGAGATTGAAAAAGTAAGCGTTTGTTGCCCTTGTATCTTACATTGAACCAAAGAAGACCGATGAGGCCCTCAAAGATTAATCATAGGTCAAAGCAATGAAGGATGAATTAGACTAGTTCGAACGAAATCAAGTTTGGACTCTGGTTAAAAGACCCAAGAACTACTCAATAATTAGAACTAGATGGGTCAACAAAAATAAATTAAATGAAAAAGGTAAGGTTATCAGAAACAAAGCTATACTTGTAGCTTAAGGCTACTACAAACAAAAAGGTATTGATTATGATGAAATCTTTGCTCATGTGACAAGGAAAATTTGAAATGAGTTTTATGGGAGAGCTCACATTCTTATTGGGATTACAAATCAAATAAACTCCAAAAGGTACCTTCATCAGTCAAGCTAAGTACACAAAGAAAGTCATCAAAAATTTTGGTATAGAAAAGCAACCTAGGGAACTTCGACAAGTCCATCCACAAGTCTTGATTCAAACTCATCTAGGAAGGATATTGATGAAAAGATGTACAGGGGAATGATTGGATCACTACTCTATTTAAACGCCAATCAACCAGATATCATGTTCAGTGTATGTAAGTGTGCCAGGTTCCAATCGGCTCCTAAAGAGTCTCATCTCACTGTCATCAAAAGGATCATCCGATACCTAATAGAAATGCAAGACATTGGACTATGGTACCCTAGTTCTTCCCATTTTTATTTAACTGGATATTCAAACAGTGACTTTGTAGGTGATAAAAGTGATAGAAAATGTACTAGTGGAACTTGTCAAATTCTTGGTGATGCCTTGATCTCATGGCATAGAAGGAAGCAAACTTCAGTTTCTTTTTCAATAACTGAAGCAGAATACATAGCCGTTGGAAGTTGTGGTACTCAAATTTTATGGATAATGCATCAACTACTTGATTTTAATTTGTTCTTTGAATCTGTTCCCATATTGTATGATAACACTAGTGCTATTAGTTTATCTAAATATACTATGCATCATTCTAGGACCAAACACATTGATATTAAGCATTGTTTTATTCAGCATAATGTCAAAAATGATGATTTTTGTTAACATTTATTGACTCTAAAAATCAACAGGCAGCTATTTTTACAAAACCCTTGTTAGAATAAAGATTTTTTTACATTAGAAAAAGACTTGGTATTCTCATATTTAATAAATTATGATTATTATTTTTGGACAAAAATCTAATTTATTTGTTTTGATTTTCTCGTTGGGTTTTAACCAAAAAATTAGTTTTCAAAAGAGGGTCCTGTCCCTTGCTTTTTGCTGGGTTGTAAAATGATTTTTAATACACTATCTGCTACACTGTTTGTTTTACCTAGTACTTGTTAGTTAATAGATTAAATCTTTGTTATCTGTCTACTACTCTTTTTGCTAGTCTATGGTTCTTTTTTATTAAGCCAAAAGAGGGAGAAAGATAGGAATATTTGAAGTTTCTACAAATCAGAGGGAGCCAGCTGACTACAGTGACAAACAAGAAAGTCAACTGATGTTAATTCTTGTTTATAATTATCAAATAATGGGATATTGTTAGCCTCCTATATTTATGTTTCATGTTTTAATAATGACAAACTAATAAGTGAACTCTGTAGGATGTTGAAGATCCCTAATGATAGAAGGAGATCTCACACAAAAGATATTGAAAATCTCAAATCATGGAAGGATATCTTACACAAGGCAAGGAATCTTTTCTCAAAGAATATCGTGCTAAATAAGGAGCCAAATCAAAGACATTGAAGATCCCTAATGATGAAAAGAGATCAGAAATACCCTGGTTTTTGTACCTTAGAAAATTTCCTAAAATTCTGGTCTCTGGACCCACTATGACTTAGGGGTATGAGCTATATGTTGGGGTGTGGATGGTAAGGTCCAGTCATATGATGACTAGTATTGGTTAGTGGGATGGATTTTTATCACTGAAATGTATACGACTTAGGGGTACGAGTCGTATTGGTAGATACATATTATTTGGTTCCGTAACATAATCTTTGACATAGTTAGTTAGGTTATATCTAAGTACAAGTGGATCACCATGAGCCGTAAGTCAGGGTATGAGTCATACCCAAGACTCATATGATGGACAGTGTCTAAGTCTTTCTTGGGTTTAATATGCCACCAGGGGTACAGATAAAAGGTATGGATTGTATTATTTGAATACAACTTGGTTTGATGAGTCATACACTAGACAGTGTTGGATCCAAAGGTTAAGGCTAGGATACGAGTAGAGGGTACCAATGGTATTTGAGGGCATGACTCGTGAGGGTCAGTCTTACCCTTGGGACGGGATTTTGTGAAACTTAAGTGGGGGTATTCTGGATATTTTCCCACTTATATTAATAAGATCCCATGACTTCTAATCTACTTGTGAGGTTACTTGCCCAATTATTTCATTCCTTAACACTTAGAAACTCTTCTAAACACTCTAATTCTCTCAAAATCTTTTAGGCAAGAAAAGCTAAGGTTTCAACTAGAGGATTAATTTAGGGCTTGTCTTGGTGACTCATTTCCATAATTATCTTGGTTTAAGGCATGTTCTATTCCCTCATTGTTAATTCTAACGAGAAGCATGGTTTTTATGAATGTTTTCATGACTTCATTGATTGTATGATTTTGGTTTTCAAATATGAATTGGGGATTTGATATTAAATGGTTGGTTATGGTTTTTCATGATTTTATTATTCTTTATCTGCATTAATGGTGGTTTTGAATAATTGGATTGCATGGGAATAGTTCAATGGTAATTGGAATTGGTTTTTGTTATATTATGCCCCTAATGTGTTTAACAAAATGCCTATAATAATGTTTTCATTGCATTAAGTACTTTTAATGGAACTCTTCCTTTTCTTAAAACTTGGTAAAGGAATTATGCATGGCTTAAATGGCTTGTAAAGTAATGGATAAATGGTTATGCTTTTCGGGTACATAGAATCCCCCAAGTGGTTTGATATGGTAAATGGAAGGGCATTGTAACACCCCAAAAATGGGTCACGAGACATCACACGATGCTTAGGGTCACAAGTGATCCCAAGCTAACCCTTCTATTGGCATACTTACAAGCAACTAAATAAAATACATAAATCTAAACAAAATCTGTGGAAACATAAAACTTCTCTGAACTCGATCAATACAAATCTGAGTTTACAACATTACAACTCTGCTTTTGACAACAAAACTGAAATAAAATACATTAACACTACTGACTGTCTATGAAGCCTCTACGAGTACTGACTATAGTAGCCGGGTTATGACTCCCATCTATACCAACTCAATACTACTGAATAAAGAAAATACAATACTTCTCGAACTATGTGACTGACTCAAGCCCTTGAATCAAAAGGACTCATCACCTACTGACTGAAAGCTGCGAATTGACTGAATATGGTATATACGCTACAACTTGTACCTACATTATGAGACAATGTAGCACATAGACATATATATGGATCAGTACATTGAGGATGTACTGAGCAAATGGGGGTGTATGCATTTACATAAACAATATCATTACTCTTTAAAAAATCATGCATGTTGACATAAATGACTCACATAGCTTGAATAAAAATCAAAAATATAAATCTCATAAATCGTGAATAATGAAACATGTAGTATAAATCTCGTGAGTCATTTCACTTGCTTCTAAAATCTGTATTTTCCTCTTATTCTCACAACTTGTAAGCTAGATGAAATCTAAAACTCATTCTGTATAGTAAACTCTTTAGCTCAATACTTTAAATCCGTAAGACTATTTCAAGAGTGGGGGACATCTTTGGGAGAGTGGAACTTCTTTGAAACTCAAGGACTTGGAGCTTTAGAAACTTCAAGACATGGGAAAAACTCTAGACTCTTATGAACTAGGGAGTTTCTTCTAACCGACATAAACCATGTGAGCTATATAGAGTCCAACGTCTTGCTCACGTTGGGGAGAGCTGTTCTACCCTTGCCATCGGAGTAGAACCTTTTACTTTTTAGTGATCACTAGCTTAACCTACTTGGGGTAAATCAAATCCTACAGTGGCTCATAGTTCTGGGGCATGAGACCTTAGAATCAAGCTCAACTCAGTGCTAAATACTACTTCTTTACTTAAGCTCAGAACTTTTAATAAAAATCCACCTTAAACAACTCAGAAATACACAATGGAAGCCAACTATGCTTCCCTTTACTTAAATTAAATGGTGTGGATTTTATTTCTTAGCTTAGGATTAAAATCAACTCTTTTCTTGAAACTTTGGTAGACTATCACCAATAAGCTTTAAAATTTTAATAGCATGGAGATATCAATACTTTTCTTGAAACACTTTAGAAAGTATCAACAATTCATCCTTGGACTTAAGGCATGTATATTCTTAAAGTATCACAATTTCACAATAAATCTTAATTCATGACACCAAGTTCAAACCCCACATACCTTGAATTAGAAGCTTTGGATGAACTCTCGCTTTTGGGACTCTATTCGTACTCTTGAATGGGGGTTCCTGAAGCCTTTAACTTGAGAACCTTGAATCTTGACTCAATTTAAAAAATCTATGGTAAACCCTTGAGATTCTTAGAAGAGGATTTGGATACTTAGGGTTTTTGGTTGAGGAAAATTTTGAGAAAATCTCATATAATGCTTGTAATGGCCCTAAATTCTGATATTTCTATGGTTTAAGAGGCTTGAAAAAGGTCCAAAGTGCCCTTTTTAACTTCTATATAGAGAGGGAAAAATTGAACTAGAAAACCAATTTTATGGGCCACCGTGACGCGCCACTATCGCAGTGGCTCACTGGAAATTGACAAATAGGAATCTGGGAGTTACCGCGACACAGAGCCATCAAGTTATCCCAATGGTTGGGACCTAGAACTCAGCACGATGCATCAGATCATACTAAGCCACTGGAAACTGACAATTGGGATATTACTCCTCTCTGTGACGGGCTAAGGGTCTGAATGATGGTGTTTTACGAATGGAACTTTAATTAGCCATAACTTCTTGCCCGGTTATCGGATTTGGGAGAATCTTATATCGTTGGAAAGCTAATTCAATTTTCCACACAATAAAAAGTCAAAATTATAAAAATTCTATATGATTTAAACACTACTCTTTTTAGAAGTCATTCCTCAATCTTATAGAGATGAAATTAGGTTTAAGGAAAGTTTGGGGTATTACAATAGCTCCCCTTTGGGAACATTCGTCCTTAAATGTGGCTAGCTAGGCTAAGAATACAGAGGAAAACTGAGGGTGCACAGCTGAAATAACTTGCTAAACTGATTCTACCGCATTCTAAACCTTGAGTACTTCTGTGAGTGCACGAACTTATAATAAGAATAACTATATTGCTGAATCTTTCATTAGGAAGGAGCTGAATAATGGAAGACTATTACCTTCGACTGAACTTGGCTTTACTTATCGTAAGGAGATGATTCATGCTGAGAGTTTAGAACTTTCTTGATATGCTCATGGTGCGATCATACTTATAGATTGTGAAGTGATAGTTTATGTAGGCATAAATCATGTGAAAACAAGGCTAAAATTACACAATGGGTATTACACTGTCTGAGCTGGAACACTTGGAAAACGAAGATCGTTCAGTGAATACTTACGCACTGAATCATGACTAGATATCCAAATTCTAAAACTGATTCCTGATATATATACTGAGCTGAATTCACAAATTTTCATGGGTGCGAACAACTATCTACTGGAATGACCGTACTTATGAAACTTCAGGTAGTAAGACCAGACTAGTTCGGAAAATAGAAAACCAAATAAATCTATCCATCTGATTGCTAAACTGGACTGCTGGCTATCCAAACTGAATCATACTAGATACTCATACTCAAGTGGAGGATTTCATAAACACCCTCCTAGGGAGTTCTAACGATATGAGGGAACAAGGAACTTTGGGCATGATCTGAAAAAGGCATCTGAATAAGAGATTACAATATTTCTATGACTCTAAGCTTGAAACATAGACCCCTTTGAATCATAGACTGGAATAGAATTTATGGGCCTTAGGAAACGTAACACCTTACTAGCAAGCTTAGACATACTTCTAAAATATTCTCTCAACTATTCCTTTTCCTTAAAGACCATACTCATTGATTCATCTTCTAATTCTCACATGGTCGTGATATTTCTATCTACTCATGTTCTAAGCTGAACTAAATTTCCTCACCATTTTCAAGCCTAACCCACAATCACAGGATACACCACATAACACTATAATATTAGTCTGAACTGTAATTCAACATACCATACACTTCATAACTTCTCATATTATGCAAAATTCTCATTACCACTCTAACAACCACATTCAACCTCGTACTAGACATTTACTAACTTTTAGTGCATTTATCCATATATATATAAACATGATGTTCAAGCCTACTTCTATAACCACATACACTTCAAAACACACTCTCATAAAACACCCTTGTCACAACCTACAAACCTCTATCAAGAACAACTTCCATGCACCACTCTTAAGTGACATACATAACATATTCTGAACTGACCAGGTCATATACAGAAACTTCACTTAATATTTCTTTAGACTCATAGAATTAAATAAAGCAAGCATACGACCATTTTCCCCAACATGACATATTTACTCTCTCCTATCTACACAACTGCTCATCATCACTATTTTTGACCTAAGGGAAAGGACACTGAAAGGTTAGAACACGAGGACCTATAGCATGAAGGGATACCATGCGTAACTTAGGCACTCATCTGAGGCTTGAGGAATAGAGAATTTAACATCATAAACTTATCGAAGAGGACTAACCCGAGGATATGCATGATATAACTTTGAATTTCACTGCTCATTAAAAGTATTGATTGAGAACTTGAACTGAACATACCGTAAAGCTTGAGTACATAAGTCATGAGCTGCATGACCCAGATTTGGAGTTCATAACCTATTGAATGTGATTCCAACTATTGAAAGAACTGGAACTCCTCCTTTTGGGAACTAAGAGAGTACATAATTCTCTATCATATGCATGAACCTGAATTAAGATCATAGAACTAACACGTAAGGCATGAGTAGGTATTGGGACAACTAAAAATACTGAAATAAGATTGGTTCAAGCACCAATGTTTCTCATAACTATTCTACAACTTACTGGTACAGCTACTAGAATCTCAAAGCTTGACTTGGTTACTCATTCTATCATCTCCCCCTTAGCTTTAAGCCATCACTCTAAGTCTATGAACCACTATATTAACTCTAACCTTAACTGCACTCACTTTGCTCTAGAGTCTGGGATGTAATTAATACACAGGAAACCAAACTTACCCTGAAGGACTATATCTTCACGTATATCACCTAAAGCTAATACTTCTTTCTAAGATTTGACTCTTATACTTCTGTGACCCTAAAAGTCATCATATAACAACTTAAACACTCACCAACTTAGATTTTAAACACTTGACACAGATATCATCATCCGTTAATAAACCACGCTACTCCCTTCATACTCTGCTAACATCACATACTATCACATCTCTAAAATTACATTTTCTCTAAACTGTAGGAATCAAAATCATACCAACAAAGCTCAATACTATGAATCAAAACTCCTTAACTTAGATATTAAGAATAACATATACTATATAACTAGTCTCCTTCCTCTTAGCAACTCAACGATACTACTAACCACACAACACTTGATAAATTTCAAAAATAGCAGAGCCCTATATTACCTTGGGCACACCTCAACAGCATACTTACAAAATCATACTTATTCACGAATAGCTTAACTCAAACACTTGCATCCATTGTTCAAGCCTATTAGATCACTTCCTTATAACTAGTACCATTAACTAAGAAATTGTCATATCCTCCTTTATGACCACTAATCATTCAATCTTAATGTATAGCGCTCAATATGATTTACAACCCCATCTCACACACAATTCTCGCTTGGAAACTATAAAACAAAACATCAAGAAACACTAGCCCACTCAAACCTCATAAAAACAATAATCGATCATAATCATATGGCCTATCTTAATCACAATCCATTAACACATCCTCCGTCCACACATCATTGCTATATACCTATCTATACACCTAAATTTTTTTCACAGCTCTATAGTTTTCAACTAAGCTCCTTCTTGCAATCTCAGGGAACCCTAAATTAACAACGCTCATCCACCAAGTTCTTTCATCAATAACCTATACTTTTCTATAACAACAAACTCTGTCAAAAACTCTTTTCATACTTCAAGCAAACAACAATTCACCTCAACTAATAACTCATTCTCTACCGTCTACTAAACTAACACACAAGGACATATAACTTCATTACCAACTCAATCATATGCAAAAAGATTCGTCTATACATATATTCAATAAATCGCACTTACCACCCTTCTTTTCAAATACACCTTTAAGCCCCTAGTTCCAACCAACACAAGAACAATAAGGTAAATAATAAGTTGTTAGTGAATCGAAATAGACCTCACATGGCTTAACTAGACTTTTATTTTTATGTTTTGAATAAGAAAATAAGATGAATAGCAAGGCAAATATGCTAGTAAATCGAAAGATCCCCACATGGCTTCACTAGACTTTTAGTTTCAACAACACAATGATAACAAGATTATAAGAGATAGAAACTTGGCACATAATATTCAATGATCTAAGAATACACATCTTACTCTGTCTTAACTGAATGACTCTTAAGAATGAGGGCATAACTTTAAACTTGTGGGGCTTATAACACACTAGAAGGCCCCTCTCAAGCCATTTTGTGAGACTTCTAAAACTTCTTTCTAGCAAGTCTGAGAGCATTATCAAGGAAAAAAATTAGAACTTGCCGATCATGTTACCTTAAGAATATTACATAGACAGAGAAGTATAGATTATCGTTGGAAACTAAGGAGGAATCTAAAAGTACATCTGACTTGGGCTTAGTGCATGATTTTTATGAACATGAATAAAGCTCTTCAAACTTTGGAATTTAAAAGAATTGATGGGATACTTTCTAGTTCGCTTAAAATTCCATAACTATCTATGGAGACTGTCTGAGAAAGCTTTATCAGTAAAGACTTAAGCTTGACTATTTTTGATACCTTGAAAATAAGGCAAAAATGGTCTGAATAGAGTAAGATGAAAATCTGTATAAGTTTCTTATAGAACCTTTATATAGCAAGAGCTGAGACCTTAAAGAATGGAAATATTTTCTAAATGCCTCGTAGCCTCTCAAAGAAAAGTACAGACGTCTCTGTACCATTCTGCAAAACTCTACAAGACACAAATTCACAGACTCCCTAGGACACTTGAACTCTGTGCTTTAATACCAAGTTTGTAACGCCCCGAAAATGGGTACCGAGACGACACACAGGGCTTAGGGTCACAACTGATCCAAAGCTAACCCTTCTATTGGCATACTTACAAGCAACTAAATAAAATACATAAATCTAAACAAAATCTGTGGAAACATAAAACTTCTCTGAACTCGATCAATACAAATTTGAATTAATACAAGATTACAACTCTGCTTTTGATAATAAAACTAAAATAAAATACATTAACACTACTGAATGTCTATGAAGCCTCTACTAGTACTGACTATAGGTAGTCGGGTCATGACTTCCAACCATCCCAACTCAATACGACTGAATAAAGAAAATACAATATTCTCGAACTGTATGACTGACTTAAAAGTGTGAATCAAAAGGACTCATCACCTACTGACTGGAAGCTGCAAACTGACTGAATATGGTATATACGCTACAACTTGTACCTACATTATTAGACAATGTAGTACATAGACATATATGTGGATTAAAACTTTGAGAATGTACTGAGTATATGGGGGTGTATGTATTTACATAAACAATATCATTACTCTTTATAAAATCATACATGCTGACATAAATAACTCACATAGCTTGAATAAAAAATAAAATATAAATCTCATAAATCATGAATAATGAAACATGCAGTATAAATCTCGTGACTCATTTCACTTGCTTCTAAAATCTGTATTCTCCTCTTATTCTCATAACTTGTAAGCTAGATGAAATTTGAAACTCATTCTGTAAAGTAAACTCTTTAGCTCAATACTTTAAATCCATAAAACTATTTCAAGAGTAGGGTATATCTTTGGGAAAATGAAACTTCTTTGAAACTCAAGGACTTAGAACTTTACAAACTTCAGGACATGGGAAAAAATCTAGACTCTTATGAACTTGGGAGTTTCTTCTAACCGACATAAACCATATGAGCTACATGGAGTCCAACGTATTTCCCACATTGGGGAGGGTTGTTCTATCCTTTCCATCAGAGTAGAACCTTTTAATTTTTAGTGATCACTAGCTTAACCCACCTGGGTTAAATCAAATCCTATGGTAGCTCGTAGTTTTGGGGCATGAGACCTTTAAATCAAGCCCAACTCAATGCTAAATACTACTCGCTTACTTAAGCTCAGAACTTTTAAGAAAAGTCCACCTTAAACAACTCAGAAATATACAATGGAAGCCAACTATGCTTCCCTTTAGCTTAAATCAAATGGTGTGAATTTTCTTTCTTAGCTTAGGATTAAAATCAACTCTTTTCTTGAAACTTTGGTAGACTATCACCAATAAGTTTTAAAACTTTAATACCATGGAAATATTAATACACTTCTTGAAACACTTTAGAAAGTATTAACAATTCATCCTTGGGCTTAAGGCATGTATATTATTAAAGAATCATAATTTCACAATAAAGCTTAATTCATGACACCAATCTCAGAAACACTTGAAGATATCACATCAATATAGAAATTTGCAATTTATAGCATGAATTATAAATTCAAATCATAAATGAGCAAAATAATCATGCGATTCAAAACTTGAACAACTTATCAATTTATTTTCTCAAAATAATATAATTTTAGTATAGGCCAACTTGTAAAAACATGAAATTCATTTGTAAAAATCAAATCTTTGGGCACAAGAATGAAAGAAGTGTTCCTGTTCAAACCCCACATACCTTGAATTAGAAGCTTTAGATGAACTCTCACTTTTAGGACTCTATTCGTACTCTTGAATGAGGGTTCTTGAATCCTTTGACTTGACAACCTAGAATCTTGACTCAGTTTAGAAAATCAATGGTGAACCCTTGAGATTCTTAGAAGACGATTTGGATACTTAGGGTTTTTGGTTGAGGGAAATTTTGAGAAAATCTCATATGATGCTTATAGTGGCCCTAAATTCTAATGTTTGTATAGTTTAAGAGGCTTGGAAAAAGTTTAAAGTGCCCTTTTTAACTTCTGTACGAAGCTAGAAAAATTAAACTGGAAACCCAATTCTATGGTCCACCGCGATGTGCCACTATCACGGTGGCTCACTAGAAATTAATAAATAGGAATTTGGGAGTCACCGCGATATGGAGCCATCTCATTGTCCCACTGGTTGGGACCTGGAACTTTAGCGCGATACATCACAATTGTGCTAGGCCGTTAGAAACTGACAATTGGGATATTACACCTCTCCGCAATGCGCTAAGGTTCTGAATAACAGTGTTTTACGACTGAAACTTCAATTAGCCATAACTTCTTACCCGATTATCAAATTTGGGTGAATCTTATATTATTGGAAAGATAATTTAATTACCCATACAATAAAAAATTAAAATTAGGAAAATTCTATATGATTTAGACATTACTCACTTTAGAAATCATTCCTCAATCTTATAGAGATGAAATTAGGCATAAGAAAAGTTTGGGGTATTACAAGCACTTGGAAGTCCTCTTAAACCAATATATGGTTGGCTATGGATAGTACTTGCAAGTATGGCCGGTATGACAATACCACCGCTAAATGGCCTTGGTTAATAAATGGTAAATGTATTGATTAGTTTCTTGGTAATGGTTTTAATTAGGCAATAATGGCAGTATATATAGCAAAGTTATAGAAGGTGGAGGTTCTGGATGGACCAAAATTGGAAACTCATATTTATTGCTGTGAGATTGGTCTTGGTGACTGTGTGCATGATGTCATACTATATTTTAGGCAATGTAGTAGTCATCCCAGGTTTTTATCCCTAGTCATGCAGCTTCATGCATGGAGCCCTTTCAGTAGGGGGAGCTGAACCCATATATCCCGTGGGTGGTTTAGGACGGCAAAGCTACACAGCCCAGGTAAAGGTTTTAAAGGTGTGGTAAACCCGAACCCCTTTCTCGGCATGGTTATATATATATATATATGTATGGTTCTGTGTGCATATGGATGGTGTTACTTTGTTTTATAAATGGTATTATTTTATCCTTATCCTAAGATCATGCTAGAGTTCACCCGCTAACCCATCTAATGGCAGTTGTATACCCACGCTATGTAGGAACTGACCATTCTACTCCTCCTACATAGTGATTGACTCGGGGATCAGCATTTGTATTAAAGTGGTAAGCTTCCATCCTTTTGAAAATCTCCATGTCATGTTATGGATATTTCTAAATACTTAATTTTATTTTGGATATTGGTTGGACCATGGTTAGGGGCATATCCCTATTGGATTTTATTACTCTTTTGGTTAGAGGCTTTATGGTACTACTATGGGTTGAAATGGGCGGGATCGTCATTAGTGTCGTCCTTGGCATTAGAATAAGCTAAAGAAAAGACATCATTGGACGATATTGTTGGTTGTTCCATCGTATTTTATTTTGGATTAATTATACTACGTTTTGGGACATATTTGGTTATAGGTTAGTTTATGGCCATTATTTTGGTATTAGTTTAGTAAGGTTGGATTGTTGGTATGGGATGGTTGGACTTGGCCGGGTCGGTCATGGTTGTGATCCTATACTAGAGTCTTCATGTAAGATGTTACACCATCTTGTTACATGCTCAAAATTCATCTAACTCAGGGAAGGTGAATGGAGGTTGGGTTGGATAACGGGGGTGGTCTTTGATCCTAGTCAGATTCGAGATGCCCATTACGACAAGGCCTCCAGTTAGGTCACGTCAAGTTGGTATTAGAGCCTAGGTTCATGGTCAATTAGGAGTCCATAAAGCCGAGTCAAGTAGAGTCTCTTTTAAGGGTGTATATCGTTCCATACTCATAAGGGAGAGGCTACAAGGCATTTGGGAATGTTTCACTTTCTTGGTAATCAATTTTCAAGCTTGGAGTCTCAGTTCTGGAATCTTCTATAATCCTATTTTTTTCATCTTTTAAATCATGCCTCATAGATCTAGAACACAAGGAAATTTATTTATCCTATCTAGGGGTAATGTTGAAGGGGTACATCCTACTTTTGGGTTCATCTTTGATCTCATGGTCCGATCCCCGATAGTTCTAAATTTCCATCGATTGCTACTAGTCCTTCTTAAGTCGAGGTGACTAATGCAGAATTTCATCAATTTATTCATGTTATTGCTCAGATGGTCGATGCTCAGGATGAGAAGGGTGCAATTGGTGCTTTTTTTGCTGACACCACAAGGGTTGGCCAATTTATAAAGATGGGTATTTTCATTTTTTTCTTGAGTGAAGGTGGAGGGGTATCCACAAGGCTTCTTGATAAAATGTATAAGATATTTTGAGTGATGCAGGCTACTAATGCAAAAGGGATAAACTTTGCATCTTATTAGCTCAAAGATGTTACATATCAATGGTATGAAGAGTGGGACAAGGATAGGGGTGATGTGGAAGAATTGGTCTTATAGGATACTTTCTCTAAGGCCTTCTTAGATTATTTCTTTCCCCAAGAGCTGAGGAAAGCAAAGACGGAGGAGTTTGTGAACCTCAAGTAAGGGAGAATGAATGTTAAGGATTATGCCTTAAAGTTTCACCAATTTCCAAGGTATGCTCCTGATTTAGTTGCTGACATATGGGCAAAAATAAGGAAGTTCACTTCTGGGTTGAATCGGGATCTAATTTTAGAGAGCAGGACTACCTTGCTGATTAAAAATATGAACATATTTAGGTTAACTATTCATATGCAGCAAGTGAAGGATGAAAAGAGAAAAAAGGCAAAGTTTAGGGATAAATAGGGTAAAAGGAGCATATTTTCTGACCAAGGAGGTGCTCAGTCTTAGGGTGGTTAAGATGGTGGAAAATGGAAGAAAAATAAGTAGGGGAGTTCTGGTTCCTACACTTCTACTAATGCTTCTTACCAGGTGGGAAATAGGCGTCATCAAGGTGGTTATAATTTTCAGTTACAGGGTGCCCAATCTCAGGCAAGTGAAGGTCGGTCAATTTCTTTATGCCCCTCTTGTTGGTTTTGTGGTCGTCCTCATTGGGGTTATTGCGATGAAGAAAGGTATAAATGCTTTAAGTGTTGCCAGATAGGCCATCAGCTCAGGGATTGTTCGATTAATAAGGTTGTTACAGGAGCGAATAAGATTCTTATGGCTTTATCTTCTACTCCTACACCTGTTTTTAGTGTTGGTCAGAATATATTATATGCTTTGGTACCCCAAAGGAATTTGAGGCATCACCTAATATCATTATTGGTACGTTACAACTTTTCTCTCATGACATATATTATTTACTTGATTTGGAGTCCACTCTCTCCTATATGACTCCTTATATGGCTGTATCTTTTGATTTCAATACAAAAGTTATTTTGGATCCTTTTTTTATTTCTACCCCGGTAGGTGACTTGATTATTGCTAAGAAAGTCTATGGGGGGTCTGGTATATGTTGGTGGCAAGTAGACCTTGGTGGATCTGTATGAGATAGGTGGGGGATTTTGATGTCATTCTGGGGATGGATTGGTTACACTCTTGCTACACATCCTTGAATTGTTGGACCCACAGGGTTATCTTTAGGTTCCCTAGTGACACGGTTATAGAATAGGAGGTAGTTATTTAGCTCTTTCTTTCCATTCAGTTCCATTATGGTGCACCGATGTGTTTCGTGCGCAAGAAGAATGGTTTTCCTCGGATGTGAATTGACTATAGGTAGTTGAACAAGGTGGTGGTCAAGAACAAGTATCCTTTTTTAAGGATAGATAATCTGTTTGATCAATTTCAAGGTGCCAAGTTCTTTTCTAAGATAGATCTTTGGTCTGGGTACCATCAGCTTAAGATTAAGGAGGTGGATATCCCAAAGATGACTTTTCGCACTCGGTATGGGCACTTTGAGTTTTTGGTAATGTCATTTGGGTTGACTAATACTCCAGCAGCATTTATGGATCTTATGAATAGGGGTTTTCATCGATATTTAGATCTTTTCATTATTGTGTTTATTGATGACATTCTGTTTTATTCTAAGACTGGGGTGGATCATGCTAATCACCTTCGTGTGGTGTTGTAAACCTTAAAGAAATAATAGTTGTATGCCAAGTTCTCTAAATATGAGTTTTGGTTGAACGTTGTAACTTTCTTAGGTCATATTATTACTAGTGAAGTGATCATTGTGGATCTACAAAAGGTTGTTGTAGTGAAGAGGTGGCCTAGACCCACTACTCTATCAAATATTTAGAACTTCTTGGGTTTAACCAGGTATTATAGGCGGTTTGTGGAAAGCTTTTTATCAATAGCTGCTCCTTTGACTAAGTTGACTCAGTAGAAGGTCAAGTTTTATTAGTCAGATTCTTGTGAAGGGAATTTCAAGATTTTAAAGGATAAGTTAACTTCGGCTCTAATTCTAACTTTACCTGAAGGCAATGATGGGTTCATGGTTTATTATGATGCATCTCAGGTAGGGCTTGGTTGTGTGTTGATACAGCATAGGAAGGTGATTGCCTATTCTTCCAGGAAATTGAAAGTGCATGAGAGGAATTATCCTACTCATAATTTGGATTTGTTGGCGGTTGTGTTTGCTCTGAAAATATGGAGGCATTATTTGAATGGTGTTCACGTGGATATCTTTTCTGATCATAAGAGTCTACAGTATATGTTCACTCAGAAGAAGCATAATCTTAAGTATAGGATATGGCTTGATCTTCTCAAGGACTAGGATATGAATCTTCACTACTACCCAGGTAAAGCTAAAGTGGATGTTGATACTTTTAGCAGGTTATCCATAGGGAGTGTGGCTCATGTGGAGGAAGGAAAGCGAGAATTAGTGAAAGACATTCACCGCTTGTCTAATCTTTAAGTTCGTCTCTTGGACTCCAAGGATGGTGGTGTGATAGTGCAAAAAGTGGTTCGATCATCTCTTGGTACAGAGATTAAGGAGAAACAAGTGATAGATCCCATCTTGATAAAAATCAAGGGTGACGTTGGTGGGCAATAGGTAATGGTTTTTGAGATAACTGGTGATGGTACTTTATGGTGCCAAGGGAGTTTGTGTGTTCTTGATGAAGGATTTTAACTGAGGCACATGAATTGTGCTATGTTGTTTATCTCGGTTCAACTAAGATATTTTATGATCTCAAAGAGATCTATTGGTGGAATGGCATAAAGAGGGATATGGCTGATTTTATGGACAAGCACATGGTGTGTCAATAGGTTAAGTTTGAGCACATGAGGCTAGGAGGGTTGAAGCAAGGAATTGATTTGCCTAAGTTGAAATGGGAAGTGATCAAAATGAACTTTGTTATCGGTCTTTCTCGATCTCGGAATCAATATGATTTGATTTGGGTCATCGTGGATAGGATAACTAAATCTGCCCACTTTTTGCCAGTGTGAACACCTTCTTGTTAGAGGATTATGTAAAGCTGTATCTTTAGGAATTGTGAAGTTGCATGGGATGCCTATTTCAATTATTTCTGATCGTGGCACGCAATTTACATCTCACTTTTGGTGATCTTTTCAAAAAGGGTTGGGGACTAAGGTTAGTCTGAGTACTGCTTTCCACCCGAAGATGGATGGACAAATAGAGAGAACTATTCAGACATTAGAGGATATGCTTCAGGATTATGTGATTGATTATGGTGGAAATTGGGTTGAGCATCTACCTTTGGTGGAGTTTGCTTAAAACAATAGCTATCATTCTAGTATTGGTATTGCCCCTTTTGAGGCATTGTATGGTAGGAGGTGTAGGTCTCCTATTGGTTGTTTTGAGCTTGGTGAGGCTGATATATTTGGTCCCAACTTGGTTTACTAGGCAATAGAAAAGGTGAAGGTGATTCGGGAGAGGCTTAAGGCTACCCAAAGTCTCCAAAAGTCCTATGCGGATGTTAGGCGTAGAGACTTGGATTTTGAGGTTGCGGATAAGGTTTTCCTTAAGGTATTTCCCATGAAGGGAGTAGTGCGGTTTGGTAAGATGGAGAAGCTCAGTCCCCAATATGTTTTTCCTTATAAGGTTTTACGGGGAGTTGGTAATGTTGCTTATGAGCTGGAGTTTCCTTCTAGCTTGAGCTTGGTTCATCCGGTCTTACATGTTTCCTTGTTGAGAAAGTGCATTAGTGATCCCTCCTAGGTTGTTCCTTTAGAAAGATTGGGTCTCACGGATTCTCTATCTTATGAGGAAATCCCAATTGTAAATCTTGGATAGGTATTTTCATCGGTTACGTACCAAGGATATGGCTTTAGTTAAGGTTCTTTGGTAGAATCATAAGGTGTAAAATGCTACATGGGAAGCGGGAGAGGACATGAAGTCCAAATATCCACATTTGTTTTCTGCTCCTGGGATTCGTGCAGAAGGTATGTGTCTTCAACACATCTTTATTTTTAGAATTTGTTAAAGGAAAGATTAATATCCTTTCCTCTTTGTTTTCAAACTTCGTTATAGATCGGAAATATATTTGATAATGCAAATGACTCGTACGTGTGGTTACCCCTACCTTGTCTGTCATTCAGGGACGAATGTTCCTAGTGGGGGAGACTTAAACTCCCTGGTTTCTGGACCTTAGAAAATTTCTTGGAATTCGGGTCTCTGGACCTAATATGACTCATGGGTACAATTCGTATATTGGGGTACAGATGGTAAGGTCCTGTTGTATGTTGACCAGTGTTGGTTGGTGGGATGGATTTTGGTTATTGGAATGGATACGACTTAGGGATACGAGTCATATTGGTGGATACGGATCATTCAGTTCCCCAAATTAATCTTAGATAGGTTGGATATAAGTACGAGTGGATCACCATGAGCCGTAAGCTAGGGTATGAGTTGTACCCAGGACTCGTATGGTAGACAGTGTCTAAATCTTCCTTGGGTTTAATCTGCAAGAGGTACGGATGAAGGGTAGGGATCGTATGCTTTGGATACGACTTGGTTGGATGAGTAGTATGTTCGACAGTTTTGGATCTAAAGGTTAAGGCTTGGATATAAGTGGAGGGTACCAATCGTATTGAAGGGTACGACTTGTGAGGGTCAGTCGTACCCCTGAGACGGGATTTTGTGCAACTTAAGTAGGGGTATTATTGATATTTCTCCACTTATCCTAATAAGGTCCTATGACTTCTAACCTACTTGGGAGGTTATTTTCCCTATTATTCTATTTATTGATGTTGCGCCCAAGCGCACACACAAGTGGTGTGACCTCACAAGTAGTAAAGTGGCCCTTTTACAAGCCAAGTATCCATCCCATAGGGACTAGTGTTAAGTAGCTATCAAATTTTAGTTCAACTATTAAGATGAAATTGGTGCAAATATAACCAAAAGAGTTTTGCAGGTTATAAACTAAAAGTCAAGTAAATAGTGCGTAAAGCAAAGACTTGAGACAATCAACGGATGAAAGACAAGGGTTAAGTCACTTCGAACAATCATACTACGCTATTGAACTTCATTCTTTAGGCTTCTTAGCTTGGTTATTGATTCGTAGGGTTTATCCCATGATCGTGGTTTTCCGACCACTAATCATCTACCTAACTTGAATATTAAAACTACATCGTTGCGCAGGTATGTAATAATACAATTAAGTGGTTAGAGCTATCATCCTACATGTGAACTAATAAAGGCTTCTAGTTATATCCTTATCCTAGATGCTAATTCAAATTCCTTATTTTATAAAAGAATAAGAACTTTACTCTATTCATCCCCATGTTCTGTCTTCCTATTCCCCCTCCCGAGATCACAAGGTTGATAATATATATATTATAAGGGTTGAGAATCCTCAAAATAGTTAAAATAAGAATGAACAAACAACCAAATATGATAAGCAATCCAAACAAACTTAATTCAAAGTGAAAGTAACACGTTCTTGGACTTAACCCCGAAAAGGGGGTGTTTAGCCACTAATCGACATAACCATAATCCAAATACTTGAATACATGATTTAATCTATTAAAAAGCTAAAAAAAACAATAATAAAACCTAATTTTCGTGTGCAGCAGCCTCCTCAAGATCCCAAAGACGTCCAAAAGTTTCCAAAATATGTTACAAAGTGTTCTATTTATAGGTGAGGACTTAAGCCGTGTCTGAGATAAGTTACGTATCGAGTTGGTGGCTGACCATGGAAAAATACAAGAAACAAATTTTTTATTACCATGGATATATCATCATAGGGAGTTTGTTAGTCCACGGGGATAGGTGTGCGACGCGGCCAATTCGCGTAGGCTTACTGGAAATTGCCTTTGACGCCAACACTAAGTCTTTTGTATTGTCTTCCATCCCACACATTTTGGTATTGTTTTCCTTTGGTTAATAGATTGTATTTGATAAATATATCACAATAATCAACTCAAAAATCATCCTACATCATCATACACTACAGATTACAGATCAAAACAACACAATATCAGGAACGATGAACTAGAAACACGAGCTAAGACTAGGCTTGCCCATGTTAATCTTTACTTTGTGTTTTGACTCTTGACTTGATTAAAGTGAACTTTGAACATTATAAACAAGTTTATCCATAAATAATTACACAGTAAAAACCTTAGGAACTCAATTAACACATTGGAATCCATCTTGATAGACTAGAACAACACCTAGCTCAAGCTAGTAAAACACGTTTTCTCGTCTAGACTCTAAATGATCCATTAAAACCCAAACTTGATTGAAAACCCCTTTTAACATTGCATACACATACTTGGAAATTTATAAGCTTATTTATATAATTATTAACACATAAAGCTCATGAATTGTCCTCAAAGCAAGGCTAAATAAGCTAGGATAGCAACACTAAAGTGCATAAATACACGTAACATCACTATCCCACACTTAAAACCTTGTTCATCCCCGAACAACTCTTTAATCTAAGCATAATAAGTTTAGGAGACTCTAAACTTCTAATACATGCAAGAAACTCAAGCTAGTACTACAATGACTACATAGAATTCTAAGTTTTTACACTAGGCATGTTATGTACACAATTGAAACCCCAAGAACACTACCCCAAAACAATCTAGCCTCAAGAATTTACTCACCAAGTTGGTAAACTCATACATATTGTTCAATTAAATACATCATACAATTCACCCAACTATCATTAAACATATGTCATCACAACTAGAGAGTTACTCAAAATTACTCAAATAAATACAATTTATAACACAATGGGTACAAGAATCAATTTACGCTCACTTCGCAAGGAATTCACAAGTTACACATAATGAACCATAGACATGCCTTAGTGTAGTACTCTACTAATATCAGAATGTTAAGCTTTGGGATCAAATGGGTCTTTAATGGTTGTAAAGTAGGATGAGGGACAGGTAGGAACTATTCTAGCCAGTAATAGTGGCTATCTTCCCTAAGCGCTTTAATACATCATATTATACAATTAAGATTCATCTTTAACAACCAACTCTCACCTCTACGACCTTCACACACCTTTTGTTTCACCCTATCTCATTAAGATCATTCACTTACAATATGGAGAAAGTGTTTTCTACTAATTCATGATTCAATTTTTTAGCACAAATTTTCTTTTCACTCCCAACCACAACACATCAAATTTTCACACCAATAATCACTACTTTGGGACTTCACTTTCACCTTTTCTCCTCTTATCTTTTCCCATACTCCTTACTCAATTAATTTTACACTAAAGCACTTAGGAGCATTAAATCAAATTAAGGTCCATTAAAGAAAGGATTAGGCTACATCTAAGGCTACCAAAGAAAAATCTAAAGGCTCAATAGGGAAAACTAGGATTGTGCACAAGGGTAGTGAAAATAAGGTATTCACATGGCTATCAAAGAAATGCCTATATCATCTTCTAAACCCGCACTCTTTATCACTTTGCATACACACCAGGCATGTTCTGGATATCATATGTAAAAAGGAATACACAATAACCTCACATCACATATGGAACATGCTCAACTCAAGTGGGATCATCATAGACTCTTAACCAAACAATCACATAAATTCAATATTAATCCAACAACTACAAGAGTCATAATCATGAGCCTATGAGTCTAAAACTAGCAATTTACACAATCAACATGTTTTTTACCATCAAAACACTTGCATCAAGTAATCAACTATAGAACCAATAAGAACATCTCATACAAAAAAATAAATAAATTTAAAACTACTCCTAAAAATGGGAATTTCCCCACCCCACACTTAAAATTCTACTTTGTCCCCAAAGTATATTTTAAAAGGTAGAGATAGAAATACTCCCTGAGGCCTTTAGGCCTAGATAGTAGTATCTTTATCAATCAAGAGAGTTCAGGGACCCCACACTTAGTCTTCGCCATGCTCCTTAGCTCAAGTTCTCTAGTACTTAGACTTTCCATCGATCTGTGACACAATAAAAACACAAACTAGTGAAGTAAAAACTAAAATACTAAAAATAAAACCTACCTTAACTTGGGTTGCCTCCTAAGAAGGGCCTGATTTAGTGTAAAAGCACGACCCAATCTCTGAATCAACCATTTTCCTTTATCATCTTTCTCACACTAGGACACCATCTTCTTATTCATTTCTGACCTTATGAGAACTCTCAAGGTCAATAGTTTTCTCTACAATCACTTTCTTAGGCTCATTAATTTGCATTATGTCAGGCTGAGGTATTAGTGGTCTGGGCTGATCAATGAGAAAGTCCAAAGAGGTTTTTTGTGGAATAGACTCCACCACCCCATACTTATCCCCTTAAATCATTATAATCATGCATAAATCCTTGTAGCAGAAAAGTGTCTTGAGCTATTTGTACACTTTGAAAACCATCTCTTCATCATCCAACCTCATTATGAGTGTCCCCTTTCTCACATCAATCAACACTCCTCCCACCGCTAAAAATAGACGTCTAAAGATGATTGGTACTCTTTTGTTTGCCTGAAAATCTAAAATAATAAAGTCAGTAGGAATAATAAACTTACCAACCTTGATGAGAACATCCTCTATGGTTCCTTCGGGAAGAGCTAGAGTTTGGTCTGCGAAATAGAGTATCACAAAGCTGGATCTTAAATTCCTCGGGCCTAAGGTGTTGAACAAGGAGAGGGGTATCAAATTAACACTTGCCCCCAAATCACTTAGTGAATGGATCACCTCGCTGCTTTTAATTTAAATGGGGAGAGTTAAAATCCTAGGGTCTTTGAGTTTTTGTGCCATCTTATGCATCACTACAGAACTACACTCCTCAGTGAGTGCAACTATAACAATATCCTGCAGCTTAACTTTATTAATGACCACATTCCTCAAGTACTTAGCATACTTATACATTCCCTGCAAAACATCTAAAAGAAGTAAGTTAATGTACAACTCTCTGAACGTGTCAAAAAACTTCTTAAAGCTTGCATTCTCTTTTGCCTTTATATGCTTCTGTGAAAAAGGTAGTGGTGGGATATTTTTCACCTCTTCAGTAACTTTTTTTTTCGAGTACTCAGACTTTCTCAAATTTTCAGCGACTTGGTCAGATACCAGTGGGGGAATCTCTTCTGTATTTACCTCCTTCATTTTCTTTGGAGGTCCTTTATTAATCTCTTTACCATTCCTTAAAATGATTGTCATTACTTGTTCAGGATTTTTGGTATTACTTGGCAAACCACCTTGAGGCCTGGTATTCAGTGCTTTCGCAAACTGACCAATTTGTAACTCCAAGTTGTAGTTGCTTGCTGGCTCTTTATATTTCTTGCCAATTGTGCTTGAGTAGCCATAATTTGTTTCAGCATTTCATCCATGTTGTTGTTCTGGGTTATGGCCTGATTATTCTAAACTTGTTATTGCTGAAACTGTTGTTGTTGATTACTATATAATGGATTCAGTGGCTGAGTCTACCACTTTTGATTATAGGCGTTCCTACAATTCGGACTTCAAACCTTGCCCACAAACATATGGACTCGAGATTTGCAGCACACATAGCCGCTGAATACCCACTGTTACCACAAACCTCGCACCAACCTACAATTTATTGAATCGCATTAACTGTGGTTGCAGGCTATGTAACCCCAACTCCATGTTACTTATCTAATTTTGCAGTGTAGAAATATGGGTGAATATAGCAGTAAATTGATCTACCTCCAACATACCTGCAACCTTCTTTGTAGCATTTCTTGTGTCTGAATACCACTCAGGATTCCCTTGTGCAATCTAGTTCAATAAAGTATAAAGCTCGTCATATGTTAACTCTAAATCTTGACCATTACCAGCTGAATCTAGCAAAATTTTTGTGTAATGGTTAAGTTCCTTAACAAAAGTGTGAGCTAATACCTTATTGGACTGCTGATGATGAAAATAATCCCAAAAAAGTGCTTTGAACTGCTCCCAAGCATGATATAAATTCTCATCGAGCTTCTTTTTGAAGCACACAATCTTACTGTGCAGTCTTGCAGTCTTACCGGATGGAAAGAATCAGATGAGGAATTTCCAAGCTAAGTTATCCCAGGTTGTGATTAAATTTGTCGGCTCAGCGTTCAATAAGTTTTTTGCTTCCCACAATAATGAAAAGGAGAATAGTGTCAGCCTTACATAGTCAGTTAACACGCCCATCAGGATGAATGTGTCACTGATATCCAAAAAGTTATGCAGATGGACTTGTGGATCTTTATGTGAAAGACCGATAAATTATCCACTGCTGATCAAAAGTTACAACATATTTTGTTTCAACTCAAAGTTATCTCCAACAGTCGGTTTCTAAAAAGGGGAGGTCAAATTTATCAAAAATAGGATTGCCAATTCATGATTGATGGTATAATTAATCAGGTTCGGTGTTTGGTTCGACCGATTCCCTATCCCGTGCCAGCCTACTAATTTGTCAACCTATTTTCTACAAATTCAATACCAAAGAACAAGAGTAAAGGGCCAAATAAATCTAAAAAGTAAAACTAAAACAGAAATAGTTGCCAATTTACAAGTCCCCGGCAACGACGCCAAAAACTTATTGCTCTTAAGTGCACACGCAAGAGTACGTGGCCTTAAAATAGTAAAGTGGCCCTTTTATAAATCAGGTATCGATCCCACAAGGACTAGTGTTAAGCAACTATCAAATTTTAGTTCAAGTATTAAGATGAAATTAGTAAAAATGTAACCAAAAGAGTTTTACAAGTTATAATCTAAAAGTAAAGTAAACAGGGCATAAAGTAAAGACTTGAGACAATCAATGGAAGAAAGCCCAGGATTAAGGCACTTCGAACAATCATACTATGCTATTGAATATCATTCATTAAGTTTCTTATCTTGGTTATTGATTCGTAGGGTTTATCACATGATCATGGTCTCCGAACCTCTAATCGTCTACCTAACTTGGACATTACAACTACATCATTGAGCGGGGATGTAATAATCCAATTAAATGCTTAAAGCTATAATCCTACATGTGACCAAGAAAGACTTCTAGGTATATCCCTAACCTATATGCTAATTTAAATTTCTTATTTTATAAAAGAATAAGAACCTTACTCTATTTATCCCCACGTTCTATCTTCTTATTCTCCCCCTCGAGATCATAAGGTCGACAATATATATTATAAGGGTTGTGAATCCTCAAAATGGTTAAAATAAGGATGAAGAAATAACCAAATATGATAAGAAATCCAAATAAACTTAATTCAAAGCGAAAGTAACATGTTCTTGGCTTTAACCCTGGAAAGGGGGTGTTTAGCCACTAATCAACATAACCATAATCCAAATACTTAAATACATGATTAAATCTATTGAAAAGCTAAAACAAAGAATAATAAAACCTAAGTTTTGTGTGCAGCATCCTCCTCAATCTCCCAAAGACGTCCAAAAGTCCCCACAATATGTTACAAAGTGTTCTATTTATAGTTGAGGACTTAAAGTCGTGTGTGAGATAAGCTACGCGTCGCGTTGGTGGCTGCCCATGGACTAAGCCACGAAATGACTTGCTTATTCTAGTGGAGAGATAAGAATAGGGCATTGTTTATTCCACCCGGGATAGGTGTGTGATTCAGCCAATTCGTATAGGCTCACTGGAAATTGCCTTTACACCAATACTAACATTTTTGCTTTGTCTTCCATACCACACCTTTTGGTGTTGTTTTCCTTTGGTTTATATTTGTATTTTATCAATATATCACCATAATTAATTAAAAAAGCATGATACATCATCGTACACCACATATTACAGATTAAAATAACACAATATCAAGAACGATGAACTAGAAACACGAGCTACGCATAGGCTTGCCCATGTTAATCTTTACTTCATTTTTTGACTCTTGACTTGATTAAAATGAACTTTGAACATTATAAAAAGTTGTTCCACATTTAATTACACAATAAAAATCTTAGAAACTCAATTAACACATTAGAATCCATCGCGATAGACTAGAACAACGCCTAGCTCAAGCTAGTAAAACTAGTTTTCTCGTCTAGACTCTAAGTGATCAATTTAAATCCAAAATTGTTTTAAAACACCCTTGAACATTGAAATCACATACTTGGACACTTAGATGCTTATTTATATCGTTGTTAACACAGAATGCACACGAATTATCCTCAAAATAAGGCTAAATAAGCTAGGATAGCAACACTAAAGTGCATAAATGCACCCAAAATCAATTAACACTTAGAAACTCTTCT
The DNA here is from genome assembly GCA_030864225.1 of Capsicum baccatum var. pendulum. Lineage (NCBI taxonomy): Eukaryota > Viridiplantae > Streptophyta > Magnoliopsida > Solanales > Solanaceae > Capsicum > Capsicum baccatum. The sequence goes on from CM061560.1 coordinate 169,190,140, forward strand.
AAGCACTCTATAATTATCTCAAAAGATTTGGGGAAAGGGAATCTATGGTTTCAACTAGAGGATTGATTTGGGGCTTGTCTTGGTAATTTCTTTCCATCATCATATTGGTTTAAGGCATGTACTCCTCCCTCATTATTAATTCTAACTAGAAGTATGGTTTTTATAAATGTTTTCATGACTTCATTGATTGTATGATTTTGATTTTCAAATATGAATTGGGGGTTTTGATATTAAATGGTTGGTAATGGTTTTTCAGGATTTTAATTATGCTTTGTGTGCATTAATGATGGTTTCAAAAAATTAGATTACATGAGAATGGATTAATGGTAATTAGAATTGGTTTTGTTATATTATGCCCCCAATATATTTGAAAAAATGCCTATAATAATGTTTTCATTGCATTGAGTACTTTTAATAGAACTCTTGCTTGTTTTAAAACATGGTAAAGGAATTATGCTTGGTTTAAATGGCTTGGAAAGGTAAATGGCTAAATGGGTATGATTTTGGGGTACATGGAATCCCCCAAGTGATTTGATATCGTAAATGGAAGGGCATTTGGAAGTCTCCTTAAACCTATCTATGATTGGATATGGATAGTACTTGCAAGTATGGTCGGTATGACGATACCACCGCTAAATGGCCTTGGTTAATAAATGGAAAATGGATTGATTGGTTTCTTGGTAATGGTTTTAATTGGGAAATAATGGCGGTATTTGTAGCAAAGTCGTGGAAGATGGAGGTCCCGGGGGACCAAAACTAGAAACTCATATTTGTCGATGTGAGGTTGGTCTTGGTGGCCGTATGCATGCTGTCCCACTATATTTGGGGGATGTACTAGACATCCTAGGTTTTCTTCCCTGGTCGTGCAGCTTCATGCACTAGGGCCCGTTCAGTAGAGGGAGATGAACCCATATAACCCATGGATGGTTTAGGATGGCAAAGCTACACAGTCCTAGTAAAGGTTTTAAAGGCATACTAAACTCGGTCCCCTTTCTTGGTATGGTTATATATATATATATATATATATATATATATATATATATATATGTATCATTATGTGCATATGGATGGTTTTACTTGTTTTTATGCTCTGAAGTTCCATCAGTTTTTATAAAATGCTCCTGAGTTAGTGTCTAGTGTGAGGGCTATGATGAGTAAATTTTCTTCTGGGTTGTCCCATGATTTAATTCTAGAAAGCAAGGTTGCCTTTCTGAACAAGGATATGGACATCTCTAGGCTTGCAGTGTATATGCAATAATTTAAATAGGAAAAGAAGAAGCAAGCTGAGATGGGGGGAAAGACAAAGTAAGAAGTTTAGACATTCAGATTAGGGTGGAGGATAGCATCAGAGTGGTAGAGATGGCGGTAAATGGTCTAGTAAAAGAGTTAGGGGTCCTAACTCCTATTTGACGGCTATTACTCCCTACCCAAAGTCGTTCGGTGACAGCCTTTTTTAGAATAGTGATGGTTTTAGAGCACAGGAAGCCCAGTATCAGGCCCATGGGGCCCAGTCAGTTCCATTATATCCTCTCTGCAGATTCTGTGGTTAGTTGCACTATGGTGTTTGTGAAAAAAGAAGGAATAAGTGCTTTAAATATGGTCATATTAGTCACATGCATAGGGATTTCCTTCTAGAGTTACTTTTGGGGAAAATAAGATCCTTGATGCTACTTTGTCAACTCTGACAACAAAGGGTGCTACTTCTGTTTCTGGCTCCGGCATTGGTCAAAATCATCTGTTCGCTCTTGCCACTTTCCAAGATTTTGAGGAGTCCCCCGATGTTATTACTGGTATGCTCTAACTCTTCTTTTATGATGTATATTGTCTATTTGATCACAGGTCTGCCCTTTCTTATATGATACCTTATATGGTTATTTATTTTAGTTTTGATCCTGAGTGTCTTATGGATCCCTTCTCTGTATCCACCCTAATAGGTAACTCTATTATAGCTAGGAAGATCTATAGGTGTTGTGTGGTATCTATTAGTGATAGGAAAACTCTGGTAGACTTGATAGAATTGGAAATAGTTGATTTTTATATTATATTGGGGATGAATTGGTTGCATTCGTGTTGTGCGTCTCTTGACTATCGGACCCAAAGGGCCAATTTTCACTTCCCTAATAAGCCGGTGATTGAGCAGGAAGGCAGTTTACAAGTGCCTAAGGAAAGGTTTATTTCGTTTCTTGGAGCCCAAAAATTGATTTCCAAGAGGTACCTCTACCATCAAGTGCATGCTAAGGATTCTATATCTGAAAATCCTTCTTTGTAGTTTGTCCATGTGGTCTGTGAAATTCTTAAATTATTCTCTAATGATCTTCTAGGTATTCCTTTCGATAAGAAAATTAATTTGGGGATTGATCTCTTTTTGGACACTCGTCCTATCTCTATCCCTCTCTAGAGAATGGCTCCAACTGAGTTGAAGGAGCTTAAGGGACAGTTAAAAGATCTTCTTGACAAGGGTTTTATCCATCCTAGTGTGACTCCGTAAGGTGCACCTATATTTTTCATGTGTAAGAAGAATGGTTCCCTTTCGATGTGTATTGATTACCACCAATTAAATAAGGTAATGGTGAAGAATGAGTATCTTCTTCCTAGGGTCGATGATCTGTTTGACCACCTTCAGGGTGCTAAGTATTTCTCTAAGATTGATCTTCAGTCTGGGTATCATCAGTTTTTAGGGAAGTGGACATCCCTTAGAATGCTTTTTGTACACCTTATGGTCATTTTGAGTTCTTGGTCATATCCTTTGGTTTGACTAATTCCTAATGGTATTTATGAAACTCATGAATTGGGTATTCCATTAATTTTTGGATTTGTTTGTTATTATGTTTATCGATGATATTTTGGTTTATTAAAAGAGTAAGGAGGATCATGCTGATCACCTCTGTATTGTGTTATAGACCCTAAAGTATCAATATTTGTATGCTAAATTTTTGAAGTGTTAATTTTGGTTGAACGTTGTTACTTTTCTGGGTCATGTTATTTCTAGTGAAGGGATCATGGTGAATCCACAGAAAGTTGTGGTGGTTAAGAAGTGTCCTAGACCTACGACTCCAACTGTATTCAGAGCTTCTTGGAATTAGCCGGTTATTATAGAAGGTTTTTGGAAAGCTTCTAGTTGATTACGGCTTCGTTGACTAGGTTGACTCAGAAAAAATAAAGTTCTTGCGGTCGGATGCTTGTGAGGGTAGTTTTGAGAAGTTGAAGAATAAGTGGACTTCGACCCCAATTTTGACTTTCCCCGAGGGTGTCGATGGTTTTGTTGTTTATTATGATGTGTCCTGGGTGGTATAGGGTTGTGTATTGATGTAGCATGGTAAAGTTGTGGCCTATGTCTCTAGGCAGTTGAAAGTTCATGAGAAGAATTACCTAACTCATGATTTAAAATTATTAGTTGTGGCTTTTGAATTAAAGATCTGGCGTCACTACCTATATGGGGTTTATGCTTATATCTATTTTGATCACAAGGGCCTAAAATATATGTTCACCCAAAAGGAGTTGAATCTCTGGCAAAGAAGATGGCTTGAGTTGCTCAAGGACTATGATATGAGTCTTCACTAGCATCCAGGTAAAGCTAACGTGGTCGTTGATGCTCTTAGCAGGTTGTCCAGGGGGAGCTTATCTCATGTAGATGAGAAAAAGTGAGGTTTGGTTAAGGAGATTCACAGTTTGGCTAATCTTGAAGTTCATTTGTTGGATTACGAAGATGGTGGTGCGATTGTTTAAGAGGTGGCGAAGCCATCTCTCGACGCTGAAGTAAAGGAGAAATAAATTTTAGACCCTATTTTGAAGTAGATCAGGGATGATATGGGTCATCAGAAGGTGATGGATTTTGAGATTGGTGGTGACGCTATCTTGAGGTATCAACAAAGGTTGTGTATTCTCGATATTGATGGGTTACGAGGAAAGATTTTATCCTAAGCTCATGAGTCGCATTATACAATTCATCCTGGTTTGACAAAAATGTATCATGATCTTAATAAGATTCATAGGTGGAATAATATTATAACGCCCCAAGAGTACACCCTGGGCGTCACACGGTACTTACAGTCCCGAGGGACCACAAGCTAACCCATGAGCTGGTACCTTCTGTGAGCACTGGATAATAATATCATAATTGCAGAAAAATGACTGATATTGCCATAAGGTTTTAATAATTGAATTCAAAACTAAAATATGAGTCTATAGAAATAACTGACTGAATCTGATAAAATACTGATAAACTTGATAACTAACTGAAATGTCTGAATACTAAATAACTGACTCTAATGTCTGATAAGCCTCTAAAACTAAATGACTGTGAGTTGATAGGACAGGCCCAACTAACTCCAACTAACTACTAAACTGAGATATGAAATAAAGTAAGCCTGTCCTAGAAGTACGAGAACTTACCACTGCTACTTTTGAGGATCTGATATGTCTAATCACGAGTCGAGAACTGAGCATCAGAACCTATGATATGATACATCATAGCGCAAAATTAAAAGGTATGCGATCAGTACTTTAAATGTACTGGTATGCTAAATGAGGTAGGCTGATATGCATGGTTTTATGAACAAAACTAATAATTAACTAAATATGCATGTACAGTATGGAGTACTGAATAGAGAGCATGAAATCTGTAAGTACTGGGAATATGTAAAAATCTATAAATACTGAAGATACATGAAAATCTGTAGATACTGAGAATGCTGACCAAGCATATAACATAAATTGAGTAAAATCTGTAAACTGAAATACTGAAATAACTGAAATCTGTATGCTTTGGTAAAACAATACCAAGACTGAATAACTGAACTGAAACTATAAATGAGACTGTATCTGAGTCTGTATTTGAAACTGTGGGAGGTATCATCTAACCGATATTCCCCAGTTTGAGCTAATCGATGTCCAACCTGTAACCCAGTTGGAAGGGTGTCAATACCGCACCACGGGTACTAACACAAGCTGTGTGGATCCACTAAAATGATATAATGTCCAAAGGACTAAGGGTGTCAAGCCTGAACTGACGGGTGACCCCTGCGAGATAGTCAAGCTTAATCTGACGGGTGACTTCTCATATCCTAAGATGTCTATATAGTTCTGGAGTATAGGGACTGCTACTAATGACTCTGCATATCTGACGGGGAAACCGTCATCCCTACACTCGCTCGATGCTAAATCTTACTCCCAACTAAAAAACACTGAAATACTAGATTGTTCTGAGTTTAACTGACTGATATCTAACTATTTTGATAATGCTCATAGTATGTTCTAAAGACTATTCTATAATGTACTAAGACTAGACAACATAAACAGCTATGGTTTTCGAGTATTGAATACCTCCAGGACTCAAAACAACAATGGTAAAATGACACTAAAGCTTGGGGGACAAAACATGAAGGCTTTTATTCAATCAATCACTCTTGTAGGCATTTTATCAAACACTTGTAGTTCATGGTTTAAAATAATCATAGGAATGCTATCGAACTTATAGAAATAGCATGAATTCGACATAATAGTATTAAATCATGGTTTAATTCAATAGATAATAATATTAAAACATGGAGGATTGAATAACAACAATAATTTCATTGAATCGTGGTATAAAATCAATAGTACATGGAGATTCATGGGTGAAATCACAATTAAAAATCAAATAACTTGAAAGATCAAAACTTTGAAATTTCAATAGGTTACTTGGACTCCATGGATAAAAGGAATCAATGGATGAACATGTAACATACCTTAATTGGTGGATTACTTAAAGTTCTTGGTGAATTCTTGAGGATTAGGCTTGAATGTGAGAGTTAAGGTTCTTGATTGGGAGAGAATCTTCTTTGATTTGGGGAAAAAGTTATTAAAATAATGAAATAATAGGTTAATTAGGGTGAATTTTGTGTTAAAGGCTGACTGGGGTGAGGGGGAAAAAACTTTAATTCCTTCAGATTTAAAACTTGGAATGACTAACAAATTCCCAATTTTATGGGTTGGCGCGATGCGGCTCTATCGCGCCATGTCACTGGAATTGGATAATTGGGAAAATGCATGGTGGCACGACGTGGTGTAATCATGTTACCACCTTGTTTGCAACCTGGAATCCTACTGCGACGCAGTGGTATCGCGTGGGATCACTGGAAATTTACAATTCTAAACTGAACCTATGGCGCGAGGCGCCAACATCGCGGACCCTCATTGGAATTTTCCGAATGGGAAATTAGCCTGCTCCACGATGCGCTAAGGGTTAAGATGATGGGGTTTAACAACTGAAACTTAAAATCACTATAACCTCTTACCCAGTTATCGAATTTGGGCAAATTTTATATCGTTAGAAAGCTAATTCAATTTCCTACGCAATACCAGACTCTAAACTAAAAAATAGTGCGTATTTCAAAAATTTTATATATGAATACTCACGTATTGGAACTTAGATTATGCTAGGTAAATACGGGGTATTATAATATCTCCCCCTTAGGATCATTCGTCCTTGAATGAGACTGGTTAAGCTGAGGGAGAACTGATGGACTGAGCTTACACACTGAACATAGATATCTGATGCATGGAATGCAAGACTGAACTGATTTGTAAAGGGACGACTGACACAAACATGATGTGCAATTGAAATTGAGCATGATTGAGAGAAATCTTAATAAGATTAGTACCTTATATTGAATCTGGATTAGCAAAAAAAAGATGAGGGTAGTTGCTCCACATATCTGTCTCTTCTTCCTAAGTGGCTCCCTCAACGGACTGATTTCACCAAAGAACTTTGACTAGTGGAACGTCTTTGTTCCTTAGTCTACGAACTTGATGATTAAGAATTTCGACTGGAACTTCCTCAAAGGAAAGATTGTTCTAAATATGTATACTTTCTAAGGGAGCAACTACAGCTGGATCACTAATACATTTTTTCAACAATGAGACATAGAAGACTAGGTGTACTGAGGCTAAATCTGAAGGCAACTCAAGCTCGTAAGCTACCTTTTTGAAATGACTGAGAATTCTAAAGGGACCGACATATCGGGGACTGAGCTTTCCTTTCTTTCTGAATCTCTTCACTCCCTTCATGGGAGAGATTTTCAAGTACACAAAATCACCAACCTCAAACTCGAGATTCTTTCTCCTCACATATGCATATGATTTTTGTCGACTTTGGGCAGCCCTAATCCTTTCTCTGATCAACTAAACCTTCTCTAACGCATCAAACACCAAGTCAGGCCCTACTACTATGGCCTCACCTACTTCAAACCAACCAATTGGAGATGAACATCTCCTACATAGAGAGCTTCAAATGGATCCATCTGGATACTGGAATGATAGCTGTTATTATATGCAAATTCAATAATAGGCAAGTGGTCATCCCAACTACCTTTAAAATCAACTATGCATGCTCTCAGCATATCTTCTAGAGTCTGAATGGTCAGTTCTTCTTGACCATCTGTCTGAGGTTGGAAAGTTATACTAAGATGGACTTGGGTACTAAGATACTTTTGGAATGCTTTTCACAAGTGAGAGGTAAAATGGGTACCTCTATCTGAGATGATAGATAAGGGAACACTGTGCAACCTAACCAACTCTTTGAGATAGAGTTTAGCATAGTCCTCAGCTTAATAAGAGGTATGAACTGGCAAAAAATGAGCTGATTTGTCATCCAATCTATGATAACCCAAATAGAATCATGTTAATGATGGGTACGAGTCAAACCCATCACAAAGTCCATGTTAACTTCCTTCCATTTCCAAGTAGGAATATTGAACTCCTACATGGACCCACTAGGCTTCTGGTGCTCAATTTTAACTTGCTAATATGTAGAGCATTTAGCTACAAACTCTACAATATCCCTCTTTATCCCACTCCACCAATAGATCTACCACAAATTGAGGTACATTTTCGTGGCCCCTAGATGAATCGAGTAACATGCACTATACGTTTTTGCAAGAATTCATTTCCTCAAATCTTCTACATCAGGCACACATAATCTACCCTGACAATGCAGCACACCATCTTCCCCTTGGGAGAAAACCTCCATCTTCTGGTCTCTGACTGATTCTTTCAACTTAACTAGACTGAGATATCTATCCTGCTTTTCCTTTATCTCAGAAACTAAATATGATTCTAAGCTACTCTGCAGCCATACACTACCTTCTACTAAATCAAGTAACTAAAAACCTAGTCGGGAAAGCTTATGGACTTCTTGAGCTAACTTCTTCTTACCATCCTCAACATGAGAAACACTACCCATAGACAACCTACTGAGAGCATTAGCCACTATATTGGCCTTGCTCGGATGATACAGAACACTCATGTAGTAATTCTTCAATAACTCTAACCACCTTCTCTAACACATATATAAATATTTCTGAGAGAACACATACTGTAGGCTCTTATGGTCAGTGAACACATCAACGTACACCCCATACAAGTAATGCCTCCAAATATTTAAGGTGAATACTAGTGCTACTAACTCAAGATCATGAGTTGGATAATTCTTCTCATGGGGTTTGAGTTGTCTGGAGGCATAGGCTATGACCTTACTTCTCTGCATGAGGACACAACCTAAACCTACTCTAGATGCATCACAGTACACAACAAACCTATCAAAACCATTTGGCAAGGTAAGAACTGGGGTTGAGGTGAGTCGAGTCTTCAACTCTTGAAAACTCTTCTCGCAGAAATTTAATCACTGAAAATTAACTTTTTTCTGAGTCATCTGGACATAGGGGATGCAATAGAAGAAAATCCCTCAACAAAATGATGGTTATAGATAGCTAAACCCAAGAAACTCCTGATGTCTGATGGAGAGATGGATCTAGGCCAATTTCTCACCACCTCAGTCTTTTGAGGATCGACTCTAATGCCATCACCGTAAATAATATGGCCAAGAAAAGCAACTGATATTAGCCAAAATTCACACTTACTAAATTTTATGAATAACTGGTGAGCTATAAGAGTTTGCAACACTATTCTGAGATGGTTTGCATGATCAGTTTCGCTATGAGAGTAAACAAGAATGTCATCAATGAAGACTATAATGAACATGTCCAAGTAATGCTTGAACACTCGGTTCATCAAGTCCATGAAGGCCGTTGGGGCATTCATGAAACCAAAGGACATGACCAAAATTCAAAGTGACCATATCGAGTTCAGAAAACTATTTTAGAATATCACATTCTCTAACTCTGAGATGATGATAGCCTGATCTAAGGTCCATCTTAGAAAAATAACTGGCTCCCTAAAGTTGGTCAAACAAATCATTGATTCTAGGAAGTGGATATTTATTCTTGACTGTGACTTTGTTCAACTGACATTAGTCTATGCACATTCTGGGAGAATTGTCTTTGTTACGCACGAATAGAATAGGTGCGCCCCACGAGGAGATATTGGGTCTGATGAATCCATTATCTAGTAGATCCTTTAATTGTTCTTTCAAATTTTTGAGTTCTACTGGAGCTATTCTATATGGCGAAATATATATGGGTTGAGTATCTGGAAGAAGGTCTCGATTTCCCTTTCGGGAGAAACTCCGAGTAGATCTTTAGGAAATATATTTGAGAATTTATTTACTACTGAAACTAACTCAAGAGTTAGAGTTTTTGAGTTAGAGTCTTTGACTCACACAAGATGGAAAATACACCCCTTCGATATCACCTTTCTCACTCTTAGGTACGAAATTAACTAACCCCTAAGAATTGTGGTACTACCCCTCCATTCAAGGACTGGTTCATTTGGGAACTAAAAATAAACTATTTCATTTCTACAATCAACTGAGGCAGAGCATGAGTGGAGCCAATCCATGCCGAGAATAACGTCAAAATCCATCATATTTAACTCTACGAGATCAACTAAAGTAACTTTCTGAGATATTATGATCGGACAGTTCCCATATACCTGTCTAGCTATAATAGAAATTCCTACTGGGGTAGACACTGGAAAAGCCTCTGCTAGAGTTTTGGGACTGACTCTAAAGTTAACGGCTATATATGGAGTTACAAAAGAAAGAGAAGCTCCAAGATCTAGTAAAGCATAAACATGTAAGTGAAAGACCTGCAATGTACCAGTAACTACGTTAGGAGAATTTTCCTGATCTTAGCGGGACTAAATAGAACATAATATGTTCAGACGTTGACCACTGGTAGCACTGGAAGCGGCACCCGACTGAGTTATGCGATCGGACGAAACTGACGACTCATGGGACTGGCCCTGTTGGTTCACATCCCTACCTTTATAAGAAACTACTCGATACTCCCGAATCCAATGGCCTGGCTTTCCATACTCGAAGCATACATCACTACCCGCTCTACACTTATCCTGATGGTGTTTGCCACATTTCTGACATAGAGGATTTGTACGAGCACTGCTAACATTGACCTGGGACTTAAAGCCTGGTGCCCTATCCCTATTTTCATTTTTGAATTTGGGTACTAGGGCACTGGATGAAGAGGGTGTTGGGTCTATAAAACTCTTATGATACTGAGGACGGTTACCACCTTCTAATTTGGTTTATTGAAATTAAAACTACCCGTCCTAGCTCTCTTGTTTCCTGTTTTGAGCATGGACCATCAACCTATACAAGTCCATCTCACTAATAATCAATGTGGTCCTAAACTCCTTGACCACACTATCAGATATGCAAGACATAAACTTACTCATCTTGGACTTGTTATCAACTACCACATGTGGAGCATACCTAGATAACTGAGTAAACTTGAAGGAATAATCCCTCACACTCATATTGCCCTACCTCAAGTTAATGAACTCTAACACTTTGGCCTCTCTCAACTCCAATAGGAAAAATCTATCTAAGAAAGTTGTGGCAAACTCTTTCCACTCTACAGGCCCTGCATCAAAACCTCTATTTACCTTCCACTGCTTAAACCAAGTATGGGCTATATCCTGCAACTTATATACAACCAACTCAACACTCTGAATAGATGTCACCCCCATAGCATTCGTTACCTTTTGCACCATATATAAGAATTCCTATGGATCCTCTTCAGACTTGGATCCCGTAAAAGAAGGAGGATTTATCCAGGTAAAATTCCAAATTTTTGTTGTAGCAGTATTGGCCACTGGGTTTGCCAGAATAGTAGCTGGTTGTTCATTCTGTGTTGCTACGGAGTTCTCTAGAGTAGTGAACACAACTCTAAATTCTTCGTGAGAGACATGCCTATCTAGAGGATTTGCCTAGACAGGCTGAGTGGCTGGCTGGTTTTTTGTTCTTCTTTCATTCTTCTTGTGAGGCATATTCTATAAATAGAAGGAAGAAATGGATTAGATCAGGATTTTAACTTGAGCTCATGCTCACTCGCACAACATGAATACTGAAAGAAGGGAAACTTTTCCTAACTGCCTTGTAGCCTCCTGCCCATAAGTTTGGCGTGCTACATACCCATGCATAAGACTCTACTTGACGTTGCTTTTAGACTTCCTAGGACATTTTAAAACCATAGGCTCTGATACCAAGTTTCTAACACCCCAAGAGTACACCCTCGGCATCACATGGTGCTTACAGTATTGAGGGACCACAAGCTAACCCATGAGATGGTACATGCTATGAGAACTAGATAATAATATCATAATTGCAGAAAAATGACTAATATTGCCATAAGGTTTTAATAACTAAATTCAAAACTAAAATATAAGTCTATAGAAATAACTGACTAAATCTGATAAAATACTGATAAACTTAATAACTAAATAAAATATCTTAATACTAAATAACTGACTCTAATATCTGATAAACCTCTAAAACTGAATGACTGTGAGCTGATGGGACAGGCCCCAACTAACTACTAAACTGAGACATAAAATAAAATAAGAATATCCTCAAAGTATGAGGACTCACCACTGCTATTGTTGAGGATCTGATAAGTCTAATAGTGAGCCAGGAACTGAGTGTTAGAACATATGATATGATACATCATAGCGCAAAAGAAAAGGTATACGATCAGTACTTTAAATGTACTAGTATGTTAAATGAGATGGGCTAATATGCATGGTTTCATGAATAAAACTAATAATTAATTGAATATGCATATACAGCATGGAGTACTAAATAGAGAGCATAAAATCTGTAGGTACTAAGAATATGTGGAAATTTGTAAATACTGAAGATACATGAAAATCTGTAGATACTGAGGATGCATGACCAAGCATAAAACATGAACTAAGTAAAATCTGTAAACAGAAATACTAAAATAACTGAAAGTTGTATGCTTTGGTCAAATAACACCATGACTGAATAACTGAACTGGAACTGGAACTAAAACTATATCTGAGTCTGTATCTGAGACTGTGGGAGGTATCATCTAATCGACATTCCCCAGTTTTAGCTAATCGAGTTCCAACCTATAACCCCAATTGGAAGGGTGTTAATACCGTGCCACGGGTATTAATACTAGCTGTGTGGATCCACTAAACTGATATAATGTCCAAAGGACTAAGGGAGTCAAGCCTGAACTGACGGGTGACCCCTGTGAGATAGTCAAGCCTAATCTGATGGGTGACTTTTCATATCCTACACTGGCTACATAGTTCTGGAGTATAGGGACTGCTACTAACGACTCTGTCTATCTGATGGGGAAGCCGCCATCCCTACACTCGCTCGGTGCAAAATCCTACTCCCAACTGAAAGACACTGAAATACTAAATTATTCTGAGTTTAACTGACTGATATCTGACTATTCTGATAATGCTCATAGTATGTTTTGAAGACTATTCTATAATGTACTGAGACTAGACTACATAAACAGCTATGGTTTTTGAGTATTGAATACCCCCAGGACTCAAAACAACAATGGTAAAATGACACTAAAGCTTTGGGGACAAAACATGAAGGCTTTTATTAAATCAATCACTCTTGTAGGAATTTTATTAAACATTTGTAGTTCATGGTTTAAAACAATCATAGGAATGCCATGGAACTTATCGAAATAGCATGAATTCGACATAATAGTATTAAATTATGATTTAATTCAATAGATAATAATATTAAAACATGGAGGATTGAATAACAGCAATAATTTCATTGAATCATGGTATAAAATCAATAGTACATGGAGATTCATGGGTGAAATCATAATTTAAAATCAAATAACTTGAAAAGATCAAAACTATGAAATTTTAATAGGTTACTTGGACTCCATGGATGAACGGAATCCATGGATGAACATCTAGCATACCTTAATTGGTGGATTTATTAAAGTTCTTGGAGAATTATTGAGGATTAGCCTTGAATTTGAGAGCTCAGATTCTTGATTGGGAGAGAATCTTATTTGATTTGGGGGAAAATTATTAAAATAATGAAATAATAGGTTAATTAGGGTGAATTTCATGTTAAAGGTTGACTAGGGTGAGGGGAAAAAGACTTTAATGCCCTCAAATTCAAAACTCAGAATTACTGAAAAATTCCTGATTTTGTGGGCTAGCACGACTCGACACTATCATACCGTATCATTGGAATTGGATAATTGGGAAAATGCACGGTGGCGCGATGCGGTGTAATCACATTGCCATTTTGTTTGCGACCTGGAATCTCACCGCGACGCAGTGGTATCGCATGGGATCATTGGAAATTGATAATTCTGAATTGAGCCTATGGCGCGACGTGCCAACATCGCGGTCCCTCACTGAAATTTGCCAAATGAGATATTGGCCTATTTTACGACGTGCTAAAGGTTAAAATGACAGGGTTTAACTACTGAAACTTAAAATTGTCATAACCTCTTACCTGATTATCGAATTTGGATAAATTTTAAATCGTTGGAAAGCTAATTCAATTTTTACACAATGGATGGCTCTAAACTAAAAAATAATGAGTATTTAGAAAATTTTATATATGAATACTCATGTATTCTGACTTATATTATGCTAGGAAAATATGGAGTATTACAAATATAAAGCGGGATGTGGCCAATTTTATGGCTAAGTGCATGGTATATCAATAAGTAAAGGTGGAGAACTTGAGGCCTAGTGGGTTGACTCAAGATATTGAGTTGCTGGTGTGGAAATGGCAAATAATTAATATGGATTTCATTATCGGTCTTTCACAGTCTCATAATCAATTTAATTTTATTTGGGTCATCGTGGACATGATAAATAAGTCCACTCATTTTTTGTCTGTGGGAACTAATTATTCTGCTGAGGATTATGTGAAGTTGTATATCCAAGAGATCGTGAAGTTGCATAGTGCTCTAGTTTCTACCATTTCTGATCATAGTGCCCAGTTCTCATCTCACTTTTGGAGGTCATTCCAGCAAGGTTTGGGGACTAAGATAACCCTTTTGAGGCATTGTAAGGTAGGAGGTGTCGTTCTTCTATTGGGTGGTTAGAAGTTAGTAAGGCTAGATTATTTGATCCTAATTTAGTTTACCAAGCTACGAAGAAGGCGAAGGTGATTCGAGATAGGCTTAAGACTGCCCAAAGTTGCCAAACGTCCTATGAGGATGTGAGGTGAAGGGAGTTTAAATTTGATGTTGGTGATTGGGTGTTCTTAAAGGTTTCTCTCAAGAATGGAGTGATACGATTTGGAAAGAACGGAAAACTCAGTCCCCCATTATGTCGGTCCATATTTAGTTTTGAGGAGGCTTGTTAATGTTGCATATAAGTTGGATTCGCCCTCTAGTTTGGATTACATCTACCTGGTGTTTCATGTTTTGATGTGAAAAAGGTGTGTGGGTGATTCTTCGACGATTGTTCCTTTGTAAAAAGTGGGTATTTTGAATTCCTTATCTTATGAGGAAGTACTGATTGAGATTTTGGATTGGCAAGTCCGTCGGTTGTGGAGTAAGGATGTGTCTTCGAAAAAGGTTCTTTGGAGGAACCAAAAGGTTGAGGAAAGTACTTGGGATGCTGGGGAGGACATAAAGTCCAAGTATCAGTTCTTGTTCCCCACTTTCGATAATTGTGCTTGAGGTATGTGTATTCCTTAATATCTATATTTTCTATCTTTGTTAAAGGAAAGTATGGGAGTATTTCTGTGTTAAATCATGCTAACGTATGCCTTGACCCATCATTCAAGGATGGATGATCCTAAGGAGGGGAGAATGTAACACCTCGGATTTTTGGTCCTTGAAAATTTTTGAAATTTTATCCTCGCTACCCAGGCTATAACTCACCCTATGAGTCGTAGAGTATCTTGATGAGTCATATGACCCTAGTCGTAAGGTGTCTAGTGAATGGTGCCTGACGAGTCGTTATGTCCACTCGTAGTGTAACCAATATATTACCCCAAGTTTTTTTATGTGACTATGACTACCATGTTACAGGTTGTAAGGATTCTAACGACTCATATAGTCCTTTTCGTAAGGAAACCGGTGTGATACCCAAAGTATTCTTTCTTGAGTACGACTAGGATGTAACAAGTCGTATGGACTTATTACGAGTTGTAAGGTTCCTCTATAACTAGACCAATGTTAGGGGTCCTGGATACTGTCTAGACTACAACTGAGGGAAACAAGTCGTAGGGTGACCCTACGAGTCATAAGGTCACCCGTAACGATTGATGGTTTATCTTTCATCCTTTTAATGAGGATATTTTAGACATGTTTCTCTTATCCCAATAATAACCCATGACTTATAAACATACTTGGGACCCTATTTTTCATCCATAAAACAATCCAAACATTTTTCTTTTCTCTCAAGTCTCTCAAGCATCCATACAAGGTTTCTAAAAGGTGGGTCAAGTAGAACTTCAAGGGTTGAATTCTCTCTATGATCTTGGGTATTTCAAGCATGTGACTTTACCCTTAACTTATTTTTGGTAAATGCATGAATGTACATGGTTAATATTGTGGATTTGAATAAGGGTTTTGATGTAGTTGAGGTCTTTTGATATGAATGGTCATATAATTGATTTCTTACGATTTATTATGCATTATTCATTCTTTATTAATGATTTTGAAACTCCTGGGGTACATGGGTTTGGTTGATAAATATAGGGGTTATGTTCTCACCAAATTTAATGGTTTTCCCTTGACTTATGGCTTTAAAAATTGTGTGCCCTCAACCTAATGATGAAATTGATAATGATAAATGATTTTGTCACATGATTTTGACTTGCTCATTTGAACTAATGCATTGGCATAAAGGTTAATGAACCATGGTATGCTTTTATTGAACCTTGGGGTATGCCGATTCCCCGTATGAATGTTTAATTGAACTCGAGGG
Organism: Capsicum baccatum var. pendulum; assembly: GCA_030864225.1. Lineage (NCBI taxonomy): Eukaryota > Viridiplantae > Streptophyta > Magnoliopsida > Solanales > Solanaceae > Capsicum > Capsicum baccatum. Next base: position 169,206,286 of record CM061560.1, read on the forward strand.
GTTATGAAATTCTTGTGTGATTGTTAATGGATTGTGGAATAATCTTAAGCTTGCAAGTAGGGTTGGTATGACGATAACAATGGGATGCATAGATGTATAGTTAGTTTAATAAATTGGAAATGTGTGTTAAATATCAATTGGGCTTAAAATCGGGTTGTGTATCTGGGCCATGAAACTAGAGGTCCTGGGGGTCCAACACCGAAAACCGCACTATCCGGTATGGGGGTCTAATTGATCGAAAGGTTTGAGTCCCCCTATTTATTATCATTATTATATGATTGGGAGGTTTGAGTCCCCCATGTTATATAAATTGGTGCTTAAGTCATCTTTGATTTATGTTGGGTGGTTCGAGTCCCCCATAAGGCATATGATATATGATTATCCTCTGGTTCGTGCGGCTACACGTACTGAGGAACCTCTAGATGGGGGAGAGCTGGGCCCATATATATCGTGGGTGCCTTTATCATGATGGTTATGCTATACAATCCAGGCCAAGGTTTTCAAAGTTTATGTTAAGCCTTGTTCCCTACCCCGTCATGTGATATTATGTATACATGCATTTGCATATGATTATGTGCATTGGATTTTTGAATGGTTTCGAATTGTTACCCATGATATTATTTTATACCCTATCATTGAGTTACATGTTAGAGCTCCAATCGCTAACTGTCTCCGGATGTTGTATCCATACGCGATGTAGGCGCTGAAACTTCTTCTACTTTTTTTGTGCAGTGATCAAGTGTTCGTGGATAGTTCATAAGTTGAATTGAAGTGGTGAGCTTCCATCCTTCGGAAGACTTCATTTCATGTTTTAGGTTCTTATGTCCTAGACATTGTTTCAGATTTATTTTTGACTATGATCGGGGGCATGTCCCAACACTTTATTGGTATTCGATTTTACTAGAGGCTTTGTAGGTACTGTTGACTTGAATGTTGTGTTGATAGTTAGTATTGGTTATCAGTATTGGTTGGTAGTTATTGATATAACCTAGAATTTTTTAACTTATGTTACTCTATCTTATTATATGTTCGGACTTCAATCCATATTAGTGTGTGATGTATTCTGTGATTTAGGAAATGGGGGGTGATCTTCAGTCCTCGGCGGACTTGAGATATCCGTCAAGGTCAAGCCCCGGTTCTGATCGTGATAAATTAGAGGCTGACTTTTTGAGAAAACAGTAGCTTATTCCATAAAAGAAATTCTTTTTCAATCCAAAACAACTTACCCACACAAGTTTGATTCCCAGTGTTAGTCATGAAACAGTAGAAGGCTGTAGACCCGGAAGCCAAGGCAGAAAAAAAACTTTATGAAAGCTTCAATAAGTAAGTAACTTTCTAAATTTTCATTTGCTAATTTATGTTATCCAGATTCCATGTAAGTTGTTGATTCTGGTTAATTGTTGCTTCTGTTGTGCATGTTCTAACAATCGATTCTATAATGTTTGAGGTTTTACTTAATGGGTTGATAACCCGATAGTGAATTAATAAATTATAATTATACCCCTTTGTACCTTTACTTCTCATTATTTCAAATTTTAGTTATTTTACCATGCTTTCTTATGAGCAAGTTGCGAGCTATCAACTCATATATATGGTTCATTTGATTTTTACTTTCGTTTGAGTGATTTTCATTTTAAAAAATATGTGATATCTTAACGGTTAAATCGGTAATATAACCGATAAGTTAGTGATAGAAAATTGATAAACGATATTTTAATGATTCTATGACGATTTAGCATGTTTATAAATTGCTAACCAATTAACTTCAAAATTGAACCAAATCAACTTATGCACATCCCTAGGAAGAAGTACCACATTTATTGAATCCTTTTTTTAATTAAATTAATAGAAAATATGTGCAAAGAAGATATATAAACAAATAACCAAAATACAGGTTCATTTCTTAGACAAGGGTGTACATCGGTCAGTTCCATTTGATTATGCGCATTATTGATTAGGTTTATCAATTTTTGATTTGTAAATACGTTAAACTGATAACCAAGCCAATAAGATCCTTAATGATTCGATATTTAGTTTAACCAATAAGAAAAGATTCCTCTTTTCTTATTTGTATATGTTCGTCTATACCATTATTTTAAAAGGTAGTTGGGGCTTGTCTTAGGGCAAGGCATTGTCAAAAATACTTAGAGGCATTGTGGAAAGACGAAAGTACAGAAAGACAAACACCCCAAAATTTGAGGCATTCATCTAAGTATTGGGGTGTTTGCCTAAGTGTAAGGCGCAAATTAGTCGTAAGCCTAAAAAATTTACAATGTAAAATGATTTTTTCTTATTAAATCTTTAATTTAAACTTAACAATAAAATATATGATCGGTAAATACTTAAATACTCAAATCAAAAGTAAAAGAAAACTTAAAGTCACACTTTCAAACGTATTTTTCAATGGGTGTCGACTACACTGCTACTCAAGAAGGTACTGGGTGTACTTTCTTCTTCCTAGTTCTTTCTTTTCGTTTAGTTCTTTTCAAGTCACATAGTGACTAGCTTTTAAATTTTTTTTTTTTGCTCTCTTTTAAAATACAATATATGGTATATGAGTGCGTAAATATATTGATTGAGTTATGAGAAGGTGAAGGTCGATTAATCGTGTACTTCTTTTTATACAAATTTTTATTTTTTAGGACATATAATAGTTTATCATATAAAAGTTGACTTTATTTACTAGTTGTATTATGTGGCTTTGGTTAGATTTTTTTTATTAAAGCAGTTTTAGATACATATTTCACTTTTTTTATATAATTTTGATATAGTTTACTTTTTTGGTGATTTATCTCTTTCAAACAATATTTATTTTTAATTATATTCATTTATAAAATATTAAAAATTAAATGATTTATGGGTCTTACACCTCGGGGCTTACCAGATAAAAAGTCTTGTCTTATGCCCCCACCTTTAAAAACACTGGTCTATACACTACCTTCATGCATAAAAACCTACATAATTAAAAGTATCTAAAATTCACCTACATTATTACTAAAATAAATTTATTTTCTTTTTGGTTAAGTAGTGAACTAGAATGCAATAGCATTCGATAGTAATCTTTCAAAAAAGAAAATTGATGTAGGTTTATAGTTTTTATACTAATGGACAGAACCCATCAAGCCAACGATTTTAGAAAGAAAATAAAAACAGTAAGACAACAACTATAAAATGCAAAAAATATGAGGAAGTGTATTTAAAATATAAAGTCATCATTATATAACTAGAGATAAAAATATAATTTTAATATAATCTTATTAGGTTATCGATTAACTAAAATCTTAAAATCAAAAATCAAACCGATAGCCTAATAAAAAAAATTTACAAAATTGTAGCGTTAATTCAGTTACCTAATACTAATAAATCAATAACTTTTTTTTTATTCGATTTATCGGTTAATTCAATTTTTATACACCCCTACCTTGGGATAAATTGGGTGAATTTCCTAAATAGTCACCCAAGTTTAGGAAATTTTCTTCAAATATCACTTATGTTTCATTTAGGACCGCAATATCACTCAGTTATCACTCTTTTCCTCAAAAAATACTAAATACCTCAAAAGCCTTCTTCTCTCTTAGTTGGCATGTCATGTCTTGAAGACCTTTTTTTTTAAAACTACTAAACTTATTTAACTCGTCAAACTCATTTAATCAAAACATAACTATATTTTATTTTATTTTGAAAAAATGCATTAGTTTATTAAAAAGAAATTTTTATACTTAAAAAAACTTTATCGGTACTAAAACTTGAAATATATTTTTTCAAGGGTTATTTTTCTAAATGGTCACTCATATTTTTTTAGTTGCCTATAAAAATTACTTTTGTTTTTCTAAAGATAATAATATGACTCAACTATCAATATTATTCTAAAAAGAAAACTAAATATCTCATATGTCTCTTTCTCTTCTAATTGGCATGTCATGTCATTAAATTATTTTTTTAATAGGCAATATACATAGACAAACCCCTAAAAATTTTTAATTTTTTCGTAGTGACACCTCAATTAGTCCATGTACCTATTGAACCCTTTATTTATTCATAAATAATTTTAATTAAGCACAATTGCTGACATGGCATGGTTGTGCAAGACACTCTCCACTAGGAGAGTGAGAAGCCATAATTAACCCAAAATTTAAAAAAAAAAAAAAAAAGACAACCAATTAAAAAAAGACACATGGAAGGAATTAGAAAAAAAAAAAGATAAGACTGAAGTTTTCCCTACCATGGCCTCCACCGTCTTCCTCTTTCATAAACATAATAATTATACCTTCAAATTGCATCTGGAATCAATAATATTTTTTGTATTACACTAAAATCCAATCAAATTTCAAATTCAAAATTAGCTCAAAGTTGAATACTCCAAGTTTTTCAACAATGACTTCTTCAATATAAATTTAAGTTTGAATTTTATAAATAACAATAAAGTCCATTGGAAAAACATCCAATACCATTTACTACAAAATGAAAATAATTCACCTTCTTCCATTTTTATATTTTCCTCTAATGGTTGTTTGGTGTTGTTTTCGTGAAAAAATGAAGAAGTAAAGGTGGGATCCTCTTTTTTCTTCTCACTAAAAATTGTATTTAAGAAGTGAGAAAAATTAAAAGAGGAAAAAAAAATAGAATGAATGTAAGAAAAAAGAGGATGATGGAAAAAGAGGGAAAAGAAGAAATTAAGTATATGTTACTAGCTAGTAGTACTTTAATGGTGGAAAGAGAGAAAGTTTAGAGGAAGAAAAAGATCCAAAAAATAATTTACTTTTCTTTTTTCTTAATTTTTTTAATTACTTTTTTTCATGATGACATGAAATTTTAAGATTGGTTATAATTTTCATGTCACAGCAAGTGCATTTCACGCGCCCAACACGTAAAAATGCAGGCTTTAAAAAAGTATCACCTCGGACATTTATGCTTAATTTAAATCATTTTTGAATGAATAAAGGGTTCAACAGGTACATAGGCTAATTGAGGTGCCAATACGAAAAAAGTTAAAAAGTTCAGGAGTCTGTCTATGTATTTTGCCTTTTTAATAATAGACCTATTTAACTCATCTAACTTATTTAGTCAAAATTATATTCTTTTAAAAAAATATATTAATTTATAGAAAAAAATTTCATGCTAAGGAATCTTTTACCATTACTTAAAATTTCATTTTTTCTAAAATTATTTTCTTGAATTGTTATCCATGTTTTTGGAGTCGTTTATAAAAATCACTTTTGTTTTTGCTAAGACAATAATATTTTTCTCAAAAAATCACTAAATACCTCAAAAGTCTCCTCCTCCTCTAATTAGCATGTCATATCAGTAAACCATCATTTAAAAAAAAAAAAACATATTAACTCATCAAACTCATTTTACTAAAATTATAATCTTATTTAAAAAAATATATATACATTAATTTATAAGAATAAATTCTCATACTTAGGTATTTATACTTTTTCTTTCTAGAATTATTTTCCTAGATGATCATTCAGGTTTTTATATATAATTGCCTACAAAGATTGTTGTTATCTAAAGAAAATAATATCAGTAAATTAGATAAGGTATCTGGAGATTTTTATTTACATGTAAAATAATATGGTAAAGATTAAGCAGGGTAAAAAATTCCTAAGCATGAAAATTAAAATAATGCATTTTTTTCAAAAAAAAAAAGAAGAATAAAATTATAATTTTGGCTAAATGAGTTTGTTGAATTAAATGGTTTATTAATTTAAAAAAATATGATTTTAATGGCATGACATGCCAACTAAGAGAAAAGAATACTTTTGAGTTATTTAGTATTTTTTAGAAAAGAGTAATAATATGGTCCTAAATGAAACAAGTAATACTTGAAAAAAAAAAATTCAAAGCTTGAGTGATTATTTAGGGAATTCATTCGGAATAAATTATATAATGACTTATTTTATAAGAAAAAACATATATGGATAATTCCACGTGTTTTACTTATCTCTTTAAGAAACAAACCCTTGCTTTCCACGTGGATACTTGGTCCACCAGCAATATTATAACATCACATTATTTATTACTACAACATACGGTCAACAACATACCTACGAACTCACATAGTATGATTTGATTAAATTTCGATGTTTGATCAGTCACATAAAATTCTTTTCATCTATTCACTCCTAAGATATCAACACAATTTTACATTATAATAGTGAGTAATTTACTTTTTAAACCAATCAAGTGTTTTACTGCACTTCCCCTTCAACCTCATCTAGTTCTTATTACTTGCATAAATATAAATATAAATATCCCTTGTTCAATTACTTTTTATTTTTAGTGAAGTAATGCACCAATTTTTATAGAATTTAGGTTTTACAAAAGACTTTTGTTCTGGATAAGCCCATTACTTTAAGGCTGTGTTTAATAGTCAATAAAATAGGTTTAAAATATGCGATTTTAAATTAAAATTTTAACAAAGACAAAAATATTTTGTGATTTCTTTTCATCTGTTTAAATTTTGATTGACAAAGTTACTCAATATTTATACAAATAAAAAATAATGAATACTTATAAAATTAATTGAGACTTGTAAAAACGGATTCAGATCAATTGTAGTTGCATTCTTTTCCACATAATTTTTGTGGATTTGGGTCTTTACTAAACAAACATCTACATTCATATAATATTTTGTGCGACTTCATAGTGAATTGGATCAGAGAAATAAAACTACTACTATTAATACCTATTATTACTACTATTAATAAGTGTGAAGAAGCACGCAACTCTTTGCCAACATGCTTGTCTCTTCACCTGTTTCAGCTGCTCCGTAATTTTATTTTATTATTCCTAATTAATTATTTTAAATCATTTACATATAAGAAAATTAATAATATTTAATAAAAAAAAGTAAAATAGATATTTATGACATGTTTGTTTCAGTTGTTTCAACCGTAATTTTACTATATCGCCCCTAATTAATTATTATAAATTATTTCGGTATTAAAAAATTAATAATATTTAATAAACTTTAAAATTGACATAAAATGATAATTAATTCTTGATGTTTTAAATTAATATGACATCTTATATGAGACTCATTTATATTTTTTTCACAAATATTTTTTATAGTAATTTTGCTATATCCCTTCTAATTAGGTATTATAAGTCATTTAGGAAATATCTCTTTCGCTACTTCAATCATAAAATTTTGTTGACTGTCGAAATTATTTCAGTGTCACTTAAATTGACATAGAAGAAAAAGTATTATAGATCATAATAATTAAAAACTTAAATTATTTTAAGAATATAATTGACCATCAATGCCACAAAAATTTGGACTACGATAGTAACATATATTATTTAGAAATTACATAAAAAAATATTATAAATTACAATAGCTAACAATTTAAAATATCTAAAAACATATTAAAAATTTGATTGATTATCTAAATTATATTTGTGGCACATAAATCCAGGGGTAGTTTTGGCATTTTATAGTTTGCATGTTTTAATGTTTTAATTTAGTAATTTGTTGATCCAAATGATGTTTTCGAATTTAACATGTTTTGAAAATTTAGTACTTTATTTATTTTATTTTAGTAAAATATTATATATATTTAAAAATTTTGCAAAAGAAATATAATTATAAGTCATAACCATTAACATCTTATAATATTTTAAAAATATATAGTAAAAAATATGATTGACTTTTGAAATTCTAATAGTGTCATATAAGTTGTGATAAAGCAAGTAACATGAGAAAATTGAAGGAAAGGTGTCTTTTAAGTCTTGAATGAAGGATTGGTGACATTGACCAACTTAAAGGGTCAAACATCATTAGAAAACTTGATTAAGTTAATTGTGGACTTGATTAATATTTTCAAAACTTTCTAATCTTTTTAAAAATACAAATCAACCTAACCCACACCCCTCTTCAATCCAAATCAACCACTCTCTATCTCTTCAATTTTTTTCAACTCTCTTCCAACCAATAGTTCTGCAAAATTTCTTCCTTCAACCTCCGACGATAAATAGTCGGGCGAGTTCCTTTTTGACTTTCAACCGTCAATTGATGTGAAGACTTCTCCGGTGACAACAACTTCAAGTTTTTGGTCGTCCCATTTCTTTTTTCACATGTAAAATTTTTTGAAAAATTAGAGAAACTTGAGCCAACTACTCTTCTAGTATTGAAATGTGGACTGAAGAAAATCCTAATTTCTGATATTTATTCTTCTTGTTATCGTACTATTGATTCGAATTTGTTGGTGATTTTTTGTCACAGTTGATGTTCTTAGTGTGTATATGTATGTGTGTGTGTGTGATGTGTTGGTATTACTGGGTTGATTTGTTGTTTGTCTTGGTAAAAATGGTATTGCAACAGATGAAACATCTGATGTAACAGATGAAACATATGATGCAACAGATGCAAATCTGATGTAACAGATAAAAATCTGATGTAACTATGAAAATATGATGCAATAGGTGAACAATCTAACAGAATATTCATCTGTTGCGACTGAAGACTCTTCTGTTTGGAAGAAATCTAAACAATATTGATCCAACAGTTAACTAATTAGTGATCTGTTTTTATTCTTTCCAACGGTTTACTCTTTATTTTGCAACAGATTAGTGACTGGTTTTATTCTTTTCAACGATTTACTCATCCATTGCAACAGGTCGGATATATGTTACAACAGATAACATACCTGGTGCAACAGATTAGTGATCCATTTTTATTCTTTCTAATGGTTTACTCATCCGTTACAATAGGTCGGTTATATGTTGCAACAGATAAAATACCCGGTGCAATAGATTAGTGATATGTTTTTATGATTTCCAATGGATTACTCATCCGTTGCAATGGATCGGTTATATATTGCATCAGATAAAATACCAAGTGCAACAGATTAGTTTTTTTCTTATGGTTCCCACGGATTACTCATCTGTTGCAACAGGTCGGTTATATGTTGCAATATATAACATACCTGGTGCAACAGACTAGTTATCTGTTGGAACGATTATATTACCGTTATGCGTTAATCAATTATAATCTATATTATGTTCCTGTTAATTTAAGATAACATGGCTCTCAAAAGAAAATAAATTGAATCAAGTCCAAGTAAAGGAACAAGTGCAGCAGCTCAGCTATATCCACCACTCTATAAGCTTGTTTTACAAGAGTTATCTCAATCAGGAGCAAAAGATAATGAACACAAGGAGGAGGAATCTTTCAAAAAAGATGATCCAAATGCTAATAGCCCTTCCGTAGAAGAGTTGGTCAATACCTTCAGCATTAATCGTTATCCTGTAAGAATGCAGTGCGATGGTGCCACATATTTAACAGGTGATCTCGTGGTTAAGTCAGTCATGGAAAAATCTTTCGATGCTTTCACAAAAATACTTTGAGAATAAAAATTTGATTCTTATTTCAGGAAAAGTTGTTTTAGGCAATATCTTGATTTGCTAGAGGACAACAATGCTCGTTTTCAGATGAAAATGGTATATTATCTTCTCAAGCACAGGTTTATATATGAAAACAAAGATAAGATGGATGAGGTGTGGATAAATTAATGTGGCATGCCTGTTTGTTTTGGGTGGAAGGAGTTTGCCATAGTTAACGAACTAAAATGTTATCCTCCTTCTCCTTCTCAAGTTATACCTACTCTGACCCAAAAAAAATACCCCGCACACCCGAGCCTCACCACACACTCACTCTCGATTTTACCTCACACTTGGTTTCACAAGTGTTGAAAGCCGACTTATACTTCGTGAGTGATTGAGTGTCGAGTCTACTCTTGTCCCGAAATAGATTTTTATTTGAAACTCAAACGAAATCTTGTAGGACTTGAGTCAATAACTAACAACGAATTCAAAAGAATAAAAGTACACAACAAACGTAAACACGAACAAATAGACACAAAACTAACTTACAAGCTAGCAGGAGATTACTAGGTTGTCAATTAGTGTTCGAACCAACAAATGAAATAAGAGACAATAAAATGAAACTAAGAAATCTAAAATTTTGAGCCAAAATTTGATGCGTGAACAGTAACTTGATGACATGGCAGGCACATGTTTGGTTGCGGTTTCTAATAATTTTTGTTGTCCAATTTCAAGTCTTAGTCAATTTACAATTTAGGAATTGGTGGAATTTTTTTTATGAGGGAAATTCAAACAAGTCTTGGAACCTTTTCAAATTCAAGTTTTCAAGACCTTGACTTTCTTGTACTTCTCCTTATAACATAGACCCTTATTTTATGGAAAGTTGTTGGAAAGTGGTTGAGATGTGATTGACTATTTGATGAGTGATGGTAAGTCTTTCAAGACTAACAAAGTTTCACCCCTTTTTCATTCACCTTTATAGATCTAATATTCACTTTATATTAATAAGATATGAAGGTTGTGAAGAACTTTTAGAACAACATCCACAATCACCAAGAACAACCAACAACAATCTCCAAAAATACCACAATTTTCACACGGCCAACTATCAATTTTCACAATACAATATCTTCAACACTTGGCCAACACAAGTACAATTTCAACAAAATGGTTCTTAGGCCACCAATGAACAACAATATCACGTGGACAAGCTTATAACAATAATAAGATGAAGACCACAAGACCAAAACAGTCCACCACAACAATGTTCAACAACAAATTGGCCAAGTCCAAGTTCACTGCTACAACTTCAACAAATACAAGCTCAAAATTAGATTTAGACTCAAAGTGTTAGTGGAGAACAAAAACTAACACTAGAAACACTCAATATAAGTAAAAATCTAGGACAAGATACAACAAGAACATAATTTTTGGCCAAGAACACAAAATGGGACAGATTGCTATTTTTCTAGAATTTTCAGTTTCTAACATTTTTTTTTTAATTTTCTAACAAGCAAGCCCAAGATTGATCTTATAGGAACAAGATCAAGCCATGATTTGATACCAAATGATACGGGAATGACAAAGGAAGGCTCAAAAACTACTCAAAATAGTCATTCCATAAATCAACTAGAACTCGAGGACCCCTTTGAGAGCAACTTTCGACCAATAATAACAACACAAGGATTACAAGATACAAGGTGTATTTTAACACCAAAACAGCAACAACAAGAACAAGATGAACAATAGACAAATTTTGGATTGCACATTCACAACATAAACACACGGTTACAACATCAACACTACTACACGATTACAAAGAAATAAAAGGATAGATAGTTAGACAAATTGAAGGTATAATCTTAACAACCCAAAAGCCTATTCCACTCTTGGACCTTTAACATCATACACAAAAAATACCTAACTCTTACGTTGGCACAAGAGTGACTTCGATCTCCCAAGCATCCAACATTTCCAAGCTTGAATCCAACACGAGTGATTCTACACTCAAGTTGAAAGCCCTAGTTATAAGTTTCTGATTTGCCTCAAGGAAAGAGGACTTTGTCTTTCCATGTTACACAATATTCATATTCATAAAAAAAAACTAAGACTAAAACCCTAGGAGGTTCTATTTATAGTATATTAAAAGATAGAATTTAAAATGTCCAAAGTAGCCCTTCAAGAGTGGGCTGCCCCTTTAGTGTTTGTAGTGGGTTATTTTTGGTGTGTATTTGGGGTCTTTAATTACACTTCTCTTATACACACACTTGGACGACTTCAATACACACCCACAAGAGTCCATCTACATGATCGCACTCGTATCAACGATCGCATCTCAAGCCCGTCACTATGGCAAACTCTTTCAATCTAAAACAAACCGGTATGCCACAATAGTTGATCCAGACTTTATCCATCTTTTTTCTGCCCTCCTTTGGACCTCCATCATCCCCTGCATACTTGATCCTGCGCTTGAGAAGGCAATATACCATAATTATTGGGAAACGGAGAAGGCATGGCCCAAACAGCTCAAGAAAGTGTGAAAAACAGCTCTTCTTAAAAAGTCCATGTATGTTTTTCTTCTTCATAATACTCCTAAGTTCGTAAAAAGGTTTCCCCAACTGACATTTAAGTACAAGATCACCAAATACTACTTTAGGGCTATTCATCGGCATCGCAACTTAAAACTTGTCAATACTAATAGTTTTGACAGAATCATTGTGGAATTTTGATATTATTTCACGCCCCATTGGTGAGGAGGAGTTATCACTTTCCTCGACATTATTTTGCCCTGACTGACATTGTTATAGAAGTTTCTTCGAATCTATCTGTACTCTAGCCTTTTTTGTTTGATGATTAGAAGTTGATCCACTTTCAGCTTCTTTTCTTTTGGGAGACAACTTTTAACTACAAACAATAGAAAAATAAAAAATACATTACATTTGATGTCTGCATGATTTTTTTTTAAAAGGTGACACACATTTCAATAAATTATTCTACGCCACATAACCAAAAAAATACTCCAATGGAAAACCCATCAGATGGAACAGATGGGGAACCCAAATTTGTTTGAAGACCTATTTAATATCCCCTAACAGATATTCCACTTGTTGCATTAGAAGGACAAATTTTAATAAATTATTCTACGCTACATTACAAGAAAATACTCCAACGGATAGCCCATCAGTTGGAACAGATGGGGAATCTATTTGAAGACCTATTTAATATCTCCCAACAGATGTTCCACCCGTTGCAATAGATGAACCACCACCACCACAACCAATGCCACCAAGAGCTCCACCAATGCCACCAATACTAACACCAAGACCACAGAAACCACCTCCAAAAAATACAAATACCAATTGATAGGACATAAAAGGAGAAATAAAAACAAAGAATATTTATGTCGGATTAGTAGGGGAATACAATTCAATTTTGGGTTATTCATTGCAACCCGCGTGTGATTTAATAAGCAATTTCTAGACAATTCTTTATCATTTTCAACAATTATTTTCTATTTTATTCAACAAGTATCAAGCGTTATGTATCAATTTTAATTTCATATTTTATACTTAGTGTAGCAAATCTCAGTCACAAGATTAAAGATCTAAACTTCAGAATGCATCAACTTTTATTATTTACACGACTAAGTTATATATAATTATCTTTTGAGATAATTTGGTTCATTGAGAAATACTATCAAGTAGTTATATGTTTTGTATATTTATATTTTATATATAATTCATAATTAGAATTGATATCAATTTAACTTATCATACATGATCAAAATATCTTAATATTGGGCTCATGCTGACACGGGTCATGCTTCTCTAGTATTATTAATAAGTGTGAGTTAGCAGACAGCTAACAGTTGTCATGCCTACTTCTACTTCCTGCTCCTCACTAAGGGTATTTTTGAAATTTTGTATTTTATTTTAATTTAATTATTTTATTTTAAATTTTTTATATATTTGAAAATTGTGTAAAAAATATTAAAAATTACAATAATTAACAATTTATTAGTTGGAGGCACATAAAAAATTTTGGTGGATTCAAAATTCTATAGTGCACCATTAATTGAGACACATTATTTAAAAATTTCGTGAAAAATAATATAAATCACAAAAGTTAACAAATTAAAATACTTGAAAGATGTATAAATTTGACATTTCAAATTCTATCATTGTTATTTAAATTGGGATAGAGGGAATAACATATATTACTTGAATTACATAGAAAATCGTATAAATCATAATATAAATATTTTTAAATATTTAAAATAGTATAACAAATTTGATTGATTGCCTCAAATATTCCATCAATGCCACATAAATTGGGTAAAAAAAGAATAATCTATAGTATCTAAAAGTTATGTAAAAATAATATAAATCGATAATTAATAATTTAAAATATTTAAAAATTATATAAAAATTAAATGGATTTTTAAAATTTTATTTGTGTCATATAAATCACAACAACAACAACATACCCATTTTATTCCCACATAGTAGGGTCTGGGAAGGGTATAGTGTACGCAGATCATACCACTAACTCAGGTGAAGTAGAGATGTAATTTCAGATAGACCCCCGACTTAGAACCGATAACAGTATAACAAATATAAAAGTTAAGTGCAAAATAAACTAACACCGCTAGCAACAAGATAATACTACAACCACAAGATAGAAAAAAGAATTATCTAACCGAAATTATGGACATCACACCGACCCATGAATAAAAACTACAAACACAAAAAAACGCTTCCTTATTGTTACCGACGCACTCCCACCCCCTAACCCTCTACCCTAATCTGTATCCTCCACATATTTTTATCAAGAATCATATCTTTCGTAAATTATAACTACTCCATATCATGCCTAATTTATTGTATCATATAAATTAGGATTTAAAAAACACAAATTGAACCTATGCCGCCACGAGCTTACAGTAAAAAAAAAAGTTCGACAAATACAAACATCCACCAATTTTAATATTAAAATATTAAAGATATTTAAATAATTGAAAACTAAATATAATAAAATATATTTAACGAATGAGTCACACACACCCCAAATTTCAATATGTCCGATGAGTTTAAAGAATAATGGGATAGGTAACGCAATATATGTGAACAACTTGTCCATTTAATAGCCACCGAATTAAATAATTTCCATATATTTTGCCGGATAATGACACCTAACACTAATCATAATTGTTCTTAAAATAGAAAAATAATAATATCTCGAGTCTCGACCCAATTCTTTTTCCCTTTCGATTCTTATCTAGTTTTATCAACTGCTCATCTTCTTTGACTTGTTGAATGAGCAAAACTATAATGTGAATAGATTAATTTCTTCGACCAAATCAATTCATAATTAATTTATTACTTGCCTCGTTCAGCATAATTTAAAAATCTCAAAAAGCATATACTTCCTTCATTATTTAATTAGTTATAGTCTTTTCTAAAAATATATATTTTTTAATATTTATTATTTTATAAAATTAAGATATAATTAATTATGTACTTTTATTTTTACTTTTAATAATAAATATGAAGAGATGTTATATAATAAATATAAAGAGCTATAATATAGTGTAAAAAAGAGAAACAATAAATTAAGATGAGTAATAAGTAGAGATAATTTAATCAAATTAATTTTTAATTAATAGTAAAAAAAATTTAAAGCTACCCAACTTAAAAAGTTGACAACTATTTAAGAACGAGGAGGGAATACTTCTTTGTTTCAATAACTCACTTTTTTTTTGGTTCAATTTCAAAAATAATGATACAATTACTTATTGAACATATATTTAATGATATTGTCAACATTTTATCTATAAAGGATCACATTTATTTGATAAAAAAAATATTATAAAATATAATTATTTATTTATTTATTGTAAAATCTTTTCATATTTTTTAAATTTTATGTCCAGTCAAATTATATTAGACAAATATAATTGAAACAGGGTGAATAATATGAAAAATGTTATGAAATAGAAAGTAAGACAACAAGAGAGGAGACTTCTTTATTTATCATGAGAATTTCTTGATGGCGTCTGAAGGAAACCCCCTTATTTATAAGGAAAAAACTAACTTTGAAGTTTCTAACTTTTCTATAAATAGACATTCACTATATGTATGGTAAAGTAGACATTCACTATATATGGCAAGGTAAACATTCACTATATATGGTAATATATTTATAAACCCCCCCCCCCCCCCCTTAAATGTCTAAATGATAGATAATGTATCTCATTAAAACCTTACTAGAAAAAATCCAGTGAAAAAAAAATCTAGTGAAGAAAAAGAGTACACATTTCTAACAATACGCATATAGGCTGCCTCATTAAAAACCTTACAAGAAAAACCCATTAGGGAAAAAGAGTACAACGCGTATTAATTCCCCTCAATGAGAATATCCGTGAATTATTGCATCTCGATCTTGTGCATTATCTTCTTGAAAGCTGCAATTGAAGGAGACTTGGTGAATAAATCAGCCACATTGTCACTTGAACGAATCTGTTACACATTAATATCACCATTCTTTTGGGCTTACGTATGTAGAAGAGCTTTGATGAAATGTATTTTGTTCTATCTCCTTTTTATGAATCCTCTCTTAAGTTGTACTATGCATGCTGCATTATCTTTGTATAAAATTATGGGTACATTGCAACATTTCACACCACATTTTATCTAATGAAATGTATCATGGATCTCAACCATACTCATTCTCGGTGTGCTTCATGAATAGCTATTATATCAACATAATTCAATGAAGTGGCTAGATAGACTGCTTTATATATCTTCGAGATACGACAGTATCCCCGCATTCGAATACATAGCTTATTTGAGATCGAGTTTTATACGGGTCAGATAAGTACTCAACATCAGCATAACTAATAAGATCGGGACTACAATCTTTAGAATAAAATAAGCGCATATGTTTGATCACATTTCGATGTCTTCTAGTAGGAGCAGAACTATATATACCTTGCAAACAAATTGATCGAAAAAAGTTATGTCATGCCTTGTAGTATTTGCAAGATATATTAGTGCATCAATTGCACTAAGATATGGTACTTCATAACCAAGGAGTTCCTCATTCTTTTCTTGAGGTCGGAATAAATCCTTATTCAATTATGGATGTTTCTCATTTAAGCAAATATTCTATTACTTTTGAAAACTCTCCAAGAGTTTCAAAAATTTTCAAGCTATAAGCTTATACAATATAAAGATTATAAATAAGTTTCCTAGAAACTTTTATATGCTTCAAACATTTTGAATTCTTAAACAAATTTTTATGTAAATTTTGTTAAGTGACAATATTCAACATTTCATGAGTGACATCTTTAAGTATCTGGACTGCAAATTAAATAAGTTTTATGCTTACCAAGATGCATCATTTTATGTCACTTGATAAATGTTTCTACGCCAACATGCTTAAATAAATGTAGAATTTAGATCCTTGTAATCTCTTACAATATTGCACCAATATTGTATCAAAGATATTGATGATATATCATTTCGTATCAGTTCATAGTCTGCTATAACATTTTGAGATCTCATCATTTTATTATTTTCAAGTACCTAAACCTCTTATAAGGTTTTATGAAGTGTTATGCCGTAGACTTTTCAAGAGCACATTGCTTTCTTATTATGGTTATTTGCTCTGTATTATTTTTAAGGATTATTTCATTTGAAACTGATTGGTCTATCATGCTTCACGCATGCATAGATGTTGTCCTTCAGGGACACAAAATAGGAGCACTTGCAGCTTTAATATGATATGTTTTTGGCATTTGACTTGAATTATCTTTTTAATGAGGATCTGATGATAATTCCTAACATATTTCATAACTGCTTATAATCTCCCCCTTATGTTAGTAAAACTAACATACATTCTTCATCTTCTTTGAGGAGTTCATCTTTGTGCATTATGGTGTATTCATTAATCGTATACTATACATCAAAATTATTAGATGGACAACATGTGGTTCCTGACTCAGAATCAAATTTGAGGGAGAATTAATCATAATTTATTGATTTGATGCATACAAGTACTTTTGTATATAATATTTCAAACCAACACATGAAACTTTGTTCTCATTAGCAATGGTTAATCTATTTATCAAAGACATTCTATGCCAAATCAACATTACCAAGATGAATAGTCATGATTACACAATCTGAAAATTATGCTCTTAACTTAATTTTATTGAGCAAACAACTTTATGAATGTCAATCTGCAAGTTGACAATAAATATACATGTGATCATCTTATTGATGCATTTTTGTAACAAATCACATGATACGTAAATGGGCTCATATTCACCTTTTATAATTTTCAGTTTTTGAGGGATCCAATCCCAACATTAGTTGGTCCAACCAACTTCTCATGAGAACAAACAACATTAAAAGTAATGAAGAATTTTCTAATTCTTCAATATATGTTCAATATTCAGTATGCACATCTTTGGAATGTCGCAATCGTTCATGTCAATTTATGAACTTTTATTATAGTAAACTCCAAGTTTACCATGACATGTATTTTTTACTTTAGTAAATTTTAGATTTACTACTTTAGAAGTAGATTTAAAAATAACTCTTCTCAGTTATTTAGTCTCTTTCGAAGGTGAGTTGTGATACCATCAAAATCAAGTGCATGTTTGCATTAATAAATTTCTCATTCCCTAGGAATAAAATAAAACCGTGCCTTAAGCTTATCAGATTCTGGTAGCTTATAACTGCTTTCATGATATTACTATTTCAGGAGCACATCAAGGCATACATATTTTTCAAAAGATATCATATATTACTACCACATTCACTTCATGGAATGAAGCATATTTAATGGACAAGTTTTATGACTTTTTATCAAATACATATTATTTTTGCCTTAGCCATCATAATATCATTAATATGAAGAATTGAGATTCAAACTCAACTTCTTATTCATATAAAGGTGTCTTCGGCATAACTCAGTGAGAATTGAACCCAACATCTTATCATCATAGTGCATTGGAACTTTAAACCCAATGTCGTATCCTCTTAATGAGATGAGACTTAAATTCATCATCATATCTTTTACAAATATTGTTCTTTATGAACAAATTTAAAACATAAGTAATTTCAAATCAATTATTTTTTCTCAAATCCAACAATAATTATATCATTAGTAGTAAAATACAAATAACATAAGGAATTACTAATCTTGAAATTACCTTTAGATTTATAATATCACCTTGTTTGGTAGAGTCTCATGCTGATAACATTATATAAAATAATAATAAAGAATAAAGAAGAAGAGCGGAGAGAGAAGAGAGAATAATAATTATTTTCTTGAGAGTTTCTTGATGGCGTCTCTTACAATGAAGGGAGAATCCTTTTATTTATAGGGAAAAACTAATCTTGGAGTTTCTATTTTTTTTATAAACAGACATTCACTATATATATATATATGATATTTCCATAAATAGTCATTCATTGTATATATACGATAAAGTAGACATTAAATATATATGGTAAAGTAGACATTCGCTATATATATGATAATATATTTATAACAGAAAACTTTAATTAGTTCTTAAAAAGGATAATAATTTAATTAATTTTTTGATTCATTTATTTTAAGAATAATTTTAAAATATTATAATTTTTTTTTATATTTTTTAAAATTTATTTCCAATCAAACTATATTACCTAATTATAGTTGAAATGGAGTGAAAAATAAAGAAACAAATTAATTAGTTCTTAACGAGGATAATAATTTAATTAATTTTCTTTGTTTTATCAGTCCTAATTTCTTATGTAAGGATACTTGGTTGAAAAGCAAATCACCTGTGATGAACCCCAAAAGCATCAAATTGTTATTTTTTCCGGAAGCAGTAAATATGCAGTTGTATTATTTTTTGTTTTAAGACAAGCAAAAACTAGAAAGCTGTCTTATTCAAAGACGACCCTTTAGAAAAAGAGAATTTTTCCTGGATATGTGTTAAAAGGCTTGAAAAAGGGGCGGAAGGGATGAAAACTCAAAAGGAGTTGTTGATTTCTTGGTAATCTTTTGTTATTCTTTTCTTTTTAAATTTATTTCTGTATCTTTTCCACAATAACAAGACCAAACATCCTGGGGTTTTCATTTTTTTTTTGTTGTTAGAAAGAAGACATTCTCTTGTCATTTTTTTTGCTTGTCCAACAAAACATACAGCGATTTTCTTGATTAAAAGTAGTGGTAAAGGCACCAACTTTCTCAAATACATAACCCCAAGAAAAAGGGGGATGGAGATGATCAATTATCAGTTTGGAAGTAGTTCTTATCAGGATTCTTTGAAAGTTCTGGAGGCTGATATTCAGTATGCAAATACTTTGTAAGTTTCTCCTTAACCTAATCTTTACTTTTTCAATGACTTGATTTTGCTTTTCTGGGTTAATTCCTCTCCCACCCCACCCCACCCCTCCCCGCCCCAAAAAAGAAAAAAGGCAGCTGCTATGCGTAGAGTCCGGGAAAGGGCCGGACCACAAGAGTCTATTATATACAGGTCGCGTGGCAGCAACTTTATGATACTACAGGGCTCCCCTTCATTGGGATTATTTACTAGTGGATCGTTGTATACTGATATGCTTTTAGTTTAGATAGTTGTATAATTAATGGTTTTTATTATCTTTTCTGGATATTGATGCTTTAATGTGGCTTTCTACCAATAATTTGCCTGATTTTGTGTGTTGGTCTGTGCGAGCCTGTTTTAGCTTCGCAAGTGGTTTAGCTTATTGTTGATATCAATTTCATTACTTTCTTTCTTTTTTTGGAATAAGAAGCTTGATTTCTTATTTATATGGTTTTGTAAAAAAAAAAAAAAAAAGAAAAAGGAAAAAAGACTTGATGATTGTTAGTCTTCACTTTCCCTTTGCTTTTTGATCATATTTTGATGTTGTAATCCCTGATGGTAATTGGGATTTACAGTGTACCAGTCTCCTGTTTTTCTCCAGCATGTTCATGTTTGCAACTTGTAGCATTTGAAGTACTCTTAGTATCAATCCGTCGTGCAATTTTTCCCTTTTTTGTCTTTTGTTTTTTGCTCGTTGGAGTTGATGATTCATGTGGTTAATTAACTAATATGCTGGATTGCAGGGCTGCTGCAATTCCGAGAGACAAGGGTGGAGCACGTCTTCAAATGAAACTGGCCTACAATGGATTGGCTCCTGTTTTTCTGTTTTTGCTGCGATGGATAGATAGTTCCTGCATATGTCTGCTTCCTGGATATCTGAATTTCTTTCATGTCCTCATTTACAAGGTATGATCCCTAAATTTTCTGTTGAGTCTGAGTTTTTTTGTCGTAATGCCGTAACCTTTTATCTTTCCTTCTTTTCGCATCAAATCGTAATCCTATTCATGTATGGGCTATGCATTCGAAGAGTCAATTTGTGTGTTCCCATGTATAAGTCAAAGGCCACTTGCCAAAAAGGAATCATGAAACTCCACTTAGCTTTCTGAATTTATAAAATATCCAGTGTTTTTCTTTCCCCACTTTATTAGTGACAACGACAATTATAGTTGCACAATCTAGTCTTCTGTCACTCTTTACCTACTTTGCCATTTATATAACAATCTCTCTCCCTTGGCAGGTGCATACGGATGGGAGACCAAGAATATCTAGGCATGGAAGAAGAGCAACTATTAACGACTTTTATGGTTAGTTGTGCATTCTCTTATTATGCACTAAGCTTTTTATCTGTTTTAGGATAGGTTTCTTACGTTGATTGTGCTTAACCAATTACCCTTAATAATGACAAAATTACAGGCGTTATACTTCCATCACTACAGCAGCTACATTCTAACTTGGTGGAGCTGGACGATAGTAAAGTTGTAAATCATGGCATAGAAAGTTCTCAGGAGAAATTGAAAGGAGACGCTAAGTTTTCCAACTTTGAAGCTGAGAGAGAAGATGAATGTGGAATATGCTTGGAGCCTTGTAACAAAATGGTTTTACCAAATTGCTGCCATGCAATGTGCATTAATTGCTATCGTGACTGGTAAAATACCTACATTCTACATTCTCTCTATTCATGTCTTTCATTATTTTGAGAACTTGGCTGAGAACAATATTGCTGTCTCAAACTTCAGGAATACAAGATCAGAGTCCTGCCCCTATTGCCGTGGTAATTTGAAGCGCGTTAAGTCAAGAGACTTGTGGGTCCTCACTTGCAATGATGAAGTTGTTGATCCTGAAACTGTTTCAAAGCAGGATTTATTGCATTTCTATCTGTATGTTAACAGCCTGGCTAAGGATTCTTCTGATGCGTTGTTCTTGATGTATTATGAATACCTTATATGACATAAAACATTTGAGATAATTAGTGTACAGATAGAGAAAGAAAACCTTCAAATGTACATAATTCTGATGGGCGCAAATTCTCCTAGTTTCACGGAGAAATAACCAGCTCCATGATTGTCTTTGTGGTGGCAATGTTGGTTTTTTAGCTTTGAAATTAGAGAAAGAACAGAGAAAGAATTGGAGAGAAAAATAAGTACGGCAATAGTATTGTCAAAGGAAATTATTTTATTAATAACTCAAATTTATCTGTATGTTAACAGCCGAGATTTATACTCCTCCTTGGATCAGAAATTGTCTCGGCTTCTGCTGAATTTGACCTCTTGAATAAATCTGTCAATTCGTCTTTGTTCTTGGATGACATATGTGCATCTTCTGTTGGATTAAATAAGAAACTTTTGCCTCTTATATCAATTTGTAAAATCTCAACATTAGTGGAATCAAAGATTCGACAATAGTTATCTCCAATCAATAGTTTAAATCCTTCTTTCATTAGTTGACCAACACTTACCAAACTTTTATCAATATCGGGCACGTAAAAGATATTTGAAATTTTTTTTGTACCTAAAATTGTTTTGATTGCAACATTCTCTTTTCCTTCTGCAGGAATATAGTCACCATTTCCAATTCTGATTTTCTTATTTTCCAAAGGCAAAAACTCTTTAAAAAGAGTTTTGTCATATGTCATGTGGTTTGTACAACCACTATCAATCATCCAAAAATCAAATTTCTTGATTAAAGAATATGTTGCCACAAATAAGTATCTCCTTCTTCTTCTTTGGTGACTTGGGCATCTGCTTCATATTTTTGAGATTTGTTCTTGCAAATCACGGCTTCATGGCCAAATTGATTATAAATCTTGCATTGTGCATCTGGTCTCTTCCAACATTTAAATGGAAGATGACCTATTTTGCCATAATGCTGGCAAGGTGGGTAATTTTTTCTTGAATTATAACCCTTGCTTTGAGTCTTGTGGTTGACTGCCAAAGCTCCTTCAACCATATCATCCAGCCTCTTTGCTCTTGTGTCTGCTACGTATTTAACAATTCTGCCAAAGTAATCTTGGACAGGTCTTTTTGTGTTTTCCAAGGTAGTTATTGATACTTCGTATCTTTCAGGCACACTAATAAGATTTTTTTCAACAATTCTTGAATCTTTAAATTTTGTGCCAAACAATCTTACCTTGTTAACAATGCTTAGAAGTCGGTCTGAGTACTCTTTGATGGTCTCAGATTCCTTCATCATTTGCAATTCAAATTTCCTTATTAGATTCAATTCTTTCATGCCTCGTATTCTTTCATCTCCGGTATATTCTTCCTTCAGGTAATCCCAATTTTTTTTTGGTGATTTAAGGGCCATAATTCTCATGAAAATTATTGGAGACAGATTAGCAAACAAAGTTGCTTTTGCCCTTGATTTTCTGATTAGCAAACAAAGTTGCTTTTGCCTTTGATTTTTTTATTTTCTTTTCCTTTTGGCTTTTGATTTAGGCTACCATGGGATTATCGGGCAGCGGAACAACATCATAATCCTCCTCCACGGCCTCCCAAAGATCTAAAGCCTCAAGATAAGTCTAACAATTCATCTCTCACAGATCCCTCAAGAAACTGGCTCTTGATACCAATTGTTGGTTTTTGACTTTGAAATTAGAGAAATAATAGAGAAAGAGTTGGAGAGAAGAAAATACTGCAATAGTGTTGTCAAAGGAAATTATTTTATTAATAACTCAAAACATATATTTATAGCTAAATTTCTAACTACACTCCAATTTAAATTGGAATAACTAATTCCTATTCAAATAATAAAGGGACAACTAATTCCTAAGTCACATAGGATCTAATAATTAAAAACTACTAAAAATATATATTCCTACTTTACTTTATTTCTTTATTTCTGAGACATATTTTCAATAGGCAATCATGCCAGCTTCATGATCAATATCAGATTTTTATTTTTGAAATAATGTCCCAAAGCTCCTATTTAGAATTTTGCATCAATTACATATAATATATCACATTGATAGTGCATAGCCTTTGCTTTTGATGAATTACAATCTATGCATTCTTTTATTTTGCTAGAACTTTATAAGGACGTGCTATATTTTAGCAGTATAGTGAAAACAACATCACGATGAAGGTGGAAATGAAAGGAAGACAAAATTTTAGAGAGATGATGAATTGACACAAGGAGATTAGAGGATGAATTCCCTACTCTTAAGCCCCAAGTTTGTACTTTTGTCAACTCTGAATGGAAGCTATAGTTTTGATGAGAAAAACATCATTTGTTTTTTTGGTGAAGTACAAATATATACAAGACCTGTGATTTTGGTGTAGGAGCAGTTAGCTGGAGTGTCCGGCCTATTTACAGGTGAAACCACTAAAAGCTGTTGAAAGTCTCAATAAAGGAAGAGTATCCTTCCAGTTCTCATTAAATTACTACATATATAAACTTATGTATGAAAATACACGTGCACTAACAGTGCAGCTTGGCGTAAATATTTATTGTACTCCACAAAGTTTATCTATTTATTAGTGATAGAAGAGGTAATCTGCCTACTCTAAAGTTTCTCATTCTTACGAGGGAAGAAACATTCCTATTATTATCTCGCTCTCATGATTGGCCTTTCCGGAGCGGTATTATTTACTAGGTTACATTGAGTCCAATCTACATGCCACTCTTCCTTTTGACCAGCTCGCTGAAAGATGGTTGACAGAAGCCTTGATTGAGGAAAAGATCAGTGACTTTCCGATTCATCGCTTCTGTAAGATGGATACCATCCCAGCTGATATATTTGCTTGGATCATTACATTTAACGGTGCCAGGTGAGCCACACAACGAATTCAGGTTGAAGTTCAATGGTCCTCCTGCAGCTCCACAACAAGGTTTGAAATCTTCCTCAAATTGGTACTTTTTATGGTTCATCTTAATTGTTAGATATGCATTCCAGAAGTCAGCATATAAAATCTGACAATTAGGATACAATTTGCGGAATCTTTCCAATCTCCTTTGCAGGATCTGGTTGTGGATCATTACTGCTGTGTTGACAGCTGCTGCACATCCCATATGATCAAGAGCAGCTTTCACTGGACATAATGAGATATGTAGTGGAAGGCATCCTATTGGTGGTAAGCCTTGAACTACGATATACTTTGCTCCGCTTCCCAGCGCTGCCTATACATATACCACCGATAACTTAGCATTGCTGTTATGTCAAATACCTGCGATACTAATAGTCCATTTGGACAAATTTCTAGGATATTACGAGTGCTTATTCTTAAAAACAAGAAAGCTTATTTTGGAACGTTAAGGTGTTTGGACTTTTTGGCCAAAATCCTGAGAAATTTAAGTGCTTTTGACTAGAAGTAGAAACAGTTTTTTCTTTTGTGAAGGAAAAGCCTGGAAAAGTAGCTTCTTAGTAAGAGTAGAAGCACGAGTTTTTATTTTTTTTTCCGACAAAACTATCTTTACCAAAAAATGTGTCAACTTATCCTCACAGTGTGAACATTAACTTAGCTCATGCATTTTCAATGATACATATATATGTCCAAAGTCTCGTAAACTTGTTCCTCTCTTTTTTTTTTTAGTTTTTACATTTTAATTAAATGAAGTTGAAAATTTTAATTAAGGTCTCTCATATAAATATTGCAAAACAGTTGAAATTTTTTAAAAGATTGGCCAAACACATTGTTGCTATAAATACTAAGAGAAGTGCATTTCAGATGATTCGACAAACACAAACTGCTACCATCCACAACGACAACATATTCACTATATTCCCACAAAGTGGGGTCTGGGTAGGGTAAAGTGTACGCAGTTCGTACCACTACCTCAGAGGTGAGGTAGAGAAACAGTTGATAGACCCCCGGCTTTTCCTTAAACTTCATTTGACATAAATACTTATCAACATAAGCAAATCTGGAAGCTTGACAAAAGGGGTTTTACTACTAATTGTCATAAATTGTACTATGTCAAAGCTTTTATGGAGACAATTAAATTACTTTTCATGTACATACCTCGATTAGTCTGCTAACTTGAAGGACGGACTGCTGTGTGAGCCAATGTGCGGATAGAGAGGACCCTTGTATACGAGCATAGTCACTAACACCAACAGAGCCTATCCAAAAGAGTGCATTCTCCAATTCAGCCTTGCAATTATTACGTCCCATCTGTTGCTTCAACGTATTGAACCAATCAATCTGAGTTTGAAAGGTCAAGGGTATTCCTTTCCAGAATAGGTTAGTAATTTTCTTAGTTGAAAAATCCTCTTTGGGGAGAATTGTTGATCCGGCTATTGCAAAATTGGCCCCATTTGTGAAATTTGCGGAGCTACTCTGAAAGGGTGGCAAATGTGGTAGCTTAAAAGCATCACAGAGAAAATCTACCACCAAATGTCCATCACATAAACCATTGTTTGATTTTTCTGAAGTGCTCGATGAGTGAGCGAAATTTTCATTCAATCCACCCACTAAATTAGCATTTCCTGCATCAGTATAGGAGTCTCCAAAAGCATACACCTTGTTGAAGCATCCTATAAAGTTATTATGCCTGGTTGAAGTGCCGTGGCTACTGTTATTAGCACTGGAAGAGTTGCCTTTTACAAAAGTAAAGTAAGAGCAAGTCAGAAAAAGAAAATCTTTGAGGCGTGAAAGCAACTTCCTTTAAGATATATTGTCCGTAGACTATTTGGGGATATACAGACGAGTCCGCTCGTGATACAACAAAGCCTACAAGTAAACTTAGCCACTATTCAGAGGAGTCATGTATTTAAAGGGTCAAGGCTATTCAGAATAGTCATATGTTCTTTCAAAATTATGACCTGAATTTGAATTTAATTAAAGCTCAAACATTAAATGAAATGAAAAAACCTGGATTTGAATTTAATTAAAGCTCAAACATTAAATGAAGTGAAAAAACTATTTTTTAGGGTGTGTTTGGTGTGATGGAAGTTTTTTCTGAAAAAGAAATGACGAAAATATTTTTGTGGGAAACGCTTTCTTTAAAATATTCTGTTATACCAAACGCTCTCTCTATATAAAGCCTTTCAAATTCATATTTATTTGCCTTTTGATGCAGGTCAATCTCACATCATATATATTGCATTCTATCTAATGTAATCAGGGGAAGATATACCAGGATTGGCGGGAACTTCTGGGTTGTCGTTCTGAACAGGCAAAGAATTACCAGGCTTGGTGGGAACTTCATTACTGCTGTTATGAGCAGGGAAAGAATTACCCTGTTTGGTGGGAACTTCCTGGCTGTTGTCATGTACAGGGGAAGAATTACCCGGCTTGGTGGGAACTTCCTGGCTGTTGTTATGTGCAGGGGAAGAATTGCCAGGCTTGGTGGGAATTTCTTGGCTGTTGTTATGAGCAGGGGAAGAATGACGAGGCTTGGTGGGAATCTCTTGGCCATTGTTCCGAGCCGGGGAAGAATGACCAGGCTTGGTGGGAATGTCTTTGCTGCTATTGTGAGCTTGGGAAGAATGACCAGGCTTGGTGGGAATGTCTTTGCTGCTATTGTGAGCTTGGGAAGAATGAACAGGCTTGGTGGGAATTTCTTGGCTGTTGTTGTGAGCCGGGGAAAAATGAACAGGCTTGGTGGGAATTTCTTGGCTCTTGTTGTGAGCCGGGGTAGAATGACCAGGCTTGGTGGGGATATTTTCATGACTATTGTTATGAGCAGAGCAACAAGAACAATCACAATGGAGAGCTTCATGTTCCTTGTAATGAGCATATGAAAATGAGAAAAATAGGCAGAAACAGAAAAAGAGGGTAAGAGGAAAATGTGGTATGAACATTTTGGACATAGTTTATTTTTTTGGTGCTAAGTTTGTGTTATTATTTCTTTTTATTTTTTGGGTACTTTTTGATACTTGGTGTTATTCAGAAGAGGTCTGCTAATTGTTAGATGTATTTCAAGAAAGCTATATATATATATAATATCCAGTTTTAAGCTGTTGGAGATTAAGAGGAGAATTTTGTAGAGAGGCACCTTTGTTTTAGGGAATAACCGGTATTCATTCTTTGAGGCACTAGAGACCAACGGCCCACAACAAAATTTTTTTCTGGAGATGCAATAAACCTGAGTTGAACTAGGATTTGAGCCACAATATTTATTATCACCACTTTTCTCGACCACAAGTAGGTGTATAATTGAAAGATAAAAGAGTAACAACTTCAGAAATGTACTTTTTATAGTGAAATAGATAAATGAGGCAATTTTTTATTAGTATATTGTTGGCCGAAATCGTGGCATGTGTTATAAAATGAATGTTTGTGATGGATGTGAAGAATTAAGTCACTTCCATCCATCTTCTCCGTGATGATGTGTAATTAATTCTTCATTACTCCACACATTATTATGGATATAACTCTCATATCCTTTAATTTCTCTCATAATGTTCTTGTTTAATTTAATATTATGACAAATCTTTTGTATGCCTTTATGAAGATTATAAATAAAGGCATATGATCTCATATTGTACACATAAAATATACTTGAAAGATTTGTATACTTATACTTGAAAGAATGAAATGCTCTCATCTCTTGTCTTCTTATTTTCTTATCTAGTTATTCTTTCATATTGCTACTCTTTTAGATTAATTTTTACACGTTATCAGTACGAAGCTCAACGATTAAAGGTAATGAATTATTTTTCATGTTTCTATAATACTGACATCTTTATTTTATGTCCCAATCCAAGCAGTTCAATCATACGTGTCTCTCGGCCGCCTGAGTATCCACTTAATTATTGTTAAGGTCTCGTTTTATGTATTTTCTGGATCATATTTGATCATGCTTGCTGCTTAAATTAGGATGCATAAACAGATATTTTGAAACTAGTGTAATGACATATATAACTAGTAAACTAGTTACAGATTTAGTTATGTGCTTATTATATTATGCAATATGCAATCTGACAAATTATATTGACATGAATGGAAATATGGCAGTTCATATTTTTTGTTACTTTTTTTAAAAATTCTAGTTGATAATGGATTTGAAGTCATCATGAATGAAGAGTCTGTGCTAACTGTAACTTGACATTGTAAGTGATTATTATGTAATAGATTGATTGCCCACCGAAGAAATATATATTAAAAAATTTCATATTTTTCTTAATAGAGTAACAACAGCATTTTTTACAATTTTAAATGAAAGGTTTCAAAACAGTATTTTCTTCTCCATAATGTTTGTTGTTCATTTTTCAACTTGTATATAATCACAAAGTGATAATATTATTAAATACGCAAGGGTGAGTCTTGTTCCACCTTGAACTGTTGTGTCATTGATTTAATATAAGATGGTGAATTTAAGTCCCATCGTATTAAGAGGATAAAACATCGATTTAAGTTTTGGTGCACAATAATAATTTTTGGTTTAAGTCCCACAGAATTATGACCTCACACACCTTTATTGATAAGACATTGGGTTCATGTCTCAAAGTATTTTGATGATATGATGATGACTGAGGTAATTAATGAAAAGTCATAAAATTTGCTACATTGATATGCTCCATTCTTTGATGTGAATTAGGTAGCATTGCCTAATAAGTCTGAAAATTAAGAAGCCAAGAGGTTTAATATATGTGGCCGCGAAGGAAAAAAAAATATATACTAGTCATCATTGTGGTAATTGTAAAAAAAAGAACATTATTAATTCTCAAAATGATCCTCCAAAATATGAACGTTATTTTTATCATTAATTTGATAGGCAAAGTATTGGACACTCGGTTGTAGTATAATCAAATATGATAAATTTTATAAATTTCCCTCAAAATATAGGAATATAAAGTGCTGGTACACTTAACCTTTTAAGATGATATTGAGATGGGTCATCTAAATATGACAAATGAACAATGAATGACAATGAACTTATAAGATTATGAAGCCCAAGTTAGTCTATTTCTTGAAAAGAATATGACTTGTGATAAACATTGTGGATGCTCGACCATTTATGAAAGTGAATGTGTCAAGATATGATAAATTCATGAACAAAAATGTGCTTATATATGGTTGGATAAACACCAAAACTCACATCTATGAGAGGTTTGAGAGAAATAAAGAATTTTAATTTTGTAGAAAAAAATCATTGGTGCCATAATATGTTTTATCATGATCTACCAAAGGAAAAAAGCAAGAAGTGATTCTTGCCTATAAAAATTTGGTCATGATCAAAATGAATATTGTGGTGTGGTCGAATGAATTCGTCATTGATCACGTAAATATAATACACCAAAAAGGACTTTCTCAAATGTTATACAAATAAATTATTAAAAGCAAAAATAAAGCAAAAAAAGAAGAGGTCTTGCATATTTTGACTACAACGACAATGATTTTCTCCCTAGAAGTAGATGGTCACCATACAAATGGTGTTTTAAAATATGAGATAGTACACAAGTATTTGATAGCTTTATGGAGGAATGAGATTTTTTATGATATTGAAATTGTAGTAAGTCTCCAAAAGAAACTTTATAAGTTTCACTGGAATTGAAAAAATTATTATTATATTGAGATTATAAATTATGAAAAGATTTTATATCTTTATATTTGTCACGATCCGACCGAACCTGGCCGTGACAGGTATCTCAAGCCCACGAAGGGCCGGAGACCACCCCCTTAACCTTTATCTCAAGAGCACAATAAAAGTAACTAGCAAAAGCCAACCAAACTACGGATAGATAAATGACACCAAACAAAAATGTAAAGAGTCAAACAAGACATCAACAACATACCACTTTTGTTTCCAAAAACCTCTAAAATAAAAAATACCAACTAAGTCAGGACATGTCCCCGACTATGATAAAAAAAATTCAAAAGTACTACGACAATAAAGAAAGAACAATGAAATGTTAGGGTCTTCCGAAGGGTGGAGGATCACCACTTCACAGCTGATCAACAAAAGTACTCAACCACCTAACGCTACACAGGAGCAACAGAAAGGACCTCGGATCCTACATCATGAAACGATGTAACGTTCAGTGACAGTCAGTGGGGCGAGCACTGACATGTAACTCAGGGGTAGGACTAAAATAATGTAATTACCAAAATACAGTCATAAACCAATGCGCCACATTCATACACATATAATAGGATGCCGGGATAGGGACAAGGGTCATGAACATGAGAGTTTAAAATATTAGCCTGAACTGTATAGCTTGCTCCGTCCTAAAGGCACCCATGGGTTATATATGTCCAGCTCCCCCTGCTGTAAAAGCCCCAGTTCCTGTTAGCCTTACGGACCGAGGAAAAACTGAGGAAAGGCTAAAGATACCAAGGCTATTATCCTCCTAATATATACATATATATAATGTGTGCATCAAGTACACGACCATATGGACTCCAACATCCCTAAATATAGTCTTCAGTAATGATCTCTCCGGGATCTACACCATCACGGTGAGCTACACAATTTTATTTAAGCCTAAATTAAAATACTTTGCACATAAACTAACCATTAATCCAGGAGTCATTCATTAAGACATTTACCAACATGGTATCGTCATATCAATATGCTTGCAAGCTAATATAATTATGTCGTACCAATTCGTATAATCAAATTGACTCCCAAGTTTCTTTTAGAATTCAAATCCAAGACCACCAAGGCCATCCAAAACCATATTCATTCGTTTATGTTTTAATGCAGTGCAATGGGTTTAAAAGACAAGTTAAACCATACAATTATTCATATTCAAAAATAAGTTTACAAGGTGAGTTGAGGTTAATGCCATTATCAAGCCAAAAATTTCATCAATTTGGGAAAATCTATGCCCTCTATTCCAACCATTTAAACAATGAACCAATTCAGTTACCATAACCATACGTTAAAGCATGAATAAATAATTTAAAATATGAGGAAAGTAATTCAAGTAAACCCAATTAAAATTCCTCAACCTAATTTCAAATTCACAATTTAAATCATATGACTATCCAATCAATTTATGCCATAATGTAAAATTAAAAGTTAGGGATAAGCAACATGCCTGAAATATAGAACAATTTGAAGAGAATTAGAAGTTTGGAGCCCAGAGTAGTCATTTCTTGAAAAAAACTTGAGTTTTTTGGGTTGGGAGTTAAAGAAGAGAATAGTGGAGTTTGATCTTTGAAAACTGAAGGAAAAGGGTTGATTTTGTGTTTAAAAGCCGTGGAAGGGGTAAAAAGACCAGAAGACCCTCACCTCAAGTGAAAAAAATTTAAAACTGAACGGACATTTTAACACAGCAGCGTGGCACGCCAATATCACGGAGGCTAGCCCCTGTGCCACTTCTATCGTGGAGCTCCAGTGGTGTGGTGTGCCACTATTGCGGAGGCACACTGCCTCATAGTTGTAACGTAGCTCTGAACCCCTTCCAAAATTTTTGAAACTTTTCCAAAACACTCCTTTAGCATTCCTAAACATAATCAAGTCAAAAATTGACATAACGCACACGGGAGGGTCTAAAATAAAATGATCAAAATTTTATGGGGTCTCACGTTATCCCTTCTTTAGGATTATTTGTCCCTGAATGATGAGTTAAGATGTTTTTAGCACGAGAATAGCAAGAGTACATCAAAATCAAATGACAAATTCAAAATGCGACAAGAGAAAAATGAAACTCATAGATTAAGTACTTTTATCCAACCCGGAGAACAAGAACAAATAATTGACTTTCATATCTTCGTTATTCATTCTAAAGTATTGATAACTTATTGACCAGCTTCAAGATACTGCAATTTTCTTAAGATTGATTTAACTTTCAATATCATTAGATGAAGATTATCATCTAATGAGGATAGAAGATAACCTAAAACAATATTTAGAACTTAATATAAACATTATAAGTTTCTAGTCTATTATTTAGGCTGACAAATTCCCCAAGAACATCATGAATTTGGCGAGAGCGTATCTAGATCATATTTGAATCTTTTATCATTGACTTTATCAATGACATCTTGATATACTCTCATAACAGAAAAAAGTATGAGCAATATTTAAGGATCATATTCAATTTTTGAAGGAAAAAAAATCTATATGCTAAGTTTTAAAAATATGAATTATAGCTCAATTCAATGGCATTTTGGGGACACATTATATCCAAGAAGGTATTAAGGCTAATTTGAAGAAAATTAAGGTAATTTAGCATTGCATTAGACCTAATATGTCCAATAAGATCAGGAGGTCTTTAGGCTTGGCATATTATTATAGGCAATTATGGAATGCTTTCATCTATTGTAACCTTATTGATCAAGTTTATATAAAATAATATGGTAATACCGTGGTTGGATGAGTATGAAGTGACCTTTCAAAGTTCATGACCATATTAACCATAATTCCAGAATTGAGATTGTCTATGGAGTCAGAGGAATTTATAATGTATTATTACACTTCATGGATAGGTCTTGAATGTGTGTTGATGTAGAAGAATATGATGATAACTTATATCTCATATAGTTGAAGGTGTATAAGAAGAACTACCCCATGAGTCCACTCATGACTTAAAGTCGATGATGATGGTATTTTTCTTTAAAAATGGAGATATTATCTCTATGGTGTGCATTGTGAATTATTCAAAATCATCATAGCCTACAGTACAAATTTAATTCAAAGAATCTCAATTCGGCAAATAAAGTTTATTTGAGATTTTAAAATATTATGACATGGCCTTTCTATATTGCTGGGACAAGGAGAATGTGATAGTTGATGTTTTGAGTGTAAATATAGTTATATGGGCAGCCTAAAATTATTATAAGTGTTGAAATTTCTTTGATAATGGCTATCAATTTTTGGATCAATAATTTTATGAGTCTTAATATTTATAAATCTAGTAGGATTTTAATATGTGTGAATGCATTGTTATCTTTATTGGAATAATTCAAGGCTCAACTATGAGTAAAAGTATGAGTAAAACAAGTCAAATATATTTTGGGTATATTTAGACTCAAAATATAACGAAAAAGATATATTTGCACTGAAAATATAGTGATGTATATATTTGAGATAAGTCCATTACCTCCTTGAAGTATGACCAAATTTGCTACGATAAACTCCAGCTTCATGGGGGTCCTATTATCCCCACCTCTTTCCCAAACTAAATTCAGCATATTTTCGTTAATTTTTTAATTGACATGGCATTTTGGCCAGCTAAATACGAAGCGGTGCAAAACATGCGCCTTTATTATATAAAATGTGGCCCACATTCCACTATCTTTGTCAACTTAATAATTTTTTATCTTTTCATAATTATACTTTATCAAAAATTGATTCACTTTACTAAAATATCACACTTCACATGATTCACTACACCACTTTAACAAAAATCACAAAATTGATTCCAAGATTACATTATTTCCCTTCACCTAAATCGGTCATAAATATCAGTGTTAGACTAGCAATTATTATGTAGACTAAAATTTGAACTGATTTTGTGGTGTAATATCCAAAGGTTTCTTTTGAATTGATTTCAAAATTCTAGGGACTTTTTTGGTCCTAAAATCTTCAGATTGATCATTGGATCATTCTTATCTATACACACCTTATTCAACTCGAATTTTGTCATTTTGAATCCTAATAGAAATTGAGGAAAAAGATTTCAAAAATAAGAAATTAAATATCAACATAAATTGGAGTAAGATGAGAAATTTACACAACAAATCACCTTACAATTTTGAATGAGGTGACAATTCAAAGAAGAAGAATGAATTTAATGGATAAGAAAATGGGTTAAATATGAAGAAGAAAGGCTTTTAAAGAAGGGATTTAATATTCAACTTTGAAAATGTCACATGGCTAATTTTTATTGCTTATAAAGATAAAATTGCAGTCTTTCATGTGTCTTAGGTGTTTAACTTCATGCAAGGTGCCACATCAACACAAAAAGGTGACAAAAATACACTAAAATTGAATTCAAGGGGATAATAGGACCCCGTGAAGTTGGAGTATCTCGTGGAAACTTTGGTCATTGTTCAAGAGGGTATTGGATGCTTATATACATATATAAACTATTTCAAATAATATTGGGATATATTTGGATCTAAAGTATAACGAAAAGAGTAAATTTGGAATGAAAATATAGTGAGAGGATATATCTAAACTATTTCTAATAGTACAATGGTATATTTGGTCCTTCTCCATTTTAAAAATATTCCCTCCCTCCATCTTATTTTATGTGTCAACTTTTGATCGAGAATTTTTAGAAATAAGTAAAGACTTTCTGAAGTTTATCAAATTATCCTTTTTATTTAATGAAAAAAGAAAACAAAGAAGTACTATCTTTAAAAAATATAAGTGGGATCAATAAGGGTAAAAAAGGAGTTGTACCTTTAAATAATTATTATTGACATTCTTTGTTTGGAACAGATCAAAAGAAAAATATACCACAGGGAGTACGATTTCCTATGTCAACAATGCTTTTTTTAATCAAAATTTGGCTTTGGGATTTTTCATTAAAAAACAACCAAATATATACAAATCAGCAGGCCCAGACCCGCTACACTAATGAATCAACTAAGCTTCTATCAACTTTCTAAAAACAAATAAAATGGAAAAACCACAAAAAAAATAAAAAGAAATTGAAAGGGAAAGTGAATAACCATAGATGAGTTGAACCTCTAACGCCCCAAATCTGATACCCAGAATGCTACACGGTGCTCATGACCCCAAAGGACCACAACTAACCCATGACTGATATTTATACCTGAGTACTGCATAAAATACTTTATAATGCATAAATATGAACTGAAAGGACATAAGGTTCAATACTGAACATGATCTGAATGATATAACATCTGTGTGGGGTGATAGAATACTAAAAATAAAACTGAACATACTGAAGTCTAAAACATGATAGTCTAGAAAGCCTCTAAGTGACTGAACTGTTTGAGTAAGGAGTTAATGGGACATGTCCCCAACTAACTCCAACAAATAAACGGATTAATGAGATAATAGGGAAATAATCATGTCCTCAAAAGATGAGGACTCACTTCTAACTCTGTCTGAATATATTTGGAATCTACTATTGCTTTAGAGCTCATGTCTCTGAACCTATGGTATAACACACCATAGCGTAAATGCGTCAGTACTTTAAATGTACTGATATACATGTGAGGTAGGTTGAATGCATGGGGTTCATATGCATGAACAATAATAATAATTAATTAACTATCATGAGTGTGAGATACATGCATGAGACATAACAACTAACACTAATACTATGATAACATGATTATTGAATCTGAAAATAACTGATAACATGAGTGACTGTATCTGACAGTCCTGAATCTGATGGAACTATCTAAGTTCCGTACTATATCTGAGTTGACTGTATCTAACGGTTCTGAAATCTAAAGAACTATCTGAGTTCTAATACTGAGACTGATTGACTGTGTCTGATAGTCCTGATTCTGTAACATCAAACTGTGGGAAGTATTTATCTAATCGACATGCCCCTAATACGCTATTATGGCTGAGTTGGGCTCAAATTTGTAACTCCAATTGGAAGGTTGTCAATACGCCGCAACCAGTAAGGACAAGTTGTGGACGACCCTCATCTGATAGTGTCCCCTATACGAGAATGGTGGGGCCATTATCTGACAGTACTTATCCACCTCATCAAACCACATCAGACAGTGTTGATGTCTCAACCTATGCTGGCTACATAGTTCTAGAATGCGAGGATGACTTCTAAGAATCACACCCTCATCTGATAGTGTGTGTTCCCATCCTTGGGTTCACTCAATGCTAATTCCTACTCTCATCTGAATAGACTTTGAACATGATTTATTGAACTAAACATGGGCTGAGTTACTGAATTCCGTTAACGGATGAAATACTACTGATATCTAACAACTGACAGAGTTCATGAGATCATGGAGATTTCCTAAGTCATAAGACTATTTGAAGTCTAAGAATTCATAGCTTAACTGAGAGTATCGTGAAAATATAACATGTCTCTAGGCATACAGCTAATATTTTGGGTATAACTGCCCCCGGGACTCGATGGAAGGAAACTGACCAAGCATAACTTACTTGAACATATAACTAACATCATAATCCATAATATATTTATAGAAGTATTTCATCAAAACATGTGATAGGCATAACTTGTACATACATGGGGATTTCATGTTATCATGCTAGTTAGGCACTTTTCCTTTATCTAGGCATTTAATCAAACATATTGTAGGCATGGTACATGTAACCATCATTGTACAATAATTAAACATCATGGTCACATTCTAATTTCATCATTCAAGGGTTTAGTCATAGGTTTGCATGAATCTATATCTATAATAATTAAACCCACATAGAAATTATCACCCAACATGGATTAGAATTCAATTTCTCATTTATCACATGAACAAGAACAGTCCAATCATGAAATCATAAAGAAAAACCATAACTTGAATTTGGAAAAGGGATTCTTGGACTTCATGGACAAAAAGAGTACATGAATGAACACTATGCATACCTTAGTTCGTGATTTCGTGAAGATTGACGGTGAAACCTTCTTGAAATTGGATCTTCTACGAAAACCCTAGATTGTTCTTGAGAGAAACTAGTATATTTTGGGTGAAAAGTAGCTGAATCATGTGTTAAAGGGCTTAAATAGGGGTGTAAAGTTGAACCTTTTAACCCTGGACGCGTCATTTGATTTCAGTAAAGTTTTCCCAAACTGAACCCCTGGCGTGACGGGGAGCTATCACACCGTGTCACTGGAATTTGACAATTGAGAAACTGAGGGATGGTGCGATGCAGAGCCATTGCATTGCCACTTCTTTTGCGACCTGGAACTTTGGCGCGACGCGAAGAAAATAGCGCTAAGATACTAGAAAAGGACAATTCTAAATTTGGGCCCTAGCGTGATGCGCCATAATCATGGACCCCTACTGAAATTTTCCAAATGCAATTTACTCTACTGGCGTCGCGCGCCACTGACTAATATGGCGCTGTTTTACGATGGGAACTTAAAATAGTCGTAACTTCTAACCCGGTTATCGAATTTGGACGAATCTTATATCGATGGAAAACTTATTGAATTCCCCACATGAAAAAAGTAAAAATCTTTAAAATTCCTCATGGAATAACCATTATTCAATTTATAAGCTAATATTAGATATTCTTGAGATGAAATTAGCTAGAAAAAAGTACGGGGTACTACAGAACCCTAGTTACACTACTGCGTCTTTGTTATCTCCAGGACGATGGAACCTGAGCTCAAAGCACCAGTATAGTCATCGAATTCTTCAATATAAGTGACCTATTATAAGACCCCACAAAATTCTTAGCTTAATGCAGTCCTTTAAGCTTGTTAAGGGATCCCAGACTTAGAAAATTCTAGCTAAGTATTTAGACTTAGTGTTATTTTAACCTTTAAAAGTTGGCAATCTTAATTCACGACATTTACATCCATTAAATGTTGATATTTGAGTTAATTAATGATCAGGAATGTCAATAGGTGTTCCTTGACAAGTTTCAGATTTTTCGGACTTCGTTTGAAGAACCTTTGGAATCCTAAACCAGTGAATCAACACGATCTTGACACGTCGCATTGACTATCACATTGATAAAGGTTTTCCCCATCTCCCAGTATCCAATTCTAGTGAACCAACACAGACTCGATATGGTGCGTTGGCTATTGCGTTGATGCCAATGATGCGGTGCATTGCCTATCGTGTCGATGCTAATGGCGCGGCACGTCGGCCTGCGCATTGATGGTTTAGTTTACAGTCTTTTAGAAAGCCGTATCTTCAAGGTTAATTAAGACTTTTTCCCATGCCCTTCAGGCCCCATAATATGTAATTTAGCCCTCTTTTAGCAAGTTATATTCATTCTTTCATAAATTTCTCAAGAACAAAAACCTTAGGTGAATTAAATTAAAATTCAAGGCTCAAGATTCCACTATTAATTTTCCAGAATTCACCAACTAAGGTATGTAAAGTATTCATCCAAGGTTTCCTTCTACCCTTGGAGTCCAAGAAACTCTTTTAAAGCTCATGTAGAGTGATTTCATGATTTCCATGATTTGAATTAAAGTGTATTCATGATTTATTACAAGATTCATGTAGAGTTAATTAATATGTGTGCTTTATCATGTGAATTTATGTTGGAACTTTTGGAATTATGGAATTGAATCATGATGCCTACATATTATTTTAGAATTATGTGCATATATTGTGCCCCATAAGTTTTTGATGAATTGACCATGTGAGTTAAATAGTGAAATTTATCATGTTAGCATGTATGCAAGTGTTTGCTTGAATGCCCAAATGAATGAATGGTGACTAAGTAGTTAGTTACGATGTCTCAAGATTATGTCATGTCTTTTAAGCTTATGCTATAGAGTCCTGGGGGTATTTAATACCTGATAATTTAGTTATTTGTCTATAGCCATGGTCAGTCACAGAGTAGAATCAGTCATGTCTAGATCAGTAGAATTCAGCCAGTTACAAAACTTAGGAAAACTCAATGAACTCAAAATCAGTCCAGCTCAGTTTAGTAAATCAGTTCAGTTCAGCTATACAGTACAATCAGTAATAGTTTAGTCTAGCTAAGTACAGTTTAAAATTTAGTCTAGTGTCTATTCAGTTGAGAGTAGGATTCAGCACAGAGTGAACCTAAGGATGAGGACTCACCTGCCAGTAGAGGGTGAAATCTTTAGAAGTCGTCCTTGCATTCCAGAACTACGTAGCCAGTATAGGTTAAGACATCAACCTGCCAGTTGAGAGTTGATGAGGTGATCTACCTGCCAGTTGAGGATACCACCATACTCATTCAGAGTACCTGCTAGATGAGGGTGACTTAGCACTTATCCTTACCCGTGGTACTGTATTAACACCCTTCCAACTGGGGTTATAATTTGGGACCCAAATCACTTAGAAAAAAAGGCAAGTCGGTTAGATGATTACTTTCCACAGTCTCAGTTTCAGATTCAGTCTCAATATGGAACTCAATTCAATTCCACAGATTTAGGATTGTTAGACACAGTCATTCAACTCAGTATAGGATTTAGTATAGTTCCATAGAATCAAGACTATTAGATACAGTCATTTAATTACTAGTAATTCAGTATTAGTATACTTAGATATCAGTAAATTAGTATTCAGATTTAGTATTTAGTGTTATTATGATCTCAATACAGTTTCTATATTCATGCATGTACTCTCATTTAGTCATACTCATGATATTCAGTTAATATTGTTCATGCATATGAACCCATGCATTTCATCCTACCTCGCTGAGCATACCAGTACATCCAGAGTATTGATGCATACCTTTCTTTTGAGTTATGATGTCTTATATCATAGGTTCAGACGTACGGGCTCCCAAGCACACTTAGCAGTTCAGATTATCAACATATAGAGTTAGTGGTGAGTCATCATAGTTTGAGGATGTGATTATTTATTTTAGTATGTCAGTTCATTTTTAGTAGTCCGAGTTAGTTGGGGACTTATCCCATCAACTCCACAGTTCAGACTGTTTAGAGGTTATTCAAACTAGAGTATTTTTAAATAGTTGTTCAGTGTTCAGTATTGATGTTTAGTTTTTGGTATTGCGATACCATATCCAGTATTATTTACAGTATTGAACCTTATGGGAAGTTTTTCGCCTACTTTCCACATATTTATCATATTATTATTCAGTTATTACAGTAGGTACCAGTCATGGGTTATCTTATGGTCTTTTGGGATGACAAACTTGGTATCAAAGCCTAAGGTTCAACAGAGTCCTAGGAAGTCTGAAAGCCACATTAGTAAAGTCTTGTGCATGGGTGTGTTGTGCGCCATACTTATGGACAGGAGACTACGAGATGTTTTAGGAAAAGTTTCCCTTCTTTTAGTATTCATGTCATGCGAGTGAGTATGAAATCTAGTTAAACTCTTAGCCTAATCCTTTCTCTTTTATTTATAGAAATATGCCTCCAAAGAGGACTAAAGGAAAAAGAATAGGAGACCAACCAGAATCCCAGCCCGTCCAGCCAGATCAACTAGACGAACATGTCTCTGATACAAAAATAATCACGGATATGAACTTAAGATACTGCGTGTTGGACCTGAGACTTGGTGGATGCAAATAAAGTGCAAAGAATCACCTAAATGGACACCAAAACCGTCCATACATAGCACTCCAAGGGCGCTTACTTGAAGCCATTCATTAAAGGGCCTTTTTGGTCATTTCACCTTACTTTTGTAATAAGTCTAGAAATAGACTATTTTAGGTATTTAGTTCTTTAGTTGATTATTGTTATAAGTCTTGAAATTTGAAATACCAAAGTTCTCTCTCTACTTGAGGCAAACCAAAACTTGTAACTAGGATAGCAATTCAAGGGTGGAATCTCTTGTGATTGCTTGTTTTTTAGAAACCTTGGCGCTTGAGTGGTGGACTCTACTATTGTATCATCGTAAGAGTTAGGTAATCGTGTGTGGAGATGTTAGGGTTCTTAGAGTTTAAAATACTCTTTGGTTACTAGGATTTACACCACCTTTGTCTAACTATCTATCCCTTTACTTTTATTGTCATCTTGTAGAAGTTGCGTCTTGTCCTCTTGTAATCGTTGGTTGTTATTATTGTAAGCTTGTTGTTAATCACATTAATATAGTGTTTTTGCAGTTTTGGTGTGGTTATACACATTATTATCTCACCATTGTTGAAGCATTCTCGGATTTTCTTTTCATTCTTGTGTTGTTATTCTTGGTCGAGACTTGGTTCCTTAGGCTCTCAGTTTATGGTGTGTTTTGTGACGTTTTGGGGGGTTATTTTGTGTTTTCTTGGGGTGGTAAGGTATCATTTGGTATCAGAGCCATCATTGATTTTGTTCCCACGAGATCAATCTTGGGTTTGTTCACTCAAAAATAAAATAAAAAGTGTTGAAAAAAATTGAAAAACTCAAAATAGTAATCTGTCCACGTTTTAGTGTTTATGCCAAAATTGGAAACCTAGTTTTCTAGTGACTGTTGTGTGTTTTGTGTGTTCTAGTGTTAGATCTTTTTTTCCAAACACTAGAAGAGGTGTCCAAGGTCGAAAATCTCCCAAAAAGAGTTGTGTTGTTGAATTTGGTGTTCTTGGCTGAGAAAGTTGTTGTTCTTGTTGTTGTCTTGGTCGAGATTTGTTCTTTGATTCTAGATCTAGGTATATTTTGTGAGTCTTTAGTGTTATTAGTGTTGGTTCATTCTTCCCTAACACTAATAGAGTCAAGATCCAAGTTGAACTCCTACTTGTGTTGTTGTTGTGCGGATTCAAAAGTTGGGCCAAATTGTTGTTGGTGTTGTTGTGGTGGATTCAAAATTTGAACATTTAAAGGTGTATTGTTGGTATTGTGTTTGTGGATTTGTGTTGAAAGAGGTTTTGTTGTTGTTGGGAGGTTCAACTTGAACCTTGGTCTTTAAATCTTGTTGAAGGTTCTTGGTGTTCTTGGCCAATCTTTATGTCTTGAGACGAGAAGAAACTTTAATAAGTAGTGTTTGATGTTAAGACCAAGTGGAAGAGTGTAGTCTTCTTGTTTATCTTGAAATAAGTTCCAAGACTATACCAAAGTAGTAAGGGACAAAGAGGGCATTCAAAAATACTAGATACCAAAAGGGAGTAAGGGGACTTTTCAAGACTAACCAAAAGAAGAAAGAACCAACCACCCTTAAGATAGTGTGTGTTGGACCCGAGACTTAGTGAATACAAATGAAGTGCAAAGGAGCACCTAAATGAACACCAAAACCATCCATACATAGCACTCCAAGGGCGCCTACTTGAAGCCATTCATTAAAGGGCCTTTTTGGTTATTTCACCTTACTTTTGTAATAAGTCTATAAATAGACTAGTTTACGTCTTTAGTTCTTTAGTTAATTATTGTTGTGATTCTTGACATTTGAAACATCAAAGTTCTCTCACTAGTTGAGGCAAACCAAAACTTATAACTAGGATAATAATTCAAGGGTGGAATCTTTTGTGATTGCTTGTTTTTTAGAAACCTTAGCGCTTGAGTAGTGGACTCTGCTCTTGTCGTATCGTAAGAGTTAGGTGATCGTGTATGGAGATGTTAGGGGTCTTAGAGTTTAATATACTCTTTCGTTACTAGGATTTACACCACCTTTGTCTAACTATCTATCCCTTTACTTTTGTTGTCATCTTGTAGTAGTTGTGTCTTGTCCTCTTGTAATCGTTGGTTGTTATTATTGTAAGCTTATTGTTAATCATATTAATGTAGTGTTGTTTCTGTTTTGGTGTGGTTATATATGTTATTATCTAACTATTATTGAAGCATTCTCGAATTTTCTTTTCATTCTTGTGTTGTCATTCTTGGCCGAGACTTAGTTCCTTGGGTTCTCGGTTTGTGGTGTATTTTATGACATTTTTGGGGGCTGTTTTCTGTCTTCTTGGGGTGGTAAGGTATCAGTCTCCCACGCTGAGTTCAGAGCAGCATTCACCACCCTAGCTCATTCTATGGTAGCCCAGATTTAATGCC
Source organism: Capsicum baccatum var. pendulum (assembly GCA_030864225.1). NCBI lineage: Eukaryota > Viridiplantae > Streptophyta > Magnoliopsida > Solanales > Solanaceae > Capsicum > Capsicum baccatum. The sequence goes on from CM061560.1 coordinate 169,249,371, forward strand.
CAGATGCCATTCCGACCAACCCAGTGGCCAATACTGCCGCTGCCAGGATTTGAGACTTCACCCGAATGAACCCTTCATTGTTTATCAGGTCTAAGTCAGATGAGAAACCTCAGGAATTTCTTGATCAGGTGCAGAAGGTTACTGATTTTATGGGGGTGACCGCTCTTGAGAGTGCTGAGTTGGCCACATATCAGTTGTAGGATATGGCACACTCGTAGTTTAAACAGTGGAAAGTAGAAAGGGCCAGAGATGCAAGGTTCATAGAGTGGGAAGATTTTTCCACTGCTTTTTATGTAGGTTCTTCCCATTGGAGTTGAGAGAAGGGAAGGTTCTGGAATTTATCTATTTAAAGCAGGGCAATATGACAGTGAAAGATTCTCTCGAGTTTACTCAATTAGCTAGATATGCTCCTCAAGTAATGGCAGACAGCAGATCCCAAATGAGTAAGTTTGTGTCAGTGGTGTCTAGCAGCGTGGTCAAGGAGTGTAGGACTAAAATGTTTATTAAGGAGGAGGACATATCCAGACTCATAGTCCACGCTCAGCAAATAGAAGAGGCTAAGAATAAAGAGAAGGAGAGGGAGAGCAAAAGAGTGAGAACAGGTAGTTTTAACTTCGCTCGGCCTAAGTCAGAGGGTGGGAATAGTTCTCAGTTCTGCCCAAAATCTTCAGTCCCAGCTCCGTCCTTAGTCAGTTCTCCTACGTCAAAATTCAGAGACGGCAACAGAAATAGGGCATCACGCACTAAATCCTGGGGCAGTGTTAGTAGTGCTCAAACCAAACTCCTTTATCAGAAGTGTAGCAGAAGCCACTAGGGTATCTGTAGAGCAAGCAATGATGTATGTTTCGTGTGTGGCAAGCCAGGCCACAGAGTCAGAGATTGTCCCCGTTCTCAGAGTCAGTATAACCGTCCCCCAGCTTAGTCCGGTCGCCCGAATTTGTAGGGTGACACTTCTAATGCCACCAGTGGGTAACACCCAAATAGACTCTATGCTCTTCAGTCCCAACAAGATCAGGAGAGTTCACCTGATGTGGTCACTGGTATGTTACAAGTTTATCATTTGCATGTTTATACTTTGCTAGATCCAGGAGCTTCCTTGTCCTTTGTTACTCTATATACAACTTTCGACTTTAGAGTCAAACTCAAAATCCTAGTAGAGCCTTTCTCAGTATCTACACTAATGGATAAATTTATCATAGCCCAACGGGTATACAGGAACTGTCCGATAATGGTATCTCAGAAAGTCACTTTCACAAACTTAGTTAAATTAGAGATAATTGATTTTGATGTCATTCTCAACAAAGAATGGCTTCATTCCTGTTATTCCTCAGTTGACTGTAGAAACATAATTGTCCAATTTTAGCTTCCAAACAAACCCATCCTAGAGTGGAGGGTAGTACTTTAACACTTAGGGGTCAGCTTATTTCTTACCTTTGGGCAAGGAAAATGATATCTAAGGGATATGTCTACCATCTAGTTCGAGTCCAGGACTCTAGTTCTGAAACCCCTACTCTTGAATCAGTGTCAATAGCATGTCAATTCCTAGACGTGTTTCCTGAAGACTTCCCAGGATTCCTCCCAAAAGGGAAATTAACTTCAAAATAGACCTTCTTCCAGATACTTAACCCATATCTATTCCTCCATACAGAATGGCCCTGCGAAACTCAGAGAATTAAAAGAATAATTAAAGGATCTCCTAGATAAGGGATTCATCATACACAATATGTCCCCATGGGGCGCACCAGTTTTATTCGTTTGTAAGAAAGATGGTTCACTCAGAATGTATATTGACTGCCATCAGTTAAATAAAGTCATGGTCAAGAACAAGTATCCACATCCCAGAATTGATGACTTATTTGACCAACTTTAGGGTGCCAGTTACTTCTCTAAGATAGACCTCAGATCAGGCTATCTCCAGCTCAGAATCAGGGAGTGTGACATCTCAAAAGCAACTTTTAGAACTCGGTATGGTCACTTTGAATTCTTAGTCATGTCATTTGGTCTTACCAATGCCCCAACAGCTTTCATGGACTTGATGAACCGTGTGTTCAAGTAGTACTTAGATATGTTCGTCATAGTCTTTATAGATGACATACTTGTCTACTCCAGCAGTGAACACGACCATGCAAATCATCTCATAATAGTATTATAGACTCTTAGAAATCATCAATTATTCGCTAAATTTAGTAAGTGCGAATAGCTTTCCTCGGTCATATAGTTTCCGGTGATGGCATTATGGTTGATCCCCAAAAGACTGAAACAGTAAGAAACTGGCCCAAACCTATCTCTCATTTAGATTTCAGAAGTTTCTTAGGCTTGGCCAGTAATTACCGAAGGTTTGTTGAGGGATTTTCATCTATTGCATCCCCTATGTCCAGACTGACTCAAAAAAAAGTTAAATTTCAGTGGTCAGAATCTTCTGAAAAGAATTTTCAGGAGCTGAAGACTCGACTCACTACAGCTCCATTTTTGACCCTACCAGATGGTTCAGACGACTTTGTTGTGTATTATGATGCCTCCATAGTTGGCTTGGGTGGGTTCAAATATAGAGAGGTAAGGTCATAGCCTATCCTTCTAGATAGCTTAAACCCCATAAGAAGAATTACCCTACTCATGATCTTAAGTTATCAACATTAGTGTTTGCCTTGAAGATTTAGAGACACTATTTGTATGGTGTGCATGTGGATATGTTCACTGACCATAAGAGTCTACAGTACGTATTCTTTAAGAAAGACCTAAACTTTTATCAGATAAGGTGGTTGGAGTTGTTGAATGACTACGACATGAGTGTTTTGTATCATCCAGGTAAGGCCAATGTAATGGTCGACGCTCTCAGTAGAATGTCTATGGGTAGTATTATTCATGTCATAGACAGTAAGAAGATATTAGCTCAGGAAGTTCATCAGCTAGCCCGACTAGGTGTCCGCTTAGTCGATTCAGCAGAAGGTAGTGTATGGATGCAGAGCAGTTCAGAATCATCCCTAGTTTCTGAAGTGAAAGAAAAGCAGGATAGGGATCCCAGTCTGATCAAGTTGAAAGAATCAGTTAGAGATCAGAAGGCAGAAGTTTTCTCCCAAGGGGGAGATGGTGTTTTGCATTGTCAGGGTCGACTATGTATGTCTGGCGTAGATAATTTAATACAGTGAATCCTTGCAAAAGCGCATGGTGCGCGCTACTCTATTCATCCAAAAGCCACTAAGATATACCGTGATTTATGAGAGATCTATTGGTAAAGTGGGATGAAGAGAGATATAACAGAGTTTGTGGCTAAGTACTCAACATGTTAACAGGTTCAGATTGAGCATCAAAAACCTAGTGGGTCTATGCAGGAGTTTAGCATTCCCACTTGGAAATGGTAAGAAGTAAATATGGACTTTGTGATGGTTTTGCCTCGTACTTGTCATCAGCATGATTCAGTTTGGGTCATTGTAGACAGGATGGCCAAATCAGCTCATTTCCTACCAGTCCATACCTTTTACTCGGTCAAGGATTATGCCAAACTCTATATCAGGGAGTTGTTCAGATTGCACGGTGTTTTATTGTCCATCATCTCAGATAGAGGTACCCAGTTCACCTCTCATTTCTAGAAAGCATTCCAAAAGGGTCTTGGTACCCGAATTTACCTAGGTACAGCCTTTTACCCTCAGATAGATGTCCAAGTAGAAAGGACCATTCAGACCTTAGAGGATATGTTGCGATCATTTTCAATATACATTAAAGTTAGTTGGGATGACCACTTGCCTTTGATTGAGTTTGCATACAACAAAAACTATTATTCCAGTATTCAGATGGCTCCATTCTAGGCACTTTATGAGAGGAGGTGTAGATCTCTTATTGGTTGGTTTAAAGTGGGTGAGGCCGTAGTGGTAGGGCTTGACTTAGTATTTGATACCTAAGAGAAAGTCTAATTGATCAGGGAAAGACTTAAGACAGCTTAGAGCCGATAGAAATCGTATGCAAATATGCTCAGAAAGGATCTCGAGTTTGAGATTAGTGACTATGTGTACTTGAAAATCTCTCCTATGAAAGGAGTGAAACAATTTGGCAATAAGGGAAAACTTAGTCCTCGATATGTCAATCCTGACCGAATTCTTAGCCATTTCAGAAAGGTAGCTTACGAGCTCGAATTACCCTCCAATCTATCTTCAGTCCATTTAGTATTTTATGTCTCCTTGCTAAAGAAATGCATAGGTGAACCATCAGCCATAGTCCCCATAGAGGGAATATATGTTCATAATAGCCTCTCTTACGAAGATATTCCAGCCAAAATCCTTGATTATCAAATTCATAGACTGAGGAATAAAGAAATCCCTCTAGTCAAAGTTCTTTGGCGGAATAGTCCGTTGAGGGAGCTACTTGGGAAGCAGAAGCAGATATACAGACGAAGTATCCTCACCTCTTCTCCGCAAACTCAGATTTAGCTCAAAGTAATAGTTTTCCTTAAGCTTATTCAGTTTATGCTCAGATTTTCCATTAAGAACTTGGTATCAGTTACCATTGCATATTCATTCATATGTTCATGAGTCAGTTCAGTCACGTATTCATGCATCAGATATGCATATTCAGTTTAAAATTCAGTATGTCAGTAATGTCAGTCAGATAATCATATTTTAGATGATCATGTTCAGTAAGTAAGTTCAGTCTACCAGTATTCTCAGCTTAGCTAGTCTCATTCAAGGATGAATGTTCCCAAGGGGGAGATAAGGTAAAACCCCACAAAATTCTTAGCTTAATTCAGTCCTTTAAGCTTGTTAAAGGGTCCCAAACTTAGAAAATTCTAGCTAAGTATTCAGACTTAGTGTTATTTTAGCCTTCAAAAGTTGTCAATCTTATTTCACGACCTTTACGTTCATTAAATGTTGATATTTGAGTTAATTCATGATCAGGAATGTCAGTAGGTGTTCCCGAACAAGTTTTGGATTTTTCGGTCTTTGTTTGACGCACCCTTGGAATCCTAAACCAGTGAATCAATGCAATCTTGATGCGTCGCGTCGACTATCACGTTGATAAATGTTTTCCCCAGCTCCAAGCATCTAATTTAAGTGAATCAACACAGGCTCGACACTACGCATTGGCTATAGCATCGATGCCAATGATGTGGCACGTTGTCCTGCGCGTCGATGGTTCAGTTTACACTCTTTTAAAAAGCTGCATCCTCAGGGTTAATTAAGTCTTTTTCCCACGCCCTTCAGCCCCCAAGCACAAAATTTAGTCTTCTTTTAGCAAGGTATATTCATTCTTTCACAAATTGATCAAGAACAAAATCCCCTAGGTGAATTAAATTAAAATTCAAGGCTCAAGATTCCACCGTTAATTTTCTAGAATTCACCAACTAAGGTATGTGAAGTGTTTATCCAAGGGTTCCTTCCACCCTTGGAGTCCAAGAAACTCTTTTAAAGCTCATGTAGAGTGATTTCATGATTTCCATGATTTGAATTAAAGTGTATTCATGATTTATTACAAGATTCATGTAGAGTTAATTGATATGTATGCTTTATTATGTGAATTTATGTTGGAACTCTTAGAATAGTGTGATTGAAATTAAATCATGATGTCTACATTTTTAGTATTATGTGCATATATTATGCCCCACAAGTGTTTGATGAATTATCCATGTGAGTTGAATAGTGAAATTATATCATGTTAGCATGTATGCAAGTGTTTTCTTGAATGCCCAAATGAATGAATGATAACTAAGTAGTTAGTTGCCATGTCTCAAGATTATGCCATGTCTTTTAAGCTTATGCTATCGAGTCCTGGGGGTATTTAATACCCGATAATTTAGCTGTTTGTCTAGAACCATAGTCAGTCACAGAGTAGAATCAGTTATTTCTCGATCAGTAGAATTCAGTCAGTTATAAAACTTAGGAAAACTGAGTGAACTCAGAATTAATAAAATCAGTTCAGTTCAGTTATACAGTATGATCAGTATAGTTCAGTCTCGACTAGTACAGTTTAGAATTCAGTCCAGTGTCTATTCAGTTGGGAGTAGGATTCAGCACTGAGTGAACCCAAGGATAGAGACTCACCTGCCAGTAGAGGGTGAAATCCTTAGAAACAGTCCTTGCATTCCAGAACTACGTAGCCAACGTAGGTTGAGACATTAACCTGCCAGTTGAGCTTAATGAGGTGATCTACCTGCCAATTTTGGGTACCACCATTCTTATTTAGAGTACCTGCCAGATGAGGGTGACTCAGCACTTGTCCTTACTCGTGGCACGATATTGACGCCCTTCTAACTAGGGTTACAAGTTGGACCCCAAATCACTTAGAGAAGGGGCATGTCGATTAGATGATTACTTCCCACAGTCTCAATTTTAGATTCAGTCTCAGTATTAAACTCAATTCAATTTTACAGATTTAGAACTGTTAGAAACAGTCATTCAGCTCAGTACGGGGTTCAGTATAGTTCAACAGAATCAATATTGTAGGATATAGTCATTCAGTTACCAGTAATTTAGTACCAATATACTCAGATATCAGTTAATCAGTATTCAGATTTAGTATTCAGTGTTATTACGATCTCAGTATAGTTTTCATATTCATGCATGTACTCTCATTCGGTCATACTCATGATATTTATTTAGTATTGTTCATACATATGAACCCATGCATTTCAGCTTACCTCACTGAGCATACCAGTACATTCAAAGGACTGGCGCATACCTTTCTTTTGCACTTTGATGTCTTATATCATAGGTTCAAATGCAAGGGCTCCCGAGCACACTTAGCAGTTCATATTCTCAGCATACATAGTTAGTGATAAGTCCTCATAGTTTGAGGATGTGATTACTTATTTCAGCATTTTAGTTCATTTTTAGTAGTCAAAGTTAGTTGGGGACTTGTCCTATCAACTCTACAGTTCAGATAGTTTGGAGGTTTTTCAGACTAGAGTATTTTCAAACAGTTGTTCAGTGTCAGCGTTCAGTGTTCAGTATTGATGTTTAATTTTTGGTATTGTGATACCATATCAAGTATTATTTATAGTATTGAACCCTATGGCTAGTTTTTTGCCTATTTTCTGCATATTTACAGTATTATTATTCAGTTATTGCAGTAGGTACCAGTCATAGGTTAGCTTGTGGTCCTTCAAGATTATGAGCACCGTGTATCATCTGGGGTACAGACTCGGGGTGTTACACCTATCTCCATTATCTTGAGCTTTCTATTTTATAAATTTCTCTAATTTCTTATAATTTATCAATCTTTAGGTAGCAATCACTTAGGCAACCTCACAGTCTCTCACAGGTGCCATGATTTCTGTCCCAAAAAGAATTCTTCGTCAAGAGTGATAACTTCAGGAGTGTAGATCTACTGCTTCTCCATGTACTGTAGCTAGTAATGTATAGATTTATAGTTTGCGAGTGATTCTAGTTATTCCATATTAGTGTTCAATTGATTGTTGATTTTTTCTTAGTAGGATGGACCTTATACAAAGTTGATACCACCACCATAGAAATCCTCAACTACCTTTCAAACACTCATTGTATAAAACTATACCATGGTTGTATTGTGTGTCTAGTTGAATCTGCAAATTTCTTGCTTAAATGACTAGTTTATTGTTCTAATCTGAAAATGTCCTGCCTTAAGCCTTATTGTGATTTTTCTTTCTGATAATTTTGTAGGAATAAACTCCAACTTATTTTCCTATTTTCCTAATTTCCTTGTTTCCTTATTACTGAGCAACTCCATCTATGATCCTCACATAAGGGATATTAAGCTTATCAGACAACAGGATCTGTTGTGCTTTTTGTAGAAGATTTTGAATATTGTTGAATTTATTAGTGTTCATATCTATGCCAATGTTTGTATCTGTGATGATAGGCGGATTTACACGCCTATATCAATATATTTTGCCCATATTTTAGCCTAGTTTTGAGAACAAATTATATATTTCATGCACTTTTAGTCCTTTTTCCTATAAATGAGCTAACGAACATAATTAGTAAAGTTTCAGGTATAAATGATGTAAAATTCAGCATTTTATGGCTTACTTGACGCAAAAGAAAGCTCACGAAGGAAGGAAATGGAGTTTACACGCCTAAGGACCAAAACTGCTGCATGGAGAATCTGTCCTGGGCTAAAACAACATTTCTGAAGACTTTGGGGACTTACAGACACATAGCTGGATTTGGACAATGATACATTAACCTAGTAAAATTGGGTTATGTATTTCATTAGTTTATTTGGATTATGATAATGTTACATTAACCTAGTACATTTGGGTTAAGTATTCCATTAGCCTAGTAGGATTTGGTTATTTATTTCATTAGCTTAGTAGGAGTAGGATATGGGTATTATAAATACCCTATCATGCTAGAGATTTTTATTCATTCCTCAATTAATATATTCATCATTCAACAATTAATCTTCTTCCATCCCTCTCTTCTTCCACCACAACACTTCTGATCAACTCTTCTAATCTTTCCATTAATTCTATTCATCTATTCCACAACAAGAGAATCGTTACTTGCTAAGGAATCACGCCTCACGCCTATCACTTGAGCCATACGCCATTAATCAATATTGTGATATAATAACAATGTCAATCGTGATCTCCTTCACATTCATGGGTAACTAAACCTCTCTGTTGGGGTTATGGAAGCCGAATGAGTTACTATCTATTGCTGTGAGTTTGTGAGTTCGCAACACGTATACTGCATATATCATTATTCTATTCATCTTAATCTACATTCTTTGTGGTTGCAAACGCAAGGATACGCCAGTTTAACATTTAACTTGTTCGAAAGAAAGGTTATTTGTCTGGAAAAGAGATAGTGTCAAGGTAGTAGAACACCCTTTCCTACTAAAAAGCTAGTGTCGTAACTGGACTAACCTCTTGGAGAATTCGTACCGTTAGACACACTTTAAGCTCGAAAGAGTTAAAGTGAAATAGTCCTTGTTGAGGTCGAAAGACGCTTGGATTTACCATCGAATACAATTCTCTATAAGCAGTTGCATGTCAAAACTCTACACACTCATAGCCGATAGAGACGTATACCTCAGAAGGTGGACATAACCCCAACGCCTCAATTCTCATTGTTTACAACCTACATAACAATCTCTCTCTTTATTTTATTATTTTCAGCTTTTGTTTACATTACTTGCACGACAAGACTCCCCCCTTTTTTACGAGACTTACACTAAAAGTCTAGTAATTTTGCGTATTTGTTGGCCAAGCTATTCCCTGTGGGATCGACACCCAACCCAGGTTGGGTTCTATATTTGCTAACGACCGCTTTACACTCCTACGAGAGCTGTAGATTGAGCGTTATCAAAAATTGGCGCCGTTGCCGGGGAATACGAGTGTCAATCAAGTTCGTGATAATTACTAGACCCTTTGGTCAAAGATTCTCGTACTTTTACGTTTAGTTTTTGTTTTTGTTTACTGCAGGTTTTTACTTTAGTGCATGCCCCATACTAGAAATTCTGGTCAACCGTTATTACCAATCAATCCTGAACCACAACGAATTAGAAGAATGGAAGCACAAGCAGAAATCGACAGGATGGCTGCTCAACACGAGCAGGCGAGATTAGCCGCTCTTGCTACCGCCCAAGTACACCAACAAAACATTGATAATCCTGGGCGAGAAACTAATCCTGACGATGAAGATTTAGGTGATGACGAGTTGATAAACCCAAGGCATGTTGCTGAAACTACAACACCTGCCAACAGAAGAGGTCGACAAGCTCGGTATAGATATGATCGCCAACCTATGCAGCCAGTTTCGACGATGATGATGATGATCTTGATGGTGCCGGAGCCACTGGAGCTATAATTCCACCACCATTAGCGCCCGGAGCCAAATTCAACATCACTAGCACCATGATTCAGTTATTGCAACTCAAGGGATTATTTGGTGGACTAGCAGGCGATGATCCGAATATGCATCTCATCAACTTTATTTCTACATGCAAGTCCTTTGACAATCCTGGTGTTGGTCAGAATGCTATTCGATTATGTCCATTTCCATTGTCTCTGTCTGGGGAGGCAACACTATGGTTGAATGGGCTGACTCCTGATTCAATTACAAATTGGAGGCAATTGAGAAACGCTTTCCTAGAAAGATTCTTTCCGCCATCCAAAAGAGCACAATTGAGAGATTAAATCAGCAACTTCCGCCAGCTTCCCACTGAAGCTCTTCATGAAACATGGGAGAGGTTCAAGACAAAGCTAGCGAGATGCCCAAACCATCACATGACTAATGTTCACCTCATGGAGATCTTATATAGAGCCTTGAATTCAATAACTAAACCAGTGGTGGACAACGCAGCTGGAGGATCTTTCATGGACTTCACCTTTGGTCAAGCAAGCAATATGCTAGATTGTATGACGAAACAAAGTAGAGCTTGGCATACCAGGGATTCTGAGGTAGCAAGCCCCACTTTATCTATTGGCATGACTGCAGACCAAAGAAGAAGAGAAGAAGAACGTGATCAAGACATGGCGCACATGAAAATACAAATGGATCTTCTTACAAAGTACTTATTATCAGGGAAGACCGAAAAAGTGAAAGCTATTGCGGCAAAAGGAAGAGACGACTCTGATTCTGAAGAGGAGGCCAACTACTTGAACAATCAGGGGGGTTTCTGTGGGAATGCCCAAGGAAACCAAGGTCGGAACTATTATGATAAATTTGGAAGCAAAGACCAAGGTAGTTGGAAGAAAAATAATGAAAAGAGTGGTTTGTACGTTCCCCCTGGTAGACGTGATACCACCACATCTAATTCTGGAAGTATGGAATACATGATGGCTAAGTTATTAAAAGGAGTGGAAGCAACGAGCGCAGGAGTTACGGAGGTGATTAATGATTTGTCCTCCATGAAGCAATTAGTTGATTCTCATTCCACTTCTATCAAGCAAATAGAGCAGCAATTGAGCCAACTTTCAGCAGCATTCAATCAAAGAAAGGCTGGCACCTTACCGAGCGATACTGTGCAAAACCTAAGGAATGATGGCTCATGCATGGCCATCACTACCAGAAGTGGTAAGGTGCTGGAAACTTCAGCAAAAGACAAGCAAGTGGTTGACGAAGTTGCGGACAAGAATAACAACGCGAAACGTGAGGAGTCCAAGGATGACGTTACTAAAGTCACTCCCAACGACGTGCAAACTAAAAAAGTGGAAAAACGGAAGCAATAGGAGAAGAAAGACACGGAGAGAACACTTCCATACCCACCACCACCTTTTCCCCAAAGATTGAAAAAGGTGGCGGATGACACTAAGTTCAGCAAATTTATGACTATGTTGAAGCAGCTGACCATCAATGTTCCATTAGTGGAGGCACTTGATCAAATGCCTGGGTATGCAAAGTTTATGAAAGATCTTTTGACAAAAAAGAGGGCAGCAAGTTATGAGCTGAAGGATGATGTACATCATTGTAGTGCAATTTCTACCCGATCGATAGTTAAGAAGAAAGCCGACCCCGAAGCTTTCACTATTCCTTGCACCATTGGATCTTTGAACTTTGCCAAAGCATTATGTGACTTAGGAGCCATCATCAACTTGATGCCATTATCGATCTACAAGAAGTTGGGGTTAGGAGATCCTACTCCAACTAATATGAGGCTTTTCATGGCGGATAGGTCGGTAAAATGACTTGTTGGGATTCTATGCGATGTCTTGGTAAAGGTTTCTTCATTTATCTTTCCAGCAGACTTTGTCATCTTGGATTGCGAGGTAGATTCTGAGGTTCCCATAATCTTGGGGTGCCCTTTCCTTGCTACAGGAAGTGTGCTCATTGATTTAAGAGCTAATGAACTTTCATTCCGAATAAATGACGAAGTGGGTCGTTTTGATGTTTGCAAATCAATGAAGCAACCCAAAGATCTGAGTGTAATTTCTATGGCTGATGTTGTCTTTGATGATGAGAAAGAACGACTTGAAGAAGAGCAATTTCTTGATGATCCTTTGGAGGTTTTGCTCATGAAAGAAGAGAATGAGGATGCTGAAATTTCTAAAGAAGCTATTTGTGCTCTATCGGGATTAGGCACATATCGCTATACTCCCAAGAAGCTGGATCTTGATCTCAAGAATCGACCCACACCACCAGCTAAGCCATCTATTGAAGAACCACCCACACTAGAATTGAAGGATCTGCCAAGCCATTTGAAGTACGCATTCTTAGGAAGCGGAAACACTCTTCCAGTCATAGTGGCAGCCGATCTGGGTGATCAACAAGTTGCAGCTCTTATTGCTATCTTACGCAAGTATATTAGAGCTATTGGATGGACCATTGCGGATATTATAGGTATTCCACCTGAGATTTGCACACATAAAATTCAGCTTCAAGAAAAGTGCACACCCACCATTAAACATTAAAGGCGTCTAAACCCACCTATGCAAGAGGTGGTAAAGAAAGAAATTATCAAGTGGTTAGATGCAGGAGTTGTATATCCTATCTTTAACAGTACATGGGTAAGCCCAGTACAATGTGTTCCCAAGAAAGGAGGTATGACGGTGGTCGCGAATGCAAAGAATGAGCTTATTCCACTCAGGCCCGTTACTGGATGGAGAGTATGCATGGACTACCGTAAGCTGAATTCTTGGACGCTCAAAGATAACTTCCCAATGCCATTTATGGACCAAATGCTAGATCCATTAACGGGGAAAGGATGGTTTTGCTTCTTGGATGGTTATTCAGGCTATAATCAGATTTGTATTGCACCCGAAGACCAAGAGAAGACAACGTTTACATGCCCATATGGTACGTTTGCCTTCAAACGTATGCCATTCGGGTTATGTAACGCACCAGCCACCTTTCAACATTGTATGATGTCTATTTTCTCTGATATGGTTGAAGACACTTTGGAGGTATTTATGGACGACTTTTCAGTTGTTGGTGAGTCTTTTGAAGCATGTTTGGCAAACTTGAGCATGGCATTGTAAAGATTTGTAGAGTTCAACCTTGTGCTGAATTGGGAGAAGTGCCACTTCATGGTAAAAGAAGGAATCGTTCTTGGGCATAAGATCTCCGAAAGAGGAATAGAGGTTGATCGAGCAAAAATTGAGGTTATTGAGAAGCTACCGCCTCCAATTTCAGTGAAGGGAGTTCGTAGTTTTCTTGGACATGCTGGGTTCTATCGTAGATTCATCAAAGACTTCTCCAAAATTGCTAGTCCATTGTGCAAACTATTAGAGAAAGATGCGAAGTTTGACTTCAATGACGATTGATTGAAGGCATTCGAATGCCTTAAAGGAAAACTCATTGAAGCCCCTATCATGGTAGCACCAGATTGGTCTCTCCCGTTCGAAGTCATGTGTGATGCTAGTGGTGTAGCCGTTGGTGAGGTTCTTGGTCAGAGAAAGGAGAAAATATTTCATCCTATCTACTATATGAGTAAGGTCCTGAATGAAGCCCAAAGGAACTACACTGTTACTGAACAAGAGCTCCTAGCGGTTGTGTTTGCGTTTGAGAAGTTTCGTGCCTATCTATTGGGTACCAAGGTGATCGTTCATACAGACCATACAGCTCTTAGGTATCTAATGACGAAGAAGGATGCAAAACCAAGGTTGATTAGGTGGGTATTGCTGCTGCAAGAGTTTGATTTCGAAGTCAAAGATAGAAGAGGTTGCGAGAACCAAGTGGCTGATCACCTATCTAGACTCGAGAATGAGCATGTGGCGCAACCTGAAATTCAGATTGATGATGCATTCCCGGACGAGGAGATATTAGCGAAAACAATGGAGAAATTACCATGGTATGCCGACTTTGCAAATTTCGTGGTGAGTAATGTGCTACCTGCCAATTTATCTTACCATCAAAGGAGGAAGTTCATGCATGACGTTCAACACTACTATTGGGATGAGCCTTATTTGTTTCGAAGTTGCACTGACGGTATCATTCGACGATGTATATCCCACGAAGAAGTGCCCACCATATTGGAAGCATGCCATACATCCCAAGTTGGAGGACATCATGCAGGTAATCGAACGGCAAGAAAGGTATTGCAAAGTGGTTATTATTGGCCTTTGATATTCAGAGATGCATACGACTATGTTAGAAAGTGTGACCAATGCCAGCGTCAAGGTGCTATCTCAAAACACCATGAAATGCCCATGTCCAAAATTCTTGAGGTAGAACTCTTTGATGTGTGGGGTATTGATTTCATGGGTCCATTCGTAAATTCATTTGGAATGAAGTACATCTTGGTTGTTGTGGATTACGTGTCAAAATGGGTTGAAGCTGTAGCATTGGCCGACAACGAAGGGAAGCGTGTTGTAGCGTTTTTAAAGAGGAATATCTTCTCTCGCTTTGGAGTACCACGTACTATCATAAGTGATGGAGGATCTCACTTTTGCAACAAGCTATTCAAATCAGTTTTGGCCAAGTATGGTGTCAAGCAACATAAGGTAGCCACGCCTTATCATCCCCAAACTAGTGGACAAGTAGAAGTTTCCAATCGCGAGATCAAGCAAATCCTTGCGAAGACGGTTAATGCAAATAGGAAGGATTGGTCTAGGAAGCTTGATGATGCACTTTGGGCGTACAGGACTGCATTCAAAACACCCATTGGCATGTCTCCTTATCAACTAGTCTATGGAAAGGCTTGTCACTTACCCATCGAGCTCGAACATAAGGCATTGTGGGCGTTGAAGCAATTGAATTTGAATTGTGATGATGCTAAGAATCTGAGGTTGGAGCAGCTGAACGAATTAGATGAGTTCCGTCTCCATGCATATGAAAGATCAGACCTATACAAGGAGCGGATGAAAAAGTATCATGATCAGCGGATTGTTCGACGAAACTTCCAGAGGGGTGATATGGTGCTACTCTTCAACTCCAAATTAAAGCTCTTCCCAGGTAAGTTAAAATCTAAGTGGTCTGGTCTATTTAAAGTTATCCAAGTCTACTCATATGGAGTAGTCGAATTGGAAGACAATAATGGTGCTATCTTCAAAGTGAATGGCCAACGTGTTAAGCCTTATATCGGTCCTCTTGACTCGATGAATGACATGTCCATCACTTATCTCGACAAAGTCTAAGTACTCGAGATTACTACGTCGAGCCACGATAATAAATAAGGCGCTAGATGGGAGGCAACCCATCGTTTTATCATTTATCATTTTTTCTTTCGTTCTAGTACTTGTTTTGCTTTTGATAAATGAAAATCCAAAAATAAGAGTCGTGCCACGACCAAAACTAAGGCGCTAGGTGGGAGGCAACCCATCGTACTAATCATTTTCATTTGGTTTTGAGCAATATAGGTGCAAAAGGTATTCAACGAGGAAATTGATTTCAATTGACGATTTGAACGCATTGTATGGTAAAGTTGGTAAGTTAGGAATAGTGATGCATAAGGCTATGGATTGAGCATTTCTCATGCCCAAATAGGCATCGAGGAAGGCTAGGCCTTGGAAAAACTAGGCCACCAACGATGCACAACCTATCCTATAGCCTAAGGTCTCGGAATCTAGTGTGCTATACACTATGCGCCGCCTATTCCTAAGTGTGCTTTTGACTATGCGCCGCCTATGCTATGGCATTTGGTCTCAGTATCTCATATGCCATAGACATATGTGCCGCATAGACTATGCGGCACATATGTCTATAAATGCCATAGACTATGCGGCGCATATGTCCCATTATGCTATAGACAATGAGTCGCATATGTCATGTCTATGCCAAGCATTATGCGCCGTATATGTGGGATTTTTGTCTCCAAAACCGATTGTAAATGGGTCATAAGCCGACCCATTCTCTTCCTATATAAAGGGGACTTAGTTTTACAACTCAACCACACTAAAAATTGACCTAAGGGCGCCGCATATACATCCATATCCTCTCAAAATTTTCTTCTTTTGCTCTTCCAATTCACAAAACCATCCCCACAAGCTTCAAGCAATTAAGTGCTCTCTTATTCTTCATCTATTTCTCGTAAGTACTACGTTGCTATGTCTAGTATGAATTGCTAAATCGTATAAGATTGTTGGTGATGTTTATGTGTTTGGATAGTTGATACAAAATCATGTGAGTGAACATATACGTAGGAAAATCTTGACTTGCTTCCGACTTGAATCTGGTTTCAATAGCATTGTTATGGTATTTACGGAATTACTATGGCTATGAACATTGCTTAAGATTGTTGTTTGGATACTTACATGTTAGACTATCCCGGCCATCGGGATAAGACTTATAGTGCCTACCGGCATAAGAGGTTGTGATTGTTGTAAGAATAACTATTCCATGTAGTAACCCCTATGTAGTAGTGTTGTTATATCTACCATGAAAGTAGTCCAATGGCTGCAAGTAAGTGATGCATTGCTGATTTTCTTGTCGGAATACAATCCTAAAACATATGTCGACGAAATCTGAGTACTCGACCACGTTCACTTCACTGATTTGTGTTACCAAAACTAAGTGTGGGGTGGTACCCCTAATGCTTGCTTATAGATTGTATCAACTGAGAGTGTGCTGCCACTAACACCATTTCTAGTCTCAGGTACAATGGCACCTAAAGCGAGGCAAGGCAAGGAGAAGGCTACCACGTCCCAAAAGGGCAAGAAGAGAGGTCGCAAGGACCAAGAAGAATCATCCTCAACACAACTACCCCGAAGAATGTTTGGAATAAAATGGGTTCTTGAGGAGGAAGCCAAAGAATGGTACAGAAACAACAAAGAACGAAAATATGTTCACGTCGACTTGATCAACAAGGACACCTTAGCAAAGAGGGAGCCGCGTATGTTGGCAAAAATAATGGCATTAAAGCTGGATTTCATCTTCCACGACATGGGAGAATGCAACCTTGATTTAACAAGAGAGTTTTATGCCAACTGGTTGCCGAACACAACAGGCAATGAAGTCAAAATTCGGGGCCAAGTGTTACAGCTCACCGCGGATTGGATCAACTCTTTTCTTGGCTTACCTTCGGTCGACACAGCACCATTCAAAGAGCTGTACAGCAGGCCTCCTTATAGAGCAATACGACACACACTTTGTGGAAGCAGATCGATGGCAAGGTGGGGCAGACATAAAGAAACCGACCGACACAACACCTTCCCCTATGCTCCACTGAATAGGGAAGCAAGAATCTGGATGCGTATTGTCAACTCATGCCTTATTCCTGGGACTCAATACACCAAGATATCAAGAGATAAAGTGTGTTTGGTCTATGCGTTGATGACGAATGTCCCTATCAACTTTGGGGCAATCATTCGATCTACCATGAGGAAGGCCAGACTCCACAAAAGGTCCCATTTAACTTTTGGCAATCTGTTGACAGCAATCTTGCGGAAGGAGGATATCGAAGAGGAACCAGCTGACCACAAACTCCCACATAACCCAAAGAAGGTTGACCTCACCAAGGTCAAAGATGCTGAAACAACTCATGGTGTCAACCTTACTACTGCGGAGAGACATGCTCGTGATGAGAGTTTCTTCCATCATCTCTATGGCATGACACGATTTACTATGATGAGTGGTGGACGTGTTCCAACTGCTGAAGAGCTCCAACAGCTGGACCACGACTACCCAATGAACATGCATGCACGGGAGATATGTGGAGTGGGCGTATACTTTGAGGAACCTCTAGATGATGATGTGCCGACTGATGACGATCGACGCTTGCCTGATTCTGACGAGGAGGAGAACTCTGACGATGACTCTTATGATGATTCCGACGAAGGAGGTATGACCCCCGACATTGAGGAAGAGTCCGACTAAACAGGTTCTTCATATTTATTTTCCACTGAGGGCAGTGTCCCGTTTAAGTGTGGGGTGGCGGTATCGCATGCTATACTTCTCTGTTTGCACCTTTACTTTGTTTATTTGAGTTATTTTTTTTGTTTTTTTTTATTTGTCATTTATTTTAAGTTTTTTTAGGAGTAAATTTTTTTTCTAGCTTCGCATGAAATTATTTTGATAGGCAGCATGAGATTATAACAAGAGTATGTGCTACAATTGTGACTATTGAGACGTTTAGGCTCTAGTTGTGACTCATTATATGATATTGTGTGATTCAATTCCTTCACTTGTTGGGTCGAGAGTCTATATTACTTCCAATCAAGTCGACCATGTGCCTTGTGTGTGTGAGAATAATTGTATATTCTATGTTGGTGGCGGATGCTAGAACTTGCCTGGTATGTATGCAAAGCGAAAATAAGGAGTGTAAGTTTAGGATATGATTTAGGCATTTCTTTGGCAACCTATATTTGCTTACCTTCAGTTTTACCTACCCATGGACATCATCCTAGTTAAACCCTTTTGAGCCTTTAGCCTATTTCTTTGACAACCTTGTATGTAAGCCTAATCCATTTTTTTCAAGACCGTAATTTGATCCAAATTCCTAAGTGCTTTAAAGTGAAAAAGTCATGTGACAATAAAAGAGGAAATTGGGTGAGTATGATGCTATAAATTGTAATGGTGCTTGAATGTGTTATGAAAAACAAAGTACTAGCATAAGAGGTATGTTGTGAAAAGAAAAAGGGAAAGAAAGCTGAAAAGTGAGTTGTGCTTAAAATTGAAAAACAAAAGAGGAGAACAAGGGTGGTAGAATAATAGAAAGAAGAAAGGTTGAAAGAAAAAAGTGTCAATGATACAAAGTGATGGATAAAGCGCTTAGGAACCTAGTCACTATTCTTGGCCAAAATAGTCCTACCCGTCCCTTAGCCTACATTACAACCATCAAAAGACCTACTTGATCCTAATCTTAACATTCCGACATTTAGTAGAGTACTACATTAAGGGCAAGCCTATGGTCATTAGTTGCTACATATGAATTCGTTGTGAGAGTGAGAGCAAGGATATGTTGATACCCATGTTTGAAAAATATGATATATTTGTGAGTGATTATGGGTACTATATTGAGAGACACACATGGTTGATGAGTTTTGGATAGTTGTATATGATTCTACGCACCTTAACGTTTGCATGCGAGTTGATCACCATCACGAGTCTATGCTAGAGGTTAAATTGTTTCTTCTTATAATCGAAAAGCTACTCTTTGTTGATAATTGTTGTGCCTGTCTTGATAAATGTTTTGTGTTGTTGTTGTAAAAACCCTAAGTTGATGTTTAGAAGGACATGATATGTTGTTCGAGGACGAACAAAGCTCTAAGTGTGGGGTGTTGATGATAGGCGGATTTACACGCCTATATCAATATATTTTGCCCATATTTTAGCCTAGTTTTGAGAACAAATTATATATTTCATGCACTTTTAGTCCTTTTTCCTATAAATGAGCTAACGAACATGATTAGTAAAGTTTCAGGTATAAATGATGTAAAATTCAGCATTTTATGGCTTACTTGACGCAAAAGAAAGCTCACGAAGGAAGGAAAGGGAGTTTACACGCCTAAGGACCAAAACTGCTGCATGGAAAATCTGTCCTGGGCTAAAACAACATTTCTGAAGACTTTGGGGACTTACAGACACATAGCTGGATTTGGACAATGATACATTAACCTAGTAAAATTGGGTTATGTATTTCATTAGTTTATTTAGATTATGATAATGTTACATTAACCTAGTACATTTGGGTTAAGTATTCCATTAGCCTAGTAGGATTTGGTTATTTATTTTATTAGCTTAGTAGGAGTAGGATATGGGTATTATAAATACCCTATCATGCTAGAGATTTTTATTCATTCCTCAATTAATACATTCATCATTCAACAATTAATCTTCTTCCATCCCTCTCTTCTTCCACCACAATACTTCTGATCAACTCTTCTAATCTTTCCATTAATTCTAGTCATCTATTCCACAACAAGAGAATCGTTACTTGCTAAGGAATCACGCCTCACGCCTATCACTTGAGCCACACGCCATTAATCAATATTGTGATATAATAACAATGTCAATCGTGATCTCCTTCACATTCATGGGTAACTAAACCTCTCTGTTGGGGTTATGGAAGCCGAATGAGTTACTATCTATTGCTGTGAGTTTGTGAGTTCGCAACACGTATACTGCTTATATCATTATTCTCTTCATCTTAATCTACATTCTTTGTGGCTGCAAATGCAAGGATACGCCAGTTTAACATTTAACTTGTTCGAAAGAAAGGTTATTTGTCTGGAAAAGAGATAGTGTCAAGGTAGTAGAACACCCTTTCCTACTAAAAAGCTAGTGTCGTAACTGGACTAACCTCTTGGAGAATTCGTACCGTTAGACACGCTTTAAGCTCGAAAGAGTTAAAGTGAAATAGTCCTTGTTGAGGTCGAAAGACGCTTGGATTTACCATCGAATACAATTCTCTATAAGCAGTTGCATGTCAAAACTCTACACACTCATAGCCGATAGAGACGTATACCTCAGAAGGTGGACATAACCCCAACGCCTCAATTCTCATTGTTTACAACCTACGTAACAATCTCTCTCTTTATTTTATTATTTTCAGCTTTTGTTTACATTACTTGCACGATAAGACTCCCCCCTTTTTTACGAGACTTGCACTAAAAGTCTAGTAATTTTGCGTACTTGTTGGCCAAGCTATTCCCTGTGGGATCGACACCCAACCCAGGTTGGGTTCTATATTTGCTAACGACCGCTTTACACTCCTACGAGAGCTGTAGATTGAGCGTTATCAATCTGTACCTATAAAATGAACAACATTGTTAGCTAAAAAGTCTGCTATTTAATTTTTTTCTCTGTAATTGTGCTTAATCTGCATCACCCTTTTCTTTTTCCTTTTATTTATTAATCCTACTCTTCTGCTTAGGACCCATAGGCAATCCCAATCTCTATTTATTATTTTATGTGTAGCCAATGAATCTGTTTCTATAATAAGAGGAAACAACTCATGCCTAACACAATACTCCACTCCCTCTTTAATAGCAAGAGCCTCTGCATTTAAACAGTTAGTTCTAGGTATGATTTTAGCTTCATCATTAACCAAGTCCCCATCACTGTTTCTAATACAAAATACCAAAGAACTAATATTGCTATTAGAATAAGTATTTGTATTACATTTAAAGGTCTCTGTAGGTGGAAAGTCCTACTTCACTAATCTACATTCTCTCCTACCTATATATCTGTGCCTTTTCAGTCTCTCAATCAATTGTGTCCAATTATTAGGAAGATCTGAGATTGATGAAAATCTTACCTTTGCCAATAGGAACAAATATTGATTGATCTCATTTATTACCACATAAAATATCATTGTACCTCCATGGAGAATATAATTTCTTCTTTTCTAGAGTTGCCACAAAATTATTGTTGGAGCTACCTGGATGAGTGTTTTACTATTAGAGCAGGTTTCAGCTTTCCACCAGATAAAAATGACATGGTTAAGCTGTGTAGGATTCCATTGAATATATTCTGCACCTGCATATAGTCTCCAAATCCTGTTAGCAAATTCACCAGTTAGGAATAAATGATTCATGTCCTCAATTTGATGATTATCACAACACCTACACCTTGAAACTAAATTTAGTCCATTTTTGGCCAATATGTCATCTACTAGCAACTTTTTCCTCCACACTCTCCACATAAAAAAAGAGATCTTGAAAGGTAAACCTTTCATCCACATCTGCTTAAAGAACCATTATTTATCTTCCTTATGACTTATAGCTTCCCAAGAACTTTTGATTGTAAATTTACCATTACTGGTAATCAACAATCAAGGTTTGTCCCTGTTTTCAGACTACACTCTCTTAAGATATTCCTCAAGTATCTACTTTACCAAAGAATTAGGAAAATATTGAGCAAACAAATCTTCATTCCACTTTTCATTCTGAAAGAAATGTTTTACTTCTACTTCATTAGTCCCTTCTCAATTGGCACAAGTTGATGTAAAGGACCTAACTTAGACCAATTATCATACCAAAAGCTTGTTGAGCCATTCTTTGGTTCCCACTAAATATTTTGATCCCCTTCATCTCTTGCTGTAAGCATCTTTTTCCAAAGTTGTGATCCTCCTCTCCATGCAACCATGCTTGGGATTCTCTTCTTGCAATATTTGTTCCACATAAAAGTGGACCACAGAGTTCCTAAAGTTCTAAAATTCTACCATAATTTGGCAAATAAAGTATTAGAAATTTCAAATAAAGATTTGAATCCCATACCTCCTTCATCTGTTGATAGACATAGTTTTAGTCAAGAAGCCCAGTGTCTGCTCTTGACTTCTTCCTTATTACTCCAAAAAAAATAGCAAATATCCTCTGCACTTTCTGTATAGTATATTTGGTAGGGTCCATAGCAGATAATAGATAAAAAGGCATAATTTGTAGAATATTTTTTTTTAATCAAAACACCCTACCTCCATATAAGAGTAACTTGCCTTTCCAACTCTGCAACTTAGCTTTGATCTTTTTAATAAGATCATTATCGAAAGCTTTCTTCTTTCTAGCATAAAAAATAGGACATCCCAAATATTTGAATGGAAAATTACCCCTTTGAAATCCTGTAACGAAAGTCATCTCCTGAATAAGTGTATGTTCCACCTTTTGATACATGTAGAAAAATACTTATCAACATTAATCATCTGGCTAAAGATCTTTTCTTATTCATGCAAAGTATTCCTGATCATCTTCAAAGTTACTGAATCAAAAGGTTTAAAAATAATGGTATTATCTGCATAAACAAGATGATTGATCTTGTCACTCCACTTAGGCATGCCAAATACCTTATACTTGTTATCTTTCATTAAATCATTAAGAGCTCTAGTCAGTATTTCAGTGGATATAATAAACAAAGCAGGTGACAATGGATCCCTTTACTTTACTCCTCTAGTTGAATAAAAGAAACCCCGTGATCTCCTATTAAAAAAATAAAATACCAGTTATTGTCTAACAATTTCTAAATCATGTCAGAACTTCTCATTGAATCCCATTCTTCTTAGAACTCTTGTGAGAAATAGCTATGATAATCCATCACAGGCTTTGTACATGCCAAGCTTTATCACCACATTGGTCAGTTTCCCCCTTAATTTGGCATCAGTAACTATCTCTTGAGTTAAGAGAACATTTTTAATAATATTTCTTTTCTTAACAAAACTATACTGATTAGGAGATATGATTTGTGGCAACAAAACCTCTAATCTGCCATGAATAACTTTAGAAATCACTTTGTTAATGAAATTACTCAAACTGATAGGTCTGAGATCTGAAAATGTCTCAGTATTTTCCTTCTTAGGTAACAATACAAAACTAGTGTGAGTGATTGTGTCACGACTCGAGGCTACCCAATAGTCGCGACAACGATGCTTACGATCCCAAAATACCACAAGTTAACCCATGATCTGGTACCTACTGTGAGCACTGAATAATGTGGTAATAAAATACACATGTGCGGAATTAACTGAATAGTGACACATGTTTTAAGTACTGAAATTAATACAATGAAATTCTCAAGTCTGAAATATGATCAAACAAAATGGAAATCTGACTGAATTGTTTAACAAATCAACTCACTGTCTGAAATGTCTGGAAGCCTCTAAAATTGACTGAAAAAGTTTATGGGACAGGCCCCAACTAACTCCAACTGACAACTGAAAGAAATTACTGAAATATTAAAGTAAACTGAAATAAATCACCATGTCCTCGATAGATGAGGACTCACCACGACTACTGCTGCTGATAGGTTGAACCGTCTATAGTCGGTTGGGAGCCTGAGTATCCGAACCTATGATATTAAATATCATAACACAAGAAAAAAGTATGTGATTAGTACTTTGAATATACTGGTATGAGAGATGAGGTTAGGCTGATATGCATAGGTTTATGTACATGAATAATAACCAACTGAATGAATAACA
Source organism: Capsicum baccatum var. pendulum (assembly GCA_030864225.1). Classification (NCBI taxonomy): domain Eukaryota; kingdom Viridiplantae; phylum Streptophyta; class Magnoliopsida; order Solanales; family Solanaceae; genus Capsicum; species Capsicum baccatum. The sequence goes on from CM061560.1 coordinate 169,273,068, forward strand.
TAAGGTAGCTGAATATAAATGCATAAAAATTGTGAAAACTGTGAATGCATGATCAAACATATAATATGATTTCAAAATAATTGGTAAACTGAAATACGGATAACTAAATAACTGATAAATGTATGTTATGGTCAACAAGCTTGAAACTAAATTTTATACTGAATACTGAACTGAGTTTGTGGGAGGTATCATCTAACCGACATACCCCAATCTAAGATGATTTGGGTCCAACCTGTGACCCCAGTTGGAAGGGTGTTAGTACCATGCCATGAGTTACCCTCAACTGGCAGGTGCTCTAATGAGAAACATGTTGCCTTCAACTAGCAGGTAAATATTTTATCAACCTTCAACTGGCAGGTTGATATCTCTAACCTACGTTGGCTACGTAGTTCTAGAACCAAGGGACTGTTATTAAAAGTCACACCCTCTACATGCAGGTGATCCCCCATCCCAGGGTTAGCTCGGTGCTAAATCTTACTCCTAACTAAACTGACTCAGATTACTCAATTAATCTAAGTTTAACTGATTATGATAACTGAATGAATGAATAATGCTCCTACATATCTAAAGCCATTCTAAAAAATACTGAGACTAAGTAAACAACTAAGTTTTGGGTATTCATAACCCCATTACTGAATGGAATTAACAATATGGACACATGAAAGCTTTGAAGAACATAATAGGGGATCATAGTTCAAAATTCATCTCTAGGGCATTTTATCAAACACTTAAAATTCATAAACTTAAGCATAGGAATGATTGAAACATATGGGAATAACATCATTATAACACTAAAACCATAAATTTAGGGATTTCACTAGGAATTTTCTTCATTCAAACCCGTAAGGGCTACTTTCAACGAAAATCACTTATAAACATCATGTATAATTTAAATTCATAAAATCTTCATGAATATAACTCATTGTAAACATGTAAATTCAAGAATTAAAACATAAAAATAGGTTCTTGGACCCCATGGGTGAAAAGGACCCAAACATCAAACATACCTTAAAGCTTTAATCTTAAAAGAAAATTAACTTGTCTTAAATGTTCTTGGATTGGAAATCATAATTTCTGATTTCTTGAAGAGAAGATAATTAATTTTGAGATTCTTGGGAGGTATTTAGGGTTTTTTTTGAGAGAAAATTGAAGGAGGATGGGCAAATTACACCTAAATTATTGGTATAAGTCGTGTTATGGTGACTTGGATTGAAGGGAAAAGATGTTATTTCCCTTCAGACATTTAAATTTGCAACTGAAATATGGATTAAGGAGGTGTCGCAATGTGATGGGCCATCCATCACTATAATGACTGCGTCACGATGCTATCGCGATGACTTGCTATTTTTGAAATCCAAACATGATCTAATCTTTGTCCGAAAAATTCAAAACTTCTTCGAGACATGCTCTTTACGCACCTGAACATGAATTAACTCAAAAACATACGTCTCGGGGTTGGAAAGGTTACTTTAAAAATTCTCAAAGTTAAAAAGTCAAAAAATAAAAATAAGTCTCCAACACTTAGCTAAAATTTCAGGTTTTAAGTCTCTTATCTATGAACTATAAACTGAACTGAGCTTAGAAAAGTGCGAGGTATTACAAATTATCCTAGGAAGTGTGTGACATTGAAAAAGGGAATGTACCACTTTAACAACATCTTCCCCTACTATATGCCAACATATCTGGTAAAATTGACCTCGCAAACCATCCGAACCACTTGGACTGTTTTTATTCAACTCAAAAACAACCTTTTTTATTTTCCTCATATCTGGATCCATACATAACTGATCATTTGTATCCACAGTGATCATGGTAGGCACGTGATCCAAAAGAGAAAAGTCATTATATTCCTCTACTTGATAAAATTGTTTATGATAGAATAAAATAGCTTCCTTGGCCATTAAGTCCTCCTTTTCAAGCCATTGACCTTCAATATTATGAATTCTTTTAATCTGCAATCTTTTTCTCATTCCTTTCATAATATTATGAAAGAATTTTGTGTTTCTCTCACCTTCTGTGAACCAACTAAGGCCAGATTTTTGTCTCCAAAATTCTTTCTCAAAGTGCAAATATCTTTTCAATTCAGCTTGAGACTTTTGAAGAATCTCCCTGTTAATAGAGGAAGATTATTCTTCAAAAAGTTGCTCTTTTAATTTGACTATCTCTTCTCTAATATTCAATTCCTTGAATATGTCTCCAAAAGTATCTCTGCTCACTTAGACAAAGCCTTTTTAACTCTATTGATTTTCTGATTAAATCTATGGAACAACTGCCTTCAGTGTTCACCAGTAAGTTATTCCTTACTATATCCATAAACTCCTCATTTTTTGTCCAGAATAACAGAAATTTAAAAGGTTTGAAAAACTGTTGCATCTGTTTCTTCTTTATAATTAATATTAGGGCATAATCAGAACCAGTTCTAGAAAAATACTCCATTTCCATATCTGCATACCAATCTTGCCACTATTGATTAATCACTACTCTGTCTAACCTTTTAAAGATGCAGTCTGGACCTATTCTTTCATTCCACTAAGTGAAGGGGCTGCCCTTAAAATTAATTTTAAATAATTCACAAGAGTTCATACAAAAGGAAAAATTCTCATATTGATTTGGCAGAACAAACAATCCACCAATTTTTTCATTTTCATTCGTAATGACATTGAAATCTCCTCCCACCAGCCAAGAAGAATTCATTGTGCTTGCCAAATTATAAATATAATCCCACAATTCGAGTCTTTCGTTATCACTATATTTGGCATAAACTAGAGTAGTGTAACACACTCTGTCAAAGCATGTTAATTTCGAAGTAATTTGCTGATCAAAATCAACTGTAATCTCTACAGAAATAGTATTATCAATAAAATACCAGATTTTGTCATTTATGTTAGATCCTGCTTGCATCATACCTAATTTTCTCTTGTACTTGCTGATATGATTGGCTCTCTGAAAAGGCTCCAAAAAAGCAACTAAACTGAATTTGTGATGTTTATGCAACATGTGTACTCTATTAAAAGCTTTATGAATTTTAACGGATCTAATGTTCAAAATTAATGTTTTCATCATTGATTATGACTGATTTTGGTGGCAGCCCCTCTTGTAAGAACCCTTGGAGGGTTCTGACTAGCTGATGCATCCTGTTTCCTAATCTTCTTTCCCTTACCCATTTTGCTGCCATTATTAGCTATTTTGCTTGATTTACTATCCTGGACCTCCTTATATACTATTTTAAGTTCCTCAACACTTAATTTATGTGTAACTATATTATGTAGCTTTCTATTTGGACAATCCTCTTTATGAGAGCTACTATTAATTTATTCCATCTATTCCTACCCAGTATCAATTATCTTACCACTCGGAACTACTTGAATGTGGCTTATGTTCATAGGATCCAAAATAATCTCCCTAAATGTATTATCAATCTGTCCATTTTGTGCATTTCCTGCTCCTTCTGCCACCCTTTTATCTGACACATTATTTATCATTTTCCCTTCTTTCATATCTTCTTCTTCCTCCACTCAATCCCTTCCATTTCTTAGAATCAGAACTAGGAGAATGAATTTTAATTTTTCTTATTTTCTCAACCTAACTAAACTGAACTGAACTTATCCCTCTTTTTGTTACCATATTTTCCTTGTTTGTGTCCTTACTATTGGTGATTTTATTTTGACTTTTACCTTTAAGTGTTGGAGATTTTGTGCTCTGGGGTATACATAAGCCTGAGTCATATTTATGGATCACCTTCTTATTTTGCTTCTCTGCATTTACAACATCCTTCTCTACTTCATCCTTTTCTACCTCACATGTCAGTGTTTCAAATTCATTACTAGTAGTTACTCCATTACTTGTTGTTGGTTGATTATCTGGGATATGAGGGATACTCACCATGTCTACATTATTGTTCTTATTTTTTTTATCTCTTTCCAAGTTTCCCAATCTCCAACAATCTTCCCATTTGCTAATTATTTTGGAGTAACCAACTTTTTCTGTTGATGTTGCCGTTGTTTTTGCTGATTGTGCTACTTAATTTGAGGATTATTCTGCTGATACTTTTTTGAAGATGTTGCACCTTCACTACCATCCCCACCATGATCTGTTGCTGGTCTTAGTTCTGGATGCAACACCCGACAATTCTCCATACAATGACCTTGAAGATTGCACTTAAAGCAGTACTCAGGCAAGTGATCATATTGCATTTTGACTTGAATATTCTTACTAGCTCATGAATCTTCATTACAAATTTCCATGTTAACCCACTTGGGAAGATTGTCTTTGAGATCAATTAAAACTTTGACTCTAGCACAGCTAGATTGAGTTTTATTTATTGTTGCCATATCTAAGTGTAATGTCTTGCCAACTGCAGATACAAGAGAAAAAATGTTTCTTTGCCAAAAAAAATTGGGTTAAGATTGGAGAAGGATATCCAGGCTAATGCTTGTATAGTTTTCCTATTCACTCTAAAGTTTGAGTCATAGATCAAAGGTCTCATGAGAAAAGCTCTAACCTTATTGTCTTTGATGTAGTATGAGTTCTTAGCCATTACATTACCAAAATCCTTCTTTAATAAGCACCTAATCAGAATATGCATGTTTCTAAGAACTCCTATTTGACACGCTCTTTTTATACTAATTTGACTAGGCAGTGTTTTCTTCATGTCATCAATATCAGGCCATCGTTGTGAAAATTTCTCAATAATTGTCAGATGTAGATTCTCAATTACATTCATTCATGAAACTTCCTCTTTATTTGATCTCACACAAGAAACTCCATCAATTATTTCACTTGTTTTGATGGGAATTGGTTCCACATTAGTGTTATTGGGATAAAACCTTGATTGAGCCTTTAGGGTTTGAAGAGATCTCCATAATTTGTGTCACTATGAATAGGCGATTTTGCACTATCATATTCTATGTCATGGGAGGCATATCAATTGGGGAGTGAAGAAAATTCAGTGTTTGTACTTTGGATGGCCACCTAATCAGTCAGGGTCGCCGGCAACTGTGGTGGTGGCATAGTAGGGTTAGGTCAAGGAGTAGAGGAGAAAGAATAGAGCATTTTTGTTTTTCTGTCAGCAATGCTTGTCCACTACACTAAAAATAAATGTCCACAATATTTGTCCAGTTTGAAAAATTAATGGAATTTATCTTTTCCTCTCATTTAACTCTTACTATTAAATACTATTAATCACTCAATGTCTTTTTCAAGACATTACATTTTTAATATTCATAAAGTAATATTATAAAAAAATTTCTATTATTTAGTGGGTGTTTGGCCATGAAAATAAAAATTTTGAAGTTGGAGTTGAAATTAGAATCGGAGTTGTTTTTGTCCATAACTATAATTAGTTGTTTTTGAATTTTTGTGAAAGAAGGAAGATGAAAAACAGTGAAAATAACTCGTTTTTTGTTTTTCACCTTTTTAAATACAACTCCAAGTTATATTTGAAATTCTCATGACCAAATATCAACTTGAAATTATATTTGAGATAATTTTTATTTTTTTTTTGAAAAAAGAAAAAGAATTTCATGACTAAATAACCCTATTGTTTCTTTAACATATATATATATATACATATATATATATATATATATACTAGATGTTCAGGGCTCGTGCTAGCACGGGCCCAATATATGTTATTTTTTGTTTTAATTTATGTGACATAAAAAAATTAGATAATTAATTATATTTTTAATATATTTTTAGATATTTTAAGTTGTTGGTTATTGTAATTTATAATATTTTTTAACATTGTAATTTACAATTTCAAACTATTAGTATTGTAATTTATAATATTCTCTTTGTCTAAACTTTTATGACATAATAGTCAATTATATTTTAAAAATAATTTAAATTATTAATTATTGTGATTTATAATTAGTTTTTTATTTCAATTTAAGTAGCACTGATATAGTTTTGAGAGTCAACCAAATATCACGATTAAAGTAGCGAAGCAAACATGTCTTAAATAACTCATAATAACTAATTAGAAGTGAAATAACAAAATTGCTATAAAATTTGTGAAAAAAAAATAATTAGGCATCATATAAAATGTCAAGTTAATTTAAAACATCAAGAGCTAATTTATCATTTTATATTTGTTTTGTTTTTTTTATTAAATATTATTAACTTTTTAATACTTAGATGACTTCTAAAAATATAATTAGGGGCGATATAGTAAAATTACCATTGAAGCAGTTGAAACAGACATGTCATAAATGTCTATTTTATTTTTTTAATTAAACTTGATTAATTTTCTAATATGTAAGAGTCAATCAAATATCACGATTGAAGTAGCTAAATAGACATATCTGAAATGACTCATAATAACTAATTAGAAGTGATATGACAAATTTGATATAAAAGATACTTGTGAAAAAATTTAAGTTGGCCTTATATAAGGTGTCAAATTAATTTAAAACATAAAGAGTTAATTTATCATTTTATATCTTTTTTTTTGTATTAAAGCATACATGTTATAACTGTTTATTTTTCTTTTTTTATTAAATATTATTAATTAGGAATAATAAAGTAAAATCACAGAGGAAGCAAGAACGTCAATAAAGAGGTGCTTGCTTCTTCACACTTTTATACATGTATAATGCATGTGTCTATTTAATAATGGTTGATAAGAAGTTTTGAACGTACGAAATATGTAAATCGAGTGAGTATTAAGATGTTTTTGCATTATTTTTGCTTCTCACAAAGTCCATTAGGGGTCATTTGGTAGAGTGTATTAGAAAATACAATGTAAGTATTATTTTTATGTACTACTAATACCTTATTTGGTATAAATTTTTAGCCTAGGTATAACTAATGTTTGTATTACTTATACACTCTAATGTGTGTTACGCTGTATCATTAATACCATCATTTTTTTATGTATTAGCAATACAAAGCGGTCCAATATATACATTAACTTGATTAATGACAAAATTACCTCTCAAATCCCTACTAGAACATTTTTCAAGTCCTTTTTTATTATTTTGTCTTTTTTTGTGCTTTGCAACATTTTGCATTTAAATCTCGTGATCATAAATGAAAATTTTTCATTGATATACTCAATTGTCCGGAGGAACTAAAGAGGCAAAAATGTTGAAAAATTAACAGATCTCTAATCAAATTAAGCTTGGACTCTTATGGATTCATTATTATATTATATAGTAGATGAGTCTGTTTTCTTCTGTCTCTGCTGTTGACGACTTGAAGGTTAAATTTGAACAATTCAACAAATAGCAGACATGGCTGCATCGATAAAAAGTTGTTGGTTCTCCTCAAGTTGCTGGAATTCATGTTGTTGCAAAGAAATGTAAAGGGAGTATTTGTAATTAAATATTTTTTTAATAAAAATTATACAAGATGTATTATTTTTAATACATCAAATGAAATAGTGTATAAAAAATAATGTCAGCATAACTAATGCAAGTGTCTCTAATACCAACATTACTAATGCAAGCATTACTAATACATCGTATCCAGCATTATTCTTCTACACTTTGCCGAACGATCCCTTAGGAATCGTTTGGTAGAGTGTATTGTAAAATATAATGCATACATTAGTTAATGTGTACCACTAGTACCTTATTTGATACATCTTTTTGCCTATGTATAACTAATGCAAGCATTAGTTCCACTCTATTATGTATTAAAGTGTGTATTAGTAATACACTCTGTATTAGTAATACAAAGACTTTAAACACATATATTAACTTATTAAATGACTTTAATACCTCTCAATTTTCCTCTCAAAATATTTCACCATTTTTTTTTCCGCCATTTTAATTTGCAATAGTGAACCTTTTCAAAACATTTCATAGATTCTTTTCCCACCATTTTAATTTACAACAATGAATGATTGATTTAAATAACTATAACATATTTTTGCTTTGCTTTGCTTTGCTTCGAGAGTCTTTAAAAAGATAAAAATAAATAAATTTGAGACTATTTCTTAATTTTACGTTTTGTATTTTATCTTTGTTTCGACTATATTAATCCGTCGGCATAACATTTCTGCACAAAGACGAGGTCTTACAATTAATCCTAAACCTTTATAAAATAGTTCAACAATACTAATTATGTTTAAAATGACAAAAGAACTTTGTTGCAAAAAAGCGTAAAATCAAAGAAGGGTGTTTTTGTAAATAAAAATTTCTTTTATAAAAATTATGTAAGATGTATTATTTCTTATACATCAAATCAAACAATGTATAAGAAATAATACATGCATAACTAATACAAGCATAACTAATATAATTATTACTAATGCAAGCACTATTAATACACTATATTTTGCATTGTTTTTATACACTCTATCAAACGACCCCTTAGTATCTTGCATTGTAAAATATAATGCATGCATTAGTTAATGTGTACTGCTAGTATCTTGTTTGGTACGGTTTTTTGTCTATATATAACTAATGCAAGCATTAGTTATACACTCTATTGTGTATTGAAGTGTGTATTAGTAATATACTCTATTTCCTACGTATTAGTAATACAAAGACTTTAATCACATGCATTAATTTATTAAATGATCTTAATAGCCTTTAATTTCCCTCTCAAAATATTTCACCATTTTTTTTCTGTCATTTTAATCAGCAGTAGTGAATCTTTTCAAAATATTTCACAATTTCTTTTCCCATCATTTGAATTTACAACAATTAATGGTTGATTTAAATAACTATAACATATTTTTGCTTTGCTTCGAGAGGGTAATTTTTTTTTTAAATTGAGATTATTTCTTAATTTTATGTCTTATATTTTATTTTTATTTCGACTACGTTAATTCGTCGGCGTAACATTTTTGCGCAAAGACTAAGGTCTTGCAATTAATCCTAAACCTTTATATAATAGTTCAACAATACTAATTATATTTGAAATAACAAAAGAACTTTATTGCTAAAAAGTGTAAAATCAAATAAGGGTATTTTTATAAATAAAAATTTCTTTTATAGAAATTATGTAAGATGTATTATTTCTTATATATCAAACCAAACAATGCATAAGAAATAATACATGCATAACTAATACAAACATAAATAATATAATTATTACTAATGCAAGCATTACTAATACCCTATATTTTGCATTGTTTTTATAACTCTACCAAACTTTGGTAGAGTGTATTGAAATATTAATGCATGCATTAGTTTAATGTGTTTTAATAGTACCTTGTTTGGTATACCTTTTTACCCTATGTATAACTAATGCAAACATTAGTTATATACTTTATTGTATATTAAAGTGTATTACTAATACCTCAAAATCAATGAATCTAATGCATGAATTAACATGCTTAAAGACCCTATTAACTCTCAAAAATTTTTCCGCATCTCTTCCAACATATATATTAAGGGTATTATGTAATTTTTTTTTTTTTTTAAAATTATGTAATTCATGTCTTTTTTAATACATCAAATTAAACACGGTATAAAAAAATATAAACATAACTAACATAAACATTATTAATATATGATATTTTATATTATTCTTATACACTCTATTAAACAGCGCGACGTGGGATCGCGAAGCAATCTTCTCAACTTGTAACAACCAACTGACACTTTAGCCAGACGACGCCGTTAGATGAACAGAAACAGTAAAACTCAAATATACACAAAATTGGAATTCGTTCACGTGATTTGCACAAATCCAAGATCCACACAACACATTACAGACGCCATCATTTCCCTAGGTTTCTTATCATTTTCTCCTCTTACATCATAATTCTTCTTCTTTTGTTTATTTAAGAATAATCTTTTTCACTTTTTAGGAAATATAGTTATATGGGTACCATGAAAGATTGATTCTTTTTCACTTCTTCAGACATATATCGATATAGGTGTCAAGAAGGATTGATTATTAGTATTATTTTTTTCTTTTCGCTTTTTCAGAAGCCCTTTTTTGTTTGTTGAAAGGAAAATAGAAGCTGGATTTGGGAGATTGGGACATGCAATGTCAGAAAAGCAGGTCAGAGATGGTTCCACATCTGATGAAAATGTTGGGGTTTCACCAGCTGCTCTTAATCCGGTGCAAATTCGCCTAATATTGATTTTGTATCTTCATGTTTTATGTGTCGGTGATTTAATCTGTCCTTTTCCTCACTTTGCTTTTGTATCGAAAATAGCTTCCTAAAACTTATCCTGCTATTGCAATTTTGCACTCGACTATATGGACTCCGTTAGTTATGACATCTTAAAGAGTGAGTGCTTCGACACTTATGGTTTCTTTGGAGGAGGCACATTAGTGTTTTGTCCCTTGTTTTATTGAAAATTATCCGCAAACCTTTTTTTGAGTAAGGTCTCAGATAAGGGTAGAAGGTTAATAGGTAGTCAGTGTCTTAGTATTAACCTATTCTTGTAGTCTTTAGAGCACCGTATCTATCGTAAGATTAGCCTACTCTTGTAGTCTTTGGCTTTTAGTAGCTATCGTAAGATTAGCCTACTCTTGTAGTCTTTGGCTTTTAGTATCTGTTGTTTACTATTTTTAAGTGGTTGCACCTTATTATTGATACTACGGTTCCTTGTATATATGCTCCGGCTGTCATATTAGTTGTCTTGTTTTTCTTCCCTGCCATTTTTCCTTTCTGTTATTACTTTGATTTGCCTCTTTTGAGCCAAGGGACCTCTGGAAACAGCCTCTCGACCTCCTATAGGTAGAGTAAGGTTTGTGTATACCCTTCCCAGACCCCACTTCGCGGGATTTCACTTGGTATGTTGTTGTTGAGTAAGGTAACATTGTATTCATCAGCACCAAGTTGGTACTGGCATACGAAAAATAAATGTAGAGATTACAGAGGGACATGAATCTTACAAGAAGTCAAAAATAAATCTCCAAGTTATTCTGCGTCCTCTATATAGTTCTCTTTACACCAGAATTGAAAAGACTAAAAAACAGTTTAGCTGAATTCTTTGGATAGATCTACATCTTCCCTCAAACACCTCCTGTTTCTTTCTGCGTATTTCTTGTCTTGATAGCATTCCAGGACCATAGGAAGTACGGAATTACTTGACATCACCCAATTTAATCCTCCTGCTGAGGACAAGAATAATTGCCGCAGTGTATCAGTTATCTTGCAATGTAGGAGCTGATGGCTGTTGTTTTCCTCCTTTTCTTTGCATAAGAAGCATCTGGAATCCAGCTTGATCCCTCTCTCTAGTAGAATATCACAAGTCAGACATGCTTTCCTAGCAACCAGCCAAAAAACATTGTGACCTTGAAAGGGGATTTTCACTTTCATATGTGTTTCCAAGACCGAGCTGTGGGGTGAGCACTTCTGAGAGCATAGAAGATGCTGAGCTGACTGAAAAGTTCTTGCTTGTTCCTCCAATACATGTAGCTGAACCCCTGCATTACTGTTACCATAGAAAATCTCCAAACTCTGTTGCATTTCAGCTACCCTACCAATCTCCCAATCATTTAGGAGTCTTGTGAAGGAGTGATTCCATCCCTGTTAGCTCCACATGCCCTCTATCAAAGATTCAGGTGAGTTGTTAGGCAAAATAGGTCCGGGAATAAATCTTTTAGAGGACCCTGCCCTAACCAAATGTCACACTAAAAGGATATTCTTCTTCCATTCTCAACTGTGAATCTAATGTTTAGGGCATACTCCTCCCAGAGCTTTCTAAGTGTCTTCCAAATGCTTGTTCCATAGTTAGAGATTATGGAGAAGTGATCCATTAGTCTTGCTGCCCATATTTGTGGATGATCATCCTCTTCCATAAAGCACTATCTTCTGTGTTGAGCCTCCAAAGTCATTTCCATAGTAAGCTTCTATTTGTGGCCTGAATTTTTGATCCCTAGGCCTCCTTTTTTGCTGGACATAACTTCTTTCCAGTTAACAAGATTAAGAGCCTGTTTGGATTGGCTTATTTTGATTGCTTTTAAGCTATGTTGCTCGAACTCCTCAAAAATGTCATCGGGTGCGTGTCGGATCCTTCAAAAGTAGTGCATTTTTGGAGGATCCAACACGGGTGCGGCAACATTTTTGGAGAGTCCGAGCAGCATAGCTTTAAGCACTTTGTAGTGTTTGGGTAAAATAAAAAAGTGCTTTTACGCCAAAAAAGGTAAAAATAAGCCAAAAGCCATAAGGTAGAATTCCTTAATTATGGCTTTTGGCTTATACAAGCCAAAAGCTATAAGCCCATCCAAACGGACTCTAAAGCTTTGGTCTCCTCTCCTTACATCCTTGCCACAAAAAGTTTCTTCTTCATGAAGCCAATCTCTTTTCTTTCTACCTTTGCTGGTAGTGAAAACAGGCACATAACAAAGGAAGGAAAATTCTGATTTTTATCAGAATTTTCCTTCCTCTTAAGAGTGATAGATTGCGCCTTCCATTTTGAAAGCCTTTTGTCACATTTATCAAGCACTCCACTTCATATCTCCATAGCCTTATTTTTTTCTCCCGTATGGGATTGGGTTCTTAGTTGAATTATGTGTTTACTTCCTATATATTAGAAAATACTTGGTAGAGAATATGAAATCATTTTCTTAGTGTCTAAATATTGAGGTAAAGGATTGGCAGGATAGGATTTAAGGTCCTATTTGCTAGCCTGGAATTTGCATCTAAAGAAAAGTCTTGGTTGGTCTTCTGTATTTAAAACCTTGACTATTGCCTGATCATTTTCATATTCGTTCCAATTATTTTTTAGTAACTTGACAGCTCACAGTTAGTCTTGTAAATAAATATCCTTAGAGCTTGTCTTGGACAAAGTCTTTGCAGGTGGATGTTGCGAATCTAAATGGTGGGGTTTCAGTTGCTGCAGCAGTGTATGAAGAGAATGATACAAAAGATGCAAGAATGACAGAAGATGGGGGAAGGGAGGACATGTTTGTTGATTGCCCTGATGTCATAGAAGGTCCTGAAACTCCGCGGTATGTAGAAGAGAGCAATAATGCACAGGATACCCAACTGGAAGGATTGAGCAACGGAGCACCTGATCTGGACTTGAAAGCTGAGGTAGAACACTTACGCAAAATGCTAAATGACAGTGCTACTGAAAAAGATCGGATTGCTCGAGAAGCTGAGGTTTGTTTTATTTAAGGTAGTTTCCTTTAAGTACTGCTATATTCAATGATATTTATTTGCTCAACTCAGGTTCTATGTGCAGGAAGAAAGAGCAGCATCTATGTATGAACTCACTCGCCTAAACAATCAATTCAAGGATCTGGTTGATACTCGATCACTGCCAAATAACGATGATGGTGAGTTAGTTGAGAATCTTCACCATAGTGAAGCAGTAGTCAAGGATTTGGCCTCTGGTGCCTCATTGCATGAGGTGGTAACAGATGTCTCCAAGTCTCTTAAAGAAGTTCTGGATGACCGTGTTCAGGCTGAGAGCAGAATCAGAGAACTTAATGACATGATACATATGAAGAATCAAGAAATTGATGCCCTCAACTCAAAGATATCCGAGTTTTCAATGGCACGGGATGTTGCTCTTTCTCATTTAAATTCAGAACAAGAAAATTCTGCTCACTTGTCTGTGGTTCAACTTGAGAAGGAGCATCATATGACAGAGATTGCTAATGACATCTTAGCTTCGCTTGCTTCAATGGTTCCTCAAGAAGAATTCTCTGATGATTCTGTTACAGGAAAAATGTATCATATCAAGAATAGGATCTCATTCTTAGTTGAGAAGTATAACGTTTTCCTTTTCAAAGTTGACCAACTTAGATGTAGCTTAACTGAAGTTGCACCAGACCACAATATGCAGGATGAAATGGGGGTATTGGTGGTTGCACGTGATATATTGGCTGAATTTAGAACAAGAGAGGTGAATCTATACCAACATCTGAGCTTTTTAAGTGATGAAAATGGAAAACTGTCTGAGGAACTTAATAAACATAAATTGATGGTCGAGAATGCAAATTCTGAAATTACAAAGCTGAATGCTGAAATTGAACAGGAGAGAACAAGGTATGCTAATACAAAAGAGAAGCTTAGCTTGGCTGTGACAAAAGGAAAGGCGTTAGTTCAGCAGCGTGATGCTTTGAAGCAGTCACTGTCTGAGAAAGCTAGTGAACTGGAGAGTTACCAAATTGAGTTGCAAGAAAAGTCTAATAGTCTTGAAGCTGCGGAACAAACCAAGGATTTACTGGGGAGAAGTGAAAATTTAGCTGCTTCACTGCAGGAAGCTCTCATTCAAAAGGAGACGATACTTCAAAAATGTGAAGAAATATTGTCCAAGGCCATTGGAAGTGAGCAATTTCAGTCAACAGATACAGTTCAGAAAGTCAAGTGGCTTGCAGATGAGATGAATGCATTGAATGAAACATCTTTGCAACTCCAAAGAGTGGCAGCTTCCTTGTCATTATTTGATTTACCCCAGTCTGTACAATCGAATGGACCTGATGCACAGGTTGCTTGGCTCCTGGAATCATTTCATCTGTCTAAAGAAGAACTAAGAATATTGCATGAGCAGATGAGAGAAGCAAAAGAGGCCGCAAATAATGAGATTGGTCAGCTTACTGTTGCTCTTGTGGTAGAAGCACAGCATAAAAGCTATCTGCAAGAGGAATTGGAGGATTTAAACCATAAATATGCAGTGCTTGCCCAGAAAGAGCAGCAGGCTTCAATGGATAAGGATAGAATCATCAATATGCTGCTAGAAGCTTCTAAGATCAATTCACATGATCAAGAATTGGTGTATCAAAGCCAATCTGACATGACTGTACTCATTAAGAAATGTATCGAAAATATAAAAGAAAGTAGTGCCTCTCTTGAATCCCATAAGCATCAATTCGAGTCCTTTGAACAGATCCAGAGTAATTTGTACATTAGGGATCTGGAATTGAGGCTATATGGTCAAGCACTTGCAGAAGAGATGTCGGATAAAGCAGAGTTCAATAGATTGTCACACCATTCAGTCAAGGTTACTGATGAACTTTGTGCTTTAAAGGAAGAAAAGGAATCCCTGGAGAAGAATCTTGAACAATATGCGGACAAAGTTTCCTTACTTAGGGAAAAGTTGTCTATGGCAGTTAAAAAAGGCAAGGGGCTTGTCCAAGAACGAGAAAAACTGAAAGGAGCATTGGATGAGAAGAGTGCTGAAATAGAGAAGCTGAAGTCAGATTTTCATCTGCAAGAATCTCTATCTAATGACCACAGGTTGCAGATTGATAAGCTCTCAGCTGAGATGGACCGTATCCCTCTACTGGAGGCTGCTCTTGTTTCCATGAAGGATCAAAGGGATCAACTAGAGCAGTTCTTAGAGGAAAGGAATAACATGCTTCAAAAGGTCATTGAGTCACTTGATGGTATTGTTCTTCCAGCTGATTTGGGTTTTCAAGATCACATAGAAAAGGTCAAATGGATTTCAGGATACTTAAGGGAAAGCCAAACTGCAAAGATGGAGGTCGAGCAGGAGTTGGGGCGAGTAAAAGATGAAGCCAGTTCTTTAGCCAACCAATTGTTGGAGGTCCAGAAAACCATTAAATCCCTAGAAGATGCATCATCTGCTGCGAATAACAACATCTCGCAACTCCTGGAGGACAAGAAAGAGCTAGAAGCTGCTAAGGCGTTACTTCAAAAAGAACTAGAGAAAGCAAAGGAAGAAGCTTCTGCTAAAGCTGTTGAGTTTGAGAATGTGTTTGCTGATAGAAAATCCATTGAGGATGCTTTGTTCCTGGCAGAGAAGAATGTTTTAGTACTGAAGAATGAGAAAGAAGAAGCTTTGCATGGTAAAGATGCTGCTGAGTCTGAGCTACAGAAAATCAAAGAGGAATTCTCTTTCCACACCAACAAACTAAAGATGGCGGATGAAACTATACAATCCCTTGAGGACGCACTAGTTCTGGCAGAAAAAAATGTATCTCTGCTTACGGAGGATAATAAAAGGGTGCAAGTTGGTAGAGCTGATCTAGAGAACGAAATAAACAAGCTCAAAGGGGACACTGATATCCAGAACAGTAAGCTAAGTGATGCTTCCATGACTGTAAAGTCACTAGAAGATGCTTTGTTGAATTCAGAACACAAAATATCCAATCTTGTTAAGGAAAAGAAGAATGCAGAAGAGGAAAATGTAGTTCTGACTTCAAAGTTAGACGCCTGCATGCAAGAGTTGGCTGGATCACAGGGCAGCATAGAAACTAAAGTTCTTGTGCTCTCTACTCATCTTAGCCGTCTTCAGTTACTTCTAAGAGATGAAGTTTTGTTTTCCTCTCTCCGAAAAACTTTTGAGGAAAAGTTCGAGAGCCTAAAAGACATGGATCTTCTTCTTAAAGAAATCTGGGATTCTCTTTCTGAAGTATATACCGAAGTGCTACCAGATTCTCCTACCAAGGTAATCATGTGATAGCCTCATCACACCTTCTTCCTCTTCCTTCTTGCTTTTATCTTGGAGTAATCTTTCACCTACCTGCCACAACCTTACTGGTCGACAGTTTATTTTAGTGGATCATTGCTTTGCTTTTTTTTCTTATTGGTTTATGGTATGGTATAGTTTGTGAGAAAAATAACCCACTTGAAACATCTCTGAATTCTGATGTAGTTGAGGAATTTTGAAATTATCTAAATAGCTTTCGTCATCTTTTCTCCTTTTTTTGAGGTAGATTAATCATGACAACTCATTCATAATTCATGTAAATGAAATTGTTGATTGTTTTATTTTCAGCTTATTACTTGTTCCATTTGCTGGTGGATTGCGTGTTTTTTTTTTTTTTAATTAATGAACAACTTGCTGGCGAATTGTTGGCCATTCTGATCTTATCTGCTTGCGATCAGTTACATTTACTTGTCCCTTGCTTGTTCATTCTACGAATTTTGCAGTTGATAAGCGAGTTGTCTTATTAAGGAAAACTTGTGCCTGTATGGATATACTTATGTTCCTTATACTTGTAATATGATCTGGTGATCTGCATGTTTTTGATGTATCTTCTCTTACCTCTCTGCTATGTTCTTTCTGTAGGATGACTCATCTTTCTCAATACCTTCAGTATCTGTTTTTAATGATGCTCTAAACGAGGAAGTAGCCAACAGTGAACCAAGTGCAACTGATGGTGACAATATCACATTTCATCTTGGGAAAATTGTGGATGGATTCCAATTGAGAAACAAGATTCTTGCTGAGAACATTGGAAGTTACTCTAGATTGATGGATGATTTGATCAAAGCCATACTTAAAAAACTAGAGTTGACAAAAAGCAAAACTCTACCCTTGATTGAACTGACAGAATCTCTTAAGCAAAACGTCAGCGATGCAGAAGTTGGTAGGCTAGCGCCGGAAAATACTATACAATTGTTGGAAAGGGATCTTAAAGTTCTACTTTCTGCTTTTAAGGATGCAACTAATGAACTGGCTTTAACTCAAAATAGATTGTCTGAACTTGGATTCCACTTTGACCTGGAAAAGTTGAAGGAAACCTCACCTGAACAATTAGCAAAATTTGGTGAAGATGCTATAGTACATCATCAATTGGAGTTTGATAGCAGCCAGTCCGCAAGGACTGCTGAGAAGCTGCTATTGACGGCTAGACAGAACCACCATCTTGTTGAACAGTTCAAACCTGTGATGAATGCAATGGTTGGTACTATTAAGGATTTGCAGGTTAAATTGGAAGAAAGCAATAATACTTGTGTGAAAGTCTTGGAAGAAAAGGAAATCCTCCAAGAGAGGATCTCCGTTCTGAAGACTAATCTAGAAGAATTGAATGATCTTTGCAATGAGATGAAGCTTAAATTAGAGGATTATCAGGCAAAAGAGGATAGTATCAAGGAGAAAGAAGCTGAACTTTTGTCTCTCAATGCTAGAACTTCACTGAATTTTCAAGGTACACATTGTGTTTACTATGTTTTCCCCCCTTAAATTATCAAAATGTTGACTCTGGCTATAGTAGTTTTCTCATGGCGTGTTTTGATACTATTCTTTCAGAGGCTGAAGACTTAACCCTCTCAGCATCTCATAAAAGATCTCTTTTCGATAAACTAAATGGGATTGAAACACTTGTGGGGACTGATCTGGGAGATGCAGAGGCCTATGATTCACCTGATGTCAGGAAGCTCTTTTATGTAGTTGATACTTTCCCAAGATTGCAGCTCCAGATGAGTTTATTGTCTCGCGAGAAAAAAGAATTACAGTCAGGCGTTGATAAACAGGTGCTGCAAATTGAGCATTTGAAGGAGGAAATTGAAGCGCATATTAGAGATGAGGAGGACTATGAAAAAATGAAGAATGAGTTGTTAGAATTCACAATTGGTTTAGAAAATATTATACAGAAGCTGGGGAGCAATAATTTGGTTGATCTCCAGAAAGAGACTCAGGTGACAGGGTTTCTACCAGTGCTTGACAAGCTGGTTGTTTCCAAAGTCTTGGAATCTGAAAATTTGAAAGCCAAAACAGAGGAACTGCTTGCTGACTTGCATGGTACCCAAAAGGTTGTTGAGGACTTGTCAAGTAAGGTTAAGTCACTTGAAAGTTCTAATCAACTTAAGGTTACACCTCTTGAAATCAACCAGGAAAGAGGCATCTTCGAAGCAGCTTCCTTGCCTACTCAGTCAGAGATATCTGAAGTTCAAGATGTGGTAATTTTGATTGCAACACATTGCATTCCTTTTTCAGCATATGTCATTACATTGCCTTCTTTCAATATTTTTCATGGCCATTGCTGGTCAGTTATGTATTATTCCTTAGCAATGTCATCTTTTAGTTGGCTTGCCCTATTATTCATTTTCTTTAAGGATATATCTGCTTGAGTATCTGTAGAGGTCGAGAATAAAGGTCTTTCGAAAAATTGATAGAGAAAGGACCCTTTGACAAATGCATGATAATTAAGAGCTTTAGTTCCTTCGTTCTCTTAGGTAAGAAGATCTGTCAAAAGAAGTTTGTTCCTATTGGAAGAACTGAATGGCAAGATATGGTAAATTGTTTGGTGATATGTAATTGTTGGGTATATGATTCGGGGGAATGGAGAGATTGACAAGGATGTCACACATCGTATTGGTGCAGAGTGGTTGAAGTGGAAGCTCACCTCGGGAGTCTTGTGTGATAGGAAAGTGCCTCCTGAGTATAAAGGTAAGTTCTACAGACTGACTATGTTGTATGGAGTTGCGTGTTGGACAATTAAAAACTCCCACATTCAAAAGTTGAAGAACAGAGGTGAGGATGTTGAGATGGATGTTGTGGACTCACTAGGAGAGATAGGATTAGAAATGAGATTATTCGAGAGAAGGTCGGAGTGACTTCGGTGGAAGAGAAATGCAGGAAGTGAGGTTGAGATGGTTCGGGCATGTGATAAGGAGGGGCCAATGGCGGAGCCAGAATTTTCATTGAGGGTGTTCAGAACTAAATATACGGACTAGTCGAAGGGAGTTGATCATCTACTATGTATACATAAAAATATTTTTGACCATGTAAAAATAGTATAATTTTTCGACGAAGGGGGTTCAAATGAAACCCCTGAATTCAATGTGGCTTCGCCACTGGGAGGGGCATGGATGCCCCAGTATGGAGGTGTGAGAGGCTGGCTATGGATGGTTTCAGGCGAGGTAGAGGTAGGTCGATGAAATATTAGAGGGAGGTGATTAGGCATGACATGAAGCAGTTACAACCTACAGAGGAAATGGCCCTTGATAGAAAGGCGTGGAGGACGCAAATTAGGGTAGATGGGTAGTGGGTAGGAGTGTGCCCTAACTAGTAGGGAGGAGTGTTTTATTTGTGGTTGTGCCTGTAGTCATAATGGTATGCATGTGTCTATTAGTTCCTTGTTCATGGTGTTTTGCTGATGTTTGTGATTTTGGATAGATAGTTTATACTAGTACTCTGTGGGTGTCTCGTTTCTTTTATTATATAGTTAGTGGTGTGCTATCCCTTTTTATTGTTTGTTTTTATGTTTCTTGTTTGTTTGTTTGCTATACTTGTCCTGAGCCGGGGTCCTATCAGAAACAACCTATCTATTATATCTGAGGTCGTGGTATGGATTGTTCCCAGACCTCATTTTGTGGGAATACACTGGGTATGTTGTTGTTGACGATGATGTAGTGTAATGCAAGATAAATTAGAAAATGCATAAAAAGATAATCACACTAAGTATGCAAATAACATGATTTACTTAGGCCACTATGAAATGCCCAAGTGGCATCCCTGAGACAAAGTTACACAAAATTGCGTTCAATTCAGTTGACCTTCTGCCCATCAAAATATTTGATGTGGCATCTTTTACTTACCACAGAATCTCTTTAGCACGGTCATACCAAATTTTCTCCATCTAATATAAGTTAAGATGGGGAAATCTGCTGCTTATGCATTCTGATGATTTTGTCTTTGTGCCTTTGAGACTGCTTGTTTTGACTGGTCTAAAAAGATTTGGTTATCAGATACCTTCAATAACACCCCTGTGCTTCACTTATGTGTGAGAAAGCGGCAATATTATTATTGATTTAGGCCTTGAGCACTATTAAAAGTTGGAATACAGGAAGAGAGTTTGAACATATGTGTAATTTGTGTCTTTGATTGTACATTATATGTATGTGTACCCTATAGTTACCTTGATTACTTGATTTACTAATATATGGTGATCTATGAATAGCATCATGCAGGGGCGGACCTAGGTGTCTGCAGCCCCGAACCCCCTCGGCAAAAAATTACACGGTATATATGACGTATATATAGGTAGATTTTCAATGTTTCTGTACATATATTATTTTGGAACACCTTAAATCAAAGATGATAGGTAGCCCAGTGGCTCTGGGCGGTCCTCTATGTTTCATGTTAGATTCCCACTGGGCGTGCAGGCAACTTATTTTTTTTTAAGTTGCCAAGACCTAGATTAACTTTCTTCTGCGGGATAGGGGGCTATGCAAGGATTGTAAAGTCATTTCGAGTGAGCTCTTTCGACCCAGCATAGGCTTCTAGTGATGGACTTATCTATCAAGAAGTGCAAGAAGAGAAGGGTCGGGGAGGGTCGACCAAGAATTTAGTGGGGCTGCTTGATGCCAGATAATGCTCTGGAGATAGGGGAAAAGGTGGCGGAAAAAGGGGTGTGGGAGAGCAAGGGGGCGTGGATACTATGTGGGATAGGGCTTCCAGCGGCATCATGGAGACTGCCAGAGAAGTGTTGGGTGTTTCGAGGGGTTAGGCAGGACGGCATAAGGGGGACTGGTGGTGGAATGAGGAAGTAAAGAAGAAAGTGGAGATTAAGAAGGAGGCGTATGTTAAGTTAATTGAGAGTAAAGATGAGGCGGAGAAAGGGGTGAATAGGGAGGCTTACAAAGTAGCCAGGAAGGAGGCTAAATTAGCAGCTACGGCTGCTAAGTCGGCAACGTTCGAGAGCTTGTATGCGGGGTTAGAGGTGAAAGGCGGGGAAAAGAGGTTGTACAGACTTGCTAAAGCTAGAGAGCGGAAGGGTCGGGACCTCGATAAAGTGAAGTGCATTAAGGGGAGGATGGTAGTGTTTTGGTGGAGGAGGTTCAAATTAAGAAGAGATGGCAGGAGTACTTTCATAGACTTTTGAACGAGGAGGGAGACAGAGACATTGTGTTGGGGGAGCTGGAGCACTCGAAGAAGAGTCGTGATTTCAGATACTGTAGGCGTTTTAAGGTTGAGGAGGTCAAAGAGGCTATTCGTAGGATGCGGAGGGGTAGGGCGACGTGGCCTGATGAGATTCCGGTGGATTTTCGAAAGTATGCTGGCGAGGCCGGTTTAAGGTGGTTGACAGATTTAACGGCATTTTTAAAACTGCGAGAATGCCTGAGGCCTGGAGACGGAGTACAATGATTTCGTTATATAAAAATAAGGGTGACATTCAGAGCTGCAACAACTATAGGGGTATTAAGCTGTTGAGTCACACTATGAAGATTTGGGAGAGTGATCGAGCGAAGATTGAGGAGGGTTGTGTCTATTTCGGAGAATTAGTTTGGATTTATGCCTGGACGTTCAACGACAGAGGCAATCCACCTGATGAGGAGATTAGTGGAGCAGTATAGAGAAAGGAAGAAGGATTTACAGATGGTGTTCATCGACCTAGAAAAGGCTATGATAAAAGTCCCGAGGGAGGTTCTTTGGAGGTGCTTGGAGGTGAGAGAGGTCCCGGTGGCGTACATCAGAGCTATTAAGGACATGTACGATGGAGGGAGACCCGAGTGAGAATGACGGGAGGAGACTGAGAGCAGTTTTCAGTCGAGATCGGGTTGCATCAGGGATCGACTCTTAGTCCGTTCCTTTTTGCATTGGTGATGGACATGTTGACGCGGAGCATTCAAGGCGAGGTGCCTTGGTGTATGTTATTTACGGATGATGTGGTGTTGATTGATGAGACGTGAAGGGGTGTGAATGACAAATTGGAGGTTTGGAGGCAAACCCTTGAGTCTAAGGGGTTTAGGTTGAGTAGGTCCAAATCTGAGTATTTGGAATGTAAGTTTAGTAACTTGAGACAAGAGGAAGAAGGGGTAGTGAGGTTGGACTCCCAGGATGTCTGTAAGACGGACAGTTTTAAGTATCTTGGGTCTACGATTCAGGGGAATGATGAGATTGATGAGGATGTCACTAAACGTATTGGAGCAGGTTGGATGAAGTGGAGGCTAGCCTCGGGAATGTTGTGTGATAAGAAGGTGCCCCTTAAGCTTAAAGACAAATTCTATAGAGTGGCAGTCCGTCTGGCCATGTTGTATGGTGCGGAGTGTTGGCCAGTCAAGCACTCGCACATTCAAAAATTGTAGGTGGCGGAAATGAGAATGTTGCGTTGGATGTGTGGGCTTACTAGAGGTGACAGAGTAATAAATGAGATTATTTGGGAGAAGGTGGAAGTGGCTTCAGTGGAAGACAAGTTGCGGGAAGGAAGACTACGATGGTTTGGGCATGTGATGAGGAGGAGTGCGGATGCCCCAGTCCGGAGTTGTGAGAGGCTTGCTTTGGATGGCTTCAGGAGGGATAGAGGTAGGCCGAAGAAATACTGGAGGGAGGTGATTAGACATGACATGGAGCAGCTCCAACTGACTGAGGACATGACCCTAGATAGGAAGGTGTGGAGGTCGCGGATAAGGGTAGAAGGCTAATGCGGGGGTGTGGGTTGTAGCTTGCAGTCTGGAGAGTCTTGTGTAGCTGCGTTAGTTAGCCTAGGTCCGTGTTCATAGGGTCCTTGTTATGGGAGTGTACGTTATTACTAGGTGGGTGCACTAGGTCTTATGTCTTAGTACCTATTTTCTTATTCCGTGTCGCCCTTATGTCTCGTATTTCATATTTCTCTGATGTCTATTTTATTATTTCTTATTCCTGATTTTCTATTATGTTTTCCATCCCTTTGTTTACTGTTCTCTACTTTGAGCTGGGGGTCTATCGGGAACAATCTCTCTACTTCCTCGGAGGTAGTGGTATGGACTGCGTACATCTTACCCTCCCCAGACCCCACTCTTGTGGGAATACAGGGAATACACTGGGTATGTTTTTTTTTTTTTAAGCCTCTAGTGGTTCTATACGTACAGGTACAACTACTATTAGGGGCAATTTTTTTCCGAACCCCCTCAATAAAAATCCGGATCCGCCACTGGCATCATGCTATTCTGGAAATGATTCTATATTTGTTTGGAGCCTGCTCTATTGCAATTTAGAAGATAAAAAATACTACTCCCTCCGTCCCAATTGCACCATTTGACTAGGCATAAAGTTTAAGAAAGACGTGTGAGTTTTTGGTCTAAAACACACCTTCGCCATTTGTGTGTCTATAAATTATTTCCTGAAGGGTAAAACGAGAATTTAAAGTTATGTTTCCAATTATAGAAAGATGAACATCGATGGAAGATATAGAGAACCTGTAATTACTGATTATTTTTAGGTTAAATTGAGAACTTTAAACTTGTTTTCTTTCCATGAACCAAAGCAGACCACATGTTAGGTAACTTTGGTGTATCCAACAGAAATCTTGCTGCCTAAATCACTTGCGTTTATTTTCCAATGCAAACTTCTCTCTTTTGGTCATTACTCAAGGAACACTCGAGCGTTGAATGGTTGCGTTTCCCTCAAAGTAGCTGTGGTCATGGTAGGATCTGATATAAATTCTTTAACCTCTGTATCTGTATGCTATTACAAAAGTGACCTAAGAAGTGGAGGCTTAGAAAAACAGTAAAAGTTGTCTTCGTGTGACCTATAAGTCCCGGGTTCGAGCCGTGTAATCAAACACTGATGCTTGCGTCAGGGTAGACTGTCTAATCTCATGCTCCATTGGGGCCCCTTTACCGGACCATGTGTGAACATGGGATGCTTGGTGCACTGGACTGACCTTTCTAGTGTTTTGACTAAACGTTTTTTCTATAAACTGGGAGGAAAATGTTTGTGGAAAGCAGTCTAACCTGCTACATTCTCGGTGTTGCAGGTACCACTTAGTAAGAATTTAGCCTCTTCTTCAGTTACATCAGCTGCTCATGTACGAACTTTGCGGAAGGGATCTGCAGATCAACTTGCAATAAATATAGATTCTGAATCGGAACGGTTGATAAATGACGAGGAAGCTGACCAAGAAAAAGGTATAAATATAAACCTTTGAAGATTTTGGGAGAAATTTTTTATGTTTAGTGAACTTAAAAATTTGCGTCTGTCATGCAGGTCATGCATTCAAGTCTCTCAATACATCAGGTCTTATTCCAGGGCAAGGGAAGAAGATTGCTGACAGAATTGATGGAATTTGGTAATAACTTAGACCTACTACTCTAGCCATTTTCTCATATTTTTTTGGATGAAATTACAGTTTTTGTCTGCATTTCTTGAAGTCTAGGAATGACATTTGCCTTTTCAAATATAGAGACAACAGATTCAGGCAAAGCATTGTTGATTCTTGCCAACAATGAAGTAGTGATGCTATCATGTTAGATTCTCATTCCTTGTACCATGATTTCACTTTACCATTCCAAGTTCAACAATTTGTACCATTTGTTACTGACACGATCTTTTGGAGAGTGGTGTAGGGAAAGGGTGGGATATTGTTGTTTTGTGTAGGGAGAGGTTTCTGTCCAAGATTTATATGCTAGACTTAAACATGCGCATAGAAAGTATAGAGAATTTCTAGACTTATTTTTTTTTTCAAATAATTTTGGTACGATGTGGGCTGAGATTTAGGCATGGTCACTGAGGGTTCATATTGCCAACCCCAACTTGAGATTGAGGCATGGTTGTTGGTTCAAGGAGGGAATCGTGTCCAGTTCCTGTTTACGATATTTGTGCCAACTTGAGGTTTGTCAATCTAACACTTGATTTCCAATTTTATTCAGGGTATCTTCCAGTCGAGCTCTGATGAGTCATCCAAGGGGCAGGCTAAGTCTCATTGCTTATTGTTTGTTCCTGCATATTTGGTTATTGGGCTCCATTTTTTGATGATCCTGATAATTGATTGTTTTGCAGTTGTACATTACATATTTCGTTTTCTTTTTGGCTCTGTGCCCAAGTGTAAATGTTTATAAGGTCTCAGCAAGTTTGATTCTCTGCAGTCACATTTTTAGGGATTCAGGGAATGTTGGATAGTTGTTCCATTATCCCATAGCTGTGCTAGAGTTGAATACATACGTCTCTGCTTAGGCTAGGTTGTATTTACTGTCCAGTACAATACAATAAACTTGATCCTTTTTATTTCTGCTGAGGGGGTGCACTTATCTGAATCTTTAGTACTCCATCAGTTGTAACTTCCAATTTATTTTGTGGTGTTTACATTTATGATTTCAAATTCATTTAGCTATTTGAATTTTCAATTTTCTTACGATGTTTTCTCAATTGCACTTATATTCAAACGATTTCCTAATATTTAATTCTACACTCTCTAAGATAACAGTCAAATTAACATTTAAATTCTCAAACATGGTTATATTAAATGAAATGGATGAAGTTATACTTCACGTTCAATTGCTCCTTTTACGTGAATCTGTTCCCAATGTCACAGTGTTCCATGACAAAGTTTTGATTTTGAAGGTTTTTAACTTTTGACCTAAAAAGTTCGTCCATGGAGCTGATTTTTGATTCTGAAGCTACTGGATTCCGAACCACACTTTTTTGTGATTGTGGCTTGATTTAGTGGGTGTTTGGGAGTGCTTATAAGTTGGTTTGTTATAAGTTGGTCAAACCAACTTATAAGCAGTTTTTTGCTTAAAGTAGTGTTTGGTAAAACTTTTAATTGCTTAAAATAAGTTGATTTTAGCTTTTTTTAAGCCAAAATCTAGAAGCAGCAAGTACCAACTTTTTTTTTTAGTAGCTTATAATTTATTTTAGTTGACTATGTAAATTATCTTTGTGTCCCTAGCAATTATACCTTAATCCAATTTTACCCTTCTAATTTACCTCTTCTACCTTCACAGCACACTTCACAGACACTTCACACACCGCACTTCCATTTCTCTAAGAAAAAACAACTCCGTTGCCTCTCAACACAACAAATTTTCTTCAATATTTTCTCATTGTTTGTTGAGGTTACTGTAACTTTCCACATAAGTAAATAATATGATATCATGAAGTATAAAATGTGGAATACCAACAAATCATAATACCATGAAAATAAAATGTGAAATAAATGGGCTGATTAGCCCCACTTTGATTAAAAAAAAAAAATCATAATACGAAATCTTAACGTAACCATGAAGACATAAATAATTTTTTAATATATAATTATATTTTTCAAACACAAACATTCAACACTTTAAATTCTGAAAAAAAAATATTTTTAGCGCACAAATCAATAGTTATTCATGAAAATATATAATAGTTTTAATTTGAATCATTTTAACAATAAAAATTAATAATAATCAACTCTACATATTATTAACAATTATAAGGGTATTTCAGTCATTTTAACAAAAAAAATGTTTAAAAGCATTATTTACCAAACACATCAATAATTTTTTTTCAGTTTTAGCACTTTTATCCAAACACTTAGCTGCTTATTTTTAAAATAAGTTCAGCAGTTTCAAAAACACTTTTAAAGAACTTTTTTTCAGCCCGTTTTTTTAGCCTATCCAAACAGGCCCTTAGTTCATTTTGTTTATTGAATTCCATTTCCAACCTAAATTCTTTTTGAGTTTCTAAGAATCGGGTTACGTTAATAAACAAAAAAATAATGTGGAAGCGAAAATATTAAGACTAAAGGCAAGAAATTAAAGATAAGCAAAATTGAAAAATAAAATTTTCAATTTCGAGGTTAAGTGCTAAGAATCCTAATTGATCTTAGTATTCAAAATTAGCGGATTAAGACTAATTATGATACTAATAGAGTCAATTCAAGAACTTAGATCAAAAGTGATCTAGACCCTGTTTCAAAGAAACTAAAGACAACAATTAGTATAACTACACTCTTAATTCTTACGTTGATGTGATTAGGTACGTGGAAAATATCTGAGAAGTGTAATTGACGATGCTTGGCTATATCATAAAAGTGTTCAATTTGATGCATATTCTATAGATGTTATGTCGTCTTTGGTAAGCCCATTAGAGTACTTTATTGATAGAGTTAAATTGGAGAACCACATATCATCTCCGATGTTATCCATACATGAATTTTGTTGTGCTCATACAAATAAGAGAATTTTCTATTGGGATGACGATGTCCACATGCTTTATAAAGGTGATTTTATACATGTAAGGATTAATTGAGTTAAGTGGACGCATGGTCACTATCTTGTTTGTTCCTCCCATTGTTGTTTTCAAGTAATGAATGTTGTTTACTATTGTATGTCGTCTTGATTATGCGAGATTCAAATTTGAGGACGAATTGTTTTCAAGAAGAGGGGGAATGATAGCATCCAGGCTGGTCCACTTGCATTAAGATTGACGGGCTTTAATGAAATCAAGAAGATGCTTATGATGGAAGAAGAGCCCAAGAACAAGTCCAGGAATTATGAAGAAGAATGGGCAAAGTGCTACACATATTTCATAATTCAAGTCCAAGCTCAAAAGGAAGAAGATTGAGTCCATATGGGTTGTGAGTAAATTTGAAAACTTTTCCTTATTTTCTTAGGAGAGAATTTTTGGTATTATTTTTACGTGTTTTCCTAGTCCTAGTAGGATTTTATTTATTATTTCCATAATAGTAGATCCTAATCTCATGCTATTTGGGATAACTTTTTCCTAGTCCTAGTTAGATTTGATAAAAGTAGATTTCAATCCCATGCTATTTGGGATAGATTTTTTTTTCCTATATATAGGGATGAATTTTGTTATTTTCAAGGAGACAATATTATTATTAATTGAGAGTTTCCCTTATTTACACCTTTGTATGTGGCTACTTGGGATTCATGTTGACTTCGGTGAACAAGAAAATGACACACACATGTTTATCCAGAAGCTTATCCTCTCCACTCTAAAAAAATCACTTAATGGCACTTGGATGAGCTCTTCATTTTTTTTCTTTCTATCCGGTCAACACACTTGTGTGATTACATTAGGTATATTGTTGTTCTAGATGAGTACAGTTATCAACTAGCAACCCTTAGTAATTGGTTCTATGTCAAAATGCAGATACTTTTTGTCCATTTTTCTTGTTTATCTAATTAAATAGCTAAAATTAATATGTACTGAGTCTGAATTTCATTTCTATAACATGGGAAAGATAGTTAAAATGCTAACAAACACAATGACAATGTCTGCACCCAGATAACGCAAACAGACAATAATAGAATAATTGAAAAGGTTATTACCGTTTGGTGCTCATAATAAAGCAGAAATATTTTACTGTCCTCGATTTGTCATGTTCTTCAACGGTAATAACTTAAAAATGACACAAAAACTAACGTATAAAATTTTTAATATGGAGATTTCCCACTAATTGTTAATTAGAAAATAGAAAAGGTTCAAGGGAGTCTTAAAATATATGGTAAAAAGAAATGATAATATTTAACAATTCTAAATCAGTTAGAATTTTGTCTTATATAAAAAGAAAATTCTAAAATTCTATTTAAATGATATTTTTAATCAAAATTTCTTCTACTTTCACTTTTCTTCTTATTTTAGTTTGAATCAAGTTTCGTTATTTCTTTTAGCTCATAACTTTAAAGATTATATAATTAACCATGATAATGAGTTCTTCCTTTTTGATAATTTCTCGTGTTTCCCTTTCAGATAAAAATTTTGAATTAAAAAATTGGACGAAATACGCATGTTGTCGCCTAATGGAGTAGTCAAAAAGTTAAAGGTTTATCTCTTTTCTTTCAAAAATAAATAAATTAATTGTGACTTAATTTTGATTATGTTATTTAACTATATTTGGTATATTATTCATTAGTTTTGTAGTTAAATTTTTAATTAAACTTATTTGCTGAATTTGAAATATAAGCTTATATTAAGTGTTGAATCTTGATATGCGGAGCTATATTTGAATGATGAACCTATAAATTAGTGTGATCTTGTGTTTTGGATTTTTATTCTTTTTAAGAGGCGTTTTATTAATATCAAATTTGGATATTGTTCTCTAGAAAATATTGAGTTAGTAAATATTGAGTTAGTGTACGTCCATCACAAATTATGAGGTCTGGTAATTATGTTTAAACTAATTTACAGTTTTTAATTAATCAAGTATAGAGTTATTCTTTTATATTATACAACAATAACAAATAAGAGGAATAGTAAAAGTAGTAATATAGTATGTTTTCAATTCGTCATGAAATCTGTAATTTTTTTTAATTATTATTTTTGTGTGTGTTTCATGTACTAATATCAATTAAATTTTTAAAAAATTTGGTCAAACACTAATTGTTACTTAAGTTTTTTCATCAAATTATCAGTCGAACACATGTTTTTTCAGAGATAAAAAAAATTTCTTTGAAAAGTACTATTAGAAAGACACTTTTCAACATAAGCTGATTTTAGAAGTTTGGTTAAACATTATCAATTATCATGTTTTTTCAGAGAACAGAAAATTTCTTTGAAAAACTATTAGAAAGACACTTTTAAACATAAATTAATTTTAGAAGTTTGATTATACATTAATTGATTCTCACTAATATCTTTTAAGAAAAGATACGCATCATTAAAGTTATCCCAAATTTAAGAAAAAAAACACTTAAATTTTGTGGAAGCTCTATTAACCCCTAAACATATTTGGACTGAAATTATTACATTTTTTTTTATCAACTCCAACTTTGAAGAGCAGGTGTTGATCACACAACAATTTTTACTCGACACGTGCTAATTTAATTAATATTATATATATATATTTCTTTTTAAGTTTTCTAATATTTTTCTCTTCCTTTTTCTTTTTTTTTCTCTTTCTAGGAGTCATTTAGTAGAGCGTATTGAAATGTTAATGTATATATTAGTTTAATATGTATTAGTAGTATCTTATATGGTATACCTTTTTATCCTATGTATACACTCTATTGTGTATTAAGGTGTGTATTACTAATACCTCAAAATCAATGACATTAGTAATGCAATGAATCTAATGCATGTATTAACATGCTTAAAGACCCTATTACCCCTCAAAAAATTTCTGTATCTTTTTCAATATATATATTGAGGGTATTATGTAAAAATTTTTTTTTTTTAGAAATTATATAATTCATGTTTTTTTTAGTACATCGAACCAAACACTGCATAAAAAAAATATAAACATAACTATTTTTACTGATGTTGAAAAAGAAGGTTGTCAATGCTGTATTGAAAAAAGGAGATTGAGTCGTGAAAGAGAAAGAAAAGAAGCAAGGAATAATAAAATAAAAATTAAAACAATTAAAAAAAAAGGAAGGTACATTTATAAAGAACATATTTGTATAAATAAAAAAATTTAATCATTTTTTTGAATTCTTGTCTCTTTTTTAAGAAAGTGGATTCATTCTCTATGTTATGTGGCCAAAAAAAGAGGTAATAATATAATTTCAGAATTGTTTGGGGGAGGGAGGAGGTAATACAACCATCTCATTCTTTAAGTGTTTTTTAAAAATTCAGAATAACTTGAATGATGGTTTTATGTCTTTTTTCATACCTTTTTTAAAAGAGAAAAGGATCAAAATTTTAAAAAATTTATTAATTTTACCCTTCATTATACTATCCGGCTAAGTACACACTTGCCATCTACAAAGTTTTCACTTATACTCTCCAATGGGAAGGTCCTTAGAAGTGATATAAATTTTTTTTCCTCCATTAAAAAATTGTATAACAGACAAAATTATTTGTTTACACTTTTTCTCTAATTATCTATATCTATAATCTATCTATAATTTATAATTTATAATTTATTAAAAGTGTGAAGTTCCTTAGAAAAGTGATTTGAACTTTTTGCCCTTTATTGAAAGTCTCTGCAATAGACAAAACTGTTTTTTTACTATTTTCTTTAACTTATTATTTAATTATTCATATAATATTTAAAGTTAAAGAGTTCTAAAATACATTATAAAAGGAAAATATGTTTTATAAATTAAGGAATCCTAAAATATATGGTAAAAAAATATTAGAAGAATTAATACTACCATATATGCTAAACCTTGAAAATCAATAACCAAACACATACTGCCATAAATAATTTGATAATTTATAAATATTTATAAAATTATTTAATTAGTAAAGTAAATTAAAAATGTTGTGTGTTTTTGTACGTCACAAGTAAAAGAGAGAAAAGAGTAGTATTGCCATAATTTAGATGAAAATCATCAAATTTTCCTTTTTCTCCCTTTTATTACATATTTAACAATTTAAGGAATCCTCTTATGATTAGTTTTTTTGGAGGAAAAATTTTTAGGCTTCTAGAAATTAAGTTTTCTCCTACAATAAATACTATCAGTTGTATTCTTATAACTACTTTTTTGATGAGCTCTGAAGGTATCGTCTATATCATACTGTTCTAATATCTCAATTATCATATTATTTTGTTTTAGTTTCTGTTCTGTTCAAATCTATATTATTGATAATGAAAGTTTGATCGGACTTTAATAAATTTTTTGTGTTAAGATTGTATTTAATAATATCGTTCTAATATATCAATTATTGTAGTTTTTATTTTGTTACTATCTGTAGTTTTTTCTGATTAATACAGGAAGTAGATGAACGTTTGATGAATTTTTTCAAGGTTAGAATTTAATAATATTGTTATATATATCGATTATTGTATTATTTTATTGTATAGTTTCCAGATGAAAAATAACTAGCCGGTCAGGCTTTGAAGAATTTTTATGTAAAGGTTTAAGATTAATCATATTAATTTTGTTATTATCTATTTTGTGATAGTTCATGTCGCAGGAGATGACCGCCTATCTTCGATCTTCAAAGTTAATTTTTATTTTTCAATAAATTATGTTTCTTTTATATATTTTATGTCGATTGATGACTTAACATGAAGCACACGTGCAACGCACGTACACTTGACTAGTTATTTTATAAAATGGAGGACTCCTAAAATATACGGAAAAAACTTTGATAAAATAATTATATGAAAAGAAATTAAGAATGCTAAAATAAATAAAATATATGAATCTTAAAATATATGGATCCTAAAATATATGAGAAGAAATTAAAAGTCTTGAAATATATGTAAAAAAAACATTCCATTCTAATCACGCCTAACAACACAAAACACCCGTACACACTTGTTAGAGGTGATGATTCTCTTTAGGCATAATACATAAATGTGCCCTTTAGCTCAACTTTAACTTTCATCTATGCCCCCAACTTTGGATGCATACAGGTAGACACTTGAACTTGTATAAAATTGAACAAGTAGATATACAAAGTTGAAAGTCATAGATGTGAGAGGTCAAGATAAAAGATAAGTTAGCATACATTATATATATATATATATATATATATATATATATGTATATATATATATATATGTATACTTCTATTACATTTGATACCAACTTAAGTGCTTTTGATCAGTATCCATAATTTCTATATAATTTGGCTTGTAGTTTTTAATTGTTCATAATTTATGTTGTGACCTTGATATTGTGAGACTGAAAACTCAAGTGAGATTCTAAGCTCCATAAAAATACAACTTTTTTAAAGACAATTCTTCATCCATATATTAACAATAAACATATTTTTGTTCCCATTATAAAAGAGTAATACATACAATAACAAACCCAGTGTATTCCCACCTAGTGGGGTCTGGGGGGGGGGGGTAGGGGTAGGGGTAAGATGTACGCAGTCCATACCTCTACCTCTAAGGAAGTAGAAAGACTGTTTTCGATAGACCCCCGGCTCAAGACACGAGATACCACACAAATACATAGTAAAGCACAGAACAAGATTTCATAACATAAATACGGCACCCATAAGTAATAGAAAACAGAGGAAAGCACCCAGATTCGTAATAAAACATGAAACACGGAATCGTAACAAGAATAATACCCCCACCAAGTAATTCCCTACACTAGCGACCCAAACTGGCCCTAGTCTTCTTCCC
Organism: Capsicum baccatum var. pendulum; assembly: GCA_030864225.1. Classification (NCBI taxonomy): domain Eukaryota; kingdom Viridiplantae; phylum Streptophyta; class Magnoliopsida; order Solanales; family Solanaceae; genus Capsicum; species Capsicum baccatum. Next base: position 169,306,359 of record CM061560.1, read on the forward strand.
TAATTCGCGTCCTCCAGACCTTCCTATCTAGGGTCATGTCCTCGGTGAGCTGTAACTGCTCCATGTCCCACCTAATCACCTCACCCCAGTACTTCTTCGGCCTACCCCTACCCCGCCTAAAACCATCCAACGCTAGCCTCTCACACCTACGAACCGGGGCATCCATGCCCCTCCTCTTTACGTGTCCGAACTATCTTAATCGGACTTCCCGCATCTTACACTCCACTGGAGTCACACCAACCTTCTCCCTGATAGTCTCATTCCGAACTCTATCCCCTCTAGTCAGCCCACACATCCAGCGCAACATCCGCATTTCTGCCACCTTCATTTTTTGGATGTGGGAATTCTTAACTGGCCAACAATCCGCTCCATACAACATGGCCGGACGGACTACCACCCTGTAGAATTTGCCTTTAAGCTTGGGCGGCACCTTCTTATCACACAACACCCCTGACGCGAGCTTTCACTTCATCCATCCCGCCCCAATACGGTGTGAGACATCCTCGTCAATCTCACCATTACCCTGGATCACGGACCCGAGATACTTGAAACTATCCCTCTTACATACCTCCTGTGATTCCAGCTTTACTACCACCTCATTCTCCAGCCTCACGTCATTAAACTTGCATTCCAAATACTCTGTCTTGCTTCTGCTCAACCTGAACCCTTTAGACTCAAGAGTTTGTCTCCACACCTCTAATTTGTCATTCACACCCCCTCGAGTCTTATCAATCAGAACTACATCGTCTGCAAAAAGCATACACCAAGGCACCTCCCCTTGAATACGCCGCGTCAACACATTCATCACCAAACCAAACAAAAAGGGGCTAAGAGTAGATCCCTGATGCAATCCTTTCAAGACAGTGAAATGCTCTGAGTCTCCTCCCGCCGTCCTTACCTGAGTTTTCGCTCCATCATACATGTCCTTAATTGCTCTGATATATGCCAGCGGGACTCCACTCACCTCCAAGCATCTCCATAGCACCTCCCTGGGGACTTTGTCGTATGCCTTCTCCAGGTCGATAAACACCATGTGCAGGTCCTTCTTGTTTTTCATTAATATGAGTAAAAGTACATGATTTGAAGTTTGGTATATCAAACTTATATCTGGTGCTTGATAAGCACTTCTAAAAAAAGTGAGCCTAAACAAAAGCAGTGAAGAGATACTGACCAAGCTGCCTAAGGGGATTTAAAAACAACAAGAGCATCTTTTGTTCTTTTTGATCTAAAGGTGGCCAAATTCATTCTATCTAGATTTACAAGGCCTCGAACTTGTCCAGGAAGATTATAAAAGGAGTTAAAGACATGATTTGCATCTGTCGTGTGACTGATTGCGACAAGCTTATCAACTAGTTGATTTGCTTTTCTAAAACAATACTAGATGGTGAAAACATGCTCTTCAACTAATTTCTGTATCTTCTTTACAAGAATATACATTTTTTAAGAGATGGTCCAGTTATCAGTGATAGCCTTGGCTAGATGCATGGAGTCTGTTTCTTCGAGCACTAGGTTGATTTATCTCTGTACGCATAATTCTAGTCCATATAGCATAGCCATTGCCTCTGCCTAATTGCTGGTTCCTTCTCCAAGAGTGACAGTGTATGCCATAATAACGTGACACTTTGAGTCTCTCAAAACTCCATCACCACCGCACCTGCCATTTAAAAAAGATCCATCAATATTTAGTTTAGCAAAAGGAATAAGTGGTTTATTTCATTTCACTCTTATGGATTTCTTATGATTAATGGTAACATCAAACATTCCACTTATATAGTCCGATGAGTTTTCCAGCTTGACTTTACCAAAATGTGTCTACAGGGTAATAAACAATATGTTTGTTATGTTTTTAATATGTAAAGAGACAGTCTTTTCAAATCATATTTACACTGGAATCTTCTCCTCCACAGTTTCCAATAGATTAAAGGTGGAAGCACTCTGATAATATAGGTGACTACTGGATTGGTTGCTCTTTTAGTCTATCATTTTCGCAAAAGGCTCTTTAGGTTGATGTTGGTATGTTCAATCCTAAGAGGTCCTGCAAAGTACCTCTATATACTCTTGGCATGGTCACCTGCATAGAAAATATGTTTTATATTTTCTAGGGCAGTGGCATTGTTAGAATTATTACAACAATAACTCTTAAGAGAAATAGTAAACCTCGTCTAGGCACTTTAGCATCTGTGGGGAGTCTATTAATAATAACTCTCCAAGTTACCAAAGACATTTTGAAAGGGATATCATTATGCCATACTTTAACAAAGTCAGTATTAACATCACCCGTTTGCCTAATTACACTCCGTGCATATGCAACTGTGAACTTTTCTGTGTTAGTGGGGAACCATATAGGCATATCTTGGTCCTCACTATTTAGTCTTACCCCCATCATGTTGATTTCAGCTTTGATGTAGTCTGGTATCTGGTATTGGATCAAATTCCAATTCCAGATACCATTTTGGAAAACCTCCTTAATTTGGATATTGGGAGCATTACTTTTTGTAGGAAAAAGTTTGTAGAGAGACCCTATAGTAGACCAATTATCATACCAGAAGCTTAAATCACCTTTGCCCACAATCCATTTAACCATATCCTCAGCGCTATTTCTAATATCACACAAGTGTTTCCACCAGGTAGACTAACCTTTCCATATTTAGGTGTCTTCCATAGTAGTATTTATGAGTAACAAAGTTAGACCGTACCGAGTTGTTGGTTTGAAGTCTCCACCATTATTTCAAGGAAAAAATGCAAAAAATATCACCAGTTCTCCTGAAGTTTATGCCTCCTTCCTCAACAGGAAGACACAGAGCTTGCCAGGCTATCCAGTAATGTTTGTCACCCTCTTCCTTTTTAGACCAGGAAAATCTAGCCAAGTATTTTTCAGTGTTATCAAACCTACCTCTAAGGGGTTGTAGAGCTGCGAGAAGATGTGTTGGAAGAGCTAAAAGGACATGTTCAATAAGTACCGCTCTTCCTTCGATATTAAGAAGCTTATTATACCCAACCCTTAATCTTGTTAATGATGTTGCAGACTAAACCATTAAAATGACAAATGTTCTTTTTTTCACTGATCAAAGGTCATACCAAGTATTTAATAGGAAATTCCTGGTGATTCATACCTATGATGAGTATCAATTTAGCAATGAATCTTTAGGTAGCATTCTTGGCCATAGTGAAGCAACTTTTGTTTTTGTTAATGAGTTGTCCCGAGGTTTTCTCATAAGTATGGAGAGCTCTTAGGAATATCTCTAACGGGCTCTTACTACCATTATAAAACAAAATAGTTGTAACGACCTAAAATCACCCCTCGGGACGCTACACGGTGCCTAGGGTCATAAGTGACCCCAAGCAAACCCTTCACTTGGCATCACACATAAATAACTGAATAAAATGCATAAAATCGAAAGAATAAGGCGGAATATAACTCTAATATAAATTTTCTCAATACCAAAACTGGAGTCACAAGGTTACAACTCAACTTTTTACAACAAAATTGAAACCCAATACATCAACTTCTACCCACTATCTATGAAGCCTCTACTGGTACTGACCATGGGTGGTTGGGTCATGACTCCCAAGCACCCCGACTCAATATGAATGAAAAAGAAAATACCACTCGTCTCAACCGTATCACTGACTCGAGCCCTTGAATCAAAAGAACTCATCACCTGCCAAATGAAAACTGTGAACTGATCGGACATGGTACATATGCTACAATTTGTACCTACATTATAAGACAATGTAACACATAGACGTATATGTGGATTAACACTTGGGAATGTACTGAGTATATGGGGTGAATGCACATGTATAAAATAGTATCAACCTTCTTCAGTCAAATCATAGATGCAATATGGGATGACTCACATAGCTTGAACAAGTATCAAATGTAAAGCTCATAAATTATGTAAGATGAGGCACATAACACAAATCTCGTGAGTCATCATTCTTTAAACTTAAAATCAGAAATCTTCTCCTATTCTCAATACTCAAGACCAAAGAGGCTTTAAACAATACTATTAACTCATGTATATGCCTAAAGGAGAGTAAAACTTCATTAGTGCTTAAGATCTCATAACTCTTTTTGAACTCAAATACTTAGAATTCGGAATCATATCACTTTGAAACATACTTGAAGGCATTTTATTCACTTTAGGAAAATATCTCATTTCAAGCTTTAGGGAAATCATTCAATCTCAAAGAGAAGATACTCTAGTTTAGTGAAAATAACTCATCTCAAGGTTTCATGGGAAAATACCAGGAAAAACACTTCCTTTTGAAGAGACAATTCATATCAAGGGAATACTTTAGCTAGGAAACCATTTTAGAACCTCATTAGTAGGAAAATAGCTCATAGGAGGGAAAATACTTTAGTTTCTGAGAAAGTAGCTGATCTCAAGTTTGAAAGGCAAGAGAGGTTCTCGTAACCGACATAAACCATGCGAGCTACATGCAGTCCAACCTTTTGTCCTCCTAAGGAAGAGACCCTATGTTGGGGAGGAGCGTCCTACTCTTGCCAGGGATTATAACCTGGGGCTAGTGATCACTAAACGAAACTTGGCCTTGGGCCCAATATCAACTCGGCCTTAGGCCCAATAATCATAAACTCAGCCTCAGGCCCAACCTACGGTGGCATGTAGTTTTGGGGTAAAAAATCATAGTAACTTACCTGCTTGGTGCTAAATAATACTCCCTTTGGATTATCTGCGCTCATCTCATAAAAATCCACTATTAGAATAATCTCATGGTTCACCACGAACCCAATAATCAAATCAATAATCTTATAGAGTGAAGTGGATTTCAAAGCTATCGGACCATTAGGTCAATTCATTTCTCAATCTTCTCAAAATATTCAAATCATGGGTGCTTATAGCACAAGAGTTCACAAATTCACAAGTCCCAAATATGGCTTACTAACCTATAGTTCAATCTCAAGTTAAAGCTTATCAAAAGCATAATGTATAGCATATAGATTCATAAATCATGTGGAAATCTGGGAATTTTAGCAATTTATCGTAAAATCTCAATATAGTCATATGCTTCAATATCTCAAACATTGCAAATATTATCTTTTCAAGAAGTAAAATCATGGGGTTTATACCCAGCTGTAAATTTTCAATAAAACATGCAGAAATCATGCCATTTGACTCTTAATTCATGAGAAATATCAAGATAATGCATTCAATAATAATGGGTGAAAAACCTTAATTCAAATTCTTGTAAAACCGCATAGATTTCAGGAAAATCATGATGTAAATAAGCCTTTGGGCACAAGGGTGAAAGGGTTACCCTTGTTCAAAACTCCGCATACCTTAGATTATGACATTGGATGAGCAAACTTTCTCTAAACTCTTCTTCTTATCCTCGAAAGAGAGGGTTCTTGCCACACTTGACTTAGGAAACTTGAATCGTAACTCAATTGAAGAATCCATGGTGAGTTCTTTGATTCCTTGGAGAAGAATTTTATTTTGATTTGATTTGGAGGAGAAAACCCTAGCTCATTAGTGTTAGAGATGGGAAAATGAGGCAGATGCTTCGCATAGAATATATAGAAGGGTTTAAAAGAGGAGAAAAGACCAAAATATCCCTTCAAAAATAGGTTAAAAATATTGAATGGGGGCTGTGACGGTCGAATCGACGGTCCGTCAAAAGTTCAACGGTCTGTCGGATCGTCCGTCGCAAGCTGGCTAGAACAAAGGACATACTACCTCACTGTGCGGTCTCAGTGATGGTTCATCAAAAGTTTAGCGGTCCACCATTTTGGTCGTCGCACGATGGCCAGGACGAGGCCACACTGCCTCAGAGCGACGATCAAAGTGACGGTCCGTTGAAAAGTTGGTGGTCCATTATTTTGGCCATCACATGATGACCAGAAAAAGGGGTCACTGCCTTGATTTCGAAGGGATGATTAACGGTCCGTCACAGACTTGACGGTCTGTCGAATCGTCCGTCAAACCTGGGTGATTCCGATAACGTTCAGTAAAACGACCATAACTTCCTCGTTCAATGTCAAATTTTGATGAAATTGGTATCGTTGAAAAGCTAACTTAATGCTCTACATGAAAAAAAGTCAATATTAGGGAAATTGCACACGATTCAAAATATTTCACACTTGGAAAGACACCTCTCAAATTTTTAAGGCCGGAATGACACTTCACTTAACATGCTCTAAGGCTCAAATTATGAGGGAATTTTGCGGGGTTTTACAATATTATCATATACAAATGATAGATGGTTCACATGAGGAGCATCTCTATTCATATAATAACTTATATAACCTGTCCTGCTAGATAAATCATTAAGCATTTTAGAGAGTTGTTCAGAAGAAATTACAAAAAGAGAAAGAGAGGGGATAACCTTGTCTAAGACCTTTACCTGACTTAATGAAATCATGTCTTCCTCCATTCACAATGATAGAATACCAGTTATTAGATATATACCTGAAGATGAGATCGATCAAAATTCCACAAAAAACTATTTTTCTTAATACGTTATAGAGATAAGTCCAAAAGTCTCTATCATGTGTCTTGGACATATTTAACTTAATGACCATATTACCACCCCTGTTCGGCTTCTTGATGTCATTGATTAATTCCTGAACTAGAAGGATATTTTCAGAGATTGACCTTTCTTTAATAAAACCATCTTGGTTATTGGGTATAATTTTAGGAAGCTAACGTTGAGCCTAGCATTTAGGATTTTAGAAATTATCTTACTGAAAATGTTGCAGAGACTAATGGTCCTTAGCTAGGTGAAATATTAAGGGGATTCAGTCTTGGGGATCATAACTAGACAGGTATGGGTGAAAAACTTTGTGAGTTCAGCACCTCAAAAGAATGCTCTGACAACATTATGAAAAATCATTGGTAATAATACCCCAATCACTCTGATATAAGCAACAACTATACCCATCTGGTCCAGGAGCACTATCTGGGTTAATGGTGAAGACGACTTTTTTCACTTCTTGAATTATTGGGCTAGCAGTAAGAATTTCATTGTCCTCTTCTGTAACCTTATTCACCAAATGTTTAGTGGCCTCTAAGTCTTGTCATGGTTTGAAGAGAAAGTTTTCTAAAAGTACTTCACCGCTACTTCAGCTATAGCCTCATTCCCCTCTATCCATTGATGTTGTTTATCCATAATCTTGTTAATAGTGAGTCTTTTTCTTCAATTTTTTAGTACTCCATGGAAAAATACATTGTTAGAATCTCCTTCTTCAAGCTATTTGATTCTAGACTTTTGCATCTGAATGGCTTCCTGCACTTTGAGAAGTCATGTATATTCTGCTCTAGCTTTGGGCAAAGCCATTCTATTCTCCACACTATTACCACTGATACTCCTATTCTACAACTATATGATCTCTTGTTCTAGTCTATTTGGCTCTACATAGATATCTCCAAAAACTATATGATCTCTTGGTCTAGTCTATTTGGTTCTTCATAAATATCTGCAAATGCTACTCTTGACCAGTCACTAGGTGCTTTGGTTGTCCTCTTTAGCTTCAGTTGATGGGTAAACAAGGGGTTACCGTTAATGTTTTCTTCCTAGATAGTCGGTACCACCTGCAAAAATCCTTGATGAGTAGTTCATATACTAAGGAATTTGAAAATTTTTACAGTAATGACATAGGTATTATCAAGTTTGATAAGTAGAGGGGCATGGTCCGAACATGATCTTTACAGATGAGTCACACTTGTACCCCCATAAGTATTGAACCATTGAGAGTTATAAAAAAGTCTATCAAGTCTTTTCCATATTGTATGTAGCGGATCTCTAGGGTCATACCAAGTATAAGTTGAGCCTGGATAACCTACATCTTGTAAGCCACAATCATCAATACAAGAAATATAATTCAAGCTACTATTCAAACTAAATGCTCTTCCTCCTAAAATTTTATCAAAATTTGTGATTGTGTTGAAATCTCTAATAACACCCCATGCTTATTGCATCATAGCTCTGTCCTTTTGAGATCTTTCCAAAGTTCTTGTCTTTTCTGTTCAATACATTTAGCATAGACAACGCTTAGATAGAAAAGGGGATGGCAGGGATTGGTTGGTGATTTTACATAGAACGTGTTGATCTTTATTCTCAATAATAGTCACATCTATATGGTCGGCCGAAAAGATCCAAATTTTGTTGTTGCAGTTCTTGAAATAGTGGCTATACCCAAGTTGGCTTTTGCAAAATTCCAGTTTATCAAGGCCAACCATAGGTTCTTGAATGCTAATCAAAGGTAAATTATAATGTTGTTTGAACATGAAAAGTCCCTCAAGATACCCCATGGATTCAATACCCCTAATATTCTAAAATATTATTTTAAACATCAGAAATATTAGGTTCTAAATCCTTTAAGAAAAATCTTGATCTTTGTTTTTTTCACCTCGGGTACAGGAGGTATCAAGTACCCCAATGTCATCGATAAATATTTAAAGTAGGTCACAACTTGTTGAATTTGTTGGGGTTTATCAATATCCTCAAATTCCATTGTTTTGTTATATCCCAGGCTAGGTTGTCATTAGATTTGGAGCCTTCAACGCCAGCTTGTGTCATCTCCATGTCTTCACTCCAGTTTATATTCTCAGATCCCTCTCTTATATCTCTAGAATCTATTACATGGTTGCTCACATTAGGATTGTAGTTGATATCCTTACAATTTTTTTCCTTTGTTTTTTTTCCTACTACTTTTCTTGGCAGGTCTAGATTGAGCCCAAAATTAGGCTTTGTCATGTTTTTTGTATCTATTTCCTTGATAATTCCATCGCTTCTAATCTGTTCATTCATTAGGATCATATAGTTTGGGATATTCACTTTGATAGTGAATTTTCTTTTCCTGTAACTTCACCTAATGCTAGACTTTTCAACTTAGATATGGTACTCTGCCTCTTTGTATTGATTCTCATCAAGGTTGGATAGATCTAGATCTTTCTCCTTATTATTGTTCTTTGGTCCTATTCTTTTCTTTTTATTTATGGAGTTTTGTTGCTTTGCTCTTTCCATTTTGTTATTTCTCACCTTGATATGGTCAGAACAGTACTTGTGGTCACTTTCTCTTTGACAACCTCTGCTTGGGCTTTTGTAGATTCCATAACTTCATCCCTTATGTTTTTTTCTTTGATGTCATTTTCTTTTGGATGGGGCATTGAGTTTTGTCTGGAGTTTTTGTTCTTCGGGGCCGCATTGTTGCTAGCCTTTTCTTTTTTTTTTGTTTGACAACTTGCCAACCTTCCTCATTATTGTGCTTCTCATATTTCTATTGACTTAGCTCTTGATTCCCTAACTTATTTTCCTCCATTATTCTCACTAGTTACTATTGATTTGATTGTATTTAACCTGTTTTCCCTTTTCTTTCATTTTTTTTCATGGCTATCTCTATCCTTCTTGGTAGCTTAGTTTCTTTGTAGTAGGAGTCTGTATTTATCCTCAGAATGGCCTTGGATTTTGTAGTGTATACAATACACTAGAAGGTCTTTATATTCCATTTTATGGTTGAATGTTTCCAACTTTCCTTCAGCATTTCTGATTTTTACTAGAACTTCTGTAATTCTAGGCTTAGCCAAATCTATATCAACACAGAGTTTAGCGGTAGTAGGTATAATTTTAGTAGAAGTAGCTTTGTCCATGGTTAATGGAAACCCAATTGGATCAGCTATTCTACCTAGAGAATCACACTCAAAAAATTTCCATGATGAACTTGGTAAGGTGATCCAAACTGGTACTATAGATATTCTTTTATCTGGTTTAAAGAATGGTGTCCTTTTTTGGAGTTGCATAGTATAATCTCCTCATAGAGTAATGTAGTTTTTTGAAGATAAGTTTTCATAATCCTCAAGATTTTCTACATTTATGAAAACATGCTTTGGATTAAAAGTCCTAATTTTGGCCATACCTTTTAGTTTCACGAAGTTGTTGAAATGTGCTCTTATAATGTCTATTAAAGGTTGTACCCTGGAGAATTTCCCAACAAAAGTCCATCAACAGGTCTTTGTCAAGATGTCATGTTCTTCCTAAGTGAAGACCACTACTAGTTTACCTTGGACAATCTCGTGCACTCTCAAAGTCAACTTGACTTTTGATTTTTGAACTCTCTGGTTGTGGTTTCGAATAGCTCCTGCATAATATTGTTTGGATGATTCTACCTCTTTGCTGTGTTGGCCAATTTGGTCCATTTTATTTTGGTTTGGGTTGTACATATTAATTGGGGTTTTCTGTTGATTAGAGTCGACGATTTGGATATTATTGGTGGTTTAATTTTGGCAGAGCTGGTGGTAGGTCTAGTAAGTGGGAAGAAAAATCCATTGTAAGGCTCATATGCCGATGTGTGATTTGGTATACAGGTGGCTAAAAAGTCATTACCACCACTATTAGTAGTCGTTGTGTTAAGAGAGAAGACAGAGATGAGTGTAAAGAGAGAAAGTTTTTCCACTTGAAAACCTCTTTTTTTGGTGAAATGGAAGTGCATTAAATAAATAAAGATAGTTGGTTACAATACAGAGTTAGTCTGGTACCAAAACATGAGAGGTATGATCAAAGTTTACACTACTAGGTACAAGGCGTGAGAGGATTTTTTCCTTGTAATCTTCCTAAAAAGTTAGTCCTATACTAGGTAGAGAAGTAGAAAAAATATACATCCTATCGAACAGGCTTTTGTTGGAGCCTAGCTTTCCCAAAGAGTCTGCAACTCTATTCTGTTCCCTGTATGTGTGGTGCACCGGAGGATTCCCCATCTTCTCGAGTAAAGATCTGCATTCCAAAATAATTGAGTTATAAAGTAAGATCTCATTATTCAACATGTTGATCACCTGAAGAGAGTCTATACAGATATCCAAAGGAATTAGATTATGGTCTATTGCAAGGTGAAGACCATTCTTGAGGGCGAGGAGTTCCATGAGGTTGTTGGTAGCATGGGTGAAACCTTTGCTAAAATCCACAAACCAGTCCCCTCTACTATTCCCGATGACTCCCCCTATCTCTCCTCTAACTGGGTTCCCAAGGTAGGACCCATCAGTGTTAAACTTGTAAGGGTTGGTGGTGGGGGGTTGCCATTTGATGGAGATGCTAACTCTAGGCAGCTGGATGGTATAATTACCCAGGTGGTGGTACTCCACAGCTTCAGTATGAGAAGTGCTAACATTATGGGTGGAGTTTTCATTTTTAAAATTCTTGCTATTTCTGATTTTCCAGAGTTGCCAAAGACAAAAAGGGAGTAAAGTGTCCTAGGTGGTGTGTTGATCAAAATAATTCTTACTCAGATTTTTCCAAGTGGATTGCAAATTAGTTGTGTCAAAAAGAGTAGGGTTTAGATGCTAGGGACCTTTGTAATTGTGGATGAGTTGGTTCCAGAAGGCTCTAGCAACCCCACACTCAAAAAAGATATGGTGCTGGTCCTCCTAACTATTATAATAGCTATGACAGTTGGGAGTGATGTTTAGACCTCTTTTGGCAAGAGTGTTGTTGGAGGGGAGGCTATTGTGCTGCAAGAGCCAGATAAAAGTCTTGATTTTATTAGGAACCCCAAGTTTCCAGATCCAACTGTAGGATTTATGGTTGGTCCTGGGCTGATGATTAAGGCTATTGATATGGTCATAGACACACTTAAAGGAAAAGGTGCCATCCCCAGTGATGTTCTAAACTGGGGTGTCATGCTTCAAGTTAGGGAATTGGTGGAAGGCACTAGTCATGTTGTGAACAATGCTAGGAGGGATGTTAAAAGAAAGGGAGGTAAAGTACCATATCCCCTCCTTCCAGATGTCTTTGACTTTAATTGGAGAAGGAAAGATAGGTATAGGCCCTTGGATAATGGAAGGGGGGGGATGCTTGGGATCTATCTATCTTCCCAAGCATTTACCCTTGAGCCATCCTTAATAGCCCCGAAGAGGGCATCTTTGCAGAGTTTCAGGCTGTTGGTGATAGCTCTCCAGGTTGTAGATCCTCCATTACTTTTCTTTTTGGAGTTGTACTTGGATAGAAGGGTATTGGCCCAAAGGGTATTGGGGTTGGAGTGCATTCTCCACCCTAGACCACAAAGAAGGGCATGATTTTGGGGCTGGCTCTCTGCATCCCAAGTTCCCCATCTATTTTCGAAAGAGTGATAGTGTCTCACTTTAGGAGGTGCATTTTTCTCTTGGCATCTATGGTTCCCCAAATGAAATTTCTTTGAGAGTTGTCAATAAGCTTATGAACAGAAGTGGGAAGCTCTATGTGTTGCATAACATGGTTAGGAATGCTAGCCAAGGAGGATTTGTCTAGGGTCACCCTACCAGTCATATTAAGGAACTTGGTTTTCTAGCCAGCAAACTTGTTATTGAGGTTGTCAATGGGAAATTTGAAGTCCCCTTTCTTAGGCTTTTTATGGAAGATGAGGAATCCTAGGTAATTACCAAAATTAGTGACAGGTTGGATGCCAAGAGTGGAGCTGAGGATCTCCTGATCTTCAATTGGGCAGTTAGCAGAGAAGATAACCTTAGACTTGGAAAGGTTAATTCTTTGGCCAGAGTGAGCACTGAACAACTGGAGGGTTCTATTAATTGTAAGACAGTTTTTGGAGTCAGCTTAAGCAAACAGGGTGAGGTCATCAGTAAAGAAAAAATGGGAAATAGGGTAACCTTTTATTGAGATAGAGAGAGGAGTCTAATTGAGGATATCAACCTCATGGTTGATTCTTCTGGATAGTATTTCCATGCAAAATAAAAAGGTAGGGGGACATGGGGTTACCTTGTCTGATGCCCCTAGAAGGGGTGAAGTTAGTAGTTTTCCCACCATTGATAAGGACATAGATGAAAGAAGAAGAGATGCAGGAGAGAATAAGCTTGATGAGTTTAGGAGGAAAGTTAAAGAAAAATAGGGCATGTCTAATGAAAGACCATTCAAGTCTATCAAAGGCTTTCTCAAGATCAATTTTGAGGATCATGTTAGCCTTTTTACCTTTCATCTTAGAGAAGTGACTGATATACTCTTGGAAAATGATGCCATTATCAGAGGCCCTCCTATTAGCCATGAAGCTTACCTGGCCAGGGCCAATGATATTTTCCAAGAAAAGTTTCAGCCTGTTGGTTATAATCTTATTAATGAGGTTATACTGAGTATTACAAAGACCAATGGGTCTGAAGTTCTTAAGGGTGGTGGCATTCCAACTTTTAGGGATGAGAAAAGTATAGTTAGAGTTGAAAATGGGGTTCATGGAGTAGGAAATGAAGGTTTCTTGGCAAAATTTAACAATGAGAGGGCCCATTATGTCCCAAAACATTTGGTAAATGAAGGGATGAAGCCCATATGGCCTAGGGGATTTATTGGGTTTAAAGGAGAAAATATCTTTCTTCACCTCTATCATGGAGGGAATAGCCTGAAGGGCTTCATGGCAGAGGGTGTCAATGTTACCAGAGGTTGAGGGGTTGGACTGAGTGGCATGGTAGCCCAGGGAGTGCTCAGAGGTAAAAAGGTTGGCATAGTAGGAGGACACCGGCTTCTCAATGTCAGCATGGTTGTAATGCCAGGTGCCCCCTTCATCCATGAGGGAGTTGATTCTAATTCTTCTCCTTCTATTGAGGGTGGAAGTATGAAAGAAACTAGAGTTAGAGTCCCCCTCCATAAGTCATGAGATTCTGGACTTGAGCTTCCAAAATTCAGTCTCTTAGGTCAGAACCTAGTTGTATTCTCTTAGAAGGTTTTGCTCCAACCTTTGGAGAAAGAGGCTGACAGGGTGATTTAGGGATCTTTGAATACCATCTAACCTTGAAAGGAAGTGCTTTTTCTTGGCAAATATATTGCCAAAGATGAGCTTATTCCAATCCCTAGCCTTATTCTCAAAAGTATTGGTAGCCTCAGTAATGCAAGTGCAATCCAGGAAGGAGTTTTTTATAAGATTAGAAAAGTTCTAGTGACTGAGCCACATAGACTCTACCTTGAATGGTTTTATCTGGTTGTTAGGGGGAGAACCCATATTAAGAAAGAGAGGGGAATGATCAAAATGGGTTCTTGAGAGATGAGTGATGGTGGCCTTGGGGTAGAGATGTACCCACTCATCATTATCAAGGCATCTATCAAGTCTTTCAAGGATGAGGCATTGCCTATTTCTATATCTCATATTAGACCAAGTGTATTTGCTACCCCTGAAACCTAAATCAATGAGATTACAGTGATTAAAGCTATTCATAAAAAGGTAACCCTATTCATGTTAATTCTGGAGCCTTCAAACTTTTCAGAATCCCTGAGGACTTTATTGAAGTCTTCCCCAACTAACCAGCCCTTGCCTTCAAGAAGGATAATGGTGTCAGAGAGAAAGAAGAGAGCTGGTCCCAAAGATTAAGTCTATTGGAAGTCCGTATTAGCATAGATAATATAAAGGAACCAGGAAAGGGGAGGAGAGTGTACCTTGACTTTAGCATTGATAACTTGAGGGGAGATAAAAACAGAAGAGATGGAGATAGAGTCGTTTTTTCATATAATTACAATACCTCCGAAGTTTTCATTAGCCTCAGACTGGATATAGTGATAGTAGCTTAGCATCTCATAAAGGTCCTGATACTCATTCATCTTAGTTTCCAGCAGTGCAAGGATATATGGTTTATGCATGTTAACCATGGCCTTATAATGATTTCTAAACTTAGTATTCTTGGCCCCCCTGGTATTCCACACTATGCAGCTCTTCATTTTGGAGTATCGGGGGTGGTGAGTTTCCATCATAGCCACTTTATCCTTCCTCTTGGGGTTGGAGGTGGATGTTCCAGGGGGAGTATTCCTTTTCCTGCTGAGGGAGTAAGTTATGACCTTGGTGGTATCTTCTATCATAGGGTTTGCTGGACTTATTTTTATTCCTAGTCCTGCTAGCCCTAGAGGTAATAGGATGATCACTATCTCCTGAACAGGTTCTGTGAACTCTAGACTTAGCGGATTTACTAGATTGAGGATTTCTGTTCTTGGCACCCTGAGGTTGGACAGGAAGTCCTCTATGTCCTTATTGCTTGCTTTCAGGGCCTCCAATGAAGTTATCCTCTCTATTCTCTCTAGTGTGATATAGGGGGAGGTTGGAGATGGGGCCATTTTCTTCACAGATGGAGGTGCAAATGCTAGTCCCAATAACATCATTGTACGGTCGTGAGATAAAAAGAAGGGAAGTCCCATATTGAGCTGGTTCATTATGGTTGCTAAGGACTCTGTATTTAGCTCCTCTTGGACTGTCGAGTTGATCACATGGAACAGAGTGGCCATCCAGATGTTGGGTCCATAAGTCTGTAGGCACTGGTTCAGGCTTACCATGGCTAGCTAGGACAGGTATTGAGGGTCCTGTATTAGATTTGTGACTTGCCTCCCTTCCCATTCTAGATGAAATGGGACTGTTTGGTTGGACAGGCATACTTCCAACCAAGAAGTTAGTTGGTGGTCCTGAGGTATTAGGGCTATGATGATAGTTATATGGTTGATACTTAGTGATTCTATTTGAGATTCTTTAGAAGGCTCTGTCATCATAGCCTCAGTATAAATAGATTGAGAGAAGGCGGGAGAAGGCAAATGATGAGTTTTCCTATGGGGAACTCCACTAGTATTAAATGCCTTGTCTAAAGCTGAGATACTTTCAGTCACATCCCTGTGGGAAGTGGAAGGGTCTCCCGCAGGTGTGAGAGAATGCTCAGAATTGCTTGTTCCAGCGTGTAAGTGAGGTGGCCCACCAGTGTAGGCTTCATTTAATTTATCCTTGGATAGCAGAGCATTGGGATTAATTTTAAGGGTGAGGGGATTTAGAAGAGATGGGTGGGAGCATTAGGGCCCAAATATTTCTGAAGGATTTCGGAAGCCTTACTTTGGTGGGCTTTCCCTTTGAGTGGGCCACTGTTCAATTTTGAGGCCCACTTATCCAGGGGAAAGAGGATAGGCTTGGAGATTTGGCACTAGGCTGGCCCAATCTGAGAAGTCTCAGAGGATAGGGGAGAGACTTCTTCGACGTCGCCACAGGATGAGTAGGGTTTAGAAACTTACCTATCACCGCATCAAAGGTTTTAACCTTGATGATGGGCGGGTCTTTAGTGTTTGTGTGAGGCGGTGGTGTCGCCGACTTCTTTTTCCTGGTGAATTAAACAGTTTGCCATTCTAGCGAATTTTCTACAACTGGTTTAGACTGCTCTGATTCACTGGGTTCTTGAGTTATTTCATTCGTTCTGTTTGGGACCTTAGGCATCAATCTGAGTGGGTATGATCAGAATAAAGATGTGTGGCCTAATCTCCCGTAATTTTTACACAGAAAACCCTCTTCTTCATAAAGGAGGGGCTGGGTATGTTGGTTGATGGTGACAGAAGTAGCCACTGGAATCTCGATGGGTATTTTCACATAGATCTTTGCGTACCTTCCCTGAAGTGCAGCCGAGGTGCATGCATCGACGTTCAGGAGTTTTCCGATCTTATTGCCTATATGTTGCAGAATGAGGGCGTCGTATAACTCTGTTGGTAGTCGTGGTAATCTCACCTAAATGGCTGTGGAGTCCATCTTTGATTTAGCAGGCACGAAGTTGGGTTCCCATTTTCGAACGAAGATAAAGGTGCCCGCAATGAACCAAGGTCACCCTTGTAGGATTGAGGATTGACTTTCCGCCATAGTTGTTTTTGCAGTGTAGAACCCCATCCCTAGATCGATGAGTGAAAAGGGTTCTTTCAGATTCTAGAGTGCTTTCAATTTCCTTTTTAGGAATCGGTGATTGAATTTTGTATTGACAGGTTCAACTATGACTGAGTGGATCCAAGGGGAATAAGCCTTCTTTTTTCCACGTCCGTCAATAGGATGCCTCGATCGGAGGTTCCAATGTTACTTTCCTTTACTGGTGCCCCTAAATCTGTGACTAGATCAAGGGATATGATTTTCCCTATAGTGGCCTCTTTGTATGAGATTAGAGGTAAGGGGGGTTCTTTCATGACTATGTCAGTGAGGGATCCCAATATTGGGGGGTTTGGAAGTAGCGACGGAGTTAAGGTAGCATCCATGGCTATGGTCGATGCCAAGGATAGGAGGAGGTAGTGAGAGGGGGGTCTTTCTCTCTCTAAGTTTTCTTTTACTTGAAAACCTCTTTACTTATTGAGGTATAACTTCTATTGATTTAACTCAAGTAGTTTAGGATACGTGCGTTGCACGTGTATTCAACATTAAAGAAGAAAGTTGCATGTATAAAAAGAACAACTTCACTGTAGTCAAATCAATGAATAGACGGTTTTAATAATAGAAAAAGGTTTGAAATATACCTGAACTTTAAAAAAATTATTGTAACACGCTTCAACTCTTGCGGGGTCCTATAATCCCCCTAGACTATTTATTACGTATTTCAGTGGCATATATTTGCCAGCTGGACCACTGCGTGAATACACGCATACTGAGCGCATGAGGATCTGAAGTGGTCTAGTTAAGCAAATATATCCCACAGAAATACGTTAAGAAATAGTCTAGGAGGTCATGGGACCACCGCAAAATTGAGGCATGTTACAATAAATTTCACCAAAGTTTAGGTATATTTCAAACCTTTTTCTCTTAATAATATATATACAATCATACCTCTCTATAACAAACAAGCCCTGATTATTTCGGTATTTCACTATAGCGACCTGATTTTCTCGAAAACTAATTTTTCATATTATATGTTACTTCCTTATAACGAAATTCTACCTATAACAACGACAACGTTTATAATAGTGACACACTCTTTATAAAATTAGCTCTCTATAACAATATATTCAAATATTTTGTAATATTTATATTTTATAAAAATATATTATGTACTGTATAAAATAAAGTATTAATTATAATGTGCAATTCATTGATTTGAATGGATAATTTAGATCTTTAGGAAAAATGAAATTAATGTTGGAGTTTCTTTTAACCTAATCACTATTAAAGATAAATAAGGAGGTTATCATGAACATGACTTCTTGTGTAGAAATTTAAGAACTTTTTCTTCATGATATAAAAATAGATATAACTTTATCAAAGAATTTAGTTTAAAATAAGTGTTATCTTAGGAATTCAAGTCAAAAAATCTGTAGTATGTTTTTTCAACAGTTCTCTTAAATTCCACCTCTTAATAGTTATCAATTTTTAAAAACATTTATCAAATAGAAATAGTTAATAAATTACATAGTATTTTATATATTAATGTCTTAATGGATGTGGTTTTTGCTAAGATAACACTTGTTTTGAGATGAAGGAAGTAAATCTTTAGAGAGTTCCAGATGAACTTTGATGACATTCCATACTATAAAAAACATAATTATTTAATTCACATGCATAATTTTAAATTTAATTTCATTCAGATAGTGATTCAATTCTCAGCTACACAAATTAGCAAAAAAAAATGCATAAATTAAAACAAACTTCTCAAGAGCTTGTAATTCATATGATTTTAATGCTAACACATTTTAATAGGAACCGAAATATAATGCCTAGCATCTGTATCTTACCTTGGTGGCAACATCTATCAACCAAACTTCTTAATTTAAGTAATGTTAAATACATATGAGATGAAAAATTTAACCGAAAGAGAAATTATCCCCATACAATAATCAATATTTCTAATCTCACCTTTCAAAATATTACTACAAGCTAATCTCAAAGGGTGATTTTAATTTAGCCAAACTCGTGCTTTGTATGTCCTGCCAAATAGATCTAAGGATTGAACTGAGCGTTAAATTTTTACTCCATTCAGAAATATTTTTAGAGAAATGCTTATTAGCTCTTCCTTACTGTGAATACTTTTGGAAAAATGTTCGCTCGTTCTTTTCTTTTTCTCTTGTTGTGTTTCTTTGTCGCATTGTTATATTTTTTTTAAAGTAAGAAACCTATAAACCATTGATTAGAAATCTTCAGAAAAATCAAGAAGCCAAATTTAGTTAGGTCTTTCATCATACTATTTTTTTCTTTGTCGTAAAGTTTGATAAACTACATATTATAAAAGAAGACAAAGAAAAGATCGTTACCTGAAAAAAATAAGAATGAACATTCAAAGATAAAAATTGTCACGCGAAATTAATTAGCTTTCAAAATTTGAATCATCAAATGTCTCTATATATATTATCATCGTCATGCATCTTCAACATATCTACAAAACCAAAGCATCTCAACGTAAATTAAATATTACAAAAATATTTCTTGGCGTAAAAAATAATTCTAAAGCTAACAATGAAGAATGATCAAATATCAAAAGTAAATAATTTTCTTTCATATGTTCCATGACGATGTTATTATATTATTGAGGAATTCTCAATTTATAAAAGTCCAAACTTTTTCCTTCAACAAAGAAACTATCTAAATATGGTAAAAAAAAAAAATCCATAAATATCTATCAATTTTTGAAGAATATGAATTCCAAAACACTAAGCTAATACAAATATTTTTTCCTTATCCTTTGTTGTACATTTTTTTAGTTATTTGAAGACTTTTTCTTTGCTTTTTATTTAATATAAAATAGACTTCATTGTCCTATTTAAAAAAAAAAATCAGAAAAAACACGCACACATTCCTAAAACTTAGGAGCTTAGTAATTCCTTTTTACTTCTTCTTACCGTAATATTTTCTTATTACCATATATTTTAGGATTCTTAATTTTTTCTTCTCATATATATTTTAGGATTCAATATTATAGTTAATACTATTAAAATAATTAAATATTAATTTGAGCATAATAGTGAAAAACCGATTTTGTCTACTGTGAAGTCTTTTAATGAAGGGCAAAAAGTTCAAATCACTTTTCTAAGAGTCTTCAGACTTTTAATATATATAGATACATATAGATATAGATATAAATTTAGATATAGATATAGATATAGATATAAATATAAATATAGATATAGATTATAGATATACGGTCTTTTTTTTAGATGGATTACATGAATCTATGCATCATAGTTGATAAAATTGGTCGATGTTTTTTTGCTTTCGCTAAAATTATGATATTACTATTATAATATACTACATACTGTTACATTATTTGGAGAGTTTTTTTGACAAAAAGGCTGAACATATTAGAAGGATATATATGTTTTGTTTTAACTATATCTATAAATTATTTAGACATTCTTTTTATTGTTTTATACCATTTCAAGGGTGCAAATATGAAGATCAGAAACAACTTAATTAGTCTTATACCACATTAACAATGAAAATTAGACATTCTTTTACAAGTGTTATTTATTAATTTCCTGATAAATTTATAGATTATCTCCCATAAACACTATGCATGTGACTAGAGTCCATTTCATTTATCATGAAAGAAATAAAAATACAACAATGTTATAAACAAATAAAAAAATAAAAAATAAAAAATAAAAGTTAAAAAGCTAATTAGAGTTCAATGATAGTTAGACCTAAGACAATATACAAGATACTTGAATTTAATGAAATTTAAGCTTTGAAAAGTAACACCTAAATTATGTGTCACATTTGAGATACAATCTATATATAATATTGTTGGACAATAAAATTTTCGAGGCCGAAAATAAATAATCGAGACAAGACAAATATAGTGCAACAATCAATTTATTGATTTCAATGCGAGTGTTACAATCTCTATAAATCCTCTGATTCACCTTTTCAAATATAAATTCAAGGGCTTGAAGCTTAATCTTGAATTTGAACTTGATTTGTTAATTTGAGGGTCTTGATCTTGACTTGGGCTTGAATTCAAGGGCTTTTGAGCTTATACTTGAATATTGCAGTCTTGATCGTGAATCTTGATGAACTTGATTTGAATGTTTGAGTTTTCTAGAGAAATTGCGGCGTTTGATCCACAAGCTTTCTCTTGGTATTTGTTAGAGGTCTGGGGGTCTCTTTTCTGAATTATGAGACTTCTATTTATACTTGTGGAAAGGAAGAGTTATGATCAATATGGACTTCCTTTGACCAATCAGATTTGAGTAATGTGGCGCCTTTTTATGAGCTTTTATTTCATGGGTCTGCTGCATCATTTTGACATGTGCCATGGTCCTATTAGATCCTTCACTTGACTTGACATGCCACGTCATTTGACACGTGGTGCTTATTTGGGCCTCTAGAATATGACAATATCTTGGGCTTAGCAAAGTGAGCTCCTCATTTTGTAGCCCAAATCAATGGGCTAGCCCAATAAAAATTGGATTTTAACTAAACCCATATATGTTTGGACTTAAATAATTAATTCAATTATATTAATCCGCAATATTTATTTGGGACTAATATATTTTGAATTTAATATAATTCGAATTTTGTACGGATTTAAATTTAATAAAATTGCATCGCCCACAAATGCCCTCTACTTCAAGACTTGTCAAGACATTTAATATTTTGGAGACTAGCCTTAAAGTATGATTATTTAAACATGTTTCCTTCGTGCTTTAATGATTTTCATACATATGAATACCTAATTCAAAAATTTAAAGCCGAACCATATTAATATTGCCTCTCAAAACTCTTTTTTTTTCACGAAGCTCTACACTTAAGACCCATTGGTGAGACGTGATATCCAATTTCAAATAGATTTTGGAAGACTTTTTCATCGCCTACTTAATCAGGAATAAAACTCTTCCAATTTGAACTTAGATTGAATAAGGAAAGAACCTCCAATTTGAATTTGTATGGAAGAAGGAAATAACCTCCAATTTAAATTTGTATGAGAGAAGAAAATCAACCTCCAATTTGAATTTGTATGGGAGAAGGAAATAATCTCCAATTTGAATTTGGAGATGGAAGCTACTACAATTTGAATTTATATTGGAGAAGGAAACATCCCTCCTACAACTCTATAAAAGGAGGTAGTTTCCCCACTTTTTCAATATCAATTTTGAAGTTTTCAAGCCATCAACAATATTAAGGTAATTTCTTTCCTTCCTACTTTTCTCTTATTTTCATCACTTTTTTTTCAGCACAACATGTTAGTGGTAGAAAATTCATAGCTAATTGTAGGAACATCAAAATCATAAACCGTTTAATATTACAAAAACTAGATTTTGATATGTATAACATATACAAAATTCAGTTTCAAATTCCTTCAATATAATTCTCGATAATTTTTTGAAGTTAACCCTGAATTTTATCGTGCTGAAAATTCTGCACTTCTTTACTAAAACTTTCATATCTTGAAGTAGGAAGGATGAAATCATAAGCCGCTTGATTCTTGTGAAACTAGACAAAAATATCTATAACATATCCAAAATTCATAATTTAATACAATCGAGATATTTTCAGGTGGTTATCCCAAAATCAACATTGAGTTTTGATGTATCAACAATTTCAGATTTGCGTGATATCACCAAAAATATTATATCTCAATGTGAGAGTATCAAAATTATGATCCTCTTGATTCTATAGATGCTGGAAACATAAATGTATAAAATATCCAAATTTTGGATTTCAAAACTTCTTGGATTGTTCTGGATGATTTTTTGAAGGCGATCTTATATGCTGTCCGACATGTTGTCTGACAGAGGATTCTAGATTTGCTTCGCCTCACCAAATAATGTATATCCTGATATGGAACCATCACCATTAGAGGGGGTTTTGATTGATTAAAACTATATTTTGAGGGATTTATTCTCATCAATGCATCTTATATCAATCCAAGTTGGTGATATACAACTTTCAAGATCCCAACGCCCTGACAGGTAACATCCTTTCTATTTGTGTTTTTATATTTTTTCTTGTCCCCCATTTTTTTGCAGGGTTGAAACAAATAGCAATATTCAACAATTGACTTAGGGTGCGAGAGTTTAACTTTACCTTTGTACACTCTAAGATCGACTAATTTTGACTTCAAGACGGTGAACAACGGCTTAAGGTGTGCGAGGCTTCGTCACCTCGAGACCTAACCAATTTTTTCTTGAAGATGGTGGACGTCGGCTTAAGGTATGTGACGCTTCATCACCTCAATACCCGACCAATTTTACTTGAATAGGGTGGAAGTCGGCTTATGGTGTGCGAGGCTTCTTCACCTCAAGACCCGACCAATTTTTCTTTTAAGATGGTGGACGTCGGCTTAAGGTGTGCGAGGCTTCGTCACCTCAAAATCCGGCCAATTTTGCTTGAAGATAGTGGATGTCAGCTTAAGGTTTGCGAGGTTTCTCCACCTCAAGACCCGATCAATTTTGCTTATAGATGGTGGACATCGGCTTAAGATGTGAGAGGATTCGTTACCTCAAGACCCAACCAATTTTACTTGAAGACGCAATGGTTTTCTTTAAGTATGGGCCCTTTCACTGATGCATTTATGCGATAGTCTTCTCTAAGTATGGGCCCTTTCAATGTTCAACTTAAGGTGCAAAGGGGCAAATCTTGTCCACCTTAAGGCATAGAAATTTTGAGATCCTTTTAAGGATAAACCCGTGAGAGGCCAGCTTAAGGTGCAAAGTGACAAATTTTGTCTACCTTAAGGCATGGAAATTTTGAGATCTTTTTAAGGATAAACCCGTGAGAGGCCAGCTTAAGGTACAAAGGGACAAATTTTATCCACCTTAAGGCATAAAAATTTTGAGATCCTTTTAAGGATAAACCCGTGAGAGGCCAGCTTAAGGTGCAAAGGGACAAATTTTGTCCACCTTAAGGCATGAAAATTCTGAGATCCTTTTAAGGATAAACCCGTGAGAGGCCAGCTTAAGGTGCAAAGGGACAATTTTTTTCCACCTTAAGGCATGGAAATTCTGAGATCCTTTTAAGTATAAATCCTTGAGAGGCCAACTTAAGGTGCAAAGGGATAAATTTTGTCCACCTTAAGGCATGAAAATTTTGAGATCCTTTTAAGGATAAACCCGTGAGAGGCCAGCTTAAGGTGTAAAGGGACAAATTTTGTCCACCTTAAGGCATGAAAATTTTGAGATCTTTGTAAGGATAAACCCGTGAGAGGCCAGCTTAAGGTACAAAGGGACAAATTTTGTCCACCTTAAGGCATAAAAATTTTGAGATCCTTTTAAGGATAAACCCGTGAGAGGCCAGCTTAAGGTGCAAAGGGACAAATTTTGTCCACCTTAAGGCATGAAAATTCTGAGATCCTTTTAAGGATAAACCCGTGAGAGGCCAACTTAAGGTGCAAAGGGATAATTTTTTTCCACCTTAAGGCATGGAAATTCTGAGATCCTTTTAAGGATAAATCCTTGAGAGGCCAACTTAAGGTGCAAAGGGACAAATTTTGTCCACCTTAAGGCATGGAAATTTTGAGATCCTTTTGAGGATAAACCCGTGAGAGGTCAGCTTAAGGTGTAAAGGGACAAATTTTGTCCACCTTAAGGCATGAAAATTCTGAGATCCTTTTAAGGATAAACCCGTGAGAGGCTAGCTTAAGGTGCAAAGGGAAAAAAAATTTCCACCTTAAGGCATGAAAATTTTGAGATCCTTTTAAGGATAAACTCGCGAAAGGCCAGCTTAAGGTGCAAAGGGACAAATTTTATCCACCTTAAGGCATGAAAATTTTGAGATCCTTAAGGATAAACCCGTGAGAGGCCAACTTAAGGTGCAAAGGGACAAATTTTATCCACCTTAAGGCATGAAAATTTTGAGATCCTTTTAATTGTGGGTTTGTAGAACTTTAGCATTCCAAATCCCATTGAAGGAATTCTTTTTCTTTTCGACGGGTTGACCTCATTGAGTCACAAATATTTGAAGTAAGTCTAAAATTTAATTAGAATAGTTTCATACTTGGCGTTCATATGGCGGATATTGTAGGAACATATTTTTTTTACACTCATACAACTGAACTCAGAATAAAATTCCAAGCGCCTACATACCTCAGTAAAGAAGAGAAAGTCACAACGTAGTTCTAGGGATGAGTGTTTTTTTCGTATGTCCTAACTTTTGCCTAGGCCGCTTCTTTCGAGGTTTTCAACTTAGTGAACTTTTAATTTTTTTTAGCAATACACATTTTATACTGTTGTGGGCCAGGAGTGGACATACAGTTTATAATCATGCCTTAAGGAGTGTCATCTTCCTTTAACAATAGTACTTCTTCAATAACTTGGCATTGATGGGGCCAAACCTCACGCCATCTGCATCGACAAACTTGTAAGCACCATTTGAATATGCCGCTTGTACGACATATGGTCCATCCCACTTTGGGGTAAATTTGCCCCCAGACTTTTGAGAAGTGATAATGGGCATTCTTACTGCAAGAACTTGATCTCCAACTTGGAAGTACCTCAAGCGAACTCTTTTGTTGAAGGAACGAGATAGACGGGCTTGGTAACATTTAAGATTTTATTGAGCCTCTAGTCTCTTCTCTTCAAGAGCTTATAACTCCATAAGATGCAACTTAGCATTTTCTTCATCAGTGAGCCCTTCTTGAATAGCCAGTCTCAAAGAAGGTATTTGACGATCAAGTGGCAGGACGACTTCAACTCCAAAAGTAAGCAAATATGGGGTTGCTTGCATTGGTGTGCGGTAAGTAGTTCTATATTCCCATAGAGCTTCTTCCATTCGTTCATGCCAGTCTCGTTTGGATTTGGAGACAACTTTCTTCAACTAGTTGCACAAAGTCTTATTGAAGGCTTCAGCTAAACCGTTGGTGGCAGCATGATACATAGAAGACTTGCGCTGCTTGAAGCCAAAGAGATCATGAATATTATTCATAAGTTTGTTATCAAATGACTTGCCACTGTTAGTTATTATAAATTGAGGGATTCCAAAGCGGTAGACGATATTTATTCGGATGAAGTTTGCGATATTTTCTTTATTTACTTCCTTAAGAGCAACAGTTTTGGCCTACTTTGAGAAGTAATCTGTCGCGGCCAAGATGTATAAGTATCCACCAGAAGATTTTGGTAGTGGACCAACAACATCCATTCCCCAAGCATTGAATGGCCAAGATGCTATAGTTGGGTGTAGTACCTCTGGAGGTTGATGTATGAAGTTTGCATGGAATTGGCAAGCTTTGCATCTTCTAGCATAGTCCAAGCAATATTTTACCATAGTTTGCCAATAATATCCCATCCTTTTAATATGAAAATGGATCTTCGGTCCAGACTGATACGATCCACAAACTCCTGAGTGAGCTTCTTGCAAAGCTTGAATTATTTCTTTCTCTCCCAAAAACCATAAGAGTACTCCTTCAAATGATCTTCGGTACAGTGTGTATTTGTAGTAAAGAAAGTGAGGTAAAATATGACGGATATCAGTCCTTCTCTTTGGATCTTCTGGAAGTATCCCATAACACAAGTAGTCAATGATGGGTTGTCGTGAATCCTCCTTTACAGCTTCAAGCACAGTAACAAGGTATTCAACCTTGACTTTTATGTACTCATCCTCATTTGATAGAGGTACTACCCATTCTTGGTCGATAGTAACTCGTGTCTGATTTGGAAGAGTTAGAGTTGAAGCCAAAGCAACTAGAGCATCATCTTGCTTATTTTCTTTCCTTGGCATATATTGGAGGGTTACTTCTCCAAGCCATCCCATCAAATTCTGTGCATAATCATGATATTGTCTTAACTTAGGCTTCCGGACTTTATAACTTCCCAAAAGCTGTTTGATCACCAATTGGGAGTTACCAAAAACTTGTAACTATAGTTGTTTCATGTCGACAACCATCTCAAGTCCGAGTATGAGCGCTTAATATTCCGCAACATTATTGGAGTAATGATTCATCTAGGTAAATGAGTAGGGGATGACCTCTTTTTTTGGAGTGACAAATACTACGCTAGCACCAGGTCCATCTCAATGTGCAACACCATCAAAGTACATCTTCTATTGAGATCTAACTTCAACAACCATTGCATCTTCATTAGGAAGTTCATCACTCAGTTCTCAGTCATCAGGTATTGGGTGATCTGTCAAGAAGTCAGCCAATGATTATCCTTTTATAGCCTTTTGGGGGATGTACACGATCTCAAACTGCTGAAATTGGAGGTACCATTTTGCAAGTTGGTCACTGAGGACTGGTTTTGACATCACAAACTTGATGGGATTTGCCTTGGACATAAGACGAACAACATGAGCTTAAAAATAGTGTTTGATCTTTTGGATTGAGAAAGCCAATGCCAAACATAACTTTTTGATCGGAGAATACTTTAGCTCGTTCGATGTCATCATTCTGCTCAAATAGTAAAGAGAGTTTTCTTTGCCTTCACTATTTTCTTGAGCCAATAGTGCTCCAACTGACCTTTCTTGTGCCACGATATAGAGTATCAATGGTTTTCCAGCTATGGGTGCCACAAAAATCGGTGGCTTCATTAAGTATGATTTGATACTCTCAAATGCATTACTACAAGCTTGGTCCCATTCGAAAGGAGTGTCCTTCTTCATAAGATGACTAAATGGTTGACATTTTCCATCCAGGTTTGAGATGAACCTCCTTAAATATTCTTGCCTTCCTTGAAGGCTTTTTAACTCCTGAATATTTTGAAGCTCGGGTATCTTCAAAATTGCATCGATCTTGGCCTGATCAATTTTAATTCCTCGGTGTCGTACAACGAAGCCAAGAAACTTTCCAGAAGTAACACCAAAGGTACACTTCAATAGATTCATCCTAAGTTGATATCTTAGAAGCAACTCGAATACTATTCTTAGGTCGTTTAAGTGGTCGTCTCTCTTTCTTGACTTCACCACTAGGTCATCTATGTAGCATTCAATATTTTTATGGAGCAGGCCATCAAATATGTTCTGCATATCCCTTTGATAAGTGGCACCAACGTTCTTCAAACCAAAAGGCATCATCTTGTAGTAATAGATACCTTTGCGCATACAAAATGCAATGAGTTCTTCATCCTCTGGCTCCATACAGATTTGATTGTAGTCGGATGAACCATCCATGAAGGACATTGCCTCATAACTAGTGGTGGTATCAATTATCAACTCTGGTATGGGTATTGGAAAATCATCCCTAGGGCATGCGTTGTTGAGATCTCGAAAGCCGACACAAACTCGAATTTGGCCATTCTTCTTCCTTACTGGAACAATACTTGAAATCCATATGGGATATTTGAATTCATGGATAAATCCAACTGTAATGAGTTTGTTAACTTCATTTTTATCAATGGGACCAACTCTGGCCTAAAGCGCCTTTGGGCTTTCTTAACAGGACGAGCACTATTCTTGACCGCCAACTGATAGACTGCTACTCTCGAATCTAATCTAGGAATTTCCTTATTTCTCCAGTCAAAGACATCCATATATTTCTTGAGTATGTTTATATAAGAGATTTCCTCCTCCACTTCTAGAAACATACTTAGGTAAGTTGGTCTTAGGTGTTCATCGGTTCTAAGATTAACTTCCTTTAAGGGATCTATTGTGGCCTTTAATCCTTCTTTAAGTTGCGATGGAGCATCTACAACATCTTTCTTCTCTTGAGAATCATCGTCATTGATGGATATATGATGACACCAAAAGGCATCTTCTATCTCTTTGTTAATCTTTATTTGAGATGATACATCTTTCTCGTTCTGGCTTATAACATCATATGAGGAGCCAACACTCTCTTCATCTTCTTCATGTTGCTTAGTATAAATCATAGTATGCGTCTTTGCTTTTAGCACCTCATTGCATGAAATACCAGTTTCGTCTGTCGCTTCATTCTAGAAGGAGTAAAACTTTGGAAATCCTTTTATATTTTAAGTGAAAAGTACATCATCGTGCTTTTACGACTCCTCTTACGTTTATTATTTTTCTTCTTATTTAGAGGTCCCAAACTTTCAAATATAGAAGTTCTTGCAGTTGATCCTTAAATTCAGTCAAATATAGATGGTTTTTTATTAGCACCAGTGGATTCTTCTTCTACTGTGATGTAATTACTGACTGCCCTTTGATAACGCTCAATCTACAGCTCTCGTAGGAGTGTAAAGCGGTCATAGTCAAATATAGAACCCAACTGGGTTGGGTATCGATCCCTCAGGGAATAGCTTGGTCAACAAGTAAGCAAAGATTACTAGACTTCTAGTGCAAGTCTCGTAAAAAGGGGGTATTGTAGTGTGTAACAAAAGTATTGATGTAAAAACTGAAAATAGCAAAGTAAAAAGAAAGAATGTTTAGTAGGTTGTAAAACAATGAGAATTGAGGAGTTGGGGTTATGTCCACCTTCTGAGTTTACGTCTCTATTGGCTATGAGTTATGCGGAATTCAGACATGCATGTGCTTATAGAGAATTGTATTCGATGGTAAATCCAAGCGTCTTTCGACCTCAACAAGGACTATTTCACTTTAACTCTTTCGAGCTTAAAGCGTGTCTAACGGTATAAATTCTCCAAGAGGTTAATCCAGTTACAACACTAACTTTTTAATAGGGGATGGAACCCTATTACCTTGACATTATCTCTTTTCCAGACATATAACTTTTCTTTCGAACAAGTTAATGCTATACTAGCGTATTCTATGCGTTTGCAACCACAAAGAATTTAGAATAAGATGAGGAGAATAATGATATAAGCAGCATACGTGTCACGAACTCACAAACTCATAGCAATAGATAGTATCTCATATGGCTTCCATAACCCCAACAGAGAAGTTTAGTTACCCATGAATGCGAAGGAAATCACAATTGACATTGTTATTATACCACAATAAAGATTTTGTGTAGTAATAGTGTGGTAGGCGTTAGGCGTGAATTCCTAGCAAAGTAGCGTTTCTCTTGTTGCGGAAATTAAGAATTGAATAGATGAATAGAAGAAGAATAAAAAGTAGAATGTATTGTAATTGATGGAAGAAGAATTGATTATTGAATAGAAGGGTGTCTTAAAATCTCTAGCAAGATAAGGTATTTATAATACCCATATCCTATTCCTACTAAGCTAATAAATTACTTAACCCAATCCTACTAGGTTAATGTATCATTATCCTAATCCTAATAAGTTACTGCTGGTCCCCAAAGTCTTCAGAATTGTTGTTTTAGCCCAGAACAGATTTTCCATGCGCCACTTTTGGTCCTTGTCGTCCAAGACTCCCTTTTCTCCTTTCATGAAGCTTTCTTTGGCGTCAAGTTATCCATAAAATGCTGAATTCTGCATCATTTATACCTGAAACTTTGCTAATCATGTTCGTTAGCTCACTTACAGGAAAAAGGACTAAAAGTGCATGAAATATATAATTTGTTCTCAAAACATTGCTAAAATATGGGTAAAATATAGCACTATAGGCGTGTAAATTCGCCTATCATCAACACCCCACACTTGAAGCTTTGTTCGTCCTCGAACAAAATATCATGTCCCTCTAAATATCAACTTAGGGTTTCACAGTAACAACATAAAATATTCGTCAAGACAAGCACAACAATTATCGACAAAGAGTAGTTTTTCGATCATTAGTAGAAACAATTTAACCTCCAACATAAACTCGTGATGGTGGTCAACTCATATTCAAAAGTTAAGGCATAAAGAATCATACACAACTATCCAAAACTCATCAACCATGTGTGTCTCACCATATATTACCCATAATCACTCACAAGTATTGTATATATTTCGAACATGGGTATAGGATTATCCTTGCTCTCACTCTCACAAAGAATTAATATGTTGGAACTGATGACCATAGGCTTTCCCTTAGTGTAATGCTCCACTAAATATCAGAATGCTAAGCTTAGGATCAAATAGGTATTTTGATGGTTGTAATGTAGGCTAAGGGACGGGTAGGACTATTTTGGCCAGAAATAGTGACTATGTTCCTAAGCGCTTTAATACATCACATTGTATCATTAACACTTTTCTTTCAAACAACCTTTCTACTTTCTTTTACTCTACCACCCCTTTTCTCTTCTTTTGTTTTTCAATTTTGAACATAACTAACTTTTCAGTTTTATGTTTTTCTTTCCTTTTTCTTTTCATAACATACCTCTTATGATAGCACTTTTTTTTCATAACAAATTCAAGCACCAATGCATTCTAAAGCATCCTACTTACCCAATTTCCTCTTATTTTGTCACATGACTTTACACTTTAAAGCACTTAGGAATTTGGATCAAATTATGGTCTTGAAAAAATGGATTAGGCTTACATATGAGGCTGTCAAAGAACATAGGCTAAAGGCTCAAAAGGGGTCAACTAGCATGATGTCCATGGGTAGGTTAGAATGAAGGTAAACAAGTATAGGTTGCCAAAGAAATGCCTAAATCATCTCCTAGACTTGCATTCCTTATTTTCGCTTTACATTGATACCAGACAAGTTCTAGCATCAGCCACAAACATAGAATATACTATATCCTCACACACACAAGGCACATGGTTGACTTTATTGGGAGTAGCATAGACTCTTGACCCAACAGATGAAGGAATTGAACCACACAATATCACATAGCGAGTCACAATTAGAGTCTAAACGTCTCAATAGTCATGATTTTAGCACAAACTCTTGTTATAATCTCATGCTGCCTATTAGAATAATTTCATGCGAAGCTAAGTAAAAAAAATTTAACTACTAAAAAAAATGAAAAGCGAAAAAAAAACTAAAACAAACAAATATAAATAAATAAATGCAAATGCGGATAAAGGAGTATAGCATGCAAATACCACCACCCCACACTTAGACGGGACACTGCCCTCAGTGGAAAATAAATACGAAGAACCTAGTCAGTCGGACTCCTCCTCTATGTCGGGGGTCATACCCCCTTCATCGGAATCATCATCATAGGAGTCATCGTCATCAGAATTTTCCTCCACGTTGGAGTCTGGCATTGGTCGCTCATCATCGGTCGGCACATCGTCATCAAGAGGTTCCTCAAAGTATATACCTACTCCACACATCTCCCTTGCATGCACATTTATTGGATAGTCATGATTCAGCTGTTGGAGCTCTGCGGCAGTTGGAACACAACCTCCGCTCATCATTGTAAACCGAGTCATGCCATAAAGATGGCGAAAGAAACTCTCATCCCGAGCATGTCTCTCTGTCGTAGTAAGGTTGACGCCATGTGTGGTTTCAGCATCTTTGACCTTTGTGAGCTCAACCTTCTTTGGATTGTGTGGGAGTCTATGATCAACCGGTTCCTCTTCGATGTCCTCCTTCCTCAAGATTGCAGTCAACAGATTGCCGAAGCTGAAGTGGGACCGCTCATGTAGCCTAGCCTTCCGCATTGTAGATCGAATGATTGCCCCAATGTTGATAGGGACATTCATCATCAATGCGTATACCAAGCACACTCTATCTCTTGTTACCTTGGTGTACTGGGTCCCTGGTATGAGGCAAGAGTTGACAATACGCAACCATATCCTTGCTTCCCTATTCAAAGGAGCATATGGGAATGTGTTATGTCGTCTGGTGTCTTTATGTCTGCTCCACCTTGCCATGGATCTACTTCCACAAAGTGTGTGTCGAATTGCTCTATATGGAGGTCTACTGTACAGCTCTCTGAATGGTGATGGATCGACTGAAGGCAAGCCAAGAAAGGAGTTGAAGAAATCCGCATTGATTTGTAAAACTTGGCCCCTAATCTTGACTATGCTCCCTGTGGTTTTCGGCGACCAGTTGGTATAAAATTCTCTTGTCAAATCGAGATTGCATTCTCCCATGTCTCGGAAGATGAAATCTAGATGTAATGCCATGATCTTTGCCAACATGCGCGGCTCCTTCTTCGCTAGGCTTTCCTTGTTTATCAAGTCCACATGAACATATTTTCTTTCCTTGTTGTTCCTATACCATTCCTTCGCTTCCTCCTCAAGAACCCATTTTATTCCAAACATGCGGCGTGGTAATTGCATTGAGGATGATTCTCCTTGCTCTTTGCGGCCCCTTTTCTTGCCTTTTTGGGAAGTGGTAGCCTTATCTTTGCCTTGTCTTGCTTTGGGTGCCATTGTACCTGAGACTTAACAAGCCTTATCAGTGTTCATGCTAGCATCATCTCAATGGATACAATCTATACACAAGCAATAGGGGTACCACCCCACAATTAGTTTGTTAATACAAATTCGTGAAGTGAAAGTGGTCGATTACTTAGACTTCATCGACATACGTTTTAGGTGCTATATTCCAACAATAAAATCAGAGATGTCACACTTCTTGTAATCTTTGCAATAATTTCATGATGGATATAGCAAGACTATTACATAGGGATTACATGAAGGTGTAGTATCTATTAATAATCTCAACCTCCTATGTCGGTAGGCCACTGTAAGTCTCATTCCGATGAACAAGTCGTTCCAACATGTAAGTATTCAAGTGACAAGATTATGCAATGTTAATGACTATAGCAATTCCGCAAGTAGTATAACAATGCATCAAAATCAAATTCAAGTTGGAAACAAGTTAAGATTATCCTAACGTATATGTTCACTCACTTGGTTGTGTATCAACAATTCAAACACATTCACATCACCAATACTTCTTCAATATTTAGCAATTCATAATAGACGTAGTAACGTAGTTCTTATGAAAAATAAATGAGGAACAAAAGAGTACTTACGTGATTGAAGCCTTTGGAGATGTTCTTGTGAAGAAATAGAGCAAAAGAAAATTTTTTGAGAGGATCTGGATGCTATGGGCGGCGCCTAAGTTAGGTTTTCAATGTGTTTGTGCTTTAAGACTAAGTCTCCTATTTATAGAACCAAGTTGGGTCGGGTTTTGACCCATTTAAAATTGGATTTGGAGACAAAAAGTGACTATAGGCGGTGCCTTTAGCTTTGCCTATGCTTGGCATAGGCGGCGCCTTTTGCAAAGCCTTGTATAGCATAGGCGGCGCCTTTAGCTTAGCATTTGGTGACCATATGCAGCGCCTTTCACTTTGCATATGAGATTCAGAGACAAAAGGCTTTAGCATAGACGGCGCCTATGCTATGGCATACTTGAGCATGGGCGGCGCCTATGCTATGGCACACTAGATTCCGAGACCTTAGGCCATAGTATGGGCCTTGCCTTGTTCGTGGCCTAGTTTTACCTAGGCCTAGCCTTGTTTGATGCCTATATTTTCATGAGCAATGCTCAATCCATATCCTTTTGCATCTTTATTCCTAACTTACCACCTTTAACATGCAATACGTCCAAATCGTAATTTGCAACCGATCTCCTCGTTTTATACCTCTTGCACCTACATTTGCTCAAAACCAATAAAAACGATTAGAACGATGGGTTGCCTCCCATCAAGTGCCTTAGTTTTGGTCGTGGAACGACTCTTCTTTTTGGATTTTTATTTATCAAAAGCAAAAGACAAAAAATAAAAAATGATAAACGATGGGTTGCCTCCCATCTCGCGCCTTATTTATTATCGCGGCACGACATAGTTACCTCGAGTACTTAGAATTCATCGAGATAAGTGATGGCCATATAATTTATCGAATCAAGAGGACCGATATAGGGTTTAACTCGTTGGCCATTCACTTTGAATACAACACCATTATTGTCTTCCAACTCAACTACTCCAAACGAGTAGACTTGGATAACTTTGTATGGACCAGACCACTTGGACTTTAACTTACCTGGGAATAGCTTCAATCTGGAGTTGAAGAGAAGCACCATATCATCCTTTTGAAAGTTTCGTCGCACAATCCGCTGATCATGAAAATTTTTCATCCGCTCCTTGTATAGGTCTGACCTTTCATATGCATGGAGACGGAATTCGTCCATCTCATTCAGTTGCTCCACTCTCAGATTCATTGCATCATCCCAATTCACATTCAATCGCTTTAATGCCCACAATGCCTTATGCTCAATCTCAATGGGTAAGTGACAAGCCTTCCCATAAACTAGTTGATAAGGGGACATGCCAATTGGTGTTTTGAATGCAGTCCTATAGGCCCATAGTGCATCGTCCAACTTCTGAGACCAATCTTTCCTAGTAGCATTTACCGTCTTCGCAAGGATTTGCTTGATCTCCCGATTAGAAACCTCTACCTGGCCACTAGTTTGTGGGTGACAAGGTGTGGCTACCTTATGTTGTTTGACACCATATTTTGCTAACACGGATTTGAATAGCTTGTTGCAAAAGTGAGATCCTCTATCGCTTATAATAGTACGTGGTACTCCAAAGCGAGAGAAGATATTCCTCTTCAAGAATGCTACAACACGCTTTCCTTCATTGTCGGCCAACGCTACAGCTTCAACCCGTTTTGAGACATAATCTACAGCAACTATGATGTACTTCATTCAAATGAATTTACGAATGGACCCATGAAATCAATACCC
Source organism: Capsicum baccatum var. pendulum (assembly GCA_030864225.1). Lineage (NCBI taxonomy): Eukaryota > Viridiplantae > Streptophyta > Magnoliopsida > Solanales > Solanaceae > Capsicum > Capsicum baccatum. The sequence goes on from CM061560.1 coordinate 169,341,370, forward strand.
CATACATCAAATAGTTCTACCTCAAGAATTTTCGACATAGGCATCTCATGGTATTTCGAAATAGCGCCTTAGCGCTGGCATTGGTCGCATCTTTTAACAAAGTCATAGGCATCTCTAAATATCGAAGGCCAATAATATCCACTTTTCAATACCTTTCTTGCTGTCTGATTACTTGCGTGATGTCCTCCAACTTGGGAAGTATGGCATGCTCCCAATATAGTAGGCACCTCTACATGGGATATACATCGTCGGATAATACCATCCGCACATCGTCGAAACAAATATAGCTCATCCCAAAAGTAGTGTTGTACGTCATGCATAAACTTCCTCTTTTGATGGTAGGATAAGTTTACAGGTACCACATTACTCACCACAAAATTCGCAAAGTCGGCATACCATGGTAATCCTTCCATTGTTGCCGCTAAGATCTCCTCATCAGGGAATGCATCATCAATCTCGATTTCAGGCTGTGCCACATGTTCGTTCTCGAGTCTAGATAGATGATCAGCCACTTGGTTCTCACAACCTCTTCTATCTTTAACCTTGAAATCAAATTCTTGAAGCAGCAAAACCTATCGAATTAGTCTTGGTTTTGCATCCTTCTTTGTCATTAGATACCTTAGAGCTGCATGGTCTGTATGAACGATCACTTTTGTACCCAACAAATAAGCTCGGAACTTCTCAAACGCATACACAACCGCTAGGAGCTCTTGTTCTGTGACAATGTAGTTCTTTTGGGCTTCGTTTAGGACCTTGCTCGCATAGTAGATAGGATGAAATAGCTTCTCCTTTCTTTGTCCAAGTACAGCACCAACGGCTACCCCACTAGCATCACACATGACTTCAAACGGGAGAGACCAATCTGGTGCTACCATGATAGGAGCTTCAATTAATTTTCCTTTGAGGCATTCAAATGCCTTCAAACAATCTTCATTGAAGTCAAACTTTGTGTCTTTCTCCAAGAGTTTGCACAATGGACTAGTAATTTTGGAGAAATCTTTGATGAACCATCGATAGAAACCTGCATGACCGAGAAAACTACGTACTCCCTTCACAGAAATTGGAGGTGGTAACTTCTCAATGATTTCAATTTTCACTCGATCAACCTCAATTCCCCTTTCGGAGATTTTATGCCCAAGAACGATACCTTCTTTTACCATAAAGTGGAACTTCTCCCAATTCAGCACTAGGTTGAATTCTACACATCTTTCTAATGCCATGCTTAGGTTTGTCAAGCACGCTTCAAAAGATTCACCAACAACTGAAAAATCGTCCATAAATACCTCCAAAGTGTCTTCAACCATATCAGAAAAAATGGATATCATACATCGCTGAAAGGTGGCTGGTGCGTTACATAGCCCGAATGGCATACGTTTAAAGGCAAACGTACCATATGGGCATGTGAACGTTGTCTTCTCTTGGTCTTCGGGGGCAATACAAATCTGATTATAGCCTGAATAACCATCTAGGAAAAAAAACCATCCTTTCCCCACTAATCGATCTAGCTTTTGGTCCATAAATGGCATTGGAAAGTGATCTTAAAGTGTCCATGAATTTAGCTTTCGGTAGTCCATGCATACTCTCCATCCGGTGATGGGTCTAAGTGGAATAAGCTCATTCTTTTCATTCGCGACCACCGTCATGCCTCCTTTCTTGGGAACATATTGTACCGAGCTTACCCATGTACTATCAGAGATTGGATACATAACTCCTGCGTCTAACCACTTGATGATTTCTTTCTTCACTACTTCTTGCATAGGTGGGTTTAGACGCCTTTGATGCTCAATGGTGGGTGTGCAATTCTCTTCAAGCTGAATCTTGTGTGTACAAATCCCAGGTGGAATACCAATAATATCCGCAATGGTCCATCCAATGGCTCTAATATACTTCCTTAGAATAGCAATGAGAGCTACAACTTGTTGCTCACCCAAATCTGCTGCCACAATGACTGGAAGTGTGTTTCCGCTTCCTAAGAATGCATACTTTAAATGACTTGGCAGCTCCTTCAATTCTAATGTGGGTGGCTCTTCAATAGATGGCTTAGCTGGTGGTGTGGGTCAATTTTTGAGATCAAGGTCCAGCTTCTTGGGAGCATGGCGATATGTCCCTAATCCTGATAGAGCACTAATAGCTTCTTCACAATTTTCAGCATCCTTACTCTCACCATTCATAAGCAAAGTCGCCAATGGGTCATCAATCAGCTGCTCCTCTTCAAGTAATTCTTTCTCATCATCAAAGTAAACATCATCCACCGAGAATACATTCAGCTCTTTGGGTTGCTTCATTGATTTGCAAACATCAAAGCGAACTACTTCATCATTTATTTGGAATAAAAGCTCATTAGCTCTCAAATCAATAAGCACACTTTCCGTAGCAAGGAAAGGGCGCCCCAAGATTATGGGAACTTCTGAATCTGCCTCACAGTCCAAAATAACAAAGTCTGCCGGAAAGATGAATGAAGAAACCTTTACCAATACATCACATAGAATACCAACAGGTCATTTTACCGACCTATCCGCCATTACGAGCCTCATATTGGTTGGAGTAGGATCACCCAACCCCAACTTTTTATAGATAGATAGTGGCATCAAATTGATGCTGGCTCCTAAATCACATAATGCCTTGGCAAAATTTAAAGATCCAACGGTGCAAGGAATAGTGAAAGCATCGGGGTCAACCTTCTTCTGAACTATTGATCGGGTAGCGATTGCGCTGCAGTGATGAACATCATCTTTCAACTCATAACTTGCTGCCCGCTTCTTTGTCAAAATATCCTTCATAAATTTCGCATACCCAGGCATTTGTTCAAGTGCCTCCACCAATGGAACATTAATGGTCAGCTGCTTTAACATAGTCATGAATTTGCTGAACTTCGTATCATCCGCCACCTTCTTCAATCTTTGAGGGAAAGGTGGTAGTGGGTATGGAATTGTTCTCTCCACAGTTTTCTTCTCTTCTTGCTTCCGTTTTTCAGATTTTTCAGGTTGCAAATCGTGAGGGGTGACGTTATGGACGTCAGGATCAGCTGCTGCGGCATCTTCCCCTTTCGCCTTATCATCAATGTCCACTACTTCGTCAACCACTTGCTTGCCTTTTGCTGAATTTTCCAGTACCTTACCACTTCGGGTAGTAATGGCCATGCATGACCCATCATTCCTTGGGTTTTGCACAGTGTCGCTAGGTAAAGTGCCAGCCTTCCTTTGATTGAGTGCTGCTGAAAGTTGGCTCAATTGCTACTCTATTTGCTTGATTGAAGTGGAATGAGAATCAACTAATTGTTTCATAGAGGACAAATCATTTACTACCTCCGTTACTCCCGCGCTCGTTGCTTCCACTCCTTTCAATATTTCAGCCATCATGTCTTCCATACTTCCAGAACTAGATGTGGTGGCGTCACGTCTTCCAGGGGGAACGTACAAACCACTCTTTTCATTCTTGTTCTTCCAACTACCTTGTTCCTTGTTTCCAGATTTATCATAATAGTTCCGACCTTGGTTTCCTTGGGTATTCCCTCGGAAACCCCCCTGATTGTTCAAGTAGTTGGCCTCTTCTTCTGAATCAGATTCGTCTCTTCCTTTTGATGCAACATCTTTAACTTTTTTGGTCTTCCCTGATAATAGATGCTTTGTAAGAAGATCCACTTGTGTTTTCATGTACGACATATCTTGATCACGTTCTTCTTCTCTTCTCCTTTGGTCTGCAGTCATGCCAATAGATAAAGTGGGGCTTGCTACCTCAGAATCCCTGGTATGCCAAGCTCTACTTTGCTTCGTTATCCGATCTAGCATATTGCTTGCCTGCCCAAAGGTGAGGTCCATAAAAGATCCTTCAGCTGCATTATCCACCACTGGTTTAGTTATTGAATTCAAGGCTCTATATAGTATCTCCATTAGGTGAACATTAGTCATATGATGGTTTGGGCACCGCATTAGCTCTGTCTTGAACCTCTCCCATATTTCATGAAGGGCTTCAGTTGGAAGCTGACGAAAGTTGCTGATTTCATCTCTCAATTATGCTCTTTTAGATGGCGGAAAGAATCTTTCTAGGAAAGCGTCTCTCAATTGCCTCCAATTTGTAATAGAATCAGGAGTCAGCCCGTTCAACCATAGAGTTGCCTCCCCAGACAGAGACAATGGAAATAGACGTAATCGAATTGCATTCTGACCAACACTAGGATTGTCAAACGACTTTCATGTAGAAATAAAGTTGATGAGATGCATATTCGGATCATCGCCTGCTAGTCCACCAAATAATCCCTTGAGTTGCAATAACTGAATCATGGTGCTTGTGATGTTGAACTTGGCTCCGGGCGCTAATGGTGGAGGAATAATGGCTCTTGTGGCTCTGACTCCATCAAGATCATCATCATCATCGTCAAAAGCTGGTTTCATAGCTCGGCGTTTAGGTCTAAACCTAGCTTGACGATCTCTTCTGTTGGCAGGTGTTGCGATCTCAGCAGCATGCCTAGGGTTCAATAACTTGTCATTACCTAGGTCCTCATCGTCAGGATTTATTGCTCGCCTAGGGTTATCAATATTCTGTTGATGCACTTGAGAGACGGCTAGAGCAGCTAGTCTCGCCTGTTCCTGTTGAGCAGTCGTCCTTTCAATTTCGTGTTGTGCCTCCATTCTACCAATACGTTGTGGTTCAGGATTGGTAGGTAATAACGGTTGACCAGAACTTCAAGTATGGGGCATGCACTGAATAAAAACCTGTAGTAAACAAAAACAAAAACTAAAAGTAAAAGTACGAGAATCTTTGACCAAAGGGTCTAGTAATTATCACAAACTTAATTGACACTCGTATTCCTCGGCAACGGCGCCAATTTTTGATAACGCTCAATCTACAACTCTCGTAGGAGTGTAAAACGGTCGTAGTCAAATATAGAACCCAACTGGGTTGGGTATCAATCCCTCAGGGAATAGCTTGGTCAACAAGTAAGCAAAGATTACTAGACTTCTAGTGCAAGTCTCGTAAAAGGGGGGGGATTGTAGTGTGTAACAAAAGTATTAATGTAAAAACTGAAAATAGCAAAGTAAAAAGAAAGAATGTTTAGTAGGTTGTAAAACAATGAGAATTGAGGAGTTGGGGTTATGTCCACCTTCTGAGTTTACGTTTCTATTGGCTATGAGTTATGCGGAATTCAGACATGCATGCGCTTATAGAGAATTGTATTCGATGGTAAATCCAAGCGTCTTTCTACCTCAACAAGGACTATTTCACTTTAACTCTTTCGAGCTTAAAGCGTGTCTAACGGTATAAATTCTCCAAGAGGTTAATCCAGTTACGGCACTAACTTTTTAATAGGGGATGGAACCCTATTACCTTGACATTATCTCTTTTCTAGACATATAACTTTTCTTTCGAATAAGTTAATGCTATACTAGCATATTCTATGCATTTGCAGCCACAAAGAATTTAGATTAAGATGAAGAGAATAATGATATAAGCAGCATACGTGTCACGAACTCACAAACTCATAGCAATAGATAGTATCTCATATGGCTTCCATAACCCCAACAGAGAAGTTTAGTTACCCATGAATGCGAAGGAAATCACAATTGACATTGTTATTATACCACAATAAAGATTTCATGTAGTAATAGTGTGGTAGGCGTTAGGCGTGAATTCCTAGCAAAGTAACGTTTCTCTTGTTGCGGAAATTAAGAATTGAATAGATGAATAAAAGAAGAATAAAAAGTAGAATGTATTGTAATTGATGGAAGAAGAATTGATTGTAGAATAGAAGGGTGTCTTAAAATCTCTAGCAAGATAAGGTATTTATAATACCCATATCCTATTCCTACTAAGCTAATAAATTACTTAACCCAATCCTACTAGGTTAATGTATCATTATCCTAATCCTAATAAGTTACTGCTGGTCCCCAAAGTCTTCAGAATTGCTGTTTTAGCCCAGGACAAATTTTCCATGCGCCACTTTTGGTCCTTGGCGTCCAAGACTCCCTTTTCTCATTTCGTGAAGCTTTCTTTGGCGTCAAGTTATCCATAAAATGTTGAATTCTGCATCATTTATACCTGAAACTTTGCTAATCATGTTCGTTAGCTCACTTACAGGAAAAAGGACTAAAAGTGCATGAAATATATAATTTGTTCTCAAAATATTGCTAAAATATGGGTAAAATATAGCACTATAGGCGTGTAAATTCGCCTATCATCACCCTTCTTGTGGAGATACGAATTACAAGTGGCTGCGCGTATCCTAGGCCTTCACATGCCTTCCTAGTTATACCCTCCGATGGAAGTTTGCCCAATCTTGATGGCTCATTAGGATTGTATCCAGCCTTTACAAATAACTTGTATGCATTTGGGTCAAAGCCTTCTTTCGTATTGAGGAGTGTCATATCTTGTGATAGCTTTTGAGCCACAAACTCTTCAAGAAGTATTGAGGATGGATTTATTGCATCAATCTTCCTGATAGGTAAAGTTAGCTCATTTAGCACATTATCTTGGGAATCCGATGGGTGATCTTTCTCTTTCTTTACCTTTGGTACGTAACGAAGAACGGGAGTTGCCTTCTTTTTCGTGGAAGCAATACTTTCTTTATTTAAAGTGGAGAGAGGCTTCTTGTTGTCGACTTTTTTGATGGTCACTGCGACCTTCTTAGATGCAAGATTGTCATACTTAGTCTTGGTGACATCTTCAATCCTTTCTTATCCATAACATGATTCTTTAAGTAGAATTTTGCATCGAAAAAATGTGACTCAGCTTCAGAGAATGGCTTGTCATCGGCAACTATCTTTGTTTCCACTCCACCTTCGAGGTATTTAAAACATTGATAGTAAGAGGACGAGATAATTTTGTTCCCGTGCACCCAAGGCCTACTAAGCAATATATTATATGAAGTTTTGGTATCAATCATATGCATCAACGGGTTTGATTGAAAATCATCTATACGAATCCCAAAATTGATACATCCCATGGCCTTCTGGCCCCTTTGGTTGAAGCCTTGGATCATTATATGACTTTCATCCAGTTCGCTAGTAGTGATGCTAAGTTCCTTCATCGTACGGATAGGCAGGATGACTCCAGATCCCTCATCTATCAAGATTATATTGATCATCTTTCCTAGAATTTGACCCACCATGTATAAGGGATGGTTATGTAGGGCCTAACCAAGCAAAAGATCGTTATTTGTTAATGTGATTTTTGTATCACACATATGTGCCTCTTCGCCAAGAGTTTCAACAAGCTTTTCGAAAGGTGAAGGAACCTCCATGGGTAGATTCTCACCCTTTCCCCCTCTTTGTTCGTATTAAAATAAGACACATTAAGGTTGCCTTGGGCAGTCTTTATACGAAACTAACTCGGTAAGAATTCCTCTAAAGTCATCGGATGTTGAGGTTTTTGGTGGTAAAGCTCTGTCACCCTCATCTTCTTTAGGAATTTAACCAATTTCTATTTCCTTAGTTTCTTTTCTATTCTCCTTTTGGTTGGATGCTCGGATGACTCTTTTCACAGATTCATCCTCCTGCATTTGTGCCTCGTCACAAGAGTCCAACCTTCATCATTGCCTTCGTCAACTGAAGACCTATTAGGCTCTAATATTTTCTCATTATGCTCTTCGACACATATTTGTACTGGGTCAAGCGAGCTAAAAGTAATAGAGATATGATGAGAAATGGTCGTCTCATCGTCGAAGAAGATCTTCTTCTCTTTTGCTAGTTGCATGACTTTATCTTTAAAAACAAAGCACTTTTCTAGAGGATGACTTACGAGCCTATGATATTTGAAATAATTAGGGTCATTGGTCCTTATAGATTCATTGGGATGATTCATCTCTAGGAGTTCAATGAGCTTATGCTCAAGGAGTTCTTCGAAAATCTCAGCAACATCTGAATCAAGAAAGGCATATTCCTTTTCTTGCATCTCCTTTAAATTTTTATGATTCGTACGTGCTCCAGAATTCGTCTTCACACTTTGCTTCTTGCTTAACTTTGTGGTGACATTCACAGGAGATACATCAATATTCATGGACTCATTGTTTTCATTTTTGGGGACAAACTTGCCCCATCTTTTAGGTTCCTGCTTATCCTTTCCCCTTCGAGAATTATGAATAGGCGCTGCGCTTTTTCTAATAGAAGATATGCTCAACTCCATACCATGAGAATGGATAGATAGATCTTCAAAGGATTTAGGCTTAATGCCTTGCAAGATATAGAGAAGCTCCCAGTGCATTCCTTGGACACACATCTCTATTGCAGAAACTTTGTTGAGCCTATCTTTGCAGTTTAGGCTAGTATTTCTCCATCGATTGATGAAGTCAATGACTGGTTCATCCTTTTTTTGCTGAGTATTTGTGAGCTCTACCATGCTCACTGTACGCCTTGTGTTATAAAAGAGATTTAGAAACTCATGTTCCAATTACTTTCAGCTATCGATGGAATTAGACTGGTCCATATACCAATCAAACGCATTTCCCTTTAGGGAATGGACAAAATGTTTGACAAGATAGTCACTGTAAGTTCCAACATTGTTACATGTCTCAATAAAGTGTGCGACATGCTGTTTTGGGTTTCCTTTTCCCTCAAATTATTGAAATTTTGGGGGTTGATAGTCGGCAGACATTTTAAGGCTATCAATCCTTGTCGTGTAAGGCTTGGCATAAGCAAGAGAATACTTAGCAACAACATCATACTTATCTTTGAGGGTCCCTTAAATGAATTCCCCCAGTTGCCCAATCGGGATCATTCCTCAGAAGAAACTTGCACCTCTTTAATCTGTGGTATTTGTTTCATAAGATTTTCTGTCTCATGAACCTCTGGAGATTTTCCAGGTGCATGGCTATACTCTCCATCTATCAGACCTTCCACCCTATCCACTATCTTATCAATTCGAGCATATTTATTCTGAACATATTTGGTTAGGCCATCAATTGCCTTTGCTAGATTCGCAAGCTGCTCCTTCATAGACGAGGTATCAGTTACCATCTCTTGCATAATCACTGGAGATGTTGGAGAGTAGCATGGATTATTGGATAAGTTGATCTTTGAAGTGCTCAACTTATATGGTATAGTCGGAGATGATGAGTTGCTTGAACAACCATCGCTTTTCACACCAGAGTATTTGGAACCGGAATGCTCAAGTAGAGCTAGAGTCTTCTTAAGCGATTCCGCAACACTGCTTCCTCCTTCCGAAGCATTTGTATTGGACTTTTCTCCTTTTGGGGTTGAAGATCCAACAACTGGAGTTGGAGCGGACGACACTGGATGTGTTTGTTGTCCTAGCAAACCTGTTTTGCTCCTTGTAACAGCTCCTAAGTTTCCGAAAGTAACACCAAGGATACTTTCTACTTCAGTAGAGAACTTTGAGTCAGCAGCCTTGGAAGCAGTTAATTGAGAGTTGACCTTCTTGGAAGCCATTTCGGTATTGTTGAACTTTGCAGTTGGAAAAGTTGAGATGAGAGGTAGAGATTGTCCCACTGGGCGTGCCAGAATTTGTTGGACAGTAAAATTTTTAAGGCCGGAAATAAATAATCGAAACAAGAAAAATATATTATAACAATAAATTTATTGATTTCAATGCGAGTGTTACAATCTCTATAAATCCTCTGATTCACCTTTTCAAATATAAATTCAAGGGCTTGAAGCTTAATCTTGAATTTGAACTTGATTTGTTAATTTGAGGGTCTTGATCTTGACTTGTGCTTGAATTCAAGGGCTTTTGAGCTTGTTCTTGAATATTGCGGTCTTGATCTTGAATCTTGATGAACTTGATTTGAATGTTTGAGCTTTTTAGAGAAATTGCAGCGTTTGATCCACGAGTTTTCTCTTGCTACTTATTAGAGGTCTGGGGGTCTCTTTTCTGAATTATGAGACCCCTATTTATACTTGTGAAAAAGAAAGAGTCATGATCAATATGAACTTCTTTTGACTAATCATATTTGAGTGATATGATGCCTTTTTATGGGCTTTTATTTCATGGGCCTGCTGTATCATTTTGACATGTGGCATGGTCCTATTGGCTCCTTCACTTGACTTGACATGCCACATCATTTGACACATGACGCTTATTTGAGCCTCTAGAATATGACAATATCTTGGGCTTAGCAGAGTGAGCTCCTCATTTTGTAGCCCAAATCGATGGGATTGCCCAATAAAAATTGGACTTTGATTAAACCCATGTATGTTTGGACTTAAATAATTAGTTCAATTATATTAATCCACAATATTTATTTGCGATTAATATATTTTGAATTTAATATATTCTGAATTTTGTACGAATTTAAATTTAATTAAATTACATCACCCACAAATATAAATGAAGGACATAGAAGAGGTGATGTGACACTTCTCTATGGCCTCGATTCATATTTATTTTTACTCTCATTTTTTTGAATTTTTCTTCATTTTTGCATTGATCAATTTGTTTAATAATTTAAAATTTTTATCTGATTTAATTATATTTCATAGGTTACAAAAAACCTCCATCTATTTGTATTCCCTACTTAAATAACATGATTATTGAACTCCCTTTTTTATGGCTTAACTAATTTATAAATAACAATCATGAAGTGTTGGATGTACATTTATATTCTCCTTGATTCATTTTTTTTTCTACTCTTGATTTTTTCTAATATGAGTCAATAAAAGAAAAGTGCTAAATTTTGGTTTAAGTTAGCTGTAGAGAATTTTCTTCCCTTTTCATTATTGTTTAAGGTAAAATTTTCATTTATAATGTAGTACAATGTTTATGTGTTGAAGAATGTTGGTAAATACGAATTATATATTCATTTAGCATACTACATTTTCTTAATATCTTTCAACTCATTGTAGTTTTCTTTTCAAATTTTTGTCATTTCATTTTTTTTGTTATTGAAATTTTTATTATTGATACGATTGTTCATTTAATTTAAATGTTACTACTAATCTCTTTTTATATAGATTTCTGAAAAAATGAAAAACATGCACAACAAAGAATAACAAATGGTGAGTTTTATAATTTCATTCGAACGTAAATTTAGGTAATGTGTAGTTTCCTTAAAAGCATACTAAAACCACCCTATATCCCTTTTTTTTATAACCTTATTCTTTATCTTACTTTTGATATAGGTAAGTAGATTTTATACTTTTTTTGTTTTCAACTAGATGATTGTTACATAGTGATATTTCTATTTTTGTATTAAAAGTAATGCTAATCTCCAATTTATTAATAGGTGCAAATATGCATATATTCATGTTTACTTCTTATTAATTCTGCAATTTACAACTGATCAGGTGATGTGGTTATAAAAAAATTAATATGACATGTTATAGTAGAAATTTGTTTATTTCTTTCTCCATTTTTAAGTCTTACATTCTTAACGTTCTAGCCACAAACATATTAATGTCTAATTAATTTTGGACGGCCTAAATAACACAAAATCAGTATTCACTTACACCAATTATTTTATTTATTTATGAGAAAATGCACTATTTTTATCTTGAACTATAAACGAAATTACTGAGACACACTCCAACTTAAAGAGGGTCCTATTACCGCTCTGGACTAATTAAAATTATATTTTTGGCAATCTTAAGGCCTACGTGGCACACTGCGTGAATCAACATACAGAAGGTTCACCTAGGCACTTAAGGTTGTCAAAAATACAATTTTAATTAGTCCAGGGGGTAATAGGATCCTCTTTAAGTTGAGGTGTGTCTCAGCAATTTCGTTTATAGTTCAGGGTGAAAATAATGCATTTACTCTTTATTTATTGTATGAAACTTATAGTTTTAAAAGCTCCATTTTCATTTTTATAAAGTGCTACGGAGCTACCATTATAAAAGTAGACTTATTTTAGTTTAAAAGTAGTGACATTCAAAAAGAGCAAAGATAGTATATTTTTATTGACGAGAATCAATATATATATATATATATATATATATATATATATATATATATATATATATATATGAAGAAGAAACTAGGGGTTGCTGATGTGGCATGTCGAAGAATCAAGGATTGCTATTTATCCTTTTTGTGATTTTTTTTGAATTTTTTTCTAATTTTTTCTCATTTATAAATTTATAAAATACTGTCAATCAATGACACTAAATATTTTATAAAATACTAAAGATAATCAAATTTAATTTCTTTCATCGTCAATGCTATTAATTTCATTTCTTAAAACTTTCTGAATTTCTTTTCATTTTAATTATTTTTTTTATTTTAATCCAATATATTAAACATTAATTGCATTGCTGGGAATGTAAAAAAAAACCACCGTTTCAGAAAAATGAAGGTTTAATTGTAATTTCATATTAATCGTAATTAATGTGATTTCATAATTCTACAAATCAAAGAAAATTATTGTGAGGGTGAAGATATTTCAAACTTTTAAAGCCTTTATAATAAAATTTTCTATGTTAAAATTAATCGTCAACATTTGTAATGAAAGACTACTTACTTTTTCAAAAAAAATTCTTTCAATTAACAATATAATTCTCCATTGCCTAACTAGTATAGAATTTGAAAAAATTTTCCACACACCATTAAAAATCAGTATATAGACAAACGTACAATATGCACTCACCATTTCAATTTGCAGGAGACAATAGGAAAAAAAGAATGATCCAAGGGAAAAAGTCATAATAATACAAGATCATTTTATCCACTCAAAGCATAAACATTGCTACTAGCTATCTTGTGCTATTGTAGCGATGTTGAATCAGTACCATATTCGAGATATTCGAGGGTGAATCAAGAAGAAGAAAAGAAGCAGACATCAGAAGTTTGAAGAAATCTACAATAAATTTGACAACTATATTTTTCAACCCAAACTTTCATATGAATGTTGTTATTTTCTTCTTCTTCCATCTCTATATTTATTCATTGAGATGTCAATAAATAAAAAGAAGGGACAAAAAGGGCTTCATATAATATGGCCAAATTAAAGTTCAATTTAAAAATATCGATTTATTTATTTTGTTCTATATTTAGACTTAGTATGTTCCATTTATAGTCTCTCTAAATTTATAGACAATAATGATAAATTATAAATTGTAAGAGATATTAAAAAATAAAAAAAGTGGGGATATTTTTAAAATATTATGAAGAGAAAAATTAGACATTAACTTTTGATTTGAGTGAAAATTTTGGTAATAAAAATTGTAAATAGGAAAGACACATAGTTAGCTTGTGAGGAATAAGGAAAAAGATATAGAATTTAAAAAAAAAGGCATATGAGAAAAGGGATGCAGATTCGAATTTGGTTTTGTTATTTCCTTTCTTGGTTTTCTGTATTTTTCTATTTTGTTTAGTTTTCAATATATTAAATTCATATGAATAAAAAAATCATGACCGAAATTTTTTAAATAGGACTATATTTCCAAAAGAATGTTACTTCATAAAATTGGTTGATACAATGCTAAGTGTGTATCAAGAGATTCCAACCAACACAAGAACAACAAGATGAACAACAAAGTGCTAGTGAATCAAAAAAGGCCACACACGGCTTCACTAGGCTTACAACAATCGTTTGAACTAGAAAAGTGAGTTTAACAACAAGAACAACAAAGACAAATTGCTAGTGAATTAAAAGAGCCCCACACGGCATCACTAGACTTTTATATTCAATAACACAATGTTAATAAGATTTGCAAAGAAAGAGATAGAAACTTGACACACAATATTCATTAATCTAAGAACCCTAACAAGAGAAAGGACCCTAAGACTAATAAATATCAATACCAAGTTCTTACTAACAACAAGTGACAAGCTTGCATTGGTATCACGTCACAAAATGGTAGTTGTCTACCTTAAAACGTATTACACATTGCCTTGTGATCTTTAACTCGTTGCATTCATTCATTCATTGAAATTTGTAAGGACTAGTGTGAGGTGTAGTCGGCAGTTTCAAGAAGTTCACGATTGCAATACTAACCACATTCGCACAACTTCCACTATCTATCACCATAGTGCACACATTTTCCTTCACAAGTCATTTAGTATGGAATAGATTCTCCCGTTGGCTAGGATCATCTATTTCCTTACTAATAATGGCATGCCTCACTACAAAGTTTGGAACCACACACTCTCCTTCTTGCAGATAAGCATCCTCACAATCATCATCATTATCATGTGGATCATTTTCGGTTTCCTCTCCATCTTGAGGCTCAGCCTCATTCTCTTCTTTTTCAAGACCCATTTCCTTACCAAGGGAATACAATCTCCCTTCCCTTAGGATCACATTGCACTGGTTTGGACATTCATTAGCTTTATGTCCCCAACCTTGGCACTTGAAACATTAGAACCCTTTAGGATTAGGATACTTGTGAGCTTCTTTTTTGGGAGGAAATTTGTGGACTGTTTTAGGCTCGGGTAGCCTTGTAGTGGAGGGTTGGTCCCTGTTTTTGGGCCAACCCAAAGATGGTTGAACTATATCTTTTCTCCTCGGCCAAACCGAGGTTGATGGTCCCTTTGCCTTGAACGATGACCTCTCTTTAAGCTCTCTTTCAATCTCTAGAGCCGCTTGGAAAATCCCTTCAACGGTATCAAACTTGTGAAGTGACAAATGAGTGTAGATATCTTTGTTCAACCCATACTTGAACTAAATGATGTCATGGCCAATTTGTTCTCCCCGATGATCAAGCTTCAACATGAGTTGTTGAAACTCGTCATAGTATGCCCTAATACTTCAATTTCTTTGTCGCAAATTGTACAACCTAGCAAGCAACTCATGATGGGAAGATATCGTTGCCTCATTAGGTACCTCAATCAAAACCATGCTGGTGGTTGTCCCTCTACCAACTCGTTGCCGAACCGCTTGACGTATCCCCACCAAGTGTTAGCATAGCCTTCAAAATGAGCTATGGCATAACAAATCTTCTTCTCCTCTAAGATATGATTCACTTGAAACATTTTATCACACACTGACTCCCAAGCAAGATACACCTCGGGGTCACTTTCACCTTTAAATATAGGTAGGCTCAATTTGATGGTATTGATGCTTACGTCTCTCTAGGTGTCAGTTTTTCCTTTCTCCATACCTTTGGTATCTCCTTGGATCCATACGACCCTCTCTTATCTATTCCTCCCTCATATAGGCATCGTCAAAGGCTCCATACCCTTCATAATTCTCTCTACCATGTTCCTCAAGGTGGAAGGGATGGTTTTGGATATTTGGAACTTTTATCGGAGAAATTAAATTTTGTGAAGGTGGTGGTCTTTGGTTTAGTGGATCTTGAAAGGGGGGTTTGGATTTTGTAGAGGCATTTGACGTCAGAGTACCTCTTGCAGAACTTGAGGCATTTGGGAATGGGTTGGTCTATTGTAGTCTCAGTTTAAAGGGTTATAAGTGGTTTGGCTTGCGGCATATAGTGGAGCTAGTGAAGGATTTGGCAATTGTGGCCATGTTTCGGGAGTAACCATGGAGGAGAAATTTCTATCATGTCCATTTGACGAAAAATATCGAGAAGGACGAGAGTTCCTTTGACTCTACACTTTTTCTAACCTCCCACTAGTAGTCATCACTTCTCCCCTTATGGCTCCCACTTCCGTACTCAACCTTTCAAGAGCTCGGGTAGCCTCAAGAGTGACCCTCATATTCTCCATTTCATTAGAATCCACGGTTTGAGATGTGGTTCCCTCCATTATCAGGGTATCACCTACACAAGAAACAAATAAGTTAGTTTAAAATCCATCTCCTCACTCATACTCTCTTGGTTCACTCACACTCACGTTCCACAAGTGTCGTAGATTGGCTAGGAACCTGTGAATCCGTAAGGTATGAGTATTCTCTTGACCGGAATAGATTCTTGTTTAAAACTCAAAGAATTCTCATCGGACTAGAGCCAAGAGTTACAACTTATTCAAATGAAAAAAGCACACAAACAAATGTTGACACGAACACAAGGCTTCAAGGGACTAATTGACAAGAAAGTAGGAATGTACTAGTTTGTTAATTAATTATCAAGTCAATTAGAGGAAACTAGGAATCAATAATTAGAAACTAGAACATCTAAATTTGAGCTTAATTATTATGTGAACAGTAACTTAGGTGATGTGGCAGCATGTCATTGGCCGCGGTACACATAACTAGTTCATCAACTTGAAGTCTTAGTCCCCTTAGATCTTTTGTAATGGATGACTTGTTATTGCGATGGAAAACATAAGGTCTTGTAACCTTTTTCAACCCCCTTTTTCTTCAAACTCAAAAGGTGATGTTTGACCTCACTAGTCCCACAAGAAAAAGGTTCCTTGTTTGAAGAAAAAATGGTTGTCAAGACTTGAAAAGGTGATGTTGGCAAGTCTTCTCGCAAATAATTTTTTTCAATCTTGTATTACAACCTTTTTTTGGGATCTATTTCTCTTTATGGAAGTTAAGAAATAAGATGAGGATAAGTTTAGGATGAACGCAACATCAACACCTTCAAGAACATAACAACAATACACCATAATGGTCACTTCCAACACCCCAACATAAGTCAAAACTCACAGCCACTTCAAGTTTTTAGAACCACAATTCTCTTCCAATTAAGCTCAACTTTAGATTTAGGCACTTTTTGTGTTGATGAGGAAGAAATCAACACAAGAAACAAACTAAAGAAGTAAAATCTTTTGTAGATCTACAACCAATTTTTCGACCAAAATGTTCAAGAACACATTTTTTGGTAAGAGCTTCCCAAGATTGGTTTTGTAAGAATAAAACCTATCCTTAAGCTTTGATACTAAATGATATAATGCTAAGTGTGTATTAAGAGATTCCAACCAACACAAGAACAACAAGATGAACAACGAAGTGCTAGTGAATTGAAAATGGCCACACATGGCTTCACTAGGCTTGCAACACTTGTTTGAACTAGAAAAGTGAGTTTAACAACAAGACCAACAAATACAATATGGCTAGTGAATCGAAATATCCCCACACAGCTTCACTAGACTTTTATATTCAACAACACAATATTAACAAGATTTACAAAGAAAGAGATAGAAACTTGACACACAATATTCATTAATCTAAAAACCCTAACAAGATAAAGAACCCTAAGGCTCCATTTATTTTTTTTAAGATTTAGACGTTTGAATCTGAATGCACATCTGAATGATTAACATGTTGTCTCTAGATCTGAAAACTGAATGATTAAGACTATTTTTTTTCAACATCTGAATGTGTAAAAAAAATTTATTTGTATGCATAATAAAATAAAAAAATATAATTCAAATGAAAAATTAATTATATATTAAAAAATATGTAATTTAATAAAATAAAATTATTAGTGTTTGATTGAGAAAAAATATTTATGTTTGCTAGTGATAGTGGAGATGACTTATAATGGTGGTTGCGGTGACGATGATTGATGTTAATGATTAATAATGTTACTGGTAATAGTTGTGATGATTGGTATTGTGGTGACTATTATGATGGCGGTGATTGATGGTGGTGGTGGTGGTTGTGATGTGACGTAGCTTGATGTTAGTAGTTTAAGGTGTTGATTGTGTTGGCTGAAACATGAATGCATGATAATTGATGATGTGTTGGTGCTAGTTTGAGATGTTATTTGTTGTGATGGTGGAGATGGTTGTTAGTAGAGAAATTGTAGCGATGGTACTGGTTGAAGAGGTAGTAAAAGTGGCGTTACTAGTGACAATATTGGTAGCGGCCAAAGAAAGTATAGAGATTGTGATGTATTAGTGATAGTTAGTGGTGGTGCTAGTTGTGATAGATGAGTTGGTTGGTAGTAGGGATTGACCGGTAGTAGTTGTTGATTGTGGTTTTGTTGACGGCAGTGGTGGCGGTGAATATAATTAGAATAAAAGAGGTAGTAGGTGTAGTAGCGGTTGACAATTGTGGTTGGTAGCAGTATTTTTTATCGATGGTAGTTGTGATGGTGGAGGTGGTTGGTGGTGGTTGACAATGGTGGCGGTGGCAGAGGTGGTTAGTGGTGGTGACTGCTGAATATGAATAGCGTGGTAAATATTATCCAACACCAAAAGATCCCTTAGACCTATTAAGACTTGGTTCTAGATCTGAATGCTTAAGACTTATTCAAACCTATTAAGAGTTAAAACCTTAATAAAAAATAAATTCACTTAATGGTCTGAAGTCCGAACATTCACATTCATACCTCCATTAAGTGAAAATAAATGAGGCCCAAGACTAATAAATATCAATACCAAGTTCTTACTTGGAACAAGCGGAACTCAAAGAACCCCAAGAACCTAGTTTCTAGCCAAGATACAATACTAGTATCACTCTACTAGTGAGAATTCAGTTGTGGTCGCTCCAGATGAGAAAGAGAAGTAAAACATTTACAAGTCTTTTGTTTCTTGAATAATAGGAATGAACTAAATCAAGACTATCCCTATTACATAGCTTATATAGTCACTTAGAAAGAAGGGACAAAGACCAAAATACCCTTGGCATTTAAGTGGGTAGGTTTGGGGTGTCTTGGTGGGCCTCTTCATATTTTATTAAATATAGGCCCTTAGATGGGATCTGTCACACCTCAAATCCTATTGGGGCGGACTGGCACCCGTAACTGAGGAGGCCCGAGAGAACCAGCTCATAACCTTATACTTCCTATGCATACCTCTATGACAACCCAAAATTTGGACAGCATCATGTCGAATATAAAAGGAAATAATCACCTGTATAAGCTCGAGCACACATATATATGTATATACAATACTTGTCTATTTGAGCCATCACGTCTATTAAAAAAACACCACCTTGACTGTACATTATGTCTACAAAGCCTCTAGACAATACACAGAGTTTAACTAAGATTGGGACACACCCCGCCATATAACTAACTTCTATACAATACCAAAAGTGACTGGATATGACACGGAAAGCCCCGAAGCAAATTGGAGCTCACCAAAAGCAGCTGGATATCCTAGCTCCTACTTGTGCGGTGTATGAGCTGAGGTACCTGTGCCTGCAGCATGAAATGCAGGTCCCCCGTGGGGGGCATCAGTATGAAATATGTACTGAGTATGTAAAGCTGTAGATAATCACATATAATATAACAGCTTAATAGAAATTAGAAACAAGTGAATAAAAATAGGAGTGGACCACACTTATTAGAACTTGTTACAACCTGTACATTGTATTTATTCAATCACTTTACCTTCGTTCTTATCATCTTTGTAATCATTACTGTACTGTACTGTGACCATTAGGATGCCTCCAGTACATATCAACTGAGATCGACCCATGATAGTCTTGTGCCCCTGGGATACCACCCATAAACACATAAATAGGAATCGACCCATGATAGTCTTATGCCCCTGAGATACCACCCAATAAGAGAGAACTTCCATCACTTAGTTCAATTAATCTTTGAGATTGTTATTTCGGTCGCCACTGCATTTTTGATACTTTGAAACAATGATACATGAATAAGAGACATATAAATAGACCATCAATGCAATAACAATGAAGTAAGAACTCATTGGCACATCAATGAAGTGTTTTGGAGTCATCAATGCCATAACAATGAAGTAGGAACTTATTGGTATATCAATGAAACGTTTTGGAGTCATTAATAGCACATGGATCTTGTTTGAGTAACCGGATACCTTCTGACATTCATTAGTGCAATAAACATGTAATATTTGGAAGACAAGTAAGTATTGGAATTTCTTGACATCTTGTAGGGTGGAAACAAGTTCATTGGTAACGTAGGACATCATACAAAACCATTATGGATCACATGTTATTGAATAACTTTGGAAACTTTCTTAATAGAACAATTGTTCACTTTCATGCCAAAGATATGGTATAGAGTATGCTTTACATACCTGACTGTCAACCTTCAATACTAGTCCCAAATGGACTTCCCATTTTTTCGGATTACTTATCTACAATGAACATATATAGCAATCTAGTATTAGCAACCAAACATCACATTTCAATTATTTGAATTCACCAAACTAGTGGTTAAGTAGTAAGCCTTAATTACACCATAAAGGGTGTCACTTTAACCCTCTTATACTCCGATTACATTCACATGTCATGCATATTCATACAAGATCCTCCAATACCAAGTTTGGATTCATTTATCCTTCCAACCAGTCCATTAAACTAAATTGAGCCATAGACATAAATAATCATCAATTCAATAGTATATCATCATATCCACCTTCCATAATTCAATTACCATATCCACCTTTCATAACTCAATTACCATATCCACCTTCCACAATTCAATACAACCAAACCATGCAAAATAGTCCATAACCCTATTTCCATCACCTTTCAATAATAACCAATACATATAATCCTCTATCACACATATACATATGGAAAAAAACAAAGGCAAACAATATTCATACCTTAGAATTCACCTCTTGATTATGCAATCCTGTTTGCACAAATAATATATGCTGTTCGAAGCTCTCGAGATGACAAACACAGTTATTGGATTACTTTGGAATTTCTACGGTTGAATCAAAAGTAATTTAAAGGTCAAATTTGGCTAAGGTTTGTTCTTCCTCAATGATTGATGATGAAAATGAGTTTTTGAACTCATATACATGTATATATACACATATTTCCGTCCATAATATAATAGGAAATGACCAAAATGCCTTTAAAATTTAAATAATGTCAAATCTGTCCATGGTGTACTGTTTTGATAAGCTAAAGTAGATCAACCATAACTCTTTGCTCCGATATTGGATTTGGGTGAAATTGGTATTGTTGGAATGATAATTCAAAGGGATTTCATTTCATATAAAGTAGGCCACCCATTTCGTCCTGTACAAGGAGTTATAGTCGTTTGAAGTTGACCCTAAAAATCTGTTTTGATAGGCTGAAGTAAAACGAGTATAACTCCTTACTCAGACGTTGGATTTGGATGAAACTAATTGCATTGGAAATAAGACTCAAAGATATTTATTTTCATAGGTCTCAGCTCTCCCAGGTCATTATATTAAGGGAGTTATGATCGTTCAAAGTTGACCAAAAAATTCGGCTGGCCTCAGTAGTTTGTGTGCAGGAAATTTTCCTGCACATTTACTATTCCCAAATATCCCGGCCACAATTTTATAGTTTCGAACATGCTCGATTATATCCAAAACCTATCCGTTTTTGGAAATCTTTATATCGTTGGAAAACTTATTGAATAACCTTCGCATGGAACTATCGACGGGAAAATTCCGGTATATATAAAATTTAAAAAATTAATTCCTTATAAATAAGACCAATACACGTACTTGAATACGCCAATACACTTACTTGAATATGGGGTGTTACATACTTTCCCCCTTTAGGACATTCGTCCTCGAATGTTAGTGTAGTTATTCAACCGAAACAAGTTAAAGTCCATCATTAATATTCACATCATCACATAAATACTATGCATATATATAAAAAAAACTTACTTGTTAATGTTCTAACTCTGTTTCTTGAACTTCCTCTTCATCTTTGAACAAATGAGGGTACTTAAATTTCATTGCTTCCTCAGCTTCCCATGTAATCTCTTCCCTTTGACGATTTCTCCAACGTACTTTCACAAATGATATCTCTTTATTTCTCATCTTCTTAACTTGATGATATAGAATAGCAATAGGCACTTCCTCATAGGTAAGATCTTCCGCAACTTGCACATCCTCAGTATAAGTGATATGTGATAGATCTCCGATGAACTTTTGAAGCATTGACACATGAAATACCGGATGTACTAATGAGAGCTCTTGGGGTAGCTCTAATTCATATGCAACTTGTCCAAACCTTCGAGTGATCTTATACGGGCCTATATAACGTGGCTCAACTTCCCTTTCTTGCCAAATCTCATTACCCCTTTCATTGGTGCTACCTTCAAAAATACCCAATCACCTATAGAAATCTCTAGCCCTCTCTTTTTACTATCCGCTTATGACTTGTGTCGACTTTGGGCTGTTTTCAGTCATTGATGAATTACTTTAACCTTCTCTATGGCTTGATAAACAAGATCCGATCCGAATAAAAGAGTTTTACCCACTTCGAACCATCCTATTGGTGATCTACACTTCCTTCCATATAAAGATTCATACGGTGCCATTTTGATACTTGAATGATAGTTATTATTGTACGCAAACTCAATAAGAGGTAAATGATCATCCCAGTTGCCCTTAAAATCTATTACATAAGCTCGTAGCATATCTTCAAGTGTTTGGATGGTACATTCTGCTTGTCCATCTGTTTGAGGGTGAAAAGTTGTACTCAACTTCACTTGTATTCCCAAACACCTCTGAAAAGACTTCCAAAATTTTGCGGTAAATTGGGTTCCCCGATATGATATAATAAAAATTGGCACTCCATCTAATAGAACTATCTATTTAATGTACAGCTTCGCACACTCTTCAACTGTGTAAGTGGTCCTAACTAGTAGGAAATGTGCGGATTTGGTAAGCCTATCAACAATCACCCATATAGAATCAAACTTCCGGGATGTACGAGGCAAACCAATAATAAAATCCATGTTGATCATGTCCCACTTCCAGCTTGGAAGATCAATGCATTGCATATAACCTCCGGGTTTTTGGTGCTCAACTTTAACTCTTTGACAATTTAGACATTCAGCTACAAATTCTGCAATGCTCTTATTCATGTCATTCCACCAATACATATCTTTCAAATCTTGATACATTTTGGTTGATCCTGGATGAATGGAATACCTTGAACAATGTGCCTCTATCATAATCTTCTTTCTTAGCCCGTCTACATCTGGCACACACAATCGGTTTTGGTACTGAAGTACTTCTTCTCGTGTAAGCTCAAATACCTTGGTCGCACCACTATGAACGTTCTTCTTAAGCTGTAATAAAATAGGATCTGCATATTGCTTCTCTTTTACTTCAGCTACTAATGAAGATTCCGCAACATTATGTACGATAAGCTCTTTATTCGGAGTTTCAAGAAGGCGAACTCCCAAACTAGCTAACTGGTGAAGATCTTTAATCATACCTTGCCTTTCTATAGGTGCCATCATAGACTTACGACTTAACGCATCAGATACCATTGCCTTCCCTGGATGGTACAAGATACCAACATCGTAGTCCTTTAATAGTTCAAGCCATCTCCGCTGCCTTAAATTTAGATCCTTCTGATTAAAAATATATTTTAAGATCTTATGGTCAGTATATATATCAACATGAACCCTATATAAGTTGTGGCGCCATATCTTTAAAGCAAAAATAACTGTTTCCAGCTCAAGATCGTGTGTAGGATAATTTTTCTCATGTGGCCGCAATTGTCTAGAAGCATAGGCTATTATCTTACCATGCTGCATCGATACACATCCTAAACCAATTTTGGAAGCATCATAATACACTATATACCCTTCGGTGCCTTTTGGAAGTACCAAAACGGGTGTAGAAATCAACTTGTTCTTTAAATCTTGAAAACTCTTCTCACAGGTATCATTCCATTGGAATTTGGATGCTTTATGGGTTAGCTTAGTTAAGGGTGCTGAAATGGAAGAAAAGCCTTCAAAAAATCCTATAATAACCGGCCAACCCGAGAAAACTACGAATCTTCGTAGGCGTTGTGGGCCTTGGCCAGTTTTTCACAGCTTCTATCTTTTGAGCATCAATCTTTATCCCTTAACTAGATACAATGTGACCAAAAAATGCCACCGACTTTAACCAAAACTCACATTTAGAGAACTTTGTATAAAGCTTACAATCACGAAGAGTCTGCAATGCCTGTCGTAAGTGATTGGCATGGTCCTCTTCTAATCTAGAATAAACTAGAATGTCATCTATAAAAACTATCACAAATACATCCAGGAATGGCTTAAACACCCTATTCATCAAATCTATAAAAGATGGGGGTGCATTTGTTAGCCCAAATGACATAACTAGAAACTCATAATGACTATACCGTGTTTGAAAAGCTGTCTTGGCTATATCCTTCTCTTTGACCCTCACTTGGTGGTAACCTGACCTCAAATCAATCTTAGAAAAGCACTTGGCACCCTGTAACTGATCAAATAAATCATCAATTCTTGGGAGAGGATATTTATTCATAATAGTCACCTTATTCAATTGTCGATAATCAATACACTTCCTCAGTGAGCCATCCTTTTTGCGCACAAATAACACTGGTGCTCCCTAGGGGGACATACTATGCCTTATGAATCCCTTCTCCAGCAAATCTTTCAATTGCTCTTTCAATTCTCGTAATTCTTCTAGGGCCATTCTATATGGAGGAATGGATATTGGTTAGGTGCCTGGTATTACATCAATACCAAACTCTACTTCTCGTTCAGGAGGCAAACCTGAAAGATCTTTAGGAAATACATCAGAAAAATCATTTACCACTGGAACAGCATGAAGAGTTGGTGGCTCTGCTTCTGTATCCCTTACTCTAACTAAATGATATAAGTATCCCTTGGAAATCATTCTTCTTGCCTTAAAATAAGAAATAAATCTACCTCTTGGTGCGCTAATTTCACCTTTCCATTCAAGGACTGATTCATTTGGAAAATGGAAATATACCTTTTTCGTGCAACAATCAATTGTGGCATAACAAGATGCCAACCAGTCCATACCCATTATAACATCAAAATCTACCATTTCTAAATCCACAAGATCAGCCATCGTATCATGAACACAAACAGTTACTATGCAGTTTTGGTAAACCCTTCTAGCTACAATAGATTCCCCAACCGGTGTGGACACTTCAAATGGTTTAACTAATAGTTAGGGTATTCTTTCAAACTTTCTAGTAACCAATGGAGTAACATAAGATAATATAGAACCGGAATCAATTAAGGCATATATATCAAATGAAAAGATAGACAACGTACCCATAACCACATCTGGGGAACCTATAAATTTTTTTGATTCGCTAGAGCATACGTACGATTTTGATCCCCGCTAGAACTTGTGGCTCCTCTATCACCTCTAACACGACCCATTGGTTGTGCACCCCTTCCTAAATAAGGCATCAATGATGATGATGCAACAAATGACCCCGTAGGTCATGCCATACCCCATATGCCCCTTCATAGGAATTCTCTCATTATATGCCCCGACATACCGCACCAAAAGAAAACATTGGTCCCCAGCCGACATGCGCCCAAATGATACCTTCTACATTTATTGCATGGCTCTCGAGGAGGTCTCGATTGGCTCATATTCCCTTGCCCTTAGTACCCCATTGTCTGCGAACTCTGACTCTCACTTCTGTGCCCAAATTGATTTTCTCTGGACCCTTGGAACTGTGGTGGGGCACTAGCTGCAGAATAAGAAGATAATGGCCTAGGTGGTCTAGCAGAAAACTGTAGTCTGAACCCTCTTTAGGAAGCCATGAACTGCCCTGTAGATCTGTCCCTCTTGGAATATCCTCTTTTTAATTCCTGTGTTCTTCTTCTCTACCTCTGATCTTCCATTTTCTGTGCAAAATCTTGGATCCTCGCTATGTCCATATCTTTGTTCAAAGAAGCAATAGTACAATCTCTAACCAGATATGGATCTAGCCTATCCACATATTAATGAACTCTGTCATCCATAGTAGCTACAACATTAGAAGCATATCTCGATAAGGAATTAAATCAAATACTGTACTCTCTCACGCTCATATTCCCTTGATGAAGATTTAAAAATTGATCTGCACGGGCTTGACGAATCACGAATGGAAGATAATGATCAAGAAATGTCTTTGAACTCTTTCCAAGTAGCTGGGGGTGCATCAATACCCCTAGATCATTTTCAGTCCTCGTACTAATATATAGCCTTCCTTTTGAATCTATACACCGCTAACTCCACTGTCTCTTTATCCGTTACATGCATAACATCTAAGGCCCTTTGAATTTGATCAATAAAGTCCTGTGGGCCCTCGTTAAGATCTGATCCAGTAAAAGCGGGAGGATCCATCTTAAGAAAATCCTGTGTTCGAAGGCTAGCCGCCCTATCTGTACAACTAGGACCCGTGGTAGGAATGTCTTGCCCTTGAGCTTGCCCAGTAACTATACGAGTCAAAAGTTGTACTGCGTTTCTAAGATCTTGATCAGCAGCATTAATAGGTGGCTTTGGGGATATAGTTCTCCTCCCCCTTATTTCTTCCGGAGTGGAAGAAGTTTCTGATGCATGCTTAGTTGGAGCCTCACTTTGATTAGCTGGTATAGTGGGTGACTTACTAGTCCCCTCTCCGACCGCCATAATAAGAGAAACAAATGGATTCAGTGGTAAACTATGACTTCATATACAATATAGGCTCTATCGCACGATCTAAGACATGAAGAAAAGAAACAATTCCTAAATGTCCATAGCCTTCTGTTTATAGATGCGGTGCATAACACACCGATAAATAAGACTCTACGTAGACACGGCTTTGTAGACTCATTAAGATGAACTTCTCTGATACCACTATTGTCACGTCTCAAATCCTATTGGGGCGGACTAGCACCCGTAATCGAGGAGGCCCGGGAGAACCAGTTCATAACCTTATACTTCCCATGCATACCTCTATGACAATCCAAAATTCGGATAACATTATATATATATATATATATACAATACTTCGTCGTTGGAGCTCGAGCACACATATGTATGTATATACAATACTTGGCCATTGGAGCCATCACGTCTATTAACAAAACACCACCTTGATTGTACATTAGGTCTACAAAGCCTCTAGATAATACACAGAGTTTAACTAAGGTTGGGACACACCCCGCCATATAACTAACTTCTATACAATACCAAAAGTGACTGGATATGACACAGAAAGCCCCGAAGTAAACTGGAGCTCACCAAAAGCAGCTGGATATCCTGGCTCCTACTTATGCGGTGTATTAGCTGAGGTACCTTTGCCTGCAGCATGAAATGCAGGTCCCCTGTGGGGGGCGTCAGTGCAAAATATGTACTGAGTATGTAAAGCTGTAGATAGTCATATATGATATAGGAGATCAATAGAAATAAAAAATAAGTGAATAAATCGTAATAGGAGTGGATCACACTTATTAGAACTTGTGACAACCTGTACATTGTATTTATTCAATCACTTTATCTTCGTTCTTATCATCTTTGTAATCATTACTGTACTGTACTGTGACCATTAGGATGCCTCCAGTACATATCAACTGAGATCGACCCATGATAGTCTTGTGCCCCTGGGATACCACCCATAAACACATAAATAGGAATCGACCCATGATAGGCTTATGCCCTTGAGATACCACCCAATAAGAGAGAACTTCCATCACTTAGTTCAATTAATCTTTGAGATTGTTATTTCGGTCGCCACTGCATTTTTGATACTTTGAAACAATGATACATGAATAAGAGACATATAAATAGATCATCAATGCAATAACAATGAAGTAAGAACTCATTGGCACATCAATGAAGTGTTTTGGAGTCATCAATGCCATAACAATGAAGTAGGAACTTATTGGTATATCAATGAAATATTTTGGAGTCATTAATAGCATATGGATCTTGTTTGAGTAACCGGATACCTTCTGACATTCATTAGTGCAATAAACATGTAAGACTTGGAAGACAAGTAAGTATTGGAATTTCTTGACATCTTGTAGGGTGGAAACAAGTTCATTGGTAACGTAGGACATCATACAAAACCATTATGGATCACATGTTATTGAATAACTTTGGAAACTTTTCTAATAGAACAATTGTTCACTTTCATGCCAAAGATATGGTATAGAGTATGCTTTACATACCTGACTGTCAACCTTCAATACTAGTCCCAAATGGACTTCCCGTCTTTTCGGATTCCTTATCTACAATGGACATATATAGCAATCTAGTATTAGCAACCAAACTTCACAATTCAATTATTTGAATTCACCAAACTAGTGGTTAAGTAGTAAGCCTTAATTACACCATAAAGAGTGTCACTTTAACCCTCTTATACTCTAATTACATTCACATGTCATGCATATTCATACAACATCCTCCAATATCAAGTTTGGATTCATTTATCCTTCCAACCAATCCATTAAGCCAAATTGAGCCATAGACATAAATAATCATCAATTCAATAGTATATTACCATATCCACCTTCCACAGTTCAATACAATCAAACCATGCAAAATAGTCCATAACCCTATTTCCATCACCTTTCAATAACAACCAATACATATAATCCTCTATCACACATATACATATGAAAAATAACAAAGGCAAACAATATTCATACCTTAGAATTTACCTCTTGATTATGCAATCCTGTTTGCACAAATAATAGGTCAAATTTGGCTAGGGTTTGTTTTTCCTCAATGATTGATGATGAAAATGAGTTTTTGAAGTCATGTATATGTATATATACACATATTCCCATCCATAATATAATAGGAAATGACCAAAATACCTTTAAAATTTAAATAATGTCAAATCTGTCCTTTGGTGGATTGTTTTGATAAGCTAAAGTAGATCGACCATAACTCTTTGCTCCGATATCGTATTTGGGTGAAA
Organism: Capsicum baccatum var. pendulum; assembly: GCA_030864225.1. Classification (NCBI taxonomy): domain Eukaryota; kingdom Viridiplantae; phylum Streptophyta; class Magnoliopsida; order Solanales; family Solanaceae; genus Capsicum; species Capsicum baccatum. The sequence continues at coordinate 169,369,739 of CM061560.1, forward strand.
TTGGTATCATTGGAAGGATAATTCAAAGGGCTTTCATTTCATATAAAGTAGGCCACTCAGTTCGTCCTGTACCTGATATCGTATTTGGGTGAAATTGGTATCATTGAAGTAAAACGAGTATAAATCCTTCCTCAGACGTTGGATTTGGATGAAACTAATTTCATTGGAAAGAAGACTCAAATATCTTTCTTTTCATAGGTCGCAACTCTCCCAGTTCATTATATTAAGGGAGTTATGATCGTTCGAAGTTGACCCAAAAATTCGACTGGCCTCAGTAGTTTGTGTGCAGGAAATTTTCCTGCACATTTACTATTCCCAAATATCTCGGCCACCGTTTTATAGTTTCGAACGTGGTCGATTATATCCGAGACCTATCCATTTTTGGAAATCTTTATATCGTTGGAAAGCTTATTCAATAACCTTCGAATAGAACCATCGATGGGCAAATGTCGGTATAAATAAAATAAAAAAATTAATTCCATATAAATAAGACCAATACACGTACTTGAATATGTCAATACACGTACTTGAATACGGGGTGTTACAGGATCACAAGGGCCTCACACATAGCCAAGAATGTGAACAAGGTTTGGAGTTGTTGCAACTCACGTGCTTGGCTTTGTGTGAAAGGTCTCGAGCTAGAAATTCCCGTATCATTGGTAGATTATGTATATAGCATTATGTAACAAAATAAATAAAAGACAAGATTGAATACATAGAAGTAAAAATATTATTAAAGATTAAAATTTGTAAAAGCTATACTAAATAAAGCTGTTAGTACTATGTGTAAATTTACAATAAATTTGATAAGTATATTTTTCAATTCAGACTTTCATATGAATGTTGTTATTTTCTTCTTCTTCAATCTCTACATTTATTCATTGAGATGTCAATAAATTAAAAAAATGGGACAAAAAGGACTTCATATAATATGGAAAAATTAAAGTTCAATTTATAAATAATGATTCATTTATTTGTTCTATATTTAGACTTAGTATGTTTCATTTATAGTCTCATTAAATTCATAGAGAATAATGATATATTATAAATGGTAAAAGATATTAAATAATAAAAAAAGTAGGGATATTTTTAAAATATTATGAAGAGGAAAAGTAGACATTAACTTCTGATTTGAGTGAAAATTTTGATAATAAAGATTGTAAATAGGAAAGACACATAATCAACGTGTGAGGAATAAGGAAAAAGATATAAAAAAAGAAGTCATATAAAAAAAGGGGATACAGATTCGTATTTGGTTGTATTATTTCCTTTCTTGGTTTTCTATATTTTTCCTTCTTTTTTTTAGTTTTTTATATAAAAAATTCTTATGAATAAAAAGAATATTACTGAAAAATTATTAATAGGACTATAATTCCCAAAAAATGTTACTTCATAAAATTGGTGAACTATGTATATAGCATTATGTAACAAAATAAATAAAAAACACGATTGAATACATAAAAGTAAAAATATTATTAAAGATTAAAATTTCTAAAAGTTATACTAAACAAATCTGTTAGGACTATGTGTAGAATTATATATCAAAAATTTGTACATGAAAATATTTATATTATAACTCAGTTTATTTATAGAAATAATTTTGAATTCATATAAATATATGTATAAAATCTCCTATATCTCGAAAAATTTAATGAATAAATTTATTTTGATGTTATGCTGGCTTTATTTTGTAGATTCATTGATGTTTTTAGTTTGTATAAAGTTGGTCTATATAGAAGTGACGTGTGCAGTAGTATCTCTAATAGGCAAAGAAAAAAGGATAAATTTATTTTTATCTTTTTTTTTTTGGATAACTTTGTGTTAGTTCTTTTCATTTTTTTCCCGTTTAGATTCATTTTTTAAACTCATGTGTTTTCTTTTGTTCTCTATTTAATATTGATGTTTGTGTTGAAGTTCTATTAATAAAAAAGTATAACAAGCTTTGCTAAAAAAATAATTTTTTTTGAATAAGTATTTGTATTGAGGTTCAGATTATTCAAATTTAGGTATTGCAGGATTCATTTCTTTAAGTAACAATTCTAACATGATATGTTTTGCTCAAATAATCTATATATAATATAAAGGAAGGTCATAGAGGAGGTGATGTGGCACCTCTCAATGGCCTCCATTCATATTTTTCTTTTTTCTTCTTTTTTTCTAATTTTTCTCAATTATTTTATTTTTAAAAAAGTCATCTCTATAACTCTTACTTTTACATCTTCATAAATTCTAATCTTAATTAATAGTAATAATATTCATAGCTCTCATATCTTTCATGTTCATAACCCCCCTATTATTGCATTAAAAGTTACTCTCAATGGTATGCCAATATAAGAGCCTTAAGAAATCAGAGGGGAGAAATTATCATGATTCAATCTCTTTTAAAAAGCTTCTCGTATGTGTAGTCTATAATTTTAGTATTTCTTTATTGGAGTACTATAAGGCTTTGTTGGAGTAACTTTCTTCTAGGCTATGTTGGAGTAACTTTCTTTTAACTATTTGTAGTTTATAATTAGTAGATTCTTTGTAGTCTTGTATTTTTTCTTGTTCTAATCTTATTCGAATTATTGTTGTAGATACTTTTGTTGTAGGTGATGATGAAGATTAACACAATGAATAATTTTTTTTGTCCTCAACTCATTATGACTACGAGACATACCATATAACGGTAAAGTTTATGAGGTAAGGTAATTAAAAAAAATCTTACTCGAGATACAGTTTAAATTGAAACGTCATTTTAATATTTTTTGATTATTAATTTATAAAATTACAAGTTTCTTGCCAATAAAAAATTTTCTCCCTTTCATGCTACCGATTTTTCTCTTTTGCTCTTAAGACCGGACCAACATACAAATATACAGCCTCCGTTTCAAAAAGAATGACCTACTTTCCTTTTTAGTTCGTTTAAAAAGAATGATTCCTTTCTTTTTTTGACAATACTTTAATTTCAACTTTCCACATGGCATATTTAGGACCACAAGATTAAAGGACACTTTGGTACATTTGGCATAACTTTAATTTAAGGTCACAAGATTCAAAAGTCTTTTTTATTTTCTTAAACTTTGTGACAAGTCAAAGTAGGTCATTCTTTTTTAAACAGAGGGAGTAGTAGATTGTTGAGATGATAATTCTCTAATTATCGCTATTAAAAAAATTTATTTATATTTAAGAGGCATTTCTTCCTTACAATTTGATCTCTGCTGGGATGCCTCCGTAAGCCTTTCTCTTCAAATAACATTTTCTAAAAGTTTTATTTGTTTAGTTAACTATTCTTGTATTTTTTTTATTTTATGTTTTTTATCGATGAAGTTCACTTTTTGTGTGTCAAGATTGTTTTTCTAATTAAAAGCAGGGGAAGGAAGTCAATGTATACACGTGTGTTGCTTAAGGAAGTATGTATTTATCTTTTCACAATCATGTGAATTAACCTAATAAACCTATTGATAAAATAGGAGACTGTAAAATTACTTTATAATTTTGTATTATATTTCATTCATAAGAAAGTGTTTATTGTTATGTAAAAATTCATCAGAAAATGTATTAAAAAGAATAGTTTGGTGCATAAGCTCCCGCTATGTGGGGGGGGGGGGGGGGAGCAAAAGAAAAGGGTGATTTGAGAAAAGATTGGAGCACAAGAGTCTATTATATCTTGTCTTGCTATGTAAAATTAATGCATATAACATTAGTTAGTAATTTTCATATATACTATATTTCAATTCATAAGAAAATGTTTGTTGCTATATAAAATTACTGTCGTCGTCAAGTTTTTTTACATTTATATATATATATATATATATATATATATATATATATATATATATATATATATATATATATATATATATATATATATAAAGTTATTTGCCTCTTTCTATTTGTTTTCTTTCTCAAGAAATAAATCTTAATTCTTCTCTAGACCTTAAAACTTGAATTTGCTGAGTAGAGTTTTTTTTTTATTTGGTACTAACTTTGAAAATGATTGAAACATTTACCAATTTTTTAAGCATATTTAAAAAATTTTAACGACCGCGCGAAGTGCGGATCAATTCACTAGTTTAATTTAAATTTCAATGCTTTAGTATTTTGAAGTAGAAGTAACTAAAGGTTTAACAACTAATTTAAAAGCATGCATATGAAATTTTATAAAGCTCTTAACTTTCACCTTTAATTATTATCTTTATTAGTTTTACTAGATAACAAAGTCGCGCTTCGCGCGGTCATAAATCCTTTTATCTATTTTATTAATATAAAAGAAATAAGAAAAAATTTACATCATCAAAATAAAAAAATATGCACGTGTAATTAAGACGCTCTAATTAATTGATATAAAGGAAATAAAAAAATTACAACACCAAAAATGAAAAATATGTGCATGTAATATCAGAAGCTCATATGAGAAAAAGAATAAATTCTGATATATGAAAAGAAATATTTGTAATGCGACTTGTCTGACTCCCTAGAAAATAAATTCTGATATATGAAAAGAAATATTTGTAATGCGACTTGTCTGACTCCCTAGAACTTTTTAAACCTTAGGCTCTAATATCAAATTTGGCAACACATTTGATTCAATTGATCAAAAGAATATACTCTAAAAAAGATAGTATGTAATTAATGACATTTCAATTTTCTTGTAACTTCATATATGTTAGCGACCAAATATTAAAAAATATTATAAGCAAACAAACATATCATGATATTGTAATAATTGTGCTTGTGCCTATTGAAAGACATCAAGACTCTTGCCAAAGAGGATAAATATAATACCGTATTGCTGAACAACATATGACTTTTCAAAATCAATAAATCTCTTATTAATTTGTGGCATTAAAATAATTAGCAAATAATGAATCGAAAAATGAATAACTTGTGTTTTCCTTACAAAAAGTAATGAATACACTTCTTTTGATACATAAAATTAATGAATACACAAGTCGAGCTCAAATACTACCAGTTTTATATAAAAGATGAATACACTATGTAATCCAAATACTACAAAAACATGAAGAGGTCACAAAAGAATTTTTTTGGAACATATATAGCAACATCCGTACCTCTTTTCATCACAAAAATTGTCATGATGAATACACTTTTTTTGATACATAAAATCAATAAATACATAAGTCGAGCTCAAATACTACCAATTTTATATAGAAAATAAATACACTACATGATCCAAATACTACAAAAACATGAGATGATCACAAAAGAATTTTTTTGAAATATATATAGCAACATTATCTACATCTCTTTTCATCAAAAAAATTACGATAAACAACAAAATGAAAGCCCTTATAATATGTAAAAATTATGTTGGAGAAGAAGTCATGAGTCATTTGAAGAAAAAAAATTTGCCCTTTATATATATTATTCATATGGGCAGATACATTTTCTTTGCCCTTTATTTTTTGCAATTAATGTGAGCTTTAAGGGACCATTAATAGAAAATATCAATGGTATCATAAATTAGTACATGCATGAGTTCTGATATTCACTAAAGAATATGAAAAGTTGGGATAATAAACGTGACTTTATTCTTAACAAATAGTAAGATAAACGATAAAAATTGAAATAAAAATTAAAAAATAATTAAAAAAAAATATAAATGAAGGTCATAGAGAGGTGCCACATCACCTTCTCTATAATCTTCCTTTATATTATATATAGATTCTTAATAATGTTCATAATTTCCAACCAACCTCTCATGTTTATAGCCTCCAAAAATTGATGCATAAGTTTGAGATATTCTACTTCATGAAAAGTATAACACTTTATTATATTTGAAAATTTTAAAATGGAGAAAACGAAAAAAAAAAAGAGGTTAAAGAAAGAGATATTTATGTAATTTTATTAGAATTTATTTAGAGAACAGTATAGTTAGATTTTGGGTATATATATATATATATATATATATATATATATAAAGTGGATCTTCAGCACAGTGATGTGACATGTCTCATAATCAAGGAATCCTATTTATTTATTTTTGAATGTTTGGATATTTTACTCATTTGCTTACATTTTTCTGTCACAATTTTTTTTAAAAATCTAAAACGTCACTATTATTTCTTATACGTTGTGACCTTTTCATTTTACAGTAGCGGTTATTATATTCTTTTCAATTTCTCTATTCCCAGTTTTGTTCTTAATGATACTCATAATTTTCAATGTAACCTTTTATTTTTATAACCTTCAAAATTGATGGATAAGTTTATGATACAACTAATTTAAAAGCATGTATATAAAATTTTATAAAGCTCTTAACTTTCACCTTAATTATTATCTTTATTAGTTTTATTCTTAATGATGTTCATAATTGTCAATCTAACCCCTCATGTTTATAACGTCCAAAAATTGATGTATAAATTTGAGATATTCTACTTCATGAAAAGTATAACACTTTATTATATTTGAAAATTTTAAAATGGAGAAAATGAAAACAAAATAAGGTTAAAGAAAGAGATATTTCATGTAATTTTATTAGAATTTATTCATAGAACAATATAGTTAGATTTTGGGTGTATATATAGATATATATTAAAAGTGGATCTTCAGTCCTGTGATGTGACATGTCTCATAATCAAGGAACCCTATTTTTTTTTCCTGAAGTTTGGATATTTTACTCATTTTCTTACATTTTTCTGTCACAGTTTTTTTTTTTTTGAAAAAAAAAAAATCTAAAACGTCACTATTATTTCTTATACGTTGTGACATTTCCATTTTACAGTAGCGGTTACTGTATTCTTTTCAATTTCTCTATTCGTAGTTTTGTTCTTAATGATACTCATAATTTTCAATGCAACCTTTTATTTTTATAACCTCCAAAATTGATGTATAAATTTATGATACTTCTCTCTATAAATAATTGAAAACCTTTCACTAATGCTCTTAACTTTCACCTTTAATTATCTCCATTAGTTTTGTTCTTAATGATATTCATAATTACCGATGTAACCTTTCATATTTATAACCTCCAAAATTTAATGTATAAGTTTATGATACTTCTCTCTAATTGATAATCTTTCAATAAACATCTTTTAACTTTCACCTTTAATTATTTTTATAAGTTTGGTTCTTAATAATAATCATAATTGACAATATAATCTTTCATGTTTATGATCTTGAAAAATTAATGTATAAGTTTATGATACCTCTCTCTATAATTTTCAACCTTTCACTAATCAAGATGGTTAGATTTGAAGCTATAAGTTCATTCACCTATTTAGTTTTTGAAATATTATATACTATGAAAAATCTATAATATAAATAATTATAAAATGGGACATTTCACCCTACAATTAATAGTATACATTAAATATGAACAATTATAATTCCGACATCCATTCCCATGGCCTATGAATATCATTAATATGGGTATAGGATAAAATAGTAAATCTCATCATTCAATTTATGATTTCTTAATTACCGTATAAAATGAAATGCGGGGGAGTAGAAATATCAATTTCTCGTAGTAAATGATATTTATAATTATTAATGGTAAATAATTCCTATAGAAATAAATAATTACTATTATTGTGAAAGAGGAAAAGTTAATTAGGTATATTAAAGACTTTGGGATATTTATAATAAGATGATGTATAATCTCACTTTCATTTTTTTCTATGTAATATATAATGTGATAATTAATTAATTTGAATAGTTATGTGCAAATTATTGATGTTTTTCTTTTGATTACTTTAGATTTTATGAAATAAACATATTTTGGCTAAATCGAATACACGTTAGGACACAATAATAACAAAGAGGACTTAATTATCAACAAATTTACAATATTTAAACACTGAAAAAGTTCACATTATACCCTAGAAATGGAAAAATTATATTTTTGTATATTAATATGATATAACATGTGTTTGGTATCATTGTATACAATCAAAACATTTCATGATTGAGTTTCACATAAGATTCTTTATTTATTTTTAATATATGAAATAAATTAATTTATATATTTAATAACGTATTTCATGATCGCGCGAAGCACGACTAAGTTTTCTAGTATATAAATACTAGTTTAATGTACTTGCTTTGCACGTATATATACTGTCAATAGTAATAAATATATATAAAAAAATAAATTGTTATGTGCATATTATATTATTAAGTATAAAATTTTTAAAATATAACACAAAATATAAGACGATAAAAAAATTATTACCTCTTTGCTAACCAATATAACAATTTTTTGAGTAACTTTATTTTGCTAACAACCTTTATGCTATTTAATTATTTTTTCGTTCCTAAATACTTATCATTAGTATTAAATATGTTGAACATAATATTACTGATATAGATTTTTTGAGTCCAAAATTCATATCCTAAACACCAATAACTGTTGTTTTTCAACGTTTTCGGGTAGAAGAATCTGTATATATATGCAACAATAACTTCAACACAAGTTCAAGTCTAAGACAAGAACACTTATGAAGTTCTTTAACACCTTCAACACTTGATTATAAATAATCTATCCAAGAAGTATGTTAAATTTTAGAAATGAGATGAAACAGAATTTTTAAGGCCAAGTCCCCCGACTTCACGGAGTTTCCTTAAGGAATTATTTCCCTCACTGTACCCGAGGTTATGAAATCTTTCTCCCAGGATAAAATGGCCAAACAAACCAACTGTAGCGTTACCTCAAACAATTGGAATCTCTTCAAACCCACTCAACGATTTGATTGATCACACGGAATATTTTGAAGACAAGAAGAGTTTGTGTTTCAGAAAATTTTTTGTACCAAAACCTGTGAAAAAATGCAGGTTTATATAGCCATCAAGTGCCCTTTTTAAAAGGTGGCAATAGTTCATCCGAAAAGGTGTATCATTTGGAAGAGTCATGTCTGTTCATTTGAAATATTGTGTCTTTTTCTGAACAGTCACTCCTTTTCCAAAACAATATGTCTTTCTCTCAAAGGTTGTGTCCCTCCTTTTTTCATTCACACCTATTAAACCCAAAACCCCCCACATGAATGGAGAATGGATATTCTTTATAAAACTTTACGGATAAGTATGTGATCATCAAGCAAAGACTGATTGCATATGGATAAGTAGGTTTCCCTTTGAACTTTCCGTAGTGAACATGCATCGAATACACTCGGTCAATCTGTAGATTTGATATCTTTAAACCGGCTAGCTTTAATGTACACCTAGACAACACATGTCACATAACCAGCATTTTACCATTTATGGTTCTCACAATTTTATTCTTTTCAGCCATGAATACGTCTCGGTTTCATAAGAGCTTAGAGAATAGACCTTTACTAACATTCTCTTTAAAGAGGCTTCGACTTTGCCCTCACATAGGTGATTTCCAAACGTTCGATCCTATAGATTAAACTATTTGGTCAAATCTTCCAAAGTTAGATAATCATTAAAAGACTTTACACTATAAGTCTTATCCTTGTTTACTAAACATTGTCTACATCATGAGAATGGATTGGGTATTTGATAATGTTTAACCTGTCAGACACAACTTTGTTTGATCTCCTTGAACCTAGCTCTTGGGATCTCCAGTCTTCTAGGTAGATTTACCGCCATGCTGACTTGTCTTAGGCCTTAAACCCATTCCCTTGGATGTTCTCTCAACTCCTTCTCCAGATAGGCCTTTTGTAAGTGGATCCGATATATTATCCTTTGACTTTACATAGTCAATAGTGATAATTCCACTAGAGAGAAGTTCTCGAACGGTATTATGTCTCTGTCTTATGTGACGAGATTTACCGTTGTACATCATGCTCCCTGCCCTATCTATCGCCGCTTGGCTATCGCAGTGTATACATACTGGTGTTATTGGTTTGGGCCAATAAGGAGTATCTTTCAAGAAATTTCGAAGACATTCTGCTTCGTTACCGGCTTTATCCAATGCTATAAATTCAGATTTCATTGTAGAGGGAGCAATACAAGTCTGTTTGGATGATTTCCAAGAGACTACTCCTCCACCGATAGTAAATATATATCCACTCGTGAATTTTACTTTGTTCGATCTGGTGATCCAATTTGGATCACTATATCCTTCAAGTATCGTGGGATATTTATTATAATGCAAAACGTAGTCTTGAATGTATTTGAGATACCTCAAAACTCTTTCCATTGCCAACCAATGAGTTTTGTTGGGGTTACTCGTGTACCGACTTAACTTACTAATAGCACATGCTATGTCTGGTCTTGTACAATTCATTATATACATTAGACATCCCAAAACTCTTGCGTACTCCAATTGTGAGTCACTTTCACCTTCATTCTTTCGAAGTGCAAAGCTCACATCCAATGGATTCTTGGCAATACCAAATTCCATATACTTGAATTTTTCAAGTATCTTTTCGATGTAATGAGATTGTGACAATGCCAACCCTTGTGTAGTTCTATGGATTCTTATCCCTAAGATCACATCTGCAACTCCAAGGTTTTTCATATCAAACTTGCTCTCGAGCATTCGTTTCATTGCATTTATGTCTGAAATGTCTCTACTGATGGTCAACATATCATCCACATATAAACACACAATGACTTGATGATTTAGAGTGTCTTTAATAAAAACACATTTATCACATTCGTTAATTTTAAATTCGTTTGCTAACATGGTTTGGTCAAACTTTGCATGCCATTGCTTAGGTGCTTATTTCAGTCCATAAAGTGACTTAACAAGTTTACACACCTTATTTTCTTTTCTTGGAACCACAAAACCCTCAGACTGTTCCATGTAAATTTCTTTCTCCAATTCTCCATTTATGAATACAGTTTTCACATCCATTTGATGAATTTCAAGACCATATACCACCGTCAAGGCAATTAACATTCCAATCAATGTTATCCTCGTTACCGGCGAGTATGTATCAAAGTAATCAAGGTTTTTTTTTTGTTTGAAGTCATTTACTACAAGTCTTTCCTTGTATTTGTCAATAGTACCATCCATTTTCATTTTTCTTTTAAAGATCCATTTAGATACTAAAGGTTTGTTTCCTGGAGGAATATCAACTAACTCCTACGTATGGTTGCTTACGATTGAATCAATCTCACTATCGAATGCCTCTTTTCAAAAGGATGAGTCTGAAGACGTCATCACTTCCTTTAATGTTTGAGGCTTATTTTCTAAGAGAAATGTTACAAAATTCGATTCAAACGAAGTTGACGTTATTTGACGTGTACTACGTCTTGGATTCTCATCATTATATACATTCTCACTTGGTTCATCTCACGGTTGTTTAGACCCTCCACTAGACTGTTCATGTCTAGTTTTTATACGGATAAATGTTTTCAAAGAATTCAGCGTTAACTGATTCAATTATCGTATTTTTATTAATATCCAGATGTTCGGATTTATGAACTAAAAACCGACATGCTTTACTACTTTTAGCATATCTCATGAACATGCAATCCACCGTCTTAGGTCCTATCTTAACCCTTTTAGGCATAAAAACTTGAACCTTTGCTAGACACCCCCACACTTTCAAATATTTCAAGTTGGGTTTCCTTCCTTTCCATTTTTCATAAGAAATTGATTGTGTCTTACTATGGGGAACTCTATTGAGTATTCGGTTGGCTGTAAGGATAGCCTCCCCCCACAAGTTTTGTGGTAAATCTAAATTTATAAGTAAGGGATTCATTATTTCCTTCAAAGTTTGGTTTTTTCTTTCCGCAATTACATTAGATTGAGGTGAATACGGGGCCGTAGTTTGGCGAAGAAAGATTCATATTCTCTGCCCCTATCGCTTCTTATCATTTTTATCTTTTTCTCTAACTGATTTTCAACTTTAGTTTTATATTGCCCAAATGCATCTATGGCTTCATCTTTAGTGTTTAGCAAATAGACATAAAAATATCTAGTGCAATTATCAATAAAAGTTATGAAATATTTTTTCCCACTACGTGATGGTATTGACTTCATATTACAAATGTCTATGTGGATTAAGTCTAAGGGATTCGAATTCCTTTCAACGGGCTTATACGGATGCTTAGCATACTTTGATTCCACACAAGTTTGACACTTTGATTTATTGCACTCAAAGTTTGGTAAAACTTCTAAGTTAATCAGTTTTCGTAACGTTTTGTAGTTAACATGGCCTAATCGTTCATGCCACAAATTGGGAGACTCAAATAAGTAAGAAGAATTTGAACTTTTATTGATTTCAACATTCATTTTGAATATGCCCTCATTGAGGTAGCCTTTTCCTACATACACTTCTTCTTTACTTAGTACAATTTTTCTAGAAACAAATATACATTTGAATCCATTCTTGTCTAGAAGTGAAACTGAAATCAAGTTCTTCCGTAACTCCAGAACATACAAGACATTGTTAAGTATCAACACTTTACCAGAAGTCATCTTCAAGCACACTTTTCCTGTTCCTTCCACTTTTGCAGCAGAGTTTATCATGTAGATATTTTCTTCTACTTGAGCCAGAGCGAACGTCATAAACAACTCCTTGTTAGCAGAAACATGGCGGGTGGCACCTGAATCCATCCATCATTCGCGAGGATTTCCCACCAAGTTGCATTCGAAAAGCATAACACACAAATCATCCATTTCTTTCTTAGACTCAGCCAGATTTGCTTGGTTGTTCTTCTTTCCTTTCTTCGGGGCATGACAATCCGTAGACTTGTGGCCAATCTTGCCACAGTTGAAGCACTTTTCCTTGAATTTCTTCTTGGGTTGATTACTTTCATTTTCAGCTTTCTTTCATTTTTTTAGAGTTGTTTTGGTCATCTTCTACAATGTTTGCTCCACTCATTGCAGAATTACCTCTTGACTTTCTTTCCGTAACCTTATTATCTTCTTTAATGTGTAGTCGTACAATCAAATCTTCGACTGACATCTTCTTAAGTTTGTGTGTCAATAGTTTTTGAAGTCTTTCCACATAGGTGGTAGCTTCTCTATTATTGCTGCTACTTGAAATGCTTCATTCACAATTAAACCTACAATAAAGTTCATGTGAATACTAAGAACAGTTTTACATTGTTCAACGACGGTATTTGTTAAAATCATACCTTCCGCTAGGAGATCATGGATGATCACTTGCAGTTCCTGCACTTGGGAAACAACAGACTTGTTGTCTATCATTTTGTACTCCAGGAATCTTGCAACAAATAACTTTTTAGTTCTGGCATCCTCCATCTTATGCTTCTATTTTAGCGCTCCCCATAACTCTTTTGCAGTCTTGGTTCCGCTATACACATTGTAAAGTTTGTCTTGGAGATCACTCAAGATATAATTCCTGCAAAGGAAATCTGAGTGTCTCTAAGCCTCCACAATCATAAAGCATTCTTTTTCAAAGGTTCCCTTGGTCACCTCCAGAGCTTCCTCAACCGTGAACCTTTAAAGACACAAAGTTGTGAGGTAGAAGAACATTTTATGTTGCCATCTCTTAAAGTCAATACCCGTGAACTTTTTGGGTTTCTCCGCCGGTGCCATAGCTTGCAGAGCATTAGTACGACTCGTTGTGGCAATACTAGTTGCCGCCATAGTCATTCCAGCATCATGCATTTGATTATCAGTCATAATTTTCCTGTCACAAAAAGACAGAACCTTTAGTATGTAAAAATACCACTAATAAAGTTGCAGCAACTTTAAACACCTCTTGTTTCTAGTTTAACGATGAAGTTTTTATGACTTTCAATTGTCAACCGAGTGATCTTTAACATGTGATGAAGATTTTATGCCTTCAAATCATTAGTTAAGTTCAAACGGAGTAGAAAGCTAAAAACTTTAATCTCCATAAATCAAGCAATACAGATTTTAAAATAAAAAACCTTAGTGAAAAAAAAAATTCACCAAATAAGCAAAAAAAATATTTTTTTTCAAAAATTATTCCTTAAGATTATTGTTTTTCAATGTTTATGGGTACAAGAATCTATATATATATGCAACAATAACTTCAACACAAGTTCAAGTCTAAGACAAGAATGCTTATGAAGTTCTTCAACACCTTCAACTCAAGATTACGAATAATCTATCCAATAAGTATGTTAAGTTTCAGAAATGAGATGAAACAAAATATTTAAGGCCAAGTCTCCCAACTTCATGGAGTGTCCTTAAGAAATAATTTCTCTCACTGTACCCGAGATTATGAAATCTTCCTCCCAGGATAAAATGGCCAAACAAACCAACTGTAGCGGTACCTCAAACAATCGGAATCTCTTCGAACTCACTCAACGATTTGATTGATCACATGGAATGTTTTTGAAGATAAGAAGAGTTTGTGTTTCAGAAAATTTCTCGTACCAAAACCTGTAGAAAAATACAGGTTTATATAGTCATCAAGTGCCCTTTCCAAAAGGTGGCAATGGTTCATCCAAAAAGATGTATCCTTTGAAAGAGTCATGTCTGTTTATTTGAAACATTGTGTCTTTTTCTGAAACAATATGTCTTTTCCTCAAAGGTTGTGTCCCTCCATTTTCTATTCACACCTATTGAACCCAATAATAGCAACATATCCAAAGTAATCCCACAAAGTAGTGTTTGGAAATGATAAACCTTACCATTACTTCAAACATTAAGAGGTCATTTTCTATAGAACTTTGACTCAAATTAAGTCATTTCATTCTTTTTTCAACGTTCACAATGTTAAGACTATATTTAAATACAAGGCTACAAACCAGTATATATATAACCAAACTTTCTCTCTTATGATGGAGATAACCAAATGAATGTTTCTTTTAAGTCATTTATTAATTTCATATGTTTTTATTGAGTAGATAGATATTTATAAAATTATTATACAATGTGATGCACCAGTATAAACTCGACCAAACAAAGAAAACATTGAAAACACTAATTGACCATCCATATGTACCTATCCTGAAAAAAGAAATTGACCAATATGTTTATCGTCGACTGGCATATATATATTTTCTTAATTCAACGAACTTCATTTAAGTTATGTTCTACACACAGTCTATAGACCCAATGACCCCATCAAAATTCAAAGAATAAGCTATCCAAAGAAACAAATCAACCTTACGGTACATTGCAATATTATATCGATAACTTTTAACTTTCTTTTTTCATGAGAAAGTAAAACTGAGTTGTAATATAAGCAACATTACTTCCTGCTTGTCTCTTAGCATCATTATAAAAAATGACTCATATTGCTTTCTTTTACAAACTTTAGATTTTACATATAACAAATACACTTGGTCAACTTTTATACTTAATTAATTTAACCTAATTAATAAATTATACTTCTTACTTAGGATCATAAATATCTTAGCTTCTATATCATAATCTACAAATGAATGCCAACTGCAAAAAATAAAAATTGAACCATCAAAATTTCTCAAATTATCTATAAGATGAGAAAAAAGAGCATATGGTCATTAGTATTCTATTAGTATATATAATACTTGCTCCATCCATAAATTTATATGTACAGTTCAAATTTTAAGAGTCAAGTTTTTTTATGTTGACCATGAATTCAGACATTTCAAAGAATGTGGTATTTGACCAATTTTTTGAAATAAAATAAATGCGTATGGATGACAAATACTTATTGCCTAGGTTCATTGTGGTTGTATCTATTAACATAATGTCAAGAAATGTTTCACTATAATGTAGATATATAATTGTAAGAACATCAATAACAACAAACTATAAAGGCCAAAATTAATTGAAAACTGTATATAATTTCCCCAAGTTGATGATCAGTACCTTGAAATAAAATCTTATTGTGTAGTGGATAGATTGAATTTAAGCTTACTCTAAGATCGATTAGTCTGAATGCACGAAAACCTACATTAAGTTAAAGAGAAAATCATATGAACAATAAATTAATATAACATTACCTTTCTATAAATTTGTATATCTTGATGCTTTAGATCTCTTGATTATCAATCCTTAATGTATGAAGACTATCTAAAGCAAGTAACAAATAGGTCATGTTACAAAAGATATGTCGCTCCATCTGCTAGAAAAAAATTTAACTTGAAGACCTGTAAAAAGTTTCAACTTGCTTGCCGTTCTTCTAGTGTAGATTTTTTTCTCTCTCTTGAAAACTTTTTCTTTTTTAATTATAATATAAAAGAATATAAAAATTTCATACATATACTATTTAAGAGTTAGGTTTTATAATAAAAACTAATACATTAATGTTTTGTAATATAGACTCTTAAATAGTATATGTATGTAGTTTGCTCAGAAAGAAGAGTCTAAAAAATATATAAAAGTAATCCAGTTATAAAATAAGAATCCTACAAATTATATAAGAGTAATACCGATAGAACATACACTAGTCAACCTGTCGGAGAAAATATTATACATCACCACAAAAATAATAAGAAAAAAGTTATAAATAGATATTCAGAATCAAGGGTATGTAAAATAACTAAATCATATTTCAACTTAGCAATTTTCGATAAAGATTTAAATTCACACACATAGTTTATCTAGGATTCATATGTACTTCTATTTGGTGAATCCAAATAGATGCAACAATCTTTCTTAAGCTCCTCTCTAGAATATGTGCAGGAATGTAAGCACCCCTTGATCCTTCAAATATCTATTTTAACAATGAATTTAACAATATTTAACGATATGATACAACAAAATTTAAGTAACAATAAAAATAAATATTATATTTTAATCATAAACAAAAATACATAATACAATATAAAACAGTATGATAAATATCTACTCCAAGCTACCACAATCATATGAAAAATAATATAATTTTTTTTAAAAAAAATAACACCGACCAACAATTTTGATCACAAATTAATGCCCCCTCAACAAAATATATGTAGAAATATAAGCACCCCCTGATCCTTCAGAATATCTATTTTAATGATGGATTAATGATGTCGTTAAATATCGATGGATTTAACAATACAATACAATAAAATTTAAGTAACAATTAAAACAAACTGTTATGAAATATAAAGCAAATAAGAATAAGAATAGAAAGAAAAGAGAGAAGAATTCTTTATTTCTCATGAGGAATTCTTGAAGAGTAAATTACAATGAAGGAAAATCTTTTTATTATAGGGGAAAACTAACCATGGAGTTTCTAACTTTTCCATAAATACACATTCACTATATATGATAAAGTACACTATATATAGTAATATATTTATAACACTCCCCCTTGAATGTCTAATTGATAGATAATGTGCCTCGTTAAAATCTTACTAGAAAAAATCTAGTGGAAAAAAATCTAGTGAAGGAAAAAGAGTACAAATCTTTAACAATACGCATATAGGTTGCCTCATTAAAAATCTTACAAGAAAAATTCAGTGGGACGAAACCTCGTAAGAAAAAAAGAGTACAACGCATATTAACTCCCCCTAATGAGCACATCCTTGAACCTTTGCATCCCGATTTGTGTATCATTTTCTTGAAAGTTGCAATTGGAGGAGACTTGGTGAATAAATCAGCCACATTGTCACTTGAACGAATCTGTTACACGTTAATATCACCATTCTTTTGTAACTCGTGTGTATAGAAAAGTTTTGGTGAAATGTGCTTCGTTCTATCTCATTGAGTCCCCCCTTAAGTTGTGTTATGTATGTTGCAGCATCCTCATAAAAAAATTATGGGTACATTATCACATTTTTTACGAATAAGATGTATCATGGACCTCAACCATACATACCCTTGACTTGCTTCATGAATAGCTATTATCGCAGCATGGTTCGATGGAGTGGCTACGATAGACTTCTTTGTATATCTTCAAGATATGACAGTACCCCCACATATGAACACATAACTTATTTGAGACCGAGCTTTATACGAGTCAGATAAGTACCCAACATTATCATAACTAACAAGATCAGGACTACAATCTTTAGAATAAAATAAGCCCATATATTTGATCTCATTTCGATGTCTCCTAGTAGGAGCAAAATTATACCTTGTAAACAAATTGATCGAAAGGTTATATCGGATTCTATAGTATTTACATGATACATTAGTACACCAATTGCACTAAGATATATAACCAATCCAATTCGGTATATTTCTCATTCTAGCAAATAATCTATTGCTTTTGAAAACTCTCCAAGAGTTTCAATATTTTTCAAGTAAACTTATGCAATATAAGAATTATAAATAAGTTTTGTAGAAAATTTTATATGCTTCAATCTTTTGAATCCTTAAAAAGTTTTCATATAAATTTTGTCAAGTGAAAATATTCAACATTTCATGTGTGACATCTTCAAGTTTCTGGACGGCAAATTAAATAAGTTTTATGCTTACCAAGATGCATCATTTCATGTCACTTGATAAATGTTTCTACGTCGGCATGCTTAAATAAACGTAGAATTTAGATCCTCATAATCTTACAATATTGTGTCAATATTTTATCAAAGATAACATTGATGATATATCATTTTGTATTGGTTCATCATGCAATATAATATTTTAAGATCTCATCACTTCTTTATTTTCAGGTACCTGGACCTCTTATAAGGTTTTATGAAGTACTATGTCGTAGACTCTTCAAGAGCACATTTCCTTCTTATTACGATTATTTGATCCTTACCCTTTTTAAGGATTATTTCATTTGGAACCAATTGGTCTACCATGCTTCACGCATGCATAGACTTTGTTCTTTAGAGACACAGAATAGGAGCACTTGCAGCTTAAATATGATATGTTTTTCGCATTTGACTTGAATTATCTTTTGAATGAGAATCTGATGATAATTCCTAACATATTTCATATCTGCTTATAACTACCCCTTATGTTAGGAAAACTAACATACATCCTTCATCTTCTTTGAGGAATCCAGCTTTGTGCATCATGATATATTCATTAATCATACTCCGCACATCAAAATTATTAGATGGACAACGTGTGATTTCTGACTCAGAACCAACTTTGAGGAGAGTTAATCATAATTTATTGGTTTGATGCATACAAGTATTTTTATATATAATATATCATATTTCAAACCTACACATGAAGCTTTGTTCTTATTAGTAATGGTTCAGCTATTTATCAAAGACATTCAATGTCAAACCATCATCACCAAGATGAATTGTCTTGATTACACAATCTGAAAATTATGCTTTTATCTCAATTTTATTGAGCAAACAATTTTATTAATGTCAAATTGCAGGTTGACAATAAATATACATGTGATCATCTTATTGATGCATCTTTTCAAAACATATCACATGATAGGTGAACGGGCCCTTATTCACCTTTTATACTTTTTAGATTTTAAGGGATCCAATCCCAAAATTAGTTGATCCAATCAACTTATCATGAGAACAAGCAACATTAAAAGTAATAAATAATTTTTTTAATTCTTCAATAGATGTTCAATATTGAGTATGCATATCTTTGAGATGTCGCAATCGTTCATGTCAATTTATGAACTTGTATTCTAACAAACTCCAAGTTTACCATGACGTGTACCTTTTACTTTAGTAAATTTTAGATTTACTATTACATGAATAAATTTCAGATCAATTACTTTAGCAGTAGATTTCAAAATAACTCTTCTTAATTATTCAGCCTCTTTTGGCGGTGAGTTGTGAAACCATCACAACCGAGGACACGTTTGCATTAATAAGCTTCTCATTCCCCAGAAATAAAATATAATGGTGTCTTAAGCCTATCAAATTATGATAGCTTATAGCTTCTTTTAAGATAGTGCTAATCCAGGAGAAAATCGAGGCATACATATTGTTGTAGAGAAATTTACTCTAACATATCTAATAATCATAATAAGCGTGTAAAAATACCATCTCTTTTGATGATGATTACTATATTGTCTTCCAACGCTTATATTCGTGTATTCAATCACTTGTCTTCTTTCAGACATATTATACACTGCTATCACATTCCTTTCAAGAATGGAGCAAGTTGTCAACTTTCAGATTTATCATATATTGCTACCATGTTCATTTCATGGAATAGAGCATATCAATGAGATGTTTCATGACTTCATCAAACACTTATTGTTTTGCCTTAGCCATCATAATATCATCAATATGGTGCATTGAAATTCAAACTCAACGTCTTATCCATATAAAAACATTTTAGGCTATAACTCGATGGGACTTGAACCCAACATCTTATCATCATGGTGCATTAAAACTTTTAACCCAATGTCTTATCCTCTTAATGAGATGAGACTTAAATTCATCATCATATCTTTTAACAATATTGCTCTTCATGAACAAATTTAAAGCATAAGTGGTTCCAAACCAATTATTATTTTCTCAAATCCAGCAATAATTATATCATTAGTAGCAAAAGACAAATAACATAAGAAATCACTGGCCTTGAAATTACCATTAGATTTATAATCTCACCTTATTTTGGTGGAGTCTCGTGCTAATATGACAAAATAGACATTCACTATATATGATAATATATTTATAACACAAACATTATATTTTAACCATAATATAAAACAATGCAATACATATCTACTCCAAGCCACCACAATAATACAAAAAAATAATATTAAAATTTTTAAAAATGTAACATCAATCAACAATTTTGATAAAAAAGAATTAGCAATTGATCGTATTTATGCACCAAAAATAACGGTTAGCATTTAATTGAAACTCTTTCGTATTCCTTCTCCCAAAGAAATCATATTAGGCAAAAAAAAAAAAAAAGAGTACGATGACTCTGCTTTGAAAAAAAAAAAGAGTACGATTTCTATTTGTATTCCTTTTATAAAAATAATTTTTTTTTAATCAAAATTTTCTTTTTAAATTGTCCTTACCTAAATATTTATTTTTAGGAAAAAAAAAAAGAGTATTCTATTCAAATTTTACCTTGCATAAATAAAGATTTTAAATAAACTTTTGTCCATATATTTTAGGAATTCTTAAAATATTATAATAATATTTAAAATAATAAATAGTGATATAATAATTGAAGGAAATAAGTGAAAAGACAATATGATCTATTGTGGAGATTTTTAATGAATGACAAAAGTTCAAATCACTTTTTTAATAGTCTTCACACTTTTAATATATTACTAGTTTAGCCGCACGTGTCTCGCACGTGTAAAAACGTTGATTATTTAAAATTAAATAATTTTATCTATTGTAGAAATTTTTAATGAAGTGTAAAAGTTTAAATCACTTCTCAATGATTCTTCACACTTTAATAAAATAATGTAAACATAAACATATTTTTTAGTGTAAGCACATATATATTTTACATCATCACTTTTACGTTTTGATTACATTCTTATTATGCGCTTAAAACTTTTAAAAATTTGGAACTTGTTAGTTTTTTCTTATTTTGACGCTTTTACATTTATTTCTAGATTTTTGAAAAAAATTTAAATTAAATTTAGTTGATTTAGAATTTTAAAATTAATGAAAAAAATTATTAGGTGTCATTAATTCTCACGACTTCTAATAAGGAAAGATTTTAGCATAAATATATTTAACTAATTTTCAACCCTTAAATATCAGGAAAAAATAGTGAAACGACAATTTTGTCTAAAGCAAAGACTTTTAATGAAGGGCAAAAACTTCAAACCACATTTCTAAGGTCATTCACACTTTTAATATATTATAGATTATAGATAAATATAAATATAAATTATAGATTATAGATATAGATTATATATTACAGATATAGATTATAGATAACATGTATTTTAACATCGATTATTATTTTTTAATAATGTGTTCTCATGTGTATATATATTTTCATTGATCGCTAAACCAGTATATTAGAAAAGAAAAAGGATTTTTGACGGCCTTGTACCCATATTCTATGCTAAAAAGTAGTAAAAAAGATATGTCAGACGAATTCCAAACTGACTCTTAACTTGCAAATCTACCAGTCTTTGAAACAACACTGAGTGCAGATTGGGAAAATCACCTCTATGTTGCAGTTACATGAGGCTACTTGGCATTTACTCGTGCATGCTGCAAGTACAGATTAATTTATTAAAAGAAATGTCAAAATTTTGAAAACCACGACATTGAAGAAGAGACGATGCATGCAAGACTTTTAATACCCGTTTGGCCATAGAAATTTTTTTCTTTATTTCAAAAAATTATTTCATTTTAGTGAAAAAAATGAAAACACGCTCCATTTGGTCATCAATTTTCCAACTCTAACTTCGAAAAATTATTTGGAAAAGTGAAAACAAGTTTTACTTGTTTTCACTTTTTTCACTCATACTTCTCTCACCAAATTTCAAAAACAACTTTAATTTATATTTATAGCCAAACACAACTCCAACTCCAACTCCAACTCCAACTCCAACTTCAACTCCAACTCCAACTCCGAAAAAAGTAATTTTTATGGCCAAACGGATTCGTTTAAAAAAATGAACTAGTTTAACTTGACACCAAGTTTAACAAAATAAAAATGACTTTTAAATCTTGTGATCTTAAATTAAAGTTATGCCAACTGTATCAAAATATCCTTTTAATCTCGTGATCTTAAACATATCACATGAAATGTTGAAATTAAAATATTGCAAAAAAAAAGAAAAAGATCATTCTTTTTTAAACGGAGGAAAAATATAACAACGATAAAATTTATCCAATCTGTCAGTGTAAGGAGTTTTAAGCTTACTAGCTGTGAATTTAGACCTGTTGTACCAGGTAGACTACCTTATTTATGACAATACTAATTTCATTTTTATGGATAGTTACCTAAGTTATCTTTTACGCGTCAGTGTACAGAAATAAAATTCTATATAACGCAATCAAGAAACCAGTAAGACATGAGTTCCTTTAGATAAGTTATATTTGTCATAAGAAAAGGCAGATAAAACATGCTATTTGAAGGCTAATAATTAAACGTTTGCTAGCTGCAAAGTAGAATTAGATTGTTAGAATAGTACAGTGAATAATAATAATAATATTAATGAAGCTGCAGACGGCTAATGACAAGTGGTTGTAGGCCATTTGCTGCAGCCTCAACCTCCACACAAGTTATGAAGGCTAACAGAACAAGAACTGGAGAGATTGTGCGAAACTTTATCATGGTTTCGGGAATCTAGCAGCTTATACTGTTGGGGATGTTCTGCTTAATATGACCAAAATACTTCATACGTACGAAAATGCTGGTGCTTGCAAAACTAGCAGAAGAAAACACCGCGAACCAAGCAAGCACCAACAAATAAACACCTTTCCTCAATTATACGTCATCTTTCTCTTCTTGGATAGATTTCACATCAGCAATTAATTTTTTAATGAATTAAGGAACTATTTAGTCATAACATATACATGGTACTAAGATCAATTAAGAACATATATAAGTAGTATTTCTACTTCAGAAAATTGTTAATAATGAAAGAACAGCAGGAAAAAAGGTATATTAATGAAAGGAACTTTTGGAGTTTCAGAAAAGAAAATAATGTCTTGCCGTATATGGCCTTTGATCAATGCAGTGTTAATTTTCAGACTCTGAAGACAGATTTCAAGTGTTTACTCCAGAGTTGCAGATACCCTTCGTAATCCTTTTATAGATATTCTTCAAGCTGAATCCAGAGAGCAAATTTGTGTGTGAGAGAGAGACGATCTTGTAAAAATTAAAAGACATCTGTGGTACTGTAGCGCAAAAAAAATTTACCAATCTATTTTGACGAATTTGATGTGTAGCACCATATGATGCCTCCTAGTAGATTATTTAGAGCATGGGCAGCCATTGGCACAACAACAGTCGATGATAAAATTGTAGCATAGCCGTACGCAATTCCAACAAATGTGGCCCTGAAATTAGAATAGTCGTAAAATTTCAGTCTCACTCTTCTTGAGCATCATTATTCAAGCGATGGATATAAACTAGGCCTTGAGACACATATTTCTCATACGATTCTAGTCAATGGACAAGAAAAAGATACCAAGTTATATTGTGAAATATCATGTCTCAAAGCACAATGGCATCTCATGATAGAAAAGGGAAAAGGAAATAATGACGTGTATCTAGAAATTTGCTCAGACGTGATCAACTCCAGAAAACACCACAGTTCGAGCAAAAGTTTGAACAAATACCAGACAGCAAAGGAGTATTTCCGACCACTTCCCAAGTGTAATATCCCAAATATGGAAGCAGCTGCCACGACACTCTGCCAATTGATGCCAAAAAGTGGTAGCAGTGCACCACGGAAAAGAAGCTCCTGCGTCATTGAGATACCCATACAAGCTTGTAATCAGTTCTGAAATTTTGAAAATCAAAAACTCATTTAGCAGTTCCAAGAAGTAACATATGTGAGAAACACATCAAAAACTTCTATGCATACCTCACTAATGCCTGGAAGAAGTGATACCACTATGTAATCCAAAGGTTCAAGTGAACTCAAGACCTGAAATGGAATTTGTTTTCTTCAGAATATCAAGAGATCTAAGTTAAAGAAAATAGCACAAATTTGCATTTATACTAAGGGTAGTCAATATTAAATTAAATAAGATAAGTTGGAAACTGTTGGTCTGCATCTATTAAACCTCAAAACATGTTGATCTCCCCCACTAACCTCACAAATCACACATTGTATTTCTTGCCCTTTGATCCAATAAAAGGAAGTAGGTAATAAGGCAAAAGCTTGAATTAACTTGTATGAGAATACGTACCTGGCTATTTGCTGCTTCACTAGACTCGGCAAAATCTGGCCATATCTTCAGCAATAAGAACCGACAAGAGGATACCAGTATGACCAATCCAGTAATCAACTCAAGGTGCCACATCTGGAAACTCACTGGAGAGAGAACATCAGCACTAAGACCTTTATGCTAAAACTGATGAGACTCATCAGAAATGAAAACCAGAAAATAGCTTTTCTTGCTCGAACAAGAAAATAGCTTTTCTTGCTTGAACAGTTAAGACGTCCAACAGTTTAGCATTGAAAAGAGAGAAGTTTCCATAACAGAACCATGGTTTAATAGGAATGTTGTTTGGTTTGAGTCCCATCTGAACTTCCTCTCAAGTTACGGTGTACTTGTGACAAATTCTAAACAATTGCAGTCATTAATGTAGAGATAAATACGAGAGATACCATCTTGAGCTAGTTACAAAGCTTAGAGAAACAGGCATCTTTAGTAGGAAAAAAACACAAGTGAAAACATTAGGTGAAACAAGATCTTTATAGTTGATAAGAAAATTTTCATCACTTAAAAGCATAAGGTCAATCACCATTCATAATAGGAAAAACTATTGCCATGAATACTGTATTTCAGAGCATTTTCATTCTTTACCAAATTCTGGAAAGGTTTGTCAATATAACAAGTACTTCTCTTACAGTGTAAGAAATCTCAAAACTACTGAATGGAGAAGAAAGCTTCAAAGGTTTACATGGTATTTCAACAGAACAGTCAGCAATTGGCAATCCTCCTGCTGATGCAACATGAGAAACCTGCAAAGCAACCAAATACACAATAAGACGGTTACTTGCCTTTCATGGCCTTCACGTATCTCTGAGTTTGCATAGAAGAAGTTATCAATCTAAGTTGAAGCATAATACTTACTAGAATCCACAACATGAACAATAACTTGATAGAATTACTCACACCATCACTACTAGAAGTAGTTCAATCTGTTGGTGTTTGTCCTGACTTTCTTACCATAATTAAGTTTTTCTTTAGGTATCATAATTGGGTTTCCTTTTAGGAAAAGGAAAACATACTCTCCATATTTGGCTAAGCCTCATTCTTGTAGGAAAAGGTTATAGACTCTATAAATAGAGACTCCTTTCAGCTAGTTTTGTAGCATTCACAATGTAGTCCTAGCGATATGAGAGTTTTGTTTGGAGGAGACTTTGTGAGACACAAGTGTTGCGGTATCACTTGTGTGAACTTCTTTTTATTCTGAGTGAATTGTGTGAGGTTGTCAAGGTTGTCTCTCTTGACAGTTTGTACTCTCTTTTATATAGTGTATTGCTCATCTCTTTTTATGGATGTAGGTCGATTGACTGAACCACACTAAATTATTATGTCTCTTTTGATTTATTTCTTGCACATATTCTTATCCATGGTCTTTCGAGGTTTGCTTTGCTAACTTCCGCATGACACTTGATTATTTCGGTTCTAACAAATGGTATCAGAGCGAGGTTAAAATCAGGTATTCATCTTGGAGGATTTAGTTCTAGTTGCAACTTATTTGATGATAATGAAGATTTTTGTTTGAGATGACAAGTTGTCTAACTTGTACGTATTTCAGGGCTCCCCTTCTAGAGGCACAGTAAACTTGGTGGAGAATGATACTTCATTAAAGTTGTGGCATAGAAGGTTGAGTCATATGAGTGAGAAGGGGATTGATAGTTTGGCTAAGAAAAACTTGATTTCTGGAGTGAAACAAGCAAAGTCGAAGAAGTGTGTTCATTGCTTAGCCAGTAAACAGAAAAGAGTTTCTTTTCAGAGTCATCCGCCTTCAAGAAAGCTTAACCAAATCAAAGGTCTGATTATCATGCAAAGACTTAATCTCATCTTCCATAGCATCAAACCACTTTTCTTTTTCTTCACTTTCCATGGCCTCATTAAGACTCCTAGGTTCTCCCCCGTCAGTCAAGAGTACATACTCACTGGGAGAATAATGAGGTGAAGGTATTCTCTCTCTAGAAGATCGTCTGAGAGAATTCTCTGGAGCATCAACAACTGGTTGCTGATCAACCATATCAACTTGCACTGGAGCATCAACAACATCTTGTTGGTCATTCTGGACATGATCATCATCTTCATTATCAACTTGATTTTCATCATCATGAAGATTTTCTTCAGGAGCAGTAGTCAAAGGAACTAGATCAACATCAACTAAGTTCTCACTACTCTCACTACTCTGAGAATCAACCTTCTCAGCTTTGTCAAAATCTTCAATTATTTGGTCTTCAAATAACACAACATCACGGCTTCTAACAAGTTTCTTCTCAACTGGATCATAGAAATGATAGCCAAATTCATCTTGACCATAACTAATGAAGATACATTGTCTAGTTTTAACATCTAACTTTGATCTTTCATCCTTAGGAATATGAACAAAAGCTTTACACCCAAAGACTCTTAGATGATCATAAAAAATATTCTTACCAGACCCAACTCTGTCAGGGACATCACCATCCAAAGCAACAGTAGGAGATAAATTGATAACATAAGCATCAGTATTAAGTGCTTCTGCCCAAAAGGAATCTGACGTCTTAGCATCTGAAAGCATACATCTAACCTTCTCAATTAGAGTTCTGTTCATCCTCTCTGCTAAACTATTCAACTGAGGAATTTTTAGAGGAGTTTTCTGATGCTGAATACCCTGCTCTCTGCAATATCTATCTAAAGGACCAATATACTTACCACCATTATCTGAGCAGATGCATTTCAATTTCTTCCCTGTCCGTCTCTCAACCAAGGCTTGAAAACCCTTGAACACATCAAGTACTTGATCCTTGGACTTCAAAGAAAACACAAATCAGAATGTACCAACTCTAGTAAATCAAGCTTTCTTGAAGGCAGATGACTAAAAAAAAACTCTTTTCTGTTTACCGACTAAGCAATGAACACACTTCTTCAACTTTTCTTGTTTCACTCTAGAAAGCAAGTTTTTCTTAGACAAACTATCAATCCCCTTATCACTTATATGACTCAACCTTCTATGCCACAACTCTGATAAAGTATCATTCTTCGCCAAGTTTACTGAGCCTCTAGAAGTGGAGCCCTGAAATACGTACAAGTTAGACAACTTGTCACCTCGAGCCACATCATCGAACCTCTAGTAAGCTTCCACGGGCCAACACCAAGGGTGCTAACATAACCCTCATCATCAAGGATCCCTACAGAAATCAAATTCGAACGGACATCTGAAGCATGCTTGACATTATTAAGAACTAGTTTAGAACCATTGTTACTTTCCAAACAAACAGTGCCAATGCCAAGTACTTTAACTTCATCATTAGAGCCCATTTTCAACATCCCAAAATTCCCTGGAGTATAAGAAGAAAATAATTCCTTCTTTGGCGTAACATGAGAAGTAGCACCAGAATCCACAACCAGCTAGACTCATCCCGAACAAGATTAATGGCATTCTCACCACAAGCAACAGAAAGATCACCATTAGTAACAACTGCAACACGATTTTCATTATCGCCTTCTTTCTTTTGTCGTCTCATATCACTTTTATGCTTGTAACAATGTTTCAGGATATGCCTCTTTTTGTTGCAATAGTCACATGTAACATTCTTGAATTTGGACCTCGACTTGCTTCTACTTTTATCTTTATCATTCGAACCTCTGGACTTGTTTCTCCCCCTCCTTCAGTAACCAAAACATCAGAGTATGAAGATGAAGAAGATGAGGCCTGAGATCTTCTTCTCATCTCTTCATTCAATACATCACTTTTAACATATTCCATAGTTTCAACACTACCGGGAGCAAAATTAGTCAAAGAAACTCGAAGAGTTTTCCAAGAGCCAGGCAGAGTATTAAGAAGCCAAAGTCCCTGAATTTCTTCATCGAACTTTACACTCATTTCGAACAGCTGGTCAAGGACACCCTGAAAATCATTTATATGATCAGAAATAGGATTGCCCTCTTTATACCTGATATTCGTCAATTGCTTTAGCAGGAACAACTTGTTATTGCCAGTCTTCGAAGCATAAAGTGTCTCGAGCCTGTCCCACAAACTTCTGGCATGTGTCTCATTCACAATATGGTTTCTAACATTATCTTCAACCCATTGTCTAATATAGCCACAAACCTGTAGGTGCTCAAATTCTCAATCTTTATCTGTCATGGATTGAGGTTTAGTAGACACAAACACAAGTAAATGCATTTTCTTGACAAAGAAAAGATCTTTCATCTCATTGTTATTCTTCCAGTGAGTATGTACTCTCTGGCAGGGAGAACCTGAGAGTCTTGATGAGGCCATGGAAAGTGAAGAAAAAGAAAAGTGGTTTGATGCTATGACAACAACAACAACAACAACAAACCCAGTGTATTCCCACCTGGTGGGGTCTGGGGGGGTAAGATATACGCAGTCCATACCTCTACCTCTAAAGAAGTAGAAAGGCTGTTTCCGATAGACCCCCGGCTCAAGACACAAGATACCAGGCAAATACATATTAAAGCACCGAACAAGGTTACAAGACAACATAACATAAATAACATAACATAAATAACATAAATACGGCAGCCATAAATAGAAAGAAACAGAGTAAAGCACCCAGCCTCTTACTAAAACAAGGAGCACGGAATCATAACAAGAATACTACCCCCAACAAGTAAAACCCTACACTAGCGACCCAAACTGGCCATAGTCTTCTGCCCTAATTCGCGTCCTCCAGACCTTCCTATCTAGGGTCATGTCCTCGGTGAGCTGCAACTGCTCCATATCCCGCCTAATCACCTCACCCCAATACTTCTTCGGCCTACCCCTACCCCGCCTAAAACCATCCAACGCTAGTCTCTCACACCTACGAACTGGGGCATCCATGCCCCTCCTCTTCACGTGTCCGAACCAGCGCAATCGGACTTCCCGCATCTTGCACTCCACTGGAGTCACACCAACCTTCTCCCTGATAGTCTCATTCCGAACTCTATCCCCCCTAGTCAGCCCACACATCCAGCGCAACATCCGCATCTCTGCCACCTTCATTTTTTGGATGTGGGAAGTCTTAACTGGCCAACACTCCGCTCCATACAACATGGCCGGACGGACTACCACCCTGTAAAATTTGCCTTTAAGCTTGGGCGGCACCTTCTTATCACACAACACCCCCGACGCTAGCTTCCACTTCATCCATCCCACCCCAATACGGTGCGAGACATCCTCGTCAATGTCACCGTTCCCCTGAATCACAGACCCGAGATACTTGAAACTATCCCTTTTACATACCACCTGTGATTCCAGCTTCACGACCACCTCGTCCTCCAGCCTTACGTCGTTAAACTTGCATTCCAAATACTCTGTCTTGCCTCTGCTCAACCTGAACCCTTTAGACTCAAGAGTTTGTCTCCACACCTCTAATTTGTCATTCACACCCCCTCGAGTCTCATCAATCAGAACTATATCGTCTGCAAAAAGCATACACCACGGCACCTCCCCTTGAATACGCCGCGTCAACACGTCCATCACCATAGCAAACAAAAAGGGGCTAAGAGTAGATCCCTGATGCAATCCCTGCAAGACGGTGAAATGCTCTGAGTCTCCTCCCGCCGTCCTCACCTGAGTTTTCGCTCCCTCATACATATCCTTAATTGCTCTGATATATGCCTGCGGAACTCCACTCACCTCCAAGCACCTCCAAAGCACCTCCCTGGGGACTTTGTCGTATGCCTTCTCCAGGTCGATAAACACCATGTATAGGTCCTTCTTCCTTTCCCTATATTGTTCCACCAGCCTCCGTACCAGGTGAATTGCCTCCGTCGTCGAGCGGCCAGGCATAAACCCAAACTGGTTTTCCGAAATAGACACTATCCGTCTCAACCTCACCTCGACCACTCTCTCCCAGATCTTCATAGAGTGACTTAATAGCTTAATCCCCCTATAGTTATTGCAACTCTGGATGTCCCCCTTATTCTTATAGAGAGGGATGATGGTACTCCACCTCCAAGCCTCGGGCATCTTTGCCGTCTTGAAGATTTCGTTGAACAATCCAGTCAACCACCTTACGCCAGCCTCTCCAATGAACTTCCAAAATTCCACCGGTATCTCATCCGGCCCCGTCGCCCTACCCCTTCGCATCCTGCGAACAGCCTCTCTAACCTCTGCTACCTTAAAACGTCTACAATAACTAAAGTCCCGGCCCTTCTCTGAGAGCTCCAGTTCCCCTAACTCAATAGCTCTATCCCCTTCGTCATTCAAGAGCCTATGGAAGTACGACTGCCATCTATCCTTAACGTGGCCGTCCTCTACCAACACTCTACCGTCCTCCCCCTTAATGCACCTCACCTGGTCGAGGTCACGCCCCTTCCTCTCCCTCGCCTTAGCGAGTCTAAACAACTTTTTCTCCCCTCCTTTCCCCTGTAACCCTGCATACAAGCTCTCAAAAGCGGCCGTTTTAGCTGCCGAGACAGCTGACTTAGCCTCCTTCCTAGCTAGCTTGTACTCTTGCCTGTTCACCCGCTTCTCTTCTTCGTCCTTACTCTCAACCAACTTAGCATACGCCCCTTTCTTGATCCCCACTTTCTTCTCCACCTCTTCATTCCACCACCAATCCCCCCGATGG
Organism: Capsicum baccatum var. pendulum; assembly: GCA_030864225.1. Lineage (NCBI taxonomy): Eukaryota > Viridiplantae > Streptophyta > Magnoliopsida > Solanales > Solanaceae > Capsicum > Capsicum baccatum. The sequence continues at coordinate 169,400,824 of CM061560.1, forward strand.
TGCCCGGCTCGGCCCCTAAAAACAGAAAAGCTTTGAAAAACAGGTGGGTTTTTCGGGTGAAACATGAAGATGGTAACCCAGTTCCACGGTACAAGGCTAGATTAGTTGTGAAGGGATTTAGTCAGAAAATGAGAGTTGATTTTAATGAGATATTCTCTCCAGTTATGAAGATGTCATCCATTCGTGTGGTTCTAGGCTTAGCTGCAAGTCTAGATTTAGAGGTTGAGCAAATGGATGTTAAAACTGCTTTTCTCCACGGTGACTTAAATGAAGAAATTTATATGGAGCAGCCCGAAGGTTTTGAAGTCAAGGGAAAAGAGAATCATTTGAAGTCAAGGGAAAAGAGAATTATGTTTGCAAATTGAAGAAGAGCTTGTATGATTTGAAACAAGCTCCCAGGCAGTGGTACAGGAAGTTTGGTTCCTTTATGAGTCAACAGGGCTTCAAGAAAACTACTTCAGACCATTGTGTTTTTGTGCAAAAATGCTTTGATGATGATTTTATTATTGTGTTGCTTTATGTTGATGGCATGCTTGTTGTTGGTCATAATGCTTGCAGGCTTCAAAAGAGTTGAGTGAGTCTTTCTATGAAAGACTTAGGACCAGCAAGGTAGATTCTTGGCATGCAGACTGCCCGTGACAGAAAGGCCAAGAAGTTGTGGTTATCACAAGAGAAGTACATTCAGAAAGTACATTCACAAGTTGCGGGTGATGTTGATACCCGCAAGTCTACTTTAGACAATTTGGTTACTTTTGCAAAGGGAGCTGTGTCTTGGCAATCTAGGTTGAAAAAATGTGTTGTTCTATCTACTACAGAAGCTGAGCTTATTGTTGCCGTTGAAGCTTTTAAAGAATTGTTTTAGATGAAAAGATTCTTGGGGAAACTTGGTTGTGCTCAAGAGAGGTATGTACTTTATTGCGGCAGTCAAAGTGCTATACTACTTGGCAAGAATTCTACATTTCATGGTCGGTCTAAGCACATTGATGTGAGATACCATTGAATTTGGGATGTGTTGGATTCTAAGTTACTTGAACTTGAGAAGATTCATACGGATGATAATGGTTCCGACATGATGACTAAAGCTTTGCCAAGAGGGAAGTTTAAAGATTGTTGCATGATCGCCGGGATGGCGGTCTCCTCCACATAGTCGGGAGGGAAAGAATTATTGGGTCATGGGTCTTTGTCCCTTCCTATGTGCATAAATAAAGCCCAATATAGACCAACCCACTTTTGCCCATAGGCCCATTACTATGAGGCATGTATATAGATCTTTTTAGGTCTTATTTCACCATCCACAAAAGAGAGTTTCAGCAGTCATAGAGAGAAAACAAGAGAAGATTTTCGCACCTAAAATTTAGCTACAGCTGTCAACTTCAAATTGCGATTCTCGCTTCGTTTCTTATCCGATTAAGCTGAGTTTGGATAGCTTATTCCTCTCATCTCAATCTTTGATTATGAACTGATGGAGCTTGATTTGGTGGCCTATAACTCTTGTTTTTCATTCCCGACCAGCAGCTACGTTTTGGTGTTTTTGCTCATTTTTATTCTCTAGTTTTGGTGCTATCTTGTTGTGTTGTTGCTCGTTATTTGACACTTGCTTTGTGACCAATTTTGGAGAACAATATTGTAACTCTTGGTGATTATAGTGGAAGTTTGGTCCCGTGGTTTTTTACTCTTCAATCGAAGGGTTTTCCACGTAAATTTGGTGTCTCTTGTTCTTGGTTTTATTCTTGTCTTGTCTAATTCGTTTGGTTGATTTATTTGTTGTCATATTACTATTGTGTTTGGGTTTGCTTGTCTCCTCTTGGTTCAAATTGAAAGGGAAAGTTTAGACTTGGATATTCTTCCGCTGCTACCCTGTCGGGCATTTTGATTGTGCCCTTGCCTTTCCCAACAAAGTGGTATCAGAGCGAGGTTAAAATCGGGTGTTCATCTTGGCGGATTCAGTTCTAGTTGCAACCTATTTGATGATAATGAAGATTTTGGTTCGAGAAATTTTATCAAGAGTGTTATTCTGTGTAGAGGCAAGATTTAATGGAAGAGATTTTGGAGATGGAGATTGAACTTGTTGAAGACTACATGAAGAAGGTGAAACAAATTTATTTTACAGAAATTAAGGCCAAGGGGTAGAATTGTTGGTGTTTGTCCTGACTTTCTTACCATAATTGAGTTTTCCTTTAGGTATCTTGGGTTTCCTTTTAGGAAAAGGAAAACATATTCTGAGTGAATTGTGTGAACCTCTTTTTATTCTGAGTGAATTGTGTGAGGTTGTCTCTCTTGACAGTTTGTACTCTCTTTTATATAGTGGATTGCTCATCTTCTTTTGTAGATGTAGATCGTTTGACCGAACCACACTAAATTATTGTCTCTTTTGGTTTATTTCTCTCATCTATTCTTATTCATGGTCTTTCGAGCTTTGCTTAGCTAGCTTCCGCATGACACTTGATTATTTCGGTCCTATGAAGTGAAATCATAGCACTATATTTGTGTCATTCAAAAAGAAGTAACACGTACAAGTTCATGAGAAAACTTTGAACAATTTACAGTAACATCTTTGAGCTGAGAGAGAAAGTTTACCTCTCTAATTACAACACCTACAAGACCTATTAAACCAGAGGTGATTACGCATGCCTGCAGCACAGAACCTCTAGATGGGATCATTCGCAAAGCAGTCTCAGCCTTGGAATTGTCAAGAGGGGATTTATTCTTGCTATCTTCAAAATAATTTGGATTAACATCATCACTTAAGAGATACTTATCAGGTATTGCAGCATCCGTTCTCTCTGTTTTCCCTTTTTTTCTTGATTTCTTAACCGGCTTCTGACTTGCAAATGCCCTTACATTGGCTTTGAAACCCTGTACTTATGAGTAGTAAACATAGTCAGCAGTTAAAAACATGAGTTCAAGGTGGTTAATTTCACGTATGATCACTATACTTTACCAACTATAATAGTAAAGCCACATACATCTTTAATTGAAGCTTTAGTCATTGTAACTGTTATTAATGTGACAAAAAATTAGCTGTGGATAATGTTCCATGATCATACGTGAAATTAACCGTGAGTTCAAGCGAACCACAAAATCATATTTTTAGAACTCACATAGCACAATATAGGGGGCACAGACCTTGGTGAACAGTTGAGATCACCAAACTTCCTACCTGATAGAACATAATCTATATTTATAAAGGTAAAGCACAAAAATGAACCAATAAAAACAGATAAAGATTGTACCTATTACAAGTTAAAAGCATAAAGAAATTGCTCGGCTCCTTTGATTTCTTTCAAGAATCTAGTTTACTATTTCTTCTCCCAATTTATGGGCACCTTTCAGATTTCGAGAGTTCAACGGTTTAATTTTTAAGGGTGAATTTAGACATGAAATTTTTTAAGTTTTTTGAAACGAAATTTACATATTTAGAAATTAGGTTGAAAGTGCAACAAGTCACAGATAATTCAAGATATTTAAGAGATCACGGTTAAAGAAATATTTCGTTGAACTGCGAAATTCGATAGAGAGCCACATAAATTAAAACAGGGAGGGTACAATTGGACATGGAGGTTTTAGGAAGATTTCACCATATTCAAAGAAATGGAAAACTTACAGGCAGTGGCAATAGTAGTGAACTTCCAACTGTTGTTTGTAGCAAGTGAACCCATTGATGATTGCTTGAAAGCTTAATTGTATAATTATAACAACAAACTTGGTATTCTATATTTTATCACTAGATGATGGAAAAGGAAGTAAGAGGAATGTGATAAAATGGAGACCAACTCCTTTTTTTTTAAGTGAAAAAAATACTGTTATCTCGTTAAATTATAATCAAATTTGCTGAGACATGCCTCAGCTTAAAAAATTCTCCCTCCGTGAATGATCTACTTTAAATTGGCATAAAATTTAAAAAAATAAAGAAGAGTTTTGAATCGTGTAGCTTTAAATTAAAGTTGTGTCAAATGTATCAAAATGTCATTTAATCTTATCGTCCTAAACATGTCATGTGGAAAGTTAAAATTAAAATAATATTAAAAAAGAAAAAGGATCGATCTTTTTGAAACGGACTAAAAAAAAGTAGTCATTAGGAGTATCTTATTACTCCGAAATTATTTTAAAATATACTTTCTTCATTTAAAAAAAATTACATAATTTGAGTTGACATGAAATTTAAAAAAATAAAAAGACTTTTGATTATAATGGTCTTAAATTAAGTTAATGTATTAAAATACCATGTAATTTTATGGTCTTAAATATGTCACCTATAAAGTTGAATTCAAAAAAGAAAAGAAAAGGGGTCATTTAATTTAAAACGAACTAAAAAAAAGAACTAGTCATTATTTTTTAAACGAAGAGAATAATAAATGCATCCTTCAGTATTGACGTGACACCACAACCTAATTCAATTAGTTGTGGTGCTATACACGCGTTGCCACATGTATATATATTTTATAAAAAAAATTAGTTATTTTTTCTTAATTCTTTTCATATATTTAAAATAAGTCAATACACGTAATTTTTTTAATTTTTCTTTGTCTTATATTTAAAACTTTCACAAACAGATGTAATTTTTTATTTCTCTTTGCCTTATATTTAAGATTTTCACAAATACACATAATTTTTAAATTTTTTTTGTCATCTTATTTTTTCTTATATTAATATTCTCAAATACAGATAATATTTTTTTTTATTTTCACTTTCCTTCGATTTTTTTATATTTAAGTTTTTCTCAAATTGCACATAATTTTTTTTAATTTTTTTATTATTTTCTTTACCTTTCTTTTGAATTTGATTTCAAAGTTCATTTCAATGCTTTGTATTTAAAATAAGCTAACTTCGTACGGATACAAAAGAAACTAAAGCAAATAAAATAACAAGATGTTAAAACAAAAAAAAACTTTTTTTATTTTCTTGTTTTCTTAAAAAAACGTAATTTTTCAAATTTGTTAAAATTAAAAATATAAGAAATTCATGAAATAGAAAAGGAAAAAAATATAAAAGTTCAAAAATGAGGAGGAAAATAATTTTCAAAAATAAAGAAAATATTTAATTAAATATATATAAGTTTTAATTTTTATAATTATGTGTAGTAACTAATTATAAAATGTCCAATTAAAAAGGGATATGTGTCCATTATTGATCAAATTTTTACTTTATTTTTCATCCCTCACTCGCTTTCACTAGAGAGAACACACTCTATGTGTCACATCAACACTGGATGGTATATTTATTACACTTTAAAGTTATTTATGGGGATAATATAATTTTTGTGAAGTTTAAATGTGTCATAGCTACTTCAATTATAGTTTAAGAAGGTAATAGTGTCCTATCTCTATTTTTAAAAGAAATCTTTTAAAAAAAAAATTCCAAATAAAATTTGGCTGCCTATTTATTTCTTTAATTGCTCAAGAAAGGGAAAGGCGTTAAACAAAAATTGGTTTAAAATTCTTGTGGTCCAAGTTCTTCATGAGAAACCAATATCAACTGTTATTGGGTCCCCCCCCCAACAACCAGACGAAACCCTTCAGGGTTGAGTCCATATGACTTAGTTACCAAGATTTCTCTAATCTCATAAAAGATTCCTTCTAAGATTGCCCTTGCATAACATGAGTGGCTACCACTGAGTTTGAAAACAGGGCCAGAGATTGGAATAAACTTATCTTTGGTAACATCTTTGCCAAAAAAAAGTACTTGCTTGCAAGGTTAGCTGGAATTCAGAAGTCTCCTCACTACCCCCACCAACCACTTCCTCCATGGGCTGGAGGCTAACCTTCTGAAAGAATTCAATCATGTCCTCACCCTGGAGACTGAGTTCTGGAAGCTTAAGTCCAGAATCTCCTGGCTCCTTGAAGGTGATACCAACTCAAGATTCTTCCATACTTCCACCCTCAACAAGAGAAGAAGGAATAGAATCAACTCTCTCATTAATGATTGTGGCAACTGGCATTATCAACACTCTGATATTAAGAAATTGGTGTCCTCTTATTATGCCAATCTTTACACTACTGAGCATTCCCTAGGTTATCTTGCTACCTAATCTAATCTCTCTTCCAAGGGTAGCATTAACTCTCTCCATCATGAAGCCCTCCAGGCAGCCCCATCCATGGAGGAGGTTAAAAGTGCCATTTTCTCCTTCAAACCTAACAAGGCCCCTGGGCCTAATGGCTTTTAACTTTTTATTTACCAGAAATTTTGGGATATTTTGGCCCTCCTTTGTTCAAATTTTGCCAGGATACCTTCAGTTCCTACTCTATCGACCCTCATGTAAACTCAACCTATATTTGCCTCATCCCTAAATATAGGAATGCCATCTCCCTTAAGAACTTTAGACCAATACGTCTATGTAATACCCAGTACAAGCTCATAAACAAAATCATTACCAGTAGACTGAAAACCCTCATGGAAAAAATCATTGGGCCTTGCCAGGCCAGCTTCATGGCCAACATGAGAGCCTCTGATAATGCTATCATTGTTCAGAAATATGTCAACCACTTCTCCAAGATAAAGGGTAAGAAGGCCAACACGATCCTCAAGATTGACCTTGAGAAAGCCTTTAACAGACTGGAGTAGTCATTCATTAGGCAGGCCCTCTTCTACTTCAAATTTCCTCCTAACCTTATTAAACTCATTCTCTCTTGCATTTCCTCTCCTTTCATCTCTATCCTTGTTAATGGAGAAAAACCTACCAGCTTCACTCCCTCAAGGGACATTAGACAAGAAGACCCCATGTCCCCCTACCTTTTCACCATTTACATGGAAATGTTGTCCAGGAGAATCAACCATAAAGTGGATATTCTTAATTGGACACCCATCTTCATCTCCAAAAGGGGTTACCCTCTTTCCCACCTCTTCTTTGCGGATGACCTCACCTTTTTTGCTAAAGCTGATTTAAAAAACTATGTCACCATCAACAAAACCCTTCAGTTTTTTAGTTCCCATTTAGGCCAAAGGATCAACCTTTCCAAATCCAAGGTTATCTTCTTTACTAATTGCTCTACTGAAGATCAGGAGAACATTAGTAACACTCTGGGCATCCATCCTGCTAAAAGTTTTGGGAAATACCTGGGTTTCCCTATTTTTCATAAGAAGCCTCAAAAGGGGGACTTTCAATTCTCATTGATAATCTAAACAACAAACTTACTGGTTGGAAAACTAAGTTCCTCAACATGACTGGTAGGGTTACCCTAGACAAATTCTCCTTGGCTAGCATTCCTAACCATGTTGTACAGTATATAAACCTCCCCACTTCTGTCCATAAACTTATTGACAAATCCAAAGGAACTTCATTTGGGGAACCACTGATTTCAAGAAGAAAATGCACCTTATTGGGTGGGACACTATCACCCTTCCCAAAAGAGATGGGGGCTTGGAATGTAGAGAGCCAGGCCTAAGAATCAAGCCATCCTTTGTGGCATGGGATGGAGAATGTACTCCAATCCCAACTCCCTTTGGGCCAACACTTTCCTCTTCAAATACAACTCTATTAGAAACTGTAGTGGAGGTTCCAGAACCTGGAAGGCTATTACCAATAGCCTGAATCTCTGTAAGGATGCCTGTTTCTGGGCTATCAAGGATGGAACTAAGGTGAATACATGGGAAGACAGATGGATCCCTGGCATGCCACCTCTTTCTTCCATTATTTAGGTGCCTATCCCCTCAAATTCAGGTAGTATTAATGTCAAAGACATTTGGAAGAAGGAGATTTGAGACTTCACCCCTCTGTCCTTTCACATCCCTCCCAACATTGCCCACAATATTAAGAGTATCTTTATGCATTCTCTCAACTTGAAGCAAGACACCCCTATTTGGAATCTCACTGGTAATGACAACTTCACCTACAGGAGTGCTTATCACCACATAAACAGTCTAAAAAAACATCCTATCACCCCTCATCGGTCATTTAACTGGATTTGGAAACTCAAGATTCCTAATAAGATCAAAACTTTTATTTGGCTCATGCATCACAACAGCCTTCCTACTAACCACACTCTTGCTGGAAGAGGCCTAAATATCAATCCCTATTGTCATAGTTACAATAATAGCCAAGAAGATCAACACCATAGCTTCTTTGGATGCTGTGTTGCCAAGACCTTTTGGAACCAACTTATTTAAAAGTACAAAGGCTCATTGTATCTAAACACTTCCCTGTTCGACACCAATAATTGGCATTCCACTTGGAAAATCCTAAAAAACGAGGACTTCAACCCTAATACTCCCTAGAACACTTTGCTACCCTTCTATCTCTAGCACCCCTGAAAGATCAGAAATAACAGGAATTTCAAAGATGCCAACTCCGTTCCTTTCTTCAACATTCCCCATCCTGAAGCAATAGAATACTACTACCACCTTGGGAACCCCTACAACCTTCAGACTAGAGACTGCATCACCATTAAATGGCTTTTCCCTATCTCTAATCCCAACAAATCAAACACTGATGGATCTGCCTTGGGAACTCAGGTAGGAGAGAAATTAGAGGGGTCATCAAAAATAGTAGAGGTGACCGGATTGTTGGCTTCAGTAGAAACTTCACCCATGCCACCAACAATCTCATGGAACTCCTATCTTTCAAAGAAGGTCTCAATCTGGCTATAGACCTGAACTTGACACCTTTGGATATATGCACTAACTCTCTTTAGGTTATTAACATGTTGCACCATGGAAATTTGTTATATAATTCAATTATTTTTAATTCAGATCTCTTTTAGAGAAAATGGGGAATCCTCCAGTGCACCACACTTACAGGGAGCAGAATAGAGTAGCAGACTCAATGGCTAAGCTGGGCTCAAGTCAAAACATGTTCGGCAATCTTCATACTTTTGCTACTCCTCCACCTAGTATAGGAGTAATTTTTTGGAAAGATTTCAAGGGAAAAACTTTCTCCCGACTTGTATCCAGTGCTGAAAATTCTAGCCACAACTCTCATGTTTTTGTACCAGACTAGATTTGGCTTGTAACTAACCTTCTAATTTAATTCATTTTTATTTTACCAAAAAAAATATCAACTGTCACCTTAGACCGTCTCCAACACTTTACTAAATTTTACACCAAATTTAGTGCACTAAATTTTACATTGCATTATATTTGGTGTAAAATTATGCAAGACACTCCAATCTTGCACTATTTTTACACTAAATTTGGTATGAAAATAGTGTTTCACCAAATTTAGCGTGACATTATTTATCAACTCTAAATCACGATTTATTATTTTATTATTATTTATATTATATACCACTTTTAATTTAACATATTATAAATAGTAAGTCTATTAGTTAAGTCCCTCATATTCATAATTACTTTTTACGTAATATCTTTATTATATTAATTTTAAATTTAAATTAATTTATTATTTCTATAAATTAATTTTCTTATATAATAATTTTGTATAAAATGTAAGTTAATTTTATTATAATTTATGAAATAAAAAATATAATGAAATCAAATAATGATATAATATTAAAAAAGAAGAATATTCTTTTTTAATGTAAAATTTAGTTCAGTGAATTGGAGTTGGTTTCCATTAAATTTGGTGTGACATCAAATTTATTGTGAAATCTTGAGAATTTTCCAATCCATTCGGCAACAAGAATTTTTTCACTTTGTTCGGATTTTCTTATTTATTTTGATTTGAAAATTAATATTTGATTACAAAAATTTCAAATATAACTTGAAGTTATATTTGGAAATTTGAAATAGATCCAAACTTGTTTTCACTTTCATTATATTTTTCTTTTCAAATTTATCCTAACTTTTTATTTTATAATTTCATTTAAATTATATTTCATATATTATTTTTTTTACGGAATACTATATTCAAACAATCAAATATTATTTGCAAAACAGAGAAGGGCCAAATATGTCCCTATACTATTAGAAATAGTGTAAAATCCCCCTCGTTATACTTTTGACTAAATACATATATCCTTTTCATTATACTTTTGGTCCAAATATATCCTTTTATTATTAGAAATAGTTTAAATATATCTTTTTATTATATTTTTAGTCCATATATACTCTTTTACATATACTTCAGATCCAAATATATCCTTCCCATTATACTTTTTATGTTGATTTACCCTTATTTTTTACACCCACACATTTAAACCATCCCAATTACCTCCACTTTATGTTCTTTTCTTTCTAGTCATCTTCTATTTCATTTTAATCTCCCTTTTAGTGATTCAGGGCATTTTGTTAAAAGTGACAAAAGAGTTTGAAAATGAGGTGTAGGTGACTCAAGTCTTAATAATTGAGTGGAGGTGACGATTACTTTATTATGAATCAAGAAAGTTGAATTTTTTTGAAAATAACCCACAAGTTTTAAAATTTGTACTTAGATCCAAATGTTAGTTAATATAATAGGAAACAGATAAAAAAAATGCATTTTTCTCTCTTCTCACCTGTTGTTATTTTCTCTCTCTTCGCGATTTTTGTTGTTCATTGTTGCTGCTGCTTTCTTGAGGTAGCAGTATGGTCTGCGTACACTCTACCCTTCCCAGACCCCACTAGGTGGGAATACACTGGGTATGTTAATTAAAAAAAAATATTGTTGCTGCTTTATTCATCATCTTATGTTTTATTATCATCATTTTCTACTTCATTATCATCTTCATCTTCTTGTTGTCGACCATTATTGTTATTTTTACCTCTACTACTGCTACTTAATCAACTTTTTAGGTGAAATTTTATTTCGTACACCACTTTCCACTTTGACATTACTGCATAGGTGACTTTGGTAAGTAAAATTATGATTTTTAGTTGAATTTGTCACCTAGGTACACTACTACTGCTGTTTTTTCAACAATGGATAGAACCCGATCACGAATCCAACATAAGAGCCCATAATTTAAATATATCACTCATATGTTGCAACAGATGAGTAATCTATTGCAACGAAAGACTCATATGTTGAATTCATGTTTATGATTTTATAGTGCCCATAATATGAATCAAATAGATGGGTAATCTGTTGCAACAGATGAGTTAGTTATTGCAACAGATTAGTTATCTATTGCAATAGATTGATTATCTATTACAATAGACCGATTATTTGTTGCAACAGACTATTTATCTGTTGTAACAGACTATTCACCTATTACAACAGATGAGTAATCTGTTTGGAACAACACAATATAGCTCTTGCCACAAACCCAACAGATAACAAATATGTTTTAACTTTTGTTATTGCTACTGGATTCAAAATTATTCCTTATGTCCAATCGTCGACATATTTATTAAGAAGAAAAAATAGATAAAATAAAAATTAAATATGAATTAAAATGTCAAAGTCAATCAAACATAAAATTTTTACTAAACAAAAACAATTAAAAATACATAGGCTAAAAGAAAAAAAAATCTAATTATTATTATTATTATTATTATTATTATTATTATCAGCCAGTCAATCTTCAACCGGCAGCAGCAGGGCCCTCCCCGACCTATGAATCTATCGGAGCATTGTTACTTTCACAGCGGCAAACTCTCACTGAAGGTCATTAACTTGACTCTGAAGTTTTCGTACGCTGTCTTGCAGAATAGCAACGTGCCAAGTTGGATCAGTCATATCTAGAACACACATGAATTGACAAAAAACGTAAAACCAAAAGTGAAAAAAAAAGAATCTGAATGTAATAATGTATACTACCAATTGGATATATTTATGAAAAAATACTCAGAAAAATACCTAAAATTTGACCGAATTTGCAGTTGATCATACTGAACTTTGTGGGGATCCTATTACCCCCTAGTTAAAATGAATTTAATTCCCCCCCCCCCCCCCGAAATGTTATACCCAGTTTTGATGGCTGACGGTGTAATATACGCGCCAATCTCGTTTTCATAGGTGTTTTTTTAAAATAATTTTTATTTAATTTCTTCTCCATTCTTATTTTTTTTCCATCAGTTTTCATCATTTTTCACCAAAATCTTGATTCTTAATTTTTGAAATTTGGTTTCCCCATTCTCCATTTTGCTCTATTTTCTTCTTCAGCAGCAACCACACTTTTGTAAGTTGAATTTGAGCTTGGCATTTTATTAAATGTATGGTGGGCAGTAACAGGGCAGTGATTTTCTTCTCCATTTTCAATGGCAATGGCTCTTTCAGGTTCCATGGTGAATTACCATGAGAAAAAAATGAAAAATTGGTGTTGAAGATGACCCATTTGGAAACTTTCTTAAAAAGATTGCATATGCATCGACTGATATTGAGTTTGGTCGATTTCGACACCAAAAAGTTCATCGCCAAAGTTCGGTAATGTCACGGTAGTGTTGCCGAAGTATGAGCCAATCGATTTTTTATTTTGAGTTGTGCCGTAATCAAATTGCAATTCATCAATACGCGACTGGGGTATTAAAATCCTTGGGATTTTGAGCAAAATCAGTTTTTTCACCCGCCTCATGATTCGAAATCATTCCAAAAGCCCTAGAATCATTTGAAATTTTACCAAAATATTGTATTAATGGAAACAAGTGATTTTTTTGCATAAGAAATTAACATGTGAAAACAAGAAATTAACACATTTTTGAAAATAAAATATCGTCATCTTTACTGTTTCCAGTTGAATCAAATGCAAAATTTTCCTAGCTACCAATGTTCAAACTTTCCTATGGAATTAAAACATTTCCACTTTTTCTCTGAAATTGAAAAATTCAAAAGGTCTCAAAAATGCATCGCGAGATTGAAATAAACGTAAGGTGCTATGAGCCGACTAATTCCCTTCTGGCGACAATGATGGGTTGGTTGGTGGTGGCAATGGTGGAATAATTTTGCTATTTTAATAGAACTAAAGATGACCCATTTGATGTGTGTGTTGAAATTGGGTCAAATTGATGAAAATGAATTGGGTGTGTTGAAGATGACTTATTTGGGGTTATGTATGTGTGTGTGTGTATGCTGAAATTAAGTTCAATTCAACTCTAATTCAATAATGGAACACCAATGGAGCACCATTGAAGAGAAGAAAAAAATAAGAGAGAAAAGAAAGAAGAATACCAATGGAGTACCAGTGAAGAGAAGAAAGAAATAAGAGAAAATAAAAAAGAAGATATAAATGAAAAAATAAATAAAAAACATAAAAATCAGAAAATTGAGGGGCTATTTGACCAAAAAAAGTTTTTTTTAAACAATTTTTAGCACTTTCACGCACTCAATGCGCGTGAATTACACGCAATGGTCCAAGTGGGAAAATATAAGCCATTAAAATACAAAAAAAAAAGTTCAGGAGGTAATTGCACCCCCGTAAAAATCAGTATGCTCAACTGCAAATTCAGGCAAAGTTCAGGTATTTTTCTGAGTATTTTCCCTATATTTACCCAAAAAGCTAGAAAAAAACTTACATTAGTCAGGGAAAAGGTATCTGGTCTTTGAAGAGAACATGATTGAAGGTGAAATATGAAAGACAAGATGCAAGAAATAAATAGAGTATAGTAGAATGAATGAGTAAGGAGTGTTCTATTTATAAATGATTGAGTTTGAATGAGTTAGGCAAAAAGACGCGACTATTCACCTCCATTTATTAATTACATTTAAACTGGTGACTTTTGAATTACTATGAAAAGTTATGACGTAATTAAATCAAGCTGTTGACTGACTTTTTGATTACTGTGATAAGTCATGACTTTTCAGCTTATTAGTATTAATTAGTTCTTAAATTTAAATAACTTTTTTCTCAATTAAATAATCGAAGACTTCTCACCTTTTCAATAACCGTTTTTAATAATAACCATTTTTATTAAGTTGTGGTAACATATTGTATATTTGTTGCATCAGATAACCCATCCATGGCAACAAATATACCTTCTGTTGCAATAAATCGACCATCTGTGCAACTTATAATCTATCTGTTGCAACATATATATTATCTGTTGCAACATATAATCTATCTTTTTAAATAATAATCATATACTTTCATTAATCCAAATCAGAGACTTTTTTATTATATAAATTAAAAAAACAAAATTAAAAACAAAAATGATGACAGTCACTACTTGTCACCTATTTAATATTAACATCAATTAGTCAAATTAAATAACCATTTTCTTAAGATTATAAATAAATTGTGTTTATCATTTATTTCCTTATTGTTTTCTGTGAAAAGAGATGACTTAGTTAAATCAAGTTGGTGACTTTTTGATTAGTATGACAAGTCATGACTTTTCAGCTTATTATTATTAATTAGTTATTAAATTTAAATAACCTTTTTCTCAATTAAATAATCGAACACTTCTTACCTTTTCATAACCGTATCTTTTAATAAAATAATAATCATTTTTATTGAGTAGTGGCAACAAATTGTATATTTGTTGCATCAGATAACCCATCCGTGGCAACGGATATACCATCTGTTGCAACAAATCGACCATCTGTTGAAGGAGCTTTTTTGATTTCTTCTAACAGCTGATTCATTAGCAGCAACAGATGGAGAATTTGATTTATCAGTTGTTTTGAATGTGTTAGACAAAAAATTACGACTGTTCATCTCTTTCTTAACAATCATCATATACCTTAAGTAATCCAAAGTGGTGACCTTTTCATTATATAATAAATAAATTAAAAAAATAGATTTAAAAATAAAAATGGTGAAAATTCACGACTTGTTGCCTATTTAATATTAACATCAATTATTAAAATTAAATAACTATTAAATTGTGTTTACCATTTATTTCCTTATCATTTATTTACAAACTATCTTTTTTATATTAAATAATAAAAAAATCATGACTTTTCACCTTCTCAATAGCAATAATTTTTTTTTATCAATAATCGTCTGTTGCAACATGTGGTCCATCCATTGCCACAAACTCTCAATACCTACCTCCAACTATCGACATGTTGAGAATAAAGAATATCAAAATGAAAATTAACTATTAAATAAGAATTAAAAATTCAAAGTTGACCAAACATAGATTTTTGAATCCATTGTACAGAGATATACAATAAAAACAAAACATACATTAGGTTCCCCCCTTAGGTAGATCTGATATAATATAATAAATTACATACATTAAAAGAAAAAACATAACCTAATTATTATTATTATTATTATTATTATTATTACTATTATTATTATTATTATTGTTAATTCGGCCAATCGTCATCCTACAGCAGCAGGACCCTCCTCAGCCTTGCTCTCATGTCGCCTAACTCCCACCGGAGTTCATGAATCTGTCTTTCAAGTTCCCGCAAGGAGTCACGCAAAATCACCTTATCCAAATTCAGATCAACCATATCTAGAAGTGGAGTTACGTATAATTACATCCCTTAAGTAAATGAAACTGGTGACTTTTCGAATATGTAAATTAAAAAACGGATCTAAGTATAATATTTTATCTTTATTGTATTTTGAAAAGAAATAAAAATTTGCTTTAAAATAAATCTAACATATGGGTAATCTGTTGCAAAATATATTCTATCTGTTTGATAATTTATAATATCTTGGCAATCTGTTGCAACAGATACATATATCTTTTTGATTATTTCTAACAGATAAGTCATATGTTGCAACAGATTGATCATCCATCATAACAGATGTCTATAATTGTTTGATAATTTAACAGATGTTCCAGTTGTTGTAATAGGTTAGTCATCTGTTTATTCAAATTAAGTCATAGATGGGCTAGAAAGAATAATGTGCGTGTAGATGGATGGATCCACTTTCAGGTGTGGGAGTTATGTATTACAGATAAGGTCATTGGGACAAATGTACGACCCCGCAAAATCCTAAGCTTAACTCAGACCTTTAAAGCTTGTTAGGGGTACCAGATATAGAAAATTTTAGCTAAGTATTCAGACTTAGTGTTATTTTAGCTTCGTAAGTTAGCAACTCTAGTTCACGACCTTTATGATCTTAAAGTAATGATTTTTAGGTTGAATCATAATCAGGAATATCAGTGGGTGTTCCCGAATAAGTTTTGGATTTATTGGACTTTGTTTGGATCATATTTGAAAGCTCAAACTAGTGGATCAATACGATCTCGATGCGCCGCGTCGCCCATTGCGTCGATGAACACTTTTCTCTAGCTCCCAGTGCAAATTCCAGTGAATCAACATGAACTCGATACAATGTGTTAGCCATCGCGTCGATGCCAACGATGCGGCGCGTTGCTCTGCGCGTCGCTAGGTCAATTTTCAGTCATTAAAAAGTTGTGTCCTCAGGGGTAATTGGGTGTTTTTCCCATATCTATCATCCCCCATACACGAAATTAAACCCTTTTAAAAGCAAAAACTATTTATTCTTCACAATTTGCTCTCAAGAACAAACCCTAGTAGATTTCAAATTCAATTCATGGCTCAAGAACTTACCATCAATCTTTCAGAATTTTATTGTTAAGGTATGTGGAGTGTTCATCCAAGGGTCCCTTCCACCTTAGAGTCCAAGAAACTATTTTTAAACTTTAAGTGTATTGATTTTATGAATTCCATGTTGGGTTTGATTATATTCATGATGCTAATGATTAATTGGGGTTCTAAATCCACGTTTCACTACAAGTTTCATGTGGAGTTAATTGATATACCCTTGAATGTGTGAAATTAGAATTGAAGTTATGATGCCTACATGCTGTTTAGTATTATGTACATAGATTGTGTTCTCCAAGTGCTTGATAAATTTCTCATGTGAACTAAAAAGGGGAAATTCATGTCATGCTAGCTTATGTGCAAGTTATATCATGCAAGTGTTTGATAAAATGTCTCTATGAATGAGTTATGAACAAGTGCACATGGTTATGCTTTCCAAGTATATGCTATGATTTACTTTTCATGCTATCGAGTTCTGGGGGTATTCAATACCCAAAAACTTAGCTGTGCATCTAGAGCTATAGAAGTTACAGAACAGACTCAGTAGTGTCACGAATAGTAGTACTTAGATATCAGTCGTAGTTCCATTACAGTATTCAGTTTAAACCTCAGTAAACTCAGTTAGTTAATAGAACTCCACAGTATTCAGTCATTTAATAGAATTCAGTAGTACTCCATCAATTAATGGAACTCAGTGGACTCAGTTCAGTTTAGTTAGATAGTACAATCAGTAACAGCTCAGTCAAACCTAGTATAGACTAGAAATTAGTTCAGTGTTTATTCAGTTGGGAGTAGGATTCAACACCGAGTAAACCCAGGGATGGGGGCATTCCTGCCAGTATAGGGTTTGACCCTTAGTAGCAGTCCCTGTATTATAGAACTATGTGGCCAGTGTAGGTTGAGGTATCTTCTTGCCAGACTAGGGTTGATATATCTCATATGAGTTTTCCTGCCAGCGAAGGTTGACGAAAGAGCTTCTTGTTAGAGATGGTTAACTCACAGTTTATCTTTACCTGTGGCACGGTACTGACACCCTTCCAAATGGGTTATAGGTTGGACCCAAATCTATTCAGAAAAAGGGCATGTCGGTTAGATTATTACCTCTCACAATTTCAGTTTCAGATTCAGTCTCAGTGTAGAACTCAGTTTAGTTTTACAGATTCAGGACTATCAGACACAGTCACCCATCTCAGTATAAAACTTAGTTTAGTTCTACAGAATTAGGATTGTCAGAAATAGTCACTCAGTTATCAGTATTGCAGTATCTATAAACTCAGATATTAGTAAATCAGTATTCAAAACTCAGTATCCAGTGTCACAATGACCTTAGTTATAGTTTAGGTATTTCATGCATGTACTCTTATTCAATTATACTCATGGTATTCAGTCGGTATTGTTCATGTATATGAACCCATGCATCTTAGCCTACCTCACTTAGCATACCAGTACATTCAAAGTACTGACGCATACCTTTCTTTTGAGCTATGATGTCTTATATCATAGGTTCAGATGCATGGGCTCCCGATTATACTTAGCAGCCCGATCCATCAGCAGTAGACTAGTGGTGAGTCCTCATTGTTTGAGGACAGATTTATTATTATAGTATTTTAGTACTCAGTTTATTTCAGTAGTTGGAGTTAGTTGGGGACTTGTCCCATCAACTCCTTGTTTAGACAGTAGAGGCTTTTCAAACATATGTTCAGTTTTAATATTTATTTTTGATTTGAACCTTATGGCAGATTTTTGCCTAATTTTTGCATAATTATAGTATTACTATTTAGTTATTGCAGCAGGTACCAGTCATGGGTTAGCTTGTGGTCCTTCAAGATTATGAGCACCGCGTAGCGTCTGAGGTACAGACTCAAGGTGTTACAAACTTAGTATTAAAGACTAAGATTTAACAGAGTCCTAGGAAGTCTGAAAGCCACATCTAGTAGAGTCTTGTTCATGGGCGTGTAGCACGCCATACTTATGGACATGAGGCTATGAGATATTTTAGGAAAAGTCTCCCTTCTTTCAGTATTCATGTCATGTGAGTGAGCATGAGCTCAAGTTAAACTCTCAGTCTAATCCACTCTCTTCTTGTTATTTACAGAATATGCCTCCCAAAAAGACTAAAGAAAGGAAAATTAAAAATCAGTAAACACCTCAGCAAGTTCAGGCAGATCCCCTGGACGAACATGTCTTCCACACTGAATTCAGAGTAGCTTTCACCACCCTAGCTCATTCCTTGGAAGCCAAGAATGAATGCCCAGCTACCATTTCAGCCAACCCTGTGGCCAATACTGCTACAGCTAAGATTCACGACTTCAACCAAAATAAACTCTCCATCTTTTACTGGGTCTAAGTTAGATGAGGACCCTTACAAATTTGTTGATAAGGTGCAGAAGGTTACATATATTATGGAGGTGACAGCTAGTAAGAGTCCCAAGTTAGTTGCATATCAATTACTGGATGTGGCTCACTCATCGTTTTAATAGTGGAAAGTAGAAAAGGCCGCAGATGCAGGGCCCATAGAGTGGGAAGAGTTTGCCATTGCTTTTTTGGATAGGTTTTTCCCATTGGAGTTGAGGGAAACGAAGGTTCTAGAATTTATTAACCTGAACCAGGGCAACATGACAGTGAAAGAGTATTCTTCCAACTTTGCTCAATTAGTTAGATACACTCCTCATGTGGTAACAGATAGAAGATCGAAGATAAGTAAGTTTGTGTCTGGAATATCTAATAGTGTGGTCAAAGAGTATAGGACCACAATGTTGATTAAAGAGATGGACATATCCAGGCTCATGGTCCATACTCAGCAGATAGAAGAGGCTAAGAATAAAGAGAAGGAGAGGAAGAACAAGAGAGCTAGAATAGGTAGCTTCAACTTCACCCAGCCTAAGTCAGGAGGTGGAAATCATTCCCAGTTCCACCCGAAATCCTCAATTCCATCTTTGTCCTCAGCCAGTGCTCCCGTGCTGAAATTCAGAGATGGAAATAGAGATAGGGCATTAAGCCCTAAACCACAGGGTAGTGTTAGCAGTGCCCAAACAAATTCTCTCTGCCAGAAGTGTGGCAAAAACTATCAGGGTGTCTGCAGAGCTGGCAGTGACGTATGTTTCAGATATGGCAAGCCAGGCCACAGAGTCAGATAGTGTCCTCGGGAGGGTTTGCAAAGTCAGCATAATTGTCCCTAAGCTCAGTTCGATCGTCCGAATCTGTAGGGTGCCCTTCCAATGCCACTAGTGGGAAACGCCCAAATAGAATCTATGAACTTCAGTTCCGACAGGTTTAAGAAAGTTCTCCTGATATGGTCACTGGTTCATTACAAGTTTATCATTTACATGTTTATGCTTTGCTAGATCTAGAATCTTATTTATCCTTTGTAACTCCATATATAGTTGTTGACTTCGAAATAGACCTTCTTCCAGATACTCAACCTATATCTATTCTGCCATATTAAATGGACCTGCAGAACTCAAAGAATTAAAAAAATAGTTGAAAGATCTCCTAGATAAGGGATTCATCAGAACCTATGTGTCCCCGTGGTGTGTGCCAGTTTTATTCGTGCATAAGAAAGATGGTTCTCTCAGAATATGTATAGACTACCTTCAGCTAAATAAAGTCAAGGTTAAAAACAAGTATCCCCTTCCCAGAATCGATAACTTATTTTACTGACTTCAGAGGGCCAATTACTTTTCTAAGATAGACCTCAGATCAAGCTATCATCAGCTCAGAGTCAGAGAATATGATATTCCAAAAATAGCTTTCAGAACTCGGTATGGTCACTTTGAATTCTTAGTCATGTCCTTTGGTCTTACTAATGCCTTAAAAGTTTTTATGGACTTGATGAACCATGTGTTCAAGTAGTACTTGGACATGTTCATCATAGTCTTTAAGATGACATTCTTTTCTACTCTCGCAGTGAGCATGATTATGCAGACTATCTCAGAATAGTATTTCAGACACTCAAAAATCATCAGCTATTTTCCAAATACAGTAAGTATGAATTTTGGCTAAGGTCTGTAGCTTTTCTCAGCCATAGCATTTTCGGTGATAGCATTAGAGTTGTTCGCCAAAAGACTGAAATAGTGAAAAACTGGCCTACACCCATCTCTCTATCAGATATCTAGAGTTTTTTGGGTTTGGCTGGCTATTACCGATGGTTTGTTGAGGTATTTTCATTTATTACATCCCCTATGTCCACATTGACTCAAAAGAAGGTCAAATTTCAGTAGTTAGATTTTTGTGAGAAGAGTTTTTAGGAGTTGAAGACTCGACTTACTACAACCCCCGTTTTGACTCTACCAAATGTTTTTTACATATTTGTGGTGTATTGTGATGCTTCTAGGGTTGGTTTGGGGTATGTTTTGATGCGGTGAGGTAAGGTCATAGCCTACGCCTCTAGACAAGTTAAGCCCTATGAAAAGAACTATCCTACTCATGATCTTGAGTTAGCAGCAGTAGTATTTTTCTTAAAGATTTGGATGCACTACTTGTATGGTGTTCACGCCGATGTGTTTACTGACCATAGGATCCTACAGTAGGTGTTCTCTCAGAAAGACCTAAACCTCCGTCAGAGAAGGTGGTTGGAGTTATTGAAAGACTACGACATGAGCATTCTGTATCATCCGTGTAAACCTAATATAGTGGCTAATGTTCTAAGTAGGATGTCTATGGGTAGTGTTGCTCATGTGGAGGATGGTAAGAAGAAGTTAGCTCAGGAAGTTCATCAGCTTGCCTAACTAGGTTTCCGCTTAGTCGATTCAGTAGAAGGTAATGTATGGGTGCAGTGTAGTTTAGAATCATCTTTTATTTTCGAGGTGAAGAAAAAGCAGGATAGGGATCCTAGCATAGTTAAGTTAAAAGAATCAGTCAGAGATCAGAAGATAGAGGTTTTCTCCCAAGGGTGAGATGGTGTATTCCGCTGCCAGGGTCAGCTATATGTGCCAGGTGTAGAGAATCTAAGACATCGAATTCTAGCAGAAGCGCATAGTGCGCGCTACTCTATTCATCCAGGGGCCACTAAGATGTACCGTGATTTGCAACAGATCTACTGTGGAGTGGGGTGAAGAGAGATATTGCAGAGTTTGTTGCCAAATGATCAACATATCGGCAGGTTAAGATTGAGTATCAGAAGCCAAGTGGGTCCATGCAGGAGTTCAGTATTCCCACTTAGAAGTGGGAAAAAGTGAACATGGACTTTGTGATGGGTTTGCCTCGTACTCATTGTCAGCACGATTCAGTTTGGGTCATTGTAGACAGGATGACCAAATCAGTTCCTTTTCTACCAGTCCATATCTTTTATTCAGCCGAGGACTATGCCAAGCTTTATGTTAGAGAGTTAGTTAGATTGCATGGATTTCTGTTGTCCATTATCTCAGATAGAAGTACATAGTTCACATCTCATTTATGGAAAGCCTCCAAAAGGATCTTACTACCCAAGTCCACCTTAGTACAACTTTCTACCCTCAGAGAGATTGTCAAGTAGAAAGGACCATTTAGACTTTAAAAGATATGCTGCGAGCGTGTGCGATAGACTTTAAAGGTAGTTGGGATGACCAGTTACCTTTGATAGAGTTTGCATATAACAACAGCTATCATCCCAGTATACAGATGGCTCCATTTGAGACGCTCTATGGGAGGAGATATAGGTCTCTCATTGGTTGGTTTAAAGTGGGAGAGACTGCAGTGGTAGGGCCTAAATTGGTGTTTGACACCTTAGAGAAGGTTTAGTTGATCAGGGAAAGGCTTAAGAGCTCAGTGCTGAAAGAAATTATACGCAGATGTGCTGGAAAAGGATATCGAGTTCGAGGTTGGTGATTATGTGTATTTGAAAATCTCTCCTATGAAAGGAGTAAAGATGTTTGGAAAGAAGGGAAAGCTCAGTCCCCGATATGTCGGTCCTTATTGAATTCTCATCCATTTTTTAAAGGTAGCTTACGAGCTTGAGTTGCCTTTAGATTTAGCTTCAGTCCATACAGTGTTCCATGTCTCCTTATTAAAGAAATGCATTGGTGACCCAACATTTGTTGTCCCTGTAGGGAGTATTGACGTTCATAACAGCCTCTCTTATGAGGAAATTCTAGTCGAAATCCTTGATTCTCAGATCCACAGACTAAGGAACAAAGAAATCCCTCTAATCAAAGTTCTTTGGTGAAATCAGTCCATTGAGGGAGCTACTTGGGAAGCAGAAGCAGATATACAGACCAAGTATCCTCACCTTTTCTCCACAAATTTAGATTCAACCCAAGGTAATAGTTTTTCCTTGAACTTACTCAGTTCCATGCTCAGATTTCCCTTTAATAGATTCGGTATCAGTTACTATTGCATTTTTCAGTTATCTATTCATGAATCAGATATGCATGTTCAGGATGAGAAACTCAGCTTATCAGTAATTCCAGTCATGCATTCATGAATCATGTTCAGCCAAGTACTCATGCATCAGATATGCACGTTCGGTATGAAATTTCAGCATATCAATAGTATCAGTCTAATTCGAGGATGAATATTCCTAAAGGATAGATATTGTAAGACCCCGTAAAATTCTAAGCTTAACTCAGACCTTTAAAGCATGTTAAGAGGTCCCAGACTTAGAAAGATTTAGATAAGTATTCAGACTTTGTGTTATTTAAGCCTTCGTAAGTTAGCGACTCTAATTAGCGACCTTTATGACCTTAAAGTAATGATTGTTAGGTTGAATTATGATCAGGAATGTCAGTGGGTGTTCCCAAATAAGTTTCAGATTTTTTGAACTTCGTTTGGACACATTTGAAAGCTTAAACGAGTGGATCGACACTATCTCGATGCACTGCATCGCCTATCGCGTTGATGAATATTTTTCTCTAGCTCCCAGTGCAAATTTTAGTGAACCGACATGGACTCGACGTTGTGCATTGGCCATCACGTCAGTGCCAATGACGCAGCGCATCAGTCTGAGCGGCACTAGGTCAGTTTTCAGTCATTAAAAATCCGCGTCCTCAGGGGTAATTGGGTTTTTTCCCACATCTATTAGCTCCAAAATACAAAATTAAACCCTTCTAAGAGCAAAAACTATTCATTCTTCACAAGTTGCTAGCAAAAACAAACCCTAGGAGATTTCAAATTCAATTCAAGGATCAAGAACTTACCATTAATCTTTCAGAATTTGATTGTTAAGGTATGTGAAGTGTTCATCCAAGGGTTCCTTCCACCCTTGGAGTCCAAGAAACTTTTTCTAAACTTCAAGTGTATTGATTTCATGAATTCCATGTTGGGTTTGATTATATTCGTGATAATAATAATTAATTAGGGTTCTAAATCCATGTTTTACTACAAGTTTTATATGGAGTTAATTGATATATATGTAGTATTATGTGAATTCATGTTAAACCCTTGAATGTGTGAAATTAGAATTGAAGTTATGATGCCTACATGTTGTTTAGTATCATGTGCATAGATTGTGTCCTCCAAGTGCTTGATAAATTGCTCATGTGAACTAAAAAGGGGAAAATCATGTTATGCTATTATGTGCTAGTTATATCATGCAAGGATTTGATAAAATATCTCTATGAATGAGTTATGAACAAGTGCACATGGCTATGCTTTTCAAGTCTATGCTATGATTTACTTTTCATGCTATCGAGTCCTGGGGGTATTCAATACCCGAAAACTTAGCTATTTATCTAGAGCTACAGTAGTTAAAGAACAACTTGAGTAGTGTCACAAACAATAGTACTCAGAAATCAGTCATAGTTCCAATAAAGTATTCAGTTCAGACCTCAGTAAACTCAGTCAGTTAACAGAACTCCATAGTATTCAGTCAGTTAATAGAATTTATTAGTAATCCATCAATTAACGGAACTCAGTGGACTCAGTTCAGTTCTGTTAGATAGTATAATCAGTAGCAGCTCAGTCAAGCCTAGTATAGACTAGAAATCAGTTCAGTGTCTATTCAGTTAGGATTAAGATTAGGATTTAGCACCAAGCCAACCTAGGGATGGGGGCATTCCTGCCAGCATAGGGTTTGACCTTTAGTAGCAGTCCTTATATTACAAAACTATGTAGCCATCGTAGGTTGAGGTATCTTCTTGATAGACTAGGGTTGAATATCTCATACGAGTTTTTATGCCAGCGAGGGTTAACGAAAGAGCTTCTTGTTAGAGAGGGTTAACTCATAGTTTGTCTTTACCCGTAGCACGATATTGACACCCTTCCAACTGGGGTTACAGGTTGAACCCTAATCTATTCAGGGAAGGGGCATGTCGGTTAGATGATTACCTCTCATAGTTTCAGTTTCAGATTCAGTCTCAGTATAGAGCTCAGTTTAGTTCTATAGATTTAGGACTGTCAGACACAATCACCCAACTCAGTATACAACTCAGTTTAGTTCTACAGAATTAGAACTGTCAGAAATAGTCACTCAGTTGTCAGTAATGCAGTATCAGTAAATCAATATTCAGAACTCAGTATCCAATGTCATTATGACCTAAGTTACAGTTTATATATTTCATGTATGTACTCTCATTCAGTTATACCTATGGTATTCAGTCAGTATTGTTCATGCATATGAACCCATGCATCTCAGCCTATCTCGCTTAGCATACCAGTACATTCAATATACTGATGCATGCCTTTCTTTTATGCTATGATGTCTTATATCATAGGTTCAGATGCACGGGCTCCCGATCATACTTAGTAGCCCGATCCATCAGCAGAAGACTAGTGGTGAGTCCTTATTGTTCGAGGACAGATTTATTATTACAGTATTTTAGTACTCATTTTATCTTAGTAGGCGGATTTAGTTGGGTGCTTGTCCCATCAACTCTTTTTTCAGACAGTAAAGGCTTTTCACACTAAAGTATTTTCAGACAGATGTTCAGTTTTAGTATTTATTTCAGATTTGAACCTTATGGTAGATTTTTACCTAATTTCTGTATAATTTTAGTATTACTATTCAATTATTATAGTAGGTACCAGTCATGGGTTAGCTTGTGGTCCTTTGGTATTATAAGCACCGTGTAGCATGTGAGGTACAAACTCGAGGCATTATAATAACACACATAAAGTATAATGATTTTGTGAATGCAGTTTTTAACCGATTAGTCATTGATCATTCAAACAAGATCCTGCATTGTACAATTAAGTTTGATAGGTTTGAATTAATAAGGCCGAGGGGCCCATGTAGATAGCGCTGATACCCTATTATGAATTAATGACGATTGTTTCTCATGTTTATATGTGTCAAGTTTTGAGAAGAGATTAATATTTGGTGTCATTGTAGAGATCCAATAGCGATTGGACTTAATTTTAAGTGTGCATTGGACTCTGAGAAGGACTTTGAAGCCTCGCACTAAATCAAACAAGAACTTGAAAATTATCAGTAAGCTTGAAAATTATCGGCAAGCTTGACAATTATCAGGATTCACATGCTACAACAATTTCTGATTTTCTCCAAGATATGTTGAAAGTATGCTAAGGAAAGAAAACATAATCAATTATATTCATATTGCTAAGGAAATAATGATACTCAATCTGCCTTTCAATCTTATTTGTGGTTTCGATCAGATAAATAGCCGTAGACCTAATCAGAACCATAAACAAGAAGGCATGGGATGCAATTTAAAATTCAGAAATTGCTGCCTTCGCTTAGATTTCTTATTTTAACTGCAGTTGTTCTTGGGGCAAGTTTTCTTAACTTACTGTGCATCATTTCAACCCTATGTGCCTGCAAATTTGCTTTCTTGGTGTTCTGCTATTTCTTATGTAGGTGATTATTCCAACCATGCTAGCTAGTTGCAACTCGCTAGCAAAGTGACAAACTGCACTATTTTTCTTCAAGAGAGACGACATACAAATTTTTATTTTTAGATAAACTTTCATATTTGCACTTAATTCAGATTTCTCATGTTTTAAGTCAATTTAATTGGCCAGATTTGCTACAAATTCCCTCATATCCTATGTTTCCTCTTTAGTTAGTTCTCAGATGATATAATCTTCATCAACTCCTCTTTTCCCTCACAGGTATTCTCCTACCGCACCTTCTTGCATATAATCATTACCCTGAGCAACCCAACCATATAAATTTGATCTAAAGCAATAACTATATTGATTTCCATTCTTGGTTGCAGCAGTGGGAGGCTTCAAAAGCCTTGTCATAGTCTAATGCACCCTAAAGGTTAGTCCAATTGCTATTGAATCTTTCTACAATGCCACCAAAACTTGATCCCTTCACAAAACTTGCCACATAAATATGAGCAACAACCGTCATTAAATCTTAACAGGGTATCAAAACCATATTCATAGTCCCTCAGCCTTATTAGTTCGGACCTGTCAAACTTAACTGTAAAATTATAGATATTTTGTTTGAATGATCAATGCCTAATCGGTAAAAAACAACATTCACAAAATCAGTGTACTCTATGTGTATTTTCACGATAACATGATCAGTAATACATACCTCACATATATGAAGTGGTTTCATCTACCAGCAACTTATTCCTCCGAACCCATCTTTATTGTAGCCTTTTGTGTTGGTCGAGCAAAAGTTGATCAACTTTTATTTCCTTATATCTACAAATAAGAGAAAAACAATTGATGTCAAACAAGAGAAGAACAAAAAGAATATTACAATTGATGTCTGCATAATTTTAATAAAGGTAACATAAAATTGAATAAATACAAAATATTTCAACATCTGTTCAACAACTTCCCCATCTGTTAAAATAGATTGTTCATCTGTTGCAAAATATTATCCATCTGTTGCAACAAACTCCACATCTGTTGTAACATATTTCTGAATAGATGGGAAATCTATTGTAGCAGGCTATGCATCTATCGCAACAGATATGGAGTCTGTTACAGCAAATGTGTAATCTGTTGGAATATATCAAACCAGCCTAGCTAGTAGTTTGATTTGTTTCAACAGTTTCTCGTCTGTTGCAACATCAACAACAAAATCAACAACAAAGAAACAACACCATTTGTTCCAACACCATATAAAACACCACACTTCCAACAACACCAACCCCACCAACCCTACCAATTACAGCATCAACAACAAATAAACAAACAAAATACATACAAAAAATGATACTGCCAACAAGGCTTTTAAACTTAAAAGTCACCTTTTCTTCAATTTTTTTAAGTAAATAGGATATGGGTAAAGGGTAATTAAATACAAAAATAGATGTAAATAAATAATTTAAATAACTTGCCAAGAAGAAGACGAGAATGAAAGAGTAATAGTGAACCATACTTGTAATGTCAAAAGCGAAGAGATCAAAACAACAATTTCAGCCGAGAAAAGATATTGATCGATTGAGATACGAAAGGATCCTCATGAGAAAGAGGAGAGAAAAATATAAAAAAAATACGACTGTGATAATCCTAAAGAAGATAGATGAATTAATTTATGGATGAAGGAGAGATAATTCTAGAGATGGTTTTAAATATTAATTATCATTAATATTCATTAATAACTTTGAGGGGTACAAGGAGACGGGTGACATTGAAAAGACAATATAAAACTACTCAAACAGGAGATTTTTGAGTTATCCAAGATTTATTTTTTACCGCCTTAGTATTTTATCTTTTTTATTTTGGATAGACAATTATTTTAAAATAAGAAAAAGATTTTCAAACAGATATGTCATCTATTGCAACAACATCAATATCCTTTTGAAAATTTCCAACAACTCAGTTATCTATTGTAATAGATTCAAATGTCTATTTGATATTTAAAATAGATAAGCAATCTATTGCAACAGATCTCAATATCTGTTTAAAAATTTCCAATAGCTCATCATCTGTTGTAATAGATTTCTTTGCAATTGATTTCGCTAGAACAAAGAATGAGTTAATAGGGTCAACTACAACTTCAATTAAGTCTTTGAAATTGCATGATGTTGGTATTGCGTTTCTCCTGACTTGAGTCTTCAATCGTCAATCTGAGTTGAAACAACTGTTATTAACTTTTTATTAAGCTAATACCTAAATTGATTTAGCTAGAACTAGGGATGAGTTGAATGGGTCAACTACAACTTCAATTGAGTTTTTGTAATTGTATGGTGTTGGTATTACGTTTCTCCTGACCTAAGTCGTCATTCGATCACACTGAGTTGAAATGATTCATATTAACTTATTATTAAGCTAATACCTAAACTGATTTATCTAGAACTAGGGATAAGTTGATAGGGTATACTACAACTTTAATTGAGTCTTTGCAATTGCATTATATTGGTATTGTTCCTCCTGACCCGAGTCATCAATCGATCAATCTGAGTTGAAATGATTCTTATTAACTTATTGTTAAGCTAATACCTAAATTGATTTATCTAGAACTATGGATGAGTTGATAGGGTCAACTACAACTTCAATTGAGTCTTTGCAGTTGCATGATGTTGGTATTGTGGTTCTCCCAACCTAAGTCGTCAATCAATCACTCTGAGTTGAAATAATTCATATTAACTTATTATTAATCTAATACATAAATTAATTTAGCTAGAACTAGGGATGAGTTGATAGGGTCAACTACAACTTCAATTGAGTCTTTACAGTTGCATGATGTTGGTATTGTATTTCTCCCGATCTTAGTCATCAATCGATCAATATGAGTTGAAATGATTCTTATTAACTTATTATTAAGCTAATACCTGAATTAATTGTAATACCCCAAAAAATTTTCTTCGTAAAGATTTCGTGAGAAATGTATCGAGTTTTATGCTTTAGAGCGATCCATAAATTTTCTGTGTAGTATTTCTAAGACTTTGACCTACCTTTCCGTAGAGTATCAAATAAGCTTTCCAACGATATGTAGATCATTGAAAATGGACACTCGAGCGATGAGTTATGACCATTCCGATCGAATCACGACCATTCTGATCGAACTGTGAACAGTAAAACGTGCAGGAAATTAAAAATTACTGCAGCCAGGTGAATTTCAGGGTAAACTTCAAATGACTATAACTTCTTATACATAATGATCTGCGTGATCTACTATATATCTACGGAAATCTCTGTGAGTCCTCTTTCCGATGAAATTGGTTTCATCCAATTTGTCTACCGGAGCAATAAGTTATGGTCAATCTACTTCAGCCTATCAAAAGTAAATTTTTAGGTCAAATTTAAATGATCATAACTCCTTGTACATAATGATCTGGGTGATCTACTATATATACATGGAAATCTATGCAAGTCGTCTTTCCGATGAAATTAGTTTCATCCAATTTGTCTATCGAAGAAAAAAGTTATGGTCGATCTACTTCAGCCTATCAAATGTGAATTTTTGGGTCAACTTCAAACAATCATAACTCCTCGTACACAATGATCTGGGTGAGATACTATATATTAACGGAAAGATATGAGGGTCCTCTTTCTAATGAAATTAGTTTTATCCAATTTGGATATCGGAGTAAAACGTTATGGTTGATCTACTTCAGACTATCAAAACAGTCAACCAAAGGACAGATTCGAGAATTATTTGATTTTTAAGGGCATTTTGGTCATTATGCCTTCACTTCAAGGACGAAAATTGTCGATTTATACCTTTATTGAGCCATAAAATTCATGTTCTTCCATAAAAAACATTGAGAGAACTAAACCCTAGGTCCATTTTGAGCTCCAAATATTTTGAGATATGTGTCAAGCTTTATGCATCCCAATGACGATTTGAATTATTGAATATATATTTGAGACATGAGATGTCTTGATATCTATAATTGTAAATTTCATATTTTTATTTTGAATGATTTTGAGATATATGTTGAAATGGTATTTTGGAATGATTTTGAGATTTATAATAAGCTTAAAGCTTCTTTATGACGAAATTGAATCATTGAGCATATTGAGATATAACATTTGAGATGTTACCATGAGTCTTGATATTTTCTCAAAAATATTGATGTTGTCATGACTTGATAAATTGTTACATTTTGTCATTTAAAAAGGTTGAGTTCTATTATTGAAATTTCATGATATTCGAAAATGGGTATACACTCAAATTACTTTATGAAGGATTTATAAGACTTTGAATTTTTTTCCAATATGGATATACATGATTACTTCATTACTCTACTTCTTAAATTGAGAATTTATTTTATGAATTGCATACTACTACATTGAATTGATATTTCTAAAGGCTTTCGAGATAAAAGTCGTGATTTGAGCTGTACTACGGGATATGTATTCTTATTATGAATTGAAGGTCTCGAGTGCTTTTCAAAAGCTGTTGTCATGATTTAATTGTCGAATTAAAAGAATAATCATTTGAGTACATTGACCTTGAACTCGTAGAGTCGAGAAGATTTTGACTATAAGAAAGATTGATTTTGATATAGATGTGTAGATGAATTTTGGTTTTTTTTTTCCAAATGATTTTGATGAGTTGAATTGTTGAAAATATTATGTATTAAGTCTCCATATCCTTGTCCAAATGTCGAGTCGGTTATGGTTCAATGCATTAATACCTTATTGATGTTGAAAAATATTGAGATGTTTTAAGTCGAAGTTGGGATTAGGAATCCACAAATTGTTGATAAATTATAAATTGAGATATTTGTTTTGGTCTTTATGATAGACCCTTGTGATGATGATGGTGGACTTTCCTAATGCTTTCTAATCATGTCGGAGAGTAGTACGTAGCACTGAGAGGGAAATTTGGTATTTCTCCAAATCTATGTGCCACCGTAGGGTTGGTTGATGATGATATTATTGGCCAGAGAGCCCGATTGTGATTATTGCAGTTTTAAGGTCGTACTCCCTGACAAAGAGTATGATGCTCCCGCCAACGGTATTTTCAAATATTGGTATTCCACGTAGCTCACGTGGGGTTGTCGGTTATAGGAAATTCCTCTGTCCATAAAAGTCATGTTTCTTGAATTACCAAGTCACTTCGAGATTTGAGTCAAAGAGTTGAGATATTATAATGAATTATGATTACCTATGATGAATTTTGATGATATGATAATTTATGATGATTTATCATAATTTATGATTTTTGATGATTTACATGGATTATGAGATTTTACCATTTGAACTATTTATTATGAAAGTATGAAGAGTATGATTTGATATAACTCAATCCAAGTGAGTCATCATTGTCTATATGCATGTTTTCATAAAATTGATGATGTTATTTAAAGTGTTGCATGCACCCCCACATACTCAGTACATTCTCTTTGTGCTGACCCCCATCTACTATTTTATTCAAGTGCAGCATCTGGTCAGCAGGTAAAAGAGTCCTTATAGTTCAAGGTCTTGTGTTGGTTGTTTTAGTTCAGAGACACTGTATCTTCTTCTGTCGGCCATATTGAGTGGGATGGTTGGGAGTCATGACCCGTTTATGTACAGGCAATACTAGTAGAGGCTTCATAGACAGTAGTAGTGGTTGATGTGTTCAGTCTCCTTCTTTTATATGTACATGTGTTAGTAGAATTGTCATCTTGTAATTCCAATATTGTATTGAAAAGATTCTATATTGAGATATTTTCAGCTTCATTCTCTCAGAATTATGATTTAAATCAGCTGCTTTTGAGTTTTACCTATGAAAAGGCTAGCTTGGGGTCACTTGTGACCCTAAGCACCATGTGGCATCTTGGAACTCAATTTTTGGGGTGTTACAAACTTGGTATCAGAGCACAGAGTTCAAGTGTCCTAGGGTGTCTATGAAGCTGTGTCTAGTAGAGTCTTGCGGAACGGTACGAAGACGTCTGTACTTTTCTTCGAGAGGCTATAAGGCATTTAGGAAAGGTTGCTGTTCTTTCAAGTCTTGAATCGTGCAATAAGTTAAAGCCAGATAAGATACCAAATTTCTTTTCTGGATCTATAAGTGACAGTTTGTACTTTTCTAGCTATGTGCTATTCTTGAGATAGTATGAGCAGCACGTCCCGATTCTTTCCCTGATAATGTTTTCAGACTGATTAGCAAAATGTTTCAGAAGTCTCATAAAAGTGGCTTTAGAAGATCCTCCCAGTGTGTTATAAGTTCCTGAAGTTTTATTTTATGTCCTCTTCTTTATGACTTGTTCAGCTAAGACTGAGTGGATGCGTACTCCTTGATCATCGAATATGGTATGCCAAGTTCCTATCTCCCGTAATCTTGCTATCATCATGTTGTTGAAAAAAAATAAAAGTCTAGTGAAGTCGTGTAGGGCTCTTTCGATTCACTACCACAGCTATTTTGTTATTCACCTCAAACTTTTTTTCAAAACTCATATTTAAAGCCTAGTGGAGCCGTGTGCAACCTATTTCGATCCACTAGCAACTTGTAGTTCATCTTGTTCCTTGTGCTGGCTGAAAATATGGGATTTGGAGGTGTAGTAGTAAGAAAGATGGTAAGTGTGATTTGTTGAGCATAAGTATAGTGGAATCCATTTTTGCATACATTTGAGGTTAATAAGGAGTGATATATCCTTGTGTGTCAATTTTGTGATGTAGTTTGTTCGAGGTATGAAATGGGCGTTGATGGTATTTGTATGCCAGAGTATAGGTTAGTAATGGAAGTACTTGGTGGTGAGTGTTGTTAAATTCTTCCATTGTTGGGTTGCAAGAGAAAGTTAAGTTAAGACGTAGAGAGCTATGAACTAAGTTAAGTTGTGTATGAAGGATAGATAGTAGTGACGGGTGAAAGAAGGACGTGTTAATAGATTGTGAATAAGATAAGCTATATGATTATGACCAATTATTATTGTTATGAAGTTTAAATGGGCTGGCATTTGTTGAGGATTGTTTTATAGTTTCTAAGTGAAAATTTTGTGCAAAAAATTTTAAGTTATATTGTGTGCTAAAAGTTAAGTTTGAATGATTGGTGATCGTGAATGTGACTATGATGATTTCTTGATTAATGGTATTAGTTGTTAGGAAGTGATCTAGTAGGCTTGAATAGTGGATATAAGAGCCTAAGTTTGGTTGATTCGTGATTAAGTTTGATGTTGTGTTTATGATGAGAAAGTTCACCCAAGATATTATGGGACTGCTTTAATTTTGAGGATTAGTGTATGACTTTAATGGTTGAGCTTCTTAGATGTGATTTTGATTCTTATGGTTTTGAAATATAAGTTTACAAGCGTGAATTTAATAAGCGATGACAGAGGTAGTGTGGTCCGTTAAGGATGAGAAAAATTTGAGTTGAGCGTTAGACTCTAAGATTGAAATTCCAAAGTTGAGCCAAAAGCGTTGAAGCTCTAGATGGTGTATACTCTGACTATCGGGTTGCTTATGCGGATTTGAGATTAGAAAGTGTGTAAGTGTTAGGTGTTGATTATTGGGGTTATAGAAGGATAGGTGGTAATTTGAGAAGTTTTGTGAGGATATGGTTATATGCTTTCTGAGGTAGTCATTTGGGTGAAGTTTTATGGTTTATGTGTGTGATTATGTATCGAACTCTCGAGTGAAATGACTTTAGTTTAGATTAAAGTGTATAGTGTGTTACTAACCCAGAGCGATGGCTTAAGTCTAAGGGGACATGATAGATCAAGTAACCGAGTCAAGTGTTTGGATTCCAATAGTGGTAAGAAAGGGGTTTTGCTCGACCCATTCCTATTTTAGTTCTTTCAGTTATTCCAGGGCCTACTCCTGCTTTACACTTCAGTTCCATGATCATAATTTGAGTTCGTGCATGTCATAAAGGACCATGTTCTCTCTCAGTTCCCAATATGTGGGGTTTCAGATTAGCGGTGGAATTATGTACCATAAGTTATGAATTCCAAATCTTAAGTTATGTGGCTAGTAATCGAGGTATTATAGCCTTACCCTATGCTCTTTTCGAGAAATAAAGCATTTCTGTTAATGATCAATGAAAGTTTGGATTCATATCATGCATATTCCCAAATCAAATTTCTTTGCCGAGTTCATGATGTTAAATCTTCTATTCCTTACGCATTGGTGAACGTCAAGTTATTCAGGGTATCTAGTCATATTTTAGACCAACATGTTCTATCCCTTTGATAACTTCTTTCGTAGGGTGAGAGAGTGATGATGAATGGTTGACTATATGGAAGAATACGTATTTGTTGTGGATAAGGGTATTGGTGAATAGTTATCTAGATAGAAGAGAGAAAATGTTTCCTTATCTTGGTTAGAAAGGTGTATGCTTATTTTGAGCTAAGTGGTAATATGAAGTAAGATTGAGATTAAGCTTTTATGTGTATTGTGGTTCGTTGAAGTTTTAAGTGGTTATCTTGAGGCATTGTGGTGTACATGTTTTAGATTCTGGAAGCTAGTTATGCTTCAATTCGTAAACTTCTACTAAACGATCTTTGTTTTCCAAGTATTCCAGCTCAGTCAATCAGAATCGTTTAGTGTACCTTCTCATTTATCATTTCAGCATGTTATCCAAGGATCTTAGGAATGAAATCATTTCCATATGGAGCATCTCAGTAGTTACGAGTATACCTCTATTCGTCCGTCATGCATATGAGCTAATTCATAGGTGCCCCGTGCACAGTCTTAGTGACCCTGTGAAATAAGTGTTGTAGAGGAACATAGAGTCTCAAGGGGGAGATACCCCGTGACTTCGTAAAGCTTCCGTGTTTTAAACACATCTAGTTCATGCTCAAGTTCTCATTACGAGCCTTGAATTGGCTATTGTTGCATACCCATTCATACATTCCAGAGTCAGTTCAGCTAGATATTTATGTGTCAGATATGCATGTTCAGTATGAGGACTAGGAAACTGTAGTTCCAATCGTGCCGATATGTCTCGGATGTTCGCGTCTCTTAAGAAGGTCAGTTGATCAGTGCTTTTATCCTATCAAGTGACATTCGAGGACGAATGTTTCCAAGGGGGAGATAATGTAATACCCTGGAAAATTTTCTTCGTACAGATTTCGTGAGAAACGTATTGAGATCTACGCTTTAGAGAAATCCATAAATTTTCTGTGTAGTACTTCTAAGATGTTGACCTACCATTGAGTAGAGTATCAAATAATCTTTCCAACGATATGTAGATCATAAAAAATGGACACTCGAGCGATGAGTTACGACCATTCCGATCGAATTACGACCATTCCGATTGAACTGTGAACAGTAAAACGTGCAGGAGATTAAAAATTAGTGCAGCCAGGTGAATTTCAAGGTCAAATTCAGACAACCATAACTCCTTGTACATAATGATATGAGTGATCTACTATATATCAACGGAAAGCTCTGCGAGTCCTCTTTCCGATGAAATTAGTTTCATCCAATTTATCTATCGGAGCAAAATGTTATGGTCGATCTACTTCAGCCTATCAAATGTGAATTTTTGGGTCAACTTCAAACAATCATAACTCCTCGTACACAATGATCTGGGTGAGATACTATATATCAGCGGAAATATATGAGAGTCCTCTTTCTAATGAAATTGGTTTCATCCAATTTGGATATCGGAGTAAAACGTTATGGTTGATCTACTTCAGACTATCAAAACAGTCCACCAAAGGACAGATTCGAGAATTATTTGATTTTTAAGGGCATTTTGGTCATTATGCCTTCACTTCATGGACGAAAATTGTCCATTTATACCTACATTGAGCCATAAAATTCATGTTCTTCCATAAAAAACATTGAGAGAACTAAACCCTAGGTCCAATTTGAGCTCCAAATATCTTTCAATTTCATCGTAGAAATCCAAAATTAATCCGATAAACGAACTCCTCATTTCAAAACCTTCGAGGAGCACCCATTATTTGTCCGAATAGGATTCCGTAATCAAGAAGTCAATTTCAAGGTATGTGGGATTTTGAACAAGAGCAATCTTCCGTTCTTGTGCCCAAAGCTTTAATTTTATTATGGTTTTACATGATTTTGCAAGTGAGATTATATCTAAATAATTCGATTATGAGATTATGATGGTTGAATGAATAAACTTTTATTTATATGATTATCTCAATGTTTTCATGATATGATTTAATAATTATCATTATGAATTACACACTTTTACCACGAGGTGGTATTTTGAATGATTTTGGGACGTATGTCGAGATGGTATTTTGGAATAATATTTTGAGATATGTATCAAGCTTTATGCTTCCCAATGACAATTTGAATTATTGAATACATATTTGAGACATGAGATGTC
This sequence comes from Capsicum baccatum var. pendulum, assembly GCA_030864225.1. NCBI lineage: Eukaryota > Viridiplantae > Streptophyta > Magnoliopsida > Solanales > Solanaceae > Capsicum > Capsicum baccatum. The sequence continues at coordinate 169,437,123 of CM061560.1, forward strand.
TTGATATCTATAATTGTAAATTTCATATTTTTATTTTGAATGATTTCGAGATATATGTTGAAATGGTATTTTGAAATGATTTTGAGATTTATGATAAGCTTAAAGCTTCTTTATGACGAAATTGAATCATTGAGCATATTGAGATATAACATTTGAGTTGTTACCATGAGTCTTGATATTTTTCTCAAAAATATTGAAGTTGTCGTGACTTGATAAATTGTTACATTTTGACATTTAAAAAGGTTGAGTTCTATTATTGAAATTTCATGATATTCGAAAATGGGTATACACTCAAATTACTTTATGAAGGATTTATAAGACTTTGAATTTTTTTCCAATATGGATATACATGATTACTTCATTACTCTACTTCTTAAATTGAGAATTTATTTTATGAATTGCATACTACTACATTGAATTGATATTTCTAAAGGCTTTCGAGATAAAAGTCGTGATTTGAGTTGTACTACCGGATATGTATTCTTATTATGAATTGAAGGTCTCGAGTGCTTTTCAAAAGTTGTTGTCATGATTTAATTTTCGAATTGAAAGAATAATCATTTGAGTACATTGACCTTGAACTCACAGAGTCGAGATGATTTTGACTATGAGAAAGATTGATTTTGATATGGATGTTGAGATGAATTTTGGTATTTTTTTTCGGATGATTTTGATGACTTGAATTGTTGAAAATATTACGTATTGAGTCTCCATATCCTTGTCCAAATGTCGAGTCGGTTATGGTTTAATGCATTGATACCTTGTTGATGTTGAAAAAGATTGAAATGTTTTAAGTCGAAGTTGGGATTAGGAATCCACAAATTGTTGATGAATTATAAATTGAGATATTTGTTTTGGTATTTATGATAGACCTTTGTGATGATGATGGTGGATTTTCCTAACGTGTTCTGAGCTTGTCAGGGAGTAGTACTTAGCACCGAGAGGGAAATTTGGTATTTCCCCAAATCTATGTGCCACCGCAGGGTTGTTTGATGATGATATTATTGGCCAGAGAACCCGATTGTGATTATTGCAGTTTTAAGGTCGTACTCCCTGACAAAGAGTATGATGCTCCCGCCAATGGGGGTTTCAAATATTTGTATTCCACGTAGCTCACATGGGGTTGTCGGTTATAGGAAACTCCTCTGTCCATAAAAGTCATGTTTCTTGAATTACCGAGTCACTTCGAGATTTGAGTCAAAGAGTTGAGATATTATGATGAATTATATTACCTATAATGAATTTTGATGATATAATAATTTATAATGATTTATCATAATTTATGATTTTTGATGATTTACGTGGATTATGAGATTTTACCATTTGAACTATTTATTATGAAAGTATGAAGAGTATGATTTGATATAACTCAAGCCAAGTGAGTCATCATTGTCTGTATTCATGTTTTCATAAAATTGATGATGTTATTTAAAGTTTTGCATGCACCCCCACATACTCAGTACATTCTCTTTGTGCTAACCCCCATCTACTATTCTATTCAGTTGCAGCATCTGGTCAGCAGGTAAAAGAGTCCTTATAGTTCAAGGTCTTGTGTTGGTTGTTTTAGTTCAGAGACACTGTATCTTCTTTTGTTGGCCATATTGAGTGGGATGGTTGGGAGTCATGACCCATTTATGTACAGGCAATACTAGTAGAGGCTTCATAGACAGTAGTAGTGGTTGATGTGTTCAGTCTCCTTCTTGTATATGTACATGTGTTAGTAGAATTGTCATCTTATAATTCCAATATTGTATTGAAAAGATTCTATATTGAGATATTTTTAGCTTTATTCTCTCAAAATTATGTTTAAATCAGCTGCTTTTGAGTTTTACCTATGAAAGGGTTAACTTGGGGTCACGTGTGACCCTAAGCACCGTGTGGCATCTCGGGACTCAATTTTTGGGGCGTTACATTAATTTAGCTAGAACTAGTGATGAGTACATAGGGTCAACTATAACTTTAATTGAGTCTTTACAATTGCATGTTGGTATTGTGTTCCTCCTGACCTAAGTCGTCAATCAATCACTCTGAGTTGAAACAATTCATATTAACTTATTTTTAAGATAATACCTAAATTTATTTAGCTAGAACTAGGGATGAGTTGGCATTGCATTCCTCCCAACCTGAGTCATCAATCGATCACTTCGAGTTGAAATGATTTATATTAACTTATTATTAAGCTAATACCTAAATTGATTTATCTAGAACTAGGGATGAGATGATAGGGTCAACTATAACTTCAATTGAGTCTTTGCAGTTGGATGATGTTGGTATTGCATTCCTCCAGACCTGAGTCTTCAATCGATCAATACGAGTTAAAATGATTCTTATTAACTTATTATTAAGCTAATATCTAAATTGATTTAGCTAGAACTAGGGATGAGTACATAGAGTCAACTACAATTTCCATTGAGTCTTTGCAATTACATGATATTGGTATTGCGTTCCTCCCAACCTGAGTCGTTAATCAATCACTTTGAGTGGAAACGATTCATATTAACTTATTATTAAGCTAATACCTAAAATTCATCAGTGTTACAGTTGAACTTAATACACTTTATTATTATGAGATGGTTAAAAATTATATATTTTAAAATTTAAAAAAATGATTAAGATCATTCGGACCAAATTAACAATTTCAAAACTTGTCATTCTTTTCTAAAAATAAAAATCAACCCATACAAATCATCCATTTGCGGGAAAAGTGTTTCATCATTTCAAATCTTGATTTCTCATTCTTTTCTTTCGCTCTCAATTATACAGACAACAACTACTCAACATATTGCTCAGCCCTTTAAAATAGATTGATTTTCTTCCCATTTTCGACCACATAGTTGTAATTTTCAACTTCATTCTTGCTTATATCTATCATTTTTTCTATCTTCATAGGTAACAGAGTTTAAAAATTATTTTATATTTGTTCTTTATTCTAAAAATTAGGGCTTTGTAGTTAATAATGAAAAAGAAGACTTTTAGTTGTATTACCTTTGAGAATGGGTTAACAATTTTGAGTTTTGATGCTAAAAATTTAGAAAGAACCCGAGAAAACCCTAGTTTTTATTGTAGTGTTTTGTTGAGTAACGTGGTATTGTTGGATAGTGTTTATGGTATTGTTGGTGGCTATTGCCAGTGGTTTCCGTATTGGTGGTCTTGGTGGTAGTGTCGGTTGTCTTGGTGGTGGTATTGGTATTGGTGGCATTGGTGCTAGTGGTGGCGATTTTGGTAGTCTTGGTGCGGGTATTGGTGGCATTTATGGTGGTATTGATGTTGTTGTTGGTGGTGGTGGTGGTCTTGGCGGTGGTCTTGGTGGTCTTTATGGCATTGGTGGTGGTCTTGGTGGTGATGTTGGTGGTCTTATTGGTCCATCTGTTGCAACAGGTGGAACATCTGTTGGGAGATATTAAATAGGTCTTCAAACAGATTCCCTATCAGTTCCAACTGATGGGTTATTCGTCGAAATATTTTTTTGTAATGTGGCGTATAATAATTTATTGAAATTTGTCTTACCTTTTTTTCAAAAATTATGCAGACATTAAATACAATAGATTTTTTGTTTTTTCAGTTGTTTGTAGTTAAAATATGTCTCCTAAAAGAAAAGAAACTGAAAGTGGATCAACTGCTGACCACCTAACAAAAAAAGTTAGAGTACAGATGGATTCGGAGGAACTTCCTGAACAATCTCAGTCAGAGAAAAATAAAGATGAGGAAAGTTATGAAAAGGGAGGTGGATAAGGGTATATAGAGGCTGGTGAGGAAAATAAAATTAAGGAGGAAGAAGAAGATAAACAAGAAGAGGAAAAAGTAGAAAGTGAGAAAAAGAATTTTGATCAACATGATGATAAACAAGAAGAGAAAGAAGTAGAAAGTGAGAAAGAGGATGATGATCAACATGATGATAATTCATCACTAATAGGGCGTGAATTATGATCAAAATCCCAGTATGATCCTGCCAAAACTATTAGTATTGACAAATTTCAAGTTGCGATACCGATAGATGACCCTGCAAAACTTACTGGTGATCTTGTACTTAAATGTTAACTGGGGAAACCTTTTGATGAATTTAGGAATATTACAAAGAATGAAAACATAGACAAACTTTTTAAGAAGATCTGCTTTGGATGCTTTCTTGAGCTGCTTGGGGACCACACTGCCCGTTTCCAAATGAGCATGGTATATGGTCTTCTCATGCGTAGGATCAAGTACATGGAGGGTGATGAGATTTGATGGAAGGAGGGGGGTAAAAAGATGGATGAAATCTTAATCATCTAAAAGAACCTCTCATCAAGGAAACACCCCGCAAAAAGTCCAAGGTAAGTAGGACAACCAAACCACCACCATCAAATAAAGGAAAGGCATTGTTCAAGTGACCACCCACCAAAACCAAAAAATACAAGGAAAAATAGATGGGTTGTTCAACATTAAGGAACGTAGCTACAAAGCGGCAGATTTGATAGAAGATCTCAAGGATAAAATCATACCAAAGCAGTACAGGGAGCAATTATGCTTAGTTTGGTTTGCCCATTCTGTTATATTAGCAAGAGATGTCAACAAAGTCATACAAATGATTTGTTGGCGTTTGCTGAGGATTTTGAAAAATTCAACAATTATCCTTGGGGATATGACAGTTACAATTTGACTGTCAAATATTTACTGACAAAGTTATCCCCAAAGACGATCATAGTATATGGCTTTCCTTGGGCTTTCATGGTAAATTTAATCACTATTTGTTTGCTCATCCATTAATTTACATTGAATAATTATTATGAATTTTTTTGCTTTCTTTCTATTTATATATTTTAGGCTTGGGCATTTGAAGTCATTCCTCCCCTCCGAAAGCAGGTCAAGGATTACCCAAATGAGATTTCTTATCCAAGGATCCTTAGGTGGTTGGCTACAAAGAGCGGCACAAGAATTATGGAGGATGATCTTTTTAACCCTCTGAATGATGCAATATGTCTTCTTTCAAGTAAAATAATTTGACTCAAAGAAAGATATTGAAACAGATGTGCTATCTGTTGCGATAAATGGGTCTCTTGTTGAAACAAATTACCTATCTACTGCAACTGGTGCAATCGATGGGTAATCTATTGCAATAGATGATCCATATTTTATAACAAATTACCCATTTGTTGCTTTGGTTCTCTGAACTCGACTTAACAGATTACCCATCTACTATAAATTATGCAACAGATGGGTAATCTGATGTAACATATTATTAATCTGTTGCGATAGACAGATCAGCTATTGTGATAGATAGATCATCTATTACATAAGTTGTCTGTGTTAACATGTAACCCAGCTAATTGTAAATTATTATATGATTTAAATGTATTAGTCTTTTTTATAGGTTGTGCATTCATGGATCGTGCCTACTGAGTAGGAGTTGGGAATGACTTCTTTTATTACTCTAGGTCTTATTGATAAAATAACAGACCCAATGGTAGAGTTAATAAAAAAGGAATTGGCTGGAGCAATAGCCTTTATAAGAGAAGTTTGGCAAGGCCAACCTAATGTTGAGGCTCTTCATGACTAACCTACAACAACAAATCTGAGTGCTTCTTCTGGGGGTGTTACTAGTGGAGTTGTTGATGTTGGTGGTAGACACCCTGATGCTGATGTTGCTGCCAGTCGTGATGATGAGCATGTTGATGCTCAAGAAAAAAATAAATATGTTTGAAATCACCCATTACACAGGTCCCTCTCACCCTTACACTAGTCCCTCTCACCTTTACAGTGGTGCCTCTCACCCTTGTTCACCCTCGTGTTCTCATTACAAATGTAAAGGGTGCAAGGACAAAATCCTTGAAAAACTAGAGGCTATCTCTAAAGTTGTTGAGGAATTGAAATCCAAGAGGGGTGTCATACCATCCAAGAAAGTGAGGGAGCCATACACTCCTACAGTGGCGGTTAAAAGGAAGAAAAGAGAAATTAGCCAAATACTCTTCAATTTGAAACCAAGAAAAGTTACAACTCCTCTCTCTCCAAAATTTGTTGAAGTTCAGGGGCCATTAAAAAGGTGGACATATACGCGACACTTGGTGATAAAGAGAAGAAGGATCTGTGAAGGACCATGAATGCCAAGAAACTTGTACAAGAATACACTATGCCTACCTTTTGCATCCAAGACTTCAAGAATATAACAAATATGCCTAAGTGGTACGTGGATAAGGTAAGTTTACTTTTCCTAACCTAGCCTTCTAATCTACTCTATGAAGAAGAAGCTACGTTGGCAAAGTAATTTGTTAACAGTTTCAGAGAACCCTCTACAATAGATGGACCATCCGTTGCATCTTTCCACTATATTTTTCTTCTTTACAATTACTAACCTATTTAAAAATTATCTTCTTATATCGCTGTATATTGATGAAATTCTCTTTCTCATGAGGGGCAGGTAATTAGCGTACCCGGATGCTTATGATGCTGCCGATAGGATAATGGACCTCAACTTCTACAATAATTTCAAGAATAGGTACGCTCAGTACGCTGCTTACACTCCCTATGGCTCAGGATTTGATTAGTTAGTTTCTAGGTTCTAATGGGATAAAGATATGATTAAATATGTTAGAGAGAAGAAGCCATATCCACACGACAATAGTCGGACCAAGGTAAAGAGAATTTTTGTAGTCATGAATGTGGACGTCAAATATTTTTTGGCTATTGAGGACTACTCGGGGAGGGAAAGATTAAGGTTTATAAATACAACTTACCTATCTTCGACGACGATGTTTTTTTACCCTCATAAAACCACTGTTGGAGTTGTTTCCCAACTTGTTGAGGTAAAGTAAACTGATATATCATTTGCCAGCGGAAGTGTTGATGAAGAAAGCATGAGATTTTGAAGGTCAAAATAAGGACATGGACCTTCCAAAAAATAAAATTGGTATCGCGTGCAGGTCATAGCGCTTGCATACATCGAATATTTATTGACCGGCACAGAAATGGCCGAGCCAATGATCGCTCTATGCAACGACTTTGTGGTAAACATGCAAGAGGTCTGGGCTTATGGGGTACTAACTGGATGCTTGGAGCCTGTGTATAAAGAAGATGTAGAAGCACAAACACCATAACAACTTTTTATTTCAAGACACTTCACTTTACATGTAGTGACAATTTTTTATGTTTGATGAAAGTTGAATTTTTTGTAATGCAACAGATTATCTATCTATTGTAATAGATAGTCTATCTATTCTGACAGATTGATTATCTGTTACAATAGGTTGGTCATCTGTTGTATTATGCAGGTGTTTCTAAGTCTATCTATTGCAACAAATATATAATATATTACAACATATAGTCTATCTATTGCAACTGATAGGTAATATATTGGAACAAATCAAAATAATAGGAAGACCTGTTTGATAATTTCCAGCAGTTGACCTACATGTTGCAACATATGTCTAAATCTGTCTGATAATTTCCAATAGATATTTCATCTATTACAATAGATGAATTATCCATTGTAATAGATACATTATCTGTTGCAATATTTGAATCTAGTATTCCATTTCAATTAATAAGTTCAAATCTAAGGATTAAATTAAATTCATAGGCAACATTAAATAGATCGAAGCCTTCAGAAATTATCTGAAATAACTCAACAAATAAATGAAATATGAAAAAATTAATATGGGAACAGATAATCTACTCAACAAATAAATCAACAATTTAACCTTTGGTGCCAACAATTTCTAAGGAGAGGTTATTACTTTGACAGACTCAAGCTATAAAGATCTACTCAATATGGACAAGTTGTTCTTCATCTGGTGCTATGGAATCTGAGTTTGGTCGTCGTGGATCTTTAATGTCACTTGCATACGCTTTCTAAGCTTTCACTTTTCCGTATTTCCATAAAAGAGTATCATATATTTTACAGAGTAATCCTGTATCAAGTCCATCATTTGGTACTTGTAATCCGTCGCTTAAATACTCGACGTAAGAGGTAACAAAAAGATCGTAATTCCTGCATTTTTAAAAATCAAATAATTCATGCAAGTGTTGTAAAATTTAGGAAATGAAACAAAATCATGATACTTAAAGGCTACCAATGAAATGTTGAGCAATCCTTCAACATATTCTACATCAAATGGATTACCCATTTTATCCCGGTATGCTTCAATCATCGATCAATCAATACGAACCTTTTGATCTAAAAAGCCACTTATATCAAGGTAAGTAGGCAATATTTTGGGCAGCATTTGTATCTTAGATGACGGCCCGGCATGTCTCCTTCCTAGTATCGAGTCATAAACTCAGATGTGCCTCTCTTTTAGAATAACGATAACCAACACCTAATGAAATTCATCACCATAATTAATTAGGATGTACACTTTGTCTACCAAATTCCAAGGTAAGCTAGCTGGAATGATAAAACCTTTGATGCTGTTGATTAAGAATTCCTCAATTTGAAAAACTTTTAAATGTTGTTGACAATACCTATCGTAGGCATTATTGATGTAAACTATAAATAATTACCTGTATCTGTATTGTTCTTGTGTTTGCAACTTGGCCTTTATTCAGAGGTAGTAAAAACTGACATCGATGTGCTTCACATATTATCAAATATTTCAGATTACGTGATAGTAAAACTAATAAACAGATGCAATTAAATAAAGTATTAATTAATAGTTATATGTATGACATTTAAACCTCATCATTCCAGCAAGTTTGGGGCTGTGACATCAAATAGAACCAATCCTTCATTCCGAAATGTGCAACAACAAATTCGAACATATCAAAACCAAGACTCAATTCATTCACTTTATAGTGTTCGTCATTTTATTTTAGACATGATTTATATGTGTTAATGTCATATTCTTACAACAGGAATTGTATAAATCAATATCTTTAAAATTAATTTATGTACCTGTCGGCATAATGCTTTAACAGCCCATCGACAATCCATTCTTAGTAGTTGTTGATCAGCTTTGTTAGTTTTTTTGGAGCCTCGTCCGAGATGTTGAACCCTTCAAATGGGTAATTCTTCTATTCTCTAGAACTGACATGCTCCACTTTTCTTTTTCTTTGGAAGAAGTTAATAGATTATCAACTGTGATATTATAATGTTTAGCAGTAGCTTCTACTGTGACATCCATCTGGAAAGCCAGAATTGTCAATGCTAATCACAGATATACAACATATTATCTATCTATTGTAACAGATGGATAATCGGTTAAGACAAATTCAAATAGGCAAAACGGAGTTGTACAATAATTTTGAACAGATGACCCATTTGTTGAAACATATGACTCCTCTATTGGTATAAATTAAAATAGTATGTAGAACTATTTGATTTGTTGAAATATACGAACATATGTTGCAATAGATAATGCATTTGATGCAACAGGTTAGACAATTATTGTAACAAATGCATATATTTGTTTGATAATTTTTAGTAGATGTATTATCTGTTAAAACAAATATGTGTTTGTTTATTTGTTGGAACAGATGATATATATTCACCTTCTTCAGCTTATGTTGCTCTTCTATGGCCCTTGTACATTGATTAAAGGTGTAAGACAAAGATATATGAGTTGCAATTTTGCTTTTTTAGATGCTTGATAATGCCTTGAAAATTTCTTTCCTTCTCCTCTTAGCAACCTTAATCTCTAGTGGAGTGTATGGATATGAAATCCTCTTTGATAGAATAAAACCCCTCTTAGATGTCAATTCCTTTATAGAAGCAGTTAATGCATTAATAGTATTAATCACTCCATCATGTTTCACCTTGCAGTCTTGACATTTGCATGCAGAACATTTGCTAGAAGGGGCAAAATCTGTATAACCAATATGATCATAATCATAATGATTTGTTGTTTGAAAATCTATAAGAAGAGCATCATTAGCTCTAAGAGCAGCACCACTACCATCATCAACAACAATAAGCCCACCCTCTAAAATTATTTTTTTGTGATGGTTGTTGCTTCAAACAATTCCTTTTTATTTAAAAAGTCAATGACCTTAGGATCCGATAAAGTTTGCACAGATCGTAAAGTAAGAAAAATGGCATCTTCAACTCTCGATTGGTTGGAACAAGCGACGGATGCACAATCTAACATAAATCAATACATATATTAGAATGATGATTAAATTATTTAAAAAATCATTAATTAAAATAAAAAGTTAATTAGAATTAGACTTACTGCATCCTTCGGGGGTTGAAGAGATAATTTTTTTTTGTATTTTTATCAATTTTGATCGACAAGTATCTTGGGATTCTTGGACAGGAAACTTCTTCCTGGTAGTCCACTTGTTGTCTCAAATAAGAAAATGGTTTCAAACGCCCAAGCCTATAAAATAACTTCAATAAATCAAAAGCATTATTAAATTAAAAAAATGAATCATATCATAATAAAGGAAATATTTACCCTGAATGGAAAGCCATATAAGTTGGTTGTCTTTGGCATTAACAAAGTCAACAAATATTTGACAGTTATTTTGAAGCTTTCATAACCCCAAGGATAGCTATTAAATGCCTCAAGATCCTCGGAGAGCTTTATTAAACCAAGTGGTTTGTTGTTGCTAACGCCCATCGCGCAAAGAATATTATATACAAAACAAACCAAGCACTTTGATTGGTTGTGCTTCTTTGAAAGTCTTTTAACTTTTAATGCTTCTATCAAATTTTTGTTTTTGAAGCTTGGACCAATAAGGGACACCAAGTCTTCATGATTACTTAACTTGCATTTGCCTTTTTTGAGTGTGCAAGGTGCTTTTTTGGGGTTAGAATAGGTATAACTTGAGAAGGAGAAGGAGGATAACATTTTAGTCTAGTAACTATGGCAAACTCCTTCCAACCAAAACAAACAGGAATGCCACGGTAATTTATCCATACCTTATCCATCTTATCTTTGTTTTCATACATAAACCTACATTTAAGAATATCATATACCATTTTCATTTGGAAATGAACATTGTTGTCCTCTGGTAAATCAAGATATTGTCCAAAGCAGTTGTCCCTAAAATAAGCTTCCAATTTTGTTCTCAAAGTATTTTTCTGAAGGCGTTGAAAGATTTTCCTATGGCTGACTTAACCACAAAATCACCCATTCAATCTGTGGCACCATCACATTATATTCTAATGGGATAACTATCACTGCTTAATTTGATCAACTCTTCGGTGGAAGGGCTATTAGAATTTGGATCATATCTTTTGAAATATTCCTCCTTCCCATGTTCATTATCTTCTGCTTCTAATTGATATAACACTTGTAAAGTAAGCTCATAGAGTGGTGGATGTAGCCTAGCTGCTTCACTTATTCCTTTACTTGGACTTGATTTGTTTTCTATTCTTTTGGTAGCCATATAATCTAAAAATAATAGGAACATAAAATAGATTATAATTGATTAATGAATCATTAAAAAGGGATAACAATATATCTAATATGTACAACAGTAAAATAATAGTTCCAACAGATCACACATCTGTTGCACCAGGTAGGTTATCTGTTACAATAGATAAAACTAACCTATTGTAACAGATGAGTAATCTATTGCAATAATAAAAATAAATCACTCATCTATTGAAACAAATGACTTATCTATGCAACAGATCACACACCTGTTGCAATATATGAGTTATTTGTTGAAACAATTATCAACAGTCAATATTGTTTAGATTTATTCTAACAGAAGGGTCGTCTATCACGATAGATGAATGATCAGTTGGAAAAATCAGGTCTTGGATATGTCCTGTTGGAATAGTTGATAGGATTTTATCCAACAGAAGGTTCATCTGTTGCATTAGATGATTGTTTTATTGCATTAAATTTTTAATCTAATGGTTCTTTCGCTGCCTCTGATGGTAAATATGTTGCATCAAACTTTTAATCAAATGGTTCCTCTGCTGCATTCGATGGTAAATCTATTGCATCAAATTTTTAATCTGATGGTAAATCTATTGCATCAGATAGTTAACTTGTTGCATCATATTTTTATCTGATGGTTCCTCTGTTGTATTATATGATAAAATCTGTTGTATCAGATGGTTAATCTATTGCATCAACTGGTTACACTGTTGCATCAGATGGTTAATTTATTCTATTAGATGGTTAATCTGTTACATTCGAAGGCTAATCTGTTGTAGAAAAAAATAGTAGCATGATTTTGTTCAATAGAACAACAATAATATCACCATTTTTACCAAGAACAAGAATAAATCAACCCAACAATAGGCGCAACACCAAAAACACCAATATCATTGTTTTATTTGTACGAACACAAACAACAAAAATCAAACTTCAAAAAATACAACAAACAACAAAAAAATCATATTTCACTCTGAAAAGAGAAGAGAAGAAATACCAGAAATTAGGATTTTATTCAGACCACATTTCAAATTAAAGAAACAAATATTGAAATTGTTCACCAATACTATAAGAGAAGTTGGCTCAAGTTTCTTTTTTTTTTCAAAACTAAAAAGGTCATAATCTTTAACTTGTGAAAGAAGAAAAGAGATGATGAAGAACTCGAAGGTATTGTGGTTGGAGAGCAAGGCTATTACGTCGATTGATGGTTGAAAGTCGAAAACGAACTCAAAGCCCAACTATTTATCGCCGGAGGTTGAATTCGCCGGTGATTGAAAGAAGAAATTTGGAGAACTGTTGGTTGGGAGAAACTGTCGAGAGAGATATGAGAGACGGTTAATTTTGAGAGGAGAAATATGTGGGTTGATTTGTATTTTTGAAGAGATTAAAATATTTTAAAAATATTAATCAAGTTCAAAATTAAGTTAATCAAGTTTCCTAATTATGTTTGACCCTTTAAGTTGGTCAATGTCACCAATCCTTCACTCAAGACTTAAATGACACATTTCCTTCAATTTTCTCTAGTGATTCACTTCTTATTAATCTAAACTCTTTAAAGTTTTTGCTCCATTTATTTTTTAACACTTTTTCGTTGGTATTAATGATCCATTTATTATATATAGAAAAAAATTCTTGCATTTATATATGGTAATTTTCCTTAGCTGATTATTTCTAATATCATTTTAAGAGCCGATATTAGACCAGAAGAAAAGAAATTATTTTTTCTTATATATCAAAATCTATTTTTTTCGATAATTAAGTGTATCCGTCGTGAGACCAAGAAAAAATTTAGATAAGGGGTACACATTGGAATATGTGTATTACTTTTGTATGAATCCAAGGAGTGTATTTGAATTAACATAATGAATAGAGATTCAGGACCATCTTTTAGTCTTGAAATCTCTCAATTAGACATTATCAAACAGAATGAAGAAGTTGTAAACTTTGTTCTAGGTAATTTTGACTACGAATTTGATGATTTTGATGAAAATACATCCAAGCATATAAACGATCCACACACTATGAAGAAATTGCAGGAAAAGCACGCCAAGAAGTTTAAAAAAGAAGAGTTATTAAAGTTCTTTCTAGAGATGTACTTCCATAGGTATTTACATGTTCAGATCTACACAATTTTAGGCTGAGATACTTCTTTAGACACTAAAGATACTTTTTTCAATTTCTTGTATCTCTTGTTCTCTATTTATGTTTTTATATGTATCTCTTATTTTTTAAGTTTTAGTGGAATAAGCATATTAAAGATATATGTTAGTAAGTTTAAAAATACATATTGTGTACGAGGGTGTTTTGTATATATATCACATTATTTTTTGTTTTGTTTTAATTATTTATACCAAAGATACATATTTTGTAAAACAACAAATACATTTTAAGCTTTTTGTATATCTGGTTTTGTGTTATTGTGGATTTATGTATCTCTTGTTATGTCAGATCTAAGTAATTTTAGGCTTAGATACATATTTAGACATACATGATACTTTTTTTCAATATCTTGTATCTTTTGTTATCTGTTTAAGTTTTATATGTAACTCTTGTTTTTAAGTTTTAGTAAAATCAGCATACCAAAGATACATGTTAATAAGCTTAAAGATACATATTGTGTATGAGGGGCATGTTATATGTATCTCACATTATTTTATTTTTTTAATTTAATTATTTATATCAAAGATACATATTCTGTAAAATAATAGATACAATTTAAGCATTTTTTATTTCTAGTATTGTGTTATTGTAGATGTATGCATCTTTTGTTATTTCCTATATATATATATTTTTTGCTGTTCATACTTCTCTATATTTTTCTTTCTAGGTTTTCCCCATAGGTAATGATGAGGTCTCATCCACTAATGTCACCATGGGTCTATAACTCTATGAAACTTTGTATTAAACTAAATTATTGTATTAAAAGCAGTCAAAGATTTATTAAATATGTTGAGGAAAATGAACAAGTTTTTCATTAGCATATTCAACTGGCATAAGTTCTATTTGAATTGAGGGGTATGACCTTCATGTATGTTTATTGAGTATCTTTATATATGAACTTCCACTCTATTCAAAATATAAACTACTTTCCTTTCTAAGCTGACCAAAGACGGATTCAAGATTTTGAATGCATGTTGATAAGGATAGGCTCCTGCCTTGACTAACTTATGCAAATTGTCAAGTATTAACCTGTAAAATTTCTATACTCAAGAGGTAAAACAAAATAATGTTGGCGAAGTGCTAAGCAGGAAAACTCAAGATTCATTAGAAATTAAAATTCTTAGTAGTAAAGTTTGTAGAATAGAAAAAAAAGTTACAGATTTTGAAAATTTATGATCCTTATTAGGTCTTTTCAAGCTACAACACAAAACAATGCTTCTTTGAATTTAAAGAAAGATTGGGGAATGTACAATATGATGGACTTGAAAAACCTAAAAAGAAGAACAAAAGAAACTTTCTACAAAAGAAAATAGTATTGTACTCGAAAATAGTGTTCAAGACGATTTGCACACACCATGAATATTTCATTTGGTAGCTGCTATTTACCAACAATACAGATACCAGATAACTTTATTCACCAAAACTTGAATGGATCAATACAGAAATCTAGTGTTTTGATATCTTATAATTCTAAGTAAGTTTTTTCATGCTATAGAACAGAACAATGCTTCCTTGAATTTCAAGAAGGATTTGGGGCATATACAATAGGATGGACTTGTAAAACCTAAAAAGAAAGAATAAGATAAAATCTCTACAAACGGAAAATAGTATAGTACAAGTAAAAGGTAAAAACAACTTTTTTCTTGTCCTTTCAGCTGAATCACGTCCAATTTATGTTGCTGAACTCATTAAAAATAGTGTGTGCATGTTTGAAGGATCCAGCAAGACTGAGACATCAGTTTTTGAGATTCCAGTAACATAGTCTCCAACCAATATGACTATATCCACTTAAAGAGGTCAGTCCCCCACTGACATGATGTCTTAAATATCCATATACAATACTTCGAATGATATTTTAGGACATTACTATAATCATATAAAAAAACTTCATAATCTGTTGCAAAAAATAAAATATATTTTAACGTACTGAAACAATAATGAGAGATACACACACTGAACCATCGTACACAAAAAATTATGAGAGATACATACACTGCATTATCTTTCGTATGGTTATATTACTAAAACTAAAACATCACGAGATACATATTTATACACAATCAGATTACCAGAGATACAAGAACATGAAAATGTATAATGCGTGGTAAAATATGTATCTCGAACAACTTGACATAACTACAAAAGTGTTATGTAAAATAGTAATTAATTTTATGTTAGATATATAATCTATTAAACAAGAGATAATTAACTATGTCTGATACGTTAAGCTAGATACATATCTTTTCTTGTCTGATTTTTTCACATAGAAATTGAAAGAATGCTCAATGTCATACCTTGACATAACTGAAATTAGAGTACACTTATCCTTGTAGATTTGCCCAACCTTAACTTCACTATTTTTGCAATCTGTAATGATCTTGTTTCCTTTCATATCGAACAACGACAAAGGAGAAGAACAATTAGAATTATAACTAGGAAAAATTTCATAAAAGAACAAGCTCCACACTCCATGGAAAATGAAACCCTAATGGACCAGTCGCCGGCGCCAGTGACTTTGGCAGAGCAGCTGAAAACTCCTCTACAACCTTCGTCATCAACCACTGACGACAGCGGAGTAACTGAAGAATTTAGAATGGAAGAAGAGTTGGTAGATAAAGCTATAACAAAACCAAGAAAAACAAAAAAAAAAGTCGTACAAATAGTTTGGAAACTGATTATGGAAGAGAATTTTTTTAAAAAGTTGGAATAACAAACAAATTACCTTTTTTCATGGGATTTTATTGAGTTTTTACCATAATTAGTTAGATTAATTATTATATTAATGCTTGTTAACCGCTACATCCCTTAAAATATGCTAATTAGTTTAATTATTACATGTATCTGTAGGATGTATCTAACATAAGTTATATGTATCATCAAAGGCTAAAAGTTGGGATTTTCTGAAATTTAGAAAGTAGTTAAAATTTTTGGTAAATACCAGTAAACATGTTGTTATATAGGTAATTTTTACTTTATTAAAAATTCATATGTACAAACAATCAAAACCCAATTTGGAAAGTCCCAAGTCAGATTTAGCAAGTAAAAAAATAAACAAAAAAGCAAAACAAGAGAACTATAGAAACATCTAGAGATTAGAGTAGCCGACCCTTCCATCTTCCTCTTTCAGAGCACATCGACCATGGCTACTCCAGTGATATGTCTGGTGAATCAAATAACCTCCAACCTAAGAAATCAATTTTGATATGGTCAAAAGATAAGATATGGGTGATTTCATGTCGGGCATTTACATCATCCATGGGTGCATCCACTCGGCTAGGGTGTGTGCATAATGTTTTTTCTTTCTTTTCAGTAAAACTCAATCAATTAAAAAAAATTAAATTTAAGGTGTGTTTGGTATGGAGGAAACATTTGAAAATATTTTTCTATTTTTACCATGTTTGGTTATTCAAAATATTTTTTAGGAAAACAAGTTTCTCAAAAATGAGGAAAATTACCTTCCTAACGGAAATAAAAAAAAAGTTCCATAAGTAATTCAATTTATTCTTTAAATCATTTACAACATGGAAAAGTCAACAAAAATAATTTTAGCTACTAGTTGAATTATATATATTAGAAAATAACAAATATGTAAAATAATAATAATAAAATTGTTGGGTTAAATCATTGTGAATGAAAAATGGAGGCAAATTCTTGGAAGAAAAGTGAGCACACTTAAAAGGAAAGTGTATTTACTAAAGGAAAGTCTACTTCTCCCACATTGGTGGGATAAAGCAACTTTATTGTGTTCTTATTAAGAAATACTCCTTCAAGTGGATAGTGAGGCAAGAACCAAGAGGTGCCTCGCGTCGTCATCGTCGTCACTCGGCTCGGCTTCGGTTTCGAAAAATGACCGATCGATGGTTGTGTGCATAATGTTTTTTCTTTCTTTTCAGTAGAAATCAATCAATTAAAAAAATTAAATTTAAGGTGTGTTTGGTATGGAGGAAACATTTGAAAATATTTTTATATTTTTACCATGTTTGGTTATTCAAAATATATTTTAGGAAAACAAGTTTCTCAAAAATAAGGAAAGTAATTCAATTTATTCTTTAAATCATTCTCAACATAGAAAAGTCAAAAAAAAAATAGCTACTAGTTCAATTATATATATTAGAAAATAACACATATCAAAACACATGTAAAATAATAATAATAAAACTATTGGGTTCAATTAGTGTGAATGAAAAATGGAGGCAAACTTTGGAGAAAAAGTGAGCACACTTAAAAGGAAAGTGTACTTACTAAAGGAAAGTCTACTTCTCCCACATTGGTGGGAGAAAGCAACTTTATTGTGTTCTTATTAAGAAACATTCCTTCAAGTAGATAGTGAGGCAAGAACCAAGAGGTGCCTCGTGCTGTCATCGTCGTCACTCACTTGGCTCAGCTTCGGCTTCGGCTTTGGCCTCAAAAAATGATCGATAAGATTAAATTTTTAGACAAAGTGTAATTGAAACTTCGGAAAGACTTACTGTTTCAAATGGACAGACATGACTATTCCAAAATGATACACCTTTCCAATGAACCATTGACTTCTTTTCGAAGGGGTACTTCATGTCTATACAAACCTGCATTTTTTCCACAGGCTGAACATGAAATTTCTGCATAGCAATAACATTTCTCTTGCTTCTAAAAACTCTAAGTGATCATCTCCCGTTGAGTGAGTTCGGAGAAAATTAGAAACTTTGAGGTACCTCTAAATTCTGATTGTGGAGCCATTTTATCCTGGGAGGAAAAATTCCGCAACCTCGGGTACTTGAGGGACATTAATTCCTTAAGGACACTCCGTGAATTCGAAAGACTTGGCTTTATTTCTACTTCATCTTGTTTCTTTAAATATAACACACTACTTTGATAGTTCATATTGAACTTGTGTTATAGGTGTTAAAAAATTTCATAAGTGTTCTTGAAAAAGTCTTAAAATTGTGTTGAAGTTTAGTGTATAAACATACAGATGGTGTACCCGAAACAACAATCTTAAGGAATTAATTTTTCATAATTTGGATTATTTGGTTTCTGGAGATTAAAACTTTATGCTTTCTACTCTGTTTGAACTTAACAAGTTATTTGAAGAAATAAAAAATTCATCACCAGTTAAATCTCATTCGGTTAACAATTGGATGTCATAAAAACTTCATCGTTAAACTAGAAATAAGTAGTGATTAAAGTTGCTATACACTTTTAATTAGTTTTGTGATATACTAAAGTTGATTATCTTTTTATGACAGGAAAGATGACTACAGATGGTCATGTTGATGGTGTGACAATTGTGGTAGCAACTAGTGTTGCTACAACTAGTCGCACAAATGTGCCACCCGCTATGGCACTAGCGGAGAAGCCCGAAAATTTTTTTGGAGTTGATTTTAAGTGATGGAAATAGAAGATATTCTTCTATCTGACAATATGTCTTCAAAGGTTTATATCAGAAGATGCTCAACAAGTGACCAAAGAAACTTTGGATAAGAAGTGGTTCGTTGTAATAGAGGCATGGAAATATTTTGATTTCCTATGTAGGAATTATATCCTAAGTCACCTCCAAGATGACTTATACAATGTTTACAATGGAATGAAGACATCTAAAGAATTGAGAAATGAGCTGGAAAAGAAATATAAGACTGAGAATGTGGGAACCAAGAAGTTCTTTGTTGCACGATTCCTTGAGTACAAAATGATTGACAACATGACTGTTGTTTCTCAAGTATAGGAATTGCAAGTCATCATCCACAATCTCCTTGTTGAAGGTATGAATTTAATGAATACCTTATTTGAACATGCTAAAAATGTTCTTAATGTTCACATAAACTTTGTTGTAGGTTTGGTTGTGAACGAGGTATTTCAAGTTGCTGCGATAATTGAGAAGTTTCCACCTTTGTGGAAGGACTTCAAGAATTACTTGAAACATAAATGAAAGGAGATGACAATTGAAGACATTATTGTGAGGTTAAGCATTGAGGAAGACAATAAAGCCGTAGAGAGGAGGTCTAAACGAAATTCTGCAATAAATGGAGCTAACATTGTAGAAGATGACCCCAACAACTCAAGGAAGCAAAAGAAAACTGGGCAACAATGAAATCAGCCTAAGAAGAAATTCAAAGGGAAATGCTTTAATTGTGGCAAGATTAGCCACAAGTATACAGATTGTCGTGCCCCAAAGAAAGACAAAAATAAGGATCAAGCAAATATGGTTGAATCCAAGAAGAAAATAGACGATCTACGTGCCATGCTTTTGGAATGTAACTTGGTGGGAAATCCTCGAGAATGGTAGATGGATTCTGGTGCCACCCGCCACGTTTTTGCAAATAAAGAGTTTTTTATTGAGTTCGCTCCAGCTCAAGGCAAAGAGAATATCTATATGAAAAACTCTGCAACTGCAAAAGTAGAAGAGACAAGAAAGGAATGCTTGAAAATGACATCAGGCAAAGTGTTAACTCTCAACAATGTCCTTTATGTATTAGAGTTAAGAAAGAACTTGATTTCCATATCACTTTTTGACAAAAATAGATTCAAATATATATTTATTTCTAGAAAAATTGTAACTAGAAAAGGGGAAGTGTACGTAGGAAAAGGCTACCTCACTGAGGACCTATTTAAGATAAATGTAATGACTATTGAAATTAATAAAAGTTCTATTTCTTCTTACTTACACGAGTCTAATAATTTGTGGCATGAACGATTAGGACATGTCAATTACAAAACTTTGCAAAAATTGATTAACTTAGAAGCGTTGCCAAACTTTGAGTGCAATAAATCAAAATGTCAAACGTGTGTGGAATCAAAGTATGTTAAACATCCGTATAAGTCCATTGAAAGGAATTCCAATTCCTTAGACTTAATACACACTGACATTTGTGATGTGAAGTCAACACCATATCGTGGTGGAAAAAAGTATTTCATAACTTTTGTTGACGATTGCACTAGATATTGTTATATCTATTTGCTAAACAGTACAGATGAAGCAATAGATATGTTTAGGCAATATAAAACAGAAGTTAAAAATTAGTTAGAGAAAAAGATCAAAATGATAAGAAGTGATAGGGGTGGAGAATATGAATCTCCCTTTGCAATAATATGTGTAGAGAATAGAATTATCCATCAAACTGCGGCCCTACATTCACTTCAATCTAATGGAATTGCAAAAACAAAAAATCTTAAAGGAAATGATGAATGCTTGACTAATAAGTTCAGGTTTACCGCAAAACTTTAGGGGGAAGCTATCCTTACAAGTAACTGAATACTCAATAGAGTGCTCTATAGTAATACACAGTTAATTCCATATGAAAAATGGCAAGAAAGGAAACCAAACTTGAAATATTTTAAAGTGTGGGGGTGTCTAGAGAAAGTCCAAGTTCCTATGCCTAAAAGGGTGAAAATAGGACCTAAGATAGTGGACTGCGTGTTCATAGGATATGTTAAAAGTAGTAAAGCATGTCGATTTTTGGTTCATAAATTGGAACATTCGGATATCAATGAAAATATGGCAATTGAATAAGATAATGTTGATTTTTTAAACATATTTATTCATATAAAACTAGACATGAACAGTCTAGTGGAGGGGCTAAATGACCTCGAGATAAACCAAGCGAGGATGTATATAATAATGAGAATCCAAGATGTAGTACACATCAAAGAATGTCAACTTCGTTTAGATCGGATTTTGTAAAAAGGATAATGTCAATTCGGATGTTAATTGCCTTGGTGGCGGTATATGCTCTTGAAATACATCAAATGGATGTGAAAACAACATTCCTAAATGGAGAATTAGAGAAAGAAATTTATATGGAACAACCCGAGGGTTTGGTGGTTCCTAGTAAAGAAAAGAAGGTGTGCAAACTTGTTAAGTCACTTTATGGACTAAAAAGAGCACCTAAACAGTGGCATGCGAAGTTTGACCAAACCATGTTGGAAAACGGGTTCAATATATATGAATGTGATAAATGTGTTTACATTAAAGACACTCCAAATCACAAGGTCATTGTTTGTTTGTATGTGGATGATATGTTGATCATCAGTAGAGACATTTCTGGCATAAATGCTACGAAACAAATGCTTGACAGAAATTTTGATATGAAAGACCTTGGAGTTGTGGATGTGATCTTAGGAATAAGAATCCATAGAACTCCACAAGGGATGGCATTGTAACGATCTCATTACATCAGAAAAGTACTTAACAAGCTCAAGTATTTGGAATTTGGTATTGCCAAGACTCTATTGGACGTGAGATTTGCACTTCAAAAGAACAAAGGTAAAAGTGACTCACAGTTGGACTATGCAAGAATGTTGGGATGTTTAGTGTATATAATGAATTGTACAAGACCAGACATAGCATTTTCTATTTGTACGTTAAGTCGGTACACGAGTAATCCCAGTAAAACTAATTGAATGGCAATGAAAAGAGTTTTGGGGTATCTTAAATAGGCTCAAGACTATGCTTTGCATTATAATAAATATCTGGTGATACTTCAAGGATATAGTGATGCAAATTGGATCACCGGATCAAATGAAATACAATCCACTAATGGATATTTATTTACTATAGGTGGAGAAGCAGTCTCTTGGAAATCGTCCAAACAAACATGTATTGCTCGCTCCACAATGGAATTTGAGTTTATCGTACTAGATAAAACCGGTGAAGAAGCAAAATAGCTTTGAAATTTTATGAAAGATATTCCTTATTTGCCCAAACCATTGGAGCCAGCAGGTATACATTGTGATATTCAAGTGGTAATAGGTAATGTAGGGAGCATAATGTACAACGGTAAATCTTATCACATAAGACAGAGACATAATACCGTTAGAGAACTCTCTAGTAAAATTATCACTATCGACTATACGAATTCAAAGGATAATGTGTTGAATCCGCTTACAAATGGCCTATATAGAGAGGGAGTTGAGAGAACATCCAAGGGAATGGGTTTAAGGCCTAGGACAAGTCAGCATGGCGGTAACTCTACCTAGAAGAATAGAGATCCCAAGATCTAGGTTTAAGGAGATCAAATGGATAGAAATGAGTATTTTAAAATGATACACCTTTCCAATAAATCATTGCTTCCTTTCTAAAAGGGCACTTCATAGCTATATAAACCTGTATTTTTTCCACGGGTTGAACACGAAATTTTGGCATAGCAATAACATTTCTCTTGCTTCTAAAAACTCTGAGTGATTATCTCCCATTAAGTGAGTTCAAAGAAAATCAATAAGGTTGAGGTACCACTGTATTCTGATTGTAAAGTCATTTTATCCTAGAAGGAAAAATTTCATAACCTCGGGTACTTGAGAGGAATTAATTCGTTAAGGACACTCCATGAATTTTGAAGACTTGGCTTTATTTCTACTTCAACTTGTTTTTTAAATATAACACACTTCTTTGATAGTTTGTATTGAACTTGTGTTGAAGGCGTTAAAAAACTTCATAAGTGTCTTGAAAAAGTCTTGAACTTGTGTTGAAGTTTAGTGTATAAATATACAGATTGTGTACCCAAAACAACAATCTTAAGGAATTATTTTTTCGTCATCTGTATTGTTTGGTTTATAGAGATTAAAGCTTTATGATTTCTAGTCTGTTTGAACTTAACAAGTGATTCGAAGAAATAAAAACTTCATCATAAGTTAAAGCTCATTGATTAACGATTGGAAGTCATAAAAACTTCATCGTTAAACTAGAAACAAGTAGTGATTAAAGTTGCTAAAAACTTTTAATTAGTATTGTGATATACTAAAGTTGACTATCTTTTTATTGATTGTGTGAAAAGTATGGTAGCAAATAGTGTTGCTACAACCAGTTGCACAAATGTGCCACCCGCTATGGCACTAGTGAAAAAGCCCAAAAAATTTTCTAGTGTTGATTTTAAGCGGTGGAAATAGAAAATGTTCTTTTATCTGACAACCTTATATCTTCAAAGGTTTATATTAGAATATGCTTCAGAAGTGCCCGAAGAAACTTCGGATAAGGAGCGATTTGTTGTAATAGAGGCATGGAAATAATCTGATTTCCTATGTAGGAATTATATCTTAAGTGGCCCCCAAGATGACTTATACAATGTTTACAGTGGAATGAAGACATCTAAAGAATTATCGAATGCGCTGGGAAAGAAATATAAGACTGAGGATGTGGGAATCTAGAAGTTCTTTGTTCCATGATTCATGAAGTTCTTTGTTGCACGATTCCTTAAGTACAAATGCATGTATAAGATCTTATTTGAAGATCGACCATAGCAGCATCACCATGACCGGTAATACTGAATTTGTAATCTACTATTTTATGAGATAATAACCTATTTCCCAAACTGATGTTCGTTGATATTATTTTTTTGATTTCGAGAACAAATCGGGTTTTTTGGGCCCTTGAACTGCACAGGATTTTCGTTAAAAAATGGGCCATACTTTTTATTTATTACTTCAAACATAGACTTGATGGGAAATTCTCTTTCATCGCCAAACAATGAATTCACCGATTCAGCTATATTTGATGTCATAATATTGTACCTATACAAAATAATCACTTAGTACGACATCGTACTAAACTTGTAAATCAAATAAGACATTAAATTCATAAGAATGTACCTATCTTCCGGACAGAATGCCCTGCTCCATCTCTTAAAACTGACACGTATGAGATATTCTGCTGCCTTAGTATGCACATCCTTTATTTGATTGAAATGGTCTAAGAAATCCTCTCTACTATATGCTTTTGCTGCTCTATGAAAAAAGGTAACAACACTTTCATTGTGATAGTTGGTCTGAATGTTCTCTCCAAGATACCTGATGCAACAACCAAAGTAAGATGAAATGAAGAAAATTGAACCCATCTTTAGAATACTTGGATTCCTACCTGAAACAAAACATAACTCATCGGTATGTTCGATGCAACTTCGCAGTTGTTCCAAAAAAAATTCATAAGAGGCATCATATTTCTTATCCACTACACAAAACGCGACAAGAAAGATATGATTCTCCGCATCCTGCGCCACCGTCGCTAGAAGAACTCCATTATACCTGCTCCTCAAGAAGGTACCGTCGACGGCTATGCCTTTTATCAAATGTCGAAAATATTGAATCCAAGCACCATAGGATACAAAAAGTACTTGAACCTTTTGTTTTCATCAACATGCAATGCGGTCTTACTTTCGGGATTTGTAGACTCAATCATGTAATGGTAGGCATCCAGGACTGCATACCCATGCTCGTGTGTCCCCTTAACCAAGTTCTTGGAAATCCCAATGGCCATATATATCTTCTAATGGTTTACCAGTACACCCAATTCCGTAAGGAGTTGATTGGCCGTAACCCTTGTAGAAGGGCCTTTGCCATCGGGGAAACAACTCTTGAAATATTCACGGAGGACCTTTGCCGTGGTGTGAGGATTTTGGCCCGATATATGCTCCGAACCACATGTGTGATCCTTTTCATGTTTATGAATGACGAATCAGTCAGAACTTACGTACTTCACCGCTCTCAACCACCACTTGCAGTTCGGATTAGCACTTTTGTAGCTAAAGACACTGCTCAAATTAATCACCTTCTTTATTCTTAAATCTTTTTCCAAGCAAGAAATAAATAAATTCATAGATAGTTCATTCTTGTCCTTGAATGAAATTTCTTTGAAAAAGTCGGTGCCATCATCTTGAAGAATGCAAGGCTGTCTCGGTCGAGAAGAACTATACATCGTATCGGTCGCATCAATGGGCGTAGGTGTTTGATCATCATCTGGAATATTCATGTCTAGATCATCCAACCTATAATCAAAGATGTCTTGTTGTTGTTCTTCCTTTACATTCTGGTTCTCATTCTCTCATATTTTTTCAACCACGTACACCCTTAACACCGGCCTGGATGAATCACTAAGATAGCAGTTACCGATTCACTTAATTGGTTTTCGATTTTTAAATATGCTAAACCAATAAGATATTTTTTATCAGTTTTTAGTCCTTAACGGTTTAATTTTTGGTTTAATCGATAAAAAAATACTTATAAAATAGAAATAGTAGTAACTAACATGAAAAATAATCGAATCTTAGTTGCAAACAAAAATCCTACATAATGTGTTTTAATTTACAAGAATCTTCAAGTTTGAACTAAATGTTGTTAGTAGAAATTAAGAGTTTGTATAATTGAAATAATAGGTTTGTTAATTTGTAGAGATTAAAGAGAAATTAAGAGAAATATCTAATAAGTCACACACACACACATACACATACACACACACATATATATATTGGGTTATCGGTTTACCCAATAACCCAATAAGAAAAAATCGAACCGAACCAATAACCCAATATTTTTTTTATAAAACCATTAAAAACTGTTAACCCAATAACAATAAACCCATAATATTTTTATCGGTTTGGTTTATTGATCGATTCGATTTTTGCACAGCCCTATACTTTGGGGTCAAATTTATCCTTGATTTCATACTTTGTTACCACATTTACCCTCAGCATTAAGAAACTTTTCACTTGTATCCTTCCTTTAACAGAAAAGCTTAAATCGACGTTAAATTGCCCCATTTAAAATAAATTAAAATACATCCTAATCTAACCCGCCCAACCCGGCCAGACTCTATAAAAAAATATACAAACAAACATACTCCTCCCTCAATTCTGTTGGTTGAATTTTTTGTTACTCGTTAGAAAAAATCGACCAACAGATTTGAGGGAGGGGTATGTATGTTTGTATATTTTTTATGAAGTCGGGTCGGATCGAGTGGGTTAGATCAAGGTGTGTTTATTTTTTTTTAAAATGGTACAATTTAACATTGATTTGGTCTTTTTGATAAATGAAGGGTACATTTGAAAATTTTCTTAACAACGAGGTAAATTTGGCCCTAAACTATGATACGAGGGTAAATTGTTGACCCCAAAGTATGCAAAAGGATATATTTAGCCTATTTTACAAAGTAGAGGTGTAAATTTAGGACTTTTTTCATTTGTAAATGTAATTTTAATTAAAAAATCAATATGTAATTATGTTAGTTTTACATTATATTCAAGTAATCAGTTGCCAATATAGTACTTAACCAAAAAAATATGGCAAAATGGTTTACTGGATCCTTGTACTTGCCTGAATTTGTAAAGTGAACACCTCTATTGAGCCTTTTATCATTTGAACTCCTTAATTCATCAAAACACAAGATTTTAAATCCTTCCTACCATGTGTGTAGCTCAATCGCCATAAAATAAATTACACGTCTGATCCACGTCACATAAAGTAATGTCGTGTCATAAATATCTTATTAATTGCTTTTTAAAATTATTACTAAAAATATTAAATAAAAAATAAATTTAAAAATTATTTTTTAAAATAAAAATTATATTTCTCACCTTTCTCCACCTTCCCAAACTATAACCACCATCTCCACCTCCCCAACCCCCAACCACATAAAACTTAATCCTCACCTCCTTCACATTATTTTTCCTTTCTTTACTCTTCCACACAATAATTAGAATAACAATCAGCACTCCATCCATTAACAATACCAAAAAAATCACACTACCTCCAATTTCATCTTTTCTTTCTTTCTTTTCAAAAATATTTATTTGTTTTATATGTATATCTATTTTCATGGAAAAATAAAATTTAGAAAGAATATAGGTGATGTAATTTATAAAAAAAAGGTGATTATTTTATCTGAGTAGATATTGAGGTTGAGATTTATTTGATGGGGCATGGAGGGGAGGGGGGTGCATTTGAGAAGTGAATTTTTGTTTCTTTGGTTGGTGCGTGGTGGGTGGGTGACATTTGAAGAAGAACAAGAAAAGAGTAGTGGGAGGGTGGGGCCTAAAAAATAACAAGAAGTGGAGGGAGGGGTGGCTGAATAACAAGTAGGGCGGGGAGTTGGCTGGGTGTGTGGGGGAGGAGAGGTCAAAGAAGAAGATGTTTCAGATTTTATTTTTTCTAAATTATGTTTTTCTTCTAATTTTTTTTAAATGTTAATATTTTTAAATATTAAATATTGGTTCCACTTACTTTAAAATGCGTGCAGATATGCATTTTTTAGCTCAACAACATTAATGTCACATATGCTCAGTCAATGGTCAAAAGAGTTTAAAATTTTACGTTTTATTGAGTTTAAGGATTCAGTTGAAAAATGATTGAGTAAAAGGATCCAGAATACAAACTCGAGAAGATTTGATATAATAGACACCCTAAAAACTTAACCAAAAAAAGAGGCACTATTATTTTTTTTAAATTTATTTTTTAGAGTTTGGGGAGCGAAAATATAAAAGTTGTGGGGTATGGGCTAATTTGTAAAACCCAAAATGTTGTTGCCAACCCTTAAATATTTTTTAAATACTTTTCACCCCACACTTTTCTTTAAAACACCCTATATTGATTTTCTCTCTCCTCACTCTCACTTCACCATCTTCAGCTTTCTCACTTCTCTTTTACCCAAACTCCATTTTTTGTTTTTGTCTTCCCTAAAGCTCTAAGGTCTTTCATATTTCAATTTAGGTAAGTTCTCTCCATATCCCGACTAATTTGTGCTTCATATTGATGGAATTTTTTGTATTTTTCAGTTTTATTTTGTGTCGATTGAGTTGATTTTAGATGAAATTTTTTTCTTTTTAAAATGCGGCTTGATTTTACTGAAAACCTATGTTTTTAAGTTGATATTTGTTTGATTCTTGATGGATATTTGATGGATTTTGATTATTTTTGCCGATTGCATGGTGGATTTTTTTGGTGATTTTCATCAGTTAATGAGCCCAAAAATATAGATTTTCTTCTATTTTTTCTTCAATGTAATGGTGTTGTAAATGCTTGTTTTTGTGGTTTGACCATATATTATTTTTGTTCTGTTAATTGACTATTTGGTTGATTAGATATTTTATTAATTTTTAGGTTTGATTTTCAATGAATCGGAGAATAAGAATTGTAGTGATGAAGTTTTCCAAACTTCTTATGGAGATGATCAAGAGGAATGAAAATTGAGTGTAGGATAGACGAGGAAGCATTGATCTTGCCTCACCGTGTAGGATTTATTTCGATCGAGAGGTACGACCTCACCACATTCATGGATGATTTTCGATCCTTTTCGGCTAAAATATCCGTAAGGTCTCGTTTGAATTACTTTATGTATTCAAACAAGTCGTGGTTGATCAATGTCTCAGGTTCTGGTTCAAGAATTCATGTTTTTGTTGTTTACGGGAATTACCAGATTATTTGAAGTTCAATGGACATCTTGTCCACTATACACTCCTTTATCGAGTTCAATGGGATAACATGCTCCATGAAATATGATTCTGCATTAACGAAAGGCCGACGTGTTTTGGCCTAAAGAAGTTTTCGCTAATTATAGGGTTAAACTATGAGCGTTATCTTGTGATTCAATATATCTTAAAGTGATGAATGAGGGTGAAGGTTTTTTGCAAAAGGGTTGCGAGAAAGAAGAGTGTTTGTGGAAAAAAATTGTTGAAGCTTATTAGAGGTGGGAGGCTGGACAAGGAGGACAAGTTCAAATGATGCTTTATTTGGTTCGTGCAGTGCATATTTCTTGCACAAGATTTGTCGATAACTGTAGACATAGACATCTTCAAGATGGTGGATAACCTGAGCTTCTTTAAGAGATACCCTTAGGGTAAGGAGTCATTTATATTGACTCTAGACTATCTAGAGAAGCTGATAGACTTCACCAAGCAGAAGAATACATATGCGATAAAGAGAGCTCGTTGTTCTCACTCTATGGATTCCCCTGGACATTTATGGAATTGATTATAAAGTATTAAAGTAGTTTATTCTACACTGTAATTTATTTATGGTATCTATTGTACACTGACTGATTTATGTATTTGTTTTTCTTTTTGATCATAGATTTAGATATACGAAGTATTTTTTGAGCTCTGTAGAAAAAATGGCAAATCAATAGAAAATCCGTTGCCTATTCCTCGATTTCTCATATGACATACCTCAAAAGCCGATAACTGATCGAAGGAGATCCATATTTGAACGAATGAAGCACAAAGGTATAGAACTATTATTTTAAGAATACTTTTAACAATATTGTGTTTCTTAATAATCACATTTACCTATTTGTTTTTAGAGAGTTCACCCGTACCTTATCCCCATGGTCTGTGAAATAAAGCAACAATACATGATAAAATTTAAAGCATTCATGGACGAGGAAATAACCTATTCATCGATAGATTGAAGACATATCTGCTTGTGTGATTGTCATCACCTTATCGAGGGATGGTAAGGATGAGTACGGTGACCAGGATTTGGGTGAAAATCCTGTGTCAAGATATGTCACTCACGGTTTGGGAACAAGTAAATAGAGAGTAGCAAAAAAGAGATCAATGGCCAAAAATTTGAAAGAGTGCATATTTAGGCTGGAGGAGGTGATAAAGGATATCGTTGATTTTGTGAATGAACAGAGAAGAAGAAGAAGAAGAAGAAGAAGAAGAAAAATAATAATAAGAAGAAGAAGAATAAGAAGAAGAGGAACCAGTCAAGTAGCTCTCCATCTCTAGGAAGGTTGTGTCCAGGATCTGGTAATCTAAGCCTTGCTTCTTCTGGTCGGCTTATATTAGACTGTGCTTTATTACAGGTAGTCATTCCCACGTCCCTTTAGTATTTTCAAGGGTACTTGAAGAAGAAGAAGAAGAAGAAGAAGAAGAAAAAGAAGAAGAAGAAGAAGAAGAAGAAGAAGAAGAAGAAGAAGAAGAAAAAGAAGAAGAAGAAGAAGAAGAGGAGGAGGAGGAAGAAGAAGAAGAAGAAAAAGAAGAAGAGGAAGGAGAATAAGAGGAAGAAGAAGATGAAGAAGAAGTGGAAGAAGAAGAAGAAGAGGAAGAAGAAGAAGAGAAAGTAATATCTTCTCTATTTATTATAGAAGTTGCATATTTTATATAATCAATTTTTTTATAATACAATCTATTTCATGCTTTATTGATAGATATCATAGATTATTACAAATTTTAAATACTTGAAAATACAAGTGGGCAAGTCCAAAGTCAGCATTCATCAGTAAGGGTTGTTCGTGATGGCGACAACATTAAAGAAATGCTCCTTGAGGCAATAACTTTGGAACAAACATTGATCAATACTGCTAAGGTGATGATCCCTGATGAACCAGCTATTGTAGAGAAGAATAATCAAGATGAACGCAAGCAAGAAGAAAAAGAAAAAAATGAGAAAGATGTTTGCAAAGAAGAAAACAAAGAAGAAGATGGAGAGAAAACAGGAGATAATGAAGAAGAAGAAGAAGAAGAAGAAGGGAAGAAAGCATCAAGAGAAGAAGAAGAAAAGAAGACACCATCAGTAGAAGAATAGAGAAAAGAAAAAGAAAAAAAAGGCAGCAATGGAAGGAGAAGAAGATAAAGAAGACACCGAAATATGATGATGAGAAAAATAAAGAAAACAAGAATGCACCAGAAGAAAAACTAATTGTGGAGAAAGAAAAATAAAATGCAACAATGGATATAGATGAGTTTCTTAAGAAAGTTGTTGATCACATCAACACATTCTTGTGGAAGACAAGATAATTAAGGAATCACAAAATAATATATAATTTTTATTTGGTTGACCTTTGAGATAATTTTTTTATTTGGTTTTTGTTTATGATAAGGTTGGGTATTAAACAATGAAGTTTAGTAAATGGTGGATACTAACAATTTAATTTATTTTAGCTCTAGATGTGTAGAGATGAACAATTTTATTTTCAAAACTGCTTTATGATAATGAGAAAATTTTTTGGTATGTTTATTATAAATATGTTTTACAATTTATATATTCAATGTTAATATTTTTAGATGGTTGTCATCGTTAATTAAAGACTCTGAATAAAAGATAAAAGACATATAATATAGTGGTGAGTAGTCAATGAATAAAAAAGGTAAAATATTGACGTGCCATGATTTCATGGCACTTTCGATGATTAAACAGTGAAAATATGCATTTACTTAGGTCTTTTTGTCGGATATGATGTGTGTTTTACATGTGTTGCATGTAAATTAGGTTGGAAGTGGCATGGATAAAAATTAGATGAAGAAGCTCCGATATAATTGAAGTACTAACTAGATCATAAATCATTTCATCACCTAACGACTCGTGATCTCAGTCGTGATGATAATAGTGAACATAATTGAGTTCCAAATATGAAGTGTAGACTGACCATGACTTGTCAAGTATATCTACGGGTCCTAGTGTGAAGTCGTTCTAAGCACAGTGGCTAAAAGTACTAGAGATTGACAAATAACTGACTATGACTCGTGGTAAGGAGTCGTTCTAACAACAGACTCAAAAGTCCTAAAAGAGAAAATCTATTGTAGTGATGACTATTTTCAGCATACGACTCGTTACGTCACGTAACGATTTATGACCATTGAAAGTAAAAAAGAGCTATGACAGTAGGCAACAAGTCGTTGCCAGTCCTAACGACTCATTGCTAAAGGCATGGCCACTGCTGATCTAGTTTTTCTATTTTGTTTTAATTAAGTTTCCTTTATTATTTGTAGATTTAAATTGTATTATGTTATGCTTATTTTCACTCACTTTGACATCTTTGATACTCTTGCTCTTGGTCTTTGGTTTCGTAATTAATCTGAGAATTTTGAATTTTATTCTTTCATGATTGTGCAATTAATTCTATGCTTTGTTTATTGAATTTCATGGATTGTTGCATAACCATGAGTGGCTAGCTTCCTTAACCAGGGTTGTGGGAACCCTGACAAATAAATAAAGTAGAGAAAGTACGAGGTTTGATTAGATCATTGTTGTCCTATGTATTGTGATCTTCTTCATATTGATTTCTTCCTTACCTACTGCAGAAGCTATGTACATGCTTGTATTCATGATCATCCTCACAAGAGAGTTCAAGATTGGGAAAAGAAGATCACAACCGTGATTCGACTTTAAAAACCCCCATCTAATAGCTTGAGACCCACAAGCTGAAAGGTAAACTGGGATTGAATATAAGGGTCCGTAAGGCGACACTCTGAGACTCACAAGGCTAAGAGTGAGATTTACCAATAAGTCTGCAAAATAATTGGTGATACATATCTTGTCAGATTCTGCATGTGTAGCATTGAGATAGTCGGGCTGAGTATGAGAAATATAAGAAGCCAAGAAGCTAGAGGAACACAGTCATAATGTTTGTTTTAGATTGTTTTACAACCAAAGACATCTAAAACTTGTTACGTTTTGTTGTTTGATATAAATTCCCTCATTTACTATTCCATACCGCTCGACTATTTCAACAAGTTTAAGATACAAATTCACCTATCCCCCGTGGGATCAAACCAACCTAGTTGGGTTACTGTATTTGACTTCGACCACTTTATATTTCATGGATGTGTAAGTTTGGGTGACATTAAATTTTGACATTGTTATCGGGGAATACAGTGTAATTTTTGATTAAAGTTCGTTAAAGTTTTCAGGTTTTTTATTTAATATTTTAGTTAGGTGTACACTAATGTATGCCTAACACCAGGAGTCAAGGCAATCCCTTACTCCTACTACATCCGAACCCAGAAAGAATTCTATTATCAAATCATATAATGATAGAACACATACATGCTGGACATCTTGAAGGGGTTTGGGATGATCCTAATGCGGTACCTCCCCCTGCTCTAGGAGATCCTTAAAACATTACTGATTAGCAAATAAAGCGGTAGTTATCAGATGCAGCTACTAAACAAAGAAGGGAAGTTAAGGCTCGTTGTATAGGTCAGGAGGAAAAGATGACGATGCAAAGACCAGCAGTTGATCGTCAAGCAGTACTCAACGTAATTGAGATAGAGTTTGAGGTAGTTAAGCTTAAGTGTAACACCTTATATTTTTGGGCTAGACTTTGAACCGTCGTTCCTATATGTATAAAATCTAATACCATTATTTGTATTTGAATACATATTTCATGATCATTATCCTAGTGCTAAGAATGCTTTTGAGGTAAAAAAAATTCATGGGAATCACTTAGAGCAAAGTAGAGCTAAGAGCCTTTAATTCAGCTAAATTTTGGTATTTGATTCTACAAGGGTCAACTTTGAATGTGTATAAATTTTTATATATATGGAATTTTGCATCTAAATACCCATCAAATCATATATAATGGAATTAACTTTCCAATTATACCAATTTTGCCTTAATTTAATACTCGAGCAAAAAGTTATGCCAATTTTTGTGAGAAACAGTAAGGGTCCACGATAGGCCCGTGTCGCGAGGGTTATTCCCCCAGAGTAAGGGTTGTGTTGTGAGAGTTACTTCCCCAGAATAAGGGTCGCGCCATAAGGGCCATTCTTACAGGGAAAAAAAGCGCCAAGGGGTAATTTGGTCCTTTCCCTCAACCCCCAATTGTCCAAAACACGATTTATGACTTTCATAGGGGAATTATTTGACCATTAACCTCAAAATTACTCACTAAAACCCTTCCTCTTTCCAATAAAAGAACTTAAGCTTATTTTCTCAAGAACAAAAGGATTCAAGCTTCAATTTCAAGCTTTTTTCAATTATTCATCTAATTGAGGTATATGGGGTATTCATCAATGGGTTTCTTCTATCCATTGAGTCCCAAAATCTCCTTTTTGTTCAAGTATGGATTTTAATCTTCTTTTTGTAAAATTATCCATGTAAATCATGAACTTAAACTATGTCTTCTTAGAAATTTGAATTCAAGCCATGTTAACATATTTTCTCATGTAAATTAGGTTATTTTATGTTTTAAATTTCAATTACCCATGTCATATTAAGTAATTTCATGCTAAATCATCAAGTTATGTATTTAACCATGTAAATATATTGTCCTCTCAATTTTTACACATTCTCATGTTTAAATTCATGTTTCTCACTTATTTATTGAAATGTCTCATGTTTTGGGTCTTTGAACTATGATTTCATACCTCTAGTTAAGCATTGTTATCATATTTTTGTGATTATTCAATGTTGGAGAATTATGAATACCCAATACCTATGTGTTTTTTCATGATTCCATTTTCAAGTAACAAGTCAGTCAGACCATGATTTTATTATCACATTTGGATTACCATGTTGATGTTTAGCACTTATTAATACGGTACTATATCATGTTAAACCAATAATAATACTAGTGTCATTCAGTTGGGAGTAGGATTTAGGACCGAGTGAATACAGGGATGGTAGCTCCCCCGTCAATTTAGGTAGAGTTATTAGTAGTAGTCCCTAAGTTCTAGAACTACGTAGCTAGCATAGGATATAAGGGGTCACCTATCTATTTAAGCTTGACTTCCTCTCAGGGGTCACCAGTCAGCTTAGGCTTGACACCCTGGTCCTTCGAAACAACAGATTACCACAAAGCCATATGTTAGTACTCATGGTATGGTACTGATACCCTTCCAATTGGGGTTATAGGTTGGACCCCAATTAGCTCTGGGGAATATCAGTTATATGATAGATCCCACAGTTTTAGGCAATATTCAGTTTATCTCAATTCAGGTTTGCTTGACCAAGTAATAAGATTTTAATAATTATTCAGTCAGTCTTACAGATTATTCATGTTATTTAGATCATGTCAGAACATGCTATACTTGGTCTTGCATTCTCTATTTATGTTCATGTTTCCATGCTCAGTATCCATACATAATCCCCATTTTAGTTTTACAGCATGTTCAGCTTTACATGAGATTTACATACAGTATTCATATTTTTACCGCTTCCCAACTTCAGTTCTACTTATTCTACAAAAGTAAAGATTTTAATAAACTAACAATAGTGATTCACCAGCTTATCAGATTATGTTTGTTACTCATGTTTTAAGCTACTTTAGCTTTCAGTATATTTTAGTCTCTTAGTGAATCTACTTGTACTTAGCATGCATGTTTTATGATTATATATGTAATCAGTTTTACTTATTGCATTCACCCCTACATAATCAGTACATTCTATAAGTACTGATCCACATATACATTTATATGCTACATTATTTTATAATGTAGGTACCAGTTGTAGCCCACATATCATAATTAGATAATTTGCAGCTTCCAACCAGTAGGTGATAAGTTCTCTTGTTTTGGGGACTCTAGTCAGTTGTAGTTCATTTACTATATTGTTATTATTCATATGTATTGATTATAGGTAGTTGAAGACATGTCCCAGCGATCTATAGTCAGTATTATAGAGGCTTCTTAGATAATTAGTCAGAGTTACCCATGTAATTTATCTTCTTCCTGTTGCTTTATCATGTTGTAAACCTTTTTGGTATCATGTGTATTCATATTTTCTTATGATTGTGCTTCCATTTAGTAGATTTAGCTTATATACTTATTTTAATATAGATGCTCGAGTATCATACCAGTTCATGGGTTAGCTTAGGATCACTTGTAGTCTTAAGCACCGTGTTACGACTAGGGGTAGTCTCGGGTTATGACATTAAGTGATCCCAACATACTAGTACCTACAGTCATAAAATGATGATGAGGATATGGGATACGTTGAGCCGAATAAAACAAGAGTTGTCATTCCTCCTGCTCTGCCACCAAGTGTTAAGTTTGACATAACTAGTGCCATGATCCAGCTCTTAAATCTGAAAGATGTGTTTGCAAGTTTGGATACGGATGATAAAAATATGCATCTTACTAATTTTGTTGGGATTTTACTTCTTATACTATACCCGGGGTAGATCGGAGGAACTCAGGCTGAGTTTGTTCCCTTTTTCAATGACTAGAGAAACTTTATTATCGTTGGGGGAAACTTCTTTGAGGATTGATTACAACTTGGAATGAGTTGCGCATGCAATTTTTGGACCATTTATTTCCTTCATCTAGAATGTTACAGTTAAAATAAGAGATATATAACTTCAGGTAGCTACATTCTGAGTTGATATACGAGGCATGGTTCTTCTTTAAAAAGATATTGAGCATGGTACCAATCTTTGAATTTCAGAGACAAACTTGTTGGAGATATTTTATAGAGCCCTGACTATTAGTTCCATAGTTATGGTAGATATTTATGCTGGGAAGTAGCATCTGATATTATAGATAAGATCTCTCTCACCAACTACGGGTGGTATACTCGGAAGGCAGAGAGGGGTGCTGAAACTTATGTTATTGGACTTCCTGACAACCATAGAGTGGGTGATGATTTTATGGCGCAGGAGATTGTGCAGCTTAGAACTAATATTGAGTTGCTGATGAAGCAGTTTGCAACAGTGAATTCTGAGAAGTTAAATGCAGTAGGTTCATAGGGTGCAACCTCGAGATCATATGAGTCTAACTTAGAAGAGGAGGCTAAGTATATTAATCTAGAATTGGCAGGTTTCTGAGCCAAGGGGAAAGAAAACCAAGGTTGGAACTATTACAAAGATAAATATAGAGACCGCAGTCAAAACTGTGATAGTGATAAGAGAAGAAAGGATGACTACAAAGAGAAGGGAGTTAGGTATATACCACCAGGCAATCGTGATACTGAATGGAGAATGGAGGTGAGTTACCCAAACTGGTGTAGGGTCAATAAATTAGAAAACAAGCCTTCAGGAGATTAAGGTTGATATCTTAGGTCTGACCCAGAAGGTTGAGTCTTATGCGACTGTATCAAGCAGTTAGAGCAACAGTTTGGGAAAATGTCTTCTTCTTTAAATCAAAGGTAGTCGGGTACCCTTCTGAGCAACATAGTTCAGAATCTAAAAAATAATGGTCATTGTCTCGATATCACCACCCGAAGTGGTAAGTCTACTATGGATCCACCATTGCCTGTTGTTGATGTGCCAAGAGATGATATTCTTGTGGTTGTTAAGGCACCTGATGTGGATTTAGAGAAGGCAATAGGTGTTGATCGTGTTGTTGTAGAGGATAAATGTAAGGGTAAGGTTGATAAGCCAGTGTTGAAGGATATTCCATGACCTCTCCCTTCTTTTCCTTAGAGGTTGAGAAAGAAGCAAGAGGAAGAAAATATCAGAAGTTTCTATTGATGTTGAAGAAACTGTCTGTCAATATCCCTCTTGTAAAGGTGTTGGATCAAATATCAGGCTACACAAAGTTTATGAAAGATTCGGTCATTAAGAAGCGAATGTTGAGTTTTGAGCTCACTGATACTGTACACCATTGTAGTGTTGTTGCTTCTGAATCATTAGTAGAGAAGAAGACGGACCTTGGAGCTTTCACTATTCCATGTCCTATTGGGTCCTTCAACTTTTCTTGGGGTTTATGTGACTTGGGAGCCAACATAAATATGATGCCACTAGTAGTGAATAAGGAGTTAGTGTTGAAGGTACCTAAATCGACATCAATGAGATTGTTGATGGTCGACCACACTGTAAAGATGTCGGTTGGTATTCTTTGTGATGTGTTGGTGAAGGTGGAATCCTTTATCTTCCCAGCTGATTTTGTTACTCTTTACTGTGAGGTGGACTTCCAAGTTCCTATCATCTTAGGTAGAACCTTCCTAGCTATGGGTAGGGCATTGGTTGATATGGAGTTGGGATAGATGAAGTTTAGGCTCATGATGAACAAATAATCTTTAATGTGTGTCAGTTGATGCAACAACCTGATGATATACGGGTGGCGTTCGTGATAGACATTATTGGTGATGATGTTGATGTAATGACTGGGCCTATTAAAGAGAGAATTAGAGTTGAGGCATTAGAAGTGGTGATCATGGACTTCGATAGTGATGGTATTGTTGAATATGCTAAGATGGTGGACACATTTCATGGTAGAGGTTCTTACAGTTATGCTCAGAAAAATAGAACCACTCCTCCAGCTTGACCATCTATTGAGGAGCCACCAGTCTTGGAATCAAAGGCCCTCCCATCTCACTTGTGTTATACATTCTTGAGGGTTGATAATACCTTACCAGTGATTATTGCCGCTGACTTAGTAGAGATAGAGATAGAAGCACTGCTATCAATATTGCAGAGATTCATGAGAGGCATTGGATGGACCGTTGCAGATATTGTGGAGATCCCACAAAGTATTTGTACCCATAAAATACAGCTTGAGTCGGAGTGCATTCCCAGTATTGATCATCAACAATGGTTGAATCCTCCTATGCAAGAGGTTGTGAAGAAATAAATTATCAAGTGGTTGGATGCTGGAGTGGTTTACCCCATTAGAGACAGCAAGTGGGTTAGCCTAGTTTAATGTATGCCTAAGAAGGGTGGAATAATAGTGGTGCCCAATGAGAAGAAAAAACTTGTTCCCATATGACTAATTACTGGATAATGGGTATGCATGGACTACAGAAAGCTGAATATGTGGACTCAAATAGACCATTTTTCTATGTCGTTTATGGATCAGATGTTGGATAGGTTAGCAGGCAGGGTTTGGTATTGTTTTCTTAACGGGTATTTGGAATACAATCAAATTGCTATTGCTCCCGAAGACCAAGAAAAGATGATTTTCACTTGCCCCTATAGGACTTTTACATTCAAAAGGATGCCATTTAGATTATGCAATGATCCCACTACTTTTCAGAGATGTATGATATTGATAATCTCTGACATGATTGAAGATACGATTGAGGTCTTCATGGATGACTTGTCAGTAGTTGGGACTCTTTTGATGACTAATTAGCATATTTGTCAATGCCCCCCGTAGATGTGAGGAATGCAACTTGGTCATGGATTGGGAGAAGTTCCATTTCATGGTAAAAGAAGGTATCGTTCTCATGGACTAGATTTCAAAAAGGGGTATTAAGGTAGATAAAACAAAGATTGAGGTGATCAAAAAATTGCCACCACCAGTTTTGGTGAAAGGTATTCAGAGTTTTTTTGGGTCATGCTAGTTTTTACAGAGGTTTCATCAAGGACTTCTCAAAGATTCCAAATTCTCAACAAAGCTTCTTGATGAAGAGGTGAAATTTATATTTAATGAGCATACCTTAAGGACTTTGAGTGTCTGAAGGATAAGTTAGTGTCTGCCCCTATCATTGTATCCTCTAATTGGCCTACACTATTTAAGACCATGTGTGATTCCAGTGGAATGGCCTTAAGTGTTGTCCCAGGCTAAAGGAGAGAGAAGATCCTTCACCTAATTTATTATTCCAGCAAAGCATTGAACCCCACACAAAAGAACTATACAGTGATTGAGTAGGAGGTGTTTACGGTGGTTTTTGCCTTTGAGAAGTTTCGATCCTATCTATTTGGGACCAAAGTCATTGTTCATACTGATCACGGAACTTTGAGATATCTAATATCAAAAAATAATTCAAAACCGAGATTGATTCATTAGGTTCTCTTATTGTAAAAATTTGACTTTGAGGTGAAGAATCAAAAAGGCATTAAAAACTATGTTGCAAATCACTTGTCAAGGCTTGAAGAGGAAGCAATGTTGAAATTAGGGGATGATCTTGACATAGATGATACTTTTCTAGATGAGTAGGTCTTGGCAACATCTCAAGACTTCATCCCCTAGTTTGCTGATTTTTCCAACTATTTGCAAGTGATTTTGTTCTAGAAGACCTGTCCTTCCAGCAGTGCAAGAGGTTTATGCATGAGGGGAGGAAGTTATTTTGAGATGAGCCTTACCTTTTCTTGATTTATGCGGATGGAGTTATTCGGAGATGCATTCCTGAGGTAAAAATGATGAGCATCCTTGAGACTTATCATTCATCACCAGTTGCGGGTCATCATGGTCATGCCCTTAAAACCCACAAGATTCTACAGTGTGGATATTATTGGCCTATGATCTTTAAGGATGCTCATGATTTTACGTAAGTCTGTGGCCAATGCCCACGTCGAGGCAATATTTTATGGTTCCATGAACTCCTCATGACATCTATCTTAGAGTTGGAGCTATTTGATGTGTGGGGGATTGACTTCATGGGTCTGTTCGTGAGCTTCTATATCATGAAGTATAATTTGGTGGCTGTTGACTATGTTTCAAAATGGATGAAGGTGGTAGCGCTTCCAAACAATAAAGGTAGAAGTGTCACCGTCTTTTTGAAGAGAAATATTTTTCATCAATTTGGCACTCTTCGTGTGGCAGGTCTTACTTTTATAATGAGTTGTTTAAGTCCCTAATCAAATAATATGGTGTAAAGCATAACGTGGCAATACCTTACCATCCTTAGATGAGCGAGAAGCTTGAGGTCTCCAATAGAGATATCAAGTCCATATTGGCGAAGAATGTGAATGTCAATAAGACTGACTGGTCTAGAAAGTTGGATGATGCATTGTGGGCCTATCAAACAGCTTTTAAGACCTCCATAGGTGTCTTCCCATATAAACTTAAGTACGACAAAGCATGTCACTTGTCGGTTGAACTTAAGAAGAAGGCACTATAAGCGTTGACAATGTTGAATTATAGTGGCATGATGCAACTACATTGAGGTTGAATAAGGTGAATGAGTTGGATGAATTCCAACTCTGTTCTTATGAGAGATCAGCTATTTACTGTCGCGCCTCAAATCCTATTGGGGCAGAATGGTACCCATAACCAAGGAGGCTCGGGAGAACCAGATCATAACCTTATACTTCCCATGCATACCTCTATGACAACCCAAAATTCGGACAGCATCATGTCGCATATAAAAGGAAATAATCACCTGTATAAGTTCGAGCACACATATATATGTATATATAATACCTGGCCATTGGAGCCATCACGTCTATTAACAAAACACCACCTTGACTATACATTAGGTCTACAAATTCTACAATGCTCTTCTTCATGTCATTCCACCAATACATATCTTTCAAATCTTGATACATTTTGGTTAATCCTAGATGAATGGAATACCTTGAAAAATGTGCCTCTATCATAATCTTCTTTCTTAGCCCGTCTACATCCGGCACACATAATCGGTTTTGGTACTGAAGTACTCCTTCTCGCATAATCTCAAATGCCTTGGTCGCACTACTCTGAACATTCTCCTTAAGCTGTAATAAAATAGGATCTGCATATTGCTTCTTTTTCACTTCAACTACTAATGAAGATTCCGCAGCATTATGTATGATAAGCTCTTTATCCGGAGTTTCAAGAAGGCGAACTCCCAAACTAGATAACTGGTGAAGATCTTTAATCATCCCTTGCCTTTCTATAGGTGCCATCATAGCCTTACGACTTAACGCATCAGCTACCACATTTGCTTTCCTTGGATGGTACAAGATATCAACATCGTAGTCCTTTAATAGTTCAAGCCATCGTCGCTGCCTTAAATTTAGATCCTTCTGATTATAAAAATATTCCAAGATCTTATGGTCAGTATATATATCAACATGAACCCCATATAAGTAGTGGCGCCATATCTTTAAAGCAAAAATAATTGCTGCCAGCTCAAGATCGTGTGTAGGATAATTTTTCTCATGTGGCCACAATTGTCTAGAAGCATATACTATTACCTTATCC
Source organism: Capsicum baccatum var. pendulum (assembly GCA_030864225.1). NCBI lineage: Eukaryota > Viridiplantae > Streptophyta > Magnoliopsida > Solanales > Solanaceae > Capsicum > Capsicum baccatum. Next base: position 169,478,830 of record CM061560.1, read on the forward strand.
TGATGCATCAATACACATCCTAAACCAATTTTGGAAGCATCACAATACACTGTATACCCTTCGGTGCCTTCTGGAAGTACCAACACGGGTGTAGAAATCAACTTGTTCCTTAAATCTTGAAAACTCTTCTCACAGGCATCATTCTATTGGAATTTGGATGCTTTATGGGTTAGCTTGGTTAAGGGTGCTGAAATGGAAGAAAAGCCTTCAAAAAACCTTCTAAATAACCGGCCAACCCGAGAAAACTACGAATCTCCATAGGCGTTGTGGGCCTTGGCCAGTTCTTCAAAACTTATATCTTTTGAGCATCAACCTTTATCCCTTCACTAGATACAATATGACCCAAAAATACCACAAACTTTAACCAAAACTCACATTTAGAGAACTTTGCATAAAGCTTATAATCATGAAAAGTCTGCAATGCCCGTCGTAAGTGATTGGTATGGTCCTCTTCTGATCTAGAATAAACTAGAATATCATCTATAAAAACTATCACAAATATATCCAGGAATGGCTTAAACACCCTATTCATCAAATCCATAAAAGCTGCGGGTGCATTTGTTAGCCCAAATGACATAACTAGAAACTCATAATGACCATACCATGTTTGAAAAGCTGTCTTGGGTATATCGTTCTCTTTGACCCTCACTTGGTGGTAACCTGACCTCAAATCAATCTTAGAAAAGCACTTGGCGCCCTATAACTGATCAAATAAATCATCAATTCTTGGGAGAGGATATTTATTCTTAATATTCACCTAATTCAATTGCCGATAATAAATACACATCCTCAGCGAGCCATCCTTTTTGCGCACAAATAACACCGGTGCTCCCACGGGGACATACTAGGCCTTATGAATCCCTTCTCTAGCAAATTTTTCAATTGCTCTTTCAATTCTCGTAATTCTGCTGGGGCCATTCTATACAAAGGAATGGAGATTGGTTGGTTGCATGTTATTACATCAATACCAAACTCTACTTCTCGTTCAGGAGGCAAACCTGGAAAATCTTCAGGAAATATATCAGAAAATTCATTTACCACTGGAACAGCGTGAAGAGTTAGTGGCTCCGCTTCTATATCCCTTACTCTAACTAAATGATATATGTATCCCTTGGAAATCATTCTTCTTGCCTTAAAATAAGAAATAAATCTACCTCTTGGCGCGCCAATTTCACCTTTCCATTCAAGGACTGATTCATTTGGAAAATAGAAATATACCTTTTTCGTGCAGCAATCAATTGTGGCATAACAAGACGCCAACCAGTCCATACCCATTATAACATCAAAATCTACCATTTCTAACTCCACAATATCATCCATCGAATCACGACCACAAACAGTTACTATGCAGTTTCGGTAAACCCTTCTAGCTATAATAGATTCCCCAACCGGTGTGGACACTTCAAATGGCTAAACTAAAAGTTCAGGTATTCTTTCGAACTTTCCAGCAACCAATGGATTAACATAAGATAATGTAGAATCAGGATCAATTAAGGCATATACATCGAATGAAAAGATAGACAACGTACCCGTAACCACATCTGGGGACACCTCTAAATTCTGTCGATCCGCTAGAGCATACGTACGATTTTGATCCCGCTAGAACTCGTGTCTCCTCTATCACCTCTAACAAGACCCATTGGTTGTGCACCCCTTCCTGAATACGGCATCGATGATGATGATGATGCAATAAATAACCCCGTAGGTCATTCCATACCCCCTATGCTCCTTCGTGGGCATTCTCTCATCATATGCCCTGACATACCGCACCAAAAGCAAACATTGGTCCCCAGCCAACATGCGCCCAAATGATACCTTCCACATTTATTGCATGGCTCTCGAGGAGGTCTCAATTGGACCATATTCCCTTGCCCTTGGTACCCCACTATCCGCGAACTCTAACTCTCACTTCTGTGCCCAAATTGATTTACTCTAGACCCTTGGAACTATGGTGGGGCACTAGATGCAGAATAAGAAGATAATGGCCTAGGTGGTCTAGCAGAAAACTGTGGTCTGAACCCTCCTTCGGATGCCATGAACTGCCCTGTAGATCCGGCCCACTTGGAATATATTTTTTTTAATTCCTATATTCTTCTCCTCTACCTCTGATCTTCCATTTTCTGTGCAAAAGCTTTGATCCTCGCTATGTCCATATCTTTCTTCAAAGCAGCAATAGTACAATCTCTAACCAGCTATGGATCCAACCTATCCACATATTGATGAACTCTATCATCCATAGTAGCTACAACATTAGGAGCATATTTCGACAAGGAATTAAATCGGAGACTGTACTCCCTCACACTCATATTCCCCTGACGAAAATTTAAAAACTAATCTGTACAGGCCTGACGAATCTCAAATGGAAGATAATGATCAAGAAATGCCTCTTTGAACTCTTTCCAAGAAGCTGGGGGTGCATCAATACCCCTAGATCGTTTCTAGTCCTCGTACCAATATATAGCTTCCCCTTTGAATCTTTACGCTGCTAACTCCACTCTACCTGTTACATGCATAATATCTAAGGCCCTTTGAATTTGATCAATAAAGTCCTGTGGGTCCTCGTTAAGATCTGATCCAGTAAAAGTAGAAGGATCCATCTTAAGAAAATGTTGTGTTCGAAGGCTAGCCGCCTTATCTGTACTACTAGGACCCGTGGTAGGAATGGCTTTCCCTTGAACCTGCCCATCAACTATACGAGTCAAAAGCTGCACTGCATTTCTAAGATCTTGATCAACAGCATTAATAGGTGGCTCTGGGGATATAGTTCTTCTCCCCCTTATTTCTTCCGGAGTGGAAGAAGTTTCTGATTCATGCTCAGCTGGAGCCTCACTTTGATTAGCTTGTATAGTGGGTGACTTACTAGTCCCCTCTCCGGTAGCCACATCTACTTGCTTATCGGTATTCTTGTTTTTGGTAATCGGCATCATTACTATAATAAAAGAAACAAACGGATTCAGTGGTCAACTATGACTTCATATACAATATAGGCTCTATCGCACGATCTAAGACATGAAGAAAAGAAATAATTCCTAAATGTCCATAGCCTCCTGTTTATAGATGCAGTGCATGAAACACCGATAAACAATACTCTACGTAGACACGGCTTTGTAGACTTACTAGGACAAACTTCTCTGATACCACTTTTGTCACGCCGCAAATTCTATTGGGGCCGACTGGCACCCATAATCGAGGAGGCCCGGGAGAACCAGCTCATAACCTTATACTTCCCATGCATACCTCTATGACAACCCAAAATTTGGACAGCATCATGTCTCATATAAAAGGAAATAATCACCTGTATAAGCTCGAGCACACATATATATGTATATACAAGGTCGTTGGAGCCATCACGTCTATTAACAAAATGCCACCTTGATTGTACATTAGGTCTACAAAGCCTCTAGATAATACACAGAGTTTAACTAAGGTCGGGACATACCCCTCCATATAACTAACTTCTATACAATACTAAAAGTGACTGGATATGACACGGAAACCCCACAACAAACTGAAGCTCACCAAAAGCAGCTGGATATCCTGGCTCCTACTTGTGCGGTGTATGAGCTGAGGTACTTGTGCCTGCAGCATGAAATGCAGGTCCCCCGTGGGGGACGTCAGTACGAAATATGTACTGAGTATGTAAAGCTGTAGATAATCACATATGATATAAGAGCTCAATAGAAATCAGAAACAAGTGAACAAATCGTAATAGGAGTGGACCACACTTATTAGAACTTGTGACAACCTGTAAATTGTATTTATTCAGACACTTTACCTTCGTTCTTATCATCTTTGTAATCATTACTGTACTGTACTGTACTATGACCATTAGGCTGCCTCCAGTACATATCAACTGGGATCGACCCATGATAGGCTTATGCCCCTGGGATACCACCCATAAACACATAAATAGGGATCGACCCATGATAGGCTAATGCCCCTGGGATACCACCCGATAAGAGATAACTTCCATCACAGAGTTCAATTAATCTTTGAGATTGTTATTTAGGTCGCCATCGCATTTTTGATACTTTGAAACAATGATACATCAATAAGATACATATAAATAGACCATCAATGCAATAAGAATGAAGTAAGAACTCATTGGCACCTCAATAAAGTGTTTTGGAGTCATTAATTCCATAACAATGAAGTAGGAACTTATTGGTATATAAATGAAACATTTTGGAGTCATTAATAGCACATGGATCTTGTTTGAGTAACCGGATACCTTCTGACATTCATTAGTGCAATAAACATGTAAGATTTGGAAGACAAGTAAGTATTGGAATGTCTTGACATCTTGTAGGGTGTAAGTATTGGAATGTCTTGACATCTTGTAGGGTGGAAACAAGTTCATTGGTAACGTAGGCCATCATACAAAAGCATTATGGATCACATGTTATTGAATAACTTTGGAAACTTTCTTAGTAGAACAATTGTTCACTTTTATGCCAAATATATGGTATAGAGTATGCTTTATATACCTGACGGTCAACTTTCAATACTAGTCCCAAGTGGACTTCCCGTCTTTTCGGATTACTTATCTACAATGAACATATATAGCAATCTAGTATTAGCAACCAAACGTCACAATTCAATTATTTGAATTCACCAAACTAGTGGTTAAGTAGTAAGCCTTAATTACATCATAAAGGGTGTCACCTTCACCCTGTTATACTCCAATTATATTCACATGCCATGCATATTCATACAACATCCTCCAATACCAAGTTTGGATTCATTTATCCTTCCAATCAATCCATTAAACCAAATTGAGCCATAGACATAAATAATCATCAATTCAATAGTATATCACCATATCCACCTTCCATAACTCAATTACCATATACACCTTCCACAATTTGATACAACCAAACCATGCAAAATAGTCCATAACCCTATTTCCATCACCATTCAATAACATCCAATACATATAATCCTCCATCACACATATACATATGGAAAAGAACAAAGGCAAACAATATTCATACCTTAGAATTCACCTCTTGATTATGCAATCCTGTTTGCACAAATAATAGTTGTTGTTCGAAGCTCTTGAGATGACAAACGCAGTTATCGAATTACTTTGGAATTTCTACGGTTGAATCAAAAGTAATTTAAAGTTCAAATTCGGCTAGGGTTTATTCTTTCTCAATGATTGATGATGAAAATGAGTTTTTGAACTCATATACATGTATATATACACATATTCCCGTCCATAGTATAATAGGAAATGACCAAAATGCCTTTAAAATTTAAATAATGTCAAATCTGTCCTTTGGTGAACTGTTTTGATAAGATAAAGTAGATCGACCATAAATCTTTGCTCCGATATCAGATTTGGGTGAAATTGCTATATTTGGAAGGATAATTCAAAGGGGTTTCATTTTATATAAAGTAGGCCACACAGTTCATCCTGTACAAGGAGTTATGGTAATTTGAAGTTGATCCTAAAAATCTGTTTTGATAGGCTGAAGTAAGACGAGTATAATTCCTTACTCAGACGTTGAATTTGGATGAAACCAATTGTATTGGAAAGAATACTCAAAGATATTTCTTTTCATTGATTGCAGATCTCTTAGTTCATTATATTAAGGGAGTTATGATCATTCTAAGTTGACCCAAAAATTCGGTTGGCCTCAATAGTAAATATGCAGGAAGATTTCCTGAACACAAACTACTTTCATGGATTTACATTCTCTTTATCTTTCATGGATAAATTTGGTGGAAATTTTAGTATTATTTACTTTCTATCTTTATGAGTAGCTAATTCTTCCTCTTGGGTTATCCTTGAATAGGTTGTGATTAATGAATGGGCGTTGTTTATTTATCTACCTAATTAGCAATTTGTTGTGAGCTTTGCTTTTATTCCATGTTTGATTGTGAATTGGGGGTTGCAAACCCCAATTGCCTTGGATCCTATATCATCTTTGAAAGAGATGATATGGGTGAGGGATAATTGTGAACAATAACTTGCATTAACTCATTTCATTACATCATCTTAGAAGAAAGGATTTTAATTGACGTAAGCTCATTTCATAGCATCATATAATAAATAAGGGTGCAAATTTAGGCAGTTGATTGGTAGATTTGATATACGTGTGAGGTGTTCAAAAGAACCAATATGTGAAATTTGGTGTTTTATTGAAATATTGACACTAATACCTCTAAATCTAGCCTACCATGAGTCCTAGCTAAATTTGGATTAATTCTCAATTACCCATGCATTAGTTCACACCTAGAATTGCATAACCTAAGATTAACTCCTAATTGATTACACTCTAATTATTATTAGCCTCAATTTAGTCTTCTAGAAGCGCAGAAATTGTTATACTTTTGAAAAAGTTCAGAAAAACCCTAAAATACTTGTATCTTAGGTTTGAATTTAGCAAGTTACTTTCATTTCGATCTTACTCGATCATCACTCACATTATTCCTTGTGGATTCAACCCGACTCTTTGTTGGGTAAATATATTGACAACGTCCGCTACACCTATCCAGGAGTGTAATCTGAGCGTTATCACCGGACATCACGGGCCTAGCGGGTTGAACCGGTCTGGTACACATGATTAAATAGGGAAATCAAATCCTATTGATTCAACTTCCTATTTTAAAATCGGTGACTCCCAAAATTCCAAATAACCAACACTTTTGGCATTAAGGTCACTCCACATTCATCCCCTAGCATCACGTTTAAAAAATCAAACTCTCTAAAAATGAAAATTCTCAAAAACTAGGGCACGAAATCTCTAAAGCATTTGTTTCAAGGAATCCAAGTGACTAAATCAAGTAAGTTGTTCTTTTACATGTTACTATCATAATTTGGTACTCAATATAATGAAAATTTCTTGGATTACTTGATTAAATGAAGTTTATGAAGTATATATTGACCCGATTCTTGAGAAATTTGCTTTGCAATGTTAAAAATTGGTAGTAAAATACAATGTGTACGATGTTTATTATGTAGGGGATAATGTAGGAGTTGTAAAATACAATAGGTATGTGGGACATATGGTATTTGGAATCCAACCCCTTGAACACCCATGTTTAAGAGGTTACGGGGCTCGTAATGACTCGTAGGTCACCTAACTAGTCGTTATGTGAATCGTAACCACTGAAAACATGGATTTAAAAAGAAGTTAAGAGTTTGTTGGTATCACGACTCATACCCCAAGTCATTTTCTCAAATATAACTCATTATGAGGAGTCGTGATGACTTGGAAAGATATTGCCCCAGGAAATTATTTTTGGTCAAACAATGAGTGTTGGTAATGAGTCGTTGTCCATCATAACAACTGGTTAAAAGGACTCATTACCTGACCAGTGAAAAATGTTTAGGCATACTTCCACTTCATGAGTCTCATAACGACTCATGACCAGAGGTCATGACTCGTACACTGAGTCATAGGGTACCTAGTCCCTATAACGCTTGTACTTATCCTTTTTGTTTTACTTTCCTTTTCCTAGTATGTACTAACATATGTGTTTCTTTTGGTACAATGGCGCCTAAGAATGAATCAACCAAGAAAACACTCCCAAGAAGCCAGCCTGCCCCTCCAATCGTTCCCTTATGAATGAGGACACTAATGAGTCAAGTGGAACAGTCAAAGAATACCTATTAGAGGGGTAGGTTATGCCAAGAAAGTAGTTACCTCAGGAGGTCAAAGCTGCTATAGTAGAATTCATACTACTTTGGGCCAAGCCAAGGATGAAACATCCTAGACATTTACCACCCCACTCACCGTCCTAATCTGAAGAGGACGGTGAAAATTATAAAGAGGAGGAGTCTGTTCCCAAGATGAGGAGGGAGAAAATAGTTTTGAGGATGAGGAGTCCAAAAATAAAGAAGAGGGTGAGAGAGAGTCGAGTGACACCGCAGTTGAAGTACACCCTCCTCCACAACCACCACCTGCTATACCACTTTCCATAGAGCCTACTCCGGTGTCTAAGATAGTGCCATAAACCCCTGCATAGGTAAACCACAGAGATAGCTCTATTTAGAGCAAAGGCTGACCACCACAGAAATGTATGAAACACCTGAATTTAATGCATATTTTAGATGATACCACTTTGAGTGGATGAACACAACTCCCGGATAGTACAGTTAAGCATTAGTTTGTAAGTTCTATAACGTCTATCATATAAAGCTAAAGTGGTTAGATCCATAGGGACATTTGTAGAGGGGTAGTGATCCATTAACAGATATGATAAGCAGAGGTTTTTGGATGAAAATATCCACTTGGACCATTTCCAGAAATCTATATGGGCCAGAGTTCCATACACCAAAAAATACTTCCAAGACTAACTTTCACATAGATGAGATGTGAAAGATTAAGAGAAAGCAAATCAGTACAGAAGATAAGTTGGTTCACTTTCGGTGAACAGCCAGTCTCATTGCGGATGAGAGAAAGGAGGTTGTTTGGGTAGTTAGTGGTGCAATACCTAGTTCACAATCAATTACGAAGGGCAGACTGAACTTTTTGGCAAACATGTGGTGGACGTTTTTGCGTCATAAGTTGTGTCCCACATATGAGGACAATCTACTTAGTCCAGGCTGCGCAGCCTTGTTAGCTGGTATTATGGTAGGCTACGACATTAGCATGGCCTAGTTGATTGTTAGAGAAATTTGCGATCGGGCGGTGAGCACTGACACAATCCTAGCATTCACATGTTTACTGACACAGTTATGTTTGGATGTGGGAGTGCCAGAGATTCTAGGGGTTGACTAGTTCCTCTAGTCATAAGGTACTATGAATTTAGGTTGATTTGTGATAATGCAAACCCCATATCCAAGGCTGCAAAAATGGGAGCAGCATTTCTTAGCAAGGTACTTCGGTCCGGAGGGTGCGAGATTTATTCTACAGGGTTCATCAATATTGGTGAGACCTCTACTGAGGATGGCCAGTTCAAGACCCAGACCTCCATAAATGGAGCAGATACTTTTCAGACTCTGACCTTACCGCCTCCTGTGGCACCACATTAATTTACTTCTAGATCATCCCCAACTCGACTATGCTTAGCTAAGGTAAGGAAGAGATTAGGCATTGTGGAGGAAAAAGTGAAGCTGATTGAGGAGAGAGTTAATCCATGGGTGCAGAGAGAGATTAGGAATAAGATAAGGAGCATGCAAACCCTATTTGACAGGTTTGAGCAGCGAATCATCTGGAGACTAGAGGATATACAATCCCCAGACTTGGTGGGCATACATACTGAGCTGGTCGTGCTCCAGAAGGCTATTGAGGACCTATATGATAGACTATTTCCCTCTATTTTAATCTTTGAGGAGATACAAAATAAGGAGATAATATATATTTAGGGTGAGGTTCGACTCTCACGACTGATGTTGATAATGGTATGAGAAGTAGGAAGAGGAAGAAGAGAAAGAGAACTAAAAAAGAGAAGACTGAGGCTGCAAAAGTAGCCAGTATACAATCTGAGTGGGACCGTCAAACCAGGGTTTGAGAGATAGTGATAAGATCCGTAGCTCCCAAGTTACTGGTGAGATGATTCTAGATATAACAAAGTTAATTGGGAGTAGTTTTCCCACCCCACAGGTACCATTGAGCATACCAGCAATAGTCGGTGCCACTGTTGATATGAGCATCTCGGACACCATCGAAAGTACTGCTGATGAGACTGGGGATCATTTAGAGGCCCCACGAACTGACACTACATGAGCCAGTGCCTAGTGCAACCAGATATGTATTTGTCGCCTCTGTTTTATATGCTAATCATACACTGGGGACAGGGCATAGTTTCTTAGTTGGGGTGGGGTGTACCACTTAGCTGACATGGGTTTTTATTATCGTGCTTATTTTTTCGTTAGCCGCGGCTTGAATGTAGAATCGACATGTCTAGGATAAATAACTATTTTGTATTGTTTTTTGTTTTCTATTGCGAGTGTGATGTCTGTATTGGTGTTTAATTATGAAGAAAATTTATACTAAGGGCAATTGATAGATTGTGTGTGATTGTGCTTAAATGGTTTGTGAAAATGATACCCCCTCTAAAAATATTTTGTTTAGAACTGTGTGATATATGTGTATATGTGACTACTCGTAATGGCATTAGGATTAGGAAAATAACAATCGTGGAAAATAATTGCATGAACCGGATAGATAGTAACTTGTGATGTGACCCTGTACCATGTGCGTGTGAGAAGCTACCTAGTTCCCTCTGTGTGTGGAACTAGAACTTTACCGATTAGTTTTACATAGGTTGTAGGATAGTTGGTTAGGAAAGGATCATAGATCATTTTGAAATTAGTCCACGTAACCAAAACAACCAACCAAATGCAATAAGAATCCTTTAATCCCGATTTTGAGCCATAACACACCTATTTTTTGTTTACACCGATTCACCTTACTATTTTAATTGCAGTGAACCTATTTTTACCCTAGTCCTCCTTGGACACTATGCACCTCAACTTAGGCAAATCGCCTAAGTTGAGGTTGGCTATCATAAGGGTGCGCAGTTAGAAGTAGGTATGCAGAAGGAGTATGAATAGAAAAGAAAGTAGGATTGGATGTGGTAGAAAAATAAAATCAAAAAGAAAAAAATAGAGAAACATTGCAAAAAAAGAAAAAAAAATAAAAGAAACTTCACCCATCCTAAATGAGTAGAAAAAGAATAAAAAGGGTGAAATAAGGTCGGATTGAAAGAAAAGTTGGTAAATAAGTGAGCCTCAAAGGAATTGTAGTGCCAAGGAGAATTAGTCACTAAAAACTCCCAAACGTACCATAGCAGCCCCCAAGCCTACGTTACAAACTAAATAAAGTCCTATAGTGATCCTAACCCAACTGTCCGAAAACTGAGGTAAAGAAAATAAGGGCAAGCCTATGGAATTCTGTGCATGCTGTTGGAACTTCTTTGTGAATGAGAGTGTCTCTTGACCATCCCTAGATCGAACTAGCTATTGTATAAAATGATAATCAGGATAAATAAATGCAGGAACAAAAAAGAAAAAAATGAGAAAGTTGTTTGTAAAGAAGATAGAGAGAAAGCAGGAGATAAAGAAGAAGAAGAAGAAGAAGAAGAAGAAGGAAATAAAACATCAAGAAAAGAAGACACCATCAGAAGAAGAAAAGATCAAGGTAACAACAGAACGAGAAGAAGATAAAGAAGAACAAGAAGAAGGAAAAAAAGACACTGAAACATGATGATGAGAAAGATAAAGAAAAAAGAAAGCACTAGAAGAAAAAGCAATTGTGGAGGAAGAAAAAGAAAATGCAATAGTGGATATAGATGAGTTTCTTAAGGAAGTTGTTGATCACATCAAAAACATTCTTGTGGAAGACAAGATAATTGAGGAATCACAAAATAATATATAATTTTTATTTGGTTGACCTTTGAGATAATTTTTTATTTGATTTTTGTAAATGATAAGTTTGGGTATGAAACAATGAAGTTTAGTAAACGGTAGGGACTAACAATTTAATTTTTTTAGCTTTGGATGTGTAGAGATGAACAATTTTATTTTTGAAACTATTTTATGATAATGTAAAAATTTTGTGGTATGTTTATTATAAATATGTGTTACAATTTTTATAATCATTGTCAATATTTTTAGATGGTTGTCATCATTAATTAAAGATTCTTAAGAAAAGGTAAAGCATATATAATATAGTGTAGAGTAGTCGATGAATAAAAAGGCAAAGCATTGATGTGTCATGGTTTCATGGAACTTTCTGTCAGGCCTCAAATCCTATTGGGGCGGATTGGCACCCATAACCGAGGAGGCCCGGGAGAACCAGCTCATAACCTTATATTTCCAATGCATTCCTCTATGACAACCCGAAATTCGGACAACATCACATCGCATATAAAAGGAAATAATCACCTGTATAAGCTCGAGAACACATATATATGTATATATAATACTTGGCCATTGGAGCCATCACGTCTATTAACAAAATACCACCTTGACTGTACATTAGGTCTACAAAGCCTCTAGACAATACACAGAGTTTAACTAAGGTCGGGACACACCCCGCCATATAACTAACTTCTATACAATACCAAAAGTGACTGGATATGACACGGAAAGCCCCGAAGCAAATTGGAGCTCACCAAAAGCAGCTGGGTATCCTGGCTCCTACTTGAGCGGTGTATGAGCTGAGGTACTTGTGCCTGCAGCATGAAATGCAGGTCCCCCGTGGGGGACGTCAGTACGAAATATGTACTGAGTATGTAAAGCTGTAGATAATCACATATGATATAGGATCTCAATAGAAATCAGAAACAAGTGAATAAATCATAATAGGAGTGGACCACACTTACTAGAACTTGTGACAACCTGTACATTGTATTTATTCAATCACTTTACCTTCGTTCTTATCATCTTTGTAATCATTACTGTACTGTACTGTACTATGACCATTAGGCTGCCTTCAATACATATAAACTGGGATCGACCCATGCTAGGCTTATGCCCCTGGGATATCACCCATAAACACATAAATAGGGATCGACCCATGATAGGCTTATGCCCCTGGGATACCACCCGATAAGAGAGAACTTTCATCACTTAGTTCAATTAATCTTTGAGATTGTTATTTCGGTTGCCACCGCATTTTTGATACTTTGAAACAATGATACATCAATAAGATACATATAAATAGACCATCAATGCAATAAGAATGAAGTAAGAACTCATTGGCACCTCAATAAAGTGTTTTGGAGTCATTAATGCCATAACAATGAAGTAGGAACTTATTGTATATCAATGAAACGTTTTGGAGTCATTAATAGCACATGGATCTTGTTTGAGTAACCGAATACCTTCTGACATTCATTAGTGCAATAAACATGTAAGATTTGGAAAAAAAGTAAGTATTGGAATGTCTTGACATCTTGTAGGGTGGAAATAAGTTCATTGGTAACATAGGACATCATACAAAATCATTATGGATCACATGTTACTGAATAACTTTGAAAACTTTCTTAATAGAACAATTGTTCACTTTCATGCCAAAGATATGGTAAAGAGTATGCTTTACATACCTGACCGTCAACCTTCAATACTCGTCCCAAATGGACTTCTCATCTTTTCGGATTACATATCTACAATGAACATATATAGCAATCTAGTATTAGCGACCAAATGTCACAATTCAATTATTTGAATTCACCAAACTAGTGGTTAAGTAGTAAGCCTTAATTACACCATAAAGGGTGTCACTTTAACCCTCTTATACTCCAATTACATTCACATGCCATGCATATTCATACAACATCCTCCAATATCAAGTTTGGATTCATTTATCCTTCCAATCAATCCATTAAACCAAATTGAGCCATAGGCATAAATAATCATCAATTCAATAGTATATCACCATATCCACCTTCCATAACTCAATTACCATATCCACCTTCCACAATTCAATACAACCAAACCATGCAAAATAGTCCATAACCCTATTTCCATCACTTTTCAATAACAACCAATACATATAATCCTCTATCACACATATACATATGAAAGAGCACAAAGGAAGACAATATTCATACCTTAGAATTCACCTCTTGATTATGCAATCCTATTTTCACAAATAATAGGTGCCTTTCGAAGCTCTCGAGATGACAAAGGCAGTTATCGGATTACTTTGGAATTTCTACGGTTGAATCAAAAGTAATTTAAAGGTCAAATTTGTCTAGGGTTTGTTCTTTCTCAATGATTGATGATGAAAATGAGTTTTGGAACTCATATACATGTATATGTACACATATTCCCGTCCATAATACATAGGGAATGACCAAAGTGCCTTTAAAATTTAAATAATGTCAAATCTGTCCTCTGGTGGACTATTTTGACAAGCTAAAGTAGATCGACCATAACTCTTTTCTCCGATATCGGATTTGGGTGAAATTGGTATCTTTGGAAAGATAATTAAAAGGTTTTTCATTTCATATAAAGTAGGCCACCCAGTTCATCCTGTACAAGGATTTATGATCGTTTGAAGTTGACCCTAAAAATCTGTTTTGAGAGGCTGAAGTAAAACGAGTATAACTCTTTACTCAGATGTTGGATTTGGATGAAACCAATTGTATTGGAAATAAGACTCAAAGATATTTATTTTGATAGGTCGCATATCTCCCAGTTCATTATATTAAGGGAGTTATTATCATTCAAATGTGACCCAAAAAACTGGCTGTCCTCAGTAGTTTGTGTGCAGGAAATTTTCCTGCACATTTACTATTCCCAATATCCCGGCCCCCGTTTTATAGTTTCGAACGTGCTCGATTATATCCGAAACCTATCCGTTTTTGGAAATCTTTATATCGTTGGAAATATTATTCAATAACCTTCGTATGGAACCATCGATGGGCAAATTCCGGTATAAATAAAATAAAATAAAAATTAATTCCATATAAATAAGACCAATACACGTACTTGAATACGCCAATACACGTACTTGAATATGGGGCGTTACATCCTTCCCCCCTTTAGGACATTCATCCTCGAATGTTAGTGTAGTTATTCAACCAAAACAAGTTCAAGTCCACCATTAACATTCACATCATCACATAAATACTATGCATATATAAAAAAAAACTTACTTGTTAATGTTCTAACTCCGTTTCTTGAACTTCCTCTTCATCTTTGAACAAATGAGGGTACTTAGATTTCATTGCTTCCTCAGCTTCCCATGTAATCTCTTCCCTTTGACGATCCCTCCAACGTACTTTCACCGATGCTATCTCTTTATTTCTCATCTTCTTAACTTGGCGATCTAGAATAGCAATAGGCACTTCCTCATAGGTAAGATCTTCCGTAATTTGTACATCCTCTGTAGAAGTGATATGTGATGGATCTCCGATGCACTTTTGAAGCATTGACACATGAAATACCGGATGTACTAATGAGAGCTCTTGGGGTAGCTCTAATTCATATGCAACTTGTCCAAACCTTCGAGTGATCTTATATGGGCCTATATAACGTAGACTCAACTTCCCTTTCTTACCAAATTTCATTACCTCTTTTATTGGTGATACCTTCAAAAATACCCAATCATCTATAGAAAACTCTAGGCCACTCCTTCTACTATCCGCATATGACTTGTGTCGACTTTGGACTGTTTTCAGTCGTTGCTGAATTACTTTAACCTTCTATATGGCTTGATAAAAAAGATCTGGTCCGAACAAAAGAGTTTCACCCACCTCGAACCATCCTATTGGTGATCTACACTTTCTTCCATATAAAGCTTTATATGGTGCCATTTTGATACTTGAATGATAGCTATTATTGTAGGCAAACTCAATAAGAGGTAAATGATCATCCCAGTTGCCCTTAAAATCTATTACACAAGCTCGTAGCATATCTTCAAGTGTTTGGATGGTACGTTCTGCTTGTCCATCTATTTGAGAGTGAAAAGTTATACTCAACTTCATTTGTGTTCCCAAACACCTCTGAAAAGACTTCCAAAAGTTTGAGGTAAATTGGGTTCCCCAATCTGATACAATAGAGATTGGCACTCCATGTAATCGAACTATCTCTTTAATGTACATCTTCGTATACTCTTCAACTGTGCAAGTGGTCCTAACTGGTAGGAAATGTGCGGATTTGGTAAGCCTATCAACAATCACCCATATAGAATCAAACTTTCGGGATGTACGAGGTAATCCAATAACGAAATCCATGTTGATCATGTCCCACTTCCAGCTTGGACGATCAATGCATTGCCTATAACCTCCGGGTTTTTGGTGCTCAACTTTAACTCTTTGACAATTTGGACATTCAGCTACAAATTCTGCAATGCTCTTCTTCATGTCATTCCACCAATACATATCTTTCAAATCTTGATATATTTTGGTTGATCCTAGATAAATGGAATACCTTGAAAAATGTGCCTCTGTCATAATCTTCTTTCTTAGCCCGTCTACATCCGGCACACAAAATCGGTTTTGGCACTGAAGTACTCCTTCTCGCGTAAGCTCAAATGCCTTGGTCGTACCACTCTGAACGTTCTCCTTGCTTCTCTTTCACTTCAGCTACTAATGAAGATTCCGCAGCATTATGTACGATAAGCTCTTTATTCAGAGTTTCAAGAAGGCGAACTCCCAAACTAGCTAACTGGTGAAGATCTTTAACCATCCCTTGCCTTTCTATAGGCGCCATCATAGCCTTACGACTTAACGCATCAGCTATCACATTTGCTTTCCCTGGATGGTACAAGATATCAACATCGTAGTCCTTTAAGAGTTCAAGCCATCTCCGTTGCCTTAAATTTAGATCCTTCTGATTAAAAATATATTGCAAGCTCTTATGGTCAGTATATATATCAACATGAACCCTATATAAGTAGTGGCGCCATATCTTTAAAGCAAAAATAACTGTTGCCAGCTCAAGATCGTATGTAGCATAATTTTTCTCATGTGGCCGCAATTGTCTAGAAGCATATGCTATTACCTTACCTTGTTGCATTAATACACATCCTAAACCAATTCTGGAAGCATCACAATACACTGTATACCCTTCGGTGCCTTCTGGAAGTACCAACATGGGTGTAGAAATCAACTTGTTCTTTAAATCTTGAAAACTCTTCTCACATGCATCATTCCATTGGAATTTGGATGCTTTATGGGTTAGCTTGGTTAAGGGTGCCGAAATGGAAGAAAAGTCTTTAACAAACCTTCTATAATAACCGGCCAACCCAATAAAACTACAAATCTCCGTAGGCGTTGTGGGCCTTGACCAGTTCTTCACAGCTTCTATCTTTTGAGCATCAACCTTTATCCCTTCACTAGATACAATATGACCCAAAAATGCCACCGACTTTAACCAAAACTCACATTTAGAGAACTTTGAATAAAGCTTACAATCACGAAGAGTCTGCAATGCCTGTCGTAAGTGATTGGCATAGTCCTCTTATGATCTAGAATAAACAAGAATATCATCTATAAAAACTATCACAAATACATCCAGGAATGGCTTAAACACCCTATTCATCAAATCCATAAAAGCTGCGGGTGCATTTGTTAGCCCAAATGACATAACTAGAAATTCATAATGACCATACCGCGTTCGGAAAGCTGTCTTGGGTATATCCTTCTCTTTGACCCTTACTTGGTGATAACCTGACCTCAAATCAATCTTAGAAAAGCACTTGGCGCCCTGTAACTGATCAAATAAATCATCAATTCTTGGGAGAGGATATTTATTCTTAATAGTCACCTTATTAAATTGTCGATAACCAATACACATCCTCAGCGAGTCATCCTTTTTGAGCACAACTAACACTGGTGCTCCCTAGGGGGACATACTAGGCCTTATGAATCCCTTCTCTAGAAAATCTTTCAATTGCCTTTTCAATTCTCGTAATTCTGCTGGGCCATTCTATATGGAGGAATGAAGATTGGTTGGGTGCCTGGTATTACATCAATACCAAACTCTACTTCTCGTTCAGGAGGTAAACCTGGAAGATCCTCAGAAAATACATCAGAAAATTCATTTACCACTGGAACAGCGTGAAGAGTTGGTGGCTCCGCTTCTATATCCCTTACTCTAACTAAATGATATATGTATCCCTTGGAAATCATTCTTCTTGCCTTAAAATAAGAAATAAATCTACCTCTTGGCGCGCTAATTTCACCTTTCCATTCAAGGACTGATTCATTTGGAAAATGGAAATATACCTTTTTCGTGCAGCAATCAATTGTGGCATAAAAAGATGCCAACCAGTCTATACCCATTATAATATCAAAATCTACCATTTCTAACTCCACAAGATCAACCATCGTATCACGACCACAAACAGTTACTATGCAGTTTCGATAAACCCTTCTAGCTATAATAGATTCCCCAACCGGTGTGGACACTTCAAATGGATTAACTAACAGTTCGGGTATTCTTTCAAACTTTCCAGCAACCAATGGAGTAACATAAGTTAATGTAGAACTGGGATCAATTAAGGTATATAAATCAAATGAAAAGATAGACAACGTACCCGTAACCACATCTGGGGAAGCCTCTAAATTCTATCGATCCGCTAGAGCATACGTACGATTTTGAGTCCCGCTAGAACTCGTGGCTCCTCTATCACCTCTAAAACGACCCATTGGTTGTGCACCCCTTCCTGAATAAGGCATCGATGATGATGATGCAATAAATAACCCCGTAGGTCGAGCCATACCCCCTATGCCCCTTCGTGGGCATTATCTCATCATATGCCCCGACATATCGCACCAAAATCAAACATTGGTCCCCAGCCGACATGCTCCCAAATAAGACCTTCCACATTTATTGCATGGCTCTCGAGGAGGTCTCGATTGGCTCATATTCCCTTGCCCTTGGTACCCCACTATCTGCGAACTCTGACTATCACTTCTGTGGCCAAATTGATTTCCTCTGGACCCTTAGAACTATGGTAGGGCACTAGCTTCAGAATAAGAGGATAATGGCCTAGGTGGTCTAGCAAAAAACTATGGTCTGAACCCTCCTTCGGATGCCATGAACTGCCCTGTAGATCTGGCCCTCTTGGAATATCCTCTTTCTAATTCCTGTGTTCTTCTCTTCTGCCTCTGATCTTCCATTTTCTGTGCAAAATCTTGGATCCTCGCTATGTCCATATCTTTGTTCAAAGCGGTAATAGTACAATCTCTAACCAGATATGGATCTAGCCTATCCACATATTGATGAACTCTGTCATCCATAGTAGCTACAACATTAGGAGCATATCTCGACAAGGAATTAAATCGGAGACTGTACTCCCTCACGCTTATATTCCCCTGACGAAGATTTAAAAACTGATCTGCACGGGCCTGACGAATCTCGAATGAAAGATAATGATCAAGAAATGCCTCTTTGAACTTTTTCCAAGTAGTTGGGGGTGCATCAATATCCCTAGATCATTTCCAGTCCTCATACCAATATATAGCCTCCCCTTTAAATCAATACGCCGCTAACTCTACTGTCTCTCTACCCATTACATGCATAACATCTAAGGCCCTTTGAATTTGATCAATAAAGTCCTGTGGGTCCTCGTTAAGATCTGATCCAGTAAAAGTAGAAGGATCCATCTTAAGAAAGTCCAGTGTTCGAAGGCTAGCCGCCCTATAAGTACCACTAGGACCCGTAGTAGGAATGGCTTGCCCTTGAGCTTGCCCAGCAACTATACGAGTCAAAAGTTGCACTGCATTTCTAAGATCTTGATCAACAGCATTAATAGGTGGCTCTGCGGATATAGTTCTTCTCCCTCTTGTTTCTTCCGGACAGGAGGAAGTTTCTGATGCATGCTTAGCTGGAGCCTCACTTTGATTAGCTGGTATAGTGGGTGACTTACTAGTCCCCTCTCCGACAGCCACATCTACTTGCTTACCGGTATTCTTGCTTCTGGTAACCGGCATCATTACTATAATAAGAGAAACAAATGAAGTCAGTGGTAGACTATGACTTCATATCCAATATAGGATCTATCGCACGATCTAAGACATGAAGAAAAGAAACAATTCCTAAATGTCCATAGCCTCCTGTTTATAGATGCGGTGTGCAACACACTGATAAACAAGACTCTACATAGACACGGCTTTGTAGACTCACTAGGATGAACTTCTCTGATACCACTTTTGTCACGCCTCAAATCCTATTGGGGCGGACTGGCACCCGTAACCGAGGAGGCTCGGGAGAACCAGCTCATAACCTTATATTTCCCATTCATACCTCTATGACAACCCAAAATTTGGACAGCATCACATCGCATATAAAAGGAAATAATCACCTATATAAGCTCGAGAACACATATATATGTATATATAATACTTGATCGTTGGAGCCATCACGTCTATTAACAAAATACCACCTTGACTGTACATTAGGTCTACAAAGCCTCTAGACAATACACAGAGTTTAACTAAGGTCGGGACACACCCCGCCATATAACTAACTTCTATACAACACCAAAAGTGACTGGATATGACACTAAAATCCTTGAAACAAACTGGAGCTCACCAAAAGCAGCTGGGTATCCTGGCTCCTACTTGAGCGGTGTATGAGCTGAGGTACCTGTGCCTGCAGCATGAAATGCAGGTCCCCCGTGGGGGACGTTAGTACGAAATATGTACTGAGTATGTAAAGCTGTAGATAATCACATATGATATAGGAGCTCAATAGAAATCAGAAACAAGTGAATAAATCGTAATAGGAGTGGACCATACTTACTAGAACTTATGACAACCTGTACATTGTATTTATTCAATCACTTTACCTTCGTTCTTATCATCTTTGTAATCATTACTGTACTGTACTGTGACCATTAGGCTGCTTCCAGTACATATCAACTGGGATCGACCCATGCTCGGCTTATGCCCCTGGGATACCACCCATAAACACATAAATAGGGATCGACCCATGATAGGCTTATGCCCCTGGGATACCACCCGATAAGAGAGAACTTTCATCACTTAGTTCAATTAATCTTTGAGATTGTTATTTCGGTTGCCACCGCATTTTTGATACTTTGAAACAATTATACATCAATAAGATACATATAAATAGACCATCAATGCAATAAGAATGAAGTAAGAACTCATTGGCACCTCAATAAAGTGTTTTGGAGTCATTAATTCCATAACAATGAAGTAGTAACTTATTGTATATCAATGAAACATTTTGGAGTCATTAATAGAACAGGGATCTTGTTTGAGTAACCGGATACCTTCTGACATTCATTAGTGCAATAAACATGTAAGATTTGGAAAAAAAAGTAAGTATTGGAATGTCTTGACATCTTGTAGGGTGGAAATAAGTTCATTGGTAACATAGGACATCATACAAAATCATTATGGATCACATGTTACTGAATAACTTTGGAAACTTTCTTAATAGAACAATTGTTCACTTTCATGCCAAAGATATGGTATAGAGTATGCTTTACATACCTGACTGTCAACCTTCAATACTAGTCCCAAATGGACTTCTCCTCTTTTCGGATTACATATCTACAATGAACATATATAGCAATCTAGTATTAGCGACCAAATGTCACAATTCAATTATTTGAATTCACCAAACTAGTGGTTAAGTAGTAAGCCTTAATTACACCATAAAGAGTGTCACTTTAACCCTCTTATACTCCAATTACATTCACATGCCATGCATATTCATACAACATCCTTCAATATCAAGTTTGGATTCATTTATCCTTCTAACCAATCCATTAAACCAAATTGAGCCATAGACATAAATAATTATCAATTCAATAGTATATCACCATATCCACCTTCCATAACTCAATTACCATATCCACCTTCCCCAATTCAATACAACCAAACCATGCAAAATAGTCCATAACCCTATTTCCATCACTTTTCAATAACAACCAATACATACAATCCTCTATCACACATATACATATGAAAGAGAACAAAGGCAAACAATATTCATACCTTAGAATTCACCTCTTGATTATGCAATCCTGTTTGCACAAATAATAGGTGCCTTTCGAAGCTCTCGAGATGACAAAGGCAGTTATCAAATTACTTTGGAATTTTTACGGTTGAATCAAAAGTAATTTAAAGGTCAAATTTGTCTAGGGTTTGTTCTTTCTCAATGATTGATGATGAAAATGAGTTTTGGAACTCATATACATGTATATGTACACATATTCTCGTCCATAATATCATAGGGAATGACCAAAGTGCCTTTAAAATTTAAATAATGTCAAATCTGTCCTCCGGTGGACTGTTTTGACAAGCTAAAGTAGATCGACCATAACTCTTTGCTCCGATATCGGATTTGGGTGAAATTGGTATAATTGGAAAGATAATTCAAAGGGATTTCATTTCATATAAAGTAGGTCACCCAGTTCGTCCTGTACAAGGAGTTATGATCGTTTGAAGTTGACCCCAAAAATCTGTTTTGAGAGGCTGAAGTAAAACGAGTATAACTCCTTACTCAGATGTTGAATTTGGATGAAACCAATTGCATTGGAAAGAAGACTCAAAGATATTTATTTTGATAGGTCGCATCTCTCCCATTTCATTATATTAAGGGAGTTATGATCGTTCAAAGTTGACCCAAAAAATTGGCTGGCCTCAGTAGTTTGTGTGCAGAAAATTTTCCTGCACATTTACTATTCCCAATATCCCGGCCGCCGTTTTATAGTTTTGAATGTGCTCGATTATATCTGAAACCTATCCGTTTTTGGGAATCTTTATATCGTTGGAAAGCTTATTCAATAACCTTCGTATGGAACCATCGACGGGCAAATTCCGGTATAAATAAAATAAAATAAAAATTAATTCCATATAAATAAGACCAATACACGTATGTGAATACGGGGCGTTACACTTTCGATGCTTAAAATGGTGAAAATATCCATTTACTTAGGTCTTTTTGTCGGATATGATGTGTGTTTTCTATGGGTTGCAGGTAAATTAGGTTGGAAGTGGCATGGGTCAGAATTGGATGAAAAAGCTCTGGAATAATTGAAGTACTAATTAGATCACGAGTCGTTCAGTCACCTAAAAACTCATGACCTAAGTCGTGATGATAACAGTGAACATCGCTGAGTTCCAGGAGTGAATTGAAGACTAACCATGACTCGTCATGTGTGATTATGAGTCGTGGTGTGAAGTTATTCTGAGAAAAATGGCTAAAAGTCCTGAAGATTGATAAAAGATGCTCTAGTGGTAATGAATAAAGACCATGAGTCAAAATTACTAAACACGACTCGTGGTGAGGAGTCATTCTGACAATAGACTCAACAGTCCTAAAAGTGAAAGTCTACTAGAGCGATGATGATTTGCAGCATATGACTCGTTACGTAACCTAATGAGTTGTAACCAATGAAAGCCGAAAAGAGCTACGACAGCAGGCAACGTCGTTGCCAGAGGTGTGACCACTGCCAACCTCGTTTTCCAATTTTATTTTAATTAGGTTTTCATTATTATTTGGAGATACTATAAATAGCCTTGGGTTATTCTTGTATTATGTTACACACTTTTGAGATATTTTCATGGACTTTGACATTTTTGATACTTTTGTTCTTGGTTTTTGGTTTCGTAACTAAACGGAGATTTTGAATTGTATTCTTTCATCATTGTGCAATTAATTATATGCTTTCTTTATTAAATTTCATGGATTGTTGCATAACCATTAGCGGCTAATTTCCTTAACTAGGGTTGTGGGAACCATGGTAGATTAATGAAGTAGGGAAAGTACAAGGTTCGATTAGATCATTGTTGCCGCATGTATTATGATCTTCTCCATGTTGATTTCGTCCTTAGCTACTACAGAAGCTAAGGACTTGCCTATATTCATGACCATCCTCACAAGGGAGTTCAAGATTAGGAAAAGAAGAGAACAGCAGTGATTCAAAGCTATCAACCCTCATCTAATAGCTTGAGACACACAAGGTGAAAGCTAAACTGGGAATAAAGACAAAGTAAGTAAGGTGATACCCTCAACTCACAAGGAAAAGGGTGAGATTTACCAACAAGTCCACAAGATAGTTGGTGGTATATATCTTTTCATATTCTGCATGCGTAGCATTGAGATATTCAAATTGAGTACGAGAAACTTATGGAATTAAGAAGCCAGGGGGAACAGAGTCCTAGTGTTTGTTTCAGGTTGTTTTACAACCAAAGACATCCAAAGCATGTTACTTTTTGTTATTTGATACAAACTCCCCCATTTACTTTTCTACACTTCTCGACTATTTCATCAAGTTTCAGATACAAGTTTACCTATTCCTTGTGGGATCGACCCCAACCTAGTTGGGTTACTGTATTTGACTTCGACCGCTTTATACTTCGTGGAGGTGTAAGTTTGTGTAACATTTACCCTCACCATTAAGAAACTTTTCAATTGTATCCTTTCTTTAACAGAAAAGCCTAAATCAATGTTAAATTACCCCATTTAAAAAAAAGCACAACCACCCTAAATGCAAAAAGCTTGGGGTAAAGCACATCTGTTTTGCAGATGATCTACTTTTATTCTGTAAAGCTAAAATAAATTCAGTCACTCTCATCTAGGAGGATTTCCATAGGTTTTCTAAGGCATCAGGTTTGCAGAAAAATATTGATAAAAGCTCAGTCTATTTCTTAGGTACAAAACATCAAGTAAAGCAACAAATCCTTGATCATTTGGGATATAAGGAGAAGGGACTTCCTTTTAAATATTTGGGTGTACCTCTTTCATAAAAAAAGCTTACCTTAGATCAATGTATTCCCTTAATGGAAAAGATTGCTGAAAGAATGACATGCTGGAGTGCAAAGTTACTATCTTATACAGGCAAGCTCCAACTGATAAAGGTTGTGGTATTTGGTATCCATACCTACTGGGCAAAGATTTTCTTCTTACCAAAGAAAATTATGAAGATGATCAATGGTCTGTGCAGAGTTTTTTTGTGGACTGGAAATATCCTGGACTCTAAGAAAGCACTTGTTGATTGGGAAAAGATTTGCCTTCCAAAGTCAGCAGGTGGACTAAATGTCATGAACTTATACTTGTGAAATATAGCTGCTATTACAAAACAGCTCTGGGCACTTGCTGACAAGAAGGACTGTCATTGGATTAAATGGGTCCACATCTACAACATAAAAATGATTCTATATAGTCCTGTTTAAGCCTAAAGAATGCTACTTGGGTAATCAAGAAGCTCATTGACTCAAGACAACAAATTATAAGGGTACTTGGATTACAAGAAGACTTGCAGACTAGACTGACATCATCTGTCAAAGGCTCAAAGTTCCTAATTAAAAAATTGTATGATGCTCTGTCACCCCAGTTTCCAAAAGTCCCTTGGAAAGGTATTATCTTGAACCCATGTATACGTCCTAGGAATAATTTCACATTATGTCTAGCATTACACCACAGGCTCCCTACAGTAGAAAGCCAAGCAAGAATAGGGATACAGATTCCTGCTAAATGTGTATTTTGTCAAAATGCCGATGAGTTATCATGATCATTGTTACAGTCAGATCCCTATAGATTACTTGTATTTTGCCTAACTATTGCCTATCGATGGAACAGGTTAACTAACGTGCTCTTATGCAGCTAAAATAGTAAGTAATTGCACAATGATATTTATGTGGAAAACACCCAGCTCAAAGAGTTGTAAAAAATCACAACCTGTACCTTTACAGGATTTAACCCTAAATTTATTAAAACAATTTGAGCCTCAAAAAATCAACGAATTACAAAACTGTTGTAATAAAGGAATTAAACTCTAACTCCTACTTCTATAAAACACAAACCTACCTAAGGTAAGTGTTCCCAAGTATTCGAGTTCCCAAACTTGAAGACAAACCTCCTAACTAAGTTTATACTCTAATAAGACTAGAAAATATTACAACTCAAGAACCAACCAACACATAAAGTCTGAGACTCCTTAACTGTAAGTACTAGGAATGGGTTCTCCTTTGATGCTTCAAGCTTTTGGAACTTTTTGATAATTTATTGATGTGTTGCTATCTTTTCGAGTGCATGAGTAATAGAGTGAGTTACTCCTTCAACATATATTGACTATTTAAAGAGTCCTTCACTGTGTGCTCAACTTTGCTGCCCTTTGGACTCTTCAACTTTAACAGACTTCTATGTTGAGTTGGAGTCCCTCTTCTAGTGAAACTCTTGTAGTTGTCAAACTCCTTCTTCAAGTCAATTTCCTTGTTTGAGTGCAACTCTTTCTTTTCATCTTATAAACAAAGTGTTGAATTTAATTATAACTTCTTTTTATCACATGTGATATATTAAGAATGCAGGAGTGCTTTATACATTCCTTATCCATTCCTATCTGCTTATCCTCGTAACTGTCTCCGTGTGTTTGGACCAGCTTGAGTAACATGTTTCTTTTAATTTTTCCATCATCAAAACTATATTGGTCTAATAAATTCCTCTTGTTTGATGATGAAAAACTTTATATCCCTAAAGTACTTAAGTCAAGACACAACACTAAAAGAAACAGATTAGTCTTTAGGTTATAAACATTGCACAACTCAATCCTCCCCCTTTTGAAATCATCAAAAATCTGGTTCAATATACCACAAGATAAAAAACATTGTGTAACAATTCATTTCTACTTGGGCTATTTCTAAAATAATCAGAATAAGAAGGAAAAGACATAAAATGCAGTTAAATTATGCACCTACTGAACAAGAACAAAAGTATCTAGTTCATTAAGTTTCCAACATATAAAATTTTGTAATCACTTCAAACTAACATAAAGAAATAGCTACAAAAAAACTAAAGCTCTAAGGGTTGGAAGAGAATGAAGGAATAGAGGGAAGCAACTGGGTCAGCCTATGAATAGTTTCCATATTTTCTGCTCGCCCACGAGAAAGTTCATCTTTAAGCGAATAAATTTGAGCCCGAAGTAAGGCCTTCTCAGCATCATGTTCAGCCTATGCTGCAATCACTGCAATATTTTTCTCAACAAGTTTATTTCTTGCTCTTTGGAGAGGAGTATCAACACTCCTCATAGAAATGGGTAGGTTCATATGTTCCACTGTGACAATGACATTCTTTATGGTCTACAGGGACCACACTTGAATAGGCACTAAGTAATCTTCAAAAATAGGTGCTAGCCAGAACTCATAAGGCAGAGCATGTCCCTTTTTATATTTGACAAGGACCCTCTACATGTTCTTGATCGTGAGTATGGGAAAATTGATTCTGAATTTAGTGTCCAGAAGTTCCATGAAAGTCAGATCAAGAAAATTTGCCTCTATACATTTTTCTTTCCTTGGTAGGATCATCTTATGCATAACATTAAAATAAAGCTGATGCAGAGAATACATCTCTCTTTTAAAGACTCTATGATAGTGACCAAGATTAGGATTACCTAAGAATTTCCTGGAGATTTCTAAGGCAGAGGGTAGATTATCCAATGGTGGCCATTCAAATTTTACATAAAAACCCCAGCCCTCCAATGGAACATCTAAAATCCTAGCCAGATTATCAGCAGCCAAGTTTATAGCTACCCCTCTCACAGATGAAGAAAACTACTCACCACACTCAATCCCATTGGTGTAAAATTCATACACCTCAAATTTTTCAAACTTTCTTTGAACATCACCTTGAAGGAATAGGTTAGTCCATCCCTGAGCAACTAATTTTGTCAACAAAATTGACACGGCAGGACCTCCATAACCAGTCACAACCCTGACCTTAGAAAGTTTTCTCTTTTGAAAGTGGAGAACATAATACACTTTAGAATCAATAGGCTCAGGTAATTATTTAATATCAAACTCATCATCAGACTCATAAGTGTCTGATAGAATAGGTGGAGGAACCCATTTCCTAGAGCTGGAGGGGGTTTTGGAGTTTGAGGGTTTTGATGGGGGCGTGGATGTCGACTTTTCTTTTGACTTAGAAATGGAAGAAGGAGGTCAAAATACAAATGGCTTGGAATATAGTGTTTTGTTCTTCCCTTCCTCATAGAGCAAAGTAGAATATCGTGGGAAGTGGAAGGAAAAAGAGGAACAAGTAGAGTGGAGCATGTCTTTTTACTAGCATGGAGTGCCTCAGCCATAGAAGCTTTATCTTAACGCTTCTTGTTGCGGGTATGAGTAGTTCTAGGTGAGACAGAATGTGAGTGTAGTTCATCAGGAACCTCAAGATCATCAACAATAATGGGGTTAGAAGACTGTTGACTTTTAAACCTAGATCTGGCTTTACGAGGGATTAGATCTACAATAGGAATATCATCAGTGTCAATGATTTAAAGAGAGGCAACATCAGTGACTTAAGAAGTTAAGGAGAGAGGAACAAGTGGACTTGCAGAGAATTTTAAGAATGGGTTTTGGACATTTGTCCATGCAGCAAAATCAGAGAATTTCAAGGGGATACTAGCAGAAATGTGAAGAGTGGCACTGGCAGTAGCATGAACCACCAATTTAGTGGATGTTAATTCACTAGATGGTTTAGACTTAGTCATGTCAGAGGAGGATGAATAAGAAGAGTTTTGATGTCAAAGGACTTGGCAAACAATTATGGCAAAGCTATAGGCGGTGGAAGTCCTCTTTTTTGAAAAGACAAACTTTGGACTTTGGCAGTTACAAGGAAAATTAATTTTTGGGACCAAGTGAATAAAGTTGTTTCATCATGCTAATTAAAAATAATTAAAATAATGTTATACCTGGATGACTTTAATTCACAACTAACTTATTCAAAGGAGCCAATATCTCTGCACAGTTCAATACATAATTTGTCGTGTTAGTCAAAATCTTGGAATTAGAACACACAACTCATTGTTTAAGATTGAATTATTCAATAATTTTAGATTTGGACATAACAAGAATAGATAATTGTAGTCAATTATTAAAGGGAGTTTATACAACCTTAATCATCCCCAATTCTAATTTACTATTTTCATATAGCTCTCTACTAAGTGCTTCAGTAAGTTAATCTTTTATAAAACATATCATGATATATGTAGGACTTTTCTTAACAATGTCTCTATGAGACTGGTGTCCAATATCAATAAAATGTAGTACATGAAAGAATTTCAAATTTTAAGGCACTTGTATTAACATAAGAATCATAAAGACATCCTATACTTATACTCAAGATTCATGAATTTGCTTGATCTTCAACAATTAAGCACGGCATGATCAGCAACAACACATTGGGCCTTATTAGTAGAAAAATCTACTGAGTTTTGTTTATAAGTAGACCAAGTTGTTAGACTTGATCCCATAAGATGTATAAAGCCTACAGTGTTTTTCTTGTTTTCATAATACCTTATATAAACTTCATCAAGGTAGCCTACCAGGTTAGAATTTTTCTTTCTTCAAAAATCTTCCCACTTAATCTACAAGTTTTCTAGGGTGTCATTGATAAATCGATTTCTTGACTTGTTCCCCCGTCACTATGCCCATAACTTAAATCAATAAGATGGACCAGGTAGCACAACCTGTTTCTGTGCAACTGGTCAGTTTTTCTATAATTTATTTCCCTTTCTTTCTCACAAGGATTTCACACTAATCAGATTATTTTCTATTGAACGAAGTCTCTCTCATTTCCTCCTTACTTAAGTACTAAAAGTCCATAATTTTTGTTTTTGGTTATTTTTTTTCTTGTTTACAAATGATCTTCTCCCTCAGTGAAAGGATCTTGGTTCTCTTTCAGTCTTATGCCTTGAGCAAGCTCTATCCATGTGCTAATTTTGCTTGCTTTCTTTCACCTAAAAAATATTTTAAGGGTTAAATTTAAGAACCCAAACAAACTTAGGTCCTTTCTAGTGAGAAAAAAGGATGAATCATATTTCTTTTAGCCTAATGAGGCAACAGGTTATGTGACCTATTTATCTGACTAGTTTTGTTATTTATTTTATTTCTCTAAGATTTTATGAAATCTAAATTTTTTTCCAGATTTGCGCTTCTGGATCTATCTCTATTTGAAATAGGACATTCAGTAGTGGGATGTCCAAGATTTCCATAAATATACCATAAATCATTAGTAAGAATATGACTCTTGAAAAATCCTAACCCAGCCTTTTCATTGTGTGTCCTTTCACCCAATTGATGAACAATTCTTGAAGAGTTTGTCTATCTATTTTCCCTTTCCAGATCAAGTTTCAACCTAGAGATTTCTTGGCTTAATTTATCCACATTTTTTTCTCATTATTACAGTCATGTTTAAATTAGGTCAGTTCAAGTTCTAGCCTCTTCTGATCGTCACTTTTTACCCTTTTTCTCTTTTCAAAAAGAGTAAGTTTTACGATCTCAGATTGTAGATTCAAATTTGAAAAATCAAGTTGACCAACTTATTCCTTGAGAATGCTATTTTCCTTTTCAACAATATTTTTGCAAGTTACCAAATCAATAAAATCAAACTTGAGACTTGCAAGACTATTGAATAATTCATCCCTATCAGAAGAAAATTCTGGGAAATCATCTATTAAGCCATTCATCAAAGAAACAAGTTTTTCTATTGAAAATAAGTGTAAATTCCTTTTAAGTTCTGGAATACTTACCTCAGCAGTGTTATCTCCATCTGCCTGAATCTCTAATTGCCATAAGAGCAGTTTCATCTACCTTTTCATTATTTGATCCTTTAGAGTCAGATCCCCAAGAAGCTATCATAGAAAATTCTTCCTTCTCTCTTCTCTAATCCTTTTCTTTAAATTCTTTCTCAGCTCTTTCCTTTTTCCACTTAAATTCCAAAATAGGACAATCTTTGACTTGATGATCAGTTTTACCACACTTAAAGCACCCTATGGGATTGTCATTTGAACGTCTCTTGCTACCTGTTCTATTCTTCCTTTTGAAGACTTTGCTAAAAAATTTCATTATAAATGCCACCTATTATTCAGTCAGTTCTATTTCTCCAACACTGTTAGAGGCTTTTAGGGCCAAGGTTTTCTCTGAAGCTATCTTTTTATTCTTGGCTTCATCAATTTGCATCTCATATGTCTTTAGGTTTCCTACTAATTCATCTAAAGTCATACTGGTTAAATCTCTTGCCTCTCTAATTGCAATAACCTTGACATCCCACTTAGATTTTGGTAGGACCTTTAATACTTTCTCAACTTGTTCCTCAGTAGTGATGACTTTCTCCAAACAAATCAACTCATTTGTTAAAGTAGTGAGTCTTGACATCATCTAATAAAGGGATTCATTTCCCTTCATCATAAAAGCTTCATACTCGGTAAAGATAAGAGCAACCTGAATTTTCTCACTTAAGTGGTGCCCTCATATGTGTTCACCAATGTATCCCAAATTTTCTTGGCAGTGGTGTGAGTAGACACTCTGTTGTATTTAGTTGGACCTATCCCACAGACTAGTATGTTCTTTGCCTTTGCATTTTTCCTTAGAGCCACCAAATCATCAGCAGTAAATTTACATCTCACCATTTAAACTTGTTCTTTATCTTCCAACTTCATTGGGATAGTTGGACCATCAGTAATTCTGTCCCATAATTCATAGTCTTCTCCTTGAATAAACATTTCCATTCTAGCCTTCCACCAAGTGAAATGAGTATCATTAAAAAGAGGAGGTCTGGTAGTGGATTGCCCTTCACTGTGACCAGTAGGAGGTGCGGAATTCATCATAGTGATCTTTTATTAGGTGCTAGCCTTATGTAAGATAAGCTGGCTCTGATACCACTTGTTATAATATGAGCCCCAAAAATACTTATTTTTCTCCTAACTGTTGCCTATCGATAGAATAGGTTAACTAACGTACTACTATGTAGCTAAAACAGTAAGTAATTGCACAGTGATGTTTGCATGAAAAACAGCTGACTCAAAGAGGCATAAAAAACTATGGCATGTATCTCTAAAGGATTTAACCCCAACTTTACTAAAATAATTTGAGCCTCAACAAATCAATGAATTACATAACTCTTGTAATCAAAGAATTAAACTTAAACTCCTATTTCTACGTAACACAAGTCTTCCCAAGGTAAGTGTTCCCAAGTCTTTGGTTCCCAAACTTGAATATAAAGCTCCTAACTCAGTTTATACTTCACTGACACTAGACAACATTACAACTCAAGAACTAACCTAATACATAAAGTAAGACTCCTTAACGCTTAAGTACTATAAACAGGTTCTCCTTTGATGCTTTAAGCTTTTGGAACATTTTGATAATTCGTTGATGTGTTGCTATCTTTTTTAGTGCATGAGTAACAGAGCGAGTTAATCCCTCGATATATATTGACTCTTCAAAGAGCCCTTCACAGTGTGCTCTGCTTTGCTGCCCTTTGGACTCTTTAACTTTAACAGAATTCTATGTTGAGTTGGAGTCCCTCTTCTAGTGAAACTCTTGTAGTTGTCAAACTCCTTCGTCAAGTCAATATCCTTGATTGAGTGCAACTCTTTCATTTCAGCTTATCAACAAAGTATTGTATTTAATTACAACTTCTTTTTATCACGCGTGATCTATTAAGAGCGCAAGAGTGCTTTATACATTCCTTATTTGTTCCTGTCCGCTTACCCTCATGACTATCTTTGTGTGTTTGGACTAGCTAGCTTGAGTAAAGTGTTTCTTTTAATATGTCTATCATCAAAACTTCATTGGTCTAATAATCATCTATCATGGAGTGCAATGACATTAGAAGACTATAGGGAAGATTGCTGAATTAGATGGGACTGCAGAGGAATGTAGGTGACTGGACAAATGGAGTAGAATGGGTTACCAAACAAACAAAGGGAAGACCAACAAAAAGCTTCATCATTAGTTGTGTTTTTGCTATGGTGATCAATATAATGTGGAAAAATAGGAACCTCATCCGATTCCAACAGGGCAGCTATAATGAAGATCGGGTTTGCAGGGAAATTGCCATCCATATCTATATTCAAAGCCAAATATATAGGAAATGGGAACCTTCTCTACAACAACAAGTTGCAGCACCATGAAGAAATCACTCAACTGTTGCTTAATTTTCTCAATTGTAATTTTGATTGAATTCTATGATAGTCTATTACTAGGTTGCATTCCTAACTGCTAGGTGTAGTCCTAGAACTAGTAAGATTTGATTTTCATGTATGAGAAATAGGAGGTCTTACCCTATTTAGAACTTGTAAATATCCTTTTGGTGAAATAAAATTATTTATTTACCAAAAATAACCTCTTGATCTAACCCGCCCGACCCGAGCCGACTCTATTAAAATTTACACAAATAAACATACTCCTCCCTTAGTTCTGTTGGTCGAATTTTCTATTGCTTGTTGGGAAAATTCGACCAACAGAATTAAGGAAGGGGTATGTATGTGTATTTTTTTTATGGAGTTGGGTCAAATCGAGTGATTTAGATCAAGGTGTGTTTTATTTTTTCTTAAAATGGGGCAATTTAACATTGATTTGGTATTTTTGTTAAATGAAGGATACATTTGAAAATTTTCTCAACAATGAGGGCAAATTTGGCCCTAAAGTATGATGCAGAAGTAATTTATGACTGCAAAGTATGACAAAGGATATATTTAACCACTTTTCTAAAGTAGAGGGGTAAATTTGGCCCTTTTTTATTTTATAAATGCAATTTTAATTAAAGAATCAATATGCAATTATGTTGGTTTTACATTATATTCAAGAAATCAGTTGCCAGCACAGTACTTAACAAAAAAAATATGGCAAAATGGTCTACTAGACCCTTTTATTTGTCCGAGTTTATATAGTGGACACCTCTACTGATTCCTTTGTCATTTGAACTCCTTAACCCATCAAAACACAATATTGTAAACCTCTCCTACCATGTGTGTAGATTCTCCCAAAAATAAATTACACATCAGATCCACGTCACATAAAGTAATGTCATGTCATAAGTATCTTATTAATTACTTTTTAAAAATTTTAATTAAAATATTAAATAAAAATTAAATTTAAAATTTTAAAAATTATTTTTAAAATATAATTTATATTTCTCACCTTCCCAAACCTTAACCACCATAACCGCTATCTCCACCTCCCCAACCCCAAACCATACAAAACATAATCCCTAACTCCTTCACGCCATTTTTCTTTTCTTTACTCTTTCACACAATAAATAGAACAACACCCAGTACTCCATCCATTAACAATATCAAAAAACACACACTACCTCCAATTTCATCTTTTCTTTCTTTTTTTTTTCAAAAATATTTATTTATTTTATATGTATATATATTTTCATGAAAAAAAAATTACAAAGAAAATAGGTGATGCAATTTATAAAAAAAGGTGATTGTGTTATCTGAGTAGATAATGGGGTTGAGATTTATTTGATAGGTCGTGAGGGGTGCGTCTGAGAAGTTGATTTTTGTTTATTTGGGTGGGTGGGTGATGTTTAAAGAAGAAGAAAAGAGAAGTGGAAGGGTAAGGACTATAGAAGAACAAAAAGTGGAAAGGGGGAGGGGCGTTGGCTAGGTATGGTGGTGGTGGTGTTGTGGGAGGGGGGAGGTCGAAGAAAAAGATGTTTCGGATTTTGCTTTATTAAAATATTCTTTTTTATAAATTTCTTATTTTAAAAAAATAATTTTTAAATATAAAATATTAGTTCCACTCTCTTTAAAATGCGTGCAAATATGCATTTTTTAGCTCAATAACATAAAGCCACATATGCTCAATCAATGGTCAAAGGATTTAAAATTTTGTGTTTTATTGAGTTTAAGGGTCATTTGACAAATGATTAAGTTAAAGGATCCAGAATACAAACTCGAGAACATTTGGTAGAATAGACATCCTAAAAACTTAACTAAAAAGAGAGGCACTATTTTAGGGATCTATTTTTTAGGGTTTGGGGAGATAAATAGAAAAGATGTGGGGTATGGGCCAATTTGTAAAGTTCAAAAAGTTGTTGTCACCCCTTAAATATTTTTTAAATACTTTTCACCTACAATTTTTCTCTAAAATACCCTATATTGATTTTCTCTCACTTTACCATCTTCGGCTTTCCCGCTTCTCCTTCACCCAAACTCCATTTTTTATTTTTGTCTTCTCTAAAGCTATAAGGTCCTTAATCTTTCAATTCAGATAAATTCTCTCCATCTTCTAAATAATTTGTTCTCCGTATTAATGGAATGTTTTGTATTTTTTCAGTTTTATTTTGTGTCTATAGAGTTGATTTTGGGTGAAAATTTTAATTTTTTTAAAAAATGGGGCTTGATTTTACTGAAACTTGTGTTTTTAAGTTGATATTTATTTGATCTTGATGGATTTTGATTATTGTTGCCGATTGTATGGTGGATTTTTTTTTTTGCAATTTTCATTGGTTAGTGTGCTCAAAAATCTGGATTTTTTTCTACTTTTTCTTCAAAGTAATGGTGTTTTAGATGCATGTTCTTATTGTTTGGCCATATATTATTGTTGTTTTATTAATAGATCGTTCGATTGATTAGGTATTTGATTGATTTTAGGTTTGATTTTCAATTGTGCTTGACTGTAATGATATCTTAGATAGGGTTTTCTTCTTTTCTGATTTCACATTCTTCTTCTTCTGTTGTTGTCATGTTAATAGACTGTTAGGTCGATTGGGTATTCTTTTTTACTCATGATAGTTAATCTTATTTTCATACGTAGATCATAAAAAAATGGCTAGAGGTAATAAACGGAAAGTTGTAGATGTTGAAAGGTCTGGAAAAAGAAAATATGGATAGTCGATTAGTCGGAGAATAGGAATTATAGTGATGAAGTTGTCCAAACTTCAAATACATCCAAAGCTTGTTACTTTTTGTTGTTTGATACGAATTCCCACATTTACTTTTCCACACTGCTAGACTATTTAAATAAGTTTGAGATACAAGTTTGCCTATTTCTTGTGGGATTGACCCCAACCTAGTTGGGTTACTGTATTTGCCTTCGGCCGCTTTAAATTTCGTGGAGGTGTAAGTTTGGGCGACATCAAGCATATATAATAAAATTCAAAAATAATCGATTAATAAAAGGCATGCATAGTATATTCAATCCCACTACACCCTCATTACATCTTTCTAGAAATCTAAAACTAATAGTAAATCATACACCATAAATTTTAGGCCCTTCTTTTTTTGTTCAGCCAACAACTTACGCTTAAGTTGATCCCTCTTAATTTAGAAGTCTTGCAATAACCCTTTTAAGTGATCAATCTTATGTTTTGATTCTCTATATAATATTATTAGAATATCCTTATTTTCTTTAGATTATCTATGTCTTTCCAATATTTCAAACTTTCTAATGCATTGAAATTTTGATTCCTCGAATTCAAAAGCAATCCACTTGAAATAAGAGCATCCATCATTATCCTAAAATAACGATGACAAATTAGAAAATTTTATTATGTAATGCACATAAATAATTTTTTATTAACAAAACACATCTTTCCTATTGCACGGTTGTACAGTTTTCAACCTGAATTCTTGTTGGTTCGTGGTGTCTTCGAAATAGCAGAATGCCGCAATGACAAATATAAGTATTTTTAAACATTTGAGATGATTAATACATTATTTTTATTTAAATAAAATGAAAAATATATGAATAAACAAGCATGGAGGAGTTCAAAGAGGTCTCATTCATTTATATAGTAGGGCTAGCAAAAATGTGAACATTGGAAAATTATACTTTCTGACCTTTGGCGAATGATCAGACCATTGGGAAATGGTAATACACTATGGAAATGATTTATCATTTACGTCAAAGGTGGTCTAAATAATGTTTATGCCTTCTATAACAGATCAGTAAAGTTTACTATACACCCTATCATTGTATGGCCTAAAAGGGCTGTAATTTTAAATAAGGTGTAGTTGGAGCTTCTTAAAATTGACAAAGTAAGAAACATTCAAGAAATACTAAACTATGCAAATATTTTATTATATATTGATGCCATTATTGATTTACGAATATTTATAATAGATTACAAATATATTGAAAAGTCGATTCCTGACTATCGCAAAGGTCTATGTTAGACTGAGTGAATATATGAAAAAGTTTAAATTATGACCAAAAAAGAGAAATTAAAGTACGCATTAACATCATCCAAATATTGTAAAGCAATTTAAATACATCAATTGTGAGACCATATCACTTTTGAACAAGATCAAGTGATATTTAAGGCATGCTATAGTCGTAAATCACTAAGATGAGACTAATAAGGAGATAAATAAAATAAAATAAAATAAATAAACATCATCCAAGCAATGCAAAACAACTAGAGATCATCACGTGAGATTATAAAACAATTGAACATGTGATCTAATGAGTATAAGGAAGAGTGATAGTTGTGACTTGTGAGTGTTCGTAGGACAAGTAATGTTTGAAACAAGTAGTCTTTCTCAAAGCATCTGTTTGTACTGAGTAATTGATTTTTACTACCATTACTCCTCCTTATACTCATTTGATCGAGTGTTCAATTGTTGTGTACTCTAATATGATGATATTTTATCATTTTTCGTTTCTTAGATGATGTTTATTTATATTATTTCTCTCCTTTTTAGTCCCAACTTACTTGTCGAAGAATTAGATGATTGATGTTAGACCTATGGAGATATCATTAATATGTTACATCTTGGTTCTAGAGTATATGTAATGATCTATTTTATACCAACATATTATTGATAAATGTGTGCATCTATATCAAACTTTATAAATGGTCAAGTCTCGACCAATTAAGTCTAGTGACAAATAAGATGAGACTAAAAAGGAGAAAAATAAAATAAAATAAATAAACATCATCCAAGCAATAAAAATGACAAAATATCATCATATGAGAGTATAACACAATTGAACACTTGATCAAATGAGTATAAGAAAGAACAATGATAGTAACAAATAATTACTCAGAACAAACTTATGCTTTGAGAAGGACTACTTGTTCTCAAATATTATTATTCCTATGAACACTTACAAGGTACAACCATCCCTCTTACTTATACTTATTAGATCACGTCCAATCTCATATGATGATATCTAGGTGATTTGCATTGCTTGGATGATGTTTATTTATTTTATTTCTCTTTTTAGCCTCATCTTAGGATTTATGACTATAACATGCCTTAAATATCACTTGATCTTTTTCAAAAGTGATATGGTGTCACAATTGATGCATCTAAATAGCTTTACAATGCTTGGATGGTGTTAATTGGACTACTATAATTTTATTTAATATAGTTTTTCCTTTTTTTGGTCATAATTTTAACTTGTCCATATATTCAGTTAGTCTATCCTAGACTTTCGAGGTGGTATCTAACCGACTTATCAATATATCTTTAATCTACTTTACCTGTTTGCATAGTAAAAGATTTGCATAGTTTAGTATTTCTTGAATATTTTCTTACTTTGACAATTTTAAAAAGTCTCACTCAATTATTTAGCCCTTTATTCTGCATATGCAGTGTTGGCCTAAAATAGATCTATAAGGTCTATGAAACACCATAGAAATGGTATTGCATTGATCAATTCATATAAAACTTAAAAATAAAATTGAAATGTTGAACAACAATTAAATAAACAATACTTGAAATAGAAATTTAACACAATGTTGAACGAAAATGGAAGATTTTATACTAAACAAGTTCATTGCTATTACATATATCAATACAAGAATAAAAACCAGTAAAAAGAGAAAAATAAAAGCTTTTATTTACAAAATCAAGCCACCATGAAAGCTTCTGGAATGAACTCTAACTAACAAAAAATTTAAACTACACAGGGATATTTGGGGGATGAGATCATTGAGGTTAAGATGAAGCCTCTCTGATATGGTCTGAAGAAAGCGAGCCATTCCCCATAGCTCAATCTCTAGATGACTCTAATCAGTGGCAAGGCCCTGAAAGAGAAAGTCCAAATCGCTCATCATCTTGGGTAGATCTTGGTTGCGGGTGGTTCGCAATTTATGCATGGGTCGAAGATTATAAAGCCTTCATGTCATTATTGCAGTGTTTTATGATTTTTGAGAAAGATGAAGTGAGTGTAAAATAGACTAATAGCATTCTTAAATAGACTAGCAGAGAAATAAAATAACCAATCATTGCTCAACGCATATCGTAGGTACAGGAGGGGACGTGTGAGGATGGAAAACGAAAAGGTGCGGTAGTCGAGTCTTTTCAAATTGGAACTTTTTCCATGCATCATGATGACATTGAATTATTCAGTGTATTTAGAATAGAATTTCATTAATAGACCACGAGAAAGGCTTATTATATATAATGTGTTTAGGATTTACTATGTAAACAACACATCGATTTACTATATATTTAATAACTAGTCGAGGAATGTAGTGTATAATCGATTGCTTAAATAATATATAATAAACAAATGATGATTTATAATACACAAACTTAAAGTTAATTATAACTGCACTTTATTACATTTGAAAGAAGAATAGTGACAATGGCATTACAACTTGTCCAGTTCCTTTGAGAGAAAAAAAAGATACAATGTCAATCTGATCTTCTTAGATTAAGGCTACATGTTGTTCTCATATGTCAACCCTTTTGCACATGGAGCACTTGTTCCTTCTCTTGGGCCTGAAAGACTCTAACAGGCCCTTAACGTGTTTCACCTTCCTCCTCTCTAGTTTGGGATCGAAATTGGGTGGAAGAACCTTCATTGCTAGATACTCTCACGTCACGCTCTATTTAGACTCTAAAGGTACTGTACAAATAGGTTCCAAGTATGTAAGGAGCTATGATTCTTTTGAATATATGGGCGAAGAGTAGGTGTATATGTTATTACCATAATCATCCAATGCTTCAATCGCAATGCTTCCATCGCATAAGCGTATGACAATTTCATCAAGTCGTACTTTCCACAAGAACATGACATTTTTGATAAATTGACTTCGACAAAAAGACCACAACCCATCATGGTGAATTCATCGGTGCCTCCATTTATGT
The DNA here is from genome assembly GCA_030864225.1 of Capsicum baccatum var. pendulum. NCBI lineage: Eukaryota > Viridiplantae > Streptophyta > Magnoliopsida > Solanales > Solanaceae > Capsicum > Capsicum baccatum. Next base: position 169,518,057 of record CM061560.1, read on the forward strand.
TGTTCACATACAAGGTGCCGCCCTCGATCATGTTTTTCCCCAAGATCTTCTCGGCTTCAAGAACAAATGTATTTGTTGAAATGCTCACTTCTGCGTATCTCTTCCTGAATATTTTGCCAAACCTAAGATAAGTTAAATTAAAGATATCGGTCACTGGATACTCTCTTTCATCGAGGAATAATGCGTTGAGTGATTTGATGATACCGGGGATCATGACGTTGAATCTATTTCCTAAAAAGTACATCCTATTCAAATTTTCAAATCCAACATCATACTCGAGGCAAGCAGTTGCGTTGGGGCATTTTTCTGTAAACAGGTTGAAGTAGTCATTAAACTAATACAACATGTATGTCTTGGCCATATGATAGTATACATTGAGATAATCTCTATAATGGTGATTCTTTCAAATATTTTCACCAAGATGCCTCATACACACTATATGATGTATAGGCAGATAATGTTTTGTGAGGCTGTTGGCTATGATTACCTATTTTTCAGATATGATGCTTAATTCTGGTTTGTCGATGACAACAGACTTAAGTTTCTCAAAGAAGAAGTCCCACGATGCATTATTCACCTTTTCCACCATACAATATACTATGGGATATATATGATTCCATATATCTTGTGCGATAGCGGACAACAACAGACCTTGGTACTTTCTAGATAAATGTGTATCGTCAATGTCAACGACCTTTTTAATGTGTGCATATCCATGGATGGAAACCCCAAATGCCATAAAGTAGTATATAAACTTGCACGATTCCTCCTCAACCATGAGGTAATTTATAGACTCGGGATTAAGGTTGTTAAAAATATATAAAAAAGCAGGCAACACTATATACCGTGCTCGGGTGTTCCTCGAATTTGTTCTTCGTAGTGATACCTCTCATCCAACACTTCCAATAGCCCCGCCTGTAATATAGCTCCCTAAAGACGATCTCTCTTGATCTTGGACCTTTTTTTCTTATACACAAGTTCAAACAAAATGAGGCAATGGCATCCACCATGACATTCTTGTGGTTAAACATCATATGTTCAACACTACAACTGGCTCACCGACGTACCTGTAAATTTGAAACCTACTCGATGCTCTATTTGTAATACCACGCACCATCCACGACAAGTAGGATCTACACACTTAACCTTATAGTACTTCTTACAAGTCTTGTTTGTAGTGTAATTGAAAGGCTTCTTCACCGAAGTTTCCTTCAAGAAAATCTTTATTTTTTTCTTGTCGTTGAATATTTATCCAACATAAAGATCGGTGTAGTCCCAGAGAATGACTTGCTTGTTGTCTGGACTGCCTCTCGGCACGTCCTTCACATTTTTTTTCTTTAAATTCTTCAGATTCTTCCCATACATAACCATTTAAGAACTAATATCCCATTGATTTATTATCCACTAGGGTAGGGGTGGGGTTAATGTGGAAGCTTATTCCCAAGAACTTTCAATAACTTTAACCCTCAAAATAACCCTAGAATTATTGAAATCAACACAAAGCATGTACAATTTCACATTCCTATCATTGTTTATGAACGTTGGACAGATTTCTCCCCTTTTGTTCAACAAGTAACTAATGACCACATGACTTGGACCGCAACTTAATTCTCTGCTCTTCATTACTCTTTTAATCATGTCGACTTATGAATCATAGCAATGAAGGACAATGGACACTGTCTCCTTAGACACAGATTTCAAAATCTTAAATTTAGGATTCTCCTCCTATTCACCCAAAAATTCACCAACAACAACTACGTACTCTATAATAGACATGATATACATTGATGATAGCATTTAATAGACTCAAGCAAAGGTTTATGAGCCTAGACTTAATAGACTGTAGTCTTCTTCTTCTTAGATTTTAGTACAATACTTGATCAGAACTAGCCTGATCACTTTTTCGACGACCACCGAAATAATGCAACGGATTAGAGCTTTGGAACAAGCTAAGGAGTGTTGGAATGTTGCTACTGAGCCTAGAATCGATTTCAAAAAGTGAGTTTGATTTTTAAGTTATTTGAATAAAAATGTAGGGATAAAAATAAGAGAAAATGGTTGAAAACAACAGAGGTAATGTCAGTTTCTAATGGATACGGAAAATCGACGAAAAACATCAAAAAATCGCGATAAAATGAGCTTCATTGAAAAGCTTATGGACTTTTTAAATTTAATATCTAATATTTCTATTCTTATACATGAGCTAAAGTGTATTTTTTAAAACATAGGGGCTGAAGTGGGAGTGGAACTAAAGTGCACATTTTTAAATTTATGTGCTAGGGTTGACACTTTTTTTGTGATCCCATTAGGGTGTCTCTTTTTTCAATTATTTGAGACTTGCGCCTCTTTGTCAAAGGAAGTTTTAAAAGTGTCCATAATCTCAACCCTCCCTACAAACTCAAACAAGTAGAAAGATTCATTAGATCATTTCGTCAAAAATATCCAAACTCGAAATAAATGCACAACACTAATCGTGATTTATAATTTCATTGTGTGTATATTCAAAGATGGTGGCTTAGGTTAATAAATAAACAAATTCTTATCATGATTACTATTCAATTGTGTGTAAATTCAAAAATGGTGTCTTAGGACAAGTAAACAAATTCTTTAACATGACAAAAAATTCTTCGTTTATGTTTTTTTTAATTTTACCATGATGTTATTTCTATATTATAGAGCAACGGTGTTGATATGCTTGTCAGCTGTTTCAATCGCAATTTTACTATATCACTCCTAATTAATTATTATAAGTCATTTATGTATTAGAAAATTTATGAGATTTAATTTAAAAAGGAAAAATAGACATTTATGACAGGTATAAGTCATCTAAGTATTAAAATTAATAATATTTAATAAAATGATAAAGTAGACATAAATTGATAAATTACATCTTGATGTTTTAAATTAACTTGACGTCTTATATTAATAATTATTAATTATTATAAGTCATTAATGTATTAAAAAATTAATAATATTTAATTTAAAAAAGAAAAATAGACATTTATGACATGTATAAGTCTTCTAAGTATTAAAAATTAATAATATTTAATAAAATGGGTAAAATAGACATAAAATGATAAATTAACTCTTGATGTTTTAAATTAACTTGACGTCTTATATGAGGCTCACTTAAAAAAATTTCACAGATAATTTTTATGATAATTTTAATATATCACTTCTAGTTAGTTGTTGTAAGTCATTTAAGATATGTCTGCTTCGTTGCTTCAATCGTGATTTTAATTAATAATATTTAATTTTTTAAAAAAAATAGACATTTATGACATGTATAAATAATCTAGATATTAAAAAATTAATAATCTATATATCTATATAAAGTAGAATACAAACACGGTGACGTGGCGCTCTGTAAGACCTAAAATGTATTTATTTTTTTTCTTCTTTTTTTGACATTTTCCTCTATTTTTTCCTTATTTTCTAATTAAAAAATCAACAAGTTTCATCCGATATATTAAACTCCATTAAATTTTGTAACAATTATAGTCATTCATGAGTATAAGTTACTGTATTAATTATTAATTATTGTATATACTAATGGGGAATTGAAAAGTCACCATTAGCTTTGAAGGTCTTCAATCATCCCTTCTTCCTTCCTCCATCATCAACATTTAGAATATTTGTTTTACTATAAATTGTTTAGAAGTTGCATCGCTTGGACTCCCATAAATTATACATAGAATTCTTGTACACCTTATATGACGCCACCAGAATATCTCGACAGATGGCAACTACTCATTGCAAGAAAGCATATTTCAAAAGAGAATAGTACAAAAAGACCAAGAATGTAATCAGTCAAATGGCTGGTGACATCTTTCAAGAACATAGCCACAATCCTCTTTGACCTTCTTCATCTGGTAATTACTCTCTGTATTGATCTTTCAATACACAAAATAAATTTCTCTCCTTCAATGAAGATTCAAAAGGATATCTAAAAATAAAGTAACAAATAAATAATAAAATGTATATCTGTTAAAGTTAAGTCAACCATAGAGAAGGGAGATTGTTTTTCGGTTAATCTAGGAAGAAACTATATACAGTGAATACAGATGGAGAAAAGGGGTAGTGACTGTAAGGAGAAAAAAATAGAAAAAAATTACTTATAACTACAATTTTACTTTCTATTATTACACAATATCTCAAATTTTAAAACTAATTACAAATATTCTATTTTTATAATTCCTCTCTCTATAATTCATATACATAACTCTACCGCCCTATTTATATTTTTTTTACCTTACAAAATACCTAAAATCAAGGAATATCAGAAAGAGTAATTAAGAAACAAATTACCTAATATATATAGTTTTAAATTGGTATTTGTTTTCTAATATATCTTTATTACCTTACTTTCTCTTTCCTTTCATCATTCGTTTTATGATTTTTATGTAGAGATAATTTTTCTTCTCGACGATTGTTGTCCGGGTTAAGAAAAAATGGCGAATTGGGTCATTTTCTAGATTTATTTAATTGTTGGGTTTCTTCTTCTTCCCCCTCGTCTACTTCTTCTTCCTCCCCCTCTTCATCTTCTTTAATGAAAGAAAGGAAAAAGAAAAAGGGGAGAAGGTGTAGACTTAGGAATGAAAGAATTGGAGAAATTAGTCAAAGAAGAAGAAAAACACCATATACATTATGAAATTTGTTGTTACTTCAAACACTGCAACGATCCCTTCAAGATGGAGAAGTTGTGGAAAATTGCTGCTAGTAGTTTAAAAAAGTAAGTCTACGATCTTCAAGGAAGAGGAAAAAAAGAAATACATCACGTCCCTGTCTCTCTAAGGTTATGTGTTGTATAGAATTGCGGGCTATGTATATGTTATATATACACAGAACATTTGTTATGTATACTAACCATGTTTGGTAATTTTAGCATATATACATAACACCGGTTATGTATATGAGACTATGTACTTAATATTTTTTATGTATATAAAATCATATACATATCTATGTTATGTATATGGTAGTATATACATAACTATATAAGTTGTTAGACTATCTGTTCCTTTTTTAAAACTTCATCTACATAACAAGAGAAGAATTTTGTTAAGTTGATATGTATATAAAATCATATACATATTTTTTTATGTATGTATTTCAAATTTTAAATTTGATCTTACTAGTTGAATTTGTGTTTCAAATTTTGAATTTGAATAGCTGAATTTTGCATATCAAATTTTCAATTTGAGATAGTTGAATTTGGATAGCTGAATTTTGTCCCTTTTTATGTATTTCTTGATCTTACCAGTTGAATTCGTGTTTTAAATTTTGAATTTGAGATAGTTAAATTTGGATAGTTGAATTTTATCTCCTTTAATGTGTTTTCTTGATCTTACTAGTTGAATTTGTGTTCAAATTTTGAATTTAAGATAGTTAAATTTGGATAGCTGAATTTGGTATGCTGAATTTTGTCCCTTTTTATGTGTTTTCTTGATTTTACTAGTTGAATTTGTGTTTCAAATTTTGAATTTGGATAGCTGTTACGAAATTAAAGAGATTCAGTAATCCAATATTAAAAAAGTTGCATTAATTGTGTCCCATAATTAAGGAATATGAGTTTTGTTCCCTTTTAAAAGTTGTCATATTTAATCAATATACATAATATTGTTATGTATATGCGTGACTACTTATGTATAAAAATCGGGAGAGAAATTTTAATTAGAAAAAAGAAAGAAAAGGTAATTATGTTTCAAAAGTTGAAATTCATATTTTTTTTCCAAAAAAAAAATAAGCTACCTATGGAGTACTGCCGTTTCCAATTATGACTGTTACAGTTCATTTTTTATGGAGTACTGTGCTATAATTACAGTGCCTTTTTTAATTTCATGAAACTGCTATTCCTTTTCAATTACAACAATACTAGCTCTAACTATTATCTACTATCTATTACTATATAATTCTTCTTTCTATGCTTGTGTTCTCCTTTCTCAGTAATAGGTGCTTTAAGGTAAAAAAATAAATTTACAGATTTTTTATGGAGTAATTTTGAGTATTTTCTCTCCTATCTACAATTCAAAAGTTGTGAGCGAAATTAAAGAGAAGTTGTAGGTGCATAAATCTTCTTCTAATTATAACTTTTTAATTTCCTTATTTTGTTTTAATCTTTTCCCTTTTCTTTTGGATTTTTAATACTATATTATATTCAATAAAGAGACTCAATCCTATTCCATCAACTTTCACGATGATTTCAATTCGGTATTTACTAAGCAATAAATAAAAAATGATCAACACTCCTTTTTAGTTGTTCATATATTACTATATATCTCATTTGCAATTATTTTCACATTTTATTTTCTTAGACTTTTAACCAGCTGGGGATAAGAAATGGATGAATGACATTATTAGTTTAATTATTTTCTTTGCAGTCATTCTCCAAATTGTTTTTTAGATTAAAAAAAAATATATTGTTTTAAAGTTGAATGACTAAAAATACTACATTATTAGGAATGAGATTACGAAGTTCTTACGTACTTTCTTAGGAGGTATATTTCCTTTATTTTCTATATTTCTAGTTCTTGATGTTATTTGCATTTTTTTTACACTAATTCTTTCTTTTATAAGGACATGCACATTTCAGGAGTTTGTAAGAATAACGATTGACTATGTATTGCTATTAAATCAAATCTTATTATTCTTATATTTCTCAGATTAGATAAATGTAGGAACCCTTTTCTTTGTTAAGAATTGTAGCTACTAATTCATTGAACAATTGCATAAATTTTACCCCTATTTTATTGAGTTAATTCTTAATCAAATATCTAATTTGATAATTGTATTTAAATTATACATCATATTATATTATCATTATATCATATTTCAGAAGTGATATACGTGTTAGAGTTAGTTAAAACAGCTATGTTGGAATTAGTTAAATTAGTTAAGTTAGATTTAGTTATTTATTAAATTAATTATGAGAAGACCATTTAAAAATACAGAGGCTTTTAGAAAAATTAAAGAAAATTTAGTTAGTAATTATTCAGAATATATAAGTTTAAATAAAACAAAAGAAAATCCACAAAGATTAGCCTATTTAATTACATTAATATCTAGTATTGAAGCAAAATTAATAATCCATTTAAAATCTAGAAGAATGAGACATATACCACCTAATTATGATAAAATTAGATTTAGATATCCACCAAAATATTATAAATATAATTCAAATGAATAAAGAGCAAAAATACGAAGAATTAAAACAATTTATCTCTGAAAAACGTAAAGAATTAAAAATAAGAAAAGAAAGATTACATTATAATATATTCGCCGGAGTTAGTAAAAATTCAATAAATATACAAAAAGATGAAATATCAAAATTAGAATCTCAAATAGATAGTTTAGAATATATATATCAACATGAACTATTCACAATAAAATGAATAAAGAAGAATTTATAATAGATGAAAAAATATATGAAAATCACGAAGGATCAAAAATAAAAATAGTATTTTCTAATTTAGGAAGAAGATACAAGAAAATAGGAGAACATTTATATTTAATGTTAGAAAAAGAAGAATTAAAATTAGAAGATAAATTAACAGCAATGGTAAGAATAGAAAAAGAAAATGAAGAAATAGATAGAAAAAAGGAAATAGAAAAAATTAAACAACAAACTACGGAAGAAATACGAAAAATAGAAGAAACTAAAAATAGTAGAATTGTTGAATTAGAAAAAGAACTACAAATGTTAAAAGATTTATACGAACAAAGACAACAAGAAAAAGAAGAAAAAGATAAAGAACAAAAATTAATAAACGAGATAAATCAATTTAAAGAAAAATTAGAAATAAATAATATAGAGGTAGAAGAAACAGAGAATTATGATTCAGAAGATAGTGAAACATATACGGAAATATTAACAAATATAAAAGATTTAGAAATTAACGAAAAACAAGAAAAAATTAATGAAGAAAACTTAGAAAATAATAATACAGAAATAAATACTCTTGACAAAAAAGAAGATGAAAATCTAATACCCAAAACAACAGAAATAAGAAAACCTATATATTATAAAAATAAATTTAAAAGATATAATGAATATGACAAATGGACACCAAAACAAATAGTTAATAAAAATTATAACTTTTTAGATCTAGACTGTATAATAGATACAGAAAAAACAATACAATTATGGATAGGATATATGACAAAACAATTATTAGATAATAATATAAACATAACAGATGCACCAGAATACATAGAAAAAACATTAATAGGATCAGTAAAATTATGGTTTACGAATTTAACTGAAAATAGTAAGAAAGTATTAAGAGCTAATAAACCTATGGAAGCAGCAGCATCAACAACAACTAAATTAACACCTATAGAATTATTGAAAAAATATGAAACAGCTATAAAAGATGAATTTGGTAGTATGACAACATTAGAAGAAGAACAAGATGAAGAAAAAGATACAAATAGGAATTTAATGATAAAATTAACAATATGTAATATGTGTTATATAGATGAATATACTTGCGCATTTAAAGAATATTATTATAAAGGAGCATATAGCATAAAAGAAAGTAAAGAAATAAGAAAATTATACTTTAATAAATTACCCGAACCATTTAGTTCAAAAATAATAAAAAGTTGGGAAAAAGCAAAAATAGTAGATACATTAGGAGCTAGAATAAAATTTTTACAACAATGGTATAGAAAGTTATGTGAAAAATATAGAGAAGAATTAAAAATGGAAAAAACATTAATAAGAAATTTAGCATGTTGCAAAAATAAAATAGCACCTCAATTTGGATGCGAAGAAAGATATTATAAGAAAAGAAAAAGACATAAGAAATATAAGAAATATAAAAAATCAAAATATAAATATAAGAAACCAAGAAAAAGATATTATGTAAAAAATTACAAGAATAAAAGACCCTATAGAAAGAAAAAATCTATAAAAGAATGTACATGTTATAATTGTGGAAAGTTAGGATATTTAGCTAGAGATTGTAAATTACCTAAAAATCCAAAAAATAAACAAATATCTAAAATAAAAATAGAAAATACAGAATATATGCAAATAGATTATATAGATTATGAACTAGAAAGTGAAGATAGTATATATGAAATTTCAGAAAACGACACAGATACTGAAATAGATAGTGAGATAGAGGAATCAAATGACTGAAGAAGATATAAAAATAATAACAAAGGAAGAATATTTAAACGACGAAGGAACAGAACAAAAGATAATATTTGACAGTAATATATTTGATGAAATAAAAGGAAAAGAGTTAGATTTAAGTGTAGAAAAAATATTTAAAATACCAACAATAAAAAATATTTTTAGTAGGAAAAAAGATGAATATTATGTAGTATGCCAAAAAGAACATATAATAGACTGTAGATATGCAAAAGGAAAAGCTAGTCTACCACTAGTAACAAAAAGGATAATTAATAAAGAAATAAATGATATAAAAAGTAAAGGAGATCCAATTAAATACGTACACCTTGGAGGTACAGAAATATTAATAAAAGCATGTTTTAGAGAAGGAATAGATACACCAATAGAATTATATTTAGCAGATGATAGAATTATAAAACCTATAGAAAAAAGCATAATAACTGCCGTAAAAGGAAATTTAATGTACCAAAAATTTAAATTTATAATAAGTGCAAATTATTCAGTAGCAGTAACAGATAGAAATATAGATAAATCATTAGTATTATATTGGAAGATATCAGGAATAGAATTAACCCCAGGAAGTAAAATATTTACAGCGAGATGTAAAAATTTATATGTATTAACAACAAAACATAAAATAACAGGGAAAAATAAGATTAATAAAATACAAATAGATAGCTCATTTGAGCAAATTGTAAAAACAATAGATTATAATGACTATAGCTATAGAGACATAGATATAGAAGAAAATTTAGAAATAGTAAATGATAGAATAAGTACAACGAAAAGAATAGCTAATGAAAAACCAGAGTCATCGAGCTCATCAAAAAGAACAAGTTATGGAACAAATTCAATAAGTAATTTAAACCAATATTACATAACAGGAAAAATAAATGAAAAAGAACATTTAATACTATTAAACACAGGACAAGAAGAAAATTATATAGCAAAATATCTAGTAAAAAATGAAGAAATAAAAACTGATAATCATATATGCCCAGATCTACCGAGAAGTTTAATAAATAATAAAGATATAGCAGAAAAAGAAATAATAATAGGAGGAATTAGAAAAATAAAAATAGAATTTGAGGTAAAAGAAGAAATGCAAAAAGCAGATATAATATTAGGAATAAAATGGTTAGAACAAGTAAAACCATATAATATAGAACATACACAATTAGCCATAACATATAATAGGGAAAGATTATTCTTAAGAAGAGCCTTAACATAAAATGAAAATATATGTATTAATGAAGATAGTAGTGGAAGAATATTACAGTAGATATTATACGCCTATGATAGATACAAGAGCAGAAGCTAATTTATGTAGATATAATTGCTTACCAGAAAGTAAATGGGATAAATTAAAAATACCAATAGTAGTTAAAGGATTTAATAATGAAGGAAGCTTAATAACTTATAAAGCTAGGAATGTAAAAGCACAAATATGGGATAAGATATTGACAATAGAAGAAATTTATAATTATGAACTAACATCAAAAGATATACTTTTAGGAATGCCATTTTTAGATAAACTATACCCACATATAATAACTAGAAACGATTGGTGGTTCACAACACCATGTAAACAAAAAGTAAGAGCAAAAAGAGTTAATAATAAAATAAGAAAGAAAACTGATTGGATAAAAGGAAGTGAAAAAATTACACAAAAGTTAGAAAATATAAAAAACGCTGAAGATACAATAGAATTAGTAGTATTTTCGATAAATAAAACAGAAATAACTATATTTTCAATAAATAAAATAGAAATAGTTAAGAAAAAATTAGAACAATTATATAGCGAAGATCCGTTAAAAGGATGGGAAAAACATAAAACTACCATAAAAATTGAATTAATAGATAAAAACAGTATAATAACCCAAAAACCATTAACATATAATTTTGACGATTTAAAAGAATTTAAAATGCATATAGATGAATTATTAGAAAAACAATATATACAAAAAAGTAATAGTAAACATAATAGTCCAGCATTTATAGTAAATAAACATAGTGAACAAAAAAGAGGAAAAAGTAGAATGGTTATTGATTATAGAAATTTAAATGCAAAAACTATAACATATAATTATCCAATACCAAATAAGATATTAAAAATAAGACAAATCCAAGGATATAATTATTTTAGTAAATTCGATTGTAAATCAGGATTTTACCATCTAAAATTAGAAGAAGAATCTAAAGAATTAACCGCATTTACGGTACCACAAGGATTTTACGAATGGAATGTACTACCATTTGGATATAAAAATGCACCACGTAGATATCAACATTTTATGGATAATTATTTTAAACAATTACCTAATTGCATAGTATACATAGATGATATATTATTATATACAAAGACTAAAGAAGAACATATAAAATTATTAGAACAATTTACAGATATAATAGAAAATTCAGGAATAAGTCTAAGTGAAAAGAAAGCCGAAATTATGAAAAACCAGATAGAATTTTATGCAACAACATATAGTACAAAAAATAATAAATTCGAAAGAAGAATTAGATACAAAAAAAAAATTACAATCATTTTTAGGATTAGTAAACCAAGTAAGAGAATATATTCCAAAATTAGCAGAAAACCTAAAACCACTACAGAAAAAATGAAAAAAGGATATAGAATATAATTATAATGAAGAAGATAAAAAACAAGTTCAAAAAATAAAATTACTTTGCAAGGAATTACCAAAATTACAATTTCCGGATGAAAATAGAAAATTTACATACATAGTAGAAGCAGATGCCAGTGAATATAGTTACGGAGGAGTACTTAAATATAGATATGAAGTATAGTTACGGAGGAGTACTTAAATATAGATATGAAGTAGAAAAAATAGAACACCATTGTAGATACTACTCAGGTACGTTTAACGAGACAGAAATAAAATGGGAAATAAATAGGAAAGAATTATGTTCATTATATAAATGTTTATTAGCATTTGAGCCATATATTGTATATAACAAATTTATTGTGCGAACAGATAATACACAGGTACGCTGGTGGCTAACAAAGAAAATACAAAATTCAGTTACAACAAAAGAGATTCGGAGACTAGTTTTAAATATATTAAATTTTACATTTGTAATAGAAGTAATCAGTACTAACAAAAATGTTATTGCATATTACATATCAAGACAAAGCTACACAAACTGAAATGATAGAAGAAAATATACATGAAAAGATACTCAACGCCCTGACTACGCTTTCATTGAAAGTGGACAGTATGGGTACTGAGATAGTAAAGATGGGGACTGAGATAGAAACACTAAAGCTAAAGACTAGTGAAGATAAACTGAAGTCTATAGCTATGAATCAGCTAACTCAGCAATGGGCAGAGCTATGTCGATCGGAAGACAATAAAATTCCAGAGCTAGAAGGAGATATTGGGATACTCCATAAAACCCATAACGTTTATCAATCTACTTCTGCAGGTACAAGCAAAGGAGTTAGAAAAAATATGAACCTAAACAAGCTATTTGACAAGCCATATACACCAAATACATCAAAAGACCCCATGTTTACACCCCCACAAGTTACCACATATCGAGATAGCCTAAATCAAGACAAAAAGACATATAACTACACAGCCCGCACATATATAGAAAATATCTACAACGTACAGACTTTCTTAAATAGCAACCCCAAAGTTACAAATATCCAAGAACCAGATACGAACTATATAATCCAGAAATTAACCGGATACAACAAGCTAATTGCCTTACCTAAAACTAAACCAAGTCTAGTTAAAACTTGCTACGAATATGGATTACTTAGTACCGTATATACCACGGACGGAACTGAGATATCCACTATACCCGGGATATATGAAGCATTTACCACATTTAAAAGAATAACCAAAGGTACTTTATTTTTTATAAAAATCTACACGGTACCAGCAGAGATATTATTTGACGAAGTTAAGAAACCTATACAAGTTGTAAAAATAGGAATGACACGAGATATGATTATACCACAAGATATTGGTACACAGCCAGAGATACCCAGAATCGAGATACCAAAATTTTATGCGAACAAAACAGTTATCGGACTATCTACAATTTTACAAGAGCTAGCAAACACATATTGTAACCAAAATCCTATATGGAGTTATTATTCAAGAAATCATGTATTAATATATTTGAATTCAAAAGAGCTACGGGAAACAGATATGGAGACTATTAGGCAATGGATTATGACGATATTTGTGGTCTGGATATTTGTGTCCAATAGTTTTGCATGGGTCCAATATTTGACAGTCTTATAATATTATTTTCAGACATATGTCATCGGCATTTCAAAATTAGTATTGTTTTTCATATTTAAACCTTATGATATTTTCAGTTAAGTTCTGCACATGTTCTCTATTATTTTATTCAGTGCTCAGAGTAGGTACTAACATAGGTTAGCTTATGGTCCTTCGGGACTATAGGCACCGTATGTCACCCAAGGTGTACTCTAGGGGTGCTATAAACTTGGTATTAGACCATAAGGTTTAAGGTATCATAGGGAGTCTAAAAGTCACGTCAAGTAGAGTCTTGTGCATGGGTGTGAAGCGTGCCACACTTATGGACAAAAGAGGCTACAAGATGTTTTTGAAAAAGTTTCCCTTCTTTTAGTATTTATGTCGTGCGAATGAGCATGAGACTATGTTAAAATCTCTGTCTAATCAATTTTTCTTTCATTTACAAAACATGCCTCCCAGAAAGACTAACGGAAGAAGAAACGAAAACCAATCAGCACCTCCGCCCATTCAGGAAGATCCCCTGAATGAGCACGTTTTGCATGCTGAGTTCAAGGCTGTATTCACTACTCTGGATTACTCTGTAGCAGCACAGAATAATTATTCGGTTGCCATCCCAGTGGTAAATACTGCCGCAGCCAGGATTTGGGACTTCACCCAAATGAATCCGCAGGAATACCTTGACATAATTTAGAAAGTAACAGATATTATTAGTGTGACTTCTAGAGAAAGTGTTGAATAGGTTGCTTACCAATTGCAGGATGTAGCTCACACATGGTTTAAGCAGTGAAAAGAGCATAGGGGCGCTGATGTAAGGCCAATGAATGGGAAGAGTTTGCTACAACCTTCTTAGATAGATTCTTCCCTTTGGAGAAGAGAGAAGCTAAAGTGTTAAAGTTTATTAACTTGAAGCAGGGAAACATGAGTGTGAAAGGGTATTCTTTTAAGTTTACCTAGCTATCCAGGTATACTCTTAATGTAGTGGCTGATAGCTAGTCTAGGTAGAGCAAGTTTGTATTTAGGTATCTGATAGTATGGTTAAGAAGTGTAGGACTGCAATGTTGATTGAGGAGATAGAATTTTTTAGGTTGATAGTCCATGATCAGCAGTTTGAAGAAGAAAAGGCTAAGGAGAGAGAAAGGGTGAACAAGAGGGTTAGAACAACTAATTTTACTCAGCTAAAGTCATAGGGTGTTATCTGTCCTTAATTTTATCAGAAATCTTTAGTCCCAGCTCCATCTTCAGCTAGTGCACCAATGCCTAAATTCAGATATGATAGTCGATATAGGGCGCCAGGCTCTAAGTCCCAAGGCAGCGTTAACAGTGGCCGTACGAATCCTATTTGCAAGAAATATAGTAGAAACCATCAAAGAGAATGCAGGTATGGCAGTGAGTGTGTTTTGGGTGTGGTAAGCCAGGACATAGGATTCGGGAGTGTCGAGTGATGGTGTAGAAGGGTAAGGATGTGTGCCATCAAGGCCAGTCTCATTTGTCACCAGCACCAGTAGGTCGCCCGACTCGGCAGGTCGCCACTTCCAGTGCTACCAATGGTCAGCGTCTGAACAGGCTTTATGCACTGCAGTCCTGACATGATTAGAAAAGTTCTCATGATATGGTTATTGGTATGTTACAGGTCTTTCATTTATATGTTTATGCTTTGCTGGATCCCAGAGTTTTTTTTTGTAACCCCTTATATAGATGTTAACTTCGGAGTCAGTTCTGAAACCTTAACAAATCCTTTCTCAGTATCTACCATAGTGGATAATTCTATCATATCCCAGCGGGTATATAGGAACTGCCCCATTATAATGTCTCAAAAAGTTACATCACTAGACCTTGTAAAACTGGAGATGACAGATTTTAACGTCATTCTCGGCATAGAATGGCTTCATTCATGTGATGCTTCAGTTGATTGTAGAAATAGAACTATTCACTTTATGTTTCCAAATGAACCAGTTCTTAAATGGAGGGGTAGTACCACAACGCTTAGGGGTTAACTTATTTTATACCTTAGAGCAAGGAAACTGATATCCAAGGGGTGTGTTACCATCTTGTGCAAGTCAAAAACTCTAGTTCCATAACTCAAAATCTTGAGTCGGTATATGTAGTAAGGGAATTTCCTAATGTGTTCCCTGAAGACCTTTCCAGAGTTCCTTCTAAAAGGGAAATTGACTTCAAAATAGACCTTCTCCCAGATACCCAGCCTATCTATTTTCCACCATATCAAATGGCTCCAGCTGAACTTAAAAAATTGAAGAAACAACTGAAAAACCTCTTAGATAAGGGATTCATTAGGCCAAGTGTTTCCTCATGGGGCACACCAATTCTTTTCATGCGTAAGAAAGATAGTTCGCTTAGGATGTGGATTGATTATCACCAGTTGAACAAAGTCAACATCAAAACCACTCCCCAGAATCGATGACTTGTTTGACTAACTTCAGGGTGCCAGTTACTTCTCTAAGACAGACCTCTGATCCGGCTATCATCAGCTCAGAGTCAGAGAATGTGACATTCCAAAAATATCTTTCAGAACTTGATATGGTCACTCCAAATTCCTAGTCATGTCTTTTAGTCTTACCAATGCTCCGACAGTTTTCAAGGACTTGATGAACAAAGTGTTCAAGCAGTACCTAGACATGTTTGTCATAGTCTTCATTGATGACATCCTTGTCTATTTTTGTAACAAAAATAATTATGCAGACCACCTCAGGATAGTATTACAGACTCTTAGAGCCTATTAGTTGTTTGCCAAATTCAGTATGTGCACATTTTGGCTAAGATCAGTAGCTTTTCTTGCCCATATTATTTTCGGTGACGGCATTAGAGTGACTCTCAAAAGACTAAAACTGTAAGAAACTGGCCTAGACCCATTTCCCCATAAAAAATCAAGAGTTTCTTGGGTTTGGCTGGATATTATCGACTATTTTTTGAAGGGTTTTCATCTATTGCATCCCCCATGTCCAGATTGACCCAAAAGAAAGTCAAGTTTCAGTGGTTAGATTCTTGCGAGAAGAGTTTTCAGAAGTTGAAGACTCGACTCACCTTAGCCCTAGTTTTAACCCTGTCAGATGGTGCAGATGGGTTTGTTGTTTACTGTGATACCTCCAGAGTTGGTTTTAGTTGAGTTCTTATGCAGAGAGGAAAGGTAATAGCCTATGCTTCTCTAGATAGATTAAGCCCCATGAGAAGAATTATCCTACCCATGATCTTGAGTTAGCAGCTATTGTTTTTGCCTTAAAAATTTGGAGGCATTATCTATATGGGGTGCATGTAGATGGTTTCACGGATCACAAAAGTTTGCAGTATGTATTCTTGCAGAAAGATTTGAATCTCCACCAAACAAGGTGGTTAGAATTGTTGAAGGACTATGATATGAGTGTTTTGTATCATTCGGGCAAGCACAATGTGGTGGAAGATGCCCAAAGAAGATTGTCTATGGGTAGCGTTGCACATGTTAAGGATGATAAGAAGAAGTTAGTTAGGGAAGTTCATTAGCTTACCAGATTAGATGTTCGTTTGGTTGATTCAGTTGAGGGTAGTGTTTGGGTTTGGAATAGTTCAGAATCTTCTTTGGTTGCCAAACTGAAAGAAAAGCAAGATAGGGATCCTAGTTTGGTTAAGTTGAAAGAGTCAGTCAGAGATTAAAAAGTAAAAGTTTTCTCCCAAGGGGGAGATGGTGTGCTGTATTATTAGGGGAGACCGTGTGTGCCATGCATGGATGACTTGAGACAAAGAATTCTTATAGAAGTGCATGGTGTGCGTTATTCCATTCACCCAGGATCTACTAAGATGTATTGTTACTTGTGAGAAATCTATTGGTAGAGCGGTATAAAAAGGGACGTTGCAAAGTTTGTGGCTAAGTACACTATTTGCCAGCAAGTTAAGATTGAGCACCAAAAGCCTATTAGTCTTATGTAGGAGTTCAGTATTCCCACTTAGAAGCGGGAAGAGGTGAATATAGACTTTATGGTAGGTTTTCCCCGTACTCATCGTCAGCATGATTCGATTTAGGTCATTGTGGATATGATGACCAAATCAACCCATTTCTTTCCAGTCCATACTTCCTATTCAGCCGAGGATTATGCCAAGTTCTACATCAGGGAGTTGGTCAGGTTGCAAGGAGTTCCGTTGCCCATTATTTTTTATAGAGGTACGCAGTTTAACTCTCATTTTTGGAAAGATTTTTAGAAGGGTTTTGGTACCCAAGTTCACCTCAGTATAGTTTTTCCCCTTTAGACGGATGGTCAGGCAGATAGGATCATTCAGATCCTTGAGGGTTTTTTAAGGGCATGTGTTCTTGACTTCAAAGGTAGTTGGTATGATCACTTTCTATTGATTGGGTTTGCCTATAATTACAGTTACCATTTTAGCATTCAGGCGACCCTATTTGAGGCTCTCTATGAGAGAAGGTATAGATCACCCATCAGTTGGTTCGAAGTGGGTGAGGCCTCTTTGATAGGGCTAGATATGGTGTTTGAAGACATGGAGAAAGTCCAATTAATTCAAGTGCAGTTGAAAATAGCCCAGAGTCATCAGAAATCCTATGCATATGTGAGAAAAAGGGATCTCGAGTTTGAGGTGGATAACTTAGCTTACTTAAAGGTTTCACCTATGAAAGGGGTGAAGAGAATTGTCAAAAAGGAGAAGCTTAGTCCCCAATATATAGGCCCTTTCAAAATCTTAAGTCATATTGGGAAGGTAGCATATGAGCTTGAATTGCCCACAGACTTGACATCCGTTCATCCAGTATTTTATGTCTCCATGTTAAAAAAGTGCATTAGTGATCCAATTGCAGTAGTACCTCTAGAGGGCTCAGATATTCTAGATAGCCTTTCATACGAAGAACTTTCGGTTAAGATTCTTGATCACCAGATTCATAGACTAAGGAACAAAAGAGTTCCCTTGGTCAAAGTTCTTTAGCAAAATCAGTCCGTCGAGGTCACCACTTGGGAAATGGAAGCAGATATGCAAGCCAAGTACCCTCACCTTTTCTCCATAAGTTTAGACTCAGTTTAAGGTAAAAAATTTCCCCAGATTTCCTCTTTTCCATTCTTAGATCTAGCTTTATATAGTTAGTTTAATGATAATTCCTGCATTCACATATCAGTTTAGTCATGCAGTCATATTTTAAGTTATGCAAAGTTTAATACGTAATCTCAGACCCCTATTATTCTCAGTCTGGCGAATCTCATTCGAGGATGAATGTTCCCAAGAGGGAGATATTGTAATACCCCGTATGCTCTACGCTAGAAAATGAACCATTGTTTCTACGTGTAAAAATCTCTAATCCCATAATTCATATTTTGGTGCTTGTATTGTGACCATTAGTCGAGTGAGAAGAGAGCTTATGATGTGTAAAACATGTCCATAAGAGTCTCTTAGAGTAATACGAGCTAAGAGCTTTTGAATCAACCAAGTTTTGGTGGTTGATTTCACAAGGGTCATCTTTGAACGAGTATAACCTGAATTATATGTGGAATTTTGCAGATTAAGACCCACTAAATTATCGATAATCGAATCAACTTACCAACGATAATAATTTCGCCTAAATTCGATACTCGAGTGAAAGTTATAGCATTTTTCGTGTGAAACAGTAGGTCACTGCGATTACACCGCTCGATGGTGCCTATAGCGGTGGAACCAATACCGCTCAGTGGTAAGCCTCAAAATCGGGATTGTCCAAAATAGTAGGTCACCTCTATTACACCGCTTAACAATGCCAATAGTGGTGGGACCAATACCGCTTAGCGGTAAGCCTCAAAACAGAGATTATGCTAAAAATTTTAATTTTCCAGGGACAGTTTGGTATTTTGCCATGGCCCCAATCCATGAAAAACATGGTATTAAAGCCCCTAAAAGCACATTTGGTCATCTTTTATTCAAATTCTCTCAATTTAAAACCAAATCCTCTCAAGAACAAACCCTAGCTCCTTCAACATTCAAGATCAATTCTCAATAAATCCACCAAGAACTTCCAAGAACTCTTCAATTAAGGTATGTTAAATGTTCATCCATAAGCCCTTATCACCCATGGAGTCCAAGAACCCAACTTTAAATTTAAAGTTATGATTTTACATGATTATTATGATTTTAACCATGAATTTCCATGAATTATGATTCTATACCATGTTTACATGCAATTATTGTTGTTATTAAATCTGACACGTTTGAATGGTGCTGTTCGCTGAATTAAGCCTTAGTTGATGATTTTAGAATTGAAATTATGCTATTACTACAAGTTTTAAAACTATTTTCCATGCTTAGCTTAAGCCCTGAATTACAAGTGTTCGACAATGCCTACAAGAATGAGTTTTGAATAAATACTTACATGTCATATCCTCAAAGTTTTAGTATGAACTTACTATTATTGCTATCAAGTCCTGGGGGTCTGAGTATCTGAAATTTAGCTGCTTACCTAGTTTTCAGTGTCTATGGGATGTTGTCATAATAGTTATGAGCATTATCAGTTCAACCAGTTACTATCAACAATTAAAACATAGTCAATCCAGTATTTAGTGTCTTTCAGTTGGGAGTAAGATTTTGCACCGAGCGAATATAGGGATGGCGGCTTCCCCGTTAGTTAGGTAGAGTCATTAGTAAAAGTCCTGTACTCCAGAACTATATAGCCAGTGTAGGATACGAGAAGTCACCCATCAGTATAGGCTTGACTACCTCTCAGGGGTCAGCCGTCAGTTTAGGCTTGACACCCTTAGTCCTTTGGGATAATACTTTAGTGGATCCATGCAGCCATGTGTTAGCACCCGTGACTGGTGTCATATGTTGGACCCTAATTAGCTCATATTAGGCATGTCGGTCAGATGATAGCTCCCACAATCTCAGTCCAGTATTCATTTCAGTAATCAATTTTAGATTTATTTGACTATAGCATACAAATATCAGCTATCCAGTTATCAGTATTTAGTTTTTCAGTTTACAGATTATGTCAGAACATGTTTTATGCTTGGTACATTATCGATCTTTCCAGATTTCATGCATTGTTATTCAGTACTTCATGCTATTCATCCAATCAATTATTGCTCATGCACATGAACCCATGCATAATAGCCTAACCCCATTTAGCATACTATTACATTCAAAATACTGACCACATACTCGTTTCTTGCGCTATGATGTCTCATATCATAGGTTCGGATGCTCAGGTTCCCGATCGCACCTAGGCCTCCCAGCGCATCAGCAGCAGTAGCAGTGGTGAGTCCTCATGTTTCGGGAACTGTTTATGCTTATTTCAGTTCAGTTCAGTAGTCAGTCGGAGTTAGTTGAGGACTTGTCCCATCAACTCCACAGTAAGTCAGTTAGAGGCTTTCAGACACTTTCAGTCAGTTATTCAGTTATCAGTTGTTATTGACAATCTTTCAGTATTATTTTTAGACAGATGTCATCAGTATTTCAAAATCGGTATTATTTTTTGTATTCAAACCTTATGGCGTTTTCAGTTAAGTTCCACACATGTTCTCTATTATTTTATTCAGTGCTCACATCAGGTGCCAGCACGGGTTAGCATGTGGTCCTTCGAGGTTGTAGGCACCGTGTGGCACCCAGGGTGTACTTTCGGGGCATTAAAAAAACTCTTGTTTAGATTTATCAGTTGCCTTGAGACTTTCTTATACCTCCTTAGTACCCCAATTATCTAATTAATTGACTTCTTGTGTCCTGAACAAAATAAAATTATATCATCTGTATAAGACAAATTATTATTTTCTTCACCCCATTTAGGTAGTCGAAAGCTAATGAACTTTCTATCTTCATAAAGATCATTCAATCCTCTTGATAAGACTTCTGCTGCAATAATAAACAATGTGGAAGATAAAGAATCCCTCTATTTAAACCTTTACTTAAAGAGAAAAACCCATAAGATTGTCCATTTATTAATATTGAGTACCAATTATTAGACACCAACCTCCAAATCATATCTATCATTCTTTCCTCAAAACCATACTACCTTATCACCTTAGTAAGGTATATCCATGAAACCCTATCGTAAGTTTTTGCCATATCCAACTTGACCACTATATTATGATATTTATTTCTTTTGTTAACATCTCTGATTATTTCTTGAGCAAGCAATACATTTTCTGAAATACTCCTACCTTTCATAAATCCTGATTGATTCTTCAAAATTATCTTTGACAAGAATTCTATTAGCCTACCATGCATCACTTTGGAAATAACCTTATTAACAAAAACGCTTACACTTATTGGTCTGGGATCATAAAATCTGCTCACTATGTTCTTCTTGGGGAAAATCACTAAGTTGGTATGAGTAATATATCTGGACAACTCATAACTACAGAAGAAAGACATAACCATTATTAACAAGTCCTCTTTTACTATTTTCCAACAATTCTGAAAAAGGCTATTGAGAAACCATTTAGTCCACAAGCACTATCTCTATTACGTTAAAAAACAACCTCTCTTAGATCCACAATCTCAGGTGGTCTACTCATCCTCTCATTATCTTCTTCAATAATCTTTCTTGGAATGTGATCTAACATAAAGTAGTCTTCAGGTCTCTCCACTTCTCCGAATTGATCCTGAAACACTCTGACTGCCTCTTCTTCTATCTTTTGTTGATCTTCCAATACCTTGCCTTGATCATTTTCTATCTTCTATAGTCTTAGTTTTCTTCTTCTCCCTTTCACATAAGCATGAAAGAATTTGGTATTTTTGTCCCCTTCTATAAACCATTTCATTCCTGCTTTCTGCTTCCAGTACTCCTCCTCTATATTTTTGAGTTTTTGCAAGTCATATTTTGTACTTCTGAAATTTGGCCTATTTTTTTCAGATGAGTTTATTTCTAGTTGCATTTCCTTAACTCTCACCAGGTCTTCAACAATTTGCATCTTCTAGAATATATTCCCATAATTTCTCTTACTCCATTGAGATAGAACCTTTTTAGTCCTCTTCATCTTTTCTTGAAATACTTTAAAAGATGATAAAAAGTGATCTTCAACTCTCTCTTCCCAACTCTTCTAAGCAACTTCTTTGAAAGTTTTGTGTTTTTTTCAGAAGTTTAGGAATCGAAAAGAAATTATTATTGGCTCCTGCCCTACTTTACATGTGACATGCAGTGGTAAATGATCTGATCCATCTCTTATTAAGTGTTGAACTTTACTTTCTAAAAGCTATTGCATAAACTTCTAATTTTCAAAGACTCTATCAAGCCTTTTAAAAATGCATTCTCCTTAAATTATGCTATTCCACCATGTATCTTTAATTCTGTCATTCCACCATATATATAAACTTCCTGTAAAAGGCAGCTCTGTAAGTGCATATGCATTTTTACATTGGGCAAAGTTCATCACCTCATGTTGAGTTATAGGTAAACCTTCCAGTTTTTCTGATTCATTTAGTATCACATTAAAATTTTCTCCTACTATCCATGGTACAACAATTGTTTCTGCAATGTACTCTAATCCCTCCCATAATTCTAAATTTTCCAATGTAGTACACCTAATATATACTACCGCAATGACAATATGTTTGTGATGAACTTCATAAGAAAACTTTATTATGATTTGCTGATGAGTATCACTTATGATTTTCCCTTTCCAATCTTCATTCCAAAACACCCATATTTTATTTGAGAAGTTTCTAGCAGCATACTCCATACCTAACCTTATCTTATACATTTCTAATTCTTGTGGCCCTTGAAAAGGTTCCAAAAGTGCAATAAATGAATAATGATATCTTCTTTTTAGATCAAGTACCTTCTCAAATAGATTTTGAGTTTGTACTGACCTAATATTCAAAAATAGAATGTGTTCCACCATCATCTGCGTAGTGTTGGAATTATTGAGCTACGCCTTGTGTGTTATTTGACTTGTTTTTTGTGGTTTTGCTTAGATTTCTTCTTTTTTGATCTTAATTCCTTTGTATGACTTAGGAGAGATCCTCTTTAGCATTTACTTTATTGATATTTCCTTGTATGTCCTCATCTTCTTCTTCTTCATTCTTGATCTGCTCCAGTTTATATGTTCCCTCTTTCAACCATCTCTATCAATTGTGTATATGTTACTTGCTGATCTAGAGGTTTTTCCTTTTGTGCCCCATCACTATTATTCTTGTTCTCTAAATTAACCTCTTTTTCATTCTTTCCTTCTACTTTTATGTCTTCTTCTCTTATTTTGTTGACACTTACTACACCTCATGACACGTTTATGGATTTCTACTGTTCCACTTCTATTTTTTTACTCTTTTCTTTTCTCATATCTATGTCTACTTTTCTTTCACGCTCTTTCCTTGTTGTGTCCTTGCTCACCTCTTTATTATTACTGCTTTATGGTGCTTTAAATTGATCATTCACTTCCTTAGCAGAGTTGTTATTTTGTTATGCAACCTGAGCTGTTGCTGTCTTACCAAAATCCTCCTGCACCCATTGTTTTGTTGTTTCCCCATTTTCTTTATTGTAAGTGTTGTTTTTATTCTTCCCATCTCCTCATTTTTAATGTCTTTCCCTTCTTCTTCATCATTTAGGATACCAAAGCTATTTTCAGTGCTCAACCCGTTTGATTTTTGTATTTCTTTCTGATTTCATCTCTATGTCATGCCTCCTCTATATGGGTACCTTCCGCTTTTTGCATCATGTCTCACTCTTTGCTCTTTAAAAATATTATTCTCTTCTTAGGCTTTCTTTTGTCTATTTTGTGTCTTTTTCTCTTTCTTTTCTATCCCTTGCTCTTTTTGTACTCTTTGTTCCTTAATTCCCTATTCTTTGTTGTCTTCATTACTTTCATTCTCTTCTTCTTTAGGATATAACTCTGGATGTAATACAAAACATTCCTTCTCATTATGCCCTTGTAATTTACACTTTTTGCAATATTTTGGCAAATAATCATACTTAATAGTAATCAACTTTGCTACTATTTCTCCTGACTTCTTCTTTATGCCAATGTTGATTCTTTTAGGAAAATCACTCAGTAAATCCATTTCTACCTTTACTCACGCATAAGTGGGTCTTGTCATGTTAACAGTTGCCATATCCACCTGCAGAGGCTTTCCAACAACTGTTGCTATTGAAAAAATTATTTCCTTTTCAAAGAAAATCGGTGGCAAATATGGTAGGGAAATTCAAGCAATGGTTGTTGTGATCTCTTCCTCCGGATCAAAGAGAGGATCCCATTTGAGAATTCTCATTGGTAATTTTAATTTCGATGAGCAATGTAAAATGTAGGCTTAGATAAAAGATTAACATAATCTTCCAACCTTGACGCCCTAATAAGTACATATCCGTTGCTTAATAAGCCAATGTTAACATCACCCTTCAATCACATTGTTTAAGTACCAAGTTGCTCAACTCATGTATATCTAGCCAACCATATGAGAACTTCCCCATCACTACATATTGTAAATCCTCATTAGTGATCATCTGTAAGATCTCGTCTGCTTTCCAAACTACCCTTGGTTCCCCATGCAACAATGTGATAGACTTTATGGACATAGGGATATTCTTTACAGCTGTGGGTTATAGTATAGCAACATAATTCCTTTCAGGGTCTGTGTTATTGGTTGCTATTGGTTAAGCAGCCTCCGTCGGAGGCTGCCCAACGATCGCCATAGTCATTATCAGCACTGAAAAAAGTTTTTCACAAAAGTTCCTAGGGTTTAGAGTTTCAGTGTAGAGAGTATTCATATTAAATTTATTATATTTAAAGATAACATGAAAAAATTATTTCCCATTTAGTGATTTTTAATCTTTGTGTCAATAAAAAATTAAAATGGACGGAGAAAACAATTCTCTACAACTTGTACCAGAGTAACCACAAAAAGAAAAGGGAAAAAGAACTTCAACTTATTTACCAACAATTCCAATGTCTTAACTAGGGGTGTACATAGATCGGGTTGTTTTGATTTTCTATTGAAAAAAAAAATCAAACCAATTATGTCGGTTTATTAAAATTATAAACCAAATCAAAGCAACATAAAATCGTTTTTTCTGATTTAGGTTTTAGTTGGTTCTTTCGGTTTTTTATTTTTTTTTTGATTTTTCTCGATTCTTTTTATAATCTTTATTTTTTACAATTATATTGTGATTGAAGTTTAGATCAAGTATGTTTTCATTCATGTGCTAATAAAAAATCACAATTATGAAAAATTGAGGAGCGAAAACTCTCTTGAAACTAAAAAATAAGATGAAAAGTAAAAAGTTTAGCTTTTAAGTTTATATTAGAGTTTGGATCATTTTATTAGCAATTAATGGATGGATCATTTTATTAGCAATTAATGGATAGATATTACAACTTAAAACCCATATATATATACACACACATCTACTTTCTAAATATTAAAAATTAATAAAACTAATTGAAAAAGTAAATTATAATTAATATTTTATGTATAAAAAGTTAAATTATATATATATATATATATATATATATATATATATATATTATGTCGGTTTGATTTGAGTTCGATTTGACTTTTTTTTTGTTAATACCAAACTAAACGAATGATCGTTTTTTTTTCAAACTCCAAACCAAATCATAATTTTTTTTTTTTTTTTCTCAATTTAATTTGATTCTTCGATTTGATTTGATGGTTTGATTTGTACTAACTATTCTTTTAACATATAAAATGGGTGATTTCCAAGAGCAGCAGCTTGTTGAATAAAATATAAACACGATAGTAAAGTCTAAAACACATGGAGTTCTTTTTTCTCATAGACATGTCTACAAACAGTTGATGTGCATTACGGAAAAATAGAGATTTGAGAGAGTAGACATGGCAGCCTGTGCTAGCATAGGAGGGTGCCCAAGTGACTACGTAGCGTTTTCAACTGCTCTACTGTCCATGATCTTGTAAGTCTTCAACAAAATATTTGTTTTTTTTCTTTTTTCATCCGGTAGTCTTTTTTGCTAATTGCTCCTCTCTAATGGTTGTGGAAATTGTGAAGTCAAATACTTGTGGTTTGTCTTTTCCTTGCTGTATCTGACTGAAAGACACTATTTTTTCCTTTGATATTGTGAAAATTCTGCTGAATTATAGGAAAATTGGATTTTGTTGGAAACAATATCTCTTCGTTGTCAATACGGGTGACAAAATATGGAAAAGATCAAACTCTGGAATCACAAGCAAGACAAAATTGCCCTCCTTTTGATTAATTCATTTTTATAAAGGGTATGAATAAAGTGAATAAACAATGGTGTATTCCATTTGGAGGAAATATTTTCTAAGAAAACAAGTGTTTTTTTACTTGTTTTCGGTATGCAAGTAAAAAGTATTATTTTAAAATCATTTGTACATATCTAGCACAAAACAATGAGTATGGATACAGGTAGGGTGATGGGTTAGGAGCAGAGAGGGTTAAGACCCGGGTGATCTCTCAAGTAGATGGTATGGGTGTGGGGCATGGGGGTGGGGGAAGCGAACTGGGGTGGGTGGTTGTGAGAGTAGGAGAAGACAACGCCACTTTTTCCCCTAATTTTATTCTTAGAAAAATGCATAAGAGCTGCAACAGTTTAATTTTTATGTTGTCTGTTAGAAGTTAATATTAGTCGGCAGCAAAATTAGTTTCTATCTAATCCTTATCCTTATCTTTAGGAGTTGGTTATTTTTTTCAGTTAGGATTGTAACATATAAATAATTTTAAATCTGCAATAAAGTAGTAGTTTTTGCTGTCACCAAACTCTCTGTTAAAGTTATCAAACTCATGTTCCACTTGTTCATCAACAAGTAAAATCAGTTTCTTATGTTCTTCACTCTCTGGAAACTAACAATTGGTATCAAAACACTTATTTCTTGAGGGATCTGTGGGTGTTTCATAAAAGTAATAACTAAAACAAGACAAGTTTCTGAAGCATGGAAGCAGAATCAAGTTTTTCAACTATGGCACCAGCTGTTTTTAATGGTGATAACTGTCAGATTTGGGTTGTAAGGATGGAAACTTACCTAGATGCCATGGATATGTGGGAGAGTTGTAGAGGATTATGAAATTCCTCCATTGCCTAACAATCCAACTATGGCCCAGATCAAGAACCATAAAGATAGGAAAACCAGAAAATCCAAGGCAAAAGCTTGTCTATTTTCAGCAGTATTTTCTTCAATTTTCACTCGAATTATGTCTCTAAAGTCAGCCAAAGACATATGGGATTATCTCAAGTCAGAATATGAAGGGGATGAGAGGGTCAGAGGTATGCGAATTTTGAATCTTATAAGAGATTTCGAGATACAGAAGATGAAAGAAACCGAAACCATAAAAGATAAGGCTCCTGAACATAGCAAATAGAGTAAGATTGCTTGGTTCCGTGTTTAATGATTCATGTATTGTTGAAAAAATTCTGGTAACTGTGCCGAAAAGATTTGAAGCAACCATAACTACTTTGGAAAACACCAAGGATCTATCCAAGATCACCTTGGCGGAGTTGTTGAATGCTTTGCAGGCTCAAGAATAACGAAAGGTCATGAGAGATGAAGAAAATATCGAGGGAGCATTGTTTGCCAAGCCTCAAGATGGAGGCAAAAATAAAAAGAAGAAGAACAAGAAGAATGATGAAAGCGCTCCAGCAGGTACTACAACAGGAAAAACTGGAAACAAAAAGAAAAGTTTTCCTCCATGTAAGCATTGTAACAAGAAAGACCATCCACCATACAAGTGTTGGAGAAGGCCGAATGCTAAGTGTAGTAAATGCAATCAACTTGGGCATGAATCGGTCATTTGCAAGAACAATAATCAGCAACAAGAAGCAAATGCTCAAATCGTGGATGGAGAGGAGGGAGATCAACTCTTTGTTGCTCCATGTTTTTCAAGTAAATCATCAAGTGAGTGTTGGTTAATTGATAGTGGATGTACTAATCACATGACAAACGACAAGGTTCTCTTTAAGGAATTGAAGCCTACGACCATTACTAAAGTCAGAATAGATAATGGTGAATATATTCCTGTACAAGGAAAAGGAACAGTTGCTATTCCAAGTCACTCAGGTACAAAAACAATTTCTGAAGTGCTTTATGTACCTGAAATAGATCAGAACTTGCTTAGTGTTGGTCAATTGATGGAAAATGTCTTCAAATTAAATTTTGAAGATAAACATTGCTTGATCAAGGATGCATCAGATCAAGAAATGCTTAAAGTAAGAATGAGAGGTAAAAGTTTCTCATTAGATCCATTTGAGGAGGAGCATGTGATTTTTTCAGCCAAAGAAAATGTTGCAGAAGTATGGCACAAGAGACTCGGACATTATCACTATGAAGGGTTGCTTAAAATGCAAAAGGCAGAAATAGTCGAGGACCTACCTGTTTTAGAAGTGAATTCTTCAAATTACCTTGCGTGTCAATATGGGAAAAAAAGCAGATTTCCATTTCCAAAGACAACTTGGAGAGCGTAAAAGAAATTGCAACTAATTCATACCAATATAGTAGGACCTCAAAGGACTCCCTCACTAAATGGCAGTCTTTACTATATCATTTTTGTTGATGATCTAACTCGCATGTGTTGGATTTACTTTTTCAAGTATAAGTCAGAGGCTGTTAATGTCTTTCGGAAGTTCAAAGCAAAAGTAGAAAATGAAGCTGCTTGTAAAATTCAGTCCATACGAACAGATAATGGAAAGGAATACACTTCTCAACAATTCAACATTTTGTGTGAGGAAGCAGGGATTCAACATCAGCTTACTACTCCGTATACTCCTCAACAAAATTGAGTAAGTGAAAGAAGAAACAAATACATAATGGAGATGTGATACAAAACTCCCCAAGAACACAACAACACAAACACCAAAATCAGTCCACTAGTTCAAGAACTATGACCCTTTTTTTGGTGACCTCTCTCGGATTCAAGAACACAATAAGAAGACCATGTAATGAGGTGTTTAACACCTATTTTCCAGCAGCAAACCAAACTATATTATGACAATAAAAATGGACAATAATGTTACAACAACAATAACCAAACGGCTTGAACAACAACTACACAAACTACAAGATTAGGACAAGAAACAAAGATAGATAGTTAGACAAGTGTTGATGTAGTCTTAACAACCCAAGAGCATATTCCACTCTTGGACCTTTAACACTTCATACAACAAATACCTAACTCTTATAATGACACAAGAGGGGCATCCACCTCTCAAAGCACCAAAGTCTCAAGCTTTGCAACACACAAGAGAATCCACCCTTATGCTATGCCCTAATTTCAGTTTTCAGAGCTCTATCTCACAAGAGTAGTGTTCTTCAATATCAAGCATCAACTAAGACAATAAACCCTACCTTGTTATATTTATATTACAATGCAAAATAATAGATAAATGACAAAAGGGCCCTTCCATAAAAAAGGCCTTAAGGCCGCCCCATGGAGTGCATTCAAAAACTGATTTGGGCCTCATCCACACTTGAGCTTGTGCATTCTTTAGTTGGTCTTCAAGTTGCTCAAAAAGTATCTAAGGTCATGATCATTCCCGTATCAAGATGACCAGATGCATGTTGCACGAGAAGAACTTGCCAAAGAAATTTTGGGCAAAAGCAGCAAATACATCAGTTTTTCTCCAAAACAGGCTTCCTACAAAGGCGGTGAAAGGTCGAACTCCTTTTGAAGCTTGGTATGGGTTCAAACTATCACTAAACTTCCTTAAAGTGTTTGGTTGTCTATGTTTTTCCTATGTTCCTCAAGTTAAACGAGACAAGCTAGATAAGAAATATGTTCCAGGCATTTTTATTGGATACAATGCAGTTTCAAAGGCGTATAAAGTCTTCCAACCGCAAACTGAAAATATAATCTTCAATAGAGGTGTATTTTATGGAGAATGAAGAATGGTGTTGGGAAGACTCAAAGAAATCTGTCCTAAACTCCTTGGACTTAGCAGAAAAGTTTCCTGCCAAAGTTCATGAAAAGCAAATATCACTCTCATCGTAAGATGAAGTGGTGGATCATTCACCGGTTAAAGGTACTCGACTACTCACTGATATATATTAGAGATGTAATGTGGCAGTATGTGAATATGCTGGGTACATTGAAGCCAAAAATGATGAAAATTGGGTGGCTGCAATGAAAGAGGAGTTGTTTATGATTGAGAAGAACATGACTTGGGAGCTTGTTGATCAACCTAAAGACAGAAAAGTAATTGGGTTGAAATGGGTCTTCAGAACAAAGTTAAATGTTGATGGTTTAGTCAACAAGCATAAAGCAAGGCTTGTCGTTTAGGGATATGCTCAAATTTTTTGTGTGGATGACTTTGATACATTTGCACCAGTGGCTAGGCTTGACACGATCAGGTTACTTCTTGCTTTTGCTGCACAATTGAGCTTGAAGGTGTATCAGATGGATGTCAAATTGGCATTTCTTAATGGTTTTCTCCAGGAAGAAATTTATGTTGAGCAACCCGAAGACTTTGTGACGAAAGGAAAAAAGGACAAAGTTTACAGGCTAAGAAAGGCGCTTTATGGACTTAAACAGGCACCAAAAGGTCTGGTATGGTCGAATAGATGATTATTTGCTTGGGTTAGGCTTTCAAAAGAGGCTATCAGAATCTTTATGTTAAACATAATGGCATTGATATTCTTGTTGTGTCTATATATGTTGATGATGTACTAGTTACAGGGAGCAATATAAAGCATATTGAGGATTTCAAGCAAGAAATGATGCAAGCCTTCGAGATGACTGACCTTAATGGATATCAAACAGGGACAAAATGAAGTTTTCATTTGTCAGAAGAAATATGCTAAGGAAATTTTGAAGTTCAACATGGAAGATTGCAAGGAGATGAGTAATCCTATGAACCAAAAAGAGAAACTAAGCAAGAATGATGGGGCAGAGAAAGTGGAGGAAACGTACTTCAGAGGCTTAGCAGTCGGCTGTTTGATGTATCTCACAGCTACAAGACCCGATATTTTGTATGCTGTAAGCATTTTATCGAGGTTCATGCATTGTGCTAGGGAGCTGCATCTAAAAGCAACAAAAAGAGTAATCAAATACATCAAAGGAACCATTAATTATGGTGTCAAGTTTCAAAAAAATCCAAATCCGAAACTACTTGGGTATTCTGATAGTGATTGAGCTGGATCTGTAGATGACATGAAGAGCACATATGGATATTGCTTTAGTCTTGGCTCCGGAATATTTTCGTGGTGCTCAAAGAAGCAGGATATTGTGGCTCAATCCACTGCAAAGGCAGAATTTGTGGCTGCAACAGCAACAGCGAATCAAGCTCTGTGGTTGAGGAAAATATTTGCTGATCTACATATGAATCAAACAAAAGGAACTGATGTATTTGTGGACAACCAATCTGCGATAACAATTTCTCACAATCCTGTATTTCATGCCAAAACAAAACACTTCAATATCAAGCTTTTCTTCTTAAGGGAAGTGCAAAAGACTGGTGATGTGATTCTGCTCTATTGCAAAACCGAGGAGCAGCTGGCTGATATCTTCACCAAGCCTTTACCGGAAACAAATTTCAACTTCTCAGGAAAAAACTTGGAGTTTGCAGCTCTTAAAGCTAGGGGGAGTGTTAGAAAAATGCATGAGCTGCAGCAGTTTAATTTTTATGTTATCTGTTTGAAGTTAATATTAGTCAGCAGTAAAATTAGTTTCTATCTAATCCTTATCCTTATCCTTATCTTTAGGAGTTGGTTATTTTTTTCAGTTAGGATTGTAACATATAAATAATTTTAAATCTGTAATAAAGTAATAGTTTTTGCTTTCACCAATCTCTCTCTGTTAAAGTTATCAAACTCATGTTCCACTTGTTCATCAACAAGTAAAATCAGTTTCTTATGTTCTTCACTCTCTGGAAACTAACATTTATTAAGGAGGTCATTTTCATTATTTCAAGCAACTTATTTCTCAAGGAAAATATTTTCCAAAAATATTAACCAAACTAACATGAGAAAATACCGAACACACCTTAAGACTCTTGCGTGTTCACAACATTTGTTTATTTCTAACTAGGTCAATGAAATGGTTAGAAGATAGTACACCTCTAGAGATTGAATGGGGCAAAGAAGGGGAAGTCTTAGCAAGACATGGATAGTAGAACTCTTACCAGCGGTGGCAGCACAAGACGAGGCTTAAAATTTATCAACTTAGCGTTCCCGATTTAATTCCTCTTGAAGTCCTCAATTCTTTTTGGTTCATACGTAATAGTGTCTGTAATATTAGTATATGTTTTCTAGTAGATTGAGATTTTGCTCTTTCCACTTAAATCATTGATGAAATGTATAATGGAAAAATGATAGTATTAATATACCAAAAGATAATTATATAGTAAAAGGAATTAGTAATAAAAAAGTAAACAAAAAAACTATGAGACAAGAAAGCTTGATATGGCCAAAGAGTAGAATAGAGCCGTATGAAACGGGGTGAGGTTAGCTGTGGCTGGTGAAATCATCCCCTCTCCCTCATCATTGACATCCTGAAGACTCGAACATTTTTATGTTGACTTTCTCCCATTTGTAAGGATGGTGTTGCCTAAATTTTCTTGTTTTCTCCCCTTCGTTGCTATATTGTGAAAATAGAGGTTCAAATACTTCTGCTTACCCATGGACATGGTGGAAATAGAGAGTAGGATGTAAGCGAGGGGCTGCGGAAAAGAATAGGGATCTTCTCCATCTTTTTTATGCTGTAAAGGGTGAGAGAGGTGGAGATGGGTGGATTTGGAGTGTCTTACCTGGCTTAAAGTTCATTCCTTCAATTTTTCCCCTCATGTTTAGTGCTTTTTTGCATGTCAAGGTGTGTGATTGTGTTCTACTATTAAAATTTGAGTTAACATTTGATATGAAACATGTGTGCCACAATCATGAGATGCTCACTAAATGCTTGTCACCTTGTCTTTTATTTATTCATGAAGTAAAGATAGTTTAATTTTTCTTGTGCTGGAGCTTTTTATGTTTAAACAACTATGCTACTATTGGCACCCCAAACTAAAAACTACAACTAGAAATCCAAATTTAGGTGATCATTATGATCAGAATTTCACTCTCTAGACAATTTTATTGGCCTCACATATAACATGGAGAATCTGGTTAGCACCCATATTTAAGAAAAAAGAACAAAGACTTGACAATATTGACGATCGGATGACAAGATGAGTGAAGAAGGGTCTTATGTTAAGTTTCGTTATTTTGTATATCCATTCAATGATTTAGGTTTTATTTCCATTTAAATTACCTAAGCTGTTGGCATTAACCACTTGAGTTTCCTCTGCAGACTTCTCCTGAAAGTGACATTACCTTACATAATTCACAAGATTCCTAGGCCCAAAGGAAGTAGCTTTTGGCTTGTGGCAATTCAAGTTTTTGCAAGCTTAAATCTGTTGTTGTCCATTGTGGTATCTTCTTTTCATTTCCCTTATATAGTGTTAATGCTTCAGACTCTGATTTAATATTCCCAAACACTACTGGAACTATATTTTAATTTCCGTGTGATATTTATTAGGGTGGATACCGAGATCTCTCTCTCTTTCTCTCTCTCTCTCTCTCTCTATATATATATATATATATATATATATATATATAGGCGAATCTATGTAGAAGGATTGGGGTGCCACAGCACCCGGACTTCTCGGTTGAAACTCTATATATTTATGTGTACACCTGTATGTATGTATCAGTAAATGTATAAGTGTTACACTTGGCACCCACAGTAACAAAGGAGCTAATGGTGCCAGTGGCTGAAATACTGGTTTCCCAGCAGTGCGGGTTCGACTCCCGCTTAACACTGTTTTTTAGAACGATTTTTCGCACTATACTTTCTGCTTTCTCTTAAAAAACAAATTCTGGCTAAGCAGAATAGAACCCTTGAACTTTTGTAACAAAATACTCGGCAATACCAACTAGGCAAGCCTTTATGCTGTACCAACTTGTTGATATAAATAATTATAGTTTACTCTGTGAATACTGACTCCACTTTCCTAAAATATTGTATACGTTATTGTTCAAAGCAGCGTGGGACCCAGAGCTTTCTAATCCTGAATCCGCCTCTCTCTCTCTACACACACATATATGTATATATATATATATATATATATATATATATTGCCAACCATCGATGAACTGATCGGATTAACCAACCAAAGTTGGCTTCAGTCATTAGCTATTGAATAGAAGCAAAAGCATCAGTAACAATCGGACGGTAGTAAAAAGTCATAGCAAATCCAGTAGCTTTTGTACTAAAAAACAAGTAAGCGTAATTCCCCCTAAACAATAGAATATATTGACCAGGGGGTGGGGAACATATTTACTAGTTATATCATCCGCAATTGCTTGAATCTCGAGGCGTTCTTCGAACCAATCATATACTATATTTAGATAGGCGGAACTCCCCCTCTGAGAACCGTATATGAGCCAATTCCAATAGACTTTTTGGAGGGTCACATTGGCGTGCATCCAGCAGAAATTGAACCTATGAATTCTCCAATTATGAGTTGGGCGCTGTATATATACATATATATATATATATATATATATATATATATATATATATATATATATATATATATCACCAATTTCAATAAATACTATAGTTTGAACCCATAAATTTATTTAAGTGCATTGGCTATAAAAACATAAAAATTGAACCCATCAAGTTTAATCTTGGATCCGCCTCTGATATTCATTTGGCTTGTGCAGATGGCCCTCAATTTTCTCAAGTTCAGAAAGAGACATTGGTGGAGGTCTTGCTATCTTTGGGCAGGTAATTTACTCTTCGATCCATGACCAAATATAATTTGGTTTTCAAATTTTTTACTGTTGCCTTAATCTGGTGCTTGCTTGATTTATTATTCTGAGTACATCTAATCCTCCTTGCGTCCAGTCTGGATAGAAGGTCCACTTGGATTTGGTTTGCTGTTGAGCTGCCGTATTACACAGATGTTCCAGCTATATTATATATTTGTGAAGTAAGTTTGACTTTTTAAAGAAATCATTGGCAACTGTTGTTCTTTGTAATTGATGAGATGATTATGTATCAATTGGCCTCGTCAATATTCAATTGAGAAACTTTAAGATGGTGCAGCCTCCTCAATCCAACCCCCTTTCACCTGAATGAAAATAAACAAATAGAAAATACCTGCATGTGTCCTGAGGAAAATAGGATAATGGACCATCATGAACCTAGTTCCTGCTTCCCAGAAATGGAAAGAGGATTACCTGCACAAATTAAAGGTTGCTTGACCATAGTAGACCAATCCCGAGACGAAGTAATATTATAACTATGTGTTAGTATGGTCCTCCTAAAGATATGTGACAACTGAAATAAAAAGAAAAGATCGCATCTACTGTGTCTTTTCCTTCCTTTTTTTTCCTTTGCCTCCTTGTATCTCTTTCTCTATTTACTTTTAAATCTGCTGAAGAAATAGTTTTAGAAGACTATGTCTTAGTGCTATTGCTGATGCATGTTACGTGGAAATTTTTTTTCAATAGTCTTATTATTCTTTATTTTATATGATGCTTCAGGAGACGTCTGCCACCTATTAGATCCTATATTTTTCTTCTGCTGATTCTCTTGCCGTGGATAGTTCTTGCTGCCAGTAAGAGTCTTCAAGTTGAACTTTATAAAGAAGTCTCCTTTTAAGTTTCTGTTCTTAAATACTAATATATTTACTTAAAGAAAATGAAATCACGTGGAAGTATGTCTCGTCTTTTACCTACACTTCTGCAGTTATACTACTTTATGCATTTATTTTGTGTTTACTATTTGGTTAGTCTATTTTTCTGTTGAATCATGCCAAAGCTTTGTGCAAGTGTATGAACAAATATATTTTACTTTTATTACCAAGCGAGAACTTGTTGATTTTAGGTCATTCAAGCTGATGTCTGATGATCGGCATTTAAAATTGCTGGAAAATTGCAAAAAGTTTTGATTTTCAACAGTTATTCATTAGTGTTTTCTTCTCTTTCAATAGTCTCTTTGGCACGTGAATTATTCGTGTTACTTTAATTTGCAGTAACATCCCTGCTATTAATATTATAAGCTTCATTTGCTACAGCTGTTTATGTGAGAAAGCCTTTTGATATTAATACAGAGTTTGTCTGATGTAGTTATTCATATAAGAAAGCCTCTAAATTACCGGTGCCACATGGGGACTCGGTGGATCATCCCTGTTATGGTCCTTCATGCATTATATGTTGTAGCTTTGATTGCTTTTACGGGGGCTATGCATCATGTGGAATTCAGATTTCATGAACTCAAAGATCTTTGGAGAGGAATTCTAGTCTCTGCAGCGTCCATTGGTTTGTTTCTATCTATTTCATTGCTTGGCTTCTTTGCTGGCATACTCCTCATGCTGTCCCCTCAAGTTGGATAATACTAAACATGCATATCCAATTGCTTACAGATAAAGTCCTATCTAAAATCACATGGAGAAATTATTATGAATTGCTGCTTTATGTACAGGGTTCAGATAATCACAAACCACAAAAGCTTCTAGTGTAGGATGTGTCTGTAGAGTTCAAAATGTTAGATGCTTTATGCCCCATTTAATATAAAGGCAAGGTCAGGAATCACTTGGTTAAAAGACACCACATTACGTAGATGTGAACTCAAATCAAAGTTGTTGATGCAAATTCTCAGTCATGTAAATTCTGTGTTATAGCTCTGGAAACAACACTCTGGGCTTGATTCTGAGAAAGCTGATTATTTATTGCTTTAGCAAGACTTCGTTTCCTCCAAGAGAAAAAATTAATATTCTCTTCAGTGTCACATTTAGCTACCTGAGAATCAAAATAGTGTGATCTTTGACCAAGTTGTTTTTGATATATTTTTCTATATTATAATGTGATGAAAACAGCAACATATACATTTATTGTAATTTGGAATATCTGAATCAGTTTCTCTACTTCATCTGATGTAGTGGTATGGACTGCGTACACTTTATCTTCCCCATACCCCACTTTGTGGAAATATACTGGGTATGTTGTTGTAGAAATGAAAATTCTATATCTAATTGTCAATGAAAGCTGGTCAAATTAACCATAAGCCACTCAACCAGATTGGTATAGGGTAGGCTGGCAATTTCGGCCCATATTAGTGAAATGAGTCCATTTAACCCATAGTTAATGAATTGGGTTACTCATATTTTAATTGAGTAAATATGTGTTCCAATCTATTTTAAAGGAAAAATTACACAGTACAGTTAATCAACTCTATAATTACCTGATATGGTCAATTTTTTAAAGATTTATTTTACATGGCTAAAGGTAATTGTAATAGCTGTTATTTATGTGGGGTTTGCATATACAAATGGAGTAGCGTATATATATCGTTTTCTTTTTTAATTAGGCAAAGATGCTCTCTCACCTAATTGGCTAATATTGCGGCTGTTTTATTATCTAGGAATAAGAACAGATCATTTTTTCAAAAGATTTCAAAATCTTTATCGCAATTCTTGCCGAAATTGGGATCCCTAAACATCTGGTGGATGTGCGTTGCCGATTTTGGTGTAATCCATCAATTTTAGTTTGTATTCCTTTTTTTTTTTTTTTTTTTTTTTTATAAATTTTCTATCTTCTACTTCATCTAATCACATTAATTTTGTTCCAATTTCCCCCCATTTGCAGTAATACTTAGGAGTTTCCCATTAACCATTTTGCTTGATTCAAATGGCTGACAAGCTCCATTTAGAAGATTGACGAGAGCTATTGAAACAACAGCTCCCAATAATAGTGGTACACCGCCGTTTGATTTGTGTAGTTCTCAAATAGATAGTGATAATGTAGTTGCGGAGCAGCGTTGGAAGAGGAGAGGTTGAGAAAAGAGTCATTGACCAAAAATCGTAATGACCATGCTAATCAGAAAATTTCCATGGGAATTTTACAATTAAAAAAGGCGTTCGCATGCCAGATTTTTGGGTGCAATCACAAATGGAGGTGCGTTTCGGTGCGGGAGTTGAAAAGCAATTCTATCAATGCTATTATGATGTAGTTTAATGGATACACGTTACGGTTTTCAATTAGGGAATTTGCAATCGTGTCCGATCTTAATTGTGTTGCTTCTCCATTGGATTTTGTATTTGACATGAAGGTGCCAAATAGATTAATGGTTGAGTATTCTGGAGGTGAGGAAGAACCTCCTAAAGCAGTATGGACTATGTGTGGGGGAAGAATGATGCTGATGCTTTAAAGATATCAATTCTTTTTTTCATTCATCAATTTGTTTTGTTGGGAGAAATGCTTTCAACTTGAGTACCAATTCTTCATTTTGGCTTGGTTGAGAATGACCGGTAAATGGATTATTGCTGGGGAAGGAAGCCTTCGCCGATTTTGGAAACACCATTTCAAGAAAGCTTACATCTGATGAAAAGTTCTATCGACTCCATGGTATACCATACACTATGCAAGTTTGGATGAATGAGTGTTGTTCGGACGTGGATAGTAAACTTGATATCAGGGTTGGTGATCGCATACCCAGGTTGGTAAACTAGAAAACCATCAAAGAACGTCCACGTTAGGAAACCCTTATGGCTAAAATGTTTATGAACAAGAAGTTATAATTTCCAATTAAGTCATTTACAAAGTGTATTTTTAATTGTAAGGACTTGGTGATATATACAAACACAATTTCTATAGGTTCTATAGGTTATTGTGATGTGTTTTGCTGTCTACTTTTCGCAACATAAAGCCAGCGACAAGGAAAATTACAACACATCTACTTCCACCATAATTTGTTGCTCATGATGTAATTCCAGAATCTCCATTCATGTTGTTACTTTAGATGATGACTTTCAAGAACCACCCCCAACTTCCATTGTTGATAAAGGGAAAGCAAAAGTTGCTGCCTCTGTATCACCAACCAAAAAGATGCAGAAGCAGATTTCATCGGCCACAACTGTGAAAATTAACTGTCCATCAAAGTTTGATTAAAACATAACTGCCTCTAGGGCACCACCGCGTCCTGTCGTTAAAACAGTAACTAAGACCACATTACTAGGAATACATGCAGTTTATTTGTTTCACTACTGTATTCCTGTGTAATGTTGTCTTTGTTACTGGTTTAACGACAGGACGCGATGGTGCCGTAGAGGCAGTTACTTTTGAATCAAACTTTGATGGACGGTTAATCTTCACCTTTGTGGCCGATGAATTTGTTTTTGCATCTTTTTGGCTGGTGATACACAGGGAACAACTTTTGCTTTCCCTTTATCAACAATGGAAGTTGGGGGAGGTTCTTGAAAGTCATCGTCCGAAGCAACAACATGATTCACAGGAGATTCTGGAACTACATCATGAGCAACAAATTTAGGTAGAAGTTGATATGTTGCAATTTCCCTTGGTGATGACTTTATGTTGTGAAAAGTAATCTGCAAAACAATTCATGATTATCTATAAAATCTGTCTTTGTATATATTAGTAAGCTCTTACAATTAAAAATACATTTTGTAAATGACTTAGTTGGAAATTATACCTTCTTGTTCATAAACATTTTAGGCATAAGGGTTTCATAACGTGGATGTTCTTTGATGGTTTGCCAGTTTACCAGCCTGGGTATGCGATCACCAACCTTGATAGCAAATTTATTATCCACGTCTGAACAACACTTATACATCCAAACTTGCATAACATATGGCATAACATGGAGTCAGTAGAACTTTCCATCAGATGTAAGCTTTCATGATATAGTTTTTGCAAGATCGGCGCAAGTGTCCTCCCTCCAACAATAATCCATGTACCGGTCATTCTCAACCAAGTCAAAATGAAGTCTTGGTACTTGGGTTGAAAACATTTCCCCAACAAAACAAATTGATGAATTAAGTCCTTAAAATCCTAGAACAATGCTGCTTTGGGAGGTTCTTCCTCCAAAATACTTAACCATTAATCTGTTTGGCACCTCCGTGTCAAATACAAAGTCCTATGGAGAAGCAATACAACAATACAGTTGAGACCGGATACGATTGCAAATTCCCTAATTGAAGAGAACAATGTGTATGCATTAAACTGCATCTTGATAGCGTCACAAGAACTTCTTTTTCAATTCCCGCACCATATCATACCTAACATTTGTGATTGCACTCAAGAATCTGGTATGCAAGCGCATTGAATGAAACATGTATTAAGAAAACTTTTGTATTGTTCATCTGAGAGCTTCTTCTTTAATTTATAAAATATCTTCCTATTCCATGTAACAAGGTACATGTGGAGACCTCTTAGGTAGATCAATGACAATAAATGCTATTCTGTTAAACAAATGAAAAAAGCCTTATTTTTAGTACAAGTGTATACAAAACAAAAGATGCTTTATAGTACTAAAATATGTATGCATGTACCAATACATGACCATTGTATAATTATATGTGATGTATAATACATGAAACAATGAGGTTTGTATAATTAAATTAGATCTAAATGTATATGTTGAATTGTATATGTATGTTTGTATCCATATACATATATATACACATACACGCACACATACATATATATACTAGTATGACATGACATTTGTATAGTTATATGCAATTTATAATCTTGTAAAATATATATCAAGAAATATAGGCATTTTATATACAAATTTATGTAACAAAAATATAGTAGATATATGTTCATACGTATATCTACTACATATTGTACAAAGATATGCAATTATATGTATATTTGATTATACATATGAACATTACCTTTAATTTGTTCACAACCTTCTCCATGCCCCACCTCTTCCGGAGTGAGAATCCTTTGACCCCTTTTCCTTTGATTCTTTGTTACTAGACACACTGTCGTTCCCTTTTCTTTTTTTGCTACACTTGTATCGACTATCAAAATTTTAGAAGTATCAAGTAATGTCTTTTTCTGATTGAAAATTTTCCATGGAAATTTACTGATTAGCATGGTCAATTTATGCACTCTCCAAAGGAAGAGCACCAAGAAGCGGTCTACAGGATCCTAAGATATCTTAAAAGTTCTCTGTGGAATGGATTGTTTTCTAGAAGAAGTCAACATAGGGCATTGAAAGCTTTATAGATGCAGACTGGGCAGGTTCTACTACTTACAGGAGGTCGATATCTGGATATTGTACATTTATTTGGGGAAATCTTGTGACCTGAAGGAGTAAAAAGTAGAATGTTGTAGCCCGCAGTAGTGCTGAAGATGAATACCGATCTATGACCCATGGGATTTGTGAAGTGATTTGGCTCAAGAAGATGATGGAAGAACTCGAAAAACCGTTTGGTTTACCAGTGAAGTTGTACTGTGACAATAAAACGGCCATAAGTATTGCTCACAATCCAGTTCAACATGATAGAAGATAACATGTTGAAGTGGATAGACACTTCATAAAAGAGAAGATTAAAGAAGGAAGTGTGTGCTTGCCTTTTGTCCCAACAAATCAGCAGATTGAAGATATTTTCACAAAAAGGCTTGCTTAAACCAAAATTTGAAATTCTTGTAAGCAAGTTAGGCATGACAGATATTTACATGCCAACTTGGAGGGGAGTGTTGATTTGTGAATATTAAGATTTGATTTTGTAGGATCTTAATTGATTTGATAAAATCAGATTTGATTTGCTATAGATAGTTTAGGTAATTAGATCAAATAAGATCATATCTTGATTCTCATATCTGCTAGAATCAAGCGATTTGATTCTGTGTTTTTGTGCTTTCTTGTACTATAAATTTATAGCTCTCAGACGAATAAAATGTACACTTTCGGTATCAATCTCACAGTAGCCAAGACAAGTGTATACTTAATGTGAGAAATATAATAGAAGAATATTATTGATTTTTTTGTATTTACATTATCATATTGAGATTGTATTTATAGACACTACATTAATCCTTTTCCAACTAGGATACCATTACACTATAATCCTTTTTCAACTAGG
This sequence comes from Capsicum baccatum var. pendulum, assembly GCA_030864225.1. Taxonomy (NCBI): domain Eukaryota; kingdom Viridiplantae; phylum Streptophyta; class Magnoliopsida; order Solanales; family Solanaceae; genus Capsicum; species Capsicum baccatum. The sequence goes on from CM061560.1 coordinate 169,560,215, forward strand.
ACATTACATTGCAATCCTTTTTCAAGTAGTATTTTATTTACTATTCATATTCCTACTCCAATTCTAACACTTCTCCTTAAGTTGGTGCATACACGTCAATATGTACCGAGCTTGTTACAAATGTAATTAATACGAGGATCAGTGAGGGACTTAGTGAAAATATCTGTAAGAAAGCTGGTAAGTGCTGTTGGGGACGTCTGGGTGATTACCGTTGCAAAGGAACAAACTAAAAAAGTAGTTGGAAAAGTAGCAAACATCGTCGAAACGTCGATCTAACGCTGGAAAATTGCTAGAAGTTGGTATAAAATATATGGGTTATCTCGAAATCAAGAAAATGAGTAGAGATCTTGAACAAGAAAGTCACCGAAAAACTGGCTTAAACATGCTCACGCGTGGCATAATTAGATTTAAAGGTTGAAAAGTGGTTAAAATATATGAAAAATTATATGGGTAGGGTCGGACTAACGACACGACCCTACTGAAAAAGAGAAATTATATGGGTAGGATCGGACTGACAACACGACCCTACTGGAAAATAAAAGTTATACGGGGAGGATCGGAATGACGACCCGACCTTATTGGAAAATAGAAATTATATGGGTAGGATCGGAATGATGGCATGACATTACGGGAAAAGAGAAATTATATGGGTAGAGTCAGAATGACGGCATTGCTCTACTGGAAAATAAAAATTATATGGCTAGGGTCGGAATGACGGCACCACCTTACTAAAAAAGAGAAATTATATGGGTAGGGTCGGAATGATGACACGACCCTACGCAAATCTATAACCGGAAAGATGCACGGAACTACACAAACCAGATTTGAGAAGTCACCGAAAAGACATACAGTGCTATGCAACTCAGATATGAGAAAGTAGTCTGCAAAGATGCACAATACTACGCAAATTAAATATGAGAAGTAGTTCAAAGAGATGCACGGTGCTACGCAAATCAGAGATGAGAAAGTAATCCCCAAAAAGATGCGCGATGCACAAATCAGATATGAGAAAATAGTTACCGGAAAGAAGCACAGTGCCCCAGTCTTTTGCTAACATAATCATTGGCCAAATGTGCGACATATATGGGTTATACATAATAAAGGATAAAATCAGCTCCTATTTTTTAAATTTCAAATTTAGTAGTTCCTTCTCTTTAGACTTTGTTGTATATAGATAAGTATTATCCTTTTCTTAGTTTATCTCTTTGTTGTATTGTATTTATATATACTCAATCTACAATCAATGAGAATTCATCGTTCCTTTTATTCCATTAATAGTTTTATACTTCATATGATATCCAGAGCCAATTAACTCTCACGAGTATAGTTCTTTTGATAAGCCCTCCCACTCTTCCCATCAAAATGGCCACAAACGTAACTGTAGCCAATTCAGATGCCAACACCACAATTGTCCAGTTCAATTCTGTCACCCAGTTACCAATCAAACTAACCGGAAGCCATAATTTTTCCCTTTGGAAAGCACAAGTGTCCATGCTTATGTGTGGTCACAACATTTATGGCCATCTCGACGGTTCTCGCCCTGCCCCTACTCGCACAGTGGCTCAAAATAATCAGGAAGTCGAACATCCTGAATTTGTTTCATGGTATCACCAAGATCAGCTTATTCAAAACGCCATCTTGGCCTCAGTTGATCTTACACTTGCTGCTATAGTTGCCGCTGCATCCACCGCTAAGGCTGCTTGGGATGCTTTGCACACTGCATATGCCAACAAATCGCAAACAAGAATCTTTAGTTTGCGTGATCGTCTGGCTAGTCTCTCGAAAGAAGCCCTTCCCGTCGTTGATTATCTCCACCAAGCCCTTCTTGATTTCCAAGTCCATTACTAAAAGCTTATGTTGGGTCGAAAGATTCTCGCTAGGTACGACTTTACAACCTTTACATAATGCTCTATCACCCTTTCTAAGGAGCAAAAAGTCTATCGAAGTCTTGACCATCGAATTACGGAAGGTAATACGATGCTCCTCCTTCTTTGAGAAGCTCGAATTTGCTACCACCAACCCAAAGGCCCAAGAAAAATCCAAAAGTGAGCTCCTCCATTCCTTTCCCTGAAATCGAAACCTCCATGCGCATCATCATAGCCTCTAGAAAAAGACTCGATATGCCCATTGAGTTCACCTCCTAGGAAAAGCTTCTCAGTGCTCGGGACGCCTCTAACCACCTCATCCAAAACCTCCCAGAAACTCTTCTTCTCCTCCTCGTCCAAGCCCGCTTGTGGAGCGTAGGCACTAATAACGATCAACGTAGACCGCCCACTGTCCAACTTAAGCGACATCAACCTATCGTTAACCCGCTTGACCTCCACCACCTGCTTCTTGGTTCTCCAAGTGACTTAATTTCCTCCCACAAATGTGCAACCGGTTGTAGATCTCCTATCATCTAAAAATCTAGCCCAATCAGCATCTGTAAAAGCTTTTATTTTGAGGTGACCATGTTCGGCATAAAGACCTTTTCTAGGAGCAGATCTCAAATATCACGGAATGCAAAAGACGACCTGCATATGGGACTCACGAGGATCATGCATGAACCGACTTACCACGCTAACTGCATATGCTATGTCAGGTCTTGTGTGTAAAAGATAAATGGGCCTTCCAACCAATCTCTGGTACTTTTGTCTATCAACCGACTCTCCGGTTTCTGCTTACAGCTTGTGGTTTCTCTTAATTGGTAATCCTGCTGGTTTACAACCCAACATATCCGTTTCTTCTAGGAGATCTAGAATATATTTCCTCTGAGAAATAAAGATTCCTTTTCCTGATCTAGCCACTTCAATTCCCCAAAAATATTGTAGTTTCCCTAGATCCTTGATATCAAACTCCTGAGCCAAGAGCTTCTTTAGTCGAGTCATCTCTTCTTCGTCTCACCTGTCAACACTATGTCATCAGCATAAACTATTAGATGAGTGATCTTACCCTTGTGATGTCTTACAAAGAGAGTGTGATCAACATTGTTTTGTTGATAACCAAAAGATAACATAGCTTTGCTGAATCTATCGAACACTCTGAAAGACTTTATTAGCCCATATAAAGCTTTATTCAACCTACAGACCTTTCCTTGAGTTTTTCCATCATCAAATCCAGAGGAATCTCCATATACTTTTCTTCTTGATACAAGATCAAGCATACAACAAGAAGCAACAACAATAGTGAATCGAAGATGGCCACACACACTTCACTATATCAACATCCCAGCCACAATATTACAAGATTACAAGATAGATAACAACTTGACACAAGATATTCTAGAATCTAAGAACCCTAGCAACATGAAAGGACCCTAAGACTAAAGAATGTCCACACCAAGTTCTTACTTAGATCAAGAGGAACTCATGAACCTCAAGACCTAGAGTTTCTAGCCAAGAGACAACACAAGTGTCACTACACTTTGTTGTCAAGTTTTGGGTTCCCACAAGAACAAGAGAGAGAAGTTCTCAAAATATTACAAGACTTGTGGTGTAAGAATATCAATAATGAACTAAGTCTAGAAATGACCCTAATATTACCTATTTGTATTACACCATAAAAGGAAAGGAAAATGACCATTCTATCCTTGGCCTAGGGGTGGCTTTAGAGTGTAAGTTTATTACACTTCAAAGCCCCTCTTCACACTTCAAAACATTTAATCCTTGTGTTGGATCAATTACACACTCACACACGATCAATTGCATGAACATGGCAAGGAGTTTTTGTAACTCCCGAGCTTGGCTACGTGTGAATGGCCTTGAACTCGTTGGACAACTTGGTATACTTGTATCATCCTCTCCATCTTGAGAGGAATTTGACCTCAAATTCGGCATTTGGTCATCCTCAACCGCATCCACTAGAGAGAGATCACACACGTTGAAACTGTTGTGCACTTGATATTCCGAAGGAAGGTCGATCTTGAAGGCGTTGTCATTGATTCTTTCAAGTCCTTGGAATGGACCATCACCCCTTGACAGCAATTTGGTCTTTCTTTGGGATGGAAACCGATCCTTCCTAAGGTGCACCCCCACCCAATCTCCCGGTTCAAGAATGAGCTTCTTTCTCCCTTTGTTGGCTCTCCTTGCAATCTCTTGGTTTTTCTTTTCAAGCCGTAGCCTCGCCTTTTCATGTAACCTCCTAATAGCTTCGGCCCGCTTGCTCCCAAAGTGGGGATCCTCAGGATACAACTCCTTTAAGCTCTCAAAACCCATTAACTTCGAAGTCAAAGTAGACACAAGAACATGTTTTCTAGACAAAGCATCAGCTATTACATTATCCTTGCCTTTTTTGTATTGAATTACACAAGAGAATGTTTCAAGAAACTCAATCCATTTGGCATGCCGTTTGTTAAATTTTTCCTTGGGCCATAGGTAGTGTTGCCAATTGCTCAATGCTCTAATCAAGGAATACAACTCTAAATCATACGTGGAGTAGTTTAGAGTAGCACCTTTGAGATTTTAACTAAAATAAGCAATAGGCTTCAATTCTTGTATCAAAACCGCACCTATGCCTACCTTACTAACATCACACTCCATTTCAAACATGTTGTCAAAATTAGGCAATTGCAACAATGGTGCCGAGATGAGCATAGCTTTCAAGGACTCGAAGGCCTTAGCTTGCTCTTCACCCCACTTGAAGGGTTGGTCTTTCCGTATTATCTCGGTCAAGGGGGTGGCAATGGTACTAAATCCCTTGACAAACCTCCTATAAAACTTGCCAACCCGTGGAAACTTCTCACTTCACCAACGGTTTGAGGGGTTGGCCAATTTTTTATAGCGGTTATCTTGGATTCATCCACTTCGACCTCTCTTGAGCTCACCACAAATCCAAGAAATACAACTTCATTTAACACCAAAAGAACACTTTTCCAGATTAGCATATAACTTCTCCTTTCGGAGGACATCAAACACACATTGTAAATGCTTTACATGCTCATCTAAGGACTTGCTATAAACCAAGACGTCATCAAAGTAAACAACAACAAACTTTTCGATAAACGGCTTCATCACATGATTCATTAGCTGCATGAAAGTGCTTGGAGCATTGGTGAGGCCAAATGACATAACCATCCATTCATAGATACCGAACTTGATCTTGAAGGCGGTTTTCCACTCGGCACCGGGTTGCATTCTTATTTGATGGTACCCGCTCCTTAAATCAATCTTGGTAAATAGACACGAACCATTCAATTCATCAAGCATATCATCTAACCTAGGAATAGGATGATGTTTTACTGTAATCTTGTTGATGGCTCGGTAATCCACATGCATACGCCAAGTTCCGTCCTTCTTAGGCACTAGTAGCACCGGAATCGCTCATGGACTCATGCTTTCCTTGATGTATCCCTTGTTGAGAAGCTCCTCAACTTGGCGTTGTAATTCCTTGGTGTCCGTAGGATTGCTAAGTCGGCTTGTTGGGCAATTGGGATCCCGACACAAAGTTGATTTGGTGCTCAATGCTCCTAAGTAGGGGCAACCCTTGCGGGAGCTCTTTTGGAAACACATCCTCATGATCCTGCAGGACACGAGAAATAGAAACATTAGAAGCGTTAGTGTTAAAACAATGGGCCAAAAGAAGCATAGGGATGTTCTCATCATGATCCACAAATAACTCTTTCCTTCTAGCCAACATCACCATGTTTCCCTTCTCTTTGGAGGTTAAGGCCCCTTCGAATTCCCTCACTGCCCCACTCTTGGGTTCCCCTCCCTTTTTTTCACTCTCGGCCTTCTTGCCTTTTTCTTTCAATTCCCGTGCAAGTCATTCACTTGTGAAGGCAAAAGAGGATGAAGAGTGACCTTTCGGCCATCCTTCTCAAGTATATATCAATTGGACCTTCCATCATGTTTGGTAGACCTATGGTATTGCCAAGGCCTAGCTAATAACAAGTGACACTCTTGCATTGGTATCACGTCACAAAGCACCTCGTCTTGGTAGTTTCCCACCTTGAATAGTATCACACATTGCTTGTGACCTTGAACTCGTTGGACAGCTTGGTACACCTATATCACTTCTTCCAAGTCATTGTGTAAGAATGTGGTATTGATGTTTTTGTCGGGAAATAATATTCCATACACAAGAATTAATAGGATTAATAGGACTGATAATGATTAATATTTTCTAAATTATTTTGCTCGTAGAATAAAACTTCCCTGAGTGGGTTAGGACTCTTGTTAATTCAGTTTTATAGGGCTTTTTCTATTTCTAGCTTGTTAAGACTCTTTGCTACTGTAAATCTCTATTTAAGAGAGTTGAGGTTTTTAATAAAACAAGTTGGATTTTGTCAAAAGTGTCTGGACTTTCTCAAACAAGTTCCCAGGTGTGCAATTCCCTGAATGAACTGCAAATTCAACAATCATAGGCAAGTCACGAAACAAAAATAAGGGCTTAGACCATAACGTTAGGTCTGACTTCCAAGTTAGTCGTCTAGCAACTCGATCCAGAAGTAGGGGCAATAACAATTTGGTATCAGAGCTTGTCACCATGGATGAGAGTACTGTAGAAACAAGGCTACAAAGTCTGTACTGGAAGCCCAAACTCAGACCGAAGCAAAAGTAGCAGCTTCGGAAGCAAGGATAGACGCCAAATTCCGCAACTATTGCAACAAATAGAAACCTTAATCCACACCACATCACGTGCAAAGGGAGTTGAAGTTGGAGACAATAGTGCTGCTGCTTCTGTCCAACGAACCAGTAACACAAGCGAACAACTGGATGTGCATCTAGGAGGAAGAAACAACAAACACCTTGGGATTGATGACAACAATGGAAGAAGAGGTATAGTTCCCAGATACACTAAATTAGATTTTCCTATTTATGATGGACGTGAAGATCCTTTTATTTGGCTTCATCGTTGTGAGAAAATTTTCTCTAACCAGCATACCACCAACCAAGAAAAAGTAGGCATTGCTGCTTTTCACATGGTAGGGGAGGCGCAATTGTGGGTTTATCAACTAGAACTGGAGGAACCAAATTTAACATGGGGTGTCTTCAAAGAATATTGTACTCTTCGTTTTGGCCCACCAACGAAAAGCAATCCATTAGGGGGATTGATCAACTTGAAACAAACTGGTTCTGTTGAAGATTATCAGAGAGACTTCCAACGGATGTTGGCTTTTGCATTATCTGTACGTTTAGACCAACAAGTAGATATGTTTACAACAGGTTTAGTTGATTTGATTCGTCTCGATGTTGAATTACAGAACCCATTTAACCTAGTACAAGCAATGAGTTTGGCGAACATTTGAGAAGAAGATACAAATTTCTTCTAGCACACAAAGGGGCTATAATTCAACCTCAAAGGGCTGCCATTGCAGCAGTAACTCCGGGGGCTAAGGTAACTGCTACTAATCCTTTTGTGAAAAGGTTGAATTGTGCCAAGATGGCGCCGCCCAACGAGCAAAGGGGTTGTGCTACAACTGTGATGATCCTTATGTTCAAGGCCATCAGTGCAAAAAGTTATTTTGGCTGGAAATAAAGGATACAAAATTTGATGATGTAATAAGGAGAGCATTCCATCTCACTCCATGCACAACATGCAGATAATATGCAGCTGCAAGCTGCAATTGATTAGAAGTTGGAATCTAAAGATGTACCGACGAATAGTGGAGAGCTTGCCATCTCACTCCATGCTATCACAGGCAAACGACATGCCGATACTATGCAGTTGTTGGAATCAGAAGATGTACCAACAAATAGTGGAGAACCTACCATCTCACTCCATGCTATCACAAGCAAACAACATGCCGATACTATGCAGTTGCAGGTTGTAATTGATAAGAAGTTGTTGCTTAGCTTAGTCGATTCAGGCAGTACACATAATTTTATTAGCTGTACGACTGTCCAACATTTAGACTTGCCTATCCAACGTCGAAGAAATCTTTATGTATCAGGCGAATGGAGAGAAAATTTCCAGTTTGGGCATTTGCATAGTAGTATAATTTTCTGTAGCTAACCATTCCTTCAATGTTGATTTATGTGATTCCTTTGGATGCTTTTCATATTTTCCTAGGTATCAAGTGGTTGCAAACCCTCTACCCTATTCTGTGGGATTTTGCGTTATTAACCATGAGCTTTCAAGTAAAAGGGAAGCAGTTCATTCTAGATGGAGAACAACAATTATTTCAGCCACACCTACATCTTTTGTAGGATTCTATGCAAGGTGAGCTCGAGAAAGTATTAGCCGAATTTGATAAGCTATTCGAAGAACTTGTAGGTCTGCATCCTATGCGTTCTTGTGATCATCGCATATGTTTACTACCGGGAACTGATCCTGTGGTATTTCGGCCCTATCGATACCCTCATTTTTAGAAAGATGAGATTGAGAAACAGTGTGATCAAATGCTCTAGCAAGGTATTATTCGACCCAGTCGTTCCCCATTCTCATCACCTGTAATGTTGGTCTGGAAACATGATGAAACATGACGCTTTTGCGTGGATTATAGGGAGCTAAATGCCAAAACAGTTAAGGACAAATTCCCTATTCCAGTGGTGGAGGAATTACGTGAAGAATTGCATGGCACACAATTTTTCACCAAGCTTGATCTTCACTTGGGTTATTATCAAGTTCGCATGGACTTCACAGATGTTGAGAAGATGCTTTCAGAACACGTCATGGTCATTTTGAGTTCCTTGTCATGCCATTCGGGTTGACTAATGCTCCTTCTACCTTTCAAGCATTGATGAATGAGATATTCCGAAGGTACATATGTCAATTTGTACTTATATTTTTTTATGACATCTTTGTGTATAGCAAGACTTGGAAGGATCATCTGGTACACATTCAATTCTTCTTTGAGTTGCTGCAAGCTCATCAGCTCTATTTTAAAAAATCCAAATGTTCCTTTGGCGAAAATCAAGTAGCTTGTTTGGGCCACACAGTCTTCAACATAGGTGTGTCAGCTGATGCTAACAAAATTGAGGTCGTAATGGACTGGCCTCAACCACAATCTACAACAACGTTGCGGGGATTCTTAGGCTTGATAGGATGTTATCGTAAGTTTATCAAAAATTACGGTTTAATTGCTGCCCCTTTAACAAGTATGCTTAAGCGACATGCTTTTAAGTGGAATGATGATGCACTTGCTTCTTTCGAAACTCTTAAAAAGGCATTAGTTGCTGCCCTGGTGTTACAGTTACCAAACTTTGAAGAAGAATTGTTGTTGAGTGTGATGCGTCGGGTGTTGGAATAGGAGCAATCCTTCAACAAGAAGGACACCCCCATTGCTTTTTTTAGTCGTAAGCTAGCTGGCCAACACTTGAAACTTCCAGCTTATGAACATGAATTGATATGCTTGACAAAGCCAGTTCAACGTTGGAGGCCTTATCTCTTGGGTCGAGCCTTTCTAATTCGAACAAATCATTATAACCTTAAATACCTGCTAGATCAACGTGTTACTACTTCTTCTCAACAACATTGGCGTAGAAAGCTGATGGGGTTTGATTTTCGGGTGGAATACAAGGCTGGAGATTGAAACCGCAGCAGATGCATTATCACGGCGAGAAGAGGTTGGAGATATGTTATTTTCTATTTCTCATCCAGAAGTTTTGATATTCGAGGAAGTCCGGGAAGAGGTCAAGCAGTCACCAAGTCACCAATTCTTCAGGAACTTCGAGCTAAAATTGAACGGGGAGAGATGGATGACGATTGGGTGTTTTGAGATGGGTTGTTGTTCTTCAAAGATAGGGTCTATCTCTTGCCAAACTCACCATTGGTAAACTCTTTCTTGTCCGGGATTCATGATAGCACCCATGAAGGCGTTCAGAAGGACGTGTTGTTCCCACCCCTTGCCCCGTGCTCAGATCGCGTTTGAGTCGTGGTAATTGGGAAATTTTGGTGCAGTGGTGCGGCCTATCCGTCGAGGACTCCACTCGGAGATGGTGCATCATTTCAAATTTGCCTTTCCAAACTCGGGAAGGGGATAATGTTATTGATGCTTTTGTAGGGAAACAATATTCTAGACGCAAGAATTAATAGGATTAATAGGACTGATAATGATTAATATTTTCTGAATTATTTTGCTAGTAGAATAGAACTTCCCTGAGTGGATTAGGACTCTTGTTAATTCAGTTTTATAGGGCTTTTTCTATTTCTAGTTTGTTAGGACTCTTTGCTACTGTAAACCTCTATTTAAGAGAGTTGAGGTTATTAATAAAACAAGTTGGATTTTGTCAAGAGAGTCGGGACTTTCTCAAACAAGTTCCCAGGTGTGCAGTTCCCTAGTTCCCTGAATAAATTTCAAAATTCAGCAATCATAGGCAAGTCACGAAACAAAAACAAGGGCTTAGACCATAACGTTAGGTCGGACTTCCAGGTTAGTCGTCCAGCGACTCGATCCAGAACTAGAGGTCATAACAGAATGCATCTTTTACATCAAACTGTTGCAATTCCCAATCAAGGTTGGCTGCACAAGATAACAAGATTCTGATTGCGTTCATCTTTGCAACTGTGGCAGATGTATCTTGATAGTCATCTCCATACATTTGAGTGAATCCCTTAGCTACCAATCAGGCCTTGAACCTCTCAATCGAACCATTTGCTTTATGTTTCACAGTGAACACCCACTTGCAGCCGACCAATTTCTTGTCTGGTGGAGGAACGACTAATTCCCAAGTGTTTTTGCTAGAGCCTTCATTTCTTCAAGCATAGCTTCTTTTCACTTGGGATCTTTGAAAGCTTCCTTCCAATCTTGTGGAATAGACACAGAGGAAATGGACAAGGCAAAAGCTCTATAGGAGGGGACAAGGAATAATAGGAAACAAAGTTAGAAATAGGATGTTTGGTACAAGATTTGACCCTTTTTCTTTGATCAATAGGTATATCTAAATCATCAGTAGAATCAAAGATTGGAGATGATTCACCAGAAGAAAAAAGGATTGACGGAGTAGGCTGCATGATGGCTTCTTCGATCTTGTTTCTCCTTGAATATCTCATCAAATCAGGTTTATCCAATGTCCAGTAGTAGTCTCCCCCTGAACAACACATCTAATAGTTTCCTCCAGAGAATTCTCTTTGATGGAACTCTCACTTGGAGTAAGGCCATCAACAAATCCAGAACTAGATATCACCTCTTCTCTTTCATTACTCTCCCCTGAAGAGGTGATTGAGTTCCATTAACGTAAGGTTCAGACTCTCTAAATCTAACATCCATACTGACAAAATACTTCCTTGTTGGAGGATAGTAACACCGATAACCTTTCTGTGTTGGAGAATACCCAACAAAGACACATTTAAGGGCCATCAGATCTAGTTTCCCTACATTCCTAGTGTGAACAAAACAGACACATCCGAACACCTTAGGAGGAACAATATAGGCATTATTCCCTTGTAAAATCTCTAAAGGACTCTTTAAATTGAGTGCTTTTAGAGGCATTCTATCGATAAGTCAAGCAGCTTCTAGAATTGCATCACCACAGTAAGGTTTTGGGAGATTCATAATGAACATAAGAGATCTAGCAACTTCTAAGAAATGTCTATTTTTCCGTTCAGTCACTCCATTTTGTGCACTAGTGTAAGGACAACTAGTTCGGTGGATGATCCATATCTTGCCATCAAACTGAGTGCAAACCATCTTATGAAAAGATTGAAAGCAAGAAAATACATCACTTTTTGTGCTTATCACATACAGCCAAGTCATCCTAGTGCAATCATCAATAAAAGTGACAAACCATCAATAGTGCAGGAGAGAGGAATCTCTTATCTCCTAAAAGGCACGAGCTCTGATACCATGAAGACTTTTAGAAGAGAGATTTTATTAACTCTCAAGTATATCTATGCTACCAATTACAGAGGTATTTATACACCAAGCTGAAGCCTAACTATGAAATATACATTTAAGGAAACAGAAAATAAATCTCTATAGTGCTGGAAACTAGATCAAATTAGAATCTGCCTAATTAGAGATTTGATCATATCAGAATCATATCAAAATGAGATCAGAATCAGATTTGAATCTGAATAAATTTGAACAAAATCAGATTTATCAACAAAGGCATATAAAGGTCTGTAGTATCATAACTTGTTTTTCTCAGCTTAAATGTTCATTGTTTTTTTCTTAAATGATTAAGTATATTCATTGGTATCCAGACTACACTTGTGGGAGTATACTGGATATTGTTTGTTGTATATCCATTGGTTTGTTACTCCTGCTTTATTCAAATACATATTTTATGGCTTTCGTCTGTCTGTTTCCCTGTTCACTGTTAATAATTTTTAGTTCAAAACATAATAGAAGTCTAAAATGATATTTCTTCTTTGACATTTCCCAAGAATATTTTGTGCTGTTACCACTGAATTTTTCTCTGTATCAAGGAATATGGGTGGCTGCTTATGTTATGAATGAGGTTCGCGAGGATATTTCATGGCTAGAAATCGCATCCAGATTTTTGTTATTAGTTATGGTACAATTTCCTGATCTTGTGCTACTTTGTTGATGTGTGGGTATCAGAATATTTTTGTTGATTGCCTACAGTTTTTCTCTTGTTATTCACCAGACAAGTGTCCTTGTGCTGGCATTCTTCTCCTTCTCAATTTCTCAACCTCTTGTCTCACTTATGAGCTTGAGAAAGAAGGATGAGAAGGAATACAAGACAATGAGTCAGGCATTAGGCATATCTGATAGCGGGATCCTATTACAGAGGGAATCATCAAGCATTCTTGATCCCAATGAACCGTTGGATAAGCTCCTGCTAAACCGAAGGTTCCGTCAGTCCTTCATGGAATTCGCAGACAGGTATTCTTTCTCCTTTTGCGAAAATATCATCATATCTTTATGCTGTGTGCATGGATCAGCTTATCATATTGCAGAGAGAAGATGGTCCTGTCTTACTTCCTTGATTTAACATAATTGAATATTAAAATAAATAAAATGTATTTGACATTCTTGAAACAAATAAAAGGAAATGACAGACGAAATCAGACCACCTTTTCTAGAGATACTCTGACAGACAGGTAATCAACCCTATGACTGCTGAAATTGACTTTACAGTAATGGAATGACCTTTTTTTTTATTTGGTTCACATCGTAGTTGTCTGGCTGGAGAGAGTGTGCATTTCCTTGATGAAGTGCAACATTTTGATAAAATTCCTGTTCAGGATTCAGTTAGGAGGATTTACATGGCACGCCACATAATAGAGAAGTATATAGCTGCAGGTAAGGCCAATTCTTATATGAAGCAAATTTTGATGGTCATATTAAACTTGATTGATTACACACTTCGATTTTCTACTTTATCCTCTCTCTGGAAAGCGCATGCTTGTGCTTTAATTGTGATGGTTTGCTGACCTGCATTTTCTCATTAAACACCCGTAGGAGCACCAATGGAAGTCAACATTTCTCACCGGATCCGGCAGGAAATTTTGAGTACTACTGATCTCTCCCACACCGATCTCTTCAAAAATGCTTTAGGTGAACTGATGCAGCTAATGAAACTGGTTGGTCTTTCATCTCTAAACCATCACTTGCTATAGGGCAATGGTATTTTGCATTTGCTTAGTTGTCCTCTTTCTGTCTGTCGTTCCCTGTCTTACTCTCATCATCTCTTGTACTATTGTTCAATCGTTCTTGTGGGCATACAAAGAATTTAGCAAAAGATTACTGGTCATCAATGTACTTCATGAAGCTGGAAGAGGATATCCGCATGGGAGCAGTTGATCCAGAGATGGAACATGCTAGTGGTTGGAATTTTTCCCCAAGATTGAGTTCCGTCCATTGCAGTGATGACCCTTTCCAGCATGAACATAGCCCCAGAAATTCTGGATGTCACAATCATGATTCAGAATTGCAATGACAAAACATGTGAGTGGGGTCATGACTTCCCAACTTGATGAGTTGCATATATTTGGCAGTGAACAGGAAGGCCCTAAAGAATCCAGCATATCCTAATGGATTGAGCCAAAGAGACGTGATATTCATCTTCACATGATGGGAGCTCCAGCTGCCTCATTTCACATGATGGGAGCTCCAGCTGCCTCATTCTCCTGTTCCTAAATGATAGGAGTCTTCAAGACCAAATTTGCTGTGTGGAGTTGCCTTCTGTTTGGACCTTAAGGAGTAACGACAAGATCATGGCATGTCAAAGTACTGCGCGTTGGCTGTCATGGAAGTGGGCTTCTTGTATTAAATAGAGGAAACTTTGTTGTAACTTGTGGGTGCCAATTTATGCTGGCTGGTAGATTCAACAATGAATGAGGACATAAACTTGTGGTTATTTAGCGTACTTTTGTATCTAATTGGAACATCCGTGGTGTAGCTACTAGACTTGTAATATAACTCAACACGTGAAAAACTTTGATATCCATTGTTGTCTTAAGTTGTGTAAGTTTGTCAAGTTTGTCCATGATAGCAGTATCCAGATAAACCTAATGGAAATGAACTATAAGCAGGGGTCTTCTATAAGGTACGAGTAACTGCAGTTTTTTTTCTATTTCCTTTTTTTACAATCAGAGAACTTTGAAGGCTAATATATATGAATTTCAACATACAATTCAGCTTACGCGAAATTTTAAGGAAATTATTCTTTTTTGTTTTATATACTAGTCTCTACACACGTGTCATGCAATACCCATATCAATGAAAACACTCTTTTTAAAACAACATAAGTATCATTTAAAACATATTGGCATGAGTTATAAAATTAAAATTACAAATTTTTGAAAATGATAAAATTAATGCTATTTAGGACTTTGATCCACTCTAGTGGCTGTCCATTTAGATTGATCTTGGACTTGTACTTGCTTCATATCTTAGTGTATTATTTCTATCTTGCTTCAATTTTCTCTGTTTCGAGGAAGTTCCATACCAAATTGAGAAATTTACGTGGAGAAGCAAATTAACATTCTAAATTTTGTTAAAGGGAAAAGGGCCAAAGTGTATCTTGAATTATTTAAAATGAGGGTTTTATCATATGTTATTGGCTTAGAAATGTCCTCGTCATTACCTTTTTATCTGAAAAATATCTTCCAACTAGCAAAATAGCTCAGCTTCTTAGTAACAGTTGCTCCAAAATAAAAATAAAAAAAATCCAATTTTGTCCATGAATTATTCAAATATATGTAACAATTTTGCCCTCCATTTAAAGCTTGGGACAAGTGCTCTTTAATTGTAAAGACCTGAGCAAAAACTTATATTGGAGATTATGGGATTAATTTGGCTATTTAAATGATTATGTTCTATATGAAGTTAATTATCTACATTAATTTTCAACTAAATATTTATTCTACTGTTTTCTTTCATAACTATTTTACCGGCAGCCCTCGATTGAAAGTTGAGTGAACATGTCTTAGAGGTTCATTAGTCTGGAATACCATTTGTTAGGGTAACATAGTTCGTTTGCGTGTGCGAAATTCCGAATGAATTTTGAGTTTGTGGACTTAGCAAAAATTGCTAGTGGCAGCCGCTTAAGTAGCTTGGAGACCGCTTAAGCAGTAGCCACTTTAGTGGCTAAGCACCGCTTAAGCAGAGGCTAGGCAGCTTAGCGGTGATCGTTTAAGTGACCCTTTGTCTCTTAAGCGGTGACCGCTTACACGGTCATTTGTCCGTTTAAGCAACCAACGTTGTATAGTATATATATGTTTCTCCTTCCTTTTCAGCTCATTTCTTCTTCGTATTTACACCATAGCTGATAGTTGAGAGCTCGAAATTTAGTGTAAAATTGCTAATTGAAGTTGGATTGGCTGGGGAACGTTAAAGTGAGCATTGTGTGATCATTTCCTCATAAGTTCCCGATTTAATTTAAGTTTAATTCTCTAAGTTGTTCTTCTTTTTATCGATTATTATCGGGACTTTTTGGAGTTGTTGTTAGTCTCATATTATGCTCAATTTTGGAGCAAGCGATCCTTGAGTTCCGTTGGCGGGCTATACTATTTGATTTTTAGCCTGATTTTTGACCTGGAGCGTACATTTGCAATATGGATATTGTTGTTCTCGTCTTGACGCTTGAATTATTATTTTGATAGCATGGCAATGGTCGAAGGCTTCTTGAAAAGGAAAAGTTTCGATATAGAGGAATTCTGAACTCTTTTAGTGTCATTTAGGTAGGATAAGCTTACCTTTCTTTAGACTTCACTCTGTTACGATATTGGTATGGTATTGTGCTAATCATTGGTGGATTGTTATGCATCGGATGGTTGTTTAGACAATTCTTGATTATTTTGGCTAGTAGAGGGCCTTAGGAGAGATTTAGCCTTAAAATCCCTTAAGATGGTACATGCTTCTCCCTTAGGACTTGATTTAGCTTACCCGGGCCCTTGGAATCGTATATATATATTCCTTAGTCTAGGTTCGGATAGCTGCTTGCCTTAGTTCGGATTTTGAGGACTCGTAGTTAGCTTTATCACTCCTTTTAAAGGTAAAGTACCAAAGGGTAGTGCCTCGTCTTGTAGTAAATAATTATGAAATGCCTAGGTGGGCTAGTTATCGAAATTAGAATGAGTTGCATACTGTATTTTTGTTGATAACTTGGTTGTAACACCCCAAAAGTTCCTAACACTCTATTTCAGACTTACACAGAAAATCAACCAGTTTCCTAGAAAATTCTTCATAGAATGACTCAGGCAGCGAGTTGTCGTCACCACCAATGACTCATTGAGTGAGCTATCTTGAGTATTAGCCAAAAAGTTTCGAAGATGAGAAAACACATCTAACCACCCCTATACTTGTCCACACAACTTATTTTAGACCTCTAAATTTAAGGGTAATTCTTTATCCCCCAAATCTCATTTCAAGTGAATTTAATTCCCCCTTAAAGCTGACGTGTCAAAGCAAGTGATACTACTTTCCTACTAGTGCGTGATGAGTGAAAAATATAACATAACTTTGATTGAAGCTGAAATTGTTGCTGGATATTTTTTTTGGTGAGCCCATCAATTTTTTTGATCTTATTTCTTATTTTTTTCATCCATAATTTAAAAAACAAACAAAGATGAAGGCTTTCTTCTTCTAAAAAAGCAAATCACTATTAATATCATTATAATCTCTCACCAACTTTTTTAATCTTCTTTGTCGAAAGAATAAATCTTTGGCAGCGTAAAGGGAAGAGGTGATGATATAGCAAATAAAAGGACATGAAATTTATGGAGAAGGAGATTGTAAGTGCAGATCTTTGGCAACAAATAAAAAGATATGAATAGACTGTGAAAAAATGGATCTTGGTAGAAAATAAAAAAGGAATAACATTCATTAAAATGTTTGATTTTTTGTTTATTAATGACAAATCACTAGCAAATATGAGATGACACCTACTAAAGAAAATTTCAATTTCGTCAAAGTTGAAATTTCGAAGCAATCCCATTTGATTTTTAGTCATTGATAACGCTCAACTTACACGTCAATTTAAGTGCAAGACGGCCGTCATTAATATGTTTACCTAACTTTTGAGTCGGGGTCGAATCCACGAGGACCAATGTAAGTGGCTATCAAATTAGCCTGGAACAATAGATACTTGCTAAATTCAAACCTAGAGTACAAGAAGATAAAAATGGGGGGTTTGGAAAATATCACAACTAATATTTCTTTTTTGGGGATTTTCAAGTATTAGTTCGGGGCTACGATTAATTAGAGTCTAATCAATTAAGAACGGATCTTGGGATTATGCTTTCCTAGGGGTAACTTATGCATGGACGTGTGATGACTTGATGCAAATTCTAAATGTTGGTGATGTGGTAGGTTAGGTTGGAAATCCTTGAGGCTAGTTTGTCAACAAAACCTCAAGGGTGTCACTCATTTACCCTTTCGAGTACCTAATGAGTGCTTTAATCAAAACCACCTAATACCTCAATTAGACACTCCTATTTCTAGGATGGTGCTCAAAGTATAGTCAACTTCATAATCACCTTTATGTCTAAGATAGTGAAAATTAGCAAACTAAACCCAATAATTATCTACTATTGCCTTGGTTCCCACATCTCTCTTTCAAGGATGGGCAGGGTTCCTAAAGTTCACTCAAACCCCTCTTTTAAGGATGGTTTGAGCTTTCAAGAGCTTGATATTTTCATCCATCAAACTCATTTGGGTATTTGGGGGTTTTCACCCACAAATCCCAACCAATTTACTCAAGCAATAATAGATCCCAATATCACAAACTAGTAAATCCACAAACAAATCACATCCCATACATATTTACACCCTAATCTAGCATAATTCCAAGAGGAAGAACTAGCTACACATAGAAATAATAAGCAAGATATATCCAATAACCTCCATTGATTAAATCTATGAAAGACTAAGTGAATGTTACTTCAAACTTTGAATATCCACAAATCTTCAAATGGAGTTAGCTAATCCTTCACTTGGAAGCTACTCCAATGTATTCTTCATCCAAAATTAATATAATAGTTTCTTCTCCAAGTATGAAGGCTAAGAGCTAGAACAATGTTCAATAATTGGAAAATGTAGAATGTATGATGGAATGATAGGGTTTGAGTCTTCTTTAGGTAAAATTTTGGGAACAACTATGTGCATTACATTTTTGTTCTTGTGCTGATTTTACGCTAGGCTGCGATCGCACCAATTTTGCTGCGATCACGCCTACCTCAACCACGGGCAATGCCATGCGATCGTGGTATCTTGACTGACCGCGATTATGATAATTGAGGCCATGTTCTGCTCCAAGTCTTTAGCTGCACTTCTTTGCTCCCTTTTATTTCCTTTTTAGCTCCAATCCACATCTTTCCATCTTATCATCTTGGTGCCTGCAAAACGTGAATATTAGTGCATTTAATCATAAATTATGTCTCACTTATTAATTCAAAGCATGGTAATATGCACAAATGTGGAGTATAATTGAGTGGTAGATTTACCACTCATCAACACCCCCAACTGAAAGCTTTGCTTGTCCTCAAGCAACACCACCTCTTAACATGAGACAATGTATATTTATGCCCAAAATAGATGACCCAATGATCACATTGACTTTAAGCTTAGTCACCACCACAAGTAGCTCTTTGCACATGGTCTAAGCTATTCTCACTTTACCCCTCCACATAAAAAACAATATGTAAGGATGCAAAATACTTCAAGGAAACAATGCAACAATAACCAATACTCGAGAAGTAACTCACTTTTTGACTATCACTAAGCTATACTCCTTTTGCCTTATTTTATTGGAAGGTGACAAAATCACCCACCTCAACTTGTTCACATGTATCCTCACAAGAAGAATAATTTTACGCACTAAGCTACCAAGTATGCGATAAGAAATTTTAAGTGCAAAACTCTCTCCCTTATAAGAACTCTCTATGCTAACAAGTGTTATACCATTGACTTGCCCTTATTTTCAATCGCCATTATAATGAAAGCAAATGGTTGGAGATTTCAAAGGTCTTATTGAGATTGTAATGTAGGTTTGGGTTAGGGTAAGATATCATTTAGGAACAAAATGGTTGCACCCTCCTTGAACATCTACATCACACTATTTGATCAATACTTTGACTATGGGCCACTTTTCTTTTTTTTCATTCTTTTGATTACACAAGTTCCTACTATTACTTCCTTGTTTCACCCATTTTCTTTCATTTTTTTTTCTTGCAAATTTCATGTAATTCTTTTCTTTGTTGGGTCTTTTTTTATTCATTTGTTTCAATGCTTAAGAACGTAGGCACTCACTAATACTTTATGGCCCAAAATTTCTTCCTTCAATCTTCACCACCCCCAACATAGGCTTTTAGCCTCAAGTTGCATTTCTTAGTTCAAGGAGCGTGTGGTTCAAAAGGGGGATAAAAGTTGAAAGGATCACGACTTGTAATGTGTTTGCCAAAGAAAGGTCCAAAGGCTTAAAATGGGTGGCTAGGGATAACCTTTATGCACGTGTAGGATTTTTAGGCTACAGTGGACTTCTAATATCACAAAGATGGCCTAAGATTACTTCTCCAACCAAATACAATCAAAATTAGCTTTGAAAGACTAATGGGGCAAGTTCTAGATGACATAAGTATGCATGAGATTTAGACAAATAAACTCACCACACATGGCGTGTGAACTCGCCAAAGAGGATCAATTGACTCTCCATTAGGGACAAAAATAGAGTATATATCAATATGTACAAGTAAAAAATTTTGGAGTCACAAAAAGATACAAAGTTTTGTTACAAGGTTGCTTACGTCTATGCCCTTGATTCTTTTTGAAAATTTTTTTGGACGGAGGGGGGGTTGTTTGCTTTGTATTTGCACCACACATAATTTACTAACTTATGGCAACAACCGAAGCCTTAGTCTCACTTTTTGGCTTACTATGGGCCAACCAATCATATGTACTCAGACTTCGCCAATGGTATGTGTGCAATCCCAAATTCACAATGCCACAGGTACTCATACTTCCTTTGTATTTGTGATCTTGATGCCCTGGGTACTCAGAATTCCCCTAAATCTATGTCTCAAAACCCACTCACGATACCTTTTCCTTAAGAATGTCATCACTCAATCTACATATAAAAAAACTCATCATGCATCACCATAATCAAAATACAACTAAGTAAAACAAAAATCTAAAAATCAAAGAAACATGACTAATCCATGAAAATGTGGGTACCATCAGAGTGCCCCAAAATCCTAATCTAGTATCCAAGTCAACATAAAGCATCCATAAATAAAAACATAAAATATCTAAGAATGTCTCAAAACCAATAGTATAAAATCCAAACATGAGGAAAACACTCCCAATCCATAGCTTGCAGTAACCTCACTGCATAAATATGTAATTAATAGAGAGGAGAAAAGATGTTCTCCCTGTGTTTACATCATATGATGCCATCCCTTGTAAACTCAGCATCATCATCACCAACACCAACATCAGACCACTAATTAGGGGCCTCATCATCACTCTCGACTCTGGGAGAAGGTAGCATGTCACAAGGTTTTAGGACCTTGTACAGGCCCTTGACCCCTTTCCACATTTTGCTGAAAATTTTATCTCTCTTCTTAATCTTCTCATGGGAGTCCCAAAAATCCCCGTGAGACTCTTCCAGTACTGAGTACTCCCTCCTAAGTCTAGCAACTATGGATTTCTATTTTTCCTTCTCCTTCTTATACTTCTCATAGTCCTCACGGGACAAATAAGAGTGATGCCTAATGATGACTCTCTGAGGAAAACCTAATACTAGCTCATTGATGGACCTGATATCAATACCAATGTCTTCTAGAGGCCCATTAGTAGATGGTCTACAAGATTGAGACTCCTCAGCTGTTGACTTGCCCAAGTCAATCTTTCTCTTCTTGTTGTGCCCAAGTAAACCCTCACCCCTGATTTTGAGTGGAGTGATGTAGGGGTTTGGTTTTACCCAAGTGTATGTGGGATACTCTTCCACCTCAGCCCTCCTACCCAACTCAATAATAAGAAAAGAAAAGGGAATAAGTGTACCAACCTGAATCTTCAAATGCCTTCACTCTTCAAGAACAATCTGGCCAACGTTTAAAGCAATACCAGACATAAGATATGCTACCATGCGAGCTCGCAAATCAGTGGAAGAATTCATATGCATATAAGGCAAAACTCTACTGTAGATGATGTTCAACCAGATTCTGGTTTCTACTGTGAAGTCGTGCATAGAGATCCCTTTTTTGGTAACAACCTAGGAGACCTCTTTGTTAGGGCATAATATGACATCCATCCAAGTGCCTGGCTTCCAACCTTTGGCTTGAAAGTCATCCATGTCTGCATCCGAAAGCACATAAACTTTATTCACTTGTTCTGCAACAAAACACACTTCCTTCTCCCTAATCATCATTATAGGTTTTGAGAGGAGACTACGCTGAGATTCGCATTAAAATCTCATACCCAGTGTTCATTAGCCTAGTAGGGGTGGGTCCGGGGTAAAGCATATCCACCTGGAAGCAACAATCCTATCAAAGAATCCTGGGTACTGCTCTGACACCTTGTCCATACACATGCCTCTCTTTAGAAGTAGTTTGGTCCTTGGGAGGTCACTGTAATACTGGCTGTGACATTCAGGAGCCATGAAATAGATGTGGTTGTAGTCTTCCATGTTGATTACTTGTAGGGAAAATAATCCATACCATCATTAGCAATTTCTTACCAAAACCACATTAGATTAATTAGCTTAACTCATGCGATAATTATTGTAATCAATTTTGGGGTGAGAAATGGATATGCAAAAATTTTGGACTCAGATGAAAGCTAGTCTCGGTTATGGAAATTGTAGGACTTTCACTGTGATAATAGTTCCCCGATTGTGGACCCTTGACCACAATTTTAGTTCCATAATTACAGAATCAATGACTACGATCGTAGTAACTGAGACCATTTTCGACAGCTTCTGCACATCACCAAAATACCAGATTTTAACCACAGAATAAGTTCCAATTTATCTATTCTCATTATGCTCATGAAACATAAACCCTCAATGCTAGATTTATTGCCCTTGAAACTCAAATAAACTAACATGGATTTCATTAGGGCAATTAATCAAACATATGGTGTACATTTGAATTCTATCATTATAGGCCCAAATTTGGGTACTCAAAACTTCCTTATTAATGTGTACACTGACTACTACAGTTAACCACCACAATAACCAAACACAAACATGGATTTAACATTGAAAACACTATTGTATGCCTTTTGTTAAACTATAATTCCAAGCCTAAAACAACGTCAAAATAAGGGAGTTTCGACCACTTATCGTGTTATATGATGAGGATGAATTAAAATGCACAATGTGGACACTGAACAAATGCTTCAGCCTTAGAGAATTTTGAGAGAATTTGAAAAAGAGGCATGAGGGAGAATAAACAGTCTGATGATCTTTTATACTACATTGGCCATGATCGTGGTCTGATGCCCATTATCGCGGACATGTGGCAACCACAATCGCAGTGATATCAGACTATGATCGCAGTAACAGAGACCAATTTTTAGGTCCTCTGCATTTCCTTACTCAGTCTAAACATGATAATTTCACACCTTTCCTTTTTCAATTTCAATCAATACTCCTCCTAGCACCAATATTTCATGGATTATGCAAGAACAAAAAATAAATTAAAGTCTACTCTATCATGCATAAATGAAAGAATATGTGCCACTATTATGGCATGGTGGGTTTTTTCCTATCTTTTGTGGCAAACTACCCCTCCAACTATCATTTGTATTTTCACTTAGAAGATTTAAATCTCCATCCCAACTTTTGCTTACTATGAGTTGAGCGGTAGAGGGACAGAAGATTCAAATTTTCCAAGGTGAATCTAGATAGAGGTGGGGACATAAAGATGAAGCTTCTATCTCACCACTTTAAAGACTTGAACCTTTTACCCAACTTCATATCAAATTTTTGATTTGGCTCCTTGGGTAAGGGTTGGAACATCAATAAGACATTAGTTGAATATCAGGAGTTGAGCTCGTTGGCCTTGGAGTGTGGGGTGCCCATGTGCTCATTAGGAACGTTAAACTCCAAAATATAGGTGTGGTACTCCTTCTTCCTAAAATCTATCATTTGCCCTGGTGGATAGATTTTCATCAAATACACCAAGCACAATGTTAAAAAAGGTTCAAATAAGGTCTGTCCCTTGATTGTGGAATTATATCTCTTTTGGTATTCTTACCTCGAGATGGGCTAAAGTCTTCGTAAGAGATTTTCTTGGCTTCTTCTTTTGACTTTATCACCATTTCATCACTTTTGGAATCTTCAACAATATGTTGTTCGATTGGTTGGGAAATCTCCAAGGATTCTTCGCTACCAAGCTCATCATTGATCATATATCTTGGTTTGCCTTCTTGATTCAACTCCTTTTGGGAATGGGCAAGGCAATGGTGTTTGAATGATTTGCTTCCTTGACCATTTCCTCTATCTTGGCGATCTTATCTTTACATGCCCCCATGGATTGATGTAGGTTTTGCACATTCTCCCTTGTTGTAGTTACTCGATCCAAAATAGTTTGAAGCATTTCTTCAAAACTATTAGACTTGGCTTGTTGTGCTTTCCTTATTGGATCATGATACCTGTCAAACTCATAAGAAGAACTGACAATTGGGTTAGCATAATAGGGGGAGGGGGCATTTGGAAAATCACTCCAATGTCCTCTCGACCACCACATAAAGAACAACCATACTCCCAATAGGTTCGAGATGATGATTCTATCTCTGTCTAAAGAGCATATCTATAATCTCTTGGAAAGTGGGTTCTATCATAATATGGACATGCATTATCAAGATAGGACTTCCAACTACCAAAATCATAGTAGTCCCGAGATGCCATAGAGAAAAGTAAATAAAAAAAAATTCTACCTAACACAAGAAACAAAAATAAAATCACAAACACTTATTTACAAGTTTGTATTTAAACAAGTAAGCTAAAATTCCAAACTAACTCAATAAACTAAATTGTTACCCAGAAACGGCGCCATTTTTGATAACGCTTAACTTACACGTCAATTTAAGTGCAAGACAGTCATTATCAATATATTTATCCAACTAAGAGTCGGGGTCGAATTCACGAGGAACATTTGAGTGACGATTGAGTAAATTTGAAATAAAAGTTGCTTTCTAGGGTCAAACCTATGGTACAAAATGGTTTAGAGGGTTTTCAATCTTATTGAATATAAAGGCAATTCTAGAGCTTCTAAGGGACTAATTCGAGACTAAGAATAATTAGAGTATAGTCAATTAAAATGGATCTTAGGACTATGCTTTCCTAGGGGAAATTTATGCATGGGAACATGATAATTCGATGCAAATTCTAATTATTGATGATGTGGTAGGGTATATCTAAACTCCTTGAGGCTAGTTCTTCAAAAAAATCTCAAAGATGTCATTGACTCTTTCGAGTACCTAACGAGTGTGTCAATTAAAGCCACCCAATACCTCAATATAGCACACCTATTTCTAGGATGGTATCCAAGGGATAGTCAACCTTATATTCACCCTTATGTCTAAGATAGTGAAAATTAGCAAACTAAGATAAATAATTATCTAATATTGCCTTGGTTCCCCTATCCCTCTTTCAAGGATGATAAGGGTTCAAAAGTTTACCCAAAACCCCCTTTCAAGGATGGTTTGAGCTTTTAGGAGTTTGGAATTTTCGCCCATCAAAACCATTTGGGTATTTGGGATTTTCACCCATAAACCCCAATAAATTTAGTCAACAATAGAAGAAAACATCACTAATAAACTAGCATATGCATATATGAATCACAGCCCACAAACAATTGTACCCTATTCTAACATAATCCCAAGAGGAAGAACTAGCTACACATAATTAAGTTGGGGGTATTGATGAGTGGTGAATTTACCACTTATTTATGCTCAACATTCATTCACATTACCATGTTTTGAATGAATAAAAGAGACCTATGTATGATTAAATGCACTAATATCCATATTTTGCAGGCATACTGATTATGAGATGGAAAGATGTGGACTTGAGCTAAAAAATATCAAAGAAAGAGAAAAGAAGTGCAACTGGAAGACCTGGAGTAGAAACAGGCCTCATTTACCATGGACATAGCCTGAGGGCCGTGACCGCAGCCAGTCAAGGCGGTCAACAACTGTGATCGTGTTAATCTATACGTGGCTTGGTAGCCGTGATTGCGGTAGCCACTATTGCAGCAAATCTTGTGCGATCACAGTCACATGGGATTTAGCTTAGGGTCAATTTTGTAATTTTCAGCAACCGACCCCAAATCCTTTAAAATCTTAAAAACCCTTTCCCATTTTGGGCATTCTAGAGACTAGCAATACTTTGAATTTAAAATTGAAACCCTAAATTAGGCAAGAATTGTAAAGTTGATTTGGATAATTTGATTTTGATATTTGTGAAGAATGAATGCCTTGAACAACCCATTTGGTATATGTTTCTCTCTTTTCTTCATGAGTAGCTAAATATTTTAGTCTTGGGATTATGTTGAACTAAGGTGAAAATTAGTCATGGGTTGTGATGTATTTGTGTACATGCTAGTTAGATGATAATGGGTTATAATATTGCTTAATTAATTAATTGGGGTTTGTGGGTGAAAATACCAAATACCCATATGGGTTTGTGAGTGAAAAATCCATGCTCTTGAAATACCAAACTCTATGCTCTTGAAATCCCAAACCATCCTTCAAAGAGGGGTTTAGGTAAACTATAGGAATCCTCGTCATCCTTAAAAAAAGGGATGTGGGAACCAAGGCGATAGTATACAATTATTGGGTTTAATCTACTATTTTTCACTATCTTAGACATAAGGGTGATTTTGTGGTTGATTTTACCTTGGGTATCATCCTAGAAATAGGGATACCCTAATTGACGTAGTGGGTGAATATGATGGTCACACTTTTTAGGTACTCGAAAAGGTCAACAATTGAAATATTTGAGGCTTTATTGAGAAATTAGCCTCAAGGGCCCTAGACCTAGCATACCATATTAGAAGTTTACTAGTACGTGCATCTAATCTCACACACCCACACCTAAGTTTCCCTTAGGTAGACATGATCCCAAAATCCTTTAAATATCAAAGTTAAATTAAAGTTCGTTTCTTAGTTTGTGAATTCAAAATACTAGTGATATACATTCACCCTTAACTAAGAAACCTTCCCACTTTTCAATTATGTTTTTTACTTTACTTACACTTCGGGTATTATCTTAATAGGACTTAATTACCCACAATCCTAGAACTCTATTTTTCACTCCTTGTGCATTCAACCTCAACATAATTTGGGATATTGACAACGGCCGTTCTCTACCACTTTAGATGGTATAGGTGAGCATTATCAAAATAGCGCCTTTGCTTGGGAACAATTTGCATATTGAGTTAGTTTGGACTTTTAGCCTACTTGCTTGGATTCAAACTTGTAAATATTTGTGTGTTATTTTCTTCTGTTTCTTGTGTTAGGTAGATTTTTACTTTTTTTCTTTTTGTTACCATGGCATCTTGGAATGAAAGTAAGTTCGGTGATTGGAAATCCTATCATGACAATCTATGTCCATATTATAATGGATACCACTTTTGGCAAGATTATAGATATTCTCCCCGGAGAGAGATATATGCACCATCTCGATATTATAAGGAGTATGGTTGTTCTCTATGTGGTGGTCAATATGGATATTAGAGTGATTGTCCAAATGCCCCTACCCCCATTATGCTAACCCGATTGCTAGTTCATCTAATGATTTTGATAGGTTTTGTGATCAAGAAAAGGAAGAATGAAGCACAAAAAATAGTGGTATTGAAGTATTGTTTTAACTTATCTTAGATCAGGTGGAATAAATGGGGGTAATATACATCACATGCATTAATCCATGTGGCCATGTAACAAGGAAATTAAAAGGATGGAAGAAATGGGTAATGAGGCCGACATCTCACAAACCATGAACGTATCCACTCTTAAAAAAAGGTTGATAAAGATAAGATGTAAAGCCGTATGGATTATGGTGAGCTTGACGTTGAAGAATCCTTGGTGATTTCCTAACCAACCAAACCTACTATAAGTGAAGATGCCAAAATTGAGGAAAGCGTACTAAAGTCAAAAGAAGAAATCAAGCAAATCCCTTATTGAAGACTCTAGTCCATTTTGGGATAAAGATGCTAATTTGAATGAAACTCCAAAAATAAGGGATATGCCTCATTCAAACCATTTTTCAACATTGTACTTAGAGGATGTGATGAAAGTCTATCTACCTAAGCAAATAGAGGATCATGGGGAGAAACAACACCACCCCTACGTTTTGGAGTTTGATATTCCAAAAGAGCATATGGGATCCCCACACTTGAAGGCCAAGGAGCACAACTTATGATGTTTAATTAGTGGCCTATTGATGTTCCTACCATTATCCAAGGAGATAAAACAAAAATTTGATATGAAATTAGGTAAAAGATTTAAGTGTTCAAAGTGGCGGGATTGAACATAATCACTGCGCCCCTACTTTTGCCCAAAGAGACTTGAAGATGGAATGATCAAAAGTTGGGCAAAAGATTCAAATCCTCTAAGTGGATACATAAATGATGTAATAATAGGCATCGTGCCGCAACATTAAACCAAGCACTTGATGGGAGGCAAACCATTTTTTATGTTTATATTATTTATTTTTGAATAAGTCACATAATTTTAATGCTTTGTAGGTGCTTTGGATAGAATGAAAGCCAAAAATAGGGAGAAACCAAGCTTAGAAGTGTACTAGCCATGTAGAAAAAATAGGGAAAAACATAGGAGCAAATGGACTTAGTTACTGGGATCGAGGACTGAGGGCCACGATCACACCAACCATGCAGCAATTGCACCACTATGCCATCTTTCAACATGGTTATCAATGTGGTTTCAGGGAGCCCTTTGACCCTTCTTATGCTTTTGTATTATGTAGTGAGGTCGCTATAAGTCTTTTTATTAGGGGTGTGTGTGGACCTTCCCTTGTGTGGGTACACGTTGGCTTGCAATACTTGAATTTAGTACACACGAAGCATGGAAATTTTATGAATTGATTGCTTTCAGTTTTAGTTGTCTATTTTTTTAATAATGATATTGGGCGAGCCTTTCCCTATGATGATGACTTTCTTAAGGGAAACTTGTCTTGATTGGGTCTAGATCCATTGATGCAGTGGAAGTCTAAGTACCCATAGCATCAAGGCTATAGATGCAAAGAAAGTCTGAGTACCTATGGTATTTGAATTTAGGATTGCATTCATACCATTGGCAAAGTCTGAGTAGCTATATGGTTGCCCATATGAAGCCAAAATGTGAGACCAAGACTTGGGTTGTTGTCGTGGTTAGAAAATTGTGCATGGTACAAATACAAAGAAAACACCCCCATCAATCCAAAATTTTTCAAAATTTAAGGGCATGGACATGAGCGACATTGTAATAATTCTTTTTCTCATCTTGTGACTCCAAAATTTTTCATATGAAAATGGTAGATACTTCATTTTTGTCTTTAGGGGGAGGGGCAATTGAGCCTCCTTGGCGAATTTGCATGCCATGTGTGGTGAGCTTATTTGTTTGATATCATGTATACTCGTACCATCTAGAACTTGCTCCGTTAGTCTCTTAAGGCTAATTTTGATTGTATTTGTTTGGGGGGATGATATTAGGACATTTTTGAGACATTGGAAGTCTACTTTAGCCTAAAAATCCTACCCTTGCTTTGATGTTATTCCTAGTCACCCACTTTGAGCCTTTATACCCTTTTTGGTAAATACATTGCAAGTCGTGAGCCTTTTAATTCTTACTCCTCTTTTGAACCTTATCCCCCTTGGACATAAAAATGCAAATTGAGGCTAAAAGCCTAAGTTGGGGGTGGAGAAGATTGGAAGAGGTAACTTTGGGCCACGAGAATGTAAGTTAGTGCCTAAGAGCTAAATTCTAAGAACAAATGAATAGGAAAAAGAAGGTACCCAAGAAAAAAAAGAAAAGCATGAAATGTACAAGGCAAAGAGGTTAAAAGAAGATGCTTTCCAAAATATTGGTAAATAAAGGTAGCAAAAATAAGCATATGTTTAAAGAGTGAAAACAAAATAAGTGTCCCATGGTCAAAAGTTGGATGAAAAAGTATAATGTAGATGTTCAAGGAGTGTATAGTCACTTTGTTCCCAAATAATATCCTACCCTACCCCAAACCTACATTACAAGATCAAAAATCCCTTTGAAATCTCCAACCAAGTGCATTCATGGTAGTGACAATTGAAAATAGGGGTAAACCTATGGCATAGTACTTGTTAACATCGATAGTTCTTGAGAGAGAGAGAGAGAGAGAGAGAGAGTTTCATACTTAAATTCCTTATTGCATATTTGATAACTTGGTGTGTGGAATTTCTTCCTTGTGAGGAGGCATGTAAACAAGTTGAGGTGGTGATTTTGGCACCTTCCACAAAATAAGGCAAAAGGAGTATAATATAGTTGAGGTCAAAGAGGAGTCATTTCTTAAGTACTAGTGATTTTTGCATGATTGTTCTTTGAAGTCTTTTACATCCTTGAAAACTTCGTGTTATGTTGGGGGGTGTCATGAAAGTAGTCTTACCCATGTTTGAAGAGCTATTTGTGGTAACAATCAAGTTGAAGTCATTATGATCATTTAGGTTATCTAATTTGGGCATAAAAGTGCATTTTCTCATGGTAAAATATAGTGTTGCTTGAGGAAAAACAAAGCTTTAAGTTGGGGGTGTTGATGAGTGGTGAATTTACACTCATTTGCACTCAACATTCAAGCACACTACTATGATTTGAATGTCTAAGTGAGACATATTTATGGTTAAATGCACTAATTCCCATATTTTGCAGGTATACAAGTGCTGAGAAGAAAAGAAGCAACTTTGAGCTAAAAAGGATCAAAAAAGGAATAAAAGTGCAAGAGCTGGACAAGATGAAAAAGGGAGCTGAATCTGGCCCTCAGTTACCGTGATCGCAGGATGAGGGACACAATCACAATTAGTCAAGCTAGTCAACCAATGGTGGTCGCAATTAGTCCTCTGTAATTGTGATCAGTACTCCGCAATCACGATCATTCCTCCGCAATTGCAGTAGGTGAGATCACGATCAAACCTCCGCAATTGCAGGAGGTGAGATCACGATCAAGCCTCCGCGATCACGTGATAGCAGAAAATGACCCAGAGGCAAAAATATTATTTGGACAGCTGACCCCAAATCCCAATACATCAACTTGTTCCCCGAAAATGATGCCATTTTTGATAACGCTCAACTTACATTCAATTTAAGTGCAAGGAATTCATCATTAATATATTTACCCAACTTTTGAGTCAGAGTCAAATCCACAAGGAACAATGTGAGTGGCTATCAAATTAGCTCGAAATAATGGATACTTTCCAAATTCAAACCTAGAGTACAAGAAGATAAAAATGGGGGGTTTGGAAAATATCATAACTAATATATCTTTTTGGGGCTTTCAAATATTAATTTCAGGATATGAATAATTAGAGTCTAATTAGTTAGACACGGACCTTGGGATTATGCTTTTCTAAGGGCAACTTATGTATGAACGTGTGATGACTTAATGTAAATTCTAAATATTGATGATGTGGTAGGTTAGGTTGGAAATCCTTGAGGCTAGTTTGTCAACAAAAATTCAAGGGTGTCACTCATTTACCCTTTTGAGTCCTAATGAGTGCTTTAATGAAAAACACCTAATACCTTAATTAGACACTCCTATTTCTAGGATGGTGCTCTAAGTATAGTCAACTTCATAATCACCCTTATGTCTAAGATAGTGAAACTTAGAAAACTAAACCCAATAATTTACTATTGCCTTGGTTCCAATATACCTCTTTCAAGGATGAGGAGGGTTCTTAAAGTTCACCCAAACCCCTCTTTCAAGGATGGTTTGAGCTTTCAAGAGCTTGGGATTTTTATCCATCAAACCCATTTGGGTATTTGGGGGATTTCGCCGATAAATCCCAGCCAATTTACTCAGGCAATAGTAGATACCAATATCACAAACTAGTAAATCGACAAACAACTCACATCCCATACATGTTTACATCCCAATCTAGCATAATCCCAAGAGGAAGAACTAGCTACACATAGAAATAGTAAGAAAGATATACCCAATAACCATCATTGATTAGATCTATGAAAGACTAAGTGAATGTTACTTCAAACTTTGAATATCCACAAATATTTAAATGGAGTTAGCTAATCTTTCATTTGGAAGCAGTTCTAATGTATTCTTCACCCAATATTAATAAAATATTTTCTTCTCCAAGTATGGAGGCTAAGAGTTAGAAAAATGTTCAATAATTGGGAAATGTCGAATGTATGATGGAATGATAGGGTTTGAATCTTCTTTAGGGAAAATTTGGGAACAACTGTGTGCATTTAAATATTTTCCCTTGGGTTGATTTTCCACTAGGCTGCGATCGTACTAGTTTTGCTGCGATCATGCCTACCATGACTGCGGTAAATACCATGTGATCGCGGTATCTTGAACATCTTGACTGACCGAGACCATAGTCTGAGGACTACGATCGCGATAATTGAGACCATTTTCTGCTCTAGGTTTTCAGTTGCACTTCTTTGCTCCCTTTGGTTCTTTTTTTAGCTTCAATCAACATCTTTCTATTTTATCATCTCGGTGCCTGAAAAATGTGAATATTAGTGTATTTAATCACATATTATGTCTTACTTATTTATTCAAAGCATGGTAATATGCACAAATATGAAGTATAATTGACTGGTCGATTCACTACTTATCAGTCATTGATGGTGAAATCATAAGCAAAGAAGAAATGGGAACCCACTAAAGAAAATTCCAATTTTGTTTGAGTTGAAATTTGGAAACAAACCCATAATGGGTTTTCCAATCGTAATGGATAGTTGATTGTTCAAGCTTCTTGTGTTTGAACAAAGCAAAATAACCTGGCTTTGGGTTTACTTGAATATAGCAGTATATGCACTCTCACTTCTTAACATTCAAGAATAACGAAAGAAGAAAACATAAAAATAAAAAATTTAAAAAATATTTGAAATGTGAAGCTGTGTGTAGAACACCTCCCACCATTGTGTGGTTCTTTATTTCTAAAGAGGAACTAAATTCACTTGAAATGAGTTAAAAGGGGTAAGAAATTATTTGTTAAGTTAGAGTGCTAAATAAATGGTTCAGTAGACCCCTGTACTATGTCGGATTTGTAAGTTGGACACTTCTACTTATATGTTTGTCATCTGTACCCATGAACCCACTAAAAAAAAACATTTTGCATTCTTTGACCGTTGACCTTGCCTATGTGGCATGAAATGACTGACTAGGATAAAGAGAGTGTAGTCACTCACCTGGGGTGCGAGTGGGGGTGAATTTTTGGCCAATTTTATATTAGAATAATTTTAAAATATAAAAAAAGGATAAAAACTTTTTTCCAATTTTTTAATTCAAAAATATTTTAAATTTTTTTAAAATAATAAATTTAAAAATAAAAAATAAAAAAAGGCCCACCCCCAACCTCCTCCCCCTGTCCAGCCTCTATCCTAGCACCCCTACCCCACCCATCCTCCATCCCAGCCACCTCACCCTACCCAACCCCTATCCCAGCTACCCCCACCCCACCTAACCTCATTACAACTATCCCCACTCTACCCAACCCCCATCCCAGCCAACCCTACCCCACCCAGCCCCATCCCAGCCATCCCTCCCTCCCCAAACCTTTTTTCTTCGACCCCCACCCCCTAAACCTTGTCTGGATTTTTGCACCAAAAATAGAGCAATTTCAGTAGATAAGGAATAATTTTTAGTTTGTTTGGAGAATTTTCAATCATAAACTTTCAACAACACACCAAGAAAATTATCAGTTCTATTTCTATTAGCCTTCATTTTCTCATTCTTTCTTCCATGTCCTTAATCATCCACCCCACCTCACCGTATACCCGCCCACCCATTCGCAAAATCTCACAAAGAAATGAATTTTCTAGTACATTTCAAAACTTCAATCTTCAACTTGAATTCAAAAATCAAATTCAAAAATTAGGTTATTCGGAACAACCAATCTGGTTTGGTTAAATAAAAACTAACTGCAAAAGCAAAAGTTTGTGATTAAAAATTCTCCAAACAAATTGTTTTGATGTGCTGTTGAAAAATGTTTTTTCAAGTTCAAATATCAGTAATGGAGAGTTTTTGGATAATGGGAAAGTGGATTATGAAGCTGCATTGTTGGAAAATTCTATAAAAATTTTGTTTTTTATTTTTTTATTTAATATTATTGACTAATATTTTAAAAAGTAATTAATAAAGATATTTATGATGTGGCCTTAATTTATGTCATGTGGAATTAATTTATTTGATGTAGATATAATATTTAATTAATTTTAAAGCGAGTGAACCACCAACATGGTAAGAAGGGTCAAAGTGTTGATGAGTTGAGGGGTTCAGATGATAAACATGTAAGTAAGAGTATTCACATTACAAAACAGACATAGTAAAAGGGTCTATCGAACCATTTTGTCGGGGATTTTATGTGTTTTTTTCCGGAAGATTGACATTCCTCTTAGTGGCAATGAGTTGAGACCATGAGTCGTGGCATCCACCCACAGGTCATCTTATGACTCATAGGGGTGCTTATTTAGTTCAAAAATCATTTAAAAATAGTTTATTTTCAATTCCATAACATGTAAAAACCAAGAACCATTACATAAGCATGATATGAGTATAAGATGTGATTTAAGGTCATAAGAAGTTATTGACCTAAAGTTGAGTTGAAAACTTCCTCTTCGGCTAAGTTCTAATGTAAAATTCTTCTTGGTTTAGCTTCAAATGACTATTAATCCAAGTATATGAAGAGCTAGGTATCCCAATACCTACCAAATTAAAGGTATTTGAATCATATTTTCAATACCACTAACCATTTATAAATTCGATATCGGAGTAAAATGTTATGGGTGTTTTAATGAGGCACTATCAAAGCTTTCAATGGTGACAACTCAGGCAACGACTCATTGCCAAGACCCTACAACTCATTGCCAGGCCCTATAAGTCAACCTGAGACTCATATCCACTATTAAGAGAAGTTCAATAAAGGGTCTAGGATGATGAATCAAGCCACGACTCATCCTTAGATCCTACAGGTCACTTGAATCATTGGGAAAGACACCAACAACTTTATGTTCAATTTTAAAGGGCCTTTTGGTCTTTTGACACTCTTTTACACCTATACTATGTCATTTAAGGCTACTATAAGTGGTATAAAATGGGATTAGTTAATTAACTTTCCCCGTTCTCTCTTAACTTTTAGAAACAAAAATCAAAAGGCGATTCCTTATCTATCAAGAGCAATCTAGGGTTCCTTCTAAAGCTTTAGAATTTCACTTAAGTTTTTAGCAAGAACTTTCCTTTCATGTATGTGGGTATTCAATGAGGGTTTCCTTTCACCCTCATGCCCAAGTATGTTTTCAAATTCAATTTTTTTTATGAAACTCAAGAATTAGGGCAATTTTCCCAAGTATCCCCATTTAATGATTTCTCTCAGTAATTATGTTCCTAAATATCTCATGATCTTGAATATCAATTTATGCATAAATTTAAATATAGTTTTATATATGTCATTATGTTATGACATAGTATGCCATAAATTGATTAATTTAGCATAAATAACCTATTTAGCTTCAGTTTACATGTTTTCATTATAATCTCAGTTATTTATCCTTATGCTTTTAGATAAGGTAATTTGAATCAATTTTAGTATACCAGATTTTTAAGCTATCAGTTATTCAGTTTCAAGAGTAGTTCTTAGCACCAAGTGGATATAAGGATGAAGAGTCACCTATTAGTTGAGGCTAATATCTTTGTAAAGGTCCCTAAGTCCTAAAACTACATAACCAATGTAGGTTATTAAGGTTCATTCACTGGTTGAGGCTGGTACCTTAGTCCAAAGGAAACCAATTAGTGTATCCACTTTAGTTAGGTTCAATACCTTGGAAAGGTATAAAACACTCTCCCTACAAGGATTATAGGTTTGACCTCATTTAGCTCAGATAAGGTATGTCAGGTAATAGAGTCTCACACAGGTACATATACAGTATATTACATGACCCATGGTTCAATTGTATTTGTTTAAATCATGAATTTTTTGATTAATATTTCATATAAGTGTGTAGATGTATATTTATGAATCTCAAATAGGGTCATTACACTTCAATTCAATTATATTCTAGATCAGTATAGCATTTTAATATTATCCTAGATATTTTAGTGCATTTTATATTTACATATATGATATACTCAGTATATTCAAAGTATTGATCACATACCTTTTCTTGTGCTGTATCATAGCATGATATAGATTCATACACTCAACAGTAGTCCTGCAGTTAATACATTGGTGAATCCTTTTCAGCAACTTACAGTGGTGAATCCTTATTATCTGAGAATGAGAATCTATGATCTCAAACAATCTAAAGTTATTTGGGAGTTTGTCCCAATAACTCATCATTAGTAGAGAATTTTATATAGACGGTAAGATTTTTAGTTTTTTGATTCTATCATATATTTCCATCTTTGAGATTTAACATTAGACTTGTTTACTGTCTTTGACTATTATTATATCATTTCAGTTTGAGTTTCCGTTCATTCTTCTTTGGTTACATTTGGTCGCGAAAAACTTGGTATCTACCATCTAATTTGAGTCAAAGATTCCAAGTCCAAAAACCCAACTCTATGTTTCCTAAAGATCTATCTAGACTCCTTCCTGAATAGGAGATAGACTTTGAAATAGACCTTCTTCTAAATACCCAACTTATCTTAATTCCTCCTTATAGAATGTCTCTAGCTGAGCTTAAGAAATTGAAGGAACAATTAAAAAAACCTCTTAGAAAAAGGTTTCATTAGGCCCAAAATTTCTCAATGTGGTGCTCTGGTTCTCTTCATGCATAATAAAAATGGGTTTCTTAGAATGTGAATCAATTATCATCAGTTGATCAAAGTCACTATCAAGAATAAGTATCCCATTCTTAAGATTTATTTATTGTTCAACCAGCTGCAGGGTGCCAGTTGTATTTTAAAGATAGACCTCATATTCAGCTACCATCATCTTAGAGCCAGAGAGTGTGACATTCTGAAGACAACCTTTAAAACTCTATATGGTCACTATGAATTTGTTGTTATGTCTTTTGGACAAATGAATAGTCTTGTAGATTTTATTGGCTTGATGAACATTATGTTTAGGAAGTACCTAGACATGTTCATCATAGTCTTTATAGATGTCATCATTGTTAATTTTTAGAGTGGAGAGGAATGTACAAACCATTTGAGGATTATTTTGTAGACTCTCAAAGATCACCATTATTTGCCAAGTTTAGAAAGTATGAATTTTTTTGGAAATTATAGTATTCCTTTATCATATCATTTTTGTGAGATTATTCAAGTTGATAATCAAAAGATTAAATTTGTTAGGATCTGGCCTAGACACATCTCTTCATTAGACATTAGAAGTTTCTTTGGTTTAGATGATTACTACAAATGGTTTGTTGAGGGATTTTCCTATGTTGCATCTTCTATGTCTAGATTGACTTAGAAAAAGGAAAAATTTTTGTGGTATAATGCTTGCAAGTAGACTTTTCAAGAGTTGAAGACTATACTCACTTCTTCTCTAGTTTTTGTTCTACTAGAGAGTTCAAATGGATTTATTATTTATTATGATGCCTCTAAAGTTTGTTTCAGATATGTGTTGATGTAGAATAGTAAGGTTGTAACATATGCCTTTAGACAACTCAAAATTTATGAGAATAATTACCCAACTCATGATCTTAAGCTGGGAACAACTGTCTTTGCCTTTAAGATTTGGAGACACTATCTTTATGAATCATAAGAGCCTACAGTATGTGTGCATTTAAAAAGATTTGAACCTTCATCAGATAAAATGGCTTGAGTTATTGGAAGATTATGATTTGAGTATCTTGCACCATTTGGGTAAAGCCAATGTAGTGGCTAATGTCCTTAGTAGACTTTGAATTGGTATTGTTTCTAATGTAGATAATTAGAAGAAAAGTTGGTTTGTGATGTCCACAACCTTTATAGATTGGGATTTATTTTGTTGATCATAAGATAGTGTTATTGTTCAAAATGGGTCATAATCTTCATTAGTGGTATAGGTGACGAAGAAGCAAGATAGTGATCCCATTTATTATTAAATTAAAGGAAGTAATCCAAAGTTAGAAATTTAAGGTTTTTTCCTAAGAGGGATATGGTGTTCTTTATTCTTAGGACCAATTATATGTTCTAGATATAGATGACTTGAGATAGAAGATACTGGCAGAAGCTCACAGTTCTTGGTACTGCATTCACCTTGGTGACAACATGTGTTGTGACCTATAGGAAATCTATTGGTGAAGTGGAATGAAAAGGGATATCGTAGAGTTTGTGGCTAAGTTTCTAATTTGTTAGCAGATTAAGGTTGAGAACCAAGGCCAGCTGGTATGCTTCAACACATTCCTACTCCTTCTTAGAAGTGGGGAAAGGTAAATATAGGATCATTATAGGATTACTTTGTACTCACTAAAAACATGATTCAATTTGGATTATTATTGACCAAATGACTAACTTAGCATATTTCCTACCAGTTAACACCACAAATTCAGCTGAGGATTATAATAGACTTTACCTTAGAGAGTTGGTTAAGTTACATGGAGTCCCTTTGACTCTAATCTCATATAGGGGTACTTAGTCTACTTTCTAGTTTTGGAAGTCTTTTCAGTAGGGTTTAGGTACCCAAGTTTAACTTAGTACAACTTTCCACCCATAGATAATTGGTTAGCATAGAGGACCATTTATACCTTAGAGAATATGTTGAGAGCTTGCATGATCAACTTTATGGAAAGTTGGTATGATTATTTGCTCTTATTGAGTTTTCATATAAGGTTATCACTTCAGTATTCAAATGGATCCATTTGAGGCACTTTATAGTTAGAGGTGTAGATTTCCTATTAGCTAGTTTGAGGTTGGTTAAGATACCTAGATAGGGTCTGATTCAGTTTATGAGGTATTGTAGAAAGTTCAGATGATTAGAGAAAGGCTGAAAATAATTCAAAGTCATTAGAAATTCTATCCAGATATGAGAAGAAGGGAGCTTGAGTTTGCGGTTGGAGATTGGGTATACTTAAAAGTTTCACCTATGAAAGGGGTAATTATTTTTGGAAAGAAAATAAAACTCAGTCCCAGTATGGTGGTCCTTGTAGGATTTTGAGGTATATTGGCAATGTGGCCTATGAGTTAGATTTGCCTACAGATTTAGCATCGGTGCATCCAGTCTTCCATGTATCCCTATTGAAAAAATGCATTGGTAAACCAACTTTATTTGTTTCTTTAGAAAATGCAGGCATGAAAGATAGTCTCTCTTACAAAGATATCTCAGATGAGATTCTTAGCCATCAAGTTTGTATGCTGAGAAATAAGGAAGTCACTGTAGTTAAAGGTGTTTTGTGAAATTAGCTAGTTGAGGAAGCTACTTGGGAAGCATAAGCAATTATGATGACTAAGTAAGCTCATATTTTCCCCACAAATTTAGTTTTAGATTGAGGTAATAGTTTTCTTAGTATGTCTCTTAGTTTCATGTCCATCAGAGACTATTTAGTATGCATGCATATTTCATTAGTTTGGTCCAGTCTATGTTTTGGTCAAAAATATAGTTATCATGTCAATATTAAACTTTCAGAACTCATTTTGGGATTAAATGTCTTTCCCTATTTATTCAACCTACTTTTTACTTATTAGAGTATGAATATTCCTAAGAGGGAGATATTCTAACACCCTAAAAGTTCCTAACACTTCATTTCAGACTTAGCACAGAAAATCAGCTAGTTTTCAAAAGAATTCTTCACAAAATGACTCAAGAAATAAGTCATAGTCAGTGACAATGACTCATTGGGTGAGCCATCCTAAGTGTTATCTAAAAATTACCAAATATTAAAATTCCTCCCAGTGGCAATGAGTGGAGCCACGAGTCATGGTATCCACGTAAAAGTCATCATGTGACTTGTAGGGTACCTATTTAGTCCAACAGTCATTTAAAATAGTTTTATTCCCAACATGACATGTAAAGTACTAAGAACCATTACATAAGCATGATACAAGTATTAGATGTAATTTAAGGTCATAAGAAGTCCCTAACCAAAGTTGAGTTGAAAACTCCATTTTCGGCTAAGTTCTAGTGTAAGATTCTTCTTAGATCAACTTCAAACGACCACTACTCCTAGTATTTGATGAAATAATGTCCCAATATCTACCAAATTAAATATTCTTGAAAACACTTTCCAATGCCACCGACCATTTATATATTTGATATTGGTGTATAATGTTAAGGGTGTTTTACTAAGGCACTATAAAAGCTGCTAGTGGTGATGACTCATGTGATGACTCATCGCCAAGACTTGACATCTCATAGCCAAATCCTATAAGTTGTCCTGAGACTCATCAACACTATTTAGCGAAGTTTTACAAAGGAACTAGGATGTTGATTCAAGCCACGACACATCCCCAGGCTCTATGAGTCATCAAGTGAGTCATTAAGAGAGGCTCCAACAACATTCTATTCAATTTTTAAAGGTCCTTTTGATATTTTCTCACTCTTTTAACACATATACTATGTCATTTAAAGCTATTCTAAGTTGGATTAAAGGGGATTAGTCAATTAAATCTCCCTATTCTTTCTTAAAACTTAGAAACAAAAATCAAAAGGCGATTCATTATTTCTTAAGAGTAATCTATGATTCCTTTTAAAGCTTTAAAATTTCTCTCAAGTTCTTAGTAAGAGCCCTCTTTCTAGATATGTAGGTATTCAATGATGGTTTCTTTTCGCCCTCATGACCAAATATGTTTTCAAATTTAGATTTTCTTATGAAACTCAAGAATTAGGGCAAGTTTCCCAAGTATCCCCATTTTATGATTTCTCATAGTAATTATGCTCCTAAATATCTTATGACCTTGAATATAAGTTTATGCATGAATTTAAATATATTTTTATATATGTTGGTGTTTTATGAACATAAGATACCATAAATTAATTAATTTAGCATAAGTAACCTATTTACCTTTAGTTTACAGATTTTCATCTCAATTATTCAAACTATCCTGATACTTTTAGATAAATTATTTGGAATCAATTTTAGCATTATAGATTCATGAGCTATCAATTATCAATATTAGGAGTAGTTCTTAGAACTAAGTGGACACAAGGATAAAGGGTCACCTATTAGTTAGGGATGACATATTTGGTCAAGGTCACTAAGTTCCAAAACTATGTAACCAACGTAATTTATTGAGGGTCACTACTATGCCCAAGCACACATGTAAGTTTATGTGGTCACCCAAGTAGTAAAGCGGGCTTTGAAACCCAAGTAGAGATCTAATAGGGACTTATGATTAGCGATGATCTAATTCTAGTATTACTAAGAAGATTAAACAAGTACAAACGTAATCTATAACATTTGAGAATTGAAAACTAAAATTAACCATAAAAAATTTGATAATATAAAGTGCTTGAATAATAATCGGGAGAAAAATCGAGGGTTAGGGCACTTCAAAAAATCCTACTTAGCCATATAATCTCATTGGTTTAGTTATTTATCTTTGTTGTTGAATCACTGGGTTGATATCATGACTATGGTATTTTGAGCCTCTAGTCTTCGATCTAACCTAGCCCCACAATTATATTATTGAGCGGGGATGCGAGAACTTAGTTAAAGCATTTATATTTCAGCCCGTATATGAACCAAATAGGGAGAATTAGGTATATTACTATACTACATAAAAATCTTAACTTCAATTCCTTGAACGTATAAGTTCCTACCCCATACATCCCACGTTCTAATCTATTGTTCCTCCTTTCAGGCTCACAATAGAAATGTGTGTTTATTCTAAGGGTCGCGAATCTGTAAAATAATAAATACAAGGATATAGTCGTGAATCTATAGAATAGTAAATACAAGGTCATACATAAAATAATATGACCTATAAAAGTGACAGCGTTCAACCAAAATTCATATTTTGAGAATTCGGCATACAACTATTGCTCCTTTAAGGTCTGCAACACAATACGGAGGTGATTGGTATAATCCACCTCACTCTTAGAGTACAACCGGATGTCGTCAACGAACAGAATGGCAAATATATCCAGAAACTAATGGAAAACCTTATTCATCAAAACCCTAAATATTGTCAAAGCGTTGGTTAACCCAAATAACATAACCAAAAACTCAAACTGGCATACCTAGTACGGAAAGTAGTCTTAGGGATATCCACCCCTCCTAATTTTAAGCTGATGATACCTTACAACTAGTCAAACAAGTAATCTAACCTTGGAAGAGGATACTACTTCTTAACTGTTACCTCATTAAATTGATGATAGTCAATGTACATCCAAAAGGAACTATCCTTCTTATGCATGAATAACACTGGTGCACCCCATGGGGATACACTAGGATGTATAAAACCCTTATCCAAAGATCCTTAAGTTGATCCTTATGCTCATTCTATTTAGCCGAAGCCATCCTATATAGAGGAATAGAAATTGGACAAGTGTCCGAAACTAGATCAATCCCAAACACAATCTCGCTATCAGGAGGAACACCAAGGAGGTCATCAAAGAAGACCTCATAAAATTCATTCACCACCAGTATCAAATGCAAAGAAGAACCCTCCTAGTTAGAATCCTTAAATAGAACTAGATGATAGAGACACCCATTATAGATTAACCTCCAAGCTCTAAGATAGGGCATAAACTTCCTTATAAGAGCTAAGGAACCACCCTCTAACTCAATAATAGGCTCACCGGGGAACCTAAAGACAACCTTATAAGTTCGATAATCCAGAAATTCATAACATAAATGCAACCAATCCATTCCTAGAATAACATTAAAATCCACCAAATCTAATTCATACAAAACCACAAAAGTCTCCTTGCTACCAACAGATACCATACACCCTTGATAGGCTCTTCTAGCAATCACAGAGTCACCTACCAGGGTAGAAATATAAAAAGAATCTGAAATGACCTTAGGATCAAAACTAAAATACACAGCCATAAAAGGGTTAAATAAGAAAGAGAGGACCCCTGATCAAGCAAACAATACATATCACAAGAAAAGAGTTACAACATGTACATAAAGTGATTAATAGGGGCGACATAATAGTCTCACTTATTAGGCTATATTCATATGAACACCCAAGAGATGATAAAATATGATTCAATAAAAAAAATGAATGTAAAATACATAATATCATAAATAATGTTCCATTGTGGTAATAAATTAACAAAGGAAATAATCAAATGCAATATCAATCGTACGAATGAATAGAATACGATATAATGCAATGGTATGATGGTAGGATGTTGATAATATGAGTCATTGCATGGCATCCATTGCATAGCCTCGTATACCCCTTATAACTAAAGCTTTCAGATAGGACCCATGGAGGGGAGCGACCCATATACCACATACACCTTTCAAGAAAAATCTTCAAAGATAGGACACCATGGGGGAGCGACCCATATACTAACACAATCTAAATTAACATTGCAGGCAAAGATCTCGGACAAGGATTTTATAAAATGTTTTGTTTTGTTCAAATTTAAAGTTTCTTAGTGTTACCAATATCATCAATATGTATATAAATGATATCAATATATATATATATATATATATATATATATATATATATATATATATATATATATATATATATATATATATATATATATGACAATACA
Organism: Capsicum baccatum var. pendulum; assembly: GCA_030864225.1. Classification (NCBI taxonomy): domain Eukaryota; kingdom Viridiplantae; phylum Streptophyta; class Magnoliopsida; order Solanales; family Solanaceae; genus Capsicum; species Capsicum baccatum. The sequence goes on from CM061560.1 coordinate 169,603,301, forward strand.
ACTTTTTGTGATATCAATCTAAGCTCTTTGCTTGGTATCTTGATAATAATAAATAATTAAATGACAACATTTAATGAGGAAATACGTCCAATAATATCACCCACACAGGTTTCTAAATATAATAATCCCTCCATTCAATAATAACATCCACATAAGCACCAACACGGGGAACAAAAAAGAGTAAACAATCTAAATAACATAAATATAGAAAACTTACCCAAAATCTAGCTTATTCATTCAATAAGTCTCAGCTTTCCCAAGGATGAATATATTTTACTAAATGAATACAAGGAGAACTACAATACTTAACAATATACCCCAAGGTTCATCTTCATTCGCCTACTTATTTCTAAGCCAAGATACTTTTCATAAATGCTTAACTATACTATCTTTGGTTATATCCTAAGAGATTACTAACTCCAGTAATTACATCAATTATTACAACCTACTAATACTTTAAGAGGTTGTTTGGTGTGAGGTGCTAAAGCAAATAATCCCGGGATAAAATTATAATCTCGGGATAAAAAATTTTAATGCATGTTTGGTTGGCAATATTCAAGATAACTTATCTCGGGACTAATAAATAGTATCGGGATAAGTTATACAGACAATTGGTGGGATAACAATCCCACCATAATTTATCATTGGGATAAATTTATAAACGGACAAAATTACTCCTACCTATATTCCTGCATGGGCCACTTTATGTATGTACGTATGTGCATAATTAATTAATCAATCTAACTCAACCACTTTAGGCGATCCATAAATTATACTAACATAACCATAAATGTAAACCAAATAGTAAGGTGGTAATTTTATATTTATACAAATGATAAAGATTATAATTTAGCCATCTGGATGGCTAACAAACTATATAACATAGGTTGACATGTTTAATAAATATAAGAGTATTTTATTAATATTAACATCTTTCACATTTTATATTAAACATTTGATGAATAATAAACTAAAAACTTTTTATAAATGCATAAAATGTAGATGAATATTGAATTTTGTTTGTTTTAAGATGAAATTTGTAATGAATTAATCCTCAATATCTTTTAAAGCTAAATAAGATGAAAGTTTTATTTTTAAAATATACACGACATAATCATGAAAATGCACACACAAAAAATAAATAAGCTAAATAAGATGAGAGTTTTATTTTTAAGAATAAATATTTAAAACTTGAAAAGAAATATATAAAAAAAAGTTAAATAAGATGGATGGTATTTTGGTAATCAATTCATTTTTTCTTAGAATTTATACCATGCCTATTACTTTGAATACAACAAATCAAACGCTTAATAAAAAATAATTCCAGCATAACTAATCCCAATATATCTTATTTCATCGTAACTTATCCCAGCCTAACTAATCCCAGCATAACTACATTCTCAACCAAACATCCCATAAGTGTATATTAAATCTTAATCATTCCATAAATTACTATAATAGCATCATTATCTCCTAAATAGTTGCTAAACCCCAATCATCACATCAAAATCTACTAAACATAAGTCAAGCTCTTAATAGATACCCCCTATCAATTTACTCAAGATCAATATGTTACCTATTTACAAACTACTATAAGCCTATTCACAAGCAGCAAGAATAAACAAGTTAAAAATTATGTTAACTAAACCCATCAATAGATTTAGGCATCCACGGAGATGCTAGCTATTTCATTTAAGCAGGACCCCAAAACTCTTAAAGATTTACAAAACACAAGCAAATAAGAACATAACACAAACACTTTAGAAAAGAGTCGAGGTACATCTCAAATTTCCTTGAAGAAGATCAACAAAGTTAAAACACAGTTCAAAGCATCAATCAAAAGCGTTACTCCTCAAATCAACATCAAAAGCATCTAATCTAATCAACTATGAAATATATATATAAATACAAGACCAACAATACCTATATTTATATACTTTGATTTGTGGTTCAAAATCACTTTAAAAATTAACTCTAAAAATAAAAATGTAAAATTAGAATTTTATTAAAGAATAACATTACCTAAAGTTTTAGGTCCTAAATCTGAAATTTCAATGAAAACCAAGTAGAAATAGGGTTAAAATTATTAAAATACTTATCTTTTTCTTTAATAGGTAAATCTCCAATTCCATTATCAAATGCAATTTAATGAGAAATTTCAATATTTTTTTTTTATCAAAATTAGTTTATCAATATTACAAGGACCTTAAATTCCAAATGAAAACCTATTCCAAATCATCCTTCAAAATAATAACTTTCAATTTCAAAACTTAAGTTTAAAGATTAAAATCATGAAAATCAAGATGTATAATATTTAAAAATTAACAAAATAAAGGTAGAATCATATACCCAATGATTATAGAAGAAAAGTGCATCAATAATCTCCTAAAGCAGAGTTTCTAAGCTCCAAAAGTGATGAAAATAAAGTTTTAGACTGAAATGGGGCTTATATTCTTCCCAGTTGTCATGTGAATGCTCTATAGAGTCGGGCACGTGTCCCTACTCATGAGCCAGAGGGGTGTGGATGCACTATGCATACGCGCTGGTGCCCTCATGTGTGTGGAGTATACACTAGCTGACAACAATTCACAAAACTTGGTTATACATACAAAACTCATCCAAAATACTATAAACATGAATTAATAGTCCAAATTGATCATAAAACATGTTCTAGTCCCAATGAAAGTATGTAATTTCAAACACAAAGTTCTTATCAACAAATTTACACTAAAACTAGATACAAGCCATAAATTGGTATTTCAACCAATGCTCTAAAATCACAAAAGGTCCTCAAGACCTAAACCAACTATGTGACTAACCCAAAATGGATGGTCAAGATTAAATGGAATTAGCACAATAAAGATCCAACGCTCGGATCATAAAATGTCGACTAAAGTCAATTATGTCACTTAAAAGGTTATTCGAAATCATAAAGTCATATAAATCACTTTCGAATACTTTGGGGACCATGGAAATTTTTTTCACAACACATAAGTAATATAAAGCTATGTCGAGAAAGAAAAATAGTAAAAATCACAATGTGCATTTTTATAGTTTAAGTGGCCCAAAACCTGTGATAAAAGGTTCTAGAAGTTGAAAATGAGGTTGAATATTGCTCTAGTATTAGCCCTACCAGAGGGAATTGAGAGTTTTGTTATATATTGTGATGCCTAGAAGGTTGGTATTTTTGAATCTTAATGCAGTATGGTAGCATCATACCTTACGCTTTTCAAAAACTTAAGATCCACAAGAACAACTTATAATGACTCTTCAAGTCATTTTCTACATTTGTACTTATTTTCACCATTAGAGATATCTTATAACTACATGAAGTCATCTATGACTTATTGGAACTGACTGTGTAGTTACCGAGCAGTTTGTTTGGTTTTTAGAGCCAATATTCTATTTTTAAGTCTTCACTGGTTCTAAATGGCCGCTGGGTAAAAAGTTTAGTCAAAAAATCTCGAGTGCAAGTTTTGACTTTTCCACCAACTCTGAAATATCAATTTTATGCTAGGTGGACTCTTGGTTTGGGTCCCAAGGCACTCGGGCTTATTTCTGCGTATTAGTCATCAAGTTAAGAAAATGAAATATAGACATGGAACCCACTTTTCATCGAAACGACCTCAGATGGAAATTTTTACTACATCGTTGAGTCTAGAACATCAAATTTGGTATGGTCACATAGTTCATTCGCATATATGAGATTTTGGATAAATTTTGAGGACTTCGTGGAGACTTGGAAAATTCTAAGTCTCAACTATCAACTCATGTCATTGCTATCATAAGACAAGTATCGAGATTGCGTAAACTTCAGCGATGCAGTAGCATGATTGTAATATGCAGGTCATGATCATCACCATATTGTGCAGCCACAAGATATGGCGATCGCAAGCCCTAGTTCACGATTGTAAAACCTGAGGGTCTAAATTGTGTCTAAATGGACCTCTTATTTTGTGATTTTACCCATTTCTCATCCATTTCTTGAGAGCTAAAACCCTAAAAAGTGAGATTAAGGGGAATTTAGGCTTGTGGGTAATTGAGAATCTTGATTAACACTTGTCTTTACAATTATCTTTCAATTTGAGGTAAGAATTCATCCTTTTCAAGGTAGATTTTCTTAGGTTTTTGTTCAAAAATCCCAAAACCTCAGAGGGATTGACTTAATCATATATTAGCTCAAAATTCACCTATTTTTAGGGTAATGTTTCCTTAAGCATGTGGGAACGTTGGGTTAGTTTCAAAAATATGATTCTTCTATAAATATGACCCACATGGGGTTTTAATGTTATTTTTCAACCCTAAGAATAATGGTGCAATATGGGTAACATTATTCTTGAATTAATGGTAGAATGTGATTTGATGGGTTGTTATCTTGAGAAAGCTTCTCGGAAAAGAAAATTGGTGATTTAGTGGATTACTAAGCTTTCTTTGGTTTCGAGGTAGGATAGGTTTTCTCCCATGTTAGATTGATCTAGTTCATAGTACTTTTATGATATTGTGTTTGATTCAGAATATTTTTAGGTTGGTATGATGAATTGAAAAACTTTGGGTTTGTTCGGCCGCTTAGCCTATTCAAAATTTATAAATTAGGCATAATCAACCTATTTGCTCATATTCTTAGGTGAATTTCCTATCTTAGGTTTAATTAAGCCTTTTTTAATATCTAAAAGTGGAATTGGATACCTTAAGCTTAGTTCGGGTAGAATTTACCTAAAATGGAATCTTGGGGATTAGGAGTGGGCTCTTGACCCACCTTAGGCTAAGACACATTTTAACTTGTGTAGACCTTTATACACTTGTTAAACTCTCAAAAATGCTCATTGAGGTAATATTGAGAAACCTTGACATTTCACGGTTATGTTGGTTAATGTGAGGATTGACGCCTATTTATTTTGATTTATTTATGCCTTGGATGATACTATTGATTATATTGATAACATATTTATCGATTCAATTTTGACTATTGGTGATATATTTTTCAGTTAAAGTCTAGCTATTTATGATATATTAACTGGTTCAAGTCAGGTTATTGATGATGTAATTATCAGTTCAAGTCTAGCTATTGATGACATATTTATCGATCTAAGTCCAGCTAATGATGATATATTTACTAGTTCAAGTATGACTATTGATGATATATTTTATTGGTTCAAGTTTGACTAGCGATGATATATTTATCGATTCAAATCTGGATATTGATCAAATAATTATCGATTAAAGTCTGGCTATTGATGATATATTTACCTGTTCAAGTCTATCTATTGATGATATAGTTACCGATTCAAGTTTGTCTATTGATGATACAATTATTGGTTCAAGTTCAGTTATTGATGATATATCTACCAATTTAAGTCTATCTATTGATGACATATTTATCGGTACAAGTATGGCTATTGATGATATATTTACTGCTTCAACTCTGGCTATTGATGATATATTTACCGATTTAAGTCCGACTATTATTAATATATTTACCAGTTCCAGTTCAGCTATTAATTTTATATATATAGTGGGTAAGGTCCAAATATACATATTATGCTATAATGATACACTTATTATGATATGATGACTTTGGGGTGTGAGATCGATAATATAGCTAAGCCGACATCGAGAAAAGGGTTATAATGTGGTATGGTAATAATGGGTGATAGTGAAATAATGATTAGTTGATAAATGTTAATTAATTTACAAGTGATGAATATGGGCAATCAATGGTTATAGTGTGGTATGAATTAGATGAATTCCAATGGTATTATGAGAGTTGATAAATGACAGTGGTGGGATATGCTATCTTGTTTGTACCTTCCAGGCTTATGCGGGCTAGCAATGAGTTATTTACTTTTCCCCACTAATTGATGTATGGGCACCAATTTTGTAGTTATGATTGCTTGTGTTGATACTTTATTATACCTTATGCTATTATTCTTGTTTATTTACTTGTTTATGTACAACGGTGTTGTAGTTGATTCAGGTTTGTTTCTTACCTTGATGTAGTTATATTATCTTGCATTATATCATACTTATATCATGATTTAGCTCAGGCGGCTGATAATGCCTACTGAGTACCCATGGTTTTGGCATATATACTACACTACTATTACTTTTTAGTGCAGGTTTGAGTACTAGTTATCACCGTTGATCAACGTCTGTGCTATGTTGATATCCAGACATAGGGTTAGCTATTGTAGTTGAAGTCACCTATTTCCCTCTATCTTTCCATATTTAATCTTTTTCTTTGAGATATATATATTGACAATTCTAGAAACTTGCCTTTTATTTTAATTTCTAGATACTCTTGGAATGGCTCTACTAGTTCGTGGGATAGTATTTATGTAGTGACTACTTTTAAACCCTTTCTATTACCTTTCTTAATTATTGTGTTGGATTGCCTATTATGCCTTTTAGGGAATTTCCACAAAATTAACCCAATATGTTTAACTCCGGGTTACGGTTTGAGTTGCCTACTGGCGGGATAGAGTAGATTCTATCATAACTCATAGATCAATTTACAACAAATTGGTATCGGAACCTAGGCAACACCAATATTATTGGTATAAGAGAAAATGTTGAGTAAAGTCCTATAGATCAATAAGATTATATCTATTTCCTATCTTCAAAGGCTATAGGACGTTGATAGGAGTTCTTCAATTCTTTCACTCATATCATGCTAAGAGTTTGAATTTGTTTATAAAATATTCCTTTGATTTCACTTTTTCGCAGATGGCCAGGACACCTTCTACCGCTACACAATATGAGATTCCCGAGACTAAGCCTAGGGATCCTACTCTTATTTGTGGAAAATCTAAAGATCATGGACAGTCTAGAGAAGTTTCCCCAGCTAAGGGTGAAGAGTAGTGGCCTTCACTAGATCATATTCTCGCTCTTGAGCTCAAGATTCTTCTACCTTAGCCTACAGTGGGCCAGGGACCAGTCTAAGATCCAACAGGTTTTATTTCTTCATTAGTGCTCATAGATACCTTAGTTTTTCCTTTAGTGATAAAGGGTGGTACATTGTCTGATGCTGCATAGTCTACAAATCAGAGTGGTACTGCAGTGGGAGGCAACTTGTAACTACAACTCCTAGAGATGAGGTCCCCCCTACGCTAGGGATTGGTTAGTTGGAAGCTGCTCAGTGAAGTGGCTTCCCAGCCTTCTATGTCTATTGAGAAGCAGAAGATGTTGGGTAGATTCTTAAGGTTGGATCTATTATAGATTTTTTTATTCTCCAAGCAATGACGATATGAGTTTTTGGTTGCTTGTGAGGATGGGATTCATTGTTTGAACCTTGTAGAAACTCGTGGTGTGGATTACACTATATTTTAGTTGGACTTGGTTGCTCGACATTGGTGGAGAGGTTATATGGATTCTAAAATAGATGGATCTTATTCTTTGTCATAGACTTAGTTCTCTGAGATATTCTTAGAGAAGTACATGCCTCCCAGCCTTAGGGATCGTTTGAGGGATCAGTTCTCTAGATTAAAGTAGGTCTACATGATGGTTGCGGAGTATGAGTCCCATTTTCATAAGTTGGCAAGGTATGCTACTACTATTTTAGGCATGAAGTATGAGAGTGTTTGTTGCTTTGTTAGAGGGTTGAGACTTCATCTTTGCAAGTCTACTCAGAGTTTGGTTATTGTGGGTAGATCTTTGCTGAGGTTTTGGATTATGCTTGAGTGATGAAGGAGATATATTATGAGGCCTAAGGGGAAATAATAAGAGGCCTAAATATCTGGTTAGTTTCTCTTGGAGCCATAGTAGTTCCTAATTCAGAGGTAATGGTTCTCATGGTATATGTTCTCCACATCAATCCTATAATCCTCAGAGTCAGTCCAGTTAGTCTATTCAGGTAGCTCTTCAGATTAATGATGGAGGTCAATCTAGTACTAGTGATCACCCTAGTCAGGTCGGTGGTTAGTCTTTGAGGGGTTTATCTATCAACTATTCTAGTCATGGTGGTTACTCTGGGTCGGTCGGATCTATTTATTCTAGTTCAGCTCAGGAGGCATGTTATTACTATGGATCTTTTGGTTATTATTCTTGTGAGAACCCTAGTAGTGCGGTGATTGTTGCTTCAGCTCAGAGTATTCCCCTTATTAGAGAAGTCTATCCTTCACTTAGAGATAGTTCTTAGGGTTGTAGGGATGAATGCCAGGGAACTTGAGAAGGTTCTCAAGAAGGAAGGACAGGAGGTAGATAAAGATCCCAGCCAAGTGGTGGATATGGTCAGTTGTATGCAGTACCTGCTACACTTGAGAATGAGTCTTTGGATGTTGTTATTACATGTATAATTTTGGTGTGCCATCATTTATCCCTTACTCTATCTGATCTGATCCACTTATTCTTATGTTTCTACCTATTATGCTCTATGCTTAGAGTTATCTTGGGATTTATTATCTATACCATTACGTGTATCTACTCTTATGAGTGATTCATCAGTAATGGATCTGGTTTTACAATCATGTATGTGACTATTAGAAATGTTGATACACATGCTAATTTTATTATTCTGAATATGGTGGATTTTGATGTGATTTTGAGCATGGATTGGTTATCCTACTACAGTATTGTCATGGGTTGTTTTGCCAAGACCATTACTTTCATCATGCTCGATATACCCTCATTTGTGTGGCAAGGAACAGTTAGCTATGAGCAGACAGGGGATATTTCTTATATTCGTTTTAGGAGGCTTATTTCAAGGGGCTGTGACTCTTATCTCTCTTATTTCCTACTAAATTACTTGGTATTTCCCCTATCCATGAGATTGAATTTTCTATTGATCTTAAGCCTGAAACCTGACCTATTTCTATGGCACCTTACCATATGGCTCCTGCCGAGCTTAAGGAGCTAAATTCATAGGTTCATGATTTTCTCAGTAAGGGTTTAATTAGACCGAGTATGTCTCCTTGGGGATCTCCTATGTTGTTTGTGAAGAAGAAAGATGGCTCCATACATATGTTTATTGATTATAGGCAGCTGAATAAGCTGACATTGAAGAACTGTTACCATATGCCTCAAATTATTGACTTATTTGACCAACTTTAGGGAGGGTAGTGTTTTCTAAGATTAATTTGAGATCTGGTTATCATCAGTTGAGGATTCGGGCTGAGGATATCCCGAAGAGAACTTTTAGGACCCGTTATGGTCATTATGAATTCTTGGTGATGTCATTTGGCTTGAACAATACCCCAACCATATTTATGGACTTTTTGAATCGAGTATTCAGTCCTTATTTGGATTCTTTTATGATAGTTTTCATTGATGATATCCTTGTGTATTCGAGGAGTAGCGAAGAGCATGCACATCATTAAGGATTTTTCTCCAGACTTTGTGATATCATGTGCTTTATGCCAAATTCTCCAAGTGTGAGTTTTATCTTGAGTCAATGACATTCCTTGGACATATGGTGTCTAAGGATGGTAGTAGGGTAGAACCAGCTAAGATTGAGGTGATTTGTGTTTAGGCTAGACCTACATCTCCGACTGAGGTTCGTAGCTTTATTGGTTTGGCCGGTTATTATAGATGATTCATTGAAGGTTTTTCTACTATTTCAGCACCTATGACCAAATTAACTCGGAAGGAGGTTCCTTTTCAATGGTCCAAAGAGTGTGAGTCGAGCTTTTGAAAGCCCAAGGATTTTCTTCCTTTAGCTTCTATTCTATATCTTGTTATTGAGGGTAAGGGATTTACTGTGTTTTGTAATGCTTTTGGTACTGGTCTAGGTTGTGTTTTGATATGGTAAGGTCATGTTATTGCTTATTCTTTAAGACAACATAATGTTAACAAATGCAACTACCCCACTCATGATTTGGAGTTGGCGATGGTAGTTTTCATGCTTATGATTTAGAGGTATTATCTTTACTATGTACATTGTCAGAATTTCACTGATCACCGATTCTTCAGCACCATATTACCCAAAGAGAGCTAAATTCTAGAAAACATATCGATAGAGTTGCTTAAGAATTATGATATCTCAATCTTGTATCATCCAGGAAAGGATGATATGGTAGCAAATGCCTTGAGCTAGAAGGTAGTGAGTATTGGTAGCTTTGCATGTATTTCGGTTTCTAGAAGCCGTTGGCATAGGACCTTTTGTCCTTTACTAACTTGATTGTTTACCGTTATATTTCAGACCCTAGGAGGATTCGTGCTAGTGTTGAGATGAGGTCTTTCCTTTTTGAGTAGATTCAAGATCGTTAGTTTCAGGATAGTAAGCTTTTTTTCCTTCGTGATCAGGTGTTTAGTGGTGAGTCCGAGAGGAACACCATAGATTTTGAGGGAGTTTTGAGATTTGATAGTTACATTTGTGTTTTAAGGATAGATGACTTGATTCAGTTGATTTTACATGAGGCTCATGGTTCTAGATATTATATTTACCTGGGAACAACTAATATGTATAGATATTTGACCATCATTATACGTAGAGAGGTATGAAGAGAGATATTGTAGTATTTATAGCTCGTTACCTTTGTTGTCATAAGTTAAAGGCCGAGCATCAGCGATTAGGTAGACTGATTCAGAGATTTCATATTCTCAAGTTAAAATTGAGTGGATTACCATGGACATTATTAGTGGTTTGAATTTTACTTCCCATGGTTCCAATGGATTTGGTTCATCATTGATCGATTGACCAAGTCAGCATATTTCCTACCTATTGAGATGTCCTTCACTGTTGAGAGGTTAGCCCATATCTATGTGCATATGATAGATCATCAATATGGTGTGCCCATATTTATTACTTTGGACCGAGGTTATATGTTTACCTCTATCTTTTGGAGAGCTTTTCAAGAGGAGTTGGGTACCCAGGTAGATCTGAGTATAGCCTTACATCTGCAGACAAATGCCTAGTCCGAGCAGACTATTCAGGTACTTGATTATATGCTCTAAGCATGTGTTATGGATTTCAGAGGCCAGTGGGAGAAACAGTTATCCTTGGTAAAGTTCGCTTATAATAACAATTATCATTATAGTATTGAGGTCACGCCTTCTGATGCATTGTATAGTAGTAGATGTCATTCTCCGATTAGATAGTTTAAGACTTCTTAGATTTGGCCCCATGGTACTGATTTACTTCAAGAGTCATTGGATGGAGTCAGGGTGATTCAGGATAGGTTGAGAGTAGCTCAAAGTAGGCAAAAGGTCTATGCAGATCGTAGACTCTATGCCTTGAGATTTGGAATTGGTGATTGTAATACCCCGTACTTCTACCTAGATTAAAATCATCCCAAAAATGTTAAAGACTTACTTTAAAAGATGAATCCACTTTTATATATGTGGAATTTTCAAGATTTTGACTTTTTGTTGTGTGGAAAATTGAATAAGTTTTCCATTGATATCAAATTTGTCCAAATCCGACACTCGAGCAAAGAGTTAGAGACATTTTAGTAAGACAGTGTGTCACTTGAGCAATCACCGCATCCCAGAGCATGCCAAAATGGCAATCATCAAAATCCAGTGGGCCTCTGCAATTATGGCGCGTCCGGTAAGGCTCACATCCAGAGTTATAAATTTCTAGTGGCTCAGTGCAATACCACTGCATCGCAGTAAGATGTCAGGTCTCATCCAGTATTGCAATGCGATTTTACCGCATTGCTCCGTCATCCCTATTCCCAGTTGGCAATTTCCAGTGGCACGACACGATAGCACCGCATCACGCTAGGTGCCCAAATCGAGTTTTCAGTGATAAAAAATAAAAACCTTCTAAGAGAAATTGGGTCTTTTTTCATGACCCAGATCGGCCTTTAACTATGAAATAATGCCCTAAAAACCCTATTACATCACTTTTCCTCACTTTCTCTCAAGAATAAAATCTTCTCTCTAAGAACAAGAACCCTAGCTCTCAAATTCTAGGGCCAAATCACAAGAACTCTCCATCAATCCTTCCATATTCATTAACTCAGGTATGCATAGTGTTTATTCATGGATTCCTTTCATCCATTAAGCCCAAAAATTAAGTTTTAAACTATGAATTATGATATTCATGCTATGTGTTAATTATGTTCATGTGGTTGTTATTGTATGATTCCCAAGTTGGAATCTTTATGTGTTTTTATGAGAATATGTTAGCATGTGAGTTGAAAACCATAAATTTTAGTTAGTTATGATATGTTAATTTGATGATTATGCCATGCCTAAGTCATGCACCCTAAGTGTTTAACAAAATGCCTAAGAGACTAGAAATTATGTAATATAGCTCAATTGTGACTTAAGTGGTGGATTCATGTTTTACCTTTATGTTCAAATTACTCCTATGCTATTGATGTGCAATGTAGATGTTATTGAAATGCTCATGCTGCTAGAATATGAAATTATGACAGTGATTATATACATTTCTTTATGTACAAGATTATGATAACCATGTACTTCATGAAATCCCAAACTTATTGTATTATAAATTATTGATATTGGTCATGTGTTCAAGAAGTGTCAAGTCTTGTCAATTTCATGCTATCGAGTCCTGGAGGTACTTGTACCCGACAATTTAGTTGTGTGCCTAGAGCCAGTGTCAGTTTTCACAATACTCTATGTCAAGCCACAATCAGTAGAATTCAGTCAGTCACATGACTTAGGAAAACTTAGTAAATTCAGTATCAGTTCAACACTCAATAAACTCAGTAATCTCAGTAATCCAGTTCTCTCAATACTCATAAATCTCAAAAATCTCAGTCAGTTATAAGATCTCAGTAGTATTCTGTCAGTCAACAAAATCCAGTGAACTCAGTTCATCCCAGTTAATCAGTACAATCAGTAACAGATCAGTCAAGTCCAGTACAGTGTCTTTTATAGTAGGATTCAACACCGAGTGATCCCAATGATGGGAATACATACTGTCAGTGGAGGGAGTGATTATTAGAAGCAATCCTTGCATTCCAAAACTATGTAGCCAACATATATTGAGATATCAACACTGTCAGATGAGGGTTGATGAGGTGGACAGTGCCAGATGAGGGTCACTCACAGCTTATCCTTACCAGTGATGCGGTATTGACATCCTTCCAGTTAGGGTTATAGACTGGACCCCACCTCAACTATAATAGCTTACTAGGGGCATGTAGGTTAGATGATTACCTCCCACAGTTTAAGTTTCAGATTCAGTCTTCAGAATAGAACTCAGTCTAGTTCTATAGAAATCAGGCCTGTCAGATACAGTCACTCAACTCAGTACGGAACTCATCTAGTTCCATCATATTTAAGGACTATCAGACACAGTCACCCAGTTAATAGTATATTAATTATAAAAAATTTATGTTACCTGTATTCAGATTTTAGGACTGTCAGATACAGTAAACTAGACCAGTTCTTCATAATTAAAAATATCAGAAATAGTCATTACTTTATCAGTAATATGAAATCAGTTTCTTAGTACTCAATAGACTTAGTCATTCAGTATCCCAGTATTAGTACTTAGATATCAAAAAAATCCACGTTATCAGAATTCATGAGTTGGTGTTATCACGATCTCAGTCATAGTCACGTATTCATACATGTATTCTCACATTCATGTTATACAGTCAGTTAGTATTGTTCATGCATATGAACTATTGCATTTATCCACCTCAATTGCATACCAGTAGATTCAATGTACTGATGCATTTGTGCTATAGTGTTTTATACCATAGGTTTAAAAGTACAGCTCCCGAGCATTTTTAGTAGATCAGACATTCAGTAGCCAAACTAGCAGTGAGTCCTCATCATTCGAGGATAGCATGATTATTTTATTACTTTATTAGTTTAGTAGTTCGGTGTTAGTTGGCGATATGTCCCATTAAATTCCCAAATTTCAGATAGTTTAGAGGCTTTAAAACTACAACAAGTTTTAGACGGTTTATTTCAGTTTTGGGTATTGTTATACCCCATTACAAACATTGTTTTATATTCAATATTCATTCAGTTTTGAACCTTATGGCCTTACAACTTTTATTCTGCATATTTATAATATATTATTCAGTGCTCAGTTATAGATATCAGTCATGGGTTAGCTTGTGTTCCTTCAGGGTCATGATCACCATGTAACGTTCTGGGTACCAGATTCAGGGCATTATAGTAATTGAGTATTTCTTTGAGTATAACCCATAAAGAATATGATGAGGTTTGAGAGGAAGGGCAGGTTCAACCTTAGATATATTGGACCTTTTAAGATACTTCTTACCGTTGGTGAGGTGGCTTTAGAGATAACTTTGCCTCTAGATTTTTATGATGTCCATCCAATTTTGTCATGTTTTTATTTTATGGAAATACATTTTTGATCCATCTCATGTGTTTAGATGGGAGTCAGTCGAGTTGGATGATCAGTTAACCTTCATGAAGGTGCCTGAGCTCATTTTGGCTATTAATGTTAGGCGGTTTTGAACTATGGAGATTCCTGTAGTTAAGGTTTAGTGGAGGAACCGTCCAGAAGAGGAAGCTATTTGGAAGATCAAAAGCAGGATGCGAATCCAGTATCCTCACCTAATCGAGACATTAAGTATATCCTAATCCTTAATTTTGTGGACAAAAGTTCATTTAAAAGTGGATATTATAGTGACCCTTTAGGTCATTTGACATATTTCTACTTATTTTTGCCGTTAGAGATTTTCTATAGCTACCCCAACTCATTTATGACTTACTGGAACTGATAGTATGGTTACCCGATAGTTCGTTTGGTATTTAGAGCCATTTTCCCATTTTGAAGTCTTCGCTGGTTCCAAATGGACAGAAGATAAAAAATTTAGTTAAACGACCTTAAATACAAATTTTGACTATTCTAGCAACTTTAGAATATTGATTTTAGGCTAGTTGGACTCTTGGTTCAGGTCCCGAGTCACTCAGGCTCATTTGACCTATTGGTCAAAAATTTAAGAAAATAAAATATAAGTGTGGGAACAATTTTTCATCGAAATGACCTTGAATGGAAATTTTGACTGTGTTGTTGATTCCAAAACGTCGAATTTGTTTTGGTTACATAGTTTGATTTCTTATACGAGGTTCCGGATGAATCCCGAGGACTTGGCAGAGACTTGGAATTTTCCAAACCTAAATTATCAACTGGTGTCATCGCTATTATGATCCAAGGGTTGCGATCGTGATACCCTTGGCAGTGCACTAGCACAATTGTAGTGTGTAGGTTACGATCAAGACTAGCCTATGTAGCCACAAGATGTGGCGATCTCAAGCCTCGAGTCACGATTGTGAAATCCTACGATCTGGGTTGGGTATAAATGTATCCCTTAATTCAAGATTTTAGCTATTTCTCATCCATTTCTTGATAGCTTAACCCTAAAGAGTGAGACTAAGGGGGATTTAGCCTTGTGATTGATTGAGAAGCTTGATTAACACTTGTCTTCTCAATTATGTTCCGATTTGAGGTAACAATTCACCCTTTTCTTGGTAGATTTTCTTGAGTTCTTGCTTAAAAATCTCGAAACCTTGGGTGCTTGATTTTATCCCCAAACTATCTAAGAATTCACCAATTTTTTAGGGTAATACTTCTTCGAGCATGTGGGAACATTGAGTTGGTTTTGAAAATGTGATTTTTCCATAAATGGGACCCACTTGGGGTTTTGATGTAATTTTTAAACGCAAAGCATAATGGTGAAATATGGGTATCATTATTCTAGTATTGGTGAGTAGAATGTGATTTGATATCTTAGCATCTTGCAGAAGATTCTTAAAAGGAAAAAATAGTGATTTAGCATATCATTGAGTTTTCTTCGGCGTCGAGGTAGGTTAGGTTTTTTCTCTAGCTTGATTAAGCTAGTTCATAGTATTTTTATGATATTGTGTTAGATTTGGAATGGTTTTTAGGTTGGTGTGGTGAATTAAATTGCTTTGGGTTAGCTGAACCATTTAGGCTATTTGAAATCCATAAATTAGGCATAATTGACCTATTTTCTCATATGTTTAGGTGAATTTCCTATCTTAGAACTAATTAGGGTTTGTTTAACATCTAAAAGTGGAATTAGATACCTTAAGACTAGCGGGCATAATTTACCTAAAATTAAACTTCGAGGATTAGGAGTGGGCCCTCACACACCTTAGGCTAAGACGCATGTTATCTTGTGTAAACATTTATACAATTATTATACTCTTGGAAATTCTTATTAAGGTAATTTGAGAAACCTTGACACTTGATGCATATGTTGGTTGATATGAGGATTGATACCTATTTATTATGCTATTAATTATGCCATTGCTGATACTATTGATTATATTGATAATATATTTATCGGTTCAAGTTTGGCTATTGATGATATATTTATCGGTTCAAGTACGACTATAGATGATATATTTACAAGTTCAAGTTCGGCTGTTGATGATATAATTAACTTTTCAAGTTCAGCTATTGATGATATATTTACCGGTATAAGTCCATCTATTGATGATATAACTGCTTCAAGTTCAGTTACTGATGATATATTTGTCAGTTCGAGTCTAGCTATTGAAGATACACTTACCTATTCAAGTTCGGCTATTGATGATATATTCACTGGCCTAAGTTCGACTATTGATGATATGTTTACCAATTCAAGTCCAGCTATTGATGATTTAATTATTGGTTCAAGTCCAACTATTAATGATATTTGTCGGTTCAAGTCCGGCTATTGGTGATATATTTTCTAGTTTAGATTTGGCTATTGATGATATCATTATCAATTCAGGTTCGGCTATTTATGATATATTTACTGTTTCAAGTCCAGCTATTGATGATATATTTACCGGTTCAAGTCCAGGTAATAATGATATATTTACTAATTCAAGTTTAACTACTGATTATATATACATATATATATACCAATTCAAATCCGGATATGCATATTATGCTATGATGATATACTTATAATGATTTGATGACTTCAAGGTGTGAGATTGATAATCTAGCTAAGTCAAAATCAGGAAATGATTATAATGCGGCATGATAATAATGGGTTCTAGTGAAATAATGATTAGTTGATAAGTGTTGATGAATTGACAAGTGATGAATATGGGTACTCGATGTTTACAGTGTGATATGACTTGGATGAATTCTAATTGTATTATGAGAGTTAATAAATAATGGTGTTAGGATATTTTATCTTATTTGTACCTTCTAAGCTTATAGGTGCTTGCAATGGCTTATTTACTTGTTCGCACTAATTGGTGTATGGGCGTGTAATACCCTAAACTTTTCCTAGATAATTTCATCTCAAGAATATCCAGTATTAGCTTCTAAATTGAATGATGGTTATTCTATGAGGAATCTTTAAGATTTTCAATTTTTTTCATGTGGGAAATTCAATAAGCTTTCCATCGATATAAGATTCACCCAAATCCGATAACTGATTCAGAAGTTATGATTATTTTAAGTTTCCATTGTAAAATAGTGTCATATTAGTCAGTGGCGCGCCGTGCCACAAAAGGAAATGGCATTTAACGAATTCTAGTAGGGGTCCGTGATTATGGTGCGTCGCACCAGGGCACAAATTCATAATTGTCCTTTTCTAGTGTCATAGCGAGATTTCCTCTGTATCGTGCCAATGTTTCAGGTCACAAAAGAAGGGACAATGTGATGGCTCCGCATCGCGCCAACCCTCAGTTTCCCAATTGTCAAATTATAGTGACATGACGCGATAGCACCCCGTCGGGCCAGGGGCCCAGTTCGGGAAACTTTACTGAAATTAAATGAAGCATCCAGGGTTAAAAGGGTCAACTTCCCACCCCTATTTAAGTCCTTTAGCATGTGATTTGGCTACTCTTCACTCAAAATACACTCTCTTCTCTCAAAAACCTCTCAAGAATAAGATAGGGTTTTCATAGAAGATTCAATTCCAAGAAAGTTTCTCTGTCAATATTTACTAAATCATGAACTAAGGTATGCAGAGTGTTCATTCATGAACTTCTTTCATCCATGAAGCCCAAGAATCTCTTTTCTAAAGTCAAGAATTTAGATTTTTTTATGAACTTCATGTTGGGCTTATTTTATTTATGTTAAGAATGATCAATTGAATTCAAATCCATGTTAGGTGATTAATGTTATGTGGAATTGATTTGTATAGATGTATATTCATGTGAACCTATGATTAAACCCTAGGATGATGAAATTAGATGTTGAATCATTATGTGTAATTGTTGTATAATGGTGTCTACATATATTATGCCTATCATGTGTTTGATTAAATGATGATAGAAGGAAAAGTTCCAAACTGGCATGATATTATGAAATCCCCATGTTTGTACAAGTTTATGTATATCACATGTTTGATTAAGTGCTTCAATATATGAATTATGAATTATGTTGTTATTCATGTGTTCACGTAAGTCATGCTATGTCAGTTTCTTTCCATCGAGTCCTGCGGGTACTTGTACCCAACAATTTAGTTGAGTGCCTAGAGCCATGTCATGTTTTCATGATACTCTCAGTCAAGCTATAATCCATAGAACTTAGTCAGTCATATGACTCAGGAAAACCCAAATATCTCAGAAATATCAGTGATCTTAGTACTCAGTAATCTCAATAACCTCAGTATTCCCAGTAAATCTCAGCAACTTCAGTATTATTAGTCGGTCCTCAGAACTCAGTACGTTTCATCAGTTAACGAAATTCAGTAAATTAAGTTTCTTTTAGCTCTGCTAAACTATACCACTAGTATCAGTCCAGCTCAGTAAATCATGTTTAGTGTCTATTCAGATGGGAGTAGAAATTAGCATCGAGTGAACCCAAGGATGGGAACTCACCTGTTAGGTGAGGGTGTGATTCTTAGAAGCAATCCTTGCATTCAAGAACTATGTATCTAGCATAGGTTAAGACATCATAGCCTGCTATATGAGGGAGGATGAGGTTGTTTAACCTGCTATATGAGGGTTCTCACCATTCTCATTGGAGTTACCTGTTATTTTAGGGTCACTCACATGTTGTCCTTACTAGTGGCGCGGTATTAACACCCTTCTAATCAGGGCATAGATTGGACCCCAATTCAGCTATAATGCATCATTTAGGGCATGTCAGTTAGATGACTACCTCCCACAGTCTTAGTATCAGTCTCAACAATAGAACTCGGATAGTTCTTTAAAATCTAGGACTGCCAAATACAGTCAACTCAGATACAAAATAGAACTCAGATAGTTCCACCAGATTCAGGACTGTCAGATACAGTCACTCATGCTATCAGTTATATCAGTTATCAGTATGTCATGTTATCAATATTCATATTCAGTACTCATGTTATCACGATTTCAGATATAGTTACTATGTATACATATATGTATTCTCATGTTTATATTAGTTAGTTAGACAGTATTGTTCATGCATATGAACCCCATGCATTCAACCTACTCCACATGTATACCAGTACATTCAAAGTACTGACGCACTTGCGCTATGGTGTCTTATACCATAGGTTTAGAGACTCGAGCTCCAGATCAGCAGTAGATTCCAGTTTCATCAATCAGAGTTAGAAGTGAGTCCTCATCATTCGAGAACATGATTATTTCTCTATTATCTCATTAATTAGTTTATTAGTTGGAGTTAGTTGGGGATATGTCCCATCAACTCCTTACTCAGACATTTCAGTCAATTAGAGGCTTTCTAGACTATTATGTTTCAGATTTCAGTATTTTCAATTTTGTTTTGGGTATATCATACCCCGTTTAGATGTTATATTTTACTTCAATTATGTGAACCTTATGGTCTTTCAGTTAATATTTCTGCATAATTCAATATTTTATGCAGTATATAGGTACATATATCAGTCATGGGTTAGCTTGTGATCCTTAGGTGTCATGAGCACTGTGTAGCATTTTGGGTACTAGATTCGGGGCGTTACAGGACGCCAATTTTGTAGTTATGATTTATTGTATTGATGTTTTATGTTATTTTGTGCTATTATTTTTGTTTATTTACTTATTTATGCACAGTGATATTGTAGTTAATTCAGGTTCATTTACTTACCTTGACTTAGTTATGTTATTTTGCATTCTACGTATATCATGATTTAGCTTAGTTGTTCGATTATGCCTACTGAGTACCCATGGTTTTGGTACTCATACTACTCTTCAGTATCTTTTGGTTTATATCACAATATTAGTTGCCACCATTGATCAAAGTTCATATTGTGATATTCAGAGATAGGGTGATCTCATGGACTCAGAGTTTCCTATTTCCTTCTATCTTTCCATGTTCAATCTTTTGTTTCAAGATAGATATATTGACTATTCTAGATAGTTGGCTTCTATTTTTATTTCTAGATGCCCTTGTAATAGCTTTACTAGGTTGTGGAATGGCATTTATGTAGTGACTACCTTTAAACAATTTCTATTGCCTTGCTTAATTAATGGGTTGGATTTCCTATTAGGCCTTTTTAGGTCATTTCCACCAAATTAACCCGTTGTGTTTAACTCTGGGTTACTCTTTGACTTACTACTAGTGATATGAGTGGATGTCATCATGACTCATAAATTAGGTTATGACAGAACTACTCGACTCATGACCTTGAGTTGGCAGCAGTAGTATTCACTTTGAAGATTTGGCGTCACTATCTTTGTGGTGTTCATGTTGATGTCATCACTGTCCATGTAGATAGATTTTGAAACCCCATAAAATTAGAAAATTAAATACCTAAAAGATAGAGAGAATAGATACCAATGCTCAAGTATGTTAGAAGAGTAAATTAGAAGATGAGCAACACAATAAGAACCAAAATTTGTCATCCTAAGAACAACCATTGAAAACCTACTTCTTAAAATTGAAAGAGGAATAAAAACATTGACAAAGATAGGAATGTTCCTATTCGTAGGAGTTTAAAAAAAAATCTAAAAATGTCAAAGTAGATATACAAATCCCTTATGAAGATAACACAAAAAGGGAATAATCGCAAGACCCTAGATTATAGATTGTCAATATTAAGGAAAGACAGAGAAGAAAATACTTCTTAAAGAAAAGAGAAAGAACTGATAAGGCACATGATGATGACACAAGGGAACAAAAGTCCGCAGAAGAAGGGTGCCACAAAAATTTAATGAAAGAAGTACCTTCCAGGTTACTATAGATCTAAGGAACCTAGTTTATTGATCTGTCAGGCACCAAAAAAAGATGTCGAAGAAATCTTGTCTCCCCCCAAAAAGGTTAATCCTTGAGTCCATATAGATGAATTGGAGTTGTAGATTAATTAACCAAATCATGTAGGTTCAAAAGGTGAAAAATCTATGAAGACAAAATAAGAATATTGATCTTTAGCAAAATTGAGAAGACAAAAAGAAGAGCACATTGGAATAAGGATAGTGATTTAGAATATGAGATTAAGAAGAATTTTGATAAATAAAATAGCCATGATTCTTTCATATTGATGGATATAGATTTGAAGAATATATTTTTTGATAAATCAGACAAAAGAAACATGTTCTTTAAATAGATAAAGAACATAAGGTTCATAACAATAAGAGAAGTATCCAAGAATAATGCACATATGATAATGACACAAAAATAACATAAGAATACACTAAAGAGGTAGGATTTAATATGTATCAAAGGTAGATCATGAACACTTTAGGCTTCTATAGAAAGTCACTATGATTGAAAATAGATGACAATGTTATCTGGCCCTTTATCCCAATTTACGAGAGTTAATTTGACTTAGCATGAATTTTAATAAAAAAATAAATAAATATGTTGTCTAGAATAATTCGATGATGTTTGTGTTGTTAAAAATTATTTTATTAAGAATAAAATGGGTATTTTAAAGTTAAATTATTACTAAATAGAGATATATCATTCTTTTTAGGATCGATTAAAAATAAAAGTGTATCCTATAAATTATGATAGATGAAGTACTACAATTGAAAAACTAATTGGAATATCCTATGCTAATCTAATTTTAGAAACGATGAGGATTTAGAGTCCACTATTTTAGTAATAAAATTCTAAATGCATACCGCTTTAAAAATATTTTATCTACTAAGTTTCATAGCTACTCTAACTTTATTAAGAATTTCTAGATAGAAGATATTGAGATTTCCTTAAATGCGGATAAGACTATTTTATGTGACAATCCTGACATTAGTTCCTAAATCTAAAGTTTGAATGTGGATTTTTGACCCGATGTGATTTAAAGTACCTACCTTTCACAAAATTGAGTCCCTTAGCATTCAATTTTCTCAAGATATATTTTTCTTATTTTGTTTTTCTAAGTTACAAAAAATCAACCAGTACTCTTGAATGTAATAGTTCTTCCTTGAAAATACTAAAAAAATGGATGTGTTTCTTGGAAGCTATGAAAGTTGACCCAAGAAGTACCCTGGTAAGACTATCTACGGTACCTATGACAAGAAATCATTCATCATGATAATTTACATCTTAGTAGATGGTTCTTGAATCGAGAAGGTAAGACTTTATGGACCACCTCCCCTTGATCCATCAGTACCATGTATTAGGTGAGAATGAAGGTCAGTCAACCCAGCCTATTTAATTGGTACTCATCCAATAATAAGAGATTAGATTAGTCAGAAATGATCACAATAATGCAAGAACATATTGATAAGAAAAGGAAATTACCAATTATATAGACATAAATGTTTGTAAACTTCAACTAGATGCAACCAAAACAAAATAAGTGAAGTTGTTTAGGGACATGAATGAGATAATTAATTCCTTTTCATAAGATATTGCACCTGTTCAAGCTTATCTGAGTAAGTCATCAATACTCTAAAGTATTTTCTTTGGCAAAAGTAGATTATGGGAGTTTAAGGAATCTATTTTGATTATTGTGATGTTTATTTTGTTGTTACGATATTATTTCCTAATCCTTGGTTGTGTGTTGAAATTTATGGGCCAGATGATTATGGTGGTTGATCTTATTTCTATTTATTAGTATTTTATTGCTACATGATAATTTGTTTGTTGCAATGCATTTGATTTTTTCTTGTTGATGCCCAAGGGAGACAAAAATATTAGAGAAGAGAAAATACATGCAAAAATATAGGGGTAGCTATCAAATTTCTTGTATTAATTAGAAAACAAAAATTGATTCTCTTCTTTTTATAATCATTCACATGGTCGTTTTTTGCTTCTAGTCTCTTTATCCCTATTAAACCTCCATATATTATATTATTTATCACTTATGGGTATGTGTGGCATAATTTCTAAGGTGATTGGATGTGTCTCAAAGAATATATTTAGTTTTGAAAGTTTAGATTTTGAAGTTTGACCAAAGTTAACATTTTGGGTTGATGAGATTGAAGTTAAGTTTTGTTGATTCGATTAAGTTTAAAGGTTGATTTCTGACTTTGTCAGAGGTTTTCCCTGAATAAATAGGTACCCGGGAATGATTAGAGTCATTCGTTGCATTCTAGTTCATTTTAGAAAATTTGAATTAGCCATAATCAACATTTAGTTAAGAGGGCCTCAGATTAGTGATATAATGATTCCAACAGGTTTAAAACACGTTTAATGATTAATTTGCAAATTTAGTTTCTTTTGGAGTGGTTTTAAATAAGTTCTAAGGGGTGAAATGGAGTTTTGAAAATGGCAGATGCATACTTGCGATGTATCTAGTGTTCTTGTTTGCATTTGCAAGGTCATAAGTTGGTGAAAAATAATTGTGGTAGTCTATGCATTTGCATGGGCCTTATCATGCCTGTGAAATGAAAAGAGTCAAGTTTGGTTGGATTATGTTCTTTCTTATGATAAGGTAATCATGTTCGCTAATGGGCTTGATCATGGTGATGAATTGTATTTGCAAAAAATAAATAAGACCAAGTCAAAATAAAAGTCCATTTTTAACTTAGAATTTGTAATTCAATTTTTTGAGCTTGAAAGCTCAAATTTTGACAATTTCAAGGAGGTTTTTCTTGACTTGGCTTGGGAGTAGAATCTAATCTAAGTTTTGGTATTTCTCTATTATTCTGATGTTTATTTTAGGATATACTTCGCATTTGGGTGCTCGAAATTGGAAGGTTGTACCTTAATTTGAAAATTTATATTCTGATGATTTACAGTTTTATCTGGACTCAATTTTCAATGAAATTTTAGATTTGAGACCCTTATGTTATGGTACTTTAAAATTAAATTACAGTTTTAACCATGAGATCTTGTAGTTGACTTCTTAAATCTAGGATGAAAGTATAGAAATATGAATATGAATAGACTCATATACTCATATAGAGTATATTTTTCATATATTAGGTGTATTATAAGATTATTCAAAAGAAGAAAAAGACTCTTTGTGAGGGTTCATAAAATGTTTATTCCACATTTGAGGTAGGTTACGCCTTATCTTTTAAACTCCAATTGTGATATGATTATTATATTAAATATACTGGGTTGAGGTCATGTTAGGAGTCTTGTGTTTGTGGTTGTGATCAGTACAAATATAATAGCGTACTATGAAGGGTACTTTATTGGTGACATATTAAAGAATAGCATAAAAATTATGAAATTTAGGTTGGTACTTAGTTGATAGAAAATATATGATTTGAACTACCTATATGGTACTTGCATCACTCCAAATGAGTCTATACCATACAATCATGATGATTGTATTTCTAGAAGGCATTGTTGAAATAATATATACTTATTTATGCATTGCATATGGATCTTATACTTATTCTAATCCTTCATTCATTTTGATTTGATATGGATCATGTAGATATGGTACGGTGAGGTTATGTTTGGGCTTAGATTGACATGAGTTATAATTTAATATACTGAGGTACCCATGGGAAATAATCCTGAATAGATGGTTATAATGATAAAATCCAAATGGACTGGGCATTTAATGGAAAATGACTCTAGATGTGGTATATGGACCTCATGAGTCTCTCATGGGTCATAGCTCTCGACAACCTAGGACACTGATGGTATCATATGTATATCATGGATCGGGTTTATACCTGCAGAGTGTCATTATCATATGAAAATGAGATAATATTAGCCAACGCATCACAAGGGGTATACGAAATTCACAATTTCTTCATGGGTCACGTCTATATGGCAGAAGAATGGTGTGCATATCAATTTGATTTTATTTCTTGTGCACTATATTACATTGCATAACATTCTATATCTTTTGAGTTCATATGAAGTATCTATCCCGGTGATACTTTATTTCTTGACTTCTTTTTATTATTTCACTTGAATTGTATATGTTCTACTGTGATCAAATTAAGTTAAATTTCATATTCTGATGATACAATTGTCGTATCAGTATTGTTGGCCAAAAACACCTATCGATTAAAAGTGTTTTTCATACTTATATTATAGTTGTACTCTTTTTTGTACAAACTAAATTTGGAGAAATAGAATGCCACATTGTAATGACCTGAGTTTGAATGATTTTCCCCGCCTTTAATAGCCAGTCTTGTACTAATAGATTGCACAGTTCCCAATACTCTAAGATCTACCATTTTACCCATACTTGTGGTTGTGTTATATGGTTTATGAGTTGTGGAAATGGTTGGCACAGTTTTCAAGGCCTTTGGGAATAGTTTAGGTGAGTTTGATGTCATTGTGAGGCTATAAGAGCTAATAGTTGACCTGGGTCAACATAGTGAGATCCAAGTGTCAGTTGGCAAAATGGACTACACCAGCAGATCATAATATCGAATTTGGGTTAGTAGCAAGGTTGGATTTTGGGGCTTTTAGATCCCATTTTGATCCTTCGTTCAAAATAGTGTAAATAGGGTCTCGGGGGTCAATTTTTATCATGGATTTTTTTTCCTAATTTTGATGTTTCCATTGGATCTGGAACATGGTTTACAATCAATTTGCATTATTGGATCATGCTCATAGGATTTCGAATGAGTTCGGGGGGTCAAAAATAAGTTTTTGAAATTATTGGTGCTGGTATGATCACAAAATAAAACTTTTAACCGTGTTCACGATACTTTTACCTTTTAACCAGGTTTCAAAAGCGAGCTTTTGAATGCATTCATGACTATCACTGATGTTTAAGACTCAAAACGAATTCATTTCATATTTTTGACATTTTAAGAGCTAGAAAGCTCCGATTTTGACAATTGTCGATGAGTTTTTCTCGTAAAATAATTGTCTATCCAATTATAACTCTATTTCTTAAATTTATCAAAAAATTGTATTTTATTTTTCATGATTTCTACCAAAGTTGAGAATCAAAACCTCATTTTCACCATTTTTGGGGCTTGAGAGCTCTGATTTAGGCAATTCCAAAGGGGTTTTGAGATTTCTTCCATTGATAAGTTTTCTAATATTATACTTATCATTTATCCTTGATTTAATCTTTAAAATAACTTTAAATTATTTATTTTAAAATAAGTTTTTGGGGTTTTTGCCGATAAATCATGAAAATGGTTTTTCTTTGATTTGACCCTCCTTTTTAACTTATTTTTACATGGGTTTTAAGAAGAAAATTTCTATGAGTATTGGAAACATATTTCTAAAATACAATTATAGCAGATTTATTTTGACCCCAACTTGAAAATGAGTAATATGAGTATTAATGACATTTTTTTGAGGCGTAAATTCTATATTTATATGTTTTAGTGGTTTTTGAGGTCGTTCGAGAGGGGAAGGCTCCATTTTAAGGCTTTTGGATCAAGTTTTTTTCATTCAAAATAGGTAATACAGATATAAAAGCATGCTATGAGTATGGGTATTAATCATAAAAATGATGTTATTATTGTTATGTGCTCGTGTGGGGGCCTATGTTCTTATTATTTGTGGTTTTTTGACTTTATTTGCTATATATGACTCATGTGGTGGTCTTTTATAATGTTGTTGGACCTGTGTATATATATATATATATATAATTTTATGCTTCCTAGTGGAAATGCCTAAGTTGTGTTTATGTGATATCAATGACACAATACTTTCATATCTCATTCTAATGGTACATTGATTATATTGGATTATGCATGGTTGGCTTGTTGAGTCGATTCTAGATCATGTGCTTGTGTATTGGTTGGATTAGAAATTATCATTTATGATTTGGTTGTGAGCATTAAAGCTTCAAATAATATATACATTCATGAGGCATTGGTATCACTATGGAAATACTAGTTTTTTTGAAGGAAATATGACACTTTTGAAATGCTCTGATGAAGATCATATACCTGAGAGGAGTTATGGATATTGGATTGGTATTGGTATTGGTTATTAGATTATGTATGGGTTGTAGAACCCTCCTTGGGTCCTACTTCAATAATAGTGCTCGGTAGGTGTATACAAAGGCTGTGCGACAACCTCGAACTTATCACATCATCATCATCATCATCATCATCATTTTCATTGCATTTTATACATTATGCACTTTCTATGGTCGCACCTTTGTGTTTGATTTGATGTATATATATTATGTGCTTTTCTTTTGTACTTGTACTTGGTATGTGTGTTATATTTAGAATTTTTTGTGGAGATGGTGTAGGCTACCATTTGCGATATTTTCTCATTACAGGTGACGTTCCCATAGTGTGTATTTTATATACTTTATTTTCTACTTTTCTCGATCGACCTATGATGCCAACCAAGTACAAGTGGGTTGTACTCATTCCTACTGTGCCCATTTGGGGAAAATCCAGGTACAAGTGCTCCGCATGATAGTTGTGTTCAGGTAGAGACTTCTCATATCTGAGGTTGTGGCTACTCTATGCTTCAAAGTCAACCTCCTACCGTATCTTATCTAGTTTTATGTTATGTTTAATATTTGGAGATATATTTATTTACTTTTTGGATTTTAAGTGGTATTATTAGACTCTAAGATGTATTTAGACTATTCTTACACTGTGACACCGGATTTTGGGGATGGCCTATGGTATTATTGTGATTCAAACTTCTTCTATCTCTATATATGTAAGTCTTGACTTTGTTCTTGGATTCATTTCTTGGGTTTATCTTGAAATATTCATTTACATATCAATTTGGGAGATTATCTTACTTGTCAAGTCTTAGTTGTGATAAGGGCAATCATGATCCTTAGTTTTTTGGTCATGATAAAATGATATCAAAGCATCCAGGTTCAATGGTATCATAGTGTAAGAACATGGTGTTTGGTAGAGTCGCATGGATCGGTACTGATAACGCTCAACATACACCATTGTTTTGATTCAAGGTGGTCGTCGCCAATAAACCCAACAAGAGTCGGGATCATATCCACAAAGAGTGTAAGCTAGTCTTCAACAGCTTTTGGGTATTGAGAGTTAACAAGGATTTAACCCTTAATTTGCAACTAAAACTAAACATTAAAGTAAGGTTGGGGGTTTAGTGTAAATCTTTGTTATGCAAAACCACACACTAATAGTAATAAGGGGTTTGAAAACTAATTAGTAAATAAAATTAAGAGAGATCTTGGGGTTATGCTACCTTAGGGGGTCATTTATGTATAGTTAGTCAAAGGCTATTACAAGTTTTAGTTACGCATTTGGGTAGGCTAGGTTTATCGTATTAGTGTTAGTCTTTCAACAAAACACTAAATTTCACTCTTGGATTCTTTTGAATCCCTCATGAGCTTAACAAATTAATCAACCCAATACCTCATACTTGCATCCTTATTTCTAAGATAACGCTTATGAACATTGCACACTCACAAAACATCCCTATTTCTATGATAATGTCATAAGATATGCTTAATCAAAGTGTTGTTTACTATTAATCATCACCCATATCCCTCTTTCACGGATGATATGGGATCCAAGTCAATTGGGGTTTTCACCCACAATTCTCAAGTCAAACCTAGAGTAATAGAGAAACCCAACCTCCTTAACAAGTTAATTGGACTAACAATTATCACCTACACAAAGTTAGCCACCTAATTTAACATAACCCCAAGATAAGAATTTTAACTACTCATGAAATTAGAGAAAAGAAATATACCCATTTTAACATTCAATGCATCATTGAAAAGAAAGCAAGAATAATCCAAACTTCAATTTCGAATTACAACTAAAATCTCTTGAAAATTTATTACAATTGTTCTTTCCAAAAATTAGAATATTTTTCTCTCCCCGAAACTTGAAAATTAGTTGCTAGATACCCTAACTGCGCAAGGGTTTGCGCTTTTTAATTTAGGGATCCAGCTCCACAAATTTATGATTCTGCCCTTGGAAAGTTCTTCTCCATCCTAATTGCTCTTAGTTGACTGTATTCGCGACTTACGAAATATCGGTGATCCTTCTCACGATCATTAAGGCTTGAGATAGCGTCGGATTACGATCCGAGCCTTAGGTCGCGGTCACCGTACCTGGAGGTCGATCCCTGGTCTTGATTTCTTGCTTGTGCAAGCGCTTTGGTCTTTTTCTTTCTTCTTTAGCTCAACTTTACTCCTTTTCATCACCTACAAACATAAAAACTATGGGATTTAATGAACTTCAATAAAGAATTTGCCTTATAAATACAATCATTTCATCATAGTGTGCATGAATTTGGATATAGATGAATGGAAAATTTGCCACTCATCACCACTCCCCACTTAAAGTTTTGCTTGTCCTCGAGAAACACTACTTCACATTTAATGAGGCTACTCAATTATAAGTTTATTCATACAACTAAGTGATCACAATTATTCCGAACTCAATTAGCACCACCAATTAGCCCTCAAGCATGGGAAAAGCCATTACAACATATCCACTATCACGACCCAAACCAGGGCCTGACTGTGATGGGTATCTGAAATCTATCATGGATTAGAGACCACCCTCTTAGACTAATCCAACATAACCACGTATACCTAGAAGCGGATGGATTCTGAACATATAACAGAATAAGATAGGAAAGAATCTATGATGGGTTATTATCGAACAACTACCTACCATAATACCCATGTCTATAGTAATGTCTAATAAAACTTCTAACAAAATAAAAAATAGTCAGGTCGGTACATGCCCGCCAAAATATCCAAACAAAAATCCAAAAGAAAGAGTCAAAACATAATGAAACTCAAAGCATGAAATGGGGCCTTCCGAGGGATAAAAGATCACCACTTTAATTTGTCTTACGAGTTGTATCCCTATCACCTAGTAACTATGCAGGAAAAGTACAAGTATGACCAATCTCTACATCTCTTGGGGATACAACTTTAAAATACGGTTAGTGGTTAGATATCTGGCATATAACTCAAGGACACAGGATAAAATAATGCCATCAATTCTAAACTAAGTCAAACCAATACAGATGTACACATACATGTATATCCATATGTGTGTGTATATATATATATATATATATATATATATAGATGTTGGGGGAGGGAACAAGGCTTAGCATGAACCTTAAAACGTTTTCCTGGGTTGTGTTGCTTGACCATCGTAAAACCACCCATTGGCTATATAGGTCCAGCTGTAACCCACTGGTCAGGCCCTGGTGCATGTTATCCATACAAAGCAGGGATATCATGGGAGGCAGGGGATTCCCTTGTACCCATCATCAACCATGATAAAATTATATATACACTTGGGAGATTTCTTCATACCCTATAAGCACATGGTCATCAAGACTAGCCCTCACATCAGTAAACACGAGTTCCAATATCAATTCTTTGAGACTAACATCTTCACGATCATCTAACACAAGCCCCATTAAGCCCAATTGAAATAGTTAACACATAACCCATTAACTAATTTTGGGAGTCAATTATTAAGGCATTGTTAAGTGGTATCGTCATACCGACTATAGCTTGCAAGCACATGTCATAAGCCAATAATTTTAGGGAATCCTTCGTACCCCACCGACTTCATTATAAGAATCACTTGGGGGATTCCTACATACCCAAAAAGTTTTCAAGATTATTATTATCCAATTATCATTTATGCCATGCATTAGGTTCAAAGAGAATAAGCCAAACCAAATGATAATTTACATTCCAAAATCCATTATGCTAGTGGGTTGAGGTTATTATCAATTTACATTTCAAAACCAATTATTTGGGGACTCCGTTGTACCCCTATTGCCATGGTTTACAAATTTGGGGAGTCCATTATACCTTTATTCCATCCACTATTCCCATGCTCCCCAAAAAGTGTACAAACCAACAATTCAATGCATAATAGTTCAATATTAATCATAAGAAAACTTTCAAATAATTTACATCCAAAATCCTCAACCTATAGTTCAAGCCCAACATTAAAAACCATGTGAATAATAAACCAATTTCATCATATTAAAAAAATACTAGTATAGGGAAAGATTACATGCCTTAGACACACGAGAATTGGAATGTAATTCAGAACTTGAAACCCAAAAGATGAATGTACAATAAAATCTTTAGGCTCTCTTGGGTTTTGAGTTTGAGAGTAGAATTGGGGATTCTAATTTCTTAAAACTGAAAGGAATAAACATACATTGTATTTAAGGGTCTTACACAGGTGAAAAGACCCAAAATTCCCTCAACCCAAGTGAAATAAACAAGGATTGCATGACTTTTGCACAACAGCATGGTACGTTGCCTGATGACATCTTAGAAACACCTTATTTTAGATGATGAAATGGTCAATGTCAAGATATACTAACCTAACTATGGCTGGTTAGAATCCTAAGGGAGCATGTGGAATTGCAGTTATTAGTAGTTGCGGTCTACAGGCAGAATTGGAAAAGAAAATAGAGGGATTTGATTGTAGTAATCTCGATAAAGTCACAGTATTAACTTTCATTGAAATCAGTCGTAGGTAAACACTAGGATTGATTTCTCCCTATCTTCTCAGCTCTGTAGGTTTATCGTGCTATTTTGAACTATCCCAATACCTTGAGTGTAGAATAAATAAGTTATGTACCTTCTACAGTTTTTTGGACGAGTAGAAGGATTTCACCTTTTACCTTTTGAGTCTCAGGATGTCGCATTACTAACCCTTATCTTGATCCCTATTAACTATTACCTTTTAAGTCTCTAATTGTTAGATAAAATCTAACCATCTTACTTAGATATTACCTAGTAGCGTGAATCAACGGTTAAACCTCAAATTGCTATTGTCATTATCATTTCCTAGTTACTACTTCTCTTTTGGAGTAAGTAGCCATATCTAGGAGGGAACCTAAAATTTTAATCTTCTAAGACAACTATTATACTGAAGATAATGAAAAACATACCATGGGTATTGGTTTTATTCAACAACTACACTTTCTCTACTTTGTCAGTTAGCCAGGGTCTGCACAACTCTAGCTATGGGTTTTCAGCCACTCATGATTGTGAAGAAATCAATGTCATTCATAATTGAAAGCTTAGATGAAATCACAATGATAAGATGAATAAAAACCCAAAATCAAAACTTGATTAATCAACTAGAGTTAATTAAAGGGAATCCCAAGATCAAAGATGGATCTTGGAATAAAAATATGTTTCTGAGCATCAAAAGTGTATAACTCCTACTAAAAAGTACATAAGGGATATTTATAGTACATGACAAACCATAAAAACAAATCTCAAACGATCAAGGAGAAAATAGGGTCGGTGGCCACATGTGGTCTGCACCTGCAGTTTGGTCCCAGGCCAGATTGTACCTAAAATCTAGCATCAAGTGCAGGGACAGACCACAGGGTCAGACTGCAGGTATCAAATGGAAAAAATCCTACAAGTGATCTCTGATGTTGGGCATATTTACACGTCCAAGCACCAAAACCTACCCATGTTTTAGCTAAGTTTTGAGGATAAAATATATAATTCCTGCACTTTTAGTTTATTTTCAACTAAGTGAGCTGACCTATGCGATTAGCATGCTTTTTAGGTACCAATGAGGAAGATTTCAGCACTTTGGGGACCTGTGGACAGCAAAGGAAAACTTCACATAAGAGGGAAGGCAGCTTTTGGACTGAATGTGATGCATGGGAACTTTTTCCCGGGCAAACTCAGTATTTTTAAATACTTAAGGATGCAGTAGCAACTTATTAGACAAGGATGTTATTAAAAACCTTATTGCTGAATTTTTAGCATTATCATTCATTATTCATTATTCAGATTCTGTAATATTTTGAAAAAGCAGAAAACGGCTTAGCTTGAGCAACGGAGAGAGAGAAACATATTTCTTTCTTCTTGTCGCTAGTCATCTCCATCGCCGAGATTGTTCTAAGTTTTGGTATGATGATTATGTCTAGTTTGATTTCGGTTTTATCCATGAGTAGCTAAGCTTATTTGTTAGGGTTATGGAAACCTTGTAATATACTCTCTATTGCTATGAGTTTGTAAATTTATGATGTGTCATGACACTTATATCATTACTCTCTTTATTTTGATTGAATTCTCATGGTTGCAAACATAGGGAATACGCCATTATAGCATTAACTTTTTCGATAGAAAAGTTACATGTTTGGAAAAGAGAGTGTGACAAGAAAATAGGGGTTCCAACCTCTATTTACACGTTAATGCCCTAGCAAGATTAACTTCTTGGAGAATTCGTACCATTTGTTGTACACTTTAGGTTCGAGAGAGCCAAGGTGAATAAATCCTTGATGGTTGAAAAATACTTGGATTTAGAATTAGAATACGACTCTCTATAAGTGCATGCATGTATAAACTCCAAATTACTCATAGTTAATAGAGAAGTAGAAACTACAAGGTGGACATAACCCTAACTTGTCATTCTCTGTGATTAAATATTATTACATATATCGTCTCATTCGTTACATTAATACTATTATTGTGTACTTAAACCAAAACCCCCTTACCTTGGAACCTTCGATCAACAGTCTAATAATAATCGCAATACTTAGTGACCAGAGTATTCCCTGTGGGATTCGACACCCAACCCAGTTGGGTTCTATATTTGACAGCGACTGCTTACACTTTCTAACGAGAGTTGTAATTTGGGCGTATCAAATTTTGGCGCCGTTGCCGGGGAAAACGGTTTTCAACTAAGTTTGTGATAGTTAATAGACCCTTTGGTCAAAGATTCTCAAATTTTACTTTTTGTTTGTTGTTTTTGTTTTGTTCAAGTTTAGTTGAGTTCATGCCAAATACACGAAGATCTAGTCAGCCATTATTACGTATAAACCCTGAACCATAACTCATTGGCAGAATGAATGCACAACGTAATATTGAAAGGATGGCTACTCAACAGGAGCAGGCTAGATTAGCTGCATTGGCAGCTGCGCAAGTATATCAACAAAATGGTGATAACCCAGGTCGGGCAACAAATCTTGATGATGAGGACCTGGGTGATGATGAGTTATTAAATCCAAGGCGTGCGGATGGTGTGGCTGCACCTATGAACAGGAATGTCAATAGAGATCGTCAAGCTAGAATGATACCTAAACACCGAGCCATGCAAGTACCTTTTGATGATGATGATGACAATTTGGATGGGGCTGGTGCCACAGGGGCTATTATTCCTCCTCCCTTGGCACACGGAGCAAAGTTTAATATTACTAGAACCATGATCCAGCTATTTCAACTCAAAGGGTTATTTGGTGGACTTGCAGGCGACGATCCGAATATGCAGCTGATTAATTTTATCTCAACATATAAGTCGTTTGACAATCTAGGGGTTGGACAAATGCGATTAGGCTGCACTTATTTCCATTGTCTCTATCTGGAGAGGCAACTCTATGGTTGAATGGGCTAACTCCTGACTCTATCACTAATTGGAGGCAACTGAAAGACGCTTTCCTAGAAAGATTCTTTCCGCCATCCAAGAGAGCATAATTAAGAGATGAGATAAGCAATTTTTAACAGCTTCCAACTGAAGCTCTCCACGAAATATAAGAGAGGTTCAAGAAGAAGCTTATGCGGTGCCCAAATCATCAGATGACCAATATCCACTTAATGGAAATATTATATAGGGCTTTGAACTCGGTGACTAAGCCAGTGGTTGATAATGCTGCGGGTGGGTCATTCATGGACCTTACTTTTATTGAGGCAAGTGATATGCTAGATTGTATGACAAAGCAGAGTAGAGCTTGGCATACCAGGTATTCTGAGGTAGCAAGCTCTACTGTATCTATTGGCATGATGGCAGAACAGAGATGAAGAGAAGAGGAACATGACCAGGATATGGCTCACATAAAAACGCAGATGGACCTTCTTACCAAGCATTTATTATCAGGGAAGATAGAAAAGGTCAAGGACGTTGTATCACAGGGAAGAGATGACTTCGATTCTGAGGAAGAAGCAAATTATTTGAATAATCAGGGGGGTTTCCGAGGCAATGCCCAAGGAAACCAAGGTTGGAACTATTATGATAAATCCGGATACAAGCACCGAGACCAAGGGAGTTGGAAGAATAAGAATGACAGGAGTGGTTTGTATGTTCCTCCTGGAAATCGTGAAGCTGCTATATCTGGGTCTAGGAAGATGTCCATGGAGGACATGATGGCTAAGCTGTTGAAAGGAGTGGAGGCAACCAACACAGGAGTAACTGAAGTAAAAAATGATTTGTCCTCAATAAATTAATTGGTTGACTCACATTCCACTGCAATAAAACAGCTGGAACAATAATTGAGTCAACTATCAGTGACATTCAATCAAAGAAAAGCTGGCACTTTACCTAGTGACACTGTGTAAAATCCAAGAAATAATGGATCATGTTTGGCTATTACTACCCGGAGTGGTAAGGTGTTGGAAAATCCATCCAAGGGCGAGCCCGTGGTTGATAGTATGGAGGAGAATGTTATTGAAGTAGATTGTGATGATTCTGTAGAAGCTGAAAATCAAAATGAGAACGTTCATGATACTACACCTAGATATCAGCAGTCTGAAAAGATTGATAATGGGAAGCAAAATAAAAAGGAGGTGGTGGAGAAAACTCTTCCAAATCCACTACCACCTTTTCCTCAGAGACTAAAGAAGAAGGCTGATGACACCAGGTTCAGTAAATTCATGACCATGCTGAAGCAGCTGACTATTAATGTGCCTTTGGTGAAGGCACTGGAGCAAATGCCAGGGTACGCCAAATTCATGAAGGACCTTTTGACAAAGAAAAAGGCAGGAAGCTATGAACTGGCAGATAATTTTCATCATTGCAGTATAATTGCCACGAGGTCTTTAGTACAGAAGAAGACAGATCCAGGTGCTTTCACTATTCCTTGCACGGTTGGATCTTTGGATTTTGCTAAGGCGTTGTGCGATTTGGGGGCTAGCATTAATTTGATGCCACTAGCCATTTATATACAGTTGGGGTTGGGCGATCCTACACCAACCAACATGCGGCTCGTAATGGCAGATAGGTCGGTAAAATGACCTGTTGGTATCTTATATGATGTACTAGTGAAGGTTTCTACCTTCACTTTTCCTGCAAACTTTGTTATTTTGGGTTGCGAGGTGGATTTTGAAGTTCCCATAATCTTGGGTCGTCCTTTCCTCACAACAGGAAGTGTGCTTATTGATTTACGAGCAAATGAGCTTTTATTTCGGATGAATGACAAAGTGGTATGCTTTGATGTATGCAAATCAATGAAGCAGCCCAAAGATATGAATGTGTTCTCTGTAGCTGATTTTTATTATGAGGATGAGAAGGAATTATCTTTAGAAAAGCAACTTACTGTTGAGCCATTGGCTGCTGTGCTTTTGAACTTTGAGCATGAGGATGTTGAAGAGTACGAAGAAACTATCTATGCTCTGACAGGAATGGGGTCGTATTCATATGCCCCTAAGAAACTGGACCTTGACCTTAAGAATCGACCTTCACCACCAGCGAAGCCATCCATTGAAGAGCCACCAGTGCTAGAATTGAAAGAGCTACCCAGTTATCTAAAGTATGCGTTCTTGGGAAGTGGAAATACACTGCCGGTTATTGTTGCTGCTGGTTTAGGTTAGCAACAAGTAGAGGCTCTCATCTCTATTCTAAAGAGGTACAAGAGAGCCATTGGTTGGACTATTGCTGATATAATTGGTATCCCTCCTGGGATATGTATGCACAAGATTCAGCTCGAGGAAGATTGCGTGCCCACTATTGAGCATTAGCGTCGTCTGAATCCACCTATGCAAGGGGTGGTAAAGAAAGAAATCATAAAGTGGTTAGATGCAGGGGTGGTCTATCCAATCTCAGACAGTAAATGGGTGAGTCCGGTACAATGTGTGCCTAAAAAAGGGGGCATGACAGTAATCGCAAATGAAAAGAATGAGCTAATTCCACTCAGACCTGTCATAGGGTGGAGAGTGTGCATAGATTACCGGAAGCTGAATTCGTGGATGTTAAAGGATCACTTCCCAATACCATTCATGGACCAAATGCTTGATCGATTGGCAGGGAAGGGATGGTTCTATTTCTTAGATGGTTATTCCGGATATAATCAGATTTGCATTTCTCTTGAAGATTAGCATAAGACCACTTTTACATGCCCATATGGTACTTTTGCATTCAAACGAATGCCATTTGGGCTATGTAATGCACCTACCACTTTTCAGCGATGTATGATGTCCATTTTCTCTGATATAGTTGAAGACACCTTGGAGGTGTTTATGGATGACTTTTCGGTTGCAGGTGAGTCATTTGAATCATGCTTGGCAAATCTGAGTATGGCTTTGCAGAGATGTGTTGAATTCAATCTGGTGCTAAATTGGGAGAAGTGTCATTTTATGGTTAAGGAAGGCATCTTTCTTGGGCATAAAGTCTCTGAAAAGGGAATTGAGGTTGATCGAGCCAAGATTGAAGTTATCGAGAGGCTACCACCTCCAATTTCTGTAAAAGGGGTTCGTAGTTTTCTCGGTCATACGGGTTTTTATCGGAGGTTTATTAAAGAGTTCTCCAAGATTTCTAGCCCATTATGCAAACTTATGGAGAAGGAGGCTAAGTTTTACTTTGGTGAAGATTGCTTGAAGGCATTTGAATGCCTCAGAGGAAAGCTAATTGAAGCTCCTATTATTGTAGCACCCGATTGGTCTCTACCTTTTGAAGTTATGTGTGATGCAAGAGGGGTAGCCTTGGGTGCTGTACTTGGTCAGAAAAGATAAAGGCTATTTCATCCAATCTACTATGCGAGCAAGGCCTTGAATGGAGCACAGAAGAACTATATCATCACTGAACAAGAGCTTCTAGCAGTTGTTTATGCTTTCGAAAAGTTCCGAGCTTACTTGTTGGGAACCAAAGTAGTGGTTCATACAGATCATGCGGATCTAAGATATCTAATGGCAAAGAGGGATACTAAGCCAAGGCTAATTAGGGGGGTGTTACTGCTTCAAGAATTCGATTTCGAGGTAAAGGATAGAAAAGGTTGCGAAAACCAAGTAGCTGATCATCTATCTAGACTTGAGAGTGAGCACATAGTTCAAACCGACCTTGATATTGATGATGCATTCCCCGACGAAGAGATTCTAGAAACTATGGTAGAAGACTTACCGTGGTATGCAGACTTTGCTAACTACGTGGTAAGTGAAGTGATTCCTGAGCATCTCTCCTTTCATCAAAAGAACAAATTCATGCATGATGTGAAACACTACTTTTGGGATGAGCCTTATCATTTTTGACAATGTGCTGATGGTATTATTAGGCGATGTATCCCAGATATGGAGGTTCCTAGCATACTGGAAGCAAGTCATGCATCCCAAGTTGGGGGTCACCATGCAGGTGATCGGACGGCCAGGAAAGTACTGCAAAGTGGCTATTATTGGCCTTCATTATTCAAGGATGCCTACGATTTTGTAAGAAAAGTCTGCTTACAAAATACACTAAGATCATGCGTGATCGAGTATGCTTGGTATA
This sequence comes from Capsicum baccatum var. pendulum, assembly GCA_030864225.1. Lineage (NCBI taxonomy): Eukaryota > Viridiplantae > Streptophyta > Magnoliopsida > Solanales > Solanaceae > Capsicum > Capsicum baccatum. Next base: position 169,641,836 of record CM061560.1, read on the forward strand.
TGCTCTAATGACGAATGTTCCCATCAACATTGGTGCGGTTATACGATCGTCAATGCACAAAGAAAGGCTGCACAAAAGGTCCCATTTTATTTTCGGCAATTTGTTGACTGCAATCTTAAGGAAAGAGCACATTGAGGAGGAGCCATCAGACCATAAGCTGCCACACAACCCAAAAAAGGTAGATCTCATGAAAATCAAAGAGCTAGAAACTGGTCAAGGGATCAACCTTACCACTGCTGAGAGACATGCTCGAGATGAAAGTTTTTTTCGCCATCTGTATGGCATGACTAGGTTTACCATGATGAATGGGGGTCGTGTGCCGACTGATGCAGAGCTTCGGCAGTTGGACTATGACTACCCACTTAATGAGCATGCTCGGGCCATGTATGGAGTGGGGGTAAATTTTGAGGAACCTCTAGATGATGATGTGCCGAAAGACGATGATCACCGAATGCCAGACCCTGATGTGGAGGACAACTCTGATGATAACGACTCTGATAATGATTCTGACACAGGGGGTATGACCCCAGATATAGAGGAGGAGTCTGACTAATCAGGTTTTGCTTATTTATTTACACTGAGGGCAGTGTATTCCGTCTAAGTGTGGGGTGCAGGTATATGTCTGTTGTATTGTGTACTGCTTGCCTACATTTATTCTTAGTTGTTTGATTTAGTCGTAGTTAGTTAGTTGTAATTAGTCAGATTTTGCATGAAATTGTTCTGATAAACGGCATGACATTATAACAAAAGTTTGTGCTGAATCATTACTATTGAAACATTTAGGCTCTAAGTTGTGACTCACTGTATGATAATTGTTTGTGGTTTAATTCATTCATCTATTGGATCAAGAATCTATAATGCTCCAAATTAAGTTGACCATGTGCCTTGTGTGTGTGAGGTTATTGTATATTCTTTGTTGCGACTGATGCTAGAACTTGCCTAGTGTGTGTGTGAAGCGAAATAAAGATTGTGAGTTTAGGAGATGATTTAGGCATTTCTTTGGCAGCCCTGATTTTGTTTATTTTCTTTTTACCTACCTTTGTACATTGTCCTAGTGAACACCCTTTGAGCCTTTAGCTATTTTATTTGGCAACCTCATATGTATCCTAATCCATTTTTTTCTTAAGACCATAATTGTGATCCAAAAGCTCCTAAGCGCTTTAAATTGTAGAATCAAGTTGAGTAAAGAGTGTGGCAAAATAAGAGGAAAATGGTGAAAGTGATGCCCCAGAGTGTACTGGTACTTGAAAATTTTGTGAAAAAGAGTGGCTAGCATAGAGATGCTTAATAAAAAAAAGAGAGAAAGAAAAAACAATAAAAAATAAAAAGAGAGTTGTGTTTATGATTGAATAACAAAATGGGTGAAAAGGGGTTGGTAGATGAAAGGAAGGTAGAGTGGTTGTTAAAAGATAGTGTAAATGGTATAATGTAGTGTATTAAAGCGCTTAGGGAACGTAGTCACCATTTCTGGCCAAAATAGTCCTACCTGTTCCTTAGCCTACATTACAACCCGTAAAGACCTATTTGTTCCTAAACTTAGCATTCTGATATTAGTGGAGCATTACACTAAGGGCAAGCATATGGTCATCAGTTGTAATCTAAGAATTCTTTGTGAGAGTGAGAGCAAGCAAAGTCTTATACCCATGTTTTGAAAAATGCAAAACTATGAGTGATTATGGGTAACATTTTGTGTGAGCGCACACGGTTGATGATTGTTGGGTAGTTTTATATGATTTTTTTTGCTAAACTTGTGTATACGAATTAACCATCCTAATGAGTCTATGTTGGAGGGTGAGTTGTTTCTAGTAATGATCAATAAATCTACTCTTTGTTAATAATTGCCGTGTATGTCTTGTTGAAAATTTTGTGTTTATCTTGTGAAATTCTAGTTAGGTGTTTGCATGGATGTAATATTTTGTTCGAGGACAAACAAAGCTTTAAGTGTGGGGTGGTGATGTTGGGCGTATTTACACGTCCAAGCACCAAAACCTACCCATGTTTTAGCTAAGTTTTGAGGATAAAATACATAATTCCTGCACTTTTAGTTTATTTTCAACTAAGTGAGTTGACCTATGTGATTAGCATGCTTTTCAGGTACCAATGAGGAAGATTTCAGCACTTTGGGGACCTGTGGACAGCAAAGGAAAGCTTCACATAAGAGGGAAGACAACTTTTGGACTGAATATGATGCATGGGAACTTTGTCCCGGGAAAACTCAGTATTTTTAAATACTTAAGGATGCAGTAGCAACTTATTAGACAAGGATGTTATTAAAAACCTTATTGCTGAATTTTCAGCATTATCATTCATTATTCAGATTCTGTAATATTTTGAAAAAGCAGAAAACGGCTTAGCTTGAGCAACGGAGAGAGAGAAACACGTTTCTCTCTTCTTGTCGCTTGTCATCTCCATCGCCGAGATTGTTCTAAGTTTTGGTATGATGATTATGTCTAGTTTGATTTCGGTTTTATCCATGAGTAGCTAAGCTTATTTGTTAGGGTTATGGAAACCTTGTAATATACTCTCTATTGCTATGAGTTTGTGAATTTATGATGTGTCATGACACTTATATCATTACTCTCTTCATTTTGATTGAATTCTCATGGTTGCAAACATAGGGAATACGCCATTATAGCATTAACTTTTTCGATAGAAAAGTTACATGTTTGAAAAAGAGAGTGTGACAAACAAATAGGGTTTCCAACCTCTATTTACACGTTAATGCCCTAACAGGATTAACTTCTTGGAGAATTCGTACCATTTGTTGTACACTTTAGGTTCGAGAGAGCTAAGGTGAATAAATCCTTGATGGTTGAAAAACACTTGGATTTAGAATTAGAATACGACTCTCTATAAGTGCATGCATGTATAAACTCCACATTACTCATAGTTAATAGAGAAGTAGAAACTACAAGGTGGACATAACCCTAACTTGTCATTCTCTGTGATTAAATATTATTACATATATCGTCTCATTCGTTACATTAATAATATTACTGTGCACTTAAACCAAAACCCCCTTACCTTGGAACCTTCGATCAACAGTCTAATAGTAATCGCAATACTTAGTGACCAGAGTATTCCCTATGGGATTTGACACCCAACCCAATTGGGTTCTATATTTGACAGCGACCGCTTACACTTTCTAACGAGAGTTGTAATATGGGCGTATCAAGCTCTCGAGATTTTGAACTTCTAGCATCAGCTTTTTCTATCTACGGTTTGTGGGTTAACTTAGTAAGTGTCGGGAGTCAGTTTTTCAACTCTTCTTCAATTCTCGAACATATTGTGATCACGATCAATACAAAAAACATCTCGATCATCCATAATCCCTGTAAAAGTAGTCAAAATCACCTTTTTCATATTGTTCACAATCTTATCATCCAAAATATTATTTTCTGCAAAATATACCCAAACTAGAACACATCTAATAAAAAGACCTCAGAAACTTGCATCTTTTCCTCATTTTAAGCATCGAAAGTGCTATATTTCTATAGCACATCAACGCCCTCAACTTAGAACATTTGTATGTCCTCAGCCAACAAAAACACAACACAATAAAAATGACGCTTAACTAGGAGAATCTAAGTTATTCAAGACAGTTAGTCATCACATTAAGTTCAAATCACAACCTCCCCCTACAATCTAAATTTTCAAACCCAACTATGTATGAACATGAAGCACCACAGCGTGACCCGATAGGATCAAGGTATGGAAATTACATTAGCAATAGATAACTACTCATATGTACAAATTACACTACATAAACAAGAAAATAGCTCGCAACATAAATTAAGTGCCCTCACAACAAAGATGTCTCACGTACTCATATAAAATAATGTTTGTCAATACAGGGATGGTCAAGAGACACTCATACTCAACAAGGAAGTCCCAATCAATGCATATCAAATAACATAGGCTTGACTTTATTTTCTTTACCTTAGAATTCAGATAGTCAGGGTAGGATCACTATAGAACTTTTCTCAGCTTGTAATGTAGGCTTGGGGGCTGGTATGGTACATATGGACATTTAAAGTAACTAAGCCTCCTTGGCACTACACTTAATAACGAAGTTCCAATCAATGCATGTTAAATACCATAGGTTTTCCCTTATTTTATTTACCTTAGCATTCAGATAGTCAAGCCTAGATCACTATAGGACATTTCTCGGCTTGTAATGTAGGCTTGGAGGCTGGTACAGTACATATGGACATTTAAAGTGACTAAGCCTTCTTATCACTACACTAACATTGGGGTCTCACTTACTATCCAATTTCCTCATAATTCCACCCTTATTTCTACCTTTTGTGCTTTTATGCACACTCAGGATTGGTGTGGTCTTTTTCCTTCTTTTTTACTTTTTCACAATTTTTCTTTTCTTTTCTCTATTTTTTACCACACCCAGCCTTACTAGTTTTTTATTCTTATTTTACCCGTCTTCAAACTCATTTAATAGTATGCACCGCTATGTTAGCCACTCTCAACTTGCGCATTTTGCCTAAGTTAAGCTGCACAATGTCCAAGGAGGACCTGGGCCAAAAGAGGTAAATTGTAATTTCAATAGGAAGGGGACTAGTGAAACCAAAAAAATAGGCTTATAAGTTTTAATGAAGGGATCAAGGGATATGATTCGTGCATGGAAGGTTATATCGACTAAAAATGGACTATAATTAAAAAAAATGTCCTCTGATCCTTTCCTAACTAACTATCTTTCAGCCTAGGCAAAACTAACCAGGCAAGTTTTGAATTAAACACACAAAGAAAACTAAATAGTATCTCACACATATATAGCACAGAGTCAATATTACCAACTGCTACCTATCCAGTTCATGAAATTCGTCAGCAAATAGTTATCATTTTCCTAATCCCAATGCCATAACAAGATCCACAAAATTCACACCTATATACATCAACACAGTTCTAAAACTTAAAGAATTTTGTAGGGGTATAAAAAATTAATCAAATCAATGGGTTTTCCATAAATAACCCTCAAATATCAACAAAGTAATCATCATCCAAGAATAAAAGAATTTCAGGAAGATAACAAAATACGACTTATTAGTCAACTCCCAACATCTATACTAGTCTGACAAGCCTCTAAGAAAATTAATAAAACCAGCGAGCCATTGAGACATGCCCCGACTGACTCATACTTAGTTATCAAATGTAAACAATTCTGTAAAACCAACATCAGACATCACGTCCTCGAAACATAAGGACTCACCACAATAGAGGATGTAGAACAGCATGCACGAAGAATCACTGTCAAACCTGGAACTGAGCACCTGATCCTACATTTCGAGAAAATGCAGCCCACATCCGAAGATGTGGGTCAGTATCATGGAAAGGAACCGAGTATATGGGGGTGTATACAGTTGTATAAACATCATCATCATAAATATTTATAAGAAATATGCAGGATGTATAAAAGAATCACATAGCCCGAAGAAAATCATCATAATCATGATAGGATGAAATAAGTACAATAACACATGTGAGTCATCATATAGTTTGTCAATCACTTTCAGTTCATCAAGAATATCAATTCTCATAATGTAAATATCATTTAAATATTATGAAAGAATAAATTTCACAATTCCACTTTCAAATCACTTCACCATTCACCATAGACATAAGGAAACACACACATACTAGGAGATCCTATAACCGACATAAACCATGTGAGCGACATGGAGTCCAACATACAATCCACGTTGAGGAGAGCCATTCTATCCTTTCCATCGAAGTAGGACTATCGATATCAAATCCACACAAACTAGTCATCACTATATAAATCAGCCTCAGGCTCACTCCTACAGAGGCACGTAGTTCTAGGGAAGTAAGGTCGCTTTATACCTCCCACTCGGTGCTAAAGATTTCTCCCAGACTTAGCTCAGATCATTTTAAAGACAATCTACGACAAAACAATTTTAGTAATATATAAATATACATCGGGAGACATCATGCTTCCCATCTATCAAAATCAACCACGTTGTAGATTTCTTTCATACTCGAGTTCAAAACAACTCCATTAAGAACAAAAGATCAAATCATTCAAAATATCTCAAATATACAACATCAACGTGCTTATAAAACACACTTTCTCAAAAAAACACAATTTCCAATGGGGATTCACAACCCAAATATCAAAATCATGATAAATATCGTTCAAGATTCATGCTTTATATCTCCACACATGTATATTCATCTTTCAAAATAATAAACATTAAGATTTCCTAATAATCATCATAAGATATGGGTTCATGCTTCAAATTCGTAAAAAATCAAATAAAAATCATGCCTTTGTAAAGCAAATTACTTTTAGGCACAAGAACGAAAGAGAGTTCTTGTTGAAAGACCCCACATACCTTGAATGATGAACTTTAGATCGATACTCATTTTTGAGATGTTAATCGTTCCTTTGAATGATGGTTCTTGGAGTTCTTGAACTAGGAACTTGGAATCTTGAATAAATTTGCAGAATTAATGGTGAACTTTGGAGGTTCTTGAAGTTGGATATAGGAGCTTAGGGTTTTCTTTTTGAGGGAGTTTGATGAAACATAACATATAATACTTCTAATAGGCTTTAATATAGGGTTTGGACGGATTTTGGGTGAGGGGGAATGACCAAAACGCCCCTAAAAATCAAAAAAATTCTCGAATTTGTCCTTTGGTGGACTATTTTGATAGTCTGAAGTAGATCAACCATAACGTTTTACTCCGATATTCAAACTGGATGAAACCAATTTCATTAGAAAGAAGACTCTCATATATTTGCATTGATTTATATTATCTCACCCAGATCATTGTGTACGAGGAATTATGATCATTTGAAGTTGACCCAAAAATTCACTTTTGGTAGGCTGAAGTATATTGACCATAACGTTTTGCTCTGATAGACAAATTAGATGAAACCAATTTCATTGGAAAGAGGACTTGCAGAGATTTCCGTTGATATATAGTAGATCACCTAGATCGTTATGTACGAGGAGTAATGATCGTTTAAAGTTGGAGCAAAAAAACGCCAGGCCTCAGTACTTTTTCCTGCATGTTTTACTATTCACTACTTTCATGGTTCGATCGGAATGTTCATAACTCGTCGCTCGAGTGTCTGTTATTGATGATCCACATATCGTTAGAAATCTTATTCTATTATCTATGCAATGGTTGGTCATAATATAAGACATTCCACATGAAAAATTTATAATTAATTCTAGAAGATAGAACCCAACATGTTTACACACAAAATTTCAATGAAAAATTTCCCAAGGTATTACATCATCTCCCCCTTGGAAACATTCATCCTCAAATGATGCTAGACATGCCAAGATTAGATAGGGAATAGAACATACAGTTGAAACCATTCGTTAGACTCATCACCACATTGTTTCTCACTCCGAATGCAACATAGAATGCATAAATTCAAGAAACTACAACTGAACACATAATAAATGACAGCTGAACTGCTGCAACTTTTATCAAAAGTGCATGATTTAGGAAAGAATGGTACCTTCGGCTTAATTGGAGTTCTCGGAAAATAGGTACGGGTACTTGGATCACATATCTACCTCAGATTCCCAAGTTGCACCCTCAACAGATTGGTTTCTCCACAACACCTTGACCAAGGAAAGTTCTTTGTTCCTTAGTCTTCGAACACTAAAATCAAGAATCTCAACAGGAATCTCATCAAAAGAAAGATTTTCTTGAATGTCAGCACTCACAGAGGAATCCACTACCACAACATTGCTAATATGCTTTCTAAGCAAGGAAACATGGAATATTGGATGAACAGAGGACAACTCGGAAGGCAACTCGACTTCATAAGCTACCTTACCAACACGGCTAAGAATTTTATAAGGACCAACATAATGGGGACTAAGCTTCCCCTTCTTTCTGAATCTCTTTACCCCTCTCATGGGTGAAATTTTTAGATACACTAGGTCACCAACTTCAAACTCAAGGTCTCTCCTTCAAACATCCGCATATGACTTCTGACGACTCCACCAATAGATTTCCCGCAAGTCTCAGTACATCTTGGTGGCACTAGGATTAATAGAATATCGCGCCCCGTGCGCTTCAGCCATATTCCTCTATCTCAGATAATCAACATTTGGGACACACAATCTACCCTGCAATCTAACCACACCATCTCCCCCTTGGGAGAAAACCTCTACTTTTTGGTCCTTGACTGACTCCTTTAGTCTGACCAAACTAGCATCTAAGTGTTGCTTTTCCTTCACTTCCGAAACCAAGGAGGATTCGGAACTACTCTGAACCCCTATACTACCTTCAGCAGAGTCAAATAACCTAACCCTCAATCTATCCAAACGATGTACATCACGAGCCAACTCTTTCTTACCTTCTACCACATGCGAAACACAACCCATGGACATTCTACTTAGGGCATCCGCCATAATATTGGCCTTGCCCGGATGGTACAACACACTCATATCATAGTCCTTTAACAATTCTAACCATCGTCTCTTCCTAAGATGCAATTCTCTCTGGGTAAACACATACTACAGAATCTTATGATGAGTAAAAACATCAACATGGACACCATACAAATAGTGTCTCTAGATTTTTAAAGTAAACACAACAACAACCAACTCAAGGTCATGGGTGGGGTAATTTTTCTCATGGGGTTTCTACTGTCTAAAAGCATAAGCTATCACCTTACCCTTCTGCATCAATATGCAACCCAACCCAACTCTCGAAGTATCATAGTACACCACAAAACCATCAACACCATCAGATAAAGTCAAAATAGGGGCTGAAGTGAGTTGAGTCTTCAACTCCTAAAAACTCTTCCCATAAGATTCGGATGACAAGAACTTCACTTTCTTTTGGGTCAATCGAGTCATAGGAGATGCTATAGAGAAGAAACCCTTAACAAAACAGCAGTAATAGACAGCTAAACCCAAGAAACTTCGGATATCAGTCGGAGAAATAGGTCTAGGCCAATTTCTAATAGCTTAGGTCTTTTGGGGATCAATTCTAATACCCTCAGAAGAAATAGTGTGACCTACAAAAGCAACTGACCTTAGCCAAAACTCACACTTACTGAACTTGGCAAATAACTTGTGATCTTTAAGGGTTTGCAAGACATTTCGGAGATGGTCAGAATGTTCATCCTCACTGCGGGAGTACACCAGTATATCATCGATGAACACTATGACAAAAATATCTAGATATGATCTGAACACTCGATTCATGAGGTCCGTGAAAGTTGTTGGGGCATTAGTTAACCCGAAAGACATAATAAGAAACTCAAAATGGCCATAACGAGTTTGGAAAGAGGTTTTTGGGATGTCACACTCCCTAAATTTGAGTTGATGATAGCCGGAACGAAGGTCTATCTTTGAAGAATAACTTCTACCTTGCAATTAATTAAAGAAATCATCTATTCTCGGAAGGGAGTGCTTATTTATTACGGTGACTTTATTCAATTGGTGGTAATCAATGCACATATGCAAAGAGCCACCTTTCTTTCTCACAAATAATACAGGAGCACCCCAATGAGAAATATTGGGCCTTATGAAACCCTTATCTAGTAGATCTTTGAGTTTGTCTTTCAACTCCTTAAGTTCTGTAGGGGACATACAGTAAGGAGGAATAGAAATGGGCTGAGTATCAGGAAGAAGATCAATCCTGAACTTTATCTATCTATCAGGAGATATCCCTGGGAGATCACCTGGAAAGACATCAGAAAACTTATTGACGACATTAACAGATTGGAGAGTTGGAGTCTCAGACCTAGTGTCTTTGACTCTAACCAAATGGTAAATGCACCCCTTGGAAATAAGTTTTCTAGCTTTGAGGTAAGAGATAAAATGACTCTTCGGTGACACAAAATTCCCAAACCACTCAAACACAGATGCACCCAAAAACTAAAACTTGACCACTCGGGTCCGACAATCAATAGAGGAATAAGAAGAATATAGCCAGTCCATACCCAGAATTACATCAAAATCTACCATGTCTAACTCAATCAGATCAGCCAACAAGACTCTATGAAGATCAATGGGTCAGCGGGTTGAGGTTTCTGACCATCATTATTTCATTTCACTCGATGAAGAGGCATATTTATGAAAAAGGAGAGCACGAATCAATAGCAGAAAGAGACACTTTAAGCACGATAGACTTCTAAAAGAAAGTATTATACTTTTTCCTAAAATGTGTTGTAGCCTCTTGCTCATATATGTGGCGCACTACACACCGATGATCAAGACTCTACTTAACACAGCTTGTCAGACTCCCTAGGATACCTTAAAACCTTAGGCTCTGATACCAAGTTTGTAATGCCCCAAAATATGGGTCCCGGAGCATCACACGATGCTTGAGGATATGAGTAGCCCCAAGCTAACCATTTGAGCCATTTTCATTTAGTTCAACACAAATCAGTGGGGTTTCCATAAATAACCCTCAAATATCAACAAAGTAATCATCATCCAAGAATAAAAGAATTTTAGAAAGATAACAAAATATGACTTATTAGTCAACTCCCAACATCAATACTACTCTGACAAGCCTCTAAGAAAATTAATAAAACCAGCAAGCTATTGAAAAATGCCCCAACTGACTCATACTCAGTTATCAAATGTAAATAATTTTGTGAAACCAACATTAGACATCACGTCCTCAAAATATGAGGACTCACCACAATAGAGGATGTAGAACAACATCCCCAAAGAATCATTGTCGAACTTGGAACTGAGCACCTGAATCTATATTTTGAGAAAATACAACCCACATCCGAAGATGTGGGTCAGTACCATGGAAAAGAATAAAGTATATGGGGGTGTATGCAGTTGTATAAATATCATCATCATAAATATTTATAAGAAATATGCAGGATGTATGAAAGATTCACATAGCCCGAAGAAAATAATCATAGTCATAAGAGGATGAAATAAGTACAATAACACATGTGAGTCATCATATAATTTGTCAATCACTTTCAGTTCATCAAGAATATCAATTCTCATAATGTAAATATCATTTAAATCTTTTGAAAGAATAAGTTTCACAATTCCACTTTCAAATCACTTTACCATTCACCATAGACATAAGGAAACACACAAAATGGGAGATCCTGCAACCGACATAATCCATGTGAGCTACATGGAGTCCAACATACAACCCACATTGGGGAGAGCTATCCTATCCTTACCATCGGAGTAGGACTATCGATATCAAATATATACAAACTAGTGATCACTATATACATCTGCCTTAAGATCACTCTTATAGGGGCACGTAGTTCTAGGGAAGTAAGGTCGCTTTATACCTCCCACTCGGTGTTAAAGATTTCTCCTAGACTTAGCTCAGATTATTTCAAAGACAATCCACAACAAAACAATTTTAGTAATATATAAATATACATCGGGAGACATCATGCTTTCCATTTATCAAAATCAACCACGTCATGGATTTCTTTCACACTCGAGTTCAAAAAAACTCCTTTAAGACCAAAAGGTCAAATCATTCCAAATATCTCAAATATTCAATATCAATGTGCTTATAACACGCACTTTCTTAAAAAATACAATTTCCAATGGGGATTCACGACCCAAATATCAAAATCATGATAAATATCATTCAAGATTCATGGTTTATATCTCCACACATGTAAATTCATCTTTCAAAATCATAAACATCAATATTTCATAATAATCATCATAAGATATGGGTTTATGCTTCAAATTCATAAAAATCAAATAAAAATCATGCCTTTGTAAAGAAAATTACTTTTGGGCACACGAACTAAAGAGAGTTCTTGTTGAAACCCCCCACATACCTTGAATGATGAACTTTAGGTCGATACTCATTTTTGAGATGTTAATATGCCTTTGAATGATGGTTCTTGGAGTTCTTGAACTAAGAACTTAGAATCTTGAATAAATTTGCAGAATTAATGGTGAACTTTGGAGGTTCTTGAAGTTCTTGAACTAGGAACTTGGAATCCTGAATAAATTTGCAGAATTAATGGTGAACTTTGGAGGTTCTTAAAGTTGGATCTAGGAGCTTAGGATTTTCTTTTTGAGGGAGTTTGATAAAATATAACATATAATGCTTCTAATAAGCTTTAATATAGGGTTTGTATGGATTTTGGGTGAGGGGGAATGATCAAAACGCCCCTAAAAATCAAAAAAATTCTCGAATCCGTCCTTTGGTGGACTGTTTTGATAGTCTGAAGTAGATAGACCATAACATTTTACTCCGATAGACAAATTATATGAAACCAATTTCATTAGAAAGAGGACTTGCAGAGCTTTCCGTTGATATATAGTAGATCACCTAGATCATTGTGTACGAGGAGTTATGATCATTTGAATTTGATCCAAAAATTCACTTTTGATAGGATGAAGTAGATCGACCATAACTTTTTGCTTCGACAGAAAAATTGGATGAAACCAATTTCATTGGAAAGAGGACTCGTAGAGATTTTCGTTGATATATAGTAGATCACCTAGATCATTATGTATGAGGAGTTATGATTGTTTAAAATTGGAACAAAAATACACCAGGCCTCAATACTTTTTTCTGCACGTTTTACTGTTCACTACTATTCACGATTCGATCGAAATGTTCATAACTCATCACTCGGGTGTCCGTTTTGGATGATCCACATATCGTTGGAAATATTATTCGATAATCAAAGAAATGGTGGATCATAATCTAAGACATTCCGCATGACAAATTGTAATTCATTCTAGAAAATAGAACCCAACACGTTTACGCACAAAATTTCAATGAAACATTTCCTAGGGTATTACAACTATTTCATAAAATATGGATATCATATATCTCTGAACAGTTATAGGTGCATTGTAAAGTACAAATGGCATCCTCTTGGATGCAAAGGTCTCATAGGGGAAAGTAAAGGTAGTCTTTTCTTGGTCTTCGGAGAAATCATGATTTGATTGTAACCCAAATATCCATCAAGAAAATAGTACCAACCCTTACCTTCTAGTATGTCCAACATCTGATCCATAAAAGGCATCAGAAAATGATCCTTTTGTTTCACATGTTTAGATTCTTATAAACCATGCAGACTCTTCAATTGATTACTGGCCTCATTAACTCATATTTTCATTTGGAACAACTGTGACTCCCCCTTACTTTGGTATGCATTAAACTAGGCTAATCCACTTGTTGTGTGCAATGGGAAAAACTACCCCAGCTTTTAACCACATAATTATCTTTTTGTTCACCCTTTCTTATATAAGAGGTTTTAGCCATCTCTGATATACAATATTAGGAATGCTATCCAGCTTAAGATGTATCTTCTATTTGCATATACCTAGTTGGATCCCCACAATGTCTGTAATAGTCTACGCAATAGCTCTCTTGAACTTATGTAAGATTGATATCAAAGCCTCGACCTATGCTCCTACCAAATCTGCTGCAATAATAACCAGTAAGGTATTGCTGGACCCCAATAATGCATACTATAAATGAGAAGTGGGGTCCTTCAATTCCAATACGGGTGGTTCTTCAATCAATGGTCTTACAGGAGGTGAGGTTTTGCTCTTCAAGTTAAAATCTGGCTTCTTAGAGGCATAATTATAAGATCTTATGCCATGTAGTGTACTCTCCATCATATCATAGTTTGGTATCCCATCACTTTCAAAGTTCATAATCAGCGCAGCTAATATTTATATGCCTAATCTCTCCTCAATAAGCACATCAACTGTGATCATGTCATCATCCACCAATCTATAAATACCATTACTCTCATGTCATTCGCCTATTGTACTGTCATGCATATATTTAACACAACTTGCTGATGATTACACTTGAAAGTGATCTCTTCCAAATCCATGTTAATTAAAAATCAGCCAGTCGATAATATGGGTCTACCCAATATAATTGGAGAATGAGTATCCACTTCATAGTCTAAAATCATGAAATCTGGAAGATATGTGAATTTTTCTACTCACATTTCCATGTCACACACTATACCCATTCGCTCTTTTATAGATGAATCAACCATTAAAAGCCTTGCATTGGTAGGCTTGACTTCTCCTAACCCGCAATACCTTGTATATCACTAATGGAATTATATTTATTCTTGCTCTCATTTTGCACAGATCCTGATTAATCTCATAAGGCCTAATAGAACATGGGATGTTGACTGCGCCTCGATCCCCTTTCTTTACAATTAATAGGGCCTAAAAATCTGAGCTAAACTATTGGACTATATTTTAGAATTCTTCTACAACCCATTCTTTATCATAATTAATATCAAAATCATCATCATTACAGATCAGATTCTCAAACTCTGTCTTAGGTGGCTCATCAGGAACAATATCCTTCTTCTTAGGCTCATCGGTAGTAGGCAAAAAGTGTTCATCAGGTTAGGAGTTATCCTAAGTGTCAATAGTCATACACAAATATCCTGGTTTCTAGACCTTAGAAATTTTCCTTAAATTATGCTATCGAGATCCAATACGACTCATGGGTACGACCCGTATATTGAGGTGTGGATGGTATAGTCCAGTTGTATGTTGAGCTATGTTAGTTTGTGGGGTGGATTTTAGTTACTGGAATGGATACGACTTAGGGTACAAATTGTATTGGTAGTTATGCATCATTCAGTTCCTTAACTTAATCTTACACTTGGTTACTTAGGTTGGATCTGAGTATGAGTGGCTTACCATGAGCCGGGATCCGGGGTATGAGTCATACCCAGGACTCGTATGGTGGATAATGTCTAAATCCTCTTTAGGTTTAAATCTACCAGGGATACTAATGAAGGGTATAGATTGCATGCTTTAGATACAAATTCATTGGATAAGTTGTATGCTAGACAGTGTTTGATTAAAAGGTTAAGGCTGGGATACGAGTAAGTGTACTAATCATATGGGAGAGTTTAACTCGGGAGGGTCAGTTATACCCCTGGGATGGGATTTTGTACAGCTTAAGTGGGGGTATTCTGGACATTTCCCTACTTATTCTAATAATTTTCCATGACTTCTAACCTACTTGGAAGGTCATTTACCCTATTATTCCATTCATTAGCACTTAGAAACTCTTTTAAAACTCTTTGTATTTATCTCAAAAGATTTTAGGCAAGGGAAGCTAGGGTTTCAACTAAAAGATAGATTTAGGGCTTGTCTTTGTGATTTCTTTCCATCATCATCATGGTTTAAGGTATGTTCTCTTCCCTCATTATTAATTCTAACTATAAGCATGGTTTTTATGAATATTTTCAAGACTTCATTGATTGTATGATTTTGGTTTTCAAATATGAATTGGGTGTTTTGATGTTATATGGTTGGTTATGGTTTTCTATGGTTTTAATTATGCTTTATGTACATTAATGGTGATTTTGGATAATTGGATTGCATGGGAATAGTTTAATGGTAATTGGAATTGGTTTTGGTTATACTATGCCCTTAATGTGTTTGACAAAATGCCTATAAGCATGTCTTTATTGCATTAAGTACTTTTAATGAAACTCTTGCTTGTTTTAAGACTTGGTAAAGGAATTATGCATGGTTTAAATGGATTGGAAAGGTAAATGGATAAATGTTTATGCTTGTGGGTTATATGGAATCCACCAAGTGGTTTGATATGGTAAATGGAAGGCTATTTGGAAGTCCCCTTAAACCTATATATGGTTGGCTATGGATAGTACTTGCAAGTATGGTTGATCGTTAATACCACCACTGAATGGCCTTGGTTAATAAATGGTAAATGGATTGATTGGTTGTTTGGTAAGGGTTTTAATTGGGCAATAACGGTGGGACATGTAGCAAAAATGGGGAAGGTGGAGATTCCGGGGGGACCGACCAAAAATTAGAAACTCATATTTGCCGATATGAGGTTGGTCTTGGTGACCATATGCATGATGTCATACTATATTTTGGGGGATGTACTAGACATCCTAGATTTTCTTCCCAGGTCATACGGCTACATACACTGGGCCCTTTCTATAGGGAAAACTTAACCTATATAACTCATGGGTGGTTTAGGACGGTAAATCTATACAGCCTAGGTAAAGTTTTTAATGGCATGATAAACTCGGTCCCCTTTCCTGGAATGGTTATGTATATGTATATATATATATGGTTGTGTGCATATGGATAGTTTTATTTGCTTTTATGAATGGCATTATTTTACCCTAATCCTAAGATCATGCTAGCGTTCACCCGCTAACCCATCTACTGGAGGATGTCAACCCATACTATACATGAATTGACTATTCTACTTCTCCTACATAGTGATTGACTTGAGGATGAGCATTTGGACCAAAGTAGTGAGCTTCCATCCTTTCAGAAGGCTTTATTTCATTTTGTGGATATTTTCTAGACACTTCAATTTTATTTTAGATATTGGCTTTGGCCATGGTTTGGGGCATGTGCCGACCGAATTTTATTACTTTTTTGGTTAGAGGCTTGTGGTAAAACTATGGGTTGTAATGGGTGGGGTCAATATAGGTGTCATCCTTAGCATTGGTATTGGTATTAAGGATGGCATCATCGGATATAATTTCTCACTATTCCATCATATTTCATTTTTGAATAAATTATATTATGTTTTGAAACATATTTTGTTATGGCCTGGTTTTTGGCCCTTGTTTCGGTATTGGTTTAGTATGGTTGGATTATTGGTATGGGATGGTTGGACTCGGTTGGGTCAGTCACAGTTGTGATCTTATCCCAGAGTCTTCATGTGAGTTGTTGCACTATCTTTCTACATGCTCGAAATTCAGCCAACTCAAAGCAGGTGGTTGGAGAGTGGGTTGGGTAACAAGGATGGTCTCCATTCTCGGTTAGGCTTGGGATGCCCATTACGACAAGGCCCCCAGTCAGTTCGTGCTACATGAACTGAACAAGTGCTGGAGGGTTCTGTAAATTATCACCAGGTAATGCTTCTGAATGTATCTTAGCCAAAGTGGTAGAGATTTTCCCATAGTGTTGCTCCAACTACTTAATAGCACTTGCATGTGATTCAACTTTTTGGGCTAATCCTGAAATTTCAGTTTTAACGTCTATGAGGCAAGCCTTCTAGCTCTCTTGACCCTTTATTAACATGGTCAACATATCTTCTATTCTAGACTTTGCCTTATCTCTACCAGGTGGAATGTACTTATCTCTCTCATCATGATAGTTCCGACCTTGATTCCCTTTCCCTTGGGCTCAGAAACCCGCTAATTGATGATCCACAAATATTGCCTCCTCAGATATCCCAAATTCATGCGTTTTAGAAGAATTGGTGGATATAAATTATTTGACCAACCAACCAATAACTGGATGCTATAGTGAAATCTCCTGATCTACCGCATCCTCAGTTACTCTCTATTCACCAAAAGCTTCAAAGGCATAAATATCAACACCTCTTTCTACCTCCTAAGTTTGCCACCCTAGGTTAGTTAATGAGATCTGATCCATAATACTCATAGCTATCTCCCATCATAATCTTATAAAGGCTCTTCCGGAAATAGTGTCTACCATTGCTCTGGAACCTGTAGTCAGGATCTATAGAATATTTTTGACAGACTTGTCCTAGATATCAGGTGGTTGGGTACCATACCTTATACATAGACCCTGACAGCAGCTGCCTGAAGTTATAAATCTTTCCCTTGAGCTACAATACCCTGGATGGAGTAAATAAATTGTTCAAGAATTGTCTTCATAGCTCATTCCATGTAGTAATAGACCCTCTTGGCAATTCCCACGCTATAAGGATGCTTCTCCAGTAAGCAAGAAAGGGAAAAACCATAGTCTCAGTGCCTCTTAATCTACCCTAAATATGGTATATAAAGTGTATACCCTAGTAAAATTTGGTAGATGCATATTTGCGTCGTCTGTAGGCAACCTCGCAAACACACCCTTTAAGTATAAGAGTTGTATCATAGAACTAGAGATATTGAACTTGATATCAGGAGGTAAAAAAGGAGGGATAATGGCTCTTATATCAGCCTGCTCATCGTATCCTAAATCTTCTTCACCATTTTCATATGGCTGAACATACTGATATGCAGGGATCACGTGAGGTCGACCTCTGCTGCCCTATTATGGATTCCACTGAGTACTTCTCAGCAGTCTACTTCCTATCTCTGCTCAACTAACTCTATCTGAGCTAAAATCACCCTAGTCTATCTGTCAACAACCTTAGAACTCTGTCATCAGTTAGACTGTCCCTTTTTGGATCTGACATCCTACTATGCAAGTGTAGAATCTTCTATGAAATAGTGCGAGTAAGGGATTGCCTTTACTCCATATGCTAGGCATACACCGGTGTATGCCCAACTACTAATAAAAAGAAAAACCCAAAATATACAATGACTTCTATCTACAAATCAACATCGTACTCCCCAGAAACGGTGCTATTTTTTGATGACATCCAAGGAACAACTCTTTTTAGATGATGATACTGTTGTTGTCAAAATATAGTAACCGAACTAAGGTTGGCATCGAATCCCAAGGGAGCACGTGGAATTGTAGTTATCAACAATTGTGGTCTATGGACTGTACTGGAAAAGTAAATAGGGAGATTTGTTAGTGGTAATCTCGAGCAAGTCATAATATTAACTTTAGTTGCAATCACTCATAGCTGAATACTAGGATTGCAATCCCCCTGGCTTCTCAACTCTATAGGTCTATCATGATATGTTGAACCATCCTAATACCTTGTATACAGAATTGATAAGTTATGTACCTTCTACAGTCTTTGGGACGCGTAGAAGGATTTCACCCTTTTCCTGTTGAGTCTCAGAATGTAGCATTACTAACCCTTATCTTGATCCCAATTAACTATTACCTTTTGAGTCTCTAGTTATTAGATAAAGCTAACCATCTTACTTATATATTACCTAGTATCTCAGATCGACAGTTAAACCTCAAATTATTATTTGTATTTTATTTTTCTAGCCACTATACCTCTTTTGGAGTAAGTAGCAATATCTAGGCGGGATCCTAATGTTTTCAACCTCTATGACAACTATTAACTGAAGATTATGCAGTGCATGCCATAGGTATTAGTTTTGTTCAACTATCGCCCTTCCCATACTTCGTCAATCAGTCAAGGTTTACACAACCTTAGCTATGGGTTTTTTGCCGCTCATGCTTGTGAAGAAATCAATGTCATTCATAATTGAAAGCTTAGATGAAATCACAATGATAAGATGAAGAAAACCCAAAAACTATAACTTTATTAATCAATATTCTTCTAAGTATCAAAAGTGTGTAACTCCTACTTAAAAGTACATAAAGGGTATTTATAGTACATGATAAAACCCTAAAAATATTTTTTTATAGAACTAGGAGAAAGCAGGGTCAGTAGCCACATGTGGTTTGCACCTATAGTTTGGTCCCGGGCGCAGGTTGTACCTATGGTCTGGCTCCAGGTGTAGGTACGAATCAAAGGTAGAGGATGGAAAAAATATTGCAAGTCAACTCTCAGGATTTTAGACTTCTGGCTCCTTCTTTGTCTACCTGCGGTCCATGGGTTGACTTACTAAGTGTTGGCTGTTAGTTTTTAGCTCTTCTTTGATTCGCGAACATACTTTGACCATAATTAAGCTAGAAAATATCTCATCCATCCATAATCGCTCCAAAAGTAGCCATAAACACCTTTTTCACCTTGTTCATCAACTTAGTATCCAAAAACATGGTTCCCTGCAAGACATACCTAAACCAGATCATATCTAGCAAAAAGGCCTTAGACACTTGCATTTTTTCCTCTTTTTAAGCATCAAAAGTTCTATATTTCTATAGCACATCACTACGTATCGTAGAGGCTAATGTCCATGTCATGTTGCCTATCGCAGAGTGAATCCTCTATGACACACTGTCTATTATGGAGTGTAGCCTCTATGATGTGCTGCCTATCGTAGAGTGCAGCCTCTATGACACAACAGTATCACAGAGGCTCACAACTTCCAAGGTCCGAAATCCCCACGAACCCCATCCAAAAATTCTGAAACTCTCTCGGGATACCTAATTCATATGCCTAAACACCATTTAAGAAAAAAAGAAATGTTTTGAACACGAGAGGGCAAAAAATAAAATTCTCAAAATTTTGAGGGTGTTGCATTATCCCCTTCTTAGGACCATTCATCCAAGAATAATAAGCTAGGACATTGTTCGCACAATAATTGCCATATTACACCAGAATCAAAAGATAAACCCAGATAGTAGCAAAGGAAAATTAAATGCATACCTTAAGAACCTTTGTTAGACACATAGAACAAGAATAGGTACTTAGCCTTCATATCTTCTTCAGTTTCCCTAGTGGCTTCTTCCTCCTTTTGATTCCTCCAAAGGACCTTTACTGAAGCTACATATTTAGCCCTCAATCTATGAACTTGTCTATTGAAGATCTCCACTAGGACCTCATCATATGATAGGGAATCAAGAATACCAAAATTCTCAATAGGCACCACCAATGAAGGATCACCCATGAATTTCTTCAACATAGACGCATCAAATTTGGTGAATAGAACCCAAACTAGTAGACAATTCTAGCTCGTAGGCAACCTTTCCCCCTCTCTTCAAAATCAAATAGGGGACAACATACTGAGTACTAAGCATCCCTTTCTTTCTAAATTATAGCACTCTCTTCATGATAGACACCTTTAAGAACACCCAATCACCCAATCGAATTCCAACTCCCTTTGCCTCACATCCACATAGGACTTTTGGTGACTTTGGGAAATCTTAAGCATATCTTTAATCACCTTCATATTTTCCATATATTGATGAACTAAATCAGAATAGAACAACCTTGTTTTACCAACTTTGAACCACCCAATAGGAGATCTGTATCTCCTACCATACAACACCTCAAATGGAGCCATGCCAATGCTAGAGTGATAGTTGTTATTATATGCACTCTATGAGAGGCAAATGATCAACTGAGCTACCATAAAAGTCAATCATGCAAGACCTTAGAATATCCTCTAAAGTTGGAATAGTCCTTTTTTCTTGTCCATCTGCCCGAGGATGAAAAACGGTGCAAAGGTTCACCGTAGTCCCCAGACCTTACTGGAACAATCTCCAAAAGTGCAATGAAAAGTGAGTACCATGATCAGAAATTATTGAAACTGGATAACCATGTAACTTTATGATTTCTTGAATAAACAACTTTCCATAGTCCTCGGCAGAATAAATAGTCCTCACCACTAAGAAGTGAGAAGACTTAATCATCCTATCCATGATGAGCCAAATGAGATCAAATTGGTTCCAACATCGAGGAAGACCGGTTATGAAATCCATATTAATTGCTTCCCACTTCTTTATAGGCAACTCAATTTCTTGAGACAACACACCTAGCCTCAAGTGCTCCACCTTTACTTGTTGACACACCATGCACTTAGCCATAAAATTGGCCACATCCAGCTTCATATTATTCCACCAATATATTTCCTTCAAGTCATGTTACATCTTTGTCGAACCAATATGAACCTTATACCATAACTCATGAGCTTTAGCAAAAATTCTTCCTCACTGCCTATCCATATTATGAACACATAACCTTCCTTGGTATCACAAGATACAATCACCACTAATCTCAAAAGCCATCACATTCTGGTTACCCACATCATCATTGGTTTGCATCAATATAGGATCCAATGCATGCTTCTCCTTTACCTCAGCACTAAGAGATGACTTCACCATCTATTGTATAAATGCTTCATCATTCTTTGAATTCAAGAGATGAAGTCCAAGATAACCCAAATGGTGAATATCTGTAATGACTTAATTTGCTGAACCAGAATGCTACATGGTGCTCATGACCCCGAGGGACCACAAGCTAACCCATGACTGATATCTGTACCTGTACACTCCATAAGATAACTTAATAATATGGAAACATGAACTGAAAGGCCATAAGGTTCGATCATGAACATAATTGAATGATATAATATCTTTGTGGGATAATAGAATACTCGAAACAAAACATAAAATACTGAAGTCTGAACATGATAGTCTGTATCTAGTCTGTATCTAGTCTGAAAGCCTCTACTATCTAAAGAATCTGAATAATGAGTTGATGGAACATGTCCCTAACTAACTCTAACTAATAAGATAATCAATGAGATACTAGAAAATCATTATGTCCTTAAAGAATAAGGACTCACTTTTACTCTGACTGCTGAATCTGGAATCTACTATTGATTGGGAACTCGTGTCTTTGAACCTATGGTGTAATATAAAAAGAAAGAACCATAGCGCGAATGCATCAGTACATATGTACCGAGTATACATGTGAGGAAGGCTATAAGTAATGGTTCACATGCATGAATAATGCTAACTGACTGTCTAACATGAATGTGAGAATGCATGTATAAATATGTAATTGTAAATGACAAAATGATTTTATAATTTTTGAGTCTGTATACTGATAACGTGACATGCTAGTAACTAATATGACTGATAACATAAAGGAATATATCTGAATAATGTTGATAACATGGGTAACTATAGCTAACAATCCTGAATCTGATGGAACTTTCTAAGTTCCGTACTGTATCTAAGTTGACTGTATCTAACAGTCCTAAAATATGAAGAACTATTTGAGTTCTATTACTGAGACTGGTTGACTGTATCTGATAGTCCTAATTTTGTAACATGAAATTATGGGAAGTAGCATCTAACCGGAATGCCCCAAAGGTGCTATAATAGCTAAGCTAGAGTCCAATCTATGCCCTGATAGGAAGGGTGTTAATACTGCGCCACTCGTAGGGAACACATGTGAGTAACCCTCAAATAACAGGTAACTCTAGTGAGAATGGTGGGAGCCCTCACATAATAGGTTAATCCACCTCATCTACCCTCATATAGCAGGCTACGATATCTCAACCTACGTTGGCTAAATAGTTCTGGAATGCAAGGATTGCTTATAGGAATCACACCCTCGTATAATAGGTGAGTCCCCATCCTTGGGTTCACTCGGTGATAATTCCTACTCCTATCTGAATGGACATTGAACATGATTTACTGAACTGAACTGAGCATGGACTGAGTTACTGAATTTTCGTGGCTGATGGAATACTACTGATAACTGATAACTGACTAAGTTATGAGATCATGGAGATTTTTCCTAAGTCATAAGACTATATGAAGTCTAAGAGTTCTTAGCTTGACTGAGAGTATCATGAAAACATGACATGGATCTAGGCACATAGCTAATATTTCGAGTATAAGTACGCCTAGGACTTGATGGAAGGAAACTGACATGACTTGATATTCTTTAATATATGATAATCACCATAATACGTTTATTGAAGCATTTCATCAAACGTCTAATAGGCATAAGCATGTACATTTATGGGGATTTTCATGATATCATGCTAGTTACGCAAATTTCCTTCATCTAGGCATTTTATCAAACATATGGCCGACATAGTACATGTAAACATCATGGAATAGCAATTAAACATCATGGTTCACTTCCAATTTCATCATACAAGGTTTTAGTCATGAGATTTAGTAAATCGTTATCTATACTAATCAACCCACATGGAATATATCATCAAATCATGGAATAGAAATCAATTCCTCATTTATAAACATGAAAGAGAACATACAAAGCATGAACACATGAAGAAAATTCATAACTTGTAGTTGAAAAGGGATTCGTGGACTTTATGGATGAAAGGAGCCCATTAATGAACACTATGCATACCATAGTTCGTGAAGATCGATAGTGAAAACTTCTTGAAATTGAACCTTCTATAAAACCCTAGCTTGAGTTCTTGAGAGTATTTGAGAAAAAAACACAATATTTTAGATGAATAAAGGATAAATCCCATGTTTGGAACCTTATATAGTGGTGGAAAATTGACCCTTTTAACCCTGGACACATAATTTAATTTTTAGAAAAATTTCTCAATTTGGGCCCTTGGCGCGACACGGCGTTATCGCGTCATGTCACTAGAAATTGACAATTGGAAAACTGCACAGTGGCATGACGCAGAGCTATCGTGTTGCCACCTTGTCTAAGACCTGGAATTTTTGTGCAATGTGCCAGTATCATGGAGCAACACTGCAATTTGACAATTGCCATTTGAGCTATCTCCGCAATGCGCTGAAGGCTCAGGTCAAACACTGTCTCACTAAAAAGCTCTAACACTTTGCCTGACCGCCAGATTTGGGTGAATTATATATCGATGGAAAGCTTATTCAATTTCCCACATGACAGAAAGTGAAAATTATGGAAATACCACGTGTATAAGAATGAATTCTTATTTCAAAGAAAGTTCTAACATCCTTGAGATGATTTTTTAGCTAAGAAAAAGCACGGGTATTACAATATCTCCCCCTTGAGAATATTCATCCTCGAATGAGACTGACTGAGAGGGGGAACAATTAGCTGAACAAGAATAACTAGAATATGATCTCATGATGGACGCGACTGACAAGCTGAACATAACATACTGAACATACATATTTGATACATGTGTAACTGATTCATAAATGCATAACTAAAAGTTCTGAAGAACTATGTTTTCTCACAATGAGAATGCATGTCTGATGCATAACTATATAACTAATCTTATACATGAATGCATGACTGAATATGCGGTGGTACTTGATACCAATTTTATCATGGGCATATGAATATGAGACTGAATACTAAGTTAGTGAGGTACACTAATCATGAAACTGAGTAGGCTTAAGGAGAACTATTATCTTGAGCTTGATCTGAGTTGGCGAGGAAGAGGTGAGGAAATTTGGTACGCATATTGTCTTTTATTTCCCAAGTAGCTCCCTCGATGGACTGATTTCGCCAAAGAACTTTAACTAGAGTGACTTCTTTGTTCCTCAATCTATGAGTCTGATAGTCTAAGATTTCAACTGGAATTTCTTCATAAAAGAGGCTATTCTGAACATCAATGCTCTGAATAGGGACTATGACTGATGGGTCACCTATACACTTCTTGAGCAAAGAGACATGAAAGACTGGATAAACTGAGGCTAGATCTAAAGGATATTCAAGCTCATAAGCTACCTTACCAAATCGACTGAGAATCTTGAAGGGACCGACATATCAGAGACTGAGCTTTCCTTTATTGCCTAATCTCTTCACTATCTTTATAGGAGAGACCTTAAGGTCGACATAGTCACCAATCTCCAACTTGAGATCCTTTCTACAAACACCTGCATAAGACTTCTGTTGGCTTTGTGCAGCCCGGAGTCTTTCTCTAATTAACTAAACTTTCTCTAAGGTATTGAATACTAATTCAGGACCTATGACTGAGGCCTCACTAACTTCGAACCAACCTATCAGAGATCTACATATCCTACCATAGAGATCTTCAAATGAAGCCATTTAAATACTAGAATGATAGTTGTTGTTGTATGCAAACTCAATCAAAGACAAGTGGTCATCCCAACTTCCCTTGAAATCAATTGCACATGCCCTTGGCATGTCTTCTAATGTCTGAATGGTCCTTTATGCTTGACCATCTGTCTGAGGATGAAAGGTTATACTAAGATAAATTTTGGTACCAAGACCTTTTTGCAATACTTTCTAGAAATAAGAGGTGAACTGGGTACCTCTGTTTGAGATAATAGATAATAGAACACCGTGTAATCTAACCAATTCCTTAATGTAGAGCTTGGCGTAATCCTCGGCTGAATAAGAGGTATGAACTGGAAGGAAATGAGTTGATTTGGTCATTCTATCTACAATGACACTAACTGAATTATGCAAACGAGGAGTTTGAGGAAAACCCATCACGAAGTCTATGTTTACAACTTCCCACTTCCAAGTAGGAATACTGAACTCTTGCATAGGACCACTAGGCTTCTGATGCTCTATCTTAACTTGCTGAGACAAATTCTACAACATCTCTCTTCATCTCACTCCACCAATAGATCTCCTGCAAGTCACGGTACATCTTAGTGGTCCCAGGATTAATAGAGTAATGCGCACTATGCGCTTCTGGAAGAATTTACTGCCTTATGTCATCTATACCTGGAACACATAGATGACCCTAACAATGGAGGACGCCATCTCACCCTTGGGAGAAAACCTCTATTTTTTATTGTAAACTTACTCTTTTAGCATGACAAGGCTAGGATCCTTATATTGCTTTTCTTTCACCTCAAAAACTAGAGATGCTTCTTAAATACCCTGAACATATGCACTGCCCTTTGAAGAGTCGACTAAGCGAACGCCTAGTCTAGAAAGCTGGTTGATTTCCTATTCTAACTTCTTCTTACTATCATCAACATGAGAAATACTACCCATAGATAGTCTACTGAGAGCGTTGGCCTCTACGTTGGCCTTGCCCAGATGATAAAGGACACTCATGTCATAATCTTTTAAAGCTCTAACCATCTTCTCTGATAACGATTGAGATCTTTTTGTGAAAAGACATACTGAAGGCTCTTATGATCTGTGAAGACGTCTACATGAATACCATATAAATAATGCCTCCAAATCTTCAAGGAAAATACTACGGCTGCTAATTCAAGATCACGAGTAGGAGAATTCTTCTCATGAGGTTTAAGCTATCTGGAGACGTAGGCCATGACCTTACCATACTGCATGAGGAAACAGTCTAAACCCACTCTAGATGCATTACAATACACTATAAATTCATCTGCACCATCTGGGTGAGATAGAACTAGAGCTGAGGTGAGTCGAGCTTTCAATTCCTAAAGATTCTTCTCACAAGGATCTGACCACTAGAACTTGACTTTCTTCTGAGTCAATCTGGACATAGGCGATGCAATAGAAGAAAATTCCTCAACAAACCGTCTGTAATAGCCAACCAAACCCAAGAAACTCCTGATATCTGATGGAGAAATAGGGAGAGGCTAATTTCTTACTCCATCGGTCTTTTGAGGATCTACTCTAATGTCATCACCAAAAATAATATGACCAAGGAATGCTACTAACCTTAGCCAAAATTTGCACTTACTAAATTTCGTGAATAACTGATGATCTCTGAGAGTCTGAAGTACTATTTTGAGATGGTATTCATAATCTTGCTCAGTGCAGGAATAGACCAGAATATCAACTATGAAAACTATGACGAACATATCCAAATACTTCTTGAACACACGGTTCATCAAGTCCATGAAAGCGGCTGGGGCATTGGTAAGACAAAATGACATGACTAGAAATTTGAAGTGACTATACTGCGTACAAAAAGTTGTCTTTGGGATGTCACATTATCCAACTCTGAGCTGATGATATCCAGATCTGAGGTCTATCTTAGATAAATAATTGGAACCCTAAAGTTGGTCAAATAAGTCATCAATTCTGGGAAAAGGATACTTGTTCTTGACTGTGACTTTATTTAGTTGACGATAATCAATGCACATTCTGAGAGAACCATCTTTCTTATGCATGAATAAGACTCGTGCGCCCCACGAGGAAATATTGGGTCTGATGAATCCCTTATCTAAGAGATCCTTCAACTGTTCTTTTAGTTCCTTGAGTTCTACTGGTGCCATTCTGAATGGCGAAATAAGATAGGCTGAGTGTCTGAAAAAAGATCAATACCAAAGTCTATTTCCCTTTCGGCAGGAATTCCTGGAAGATCTTTGGGAAAGATTTCTGAATATTCATTCACTTCTGGGACTGAATTGAAACTGGGAGCCTCAGAACTGGAATCTCTAACATGAACTAAATGATAAACACACCCCTTATATATCATTTTCTTTGCTTGAAGGTAGGAAATAAGTTGATCTCTAAAAGCGGATACGCTACCCTTCCACTCTAGGACAGGTTCATTTGGGAACTAAAATTGAACTATTCTATTTCTGAAGTCGACTATGGCATAGCAAGAACAAAGCCAATACATGCTACTAATGACATCAAAATCAGTCATCTCTATTTTGACTAAATCTGCTAAAGTAACTTTCTGAAATATCATAATCGGGCAGTTCCTGTATACCCATTGGGCTATGATTTATTTACCTACTGGGGTAGAGACTTAGAAGGGCTCTACTAGAATTTTGGGACTGATTTCAAAATCAACTTCTATATAAGGAGTAACAATAAAAGGAAGCTCCTGGATCTAGCAAAGCGTAAACCTGCGTATGAAAGATCTGTAATGTACCAATAACTACATTAGATGAATTTTCCTGATCCTATCGAGTCTAAAGAGCATAGAGGTGATTTAGGTGTTTCCCTCTATTAGCACTAGTAGTGGTACTCTGCTGATTTGGACGACCGAACTGAGCTAAAGAGTGATTCTGTTAACCTGAGGACCTGGCAGCGGATAGTCTCTAAATCTATGTTCTGGCTTGCCACAACCAAAACAAATGCCACTGCCTTCTCTACACATACCCTAATGGTGCTTACCGCAAGTCTGGCAAAGAGGATAGTTGTGGGCACTACTAACACTGCCCTGAGTCTTAGAGCCTAGCGCTTTATCTTTGTTACCCTCTCTAAACTTAGAAACTGGAGCACTGGCTGTAGAGGGAGCTGGAACTGATGACTTAGGATGAAACTGAGAATGGTTTCCTCCTTCTGATTTAGGCTGAGCGAAGTTAAAACTACCCATCTTTGCTATCTTATTCTGCTTTTCTCTCTGCTTAATTTTCTGCTCTTCTATCTGTTGAGCATGGGTTATAAGTCTAACTAAGGTCATGTCACTGTACAGCATGGTAGATTTGAACTCATTAACCACGCTATCTTTCACCCCTGAAGCAAACTTACTCATTTTGGATCTACTGTCTACAACCACATGAGGGGCATACCTACCTAATTAAGTAAACTAAAAAGAATACTCTTTCACTGTCATATTGCCCTACCTGAGGTTAATAAACTCTAGCACCTTGGCTTCTATAAGCTCTTGGGGAAAGAATCTGTCTAAGAAAGCAGTGAGAAACTCCTCCCACTCTATAGGACCTGCATCATCTGATCTTTCAAACTTCCACTTTTTGAACCAAGCATGAGCCACATCCTGCAAGTGGTATGCAGCTAGCTCAGCACTCTCAACAGTAGTCACCCCAATGGCATCTATCATTTTTTGAACTTGATCTAAGAATTCCTGAGGGTCTTCATCTACCTTAGACTCGAGGAAGGTTGGAGGATTCATTTGGGTGAAGTTCTGAATCCTCGCTGCAACTGAGTTGGCTACCGGGTTGGATGAAACAACTATTGGCCATTCATTATGAGCAGCGATTGATTAAGAAAGAGTGTTAAATGCAGTCCTAAACTCCGCATGAGAAATATGATCACCCAAAGTTTTTTCAGGGTGAGGGGCTGACTAATTTTTTCTCTTAGGAGGTATGTTCTGAAATAAAGAGAAGAAGCGGATTAGACTAAGAGACTGACATGTTATTATGCTCATAGGCACAATATGAATACTGAAAGAAGGTAAACTGTTCTTACACAACTCATAGCCTCTTGCACATAAATGTGGTGCACAACACACCCATGCACAAGACTCTACTAGATGCGTCTTTCAGACTTCCTAGGACTCTATTGAACCTTAGACTCAGATACCAAGTTTATAACAACCCAATTTGCTGAACAAAAATACTACACGGTACTCATGACCCCAAGGTACCACAAGCTAACCCATGACTGATATATATACCTGTATACTACAAAAAATAACTTAATAATATAGAAACATGCCCTGAAAAGCCATAAGGTTCGATCATGAACATAACTGAATGATATAACATCTGTGTGGGGTAATAGAATACCCAAAATAAAACTAAAAATACTGAAATCTATATCTAGTCTGCATCTAGTCTGAAAGCCTCTACTGTCTGAAGAATCTGAATAAGGAGTTGATGGGATATGTCCCCAACTAACTCCAACTAATAATCTCATAAATGAGATAATAGAAATCATTATATCCTCAAAGTATAAGGACTCACTTCTACTCTCACTGTTGAATTTAGAATCTACTGTTGATCTGGAACTCGTGACTCTAAACCTATGGTGTAACATAAAAAGAAAGCACCATAGCATGAATGCGTCAACACATATGTACCAAGTATAAATGTGAGGTAGGATATGTGCAATGGTTCACATGTATAAATAATGCAAAATGACTGTCTAACATGAATGTGAGAATACATGCATAAATACGTAACT
Organism: Capsicum baccatum var. pendulum; assembly: GCA_030864225.1. Taxonomy (NCBI): domain Eukaryota; kingdom Viridiplantae; phylum Streptophyta; class Magnoliopsida; order Solanales; family Solanaceae; genus Capsicum; species Capsicum baccatum. The sequence continues at coordinate 169,671,869 of CM061560.1, forward strand.
GTAAATGACAATGTAATTTCATGATTTCTTGTTTTGTATACTGATAACGTGACTTGCTAGAAACTGATATGACTGATAACATGAAGGACCATATCTGAATAATGCTGATAACATGGGTGACTGTAGCTGACAGTCCTAAATCTGATGGAACTATCTGAGTTCTGTACTATATCTAAGTTGACTATATCTGACAGTATTGAGACTGATTGACTGTATCTGACAGTCCTAATTCTGTAACATAAAACTGTGGGAAGTAGTATCTAATTGAAATGCCCCAAAGGTTCTATAATAGCTGAGCTTGGGTCCAATCTATGCCCTGATTGGAAGGTGTCAATACCATGCTATTGGTAATGACAACATATGAGTAACCCTCATATATTAGGTAACTCTAGCGAGAACGGTTGGAACCCTCACATAATAGGTTAATCCATATCATCTACCCTCATATGGCAAGCTACGATGTCTCAACCTATGTTGACTACATAGTTCTGGAATACAAGGATTGCTTCTAGGAATGACACAACCGTATAACAGATGAGTCCCCATCCTTGGGTTCACTCGGTGCTAATTCCTACTCCCTTCTGAATGGACAGTGAACATGATTTACTGAACTGAACTGACCATGAGCTGAGTTACTGGATTTTCATGGCTAATGGAATACTGCTGATATCTGACAACTGACTGAGTCATGAGATCATGAAGATTTTCTTGAGTCATAGACTATCTGAAGTCTAAGAGTTCATAGCTTGACTGAGAGTATCGTGAAAACCTAACATGGATCTAGGCACACAACTAATATTTCGGGTACAAGTACCCCCAGGGCTTGATGGAAGGAAACTGACATGACTTGATATTCTTGAATACATGATAATCACCACAATACGTTTATTGAAGCATTTCATCAAATGTCTAATAGGCATAAGTGTGTACATTTATGGGTATTTTCATGATATCATGCTAGTTAGGCAAATTTCCTTCATCTAGGCATTTTATCACACATATGGCGAGCATAGTACATGTAAACATCATGGTATAGAAATTAAACATCATGGTTCACTTCCAATTTCATCATACAAGGTTTTAGTCATGAGATTTCGTAAATATTTATCTATACTAATTAACCCAAATGGAATTTTTCATCAAATCATGGAATAGAAATCAATTCCTCATTTGTCAACATAAAAGAGAACATACAAAGCATGAACACATGAAGAAAATCCATAACTTGTAGTTGAAAATGGATTCTTGGACTTCATGGATGAAAAGAGCCCATGAATGAGCACTATGCATACCTTAGTTCATGAAGATTGATGGTGAAACCTTCTTGAAATTGGACCTTCTATAAAACCCTAGCTTGAGTTCTTGAGAGTATTTGAGAAAAACATAAATATTTTGGATGAATAAGGGCTAAATCCTATGTTTGGAAGCTTATATAGAGGGGAAAATTGACCCTTTATACCCTGGACACGTAATTTAATTTTTAGTAAAATTTCCCGAATCGGACCTTTGGTGCGACGCGGCGTTATCGCGCTGTGTCACTGGAAATTGACAATTGGGAAACTGAACGGTGGTTCGATTTGGAGCTATCGCGTTTCCACCTTGTCTATGACCTAGAAGTTTGGTGTGATGTGCCAGTATCACGGAGCAACACTAGAATTTGACAATTGCCATTTGACCTATCTCCACGATGAGCTGAAGGCTCAGGTCAAACACTGTCTCACTAAAAAGGCTCTAACTGTTCGCTCGGGTGTCAGATTTAGGCGAATTATATAACGATAGAAAGCTTATTCAATTTCCCACATGACATGAAGTGAAAATTATGGAAATACTACGTGTATAAGAATGAATTCCTATTTCAAAGAAAGTTCTAACATCCTTGAGATGATTTTCGAGCTAAGAAAAAGCACGGGTATTACAATATCCTTTATCGAATCCTGCTTCTCTTTATACAAATCAGTAATCTCCCTATTGATAACTTGCTAAGAGAATCAGCAACCACATTAGCTTTACCTAGGTGATAGTGGAGACCATTGTTGTAGTCTTTGAGTAATACAAGCCATCTCCTTCGCCTGAGATTCAACTCCTTCTAGGTGAATACATGTTGTAGGATCTTATGATCTGAATAAATGTCAACATGGACACCATAAATAGTGTCACCAAACCTTCAATGCAAACACCATAGCCAACAACTCTAAATCATGATTTCGATAATTCCTCTCATGAACTTTCAACTGTGTAGAAGCATATTCTACCACCTTGCCATGTTGCATTAACACAAAATCATGTCTCCCGTAGGATTCATCACAATAAACCATGAAGCCATCAGTGCCCTCGAGTAGGGTTAAGATCGGAGCAGAAGTCAATTTATCTTTCAGCTTCTTAAAACTCCCCTCAAAAGTATCAGACCACAAAAACATCACCTTCTTTAGAATTAACTTATTCAAAGGTGAGGCAATTAATGAGAAGCTTTCCACAAACCTCCTATAATAACCAGTTAAACCTAAAAAGTTTTGATTATCGGTTGGAGTCATAGGACTAGGCCATATCTTAATCATTACTTATCTGTGGATCTACCGTGATCCCTTCACTAGAAATAACTTGACCCAAAAAAGTAATAGTGTTCAACCAAAATTCACACTTTGAAAACTTATCATTCAAATGTTGATCCTTAATGGTTTGCAATATAATGTAAAGGTGATCGACATGATCCACCTCACTCTTTTAATATACCAGAATATTATCAATAACCACAATGGCGAACAAATCCAAAAAATGATGAAACACCCAATTCATATGGTCCATAGGTCAACCGAAAAGACATGACCAAGAACTCAAAATGTCCATACCGGGTACAAAAGCCAATATTCTGGACATTCGCCTCTCTAATCTTTACTTGATGATAACCCGACTGAAGATTAATCTTAGAGAAATACTTAGCACCTTGAAGATGTCAAATAGGTCATCAATGTTAGGAAGAGGGTACTTATTCTTCACCGTCACCTTATTCAACTGGCGTTAATCTATACACATTCAAAGGGAACTATCCTTTTTATGCATGAACAAAATAGGTGACCCTACCAAGACACACTAGACTAGATAAAACCCTTGTCAAGAAAATCTTTCAACTGCTCCTTAAGTTCCTTCAATACAGCTGGAGCCATTCTACAGGGAGGGATAGAGATAGGTTGGGTGTTTGAAAGAAGATAAATCCCGAAATCAATTTTCCTATCTAGAGGGACACCAGGAAGGTCATCAGGGAAAACCTCAGGGAATTTCTTAACCACTGAGATGGATTGTAAAGAAGGACCCTTCGACTTAGAATCTTTAATCCAACCCAAATGATAAAGACACCTCTTGGAAGTTAATTTCTGGGCTTTAAGATATAATATGAACCTTCCTTTCGGCACAAGGGAACTCCCCTTTCCACTCGATAACATGCTTATTAGGATATTTTAAAATTAGTTTACGGGTCTGACAATCTAAAGAGGCATAACACGAATACAACCAATCCATCCTTAAGATGACATCAAAATCTAGAATGTCTAATTCAATGAAATCCACTTAAGTTTCCCTACTACCAACAGATACCACACAACCCCCGTAGACACTTCTAGAAACAACCGAGGTAGAAATGGAAAAAGGATCTGAAATAAACATAAAATCAAAACCAAAATGCACAACAACAAATGGGTTCACATATAAAAGGGTAGGCCCAGATCTAGTAAATAGCCCACATCATGAGAGAAGAGTTTTAACATACCAGTAATGACATCAAGAGATACCTCAAACTCCTGAAGGGTAGTAAGATTATACAGGTGATTCCAATTAGTGCTGGTACTAGAAGTGCACACTTTGGTGCCACAGCTAATGGTGTGGAAACTGAAACTTTGTTAGAAACCATAATGCAACTGACCATAAAATTTGTAAGGAGGATATGATGGAGCTTATAGGGCCCCACTAACTTGAGATTGGGCACCCTAAGCCCTAGAACCATCACCACTCTAAAAGAAATGATCTCTGGGCAGCTTTGGATAAGGTGAACCGACAGTTAAACACAAACCAAAATTGCCCTACCTTTTCTTAGACCATTTCCCACCATCTCTACCACTCTTATTGCTGACCTCTACTAAGATTTGAATAGTTCATACTTTACCTCTTCCCTACCTCTACTTGCTTCTTTTTTTCCTATTTAACTTATCGCATATACACCATAAGTCAAGAGATATCTATGTCCTAGTTCAAAAAGTCATCCTTACTCTCCAAAACCAAATTAAAAGACAAAATAGAAGCGAATTTCCCCTTTCTAGCCCTCATGCTAGAGACTAGATGGGAGAATATCGTAGTAACTGGTGGAAATTTAAGTCATATTCCTTCACTATCATCCTGACTTACTTCAAGTTCATAAATGCCTCAACTTTCGCCTCCTACAACTCATAAGGAAAGAATCAATCAAGACAGGCACTAGAAAAGTCATCCTACAAATTAGACTCAGCATCCTCACCCATATGTTTTTCACACTCTTCATACCATTGGTGTAATACATCCTTCAATTGATAAGTAATGAACTCTACACCTTTTACATCAATAGCATGCATAACTCAAAAGATCTTCTCCATCTCATCAATAAAGCCTTGAGGATCCTTCTCAATTGTAGTACCAGTGAAAGTTAGAGGGCTCAGCCATATAAATTGGCTAACTCTTGTAGCCCTAGATAAATTCACATCAATACCAACGGAACCAAATTGGCATTACTGAGATCTCACCAACTAGGTTACTATATGAATAGATTAGCAAAACTCAGCATTAGTAATATCTCTCTGATGAGATTGATATGAGTGCTACTAGATGGAGAAGGATCAGTGGAGATAAAGTGAACTCCACAGGGGTAATCAGAAGTAGGGACCCTTGACTGGGTTTGTACCCTATAAGTTGGATGAGATCTATCCACATTGTCTTTAGGTAGGAATGGTGAGTTTCCATGAGCTTCAGATTGTCTTGAAGACATGATCTAAAATGTGAACAAACTGGAGTTAGAGGACTTTAAGACCTTAGACTCTATAGCCCAAATATTAGACACAAAAAGGAAAACATTCCTAAATGCCTCATAGACTCTCCTTTATAAGTGTGGCGTGATACTCTCCCATAAAAGAGACTCTACTTGACATGGGTTTGTGGACACCCAATTGGCCATGAACATAGTCTTTGATACCAACTATTTTATGACTCAAATCAAGGCAAAGCCATGATGGGTATCTCAAGCCCATCATAGATCTAAGACCACCCTCTTAGCCTAATCCAACAGAACCAAGTATACCTAGCAGCAAATAGACTTCGAACATATAATAGAATAAGATAGGAAAGCTCAAAGAATCAATGATAGGTTAATATCCAACAACCACCAACCAATAACGCATACTGATAACCAACCATAATACCCATGTTCGCAGTAATGACCAATAAAGCCTCTACAAAAATCAAAGATGGTCTGGTCAGGACATGCCCCCAACCATATCCAAAAGAAAAATTCAAAACATAAGAAAACCTAAAGCATGAAATAGGTCTTCCGAAGGATGTAAGATCACCGCTATAATCTGACTCATGAGCTTTCCCTCAATCACCTAGTCACTATATAGGAAGAGTAAAAGTATAGACAGTCCCTGCATTGTGTGGGGATACAGAGTCCAATGATGGTTAGCAATTGGAGCGCTAGCATGTAATTCGAAGATATAGGATATAATGTCATCAATCCAAAACCTAGTCAAAGTAATGCACATGTATACATCCATGCATATCTAAATATATATATATATATATATATATATATATATATATATATATATAAGATATTGGGGGAGGGAACAAGTCTTGGCATGAACTTAAAAAATTTATCTTATGTTATGTAGCTTAACCATCCTAAAACCACCCATGGGCTACATGGGTCCAGCCGTAACCCCTGGTTGGGCCCTTGTACGTGTTAGCCGCACGAAACAAGGATATCTTAAGATATTATAGTTACCCTTGTACCATTCTCGAACCATGATACAATTATATATATACTTGGGGATTTCTTCATACACCACCAGCACATGGTCATTTAGACCAGCCCTTACGTCGATAAACATAAGTTTCTAGTATCCGTCTTTTGGGACTTACACCTTGTTGGCCAGCTAATACAAACCCCATAAATCCTAATTAAAACATATAACACATAACCTATCCACGAATTCTGGGAGTCAATTCTTAAGGCATTGCTAAGTGATGTTGTCATACCGACTATAGCTTGCAAGCACATGTCATAAGAAAACACTTTTAGGGAATCCTTTGTACACCATAAACTCTATTATAAGAATTACTTGGGGGATTCCTTTGTACCCCATAAGGTTTTGAAGATCATCACCATGATTATCTAATTAACCATTTATGCCATACATTAGTTTTGAAGAGAATAAGCCAAACTAAATGATAATTTAAATTACAAAATCCATTGTGCAAGTGGGTTGAGGTTATTATCAATTTCCATACCAAAATCAATTATTTGGGGACTCCATTGTACCCCTATTGCTATAGTTTACAAATTTGGGGAGTCCATTGTACCCCTATTCCATCCACCATTCCCATGCCCCCCAAAAAGTGTACAAACGAATAATTCAATGCATAATATTTCAATAGTAATCATGAGAAAACATTCAAACCTTTTATATCCAAAACCCTCAACCCATAGTTCCAACCCAACATCAAAAACCATGTGATAATAAACCAATTTCATTCCGTTAAAAAATACAAATATAGGGAAAGAGATACATGACTTAGTCACATGAGAATAGGAAAACAATTCAGAACTTGAAACCCAAAATATGAATATATGATGAAATCCTTAGGATCTCTTGGGATTTTGATTTTGAGAATAGAATTGGGGATTTTAATCGCTTAAAATTTAAGGAAATAAGATTACATTATGTTTAAGGGTCGTACATAGGTGAAAAGACCCAAAATCACCTCACTCTAAGTGAAATAAAATAAGGACTATATGACTTTTACACAGCAGTGTGGCACGCTACCTATCGCGGAGGCTAACCTCCATATTACACTTCCTATTATAGAGTGCAGCCTCTATGATGCACTGCTTATCGTGTAGTGTAGCCTCCATGACATGGAGATATCATGGAGTCTCACTACCTCTATGGTTCAAAATCACCCTAAACCCCATTAAAAAATTCCAAAACTCTCCGAGGATGCCCCATTTAGATGCCTACACACTATTTAAGTCAAAATTATCATTTCAAAAATGGGAGGGACAAAAATAAAACGCTCAAAATTTTGAGGGTGTTGTATCCCCTCAAAATCAATCACATTTTCAAGGATTCAAAAGAATTCTAAGAATAACCAAGTAATAACCACTAACGCTCTAGAAGTGACTTCTTTATCAATAGCGATTCAATTACACTTCTTTGCCTCATTTTTGGAAGATGACAACTTCACCCGCCTCAATTAGTCTACATGCCTCCTTACAAAAGAAACTCCCACACACTAGAGTATTTATCATGTAACAAGGTACTAAAGTGCAAGCACTCACTCTCACAAAGGATCTCTCAATGCAAATAAGTATGATGACATATGTTTTCCTTTATTTTCAATCGCCACTAACTATAAGACACTTGGTTAGAGATCTCGAAGGATATTTTAAAGCTTATAATTTAGGTGTTGGAAATGGTAGGATACATATTTGGGATCAAAGTAACTACACCCTCCTTGAACTCTACATCAAATACTATTCGATCAAGCTTTGGGTCATGGACCACTTCATTTATTTCTAAATCACACATGTCCCTACTTTTACTACCTTGATTCACCCATCATTTGAAAGCATTTTCTTTCCATCCATTTTGTTAGTGCAATTCATGCTTTTCTTCTTCTTTTTGTTAAATACATTCTTTTTCCTACTCATTTGTTTTCAATACTTAGCTCTTAGACACTTTTTACAATATCATGGCCTAAAGTTACCTCTTCAAAGATTCACCACCCCTAACTTATGCTCTTAACCTCAAGTTGCACTTTCAAGTTTAAGAAGGGTAGATTTCAAAATAGGGATAAAGTTTAAATGGCTCATGGCTTGTAATGCGATTGCCAAAGAAAGGCTTAAAGGTTCAAAATAGGTAACTAGGATGCTACGAGTAGTATTTTTAAAGTAAAGTAGATTTTTGTATTTAGAAGGCCTAAGATAATTTCACCAACCATGTGTAATAAAGATTAGGTTTTTGAGACTAACGGGGAAAGTTCTAGATAACACAAGTAATCATGAAAATTAAACATTTAAGCTCACTGCACATGGCATGAAATCTTTTCAAAGAGGATCAAAGGAATTTCCTACTTAGAGATCAAAGGATCTATTTACCATACACTACAAACTAAAGACTTTGGAGTCACAAAAAAGAGGCAAAATTTTGCTACAAATTCACGTCCATGCCCTTGATTTTCACAAAAACTTTCTGGACGAAGAAGGATAATTGCATTGCATTTCACCACACAAAAATGTTTATCATTAGCACTAAATCAAGCTATTATCTCACATTTCAGATATCACAAGAGTAAGCCATATGGAAACTTAGACTTCACCATAGGAATAATGGCAATCCCAAATATATGATGCCACGGGTACTTAGACTTCTCCTGCATCTATAACTTAAAAAACAAAAAAAATGATGATTTTCCCTTAAGAATATAATCACTCAATCTATCATAGGTAAAGGCTGGTCCAACATTATTATTAAAACCAAATAAATGCTCAAAACAAAAAACAAAAGTGACTAATCCACAAAATATAGGCACCAACAGAGTGCCCAATATTATAACCCAATAAAAATAAAGTAAAATCATCCAAATAAACATAATAATATCTAAATAAATATATAAATAATACATATCAAAGAATCAAATATCAAATAAATAATGAGATGGTCACCCCCAACTAAAAGCTTGCAGTGTCCTTACTGTATAATCATGAAAGCATAGAAATAAAAGAGACTCCCAGTAACCGCATCAAGAACTATTGTTGATCTCAAAATCAGCATCATCCTCAACATTATTAGAGTCTAACCACGTAGTTGGGACCTCATCATCAAAATCTTCCCTGAGATAAAAAGCCTCTTTTTGGGTTTCATGACCTTCCCCCTTCCATATATGAGTAAAAAATTTATCTCTCTTTTTTTCTCTTTTTTTAATCTTTTCATAATAATACCTTATATCCATATATGACCATGATAAGGATGAGTACGCCCTCTCAAGCCTAGAGAAAGTGGCGCTCTTCTCCTTCTAGTCTGCTAAAAATCGCTCAAAGTCAGTCTGAATAACATAAGAGTGGTGAGCGATAGAAGGCCCTCCTAGACCCATGGGCAACCAATAAACAAGATCCTTGATTCTTTTTATCTCACTTGAGATCTCTTCAAATGTACCTGTTGGGAATGGCTTACAATAGACCATGTTATTATCTTTTGATTTGCCCAAGTTGATTTTTCACTTTTTGCTCTTTCCAAGTACGCACTAACCCTAAATATTAGGAGGGTAAATGGGGTTCTTTGGACGTGCCCCAGTGTCCCCGAGGTACTCCTCAACCCCGGCTCTCTTGTATAGTTTTGTGATCAAGAAGGAAACAAGAGTAGGGAGTCATCTATCTTCTTAAAGGCCTCATGTCTGACAGCACAATACACCCAATATCTAAAGAAATGTTATCCAAGATACACGTGACCATCCGAGCTCATGTACTCAGGACATAGGTCATATTAATGCAGGAGGAAACCCAATTACAGATTATAGATAACCAGATTTGACCTCAGCATGAAATTATGCAAGGATATCCCCAACTTTATGGTAACCCACAAGATCTCTCATCTAGGACACAACTTCTCAACTAGCTAGCTCCCTGTTTCACAACCCTTAGCCTCAAACTGAGTCATGTCAGCATCTGAAAGCCTATTATGTTATTGATCTCCTCAACCCCAAAATGGACTACCTTTCCCAGATTTTTATAACAAGGTTAGATAAATATAATACATTGAAGTTTGCATAAAACTCCCTAACCTAATTTTCATTTTGCTAGGATGGATTTGGGATAAAGCATCTCCACCCAATGACATCCAATCTGTCATGAAAGGCTAGGAGTGTTTCCAACACCTTGTCTAAATATATACCTCCTTCTGAGAGTATCTATGTCATAGGCAGGTCTCCATAGTAAAGATTTTAGATCTAAGGGGCCATTAAGAGAGTTTGATCATAGTCTTCCATTGTTCTCCTTGATTACCTGAAAGCAACTCAACGCATTAACAAAAAAAATCATCATGTAAAACTATGCTAAATGACTTAGTTAATCTTGAGAGATGATTCCTTGTTCAAACTTATGCTGAAAATAAAAATTCAAGATTTTGGTCCTATCTAATATATCGCTCTCATATGTTGCAATTGCAGGCCTTTGGTTTGCAATTGCACAACCGCAATTATGGGTTCTTGGACTATAATAGGGTGACCACAGTCACCGTACCTGAGGCTTTTAGACTAGAATAATTATGACCAACACTTCAAATTTATATAACAATTTGTGTTCACAATCAATAGATGACACTAAAAACAACAAACACAATTTCTGAACGCTCAATTATGCCCTTAAAATATAAAAAAAAATATCAAGAAGCTCATTCTGGCATTTGACCAAACACTTGGTGTGCACATGAATTTCTATGAATTCTGGACAATTTTGGGTTCTCAAGCCTTCCTCAATAATGTACAGACTAATTACAATAGACAAAACACCAAACAAGCTCAATTAATCTCAATATTATGCATACGAATCACAATTTTAGGCCATTTCCCTAAATATGTATTCTAGGCCCCATAAATATGCATACAAGAGGAGAATCAGGTAACATACCAAATACAAATATGCAAAGGGGATGCTATGCACTTTTGGATGATCTTAACATAAGTAAAAATAGGTGCAATTATGAGTAATTTCAAAGGAAGTATGGGTGAAACTATTTGGAGTGACTATTTATATTTAAAAACTGGCTGGACCATGTCACAGCCAAAGGACCATGATCACAATGATATGGTGAATGTGATTACATCATACGATTACCATGATAGTAGTAATCGAGGATTGATTCATCTCCCCTATTTTAGGTTGTTTAGCTTCCCACTCTATTCCACAACACTTTCCATTACTCAATTTCTTAAACGCACCTTATAATTCCATAATTTTATGGATTAATAAAAAAACTACTCTATGAATCAAAAATTAAAGGATACGGATAACTTTTGTAGAATCGATGGGTTATCTCCCATCTAGTGCCTAATTGAGCATCACAACATGGTGTTCTTTAATCTTCAAGTTGGGTCTTAGAGAAGAGATAACCCAATCTTCTCTCCTTTATCGACACATTAATAACCGAGACCACTTGTAACCCGCTTGGTTTCTTCTCAACTTTGTATACCCAGAATTAGACTCCATTACTATGCACCCAGAATGTACTTTCTTCATGCTCTATATCCACTAGTTCCCTTCCGATTACCAAGAAAAGTCTCCCTAGTATTATGGGTATTTCATGGTCGATTTCACAATCAAGCACAACAAAGTCCACAAGGAAAATGAATCTATCAACTTTTACCAATACATAATATAACACTCAAATCTGTTTCTTTATTGAGCAATCTTCCATCAATAATCTCATGGTGGGGGGTGTAGAATCACCTAACCCAAGCCTTTGATACACTGTGTATTGTATCAAATTTATGCTAGTGCCAATATCATATAATGCCTTGTGAAATTTGTGGGTCCAAATGGTGCAAGGCATTGTAAAAGAACCTTGGGTTTTTCTTTTTCTCTACCATGGCATTTGACATGATAGCGCTACAAGTGTGGGTTACTTTAATAATCTCACAATCTACAAGATTCTTCTTCGACACCAAGTTCTTCATTGATTTAACCTAACCCAAAATCTCTTGAAAAGCCTCTAATAGTGGAATATTGATTGAAAGGTTGCTAGGATTTGCAAAAAACTTTTTGAGCTTAGAATTGTCATCTTTCATTTTCAACCTTTGTGGAAAGGGTGAAGGAATTCTCTTTGTGGGCAATGGAATTCTTGGAGGTTCATTCCCCATTTTCATGTCACCATTAATCATCTTTGGAGTTTCCTCATCATCACCTTTCTCTTCGACCATCATTGTCTCCTCATCACCCTCTTCAGAAGACTTTGAAGCACCAACACTTGGCGATTCGGATCACTTTCTCTTCACATTAATTTATTCATAGAGAGACTTTTCCTCATATTCAATCTCATGATCTCCAAGTTTTATATCACTTCTAGTAACAATTTTCATGGCCTTCATTCATGAGATTTACCACCGTGTCACTAGATAGGCCCTCTATTGGCCTAGAATTTAGTTAGGTAAAAATTTGTCCCACTTGTGTCTCCAATTGCTGGATGGAAGACAAATTTTAAATTACCATTTGGTTAGGTTGAGAAAAGTCTCTTTTCATCTCTCTTACTATTTTGTCGATGCCTTCAACAAGCATCAAAATTTAGGCAAGCACAACTTTGGTTTTGAACTTTGTTGGGTCCTTCAAACTTGATTATTTATCCTTGACACGATCATAAGGGGTATATATGTATGATAACCTATCTCTTTGTACCTCTGATCATGATCTCTGTCCTTTTTCTGTCATCACAATCATGATCTCAGTCTCAATTATTCTAACCTTAATTCTTACCTTGCCTTTGATAGGCTGAAAAGGAACCCCTAAATAATTTTCCAATATGTTTATTTCTTCATCAAGTTCCTTAGCTTCATCCTCATCATATCCTTTGGCACCTTGAGATGCCATGGCATTGATAGATTTTATAGGTGCTCCCATGACTTGTTTAGTGAGGAGCTCTAATTGGGACATCACCTTGGCCATATTTTATACCTTTCTTCATCCTTTTTTTTTTCTCTATTTGTTAACATAATATGTCGTAGGGGACCCAATAGATACTTCAAAATACTGAGTATGCCATCCCTAGTTTTTCTTAGTGACTTGATCAAGTATATTTTCCTTAAAATCATATAACAACTTCATAAGAGAGCCACCCGATGCATTGTCCACCACCATCTTATTGAGTTTATCCACTACCCTATAAAATATTTGGCTCTGGCACTTCATGGTTGAGGCATTGCATGTGCTTGTCGATAAACCTTTTCCACATCTCATGCAAGGGCTCACCTCTAAATTTATGGAAATTTGTGATCTTATCCTTTAGTTGAAGCACCTCCATAAGTTTGACCCAACCGAATGGTAGAGATCTCAAGCATAAAACTGCTTCACTCATTAGAGAAAATAGGAAAAGCATCAACTGAATAGACTCTTGAGTGATATGAGTAATATCAAATAGGACACACACCTCAACAAAGTTTTTCAAATACAAGTTTGCATCTTTGTTTGCTTGACACTCAAATAGACCTTTAAGTTGTAATATTTAGAGCATGGCACTAGTGTTATGGAACACCCTATTTTCCTTGGCCAGTGGGATGCAAATTTCACTCACACGCCCGCATTATAAAGATTATCCTCATCCTTAAGGTGTCCATCAAACGAGCCTTCATTGCTCCCATTATGGCTTATGGTGTCGTAATTAGTACGAAAATCACCTAACAAAAGAAAAACAACAAACAAGATAAACACAATCACTACGAGTAACCCACGTTCACTAACAACAACATATAAGAGAAAACTAAACTTCACTCCCCAGTAATGGCACTATTTTTTATAACGCTTAACTTACACCATTGTTTTTATGTAAGTCATTCATTGTTAATATAAATCCAACAAGAGTCAGGGTCATATCCACAAGGATTTCAAGCTAGTTTTCAACACCTTTTGGGTATTAAGAGTTAACTAGGAGTTAACCTATAATGCGCAACTAAATCTAAACATTAAAGTAAGGTTAGGGGCATTTGGTGTAAATATTTGTTACACAAAACCACACACTAACAGTAATAAGGGATTTAACAAGTGATTAGTAAATCAAATTAAAAGAGATCTTGGGGTTATTCTACGTTATGGGTCACTTATGTATAGGTAATCAAAGGTTAGTCCAAGTTTTAGTTAAGAGTTTGGGAAGGCTAGGTTTATGGTATTAGTGTTAGTCTTTCAATAAAACACTAAATTTAACTTATGGAATCTTCCAAATACCTCATGATTATAACAAATTCATCAACCAAATACCTCAGATTATAAAAAAATTCATCAACCAAGTACCTCATACTTTCATCCTTATTTCTAAAATAATGCTTATGAACATAGAACACCCACAACATCCCTATTTCTAAGATAATTCCATGAGAAAACCTAAATCAAAGTTTAGTCTACTATTACTCATCACCCATATCCCTCTTTCAAGGATGATATAAGATCCAAGTCAGTTGGGGTTTTCACATATAATTCTAAAGTCAAACCCAGAGTAATAGTAAACCTAACCTCATTACTAGTTATTTGGACAAACAAGTAACACCTACACAAAGTTAACCATCTAATTTCATATAACCCCAAGATAAGAATTTTAACTACTCATGAAATTGGAGATAAGAAATATACCCATTTTGACATTCAATGCATCCATTGAAAATCAAGAAACAATAATTCAAACTTCAATTTTGAATTACAACTAAAATCTCTTAATAATTTACTACATTGTTCTTTACTAAAATTTGAATGTTTTTCATACCTCCAAACATGAAATTAGTTTCTACATACCCTAATTGTGCAAGGGTTTGTGCTTTTTAGTTTTGAGATCCAACTCTACAAATTCATGATTCTTCCCTTGGAAATTTTCTGCTCTATCGAAACTATTCTTAGTTGACCATATTCATAACTCATGTGATTATAGTGATCCCGCCGTAATTATTGAGGCTTGAGTTGGCGTCAGATTGAGATCGCGATCTTTAAGCCACAATTTTGGTACCCGAGGGTCTATCCCTAGTCTTGATTTGTATCTTATGCAACAACTTTGGTCTTTCGCTTTCTCCTTCGGCTCATCTTTACTCTTTTTCATCCAATTAGCTACAAACATACAAACCATTGAATTTAATGCACTTCAATAAAGAATTTGCCTTAAATATACAATCATTTCATCTAGTGTGCACGAATTTGGATATAGATGAGTGGTGAATTTTACTCTCATCAGGTTCATAGACATTCGTATTTATCTTTGAGAGGCTATGAGATATCTTTTGATAACTTTCTTATTTTGTTCCTTAATGTGAGGATTTTTCACACTTTGTGTTTTAAATCCTATTTTACTCTTTTCTGTGGAGATGGTGAGAACTAGATCCCAGTAGACTAAGGATTTGAATATCATTTGAGGAGACATACTAGTTTAGGGGATAAGTGGTGAGTCAAGGACCAGCCCAAGTTAGAGGATAGGCACAAGGATCTTCCCCTTCCAAAGGTAGTACTAGGGGGATCTCTCCTGAGCATCAGATTTAGTATGATAGAGATATGGGATCTACTTTGGTTCCACGAAGTTCATCTACCCCAATCTTGGAGGGGTTATTGATTTTTTATTGACCCCTTTGGAGGGTGTTCCTTTGAGTGCACCTAGTGTTGCTCTAGCTCCGAGTATAATAGCTTCATTTATTCCATATTCTGCCTATGATATTTCTCCGTCTCTGAGTCCAAATCCTTTAGTAGTACCAATATCTACTTATGGTACTCCACAGACCCCGATTATTATTCCTCCTTAGATATCATTGTTTGACTATGATATTTTGAGATTAGGATTTCAACCTTCATTTATGTTACCCGTTTAGGTGGGATCTCATCATCCCAGATTTTCTATACCTCTCATTTTTACTAATACAGATATGTCTTTTGGGGATAAGAAGATATTTGAAAGATTTATTCACTTGGATCTATACTAGCTCAGTAGTGTGTTGGGTGATGGTGCTTATGAGTTCTCGATTGATTGTCATGAGAATTGTCATAACTTGGGATGTATTGAGTCACACAGAGTTTCTTACACTACCTACCAATTAAGAGATATAGCCATAGATTGGTAGAGGTCATTTGTTATTTGCAGACCTCTAATTCTCCAAAGATGACTTGGGATAAGTTTGTTGATGTGTTTTTGGACAGGTTTATGTCATTTATTTTGAGGATCAAATAATAGATGAGTTTGATCACTTAGAGCAGGGTTTCACAATAGTTGCGGAGTATGAGGCACATTTTCATACCTTGTTTAGATATTCTTTTACAGTATTGTCATCGAGTTTGAAAAGATTTAGAAGTTTGTGAAGGTATTGGATGTTTTACCTCAGTTGGATACTGGCTATATAATAGTGTCAGGGGCATTATTCCAGAGTATAGAGGATCATTCGGAGATGACTGAGTCTATTTTTTAAGCTTCTTAAGAAGGCACCAAGAGGGTGCACCGTTAGGGTGAGTTTACTTATTGCACTCCTCGAGGTAGATATTTTAGTATGGATATCATGGTAGAACAATGTAGGCAGCCTTAAAGGGTTTAGATAATAGGTCTTTAGGTTTTGTAGTGTCTCTTTCTATTGAGTAGGGGCAGAGATTTTGCTATGCGTGTGATGAGTTTGGCCATTTGGCCAAGGACTATCCCCGTTGTGTCTTTAGGCATGCTCCTATCAATAAAGAGAGGTGATCCTCAAAGAAGTAGAGGTACTACTAGAGGTGCACATAGAGGTAGTTGGTCACTAAGCGTGGTTTTGGGTTAATTCAGTCAAGTAGGGGATATGAAAAGTGCTATGTTATATGCACTAGATCAGAGGTTGGGGCTTTTGATGATATTATCATAAGAATCGTCCTTATTTACCTTAAATTTACATCTGTATTATTTGATCTTGTGTTGACTTTCTCCTATATGTCTGCATATTTTTCACTGGGTTTTAATTCTACTAGAGAGCCTCTTATTGTACCTATTTATGTAATCGAAGAAGACACATTCAGGTTGGATCGAATGTACTAATCCTATGTTGTGACCTTTTTTGGGTGTGAGGCTTAGGTAGTTATGATCATCCTAGATATTGTAGATTTTGATGTCATTTTGGGTACGGGTTAATGAGCTCCTTATCAAGCTATTTGTAATGACCGTTCAAGTCATTTTTTGTATTTTCTTTTATTTTCTCTATTAGAGCTTTTCTATAGTTGTTCTGTAAGGTCCTACAAAGTTATGTCATAGTTTGAGCCTTAGGGCGTGTCGAGTGAGACATAATTTCGACCATAAAAGATTGAGAAGTGGATTCCTAAGTGAGTATCGTGTTAATCATATTGAATTTCCCTAATTTCAACTTTCTATAATGTAGGAAATCTAATAATCTTTCCATCAATATAAGATTTTCCCAAATCCGATACCCGGGTAAGAAGTTATGGATTATTTAAGCCTTAGTTGTAAAACTGCATCATTTAAGTAATTGCCACACCGTGGAGAGGGTTTATTTGGAAATTGTTGATTTATAGTAGGACTCCACGATAGTGGCACATCACAGAGGAGCCTAATTTCTCAATAGTCAATTTCAAATGGAACCTCGCGATAGTGGCACGTTGAGAAGGAGTTCCAGGTCCCAACCAGTGGGACAACGCAATGGCTTCACGTTGTAGGGACTCCCAATTTCCCAATTGTCATTTCCAGTGAGCCACCTCTATAAGTGGCACGTTGTGGTGACCCCTTAAATCGGGTTCCCATTTTAATTCTTCCAGCTTTGTACAGATGTTAAAAGGGGAATTTTGGAATTTTTCCAAGCCTATAAATCCGTGCAAACACCAAATCAAAGTCATTTTGCAAGCATCGTATGAGGTTTTTCTCAAGTTTTCTCTCATCAAAAACCCTAAGTATCCAAAACCTCTTTCAAGAATCTTAAGAATCCACCATTGATTTTCTAAATTGAGTCAAGATTCAAGGTTCCCAAGTCAAGGGCCTCAAGAACCCTCATTCAAGAGTATGAATAGAGTTCCAAAGGCGAGAGTTCATCCAAAGCTTCTAATTCAAGGTATGTGGGGATTTGAACAAGGCTAACCCTTTTACCCTTGTACCCAAAAAGCTTATCTACACTATGATTTTGCTGAAATCTGTGGGGGTTTTACATGAATTTGAATTGGGGTTTTTCACCCATTATTTTTAATGCATTACCTTTATATTTCCCATAAATTGAGAGTTAAATGGCATGATTTCTAAATGTTTACTTGAGTGTTTACAGCTGGGAATAAACCCCATGATTTTACTCCTTGATAAGCTAATATTTGCAATGTTTGAGGTGGTGAAGCATATGACTAAATTGAGATTTTGATGTATATTGCTGAAATTTCTGGATTTCTACATGATTTATGAATCTATATGCTTTATATATTATTCTTTTGATAATCTTTAACTTGAGATTGAACTATGGGTTAGTAAGCCTTATTTGAGACTTGTGAAATTATGAACTCTTATGCTATAAGCACCCATATTTTTAATATTTTGAGATGATTGAGAAATGAATTGACCTAATAGCCCAAAAGCTTTGAAATACACTTCATCATATGAGATTATTAATTTGATTATTGGGGTCATGGTAAACCATAAGATTATTATAAAAGATTTTTATGAGATGAGCGCAGATAATCTAAAGGAAGTAGCGCTTAGCACCGAGTGGATAAGTCACTACGGTTTCTTACCCCAAAACTATGTGCCACCGTAGGTTGGGCCTGAGGCCAAGTTTATGATGATTATGATTGGGTCCTAGGCTGAGTTTCTTTTAGTGATCACTAGACCTAGGTTATACTCCCTGGAAAGAGTATGAAGCTCCTCCCCAGCGTGGGGTCTCCTCCTTAGGAGGACAAAATATTGGACTCCATGTAGCTCGCATGGTTTATGTTGGTTATGAGAACCTCCCTTACCCTTTTAAACTTTGAAATTTGATACTTGTTTTCCCTTCCTATGAGTTATTTTCCTAAATGGTGGAATTGCAAAGTTGTTCCCTAATTAAAGTGCTTCCTTGAGGTGGGTTATTTTCCTAAATAAAAGTATCTTCCCTTGATATAGTACTTTTCATAAAGCTTTGAGATAAGTTATTTCCTTGAACTAGAATACTTTTCCATTTGAGATAGAATGATTTTCCTAAAGCTTGAATTGGGATATTTTTCTAAGGTGAATGAAATGCCTTCAAATATGTTTCCAAGTCATATGATTCCAAATTCCAAGTATATGACTTCTAAATAATTATGAAATGTTGAGCATTGAAGAGGTTTTACTCTCCATGAGACATATGCATGAGTTGAAAGTATTGTTCAAAGTCCCTTAGCCTTTGGGTATTGAGAATAAGAGAACATTTCTGATTTTAAGATTAAAGAATGATGACTCACAAGATTTGTGTTGCATGCCTTATTCTACATGATTTATGAGCTTTATATTTTGTACTTGTTCAAGCCATGTGAGTCGTCTCATTTTGCATACATGATTTGATTGAAGAAGATTGGTACTATTTTTATGCAAATACATTCACCCCCATATACTCAGTATATTCCAAAGTATTGATTCACATATATGTCTATGTGCTACATTGTCTTATAATGTAGGTTCAGGTGCTCAATCCCAGCCTCATCCATGATTCTTTGAGTACCTTGCCTACATTTTCTGCAGTGGTGAGTCCTCATGGTTCGAGGACCAATCTTCAGATATTTTCTGTATTTGAGAGACTATGTTTTGTCTTCAGTTCATTTCGAGTCAATTGGGGACCTATCCCAATTGATCTCTAGTTTTTGATTCGTAGAGGTTTTATCAGACTAGTATCAGACTTGTGATAAGTTGAGGGTTCAGTATTGTAGTTTTGTTGAGGTTTCACTATTTTGTGGTTATATGGACCGAGTATCTTTCTCGTATCTCCTTTCATATGATATGACTATGCGAGTGTTGAGTATATTTCATCTGAAATTGAGTGTTATCAGTAAAAATCGGCTCTAAGGGTTAGCTTGGGGCTACTTGTAGCCTTAAGCACCATCTGACATGCTGGGAGACAATTTTAGGTCGTTATATATCCCAAGTCATTTATGACTTACTGGGATTGATAGTTTAGTTACCGAGTAGTTCATTGGGTTTTTAGAGACAAATTTTATTTTAAAGTCTTCGCTGGTTTCAAATGGCCACCAGGCAAAAACTTTAGTCAAACAACCTTGTATGCAAACTATGACTGTTCCAGCAGCTCTACAATGTTCATTTTAGGCTGTGGGACTCTTAGTTAGGGTCCCCAGACACTTGGGCCCATTTGACCTATTAGTTGGAAAGTTAAGAAAATAAAATATAGATATGGGACCCACTTTTAGTTAAAACAACCTGGGATGGAAATTTTGACAGCACCATTGAGTCTAAAACATCAAATTTGGTATGGTTGCATAGTCTGTTAGAGTATAAAGCTGAGACTTGGAAAATTTTCAAATCTCAGTTGTATCTAGTGCAATCACTATTTGTAATGCTAGGGGTCAAAATTGTGATACCATTGGCAAACACCAAGTGTCGCGATCGTGATGCACATGTTATGAATGTGACTCACCTTGACAGCCATAATATGCAGCAATTGCAAGGATCAGGTTGTGATAGTGACTCCCGAGCACTTGGGATGGGTATAAATAGACCCTTTTCAGCTTGTTTTAGCTATTCTTCATCTATTTCTAAGAGAGCTAAAACCCTAAATAATGTTATAGCTTAAGATTGAATCTTGTGAGTGATTTGGGATCTTGGCTAAAACTTTTTTATACAAGTATCTTTCGAATTGTGCATGGCATCTCATGGAAGCTTCTCAGAAAGAAAAGTCGATGATTTTGCAAATTTCGGAGCTTGTTTTGGAATCCAGGTAGTTTAGGATTATCCCTTATTATATTGAGCTAATTCTTCATATGTTTATAATATTATGTTAGATTTGGCATAGGTTTTAAGTGTTAGTGTGATGAATGGACATACTTGGGATTGGTTGGACCTTCTACCCTACTAAAAAACTATAATTTAGGCCGAATTGATCAAGTTTTTAATGGTTTAGGTCAAATTCCCATCTTAGGTCTAATGATGGCTTAGTTGACATCTAAAAGTAGATTTAGATACCTTAACCTAGTTTGGGTAGAATTTACCTAAAATTGATCTTCGAGGATTAGAGTGGGCACTTAACCCACTTTAGGATATGATACATGTTAGCACTTGTAGACCTTTATACGCTTGTTGTATGCCTTGAAAATTCTTAGTGAGGTAATATTGAGAAATTTTGAAACTTGATAGTTATGAATGTTGATGTTAAGAGTTGAGGCTTATTGATTATGCTATTACTTATGATATTGATGGTACAATTGATTATAATTATATATTTATATATACTCGATTAGTGTCTATAGGGTAATTATGATGTTGATGAAATATACTAGGTTCATCATTCGCTATTGATTATATTTACCAGTTCAAGCTAAAATTTATTTGTTCAAGTCTGAGTATTGATTATATTAATCGATTCAAGTTCGACTATTGATTATATTTATTGATTCAAGTTTGGCTATTAATTATATTTATCCTTCCAAGTTTGGCTACTAATTATATTTACCAATTTAAGTTTGAATAGACACATTATTCTATATGACAT
Source organism: Capsicum baccatum var. pendulum (assembly GCA_030864225.1). NCBI lineage: Eukaryota > Viridiplantae > Streptophyta > Magnoliopsida > Solanales > Solanaceae > Capsicum > Capsicum baccatum. The sequence goes on from CM061560.1 coordinate 169,693,511, forward strand.
ACTTATGAGGATATGACGATATCGGGGTGTTAGATTGACAACAGTGATTCTTGCTTATCTAAAAATAAGGAAACGGTTATAATGTGGCATAATATGAAACAGATTCTAGTGGTATACTAATATTTGAGAGATGATAGTGGTTCAAGTTGTATTATCTTTTTGGTATCCACCAGGCTTATAGGGGATTATGTTGGATTATTTACTTTCTGCACTAATTGGCTTATGGGGGCCAATTTTGTACTTACAATTGCATATGTTTTATCCTTTATGTCATGTTATGTTATTATTTTGGTTTAATTACTTAGTCATACACATCGATATTGGAGTTGATTCAGGTTTCCCTTTATCTTAACCTAGTTATGTTATCTTGCCTTTTATTGTATTTATATCATGATTTATCTCAATCAGTCGATGGTGCCTACTAAGTACCCATAGTTTTAGTACTTATAGTACACTTTTGTACCTTTTTGGTGTATATCTAAGTACTATTTATCATCGTTGATCGATGTTGATGCTGTGTTGATTTTTGGAGATAAGGTGAGCTCATGGAGTTGGAGTTGCCTATTTTCTTTTATCTTATTGATGTCTAGCCTTTAACTTTGAAAAATATTATATTGATTATTTTACATTTGAGTTGCATTGTAGTTGCTCTTGTATTGTCACTACTAGGTCTAGAGTTTGGTTCTCCATATAGGTTATCCTTAAGCATATTTCCTTTCCCGTACTTATTTATAAATTATGTTGTTAATTTTTATCCCTATTGGGCATTTTCCACCAAGTTGACCCATTGCATTTAACTCTAGGTTACGGTTTAGATTACCTACTAGCAAAATAATGTAGCTTCCATCAAGACTCATAAATTGGATCATGATAAATGTATATCAAAGCTTAGATTTTCACCGGTATTATTGGTAAATGTAATGAACCTTCAGGTCATTTTTTATATTTCCACTTATTTTTCCTATTACAGCTTTTCCATAGCTGTCCCAAGTCATTTATCACTTTCTAAGACTGACAGTTTGGTTATCGAGCAATTTATTTATTTTTAGAGTTAATTCTCAGTTTAGAAGTCTTTGCTGGATCTAAATGGCCACCGAGCAAAAACTTCAGTAAAACTATCTCAAATGCAAATTTAATTGTTCCAGTCAATACAAAATATCAATTGTAGGCTAGGTAGACCTTTTTTTTGGTTCCTAATTCACTCGAGCTTATTTCGACCTATTTTTTGAAAAATTAGAAAATCGGTAGCTTGGGTGTGGGACCCATATTTTATTAAAACAGTCTTGGATGGAAAATTCGACTTTCCCAATGCGTCTGGAATATTGAATTTAGTGTAGTTACATAGTTCATTTGCAAAATCGGATTCTAAACGAGTCCTGAGACGTTGTTGGAAACTTAGAAAAAAATTCCAAGTTTGTTAGTGCTAATGCTTGTGCGATCACCTAAAAGGCATCATGTTTGCCCTATTGTGATTTCCATAGGGTTATTCCAATTATCCTGGTGGGATTTCCATCCCTATACTGTGATAGAACCGCCTCTGTACCTGAAGGGGCTATAAAAGGGCTTTTTAGACCACGTTTTGGCTATTTTTGACTTAACCTTGAGAGCTAAAAACCCTAAAAGGGTGTGTTGGTTTCAAATTAAGTCTTTAGGGTAACTTGGGATCTTGATTAACATATATTTTTGTGGATATCTTCAAATTTAAGGTAAGAATCCTTCAAATCCATGCTTGAATTTCTTGAATTTTTTACCAAAACCCTAAATAACATAAGGGTTTGATGTTAGCCCCAAATAATCTTGATTTTCACCCATTTTTGAGGGGTTTGAAGCTTGATATCATGTTGGGTTGACCTCAGAAATGTATTTTCCATAAGCGGGACCCATTTAGGGGCTTTTGGTGTTGATTTTGGACCCAAAGAATAATGATACAATATGGGTATCATTATTTTCATACTGATGAGTAGATTACGATTTTGACTGTGTAATAGTATTTAGGGATTGTGAAGTGAATATGGACATTGGGTGTATGATATAAGGATTTGTAATTTGGCCTTTAGGTAGGCTTCTGTCTACTCTTCTTTGTAAGATAATGAGTGCTATAGATTGTGTGTGAATATGAATGTTAAGTTTGATTATGGATAGAATGATTAAGTATTAAATATCTAAGTTTGAAAATTGGATAAGGGTTTTGACCCATAAGTTGAATTGCTTAACAACCTTTTGAATCTTATTGCCTTCTCCCTAGATAGAACTAATTTGTAGCTTGGATATGATATGATGCTAGGTTTAGGATGTGATTAAACTATTGGAATTAGGGTTAGTATGATTAACCTTAGTTGGGCTAGTCTAGTAATCTTGAAATCATGATTTAAGTAGAGTTGACTTAAATGCCCATGTTTCTAGACAAAGTTCCTATCTTAGAATTGGTTGTGGCTTACTTGACATCTAGAATTTGAACTAGATACCTTAGACCAGTTTGGGGTATAGATTGCTTAATTATGGAAATTGAGGATTAGAAGTGGGTTCTTCCAGCCCACCTTAGGCCAAGACTTGTGTTAGCCCTTGTAGACTTAGTTGTGGATTTTAGGTCTAGTTGAGACTATTAAGCCTTTATAATAAGTTTACTTCATTTCTTGGTAAATTGTGATAACTTTCCCCAAATTATGCTATTTGGCCTATTGAGATGATATCCCTCATTGTTATGATATATAACCTATAGATATGATATGTCTTACAGATGTCTTAAACCTCATAATTCTGAGTTATGCTTCATTGATGCATTATGCCTCCTAGATGTGAGATTCCTTCTATGTGTGAGACGATTATGGATATGCTTTATGGATGATTATGGATATGCTTTATGGCTTATAAAGATGATAGGCCTCGTGAATATGCTATGACTTATAAATATGAAATGATGTATAAATATGGTTTTGACATGGGTTTTGGAATATATGTAGGCCAAAGAAAGTGATTATGATGCTATAATTGTTCCAAACACATGATTGGGTCCATGGCCGTATTATTATCTGAATTGACCATCGGGAAAGTATCCATCCTTGTAAAGGATGTGATTGTAGATTGTTGATATATTAATGCTTATGGTTCCATTGTATTAATACTGGTGATGGCATGAATAGATTTGATAAATTCATGATTGTTGGATCATTTTGATACAATTCCAATTAGATTATACTATTTTAATTATTGTAACTTAACTAAGTGTTAAAGCCCACTTTCTACCTTAGTAATGGATTTCTTCATAATAACCAATGCCAATTTAAACAAATAGTTTATATGTAAAAGTGGTTAATAATGATGTTTTAAAGACTTAACCAAGACAAGTTTCAGTCTATGATTTAATATTACTAATTACTCAGATCGTGAAAGATTCTGACCCTTTCTACACTTTTATAATGATTTAGTCTCAAATTTCACTTCGGGTGACAAACTTATGGATTTACACTATTTTAGCCAAGACTTTATCCCATGTACCTATCATATCCAGATACATATCTCTCCAATATGGGATGGAGAAAAATACTGGATTGATAATATAAATTTTGGGTAAGACCCGGCGAAAGTTATAATATTCATGTTATGTATATATGCTTATTGATAATGTGATATTAATGATGAGTGATAAATTATGGAAGTATACAGTACCTTTCTTCTCTTTTTATGCTTATTTACTTTAGCCCTTGTAGGGTATTTTTTTACTTTAGTCCTCATGGGGTTTGCACGTTTTATCCCCCATGGGGCTTGCTCTCTATTATTGACATTAATTTGGATACTATGATGATATGATGATGCCTGAATAAGTAAGAGAATATTATAATAATACAAGGATATCCTGAAAGGATGGAGAATATTATGATGATATGATGATACCCATCAAGGATGGAGGATATTATGATGATATGACGATACTCGAAAAAGCCATAGAATATTATGATGATATGATGATACTCACAAAGGTTGGAGGATATTATGATGATGCACTGATACTCGACAAGGATAGAGGATGATTATATTGATGTGCCCATATGCATATCTACTAGTTCGAGTTCGGCTACCTATGTATGACAATTATACATATATACCTGACTAAGACGAAAGATGATTATGATGATGATGATGGTTATAAGGATGCCAATGGTTATAATGATGACAATGTTAATGGTATTATGAATTCTATTGCATTCATTATTACATGTGCATTACCTATCACCTGTATTTACCTATGTCTATCAACTCATATGAGAAGGTTTCATAAACATGGATGATTACTATGCCTTATGTTGTTGTATACTGATTGAACATTTTGACCTTGGGGCAGTGGGGGTACACATAGGCTCATCTAGGTATTTGGTTGTCCAAACTAGCTGGTTACTCGCATTATTGTTGACATTATTATTATCATTGTTATGTCTAGTTTATGATAGATTGGTCATTGATTCTATATCGAGACATGAGGTATGATTCTAACATATTTATCTCACGATTATATTATTATGAATGACCATCTGATGGTTTGATATAGAGATTAGAATCCTGAGTATTCTAGCACTAACTCCTTCTATGATTATGAGGTCTTAAATAGCTAGTCAGATGATCTAGGTTGTACTTCGAGTAAACCTTGGTTATATACTTATATATATATATATACACTTATCTATGTGTAGCTATGGTATTATAGTACACTCCTTCTTCCTTTAGTTACTAAGATTATATTCATTTGTTGGTAGTGTATACTATTATATATTTTTCTTTCATCCTCTTATTTGTATATTGGTCAGTGATATACGGTATGGTGTTGAGACTCTTTTGTATGGTTGGAATATGATAGTGCATTCTTACTACTTCCTTAGCTTTAATATGTTAGTCTTTTTGACATGAATAGGATAGTTTATTCTTACTATCTCATTGGTTCTTTTATATGGTTGCTGGATATTTGGTTGTAGTTTTCCAATCTATTTATATGTTATATATATATGCATTATCTTTGGAGCTCAATCAGTAGTTTCCTATTGAGTATCACATGTTTGGTACTCATACTACACTTCTACAACCTGCTGATCATAGTATGAGTTATCACTATTATTGTGTGCATCATGCAAAGCAGCCATTGTTTGGAGACTTAGAGTGAGCTCCTAATATTCGGAGTGTTACACATCTCTCTCTTATGTACTATACTACTCTCTATATTGTATTCAGAGATTAGTTATATCAGTGTATTCATTTGAACTTAACTTTGTACTCTAATTATATTAGCAGCTATGGTACTGATACCACCAGGTCTTAGGATTATATTGTGTAATTGATCTTGTATTTTAAGTATTTTCCAATAATTTCTATATCTATTTGAGTAGTCCATTACTAGCTATTTTGGACTACGAGTATTGCTTCCCTACTGGTGGGTTATTGTAGGTGGTATCATGACCTGTGAAATTGGGTCGTGATAGTAAAAGAGTAAGTGGATAGTAGAGTCCTATAGATTAGAACGATGACGTTCGTTTTCTATCTTCGGGATGCTATGGGACATTCTTAGAAGTTTGTTACCTCTTTCACTTATTTTGTGCTAAGAGTCTGAGTTGGTTTATAGAAAAATCCTTTGACTTTACTATTTCGCAGATGGCTAGGACACATTATACTGCTATATGAAATGAGGGTCTGAAGAACGAGCCTAGAGATCCTACCACTATTCATCAATGACCCATAGGTCATAACGGTCTCGAGATGTGTTCCCAGATATGGGCCAACATAGGGGGCCATTGCCTGATACTATTCCCACTTCTGAGCTCGAGGTTCTTTTGACTCAGCCAGCGATAGGCTAGGGACCAGCCTAGGCTCCACCGAGGTTTATTTCTTCTTCAGTAACTTGAGATATTTTGGTTTAACTTTTGTGATTGGTTAGTGGTACATTGTCTAATGGTGCAAGTCTACAGATCAAAGTGGTATGGAGGTAGGGGCATAGCTCATAGAGTTAAGGTCCCTCCGGTGTTGGTAGTTACTCAACCTATAGTTGATCAGCTAGTAGTTGTCCAGCCAGCTATGTTTATTGAGGAGCAGAAGATGTTGGTATATTCTTGAATTTGCTTTACCTACATTTTCTGGTCACCATGCAAGGACATATTCTGATTACTTGTGAGGATATGCTTTGTAATTTAGGCCTAGTTTAGACTCATGGTGTGGATTACACTACCTTTTATTTGGACTTGGTTGCTCGATATTTGTGGAGAGGTTATCTGGATTCTAGGACAACTGGATCTTCTTGTTTGACATAAACTTAGTTTTCTGAGATGTTCTTAGAGATGAACATGCATTGTAGCCTTACAGGTCATTTAAGGGATCAGTTCTCTTTATTAGAGTAGGGATCTATGACTGTTGTGTAGTATGAGGCTAATTTTAATGAGTTGGATAGGCATGCTACTTCTATTATAGATACTGAGTATGAGAGGATTTATTTATTTATTTGTGGATTAAGACTTTCTCTTTGCATGTTTACTCAGAGTTTGGTTATTGCATATAGGTCTTCTGCTAAGGTGTTGTATCATAATCAATTAATGAGGGAGATTCATAGTGAGGCCTAATAGGGCAATGATAGGAGACCTAGATATTAGTGCAATTTTAGTTGGAGCCATAGTAGTTCACAATTTAGAGGTAGAAGTTCTCATAGTAGAAATCCTCCACATCCACAGTATAAGCCTCAGATTCAGCCCAGTCAATCGGTTCAGGCAGCTGTTTAGATTACCGATGGAGGTCAGTCTTGTGTTAGTGATCTCCTTAGTCAGGATAGTAAACATTCTTTGAGGGATTCGTGTTCTTGTTATTCTATTCGGGAAGCTATTCTAGGTCAGTTGAATCTTTTAGTTCTGTTTTAGCTCAAGTGACATTCTATAGTTATGGAGATTTTATTCATTATTTGCAAGAGCTCCTTTCTTCAGCTCAAAGTGTTCCCACTACTACAGTAATTCATCCCTCAACTAGAGGTTGTTTGCATGGTCAAAGGGGTTATCCCCAGGGTGCTCGAGGTTGTTCTCAAGAAGATAGAATAAGAGATCGGTCAAAAACCCCGCTAGGTGTAGTACCTTCTAAACCCAAGGCTGAGTCTTTCGATAGTGTTGTTACAAGTATGATTGTAGTGTGCCGCCAACTGGCCTTTGCTTTTTCTTATCTAAGATCAACTTATTTATATGTGTCCTTGTTTTGCTCTATGATTAGAGTTATCTTGGTATTTATTATCAATGTCATTGCGTGTATCAACTCTCGTAGGTGATTCTTTAATAGTGGATTTGGTGTACAGATCATGTGTTATGACTTTTGGAGATATTGATACTTATGTTTATCTTATTATATTAAATAAGGTATATTTTAATGTGATTCATGGCCTGGAATGGTTATCCTACTATCATAGAGTCATAGATTGCTTTGCTAAGATCGTTACCTTAGTTATGCCTAATACACCCCAAATTGTGTGGGAAAAAGTTGTTAGCCATGAGCCAATGGGGATTATTTTTTATATATGTGCTAGGAGACTAATTTTGAGGGATTGTGAGTCTTACCTCGCTTAAATTCGTGATGTTAATATAGATAATCTTTCACTTAACTTTGTTTTGATAGTTCATGAGTTTCCTAATGCTTTCCTTATCGATCTACCTGGTATACCTCCTACCCATGAGATTGAGTTTGTTTGATCTTGAGCCTGACACCTAATGTATTTCTATGGCATCTTGCAATGTGGCTTCTGTCGAGCTTAAAGAGTCGAATTATCAACTTCAGGATCATCTTAGTAAGGTTTTCTTTGGATCGAGTGTATGTTATTAGGGAGCTTCTGTGTTGTTTGTGAAGAAGAAGGATTGCTCCATGCATATGTATATTGATTATAGGTAGCTTAATAAGGTGACGGTGAAGAACTACTATCCTATGCCTTGCATTAATGATTTGTTAGATCAGCATTAGGGTGCAACAGTTTTTTTAAATATTGATTTGAGGTCTGGTTACCATCAGTTGAGGATTCAAGATGAGGATATCCCAAAGACAGCCTTTAAGACCCGTTATGGTCATTTTGAGTTCCCAGTGATGTCTTTTGGATTGACTAATTCCCCAGTAACATTTATGGATTTGATGAACCTAGTGTATAGACCTTATTTGGATTCCATCGTGATTATATTCATCGATGGTATCCTTGTGTATTCTTGGAACAGAGGGGAGCATGTGCAACATTTAAGGATTATGCTCCAGACTTTGAGAGATCATGTGCTTTTTTCCAAATTTTCTACGTGTGAGTTTTTTCTTGGGTAAGTGACCTTCCTTGGGCATGTTATGTCTAAGGAAAAGATTATGGTAGACCTAGAAAATATTGAGGCTATTTGTGATTAGGCTAAACCTACATCTCCGACTAAAATTTGTAGGTTTATTGGTTTGGATGATTTTTCTTGATGATTCGTCAAGGGTTTTGCTACTATTTAAGAACCTATGACTAGATTAACTCAAAGGAGGTTCCTTTTCTATGGTTCGAGAGTGTGAAGTGAGCTTTGGAATGCTCAAGGATTTTCATACTTTAGCTTTTATTTTGTCTCTTCTTGTTGAGGGTAAGGAATTTACCATGTATTATGATGTTTCTAGTGTTGCTTCAGTTGTGTAATGATGCAACAAGGTCATTTTATTGATTATGCTTTGAGACAGCATAAGGTGCACGAGCACAACTACCCCACTAATGATTTAGAGTTGGCAGTGGTAGCTTTTGTTCTTAAGGTTTGGAGGCACTATCTTTATGGTGTGTATTGTGAGATTTTCACCGATCATTACTGCCTTTAGTATCTTATGACCCAGAGAGAGCTTAATTCTAGGTAGCGTAGATGGATGGAGTTTCTTAAGGATTACTATGTCCTATCTGTTTTCATTCTGGCAAGGCGAATGTGGTAGCAGATGCCTTAAGTTAAAAGGTGGTGAGTATGGGTAGATTGGCTTGCATTTCAGTTTCTTAAAGACTGTTAGCAGGGGACATTCAGTCCTTAGCCAACTTGATGGTTTGCCTTGATATTTCAGACCTTAGGAGGATTCTTTCAAGCATTAAGGCTAGGTCTTCATTATTTGAGCAGGTTCAAGATTGTCCGTTTGAGGATAGTAGACTTAAGTTTCCTCCATGAATAGGTGTTGAGTGGTGAGTCTAAGAGGGATACCATTGATTCTGAGGGTGTTTTGATATTTGATAGCCGCATTTGTATTTCAAGAATTGATGACTTAATTTAGTTAATTTTGTACAAGGCTCACTTCTCTAGATATTCTATTAATTCGTGTATAGCTAAGATCTATAGAGATTCGAGATAGCATTAGTGGAGGACTAGCATGAAGAGATGTAGAGGACTATGTAGCTTGTTGCCTTTGTTGTCAGTAGGTGAAGGCCAAGCATCACCGATAGGGTGGTTTGATTAAGAGATTCCTCATTCTTGATTGGAAGTGAGAGCAGATTACCATGGACTTTGGTAGTGATTTACCTCGTACTTCCTATGGTTCCGGTAGTATTTGGGTCATTATAGGCCGGTTAACCAAGTCGGCACATTTTATTCCTACTCAGATATCCTTTAGTATCGAGAGGTTAGCCTATATCTATGTGGGTGAGATAGTCTATTTGCATGGTGTGCCCATATCTATTATTTTAGATCAGGGTTACGTGTTCACTTCTAGCTTTTGGAGAGCTTTTTAGGAGGAGTTGGGTACTCAGGTGGATCTTAGTACAACCTTTCATCTGCAGACCGATGGTTAGTCTAAGTAGATGATTCAAGTGCTTGAAGATATGCTTCAAGCCTATGTTATGGATTTTGGAGGCTAGTGGGAGGGGCACTTAGCCTTGGAAGAGATTTCTTGTACTAGCAGTTATTATTTGAGTATTGAGATGATGCTTTTGAGGCTTTGTATGGTAGGAGATGTTGTTTCTCAGTATGATGGTTTGAGACTTCTGAGGTTCAATGTCATTGTACTAAATTTCTTCAACAGTTGTTGGATAGAGTCAGGGTGATATAGACAATTGAGAGCAGCTCAGAGTAGCAAGAAGTCCTATACAGATCGTAGGCTTCGTGCCTTAAGATTTAGAGTTTGCGATCGAGTATTCATCTGTATCACCCATGAAGGGTGTAATAAGTTTTAGGAGGAAGGGTAAGCTCAGCCTCAGATATATTAAACTTTTTGAGATCCTTTGTACAATTGGTTAGGTAGCTAATGAGTTAGCCTTACCTCCAGAATTTGTGTTGTCCATCAGGATTTCCATGTTTTTATGTTGTAGGGATATATCCTTGATAGATCTCATGTTTTCAGATGGGACTTGGTCTAGTTAGATTAGCGGTTGACCTCTATTGAGATGTCTGTACTCATTTTAGCTAGTGATGTCAGGCGGCTTCTCACTAGGGAATTTCCTATAATTAAGGTTTTGTAGAGGCAGTCTTTATTAGAGAAGGCTACTTGGGAGATCGAGAGTGAGATGCAAACCCAGTATCCTCACCTGTTTGAGACTTTAAGTACATCCTAATCCTTGAATTTCACTGATGAAAGTCCTTTTAGTAGTGGATATTGTAATGATGCTTCAAGTCATTTTCCTTATTTCCACTTATTTACAATATTAGAGCTTTACCCTAAGTCATTTATGACTTGTTAGGACTGATAGTTTCATTAGCGGGCAGTTTGTTTTGTTTTTAGAGCCACTTATTTGTATTGAAGTCTTCACTGGTTCCAAATGGCCATCGAACAAAAACTTTAGTCAAACGACATCATATTCAAATTTTATTTGTTCCAGCAGCACTAGAATATCTATTTTAAGCCAAGAGGACTCTTGGTTTGGGTCCCGAGACACCCGGGCTAATTTTGACCAATTGGTTAAAAAGTTAAGAAAATAAAATATAGGTGTAGTACTTAATTTCAATCAAACGACCTTGGATAGAAATTTTGACTGCGCCATTAAGCCCAGAACATAAAATTTTGTATGGTTGCATAGTTCATTTGCGTATAAAGATTCTGGATGAATTACGAGGGCTTAAAGTCTCAAATGTATCTGGTGCAATCGCCATTCGTGATGCCAGAGGTCGTAATTGCAATACCCTTGGCTAGCACCAAGTACCACGATCGTGATTCACATGTCACGAATGTGACCTTGACAGCCACAATATATGAATCGTGAGGGTTGAGTCGTGATAGAGACTCTCAAGCACCTGGGACAGGTATAAATAGACCTTTTTCAGTTGTTTTTTCATTCTCCGTCCATTTCTAAGAGAGATAAACCCTAAATAGTGAGATAGCTTAGGATTGAAGCTTATGGGTGATTTGGGAGCTTGGCTAACACTTATTTACACAATTATCATCCCAAATTATGTGTGGCATCTTGTAGAAGCTTTTTGAAAGGGAAAGTAGGTGATTTAGCAGATTTCTTAGCTTTCTTTAGCATCCAGATATGCTAGGTTTATCCCCTTGTTATATTGAGGTAATTCACAGTATATTTATGATATTGTGTTAGATTTGGCATAGGTTTTAGGTGTGGGTGTGATGAATGGCAATACTTGGGATTCGTTGGACCTTTTAGGCTATCCAAAAACCATAATTTAAGCCTAATTGATCTAGTTCCTCATGTTTTATGTAAAATTCCTATCTTAGGGCTAATGATGACTTAGTTGACGTCTAAAATTATATTAGATACCTTAACCTAGTTTGGGTAGAATATACCAAAATGTACTTCGAGGATTAGAGTGGGCCCTTGACCCACCTTAGGCTAAGATACATGTTAGTACTTGTAGACCTTTATACGCTTGTTGTATGCCTTGAAAATGCTTATTGAGGTAATATTAAGAGACTTGGACACTTGATGGTTATGATAGTTAATGTTGAGAGTTAAGGCCTATTAATTATGCTATCACTTATGAAATTGATGGTACTATTGATTATAATTATATATTTATATATACATGATTCTAGTCTAGAGGATGATTATAATGTTGATGATATATACTTGGTTCAAGTTCGGCTATTGATTATATTTACCGATTAAAGTCTGACTATTGATTATATTTATTGATTCAAGTCTGGCTATTTATTATATTTACCATTTCAAGTTCGGTGATTGATTATATTTACTAGTTCAACTTTGGCTATTGGTTATATTTACCGTTCAAGTTTGGCTATTGATTATATTTACTAGTTCAAGTCCGGCTATTAGTTATATTTACCAGTTCAAGTTTGCATATTGATTATATTTATCAGTTAAAGTTCACCTATTATTTATATTTACTAGTTAAAGTTTGGTTATTTACCGATTTGAGTCTAAACATACACATTATACTATATGACATACTTATTACGATAAAATGATATCGGTGTGTGAGATTAACAATAGTGATTCTGGCTAATTCTGAAAATAAGGAAATGTTATAATGTGGCATGATATGAACAAATTCCAGTGGTATATTTAGAGATAAGAGATAGTGGTGGTTTGGGTTGTACTATCTTATTTGTATCCACCAGGATTTTGGGGGTGTGCATTGGATTATTTATTTTCTATACTAATTAGCTTATGGGGGACAAATTTTTAGTTAAAATTGCATGTGTTTTATCCTTTATGTCATGTTATGTTATTATTTTGGTTTATTTACTTCATTATGCACGTCGATGTTGGAGTTGATTCAGGTTTGCCTCTATCTTGACTTAGTTATGTTATTTTGCATTTTATCATATTTATATCATAATTTAGCTCTGTCAACCAATGATCCCTATGTTGTACCCGTGGTTTTAGTAATCATACTACACTTCCATACCTTTTTTGTACATATTTGAGTAATAGTTACTGTTATTACATGATGCTCATGGTGTGTTGAGTTTCAGAGATAGGGTAAGTTGTTGGATCTGGAGTCACCTATTTCCTTCTATCTTTTTTATCTCTAGTCTTTAGCTTCAAGACAAGATTGTATTGACTATTCTAGATTTGAGTTGTATTATAGTTGCTCTTGTACCGGCTCTACCAGGACTGGAGTTTTATTTTCCATATTGAGCTATCTTTAAGACTATTTCCTTTCCCTTGCTTATTTATAAATTTGTTATTGATTTTCGTTCCTATTGGGAATTTTCCACCAAGTTTACCCATTGTATTTAGCTCTGGATTACAATTTGTCTTACTTACTGGTAGGATAAAGTAGGTGCCATCATGACTCGTAAATTGGGTCGTGACACTATTCTAGACTATTATTCAAAGACCATGTCTTTAGCTCCATTTGGTGTACCAAGGATATCTTGGAGGGTGTGCTTCATTCAGGTCCTAAGAGAGTTACATCCTTCTTGCATGCTCGTTGATTGGTTGAGAGGGGATATTTGTCATATTATGCACATATTCGTGATACTAGTATAGCTTCACCACCTTCTTTGGATTCTGTTCATATTGTTCATGAGTTCATGGATGTTTTTCCCACGAATTTGCATGTTATGCCTCCGAATCATGATATTAACTTTGCTATTGATGGTGAGTCCGGCACTAAGCCTAACGAAATTAAAAGATCAGCTACAGGAGTTGTTCGATAAGGGATTTATTCAGTGTGTATCACCATGGGGTACGCCTGTCTTGTTTGTGAATAAAAAAGATGGGTCTATGTGCTGCATGTGTATTGATTATTAGCAGTTGAACAAGGTGACAGTTAAGAATAAGTATCCTCTTCCTTGTATTGATGATTTATTCGATCAGCATCAAGGTGCTTCAGCATTTTCGAAGATTGATTTGAGGTTCTAGTATCACCAGTTTAGGATAAGATCTTTGGATATCTCAAAGATGGCTTGTCAGACTTGATATGGTCATTATGAGTTATTGGTCGTGTCCTTCGGGTTCACCAATGCCCCAGTCTTACTAATGGAGTTAATAAACCAGGTGTTTCAATCATATCTTAATTTTTTTTTTATCATATTTATAAATGACTCCTAGAGTGAGGTCGACCATAAGGAGCATTTGAAAATTATACTTCAGAGGCTAAGGGATGAGAAATTGTATGCTAAGTTCTACAAGTGGGAGTTTTGTTTGGAGTCTATTTCTTTCTTGGGACATGTAGTGACCAAGGATGGTATCATGGTCGATCGGGCCAATATTACAGCACTTCATGATTGGGCTAGGCCTACTTCTCATATTGAGATTCAGAGCTTTGTTGGTTTTGTAGGATACTATCGATGTTTTCTTGAGGGTTTTTCATCTTTTGCAGCTCCTTTAACTAAGTTGACTCGGATGAAAATTTATTTTAGTGGTTTGATGCTTATGAGGCGATCTTTCAAAAGCTCAATAATTTGTTGAGCTCAACTACTATATTGATTTTGCATAAGAGGGCATGGGTTTTACCGTCTTCTGTGATGCACATGTTATTGGGTTAGGTGTTGTGCTGTTGTAGGATGGAAAGGTGATTATGTATGATTCTCGTCAGTTGAATCCCCATGAGAAGATTTACCCTACCTAGTATTTAGAATTATTTGTGGTTCTTTTTTCTTTGAAGTTGTGAAGGCACTACTTTTATGGATTCTGTTGTGAGATCCTCTTAAATCATCATATCCTTCAGTATTTCTTCACCCAGCGAGATCTTAATATGAGTCAACATCATTGGTTTGAGTTGCTTAAGGACTATGACCTTACTATTCTCTATCATCCGAGCAAGGTTAATGTAGTTGCAGATGCCTTGAGTCAAAAGTGGACTAGTATGGGTATCTTGGCGTATCTCTTGACCCAGGAGATGCCTTTGGAATTACAGGTTCGGTATTTATCTAAACAAATGGTTAGGCTTAATATTTTAACACCGAGGTGTGTTTGGCATTCGTGGAGGCTAGATCTTCTTTAATGGAGTAGATTTGGGTCCATCAGTTTGATGATGTTAGATTGAGACTAATTTGAGATAAGGTGTTGAATAATGAGGCTAAGGAGGTGCTATATCTTGTTTTAATGATGATCAGCTGACAACAAAGGACTAGGTCCTTGGGTCTTGATGAAAACATACAGTTGTCACATATTTGTATGGATTTGTCTGTTAGTGTAACAAACTGCACAGGTGAGCTATGTGCCAATATGGACACCTAGCCCAATAAGAATTCTACCATAATCATTATCCTATTATAAATAGAAAAGAACAATTCTCAACTTAATAGTTTTTTGTCATTTAGCTATTTAAGAAGAAAAATGGCAAAAACTCAATATTGCTCAAGTTCCAAGTATTTGTGTGTTGAGAGAGTAATTATTCTTTATTCAAGTCTTGGTCTATACTAAAATTACTCGTCTTATAAGAGTAATGCTTTTATTGTTTCTTCAGAGTTCTTAGGTAGAGTTACCTGAGTTGATATGGGTTAGAGTTAATCAATATTGAGAAAAGATCTTGATAGAATTATTAAGGAGAGTTTGTAATAGAGTTGTTACAAATTAGTGGAGCTTAGTGTTAAGTTCCAACCAAATCTAAAACTATGAGTTTGATTATAGTGGATTCTTGAGTGCTTATAAGGGAAAGTCATGATGTTTCCTTCCTTGAACAAGGAGTTTTCCATGTTAAATCATTGTGTTCTTTACTTTTATGCAAATTTTTACTTCTTTATTGCTTTACAGTTTTATTGCCTGTATCTAACTCTAAGGGACCTGGTCCTTTATAAGGTAGTGCACCCCTTACATTTTATCAATTGATATCAAAGTGACGACGCTCTAAAAAGTTCACACCTAGAGTAATTTATTGGTCATGGGTGCTCCACCTAAACTGGAAGAAGGGCATTTTACCACTAGACCACCCGACTTTAATGGGCAGTACTATGGGTGGTGGAAAACCAAGATGTATGACTTCATTATGGCTGAGGATAGTGATTTGATGCATGTTATACTTGAAATATTTCTATTAAGGAGATAAATGAAGGAGACATAATAGGGATAGTTGTCAAAACAAGAGAGAATGTGATGATGAAGATCAAAAGAAAGTTGAAAAGAATTATAAGGCCAAGAAATTGATTGTCTGTGAAATAGGACCTGATGAATATAAAAGGATTTCTGCTTTTGAAAATGCTAAGGAAATATAGGATTGCTTGAGGACTGCTCTTGAAGTAACTACTGATATTAAGGATTCAAAAGTTCATATGCTCAGTACTCAGTATGAAACCTTCACCATGAAAGAAGGAGAAACTGTCCAAGAGATGCATATCAGATTCACTTCAATCATCAATGAGTTCCACTATTTAGGAGAAGTTATTCTTTTTTTGGTAAATAATGAATTTTATTTATACCAAAAGTGCTTACAATTTCATGCCAAACAGGTCTGACTCCTGTTTCTCACTAGGATTCCTACGGAGCCTAGCTTACTTTCAGTAACAAAACACAACATCCTTATGTTAATACTAAGCTAGAGCTGAGAATTCATGAATTGTACTGATAAGCTGTAGTTAACCTTGCAGTTTATTCTTTCAAAACTGCTCCATCATTGCACATAATTCAGCTGCTGAAGTACCTCTTGCCATTTATTCAATCTTGTCCCTCTAGTATGTATATGTATTACCACCTCCCTCACAACTCTGTCTATCTGGAATTGTCCATCTTGAAATCTCATGAGGTTTCTCTCCCTCCAGATAATTCTTACCACCATTGCAAATATTCTACAATAAATGCCTCCGCTACCTATTCTTTTCTTTGCCCATCCCGTAGCCAGGGCCACTTTCTCTTGCCATGATCCTACTCACCTGTGCTTGCCAACCCATCTAAGCATACGACTCCACAATGTATTTGTCATTGGACACTCAAATAGCAGGTGTCTCAATGTTTCAACTGGAGCTTTACAAAAGACACATGCAGCAGGACAGTAAATACCAAACTTTTGTAATCTGACAACAGTAGGTAATCTTTGGTTTAGATCTAGCCATAAGAGGAACTTGTGTTGTGGATGGATTGCAGGATACGAAGTTAGGAATTTCGATTGTATTTTAGGAAACAAAGGTCTCAGCATATTGTATGTTTTCTTGATGCATAATTTTATTTTGTAGACCATACTCTGCAACCTGTTTATTAAGCTGCCCTGGACAGTGTTGATATTTAGTATGTACCGTCTTGCCTCAATGATTTTCCTTATCACCCATGTTCATTTATAGGAATAGGGCTGGTACTCAGCTTTTCTGATTTCATATAGTATATATGTACCCACCTCACCTACAGACAATCTTTCTTGGACACTATAGGCCATAGCTGTTTGAGGATGGCTGCTTTGTTCTAGGTACTCATGTGCAGAATATTTAGTCCACTAGCTGTTTTAGGTTCGCATACCTTCTCCCAGGACACCAATGCTCTTTTTGAGTTTCCTACCGATTCTGTCAATAAATACACTCTACATGCCTTTTCAATCAATTTTATAATTTTCTTTGGTGGAGAAATATTTGCCCCCAGTATGTTTACATCCCAAATACCACAGATTTAATTATTGCATCTTTCCCACGTATGTAAGTAATCAAGAAATCCAACACTTTATTTTATCCATGATCCTGTCAACAATGGGCATACATTGGTCAAGAGTAAGCTTTTTTTAAGAGAGAGGGATGCCTAGGTATTTGAATGGTAGGGAGCCTTCACTGTATCCCAACAGTCTGAGTATATCCTGCTTGACATTTGGCTTAACACCTGAGAAATACACAGAGCTTTTGTCACAATTAGCTTTTAGTACTGATGACCTTGAGAACTTTTCAAAAGTATTCCTGAACAGTGCTACTGAGCTCATCTCAGCCTTACAAAACAACAGCAGATCATCCACATAGCAAATGTGAGAAATATTCAGTTTTTTACATCTTGGATGGTAGTGGAAGATTTGATCTTTTATCGCTATTGCCAACTCTCTTTGTAGGTATTCCATGGCAATGACAAAAATGTAGGGTGACATGAGGTCACCCTGCCTAATGCCCCTTTTACCCTGAAAAGGTGCAGTGAATCCCCCATTGATCACTAAGGAGTAGGACACAGTTGATACATATTCCACTACCCATCTGATAAATCTGAATGGGAAACCCAAGCCAGCTAGGACATCCTTCAAATATGACCATTCTATAGAATCATAAGCTTTTTGGAGATCAACTTTCATGGCACACCTTGGTGACATCCCCTTTCTAGTATACCACTTGAATATTTCATGACTTAGCAGCATATTATCTAAAATATCT
Organism: Capsicum baccatum var. pendulum; assembly: GCA_030864225.1. NCBI lineage: Eukaryota > Viridiplantae > Streptophyta > Magnoliopsida > Solanales > Solanaceae > Capsicum > Capsicum baccatum. The sequence continues at coordinate 169,711,679 of CM061560.1, forward strand.
CTTCCTTTTATAAAAGCAGATGGTGAAGGGGTTACTAAACAACTGATAACCTCTTTGATTCTATTTTTTAGTATTTTGGTTATGATCTTATAAAAGGTAGCATCAGGCTATAGGTCTTTAGTCTTTCACTACTGTGGGATTTGGAACCTTTGGGATCAACGTTAGTGCAATTCTACTGAAGGCTTTAAGCATTTTGCCATGTCTGAAGAACTCCATTATAGCGTTACATATAGTGCCCTGCATAGTGGTCCATTGATGGTTGAAGAACTCTATGGGGTAGCCATCTACCCCCGGAGTTTTCTCTTGGGGAAGTCCTTTAATTGCTTTTTGTATTTCATCCTTAGTCACCTCTCTGATCAGGTTGCACTTTTTCTCATGGGATAGACATGTCCCTTGTTGTAGGACTGCTGAATCTGGGCATGGCATAGTACCCTCTGATGATCCCATGACTGTCTAAAAGACTAAGATAAATTCTTTCTCAACTTTCTTTGCTTCTGTAAGTTTCATACCACCTTCAGTGTACACAGATTGTATGGAATTTCTACTAGATCTAATCTTGAGCTGAGCATAAAAATATTTTGTGTTGGAATCACCACTAGCAATCCATGTGGCCCGGGATTTCTGTCTGAGAACCTGTTCTTCAATCTTTCCCCATTTTGTAATCTCAGTGAGTGTCTTTTTTTCTTCATCAATTAATACCTGGTTTTGTGGGCTAGTGTTTGATTCAGATTGGATAACATCTACTTGTGCCCTAGCCCTCTGGGGTTTCTGTGCATATGAAGCCAGGTAGGTATTTAAGTCCTTAAAATTTATCTTCAGGGCTTTGAGCTTTGACCACAACTGGAATATGTAGGTTCCTCTAACTTGTTGTATCCACACATACCGCATAATATTAGGAAATTCAGGGTGTATCATCACTGTAGTATACAGCTTAAATGGATTTGGTTTCATATTATCAACTTGCTTATACACTATGATAACTGGAGAGTGATCAGATGCTCCAGGGTTCATGAATTCAGCCTCTATGTGTCCATACTTCTGCAGCCACTGGAAGTTACCAAATGCCCAATCGATTTTAGAGTAAACTCTTGAATTCAGGTTCTTCTTGTTGTAGAAAGAGTAATGACAGCCCTTGGATTTTAGTGTTGTAATTTGGAGAGCATCCATACAGTTTGGGAAGTCCTGTGTCTCCACTTGCATCACACATGATCCGATCCTATCCTCAGAGGATAGGACAACATTAAAATCCCTACATAAGATCCATGGTTCATGGATATTGTTGCTTAGTTGATTTAAGTTTTGCCACAGTATTTTCCTTTGGATTGGTTTATTTTTTGCATAGACAATTTTTAGGAATGCATTGAATGTACCCATTTCCACCTTACAATGTATCATTTGTTCACTAGTTTGCATTACTACCAATTGTCTATGGGTTTTCCACATTATCCAAATTCTACCATTTGGGGCCATTGGGTAGTTGCAAGTATAGTTCCAGCCTTGTGCCACCTTATTTAGCATTGTAGAAGACTTATTCTCCTTTACTTTGGTTTCTAGACAACCAAACACCTCTACTTTATTCTTTTGCAAAAAGAGTCTCACCTCTTTTTGCTTTTGGGGATGATTTAAGATCCTAACATTCTATGTTGCAATAATCATGGAGTGTTGAATGTCCCCCCGGGGTCAGTAGCTGACCCTGCTTTCTCACCACAATCATACACACTTCAACATTCAAATCTGTTTGTGCTTGCCACATTTGTATGGTTCATTCCAGCTTTTGCACTAGGGTGCTCCCCTTGTTTGTTACCTTGTTTTGGCCCGTTGTGAGCAGGTATAGCCTCTAGTCCCAATGCTATTGGTTCAGCTGATGGTTCTGCTGGTTACGTTTGACCTTCCTTCTGCCTAACCACCCAGCTCTATTGTGCTATGTTTTCCTCACCTTCGTGACCCTTGTTTCGTCTTCTCCTTCGCGGTGCTTCATGGAACCCATGGTCAATTTTTTCCTACTTTAGGTTTAGCCTACATTCCCCTTCTAAATGCCCAAATCTCATAAAGTGATGATAGTATTTAGGATTCCATTCATATTCAATGCGTTGCGTATAGTTGCCATCTGATGATATAATTTTCACTTATTCTAGAAATGGTTGAGCAACATCCACTTCCACCAATACTCGATCATATAAGATTCATTCCACTGTCGCAGTTACTCTATCAGTGTGCAGCGGCTTCCCTATTGCGCTCATGATTTTTCTCAGAGCTTCATTTGACCAATACTCTATCGATAGGCTAGGGAAAGACCCATAGTGGAATAGTTGTGATACGATCTGGGTTGAATTCAAAATCATGTTGCCATGCCTAAACTATGAAGGGTTTGTTATGGTATGTGTAAGGTCCCTCCAGTAAAACTTTGTCACAGTCTTCCTTCGATTCAAAATGAAATATAAAGAATCCACCATCATGAGATAAGACTTTTTGTTTTTGGGCAAATGGCCATACATTTGAGATGTAGATCTCCATACTTTTTCGGTATGGCGTATCTCCTATAACAAACCCTATGAGTGCAAATTTCCAGTACTCATCTTAAGGCTTCAGATCTTCTTCACTTAAAGTAACAATCCTCTTCCCATGACTTGAGCTTGGAGCAATATATTCCAGCGAGTTCCCCTTATATGGTTGTCTATTATCCCCTATCTCTGGTTTCTTTTCCGTTTCCTTCTCCGGTGACTGCGAGTTTACCGTCGATGTAGAAAACTGTAGTCGGCACACCACTGGTATATCGCCTGTAGATCCAACTTATCCTAAATGAATTGATGATAACGGTTCAGATGAGACTCCATCTCCCTCCTCTGGAATGGAGCCAAATTGTGGAGAGAGGTAACTCCCAAATGTAATTAGAAGGAGATCAGTCGAATTCCGTCTACTGGCGTTACCATCTCCGGTGTTATTTCTATGATAAAATCCATGTTCTCAGTCCTTGGGCACGTTATCATGCCTTTCTAAAGTGACATTCTTGAAAACTCGAGGGCAAAGGTCTCATTATCTTCTTGGGGTAATGTTACTAAATGTGCATCCTTGCTTGATACACTTGTGCTTAAGTTGCATGATTCCCAACTTGTGGATGCCAAGTTCATACTTTACTTGAAAGAAAGAGGTCATATGTGCTTTAGTGCGTTAAATCCATCCTTGTGCACTTTATGTGTTATATCTTATGGTCCAAATTGCATTCTTATAGATGATAGTGCCTTGGATGATGACTTTACACTTGATTCCTTCCTATACTACCTCTTTTCCTATGATGACATCCATACTAGTTTTGGATTTGTATTATGTAGAGGTACAGAACTCGTTGGTTGGTCCACTTATTTGAATGACAATGCTATGTGGATTTGGTGGACTATAAGACCAATAGTGGCACCACTTTTGATAAGGACACTTGAAGAGGTAATGAAACAATTGTGTCTTATGGTTTCTAATATAAAGGTAGTCTTACCTTTTGGCTTTAGTGATACCATTAAGACCTTTGTAGTTTCTTTATCTCTTGATACTTGTCATAGTCATATCCTTTGTAATACCATTTGCTAAAGTGCACCTATTCCTTTGTATAAATAGGTGAGAAAAAATCATCAATGAGTTGCACTATTTAGGAGAAGTTATTCCTTTGTATAAATAGGTGAGAAAAAATCTGTGAGTTCTTCCTAAATCTTGGGAAAGTAAAGCAGAGTCTATTACAGAGGCAAGAAACTTGAAAATTCTCACTATGGATGAACTCATTGGTAATTTGAAGACTCGTGAACTTAAAAATCAGCAAGGGTAAGAGAAGAAGGAAGAAAAAAAGAGAAAAACCTTTGGCATTAAAGGCTTCAAAGTCTAATTCAAGTGAGGTAGACACTGATGTTGCCTAGTTGGCAAAAAGGATTGTTAGAGCAATAATGAAAAGTTGTTAGTTTCAAACAAAAGGAAGTAGTAGCAAAAAGGGAGGTACAGTTAAAGTTCGCTAAAAATACAGAAAACGTGGGAAATTCATCAAAGGTTGCCCAATGCACAAACTAGATTATCAAGAATATCTAAAGGCTAGAGGTGACAGAAAATAAGAAGGACCAGATCTCTAAAAATCAAGAATAAAGGATGCATCTGATTATGCAGTGAAATAAACATTAGCTATCTGGGGAAATTCCTCTAGTGAATCTGAGAAGGATGAAAAGATTGAATATATTTTTATACTGACATTGGAGGAGAAAAATATCACTTTTGACTCCTTGTTTGCTCTTATGGCAAACACTGGAGATGAAGAATAAAATGAAGTAACTATTTTATACATTAAAGAAAATTTAGATAACTACTCTGCTAGAAAGGTAAAGAAGCTTGCAAATATGTTGATTGATTCTATGAGTGAATTGACTGCTGATAAAAATGTGTTAGAAAAGAACATAGGAAATCAAGAGTTTGAATTAATTGCCTTAACTCTCCAAATATCTAAAATAGAGGAACAGTTCAATAAGTTGAAATCTGAAAATCTGAGTCTAATGAATCAACTAAATAAAGTGAATAATTCTAATGGTAAAGGGAATAAAGAAGTCTCAAGGCTTTCAATTGAGCTTAAATAAAAATTGAGTGGTTCTTAAAATCATCTCATGATTGCACTCAAGAAGAATAAAGAACTAGAAAGGGGACTGATCCATATAAGAGAAAAACTTAATAAATCACTAAAATGGACCACATCCTCACAAATCCATTCTAATTAAACTGATCATATATCAATAATGGTAAAGTCCTTGAATATCAGTATAAAACCCAATCACTTGGGTCTCAAGGAAAAGTTTTTCATGGTACTAGAAACAAGGTCTACAAACCTCTATACACTCATTGTGGAAGGGATGGGCACCTTAAAGAAAACTATAATATTGGATTTGAGCTTTAATAAGAAGTGCTAGATTATCCGGTAGGAGAATTGTTACCCTAAGGGTTCCATACCCTTGAAAATGTGAAGAAGAACTTTCTACCTAGATAGGAAAAGAAATATTTGATAACCCTTTTATTTTTATTTTGGGAACTCAAACTCAAGTGGGTTCCCAAATCTAACAAATAATTTTGATTGCAGGTAGAAGAAGGGGAATGCAATAAGAACTGGTCTATGGATAGTGGATGCTCAAATCATATGACTGGAAGGATTAGCTGCTTTATTTCTCAAGACACTTCAAGGTGGAGGTGTCTCTTTTGGAAATGGTAAAAGGGCTATATCCATGGAGTGGAAAAGATTGGAAAATCACCTGATCAAGTAGTAGAAGATGTTTACTATGTGAAAGGTCTCAATAATGACTTTTAAGTGTTCTCAAATCTGTGACAAAGTTAATGAAATGAAGTTCTCACCTGATGGATTACCTATGTCAAGCTTGATGTCTGGGAGAGTTATTCTCAAAGACAAAAGGTTCAAAAATATGTACGTGGCTGATTTAGAATTTGTAGCTGATAGGGAAATAATATGCTTAAGTGTTCAAAGTAAAGATGTTGATCTATGGAACTGAAGGCTGGGACATGTAAGTTCCTCTTTGCTAAGAAAGTTGATTTCAAAGGACATAGTCTATGGCATGCCAAAGATAAAATTTCTAGACAACAAGGTTTGTGATACTTGTGTTAAGGGTAAACAAACTCGGTCTTCCTTTAAGTTTAAGAAGAGGGTGAGTACTTATAGACCTTTTGAGTTGCTGTATATAGATGAAAGTGAACATGTTAAAGTCTAAAGTAGAGGAGGAAAGAAGTATATGTTTTTCATTCTAAATGACTACTCATGTTTCACCTGGACAGTGTTCTCGAGAACCAAGGATGAACCCTATGAGGTTTTGGTAACTTCTGCCAAGAAAATTCAAATGAAGCTGAATTGTAAAATTGTTGAATTCAGATCTGATAATGAAACTGAATTTGAGAACTCCAAGTTATGGGATTCTATGTTGAATATGGAAGCATTCATAACCTCACTGCTCTTAGAACTTCTCAGAAAAATAGATTTGTTGAAAGAAAGAATGAAACTCTCATAGAGATTGCAAAGATTATGTTGATTGACAGTGGTCTTCAAAAGAGCTTTTTCGCTGAAGCTATTAATGCTGCCTATTATGTGACAAACTAATGTTTGATCAGATCTCTCTTAAATAAGACCTCATAAAAGCTTATGTTCAATAGAAAGCCTAAGCTTGACTAGTTTAGACATTTTGGGTACAACTGCTTTATTCTAAAAAAATGGGAAGGATGAACTAGTAAAGTTTGACTCTAAAAGTGATGAAGCAATATTTTTGGGATACTCCTCTACAAAAAACGCATATAGAGTTTTTAATAAAAGAACTCTATGTGTGGAAGAAAGTATACATGTGGTCTTTGATGAGTTAGCAAAACTAGGGAATCTAGGTAATGATGAAGATTCTGATAATGAAGAACTCATTCCTGTTTAAAGGGATGATATTGCTGAAGATTATGGCCAAGGAATAAATGATGCAGTTGGGAATGATGAAGGTGACGGTGATCCAGGATCTCAGTTACAGACCCCTACTCCAATTGAAGATTATCAAAAAAGGTCCAATCAAACATTTTTAAGACCTAGTCCCAGTGGAACTTATCTCAGAAGGTCAAACTAGAGGCACAAATCTTCTCACCCACTTAAGAATCTGACTGCACCTTTGGAATCTGGAGTCCAAACCAGAGCTCAAGCTAGAAATTTCATGGCATTCTCAGCATTCTTGTCCCAAATTGAGCCTAAAAATGTGAAAAAAGCGCTAAAAGATGCTTATTGGATCAATATAAGGAAGAGGAGCTTCAACAGTAAAGAAGTAAAGTCTGGAACCTAGTCCCCAGGCCAGTTTATAGAACAATTATTGGGACTAAATAGGTGTACAGTGCCAAGGATGATATGCATGGATCTATCAATAGAAATAAATCATGGATGGGTATTCAAGTTTATAACCAGGATGAAGGAATTGACTATGATGACATATTTTCCCCTGTAGCACAGAAAGAGGCTATAAGAATTCTTATTGTATTTGCTACCTACATAGGTTTCAAATCCTTTCAAATGAATGTCATCAGTGCTTTTATTAATGGAAACTTGATGGAAGTAGCCTATGTCAAGTAGCCTCCTGGTTTTGAGGATATATATTTTCCTTATCATATGATTAAATTGGACAAGGATCTCTATGGTTTTAAGAAAGCACCAAGGGCTTGGTATGAGAGACTTTCAAAGTTTCTTCTGAAAAATGGCTTTAAAAGAGAGAAAATTAACAATACTGTCATTTTAAAGTCCAGAGAAAGCAACTTACTAATAGTTCAAATATATGTTGATGACATAATCATTGGAGCTACTTATGAATAACTATGAGAAGAGACAATGATTTGCCAAGAGAAGTACATCAAGGACCTATTGAAGAAATACAATATGAAAGATGCAAAGCTAACCAAAACTCCAATTGGAACCAGTTCAAATATGGATAATGTATAGCATAGTCCTTCTGTTAATAAGACCATGTATATATGGATTATTGGATCCTTACTATATATCACTTCTAATGTGCAAGATATTGTATTCAGTGTGGGAATATCTGCCAGATTCCAAGCTTGCCCAAACGAGTCTCATTTGAAAGATGTTAAAAAGAATTCTCAGGTCTCTGGAAGGGACAAGGGACTTGGTTTTCCACTATCCATCTGGGGACAGTTTTGATCTAATAAGATATTTTGATGTTGATTATGAATGTTTTGTCTCTATTTGATTCGAAGGAATGGAAAATATTATTTTTCAACTATTAAACTATTTCAAAACTTTAAAGAAAAGTTTGAAATAATTTAAGAAGTTTCAGAGTCGCCACTTGATTTTAGAGAAAATATCAAGAAAAACTAAAAATATTACTTAAAAGATTCAAAATAAAAAAACCTTTTAATTTTAGAAATTCTAAGTAAGTGGTTCCTATTAATACTCTTGGAACGTTGTTAAGGACCAAGAGTATCCGCTAACTTGCGGTTATTCAAACTATTTGAAAATAACTTTTTGACTAACTTTAAAAGGGAAAGTTGATTTTTTAAAAGAAATCGATTAAGGAAAAAATTATTTTCAAGATTTGTGCAAAATGAGTTTTGATGATTTAGCAGGAATTTTAACTAAGTCTAAGAAAACTAAAAAAAACTAGCATATAAAGGGAAAAGGGGGAGAGTAAAAGACTTAGGTCACTAAGTCCAAATCATTCAAATCAACCTGTCCTAATCTAATTGTGCTTTAGGCCCACAACCTATTCTAATCTAATCATTTAAGTTTTTGCCCACTTTTAACTGTCCTAGTATAATCATCTGGGCTTTTGGCCATAACCTATCCGAAGCTTGTTTTCGGACCTTGAAGGCCCAAAAATTTGCTTCACATGTATTAAATTACAACTTTGACTTCGAGGACCACATGAATGAAAAAAAGATAAATAAATAAATAAATAATAAGAAAATAGTAAAAATCAAGACTTTCCAAGTCTCTTAGCGACCTCATCAATGAGTTTTGGCCCATTTTCCTTCTTATTCCATTTTCTTGCACCCACACACCATATAATTGACTTAGGGTTTAAAATTAAAACTTGACTCAAAGAAGTGGGCTTCATTGTCCCATTACGGAATGAAAGAGGAAAGGAGTCCATTTATACATCAAACCAGATTCATGCAAAGAAAAAGATAAAAAAAAAGAATTATTATGTGTTCAAAAATTTTACACTTGATTGATAAATGGTGAGATGAAAAAATACTATTCTCAAGCATAAAGAAATAGTATACTATTATATCAAAAATAAATAAAATTATCCAATGAAAAGTAAATTAACCTATTTCTCAAACAATCTTAGAAAAAATCGAGCCTGGCACAATATAATCAACTAATCCTTAAAAAGAAGATTTTGACCCACAAGTATAGTTGCTTAAAATTTAAACAAATATTTCCTATAGATTAACACATATTTGCACCAATACTATGATATAATGTAGACTAAGACATGTTTTCATTAAAGAAATAAAAGGGGAATGAGCATAAGATGAGGAAATCTTTTTGAAACATCTCAAATATGAGATGCAAGACGTACTAATGCAACAACATTTTTTTCAATACTGAATGGAGTCAATCAACATATTTGACAAAAAATTCATGATAATATGTGAATAACAGTGGGACGTCTAAATGCACAAAAATAATTCAAGAAATATATAAATAAGCGAGGTGAAGCAAATAGCATATATTAAACATGTTTGAGAAATGACGTTCAAAGACAAGATAAAAAAAATAGTAAAAGATTAATCCTAAAAAAACTGTCCAATAATGTCAACTCCTATTTTAGTTCTATACCATTTCAACAAAATCTACAACTCTAACAATTTTTCAATCTAAACAACAGAAAATCAAAGATAGTTTCAACCTCAAAAATGAGTAAATTGTGACTTCAAACATATATTATAAGAACTTAGCATTTCATTGTGGAATATAATCATGGGGAAAGATAACCCTTTAATTAAAAGAATCAAGGATCAATAAAGGAGTTAGATCTTAAAAGTAGAGCTTGAATTACAATTTCTACATGTGAATGAGCCAACTATTATGTGTATGAAAAAGTGGTCAACTTCAACCTTAAGCGGTGATTTTGCAAATTGCTAGGCCACAAACAAAACATACAATGATATGTCTTTCAAAAATAACACAAAATTCCTACATACACGTAACTCATTACTTCAAATTGAAAAATAATTTCACTGACACTTAACAATAGTAACTATTCTTTTTTGGCATAAAAGAAACAATTTTACATGAAAAAGCATACATATTCATCAATAACGGATTTAAGCAAGGCATGAGTACGTAGTTTAATCAAGCAAGGGTTGAAACTTTATCGATCTAACTTATTAAGGCGAAACAAACAATAGTAATTATTCTTTTTAACATAAAGGAAAAAACTTTACATGCTAAAACAAAACATATCTGTCAATAACCAATTAAAACAAGGCATGCGTACATATTTTAATCAAGCAAAGATCGAAACCTTATCGATCTAATTATAATAATCAAAGAATAAATTCAAAGAAAAATGTTAGCTTATTTTATACGATGAACATAAAAATAGTCATAATATTGATACCACAACATCCTATGGCCTTCAAGGCAGTCTAGAACAATCAATCCCAGTAAATAAAATTATAACTACAAAACTACGAAGAAGGAGATAAAGAAGAAAACGATAACAAAACTAAAAGGAAAAGGTGTATTTACCTTTTTTGGAGCAGAAAAATAGGACTTTCAGTTTTTTTCGGAGTTATGATCAACATAGGAAAGAAATCTTTCGAGAACTCCGATTAGCCTACTGCTTGAAAAATTTTACTAAATAAAATTTTAACTCTTTGCTGAAAAGTTTTTTCCACTCTTTAAGACTTGATTTCTACCAAAATGGTGGTAGTATTTATAGAAAAGGATGGAGATTCAATTCTTTTCATCCACCAATATGGGACAAAGAATTTAGGGGTGTTTTGGGAATTTGAAATTGAGGAAAAGGTTTGTTGGAGAATAAGGTGAGGTGCAATTTTACAATCTAGTACAAATTTGAGTTTCAAAGTAGAAAAAGGATAAGTTTGAGGGGATATTGTACAATCTAGTACAAATTTTGAATTTCAAAAATGGAAAAGGACAAGGTTGATGGAGAATTGTACAATTTAGTACAAATTTTGAAATATAAATTTGAAATTTTTAGGGAATTTAAATTTAATTTTTATGGTTGTTGAAGTCGAAATCGCGGGTGTCAGGTTGGATTTTTCCAGATTATCGAGTAATAATGCTCAACTCACTCCTATGATAAAAGGGTGAGGCAGTCATTACCAAACAACCAAACTAGAGTTGGGGTCGAATCCACAAGGAACGAATTATAGGCTTCAAATCTTATGGGTGTCCTTATTACTATAAGTTTACCCAGAATGATAATAAACAAGACATACGAAATAAAATGGGGGGATTTTTGTTCAGAGATGGTTTATCAACTAACAAAGCATGGATATAACACTTTTATTTTAAATTTAAGAATAAAGAGGGTTTTGGGATTATCTCTACCAAAAGGTAAAGTGTGTGGGTAAATGATGGTTTAGCAAAATTTTTAGTTATTGATCAAAGGATAGGCTAGGTCGAAAGTCATTATAGTCAATCTTTCAATAAAACTACAATGATTTCACCCATTGGTACTTTTGAGCACCTAATAAGTATGCATTTGTAATCACCCAATATCTCAATCAAGCATTCTTATTTCTAGGATGATGCTCTTGACATGGTTTACACTTCCGTTATATTTATTTATAAGATTGCAAAAGGTAGTAAACCATAGACTTAATTTCCACCATTACTTTATCCCAATATTACCCTCTTTTAAGGATGTTATAGGTTACCTCAAGTTTACCTTAGTCCCTCTTTCAAGGATGACAAAGGGTTTCTAGATTTTGGGGTTTTCACCCATCAAATCTATTTGGAGATTTGAGGTTTTCACCCATCAAATTTCATCTAATAAGCTCAAGCAATGGTCAAATCCAATTTCAACAACTAAAAATCATGAAAACACCCACACACAATTACACTTTAGTTCAACATAATCCCTAGACTAAATAACTTAGCTACTCATGGAGAAAGTAAAGAGAAATATACCATGAGGATTATCCAAAACATCCATTCTTCACAAAATCACTAAGAAATTAATCATCCAAGAGTAGTTACATACTTGACCAATTAGAGTTTTTTCTTCTTAAATAAAAATTAGTTATAAGGTAAGCAATACCCAAGGAACAAAGGGTTTTTTCTTATTTATGGTTTGGGATTAATCTATATGTTTTTACAAATCTGCCCCTAGGCATATTCTTGTTGAACCATGATCGCACAGGTTTGACCGCGATTGCAGCTACTCGATTGCGGTTGTGCTCCGTGATAGCGTTGTATTGAACGTCTTGAATGACCACAACCACAGTCACGGTAACTGAGGCTGATATGGTCCAGGTTTTTAGGTACACTCTTCTTTGCTCCCTTTTTATCATTTTATGCTTGATTCCACATCTTTTGATCTCTTCGGCTATATACCTACAAAATGTAGCTATTAGTGCATTTAAATCATGATGATGTCTCATTTTTCTTATATAAAACATGGTACTATGCACAAATATTTGGTATAAATGAGTGGTAAAATCACCACTCATCATCGAGTTAGAATTATTTATTATTGATGGGTTGTTGATTGTTTAAAGTTGTCATTGGTTGTTGTAGTATACTAATGTTTTATTATTGCATGCTGGTTAATAAATAAGAAACAAAAGGTGGGTTGGGTAGTATGTGAAACGGGTTGGAACAACTATTTTGGGCTTGGTCTATTAGCTGTTATATTATTGTTAGGGATAATTTTAATTGGAAAGGGAAGTGGGAAGGTTGGTTCAAATATTGTGGGCTAAAATTGGTGAGATGTTAGGCCTAGTTCGATAAAATTGAGCAGTTAGCCCAATTTTAAAGGAAAATGGGCTGGTGGATTACCAAACGGATGGGTAAAAAGATTTTAGCGTTATTTAAAAAATAACTCCAATCAATTTAGGATTTTGTCATCTTCTTAAATTTTTGGACAAATTAAAAATCAGTTGGTCAATTGCATTGCAATTATGGCCAATTTGATTTAAATTATAGCCAAATATAATAGATCGACAAAATTAAATTTACGTTTGATACAAATTACTACCTTATTTAATCCCTAACTTCTTGGATTAAAAGAATCAAATAAATATTTTTCCAAATAAATTATTTTGATAACAAATCATGTTTAAATAAAGACTTTGCCTATTTGACTTATCTTTCAAGATAATACTTGATTAAAATTTATTTTTTCCTAAAAATTATGTAAGTGAAGAATTTATACGATCTCGTATAAATATGAAAATATATAATCTCTAATTAAAAAAGGAAAAATTATGTACACAAATATTTTGAAAAGTTTTTATAAGGACAAATTAAATATTGTAATTTTAGTTAAGATCGAAGAAATTCAGAACTAAACTTGGTCGTAGAGGGAAAAACTAGGTGTCAACAACTTGCCCCTCCCTTTGAATAGGGTGGACGCAAGTAATCCTAGGCAAAGGGAGTTTGACATTCCTAATTTTTGTCCGACCACAAATTTATTTCTCTAAAGAAGTTGGTTTTGGCATGAGTTTTATGGAGTTATGGAAGGACCCCGGTATCGGGTTTACTATATATCTCAAGTTATATGAGAATTCAGACTGCTTGTAGTTCATAATGCTTGATTTTAAAGCACAATTTTCAAAACAATCACAAGCTATTTAAGTTTATGAATTTTGGTGAAATTGAAAAGCTGAGGAATAGAAGGATTTGGTGGGGAGGTTGGAATGCAATCAAGTTTTCAATATTGAGCCCAGCCTACATATCCCCAAATTCAGGAAATCAGATTGCTTATAGTTTGACTCGATCAGTAGAAAATATAGTCTTTTATTTTAGATGATCTTTGGCTCGGGGTGAGTGATAAATTAATTGAGTAGAAAAAAAGAGGCGTGTAACCTCTTAACAATGAATGTGGAGATCTTCACATCCATAGGTAAGAATTTACCCTAACGTAATTTCCAAAACTCTAAGTACGTTGTCACTCGGATTTGAAAGAAAGAGAAGGTTACCCTTGGTATTAGTTTAGAAATATCCCGAAAGTGAAGATGGAACTGAAATATCCAAAAGAACCCATATTCCATCTAACAAGGGGTAGTTTGAGAGTGATGGAAAGCATCTTTTAGATCATATCCAAAGAGTATGATATCTCTCCCTAGACTACATCATAATTTTCTGCTAAGAAAAAGTTTCACGTTATGTTGCATCCTTTTTGGAGTCGTCCACACCTGTGGTTTTGATTTGAGAATTTCATCCTTTTGGCTACTTTTGATAATAACCCAAACAAATGATTAGTTGTAAATGTAGCATTACATTAATGCAAATTAGTGCAAACCTATTTGAACATGCTACGCTGAGATAGTTAATGAGTTAATTTGCACAACCTGTTCTAAAAAATATTATGCCACTTTGAACGAAGTAATGATCTGATGTGTCTCATTGAAAGGTGGACGACCTATTTAAATATAACATGCTACTTTGAACGGAGTAATAGTCCAACATATCTCATTGAATGGCGGACAACCTAATTAAATGTAACATGCCACTTTGAATGGAGTGACAGTCCAACGTATCTCATTGAAGGGCGGACGACCCAATTTAAATGTAACATTCCATTTTGAACGGAGTGATAGTCCAAAGTTTCTCGCTGAAGGGAGAATGACACAATTTAAATATTACATGCCACTTTGAATAGAGTGATAGTCAAACATGTCTCATTGAAGGTCAGATGACCGAATTTAAATGTAACATTCCACTTTAAATAGAGTGACAGTCCAACGTGTCTCATTAAAGAGTGGACGACCCAATTTAAATATAATATGACTCTTTGAATAGAGTGATTCAACATGTCTCATTAAAGGGCGGACAACTCAATTTAAATGTAACATGCCATTTTGAATAAAGTGACGGTCCAACATGCCTATTAATCACTTGTACTATACTTATTAGTATCAAATGCAATACAAGGAAACTACATACCTTGTTTTAGTATGCCACACTGAAGGAGGTCGCATTCCATAACATATTACGGTAAAGGAGGTGATGGTCTATAACATATAACATGCCACTCTGAAGGAGGTAACGATCCATAACATAATAGCATATCACTCTGAAGAAGGTAACAGTTCATAACATAACAACATGTTATTCTGAAGGAGGTGGTGGTCTATAAAATAATGACATGTCACTCTAAAAGGAGGTGCCAGTCCATAACATAATAATGTGTCACTCTGAAGAAGTTTATGATCCTTAACATAATATCATTTCACTCTGAAGGAGGTGACGGTCCATAACATGATAACGTGTCACTCTGAAGAAGGTGACAATCTATAACATAATAACATATCATTTTGAAAGAGGTGATGGTCCATATCATGATAACATATCACTCTGAAGGAGGTGACGATCATAACATAACAACATGTCACTCTGAGGAGGTAACGGTCCATAATATAATGACATGTCACTCTGAAAGGAGGTAGAAATCCATAACATAATAACTTGTCACTTTAAAGGAGGTGATGATCTTTAAAATAATACCATGTCACTCTAAAGAAGGTGATGATCCATAATATGATAATGTGTCACTCTGAAGGAGGTGACGGTCCATAACATAATAACATGTCACTTTAAAGGAGGTGACAGTCGAAACCGTAATAACATGTCACTCTAAAGGAGGTAATGGTCCATAACATGATAACATGTCACTCTGAAGGAGGTGATTGTCCATAATATAATAACATGTCATGCTAAAGGATGAGACGATTCATAACATAATAACATATCACTCTAAAGTAGGTGACGATCCATAAAGTAATGATATGTCACACTAAAGGAGTTGACAATCCATGACATAATAACATGTTGTCTCAAATAAAGTGATGGTCCAATGAATCCTCTTAAAGGATGAAAAAATAAATATAATAATATATGTCCTTTTGAAAGGGTGGATGACCCAAATATAATAAGATATGCCACCTCGAATGAGATGATAATCCAATAAGTTTGTTGGAGGGTAGAAAACTATAATATATAAGAAATTTAGAACACACTATCATATGTCTTATAAAAATAACAACAAATTTCTAGATACGGGTAAATCACTACTTCAAATTAAGAAAAAAATTCATAGACCCTTAACACTAGTAACTATTTTTTTTTACATAAAGGAAACAACTTTACTTGCTAAAAGCAAACATATCCGCCAATAACGAAGTTAAACAAGGCATGAGTACATATTTTAATCAAGCAAAGGTTGAAGCTTTATCGATCTAATTTTTTAAGGCAAAATAAATAATAGTAACTATTCTTTTCAACATAAAGAAAACAATATTACATGCTAAAAGCAACCATATCCGCCAATAACGAATTTAAATAAGGAATGAGTACATATTTTAATCAAGCAAATATTGATAACTTTATCGATCTAATCATAATAATCAAAGAATAAAACCAAAGAAAAACATTAGCTTAATTTATATTATGAACATAAAAATAGCCATAATATAGATATCATGATATTCTATGGCCTTCAAGGCTGTCTAAAACAAACAATCCCAGCAAAAAAAATTACAACTACAAAACTATGAAGAAGGAGATGAAGAAGAAAATGATAACAAAACTAAAAGAAAAAATTTTGTTTACCATTTTTGGAGAAGAAAAATAGGACTTCAAGATTTCTTTGGAGTCTTGATCACCATCGAAAAGCAATCTTTCGAGAATCCCGATTAGCCTACCGCTTGAAACATTTTACTAACAATAATTTTAATTTTTTTCTCAAAAGTTCTTTCCACTCTTTGAGACTTGGTTTCTACCAAAATAGTGGTAGTATTTAAAGGAAAGGATGGAGATTCAATTCTTTACATCCATCAATATGGGAGAAAGAATTTAGGGGTGTTTTGGAAATTTAAAATTGAGGAAAAGGATTGTTGGAGGATAAGGTGAGGTAGAATTGTACAATCTAGTACAAATTTGAATTTTAATGAAAAAAAGAACAAGGTTGAGGAGAAATTGTACTATCTAGTGCAAATTTTAAATTTAGAAATGGAAAAAGGATAGGCTTGAGGGCAAATTATACAACCTAGTATAAATTTAAAAATCAAATTTTAAATTTTTTTTGAATTTGAATTTAATTTTGATGGTTATTGTTGTTGAAATCGCGAGTGTTGGGTCGGGTTTCACCGAATTATCAAAATTATTGATTGTTGATGGGTCTAATAATAGGACCAAGCATATTGAGTTGGGTGTCTATCGGAAACAGCTTCTCTACTTCTGCAGAGGTAGTGGTATGGACTGCGTACATTTTACCCTCTCCAGACCTCACTTTGTAGAAATACACTGGGTCTGTTGTTATTGTTGATGATGATGATGATGGGTTGTCAATTGTTTAAAGTTGTAGTTGGTTGATGTTGTATGTTGGTTAATGAAAAAAAATAAAAGGTGGGCCGGATAGTGTGTGAAATGGGCCAAGACGGCTATTTTGGGCCTGGTCTATTAGTTTTTCTATTGTTGTTGCTGGGG
Source organism: Capsicum baccatum var. pendulum (assembly GCA_030864225.1). NCBI lineage: Eukaryota > Viridiplantae > Streptophyta > Magnoliopsida > Solanales > Solanaceae > Capsicum > Capsicum baccatum. The sequence goes on from CM061560.1 coordinate 169,728,867, forward strand.
CTGATTTTAAATTAAAAGGGAAGTGAGGCAGATGGTTGTTAATACTGTGGGCTAAAAGTGGTAAGGTGTTGGGCCTGGTTTGGTGAAAGTAAGCAGTTGGCCCAATTTTAAAGGGAAATGGGTTGATGGATTAGAAAGAGAATAGGTAAAAGGATTTTGGGGTTATTTAACAAATAACCCCAATCAATTTAGGATTTAGTCATCTTTGTAAATTTTCGCCCAAATTAAAATCAATTGGACAATTGCATTGTAATTATGGCCAATTTGATTTTGATTATGGCCAAATTTAATAGATCAACTAAATTAAATTGACATTTAATCGAATTACTACCTTATTTAATCCCGAGATTCTTGGTTTAATAAAATTAAATAAATATTTTTTTCAAATAAATTATTTTGAGAATAAATCATGTTTAAATCATGACTTTGCCTATTCAAATTATCTTTTGAGATAATACTTGATTAAAATTCAATTTTTTGTAAAAATGATTATTTTAGTGACGAATTTATACGATCTCGTATAAATATGAAAATATATAATCTATTCTTAAAAATTAAAAATATACATATACAAATATTTTGAAAAGTTTTTATTCGGATAAAATAAATATTATAATTTTATTTAAGATCGAAGAAACTCGGAAATAAACTTGGTCGTGGGGGGCAAAAATTAGGTGTCAACAATGCTGGATATTTGGTGGATAGAAAAATCACCTCAAGAATGGCTCATTTACTGGTTCTTCCTTAATCTCCTGGGATTGTAAGAAGCAGAATTCAATTGCTTTATCTACTATTGAAGTTGAGTCTGTGGCTGCAGCTTCTTGTTATGCTCAATTGTTGTGGATCAAATAGAAACTAAAGGATTTTTGGATTGTCTCAGACACTATCCCCCTTATTTGTGACAATACAAGTGCTCTTAACATGGCTAAGAATCCAGTGCAGAATAATAGGACCAAGCATATTGATGTAAGGCATCATTTTCTGAGAGACAGTGTTAAGAAGGGAGATATTTGCATGAAGTTTTGGACATCTTTACTAAGGCTCTTCACCAGGAATAATTTGTGAAGAACAGTTTGAGGCTGGGGTTGATCAAAATAACCTGACCTACTAGATAGATCAGTTTTTCTCCACAAAATTGGCTATCATGAGGAGACAGGTATCTTTGATAAAATATGTGCTTGTTGGTCTACCTCCGTACCACACATTTGCAGGAATACATGTATGGAAATAACTTTGAAAAAGAACACTTGAGACAGAGACAAATTTAAGGACTCGCTCAAGAAAGATAAGGACTTGGTCCCATCTATCAGGTTAGTATCGTGAATGTGCATTTTTTTCTTTCGTCAGAAAAACCCGTGTCTTCTCTCTCTATGTCAAAAAATTATCTTATTCTAAAAAGAAAGATGATTCAGCCCAAAATTGAAATCAATCTCATCTCACTTTTTCAAAAGTTCATCTTTGTGTGTATTTGTTTCCCTAATACCTGTTCAATATCTATGGTGTATTTTCTTTCAAAGGAGCACTTAATCTGAAATATCATGTCCTCAAACTTTAGTGTAAATAAAAACTAACTCTTAAATGTTCTTCAGAGCTCCAAGCCTGTTTTATGCTTCACACCCCTATCAGGACAACATTTGACTAAACCCTTCTTCATAGCCACCTTCCTAGGTGAACCTCAAATGAATGAAATCCCTAAGAAAATGGAGCCTTTTTATGAGCTTTCTTCAAAACTAGAAGACAGTAAAAAGGTTGATATTCTTACTAAAGTCATGTTGTTTGGAAGTCTCCTTTCCTCCAAAGAATTAACAAAGTTAAGTCATCCTATCTCTTTAAAGCCAGAATCTTTCTTCACACAACTCGTTGATGAAGATTTATCCCTGAAATTACATAATCTTTCTGGCAGTGTAATGACAAGTGATTATTGGGTTGCAAAAAAATCTTATTTTGCTATCAAATAACCCAAAAGAGAGATTGTTTTTTTCGAAGAAACAAGATGTCATTATGAAAATAGGAATTTCTAGAGTAAAATCGAGAAGTCCTACTAAAAAGTAACAGACTTCAGGGGGACCTGGTCCTAATAAGAGGAAAATAACTTAAAAGAAACCCATCAGTTCTTCTAAAGGAAAAAAATTAGATGCAAAAAGAAAAGTTATTCCTAAGGAAGTTAGAAACAGGTTCTAGAGAAATCAAAAAGTACTAAGTGGAAGGGTTTTTTATTCAAGTATATTAACAAAACTAGGCATGATGGAATTAGTAAAGCTTTTTAAATACCAAAGATGGTTCAATCTTATGGAAGGACCCATTCCCTCTGTCTTTGATAAGGTAGTGAGGGAATTCTACTCCACATTAGACTATTTTGAAGACATACTGAAGATGGCTATTGTAGTTCAAGAGAATAAGGTAAATATTAATTCCATACTACTTGGGAGAATTTTGGATGTTCTCATTAGTGGTGTGAGGACTATCTCAAAACAATAACCCTCAACGGATTTTATGGAAAATGCATCAAAGGTTATAGAAAAATCTATAGTTTTAGTAAATAAGAAATACTTAAAAGTGAGTTACAATTAATCTTTGATTTTTTTAACAAAGTGATTCTGCCTTGATCACAAAAGAAGAACATTGCTTCAGTTGTTGATTTGTATGTGATAAAGAGTCTTAGTAGTTTTGAGTTGTTCAGTTTGCTTTTTAATTATGAAGCGCGTGCATAAAGTTGTTCCTGAGAAGAATGGAAGACATGTCATGCCTTATGAATATTGGTTAAACAGAGTGTTTGATTATTTTGGAATTTTCTATAAAAATGGAACTCCTGGAATTGTGATACAACTATTTGGTCTCAAAGCTCTAATCAAAACTAAATGTGTGGAAAGAAATCAAGAACTGTATCTCAAGAGGAGCTCGGCAAAGAAATAGAGAAACTGAACTTAACACATCTGCTAAGGATATAGAGATTAGAAAATTGCAAATGACAATCCAACATCTTTTTAAAGAGGATCAAACTGTCTCGGAAGAGCTTAGAACTGAGAATATTGAACTAAATAAGAGAGTTTCAACTCTAACTGATGACGTTCTTAGCTTGAATTCAGAGATAAAGTTGCTAACCAAGGAATTATTACACTGTCATGCTGCAAAAAATAATAAGATGGCTCATCTTCTCCCAACCCTCTTTCAAGTCCTTCACCTATTTAAATTTTTTAATTTTTATGGCTTTTTTCTATGGAACAAAAAATTTATATCTTACACTACAATGATACTTATCTTTTAATATGAATGAATTCTTGTTTGAATGTTTCATTTGTCTTTTCTTTACTTTAAAAATTATTCTTCATATTAGTGTTTCCCCAATAACCATGAGTTAACTAACTTGTGCTTATTTTACTCCTGGTTTAATGTTCTTACTTTTCAATGATTCCAAAAGGGGAAATACCAAATTAATGTGGTAGTGATCAGGTACCAGTTATAAGAATATGTGTTGAATGATGTGTTGAAGTGCAGGTATATTGACAAGGGAAAACATTTTGGTATATTGATAGGGGGAATTATGTTGGTATATTGATAGGGGGAAGTATGTTGGTATATTGACAAGGGGAAGCATGGTGCATAGTGATAGAGAGAATATTCATTGACAGTAGTAGTGATCACTCTGATTGAATAAAGTTTGATGATATAAAATTTATGGTTTGTAATCATTTAAAAAAGGGGAAATTGTGATATCTTGTTTTGAAAATGATTAACTGACAACAAGGGATTAGGTACCTAGGTCTTCATGAAAACATACAGTTGTCACATGTCTGCGTAGTTTTGTTTGCTAGTGTAACAAAATGTGCAGGTGAGTTGTGCACCAATCCGGACACCTGGACCAATCGAAATTCTACCCTAATAATTATCCTACTATAAATAGAAAATAATGCTTCTCAATTCAATAGTTTTTGCAATTTAGCTATTCAGCAAGAAAAATAGCAAAAACTCAATATTGCTCAAGTTCAAGTTTCTGTTGTTGAGAGAGTAATTGTTCTTCAGTCAAGTCTTGGTCTGTAATTAAATTACTCGTCTTATAAGAGTAATGCCTTTCTGGTGTCTTAAGATTGCTTAGGTAGAGTTACCTTAGTTGATACTAGTTAAAGTTAATCAATATTGAGAAGAGATCTTGACAGACTTGTCAAAGAGAGTTTGTAATAGAGTTTTTACAAATTAGTAGAGCTTATAGTTAAGTTACAATGGAATCTGTAATCATGAGTTTGATTATAGTGGATTGTTGAGTGCTCGTGAGTGCTGAGGGCAAGTCATGGTTTTTTCTCCCTTGAGAAAGAAGGTTTCCCTGTTAAATCATTGTGTTCTTTACTTTCCTATAAATTTTTATTTCCTTACTGATTTACTATTTTATTGCCTGTATCTAACACTAAGGGATTTGGTCCTTTACAAGGTGGTGCACCGCTCATATTTCATCAAGAGACCTCAGTTGATTGTAATGGTATATTAAGAATTGAAGGCCTAGTCTATGTGCCAAGAGTGGGTGATTGATGTCACTTGAGTATTTTGTGTCTTTTTATAGATTTTGAGTCCACGGTATATAGACATTATCTTTTTTAGGCTGAGTTATTTGATGGATTTTAGATATTGAGGACTGCATATGCCACCATAAGGGGTTGCTTATGAATTTGATGAATTTCAAATATTTCAAATCCTTATTATGAAGAGTTTTATTAGTTTTTTTCGGTTACCTTAAAGGTTGAGCATAAAGGTGTGATGGTGGATTAGTGGCTTATGAGTGCTAAGTGTGGTCTTTTGAGTTTTGATATAGTTTTGAGATCGAATTTCATCTTTGTAGTTTTATCCTATAGTTATAATGATGTATTAGTCGATAGTGATAGAATCAACCTTATATAGGTCGAACTAGTATTTTGGTGGGTAGTTTTATGTTTTCTGGATTTTAGCTTTTGTGGGTTCGAGGATGATTTTTCGTATTGTGGTGGTAGCCAATATCTAGTGGTGCCTAGGTCAAGTTTAACATTACCATGTATGCCTAGAATTTCTGTTATGTTGGACTCAATCATTGATATAGAGGAAGTTCAGAAATTAGAAATTTAGTTTTATTGATGATTCAACCTGTTGATGTTTGTGCTATAACCTGGTGAGTCCTTATATGATATATTTTTGGTTCCATGGTGTGATTGGTAGTTCTATGGTTGTGACTCCGCATTGCAGTACTTGTTTGATGTTTCATGAGAGTATTTTTCCACCTTTACTTGTTTTTGGCTTTCTTTCTTGTACATTCAAGGATTAAAATGAATCTTAGCAGTGGATAACTGCAATACCTCGCAAAGTTCTCTTCTAGTCTGAGCCTTAGAGCGTATTCTGTAAAGTAGAAATTCGAGTCTAGAAGTTTTAGAAATATCTTCCTAATTATGAAATACTTTGAATTGTGTAGAATTTCCTTAATTTCTACTTTTTTCCATGTAGAGCAGTGAATAAGCTTTCCATCGATATAATATTCACCCAAATCAGGCACTCAGGTGAAAAGTTAGAGCCATTTTAGTGAGATAGTGTGCCACCTGGCACTTTAGCGCGTCACGAAGCCAGCCAAAATGGCAATTGTCAAAATTCAGTGAACCTCTGCGATTCCACCACGTCGCAGTATAGTTTCAGTTCCCAACACAGGGGCAATGCGATTTCCACTGCGTCGTGCCGTCGTGCAGTTTCCCAATTGTCCAAATTCCAGTGAGCTAGTGCGATTATGGCATGCTGTGCCAGTATGTAAAATTGGGATTTTTCAGTTTAATTCCAAGGGCTTTTCGGGCTTTTCCACTTTTCCCCAGCCTCTATAAATACCCGGTGAAGGGATCACAGCCTCATTTTTTTACCTTCTACTTTAAAGCTAGGGTTTCCAAGAAAAATCAAAATCCTTTCTTCTTCTTCAAACAAAAATCAAGAAAGATCTAGAGAAATCAAGAAACCTCTCCAAGGCTTTCAAGAAAAGAGTTTTCCCAGGTATGTAGATGTTGATTCTTGGGTCCCTTTCATCCAAGAAGCTCAAGAACCCTTTTCAAAACTCAAAGATTTTTATGTTTGTGAGATCCCATGATTTGTATGAGTTGAAATTTATGTTCCATGTGTTGTTGAGTTTTGATTTATGTTTGTTTACAAGATTCATGAGCTTTGACCCTAGTATGTCGAATTCATGTGATGTGTTCATTTCCTTTAAGAAATGGTGGAATAAGCGAAGCATATCCCCCATTGGTTTGATAAAAAGCGTAGGTGAAGCATAAGAGCCATTATAGTATGTTGAATTGGAAACCCCAAATTGTGAGCTAGTCCATGCATGCCTAGTGTTTGATAAAATGCCTTAGTAAGTGAAATGTGCCATGATAGTATGAAATCCCCAAGTAGGTGTAAACCCTTACTTTCTTAGTGTTGTTGAAAGACCTTAGTGAACAAGTTGATATATGATGGTTGTAAATCCCCTAATTATGTGCTCCTTGATATATGCTAAGCTTTTCGTACATGCCAAGTGGTTAGCAAGTAAGTTATGACACGAAAGTATGAAGTTTGTCCCCAAGTCATATGATGTCCAAATACATGTCAAGACTAATTTAGGTGTGAAGTACTTGAGGTAAGACCTTGTTGAAGAAAGTATAATTTAGTAGAATGTTTCCCTACGCTAGTATATATTGATGTTTCCTAAATGCTTAACGTGATACGTTAATGATTGTAAAGGTGAAGGTATGTTATGTTTTCTAAATACTTGAAGAGATGCTTCAATGATAATGAATATGAATGAATAACAGTGATGACGAATGAATGAATGTGATGATGATGATGAATGAATGGTTGTGATGATGGAGGAAAGATTATGCTTTATTTTATGTTATCGAGTCCTGGGGGTATTTATACCCTACAATTTAGCTATTGTCTAGAGCCCATGTAAGTTTTACGATAATTCCAGTCGAGCCATGACTCTCAGAACTCAATAAATTATAGAACGTTGTATCCTCAGACAGTTACAGAACTTAAGAAATCTCAGTTATCTCTATAATCTCCATATTGCTAGTAATCTAGCCTCAGTCCTATATTTAGATCAGATCTAATAGTATTCAAGTGTTTAATTCTGATCTCAGAAGCGATTTGAATAATCTATTCAAGCTCTATATCGTTATTCAGACACCATAATTCAGTACCATTTCTATCAGATACGGAACTAAGTGATCTCAGCATAACTCAGTCAGATCTTTTGAGAAACGTGAGTTGTATCAAATTCAGTTCAGTTGTGTTCAGTTAAGAATTCAATCAGAGACTTTCAGTTGGGAGTAGAAACTAGCACCGAGTGAGGGAAGGGATGGCGTCTCCTCCCATCAGAGAGAAATATCGGAGTCCTTAGTAGCAATCCTTGACCTCCAGAACTGCGTAGCTAGCACAGGATATAGGAGTCACCATTAGGAAAAGGCTGTCACCTCCAGAGAAAGAGTATTTGACTATTATATTACCTTAGGTCAACTTTCTGGTAAGGTTCATCCACTAGAGAGGATTGACCAGAGAGAGGTCTTTGCCCGTGGCATGGTATTGACACCCTTCTAATTGGGGTTACAGGTTGGACCCCATCTGTAGTTGGTTGGGGCATGTCGGTTAAGTAACTACTTTCCACAGTTTCAATTTCAGTTTCAGATTCAGTCTCAGTCTCAGTATTAATCTTCAGAAATCAGGACTGTCAGATAGAGTCATCTATCTCTATCAGGAGCTCAAATAGTTCCATTGATTCATGAACCATCCTTCAGATAGGCTTGGTCTCCTATACAGTTATTTGATATCATATTCAGAGATATGCCTCTAGACAGGCTTGATCACAATCTCAGATTGATAATAGCTTCCTTAATTATCCGTTAGAGAGGTTGATCATTAATCTTGTCAGTCGAGAGTAGTAATCTCAGAATTCAGTCATTGATTTAAGTATATCCAGTTTCTCAGTTATCAGTATCAAATGAGTTAGTGTCTCAGTATTTCAGTGTCAATAGTGAGTTCAGCCTGCAGTAAGACAATATTCGAGTTTCAGTCTCTAGAGTTGTGATGATTATGACTATGGTCTATGCATTCATGGATGTGTATGTGTTCTCGTGCGGCATTTTCATGATTATTCAGTTTATATATTATGCATGTATGAGCCCTTGCATTTAACCTACCTCATCTACATACTCAATACATTCCGATACTGATGCATTTGTACTATTGTTTTCTATTTGACACCATAGGTTCAGAGGCACAAGATCCAGAGTTTCCTCAGTAGTTTAGTCCCAGTCAGCAGCATAGCCATAGCCGTGAATCCTCTTCTTTCGAGGATGAATCTCAGTTTATTACTTTTGCATCAAATTTTGTTTACTTTTAATTGACGGAGTTAGTTGGGGACATGTCCCATCAACTACACAGTTCAGATAGTTTAGAGTCTTTCAGACGGATGTATTACTATTCAGTTTTCAGTTTTGTGTATTCATAGATGTGTTGAACCTTATGGCTAGTTTCCGCATTTATTTTAGATATTATATAGTGCACAACTTCAGATATCAGTAAAAGCGTTAGTTTGTGGTCCTTTGGGTCATAAGCACCGTGTGACGTCTTGGGATGGGATCTTGGGGCGTTATAATAATGTAATGACCTAAATTTGGATAATTCTCCCTTTTATGTGTTTTGACCATTTTATCCCTCCTCGTGGTTGTGTTATTTAGTTTATGAGTTTTGAGATTGGTTGGAACTGTTCTTAAGGCCTTTGGGAAGGTATTGAGTGATTTTGATGTCATTATGAGGTTTTAAGAGCTAATAGTTGACTTTGGTCAACATATTGAGATCCGAGTGTCGGATGACAAAATGCATTGTTCCAGTAGATTTGGAATATCACATTTCAAGTTAGTAGCGGGTTGGATCAGTTTTGTGGCTTTTAGATCCTATTTTGACCCATGGTTCAAAATAGTGTAGATAGGATCCCGAGGGTCAATTTTGTTATAATGACCTTTTTCCGTAAATTTGATGCTTCTATTATATATAGAGCGTGTTTTACAATTAATTTGTATGATTGGATCATGTTCATAGGGTTTTGAATGAGTTTCGGGGGTCAAAACAAGTTTTTGAAATTGTTGGTGCTGGTTCGATCGCGAAAGCAAACTTTTGACCTCGTTCACGGTACGTTAACCATTTAACCAGATTGCATAAGTGAACTTTTGACAGTGCTCACAACCATCACTGATGTTAAGACCCAAAACAAACCCATTTCGTATTTTTGATATTTTTAGAGATAGAAAGATCTGATTTTGATGATTCTTGATGGATTTTTCTCGTCAAATCTTTTTCTACCCATATATAACTCCATTTCTTTAATTTACCAACAAATTCTATTTTAGTTTTTGTGATTTCTACCCAAGTTAAGAATCGAAACCCCATTTTCAATATTTTGGACTTGAGAGCTCGAATTTGGGCAATTCCAAAGGGGTTCTGGAGATTTCTTCCAAGGGTAAGTCTCATAATATCATACTATCATTTCCCCTCAGTTTAATCTTCAAAATACCTTTAAATTCTTGATTAAAAATAGGCTATAGAGGTTTTTGTCGGTAAAGCTTGAAAATAATTTTTCCTCATTTTAACTCATTTTCACATGGTTTTCAGTTGTAGACTCCTATGATTATGGAGAATATATTTATAATAAAGTTATAATTTTAACCCTTTGTTTGTAAACTCATAACTCTAAATAGGAAATATGGGTATCGTTGGCTTTATTTTGATAAGTAGGTTCTATATTTGTATGTTTTAGTTGGTTTTAAGACCGTTTGAGAGGAGAAAATTTCCTATTGAAGGCTTTTGGATTAGATTTTATTTATCCGAGGTAGGTTATGGCTTAAATTTCTTAAGATTGGGTTGGGTAGTTAATGTGATATAAAAGCATGTTATGGGTATAGGTATTAATCATTAAAATAGTGTTATTATTGTTATGAGCCTGTGTAGGGGCCTATGTTGTTGTTATTGATGGTTTTGGACATTATTTTCTATGTGTGACCCATGTGGAGGTCTTATATGATGTTTTTGGCCTTGTGTATATATATTTGATTATACTCTTCCTGGTGAAAATGCTTATGTTGGGGTTTATGTGGTATCAATGACATAATACTTGCATATCTCATTTAATGGCACGTGGATTATATTATGTCATGGATGGTTGACTTATTGAGTGCATTCTATCTCACGTGCTTGTGTATTGGTTGGATTTGAAATTCACATTTTGGTTTGGTTGTGAGCATTACATCCTCATACCATTTATACATTCTTGAGGCATTGGTACCACTAGGTAAATACTGGTTTTCTAATGGAAATGTGACACTTTTGAAACCTCTCTACCAAAGATCATATGTCAGAGAGGAGTTATGAATATTGGATTAGTATTTCTATTGGTTATTCGATTGTATATTGATAACGCTCAATCTACAGCTCTCGTAGGAGTGTAAAGCGGTCGTTGTCAAATATATAACCCAACTGGGTCGGGTATCGATCCCACAGGGAATAGCTTGGTCAACAAGTAAGCAAAGATTACTAGACTTTTAGTGCAAGTCTCGTAAAAGGGGGGAGTTTTGTCGTGCAAGTAATGTAACCAAAGTAATAAGGTAAAATCGGAAAACAGCAAAGTAAAAAGTAAGAATGTTTGGTAAGATGTAAAACAATGAGAATTGAGAAGTTGGGGTTATGTCCACCTTCTGAGTTTACGTCTCTATTGGCTATGAGTTATGCGGAATTCAGACATGCATGTGCTTATAGAGAATTGTATTCGATGGTAAATCCAAGCGTCTTTCGACCTCAACAAGGACTATTTCACTTTAACTCTTTCGAGCTTAAAGCGTATCTAACGGTACAAATTCTCCAAGAGGTTAATCCAGTTACGGCACTAACTTTTTACTAGGGAATGGGACCCTATTACCTTGACATTATCTCTTTTCCAGATATATAACTTTTTTTCGAACAAGTTAATGCTATACTGGCGTTATTCTATGCGTCTGCAGCTACAAGAATTTGCATTAAGATGAAGAGAATAATGATATAAGCAACACACGTGTCATGAATTCACAAACTCATAGCCTTAGATAGTATCTCATAGGGCTTCCATAACCCCAACAGAGAAGTTTAATTACCCATGAGTGCGAAGGAAATGACAGTCGACATTGTTATTATACCACAATAAAGATCTCGTGTAGTAAAGTGTGGTAGGCGTTAGGCGTGACTTTCTTTGCAAGTAACGTTTCACTTGTTGCGAAATTTAAGAATTGAATAGATGAAAAATAATGTCAACAATGAATTAATAAAGAAAATTATTTTGATGGATGGATGGATGGTGGATGGATGGGAATTGATGGAATGGGTGAATTGTGAGGAATTGGGGAATGAATCAAAATCTCTAGCAAAATAGGGTATTTATAACACCCATATCCTATTCCTACTAAGCTACTGCATTACTTAACCCATTCCTACTGGGTTACTGCATCATTATCCTAATCCTAATAAATTACTGTTGGTCCCCAAAGTCTTCAAAAATGTTGTTTTTGCCTGGGACAGGTTTTCCATGTGTCACTTTTGGTCCTTGGCGTCCAAGCTTTCCCTTCCTTCTTTCGTGAAGCTTTCTTTGGCGTCAAGTTATCCATAAAATGCTGAAATCTTCATCATTTATACCTGAAAACTTGCTAATCACGTTCGTTAGCTCACTTACAGGAAAAGGACAAAAAGTGCATGAATTATATATTTTGTCCTCCAAACTTAGCTAAAATATGGGTGAAATATAGTACTTTAGGCGTGTAAATTCGCCTGTCATCAACACCCCACACTTAAAGCTTTGTTCGTCCTCGAACAAAATATCATGTCCATCTAAACATCTACTTAGGGTTTCACAGTAACAACACAAAATATTCATCAAGACAGGCATAACAATTATCGATAAAGAGTAGTTTTTCGATCATTAGTAGAAACAATTTAACCTCCAACATAGACTCGTGATGGTGGTCAACTCATATTCAAAAGTTAAGGCATAAAGAATCATACACAACTACCCAAAACTCATCAATCATGTGTGTCTCACTATATATTACCCATAATCACTCACAAGTATAGCATATTATTCAAACATGGGTATAAAAGTATCCTTGCTCTCGCTCTCACAAAGAATTCATATGCAGCAACTGATGACCATAGGCTTGCCCTTAGTGTAATGCTCCACTAAATGTCAGAATACTAAGCTTAGGATCAAATAGGTCTTTTGATGGTTGTAATGTAGGCTAAGGGACGGGTAGGACTATTTTGGCCAGAAATAGTGACTAAGTTCCCTAAGTGCTTTAATACTTCACAATATGCCATTTATGCTTTCTTTCAAACAACCTACAACCTTTTTGCTTTCTTTTAATCTACCTCCCTTTGTCACCTCTTTTGTTTTTCAATTTTTTGAACATAACTAACTTTTTAGTTTTCCTTTCCTTTTTCTTTTCATAACATACCTCTTATGATAGCAATTCTTTTTCATAACAAATTCAAGTACCAATACATTCTAAGGCATCATGCTCATCCAATTTCCTCTTATTTTGTCACATGACTTTACACTTTAAAGCACTTAGGAATTTGGATCAAATTATGGTCTTGAAAAAATGGATTAGGCTTACATATGAGGTTGTCAAAGAAAATAGGCTAAAGGCTCAAAGAGGTTAACTAGGATAATGTCCATGGGTAGGTAAAAAGAAGGTAAACAAGTATAGGTTGCCAAAGAAATGCCTAAATCATCTCCTAGACTTGCACTCCTTATTTTCGCTTTACATACATACCAGGCAAGTTCTAGCATCAGCCACAAACATAGAATATACTATTACCTCACACACACAAGGCACATGGTCGACTTTAATGGGAGTAGCATAGACTCTTGACCCAACAGATGAAGGAATTGAACCACACAATATCACATAGTGAGTCACAATTAGAGCCTAAATGTCTCGATAGTAATGATTTTAGCACAAACTCTTGTTATAATACCATGCTGCCTCTCAGAATAATTTCATGCAAGGTAAAAAAAATTTTACTACTAAGAAAATTTAACTACTAAAAAAAAAATAAACAAACATAAATAACAAACAAACATAAATAAATGCAAATGCAGATAAAGAAGTATAGCATACAAATACCAGCACCCCACACTTAGACGGGACACACTGTCCTCAGTGGAAAATAAATAAGAAGAACCTCGTTAGTCGAACTCATACTCTATGTTCGGGATCATACCCCCTGCATCGGAATCATCATCAGAGTCGTCATCCTCAGAAGTTCCTTATAAGTACCCCACTTGATTCCAAGAGTGCGTCGAGGTATTTGCAGCACGGAGGATTCACCTTGCTCTTTTCTTCCCCTTTTCTGGCCTTTTTGTGAAGTGGTTGCTTTTCTTGTCTTTTGGTGCCATTGTACCTGAGATCTCAATAGAGTCATGTTAGCTTCATCTCGGAAGATTCAATCAACAAACAGACAATAGTGGCACCACCCCACACTTAATTTGTTGACACAAACTAATTAAGTGAATGATATCGATTACTCAGACTTCATCGACATACATTTAGGTGATATGTTCCAATAATATAATCAGTGCAGTCATACTTCTTGTAATCTTGGCAATACTTTCATGTTTGATATATCAAGACTACTACATAGAGATTGAATCAAGGTATAGCATCTAGAAATAATCGCAACCTCATATGTTGGTAGTCAACCTTAATTCTCATCTCGATGAACAAGTCATTCCAACATGTAAACTTTCTATTGACAAGAGTATGCAATTTTCGTGACCATGTCAATTCCGCAAAAGTATGACAGTGCATCATAATCAAATACAAGTTGGAAACAAGTTAAGATCATCCTTACGTATTCATTTACTCACTTAGTTGTATCACAACAATTCAATCACATTCAAATCACCAATACTACTTCAAGATTTAACAATTCATAATAGGCGTAGTAGTGTAGTACTTACGGAATATAAATGAAGAACAAAGAAGTAATTACTTGGTTGATGACCTTGGATGATGTTCTTGTGAAGAAAAAGAGCAAAAGGAAAATTTTTGAGAGGATTTGGAGGCTATAGGCGGCGCATAAGCTAGGTTTCCAATGTTTTTTTGGTTCAAGACTAAGTCTTATATTTATAGGAAAAGGTTGGGTCGGGTTTTGACCCATTTAAAATTGGATTTGGAGTCAAAAGTGATCATAGGCGGCGCCTAAGGCTTTGCCTAGTTGAGCAGAATGCCATAGCATAGGCCATGCCTAGTTGAGCAGAAGGCTTTTGCATAGGCGGCGCCTTTTGCAAAGCATTTGGTGACCATAGGTGGTGCTTTTAGCATGGCATATGAGATTCAGAGACAAAAGGCATTAGCATAGGCGGCGCCTATGCTATGGCATACTTGGGCATGGGCGGCGCCTATGCTATGGCACACTAGATTCTGAGACCTTAGGCCATAGTATAGGCCTTGCCTTGTTCGTGGCCTAGTTTTACCTATGCCTAGCCTTTTTCGATGCCTATATTTTCATGAGCAATGCCCAATCCATAGCCTTTTGCTTCTTCATTCCTAAGTTACCACCTTTAACATACACCGCTTCCAAATCAAAATTCAAGACCAACCTCCTTCCTTATACATCTTGCACCTACACTTACTCAAAAACAACAAAAACGATTAGAACGATGGGTTGCCTCCCATCAAGCGCCTTAGTTTTGGTCGTGGCTCGACAAGATCCTAAGAAAACAAAAACAACAAGAACATTTAAAAACGATGGGTTGCCTCCCACCAAGCGCTTGATTTATTGTCGCGGCACGACATAGCTATCTCGATTACTTAGTCTTCATCAAGATAGATGGGGCATCATTTTCTAAATGGATTCAGACGACGTTGATACTTACTTGTAGACATGTAATCTTGTTCGAGATGACTCTTGTGCATACATATCCCAGGAGGGATACCAATTATATCATCAATCTTCCTACCCATAGCTCTCATGTATCTCTTCAGAGAAGAGATGAGAGACTCTATGTACTGTTCACTGAAATCATCCGCCACACTTACCGGTAGTGTATTTCCACTTTCCAAGCATGCATGCTTTAGATAATTGGGGAGCTCTTTCGATTCTAGCTCTGGTGGCTCTTCAATGAAAGTCTTTGCTATTGGTGACGGTTGATTCTTAAGATCAAGGTTCGGCTACTTAGGAGTATGAGAATAGGACCCTATTCCTGTTAGAGCACACATAGTTTCTTCATAATCTTCATCATCCTCATGCTCAACATTCAGCAGTGCAGCAGACAATAGCTCAATAGTAAGTTGTTTCTTTACAGATAATGCTTTCTTATCCTTATAAGCTACAGAGAACACATCCATATCACTGGGCTACTTCATTGCTTTGCATATATCAAAGCGGACCACATCGTCATTCAACCAAAACAAAAGTTCATTAGCTCTCATGTCAATAAGCACACTTCTAGTTGCAAGGAAAGGACGTCCCAAGATTATGGGAACTTCAGAATCCACCTCACAATCCAGAATAACGAAGTCTACAGGAAAGATGAATGAAGAAACCTTCACCAACACAACATTCAAGATACCCACAGGTCATTTTACCAACCTATCAGCCATCACGAGCCTCATATTGGTTGGTGTCGAATCGCCTAACCCCAACTTCCTGTAGACGGATAGTGGCATTAAATTGATGCTTGCTCCCAGATCGCACAATGCCTTGGCAAAGTTCAAAGATCCAACAGTGCAAGGAATAGTGAAAGCATCGGGATCAGCCTTCTTCTGAACTAGTGATCGGGTAGCGATTGCGTTGCAGTGATGAACAGTATCCTTCAACTCATAGCTTGCTGCTCGCTTCTTTGTCAAAAGATATTTCATAAATTTTGCATACCCAGGCATTTGTTCTAGTGCCTCTACCAACGGAACATTAATGGTCAGCTGCTTTAACATATTCATGAATTTGCTGAACTTTGTATCATCCGCAATCTTCTTTAATCTTTGAGGAAAAGGTGGTGGTGGATAAGGAATTGTTTTCTCCATGGCTTTCTTCTCCTCTTTCTTCCACTTTTCAGCCTTTTTAGGCTGCAACATACTCGGTGTGACGTCATGGACGTCGTGGGTGGCTTCCGCGGATTTCTCTCCTTTTGTGTTATCATCAATGTCCGGTACTTCGTCAACCACTTGCTTGCCTTTTGATGAAGTTTCCAGAACCTTACCACTTTGGGTAGTAACAGCCATGCATGACCCATCATTCCTTGGGTTTTGCACAGTGTCTCTAGGTAAAGTGCCAGCCTTTCTTTGATTGAGTGCTGCGGAAAGTTGGCTCAATTGCTGCTCTATTTGTTTTATTAAAGTGGAATGTGAGTCAACCAATTGCTTCATCGAGGAAAAATCATGTATTACCTCTGTTACTCCTACGCTAGTTGCCTCCACTCCTTTCAACAGTTTAGCCATCATATCTTCCATGCTTTCGGAACCAGATGTAGTGGTGTCACGTCTTCCTGGGGGAACATACAAACCACTCCTGTCAGTCTTATCCTTCCAATTACCTTGATCACGGTCCTTGATTCCAGATCTATCATAATAGTTTCGACCTTGGTTTCCTTGGGCATTGCCTCAGAAACCCCCCTGATTGTTCAAGTAGTTGGCTTCTTCTTCCGAATCAGATTCGTTTCTTCCTTTTGACGCAACAGCTTTGACTTTTTTGGTATTCCCTAATAATAGATTCTTTGTAAGAAGATCCACTTGTGTTTTCATGTGCGCCATATCTTGGTCGCGTTCTTCTTCTCTTCTCCTTTGATCTGCAGTCATGCCAATAGATAAAGTGGGGCTTGCTACCTCAGAATCCCTGGTATGCCAAGCTCTACTTTGCTTCGTTATCCAATCTAGTATATTGCTTTCCTGACCAAAGGTGAGGTCCATAAATAACCCACCTGCTGAATTATCAACCACTGGCTTAGTCACCGAATTCAAAGCTCTGTATAATATCTCCATCAAGTGGACATTGGTCATATGGTGATTTGGGCACCGCATAAGCTTTGTCTTGAACCTCTCCCATGTTTCGTGGAGAGCTTCAGTTGGAAGCTGTCGAAAATTGGTGATCTCATCTCTCAACTGTGCTCGTTTGGATGGCGGAAAGAATCTTTCTAAGAAAGCGTCTTTCAATTGCCTCCAATTAGTAATAGAATTAGGAGTCAGCCCATTCAACCATAGAGTTTCCTTCCCAGACAAAGACAATGGAAATAAGCGCAGTCGAATTGCATTCTGTCCAACGCCAGGATTGTCGAATGACTTGCATGTAGAAATAAAGTTGATCAGATGCATATTCGGATCATCGCCTGCTAGTCCACCAAATAATCCCTTGAGTTGCAACAGCTGAATCATGGTGCTAGTAATATTGAACTTTGCTCTGGGACAAGGGTGGCAGAATAATGGCTCCTGTGGCACCAGCTTCATCCAAATCGTCATCATCGTCATCAAAAGGAATCTGCACAGCTCAGCGATCAGGCCTCAATCGCGCTTGACGATCTCTCCTCTGCATGGGTGTCGCCACCTCAGTAGTATGCCGTGGGTTTAGTAGCTCCTCATCGCCCAGGTCCTCATCATCAGGATTTGTTGCACGACCTGGGTTATCAATATTCTGTTGATGCACTTGAGCAGCTGCTAATGCAGCTAACCTAGCCTGCTCCTGTTGAGCAGCCATTCTTTCTATGTCACGTTGTGCATCCATTCTGTCAACAGAACCTGAATAGAACAAAAACAAAAACTAAAAGTAAGAGTACGAGAATCTTTGACCAAAGGGTCTAGTAATTATCACAAACTTAGTTGACAACCGTATTCCCCGGCAACGGCGCCAATTTTTGATAACGCTCAATCTACAGCTCTCGTAGGAGTGTAAAGCGGTTGTTTTCAAATATATAACCCAACTGGGTTGGGTATCGATCCCACAGGGAATAGCTTGGTCAACAAGTAAGCAAAGATTACTAGACTTTTAGTGCAAGTCTCGTAAAAGGGGGGAGTTTTGTCGTGCAAGTAATGTAACCAAAGTAATAAGGTAAAAACGGAAAACAGCAAAGTAAAAAGTAAGAATGTTTGGTAAGATGTAAAACAATGAGAATTGAGAAGTTGGGGTTATGTCCACCTTCTGAGTTTACGTCTCTATTGGCTATGAGTTATGCGAAATTCAGACATGCATGTGCTTATAGAGAATTGTATTCGATGGTAAATCCAAGCATCTTTCGACCTCAACAAGGACTATTTCACTTTAACTCTTTCGAGCTTAAAGCGTATCTAACGGTACAAATTCTCCAAGAGGTTAATCCAGTTACGGCACTAACTTTTTAATAGGGGATGGGACCCTATTACCTTGACATTATCTCTTTTTCCAGATATATAACTTTTTTTCGAACAAGTTAATGCTATACTGGCGTTATTCTATGCGTCTGCAGCCACAAGAATTTGCATTAAGATGAAGAGAATAATGATATAAGCAACACACGTGTCACGAATTCACAAACTCATATCCTTAGATAGTATCTCATAGGGCTTCCATAACCCCAACAGAGAAGTTTAGTTACCCATGAGTGCGAAGGAAATCACAGTCGACATTGTTATTATACCACAATAAAGATCTCGTGTAGTAAAGTGTGGTAGGCGTTAGGCGTGACTTTCTTTGCAAGTAACGTTTCACTTGTTGCGGAATTTAAGAATTGAATAGATGAAAAATAATGTCAACAATGAATTAATAAAGAAAATTGTTTTGATGAATGGATGGATAGTGGATGGATGGGAATTGATGGAATGGGTGAATTGTGAGGAATTGGGGAATGAATCAAAATCTCTAGCAAAATAGGGTATTTATAACACCCATATCCTATTCCTACTAAGCTACTGCATTACTTAACCCATTCCTACTAGGTTACTGCATCATTATCCTAATCCTAATAAATTACTGCTGGTCCCTAAAGTCTTCAAAAATGTTGTTTTTGCCCGGGACAGGTTTTCCATGTGTCACTTTTGGTCCTTGGCGTCCAAGCTTTCCCTTTCTTCTTTTGTGAAGCTTTCTTTGGCGTCACGTTATCTATAAAATGCTAAAATCTGCATCATTTATACCTAAAAACTTGCTAATCACGTTCGTTAGCTCACTTACAGGAAAAAGGACAAAAAGTGCATGAATTATATATTTTGTCCTCAAAACTTAGCTAAAATATGGGTGAAATATAGTACTTTAGGCGTGTAAATTCGCCTATCATCATATATAGGTTGCAGAACCCCTATAGGTCCTACCTTTGGAGCAGTGCTCGGTAGGTGTATATGAAGTTTGTGAGACAACCTCAAACTTATCATATCATCATCATCATCATTATCATTCTCGTTGCATTTCATACATTATGCAATTTTTGTGATTGTACCTTCGTGTTTGATTTGATATCTATATATTTTGTGCTTCTCTTTCATACTTGTACTTGGTATATGTGTTATATTTTGAACTGTTAGTGGAGACGGTGAGGGCTACTGTTTAGGACATTTTCTCATTGCAAGTGATGTGCATATAGTGTGTATTTTATATACTTTATTTTCTACTTTGATCGATCGGCCTCTGATACCTATTTAGTGCAAGTGGATCGTGCTCATCCCTACTGTGCCATTTTGATGCAGATCCAGGTATGATTATACTACACAGAAGTTGAATTCGGATAGAGACTTGTCATATCTGAGGTTGTGGTTGCTCTATGCTTCCAGAGTCAACCTCCTACACCATCCTATCAAGTTCTATGATTGATTTTGTATTTGAAGATAAATTTATGTGATTTTTTGATAATCAGTTGTATTTTTAGACTCTGAGATGTATTTAGATTGTTCTTACACTGTGACACCAGATTTTGGGGATGGTTTATAGTATTACTGTGATTTAGACTTCCACTATCTCTATGCATGTATGGCTTGATTTTATTTTGGGAGTCTCATCTTGGGTTTATGTTGAAATATTCATTTACATATCAGTTTGGATGATTGATTTACTTGTCAATGCTTAGTTGCGATAAGTGTCATCATAAGCCTTAGTTTTTGGATCCTGACACACATTGATTGATTGAGTCTGAAACTTTACTTAGCAAAATATTTAATGAGATACATAGCGGATCTGTAGTGCCTGACTCTTTTTTCCCTTAAATGTTTTGGCTTTTCATCTTTCAAATCGTGTATCAGTTATTAAACAATTATACTGAGCTCTTAGTCTCTCTTATACACATGAAATACAGTCTTAGGATTGTATCTTGTTACTTTTTGGTATTTATTTTTTATTAAAACCTCTAATTATTTTAAACTTGTCAATGTCTTACTTTTGCTTTAAAAAAGGGCATTCGGTGCACTAAAGATCCAACTATACACAGTGTCCGGGGAAGGGCCCCACCACAAGGGTGTATGTATGCAGCCTTATATTCCATTCGTGTATTACTTTTGCTTTATTACTTTATTTTTATCTAGTTGGGTAGTGTTTTGGCTTACTAACAAATAGAGAGTATAGGTTCCATCATGGCCCTTATACTATGGATAATAATTGTTATGATCAGAAAAAAAAAGATTGTCGGCATTATAGGATGCGTTATTCTGATGATGAAAATTAGAATTAAGTTTTATCTTACTAACCAAATACTTTGGATAATAAGAATAACATAAACAGGAAAAGAGATATTATCATATAAATTAAAAAGAAAGAAAAGCAAAAGGAATTCAAACAAACCCATGAAATCTGTAATTACTGAAACTTAAATGAATCAAGAAAGAAATAATTTGTGTCCCAATTAATATAGAAGATTCCCAAAAATCAACATGTGATTAATAAACACTAAGAATATCAATGATAGTAATTAGTAGAGTGAATAAAGAAGTCAGGAAAATTTTGAAAGAAAGTCCAAAACTATTTGATCATGTCAATCAATAGTGACATTGCAAATAATTTGAGCTCGTACGATTTTAAATATTGTACTAAAAGTGAATCCATATACAACTACATTCACAATAATTCACGAGAGACAATCTCTGGTATTTATCACTTAGGAATCAATATCTCAAAAGGAAAAACAATTAGAACGTCGATAAAATGATGAAAACAAAAATTATAGGAATAGACCAAGAATACTTGATGATGTGAAGACAAGAAAGAGGGGCAACAATCATTTAAAGATCTTGTTAACAACTGGATTTGAAGGAGATGGATCTTTGTCTTACCTAACCATCTATGTCAGTGAGAGAATAAAGAGAAGATGCACAAACACGACAAAAAGGGTAACAAAATATGATACATTAATTAATTCAATCTGGAAAAAGGTTCATTTATGTATACACAAAGATATAAAGGATCAATTTAAAAAGGACCTTGAGCCCCATATGGAGAAAAAAAATATATGATCTAATACAAGAGACTAAACACATAAATTAACCCACAATCATGTACTTTATCATCCCTTCAAGTTGGAGGGTGATAGAACCCTAAGCTTGCACAAAACTTTGTGATAAGAAACCCAAGTGAGGGCCTTGGTCAAAACACAAGTTGGACATCAATGGAGGCAAGATGAAGGCCTATTATACCAAAATGATACACATCTTTAACATAGTGGAAACTATCTAAATATTCTTGGTGAATTCATGGAAAATACGATTGCAAGAAAAATAAAAAGCAGTCTGGCCATCAGAAAAAATAGGAATAAGATAAGGAACAATGAGGCCCTAGTCATCTAACAAATGAATTAACCAAACTACTCATCTATGACCTTTTTAAGGGTCTTTTGTTTTGCCTCAACTTAAGATTAAAAAATAGTAGGTGTTTCTTAAACTTCCAATATATAGGAGAACCACAAAAAAAAGAAGAAACTAGTAACGAATCTCTAAGAAATTATGCATGAAGCCCAATTAGAATCAGAATAGATTGTGGGTGAGAAATCAAAATAATTACTCAGATGAATATCCTAATCAAGACTAAAAGTTTAAGAATGGTCCACACTTTTCTTCTGAGGATCACCCTTGATTACCAGTCTTTCCTTAAACCTCTTTATGTAATCATCAGTCCTCTACATAATTTTTTAAATTCACTTACAAAGAATAACCTTCTTACCACACCAGGCAAAGGAACTGTGCCTCGAGTATTATTTATACTTATGGATTATACTCATTAAGCATAGACTTATATCAATCAAGATGACTAGCAAAGTGCTGATAAATCATAGGTAGCCAAAAATAAATATAACTTCGTACCAAGATACAAAGAGTGACAACAAAACAAATGTGATCATATAGATAAGAAAGCAATTTATGTGTTTTGGTGGACTATGTGAGAGGAAGAGGAGCTTGTGGGGGAGGAATGTTTGTACAATGAACACAGGGAGTAAGAAGAGACAGAGAAGGTAACCAAGAGGAGAATAAAGAGGGGAAATAATAGACAAAAAAGGGGAGGAGGAAAATAAGGTAAAGGTTGAACAGATGAGGAAATATTAGAATTTAATGATAAGAGTGGCAGAACATCCTCAGAACGAGAAGGAAAAGATGATGAAGGGTAGTAAAGTGATAAGGAAAAATTGATTCATGAAATGCAATATCTCTAGAGTTAAAGAGAGGATGATTGTCCAACCTCAGTAGCTTGTACCTTTTATTTCATACAAGGTACTCCAAAAATACATACCAGATGAATCTTATAGGTTGGAAGTTACCCTGCCAACTTTAAACAATGTACTAAAATAAAACACCCAAAGGTTTTCAAGTGACAATAGGGTCGATATGATGTTATCTTTGAATTTGAAGTATATTGATCTTTATCTTACCCTAATCATCTATGTCGGTGAGAAAGGAAAGAGAAGATGAACAAATGATACATAGAGGAAAAGCAAAATATGATTCATTAATTAATTCAATCTGGAAAAGGTCCACCTTATGTACACCTTGAGATAGAAAAAATCAGTCGGACATAGGTCAAATCCACATATAGAGAAGAATAACATATGGCCAATCACAAAAGGTCTAAACAAAAAAAAATAACTCAAATCATGCAGTCCATAATTATGCAGTTGATAACCCTCGTGCTACACATTCACTCTGAAGATAATTGCGGTCGCTGTCAAATATAGTAACCCAACAAAGGTTGGGGTCAAATCTGAAGGGAACACGTGGACTTGTGAATCTTAGATTCTGTAATCAATGGGAAAAAATTGGAAAAAATGGGGGGTTTGATTGTAAGTATCAAACAAGGAGCAAATATCAACTTCAGTTGTGATCAGTATTGGTGAACACTAGGATTGTGTTCCCCCTAGCTTCTCAAATCCATAGGCTAAGCGTACTTTGTTGAACCAACCTGATACCTTGCATGCAGAACCGATAAGTTATGTACCATCTATAGTATTTTGGATGAGTACACAGATTTCACCCTTTACCTTTTGAGTCTTAGGATGTCGCATTACTAACCCTTATCTTGATCTCAGTTAACTACTACCTTTTGAGTCTCTAGTTATTAGATAAAATCTAACCATATTACAAAAATCCTGCAGGTCAGCTTTCGAGATTTTAGACTTCTAGCACTAGCTTTTCCTACCTGCAGTCTGTAGGTCCTACTTGCAGTCCACTTGTTAACTTAATGAGTTTCGAGAGTCATATTTTTAGATCTTATTCAATTCTCAAACATGATTTGATCATGAACAAGCCGAAAAGTATTCCAAACATCCATAATTTCTCCAAAAAGTATCCAAAAACACCTGTTTCATCTTTTTCACGAACTTAGAATCCAAAACATGATTTCCTACAAAACATACTAAAAATGCATCATATCTAACAAAATAACCTCAGAAACTTGCATATTTTTCTTGTTGTAAGCGTCGAAAGTACTATATTTCTATAGCACATCAACACCCTCAACTTAGAATGCATATTCTCAGGCAAAAAAACATAACAAAAACTAAATGATGCTTAACTAGGAGAATCTAAGTTATTCAAGGCAGTCATTCAACACTTTAAATTCAAATTTATAACATCCCCCTCCTATTTCACTTTTCAAAATCAACTGTGTATGAACATAAAGCACAACAATGTAACACAATGGGATCAATGTATGAAAATTACATTTGCAATAGAAAACCGTCCATATATACAAGTTACCTAACCCAAAATAAGAAAATAGCTAGAAATATGACTCAAGTACCCTCACAACAAAGATGTCCCACTCACTCATAAGAAATAATGCATATCAATGCAGGGACAGCTAAGAGACACTCACACTCAGAAGAGAAATACCAATCAATGCACATCAAATACCATAGGATTGCCCTTATTTTCTTTACCTTAGTATTCAGATAGTCACGTTAGGATCACTATAGGACTTTTCTGGGCTTGTAATGTAGACTTAGGGGCTAGTATAGTACATATGGACATATTAAGTAACTAAGCCTCCTTGGCACTACACTAACCTTGGGGTCTCGCTTACTAGCCAATTTTCTTTTATTCCACCCTAATTTCACCCTTTTTATTCTTTATTGTACATTCATGTTGGGTGTGGTCTTTTATTCTTTCTGTTTTTATTTTTCATAATTTTTCTTTTCTTTTTTATCTTTTCACACCCATCCCTACTAACTTTTTCTCTTATTTTACCCTTCTTCATACCCATTTTACATGATACACCCCTATGATAGCCCCCCTCAACTTAGGCATTTTGCCTAAGTTAAGGTGCATAACGTCCAAGGAGGACCAGGGCCAAAACAAGTTCATTGTAATGTAAATGGAAAGGTGAATGGTAAAATAAGAAAAATAGGCTTATAAGGTTGAAAATAGGGATCAAGGGATACAATTCACATATGGAAGGTCATTTAGGATAAAAGTGGACAAAAATAAAAAATGACCTATGATCCTTTCCTAACCGACTATCCTTCAACCTAGGCAAGACTAACCAGGTAAGTTCTGAATTTAACACACAAAGAAAACTAAGTAGTATCTCAGACATATAGCACGAATTCAATATTACCAACTACTTCCTATCCAGTCCATGCAATTTTTAGCAAGTGATTATCATATCCCTAATCCTAATGCCATAACAAAATCCACAATGTTAACACACATATGTATTCACACAGTTCTAAAACATAAAATTTTAAAGGGATATCAAAATTCAATCAAATCATGACTACTTCCCTAAATACTTAAAATATCTAACTACATAAAAACAAAATACAATATGAAATAAGACACAGCATGACATAAATTTATCCTAGACATTTCGGTCCTACAACCATACTGTTGGTGACAGAAAAACAAGCACGACAATAAAATCAGCGGCGTCTTGGTATGCCCACCCCCAACTAAAAATTGTGCACTATCCTTACTATCTAAAATAAAGTAAAACATAGGAAACTAAGAAGATACCTGAGAGTGACTAGGCATCTGTGTACCTTGGGTTTCATTCCCAAGCAGCGCCTGATTTACTGTCGCGGCACGACTCAGTTTCCTTGACTAATCAGACTTCTCCAAGGTTTATTTTAGCATATATTCTAGGTTTTCTGTATAGTGTTTGACTTATTTCCCATTCACTTTAAATGGGATGTCACCATCATGCCTTATCTCAATAGCACCATATAGGAACACCTTAACCATAGTGAATAGTCCAGTCCATCTTGATTCCAGCTTACCAGGGAACAAGCATAGTCTTGAATTATATAACAAGACCAAATCACCAGGTTTGAATATCCTCTTCTCAATCTTCTTGTCATGATACAACTTCATTTTTTCTTTGTATATGGCCGAGCGCTTATAAGCATAGAGTCAGAATTTATCCAGGTCACTCATCTTGCTCAACCTCAAGTTTGTTGCATCACACCACTCAAAATTTAGCCTTTTTAATACCCATAGTGTCTTATGTTCAAGATCAATCGATAAATGGCATGCTTTGCCGTATACAAATTGATATAGATAGGAACCTATAGGGCTCTTATAGGTTATCTGATGGGCCCATAATGCATCATCTAACTTCCTAGACCAATCAGTCCTGTTGGCATTCACAGTCTTCACTAATATGGACTTATCTCTCTATTGGAGACTTCTACTTGCCCACTCGTATGAGGATAGTAAGAAGTCACCACCTTATGCCTTACACCATATCTATTAAGCAGTGCTTTGAATAACCAATTATAGAAATATTACCCACCATCACTGATAATTGCACATAGAGTGATAAATCAAGAAAAAATATTTTTCTTCAAAGAGGAGGTGACTTTTCCACCTTTACTATCTGGAAGTGCAACTGCCTCTACCAAATTTGACACATAGTCAACCACTATGAAAATGTATCCCATGCTATAGGAGCTCATAGATGGGTACATAAAATCAATCCCCCACACATTAAACAACTCCACCGCCAAAAAAGATTTCTTGGGAAGTTCCTGGCATCTTGAAATATTGTCTTAATATTGACATTGGCCATAGGTTTTTTCCAAATCATGAGCATCCTAGTAAATTAAAGGCCAGTAAAACCCGTACCATAGAATTTTATGGGTTGTCTGTGTGCCATTATGGTGACCCCTAACTGGTGATGAATGGCAAGCTTCCAGATTACTTATCATCTCCGCCTCTGGAATGTATCTCTAAATCATACCATCAGCGAAGATCCTAAACAAATACATCTTATCACAAAATAACTTCCTTACATCATGTATAAATCTTCTTCGTTGCTAGAAGGATAGGTCTTCTGGGACAAGATCACTTGCCAAATAGTTGGCAAAATAAGAAAACCAGGGAATTAAATCTTGAGATACTGCCAACACTCGCTCATCAATAAAAGCATCATCTATCTCAATATCATCCCCTAATTTCTGTATAGTCTTTCTTTAAGTTTGGACAAGCGGTCAGCAACCTAATTTTCTTTTCCTTTCTGGTCCTGTACTTCAAAATTAAACTCTTGCAGCAAGAGAACCAAATGAATCAATATGGGTTTGGCATATTTCTTAGACATTAAGTACCTCAAGGTTGCATGGTCAGTGTGAACTATAACCTTAGTCTCAATCAAATGAAACCAAAATTTTGCAAAAGCAAAATCCATCCCAAGTAGCTCCTGCTCTGCAACTGTATAATTTTTCTATGTGGGGTTTATACCATTGCCGAAATAGTAGATGGGATGCTAGATCTTCTCTCTTCTTTGTCCTAAGACAACATCCAAGGCCATTCCACTCACATCACATATTACCTTAAAAGGTGCAGACCAGTTAGAAGACATAATGATGGGCGTTGAAATCAACCATTCCTTTAGGATTTAAAAGCCTTGAGACAAGCATCATTGAATATAAATTTCAACTCTTTCTATAAAAGCTTGCATAGAGGACTTGTAATTTTAGAGAAGTCCTTGATGAACCTTCTATAAAAGCCTTCACGGGCCAAAAACTTTATATGCCTCTAACTGACATTGACGGTGGCAACTTCTCAATTACGCCAATATTTTCTTTGTCCACCTCAATACAATATTTTAAGATCTCATGCCCTAGCACGATACCTTCTTTCAACATGAAGTGGTATTTTTCCCAATTTAGTACCAAGTTGCACTTTTCACATCTTTGCAGTGCACTAGCCAAATAGGTTAAACAGTCATGAAATAAGTCCCCAACCATTGGAAAGTTATCCATGAATACTTCTATAGTGTCTTCTACTATGTCAGAGAATATGGACATCATACATCTCTAAAAAATGGCAAACACATTGCATAGTCTGAATGACATCCTCTTGAATGCAACGGTCCCATAGGGACAAGTAAAAGTAGTCTTTTCTTGGTCTTTGGGAGAAATAATGATTTGATTGTACCCTAAATACCTATTAAGAAAATAGTACCAACCTATGTCTGCTAGTCTGTCCAGCATCTGATCTATGAACGTCATAAGGAAATGGTCTTTTTGTGTCAACTTATTTAGCTTTCTATAGTCCATGAACACTCTCCAACTGGTCACTGGCCTTATTGGTACTAATTTATTCTTCTCATTTGTAACCACTTTGATTCCTCTTTTCTTTTGTATGCATTGAACCAGGATCACCCACTTGTTAT
Organism: Capsicum baccatum var. pendulum; assembly: GCA_030864225.1. Taxonomy (NCBI): domain Eukaryota; kingdom Viridiplantae; phylum Streptophyta; class Magnoliopsida; order Solanales; family Solanaceae; genus Capsicum; species Capsicum baccatum. The sequence goes on from CM061560.1 coordinate 169,756,962, forward strand.
TTGCAATTGGAAAAACTACCCCAGCATCTAACCACTTGATTATCTCTTTTTTTACCATCTTTTGAGTGGAAGGGTTTAGTCTTTTATGATGCTTAATACCGGGAATGTTGTCCGACTCAAGCTATATTATGTGTGCATATACCTGGTGGAATCCCTAAAATATTTGCAATGGTCCACCTAAGCCCTAATGGTCCACCTTATATCAAAGCTTACACCTGTGTTTATGCCAATGTGAAGCAATAATTACTGATAAAGTATTATTGGCCCCCAATAATGCATACTAAAAATAATATGGGAGGGCCTTCAACTCTAATATTGGTTGTTCTTCAATTGATGGTTTTGCAGAAGGTGTGGTTCTATTCTTCAAGTCAAGATCCAATTTCTTAGGGGCATATTTGTAAGAGTCAATGCCATGTAATACACTAGCCATCTATCCCATCACTCTCAAAGTTTATAATCACTATTATTAATACTTCTACCCCTGATTTTTACCTAATAGGCACATCTATTATGACCATTTTATCATCCAATGCATCTATCACTGCCACTACTTTCATATCATCTGGCTATTGTATAGTCTTGTATATATTTAACAAAACTTGATTATTGTTTCATTTGAATGTGATCTCCTCTAAATCTATGTCAATCAATACCTGGGTGGTAGACAAGAAAGGTTTACCCAATATAATTAGAGAGTGGTCATCTACTTCATAGTCTAAAATCATGAAATCTGCTGGATAAGTAAATGATTCCACCCTCACATCTACATTGTGCACAATATCCACTGGCTAATTAATGTCATAAGGCCCAATAGAACATAGAATGGTGAATGCACCTGGGTATCCCTTATTTTTAACTGATGGTGTATGAAAATCTATGCTAATTTGTTGCACTATATCTTGTAGCTCTTCTTCTACCCAGTCGTCATTGTCATCACTCTCAAAATCATTATCACCACAAGTTTGCTTCTCAAATTCATCTAGAGTTGGCTCATCTGCAATAATATTTTATTTTTTTGGCCCATTAATAGCAGACAAAAAGTGATTATCATGTGGTGAATCACTCCTCCTGTTAATAGCCCAAAAATGAACTAGTCTTGGAGGATTCGGTACATTGTCACTAGGAAGTGCACCTGTCTGCGGTTGGGGCCAAGATGGCAGAATTTGCCCATATTGTTACTCTAATAGCTTAATGGTAGTTGAATGTGATTAAACCTTCTGAGTCAATCTTGAAACATCGATCTTGAGTTCTTTAAGGTATGTTTTCTGACTCTCTTAACCCTTCATCAGCTTAAACAATATCTCTTTTATTCTCAATTCGGCATCTCATCTACCACGTGGAATGTATTTGTCTCTATATTCATAGTTTTGACCTTGACTACCATGCCCTTGGCTTAAAAATCCGCAAACTGATGATCCACATACTTTGCCTTCTCCTCTAACTCAGACTCATGCACCCTAGAAGTTGCACCTTGTACCCTTACTACATTAACCTTTGTATAATTCATTGTTGCCAATTATTTAGCCAACTCACCAATGTTTGTCCTCAATAGTGAAATCTCCTAAGCTACCGCATCCTCAACTAATTTTTGATCACCTGAAGCTCCAATGACATAAATGTCAGAACCTTTCTCAACCTTCCTAGTTTGTTACCCTCGATTAGTTAATGAGATCTGATCCATAATACTCGAATCCATCTCCCATCATAATCTCATGAAGGCTCCTCCAGAGTTAGTTTTTGCCATTGATATGGAACTAATAGTCAGGGCTCTATAGAAGATATCCAATAAGTTTGTCCCTACAATTCGGTGGTTGGGCTCCATGTTAAGCTTTTTCTTAAATTTAAACCACACCTCATACTTAGATTCTGACTGTAGCTGCCTGAAGTTATAAATCTCATCCTTTAGATATAATACCCTGTATTAAGGAAAGAACTTGTTCAAGAATTATCTATGTAATCACTCCATGTTGTTATAGACCCTCTTAAAAGTTCCCTTAGCCATAAAGATGTTTCTCTAATAAGTAAGAAAGGAAACAACCGCAGTCTTAATGACTCCTGATCTACCTCAGGTATGGTATATGAAGTGTAGATCCTAGTAAAATTTGCCAGATACATGTCTGTATCGTCTGTAGGCAACCCTGCAAACATACCCTTCAAGTATAAGAGCTGAATCATAGCACTAGAAAATTGAACCTGACATCAGGGAACACATAGACTTGTGGATCTCAAATGCTATAATCAATGGGCAAAAACTAGAAAAGTAAATAGGGGGATTTGAATGGAAATATCGGACAAGGAGAAAATATCAACTTTAGTTGTGATCAGTATTGGTGAACAATAGGATTGTGTTCTCCCTAGCTTCTCAACTCCATAGGCTTATCGTGCTTTGTTGAACCAACCTGATACCTTTCATGCAAAACTGATAAGTTATGTACCATCAAAAAAATTTTGGGCTAGTAGACAGATTTCACCTTTTACCTTTGGAGTCATAGGATGTCACAATACTAACCCTTATCTTGATCCCAATTAACTATTACCTTTTGAGTCCCTAGTTATTAGATGAAATGTAACCCATCTTACATTGATAATACCTAATAGTGTGGATCGATAGCTAAACTCTAAATTACTATTGTCATTATCTTTTCCTAGTCACTACTCCTCTTTTAGAGTAACTAGTAATAATCTAGGTGGGATATTAACGTTGGCCACCACTAAGAAATCTATTATAGTGGAGATAATGCAATGCATGGCATGGGTATTGGTTCAATTCAACAATCGTACTTCCCCTACTTCGTCAATCTGCTAGGGATTCCACAATCCAAGCTAAGGGTTTTTTTAGTTGCTCATGCTTCTGAAGAAATCAATAACATTCATAATTGAAAGCATAGATTAAATCATAATGATAAGAAGTAATAAAACCCACAAACATAACTAAATTAATCAGCTAAAGTCAATACAAGAGAATCTCAAGATCAAAAGTCGAATCTTGAAATTAAAATATTTTTGTGAGTATTAAAAGTGTGTAACTCTTACTGAAAACACATAAAGGGTATTTATAGTACATGAGAAAACCTTAAAACCAAAGCTCGAACAAAATGGGAGAAAACAGTGTTTGTTGCCACCTATGGTCTGCACTTGCGCCTTGACCCTAGGCACAAGTAGTACCTGCGGTCAACAGGGTGAGCACAGATACAGGGCACAGGTACCGACTTACAAAAATTCTGTAGGTCAGCTCACGGGATTTTGGACTTCTGGCATTTACTTTGCCTACTTGCGGTATGTAGGTCCTACTTGCGGTCCACATGTTGACTTAGTAAGTGTCGAGAGTAATCTTTTCAGCTCTTCTTCAATTCTCGAGAATTCTTTGATCGTGAACAATCTAAAAAGTTTCCCGAACATCTATGGTTGCTCAAAAAGTAGCCAAAAATACCTTTTTCATCTTTTTCACAAATTTAGAATCCAAAACATGATTTCCTACAAAACATACCCAACACGCATCATATCTATCAAAATAACCTCAAAAACTTGCATATTCTCCTCGTTTTAAGCTTTGAAAGTGTTATATTTCTTTAGCATATCAGCAGTATCAGAAGATGAAAATCCAAAAGTACCAGTGTAAAACTTTAACAATCAATTCTATTTTTTCTACTTCATACATAAACTTTGTATTCTTAAATCTACTAGTGTAACAAAAGATAGATAGAAAAAAGATCTCAAGGGTATCAAGTATTTATGTACACTGATGATTGATAAACATAAAAATACTCCATGTGAAGATGTATTTATAACCATGTGCTTAAATCTGATATGTAAAATATTTTTAGGCATGACTGTGTTGAGATATTTTAGAAAATATAGTTGTGTGTATCCAAAGTCAGGATATTTACACACGATCATTCCTAACTAATTGAGTTGTAAAAAGATTCTACATATGATTGACTGTGTATTTTTTCTTCTTATAAAACACATATTAAAATCCTTCTCAAAAAAGGACTTTGATTGTTTTGGCTTCCGAGTCCTTTCAAAATTTTTAGAAATAACTGAATTCTTAGCTTATTTTCTTAATAACATAATTGATATATATATTTTGTATCGTCTTCTAGTGAAGAATCATTTTATAAATTGAAAGATTGTGCAAGCAATTCATTTTCCTTAAGTGTGATTGTAACGACCCAATTTTTTGGAATCGGAACGTCACACGATGCTCATGATCCCGAAGGACCACAATCTAACCCTCTACTGATATCGATACCAGAACACTACATAATATAGATAATAAATATGGAAACTGTCCATAAGGTTCAAAACATCTAAAAATACTCAAAATTGAAAATTGAATACAGATACATCTGTCTAAAATACCTCCAAATTATTTGAACTGTGGAGTTGATGGGACATGTCCCTAAATAACTCCGTCTACTAAAAATAAACTAATATTGATATGACAATAATAAAAATAAGGATCATTCTGGATTGAAGAGGACTCGCTGCTATGTCTACTGCTGTTAACTAGGATTGAGTTGCTAAGGGTACTTTAGATCTCGTGCCTCTGAGCCTATGGTGTCAAATAAAACACCATAGCACAATTACATCAGTACAGGATATACCGAGTATGAAAATGAGGTAAGGCTAAATGTAAGGGCTTATGCATGAATAATTACTTAACTAAATAATCATGAGAGTACTGAATGAGAACACATACATGAATGCACAAATCATAACTGAAATCATCGTGACTCAAAATACTGAAATTTGGATACCGCTTTACTTTTATCTGAACTCACTACTAATACTGAGATACTAAATAACTGAATCTCCTGATATTTATAACCGAGTACAGGAATTGAGATCAGTCTTCTTTGGCGAGTGATCTCGAAAACTGATGTTACTAGAGTTGATTAAATAAATTTACTCACATCAATGACTGTACTCTAAACTTGTTACTTTCAGCTTATTAAATCAGAGATCAAACTTCTTTAACGAATAATCCCTGAATCTACTATCAATGACAAGAAGAGATTTTATCTGAGATCAAACCTATCTGGTAAAGGATCTCTGAATCTGATAATACGAATAATCACTGAATCTTAGAATAAGATCAAGCCTATCTAGCGGGTGATCTCTGGATCTGATAAAAAGAATGCTCAACTGAATCTGAGATTGAGATCAAGCCTATCTAGGGGGTGATCTGTAAATCTGATAATGAGATTACTCAACTAAATTTGAGACTGAGATCAAGCCTACTGGTGGGTAATCTCTGGATCTGATAATGAGATTACTCAACTAAATCTGAGATTGAGATCAAGCCTATCTAACGGGTCATCTCTGGATCTGATAATAAGATTACTCAACTGAATCTGAGATTGAGATCAAGCCTATCTAATAGGTAATCTCTAGATCTGATAATGAGATTACTTAATTGAATCTGAGACTGAGATCAAGCCTATCTAACGGATGATCTCTGGATCTGATAATGAGATTACCCAATAACTTTATGTGGGACCATGCCTATCTAATGTTTGGTCCATGAGTCAATGGAACTATATGAGTTCTTTACTGAGATAAATGGTTGTATCTGATAGTCCTGATTACTAAGTTCTACTCTGAAGATTGATACTGAAATTGCAATTGTGTGAGTACTCACTTAACCGACATGCCCCAAATCTGAAATGGTAGGATCCAACCTATTACCCCGACTGGAAGGGTATCAATATCATGCCATGGGTAAATACCTCTATGGTCAAGCCTCTCTAATGGGTGACCCTCACAGGAAGTCAAGCCTAAGGTAGTATAATAGTCAAGCCTATCTAGCGGGTGACAGGACTTTTCTAATGGATGACTCCTATATTTTGCACTGGCTACGCAGTTCTGGAGTTTAGGGATTGCTCCTAATGGCTCTGCCTCGCTAACAGAGAGCCACCATCCCTGCACTCACTCGGTGCTATCTCCTACTCCAAGCTGAAAGACTCTGAACTGATTCTCAACTTAAACTGAACTGAACCTGATACTGATCATATTTCTAAACTGATCTGACTGAGTTAAGCTGAATTTACTTGGTTCCATATCTGACGGAATACTACTGAATCTCATTAGCTGACTGAATGAAATAGAGCTTTAAAGAGATTAATCGATTACTACTGAGGTTTGAACTGAACACTTCAATATTACTAGATCAGAGCTGAGTACTGAACTAAGGCTAGAATACTAGTGATACTGAGATTACTGAGATTTCTTAGTTTTGTATCTGTGTGAGAGTACAGAGTTCTATAACTCACTAAGTTTTAAAAATCGTGGCTTAACCGAGATTATCGAGGAAACTGATACGGGCTCTAGACCGCAGCTAATTTTTCAGGTATAAATACCCCCAGGACTCGATAACATAAAAGTAAAACATAACCATTCTTGTTTAATCAAGACCATGGACATTCATTCACCTTCACAATTACTAAAGCATATATTCAAGCATTTAGAAATCATAAACATGTGATAGTATAGGAGACATGTTATTGGCTGATACTCCATTCAACAAGGTCTTGCATCAAACACTTAACATGCATTAAAGAACACATAATTGGGGGATTTCATGCTAAAATGTCACAATTCATTCTCAAAGGCTTTTCAACAAACACTTGACATGCATAGGCTTGCACTCAATTGGGGATTTCTAGTCAACATGCTATAATGGCTCTAATTCCTTCACATAAGCAATTTATCAAACATATGGGGAGTATGCTTTGCTTATTCAACAATTTCTACACTTAATTGACATGAACACATCACTTAACAAGTAACTTGGAGAGGTTTTATCATGAACATCACATGAATATCACATACTAGGGTTAAAGCTTGAAACCTCATAAACAAAATATGAATTAGAAACTCAATAATAGCATGCATTCCAATTTCAATTCACATGAATCATGAAAACTCATAAACATAAGATCTTTGAAATTTAGATAAGGGTTCTTGAGCTTCTTGGATGAAAGGGACCCAAGAATCAACATCTACATAACTTGGAAGACTCTTTCTTGAAGGTTCTTGAAGAAATCCTTAGGTTTGTTCTTGATTTCATGGATAGGGTTCTTGACTTCTTGAGAGAGAAAATACTTGGATTTTGGGAAAAAATGATGAATAATGAAGTATTTTCGTTATTTATTTAGGGTATAAATCCCTTATATAGACTAGTTGGGGCTTTAGGAAATTACCAATTAGTCCTTGAAATTTAAAAATGGAATCTAAAAATCCCAATTCACATGTTGGCGTGATGCAATGGAATCACGCCAGCTCACTGGAAACTGACAATTAGGAAATTGGTTGGTGGCGCGACGCGGTGGAAATCGCATTGCCACCTTGGTTATGAACTAGAAAGGCACCGCAACGCGGTGGAATCTCGTTGGTGCACTGGAAATTAACAACTCTAAAATTAAGCCTTGGTGCGATGTGCCTTAATTATTGAGGCTCACTGAATTTTGATGATTGTCATTTTGGCTGGCTCCGTGATGCGCTAAAGGGCCAGGTGGCACACTTTCTCACTAAAATAGCTCTAACTCTTCGTCCGAGTATTGGATTTGGATGAATTTGGTATCGATGAAAAGCTTATTCAATTCTCTACATGACAAAAAGTTGATATTAGGGAAATTCTACACGGTTTAAAATACTTCTCACTTGGGAAGACACTTCTCAACCTTTTAGGACCGGATTAAGACTCCACTGAACACTCTCCAAGGCTCAGACTACGAAAGAATTGATCATTTGATAATGTGTAATGAACAAAGCTGAAGACTTTGGTCCTTGTAATATAAATATTTGATTCATTGAGTATAGTTCAAATCATTTATTATTAAATTTTAAATTTATAGTTATTTGCTTATTCAAAATTATGTTTTAGGTTATTATTTGTTGAGAAAATCATTTATTCTTCAAGTCATTGTTGACTTGGAAGGTTTAGAACAAGTGGATGAGTCTTGGAGTTAATTCTTAGAGTTTAGTAGATTGCAAGAGTTGTAATCTGAATTTGACTCAATTTGTTTATTTGAATTTTGAGTTAAATCTTACTGGGATATATCAAGATTTATACTTCTTTTTAGTCAAATGGAATTTATATTAAATCTGGTGTTTATCACCATTCCACACTTTTAAGGTTTTTAGTTGTTTGAACTACATACTCAAAAGAACCTGGTTCATTGGTCAAACTAGGCAAATTTAATAAAGTAAGAAAAATTCATGACTCAATTCATTCCTCCCCTTCTCGAGTTGTGAAGATGCACCAAAATAACAAAAGATATGTCAAAAATTGATTTTAGTGAATGAGAAAATTTGTTGTGAGAGAGTGTTAGCGGTGAGATACTGGAAACCACAAGCACTGATAACCAAGTAAGATTATGATCGAAGGAAATTCTTATAATCCAGAGGAACTGAATTATACACCACATCAAGGAATCAAATTCGCATAAAATTATTATAATTTTTCAAATTTTGTATTTTATGTTTATTCGTTACTTCTATTTTGAAAAGGATTACACTAACCATTTTCTTATGGACAAAAACTTGTCACTTAACTGGGAGTGCATCTTGCACTGAAAGGATGATTTGGCCTTGTAGACACCCAATGTTGTCCTGTCTTTCTCAAGTCATCTCTTTTCACTTATACATACTTTTAATAGCTTAAGAAAAATAATAATAATATATATGTGTATGATATTCCTATAATTAGCAGTTTAAGAAAGTCTTGCAACTATTTATATTTTTTAAACCTAAGAATCATCGATATTATTATTATTATTATCATCATCATCATCATCATCTACTATTTTGGTTATATTTTAAATTATCGACGCATTTCCTAAAGTGCCGCTCCTTTTTGGTTTTCCTTTTCTCATTCTTCTATTTTCAGCAAACTACAAAGCTTCATCAACCATGGAAGAAATATTACTTCATTTTCATGTTATGGCCATATCAACCACGTAAAGGACCAAGTCCATCCAAAATTCACGGCTGCTAACTCCCAAAAACCTAATTGATTGAAGTTTGAAATCAAAATGCTAGAAAACCTATAAACCTTAATTTTGCACTATAAATACGAAGTGGAGAAGAAGAAAAGCCATAGGTCCCAAGTTATGTACAGAAAATCCTAACCTCATCTCAGAAATTTTTACTCCCTTTATTTATCTGGAAACGCGAGTTTGCTTCAGTTCATCCAAGTTAAAATTCATAAATTTTGAGTGTGTTTCGCTATCTTAAATTCTCCGGTTCACTGCCCTTCAGTAGGTGATTTTTGGGTCTGTTTTTCATATTTTGCTTGAACTTTGTTGTGTTCCTTTGTTGGGCAGATTGAGAACATTCTCTATTCCTTCCTGTGGATAAAATTTTGTGTACTAGGATCTAGTTTTTTTCATGTTAAAATTGTAGTTTGTTCATGGTGGCAGCAACATGAATCTACTATGGTTAGTATAGAGATTAATAAAATTTGGAGAAATATTGTTGATTTGGTTAGTTTGTCCATCATATCTTTTATTTTGTCGCTTGTTTAGTTTCTTCATTTTTAGGATTCATTAGAATTTGTTCACTCATCTTTGTTCTAAGGATAGATATATGGAGGCTCGAAATGTTTATTTAAACTTAAGCTTTTGCATCACCTTACCTGATGGTCGATTAAGTCATTGTTCATCTCAAAATGCCTTTCTGCGTCATTTTGTTATATTTGAATATGAGACCATCCACGCTCGCCTTTGTTTTAATTTTCCTTACCTGGTAAAGTTGAAAATAGTCACTTAAACATTCTTGTGGCACGCCTCAAGTATGGTTATTTTGAGTTATGTTGTCCCTGTTTTTTCTAAAATCAGTAAAATTTGTTCTCGTACTTGATGTTTATTTGACACAAGTTATATGTGCATCAAAAGTGCTAACTTTAGTAGATGTTAATGCCTATTGTTATTTATTAACTTTAAAGAATATAATAGTGATGTACGCTTCTTTTTTTCCTTTGTTTTGCATTGGTGGTAACCTGTTGTGCAAATTTATGTGGTAAACAACATGTTTACTTAGTTTTCTCATTTGTCTAAAGCTGATTGTTCTTGCTTTATGGTTGATAATGTTAGAATACTATCCTTCTTGTTTGCACCAATAAGAATTAATCTCATTGGTGGTGTTAAAAACCTATCTTTGCATATTATATTTCAGGCTTGTAGAGATCCAGGATCACATTTTGGTTCTCATTAGAAGTCATCTTTCCATCTCTTTCAGAGGTTATTAGCCTACGAAATGATTTTGCTTTAAGATTAGGTGTTTACATGAAATCTTTTAATAGATAGTGGTGATACATGTTCTCTAGAAAGAAGCAGCCGATAATATGGTTTAGAAATTTGCTCTAATCTATCCCTTTGGGGTAATATTTGGAGTCGACTACGAAAATAAGAATAAAATAAAAGTAGCAGGTTTTGATTTGTTTATCTCAAAACTGATCTTCGCTGCATGTGATACCCCATTTGATTTGAAACGTTATTTTTTTGTTAAGGTTGCCCTTCATTAGGAGCCTTGCATTATGTCATTAAACATGTGCTCTTTTTAATCCAATTATAGACATGGATCTAGTTTCATCAAAATCATTCATTTTCTCACATCTACATGTACATTTTTTTTGTCGTTTAATGATTAAAAATCTGATTTATTTTTATATGAAGTTACTGAAAAATAAAGCATGCTCCTCTTTTCTTCTCCGTCTAAAAATGTTCAGTCATGTACTTTTAAGCCAAATTTCTAATCGATTAGTCATCTCAAATTTGTTTCTCTGTAATCATGGACACTAAAAGGGGTGATTAACTGAATGCGCGCTAACAATTTTTAAAGTAAACGTGTAGGTCGTGTGTAAACTTGTTTGCCCATACATACTAATTGTTGCATTAATTTATTAAGTCATGGGTTCTTTAGCTCTCAAGAAGATGTCAAAAAAATGATTTGTCGAGGCTTTTATAGTGAAAAGCATTCCATCGGTGTAATGCTACTAGTCGTCAGTTCAATTAGGATATGAGTATTTGAATAATTGTGAAGTTCAAGTGAAGTTCAATTTTTTCATTTTATGTACACTTCTCTTTAAACAGTTTATATAATGCATGCTCATTATATTAAGGGAAATGTTTTATTTTTGTATGACTTATGAAGTGCTGCAATTTTGAGCGATCTTATCACTTTGTTATAGTATCCTTTTTTGATTTCTTTATGCACGTTTGAAATTGGATTCTTCGTTTTTAATTCTTATCTTTTTTTTTTCTTTTGCATATGCACTGGGAGCAATAATTAGGAGTCTTAAAGCAAGGACTCTCATATTCGTATCAAGTCTCAAAATGAGATCCAACACTACCTCTAATTCGAATAAGGAGTCCTAGTCTATATTCCTAAGTCAAACCCGCCAACAGTCTAGAGCCCTTTCCTCTTTCAAGTTGCATTTTTATTTTGTACACATCTATTATTATTTTGCATCGACATTTTTACAATAATGTTAGAATTTATATCTTATTTGCGTATGTTTGGACTAGTATAAGTTCTATTATTATGGTAGAAAATGTGACTTTTTTTCTCATCACCATTAGATATCGACTTTAATCACTAGGTTTAAATGTGACTTATGTCATCTAAAGATTAAAATTTGGTACGTACGAGACATAACCTTTTGAATAGTTGATCGAGTTGTTAGAATCTTTTAACGCTTTGTTATAGAATAATGACTTTATCTTTAGAATTAAAGTTAGTTTTAACTAATTAGTAGTATTGATTTTATAGGTTTTTGACGATAGGCGAATTAGTTACCGTTAAGCTTGACAATCAGCTACACTTATATAAGATATAGTAAATTAATTTTATTTCAAATGAAGACAGCAGCTACGCCAATTTGATCTAATGAGGCATTCTTAGGATTTTTAATGAAAAATGTATTTTTGTAAAATATGTCTTTCTTGATAAAAACAAAATCTCAAGTCGCTAATAGATTGAAGCAATTATATATCCTCAAAGTTATTTTTCAATAATCTATTTTGTATGGTGTGGCTAATTTTGTTCCTATATTTATTTTATAAAATTGATAAAGAAAGGGCAAAGGATTTATTTTTTCTTTAGAATTAAAATGTGCAACTTTTATAACATGGCAAATCTTTTGTTAGTTAGGAACCTTTGTAAATTTTTTCTACAAAATGATTTAAAATAACTTCCTTTTAACAACAATGAAGCTTGCATCATTTTAAGGACTATAAAAGCTATCTTTAATTATTATTTGCAAATGAGTGGATTTTTAATATTTTAAATCTTTGTCTTATAAATGATTAACATAGATTATTTCAAAATAAGATATATATAACGCCTCACTTATATCTTTCTTAATTTAATATTGATTGCTTTATCTAATCTAAGTTTGACCGATTAATCGTAGTTAGCGGATCCTTTAGGATGCCTAATTCCTTTTCTTTAGGATAATTAGAACTCTTACTTAGAATCGCTAGTTATGTAGACCCTAAAATGAAGTCTTAATATAGTTTAATCACTAAGCTTACTATAGGTGTCCTAATTCACCATAAAATTAATTAGTTAGCGACTTCTTTTAATTTAATCAGAGGTTTCTAATGTGCTCTACCTCGGTTTGACCCAGTTAAAATGGGGTATAACAGCTTGGAGACTTCGCTGGGGACTTATTAGGTTCTTAACCATAACAAACTTAGGTTAATAATTAAGTTTTTATATTTTGTTATTTGTTTCACCCTAATTGCTTTGTTTTATCATTTTTGTATGGCATAAATTGTTTATTTGCTATTGTTTTGTATAAATTGCTTACTTGTTTACCGTTTTACATGAATTGGCATTCCGTTCATATTTTCTCCACTTTAAAATTGACACACACACACGTTGTACAGGCGGATTGTACATTGTACTTTCCCAAAATTCTTTCAAAATACTAATTTTTAGAGAGTCGGCGCATACGAGGGGTGAGTAGGAGTTTTACTGTTGTGGGACCATGTGCCTTCTCATATAGAAAATCAGAGTTAGTGTCTACCCAAATCTTAGAAAACTTAAGATAGAGCATTGCCACCCTTGATTTAGGCCATGCATGCATAAGCCATAGGTGGTTTGACCTATGGTGTAATTCCACAAATTTAGGAAACGCCTTTATGTGAAAAGGGTTCACGACCTAATGACGACCTTCATACTATATGAAGATATAATGATAAATTGATCCAAGTTAAAAACTGACAAAATTGAGTTTGGAAAAGCACTTGCTTATATTGTCTTCTTGTAGGTTTCTATAATGGATAACTTGCCTAATGTTGCCAATACCCAAATGATTACGTGTGTGCCACTTAAGCTAAGGAGATGGTGGGAGAACATCAAGATGGATCATGGGTTTGAGATTAGGAGAACTTTGGGTTTCTTGACATTATTGATTTACATCCCTTCTGACAGACATATAGTCAAGGCATTGCTCAAATTCTGGGATCCCACTAGAGTCGTGTTCAAGTTCAAGGATTTAGAATTGACCCCCATAATTGAAGAAATTGGTAGATTTACCTATTTTAAGTATCAAGCAAGGGGTATGATCTTACCTTACAAATAGCCAGGAAAGAAATTCCTGCATCTTCTTTGGCTCAAAAACAACCTCAAGCTTGTATGTTTGGATCGTGATTGGATTTTTCTTAACTACTTGTAAGAAAGATTTGGTTGTAAGGATGGTTACGAGGTTTTTAGCAGGGAATTTGCAGGTTCTGCTGAGAGTTGGAGAAAGAAATGTCTTATTGCTTTTGCCATTGCTTTACTAGGTATTTTGGTCTTTTCTTTGGAGCATGGAAGGATTGACACTTGTCTTAGTTTCGTGGTTCAAGATCTTTTTCACGGGGTTGAAAGTGTTGAAGTTACACTAGTTCCGATGATTATAGCAGAAATAATGGGAGAACTATCCAAATGTGCCAAAGGAAGAAGGTTCTTTAAAGGATGCAATCTTCTTCTTCAGATTTGGGCTATAGAGCATTTCTATAGACGTAACACCAGGGTTGATATACTCTTTAGCAGACCCAACAAGATCAATTCTCATCTACAAAGGATAGAAGAATTTGTAGCTCATGTGGGAACAAATAATTGGTATGCATACATGAGGGTGCTCATAGGCAATCAAATCCAATGAAGTACCCATGGTTGTCACCTCGCATTGCAGTCATTAGGGGTCATACGACATAATATATTGAGATTATTGGATTGAAAGGTCTTCAATCATATGCTTTCTCATGAGTGCTTTGGTAATTTTGACATCATCAAGTCATTCCACTTCGTTCGGATATGAGTAGATTTGAGGTTGATTTCGGTCCACTCTTTGAGATTCCTTTGGCAATTGAGTTTCTTTGAGAATGGAGAAATTTGATGATAATAGATGTTCTTAACGAGCAAGCTTACTGTGCTCTAGAGTATTATGTGTGATTATCAACAGCTATGGAGGATACAGGCTTTAGCCATCAAGGATAAGTCATTGGGTATGAAGATCTTAAAGAAACAGAAAGGGCACATGGTATCCTGATCAACCACTTTGTCATCCCACCTGAAATGTGGGAACAAGACATTCCCAGATATTTGGCACACTTTGGAGCATGAGTACTTAGTTTAGTGCCTAGAATTCCTCTTATCATGTACTTTCTTTGTGTTTTGGCTAGGATTTCCGTTTTATTATCTTATTCTCTCTTTATGTTTCTGAAATCAATGTAATGGTCTAATGATGATATTTAAATGAAGTGGTTTGTTTCTCATTTTCTAACTCCAAACTCAAACAATATCATTAATTAAAGCTTGGATCAATTTTCATAATCTCAATTATTTGACGCATAGTCCCACCTCTTGGCACAAAAGAGGTCCCATGCATAATAGGACGCGTCTTGATTATTAAAGTTTTCTTTTATTTATGTTCTTTGTTTGAAACATGAAATATATTTTCTTTTCCAACGTTGTTTGCTTAAATATGAGTTTATTTATACAAAATTATTTTGTCATACTATATTTCCCTCTTTTGAAGGTTTTTCTTCCTTTTAATTTACTCCCCCAATGGTTGATTTGTGTTGACTACGAACTAGCTGATCACTCATACTTTACGAGATCAAAATCATGAGTAAACGGTAACATGACTGATTCAGGTACACCTAATAGCTTAAGACTTGTACCATCCAAAGAGGTAAACCCGATAATTCGGAGGAGAGGGATGCAACCCTTCATGATAAACATAAAGCTCATATGATGCAACAAATGGCCGACATACAAACTGAAATCAATCAACTTTGAAACCTCACCAAACTGTCCGTTAGAATGAATACTCCACTTCTTGAACATGGAACAAATACCACTATGCCGTCTTTTTTCCTCCTTTTTATTCGCCCGACCCCCAACACTTCCCACCAAATCTGTCAGTCGACCAAAACAACCCTATTCCTACCAAATCTCCCGTTAACCCACAAGATAACAACTCGCAACAAATCCACTCACAACAAACAAATCCATTACCCTTCACTAGTCCATATGTTCCTCAAGATCCTCTTAACCAAACTCCGTTTACCCAAGCTCCACATACCCAAAATATCCCACTTGCCCAAACTACCCCAGTCATCCAAAACCACCAAGTGGCCCCATATATATTGATGACACATGCTATAATTCCTAACTCGTAATATGAGTCATAAGTATATGCATCAGGAGCTCTCCCTTTTACTATCTTGATGCCAACTATGCAAGAAGTTGATCTTTTTGAAGAGATGGAGAGAAGCAAGGTCCAAAGTAGATAAAAATATAGCAATTGAGATTCGTAGTTTAAAGGAAGCATTCAAAACCATCCAACAATAGAAAAGATGTGAAGGACTTGATTATGAAGATTTATGTGTTCATCCAGATGTTGAGTTGTCGGTAGGGAATAAGGTGCTGAAATTTGACATGTTGGATGGAAGAGGGAATCCTTGATCTCATTTAAGGTTGTATTGTGACAAGTGAGTGGGAGTAGGGAAGAATGAGGTCATTAGAATGAAGTTATTCATAAGGAGTTTGACGGGAGAAGCTCTAGATTAGTACACGAGCCAAAACCCACAGAAATGGCATAGTTGGAATGCCTTGGCGCATGAATTTATGGATAGGTTTAGGTTTAACACTGAAGTCATCCTGTATCGGTTTTACTTGATAAAGATAGAGAAAAAATCGATAGAGTCCTTCAAAGAGTATGCCATGCGATGGAGAGTAGACACTGCAAAAGTTTAACCTCCTATGGAACAAAGTGAGATGACTTTTATTTTTGTGCAGTCTCAAAAAGATGTTTCATTTTATGACAAGTTGATAAGTGTGGTTGCACAGAAGTTCTCTGAGGTTGTTAGGATAGGAGAATTTGTTGAAGAAGGCCTCAAGATGGGGACAATCACTAATCTGGCATCTTTATAAGTGACATGTAAGGCGATGTAGTCTGATCCAACTGGGGGAGTGAATAAAAAGAAAAAGGATGGAGTTTTCGTTGTCATGACCATTCAGGAAAAAAGACCAAACCAAATGTTAACATACCAAAATCCACCACCCCATCCTTCCTACTATAACTAATATTCCCAAACTTCTTACCCATATTACCAACCTTTACCTACCCCATATCCAGTTTATTCTACCCAACCAGTATATTGTCCATCTCGAGCACCAGCTTATCAAAACCTGCCACAATAACAACTTACCTATCCTCCTCAAACCCACTACCAACCACAAAATCATCCTCCAAATTCACCCAAATCTCGTTCGAACTATAAAACAAAAGGCCAACTAAAACCTATACACCTCTAGCTGAACTATTATCCTAAATATATAGAAGATTGAGAGAAGTAGGAACACTCCAGTCGATCCAAGGTAGAATTCCCAATCCCTTGCCGGGATAGTATAATGGGACAAAGCTTTGTGTTGATCACTTTGGGGTTGCTGGGCATGACGCTGAGAATTGTCTTACTCTTAAGGATAAGATTGAGGCACTAATCAAATAAGGAGTTATTCAGCTCAAAGGGGCTCCCCCAATGTGAATGGCAATCTTTTGCCAAATCATGGGGGTGCCCATGTTAACATGATCAACGTTGATGAAGAATGTAATTTGGAAGGAACATCGTATCAGCCACTGATAAGGAAAAGGTTGAAACATTAGGTTTTATTATGACTATAATTATAGTCCAGATGCGAGCACCCATTGAAGTAGAAGTTCTTGTTCCCAATCCTACGATCACAGCTTTAGTTGCTCAGACACCTTCGTCGGATACCAAAGAAATTTCTTAGAATTACTGGACTGATGTAAGGGACAAAGGAAAAGGAAAATTATTTATGGCAGCTGCTGCTGCAGAAATGATTAGATCTGGGCATTTTTATGCCCTTGAAGGAGTTTTACAAGGAGTTCCTAATAAGGAGAATAGTCAGAAAAAAGTCATGATAGAGGCTGAGGTAGAGTATTTCTAGAGGAAAATACCGACTAAGGAGTATTCTCTTATGGAACAGCTAAAGAAAACTCCTGCCCAAATCTCCTTATTATCATTATTGATGAATTTTATAACTCATAGGAGCACTCTAGTGAAGATGCTGAATGAAGCTTATGTGCCAACTGAGATGAGTAGCGAGAATCTTTTAGCTCTGGTGGGATAAGTTTTGGAATCTAATATTGTCTCTTTTCACAAAGATGAGTTGCCACCTGAGGGCCTGAGGCACAATAGAGCATTGAACATTACTGTCAGGTGTAGGGATAAGTTTATTTCAAATGTTCTTATTGACAATGGCTTAGCTATTAACATTTGCCCTTAAACTGCTCTTCGGGCTTTGGGCATTGACATTGGAAAGGTTTGTGAAAATAATATGAGGGTTAAAGGATTTGATGGAACTCAAAGAAGGGTCATTGGAGAAATTGATTTGGCACTACAAATTGGACCTGTGGAGTTCACCGTGGAATTTTAAGTATTGGATGTATCTGCTAGTTACAATTTGTTACTTGGAAGATCGTGGATTCACAGTGCTGGTTAATCCCTTCTACCTTGAACCAGATATTGAAATTTATTTGGGATTATCATGAGATTGTGATTCATGGAGAGAAAAAATAGTTTTATCTACCAGGAGAATTTAGTCCCTATTACTGAATGAGTGGAACACCTGGACGGGTCTATTTTTCATGTTAAGGAGATCATGTATACTGCTCAGGTAGAAAGCTTAAATTTGCCATGGGTACTTATGATGATGGCCTTGAAAATATTGAAGAATGGTTTTGTGCTTGGTCGAGGTCTTGATGTGAACTTGGATGGAATACTATAGCCAATTCAATTATCCGGGCAGAAAAGTACTTTTGGTCTTAGATATGAGCCCACTCCTTAAGAAGTCTCATCGGCTAATTTCAAAAGGAAGGGTGACATTCTCCTGCCAATGCCTGTCCCGCTCTTGAATCAATCATTTTCAAAAGTGTTTGTTGCCCAAGCATCAGAAGAAGACACGGAAGAAGACCTCATTAAAGGAGTTAAAAACTTGTTCATTACTGAAGAAAAAGCTGAGTGCAATGTGATTCTGGAGGATTGCATCGAGACCCTGACTATCTAGGAAGTCGATCCCGGAGATTCTTTGAATAATTAGACTTGTACCCCATCGTCGATTCTCCAGGAATCCTAATAGATAATTGTATTAGTATTTACAACACGATTTAAAATTGAGTCCTGAATCGTGTTTATGAATTTATGTGTTTTGCCTCCACTTTTGAAAGCTTAAATGCCAAGTCCAAACTATGTTTTGCTATTTATTTTAAATCATCTTCATTAATTTATATCCTTTTTTTCTTTTTTTAGCAAGCAAACTAACAAATTTTCCAATACTATGAATGTGACATGTATTGAAACAAGAGAAATAATTTCAAACAGCGAACAAGACTTTGCAGAATGTCAAGAAGACATAATGTCTGAAGAGTTGACTAGAGAATTTGAACATTTTGAAAATAAGGAAAAACCAAATTTTGATGAAACTGAGATGATAAACTTGGGGAGTTCAGAACTCATAAGAAAAACAAGGATTAGCGTTTATTTGACTCTGTCAAAAAAGAATGAATTCATTGGTCTTTTGAAGAAATATATAGATATGTTTGAATGGTCCTATGATGATATGTAGGGTCTAAGCACAGACATTGTTTCTTATAGGTTGCCAACTAATCCATCTTGTCCCCCCATAAAGCAGAAACCGAGAAAGATAAAGCCTGATTTAAGTTTGAAAGTCAAGGAGGAACTATCCAAGCAATTTGATGCCAACGTCATTAGAGTCATGAAGTATCCTACTTGGTTAGTCAATATTGTACCTGTGCCAAAGAAAGATGAAAAAATTAGAGTATTCATGGAATATCGGGATCTCAACAAAGCCAGCCCGAAAGATGATTTCCCTTTGCCAAATATTCACATACTCATTGATAATTGTGCAAAGCATGACTTGAATCTTTTGTTGATTGCTTCGCAGGGTACCACCAAATCCTGATGAACGAGGATGATGCTGAGAAAACTGTATTCATCATACCTTGGGGAGTATATTATTATCGGGTGATGCTTTTGAACTCAAGAATGCAGGGGCAACTTATATGAGGGCCATGACTACTATTTTTCATTGCATGATCCACAAGGAGATTAAAGTTTATGTATATGATGTCATTATCGAATCACGAAAGAGCTCAGATCACTTGGCAGATTTAAAAAAGTTCTGAAATTAAATCCTGCAAAGTATGCATTTGGTGTTCCCATCAGGAAGATATTGGGTTTCATTGTAAGTAGGAAGGACATAGAATTGGATCCTTCAAAAATAAAGGCTATCTAAGACTTGCCTCCTCTAAGAAGTCAAAAGGACATGATGAGTTTCTAGGTTGACTCATTTATATTAGTCAATTTATTGCACAATCCACGATGATTCCTGAGCCGATATTCAATCTATTAAGAAAGGATGTTGCTATCGAGTGTATGGAAGATTGCTAACAAGCTTTTGATAGAATTAAGGAGTATTTTTCTAATCCACGCATTTTGGTGCTCCCAAAACTCGAAAGGCCATTGTTGATATATTTGTCTGTGTCAGCCAATGCATTTGGGTGTGTTTTAGGATAACATGATGAAACTGGAAAGAAGGAGCAAGCTATATATTATTTGAGCAAGAAGTTCACACCTTATAAATCCCGGCATACATTATTGGAATGTACATGTTGTGACTTGATTTGGATTGCACAAAATCTAAGGCATTACATGTGTGTATACCACTTTTCTAATTTCTAGAATGGATCTGCTCAAGTATATCTTTTAGAAACCCATGCCTACCAGAAAGTTAGCAAAGTGGCAGATTTTTCTAAGTGAATTTGATATTGTTTATGTTACTCAAAAGACGGTGAAAGGAAAAGATTTAGTCGACCATCTTGCTTAAACCCTTTTAGATAAAGAGTACAAGCCTCTTAAAACTTATTTTCCAGATGAAAAAGTTTTGTTCATCAAAGAAGATAATTCATAAGAATTTTCGGGTTGGAGGATGTTCTTTGATGGTTCGGAAAACTTTAAAGGAGTCAATATTGGGGCGTTACTAGTTTCAGAATCAGGCCAGCATTATCCGATCTCGGCAAATCTTAGGTTTCCATACACTAACAATATGGTGGAGTACGAGGCTTGCATCCTTGGTCTTAGAAATAGCTGCTGATATGAACATACAGGAACTTTTGGTTATTGGGGATTTAGATTTGGTAATTCATTAAGTACAAGGCGAATGGAGCGTCAAGAACATGAAGTTGCTTCCCTAGCTGGAGTGCGTGAAAGAGTTGTGCAAGAAGTTCATCAATGTTGAATTTAAACATATCCTAAGAACTCAAAATGAGTTAGCAGATGCATTTGCAACATTGTACTCCATGATTCAACATCTTGATAAGAATTTCATAGATCCTATCAAGGTGAATGTACAAGACCAACCAACCTATTGTCTTCATATAGATGCAGAACCAGATGGCAAACCTTGGTACTACAACATCAAGAGGTATCTCAAAGAACGAGATTATCAGAAGGCATAACCACTATTCAGAAGAGAGCACTTCAGAGATTGGAAAATCACTTTTTCCTAAATGAAGAAATCCTTTATAGGAGGACTCCAGATTTAGGATTATTAAGGTGCGTCGATGCTCAGGAAGCGACTAAGTTAGTCGAAGAGATACATGGGGGCATGTGTGGGCCGTATAGGAATGGTTTTATTTTGGCAAAGAAGATTCTTCAGGATGGCTATTTCTGGATGACAATGGAAACAGATTGCATTATGTCATCAACGTCAGATTCATGGTGACTTGATTCATGTTCCACCAAATAAACTGAATGTGACGTGTTCTCCTTAGCTATTTGCAGAATGGGGCATGGATGTCATCGGTCCTATTGAGCCATTTGCATCAAATGGACATAGGTTCATTTTGGTAGCTATTGATTATTTCACTAAATGGGTAGAAGCTTCTTCGTACAAGTCAGGAACAAAGAAAGTGGTGAAAGATTTTGTTTGCAATAACATTATTTATCGATTTGGAGTCTTGAGTCAATTATAACAGATAATGGAGCTAATATCAATTGTGGAATGATGTGTGAGATATGTGAGAAGTTTAAAATTACTCATTGTAATTCCACTCCTTACCGTCTTTAGATAAATGGAGAAGACGAGGCCACTAGCAAGAATATCAAATAGATATTGCAGAAGATGATTGATAACTATAAGCATTGGCACGAGAATTTTCCATTTACCCTTCTTGGATATCGCACCACTATTAGGACTTCAACTGGAGCAACTCCTTATCTGTTGGTTTATGGAACGAAAGCAGTGTTACCCACAGAAGTGAAGATACCATCTTTGAGAACCATTCAGGAAGTTGAGTCGAGTGATGCCACATGGATTCAAAATCTGTATGAGAAATTGATGTTAATTGATAAAAAGAGGATGAACACAGTTTGTCATAGGCAGCTTTATCAGAATAGAATGGTCAAAGCTTTCAATAAGAAAGTATGATCGAGACAATTCAGTTGAACCACATATTTCAACACCAGAATGAAGCTAAAGGGAAGTTCGTGCCCAACTAGCAAGGGCCATACATCATTTATCGAGTACTGACAAGCGGAGCACTGATCCTAGTACAAATGGATGGTGAAGTGTGGCCGAAAGACATCAATGCAGATGTTGTTAAGAGATACTATGTCTAGAAGTCTTTATCTATTTCATATGTAATGTTCCTTTTTCTATGTAATGAAACTACGACTGACCTAGTTCCCTCGAGAAAATACGTAGGAAACCCATGTCGAGTTTGATCTTTTATGTAGAAATTTTCCAAAAATCACTTTTATTTTAATGCAAAGTACGATTAAGATGACTGCCTTGGTGTATACGTACGCGGACACATCGTCCTTGGTCACATTAGAAGAAAAAAATATTTTCCCCGCTTTTCTATTTCATATGTCATGAACTACCTTCGGCCTGATTCCCGTGGGATACGTAGGCAACCCACAGAGGATTTGTCCCCTTAGTTTTTGGTCTTCTTAAGAGTATTTAATGAACTAGGCTCGTCCTGATTCCATTGATAGGATACATGGCATCCTATACAAGGATCGGTCTCATTATTATGGAATGTCAGCATTTCTCTCAACTCAAAACTGGGGCAGTTTTTAAGGGCATCATTTCAAGAAAATGATTTAGAATACCTTAAAAGATATAGAAAAATGTGGTTTCAACCAACTAATTGAAGGAAGAAGGGACATTCGCTTGGGCTAAAGGACGTTCTTATTGTTTCACAATATGTCATAATTCAAAGTTTGGCAGAATTTCATTTTTCACTACTATGCATATTTGCATATTTTAGTTATCAAGTTATTTATTACTCTTATTTATCTATTATTTTGAATAAATTTCAACCAAATGTTTTCTTTATCATCTATCGGACAAGATTGGAAGTGGATGGGGTTATGAGTCTAAACAAAACTGGGAATATGAAGTATCAAGAGTCAGACCTTCATATTCTACAAAAATTAAGCATCCCCCAAACTTATAAATTTTTCTTTGGATATAGGTTCTACAGATTAGCAGAGGTTGAAAAGTTAACAGCATTCACAGTCTTACGAGGATTGCACCTCGAACGGTTTGATTTTCCTTAAAAAAACATCTAGAAGATATTATGACTTTGTAGTAATATTGATTAAATGATTTTGAAGATTTTCCAAAAAACAAAAGATTAATGCACTACACATAACTTTTATCTGATCTATTTAATGCCTTCAAAATTACTGTACAAATATTTCAAATGCTTTGCATATATGCTCTAAATTCACCACACATGCACTGCACAAATGCTTTAAAATATGTTAAAATAAATTGCACATGGCTATAATGGCTCTGCATAAGCAAAGACGCATTGTACAATCACTTTAAATTACTTTAAAATGCGCTACACGTGGCTTTCAATTACTTTTCATATATACTCTAAAATGCACCACACATGCACTAGACAAATGCTTTAATATATGTTGAATTGCACTACGCATGGCCTTAATGGCTGCAAATACTCACAAACATATTGCACATAATGTTATTGGCTCAGCATAAGCACAAATGCACTGCCCAATTGCTTTAAGTTATTCTGCACTACGCATGGCTTTCATTTTCTTCTAAGGCACCGCACAATCGCTTTAAGTTATTTTGCACTCTACATGGCTTTCATTTCTTTCATAGCATCGCGCAATCGCTTTCAAATGCACTGCACAATTGCTTTTTGATAATTGGACAAAAACTTATGGATACAATAAATAAATGCTTTGAGAAATCTACTGGTTGCAAAAGTTATTTTTCATAAATCATTGTCTTAGGAAAAGCCTTCATCCCTCAATCATTTGGCTAAAAATGTCCTATCATCATAATTTACTTAGTTTAAGGCCTCATTTTCATCGCCAAAAGGCATCATTCTCATAAATCATCAGCCTAAAACTTCATAAGCTTTGTTTTCAACTTGCAAGACTGCATCTGCTTGAACTAACACCCAAGGGGAGTTATTTTTGTTAATCAATTGAATACATTTACTATTTGTGTACTAATTACTTTATATAGTTCATATTTCACAGGAACTTTAGCGCAAACGTGGAACTATTTCTTAGCAGTGAACTGGAGCAATTTGTGGGGAATGCGGATCAAACTTCCAAAAAAGATCAAGAGTCTACCTCAAACTTCAAATGACTCAACTTTCAAATATATTACTCATATCCATACCTCAATGATTAATACTCCCGAATCAATATACGTTGTGTCATCATAACTCAACACTAAGACAATCCTCATGAGCTCGTGTCTATCCTCTTTTCCAATCTACCAGTATTACAAGTCTTAAAATACACATGGCCTGATTTTCATGCAATCTAAGATATGTAGGCAACTCGGAGATCGGAGTTCAGCCACAATCCTTCCCAATATTCTTCACGTGTATCCTCCTAGATCCTATCAATTGGGACAAAATTAGGTTACTAGTCAACTTCTTTGTTCAAAAACTCTTTCATCCTTTCCAACCAAAGAGGGACAGTTATTGACACTCAATCTTGTCACGCCTTTCTTTCAAGTCATCTCTTTGCACTTCTAAATACTTTTAATAGCTTAAAAAATAATATCTATATATATATATGTGTGTGTGTGTATGTATGATATTCATATAATTAGCAGTTTAAGAAAGTCCTGCAACTATTTGTATTTTTTAAAACTAAGAATCATCGATATTATTATTATTATTATTATTATTATTATTATCATTATTATTATTATTATTATCATCATCATCATCTACTACTATTTTGGTTATATTTTAAATTATCGACGTATTTTCAATAATTTCGCAAAAAAACCATTTATTTTTATCGAATATGTATTTATCAACTTTTTTCTTTACAAATATTATCGTTTTATCGAATATGTATTTTTCGACTTTCTTCCATTTTCAGGAAAACAACAAAGCTTCATCAACCATGAAAGGAAATGTTACTCCATTTTGTGTTATGGCCATATCAACAATGTGAAGGACCAAGTCCATCCAAAATTCATGGCTGGAAACTCCAAATGTCCTAGTTGACTGAAGTTTGAAATCAAAATACCAAAATTCGGTCAAAAAACCTATAAATCTTAATTTTGCACTATAAATATGAAGGGGAGAAGAAGAAAGGCCTCAGGTCCCAAGTTACGTACAGCAAATCCTACCCTCATCTCACAAATTTTTACTCCTTTCATTTCTATGGAAAACTCGACTTTGCTTAAGTTTATCCGAGTTCAAAATTATAAAGTTTGAGTGTGTTTTGTGATGTAAAATTCTCCTGTTCACTGCCCTATAACAGGTGATTTTTGGGTCTCTTATTCATATTTTGCTTCAACTTTGTTGTGTTCCTGTGTTGGGCAGATTATGAACATTTTCTATTACTTTCTGTGGATAAAATTTTGTGTAGTAGGATCTAGTTTTTTTCTTGTTAAAATTTCAGTTTGTTTTATGATAGCAGCAACATGAATCTACTATGGTTAGTATAGAAATTAATAAAATTTGGAGAAATATTGTTGATTTGGTTAGTTCGTCCATCATATCTTTGATTTTGTCGCTTGTTTAGTTTCTTCATTTTTAGGATTTATTAAAATTTGTTCACTCTTCTTTGTTCTGAGGATAGATATATGGAGGCTCTAAATGCTTATTTAAACTTGAGCTTTTGCATCACTTTACCTGATGGTCGATTAATTCATTGTTCATCTTGGAACGTCTTTCTACGTCATTTTGTTATATTCAAATATGAGACCATCGACGCTCGCCTTTGTTTTAATTCTGCTTACCTGGTAAAGTTGAAAGTAGTCGCTTAAACATTCTCATGGCTCGCCTCAAGTATGGTTATGTCAAGTTATGTTGTCCCTATTTTTTCCAAAATCAGTAAAATTTGTTAATGCTACTATGTGCGTCATAAGTGCTAACTTCAGTATATGTTAATACCTATTGTTATTTATTAACTTTAAGGAATATATGAGTGATGTACGCTTCTTTTTTTCCTTTGTTTGGAATTGGTGGTAACCTGTTGTGCAAATTTATGTGGTGAGGATCATGTTTGCTTAATTTCCTCATTTGTCTAAAGATGATTGTTCTTTCTTAACGATTGATAATGTTAGAATACCATCCTTCTTCTTTGAACCAATAAAAATCAACCTCATTGGCGGTGTTAAAAACCTACCTTTGTATTTTATATTTGAGGCTTGTAAAGATCTAGGATCACGTTTTGGTTCTCATTAGAAGTTATCTTTCCATCTCTTTCAGAGGTTATATGCCTACGCAATGATTTTCCTTTAAGATTAGGTGTTTACATGAAATCTTTTACTCCCTCCGTTTAAAATAGAATGACCTACTTTGACTTGGCACAAAGTTAAAAAAAATAAAGAAGACTTTTGAATCTTGTGGCCTTACATTAAAGTTGTGTCAAATCTATGAAAATTACCTTTAATCTTATGTTACTAAACATGCCATGTGGAAAGTTGAAATTAAAGTATTGCCAAAAAAGGAAAGGATTTATTCTTTTTGAAACAGACTAAAAAGGAAAGTAGCTCATTCTTTTTTAAACGGAGGGAGTAATAGACAGTAGTGATACATGTTCGCTGGAAAGAAACAGCCTGTAATATGGTTTAGAAATTTTCTCTAATCTATCCCTTTGGGGTAATATTTGGAGTCGGTTGCTGAAATAAGAACAAAATAAAAGTAGCAGGTTTTGATTTATTTATCTCGAAATTGATCTTCGCTGTATGTGATACCCCATATGGTCTGAAACGTTATTTTTTTGTTTAGGTTGCCCTTCATTAGGAGCCTTGTATTAAGTCATTAAAATCATTCTCCTTTTAATCCAATTATAGACGTGGATCTAGTTTCGTCAAAATCGTTCATTTTCTCACATCTACATGTACATTTTTTTGTCGTTTAATGATTAAAAATCTGATTTGTTTCGAGATGAAGTTACTGAAAAATAAACCATGCTCCTTTTTTCTTCTCCATCTAAAAATGTTTAGTTATGTACTTTTAAGCGAAATTTCTTATCGATTAGTCATCTCAAATTTGTTTCCCTGTAATCATGGATACCAAAAGGGGTGATTAACTGAATGCGCGCTAACAATACATGAAGGTCGCATGTAAACTTGTTTGCCCATACATACTCACTGTTCCATTAATTTACTAAGTCATGGGTTCTTTGGTTCTCAAGAAGATGTCAAAAAAAATGATTTGTCGAGGCTTTTATAGTGAAAAGCATTCCATCGGGGTGATGCTGCTAGTCGTCAGTTCACTTGGGATATGAGTATTTGAGTAATTGTGAAGTTCAGGTGAAGTTCAATTTTGTCATTTTATGTACACTTCTCTTTAAAAAGTTTATATACTGCATGCTCGTTATATTAAGGGAAATGTTTTGTTTTTTTATGACTTATGAAGTGCTACAATTTTGCGCGATCCTGTCACTTTGTTATGGTATCTTTTATTGCTCTCTTTATGCAGGTTTGAAATTAGATTCTTCTTTTCTAATTCTTATCTTATTTTTTTCTTTTGCATATGCACTGGGAGCAATACTTGGGGAGTCTTAAGGCTAGTACTCCCATATTCGTATCAAGTCTCAAAATGAGATCCAAAGTTAACTCTAATTCAAATAAAGAGTCATAGTCTATATTCCTAAGTCAAATCCGTCGGCAGTCTAGTGCCCTTTCCTCTTCCAAGTTGCATTTTTATTTTATACACATCTATTATTATTTTGCATCGACCTTTTTACAGTAACGTTAGAATTTATATCTTGTTTGCGTATGTTCGAACTAGTATAAGTTTTATTATTATGGTAGCAAATGTAACCTTTCTTTTCTTTACCACTATATATCGACTTTAATCACTAGGTTTAAATGTGACTTATGTCATCTTGTTAAGAATTCGTGCCCTACTGATTATCTTATTTTCGCCTAACTATTACCTATTGATGGAATGGGTTACCTGACGTGTTCTACAGAAGAAGTAAAATAGAAAGTAAAGAACAAAGTGGATTTTTACATGGAAAACACTTGGCTCAAAAGGTGTAAAAAAAAATCACGACCTGCACCTCTACAGGATTTAACCCCAAATTCAGTAAATAACTCTGAGCCTCAACAATGACTGATTACAAAACTCTTGTAACCAATAAATAAAAATTATAAAATCTAATCCCTATAACTCAACAACTAGGAATTATAAACTCACATACCTCCCAGGGTATGCATTCCTAAAGTCTCTGAGTTTTCCCAACTCGAAAAATAGCTCCTAGTTCAGTTTATAACACACTGAAACTAATATTACATCAATAGTTCAAACACAATGAACAACTATAAAAATCAACGCTAAAACTCTTAGCTGGATTATGTACTGAGGACCAGGTTCTTCAACGTGTTTCTTCAGTGATTGAGTAGCACTTCGTAAAGTCAATCTGTCGATTGTACTTTTCTACTTTTTAAGTGCGTGAATTATTCTAACTGCTGCATCTTTTATTTAAGCACAGCTCTCCAAAGAGTCATTATTTATTTCAAACTTCTCCTCTAATCAAAACTCTCATTGCATAGAGTTTTACTTCAAGTGAGACTCTTTCTTCAATTCTAACTCTTGTCTCCTTGGTGTTGTAGTCAAATTCCAATTCTTTAAATCAGCACATATTAATTTATCAGAATCTTTCTCCTCCCATACATAGGACTCTTCAAGATATACTCAGAAGTGAAACTCCTTCTTTACGTAGAACTCCTTTTTCAACTCAACTTGCTTTCCCTTATCATCAAGTGTTTGAATCAAATTCAACTTGTTTTATTCCCCATATGATTAAGTAAGTTGAAGTTTCTAGTTGCATTGAATTAATTCATATCAACTTATTTCATTTATATTGTCATTCATCAAAACTTTAAGGTTCCAACAAATTTCCCCTTTTTAATGATGACAAACCTCGTGTCTTTATGCATCCAAATATCTTTACCTGTAGGCACTAAAATATAAAACACTAGAATGAAACAAGTTAGTCAATAGGTTATAAACATTACACAACCCTCTTATCTTTCCCCTTTTGGCATCATCGAAAAACCATTTCAATGCAATAATATACTAGCCAAAGTGATTTGTTATGCTATTCATGGACACTAGGGCTATTACCAAAATAATCAGACAAAGACTTTAGCCAACCTAGTAATGTATTAAAGAGAGCAAAAATATCAGTCAATTTAGCAAAGATAACCATTCCATTTAACTGACAGGGCATGTTCCACATTAAACCTAAGCTAGTACTGAACAAAGCAAAACAATTGAGCATTAAAAAAATACGATATAAAAGTGGGACATGGCTAAGGATACAAATAGTGAGGAGTTGATGAGGAAGGTAGAACAGGTGATATCAACTGTGTCAATTGATGAATTAATTCAGCATTTTCATCCCTCTATCAATCAAGGTCAAGCTTCAAAGTTATGATCCTAGCCTTAAAGACCTCTTATTCCAATTCATGACTGTCTTATGCAACTTCTAGTTTAGAATTTTTTCTTTTCAAATGAGGCTTAGCCCTCCTTATTGAAACAGGTAGAGCAACATGATTCATCTATTCAAGAACATCTATTTTTTTTATTTTTTTTATAAGTCAAACCTGATTTAGGACTGAGAAGCCCAAAAAAAATTACCAATTAGGAACTAAAAGGGAAAGCATGTCCCTTTTTATTCTTCAAAAACATATGTTGCATGTGATTGATGATCAAGCTTAGCAAATCCATGGTACACAACTGATATGTTGGTTGAGAAAGAAGAAGGAATTTCTGATATAGGATTAACACACTTGTGCACACCCATTTGGAGAGAATCAAAGAAAGTTCGGTCACTAATTTATTAGCTTTATTAGATAATGAACAGGTGTGCTCAACTGTTTCAACTTAGACAGCCTATTCTTATGTCAGTGTAGAACATACCTGATAAGAAGAACTTTGTGGTCATAATTGCTTGCTTATACCTATTTTTCTGCACAATCTAATACCAAATTAGGTTAGAAAAGTCAAAAATCTAGAATTGGAATACACCACTAAATGTGCAAAACTGAATAGAGTAACTTTTTAGCTAATAAGATTAAAAAGAAAAATGATTATTCTAGTCAATCATTGAGGAGAGTTCATGTAATTTTAATCATCCCCAAGTCTAACCTATTCCTTTCAAAATTCTCTCTACTTAGTTCCTTTGGTGCTTCTCCAGTTAATTAAGTAACCCACATAGTCAACATTTTTGTAGCCCCCAAGAGTGAAATTGTTTTCCTTTGGATATCATAGTCTCAAGCCATTGATTCCCATGAGTTATCTCAAGATTCTTTTGACAGCACCAATTTTTATGAACTACTAACAAAATTACCAGCAACGTTTATTGGTTTTATTGATGCATCCATTTCTTTATTTGTTGTTCCCCCTGTCAATATGCCCTCACTCTGTACAACAGTTGAACCAGGTAGTACAATATTTTCCTGTGCATGTTCATCAGTTTCACAGTCATCCTCTTTTCTCATTTTTTTTTTAAAAATCTCCCTTGCTTCCCCCTTACATAAGCACTACAAATCTCGCCATCTTTCAAATAATTCATTCCCTCTTTAAATGTGGTGAGTGAAAGAAACTTTATTTTTTTCTAGTCTTATGCCTTGAGCAAGCTTTATTTATGCACAAATTTTTTCTTTCCTCCTTTCACTCTCACCTGCAAAACAAATTAGGGGTTAACTTTAGGCACCCAGACAAGTTTGGGTCCTTTCTTATGAGTAAATAGATAAATCAGATTTCTTCTAGCCCATGCAGGCAACAGGTTACGTAACCCGTTTCTCTGATAAGTTTTAGTTATACTTTTCTTGATTTGAGATAGTTTATTTGCCAGATTTAGTCTGCTGGATCTACTTTTGGCAGCAAATGGACATTCAGTGGTTGGATGTCCAAGGTTTCCATAGATATAACACAAGTCTTAATAAAAATCAAGACTTTTGTCAAAACCCAACCCATCTTTTTCACTGTGATATCTTTCACTCAACTTATCAATAATTCTTGAGGAATCTTTCCACCTGTTTGCTCATTCAAGGTCAATTTTAAGTTTAGAGACTTCTTGACTCAGTTTATTCACCATTTCTGTTGCATTATTGCACTCTTCTTTGTACTTGACCAATTCAAGTTCAACTTTTTCTTATTCTTTACTCTTGGTGTTTTTTCCTTTTTCAGAGAGTGTCAATTTTACAGCTTCAGACTTAAGATCATTATTTAAAGAATCAAGTTGCTTAATCGGTTTCTTGAGAGAGCAGTTTTCCTGTTCAACAGTGGTTTTGCAAGCTTCTAAATCAATAAAATCAAATTTGATTCTTACAAGACTGTTGAATAGCTCATCCCTATCAGAAGTTGATTCTTGGAAGTCATCAATTAGTGTACTCATCAAGAAAATAAGTTTTGTTTTAGAAAACAAATGCAACTTTTCTTTAAGTTCAAGTATACTTACCTCAGAAGCATCAGCTTCTTCCTCCAAGTCTGAATCTCTAAGAGCCATGAGTGCTGCTTCATCAACTTCATCATTATCTAAGTCAAATCCCCAAGCTACTACCATTTTAGTTCCATCAATTTCCATTTCATAAGTTCTTAAATTTCCCACTAATTCATCCAGGGTCATGCCTGCAAGATCCTTATTTGCTTCCCTGATTGTAGTCACCTCAACATTCCACTTTGATTTCGGTAATACCCTCGGTACATTCTCGACTGTTCTTTTTTAGATATAACTTTTCCTAAGGAGGTCAGCTCATTTGTTAAAGCAGTAAGCCTTGTCATCATCTCATGCAAGGTTTTATTCCCCTTCATCTTAAATGCCTCATACTCAGTGAAGAGAAGAGAAATTCTGAATTTTCTTACCTGAGATGTGCCTTCATGAGCATTTACTAGAGCATCCCAAATTTTCTTAGCAGTGGTGCATGTTGATACCCTGTTGTATTCAGCAGGTCCTAATCCACAGACCAAAATATTTTTGGCCTTAGCATTTTTCTTTAATGCCAATAAGTCATCAGGAGTGAATTCACTTCTTACTTTCTTGACCTGTTTTCTATCTTCTAACTTTATTAGAATAGTAGGACCATCAGTGATCCTATCCCATAACTCGTAGTATTCGCCTTGAATAAATGTTTCCATCCTAGATTTCCACTAAATGAAGTGAGAACCATCAAAAAGTGGAGGTCTAATAGTGGATTGACCTTCATTGTGACCAGTAGGTGGTGCAAAATTCATCATATTGATCTTTGTCTTAGGTGTTAGCCCTTTTTAAGACAACCTCTCTCTGATACCACTTGTTAAGAATTCGTGCCCTACTGATTATGTTATGTTTGCCTAACTGTTGCCTATTGATGGAATGGATTGCCTGACGTGTTCCATGGAAGCAGAAAAACAGAAAGTAAAGAACACAGTGGATTTTTACATGGAAAACACCTGACTCAAAAGGTGTAAAAAACTACGACCTGAACCTCTACAGGATTTAACCCCAACTTCAGTAAATAACTCTGAGTTTTAACAACGACTGATTACAAAACTCTTGTAACCAACAAATAGGAATTATAAACTCTAATCCCTATAACTCAATAACTGCGAATTATAAACTCACACACCTCCCAAGGTATGCGTTCCCAAAGTCTCTGAATTTTCCTAACTCGAAGACTAGCTCCTAGTTCAATTTATAACACACTGAAACTAATATTACATCAATAGTTCAAACACAATGAACAACTTTAAAAATCAATGCTAAAACTCTTAGCGGGATTCTGTACTGAGGACCAGGTTCTTTAACGTATTTCTTCAATGATTGAGTAGCACTTCATAAAGTCAATCTGTCGATTGTGCTTTTCTACTTTTTAAGTGCGTGAATTATTCTGACTGTTGTATATTCTATTTAAGCACAGCTCCCCAAAGAGTCATTCTTTATTTCAAAATCCTCCTCTAATCAAAATTCTCATTGCATAGAGTTTCACTTCAAGTGAGGCTCCTTCTTCAATTCCAACTCTTGTCTCCTTGGTGTTGTAGTCAAATTTCAATTCTTTAAATCAGCACATATTAATTTATCAGAATCTTTCTCCTCCCACACATAGGACTCTTCAAGATATACTCAGAAGTGAAACTCCTTCTTTACGTAGGACTCCTTTTTCAACTCAACTTGTTTTCCCTTATCATCAAGTGTTTGAATCAAATTCAACTTGTTCTATTCCCCATGTGATTAGTAAGTTGAAGTTTCCAGTTTCATTGAATTAACTCATATCAACTTGTTTCATTCATATTGTCATTCATCAAAACTTCAAGGTTCCAACATATTTAAAGATTAAAATTTGATACGTAGGAGACATATCCTTTTGAATAGTTGACCGAGTTGTTAGAATCTTTTAACGCTTTGATGTAGAATAATGACTTTATCTTTAGAATAAAAGTTAGTTTTAACTAATTAGTAGTATTGATTTTATAGGTTTTTGACGGTAGATGAATTAGTTGCCGTTAAACTTGACAATCGGCTACATTTATTTTAGATATAGTAAATTAATTTTGTTTCAAATGAAGATGGTAGCTACGCCAATTTGATCTAGCGAGGCATTCTTAGGATTTTTAATGGAAAACATATTTTTGTAATATGTATTTCTTGATAAAAACAAAATCTCAAGTCGCTAATAGATTTAAACAATTATATATCCTCAAAGCTATTTTTCAATAATCTATTTTGTATGGTGTGGCTAATTTTGTGCTTACATTTATTTTATAAAATTGATAAATGAAGGGCAAAGGATTTTTTTTTTTTTTTTAGAATTAAAATGTGCAACTTTTATAACATGGCTAATCTTTTGTTAGTTAGAAACCTTTGTAAATCTTTTCAACAAAATGATTTAAAATGACTTCCTTTTAACATCAATGAAGCTTGCGTCATTTTAAGGACTATAAAAGCTATCTTTACTTATTTTTTGCAAATGAGTGGATTTTTAATAATTTATATCTTTGTCTTATAAATGATTAACATAGATTATTTTAAAATAAAATATATAATGCCTCACTTATATCTTTCTTAATTTAATATCGATTTCTTTATCTAACCTAATGTTGATCGGTTAATCGTAGTTAGCGGATCTTTTAGGATGCCTAATCCCTTCCCTTTAGAATAATTAAAACTCTTACTTAGAATTGCTAATTAAGTAGAATCTTAAATGAAGTCTTAATATATTTTAATCACTTAGCTTACGATAGATGTCCTAATTCACCGTAGAATTAATGATGACTTTCTTTTATTTAATCAGAGGTTTTAAATATGTTGTACCTCAGTTTAACCCATGTTAAAATAAGGTATAACAGCCCTGATACAACCATTATAGGCTAAGGGAATGGGAGACACCATGAAAGCATAACAAGATCACGAGTACAATAATTTTCTTATTGAAGAGGACTAGGCTTCACATCCCGAAGGACAACTATTCATAATCTCGACTTCTCAACTTGAAGGATGGCATACCAAGTCAATTAAATAGTTAATAGGATTATAAAATTACAAGCAAAAGTTGGAGGGATAGTTGAGTGCCTAGCTTTTGAGTATTGATTACATCAAAGACATATTTCAGCTAGATCTACACTCCTACTCATTTTTCAGAGAATGAAATAAATGACTCACAAACCTAACTAAATACTATGACTTAGTTTATATCCAGCTAAGGTGTATTTTTTTTATTAAAATTGGGCAAGTGGCCCATTTATTGATAAACCAAGAAAGAATCCAACAATATTTACAAAGCCATGCCCAAAAGTGGCCTTGCCCAAGCCCGATACTAATAATATCAAACAACTCAGCTATCAGTCACATTAGAATAGGAAAGGAGAAAACTCTAGAACTTCCTCCCAAATTTAGTTATTGACTTGTCTTCTCCGGCTTTGTGAGCTATTTCCATGGTGAGATTAAGCTGGTTAAGATGCTCAGCAGACATTCGTCTCCATCTCGCGTCAGATAAGTATCCAACCGTTTTCCTTACTTTTTTCATTCTCTTGGCTAGTGGATTAAGCTTCCAATGAAGCTAATACTACCACATGAGCTAATAAGAGTGAATTAATGTCTAAAGGTCCCTGATAAATCTTATGTTTATGTAATAGGATTCACCTTCAAATCATCCATCTAAGGTGTCGACTTTGTGGCTGTATTATTTCTTCATAACTCAGCCCCATAGAGAAGAGTCATAGTTGTGAAAAGATGAAGTTAAAGGATGAAGTTAGGTACCTTTTAAGTGTTACAAAAAGAGTAACAGAAGAGATTTTTCTTTCTTTTTTTTCGAGCTGACACTAATCAACAACTGATGATGGATGTTTTAATGGAAGCTCCGAAGAACTGAATCAACAAGAGGAGGTGTTGTTTGTGAAATTCAAGAAGGGGGTAAATTAAAAAAAAATTCTGAGTCAGACTGATCAGCCTTGACAGTCAACTCACTGGTTAGTATACTAAATAAAGTAGAATTAAAAATGAAGCATAAATAAGCAAGTAAGTAAAAACACATAAATTTATCCTGGTTCAAATCATAGGTGTGATGCCTACTCCAGTCCTCTTGGGTTGCAAGGGATTCCTTTAGATCTTTCAATGTGAGTATGAAATTACAGAAGGGGTGTGCGATTTTTGAATCTTATTTTGTTATTTAGATCTTGTGACGCAGCCTCAACTGATATAACTTAGTTGACTCGATCTTTCTCGTTTTTGTAACTATTATAAATTGAAAAATTAAAAAGCTTTATGAAGACTAAAGATTGAGATACACTAAAAGTTTCCTATGAAGTTGCGTGAGTACTCTTCGATCTTCCATCATCTTTATATAATCTTCATCTTCAGCAGCTTCTTTGCTCTAAAAGGAGAGCCCAAGGTATTTCTTCTCAATCAAAGATTTGATTGGATTCCTTGATTGAGGGCACATACCGATAGCACATCCATATCAGATATGTCCGTATATTGAGGTATGTTATTTCTTTGGTGAACCGCAGATTCACATCTCTATATGTTCATATCAGATATGTCTATATAATTGATACGATCTTTTTCCTTATTTGAAAGCCCTGACACCCTGCTGTGATGCTGATATATTTTCCATGACTTGCTCCTTCTATATATATCTTTCTGGTTTCATATCCTTAGGGATCTTTTTCAGGCTTTGATTTGATTCCTTCCATATGTGATCTTTTACATGCTTTGATTTGATTTCTTTCATATGGAGCTATGATTTTCACGGATTGCATTCGACCTTGAGATCTTCCTGCATGTTTATTTTGTTAGTTTATCATTATTAAAACATTAAGCTATTTTTAGGAGGCTAACCGTTTGGAGCTTAATCTTTCCAGATTCCTTCATGTCTACTTCTCAGATTCCTTTCATTTTTCTGTCGGAACTTGTTTGTTCCATTTTGTTTCTTTTGTTTGTTTATTGAGCCTGACCCATTTTAGTTGGGCCATTGTGTCCGTACTTATTTTTGTTGTTGCTAATAAATGGCCTTGTGCCAAGTTTAAACCAATTAAAAAAAGACAGAAGGATCATAGAAGTAAAATATTTTGCTACAACAACGGGCTGGCTTCCCTAGCCAAGCTACTCAAGTTGGGAAAAGTTTTACATTACTAACAGATTTACATGTTATGAACTCAGAAAATCATTATAATTGTAATAAGCTAATTTGCTAGTATTTTCTTACCCTATTACTCCACGAAGGACCAGCCTATCTATCCATTCTACAGAGAAGAACAAGAGAGAACTTTAGAAAGCAGGCATTTTATTGATACAATAATATGCATGATGATTGAAAGCTTGAACTTTTTTCCTTATAATTGACTAATAGCAGATGCGAATTCAGGATTTAAGGTTTGTGGACAAAAATAAAATCAAATAGTAACTAGAAGGATTTGAACTCACAACCTAGAGGTCAATAAAACTTTTACAAGTCCCCTACTCCACTAAGCCAACAATACACTTTGTTTATGGGTTCCCAACTTATAATTCTTATATATTTACTAGATTTCTTTATATAAATACTTGATCCGCATGAAAGTTACTGGGTTCCCGGGAACCCCCACCTGGGATCCTAGATCCGCCCCTGACTAATAGTTTAAAAGGGGATACATTCATCCCTCCGCTCTATTTTACTCCCTCTATCCATTTTTACTTGTCCAATATATCAAAGGTAGATGTCCAATAATATTTGTTCAATTTTAAAATATATTGAATAATTTATCTAATTGTACCCGTTTTACTTCTGCTATTAGATATTATTCATTACCCAATGTATTCTTCAAAATATCAAGTTTATTATATTCATAGGATGGCATACTAAAATTATTCTATTATTTATCATTTCTTAAGATGCGTGATAAATTAATGGTAGATCATAAAAATATACACCTACAGAGAGAGTATTTTTTTCTCCACGAGTCACAAATAATGGAGTTTTGACTTTTCTTCTGTAAGAACCCACAAAACGGTTTGATTAATTAAAAAATGTGCAGTAGGACGAACACCATTATCTGCAGTAAATGAGTATTAAGTTTACTATCGTAAACTAGTATACTTAATACTATGGTAAACTAGCATTCAAACCCATTTTTAATGGATCATATTAAAAAATGTGCAGTAGGGCGAACACCATTAGTGGTGCCAACCACACCGAATACCACCTCTAGGTTCTCTCCTGGTTATTAATGGATCATATTTTCACTTTCAAGAACTCTTTTACACTTCCCTTAATTAATTATGTACTGTGTAATCAAATTATCTTTCAACAAATATACATGTCAGAGTTGAAGTGAAACCGCTTCCACGAATAATCGAGATGTCAAAGCTACACGGAACCATAATATTAAGCATGAAAGTTAGGTCGATCATAGCTTAGTAATAGAGTGGTTATCGTATATTATCGAGAGATTGATCTTCACGTTTAACTACACATTGATCTTGAAATAAATAATATTTAATAAAGAGTGTTTTATCCTCCTTAGTAAACCTACTCGGCGCAATGCAGTTGAACAGTGATGTTGAATACCGGATGATTAAAAAGAGAAGGATTAATCATATTGATTCTATACATTGCTTTTTACAAATAAAAAGTACTCCATTCATCTCATTTTATGTAGCATTGTTAGACTTAGCATGATATATAAGAAAAAAATAGAATATTTTTAATATTTATGATCTGAAATAATTATTAGATGTGTGATTGAAAAAAAAAAAAAGGAACGTCACATAAAATAGAATGAATGAGCAATTATATATTTTGCCTAAGTTAGTGTATTTAATAATTGTGAAATTGACTTGTTAAAATAGTAGCATAGGAGAATATAAGCGAATTTTGAAGCACCTTTACGTGCATTGCATCCAAAGTGCGTTTAGACAAAACTTCATTACTCCCTCCGTCTCATTTTACCTGTTTCAAATTGAAATGACATAATTATTAAGAAAAATAATAAATAACATGGCTAGTTTATCATAGTATTTCTATCAAATAATGTTTACATTTTAATTTACAGAAAAAGTAATTAATGTAAATAGTAAAACATGAAAAAAAAAATTATCTTATCTTGATAACTAAAAATTGTATAATTGAATGAATTTGTTGAGCTAATGACTAATAAGTGGGTTGAAGCCTCTTAATACAAAAATGAACTTAATTTGATTATTGAGCCTAAATATGGTGAGAATGTGGTGTAATATTGCTTATGAAATATGAATGGTTATGTGGGTCTTGATGACCATAATTTAATTAATGTTTAGTTGAAACAAGGCACCTAGTTTATTGAAATGATTAGTGGTAAAATAGTTTTGTGAAAGTCAAATGAGTTTCTATGGAATTGGTCTAGCGAACATGAATGGGTCATAATAAGGACTAAATGAATGTGAATAATTGTAGATGGTTGCTAAAGGCCTTGTTGGCCATGTATTGAGTTATAATAACTATGAATGATTGTAAATGGTTTATCGGAACCTTATTAATCATATAATGGATTAACTTATGGCTTTAAAGGGGTGATGGCCCTATAAGTATGAATGGTTGATAATTGACATTGTGTTAATGTTGTTAGCCATGTAGTTAATTGAATTATGACCATGTTGGTTTGTTGGACAAGAAAAGAGGTTCAATTCCCTAAGTTTGAACTTAAAATTGTGTATGGAACTAAGGTGTGGAATATAAATATTAATGAATAATGAATGAGTTAGTAGGGTGTCTTGAGGGCCGCCGATTGAATTGAATGATGATTTGAATTGAGGCATTGGCCTAATAAAGTGTTTAATCAATGAATATTTCATGAAGACCTTATGGTATCATGTGGTTCCTTATGACCATAAATTAAATTGTATGATGACATGAGTTAAGGCGTCGGCCAATTGAAATGGTTGAGCAATGAAGGCTCCCATGAGGACCATGTGGTCATGTATAGCGTTGAGTTGGCTAAATGAGCTAAAGTCCTTAAATGTGAAATGAATTTTATGGATTTCAATGTATGAACTAATGGATCAACGGTTCAAATATCGACTAATAATGTTGATGAGATGACTAGTGGTTTGAGTTCCTAGTTCGATGAGATGGCTTGTGGTTTGAGTCCCTCGCCCAATGAAATGACTAGTGGTTTGAGTCCCTAGTATATTGAGTTGAATAGTGGTTAGAGTCCCTAGTCCAAGGAAATAACTAGAGGTTCGAGTCCCTAGTCCATTGAGATGGCTTATGGTTTGAGTCCCTTGCCTAATGAATTGATTGAATTAGTTAAATCGATTAATTGATTGACTTGGTTAAATTGGTTGGATTGGTTGATTTGTTTTGGGGTTCGAATCCCCATTGACTAAGGTAATGAAGAAGTTTAAGGTTATAAAATTGGTAATGTGAAAGATTGAAAGTTCTTCACTCCATGACTCATGAATGTATGATTTGAGAATGCATGTTATAATTTGTTCCATGGTTTGGCATGATGTGTAAATATATGTGCATGTATCTTCATACATGCTTATACTTGTGAAAATATGATTGTGTATAATGATTTGACTTGGATTGAACAAATGGGATATTTTATCCTTATACTTGGGTTACATGCTAGCGCTCCAACCGCTAACCGTATCCGTATGTTAAGTTCCCACGCCACGTAGGGGCCGAAGCATCTTCTTCTTCTTCTACACAGTG
This sequence comes from Capsicum baccatum var. pendulum, assembly GCA_030864225.1. Classification (NCBI taxonomy): domain Eukaryota; kingdom Viridiplantae; phylum Streptophyta; class Magnoliopsida; order Solanales; family Solanaceae; genus Capsicum; species Capsicum baccatum. Next base: position 169,797,195 of record CM061560.1, read on the forward strand.
ATTGAGCGTTCGAGCGGTTTGGGCATTGACCTTGAAGTGGTTAGCTCCCATACTCTAGAAGACCTACCTTTCCTAGTCACGTTATCCTATTTCTTAGACTTGTATAAATTTAGTACTTGGCTATTATTGGGGGCATGTCCCGACATATTATTGACTTTGGTTTGGTAGAGGCTTTTATTGATGACTGTGGAGTTGGGTGTATTGTCTAGATTGTTGATATTAATGAAATGTTAGATATTTTTTAAGTATTAATTATTGGCCTTATATTTCTGCTATCTTATTATAAGGTTGGGATTCATCTGACCCTTGTGGTTGTTGTGATGATGGTTAGGGTGGGTTATTGGGGCGACCTCCAGTTCATGTGGGCTTAAGGTGCCCATAAAATATGACCTGGTTTTAGGTTGTGTCAGATGATGTGGGATTTAGGGAATTGGGGTTTTCACCCACAATTTCCATTTAGCATTCAAGTATTAGTGAAACCCAACATCATCAACCAAGAATTGAATTTAACAATCGAAACCCATACACATTTGCACCATATTCAAGCATATTCTCAAGTTAAATGTTTAGCTACTCATGAATGTAGGGAAAAGAGAATTACCTAATTTGACATTCATTTCCACCATTGAAAATAGAGCAAGAGTAATTCAAAAATTCCAAACTCAAATTGCAAATAAAAAAATCTTTTTGGAAGATTTAACAACAATTTTATCTTATCATTAATTGGAAATTTTATCTCTATGAGAGCTTCAAAATGGTTTGGAAGAATATCCCAAAAGCGAAAGGGTTTTTCCCTTTTAAAGATTGGAACCAACTGTATGAAATGACCAATATGCTCTTGGGAGAATCCTACATCATTGCAATCGCCATTAGTTGATCACGATCACGACGCCGTGATCGCATTAAACTATTGCAATCGCCATGCTTTGACCAGGACTTGACTGGTCGTGATCGCGGCCCTTAGACCGTGATCGTGATAACTAGGGTCGATCCCAGCTCCAGATTTTCTAGCTTTTGCACTAACTTTGACCTCTTTGTTCCCTTTTCAGCTTACTTTACTTGTTTTCTTCCTATTACCTGTAAGCCTGCAAACCATGGGAATTAGTGCATTCAAATGGCAATTTTGCCTCATTTATTCAATTTAATCATATTAATTTGCACGAATTTGGATGTCGTTGAGTGGTAAATTTACCACTCATCAACACCCCCAACTTAAACCTTTGCTTGTTTTCAAACAATACTACCTCTTATTCAATGAGGTTATGCGATTATAAGCCCATTCATATGACCAAATGATCACAATGATTTCAAACTTGGTTAGCATCAGCAAGTAGTTCACAAACATGGTTAAAGCTTGTCTTACAACTCCCCTCAAACTAAATCACACTTTTAAGTATACAAAATACTTTAAATAATAACTAAGCAACAATCATTAAATCACTAAAAGTGAATCTCCATCGAGAGCAACTCAACTACACTTCTTTGCCGCATTCTTGGAAGATGACAATTTTACCCACCTCAATTTGTCTACATGTCTCCTCACACAAAGGATATCCCATACATCAAATTATCTATTGTGTAACAAGGTATTTGAGTGGAAACAGTCACTCTCGCAAAGAATCTCTCAATGCAAGTGAGTACCATACCATATGTTTGCCCTTATTTTCAATCTCCACTACTATGAATATACTTGATTAGAGATCTCGAAGGACTTTTTAAAGCTTGTAATGTAGGCTCAGGGAAAGGGTATGGTATCATTTGGAATAAAGTGACTACACCCTCCGTGAACATCTACATCACACTATTCAATCAAACTTTGGACCATGGGTCACTTCATTTATTTTTATTTCACACATATGCCTACTTTCACTACCTAGATTCACCTATTTCTTTTGAAAGCATTTTCTTCTCATTTATATCTTTAGTGCAATCTAGGCTTTTTCTTCTTTTGATGATTCCATTCTTTTTCACTTCTTCACTTGCGCTCTTTGCTTAGATTTTCGGCATTCACTTACAATACCATGGCCCAAGGTCACCTCTTCCAAGACTTACCATCCCCAACTTAGGCTTTTGGCCTCAAGTTGTATTTTCAGGTTCAAAGAGGGAGAGATAAAATTAGAATGGTTCAAGGCTTCGAATGTGGTTGCCAAAGAAAGGCTTAAAGGCTCAAAATGGGTGACTACGGGTACTATTCTATGTACGACTAGACTATTTAGGCTAAAGTGGGTTCCTATGTTCACAAAGAAGGCCAAAGATCATTTCACCAACCAAGCATAATCACGATTAGCCTTGAGAGACTAACGGGGCAAGTTTTAGATAATACAAGTAAGCATAAGAGTTAAACAACTATGCTCACCACACATGACATGTAAACTTTTCAAGGAGGCTCAATTGTATATCCTACTAGAGATAAACAGAGGTATTTTCCATGTATTGGAAACTAAGGACTTTGGAGTCACAAAAAGAGGTAAAGCAGCATTGTTACAAAATTATTTACATCCATGCCCTTGATAAAAAATATTTGATGGATGGAGGTGGTTTCTTCGCATTTATACCACACAAAGTTTTCTATTGATGGCACCAAACTAAGACGTCATCACACATTTTGACTCTAATGAGGGCAAATAATCTGGCTACTCAGACTTCACTATCGGTATAAGGGCGATCCCAAAACTCCAATGCTACGGGTACTTAGACTTTTCCTACATCTATGGATCAAAACCCAATCACGATGATTTTCCCTTAAGAATGTCATCACTTAATCCATCATCGGAAAGGCTCATCCAAAATTAATCAAAAGGAATACAAAAATCACTATGCTTGGGGTGAGACTTTAGATTACGATGCCCAAACACAAATGTAACCAACACCCAACTTAATAAAGTGCCCTCACTATAGCATATAAAAGAATTAGAAGGGGTTAGAATTAGCTCCTTTAAGATGCAACACAAATTTTCTAGATTATCCTAATCACGATAGGATGTACCGCAATCATAGTCATGGTAACTGAGACTGATTTTTCCCCTGTTTTGCTCTATTTTTTTTGCATAGCTGCCAACTTTCCAACTCTATTTCTCCCCTGTTTTTTGGTCTTCAAACTAGTTTCAAAACTCCTATAAACATCAAAAATACAATAAGTGTGTAACTAATAGGTTGTCCCCCATCAAGTACCTGATTTAACATCGCAAAACGACGCTCCTTTATCAATATTAAGGATCTTTAAAAAATGCACCACTCCACCTTGACCACCCTAGGGCATCCTACATTTTAGTGTTTCAGCCTTTGCTCATTTACCACAAATCTTTTTTTCTCGTGGTCCTCTAATTCGATAGCACCACTAGGGTAAATACTCGAAATCACAAAGGGGCAACCACTTAGAATAAAGCTTACCCACACAAAGAGTCAAGCGAGAGTTGTAAATAAGTACACTATCTCCTACATGAAATTCTCGCTGTGGGATCTTAGCATCATGCCATTTCTTCATTTTCTCTTTATATAAAGCAGAACTTTCATAGACCTTGAGTTGGAAATCCTCCAAGTCATGAAGTTTAGTGATCCTTGACTTGGAAGCCTCTTCCCAATTCATATTTAACTTCTTCAATACCTATAACGCTTTATGCACAAGCTCGATGGGTAAGTGACATTCCTTCGCGAAAACCAATTGGTAAGGGGACTTACCAATTGTGGTTTTGTAGGCCGTCCTATACGTCCAAAGTGCCTCATCAAGCTGCCTTGCCTAATTAGTTCGGCCAATATTTATGGTCTTCTAAAGTATAGCTTTGTTTCTCAATTGGACACTTCGACTTGACCACTTGTTTGGGGGTGATCTAGAGTATCATCCTTATGCTTCACACCATATTTTTCAAGGAGATCTCCAAAAAACCGATTGCAAAAATGTGAGCCTTCGTCACTAATAATAGCACGCAGAATTCCAAATCTTGTAAAGATGTATTTATTCAAGAAGAAAGTGACTCTTTTGATCTTATTGTTCGAAAGGGCCATGGCTTCTACCCAATTGGAGACATAATCAACCGCCACCAATATATATTTGTTACTAAAGGAGCTTAGAAAGGACCTGTAAAATCAATTCCCCACACGTCGAAAAGTTCAACTTCAAGATTGGGTCTAAGTGCCATTTCATGTCTTCTCAAGATATCACCTTGCATTTGACAATGATAACATACTTTGACCCACATAATGGAATCTCTATGAATGGTGGTCTAATAATAACCACATTGAAGAACTTTGGTAGCGGTTTGAATCCCCCATGGTGACCACCGAAGGGGAGGATGTCATACTTTAAGGATGTCTTTCATTTCCACTTCCATAACACAATGCGGGATCATACCATCTACTTATTCTTGAAATAGAAAGGTTTCATAACAAAAATATTTCTTTACGTTAAACAAGAACTGCTTCCTTTGATGATAGCTAAAATCCTTAAAGAGTACTCCACTCACCACCTAATTAGCATAGTGGGTAAACCATAGTGTTATATTCCTCGATATTGACATAAATAGTTCATCCAGAAATTCATCATCAATATTAATATCCCCATGCTTTTCATGATAATTTTCAAGCCGCAAAATGTGGTCGTTCACTTGGTTTTCGCAACCCTTTCGGTCCTTTACCTCAAAATCAAACTCTTGCAAAAGCAAGATCCATCTAATCAAGTGTGGTTTGGATTCTTTCTTTTCCATGAGGTATTTAAGGGTGGCATAATCCATGTGCACCACCGATTTGGTGCCCAACAAATAGGCACAAAAATTCTAGAAAGCATATACCACCACCAATAATTCTTGCTCCATAACTATGTAGTTACGTTGAGCATCATTCAAGGTACTGCTCGCATTATAGATCGGATAAAATAACTTTTCTTTGTTTTAACCCAACACCGCCCCAAATGCAATTCTACTTGCAACACACATCACTTCAAATGGAGACAACTAATTTGAGGCCATAATAATGGAATCCGATATAAGTAACTCCTTGAGACAATTAAAGGACTTCACGTATTCATCATCAAAATTGAATTTTGCCTTTTTTCAAGGAGTTTGCACATTAGATGAGCTATTTGGAGAAATCCATAATAAATCACCGATAGAACCTGGCATGCCCAAGAAAACTTTGAACACCCTTAAGGAAGTGAGATGGGGTAACTTGGAAATTACTTCTACCTTAGCTTTATTAACTTGTATACCCTTCCCCAAAATCTTGTGGCCCAAAATAATACCCTCCTTGACCATAAAATGACATTTTCTCCTAATTGAGGACAAGTTTGGTTTCCACACATCTCTCAAGTACTTTTCTTATATGCTCAAGGCATGTCTCAAATGAGTTTCCCACCACTGAGAATCGTCCATGAAGACTTCCATCAAATCATCAACCATATACTCAAAAATTGATAACAAACACATTTGAAATATTATCGGTGAATTGCACAAACCAAAGGGCATCCGCTTGAATGCGGATGTGCAATAGGGATAAGTGAATATTTTTATCTATTGGTCTTTCGAGGTAATATAAATTTTATTCTATCCTGAATAACCATCTAGAAATCAATACCACCCCCGCTCGGCCAACCTATCTAGCATTTGGCCTTTAAAGGGCATGAGGAAGTGGTCCTTTTTGATCCAAGATTTCAATTTGCGAGTCCATGCATACCTTCTTCCCCGTTACCCATCAAACGGGAACAATATTTTTATTTTCATTCTTAACTACCGTATGACACCTTTTTTGGAACACATTGCATCGGGCTTACCCACGTGCTATTAGATACTGGATAAATGACTCCCGCGTCAAACCATTTTATAATTTGTTTCTTCACCACCTCTTGCATGGGTTGATTTATCCTCTTTTGATGTTCCATACTTGGTACATGATATAGTAATAACTTGATCATGTGGGAACAAATGCTGGGAGCTATGCCTATGATATTTGCAATTGTCCATCAGATCACTGGAATGAACTTTTTCACTACTAATTTCAAAGCCTCCACTTTATAAGGCTCGATATCCCTTGCAATAATGATAGGAAAAGTTTCACCATCACCCAAAAATACATATTAAAGGTAGGGAAGCAACGACTTCAACTTAATTTAAGGTGGCTCAAGGATGGATGGCTTTGCAGGCAGACTCTAACTGTTTTTCAGATCAAGGTCCAACTTTACCAGGTTCATGGTATAAGATCCAAATCCTGTTAAGATGCAATCGCTTCATTGAATACTTTAGCTTCATCACTTTCACAATTCCATAAGACTCCCACTAATGGGTCATTCACCAAACTCACATCGGCATAATTCGATACCTCATCATCTATCGCACTGATTACCGAAATTACTTGCAAGTCCATTTGTTTTTTTAGGGACTTACATACATTGAAAGAAACCTTTTCATTTTTTAGGAGGAATTTCATATCGCCACACTCCAAATCCACCAATTCTCTCTTGGTGGCTAAAAAGGCCTTCCAAGAAAAATAGGGATTTTATAGTCTAATTCACAATCAAGGATCACAAAGTCAGCCGAGAAGATGAACCGATCGACTTTAACTAGCATATCATGAAGTATCTCAATAGGTTTCTTGATAGTCCGATCGGCCATTTGTAATATCATAGTGGTAGGTTGTAGTTTCCCCAACCTTAGCATGTGAAATATGGCATATAGCACTAAATTTAAACATTCCATGAGGTCACACAAGGCCTTTACAAGCTTGAACATCTAATGGTGCACGAGATTGTGAAAGCTTTGGGGTCTTTCTTCTTTCCACCATCGTGTTTGATATAATTGCACTACAATAATGAGTCACTTCTATTATTTCATCATCCACAAGCCAATTTTTAGAGACTAATTCCTTTATAAACTTAGAATACCTCGGTTTTTTTCGCAAGGCCCCTATTAAATGAATGTTGATGAAGAGGTTGCTAAATTTATCAAGAATTTTTTTGAACTTGGCATTTCCCCCTTTTTTCTTGAGCCTTTAAGGAAAAGGGGGAGGAATTGTAATTGGTGGCATGGAGACAATTTGGGGTTCTTTCACCTTTGAATTTTCAATGATAACTTCATTTGGCTTTAACTCATCATCATTCGACCTCTTTCTCTTTACATATGTTTGCTTATTATTTTCTTTTTCGCTTGGGTCATTATCAAACTCCATGACCTTGCCAAGATTTCTCCCACTTTGAGTGACAATAGAATTTATTACCATACACTCGACATCTCTTTATTTTGTCTTTTTATGAGGTATGCCGATATTTGATTCAATTTTTTCCTCTAGTTGTTTGATGGCGGTTGAATGAGACTCTACCATTTGGTGTAACTTAGAGAAGTCACTCCTTATTTACCTTACCATTATGTCGGTCCCCTCGACTCCTATTAAAATTTTGGCCAAAATATCTTCATAAATGTAATTCTCCATTTTGCATGGATACATGTCCCGGTTCTCATTGTTACGACCTTGATTCCTACCTTGCCTTTGAGAGGCAACATGAAAAGCCTCTAAATAATTTGGCAACAATCTCATCTTGTCATCAAGTATCTCACATTCTGCATCTTCACATGCCATAGTATCCCTTGCATCTATAACATTGATTTTTTCAATGGAGGATTCTATCACATGTTTAGTAAGAAGTTCAAGATGTGACATCACCTTGATCATATTTTCATCTCTTTCCTTCTCTTGTTTTCTTCAATCTTGACACACGAAGTATGAGGAGGGAACCTACACGGCCACCTCAGCATCTTTCATGTGCCAACCCCTAGCTAGGTTTGCCATTTGATCTAACACACTTGATCCAACTCTATGAAGAAATTTAATAAGGGATCCTCCAGATGCATTGTTCACTATGGATTTATTGAATTGGTCCAATTTCCTATAGAATTTTTGGAGGAGCATATTCTTCGGCACCTCATGGTTTGGACATTTCATAAGCTTATCCTTAAATCTCCCAATTGTTTCATACAAAAGCTTCCCATTGTGTTGATGAATAATTGCAATTTCATCACTCAATTGCAACATCTTTGGTAGGAAATAATGTTATAAGAAAGCATCAGTAAGATCGACCTAGGATATGATCAACCCAATGGGAAGAGACCTCAACCACAATACCGCCTTGCTTATTAGAGAGAATGGGAAGAGGTGTAACTACATGGACTCTTGTTAGATATGATAAATATCAAATGTTGAGCATATTTCCACAAAATTCCTCAAATGGAGGTTGGCATCTTCATGCGGTTGACCCCCAAACAAACCCTTCATATGAAGTAAGTGGAGCATAACACTTGTAATATAAAATACTCAGTTTTCTTTGGTAGGGGGAATACGAATGGAACTAGCATGCTCCTCATCACTAAGATAATTCATAACTTCAACATGTTCATATGATGGGTCGTGGATGATCCTTCTTGACTCATTGTTATTTGGAAGAAATAATAATCACCTAATCAAAAATAAAAAACAACAACAAAGGTGAAATACGACACCACGGGTGAACCCAAAGTTACTATAAACACCACAAAAGTGAAAACTAAGTTTCACTCCTTGGCAATGATGTATTTTGATTACGCTCACCTATATCATTATTTTGGTGTAGGACGATCATTGACAATTTAATAACCCAACTTGAGTTAGGGTCGAATCCACAAGGAGTGTAATAGTATTCGAATCCATGTATGTTGAAAGCTTCTAAGTATTTACCTACAATGTAAACATAAAGTAAGACATAAATTAAAATTGGGGGTATGGTTTGAAAGGTTGGAAAATTTAATAACAATTATGTCTTCTCACTAATTAAAAATCTTATCTTTATGAGAGATTCAAAGTGGTTTGGAAGAATGTCCCAAAAGTGATAGGGTTTTGCCGTTTTAAAGATTAGAACCAGCTGTGTGAAATGACCAATCTGCCCTTAAGAGAATCCCGCATCATCTCGATCATCATTAGTTGATCATGATCGCAATGCCCACGATCACATCAACCTATTGCAATTTCCATGCTTTGACCAGGCCTTGACTAGTTGCGATCGCAGCCCTTAGACCGCGATCGCAGTAACCGAGGTTGATCCCATCTTAGGATTTTTCATCTTTTGCACTAACTTTTCCTTGTGTTCCCTTTTCATCTTACTTCACTTGTTTTCTTCCAATTCCTTATAAAACTGTGAACTATAGGTATTAGTGCATTCAGATGGAAATTTTGCCTCATTTGTACAATGTAACCATAGTAGTGTGCACGAATTTGGATGTCAATGAGTGGTAAATTTACCACTCATCAATGATCTAGGAATATAGTTCTTTTATAGCCATCTTTCTTGCATACGGAGTATTTTTTTAATAGGCATGTCGTCTAATAGATTTCCTATTTTTGCAACAGATGGGTCATCTGTTGGAAGAACTCAATCCAATAGCAGCAAGAGTTTATCTTGATCAGGTTTTTAGTTCTTAAGATTATTGTTACCCTTCCCAGAATATTAAGAAGAAAGGTTTTGAAGATGGTTACCCTTTGATCCTCTATATTTTTGTACACTACTTCATGATAGGAACTTAAGATAAAACATTATTTGACATTGATGTGGTAAGAAGAATAAGGTGCATGTAGATGGATGGATCTGCTTTCATGTGTGGGATTCATATATTACTGATCAGGTTATCATGACAATATACATAAAGTATAATAATTTTGTGAATACAGTTAATTGATCCTTCAAACAAGATCCTACATTTTACATTTACATTTGATAGGTGCAAATTGATAAGGCTAACAGACAATGAAGATGGTGTTGATACCCTATTACGAATAATGACGGTTTTGCTCATGTATATGAATCAAGAAGGGATCAATATCTGATGGCAGTGTAGAGATTCAATAGTGATTAGACTTATTTTTATGGTGCAATGGATTTTAGAAGGCCTTCGAGGCCTCCCGGTGTAGCAAACAAGAATGGAAAACCAATAGAAATTCCCCTAGTCCAAATTTATATGGATGGGTTGCTCGGGTTATTTATTCTACAGCAAATATGTTATAGCAGAATAGCTGCGAGGTAAAGAGGAGTTGCTGAAGACTATATCATCCAAACCTTATTAAAGAAGAAACATAAGGCAGGAAGCAAGGAACTTCTTGTGAATCTGTCCAATGAAATTGACTTACAAGACGAAAAATATGAATGAGCTGCAAATATGAAAGTGTATCCAAATATGAAAATTTGTCAGTCATTGTTGAAAAGAAAATAGTAAAGTGGACTGGAGCTATACATTTTGCTAGGTAACTATGACTAGTTAGCATGATCTGAATGATCACCTCTAAAGAAAGAAACACAAGCCCAAGGAAGCAGCTTTGCGAGCACCGGGCGATGGAAAGATATACAGTCAAGAATGAAACTTGCACCAAGAACTCCTGAAGTAAAAATAAGATATTGAGCCAAGGAGGTAATTTTTAGAGTTTAACTTGTATACCAGGCCTTCTGTTTGTGGTTTTGATCTGTTGAATAGAAGTGGAAACAAAAGGGTCTGAAGTTGGGTAGAAATCCCATTCCTTTCTATTTCCACTGCAATTGGCATGACCAGAACCATAAACAAAAGGCATAGGATGCAAGTTTAACTTCTGAAGTTGAAGCCTTGGCTTGATCCCATATTTTTACTTGAGGCATTCTTTATGCAAGTTTTATTCTTTACTGCATATATTTCAATCCATCGGTGCTTGCAAAGATGCTTTCTTGGACTTGTGTTTCTTTCTTTGGAGGTGATTATTCAGACCATGCTAACTAGTCGTAGTTACCTAGCAAAGCTCGCAGCTATAGTCCATGTCATTATTTTTTTTTCAACAATGAGTGGTGGATTTATATTTTTGTAGCTTATTCAGTTTTTCATTTTTATGTCAATTTCATCGGGCAGATTCACTACACGTTCCTTGCCATCCTATGTTTCTTTTCTTTAGCATGGTCTGAGTTGAGATAGTTTTCAGTAGCTCCCCCTTCTCTCGTGGATATTCTCTCAAGCACCTTCTATTGTATAATCATCACCTCGAGCAACCAATATATATAAATTTAGACCAGGACAATAACTATATTTATTTTCATTCTTGTTTGCAGCAGTGAGAGGCTTTGAAGGCCTTTCAAAAGTCTATTGAACCCTTAAAATCAGTCTAATCACTATTAAATATCTACACTGCTACCAAAACTTGATCCCTTCTCCAAACTTGACATATAAACATTATCAAAACCATCATTAAACCATAACAGGGTATCGACACCACCTACTAGGTCCCTCAGCCTTATCAGTTTGAACCTATCAAACTTTTCTGTAAAATGTAATATCTTATTTGAATAATCAATGCCTAATTAGTAAAATACATTCACAAACTCAGTGTTCTCTATATATGTTTTCATGATAACATGATTAGTAATACATACCTCCCACATATAAAGTGGTTCCTCCGCAAGCAGCTCATTCCTTCGAATCCATCATTACTATAGACTTTTATGTTTGTCGAGCAAAAATTGATCCACTTTCACTTCTTTTTTATTTGGGAGACATCTTTTATCTACAAACAAGAGAAAAACAAAAAAAAAACATTATAATTGATGTCTGTATAATTTTTAAAAAGGTAACATAAAATTCAATAAGTATAATACATTACAATAAGAATTTCAATAATGGGTCATCTGTCAGAAGAAATTAAGATAGTCTTGCTACTGGTTTGATTTCTTCCAATGGTGCTCTATCTTTTGCAATCGATAATTCATCTATTGGAAGAGCTGATATGATTTAGTCCAACAGCTGATTCATTAGTTGCAACAGATGGGGAATCTGTTGGAAGACCTATTTTAATATCTTCCAATAGATGTTTTACCTGTTGCAACACCAATACCACCAATACAAACACCAAAAACACCAACACTAATACACCAAAAAAGGCATCAACAACAAAGAAACAAACAAAAAACAAACAAACAACACCGATATAGCCAACACAATTTTTTAAGTTCTCTCAATAGATGACCAATCTATTACAACTGATGGCCCATTTGTTGGAAAAACTTAATCCAGGTTTTGAGTTCTTAAAACAGATGACCAATCTTTTGCAAAAAATGAACCATCTATTGGAATAACTCTCAAGGTACATGACATTTTTTTATTATTTAATAAAAATAACCGTTCGTTCATTCAAGACTTAAAAGACACCTTTTCTTTAATTTTCTTAATAAATAGGATATGGGTAATGGTTAAATAAATAAAAAAAATAGATGCAAGTAACTAATGTGAAAATATAATATACACAATTTCAATTTTCATCAAAGAAAACATGAAAAATTTGATGAAACTGGCAAAGAAGAAGATGAGAAGGAAAGAATAATAGCAGAGAGTTCAGATCTAATAGTGAACCATACCTGCCATGTCAAAAGTAAGGGAATCAAAACACTAATTTCATATGAAAGAGGAGAAAATATATAGATTGAATAAGATCCAAAAGGATCCTCAGGCAAAAGAGGAGAGGAAAGAGAGAAAAAAAGAGATGATTGGGATTATCCTAAAAGGAGAGAAAGAGAAAAACGAGAGATGATTATTTTATGGTTGAAGGAGAGAGAATTCTAGAGATGGGTTTAAATATTTATTAATTTATGGTGGTGAACACTTTGATAAGAAATAGAAGCCGGTGATGGTGACATTGAAAAGACAATATAAGATAACACAAAGAGGAGATTTTTGAGTTATCCAAAAAACGTTAAACCACCTTAGTATTTTTTTATTTTTAAATTTTGGACATGAAACTTCTTTTAAAAAAATATCTTCCAACAGATAAGTCATCTATTGCAACAAATGTCAATATCTACTTGATAATTTCCAACAGATAAGTCATATGCCGCAATAGATGATAATATTTATTTGATAATTTCCAATAGATAAGTCATCTATTGGAATAGATGTCAATTTATTTTTGATAATTTTCAATAGATAAGTCATCTATTGAAATAGGTTGAATATCTATTTTAATAGATGCCTATAATTATTTGATAATTTTCAACTGATGTATAATCTGTTGCAACATATTAGTCCTCTGCTTATTCAAATCAAGTCATTATTTGAAATATCTAAACTGATTTATCTATAATTAAGGACGATTTTATAAGTTCAACTATAATTTTAATTTATCTCATTGCAGTTACATGATTAACTATTGTGTTCGTCCTAAGTAAAGTTATCAATTGACCAATTTCACTTGAAATGATTCAACTCAAGCCCTTATTAGAAATGACTAAATTGATTTAGCTATGATTAAGGATGGGTTGATAAGTTCAACTACAATTTTAATTGATCTCATTGCAATTACATGATCAACTATTGCATTCGTCCTGACTAAAGTTATTAACTGACCAATTTTACTTGAAATGATTCGAATCAAGTCATTATTTGAAATCACTAAATTAATTTAGATACAATTAAGGATTACTTGATAAGTTCAACTATAATTTTAATTTATCTCATTGTAATTACATGATCAGCTATTGTGTTCGTCCTGAGTAGAGTTATCAATTGACTAATTTCACTTGAAATGATTCAAATCAAGCTATTTTTTAAAATGACTAAATTGATTTAGCTGTGATTAAGGATGAATTGATAAGTTCAACGACAATTTCAATTTATCTCATTGCAATTATATGATCAACTATTGTAATTACATGACCATCTTTAATTATAGCTAAATCATTTACTTATTACAGATAATAGATTTATGTGAATAGACAAAGGACTAATCTGTTGAACAGATGATAACATTTTTTGAAAATTATCGAATAACTATAGACATCTATTACAACAGATGATCAACATATTGTAATAAATGGCGTATCTATTCAAATTATCAAACAATTATACTCATTTATTGTAACAGACGATTCATCTGTTGCAACAATTAATTTATCTGCTTGGTTATTTCCTATATATTACTTAGTTGTTGCAATAGATGACTCATCTATTACAATAGATTATTTTTTATATTTGGTCATTTCTAACATATTACTCATCTATGGCAACATATGAGTAATATGTTAGAATAAATATTTTTATTTGTTGTAAATTATCAAATAGATATAGACATGTAATTAATATTAAAATTAATATTAAATTTATTAAAGTTTCAATTGAACTTAACAACTAAAATCTAATGTTAGTGAAATTAATTTTATTTATTATCAAACAGTTAAAATTTATCTCTTTTAAAAAAATTAATTAAGATAGTCTAAGATCAATTGGGATCAAATTAACATTTTCAAAACTTGACATTCTTTTCTAAAATACAAATCAACTCATAATTAATGCATAATAAAAATACAAGGGGTCAATTATTTTTCAAATCATTTCATCCAGTTGCAAAAAATATTTCATTATTTCAAATCTCTTCCACTTTTCTCTCTTTCTCTCTCTCTACATTACAAATAATAACTACTCAAAAGATTGCTCAACCCTTCACAATGGATCAATTTTTTCCAATTTCTGACCATATTGTTGTTATTTTCAACTTCTGTCTTGCTTGTATCCATTATTTTCTCTCTCTTCATAGGTAATAGAGTTTGAGAAGAGTTCTATATTTATTGTTTTTTCAAAAAATTAAGGCTTTTAGTTAATGGTAAAAAAGAAGACTTTTATTTGTATTTTCTTCAAGAATGGATTAATAATTTTGAGTTTTGATGCTAAATAATATAGAAAGACCCCAAGAAAACCTTTGTTTTTGTTGTAGTGTTCTATTGATTATCATGGTATTATTAAATGGTAGTTGGGTAGTTATTGGTGGTTGTTGGCAGAGTTATTGACACTATTGGTATTGTTTGTTTGTTGTTTATTTGTTTTGTTTGTTGGTAGTTTTGTTATTTATTTATTTTTGTTAATGTTATTATTTATGGTTATCGTATTATTGGTGTTGGTGGTGCTAGTATTGGTGGTGGTAGTGGTGGTATTGGTTGTGGTGGTGGTGGTGGTAGAGTTGGTATTGGTGGTAGTGGTGGTGTTTATGGTGGTGGTATTGGTGGTATTGGTATTGCTGGTGAAGTTGGTGTTGTTGTTGGTAGTGTTGGTATTGGTGGTGATTGGTGTTGGTAGTAGTGGTGGTGTTTATGGTGTTGGTGTTGTTATTAGTATTTATGGTATTAGTATTAATGGTGTTGGTATTGGTGTTGGTGTTGGTGTTGGTGTTAGTATTGGTGGTGTTGGTATTGGTGGTGATTCTTGTTGGTGGCGATGGTGGTGGTATTGGTATTGGTGTTATTATTAGTGGTATTGGTGTTGGTGTTGGTGTTGGTATTAGTAGTATTGGTGTTGGTGTTAGTGGTGTTGGTATGGGTGGTGATTGGTATTAGTATTGGTATTAGTGGTGTTGGTTTTGGTGTTGGTGGAGTTGGTATTGGTGTTGGTGTTAGTGTTGGTGGAGTTGGTATTGGTGGTGGTGGTGGTGGTGGTGGTAGAGTTGGTATTGGTGGTGGTCTTGGCTTTTATGGTGTTGGTATTGGTGTTGGTGTTGGTGGTATGGGTATTGGTGGCGGTGTTGGCATTTGTAGTGTTGGTATTGGTGGTGTGGGTATTGGTGGTGGTATTGGCGGTGGTGTTGGTATTGGTATTGGTTGTATTTGTAGTGGTGGTGGTAGTGTTGGTGCTGGTGTTAGTATTGGTATTGGTAGTGTTGGAGTTGGTATTAGTGGTGTTAGTGTTAGTGCTGGTATTGGTAGAGTTGGTGTTGGTATTGGTATTGGTATTGGTGGTGGTGGTGGTGGTGGTGGTGGTGGTGGTAATAGTATTAGTGGTGGTGGTGTTATTGGTTGTGTTGGTGGTGTTGGGGTGTTGTATTGCTCAATAGATTACACATCTGATGGAAATGTAGAAGAATTGACTCAATTTCATCCAACAGATAATCCAACTGTTGCAAAAGATGCGCAATCTATTAGAATTTATCGAAACAGAACTGCTACCTATTTTAATAACTTTAAAGAGATCACCCACCGATTGCAACAGGTGGAATATCTATTGGAAGATATTAAAGTAAGTCTTCCAACAGATTTCCCATCTATTTCAATAGATGTATCAGCTGTTGGAATAAAATAAAATAACTCTTCCAACAGATTACTCATTTGTTGCAACAGATGTATCTATTTTTGGAAGAAACAAACCAGTAGCAAGACTATTTTGATTTCTTCCAATAAAAGACCCATCTGTTGCAATAGGTTTTTCATCTTTTGCAACAGATCGGTCATCTATTGGAATAATTTTTATAATTCATTGTATTTATTGAATTTTGTGTTACCTTTTTTAAAAATTATGCAGACATCAGTTGTAATATTTATTTTATTTTTCTCTTATTTGTAGGTAAAATATTTCTTCCAAAAGAAAAGAAAGTAAAAGTGGATCAACTTTTGACCATCTAACAATAAAAGCTAGAGTACAGATGGATATAGAGGAGCTACCTGAATACTCTATTTCAGAAAAAAAAGTGAAGCTGAGGAAAGGTATGAAGACAAAACTAAGGAAGATGGTGAAGCAAAGAAAAATAATATTGAGGGAGGTGGAGAAGGTTCTATCAAGGGTGGTGGGGAAAATAAAAGTGAAAATAAAAAAGATGAAGATAAAGAAGAAGAGGAGGAAGTAGAAAATGAGGAAGAAGATGGATCTTCCAAAGAGAACAAAAAAATGATGATAATGCATCATCAATGGGAGGTGAAT
This sequence comes from Capsicum baccatum var. pendulum, assembly GCA_030864225.1. Classification (NCBI taxonomy): domain Eukaryota; kingdom Viridiplantae; phylum Streptophyta; class Magnoliopsida; order Solanales; family Solanaceae; genus Capsicum; species Capsicum baccatum. The sequence goes on from CM061560.1 coordinate 169,813,886, forward strand.
TAAGATCAAAATCCCAGCATGACCTTGTCAAAACTATTAGTATTGACAGGTTTAAATTTGAGATGCCGATAGATAACCCTGCAGATTTAACTGGTGATTTTGTAGTCGAATCTCTTATGGGGAAACATTTTGATGATCTTAGGAATATTATAAGGAAGGAAAAACTAGAGGATTTTTTTAAGGCCAGCTGCTTTGGATACTTTCTTGACCTGCCTGAGGAGAACAGTACCCGCTTCCAAATGAGCATGGTATATGATCATCTTAAGCACAAGATCAAGTACGTGGGTGATGATAAAGATTTGAAGGTACAGGGCAAAAAGATGGATGAAATCTGGATTAACTACGGTGGCATGCCAATTTGTTTTGGCATAAAAGAGTTTTCCATATGACTGGCTTGAGGTGCCATGTGATGCCCCAAGTCTGGTACCCGAAATGCTACATGGTGGTCATGACCCTGAAGGACCACAAGCTAACCCATGACTGATATTTATACTTGTATACTGCATAATATGCTGAATAATGCGATAACATGAACTGAAAGGCCATAAGGTTCACATAACTGAAGTAAAGCATAACATCTAAGCGGGGTATGAAATACCCAAAACAACTAAAATAACTGTCTGAACATAATAATCTGAAAAGCCTCTAACTGACTGAACTATTTGAGTAAGGAGTTGTCGGACATGTCCCCAACTAACTCCAACTAATAAACTAATTAATGAGATAATTGAAAAATAATCATGGCCTCGAAGGATGAGGACTCACTGCTAACTCTGACTGCTGATATCTAGAATCTACTGATGCTCTGGAGCTCATGTCTCTGAACCTATGGCGTAACATAAAAGGAAAGCATCATAGCGCAAATGCACTAGTACAATGGAATATACTGAGTATGCATGTGAGTTAGGCTATATGCAAGGGTTAACATGCATGATCAATGCTAACTGATGGTCTAACATGAACGTGGGAGTACATGCATGTATGCTTAACTGTAACTGATACCGTCATAAAATAATTACTAAATCTAAATACTGATAACATGACATACTGATAACTGACATAACTGATAACATAAGTGAATGTATCTGATAGTCCTAAATTTGATGGAACTATCTGAGTTTTGTTCTGTATATGAGTCGACAGTATCTGATAGTCCTGAATTATGAAGAACTATTTGAGTTCATTTACTGAGACTAAGACTGAGATTATGGGAGGTAGTCGTCAAACCAACATGCCCCAAATAATGAATTATAGTAGAATTAGGGTCCAATCTATGCCCTAATTGGAAGGGTGTCAATACCTCACCACTAGTAAGGACAACATGTGAGTGACCCTAATATAACAGGTAACTCGAGTGAGAATGGTGGGAACCCTCATATAGCATGCTAAGTCATCTCATTTACCCTCATATAGCAGACTATGATGTCTCAACCTATGCTAGCTACATAGTTCTGAAACACAAGGATTGCTTCTAGGAATCACACCCTCATATAACAGGTAAGTTCCCATCCTTGGGTTCGCTCGGTGCTAATTTCTACTCTCATTTGAATTGACACTGAACATGATATACTGAACTGAACATGGATTGACTTACTAAATTCCCTTGACTGGCGGAATATTACTGATATCTAACAACTGACTGAGTTCATGAGATCATGGAGATTTCCTGAGTCATAAGACTGTTTGAAGTCTAAGGATCATAGCTTGAATGAGAGTATCGTGAAAACATGACATGGCTCTAGGCACACAGTTAATGATTTGGGTACGAGTACCCCCAGGACTTGATGGAAGGAAACTAACCAACAATAACTTACTTGAACATATAACTAACATCATAATCCATAATACATTTATAGAAGCATTTCATCAAGATATGTGATAGGCATAACTTGTACATACATGGGGATTTCATGGTATCATGCTAATTAGACATTTTTCCTTCATCTAGGCATTTAATCAAACATATTGTAGGCATGGTACATGTAAAAATCATTTCATCATTCAAGGGTTAGTCATAGGTTTGCATAAATCTATATCTATAATAATTTAACCCACATAGAATTTATCACCCAACATGGAGTAGAATTCAATTTCTCATTATCCACATGAACAAGGGCAGCCCAATCATGAAATTTATAAGAAAATCCATAAACTTGAATTTAGAAAAGGGATTCTTGGGTTTCATGGACAAAAGGAGTCCATGAATGAACACTATGCATACCTTGGTTCGTAAATACACGAAGATTGACAGAGGAAATTCTTGATTCTGAATCTTTTATGAAAATCCCTAAGTTGTTCTTGAGAGGTTTTTGAGAGAAGAGTGTGTTTTGGGTGAAAAGTGGTTGAATCTTGTGTTAAAGGACTTAAATAGGGGTGGGAAATTAACCCTTTTATCGGGGACGTGTCTTGTAATTTTAGTAAAAATTTCCCAAATTAGACCCCTGGCGCGACGCGGCGCTGTCGCGCCGTGTCACTGGCATTCGAAAATTAGGAAACTGAGGGATTGCGCAATACGGAGCCATCGCGTTGCCCCTTCTTTTGCCACCTGGAACTTTGGCACGACACAGAAGAAATTGCACTAAGACACTGGAAAAGGATAATTTTGAATTTGGACCTTAGCGCAACACGCCATAATTGCGAACCCCTACTGGAATTTAACAAATGCCATTTCCTCTTGTGGAGCGGTCCGCCACTGACTAATATGGAATTATTTTACGATGGGAACTTTAAATAGTCGTAACATCTGACCCGGTTATTGCATTTGGTAGAATCTTATATCGATGAAAAGTTTATTGAATTTCCCACATGACAAAAAGGGAAAATCTTGAGAATTCCTCATGGAATAACCATCATTCAATTTAGAAGCTAATACTAGATATTCTTGAGATGAAATTAGCTAGAAAAAGTATGGGGTATTACAATATCTCCCCTTTGAGAAAATTTGTCCTCAAATGAGACTGACTGAGAGAGGAGAAAATAAAACTGACGTACATACTAAACATGAATAACTGGAACATGATTTGATGACTGACATGACTGACAAGCTGAACATATAATACTGAACATGCATATCTGATGCATGTGTAACCAATTCATGAATGCATGATTGAATGTTCTGAAGAACTAAGTTTCTCATAATGAGAATGCATGTCTGATGCATAATTACATAACTGAACTAATACATAAGTGCATGACTGAATATGCAATGGTACTTGATACCAAGATTATAATGGGAGCGTGAGCATGAAAATGCATACCAAGTTTGTGATGAACACTAAACATGAAATTGAGTAAGCTTAAGGAGAACTGTTACCTTGAGATTGATCTGAGTTGGAAGAGAAGTGGTACGGATACTTGCCTCTGCTTCCAAGTATCTCCCTCGACGTACTGATTTTGGCAAAGAGCCTTAACTAGAGGAACTTCTTCGTTCCTCAATCTATGAGTCTGATAGTCTAGGGTTTTGACTGGAATCTCCTTATAAGAGAGACTATTCTAAACATCAATGCTCAGAATAGGGACTACAACTGTTGGGTCACCTATACACTTCTTGAGCAAAGAAACATGAAAGACTGGATGAATTGAGGCTAGATCAGAAGGCAATTCGAGCTCATAAGCTACCTTGCCAAATTGACTGAGAATCTTTAAGGGACCGACATATAGGGGACTGAGTTTCCCTTTCTTGCCAAACGGCTTCACTCCCTTAATGGGAGAGATCGTTAAATAGACATAGTCACCAATCTCGAACTCAAGATCCTTTTTACAAACATCTACATAAGACTTTTGTCGGCACAGAGCATCCTGGAGTCTCTCTGAGCATTCTGGAGTCTCTCTGAGCATCCTGGAGTCTTTCTCTAATCAACTGGACTTTTTCTAAGGCGTCGAATACCAAGTCAGGACCTATGACTGAGGCTTCACTAACTTCAAACCAACCAATTGGAGATCTACATCTCCTACCATAGAGAGTTTCAAATGGAGCCATCCAAATACTGGAATGATAGTTGTTGTTGTATGCAAACTCAATCAAAGGCAAGTGGTCATCCCAGCTTTTCTTGAAATCGATTGCACACATCCTTAGCATATCTTCGAATGCCTGAATGGTCCTTTCTTCTTGGCCATCTATCTGAGGATGAAAGGTTGTACTAAGATAAACTTGGGTACCAAGACCCTTTTGGAATGCTTTCCAGAAATGAGAGACGAACTGGGTACCTCTATCTGAGATAATAGATAGCGAAATACCGTGTAATCTAACCAATTCCCTGATGTAGATTTTAGCATAATCCTCGGTTGAATAAGAGGTATGGACTGGAAGGAAATGGGCTGATTTGGTCATTTTGTCTATAATAACCCAGACTGAATCATGTTGATGATGATTTCGAGGCAAACCCATCACAAAGTCCATGTTCACAACTTCCCACTTCCAAGTTAGAATACTAAACTCCTGTATGGACCAACTAGGCTTCTGATTCTCTATCTTAACCTGCTGACATGTAGATCACTTAGCCACAAACTTTGCAACATCTCTCTTCATCCCACTCCACCAATAGACTTTTCGCAAGTCACGGTACATCTTTATGGCCCCTGGATGAATAGAGTAGCGCGCACCATGTGCTTATGCCAGAATTCACTGCCTTAAGTCATCTACACCTAGAACACAGAAATGACCCTGACAATGAAGGACACCATCTCTCTCTTGGGAGAAAACCTCTACTTTATGATCCTAGACTGAGTCTTTCAACTTTACAAGGTTGGGATCTCTATCTTGCTTTTTTTTTACCTCAGAAACTAGAGATGATTCTGAACTACTCTAAACCCATATATCACCCTCATTTGTATCGACTAAGCAAATGCCTTGTCTGGCAAGCTGATGGACTTCCTAAGCTAACTTCTTCTTACTGTCCTCAACATAAGAAACACTACCCATGGATAGTTTACTAAGAACGTCGGCCACTATATTGGCCTTGCTCGAATAATAGAGGTTATTCATGTCATAATCTTTCAAGAGCTCTAACCACCTTCTCTGACGAAGATCGATATAAGAAAAGATGAACTGAAGGATTTTATGATCTGTGAAGACATCTACATAAACACCGTATAGATAATGCCTTCAAATCTTCAAGGAAAGTACTACAGCAGCTAACTTAAGATCATGAGTAGGATAATTCTTCTCATGGGGTTTAAGCTTTCTTAAGGCATAGGATATGACCTTACCATACTATATGAGAACACAACCCAAACCTACTCTAAAACCCATCTGAACTATCTGGAAGAGCTAGAACTAGAGCTGAGGTGAGTCGAGTTTTCAACTCCTGAAAACTCTTCTCGCAAGGATCTGAACACTAAACCTTGACTTTCTTCTGAGTCAATCTGAACATAGGGGATGCAATAGAAAAAAATCCCTCAACAAACTATCTGTAATATCCAGCCAAATCTAAAAAACTCCTAATATTTGATGGAGAGATAGGGCGAGGCCAATTTCTTACTGCTTTGGTCTTTTGTGGATCAACCCTAATGTTATCATTAGAAAATATGTGACCAAGGAATGCTACTGACCTTAGACAAAACTCGCACTTACTGAATTTGGCGAATAGCTGATAATCTCTGAGAGTCTGAAGTACTGCTCTGAGATGGTCTGCATGATCGCGCTTACTGCAGGAATAGACCAGAATATCATCTATGAAGACTATGATGAACATATCTAAGTACTGCTTCAACACACGGTTCATCAAGTCCATGAAAGTAGCTGGGGTATTGGTAATACCAAATGACATGACTAGGAATTAGAAGTGACCATACCGAGTACGGAAAGTTGTTTTCGAAATATCACATTCTCTGACTTTGAGCTGATGATAGCCAGATCTGAGATCTATCTTAGAGAAATAACTGGCACCCTAAAGTTGGTCAAACAAATCATCATTTATGGAAAGAGGATACTTGTTCTTGACCGTGACCTTATTGAGTTGACGATAGTCTACACACATCCTAAGAGAACCGTCTTTCTTGCACATGAATAATACTGGAGTGCCTCACGGGGAAATGATGGTCTTGATGAATCCCTTATCTAACATGTCCTTCAATTGTTCTTTCAGTTCTTTGAGTTATGTTGGTTCCATTCTATATGGCAAAATATAGGTTGAGTATGTGAAAAAAGATCAATGTCAAAGTCTATTTCTCTTTCGGGAGGAATTCCTGGAAGATCTTTGGGAAAGACATCTGAATATTCATTCACTACTGGGATTGATTCAAGACTGGGAGTTTTGGAACTAGCGTCCCTAACTCAAACAAGATGATAGACACATTCTTTAGATATCAGTTTCCATGCCCGAAAGTAGGAAACAAGTTGACTTCTGAACATTGAAGTACTACCCTTCTACTCAAGGATGGGTTTATTTGGAAACTAAAATTGGACTATTCTATTTCTGCTATCGACTGTGGCATAGTAGGAATGAAGCTAATCCATGCCAAGAATGATATCAAAATCAGTCTTCTCTAATTCGACTTAAGTCTACTGAAGTGACTTTTTGAAATATCATAACTGGGTAGTTCCTGTATACCCACCGGGCTATGATGGTTTTACCCACTGGGGTAGAGACTGAAAAGAACTCTGCTAGAATTTACGACTGACTCTGAAATCGACCGCTATATAAGGAGTGAAAAAAGACAAAGAAGCTCCTGGATCTAGCAAAGCATAAACATATACATAAAAGATTTGTAATATACCGATAACCACATCAGGAGAATTTTCCTGATCTTATCGAGACTGAAGATCATAGAGGCGATTTGGGCGTTGCCCACTAGTAGCACTGGAGATGGCACCCTGCTGATTTGGGCAACCAGACTAAGCTAAGGAGCAATTCTGTTGACCCTGAGGACTTGGATGAGGATAGTCTCTAACTCTGTTGCCTGGCTTGCCACATCCAAAACAAATACCACTTACAGCTCTGCAAATACCCTGTGGTGCTTGCCACAAGTCTGGTAAAGAGAATAGGTGTGGGCACTGCTAACACTGCACTGGGACTTAAAGCCTGGCACTTTGTCTTTGTAACCCTCTCTGAACGTAGGAAATGGAGCACTGGCTGTAGAAGGAGCTGGAACTGGTGACTCAGGACAAAACTGAGAATAGTGTCCTCCTTCTGACTTTGGCTGAGCAAACTTAAAACTACCTGTCTACACCCTCTTATTCTATTTCTCCCTTATCTTAATCTTTTTCTCATCAATCTTCTGAGCATGAGTCATAAGCCTGGCTAAAGTTATGTCACCATTCAGCATAGTGGATATGCACTCATTAACCACGCTATCATTCACCCCTAAAACATACTTACTCATCCTTGCCCTACTATCTGCAACCACATGAGGGGCATATCAGGCTAATTGAGTATACTTAAGAGAATAATCCTACACTATCATATTTTCCTACCTGAGGTTGATGAATTCTAACACCTTAGATTCCCTAAGATCTAGGGGAAAGAATCTATCGAGGATAGCAGAAGAAAACTCCTCTCACTCAACTAGCCCTACATGATCTGCCCTCTCTGACTTCCACTGCTTGAACCAAGTGTGAGAAACATCCTACAATTGGTATGCAGCTATCTCAACACTCTTAACAGTAGTCAACCCCATGATGTATTTCACCTTTTGCACCTGATCTAGGAATTCCTGAGGGTCCTCATCTGTCTTAGACCCAAGAAAGGATGGAGGATTCATTCGGGTAAAGTCTTGAATCCTAGTTATGGCTGAGTTGGCCACTGGGTTGGCTAGAATGACTGCTGGCCATTTATTTTATGTGGCAAGAGTAATGAATTCGACCCTGAACTCCGCATGAGAAACATGATCACCCAAAGGATCTTGGGATGGGGGAATGACTGATTTCTATTTCATCTTTTAGGAGGCATGTTCTGTAGAAGAAAAAGGGGAAATGGATTATGCTGAGAGATTGACTTGAGATTATTCTCACTGGCACGACATGAATACTGAAAGAGGGGAAACTATACCTAAAACATCTTATAGCCTCCTGTACATAAATGTAGCATCCAACAAACCCATGCACAAGACTTTACTAGATGCGGCTTTCAAACTTCCTAGGATACTATTGAATCTTAGGCTCTGATACTAAGTTTGTAACACCCCTAGTCTAGTACCCAAAATTCTACACGGTGCTCATGACCCCGAAGGACCATAAGCTAATCCAATATTGATATCTGTACCTGTATACTTCATAATATACTGGATAATGCGGAAACATGAACTGAAAGGTCATAAGATTCACATAACTAAAGTAAAACATAACATCTAAATGGGGTATGAAATAACTAAAATAACTATCTGAACATAATAATCTGAAAAGCACCTAACTGACTGAACTGTCTGAGTAAGGAGTTAATAGGACATGTCCCCAACTAACTCTAACTAATAAACTAATTAATGATATAATAGGGAAATAATCATGTCCTCGAAGGATAAGGAGTCACTGCTAACTCTGACTGCTGATATCTGGGATCTACTGATGCTCTGGAGCTTGTGTCTCTGAACCTATGATGTAACAAAAAATGAAAGAACCATAGCGTAAATATGTCAGTACAATGGAATGTAATGAGTTTGCATGTGAGGTAGGCTATATGCAAGGGTTCACATGCATGATCAATGCTAACTGATGGTCCAATATGAACGTGAGAGTACATGTATGAATACATAACTATAACTGATACCGTGATAATGTGATTATTAAATCTGTATACTACAAACTGATATAACTGATAACATAAGTGATTGTATCTGACAGTCCTGAATCTGAGGGAACTATCTGAGTTCCGTTCTATATCTGAGTGGACAGTATCTGACAGTCTTGAATTCTGAAGAACTATCTAAGTTTTTTTACAAAGACTGATACTGAGACTGTGGGAGGTAATTATCTAACTGACATGCCCCATATAATGCATTATTATTGAATTAGGGTCCAATCTTTGCCCTGATTAGAAGGGTGTCAATACCGCACCACTGGTAAGGACAACATGTGAGTGACCCTAATATAATAAGTAACTAGAGTGAGAACGGTGGGAACCCTTATATAGCAGGCTAAGCCACCTCATCTACCCTTATATAGTAGGCTATGATGTCTCAACCTATGCTGGATATATAGTTCTGGAACACAAGGATTGCTTCTAAGAATCACACCCTCATATAACAGGTGAGTTCCCATCCTTGGGTTTGCTCGGTGCTAATTTATACTCCCATCTGAATAGACACTGAACACGATTTACTGAACTGAACATATACTGAGTTACTGAATACCGTTGTCTGATGGATTACTACTGATATCTGACAACTAGCTGAGTTCATGAGATCATGGAGATTTCCTGAGTCATACGACTGTCTAAAGTCTAAGGATCATAGCTTGACTGAGAGTATCACGAAAACATGGTATGCATAGTGTTCATTCATGGACAAAAGAAGTCCATGAATGAACACTACGCATACCTTAGTTCGTGATTTCATAAAGATTGACGGAGAAAATTTCTTGGAATTGGATCTTTTATGAAAATCCTAGCTTGTTCTTGAGAAGTTTTTGAGAGAAGAGAGTGTATTTTGGGTGAAAGGTGGCTGAATCACGTGTTAAAGGGCTTAAATAGGGGTGGGAAGTAGACCCTTTTAACCCTAGATGCATCATTTAATTTTAGTAAAATTTTCCCAAACTGAAACCCTAGCACAATGCGGCACAGTCCCACCATTTCAATGAAATTTGACAAGTGGGAAACTGAGGGATGACGCGATGCGGAGCCATCTTATTGCCCCTTCTTTTGGGACCTAGAACTTTGGTGAGACGCGGAGGAAATCGCGCTAAGACACTGGAAAAGGAAAATTCTGAATTTGGGCCCTGGCACGACATGCCATAATCATGGACCCCAATTGGAATTTGCCAAATGTCATTTCCTCTTGTGGTGCGGTGCGCCACTGACTATTATGGCACTGTTTTACGATAGAAACTTAAAATAGTCATAACTTCTGACCCGGTTATCAGATTTGGGAAAATCTTATATCGATGGAAAGCTTCCATATGAAAAAAGGGAAAATCTTGAGAATTACTCATGGAATAACCATCATTCAATTTAGAAGCTAATACTAGACATTCTTGAGATGAAATTAGCTAGGAAAAGTACGGGGGTATTACATGCCATTATCCAAAAGAACCTCTCCTCAAGGAAACACATAGCAAAATGTCCTATGAACGAAAGACACCTAAATCACCAACATTAAAGAAATGCAAGACGTTGTCCAAGCGACCACCCATAAAAACCAACAATGGCAACAAAAAATAGATTGGTTGTTGGACATTGCTGGACATGGATACAAAGTCTAGACATTGATAAAAGATTTCAAGAATAAAGATATACCAAAGAAGTACAAGGATCAATTGCGCTTAGTTTGGTTTGCCCATTCTGTTATACTGGCGAGAAACGTCAAGAAAGTCATACTAGATGATTTGTTGGTTCTTGATCAAGACTTGAATAAATTCAACATTTATCCCTGGGGATAAGATAGTTACAAGTTGACTATCAAATATTTATTGACCAAACTATCCCCAAAGATGATCAACCTATGCGGCTTTTTGGGGGCTTTTATGGTAAATTCAATCACTATTTGTTTACTCTTGCATTAATTTATATTGAATAATTATTATGACTTTTTTTGTTTGCTTTCTATTTACATTTTTTAAGCTTAGGCATTTGAAGCCATTCCTCACCTCCTAAAACTAGTCAAGGATTACCCGAATGAGGTTTCTCATCCAAGGATCTTTAGGTGGTTGGCAACAAAGAGCAACACACAAATTTAAGAGGTTGATCTCTTTAACCATTTGACTGATGTAGTAATTCTTCTTTCAAGTACAATAATTTGACTAAAAGAAAGATATTAAAACAGATAGACCATCTGTTACAGCAGATGATTCATCTATTGCAATTTCTCTTAACATATTATTTATTTACAATAATTAGTGTAACATATGGGTAATTTGTTGTGATAGACGAGTCATCTTTTATAATATATTACCTATCTATTGCTTTGATTCTTTAAACCTGACTTGACAGATTACTCCTTTACTACAACTTATGCAATAGATGGTTAATTTATTGCAATAGATGAATTATCTATTGTAACAGAAAGATCATTTATTGCATAAGTTATATGTGTTAAAATATTACCCAACTGACTGCAAACTATTATTTGATTCAAATGTATCTACTTTTATTTATAGATTGTGCATCCATGGATTATACCTACTTAGCAAGAGTTAGGGATGAATTCTTTTATTACTCTAGGTCTTGTTCATACAATAGCAGACCCAACGGTGGAGTTAATAAATAAGAAATTGGATGGAGAAACATACATAAGAAGATCAGTTAGGAAAGGTCAGCCTCATGTTGAGGCTCTTTATAACCAACCTACTGCAATAGATTTGGGTGTTTTTTGTTAGGGTGTTGCTGGTGGAATTGCTGGTGTTAGTGGAAGTCATGCTGATGTTGATGCTAGTCATGATGATGAGCATATTGATGCTCAAGAAAAAATAAATATTCTTTAAATCACCCCTTACAGTGGTCCCTCTCACTCCTCTTCAAGCTCGGGTTCTTTTTGCAAATGCAAACAGTACATGGACAAACAAGATCAACTTTTTTAAAAAATAGATGCTCTTACTAATTTTTTTGAGGAATTGAAATCCAAGAGGGGTGTCATACCATCTAAGTAGGTAAGAGAGTCATACACTCCTACAGTGGAGGTTAGGAAGAAGAAAAAACAATTAGACATATACTCTCAAATAGGAAACCAAAATAAATTTCAACTCCTCCTTCGAAATTTGATGAAGTTCAAGGACCATTGAAAAAGGTAGACATATATGCAACACTTGACGCCAAATCAAAGGGTGATCTGAGAAAGTACATAAAATCCAAGCAACGCGCAAAAACCTTCACCATGAATGCCTTTTCCACCCAAGATTTCAAGAATATGAAAAATATGAGGGAATGGTAAATGGATACGATAAGTTTAGTTTTACTAACCTAACCCGCTAATCTACTTCATTTCTTACATTCTAAGTCATATTTTGTAACACCCCATATTTTTGGGCTCGTCTTTAAACCATCATTCCTACGTGTATAAGTTATAATCCAAGTGATTCCCATGTAAATATAAGTTTCATGATCTTTATCCTCGTGTTTTATGTGCTTTCGAGGTGAAAAATGTTCATAAGAATCACTTAGGATAAAGTTGAGCTTAGAGCCTTTGATTCGTCCAAAGTTTGACATTCAATTTTACAAGGGTCAAATTTAAACGTGTATAAATTTTTATATACATATAATTTTCCAGATAAAGACCAACTAAATTGTATATAATAGAATTATCTTTCCAACGATACCAATTTCACCTTAATCTGATACCCGAGCAAAAAGTTATGGCATTTTTTGTGAGAGGTAGTAAGCCGATATGTCAGTTGTCGATGCAATGGCTATCGCATTACGAAACTATTTCATATGCTATTTTAGTTCCAAAAGGGTCTAAGGGTACTTTGGTCACTTCCACTCACCCAAATACACCCATAACACTTAATTTCAGCCCCCAAAAGCATTATACATATTATTTTTTATCTTTTTCTTTCCAAGAAGACCTTAGCCCCCTCAAGAACACCAAGAAATTCATCAATCTTCAAGAAAAGCAAGAACTCAAGTTTACCGATTCAAAAAAAATTTCAATATTGTGTTTCTCCTTTAAGATTAAAGTTTTAAGGTATGTGGGAGTTCATCCATGGGTCCTCTTTCACCCATGGATCTCAAAACCCTTTTATTTGAATTAAAGAATGGATTTTTCGATCATTGTGTTATTTTAGATGTTCAAGAAAGATTGAATTTCATGTTTCCATAGTGTTTTTAATTCAATTCAGCCCATGTATGATTCCACGCGATATTTTAAATTCCTCATGCTATGAATTTGAGTTTCCCGTATTTTATTCAAGTAAATTCCATAATAGATCCTAAATTCAAGATGTTTAGAAATATTCCTATGTTTTGAATTCATGCCTCTGATATGTTTGATGAAATTCTCATATCATGTTCAATCAATTTCAAGATGAATTCTCAAGTTATAAATTTTGCCATGTAACTCTATTGTTCCCTTATGTTTAATACATTCTTACATTCAAGCTATGATCTTTACCTGTTTCGATGAAATGCTCATGTCATATTTCAAATGAATTTTATGTAAATTCCCCAATTCATGATTTTAGTTATGTAATCATGCTATGCTCCTATGTTTGAGATATTCTCATGTTCAAGTTCATGGTCCCCGTGTGTTTGATGAATTATTCCATGTTAAGTATTAATCCCCATGTATATGATGAAATACCCAAGTGATGGGTTTCTTTAAATAATGCTTACTTATTATGGTCAGTAATACCATAATAAGTATCTCTACCTAATTGAAGACATTCCCTCAGTTATACCATAGGAAATAACTTTCAGTCAGTAATATGGTCAGTTGTGATTTTAATTAAGTTAGCTCAATCCAGTTTCAGTCCCAGTATCAGTTTATACATTAATAATTAATTCAGAATCCATATGCACTATAATTTTCAAAATACAATAACCTGAGGTTATCCGTTATTAGTTATCAGTGCATACACCAGTTAGTATTTTAGTGTCATTTAGTTGGGAATAGGATTCAGCATCGAGCAAACCCAGGGATAGGGGTATTCCTGCCAGTTTAGGGTTTGACCCATAGTAGAAATCACTGAGTTACAGAACTATGTAGCCAGCGTAGGTTGAGATATCTTCCTGCCAGTTTAGGTTTGACACATATCTCATGAGTACTCCTGCCAGATTAGGGTGACTCCTTAGCCCTTCGAGACACCAGTTTAGTAGATCCACATAACCAGTGTTAGTACTCATGGTACGGTACTGACACCCTTCAAACTGGGGTTACAAGTTAGACCCCGATTAGCTCAAATTAGGGCATGTCGGTTAGATGATACCTCCCACAGTCTCAATTATAATTTTAGTTCAGTATTTAGTTCAGAGTTCTATTTCAGGTTTGCTTGACCATAGCATATAGTTATCAGTTATTCAGTTATCAGTATTTTAATTTATGTACTATTTTAGAATCATGTGATACGTTTGGTCTTGCATTCTCGAATAATACAATTTTTATGCATTCATGTTCGGTCATTTTATGTTGTTTAGTTAGTCCCATTCTCATAGGCATAGTACTCTACAGTTTTAGCCCAGTTATTCAGACTAAGTATAGTCTAGTCTTACATTACCAGTATTCAGCTATCAGTCATTCAATTAATCAGATAATCTTAGTATATGTCACATTTTCTTCTATATGATTAGGTATTTGTGCTCAGTATAATTGTATATTCAGATCCCCGATGTTATGTCAGTTTCCATCACACAGTTTTAGACTCAGTATTTATACATTATCCATATTTTATTGTACCCCAACTTCAGTTCTACTCATATTATTAAAGTTTTATAGAAAATAAGGGTAGAGATTCGCCATCTTATCAGTGTATGTTTGTCACTCATGCTTTAAGATATTCAATTTTTAGTTTATTCCAGCCTACTGGTGAGTCTACTTATACTTAGCATGGATGTTTTAAGAATACGTATGAAATCAGTTTTATATATTGCAATCACCCCTGCATACTCATTATATTCCAGAAGTACTAATCAATATATATGTCTGTGTGGCTACATTATTTCATAATGTAGGTACCATTTGTAGCCCACACACCATGATCAGATACTTGTAGTTTTCAGCCAACAGGTGATGAGTTCTCTTATTTTAGGAACTCCAGACAGTTTTAGTTCATGTACAGTTCATTTATTTTCATATGTATTGATTAGTGGTATTTGGAGGCATGTCCCAGTTATCTATAGTCAGTATAGTAGAGGCTTCATAGATATCAGTCAGAGTCAGTCATATAAATTTCAGCTTTTTCCTTCAGTTTTATTAGATTGTAAACTTTATCAGTTACGTATTTATTCAGATTATGCTATGATTATGTTTCCATACAGTAGAACTTGTTATTTATTTTATTATAATTTAGTTTCTTAACAGTATGTCAATTCAAGGGTTAGCTTGGGATCACTTGTGGTTCCAAGCACCGTGTGATGACTAAAGTGTAGTCTCGGGTCGTTACAAACTTGGTATCAGAGCATAGAGTTCAAGTGCCCTAGCATGTATATGAATCCATGTCTAATAGTCTTGCAGAATAGTATGGAGATATTTGTACTTTTCTTCAAGAGTCTACAGGGCATTTAGAAAATGTTTCCCTTCCTTCATGGCTCAGATAGTACTATAGAAAGGTTCTCTAAAAAACTTATATAGATTCTAATCTTGATCTATTCATGCCATATCTGTGTTATTTTCGAGGTAATAGAACCGACAAAGTTTTCTCAAACAGTCCCTACAGACAGTTATGGGATTGCACGTAGGCCTAAAATATCCCATTAGTTCCATTATGCTTTGAACTTTGAAAATATTCATTCTTATTTATGAAAATCCTAAATTGATCTGAAGTTAGATATGTTTTCAGATCCTTTCTCAAAATCCTATGATAGCATATGATCTAGAATTGGAAGCATGAACCCAGAAGCTTAGCAGTAGTAAAGTTGGGATAGTGTTATCTTGATTGAGTGTGTTATGTATCCATAGGGCTAGTTGTATGAAGGTAAACCAGTAGGCTTGAAATAGTGTATGCAAGAATTTAAGTTTGTTGATTCAAACTTATAGGCTGTTGATGTTGGATGTTCAGGTGTGATTGTATTTCTCATGGTTTAGATTTGATGTTAGTAGACTATGAAGGAAGTTAGTATAAGTCATTGAAGATTTGGGTATATCCATGTTAAGTGTTAGAATCTAAGTTTGAATCTTTGAAAATTGAGCTAATAGAAAAAAAATGAGTTGAATCTCTAGATGGTGTGTACTCAGAGTAAAGTAATTGTATTTTAGTTTAAAGTTATTAAATGGGTCCATAGACTTAAGATGATATCTTTGGTCTAAGGGGAAGATGATAGAACAAGTAACCAAGTCAGGCTTTAAGATTCTAGTAGTAGTGCCAGTATGGGTAGAAAAGTAGTAGGGGAGGATGATTCCCAACCTATTCTTATGCCAGTGCCAAGTTTTTCAGGCATCACGACATCTACTCATGACTTACATGTTAGTTTCATCATCACAGCTCATATTCATGCACTTAATAGAAAATCATGTACGCATCCAGTTCCTAGTATGAGGAGTTTCAGTTCACTTAGTAGTACGAATCATATTTCATGAATTTGTGAACTCCAAACTCAGCTCATGCAGCTCATGATTGTACTCATGTTTCATAGTATGTTTAGATCCAGGTACTCATGTTATATTCCTAATTATCAGTGAAATTCAATTTGTGTCATGTATGCCAGTTTATCTTTCTTCAATAAATTCATACTTTTGATGCCTTATTCCTCATGCCTCAGTAAAGTTTTAAGTTATACATAGTTATCCCTTCATGCTTCAGGTCCTCATGTTCTCACTTTTAGTGACCTCTCTTTATGTCATGATTAGTTGAAATTCAATGTGTTTTCTTGGGCTAGTGCATGAAAGTTTTAAGGATAGAGGTTTAAAGAATATGAGAGAGATGCTTTTATGATTGTTTGCCTACAAGTTCATGTGTGGTTAGGAAGATAGGATTGAATGTCATGTTGTTGTACAAGTGTAATGTATAGTTGTGTATAAGATTTTAGTATAATTCAATCCGTATAGCCAACAATCCAATTTAACAGTCAGACAGACAAGTTCCTATGATTTTCTATCTTTCCATCTAATCATGTTATTCAAAATTCTCATGAATATGGCTATTCCAAGAGGTAATTCATTCGCATCCATATAATTTGTGAATTCAACTTAGCTCATACATCATGCATTAGCTTCAGATCTCAGATATTCAATCACAATTCCATCTATAAGTGTCCCATGTATTATCTTAATCTTTTCTTAGTATTTCAGCCAAGTCAGTATCATTCGGGGGTAAAGTATCCTAAGGGGATATGTATTGTAATGCCCAGATTATTTATGTACTAAACCTTTTATTTTTTCTTCATGAAATAGGATCCAACTTGAAGTAATGGTTACTCTTCAGTTGACTCTCTCGTTTCTATCTCACCCTTATAATCATTCTAATGTCATTGTATGTATTCTAGAAATCAGTTCAGTTCATGATATTCAGTTCATGTATCATGTTTAAATATCAGTTATGCAATCATATTCCAAATCATGCATGTTTAGAATATGATCTCAGTTACCTTCGTACAGTACTCTCAATCTAACCAGTCTCATTCGAGGATGAATGTTCCAAAGAGGTAGATAATGTAACACCCAATATTTTCGAGCTATTCTTTGAATCATTGCTCCTACGTATATAAGTTAAAATCCAAGTGATTCCCATGTGAATATAAGTTTCATGATCTTTATCCTCATGTTTGATGTGCTTTCGAGGTGAAAAATATTCGTAAGAATCACTTAAGACAAAGTTAAGCTTAGAGCCTTTGATTCATCCAAAGTTTGGTATTCGATTCTATAAGGATCTACTTTTAAAGTGTATATTTTTATATAAATAGAATTCTACAACTCAAGACCCACTAAATTGTATATAATTTAATTATCTTTCCTACGATATCAATTTCGCCTTAATCCGATACCCAAGCAAAAAGTTATGGCATTTTTTGTGAGAGGCAGTAGGCCGACGCGCCAGTTGTCGATGCGACACGATGGCTATCACGTTATAGAATTGTTTCACAGGCTATTTCAGTTCCTAAAGGGTCTAGGGGAACTTTAGTTATTTTCCCTCACCCAAATCCTCCCATAACACTTAATTTCAGCCCCTAAAAGCATTATACACATTATTTTTCATCTTTTGCTCTCCAAGAAAACCCTAGGACCCTCAAGAAAACCAAGAACTTCATCAAATTTTCTTCAAAAAAAGCATGAACTCAAGTTTCCCAATTCAAGAAAGCTTTCAAGACTGTGTTTCTCCTTCAAGATTAAAGCTTTAAGCTATGTGTGAGTTCATCCATGGGTCCTATTTCACCCATGGAGCCCAAAACCCTTTTATTTTAATTAAAGAATGGATTTTTAGATCATTATGTTACTTTAGATGTTCAAGAAAGACTGAATTTCCTATTTTTATGGTGTTTTTAATTCAATTCAGCCCATGTATGATTCCATGCAAGATTTTGAATTCCTCATGCTATGAATTTGAGTTTCCCGTGTTTTATTCAAGTAAATTCCATGATAGATCCTAAATTCATGATGCTTAGCAATATTCCCATGTTTTGAATTCATGCCTCCCATATGTTTGATGAAATTCTCATATCATGTTCAATCAATTTCAAGATGAATCCCCAAGTTATGAATTTTTCCATGTAACTCTATTGTTCCCTTATGTTTAAGACATTCTTACATTCAAGCTATGATCTTTACTTGTTTTGATGAAATGCCCATGTCCTATTTCAAACAAATTTCATGTAAATTCTCCAATTCATGATTTTAGTTATGTAATCATGCTATGCTCCCATGTTTGAGATATTCCCATGTTCAAGTTCATGATCCCCATGTGTTTGATGAATTTTTCTATGTTAAAGTATCAATCCCCATGTGTATGATGAAATGCCCAAGTGATGGGTTTCTTTAAATAATGCTTACTTATTATGGTCTCAAATGCTCTCATGTGTTCTTATTGTTATTGCTATCAAGTCCTAGAGGTTATGAATGCCCAAAATTTAATTGTTTACCTAGTTTCCAATATCTGTAGAATGATTTTAGTTATTTCATAGGAAATAACATTCAGTCAGTAATATGGTCAGTTGTGAGTCCGATTAAGTTAGCTCAGTCCAGTGTCAGTTCCAGTATCAGTTTATTTGTTAATAATTACCTCAAAATTCATATGCACTGTAATATTCAGAATTTCATGACCTGAGATTATTAGTTATTACTTATCAGTGCATACACCAGTTAGTATTTCAATATCTTTTAGTTGGGAGTAGGATTCAGCACCGATTGAACCCAGGGATAGAGGCATTCCTGCTAGTTTTGGATTTGACCCATAGTAGCAATCACTGAGTTTAAAAAGTACATAGCTAGCGTAGGTTGAGATGTATTCCTACTAGTTTAGGGTTGACACATATCTCACGAGTAATCCTTCCAGATTAGGGTGACTCCTTAGTCCTTTGGAACACCAGTTTAGTGGGTCTACACAGCCAGTGTTATTACCCATGGCACGGTACTGACACCATTCCAACTAGGGCTATAGGTTGGACCCTGATTATCTCAGATTGTGGCATGTCATCTAGATGACACCTCTCATAATCTCAGTTGTAGTCTCAGTTCAGTATTCAGTTCAGAGTTCAGTTTCAAGTTTGCTTGACCATAGCATACGGTTATCAGTTATTTAGTTATCAGTATTTCAGTTTACCGACTATTTTAGAATCATGTTATATGCTTGGTCTTGCATTCTCAAATAATACTATTTACCTGCATTCATGTTAGATTATCTCATGTTATTTAGTTAGTCCTTGTCTCATATATTTAGTACTCTACATTTTCAGTCCAGTTATTCAGACTAACTACAGTCCAGTCTTACATGACCAGAATTTATCTATCAATCATTCAGTTAATCAGATAAGATTAGTTTATGTCATATTTGGTTCTGTATGTTTAGGTATTCATGCTCAGTATAATTGTATATTCATATCCCTAATGATGTAGTATCAGACTCAGTATTGATACAGTATCCTTGTTTTACCATATCCCAGCTTCAGCTCTACTCATATTATTAAAGTAAAGTTTTACAAAAATTAAGGGTAGAGATTTACCATCTTATCAGAGTATGTTTGTCACTCATTCTTTAAGATATTTTAGTTTTAAGTTTATTCCAGACTATTGGTGAGTCTACTTACACTAAGCATGCATGTTTTAAGATTACGTATGAAATCAATTTTATTTATTGCATTCACCCCTGCATACTCAGTACATTCCAGAAGTACTGATCTATATATACATCTATGTGGCTACATTATTTCATAATGTAGGTACCATTTGGAGTCCGCACACAATGATCAGACAATTGCAGTTTCCAGCTAGCAGGTGATGAGTTCTCTTATTTCGGGAACTCCAGACAGTTTTAGTTCATGTACAGTTTATTTATTTTCATATATATTAATTAGTGGTAGTTTAAGGCATGTCCCAACTATCTATAGTCAGTATAGTAAAGGCTTCATAGATTTCAGTCAGAGTCAGTCATGTAAATTTTAGTTCCTTCCTTCAGTTTTATCATTTTGTAAACTTTATCAGTTATGTATTTATTCAGATTATGCTATGATTATGTTTCCGCATAGTAGAACTTATTATTTATTTTATTATAATTCAGTTGCATAATAGTATGCTAGTTCAGGGGTTAGCTTGGGATCACTTGTGGTTCCAAGCACCGTGTGACGACTAAGGGATAGTCTCAGGTCATTACATATTTTTAACAGATTACCAAGCTGCTGCATAAGTTGCAGTAAATTGGGTAATTTGTTAACATAAGTTCAGAGAATCTACACAATAGATGAGTCATCTGTTGCAACAACCGAGTATTCTGGTGCAACTGGTGGTTTATCTATTGCAACAGATTATCCATCTATTTTATAAGTCTCATTAGATGGGTAATCTATTAACAGATTCAGAGAACCTATGCAACAAATGGACCATCCGTTGCATCTTTATCTTCTTATATCATAGTATATTTATGAAATTCTCTGCCTCATGAAGGGTAGCCAATAGTGTACACAGATACTTATGATGTTTGTGATAGGATAATTGACCTCAACTTCTTCAATAATTTCAAGAATAGGGACAATTATCTCACTGAGCTAGCGACAACTCCTGGTGTCTTAGGATTTGATTTGTTAGTTTCTATGTTCGAATGAGATCAAGATATGATTGAGTATGTTAGAGAAAAGAGGCCATATCCATACGGCATAGATGGATAGGGGCAAAGAGAATTCTTACAGTCATGAACCTAGACATAAAATATTTTGTGGCTCTTGAGATACTACTAGAGGACGGAAAGATGAAGGTTTATGACTACAACTTACCTGCCTTCAAGGAGGCTAATTTTTTACCAAGATGCGGCCACTAGTGGACTTGTTTCCTAGATTTTTTAAGCAAAGTGACCTGATGAATCACTTTCCAGCAAAAGTGTTGAATGAAAAATGGACTTGTGAAGGTCGAAACAAGGACAAGGACCTTGAAAGAAATTTAACCATCTCCACGTATGGGTCATACGCGCTAGCATACATCGAATATTTGCTAACTGGCATAGAAATGTCGAAACCAAGGACCTTACTAAATGACAACGTTGTGGAAAGGATGAAAGGGGTCTAGGCTTCTGGGTACTAGATAAATGTTTAGAGCCTATGTATGAAAAAAAAATGTAGAAACACCATGTCAATTTTTATTTTAAGTTTTTATGTAGTGACAATATTTTATGTTTGATGAAAACTAAATTTGTTTATTAAATTTGTGAACTTATGAATTAGTACAAAATTTAATTACTAAGTTCAAATATTGCAATAAGTGCATTATATAGATATAGACATCTGCATAATGCAATAGATGACCAACCAATTGCAATAGAGAGTCTATTTGTTACAACAGATAGGCCATTTATGGGAACAAATCAAAATATTAGGAAGACCTACTTGATTATTTTCAATAAATGACCTACATGCTGCAATATATGTCTAAATTTGTTTGATAATTCTAACAGATATGTCATTTGTTGTAATAGATCCAATATTTATTTCAATATTTGAATCTAGTATAACATTTCAATTAATAAGTTCAAATATAAGGATAAAATAAAATTCATAGACAAAATAAAATAAATCAAAGACTTCAAAAATTATATTAAATAAATCAACAAATAAATAAATTGTAAAATATTGTTATGGGTACAGAGGATAGATATTTACAATATAAGTTTGAAGCCAACAATTCCTAAGGAGAGGTATTATTTTTACAAACTCAAGCAATAAAGATCTACTCGATATTGACTAGTTGTTCTTCATCCGGTGATATGGAATTAGGTTTTGTTCATCGTGGATCTTTAATGTTGCTTTTGTAAACTTTCTAAACCTTCACTTCTCCATATTTCTATAAAAGAGTAGAATATATTTTACGAAGTACTCCGGCATCAAGTCCATTATTTGGTACTTGTAATTCTTTGCTCAAATACTCGGCGTAAGCGGCAACAAAAAGATCACAATTCCTGTATTTGTAAAAATAAAATAATATATATCTTGCAATTAATGTAAGAGTTGTGAAATTTATGAAATGAAACTAAATCATGATACTTACAGGCTACCACTAGATTGGTGAGAAATTCCTTCAACATATTCTACATCAAATGGATTACCCATTTTATCCTGGTATGCTTCAATCGTCGATCAATCAGTATGAATATTTTGGTAAAAAAAGCCACTTATATCAAGGTAAGAAGGCAATATTTTAGCTAGCTTTTGTATCTCAGACGATGGAGCAGAATGTCTTTTTCCCAAAATTGAGTAATAAACTCGGATATGCCTCCTTTTTAGAACGACGATAACCACCATCAAATGGAATTCATCATCATAATTAATTGGGATGTACACTTTGTCGATCAAATGTCAAGGTAAGACAGCTGGAATGCTAAAACCTTTGATGATGTTGATTAAGCATTCCTTATTTCGTGAAACTTTCGGTTGTTGTTGACAATATCTATCGTAGACATTATTGATGTAAACTTTGTACAAATAATTGTTTTTCGTGTATCTGTATTGTTGTTGTGTTTGCAACTTGGCCATCATTCAAAGGTAGTAAAAAATTACATTGATGTGCTACATATATTATCAAATATTTCAGATTACGTGACAATAAAATTAATAAACGGATATAATTTAATATAGTATTAACAGTAAGATGTATGGCATCTAAACCTCACCATTCCAGCAAGTTTGGGGATGTGACATCAAATAGAACTAATTCTTTATTCTTGAATATACAACAACAAAGTCAAACATATCAAAACGAAGACTCGATTTGTTCACTTTGTAGTCTTCGTAATATTTTTCTACATGATTTATATGTGTTAGTGTCATATTTTTACAAGAAGAATTGTATAGATCATTATATTTAAAAATGATTTATGTACCTGCTGGAATAAATATTTAATAGCCCATCGGTCATGTATACTGAATAGTTGTTGATCAATTTTGTTAGTTTTTTGGAGCCTCATCCAAGATGTTGAATCCCTCAAATGGATAATTTTTCCATTTTTCAGGCTGACAGGCTTCACTTTTTCTTTCTCTTTGGAAGCAATTGATGGATTATCATCTGTTATATTATACTATTCAACAGTAGCTTCTACTATAACATCCACTTGGAAAGGAAAAATTCTTAATGTTAATCACGGAGATACAAAAAAAGGAAAAAAGATAACTCATCTGTTGGAGAAAATCAAATAGGTCTTCCTCCTATTTTAATTTGTCCCAACAGATGACCTATTTGTTGAAATAGATGGGTCATTTGTTGGGAAAAATTAAAACAGGAGGAAGACCTGTATGATAATTTCTAAAAGATGGCCCATTTGTTGCATTATATGACTCATCTATTAGAACAAACTAAACAGTAGGAAGCCGTGTTTTAATTTGTCCTAACAGATAACCCATCTATTACAGCAAATAGGTCATCTGTTGGGAAAAATTAAACTATTAGAAAGACCTATTTGATTTTCTAAAACAGAAAAGACATATGTTGTAACAGATAATGCATCTAAGGCAATAGGTTAGTAAATTGTTGCAATAGATGTATATATCTATTTGATAATTTTCAGCAGATGTGTCATCTGTTGAAACATATATGTAGTATATTTGTTTGTTAGAATAGATGATAAATATTTACCTTTTTCAGCTCATGCTTCTCTCCTATGTCCCTTGTACATTGCTCAAAAGTGCAAGACAAAGACAGAGGAGTTGCAATTTTACTATTATTGATGCTTGATAATGCCTTAGAAAATTCTTTCCTTCTCCTCTTAGTGGCCTTAATCTTTAATGCAGTGTATGGATATGAAATCCTCTTTTATGGAATGACATCCTTCTTAGATGTCAATTCCTTGACAGAATTAGTTAATGCAATAATGACATTAATCACTCTGTCATGTTTCGCCTTGCAGTTTTCACATTTACATGTAGAACATTCGCTAGGAGGGGCAAAATCTGTAAAATTAGTATGATCATAATCATAATAATTTGTGTTTCAAAAACTACAAGAGGAGCATCATTAGCCCAAACAGCATCACCACTCCACTACCACCACCACTACCAAAAGCTCCATCACCACTAACACCATTAACAACAACAAGCCCAACCTTCAAAATTATTTTTCTTATGATGGTTGTTGCTCCAAATAATTCTTTTATTTTTTTTATTCTACCAATGACCTTAGGGTTCGATAAAGATTGGACAGATCGTAAAGTAAGAATAAATAGAATCTTCAACTCTCGATTGATCGGAACAATCCACGGATGCATAATCTAAAATAAATCAGTACATATATTAGAATCATGATTAAATCATTTAAGAAATCATTAATTAAACTAAAAAAATAATTAGAATTAGACTTACTGATTCCTTCAGAGTGTTGAAGAGATCAAGAAATTTTGGTTTTTTATCTGTTTTAGTCGATAACTATCTTAGGATTCTGGGACATAAAACTTCTTCCTAGTAATTCACTTGTTCTCTCAAATAAGGAATGGCTTCAAGTTCCCAAGCCTAAAATATAATGCCAATAAATCAAAAGCATTATTTAATTAAAAAATAAATGAATCATAATAAAAAAATATTTACCATGAAAGCTCATGGAAAGCCATATAAGTTGACTATCTTTGGCGTTAACGGAGTCAACAAATATTTGACAGTTATTTTAAGGCTTTCACAACCCCAAGGATAGTTGTTAAATTCTAAAGTATGTTGTTGTTAACGTCTCTCGTCCAAAGAATATTATGTACAAGCCAAACCAAGAACTGATTGTTTGTGCTTCTTTGAAAGTCTTTTACCTTTCAATGCTTCTATCGAATTTTTGTTTTTGAAGCTTGGACCAACAAGGAACAACAAGTGATCACCATCACTTGACTTTCCTTTGCCTTTTATTGGTGTGCGGGGTGTTTTTTTTTGTTAGAATAGGTACAAGTTAAGAAGGAGGATAACATTTTAGTCTATTAACTATGGCAAACTCCTCCCAACTAAAAAAAATAGACATGCCACAATAATTTATCCACACCTTATCCATCTAATCTTTATATTCATACATAAACCTTCAAAACAACTTTGATTCGTGATTTTAACCCGGATTTTTAAGATTTTACCCGGTGAAGCTTAAAAATGGTTTTCTTTGATTTTAACATCATTTTTTACCCGATTTAAGTTTGATTTTTAGTTGTAGGTTTCTATAATGTGAAAAGCATTTTTGAAGTAAAGTTATGATTTTTCCTTTCTTTTTCTAAAAATATATTCCGAAGGTCCATTTTGATGCCAAACCAAAAGTAGTCAATATAGGTGTGTTGGCTTTATTTTGAAGCATAGATTCTATATATGATGTTTTTAGAAAAGTTCAGTATCGTTCATGAAAAGTAAGATCATGGGTTCGAAGTGTAGCGAACCAATTTTGGCTTTTGAGGTAGGTTATGACATAACTCATTAAGACTGGGTTGGGTAGTAAATGAAGGTACAAAAGGCATGTTAAGAGTGGGAACTAATCATGAAAAATTGATATTTATGTATGGTGCCCGTGTGAGGACCTATATATGATGTAACTGTCGAAATTGAGTTATTATGTGATATGTGCGATCATGTGAGGTCCTATGTGATATTGATAGCCTTGAATATATGTTAATAATTGTATTGTGTTGTTAAGATGCTTAATATGGTACCATAGGTGTATTATAATTATATTCATACTTTATTGACATATGTTACATGTGGAAACTCGTGGATGAAACTGAAATAATGAGTGAATATTGGTTTATGTGGTTATGGAAAAATATCATTGTGGTTGGTTGTGGAACTATATCATGTAGTTGATTGTGGAAATATATCACGTGGTTGGTTGTGAAAATACTCATTGTGATTGATTGTGAGCATTACATCCTCATATCATACTCATTCATAAAACATTGGTACTATCGTGGCAACATCTGAGAAACACTGACAACACCTTATTAAAACCCTCCCCAAGGGATGTGTCAGGGAGGAGATATTGTAACACCTTGTAAAACCCTTTCCACGTAATGTAACGGAAAGGAGATATGAGATATGTGGATTGCATACTGGTTGACGAATTGCTCATGGGTCCTATGTCGGGAAGCTTTAGCTCTGTAGGTGTATAAGAGAATTATGCGACGATCTCGAAGATTGTGCTACAACCTTGTGGATCATCATTTACACGACCCGAACCACCTAGTCGTGTTGGGTGACTCAAGTCCAACCGGGACCGAAGACCCCCTCAATAACTAACCATACCCACCCTGTACCTTATGTTGAATGAATTTTGAATATATAATAACATAAAATAATTAATACTCAAAAACGATAATAAATCTATAACCATAACCAACCAACAATCCAATCAAATATCCAACTGGTGTTATCTCCAATACCAATACTAATGCCAAGGCTGACACCAATACCAACACCGCCTATGCCCATAGTAGTCACACAAAGCCTCTAACTGAAATCCAAGGACATCTGGTCGGGACATGCCCCCGACCATAGCAAAAACCAAAGTCCAAGAAATAAGCAAAAGTATGAAAAAATATCCATAACATGAAATGTAGTCTTCGGAGTATACAAGCTCACCACTTCAATTTGACTCTAAGATGTCCCCGAATCAAAGTCACTGAGCAGGAGGAGTAGTATGGTCGGTTTCTGCAACGCATAGGGATACAACACCCGAAGATGGGTTAGCAGGTGAATGCTAGCATGTACTTAGGACTAAGGATAAAATAATGTTATTACTCAAAACCAAAGTAAATAACCATATGCAATCACATACATATATACCATGCCGGAAAAGGGAACCGGGTTTAGCATGCATTTAAATCTTTAACCTGGGATGTGCAGATAGACCGTCCTAAAACCACACATGGGCTATATGGGTCCAGTGTTACCCCTTGAATGGGCCTCAGTGCGTGTTGCCACACGACCTGGAGATATCATAGGGGCTGGGGATTCCCATGTACCCTTCGCCTTCCAAGATACATATATACAAGCATAAACTTAGGGGATTCCCAAGTACCCCACAAGTATATGGTCACCATGACCAACCCTCATGTCGGCAAACATGACTTTCCAGTGTCCGTCCATTGGACTCACACCTTCACAGTTAGCTATCACAACCCGCTATTATTGCCCAATTAAAAACCTTTAGCACATAACCAAACCACCAAATCCAGAGTTAATTACCAAGGCATTATTAAGTGGTATCGTTATACCAACTATAGCTTGCAAACAATGTCAATAGCCAATACTTAGGGGATTCACATGTACCCCGTAGGATTTCCAATCAATCAAAACCATGGCCACCAAGGCCTTTCCAAATCATTTAATTCAATCAAACCATTTAGTGTTCCATTACCATATTATGCAATGCAAGGTTTTCAATAAAAGTCAAACTACGTGACAAAAACATTCTCATTGGCAATTTAACAAATATGTTGAAGGCATAGAGTTTCTATAACCAAAAAATCAAGAACCAATTAACCATTCCAATGAAACCAAATGTTCGAACCAACATTATAACATGAAAAAACATAAATAAAACATGGAAAAACATTATCCAACCAAGAATAACCAAAACCCCTAACGTATATTTCCAAACCAACACAAACCCATAATAGTGCCATGAAAACCATTAAGTAAAACATGTTTTTAGTTTGAAATAACAATGAGGGAGGAGTAACACGCCTTAGATACCACCTTTGAGAGCCTTAATTGACCATATTGAGGAAACCCTATCCTCTTTTTGAACCAAGAGTTTAAGAGAGATTTAAGAGAG
The DNA here is from genome assembly GCA_030864225.1 of Capsicum baccatum var. pendulum. Lineage (NCBI taxonomy): Eukaryota > Viridiplantae > Streptophyta > Magnoliopsida > Solanales > Solanaceae > Capsicum > Capsicum baccatum. The sequence goes on from CM061560.1 coordinate 169,842,032, forward strand.
TTTTGAGAGTGTTTGATTTGGGAATAGTAAGTTAATAAAGTCCCAAGAGTGTTTTAAGTTGTGTGGTCAAAAGAAGTTAAGAGGGGAAATGTCTAGAATACCCCAAACTTAAACTAAAAAAATTCCTACAAGTGGGTACGGTTGGACCCTTCCACTCGTACCCACATCATACAAGTGGTACCATCCAATCGTACCTAGAACAAAAAGTTAGACATCCACACACTATCCACCATACGACTCCTCTTTCCCCACTCATACCCATAACATATAAGTAGTACCCATAAGTCATACCCTAAGCAGAATGTCAAGGTTAGACATTGAACAACATATGGTTCAGAACTTACTTCAAGTACTATGTACATACAACTCGTATGATGCCTTCTCAAACCAAGAACAGAACTTGGCCAATGTGACACTGACTAATATAGGACTAGGGTCCCTAGACCCGTACCCACACTACAGGACAAGTATGGTGAGTCGTATGATCATTAGAAGGCTCAAACTCATGAAATTTTATACTGACCAGAACCCAGGGTGTTTCAATTCTCCCCCACTTAGATCATTCGTGCTCGAATGATTGAACAAGGTATAACTAGCACGATTTAAACCCCAAATGTCTCTACCCTTACCTTTAACCAAGTTAGAAAAAAAAGATACCAAGGAAGTCAATCTTTCCTTTAATAAAGTTTAAAAACAAAGACGTTGTTAAGAACACATACCTTCCGCACGAATTTTCTAAGTAGAAAATAAGAACGAATACTTGGACTTCATGTCCTATTCCGCTTCCCATGTAGCCTTTTCTACCTTATGGTTTCTCCATAGAACCTTTACCAAGGCCACATCCTTGGTCTGCAACTGATGAACCTGACGATCCAAGATCTCAACCGGAATCTCCTCATAATATAGAAAATCCAAAATACCAATATCTTTAATAGGCATAATTTGCGATGGATCACCAATACACTTACTCAATATAGAGACATGAAATACAAAGTGGATGGAGCTCTAACTAGAAGTCAACTCTAACTCATATGCAACAGTGCCAACCTTCCTCAAAACCAATTACGAACCAATATACCGGGGACTGAGTTTCCCCTTCTTACCAAACCGCATTACTTCTTTTATAGGAGACACCTTAAAAAACACCATATCCCCAACATCAAACTCTAAATCCCTTCACCTCACTTCCGCATAGGACTTTTGGCAACTCTGGGAAGCCTTAAGCCTATCCCAAATTACCTTCATCTTTTCCATAGCCTGGTGAACCAATTCCGGGCCAAACATATCTACCTCACCAACCTCAAACCATCCAATAAGATATCTGCACCTCCTACCATACAAGGCTTTAAATGGAGCCATCCCAATGCTAGAGTTGTAGCTATTATTATAGGCAAACTCTTTAAGAGGCAAATACTCAACCCAACTACCACCATAGTCAATCACGCAAGTCAAAAGCATATCCTGCAACTTTTGAATAGTTCTTTCTGCTTGACCATCCAACTACGTGTGAAAAGAAGTACTAAGACTAACCTTAGTCCCCCACCCTTTCTAAAATGATGCCAAAAGTAAGATAAAAACTACGTACCATGATCAGAGATGATAGAAACTGGTACCCCATACAACTTCACAATCTCTTGGAGGTACAACATTGCATAATCCTCAATCGAGAAGTTAGTCCTCACTGGCAAAATGTCAACCGACTTTGTCATCCTATCCATGATGAACCAAACCGAATCAAATTAATTTTGAGGCCGAGGGAGACCAATAATGAAATCTATGTTGATTACTCCCCACTTTCATTCAAGCAACTCAATTTCTTGATATTATTCTCTAGGCCTCATGTGCTCGACTTTCACTTGTTGGCACACCATGCATTTGGCCACAAAAACTTTACCTTTTTCTGAGTCTATTAAGTCAATGGGGCAACTATAGTCAAAAATCTTTCCACAAACCTCATGTAATAACCAGCTAAACCCAAGAAGCTCTGAATATGGATTGGCGTCATAGGTCTAGGTCACTTCTTAACCACTGCCACTTTGTGTGGATCCACCATGATCCTTTCACTAGAAATAATATGACCCAAAAAAAGTGACAGCGTTCAATGATAACGCTCAATCTACAGCTCTCGTAGGAGTGTAAAGCGGTCGTTAGCAAATATAGAACCCAACCTGGGTTGGGTATCGATCCCACAGGGAATAGCTTGGCCAACAAGTAAGTAAAATTACTAAACGTTTGGTGCAAGTCTCGTAAAAGGGGGGATTGTAATGTGTAACGAAAACAATAAAGTAAAAGCTGAAAATAGCAAAGTAAAGAGAGAAAGATTGTTACGTAAGTTGTAAACAATGAGAATTGAAGCGTTGGGGTTATGTCCACCTTCTGAGGTATACGTCTCTATCGGCTATGAGTGTGTAGAGTCTTGACATGCAATTGCTTATAGAGAATTGTAGTCGATGGAAAATCCAAGCGTCTCTCGACCTGAACAAGGACTATTTCGCTTTAACTCTCTCAAGCTTAAAGCGTGTCTAACGGTATGAATTCTCCAAGAGGTTAGTCCAGTTACGGCACTAGCTTTTTAATAGGAAAGGGTGTCCTACTACCTTGACATTATCTCTTTTCCAAAAAAATAACCTTTCTCTCGAACAAGTTAAATGTTAGACTGGCGTTATTATATGCGTCTGCAGCCACAAGAATTTGCATTAAGATGAAGAGAATAATGATATAAGCAATATACGTGTCTCGAACTCACAAACTCACAGCAATAGATAGTAACTCATTCGGCTTCCATAACTCCAACAGAGAAGTTTAGTTACCCATGAGTGCGAAGGAGATCACGATTTGCATTGTTATTGTTGAGTAATGGCGTGTGGATTAGGTGATAGGCGTGTGGCGTGATTCCTTAGCAAGTAACGATTCTCTTGTTGTGGAATTTAAGAATAGAATTAATGGAAAGATTAGAAGAGTTGTAATTGAGAAGTAGAATGTGTCTCTCCACTAAGGGAGGACTTGCCTCTCCACTAAGGGAGGACTTAATTAAAAATCTCTAGCATGATAGGGTATTTATAATACTCCTATCCTACTCCTACTATGCTAATGAAATAAATAACCAAATCCTACTAAACTAAGGAAATAATTAACCCATTTGTACTAGGTTAATGTAACATTCTCCTAATTCAAATAAACTAATGAAATACATAACCCAATTGTACTAGGTTAATGTATCATTGTCAAAATCCAGCTTTGTATCTGTAAGTCCCTAAAGTCTTCAGAAATGCTGTTTTAGCCCGGGACAGATTTTCCATGCAGCAGTTTTGGTCCTTAGGCGTGTAGACTTTCTTCCCTTCCTTTGTGAGCTTTCTTTTGCGTCAAGTAAGCCATAAAATGCTGTATTTTGCATCATTTATACCTGAAACTTTCCTAATCATGTTCGTTAGCTCATTTACAGGAAAAAGGACTAAAAGTGCATGAAATATATAATTTGTTCTCAAAACTAGGCTAAAATATGGGCAAAATATATTGATATAGGCGTGTAAATTCGCCTATCATCAACACCCCACACTTGTAGCTTTGTTCGTCCTCGAACAAAATATCATGTCCTTCTAAGCATCAACTTAGGGTTTTTACAGCAACAACACAAAACATTCTTCAAGACAAGCACAAAAATTATCAACAAAGAGTAGCTTCCCGATTATAAGTAGAAACAGTTTAACCTCTAGCGTAGACTAGTGATGGTGATCAACTCGCATGCAAACGTTACGGTACATAGAATCATATACAACTATCCAAAGCTCATTAACCATGTGTGTCTCACAATATAGTACCCATAATTACTCACAAATATAGCATATTTTTCAAACATGGGTATCAAAATGTCCTTGCTCTCACTCTCACAAAGAATTCATATGTAGCAACTGATGACCATAGGCTTGCCCATAATGTAGTACTCTACTAAATGTCAGAATGCTAAGCTTAGGATCAAGTAGGTCTTTTGATGGTTGTAATGTAGGCTAAGGGACGGGTAGGATCAGCTATTTTGGCCAGAAATAGTAACTAAGTTCCTAAGCACTTTAATACATCACATTGTATCATTGACACTTTTTTCTTTCAACCTTTCTTTATTTTATTCTTCCACCCTTGTTCTCATCTTTTGTTTTTCAATTTTAAGCACAACTCACTTTTCAGCTTTCTTTTCCTTTTTCTTTTCACAACATACCTCTTATGATAGCACTTTCTTTTTCATAACACATTCAAGCACCATTACAATTTAAAGCATCATACTCACCCAATTTCCTCTTATGTTGTCACATGACTTTTTCACTTTAAAGCACTTAGGAATTTGGATCAAATTACGGTCTTGAAAAAAAATGGATTAGGCTTACATACAAGGTTGTCAAAGAAATAGGCTAAAGGCTCAAAAGGGTTTAACTAGGATGATGTCCATGGGTAGGTAAAACAAAGGTAAACATGTATAGGTTGCCAAAGAAATGCCTAAATCATCTCCTAAACTTACACTCCTTATTTTCGCTTTGCATACATACCAGGCAAGTTCTAGCATCAGCCACAAACATAGAATATACTGTTACCTCACACACACAAGGCACATGGTTGACTTGATTGGAAGTAATATAGACTCTCGACCCAACAAGTGAAAGAATTGAACCACTCAATATCACATAATGAGTCACAACTAGAGCCTAAACGTCTCAATAGTCATAATTGTAGCACATACTCTTGTTATAATCTCATGCTGCCTATTAGAATTATTTCATGCGAAGCTAAAAAAATTTACTACTAAAAAAACTAAGCAAACAAACATGAATAAATGCAAATGCGGATCGAGAAGTATAGCATGCAAATACCATCACCCCACACTTAGACGGGGCACACTGTCCTCAGTGGAAAATAAATAAGAAGAACCTGGTTAGTCGGACTCATTCTCTATATCTGGGGTCATACCCCTTGCATCGGAATCATCATCAGAGTCATCATCCTTAGAAGTTCCTCATAAGTATCCCACTTAATTTCAAGAGTGAGTTGAGGTGTTTGCATCAAGGAGGGTTCTCCTTGCTCTCTTTGGCCTCTTTTCTTGCCTTTTTGTGAAGTGGTAGCCTTTTCGTTGCCTTGTCTTGCTTTGGGTGCCATTGTACCTGAGACTAGAAATAGTGTTAATGGTGGCACAATCTCAATGGTTACAATCTATACACAAGCAGTAGGGGTACCACCCCACACTTAGTTTTGTTGATACAAATCAGTGAAGTGAAAGTGGTCGATTACTTTGACTTCATCGACATACATTTTAGGATTATATTCTGACAAGAAACTCAGAAGTGCATCACTTACTTGCAGCCATTGGACTACTTTCATGGTAGATATAACAACACTACTACATAGGGGTAACCACGTGGTATAGTTTCTATCAATAAACTCAACCTCCTATGTCGGTAGGTAGTTATAAGTCTTATTCCGATGAACGGGATATTCTAACATATAAGTATTCAAGTGAAAAGATTATGCAATGTTCATTACTATAGCAATTCCGCAAGTAGTATAACAATGCATCAAAATCAAATTCAAGTCGGAAATAAGTTAAGAGCATCCTAACGTACATGTTCACTCACTTGGTTTTGTATCAACAATTCAAACACGTTCACATCACCAATACTTTTTCAAGATTTAGCAATTCATAATAGGTGTAGTAAAGTAGTACTTACAAAATTTAAATGAAGAACAAAGTAGTACTTACTTGGTTGAAGCCTTTGGATGATGTTCTTGTGAAGAAAAAGAGCAAAAGGAAACTTTTTGATAGGATTTGGAGACTATAGGTGGTGCATGATCTAGGTTTCCAATGTGTTTTTGGTTCAAGATTAAGTCTCATATTTGTAAGAAAAGGTTGGGTTGAGTTTTGACCCATTAAAATCGGATTTGGAGACCAAAAGTGACCATAGGCGGTGCCTAATGCTTTGCCTAGTTGAGCAGAATGCCATAGCATATGTCATGCATTTATTTAAGAATGCCTTACACTATGCCATGCATTTATTTAAGAATGTCATACACTATGCGGCGCATTGTCTATGGCATTTAGAGACATATGCGCCGCATAGTCTATGGCATATGAGATCCTGAGACCTAATGCTATAGCATAGGCGGCGCATAGTCAAAAGCACACTTAGGAATGGGCGGCGCATATTGTATAGCACACTAGATTCCGAGACCTTAGGCTATAGGATAGGTTTTACATTGTTCGTGGCCTAGTTTTACCTAGTCCTAGCCTTCCTCGATGCCTATTTAAGCATGATTAATGCTCAATCCATACCCTTATGCATCCTTATACCTAACTTACCACCTTTACCATTCAATACATCCAAATCGTCATTTGAAACCAATCTCCTCGTTGAATACCTCTTGCACCTATATTTGCTCAAAACAATAAAAACGATTAGTACGATGGGTTTCCTCCCACCAAGCGCCTTAGTTTTGGTCGTGGCACGACTCTTATTTTTGGATTTTCATTAATTAAAAACAATACAAGTACTAGAATGAAAGAAAACGATAAACAATAAATGAAAAACGATAAACAATGGGTTGCCTCCCATCTAGCGCCTTATTTATTGTCGTGGCACGACATGGTTACCTCGAGTACTTAGACTTCGTCGAGGTAAATGGTGGATCATTTTCTAAAAGGATTTAGACGGCAATGAGGCTTACCTGTGGGCATGCGATCTTCTTCGAGATGGCTCCTACGTTTCTCCGGAGAGTCACCAATTATATCATCAATAGTCCAACCCATAGCTCTCTTGTACCTCATTAGAGCAGAGATGAGAGCTTCTACGTGCTGTTTACTTAAATCATCTGCTCTCTCCGGAAGTATATTTCTACTTTCCAAGAACACATACCTTAGATAGTCGGGGAGCTCTTGTGATTCTCGCATTGGTGGCTCATCAATGGGAGTCTTCGCTGTTGGTTGATTCTTGAGATCACAATCTGGTTGCTTAGGAGTATAAGGCTCTATTTCTGTTAGAGCACTCATAAGTTCTTCATAACCTTCATTATCTTCATGCTCAACTTTCAGTGGCACAGCAGACAATGGCTCAACAGTAGGCTGTTTCTCTATAGATAATTCCTTCGTATCCTCATGATGAACATATAACTCATTCATATCGCTGGGCTGCTTCATTGTTTTGCATATATCAAACCGTACCACTTCGTCATTAATTCGAAATAAAAGCTCATTATCTTTCATGTCAATAAGCACACTTCCAGTTGCAAGGAAGGGACGTCCCAAGATGATGGGAACTTCAGAATCCTCCTTACAATCCAGAATAACGAAGTCTGTAGGAAAGATGAACGAAGAAACCTTTACCAACACATCATTCAAGATACCCACAGGTCGTTTTACCGACCTATCAGCCATCACGAGCCTCATATTGGTTGGTGTAGGGTCTCCCAACCCCAACTTTCTGTAGATAGATAGTGGCATCAAATTGATGCTAGCTCCCAAATCGCACAATGCCTTAGCAAAATCCAACGATCCAATTGTGCAAGGAATAGTGAAAGCTCCAGGATCTGCCTTCTTTTGAACTAGCGATCTTGTAGCGATTGCACTACAATGATGAACATTATCCACCAAGTCATAACTTGCTGCCCGCTTTTTTGTCAAGAGATCCTTCATAAATTTCGCATACCCAGGCATTTGTTCAAGTGCCTCCACCAATGGAACATTAATGGTGAGCTGCTTTAACATATTCATGAATTTGCTGAACTTTGTGTCATCCGCCACCTTCTTCAATATTTGGGGAAAAGGTGGTGGTGGGTATGGAAGTGTTCTCTCCACGGTTTTTTTCTCCTCTTGCTTCTGTTTTTCCACTTTTTTAGGCTGCACGTCACTAGGTGAAACGTCCCTGATGTTGGGAGTAATTGTTGCGGCTTCTTCTCCTTTTGTAATGTCACTAGGTGTAATGTTCATGTCCGCAACTTCGTCAACCACTTGCTTGCCTTTTGCTGAAGTTTCCAGGACCTTACCACTTCTGGTAGTGATGGCCATGCATGACCCATCATTCTTTGGGTTTTGCACAGTATCGCTTGGTAAGGTGCCAGCCTTTCTTTGATTGAATGCTGCTGAAAGTTGGCTCAATTGCTGCTCTATTTGCCTGATAGAAGTGGAATGAGAATCAACTAGTTTCTTCATGGAGGACAAATCATCAATCACCTCCTTAACTCCTGCGCTTGTTGCTTCCACTCCTTTCAATAACTTAGCCATCATGTCTTCCATACTCCCAGAATTAGATGTGGTGGTATCACGTCTACCAGGGGGAACGTACAAACCACTCTTTTCATTATTTTTCTTCCAACTACCTTGGTCTTTGCTTCCAGATTTATCATAATAGTTCCGACCTTGGTTTCCTTGGGCATTCCTACGAAAACCCCCCTGATTGTTCAAGTAGTCGGCCTCCTCTTTAGAATCAGATTTGTCTCTTCCTTTTAGCGCTACAGCTTTCACTTTTTCGGTCTTCCCTGATAATAAGTGCTTTGTCAGAAGATCCAATTGTGTTTTCATGTGCGCCATGTCTTGCTCACGTTCTTCTTCTCTTCTTCTTTGGTCTGCAGACATGCCAATAGATAAAGTGGGGCTTGCTACCTCAGAATCCCTGGTATGCCAAGCTCTACTTTGCTTTGTCATGCGATCTAGCATATTGCTTGCTTGACCAAAGGTGAGGTCCATGAAAGAACCTCCAGTTGCGTTGTCCACCACTGGTTTAGTTATTGAATTCAAGGCTCTATACAAGATCTCCATGAGGTGAACATTAGTCATGTGATGGTTTGGGCATCTCGCTAGCTTTGTCTTGAACCTCTCCCATGTTTCATGAAGAGCTTCAGAGGGAAGCTGATGAAAGTTGCTGATTTCATCTCTCAATTGTGCTCTTTTGGATGGCGGAAAGAATCTTTCTAGGAAAGCGTCTCTCAATTGCCTCCAATTTGTAATTGAATCAGGAGTCAGCCCATTCAACCATAGTGTTGCCTCCCCAGACAGAGACAATGGAAATAGGCGTAATCGAATAGCATTCTGACCAACACCAGGATTGTCAAAAGACTTGCATCTAGAAATAAAGTTGATGAGATGCATATTCGGATCATCGCCTGCTAGTCCACCAAATAATCCCTTGAGTTACAATAACTGAATCATGGTGCTAGTGATGTTGAACTTGGCTCCGGGCGCTAATGGTGGTGGAATTATAGCTCCAGTGGCTCCGGCACCATCAAGATCATCATCATCATCGTCGAAAGCTGGTTGCAACGGTTGGCGATCATACCTATACTGAGCTTGTCGGCCTCTTCAGTTGGCAGGTGTTATAATTTCAGCATCACGCCTAGGGTTTAGCAACTCGTCATCACCTAAATCTTCATCGTCAGGATTTGTTGCTCGCCCAGGATTATCAATGTTTTGTTGTTGGACTTGAGCAGCGGCAAGAGCAGCTAATCTTGCTTGCTCGTGTTGAGCAGCCATCCTGTCGATTTCAGCTTGTGCTTCCATTCTTCTAATTCGTTGTGGTTCAGGATTGATTGGTAATAACGGTTGACCAGAACTTCTAGTATGGGGCATGCACTAAAGTAAAAACCTGCAAGAAACAAAAACAAAAACTAAAAGTAAAAGTACGAGAATCTTTGACCAAAGGGTCTAGTAATTATCACGAACTTGATTGACACTCGTATTCCCCGGCAACGGCGCCAATTTTTGATAACGCTCAATCTACAGCTCTCATGGGAGTGTAAAGCGGTCGTTAGCAAATATAGAACCCAACCTAGGTTGGGTGTCGATCCCACAGGGAATAGCTTGGCCAACAAGTAAGTAAAATTACTAAACTTTTGGTGCAAGTCTCGTAAAAGGGGGGATTGTAATGTGTAACGAAAACAATAAAGTAAAAGCTGAAAATAGCAAAGTAAAGAGAGAAAGATTGTTACGTAAGTTGTAAACAATGAGAATTGAAGCGTTGGGGTTATGTCCACCTTCTGAGGTATACGTCTCTATCGGCTATGAGTGTGTAGAGTCTTGACATGCAATTGCTTATAGAGAATTGTAGTCGATGGTAAATCCAAGCGTCTCTCGACCTGAACAAGGACTATTTCGCTTTAACTCTCTCGAGCTTAAAGCGTGTCTAACGGTACGAATTCTCCAAGAGGTTAGTCCAGTTACGGCACTAGCTTTCTCTCGAACAAGTTAAATATTAGACTGGCGTTATTCTATGCGTCTGCAGCCACAAGAATTTGCATTAAGATGAAGAGAATAATGATATAAGCAATATACGTGTCTCGAACTCACAAACTCACAGCAATAGATAGTAACTCATTCGGCTTCCATAACCCCAACAGAGAAGTTTAGTTACCCATGAGTGCGAAGGAGATCACGATTTGCATTGTTATTGTTGAGTAATGGCGTGTGGATTAGGTGATAGGCGTGTGGCGTGATTCCTTAGCAAGTAACGATTCTCTTGTTGTGGAATTTAAGAATAGAATTAATGGAAAGATTAGAAGAGTTGTAATTGAGAAGTAGAATGTGTCTCTCCACTAAGGGAGGACTTGCCTCTCCACTAAGGGAGGACTTAATTAAAAATCTCTAGCATGATAGGGTATTTATAATACTCCTATCCTACTCCTACTATGCTAATGAAATAAATAACCAAATCCTACTAAACTAAGGAAATACTTAACCCATTTGTACTAGGTTAATGTAACATTCTCCTAATCCAAATAAACTAATGAAATACATAACCCAATTGTACTAGGTTAATGTATCATTGTCAAAATCCAGCTTTGTATCTGTAAGTCCCCAAAGTCTTCAGAAATGTTGTTTTAGCCCGGGACAGATTTTCCATGCAGCAGTTTTGGTCCTTAGGCGTGTAGACTTCCTTCCCTTCCTTTGTGAGCTTTCTTTTGCGTCAAGTAAGCCATAAAATGCTGTATTTTGCATCATTTATACCTGAAACTTTCCTAATCATGTTCGTTAGCTCATTTACAGGAAAAAGGACTAAAAGTGCATGAAATATATAATTTGTTCTCAAAACTAGGCTAAAATATGGGCAAAATATATTGATATAGGCGTGTAAATTCGCCTATCATCATTCAACCAGAATTCAGATTTTGAAAATTTGGCATACAACTACTGCTTCTTCAAGGTCTGCAATACATGATCTACCTCACTCTTAGAATACACCAGAATATCGTCTATGAAAATAGTGAAGAACAAGTCTAGAAACTGACGAAAGACACTACTCATCAAATCCATGAATGCCATTAGGGCATTGGTTAACCCAAAATACATAACCAGAAACTCAAAAAGCCTATACCGAGTTCAAAAGTCAGTCTTAGGGATATCTACCTCTCTAATATTTAATTGATGATACCCAGATCTATGATCAATTTTGGAGAAAAATTTAGCACCCTGCAACTGATCAACAAAATCATCTATCCTTGAAAGAGGATACTTATTATTTACCATTACCATGTTCAATTATCAGTAGTCAATGTACATCTGAATGGAACCATTCTTCTTACGTATGAATAGCACCGGTGCACCCCATAGGGACATACTAGGATGAATAAAACCCTTATCTAACAGATCCTTGAGTTGCTCCTTAAGCTCCTTTAACTCGGCTAGAGTTATTCTATTCAGAGGAATAAAAATTGGACGAGTGTCTGGAACAAGATCAATCGCAAACTCAATCTCCCTATCATGAGGAACACCAGGAAGGTCAACAGGGAAGACCTTAGGAAATTTATTCACCTCCAAAACGGAATGCAAAGAAGGACCATCCGAGTTAGAATCTTTAACCCAAAGTAGATGATAGAGACACTCCTTGGAGATTAACCCTCAAGCTTTAAGATATGATATGAACTTAACTTTAGGAGCTAGGAAACCACCCTCTTGCTTAATAACCAGCTCATTAGGGAATTTAAAGACAATCTTACGGGTTTAACAGTCTAGAGATGCATAACACGAGTGCAACCAATCTATCCCCAATATGAAATCAAAATCCACTATATCTAATTCAAACAGATCTACCATAGTTGAAGTACCTATCCCTCCCTTTATCAAAGAAATCCCAATGTAACCAACTATAAAACTTGTAGAAAGGACATGATAGAGCTGACTGGGCCACACTAGCCTAAGATTGGGATCCCTGTGCCCTGAATTTGTCGCCACCATAGAAACTCCTATCACCTGATGGCATTGGGTAGGGAGTACTAGCTGTCAAGTAAGACCTAGAATTGCCTCAATTCTTTTTGCGCCACTTACCACCATCCCTGCCACTCTACTGTTGGCCACCACCCTTCTCAAAGAACCTAAACTTCTTGCCATGCCTCTCCCTGTTTCAGCCTACTTCTTCTTCTATTCCTCTACCTATTGCATATACAAACCAACCTATAGATATCTATGTCCTTGATCAACAAGGAAGCCTTACTCTCTAATATCAAATCTCTAGACAACCCAGAAGCAAACTTTCTCATTCTAGCCCCCATGCTAGAAATTATCTCAGAAGCACACCGAGACAACTAGTGAAACTTCAAGGCATACTCCTGGACTGACATTTTACCCTGCTTCAAATTAACAAACTCTTCTACTTTTGCTTCCCTCAAATCCTAAGGAAACAAAATATTAGAAAGATCTTCCCATAGAGATGACGCAACATCATCACCCTTTGCCTAATCTCATTCCTCATACCATTAATACACAACATCCTTTAGCAGGTAGGCAGCAAACTCCACACCCTTCATATCATGGCATACATAACATGGAAGATCTTTTCTATCTCATCCAAAAAACCTTAAGGATTCTCCTCCACCTTAACACTAGTAAAGGTCGGAGGGTTCAACCTTATAAACTGGCCAACCCTTGTGGCCTCAGAAGATAGAGTAACAGGAACATCAAACTCAGACTGAGAAGCTATAAATTGTGCCAACATAGGAATGGACTAATGAAACTCAGTATTCGTACCTCAACCTGAGGAGCTCGAGGAGGACTAGAGGGAATTAGTGGAACTCTAGGTAGACAATCAAGAATTGGACCCCTAGACCAAATATGGACCCCATAAGTAGAAAGGGTCCCATCAGCATTGTCCTAGTTTGGGACAGAGGAGTTTCCATTAGCTTCAGATTGTTGAAGAGGCATAATCTGAAAAGTGAACAAATAGTAATTAGAGCAGAACTCGGGACCTTAGACACTACAGCTAGAAAATAAAACTTAAGAAAAAAAAACATTCGTAAATTCTTTGTATCCTCTCCCTTATTAGTGTGGCACACTACACACCCTTAAAAGAATCTCTACTCGATAAGACTTCATGGAATCCCAAGTGACCATGAACCTAGGGCTCTGATACCAATCTGACATAACTCGAACCAAGGCCTAGTTATGTCGAGTACCTCAAGTCCAACTGAGATCGAAAACCAACCTCAGTACCCAACTATAATCGTCATATACCCTACGTCAAATTAATTCTGATCATTTAACAAAATAAAATAATTAATACTAAGAAATGATAATAGAATCCATAACCATAACCATCAAAAAATCCAATCAAATATCCAATCAGTGTCAGCCCCAATACCAATACCGATACCAATGCCAAGGCTGACATAAATACTGACATCGTCTATGCATATAGTAGTCACACAAAGCCTCTACCTGAAATCCAAGGACATCCAATCGAAAAATGCCCCCGACCATAGCAAAAACCAAACTTTAAGAAATAAGCAAAAGTATGAAAAGATATCCATAATATGAAATAGAGTCTTTCGGAGTATGGAAGCTCACCACTTTAATTTGACTTTAAGTTGTTCCCAAATCCAAGTCAGTGAGCAGGAGGAGTAGTATCACCGGTTCTTGTATCGCATAGGGATACAACGCCCAAAGATGGGTTAGCGGGTGAATGCTAGCATGTACTCAGGAATAAGGATAAACTAATGTCATCATTTAAAACCAAAGTAAATAACCATATGTAATCACATACATCTATACATATTCATATTGGAAAAGGAAACCAGGTTTAGCATGCATTTAAATCTTTAACCTGGTTTGTGTAGCTTGACATCCTAAAACCACCCATGGGCTATATGGGTCTAGTATTACCCCTTAAATGGGCCCAAGTATATGTAGCCACACGAACCAGAGATATCATAGGGGCCAAGGATTCCCTTTGACCCCTTTCCCTCTATGATACATATGTATAAGTATAAACTTAGGGGATTCACGTGTACCCCATATGTCATGACCCGAGATATCCCCTAGTTATGACAACGGTGCTTATGGTCACAAGTGGCCACAAGATAACCCATGAGTTGGTACATGTTATGAGCACAGAATACAATAGCACTGATATAACATATGGGAAAGATAAGCTAATAAAAATATTGTAATATTGGATACTAAAATATGAATCAAAATATGTCTAGAATATTTGATAACAACTAATAATACCAAAATGATTGACTAACTGTCTAACTAAGTCTCTGAAAGTCTCTAAACTAACTGTGCATTTTATGGGATAGACCTCCAACTAACTCTAACTGACTGAACATATAAAATACTAAAGTAACTGGAAATCAAATTATGTCCTCAATGGATGAGGACTCACCACTATTGTTGATGAGTACAGTGAGCTGTCTAAGAGACGTTGAGAAAATAAGCATCCAAACCTATTTTATAAGACAACATAGTGCAAAGAAAAGTATTAGATCAATATTTTGAATGTACTGGTACGTGAGAAAAGGATTGACTGAAATGCATGATATAACTAAGCATAAAATACATGAATATGTAAAAAAGCTGAGAATGCAAGACCAAGTATAAATATGTTACTGAGATAATCTATAATTTGAAAGACTAAAATCTGTATAGCTGAATAACTTAAAATCTGTACACTTGGTCAAGAAAACCTGAACTAAAATACACTAATTTTGGTACTGATATTGTAGGAGGTATCTTATAACCGACATGCCCCAATCTGAGCTAATTGGGGTCCAACCTATAACCCTATTAGGAAGGATGTCAGTACCGTGGCACAAATACTAACACTGGTTGTGTGAATCCACTAATCTAATGTCCCAAAGGACTAAGGTGTCAAGCCTAAACTGACAGGTGACCCCCGAGAGGAAGTCAAGCCTAAATTGATGGCTGACCTCTTATATCCTACACTGGCTAAATAGTTCTAGAATACAGGGAATGCTACTAATGACTCTGCCTATCTAACATGGAAGCCTCCATCCCTACTTTCACTCGGTGCTAAATCCTACTCCCAAATGAACTGATATTGGTACTAAACTGACACTGATACTAAACTGAACTAGGTTTAACTGAACGTTATTTTTGATAACTGATAGTGCTCATAATAATCATAAATATCTTAGTAAATAACAAGACTCATGGTTTCACTGAATTATTACTTGAAAATATGAAATCATGTAAAACACGTAGGTATTGGGTGTTCATAACTCGCCAGCACTGAATGAACATATATTAAGATAATAAGCATTTAAAATTATAATATAGGATCATGGCTCAAACCTAAAAGCATAGACATTTCATCAAACATATGAAAATCATGAACTTGAACATAGGAATGTCTTAAACATGAGGAAACAATATGCTTACATGGATAAATTCCTAAATTAGGGGTTTCACATGAAATTCACTTGAGCATGACATGGGAATTGCAACACTCAAAGGATGATATGACTTATTCAACTTGAAAACACTTGAAAACATAACTTGTAATTGGTTTAACAAGAGATTAATGGAATTATTTCATCTTATACATATATAAACTCATAAATTAAACCAACAGAGGATTTTTGGGCTCCATGGGTGAAAGGGACCCATGGATAAACATCTTGCATACCTCACTAGATGAATTCTTAAAGATTCCTTAGGGATTTCTTGAACTTGAAGCTTGAATTCCTTGATTTTCTTGGTTTAGAGTTTGGAATTTGTTCTTGGGAAATAGAGGGTTTCTTGAGAGAAATTTGTGAATTAAAGGGCAAATAATGCCCCATGAAGCCCCAATTTCATGTTATAAATGAATTAGGTGAAGGAAAATGACCCAAATACCCTTAGAATGCCAAGAAAAAAGCTGGACAGAATAGGGAGGGGTGACGCGGGCTTTGGAGCGGTAGACTAAGCCAGGCGGTGCATGCCTTACCCTGGTGGACTGAGAGGGCGGTGCCCGCTTTACCCCAGTGGACTGGAAGGGGCGGCGCCCACTTATCCTGGTGGTGCTACTAGTTTGGTTTTCCAAACACGCCCCTACGCTCGTCCAAATATTCTAAAACTTACCTAAAATATACTTTGAACAATCTCGATGATGAATCAACTCAAAAATCGACTTCCCGAGGTTGAAAAGGTTAAAAATAAAACTATCAAAGTTTATGGGTCTTGAAAATGACTAAGTTCTCAACACTTGGTAAAAATTCCAAGGCTTGAACCCCTTAACATGCAACTATGAGCTAAATCGAGCTAAGATTAATACGGGGCATTACAATATCTCCCCATTGGGAATATTCATCCTCGAATGAGACTGGTTAAACTGGAGTGTTGTACTAAGGTAACTAGGATCACATACTGAACATGCATGACTAGGAACATGATTACACAACTGAGTCTGAAACATAATAAATGAACTGAACTAATTTGTGAATGCCTGTAATGACATGGGAATAGTTATATAGCTGAAAATGAGATGAAAAAGAGTCAATATAAGGAAAAATTATCACCTCAAGCTGAATCTGAGTGCGGAGAGAAGATGAGGGTACTTGGGTTTTATATCTACGTTTGCTTCTCAAGTAGCTCCCTCAACAGACTGATTCTACCAATGGACCTTAACCAAGGAAACTTCATTATTCCTTAGCCTATGAATCTGACAATCAAGGATCTCAACTGGGACTTCTTCGTAGAAAAGGTTATCCTTAACGTCTATATTTTCTAAAGAAAAGACTACAGTTGAATCATTAATACACTTATTTAACAAAGAAACATAAAACACTAGATGTACTGATGCCAAATCTATAGGAAACTCTAGCTCATAAGGTAATTTCCCAAAATGACTCAAGATCCTATACGAGCCAACATAGCGAGGACTGAGCTTTCCCTTCTTGCCAAATCTCTTCACACTTTTCATAGAAAAAAATTTCAAATAAACCAAATCACCAATCTCAAACTCAAGATCACTTCTCCTCACATCTGCATAAGATTTATGACGGCTTTGGGATGTCTTCAGCCTCTTCTGAATCAACTGAACCTTCTCCATCGCCTCAAACATTGAATCTGACCCTATAACTGCAGCCTCACCTACTTCAAACCAACTAATAGGAGATTTACATATCTTTTCATAGAGAGCCTCAAATGGAGCCATCTAAATACTAGAGTGATAGTTGTTGTTATAGGCAAACTCAATCAAAGGTAAGTGGTCATCCCAACTACCTTTAAAGTCAATAACACAGGCTCTCAATATGTCATTTAAGGTCTAAATAGTCCTCTCTTCTTGACCATTAGTCGGAGGATAGAAAGTTGTATTGAGATAAACTTGGGTACCAAGACTCTTTTGAAAATCCTTCCAAAAGTGAAAGGTAAATTGAGTACCCCTATATGATATGATAGATAAAGGAACCCCATGCAATTCGACTAACTCCATGAGATAGAGTCTAGCATAAATCTTTGGCTGAATACAATGTATGAACTGGAAAGAAATGAACTGACTTGGTTATTCTATCCACAATGAGCCAAATCAAATTATGTTGACGACACGTACAAGGCAACCCTGTCACAAAATCCATGTTCACCACTTCCCACTTCCAAATAGGGATGCTAAACTCTTGTAATGAACTACTAGACCTTTGTTGCTCAATCTTAACCTACTGAGAATTTAGGTACTTAGCCACAAACTCTGCAATATCCCTTTTCATACCACTCCACCAATGGATTTCCCGTAAATCATGGTACATCTTAATGGACCCTGGATGGATCACGTATTGTGCATCATGTATTTCTGCAAGTATTCATTGTCTTAAATCATCAACACACAGAACACATAACCTGCCCTGACAATAAAGCACACCATCTCCCCTTGAAAGAAAACCACCCTGACAATAAAGCACACCATCTCCCCTTGAAAGAAAACCTCTACTTTTTGATCTCTAACTGCCTCCTTCAACTTAACCAAACTAGGATCCCTATCTTGTTTTTCTTTCACTTCGGCAACCAATGAAGATTTTGAACCATTCTGAACCCATATACTACCTTCAGCTAAATCAACCAATCGAACACATAATCTAGCAAGATGATTATCCTCCTAAACTAACTTTTTTTTATCCTCTTCAACATGAGCAACCCTATACATAGACAACCTACTAAGGGCTTCCGCCACTACATTGGCCTTTCCTAAATGATACAATACACTCATATCATAATTTTGTAACAACTCAAGCCATATTCTCTGACGAAAATTTAGATCTTTCTACATGAACACTTACTGTAAACTCTTATGGTCAGTGAACACATCAATATGATCTCCATAAAGATAGTGCCTCTAAATTTGTAAGGCAAAAACAACTGTTGTCAACTCAAGATCATAGGTAGAATAATTCTTTTTATGGGGTTTAAGTTATCTAGAGACATAGGCTATGACCATCCAAGACCAACTCTGGAAGCGTTATAATAAACTATAAACCCATCTGTGCTATCTGGCAAAGTCAAGACTGGACAGGAAGTGAGTCAAGTCTTCAACTCCTGAAAACTCTTCTCGTAAAAATCTGACCATTGAAATTTGACATTCTTCTAATTCAATCGAGACATGAGGGATGCAATGGAAGAGAACCCTTTAACAAACCATCTGTAATAGCCAGGCAAACCCTAGAAACACTGAATATCTAATGGAGAGATGGGTCTAGGCCAGCTTCTCACTATTTCAGTCTTTTGAGGTCAACTCTAATGCCATCGCCGAAAATAATATGGCTAAGAAAAGCTACTGATCTTAGCCAAAATTTGCACTTACTGAACTTGGTAAACAACTAATGAGCTCTCAGGGTTTGCAACACAATTCTTAGATGGTCTGCATGATCATTCTCACAGCAAAAATAGACAAGGATATCATCAATAAAGACTATGACGGACATGTCCAAGTACTGTTTGAACACCCTATTCATCAAATCCATAAAAGCTGCAGGGGAATTCGTTAGTCCAAAAGACATAACTAAGAATTTGAAGTGACCATAACGAATTCTAAAAACTATCTTTGGAATGTCACATTCTCTGACTCTAAGTTGATGGTACTCAGATCTGAGGTCTATCTTAAAGAAATAACTGACACCCTGAAGTTGGTCAAATAAGTCATCAATTTTGGAAAGCAGATACTTACTATTGATGGTGACTTTGTTCACCTGACGATAATTGATGCACATTCTGAAAGAATCATTTTTCTTACGCACGAACAGGACTGGAGCGCCCCATGGAGAAATACTAGACCTGATGAAACCTTTATCTAAGAGATCTTTTAACTATTTTTTCAATTTCCTAAGCTCGAATAGAGCCATCCCATAGGGTGGAATAGAGATAGGTTGGGTATCTAGATGGAAATTTATTCTGAAGCCAATTTCCCTTTTGAGAAGAACTCTGGGAAGATCTTCAGGGAACACATCTGGAAATTCCTTTACTACTGAAACTGACTTAAGATTCAGGGTTGTAGATCTAGATTTTTTTACTCGAACAAGATGGTAAAAACACCCTTTAGATATCATCTTTCTTGCTTTAAGATAAGAAATAATCTAACCCCTAAGCACTGAAGTACTACCCCTCTAACTCCACAAGATCAACTGAAGTGACTTTCTGAGATACTGTGACTCGGTAATTTCTATATATCCATCTGGCTATGATAGATTCACCCACTGGGGTAGACACTGAGAAAGGTTGTACTAAAAATTTGAGGCTGGCACCAAAATTAACCGCTATATAAGGAGTCACAAAAGAAAGTGAAGCTCCAGGGTCTAATAAAACATACACATAAAGGTTAAAGACTTGTAACGTACCCGTAACTACATTAGGAGAACTCAGCTGATTATGCCAAGTCTGGAAAGTATACATTTTATTCTAGTGTTACCCACTAGTAGCACTGTAAGTAGAACCCTGCTGAGCTGGGCGACTTATTGAAGTTACTGAAGAAGTAGTTTGGCCCTATTGGCGATCATTTCTGCCCCTCTACACAACTACCATACACTCCCAGGTTCTGTGGATTGACTTGCCATATCCAACACACATATCACTACCAGCCTTACATATACCCTGATGATTTCTATCGCATATCCCGCAGAGTGGATTAGTATGACCACTGTTTACACTATCTTGGGACTTAGAGCCTGGCGCCCTATCCCGATTGTCTTGCCTGAACTTAGGCTCTGGCGTACTAGATAAAGATGAAGATCCACCTTCTGATCTTGGCTGAAAAAAGTTTAAATTATATGTTTTGGCCTCTTATTCTCTCTTTCTCTTTCTCTTTAAGCTTCTCATCCTCAATCTGTTGATCACGAACCATGAGTCTAGATAAGTCCATCTCCTTAATCAGCATGGTAGTCTGACATTCCTTAACTATACTATCAGCTACACTAGACACAAACTTACTCATTCTAGATGTATTATCATCCACGATCGAAGGAGCATACCTCTCCAATTGAGTGAACTTAAAAGATTACTCCTTCATGCTCATATTACCCTATTTCAAATTGATGAACTCCGGCACCTTAGATTTTCTCAACTCTAAGGGAAAGAACCTATCTAGGAAAGTCATGGCAAACTTCTTCCACTCTACAGGTCCTACCTCAACACTCGGTCCTTCTTCCACTACTTAAAATAAGTATGAGTTATATCTTGCAACTGATATATAGCCAACTCTGCACTCTTACTCAAAGTGACGCCCCTAATATCAGTCACCTTCTACACTATATCCAGAAACTCCTGCGGACCCTCCTCAGACTTATATCCCAAAAAATAGAGGAGGATTCATCCTAGTAAGATCTCAAATCCTAACTACAATCGTATTTTCCACTGGATTGGATAAGGAAATAGCTTGCCTATTGTTCTGAGCAGATACTGAATGGTATAGGGTAGTGAAAGCAACCCAGAATTTAGCATGGGAGACATGATCATTCAAGGGATTTTCCTGAACAAGTGGAGGTACGGGTTGATCCTCATTCCCTCTTCTGTTGTTTCTTCTAGGAGGCATTATCTATAAATAGAATAAAGGATGAGTTAGAAAAGAGAGTTTAAATAGAGCTCATACTCTTTTGCACGACATGAACATTGAAAGAAGGGAAACTTTCCTAAAATGTTTTATAGCCTGTTGTCCATAAGTGTGACACACTTCATACCCATACACAAGACTCTACTCAACGTGGCTTTCAGAATCCCTAGGACACTTTATAAACTTTATCTTTGATACCAAGTTTTGTCACAACTCGAGGTTATCCCCTAGTCGCGATAACGGTGTTTACGATCATAAGTGACCATTAGCTAACCTATGAGCTGGTACCTTTTATGAGCAATGAATATAATAGCACAGATATAACATATATGGAAGATAATCTAATAAAAATACTATAATACTGGATACTGAAATAGGAATTAAAATAAGTCTGGAATATCTGATAACAACTGATAACACCGAAATGACTGACTGAGTGTCCAACTAAGTGTTTGAAAGTCTTTAAATTGACTATGAAGTTGATGGGACATACCATCAACTAACTCTAACTGACTGAACATATAAAATACTAAAGTAACTTATGTAAGCAAATCATGTCCTCGGTGGATGAGGACTCGCCACTATTGCTGCTGAGTTCGCTGAGTTGTCTAAGAGTGGTTGGGAAAGTGAGCAACCTAACCTATGTTATAAGACAACATAGCTCAAATAAAAGTATTCGATCAATACTTTGAATATACTGGTACGTGAGATAAGTACTGACTAAAATGCATAAGATAACTGAGCATAAACATGTACAAATCTGAGAATGCAAGACCAAGTATAAATTTATTACTGAGATAATTTGTAATTTGAAACATTGTTTGTAAGCATTATATCCTCATATCATACTCATTCATGAAACATTGGTACCACCGTGACAACATCTGAGAAACACTAACAACGCCTTTTAAAAACCTTCCTAAGGGATATACCGGGGATGAGATATTGTAACACCTTATAAAATCCTTTTTATAGATGTTCTAGAAATGAGATATAAGATATATGTATTGTATACGGGTTAACGAACCCCCCATGGGTCCTATGTCGAGAAGATTTAGCTTCATAAGTGTATACGGGAATTATGTGATGATTCTGGAGATTGTGCGACGACCTCATGCATCATCATCATCATCATCGTATACATTGCACTTACGTTATTTTGTTACATTATGTTGTATTGCCATATTGACTTGTCATTTAAGTATTTGTTGTATCTTTTTTTACTTGTATTTGATGATCTTGTATATACATGTTCTACTTATATGTGATATAATACATATTTATTTCCTATTGTGGTGTGATGTTGCAATATATATGATATATTAGAACTGATAGTGTAAGTGGTATGGGCTACCGTTGTGAGACATTTTCTGATTGTAGGTGACATGTTCTTAGTGTGTATTTTGTATGCTTTATTTTCTAGTTTGCTCGATCGACATATGATACCTACTGAGTACAAGTGGATCATACTCACCCCTATTTCACCTTTTTGGTGCAGCTTCAGGTTTGGGTGTGCCTCAGACTAATTAATTTCGGGCGCCTTCAAATTACTCAAGGTAGCGGTTGGACATTCATACGCCCGGAGTTCACCTCTATCTTTCTGTATTGGTTATGTATTTATTAGTATTCGAACACATATATTATTTCTTCGTAGTTATTTTTCTGGTGTATTTGACTCCTGGATAGTATTAATAGTTCTTACACCTTTGGCATCAGGTTTGGAAGTTATGGCTGCATGTGTTGATTTTATTCTTTCCATTTTTATTATATCTATGTGGTTTGACTTTGTTCTAGAAGCCTTACCTTAAGGGCATTCTGTCTTTTTCCTGTGTGTCAGTTTGAGTAAGAGGCTTATATGTCAAGGTTTGCCGCGACAAGTGCCACCATGACTCTTATTTTTGGGTCATGGCACTTTGATTGTCATTAGAATTTAGTATTTGATAGTGTATCCTCTATTTGAATCTGCTATAGTGCCAAATTTGAGACAATTGATTATTCGTGGGATGTTAAATTCAACTTATAATTTGTTCATGATTTTGATTGGTTTTTCTTATTTTGATGTTTAATTGCTTAATTTTTTTCTTATTTTTCAGTAAAGATGGTTTTTTTAGGGGAGGGGGGAGGGGGGTGGGAGGAGTTAAATGCTTTGTTTTGATGAACTTTTTAAGATTTTTGTGATATTGAAATATTTAGATCTAATTCATACTTATTTTACATCTCTTTTATTTTCAGAATTAGTGTGAGATGAAAATTTTCATTCATAAGATTATCGACTTCAAAGAAGAGAAATCCTTCTTATTAAGGAGGACCAACTAATATAACCATCCAAAGTTTGTTATTTTTCTATTTTTTTTAATTATAAAATTGTAACTCTTCAAAAACTTGAGTTAGATATGAATCGTTAAACTTTGTGATTCTCTAATAGTATATATTCCACATTCTACGTAAAGTATTAGTTATATCTATTGTCATGTAGTTCTAATATATACTGTATTGTACGTTTTGATTTTCAATTTCTTCTCTTCTCATGTTTCGGGTGTCGTTATATAGCCTTGATAATTTTTTTTAGCCTTGATATTTTTTTTTAATTTAGTTAAAGTTATTTTTAATGCTTTTATATGGTGTTTGATGAATACGTTAATTTTTTGTTTAAGTGTTTTTCATATTTAGTAAAATCATCAATTTATTTACTAGTCCAGACATTTTAATAATATTGAAGTGAACTCATTGACGTGAGGTACACGCGTGAGGCGCGTATTAAATATATATATATATATATATATATGTGTGTGTGTGAAATAGGTCTCAAGACTCTAGTTTTTAGAATACCAATTCTTGTTCTATAATTCTTGTAATGATGATTTTTTTTCTAATCGAAACAACTATGAAAGGCTTTTTAATCATCTTGAACTGAAAATACACTCTCATATACACATTGCGTAAGAGTTCTAGACTGTCATATACATAGAATAACAATCCTAGTGCAATCAACAAAAACAATTGGTATCATACAAGTAAACGTTATCCTTCTTCAAAATATACATCTAATTATGAAGTTTTCCACTACTAGTAAACAGTGTTATGGTAACTTTAAGTGATGAATGACATAATTTTAACTATGAAAAAATATTATAATTCTAAATTCGTGGCTACACTATTTTATCATGACGAAAAAAGTTATGGATATTAAACGCCAACAATTGCTCTGATTTTTGTAAATTGAAGCTAGATTATTTTTCTAACCAGGGGCGGAGCCAGCCTTCTGTGGCCGAACCCCCTTCGACAGAAAAATATATTAAAATTATTTTTTATGTGGTTATAGTAGGTGTTGAACCCTCTTCGACTAAGTTTTCTTTAAATATGGAACCCCCTTAGTTGAAATCCTAAGTTTTCTTTGAATATGAAACCCCCTTCATTGAAATCCTGACTCCACCTCTATTTCTAACAATAGAAATCTGTTCCAACTAATTTATTGGGGCTTAAAGATTACAAACGCTATTATGATGGCTTCAAATGGTAGCAAAAACGTATGATTAGCAACAAACATATCATATATAGTTGTAAGTTTGTTGCCATACAGCCATTTTATCATATGATGAATAATTGTCGCTATCTTATTAAAGTTAATACTAGTTGCTATGGCTTTTATAACTTGAAGCAGAGATATATGTAAATTTAGCTAAATATTTTGCTTCATATAGTATATTATAGCGTCATTAAATTGTCGCTTATTTCTAATTGTTACAGTAAATTTACAGTAGCTAGAAACTTCTATATTATTATAGTACTCTGTATAATAATAACAAAAATTAGTAAAATCTGTTGGCTATTTACAGCTTCTTAAGACAAATTACCAATCAGTTAAAATTATTTACTATTCTAGTCAAACTATTGAAAATAGTACAGCACAAACAATATTCTGATCAAACTAGTGTAAAGCAAAATTTTGCAAGTATCATTCACAATCAGCTTTTAAGCATAAAAATGAAAAATCATTAGTACAAAAGAGACTACCCCCTTCATTTATTTTTATTTTATTTGTCTACTTTAAATTTTATATGTTCTTAAGAATTAATAATTGATATGAATACTTCATCATAATATCAGTATTAATTGATATTTAATATTAAATTTTAAAAAATAATTTGATAAAATAAAAGATCAACGATAAAATCCAAAAAATAATTATTTTTTTCATTTATTAAAAATAATTAGTAGAAGTAAAAATTTAATTTTTTAAAATTAGGCAAGAGTAAAAACGAAGAGTACTTTTAAATTTTTATATTGCAACTAAAGTGAATAAATTACTTTTAAAACAATAGGGGTCTAATCCATATTGGGATTATTAACGTGGCACCACATTGTTATTATCGCGTGAGTACACTACCACCAAAACGCATAAAAGCAAGCAACGAGAAGCACCGGTCAGCATGCATGCTTCTTACGCACTAAAAGTGTTCATATTTTTCTCCTCTAACCTTTTTTTTCTTCCTCTAGTTTCTTCTCATCCTCCGGTCTGAATTTCCCGGAATCCATCTAATTATTTTTTCTATTAGAAAGCGAGCGGTTCAAACAGTCCATATACATAGTTTTCAGTTATCCATAATGGTTGTATATAATACTATATATAAACACAGTCAAACGATGAAAGATATTAATATATGATCATCAAAACCATTCATGACGATATCCAAATTCATCTTTTTTGGTGTCCTTATATCAATACCAATCCTCCTTTTTCTCTTTAACAGATCCTCCTCCTCCGCCCTCATCTCCGCCACAACATTAAAATCCGATTCGGATCTCAAAATCCGACCCGGATATGCCACCTACGATTCCTACATCAAGAAACAGCTTAACAAAACCCTCAATCCAAAACTCCGTAAAATATGGACGACACGTGACTGGGATCGGAAAATTCAAGTTTTTTCAAAATTCTTCGGCGAACTCAAAACCAGAAAGCTCGTCTCAGACTCATCGAAGGTCCTCTGCATTGGTGCCCGTATGGGTCAGGAAGTGGAAGCGTTGAAACGGGTCGGGATACCGGATTCAATCGGAATGGACCTGGTACCCTACCCGCCATTAGTGGTAAAAGGCGATTTTCATAACCAACCGTTCGATGATCAGATATTTGATCTGGAATTCTCCAACGTGTTTGATCACGCGCTTTTTCCGGAGAAGTTCGTCGCGGAGATCGAACGGACGCTGAAGCCCGGCGGGGTTTGTGTATTACACGTGGCGTTATCTAAACGGGCGGATAAGTATTCAGCGAATGATTTGTATAGTATTGAACCGTTGAAGAAACTGTTCAAGTGGTCTGAGTTGGTTCAGACTCGAACCGTTGATGGGTTCGGTTTGGATACGGAAGTTGTTTTCAGGAAAAAAAGATGATCGAACCGCTTCGGGTTTTCTTTGTATTTTTACCTTATTTTTTTATTATTATTATTTTTATTCCAGTTGGATTAATGCCGGATATTAAATTCTTTTTAAAGTTTAGTAGTAGTTGTATTGTTGTAGTCAAAATATACATAACTTTAATTTTTTATCCGTTGTCTGCGCCAAACTTTTTGGCCATGGTTTATCACTTTTATCGTTACTCAATTTCTTTTATTTTTTCTAATTCAGAAAGTAATATTTCTATGTTC
The DNA here is from genome assembly GCA_030864225.1 of Capsicum baccatum var. pendulum. Taxonomy (NCBI): domain Eukaryota; kingdom Viridiplantae; phylum Streptophyta; class Magnoliopsida; order Solanales; family Solanaceae; genus Capsicum; species Capsicum baccatum. Next base: position 169,868,946 of record CM061560.1, read on the forward strand.
TTTCAACTTTTGTCCTCATATAAACAGATTTTTTTTTTAGTAGTATCATATGAACATTATTATTATACATAAAAAGAATATCAATTTTTTTATAGTTCTCACAAAATTATTATAATAATTTTAATTAATTTTAAATTTTTTAAAATTATGACACTTTGAATAATAAAGATAAAGTTATTTTTCTTCTTTTTTGCCATATGAATATTTGCACTTGATGCATATGTTATGAAATGTATAATTTTTATTGTTATTTTTTTTTCTTTTGAAAAAAAAAATAATTAGAAGTAAAGGAAGGGAAATTAAGGGGAGGGCAAAGCCTAATCGTTAAATCATTCTTTGAAGCTTTCATTCTAGTATTTTGTTTCTCATATTTATATATTATTTAATCAAGTTAATTACAATTACATGCATATTGGCTTAGTTCAAATTGCTTTCCGGCCTTTAACTTTAAAGGGCCTTCCGGAAACATTTTTAGCAGCTCTACGAGATGCTAGAAATTTAAACTTCCGCAAATCGCTTATGGGATCTATAGAATCAACGCTGGCATATGGCCCTGTATATTTTAATACTCAACCTAATTTGTTATTATCCTTGACTGATGTGAATATTCTACATGCTTTAACACTGAATATTAAAACTCATGGTTACAATTATGCTCCTGGATCTGAGCTTATTGGTTTATCTTACCGCATATATTATCGGTTGTTATCTACCCTAAACCCTCGATGTAAATTGATGGATGACAACTCTGATTGTACTATGCTTATTGAAACTAATTTTATTAAATCCAAAATAACCACTCGAAGACCAATTCGATGGGATGAAATCGATTTCCCTCAGACTTGGATCTTAAACTCCGTTATTTCTCCAAAACAATTGGCGGATGAAGTAACAAACTCTGAGTTAACTCATGTAACTCAAAACTCTGATGGACAGATTTGTCTACAGTTTGACAATAGTCTTCCTGTCTATCGAAACTCTTTTTCTATTCCAAGAAAACTCCCTCAAATTCAGCATATTTCTCCAATAGAACCTTCTGCACCAGTTTATGGTCCAGCTAGGAATCGCGCCGCATCTTTGCATACCATAAACTCTTCTGATCTTTCTACTTCTTCTAGAAATGTTGAAAAAATAAAAATCAATCCTAAAACGAATATTGTTCAAGACTTCAATAATGAAAACCCTACTCCTTCGGAGATGGATTTTGATATCAATTCTGTTTAAATATGTCTAAACAACTTATTGATTTTAGTCCTGGCTCACAAGCCAGAAAATACATTCAAAAAGAATTCTTTGCTGAAAAATGGCAACCGTTTAGAACATGGTTCTTTGAAACCTATTCTAAAGATGAACTTCGGAATATTTCTGAAGAATTTTATGAGATGTGTGCACTGCATAATCAAATTATCTTCTTTGTTCCTTGGTTTATGTCGGCATATTTGCCTTCTTACATCAAACTCATTGAGAGATCCTACCAACATCCTGACGGTACGACTACTCAATCTAAATACCCTCCTCAATCTTCTTTTATTTTACCAAATAATACTGGTATGACTTTTACCGCTTTTCAAAAATTTATTCATGATGATATTGGAAAAATCACAGTTTCTGAAATAAATAATCATATTTCTCAAAATAATTATTTGAGTCTTTATGTTAAAGTTCTTGGTGAACATATTGGTTCTTTGGATACGAAACTCGATGAACTTATTTTATTAGTTAGTAAACTTAGTACTCAGCTAAACTCTTCTAATATCGCTTCAACTTCCAAATCATCTGAAGATGATAGAGGATTCATATTTTCTGCACCTTGCATTCAACCACCACTCGAGATAGAAGGATTCACTACGACCTCTTCTACCTCTTGGGAACGCTTAGAAACTCTTTTCGATAAAAAATTTAAGGATCTTAATCTCCAACCTCTTAATATGGATATTGAAAATATTCAAACTATTGAGTCCAATTTTGCTGACAATATTGCTTCTACCAATGACCCGGGTGAAGTTCTTTCGTCAGAATTAAATAAACTTCGAGGAATAATGAAAAATCAACCTGGCAAAAAATATGCCGATATTCCTCGCATGACCACTGCATATTACCCCCGTCCTACTCCTCAAGATGTTCTGATAGAGGAAAGGGATTGGAATATTACAAATACTTCATATAATGGTGATGCTATTTATGAGTGGAATATTGACGGATTATCCGACCGCCAAATCTCTATCTTAATTCATCGTATGTCCATGTATGCCACTATTTGTATGGCTACTCGAGCTACGGTTCGAAATGACAGATCTGACCAGACAATCTGCAAAATGATTGTTGCTGGGTTTACCGGCCAGCTTCGTGGCTGGTGGGATAATTTCCTAGATGATGACAAACGCCAGGCAATCTATAATGCCACAAATCCAAATGAAGGCAGAGACAATCTCGGCCGCACTCTAACGGCAGGACGATCCGATGCCGTATATACTCTTATGCTGACTATTATTGAGCACTTCGGTGGTAGATTTACTAATCACCACGAAAATATTCGAACTCTTTTGAATGGATTAAAATGCCGCCATTTAGGCGAATTCAGGTGGTATAAAGATATCTTCCTAAGTCGGGTCATGGATTTACCCGAAAGTAGATATGAACACTGGAAAGCCAAATTCATTGATGGGCTTCCTCCGCTATTTGCGGAGCGTGTTCGGAAAACTCTTCGTGGATCGTATGGAGCGATCCCTTATGCAGAAAAAACTTATGGTCAATTGATCGTAGCCTGCACTCAAGAAGGCTTAGCCCTTTGTAATGAGTTAAAATTGGCTAGACAAATCAAAATTGATAAACTCCGAGAGAAATCTCAATTAGGTGATTTCTGTGAACAATTTGGCATGGAAAAACCCATGAATCGAAAACCCCACAGGAATTCGAAATATCAATACAAGTCCAAACACCCTAGACGACGGAGTAAGGAACAGCGTGAAGCACGCAAAACCTTCCGAAAGTCTACAAGATTTGCTAAAAACTTTTCCAAACGACCTCTGTCAAAGATTAAATGCTATAAATGTAATCAGTATGGTCATATTGCTCCTAACTGCAAATTGCAAAAACTAAAAGCTCTAAATCTTTCTGATGAAGTTCATGATCAAGTTTATAACTTGCTATATACATCTGATTCTGATTCTATGTTTGAGTCTACTTCTGAAAATGAATTTGAATTGCCTGCTTCTGATAATGATTTAAATCAGAATATTGAATGTGTTGATTGTAATTCTGATAATTGTCATTGTAATGAAACAATGTATAAATTACAAGCTCAGTTCGAAGAACTTGATTTAGATGTTAAAACTCTAACTGCTGAAAATGTGCTTGAATTATTAAAAGATGTCACGGATGAAAAACTTCGTGAAAAAATTCTGCATCTTGCGACTCAAAAGTCTTCTATACCTACCACTTCGCATACTGCGAAAGACGATTTTGAAAATCAGCCTATGGCATATTCCTTAGCTGAAGTTAATCGCCGATTAGCTTTAAGCAAAACTCCTGGTAGAGATACCACTTTTGATGATTTAAAAATCGAAGTTGAAAAACTAAAAAAGGAAATTGTTTCTTTAAAACAAAACCAGATAATTATTGATCATCGACTTTCAAAGCTTGAAGAAAAAGAAAGTCTTTCAAATTCAAACTCTTCAACTTCTTTAAAAGGAAAGGAAAAGGATATGACTTCTGAAGAAACAGAAACTCTTCAAATTGAAAAATTCAATATTGAAAATCTGAAAAATGATTCTTTTCTTGGAATGATGCAAATTGTTACTGCTCATAAGTGGTATATTAATTGCACCATTTTAATAAACAAAGAATTCTTTATTACTAATGTCGCCATGATTGATAGTGAGGCAGACGTTAGTTGTATTCAAGAAGGTTTAATACCTACTAAATATTTTCAAAAAACCACTCATCTTGTAAAATCTGCAACTGGGCATTCTCTTGATATTAATTATAAGCTACCTAATGCGCATATTTGCCGTGATAAGATCTGCATTCCGCATTTCTTCTTTTTGGTTAAAAACCAGATTTATCCTCCTATTATTTTAGGAACTCCATTTATAAATGCTATTTATCCCTATATGCATATTGATGCAAATGGCTTTAGGGCTACTTATAAGAATCAGCCTATTTCTTATCCTTTTGTTACTCAACCGGTAACAAGAGATATAAATGCTCTCATAAATATGAAGCAAAATCAGTTGAATTTCTTACAATTAGAGATAATGAGTATCAACATTTCTGACACTTTAAAATCTGTCAAAGTACAAGAAAAAATAAAAACTATTTCTTCACAATTAATGACTGATATTTGCGCTGACCATCCAAACGCTTTTTGGAACAGGAAGAAGCATATTGTTTCTCTTCCTTATGAAGATGGCTTCAATGAAGCCAAAATCCCAACCAAATCTCGACCCTGTCAGATGAATGCGGAACTTGTTGAATTCTGCAAAAAGGAAATCGACAGTCTCCTGCAAAAGGGTCTTATTAAACCCTCTAGATCTCCTTGGTCTTGCACTGCTTTTTATGTTAATAACGCTGCAGAAAAAGAAAGAGGAGTACCTCGATTAGTTATCAACTATAAACCCCTGAATAAAGTTCTGAAATGGATTAGATATCCAATTCCGAATAAAAAAGATCTTCTTTCTAGATTATATGATGCTAATATATTTTCCAAATTTGATTTAAAATCTGGCTATTGGCAAATTCAGGTTGATAAAACTCATACTTACAAAACTGCTTTTAATGTGCCTTTTGGGCAATATGAATGGAATGTTATGCCATTCGGTTTAAAAAACGCTCCTTCTGAATTTCAGAAGATTATGAATGACATCTTTAATCCTTATATGGATTTCATTATTGTTTATATTGATGACATTCTTGTATTTTCAAAAACTCTTGAAAATCATTTTAAACATCTGCATATTTTTAAGCAGGTCATTATTCAGAATGGTTTAGTTATTTCTAAACCTAAAATGCATTTATTTCAGACTAATGTTAGATTTCTTGGTCATAATATTTGTCAAGGTTCTATTGAACCTATTCAGCGAGTTCTTGAATTCGCTACCAAATTCCCTGATGAGATTACTGACAAGAAACAGCTTCAGCGATTTCTTGGTAGTCTCAATTATATCTCTCCTTTCTACAAGAATCTATCTAGAGACTTAGCACCTCTGTATGATAGATTAAAGAAAGATCTAAAAACTCCGTGGACTAAAACCCATACTGATTTAATAAAATTAATTAAAGCTCGGGTTCAATCCCTTCCTTGCACTTCTCTTGCTAATCCTGCTTGGCAGAAAATTATTGAGACAGATGCGTCAAATATAGGGTATGGTGGAATTCTTAAACAAATAAATCCTCATACAAAAACTGAATGTTTAATTCGTTTTTATTCAGGAAAATGGACAGAGAGCCAGAAAAAATACGCTACCGTGGCTCATGAAATGCTTACTATTGTTAAATGTGTGTTGAAATTTCAAGATGATCTGTATAATCAGAAATTTATAATTCGAACAGATGCTCAATCTGTTAAGTTCATGTTTGATAAAGATTTCAAACACGACGCCTCTAAACTAATATTTGCCAGATGGCAGGCGCAATTAGCCCCATTTGATTTCGAAATACAGTATAAAAAGGGTAGTGAAAATTCATTACCTGATTTCTTATCACGAGAATACTTAACATGACTATCTATACTGATTTTCTCCCCGATAAAATTATTATTACGATTCTTAAATTCTTCCCTCTAAATACAGATTGTAAAAAACAAATTCTAGAAATTCTAGTCTCTGACCTTATGTTAGATGAAACATGGTGGTATAATTACATTCATGAAAAACCCTGGTGGTATGCCGATCCAGAACCATATGATGATTGGTTAGAAGTTGTAAATGAAAATTAACTCTATGTTTGATTTATGCAGTATGGCAGATCCCCCCTGGCAGACAGCCAGAGGACGCGGCCGTGGCCGAAATCAAAATTCTGCATATTTGCAGTATGGGGGAAGGACCAATCCTTCTTACCCTCGAAGCACTGCCAGATCAAACACTGCTTATAGCACATCAAGTTCCAATTTTCCGGTACTCAGACACGAAAATAAAACCTTGATAAACTCCAGAATATCTCAAGGCGATGCGTCGTCATCCCATCAAAATCAAACTCCAAATATTAATCTTGATGAAATTCCTGAAATACATCCGTTATATCAGCAGATTAAAGAGTATTTGTCGGCACAGAAAAAGACTGCAGATACCTTTGCATCAATTACTGCTGAAAATACTGAAGACAAACCTTCCTATGAGAAACTTGATGCACGAGAACTTATTTTGTATATTGAAACTCAGCATATTCCTTCGAAAGAAAACTCTGAAGAAACCTGGCGGATTCTGCAAAATTATCTAACAGCTCATGTCTATGTAGCTGGGGAATCTTACAAAACGCGGACATATTATGAGCAGATTTTGATTCAAACGGCTAGTGCCACTTTTGAGCACAGCCCTTTGGGGGAGTCTACTCCGGGGGTACACGGTTACTCCAAAATTGTTATTAAAAAACTCATTCCCATTGAAGAATGGGGAATCTCTTCCATGACCCAACGAACTCTACCAATGGGTCCAACAGGACAAACTCTCGCCAATTTCACATATTGGGATTACATTAAAGCCTTCTCCCAAGTCTTATATTATAATAATTATAAACACAAACATACTTGGTTTATAAAAATCTGTTCAAAAGTATTTGAAAAACCCATTCCTAACTGGTTCATTCAATGGTGGACAAATCACGGCCCATCTATTAAAATCCTACCATCTGAATATTCATCACTATACCATGATTGGAAAAATTCTTCTCCTTTTTTAACTAACCTTTACTTAGGAGAACATGTCTGCAAATTAGACACTATTGATCAAATGTATTTTTTCATTGAATTTTCTATTCCTTGGATACATCGATGGTCCATAGAATTGGGCTATGATTCTCAACAAATCCCAGCGGTATATCGCACTTTCTACTGTAATTTCTGGGATAAGTTACTCAGAATAGACCCTGCAACTAAGCTCCCTTATGGTCATGACCAGCGGGAAGAAATTAAAAACAAAATTTCGGCGTATCAGCAAGCTCCCAGAAAATCAATTTTAATCGAGGATAAGTCCCTCAATTATATTTCAAGACGCATCTCCGCACATGACGGAAACAAACTCTAACTAATTGAAGAATATTTGGCAGAAGTGCGAGACAAGCTAATGCTAAATGTGGAACAAGCTTCAGACACTTCTATGAATAGCACTGAGGCAAACACAGATGACATCATCACTGATTCTCAACCTCCGGAAACCCTAAATGATGAAGAGGTTCTCGCCAATGCGGAAGACTTTTTAAAATGGGGACGAAAAAAGCTCTGAAGATTGTAATAAAAAAAAAAAAAAAAAAAAAATACTGTTGTAATAGTAAAACACTATGCACAGGGACCCACTATTACTGTGCAAGATTCCTTTTATCTTCTATATAAGAAGCCTCATTCTTAATAGAAGAGGCAGAAGAAAATCTTTAATTTTCTCTTACTAGCTCTCTCTCTCTCTTTCTGTAATAAGCCTCCGGCTTCATAATAAAAGTTAGCTTTACTATTTCCGGCCTTCCTCCGGCAAACTAAGGTACATATTTACTTTTTGTTTTGTATTTCTTCTAATCTCTCCCAGATCTACGCCGTGACTATGTCCGTCTAGACTTCTTTTATGTTCATACTATAGTTCTAACCTCTCGAGGTATGTTAACTATGAAAGATCCAGACTCTACTTAGATAAAAAAGAAATTTTTAGAATTCTCCGACTTGGTTCCGGAATGGTGGTACAGTCGGGTCGGTAAACTTTGCCTCTGTGGCTCCGTCTAGAGAGTTGTGCCATTGAAGCCCGTATTGATGAAAAGAAAAGGCGATTTATTTGCACAATTAGAACTTCTAGACACATGGGTTTACTGATCTCCGACAGGCCCCTTGTCTGGGTGAAAATATTTTACCATACAGTCAGAAATTCTCTAAGTTCTTTTCTATTTCGGTTGGTGCTTCGGTTCGGTTTTCCGACTTAAGCTTATATCCGATATTATTACTTGGTCTGGCGGGCTGAGCGGCTTACCCCAGCCCGAGAGATCCTGTCAATGGTATTTTTTTATTATATGAATAGAACTTTTGTGTGGACAATTTTATTCATTGATAGTGAAAATATTTGACATATTTAATATACTAAAAATTAAAATTAATGATAATGTTAAAAATTAAGGCAGTGATATATATAAGATCAAACTATTTTTAAAATCTCTTTTTTTGGTTGATTGAGAATTAATATTATTTAGCATAAAGTGTAAATAAAAAATTAATTAATTTTCGATGTTTATTTTGATGAGTTTATTTTTTTCTTAATTTAATATAAATTTAAGCTTAAAACACAACATTTAACTAGCATAAATTCTTACCTCATGAAATTATAAATAAAATTATATATTTTTCATTACGGACAAGAAGACTTGAGGAAACTAATTGATCCTTTTGATGACTATTTCCTTCATCTTCCTGGTTGTAGAGAAGAACTCGAACTGACAATATTAGAAAAGGAAGAAAGGTATCTAAATTTTTAAATAAATATATTTCTAACTATAACCAAAGAAATTATATGTTCATAAATTCATAAAAATTCATAATTCAAGTCTTGGAAATAGTCTCTGGCAGAAATGAAAGGTAAGGCTGTGTACGATACATTCTTGTGGTGGGGCCCTTCCCTGAACACCGCGCATAGCGATAGCTTAAGTGCATCGAGTTGCCCCTTTAAATTCATAAAAATATAAATATTTTTTTAATTTTTACTATCTTTGCAAATTATAATTATTTTATATTATTTTAAATTTTGTTATTACATAAAATATCAATTCACTTGAGTTTGGTAAGAAAGAAGGGAGATTTTTGATAGTCCTCACATCACAAATTGATAGTGTAAAATTTTATCTGTGGCTATACTTTGCCATTATTCTCCTTTTAATAATTCATATATGGATCTTTGTAATTGATCAATACCAATTTTTATTATTATTATTTTTTTATCTTAAATTATTTATTGCGTTTCAATTTTCATGAAAAATTATGAATTTTAATCAATGTTTTAAAAAAGACACGCTAACTTTAAATTTTCATATACTTTTGAATATCTAATTTTTAATTTTTCAATACTGAATTAATTAAACTTAATATTTTTGAGAATTTATTATAAACACGTAATAATAATTTTTTTCACTTAGTTTATATCTTAATATAGATTTAGTTATCAAAATTAAAATATTATTCTTATAATATTATTTATAGGTTATTGATGCTATTTAAAACTCGATATTTTAAATTTTTATCTGTCGATTAGATATGTAATTTATTAATTTTTTTCTCTTGTAATTTATAGTGTACATGCAGACAAAGATAAGAAATTAATAAAGATTTTATTTAAGGTAGGATTAAGTTTTATTAGAAGAGTAAATACAACAAATACTCTCATTGTTAAATACTTTTAAAAAGTGCCAAAGTAAATTATAGTAATTCCATCTCAATCGAAAATAATTGTTTAAAATATAATTAATGAATCTAATTTTATGTGCGTGCACTTTAATATAAAAATTACTTAATAAATAGCTATATTGAAATTTATATATAAAATACATTTGTCTTCAAATAGTTTATGATGAAGATCAAAATTAAATCATTAGATATTATAATCTAAAAAAAATTAGTAAAATAGAAGCTAGCTTTCTTGTATGGATTTGTTTAATTTTTCTTTCTAAAAAATCTAATATATAAATAAAGAAAAATATTATCCATTAACTTTCAGATACTTTTTAGTACTTTAATATTTTAGAATTTCTTCCAAAATATTAAATTGTTATCACACAAACAAAGAAACAAGAGTTGAATCTTATTTTAAAGAATATCTATAAATTTTAGTAAAAGTTATCCTAAATAAACTTATTAGATTGTTTATTGCGACTTATAGCAACACTTTTCAATAATTACTAGACTTAAGAAATTATTGCAAGTTATAACAACTTTTAAGAATAATTTTTTTTTAAGTTTTAGATTTTTTTTAAAAAATGTTAGAAAATTATTTTTTTCATTTTTAATATTTATTACATATCCTTATTTATAGTCTTTAGTATTTATCACTTTCATTAAATCTTATGATACTCATGGCAAGTTTGATTCTTGATATTAATTATTTATATTTTTTTTAATTATGTTAATTAAGTAACAATATATGTTCATAATTCAAGGACTTAAATATGATAAATATAATTTTTTTTTTACAATGATACTTAATATTTGACTTTTATTAACTTTAATAATTAATTTAATAGTTTTATAGTTACACGATTTTCAGTTTTAGTTTACTGAGAAGACTTTTCTTCTTTATCATTAATCTCTTTCTCTTCTTTTGATATTTTATGCATATGAAATTGATATTTTTCAACTTTCAATACTTCAATCCCATCGAGTGTTACTTTTACCAATATTAGTGTTCTTATTTTTTTTCATTGAGACATATTCAAAAAAATCAAATTTGATTCTAGTTCAAATAGGAGAAGTGCTAGATTATTACAAGAAAATAGTTTGATTAATATTTCTAGGATCTCTTTTGATTTGGGGTGTTTTACCCCATCTTTATTATTCAAGAACAAGAAGAAGATATCTAAAGGTGAGTTAATTTTGCATAATCAAAGCAAAAATTTATCGGTCAATATAGATTTTTTAAAAAGTTCATCATCATTGAAGCAATCACAATTGAACATGCAAAGAATGCTTGTATCTAAAAAAGTTATTGTTCCACAAGGTAAGAAGATTGATAAGATAAAAAAAAGTTGTTATTGAACAAGATTCAGATTCAAATTTTAAAGAAGAAATTTTCACTCAAAAAATAAAAAGATAAAAATAAAAAATTAATAAAATATTTGAGTTACAAGGTCCAAGTCTAATATCAGTGTTGACAAAGTTGTTGATAAGAATGTTCACACGAAGAAAACAAGAAAAGTTTGTAAGGTTAGTATAATTTAATTTTTGACTTAATATTTTTCTGTATTATAGTGGTATTAACTTGATATTGAATCATTTTTTTATCGTTATAGTGACATGCATGTTAATTAGATTTCAGAATATTTTTTTTTATCTTTAGTTTAAATCTTAATATTATTTTTGTTGTCTTCTATATGCCAAAAATTATATAAAAAATATAGGGTTGAGTTGCTACTGTAGAGATCTGTGTTATAATGGTATAAACTTTATATTGAATCATGTTTTTTATTTTATAGTGACATGCGTGTTAATTAGATTTATAATACTTTATTTTTATTTTTAGCTCAAATCTTAATATTATTTTTGTTATCTTCTATATGTCAAAAATTCTACCAAAAATATAGTGTTAATTTACTTATTAACTGTAGAGGTCTGTATTATAATGGAAAGTGACTGAATGATTTTTTTGTTATCAAGTTTCATATTATTGTTGTTTATTTTTTGATCTTTTATATGAAACAATCTTATTAAGTCCATGTTAAATATTGTATATGTTTTGTTCCTTGTGTGTTATTTTTTTTGTAATATTAATAATTTTACAATTAAATCATTGAATTCAAATAACATACAGTAGATGAGAAAAAATCTTTAGGCGTATTTGCATTTTATCTTGATAAATGCACGTATGTCATTAGCTATCATATATAATTAACAATAGTTTAATTATTTTTCAGTTTAGTGTAATTATTCTATCGCTACACACAACTAATAATCAAAGTATACATAAACAAATTCTACCATTATAATGAAAGAGCCTGCAACACATTGAAACTGTATAAACAAAGTATTAAAAATGATAAAAATAAAATGTAAATAATTCATGATAAAAAATCTTTTATTACAATTCAGCCAACATCATAACTGATAAAACAATTTCAAACAAATTATTCAGTCATAATTAGCTATCAAGAATAGCTATAAATCTTCAAAAAATGATCATTAAATTTAAGAAAAATCATATCCATGAACATAAAATATTAAAAATATGACAAGTTTCAACTTCTTCTTAAACTTTGAATGCATTCTTCTTCAACTTCTTCGAAATTTAGAGTAATACGTATTAAACGAACGCAATCATTGAAAAATAGATTTCTCCATTTCTAAAAATATTTCTTCAGAACTCTGTTTTTCAAAATAAACTATTGATCCTTTGGTATGTTGTAATGGTTCTAGCAATATATCCTTAGTTGTAACATACAATTGATTTTTTACAAAAAAATTAGCAACTATTTTTTTTATCCAGATAGACCTTCACACTTGTGTCGTTGTGTATGATCACTTGGTAGGCCTCTATCTTATGAACTTTATTTTAAATGAATTTGAAATTGTGTCTATCGTGAGCTTTGTTGCAATTGCATCTACCAAATCATTGTAGTTTGTAATTGCATCATACATAATCCCATATATACTAAACTCTCTTGGCATACTTGTTGTGACAACAAACATTATATAACTTTCGATAATATTATGCAACCCATAATCATATACAATTGCACTATATCGGTTACTATTTCAAGATATTTTCTTCAACTTATTATATAACTTTAAAAACTTTAACATTACATCATTGAAGAGAAACATATATAATTTTTTTAATATGTTCTTTCTAAATGATTTTAAATAAAACTATTGAATTCTTTAAATTTTGAATGTGAAATAACAAATTGCTAATAATTTAACATACCTGAAGAATCACATCTTCCTCCAAAATGTATCATAATTAAATGCAAATTATTACAACTCATATTTGTATGTATTATTTCTTATTTTATTCTGCAGATTGGAGAACCTTTTCTTTAAATAAAAATTCTCAAAAGATGCATAAACCAACAATAACTTACGAATTTTTTTACTGAAATAATATAATCTTGTAGTAAAAAAAAATAATGTGCGTTTATGAAGATGGAAGATAAATCGAGGTGTTTTAAAAAGGAGAAAAAACGATAAAAGAAAAATTTGTGGGATGTGATTAGTATCAATTATTAAATGGTAACTATATTTAAGGAAGGAATATTGATGTTTAGTTATATTAGAACAATATTTTTTATTTTCTTGTGATGATTTTGATACGATTTAAATATATATATATATATATATATATATATATATATATATATATATATATATATATATATATTGTTATCTTTTTTAATGAAAATTGCTATAATTTGAAAATTATTTTTTTTTTACTACAAATTGCAACAAACAATTTAATAAATTTATTTAGGTAATTTACTCTAAATTTTAATGATAATTTGGGTTCAGATTCGGGCCAAATAACACTAGTGTGCTACATAAGGTAGAACTAGAAAGATTACTGGATATAAGCTCTTTAAAATTTTCTTGTTTATAACTGTAAGAAAAAATAATGTAAATTTTTGTTTGATCTTAAATTTTAAAGTAATGATTTAAAAATATGAGTCTACAAAATATTATTTGAATAAGTATTTTACTTAGAAAAAAATAAAATTATGCAAGTAATAGTCCAAAAAATCAATATTGATCTAAGCATCTTTGAGAACTTGAATAAATGATCTAACTTGAATTTTTTTTAATTATGATTATATTTATAAATAATTTTTTAAAATTTAATTCAAAATCTATTACCAAACACTAGTTAAATGTTTACTATTTCAAAAATAAGTTTTCAATTTCCTAATATATATAAGTCGCTTAAACCAGGCAAGAGACCGCTGTCCTGCCAACTTAGCCAAGGGCAACTTTGTCATTTCATATATTTTGACAACCACACAACCTCTCCAAGGGCATTTTTTTCCTTTCACAGTAACCTCAACCATAAAAAAAATCATCACTTTAAGGATTCAACGCCACCATAGATAGGGCTAAATTGGTCCATTAACATGCTACCATCAACATTCATTTCAAAAGTAATATTTCTCAAAAAGAAAATACCATCAAATCCGACAATACAACATATCAATACTCAAGAGGAAAATTACTGCTAAATAAAAAGTTATCTCTTCATAACTGTTAAATTCAAAACAAAATTTACAAAAAAAATTAAAAAAAAAAAACAAATTTTGCTAACAAAAATCAACAAATCTAGACAGAGATCTCTTCATAACTGTTAAATGCAAAACAATTTTTTTTTTTTAAAAAAAAAAACAAAATTCACTAACAAAAATCAACAAATCTAGACGGAGAAAGAAGAAAGAGAGATAAGATTGAATATTCTCAAATGGATTTTAATGTAACGGGCGGATTTAATCAGAAGGAAGTTTTTTCTTCTCTTTTGTTTCTTTTCTTGCAAAATGCAAGAAGATAATGTAATGGCCATGGGTATTCTCGGCCATGGTTTGACAGTGGAGGAGCGATCATGGTTTGAAAGTGGAGGAGATGAGCGAAAGAAGAGGATATAAGGAGAGATTGGCAGCTGGACTTTGGGATAATGTAACTCATGATGTAATTAACTAGGGTATGTTAGGGTAAAATAAAAGGAGAATATGAAGGGATGAATATGGACTGTGCGATCAAAGAGTGTGGATGGCGGAGATTAAAGTAAACTTTGGATGGGCTTTCAGAATATTGAATTGGGCTTTCATTCTGTGTTAATATTAGTCATAATACTAAGAAAAAAAGACACCACGTAGCGTTTTAAAAAAGTAATGGACAATAATGGCCTATGTTTTCCATTTTGGACATAAGTAATACTTTGGTTGCTTTTAATACCATTTATTGGCCCTTTATTTTAATAAGCCACACGCGCCCTTTGTTTTAATAAACTACATGCTAAAGAATAAAAAAAATCACACGCGCTCTTTGTTGTATCTACAGTTTATACTAGCAATTGTCTTTTTCCCCAAAAAAGGGTAATAACTGATACCTACAGTCCCCTTGCCTTTTTGACTGTTCTTTACGATTAGATTTTCTGAAGTTTGTTGTGTTGAAAATGAAGAAAAAAATTAATACTGATACAAAATTAGCTGGTAAAGGTATAAGATATGATCCTAATTTCATTACTTCAGATGATGATTTTGAAGATTTAACAAATCTTGAAGTTCGATTGAAGGATTTGAAGAATGTTCATGCTAGTCCTAGTCGAATTACTAGGCCTTAAGGTAAATTAGTAGTTGATCCATCAATGGTGAAACAAAAAAAACTAGAAAAAGAGGCACATACAGATTTGAGTGATGATTCAGATCCTGTTATCATTCGTAAAAATAAAATAAAAAATATAGTGATTCAAAAAATGATGAAGATGATGGTAAGTCATCAAAAGAAAAGGAGAAGATAATTATGACTGATGAAGGAGATGCTCTTGTTCCTCCAAAAAAATGAAAAAAAGGAATCGATCAAATGACGGAGAAGATGATGATCAATCATCCAAAAAGAAAAGTAAAAAAGTACCTTGAAAGAAAAAATACCCAAATTAACTGATTTTGAGGTACATTGTTTGTGCTTTTGTATGTATTAATTATGTCTAATAGATGTTCATTTATTGTATAGAATTTGTGTATGTTTGAAATATGTGTGTTATTGATGTATATAATATGTGTCAGTGTTGTATATGAAATATATTGGGTTGTGATTTTTGTGAAATTTAGTGTACATTGACTGTATAACTATTTGTGTATTAGAATTGAATAAGAACTGTGTATAGTTTGAATATTTATATTGTGAGTGTGTAAAATTAACAAGACTATTGTAATATGAGTAAAATTAGTGTACATTGAATGCATAACTATTTGAGAATCAGGATTGTATAGGAAATGTGCCTAGTTTGAATATTTATACAGTATGATTAAAATTAGTGTGCATTGACTGTATAGCTATTTGTGCATCAGGATTATATAAGAACTGTGTATAGTTTGAATATTTATACTGTATACGTACAATTAGTGTACATTGACAATACAACTATTTGTGTATCAGGATTGTATACGAACTGTGTATAGTTTGAATATTTATATTGTAACTGTGTAACATTAGCAACACTGTATGAGTAATATATGTAGCTTTTTGAAATATTTATACCTAAAAGCACACGTATGTATTACAGGTTTGGAATTTGTTTCTTGGTCCATCTGATCATTACAAGTTTCAGCTCAGTGTGCATACAAACTGTACTATTGTGACTGCGTTGAAATCTAAGTTGGACAAGAAACAACTTGATTTGTTTAAGAATAGTTGCTTTGGGTATTTATTATCTTTACCAAATATTTTTCCGCAAAATCAACTTATCCATGGAATGTTGCTTAGGGAACTTGTTTGTGAGAGAGATGATGAAATATGGATTAAAGTGAATAACTCTAGGTTACGTTTAGGCTTACAAGAATTTGCTATAATTAGCGGCTTAAAATGTACAGAAAATTACAATAATGAGTTTGCTATTAGTGAAGAAAGTAAGCTGATGAAGTTGTATTTTTCAGAAAAGTCCAAGGTCATAAAGCTTGATTTAGAAGAGTGTTTCATGGAAAAAAATGGCAATGTGATGAAGATGTTTTACAAATTTCTGTTTTGTTCTTCATTTATTCCTTTATTTTTCTATCACGTATAGTTATGTTATAACTAAGAATGATTTATTATTGGTTGAATCTGGGAACTATGAAACATTTCCTTGAAGAAAATTGTGTTTTCGTCTGATGTTGGAGTCAATGAAGTCTAAGGTTTATCAGCAAAAAACTATGTATCATTATGCTGGTTTTCCTCTTGTATTTCAGTGTTGGTTTTATGAGTATTGTCCTTATGCCGATGGCCATCTTGCGGATCGAGTGCGCAATGGTGTGCCACGTATACTGAATTGGTTTGTAAAGTATAGACCAACATATAAGGAGGTCAAATCTGTATTTTTTGATATTAGGCAAGAGCAGGTATATCGTTGTTTTAAATTGTAATTTATATATGCTTTGTTAAATTGTAATGTGCTTCTTAAATTCCGAGTGTTGTTTTTTATATGTAGGTTGTGTTGCGCAACATTACGCTGATAGTTCTTGAAAAAATAATCCTTCAATTACCTGGTTTCAAACCCGTGGATGTGGTTGTGCACTCTGTTGATTTGCCTAGCACCAGTAAATAAGAATGTAGTCAGTCGAGCTCAGATAATGAATTGACACTTTTGCGAAGTGATGTTAAAATGGTATGTCGAAGGTTAATTGATGTGTTGACTTTTTTCTTTTATATTTAGTTAATGGAAAAAGTTTCCTCGATGAAAAAGTTTATGAAATCCTCATTTAAATTTATTTTTCAAGCTCTAGATATAAAGAATGAGCCCAAGGTATTCTTTTCCTGAATTTCTCATATTTTTATAACAAATCTTATATACACTATTGTACTTATTTTATAAAGTTTTTTTAAAGGTTGGTATATCAATTGGTGATAACGATGGTGATAACTCAAATGAAAAAGACGATGAGACACCTAATATTGGTGGTACAGGTGATGATCAAGTTAATGATCCCCCTAATGTGGGACAACAAAATGATGTTGTACCAAAAGTGGATCATATAAGTGACAATTTGATGGATGATGTAGGGAAAGCAACAGATTGTGTAGGTGGTGACGTAATTGGGCATTTGGCGGATGCCGTTGGAGAGAACGTTAATTTTGTAGGTGATTGTGTAAGTAGTCATGTCGATGTTGATTCTGTGGCTGAAACTTTAAAGGATGGTGCTTGGAAGAATTTTCTAGATTTTGATTTTTTGAAGTTCACACAAAGCTCAGGTGAAAATAAGGATATAGGAGAGGGTAGAAATAGTCAAGTTGATAGTGATTGATCTAATTTTACTGATTATGAAGTGTCTAAATTTACTCAACCTTTTCGTGAACAAAAGACACAAAAAGAAGGTGATGTGGCAGTGGTTAGCCAAAATGAGCTTGACTGGTCAGAAATTCCAGATGCTAAAATTTCTAAGTTCACTCAACCCGATAAGAGTGTTGCAACAACTGATGCGATTGATTTAGTATGTGATAATGTTAGAAAAGTTGATGCAATTACAAGTGATACCATTACAGGTATTGAGGAAAGCATAGTGGTTGCACCTGTTATGTTGGATGAAACACCTGATATTCCTCGTCGATTACGTAAGCCAGCGACAGTATGTGAATCTCTATTTTTGTCAAACTTTGATTCTGGTTGTGGCAAAGTTGAAGGCCAATCATCTAAGTATTTAGAGAATGGTCAGTCAAGAAAACATGTCTTGTCTATAAAACATCCTTTTGTGAAGAGTATTATGGAGCGAATTGATGATATGAAAGTGACGTTAAAGTTTAACAGGTTTGTTACGAGATCGTTGCGCGTTAAACAGATGTAAGTTTCTATTTGTAATTTCTTTTTGTTTTACTTTATTTTATCATATATTATAATTTTTGTAACAATTTTTTCCAGGCCTGTTTATTCTGATTCTGTTAATGCTCTCCAAAAATATTTTGACTATGGAGTTGATATTGTTAAAATGAAAGAGTGGTTCTTCACATTGGCATATCCAGGAGTACCGTTAACTGATTAGTAAGTAATGAATTTCTTAGTTAAGTAGGTTATATATCTTTTATTTTTGTACTTGATAGTGATAATCTAATTGGACTACTAAAATTTTGTATATGATAAATGTTATATAAGTTCTATGCTTTATTTATGCAGTACTTTATGTGCAGTTTACATGCAACACTTAATATGCAATGTATATACAGGTCCTATGCAGTGTTTACACAGTATGTACATAATTTAAATGCAGTAGTTGCTATTCAGTATATATATACAGGTCCTACAGAGTAGCTACACAGTTTGTATGCAGTAGTTGATATGATGCATGTTATATAAGTAGCTTGTATTTATATGATTTAAATTAGTGTTCTGTATGCATTTTTAGCATTTTAACGTGGTTTTGTTGTTCATATTTTCAGCATATTGATGTTATCTTTTACTATTTGCAAAAGAAGTCAAATAATGGGGCTGTTTGTTATTCAGTTAAATTTACAACCACCGATTGTTGATTTAACTGCTTGATTCAGACTTTGTATAAGCGTTTTGTGGAGAACAATAGAGATGTAACACTTATCACTTAAGAACATCAAATCGTTGAGTACATGCTTGATTTTTTATGAGATGTAACATCCCGTGGAATAACATTGACAATGTTCTTTTCCCAATTAATCTTGCTGAGGAGTTTCACTGGTTTTCTTTTAAAGATCAATGCATATATGTGTATGATTCAATGCATGGTGCAAAACATGTCATTCGTGTTCAGAAATCAGTTGCAGCGTATTCAGAATTAATTCCACACTTTCTTTCTTATGTTAGATTTTGGAAAAGTAGGAGCGATGGACTTTCAGTGGAATTTTTTTTTGATATTCGTATTGTTGATGGACTGCCAACGTAAGCTAACACGTAATATATTGAATGCACATTCAATTGCTTATTTTTACATATTTTTTTTCAATTATACTGATGATGTATTATGTTTACGGGGACTGTGGCGTATTTGTTGCTGCCTTTGCTGAGTATTTGCTTGATGGTCTTGAAATTTCTAATCATCTAGATGATATTGATGTTATTCGTACTCAGTATGGTGTGTTGCTGTGGGATTATGGAAAGAAGAAACAAAGCCAATGTGCAGTTAGTGAAGATGAATCTACTGGTCGATTGTTGAAGAAAAAGGATGGTGTGCAGCAAATTTAGTTAGAAATATCTTTGAAGCATTGCTGTTAGATATATTTTAGTGTTGAAATGCTTAGGGTTGTTTCCGTTTTGTGTTGATACACTCGGAGATTCTTATTATGAAATGTTATGCCGAATACTATATATTTTGGTAATTGATACAATTTTATACAATTGATGCAGAAATGTTAGTTTATGTTGATCAAAGTTGATATTCAGTGTATATGCAATATTTATTCAGTTCCTACATAGTTTAATATCCAATATATATGCAGGTGCTATACAAAAATTTCACAGTTCATATGTAGTACTTTGTATGCAGTATATATACAGGTCGTATATAGTTGTTATACAATATGTACACAGGTTATATGCAGTTTATATGCAATATTTATGCAAATTTATACCAACAAAAAATAAAACTTAACACATTGTTGACACAGGTCATATAAAATAGTTATATAGTTTAATATATAATATATATGTAGGTGCTATACAGAAATTACACAGTTCATAGGCCGTACTTTATATGCAGTATATATACAGGTCCTATATAGTAGTTACACAGCCTGTACACAGGCTATATGCAGTTCATATACAGGTCCTATACAATAGTTACAATATTATATGAAGTATTTATGCAAATTTATACCAATATTCAGTATATATGCAATATTTATTCAGTTCCTATATAGTTGTTACACAGTTTAAGCACACTATTTCGACAATTTTATACATTTATCCCAACCAGATAAATAACTTATATATTGTTGTAATAAAGTATTTATAGAGTTTATAAAAGTAGTTATACTCAAAATATAGAGATGCTATGTATTTGCTAATTAATTCAAAACACAAATACTAGTACTTATATATATTCAAACTGTATATAGGTATTATACATAATTGACATAGATGATATGCAATTTTATTAAGCATTGTAGCAGAAAAATTACACCCCTCAGCTCAGATGAGTTGATTAGTGCACCTCACCAAAGAATGTGGCTAAATGAAACACCATAATGCACAGATTTCTATAAGAATAGAATGCATTTGAAGTAAAATAATATTGTTGCTATTACATTTCTATGAAAAGAATAGTCTTTTTTCAAGTAAAAAAAATAGAAAAGATAAAAGTGCTCTTCCAGCAGCATCCTATTAGATTCTTGTTGGAGCATTTCCACATGTTCTTCAATTGTGTCCTATTTTTCCGCAGCGCCCATATGAAATTTGTTGCTTAAAGTAGTCCATAATTCCCTTTCCTCGATTGTTCTTTTTTGGTCTTCCTGGTTTTGATTTCCAGATTGGTGGCAGTACTATATTAGTTAATATCTCTACTGGGATGTGCCAAGCTATTTCATTAGGAAATGGTCTAACTGGAAGTTCATATGCTTTCAAGAAGTTTTCTCTTGTGTAATATGGAGCACAATATCTTTGTAAGTCCATATGCGTGTAAGTTAGGACCGACATAGCATGTGGACAAGGTATGCCATCTACTTAAAATTATAGGCAAGAATATATTTTTTTTCACGCATGCAAACAATGTTTCATTTTCCAGTCTCCTCAATGACTACATAAGAATAGTGAGTAGAACCCATCACCTGCAATGTACAAATATATTAGTATATAGTGTACACATTATAATATGTAAGTGTCTGTGAAGTAGAAATAAGAAGTAATACCTTCATTTTATTTGATAGAATGAGATTTTTCCTCATTATTATATTATATTTGTTTCCCAGTTATGTAAATATTGCTTCTGAATGCTATCTATTCTCATTATTCCATCTCATGACCAGATCCATCATAGATCGTAGGAATTTTTTAATTGACAGTTCTCTTGCATCTCTATTTGCTGAATTTATGGATTCTGCTATGTTTGAAGTCATGAACATCGACCTGTTGACATGGGCATGAGCTATAGACCATTTTGCATAGCCTATATCAAACAGATACTCCTTCACCCTATTATAGATTTTGTTTATGTCTTTCATAAGACGATCAAAGTCTGCCTTTATGTATGTTCTAGCCATTGTAAAGAAGATCCCCTTTAATTGCTTTTGATATGTTGTTCCATAGATGGTAGATGTATATACAGTGAGCCACATTTGGATATACAAGTACAACAACTTTTAATATCCTGTCATGCTTATCAGATACTATGCACATGCCTTCTCTTTCACCAAAAGCAGTGTTAAACATGCGGAAAAACCATTCCCATGAAGCATCATTTTCAGAATCAACAACAACATATGCTAGTGGCAAAATATGTCCTAATTAAAAAAGTGGGAAAGTGTCTATCAGTGCATGCCAGCATATACATAATTTTGTCTAAAAAAATTTCATAAAACTCACCTGCTGCATCCAGCACACTAGCAGACAACATTGTTCCCTTGTATGTAGATTTTAGAAAAGTTCCACCAACAACAATGGTAGGCATACAGGATCTCCAGCCCCTAATTGATGTTCTCAACGCGACAAAAACATATAAAAAGTGATTGTCCTCTATTTTGTGTAGTTTTGTGAATTATCCAGGATTTATTGTGTTTACCATATATAGGTAAGCTGGCAATTTAGCATAAGATTCATGCAAGGAACCTCTGACTAGTTCAAGTGCTTTTTGTTTGGCTCTATATGCTTTTTTGTAGTTCATCCTGATTTCGTACAAGTTTCTCATTTCTTCCATGATCTCTGCTGGAGTGTATGTTGACTTTAGATTTAGAAAGTTGTGCTTCACCGTTTTAGCGATGGTTAAAGATGTAGCATGCCGTTGTGAAAGTATTTTGTCCACAATTGGACAAGTGTGATCATCGACAAATTTGGTCACCATGAAAACTTCTGAATTTTGTTGACTTGAAGATCTAAAAGTACAATTGCATCTCTGATTGATACACTTAAGATAGTACCTAGATACATTTATATATAATAAATATATATGCAGTACACTGTTCATATCCAATATATATATGCAGGTGTTATACAGAAATTACATAGTTCATATGTAGTATTTTATATACAGTATATATACAGGTCCTATATAGTAGTTACACAGTCTGTACACAGGTCATATGCAGTTTATATACAGGTCTTATACAGTAGTTACAATATTATGTACATTATTTATGCAAATTTATACCAACAAACCGATAAAATATAAAACTTGCACATTGTTGACACAGGTCATATAAAGTAGTTATATAGTCTAATATCCAATATATATATATGTAGGTGCTATATATAAATTACATAGTTCATATGCAGTACTTTGTATGCAGTATATATACAGGTCCTATATAGTAGTTACACAGTCTGTACACAGGTCATATGCAGTATTTATGCAAATTTAAAACCAACATTCCAATAAAATATAAAACTTACACATTGTTGACACAGGTCATATAAAGTAGTTATATAGTTTATACCTTGATGATGATGATCTTTTCACCTTAAATTGGAATCTCTCACGGATTGCATAATGTTTCATCACACTTGATATTGTATTTTTATCCTAGTACAGCTGCCCTTCTTCAACATCTCTGTGAAGTGGATCCTTAATTATCGATTTGGTCTGTTTTTTCATTTCTTCATCTTCAATTACATAATCATAAATAGATATCGGATGAACTTGAATAGCAGTCGGAGATGTTTTGATCAAATTTTCAATTGAGGATTCTCCATTTTCAAATGTGTTTTGTAGTGTTATACACAACGGAAATTCATTTATATCCAATTTTTTTTCTTCATCTCCATATAAAGTCTAACACTTATATCATTGTAAATAGTCATAGATCCACTCTTTACAATGTATTTTATTGTCATTAAATTCGAATTTTGCTCTAAATTCAACTGCTTATACAGTTCATCAATAAAATATTTGTACCTGCAATTCGAATTCAAAAGTACTCCACTGATTGTAAACTTTTCAAATTGTACATCACTTAACTACTCTCCTCTGTATTGTAGCATAATTGGAACTAAAATTAAACTTGAAGCCATAATTTCGTATCAACTGAAGCTAATTATGAATGAAAAAAACTTTTTGAAGCTAAATGACGGAGGATATTATATATTTATATACAATTTATGAAGGTATTTTAAGGTAATATGGTGTATTTGAAAGAGGATTTGTGAGATTTTAATGGGAAGGAATCCTGAGGTAAAATTGGGGAAGGAAAGTGTGAGTTTCAATTGAAAAGAAAAGAAATATATTATGCAATTTTTGCAGCTTCTTAGCGGTGATTAGAAGATGGCTAAAATATGATATTATTTTAAGAGGAAATTAAAAACAGGGGCTATTTTTGTGGAATAAGTTTTAGGAGAAGGACTATTTTTATCCTTCTCCCTAAGGAGAATAAGGCTTTTTGGTGAAAAAGGAGAACTTGTTCTCCCTTTTAATTTTTTAAAGTAAAAATTATCCCAGATATACCTTTTAGATTGTTAATTACAAGTTATAGCATAACTTTTCATTAATTACTAGACTTAAGAAATAATTACAACCTATAGAAACTTTTGAAAAAAACATATTTTAATTAGATTTTTGAAAATCAATTTTATAATATTTAATATTTGTATTATTTCCTTATATTTAGCAATAAACATTTATCACTCTTAAGTAAAGATCTTCGATAATTATGGCAAGTTAAGGTATCAATATTTTTCTTTTTTTAATAATTAAATATCAAAGTTTGTTCACAATTTAAGAAGTTATATATGGTAAATATATTTTTTAAAGTTAAGAACTGATTTTATACTTTTTATTAACTTGAATTTTTTCATATTTTACTATCTTTAATTACCAATAGAAGTCTTTATCTCTTTACCTTTCTTAACTTCTTTTTCCCTTATTTCAACTTTATTATACTGACTTTCACATTTTACGATATCTGTTTAGGTGAATTCATACACAATATCTTTTAACATTTTATCAACTACCAATAAAAGTCTTCAACTCATTCTTCCCTCCTTTGTCGTTCTATTAAACATCAACACTGATATATTTTATATGTTATTGTTTTGGATAAGAAAGATAAAATTGTTGAAGCTTCCATATGTGGGCATTAGTTTGTAGCTTCAAGGTTTGTTTTGATTTTCGACTAAGTTATGGGAGAAGGATATGCATGGACAAAAATATTATAGATTAAGAAAATTTTTTGTGTTGTTGTGATATGTTTGATTGGAGTTGAAAACAAGGGATGCTATGGGATAGGGAAAATAGAAGTTGTAGAGTCATGCACATTGTGTTTCGATGATTCTGATTATGTTTTCTGGGATGGCTTTCATCTTACAGAAAAGCATACAGACTTTTAGTTCATCGAATTCTTGTACACCATTTAAGTAGCTTATTCTGATAAATTCACATTTCAACATGCATATCAATAAATTCTTAGTACTTGTTGCCGAATGATTGGTCATTTATATGTTATTTTCTCACTTAGTTATCATGTCTGTCAACCCCGATCTTTATTTCTTTTTATTTTTTCTAGTAAGCATGTACATGATGTGATAGTAACAAAGTTGTATTCATGGACTATAACAGTACATACAAACTTGCAAATATTTGATTTTTTTTCTGTATTAAATTAGTACAAAATTGATATTGAATTATTTTTTTATTTACTGTTTGTTTTTCTAATACAGTTAATACTTTGAATTAACTTTTTGGTGCTCGATCATTACTGTTTATTTTTCTAAGATTGTTGGTTTTATTTTTTGTATTTATATAGTATTTATATAATATTATGCTACTTCAACGTTTGTTTCGTATTTTACATTGTTGAAAGAAATTGATATGAAATAAGTCGCATCAGATGGGTATTAAATTTGATATCAACTATATTAAATTATATATTTTTCGGTTCTGCAATTAGTAACATTTGACATGAATATTGTATCTTAATTTTTATTGGTGGTCTTTACTCTTTGTATAAGATTTTTGGTATGAACAAAGTTTAATTTTGATATTTAACATAGTATTTATATAATGTTCTTCATCTTCAACTGTCAGAAAGTAAACACCAATATCAATCATGATTAATACCAATTATTTTTTTATTGCAACGAAAAATTATTTGACATCAAACAACTATCAATTAATTTATTTTCAATATTTACGTTGAGTGTTTTTCATATAATATCCATTACATACACTAAAAACGTTTTGTAACATAAAATATATTTTTTCTTATCAATTGTCGCATTCATAAAACTCATTCAATACAAATGTGATATATGCAAAACTTCATTGATATCAATTTTAGTATCAATTTAATACATTGAGAACTCAAAATAAAAGTATTACTTAAGTATGAAATGAGTATATAAATTGATTTCAAGTTATTAAAAGTGGGATTATCCTAGAAAATGTGTTCATCAAATCGTAGTTAACATCATTATACTAATTGACAATTAGTGACTTTGAGGATGACCACTAAAAGCATTTTTTTTAAAGAACAAAAAGAGAAGTATAAATGACAAATAAGAACAAGATGACTCAACTACTTTTATTCAGATCTCTATTTTATTCTTTTTTTTTTCAATACATGCTATATTATAATCGTAGAATGGACAACACTGGAACAAAACTGAAATTTAATAATTTTTTTCCTAACATATTATGCTAATAAAATTAAAAATTAAGTATTATATATTATCCTACAATTTCATCTTTTATTAAACTTATTAATTTATAGATCCATTTAATTTGTTAAAGCATATATCACATTTGCCCCACGTACTTATTATTTGTATCTTATGTATATATATCGTTATATATATGGTCTTTACAAGCTTGGTCAGCATTCAATAGTGATAATAGGATCTAACTGATTTTATAATATACAATCTCAAATATTGTGTGCCATACACCTAATTGGAAGAGAAAATATACTGAAATCATTTGGACATTGGAATATCCACGAGGAAATTATGGTGTTATCATCATATTACTATTTTTTCTTTCTTTTGCACTTTTGATGTACTTTTCAATTTGAATGAACAACTCATAAATCACAGTTTCATAAAATGTGATACAATATGGTTAATTATCCACACATAAAATATTTCTGAAAATTAATTATAATAACTTTATAAGATTAGATACAAGAATTTGAACAGTGAAAGAGGAAAACAACAAAGCATAGCAATGCCTCTTTTGTTTTGATTTGTGTAAAATAATACTTCTAAAGAAATAGTGTATGAAGGTGGAAACTCTTAATGAAAGCATTAAAATAGAAGAAAAGAAAAACGGTTAGAGGAATTTGGGGGTGGATAAATATCAGTTATTAATGTTAACTATATTTAAGGAAGTTAAATTGTATATTAATTGCCTTAAATCTTAATTTTTCTTTTTCATTAATTACTTTTTTGTATTTTCAACAAAATAATTTTGTTTTACGTATTTTTAAATATAAATTTGCTATAACTTGAAAACTTAAAAAGTTTTTCTATAACTTGTAATAACTGATCTAATAAGTTTATATAGTTAATTTTTTCATTTTTAAAAAGCAATTAATTATTTTTATGTTGATACTGTTGAATAACTAAAAATGAAATCTGAGAGTTGAATATATTACTCTATATAATACCGATCGTTCAGTTGCTTGTTTCGTAACTTTATTATATCATTCCTAATTAATTATTATACATCATTTATGTATTAGAAAATTAATAATATTTAATAAAAATAAAATAGATATTTATGACATGTCTCCTTCAGCTGCTTCAACCATAATTTCACTAGATCACCTTTAATTAATTATTATAAATCATCTAAGTATTAAAAAATTAATATTAAAAAATTATTATAAATTCATCTAAGTATTAAAAATTAATAATATTTAAATTTAAATTACTTGATGTTTTATATGAGGTCCACTTATATTTTTTTTCACAAATATTTTTTTATAGTAATTTTGTTATATTACTTCTAGTTAGTCATTATAAGTCATTTAAGACATGTCTATTTCGTTGCTTCAATCGTGATTTTACTATATCAATGCTAATTAATTATTATGACTATCTAAGCATTGTGCCACTTAAATTGAAATAAAAGAAAAGTATTATAAATCACAATAATTTAAAAAATAAATTATTTTAAAAATATTAATGTCATAACAAATTCGATTGACTTTGTCAATATTCTACCAATATCACATAAATTGAGACAAAAAAAAAGTAAAATATAATATCTGAAAATTATGTAAAAGTGCTATGTTATCAGATAAAGTAACATATATTATCTGAAATTAAATAAAAATACTATAAAATTGCAATAATTAACAATTTAAAAAAATTTTAAATTACATCAGGACACATTCAAACAATGAAAGTAATATGTATTGTCTAAAAATTATATAAAAAGTGTTGTATGTTATTAAAAATATCACATATTTAAAAAATTTAACTAACTCTTCAAAATTCATCTATATCATATAAATTGAGATAGAAAAGTAGCATATGTTGGGCACAGGCTCTTGTGTCTAGTTTACTTATAATTCTTTTAGAATATCGAAAAAAATTCCAATTGTACTATTGTAGTCAGTATACTTTCAATTTTATTTGTGACTATAAGTTAGAAAAAGAATGTAACATGAAAAATTACTTGGATAGAAATTGAAATAATTAGGTGGGTTAGTAAAAATAAGCTTTTAATTAATTCATTTAGTCTAAATTTCAATTAATTACAATCTATTTCCTCTCTTGCCAATTAAATACGATTAATAACATCTCTCCTTTATTTTCTCTCTTTTTCTATCCTATATTTCTCTTTGTTTTTTTTCCTTGTCCAATTTTTTTTCTTGTTTTTCATTTTTCTTTCTTTTTTTCTTGTAATTTCCTTTTTTTTTTCTTTTAATTTTTTTTCCTTTTCAGTTTTTACTCATTTTCTTTCTTTCTTTCTCTTTCTTTTTCATTTTTTTCAGCTATGGTTTTTTCTTTTTTCCGTTTTTATTTCTTTTTTCTTTACATTATTTTTTCATATAATACAAGTACGAATTATATAAAATATAAAAAAAGGTGCAAACTATAAAATACATATACAAATGTAAACTATAAAATACAAATATAAATATAAACTATAAAACGCAAATACAAATACGAACTATAAAATACAAATACAAATAGATCACATACATGAGATTATGTTTGCACCATTCTTTAAATATTTTCATTCATCAATGAAAACAGAATACAAATACAAATTCAAATAAAATAAAACCACAAAATATAAATACAATATGCAGTGAACTATAAAATACAAATACAAAATAATTCTGTAAAATACAAGTGCAAATTATATAAAATATAAATGATGGTGCAAACTATAAAATACTTATATAAGTGTGAAACATAAAATACAAATTTAAATGCGAAATATAAAATGCAAATACAAATACGGACTATAAAATATAAGTATAAATACAAGCACGAACTATAAAATATAAATAGAAGTACAATTATACCAACAAATATAAAAATATAAATATTATGACGAATACAAATACAATAAGCGCTTGCGGTATTTTCGTTATAATAAAAAAAAGAAAAAAAAAAGAAAAAACCAAAAATATAAAAAAAAAAAAGAAGTAAAAGTTAGAGATAGAAGAGAGCAAATAAAGAAAGAATAAAAAAAAATACAAAAAAATACAAAAAAAAAAAAAACAGAAAAAAAGAAAAAAGAAAAAAAATGATAAAAAAGAAGAAATAAGTAGAGGCTAGGGATTAAGGAGAGGAAAAAAAAACAAAAAGAAAATAAAAAGAAAGAAAAATAGAGATCAGAGTTAGAAGAAAGAGAAAAAATAGAAAAAAACAGAAAGAGAGGCTATGAAATGTAATTTTGAAAGTTTAGGCGAGAGAGACTCTTATTTTGCTGAAACTTAGGTTTTATTTTAGGTAAAACCCATCGGCAGACCCCTTAAGTACGCACGGTCTTTCACTTAGGTACCTCAAGTGAACATTGGTCCTTTTTGGCCCCTCAACCAACTATTAATTGTGTCATTTTGAAACTTTTTTTCACAATCAACTGATTTTACAAAGTGTGTGTAATACACACGTTTGCTGACATGGCATACCATCAATTAAAAAAAGACATGTGGCGTTCTTGTTTAAAATAATAATTTTAAATAATTTTAATTTTTTTTAAATAATTAACTATAATTTTAAATAAAAAATCAATAAATAAATAACTTCCCCCTCCACAACCATTATCTTCTCCAAGTGCCCCCACCCCCACCACAAGATTGCTGCCATCCCACCACCACCCCAAGGTTGCTGCAGTAACCCCCTTCTCCACAAACTAATGCTGCAGCTTCGCAGCCCTCCCTCCCCCTCCTCGATCATCTTCTTCAATTGTTATCTCTAAAAAATGTCTTTAAAATTTCTTCAATAACAATAATGGTCATAAGTAATTGTGATTGCAATAGCAAAATTTCATTGCTTTTCTCTTTTGCTTTGTTCAAAATACAACACTGTAATAATTCATCAGTTCAACAACCAACATACCCACTGATTGAAATTTTCTGCAACAACAAAAATAATTTTCATCACAACTTCGGTGAATAATTTTTACCAAAAATAATTTTCAATAAATTCGCCATTGATGACCAATACTAATTGTCAATGAATTCTCCATTGATGACCAAAATAATAATTTTCAAGATGACTTTTGAGTCTATAATTTTTTTTTCTTTTATGCTGAAAAGATGATTTTTTTTAATAAAAAAACTAAGAAATAATAGTGTTGGGAGAGAGGGACTACAACTATTGAGAGATTTGAAGAACTTATTTGAGTTTAAGGTTGATGCAAAGGTGGAAAAATGGTGAAAAAGTATGAAAAATGGTTGGAGTAATTGAGAGGAAGAAGAAGAGGAAAAAAAAATTAAAGATCGACTAAATTTCATCATTCACGCACCTATAGAGAGTGTAATGCACTCTCTTTGCCATGTCAACAAAAAACGTCAAAATGACACAGTTAATAGCTGATTGAGGTGCCAAAAAGGACCAATGTCCACTCGAGGTGCCTAAGTGAAAGATCGTGCGTACTTAAGGGGTCTGCCGATGGGTTTTGCCTTTTTTTTTTTATAAACGCTCCATAGAAATATAGTAAGTATTAGTTTTTGACGCATTAGACGTACATCATCTTTTTCCAAGAAACCTTTAATAATTGTTGGAAATAAATCAAAAGTAGGAAACCTAGGCTAAATGGTTTAAATTTTGATATTTATTTAATTTATATCTAGTTATGATTTATTATCTAATTTGCATTGAAATAAGTTTTTTAGTTCTAATATAAATATGATATATATCTTGCATAAAAAAAATTTATTTTAATCAATTAAATATACTTAATTACATGTTACATGAATTAGGACTAGAAATCGTCAAAAAAAATGAATGATTAATTATCCGAAAAGTATTTATCTATGATGAAATTCAGCTTGTACTAATTTGTTGTACGTATTTGAGAAAAATAAAGGTAGCTAACTAATAAAAGAGTTTTGGTGGGTGTAAATGTCTAAAGGAAGTGAAATTATGACAATTGTATCTGGGCTTATAATTTATTTTTTTTACTTTTTGGGTGGCATTACTAATGGATCAATCAAAGCATGATGTGTCAACTATTTTATAATTTAGAGTGTATTTGGTAGGGAGATTTTCAGTTTCAAAGAAAGAGGTTCACTTGATTTTCTTCTATAGTTTAGTGGTTAAGATTCAGATTGACTTCTTGCTTCTTAGGAAGGATGATAGGGGTGTTTGTAAGGACAGTAAGGTCTTACTAAGTGAGAGCTTTTTGATCCAGCACAAGATTTTGGTGATGGACTTAGAGATAAAAATGAAGAGAAAGAGGAGAGGTATAGATAACTAGATAAGGATTAGATGAGGTAGTTTGACTTTGGCTAGTACACCGTATATAGGAGATAAGTTGATGGTGAGGAAGGCTTGGGAGAGTGGAGGGAACAATGATAACATGTGGGATAAGACTGCTAGGTGCATCAGGGAGACAACTCAAGAGATATTAGGTGTCTCGAGAGGCTGCTCAAACAAGCACCAAGGGGACTGGTGATGAAATGAAGAGGTGAAAAGGAAGGTGAAGGCTAAGAAGAGGGCGTATGTGAAGTTGACTGAGAGTAAGGATAAAAAGGATAAACGAAAGAATAGAGAGGCGTATAAAATTTCTAAGAGAGAGGCAAAGTTAGCGACCATGATGACTAAGAATGTTGCTTTCGAGAGTTTATACATAACATTGAATAGTAAAGGTGGAGATTAAAAGTTGTACAGGCTAGCCAAGGTTAGGAAGAGGAAGGCTCGGTATCTTGACCAAGTGAAGTGTGTTAAGGATATGGACGACAAAGTTTTGATGGAAGAGGATCTTATTAGGAGAAGATGATAGTCTTACTTTCCTAAAGTTCTGAACAAAGGAAGGCATACTAGCATTGTGTTGGGGAAATTTGGAGCATTCTGAGAGGTTTTCCGATTATGGCTATTGTAGGCGCATTAAGGTTGAGAAAGTTAAGGGGTTATTCATAGGATGTATAGGGGTAGATCAATGGGGCCAGATAAAATTTCAATGAATTTTTAAAAGTGCACAGGAAAAGTTGGTATGGAGTGGTTGACTCAGTTGTTTGACATTATTTTCAAGACGATGAAGATGCCTAAGGTTTGAATGTGGAGTACGATGATTCTGTTGTATAAGAACAAGGGTGGCATTTAGGAATTAAACAATTATAGGGGTATCAAGTTGTTGAGTCACACTATGAAGGTTTGGAAAAGGGTGGTATAATTGATTACTAAAGTCATTCATCTCGTCAGGAGACTGGTGGAGCATTATAGGGAGAGGAAGAAGGACTTGCACATGGTGTTTATCGACTTAGAGAAGGCCTATGATAGAGTCCCTAGAGAGGTTCTATTGAGGTGTTTGGAGGCTAGAGGTGTACCTATGATTTATGTTAGGGCGATTAAGGATATGTACGATGAAGCCAAGACGCAGGTAAGGACTGGAGGAGGTGACTCAGAGCACTTTTCTCTCTTGATGGGGTTACACCAATGATCGACTCTTAGTCCGTTTCTTTTACCTTGGTGATGGATGTTTTGATGCGAAAAATTCAAGGTGAGGTGCCTTATTATTTACTTTTTGTGGATGATGTAGTCTTTATTGATGAGTCTCATGATAGAGTTAATGCTAAATTGGAGGTTTAGAGGCAAATTCTTAAGTCTAAAGAATTTAGGTTGAGTAGGTCCAAGACAAAATATGTGAAATGTAAGTTCAGTGAGGTTTCTTATGAGTCTGATCTGGTTGTTAAGCTTGATACTCATTTCATCCATAAGAGAGATAGTTTCAAGTATATGGGGTCTATGATTCAGGGGAATAAAGAGATTGACAAAGATAACAGTCTTCAGATTGGGGTAGGGTGGATGAAATAGAGGCTCACCTCTGGAATCTTATGTGACAAAAAGGTACCTCATAAACATAAAGACAAGTTCTATAGAGTGGTGATTAGACCGACTTTGTTGTATGGAGCCGAGTGTTGGCATGTCAAGAAGGCCCACATCCCAAAGATGAAAGTGGCGGAGATGAGAATGCTTCGATGGATGTGTGGGTGTACTAGAAAAAATAGGATTAAAAATAAGGTTATTCAAAATAAGGTGGGAGTGACTTCAGTGGAAGCCAAGATGAGGAAAATGAAGTTGAGATGGTTTAGACATGTGATGAGGAGGGGAACAGATACCCCAGTACGAAGGTGTGAGAGGTTGGATAGGGATGGATTCAAGCGAGGTAGAGATAAATTGATTAAATATTGGAGGTAGGTGATTAGACATGACATGTAATAGCTTTAGCTTACCAAGGACATAACCCTAAATAAGAAATTGTGGAGGAAGTTGATTAGGATAAAAGGTTGATATTATTTTAGGGGGTGTATCGTTTGCTGTATTACTTGGTGTATCTTGTTGATGGTATTATTGAGAATGGTAATTTCTATTGTATCTTGTCATTTTATTGTTCCCTGTCTAGATTATTTTATCTTGAGTCGGGGGGTCTATCGAAAACAACCTCTCTACCTCACCACTGAGGCAGTGATATGGATTGTGTACACTTACCCTACCCAAACCCCACTTGATGAAAATAAATTGGGTATATCTATTATTATTATATTTTTTATTAAATATATTGCGAGTATTGTTTGAAGAAAATAAGTTATTTAAAAGTGAGCAAAATGAATTGTCTAATGAACCTAGAAATAACAAGTTGAATAAGTGACACGACAAATTCGTTTGTTCCTTTCCACCTACTCAGCTCGCTCAACCTGCCGTTTGACCATTTCAGTTTTGTCTCCTAAACCCCCACTCCCCACAACTTTTCATCTCGATACCATTTTTCTAATTTATATATAATTATTTTTTATTATAATTTTTTTCTTTCGTACTTATCAAATCTTTAAATGAATTTCTCATTGCAATAAAAAATGCACTTACGGTGTGTTTGGTATGGAGAAAAATATTTTCTAAAATATGTTTTTCAATTTTCTCATGTTTGGTTAGATTAAAGGTTTTGAAAAATATTTTTTTAATCAACTTATTTTGCTCAAATCTAAAGAAAATTACTTCCCTTAAAAAGTAAGGAAAACATTTTTCAAAACTCTCTTTCAACCTCACTCTTAAATTGAAATATTCATAAAACTCTCAAACTCACCCACTTCTACTCCAACCCTCAATCCACTAGCCCCCCCCCACCCTTACCACCCTCATCTAAAAAAAATATTTCAAATTTACAAAAATTAAAACTTTTTTCTTACCTTCCCTACCCGATCCCCACCCCTACCAACCTCCCCCCCTAAAGAAAATTAAACTTTTTAAATTTAATTTTTAAAAATTTTCAATTTTTTCTTACCCCTTCCTCACTCCCCTACCTCGACCCCCACCCCTACTACCCTCCATTCAAAGGAAATATTTTAAATTTTTTTCTTACCCACTCTTACTTCCCTATCCCCCTCCAAAAAAAAAAAAATTAATTTATTTTTTGAAAAATCAAAATTATTTTCTTACCCCCACCTTTACTACCCATTTTGACAACCCCCAACCCCTTCTAAAAAAAAGAATAATTTTTTTAATTTTGTTTTTAAAAAGGATATTCAATTTTTTTTTCTTATCCCATCCTTCTTATCCTATTTGTTCTCATTGTTTTTGTTAAATATATGCAAATACTTTTATAAAATATATACTTACCCAAATTGCATAGCGAACAAAAGAGCATAAGTAAGAAACAACTTTTTTTTCTTAAAAACGTTTTTCCTTCTTCATATCAAACACACCAAAAAAATAGATTTTTTTGGGACTAAAAAATTATTTTTCTAAAATGTAATTTTACGCTTTAGATAAACACTAAAATGTATTTTTAAAAAAATATTTTTTCATTCACCAACCAAACACTAGAAAATATTTTTCGAAAAACATTTTCTATCGACCAATCAACATAAGAAAACAAGTAAGAAATCAACTTGTTTTCCAAGAAAATAGAAAAATATTTTCCATGGAAAACATTTTTCTTCGTACCAAACACACCCTTAATTCTTTAAAGATACATTTTTCTTCCTGCCAAACACGTCTCTTAATTATCAATAGCACTTTCGGCCACAAATTGTGGGGGCACTCAAATTGGCTACTTGACTTTTTTCCTTTTGACTTTTATACTATTAAATATAGGGCATCAGAATGGGCAACAAAGAACTAGAAGAATATGAAATTCCTTAAGTCATGCTTACACTCTATAAATTAACTAAAAAGGGATAGAATGAAATAGGTAGAGTTTGAAGTGAGGGGAGAGAGGAAATTGAGGAGAGAGGAATATTTATTAAAAAAAATGATTACTAAAAAATACTTGATCGTGTAAATAAAGCTTTTATTTAGAGCTGTCAATACGGGCCGATTCAATCTATCTGGGCTAACTCACATAGCCTTTGTAGTTTGATGGGTCCGGCCAGACTGACTCATCAACGTGATGGACCAGAAAATAACAAGTCCAACCTATCACACTGTGGGTTGTGGGCTTCCACAGGCCAACTCACTTTTTTAAATATATTATTTTTATAATTTAAATTTAAATTTTAAATTGTTAATTACATAAATATTTACAAAATATTATTTCATGAAGTTACTACTTATTAATCAAGTCTCAAATTTACAAAACAAACAAATAATCTATGAAATTAAATTACTTTTGATATCAAATTCAAATCAAATAGAGATGTTGAAAAACAAACGAAACTGTTAATGAGTAATAACATAACTAGCTAAATAAGAATATTAACTAATTTTGTTTTAATTGATCACAATAAAACACAAAGAAATATCAATATTTAGACCATTATAAGTGAAAATGAACTCCTAAAAAAAAGCTCACATAACACTTATCGCGTGTTCAACATCGCCACATCATCTTCATCAAACATAGTTAATTCTTTAAAAAATTTAATATTTTATAAAAATATTTAATATTTAAATATTTATGATGGTTCAAATAGACTTTGAGTTTATACTTTTTTTTATTCTTAATACTCTATTCTATTTTTTAATTATTTCTCATTTGACCCATGGGCCAACACAACCCATATTGCTCAAGCTCCATGGGCCAACGGGCTTATACAGGCCAGACTAAAAAGCCTTATTCTTAAACGGGTTGCAAAAATCATATCCCAACCCGAACAATTTACGGGTTGGGCCGACCCAACAGGCCTGACCGATATTGACGGCTCTACTTTTATCGTTCGTGAATTTTAGTTAATCTCATAAAGTTTAGTTAATCTCATAAAGTTAAGTTAGTCAATGTAAATTTTGAACTAGTCATTGTGAGTTTAAATTATTCTCCTGATTTAATAGTACTTATCTATTATTGACTAGACACACAAGGGTGAAAATACATTACATCACAAGGAGCTACTACATTACATGGTGCTAGCGTCTATCAATCGAGGAAATACAAGATCAACAATCATACTCTGAAATAGAAGCATAAAGGATTTCTAATAAGAATCGAGAAAACAAATGACTAGTTTGATTGGAAAATAAATTGGATTTGAGGTTACCTGTTATACACCAAACTTTCTTTAAAGTATAATTTAGTCTCTAGAAAATTTAGGGATGACTTTCTAAGTGAGTAATATTTAAATCAGATAGAATTTCTCCAATTTTGACTTTTATCATGTGAGAATTTGAATTAGCTTTCCAACGAAACTAATTTCACGAAAATCCAATATCGGGGTAAAAAGTTATGAATATTTTACAGAAAGCAGTTTGAACTACCCATGTGCGATGGAGAGGTCCAACGGATCGTCGCAGCTGAGGCAGTGAGTCCACTCTCTGGCTAAGTACGACGGAGAGGTCCTACGGACCGTCGAGCTAGCGACAGACCATCACCTGAGCCATCACAGATGAGACATTGAACCCAGTTCTGGCCCAGGTGCGACGGTTAGGACCGACGGACCGTCGGGACCTCGATGGACCGTCCCACCCACCGTTGCATATCTCATTCAGTGTTTTTTAGTCATTTTAGAAAGGGCTTTTTGGTCTTTTTCTACTATTTTTAACACCTATTTAAATCAAATCAAGGCTTATAACTCCATATTCATCTATAACATCAAAAGCTAGGGTTTTTTTCAAGATAAAAAACCCAAGAACAAGATTCAAACCCTTCTTCAAGAAAACTCAAGAAACTAAGAATCTCTCCAAGAACCTTTAAGAAAAAGTCTCCTCAGGTATGTTAGTTGTTGATTTTTGGGTTTCTTCCACCTAAGAAGTCCAAGAATTCTTTTCAAAATTACAAAATTTATGTATTTATGAGATTTCATGATTTATTTGTATTGAAGTTCATGATTATGTGTTGTTGAGTTTTAATTCATGATTTAGACTACAGGTATTAAGAATTGATTCTAGCATGTGATTAATTGTGTGATGTTCATGATAAACCCTCTTCAAGTTGCATGGTGGTTGATGAAATCATGATACTTAGGTGTAGTATTTGTTGTATAACCAAAGCATGCTCCCCATATGTTTGATAAAATGCTTGTGTGAAGGAAATAAGATCATTATAGCATGTTGACAAGAAATCCCCAAATTGTGTATAAATTCATGCATGCCAAGTGCTTGTTGAAATGCCTTAGTGAGCGAATTATGATATGTTTCATGCATTCTTATGCTTGTGCATTCCTTATTGAATGAATTATGAGAAATTAATATGCATCCCTATACTTTTATACGTTTTAACATTCCCAAGTGTTTAAAGAAATGCTTTAGTGATTGAAATAGTGAATGAAAGTTCATTGTCATGCTTATTTGAGAATGGTTATGTTTAACTTTTATGTTATCGAGTCCTGGGGGTATTTATACTCGACAAATTAGTTGCAAGTCTTGATCCAGTGTCAGTTTCAAGATACTCTCAATCAAGCCATGATTGTAGAATTTAGACAGTTGCAGAACATAAGAAAATTCAGTATCTCAGTATTAGTGCAATTCAGTATCAGTATCAGTCTAATCCAACTCAGTATTTAGTTTCGATTCAATAGTACTCAGTAGTATACAATATTTAGTTCAGGCTTCAGTGAAACTCAGTAAGCTAACAAGAATTCAGTAGCATTCAATCAGATAGTAGAATCCAAGCAGTATTCTATCAGATAACGAAACCAAGCAAACTCAGTCAGATCAGTCAAGTAATATAGTCAATGACAGATTCAGCTCTATCTAAGTTCAGTTAAGAATCAGTTCAGAGTCTTTCAGTTGGGAGTAAGAACTAGCACCAAGCAAGCGCAGGGATGACGTCTTCTTAGTTAGAGAGGCAGAGTCGTTAGCAACAATCTCTGTACTCTAAAACTACGTAGCCAGTGCAGGATCAGGAGTCACCCGCTAGATAAAGGCTTGAATACCTTCTAGGAGTCACCCGTTGCCTTAGGATTGAATTTCTATTCAGGGTCACCCATTAGAGAGGCTTGACCATAGTAGTGTTTATACCCGTGGCACAGTACTGACACCCTTCCAGCTGGGGCTATAGGTTGGACCCCACTAGTTTAGATTTTGGTCATGTCAATTAAGTGAGAACTCCCAGAGTGACAGTTCATGCTCAGTCATCACAGTAGCACTTAGAAATCAGGATTGTCAGATACGGTTATTCAGCTCAGTAAGGAACTTAGATAGTTCCATAGATTCATAGACCATCTGCTAGAAAGGATTGGTCTCACATGAAGTTAGCCAGTATCAGTATTAATCGATTCAGAGATCGCTCGCTAGATAGGCCTGATCTCAAACTCAGATTCAATCATTCCTTATCATTATTACTAGATTTGAAGATTATCCGCTAGATAGGTTTGATCTCAGTTTTAATCAGTTGATATTAGTAAGTTCAGAGTTCATTTGTCAGTAGACTCAGTTATT
Source organism: Capsicum baccatum var. pendulum (assembly GCA_030864225.1). Classification (NCBI taxonomy): domain Eukaryota; kingdom Viridiplantae; phylum Streptophyta; class Magnoliopsida; order Solanales; family Solanaceae; genus Capsicum; species Capsicum baccatum. The sequence continues at coordinate 169,908,098 of CM061560.1, forward strand.
CAGAACCTCAGTGTTAGTAAATACAGATATCAGTATTAGTAAACTCAGTTGTCAGAATTTCAAGTATTCTGAATTTAGTATTTAGTCCATACATGTATCCTCATTTAGTACTCTCATATTATTCAATTAAGTTATGTTCATGCATAAGACCTTGTATTTAGCCTTACCTCATCTAGCACACCAATACATTCAAAGTACTGACGCATACTTTTCTCTTGCGCTTGGTGTCTTATACCATAAGTTCAGAAGAGTAAGAGCCAGGGCACCCTTCGCAGTCCAAACTCAGCCAACAACAGTTGACTTAGCAGTGAGTCCACATTATTCGAGGATGATCCTTATTTTATTATGGCGTTAGACTCAGTTTATTTTCAGTAGATGGAGTTAGTTGGGGATATATACCATCAACTCCACAGTTTAGACAATTTAGAGGCTTTTCAGATAGATGTATAAGTATTCAGTTTTTAGTTTTGAGTATTTTAGATGTTTTGAATCTTATGGCAAGATTCCGTCAGTTTTTTACATTTATTCCAGTATATTATGCAGTTCTCAGGTACAGATATCAGAAAAGGGTTAGCTTGTGGTCCTTCAGGATCATGAGCACCGTGTGGCATTTTGGTTTCAGAAAAATCAGGATGTTACATTACCTCGCCTGTTGGAAGCAACTTTTGTGAATGTTTCACTATGTACCCAGTAAAATGTGGGGTGTTGATCGGTTGAACATTCAAACAGACAGGACCTTCGATCTAAATCACCAATAAAATATGCCGTTTAACATACCTAATCCATAGAAAATACCATTACATAAAAGAGACCCTTCTTTATCAAATTGATTCTTTACATTAAGTGGTAGTATCAGCTGCTATCATCTCAACCCACTTATGCAAGAAAGATATGAGAGAAAAAGGAGGATATCACTTAGCTTGATCAGACCACCAGGCAACTTTGAGATTGAAACACATCGGAGCAGCGACAGAAATATAGGCGGAAATCTGGGGAAAAGCCAACATTACACTTACCAAAATAGGTTTATTGCTTTTTCTGTCTGAACTTGGGTTGGGCCTGGTCATTGTGTTAAATATTCTATTTTTTGTTTAATAAAAGGGCATCAATCCCACTTTGGATTAAAGAAAAACTAGACACACAAGTTAAGAAACAATAAATAGATGGATTGTTTTGCTATATCACCCTTTGACTATAATAAATTTAATGCTTTAGAAAAATTATTGAGTGATGAATAATATCTAATAACAAAGATAAAATATGTAGGATAGGGATAAATTATCCATTGATTTGTCAAACTGAACAAGTATTGTTGGAAATCTATTTTTAATGTAGTGGAAAAATATTGTTGGATAGAAAGAGTACTATCGAAATTGAGGTTTACACTAAAAACATGTCGCAATCTTATTGTAATTTATTTATATTTATCTGGTTTAGGACATTTTTGAAATTTCTATCATAATAATCAACGACTTAAGAATTTGGTTGACTCTCGAAATTCTATTAGTGACATATAAATTCGGATAGATGACATAACATATATTATTTAAAAATAAAGTAAAAAGTACTACAAATAACAATAATTAAAAAAACTAACCAATTTAAAAGATGTAAAAAAAATTTAACCGGCACTCCAAATTCATTCAATGACACATAAATTAAGGAAGACAGAGTAACATATAAATTTGAAAATTATGTAGTAAGTACTATCGCTCCCAAGCGCACACGCAAGTGTACGTGGTCTCACCAAGTAGTAAAGTGTCCCTTTAGAAGCCAAGTATCGATCCCACAGGGACTAGTGTTAAGAAACTATCCAATTTTAATTTAACTATAGAGATTAAAGTGGTGTCAAAGTAACCGAAAGAGTTTTGGAGTTGTAAATTAAAAGAAAACTAAAATAATGAGGAAAAGTAAAGACTTTGGACAATCAATGGATGAAAACCTAGGGTTGAAGCACTACGAACAATCATAATAAGCTATTGAACTTCATTAGTTTGATTAATTATTTTGGTTGTTAATTCACAGGGTTTATCATATGATCATGATCTCCCAACCTCTAATCTTCTACTTAACAGGACATTATAACTACATCGTTGAGCGGGGATGCAATAATACAATTAGATGCATTAAGATGTCATCCTGCAAGTAAACCAAACAAGACTTCCAGGTATATACCTATCCTATACTCTAATTAAAATCCCATATTTTATAAAATAATAAGAACCTTGCTCTATTTACTCCCACATTCTATCCTCTTATTCCCCCCTCCACGAGCTCACAAAGACGATAATGAATGTATTCCAAGAGTCGCGAATTCTTAAATTAATTATAACCAAGATACATAAACAACCAAATATCATAAGTAATCAAATCCAAATCAATTCAAAGCAATAGTAATCATGTTCTTGGCCTTAACCCCGAAAAAGAGGCTTTTAGCCACTCATGGATATAACTGTAATCAAGATCAATGAACATATGATAAAATCTATAAATAATCTAAATTAAAGAAATAAAAACCCTATTTTAAGTGTTTTCCATCCTCTCTCCAAGTTTCAAAGTCATCCAAGGTGTTTAATATCAAGTTTAAATGTCCTATTTATAGGAGAATTTTTTTTTGCCGTGTTGGGAATCACCTCCACGTCGTGAGGGTCAGTCTATGGGAGTAGTGGTGATTCCACAAGACTCACTACCTAGGAAGAAGGTGTGATCTGTGAGCCTCACTCCCTGGGATTAGGGTGTGCGCCGCGAGGCTATTCCCATACCCTCATGGGAATTTTCTTTTGACATTTAAACTTGTCTTAAGCATTTGTCCTTTCATTCCAAGCCTTGTTGTGTTATTTCCACTTGATTTATAGCTTTTTAATCATCCATATATCATCATAATCAACTAACCAAGCATTATTTAGCATTACAAACAATGGATTATATCTCAAAAAAACACACAATCTATAACGGTGAACTAGAAACTTAAAGTAAGAACTAGTTTTGCCCATTTTGATCTTTGACTTTTTGTTTGACTCTAAGCTTGATTTAGTTGAACCTTGAAAACTATAAACAAGTTTTTACATACATAATTACACAGTAATAACCTTAGGAACTCATTACACTCACTAGAATCCATCGAGATCAACTAGAATAACACCTAGCTCAAGCTAGTAACACCAGTTTTCTCATTTGAACTCTAAGTGACCAAATTAAGAACAAACTTATTTGAAAAACACCTTAAACATTGTAATTAAGTACTTAAACACTTAGATCCTAAATTATATCATAATTAACACATTAATCATGCAAGCTTTCCTCAAAACAAGGCTAAATAAGCTAGGATACAACACTGAGGTGCATAAATCCTACCTCAGATCACCACCCCACACTTAAAGCCTCATTTTCCCTCAAGAAACTCTTTAATTTAAGAAACATACATTGAGGAGACTCTACACTTATACTAAAAGAAAGACACTCAAGCTTGTACTGCAATGACTACACAGAATGAAAGTCCTTACACTAAGCATATTATGTACATAATTGAAAGTTCAAGAATACTACTCCAAAATATCCTAGCCTCAAGAATTGACTCACCTAATTGGAAAAATCATACATATTGTTCAATCTAATACATCATATAAATTACCCAACAATAATTAAATATGTGACCTCACAACAAGAGAGTTACCCATAATCACTCACATAAATACAATTTATAACAGAATGGGTACAAGAATTAAATTACGCTCACTCTCACAAAGAATTCATAAGTTACACAAGATGAACCATAGGATTTCCCTTAGTGTAGTACTCCACTAATATCAGAGTAATGAGTCTTAGGATCAAATAGGTCTTCAAGGGTTGTAATATTGGCTAAGAGATGAGTAGGAACTATTTTGGCTAAGAATAGTTATTATCTTCCCTAAGCGCTTTAAAGTATACTTAAAAGTAGAAATAGAAATACTCCTCTAGGCCTCTAGGCCTAGCTATTAGCATCTTTACATATCAAGGGGTCCGAGGACCCCACATTTAGTCTTTGCCATGCTCCTTAACTCAGGTGTTTTGGTACTCAGACTTTCCATCAACCCATGACTCAATAAAAATAATAACTAGTGAATTAAAAACTAAAATACTGAAAATAAAACCTACCTTAACTTGGGTAGCCTCCCAAGAAACGCCTGATTTGGTGTCGCAGTACGACCCAATCCTCGACTCATACATTTTTCTTCATCCTCTTCATCCTACTTGGAGGATATTTTTTTATTCATTTTTTACCTCTTGAGTGTGAACTCTGAAGGTCAACAACTCTCTCAATAATAGCCTTTTAAGGCTCATCAATATGCATCATTTTGAGATGGGGTGGTTGTGTCTTGGGCTACTCAATGAGGAAGTTCGAAGAGGTCTTTGGTTGACTAAACTCTACCACCCCAAACTTATCCCTTTCAATCACTATAATCATGTACAAATCTTTGTAGTGGGATTGTGTATTAAGTAGTTTGTACACTTTGAAAATTGCCTCTTCATCATCCAGCCTCATTATGAGCATTCCCTCTCTCACATCTAGTAATGCTCCGCCCATCGCCAAGAATAGATATCACAATATGACTGGCACTTTTTTATCTACCTAATAATCTAAAACAATAAAATCAGTAGGAATAATAAACTTACCAACCTTGATGAGAATATCCTCTATGATTCCTTCAGGATAATCTATGATCCGGTATACCAGTTAGAGTAACGCAAAGCTCGATCTTGGCTTTCCTAAGACCAAAGTGTTGAATAAGGAGAGGGGCATCAAGTTGATACTTGCCCCCAAATCACTAAGTACGTAGACCGCCTTACTATTTCTAATTTGAATGGGGAAAATTAAACTCCCAGGATCTTTGAGCTTTTTGGGCATCTTCTTCATAAATATAGAGCTACACTCCTCAGTGAGTGCTATTGTCTCAACATTCTGCAACTTAACTTTGTTAGTGACCACTTCTTTTAAGTACTTAGAGTGCTTAGGCATTCCCTGCAAAACATCTAAAAGAGAGAAGTCAATGTGAAGCTATCTGAATGTGTCAAAGAACTTGTTGAATCATGCATCCTCCTTTGCTTTTTTTGAACCTCTGTGGGAAAAGTGGTGGTGGTCTCTCCTTCACCTGTTCAACAACTTTAGTTTCCTAGTACTCAGACTTCCTTAAATTTAAATAAATTTGTCTGTTGCTGGTTTAGGAACTATCTTTGTATCTACCTCCTTAGTTTCCTTTGGATATTATTCATTTAGCTCCTTAACATTCTTCAAAGTGATTGCCATTACTTGTTTAAGAGGTTCAATATTACTTGGCAAACCACCTTGAGACTTGGCATTTTGTGCCTATTGCATTTGCCCAACCTGTGTCTCCAAGTTCTTTGTAGCCATCTACTGGCTCTTTATATCTACTACCAACTATGCTTGAGTAGTTATAATTTATTTCAGGATCTCTTCCATATTGCTAGTTTGAGTTGTGGCCTGGTTTCCTTGAACCTGTTGCTGCTGAAACTATTGTTGTTGGTTGTTCCATGATGGAATTAGTGGCTGAGTCTACCACTCTTTACCATAGGCATTCCTATAATTCGGACTTTGAGCACTGCCTACAAATATCACTGACTCAGAATTTGCACTGCACATGGCTATAGAATGACCACTGTTGCAACAAACCCCACACCAAGTATTCGTCTGATGGATTGCATTAGCTGTTGCTACAGGCTTTGTAACCCCTAATTTTATATTGCTGAGTTGAGTAGTTAATTGATTCTGTAGTGCAACAATCTGAGCTAATATAGTAGTAAATTGGTCCACCTCCAACACACTCGCAACCTTTTTGGAGAACTTCTTAAGTCACCATGCCACTCAAGATCCCTTTGTGCAATCTGGTTCAACAAGATGTATAACTCATCATACGTCAATTTTAATGCTTGACCACCTGCAGCTGAATTTAGCATAATTTTTGTATTGTGATCAAGTGCCTCAACAAAAGGTTTAGTACCTCATTGGACTGTTGATGATGTGGACAGTCCTGAAGAAGAGATTTGAACCTTTTCTATGCATGATATAAGTTCTCATCTGGCTTTTTTTTTTGAAGCTCACAATCTCACTGCACAATCTCTCAGTGTTGCTAGATGGAAATAATTCGATAAGGAATTTCCAGTCTAAGTCATCCCAGGTTGTGATTGAACTTGCCAGCTTAGTGTTCAACCACTTCTTCGCTTCCCCTAATAGTGAAAAAGGGAAAAGTATCAGCCTAACATAGCTAGTTGACACACCCATAGGTATGAATGTGTCACTGATCTCTAAGAAGTTCCATAGGTGGACTTTTGGATCTTCATGTGAAAGCCCCATAAATGTTCACTACTGATAAAAGGATGCACCATGTTCTTTTTCAGCTCAAAGTTACCTCCAACAGCCGGTTTTTGAAAAGGGGAGGTTAAATTTATCAAAAGTGGGATTGCCACTTTGCGAACTGTCCTGCAGGCTGGTTGATCTTCAACCGTGAGAGCAAGATTGCCTTGTTCTTCTTGAATTTGCTGGATATGGTGGATAAGGAATGCTTCTCTCCTCAATTTATGAAAGCGTTGCTCAGGTTCAGAGCTTGGTTCAACTAATTCCCTATGCCTTGCTAACTTACCAGTCTACAATCCTGTTTCCTATAAATTCAATACTAAGACCAAGCATAAAGCACCAAATAAATCTAAAAAGTAAAACTAAAGCTAAAATAGTTGCCAATTTACAAGTCCCTAGCAACGGCACTAAAAACTTATTGCGCTCAAGTGCACACACAAGTGTACGTGGTCTCACCAAGTAGTAAATTCGTTCAAGATGTTTAATATCAAGTTTAAGTGTCCTATTTAGAGGAGGGAAATTTTTTATTGTGTTAGGAATAACCACTGCGTCACGAGGGTCAGTTCATAGGAGTAGGGGTCATTCTGTAAGCCTCACTCTCTGGGAACAGGGTGTGTACTGTGATCTTCACTCCCTAGTATTGGGGTATGTGCTGCGAGGCTATTCCCATACCCTCATTGGAATTTCCTTTTGATGTCTAAACTTGTCTTAAGCATTTGTCCTTCCATCCCAAGCCTTGTGGTGTTATTTTAACTTGATTTATAGATTTTTCATCATACATATATCATCATAATCAACTCACCAAGAATTGTGTAGCATCAAGTACTACGGATTAGAGCTCAAAACAACACACAATCTATAACGGTGATCTAGAAACTTAAGGTAAGAACTAGTTTTGCCCATTTTGATCTTTAACTTCTTATTTGACTCTAAGATTGATTCAATTGAACCTTGAACACTATAAATAAGTTTTTGCACACATAATTACACAATAAAAACTTTATAAAATCATTACAGTGACTAGAATCCATCGAGATCAACTAGAACAACACCTAGCTTAAGCTAGTAACACCATTTTTCTCATTTGAATTCTAAGTGACCAAATTAAGTACAAACTTGTTTGGAAAACACCTTAAACATTATACTTAAGTACTTAAATATATAGATGCTCAATTATATCATCATTAACACATTAAGCACGCAAGTTGTTCTTAAAACAAGGCTAAATAAGATAGGATACAACACTGAGGTGAATAAATCCACCTCAGATCAAGTATTATAAATTAAAATAATTAAAAACTTAAAATATCTAAAAACTATGTAAAAATTGATTGACTTACAAAATTTCATTAGTGCAACATAATTTAGCATAGAGAGAGACACATATTATATAAATTTATGTAAAAAGTAGTATAAATCATAATAATTAATAACTTAAAATATTTTAAAACCATAGAAAAAAATTTAATTGACTCTCAAAATTTCATACATGTCGAATAAATTAGGACAAAAAAATAATATTAGTGAGGGTCGTGTTAACACAGGCTCCTATATCTAATCTAACTACAAGCACTCAAATACTAAAAAGAAAAAAATATTTTATTAATATACATCGCAATAAAACTAATTTAAAAGAATAATGATATTGAAACATATTATAGACAAGAAATATACAGATCAAGAATAATATGTAAACAGAGTAAAAGAGACGAAAGATGAGAGTTCTTTTATTCTTTCAAGTGTCTTCAAGTGTATCCAATATGAGCTCTTATGTCTCTATTTATAACATTCATAGAGGCATACAAAAGGTTTCCATAAACCATGAATATTATGGGGGAAGATCATGACAAAGATTAGGGAGGTGTAAGAACTAATATCATAATAGTAAGTAGTAGTGAGGAATCAATTTTTAGAGTAGTAGATATCAACAATTATTACTTTCATAGCATTCCCCCTTTGATATCCATGTCTTGATAGATAATGTGCTCATTAAAATATTACTAGGAAATATCCAGTGAAAAAAATACTAGCGAAGGAAGGAAAAATACACATACAATATGATATGCATTGTGCAACGTCCCGCATGGTCATTTATCTTTTTGAATCTATTTTTTCCAGTTTGAACCTACATGTGGCTCTGTATATCATTTTTGACTTATAGGAATTGGTATTTACGCGATTTCGGACATGATCGAATGGATATTGATAAATTTCAATTTTGAAGGTTTGAAATTTGACCAAAGTCTACATTCTAAGTTAACAAGCTTGGAATGAAATTTTGATAGTTTCTTAAACCTAAAATATGATTTTTAAATAAGGTGGATAGTCTTGATGGCTCCCTAGGGGCTCGGGTGTGATTGAAACCTTAGATCAATTTTTAATTCAGTTAAAGAATAAGTTTGACCATGGTCAACTTTTTGTCAAAACAATATATATTGATGTTTTGATGATTTTAATATGTCCAAAACATGTTTTCTAATTAATTTGCATACTTGATTTGTGTCTGGGAGGTTCTAGATGAGTTTTAGAGCCTCGAGTTGAATTTAAAGTTAATAGTTGACCTCAGTTAAAGTGTTGTCCAAACAAGCTCAGATTCACGATATCAAAGTTCCAAAAAGTTGTCGAGATCATTTTAGACTTTTCTACAAATTTGATTTAATTTCAATGAGTTTCACATGAATTTTGAGCATTTTAGGTGATTTGTCCTTGTTTAAGCATAAAAATATGAAGACTCAAAGATCCATTTTTTAGATTATAGATTGGAAAATTACTTCAAAACATTTCAAATTCTGAGTATGAGTTATAGGAATGATTCAAAAAGTTTGATGTAATTTTTATATGTCAAGATTGATTTTTTATTGTAAAACATGAAATAATTCTTTAACGAGCAAAATTATATTTGACTAGGCAAATGTGCATGAAATTAAATTTCGATTGAACTAATAGATGATCTACCATGGATTTATGATACTTTTGATGCTTGAAACATAGAAATTATGCATGTCTTTGAGTATATTTTGTTTCGTAATATGTATTTTAATGTGTTTTTACAGAAAATAGGTCCTAGAGGTTGAAGTTGGAAAAAAAGTTAAAAAAGATCAAGTGCTGACTTGTGCAAGCTAACTATGAATCATACTAGTTGTAGTACTGAGAATTAAAGGAAGTTGAAGTATAATGTTTCTACCATGAATCATCTAACGACTCATTGACAACACCCAAGTACACACGGAAGTGTACGTGGTCTACCAAGTAGTAAAGTGTCCTGCAAGAAAGCCGAGTTATCGATCCCACAGGGACTTGATCTCACAACTATTTGATTCTAGTTCACAATTTAGGTTTAATTGATTCAAGCGTAACCAAAATAGAGTTTTGAATACTTGTGAAATATAGTAAAGGAAATAATATGTAAAATAAAAGTCTTGAAACAATCAATGGGAGAAAACCCAGGGTTAAAGCACTTTGAACAATCTTACTATGTTATTGAACTTCATTCGTTAACTTGATTATCTTAGTTGTTGTTTCGTAGGGTTAATTGTATGATCATGGTCTCCCGACCTCTAACTATTCACCTAATGTAGAACTTACAACTATATCATTGAGCGGGGATGTAATAATCCAATTAAGTTCATTAAGCTATCATCCTACATAGGAATTAAGTAAGGTATCTAAGTACATCCCTGTCCTAGACACTAATTTGAATTCCTTATTTTATAAAAGAATACAAACCATACTTTGTTTAATCCCATATTTTATCGCCCTATTCCTTCCCCTGAGATAAAAAAGTTGACAATAGATGTATTCCAATGGTGATCAAGCCTCAAAAGAGTTCATTCAAGAATAAACAAACAACCAATAGCGATAAGAAAAATTAAGCAAACTTAATTCAAAACAATAGTACTCATGTTCTTGGCTTTAACCCCGAAAAAAGGGTGTTTATCCATACATAGTCATAATCATGATCCAAAAGGTTAAATACATGATATAATATAATAGAATTCTAAATAAAAGAATGTGAACGTAAGTTATAAAGTTGTAGCATCCTCCTTAATACTCAATACATTCCAAGATGATCAATAACATGTTCAATTTTCTATTTATAGTATGAGATAAGCCCAAGCTGTGTAGGACTCAATTTGCACTTTTGGCCATGTCTAAAATGCCCAATGCATCATAAGTTGTGCAAATAGAAAGTGGAGGCTACGAGTAGAACTATGGAAAGGTGATATGGAGGTCACGATGTGAGCTACTGGAAAGGAAAAGTGCAGCTCGCGTTGCACTAGCTGGAAAAAAGGTATGTAGGTCGCGTTGTGAGGCTTAAAAAGGTAGTGTGGAGATCGTAATGCACCCTCATAGTGAGGACACACTGTTTTGGGTCCATTTTGAAGCTTTTGGAGCATATCACGTGCCACTTGTCCAATCCTACTATCCTCATGCGCCCACGACATTTTAGGTGTCTAAATTGCAATAAAATTTGTATTGTGCTTTCGTTGATCCATTTCAAGCCTTTTTGAGTTGTTTTACCTGATTTGAGGCTTGTAAATCCTTCATATAACATCATAGTCCATTAAAAAACCATCCTATAGCATTAAACACAACAATTTAGATCTCCAAATAACACAACATCCATCATGGTGAACTAGAAACATGAGCTAAGACTAGGCTTGCCCTCATTGATCTTAAGCTTATTGTTTCGACTCTTGTTTTGATCTAATTGACCCTTAAACATTATAACCAAGTTGTTTCACATTTAAATGCGCAGTAACAACCTTAGGAACTCATTAAATACGTTAGAATCCAACACGATAGACTAGACAAACACCTAGCTCTAGCTAGTCACACTAGTTTTCTCGGTTGAATTCTAAATGATCAATTTGAATCAAATCTAATAATGTAATACCATTATTAGATTTACTCATATATTTATGTATGCTAAATTTTAATATGAAGTTGGAGTTTTAAAAGGTAGAAGTAGGAGGGGAATAACTAGATTGAAATCAAGTTCAAAATTACTGCCATGGGTAGCTTAAGATCTTCCTGTTTAAGCACCATCTCTGTACCTAAAAATCGTGTTTGGTTTTGTTTACCTGAGGACATGAAAAAGTCTAAGTTGAGGGAGTTGATGTGGCATTAAAACATGACACTTTTGATGCTTAAAACCATGAATTTATTCTTGAACTTAGGATATTTTGTTAGATATGATACACTTAAGTGTATATTGTAGGTGAAATAGGTCTACAACAGTGGTTGAATGAAAAGAGAAGAAAAATACCTGAGAAAGACCAATTATGATAAGGATATGAGTCAGTTCTTGAGTCATAAACATCCTATATGACTTGTATGCTGAATCGTATTCATAACAGAACCAAAAGCCAAATTGAGGAGCCAAGTATGAGGAAGATTAGACTTAAGTATCCAATTCGTAATCTAGGATACGGGCCGTAAGGAGAAGTCCTACGCATAACAACACCTAAGCTACTACCCAAGTGTTGAAGTATCAAAAGTATACGAGTCAGAATATTGAGTACAACTCATATAGGGAAGTCGTACGCAAATCAGCATTCAGAGCTTGGAAATATTAAAGTCCCAGGTGGATACGAGTGGACACGACTCGTTAGCAGAAGTCGTATTCTCAACCAAAATTTGAAGCCTTGGGAGAAAAGACAGTGGAATAGATATGAGAAGGCAGGGTACGACTCATATGATATCGGTAGAAGTGAAGATTGAGTCGTACTGACTTAACTTTACCTTTCATATTTTTAGTAGAATTTTTATGTTATTTCGAGATACTAAAATACCCTAGGGTTTGTGTTTTATTAGGTTACATATTCTTATCATGGGATACAATACTTTACAATACTTTTACAATTATTCTTGAGATTTTGGTTTTTTATTCAAGTCAAGATTTTGGAGTTTATTCTTCTTATTTCTTGTACAACTAATTATATGTGTTCTTCATTGATAATCATGGTTTCTCACACAAACATGAGAGGGTAATCTCCTTGACTAGGGTTATGAGAACCCTGGTGGATTATCTATATAAAGGGAGTGTGATACTCAATTGTTCTAGGGTTTATGCATGTATCTTATTCTTTTTCATGATAATTAATCTCAAGTAGCTGCAGTATCCTGGGATAGCCTGTATTTTCTTCTATCCCTAATAAGGAGTTTATGATTGGGAAAAGAAGTTAAGATAGTGATCTGGGATCCTTCTACCTCCACCTTTTAGTCCTCGCGTCCCACCTAATCACTTAGGACCTAATAAGTAAAGGTGAATTGAGGTTGTAGCAAGGGGCAACAAGGCGACGAGACCTAATAAGTAAAGGGTGAGATTTATCTTTGTACCTAATAAGCGGCTGATATTACCTATCTTGTAGACTTTGTATGCAGAACAATAACATAGTTGGGTTGATCATAAAAACTTAAGGAGTTAAGAATCTAGGGGGAACACAAGCCTAGTGTTCGTCTACTATTTTCTACAACTCAAAAGCACTCAAGATCTTGTTACTACTTGCGATTATCAGTAAAATGCCCCTATTTAGTTTCTTGTACTCCTCATGGATTATATCGTCAAGCAACTATTCATGTTTTCCCTCTGGGATCGACCCCAGCCTAGTTGGGTTATTATATTTGCAATCAACCGTATTATACTTCCATTTTGAGTGTAGTTTTTGGCGACATCACCTATCTACAATGACCCAAATGGAATCCCACTGGCCATGAGACCGCGAGAGAATGATAATAAAATCCATATTAACCACTTCCCATTTCCACATGGGAAACTCAATCTCTTGAGAGAAACCACTAGGCCTCAAGTTCTCAACCTTTACTTGTTGACACACCACACGCTTGGCCACAAAATTGGCCACATCCCTCTTCATGTTATTTTACCAATAAATATCCTTCAAGTTGTGATACATCTTTGTAGAACTAGGATGAACAGTATAGTTCATGAACTTAAGCCAAGATCCTCTCTCACAGCCCATCAATGTCAGGAAAACATAACCTCCCTTGGTAACTTAAGATACTATCACCACCAATCTCAAAATCCATCACATTCTGGTGACCCACATCATCCTTGATATGCAACAAAATGGGTCTGAAATCTACTTCTCTTTCACCTCAGAACCTAGAGATGACTTCACCACTTCTTGAACAATCATACCACCATCCTTGGAGTCCAAGAGACGAACCCTAAGATTAGTCAAACAGTGAATATCTTTCACCAATTCTATTTTCTCCCCATCAACATGAGACAAGCTTCCCATGGACAACCTTCTAAGAGTATCAGTAACCACGTTAACTTTACCTGGATAATAATGGAGACTCATGTCGTAATCCATAAGTAACTCAAGCCATCTCCTTTGCCTAAGATTCAACTATTTCTGGGTGAACACGTATTGCAAACTCTTATGGTCTGAGAAAATATCAACATGAACCCCATACAAGTAATGGCATCAGAACTTTAGTGCAAAAACCACAACTAAAAATTCCAAAGCATGCATCGGATAGTTCTTCTCATGAACTTTCAACTTCCTAGAAGCATATACAATCACCTTGCCATGTTGCATCAACGCGCAACCTAATCCTACAAAAAACGCATCAGAATAAACCACAAAACCATCTGTACCCTCGGGTAGGGTCAAACTGGAGCCAAAGTTAATTTATCCTTCAACTTCTCGAAACTACCTTCACAAGCTTCCTACCACAAGAACTTTGCTTTTTTCTGAGTCAACTTAGTCAATGGGGAAAAAAATAGAAGAGAAGCTCTCCATAAACCTTCTATAATTGGTTTAAACCAAGAAGCTCTGAAAATCGGTTGGAGTCGTGGGTCTAGGCCACTTCTTAACCATCGCAACCTTGTGTGGATCCACCATGATCCCTTCTCTAGAAACAACAAGACCCAGATAAGTTACAACATTCAACTATAAATTAAAATTAGAGAATTTACCATACAATTGCTGCTCTGTAAGGGTCTATAACACTAAACGGAGGTGATCGGCATGATCCACCTAGATCTTCGAATATACTGAAATTTCATCAATGAACACAATGAAAAACAATTCCAAAAACTAATGGAAAACACAGTTTATAAGATTCATGAATGCCCCTGGGGCATTAGTTAAACTAAAGGACATCACCAAAAACTCAAAGTGACCACACCGGGTTCAAAAGGCAATATTAGGGATATCCACCTCCCTAATATTCAACTGATGATAACCAGAACGAAGGTCAATCTTAGAAAAGAACTTAGCACCCTGAAGCTAATCAAATAGTACATCAATACTCGGAAGGGAATACTTATTCTTCATGGTCACCTTGTTCAATTGGAGGTAGTCTATTCATATTTGAAAAGACCCATCTTTATTATGCATGAAGAGCACCGGTGCACCCTACAGGGACACACTTGGGTGAATAAAACCCTTATTAAGAAGGTCTTTCAACTACTCCTTGAGTTCTTTTAGCTCATCTAGAGCTATTCTACAAGGAGGGATAGAGATAGGGAGAGTGTCCGAAAGAACATCAATCCCAAAATCAATTTCTCTATTAGGAGGAACACCAGGAAGATCATTAGGAAATACCTTGGGAAACTCACAGACTACAGAGATAGATTGAAATGAAGGACCTTATGATCTAGAATCCTTCACATGCACTCAATGGTAGAGACACCCCTTGGAAATAAATTTTCGGGCTCTAAGATAAGATGTAAGCCTTTCCTTAGGAACTAGGGAACTACCATCCCATTCAATCACTGTCTTATTTGGGAAATGGAAACTGACCCATTAGGTCTGACAATCAAGGAAAGAATAGAACGAGTGCAACCAATCCATCTCTAAAATCATATCAAAATCTAACATGTCAAATTCTATCAAGTTCACTAATGTCTCTCTTCCATTAAGAGATACCACACAACCCCTATAGATTATTCTGGCCATAATAGAGTCACCAACCAGGGTAGACAAAGAAAAAGGGTCCAGAATACACTCAGGACCAATACCAAAATGAATAGACTCATACGGGGTCACAAAAAAATGAGTAGAGTTGACATTAAGCAGACAATACATATAAGGAAAGTAAAGTTTTAGCACACTAGTAACAACATCGGGAGACACCTCAGAGTCCTAATGGGTAGAAAGAGAATACAAATGGCTTCAACCCGTGTTGGAGTCAAAAGTAGAACCCTTTGGTGTGGGAATAGAAGAAATAGTAACCGGGGGATTAATCACCCTCATAGCAACATTACTTGAAGAACAGTTCCTCTAAAAATGACCAGACTGACCACATTTGAAACACTTATTTCTCCCCTCATCAGAGAAATCATGGTACAACTATCCATAAAATCTACACGAAAGATGGGATGGAGCTGATTGAGGCCTACTAGCCTGAGATTGGGCACCTTGTGCCTTAGGACTAACACTATTCTGAAGACGACGATCACCCAACAGCTTCAGTTAAGAAACATTAGCCTCAGAGTAGGAACCAAAATTTACCCATATTTTAGACCATTTTTACCATCTCTACCACTCTCCTGCTAACCTCTACCCTAATTCGAACATTGAAACTTCTTATTCTACGTTTCACTAATCTTAACTTACTTCTTCTTTTCCTCCTCAACCGATTGCGTGTACACCCCCAACCTAGAGATGTCCATGTATTTGTTCAACAAAGTAGCTTTGTATTTTAACACAAACCATGAGACAACCCCAAAGAAAATTTCCTCATTCGAGCTCTCATAGAGAACATTAACTCTAGAGCATATTAAGACAATTGGTGAAACATTAAGGCATAATCCTTTACTATGATCTTGCCTTGCATCAGGTTCACGAACTCCTCAGCCTTCGCCTTCGTCATCTCCTGAGGAAACAAATGATCAAGGAAAGCATTTAACAAGTCATCCTAAGATGCCAAATCTACCTCATCATCCCTCAATTGATCCCACTCCTCATACCATTGATATGCCATATTTTTCAGCTGGTATGCAACAAATTCCACACCCTCCAAGCTAAAGGTATGCATTATATAGTTTTTTTCCATCTTATCAATAAAGCCTTGATGATCTTCCTAAACCCTAGAACTAGTGAATATTGAAGGTTTGATCCTTATAAATTGGCAAACTCTAGTGACCTCAGAAAAGGAGCAATATCACTCTCCTACTCAGACTGGCGAGATAGAAAGGCCACCAACAGAGTAAGCAAATAGATCAAATAATAGAACTTAACATTAGTCACATCACCCTGAGAAGCTCGAGGTAGACTAGTGGAATATAGAGGAACCCTATGAGAGCTATCAGAAGTAGGAGCCCTTGATCGGGTATGAACATTATAAGTAGGAAGGGTTCCATCAACGTTGTCCTTGAATGGGACAGAAGAGCTTTCTTGAGCATCAGATCTTCAGGGAGGCATGATTTGAAATATGAACAAATAGATATTAGAGGATATTTAAGACCTTAAACTCTATAGCCAAAAAATAGATCACAAGAAAAGGAAAACATTCCTAAACGCCTCGTAACCTTTCCTTAATAAGTGTGGCATACTACACACCCATAAAAGAAACTCTACTTGACACACCTTTGTGGATACCTAATGACACCAAACCTAGGCCCTGATACCAACTTTGACACGACCCAAACTAGGGCCTAGCCGTGATAGGTATCTCAAGTCTATCGTAGACCGGAGACCACCCCATGAACCTAAAACAAACACCACACACTGCCCAATGATGGTTGAATTTTGAATATATAACAAGATAGCGTAAGATAAGCTTAAAGGATAAAAGATATATCTATAATCGATAGCCGACAACCGACCCAAACAACCAACCAATATCACCTAAGTCCACAATAATCCAATAAAGCCGCTATGCAAAGAAAACCAAAACCAGTCTTGGTCAAAATATGTCCTCGACTATGACAGATGACAATGACAATGATAATGTAAACTCTCAATTCTAGTCTTTGAAAGGAATTGATAAACTCTCTAAGTTTTCCAGAAGCTCACCACTTCACCATAATGAACCAACAAACCGAGCCAGTTTACCTAACTCTGCCGCAAGAAAAGTAGCAATATATCTGATTCCTACATCGCATGGGGATACAACGTCCGAAGACGGTTAGTGGGGTGAACACTAGCATGTAATTCGAGGATAGGGGACAAAATAATGTCAAGTCAAACCATTTTAGATACCATATGAACCAAATTAAAATACATTTAAAAATAATATGCCGGGATAGGAATAAGGTTTAGGATAAAGTAAAATATTATCCTGGACTATGTATCTCAACCTTTATAATAGGAACCCATGGGCTATATGGATTCAACTCCCCCTGATGAGAGGTCCCTAACACGTGTTAGCCGCACGAACCAGAGAAAATCCGAGAGAAATCTAAGGTCCTCAAGGCAACTAGCCATTCCTAAAATATATATATATCAAGTGTGACATATGCATATAGGTCATCAAGACCAATCCTCATATCGACAAACACGAGTTTCCAGTACAAGTAATCTAAATCCACACCTTCACGGCTTTGTTACATAGCCCCCATTATGCCCATTTCAATGCAAGTTTCACATATCCCATTTATTAATCAATGAAGTAACCGTTAAGGCACACCATGGGTATCGTCATACCTAAACACTTGAAAGCTTATCTTTACACCATAACAATCACATTAAAACTCGGGGGGAATGCCTCGCCCCTTTTGTTGATTAATATAAAAATTTTGGTTGAATGCCTTGCCCCCATTGCTCATTAATATGATAGCCAACAAGGTTTTTAAAATCCATTTTCATTGGTTTACCAAATTATGAAATGTAATAACATAGGTTAGTAAGTCAAACCAAGTGATAATTTAACAATTCAAAGCCATTTACATAATTTGATTGAGGGAACACCATTATTCAAAACCAATTCCAATTTCAAAACACCAATTTTGTGAAAAACCATGACCCCTTAGTATATTCACTATACCCATGCACCCCATAAGTTCAAAACCATTAATAAAATATCAACAATGCATAATAAATCATGGAAAAGAAATTCAAGAGGCAACCATGTCAAAAATCTCAACCATGTTGAAAATCCATATTCAAAACCATCCAATAAAACCAATTTAATAGATGCCTTCTACAAAATAATACTTAGGGAAGAGTAACATGCATGAATTATCCAAGTTTATGGAGAGAAATCAACCCTTAAGCCCTTGGATGACCTACTTCTTTGAAACCCTAAGTATCTTACTTGAGAGAATTTGAGAGAGTTTTGAGAGTGTTTATTACGTTATGAATAATAAATAAACCCATTGAATGCTTTAGGAACGTCCGGTTTTAACTGGGTAAGAAGGGAATTGTCTAAAGTGTCTGCAAATTAAATGCTGAAATTTAGTCGTCAATGACTATAGGTCACTATACGACTTATAGAGATTCATTATGACTCGTCACCATGAGTCATAGACAAGATAGTTTCTAGGACACACACACACCGTTGACCCTACTACTCACCTAATACTACTCTTAATGGGACCATACAACTTGTAGGGTCTAGTTGTAGTCAGCACAGAAACCATTTGGGTATACACAAAATATCCTGCAATTTGCCCACAATAACTCATAATTAGTCCTCATGACTCATAGTGAGCCACTTGTACTTAGAGCAAAATACTTAGCCACACACACTGGTTAGACTATAATTTGGGTCCCAACGACTCGTCAAGACTCCCCACGACTCATAGATTAAGACATTGCCAAGACAGTAAGGATAAAATTTTATAAATTTTCAAGGACCAAGAATTCTAGGTATTATATTTATACTTTAGTAGAGATGTAATTTGGGAAACATCACATACTTCTACTCGAGAATGAGGATCCTCTTAAGTAAACCTGTAGGATTTTGGCATTCGTATTTCAACTTATGATAGTTGTGCTCATATTTTACCTGCTGATTGCCAACTCCAAATCATAGGTTGGATAATTTTTATTATGAGGCTTCAATTGTCTTAAAGATTAGGCAATCACATTTGTGTCTTACACTAACAAAACACCCAAACGAGAGTGTGAAACATCATAAAACATAATATAGTCCTTACCTTCAACTGGCAATGCAAGATATAAAGTTGTGGTCGAAAGAGTCTTGGGCCTTTGAAAGATCTCTTCACACCTATTTGACCATACAAATGACACCTCCTTTTGAGTCAACCTTGTCAAGTGAGTAGCAATGGAGGTAGAATTCTTGACAACACTATAATAGTAGATATCAAGAGCCATAAACCTTTGATCCTCAGTCATAGAGCTAGGCCCTACCCAACTCTTGATAGCCTTAATCTTCTAGGGATCCACCATAATTCCCCTTTTTAAAACCACATGCTCCAAAAAGGCAATAGAAGTAAACCAAAATTTAAATTTAGAGAACTTATCATAAAGCTGCTTTTCCTTCAAAATTTCCAAAATAATTCAAAAATGACCTGCATGCTCCTTCTTATTCTTCGAGTAATCGAAAATGACAAATATAAAAATCACATATGAATCCAAGAAAGACTTAAAAATACCATTCATCAAACTCATGAAGGATTCCAAGTGCATTAGTCAACCTGAAGGACATTATTAAGAACTCGTAATTCCTATACCAAATCCTGAAAGCTATCTTAGGTATATCCTTAGGATGAATCTTTAGCTTATGATAACCTGACCTCAAGTCTATCTTGGAGAAAATTGAATACCCTATAACTGGTCAAAAAGATTATCTATTTGGGGCAAGGATAATTATTATTGATGGTAACCTTATTCAACAGTCTGTAGTCAATACACATCCCTATGCTACCATCTTTTTCTTAGCAAATAACACTAGAGAACCCAAGGGAAATGCACTAGGATGAATGATTCCCTTATCAAGCAACTCTTGAAATTGAGTCTTGATTTCTCTCAACTCAGTTAGAGCTATTTAATAGGGAGAAATAGAAATTAGGCAAGATGCTAAGATCCAAATCAATGTAAAAGTCAATTTCTTGGTCTGGAGGTACACCTGACAAGTTTGTGGGATATATGTCCAAAAATTCTGACACTATAAAAACTAACTCAATACAAGGAGACTCTGCACTAACTTCGTAAAAATATGCTAGAAAGGACAAACATCCTTATTTGACTAACTTATTAGCCTGAATAAAAGATATAATTTTCATAGGTCCAGACTTAACACACCTTCCCATTCTTATTTATCCATCCCAGGTATATCCAAAGTCATAATCCTAGCATTACTATTCAAAATAGCAAGATATGGAGATAGCCAAGTCATACCTAGGATGATGTCAAAATCAAACATATACAAGATTATCAAATCTACCTAGGTCTAGAAACCCATCACAAGACTAAATAATTATGATACACATAGGTCACTAACATAGAGTCTCCAACCGGAGTAGACACATAAAGAGGAAAGTCAAGCATATCACAAGCCATGTCCAATCCTAAGGAAAATTTAACAAATACATAAGAATAAGTAGAACCTAAATCAGACAAAATAGAAGTCATCAGATCACTAATAAGAATAGTTCCTGTAATGGAAACATCAAAAGCCTCAACCACGGTCTTTCTTGGGAAGGCGTAACAATGAACTTTATTATCAGTCTAGGAAACCTCCTTAGCGGGTTATGCACCATCTCTCCTTGCATTACCACAACCTTAATTTCCACTATATCTTCCCTGATGATTACTTTACCCACTTTATGAATGTCCTATATAATTACCTCCACAATATCTACAAGAAGAAACAAAGCTCTAGCCTACTTCAACCCTTAAAAACTAGTGTATCATTCAGAAAAATCCCCCTTGAAGTGCCCTATAGTACCAAAAATATAGTAACCCGTATCTAGAGATGGTTTGTTAGCTGATGAATATAAAGTCTCTTTATTTCTCACAATCATTGGTTGTTGAGTGGCCTTAGATTGAACCATTGTAGAATCTAGAAGATCTGACTAAATATGGTGAGCTGTATAAGCCTTATGGGTATGACCTCTGGAGTAAGAACCACCAAAGACACTCGTATTTTGGGATTTCTTTGCAAATAATTTAGCATGACCAACCTATTTGACACTTTTTACTATCTTTACATAATCAATAACTTTATTGAAGGTATTTCTAGAAGAAGTCATATTGTAACACCCTGAGATCCCATCCCGAGATGTCACACGATGCTTATGGCCCTGAAGGACCATAAGCTAACCCTTTACTAATATCTGTACCTGTACACTGCATAATATCTGAAATAAATGTGGAAACTGGCCATAAGGTTCAATACATCTACACATACTCAAAACTGAAACTGAATACTAATACATCAACTTTCGTCTGAAAAGCCTCTAAACTGTCTGAACTGTGGAGTTGATGGGACATATCACTAACTAACTCCATCAATTGACAATATAAACAAAATCTGATATAATAATAGTAAACTGAGATTCGTCCTTGAAGAAGGAGGACTCACTGTTACTGCTGCTAACTGGGACAAAATTGCTGAGGAAACTCTGAATCCTATGCCTCTGAAACTATGGTGTCAAATAAAAACCATAGCGCAAATGCGTCAGTACAAAATGTACCGAGTATATAGATGAGGTAAGGCTAAATGCAAGGGCTCATGCATGAACATAGCTTAACTGAATAATATGCAAGAGCTGGATTAGCATACATAAGGAATTTGTAATTACTGAACATACTGCTCATACTGTCACTGAGCGTACTCAGAATAACTCTGGTAACTAATACTGAATATACTAAAATTCTAAAATTTCTAGACATACTGAGACTATGAGTATCTGAAGCTTCTGAAACTGATAGTAACCCTAACTAACAGGTTGTCTCCGAATCTGCTAATAATAAGAATGATTGACTGAAACTGAGATCAACCCTATCTAGCAGGTAGTCTCTGAATCTATGCATAATAATACTACTTGATAACTAATTTTGAGATCTGATAACTGATTTTGAGATCGGCCTATCTAGCAGCGAATCTTTGAATTTGCAGATAATCATACATGATGGCCTGTACCAACAGGCTTGCATTCTATACACTGAACTGAGCTTTTTCTTGAAGTCTGAGATAGATTCTAAAACTGAGACTGTGGGAAGTAGTTACTTAACTGACATGCCCTTACTATCTCTTAGGGGTCCAGCTTCTAACCCCGGTTGGGAGGGTTTCAATACCGTACCACGGGTAAAGACATTATCTTTATATGACCCTCATCTATCAGGTCCTCATACGAGAATGGTGGAGCCCTCATCTAACAGGTCGAGCCACCTCATCTACCCTCATCTAGCAGGTATGATATCTTTCATCCACCCTCATCTAGCAGGTGTGATGTCACAACCTACACTAGCTATGTATTTCTGGAGCACAAGGATCGTATTTAAGGATCACACCCTCCACTAGTAGGTGAGTCCCTATCCTTGAGCTCACTCGGTGCTAGTTTCTACTCTCAACTGAAAGACACTAATTTGATTCTTAACTAAACATAGACTGAGCTAAATCTGATACTGATTATATTTCTCAAGAGATCTGACTGAGTTACACTGAGATTACTTAATTCCGTATCTAACGAAAAGGTATCGAATTATAGTATCTGACTAACGATGTAGAGCTTGAATAGATTATTCAAATTGCTTCTGAGACTAGAATTGAATCACTTGAATACTATTAGATCTGAGCTGATTACAGAATGGAGGCTAGACTACTATCGATACAGAGATTACAGAGATAACTTAGATTATAGAGCCTGATTAAGCTCCACACTTGTCTGAAGATATATAGTTCTATAGTTCACTGAGTTCTGAGAATCATGGCTCGATTGGAATTATCACTAAATTGACACGGGCTTTAGACAACAGCTCTACTGTCGGGTATAACTACCCCCAGGACTCGATAACATAAAAGTAAAACATAATCATTCTCACATCATTACGATCATCCATTCACCATCATAATCATTCTTGTATTATCACAATCATACCTTAATCATCACCATCATTAATGCATCATCACAATTATTAAAGCACCTTTCCAAGTAATTAAAAATCATAACATACTTTTCCCCCTAAAAAATCCTTAAAGTATCGCATCAATCATTTTGGATACATAAACCTCTATTTATCATCATAATCACATAGGGGAAACATGCTATTAGATCAAACTCCATTCAACAAGGTTTTACCTCAACCATTTCATACCTATATCAGTCTTAACATGTGTTTGGGTATCACATCGCTTAGGAGACTTCACACTATCATGTCATAGCTTATTTGCTAAGCACTTAACATGTGTTAAAAACTTAGCATATAACAAAGAGCCCACAATAGGGGAATTTACAACCATCACATCTTCACTCACTCACTAGGGTCCTTCAACAAACACTAGATATGCACGGGTTCACACTTTATTTGGGGATTCCCTACTAGCATGGAATAATTCATTCACTTAGGCATTTTATCAAACACTAGGCATGCATAGACTAGCTCATAATTTGGGGCTTCTTATTCAACATACTATCATGGCCCAAATGCTTCTCCTAAGTTTTTATCAAAACTATGGGAGACATGCTCCGCTTAATCAACCAATTCTACACCCAAAAGTCATGAACACATCAACGACCATGACACATAACCATATTTTAGAAGTCATTAGATCATTATTTAACTACAATTCTTGATTTCTAGTCTCATAGACATTTTATAGAACACCTCATATGCACGACTTATACATAGGAACAATAGCCCAACTACTCATCATGAACAACCAAATTTACATGCTTCGAACCTGTATAATCTCATAGATTCATACAAACCACATAAATATTCTATCTTAGAAATCAATCAACATCATCAACGAGTACATAATCCATTTACCACTCAAATACCACATACTAAGGCCAAGGATTTATAATCTTGTACACGAACATAAATCATAACTCAATCATAGAAGGAACATATATTTTAACTCACAGGAATCATTAGAAATTCATAAACATGAAATCTTCAAGATTTAGAAAAGGGTTATTTGAGCTTCTTAGATGAAAGGGGCCCAAGAATCAACATCTACATACCTTGGGGAAATTCTTTCTTGAAAGCCTTCGGAAGAATTCTTGATTTTTGCTCTTGATTCTCTCTTAATTTGCTTGAAAGAAGAAAAAAGAGGATCTTGATTTGGAAACCCTAATTTTTATTTTTGGAGTGAAAGAAGAGAGAAAATGAGGCCCTTAACCCTTAAAAAAGTATTTATAGAAGTTGGGGAAAGAGTGGAAAAGACCAAAATGCCCTTTAAATAAAAAGAGTTAAAAACTGCTGATCGGGGTCTGTGACGGTCGAAGTGACGGTCTGTCAGAGAGACTGACGGTCCACCAAGTCATCCTTCACTCGAGTGCCAAAATTGGGGCATTCTGCCTCGATGTGACACTTGAAGAGATGGTCCGTCAGGAATCTGATGGTTCACCAGATCGTCTGTCACTCAAGGTTGAGGAATGGGCCATTCTGTTTTGACCTGATGGACCCCTTGATGGTCCGTCAACTTTTTGATGGTGCACCACTTTGTCCGTCACTCGAGGAATAGAATATCCTATTCTGTCTTGGCCTGACGGGACACTTGATGGTCCACGAAGGACTTGGCGGTCCACCAGATCGACCATCAAACTTGGGCGATTCCGATACCGTTTAGTAAATCAGCCATAACTCCCTCATCCGATGTCGGATTTTGATGAAATTGGTATCGATGGAAAGCTTATTCAATGCTATACAAGAAAAAAATTTGAAATTATAGAAATACAACACGATTCAAAGTGTTTTATAATTGGGAAGATATTTCTAAAATTTTTAGACTCGGATTTTCATTTTTTTGAAAATGCTTTAAGGCTCAGACTAGGACAGAACTTTGCGGGGTATTACATATATGCACAAACAAAAACCTAAAAGTCAGTGCTTAGAACCTTCATAAACAACTGAATCCTTTCATATGTAGTACCAATAAATTGAGTAGTATATGACAAGGAATGAAACTTAGCATCATAGGCTGCAACAGATATATTTCCCTACTCAAGGGCAAAAAACTCATCCTTTTATGATCACAAAGGGTATGGGGTACGTACTTCTCAATAAATAGGGTATGGAACTAATACTTTGTCAATGGAGGTAAATTTGGAGATATACATTCATCATAAGCCCTTCACCACTAATTTGCAGCACCTTACAGTTGGAAAGTTTCAAACTTAACACCATACTACTACACAATATCCATTTTATGTAGCCTCTTGTGTTAATCAACAATGAACTTAATGCATACTTAGTATCAAAACAAACAAAAGTAGGATGTTTCATTTTTAGAAACTTAGTTAGTATGTTATTTTTATTCTCAGACATGACTGGACAAAAAATTGAGCAAGAGAAAAACTCATTCCACAAGGCCTCACCCATCTAGAAGTAACAATTGCAGTTGATTGAATACCTAGAAACTAATAAGAGCAGGAGTAGATGTAGTACATGCCAATCTACTCAGAAAAGCAAGCACCTGCTGAGTAATCTTAGAATACATCAGAAGAAGAGCCACACACAAGTTGGTGCCTCCCTCTCCTGCTCTATAATATCCTCATTCACAAACTCCTCAAACTAATCTTCGTGTGGGGAGGTATCTTTGAGCTCGGATGGGATGGATTTGTTATTTTTTGAGCTTCACCTACAGTTGGTGTTGCTCTACCTCTCCTTCTTCCTCTATGCCTTTCTCAACCCTAAGAATTCTATTCCATAGATGGAGCTACTGGTGTAGGGGTATTTTTTGACTCTATTAGCTCTAGTGTTCCAATTTAGATCTCTGGATATGAATTAAAATCAAGTTATAACATGAAAGAAGAAATAAAGTGATAATTTCTTAGAGTCCTGTAGGCTCTCAAAGAAAACTATAGACATCTACATACTATTTTGCAAAGCTGTACTGGATTTATTTTGGTGAAACAATATCCACGAACCTAGGGCTTTGATAGAAAATTTTTCATGATCTAAACCTATCGTGAGTAGCACCCACACTAACCCTCTGGTAGGAGAACCATTTAGCCCAACTAATCCAATCCAATAGTTAACCAAATTTTAGATCAAACAATTAGTTCATTAAATAATCCAATTCCTCAAAATGGTGTAGTAATAATACTTAATAGGAAAATAAAATGAATGTCTAAATAACCCCCAAAACCTGAAAGTCATAATAATAAAACACTATAATTGTCAAATAAAGGATTCAACCTAAAATAATCAAAAATATCTAAGTCCAAAACAAATGGACAAGATCTAAATATAGGACTCATGGCTTCTCGAATGATGTAGATCACCCTTGACTCATAATGTTTTCTTCTATAAAAATAAGGTCTCAATGTAGTCCCTGAAAAATAATTTGCACTTAAAAGAAGAGCACGTGCAGTATCAGTGAACAAGCAACAACAATGTATTAGTAGGGTCATTTGCTAACCCAAAATAAAGAATGTGAACACATAACCACAATTTAATAAACAGGGAACAACCATGATCACCAACCAAATAACTCTTACCTCAATTATGTGATACTTAGCTTTTTAAATAGCTCCACAAACTTCAGTCAAGCACAAGTCAATATAAGCAACGACTAATGTCCATACCATGACTACCAACATCAATTCAAGTTAACAAAACATGGAATTATGCAACAAAAATATGTTACACCTAGTATCAAATACATAAGCAAATAGATAATAAAAAATACATGTTAATTATTTGCAATTTAGCTCGGAGCACTCAAGGATCCCATCCAACAACAACTATGACAATAATCATAAATATCACTTTACTCAAATTAGCCAAATATAACAAGTCAAAAAATAAATTCAGTCCACTCAAGAAACTATCACAGTCACCAATACCTTGTACATACATACTAAGGTTCTTATGATCGTCTACTATCCATGACCTGCATAAGATTTATGTACCTAAATCCTAGACATGTAGTGCCTGCCAATCTTACCTCAACTAATCTTATGAAGATGTCTAAATACTAGTAAGTCCCATAATAATAATAATATATAACCCATGAAGATGCCCAAATTCTGATACATCCCATAATACAAAATAGATATCACAACAGTCACAATCATCATAAGAAAATAATGATCACACCTGTACAATCAATAAGTCTTTAATACAACCATATTATATATGACTAACATTTAATATATCATTAAATAAGTTACTTCATGAACATGCATTGTAACAAGTATACAAAAAATTAATTAACATGCACACATAAATCATGTTGAATTTCAATTACATAAAATTATCACCTACCTTAATCCTAGCTTGCCCCATTCTAATAAGCTCTAGACTTTCCTTTTCATGTAATTTCTACTGGATTGTGGTCTAAAAACAATACTATGATTCCAATGAAAATAATAATCTAATACATTTAAGGATCACAACCCAATCCCATACACCAAGGTCAGATTCATGATAATTTCATCCATTTTAGGATTTTCTACCATCATTCAACCTTTATTGTATCAATTTAATGAATATAAAGGTAAATTCTAATCATGAAATAATAAAATTAATAAATATTAACCAAAATCCTAGGGTTTTCACTCAATTCACCTAATTCCACTAGAAAATTTACCTAGGTCAAGTTAAATCCTTTTCCGAACTCGAAATCCATTGATTCTAAGGAGTAATAATTGAAAAACTATTTAATATAAAGGATTAACTTACCTTGATAAAGGAAATTAATGAAAAAAATGGGTTGAAATGCCAAAAATTGCCTCTCCCAGCCCTTAGACAATTGTGGAATGAAAATAATATTTTTGGGGTAATTTCGATATTAATCCAAGCATATTCTATCATAGCATTCATATACCACTATAGCAACATTTCTTTAGTGAGATTCACCCACTGTGGTAGGATTGACCAAAGTTGACTCCCGCTATAGCAGTATAGTGGTAGCAGCCTGCCACCTCCTATAGTGGGTAGAAAAGGCAGACACTCTGGAGTTTTCTCAGTTTTGGCATTTTTTTAACACACCCCTCTATTTTTACATTCCAAATTAACCTATTTACATCAAATTCAATATTAGGAGTTTTACTCACCCGAATTTACTTTCGAGAGTTTCTATGAACTCCTTATTCTTAGATATTATAAAATCACTCCAAATGTCTTAAACTTAAACTAATATATTCCCAAATTATCCTATACTATACCACAAATGAATTTTATCAAAGACTAGACTAGCTTGTAATGTCTGACTCTTAATTGGAAAAAATCTTAATCCAAATTTTGACAGACTAGACTTATTCGTAATGATTGAAAGGGTCGTTACAATTTATATGAAAGGATATAATATCTCTCTCTGTGAATGTTCATTTTAGATATTCATATAGTCACTTATTCTCTTAAACCTAGAAAGACTTCTAATTTAATGAGGCGCAAACATGTAACTAATATTATCTCACCTAATACTTTTGTATAGGAGATAGTCCTTGTGTATATTTTTATCGTTTAATCCGATTCATCTTGTCTTAAATAAGATTTTTATCTTTGATATTTATCTTATTCTTGAAACTGCTTGGTAATGTTTTTCATGTAATTCAATATGTTGTTGTGGATATAATCAAACATTGGGATTCTTTGACCATATTATTTATTAATTGTCATCGCAAAACATAGATGTATAGAAAGTTATTTTGGATAAATTTAAAAGGATATTCTTCATCCTTATTCATGAACTCTATACTCTTCTTTAAACAAGAAAAAGATCACAGTATGATGCCCAAACAATCCCATATAATCAAATGAAGCTATAAAAGAGATGTGATAATAAGTTCTACCTGCTTTGTTTCAGTCACCATAGCCTCCTAATAATACTACAATATAAATATCATTGCTTAACATCACCTTTTTTACTTGCCTAAAAAATCATGGTTTAATTTTAACATGTACTTTAACTTTTTATCAAAATTTGGAGTTTATGGCTTTGTGCACTTTTTGGCTAGTTAAATTAGAGGTTCAACATTATGTTATGTTAGAAGATAAAATTAACTCTGATATTTTTGATTTAGTATATGAAAGATTTCACAAAGATCAAGGAGTCATCGTAGTTGATCCAAATGGTAAAAGGCATCTATATTGATCCTCATGACCATTTTTGTTTCCAACCTATTTTCCTTGTTATACCCTTTTCTGTAGTTTTCATAAATTATTTGTGACTTTCTGAGATAGGTGACACAATTTCTAATGAGATTTTGAGAAGATTTTCATTCCTAAAAGTTTGATCAAAGTCAACATTCTAGGTTAATGAGCTTGAATTTAAATTTTGATAGTTCCTTTAGATTTGATAGGTGACTTGTGACTTAGTTAGATTATGTAGGAAAATTCATAGCATTCAAGAGTAATTTGTGCCGTTGACTAAATTTTTTAGTTTCAAGGAAGTCATGGTTGAGCACATTTAGCATTTGACCAAGATGACCCTGAATTGGTGTTTTGATGATTTAACAATTTTGGAATGTGGTTTTGGGTAAATATGAATATTTTGCGTGTATACACAGGGTTTTAAAAGGTGATTCAAAGTTTTAGGCATCACTAATGCAACCTTTGCCAAAGTGGACATTCCTCATGGTGCAAGGTCACTGCTGTGGCACCAACCTCAAAAATGTAGTAGATACTCGATCCTTCCAAGTTCTCCATAGTGAAACTTCCTCTCCAAAGCAGCAATACTGAAGTAAAATAATACCGCCAAAGCGACAACACCAAACACAGCTGAAGCAGCAAACCACAAAAGTCTCAAACTTCATTTTTGACCCTTGAAATTTATGTGATATCTCCTAAATACAAACCAATAATGAAAGTTGATCCCAAAGTACTTTTCAGACCAGTTGGAATAGGTAAATCATGATTTCGAGGTCGTCTTAAGAAAATGTTGACCACGATCAACTTCAACCTTAAGAAACTCTACAAGTTCATCAATAGGTCCAGATTTCCCTGGAATGCCTTGGAGACCATGTCAAAATTCTGACTAGGTCATAAATTTCCACCGACTCTAGTAGAATCATCAAAACTTGGTAACCTCATCCACCCCAAATGTTGATTTTTGTTAAACTTTCATTGTTTTTATTTTCCAAAACTTGAGAAACTTCCCTAAAATATTTCTGATCACCTTGAAAATTCTATCCCCCATCTCTTAAATAACTAATAAATGCTATGGAGAGGATTAAATATGGAAAACAAAATTTACAAGAATGAAAGTTATCTGAATTGGATGTGATGAGGCTGTTTTGATGGGGTGTTATAATAATATGTGTTTGGTCTAATATATACATATACATATACATATATATATACATACATGTATGTATGTATGTATATATGAGCAGTCCTTTAAGCAGTGGCAAATTGAATAGTGACAATGGTGGAATCGAAATATAACACTAAAATATACTCAAACAAGTAGGATCACAATTCAATATATTTTTAATATTGTATATATATATTGCATAAGTTTCTTACAATATGATCAACAATGGTACAAATATTATACTAGTTTACAAGTAAAGACTTGTTATAATTGATAAACAAGAAAAAAAATTCTATTCATACTTGAAAAACTCCGTCATCATGGTATAAGCAGAATTATGTACTATTAAAAATTAAATGCTAACATATTAGTTTGAGATTTACTACTGTAGCATCTGGATTCTCTAGTGAGTGACATACAATCTATAAGAATTTAGTACGAATTTACTATGTTATTACTTTTAAACTTTTTATTCATATTTATGTGTCACCATTTACACGTGCATCATAAATCTTTCCCCTCTAAGCTATTACAATACATCCTTTTTCTTCAATATATATCAAATATCCATTCTTATGTGCCTTAAAAATTTTCAGGACTACTTATAGACCGTGGGATGACAACAACAACTTGTTATGGCTATGTTGTTGTTCTAGTTGTCGTCGTTGTGAAGAACATGTAAATATTAATACTTTTTAGGTATTTAAAGAAGGATATTTGGTATTCGCTTAAAGAAAGATACAAGATGTGCAATAATAGATTTAAGGAAAAGACATTTTTACACCCATGTAAATAGTGGCACTTAAATATGAATATATTTTTTTTAAAATAGTATAGTAAGAATGTACTTTGGAAATTGTTTCTGACTCACTTGAGAATACAGATTCTGTAGTAGTAAATATCGATTTTGATGAGTTGGTGCTTAACTTTGAGCAATATATGATGCTAAAATATCCATGGTCTTGTATAAGACGCAAGTACCCAAGCAAGACAATATTTTTCTCCATTATCTTCTCTTGAATTGATTATCAAGAAATACACAAGCATGCCTTTGTGCTTTGATTCATCAGTGTGATATTTAGTATTTCTAGGTCATTTGTTTATAAAATTACTAAAAAAGTAAGATGCCTCAAGATCAAGCACATATGTATTTATACCCCATCAACAAAGTCCTTATTCTCGCCAATTTCAGTTCTTTCTTCACCATGATAGAGTTGAATGAATGTTGTTTATGTTCATTCTCTTTTGGGTGACATTAACACAATCACACTATAATTTATAGGCTTTAAGGGGTCTTTAAGCAATCCTATTACTAGATTAGATACTGAAAGATAATAAATTCCAAAATTAAGCACAATGTTAGAATAAATGCCAAATTAAAAATCTTTGAATAATTTTATTTTAATAAAAATATTATGTTATATGCATTAAAAATGACATTAAATTTATTTTTAAAGATATAACAATATTTGTGTTCATTAATAATGATATGAGTTGAATTTAAATATGATCAACAAAGATTAATAAAACTGACTTTTACTTCTGTAGATTGAAGCATAATAATTATTGTATAATTGTTAATAACATGTGATTAAAATTCAGATGTGTAATTGTCACAATTCAAAATTTGAGTCATGAAGGCACCTAACCAACCCTCATGGTAGGAAATCCAAAACTATAAATAAACACAAACAAATAAGCTAAATCAAATAAATGAGAGGAAGAGGTAAAATACAAGTAAATCTCAAAATTGAATAGTATAAACCTAAACACAAGGAAAACAACCATACCAAAACCTGGAAATCACATAGTGCAAACCTCTAAAAGTAAAAAAATACATCTAAAAGTGTATGTATATTGATATAATATTGTCATGATTCGATTTAGGAGTCATGATGACACCTACTAAGTTCCATCAGTAGGTAAGCCAAATCATAACCCGAAGCTAATGCAATGGGTTAAATTCGTGGAAAATGTCCAACATAGAATAATTTTAAGAACACAATATATAAATAAATAAAGTGTTCTAAATAGATTAAACAGTCAATACAAAATACCATCCCATGACCTGGTAGAGCAAGTAAATGAGCATCTAATAATAATACAAATCCAATGTCTTGAATAGTCAATAACATTAGTCTCGAAAATAAAAGACTAAATATAAAAGATAGAAGAAAATGGGTGACTCGAACTCCAAGAGCTCACCCTATCTTCGAAAATCAATCACCGCACAAACATCGATCAACGATGTCAACCAGTACTTGTATCTGGATCAAAAGGTATAGAAGTATAGTATAAGTAACAAAAAATGGGTACTTAGTAGACATCATCGGCCGATAGAGCTAAATTATGATATAAGTATTATAAAATGCAAGATAACATAACTAAGTCAAGGTACAAAAATGAACCTAAATCATCTCCAATACATAATCAATAAGTAGTTAGAATAATAACATTCTGTAACATAATATCACACTGGCAATCACAAATTATAAAATTGGCCCCCACACACCAATTGATGTAGAAAATTACATAACTCAACATAATCTCCCATATGCCCAGAGAGTGCACTCAAGGATAGAATAAAAGAATCAACCAACATTATAAATAACCTTTAACATCATTTAACCAACATTCCACCATTTACCAACATTTCATAATGTTATCCGATTTCAATAATGTTCCCATTATTTAACAACTATTCACCACATATCTACTAATCTCCATTTATTAGATAACCAACATTTATCAAATGGTGATTTTACCCCTAGGGTCCATTTATCCATTTATGTCATGCCACATTATAACCATTTCCTCATTTTAGAAATTTAGCCAAATTGCCACTTCCAATCTCACACCTCGATATCATAAATCATATAAATTATAACATCATAGCATAATATACATATCTGGTGTCACGATCTGAGACTACTTCTTAGTCGTAACACAGTTCTTAGAGTCACAAGTGACCCTAAACCAACCCATAGCCTATCATAAGAAATAAATACTGGAGGAATATAGTAAAATACTGAGCAGAAGATAACTAAAATGAACTGATAATAAATAACAACAAAGTTGATACTAATACTGTCTGAATTACTCAATAAAACTGAAAACCTAACATTTGTCTGATTGTCTGACTGTTTGAAAGCTTATAAAATAGACGAACTGTTAGGATAGGCCTCTAACAAACTCTAACTAACTGAATTAAGATAAAATACTAAAAAGAATAGATGATAAGATAACTATTCCTCATTGATGAGGACTCACCAAGGCTGCAACTGAGTGGCGTGTGAATGCACTAAGTACGGTTCGAGTACTGAGCGCCTGAACCTATATTATGAGATAATATAGTGCAAAGAAATATGTGATCAGTATTTTGAATAAACTAATTATGTATGATAAAAAGCTAGATGATATACATATATACAGAGCATGATTGTATAAACATGAAAGTCGAATGCAAGACCAAGTATACACATATTCTGGGTATCTGAATGACTAAATAAATGAATATTAAATGCTTGGTCATTTTACCAACATTCCCCAATCTGAGCTAATTAGGGTCCAACCTGTAACCCAATTGGAAGGGTGTCGGTACCTTTCCAAGGGTACCAACGTTGGCAAATGTAAATCCACTAATCTGATGTCCCAAAGGACCAGGGTGTCAGTCCTGTACTAGCGGGTGACCCCTCACAGCGTAGTTTTGGAACTTAGACACTTTTACTTAAGGTTTTAGTCCTCAACTAGCGGGTGAGTCTTATCCCTGCATTTACTAGGTGCTAATTACTACTTCTAACAGAACTAATACTGAATTATAATTGAGATATTAAATGGTAACTAATGTGCACAATCATGGTATTCTTAATATATAATACATACAAAATCTGAAGAAAATCATAAGTATGTAATTGATACATGCTTAATCTCCTAGGTATCGGGTATTCATAACCCACCAGCTCTGACAATGCAACTGAACATGATTGTATTCACTTAGCATGAGAATAAGAGAATTTCTAAATTTACCATCAGCAACTCAACAACATGACAAAATGGAGAAGCTCATATTTTAAACATGGGAAATCACTGATCTCATGGAAAACACATAATCATGGTTCGATTATACACATAAACAGAAGAGAGTTAAGAAATTCATATTTAACCTCAAACCCAATTAAAGGAAAAAGAGATTATGCTAGGAGTTCTTGAGACTCAATGGGTGAAAAGGACCCACTGATGAAATCCCACATACATGAAAGAAAACCCCTTGAAAAAATCTTTTTAAAACTTGAACTTGCTTGATGAACCCTAGTTTAGATTTTGAGTGAAGAAATTGCTTATTTTGTGGTGTGTTGAATGATTACAAAGTTATAAGAGGTTAGGGTAATTTTCACCATTGATAACTGATGTTTTGATGGCTTAAATGTCATGGGTTGTGGGCTAAAAGGGGTGGAATTTACAAAACTGCCTTTGTTAAAATCATGCAGAAATTTTGGTCCCAGTTATCATGTTTCACCTAACAACTCATACCCTCTTTTACGAGTGGTGGTCTGAGTCATGAACTGAGATCCTGTGTTTAGAGCCTTCACTGTTAAGGTAGCGACTCCCCCTCCTAATAACTCGTTAGGTCTGACCACGAGTCATTAGGAGTAGTCATGGTTTGAGAGTATTTTTGAATTCCTTGCTATTAAAGTAAAGAGTCCACCCTACTGCTCATTGTCACTGATAACAAATTGCGAGGTTGAATCATTACCACTGGACTAAAATCTAGGGGTTCTCACTAGCGTGGCTATGGGTCCTCATGATGACTTATTGCATATTATAACAAGTTGTGTGCTAGACTTGTTACCACTAAGCAGAATCCTTGGGTCACTCACTGCTTTGGTAATAAGTCTAGGTCATGAATCATTATGATCGGTAACAAGACTTTTCCTGAATCGTTACCACTAGCAGCCTGGAGGGGAATCTTAGTAGCTTAGTTGGTTAGTTACCTGAACTCCCACCTTGTTGGTGAGGGTTCGATTCCCCATATTGTAATTCCCTCCCCATTTCCCCTTCCCCTCTCCCCAATATTATTTTTTAAAAAATACCACTAGCAGCTTGACAGACTCTTCAGGAAATTTTCATAACATTTTTCCACGACATAGATTAAGGCGGGACTTGTGGCATTGGAAAACTAATTTAATATCCTATCTTTTGATAGGCTTAGATTTTGAAAACTTAGGGTATTACAATATCTCCCCCTTAAGATAATTTGTCTCCAAATGAAACTAACTAAGTCGAAACATAAAGGGAAAATTTGAGATTTTGCACTAAACAATTATGAGCTAAAACATGAGTTAACACCTGACTTTGAGATTAATGCATGGACAAGACTGAACACATGAATGCATGGCATGACATGAACATGACTGGATCACTGATATAAAAAATGAAAGAATTAATTAATTAATTAAGGAAGCTAATACCTCAAGTTGGGCTGGGTTCGACGAGAAAAGATGGGGGTACTTGGCTTGCATATCTGCCTCTGCTTCCCAAGTAGCTCCAACTACTGACTGGTTTCTCCATAAGATGTTTACTAAGGCAACTTATTTATTTGTCAACTTACGAGTCTGACGATCGAGGATCTCAACTAGGAATTCTTCGTAAGAGAGGCTATTTTCCAAGACAACTATTTCTACAGGAACTACTGATGCTAGGTCACTAATGTATTTCTTCAACAAGGAGACAGAGAAAATTTGATGCACTGATGCTAAATATGCAGGCAACTTCAACTCATAGTCTACCTTGCCATATTTCCTCAAAATCTTATAGGGACCCATATAGCGGGGACTGAGTTTCTCTTTATTACCAAACCTCTTCACCCCTTTCATGGGAGAAATTTTAAAGTAAATAAAATTATCAACCTTAAACTTAAGTTACCTCCTTCTTATATTTGTATAGGAGTTTGGACAACTCTGGATAGTTTTGAGCCTTTCTCTAATCAGCTGAACCTTTTCCATCGCCTCATACAACGAATCTGGCCCTAACAAAGAAGCTTCACTGACTTCAAACCAACCAATAGGAGATCTACACCTCCTATAATAGAGAGACTCAAGAGGAGCCATTTTAATATTGGAGTGGTAACTATTATTATACGTGAACTCAATCAAAGGAAAGTGTTTATACCAACTACCCATGAAATCAAGTACATATGCTGTCAATATATCCACTAAAGTCTGAATGGTCCTCTCTACTTGAACTTCTATCATCGTACTGAGATGAACTTGGGTAACAAGACCCTTCTAATAGTGTTTCAAAAATGAAAGGTAAAATGGGTACCTATTTCTGAAATAATGGTCTAAGGGACTCTATACAACTCCACTAACTCCCTAAGATAAAGTCTAGCTTAATCTTCAATCGAATCCGAGGTATTAACTGGCAATAAATGATCTAACTTGGTCATCCAATCTATAATAACCTAAATAGAATCAAGTTTACAACAAGTACGAGATAATTCTATGACAAAATCCATATTCACCACTTCCAACTTCCATGTGGGTATGCTAAATTCCAGAAGGGTACTACTAGGTCTCTAATTCTCAACCTGATTGATGATAGGCGTATTTACACGCCTAAAGTACTTTAATTTACCCATATTTTAGCTAAGTTTTGAGGACAAAATATATAATTCCTGTACTTTTAGTCCTTTTTCCTGTAAGTAAGCTAACCAACGTGATTAGCAAGTTTTCAGGTATAAGTGATGAAGATTTCAGCATTTTATGGACTGGTTGCAGCCAAAGGAAGCTTCACGTAAGAAGGAAAGCAGTGTTTCGATGCCTATGGGCTAAAAGTGACGCATGGAAAACTTGTCCCGGGCAAAAACAGCATTTCCAAAGACTTAGGGATCAGCAGTAACTTAGTAGGATTAGGATAAGTACGCAGTAGCCTAGTAGGAATAGGATATAGGTGTTATAAAAACCCTATGATGCTGAACTTTTCAGCAAGCATTATTACAATTAAAACAATTCTCTTTCAATTAATTCTTCTTCCCTTCTCTTCATCTAGTCGACTTTTAATTTTCATAACAAGAGAAACGCTATTTTGTAAGGAATTCACGCCACAAGCCCTACCAAAACATACTTCACGTGCGATTTTTATCTTGGTATGCTGATAATGTCTATTGTGATTTCCGTTGCACTAATGAATAGCTAAACTTCTCTGTTAGGGTTATGGAAGCCTTATGAGATACTATCTATTGCTATGAGTTTGTGAATTCTTGATACGTATGTTGCTTATATCATTCTTCTCTTCATCTTAATATAAATTCTTGTGGTTGCAAACATATAGAATACGCTAGTATAGCATTAACTTGTTCGAAAGAAAAGTTACATGTCTGGAAAAGAGAGAATGTCAAAGAAATAGGGCACCAACCCCTGTTTAAAAGTTAGTGCCGTAACTGGATTAACCTCTTGGAGAATTTGTACCATTAGATACGCTTTAAGCTCAAAAGAGTTAAAGTCAAATAGTCCTTGATGGTTGAAAGACGCCTGGATTTACCATAGAATACGATTCTCTATAAGCGCATGCATGTCTGAATTCTGCATAACTCATAGTCAATAGATACGTATAACTCATAAGGTGGACATAACCCTAACTCTCAATTCTCATTGATTGAAACCTACCAAGTACTCTGTTTTACTCTTCTATTTTACGTTTTACTCTACTATTTTGTTTACATCATTTGCACACACAAAATCCCCCATTTATTCGCAGAACTTTCATCAAAAGTCTAATAATCGTTTCTTACTTAGTGATCGAGTATTCCCTGTGGGATTCGACACCCAACCCAGTTGGGTTCTATATTTGACAGCGACCACTTACACTCTTACGAGAGCTGTAGTTTGAGCCTTATCACTGATCCTATTAGTAGTTTGGACACTTAGTCATGAATTCCATAATATATTTATTCATACCACTCTACCCGTTGACTTCTCACAAATCATGGTACATCTTAGTAGCTCCGAGATGAATCAAATATCGTGAACCATGAGCTTATGTTAACATCCGTTGCCTTAAATCATCCATATTTAGAACACATAACCTACTCTAACAATGAAGAATACCATCTCCCCATTGAGAAAAAACATCAACCTTTACATTTTGGACTGCCTCCTTCAACTTAAGCAAAATAGGATCACTATCTTTCTTTTCCTTTACCCCTGTAACCAAGGAAGATTCTGAACCATTCTGAACCTAAACACTACCTTCGGCCAAATCAACTAACCAAACTCCTAATAAATCAAGCTGATGAACCTCATAAACTAACTCCTTCGTATCACCATCAATGCAGGTGATGTTGGGCGTATTTACACGCCTAAGAACCATAATTTACCCATATTTTGGCTAAGTTTTGAGGACAAAATATATAATTCCTGCACTTTTAGTCCATTTTCCTGTAAGTGAGCTAACCTATGTGATTAGCATGTTTTCAGGTATTAATGATGAAGAATGCAGCACTTTGTGGACCTTTGGGCAGCAAAGGAAAACTTCATATAAGAGGGAAAGCAGGTTTTGGAAGCTTGTGGACTGAATGTGATGCATGGAAAAGCTGTCCCGGGAAAAATCAGTATTTCTAAATACTTAGGGATGCATCAGTAATTTAGTAGGACAAGGATGTTATAAAAACCTTATTTGCTGAATTTTTCAGCATTCATTGATTCGTCACTTTAGTATTATTCAGTTTACAGATTCTGTAAGTTTTACAG
This sequence comes from Capsicum baccatum var. pendulum, assembly GCA_030864225.1. Classification (NCBI taxonomy): domain Eukaryota; kingdom Viridiplantae; phylum Streptophyta; class Magnoliopsida; order Solanales; family Solanaceae; genus Capsicum; species Capsicum baccatum. The sequence goes on from CM061560.1 coordinate 169,947,512, forward strand.
AGAAAAAATGCTAAGGCTACAACAAACGGCTAGAGGAAAAACGTCAATCTCTATTTGACGCCAAAATCTCTTCCATCGTGAGATTATTCTAACTTTGGTATGATGATGATGTCTTCTTTGGTTTTCGTTGTAATCATGAGTAGCTAAACTTCTCTGTTAGGGTTATGGAAGCCTCGTAATATACTATCTAGTACTATGAGTTTGTGAATTCTTGATGTGTATGCTACTTATATCATTACTCTCTTCGTTCTAATTGAATTCTTATGGTTGCAAACGTAGGAATGCGCCAGTATATCATTAACTTGTTCGAGAGAAAAGTTACATGTTTGGAAAAGAGAGTGTGACAAGAAAATAGGGCTACCAACCCCTGTTTACACGTTAATGCCTTAACCAGATTAACTTTCTTGGAGAGTTCGTACCGTTAGTTACACACTTTAGGCTCGGGAGAGTTAAAGTGAAATAATCCTTGATGGTTGGGAAACACTAGGATTTACCATTAAAATATGAATCTCTATAAGTGCATGCATGTCTAAATTCCGCATTACTCATAGTTAATAGATACGTAGAACTTACAAGGTGGACATAACCCTAACTTACAATTCTCTGTGATTAAATCTTACTAAATAAATCGTCTCATTTGTTACTTTGATATTAGTAATTCACGCAAAATCAAATCCCCCCTTTTCCATGGAATTTTCGACCAATAGTCTGCTAATAATTGCAACACTTAGTGACCAAGTATTCCCTGTGGGATTCGACACCTAACCCAGTTGGGTTCTATATTTGACAGCGACCACTTACACTTTCTTACGAGAGCTATAGTTTGGGCGTTATCAGCAGGAAACACTTCCTGTAGACAATCTACTAAGGCATCAGCCACAATATTGGCCTTACCCAGATAGTACAAAACACTTATATCATTATCCTTCAAAAACTCTAACCACCTTCTTTGAAGAAGATTTAGGTCTATCTGACTAAACACGTACTTAAGGTTCTTGTGATCAATAAACACATCAACATGGACCCCATAAATATAATGCATCCAGATGTAAAAGGCAAAGACAATTGTTGCCAACTCAAGATCATGAGTTGGGTAGTTCTTCTCATAAGGTTTGAGCTGTCTAGAGGTATGTGTTATAACCTTTCCTCGCTGCATCAAAATACAACCAAGCCCAACTATGAAAGTATCCCAATAAACCACAAAATAATCTGAACCATATGGAAGATTCAAAACTAGCGCAGATGTAAGTCGAGTCTTCAAATCCTAAAAACTCTTTTCATAAGTATCAGACCACTTGAATTTGACTTTCTTTTGAGTTTGTACATAGGGGAGGCAATAGAAAATAATCACTCAACAAACTATTTGTAGTAGTCAGCTAAACCCAAGAATCTCTTGATATCTGACGGAGATATGGGTCTAGGCCAGTGTTTTACTGCCTCAGTCTTTTGGGATCAACTCGAATAATATTATTAGAAATAATATGACCAAGTAAAACTACTGATTTAATCTAGTATTCACACTTATTGAACCTAAATTATAACTGGTGATGCTTGAGAGTCTACAAAATAATATTTAAATGTTCTACATGCTCACTATTACTATGAGAATAAACGAGAATGTCATCTATGAAAAGTATAACAAAAATGTCCAGGTACTGCTTGAACACCCTATTCATTTGTCCATAAAAGTTGCAGGAGAATTCATTAGTCCAAAAGACAACTACAAATTCAAAGTGACCATACCAAGTTCGGAAGGTTGTCTTCAAAATGTTACATTCTCTAATTCTTAGGTGATGATAGCCAATCTGAGGTCTATCTTAGAGAAACAATTTCCACCCCAAAGTTGGTCGAATATGTTATAAATCTTGGGTAGAGAATACTTATTCTTGATTGTGACTTTATTCAACTGGCAATAATCGATGCACATTCTGAGTGACCCATCTTTATTTTGCATGAAAAGAACTAGGAAACCCTACGGGAAAATACTAGGCCTGATGAAACCCTTATCTAGGAGATTGTTTGACTGTTTTTTAAATTCCTTGTTCTCGGCTAGAGAGACTCTATAGGTGAGATTGAAATAAGTTAGGTGTATTGAAGGAGATCTATTCTGAATTCTATTTCCCTCTCAGGAGGAACTCTAGACAGATCTTCAAGAAATACTTCTAGAAGCTCTTTTACTATTGGAATTGGCCCATGAATTAGAATTTTAGATTTTTAGTGCTTGACTCAAACAAGATGATAGATGCATCCCTTGGAGATCATCTTCCTTGCCTTAAGGTAGGAGACAAATTGACTTATAGGCACTGAGGTATTACCCCTCTATTCTATGACTGGCTTGTTAGGAAATTGAAATTGTACTATTCTATTTCCTCCTAAAACCTCCTATCCTAGATTTATCAATTGCCCTAAAGTCCCTATACGTAAATAGAGAAAGTCCATTCATTTTTTTCATTCCTTCAAAATCAATAGCACGTATATAGGTCACGATCGATATCGTCACTAGTATCAAGATTGTCACTATCATCAATATCGTCACTATCATCAATACAGTCGACTGAAGCATAACAAAAGTGGAGCTAATCCATGCCAAGAATGACATCAAAATTAGTCATCTTTAATTCTATAAGATTGACTAAGGTGACTTTTTGGGATATTGTGATTGGGAAAATTTTTGTATACCCATTTGGATATAATTGAACTACTAACCAGAATAGGCACTGAGAAGGGTTCTACAAGAATTTTAGGACTAACGCTGAAGTCTACGGCTATATAAAAAGCCACAAAGAAAAGTGTGGCTCAGGGTATTATAATGCATATACATGAATATGATAGAACTATAACATACTAGTTACCACATCAGGGGAACCCTATTGATATTGGTGAGTTTGAAGGGTGGAAAGTTGATTTTGGCGATGTCCACTAGTTGTACTAGAAGTGGTATCCTGCTGAGTAGGGAGACCTGCTGAAGCTGATGAAGAGTTATCTTGACCTTGCTGACGAAGATCCTTACCCCTCTACACAACCACTAGGAAATCCCTCAGTCTGTATCCTAGCTTACCACAGCCCAAAAAAGAATCACTACCATCTATGCACTCGCCCTTGTAGTTCCTACCATATCTCCTACAAACAGGGTTTGTGCAACCCGTATTTATGCTACCTTGGGACTTAGAGACTGGTGCTCTATCATGAGCATCCTATCAGAACTTAGGCACTAGAGAACTAGCAGAATACAATGCCGGGGATGAATATCGCTAGTGGAGTTGAGAAAGATTCCTACCATCTGACCTTTGATGAAAGAAATTGAAACTACAGGTCCTCACCCTCTAATTTTCTCTTTCGTTATCCTTGAACTTCTCTTCCTCAATCCGCTGAGAATGAACCATCAATTTAGAGAGGTCATCTCCTTAATCAACATATCCATCCTGTACTCCTTGACTGAATCCTCAGAAACACCAGTTACAAACTTACTCATTTGGGACTTATAATCTTCCACTATATTCGGAGCATGCCTTGCCAACTAAGTAAAATTGAGAAAATACTCCCCTATTCTCATGTTACCCTGTTTTAAGTTGATGAACTCTTGAACCTTGACCTCCCTCAACTCAAATAGGATAAAACTGTCTAGAAAATTAATAGCAAACTTATCTTACTCTATAGGCCCTACTTCAATACCCCTGTCCTCCTTTCACTGCTTAAGATAAGTATGGGCTGCGCCCTATAATTGGTGGGTAGCCAAATCAACACTCTCACTTGAAGTGACGCCTATGATCTTGATCACTTTCTGAACACTATCTTGGAACTCCTGTGGATCCTTCATAGACTTAGATCCAAAGAACACTATAGGATTCATCTGAGTGAAATCCCAAATTTTAGTTATTATCGTATTTACCCCTAGATTGGCTAGGAAAATATCCTGCTAGTTATTTTAAGCTACCATGGGTTGAGCTAATATTGTGAAGGCAGCCTTAAATTAAATGTGAGAGACCTGCTCATTTAGAGGGTCTTTGGGAATAGGTGATGGTGCTAGTTGGTCCCCGTTACTTCTTTCATTAGCCCTTCTGGAAGACATTTCCTATAAATGAGTAGAGGACAAGTTATAAGATGAAGTTTAATTGAGATTGCACTCCATCGCATGACTTGAATATCAAAAGAACTAAGAGTTTTCTAAAATATTTTATAGAATCTCTCTTATAAGTATGGTGCACTTCATATCCATGAACAACACTTTACTTAATGCATCTTTTAGATACCCTACAACACTAAAACTTATGCTCTGATACCAATTTTTCATGGCCCGAGGCTACCCCTTAGTCATAAAATGGTGCTTAGAGTAACATGTGACCCCAATCTAACCCATGTCCGGGCATAAAAAATAAATACTGAAGGAATATAAAAAAATACTGATAAGAAGTTAACTAAAATGAATTGATAATGAATAAAAACAAAGTTGATTCTAATACCATCTGAATTACACAATAAAGTTAAAATCCTAACGTTGGTCTGACTGTCTGACTATCTGAAAGCCTCTATACCTGATGAGTTATTAGGATAGTCCCTCAATTAACTTTGACTAACTAAAATAAGATAAAACACTAAAATGAATAGATGATAAGATAACTAGTCCTCAAATTATGAGGACTCACCAAGGCTACAACTAAGTGGCGTGTGAATATGCTAAGGGCGGTTCGGTATTGAGTGTCCAAACCTATATTATAAGATAATATAAATCAATGAAGTATACGATCAATACTTTGAATGTATCGAGTATGCGAGATAATAATCTAGCTAATATACATATATATTGAGCATGAATGTATGAGCATGAAAGTCAATTGAAAGACTAAGTATAAACATATATATTGAGCATGAATGTATGAACATGAAAGTCGATTGCAAGACTAAGTATAAACATATATACTGAGCATGAATATATAAACATGAAAGTCGATTGCAAGACTAAGTATAAATATGTGTTGGGTATCTGAATAACTGAATGGCTGAATACTGAACACTTGGTCATGCAAACTTAAATTAAACATAATGACAATACTAAACTGAGGACTTTGGGAGCTAACATTTAACTGAGATTACCCAATCTAAACTAATTGGGGTCTAACCTATAACCCTAGTTAGATGGGAGTTGGTACCTTTTCAAGGGTACAAACTTTGGCTTGCGTGGCTCTACTAATCTAACTGCCGAAGGACTCGAGTGTTAGTACTCTACTAGCAAGTGACCTCTCATAACCTACGGTAGTGCCGTAGTTCTGGAACTTAGGGACTTCTACTAAAAGTTCCAGTCCTCAACTGGTGGGTAAGCCTTTATCCCTGGGTTCACTCAGTGCTAAGTTTTACTCCCTACTAAAGTGACAATAAATTATAACTGAGATATGAACTTGTTACTAATGTTCTTAATCATGGTGATCTGAATATCTAACAGATGCATAATCTAAAGAAAATCATAAGTGTGTAAATTAATGTATGCGTAATCTCTTAGGTATCAAGTATTCATAACCCACCAACTCTGATTAATGCAACTGAACATGATAGTGTTTACTTAGAATGATAATAAGAGAACTTCTCAATTTACAACCAACAACTGAACAATATGATGAAATGGAGAAAGTCATATTTTGAACTTAGGAAATCACCGATCTCATGGGAAACACATACTCACAGTTCTGTTATACTCATAAACTAAAGAAAATAAAGAAATTTATATTTAACTTGGAACCCAATTAAAGGCAAAAGGAATTATGCTTGTAGATTTTAGGAGTTCTTAGGACTCAATGGGTGAAAGGGACCCACTAATTAAATCCCACATATCTTAAAGCAAACCGCTTGAAGAAATCATCTTGAAACTTGAACTTTTTTGATGAACCCTACTTTATATATTGAGAGAATAAATCACTACGTTTTCTATGAGTTGAATGATTTTGGAGTTATGAGAGGTTAAGGTAATTTTTACCCTTGATGACTGATGTTTTGAAGGCTTAAACATTTTGGGTTTTGGGGTTAAAGGGTGGAATTTACCAAAAAGTCCTTGTTAAAATTGTGCAGGAATTTTGGTGCCAGTCTTCATGTCTCATCCAACGACTCGTACCCCCTGGTCATGAGACGTGGTCTAAGTCGTGAACTAAGATCTTGGATTCTGCACCTTCACATTTAAGGTAATGACTCCCCCTCCTAATGACTTGTTAGGTCTGACCATGAGTCGTTAGGAGTAATCATGGTTTGAGACTATTTCTAAGTTATTTTCTGTTAAGGTAATGGGTCCACCCTATAATTCATTGTCACTGATAACAAACCATGAGGTATAATCATTACCCCTAGGCTAAAATCTTGGGGTCCTCATTGGAATGGCTCTGAGTCCATACGATGAATCTTGCGTTTGATAATAAGTCGTGTGCTAGACTCATTACCACTAAGTAGAATCCTCAGGTCACTCACTGCCATGGTAACGAGTCAGGTTATGACTCATTATGACCTATAATGAATCATTGCTTGAATCATTACCACTGGCAGCCTGACAGACTATCAAGGTAATTTTCATCACTTTTTTCGATGACATTAGATTAAGGCAGGACTTGTGGCATTGGAAAAATAATTTAGTGGCATATCTTTTGATGGGATTAGAGATTGCAAACTTGGGGTATTACATCTAAACTCGAACCAGTAAATATAATCAATAGCCAAACTCAAACCAGTAAACAATTAAGAGCAAGACTTAGTTTGGTAAATATAATCAATGGACGGAATTGAATATGTATATAATCAATAGGTGGACTGAAATCGGTAAATATATCATTAGTGTCATAATCATCATCCAAACTCAAACCATGTATATATATAATTAACATCATAGTCATCTTTTGGAATTGAACCGAATATATACATATAATAAATGTCATGGGTAGTGTCATCAATAGCATAAATAATAGCAAAATCAATAAGCGTTAACCCTCACTTAATGAACAAAACCATCCTGCAACAAGATTTCTCAATAATACCACAATACACATTTCCAAAGATCTAATAAGCATAAAAGGCTTTACCAAAGCTAGCGTGTATTATTGACTAAAGTGGGTTAAGAGTCTACTTCTAATCGTCAAGTTCTATTTTAGGTAAATTTCTACCTAAACTAGGATTAAGGTATCTAATATCCACTTTTAGAAGTTAACAAGCTGCAATTTGCCCGAAGATAGGAAATTCTCCTATATGTGAGCAACTATGTCAATTATGTCTAATTTGAGTAATCTAAGGAATTATCATGCTAAACATGAGGAATGAAGTCCAATTCACCTAAGGATAAGGAAACAAGCTAAGTGTTCAACTTCACTATTTCAATATGGCCTAAACGGTTTAACTATCCAAAGTATTGCATTACATCAATCTAACACCTAGAACCCTTCTCAAATCTAACATAATATCATAAGAATACTATCAAATAGCTCAATCTAATAAGGTATAAACCTAGCCTACCTCAATACTAAAGAAAGCTCAACGAACCGCTAAACTACCACTTTTTTCTTTCAAAAAGCCTTCTCAAGATGCCAAGATATCATAATAATATTCTAGTCATAAATATGAGAATAATTATACCCATATTGCAGCATTGTGCTTCAGGTCCAAAAAATACATCAAAACCCCCCATATGGGTCCCACTTATGAAAATTAAGTTTTTAAAACCAACCCAACTTTCTTAGATGCTCAGGGAATCATTACCCTCAAACATGGGTAAAACCAAGCTAAATTGGGGCTAAAATCAAGCCTTCAATATTTTGGGGTTTTGAGCAAGAAGTCAAGAAATTTCACCAAGAAAAGGATGAATTCTTACCTCAAATAAGAAGATAATCGCAAAATAAATGTTACTCTAGCTCCCCAATCACTAACAAGATTCAATTGTAAGATATCATACTATTTAGGATTTTTTCTCAAGAGAATGATGAAGAATGGCCAAAATTCTTGAAAAATGGGTCATTTTATATCAAGTCCAGGTCCTCGATAGTCACTATCGCAACCTGTTATCTCATATTGCACCATCTCTCATCTACCGCATGAGTCATAATCATAAAAACCCTTCATGATTGTGGAATATCCTTTTCATAGTGGGTCACGATCATCGTCCAACATGTCGCTATTGCGGTGCACCAAAAACCTAGTGCTCCAGATTTTCCAAGTCCCCAAATGGGTTTAACTAGGTGCTCGGTATACGTTCAAAATCTTGTATATGCTAAAGAACTACACAACCATACCAAATTCAATATTTTGGCTACGATGGTGCCCTCAAATTTTCCATATGAGGTCATTTTGACCAAATATGGGTTTGACACCCATAATTCATTTTCTTATCTTTTTGACCAATAGGTCAAAATGAGCTCGGGTGTGTCGGGAGCCAAAAACCAAAGGTATACCCAACCTAAAATCAAAGTTTTGTAGTTGTTGGCATAGTCAAATTTACATACGAGATCATTTTACTGAAGTTTTTTCCACTGTCTATTTGAAACCAGTGAAGACTTTAAAATAAGGAATTAACTCTAAAACCCAAATGAACTACTCGATAATCGAACTGTCAGTCCCAAGATGTCATAAATGAATTAGGGAGATATTTTAAAACTCTAAAGGTGAAAATAAGTGGAAATATGGAAAATGACCTCAAGGGTCATTACTATATCCACTACTAAAGGAACTTTCATCTGCAAAAGTTAAGGATTAGGATATACCTAAAGTATTGAATAGGTGAGGATACTACATCGAAATCTCTCTCTATGTCTCCCTAGTGGCCTACTACTCTAGGCAGTTCCTTCACTAAACCATAACTACAGAAATCTCCCTAGTGTGCAACCACCTAACATCACTAGCAAAAATGAGCACCGACTCCTCTACAAAGGTCAAATGCTAATCTAGCTACATTAAGTCCCATCTAAGCTTATGAGATGGACCAATAATGTATCGCTACGATATAAAAACATGGAAAACTAGATAAAAAACTGAAAAATATGGAGGTAGATCTCACTCATAAGCCACTTCGCCAACTTCAGTACAACATCCTAGATTTTTGGCCCTAGAAAATTCTTGAGTTTTTAAACTCACTGCACAAATACGAGTCATACGGTGTAACTTTGGGTCATAGGACCCTAATAGTAAGATGACTAGTAAGATTTCCCAAGATGTCTGTTTTGAGTATGACTAGACTCAATGAGTCATCAAGACTCTATACGAGTTATATAATGTTAGTTGTAGGGTCACTAGTGAGGGGGTCCTTGAGTTACTACCTAGACTATGATTGTATCAATGAGTTGTATGGTCTGAATACATGTCATAGGGTACGACTCATAGTTCGACTAGTGTGGGTGCCCTAAAATTCTAGTTATACCACAAGTCGTGGTGACTTTTTTTTAAGAGTCATCATGAGTCATAAGGTGACCCGTGAACTTTGGGTATTTCCCACTTTCCCCAATTGGGACCCACAATCTAAAATACCCTAAGTGACCCTATAACCCCTTATTACTAAAAACAATTGCTCACATATCTTCTCTCAAATTCCCCATTCAAAGGCAAAGCTACTATTTTAAGAGTTTGGTCTTTTAGAGCTCAAGGGTGGTTTCTTCTCCAAATTTCTTGGTGATTAAGACATGTATATCTCTCCCTAAACTTGTGTTTTTATTTATGGCATTAATTAATTTGGTATTCACATGATTTTGGAGTTGGGTTTTGAATGATGGGTTAAGGGTTTTGGATAATGTTTTTTTAAATACTTTTCCCATGATTTTTACAAATTAATTATGCTTTGAATTGATTATTTGTGAACTTATTGGGGTGCATGCACATGTTTATGGAATGGAGGTCTTAGTTTACCCTAAGAAATTGAATTTTGATATTGGAACTAATGAGAACCTTACCCACTTGCATGATTGGTTTTTGAATGTGATTTATCATTTGGCCTTGCCTACTATTTTGAAATAATGCTTTGAATAAATGGATAAATCGGCTTTTTTAAGATCTTGGTGACCATGAAATGGTTTTGGATTAAAACTTTAGGGTTCTATTGGCAATGGGTTAGTGTCCCACTTGGCTAAAAGATTTGGTTCCTATTTGGGACTTTAGGTTCCTATTGGTTGAGAAAGGTTAGAGTCCCACTTGTCTAAAAGGTTTGGTTACTACTTGGAACTTTAGAGTCTTATTAGTTATTAGGTTAGAGTCCTATTTTCAATAGATACTGGCAAATTGACATGTTTTTGCAAGCAATTGTCAGTATGAGGATACAACTTGATATTGCCGTAATGAATGACTCCTTGATTAAATGAATGAGTTATATACTAAATGTTTTTATTTGTGCTTAAAGTAGGGTTGTGTAGTTTTCCGTTAAAGTGGAGTTCACGAGAGGACCAATTCTGGAAACTGTGTTTACCGATGTAGGGGTTCTAAATGGTTGGATATTTGAGTTACCTTACTTTACAATTGAGTATTCATGTCACCCTTGATATATGATCAAGAGGTTTGAGTTCCTGTATATGCATGTCATGATTACTCTTTGATTCGTGTGGCTACACGCATTGGGGCTAGACCAGGGGGAAAGAGCTGGGGCCCATATAGCCTTTGGGTACTATTATGATGATTATGCTACATAACACAGGCTAATGTTTTAAATTTCATGCTAAGCCTTGTTCCCTATCCAAATATCTTATATATATGTATGTATGCATGTATATGAATATTGTCATTATGTTTGGACAGGATTTTGATTTGGTATTATTTTATACTTATCTCCAAGTTACATACTAGAACTTAACCCGCTAACTATCTCTAGATGCTGTGTCCCCATGAGATGCAGGGAATAAAGACATTTTTGCTTTTCCCATATAGTGATAGAATTTTTGGATTGATCGTGAGTCAGATTAAAGTTGTGAGCTTCTATCCTTCTGAAGATCCTCATTCCATGATTTGGTTTCATTATGTCATAGACCATTTCATTCAGATTCTTTTTGGCTATGGTCGGGGGTATGTCTCGACATATATTGGTTTTGGTCTGGTTAGAGGATTTGTAGATTATTGTAGATTTAGAGGTTGTTAAAATTCTTAAATTCCTTTTTGAGTTGCTTATCTTGTTATATGTTCAAAATTTATTTGGTATTAGTTATATTGTGTTTGTTTTGTAAGGCAAGAGGGGGTGATCTTCGATCCTCGACGGACTTGAGATACCCATCAGAACTAGGACCTAGTTTGGATCATGATAAGTTGGTATCAGAGCCCTAGGTTTATGATCGATTGGTTGTCCATAAAGCCCTATTGAGTATAGTCTCTCTTATGGGTATTTAACATGCCACACTTATAAGGGAGAGGCTATGAGGCATTTAGGAATGTTTTCCTTTCTTGTGTTCTACTTTCTGACTGTAGAGTCTAGATGGTTGAAAATCTCATCTAATTTTATTTGTTCATATTTCAGATCATGCGAACCCGATGGTCTGATGCTCATGAAAACTCTATCCCACCAGAGGACAACGTAGATGAAGGTCATCACACTTATAGGGTATAAATGCGATCTTAGGTCTATATTTCTAATTGCCTTTATAGAGTTTCACCGGTCCCTACTAGTCCTCCTTGGGTTTCTCAAGCTGAAGGTACTTCTGCCCCAATGCTTCAGGGGGATGTGTCTAATGCTGAGTTTTTCTTATTGATTCATTTGCTTATTCAATTGGTGGACTCCTAGTCATGCAAGTTTGAGCGTGTTGCTCCTTTCACTCCTTCTTTTGAGACCACAAGGTTTGGTTAGCTCATTAGGCTAAATCCCCCAACCTTTACTTGCTCCAAGATTGAGGAGGATCCTCAAGGGTTTGTTGATGAGATGGAGATAATTCTTGAGTGATGATAATTCTGATGATGAGGGTGTGGAGTTTGCCTACATATTATTTGAAGGACGTAGCATATTAGTTGTATGAGGAGTGCGAAAAACTGAGATGAGATCATGCTGAGCGAACTATATGGGATGACTTCTCTAGTTTTTTTCTTGATTGGTTCTTTCCTTAGGAGTTGAGAGGGTAAGGATTGAGGAGTTTGTGAATCTGTAATAGGGAAAGATGAGTGTTAAGAAGTGCACCCTGAATTTTCATCGGTTGTCTTGCTATGCCTCTAAGTTAGTGCCTAACATGAGGGCTAAGATGAGAAGTTTGTTTCAGACTTATCTCGGGACTTGGTGTTGGAGTATAATGCCTCATTGATAAATAATGACATAGATATCTCTAGGATGGTGGTGTACATTCAATAGGTGGATGATGAGAAAAATAATTAGGTAGAAATTGAAGAGAGGCAAAATAAGAAGTTTAGATATTTCAAGCAGGGTAGAGGCTAGTAGAATAGTGGTAGAGATGGCTTGCAGTGGTCTAAGAAAAAGTGGGGAATTTTTGGTTCTTAATCTACGGCTAGTTCTTCTTATTCAGAGCTGTCTGGTGATTGTCTCTTTCAGACTGATAGTGGTTTCAAGGCACAAGGTGCCCAAACTTAGAAAAGTAGAGCTTAGTTAACTCTATCTTATCCTCCTCACAGATTTTATAGGCAGGTGCATTATAGAGTGTGTGATCAGGGAAAGAATTAGAGTTTTAGGTCTAGTCAGTTTGGTCATGTGTAGCGAGAGTGTCCTTAATCTAGGGTTTACTATGGGAGGAAATGATGTCCCGATTGATACTTCTTTAGCTTCTGCAACAAAGGGTGGAACCTCTGGCTTTAGCACTGGTTGGAACCATATTTATTCTCTTTCCACCCATCAGGTATCTGAGGCATCTCCTAATGCTGTCACTAGTACGTTACAATTTTTCTTTCATAACGTGTATTACTTAATTAGTTTGGGGTATACTCTTTCTTCTGTGACCCTTATATGGCTATTTATTTTGGTTTTAGTCTTGTATGTATTTCTGATCCCTTTTCTTTATCAACCCCGATCGATGACTCTGTTATGGCTAGAAAAGTCTATAACGGTTGTGTGGTATCTATCTATGGTAGGAAGACGTTGCTGGATATGATAAAGCTGGATATGTTAGACTTTGATGTTATTTTTGTAATGGATTGGCTCCATTCACGCTATGCATCTCTTAATTATAAGACCCTAAGGGCAAATTTCCAATTCTTAAATGAACCGGTGATTTAGTAGGAAGGGAGTTCCCTATACCTAAAGAAAGGTTTATTTTGTATCTTAGAGCCCAAAATTTTATTTACAAGGGGTGTATTTACCATCTAATTATGGTTAAGGATTCTAATTCTGGGGGCCTTTCCTTGCAATCTATCCTTATAGTTAATGAGTTTCCCGAAGTATTTCCTGATGATTTTTTTGGTATCCCTTTCGACAGGGAGTTAGACTTTGGGATTGATCTTCTATTGGATACTTATCTTATCTCTATTCCTCTATACAGAATGACTCCATCTAAGTTGAAAGAACTTAAGGAGAAATTAAAAGATCTTCTTAATAAAGGTTTTATTAATTCTAGTGTCTCTTCGTGAGGTGATCTTGTGCTATTTGTGAATAAGAAGAATGGTTCCCTTTGCGTATGTATAGACTATAGATTGTTGAATAAGGTGACGGTGAATAATAAGTATCCTCTTCCTAGGATTAATGACCTGGTCAACCAACTTTAGGGTGACAAGTACTATTCTAAGATTGATATTTGGTCAGTTTATCATCAATTGAATATTAGAGAGGTGGATATCCTTAAGAATGCTTTCCAAACCCAGTATGGACACTATGAGTTCTTGGTCATGTCTTTTGGGTTGACTAATGTTCCAACAATATTCATGGATTTTATGAACTAGGATTTCATAAGTTTTTGGAACTATTTATCATTATGTTTATTTATGACATTTTGTATACTCCAAGAGTAAGGAGGATTATACTAATCACCTCCGCATAGTGTTCCAGACTTTTAAGGACCACCGATTATATGATAAGTTTTTGAACTGTGAGTTTTTTTGAATGCAATAACCTTTGTTTGACATGTTGTTTCCCATGAGGGGATCATGGTGGATTCACAGAAGGCTTAGATGGTTATGAAGTGGATAGGCCCACAACTCGAATTGATATTCAGAGCTTTTTGAGTTTATCCGAGTATTATAGGAGGTTTATGGAGAGTTTCTATTTGATTGCTGCTCCATTGACTAAGTTGACTCAAGAAAAGGTGTAGTTTTTGTGGTCTGATGCTTACGAGGGTAACTTTGAAAAGTTGAAGGATAAGTTGACTCTAGCTCTAATTTTGACCATACCAAAGGTACTAATGGCTTTGTTGTTTATTGTGATGCGTCCCGTGTGAGACTAGGTCATCTTTTGATATAACATAGTAGGTTGTAGCGTACGCTTCTAGGCAGCTTAAGATGTATGAGAAGAACTATCAGACTCATGATTTGTAATTGTTAGTTGTGTTTTTTCCTATGAAGATTTGGCGCCATTACTTGTATGGAGTTCATGTTGACATATATTTCGATCATAAGAGCTTGCAGTATGTGTTCACCCAGAAGGAGTTGAATTTCAGGAAAATGAGGTGGCTTTAGTTACTCAAAGATTACGACATGAGTCTTCATGAATATCCAGGTAAAGCTATCATGGTTGTTTTTTTAGCAGGTTGTCTATGGGTAGCTTGTCACATGTGGAGAAAGAAAAATGAGGGTTGGTGAAAGATATTCACCATTTGGCTAACCATCGAGTTCATATTTTGGACTCTTAAGATAGAGGTGTGATAATTCAAGAGGTGGTGAAGTCATCTCTTGGAATTGAGATAAAGTAGAAACATGTTTTGGATCCTATCTTGATGTAGATTAAGGATGATATGGGTTAACCAAAATTCATGGGTTTTGAGATTGGTGATGATGGCATCTTGAGGTACTAAGGTAGATTATGTGTTCCCAATGTTGATGGACTGTGAGCGAGAATCTTAGATAAGGCTTATAAGTTGAGTACACTGTCCATCCTGGTTCAAAAAGGATGTACCATGACTTGAAGGAGACTTATTGGTAGAACAACAAGAAGAGGGATGTGTTTAATTTTATGGCCAAGGGTATGGTTTGTCTGCAAGTGAAGGTGGAATATTTGAGGCATAGTGGTCTATCTCAAGAGATTGAGTTGCCTGTGTGGAAGTGGGAAGTAATTAACATGGACTTTGTTACTAATCTTTCATTGTCTTGAAGTCAGTTTGATTTGATTTTGGTAATCATTGATAGGATGACTAAATTCGCACATTTCTTGCCAATGAGGACTAATTATTCTATAGAGGATTATGCTATTCTTTTCATTCAGGAGATCATCAAGTTGCATGGTGCACCTATTTCTATTATATCTAATCGAGGTACATAGTTCTCTTCTCAGTTTTGGCATTCTTTTCAGAGAGGTTTGGGTACCAAGGTAAACCTTACCACCACTTTCCACCCTTAGATGAATGGATAAGCGGAGAGGATTATTCAGAGTTTGGAAGATATGCTAAGGGCCTATGTGATTGACTTTAGTGGTAGTTAGGTTGATCATTTGCCTCTCATAGAGTTTGTGTATAGTAACAACTATCATTCTAGTATTTAGTTGGATCTATTTGAGGGTTTTTATGGTCGGCTATGTTGTTCTCTTTTTGGGTAATTCAAAGCAGGTAAGACTAGATTGTTTGGTACTGATTTGGATTAGGATTAAGATTGCCCAAAGTCACCGAAAATCCTATGCGGATGTCAGTCATAGGGAGTTAGAGTTTCATGTTGGTGATTGGGTGTACTTGAAGGTGTCTCTCGTGAAAGGAGTGATGAGGTTTGGAAAGAACTAGAAGCTCAGTCCCTATTTTGTTGGCCTACACTTTATTTTTAAGAGAGTGGGAAATGTGGCTTATAATTTGGGGTTGCCCTCAAGTTTGGGTGCTATCCATTCGATATTTTATGCTTTGACGTTAACAAAGTGCATAGGTGATCCTTACTTGGTTGTCCTATTTGAGGGTGTGGGTTTGTTAGATTCCCTGTTGTATAAGGAAGTCTCGATGAAGATTTTGGTTAGGCAAGTCCTTCATTTAAGGACCAAGGATGAGGCTTCTATGAAGGTTATATTGAGGAATCATAAAGTTAAATAAGCTACTTGGGAAGCTAAAGAGGGCATAAAGTCCAAATATCCATTCTTATTTCTTGATTTGGATAATCATGCTTAAGGTATGTGTGTTCCTTAATATCTTTTTTTCTGTCTTTGTTAAAGGAAATTATAGTTATGTTCTATGTTAAATCGTGCTAATGAATGCCTTGATTCATCGGGGACAAATGATCCTTGGGTGTAGAATGCAACACCCATGATTTTTGGCCCTGGAAAATTATAGAGTTTTTGAACTCACTGCCCAACCTACGACTTACCTTCTGAGTTGTAAGGTGTCGCTATGGGTTGTAGGACGACCCCAATCGTAAGGCATATAGTGAGGTTTCTTAAGGTGTCTGTTCTAAGTACGATTAGACTCAATGAGTCGGCAAGACTCTATATGAGTCATATGGTGTGATTTTTAGGGTCACCAGTGAGGGGGTTTCCCGAGTTACTATCTAGAATACAATTGGATCTAATAAGTCATAAAGTCTGAATATGAGTTGTATGGTATGACTTATAGTTAGACTAGTGTAGGTTCCCTATGATTCTGGTTACACCACGAGTCATGGTGATGACTCATAAGGAGTCATCACAAGTCGTAAGGTGACCCGTGATGACGGGTGACACTCATGAGACTGTATTTAATGGACACTTTGGACATTTCCCTCTTTCCCAAATAGGGAACCACGACCTAAAATACCCTAAGTGATGCTATAACACCTTATTACTAAAACAATTGCTCTCATTTCTTTTCTTAAATTCCTTATTCAAAGGGAAAGCTAGGGTTGAGTTTGGTTTTTAGGTTGAGTTTGGTTTTTAGGGATCAATAGTGGTTTCTTATCCAAATTTATTGGTGATTCAGGTATGTATATCTCTCCCTAAACTTGTGGTTTAATTATAGCATGAATTTATTTGGTATTCACATGATTTTGGTATTGGGTTTTGATGATGGGTTGAGGGTTTTGGAGAATGGTTTTGTAAATATTTTTCCTATGATTTTTACGAATTAATTATGCTTTGAATTGATGATTTGTGAACTCATTGGGGTTCATGGGAATGGTTATGGAATAGGTTTATGATTTCCCCAAAGAAATTGAATCTTGACACTAAAATTGATGAGAACCTCAACCAACTTGCATGATTGGTTTGGAATATGAATTATCATTTGGTTTTGCCTCTTATTTTGAACTAATGCCTTGCATAAATGGCTAAATTGGCTTTTAAAAGATCTCGGTGACCATAAAATGATTTTGCATTTAAACTATGGAGTCCTATTGGCCAATGGGTTAGTTTCCCACTTGGCTAAATAATTTGATTCCTACTTGGGACTTTGGGTTCTTACTGGCTGAGGAGGGCTAGAGTCCCACTTTGCTAAAGGGTTTGGTTCCTACTTGGAACTTTGGAGTCCTGTTAGTTAATGTGTTAGAGTCCCATTAGAAATGGTCGGATTTTGGCAAATTAACATTTTTGCAAGCTATAGTCGATATGACGATACCACTTATATTGCCGTAATGAATGACTCCTTAATTAAATGAAAGGTTTATGTGCTAAATGGTTTTAATTAGACTTAAATAGGGGTTGTATAATTCACCATGAAAGTGGAGGTCCTGAGAGGACCAATACTGGAAACCACATTTGCCGGCATGGGGGGTTCTAAATGGCCGGGTGTTCGAGTCACCCTCTTTTTATGATCAGATGTTTATGTCACCCTTGATATATGATTGGGAGGTTCGAGTCCCCTGTACATGTATGTTATGATTATTCTCCGATTCATGTGTCTAAATGCATCGCGGTCCGACAAGGGGGTGATAGTTGGGCCCAAATAGACTGTGGGTACTATTACGATGATTATGCTACAAAACCCCAGCTAATTTCTTAAAGTTCGTACAAAACACTGTTACCTATCCCAATATCTTATATATATATATGTATGTATGGATGCATATATGTGAACATGTACATTGATTTTGAACTGGATTTTGAATTGAGATTTATCCTTATACTTAAGTTACATGCTAGTGTCTAACCCGCTAACCATCTTCGAATACTGTATCCCCATATGATGCAGGGAACAAAGACACTTCTACTTTTCCTTTGAAGTGACAGGATTTTCAAATTGATCATGAGTCTAATTTAAGTGGTCAACTTCCATCCTTCGTGAGATCCTCACTTCATGATTTGGTTTCATTATGTCATAGACTATTTCATTCAAATTTATTTAAGCTATCGTCGGGGGCATGTTCCAAATGAGATTGGTTTAGGTCTATTTAGAGGCTTTGTGGATTAATTTGGATTGGGAGGTTGTTGAAATTCTTTACATCATTTCCGAGTTGCTTATCTTGTTATGTGTTTGGAATTCAATCACTGTTAGCCATATTGTGTTCTGTTTGGCTTGGAAAGAGAGGGGTGTTCTCCAGTCCTCGGCGTACTTTAGATACCCGTCACATCCAGACCCTGGTTTGGGTCATCACATGCACAAAAAATCTCAAAAGGTCTAATATGTCTAGGACTGAGCTTATCCTTCCATCTGAAACTGATCACATTTTCACGGGCGATACATGGAGGATTACACAATCACTAAATCCAAATCACAAGGCACAAAACCTATGGTCTGCATAAGCCTTCTGCTTACTCTGAGTCACTGTCAACCTATCCTGAGTCACCCTGACTCTGTTTGACGACTCTTGAATCAAATCAGTACCACGGGGCCTAACCTCAGAAGCCACAAACCATCCAACTAGAGAACGCCATTGTCACGCCTCAAATCCTAGTGGGGTAGACTAGCACCCGTAATAGAGGAGGCCCTGGAGAACCAGCTCATAACTTTATACTTCCCATGCATACCTCTATGACAACCCGAAATTTGGACAGCATCATGTCGCATATAAAAGGAAATTATCACCTGTATAAGCTCGAGCACACACACATATATATATACAATACTTGGCCGTTGGAGGCATCACATTTATTAACAAAACACCACCTTGACTGTACATTAGGTCTACAAAGCCTCTAGACAATACACAGAGTTTAATTAAGGTCGGGACACACCCCGCCATATAACTAACTTCTATACTATACCAAAAGTGACTGGATATGACAAGAAAGCCCCGAAGCAAACTAGATCACACCAAAAGTAACTGGATATCCTGGCTCCTACTTGTGCGGTGTATGACCTAAGGTAGCTGTGCCTGCAGCATGAAATGCAGGTTCCCCGTGGGGGGCATCAGTACAAAATATGTACTGAGTATGTAAAGCTGTAGATAATCACATATGATATAGGAGCTCAATAGAAATCAGAAATAAGTGAATAAATTGTAAAAGGAGTGGACCACACTAATTAGAACTTGTGACAACCTATACATTCAATTTATTCAATCACTTTACCTTCGTTCTTATCATCTTTGTAATCATTACTGTACTGTACTGTGACCATTAGGCTACCTCCAGTACATATCAACTGGGATCGACCCATGATAGGCTTATACCCCTGGGATACCACCCATAAACACATAAATAGGGATCGACCCATGATAGGCTTATGCCCCTAGGATACCGCTCGATAAGAGAGAACTTCCATCACATAGTTCAATTAATCTTTGAGATTGTTATTTTGGTCGCCACCGCATTTTTGATACTTTGAAACAATGATACATCAATAAGAGACATATAAATAGACCATCAATGCAATAAAAATGAAGTAAGAACTCATTGGCATATCAATGAAGTGTTTTGGAGTCATCAATGCCATAACAATGAAGTAGAAACTTATTGGTATATCAATGAAACGTTTTGGAGTCATTAATAGCACATGGATCTTATTTGAGTAACCGGATACCTTCTGACATTCATTAGTGCAATAAACATGTAAGAATAACTCCGTACTCAGACGTTGGATTTGGATGAAACCAATTGCATTGGAAAGAATAATCAAAGATATTTCTTTTAATAGGTCACAGCTCTCCTATTTAATTATATTAAAGGATTTATGATCGTTCAAAGTTGACCCAAAAATTTGGCTGGCCTCAGTAGTTTGTGTGCACGAAATTTTCCTGCAGATTTACTATTCCCAAATATCACGGCCACTAATCTATAGTTTTGAACGTGCTTGATTATATACAAAAACAATCCATTTTCAGTAATTTTTATATCGTTGGAAAGCTTATTCAATAATCTTCGCATGGAACCATCGACGGGTAAATTCCGTTATAAATAAAATAAAAAAATTAATTCCATATAAATAAGACCAATACACGTACTTGAATATGGGGTGTTACATCCTTCCCCCCTTTAGGACATTCATCCTCGAATGTTAGCATAGTTATTCAACTCATTGCTTCCTCAGCTTCCCATGTAATCTCTTCTCTTTGATGATTTCTCCAACGTACTTTCATAGATGCTGTCTCTTTATTTCTCATCTTCTTAACTTGGCAATATAGAATAGCAATAGGCACTACCTCATAGGTAAGATCTTCCGCAACTTGCACCTTCTCAGTAGAAGTGATATGTTATGGATATATGATGCACTTTCAAAGTATTGACACATGAAATACCGAATGTATTGATGAGAGCTCTTGGGGTAGCTCTAATTCATATGCAACTTGTACAAACTTTCAAGTGATCTTATACAGGCCTATATAACTTGGAATTAACATCCTTTTCTTGCCAAATCTCATTACCCCTTTCATTGGTGATACCTTAAAAAATACCCAATCACCTATAGAAAACTCTAGCCCTCTTCTTCTACTATCCGCATATGACTTATGTCGACTTTGGGCTATTTTCAGTCGTTGCTGAATTACTTTAACCTTCTCTATGGCTTGATAAACAAGATTCGGTCTGAACAAAATAGTTTCACCCACTTCGAACCATCCTATTGGTGATCTACACTTCCTTTCATATAAAGCTTTATATGGTGCAATTTTGATACTTGAATGATAGCTATTATTGTAGGCAAACTCAATAAGAGGTAAATGATCATCCCAGTTGCCCTTAAACTCTATTACACAAGCTCGTAGCATATCTTTAAGTGTTTGGATGGTACGTTCTACTTGTCCATCTGTTTGAGGGTGAAAAGATGTACTCAACTTCACTTGTGTTCCCAAACACCTCTGAAAAGACTTCCAAAAGTTTGCGGTAAATTGGGTTCCCCGATCTGATATAATAGAGATTGGCACTCCATGTAATCGGACTATCTCTTTAATGTACAGCTTTGCATACTCTTCAACTGTGTAAGTGGTCTTAACTGGTAGGAAATATGCAGATTTCGTAAGCCTATCAACAATCACCCATATAGAATCAAACTTCTGGGAAGTACGAGGCAAACCAATAACGAAATCCATGTTGATCATGTCCCACTTCCAGCTTGGAAGATCAATGCATTGCATATAACCTCCAGGTTTTTGGTGCTCAACTTTAACTCTTTGACAATTTGGACATTCAGTTATAAATTCTGCAATGCTCTTCTTCATGTCATTCCACCAATACATATCTTTCAAATCTTGATACATTTTGGTTGATCCTGGATGAATGGAATACCTTGAACAATATGCCTCTGTCTTAATCTTCTTTCTTAGCCCCTCTACATCCGACACATATAATCAGTTTTGGCACTGAAGTACTCCTTGTCGCGTAAACTCAAATGCCTTGGTTGTACCACTATGAATGTTCTCCTTAAGCTGTAATAAAATAGGATCTGCATATTGCTTCTCTTTCACTTCAGCTACTAATGAAGATTCCACAGCATTATGTATGATAAGCTATTTACCCGAAGTTTCAAGAAGGCGAACTCCCAAACTAGCTAACTGGTGAAGATCTTTAATCATCCCTTTCCTTTATATAGGTGCCATAATTGCCTTACAACTTAGCGCATCAGATACCACATTTGCTTTCCCTAGATGGTACAAGATATCAACATCGTAGTCCTTTAATAGTTCAACCCATCTCTGCTGCCTTAAATTTAGATCCTTCTAATTAAAAATATATTGCAAGCTCTTATGGTCAGTATATATATCAACATGAACCCTATATAAGTAGTGGCACCATATCTTTAAAGCAAAAATAACTGCTGCCAGCTCAAGATCGTATGTAGGATAATTTTTCTCATGTGGCCGCAATTGTCTAGAAGCATATGCTATTACTTTACCATGCTACATCAATAAACATCCTAAACCAATTCTGGAAGCATCACAATACACTGTATACCCTTCGGTGCCTTCTGGAAGTACCAACACGGGTGTAGAAATCAACTTGTTCTCTAAATCTTGAAAACTCTTCTCACAGGCATCATTCCATTAGAATTTCGATGCTTTATGGGTTAGCTTGGTTAAGGGTGCTGAAATGGAAGAAAAGCCTTTAACAAACCTTCTATAATAACCGGCTAACCCAAGAAAACTACGAATCTCCGTAGGCGTTGTGGGCCTTGGCCAGTTCTTCACAGCTTCTATCTTTTGAGCATCAACCGTTGTCCCTTCACTAGATACAATATGACCCAAAAATGCCACCGAATTTAACCAAAACTCTTATTTAGAGAACTTGCCATAAAGCTTACAATCACGAAGAGTCTGCAATGCCTGTCATAAGTGATTGGCATGGTCCTCTTTTGATCTAGAATAAATTAGAATATCATCTATAAAAACTATCACAAATACATCCAGGATTCGCTTAAACACCCTATTCATCAAATCCATAAAAGCTGCGGGTGTATTTGTTAGCCCAAATGACATAACTAGTAACTCATAATGACCATACCGTGTTTGGAAAGCTGTCTTGGGTATATCCTTCTCTTTGACCCTCACTTGGTGGTAACCTGACCTCAAATCAATCTTAGAAAAGCACTTGGTGCCCTGTAACTGATCAAATAAATCATCAATTCTTGGGAAAGGATATTTATTCTTAATAGTCACCTTATTCAATTGCCAATAATGAATACACATCCTCAGCGAGCCATTCTTTTTGCATACAAATAACACTGGTGCTCCCCAGGGGGACATACTAGGCCTTATGAATACCTTCTCTAGCAAATATTTCAATTGCTCTTTCAATTATCGTAATTCTGCTGGGTCTATTCTCTACGGAGGAATGGAGATTGGTTGGGTGCCTAGTATTATATCAATATCAAACTCTACTTCTCGTTTAGGAGGCAAACCTGGAAGATCTTCAGAAAATACATCAAAAAATTTATTTACCACCGAAACAGCGTGAAGAGTTGGTGCTCCGCTTCTGTATCCCTTACTCTAACTAAATGATATATGTATCCCTTGGAAATCATTCTTCTTGCCTTAAAATAAGAAATAAATCTACCTCTTGGCGCACCAATTTCACCTTTCCATTCAAGGACTGATTCATTTGGAAAATGGAAATAAACCTTTTTCGTTCAACAATCAATTGTGGCATAACAAGACGCCAACCAGTCCATAGCCATTATAACATCAAAATCTACCATTTCTATCTCCACAAGATCATCCATAGTATCACGACCACAAATAGTTACTTTGCAGATTCGGTAAACCCTTCTAGCTACAATAGATTCCGCAACCGGTGTGGACACTTCAAATGGCTTAACTAACAGTTCGGGTATCCTTTCAAACTTTTCAGCAATCAATGAAGTAACATAAAATAATGTAGAACCGGAATCAATTAAGGCATATATATCTAATAAAAAGATAGACAACATACCCGTAACCATATCTAGGGAATCCTCTAAATTCTGTCAATCCGCTAGAGCATACGTACGATTTTGAGTCCCGCTAGAACTCGTGGCTCCTCTATCACCTCTAACATGACCCATTGGTTGTGCACCCCTTCCTGAATAAGGTATCGATGATGATGATGCAACAAATGACCTCATAGGTCATTCCATACCCCCTATGCCCCTTCGTGGGCATTCTCTCATCATATGCCCTGACATACCATACCAAAAGCAAACATTGGTCCCCAGCCGACATGCGCCCAAATGATACCTTCCACATTTATTGCATGGCTCTCGAGGAGGTCTCAATTGGCACATATTCCCTTGCCATTCGTACCCCACTGTCCGCGAACTATCACTCTCACTTCTGTGCCCAAATTGATTTCCTCTGGACCCTTGGTACTGTGGTAGGGCACTAGCTTCAGAATAAAAAGATAATGGATTAGGTGGTCTAGCAGAAAACTGTGGTCCGAACCCTCCTTGGGATGCCATGAATTTCCCTGTAGATCTGGCCCTCTTGGAATATCCTCTTTCTAATTCCTGTGTTCTTCCCCTCTGCCTATGATCTTCTATTTTCTGTGCAAAATCTTGGATCCTCGCTATGTCTATATATTTGTTCAAAGTGGAAATAGTACAATCGCTAACCAGATATAGATCTAGCCTATCCACATATTGATGAACTCTGTCATCTATAGTAGCTACAATATTAGGAGCATATCTTGACAAGGAATTAAATTGGAGATTGTACTCCCTCACGCTAATATTCCCCTGACGAAGATTTAAAAATTGATCTGCAAGGGCATGACGAATTCCGAATGGAAGATAATGATCAAGAAATGCCTCTTTGAAGTTTTTCCAAGTAGCTTGGGGTGCATCAATACCCCTCGATCATTTCTAGTCCTCGTACCAATATATAGCTTCCTCTTTAAATCTATACGCCACTAACTCCATTGTCTCTCTACCCGTTACATGCATAACATCTAAGGCCCTTTGAATTTAATCAATAAAGTCCTGTGGGTCCTCGTTAAGATCTGATCCAGTAAAAGTGGGAGGATCTATCTTAAGAAAATCCTGTGTTTGAAGGCTAGCCGCCCTATCTGTACCACTAGGACCTGTGGTAGGAATGGCTTGCCCAGCAACTATATGAGCCAAAAATTACACTGCATTTCTAAGATCTTGATCAGCAGCATTAATAGGTGGCTCTGGGGATATAGTTCTCCTCCCCCTTATTCCTTCCAGAGTTGAAGAAGTTTCTGATGCATGCTAAGCTGAAGCCTCACTTTGATTAGATGGTATAGTGGGTGACTTACTAGTCCCTTCTCCTACAGCCACATCTACTTGCTTACCGGTATTCTTGCTTCTGGTAACCAGCATCATTATTTTAATAAGAGAAACAAATAGATTCAATGGTCAATTATGACTTCATATACAATATAGGCTCTATTGATGATCTAATACATGAAGAAAAGAAATAATTCCAAAATGTCCATAGCCTCCTGTTTATAGATGCGGTGCACAACACACTGATAACCAAGACTACGTAGAGTTTGATTTGTTGATTCACTAGGACAAAATTCTGTGATACCACTTTTGTCACGCCTCAAATCCTATTGGGGCAGACTGGCACCCGTAATCGAGGAGGCTCAGGAGAACCAACTCATAACATTATACTTCCCATGCATACCTCTATGACAAATCAAAATTTGGATAGCATCATATCGCATATAAAAGGAAATAATCACCTGTATAAGCTCGAACACACACATATATGTATATACAATACTTGGCCGTTGGAGCCATCATGTCTATTAACAAAACACCACCTTGACTGTACATTAGGTCTACAAAGCCTCTAGATAATACACAGAGTTTAACTAAGGCCGGGACACACCCCACCATATAACTAACTTCTATACAATACCAAAAGTGACTGGATATGACACAGAAAGCCCCGAAGCAAACTAGATCTCACCAAAATCAGCTGGATATCCTGACTCCTACTTATGCGGTGTATGAGCAGTACAAAATATGTACTGAGTATGTAAAGCTGTAGATAATGACATATGATATAAGAGCTCAATAGAAATCAGAAACAAGTGAATAAATCATAATAGGAGTGGACCACACTAATTAGAACTTGTGACAACCTATACATTAAATTTATTCAATCACTTTACCTTCGTTCTTATCATCTTTGTAATCATTACTGTACTGTACTGCTACCATTAAGCCGCCTCCAGTACATATCAACTGGGATCAACCCATGATAGGCTTATGCCCCTAGGATACCACCCATAAACACATAAATAGGGTTCGACCCATGATAGGCTTATGCCCCTGGGATACCACCCGATAAGAGAGAACTTCTATCACTTAGTTCAATTAATCTTTGAGATTGTTATTTTGGTCGCCACCGCATTTTTGATACTTCGAAACAATGATACATCAATAAGAGACATATAAATAGACCATCAATGCAATAAAAATGAAGTAAGAACTCATTGGCACATCAATGAAGTGTTTTGGAGTCATCAATACCATAACAATGAAGTAGAAACTTATTGGTATATCAATGAAACGTTTTGGAGTCATTAATAGCACATGTATCTTTCTTGAGTAACCGGATACCTTCTGACATTCATTAGTGCAATAAACATGTAATATTTTGAAGACAAGTAAGTATTGGAATGTCTTGACATCTTGTAGGGTGGAAACAAGTTCATTGGTAACGTAGGACATCATACAAAACCATTATGGATCACATGTTATTGAATAACTTTGGAAACTTTCTTAATAGAACAATTGTTCACTTTCATGCCAAAGATATGGTATAGAGTATGCTTTACATACCTGACTGTCAACCTTCAATACTAGTCCCAAATGGACTTCCCATCTTTTCGGATTACTAATCTATAATGAACATATATAGCAATCTAGTATTAGCAACCAAATGTCACAATTCAATTATTTGAATTCACCAAACTAGTGGTTAAGTATTAAGCCTTAATTACACCATAAAGGGTGTCACTTTAACCCTCTTATACTCCAATTACATTCACATGCCATGCATATTCATACAACATCCTCCAATATCAAGTTTGGATTCATTTATCCTTCCAACCAATCCATTAAACCAAATTGAGCCATAGACATAAATAATCATCAATTCAATAGTATATCACCATATCCACCTTCCATAACTCAATTACCATATCCACCTTCCGCAATTCAATACAACCAAACCATGCAAAATAGTCCATAACCCTATTTCCATCACCTTTTAATAACAATCAATACATATAATCCTCTATCACACATATACATATGGAAAAGAACAAAGGAAAATAATATTCATACCTTAGAATTCACCTCTTGATTATGCAATCCTGTTTTCACAAATAATAGGTGCCGCTCGAAGCTCTCGAGATGACAACATAGTTATCGGATTACTTTGGAATTTCTACGGTTGAATCAAAAGTAATTTAAAGGTCAAATTTGTCTAGGGTTTGTTCTTTCTCAATGATTGATGATGAAAATGAGTTTTTGAACTCATATACATTTACATATACACATATTCCCATCCATAATATAATAGGAAATGACCAAAATTCCTTTAAAATTTAAATAATGTCAAATCTGTCCTTTGGTGGACTGTTTTGTTAAGCTGAAGTAGATCGACCATAACTCTTTGCTCGGATATCGGATTTCAGTAAATTGGTATCGCTGGAAGGATAATTCAAAGGGATTTCATTTCATATAAAGTAGGCCACCCAGTTCGTCCTGTACAAGGAGTTATGGTCGTTTGAAGTTGACCCTAAAAATCTGTTTTGATAGGCTGAAGTAAAATGAGTATAACTCCTTACTCAGACGTTGGATTTGGATGAAACCAATTGCCTTGGAAAGAAGAATCAAAAATCTTTATTTTCATAGGTTGCAGCTCTCCTAGTTCATTATATTAAGGGAGTTATGATTGTTTGAAATTGACCTAAAAATTCGGCTGGGCTCAGTAGTTTGTGTGCAGGAAATTTTCTTGCACATTTACTATTCCCAATTATCCCGGCCACCGTTTTATAGTTTTGAACGTGCTCGATTATATCCAAAACCTATCCGTTTTTGGAAATCTTTATATCATTTGAAATATTATTCAATAACCTTTGCATGAAACCATTGATGGGCAAATTCCGGTATAAATAAAATAAAAAAATTAATTCCATATAAATAAGACCAATACACGTACTTGAATACGGGTGTTACAACCATCTTCTACCATACAAAGCCTCAAAAGGCGCCATCTCAATACTCAAATGCTAATTGTTGTTATACGTAAACTCTGCCAAGGACAAGTGCTCCTCTCACTGGCCTAAAAAATCCATAAGAAAGGCTCGAAGAATGTCCTTAAGAACCTGAATATTCTGCTCCAACTGACCATCTTTCCGCATATGAAAAGCTATATTGAGATCTGCCTGAGTACCCAACTCCTCCTAAAAGTCTCTCCAAAATCTCAAAGTGAACATGAAACCACAACCCAAAATAATAGAAATAGGCATACAATGCAAATGACTACTCCCAAACATAGAATGGGCTAATCTCTCAGCACTAAAGGACATCTGAATAGGAATGAAGTATGTTGACTTGGTCAAATGATCTATAATGACCCAAAGACCATTATAACCCAGGAAGTAAGAGGTAAACCACTAATAAAATCAATGGTAATCCGTTCCCATTTCTACTCGGGAATGGGTAATCTCTAAGTCAATCCACCAGGCCGCTGATGCTTGACCTTTACCTACCGACAACATAGGCATCAAGCTATAAAATCTACCATATCTTTCTCTATACCACACCACCAATAATATTGTCTCAAATCTCTATAAATGTTGGTTGTGTCGGGATGAATGGAATATTTAGAGAGATGATCCTCATGCAAAATAAACTAAATCAAGTCATCAATCCCCAGAACACAAGTGCGGTCATCAAACCTCAAAACACCCTACAAATTTATAGTGTTCCTTTTGGACTCACCACTAAACACCTGGTCACGAAGGAAGCTAAGCTTACTATTCTCAAAGTGATGATCTTAAATCTGCTCAAATAATGAAATCTCACCTCAACACTAGCAAGAATCCTCTTAAGGTTTGAAATATCAAGACGAACCATCACATTGGTGAAGGACTTAATGTCTCATGCCAATGGCCTCGGAGAAATGGAAATACATACCAAGATACCTATCCTCACGACCTTATGACTTAAGATATCTACTACGATATTTGCCTTCCCTGGATGATACATGATGGAAATATCATAATCCTTAAGAACCTCCATCTATCTAGGCTATCTAGAACTAAGCTCCCTATGTGTCATAAAATGCTGAAGACTGCAATGATCCGTGAAAGTATCACAATGCACACCTTACTATTTCCGCCAACTTCAAATTATGAGTGGGGTAGTTGCGCTCATGTGCCTTAAGCCATCTAGAAACATAATCTATAACACAACTCTTTTGTATTAATACACAACCCAAACCAACACTAGAAGCATCACAAAATATGGTGAATCCATTACCCCCAATTAAAAGAGCTAAAATAGGAGATGAAGTAAGGAAATCCTTAAGCTTTCCAAAGCTTAACTCATACTCTGCAGAACATTGGAAAGGAACCTCCTTCTGAGTTAACCTGGTCATAGGTTCTAAAATAGTAACAAAACCCTCCATAAATCAACTAAAATAATTGGCCAAGCCAATGAAGCTATGAACCTCCAGCGGAGGTGTAGTTCTAGCCCAATCACGAAGAGCCTCAATCTTGGTTGAGTCCACTACAATACCATCTTTAGATACCACATGTCCTAGGAATGTCACCGACTTAAGCAAAAACTAACACTTAGAGAACTTGGAAAAAAGCACATGATCTCTTAAGTTTGGAGAACGATTCTAAAATATTATGGATGCTCCTCTCTACTCCTTGAATACACAAGTATGTTGTCGATGAACAGAATCATGAAGGAATCCAAATAAGGCCTAAATACTCGGTTCATGAAATCCATGAACGTGGCCAGGGCATTAGTCAACTCAAATAGCATCACTATGAACTCATAATAACCATAATGGTTGTGCCCTATCGCGACCTGCTTCCTGGCGATCGAATGATATCTCATCTTCCATATGAATTATGACCGCAACATTTCTTTGCAATCGTAGTCCAATGTGCCATTATCCTGGTGCACTAGAAACCTGGTGAACTACATTTTACATATCTAAAAAAGGGTTCGACTGAGTGCTAGAGATTTCTTAGGAACATTGTATATGCAAACGAACTATATAATCATACCAAATTTGACATTCTGGACGCGATGTAACCCTCAGATTTTCCATCCGAGGTTGTTTAGACCAAATATGGGTCCAACATTCATATTTCATTCTCTTAAATT
The DNA here is from genome assembly GCA_030864225.1 of Capsicum baccatum var. pendulum. Classification (NCBI taxonomy): domain Eukaryota; kingdom Viridiplantae; phylum Streptophyta; class Magnoliopsida; order Solanales; family Solanaceae; genus Capsicum; species Capsicum baccatum. Next base: position 169,977,697 of record CM061560.1, read on the forward strand.
TTTGACCAATAGGTCAAAATAAGCTTGGGTGTCTCAATTCTCTATCCAAAGGACTACCATGCCTAAAATCGATATTCCAAAGCTGCTGGCGCAGTTAGAATTTTCATATGAGATTATTTTACGAAAGATTTTTTCTTGAAGGCCATTTGGAAACTACGAAGACTTTAAATAGGAATTTGCTCTAAAAACCAAAGAAACTATCTAGTAACTAAACTGCCAATCCCAGCAAGTCATAAATGACTTGGGGAAGCTCTATGAAAGCTCTAATGGTGAAAATAAGCGGAAATACAAAGAGTGACCTATAGGGTCATTACAAAGATAAAATGTCAAAAATGAATAGAAGAGAACTGACAGGCACTAGAGTTGATTAACCATTACTACTAAATAACAAGGAAACACCAAAACACTGAGTCACACTTAGCATCTAGGGAACTAACTCCACACCGACACAAAAAGTGCACTATCAAGAATGATTACAAAACATCAACCACACAATAACATAATCAACTAAACCTACTTCAAAGTGATGATGAGAACTATCTAAAATATTGTTATGATATATATCGGTGGACACCTGCCAACAAGGAAAGCACAACTAGTCTAACAGATATATAACAATAATATGGAATAACACTTTACAAAATCCGTTACTGCTTGAATCAGAAAAAGATCAACAATATTGATCAATCACTAAACATAATGATATATGGTCCAATCAAATAAAAATGATGACATAGATGTAATAAGATGTAATGTATTGTACAATATACATTTGCTTCCTTGAATAACTTGTTAGGATCCATGAGGCATGCAAGTCAAAGTTAGTAAAATTCACACGAAGCATTTTCCTATCGGGCATGCTAGTTATTTTAAAATAATCATTTCAATTTAGGCACACAAGGCTATACTCAATCAAAAACATTAGCTACAAAAGTAAATATCATCAATCTAACGCAATGCAGGTACAATCATCATCACAAAAGTCTAGTAGGATCACTATTCTACCTTTCACACTGTAAACCAACTATCAATAATAAGAAAATAATCTAAACAATTTAAATATCCATTCTTAACCTTTTGACATAACACCGATACAACATAGTTCTCTTCATATCATCTATATGAGACCCCCATTTTTGTATTACTCCTTATACAAATAGCTAACACATAAACACTCTAAAAAAGAGTCAAACAAAGTCTCAACTGGCATTAAAGAAAGTCCAACTAGGCAAACCAAAGATTTACCCTTCTAAAGATCCTTTTAATGAGTCCGACCTGATAACACACATATTTTATATAAGAAAATAAACCCATAGACACCCATTTATCTAATCCTTAATTTTGAGTCCAAAAAGTCAACCCAAGAGAAAACTTGAGACCAAAAGTGTAAAAATGAAGTTTTATTACAAGATCATATAACCCATAACTTAAAAAGTTCACATACAAAATTTCATATAAAATAAAGTTAAAATCAACCTTTGAAACCTCAAAATACCATTTCTCAACTCTACCCCCGAATCTCAAAATTTCCCAATTGAAATATAAAGATTCAAAAATGAAATCATAAATAAATTATTGAAGAAAGTGTTAAAATAGCATAAGAATTATACCCATGGAATAATCATTGAAAAACGGTTTTGGAATCTCCCCAAATTGAGACCCTAAGCTTTGAAAATTAAGATATGGAAAATAAAATGGAAAAGTGAAAAATCTATTGTTAAGTTACAATGATATGACACATATAGAGACCTTGTCATAGGTGCTGAACCACAGATGAAAATAAACTCCATATTGCTAGACTCAACTTGTACCATGAAGCCCTATGGAGTAGACTAGTGTCGAATGCGAGAGCTTGCAGTCATAGGGAAATTTGCAGCTGCGAGTTCATCAGTGTAGTGTGGACCCCATAAGATCAATTGACCCCAAATTGACAAGGATTTATTGTAGAAATACTTATCCATGGATGTTTCTTCACTAATGAAGAACAAGCAACGCTAGTGTGGTTGCACAAACAAACCTACAACAGCCTAAATAATGGTCAAACTTATAATCAACCATGAACATTCACCCTAAAACCTATGTGTGCAATCTATATAAAAGCCAACTATGATACAAGACTAAAAATAATATTCTGAACTCATTTAAATCATCAAAACACCAAACAGAGATTGTTATTAAAGAATGTTGACCGAAGTCAACTCCAAACCTTTAAATTTTGAGTTTCTAATTAATATTTGAAATCTATCAGAATGCCTTGCGACACAAACTGAAAGCTTTATTTTTCTAAACATGACATTCCAAAGTTAATGAACTTTAAAAAGATTCTCATACGATCTTATAATCTCTAAACATTTAAAAAAATCAGCCATTTCAGCTCAAAAAATTACTAAATTGGAAAGCTCATGTAACACCTAACCATCCACATTGAGAAACATTCTATCCATAACCACATGAAAACCTTTGGTATGATATATTTTCAACACTGAGACATAAAAAAGAGATACACAACTAAAAGATCAAGAGGTAAAGCCAAGTTTTAAGCTACCTCCTTAACATATTGTAGAATCTCAAAAAGATTAATAAACCTCAGACTAGGCTTGCCTTTCTTCCAAAACTTGATCACACTGTCCTGGGTGATTTATTCAATAGAAATCACTCACAAGACATAAAATCCAAGTCATAAACTCTTTGCTATGAATAACTCTTTTTCTTACTCTATGTTGTTAAGAGTTGGCTCTATATCAGCTTCACACTTTCCATAGAATCCCTCAACAAGTTTGTACCCCATTGCTTAACCTCTAAAGAATAAAACCAACCAATCAGAGACCTATAGTTCCTCCTATTAAACTCCTTATCTAAATATGGGAACGGTAACTATTATTGTAAGAAAACTTCGCTAAAGGTAAGAACCAATCCCACTAACCACCAAAGTCAATTATACAAGCTTTAAGTATATCCTCCAAAACATAAATTTTCTACTCTAACAAACTATCTATCCGAGGATAAAAAGCTACACTCATGTTTAACTGAGTATCCAACTCTCGCCTTTTCAGATCTCTAGAAATACAATATAAATTGAGAAGCTCAATGCAAAACAATGGAATAGACATACTATTAAATCTAACTATCTTTTGAATATATGTCTAAGCCATCCTCTATGTATTGTAGTTAGTTTCAGAAGTGCTAAATGAGCTGGTTTTGTCAAACTATCCACTATCACTAAATTAGAATCAAACTTTACTAAATCAACTATAAAATCTATAGTAATATGCTTCCACTTCCACTCGAGTATAGGCTTTCTTTGAGTCATGCCACTTGGCCTTTGGTACTTACTCTACACTTACTGGTAAATCACTTAGCCACAAACTCCACAATAATACGATACCACTAATAATGCTGCTTCCAACAATTATATATCTTTGATACTCTCAGATGAACTACATACCTTGAACTATCAACCTTCTTTATGATTAATCTAGTCAATTCCCTAACCCAACAAACACAAATCTGACCCTTGATTCTTAAAACATCCTCTAGATCAAGAATTACTTTCTTAGCTTCGCCATTCAAGACCTTATCCCGAATGATGTAATATTCCCATCCTCAAACTATCTATCCTTAATCTACTTAATTAATAAAGGCCGTGTCTCCACATAATGGACAAATCTACCAGGCTTACTAATATCAAGTCTTATAAAATAATTGGCCAAACTCTAAACATCCACAACTAAAGGTTTCTCCACCACCAAAGCATCTTTCATAATATTGGCCTTACTTAGTTGGAAATAATAGTCAAGTCATAGCCCTTCAACAACCCCAATTGTCTACAATGTCTTAAATTTAGATTCTTCTAGTAGTGCCTCCGACTCTAAATCATTGGTAGGGAAGTTTTTCTCATGAGTCTTCAACTGGCTTGAAGAATAGGCTATAATATTTTCCCTCTACATTAATATAAGACCAAGACCAACTCCTAGAGTATCATAATATCCAGTAAAACCTTCACCTTCTATAAGTAAGGTAAAAATAATTGTTGAAGTCAATAAAGCCTTGAGATTTTGATTCATGATCATTAGACCTTCGCAAAGCAATATTTATTTGAGTCAATATAGTTAAAAGATCTGTATTAGTAGAGAAAATCTCTATTAACCATATGTAGTAACAAAACAATCCAATAAAGCTTTGAATTTCAATTGGTGAAATTGGCTTAGATGAATCTTGAACTACCTAAACCTTAAACGGATCAACTGTGCTACCTTCCCTAGACACTTAATATTCTTAGAATGCCATTGAAATAAGCAAAACTCACTCTTCAATGAGTTAACATACAACTTTTCATCCTTTTATCTCTAAAGAACAATCCTCAAATATTGCATATGCTCCTCCCCACTCTTGGAATACACTACAATATCACCAATGAACACAATAATGAATGAATCAAGATAAGGCTAAACCACTCTATTTATCAACTTCATGAATGTCGCTGGGGAATTAGTCAAACCTAAAGACAACCAAATATTTATATAACCAGGCAAAGTAATAAAAGTAATCTTATGGTTATTCAAAGACATAATCATCTACTAATGGTACCTTGACCTCAAGTAAATCTTTGAATACACTAAAGCCCGCAGAAGTGACATGGAAAAAGATACTTATTTGTGATATTCACCTTGTTTAACCATTGATAATTAATACATCTACATTAACCTATCCTTATTCGTCACAAACAATACTAAAGAACCCTAAGGAAAAATTCTAGATTTAATGAAACTTTTACTCAAAAACTCTTGCAACTTGCCTACAACTCCATAAGAGCCATCCTATAGGAAGGGATGGAAATGGGCTTAATGACCAACTCTAAATCAATATCAAAATCAACGTCTCTATTTTATGGAACTATAAGTTCACTTAAAAACACATCCGAAAACTCTCTAACCACCCTCGGTGACTCTAAAACAAGAATATCAATGCTAATATCTAAACCAGTAACCAAATAACAAAGGCACATATTCTCAACCAATATTTTGCCCAAAGAAAAAAAATCACCCTCTTAGGGTATGAACTTTATTTGCCCTTCTACTCCAACATTAGTACATCTAGAATAACTAGAGTGGGTGTCTTGGCATGACAATCCAAGATAGCATGATACAACGAAAGCCAACTCATGCCTTAAATCGTATAAATATCCACTATATCCAAAATAGTCAAGTATACCCAAGTTTCATACCTCAAAAGGGTTACAACATAGGCCTAGTGCACCTCATCCACTACTAAAGAATCACCTACTGGGTAGCAATATAAATAGGCATAACAAAAAACTCACACCTTATATCAAGACTTAATACAAAATATGTATACTTAGAGGACAAAGTTAAACCAAGATCAAATAATACTAAAATAGGTTCTAGACATACTAGGATGATAACCATGATAACTGAATCAGAGGAATCTTCCACAATTAGACATGGAAAAGAATAACACTTGGCCATATCACCACTTATCTTAGTAACCTTTCTACCGTCTCTTCATCTAATTGGTGTCGTATCCCACCCTGTAGGAAGGGATGATAATAGGTTTAGTAAATAGCTTAAATAAATACCAAAATTGATATTTGTATTTGGTGGAATACCTAAAAGGTCATTAGGAAAAACATTGTGAAACTCTCTCACTATTTTTACTGACTTTAAAAAAGTCATGGTGTTGTTAATATCTAAAGTATAAGCCAAATAAGAAAGATAACTCATCTCAAGCAATCGATATAACTTAAGGAATGAAATCACTCTCTTAGGATATCCAACCTATTTGTCCTTTCACTCCAACGTCGATACACCTGGAATAACTAGCATGGCTGTTTGGCATATAATACAAGATAGAATGATAAGAAGAAATATAATCTATGCCTTAAAATCAGATTAGTACACTATATTCAAAATAATCAAGTCCACCTAAGTATCATACCCTAAAATGTTCACCCCATTGGATTAGTACATCTCATCTACCTCTAAAAAATCACCTATTGGTATAGCAATATGAATATAAAAACAATAAGAACTCATATTACATATAAAAACTCAATCCAAAATATACACACACATAGGAGAAAGTTTAACCAAGGTTAAATAATATTGAATCGAGTCCTTAGGATACTTGGACAATAATTGTAAAAATTGCATTAGAGGAATCTGCCTCAATTCTACCTAGAAAAGCATAATGCTGGACCTTGTCACCAACTATATTACTAACCGTTCTGTCATCTTTCAGTGGTATACCCATATATGCTTGAGATCCACCACGGCCCCTGGATAAAGGTATAACTATCATAACTAGATCCTGAGTACCTCATTGTCTACCTCCACCTCTAAATTTGGGACATCTCTTGAGATACTCTAGGCTATCATACTCATAACAAAATCTAGGAGCTATCATATAGTGAACATACCTTGAGTAAATAGAATAACCACTACCTCTAAAATGAACCATAAGAAATCAATCATAGATTAAAGGATTCGTATCTTGAGAACTTACCCTCAGACACCTAAATAGCTGCAAGAACTAGCCTACTATTCTAAGGATGAAAGCCTCTCCTTAATGAACCTCATCCTCAAGAGAGGTTCAACTAAAATGACCAAAAGTGTAGGACCTTTTGTTGTTTAAATATCCAAACTACTAATGGTGCATTAGCTTGAAATCCTTCACAACCTCAAATACTTTGTGAAAGAAATCCTCAGACTGAACTATAAAAAAAACTAGGTCTCATTTCTTGAAGGTTAGAACCCTAAAATATTTGTGAATCCTCTTTGTCACACTTAGCAAAATCACCAAGACATAAAGAGACACTTCATAGAATTATGTATCATACAAAGCCACCAAAATTCCAACCCAAGTCAAGTGATATAACTGATGTCATTTCTCCTTCCTCAAACTATAAAGATAAATTAATTATTAATATTATATGCAAATAATGCCCAAGTTATAAGAGGGTCACTAGTTCTTGTCAGGGCTTTGAACTTAAAGAGTCATGTAGTCAACCCCGTGGGACTCTACCAACCCCATGATAAAGTTTTTTGGGGCAACTTGCTAGAAAATAATATGAATACTTACTCTGTCCATCCTTAAACTATGGTTGCTCCATCATTCATAAAATTTTTAAGCCATTTCATCTCCTCATCTAACATCATCGACCTATATGGATATATCCATACCCATAACTACTATACCCAATAATGTCATACCATCAAACTAGTTACTACACTTACAGGTCAGCCTACTAGGTCATGGAAAATTAGCATAGGCTATTGGTCTTAGGTTTGAGCCCCAACCTAAGTTTGAAAACCCTGGAGTACTAGTTAATTTACCACCTAGGTCCATTCCCTCTAACAAACCCAAAACATAAACTAGGGCATTTTAGAGTCTTAGAGAAGCTATAAACCTTAGTGAGGCCTGAACAAGGAGCACCTTCTTAGCTAAAATCTAATTAGACCCAACCTTAGAATTATTCTCAAAAGGCTCTACTATAGCTAAATTCTCAACATCCACCAATGATCTATCTCCCTATCGACCTCCATCTTGTCTTCTACTATATTCTCTGCAAAGTCCACATATCGTGAAATAGAAAGTAAACATGGATAATGAAATGGGCTTATGATATCTATCTATAGTATAATATTATTCTCCATTATTGTGATAGTGAAACAAAAATCTTAGTAAGGGATGAAATCAATCCATCCTCATATGAAAAAAAGATTTTCCGTAAAGTCCTTTGGTGTCTAAAATATATATAAAAAATGTCTCTACACTAATCCATAAGACTATACTAGAGTCAGCTTATACTAGTATGAGCAATAAACAAAGTACTCTGATAACAACATGTCATGACCCAAATATGCGTCATGATCCAACATACCTAACTATTTTGGTAGGTAAGTAAAACCCACACATATAAAATCTATATCATATAAATAAGTAGAAGTGGTAAAACACAAGAAAATATCAATACTAAATAGTTGATGCAATGTGTTTTTATGATACCTTGATAATTAAAATATGGCGGTTTTGTATATCTTAAGCACTTTTGTTAGATTTGATGTGGGTTTATATAAGAAAATTGGCCTCATAAATGAAAATGAAAAAAGAATTGAAGTTGTGTTATGTACTGACTTATGGATCCGTGGTATAACTCACAGAGTCAAGCATGAGACGTACCAAGGTCCATATTGATGACTAGAGTTGAGATCCCAAAAAAGTGAAATCAAATTCCAATAGAAGACTATACCTATGAAGTCATAGGTATTAACCACGAGTCTGTTTGAATCATCCTAATAGATTATGAGAAGAAAGAACACAAGGGTTAAAGTTTTGAATTAGTGGCCTTGGATGGTAACTCAGGTCATCAAGTTAAGATACGAGACATACTTACATATCTTGAGAATCATGGGAAGCAAGATTTGTTTAACTTGGGCTTAGTATGCATGAAGCATAGTAGTACTCGTATGACAAAGACAAAAATTGCATATTGGAGACATAATCTAGATGAAGAACATTAAAGGGCGAGCCATGACTAGAATTGAGTCATGATTGTTGTATGACTCATAGGTACTATCAGGCCTATAACCCTATTATGCTTAAGATAATTTTTGTTTTATCTATATATACCTTTCCTAGGTTTTCTTTTAGATGTTACACATTCTATATCCTAAGATGCAACATATACTATTATGATTGACATTGCTTTTATGTTTTTTTTTAGATTAGTCATATATTGATTCTTAAGCATTAAGTTATATTTGATATGGGAACTATGATTAATTAATGAAGTAGGCTAATCTACTTAGTAATTCTTGATTGATGTTCATACATGGATTATTCTTCACTTCATATTGATTGTAATTTAACAATTGAAAATATTAGAACCTACCTTAGTTCGTACTTATTGGATCAATGTGATAACACATGGGGAAAAGGATCAACAGTAAAGATTTAAGGCTATCAACCACCATTTAATACCTTGAGTTTTTCTAGGGATAGCTAATTCAAGATCATTGGAATGTTTTAGTAAATAAAAAGACTTATGGATTGAGTAGGTGACGGGGTGATATCATTTATATTAGGGACTAACCATTTAGGTAAACATAAGTTATTGATTTTTCATGCTAAGCACTGAGATAAAACACTAGTACGCTATGCTTATGTAGTTGTTAAATCTCAAGGAATACAATCATAGTCCATTTTTACTAATTGCTTTTATATATGCTGATAACCGTTTACATGTTACTATAAATTATAAACTATATGCATATTATTTTAAACCTCTCATTCAGAATAGTTAAAATAATTGCATTGACCTAGCTTCTAGCTGTATTCCTTATGGGATTGACCTAAACCCATGTTAGATTCTATATTTAATCAATGGTTGTGTTATATTTCATTAGAATGTGTTATTTGGGAGACATCAAATCTTGGCATTATTGCTAGGGAATATGGTTTAGGATTATCTCAATTATTTTTATTTGATAATTAGTCCTTATTTCCAAATTGATTTTTTATATTGTTTTTGTTCTATTCTTAAGGTACAACCTTGTGTATGCGTAATAATCAGAGTCAAGACAATTCCTTAATTCTAATCGATCATGAACTTGAAAGAAATTTATGGAGAATGAGTGCACTCGATAACCACAAAACTCTGATGAAAGCCATAACCTAGATGTTGGCTGATAAATAATGTTTGTCTCATTAAGCTCAATAACAAGAGAAAGCTCAGCTCACTAAAAAGGCAACACCAACCTATAACTAATGAACCAACTAGATAGCATTAGGCAATCAATTTGGCTACACTTAAGGAATATGCTAGGGTTTGTGAAGCTGAATCCAATGCTGCTAGACATAAGAAATATTGGCCATTATCAGCATATATATTGATATACCACTTAGTTTGATAAGAAAGATGACGTTGAGCTAGATGATGTAAGTGTAATATGTTCAATAGTTTCTCCCCCACTAAGCGTTAATTATAAGTTGGGTATCATTAGTACAATGATATAATTGATGAACACAAAGGGAGATTATTTGGTGGAAACTATATTAATGATGAAAATTTGAACTTGATGAACTTTGTAGGGATTTTTAAGGCATATAAGATACCTCGTGTGATCCAAGTCGCTATTAAATTATAATTATTTCCATTATCATTGATAGATGGAGTAAATTTTTGGTTGGTATAATTTTATAATTACTTGATCTCTAGCTGGAGTGAGTTTAAGAGGACTTTTAGAGAGGTCTTTTATCTTAGGTGGATTTATGCACCTAAGTCTCATAATCCCTATATATTTAGACTAGTTTGAGGAGTTCTAGTGTATGTAATGAGTTTATATTCATAAAATTGAGCAAATAAGTGTTAAAGTACATGTTTATAATGTGTTAGATGTTTTCAAGATGAGTTTATAATGAAAATGATCACTTAGAGTTTTGATGAGAAAACTAGTGTTACTAGCTTGAGCTGTGTGTTGGTCTAGTTGATCCTGTTGATTTCTATATGTTAAGCACTATTTTATGGTGTTTAATAATATAGGAAGCCTTGTAGTATTTTAAACTCAATGATGGTATATTAAGAAGCTGAATTTGAGGTGTAAAGACAACCACAAAGTAAGGAACTTAAAGCCAAATAGAGGAGCTTACATGGATGAAATTTGGAATTTCTGAGCACAAGGGAATGCCACACCCTCTAGCCTCTAAGATAAGGGCGTGACATGTCATTGGACATAAAAAATGTCAAATTTCAGAAATCATCCGTGATAAAGGTGTTCCATGCCCCTATTGTATCAATACAAGAGCGTGGCATACCCATGGTTTCAAAACGGGCCTTTGGTTCCAACTATAAATAGTACACTCCCACTTTATTTTACCAACCTTGAACTTTTTTTGGGGATTGAAATAAACTTGAGGAGGCTTCTTTTAGGGGTTTGAATCTTTCCTTTATTTTACTTTTGGTTGTTTTACATGAATTTTTTTCTTGTGATTCATTGTAAATCCATGAGTGGCTAAACACCTTTATTTAGAGTTGAGGCCAAGAACATGATTGCTTATGCTTTTTAATTGAGTTTGTTTAGTTTTATTATCGTTGTTTTGTTGTTCATATATCCTTATTATTACTATTCTATGGATTTTCGACCCTTAGGATAAACTTATATTTCTATAATAAGCTCAGAAGGAGGGACAACAGATTAGATCATGGGATAAATGGAGTGGGATCTTATTCATTCAAGGGATTGAAGTTAAGATTTGCATTTTGGATAGGAATATACCTAATTCTATCTATTTTGTTCATATATGGTATGAGTATAAATACATTTCACTTTGTTCTTGCATCCCATCTCAATGATGTATTATGGGGCTAAGCTAGATAGATGCTTAGAGGCTTGAAAGACCATAGTCATGCTATCAACCTCGTAAATCAAAAACCAAGATTATTAACAAAAATAATGAGATTGTATGACCATATAGGATTGTTCGTATTTCCATAACCCTGGATTCCTCCCCATTCTTGTCACTAACACACATTATTAACTTGTTTACGGCTACTTTAAGTTCTTAAATCTCAAACATTATTGGGTACTCTTACTCTTATACTTGTGTTAATATTGGTATTAATACTAAAATTGGATTTTTATTAAGTACGAGTTCCTGGGGGATCGATACTTGGATTTGAAAGGCCATTTTACTACTTGAAAGGCCACGCACACTTGCGTGTGTGCTAGGACATAATAAGTTTTTGGCCTCATTGCTAGGGACTTGAAAATTGCCAACTGTCTTAGTTTTTATTTTGTTATTTTGTTTTATAAGTGCTACAACTTGATCATAGCTTTTGAATTTGTAGGCATAGGTTTAAAACTTGGAAAGAAAAAGGGATTTAGTTTACCCATATTGTGAATCTGAGTGACCATTACATTAGTTGATGAGAGTAGCAGTACTACTCTATCAAATAGCTCAAATTCATTAGGAAGAAGTTATTCCTACCCCGATGGCTGAGGATCAACTAGCTCGCATGATACAAAATGGCATTGTTGAAGGTCAACTTGCTCTCATGATACAAAATGGCATTCTCACTCACAATCAATATTACCTCGGCCATCCCTAGACTAAAACTTAGACGTAGATTATAGATTAATTAGAACATAGTGCAGTTATTGAATAGTAGTGGGGGATTGACAGGCCTATCATAGGAGGATCCATAAGTCCATTTGTAGAATTTCTTAGAGATTAGTGACATCTTTGTTCCCACTAGAGTCTATACTAAATACGTGTGGCTCACTCTCTTTCCCTTCTCACTTTGGTTGAAGGAAAAACCTTTAATTTTTATCACTACATTAGATGATCGAGAAAAGATGTTCCTCAGAAATAACAAACGACCTCAACCTGTTGATCCTTTAGGTGAGATGATATACCATGCTGAATTTCGTCCAACTTTCCGAGCGCTAGCCCAAGCGGTCACCGCCAATGCTCAAGCCAACACCTAGGCTACTATTCCATCTTCATAAGGGAATAATTCTACTGCTGCCTGGGTTTATGACTTTATGCGAATGAATCCACCTGAGTTTTATGGGCTAAAAGTAGGTGAGGACCCATAAATATATTTAGATGAAGTGAGAAAGATCACTCAAATTATGCACCTGACTGAGAAGGAGAGTGTTGAATTGGCTTTCTATCAAATGAAAAATGTTACTTATGATTGAGTGGAGATGTGGAGGAAGAGTAGAGGGGAGAATGATGCTCTTGTGTCTTGGTAATTATTCCAAGATGCCTTCTTAGGCAGATTATTTCCCCCGAAGCTGAGGGAAGCAAAATTAGAAGAATTTATGAACTTGAGACAGGGCGACATAACAGTTAAGGAGTATTGCCATAAGTTTAACCAGTTATCTAAGTATGCTCCCGGTATGATGGTTGATTCTAGAACTAGTATGAGTAATTTCTTGGCCGTTGTTCTGGTTCTATCATGAAAGAGTGTAGATCCGCTATGCTTAATAGTGACATGGACCTTTCAAGACTAATGATCTATGCTCAGTAGATTGAAAAGGACAAAGTGAAGGAGAGAGAGTGTGTGAGAAGGAATAAGAGAGTTAGATCTGAGCAGCTGGGGTATAGTTAGGCTAGATTTTTTGAAGGGACCCGCCCTCAGTTCTAGAGCCGTTCTCTTGTGCTAGTGCCTTCATCAACCAGTACTCCTATATTTAGAATTAGGCCGGAGCAGGGTAATAGGCCTACTATGTCTAGGTCCCAGGATAGTGTGAGTAACAGACCTCGTCCTCCCCCATGACCAAAGTGTGGTAGAGACCATCTCAGTAAGTGCTTAATCGGTCAGAGGGGTTTCTTTATTGGGCCATAAGTTTAGAGATTTCGCATATGCTAGATAGGGGAGTCACGATGTTCGTCCCCAGAATCAAACTATTAGTGCTCCAGCCCCTGTAGTTTGTTCTACTCTTCTTTAGGGTACCTCATCAAGTACTGCAGGTGGTCAGCGCCAGAATTGCTTTTATGCTATACCTCCCTGCTAGGAGAAGGAGGATTCACTAGATGTTGTTACTGGTACGCTCCATGTATTTCATTTTGATGTATATGTGTTAATGGACCCTGGGTCAAGTATTTCTTATGTGACTCCGTTGTTGGTTGTGAATTTTGAAATTAGTGTTGAAAAGATTTTTGAGCCTTTTCTTGTCTCTACACCAGTGGGTGAATTTGTTGTTGCTAAGCAAATATATAAGGAGTGTCCTATCACTGTTCTTAATAGAGTCATGTTTGCAAATTTGATTGAGCTAGACATGATTGATTTTGATATTATTTTGGGTATAGAATGGCTACACTCTTGTTATACGTCTATAGAATATCGTACTCGGGTAGTCAAGTTTCAGTTTCCCAATGAGCCAGTCTTTGAGTGGTTCAAAAATTCTGTATCTCCTAGAAGTCATTTCATATCCTATCTTAAGGCTAGGAAGTTGATTTCCAAAGGTTGTATCTATCATTTGGTTCAATTTAAAGATACTAAGTCTGAGATTCCAACTATTCAATCACTTAGTGTTGTTAATGAGTTTTCTGATGTTTTCCTGGAAGATCTCCCAGGTGTACCTCCCGATAGAGAGAGAGAATTCAGAATTGATCTTCTCCCTGATACACAGCCAATTTTTATTCCTCCATATCGTATGGCCCCCACAGAACTTAGGGAGTTGAAATAACAACTCAAATATCTTCTTGATAATGGTTTTATAAGGCCCAGTGTGTCTCCCTGGGGTGCACCAATTTTATTCATGCGAAATAAAGATGGTTCATTGCGCATGTGCATAGACTATCATCAGCTTAACAAGGTCACGGTCAAGAACAAGTACCCTTTTCCTAGAATTGATGACTTGTTTGATCAGCTACAAGGTGCTAGTTATTTTCTCAAAAATAGATTTGACATTCAATTATCATCAACTTAAAGTCAGAGAGTGTGATATTTCAAAGACAGCTTTCCGCACTCGTTATGGTCATTTTGAATTCTTGGTCATGTTCTTCGAATTAACTAATGCCTCAGCAATTTTATGGACCTCATGAATCGGGTATTTAGACCATACCTGGATATGTTCATTACTGTGTTCATAGATGCTATTCTTGTATACTGTCAAAGTGAAAACGACCATGCAGATCATCTCTGAGTTGTCTTGCAAACCCTTAGAGACCAATAGTTGTTTGCCAAATTTAGCAAGTGTGAATTTTGGCTTTGATCAGTTGCTTTTTTGGGTTATGTTGTCTATTTTAAAGGTATTCGAGTTAATCCTCAAAAGGTAGAAGCTGTGAAAAATTGGCCTAGACCTATTTTCCCATCTGATAGATAGTAGGAGTATCCTGGGTCTACCTGGCTACTACCATCATTTCGTCAAATGTTTTTCTTCCATTGCTGCTCCTTTGACCCAGTTAACCCAAAAGAAGGTTAAATTCCAGTGGTCAGTTTCTTGCGAGAAGAGTTTTTAGGAGTTGAAGACTCGACTCACTTCAGCCCTTGTGATGACCCTGCCTAATGGTGAAGATAATTGTATGGTGTATTATGATGCTTTCATAGTTGGTTTGGGTTGTGTGTTGATGCAGAAGGGTAAGGTTATAGCTTATGCCTCCCGATAGTTCAAACCTTATGAGAAGAATTATCTAACCCATGACCTCGAGTTAGCTGCAGTGGTTTTTGCTTTGAAAATTTGGAGATGCTACCTATACGACGTTCTCGTTGATGTCTTTGTGGATCACAAAATTTTGCAGTATGTGGTTACTTAGAGAAAATTAAATCTTCAGTAGTGGCGATAGTTAGAATTGCTTAAGAACTACGATATGAGTGTGTTATATCACCTGGGCAAGGCCAATGTAGTGGCAGATGCTCTTAGCAGGTCGTCCATGGGTAGTGTAGGACATGTCGAGAAAGATAAGAAGGAGTTAGCCCACAAAGTGCATTATTTAGCTAGGTTAGGTGTTAGATTACTTGACTTAGCTGAGGGTAATGCTTGGGTCCAAAGTAGTTATGAATCTTCCCTAGTTTCTGAAGTAAAATAAAAGTAGGATACAGATTCTCGTTTGGTCGAACTGAAAGAATCAGTTAAATACCAAAAGGTGGAGGTTTTCTCCCAAGGGGGAGATAGTTCATTGAGATTTCAGAATAGGTTGCGTGTGCCTGATATTGATGATCTGAGGGAGAGGATTATGGCTGAGGCACATGGCGTGCGGTATTCTATTCATCTCGGTGCTACCAAGATATACCGCTATTTGTAGGAGATTTATTGGTGGAATAGTATGAAGAAGGATATAGCAAAGTTCATAGAGAAGTGTGCAACTTGCCAGTAGGTGAAGATAGAACACCAGAGACCCGATGGAATGATGTAAGAATTAAGTATCCCTACTTGGAAGTGGGAGGAAGTGAATATGGATTTTGTGACTGGTTTACCTCCTTCTCACTGTCATTATGATTTGATTTGGGTTGTTGTAGACAGGTTGACTAAGTCCGCACATTTCATACCAGTGCATACATCTTTCACCGTAGAGTACTATGCTAAGATGTATATTCGAGAGTTAGTCAGGTTGCATGGAGTTCCGTTGTCTATCATCTCCGATAGAGGTACTCAGTTTATTTCTCATTTTTGGAGAGCCTTCCAGAAGGGTCTTGTCACCCAAGTTCATCTTAGCTTCGCTTTTCATCCACAGATAGATGGTCAGGCTGAGAGGACTATCCAGACTTTGGAGGATATGTTGAGGGATTGTGTTCTTGATTTCAAAGGAATTTGGTATTAACACTTGCCATTGATTGAATTTGCTTACAATAATAGTTTTCATGCTAGTATTGGAATGGCTCTATTTGAAGCCTTCTATGAGAGAAGATGTAGATCGCCCATAGGCTGGTTCAAAGTGGGTGAAGCTACTGTGCTTAGAGCTGATGCTATATTTGAATCTATGGAGAAAGTTAAGTTAATTTGGGAGAGGTTGAAGACACCCCAGGGCCGTCAGAAGTCGTATGCAGATATGAGAAGAAGAGCTCTTGAGTTTGAAGTCGATGATTTGGTGTATTTGAAAATCTCACCCATGAAAGTGGTGAAAAGATTTGGAAAGAAAGGGAAGCTGAGTCCCAGATATGTTGGCCCTTATAGAGTTTTTGATCGTGTTGGGAAAACAATTTATGAGGTTGAGTTGCCTGCAGAATTGTCAGTTGTCCATCCTGTGTTTCATGTTTCTATGCTCAAGAAGCACATTTGAGACTCTGTTGTTGTTGATCCATCGGAAGGTTGTGATGTTTAGGATAGCCTTTCGTATGATGAAATCCCGGTTGAAATCCTAGACAATCAAGTTCGTCGATTAAGAAATAAGAAAGTTCCCTTGGTTAAAGTTCTATGGTAAAATCAATCAGTCGAGAGTGCTACGTGGGAAGAAGAAGCAGATATGCGAGTCAAGTACCCTCATCTTTTCCCCGTGAGTTCAAATCAAGACGAAGGTACTATTCTCTTAATTCAGTTTCCTCCTAATCTAATGCATTCAACTATATGGTTATTCCTTCTATGATTCGTGCATTTGGTAAAGTACTCAACAATATTAGAGTAAAGTAAACCCTTATATGTGAGTAGTTTCAGCTGTGCATCCTCATTTTCTATTATTCTTGGCCTATCTAGCAACATTCTAGGACGAATGTTTCCAAGGGGGAGATATTGTAATACCCCAATCATTTCTTAAGCCTAAATCTATCTTTTCGAATTGATATGTATGACTTCTAAAGTGATTGATGGTAAGCATGTTGTACTTCTTTAATTTCCACTTTTTTTCATGTAGAGCATTGAACAAGCTTTCCATTGATACTAATTTCATAGAAATTCGACATCGGATGAGTAATTTATGGCCGTTTTACTGAATGCTATCGGACCGCCCAGGTTTGACGGTCGACCTGGTGGACCGTCCGGTCCTTGGTGGACCGTCAAGTGTCCCTTCAAGCCAAGGCTGTAGCTCCCTTTTTAGGATGTCATGTGACAGTCAAAGTGGTGGACTGTCACAAAGTTGATGGACCGTCAAGATGTCCGTCAGACCGAGGCAGAATGTCCCATTCCTGTGCCCCGAGTGACGGACGATATGGTGGACCGTCAGTCCCTCTGACGGACCATCACTTTGATTTTCACTCCGAGGCAGAATGTTCCAGTTTTTACACTCGTGTGATGGACGACCTGGTGGACCATCAGCTAATCTGACAGACCGTCAGATCGACCGTCACAGACCCCGATCAACAAATTTCAGCATTTTTCAAAATGGCATCTTGGTCATTTTCGCTCCTTGTGGCCTTATATATATATCTATGTAGATAAGAAAAGATCATTTTCTCTCCATTTCTCTCTATTTTTCTTTCAAGAATTCTCTATAAACCTAGGGTTTCTTCCAAACCCAAAAATCAAATCATCTCCATGAAATTCAAGAAATCTCCCATAAATTTCTTTAAGTTGTTCAAGAACTAAGCTCCTCAAGTCAAAGGCAGCAAGGTCTTGGTATAAAAGTGTGATAAAGAAGTTCCAAGCAAGTTTCTATATCTTCAAAATCAAAATCTAAGGTATGAGGGGTTTGAACAAGAACACTTCTTTCGTTCTTGTGCCTAAAGATTTACTTCTATTATTGATTTACATGATTTTGCAAGTGGGTTTACACCCAAATTTCTTTATGTATTATTTATGAGACTTGAGTTGAATAAGCTTGATATTTATAGTTATTTCCCCATCATGCTTCTTAAATTGAGTATTTAGTCCATGAGTTGTATATTGTCATATGTATTGATGATTTCTAAGTGATTTATGATAAGTGTCAAGATTTGTGTTTTTCTATGAGAGATTTGACTATTGAATACATATCGATACTTGAGATTGAAAGTCAAGAATGAGTCCGATGATGTTTCCTTGAAGCTTTGGTAGTTGAAATAATTTAATAAGCAAGGATACTTGATGTTGAGAAAGATTGTTTGATTTTGAGTCGAGTTAGGAATCCACTGTCGTATATGATTTACCGATAAGATATACAGTTGTCTTGGTCATCATGATAGACCCATGAGTAGATATTGATTAAGGTGGATTTCCTAACGCTTTCTGAACTAAGTCTGGGAGGAGTATTTAGCACCGAGCAGAAAATATGGTATTTCTCCGAAACTACATGCCACCATAGGATTGATATTGATAATTGTGGGCCAGAGGCTGAGGATGGGATTGTGATAATGTGATTGAGGTTGTACTCCCTGGCAAGACTACAATACCCCCGCCAATGTGGAGTTCTCTCCTTAGGAGGGCCAAAACGTTGGACTTTATGCGGCAGAGTAGTAATGTCGGTTATAAGAAACTCCCACGTCCATAATGATATAAGTGCCTTGAGTTATCGAGTCACTCTATGTCATGATTTAAAGAGTTTGAGTTGATTTAAATGATTTATGAGATTTATGAAACACGTGTTATTACTGATGATTTATGGAAATAATGTTTCAGATAATTCAAGCGAAGATAGTTATTATTGTCAGCATGCATGATTTCATATACATTTATGATATTACTTAAAATGATGCATCCACCCCCACATACTCAGTACATTCCCAACTATGAACCCTATACTCTTTTGTATTCTATATTTCCTCGTGATATAGTTTCAGGTGCTCAGTCTCAGCAGCGACAGTGATCTTTGAGTACCTTTCTCTACACTTCTGCAGTTAGTAAGTCCTCATGATTTGATGGCCTGTGTCTCCAACTTTGTCTTGTTAATAGATGGTTATTTACTTTCAGTTTAGTACGAGTTAGTTGGGGATCTGTCCCAATGGATCCTCAGTCCTATGTAGTAGAGGCTTTGTTAGACTTGTGTACTAGCGTGTACAGAGATTTCAGTATTTTGTTTGTACGGGGCAGTATTATTTCATATTTTAGTATGTTCATAGCATGATTATTCTTCCTTATTATCGCTCGATTGTTGTCATGGTGAATTATTGTAGTAAAGACAGACTCAGAGGGTTAGCTTAAGGCTGTGTGTGGCCTTAAGCACCGTGTGACATCTCGAGATAGGTTCTTGGGGCGTTACAATAACCAAGGCCTTCACCATTATTTACACCTTGATTAGTCAAATTAGAAAGGATCTACGATGATGTAGTCCGTTTAAGAGATTTGTTAAGCTCTTCTCATAACCATACCAGGTCCCTTTCTTGTTCATCATTCTTATGAAGTGTAAGCATAAGGTGGTTTTGAGAATCCCTTAATTTCACTTCAAGATTAATCTGAAGCCTTAAATATTACTTCTTCCTTTTACCATCTAAATTATTTACAATTTTTTAGTTGACTTATACAACTCAGATTTTCAGATTTCAATTTAGAGACTATTTCTTCAATTTTAAATATCTAAAGGGTTCAAGCAATCTGTTCAAGCTCTTAATTCTCAAATTTCTCCTCTAAAGCATTTTTCTCAGTAGTTAGTTCACATATATAATCTATTAACATACTTGTAAGCCTTTTTATCTTCCTAGCAGAGTATTTATCTAGATTTTCCTTAATATCTAAAAAAGTTACTCATTTTATCCTTCATCTTTTGTGTTGTCGATGAAAGTAAACAAGGAGTCATAGATAACTGAACTATCTTCCACATCTATCATGGTCACATCTACAGACTTCTTATCTTTATCAGATTCACTGGAAGAACCTCCCCATACCGCCAGAGCTTTCTTTACTGCATAATCATATGTAACCTTCCTTCTTGATTTTTATTGGGACCTGGTCCCTGTTCTATCCCCTGTTACCTCCAGTCCTGAAATACTCTTGATAATCTAATTTTTGCTTTGGACTGTCCATAATGATAGGCCCAGGACTTCTGTATTTTTGACAAACCTCAACATTACTTCCCTTTTTACTGCTGCTTCCTCTTCCTTGGAATTGACCACTCTTCTTCATGGCTCTAATGATCCTATTTTCCAAATAGGCAACACTAGTGTCTTCTTTACTTGAATCATGTTTTGAAACCTTCAATGCCAAATATTTTTCTCTCTTTGCTTCCTTCCTCTTTAGCTCTTACTGCATCTTAAGCTTATGTATCTTTAGATTTCCAATAAGTTCATCCATAGTGAGGGTCTTCAACTTTCTTTCCTCAGTTATTGCGTCCAC
This sequence comes from Capsicum baccatum var. pendulum, assembly GCA_030864225.1. NCBI lineage: Eukaryota > Viridiplantae > Streptophyta > Magnoliopsida > Solanales > Solanaceae > Capsicum > Capsicum baccatum. Next base: position 169,998,342 of record CM061560.1, read on the forward strand.
TTTTCTTTCCCAAGACTTAGGAGGAACACCAAGAATCTTTCTCACTTTCTTGTACAATAGAATCACTTCTCCTAGGCAGTAAAGCTCATTTGTAATAGAAGTGAATCTTGTATGCATTTCTTGTATTGTTTCTCCTTCTTTTATGATGAAGGTTTCATATTGAGTAGTCAGCATATCTACTTTTGAATCCTTCATATCACCGGTACCTTCATGAGTAGTCCTCATGTAATCTCTAATCTCCTTCGCAATTTTATGGGCAAAAATCCTATTGTATTTATTAGGCCCTATACCACAAACTAACAGTTTCTTAGCCTTGTACTTTTTCTCAACTTTCTTTCTATCTTCGTCATTGAACTCTCTCCTAGTTTTGACAACCATTCTTCTAACTTCTCCTATATTGAATTCTCTAATAGGAACATGAGGACCATCAATAATTATGTCTATTAGCTCAATATCCTTCTATAATGATGTCATACATACTCATTTTCCACCACCCATACCTATTAAATCTAGGTGGTTTATTGGTAGATTGGCCTATTTCCAAATTAAGTAGAGCAGCGATGATAACTAAAACACTCTAGGTGTGAAACTTTTAGAGTGAACCATATCTAATACCAATTATTGAAACCTTGGGAATTACACCACACAGTGAGAGACCAGGTCCTTCAAAATCAGTCATAGTAAATAAAATAGTAAATTAACCAGGAACACAAAATAGTACAGGAAACTTAAAGAACACAAGATTTAATGTGGAAACCTCCTTGTTCAAGGGAGGAAAAATCATGGCTTGCCCTTACAAGATCGTCAAAAGTTCACTATAATCAACCTCTTTATTACATAATCAAACTTGAACCTAAATCTATGCTCCTTCTGCTTGTAGTAACTCTACTACAACCTCACCTTGACAACTCTGCCCAGACACCCTCGATACTGATTAACTCTAACTAATTTCAAGCTCAGGAAACTTTATGTAAGCTCTCTCAAAGAAAGAGAATAAAATTACTCTTATTGAATGATTAATTCAGTTACAGACTCAAGCTTGACTCAAGAACACTCTTTATTTCAACACATACAAGAAATAAGAACTTGAGCAATGTTAAAAGTTGGGTTTTTACTTCTTTCACTCTTCAGCTTTTCTGATTTGCAAAAATTATCAATTAAGAAACACCCCTTACCATTTATAGTAGAGTAATGATTAAGGTTAAAACACAATTATACCAGGTGTCCTAAATAGTACAAGAAATACCTATGTAGTTTGTTACATTAGATGGCACCACTGTGCAGACGTGTGCCATCTGTACTTTAGTCTTGAAGATCCAGGGACCGGTTCCCTTGTTGTAAGCTGCTCATCATTAAAACAATACATAACATAGATCTACACTGAAAGATCTAATTTAGGGATAGGTAGGGTCAGAATCTCTTATATGATTTAGCCAGACGTTAGGAACTAGAAACATCCCTAGATATTGTCATACGTACGTTAAAAGTAATTTTTCTTGATGTGTATGGTTTACTTGATCTTGAAACCATCTTATCTTTTGTGACTCCTAAAGTTTGAAATATTTTCTAAACAATTTCATGAACCCATCATTATTTTTACTTAGTTGGTGTCTATCATAGCTAGACGAGTCTATAGAAATTGTACAATCACCTTTTATCACAAATACACCATAACTGACCTAGTTGAGTTAAATATGGTTAACTTTGTTATCATTATTGACATTGTTTAATTGTACTTGTGTTGTACTTGAATTAAAGATGTGGTGACTGAAACTTTATTAGCTCCAGCGACAACTCTGGTTGAAGGAAAATCTCACTGGATGTGACCAAGATGACCACAATTATGACACCAATTCCTCCCCTCCTCACAATAACCATGATAAAGCTGCCTATAAAAATGACAAGGAGGATAAGGTGGGGCGGACCAATATCTTGAGACTGGGCACCCTATGCCTTAGAACATTGCTAGCCTGAAAATGATGATCACATAAAGGCTTAGGATAAGAAGCACTAGCCGAAGAATGCGAATTTCCCCAATTCTTCTCCTTGGTCCACTGTCTACTAGTTTTCCCACTATTCTGCTGACCCCAACCCTGATCAAACTATCTAAGCTTCTTATTCTACCGCTCTCCCATCTCTACTTGCCTTTTGTTCTCATCCACAACTTGTTGCATATAAATGATAATTCTGGAGTTGTCCATATTATTATTCAACATTGCAGGTTTACACTCTAAAACCAAGTCGCAGGACAACTCTGGAGCATAAAGAGCCAAGCTGAAATTTCATAGCATACCCCTTCACACTTATATTCTCTTGCTTTAGATTAACAGACTTCTAATCCTTAACTTTCCTCAGCCCTTGAGGAAAGAAGTGATCAAGAAAAGCATAAAAAAGGTCATCCCCCACAGCTTACTTAGCATCATTACCCCTTATAGCTTCCCACTCCTCATACCACTAATTAGCTACCTCCTTCAATTGGTACGCAATAAACTCCACACCCTCTATACCAATAACATGAATCACCCTAAAGATTTTCTCCATCTCTTCAATAAACCCCTACAGATTTTCCTCAACCTTAGAGCCTATAAAGGTCGACGAATTCAACCTCATAAACTGGAAAACCCGAGTGACCTCAGAAGAATGAGCAACAAAACTAACATGGTCCGACCGATGAGACTCTGATGCCACAAACTAAGTAAGAATATGAATTGACTGACAGAACTTTGCATTAGAGATATCTCCCTGAGGCAACTGAGCATAAGTGTCATCAACACAAGAAGCCCAAAGAATATTATTAAGGACTAGTGGAACTCTATGTTGAGTGGTACATTCAGGAGTAAGGACCTTAGAGCAGGTTTTCACTCCATAAACAGGGAGAGTCCCCTCCATATTTTCTTCAGGTGGAATAGAGGTACCAGAAGAGTTTCTATGAACATCAAATCTTTAGGAGGCATGATTTGAAATACGAGTAATCCAAGAGTTAGAAAAGTTTCATAACACTAGACTCCATAGCTCGAAATAGAACACAAGAAGGGAAAACTTCTTAAATGTCTTATAGCATCGTCCTTATGGGTGTGATCGACTACACACCCATAAAAAACTCTACTCAACATGACATTATGAACACCTAATGACTCAAAACCTGGATCTAATACCAAGCTTGTCACAACCCAAACCAGGACCAAGTTGTGACAGGTATCCCAAGCCCACCATGGACCGAAGACTACCCCCTTAACCTAACCTCAAGAGCACAATAATAGCAATGGAGAGGAACCTAAATCAATCATAATAAAAAGATGAATAGATAACTCAAATGAAACTAAGAGTCAAAATAATAACCAACCCAAACTTGTCCACAATAGTCTCCAAAACTAGAATAGTAACAATGTTGAGTCATGCCTCCAACTATGACCAAACAGAATCCAAAAGTAATAATTCAATAAAGAAAGAATAATGAAATGATAAAGACCTCTGAAGGATAGAGGCTCACCATTTCACAACAACTCAACATACGTGCTCAACCACCTAACAGTGCACAAAAGTAATAGAAAAGTCTTCGGACCCTACATCATTAAATGATATAGTATCCTAAGATGGTCAGTGGGACAAACAATATCATGTAACCTAAGAAAAGTGATAACATAATGCCATGTCTAAAATTTGTCAAAATCACATGCACACATTCTTATCTACATATGTATAGAATGCCAATACAAGGGAAGGGTTATAAATATGAGAGTTTAAAACCATTAACCTAGATTGTGTTGCTCGCTTTGTCCTAAAGGCAACCATGGGCTATATGGGTTCAGCTCCTCCTACTGAAAGGGCCCAGAGCGTGTTAGCCGCACATACTGAGGAAAAAAACAAGGGAAAAATATAACCACTAAGTTAATAGCCATCCAAAATATTTATATCGAGTGTGTATCCAGAACACGGTCATATAGAACCCAAAAATGGCAAACGTGGTTTCCTGGGTATGTCCTCTTAGAACTTACACCTTCATGGTGAGCTACACAACCCCTTTTAAGCCCAAATTTAAATCACTTTCCACATAATTCCAACCACTAAACCAGAATTCATTCACTATGACATTTACCACTTGGTTTCATCATACTAATACACTTGCAAGCTAAATTAAATATGCCAAGCCAATCAACATAATCACATTAAACTCCAAAGTTCCATTAAAGTCCAAATCATGGCCACCAAGGACATCCAAATCCCTTTTTATATTTGTTTAGCCATTAATGCAATGAATTAAGTTCAAAAGCATCTTAAACCATGTAATTTGTCCATATTCAAAACATAATTATAAAATAGGTTGAGGTTAATGACAATTCTAAGTAAAAAATCATAGAATTTGGGGAATCCAATGTCCCCCATTCCAACCATTTAAATAATATACCAATTTAGTCCTAAAAATATCAATTTAAATTATGAATAATTAATTTAAAATGTGGGGAGAGTAAATCAATCTGTAATAACCAAAACCCCTCAACCTAATTTTATAACCCACAATTTAAATCACATGAAAAATCTATTCAATTCATGACACAAGGTAAAATTAAAGTTTAGGGAAGAGAGACATTCTTGAAATACACAAGAAATTAAAGTCAATTTGAAGTTTGGAGCCCAGATGATGAATTCTCTATGAAACCCTCGAATGTTCTTGGAGTTTGAGTTTTAAGAGAGAATGAGTAAGTTTGATCTTTGAAAACTAAATAAAAGAGGCTTTTTTATATTTAAAGGTCGTACAATGAGTAAAAAGATCAAAATCCCCTCAGCCCAAGTGAAAAAATAAAAAACTGGATGAAATAAAAACACTGGCATGACACACTATTATCATAGAGGTAGCCTCCATGCCACGTGGATATTGCGGAGGTTAACCTCTATCACACAACCTTATCATGGACCCTCACTACCTCATGGTCCCAAAATAACCCCAACCCCTTCCGAAAAATCCAAAACTTTCTCCAAAACCCCTTTTAACATCCCTAAATATAATTCAAGTCAAAAATTAACATTACACATGTGGGAGGGTCAAAAATAAAATGATCAAAATTTTAAGGGGTCACACAAAAACCTAAGTGTAATGAATCATAAGTTTTATTTAGATGTTGTTTTAGATTTATGATTATGTTATATCAACTTTCAGTTTTATTCCTGATCAAGGTGAGTTTATTTAAACTTAGCATGTATGTTTTTAATCTTATGATATGTATTAATTTTTATTTATTTATTTGCCTCACATACTCAGTACATTCCAGAAGTACTGACCATATATACGTCTGTGTGGCTACATTATTTCATAATGTAGGTATTAGTTGCAACCCACAATATCATGATTAGTTAGTTTGCAACTTCCAACCAACAGATGATGAGTTCTTTTTATCTGAGGGATCAAGATAGTAGTAGATTCAGTATTTTATTTGACTTAGTTGAATTGATTAGAGTTTGTTGGGGGTTATGTCCCTACTACCTATCATCAGTATTAGTAGATGCTTCATAGAAAGTCAGTCAGAGTTGATATATTCAGTTTTAGTTCATTTTGTATAATTAATATTGTAAAAGTTTTACCAATTTTGTACTGAACAAGTTCAGGTAATGACATCTTATTTTTTGTGTCATATATTTTATTTAGTTTCTTACAAATTATTCTAGTATCACTGGTTAACATAGGATCACTTGTGATTTTAAGCACCGTGAGATGTCTAGGGGGTAGTCTCAGGGCGTTACACGATCATTCGATTCACATAGGGTTTCTTACACTACCTACCAATTGAGAGATGCAACCAAAGATTAGTGAAGGTCACTTGTTAGTTGTAAACCTCTTGGTTCACTAGAGATGACTTGGGATTAGTTTTTGAAGGCCGTTTTTAGACAGGTTTATGCGATATAGTTTGAGGGATTATATAAGAGATGATTTTGATCAATTAAAGTAGGTATCCATGATTGTTGTCAAGTATGAGGCATATTTTCATACCTTATCTAGCTATTTTATTGCCAGTATTGCCACCAAGTATGAGTAAATTCAAAAGTTCATTAAGGATTAGCTATTTTTTTCAGTTACCTATTGCCTAAATGGTAGTGTTAGGGGCATCATTTTAGAGTATAGTGGATCGTGCGAAGGTGATTGAGTCTATATGTTGAGCATCTTAGGCAGGCACTAAAAAGGTGCTCTGTAAAGGCGAGTTTAGTGGTTACCGTCCTTGAGGTAGAGATTTTAGAGGTTCCCATAGGTATCATGGTACACCAGTGTGGGTAGCCTTACTGGGTTTAGGTAGTATATTTATGGTTCAACAACTTTAGGTAGTTAGACATTGTCCTAGGGTGGTCATTTTAGCTCAATTGTACCTCTTTAGATTGAGTCAAGCCGTAGAGTTTCTATGTGTGTAATGAGTTTATCCATGTGGTCAAGTATTGTCCCACTATATTTTTAGGCATACTCTTTATACCACCATAAGATGTGACTATTAGGGTGGTAGAGGTACTACTAGAAGTGTGTGAGACAAAGATAGTAGAACCCGTGGTGGTGGTCGAGAGATTACTCAGTCTGATAGCAAATATGGATAGTGATATGCTACACTCATCAAAATTGAGGCATAGGTGTTTTATGTTGTTATCATAAGTTTTGTCCCTATTTATTTTAAATCTATATTTATGTTATATGATCTGGGTTCGACTTTCTTTTATGTGTCTTCATACTTTGCATTGGATTTTGATTCTATATATGAGACTCTTGTTATGCCTATTCGTGTATCTACCATTCTAGGAGACTCATTAGTGGTGGATAGGGTGTACTAATCTGTGTTGTAATCTTTATTGAGCATAAGACTTAGGTAGATATGATCATTCTAGATATTGTAGATCTCAATGTTATCTTGGATATGGTTGGTTAGCTTCTTATGATGACATTCTAGACTGTTATGATAAGTCTGTGACTTTAGCTCTATTGGGTGTGCCATGGGTAGCTTGGAAGGATGCGCTTAATCCAGGTCCTAAGAGAGTTATATCCTTTCTATGGGCTCGTTTCTTAGTTGATAGCTATGTTTGTCGTATTTGGTGTATATTCATGATAATAGTGTTGCTTTGCCATTTTTTTAGATTTTGTCTATATTTTCCATAAGTTTATTGATGTTTTTCCTATGAATTTGCCTGGTATGCCTTTGGATTGTGATATTGAATTTGTTATTGATGTTGAGCCGAGCACCAAACCATTTCTGTTTCTTCTTATAGAATGGGCCCAATAGAGCTAAAAGAATTAAAGGAACAATTGTAGGATTTATTGGATAAGGGATTTTCCGACCTAGTGTATCACCTTGAGGTTCCCCTATCTTGTTTGTGAAGAAACAAGGATGGGTGTATGCATATGTGTTTTAATTATTGATAGCTGAATAAAGAGATGGTTAAGAATAAGCATCATCTTCCTTATTTTGATGATTTGTTTGATCAACTTCAGTGTACTTCGGTGTTTTTGAAGATTTATTTGAGATTTGAGTATCACTAGTTCAGAATTACATCTTTGAATATTGCAAATACAACTTTACGAACTTAATATAGTCATTATGAGTTCATAGTCAAGTCCTTTGTATTGACCAATTCCCAATCCACATTTATGGAGTTGATGAATTAGGTATTTTGACCATATCTTGGCTTTTTGATCATTGTATTTATAGATAATATCTTGGTTCTCTAAGAGTGAAGGTGACCATCAAGAGCATTTGCAAATTGTACTTTAGAGGTTGAGAGATGAGAAGTTGAATGGTAAGTTCTCTAAGTGCGAGTTCTGGTTAGAGTCTGTCTCTCTCTTTGTTATTTTGTGACCAAGGATGGTATCATAGTCCATCCAGCCAAGATTATAGTGGTTCATGATTAGGTTAGACCTACTTCTCCCACCGAGATTTAGAGTTTTGTTTGTTTATCTAGCTATTATCGATGCTTTATTAAGGATTTTACATCTATTGTGGATCCTTTGACTAAGTTGAATTAGAAGAAGATTTCTTCTTAATGTTTTGATGTTCATGAGGCGAGCTTTCAAAGTCTCATGAATTTGTTATCATCAACACCTATCTTGACTTTGACCATTAAGGGTGTGGTCTTTACTATCTTCTGTAATATTTCTAGTATTGGGTTAGGTATTGTGTTAATGTAGGAGGGTAAGGTGATTGCTTATGATTCTCGTTAGTTGAAGCCTCATGAGAAGAATTACCGTACATATTATTTGGAGTTGTGCATGTTGTGGAGGCATTATTTGTATGGATTCTATTGTGAGATCTTCTCGGATTACCATAGCCTTCAGTATTTCTTCACCTAGGGAGATCTTAATATGAGAAAGTGCAATTAGCTTGAGTTACATAAAGATTATGACCTTACTATTCTCTTTCATCTGGTCAAGGCTAATGTGGTTGCTGATTACTTGAGACAGAAGTTGACTAGTATGGGTATCTTGGCGTATCGTTTGACACAGAAGAGGCCTTTGGCCTTAGAGGTTCAGTTTTTAGATAACCAGATGGTTAGGCTTGATATTTCAACACCTAAGTATGTTTTTGCATTTGTGGAGGCTAGATCCTATTTGATGGAGTAGATTTGGGTTCACTAGTTTGATGATATTGGTTTGAATGATTCGGGATAAGGTGTTGAATGTCTAGGCTAAAAAGACCTCACTTGACTGCGATGGTGTTTAGAGGATTGGGGCTGAGTTTATGTGCTGAGAGTGCGTGAGTAGGTGGGATTGGTTATGGAGGAGGCTCATTATTCTAAATATTCCATCCATCCAGGAGTGACCAAGATGTATTGTGATTTGAGACAACACTACTGGTGGGGTGGTATGAGGAAGTATGTAGCGAATTTTGTATCTCTTTTCCTATGTTGCTAGTAGGTAAAGGCTAAGTATTTGAGACCTGGTGGTTTACTTTAGAGGTTACCCATTCTCAAGTGGAAATTGGAATAGATTAATATGGACTTTGCGATTGGGTTGCCTCATACTTCTCGTGGTTCTGACATTGTATGGACTATTGTAGATTGATTGACCAAATCTACTCATTTCATCTCCATTCAGTTTTTTTAGTGGTGAGAGGTCAGTCCGTATATATGTTTGTGATATAGTTCATCTCCGTGGTGTACCGATTCGTATTATTTCATATATAGGTTTAGGTTTTACTTCTCACTTTTGGAAGGCATTTTAGGAGGAGTTCGGTACTCGAATTGATCTTAGCATAACTTTCTTCCCCAGGCCGACGGTCAGTTAGAGCGGACTTGTTAGGTTTTGGAGATATGCTCCGCGATGGTGTTATGGACTTTGGAGGTCAATGGGAGCAACATTTAGCTTTGATGGAGTTTGCATATAATAATAACTACCATACCAGTATTGAGACGGTACCTTTTGAGGCTTTATATAGTAGGCATTTCCATTCTTTAGCTGGTTGGTTTGAGGTTTTTTAGTTTAGACCTCGAGGTATGAACTTGTATTATGAGTCATTGGATAGGGTTTAGATTATTCAAGATAGACTTCGAGCGACTCAGAGTAAGAAGAAATGTTATATATATTGTAAACTTTAGGCCTTGAGGTTTAGTATGGGTGATCAAGTATTCCTTTTTGTTTCTCCCATGAAGGGCGTGATGAGGTTTGGGGAGAGAGCCAAGCTTATCCCCAAGTACATCAGGCCATTTGAGATTCTTTGTACTATTGTGGATGTAGCTTATGAGTTAGCACTGCCCCCAAATCTATCAACTGTTCATCTAGTTTTTCATGTATCCATGCTACGCTGTTATATTCTGGATAAGTCTCATGTCATTCGTATGGTCACAGTGCAGCTTCATGAGAGGTTGTCCTTTGTGGAGGATCCAATCTTTATTTTTGCTTGGGATGTTAGGCGGTTGCATTGATTCAGGTATTTTACTTTGCCTTTACTTCGAGGACGAACTGAGTTCATAATGGTGGATAATATAAGACTTGATTCTGTGAACTTACTATTTTTATATGTTTTGACCATATTACCATTCTTCGTGGTGCTATTTATTATTTCTAGGTGTGGGGATGATTAGCATAGTTCCCGATGAAATCTGGAATGAGTTGTGTGAGTTTATATTTTTTACAGGTTAAAAAGGAATTATAGTTGATGTGACCTGACTAGGGGCCTTGTCGTAATGGGTGTCCCAAGTTTGACCGGGACAGGAGACCGGCCCCGTTACTCAACCGAACCTCCAGCCGCCTACCTTGAGTTGGCTGAATTTCGAGCATGTAACAAGATAGTGTAAAAGCTCACATAAAAACTCTAGGATATGATCACAACCATGACCGACCCAACCGAGTCCAACCATCCCATACCAACAATCCAACCATACCAAACCAATTTCAAAACAAAGGCCATAACCAAAGATGTTTGCAAAACATAATATAATTAATCTCAAAATGAAATATGATGGAACAGTGATAAATTATGTCCGATGATGCCAACCGCAATACCAATATCAATGCTAAGGCTGACACTTACACAGATCCCACCTATTCAAACCCATAGCAGTACCATAAACATTCTAATGAAAAGAGTAATAAAATCCGGTTGGGACATGCCCCCAACCATAGTAAAAACCAATATCCAAAAATAAACTAAAATGTAAAAGTGTCCATAACATGAAATAGAGCCTTCCGAAAGGATGAAAGCTCAACACCTCTGTCCGAATGCTGATCCCTGAGTCAATCACTATATAGGAGGAGTAAAACAGCTTGTTCTTTCAAAGTCTGGGTATACAACCACTAGTAGATAGGTTTGCGGGTGAACGCTAGCATGATCTCAGGATGAGGATAAAATAATGTCATTTATAAAACCAAGTAAAACCAACCATGTGCATACAACCATACATATCTATATCTATATCTATATCTATATCTATATCTATATCTATATCTATATCTATATCTATATCTATATCTATATCTATATCTATATCTATATCTATATCTATATCTATATCTATATCTATATCTATATCTATATCTATATCTATATCTATATCTATATCTATCTCTCTCTATATATAAATGTATAACCATGTCGAGGCAGGGGATCGGGTTTAGCATGCCTTTAAAACCTTTACTAGGGTTGTGTAGCTTTGCTGTCCTAAATCACCCACGGGCTATACGGATTTATGTCCCCTAGCTGAAAGGGCCTAGTGCGTGTAGCTAGATGCTCCACTAGGGAAGGAAACCTGGGATGACTAGTACATCCCCAAAAATATAGTATGACATCAAGCACACGGTCACCAAGACCAACCTTACAATCGGCAAATATGAGTTTCCAATTTTGGTACCCCGGGAACCTCAACCTTCCACGTCTTTGCTACACATCCCACCATTATTTCCTAAACTATTTTCTAAATAACCTAACCATTAAACAATTATTAAACAAGGCCATTATTATTGGAATCATCATACCAATCCTTACTGGCAAGTACTATAAATAGCCAACCATATATAGGTTTAACAGGACTTTCAAATGCCCTTCCATTTACCATATTAAAGAACTTAGGGGATTCCATGTACCCCACAAGCATAACCATTTACCCATTTACCTGTCTAAGCCATTTAAACCATTCTTAATTCCTTTTCCAAGTTTTAAAACAAGTAAGAGTGCCATTAAAATACTCAATGCAATGAAAACATTATTATAGGCATTTTGTAAAACAAATTGGGGGAATAATATAGCCAAAATAGATTACAATTAGCATTAAACCATTCCCATGCAATCTAATTATCCAAAATCACCATTAATACACATAAGGCATAATTAAAACCATGGAAAATCATAATCAACCATTTAATATCAAAACACCCAATTCATATTTTAAAACCAAAATCATACATTCAATGAAATTATGAGAGCATTCATTAAAGACCTGGCTTTTAGATAGAATTATCAATGAGGGAACAGAACATTCCTTAAACCAAGATGATGATAGAAAGAAATCACCAAGACAAGACTTAAATCAATCCTCTATTTGAAACCCTAGTTTCTTTGCCGAAAAGCCTTTGAAAGAATTATATAGTATTTAGAAGAGTTTCTAAGTGTTAATGAAAGGAATAATAGGGTAAATAATCTTCCAAAATACCCCTTACTTAAGTTGTACAAAATATTGTCCCCGGTGTACGACTGACGTTCTCAAGTCGTATCCTCCAATATGAATGGTACCCTTCACTTGTATCCTAGCCTTAACCTTTGGATTCAACAATTTTTAGCATATGACTCATCCAACCAAGTCATATCTGAAACATACGATCCGTACCCTTCATCTGTATCCCTGGAAGATTTAAACCTAAGAAATATTTAGACACTGTCCACTATACAAGTTCATGGTACGACTCGTACCCTGGCTTACGTATTATAGTACGACACGCGTAATCAGATCCAACCTAAGTAACCAAGTCTAAGATTAAGTTAAGGAACCAAATGATCCGTACCCACTAATACGACTCATACCTCTAAGTTGTATCCATTCCAATAACCAAAATCCACCCCACCAAACAATACTGGTCAGCATACGACTAGACCATACCATCGGTACCCCAACATACGGCTCGTACCCATAAGTCATATTGGGTCTAGAGATCAGAATTCCATCAAATTTCCTAAGGTCTAGAAACCAGGGTATTTCAGTCTCCACGACTAGGAACAGTCATCCCCGAATGATAGACGCAGTAGGGGTAACCAACTGAACGAGTCATTTGCATTATCAAATATAGTTCCAATCTCTTATAAAGTTTGAAAACAAAGAGGCAAAGATATTAATCTATCATTAAACAAACTTTGAAAATAAATGTGTTGAACAACACATACCTTTTGCACGAATCTCAGGAGCAGAAAACAAATGCGGATATTTGGACTTCGTCTCCTCTACTGGTTCCCATGTAGCTTCTTCCACCTTATGCAAAGAACCTTAACGGAAGCCACATCCTTAGTCCAAAACCGGCGAACCTACCTATCCAAGATTTCAACCGGGATTTTTCCATAAGAAAAAGAATCCATGGTACCCAATCCTTCCAAAAGAACAAATGAAGAAGGACCACCAAGACACTTACTCATCATGGAAACGTGAAAGACCAATTGTACCAAGCTCAAGATAGAAGGTAATTCCAGCTCATAAGACACATTACCAATTCTTTGTAAAACTTTATAAGGACAACTATACCAAGGATTGATCTTCCGTCTCTTACCAAACTACAATACTTCCTTCATGGGAGATACCTTGAGGAAAACCTTATCCCCAACCTCTAACTCTAAGTCTCTATGCGTAACATCCGTATAGGATTTTTGGCGACTTTGGGCAACCTTAATCCTCTCTCGAATTACCTTTACCTTCTCTATAGCCTGGTATACTAAGTCAGGAACAAACATATCTACATCACCAAGATCAAACCAACCAATATTAGATCTACACCTACTACCATACAATGCCTCAAAAAGGCCCATACTAATACCAGAATGATAACTATTATTGTACCAAAGAATATCCTCCAATGTCATTAAGTTCTCTCCGTTTGCCTACCCATCTCTGGGTGGACAGCAGTACTCTGACTAACCTTAGTCCCCAACCCTTTCAAAAAAGATCGTCGAAGTAAGACATAAACTGCTTCCATGGTAAAAAATAATTAAAATAGGCACTCCATGCAACTTTAGAATCTCCTGAAGATATAGCTTTGAATAATCCTCCACCGAGAAGGTAGTTTGTACTGGAAAAAAGTGCATAGACTTAATTATCCTATCCATAATGACCCAAATTGATTCATATTAGTTGTGAGATCGAGGAAGACCGATAACAAAGTCCATATTAGTCACTTTCCATTTCTATTTGGGTGATTTAATTTCTTGATACAACCTTTCTGGCCTCATGTGTTTAACCTTAACCTGTTGACATACCATATACTTGGCCACAAAATTACCCACATCCCTCTTTATGCCATTCCACCAACAGATCTCCTTGACATCTTGATACATCTTAGTTGAGCCAGGATTAACAACATATCATGACTCATGCACCTTAACTAAAATCCTTTATCGCAAACCATCAACATCAAGAACACACAACCTCCCTTGGTACCATAAAGTTCAATCACCACTAATCTTAAACCTTATTAACTAAAAAATCCTAGAGCTTATAGCTTGGATAGCCATACTTGAAGCATTTGTCCCTTTCTTCATCACAATAAAATCGATGAGGACGACTATAGAACTGACATGGAGGGCATGAAAAAACTGACAGACCTCTGCTTGCCTAAGATTAGGCACCCTGTTCTAAAAAATTATCACTACACTAATGATGCTTGTCGCCCGCCTGGTAAGGAGCACTAGCAGAAGAGTAGGAACCAAAACTCCCCTAATTTCTTGCCATTTTTCACCATCCCGACAACCCTGAGACTAAACCCCTCCCTGATCAGAAAATCTGCTTCTCTTACCTTGTCGATCCCCAAACTCTGCCTGCCTCATCTTTTTATCCTCCACTTGTTGCATATGAACAGTTAACCTAGAGATGTTCGTATCTTTAATCAACAAGACATTCTTGCTTTCCAAAATCAAATCTTAATTTAACCTAAAAGTGAACTTCCCATTCTTGCCCGTATGACAACCACTAAATCATTAGCGTACCTTGACAATTGGTGAAACTTCAAGGCATATTCCTTGATAGACATCCTCCCCTACTTGAGGTTCCCAAAATCTTCCATATTTGCTTCCCTCAACTCTTGGGGAAAGAAGTGATCTAAGAAGTTCTTAGAAAAAGTATCCCATAAGATTAATTATTCCACATCACCTCTATCCCTATCCTACTCTTCATACCACTAATATGTAACCTTTTTGAGCTGATAAGCTTTAAAGTTTACCCCCTTCACATTCGTAGCCTGCATCACCCAAAATATCTTTTCTAATTTATCTAAGAAGCCTTATGGATCCTCCTCCACCTTTACTCCAAACAAGGTAGAAGGATTCATCTTCATAAATTATCCAACCCTTGTGGCCATAGCAGATAAAAAACTAGTCAAACCATACTCAGCCTGAGTAGTGACCATCAGAGCAATAACATCAATAGGCTGGTAGAATTCCATATTAGTCATCTTGCCTTGAGGTGGACTAGTAGCAATCGGTGGAACTCTAGAACTATCAGGGATAGAACTATGATATCAAATATGAAACCTAGAAGAAGGATGCACCCCTTTAGCATTACCGAAAATGGGATATACGAATTTTCTTGTGTTCCAGACCAATGAGGCATGATTTGAAAGATGAACAAATAAGGATTAGAGAAGATTCCAGGACTATGACTCCAAGAATGAGAATAGAATATGAATAAAGTGAGACATTCCTAAATGCCTTATAGCCTCTCCCTTATGAGTGTAGCGTGCTACATACCCTTAAAAGAGACTCTACTCAGCACGACTTTGTGGAAACCCAATTGACCATGAACCTAGGCTCTAAAACCAAATTTATGCAACTCGACTGGGGGAATTGTTGTAATGGACATCCTAAGTTTGATCGAGATCGAAGACTATCCTTATTACCTAACCTAACCTTCAGCTGCTTGCCCTGAGTTGGCTGAATTTTGAGTATGTAAAAAGACAGTGTAACATCTCACACAAAGTATCTAGGATAAGATCAGAATCGTGATCGACCCAACTGAGTCCAACCATCTTATACCAACAATCCATCCATACCAAACCAATTTTAAAATAAGGGCCATAAACCAGGCCATAACCAAAGATGTTCCAAAACATAATATAATTAATCCCAAAATGAAATATGATGAATACTGATAAATTATGTCCGATGATGCCAACCTCAATACCAATACCAATGCTAAGGTTGAAACCTATACCAATCTCGCCCATTCCAACCCATAGCAATACCAAAAAGCCTGTAACCAAAAGACTAATAAAATCCAATTGGGACATGCTCCCAACCATAGCCAAAACCAATATCCAAATATAAACAAAAATGATTAAAAGTGTCCATACATGAAATGGAGAATTTTGAAATGATGAAACTCACCACTTCAGTCCAATTATTGATCCCCAAGTCAATCACTATGTAGGAGGAGTAGAACGGCTAGTTCTTATGTAACGTGGGTATAAAACCGAAAGTAGATATGTTAGCGGGTAAATGCTAGCATGATCTTAGGTTAAGGATAAAATAATGTCATTTATAAAACAAAGTAAAACCATCCAAATTCACACAACCATATGTATATATATAACCATGCCGAGAAAGGGGTTCGAGTTTAGCATGACTTTAAAACGTTTACCTGTGCTGCGTAGCTTTGCCATCCTAAATCACCCATGAGCTATATGGGTTCAGCTCCCCCTGCTAAAAGGGACCTAGGATGTGTATCCGCACTACCAGGGAAGAAAACCTAGGATGACTAGTACATCCCCCAAAACATAGTGTGACATCATGCACATAGTCACCAAGACCAATCTCATATCGACAAATATGAATTTCTAGTTTTCGTCCCCCTAAGACCTCCACCTTCCATGGCTTTGCTATACATATCACCATTATTGCCTAAATAAAACGATTTTCTTAATAACCAAACCATTAATAAATTATTAACCAAGACCATTATTATTGGTATCATCATACCAGTCCTTACTAGGAAGTACTATCTATAGCCAACAATATATATGTTTAACGTGACTTCCAAGTGCCCTTCCATTTACAATATTAAACCACTTGGGGGATTCCATGTACCCCACAAGAATAACCATTTAGCCATTTACCTCTCCAAGCTATTTACGCTTTGCATAATTTCTTTACCAAGTTTAAAACAAGCAAGAGTTCCATTAAAATACTAAATGCAATGAAAATATTATTATAGGCATTTTTTCAAACACATTGGGGGCATAATATAACCAAAACCATTTCCAATTACCATTTAACCATTCCCATGCAATCCAATTATCCAAAACCACCATTAAGGTAGATAAGGCATAATTAAAACCATGGAAAACCATAATTAACCATTTAATATCAAAACCCCCATTTTATATTTGAAAACCAAAATAATACAATCAATGAAGTCATGAAAACATTCATACGAAACCATGATTTTAGATAGAATTAATAATGAGGGAAGAGAACATGCCTTAAAATAAGATGATGATGGAAAGAAATCACCAAGACAAGCGTCAAATGAATCCTCTAGTTGAAACCCTTGCTTTCCTTGCCAAAAAGACTTTGAGAGAATTATAGAGTGTTTAAAAGAGTTTCTAAGTGTTAATGAATAGAATAATAGGTTATATAACCTTCCAAGTAGGTTAGAAGGCATGGGACCTTATTAGGATAAGTGGAAAAATATCTAGAATACCCCCCACTTAAGTCATACGAAATCCCATCCTAGGGCTACGACTGATCCTCACGAGTCGTATCCTCTAATATGAGTGGTACCCTCTATTTATATCCTAGACTCAATATTTGGATCGAATACTGTCCAGCATATGACTCATCAAACCAAGTCATATATGATGCATATAATCTGTACCCTTCATTCATATCCTTGACAGATTTAGACCCAAGGAAGATTTAGACACTGTTGACCATTCGAGTCCATGGTACGACTTGCACCCTATTTTACTGCTCACAATGGTCCACTCATACTCAGATCCAGCCTAAGTATCCAAGTCCAAGATTAATTTAAGGAACCAAAAAGATTTGTAACCACCAATACAAATCGTACCCCTAAGTCATATTCATTTAAAAAACCCAAATCCACCTCACCAACTAACATGGTCAGCATACGAACGGACCATACCATCTGTACCCCAGAATATGGTTCATACTCATGAGTCGTATTAGGTCTAGAGATTAGAATTCTAAGAAATTTTCTAAGGTCTAAAAACTTGGGTGCTCCAATAGTTGACTTCAATTAGTGTTTATTTTTCTGTATGCCAGATAGAAAAAACATAATACACCGCTAGATCTGAAACATTGATTTTGGATTGGTAGAATGGTTGGTGTCATTTTATGGCTTTTGGATCTTATTTTGACCCTCAGTTCAAAAAGTTGTAAGATTGGGTCTCGAGTGTTAATTTTGTGAAAACAACCTTTTTTGAAAAATCTAATGTCGCTATTGCGTTTGGAATATCAAATTTGATTGGATAACATCTTTTGTTTAAGTTTATGAGATTCTGGATGAATCTTGAGGGGTCGGTGAGGACTTTGAAATTTTCTAAGTCCCAGTCGGTGCAATCGCTAAAGAAAAACTTGGGTTGCTTGAGCGGACATGCTAGCCGATCTATTAAGCGATCAGGCTCACCATTACGGGCCATTAAAGAGAAGCATAATATGCTTTAGCAGAAGCTGCTTAAGCGACCCCTTGTTTGCTTAAGCAGAGGGTACATACCTTGTGGGCACCACTTAAATGACACTTGGCTTCTTTAGTGGTGATCTTTTAAGCAATCAAGTGACCGCTTAAGAAATCATGCCTAGTATAGTATAAAAACTCCTTTTCTCATTTTTCTCGTATTTTGATGTTTTGAGCTTCAGGTTTTGATGGTGATTTGATACATTCGAGGTAGTGGTTGATTTATCTTTTTAGAGTCAACCTATGACCTCATACTTTCTAGTTTATGTCTTACTTTGTATTCTGAGATAGACTTGTGGTTTTCTTTTAGATTTTGGTTGTATTTTCAAACTTTGGATTGTAGTTAGATTTTTCTTACAGCATGACACTAGGTTATGGGATGGTTTATGGGATTATTGTTATTTACACTTCCGCTATGATTATGCATGTTTGGTTCGACTTCACCCTAGAAGAGAGACTTAGGATTTTATGTTGTTTTCTTATTTCATATCAGTTTGAGTGATTGACTTACTTGTCAAGGCTTAGCCACAAGTTCCATCATGACCTTAGTTTTTGGGTTGTGATAGTTGCAAACCTTGAAGAATTATTAATTATATATGGAGTTTCTTATTTGTGAGTTTGGTTGAAATATATGGTAATTTTAGGTTAAATTATTTCTAGTAAGGGTATCATGGTTGATTCTCAAAAAATTGATGTAGCTAAGAACTAGCCTAGACCAACAACTTTAACTAACATTAGAAGTTTATTGGGTTTGGCTAGTCACAACAAAAGGTTTGTGAAAGGTTTCTCCTCTATTGACAAAGTTAGCTAAGATGAATGCTAAACTTCAATTGTCTAAAGCGAGTAGAAAAGTTTTCAAAATTTGAAAATTAGTCTGACTTCTACTATAGTGCTTACCCTACTTGAGGGAATTGATAAGCTTGTTGTGTTTGTGATACCTCCTAAGTTGGTGTTGGTTGTGTTTTAATGTAGCATGGTATGGTTGTAGCTTATACCTCCAAGAAACTTATGATCCTCAAGAAGAACTAATTGAATCAAGACCTTGAGTTGGTTGTAGTAATGTTCGCTTTGAAGATCACGTGTCACTACTTTTATGGTGTTCATGTTGATGTCTTTATTGATCACAAGGGTATATAGAATTTCTTCAATCAGAAATAGTTGAACCTTAGACTGAGAAGGTCACCTGAGTTACTGAAGGGTTATTATATGAGCATATTTTATCAACTCAAAAAGGTAAATGGGTCACTAATTCCCTTATCAAACTATCCTTGAAGAGTCTAACTTATGTTGAGGAAGGAAAGAAAGAACATATGAAGAAGGTCCATCGACTTGCAAGCTTATGATTTCATCTTTTAGACTCCAAAGATGGTGGTGTAGTTGTTCACAATTATCATGCCCCAACTTAGTGTTGCAACTATCATCAAATGTCATCTTAAATCTGACTTGATCCTTGTTGGCCAACTACACTATAAACATAATACCAGCCATAGATTCAAGAAAACAAACAAGTACATCTCATCGTAAAAATAAGCCCTCGAGTAGCAATGACCGTGTCAATACAACTTACAATAACCTTAGTTAATCCCAATAATTTATATAAAATAGAAACTAAATCTTATGCAGTGCGTTGAGGCCACCATGCTGTCCATAATCAAGTAACGTCTATACAACCCATCGAGTCCACCATGATATCTAGAAACTTATAAAGTAAACACACACACACACACATACACACACATACACACACACACACATATATGGTAAAGGACAATAGATCATTATGCTAAAAGAATGAACAACAAGGCCAATATGGTCAATATTTCACATCTATACAACTCAAAGTCTGGAAGCATTTAAGATTAATAAGCTTTTCTAGGATAAAGCCCTGAGCTACTTGAAAACTATTTACAGCAAGAACTAGCAAACCTCAGAAAATCTGGGAACTTTGAAAGAAAGGAGATAGCTAACCTGCTGGAGCTTGAATGTGCTACTTTGGTCATCTGTCAGTACGTGTAGGCATTAATACAACACCACTAGACAATAGGAAGAAATTATCAAGTATGTAAATCAAACAGAAATTTTTAATTAAATTTGAAATATAAAAGCTGAAGTTAATAAGGTATGAGTATGAATAAAACTCTAACGTGCTTACCTTTCCTGTAATAAGATATGTAATCATCTAAGCAAACAATAACCTAACATGCCTCTAGTAAGAATGGAGGATACAAACAATAATTAAGAAACCTAATTGAGTCCCTAATAAGCCCTACAAATTACACTGCAATCTAACCACCCTTATTGCACCCAACTGGACCCTGTGGATCACCTATCTAACAAGCCGTAAGCTCTATGGATCTGTTTATCCTGTAGGCTCTCTATCTATCTAGAGTAGAGGTTTTGTATGTTTCTATCCTGTAGGCTCTATATCTTTCTGGACTATAGTCTTTGCATAACTACTTAGCCTAAATGCTTTGTATTTGCCTAGCATATAGGCTATATATGATTTCTCAACCCGAAGGCTTTGTATCTTCCTAGCCTAGGCTTTATATAACTGCTTAGCCCCTAGTTTTTGTATTTTTCTATCCTATAAGTTGTATAACTACTTATCCCAAAGGCTTTTTGTGACTGTATCTAAGCACCCAAGGCTCCTATACTGTATATAAGCATGCAAGGCTCTTGTATCTGTATCTGAGTCCATAAGAATCTTGTATCTATATTTGATTACACAAGGATTTTATATCTGTATTTGAACACATAAGGCTCCTGTACTTGTATTTGAAACATCCATAATAGTATCAAAGGAACCAACATAATTGTCAATACCCTATACTTGTCACGATCCAAATGTTCGTGAGTGGCACCCACACCAACCCTACGGTGGGAGAACCCTCTAACCCAAGCCTTAACTAATTTAATTAATAAAATGGTAATAAAATTAATAGCATTTTCAAATTAAAAGATAATATTAAAAAGCCTAACTATGACAACCCTAAAATCTGAAAGCCATCATGCATAGAACGCTAATAAAACAAATTCCACGAACAATCCAAATTACTAACAAATAAAACATTGTATGAAATAAAGACAACTACAACTATAACATTCTATGGTAGACTAAATTTGAGTAGATGACCCTCGAATTGATTAAAAAGAATCAATAGATATTAGGTTACGTTGAAGTCTCTGAAATATAATCTGCACTAAATAAAAAGAGTACAAGAGTAATATTAGTACAAACACTATCTACTAGCAGGCATCATACACTGGCATAAAATAGTTGCAGGTATATCTCATAAATCAAGTAAACAAGTGGATAGGTACATTAACAAATAATTAATAATTGCATCGATCAATCAAGTCACACAAAGTATGTATAGTTGTCAACAAACATATCAATGCCAACTATAAAAGACATATAACTCATCACAAAAGGCATATCAAGTCATTCTTACCCTGCAAGTATAACTAGTCACCTTACAACTATGGATCTTATCCACACAGATTTCACAAATATATTACTTTTATATTTCCCCAACCTCACTCTGTATCAATTCAGAACTCATAAGAAATATAAATTTGTACACACATGTGAAAGGGCCTTATTTCTACCCAACTAGTCATGACTTATAGGGGACAACCTATGGTCTATGTATCGTATCGGCATAGTATCTGCTCAATGTCATAATCGCTCTGCTGTACGATCATAGAAGACTCGAGCCACTACTCAACAATTAGAATAGTGTATATATAATTTATATTCTCAAACCTTTGAACATATCTCATTATGTTCTCATAATCAATTATATCTCATGATAATTCAACAAAAACATAAATATAACAAGTGTAAATCATTCTCACAAGTCATTTAAAGATAGACTTTAATAATTATAAGATTATTCATACTGGCACATGTCAATCAAAATAAATAACCAATCACAACTTATGTCAAAAGAACAATTACCATGCTCATCAATTCATAATAAATACGAGAGACTATCTCAAGTCTAACACCATGTAATATGTAACCTACCTTAATTGATGAACCTGAATATGCAAGTTAATTAATAAAAAATTATACCTTCCTCGATGCCCTGGGTCATTCATGATCTATTTGATCTTCAAATAATGTCTTGTGAATTCAGACCCACTAATTCTACCTTATTTATGGTCTACAATATTACTCAAGGATCAATTAACTATTTACTAGTCTCACAATACTCACATTAGTTTTAACTTAGGTAATTTCTACTCCAACTATCACTTTTAAGCAACTTTTATGTTAAAGGTCTTGTATTTATTGAACTCAAGGTCCCCAATTACCCTAATTCATCTTTATGAACTACTAATTCCTGCTAGTAAGTATTAGTTTACACCTTAGAAACAATTCTAGATGATTTTTACATCTACCAATAGTCTTTCTCACAATTTTTATAAATCTAAGAGTTCTATACCACAATTTCACTATTAAATTTCTAGTGATTCTAGGATATTAATGGATTATAATTCAAAGGGATGAATGTGATTACTTACCTCATAAAGAATATTCTCCCTAGTCTTTGGAATTCTCCTTTCTAGAGCTTTGGAAAAAAGTTTGGGAATTTGTGAAATAAACCCTAGAGTAAAACACATAAACATGCATTATGTCTGACATCTTACATTTGATGACCTAATTCTCATTGCAACATACCTTTGTTATGAATTAACGCTTTCTATAATGACCCATGACAAAATTCCCTTTCCTTACTTTGGCGGAGCTCCTGCCGCTACAATGATCTTGCTACAGTGGAATTTCCACCATTGTAGTGGAATTCCCATCACTTCCACCACTCTTAAGCATCAAATCAAGAACAAAGCTCTATCCCTCTTTCACAGTACAAATTATGAACTTAGGGAATTAGAAAACTACCCCAACTCGGCAACCATTAAAATCACATGCTACGCATTTATTTTAATCTCAAAGTTTTTCTAAGGAGGCCTAGATCACTAGCTCACCCCCTAACATAATGCAACATTATAAAACATGACATATGTATCATAAATCTATATAAATACATGCAATTCTAGTTTTTATCTTTAAACCACCCTACTTTGAGATTTTATCACGACCCGAGGCTACCCCCTGGTCGCTACATGGTGCTTAAGGCTACAAGTGACCTCGAGATAACCCATGTACTGGTACCTTTTGAGAGCACTAAATAGAGTTGATACTGAAATAGTATGTGCGGAAGATAAACTGGTAAAATATTATCCAAAATAGAATACAGATCGAAATAAAATTAACATATTTAAAAGACAACTGATAACATCTGAAAGATAAACTGACTGTTTGAACATTTGTATGCCTCTAACATTAGGAGTTGATGGGAAAAGTCTCCAATTAACTCTGACTGACTGACATAAAATTAACTAATATAAATAACTGCAACAAAATATCATCCCCGATAGATGAGGACTCACCACTGCTGCTACTGGGAGAATGATAATATGTCTAAGGATGCTTAGTGAACGATGCATCTGAACCTATGTTATAAGACAACATAAAGTTGCAAAAATTATATGATTAGTACTTTGAATGTACTAGTACTAAGGCAAGGACTACTTAAATACATGTGAAATCTGAACGTGGATGCATAAACAAGGAAAACTGAGAATGCAAGACCAAGTATAGTATATACTGACATGATCTGAATAACTAAGTAACTGTTATTAGAATTTCTGCAATAATCTATAAAACTGACTAAATAAATATTGAATTTGTCTACTTGGTCAAGTAAACCTAAATTGAGATAAACTGAGAACTGTCTGAAACTGTGGGAGCTATCAAGGAACTGACATAAACCATGTGAGCTATCATGGAGTCCAATGTCTGACCTACGTTGAGAAGGGCTGCTCTATCCTTCCCATCAAAGTAGAATAAGAACTGGAGTGATCACTAAACTGAGCCAATTTTGGTCCAAGGAAAACTCTCTCTGGTGAGGCCCCTAATCTTATAGTGGCACATAGCTTCTGGTAAGTAGGATACGCTGAACCCACACTTACCTCTCAGTGCTAAATCCTACTCCCAATTAAAAATACTAAGATACCAACTGACGCATACACAGATAATTGATTTTCTTACATTAGGTATTTTAAAACTGACAGTGCATGCTTAATCTGAAGAAATCAAGAATATGTAAAACTGATAATTTGACATGAAATAAAACTAGGTATAATAATAAAATCATGAGTTAACTGACTCATGACTTGAAAATTCTGAAACATAAGTAAACATATAGGTATTGGGTGTTCATAACCCACCAACACTGAAATAAAGTGATAATTCAAAGGCCTAAACATGACAAATTTCAATAGTCTAATAAATTTCATAAGTGTAAACATGGGAATGAGTTAACCTTGGGAAAATATAATATTTATACAGTTTAAAGCATAATTTGAGAATTTAACATAGTATTGACTGAACATGACATGTGGTTTTGGAACTTCAAGTATGTAAGAGCATAATTCTCATGAAGTAAAACTATTAACATGGATTGAATGTAAAACTAATGAGGAAACATAGATGAATTTCATTATTTACACTGAACTTGGTCATAACTAGAGTAAATTTATACTTAAACCAAAAAGAGGGTTTTTAGGATCAATGGGTGAAAGAAACCCATTGATGAATACCCTAAATACCTGAAGTAGAAGCTTTGGGAACATCCTTGAAATTGATCTTGTTCTTGAGAAACCTTAATTGCTTGACAAAGAAGAGAAAACCATCCCTCTTCACACTCTTTGGTGAAAGTGAGGATTATGTCATGATTTGGGGATTTTGGGGTCTCTTATACAACACCTTGTAAAGCCAACATGACATGGCTTTAGATTTTAAGGGAGTAGGTAAAGACATAAAGGCCCTTTAAAAAACATGCAGGAAAACATACCCTAGTCGTTAGTCAATCTGAGTCATAGCTTGGGATTCTGGGTACATTATTGTTTTACTATGACTTGCCACCTAACTACTCGTCATGACTGATTACGAGTTATAGGATAGAGTCATAGTTTGAAACCGAGGCCTTGGGTCACACACTGGTTATGTTACGGGTGCATGAAAAGGCTCGTAAGGTCTAATTACAAGTCATATGCTGGACACGTAACCATTGGATATGGTTCTTGGACACACACATTAGTGTGACTACGAGTCCTTCCATACGACTCGTAGGCATTCATTATTAGTCATATTGAGGTATCATTGTCACTGGGATCAAGGCAAAGGGATTTACCGTAGTAGTTATGAATTAACTCGTAACAAATTATCGCAATTTTTAATGATTCATTACCCTATGTTGTAACCATGTTAGTCTTTCCAGGCTCTCAAATAAAAATTTATACTACTTCTTGCCATGGCCTCAGACTGAGATGAGGCTTGATGCATTGGAAATCTAACCTCATGGGCTCTATGTTGGGAGGGTTAGAACACGAAAACTTAGGTTATTATAATATTTCCACCATGGGATCATTCATCCTCAAATGGAACTAGTTAGGCTGAGAATTCTAAGTAAACTGAGGTTGTATACTGAATACTTATGAACAGAAACATAATTCAAAAAATTGAGTCTGAGACATGATATATGGACAGAACTAAATTCATGATTACATGCAATGACATGAAGATGGTTATAAATCTAAGATAGAAGATGATAGAGAGTAAACTTATAAGAAAGCATTACGTTAAGATAGATCTAATTTCGTGGAGAAAAGATGAGGATACTTGGCTTAAATATCTATTTCTTCTTCCCTAGTATCTCTCTCACTGGATTGATTTTCCAAAAGAACTTTAACCAGAGGAACCTCTTTATTTCTCTACCTACAAAGTTGACAGTCAAGGATCTCAACTATAACTTCTTCATATGAGAGACTATCTTTGCCATCCATACTTTCCATAGGAATCACAGAAGCTGAATCAACAATGCATTTCTTTAGAAAGGAGACATGAAACATCGGATGCACTGATGCTAAATCTGCAGGCAACTCTAGTTCATAAGTTACCTTACCAAAAAGACTAAAAATTCTATATAGGCCAACATAACGTTGACTGAGCTTCCCCTTTTTCCAAATCTCTTTACCCCTTTCATTGGAAATATTTTTAAATAAACTATATCACCAACCTCAAACTTAAGGTCTCTTATTCTCATATCAACATAAGATTTTTGATGACTTTAGGATGTCGTCAGCCTTTCACGAATTACTTAAACTTTCTCTATCGACTCAAACACTGAATTTGGTCCCATTACTATAGCCTCTCCTACCTCAAACCAACCAGTAGGACATCTATATATCCTCCCATAGAGAGCTTCAAATGGAGTCATCTGATTGTTTGAATAATAGTTGTTGTTGTAGTCAAACTCAATCAAAGGTAAGTGGTCATCCCATCTTCCTTTGAAGTCAATAACACAAGACCTTAACATATCCTTCAAGGTCTTAATGGTCCTCTCTGCCTGGCCATCTTTCTGAGGATGAAAAGTTGTACTGAGATGAACTTGGGTACCGAGGCCCTTCTTAAATGATAGATAACAAAACCCGATACAACTTTACTAACACCCTGAGATAGATTCTAGCATAATCCCCAACTGAATAAGAAGTATCAACTAGCAAGAAATGAGCTGACTTGGTTATTCTATCTATAATGAACTATATTAAGTCATGTTGGCAACACGTACGAGGTAATCTTGTCATAAAAATCTATGCTCACCACCTCCCACTTCTAAGTAGGGATGCTAAACTCCTGAAGTGTACCACTAGGACTTTGGTAATCAATCTTAACCTGCTGACAATTTGAATACTTAGCCACAAAATCTATAATATCTTTCTTTACACTATTTCACAAATAGATCTCCCGCAAATCTCAATACATCTTTGTGGCTCCTGGGTGGATAGAGTATTGCGTACCATGTATCTCAGCTAATATATGCTTTCTTAAACATTCAATATATGAAAACCACAATCTACCCTGATAACGAAGTATACCATCTCCCTCTTAAACAAAAACCTCTACCTTATGATCCTTGACTGCCTTGTTCAACTTGACTAAACTAGTATCCATGTTCTACTTTTATTTTTCTTTGGCAATCAATGAAGATTCCCAACCATTTTGAACCCATTTACTACCTTCAACCGAATCAACCAACCAAATTCAACCGAATCAACCAACCAAACTCCTAATCTAGAAAGCGGATGAGCTCATAGACTAACTCCTTCTTATCATCCTCAAAATGAGCAACACAACCCATAGAAAATCTGCTATGGATATCTGCCACTATATTGGCCTTGCCTAGATAAATGTAACACACTTATCTCATAATCTTTCAACAACTCAAGCCCTCTTCTGTGAAAAAGATTTAGGTCTTTATGCATGACTACATACTTTAGACTTTTGTGATCCATGAACATATAAACATAAACTCTATAAAGGTAATGCTTACGAATATTTAAGGTAAAGACAACAATTGCCAACCAAGATCATGGGTTAGATAATTCTTTTCATGGGGTTTAAGCTATCTAGAGGCATAGGATATGACCTTACCCTTCTATAATAATACATAACCAATACCAACTCTATAAGAATTACAATACACTATAAACCCATCTATGTCATCTGACAAAGTCAAGACTCGAGCAGAAATGAGTCAATTCTCCAACTCTTGAAAACTCTTATCACAAAAATCTAACCAAGAAATTTGACTTTCTTTTGGGTTAGTCGGGACATTGAAGAAGCAATAAAATAAAACCCTTCAATAAATCATCCGTAATAGCCATCTAAAACTAAGAAACTCCTAATATCTGAGAGATGAGTCTAGGCTAGTTTTTTTTTTACTTTGGTTTTTTAAGGATTAACTCGAATACCATTATCAAAAATGATGTGACAAAGGAAATATACCGACCTCAAAAAAATTAGCACTTATTGAACTTAGAAAATAATTGATGATCTCTAAGGGTCTGCAACACAACTCTCAGATGGCCTGCATAATCATTCTCACTTCGAGAATAGACAAGGATGTCATCAATGAAGACCATGACAAACATATCCAAGTACTACTTTAACAACCTGTTCATTAAGTCCATGAAAGTTGGAGGGGCATTCAGTAGTCCAAAATACATGACTAGGAATTCAAAGTGACCATACCGAGTTTTGAAAGTTGTCTTCGAAATGTCATATTTTTTGACTCTAAGATATAATAGTCGGATCTGAGGTCTATCCTAGAGAAAAATCTTACACCATAAAGTTGGTCAAACCAGTCATCAATCCTGTAGAGAGAATACTTATTCTTGATTATCACTTTGTTCAATTAATGACAGTATATGCACATTCGAAGTGAGTTGTATTTCTTGCATACGAATAAAACTAGAGCACCCTAAGGGGAAATACTAGGCCTAATGAAACCTTTATCCAAGAGGTATTTCAGAAACTCTTTTAATTCTATTAGCTTATTTGGATCCATTTTGTAAGATGGAATAGAGATACGTTGGGATTTGAAAGGATATATGTTCCAAAGTCTATTTCCCTTTCGGGAGGAAATCTAAGAATATATTTTAGGAATACATCTTGAAATTATTTTAATACTGGAACTGAATCAAGACTCAGAGTTTTAGAAATTAAGTCCTTGACTTGGACAAGTTGGTAAGTACACCCATTTGATATCATTTTTCTCGGCTTGAGATCAGAAGAAAAATAACCCTTATGCACTGAAGTAGTACCCCTCAATTCGATAATTGGTTTATTGGGAAACTAAAACTGAAAAATTCTATTTCTATAAGAAACTGAGGCATAACATGAGTAGAGCCAATCTATGCTGAGAATGACATCAAAATCAGTCATCTCTACCTCCTTGAGATCAACTGAAGTAACTTACTAAGACATTGCGAATGGGTAATTTTTATATATCCATCTTGCTACAATAGACTTACCCACTGGGATAGATACTAATAAAGGCTCTACTAACATTTTGGGACTAACACCTAAGTCTATGGCTATATAATAAGTCAAAAAAAAAAGTGAAGCTCCAAGGTCGAATAATGCATATAGGTGAAGATGAAAAACTTGCAACGTACGCATAACCACATAGGAAGAACTTTCCTGATCATGTTGAGTTTGGAGAGTATACAGTTTATTTTGGTACTGCCCAATGGTGGCACCCTACCATGTAAGGCGATCTTCATGAGCTGATTTAAAATTTGACTGGCCCTATTGGCGTGAATCCTTTCCTTTTTGAGAACTCATTGGACACTCCTTGATTTTGTGGTCTAGCTTGCCACACCCAAAGTACACATCACTGCCTACTATATATTCACCCGGATGATTCCTACCAGTCTTTTGATAGAGCGGATTGGTACGACCACCGTTTACACTACCGTAGGACTTAGAGCCTGGCATTCTATCCCTATTGTCCTGCTTGAACTTAGGTACTGGCATATTAGATAAAGAAGGGGCTAGAGTAGAAAATTTTTGGCGGAGTTGAGAAAGGTTATCCCCTTGTAACTTCAGCTGGGAGAAGTTAAAGTTACCTATTCTTGACTTGTTATTATCTCTTTCCTTTTCCTTAAGCTTCCCCTCCTCAATCTACTGACCATGAACCATCAGTGTAATACCTATATTTTTAGGCTAGTTTTTAAATCGTCATTCCTATGCATATAAGCTATGATCTAAATGATTGCCATGTGAACATAAGTTTTATGATCTTTATAGTCATATTTGATTTGATTTGAGATGAAAAATGTCCATAAGAATCACTTAGAACAAAGTTGAGCTTGGAGCCTTTAAGTCATCCAAAGTTTGGCATTCGATCCTACAAGGGTCTAGTTTAAATGTGTATAACTTTTTACATACATATAATTTTGCATATCAAGACCCACCAAATTGTACATAATTGAATTAGCTTTCCAACAATACTAATTTTGCAAAAATCCGATACCCGAGCAAAAAGTTAGGACATTTTTCGAGTGAGGCTGTAAGTTGATGCTATATCAACACAACACGTCGGCATGCACGTTATGGAACTGTTCATATGATAATTCAGTTTTTAAAGGGTCTAGGGGCACTTTGGTCACTTCCCTCACCCAAATCTGCCCATAGCACTTAATTTCAGCCCCCAAAAGCAAAATACACTAAATTATTCATCTATTCTCTCAAATAAAAACCCTAGCCTCCTCAAGAACACCAAGAACTTCATCAATTTTTCTTCAAGAAAAGCAAGAAATAAATTTTAGTAATTCAAGAATGCTTTCAAAATTGCGTTTCTCCTTCAAGATTAAAGCTTTAAGGTATGTGGGAGTTGATCTATGGGTCCTCTTTCACCTATGGAGCCCCAAAACCTCTTTTTCTTTTAATTAAAGAATAAATTTTTCATTACTATGGTATTTTGTATATTCAAGAAAGATTGAATTTCATGTTTTCATGATATTTTTAATTCAATTTAGCCCATGTATGATTCCATAAAAGATTTTTAATTCCTCATGCTATAAATTTGAATATTCCATGCTTTATTCAAGTAAATTCCATGGTAGATCCTAAATTCATGATGTCTAGTAATACTCCCATGTTTTAAATTCATGCCTTCCATATGTTTGACGAAATTCCCACATCATGTTAAGTCAATTTCAAGATGAATCCCCAAGTTATGAATTTTACCATGTAACTTTATTATTCCCCCATGATTAAGACATTCTCGTGTTCAAGTTATGAACTTTGCATGTTTTGATGAAATACCCATGTCCTATTTTAAGCGAATTACATGTGAATTTCCCAATTTATGATTTTAGTTATGTAATCATGCTATGCTCCCATGTTTAAGATATTCCCATGTCCAAGTTCATGATCCTCATATATTAGGCGAATTGCCCCATATTAAAGTATTTATCTCCACACGCTTGATAGAATGTTCATGTGAATTGAATAGGGTAATCATGACACGTTACCATGTGTTCTCATTCATGTACAAGTCCATAACCTCCAAGAGTTTGATAAAATACCTCAGTGGATGAATTGTGAACAATTGACTATGGCTGTGCTTTTCAAGATCACGATATGCTTTACTTTCCATGCTATTGATCCTGGAGGTATTCAATACCCAAAAATCTAGTTGTTTACCTAGAGCTACAATAGGTACAGAATAGTCTGAGTAATGTCATGATCAGTAGTACTCAGTAAATTACAAAACTCAGTGAACTTAGCCAAGTTTAATTAGTCAACACGATCACTAACAATTTAGTCAAGCCTAGGACAATCCATTTAAATTCTCATCATTAGTTATATATTAATAATTACCTCAGAATTCATATGCACTGTTATTTTCTGAATATCATAACTGGACCTTATCAGTTATTAGTTATCAGTTCATGCACCAGCTAGTATTCTAGTGTCATTCAATTGGGAGTAGAATTTAGCACCGAGCGAGTATAGGGATGGCAGCTTTCCTGCCAGATAGGTAGAGTCATTAGTAGCAGTCCCAATACTCCAGAACTGCGTAGCTAGTATAGGATTTGAGGAGTCACCCGTCAGTTCAGGCTTGACTACCTCCCAGGGGTCATCCATTAGTTTAGGCTTGACACCCTTAGTCCTTCGGGACAACATACTATATTAATATAGTGGATCCACACAACCAATGCTAGCTCTCTTTCATATCCTCCTCCTGTTGGTGACTGACCTCTTCCTTTCTATTTAGAAAGTGGAATAGAACTAGCAGCAGATACTAGTACTTATGGCACGGTACTGACACCTTTCCAAAGGTTGGAACCCGATTAGCTTAGATTTAGGCATGTCGATTAGATGAACACTCCCAGAGTTTTAGTTTCAGATTTAGTCTTAGAATTGAACTCAGTTCAGTTCTACAGAATCAGGACTGTCAGAAAGATTCACCCAGTTATAAGTAACTAATTATCAGTAATCATAACTATCATTTACTCAGTTATCAGAACTCAGTATTCAGTTCTAGTATGAGCTCAATTACAGTCTCAGTTATAGTATTAGTTACAGTCTCAATTACAGTTCCAGTTATAGTCTCGCTTACAGTATCAGTTACAGTCTTAGTTATCATCTTAGTTATTGTCTTTATCACAGTCTCAGAATTGTAATTAGATCAGTAAATCAGTTTAATTTTAGGGTTGCTTGACCATAGCATACAATTATCAGTTATTCAATTATCAGTATTTTAGTACATTAGATTACTAACTATTTTAGAATCATGTTATACACTTGGTCTTGCATTCTCAAATAATATAGTTTTCATGAATTCATGCTCAGTTATCTCATGCTACTCAGTCATTCCCTTTCTCATAAGCATAATACTCTATAGTTTCAGTCTAGTTATTCAGACTAAGTATAGTTCAATCTTACACGCCCAGTATTCAACTATCAGTCATTCAGTTAATCAAATAAATTAGTATGTTTTTTCATTCGTACTCTGTATGATTATATATTTAGATCCTTGATTTTTGTCAGTCTCCATCACGTAGTTTCAGACCCAGTATTTATATAGAATCCATGTTTTATCATATCCCAGGTTCAGTTATGCTTATATCATTAAAGTAAAGTTTACAGAAACTAAGTGTAGAGATTCACCATCTTATCAGAAGATATTTGTCACTCATACTGTGAGATATTTTAGTTTTCAGTTTATTCCAGCCTATTGGTGAGTCTACTTACACTTAGCATGCATGTTTTATGATTACGTATGAAATCTGTTTTACTTATTGCGTTCACCCCTACATACGTAGTACATTACAGAAGTGCTGATCCACATATACGTCTGTATCGACACATTGTTTCATAATGTAGGTACTAATTGTAGCCCACATATCACGATCAGACAATTGCAGATTCCATCCAGAAAGTGATAAGCTCTCCTATTTTGAGAATTTTAGACAGTTTTAGTTCATGTACAGTTTATTTATTTTCTATGTGTATTAATTAGTGGTAGTTGGAAGTATGTCCCAACTATCTATAGTCTGTATAGTAGAGGCTTCATAGATGTCTGTCAGAGTCAGTCATGTGAATCTCAGTTTCTTCCTTTAGATTTATCATTTTGTAAAGCTTTATCAGTATTGTATTTATTTTAGATTTTCAGTATGATTATATTTCTATACAACAGAATAGCTATTTATTATTTTATAAATTAGTTGCTTAACAGTATGCTAGTTCATGGGCTAGCTTGGGATCACTAGTCGTTCCAAGCACTGTGTGATGACTAGGGGTTAGTCTCGGGTCATTACAAACTTGGTATCAGATCACAAAGTTCAAGTTTCCTAAGGTGTCTATGAAGCCATGTCTAGAAGAGTCTTGCAAAATATTACGGAGACGTTTATACTTTTATTCGAGAGGCTGCAAGGCATTTAGGAAATATTCTCTTCTTTCAAGTCTTAGATCGTCCAGTAGAAGTATTATCTAAGAAATTTATGTAGATCCTCATCTTGCACTATTCATGTTATGCTAACTCCACCTTAGTTTTGAGGCCATAGAAACAGTGATGCTTAAATCCCTACAGACAGTGTTTCCTCAGCCAATCCCCACAGACAATTATGATATTTTATCTTATCTTTGAAAATATCCCATCAATGCCCTTATGTAATAAGGTTTGAAATATTTCATTCATGTTCATGAAATCGTGCATTAAGCCAAAGTCAGATGTGCTTTCAGATTCCTTCTCAGAATCCTATGATAGCATATAATTTAGAGTTTGAATCATGAACCCAAAAGTTTAGCAGTAGTATAGTTGGGATAGCATTATCTAAATTGAGCAGATTATATATTCATAGGGATAGTTGTACTAAAGGTGAATCAGTAGGCTTGGACAATGTATATAAGAATTTAAGTTTGTTGATTTGAGATTTAAGTATGATGGTATGGATGAGTTTATCATTCATGTGTATTATTATACCCAAACTCTAGAGTAAAGTGACTGTAGTTTAGTTTAGAGTTTAGTAAAGTGGTCACAGACTTACGATGATAGATTTAACCTAAGGGGGAGATGATAGAACAAGTGACCCAGTCAGACTATCAGATTCTAGTAGTAGTGGCAGTGTGTGTATAAAAGAAGTAAGGGAAGATGATTCCAAATCTATTCTTATCTTAATACAAATGTTTTAAGCCATCACAACATCTACTAATGTCTTACATATCAGCTCCATCATCACATCTCATAGTCATGCACTTTATAGAAAAGCCATGAATGCTATCAATTTCTAGTATGGGAAGTTCCAGTTCACTCAGTAGTATAAATCATTTTCCATGAACTCCAGGTACTCATGCTGCACTTATAATGATCAGTGATATTCAGTTTATTCCATGTATGTCCTTTGTTCATACCTCTCTGACGAATTTATGTCATTGATACTTTATTCCTCAGGACTCAGTTGAGTGTCAAACTTATTCTTTCACATTTTAGGTCCTCATGTTCTAACTTTTAGTGACTTCTTCTTATGTCATGATTAGTTAAAAATTCTGTGTGTGTGTGTTTCTTGGGCTAGTGCATGAAAGTCTTAAGGATAGAGGTTTAGAGAAAATGAGAAAGATATTTTTGTGGTGGTTTACCTACAAGTTCATCTATGGTTATAAAGATAGGATTGAATATAATGTTGGTGTAAAAGTGGATGTATAGTTAAGTATAGGTTTTTAGTATAATTTTGTCCATATAGCCAGCAATCCAGTCTAGCAGTTAGACAGGCAACTTTTATGGTTTTCCATATTTTCTATTCATGAGGTAATTCACTTCATGCAAATTTTAAATTTAGATTATTTTAGACATATGCATCGATTTCAGATTCCAGGTATTCAGTCATGATCCAGTCCATAAGTTTCCCATGCATCATCTCAATTTTTTCTTAGTATTTCAGCCATGCCAGTATCATTAGGGGGACGAAGTATCCCAATGGGGAGATGTAATACCCTGAGTACTCATGCCCTAAGCCTTTTATTTTTCTTCATTAAATAGGGACCAAATTGAAGTAATGGTTACTCATCAGTTGACTCTTTCGTTTCTATCTCAGCCTTATAATAATTCTCATGTCATTGCATGTATCCAAAAAATTAGTTTAGTTCATGTATTAATTTTCAGAATCAGTTGTGCAATCATGTTCCAAGTTAGACATGTTCAAATATGATCTCAATTACCTTAGTACATAACTCTTAGCCTAACCAGTCTCATTCGAGGACGAATGTTCCCAAGGGGGAGATGATGTAATACCCTGTATTTTTGGGCTAGTCTTTGAATCATCCTTCCTATGCATATAAGCTATGATCTAAATAATTACCATGTGAATATAAATTTCATGATCTTTATCCTAGTGTTTGATTTTCTTTGAGGTCAAAAATTTCAATAAGAATCACTTAGAACAAAGTTGAGCTTAGAGCCTTTAATTCATCCAAAGTTTGGCATTCGATCCTACAAGGATCTAATTTAAACATGTATAAATTTTTATATATATAGAATTTTGCAAATCAATACCTACCAGATTGTATATAATTGAATTATCTTTACAACGATATCAATTTCGCAAAAATTCGATACCCCACCAAAAATTTATGGCATTTTCTTTGTGACGCAGTTAGCTAATACGATATCAACGTGATGCCTTGGCATACATGTTACAGAACTGTTTCACACACTAATTCAGCTTTTAAAGGGTCTAGGGAAGTTTGGTCACTTTCCCTCACCGAAATCTGCCATAACACTTAATTTCAGCCCCCAAAAGAAAAATACACTCAATTATTCATCTAATCTCTCAAAGAAAATCCCTATCCTCCTCAAGAACACCAAGAACTTCATAAATCTTTCTTTAAGAAAAGAAAGAACTCAAGTTTAGTAATTCAAGAATGCTTTCAAGATTGTGTTTCTCCTTCAAGATTAAAGTTTTAAGGTATGTGGGAGTTCATCCATGGGTTCTCTTTCACCTATGGAGCCCCAAAAACTCTTTTATTTTAATTAATGAATGAATTTTCCATTACTATGGTATTTTGCATATTCAAGAAAGATTGAATTTAATGTTTTCATGATGTTTTTAATTTAATTCAGTCCATGTATGATTCCATGAAAGATTTTAAATTCCTCATGCTATGAATTTGAATTTTCCATGCTTTATTCAAGTAAATTCCAAGGTAGATCCTAAATTCATGATGTTTAGTAATACTCCCATGTTTTAAATTCATACCTTCCACATGTTTGATGAAATTCCCATATCATGTTAAGTCAATTTCAAGATTAATCCCCAAGTTATGAATTTTGCCATGTAACTTTATTATTCCCTCATGAGTAAGACATTCTCGTGTTCAAGTTATGAACTTTACATGTTTTGATGAAATACCCATGTCTTATTTCAAGGGAACTATATGTGAATTCCCCAATTAATGATTTTAGTTATGTAATCATGCTATGCTCCCATGTTTAATACATTTCCATGTCCAAGTTCAAGATCCCCATGTGTTTGGCGAATTGCACCATATTAAAGTATTAATCTCCAAGCGCTTGATAGAATGCCCATGTGAATTGAATAGGGTAATTATGACACGTTACCATGTGTTCTCATTCATGTAAAATTACATAGCCTCCAAGTGTTTTATATAATGCCTCAGTGAATGAATTGTGAACAATTGACTATGGCTGTGCTTTTCAAGATCATGCTATGCTTTACTTTCCATGCTATTGAGTTCTGGGCATATTTAATACCCAAAAATCTAGCTATTTTCCTAGAGCTACTATAGTTATAGAATAGTCTTAGTAATATCACGATCAGTAGTACTTAATCATTTATAGAACTTAGTGAACTTAGTGAAGTTCAATCAGTCAATAGGATCAGTAGCAATTCAGTTAAGCCTAGTACAGTCCAGTTTCAGTCCCAACATTAGTTATACATGAATAATTACCTAATAATCCATATGCACTGTTATTTTTAGAATACCATGACCTGAGCTTATCAGTTATTAGTTATTATTTATCAGTGTATGCACCAATTAGTATTCCAGTGTCATTTATTTGGGAGTAGTATTTAGCACCGAATGAGTGTAGGGATGGGGACTTCCTCATGAGATAGGAAAAGTCGTTAGTAGCAGTCACTCTACTCCAAACCTTCATAGCCAACATAGGATTTGAGGAGTCACCCATCAATTTAGGCTTGACATCCTTAGTCCTTCAGGACAACATAGTACATCAGCATAGTGGATCCACATAGCCAGTGTTAGTACCCGTGGCACGGTACTGATACCCTTCCAATTGGGGATATAGGTTAGACCCCGATTAGCTCAAATTGGGGCATGTCGGTTATATGAACACTCCCACAATTTTAGTTTCAGCTTCAGTCTCAGTATTGAACTCGGTTCATGTTCTACAGAATTAAGACTGTCAAAAATAGTCACCAGTTATTGGTAACTCAGTTATCAGTAGTCGTAACTATCAGTTACTCAGTTATCAAAACTCAGTATTTAGTTCCAGTATGAGCTCAATTACATTCTCAATTATAGTCCCAGTTATAGTCCCATTTATAGTCTTAGTAATCATCTTAGCTACAGTATCTTTCACAGTCTCAGTCCAGTAATTAGATCAGTAACTCAGTTTAGTGTCAAGGTTGCTTGACCATAGCGTACAGTTATTAGTTATTCAGTTATCAATATTTTAGTACTTTAGATTACTAACTATTTCAGAATTATGTTATATGCTTGGTTTTGCATTCTCAGATAATACAATTTTCATGAATTCATGCTCAGTTATCTCATGCTACTCAGTCAGTACCTTTCTCATATGCATAATACCTTATAGTTTTAGTCCAGTTATTCAGACTAAGTAGAGTTCAATCTTACATGCATAGTATTCAACTATAAGTTATTCAGTTAATCAAATAAGTTAGTATGTTTATGTATTCATGCTCAGTGTGATTGTATATTCAGATCCTTAATTTTTATCACTCTCCATCTCGTAATTTTAGACCTAGTATTCATATAGAATCCATATTTTATCATATCCTATCTTCAGTTATGCTTATATCATTAAATTAAAGTTTACAGAAACTAAGTTTAGAGATTTACCATCTTATCAGAAAATATTTGTCACTCATACTGTGAGATATTTTAGTTTTCAGTTTATTCCAGCCTATTGGTGAGTCTACTTACACTTAGCATGCACGTTTTACGATTACGTATGAAATCAGTTTTACTTATTGCATTCACCCCTGCATACTCAGTACATTCCAGAAGTGCTGATCTACATGTACATCTATGTGGATACATTGCTTCATAATATAGGTACTAATTGTAGCCCACACATCACGATCAGATAGTTACAGATTCCAGCTAGAAGGTGATGAGTTCTCCTACTTTAGGACTTCCAGACAGTTTTAGTTCATGTACAGTTTATTTATTTTCCATGTGTATTCATTAGTGGTAGTTGGAGCCATGTCCCAACTACCTATATTCAGTATAGTAGAGGCTTCATATGTGTCAGTCAGAATCAGTCATGTAAATCTCAGTTTCTTCATTCAGATTTATCAGTTTGTAAAGCTTTATCATTATTGTATTTATTTTAGAGTTTCAGTATGATTATATTTCTACATAGAAAAATAGCTATTTATTATGTTGTATTTCACTTGCTTAACAATATGCCAGTTTATGGGTTAGCTTGGGATCACTTATGGTTCCAAGCACCATGTGATGATTAGGGGGTAGTCTCGGGTCATTACAATAAGCCTAGAAAGGTCCATCTCCTTAATCAACATAATGGTCCTACACTCCTTAACCATTTTATTAGATACACCAAATACAAACTTACTTAGCCTGGACCTAGAGTCAACCACCATAGCAGGATCATACCTCGCCACCTGAGTGAACTTGAACGAGTACTCCTTCACACTCATGCTACCTTGCTTCAAGTTAATAAACTAATGAACCTTAGCTTTCCTCAAATCTAGTAGGAATAACCAGTCCAAGAAAGCCGTGGAAAACTCCCCTTACTTAATAGGCCTTGCATCAACACCCTTGTCTTCCTTCCACAGCTTGAACCAGGTGTGAGCAACTCCTTACAATTGATATGCAGTTAATTCTGCACATTCACTATGAGTTACACCCATGATATCTATAAATTTTTGTACAATATCCAAAACTCCTGCATATCCTCCTCAGACTTAGATCCACAAAACAAAGGGGGATTCATTTGAGTGAAATCTCAGATTAAAGCTACAGCTGTGTTCAACACTAGATTGGCTAGAGAAATAGCTAGCTAGTTGTTTTGAGCAGGTACAAAAAGGGTCAAGGTTGTGAAAGTGGCTCTGAACTCAGCGTGAGAAACATGGTCATTCAGGGAATCTTTTTGAATAGGCGGTGTAGGCTGATCCCTATTCCTTCTTTCGTTATTTCTTCTGGTAGGCATTGTCTATAAATAGATTAAAGGATGAGTTAGAAAAAAAGGAATTCAATAGAGCACATTCAATAGAAAAAAAGGAATTCAACAGAAAAAATGGAATTCAATAGAAAGAAAATTTTCCTAAAATGTCTTGTAGCCTCTTGCCCATAAGTGTGGCACACTTCACACCCATGCATAAGACTCTACTAAATGTGGCTTTCAGACTCCTTAGGACACTTTAAAACCTGAAGATCGATACCAAACTTTTTCACGATCGGAGTCTACCCCTTGGTCGCTATATGGTGCTTAAGGCCACAAGTGACCCCAAGCTAACCTATGTACTGGCATATGCTGAGAGCACTGAATAAAATGGATAGTGAATTAACATGTGTGAAAGATAAACTAATGAAATATGATCCAAAAATGGAATACTTATGAAAATATAAATAATATGTCTAGAAGACAACTGATAATATTTGAAAGATAAACTAATTGTCTGAACATCTAGTTTGAACATCTGAAAGCCTCTAACATGAGGAGTTGATGGACAGGCCTTTAACTAACTCAACTAACTAATATAAAAGTAACTACTGTAAGTGAATAAAATAAAATATCATCCTCAATGGATGAGGAATCACCACTACTACTATTGGAAGAATGCTAATCTTTCTAAGGATTCTTAGTGAACGGCACGTCCGAACCTATGTTATAAGACAACATAGCACAGAGAAATTATGCAATCAGTACTTTGAATGTAATGCTACATGAAGCAAGGACTACTGAAATACATGTGAAATCTAAACATGGATGCATGAATATGTAAAACGGAGAATGCAAGACCAACCATCGAATATACTACATGATCTGAATAACTGAGTAATTGTTATTTGAATTTCTAAAATAATCTATAAAACTGACTGGATAAATACTAAATTTGTCTACTTGGTCAAGCAAACCTATACTAAGATAAACTGAGTACTGACTGAAATCGTAGAGCTATCATAGAACCGACATAAACCATGTGAGCTACCATGGAGTCCAACATGTGACCCACATTGAAGAGGGTTGTTCTATCCTTTCCATTAAATTAGAACCTGAACTGGAGTGATCACTAAACTGAGCCAATTTTGGGCCAAGGAAAACTCTTTCTAGTGAGGCCCCTAAACCTACGGTGGCACATGGATTATGGGAAGTAGGATGCACTGAACCCGGACTTCCCTCTTGATGATAAATCCTACTCCCAAATGAAAAATAATGAGATACCAACTGATGCATACACTGATAACTGATTTGCTCACATAAGGTATTTTAAAACTGACAGTGCATGCCTAATCTGAAGAAATCATGAATATGTAAAACTAATAATTTGACCTGAAATAATAATAGGTATAGTAATAAAATCATGAGTTGACTAACTTATTACTTGAAAAGTATGAAACACAAGTAAACATATAGGTATTGGGTGTTTATAACCCACTAGCGCTAAAATAATGTCATAATTCAAAGACCCAAATATGAGAAATTTCCATAGTTTAATAAATTCCATGAATGTAAACATAGGAATGAGTTAACCTTGGAAAAATATCATGTTTATAAAATTTAAAGAATAATTTGAGAATTTAACATAGTATTGACTGAACATGACATGGGGTTTTGGAATTTCAAGCATGTAAGAGCATGATTCTCATGGAGTAAAACTAATTAACATGGCTTGAATGTAAAACTAATGAGGAAACATGGATGAATTTCATTATTTACATTGAACTTGGTCATAACTAGAGTAAATTCATACTTGAACCAAAAAGAGGGTTTTTAGGCTCAATAGGTGAAGGAAACCATGGATAAATACCACATACCTCAAGTAGAAGCTTTGGGGAAATCCTTGAAATTGATCTAGTTCTTGAGAAACCCTAATTACTTGAGAAAGAAGAGAAAACCGTCCCTCTTGACACTCTTTGGTGAAATTGAGGATTATGTCATGATTTGGGGCTTTTGAGGTATCTTATACCACACCTTGTAAAGACAAAATTACATGGATTTGGATTTTAATAGAGTAGATAAAGGCATGAAGGCCCTTGAAATAATATGTAGGAAAATATACCCCCAGTCATTACAACTCAGCTTACGACTCGTAACGATTGGTTACGTAAAACACCTTAGATTTTGACCCTTAGAAAATTTCCTGGAATACTTATCTCTAGACCCAATACAACTCATTGCTACAATTTGTATGTTGAGGTATGAATGGTATGGTCCAGTAGTATGCCGACCAGTGTTGGTTGCTAGGATGGATTTTGGTTACTGGAGTGGGTATAACTTGAATGATATGAGTCGTATGATTAGATACGGATCGCTTGGCTTGGGTTTTCCTTAGGTTAATCTTAGACTTGGTCGCTTAAGCTAGACCTGAGTACGAGTGTCTCACCGTGAACCATAACTCAAGGTATAAATCATATCAGGGACTCGTATGGTAGACAATGTTCAAATCGTCTATAATTTTATCCTTCCAGGGATACGGGTGAAAGGTACGGATCATATACTGTCAATACGACTTTGGTAGTATGATTCATACAATAGATAGTTTTGGGTCCAAGGTTTTATGCTTAGAATATGAGTGGTGGGTACCACTCGTATTGAAGGGTACGATTCGTGAGGGTCAGTCGTACCCCTGTGATGGGATTTTTGTGCAACTTAAGTGGGGGTATTCTGGACGTTTCCCCACTTAATCTAATAAGTCCCCATGACTTATAACTCATTTGGGAGGTTATTTACCATATTATTACATTCATTAACCCTTAGAAACTCTTCCTAAACACTCTATAATT
Source organism: Capsicum baccatum var. pendulum (assembly GCA_030864225.1). Classification (NCBI taxonomy): domain Eukaryota; kingdom Viridiplantae; phylum Streptophyta; class Magnoliopsida; order Solanales; family Solanaceae; genus Capsicum; species Capsicum baccatum. The sequence goes on from CM061560.1 coordinate 170,040,865, forward strand.
CTCTCAAGAGCTTTTTGGCAAGGACGCTAGGGTTTTAACTAGATGACTGATTTGGGGGATCTTGTTGGTGGTTTCTTTCCACCTACTTTGTCCATAAAGGAATGTTCTCTTCCCTCAACGTTATTTCCCACTAAGGCATGGTTTTATGAATGGTTTTCATGATTTCGTTATTGTATGATTTTGGGTTTTCAATAAGGATTTGGGGTGTTTTATTATAAATGGTTGGTTATTGTTTCCCATGGGTTTAATTATGTATTTACATGATTAATTAGTGGTTTTTAATAATTGTATTGCATGAGAATGGTTAAATGGTAATTGGAATTGGTTTTGGTTATATTATGCCCCCGATGTATTTGACAAGATATTTACAAGGATGTTTTCATTGCATTGATCATTTTTAATAGAACTCTTGCTTGTTTTTAACTTGGTAAAGGAATTATGCATGGTTTAAATGGTTTTAAAAGGTAAAATGCTAAATGGTTACTCTTATGGGGTACATGGGAATCCCCCAAGTTATTTAATATGTTTAATGGAAGGGTACATGGAATTCCTTACACCTATATATGGTTGGATATGGACAAAACTTGCAAGTATAGTTGATATGACGATACCCCTACCAATGGCCTTGGTTAATAAATTGTTAATGGATTGGTTGGTTGCTTGGTAATGGTTTTAATTGATCAATAATAGTAGGGTGTGTACCAAATTCGTGGAAGGTGGAGGTCTTGGGGGGGGACCAAAATTGGAAACTCATATTTGCCGATGTGAGGTTTGGTCCAAGTAACCATGTGCATGATGTCACACTTTATATTTTGGCGATGTACTAGTCATCACAGGTGTAGCTTCATACACTGAGGCACTTTATTCAGGGGGAGATGAACCCATATAGCCTGTGGGTGGTTTAGGACGGCAAAGCTACACAACCCAGGTAAAGGTTTTAATGGCTTGCTAAACCTGGTTCCCTTTCCCGAATGGATATATATGTGTACAGTTTGTGTGCATATAGATTGTTTTACTTGGTTTTATAAATGACATTATTTTACCCTTACTTGAGTTCATGCTAGAATTCAAACACTAACCTATCTTTGGGCGGCTTTATACCTACGATATGAAGGAACCGACCATTCTACTTCTCCTACATAGTGATTGACTGGGGGACCATTGTTGGATTGAAGTGGTGAACTTCCATCTTTTCGAAAGGCTTCATTTCATGTGATGGATATTTTTGGACATTTTGATTATTTCTAGATATTGGTTATGGCTATGGTTCGGGGTATGTCCCAACCAGATATCTTACTCTTTTGGTTAGAGGCTTTGTGGTACTTCTATGGGTTAGAACGGATGGGATCGGTATTGATGTTAGCCTTCACATTGATATTGGTATCGGGGCTGATACCGATTAGTGATATTTTTGGTTGTTCCATCCTGTTTCATTTTAGGGTTAATCATGTTGGTTATGACCCTCGAATTGGTATTGGTTTGGCTTGATGGTTTGGTTGGTACGGGTTAGTGGACGGGATGACTTGGTAGGGCTGGTTTAGGAGTAGAACTATCCTAAAGTCAGTCCTTGTCCAGTTATGATTTATTGTTATATGTTTAGAATTCAGTCGACTCAAAGTATGCTAATTGGTGGTTGGGTTGGGTAACAGGTGGTGGTCCCCGAGCCCCGTTGGACTTGGGATGCCCATTATGAAAATGTCTCAAATGTCTCAAATGGGTTGGGGTTGAATCTCAAATGTCTCAAGCCATCTAATTGGAGAATGACATCTCCTACCATATAAAGCCTCAAAAGGCGTCATATCAATACTCAAATGATAACTATTGTTATAAGCAAACTCTGCCATAGATAAGTAGTCTTCCCACTGGCCTTCAAAATCCATAACACAGGCTCGGAGCATATCCTCAAGCACCTGAATAGTCCTCTTAGTCTGGATATTGGTCTACGGATGGAAGGCTATACTAAGATCTACCTGATTACCTAACTCATATTGAAAAGCTTTCCAAAAGTTAAATGTGAACACAAAACCTCAATTCGAAATAATAAATATGGCAGACCATGTCATAGACTATCTCATGCACATAAATATAGGCTAACCTTGTGGCACTGAAAGACATCTGAATAGGATTGAAATGCACTGACTTGGTTAATCGATCCACAATGACCCAATTACCATCAGAACCACAAGAAGTATGAGCCAAACCACTCACAAAATCCATGGTAATCTACTCCCACTTCTACTCAGGAATGGGCAATCTCTGAATCAAACTATTTGATCGCTGATGCTCGACTTTCAATTGCTGACTTCAAAGGTAGTGAGATATAAAATTCACCACATCACTCTTCATGCCACTCCACCAATAATGATATCTCAAATCTCTATACATCTTAGTTGTGCCTGGATAAATAAAATATCTAGAGCTGTGAGCCTCATGAAAAATCAATTGGATCAAGTCATGAATCTTAGAACATAATACGACCATCAAATTTCAAACGATCCTCAAAATCTATGGTGTTCTTCTCAGACTCACCACTCAATACCTAATTATGAAGGAAGCGAAGCTAATTATCGTCGAACTGGCGATCTCAAATTTTCTCAAACAAAAAAGACCTCACCTCAATACTAGTAAGAATCCTCCTAGGGTATGAAATATCAAGGCGAACCATCAAGTTGGCTAAGGACTGAGTGTCCCATGCCAATGGCCTTTGAGCAACTGATTACAATCTATGCTACCCATCCTCACTGGCTTTCGACTCAAGGCATCTGCTACTACATTAGCCTTACTCAAATGATATAAGATAGAAATATCATAATTCTTAAGTAACTCCACCAATCTATATTGTCTAGCATTAAGCTCTATCTGGGTTATAAGATGTTGAAGAGTATTGTGATCGGTGAAAATCTCACAACGTATACCACAAAGATAATGCATCCAAATTTTGAGCGCAAAAACTACCGCCGCTAATTCTAAATCATGAGTGGAGTAGTTGTGCTCATAAACCTTAAGCTCTCTTGAAACATAAGATAATACGACCCCACTACATAAAAAGACAACCTAGACCAACACCTGAAGCATCAAAATATATGGTGAATCCCTCACCCTCTGCAGGAAGAGTTAAAATAGAAGCTGAACTAAGAAATTCCTTGAGCTTTCCAAAGCTTAACTTACACTCCTTGGATCATCAAAAAGGAACCTCCTTCTAACTCAATGTGGTAATGGACACTTAAATAGTAGAAAAACGCTCAACGAATCATCTATAATAACTGGCCAAACCAATAAAGCTACAAATCTCAATCAGAGATGTAAGTCTAGCCCAATCATGAATCATCTCAATCTTAGTTGGATCTACCATATTACCATTCTTAGACACCACATGTCTAAGAAATGTCACTGACTGAATCCAAAAATCACACTTAGAGAACTTGGCAAAAAACACATGATCTCTTAAAGTATAGAGCATAATCCTCAAATGTTGTGCATTTCCCTTGTTACTCATCGAATATACAAAGAAGTCATCAATGAACACAATCACAAAGGAATCCAAATAAGGCCTGAACATTCAATTCATTGAATCTATAAATGCGGCTGGGGCATTAGTCAACCCAAAAGACATCACAAGGAACTCATAATGACCATAACGAGCCCTAAAAGCATCTTTAGGATATCCTCATCTTAAATCAATCTAAGAAAATACAACTGCACCTTGAAGTCGGTCAAAGAAATTATTAATGCGAGGCATAATATTGGGTTTCTACACCGTCATCTTATTAAGCTGCCTATAATTAATACACATATGCATTGAGCTATTTTTCTTCTTCACAAACAACATAGGAGCTCTCTAAGTAGACACGGTCTAATAAAACCCTTACCAAAAGGGTCCTAATGTTAAGAATTTATCTCCTTAAGTTCAGTAGAATCTATACAGTAAGGTACTATAAAAATAGGTCGGGTGCCAGGCTCAAGATCAATGGTAAACTCAATCTCATGGATAGAGGAAATACCAGGCAGGTCGGTAGGGAACACATCAAGAAACTTACAAATAATAGGAACAAAGTCAAGCAATGGACTTTTCACACTAGTATTACAAATATAAGCAATGTAAGACTCGTAACCCCTCAAAATAAGCCTCCTAGCATGAACATAAGAAATAATTCTCGTTGGTTCATGGCTAACCACTCCCTTCCATATAACTGGGGGTACACTGATCATGGCTAAGATAACGGTCTTGGCAAAACAATCTATGATTGGAAGATAGTGGGATAACCAGTTCATTCCCAAAATCACATCAAAATCTATCATATCTAGAATTATAAGATCAACTTGAGTATCAATATCTCTTACAGTTACAACACATGATCTGAAGACTTAATACACCACTAAAGAATCTTCTATGAAAGTAGATATGCATAACGGTATGGATAAAAATCCCAAGATAACTTTAATCGTAGAGCATAATAAGCAGATACATGAGAATAAGTAAATCATAAATCAAATAAAGCAAAGTCCAACTGATGGCATACCTAAATCATACTTGTAATAATAACATTCGAAGACTCATCCTTGAGCTTAGTTGGTACTGCATATAACTGACCATGCCGACCACCTAGTTGGGCTCCTGACCGACCTCCTGTCCTACTTGCTTGAGAACCTCCTTAAGTACCATAGAAACTACCCCTACAACCCTGTGAACCACTTCTAGGTAAGAGATAAAATACACTTATGGGGGAACACTATGAGCTAATGTAACAATCCCCCCCAACTAGGGCAATCTCGTGAATAGAGAGTAGGAGCTCCACAACTATAGCATGACACCGGAGTTGAGCCAGATCTAACAAATTCAGCAGACCTAGAATGACCACCACATCTAGAATGACCAGATGATGAACCCCTCATAGACTAACCATTACCCTGACTAGGGTGATCACTAGTACTAGACTAACCTTCTTCAGTAATCTGAAGAGTTATTTGAATAGGTCGACTAGGTTGACTCTAAGGCTGATAGGATGGATGCGGATAATATCTACCATGAAAATGACTACCTCTAAACTAGGAACTACTACGACTCCCACTGAAACTACCCTAATGCTTAGGCCTCTTATCTTTTCCCCCATAGGCCTCATGATGCATCTTCTACATAAGTTGAGCAGGATCAGAAACCTCAGCAAAGGACCTACTTGAATCAACCAAATTCTTAGTAGAAATATAGATGGGAAGTCTGAACCCTCTACCAAAACAACAAACTCTCTTATACTTAGCATCTAGAATAGAAGTCGCATGCCTAGACAACTTGTGAAAAATAAGCCTCATACTCCTAAACTATTATAGAGCCTTGATTTAATTTAGAAAACTAATTCTCAAACAATTCCCAAGGCTGCAAGGCATATACTTCTCCAAGAACATCACAACAAACTGAGCTTATGTCAAAAAAGAAGATCCAGCTGGCCTAGAATCCATATACCCTCTCCACCATTATCGACCAACCAAGTCAAACTAAAATATGGTCTAATGCCCACCACGAGTCTCAACGAGGCCCAAATTATGTAGCCTATCCTCACAAGTAGTTAGAAACTCATACGCATCCTCTCTTAGAGCATAAAAAACCTAGGTGGAGCTATTCTCAAGAATCTACCAAACATATTCCTCTTCTTAAAAGACATAGTAGGCTGGGAAACCACTAGTTGAGTAACTACTGGCTTAAAAATTATTGGAAGAGGAGAAACCTTACCTCAGGGAGCCACAACTATGGGTTGTTCCCCACCTCCATACCACTCTAGCCCATAGAATGTGCACCATTAGATGATGCACCACTAACTATCCCCCAAATCTAAACCAAAGCATCTCTAAGGATTGAAGAAGAAATAAACCCTGGTGAAGTATGGGCTGGTCCCTGGCCCATCGCTGGTTGAAGTAGAAGGATATCTAGTTTAGGAGTGAGATAGGGTTTGGTAAAGGCCTCTATCTTGGTCCCTAGCTGGGGATATATATCTAGGATATCCGCGACCTCTGGGTCATCCACAAATAGCAATAGGATCACTAGGGTTGATCTCGGTACCCTTATTTTGTGTAGCAATAATATGTGTTTTGGCCATCTATAAGAAATTTAAATCAAAGAAATATTCTATAAACCAACTCAGACTATTAGCACAATATGACTGAAAGAAGTGAAGAACTCCTAAAAAAGTCTTATATCTTCCAAAAAATAGGAAATGAATGTCATTATTTTGATACGCAAGACTCTACCAGACAGTTGCTCGTGTACCAACAATATCGGTGTAACCTAGGTTCTAATACCAATTTGTCATAACTTGAATTATGAGTCATGATGGTACCTACTCTGTCCTACCAGTAGGAAAGCCAAACCATAATCTAAAGTTAAGCACAATGGGCTAATTTAGTGAAAATGCCCCAAAAGGGCCTAATAGGAAATCCAACACAATAAATAAACAAGGCAATAAAAATAGTTTAAAGGTAGCCACTACAAAAATACCATCGCATGACCTAGTAGAGCCAGTACAAGAGTATTTAGTAATAAAAATACAACCCAAGTATTTACCCTAGCCAATACATCTATCTCAAATCAAAAGACTGAATATAGAAAGATAGAAGAAAATAGGTAACTCCTACTCCAAAAGTTTACCCTGTCTTTGAATATTAACATAGCATGAACATCAAGAAACGGCGGAAACTAGTACTCAAATTTGCACCAAAAAGGTACGGAAGTGTAGTATGAGTATCAAAACCATGGGTACTTAGTAGGCATCATTGTCCGACAGAGCTAAATCATGATATAAGAATGATAAAATGCAAGGTAACACAACTAAGCCAAGGTAAGAAAACAAACCTAAAATATCTCTGACATCTCTATACATGAGTAAATTGATAACTAAAATATCGTCATAACATAACATAAAACATCAATACATGCAATCATAACTACAAAATTGGCGTCCATACACCAATTAGTTCAAAAGAGTAAATAACCCACCACAAGCCCCCATACCTGGATGGTACAAACAAGATAGATAACCCACCACCATCAATTATGAGCTCTCATAATACAATTAGAATTCATTCAAGTCATACCACACTATAACCATCTAGTGTCCATAATAATTAATTTTCCAATCAATCATACTTATAAACAAACCATCATGTAACACTAATACTCATGAATCAATAAATCATTCTTTATCAAATAAACACCACTTCTTAACTAATCTTCATATAGTGGCTAATTGTCACTTGTCAACTACTCATTTATTTACCAATTAACCAATATTTGTCAACTAGCCAATATTTATTAACTAGCCAACATTTATCAACTAATCATTATATCACTAGAGTCTATTTATATCATACTATATTATAACTATTTATTTATTTTTAACTTAGCTAGATCGTCAATCTCACTCCCCAATATCATCATATCATAATAAGGATATCATCATAGTATAATATATATAGCCAGACTTAAACTGGTATGAGTATTCAACAATATCCTTATAAATATCATGATAATTATCTTTTGATCTTGTCAAACATGTATATATTATCATAATCATCCTCTGGCCTTTCCAGGTATATATTATCATAATCATCCCTCAGCCTTGTCGAGTATATATATCAATCATCCTCTAGCTTTTCTGGGGATATATCATCATAATCATCCTCTGACCTTTATAGGTATATATCATCATAATCATCCTCCATCCTTGTCAGGTATATATTATCATAATCATTAATTCATCAATATTGAACATCGATATCATTAATATTATAGCCATTTTTTAATTTTCTACCAGGTATAAATAATCAATATCATCATCAATATGTCCAATAGCATAATTATTAGAGTATTTAATAGCATTACCATTAACATAGGATATTGACATTATTTATAATTATAATCTAAATCTGAGCCATATCACCCTTCAGGTCATTTTCTAGATTTCTACTTATTTTCCCTGTTAGAGCTTTTCTATAGTTGCTCTAAGTTATTTATAACTTGTTGGAGCTAACCGTTCATTTATTGGGCAGTTCATTTGGATTTTTAAGCTAATTCCCTATTTGAAAATCTTCGCTGGTTCCAAATAGCCACCAGTCAAAAACTTTAGTAAAACAATCTTGTATACAAATTTTGACTATAACAACACCATCAGAATGTCAATTCTAGGATAGGTAGACCTTTTGTTTGGGTTCTAAGAATCTTGATCTCATTTTGATCTATTGGTAAAAAAGTTGAGAAAATAAAATATCGTGTAGGACCCATATTTGGTCGAAACAATATTGGATAGAAAATCTAATTATTCCATTTAGTCTAAAACATTAAATATGGTAACACAATTCATTTGTGTATATGGGATTTCGGATGAATATTAAGGGATTGGTGGGGACATGGAAATTCCAAGTCTATCGCTATCAACTAGTACACCATAGTAACAATATTTCAAATCACAATCGCAGATCACTTTGTAGAGGAGATTCTGCAATCGTGATTGAGTCTATCAGCCATAAGATGTGGTGATCATAAGGCCTCAAGATACAATAGCGATTGCTGAAGACCTAGATTGGATATAAAATAACCCATTTACCATGATTTTATGTGATTCTTCATTATTCCCTTAAGAGATAAAAACCCTAATTAATGTAAGAGCTTAAAATTAAAGATTGTTAGTGACTGAGAAGCTGGAGTAACATTTATTTTGTGATTATTTTCTAATTTGAGGTAAGAATTCACCCTTTTCGAGGTAAAATTTCTTGATTTATTACTCAAAACCCCAAAACCTTTAGGCTTGATTTTAGCCCTAATTTATCTTAGTTTTCACCCATTTTGAGGGAAATAATTCCTTGAGATTGATATTATGTTGGATTGATTTTAAAAATGCAATTAAGATTAGTGGGACCCATATGGGTTATTGATATAATTTTTGGACTCGAAGCACAATGGTGTAATATGAGTTCATTATTCTCATATTGATGAGTAGAATGTGTTTTTGATTGTCATCTTAAGGAGGCTTCTCAGGAAGAAAAAATGATGGTTTAGCTATTCGTTGAGCATTCTTTGATGTCGAGGTAGGCTAGGTTTATTCCTTGTTAGATTGTGATATGTCATAGTATTTTTATGATATTTTATTGGATTTGGGATGAACTTTAGGTGTTGAATTAATTAAATTTAAGACATGGGATACTTGGATTGTTTAGAAAATTTTGAAATCGTAGAGTTGAAACACTTGACTTGTTTCCTTATGCCTTAGCCGAACGAGACTTTATTACTCATGTTTATCATGAAAATACCTTAGATTACACAAGTTAGGTAAAATTGATCTAGCTAATCATGCTTAGGGTAAATTGGATTTAGTTTCTTACACTAATAAAGGTTGCCTTAGTTCCCATTTAAAATAGTTAAAATGCTTGAGCTATACATCTAAGAGTGGATTTATATACCTTAGCCTAGTCTGGGTAGAACCTGCAAATGTATTTTAGGGATTTAGAAGTGGGCTCTTTGAACCACCATAGGTCAAGACTGATAATTAGTTCTCTTGAAACCCTTATATGCTTACTAAATGCCTAGAAAATCTCCTTTTGAGGCAACATTGGCAAACCTTGGTACATGTCAATTGTGATTAATTACATTTAGAGTAATGCCTAAATGATTATGTAATATGTATGATTTATTGGTTAAGCTTATGATGAGCTATTTATTATGTTAGTGTTTAGCTATTCTTTGGAATACCAAATATACCATTGAATAAGCCCTTGACTACGATATTGTCTAAGCCATAAATTATGTTATTGACTATGCTATGAATAAGTTATATATTATGCCATGGATTAGCTATTGGTATGCTACCTTTTATGCCAATGATAATCCATTAAATATACTATTGATAAGTCATTGCTCATGATATTTCTTATTATTATGATCATGCTAAACAATTATGCTAGTAGTCATGTTAGAAAGCATCCTTATTGATGACGTTAGCAAGTGTGTTATTATTTATGCTAGAAGATATAATTATTGATTATATGGGAAATTATGTTAGAAATATTAATCCTTGACTATATTGGCACTTATGGCATTAATTATACACCTAAATAAATTTTGGAAGAGGATGTTGATATTTATTATACCCGGTAAGGTGGAGGATGATTATGATGCTTTATTGATACCCTGCAAGGAAAGAGGATATTATGATAATACTGATATCCAACAAGGCCACAGAGTATTAATGATATTGATATCTGGCAAGGTCAAAGAATGATTAAGATGATATTGATATCGACAAGGTTGAAGGATATTTTGATGATATATTAATGCCTGGTAAGGCCAGAGGATTGCTATATTACTGTGCATATGTGTACATCTATTGATTCAGTTTGACTATTCCTTATGTATGGCTATTATATATTTTTATGCATATGCAAGTTGGGTATAATGTCGATATTAGGGATGCTGGATACAACTTGAATTTTGTAATTCTAATAGTTAGTGGACTTGTGAGTATTAATTATAATAATTGATTAGTGATAAATAATTATAAAGTGGTATAGTTGATAATTAGTGATAAATAAGGATTAATGGTGGATATTATTTAAGTGAATAATCTTGACTACTTGATAAATGAGGATTAATTGATAAAGAATAATTAGTTAATAAGCTAGTTGATAACTAATGATTAGTGGATTTATGGTGAATAGTTGTTATATGATGACTAAAGGTTATACGATGACTAGTAACCAAATGGATTAGTTAATAAGAGATGGTTAGCTAATAAGTGGTGACTAGTGAGTATTGCTAATATGATTGCTTTATGTTGGTAAATGACCAATTGATAATAATGGTGGGATGATGGTTATATGAAAATGAAGGTTAGTTATATGTTGTTTGATTGCATTATTTTATCTGGAGTGTGATGTCTAGGCATATGGGATTCTATGATGAGTTATTTACTTTATTGCACCAATTTGCGCATGGGAGCTAATTTTGTATTTATGATTGCTTGTGTTGATGATTTATGATAAATTATTATTCCACTTTGTTACTTATTATATTGGAATATGTTGATGCCTTATGTTATAGTATTATTACGATATAATTACTTGTTATGCACAATAGTGTTGGAGATAATTTAGGTTCATTTCTATACCTTGACTCAGTTATTTTATCTTGCATTTTATCATACTTATATCATTATTTAGCTTAGTCGATCGATGATGTCTATTGAGTACCCATTATTTTGGTACTCATACTACACTTTTGTACCATTTTGGTGCAGATCTGAGTACTAGCTATTGCTGTTGATTATTGATCATGCTGTGTTGATATTTTTGGAGATAGGGTGAGCTCTTGGAGTTTGAGTCCCCCATTTTTCTTTATCTTTTATATTCAGTCTTTTGTTATCGAGACAGATGTTGTTGACTATTCTAAGTCTTTGAGTTTTATTATTATTAGATGGTCTTGTACTGGCTCTACTAGGTCGTGAGATGGTATCTTGTATTGGATGTTTTATCTATTTAGAACACTCTATTTATTTATATATTATGTTCTTGAATTTTTCCTATTATGGGCATTTCCTACTGATTTAACCCATTGCATTAGCTCCGAGTTACAGTTTGGCTTACCTGCTGACAAGATTTAGAAGGTGCCATCATGACTCGTAAATCAGGTCATGACATGGGATCAATATTATGATTCCCAATATAGTAAATAAGCACATTCTTTAGCACAATCAGTTACAAAATTGCCAATATAGTTAATAAACATGATCACTAACATAATCAATACGTATTATCAAGGCATAAGCAACTTCTTCTCAATAGCCTAATTAATGACTTATCATTAGCATAAGAGATAACTTATAAATAGTTCGATCAATAGTGAATCCATGACATAATCAATAGCTTATTCATAGCATAATTAATAACTTAATTTATGACTTAAGCAATATTAAATTTAAGGGCTCATTCAATAGTATATTCGGTAGCCCAATAAATAGAATATTCAATAGCTCATCAATAACATAAGCTTAATCAATAACTCATTTCTAGCCTAATAGTTAAGAATTACTTCCAATGTCATTCATCATAACCAACAAGTACCAAGGCGTCTAAATATTACCAAGATAACCATCTTCCTCGATGTACATAAGCATATCGAGGGTCTTCAATAACTATCATAAGTCTTGGCATAAGGTGGATCAAAGTACCTACTTCTAAATCCTCGAGATCATTTATGAAGCAATATCTACCCTAGACTAGTCTAAGGTACCTAAATCCACCATTAGAGGTTAAACATGTCACAACTAGCCCTAGGATAACAATTCCTCCTAATATAAGGCAACTAAGCTATTACACCTAAGGTAAGGCAATTTGGTAAAGTTTCATCCTAACCTCAAGTAGCTAAGGATATCTTCTCATTAATGGAGTAAATAAGGTATTTCCACCGTAATAAGAGACAACAAGGTCAATTTTACCTAGGATAGGAATAACTAGGCTAATTATACCTAAAACGGTATCCAAAATAGCCTAAATGATCTAACTAATCCCAAGTATTTCAATTTATCACACTAACACCTAAAAACCATCCCAAATCTAACATAATATCCTAAACATACTATGAAGTATCTCAATCTAACAAGGGGTAAAACCTAGCCTACCGAAATGATGAAGAAAGCTCAGAAGATTCACTAAATCACCATTTTTCTCTTTGAAAAAGCTTTTGCAAAATTCCAAACATCAAAATAAATTCTACTCATCAATACGAGAATAATGATACCCATATTGCACTATTGTACTTCGGGTACAAAAATTATACCCAAATTCCATGTGGGTCCCATTTATGAATTTTTTTTAAAACCAACCCAACATTTGCACATGCTCAAGGAATCATTACCTTCAAAAATGGGTGAATTTTGAGATAATTTGCGTCTAAAGTCAAGCCCCCAAGGTTTTGAACATTTTAAACAAGAAATGGAAAAACCAATCATTAATCTTGAGAAATCTTACCTCAAATCTGAAGCAGAATCAAGAAATAAGTCTTAATCAAGCTTCCCAAATCACCCAGAAGCACTAAACCTTAGTTATCTCACTACTTAGGGTTTATCTATCAAGAAGATGAGTGAATAATTGGAAAAATTTGGTAAAAATAGGGTATTTGTACCCATACAAGGTTCTCGAGAGTCGCTATCATGACTCGACAGTTGCTATCGCAATACAGGGCCTCAGATTTAGAAGTCACGATCGCGATATTTACCTTTAAAATTGCAGTTTTGGATGATTGTCAAGAGAGTCATATTCTCGAATTGAAGTGTCGCATTGCGACACATACTAGTGTTGCTAGATCATGATCGTGATCTAAGGCCCGTTATCATGGATGCACTAGATCATAACTAATACTTGCAATTTTTCAAGTCTCCGTCAACCCCTCAGGATTTATTCATAATATTGTATTTGCAAGCAAACTATGTAATCATATCAAATTCAACATTTGGACTCAATGGCTTTAAAAATTTCCATTCAAGGTTATTTCAATGAAATGTGGGTCCCATATCAAATTTCCAATTCTTAACTTTCTAATCAATAGGTCGAAATATGCTCGGGTGCTTCAGGACCCGAATTAAATGTCCACCAAGCCTAAAATTGATATTCTAAAGCTATTGGAACAACCAAAATTTGCATTTGAGTCTGTTTAACTAATTTTTCACCCGGTGGCTATTTGAAACCAACAAAGACCTCAAATAGGGAATTGGCTCCAAAAACCAAATGAACTACCTGGTAACTGAACTATCAGTTCCAGTCAATAATAAATGACTTGGGACAGATATAGAGAGGCTCTAATAGTGGAAATATAACAAATGATCTGTAGGGTCATTACATTGAAAATGATTAATTATACTGGCTTAAAATATGTATTAGTGTGATAACGCTCAAACTACACCTCTTAATAAGAATGTAAGTGATCGTTGTCAATATAAAACCCAACTAGGTTGGGGTCGAATCCCATAGGGATTATGGTGTGAACGTAAGTCGGTTGCAAATCAATCAACTGATAGTTGGATATTTCCAAAAATGGGGGGTTTTTAGTTTAACAAAAAATTTTTGGTTACGTCAGTTTTAATGTTTGTAATCAAGAGTTTCTGAAAAACTAGAATGATGTTCACTAGGGCTTCCGGTACTTGACAGATGCTAACGGTGTTTCAAGATTCTCACGGTAGGTAGGACAACTAGTTATCTTTATCAATGATATGCTTAAATGTCTCTCGACCTACTTAAGCATTTAATTACCTAATCCTCTCGGAGTTATGGAATTTATATTCACTGCCTAGATTTTACCTCAGGTTAACCAACCTTGATACAACGCTGATTATTAAATGGAGTATTTCCAAGTCACTTTTGATAACTCACTTCCCACTATATTTGATTTCTTTCTCAAGAAAACTAAAGACCCTGTTATCTATTATTTGCAACCAACATATGTTAATTAAAACCTTACAATTATAATGAAATCCTACCACCTTTTGAATATTGAATGCTTAGCACCTTATCAAGACCTAACCCTAGATCCCATAATTATGGTTAAAGGAATTTAGCCACTCATAATGCTAAATTCAAAATAACAAGTTGTATTCATGCTTTGAAAGTTAAACTTACCACAAGAAGAATAATAGCTAGTGAATCGTAGATTAGATCACAAAGGAAAATCCCAGAATAATGATAATAATCTTTTCAAAGTATTTGCTTTTTCAAGCCAAGAAATTAGAGAGAAAATATCAAAAGTAACGTCAAAACTCAATGTACGGAACTCTCTAAGAAAGACCTAAACAAAGCTTTAAATAGTTCACCCTAATTATGGAAACAAAATAATAGAATTTAGAAATCCCTCAGATTAGGTGATGAAATTTGTGATAGCCTATCAGGAGGCCGATGACTTATCACAAGTTTCGTCAGATCCTTCTTCAGTTTTGGCTCTTCCTATTTAAGGCTGACGACAAACTTGGCAACTTATCAGCTTCGTGATGGCCTATCACAAAATATTGTCAAAGCTCTACTTCAGTTCTCATGTGCTGCCTTAGGCTGATGATATTCTTGATAGCTTATCAGATCATTGATGACTTATCACAAAATTTCATCTCATCTTTCAACTTAGGCCAATTCTCTGTTTACTGCTGGCGATGAACTTGATAACTTATGGAAGGGCTAGCGACTTATCACAAATGTCGTCAGCCATACTTGTCTTTAAATTTCTTCAGATTTCAATCTTTTTTCTTCCATTCTTGTTGGTTTTCTATCATATCAGCTTAAAATACAAAACAAAACATAAACCAATCAAAAACGACAAAAGTTGCTTAAGACTTTACAATTATGCTTAGTTAAAAACCTCAAATGTGGTATCATTAGCTCACACATCATAGTGACTTCAAAAGGATTTAGGGTAGTTACTTAAAATATGCACTATTTACTTAAAAATGATTAAGTGTAGTCACTTGATAGACTAGTGACTTGAAATGGTTAAGTGCAATCACTTGAAATGTGAATTAGTGACTTAAAAATAGTTAAGTGTAATTAAATGTAAATTAATGACTTGAAAATGATCAAATATAGTGACTTGAAATGTAAATTAGTTGCTTGAAAATGGTAAAGTGTAGTCATTTGAAGTGTGAATTAGTTATTTGAAAATGGTTAAGTGTAGTTACTTAAGAATGTGAATTAGTGACTTGAAAATGGTTAAGGGTAGTGACTTGAATGTGAATTAGTTACTAGAAAATAGTTAAATGTAGTTACTTGGAATGTAAATTAGTTACTTGAAAATGGTTAAGTGTAATTACTTGAATGTGAATTATTGACTTGAAAATGGTTATGTGTAGTCATTTGAAATGTGTACCAGCTAGTCACTTAAAAATGATATAATGACTTGAAATGTAAATTAGTTACTTGAAAATGATTAAGTATAATTACTTGAGGTGTGAATTAGTTACTTGTAAATGGTTAAGTGTAGTTACTTAAAAATGTGAATTATTGACTTGAAAATTGTTAAGTATAGTAACTTGAAATGTGATTACTTACTTGACAATTGTTAAGTGTAGTTACTTTGAATGTGAATTAGTTACTTGAAAATGGTTACATTTATTTACTTGAAATCTGAAAATGGTTATGTGTTATCACTAGAAATGTGTACTAGTGACTTGAAAATGATTAAGACTAGTGACTTGAAATGTGTACTACTAACTTGAAAATGATTAAGTATAGTAACTTAAATGTGAAAATAATTACTTGAAAATGGTTGAGCATAGTTACTTGAATTGTGACTTAAGTGACTTGAAAATGATTAAGTGTAGTCACTTGAAATGTGTACAATTGACTGGACAATGGTTAACTTTAGTGACTTGGAATGTGTACTAGTGACTTGAAAAGGTTTGTCAATTGATTTGTGAATAAGTTACTTAAAAATGGTTAACCACAGTTATTTGAAATTTTAATTAGTTACTTGGAAATTGTTATGGTAGTGAATTGAAATGTGAATTAGTGACTTGAAAATGGTTAAGTGTAGTCACTTGGAATGTGAATTAGTTACTTGAAAATGGTTAAGTGTAATTACTTGAAAGGTAGATTAGTCACTTGAAAAGGTTGAGTGTAGTTACTAGAAATTTTAATTAGTGACTTGAAAATGGTTGTGTGTAGGTACTTAAAATGTGTACTAGTGACTTTAAAATGGTTAGGTGTAGTTACTTAAAATGTGAATTAATGACTTGAAAATAGTTAAGTATAGTAACTTGAAATGTGAATTAGTTACTTAAAAATGGTTAGGTTAGTAACTTAAAATGTGAATTAGTTAAATAAAAATGGTTAAGTGTATTCATTTGCATTTTTGAAGTGGTTGATTTTTTTGCTTGATGTGAAGTATCAGGTTATTTAGTGTTGCTTTTTGATATAACTCGAATTTGGGAAGGGTTGCTTTGCTTATTTTCCGGTAACTTGTTGTCCCTTTCTCTTCAACTTAAGCCATGCAAAGGTAAGTTGATTTCTCTTTATTTTCTTAAAGAAAAGTCTTTAAAAATAGTGTTGTGGTGAAATGAATTGTTGTAGAAGGCTTTGAAGCCATATGTTTTATGATTATTACATGGTGTGAGAGGGACATGTGACACCTCTACTTATTTGCTTTATTAAATTTGTTGAATTATTTGACTTATATTACAATTGAAAATGTGAACTAGTGACTCATACTTAAATGTAGCGACTTTAATTTATGAACTTGTCACTTAAAAATGGTTAAGTGTAGTTACTTGAAATGTTAATTAGTTACTTGAAAATGGTTAAGGTAGTGACTTGAAATGTGAATTAGTAACTTAGAAATGGCTAAGTGTAGTCACTTGAAATACAAATTTGTTACTTGAAAATGGTTAAGTTTATTTACTTAAAATGTGAATTAGTTACATGAAAATAGTTAAATGTTGTTACTAGAAATATGAATTAGTGACTTGAAAATTGTTAAATATAGGTACTTAAAATGTGTACTAGTGACTTGAAAATGGTTAAGTATACTCACTTGAAATGTGAATTAGTTACTTAAAATGGTTAACCATAGTTACTTTAAATGTGAATTAGATACTTGAAAATGGTTAAAATAGTGACTTGAAATGTGAATTAGTTACTTGTAAATGGTTATGTGTAGTGACTTGAAGTTTGAATTAGTTACTTGAAAATTGTTATGTGTAGTAACTTGAAATGTGCACTAGCCAGGCACTTGAAAATGGTTAAATATAGTGACTTGAAATGTTAATTAGTTACTTAAAATGGTTAAGTGTAGTTACTCGAAATGTGAATTAGTTACTTGAAAATGGTTAAGGTAGTGACTTGAAATGTGAATTAGTGACTTGAAAATGATTGAGTATAGTTACTTGAAATGTGTACTAGTGACATGAAAATGGTTAAGTGTAGTCACTTGAAATGTATATTAGTGACTTAAAAATGGTAAAATATAGTGACTTGTAATGTGAATTAGTTACTTTAAAATAGTTTACTGTAGTTACTTGACATGTGAATTAGTTACTTGCAAATGGTTAAGTGTAGTTACTTGGTTTACTGAAGAGGTTGGTGTTATTGGTTGAAGTGAAGTAGCATGTGATTTGGTGTTTCTTTTTGACAAATCTCAAATTTGAGAAAAAGAATTCATTTGCTATTTTCCGACAATAGCTTGTCTTTTTTTCTTTAACCCAAGTAAGGGTAAGTCGACTTCTCTCTATTTTCGTAAAGTGAAGTCTTTAAATATAGTGTTATGATTGGATTATTTGTTATAGAAGGCTTTGAAAGCCATAGGTTTTGTGATAATTATATGTTGTTAGAGAGACATACGATGCCTCTACTTATTTGCTTTATTAGATTTGTTGAATTATTTGACTTATATTATAATGAAAATATGAACTAGTGACTAGAAAATTATTAAATATAGTAACTTGTAATTGTGAACTTGTGACTTGAAAATGGTTAAGTGTAGTTACCTGAAATGTGAATTAGTTACTCGAAATGGGTTAAGTGTAGTGACTTAAAATGAGAACTAATGAGTTAAAAATGGTTGTATAGTCACTTGAAATATGAATTAGTTACTTGAAAATGGTTAAGGTAATGACTTGAAAATGGTTAAGTGTAGTCACTTGAAATGTGAATTAGTTACTTGAAAACAATTAAGTGTAGTTACTTGAAAATGGTTAAGGTAGTGACTTGAAATGTGAATTAGTGACTTGAAAATGGTTAAATGTGGTTACTTAAAATGTGTACTAGTGACTTAAAAATGGTTAAGTTTAGTGACTTGAAATATGAATTAGTGACTTAAAAATGGTTAAGTATAGTGACTTGAAATGTGAATTAGTTACTTGAAAATGGTTAAGTGCACTTGCTTTTCTAAAGAGGTTGGTGTTATTGCTTGATATGAAGTAGCAAGTGATTTGGTGTTGCTTTTTGACAAAACCTGAATTGGTTAAGTGTAGTCACTTTAAATTGTAGACTTATGGCTTGAAAATGATTAATTGTAGTCACTTGAAATGTGTACTAGTAACTTAAAAATGGTTAAGGTAGTGATTTGAAATATGAATTAGTGTCTTGAAAATGGTGAAGGTAGTTACTTGAAATGTTAATTAATGACTTGAAAATAGTCAAGTGTAATTACTTGAAATGTGTACTATTGACTTAAATTAATTAAGATTGTGATTGTTTGTGTAGATGAATTATAGCTGGATATATCAATGAAATAATGATAGTGTGGGTATGAAGGAGAAATATGCTAAAGTCTTCAATCGATTTATTGAACATGCCAAGACACTTGATGATTGGTCAAATTTTTTATTGATTCATTGTCCTTGTTTAAAATGCGAAGGTACAAGCTTTCTAAAGAAGAGGTTGTGTGGAATCATCTTTATAAAAAGGGTTTCATGATGACTATTTAAGATTCAATATTAGTCATGAAGAAGTTGCGCAAAATAACTTTGTTGCTGGTGAAAGTAGTAGGTTTGCAGGGCATGATTACTATCAAGATACTAGGATGATAGAAATAGTGTATGATACTTTTAAGATGCAACAAGGGGATGAATATTTGGAAAATGTAGAAGGTGTTACCAATGTAGAAGCATATCAATTTTATGAAGAATTGCATACTGCTAGTCACCTTTTGTTTGATGGGAGTTTACACTCTTAATTGTCTATTTCTGTTCGATTACTAAGTATCAAATTTGGTTAAAATATTTCTGAAAGAGAAATGGAATCTGTGATAGACCTTATTAAAGATTTAGTAGACTATGCTTTAGAGGTTTCTGGTTCTTTCTATAAGGCAAAAATAATGGTGTCAAAGTTAGGTCTCTCCTTGATTATAATTGATTATTATGAAAATGGTTGGATTTTGGTTTTCAATGAGAATGCTAAACCAGAGTCTTGTAAGTCTAGTAAACACTTGTCTATAAGTGATTATAATAGAAATAAAATTTCTATCAAGACAGTGAATTATTTACCTCTTTTCTAAGATTGACGAGGTTGTATGCATCAAATAACTCAACTTCTTATATGAGATGACAAAATGAAAATAGAAGTCCCCTGGTGTTATGTGTCATCCATCTGATGGAGAGGCTTGGATGCATTTTGATTCAACTTAACCATATTTTTTAGCTGAACAAAAAAAATTTAGGTTAGGTTTATGTGGAAATGGTTTCTCACCTTTTTTTATTGATGTTATGCTATATTCATGCTTGCCTATATTTATTACATTGTATAATCTTTCTCTTGAAATATTGAGGACTAGTCCATGCGCAATGTGCAAAACTCCATGTGAGTGTTGTAGCATTAGCAGACTGATAAGCTAAGGCAATAGGAAAGTAAGTGGATCTTTCGCCAAAATAAACATACCACATATAAATTTCTATATTGTGTTGTTCCAGGTCCATGTAAACTAATAAGTAGGATAGATTTGTACTTGAAACCTTTGATTGAGGAGATGTATTGTTATGGAATGAGAGGGTTGAAATTTGACACATTTCACTTAAATAAAATTTCAATTTGCTTCTTATTTAATGTGGACTTTTAATGATTTCCCTACTTATGGAATGTTTTCTGGGTGGATGATAATTGGAAAGTTATCTTGTTGGTACTAAATGAAAAATACAAAATCATTCATATTGAAACATGGATAAAAAAATTCATGGTTTGATGTGATTGTCGCCATTGTTTCTTGCCACGTGATCATGAGTTTAGGAGACTCAAGAATGCATTCGGAAAGAATAAAACTGAACTTGATGGTCCACCTCCAATATTAATTGGTCATGACATTTGAAAGAGAGTTCAAGATTTTTTCAAAAGTCAGCAAGGAACCATTGTAAAATTTTGATGCGTATGACATTTCACATAATTGGACTAAGCAGAGCATATTTGGGAGTTAGAATATTGGCTAGATAATTTACTTTTACATAATATTGATGTCATGCATACTGAAAAGAACTATTTTGATAACTTATTCAACACAATTATGGATTTCATTGATAAGACAAAGGATAATCCTAAGGATATACTTGATTTACTGGAATATTGCAAGTGCAGGGAATTACACTTCCAGGAGGATACCAATGGAAATTTGCTTAAGGCCAAGGCTAGTTATATATTCAAGTCGGACTAAAAGAGGAAAATATGTGTGTGGTCCAAAGTTTAATGATATCGGATATATTTGCCTCGAATTTAGGAAAAGAGGATTAATATGGAACAAGGAATCTTATAAGAATGAAAGCCATGATCATCATGTTTTTATTTTTGATTGCTTTTATTGGCTTGCTAGAAAATATATGAAAAGTGATAGTAGAGTTCAATTTGTTCTTGAAAGACTTATGCTCCACCATATTAAATGAAGAATATTTGGCTCGAATGGAAGGTAATATTATTGTTATCACGAACAAGTTGGAGAAGATTTTTCCACCTGGGTTCTTTGATGTGATGGAACATCTTCCCATCTACCTTGTCTACGAAGCCTGGCAAAGTAGTCTAGTTAAAGCTACGTGGATGTATCAGGTAAGCAGTAAAAAAGTACAACATAATTAATTTCTTCATTAATTCTTCAAGTATATATCTATTTTTATATATTAGATAATTAACCTTAAAATTTTACAGGACAATTGGAAAATTGAAAAGGGGTCTTGAAAATAAATATAGGCGGAAAGATCTATAGTTGAAGCATATCTTGCTAAAGAAACATTCCAATTTTGTTCTTACTATTTTGGTGATCAATTCGCTTATTTGATAAACAAACCAAATAGAAACCAATACAATAAGAATAAACCATATCTGCAACCAATATCAATCTTCAACCAATCAGGTATTAGGTCAAAAAGGAGAAACTTTTGCTAGCTCACTGCCATAGAGCACAAATCAACAACGTTGTATGTCTTGTCGAATTGCTCAAAAGCTGAGTACTTTTTAAAGTAATGATATTAAATATTTACATATCAGATTTAGTTACTCATTTCATTAAGGAAACTAATTATGTTTACAATGTGAATCTTCTGTTCATTTAAGGCTCAATTCCACCAAAATCAAGTGTATGAGTCATTTTTCAATATAATATACATATCAGGTGTGTAATTTTAATAATATCAGAACAAATTTAAAGCGTTTGAGCTTTCTTCAACTAATATATATTTAGGTATACCATTCACTTAATGGAACCACACATGATCAGTTTTTGAAGGATATTTCTTTTCTACCAGTTAAAGCTCGTACCATGTCCCACAATACCATAAATGTTCTTAAATAACCCACTAAGGAATACTCCTAAGCAAGGAAAACAAACAATAGTGGTGTTTAGGTTAAGGGTGATAATGATGTTGATTAATTTTGCATCGTACAAGAGATTTTTGACGTGGAGTATACTGGTTGGCCTATTAAAAAATAATGCTCTTTCGATGTAAGTGGTTTGATCGAAGCATAAGAGGCATACAAGTACTTAAGGAGCATATTGTCATTGAAGTTAAGCATACTAGGACATGTCCTATTTACAATCCTTTTGTTCCACACTAAATGCTAAACAAGTTTACTATGTTCCTTATCCATTTCATAATGATAAGTCTGATTGGTGGGCTGTAATAAAAAATAAACCTATAGGGTGGGTGGAAGTTGAGAATGTATTGGAAACTGTGCATCAAAATGAAATGTAGACTGATTACCAATTAGTGGACACTAACTTAGTAGATAATTTGAACCATCCACAACACATTCTCTTAGAAGTTAATATTATAGAAGAAGAGGAAAATTTTAAGAGGGTGAATGGTTTAGTGGAGAATCTTTGGGAGAGGAGGATTAGCTCTTTATTAGTTGTATTCATTATTTATTGATGTCTTTATTCTTTATACTACTTATCTATATGTTTTTTTTTGGAAGTTTGATATGTAGTAGCCTAAGTAAGATTACTGCAAAGAAATCAATGTCTTTTACCTATTTAAATTCTGTGTTAAATTTACGTATTGTTTATTTTGATCTTGTAAAAGAACTGGTATTCTTTGTTTAAGGGTTGTTTAGTTTACTTATTGATTGATTAATTAATTCTAAAATGTTAACAAAGTGACATTGGCTAACTTGTTTTTAACTTTATATAATTTAGATGGTAGGTAAGGATGATAGGGGTGAGAAAAAAGTTATACTATTAAGACAAAAATGAAAATGCTACCTCCACCTTATCGACAACCATAAGGATTCATATATCTGAGGGTTGGTTAGATGATATTCCAGCATGACCCTCTTATTATAGGTCATCACACTATTCATGTACTGTTCCTACACATATTGATCCACTTCATGGATCTATGAATACTTCGACCTCCCCTATTACTATCGACCACCTTTATAGTACTACCATAAGATTGATGATACTTATAGTCATCTACCATCGTCTGCCCTAGAATCTGCTAGCATTCATCCACGTACTCATAGTGATTTTACTAAATTGATTAAGTTGACCGATATTTATATTATAGATACACCATCCAATGCTTTAGATACATCTACGACAGCGCATTCAGGAGAACCTGTTCCATAGCCAGGATAGGGAGAAACTAGTCCAGAGGAGTACATTCTCCTATAGGGACTAGGGTGTGATCTAAAAATATAACAACTCTATTTATTTTTAATTTACTCTATTATAATGCTCTATGATTTTAATGTTTGATTTTATATTACTGGCTTAAGCCCGGTGATAGAATCACCAATATTGTGACCAAATACATCCTTTACAACTACAAAGGTTATTAGACAAGTTGTGTAATGACCCTCTAGGGTATTTTTTGTATTTTCACTAATTTTAACCGGTTAGAGATTTTGAATAAATGCCTAAAGTCATTTATGACATGATGAAATTTCCAGTTTAGTTATCGGGCAGTTCATTTGGTTTTAACAGCCAATTTTTTATTTTGAAGTCCTTGTTGGTTCAAATTGGTTATCGGGCAAACTATTCTGTCAAATGACCACGTATGTTGAATCTAACAACTCTAAAAACTCAAGAACCTTGATTTTAGGCTAGGTTGATCCTTGATCTGGGTCTCGAGGCTTTTGGAGCCATTTTAGGGTAATTGGCTGGAAGTAAAGAAAAATATCATGCGAGTGTGGAACCCACGTTCATCCAAACGACCTTGAGTGGATATTTTAACTGTGCATTGAGTCTAGAATATCAAATTTGTTAGGGTAGCATAGTTCATTTGTATATACAAGATTCCAGAGTGATCTCGAGGGGTTGGTGAAAACTCAAAATAAAATTTGATGCTTCAGCTAGTGCACGACTAAAGCATCCAACAGATAAATTAAGTAGTAAGGCTAGCACAGGAAAGGTTCACTAAAGTAGTACCCTTACCACTTAAGAAACAAAGGGATGCTTAAGTGGTGCCTGTGCAAATGATTGATGATGCTAAAATAAAACTTAGTAGATTAAGTGGTGAAAATGTGATGGGATTTAGGTGTTGAAAGTATAATTGACAATATTTGGACTATTTGGACTATCTAGGTTACCTTGAAATCATTATTTAGCATAGTTGACTTAGTGACTCATGTTAAAGGTAGAATTGTTATCTTAGGGCTATTTATGTCTTATTTAACATCTAAAAGTTGATTTAGATACCTTATCCTAGTCCGAGTAGAATTCTCCTTAGAATGGATTTCCGAGAATAAAGTGGGGCCCTTCGGCCCACCTTAGGCAAAGATTCTATTTGCTCTTGTAAGATTTATATGTATGCTATGCCCTTTAAAATGCTTATTTTAGACTTCGAGAAGTTTAGAATAATGATATTTATATTGGTTGGTATTTGGGTATTGGTGCTAATTATAGGAAAAACATGATGATTTATTGATATTGAGTTCTGATTCAAGTCCATTAATTGATGATGATATTAATAATATGAGTTCTAATTTTAGTCCGACAAATGCCGATGATGGTATTGAGTTCTGATTCAAATCTGATATTAAGAGTTTCTTTATGATATGATGTGGTATTGATGGATTTATAGTTATGGTTGGATATTTGGTAAATTTATGAATTTGGTCATTTACTTTCCTTTGATTGCACCCACAGGGCTTATGGGGCCCGTGTTGGCTTATTTAATTTTTTACACTTATTGTCTTATGGGGGACAATTCAGTAGTTATAATTGTGTGATCTTTACATTACTATTCCAAATTCATTTATTTATGCATAGTGTTGGAGCTTATTATAGGTTTTCTCTTTTACCTTGACATAACTTATTTATCTTGCATCTTATCATATTTATATTATAATTTAGCTCAGTTGTCCGATGATGCGTATTGAGTACCCATAGTTTTGGTATTCATCCTACACTTTTGTACCTTTTGGTGAAGATATGACTACTAGTAGCCACCCCTGATAAGATGATCATGCTGATTTGGTTTTGGAGATAGGGTGAGCTCTCGAAGTTAGAGTTGCCCATTTTTCCTTCTATTATCTATGTTTAGTCTTTCATTTTTTGAGACAAATTGTATTTTACTATTCCAGCAGTTACGTCCCTTTTATAGTAGCTCTTGTACTGACACAACTAGGTTGTGGGATAATTATGGAAGTTTTATCTATATTTTAGACTATATTTATTGCCTTATTATTTTTATTAGTCTTTAATTGTTGATTTCTAACTTTTAGGGCATTTTTTACCAAATTAGCCCATTGCTTATAGCTTTGAGCGACGATTTGGCTTATCTGTAGGAGGAATAAAGTAGGCGTCATTATGACTCATAAATTGGGTCATGATAAATTGGTATCAGAGCCTAGATATACCTATATTTTTCATACACGAGCAAGTATTTAGTAGAGTCCCGCAGATAGAAATAATGACGTCCATTTCTTAACTTAGAGAGATATTCTTAGGAGTTTTTCACTTCTCTCACTCATTTTGTGCTAAGAGTTTGAGTTGGTTTCTAAAAAATTTCTTTGGTTTTAGTCTTCACAGAAGGCTAGGATACGTGTTATTGCTAACTGAGAGAGGGTACTGAGATTGAGCCTTGGGATCCTGTTTCTACTCATGGATGATCTACAACTTGTTGACAGCCTAGAGATGTATCCCCATCTAAGGTCCACCATACTGGGCCTTTACCAGACCCTATTCTTCCCCTGGGCCAAAGGTTCTTCCTCTCTAGCTAGCGGTGGGCTAGCGACCAGACCAAGCTCCACCAAGGTTTATTTCTTCTTTAATGCTTAGGGATTTATTAGTTTAGTTTAGGGATTGGTTGGTGGTGAACCGTATTATGGTTAATAGTCTATGAATTATAGTGGTACTGGAAAGCTACAAATCCCAGAGTAAAGGTCCTTCCTACACTGGTGGTTGCTCAGAATGTAGTTTCCCAACCTACTACATTTATTAATGAGCAGAAGATATTGGGTAGATTCTTGAGATTGGCTCCGCCTAGGTTTTATGGTGCACCAGACGAGGATGCTTATTAGTTCTTTCTTTCTTGCAAGGATAAGCTCCATAATTTGGGCCTAATTGAGACTCATGGTATGGATTACACTAATTTTTAGTTGGACTTGTTAGCTTGAGTTTGGTGGAGAGTTCATCTTAATTTCAGGCAAGTTGGATCTCCTTTATTGACATGGACTCAGTTCTCCAAGATCTTCTTGGGTAAGTATATGCCTCACAGTCGTAGGGATTGTTAGGGGGATTATTTCTTGAGGTTAGAGTAGCACTCCATGACTATTCTTGAGTATGTAAATTTCATGAGTTGGCTAAACATGCTACTTCTATTCTGACTACTGAATATGAGAGAGCTTGTTACTTTGTATGAGGGTTAAGACTTTCTCTTTGTATGTCGACATAGAGTTTGGTTGTTGCGGGTATATTTTTTGCTGAGGTTTTTAGTCATTCTTAGGTTATGGAGGAGATACATTATTAGGCACAAGGGGAAATCAATAAGAGGTCATGATATCAGTGTAGGTATAATAGGAGACATAGCGGCTTACATTTCAAAGGCAGTGGTTCTTAGGGTAGTACCTTCTGCGTTAGCTGTATTAGCATCAGAGTCAGTCTAGTAGGCTAGTTCAGGATGCACTTTAGATTACTGATGGAGTCCATTCTAGTTACAGTGATCATATTGGCTAAGGTAGTGGTAAGTGATGTACCGACTCATGACTGTACATTTTGCTTCTTCAAAGAAGGAAAATTTAATGTTTTCTAGCAACAACTACTGTTATTTGATATGCTTTGTTCTTTTTCTAGGAATCAAACTTTAAGGCATGAACTTTAAAAAATTTTAGTCACAGAGACTTGTGACAAGTATACCAACAGACCTCTAGTGCCTCAATGGACGGCTGGACCAATTGTCGCTATTAAGCATAGAAAAGGATAATTTAGAATTGGGTGACAGTCCAATTGGCGGACCGTCAAGGCCAAGATAGACCATCATCATGTTCGCTAGATTTAAGGCAAAATTCATGGTAATTTAGAGGCTATCGATAAGAGGTGAGATTCTCTCTAGCAATCGTCGAAGTTTAGTAGTGCCAGATTCTCTCTAGATAATCTGTGACGGTTCATGTAATGAACACCCGTCCTACTGATGGGATGTCGATCGAGCTATCTTCTTTGATGTGGCAGCCCAGTTTTGAATTTTAAATCCCATATTAACTGTAGCCTATAAATACCAAGCTTAGGGTTAGAATAGACATCTTTTGAGTAGTGTTGAATTTGTAACGTAAGTTTGGCTGAGAAAAAAAGTTTGGAGTTGAAGAATGCATTGCTTAAATTTTGAATTGGATTTGGACTTCCAATTTCTTTTGATTGTAAGTTCACTTTGCAATTTATGAAATTAAGCTTTTCTTGTATTTTCTAATCATGAGTGGCTAAAGCTCCATAACTAGGGTTATGGAAGCCTTGGTGAAATCTCTATTCTGGGTTATGGGTTGTTGAGTTTATATTGAATTTGTGATTACATCACATTCTCTTTATTTTAATGAATTCTCATGGTTGCAAACTTGAGAGTGCACCCTAAAACATGACTCGCTTGAACAAAGAAGTTACCATTGGAATAAGAGAATAGTGACAAGAAATTAGAGTTCTTATCCTCTAATTTAAAGATTAATGCCTTAGCTGGATTAATATCTTGGAGAATATGTTACAATATCATGTAATCACTTTAAGTTTGAGAAAATTTAAGTGAATCTATCTTTGAAGGTTGGGAAACAATAGGATAGAAATTTTGCCTAAATTTCTCTACAATCACAAGTATAAGTATGAACTCACATAACCTTTAATTTGAAAATAATTGAAACACCAAGGTTATCATAACCCTATTTTACTATTTCTTTGTTGTTATCATGTTATAAAGAAGATATTGATCTTTACTAAACTAAAATTACTCAGTTAATATTTTAACCAAAACCTCCTAATCTGTGAAACTTATGATTAAAAATTTATTAATCTGCATATAACTTAATTATTACCTTATTCCTTGTGAGATTCAACCCCAAACTTTGTTAAGTTATATATTTGACAACGACTTCTTACACTCTTTTTTGGGGATTTGTAGTTTAGGCGTATCAAATTTTGGCACCGTAGCTGGGGAATCGGTTGTCAAATTAACTATATGTGTATTAATTGACTCTTGGTCAAGTTTTGTAATTTTACTTTTATTTATTGTTTTTGTGTTTGAAGGCTATTTATTGTGCATGCCATGAACTCGTCAGTCGGGAAAACCTCTATTTCCTTGCAATTCTAAACTTTCAAGAATTTTGAGTATGAATATAGAAGTACAACAGGAGGTAGAAAAGTTGGTTGTACTAGATGCTACCTAATTAACCCAACTAAACATCGATGCACTCGATCATGTACGAAATGAGATGAGGAGTTGGTGACCCAATGAATAGGTGAAGTGCCAATAATATTGCACCAGCCAATTAGAATTTGCAAGCATGAGGCCGAGATTCTAATAGTTTATAGTACAGTTTTCCTTGGATGATGATGAAGTTAACCTAGATGGATTTGGTACTACTGGAGGAATTGTGCTATTCCCATTGCATCCTGAGGTAAAGTTCAAAATTACTAGCATAATGATTCAAATGCTCAACTTGAAAGGTTGTTTGGTGGACTACTTAGTGATGATCTGGACATACATTTGATAAACTTTGTCAATATTCGTAAGTCATTTGACTATCCTAGAGTTGGACAAAATGCGATTCATCTGAGGATGTTACCACTGTCTATGGATGATTTGAATTTGCACCAAATTCTATAACAAACTAGAAGAAAGTAATAGCAGCTTTCCTATAAAGGTTTTTTTTGTCTTCTAGGATGTTACAGTTGAGGGATGAGATTAGAAAATTTAGGAAACTAACTATTGAGGCCTTTCATGAAACATGGATAAGATCAAAGAAAAAATTGATTCAATGCCCAAATCATAAGTTGAACGATGAGCACTTAATAGAGGCATTTTATAGTACTTTGAACTCAAACACAAAGCCAATGGTAGGCAACATAGCTGGAGGAGCTTTTTTGGATTGTACTTTTACTGAGGCAATTGAGATCTTTGTTAAGCTAATGAATACAAGTATACCTTGGCATACCAGGGATTCTAAAGTAGTAAACAACACTTATTTAGTTGGCATGTCGACAGAAAAATGCCAAAGAGAAGAAGAACGTGACTAGGATATGGCTCATATGAAAATACAGATAGACTTGCTCACTAAGCATTTACTTTCAGGTAATGTGGAAAAGGTTAAAGTAGTTGGGTCTCATAGAAGGGAAGCTAATTCTAATTCTGAAGAGAAGGCAAATTACTTTTACAACCAGGGAGTTACTAGGCCCATGTCCAAGAAAACAAATGTTGGAAATATCAGCGGGAGAATTATTATGACAAAGCTTGTTAATGAGACCATGACCAAGGAAACTGGAAAAACAAAAGGTGATCGAAGTGGATTGTATGTGCCACTTGGGAGCCACAATAATGTGACTAATAATTTAGGATAGATGTATATGGAAGATATGATGGCTAAACTACTTAAAATGGTGGAGTTGGCTGATGAAAGTGTCAAGAAAATGAGAAGTGACCTACCAACTACGAGCCAATTGGTGGATTCTCATTCTACCTCTAGTAAACTTTTAGAATAGTAAATGAATCAACATCAACCAATTATAATCAAAGAAAAACTGGAATGTTACCGAGTGATATGGTATAAAATCTAAGGAATGACAACACATTTATGGCTATTACCACAAGGAGAAACAAAATATTATCGAATCCATGTCTGAAAGTGCACCCCCAGGTGAATTGTGTGGTGTCAAAAGTTTAGATAATAGTATATGATAAAGTGATGGATATTAGGCCAACTGAATCTGAGATAATAGTATATGATGAAGAAGTTAAATTAGATTTTTTTAGTCTATGATGCACTGAGGGAAATGAATATATTTTTCGTTATTGATATTGTTGATGAGATTGATCTAGTGGTGCTTGTTGAACACATATTTGCTATTGAAACCTTGGAAGTAGTATTGATAAACTTTGATGGTGAGGGAACTGAAGAGTATGATGAAATAGTGTGTGCTTTAACTAGAATAGGTTCATACTCATATGCTTCAAAAAATTATATTTGGACCTGATGAATGGACCAATATTGCCTGCAAAGCCATCTATTAAAGAACAATATGTTTTGGAGTAAAAAAAGTTGTCGGGTCATTTTCACTATGTGTTTTTAGGAGAGAGAAATACACTGCCAGTGATTATTGTAGCTGACTTGGTAGAGCATTAGGTTGAAGCTCTTGTATTAGTATTGAAAAGAAACAAGAGGGATATAGGGTGGACGATCACAAATATCATTGGTATTCGAAAGGAATATGCACTCATAAAATCCAGCCGGAGGAAGATTATTGTAGTGCCCCAAAATCTAATCCCGATAAGTCACACGATGCTTACTGTTACGAGTAGCCCTAAGCTAACCCCTTTACCCTACTACTAGGTCTGTAACTTACTTTAAGATAATCTAGTCAAGAAGTAATGCTGTATTATACCCAAAACTGAAATGAATAAATGGTAGATAATGTCTTAATAACAACTATTGATAGTCTGCAAGAAGCTCGTAGTCCGACAAGCCTTTACTACTAAGAAAGAACTAGAGAGCCATTAGGACAGACCCCCAACTGACTTGGACTAAACTAGAAATGATAAAACAAAATACTATGAAAACTAGAAATCAGAAAGAGTAGGTACTCGAACCATAAGGACTCACCAACTATGGAAGTGTAGATAGAGATGCTCGAACTACTCACGCTACTGATACTGAGCACCTGAACCTACATTATAATACAATGCAGCACATAGCCGAATATATAGATCAGTACTTTGAGGATGTACTGAGTCTATCGGGGTGTAATGCATAAGTACATCATCATCATAATTTATGGCCGCAAAAAGATGCATGCTAAATGTGAAAGGCTCACATGAGCTAGAATTTCTAAAATACTAAAATATGTAATCAGGCATAGAATTTCAAACTTTAAGATTAGTGAGCCATAAAGTTTAGTTCTAAAATCTGATATTTTTGAAAACTACTACCTTATCTTGTCAACTGTAAGGGGAATTACGTTATCTCAAGACTTAAGAATTCTTAAAAAGCCATAGCCTTCAAAACATTAGCTTTTATCTTAAGACTTAAAACAAATAGACTATTTTAGGAAATAAGGAATTCTTTTAGGAGCTTAGGAATCAGGGATTTGGGACTCAGGGAGTCTCTTATAACCGACATAAAGCATGTGAGCTGACATGGATTCCTACATCTTGCCCATGTTGGGGAGAGCTGTTATACCCTTTCCATCGGAATAGAACCTTAACTTTAGTGATCACTTTCTTAGCCCACTATGGGCGTTTAAAACCTATGGTGGGTAATAGTTCAGGGGTATGAGACCTTGGAATCATACCCAACTCGGTGCTAAATACTACTCCCATACTTATTGCTCAGAACTTTTAGGAAATCCACCTACAAATAGAAAAAATTTAAAATTAAAATTTATTATGCTTCTCTTTGCTTTATATCATAACTTGAGTGAATAATGTGGATTCTTATCTTAGCTTAGAATCAAAAGGATCAATCTTTCTTTATCAAAATCTGAAAATAGCTAATCATAGGATGCTTAAATCATAGTCATTCTCAAAATTTCAACATACAACCTAGGACTTAGTGACCCATGCTTCAATTTCATGTCAAACACTATATGGTTCATGCTTGATAGTACAAATATTCATAATTCAACTTGAAATCTGGAAAATATGATCAATCACATTAATTTTTGAAAGTAGACATGTAATTTAATATCCAAATTACTTAAAATCTCAAAATCATGCAATTAGCAACACTAAGTATAAACACTAACTTAGATTTCATGAGAAATAAAAATAACTCAGTAATTTGTAATTTCAAGTAAGTTTTTAGGCACAAGAAGGAAAGATTTGTCCTTGCTCAAACCCCACATACCTTGGACAAGGAACTAGAAGAACAAGTATGCTTTTGGGACTTTATTTGTGCTTTTGAATGATAATTCTTGGAATCCTTGTGTTGGAAATCTTGAAATCTTTGGTTTCTTGAGATTGTTTGTTAAAACTTAGGGTTTTTGATAGAGAGAAGTTTTGAAAAAATAGCATAAGATGCTTCTAATAACCTTTAATCTTTTGTTCGGCTGATTTTAGAGGCTTAGGAAAAAGTCCAAAATACCCTTTTTAACTTCTAAACAAAACTAAAAAGAATTAAACTGGAGTCCTGTTTTTATAGGCCACCAGTACGCGCCACTATCGCAGTGGCTCACTGGAAACTGACGAATGGGACTTTGGGGGACTCCGTTATATAGATCCTTTGCATTGTCCCATTGGATTAGGACCTGAAAATTCAATGCGATGCACCACAATCGCGCTAGGCTACTGGAATTTGAGAATTGTGAAAATGAACCTCTTCACGACACGCCAATATTGTGGAGGGCCACTGAAATGGGAAAATTGGGAAATTACCCATCTCCACGACGCGCTAAGAGTCTAAATGATGGTGTTTTATGACCAGAACATAAAATAGCCATAACTTCTTGCCCGACTATTGGATTTAGGAAAATCTTAGATCGTTGGAAAGGTAATTCAATTTCCTACGTCATGGAAAGTCCAAATCTAAATAATTACACATGAAATAAACATCATTCATTCTATAAGCTATTTCTTGACGATTTTGAGATGATTTTAAGCTAGAAAAAGGTCAGGGTATTATAATTATAAACCAATTATTGTGAACTAAAGGTGGCTTAACCCACCTATGCAAGAGGTGGTGAAGAAGGAGATAATTAAATAGCTTGATGTAGGAGTGGTGTACCCAATCTCAGCTAGGAAATGGGTGAGTCCCAACCAATGCATACCCAAGAAAGGAGGAATGATAGTGGTGGCAAATAAAAAGAATAAATTGATTTCTCTTAGTCTAGTGACAGGGTGAAAAGAGTGTATGGATTATCAAAAGTTGAAATCATGGACTCTCCGAGACCATTTCCCAATGCCCTTAATGGTTCAAATATTTGATAGATTGTCTTGAAGTAGGTGGTACAACTTTCTAGATGGTAACTCCACGTACAACTAAATCTTTATTGCACTCAAGGATCAAGAATGACAATGTTCAAAGGCCCACATGGGACTTTTTCTTTCAAATAATGCTATTTGGGTTATGTAATGATCCGACTAAATTTCAGAGGTGTATGATGTTGTTTTTCTCCGCCATAGTTGAGGACACTTTAGAAGTGTTCATGGATAATTTTTTGGTGGTTGGAGATTCATTCGATGAATGTTTGGAAAATTTGAGTAATGCATTGCAGAGATATGAGGAGTTCGACTTGGTACTCAATTAGGAGAAATGCTATGTCATGGTTAAAGAAGACATAGTGTTGGGCCGTAAGATCTCAGTGAAATGGAACAAAGTGGATAGAGCCACAATAGAAATGATTGAAAAGTTACCTCCACCTATCTCGATAAAAGGAGTGCAAAGCTTCTTAGGCCATGCAGGATTCTACAAGAGGTTCATCAATAACTGCAAAGTTTCTTAGGCTATGCAGGATTATACAAGAGGTTCATCAAGAACTTCTCCAAAATTGCCAATCATTTATGCAAATTGTTGGAAAAGGAGGGTAAATTTTAGTGAAATGAGGAGTACTTGAAAGCATTTAAATGTCTTAATGGGAAGTTGGGTAAAGCACCTATAATGATTAAACTAGATTGGTCCAAACCCTTTGAGATAATGCAAGTGGGGTAGACCTTGGTGGAATTTTAGGGAAGAAGAAAGAAAAGTTGTTCCACCTGATATACTATACTAGTAAAGCATTGAATGGACCCAAGAGAAATTACATAGTCACTGAGGAGGAGTTACTTGTTGTAATGTATCCATTTGAGAAGTTTAGAGCATACATATTGGGAACCAAAGTGGTGGTGCATACTAATCATTCATCATTGCAATATTTGATGGCAAATAATGATGCCAAACCCAGTTGATTGGATGGGTTTTATTACTATAGGAGTTTGATTTCAATGTGATAGATAGAAAAGTTTGTGAGAACCAAGTAGCTGACCACTTGTCTAGGTTGGAGAATAAAGGGAGCAAAGAAGAAGAGTTGGAGACTGATGGTTTATTCCTAGATGTACAAGTCCTTACAACTACCTTTGACCTTGTTCCTTGGTTTGCAAACTTTGCAAACTACCTTTTAAGCAACATTATTTTAAAAGACCTAAGCTTTCAACAACTAAATAAATTCCTCCATGATATGAATAAGCGCTTCTGGGATAAGCCTCATTTGTTTCATTTGTGTGCATATAATATAATTCAAAGGTATGTACCCGAGGTCGAGATGCTTGAGATATTGCAGGCTAGTCACTCTTTCCCTATGGGAGGATATTATGCAGCTGGTCGCATAGCTCAAAATTTTTTACAAAGTGGGTACTATTGCCGACCATTTATAAGGATTCTTACGAATTTGTTAGAGATTGTGATAAGTGCCAGCGGTAAAGATCAATATCTAAGCACAAAGAAATGCCTATGTCTACCATGCTAGTGGTGGATTTATTCGATGTGTGGGGCTTTCATTTCATAGGCCTTTTTATGAGTTCTTATGGTTGTAAATATAGTCAAGGTGTTATGGAGTATATGTCCAAATGGGTTGAAGCGGTGGCATTAGCTGATAATTAGGAAAACACTATGCTACTGTTCTAAAAAAGAATTTATTTTCATAATTTTGCAATCCACGTACAATCATTAGCGATGGAGGAGGGGGGTTGCATTTCTATAATAAAGTGTTTAGGACCGCATTGTAAAAATATGTGGCAGAGCAATACAAATTGGCCACTCCTTATCATCCATAGACAATTGCGCAAGTCGAGGTGTCTAACTGGGAAATTAAGATAATTCTAGACAAATTTGTGAATTTCAATTGCGGTGGTGGGTCACAAAAGCTTTAAGATGATCTTTCGGCTTACCGTACTGCTTTTAAAATGCTAATCAATATGTCACCATATCAACTAATATTTGGTAAGGAGTGTCATTTGCCATTAGAATTGGAGCAATAAGGCATTATGGTCTCTTAAGCATTTGAACTTGAGTTGGAAAAATGCATGTCGCGACCCGATCCAGGGCCTTGTCATGATGGGTATCTCAAGCCCACCGTGAGACGGAGACCACCCTGTTAACCTAACATCTAGAAAACACTAAATGAATACAGCGTAAGATAACCAAACATGATAATAAGAAGAACAGATAAACAAATAAGAAATAAGGGTAAAAAACAACAACTAACCCGTACTTTACCATAAAAGCCTCTAAACCAGAATACCAATTAAGTTGGAATATACCCTCGACCATGAACAAAAAGAATCTAAAATGAAATACTCAAAATTACTGAAAATAAAAAAAAACCAATGAAATAACAAAGTCTTTTGAAATATGAAGGCTCATCACTTCACAACAGATCCACTGGAGTACCGACTAATCTAACACTGCACAGGAGCAATAGAATACCCTTCAGTCCCTACATCATAAAACAATATGAGTCTAGGGGAGGTTAGTAGGGTGAGCACAATCATATAACTTACGGAAAGTGATAAAATAATGTAATTACCAAAATCCAGTCATAAACCATATGCATCATATTCATATTAATACATATATATATATATATAGGATGCCAGGATAAAGACAAGGGTCATAAACATGAGAGTTTAATATTAACCTGAACTGTATAGCTCACTCTATCCTAAAGGAACCCATGGGCTATATGGGTCCAACTCCCCCTGCTGAAAGGGCCCCAGTGCGTGTTAGCCACATGAACCGAGGAAAAATAAGGAAAAGATAAAGATACTAGGGCTATAGCCCTCCAAAAATATATATAATGTGTGCACCAATAACACGATCACATAGACCCACAGTGATGGAATACATTGTTTCCAGTGTTGATCGCTTAGGATCTACACTTTCATGGTGAGCTACACAATTCCCTTTAAACCCAAATTGAAACACTTTACAGATAAACTAACCAATAACTAAGGAGTCATTTATTAAGGAATACCAACATAGTATCTTCATACCAATACACTTACAAGTTAATATAATTATGCCAAACCAATCTGTATAACTGATACGCCTAAATTACACCTCTCTTATGAGAGAATAAGCGGTCGTTGTCAAATATATAACCCAACTAGGTTGGGGTTGAATCCCACAGGAAATATGGTGTTAATTAAGTTGTATGCAGATTAGTTGACTTTTAATCGTTCGTTTTCGTAAAATAAATAAGGGAGATTTGATTCAGTTCACAAATTAATGGATTCAGTTTAACAAAATAAAATATGTGTAGTAGTAATCAAATTTAGAGAAATAGCAAGTTAGGGTTATGTCCACCTTGTATTTTTTAATACTTTCCAACTATGGTCTTTACGAATTAATACATGCATTGTTCTTATAGAGAAACGTATCATATTTAATAACATAATCCTAGTGTTTCTCAACCATCAAGGACTAATTCACTTTAGTTCTCTAAAATAAAAAGCATTTACCTACAACAATACGAAATCTCCAAGTAGTTAATCCTGCTAAGGCATTAACTTATGAAATAGGGGTTGGTAATCCTATTTCCTGTCAGTACTCTCTTTTTCAAACATAAACTTTTCTTTCAAACAAGTTGCATTTTAAGGCATATCCTCTATATTTGCAACCACAAGAATTCAAGATGAACGAATAGAGTATGATGTAAGCAAATTAATGCATAATGAATTCACAACCCAAAGTGATAGATTGTATGCTACAAGTATTTCATAACCCTAACTAATAAACTTAGCTACTCATGAATAAAACAAAAATCATCATAAATCATTATACCAAAAACTAGAAGAGGTGTGCAAATAGTGAAAACAAGAGAGAAAACATTTTTCTCTCCCCCAGGATAAGCCGCCACTCTCCTCTTTTAGAAGCTAATAAAGAATAATGAATAATGAATTAAAATTCAGCAATTAAGTCTTTTAATAATCTCTTCTCTCAAAATTTCCTTCTAAGTCCCTGAACTAATTATAAACGATAAATTAGTCTTGGACATAATTTTTAGACGTCATATGATAACGCTCAATCTACAGCTCTCGTAGGAGTGTAAAGCGGTCGTTAGCAAATATAGCACCCAACCTGGGTTGGGTGTCGATCCCACAGGGAATAGCTTGGTCAACAAGTAAGCAAAATTAATAGACTTTTGGTGCAAGTCTCGTAAGAAGGGGGGAATTGTAATATGTAACCAAAGTGATGAAATAAAAGCTGAAAATAGCAAGGTAAAAGAGAAAGATTGTCACGTAAGTTGTAAACAATGAGAATTGAAGCGTTGGGGTTATGTCCACCTTCTGAGGTATACGTCTCTATCGGCTATGAGTGTGTAGAGTCTTGACATGCAATTGCTTATAGAGAATTGTAGTCGATGGTAAATCCAAGCGTCTCGCGACCTAAACAAGGACTATTTCACTTTAACTCTCGCAAGCTTAAAGCGTGTCTAACGGTACGAATTCTCCAAGAGGTTAGTCCAGTTACGGCACTAGCTTTTTAATAGGAAAGGGTGTCCTACTACCTTGACATTATCTCTTTTCCAGACAAATAACCTTTCTCGCGAACAAGTTAAATGTTAGACTGGCGTATTCTCGCGTTTGCAACAGCGGAGAATGTAGATTAAGATGAAGAGAATAATGATATAAGCAATATACGTGTCTTGAACTCACAAACTCACAGCAATAGATAGCAACTCATTCGGTTTCCATAACCCCAACTAAGAGGTTTAGTTACCCATGAATGCGAAGGATATCACGATTTGCATGGTTGATGGCGTGAGAAGTAGGTGATAGGCGTGTGGTTTTGGTGATTCCCTAGCAAGTAACGATTCTCTTGTTGTGGAATTTAAGAATAGAAGAGTAGATTAGATGTGTTTGTGGTGGAAGATGAGAGGGATGGAAGAAAATTAATTGTTGAATTAAGTGAAGAATGAATAAAAATCTCTAACATGATAGGGTATTTATAATACTCCTATCCTACTCCTACTAAGCTAATGAAATAAATAGCCAAATCCTACTATACTAATGAAATCCTTGACCCAAATGTACTAGGGTAAGGTTACAATATCATAATCCAAATAGAATAGTGAAATACATAACCTAATTGTATTAGGTTAATGTATCTTTGTAAAAATCCAGCTTTGTGTCTGTAAGTCCCCAAAGTCTTCAGAAATGCTGTTTTAGCCCGGGACAGATTTTCCATGCAGCAGATTTGGTCCTTAGGCGTCCAGCTCCCTTCTACTTCGTTTGTGAGCTTTCTTTTGCGTCAAGTAAGCCATAAAATGCTGTATTTTGCATCATTTATACCTGAAACTTTCCTAATCATGTTTGTTAGCTCATTTACAGGAAAAAGGACTAAAAGTGCATGAAATATATAATTTGTTCTCAAAACTAGGCTAAAATATGGGCAAAATATATTGATATAGGCGTGTAAATTCGCCTATCATCAACACCCCACACTTGCAGCTTTGTTCGTCCTCAAACAAAATATCATGTCCTTCTAAGCATCGACTTAAGGTTTTTACAACAACAACACAAAACATTTATCAAGATAAGCACAACAATTATCAACAAAGAGTAGCTTTCCGATTATAAGTAGAAACAATATAACCTCAAGTGTAGACTCGTGATGGTGATCAACTCGCATGCAAACGTTAAAGTGCATAGAATCATACACAACTATCCAAAACTCATCAACCATGTTTGTCTCACCATATATTACCCATAATCACTCACAAGTATAGCATATTTTTCAAACATGGGTATCAAAGTGTCCTTGCTCTCGCTCTCACAAAAAATTCATATGTAGCAACTAATGACCATAAGCTTGCCTTTAATGTAGTACTCTACTAAATGTCGGAATGTTAAGATTAGGATCAAGTAGGTCTTTTGATGGTTGTAATGTAGGCTAAGGGACGGGTAGGACTATTTTGGCCAAGAATAGTGACTAGGTTCCTAAGCGCTTTAATACATCACATTGTATCAATGACACTTTTTTCTTTCAACCTTTCTTCACTCTTTTATTCTACCACCCTTGTTCTCCTATTTTGTTTTTCAATTTCAAGCACTACTTACTTTTCAGCTTTCTTTTCCTTTTTCTTTTCACAACATACCTCTTATGATAGCACTTTCTTTTTCATAGCACATTCAAGAACCATTACAATTTAAAGCATTATACTCACCCAATTTCCTCTTATGTTGTCACATGACTTTTTCACTTTAAAGCACTCAGGATTTTGGATCAAATTATGGTCTTGAAAGAAATGGATTAGGCTTACATACAAGGTTGTCAAACAAATAGGCTAAAGGCTCAAAAAGGGTTAACTAGGATGATGTCCATGGGTAGGTAAAACTGAAGGTAAACATGTATAGGTTGCCAAAGAAATGCCTAAATCATATCCTAAACTTACATTCCTTATTTTCGCTTTGCATACATACCAGGCAAGTTCTAGCATCAGCCACAAACATAGAATATACTGTTACCTCACACACACAAGGCACATGGTTGACTTGATTGGAAGTAATATAGACTCTCGACCCAACAAGTGAAGGAATTGAATCACACAATATCACATAATGAGTCACAACTAGAGCCTAAACGTCTTAATAGTCACAAGTGTAACACATACTCTTGTTATAATATCATGCTGCCTATCAAAATAATTTCATGCGAAGCTAGAAAAATTTGACTCCTAAAAAAAACTAAAAAAAAACGTCAAACAAAAAAAACAACAAAAAAAACAAAAAAAACGGACTCAAAAAGGATAAACAAACAAACATAAACAAACAAACATACAAACAAAGGTGTATAGCATGCGATTCTGCCACCCCACATTTAGACGGGACACTGCCCTCAGTGGAAAATAAATTCGAAGAACCTGGTTAGTCGGACCCTTCATCAATGTCGGGGGTCATACCCCCTTCGTCGGAATCATCATAAGAGTCGTCGTCAGAGTTCTCCTCATCATCAGAATCAGGCAAGCGTCGATCATCATCAGTCGGCACGTCATCGTCTAGAGGTTCCTCAAAATATACACCCACTCCACACATCTCCCGGGCATGCATGTTCATTGGGTAGTCGTGGTCCAGCTGTTGGAGCTCTTCAGCGGTTGGAATACATCCACCACTCATCATAGTAAATCGTGTCATACCATAGAGATGACGGAAGAAACTCTCATCACGAGCATGTCTCTCCGCAGTAGTAAGGTTGACTCCATGAGATGTTTCAGCATCTTTGACCTTGGTGAGGTCAACCTTCTTTGGGTTATGTGGGAGTTTGTGGTCAGCTGGTTCCTCTTCGACATCCTCCTTCCGCAACATTGCTGTCAACAAATTGCCGAATGTGAAATGGGACCTTTTGTGGAGTCTGGCTTTCCTCATGGTAGATCGAATGATTGCCCCAAAGTTGATAGGGACATTCGTCATCAAAGCATAGACCAAACACACTCTATCTCTCGATATCTTGGTGTATTGAGTCCCAGGAATAAGACATGAGTTGACAATACGCATCCAGATTCTTGCTTTCCTATTTAGTGGAGCATAGGGGAAGGTGTTGTGTCGACCTGTTTCTTTATGTCTGCCCCACCTTGCCATTGATCTACTTCCACAAAGCGTGTGTCGTATCGCTCTGTAAGGAGGCCTGCTGTACAGTTCTTTGAATGGTGCTGTGTCGACCGAAGGCAAGCCAAGAAAAGAGTTGAGCCAATCCGCGGTGAGCTGTAACACTTGGCCCCAAATTTTGACTTCATTGCCTGTTGTATTCGGCGACCAGTTGGCATAATACTCTCTTGTTAAGTCAAGATTACACTCTCCCATGTCGCGGAAGATGAAATCCAGCTTCAAAGCCATTATTTTTGCCAACATTCGCGGCTCCTTCTTTGCTAAGGTCTCCTTGTTGATCAAGTCGACGTGCACATATTTTCTTTCTTTGTTGCTGCTGTACCATGCTTTGGCTTCTTCCTCAAGAACCCATTTTATTCCAAACATTCTGCGTGGTAGGTGTGCTGAGGATGATTCTCCTTGGTCTTTTCGACTTCTCTTCTTGCCCTTTTGGGACGTGGTAGCCTTCTCCTTGCCTAGCCTTGCTTTAGGTGCCATTGTACCTGAGACTAGAAAAAATGTAAGTTGCAGCACAATCTCAGTTGATACAATCTATATGCAAGCACTAGGGGTACCACCCCACACTTAGTTTTGTTGCACAAATCAGCGAGGTGAACGTAGTCGATTTACTCAGATTTCATCGACATACGTTTTAGGATTGTGTTCCGACAAGAAAATCAGCATTGCATCACTTATTTGCATTCATTGGTCTACTTTCATGGTAGATATAGCAACACTACGACATAGGGGTTATCACATAGAATCGTTATTCTTACAACAAGCACAACCTCCTAAGACGATAGGCACTATAATCTTATCCCGATGGCCGGGATAGTCTATCATGTAAGCATACAAACAACACTCTTAAGCAATATTCATAGCCATATCAATTCAGCAAATATCATAACAATGCGTTCGAAACAAAATTCAAGTCGGAAACAAGTCAAGAATTCCCTACGTATATGTTTACTCACATGATTTTGCAACAACAATCCAAACGCATGAACATCACCAACAATCTTATAAGATTTAGCAATTTATGATAAGCATAGCAACGTAGTACCTACGAGAAATAAATGAAGAATAAGAGAGTACTTACTTGCTTGAAGCTTGTGGAGATTTTGTTGTGAATTGGAAGAGCAAAAGAAGAAAATTTGGAGAAGATTTGGAGGGTTATGCGGCGCCTTTAGGGTTGTTTCTCATATGGTTGTATTATAAAACTAAGTCCCCTTTATATAGGAAGAGTATGGGTCAGTTTATGACCCATTTACAATCGGATTTGGGGACAAAAACACCACATATGCGGCGCATATCACTCGGCATATCAATGACATATGCGGCGCATTGTCTATGGCATAATGGGACATATGCGCCGCATAGTCTATGGCATTTGTAGACATATGCGCCGCATAGTATATGGCACATGAGATACTGAGACCAAATGCCATAGCATAGGCGGCGCATAGTAAAAAGCATACCTAGGAATAGGCGGTGCATAGTGTATAGCACACTAGATTCTGAGACCTTAGGCTATAGGATAGGTTGTGCATCGTTCGTGGCCTGGTTTTACCAAGGCCTAGCCTTTCTCGATGCCTATTTTGGCGTGAGAAATGCTCAATCCATAGCCTTATGCATCACTATTCCTAACTTACCAACTTTACCATACAATGCGTCCAAATCGTCAATCAATCTCCTCGTTGTATACTTCTTGCACCTATATTTGCTCAAAACAATAAAAACGATTAGTACGATGGGTTGCCTCCCACCAAGCGCCTTAGTTTTGGTCGTGGAACGACTCTTATTTTTGGATTTTCATTAATTAAAAACAAGACAAGTACTAGAATGAAAGAAAAAATGATAAACGATAAAATGATAAAACGATGGGTTGCCTCCCATCTAGCGCCTTATTTATTGTCATGGCTCGACATAGTTATCTCGAGTACTTAGACTTCATCGAG
Source organism: Capsicum baccatum var. pendulum (assembly GCA_030864225.1). Classification (NCBI taxonomy): domain Eukaryota; kingdom Viridiplantae; phylum Streptophyta; class Magnoliopsida; order Solanales; family Solanaceae; genus Capsicum; species Capsicum baccatum. The sequence continues at coordinate 170,084,000 of CM061560.1, forward strand.
ATAAGTGATGGATTATTTTCTGAAAGGATTTAGACGACAGTGAGGCTTACCTGTGGGCATGCGATCTTTTTCGAGATGGCTCCTACGTTTCTCCGGAGAGTCACCAATTATATCATCAATAGTCCAACCCATAGCTCTCTTATACCTCATCAGAGAAGAGATGAGAGCCTCCATGTGCTGTTCACTTAAATCATCCACCACACTTATCGGAAGTATACTTCCACTTTCCAAGAACACATACCTTAGATAATCGGGAAGCTCTTGCGATTCTAGCATTGGTGGCTCGTCAATGGGAGTCTTCACTGTTGGTTGATTCTTGAGATCACAATCTGGTTGCTTAGGAGTATAAGGCTCTATTTCTGTTAGAGCAATCATAAGTTCTTCATAACCTTCATTATCTTCATGCTCAACTTTCAGTGGCACAGCAGACAATGGCTCAACAGTAGGTTGTTTCTCTATAGATAATTCTTTCGTATCCTCATGATGAACATATAACTCATTCATATCACTGGGATGCTTCATTGTTTTGCATATATCAAAGCGTACCACTTCGTCATTAATTCGAAACAAAAGCTCATTATCTTTCATGTCAATAAGCACACTTCCAGTTGCAAGGAAGGGACGTCCCAAGATGATGGGAACTTCAGAATCCACCTTACAATCCAGAATAACGAAGTCTGCAGGAAAGATGAATGAAGAAACCTTCACCAACACATCATTCAAGATACCCACAGGTCGTTTTACCGACCTATCAGCCACCACGAGCCTCATATTGGTTGGTGTAGGGTCTCCCAACCCCAACTTTCTGTAGATAGATAGTGGCATCAAATTGATGCTAGCTCCCAAATCGCACAATGCCTTAGCAAAATCCAACGATCCAATTGTGCAAGGAATAGTGAAAGCTCCAGGATCTGCCTTCTTCTAAACTAGAAATCTTGTAGCGATTGCACTACAATGATGAATATTATCCGCCAAGTCATAAATTGCTTCCCGCTTCTTTGTCAAGAGATCCTTCATAAATTTCGCATACCCAGGCATTTGTTCAAGTACCTCCACCAATGGAACATTAATGGTGAGCTGCTTTAACATATTCATGAATTTGCTGAACTTTGTGTCATTCGCCACCTTCTTCAATCTTTGGGGAAAAGGTGGTGGTGGGTATGGAAGTGTTCTCTCCACGGTTTTTTTCTCCTCTTGCTTATGTTTTCCACTTTTTCAGGCTGCACGTCACTAGGTGAAACGTCCCTGACGTTGGGAGTAGTTGTTGCGGCTTCTTCTCCTTTTATAACGTCACTAGGTGTAATGTCCATGTCGGCAACTTCGTCAACCACTTGCTTGACTTTTGCTGAAGTTTCCATCACCTTACCACTTCTGGTAGTGATGGCCATGCATGACCCATCATTCTTTGGGTTTTGCACAGTATCGCTTGGTAAGGTGCCAGCCTTTCTTTGATTGAATGCTGCTGAAAGTTGGCTCAATTGCTGCTCTATTTGCTTTATAGAAGTGGAATGAGAATCAACTAATTGCTTCATGGAGGCCAAATCGTCAATTACCTCCTTCACTCCCGCACTCGTTGCTTCCACTCCTTTCAATAATTTAGCCATCATGTCTTCCATAGAATTAGATGTGGTGGTATCACGTTTACCAGGGGGAACGTACAAACCACTCTTTTCATTATTTTTCTTCCAACGACCTTGGTCTTTGCTTCCAGATTTATCATAATAGTTCCGACCATGGTTTCCTTGGGCATTCCCACGGAAACCCCCCTGATTGTTCAAGTAGTTGGCCTCCTCTTCAGAATCAGATTCGTCTCTTCCTTTTTGCGCTACAGCTTTCACTTTTTCGGTCTTCCCTGATAATAAGTGCTTTGTCAGAAGATCCAATTGTGTTTTCATGTGCGCCATGTCTTTCTCACGTTCTTCTTCTCTTCTTCTTTGGTCTGCAGACATGCCAATAGATAAAGTGGGGCTTGCTACCTCAGAATCCCTGGTATGCCAAGCTCTACTTTGCTTTGTCATGCGATCTAGCATATTGCTTGCTTGACCAAAGGTGAGGTCCATGAAAGAACCTCCAGCTGCGTTGTCCACCACTGGTTTAGTTATTGAATTCAAGGCTCTATACAAGATCTCCATGAGGTGAACATTAGTCATGTGATGGTTTGGGCATCTCGTTAGCTTTGTTTTGAACCTGTCCCATGTTTCTTGAAGAGCTTCAGAGGGAAGCTGACGAAAGTTGCTGATTTCATCTCTCAATTGAGCCCTCTTGGATGACGGAAAGAATCCTTCTAGGAAAGCGTCTCTCAATTGCCTCCAATTTGTAATTGAATCAGGAGTCAGCCCATTCAACCATAGTGTTGCCTCCCCAGACAGAGACAATGGAAATAGACGTAATCGAATAGCATTCTGACCAACACCAGGATTGTCAAAAGACTTGCATGTAGAAATAAAGTTGATGAGATGCATATTCGGATCATCGCCTGCTAGTCCACCAAATAACCCCTTGAGTTGCAATAACTGAATCATGGTGCTAGTGATGTTGAATTTGGCTCCGGGCGCTAATGGTGGTGGAATTATAGCTCCAGTGGCTCCGGCACCATCAAGATCATCATCATCATCGTCGAAAGCTGGTTGCAAAGGTTGGCGATCATACCTATACCGAGCTTGTCGACCTCTTCGATTGGAAGGTGTTATAATTTCAGCATCACGCCTAGGGTTTAGTAACTCGTCATCACCTAAATCTTCATCGTCAGGATTTGTTGCTCGCCCAGGATTATCAATGTTTTGTTGTGGGACTTGAGCAGTGGCAAGAGCAGCTAATCTTGCTTGCTCGTGTTGAGCAGCCATCCTGTCGATTTCAGCTTGTGCTTTCATTCTTCTAATTCGTTGTGGTTCTGGATTGATTGGTAATAATGGTTGATCAGAACTTCTAGTATGGGGCATGCACTAAAAGAAAAACCTGCAATAAACAAAAACAAAAACTAAACGTAAAAGTACGAGAATCTTTGACCAAAGGGACTAGTAATTATCACGAACTTGATTGACACTCGTATTCCCCGGCAACGGCGCCAATTTTTGATAGCGCTCAATCTACAGCTCTCGTAGGAGTGTAAAGCGGTCGTTAGCAAATATAGAACCCAACCTGGGTTGGGTGTCGATCCCACAGGGAATAGCTTGGTCAACAAGTAAGCAAAATTAATAGACTTTTGGTGCAAGTCTCGTAAGAAGGGGGGAATTGTAATATGTAACCAAAGTGATGAAATAAAAGCTGAAAATAGCAAGGTAAAAGAGAAAGATTGTCACGTAAGTTGTAAACAATGAGAATTGAAGCGTTGGGGTTATGTCCACCTTCTGAGGTATACGTCTCTATCGGCTATGAGTGTGTAGAGTCTTGACATGCAATTGCTTATAGAGAATTGTAGTCGATGGTAAATCCAAGCGTCTCGCGACCTAAACAAGGACTATTTCACTTTAACTCTCGCAAGCTTAAAGCGTGTCTAACGGTACGAATTCTCCAAGAGGTTAGTCCAGTTACGGCACTAGCTTTTTAATAGGAAAGGGTGTCCTACTACCTTGACATTATCTCTTTTCCAGACAAATAACCTTTCTCGCGAACAAGTTAAATGTTAGACTGGCGTATTCTCGCGTTTGCAACCGCGAAGAATGTAGATTAAGATGAAGAGAATAATGATATAAGCAATATACGTGTCTTGAACTCACAAACTCACAGCAATAGATAGCAACTCATTCGGTTTCCATAACCCCAACTAAGAGGTTTAGTTACCCATGAATGCGAAGGATATCACGATTTGCATGGTTGATGGCGTGAGAAGTAGGTGATAGGCGTGTGGTTTTGGTGATTCCCTAGCAAGTAACGATTCTCTTGTTGTGGAATTTAAGAATAGAAGAGTAGATTAGAAGTGTTTGTGGTGGAAGATGAGAGGGATGGAAGAAAAGTAATTGTTGAATTAAGTGAAGAATGAATAAAAATCTCTAACATGATAGGGTATTTATAATACTCCTATCCTACTCCTACTAAGCTAATGAAATAAATAGCCAAATCCTACTATACTAATGAAATCCTTGACCCAAATGTACTAGGGTAAGGTTACAATATCATAATCCAAATAGAATAGTGAAATACATAACCTAATTGTATTAGGTTAATGTATCTTTGTAAAAATCCAGCTTTGTGTCTGTAAGTCCCCAAAGTCTTCAGAAATACTGTTTTAGCCCGGGACAGATTTTCCATGCAGCAGATTTGGTCCTTAGGCGTCCAGCTCCCTTCTACTTCGTTTGTGAGCTTTCTTTTGCGTCAAGTAAGCCATAAAATGCTGTATTTTGCATCATTTATACCTGAAACTTTCCTAATCATGTTTGTTAGCTCATTTACAGGAAAAAGGACTAAAAGTGCGTGAAATATATAATTTGTTCTCAAAACTAGGCTAAAATATGGGCAAAATATATTGATATAGGCGTGTAAATTCGCCTATCATCACCATATTTGGTCCAGATTGCTACTCTCTCTTATTTTATATGCCATCCACATTCCATAGACCCATTATGTCTTCATCTACATCATTAATACCTGAAATCATGCTAATTACATCGGATAGCTCAATTACATAGAAGTAGAGTAAAAACATAAGAAATTAGGCACTTTGTTCTCTAAACTTAGCTAAAATATGGATAAATTATGGTGCTTAGGCATATAAATACACCCAAGATCACCACCCCACACTTAAATCTTTGTTCGTCCTCGAACAACATATCTATTTATGCATACTACGCAAGCCTTAGCACCCACAAAGGAAGACAAGATGGTCAAATAGGCTCACACAACTAATATGAACAAGAAGTAGATTCATGGATCATTACTAGAGACAACCTACCCTCAAGAATAGACTCATTAAGTTGGCCATTTCATACATATCGTTTAAGCAAAAAAATCATATAAATTACCCAACCTTCATCAACCATGTGCCCTCACAACAAGAGAGTTAACCATAATCACTTGTAATCATACAATTTCTAACAAAATGGGTACAAGAATCAAGTTACGCTCACTCTCACAAAGAATTCTCAAATTAGAACTGATGACAATATGCTTGCCCTTAGTGTAATACTCCACTAATATCAGAATGCTAAGATTAGGATCAACTAGGTCTTTTACGGGTTGTAATGTAGGCTAAAGGATGGGTAGGAACTATTTTTGTCTGAAATAGTGACTATCTTCCCTAAGCGCTTTAATACACTACATTATGGAATTAAGACCAATCTTTAACAACCAATTTCCAATTCTGCTATCTTCACATATTTGCTTTTCACCCCAACTCGTTAAGCTTAATTAATAACACTATGGTGAAGTATGCACAGCTTTCAAATATTTCTTTTGCACCCTTTTCATGTTACGCACCCCTATAATAGCCATCCTCAACTTTAGCGATTTGCTTTAGTGGAGGTGCACAATGTCCAAGAAGGACCAAGGCCAAAACAGGTTAATTGTATCATATCCGGGATAAAATTTGAAACTTTTTCAACAATTTTTGCTACTCCCAACCACATCAATTTCACACGCCAATAACTAGACTTTGGGGCATCAATTTTACCCTTTTCCTCTAATTGTCAAACTCTTAACTCAAATTGATTTTACATTAAAGCGCTTTGTAGCTTTTGAATCAAATTACGGTCTATTAAACAATGAAATAGGCTACATATGAGGCTAACAAAAGAACAAGCTAAAGGCTCAATGGGGCTGGCTAAGATAATGTACAAAGGTAGGTCAAAAGAAGGTATGAACAATGGATATCAAAGAAATGCCTAAATCATCTCCTAAACTCACAATCTTCATTTTACTTGGTACACACACCAGGCAAGTTCTAGAATCAGTTGCAATAAGGGATATACAACAGTCCTACATAGTCATGGCACATGGTCAACTCATTTAGGAGCATTATAGATTCTCGAACAAATAATTACATGAATTCAAATAAAACCAACAATAACAACAAGAGTCACAACTAGATCTTAGGTGTTTCAAACGTAATTATCCATCACATACTTATGTTATAATATCATGTGACCCACAAGAATAGTTACATGTAATTAAATGACTAATTTTCTCTTAAGACGGTCGTCATCCATCCATCATCAAGAAAAGAACCTAATTATGACTACATGACTAACAAAATAAGCAAAATAACTAATCCTATCACAGAAGAATGCTAAGGAGAAGGTCCTACTTTCTTAAAAAACAAGTAGCAAAGTATCCAGCCACCCCACACTTAAGCTCAGCACTGTCCCGAGTGCAAATAACAAGATAAAGAACCTAGCTAGTAGTACTCTTCATCCATATTCGGAGTCATGCCACCTGCAAGGAGATCACCATTAGAGCCATTTTTCTTGTATTCATCCCATCATCTATGTCAGCCACACATAATGAAACTAACTATAATTAAGATAGAGATGGTGAAGTCACCACTCCTCACATAATTTGTTAGTATCAACCAATTAAGTGTTTTTATCGGGTACTCAGACTTCACCGACATACACCTTGATATAGTGCATCAACATTATTAACAATATAATTCATTCACTTTAATTCCCCCAATTCTATTTCAATGAAGCACTTTTTGAACAGAATCATGCTCTACACTTTCAGCCATACAAAATATACAAAACACCTTCACTTTCGCAACATCGCCATGGCAAGAATTTAATTCGTAATCCATAAGAAATCAATCAACAATAACATAGAGTCACAATAACTAAGGATTAAGAAAGTAAAACTTACCTTGAAGATGGAAGATCAATGAAGGACAAAGAGAATGGTGAGAGCTCAGCATTGTACGGCTTAAGGGTGAAATAAGGATGAATTTAAGAATTTAAGGTGTGAAGTCTATTTAAAGAATGAAATCTGGGTCGGTTTGACCCAAATGGATTCTAAGTGTATTTGGCTATATGAGCGACACATTCCTACTCGCACACACTTAAGTGTGTGGTGCATTATTCATGGAATTGTTGAGGCAGTAGGCATTTGCAAAGAAGTATGTGACGCATACCCTATTACACAGATTTAAGAGTGCGGCGCATAGGGTATCGCACACTTAAGGCAGTGAGCATATACGGAGAAGTGGACGACGCAAACCTTAGCGCACATGTTAAAGTATGTGATGCATAAGTTATCGCACACATTAAGGTGTGCGGTGCATTATGCAATGCATAGTTGGTCCGGTGAACATGTGAGATGGGATGTGCAGTGTACTCTTGGTCGGAAAGGTCCATACAGTACCTACACAGACCATATTGAAAATCATAAATTAAAGTCACACCATGAAACTTTTTGGATCGGATTAACATAATTCGAGGCACGACTCTAATGTGAATCATACTTGAGCTTCACACATTTGACCACTCCAACTTACCTGTAATATTCTCATCACTCCTAAACTTAACACCATTGACATAACTTAATTCCAAATCAAATTTGGTACTAATATCCTCCTTAGTACTTCATGCACCTACACTTACTAAAAAACAACAAAAATGATTAGAAGGATGGGTTACCTCCCACCAAGTGCCATAGTTTCGGTCGTGGCTCGACTCTTCCTTTTGCATTTTTTTTAACATGATAAAGTGAAAATAAAATCATGGGTTGCCTTCCATGTAGCGCCTTATTTAACGTCGTGGCACAACTCGATTATCTTGACTACTCAGACTTCATCAAGATACACCGATGATACCATTTGTACCTCATTTGTTAGATCAAGACAATGCTTTATTCCTAGTCCAACCACTTTGAAGTCACTCACATCCTTGCTTGCAAGTTCAACCAAACCAACTATGGTCTCCACAAAAGACATATCCTTAACTAGTACATCTCGCTCATCCTCGTAGAATACATCAACAATCGAGAAGAAACTCATCTCCTTTTGTAGTTTCCTAGACCGATATACTTTAAAACTAACTTCTTTCTCATTGAGCCTAAATTTTAGCTCATTCAGCTCCATGTCAACTAATACTCTCTCCCAGTTGCTAAGAACGGCCTACCCTAAATTATGGGTACTTCAAAGTCTACTTCACAATCAAGAATTACAAAGTCTTTAAGAAATATAAAATCAACAACTTTTACAAGTACGTCATATAGAATCCCAATCGGCATTTTTACCGATCTATCTGCCATTAGAAGTTGTATATTGGTGGGTGTAGGATCTCCCAAACCCATTTTCTTAAAAACTGTCAATGGCATAAGATTTATACTTGCCCCAAAATCACAAAGGGCCTTTTCAAACTTTAGCAATCCAATCGTACAAAGAAGAGTAAATGCTCCCAGATCAGCTTTCTTCTAGACAATAGATCTTGTAGCAATAACACTACAATGATGAAGATTGTCTATTATTTCATAGCTAACAGTCCTTTTCTTCGTCAACAGGTCTTTTATAAACTTAGCATATCCGGGTATTTGTTCCAGTTCTTTAACTAAGGGCACATTCACTGTCAACTTCTTCAATATATACATGAATTTGCTAAACTTTCCATAATCTTCTTTCTTCGTTAATCATTATGGAAATGGTGGTGGTGGCCTTAGGATTTTAGTTGGAACAACTTCTACCTCTTTTCTTATGCCTTGCTCCATATCACTAACATGTTTCTGCTTAGGTAGTTGTTCTATTTCTGCACTCTTCTTTTTTGAACCTCCTAACTTCACAGGCACCACTGGAGATTCATCAACTGTCTCCCAATCCATTTTGACCTCATCAGTATAAGAGGATGCTCGCAAACCTACCGTTTCTAGTGGTAATGGCCATACACGATCCATCCGTCCTCGGATTCTGAATTATATCAGTTGGTAGAGTCCTATTCTGTCTTTGGGTGAATGCTGTAAATAATTGGCTCATCTGCTTCTCCAGTTGTTTAATAACGATTAAGTGCCAATTTACTAGTTGACTCATGAAAGATATGTCACTCTTTATAGTAGTCACCCCAGAATTTGTTGCCTCAGCGCCTTTTAATAGTTTCTCTATCATGTCCTCCATGGACCTTTGCCTAAACTGGTGGCAACATTATCACGACTTCCAGGAGGTACGTACAGTCCACTCCTATCACTTTTATTCTTCCAATCTCCTTGATGGTTCCAACCTTGGTTTCCTTGACCACAGATCCGAAAACCCCCTGGTTATGCAGATACTTAGCCTCTTTCTCAGCGTTTGATTCAACTCCCTTACCATGGGACCCCACAACTTTTACCCTTATTATATTCCTTGATAGAAAATATTTCATAAGTAGGTCCATCTAGGTTTTCATGTGATCCATATCCTAATCACGCTCCTCTTCTCTCCTATGATGTTCTGTTGATATTACACTAGACCCAGTATTTCTTACTACCACATAATCTCCGGTATGCCAAGCTCTACTTGTATTGGTCATTCTTTCTAACATGTCTGCAGCCTCAGTTAAGGTACGCTCCATAAAAGCTCCTCTTATAGAATTATCTACTATTGGCTTTGTAAGTGAGTTCAAACCTCTGTAGAATATTTCTATCAAGTGTTAGTCAGTCATCTTATGATTTGGGCATTGAGTCAACTTCTTTTTAAATCTTTCCCAAGCCTCATGCAAAACTTTATTGGCCAATTGCCTAAAGTTTCTGATCTTATCCCTCAACTGTAACATTCTGGAGGGCGGAAAGAACCTTTCTATGAAAGCTCCTTTCAATTGCCTCCAGTTTGTTATAGAATCAGGAGTCAGCTCATTCAACCACATAGTTGCTTCTCGAGACAGAGACAGTGGGAACAATAGTGGGAACAATCTTAAATGAATAACATTTTGTCCCACTCCAGGATTATCAAATGACTTACAAATACTGATGTAATTTACCAAATGTAGATTTGGATCATCACCAGGTAATCCACCAAAGAGTCCTTTCAGATTCAGTAGATGGATCATAGTGCTGGTGATGTTGAATTTCACCCTAGGAGCTAGTGGTGGCAGAATGATTTCCCCTATAGATCCAGTTCCATCTAAATCGTCCTCATTATTGTCACTATCAAACTGTGTATCTTGGCGGTCTGGTCTTCCTCTGAATGGATAATTTTTATTTATATGTGCAAATACCCCTACTGCACGCCTCCTATTAGCAGGGTCAATTAAATCATCATCTCCCAGGTCCTCTTCATCTAGATTAGGTACCCGACCTGGGTTATCTTCATTCTGTAGATTTAATTGAGCATTAGACAAAGCGGCTAATCTTTCAGCTTCCTGTTAGTTAGCCATTCTTTCAATGAGATGAGGTTCAGGATTGAAGGGTAATAATGGTTCTCCTAAACTTCTAGTTCGTGGAATAAACAACAATGGGACTGTAACAAACAAAAACAATAAATAACGTAAAATAAGGAAACTTGACTAAAGTCAATTAATACACATAAACTCAATCAACAACCATATTCCCCGTCAATGACACCAAAATTAGATATACCCAAATTGCACATCTCTTATGAGAGAGTAAACGATTGTTGTCAAATATATAACCTAACTAGGTTGGGGTCGAATCCCATAAGGAATATGGTGTTAATTAAGTTGTATGCAGATTAGTTGACTTTTAATCATTCGTTTCTGTAAAATAAATAGGGGGGATTTGACTCAGTTCACAAATTAATGGTTTTAGTTTAACAAAATGATATATGTGTAGTAGTATTCAAATTCAACGAAATAGCATGCTAGGTTTATGTCCACCTTGTATTTTTCAATACTTTTTAACTATGCCCTTTACAAATTCATACATGCATTGTGCTTACAGAGAAACATATTGTATTTAATAACATAATCCTCGTGTGTCTCAACCATCAAGGACTAATTCACTTTAGTTCTCTCAAATCAAAAGCGTTTACCCAAAACAATACGAAATCTCCAAGTAGTTAATCCTGCTAAGGCATTAACTTATGAAATAGGGGTTCGTAATCCTATTTTCCTGTCACTACTCTCTTTTCCAAACATCAACTTTTCTTTCGAACAAGTTGAGTTTAAAGGCATATCCTTTATGTTTGCAACCACGAGTATTCAAGATGAATGAAGAGAGCATGATGTAAGCAAATTAATGCATAATGAATTCACAACCCAAAGTGATAGATTGTATGACACAAGGCTTCCATAACCCTAACTAATAAACTTAGCTACTCACGAATAAAATGAAAATCATCATACCAAAAACTAAAAGATGATCTTGGTGTGCAAATAGTGAAAAGAAGAGAGAAATCATTTTTCTCTCCCCCAGGCTAAGCCGCCACTCTCCTCTTTTAAAAGCTAATATAGAATAATGAATAATGAATAAAAATTTAGCAATTAAGTCATTTAATAATCTCTTCTCTCATAATTTCCTTCTAAGTCCATGAACTAATTATAAATGACAAATTAGTCTTGGACATAGTTTCTAGGTGCCATATTTGGTCCAGATTGCTACTCTCTCTTGTGTCATATGTCATCCGTATTCCATAGTACCATTATGTCTTCATCTACCTCATTAATACTTGAAACCATGCTAATCACATCGGTTAGCTCAATTACATAGAAGTAGAGTAAAACCATAAGAAACTAGGCACTTTGTTCTCTAAACATAGCTAAAATATGGATAAATTATGGTGCTTAGGCATATAAATATACCCAAGATCAATAACCTAATTGACTCCCAAGTTCCATTTAAAATCTAAAACAAAGGCCTCCAAGACCATCCAAAACTATATTCATTCATTTCTCCTTTTATGAAATATAGTGGGTTCAAAAGATAAGTTAAACCACACAATTATCCATATTCAAAATAAGTTTACAAGGTGGGTTGAGGTTAATGCCATTTTCAAGGCAATTCCATCAATTTGGGGAAACCTACATCCCTTATTCCAACCATTAAAAAAATGCATCAATTCAGTCCCCATAACTATTAATTAAAGCATGATTAAACAATTTAAATCATGGTGAAATCAATTCAAGTAAACCCAATCAAAATCCCTCAACCCAATTTCAAACCCACAATTTAAATCACATGAAAATTCAATAATTTAATGCCACAATGTAATAATACTATTTATCGATAAGCAACATGCCTGAAATATAGAATAATTTGAAGAGAATTTGAGGTTCGGAGCTTGAACAGTGAATTCTATGTAAAATCCTTGAGCTTTCTTGGGTTTTGAGTCTGAGAGGAAAAACAATGATTTTTAATTTTTGAAAACTGAAGAAAAAGAGTTACTTTTATGTTTATACGTCGTAGAAGGGGTAAATGGACCGAATACCCCTCACCCCAAGAGAAAAAAGTAAAAATTGGGAGAATCTAACAAAGGGACATGGCACACCCTTATCGTGGAGGGTAGCCTCCATGCTATGCCCTTATCGTGGAGGCTAACCTACGTGCCTCACCACTATCGTGGAGGCATACTGCCTCGGAGTTCCAAAATAACCCTAAACTCCTTCTAAAAATTCTAAAACATTCCCAAAATAGCCTTTTAACATCCCTAAACATAATTCAGGTCAAAATTTGACATTATGCATGCAAGAGGGTCAAAAAACATCCCCTTAGGATTATTCATCCCCGAATGATGAGTTAGGATTTTTTTTAGCAAGACAATAGCAGGAATGCAGTAGAATCCAAGGACAAATTCAAAAAGTTACAAGAGGTAAATGATACCCATACCTTAAAAACTTTAGCCCAACTCAGGGAACAAGAATGGGCATTTGGTTTTCATGTTTTCTTCAGCTTTACATGTAGTTTCTTCCACCTTTTGATTTCTATAGAAAACCTTCACCTAAGCTACATAATTTGTCCTTAATTTACAAACTTGTTTATCCAATATCTCAACCAGGACTTCCTCATAAGATAATAAATCGAAAACACCAAAATCCTCAACAGGCACTATCAACAAAGGGTAACCTACAAACTTTTTCAGCATAGACATATGGAAAATAGGATGAATTAAAACAAAACTTGCTGGTAAATCTAACTCATAAGGAAATTCCCAATTGTCGTCATAATTTGATACGGACCAACATAACAAGGATTGATCTTTCTCTTGTTCCGAAATCTCATGAATCCTTTCATAGGAGAAACCTTCACACCCAATCAATAACTTCATACTCTAGTATACTCTGCTTGTCCATCCCTTTGAGTGTGGAAAGCAGTTCTTAAGTTCACCGGGGTACCCTAACCTTTCTAAAATACATGCCTAAAATAAGATAAAAGTTGTGTAACTTGATCTTAAATGATGGAAAGAAGTGAACCATGCAACTTTACTATCTCCTGAATAAATGATTTAGCATAATCCTCTCCATAGTAGTTAGTCCTCACAGGCAAGAAATGAGTAGACTTAGTCATCCTATCAATAATGACCGAAATAGAATTATATTGATTGTGAGACCACAAAAGATGCATAACAAAGTCCATATTTCTCATCCCCCATTTCCATATAGGCAACGCTATCTCTTGATATATGCCACCGGGCCTCAAATGTTCAACCTTGACTTGTTGACAAACCATACACTTAGCCACAAAGTTTGTCACATCCCTCTTCATATTATTCCACCAGTAGATTTCCTTACAATCATGGTACATTTTAGTTGAACTCAGATAAACTGTACATCTAGACTCATGAGCCTTAGTCAAAATCCTTTCCTATATCCCATCAACATTAGGAACATACAACCTTCCTGGATACCCTAAGATACTATCTCCCATAATCTTGAAAGCCATAACCTTTTTCTAACCCACATCACTTTTAATCAGCATAAGTATAGGATCCAAAGCCTACTTCTCCTTCACCACAACACCAATATATGACTTAATCACTTCTTGAACAATTACTCCTTCTCTTTAGAATCTAAGAGGTGAACTCTCAATTTAGGCAGCCTGTGAATATCCTCTACCAACCCTATTTTATCCTCATTAACATGAGATAAGATCCTTATAGACAACATGCTCAGATTATCAGCATTAATATTAGCTTTACCTGGATGGTACTGAAGGAAAATGTCATAATCCGTAAGCAGTTTCAGCCACCAGCTCTGCCTGAGTTTTAATTTCTTCTACGTAAACATGTACTGAAAGATCTTATGGTATGAATAAATGTCCACATGCCCCCATAAAGATAATGGCGTTAAATCATCAATGCAAAGACCACAACCGCCAACTCAAGATTATAAGTCGGGTAATTCCTCTCGTAAACCTTTAGATTCCTGAAAGCATAGGCTACGACCTTACCATGCTATATCAAAACATAACCTAGTCCTATATGGGATGTATCACAATACACCACAAACCTATCGGTACCTTCGGGCGGGGTCAAGACTAGTGCAAAAGACAACTTATCCTTCAACTTCTTAAAAGTACCTTCACAAGCATCTTACCACAAAACTGTAACCTTCTTCTATGTTAACTTTATCGGCAGGAAAGCAATAGATGAAAAACTCTCCACAAACCTCCCATAATACACATCCAAGCCCAAGAAGATCCTAATGTCGGTTGAAGTCGTGGGTCTAGTACATCTCTTAACTGCCTCAAATTTTTATGGATCCATCTTGATCCTAAACTAGAAATAACAGGCCCAAGAAAAATCACAACACTTAGAAAAAACTCACACTTAGAAAATTTTGCATACAATTTCTGGTCCTTAAGAGTCTGCAACATAATTCGAAGGTTATTTACATAATGCTCCTTAATTTTAGAGTAAAATAGGATGTCATCAATGAAGACAACAACAAAAAAATCAAGGAACTGTTTAAACACCCAATTCATAAGACCCATGAAAGCAACCGTAGCATTAGTCAACCCAAATGACATAACCAAAAATTTATCATGGTCATACTGAGTCTTGAAAGTAGTCTTAGGAACGTTAACCTCCCTAATCTTCAGTTAATGGTAGCTCGAATAAATATCAATCATTGAAAAATACCTAGCACCCTAAAGTGGATCGAAAAGGTCATCAATTCTAGAAAGCGGACACTTGTTCTTCACTGTTACCTTATTCAACTGACGATAATCTATAGACATCCGAAGAGACACATCTTTCTTTCATACGAAAAGCACAGGAGCACCCATAGAGAAATACTAGGATGAATTCCTTTAGTTTAGCTAGATCCATCCTATGAGGAGGAATGAAAATATGATGGGTATCCAGTAGAAGATCAATCCCAAAATCTATTTCCTTATTGGAGGAATATTAGGAAGATTATCGAGAAAGAATTTAGGAAATTCATTAATCATAGGGACAAATTGCATAGAGGGACTCTCAGAATTAGAATCTTTAACCTAAACTAGATAGTACGAATACCTTGTGGATATTATTTTCTGAGCTCTAAGATAGGAAATAAACCTTCCTTTGGGTACAAAGGAATTCCCCTCCCATTCAATCACTAGTTCGTTAGGAAAATGTAAACAAACCTTTCAGGTCCTACAATCTAGAGAAGCATATCATGAATGAAGCCAATCCATCCTCAAGATAAAATGTCAATTCACCATCTTAAGTTCTATCAAATCTACTAATATCTTCCTATGAAGAATGGACACCACAGAACCTCTATAAATTTTTCTAGCAACAATGGAATCACCCATTAAAATAGACACAGAAAAGGGTTTGTAAATATTTTTCGGACCAAAACTAAAATGTACAGCCACATAAGGGGTCATATAAGACAGGGTAGAAATTGGATCAAGAAAATAATAAAAATCATAAGAGAAGAGATATAATATACCAGTGACAACATTAGGGGATGCCTTGGATTCTTGACAAGTTGGGAAAGCATAGAGGCGATTCTAGATATTTCCCGTACATAAAATGGTGCCCTTAGATGCAGGAGCCAACAAAGTTGTGACCTAAACGTTATTAGATACTGCGGTGACTTTGAATGAAGGATAATCTCGCTGCATGTGACTAAGTTGACAACTACTATACCACTAATTTCTCCTCTCCTCACAATATCCATGGTGAACCAACCCACAAAATGGCAAGGAGTATAAGGTAGGGATGACTGAGCTCTACAATCCTGAGATCGGGCACCCTATTCCTTAGGACTACTGCTCGCCTAAGAACAATGACCACTCAAAGGCTTAGGATAAGGAACACTAGCTGTCGAATAAGACTTTCCCCTATTCATCTTCTTAGTCTACTATCTATCGTATCTCCTACTATTCTATTAATTTTTACCATGCTCTGAATATCTAAACTTTTTGTTTCTCCTCTCTACCATGTCTACCTACATTTTTTTCTCATCCTCTACCTTTTGTATATGAACCACCAACATGGAGATGTCCATATCATTATTTAACATAGCAGCGTTACATTCTAACACCAACTGATGAGATAAACTAGAAGGAAACTTCCTTATTCTTTAACTCATATTAGACACCAATTCTAGAGCATAATGGTCCAACTAATAAAACTTAATAGAATACTCCTTAACACTTATCTTACCGTACTTTAAGTTCACAAACTATACATCCTTAGCTTCCATCAACTCTTGAGGAAAGAAATAATCAAGAATAGCACGTGAAATGTCATCCCACACAATTGAATCAGAATCAACACCCCTAATTTTTTTCCATTTATCATACCACTAATTAGCCATATCTTTTAACTAATATACACCAAACTCAACATCTTCAGAATTAGAAGTATGAATAAGTTTGAAAATCTTCTCCATCTCATAAATAAACACTTGAGGATCCTCCTTAACCTTAGGGCCTATACAGGTTAGGGGATTTGAGATCATAAATTGGCCAACCTGAATAACTTTAGCAGAAAAAATAATAGGACCCATATGATCAGACCCATGAGACTGTAACGCCACTAGTTGGGCAGACATATGGATAGACAAAAGGAATTCCACATTAGAGATATCTCTCTGAGGTGACTGAGCATGAGTATTACCAACTCGAGATGCCTGAGGAGGACAAGTAGAGGCTAGTGGAACCCTATGTGGGGCTATATAGTCAGAAATAGGGACTCTATATCAGGTCTGCACTCCCTAAATAGGGTGAGTTCCCTCCATATTTTCCTTAGGCAGGATAGAGTTTGCAATAGAGTTTCTATGATCTTCAGATCTTCAGAGAGGCATGATTTAAAATACGAGCAAGCCAAGAGTTAGAGAAGTTCCATAACAACTAGACTCTATAGCCTGAAATAGAACACTAAAATGGAAACATTCCTAAATTCCTTATAGCCTCTCATTTATATGTGTGGTACACTACACACTCATAAAAAAGACTCTACTCGATATAGGTTTATGGATACCTAACGACCCTTAACCGTGATCTGATACCAAGATTGTCATGACCCAAATCAAGGCCTAATCGTAATAGGTATCTCAAGCCCACTATGATCTGGAGATTACCCCTTATCCTAACATCCAGAACATACTAAATGAATATAGTAGAAGATAACCAAACATGATAATAAGAAAAATAGGTAAACCAAATAAGAATCAAGGGTCAAAGAAAACAACTAACCTATACTTAAGCATAAAAACCTCTAAACCAGAATACCAATTAAGTTTGAAGATACCCCCGACTATGGCCAAAAAGATCCAAAATAGAATACCAAACAATACTAAAAATAATAAATAAACCAACATAATGACAGGGCCTTCTGAAAGATAGAGGCTCACCACTTCACAGTAGATCCATAAGAGTACCGAATTATCAAACGCTGCATAGGATCAACAGAAAAGCCCTCAGCCTCTACATTATGAAATAATGAAGAATCTAGAGATGATCAGTAGGTCAAGCACTAGTATGTAACTTAGAGGATACGGATAAAAGAATTCAATCACCAAAATCTAGTCTTAAACCATGTAAACCACATTAATATACATATAAGTAGGATGCCAGGATAGGGAGAAGGGTCAAAAACATGAGAGTTTAAATTATTAACCTGGACTATGTAGCTTGATCCATCCTAAAGGCACCCATCAGTTATATCAGTCTAGTTTTTTCTGTTGGAAGGGCCCTAGTACGTGTTAGATGCACGAACCAAGGAAAAACCAAGGAAAGGATAAAGACACCAAGGATATATCCCTTCCAATATATATATATATATATATAATGTGTGCACCAAGCATACAGTCATACGGATCCCAACGTCGGTAAATGTGATTACCAGTGTTGGTCCCTCCAGGACCTACTCCTTCATGGTGAGCTAAAAAATTCTCATTAAGCCTAAATTAGAATAATTTACATATAAACCAACCATTAAGCCAAGATTCATTCATTAAGTCAATTACCACTTGGGATTGTTATACCAATATGCTTGCAAGCTAAATCAATTATTCCAAACCAATCCATAAAACTAAATTGACTCCCAAGTTTTATTTAAAATCTAAAACCAAGGCCACAAAGTATATCCAAAATCATATTCTTTCATTTTTTCTTAATTGCAATGCAATGGGTTAAAAAGAAGAGATAAACTATGCAATTATCTATATTCAAAACAAGTTTACAAGATGGGTTGAGGTTAATTCCATTATCAAGACAAAATTCCATTAATTTAGGGAAATACATGTCCCATATTACAATAAATAAAATACTACACCAATTCATTCCCCATAACCATTAGTTAAATAATGAATAAATAATTTATACCATGGGGAAAGAAATTCAAGTAAACCCAATGAAAATCCCTTAACCCATTTTCAAACCCACAATTTAAATCTCATGAAAATTCAATAATTTATTGCCATAATGAAAATATACAAGTTAAGGATAAGTAACATGCCTGAAATGTAGAACAATTTGAAGAGCATTTGAAGTTTAGAGCTTGAATAATGAATTTATTGCAAAATCCCTGAGCTTTTATGTGTTTTAAGTTAAAGAGGAAAACGAATGATTTTTATGTTTGAAAACTGAAGAAAAAAGGCCACTTTTATGTTTATAAGTCACACAAAGGGTAAAAATACTAAAAGCCCCTCACTCCAAGTGCACAAAAAATTAGACGAAATTAACATAAGAGCATAGTACGTGGTTATTACAGAGGATAGCATCTGTGACACACCTTTATCATGGAGGATAACCTTTATGCCACACCATTATCATGGAAGCACACTGCCTTGAAGTTCCAAAATGAATCCAAAATCCTTCTAAAGATTTTGGAACTTTCCCAAAACACACTTTTAACATCCCTTAACATAATTCAAGTCAAAAATTAACATAACAATCAGGGAAGGGAAAAATAAATAGTTGAAATTTTGTGGGGTATTATAAAGTGAATGATTTAAGATTTGATTAGTTGAATAAAATGGATAAGTTTTATCTTTGGGAATATGAAAGGTCTAGCCCGTAAAAAGTGAGAATGAAACTATACCATAACCGAAATATTGAAAAAAGTGAATTCTAGGATGGGGATTTGGTATTGCTATTTAATGATGATGTCCAAGCAATACCTTCTTTTAGATGATGATATGGTCGCTGTCAATATATAGTAACCCACCAAAGGTTGGGGTCAAATTCTATGGGAACAAGTGAATTATCAGATCTCAGTAGTTGTAGTCAATGGGTAGAACTGGAAAAGTAAATGGGGGTTTATTTATAGTTATCTAGAGAAAAGAACAATATTAACTTTGTTGAAATCAGTCATAAGTGAACACTAGGATTGTGTTCCCCTTGGCTTCTCAACTCCGTAAGCTTATCATGCATTTTTGAAAGAATCCAATACCTTGCATGCAGAATCGATAAGTTATGTACCTTCTACAGCCTTTTTGATGAGTAGAAGGATTTTACCCTTTACCTTTTGAGTCTTATTAAAATTGGAATTGATTTGAATAATTGTGTTCCCTCAACCAACTTGTGTAAATAGCTTTGAATTGTGGAATTATTACTTAGTTTGACTTACTCACTTATGTTATTGCATTACATAAGAAGTTTAACAACCATCTTGCTGTGCTGTATCAAAATACAACCCCATCCCACATGGGATTGTATCTTAGTGACCTATGTGCATCGTTTACATTATTGATATATTTGTATTTTAGACTCATGTAGGGTTAGGGCATTCCCTGTTCTTCCTTGATAGCTCTGATTTGTAAGGCTTACATGCATTGGGTCCCTTTCAGCAGAGAGAACTGAACCCATAAGTCGTGGGTTCCTGTTATGACAATTGAGCTATATAGTCCAGGATAATGTTTTACTTTAGGATAAGCATTGTTCCCTATCTCAGTATGTTATTTATGTATGTATATGATGATGTTCATATGGTTTTGACTTGATATTATTTTCCCCCTATCCCTGAGTTATATGCTAATGATAAATCCACTAACCATCTCTAGATGTTGTATCCCCATGAGATGTAGGCACCAGAGATACCTCTATTTTTTCCTGTATAGTTTTAGGTGGATCAACTCTGTTTGTTGGTCATAGGCGGTAAAGTGGTGAGATTTCATTCTCCAAAAGACTTGGTCATTTCATTAGTTCGATTTCATAGATTAGAATTGAAAAGCTTGCATTATCATTAACATTATCATTGTCATTGTCTGTGTCGGGTACATGTATGATCTTAGATTGACTTATGTTTTTTTTAGAGTTTTTGTGGATATTACTGTAGATTGGGTATTGATGCTGACCCTCATAATAGTCTTTGATTTTAATTTATTATCTTTTTATATTGTTATATGTATGGATTTTATCCACTGCTAGGTGTTCTATGTCTGGTATGGTTAGGCAAAGGGGGTTGGCTCTAGTCCTTAGTAGACTTGAGATGCCCGTCATGGCCATGCCCTGGTTCAGGTCATGACACAATCAATCTAAAGAGAATAATAATACATGCATAGAAATAGGTCTAGAATCACTATGTACTTTGAAGTTTACTTTGTATTCCATCAAGGTTCCCACTACCCTAGTCGAGGGGTTTCCTACTCATAATTTCAAGAACATGACAATAATTGAGAGAAAAAGAGATAGCCATGAACTTACAAGGAGAATAAAATAACACCAAGAATCTCCACCTTGATTAATCTCTGAAAATATGTTTTTCAACTCTCAAGAACAAGTATATGCGCCCAAAAGAGGTAAAAATGTCAGTCACCTTAGATATAGAACCAAATAAGATTATTTATAGATACAAAAAATCTTGACCTTAAAAATGTAAGAGACTATACTCGATAGCAGCAACAAGTCATTGGATCTGACTATGACTTATTGCACATATTAATGGATTGTTGGGTTTCTTTTTACAAGCTAGTGATACCTTCTTGTGATGACTCATAGGGACTTCTGATGGGTCATTATGTAATCTGTTTCCACTGAAGCCCACTTTTTCAAATTCCACGACTCAGTCCATTTTTGCAATAAGTCAAGAAATGAATCATCTCCTCTTCTGATGACTCATAGGGAAGATTCATTTCTATTATCTTGAGTTACACATCTATGGGACTTTTGGAAAATTTCTTTGGGATGAGTCATGGTATGACCCGTCATCTCTCCCGACCACTAGTAGTGTGTATAGTTGCTAATTTCTTGAATTAGTAACAATTCAGGACTTTATTTGTTATGCTCATGCAATGACTTGCGGTGTGACGTAAAGAGTCTTGGCGAAGAACCAAATTTCTTTATGTATCCATTTTCAATTACTTCTTCTTTTGTCTACTACCAAGACCTATTTTCCTACAAAACACATAAAGACCATATCATATCATCAAATACACTTAGGTTTTTAAATATTATTTTTATTTTAAGAATTAGAAGTGCCTTCAAACCACGCCACATCAACACACTCAACTTAGAATATTTTTATGTCCTCAAGCAATCAAAACAAAATAAATGCATAGATGCTTAAATAAGAGAAACCTAGGTGACCAACAACTATAATATCCTTACACATTTTGCAATCCCCTCAAATACAGTCAGATCAAAACCACCATATGTATATACAATTTATTACCTTAACAAAAAGGGAGCAAGAGATAGCATCATATTATGAATAAACAATCGTGTATGTATAAAATGGCATTACTCAAACAAATAATAGCGTATAATGCAACCCATGAACAATAAAAACAAACAAGTTACACACCCTCATAGTATAATCATGCACATCAAAACATGGACTAATCAAAGCACTCACTTTCATAAAGATCATCAGACAGTGTGTATAAAATACTATAAGGTTGCCTATATTTTCCATGCCTTATTTTGTTGAAAAGTTAGATTAGGAACACAATAAGACTTTTATTATCTTGTAATGTAGGCTTGAGAATGGTATGGTAGATACAAATAAAATAACTCAACCTTCCTTGTCACTATACTATTTTTGGATCCACAATTCAGCGTTATTTTTCCCTCTCTTATTGTCCACTTTTTATTCTTTAGATTACAGA
This sequence comes from Capsicum baccatum var. pendulum, assembly GCA_030864225.1. Lineage (NCBI taxonomy): Eukaryota > Viridiplantae > Streptophyta > Magnoliopsida > Solanales > Solanaceae > Capsicum > Capsicum baccatum. Next base: position 170,106,331 of record CM061560.1, read on the forward strand.
TATAGTTTGTTTTTTAAATTTTCACTTTCTCTTTTCTTTCCTCTTCTTTTTCAAACTTTATTCATTTTTTCTTTCTTTTTGTTACCACCTAATTCTTTTTTAGTTACTCTTTTTTTGTCATACCTATTTCTAACTACGCACCCTAATGCTACCCTTCCCTTGGGTGATTTTCTTGAGTTGAGGTACATAATGTCCAAGGAGGGAATTGGGCAAAAGCAGTTTCATTGTAATCAAAATAAAAATATGAATAGACTAGTGAAAGAAATAGGTTTCTTTGGGATTAAAAGCTTACATCAAGGGATAATTCTTCTTTTTGGTAAGGAATTTAGTATAAAAGTGGATTATTCAAGAATAGCATATGATCTTTTCCTAACCAATTATCCTAAAATCTATGCAACACTAACCGGGCAAGTTGTCACACATAATTGAACTAAGTAAGTACCTCACACACACATGGATCATGGCTACATTATCAAATACTACTTATTTAGTTCATGCATTGCTAAGCTATAATTATCATTCCGTGAATTATAATGTCATAACAAGATCTATAGTGGTCATAATTTAAAAAAATACAAAACAAATATCTAAAACATTTTTTAGGGGGGGCATCCTTAAAATAACAGAATCAGAAACATTCTAGGCTTTTATTGATTGTAGTAGGTTCCCTATATTTTCCTGATTAAACACACAAAATCAAACATCATACGAACATAACTTTAACAAAAATAGAAAATCCTAAACATGTTAATTATACTATGATAGAACACCCGAGGGAAAGAAACACAATAAGAAAAAACCCTAAGTGGTTGTATAACCCTACCACCAATTTAAAAAACATGTGTCCTTACTACTTGACCATAACAAAAATTATAAAAATGAGGAGCAAGGACATAACTGTGGCACCCAAGGTTCCATGTGTGGACTCATTAGCTATAAGGGTCATACATTTAACACTAGTCTCCAATACATTACCATCTAAGGTGACTTATGCACTCAAAGGAATGGTGGCACCAGTGGTGGTTGTTGAACTCAAAGATATACAACTCATAAGGAAAACATCAATACCCTTACTACCCTCAATACTAACAATAATATCATCTCGAAGGTCCTCACTAACTATGAATCTGCAAGACCCAGAAACTCTCGCATGCATCTCAAACAAATTTAGCTCAAAGGATCGCTTGCTCTCCTCTTTAGCTTTCTTCAGACTTTATTTATCTCTAGTTTTTCTCCTCTTTAATTAGGATAATTCATCACCCTATTCAACATTATATCTATTTCCCTTATCTCTCTATATATCAGGCACCTTATGATTATCATAGACTACCTATATCATATGCATACTAAAAGGCTAGAATATTGTAAACTTCCTAGAAGATAGGTCCAGTACTGCTTCATAGAGTGAGGTAAGATCATATTTTATCTTTATTAGGTTTAGGGACTTAATCCTCTTAATCCTGTCTATAAGCCTCCACTTAAACCAATTAAAATGGGTCAACATCCCCTCATAGCTATACTAATATCCTCTGTCACCCATGGCTTGACCCCTTCAAATAAGTTTTCAATTTTTAGATCTATAATGGACAATATTTTTAGAACTTTTTTAATAATTCTTGTGGGACTAGAAATACCCACTGGCAGGTGCGAGGATCATGGATAAGCTTAGAGTAAGAGTTGGTAAAATTGAGGCTGATGTCGACTGTGAAGTACTATAGAAAGTGGAATCAAAAGTAGTATTGGGCTTGATCCTCAAGGACTTAGTCTACGACATAGTATATGTAGCCCTGATATTAAAAAATTCAAGCATATTGATCTCCATGTGTATGCTTTACCAGAATGCCCCAGCTTGACACGACCCAAACTTTGAACCATGTCAAATGGGCACCTCAAGCTCACATGAACCTAAGGTCACCCGATAACCCAACCTGATCCTCTCAACATAGAATAAGAGTCAGAGGAATCCAACTCATATATTAGAATAGCATAAATAATAACATAAGTCAACAATATATTTATTATGAAAATTATGCCTAAGTTTGCAGTTGTTCACAACACCTCTACACAAACCAAAGTCAATAAGTGTATATGTCGGGAAAAGCCCCCGAGTATAGCCAAACCTAGTCTTAAAGAGACTAAGTCTAATGACAGAGAGCAAAATATTACATCTTCTAAAGTAAGGAAGCTCACTGCTTTAAGTCACACACGAACAACCTCAATATACTAATCATTGTGTAGGTAAAGAATAAGGTGCTTCGGGCCCTATGTCGTGTGGGGATGTAGCATTTAGAGACGGTTAGCAGTTGGAACATTAGCATGTAAGTTAAGTGATAAAATACATCATCAATCAATAACAAGTCAATAAATCACATTTCATCACATTCACACACTTATCCATACATATAGATATATGACATGCCAATCAATATATCAAGATATCAAGGCTTGTCACTATTCTTAAGCACTCATCCATTAGATTCAAAGTAGAGGATAACCACCTCCCATGCATATAGATTTATCATTCTTAACACACCAAGGACTTTAGCCACATTCACATTATCATTAGACCGGGGACTTTACCCATGTTAACACATCCATCTTACTAAAGACTTTAGCCATACACACCATTATTCAAACAAGGGACTTTACCCACATACAATCATCTAGGAAAGTAAGGGACTTTACCCACATACAATCAATTAGGAAAGCAAGGGACTTTACCTACATGCCATATATGCACTTTATCACAAGCCTTTGCATGAGGCGATGTACTTTGACCTCAAGAGATTTTCTTAAGCAATGGACTTTACCTTGCATTCCTATTGGGCGAGGGACTTTAACTTCAAACTATCACATGGGGGCATGGGACTTTGAGATCAAGCCATCATATAAGGCAAGAGACTTTGTCCTCAAGCCATCACAACCATCATTAGTTAACATTTTGTACTTTACCCTTTTTTCCATGCATCAACACACATTCAAGACAACATTTATCCAATTTCAACACTATACAAGATTTTATAGTCATTATGGGATCCTTCATTTCTCGCCTATCTCAATAGGCCAATGCCTTCATTTAATTCATCACAAAATTTATTTTATGGTCCTCAATACCTTCACAACACATCTATATTCCAATAACATTCTCATACCACACATTATTTCAATACACTTCTCAAGTTCCTTTTTCATATTGAGGGACTTCATACCTTTAATGGTCATTATATCTACAAGGTTATCAACACACCTTAAATCGCTTACCATAATCTTATCATAACATTTATCAAACATTCATACTCATTAGGACATTGACCTGGTGCAACACATCATCAATAATTGACTAGATAATTCACTTAGACATTTTCACAAAAACCTTTTGTGCATACCTATGACATGGTCATTTTCAAGGTAGATATCATCAACACTAGGTTTACTCAAAACCCTCATGTTAAATAGCATACAACAAGCATCCACATACACAATATACCATCAATAATATGTATCAACACAAGAATAAATTCGAATCATCATTATTCATTGTTTGGTACCAAAACCCTTTTTATTTGATTCAAGACCACCATGTATACTTACTAATCCAACTGTGAAATACATGGGTTTAGAGTTTTTTAAATAGGAGAAGAGTTACATGCCTTAAAAAAATTGAATCACCAACAATCTTGACCTCTTCCTTGACTCTAGATGAACACCTCTAAACCCTAGCTTCCACTCTTGCTTCCAAGAGACTTTAGAGTGTTTTAGTCTTGTAAAATAAAAACGTAGGAGGATATAACACCTAATATAGGTATATCGTTTAGGGTTTTAGGAAAGGAAGTAACCAAAAGGACCTGGGTTAAAAGATGGAAAACACACGTGCAGGGGTGCAACTCCTCTTCACGGTTCGTATGGCAATTGTGACCTAGGGTACGAGTGGCACCCTAAATAGTACTCTAGCCTTCTCATTGGTTAACCACACTATTGTAGATACAAATATAGACCTTTTTTTAATAAACAAAGGGTATGAATAACCCTCCAATCATGAGTTCAACTCGTTACGAAAAAAGTCAATTTCTAGGTTGGAGACTTTACTCTATACAGTTGGCTAGTATACAACTTGTAAGCTTGGTTACGACCAAGGAATGACCTTGTCATAGTTAGGACAATAAGTTACCTTAATATAATTCTTAGGATATGAAATAGGAAGGAATGGTGGGTACGATTCATGACCTAGGGTACGACTCAAGTACCCCCAATCGTATCCACTCCAGAGGCATCAAAAGTTGAAGTTTTCTCAATAATTCCAGGGTCTAGGTGCTTCAAATCTCTTACACTTTGATAGGTAAGTAAAGATAAAATTTAAAACCTAAACATACACCAAATAAATCTTTAAACAAGTTAGAACCATCACACTACATGGACGCAACATAATACATATCATGATCACTACCAATCAACCAAAAATTTTGAAAGGCCACATTCTCGGGTGTTTCATAGCTAACATCAGAAAACACGTTATAACCTTTACCTATGACATGGGACTTTCTTGTTACCAAATCAATTGAAAATTTGTAATGCATCAAAACTCTATAAAGTAACTATTTTAGGAAGCTCCAGAACACCACCTTATAAACATATTTGAGTAACCAAGAATGGGAATGTTATCCTCATGATGTACTTTATAACTTTATCTTGGATTTATTAGGAAATTATACTTGAAATTTCAATCTCATATCCCTCTATAATGACTACCATCAAGGAAACTAAATCTAGTCTCAATACACTATCCCTAATTGTGTTCCATAACTGCGATAAATTAAAAACCACTAAGATTTCGTCATGAAGATTTATGTACCATTCTAAATCTAAGACTCACCACCATTTACCCACTCAACTTATTATTTTTATGTGGCAATGATATTTTTCATCCACTTGTAATGCCCTATTTTGTGCTCGATGCTAATTTTCTTTGATTTAAAATTTGAATGTTACGAAAAATTACATATCTAATAAAAAGTTTAATTATTGTGCGAAGCATGGCTATTTCACTCACTGGATGAATTATTATATCATCCAAATCCTAAAAAAGTAGAAGTGCAGGGTTTTAATATGAGTGGTCACTATGAGTTGTAAGGTATCCTTATGACTCGCTATAAGAATTATACATAGTAAATGCTCACACTTCAAAATAATTTACACTTTTAAATAATAGTGTCAATGGGCGTGACTAGCATGCTGACTCGTAGCGTGAGGGGACAAGTCATTGTATGAGTCATGAGGACTACACTAAGATAGTTTTTGTACACATGTTATTTTATCCCTTTTCCTTCAATAATTAGTTACCAAGAACAAATATTATGATGAATAGAATGGTCAAGAATACTTTTTCCTCAAATTCAACCATTATACTGTGTGCCAAGACTACTCAGACTTCACCCTAGATAAAAACTTAGCACATAGTCAAACACATATTTAACGCCTTAAATCTTGTACCCGAAATGCTACACGGTGCTCATGACCCTGAAGGACCACAAGCTAACCCTTGACTAATGCAGAAACTGTATTTTATGCTACACGGTGCTCATGACACAGTCGCAATATCTAAGGGCTAAATCCTGATCTTGCTTTATCTTATTTAGTTCTTACACTTCAATTCCATTTTGATCCTTTGCAGCTCAAGTTTGCTTCTTTTCTTCTCAGCACTTGTACACCTGCAAAATATGGGAATTAGTACATTTAAACCTAAATATGTCTCACTTTTACATTCAAATCATAGTAGTATGCATAAATATTTAGTACAAATGAGTGGTAAATTCACCCCTTATCACCCGCCCATACCAATACATAATAGTTCCATAAAAGTCTTTAACAAGAAGAATATAAAAATCCAGGTGGGACAAGCCTCCAACCATAGCCAAAACAAATATCCATAAATAAACCAAAGTGTAAAATAACATCCTTGAAATGGAGCCTTCCAAAAATATGAAAGCTCACCACTTTAATCTAGCAGTTGATCTCGAATGTCCAAGTAGGAGGAGTAGAACGGTCTATTCCTGCATTGCATAGGGATACAGCCACCCGAAGATGAGTTAGCAGGTGATTGCTAGCATGAACTCAGTATAAGGATAAAATAATGCCAACCAGTAAAACCAAGTAAACCAACCATATGTATACAAACCATATATACATATATATAACTAGGACATGAAAGGGAATCAAGTTTAGCATGCATTTAAAACCATTAAACTGGGTATGTGAAGCTTAACTATCCTTAACCACCCATGGGCTATGTGGGTCTAGTGTAACCTCCTGATTGGGCCCTTATGCGTGTAGCCACATGAACCAGAGATACCATAAGAGTACAGGATTCCCAAGTACCCTCACCCTTTATGATACATATGTACAATGTACTTAGAGAATTCCGTCATACCTTATAGTATCAAAAAAGGTCGCCATGCGCTACCCCTTATGTCAGCATATATGATTTTCCAGTGTTTTGTTTATAGAACTCCCACTTTTATAGTTAGCTATCACTCCCCACCATTATTACCTAATTAAAATCATTTCCAACTTACTAATCCATTAATTTATTTACTATTTACCAAGCCTATGAGTAGTGCTATTTTCATACTGACTATAAGATTTTCGTTTACACATTTACCAAGTAACCTTAAGGGAGTCCCATGTACCCCACAAATTTTTCATTATTATGTAGATTGGGGGAGTCCCATATACCATACAAGTTGTTCATAAATATATTTACTTTGAGGATTCCATTATACCCCATAAGGAGTTCAATTAACCATAACCATGACCACTAAACCATTCCATTTAAACCATTCCACAATATTTTGCCATTTAGGGTTCCATTGCCAAGTTTAAACTATGCAATAGTTCCATTAATATCCAGTAACGTAATAAAAACATTCCCATAGGTATTTTATCAAACACATTGTGGGCATAGTATTTCTAAAACCAAAGCCAATTACCAAATGACAATTCTCATGCAACCAATTAATCAAAACTACAATTAAAGCATATAAAAGCATAATTAAAACATGGAAAACCCATAACGACGCATTTATAACCAAATTCACCAAATTAAATTTGAAAATCCAAAATAATATAATAATTAAACCATGAAAACATTGTATAAAATGATGACTTTAGTTGGAACTAACAATGAGGAGAGAGAACGTGCCTTAAACAAAAAATATTATGGAGAAAAATCGCCAATAGTATCCCCAAATTAAATCTTAAGATGAAAACCAAAAGCTTTAGAGGGAATTGTAGAGTGTATAAGAGATGTTTCTAAGTGTTAATGATAGAATAATAGGGAAAATAACCTCATAATAGGAATATAAGTCATGGGGCCTTATTAGGGGAATCATGCAAATGTCAAGATTGCCCTCACTTAAACTCCCAAAAATCCCATCAGGTGGGTACGACTATCCATACCAGTCGTACCCTCTAATATGAGTGGTACTCACCACTCATACCCAAGGACATAACCCTTGGACCCAATACTATCCAAGGTATGACTCACCCTAAATAATGTCGTATCCAAGTATACAACTAGTACCCATGATCCGTACCCCTGGCAGAATAGAATCCCAAAAGGATTGAACACTAACCACCAAATAAGTCCATGGTATGACTCATACCCTAGCTTACAGCTCATGGTGAGCCACTCTTACTCAGATCCAACTTTTGTTACCTGTATACTGCATGATATACTGTATAATGCAGAAACATAAAATGAAAGGACATAAGGTTCAAACTGTAACATAATATCCGATAAAATATAACATTTGGGATGTGGTATAAATGCCCAAAACAAAACTATCTAAATATACTGTAGTCTGAAAAGCCTCTAAAATATAACAATCTGAATAAGGAGATAATGGGACATGTCCCCAACTAACTCCAACTAATAAACTAATTAATGAGATAATAAATAAATGATCATGTCCTTGAAATATGAGGACTCACTTCTAACTCTAACCACAGAGACTAGAATGCTACTGATGCTCTGGACCTCATGCTTCAAAACCTAAGGTATAAGACACCATAGTGCAAATGCGTCAATACTTTGAATGTACTGGTATTCATGTGAGGTAGGATGAATGCACAGGTTTACATGCATGATCTATTCTATCTGACTAAATAATATGAACGTGAGAATACATGCATGAATACATAATAACTATAACTAGGGTCATGATAACATGATTACTGAGTCTGAGAACTGATAACATGAGATATTGATAACTGTATAACTAAAATAAGTGATACTGAGAGACTGTATCTGACAGTCTATTTTCTGATTAAACTAGCTGAGTTTTGCACTATTTTGAGTTGACTATATCTGACAACCCTGAATTCTATAGAATTATCTGAGTTCTATTACTGAGACTAAATGACTGTAACCAAAATTATGGGAAGTAGTCATCTAACCGACTGGTAAGTATACCACCCCAATTCAAAAGGTGTCAATACCACGCACTGGTAAGGATAATCTATGAGTAACCCTCATATAATAGATAACTCTAGTGAGAATGGTGGGAGCCCTCATATAACAGGTTAAGCCACCTCAGCTACCCTCATATAGAAGGTTATGATGTCTCAACCTATGTTGTCTACATAGTTCTAGAATGCAAGGATTGCTTCTAAGAATCACACCCTTATATAACAAGTGAGTTCCTATCCTTGGATTCACTCGTTGCTAATTTCTACTCCCATCTAAATAGACACTGAACATGATTAACTGACCTGGACTAGACTGAATTCATGGAGTTCCGTTAACTGATGGAATACTATTGAGATTACTGAATTACTGAGCTTTCCTGAGTCACATGATTGACGGAGTTCTATGGACCATGGCTTGATTGAGGATATTATGAAAATATGACACTGGGTCTACGCATACACCTAACTTGTTGGGTACAAGTACCCCTAGGACTCGATAGAGAAAAACTAAAAAGGTATGACATTATTGAATACATGACCAACATCAACAATCATAACACAATAATTAGAGATATTTCATGGGCATTTGAGTATCATAGCTTGGTTTATGAATAAGATAGCATGCATACATAGCATAATTTTGTAAGGCTAACTCATTTGTAATCCAACAATAATTTCAATACATGAGAATAACATGGAAGTCATTTTGAACATAAGATTAAAGCATACATTGTCATTTGGGTCACAATTTAGATATAGTGCATAATTTCTATCCCTTTAGGCATTTTATCAAACACCTTACATGCACAACTTAAGGCATAGGTGAAATCTTCAAATTTCATAAATCATAAACCACCAAATTCATGGATTTCAATTTATATACTAACGTAGCTTTCATAATTTCATATAAGGATCCCAACATGGGAATCAAACAGCAACCATCACATAACTTGAGCAACCCACAACATAATAATCATGATTCATAATTTGGAATAGGGTTCTTGAGCTTTATGGATGAAAGTAATCCATAAATCAAGACAACATATACCTTAGTTCCTGATTTAGAGAAGATTGATGGAGATATTTTCTTGAAATTGAATCCCCAATTGAAACTCTAATTTGTTCTTAAGAGAAAATTAAGAGAAACTAGTATATTTTGGGTAAAGAATGGATAAATCACGTGTTATTAGGTTTAAATAGGTGTGGAAAAGTTTCCATTTTAACCTTGGAAGCATCTTTTAAAATTGGTGAAATTTCCTGGACCCCTAGTACGACGCGGCGCTATCGCACCGTGTCATGAAAATTTGAAAACTGGGAAATTGGGGGACGGGGCGATGCGGAGCTATCAAGTTGCCACTTAATTTGCGATCTAGAAGTTTAGCGCGATGCGCCACTATTGCAGACCCCTATTGGAATTTGACAAATGCCATTTTCTCTTGTGGCGCGGCACACCACTAACTAATATGGCACTGTTTTATGATGGGAACTTGAAATAGTCATACTTCTTACCCGGTTATTGAATTTAGGAGAATCTTATATCGATGGAAAGCTTATTGAATTTCCCACATGACAAAAAGTTAAAATCTTAAAAATTCCACGTGTACAAAAGTGGATTCATCTTCCAAAGTAAGTTTTTAACATTCTTATGATGATTCCAAGTTAGGAATAAATACGGGGTATTACAACATGTTACCAACCACAACTCATAAATATTAAATTACGCTTCAAAATAAGCCTAAATCCATATATTTAATAAGTGATCGGGTGTTTTGTTTATACATGCCTATTTCCCTTTTTCAAATAGTTTCATCTAGGGTTACATAAATTCAAAGACAATGAGAGAACACCCAAAGATGAACATCAATACCAATTATCAAAGTAATTTAAATAAATTAACTTACTTTGAGTTTATTTTGATGTTTGAACAAGGCGAGTACTTGAAAAATCATTGAACTTTCACCACACGAGTAAAGTAAACCAATGAATGCAAATATTCCTTGAATTTAATTATATTGTAGGATTAATTAAAGGAGAAAGTGGGGAAGTTATGACAATATGCATGGAGGGAGTTATGTTTTTTTAATTTGTGAGCAAATGGGTCAAATCAAATGTTGATTTTAGGTTTATTCTATTTAAATCTGGTTAGGTCTTTTTAAATTATCTACTTACTCTAATCTAGTGACCACAATTGACCCTAGGACTCATTTCCAACACCAATTACTTGGGAGTTTAGAGAGTTTACTTAATTTTTTTCTCACCCCTCTCCAATCTCTATGAATTATTATAATGGGTTTTCATGAGACCTCATGGGTCCTTTTGACTCATATTTAGTGTAGTAAGGTGGTTTTTTTTGTAGTCTTGAAATTACAACTTTCTATTCCTAGTGGCAATGAATGACCATATGAATCATTGCCATTAGGAATGACTCATCGTGAAACCCGTGAGGTTTGTGCACTAGATTCTTCTTTTGGTTTTGATCTTCAGTCCAACAACCACATACATACTTCAACACTGTAAATAAAAAATTAATGAAAAACAAAAAGAATAATCCTTGGATTGCCTCCCTAAGCTATGCTTGATTTAACGTCGTAGCATGATATGGCTAATTTTGCTACTCAGACTTCACCAAACTAACCCATGGTATGCCACCCATACATCACCTAAGTTAATATTATGTCACAACTCAGATATCTTTATTACTCAGACTTTATCAAGATAGGCCTCACATACTACCTTGAACTCTTCAATAGTTTCAAGATATTATTTTACCCTTTTTCCATTAAATTTTAATCTCTTTCCATTATTGATCTCAATATCAATGGAACCATATAGAAAAATCTTCACCACTTAATACACTCTAATTCATCTTAACTTAAACTTACCAAGAAACAAGCAAAGCCTAGAATTAAACAACTGAACCATATTGCCTATAGTGAACTCTCTCTTCTCTATCTTCTAGTCATGGTATTGCTTTATATATTATTTGTAAAAATATTAAATTTCATATGATTTAAGAAAAGATCATCCATATCATTCAATTTTTGAAGCCTTAGCTTTATAATTCACTCCATTCCATATTCAACTACTTAAGTACCTATAGTGCCTTATGCTTAAGTTTGACAGGAAAATGACATCCTTTTCCATACACATGATGATATGGAGAGCACTAAAAGGAGTCTTAAATGATATCTATTATGCCCAAAGTGTATCATCAAACTTTCTAGACCTATTTGTTTTATTGGCATTTGCAATTTTTGCCAGGATGGTCTTGATCTCCTGATTGGAGACCTATCCTTTCCCATTTGACTGAGAATGGTAAGGTGTTGCCGCCTTATACTTCGGACCATATTTCTCTTTGGTAGTGCCTTGAATATATGATTACAGAAGTAAGAACCCCATCACGTATGATTGCTCTTGGTGTAGAAAACATATTCCACCCCAAAAAAATTGTAACAATTTCCCTATTATTTAAAAGTGCAACTACTTCTACACACTTTGTAACATAGTAAAAAAAACCAAGTTGTACTTAATATCATATGAGTTCATAAATAGAGCAATGAAATCAGTACCCCACTCATCAAATAACTCAATATATAGAATTAGGGTCAATGGTAGCTAATGCCATCGTGAGATGTTCCTTTGTCTTAGGTATTGATCAAAAGACTTTGTGTAATTATTATCATCTTGATGAATGGTGGTCAAATATTACCCACATTGCAAAATCTTTTGATCCATACATATACCATTATGGTGACCTCCAATTGAGGATGGGTGACATACCTATAGAATATTCATCATCTTTACCTCTAGGACACATCTTTTAATCATTCCCTCCATAATTTGGAATAAGTACTGGCCATACCATAAAAACATTCCTCACATAAAAAATAAAATTATTTCCTTGATTAAAGGATAAGTCCTCAGGCACCCCATTACTTACAAAATAATTAGCAAAATCTGCGACCCATGGAATAAAGTCTTATGATACAACTAATACTTGCAAGCCTAAAATATGTCATTAATGTCAAACTCATATTTGAAATTTATTATTTCCTCTTCTTCAAGTTGATACGAGTGGTCAACTACTTAATTTTTGGTCCCTTTTTGATCTTTCATTTTAAAATCAAATTGTTGTGACATGAGTACCCAATATATTAATCTAGGGTTTGCATTTATTTTTTCCTTAGGTTACCTATCCAAGAGCAGTTTCGTCAGTATGCACAATTACTTCTCTCCTAATACAATAGGATCAAAATTTCTTAGAAGAAAAAAAACATAACAAGAAACTTTTGTTATGTCATAGTATAATTTCTCACAACAAGACTAAGTGCCTTGCTAGAATAATAGATGGAATAAAGTATATTTTTACACTTTTTGCCTAGTATAGATTCTAGTGACACTCCACTAGCATCATACACAATACCAAATGTATTCTCCAAGCGACTACAAGTGGTTGAACTCACTTTATTCTGATATGATTTGGATTAAGGGGTAACAGATGGGAAAAAGGATCAAATACTGAAATATTAAGCTATCAACCTTTACTTAATAGATTAAGTTATTAAAGTAAGAAAGTTAATATGGGATCCATGATATGGGTTAGATTGTAAAACTCATGATACATGGATGCATGATTGATGATAGTCATCTAATAGGGGTTGTATGGTAATTTCAATGAACTTAACTTATCAATTCTACATGTTAAGCAGCTGGAGAGATCATTAGTATGAGGAACCTATGGAGTTACAAAGTTATAGGGAACACAGTTTTAGTGCCTCTCCTCTATTGATCACAAACATGAAGAAATCACAACTGTTACTTATTCAAAGCTAATTTAAAAAACCCCTAATTTATGAAAATATTTTACTAGTAGCTTAGATAACTACATTGATCAATTTCAAGACTAATCCCCATGAATTCAACTTCAATCATTATTCGGTTGGATATTTGATTTAGCAATTACGTTATACTTCATAGTAAGGTGTAATTTGGGTAACATAAAGGTCATAACTAAGGGTACATTTTGACAATAGTGTGCATGTATATTGTTTTTATGCATGCATTTATCAATTCCATTGTACATATGGTAGTTATTTGAGTATTTTTGATTAAATTACCTAAGTGTAATGTGATTTATTCTAATAGCTTGTAAGGAATTGGTATAAAGAGGATAGTCATTTGTTTTTATGTTAAGGTGTCTAAGAATATAAAATTAAATGTTAATTTATTTTGAGTTGTGTGATGATCACTCTATTTCTTACTTTTATTAAACTTATTTATTTGTATGGTGTTGAGTTAAGGCAACTAATGATGCCTGTTAGTATGTAGTTGTTGTACTGGAACTACCTGTGCTTTTTTGTATTGAGTATATGGTGTGTTCACGTGGTTGACATAAAACCTCCACTCTAGTTTTAGAATTGTAACTTTATTCTACAGTGAGCATCATGTCTAAACAACCATTGAATCTTTTTCCAGTTTATGTCCTTTACTTATGGTCCTTGACTTGTCTTTGGACTTTAGCATTTATGGGTTATGTTTTAAGACTTTGACATTCAATTGTTACTACTTTTATAGTGCCTTTCGAGTCTTGGGGGATGTAATGGATAGATATATATCCACATTTTTCTTTTTTCTTTTTTAATTTTGGATTTAATGGAATATTAGAAGGTTATTATGTTTAATAGGTTTTTAGTTTATAATTAGTTTTTTAGAATAGTAAATGCTTTGGTGTAAGGATAAGTTGTTAGGATAAAGGTTGGAATATTTGGTTCTCCCAAAATAGAGTTAGGGTGGGTGCCACTCAGGACAACTCAGGTTGTGACAATGATGGAATTAAGCCACTGGATTTGTCAATCTTGTCATCCAAGAATGAGACTAATAGAGTCTTGAAGAATGGTACAAAGATGTTCATACTTTCTTTCAAGAGGCTACATGACTTTATGAAAAAGTTTCACTTATTTATCACCTTCGTGCTTGTACTTGATTCTAATAGGTATTTGGTTGTGGAATTGTTAACTGATATCGCAACAACGACACAAAAATAACACCTAAGTCAGACACTAGGGATGTGCTATGGTGAAGGGATAGGGTAAGAAGAATGGGAAAAGAAGGATGACAAAGGGAAGCACATATTAGGGGTAGAGCCCAGGTAGCCAGAAGACCACCTAGATAGAGATCATTGCCCCTTCTCCACATGACGCTACTCCACACTTAGTTCTATATGAGAAGGTGATAGTTTAGGAGGAAGAGGTTCCAAGTAAAAGAAATGTTGTTCCCGTCTAGGGTAGTGTAGCTCAAGTGACTTTGTCCTCAGAAGTTATCCAACAAGTGTTCCTATTAACGTACAATTTATCTTGTACAAGTGCTACTAAGATAGTTTTTGCCTTCCAACCTGTAGTAATGTAGCATGCCAACAATTATAGCATATCAAATGGATGAGTTTTTGATTCATAATTCTATAGAGGTATACATATCCCAATAAGCATAATAGTCCTACACTATATAACCAATGACTCAGGAACACTAGAATCAAAGTTAATTATTTGAGCCTTTGGATTAATAACCTTCTTTTGAGCATATTTGGAAAGCTGGGTAACTTCAAAAAATATTCCTTTAGAGACCCATTGTGTTACTTCAGGTTGATGAAATCTTCAATCTTAGCCTTCCTAAACTAACGAAGAATGAAATTGTCTAGAAAAGCAGTCACGAACTCATTCTAATTAACTGGGTTTGCATCCCTACATCAACTATCTTTCCACTATTTAAACCATAGTGTAGCCACCTATTTCAACTAATAGGAGGCCAACTCTACACTCTCAATTGGTGTAATACCAATGACCTTATTGATTGACTTGGTTAGTCATGCCCTAGGCACGCTCTTGAATATTAGACCTGAAATCAACATGAGAAACTTTTTCACTCCAGGGATCTACTAGAGTTGGTAGGGATTATTTGTTACTATTTTTGTTCTTTCATTTGTTTGCTCTTTTGGGAGGCATTTTATTTAATCTTATACAGCACGAGTTAGAAGGATAAATAGTGTTTACACTCTATCACATGATATGAATATGAAAAAACTTGTATATTTCAAAAAATCTCTATTGCTTCTCCCTCATATGTATAGCATGATTCACACCCATGAGAGGAACTCAATATGGCTTTTAGACACTCTTGGACACTTTAAACTTAATTTTATATACCAAATTTGTCACAAATTAAGTCTACACCCTGGATGTAACATGATGCTTAGAGCTGCAAGTGACCTTAAGTTAACCCATTGTATGGAATAATGATAATAAACATGGATATATATAATACTAAGCAAAATCTACACTAAATAAGAGATAAATATGAAATCAATCATGTCGGAGAAAAATACTAATACTAAATGAGAAACAAAAGTATGTTATGTTATTTATAAAAGCCTCTACTAACTATAGAGTTGTTGGGACAAGTCTCCAAATAGCTCTAAATACTAAAATAAAAGATAATGACTCTAATCCTCATATAATGAGGACTCACCATTGAAAGATACTAAAATAGCGTTGTAGTATACTAATAGCATGGTTGATGTTGAGAGCCTAAACCTATATCATAAGAAGATATTCCAAGAGAAAGTAAATGACTGGTACTTTGAATGTATTGAACATGTACAAAATGCATGGAATACAAGTAAAGTTGAGATAAGTCATTTGGGATAAAACTAAGAACATGATGATAAGTTACATGACTCTCTATAAGTTGCAAGCGAAAACTTAAAACATAAGACTAAAATTATATAATAAATCATAAATAAAACTATTCAATGATCCAAATACACTTATTTTCTAAATCTGATTAATTATGGAGGATTACTATAATTGATGTACTCCTTATAATCTCAACAAAGCCTAACCTTTAGTTCTAGCTAGGAGGGATATCAATACCTTACTAGGATTATGAAACTATCTAATATGAATCCACTAACTAATGTTTATGAGCTAAGGTGTCAGCCTCTACTAATGGGTGACCCTTTATATTCTACCATGAAAATGTAGTTCTATGACTTAGAAACTTTAAATAAACGTATCCACCTCTACTAACCGGTGAACCTACATCACTATATCTATTCAATGCTAAATACTGCTCCCAAAACATAATATTTTCTCAATACCATAAAAGAGGTCATAAGAATAATTCTAAAAATAAAAATTATTTTTTATTGTTTTCCTGAATATGCTAAAAACTAGTCATATCTATTTATTTTGAAAAGACTAAGATCACTAGTCAAATTTTTAAAACACACTGGGTTCTTAGCCCTTGGAAAATATCATAGATTTTCAATCTCTAGATAGGATACGATAAGGGGAAATGACTCATGCACTAGGATACAAGTGGTATGGGTTAGTCGTATGATGACAAATATTGGTTGATGGGTTGGATTTTGTTTTTATAATGGACACAACTTGGGTGGTATGAGTCAAATCAGAGGATATGGATTGTTTGGTTACTTCACTTAAACTTAAACTTGGCAAAAAAAGTTGGATCTGAGTAAGAGTGGCTCACCATGAGCTGTAAGCTAGGGTATGAGTCATACCATGGACTTATTTGGTGGTTAGTGTTCAATCCTTTTGGGATTCTATTCTGCCAGGGGTACGGATCATGGGTACTGGTTGTATTCTTGGATACGACATTATTTGGGGTGAGTCATACCTTGGATAGTATTGGGTCCAAGGGTTATGTCCTTGGGTATGAGTGGTGAGGACCACTCATATTAGAGGGTACGACTGGTATGGATAGTCGTACCCACCTGATGGGATTTTTGGGAGTTTAAGTGAGGGCAATCTTGACATTTGCATGATTCCCCTAATAAGGCCCCATGACTTATATTCCTATTATGAGGCTATTTTCCCTATTATTCTATTCATTAACACTTAGAAACATCTCTTATACACTCTACAATTCCCTCTAAAGCTTTTGGTTTTCATCTTAAGATTTAATTTGGGGATACTATTGGCGATTTTTCTCCATAATATTTTTTGTTTAAGGCACGTTCTCTCTCCTCATTGTTAGTTCCAACTAAAGTCATCATTTTATACAATGTTTTCATGGTTTGATTATTATATTATTTTGGATTTTCAAATATAATTTGGTGAATTTGGTTATAAATGCGTCGTTATGGTTTTCCCATGTTTTAATTATGCTTTTATATGCTTTAATTGTAGTTTTGATTAATTGGTTGCATGAGAATTGTTATTTGGTAATTGGCTTTGGTTTTAGAAATACTATGCCCACAATGTGTTTGATAAAATACCTATGGGAATGTTTTTACTACGTTATTGGATATTAATGGAACTATGGCATAGTTTAAACTTGGTAATGGAACCCTAAATGGCTAAATATTGTGGAATAGTTTAAATGGAATGGTTTAGTGGTCATGGTTATGGTTAATTGAGCTCCTTATGGGGTATAATGGAATCCTCAAAGTAAATATATTAATGAACAACTTGTGTGGTATATGGGACTCCCCCAAGCTACATAATAATGAAAAATTTGTGGGGTACATGGGACTCCCTTAAGGTTACTTGGTAAATGTGTTAACGGAAATCTTATAGTCAGGATGAAAATACCACTACTCATAGGCTTGGTAAATAGTAAATAAATTAATGGATTAGTTAGTTGGAAATGATTTTAATAAGGCAATAATGGTGGGGAGTGATAGCTAACCATAAAAGTGAGAGTTCTATAAAGAAAACACTGGAAAATCATGTATGCTGACATAAGGGGTAAGGCATGGCGACCTTTTTTGATACTATAAGGTATGAGGGAATTCTCTAAGTACATTGTACATATGTATCATAAAGGGTGAGGGTACTTAGGAATCCTGTACTCTTATGGTATCTCTGGTTCATATGTCTACACGCATAAGGGCCCATTCAGGAGGTTACACTAGACCCACATAGCCCATGGGTGGTTAAGGATAGTTAAGCTTCACATACCCAGTTTAATGGTTTTAAATGAATGCTAAGCTTGATTCCCTTTCATGTCCTAGTTATATATATGTATATATGGTTTGTATACATATGGTTGGTTTACTTGGTTTTACTGGTTGGCATTATTTTATCTTTATACTGAGTTCATGCTAGCAATCACCTGCTAACTCATCTTCGGGTGGCTGTATCCCTATGCAATGCAGGAATAGACCGTTCTACTCCTCCTACTTGGACATTCGAGATCAACTGCTAGATTAAAGTGGTGGGCTTTCATATTTTTGGAAGGCTCCATTTCAAGGATGTTATTTTACACTTTGGTTTATTTATGGATATTTGTTTTGGCTATGGTTGGAGGCTTGTCCCATCTGGATTTTTATATTCTTCTTGTTAAAGACTTTTATGGAACTATTATGTATTGGTATGGGCGGGTGATAAGGGGTGAATTTACCACTCATTTGTACTAAATATTTATGCATACTACTATGATTTGAATGTAAAAGTGAGACATATTTAGGTTTAAATGTACTAATTCCCATATTTTGCAGGTGTACAAGTGCTGAGAAGAAAAGAAGCAAACTTGAGCTGAAAAGGATCAAAATGGAATTGAAGTGTAAGAACTAAATAAGATGAAGCAAGATCAGGATTTAACCCTTAGATTTGATAAAAGTCAATACACCCTAGCATGTGATAAATATTGGAGAGAAGGATAAATGTCCTTATATTTTGGACTTTGACCTTCCAAATGGTCATTCTAAAGCCCTAATGTTGAAGGCAAGAAGCTTAAAAACCAATGTACAAGTAGTGGCTTTCTAATTCTCTCATCTTGTCCACCGAGCCCACACGAAAGTTAGATGCAAACTTCGGCAAATAGTTCAAGTATTCAAAGTGGTGTGATATAACATGCGTTATCATGCCCCTACTTTTGACCAAAGGGCATCAAAGATGGAATAATTAAAAGTTGGGTAAAAGGTTTAAATCCTCTAAGTGGAGACACAAATGAGGATTAAAGAAGTTTCATGCTGTGATGTTAAAACAAGCGCTTAATGGGAGGAAACCCATTATTTTTATTTTTACATAATTTATTTTTATATAATTCACATAATTTTGATGTTTTGTAGGTACTTTGGACAGGATTGGAACCCAAAAATAAGGGAAAACCAAGTTTGGAAGTGTAGCAGCCATGCAAAAAAATAGGGTAAAATAGATGAGCAGATGGCCTCAGATACCACAATCGCGAATCATAGGGAACTATCGTGACACTACGATCGTACCAATCAGGCTGTAATTACGCCTCTCTATCCAATTTTCAATATGATTATCAATGCAATTTTAGTAAGCCCTTTAAACGATCTTATTGTCTTAAATTAATTAGTGAGGCCACTACAAGTCTTATAGTCGGGGGTGTGGCCCATCCCCTGTGTGTACATATTGGATTGCAATACTTGAGCTTAGTTGATGTGAAACATGGAAATTTTGTGAAGTAGATTTTTTCATATTTTGCTTTTTATTTCTTTTAATAAGAATGTTAGATGATCCTTTCCCTATGATAGATTGAGTTATGTCATTCTTAAATGAAAAATAATGTGTTTGGGGTGTTGAGCCATAGATGCATGGGAATTTTGAGTACCCATGGCATTAAGGTCATAAATGCAAGGGAAGTCTGAGTACCTGTAGCATTGTAAAGTTGGGATCACATTCTGTACCTATGGCAAAATATGAGTAGCCATATGGTGGCCAATATGAAAGAACAATGTGATACCAAATCTTGGGTTGTTTCCATTATTAGCAATTTGTGCATGGTGCAAATGCAAAGAAAAACCTCCCCCGCTCTCTATCTAAATTTTTTCAAAAATTAAGGGCATGGAAATAAGCAACTTTGTAACAAAACTTATTCTCTTTTTATGACTCCATAAGTTTTTGATTTGTAAATAATGATAGATACTCTATTTTTTGTCTTTAGAGGGAGGTACAATTGAGACTCCTTGGCAAATTTGCATGCCATATGTGGTGAGCTTAATTATTTAAACCACGGTCTAGAACTTGCCCCGTTAGTTTCTCAAAGTTAATTTTGATTGTACTTTGTTGGTGAGATGATCTTAGGCCATCTTTATGACATTGTAAGTCCACTCTATTCTAAAAATCCTACCATTGCATAGATGTTATCCCTAGTCACCTACTTTAAGCCTTTGGATATTTCTTTGGAAAAATTATGACAAGCTGTGAGCCTTTGTCTTATCCTTCTCTTGAGCCCTATCCTCCTTGAACTTAATAGTGCAAATTGAGGCTAAAAGCCTAAGTTGGGGTGGTGAAGTTTGGATAAGGAAACTTTGGGCTACGAAATTATAAGTTAGTGCCTAAGAGCTTAAGAATTGAGAACAAGTGTAGAATAAAAAGAAAGGATCCAACAAAGGAAAGGAAAGCACGAAGTGTGCAAGAAAAAGAAATGAAATAAAAGTGGGTGAAAAGGGAAGCCAAAAATAGGCACATGCATAGAGAGAGAAAACAAAAAGAAGTGGCCCATAATAAAACAAAAAATATTTAATAGTGTTAAAAGTGATGTAGATGTTTAAGGAGGGTGTAGTCACTTCATGCCTAAATGATATCTTACCCATTCTCCTTGAACCTACATTATAAGCTTAAAAAGTCCTTCGAGATCTCTAACAAAGTGTCTTCATTATAGTGGCAGTTGAAAAAAGGGGCAAGACTATGGCATCGTACTTGTTAGCATAGAGAGTTTCTTTGTGAGGGAGAGAGTTTTTGTACTTAAATTCCTTTTTGAATATGTGTAGCTTCGTGTGTGGAGTTTTTTTCCTTGTGAGGTGGCATGGGAACAAATAAAGACGGGAGATTTTGTCATCTCCCAAAAAATACGGCAAAAAGGAGTATAATATAGTTGAAGTCAAAGAAGAGTCATTTCTTAAGTATTAGTGATTGTTGCATGATTACTCTTTGAAGTCTTTTGCATCCTTGAAAACTATGTTATATTGAGTGGTGTCAGGAGAATAGCTTTGCCCATGTTTAAAGAGATACTTGAGGTAGTAACAAAGCTTGCAGTTATTATAATCATTAGGTCATATAATTGGGCATAAATATGCATTGTATCATTGTTAGGGGTAGGTTTGCTTGAGGACAAGCAAGGCTTTAAGTTGGGGGTGTTGATGAGGGGTGAATTTACCACTCATTTGCACTAAATATTCATACACACTACTATGATTTTAATGTAAAAGTGAGACATATTTAGGGTTAAATGTACTAATTCCCATATTTTGCAGGTGCACAAGTACTGAGAAAAAAAGAAGAAAACTTTAGTTGAAAAGGTTCAAAAAGAGAATGGAAGTGCAAGAGCTGGGACAAACTAAAGTAGGATCAGGATCTAGCACTCCGTTATCATGATCGTAGTCGTTAGCTTACGATCGCGCCGAGTCAAGCTAGTCAGCCAACTGCAATGACGATTACAGTAAGTACGATCGTGACCAATATTTCATGATTGCATGAGGAAAGAAAATGTCCCAAGGGAAGAAAGGTCATTCTAAACAACTGAACCCAAATTCCCATTTAAAACCTCAAAACCCTAGTTTTACCATCATTCCAAAAATACCCTACATACTCCTCCATCTTAGCTTAGATTAGGGTTTTTAATTTCTTAGAGCTTGGAGCCTAATTTGTACCAGTTTTGAGCTAGGAAAACATTAGAGTGACTGTATATTGTATAATTAGTTATTTCCATTGGAGATTTGTAGAAATTTAAAGTTTGGTTTGCATTCTTTTTATCCTTTATGAATTTGTTTTATGGAATCCAGTTTTATTTGTGTTTATTGTTTTTATGATTTGCTAGTTCTTCCTCTTGGGATTATGTTTGAATAGGGTACAACTATGAGGGTTGTGATGTATTTCTATAGATTTTAGTTTGTAGATGATGGGTTCTATTATTTCTTGGTTAAATAGGTTGGGATTTTTGGGTGAAAGCCCCAAACACTCCAAATGGGTTTGATGGGTGAAGATTTCAAGCTCTTGAAAGATCAATACCATCCTTGAAAGAGGGGTTTTTGGTAAACTTTAGGAACCCACACATCCTTAAAAGAGGGATGCAGGAACCAAAGCTATAGTAGATAAGTTATGGGCATATCTTGCCAACTTTTCACCATCTTAGATATAAGGGTAATTTGGAGGTTGACTATTCCTCAATTCCATCCTAGAAATAAGGGTGCCTAATTGAGGTATTGGGTGGCTTTAATTGCACATTTGTTAGGTACTTGAAAGGGTCAATGAGTGACATTTTTGTTGATTTGCTGAAAAACTAGCCTCAAGGACTTAAAACCTAGCCTACCATATCATCAACGACAAGAATTTGACTCGAATCATTACATACCCATGCATATATTGCCCCTAGGATATCATAGTCCCGAGATTCATTCCTAATTGATTAGATTCTAATTATTCTTAGTCTCAAATTAGTCCTTTAGAAGCCTAAGAATTACTTTCAAGTTTGAAAACATCAAAAAACCTAAAATTATTTTGTACTATAGGTTTAAATTTAGTTAGTAACTCCTATTTCGAGCCTGCTCAATCGCCACTCACATTGTTCCTCGTGGATTCGACCCTAACTTTTGTTGGGTAAATATATTGAAAACGACCACCTTACACTTAAATTAATGTGTAAGTTGAGAGTTATCAGTGGGATTCGCATTGGTGTCAGCCTTAGCATTGGTATTGGTATTGGGAATGATACCATAGGACTAAATTTCTCACTGTTCCATCCTCTTTAATTTTGGGATTATATATAATTGGTATGGAACTCATATGGTTATGGTTTGTCTATTGGTTGGGTTTGAATGGCTGGACTCGGTCGAGTTGGTCTCGATAATAGACCTATCCTAGTATTTGTAAAATGGATAGTTACGCTATATTGTTATATGCTCAAAATTCAGCCAACTCAAGGTTGGAGACTAGAGTTTGGGTTGGGTAATAGGGGTGCTCTTTGGTCCCGGTCAGACTTGGGACACCCATTACGAATAGGCCCCGGGCCATGTCATGTTAAGTTGGTATCAGAGCTTTAGGTTTATAATCAATTGGGAGTCCACAAAGTTATGTCTAATAGAGTATCTTGTAGGGGTGTGTAGCACGCCACACTCTTAAGAGAGAGGCTACAAAACATTTAGGAGTATTTAACTTTCATGGTATTCTATTTTGAATATTGAAGTCTAAGTCTTAGAATTTCCTCAATCTTTGTTTGTTTATTTTTTCGATCATGCCTCATCGATCCGGAACACAAGGAAATCCTTATGTCCCATTAAAACACCATAGCTTCTAGACCTTAGAAAGTTTGCTAGAATGTTGATCTCTGGACCCAATACAACTCATGGTTATGATCTTTATGTTGGGGTATGAATGGTATGGTCCAAACGTATACTGACCAATGTTGGTTAATGGGATGAATTTTGGTTACTTGAATGGATACGACTAAGGGGTACGAGTCGTATTGGTGTTTACAAATTGTTTAGTTCCTTAACTTAATATTATACTTGGTTACTTAGGTTGGATCTAATTATGAATACCTCACCATAAGCTGTAAGCCACGGTACAGATCGTACCAGGGACTCGTATGGTAGGTAGTGTCAAATCCTCGAGGTATTCTAATCTGCCAGGGATACTAGACTTGGATATGGATCATATGTGGTGGTTATAATTGGTTGGATGAGTTATATTCTAGAAAGTGTTTGATCTTAGGATTTAGGCTAGGTTATGAATAGTAGATACCGATCGTATCGAAGGGTATGACTCATGTGGGTCAGTCGTATCCCTGTAATAAAATTTCCATGCAACTTAAGTGGGGGTATTCTGGATATTTTACCACTTATCCTAATAGGTTCCCATGACTTCTAACCTACTAGTAAGGTTATTTACCCTCTCATTCTATTTATTAACACTTAGAAACTATTCATAAATCCTCCATAATTTTCTCAAGAGCTTTTGTGCAAGAGGAGCTAGGGTTTCTACTAAGGGATCAATTTAGGGCTTGTCTTAGTGATTTCTTTCCATCACCATCTTAGTTTAAGTCATTCTATTTCCTCATTGTTAATTTTACTTAAAGCATGGTTTATATAAATGTTTTCATGGTTTTACTATTACATGATTTTGGCTTTAAAATATGATTTGGGGGTTTTAATATTAAATGGTTGGTTATGGTTTCCAATGGTTTTAATTATCATTTTATATGAATTAATGGTGTTTTTTGGATAATTGGATTGAATGGTAATGTTATATTTCCAACTGGTAATTGTTTTGGTCATATTATGCCTCTAATGTGTTTGACAAAATGCTTATAAAGTTATGTTCATTGCATTGACTTTTTTAATGGAACTCTTGCATGTTTTAAACTTGGTAAAGGAATTGCGCATCGTTTAAATGGTTAGAAAGGATAAAGGCTAATTGGTTAAGCTTGTAGGGAACATGGAAGTCTGCCAAGTTGTTTAATATGGTAAATGGAAGGGAACTTGAAAGTCCCCTTAAACCTATAAATAGTTGGCTATGGATGATACTTGCAAGTAAGGGTTGGTATGACTGTACTAAATCAATGACCTTGGTTAATAAATGGATAATGGTTTGGTTAATTACAAATTGGTTTTAATTTGGAAATAATGGCGGAAGGTGTAGCTAAGTTATATAAGGTGGAGGTTCCGGGGGATAAAAACTGAAAACTCATATTTGTCGATATGAGGTTCTTCTTGGTGACTGTGTGCATGATATCACACTTTATTATTGGGATGTACTAGTCATCCCATGGGATAATTCTCTGATTACGAGTCTACATGCACCATGGACCTTTCAACAGGTGGAGCTGAACGCATATAGCCCGCGGGTGTTTCGGGATGGCAAAGCTACACAACCCATGTAAAGGTTTTAAAGGCATGCTAAACCTGATCCCTTTTTCCTAAGATGGTTATACATATATATGTGTTTGGTTATGTTCATATGGATGGTTTTACTTGGTTTTATAAATGACATTATTTTTTTCTTACCCTGAGATCATGCTAGTGGCCACTCGCTAACTCCGTCTACTGATAGCTGTATAACCACGCTATGCAGGAACCAACCATTCAACTCATCCTACATAGTCATTGACATGGGATCAATATTTGGAATAAAGTGGTGAGCTTTCTTGCTTTTGAAAGGCATCATTTCATGTTATGGATATTTCTAGACATTTTAGTTTTATTTTGGATATTGGTTTTGGCTATGGTTGGGGGCATGTCCCAATCGAATTTCATTACTCTTTTGGTTAGAGGCTTTGTAGTACTTCTATGACTTGAAATGGGTGGGATCGGTATGGGTGTTAGCCTTGGCATTGGAATAGACTTGGAGGCTAATATCATCAGACATAATTTCTTACTGTTCCATCAATTTCATTTTGGGATTAATTATATTATGTTTTAGAATGTCTTTGGTTTTTACTTGGTTTATGATCTCGTTTTGGTATGGTTCAGTATGGTTGGATTATTGGTACTGAATAGTTAGACTCGATTGGGTCGGTCACAATTATGTTCTATTCACCGAGTCTTTATGTGAGCAGTTACACTACTTTGTGACGTCCTCAAAATTCAACCAACTCAGGAAAGGCGACTGGAGGTTGGGTTAGGTATCGGGGGTGGTCTCTAATCTCGGTCAGACTTGGGATGCCCATTAGGGGGAGGTTGGGTTAGGTGGAGAAGGATCCACATGGCTTCTTGGATGAGATGGAAAAGATATTTTGGGTGATAAAGGCTACTAATATGAAGAGGGTAAAATTTGCAGTTTATCATCTCAAAGAAGTTGCATATCAGTGGTATGAAGAGTGGGATAGGGATAGAGAAGATGTAGATGAGTCATCTTTATGGGATGCTTTCTATGGTGCTTTACTAGATTGTTTCTTTCCTTAAGATTTGAGGGAAACAAAGATGGAGGAGTTTGTGAACCTCAAGCAGGGGAGAATATTTGTCAAGGAATATACCTTGAAGTTTCATCAATTTTCAAGGTATGCTTTTGATTTAGTGGTTGACATGGGGGCTAGAATGAGGATGTTCGCTTCTGGTTTTAATCGGGATCTGATTTTGGAGAGCAAGATTGTCTTACTAATTAAGGATATAGACATCTCTAGGTTTTCTGTTCATATGTTGTAGGTAGAGGATAAGTAGAGGAAGCAGGTACGGTTTGGGGATAGGAAGGGTAAAAGGAACAAGTTTTCTAACCAGTGAGGTGCTCAATATCAAGGTGGTCGGGATGGTGGAAATTGGTAGAAATAGAAGTGGGGGAGTTCTGGTTCCTACTCTTATGCTAGTGCTCCTTATCAGTCGGGCGATAGATGTCATTATGGTGGTGAAAATTTTTGGGCATACGGTGCCAAATATTAGGCAAGTGAAGCTTAGTCAGTTTCTTTATGCCCTCCTTTTCAGTTCTGTGGTATTCTTTATTGGGGTTATTGCAATAAAGGTTATCAGCTTAGGGATTTTTGATTAATAAGGTTTCTATGAGGGAGAATAAGATTCCTGTGGCTTCATCCTTTGCTCTTACACTTAGTGGTGTGGCATCTACTTTTGTTACTGCTTCTGGTTCTGGTGTTTGTCAGAATAGGCTTTATGCTTTGGCATCTCAATAGGAATCTAAGGCATTACTTGTGTAATACCCTGCATATTACTAATATTGTGATTCATACTTGAGTACATGACTTATAATGAATTTCCTAGTGATAGGATAGCTTATGATGCGTTAAGCATATTCATGAGAGTCACATTAAGGTAATACAAGCTAAGAGTTTTTGAATCCATCAAGTTTTAGTGTTCGAATTTGCAAGGGTCATCTTTGTACGAGTATAATTCGATGTTAATGTGGTATTTTGGCTGATTTAGAACCACCAAATTGTAGAGAATCGAATTAGCTTTCCAACGATACCAATTTTGCCTTAATCCAATGCCCGAGCAAAAAGTTATGCCCATTTTCGTGAGAGGCAGTAAGCATAGGTGATTGGTTTGGCGCCGCCTAACCCAAGCATAGGCGATTGGTTAGGCACCGCCCCACACAGGCATAGGCGATTACTTAGGCTCCACCTAAGCCAATTCCAGGTGTCAAAAACACTCCATCTTGAGTTATTTTAAAGGTAATTAAGTCTTTAAATACTCCTTACACATCCTTAAACTTAACCCTATGAAATATATAGCTTCTAAACATACTGGAACCCTATTTTCATCTCAAAACTCATCATCCAAGAGCACTAAAGGAGAAAAACTACTAGGGTTGCATAATTAAGCTTGAAGATCCGATTTCAAGGAAATTCCTCCATCAATCATCAAGAATCTTCCTTCTAAGGTATGCATAGTGTTCATCTATGGATTCAATTCGTTCAAAGAGTTCAAGAATCAATATTTAAAATACAAAAGCTTGGTTGATTGTGGTTATATGATCATACCCATGTTGATGCTTGTTTGTTTTCCTCTTTTTCATTATAAAGTATGATTTTTATATTGTTGGGTGTTGATGATCATGTTATTGATATTGGGTTATTCCGAAGATGGAATCTTTATATGTTTTTGTGAATTCATGATATCATATGAGTTGGAAACATACAAATTTGGTTGTTTGTGATGTATTATTTGATGAATTCACCTATGCTTAAGATGTGCATGTAAGGTGTTTGATAAAATGCCTAAGAAACTAGAAATCTTGCAATATAACTAAATTGTGACTAAGTGAAGGATTCATGATATGCCCTTACGTTCCAATGACTTCTATGTTGTTAATGTGCCTTGTAAATGTTGTTGGAATACTCATGAACTATTCTTATGAGATTATGGTATGTTTACTTACAAAACCTACTTATGAACAAGATCCATGATAACCATGCAATCCACATGAACTTCCATGCTATTAGTATGTGTTGCCAATATGATTATCCAACGAACATAATATTAAGATTGTGCAAGTACTTCAATGTGATATGAAATCCTTTCCATGCAATACATCGTTGATAACCATGCATAGTATGAGATCCCTACTTATGATATTATATACAATGGACTCTACTCTTATGATCAAGTCAGTCATGTGTGTCAGTTTCCTTCCATCGAGTCCTAGGGGTACTTGGACCCGAAAACTATAGCTATGTGCTAGATCCATGTCATGTTTCACGATATCCGAACTTAAGCTATGATTCCCTAGACTTCAGTCAGTCATGTGACCCAGGAAAACTTTATGATCTTTGTCAGTTGTTATATATCAGTAACATTCCTCTAGTCAACAAAATTCAGTAAGATCAAGCACATTCAGTTATTCATGTCCAGTCCCTCCAGATGGGAGTAGAGGTTAGCACCGAGTGAACCCAAGGATGGGAACTCAACTGCCAGTTTGGGGTGTGATTCTTACTAGCAATCCTTGTGTCCTAGAACTATGTATCCAGCGTAGGTTGAGACATCTTAACCTATCAGCTCAAGGTTGATGAGGTAGCTTAACCCGTCAGTTTAGGGTTCCCACCGTTCTCATTGAGTACCCTTCCAGATAAGGGTCACTCACAGTTTTCCTTAGCAGTGGCGCAGTATTTACACCCCTCCAGTTGGGGAAGATATTGGACCCCAGCTTACCCATAACGGCATAGACGGGGCATGTAGGTTAAACACTACTTTCCACAGTTTCAGTAAAAGAACTCAGGGCGTTCTTCAGATTTCAATATATACAGGACTGTCAGATACAGTCATCCATGTTATCAATTTTAGTAACAAACTCAGTAAAAGAACTCAAAGCGTTCTTCAGATTTTAGTATATACAGGACTGTCAGATATAGTCCTCCATGTTATTAGTTTCAGCAGTCAGGACAGTTATCAGTAAACCATGTATTAGCTTACAGGTCATGCTATCACGTATTCACGGTCCCAATTTCTATATATGTGTGTTTGCACTCCCACATTCATATTAGTTAGTTAGTGTTGTTCATTTATAAAAAATTTTATATTCAGCCTACCCTCCTCGTATACTCAGTATCCAGTTGTACTGACGCATTTGCACTATGGTGCTTTTTTTAATGTTACACCATAGGTTCTGAGACATGAGCTCCAGCCCAGCAGTAGCGGTAGCATTCCAGTCGCAGAGACACAGTGAGTCCTCATTGATTCGAGGATAATACGATTTGATACATTTCTTTATTTTTTCAGTTCAGTTTTACGGAGTTAGTTTGAGACATGTTCCTTCAACTTCTTATTCAGATAGTTTAGAGGCTTTCAGATCTACTTACTGATTTACGTTCATATTTAGTTATTTTGGGTATTTTTTCCCACATGATTGTATTCAATTGAACCTTATGGCTTTACAGTTCCATGTATTTCGCATTATTATATCATGATTTGCAGTATATAGGTATAGATATCAGTCATGGGTTAGCTTATGGTCCCTTGGGGTCATGAGCACCCGTAGAATTCCCGTTCAGAAAATTAGGGTGTTACAACTTTATATTGTTATAGGTATATTACTAATTTTCTCTCACGATGTATATTGTTTGCTTGATCCAGGGTCTACTCTCTCCTATGTGACTCCTTATATGGTAGTATTTTTTAGTTTTAATCCAGAAGTTCTTTCAGATACTATTTTTTTTCTACCACAGTAGGTGACTCAGTTATTATAAGAGAGTATATAGGGGGTGTATGGCATCTTTTGGTGGCAAGCATACCTTGGTAGATTTATTTAAATTGGATATTGTAAGACCCCATAAAGTTCCCTTGTAGTCCGAGCCTTAGAGCGTGTCAAGTGAAGTGTAATTCTGTCCCTATAAGATTGAAATGAGACTTCTCAAGTTATTAGTGTTTAAACCATATAGAATTATCTTAAATTTGAGTTTTTGTCATGTAGAGAATTGAATTAGCTTTCCAATGATACCAATTTCGTACAAATCCGGCATCAGGGTGAGAAGTTATGGCCATTTTATTGGGAGTTATCGAAATCGGCCTAGTGCGACAGACGATCCGATGGACCATCAAGTCTGCGATGGACCGTCGCAACCAAGGTAGTAACTCACTTTTCTGGCCCAAGTGCAATGGCCAGGACGATGGACCATCAGGGCTGCGATGGACCGTCACTAAGACCGTCGCCACTGAGGAAATGTAGCCTCATCCTGGCCAATGTATGCTAGAATATTCGACAGACCATCAATTCTGAGATGGACCATCGTTGAGACCATCCCATCGAGGCAGTGTTTTTTTTCTGAACGATGCACGATGGATGATCCGACGACTGTCAGGCTAGCGATGGACCATCACTTCGACTGTCGTAGCCCCCGTTCAGTATTTTAAACTCATTTTTAAAAGGTATTTTCGGTCTTATCCACTCTTTTGTCAACCAGATATATTACAAGTGAAGCAAATGGCTTTATTCATTATCCAAAAAACAAGAGATCTAGGGTTTCTCCCTCAAGATCAAATCTAAACCCTTCTCTAAGAAATCTAAGAACTCGTCATAGATTCTACAAATTGAGTTGAGATTTGAGTTTCCAAAGTTCAAGGGTTGCAAGAACCCTCTCTCAAGAGAAAGAAGAGGAGTTTAGATCAAACTTGTTCATCCAATTTCATAATCTATGGTATGTGGGGTTTTGAACAAGGGTAATCACTTCACCCTTGTGCCCAAAGGCTTATTTAAACTATAATTTTCTACAATCTATGAGATTTTACATGATATTGAATTAGGGTTTTTCTCTTTTTGCTATTGATTGCAATGTCTTGTTGTTTCCCATGAATTGAAAGTCAAATAGCATGATTTTTCCATGTTTTCTTAAGAAATTAAAGCTAGGTTTATACCCTATGTTGTTACTCCTTGAGGATTTAAGAGTTTCAATGTTCTAGAAATTGAATTATATGTGTATGTTGATATTTTGAGAGAAATTGCTGTAACTTCCAGATTTCTACATGAATTATGAATCTATATGCTATCTATTATGCATTATGATGAGTTTTAACTTGAGATTGAATTATGGGTCATTAATCCTTACTTGAGACTTGCAATTTTATGCTTGCCTGGGGAATAGGATATTCTAGAAAAGGCTATACCTAAGAGAATACATCATTCTCGAAAAGGTCGAAGGACAAAGAAGAGCTCCAAGCAAGAGATATTATTCACTAAAAGTAGCTAGTCGGTGAGAATAAACAACTACCATTGTTGCTGATAGCTACACGGAATCACCACTACTTGTGAATTCTTACTCGTGCTCCTAGACAAACTAACGAAGCTAGGAAAGAAGTATCTCAACTATTGTGCTATAAGCACCCATGATTTGAGTATTTTGAGATTATTGAGAAATTTTTTGACCTAATGGTCATAGAGTTTTGAAATCCACTCTACCACATGAGATTACAAATCTGATTTTTGGGTTCTTATGAACCATGAGATTATTTTTAAAGTGGATTTCCATGAGATGAGCGAGATAAACTAAAGAGAGTATTATTTAGCACCGAGTTGAGTAAGTTACCACAGTTTCTTACACACTAGAACTATGTGCCACCGTAGGTTCAATATTTTGGGCTTGAGGCTGAGATGATTGGGCTCGAGGCCAAGATAAGTGATCTCTAAGTTAAGGTTATACTCCTTGGAAAGAGTATAATGCCTCTCCCTAATGTAAAGTTTCTTCCTAAAGAGGACAGGACGTTGGACTCCATGTAGCTCACATGATTTATGTCGGTTAAGAGAACCTCCCTAAACTAAATTATTTTGCATTGAGATAGAATATTTTTCTAAATCTTTGAGATGAGATATTTTCTAAAGTAAATGAATTGCTTTTGATTATTTTACAAAGAAGGAAGCAGTTTTCTCTACTAATAAGAGTTGATTACCAGTTTTTAAACTAAAGTCAAATAATTTCAAGTTCCAAGTGTTTGAGTTCATAAGAGTTATAAGTTCTTGAGAAATAAAGAATTTTTACTCTCCAAGAGATATATGCATGAGTTGAAAGTATTGTTTAAAGCTTCCTTCATCCGATGAGTAATGAGAATAAAAGGAAAGAACATATTTTAAAGCTAAAATATAATGACTCACGAAATTTGTGTTACATGCTTCATTCTATATGATTTATGAGCTTTAAATTTTTGACTTATTCAAGCCATATAAGTCATTCGTATTTGCATGCATGATTTGGTAAAAGAGTATTGATATTGTTTTATGCAAATGTATACACCCCTATATACTCAGTACATTCCCAAATGCTGATCCACATATATGTCTATGTGCGACATTGTCTTATTATGTAGGATCAGGTGCTCAGTCCCAGCTTCGTTAGTGATTTTGAGTACCTTTTTCTATATTTCTCCAGTGGTGAGTCCTCATGGTTTGAGGACCTATCTTCACACTTTTCAGTATTTGAGTGGTTATGTTATCGCTTTCAGTCCTGTTTGAGTTAGTTAGGGACCTATCCTAACCTCTCTCTAGTTCATGGAGTATTAGAGGCTTTTTTGGACTAGTTATAAGATTTTTGTTGTGTTGAGATTTCTAGTATTATGGTTATTTGGACCGAGTATTATCTTTATTTTCTCTTTCATTTGATATAATAGTGCTAGTGTTTTGTATATTTATTCTTGAAATGAGTCATTATATGTGGTGACAGGCTCAAAGGGTTAGCTTGGAATACTTGTAGCCTTAAGCACCGTGTGATGTCCTGGGAGGTGAGTTTCGGGTCATTACAAATATAGTGGATTTTGATGTTATTCTGGGTATTGGATTGGCTACACTCTCGTTATGCGTCTTTAGATTGTCGGACACATAAGGTTATATTTAGATTCCCTAGTGAGTCGTTTATAGAATTGGAGAGTATTACTTTAGCTCATATAGGGAGGTTTATTTCTTATCTTAAAGCTCGACGGTTAATCTCTAAAGGTTTCCTTTATCACATAGTTTAGGTTAAAGATTCTAACTTGAAAGGTTCTTCTTTTTAGTAAGTTCCTATGGTTAATGAGTTTTAAAAGATTTTTTTTAATGATCTTCTTGGTGTTCCTCTAGATAGGGAAATAGAGTTTTGTGTTGATCTAATTTTGAATACTCATCTAGTTTCTATTACTCTATATAAAATGGATCCAACTTTGTTGAGGGAACTCAAGAAGCAACTTAAAGATATTCTAGATAAGGGGTTTATTCATCCTAGTGTGTCTCCTAGGGGTGCACCGGTGTTGTTTGTGCGCAAGAAGGATGGTTCCTTTTGGATGTGCATTGACTATAGGTAGCTGAACAAGGTGACGATCAAGAACAGGTATCCTTTTCCAAGGATAGATGATCTGTTCGACCAGTTGCAAGGTGGAAAGTTCTTTTCTAACATAAATCATCAGCCTGGGTATCATTAGCTAAAGATTAGGGAGGTGGATATCTCTAAGATAACTTTTTGTACTTGGTATGGGGACTTTGAGTTCTTGGTGATATCAGTTGGACTGACTAATGCTCCGGCAGTATTTATGAATATGATGAATAGGGTTTTTCATCAGTATTTATATCTCTTCATCATTGTGTTCATTGATGATAGTTTGGTTTATTCAAAGATCGTAATGGATCATGCTAATCACCTTCGTGTGGTATTGCGGACCTTAAAGGAACAACAGTTGTATGCCAAGTTCTCCAAGTGTGAGTTTTGGTTGAACACTGTAACTTTCTTGGGTCATATTATTTCTAGTGAAGGGCTGATAGTGGATATGCAGAAGGTTACTGTGGTGAAGAGGTGACCTAGACCTACAACTCCATTTGATATTCGAAGTTTCTTAGGTTTAGCTGGGTATTACAGGCAGTTTGTGGAAAACTTTTCGTTGATAGCTGCACCTTTGACTACGTTAACTCCTAAGAAGGTTAAGTTTTCTTGGTTAGATGCTTGTGATGGGAGTTTCGAGAAGTTGAAGGATAAGTTAACTTTGGCTCCAATTTTGACTTTGTTGGAAGGCAATGAATGGTTTGTGGTTTACTGCAATATATCTCGGGTAGGGCTTGGTTGTGTGTTGATGCAGCATAAGAAGGTGCTTACCTATGCTTCCAAGCAGTTGAAGGTACGTGAGAGGAATTATCCTACTCATGATTTGGAGCTGTTGGCAGTTGTGTTTTCTTTTAAAATATGGCGGCATTATTTATATGGTGTTCACATGGATATCCTTTTTTATCATAAGAGTCTACAGTATGTGTTCACTCAGAAAGAGCTTAATCTCAGGCATAGAAGATGTCTTGAGCTTCTCAAGGATTATGATATAAGTCTTCACTATCACCCAGGTAAGGCTAATATAGTTGCCGATGCTCTTAGCAGGTTATCTATGGGGAGTTTATGTAATACCCCATACTTTTCCTAACTAAATTTAGCTCCTAGAATGTCATGGATTAGCCTAAAAAAATGGGTAAGTCTCGATACATGTAGAATTTTCAAGCTCTAGAACAACCAATGGGTAGATAATGGAATTAGCTTTCCAACGATACCAATTTCACCTAAATTCGATACTCGGTTGGGAAGTTATGGCATTTTTAGTGGAGACAGTGTCTCAAATTAGGCAACACTGCATCATGGTGGCATGGAAAATGATATTTGTCAAATTCTAGTGGACCACCGCAATTTGCTCGTATCGCGGTGAAGTCCCATTTCCCAATTATTAATTTCCAGTGCCTCACCACGATGGTGGCGCATTCCAGTGATGGCCTTAATGGCATTTCAGTTGCTTACCATAATAGCTCCATGTCACATTAATTTTATAGTTCCCAGTTGTCAATTTCTAGTAAGCCACCGCGATAGTGGCCTGTCGCAATGGGTGGAAAAATCGGGATTTTAGTTTGCAAAATTTATTTTAAAAAGGTAGTTTGGTCTTTTCCCAATCCCCCAAATCGTGTAAAACACAATATTAATCCTATTCTAAGCATTCTATGCTCACTTTTCATCAATGTACTCTCCAATAGAACCCTAGAGCTCAAAACCTAATCTCCAAGAAATCCAATTTCCTCCATTATTCTTCCATTATAGCTCAAAATTAAAGATTCCCAATTCAAGATCTTCAAGAATTCATCTTCAAAAGCATCAATAGGAACTCAAAGTTAAAGTTTCTTCGTCTAATCACCAATTAAGATATGTGTGGTTTTGAACAAGGATAAATCTTTCATTGTTGTGCCCAAAACTAGTTTTTAATTACAAAATAAGATGATTTTACATGAATTTAAATTTAGGGTTCATACCCATTTATTACTAATTAAAGATTATGATGTTTTAAGTGTTTTTGATGTTGAATTGCTTGTCTGCTTTCGTAAATTCATGTATGTGACTATATTTTCCAGATTTTGAGTTGAATTATGAATATTTGCATTATCAAACATGATCATTATGATGCTTTGACATGAATTTAAAGCATGGGTCCCTAGTTGAATATTTCTATTTGAAGAATGATTATGCTTTTAAGCATCTTATGATTTGTTTATAAACAATGTTGAATAAAGATTCGATCTTTTGATCTTTAGCTAAGATAAGAAATCCACTTTACAGCTTAAATTCAGTTTTGAATTAACAGATTCACAGTGAGCTTTTAGTATGAACTCTTATGACTTTTTTAAAGTGGATTTTCCTACAAAATGAGCATACAGATTAAAGGGAGTAGTATTTAGCACCGAGCAGAAAATATGGGTTTAGCGCATCCTACTTTCCTAGAACTACGAGCAATTGTAGGTACAAATTTAGTATTCCCATTTCTATATTGATGACAGTTATAGATGTGATCACTTAACTCAGGTTATACTCCTTGGCAAGAGTATGACACCTCACCCCAACGTGAGATTTTCCCCTTAAGGGAACTAGACGTTGGACTCCATGATAGCTGATATGATTTATGTAAGTTAGAAGAACCTTCCTGCTACTAAAAGTAAATAAACAATTTTGTGTATATTTCTCTACTAGTAAAGAACAATAGAAAATATTTTACATGTATTTCCCTAATAGTAAAGACCTTTAGAATAGTTTTTAAAGGTATTTTCCCTATATTTTAACAGAAAATAATGACAGATAACAATTCAACTCTTAGACCTTAAATGTGATGGCTCACCAAATTTATGTAACATTTTTTATTATTCATGATTTATGATTTTCAGCTTTCAATTATTCCTGCCATATGAGTCATTACATGCAGCATGCATGTTCTATGAAATTTAATAACATTGAAATATTATTGTTACTTATGCATTCACCCCTATATACTCAGTACATCCTCAAAGTACTGATCCACACAAATGTCTATGTGCTAAATTATCTCATAATGTAGGTTCAGGTGCTCAGTCTCAGCAGCATGAGTGATTTTGGACATCTCTATCTACATCCTGACAGTTGGTGAGTCTTCATTGTTTGAGGGCCCATTTATCTAGATTTCTAGATTTTATTGTATTTAAGTAGTTTCTTTCAGTTTGGTATGAGTTAGTTGGGGGTTTGTCACAATGGCTCTTTAGTTTCTTAGTAGTAGAGGCTTGTCAGACTACTAGCTATTATATTCAGACTTTCAGTATTAGAATTCCAGACATTATATTTAGTTGATCTTAGGCAGTTTTGATAATGTTTAGTATTTTTGCATCTCTATCTAATTAAATTAATTTAATATGAGTTATAAACTTAGTAGCAGGCTTACAGGGTCAACTTGAGACTACTCGTAGTCTTAAGCATCATGTGACATCTCGGGACTAGGTTTCGGGTTGTTACAAACTTGGTATCAGAGTCTAAGATTTAGAAAGTCCTAGGGAGTTAGACAAGCCATGTTATGTAGAGTCTTGATCATAGGTGTAAAGCCCACCACATTTATGAGCAAGATACTGCGGGACATTTTTAGGAAATCATCTTTTTCTTTCATAATACATCATATTTATAGCTATCTATATCTACTATTAAATCATGCTCTTTCATGATAGAATATGCCTCCTCACAGAGCTAATTCCCATAGGAATGATAACCATCTATCCAGTTTGTTGATCCTCTTAATACCAATTTGTGTCATGCCAAACTTTAGGTTGCCTTTTAGGCATTAGCTCAAGCTATGACTGCTAATGTTCAGGCCAATAATCAAGCTGCAGTTCCGCATCAACAAGTGGGTGATTTAGTTACATACAAACTTTATAACATCATGAGAATGAATCCACCTGAATTCTTTGGGTTAAAGTTATTTGAGGACCTACAATTATATGTTAATAAGGTAAAAAAGATAACCTAAGTTATGTATGTTACTAAAGAGGGGAGTATAGAATTAGCTTCTTATAGGCTGAAGGATGTTGCTTATGATTGGGTAGTTCTGAGGAAGGAAGGTTAGGTTGAGAATGTAGCTCCCATAAGTTGGTAAGTGTTTTAGGATGCTTTTCTAGATAGGTTCTTTCACTGTGAATTGTGGGATCATTTACCTGAGACAGGGCTCAATGATAGTGAAAGAGTACTACCTTAAGTTCAACCAGTTATCAGAATATACTCCTGAGTTGATAGCTGACACTAGATCTAGTATACGTAAGTTTGTTACTGGAGTGTCTGGATTGGTAGTCAAAAATTATAAGACTGCCATGCTTTTTGGATACATATATCTTGCTATATTGATGACTCATGCCCAATAGATTGAGGCAGAAAAGTTGAAGTGAAAAGATAGAAATAATAAGAAGGCTAGAATTTGGCAGTTTGAGTACGGTCTGTCAAGATCTATAGGGGAAATCATTCATAGTTTCAGATTCATCTATCTTTGCCAGCACCATCTTCAGCTACTGCCCCCGTACCCAGAACCAAGCAGGAATAGCGAGGTAAGACTTCTATGTCCAGATCTCAGAATAGTATGGGTGGAAGTCCTAGTTATCTTTCATATGCTAGATATAGTAAGAATCATCCTTGTGAGTGCTCGTTGGGTTAGAAAGGTTGCTTTGGATATGGTCAGTTGGGCCACAGTATCAAGGGGTGCCCGTATGCTAAGAAAGGGAGTAGGGATATTCGTCTCCAGATTTAAGATACTAGTGCACCAGCTCCTATAGCTCGCCCAATCCCTCCTCAGGGCACATCATCCCATAATGGTGGTAGTCCACACCAGAATCGATTCTATGCTTTACCATTCCATCAAGAGTAGGGGAGCTCCCCAGGTGTTGTTACTAGTATACTTTATGTCTTTCATCTTGATGTTTATGTGTTGTTAGACCCTGGATTGAGTTTTTGTTTTGTGACCCCATTAGTTGAAGTAAATTTTGAAATAGGACTTGAAAAGATCCCTGAGCCCATCTTAGTTTCTACCCCGGTAAGTGAGTTAGTTATTGCCAAATTGATCTATAGAAAGTCTCCTATCACTATCATTTATAAGACTTTGTTAGCAGATTTGATAGAGTTAGATATGGTTGACTTTGACCTTATTTTTTTTATTGATTGGCTCTATTCTTGTTATGCATCTATAGATTGTCGCACCCGAGTGGTAAAGTTTCAGTTTCTAGATGAGCCAGTCTCTGAGTGGGAAGGTAATTTAGTGTCCCCAAAGAGTCATTTCATGTCCTACCTTAAAGCTATAAAGTTGATCTCAAAAAGGTGTATCTATCATTTAGTTCGAGTCAAAGATACTAAGTCTGAGACTCCAATAGTTCAGTCTGTCAGTATAGTCTATGAGTTTCCTAATGTCTTTCCCAAAGATTTGCTAGGGGTACCTATCGATAGGGAAATAGAATTCTGTATTGAGCTTCTCCTAGATTCTCAACCCATTTCTATTCCTCTATATCGTATGGCTCCTGCAGAGCATAAGGAGTTAAAAGAACAACTTAAAGACCTCTTAGATAAAGGTTTCAGAAGGCCCAGTGTCTCTCTATGGGGCGCTCCCATCCTATTCAAATAAAAGAAAGATGGTTCTTTGAAAATGTGCATTAACTATCGTCAGTTGAATAAAGTCATAGGAAAAAACAAATATCTTCTTTCTAGAATCGATGCTTTATTCAATCAACTCTAAGGTGCAAGTTACTTCTCCAAGATAGATCTTAGATCCGGCTATCATTAGCTTAGAGTTAGGGAATGTGTATTCCAAAGACAGTTTTCAGAAACCGTTATGGTCATTTTGAGTTTCTAGTCATGTTCTTCAGGATAACAAATCCCCCAACAGCCTTCATTGACTTAATGAATTGTGTGTTCAATTAGTACTAGACATGTTTGTCTTAGTCTTTATCAATGATATCCTTGTCTATTCCCATAATGAGGATGATCATGTAGATCAACTTAGAATTGTGTTGCAAACTCTTAGAGATCACCAATTTTTTGTCAAATTCAACTAATGTGAATTTTGGCTAAGGTCAGTAGCTTTTCTTAGTCATATTTTTTCCAGTAATGGTATTAGAGTTTATCCCCAAAAGATCGAAGTGGTGACGAACTGGCCTAGACCCATTTCTCCATAAGACATTAGAAGTTTCTTGGGTTTAGATGGCTATTATAGATGATCTGTTGAGGGATTTTTATCCATTACATCTCCTATTAACAAATTGACTCAAAATAAAGTTAAGTTTCAGTGGTAAGATTCCTATGAGAAGATTTTTCAGGAGTTAAAGGCTCACTCACTTTGGCCTCAGTTTTAGCACTACTTGATGGTACAAATAGATTCATTGTATACTATGATGTATATAGTGTTGGTTTGGGTTATGTGTTAGTGCAGAGAGGTAAAGTCGTAGCCTATACCTCTAGTCGGCTTAAGCATCATGAAAATAACTACCCTACTCATGATCATGAGTTAGCTGCTATTATGTTTGCATTAAAAATCTTGAGGCACTATATTTATGGATTGCATGTTGATGTGCTTATGGATCACAAAATTTTGCAGTACGTGTTTCCTCAAAGGGTGTTAAATCTTTGTCAAAAAAGGTGGTTAGAATTGTTGAAGGATTATGATATGAGTGTGTTGTATCATCTGGGTAAGACCAATATAGTGGTAGACTCCCTCAGTAGATTGTCTATGGGCAGTGTTGCTCACGTGGAGAATGATAAGAACGAACTGGTTTGGGAAGTTCACTAGTTAACTAGATTTGGTGTGAGGTTGATTGACATAGAAGGGAATGTTTGGGTTTAGAGTAGTTTAGAATCTTCTCTAGTTTTTGAAGTGAAAGAGAAACATGATACGTACCCTTGTTTGGTCAAAATAAAGGGTTCAGTTAAAGACCAAAAGGTGGAAGTTTTCTCCTAGGGGGGAGATGCAATGTTGAGATACCAAAGTAGGTTGTGTAGTCCAAGTGTTGATGATTTGAGGTAGTGAATTATGGTGGAAGCACATAGTGCTCTTTATTCCATCCATTCTGGAGCCATCAAGATATACCGCAATATGTGGGAAGTTTATTGGTTGAGTGGTATGAAGAAGGATATTGCAAAGCTCTTAGCTAAGTGTTCAGTTTGTCAATAGGTTAAAATAGAGCACCAAAGACCTGGTGGAACATTGCAGGACTTTGGTAATCCCACTTGGAAGTGGGAAGAGGTGTATATGGACTTTGTGACTCGATTACCCCATTAGCATCGTCAGCATGATTTGATTTAGGTTATAGTAGATAGATTGACTAAATCAACTTATTTCTTACTGGTTCATACTTCCTACATAACTAAAGTTTATACTAAGTTGTATATCCGAGAGTTAGTTAGATTGCATAGAGTTCCTTTGTACATTATTTTATATAGTTCTACTTAGTTTACCTCTCAGTTTTAGAAAGCCTTTCAGAAGGGTCTTGGTACCCAAGTTCATCTCAGTTTATCTTTTCATCCACAGACAGATGATCAAGTAGAGAGGACCATTCTAACATTAGAGGATATGTTGAGGTCTTGTGTTCTTGATTTCAAAGGTAGTTGGGATAAGCATTTTCCATTGATTGAGTTCGCCTATAATAACAGTTACTATACTAGCATTGAGATGGCGCTATTCGAGGCTCTTTTTGGACGGAGATATAAATCTCTAATAGATTGGTTCTAAGTAGATGAGGCTGCTTTGATTGGACTAGATACGATGATTGAAGCTATGGAGAAAGTTTAGTTGATTCGAGAAAGATTGAAAACATATCAGAGTCATCAGAAATCATATAACGATATGAGAAGGAGAGACCTTGAGTTTAAAGTAGATGGCCTTGTGTATTTGAAAGTTTCATCCATGAAGAGGGTGAAGAGTTGGCAAAAGGGGGAAGCTGAGTCCCCGATATGTAGGCCCATATAGGATTTTGAATTATTTTGGGAAGGTAGCATATGAGCTTAAGCTACCCACAGACTTGTCCTCAGTTTATCCATTGTTCCGTGTATCCTTATTGAAGAAGTACATGGATGATTCAACTATTGTAGTTCCTCTAGAAAGCACAGATATTTAAAATAGCCTTTCATACAAAGAAGTTCCAGTGGAGATCCTTGATCATTAGATTCATAGACTAAGGAACAAAGAATTTCCCTTGGCCAAAGTTCTGTGGTGAAAACAATATGCTGAGAGGGATACTTGGGAAACAGAAGAAAACATGCATACCAAGTATCCTCATCTCTTCTCCACAAATTTAGATTTAGCCGTAGGTAGTATTCTTCAATAATTGAGTTCTTTTCCAGTCTCAGATTCATCCATATAGCCAAATTCATATTGTTAGATTTAGTTATACAACTTGTTTCAGTTGTGCAT
Organism: Capsicum baccatum var. pendulum; assembly: GCA_030864225.1. Lineage (NCBI taxonomy): Eukaryota > Viridiplantae > Streptophyta > Magnoliopsida > Solanales > Solanaceae > Capsicum > Capsicum baccatum. Next base: position 170,148,365 of record CM061560.1, read on the forward strand.
GCCAGCATATAGCCATAGTTCCTCAGTATTTTCAGTTTAACTAGTCTAATTGGAGGATGAATATTCCAAAGGAGGAGATAATGTAATATCTCATACTTTTCCTAACAAAATTTAGCAACTCGAATGTCATGGATTAGCCCAAAAATTGAGTAAATCTTGATACATTTAGAATATTTAAGCTCTAGACCTACCAATGGGTATATAATTGAATTATCTTTCCAACGATACCATTTTCGTCTAAATTTGATACTCAATTGGGAAGTTATGGTATTTTAGGTGAGACAGTGTCTCAAATTGGCCAGTACCATGTTGCGGTGGCATGCAAAACGACATTTGTCAAATTATAATGGACCACCACAATTGGCCCATGTCATAGTGAAGTCCCATGTTCAAATTATCAATTTTCAGTGGCTCATCACGATAGTGGCACATCATGATGATAGCTTAAATGATATTTCAGTGGCTTACTATGATAGCTCTGCATCGCGTTGATTTTATAGTTCCCATTTATTAATTTCCAGTAAGCCACTGTGATAGAGGCACGTCACGATTGGTGGACAAATCGAGATTTCAGTTTCCAAAATTTATTTTAAAACGGTAGTTTGGTCTTGTCCCAAGCCCCCAAATCGTGTAAAACAAAAGAATAATTCTATTCTAAGCATTCTATGCACATTTTTCATCAAATTACTCTCTAAGAAAACCCTAGAGCTCAAAACTTAATCTCTAAGAAATCCAATTTCCTCCATTATTATTCCAAGATATCTCACAATTATGGATTCCTAATTCAAGATCTTCAAGAATTCATCTTCTAAAGAATCAATAGGATCTCAAAGTTCAAGTTTCTTCATCTAATCACCAATTAAGGTATGTGGGGTTTTGAACAAGGATAAATATTTTATTCTTGTGCCCAAAACTAGTTTTTAATTACAAATTCACATGATTTTACAAGAATTTCAATTTAGTATTCATACCCATTTATTTCTATTTGAAGATTATGATGTTTTAAGTGTTTTTGATGTTGAATTGCATGTCTACTTTTGTAAATTCATGCATGTGATCTATTTTCCAGATTTTGAGTCAAATGGTGAATATTTACATTATCAAGCATGGGCATTATGATGTTTTGACTTGAATTTGTAGCATGTGTTATCAAGCCCTCGTTGAATGTTGCTATTTCAAGAATGATTATGCTTTTAACCATCTTATGATATGTTTATAGATAACTTTGAATAAAGATTCAATCTTTTGATCTTTAGCTAAGATAAGAAATCCACTTTACAACTTAAATTAAGTTTTGAATGAATAGATGCACAATTAGCTTTTAGTATGAACCATTATGGCCCTTTTAAAGTGGAAGTTCTTGCAAAATAAGCATACAGATTAAAGGGAGTAGTATTTAGCACTGAGCAGAAAGTGTGGGTTTAACGCTACTTTGCTAGAACTACGAGCCAATATATGTACAGATTTAGTATTCTCATTTCTATTTGGATGACAGTTACAGATGTGATAACTTACTCAGGTTATACTCCCTGGCAAAGGTATGGCACCTCTCCCCGATGTGAGGTTTTCCCCTTAGGGGAAAGAGACTTTTGATTCCATGATAACTCTTATGGTTTATGTCAGTTAGAAGAGACTCGCTCCTAGTAAATGTAAATAAACAACTTTTGAGTAAATTTCCATACTAGTAAAGAACAATAGAAAAGATTTTAAAAGAATTCCCGTTATAGTAAAGATCTTCAAAATAGTTTTAAAGGTATTTTCCTTATAGTTTACAGAAAATAATGACAGATAACTATTCAGCTTTAAGACCTTAAATGTGATGGCTTACCAGATTTATGCAACATATTTTATTATTCATGATTTATGATTTTCAACTTTCAATTATTCTAACCATGTGAGTCATTACATAAAACATACATGTTCTATGAGTTTTAATAACATTGAGATATTATAGATACTTATGCATTCACCCCCATATACTCAGTACATCCTCAAAGTACTGATTCACATATACGTTTATGTGCTATATTGTCTCATAATATAGGTTCAGGTGCTCAGTCTCAGTCTTTGAGTAATTTCAGACATCTATATCTATATCTCGATAGTCGGTGAGTCCTCATGGTTCTCAGCATTAGGTTTTAGGGTGTTATAGTTTGGCCCATGTGGAAGATGGAAAGCGAGACTTAGTCAAGGATATTCACCATTTGTCAAATCTTGGAGTTGCCCTCTTGGACTCCAAAAATAGTGGTGTGGTTGTGCAAGAAGTGGTTCAATCGTGTCTTGGTCTGGAGATTAAGGAGAAATACGTTTGGGATCCCATTTTGATGAAGATCAAGAGTAGAGTTAGAAGGTAAAAGGTAATGATGTTTGAGATCAGTGGTGTGGTACTTTATGGTACCAAGGGAGGTTGTGTGTTCCTAATGTTGACGGGTTGCGTCAAAGGGTTTTGGCTGAGCTGCATAAGTCGCGCTATATAGTTCATCCCTGCTCGACTAAGATGTATTATGACCTCAAAGAGATCTACTGGTTGAATGGTATGAAGAGGGATACAGTTGATTTTGTAGCTAAGTACATGGTGTGTCAACAGGTTAAGGTTGAGCACATGAGGTAAGGAGGGTTGTATCAAGAAATTAATTTTCCCAAGTGAAAGTGAGCAGTAATTAATATGGACTTAGTTATAAGTCTTCCTCGGTCTCAGAGTTAATATGATTCGATTTAGGTTATCATGGATAGGATGACTAAGTCCGCACACTTTTTGCCAGTGCAGACTACCTTTTTGATGGAGGATTATGCGAAGATGTATATTTAGGAGATTATGAAGTTTCATGGGGTGCCTATTTCAATTATTTTTGATTGTGGCATGCATTTTATGTGTCACTTCTGATGATTTTTTTAAAGAGGGTTAGGGACCGATGTGAGTTTGATTACTACTTTTCATATGTAAATAGATCCAAGAAGAGAGAACTATTCAGGCACTGGAGGATATGCTTTGAGCCTGCGTGATTGATTATGGTGGCAGTTAGGTTGCTTACAACAATAGATATCATTCTAATATGGGTATGGCCTCTTTTTAGGAATTGTATGGTAGGAGGTGTAGAACTCCTATTGGTTGGTTTTAGCTTACTGAGGCAGACATATTTAGCCCCGACTTGCTTTACTAGGCTATGGAGAAGGTAAAGGTGATTCGAGATAGGCTTAAGGCTGCCCAAACTCGCCAAAATTCCTATGTAGATGTTAGGTGTAGAAAGTTGGAGTTTGAGGTTGGGGATAAGGTTTCCCTCAAGGTATCTCCTATGAAAGAAGTAGTGCAGTTTGGCAAAAAGGGAAAGCTCAATCCCCGATATGTGGGTCCTTTTGAGATTTTAAGAAAAGTTGGTAATGTTGCTTATGAGTTGGATCTACCTTCTAGCTTGAGTTTGGTTCATCTGGTCTTGAATGTTTCCATGTTGAGGAAGTGCATTGGTGATCCTTATTCGGTTGTTCCTTTGGAAGGATTAGCTCTCACGGATTCTTTGTTTTATGAAGAAGTCCCAGTTGAAATCTTGGATTGGTAGGTTCATCAGTTGTGGACCAAGGATATGGCTTTGGTTAAGGTTCTTTGGCGGAACCATAAGGTGGAAGATTCTTCTTGGGAATTCGATGAGGACATAAAATCTAAATATCCACATTTGTTTTTTGCTCTTGGGATTCACGTGGAAGGTATGTGTCTTCAACACATCTTTGTTTATAGAATTCATTAAAGGAAAGATTTATATCCTAGCCTCTTTGTTTCCGAACCTTGTTAAAGATTGGGAATATATTTGATATATAATGCAAATGACTCTAGCGTGTGGATACCCTTACATTGTCCGTTATTTGGGGATAAATGTTCCTAGTGGGGGAGGCTGAAACACCCTAGTTTTTGAAGCTTAGAAAATTTTATGGAATTTTTATTTCTGGACTCAATACAACTCAAGGGTACGAGCTAAATATTATGGTACAAATGGTATGGTATGGTCATATACTAACTAGTGTTGGTTAGTGGGATTGATTTTTGTTATTGGAATAGATACGATTTATGGGTATGAGTCATATTGGTGGTTATGGATCATTTGGATCCTTAAGCTAATCTTAGACTTGGTTACTTAGGTTGGATATCAGTACGAGTGACTGACTATGAGCTGTAAGATAGGGTACGAATCATACCAGGGACTCATGTGGTAGGCAGTGTCCAATCATCCAGGTATTTTATTCTGCTAGGGATACGGGTCATGGATACGAATTGTATGTTGTGGTTATGACTAGGATGGATGAGTCGTATGCTGGACAATGTTTGATCATAGGGTTGAGTACATGCTATGAAAAGTGGATACCGATCTTATTGGAGGGTATGACTCATGTGGGTCAGTCGTAACCCTGCAATGAAATTTTGGTAGAACTTATGTAGGGTTATTCTGGACATTTTACCACTTATCCTAATAGGTTCCAATGACTTATAACCTACTTTGTAGGTTATTTAGCCTATTATTCTATTCATTAAAACTTAGAAACTCTTCCTAAACACTACATAATTCTCTCAAGAGCATTTGGGAAAGAGGAGCTAGGGTTTCAACTAAAGGATCAATTCGGGGATTGTGTTTGTGATTTATTTCCATGATCATCTTGGTTTAAGGTCTGTTCTCTTCCCTCATTGTTAATTTTACTTAAAGGCATGGTTTATATGTATGATTTCATGATTTTACTATTACATGATTTTGTCTTTCAAATATGATTTGGGGGTTTTGATATTAAATTCTTGGTTATGGTTTTCCATGGTTTTAATTATGTTTTTAGATGTATTAATAGTGGTTTTGGATAATTGGATTGAATGGGAATGGTTTATTGGTAATTGGAATTGGAATGGTCATATTATGCCGCGAATGTGTTTGAAAAAAATGCATATAAAGATATGTTCATTGCATTGACTTCTTTCAATGAAACTCTTGTATGTTTTAAACTTGGTAAAGGAATTATGCATGGTTTAAATGGTTTGGAAAGGCTAAAGGCTAATTGGTTATGTTTGTGGAGAAGACGGAAGTCCCTAAGTGGTTTAATGCAGTAAATAAAAGGGCACTTGAAAGTCCCTTTAAACCTATAAGTGGTTGGCTATGGATGATACTTGCAAGTAAGGGTTGATATGATGATACCTATATCAATGTACTTGGTTAATAAATGGATAATGGTTTGGTTAATTGGAAATTGACATTAATTAGGCAACAATGGAGAAAGATATAGCTAAGCTATGGAAGGTGGAGGTTCTGAGGGGACCAAAATGGGAATCTCATATTTATCGATATCATGTTGGTCTTGGTGATCGTATGCATGATGTAATACTTTATTTTGGGGATGTACTAGTCATCCTATGGGATGCTTCCCTTGTCATGCGTCTACATGCACTGGGCCCTTTCAGCAGAGAGAGCTAAACCCATATAACCTATGGGTGGTTTATTATGGTAAAACTACACAACCCAGGTAAAGGTTTAACGGCATGCTAAATCCAGTCCCTTTTTTCGACATGGTTATGTATATGTTGTTGTGTACATATTGATAGTTATACTTGGTTTTATAATGACATTATTTTATTCTTACCTTGAGATCATGCTAGCGATCACTTGCTAACCCCATCTATTGGCGAATTATACCCATGCTATGCAGGAATCAATTGTTTTACTCCTACTATATAGTGATTGACTTGAGATCAACATTTGTCTTAAAGAGGTAAGCTTCCATCCTCTTGGAAGGCATCATTTTATGCTATGGATATTTGTAGACATTTTGGTTTAATTTTGGATATTGGTTTCGATTATGGTTAGGTGCATGTCCTAACTAAATTTTATTACTCTTTTGGTTTGAGGCTTTGTGGTACTTCTATGGGTTGGAATAGGTAGGATCGGTAAGGGTGTCAGCCTTGGCATTAGAATACGCTGGGAGGCTAGCATCATCGAACCTAATTTCTCACCGTTTCATCATATTTCATTTTGGGTTTAATTATATTATGTTTTGGAACATTTTTTATGGCCTGCTTTATGGCTTTGATTTTGTATGTTTCAGTATGGTTGGATTATTGGTACGAGATAGTTGGACTCGGTTAGCTTGGTCACAGTTGTGATCTATTCCTAGAGTTTTTATGTGAGAAGTTACACTACTTTGTTACATGCTCAAAATTTAGCCAGCTCAGGACAGGCGGTTGAAGGTTGGGTTGGGTTATGGGGGTGGTCCCTGTCCTTGTTGGAATTGGTACGCCCATTATGACAAGGACCAAGAATGGTTCGTGTCACCCATTTAGGGATGATATTGATGGAGTACTCCCTACACCCGGAGTTACCACTAAATCTCAGGGTCCTATTCTTGACTGTTTTGGAATTCCTCAAGTTGGTACTAGTCCTCCTCAAGGTGAGGCGACTAATGTGGAATTTTGTTATTCAATTCATATTATTGCTCAGTTGGTTGCTGCTTAGGCTGAGTAGGATGAATCTAGTGTTCAATTTACTAAGGCCACAAGGGTTGGCCAATTCATAAAATGAATCCTCTTACTTTTACTGGTGTGAAGGTAGAAGAGGATCCTCAAGGTTTCTTAGAGAAAATGCAAAGAAGATATTTAGAGTGATGCAGGACACTAATATGGAAGGGGTAAATTTTGCAGCTTATCAGCTCAAAAATATTGCATACCAATGGTACAAGGAGTGGGATAGGGATAAAGGTAATGTAGAGGAGCTGTCTTTATTGGAGGTCTTTTATAATGCCTTCTTGGATTTCTTCATTCTTCAGGAGATGAAAGGAGCAAAGATGGAGAAGTTTATGAATCTTAAGAAGGGAAAAATATCTATCAAGGAGTACGCCTTGAAATTTCATCAGCTATTAAGGTATGTTTTGGATTTGGTGGCTGATATGAGGATGAGGATGAGAAAATTCACTTCTGGGATATCTTAAGATTTGATCCTTGAAAGAAAGACTGATTTGTTGATTAAAGATATAGATATTTCAAGGATGGTTGTTCATATGAAGTAGGTGGAGGATAAAGAGAGAAACATGCATAGTTTGGGGAAAGGCAGGGTAAGAGGAGTAGATTCTCTAAGCAGGGTGTGCTCAGTATCAGGGTGGTCAGGATAGAGACAAATTACCGAAGAAGAAGTAGGGGATTTTTGGTTCATTCTCTACTTCTAGTACTCCTTACTTGAAGCAGTCGGGTGATAGGCGTCATCAAGGTAGTGATAATTTCTATACATAGGTTGAATAATCTTAGGAGAGTAGGGCAAATTCATCTTCTTTGTGTTCTACATGTCGGTTCTATAATCGTCTTTATCAGGGATTTTGTGACGAAGGGAGGGATAAATGTTTTAAAAGTGGCCTGCCAAGCCATATTCAAAAACTATCCGGTTGGTAAGGGTGGTTCGGGAGCGATAAAGGGTCTGGTTGCTTCATCTTCTGCTTCTGCACCTCGTGGGGCTGCTTGTTTATTTGCTCCTACTTCTGGTAACGGCACTAACAAAAATAAGCTGTATTTTCTTGCATCTCGACAAGAATCTAAGGCATCACCTGGAGTTATGATTGGTATATTACAATTCTTTTTTCATAACACGTATTATCAGCTTGATCCGATGTCCACTCTTTCCTATGTGACCCCATATATGGCTGTGTCTTTTGGTTATGATCCTGAGGTTTCCTAGATCTTTCTTTGGTTTCTACCCAGTAGGTGACTTGGTTATTGCTAAAAAAGTCTATAGGGAACGTGTTATATATGTTACTGGTAAACAGACCTTGGTCGACTTATTTGAGCTGGACATGGTGGATTTTGATGTTATTCTGGGGATGGATTGGTTATACTCTTGTTATGTGTACATAGATTATTGGACTCATAAGGTTGTCTTTAGTTTCCCTGGTGAATCAGTTATAAAGTGGGAGAGTGGTTCCCTGGATCCTAGGGGGAGGTTTATTTCTTATCTTAGAGCTTTGAGATTAATCTCCAAAATGTATCTTTATCACTTGGTCTAGGTTAAAGATTCTAATTTGGAAGGTCCTTCTTTTCACTTAGTTTTGGTGTAAATAAGTTTCTTAAGGGTTTTCTGGATAATCTTCCTGGTGTTCCTCCGGATTGGGAAATCAAGTTTTGTATTGATTTCCTTCCAGACACTCATCGTGAACGTATTCCTCCTTATAGAATGGCTTCGGTTGAGTTGAGGGAACTCAAGGATCAATTCTAATTTGGAGCTTTAAATGGTGGTTTTTTCTTTGAAAGTCTGGCGGGATTATTTGTATGGTGTGCACGTAGACATCTTTTCTGATCATAAGAGTCTACAGTATATGTTCACTTAAAAGGAGCTAAATCTCAGGCAGAGGAGATGGTTGGAGTTTCTCAAGGACTATGATATGAGTCTTCACTATTATCAAGGTAAGGATAATGTTGTTGCTGATGCTCTTAGCAAGTTCTCCGTAGGGATTTTAGCTCATGTGGATAAGGAGAAGCAGGAATTAGTGAAGGATATTCACCACTTGGCTAATCTTGGAGTTTGTCTCTTGGACTCTAAGCATGGTGGTGTGTTGGTAAACGAAGCAATTAGATTATCTCTCGGTGCAGTGATTAAGAAGAAACAAGTGCTAGATCATATTTTAAAGAAAATCAAGAGTGATATAGGTGGACAAAAAGTAATGGTATTCAAAACCAGTAGTGACGGTACCTTACAGTAACAAGGGAGGTTGTGTGTTCCTGACGTTCATGAGTTGCGACAAAGGATCTTGGCTGAGGCACATGAATCGCGCTATGTTGTTCATCCCAGTTCCACAAAGATGTATTGTGATCTCAATGAGATATATTGGTGGAATGGTATGAAAAAGGATGTGGCTGATTTTGTATCCAAGTCCATGGTGTGTCAACAAGTTAAAGTTGAGTACATTAGGATTGGAGGGTTATATCAAGAAATAGATTTGCCCGAGTGGAAATAGGAGGTGATCAATATGGATTTCATTTCCAGTCTTTTGGGATACATATTGGTCGATTAGGTTTTGAAGTTTATCGGTTCAACATATTGATCATCAGTTTGTAATAAAGATAAACCATTAAGAAATATTAAGATATCAACTTATCGGTTATCAGTTTACCAGTTATTGATTGTTATCGGTTTGGTTATTGGGTTAAACCATTAACATTTAAATTTAAAAATTTAAAGTATAATTTAAAGTTGAGGCACCAACTCTATAGCATTCAGTTAAATTAACACACAGATGGATAAATATTTTCCAAGACATGAACTCTTACATCATAAAGAAAGAGAGAAATTCCAAGCCTACATACATTCAATCTCAAACTAAAAAAACTAGAAGTAGCCTTTTCTTTAGTAAGAGCCTTCGTAATTTGGCAGTACAAATAGAATTAGATACAAAATTTCTAGTACTCTTTAAAGTGCCACTTGTCATCTTCCTTTTTTGTCACTAAATGAAGATGATTAGCCTGTTGTACACATGACTTAAATAATCTTTTACAACTGAGATTTACAATTGTAAATACTATGATTCAGTGTAGCACGGATGGGAAAAAGGAAACTTTTATTAGCTATAGGTTTTCCTTTGTCATGCATTAACCGGGAAAACATAAAATTGAATAACAACTTAGAGATCAAACAAAATAAACATTTATAAGCAAAATAATTAGGGCAACAAAACAAGAATTAAGAAGAAAACAAGTAGAACATCGAAGAGAAGATATCATAACAACATAACTATTGTAAATTATTAAGAAAATAGCCAGTCATACCGATAGTATATTTAGATAGCCTGATGGGTCAACAAATATAGTAAGCTATCTACCTGCTATTATTGTTACACTACTCATATTCCTTAATAGAAGTAAAAAAGGAACTAATGGTAAAGTATCTGTTGTGTTCTAAAAAAATTGACTATCAAGTTTCCCCTTCCTTTATTTCTTCCATGCACAATGCATATACGACTCTCTAAGAATCGATATGATCATCAATCATTCCTTTAGGTATAGAGATAACCAGATCAAAAGATGAAGATTAATCTAAAGCATCCTTATCTGCTTTGCAAATAACATAACATCCGATTTGTTTAATGTTTGGGAACCTATCACTACTGAGATGGTGGTAGAAATTTGAAGTTGTTTGTTGCTGATTCATTTTTGGTTTTTGTTGCACCTACGAATATTATGTTCTATTGCTCTATTGTTATTTGAATAATTTGACTCTTTTACCTAGCAGAGTCAGCACCTTCTTCGCGTTTAATTATATCAGAAAATAACTTGCACATTTGATCATAACCATTCCTCATTAGTTATTCCCAAATTTCATTATCAAAAAATAACTTATGGTCTTCTCCATGAATTCTACCAATTACTTCTTGGATCAAAGGGATAAGTTCAAGAAAATACCACACATATTTGTTGATTGGAAATCAGAATCAAACGTTCCAACTACAATATATTCTGCAAGATATTTATCCAACCATATAATATTTACAGACATTAGAAATAGAGTGAGGATTTTTATCGAAGGTTTCAAAATATGAACAAGTAAATACAAGAACAAACAAAAAGAATTAATTTTTTCAACTGGTTAATGCCTAAATAAAAATAATGCTTGTGACCTTTGCTAGATTTAACAATTAACAGTAACAGTACAATTGCAATAATGTACAAAAACACAACAAAAAAATATAAAAAAATTTGAACTTAAATAGTCCTTGGCAAGTGAGCAGCACAACAACAACAGTGATTGGATACTAGCCAGAAATTAAAGATAAAGTAGAAGACTATCTAAGAAACAAGAATGAGATGGAGAAAAAAATTGTTACCTGTTGAGCGCAACAATAATAGTGATTGTGAGCAGAAACAACTGAGCAGCATTTCATCCCTCTAAGTTGAGTAGTTTTGACCAAAAATTCAGTCAATTCTGAGTAGCAACAATCGATTATGAAATCAAAAATTTGAATAATAGTGTGAGAGGTGATAATTGTAATGACTAGTTAGAGAGGACATGAAATTGAAAAACATAAAGTGTAAAGTAACACTATACTGCTATAACCTTTTGTCCTTTCCTCTTTGGGCCGCTAGGGTCGGCATTAACCCTTTAGATTTTAGGCTGCCTTGGAATATTAAGTGGTCTGTTAGGATAAATAGTGTAGTTTAATTATTTTCTTATTGGTAAATTGGGTAGCTCGATTAAAAATTACCTAAACCCGAGGTCCAAACAGATAAACCAGTAACAAAAATATTTTACCTAATACCCAATCCAAAAAGTAACAAATTTGACACATTAACATAATAAACTAATTATCGATTCAGGTTAGTGGGTTGATAAAAAAATGCACATCCTTACCAGTCTTCCTTGGTCAGTGAACTAATTTGATTCAATTTGGGTCATCGTGGATAGGATGATGAAGTCTGCTCTATTTTTCCCAATGAAAACTACCTTTTCGATGGAGGATTATGCGAAGTTGTATCTTCAGAAGGTTGTGAATCTCCATGGTGGAAGCTATTTCAATTATATCTAATTATGGTACACAATTTTTATCTCATTTCTAGCAGTCTTTTCAGAAGGGTTTGGGTACTAAAGTGAGTCTGAGTGCTGGTTTTCATCCTCAGATAGATGGCCAAGTGAAGAGGACTATTCAAATATTATAGGATATGCTTTGGGCTTGTGTGGTTGATTACGGTGGAAATTGGGTTAAGCATCTATATTTTTTAGAGTTTGCATACAACACTAGCTATCATTGTGGTATTGGTATGGCCCCTTTTGAGCTTGGTGAAGCAGACATATTTGGTTTGAATTATGTTTATAAAGTTATGAAAAAGGAGAAGGTGATTTAGGATAGGCTTAAGACTGGCCAAAGTCGGCAAAAGTCCTATACAGATATAAGGCGCAGAGATTTGGATTTTGAGGTTAGGGACAAGATGTTCCTAGAGGTATCTCCCATGAAGGGAGAAAGCAGTTTGGTAAGAAGGAAAAGCTCAGTTCCCGATCTGTTGGTCCTTATAAGATTTTGTAGAGGGTTGGTAATGTTGCTTATGAATTGGAGTTGCCTTCTAGCTTGAGATCCATTCATCTGGTATTTAATGTCTCTATGTTTCGGAAGTTTCTTGGTAATCCTTCTGCGGTGGTTCCCTTGGAGGGCTTGGGTATCTCAAATTCTCAATATTATGAAAAGGTCCTAGATCAGGTACTGGATTAGTAGGTTTGTCAATTGCATACGAAGGATGTGGCCTCATTTAAGGTTCTATAGAGGAACCACAAGGTGGAAAAAGCTACATACTAAGCGGAGGACGACATAAAGTCCAACTATCAGCATCTATTTTCTACTTCTGAGATTTGTGCGGAAGGTATGTGTTCTTGAACAGTTCTTTATTTTCTCAGTTTGTTAAGGGAATGATTAATATATTTGCATTTGTGTTGTGTAACTTGGTTAAGGGTTGGATTGATATTTTTAATGCAAATGAATCATACTTGTGGTTAACCTACCTTGTCCGTCATTCGGGGATGAATGATCCTAGTAGGGGAGACTGAAACAACCTAGGTTCCTAGCCTTTGGAAAATTTCTTGGATTTTTAGTCTTTGGAAAGGATACAACTAGGAGAAATAACTTGTACACTAGGATACGAGGGGTATGGGTTAGTCGCATGCTGACCAGTATTGGTTGGTGGGCTGGATTTGGTTTTTAAAATAGATACGACTTGGGTGGTACGAGTAGTATCGATGGATACGGGTTGTTTGGTCACTTCACTAAATCTTAGACTTGGTAACCTAAGTTTGATCTAAGTATGGGTGGATCACCATGAGCTATGATCCAGGGTACGAGTTGTACCATAGACTCGTATGGTGGTTAGTGTTCAATCCTCTTGGGATTCTATTCTGCAAGTGTACGGATCATAGGTACTAGTCATATACTTTTATATGACATGGTTTAAGGTGATTTGTACCTTGGATAGTGTTGGGTCCAAGGGAGTTGGCCTTATGTACGATTGATGGGTACCACTCGCATTGGAGGGTATGACTAGTATAGATAGTCGTACCCACCAAACGGGATTTCTGGGAGTTTAAGTGAGGCCAATCTGGACGTTTCCCCACTTAACCTAATAAGGCCCCATGACTTATATTTTTATTACGAGGTTATTTACCCTATTATTATTCTATTTATTAACACTTAGAAACTTTACTTAAACACTCTACAATTCTCTCTAAAGATTTTTGGTAAAGGAAGGCTAGGGTTTTATCTCAAGGATTAATTTTGGGTTTGTGTTGGTGATTTGTCTCCATCATCTTCTTTCTTTAAGGCATGTTCTCTTCCCTCATTGTTAGTTCCAACTTAAGGCATGGTTTTATACAAAGTTTTCATAGTTTGATTATTATATGATTTTGGATTTTCAATTATAATTTGGGGGATTTAGTTATAAATGCTTGGTTATGGTTTTCCCATGTTTTAATTATGCTTATATATACTTTAATGGTTGTTTTGGATAATTATTTGCCTACAAATGGATATTTCATAATTTGCTTTGGTTTTGGAAATACTATGCCCCAATGTGTTTGATAAAATGCATATGAGAATGTTTTCAATAGATTGTTGGATTTTAATGGAATGATTGCATAGTTTAAACTTGGTAATGGAACCCTAAATGGCTAAATGATTTGGAATGATTTAAATGAAATGGTTTCGTGCTCCTGGTTATGGTTAATTGAACTCCTTGTGGGGTATAATGGAATCCACCAAGTAAATATATTAATGAACAACTTGTGTGGTATATTATTTTCTTTATGTATTGCACCCCCATAAGCTCGGTATGTTTCCCTGACCCATATCTTCGTATGTGGGCTACATTTTCTCTGAATGCAGGTACAAGGTATAGTGTACATCTTCAGATCCAGTCAGTTCGCGGCATCCAGTCAGTCGGTGATGAGTCCCTTTTGATTCAAGGGCTTGAGTTAGTTATACAGTTCGAGAAGTGTTGTATTTTCTTTATTCAGCCGTATTTAGTTTGGATAGTCAGGAGTCATGACCCAGCTACCTATAGTCAGTACTAGCATAGGCTTCATAGATAGTCAGTTGAAGTTGATGTATTCCATTTCAGTTTTGGTTGTAAAAGCAGAGTTGTAATCTTGTAAATTTAGTTTTGTATCTATTATATTCATAAAAAGAGTTATTTTACTTAGATTTGTATATATATATTTGTACTTCTTATTTAGTTGCTTATGTGATATGCCAATAGAAAGGTTGTCTTGGGGTCACTTGTGACCCGAAGCACCGTTTGACTTCTAGGGACCCTATTTCAGGGCGTTTCAAACTTGGTATCAGAGCACAGAGTTCAAGTTTCCTAGGGTGTCTATTAAGCCGTGTCTAGTAGAGTCTTGCAGAATGGTACGGAGACGTCTGTACTTTTCTTTGAGAGGCTACAGGGCATTTAGGAAATGTCTCCATTCTTTCAAGTCTTAAATCGTGCTATAGAAAAGTTCTCCAAGAAACTTATAAAGATTATCATCTTATTCTAGTCAGGTCATCTCTGCCTTATTTCCAAGGTATCATAAATAGTTGAGCTTAATTCTCCATAGATAGTTATGGAATTGTAAGAGAGCTACAAAATTATCCTATTAGTACTTTTGAGTTCTAAAAACTGAAGTGCTTTATCAGGCCTGTAGAAATTGTGCACAAAGCCTGATTTAGATGTTTTTTCAAATTTCTTCTCATAATGCATAATGATAATCTAGACTTCTCTATCTATGTTCTTGAAGTAACATGTTCGGCAAGTTCCAGTTCCTCCCGAGATAATGCTTTAATAATTGCTAGAAGAAGTTTCAAAAGTTTCATAAAGCGACTTGAGAGAAGCCTTCTAGAACGTTGTAAGTCCCTCAGATTTAAAGTTATACCCTTGTTCTTTTGAGTTATTAAATTAATACAGAGTAAGGTGTATTCTTTGATCATTGAATACTGTGTGTCAAGTTTCTATCTCTTGTATTATGTAATCTTGTTACCATTGTGTTTGTGAAAAATTGTGTTTGTGAAAAATCAAAGTCTAGTGAAGCGTGTGAGGCCTATTTCGATTCACTAGCAAATTGTTGTTTATCTTGTTGTTTTTGTGTTGGTTGAAAGTTTATGTTTAGAGTGGTAGTGACGAGAAAAGTGGTAAGGGCAATTTATTAAATATATATAGACGAATCTTTTTGCATACGATTGAGTTAGTAATGAAATGCTATGTCCTTGTGTTTTAGTTTAGCAAAAGGTAGAGAATGAGTTATTTGTTAAGCTGAATTATAGTGATCATGGACTATGAAAAGAGTTGTTGATGGTATTTGTTATGCTAGAAAATTATAGGTTTTGATGGAAGTACTTGGTGGGTGACTGTAGTTAATTTATGCTTTCATGAGATTGCAAGGGAAAGTTTAGTTAAAATTTATAAAGCTATGAAAGTAATTTAGGTGTGAAGATGGGTAAATAGTAATGATGTGAAGAAGGAGAATGTGTTAACGGATTATGAATAAGATAGACCATATGATTATGATCGATTGTCATTGTGTACTAGTTTTTCTTAATTCTATGTTCTATAGTTTTTAAGTGAAAATTGTGTGTGAGATTGGGTTGTAAATCATGTTTAGCTCTAGACATTAAGTTTGAACAGTTGATGGTTCGGTTGTTGATGCTAGTTATATGGAGGTGATATAGTAGGCTTGAACAATGTATGCAAGAGTGTAAGATCATGTGTTCGTAATTAAGTATGGTGTAGAGGTGTGCCCAAGGTGCTATGGGGCTGGATTATTTTTCAAGGATTATTTCATATTGTGGGGTTAGTAGTAACGTTGAGTTTCTAGGTGGATAAAGGCTAGTTAGATAATTTATGATGTTCTTGATAGCTAAATTAAGGAGTTATGATTGAAGATGTTGATCCTTTTTAGTATGATTATTATTCTCATGGTTTGGAAAAATAAATAAGAATAGAGGTGTGATCTTGGTAGGTTATGATAATGTGATTAGAGATGTAGGTATGGTTTCAAATGAGATTGTAAGTCTTTGATGATGATTATTGAAGCTAGAAAGTTAAGGATGGCATATGGATGGGTTGTTCAAAAATGATGTTGGTGAGTTCGAAATTTGTTTATTCTTGTGAGTTTATCATTTATTTGTAGCTATTAGAATGATGAAATTATGGCTTAATCTCGAGAATATGGAGTAGACCATCATGCTTAGAATACCAGTTTTGACCTAAGGGGGAGATGGTTACAGAAGAACCTGACCAAGTTTTGAGAATTAAATTGAGATACATGTCAATAATGAGTTATGATGAGATAGTTATCCCTTCTTACTCTACAGTATTCCTTGGATTTCTGTCGTTACAACACCAAATCCATCACTTGCTTGACAAATCCATGCCACAGGCCTATGCTTATATCTATCATTGTGTATATATTTTTAAGAATAGTGCAAGAAAATTGTTGTTAATAAAGGTTTAGAGAGTATGTGAAGTATG
Source organism: Capsicum baccatum var. pendulum (assembly GCA_030864225.1). Lineage (NCBI taxonomy): Eukaryota > Viridiplantae > Streptophyta > Magnoliopsida > Solanales > Solanaceae > Capsicum > Capsicum baccatum. The sequence goes on from CM061560.1 coordinate 170,164,845, forward strand.
CCTTTAGGGGTATTTGCCTTATAGTTATATGTGATTTTCAATGATAGGTTTGAATGTCATGTTGGGTGTAAGATGCTGAATGCAATATGCACTAGTGAATCCATATCAAGTGTTTTAAATTAGTCATTGAAGTGGTAAGGCATGTTATGCTTAGGGTGTGTGCTCTAAGAAGATATAGAATATTGAACCTTGTGGTTTAGACCTGTATTGTGGTTTGACATGTTGTATTTTGTGATTTAGAGTTAGGCTTGATCATGGTGAGGCAACTTAGTTTAGTTTAGACCTTAGTAGAAAGATTTCACAGTGCCAATATGAGAAATATAAATTGAATCAAATGAGTATGGTATTTAAGGGGAATAGTACAGCTGAGAGAGCATTTGAGAAGTGATGTTAAGCTTGAAAGTAAGAAGTTGCGTTGCCTACGGCCTAGCAATCCTATCCTAGTTTATGAGTTATAAAATTATATTCCATACAATAGAGTTATATCAATGTTGTAATTCCTTAGTCAAATATCTTGTTCAGAGCATGCCCAAAATTCTTTGCTCCCTAATGTCAACAAAATTTCGTTGAAAAGTGCTAAGTAAATACTCCATTTGAGTATGGGTAGTTAGTATGATCCATTCCATATAGCCTGTAATCTAGTTTAGCAAGCAAGGAGATAAGATCCTATAGATTCTTAATTTTCCAGCTAGTCTTACCATCCGCAGTCTTATATGTATGTACATTTCAAGAGGCAATGTGTTTTGCGTCCAATTAAATTTTGAATTCAGCTCAGTTCATGCATCCATTTTAGTTTCAGATATTAAGTCATGATTCAGTTCGTATCCTGTGTAGTATGATAGTCTCTTCCTACTATTTTCATCAAATTATTATCATTCGGGGACTAACGATCCCAAGAGGGGGAAGTTGTAATACCACGAGTTTTCATGTCATAAACCTCTCATCTTTTCTCATGAGATCATATCCAGTGCAAAGTAATGTTTACTCATACGTTGGCACTCTCGTTTCTATCTTAGCCATAAAGTTATTTTTATCGAGGATTCATGCACTTGCAACCAGTTTAGTAGCTCATTATTCTTGAGATTCAGTGATTCAGTTCTATCAGTTACACATGATATCTTGAAGACTAATATTCCTCTGTGTTTCAGGTTAACTATCCACATTCGAGGACAATGTTCCCAAGGGGGAGATAATGTAATACCCCATATTTTCGTGCTAGAATTCTAACCATCGTTCTTGCACATCTAAGCTCTAATCCAACTGATTCTCACGTGAATACAAGTTGCATGATCATTATCCTAGACTATGGAGTATTTTAGAGGTGGAAAATGTTTATAGCAACGACCTAGAACAAGGTTGATCTTAGACCGATTGATTCATCCAAAGTTTGACATTCGATTCTACAAGGGTCAACTCAAACGTGAATATCTCTTAATATATATGGAATTTTTTATCCCAAGACCTATCAAATTGTATATAATTGAATTATCTTTCCAACGATACCAATTTCAAAAAAATCCAATACCCGAGCGAAGAGTTATGCCCATTTTGGTGAGAGGCAGTAAAGGTGTGCGATGGAAATACGCCACCCAATAAAATGTGTACGATTGGGAGTGCGAGGCACACTTAAATGTCTGCCATAAGGTGCGCGACGCACACCTTAAGGCATGACATGGGTTGTGTGCCGCATACCTCACTTCCAAGTGCCAAAAACACCCCTATAAATGTCTATAACACGGGATTAAACTCCCATAACATCAAAATAAGTTTACTTTATCTCAAAATCACCAAGAACAACCTTTAGGGTTTCAACATAAAAACCCCAATATCTAGAGATTCAAATGTTAGAATTCTATAATTTTTACATATTCGGAATCCCCGTTAAGAAGGCTACGAGGGACACCCAAAAGTTCGTGAATAGCATTACGTCATTTGAAAATTCATTCAAAGCTTCAAGTTTAAGGTATGTGGGGTTTTTCAACAAGAATACCCTTTTGTTCTTGTGCCCAAAAATACTTTCTTTTACGAAGTTATAGATTTGATATGTTTTACTATGATTTCAAAGCATGAACTTATATCCTATATTGATTTTCACAAGATTATGGTATTTTTGATATTTTAGTAGCGGGATTATATGAGAATGATGATATTTTGTGCCTCATAACTAAATTTTCCAGATTTTGAAGGGATTTATATACGTTTATGATGTAAAGCTAGAATCTTGATACGTTTTAATGTGATATTGAGACATGAGTTTTGAACTCTATTTGAGATTGTTGTTTTTGAAAAATCATGTGTTATAAATACCTTGAGTTTTAATTATTTGAGATGAGGAAGAAGCTTTGACCTTTTGATCGTAAAAAAAGGGTGTTTTTGAACCTGAGATGAGAAAAAAAATTCACTTTTATTGATTATTATGTTAAGGGTAGAAAGATGGCTCCCGTTGTGAATTGTTGAACTATTTATTAGTGTATTTTCTTTTAAAAAGATCTGAGCTAAGTCCGGGAGTAGTCTTTAGCACTAAGCAGGAGGTATAGCTATGTTGGTACTTCCTTAGAACTACGTGTCCCCGTAGGATGTGAGCCTGAGGCTGATTTATATAGTGATTATTAGTGTTTGAATTGATGATTTAAGGTCCTACTCCGATGGCAAGGAATAGGGCGACTTTCTCCAACATGGGTAGAATGTTGGACTCCATATAGCTCACATGGTTTATGTTGGTTGTAAGAGATTCCCAGCGTGTGTGAGTATTCTTCTATCTGAGATGAAAATATAATTTCTTGAAAGATTGAGTTTGAGAAAGTCATTTTTTTCAAAAGATTTAAAGACTATATATTCTAAAGAGATTTGTCAAGAGATTTTATTGCTTTGATGAATTGGAATTGAGATGAAAGTGAATTGAGAACTTATTGTAATAACTCACTTATTTTACTTTATAGGTCTTATTTATCCATGATTTCGATGTTTTAATTCGAGCTAAGTGAGTCATTCATATCAGCATGCATAATTTTATAAACTGTGATGATATTAAGATATTATTTTCTATATGTATTGCACCCCCATATGCTCGGTACTTCTCTATGGTACTGACCCACATATTCGTATGTAGGCTACATTTTTTTTTGGAATGTAGGTACAGGGTATAGTGTACATCTTCAGATCTAGTTAGTTTGCAGCATCCAGTCAGCAGGTGATGAGTCCCTTTTGATTCAAGGGATTGAGTTAGTTATACAGTTCGTAAAGTGTTGTATTATCTTTGTCCATCCATATTGAGATGGGATAGTCGGGGGTCATGACCCAGCTAGCTATAGTCAATATTAGTAGAGGTTTCATAGATAGTTAGGAGAAGCTGATGTATTCCATTTCAGTTTTGGTTGTAAAAGCAGAGTTGTAATCTTGTAAATTTTGTTTCGTATCTATCATATTCAGAAAGAGTTATTTTCCTTAGATTTGTATATATATATATATATATATATTTGTATTTCTTATTTAGTTTCTTATGAGTTATGCCAGTAGAAAGGTTAGCTTGGGTTCACTTGTGACCCTAAGCACCGTGTGACATCTCGGGACCTGATTTCGGGGCGTTACACACATCCTCAGGTTAATGGTTTTAAATGCATGCCAAAATCGGTTCCCTTTCCAGTCATTGTTATATATATGTATGGTTTGTAAGAATATGGTTGGTTTACTTAGTTTTACTGGTTGGTATTATTTTATCCTTATCACAAGTTCATGCTAGCATTCACCCGCTAACCTATCTTCAGGTGGATGTATCCCTGCACGATGCCGGTACTGCCCATTCTACTCCTCATTCTTAGCTATCGGTCATTCAGGATCAACTACTGGATTGAAGTGGTGAGCTTCCATCTTTCCGAAAGGCCCAATTTCACGGATGTTATTTTATACTTTGGTTTATTTATGGATATTGATTTTGGGTATGGTTCGGGGCATGTCCTAATCGGATTTCGGTATTCTTTTGGTTAGAGGATTTTGTTTCTTACCTTTCATTCCTTTTTTATTTTTGGATTATATATATTTGTTATGAAACTCATATGTCTATGGTTTGGTTGGTTTGACTATTGGTTCGGTTTAGACGGTTGGATTCGAATGGTTAGTATCGGTAATAGACATATCCCAGAGTTTGTAAATCGGATAGTTAAACTATTTTATTGTATGCTCAAAATTTAGCAAACTCAGGGCAGTCGACTGGAGGTTGGATTGGGTAAAGGGGGTAGTCTTCTGTCTCAGTCAGACTTGTGACGCCCATTACGACAAGGCCCTGGGTTGGGTCATATCATCTTTCTAAAAATTATGCGTTCTACTGAACCTTAAAATTCATGCTAAATGTGGATGTTAAATTGAAATTCTGGGATTTCATGAAAATTCATGTAGTTCATGTTTAAATCATATTATTTGGGTCAATACAAGCGAGCCACAATCATGTATGGAGTATTATGAAAGGAAATCTGAAAATCATGTAGTTCACAAGTCTAAATCAATAATAGTAATGCATAATGTGATGATAAATCATAATGACATCAAAGCGTGAGAATTAACTTTTACCCTAACTTAAAAATCAAACATCTTGAAATTAAAACTAGAAATTTTAGGCATAAGGGTGAAATGAATCCATCGGTAAATACCCACAAAATTGGAACTTGAGATTCTTCCTAAGAGCGTGCTCTCTTGAAGCATTAAGAGGGACCCTAGTTTCTGACCTTAAGATAATTAAAGCATAACACCTTGTCTATTTTTTGAGTGTTAGAGAATAATAATGGGAAAACAAATGCTTAATTCCCTTTAACCTTCTTCTAGTAAGCCTGTATATGACGAAGCTTATGTTTACGAAATAAGGGAAGTATGAAAATACCCTTGAGTAATTATTTATAAAAATTGTTGGAACTATCCCAAGATGGTATGACTGGTTGGTTGTCTCCTTTAGTAATTCTGAGTGAGTCATTAGTTCCTAGGCTAAGTCTCCCTAGTGACCATGACCACACCCCAGGACTGGTGGGATCTACCAATAATTCCTAGTATGCCCTTGTGTCCACTTAGGTATATTTGTCGAATATCAGTACTTGACTTGGATTGCTTAAAATTATTCATAGATCGATTCATCCTAACACAACATAGGTCATGGTCATCAATCATTATCATTGGGTGATATTGTGAACTTTGGAACTTTTGGGCTTTTCACTTAAAATAGATCCATAAAACAAGTCTTTGGTGTTGACCATGACTAATGGTTTGTGTTGTTCTATGAAGGGAAATTTGGATTTTTCTACTAGTTTTTTCTATAAATCTGAGATATGATCTTAGGAACTTTTGGTGTGTTATATTATCTGACAGCTCCCAAGCGTACATGCTAGTGTACGTGGTCTATCAAGTAGTAAAGTAGCCTTCAAGAAAGCTGGATATCGATCCTACAGGGACTAGTTCCAACAACTATTCAATTTTAGTTTAAATTCTAAGGTTAACTTGATGTGGAATAACCAAAAAAAGTTTTGAATTTTGTAAATTGCAAGTAAAGTAAACAATGCGTAAAACAAAGTAATTGAGACGATAAATGGAGTAAAGTCCAGGGTTAAAGCACTTTGAACAATCATACTATGTTGTTGAACTTCATTCGTCAATTTTCTTATCTTGGTTGTTGATTCGTAGGGCTAATTGCATAATCATGGTCTCCCGACCTCTAACCGTTTACCTAATTTGGACATTACAACTACATCGTTGAGCGGGAATGTAATAATCCAATTAAGTTCTTTAAGCTATCATCCTCATGTGAATCAAGTGATGCTTCTAAGTACATCCCTATCCTAGATGCTAATTTGAATTCATTATTTTATAAAAGAATACAAACCAAACTTTGTTCATTCCCATGTTCTATCTCCCCATTCCCTCTCCCGAGATCACAAGGGTGACAATAGATGTATTTTTCGGGTGATCAATACATCAAATAATTAAATCAAGAATAAATAAACAACCAATAATGATAAGAAAATTAAGTTAATTTAATCCAAAATAATAGTACTCGTGTTCTTGGCTTTAACCCTAAAAGAGGGCATTTTGCCACGCATAGTCATACTCGTAATCACAAAAGTGTAATTAACAACTAAAGACATGAATGAACTAAATTAAAGTAATAAAAAAAACCTAAGAAGAAGTTGCAGCAGCCCCTCAATCTCCAAATACTTCTAAGACTATCCCAGCTGAATAAATAACGTGTACAACATGTATTTATAGTAATATATGAGATGCCTAAGCCATGTAGGACAAGGATCACATTTTGGCCTTGCTTAGAATACCCAACTTGTTGAGTTGGTTGCTCAATTAAATTTGCCAACGTGTCGCATCACGTAATAAAACCATCTGGCCAACACGTCGCGTTGGACACTCAAGTCAACTAGGCAAGGCATCGCGGCTCTAACGCGTTGTTCACTGGAAGTTGCTTCCGAAATTTTGGCTAAGTGTTGAATATCCCTCCTTCCATCCCTTGTATTTTGGTGTATTTCCAATGAATTTCCAGCCATTATATCATAAATATATCACCATATTCAGCTCACAAAGCTTCATACAAAATCACACACCACATATTAGAGATCATAACAACACAATATCCTCAATGATGAATCAAAAACACAAGCTAAGACTAGGATTTCCACGATAATCTTAAACTTTATGTTCCGACTCTTAGCTTAATCCAATTGAACTGTGCACATTACCAACAAGTTATCCCACTCATAAATACACATTAAAACCATTTGAAACTCCTTAAAACATTAGAATCCATTAAGATAGACTAGACACACAACTAGCTCAAGCTAGTAAAATTAGTTTCCTCGATTAAACTTCATATGACTCAATTAAGTACAAACGTGTTTGAAAACACTTTGAACCCTTGTAATTACTTCCTTGAACCTTTATACACTTGTTTATATCATATTAACACATAAACCATACAAATTATCCTCAAAACAAAGATAAATAAGATAGAATAGTAACACTAGAGTGCTTAAATACACCCAACATCATTATCTCACCCTTTAAAACATTTATACTCTACTGAAGATTCACTAAGTTGAAAAGATAAGGAAAGAGCACTAATCCCAAAAACTAAATTACAAAAGTTGATTACCAACATAGTAAATAATTTTTGACAAAAATATAGACTGAATTGAATTCATGATTCATGTGTGAATATTAAAACATGAAAGAAACTAAGTGACACAAACCAAACCAGGGCCTTGTCGTAATGGGCATCTCAAGTCCAACCGGGATCGAAGACAACCCTCGTTGCCCAACCAAACAAACCAACACATACCCTGAGTCGGATGAATTCTGAACATATAACAAAATAGCATATTTGTACCAATCCAGACTCTGGGATAGGTTCAAAACCATGACCAACCCAAGAAAGTCCAATCACCTATTACCAACCAATAATCATAACCAAAACCGAAATAATAACCAAGTTCCTGTCTATAACATCACATAAGAGGATGGAAAAATCATAAGTTCAGTCAAATGGTCTCATACCCAATACAATTGCCAATACTAAGGCTGATACCACTACCGACATCGCCCACTCCAACCCATAGTAGTTCCACAAAGCCTTTAACCATAAGAAAAATAATATTCGATTGGGACATGCTCTAACCATAGACAAAACCAATATCCATAAAATAACCAAAGTATGAGAAGATGTCCATGATATAAAATGGAGCAATTCGGAGTATGGAAGCTCACCACTTCAATCCAATAGATGATCCCAAATTCGATCACTAAGTAGGAGTAGTAGAATGGTCGGTGCATGCATTGTGTAAGGATACAGATTCCCGATGATGGGTTAGCGGGTGAATGCTAAGAAGAACTTAGGATAAAGATATTATAGTGCCAACCTCAAAAACCAAACAAAAAACAATATGCACACATATCTATACATATATACATATATAAACCATGCCAGGATAGTAAATCGGGTTTAGCATGCATTTAAAACATTAACCTAGGTATGTGTAGCTTAACCATCCTAGAACCACCCACAGGCTATAAGGGTTAAGTGTAACCCCTTGAACGGGCCCCGATATATCTAGTCGCATGAATCGGAGATACCAAAGGAGTAGGGGATTCACAAGTACCTTCCACTCTTCATGATACATATATACAATTGTGACTTAGGGAATTCCCATGTACCCCAGTGTCCGTCAATTGGACTCACACCTTCACAGTTAGTTATCACACCCCACCATTGTTGACCAATTAAAACTATTTCCACATAACCAAGACCACCATTCCACTTATTATTAACCAAAGCTATATGTAGTGGTATCATCATACCGACTATAGCTTGCAAGCAATCTCCTTAGAAACCCTTTAAGAGAAGAACGGATTCCCATGTACCCATAGATTATATTATTTAGTTTCTTGGGGGATTCCCATATACCCCACAAGTATGTTCATTAATATGGTTGCTGGGGGGATACGCTTTTACCCTATAATAATATTCAATTAACCATAACTATGACCACTGAGACCTTACCAATTATCCATTCCAAACCATTTAAACCATTTAGGGTTCCATTACCAAGTTATACCAGGTAATAGTTCCATTAAGAGTCCAAGAATACAGTAAAAGCATTTTCATAGGCGTTTTATCAAACATGTTGAGGGAATAGTGTTTCCAAAGCCAAAACCAAGTACAAATTAGCCATTCAAAGGCAACCAATTATTCAAACCATTATTATAATATGAAAACCATAAATAAAAGACTTGGAAAAACATTACCAGCTATTAAAACAAAACCCCCGACATATGTTTGAAAACCCAAAACCATACAATAATTAAACAATGAAAATAGTTCATAAATCATGCTTTTATTGGAACTAATAATAAGGGAGGAGTAAATTGCCTTAGATTACAAAAAATGCGAATAAAAACCACCATTAAAAGTCCCAATTTGATCGTATTGGTGAAACCCTAGCCTTGCTTGACCTAAGAGCCTTTGAGAGAATTTGAGAGGGTTTCTAAATGTTTAAGTGATTTCAAATAGGTTAATTAAAGCCCCTAAAGGTGTTTTAAGTCGTGGGTCCCAATGAGTTATAAAAGGAAATGTCCAAATTACCCTCAACTTAAACTGTATAAAATCCCCATAGGTGGGTAAAGCTCTATCAAACCATCTGTACCCAAGGGTATGAGTGGTACCCTTACTCATACCCTAGGCCTTACCTTAGACCCCCACATTGGTCAACATATGACCATGCAAGACAAACCGTATCCAAGGGTAAAACTAGTACCCTTAACCCGTACCTTTAATAGGACCAAGAAGTGTTGACACTGTCCAATATACGAGTTGGATAATATAACTCATACCCTATCTCACGCCCCAAGGTGAGCCACTCGTACTCAGATCTAAGTCACCTTACTAAGTTTCAGATTAAGTGAAGGAAAAACCCAACCATATGACCTATCACCCACCATATAAATCATACCTAACAAAATCATACCCATTCCGATGGCTCAACCATCCAACAACACCTAACACTGGACAATATACGGTTGGATCATACTATCTATACCCTACCATACAACTAGTACCCCAACTCGTATGATGTCTAAAAGCCCAAAACCTAGAAAAGCTTCTAAGGACCAAAACCCAAGGTGTTTTAGTCTCCCCCACTAGGATCATTCGTCCCGGAATGACGGAAAAGGTAGTACCAGCATGAGTGACCCCCCAAACATAACCATTCCAATCTTTAACTAAGTTAGAAAATAAAGATGCAAGGAAATAAAACTTCCTCTAACCAAGCTACAAAACAAAGAAGTAATCAAGAATACATACCTTTTGCATGAATAATCGAAGCAGAAAATAAATGTGGATTCTTAGAATTCATGTCCTCTTCAAGTCGCTTCTTCCACCTTGTGGTTCCACTGAAGAACCTTAATCGAAGCTACATCCTTGATCCACAACGAACAAACCTACTGATCCCAGATCTCAATTAGGATCTCTTCATAAGACAGAGAATCTGAGATAATCAATCCTTCCAAAGGAATAACTGATGAAGGATCACCTATACACTTCCTCAACAAAGAGACCAGGAACACTGGATAGATGAAGCTTCAACTATAAAGAAACTTTAATTCATAAGCAACATTTCCAATCCTTCTCTAAATCACATAAGGACCAACTACCAGGGACTGAGATTCCTCTTTTTTCCAAACCACATTACTTTATTCATAAGATACACCTATAGGATTGCCTTATCCCCAAAATCAAACTCCAAGTCCTACGCCTAACATCCATATAGGACTTTTAGAGACTCTGGGTAGCCTTAAGCCTATCCTGGATCACCATTACCTTTTCCATAGCTTGATAATCCATGTTCCGACCAAACATATCTGCCTTACCAATCTTGAACCACCCTATAGGAGATCTACACCTTCTACCATACAATGCCTCAAAAAGAGCCATTCTAATACTAGAATCATAACTATTTGTTATAAGCAAACTCTGTAAGAGGTAGATTGTCAATCCAGCTACCACCATAGTCAATCACACATTTCTGAATCATATCCGCCAATATTAGAATAGTCCTCTCTACTTGCCCATGTATCTATGGATGAAGAGCAATACTCATACTAACCTTACTCCCTAACCCCTTCTAAAATGACTACCGAAAATGAGATCAAAACTGCATAGCACAGACAGAGATAACAGAAATAGGTACCCCATGCAATTTCACAATTTCATTAAGATACAACCTTATATAATCCTCCCACAAAAAGTTCATCCTCACTTGTAACTGGTGAGCAGACTTTTTCATCCTATCCACGATAACCCAAATAAAATCAAATTGGTTATGAAATCAACAAATATGGATAAAAAAATTATGTTGATCACTTCCCATTTCTATTCTGACAATTTAATCTCTTGATACAACCATTCGGGACGCATGTACTCAACGTTTCCTTGTTGGTACACCATAGACTTAGCAAAAAATTTAGCTATATCCTTCATCATACCATTCCACCAATACATATCCTTGAGTTCATGGTACATTTTTATTAAATCGGGATGAACAACATAGTGTGATTCATGCCCCTCAGCTACTATCCTTTCACGCAAACAATTAACATTGGGGACACATTGTAACAACCGAATTTGCTGAACCAGAATAATACATAGTTCTCACAACCCCAAATGACCACAAGCCAACCCATGACTGATATATGTACCTATATACTACATAAGATAACATAATAATGCAGAAACATGCACTGAAAGGCCATAAGGTTTGATCATGAACATAACTGAATAACGTAAAATATGTGTGGGGTAATAGAATACCCAAAACAAAAATGAAGTCTAAAACATGATAGTCTGTATCTAGTCTACATCTAGTTTGAAAGCCTCCACTATCTGAAGAATCTGAATAAGGAATTGATGGGACATGTCCCTAACTAACTCCAACTAATAATCTAATCAATCAGATACTAGAAAATCATTATGTCCTCGAAGGATGAGGACTCACTTTTACTCTGACTACTGAAACTAGAATCTACTGTTGATCTGGAACTCGTGTCTCTAAACCTATGGTGTAACATAAAAAGAAAGCACCATACCACAAATGTGTCAGTACATATGTACTGAGTATACATGTGAGCTAGGCTATATGCAATGGTTCACATGCATGAATAATGCTAAGTGACTGTCTAACATGAACGTGAGAATATATGCATAATTACGTAATTGTAACTTATAATGTGATTTTGTGATTTCTAAGCCTATATACTAATAACGTGATATGTTAGTAACATATATGACTGATAACATGAAGGGCTATATCTGAATAATTCTGATAACATGGGTGACTATATCTGACGGTCCTGAATTTGATGGAACTATCTGAGTTCCATACTGTATCTGAGTTGACTGTATCTGATGGTCTTAAAATCTAAAGAACTATCTGAGTGTTATTACTGAGACTGATTGACTGTATCTGATAGTCCTGATTTTGTAAAATGAAACTATGGGAAGTAGTATCTAACCGACATTCCCCAAATGTGCTATAATAGCTGAGCTGGGGTCCAATCTATGCCCTGATTGGAAAGGTGTCAATACAGCACCACTGGTAAGGACAATATGTGAGTAACCCTCATAAAATAGGTAGCTCTAGTGAGAATGGTGGGAACCCTCACATAACTGGTTAAGCCACCTTATCTACCCTCATATAGCAGGGTACGATGTCTCAACCTATACTGGCTATATAGTTTTGGAACGCAAGGATTGCTTCTAGGAATTGCACCCTACCCATCCTTGGGTTCACTCTGTGCTAATACCTACTCCCATCTGAATAGATGTTAAACATGATTTACTGAACTGAACTGAGCATGGACTGAGTTATTGAATTTTCGTGGATGATGAAATACTACTGATATCTGAGAACTAATTGAGTCATGAGATCATTGAGATTTTTCCTGAGTCATGAGACTATCTAAAATCTAAGAGTTCATAGCTTAACGGAGAGTATCGTGAAAACATGACATGAATCTAGGCACACAGCTAATGTTTTGGGTACAAGTACCCCCAGGACTCGATAGCGGGAGACTGACATAACATGATTTACTTGAAGACTTAACTAACATCATAATACATACTATATTCATAAGAGCATTTCAACAAACATGTAATAGGCATGAACTTGTACATACATGGGGATTTAATGATATCATGCTAGTTAGACAATATTTCTTCATCTAGGCATTTAATCAAACATATGACAGGCATGGTACATGTAAACATCATTATTCAATTCTAATTTCATCATTCAAGGGTTTAAATCTTAGGGTTGCATGAATCTATGGCTATAATAATTAAACCCACATAGAAAGTATCAAGAATCATGGAGTGGAATCCAATTTCACATTTATCAAACATGAACATGAGCAGCGAAAACATGTTAACATATAGAAAATCCATAATTTGAGTTCAGAAAAGGGATTCTTGAACTTCATGGATGAAAAGAGTCCATCAATAAACAATATGTATACCTTAGTTAGTGATTTCGTAAAGATTGATGGTGAAACCTTCTTTACATTGGACCTTCTATGAAAACCCTAGCTTGTGTTCTTGAGAGTATTTGAGAAAAACATCAATATTTTGGATGAATAAGGGTTAAATCCTGTGTATGGAAGCTTATATAGGGAGGCAAATTGACCCTTTTAACCCTGGACACATAATTTAATTTTTAGAAAAATTTCCTGAATGGGGCCCTTGGCGCTACGCGGTGCTTTCACGTCGTGTCGCTGGAAATTGACAATTGGGAAATTGCATGGTGGCGCGATGCTGAACTATCTCGTTGACACCTTGTCCACGACCTGGAAGTTTGGCGCAATGTGCCAATATTGTAGAGCAACTCTTAAATTTAACAATTGCCATTTGAGCTATCTCTGCGACGCGCTGAAAGCCCAGGTCAAATACTGTCTCACTAAAAAGGACCTAACTCTTCGCCTGGGTGTTGGATTTGGTCGAATTATATATCGATGGAAATCTTATTTAATTTCCCACGTGTATAAGAATGAATTCAATTTCGCTCATGCACCTTCAACTACATAGAAGATTAAGTAAGCACCTTACTATGCTGCATCAAATTACACCCAAGCCTCACCCGAGATTTATAATAGTAAACCACAAACCCCTCATTGCCTTTAGGAAAAGTCAAAACCTAAGCTAAACATAAATTATTCTTCAACTTCTCAAGACTTCTCTCACAATTATTAGACCACAAAAATTTCACTTTCTTCTGACTCAACCGAGTTAAAATGGCAGCTATAGAAGAAATGCTCTTCGCAAACCTCTTGTAATACCCAGCTAAATCCTACAAGTTACGAATATCAATTGGAGTCGTGGGTCTAGGCCACTTCTTAACCATTGAAACCTTTTGTGGATCCATCATGATCCCCTCACAAGAAATAATATGACCCAGAAAAGTGACAACATTCAACGAAAACTCATATTTGAAGAACTTGGCATACAACTACTGCTCATTCAAGGTCTGCTACACCCGTATCCAAAGGTGATTAGCATGATCCACCTCACTTTTAGAATACACAAGGATGTCATCTATCAATACAATGACAAATAGGTCCTGAAATTGGCAAAAAACACTATTTATCAAATCCATAAACACCGCCTGAGCTTTGGTCAACACAAATGATATTACAAAGAACTCAAAGTGCTCGTATCGAGTATGGAAAGCTATCTTAGGGATATCCACCTCCCTAATCTTAATAAGATGATACCCATATCTAAGATCAATCTTGGAGAAGTATTTGGCACCTTGCAATTGATCAAACAAGCCATTTATCCTTGGAAGAGGATACTTGTTCTTAACCATCACCTTATTTAACTGTTGTAGTCAATTTATATCCAAAGGGAACCATCCGTCTTACACCTGAATAACACTAATACACCCCACGGGGACACACTAGGATGAATGAAACCCTTACCCAAAAGATCCTTAAGTTTATTTTGAGCTCCTTCAGCTCAGTTGGAGCTATCCTATAAATGGGAATAGATATTAGACGAGTGTCCAAAACCAAGTCAATACCAAACACAATCTTTCATAAGATGGAGCACCAGAAAGGTCATTAGGAAATTCACTCCCACCAGAACCAAATGCAAAGAAGGACCTTTCGAGTTTGAATCTTTAACCCGTACTAAATTATACAGACACCCTTTAGAGATTAACCATCGAACTCTAAGATATTATATAAATTTCCCCTTAGGAAATCGGGAACCACCCTCCCATTCAATGACAAAGTCACCAGGGTACCTAAAGAAAACCATATAGGTCCGAAAAGCTAAGGATATATAGCACCAATGTAACCAATCCATACCCATTATAATATCAAAATCCATAATAACTAGTTCACACAAATCCACTAAGGTTTCCTTATTACCAAAAGATACTAAACATACCCTATAGACTCTTTTAGCAATCACAGAGACACTTTCCGAGGTAGCAACAAAAAAAGAATCCCAAATATCCTTGGGATCAAAACAAAAATACAACCACATATGGGGTCATAAAAGAAAAAATAGATCCTGGATCAAGCAAGCAATACGTGTCATAAGAAAAGAGTTGCAACATACCAGTCACGACATCAGGCGATGCCTTATATTCTTGTAGGGTAGCAAAAGCATATAACCACTCCCGAAATGTACCAGTACTTGATGAAAAACAAACACAAAAGAATTACGCTTTGTTTAAAAACAGATAATGAATCAACCAGAACCTTATTCGTTCCCGAAGAAATTTTACCAACCAGACAGTTTCTGAGCATATGGCCTAGCTGACCATATTTAAAACAATTATCCATCCCTTCATCACAAAAACCTTGATGTAACCTACCACAAAACCTATAAAGAGGATACAATAAATCCAACTATGCCCCACTAGCCTGATATTAGGCACCTTATTCCCTGAAGTTGTCTCTACCATGCTGACGCCTATCACCCAACAACTTTGGATAGGGAGCACTACATGTGGAGAAAGAACCAAAACTCCCCCACTTCATCTTCGACCACTTTTCACCATCTCTACTACTTTGTTATTGGCCACTACCTTGATCAGAGAACCTAAACTTCTTACCCTATCGTTCCCCTATCTCATCCTTATTTTTCTTTTCCTTCTCCACTTGTTGCATATAAATAATCAAACTAGAGATATCCATGTTCTTGATTAGCAATGCAGTCTTTCTTTTGAGGACCAACTCCCGAGATAGTCCTGAGGAAAACATTCTCATTCTGGCCCTCATATTAGCCACTAATTTCAGAGCATACCTAGACAACTACTGGAATTTCAAGGCATAATCCTTGACCGACATCTTCCCCTATTTCAGATTAACAAACTCCTCTGCTTTTGCTTTCCTTAACTATTGAGGAAACAAAAAGTCTAGAAATTCATTAGAGAATGTATCCCATAAAGATGACTCCTCAACATCACCCCTTGCTCTATCTCACTCCTCGTACCATTCGTATAACATATACTTGAGTAATAAACTGCAAACTCCACCCTTTCCATCTTAGTGGAATGCATGATCCTAAATATCTTTTCATCTCATCCAGAAAACCCTAAGGATGCTCCTCCTCCTTAACACCAGTAAAGGTTGGAGGACTCATCCTCATGTACTGACCAACCCTTTTGGCCTCAGAAGATGGAATACCAGATGCATCCCGCTCAGTCTGCAAACCCACCAACTGAGCAATCATATGAATTGATAGATAAAACACTGCATTCATCACGTCGGTCTAAGAAGGACTAGAATAAACTAGGGGAACTCTAGAATAATCAGGGATTGGACCCCTAGACCGAGTATGGATCTCCTGAGTGCGGTGTGCTACATACCCTTAAAAGAGACTCTACTCAACATGACTTTATGGACCCCTAATTAACCATGAACCTAAATCTCTAATACCAACTTGACATGAACCTGACCAGGGCCTTGTCGTAATGGGCATCTCAACTCTAACCGGGGCTGGAGACTGCCCCCATTATCAAACCAAACCATCCAACATGTACCTTGAGTCAGATAAATTCTCAACATATAACAAGATAGCATATTTGTACCAATCCGGACTCTGGAATAGGTCCACATCCATGACCAACCAAAGAAAGTCCAACCATCTATTACCAACCAGTAACCATAACTAAAACAAAAATAATAATCAAGTTCCTTTCTATAACATAACATAAGAGGATGGAACAATTATGATTTTAGTTAAACGGTATTAGCCCCAATACCAATTCTAATACTAAATATGGAATAACTACCGATATCTCCCATTCCAACCCATAGTAGTCCCACAAAGCCTCTACTTGAAAGAAATAAAATATCCAATTGGGACATGCCCCCAACCATAGCCAAAACCAATGTACATAAAATAACTAAAGTATGAGAAGATGTCCAGGATATGAAATGGAGTCTTTTGAAGTATGGAAGTTCCCCACTTTTATCTAATAGCTGATCAAAAATCTGATTACTAAGTAGGAGAAGTAGAATGGTCAGTTCCTTTATCACATGGGGATACCGCCGATTCTAGAAAGAACTCCAGATAAGTATATGATAATGCCAATCTTTAAAACCTAACAAACAACCATAAGCACACATATCCATAGATATATACTTATATACTTATATAAACTATCTCGGGAAAAGGAAGTGAGTTTGGCATGCATTTAAAAAATTAACATTTGTATGTATAGCTTATTCATCCTAAAACCACCCATGGGCTATGTAGGTCTATTATAACCCCCTAAATGGGCCCCAATACATATAGTGGCATGAACCGAAGATACCACAAGAGTAGAGGATTCCCAATTACGATCTCCATCATACATATATACAATTATGACCTAGGGGATTCCCATGTACCCCATATGTTCATCATGACTAATCCTCATTTTGACAAACAAGAGTTTCTAGTGTCCATCCGTTAGACTCACACCTTCATGGTTAGCTATCACACCCCACAATTATTTCCCAATTAAAACTATTTCCATATAACCAGGAACACCATTACGCTTATTATTAACCAAGGCTATAAGTATTGGTATTGTAAAACCATCTATAGATTACAAGCAATGTCCTTATCTTACCTTTTAGAGAAGAAAGGATTCCTATGTACCCATAGTTACATTATTTAGTTACTTGAGGGATTTTTATGTACCCAACAATTATGTTGATTAATTTGTTTTCTTAGGGGATTCCCTTGTACCCTACAAAGATGTTCAATAAACCATAGCCATGACAACCAAGACTTTACCAATTAACCAATCCAAACCATTTAAACAATTTAGAGTTCTATTACCAAGTTATACCATGGAATAGTTCCATTAAAAGTCCAACAATATAGTAAAAGCATTCTTGTAGGCATGTTATCAAACATGTTGAGGGTATAATAGTTCCAAAGCAAAAACAAGTACCAATTAGCCATTCCCAAGCGACCAAGTATTCAAATAATCTTTATGAAATGAAAACCATAAGTAAAAGACAAGAAAAACCATTACCAACAACTACAACCAAAACCCCCAACATATATTTGAAAACAAAAAACCATACAGTAATTAAATCATGAAAATCATTCATAAATCATGCCTTTAGTTGGAACTAACAATGAGAGAGGAGTAACTTGCTTTTGATTACAAAAAAGACAATGAGAAGCCACCCTTACAGGTCCCAATTCGATCCTATTGGTAAAACCCTAGCCTTCCTTGACCCAAGACCCTTTGAGAGAATTTGAGGGAGTTTTTAAGTGTTTAAGTGATTGGAAATAGGTTAATTAAAGCCACAAAAGGTGTTTTAAGTCATGGGGACCTAAGCATTTATAAGAGGAAATGAACAGATTACCCCCAACTTAAACTATATAAAATTCCCAAATGTGAGTATGACTCCACCATACCATTCGTACCCTAGATTATGAGGGTTACCCTTACTCGTACCTTAGGCCTCACCTTAGACCCCCACACTGGTCAACATACGATTATGCAATTGAAATAATCCCCAAGGGTACGACTAGTACCCCTAACACATATCCATAATAGAACCAAGAGGGGTTGAAACTGTCTAACATACGAGTTGGACAATATGACTCGTACCTTATCTCACACCCTATAGTGAGCCGCACTCATACTCATATCCAAGTTACTTTACTATGTTTTAGATTAATTGAAGGAAAATTCATGGTCCATTACCCACTATACGACTCGTACCTACCAAAATCATACCCATTCCAGAAGCCTAACCATCCAACACTACCCAATACTATCTAATATTTAACTCGACCATACTACCTGTACCCTACCATATGACTAGTACCCCAACTCATATAATGTCCAGAAGTTAAAAACTAAGAAAAATTTCTAAGGACCAAAACTAGGATGTTTTACTAAGGGGCATAAAAACGAATAGGATATGAATGATAAAATTATCACCTCAAGTTAGAATTAAACAAGAAGGGATAAGGGGAGGGTATTTGGTCATCATATCTACTTGTGCTTCCCAAATATCTTCCACACCTAGATAATTTTGGCAAAAAACCTTCACTGAATGGACTTACTTATTTTTGAACTTCTGAACATGAAAGTAAAGAATCTCAATTAGGACCTCTTCATAATAAAGACCAAATTGCATACCCACACTCTCTAAAGGTAAAAGCAAATTTCAATCACCAATCCACTTATTATATAGAGAAATATGAAATACTGTATGCATTGATACTAAGTTTGCAGACAAATCTAACTCATAGGCCAACTTTGATAATGCACCTCAGAAAAGAACAAGAACCAACCCAATAGGAACTAAGTTTTCCTTTCTTGCCAAACCTCATCACCCTTTTCATAGATAAAACTTTCAAAGAAATTTTCATAGGTAAAACTTTCAAAGAAACACAATCATCATATATGTATTCAAGTTCTCTTGTCCTTATATCTACATAGGATTTCTAAGGAATTTAAGCTATTTTTAATCTTCCTCTAATAAAATAAACTTTCTCCATAACCCCATGAATTAAATCAAGACCTATTAAGGTATCTTCACTAACCTCAAACTAACTAATTAAAGAACTACACCTGCTACCATAAAATACTTCAAATAGAGACATCTAAATTCAAGAGTGAATGTTATTATTGTAAGCATACTCCATGAGAGGGAAGTAATCATCCCAACTACCTTTAAAGTTGATCATTCAAGCTCTCACCAATACTCTATGGTTTGAATGGTACGCCTTGTATGACCATTTGTATAAAGGTGGAAAACTATGTTAAGGTGAACCTTCGTATCAAGACCCTGCAGAAAAGATCTCTAAAATTGCAAAGTAAAATGATTATTTTATCTTAAATTATAGTCATATGGATTTCACGTAACTTAACAAACTCTTGAATATGTAGTATAACATAACTTTCAGTTGAATCTGTAGTGTTAACTGGAAAGAAATATGCAAACTTAGTCATCTAATCCATTATAACCTATAACAAATTATGCTGCTTGTGCATACGAGGTAACGTTTTGATGAAGTTCGTATTGATCTTTTCCTAATTCTAAGTAGAAATATTGATAGTCTGATTCTTACCACATAGTATCTGGTCCCCAATCTTAACTTGCTGGCAATTCAAACACTTAGTCACAAATTGTTTAATATTCTACATTATGTCATTCCATTGATAGATTTCCCATAGGTCACAATACATCTTGGTGACACCTAGATGAATAGAATATCAAGACATACGACAATAAATATATGAAAATCCTTCAAAAAACTATCTATAATAGCCAACTAACCCTAATAAACTCCTAATTTCTAATAGAGAGACGATTCAAGCTTGTTCCTAATAATGTTAGTCTTTTAAGAATCAACCTAAATAACCTTACTGGACATGATATGACCAATGTATGCTACTTATTTAAACTAAAATTCAAAATTGCTAAACTAGGGGAATAACTAGTTATCTTTAAGAGTCTGTAAGAAAATCCTCGAATATTTTACATGCTCATCCTTATTTTGAGATTTATAGGATGTCATCTATTGAGACAAAAATGAATATGCCCACATACTATTTGAACACTTATTCATCTGGTCCCTAAAAGTTGTAGGCATATTCATTAGTACAAAAGATATATAAACATATTCGTAGTAACCATATCCAGTTCTGAAGGCTATTTTTGGAATGTTACATTCAATGACTACAAGCCAACGATAGCTAGATATAAGGTCTATCATTGAAAATCAATATGCATCCTAAGGTTAGTAAAAAATTAATCAATCCTAATAATAGATTACTTATTCTTGATTGTGACTTATTTCAACTGCTGGTAATTAATGCATCTTTTAGGGGAACCATCTTATTTATGCACAATGAGAACTAGAGCACCCTACAGAGAGACAATAGGTTTGATGAAACCATTTTCTAAGAGGTCTTTTAATTCCTTAAGATCGACTGGAGCTATATAGTAAGAAAGAAACAAAATAAGTTAGGTATCTAGAAGAAGGTCTATTCCAAAGTCTATCTTCTACTCATGAGGGACTATACGTAGATATTCAAGAAAGACTTTTGAAAAATCATTTATAATTTGAATTAATTAAAGGTTGGGGTTTTGGAATTAGAATCCCTAACCTCAAGTAAATGATAAATGCAATACTTGCAGATTATTTTCCTAGTCATAAGGTAAGAGAAAAATCAACTTATAGGTTTTAAAGTACTACCCTTCCATTCTAAGATTGTTTCATTAGGACAATAAAACTTAACAACCCTAGTTTGATAGTTGACCAAAACATAACATCAGCATAACTAATCCAGGTCAATAATGACATCAAAATTAGTCATATCTAACTCTTCCAGATCAACTATGGTTATTTTAGAAAAACTAAGATAGGGATATTTCTTTATACCCATTTATGTATAACTAAGTCACAAATAGGAATAAAAACTGAGGTGGGTTCTAAATGAGTTTCAGTATTAACAACAAAATCTACTACAATGTAATAGGTCAAAAAGAAAAGTTTGGCTTCTAGATTAAGAAATACGTAAACATTGATATGAATATTCATAACGTACCAATGACCTCATCAAGGGAACTCTCGTGTTTCTGCTGAGAATGTAAGGCATAAAATATATTATGGTAATGCTTGCCACTAAGTCGGATAAAGTTCCCTACTATTTAGTCTGTCTACCGGAAGTGGATGATAAATAGGTGGACTAAGATTGCTAGCGAGCATCTATAATCCTCTATGCAAATACTGGACAATCCCTAAAACTATGGACGATATTACCACATCCAAAGAAACTACCACTGCTAGCTAAAAACTCTTCTTGGTGGTTCCTACCATACTTTTTTCTAACCAAAAAGGTACAATCACTAGTGACACTACCTTGAGATATAGACCATGGTGCTTTAACCCGCTGCTCCTCTCTTTACATAAATGCTGGGGTACTAGTAAAATATAGGGTTGGAGCTGATGAAATCTTCTAGCATAAAGAGAAATTTCCACCTACCAACCTCTACTAAGAATAGTCAAAATAACTTATTCTAGCCCTCTTAGTCTCCATCTCCTTCTTTTTTAATTTATATTCCTCAATCTACAAGGCATGAATCTTATGTCTACAGACATCAATATCCCTAACAAGCATTTTTGACAATTAAACCAAAAATACTAGAAGTAAACTTACTTATTCAAGTCATTGGCAAATTTACTATTTCTAGAAAGTTGGGTAAACTTTAGAAAATATTCCTTCACGGACCTATTGCCCTACTTCTGGTTGATGAAATCATTAACCATAGACTTTTTTAACTCATGGGAAAAGAATCTATAAAGAAAAAGTTCAAAATCTTCCTAATCAACTGGGACAACAACCACATATCGACTATCTTTCCGCTATTTAAACCATAGTTGAGTCACGTTGTTCAATTATACGAAAAAAAGTCTACACTCTCAACTATTGTAATATCTATGATCCTAGTGATCTTTTAAACCTCATCTATGAAATATTTTGGATCCTCATCCATATCTGAACCATAAAATTTTGAATAGTTCATACAAGAGAAATATGAGACTCTCACAACAGTTGTATTCTCTGGTGGAAAAGATTGCTAATTGAATTAGATAGTCATGAACTGATCAAACACTTGAAAAGTGGTCTTGAATTAACCATAGGAGACTTGTTCATCTAAGGTATCTATCGAAGTAGGTGACACTTTGAAATACCACAAACTTCTTTAAGTGAAATTTAGTCTCCAGAAGAGTTAGTGAGGACTTCCTAAATGATTAATGCTTAAATCATATATAATTTCCCCAATTTCAACATTTTAACATATGGAAAATTGAATTAGATTTCCAATGATTCTAATTTTGTCCAAATTCTGTATCGGAGTAAATAGTTATGGATATTTTACAGAGAACTGTTGGAACTTTCTAAAAGCGATGGTCAGACCGATGGACCGTCGAGCTAGCGATGGACCATCACCCAAGTCGTCATGAATAAGGTAGTGAACTTGACTTTTGGTGAAGTGCATCGGACAGGACCAATGGACCATTGAGCGAGTGATGGACCATCACCTAAATCATCGCAGATGAGGCAGAAAGTTTAGGTCCTGGCCAAGTGCGATGGTCAGTACCGATAGACCATCGAGCCAGCAATAAATCGTTGACCAAATTGTTGACACTTTCTATTATAGATTTTAATCCATTTTTAAAAGTGAATTTGGCTCTTTTTCAACCCATTTTAACCCCTAATTATATCAGACTAGAGCTCATAACTTCTTTATTCATCTGTAACACCAAATTAAGGTTTCTCTCAAAGATCAATCCCCAGGAACAAGAAACCCTAGGCGATTAATTCCAAGCAAAGAATTCATTCTTTCTACCACGAATCTAAAGAAATCATCCACCCAGATATGGCAAGTGTTGAGTCACGGGTTCCTTTCACCCATGAAGCTCAAGAAATCCAATTTGAAATATAAGCTTTGGATTCTATAGTATGAATTAAATTTTATCCATGTTTATGTTGTTGTTTGATTTCCAAGTTGAAGTCTTTAATTACTATCATGAAAATATGTTAGCATATGGTTCAAATTCTTTCACTGGAAGTGTAAAGTATTGCCATTAAGTATTATTTCAATATTAATGCCTAAGCCCAAAGATATGCATGCAAGGTGTTTGATAAAATGCCTAAGAGAATAGGAATTATTCCTTATGACTCATTCGTTACAAAAATTAATGAATCCATTTTTCTCCCTTATGTTTGAATGACTCCCAAGTCATTTTATACTTTGTAATGGACTGATGTAAGGCTCACGAGATTAGGATTATTAAATTATGATATCTTTACATGCATTCCTATTCATGTATAAGATTATATCATGTGAATACTTTGTGAAAATCCTTAATGATTGTACTATGAATTGGTAACTATGGTCATGTATCAAGAAGTGTCATATCTTGTCAGTTTTATACTTTCGAGTCATGGGGTACGTGTACCCAATAATATCTCTGTGTTCCTGAAGCCAGTGTCATGTTTTCTAAATACTCTCAGTCAATCCATGATTCATAAAACACAGTTAGTCATGTGACTCAAGAAAACTCTATAAACTCAGAAATCTCAAAAATTTAGTAATCTCAGTTTTGTTCCGTCAGTCAATGAAACATAATGAACACAGTCCAATTCTGTTCAATTAATCTTGTTTAGTATTTATTCAGATAGGAGTAGGATTCAATATCGAGTGAGCCCAAGTTTTGGAACTCACCTATTATTAGAGGGTTCAATTCTTAGAAACAATCCTTGCACTCTGTAACTACGTAGGCAGAGTAGCTTAAGACATTAAAACTGATAGTTGAGGGTAGATGAGGTGGATTACCCTTTTATATGAGGGTCCTACTGTTCATCTTAGATTACCTGTTAGATGAGGGATTACTCATAGCTGGTTCTTACCAGTGGTGCAGTATTGACAGCCTTCTAATTAGGGTTATAGATTAGATCACAACTCAATTATATTATCTCATTCGGGTCATGTCAGTTAGATAAGTACTTCCCATATTTATAGTCTCAATTTTAGTCTCAGTAATAGAACTAAGATAGTTCTACAAAATTCAGGATTGTTAGATACAGTCACCCAACTCAGTACGAAACTCAGCTAGTTCCACTAGAAATAAGACTGCCAGATAGAATTATTTAAATATTAATATATTAGTTAAACAAAAACTTATGTTATCTGTATTTAGATTTAGTTATGTCATGATCTTATTTACAGTTCATGTATTCATGCTTGTGTTCTCACGTTCATGTTATTCAGTCAGTTAGTATTGTTCAAGCATATAAACCCCTTCCATTCAGCCTAACTCACTTGCATACCAGCACATTCAATCGTATTGATGCATTTGCACTAAGGTGTTTTATACCATAGGTTCAAAAGCACGACCTCCAGAGCATCCTTAGTAGATCAGACTTTCAACAACCAGACTAGTAGTGAGTCCTCATCATTCGAGGATAGCATGATTATTTTATTACTTTATTATTTTAGTAGTCTAGAGTTATTTGGGGATATGTCCCATTAACTCCACAATTTTTAGACTATTTAGAGGATTCCATACTATAGCATGTTCAGAAATTTATTTCAATTTAATTTTTGTGTTGATATATCATATTTCCATATGTTATGTTTTATAAGATATTTGAACCTTATGTCCTTTCAACCTTTTTTTGCATTTATACTAAATATTATGAAGTGCCCAGTTACAGATTTCATACATAGGTTATGTTGTGGTCCTTTAGGGCCATGAGCATCGTGTAGCATTTCGGGTACCAGATTTGGGGCGTTACAAACTTAGTATCAGAGACAAAGGTTCAATAGTGTCCTAGGAAGTATGAAAGTCACATCTTGTTGAGTCTTGTGCATGGGTGTGTTGCATGGAACATTTATGAATAGGATGCTATAAGATATTTTATGAATAGTTTATTTTCTTTCAATATTCATGTCATGCCAGTCAGCATGAGCTCATCTTTGACCCTTGGAATAATCATTTTCTTTCTTTTATCTACAAAACATGCCTCCTAAGAGAAGAAATGGAAATTAGTCAGCCCCTCATCCCGTCCAACAAGATCCCTTGGATGATCATATTTTTCATGCAGTGTTCATAGCTACATTCACTAATCTTGCTAATTCTGTTGCAACCCAGAATGAATGACCAGCTGTTATTTCTGCTAACCCGGCGGCCAATTCAATTGCAACCAGGATTCGGGACTTCACTTGAATGAATCCTCTATCCTTTTTTGGGTGTAAGTCAGACGAGGACCGTCAGGAATTACTTTATCAAGTTTAGAAGGTTAAATATATCATGGGAGTTACTGCTAATGAGAGTGCTGAGCTAGCAGCATACCAATTATAGTATGTGGCTCACACATAGTTTAGTGGAAAGTAGAGAGCGCTGGTGACATAGGACCTATAGAGTGGGAAGAGTTTGCCATTGATTTTCTTTATAGATTCTTTCGGCTAGATTTGAGAAAAGCTAAGGTGTTAGAGTTTATCAACCTCAGTTCAAGGCAATATGACAGTGAAAGAGCATTCTCTTAAGTTTACTCATTTAGTTAAATATGTTCCTTATGTAGTGGCAGAATACAGGGCTAAGATGAGTAATTTTGTTTTTGGGGTGAATGATAGTATGGTTAATGAGTGCAGATCTGCAATGTTGATTAGTGAGATGGACATAGCCAGGCGTATGATCCAGCCTCAACTTATAGAAGAGCAAAAGATTAAGATAAGAGAGAAAAAGAATAAGGGAGCAAGGACATATAGTTTCAACTTTGCTCGGCCTAAGTCAAAGGGTGGAAGGCTTTCTCAATTCCACCTAAATTCATCCGTTCCAGCTCCTTCCTTAGCCAGTGCTCCAGTGTTGAAATTCAAAGATGGCAACAGAGATAGGGCTCTAGGCTCTAAGTCTCAGGGCAGTGTTACCAGTGCCCAAACCTATCCGCTTTGTCAGACATGTGGAAAGAACCATCAGGGTACTTGGAGAGCAGGCAGTGATATTTTCTTAGGATGTGCCAAGCTAGGAAACAGAGTCATAGATTATCCCCAGCCAAGTCCTCAAGGTCAATGTAATCTCCCTCCAGCTCTGTCCAATGGCCAGAATCAGTAGGGAGCCTCTTCCAATGCTACTAGAGGGCAACACCCAAATAGACTCTAAGCTTTTCAGTCCCAACAAGATCAGGAAAATTCTTCTAATGTGGTTACGGGTACGTTATAGATCTTTCATGTACATGTTTATGCCTTGCTAGATCTAGGAGCTTCTTTGTCTTTTGTTACTCCCTATATAGAAAATTATTTTGGAGTTGATAACGCTCAAATTACACTCTTGAATAGGTGTAAGAGATCATTGTCAATATAAAACCCAACTAGGTTAGTCAAATCCCATAAGGAACAATGTGAGTGGCGATTAAACTAGTTTGAAACTAAAGCTACAAGTTAAATTCAAAAAAATGATATAAAAAGATAAAATGGGGGTTTTGGAGATTAGCAAATAATTTTGGTCACTTTAGTTTTAGTGTTTTCCAATCAAGAGTTTACGAAATAACAAAAACTATGTTCACTAGGGCTTATGGTACATGAAAGATTCTAAAGGTAACTCAAGATTCTCATGGTGGTTAGGATGACAAGCTATCTTTATCGATGATATACTTGAATGTCTCTCGACCTATTCAAGCGTCTAAATTCCTAATCCTCTTGGACTTAGGGAATCGCTACTCACTATCAAGATTTTGTCTCAGGTTAATCAACCTTATTACAACGTT
Source organism: Capsicum baccatum var. pendulum (assembly GCA_030864225.1). Taxonomy (NCBI): domain Eukaryota; kingdom Viridiplantae; phylum Streptophyta; class Magnoliopsida; order Solanales; family Solanaceae; genus Capsicum; species Capsicum baccatum. Next base: position 170,192,183 of record CM061560.1, read on the forward strand.
GATTATTAAACGAAGTCTTTCTGAGTCCCTGTTGATAATTCACTTCCAACTGTTTATGCTTTCTTTCTCAAGAAAATCAAAGTAGGTACCCCTACTGCTTGCAACCAGTAAACTTTAAATACAATCTTAGAATTACCAAGAAATCCTAACACCTCTTAAATCTTGAGCATTTAACACCTTATCATAACCTAACCCTAGATCCCATAATCCAGATTAAAGGTGTTTATCCACTCATGATGCAAGAAACAGGTATACAAATTTAATTCATAACTGGAAGGATTAACTTACAATGATGAAGAAAATCAAATGTATACTTTGAATTGAATCACAAGACAACTCCAAAGTATTGGTTTTTGAAAGAGAAAGAGCAAAATATCATATATTTATGTTGTAGGATATATCCAATCCTTAATGATTGAATAATTAAAAAAAATGTGAAACAAGGCTTTAAATAGTTAACCCTAAATAAGGAAATAAAATTAATGTTCAGATTTTCATCAAAATAGATGACGGCGCTCATGATAGCCTATCAAGAGTTTGATGGCCTATCACGGACGTCGTCAACTTCTCTGCAAGTTTAGCTTCTACTGCCTAAGGCTGATGATGATGGTGATGCCTTATCATCATATTGACGCCGTGTCACAAATGTCGTCATAAAACTTCCTGCAACTTACATATTCTGTTTAAGGTTGACGGCATCCTTGACATCCCATCACCAAGATGATGATGTGTCATGGATGTCGTAAGCCATACTTTGTTCTTTATTTACTTCCGATTTCATGATTTTTGTTTCCTTTATTTGTGGTTCCCCTTCTTCTCTACTTATACTGCAAAATCAAAGTAACCTAATAAAAAATGACTAAAGTTTCTCAAGACTTTGCAATTATTTAAAGTTAAAAGCTGTAAATGTGTTAGCATGGGCTCACACATCAACACCCTCAACTTAAACAATTGTTTTTCCTCAAGCAACCAGAACATAACCAAGAGTATACAAAGTACAAGTTTGCAACTACCTACTTATATTAGTTTAGAATACATGCACTATCTCTAAGGTCAGTCAAATTAAGAGCAACTATGTCTATTATTGAAAACTCCCATGCAACTCACGTGGATCAAGATATGGCTAGAATTTTAGCAATAACGACCCAGCACATACCTAAATTATAGTATCCGAATAAGGCAGTGATTAGCAACATACCTAGTGTTCCCTCACAACAAAGAAATCCCTTTTTCACTCATGTCAGATTTTACATACATAAACATAGGGATAAACATAAAACTCACTCTCAGAATGAAGTTCCAGAATTACGCATCAAATGTCATAGGCTTGCCCTTATAGGCAGTACCCAAGTCATCAGACAGGTCAGTTAGGATCACTATAGGGCTTTTCTTAATCTTATAACATAGGCTAGGGGCTGGTATGATATTTATGGATATTCCAGAGTAACTATGCCTCCTTGACACTACACTAAACTCTTGGGGTTTCAACTCCTAACCTTCTTTTCTTTCTCTCTTTTATTGATCACACATGCTCAAGATGGATGCGTTGTTTTCAATTATCATATTATCTTTTAATCATGTTTTACACAAATTTCTCATTTGTTATTCCTTTTTCACCACACCCAACTTTTTATTCTTTTCTTTTATTCTTTTTCTCTTTATAATTATTTTGTATTATGCACCCCTATAATAGCCACCCTCAACTTAGGCTATTTGCCTAAGTCAAGGTGCACAGTGTCCAAGGAGGACCAGGGCCAAAACAAGTTCATTGTGATGTAAATGGGAAGTTTAGAGATGTCGTAGAAAGAAATAGGCTAGTTAGACTCGAAACAGGGATCAAGAGATATAATGCACATAGGAAAGATCATTTTGGCTAAAGTGGGCTAAAATGAAAAAATGGCCTATGATCCTTTCCTAACTCCTATCCTATGACCATGGCAAGACTAACAAGGGAAGTTCTACATTCAACATACAAAGGGAACTGAGTAAGACCTTACACACACAAGGCACACAAGTATCTTGCATAACACTACTTATCCAGTTCATGCACTTATTTAACAAAGGTTATTCAGTTGCCAGACTAATTCCACAAAAAGATACACCATGGTCACAAATGGATGAAATTCACATAGCAATTTATCAAACCAATAGAGAGGTGCTCAAAAATCACAATAACAAGTTAACTGCCTTAATTATTTGTATTTATCCTAGTCAACTACAACATATCACAAAACAAGTCCAATACGCCTAAACATGTCGGCTCTACTAAAAACAAGACTCCAGAGAAAAGAGGCACGAAAAAAAAATCCCAGGAGGACATCAACACCCACAAGTAGCCCCAACACCCTCAACTTAAAATGATGCAATATCCCTAATGCGTCAAACCAAAATAATAGAGTTAAAAATATACCGGTAGCACCATGGGTGCAAAGATCTAATGTCAATCACATAATACAAATACAAACAAAAAACTACCTTGGGTTGCCTCCCAAAAAGCACCTAATTTAGTGTCGCCGCACGACAATATCTAGTCATACTTTCTCCCTCCACTTTGATGATTTAAATTGTCTGCCCATCTTTTAATCTTTACATCTTTTAGGTTCGTTGGGAAAATGTGAGGGCATGATAAGAAATGTTCTATCACGCCACTTCAAAGACTTGAACCGCTTGCCCAATTTTGCATTGAACTTTCATATGGCCTCATTGGAATGATGAGGATCTTAAAAATCCACTAAATGGATATCAAACTTTAAGCTTCTTGGCCTTCAAGGCTAGTGTTGTAGTATACCTTTTTGGAAAGATAAATTCCAAAATATAAGAATTTTCCTCCTCATTTTCAAAATTCATCATTTGATTGGGTGGTTTGACTTTCATCACATCCACCAATCATAATGTTGAGAAGTGGTTTGAATGAGTACTAACTCTCAATTCTGGAGTAGCGTCTCTATTAGTATCTTTATCGCAAAATGGACTAGAATGTTCACAAGGATTGTTCTTTATTTCTTTTTTCAGTTCTAGTACCATTTCCTCATCTTTGGCATCTTCGTTCATGAGTGGTTCGATTGGTTGGGAAATGTCCAATGGAAGATTAACATCAAGTTCATCATCAGTATAGGATTCTTTCTTCTCATCTTCACACTCTTCCATTATGTTAAATGATTCCACAGACAAGATATCATCTAAACATAATATAGAAGAATGCTTTGATTAATTAACCTCTATATCCATCTCCTCAAGAATGATCGGCTTCATGTCGTGACGCATATCTCATACGATATCATATTTTTATTTCTAGAGATCCAATATTTGTTGAAACATAGCTTCAATTCCAGTCTTACCAGTGCTTCGTTCTTCCTTTTATTGACCATAAGACCTATCAAACTCATAAGAAGAACTAGAATTTGGGTTAGCACAATAGGGGGAGAGGGCATTTGGATAATCACTCCAATGGCCATCTCGACCACTACATAAAGAACAATCATACTCCCGATAGGATATAAATGGTGCACACATCTCTCTCCAAAAAACATATCTACAATCTTACCAAAAGTGAGGTCCATCGCAATATGGACATGGATCATCAAGATAAGATTTCCAACCACCAATCTCATGTTCATTCCATGATGCCATAGTAATAAGTAAACTAAAATAAAAATCTACCTAAAACCAGAAATAAAAGAAAACTAAAAATAAATATTTACAAGTTTGAATTCAACCTAGTAGGATAATTCCAAACCAACTCTATATGCCAAATTATTCCCCGACAACAACGCTATTTTTGATAACGCTCAAATTACACTCTTGAATGAGTGTAAGTGATCATTGTCAATGTAAAGAACAACTAGGTTAGGTTTGAATCCCACAGGGCTTACGGTAAATGACAGATGCTAAAGGTAACACAAGATTCTCACGGTGGTTACGATGACAAGCTATTTTTATCGATGATATGCTCGAATTTCTCTCGACCTATTCAAGCATCTAATTTTCTAATCCTCTTGGTCTTAGTGAATCGCTACTCACTATCCAAATTTTACCTCAGGTTAGTCAACCTTGTTATAATCCTGATTATTAAATGAATTCTTTCCGAGTCCTTATTGATAATTCACTTCCTATAGTTTATGATTTCTTTCTGAAACAAATAAAAGTAGGTACACCTATTATTTACAACCAGCAGACTTTAATTGTAATCTCAAAATTATGAAGAAATCCTAAAACCTCTTAAATCTTGAGCATTTAACGACTTATCATGACATAACCCTAGATCCCATAATGCAGATTAAAGGTGTTTAGCCACACATGATGCAAGAAAAAAGTATGCAAATAGAATTCATAACTGACAATATTAACTTACAATGATGAATAAAATCAAAAGTATACTATGAATTGAATCAAAAGACAAAGCTCCCAAATAATGGTTTTTGAGAGAGAGAGAGAAATATCATATATTGTATTTTGTAGGATATGTACAATTTTTAATGATTGAATAATAATAAAAAACTAAAACAAGGCTTTAAATAGTTAGCCCAAAATAAGGAAATAAAATTAACGTTAAGATTTTCTTCAAAATATTTGACAACACTCGTGACAGCCTATCAGGAGTTTGACGGCCTATCATGGACATCATCAGTTTCTATGCAAGTTTATCTTTTGCTTCCTATGGTTGATGATGACAGTGATGCCTTATCATCATTTTGACGGTGTTTCATGAATGTCAACACAAAACTTACTGCAACTTCCATCTTCTGTTTAAGGTTGATGGCATCCTTGACAACCTATCACCAGGTTGAAGATGTGTCATAGATGTCGTCAGGCATATTTGGTCTTTATTTGCTTATGATTGCATGCTTTTTGCTTCCTTTATTTGTGGTACCCCTTCTTCTCTACTTATACTGCAAAATCAAAGTAAACTAATCAAAAACGATTAAAGTTGCTCAAGACTTTGCAATTATTTAGAGTTAAAAGCTGTAAATGTGTTAGCATGGGCTCAAACATCAAGAGTCACTCCCAAAATTCTAGTAGAGCCCTTCTCAGTCTCTACCTAGTGGGTAAAACTATCATAGTCCGATGGGTATATAGGACTGGCCAATTATGGTATCTTAGAAAGTCACTTCAGTAGACTTAGTCGAATTAGAGATGAATGATTTTGAAGTCATTCTGTGCATGGGTTGGCTTCATTCCTATTATGACACAGTCAACTACAAAAATAGAGTTATCCAATTTCAGTTCCCGAATAAACCCGTTCTAGAGTGGAAGGGTAGTACTTTAGTTTATAGAGGTTAGCTTATTCCTTCCTTCAAGCACGGAAAGTGATATCTAAGGTATGTGTCTATAATTTTGTTTGAGTTAAGGACTCTAGTTCCAAAACTCTCAGTCTTGAATCAGTCCCAGTAGTGAATGAATATTCTGATGTCTTTCCCAAAGATCTTCCAGGAATTTCTCCCAAAAGGGAAATAGACTTCGATATTGATCTCCTTCCAGATACTCAACCTATATCTGTTCTATCATACAGATAGCACCTGCAGAACTCAGGGAGTTAAAAGATCAGTTAAAGGATCTCCTAGATAAGGGATTCGTCAGACCCAGTGCATCCCCATGGGGTGCTCCAGTCTCATTCATGCACAATAAAGACGGTTCTACTAGAATGTGTATAGACTGCTACCAGCTCAATAAAGTCATCGTCAAGAAAAAGTAGCCACTTTCCAGAATCGATGACTTGTTTGATCAACTTTTGGGTGCTAGTTGTTTTTCTATGATAGACTTTAGGTCAGGCTATCATTAGCTCAGGGTTAAAGAATATGATATTCTTAAAATATCTTTCCAGACTCGGTATGGTCACTTCAAATTCTTAGTCATGCCCTTTGGTCTTACCAATGCCCCAGAAGATTTCATGGACTTGATCACTGGGTGTTCAACCAGTACTTGGACATGTTCGTCATAGTTTTCACAGATTACATCGTTGTTTACTCCCGTAGGGAGTGTGATCATGCAAACCATCTTAGAATAGTATTGCAGACTCTCAAAAATCAATAGTTGTTTGCCAGGGAAAATTTTTGCTAAGGTCAGTAGCGTTCCTTAGTCATATCGTCTCTGATGATGGCATTAGAATTAATCCTCAAAAGATCGAAGAAGAGAGAAACTGGTCCAGACCCATCTCTCCATTTGATATCAGGATCTTCTTAAGGTTGGATGGCCTTTATCATTGGTTTGCTAACAAATTTTTATTATTGCATCCTCTATGTCCCGATTAACTCAAAAGAAGGTTTGGTTTCTGTGATCAGATTCATGCAAAAATCATATTCAGGAGTTAAAGACTTGACTTACCTCATCTCTAGTTTTGACTCTTCCAGATAGTTCAGATGGATTCGTAGTGCACTGTGATGCATCTATAGTGGGTTTGGGTTATTCCCTCATGTAGTATGGTAAGGTTATAGCCTACACCTCCAGACAACTTAATCCCTTTGAGAAGAATTATCCGACTCATGACCTTGAGTTAGCAGCCGTAGTTTTTTCCTTGAAGATTTGGCGGCATTACTTATACGGTGTTTATGTAGATGTGTTCATAGATCATAAGAGCCTTTGGTATGTCTTTTCTCAGAAAGATCTTAACCTCCATTAGAGAAGGTGGTTAGAGCTCTTGAAAGATTATGACATGAGTGTCCTTTATCATCCAGGCAATGCCAATGTATTGGGCGACGCACTCAGTAGACTATCTATTAAAAGTTTTGCTCATGTTGAGGAAAGTAAAAAAGAAGTTAGCTCAGGAAGTCCATCAGCTTTCATAACTAGGTGTCCACTTAGTCGATTCAGCAGAAGGTAGTATATGGGCTCAGAATAGTTCAGAATCATCTCTAGTATCTAAGGTAAAAGAAAAGAAAGATAGAGATCCCAGTCTTGTTAAGTTGGAAGAGTTGTTCAGAGATTAGAAAGTAGAGTTTTTCTCCCAAGGGAGAGATGGTGTTCTCCATTGTCAAGGTCGTCTATGTTTTCTAGGAGTAGATGACTTGAGGCAACAAATTCTTCTAGAAGCCTATGGTGCGTGCTACTTTATTCATCCAGGGTCCGCTAAGATGTACCGCAACTTGTGAGAGATCTATTTGTGGAGTGGGATGATGAGAGATATGGTAGAATTTGTGGATAAATGCTCTACATGCTAGCAGGTCCAGATAGAGCATCAGAAGCCTAGTGTGTCCATGCAGGAACTAAGTATTCCTACTTTGAAGTGGAAAAATGTGAACATGGACTTTGTGATTGGTTTGCCTTGTACTCATCATCAGTATGATGCAGTGTGGGTCATTTTAGATAGAATAAGTTAGCTCATTTCCTTCCAGTCCATACCTTTTATTCAGCTGAGGATTATGCTAAACTCTATATCAAGGATTTGGTCTAATTGCACGGTGTTCCATTGTCTATTATTTCAGATAGAGGTACCCAGCTCACCTCTTACTTTTGGAAAGCATTCTAACAGTGTCTTGGTACTTAAGTTCACCTCAGTACAACCTTTCATCCTCAGACAGATGGTCAAGCAGAAAGGACCATTTAGACCTTGGAATATATGCTAAGGGAGTAAGCAATTGATTTAAAGGGTAGTTAGGATGACCACTTTCTTTTAATTGAGTTTGCATACAACATCAGCTATCATTCTAGTATTCAGATGGCTCTATTTGAATCTCTCTATGGTAGGAGGTGCAGATCTCTAATCGATTGGTTTGAAGTGGGTGAGGCCACAGTAGTAGGGTCCGACTTGGTATTCGACATCTTAGAGAAAGTTTGGTTGATTAGAGAACGGGTCAAGATATCTTAGAGCCAATAGAAATCATACACATATATGCGCATAAAGTATCTTATGTTTGAGATTGATGATAATGTGTACTAGAGAATCTCTCCATGAAGGGAGTGAAGCAATTTGGCAAGATGGGAAGCTCAATCCCTGATATGTTGGTCCATTTATAATTTTAATCGTTCTGGCAATGTAGCTTAATTGCTCGAATTGCCTTCAGATTTAGCCTCAGTTCATCCAGTGTTCGATGTATCATTGATAAGGAAGTGCATAGGTGATCCAACAGTTGTATTCCTGGTAGAGGGCTTAGACATTCAAAAAAACCTTTCTTTCGAAGAGATCCCAATCAAAATTCTTGACTACCAGACTCACAGACTGAGGAACAAAGAAGTCTCTCTAGTCTAACTTCTTTAGGGGAATCAGTCCGTTGAGGGAGCTACTTGGGAAGAAAAAGTAGACATGCGGACCAACTATCCTCATCTCTTCTCTGCAAACTCATACTCAGGCCAAGGTAATAGCTTTCTTTTATCTTATTCAGTTTAATGTTCAAATTTAGTTATAAACTTGGTATCAAATACCCTTGCATATCCAGTCATATGCCATGTATCATGTCAGTCACGTATTTATGCATCAGATACGCATTCTCATCAGAAGAAATTCAGCTTCTCAGTAATTTCAGTCATGCATTCATGAAAACCATCCATCACATATCTATGCATCAGACATGCATATTCAGTATGAGATTTTAGTATATCAGAAGTTCCAGTCATATAGATATATTCAACTGTTCACGTCCCTTAAGTAAGATCATTCTATCTACTTTCCCAGTCTAGTCAGTCCTATTCGAGGATGAATGTTCCCAAGGGGGAGATATTGTAATACCTCGAACTTTCTTTAAGTCAAATCTAGTCTCCAGAAGTGTTAGTGATGACTTCCTAAAGGATTAATGTTTTAATCAGATAGAATTTCCATAATTTTGTCTTTTTAACATGTGGCAAATTGAATTAGCTTTCCAATGATACCAATTTAGTCCAAATTCATTATCGGAGTAAAAAGTTATGGACGTTTTATAGAGAATTGTCGAAATTGCCCAGAAGTGGAGGTCAGGCTGACGGACTGTCGAGCTAGCAATGGACCATCGCCCAAGCTATCGTGACTAAGGTAGTGAACACGACTTCTGGTCAAGTACGACAGCCAGGACCGACGGACCATCAAACTAGTGATGGACAATCGCCCAAACTATCACAGATGAGGAAGAAAGTTCAGGTTCTATCCAAGTGCGATGGTCAGGACCGACGGACCATCAATCCAGCGACGGACCATCGACCAAATCATCGCCACTTTTGATCAGCGATTTTAAGCCATTTTAAAAAGGGTATTTGGGTCTTTTTTGACCTATTTTGACCTCTAATTATACCAAACTAGAGCTCATAACTTCTTTATTCATCTATAACACCAAATTGGAGTTTCTCTCAAAGATCAATCCCTTAGAATAAAAAACCCTAGGTGTTTAATTTCAAGCCAATAATTCAAGCTTTCCTATACCAATCATCAAGAAATCATCCACCCAGGTATGTCAAGTGTTGATTCATGGGTTCCTTTAACCCATGAAGCTCATGAAAAACTATGTGAAATATAAACTTTGGATTCCATAATATGAATTAAATTATATCCATGTTGATATTGTCGTTTGATTTCCAAGTTGAAGTCTTTAATAACTATAATGAAAATATGTTAGTATGTGGTTGAAATTCTTACATTGGAAGTGTAAAATGGTTCGATGAAGTATTATTTCAATATTCATGCCTAAACCTAAAGATATGCAGGCACGGGGTCTGATAAAATGCCTAAAGGAATTGGAATTATTCCTTATGACTCTTTTCTGACCAAAATTGATGAATCCAAGGTTGGCCCTTATGTTTGATATAACTCCCACGTTATTTTTATACTTTGTAATGGATTTACGTAATGCTCATAAGATTAGGCTTATGAAATTATGATATCTTTACATGCATTCCTATTCATGCGTAAGCTTAAAGCATGTGAATACTTCATGAAAATCCTCAATGATTGTACTATGAATTGTAAACTATGGCCATGTGTTAAGAAGTATCATGTCTTGTTAGTTTTATGATATCAAGTCCTGGGGGTACTTGTACTTGATAATTTAGTTGTAAGCCTAGAGCCAATGTCATGTTTTCCAAATACTCTCAGTCAATCCATGATTCATAGAACTCAGTTAATCATGTGCTCAGGAAATCACCTATTATTAGAGGGTGTGATTGTTTGAAGCAGTCCTTTCTCTCCAGAGCTACATAGCCAGCGTAGGTTGAAACATCAAACCTGCTAGTTGAGGGTAGATGAGGTGGCTTAACCTATTATATGAGGTTCCCATCATTCTCCATAGAGTCCCTGTTAGATGAGGGATTACTTACAACTTATGCTTACCAGTGGCATAGTATTGACACTCTTCTAATTAGGGTTATAGATTGGACCCCAACTAATTATATTATCTTCTTTGGGGCATGTCGGTTAGATGAATACTTCCCACAGTTATTGTCTCAATCTTAGTCCCAGTAATAGAACTCAGAAAGTTTTATAGAATTCATGACTATCAATACAGTCATCTAGCTCAGGACAAAACTCATCTAGTTCCATTAGAAATAGGACTGGCAGATACTGTCATTCTGATAATAGTACATCAGTTATACAAAAACTTATATTATTATTATTCAGATTCAGTAATGTCATTATCTTAGTTACAGTTCATGCATTCGTGCATGTGTTCTCGAGTTTATGTTATTCAGTCAGTTAGTATTATTCATGCATATAAACCTATTCGATCATCCTACCTTACTTTCATACCATTATATTTAATTGCACTGACGTATTTGCGCTATGGTGTTTTATACAATAGGTTCAGAAGCATGAGTTATAGAGCATCCTTAGTAGATCAGACATTTAGAAGCCAGACTAGCAGTGAGTCCTCATCATTCGAGGATAGCATAATTATTTTATTACTTTATTATTTTAGTAGTTCAAGTTTTCCCAATTATCTAAATATGCTCCTTATGTAGTGGCAGACAGCAGGGTTAAGATGAGTATGTTTTTGGAGTGAATGATAGTATGGTCAATGAGTGCAGATTTGTAATGTTGATTAGTGAGATGGAAATAGCCTGGCCTATGATCTATGCTCAACAGATAGAAGAACAAAATATTAAGATGAGGGAGTAGAAGAATAAGAGAGCAAGGACAGGTAGTTTCAACATTGCTCGTCCTAAGTTAGAGAGTGGAAGTCGTTCTCAATTCCACCTAAAGTCTTCCGTTCTAGATCCTTCCTCAGCTAGTGCTCTAGTGTCAAAATTGAGAGACGGCAATAGAGATAGGGTTCAAGGCTCTAAGTCTCAGGGTCGTGTTAGCAGTGCCCGAACCTATCCTCTTTGTCAGACATGTGGCAAGCACCATCAGGTACATGTAGAGAAGGCAGTGATGTTTTCTTTGGATATGGAAAGCGAGGCCATAGAGTCAGAGATTGTCCCGATATAGGTCCTTAGGGTCAGCATAATCACTCTCCAGCTCATTCTGATTTCCAAAATCAACAAGGAGCCTCTTCCAGTGCCACCAGCGGGAAATGCCTAAATATACTCTAAGCTCTTCAGCCACAAAAATATTTGGAAAATTCTTCTAATTTGGTTACTGATACGTTAAAAATATTTCATGTACATGTTTATGCCTTGCTAGATCTAGGAGTTTCTTTATCTTTTGTTACTCTCTATATAGTAATTAATTTCAGAGACAATCCCTTAAATTCTAGCAGAGCCCTTCTCAGTCTTTACCTAGTGGGTAAAACTATTATAGCTCGATGGGTATACAGGAACTATCTAATTATGGTATCTCAAAAAGTCACTTCAGTAAACTTAGTCAAATTAGAGATGACAAATTTTTACATCATTCTCGGCATTGATTGGCCTCATTCCTGCTATGCCACAGTTGACTGTAGAAATAGAGTTATCCAATTTCAGTTCTAGAATGAACCTGTTCTAGAGTGGAAGGGTAGTACTTTAGTTTTCAGAGGTCAGCTTATTTCCTTCCTTCGGGCATGGAAAATGATATCTAAGGGATGTGTCTATAGTTTTTTTTTAAGTTAAGGACTCTAGTTCCAAAACTCCTAGTCTTGGATTAGTCCCAGTAATGAATGAATATTCAGATGTCTTTCCCGAAGATCTTCCAGGAATTTCTCTCGAAAAGGAAATAAACTTTGGCATTAATCTCCTTTCATATACATAGCCTATATCTATTCTGCCATCTAGAATGGCACCGATAAAACTCAGAGAGTTGAAAGATCAGTTGAAAGATTTCCTAGATAAGGGATTCATCAGACCCAGTGTGTCCTCATGGGGTGCACCAGTCTTATTCATGCGCAACAAACACGGTTCTCTCAAAATGTGTATAGACTACCGTCATCTTAATAAAGTCACCGTCAAGAAAAAGTATCCATTTCCTAAAATTGATGACTTGTTCGATCAACTTCAGGGTAAAACTATTTTCCTAAGATAGACCTCAGATCAGGCTATCATCGGCTCAGGGTCAGAGAATGTGATATTCTAAAAATAGCTTTCCAAACTTGATATAGTCACTTCGAGTTTTTAGTTATGTACTTTGGTCTTATCAATTCCCCTGCATCTTTCATGGACTTGATGAACTGTGTGTTCAAGTAGAACTTGGACATGTTCATCATAGTCTTTATAGATCACATCCTTGTTTACTCCCGTAGTGAGCGTGATCATCAAAACCATCTCAAAATAGTATTGCAAACTATAAAAAATCATCAGCTGTTTTCCAAATTTAGTAAGTGCAAATTTTGGCTAAGGTCAGCAGCATTCCTCGATTATTTCATCTCCGGTGATAGCATTAGAGTTGATCCTCAAAAGATTGAAGCAGTGAGAAATTGGCCCAGACCTCTCTCTCTCTCAGATATCAGGAGTTTCTTGGATTTGGATGGCAATTACCATCGGTTTGTTGGAGAATTTTCTTCTATTGCATCCCCTATGTCCAGATTAACTCAGAAGAAGGTTCATTTTAAGTGGTTAGATTTATGAAAAAAAGTTTTCAAGAGTTGAAGACTCGACTCACCTCATCTCAAATTTTGACTCTTCCAGATGGTTCAGATAGATTTTTAGTGTACTATGATACATCTTGAGTGGGTTTAGGTTTAGTCCTCATGCAACATGGTAAGGTCATATCCTATGCATCCAAACAACTTAAGCCCTATAAGAAGAATTATCTGCCTCATGACCTTGAGTTAGCAGTCATAATTTTTCCCTTGAAGATTTGGAGACATTTCTTATATGGCGTTCATGTAGATGTGTTAAAAGATCATTATAGCCTTTAGTGTGCCTTTTATCAGAAAGATCTTAACCTCCACCAGAGAAGGTGGTTAGAGCTCTTGAAAGATTATGACATGAGGGTCCCTTATCAGTTGGGAAAGGCCAATGTAGTGGGTGACGCTCTCAATAGATTGTCTATGGGTAGTGTTGCTCATGTTGAGGATAGTAAGAAAAATTTAGCTACAGAATTCCATCAGCTTGACTGACTAGGTGTTAGCTTAGTCGATTTTGCGAAAGGTAGTATATGGGTTCAGAAAGTTCAGAATCATCTCTAGTATCTAAGGTGAAAGAAAAACAAGATAGAGATCCCAGTCTTATTAAGTTGGAAGAGTTGGTTAGAGTTCAGAAGGTAGAGTTTTTCTCGCAAGGGGGAGATGGTGTTCTCCATTTTTAGGGTCGTCTATGTTTTCCAGGAGTAGATGACTTAAGGCAACGAATTCTTGCTGAAGCGCATGGTGCGCACTTCTCTATTCATCCAGGGGCCACAATGATGTACCGCAACTTGCGGGAGATCTATTGATGAAGTGGGATGAAGAGAGATATGTTAGAGTTTGTCTATAAATGCTCTACATGTCATCAAGTCAAGATAGAGTATTATAAGCCTAGTGGGTCCATGCAGGAATTCACTATTCTTACTTAGATGTGGGAAGAAGTGAACATGGACTTTGCGACGAGTTTTCTTTATACTCATCGTCAGCATAATTCAATGTGGGTCAATGTAGATAGAATGACCAAATCAGCTCATTTCCTTCAAGTTCATACCTCTTATTCAGCTGAGGATTATGCCAAACTCTATATCAGGGAGTTTTTCACATTACACGGTGTTTAGTTGTCTATTATTTCAGATAGAGGTACCCAGTTCACCCCTCACTACTGGAAATCATTCTGAAAGGTTCTTGGTACCCATGTTCACCTCAGTACAACCTTTCATCCTCAGACAGATAGTCAAGACGAAAGAACCATTCAGACCTTAGAAGAAATGATAAAGGCAAATGCAATTAATTTCAAGGGGAGTTGGGATGACCACTTGACTTTAACTGAGTTTCCATATAACAACAACTATCATTCTAGTATTTAGATGGCTCCATTTAAAGCTCTCCATGGTAGGAGGTGCAGATCTCTAATCGATTGGCTTAAATTGGGTGAGGCCACAAAACTAGGGTCTAATTTGGTATTAGAAACCTTAGAGAAAGTTCAGTTGATCAGGGAATGGCTCAAGACAGCTTAGAGCCAACAGAAATCGTACATAGATATGCACAGAAAGGATCTCAAGTTTGAGATTGGTGATTATGTGTACTTGAAAATCTCTCTCATGAAAGGAGTGAAGAAATTTGTCCAGAAGGGAAAGCTTAGTCTATGATATGTCGGTCCTTTAAAATTTCTCAGTCATTTTGGCAAGGTAGCTTATGAGCTCGAATTGCCTTCAGATTTAGCCTCAGTTCATCCAGTGTTCCATGTGTCGCTGCTAAGGAAGTTCATAGGTGACCCAGCAGTTGTAGTCCTGAAAGAAGGCTTAGACATTCAAAATAAACTTTCTTTTAAAGAGATCCCAATCAAAGTTATTGACTATCAGACTCGCAGAATGAGGAACAAAGAAGTCCCTCTAGTCAAAGTTCTTTGCCAAAATCTGTCCGTTGACGGAGCTACTTGGGAAGTAGAAGTAGACATGCGGACTAAGTATTCTGACCTCTTCTCCGCAAACTAAGACTCAGCCCAAGGTAATAGTTTTCCTTAAGCTTATTAAATTTAATGTTCAGATTTCAAATATAAACTTGGTATCAAATACCCTTTAATATCTAGTTATATGTTCATGTATTATGTCAATCTTTTATTTAAACATCAGATATGTATTCACATCATGAGAAACTCAGCTTCTTACTAATTTCACTCATGCATTCATGAAGACTATACGTCATATATCCATGCTTCATACATGTACATTCAGTATGAGATTACAATATATCACAAGTTCCAATCATATAGACATGTTCAAATGTTCACGTCCCTTAAGTAAGACCGGTCTATCAGCTTTCCCAGTCTAGTCAGCCCCATTCGAGGATAAATGTTCCCAAGAAGGAGATATTTTAATACCCCAAACTTTCTTTAAGTCAAATCTAGTCTCCAAAAAAGTTAGTGATGATTTCCTAAATGATTAATGTTTAAATCAGATAAAATTTTCCCAATTTCAACTTTTTATCATGTGGAAAATTGAATTATCTTTCCAACAATACCAATTTCATCCAAATTCGGTATCAGAGTAAAAAGTAATGGAATTTTTATAGAGAACTATCAGAACTGCCCAGAAACAATGGTCAGGACGACAGTCCATCGAGCTAGCGACGAACGATTGCCCAAGCCATCGCAACTAAGTTAGTGAACATGACTTTTGGTCAAGTGCGATAGCCAGGACCGATGGACTGTTGAGCTAGTGATGGACCATGACCCAAAAAATCACAGACAAGGAAGAATGTTCAGGCTCTGGCCAAGTACGATGGTCAGGATCGACGGACCGTCGAGCCAGTGATGGACCATCGACGAAACCGTCGCCACTTCCAATCATCGATTTTAATCCATTTTTAAAAGGGTATTTTTATCTTATTCCACCAATTTTGATCCCTAATTATAGCAGACCAGAGCTCATAACTTCTTTATTTATGTATACCACCAAATTAGGGTTTCTCTCAAAGATCATCCCCTGAGAACAATAAAACATAGGTGTTTAATTTCAAGCTAAGAATTCAAGATATTTTCCACCAGTATTCAAGAAATCATCCACACAGGTATGTCAAGTGTTGATTTATGGATTACTTTCACCCATAAAGCTCAAGAAACCCTATTTGAAATATAAACTTTGGATTATATGGTATGAATTAAATTATATCCATATTTATGTTGTTGTTTGATTTCCAAGTTGAAGTCTTTAATGACTATCATGAAAATATGTTAGTATGTGTATGAAATTCTTTCTTTGGAAGTGTAAAATATTGCCATAAAGTATTATTTCAATATTTATGCCTAAGCGTAAATATATGCATACAAGGTGTTTAAAAACATGCCTAAGAGAATAGGTATTATGCCTTATGACTCATTTGTGACCAAAATAAATGAATCCATGTTTCTCTCTTCTGTTTGATATGACTCCCACATAATTTTTATGCTTTGTAATAGATTGACATAATGCTCATAAGATTAGGCTTATGAAATTATGATATGTTTACATACATTCCCATTCATGTGTAAGCTTATAAAATGTGAATACCTTATAAAAATCTCTAATGATTGTACTATGAATTGTTGACTACAGTCATGTGTCAAGAAGTATCATGTCTTGTCAGTTTTATGCTATAGAGTCCTGGGGGTACTTGTACCCGATAATTTAGCTGTGTACCTAGAGCCAGTGTCATGTTTTCCAGATACTCTCAGTCAAGCCATGATTCATAGAACTTAGTCAGTCATGTTCTCAAGAAAACTCTGTAAACTCAAAAATCTCAGGGATCTTAGAAATTCAGTAATCTCAGTAGTGTTCCATTAGTCAACCGAACTCAATGAACATAGTCCAGTTTAGTTCAGTCAATCATGTTGAATATCTATTCAGATGGGAGTAGGGTTCAGCACTGAGTGAGCCCAGGAATGGGAACTCACCTATTATTAGAGGGTGCGATTCTTAGAAGTAATACTTGCACTCCAGAACTATGTAGCCAGCATAGGTTGAGACATCAAACCTACTAGTTAAGCGAAGATGAGGTGTCTTAACCTGTTATATGAGAGTCCCATCGTTCTCCTTAGAGTACCTGGTAAATGAGGGATTACTCAAAGCCTGTCCTTACCAGTGGCGCGGTAGTGACACCCTTCTAATTGGGGTTAGAAATTAAACCCCAACTCAATTATATTATCTTATTTGGGGATGTCGATTAGATGACTACTTCTCACAGTTACAGTCTCAATCTTAGTCTCAGTAATCGAACTCAGATAGTTCTACCAAATTTAGGACTGTCAGATATAGTCACCTAACTCAGTACAGAACTTAGCTAGTTCCATTAGAAATAGGACTGTTAGGAACAATCATTCAGATAATAGTATATCAGTTATACCAAAACTTTTGTTATCAATATTCACATTCACTGATGTCATGAGCTCAGTTACATTTCACGTATTCATGCATGTGTTCTCAGGTTCATGTTATTCAGTCAGTTAGTATTGTTTATGCATATAAACCGTTGTGTCCATCCTACCTTACTTTCTTACCAGTACATATAATCATACTGACGCATTTACGTTACAGTGTTTTATACCATAGGTTCAGAAGCACGAGCTCCAGAGCATCCTTAGTAGATCAGACGTTCAGCAGCCAGACTAGCAGTGAGTCCTCATCTTTTGAGGATAGCATGATTATTTTATTAATTTATTATTTAATTAGTCCGAAGTTAGTTGGGGACATGTCGCATACACTCCACAATTTTTAGACTGTTTAGAAGCTTCCAGACTATAGCATGTTTAGACATTTATTTTAGTTTTATTTTGGTATTGATATACCGTATTTCTAAACATTATGTTTTATCAGATATTTGAACCTTATAGCCTTTCAGCCTTTTTCTGCATTTATACAACATATTATGCAGTACCTAGTTACATATTTTAGACATGGGTTAGCTTGTGGTCCTTCGGGATCTTAAGCACTGTGTAGAGTTTTGGGTACAAGATTTGGGGCATTCCAAGCTTGTATATTAGTATTTTTGTTCTTTCATCTATTAGATCTTCTAAGAGGATTTTTCTATAAATGCATGGAGAACAAGTTAGATGGATAAATAGAGTTTACACCAGATCAGACAATATGGAAATGAAAGAAGTGAGGCTTTTCTAAAATGCTCCACAGCCTCTCTAATCATAAGTGTGTCATACTTCATACCCATGAAAGAGAATATACTTAACATGGCTTTCAGACACTCTAGAAAACTTTAAACCTAATTTTTTATAACAAGTTTGTAATGATCCTAGTCTATAGCCTAGACATAACACAGTTCTTAGAGCCACAAGTGACCCAAAGCTAACCCATGGCATGGCATATTACAAATAATACTGGATACAAATAATAATGAACAAATGCTAAATTGAATCTGAGATAAATACTAAAAGCAACCAAGTTTGAGTAAATACTAATATTGAACAAAAAATTAAAGTATCTAACACTATTTCTGAAAGCCTCTACTAATTGATTAGTTGCTATGACAAGTCCCAACTAAATTTAAATATATTAAAATCAAAAAACTAAAATTAAATATAATGACACTCATCCTTGGATAATAAGGACTCACCACTAATAGCTACTGAATGGCACTGGAGTGTACTAATGATGGGGATAATGTTGAGCCTCTGAATGTATATCATTGAAAGAGACAGTATATATCGATACTTTGAATATACTAAGCGTATGAAGTATTCATGATATACAAGTAAATCTGAACTAAGTCATGTGGGGACAAAACAGAAAACACAAGGATATGTGCAAAATGACTCACCATATATCATAAGTGAAAATAGAAAACATATGACTAATTTTCATATCATAATGAATCATAAATTAATATATTTAGTGTTCCAAATTCACTTGTTTGCTAAAACTACTTTTTTTTGGATGACTATTATATTAAACGTTTTTCATCTCCACTAAATAAAGCTAAATCCATAACCCTTGCATGGAAAGAGATCAATACCTTTTTAGAGTAATGAACCTATCAGATATGGATCCACTAACTAATGTCTATTGCCTAAGGTGTCATCCTCTCCTAGTGGGTGACCCTTAATATCTTATTATGGCAATGTACTTCTAGGAATTAGGTACATTGAATGAAGGTATTAGCCACTACTAATTAATATGCCTACATCCTTGCACCCGCTCATTACTAAATGCTACTTCCAAAACTAAATATTTTCTCTATACCAAAAAATCATTCATAAGACTAGTTTTACAATTAAAAATCATAGTTTTGACCATAATCCTGAATTAGTTGAAAATAGTCTTATTTATTTATTCTTAATAAATTGAGATCAATAGTCAAATCTTTCTAAAACTTTATGAGTTTTTTTATAAAACTTGGCATTCATACTAAATCTGGATGTTCATGCTAATGTTCTGGGAATTCATTTAAATTCAAGTACATCATGTTCAAATCATAAAATTTTGGACAAATCAAGTAAGCATAATAATGGATGGAACATTATGAAAGTAAATAAGAAATCATGTAGTTCACATTTTCTAAATCATGAATAGTAATTCATAATATCATAAAAAATCATAATAGCATTGAATAATAAGATTTAGGTACAAATCCTTACTTACAAATCCAACATCTTAATTTTAAAATTGAAATTTTTTGACATAAGGGTGAATAAAAACCCTTATTAAATAACCCATATACCTAGAACTTGAGAATCTTACTAAGATCTTGGATGTTTGATGCTTTAATATGAACCCAAGTTTTTGACCTTTAGAGAATGAAAGCATAACTTTTTTTCTACTTTTTGAGTGTTTAAGACTAATGAGGGGAAAAGAAATAATTTAGGCCATTTAACCTGCAATGACCCTCTAGGTCATTTCCAGAACTATCAGTTCAGTTAGTGGATAATTCGTTTAGATTTTTGGATCATTTCCAAATTTTGGAGCTTTTTATTGTTTAGGATTCGCTCTTGAACCAAAAATCCTAATACATGACCTTGGATAAGAATTCTAATAGTGCCATTAGCTTTGAAAAATTGATTTTAGGCTAGGGAGACCCTGAGTTCAGGTTTTGAGGCTTTGGAACTCATTTTGGGCTATTAGATGGATTATATGAAAAATGGAACTATCAGTGTGGGCCCCATATTTAGTCTAAAGGATCTCAAATAAAAGTTTTGATTGTTTCATTGAGTCTCAAATTCTGAATTTTGCATAGTAGCAGAATTGTTTTATGCACACGGGTTCAAAATAAATCCCGAGCACCCGATGAAGTCCATTTTTGGAATTAACGGATTTTGGTGCCTGGTACTTGATTTGACAGCTTTAGCACTCATGTATCTATTTTAGCGGTTAGTACTTTAGTTCTCACAAGATCACTTAAGCGGCCTCCGCCAATTGGCCGAGGTCTGCTTTAGCGATAAGGGGATTGCTTAAGCGCGCTCATTTTAGCACAAGGGTGGCTGCTTTAGCGGTACTTATGCATATATTACTATTTTGATAGCGTGGCAGCATTTTGGGATCATGGATAAAAGAAGGATGATTTGCAGAAGATTCAAGGACTTATAGTTCAGCATTGAGGTAAACTTTTGTCTACTCTTCTTCACGAGATGGTGTATCATATAAAATATATGTTAGACAGGGATGTTATAATATGATTATGGGTATACTTGTATGGCTTGGCCTAATTTAGATGTTTGGGGATAAAATTGTGAATCGACCCTTAAGGTGAAATACTTGTCATACCTTTAGGATTCTATTACTCTAAGTTATGAGCATGTTAGATATGGTTGAGTCTAATGCCTTTTTATTTTTAGGTTTACTAATTTACTCATTAGATTAGTATGGTTTTATGGGTTATGGTATTATCGTTATATCAGATATATATCATTAGGTCCAAGGTCGTGATTATGATATTAATCAGATTTTGGGGGAATGTTTTGTCGCTTTCAAGGATATAGCTATAGTCTATGGACATTTATATTCTTATAATTGTATTATTTGGATACTAGAGATGGCATGCATAGATTCGGTAAATTCATTCTCACCTAGTGGTACGATTCCAAGTAAAAACATGTTTTACTACTATTTTCCAAAAAGGGATTTATTCCCACTTTTCACTTTACAATGGATTCTTTCATAACAGGAATCATACCACCTTAATGGATGATTATGAGATTTCATAACTAAATATAATGTTGCAGATTTTGGACATGGTTTTACCACTATATTTAGTCATAGAGTTGACCTCGGGCAACAAATTTACAAACTTAAACTCTTTTACTAGTGGATTGTGACCTTGCATTTATTATATATACATCTATCATATACTATACTGAGTATATTAATGATGATGATTGTAAATCCTTGATTGGGACTAGGTCGGTGTATACGGATACTCCTGACCCCCCAGGGGCCCCTTTATTTGTGAGCCATTATGCCAAAGAAGAGACATCATCATAGTCCTACCTTTGCGAGCCATCAAGATGGAGGAGTTGTTTATATTAGGTTATGCTATGGAACTTGGATTTGTTATGGTATTATGTATTTACTTTGCATTCATTCTTACATGCACATTTCCTATCACCAGTATGTTGGTTGATTGCTATAACTATCAACCTTATTGGGGGTTACATAGGTATGTGTTATGATTATGGCTTGTTGTATGTTGTGTGATGATTGAGCCTTGCAAGTTATGGGGCTTGGTTTAGGTATTTTCTTCTAGACTAGATAATTACTTATTTTATTATTATTATTATTAGGGTTAGTTGTGATAGGTTGATTATAGATTATTTTATTATTACAATTATCTTGTGATGAACAATTATCTCATGATTAAAGATTTGGTCTAGGGATCCTGATTATATTAGCACCAATTTCTATTATGATTAGGAAGCCTTAAGATGTTATTATGACAACTTTAGGTTGTACCTTTGAGTTAGTCTTGTTTATGTATGTATGTATATATATATATTTTTATATATATGTATGTATATATATATATATATGTAGCTATGGTATTACCATATATCCCTCTATTCCTTTATTTATTATGGTTAATGCTTAGGATCCTGAGTATTTGTATAATAGGATTGTTTTTTCTTATTGCCTCCTTAGTTTATTAGGATAAATTCCTGGATATATAAGTCTAGTTTACATTCCTTTTTGTATGCTATTTATATCTGCATTATATTTGGAGTTCAGTCTGGAAGTTGCCTATTGAGTACCATGTGTTGTTACTCATACTGCACTTTTTCAACTGCAGATCATAGTACGGGTTCTCACCTATGTCATGTATGTCGTCCTAAGCAGATATAGATTAGATATTTAGGGTACAATCTAAAGATTTGGATTATTACTATTCTGCCTCTTATAGATTAGACTATTCTCTATATTGTATTTAAAGATAGTTTGTATTCTTATTATATTCGAACCTCTCATGCTACTTCCACCAAGTTTTAGGGTCATCTTTTATCTATATCACTATTTATTTAAATCATTCTACTACCATTACTCATTCTTTCGGTACTACATTACTAGCATTTCCATAAAATGGGTTGGGTTACCTGTTTGTGGGTTATAGTAGGTGCCATTATGACCTTAGAAATTTGTTCATGACATATACTCCTCCTTATAAAACTTTAAATGACTTAGTTTAGCTATGATTGTTCCATGAAGTACGACTTGTCAGTTGTCGTAATGATCATTCTATGTGTGTTGTTAGTTCCTAGGACAAGGTTGCATAATTATCCCAACAACACCCCATGACTCATGGGATCTACCAATGAGTTGTGGTATACCCTCATGGACACTAATGTATATTTATTTAATCTTCAAGACTTAACTTAGAATGCTTAAAATAAGTCGTAGAATGACTCATCCTAACACACCACAAGTGGTGGTCACCAATCATTGTCAATAGGCAAAAATATTATTTTCAAAACTTTTTAGCTTATCACTATAAATTTATCAATCCAGTAAGTCCTTGATTCTACTCATAGTTTATGTTATTGTGTAACGGGAAATTTGAATTCTTCTTCTGGTTTCTACTCTCTGAGATATGATCTTAGGGACTTTTGCGGTGTCATGTATGTACTAGATAGAGGTATATAACTCCCCGAGACTGTATCCTGGGCAGTACACAGTGCTTATGACCCTAAAGGACCACAAGCTAACCCATGACTGATATCAGCTCTGAGCACTGAATAATAATACTGAAATAAATGTGGAAAATGCTTAATTGCCATAAGGATTAAAATCTAAATACTGATAAATAATGACATCTGGTAAAAACATCTGAAAACTAAACACTATCTGGACTGGTCTAGTCTGAAAGTCTCTAACTGAGCTGTCTGAATGTCGAGTTGATAGGACAAGCCCCCAACTAACTCTAGCTACTGAACTACTGATAATCTAAAATATTGAAATAAAGTATGCTCTCGATAGGTAAGGACTCACTACTAAATCTACAATTGCTGACTGGATTTGTCTAAGCATGGTTGGGAACATGAACATCCGATCCTATGATATAAGACATCATAGTGCAAAGAGAAACTATGCGTCAGTATATGGAACGTTCTGGTATGCTAGATGAGGTAAGGCTAAATGCAAGGGTTCATATGCATGAACAATAACTAACTGAATGCAATAGAGTAACCGAATATGAGAGTACATGGATAACTGACGCTGCTATAAATACAGAATATATAATACTATGCATATACATATATACATATATATTATATTTGAGCTTTTCTGAAGCTAAGTGCTGAGTTTTGATAACTTAGTAACTTATATCTATAGTTATTGATAATTGAATTACTGATACTGAGTGACAACGTCTGACAGTCCTGATTCTGTAGAGTTAAACTAAATTCTAAACTGTGACTAAAACTAAGACTGTAGGAGGTAATCATCTAATTGACATACCCCAAATCTAAGCTGATAAGGATCCAACCTGTTACTCCAGTTGGAAGGGTGCTAATACTGTGCCACAGTTACTAGCACTAGATGTGGGGTCAGTCCTAGTCTAGCGGGTAACCCCTAAGATCAGTGCTAAACTAGTGGGTGATCCTTGAGTATTTCAGTCCTATCTAATGGGTTACACCACATAAAATATGTTGGCTACGTAGTTTAGGAACTTAGTGATTGCTTTGAGGGATCCAGTCCTAACTAACAGGTAAGGCCCCATCCCTAGGCTAGCTCGGTGCCAAATCCTACTCCTAACTGAAAGACATTGAATTGAGTGTACGAAATTAGACTGGACTGATACTGTGTTTTTTAAGTTTTCTAGAGTTCTGTAACTGACTGAGTTCTACTGTGTTCTATAACTGACTGAATTCTACTGATTGTGACATAACTAATACTATTATGTAACTAACGCTGGCTCTAGGTAAACAACTAGATTGTTGGGTATTAGCATGGAAATTAAAAGATAGCATGATCATAAAGGCATAACAATACTTTCTTGCTAACAATGCACTCATTTAGACATTTTGTCAAACACTTGATATACATGAACTTGTGCATGAATGGGATCACATAATAACATGTCATGCTTTCACTAGTCAAATCACATAAGTATTTCATCAAACACTTGTAGGGAATAAGCTTGTGCATATACTAGCATGTCATGATTTCATCCTTTAATTTACATGGGCATTCTATCAAATTTTTGGGGAGTACAACTTAATGTACATAATCATGGATAACACATAAACATTGCGACAACAATTTCCAAACATGAAATTTCATTGATTTAACATGCAATTCATAAAATTTCCCATAAATACCATTCTATTTTCATGAATCTTATCATAATCATGGATTGAAAACCAAATCAACATCATAGACATGCGTACAATCAATTTCAAATATGGGAATTTGCAATTCTATAACTTGTAGTTTTAAAAGGAGATTCTTGGACTCTATGGGTAAAAGGCACCCATAGATGAAAATCTAACATACGTAAGAGGATTAATTCTTGAAGGTTCTTGGTGAAATTCTTGAGGATTGATCTTGATTCTTGAATCTAGGGTTTTTGCCTCTCGAGTAATTTGAGAGAGAAGGAGTGTAAATTGATTATTGAGGGATGAATTTCATGTTTTTGGGGAAGAATATATATGGAAAATTAACTCAAACACCCTTAAGGACGCAGAGTTTTAATGACTGAAAACTGGCCCAGTGACGCACAGCCTGATGTGCCACATCAATGGGCTCGACGCTATGGCTGTCGCGCCACATGAAGTCTGCATCGGTTCACTGGAAATTGGAACTGGGAGCTGGGAAAATATTTATCAATATGATAGGTGATACAGCGCATTGAGATCGCATTGATCCACTGGTTGGGACTTCCAAACATATTGCAAATGATGTTCGAAGAATCCAAAACTTGTCCGAGAAAACCTACTGGCATAGTTGATCATAAATCAACCTAAAAATTGATATTTTAAAGTCATAAGGGTCGAGAAATAGGGTCTCCAACTTATGAAGGCTAAAATACTTTCAAGTTTAAACACTTCGCTAAAATTTTCTAAGTCTGGGACCTTTTTTCAAGCTTTAACGGACGGAGTTAAGCTTGAAATTTTTGTGGGGTCTTACAATATTTCCCCCTAGGAACATTTGTCCTCGAATGAAACTGACTAAGCTGAGAAATACTAATGGACTGAGTTTATACACTGAACATGCATATATGATATATGGAATACATGACTAAAAGTACTGAAAAGCTGAATTTTCATACTGAATATGCATATCTAATGCATGAGCACATGACTGAATTGATTCGTGAATGCATGACTGAATATGCAAAAGTAATGGATACCAAGTTCATAACTGTAGCTGAACTTGGAACTAAGCTAGTCTAAGGAAGACTGTTACCTCAAACTGATAGTACTGATAAACTGGAGATCATTCACTGAACATGTATGGATGGGAACATAAGAACATGACCGAGTCTGAAACATGATACATGATTTGAATATCATGAACTAAACAGATTCCTTGAATATATTCCATGCCATGGAATGGTCATACAGTTGAGATTGGAACGAGGGATTTAACTTATAAGTACCCATTAGATCAATCTGGATCTTGTTACGTAAAGAGAAAATGGAAGGTTTAGGACATGCAAGTTTGGGGCTTATAGTGCATCTCCCCCTTGGGAAATTATGTCCCCTAAAGAATGCTGTCTTGGTTGAGATGCTGAGGAAAGGCTGAGACAATGCATGGGGCACCTAACAACTAAATCGTGACTGAATATCTAAGATCTGAAACTGAAGAATAATACATGAACTGAGATGAACTCGCACCTACTAGGATGATCTACATTGGAATAGTCATATTCATGAAACTTTGGATAATACGACTGGGTGGAAAAATGGGAAAACCATATGAACTTCTCCGCCTAACTGCTAAACTGAATTCCTGGCTTTACGGACTAAAACCTACTGAAACTTATACTCAACTAGAGCATTTCATGACACTATTTCTATAAAGTTCTAGTGACTTTAGGGAGCAAGGAAATCTTGGCATGGTTTGAATAAGACATCTGAATAAGAAATCACAACATGGGTAAAATTCTATAATATGGGCACTAATAACTCTACCTACTGAGGTCTAAGCTACACTGAATTCTCCCACTATGTTCAAGCCTACTAAAATCTCTTAAATGTATTTAGCCATTTACACATAAATATGATAGTCAAGCCCATCTTCATAACTACAACCTCGTGTAAAACTAACATACAACAATCTTTTCTTAACATGAAATATTTACTCTTCCCCTTTTAAGCAACTGCTTATCACTATATAATTTTGTAAGGAGAGTCCACAGAAGGTTAAAATATGAGGACCTGATGCATGAATCACAATATACCGAATTTGCCACGTATCTAAGGCCTGAGGAATAGAACATCAACATCCTAGATTATATCAAGAGATCTAGACTGAGGATATACATGATCAAAACTGAATTTATCTCATCATTAGGAGTATAGCATAATCCATGGAATCTAAGCATACTGTAAGACACGAATACATAATTCAGGAGTTGCATGACTTAAGTTTTGTGTTTTATATATTCATGAAACATGATTCATAAAACTTAGTGAACTGGAACTCCTTATATTAAGAATGGTAAGCGTACATGATTTTTGATCATGTGCACGAATATAAGCTATGATTATACAGCTGACAGATAAGGCGTGAATAAATATCGTGATAGATGAAGTGCAAAACTTTACACTAAGGAAAGGATGGGTTGGACATCAACCTATGCCTTTACTTTTCTACACATACTGACATTACTACTAAAATCTGAAAGTCTGACTTAGTTATATGTTCTACCATCTCCCCTTTAGCTTAAAGCTATTATTCTAAGTTTATGAACTACTTGATAAACTTTAAATCAAAATAAAACCACTTTACTCTAGAGCCTGAGATATAACAATATTGACAAACACTAAACTCATTTTGAAGGACTACACCTAATAATGTAAGGTCCACTGCTAGTAATTTTTTCTAATAAATGATTTTTAGCTTTCTATTGCCCCAACAATCATCATATAGAAAACTCAACACAGACTAACTTAGAATTCTTGACTCTTCTTTCTACTGGTTCAATCTATAGATTTAAACTTAATTCAACTACAACTAAGGTACCACCCCTTCATTCAAGGACTGGTTCATCAAGAAACTGAAACTGAATGACTCTATTACTAAACTCAACTGAAGAAATTTTTTTAAACACTGAAATCGAGCAATTTTTATATACTTTTCTCAATGGAATACATTTACCTACTGGGGTAGGCACTAAAAGGTTCTGTTAATATTTCTAGTCTAACTTTAAAGTTGACTGCTATGTTAGGAGTTAGCAGAGATAAAAAAGCTCTTGATCTAATAAGGCATAAATATATAAATGGAAAATCTATAACATATCAGGGGAATTTTCTTGGTCCTGTCTGGAATGAAGTGCATAAAGCCTATTTGGGCATTGCCACTGGTGGCACTAAAAGTGGCACCTTGCTGATTCGAGCGACTGAACTGAGCTGAGAGACGGATATGCTGACTCCATAAACCTGACTGAGGGAAATCTCTGATTCTATGGCCTAGAATGACACCTAAAAAAACATCATTGCAAACTATATACACTCTCTTATGGTTCTTACCACATCCTCCGCAAAGAGGATTCATACGAACATCCTTCCCACTACCTTATGACTTAGAGCCTGGTGCTCCATCTCATCTATTACACTTAAATTTAGGCACTTGCACTTTGACTGAAGACAGAACTGGGGCTGAGAATCTCTGACAAAATTGGGAGCATTTACTACCCCCTGATCCTGGCTTAGATTTAGTTGTTCTAGCCTTTTTATTCTTTCTACGCTCTCCTTCCTCACTCTGTCGAGTGAAAGTCAATAACCTAGATAGGACAATAATCTACAAATTATTTTGAGCAACTACTATTTAATCTAAGGTAGTGAAAGCAACTCTAAATTCAGTATGAGAGATATTCTTATTCAAGGGATCTGCCTGAACGGACGGAAGAGATGGCTGGTTTCTATTCCTTCTTCCATTAGCTTTTTAGGGAGGCATGTTCTATAATCATGAGGAAGAGACGAATTAGAATGAAAGTTTAACTTGAGATCATGCACACTCACATGACATGAATATTGAAAGAAGGGAAACTTTCCCTAAAATATCTCATAGCCTCCTGCCCATAAGTTTGGCATTCTACACACCCATGCACAGGACTCTACTAGATGTGGCTTTAAGACTCCCTAAGACTCTATTGAAACTTAGGCTCTGATACCCAGTTTATAATGCCCCGAGTCTGAACCCCGGATGTTATACGCTACTTACGACTCTGAAGGACCACAAGCTAACCCATGACTAAAATTTATGGTGAGCACTGAATAATAATGCTAAAAATGCAAAATTAGGCTGAATTGCCATAATGTTCAAAATCTAAATACTGATAAATAATGAAATTTGGTAAAAACATCTAAAAACATAACACTTTTTGGACTGGTCTAGTCAGAAAGCCTCTAGCTAAACTATCTTAATATGGAGTTGATGGGATAAGCCCCCAATTAACTCTGGCTACCAAACTACTGATAAACTAAAATACTAAAATAGAGTATTCCCTCGATAGATAAGGACTCAATACTAAATCTGTGATTAATGACTGGATTTGTCTTAGTGAGGTCAGAAACCTGAGTACCCAAACCTACGATATAAGACATCATAGTGCAAAGAGAAAGTATGGATCAGTACATGGAATGTACTAGTACTAAATGAGGTAAGACTAAATGCAAAGGTTCATATGTATGAAAAATAACTGACTGAATGCTACATAGTTACAAAATATGAGAGTACATGGATAACTGACACTGTTGTAATTACTAGGCATGTTATACTATGCACATACATAAATATATAGTGTATATGAGCTTTTATGAAGCTAAGTGCTGAGTTTTGATAACCAAGTAATTTATATCTGAAGTTACTCATAATTAAATTACTGATACTAAGTGATTGTGTCTGACAGTCCTAATTCTGTAGAACTAAACAAAATTCTAAATTGAGACTAAAACTGAGACTGTGGGAGGTAATCATCTAACTGACATACCCTAAATCTGAGCTGATAGGTTTCCAACCTATGACCCCAGTTGGAAGGGTGCTAATAGCGTGCTACGGGTACTAACACTGGCTGTGTGGTTAGTCCTAGTCTAGCTGGTGACCTCTAAGATCAGTCCTATCTAATGGGTGATACCTTATAACCTACACTGGCTACGTAGTTCTGGAACTTAGGGATTACTTCTAGAGACCTAGTCATAACTAACGAGTGACCCCTATCCCTAGGCTCGATCGGTGTTGAATCCTTCTCCCAATTTAAAATCACTAAACTGAGTATACGAAACTAGATTGGACTAATACTGAGTTCTCTGAGTTATCCTGAGTTCTACAACTGACTGAGTTCTATAGCTGACTGAATTCTACTGATCATGACATGATTGATACTATTCTATAACTGACGCTGGCTCAAGGTAAACAACTAGATTGTTGGGTATTAAATACCCCCAGGACGCGATAGAATGGAATGTAAAACATAGTATGATCATAAAGGTATAACAATACTTGATTGCTAACAATGCACTCATTTAGATATTTTGTGAAACACTTGATATACATGAACTTGTGCATAAATGGGATCACATAATTCTATGTCATGCTTTCAGTAGTCAAATTACATAAGCATTTCATCAGACACTTGTAGGGAATAAGCTTGTACATGTACTAGCATGCCATGATTTCACCCTTTAATTCACATGGGCTTTCTATCAAACATTTGGGGAGTATAACTTAATGCACATAATCATGGATAACACATAAACATTGTGAATACAATGCCCAAACATAAAACTTCATTGATTTAACATGCAATTCATAAAATTTCCCATAAATACTATTCTATTTTCATGAATCTTATCATAATCATGAATTGAAAATCAAATAAAAATCACAGACATGCATACGATCAATTTCAAACATGGGAATTCATAATTCCATAACTTGTAATTTTAAAAGGGGGTTCTTGGACTCTATGGGTGGTAGGTACCCATAGATGAACTTCTAACATACCTAATAGGATTTATCCTTGATGGTTCTTGGTGAAATTCTTGAGGATTGACCTTGATTCTCAAAGCTAGGGTTTTTGCCTCTTGAGTAATTTGAGAAAGAATGAGTGTAATTTTCTTATTGAGGCTAAATTTCATGTTTTTAGGGATAAATAGACATGAGAAAATGGCCTAAATACCCTCAAGGACATAGAGTATTAATGAGTGAAAACTGGCCTAGTAAAACGTAGCTCGACGTGTCGTGTTGATGGGGTCGACACTATGGTCGATGCACCATGTTGAGTTCGCATTAGTTAACTGGAAATTGGCACTGGGAGCTGGGAAAAATATTTATCAATGAGATAGGTGATGCGGCACGTCGAGATTGCATTGATCCACTGGTTGGGACTTCCAAACATGTTACGAACGATGTTTAAAAAATCTAAAAATTGTTCGAGAACGTCTACTAGCATACCTAATCGTGAATCAACCTAAAAATTGATATTTTGAGGTCATAAGGGGTGTGAAATAGGATCGCCAACTTGTTAATGCTAAAATACTTCTAACTATAAACACTTAGATGAAATTCTCTAAGTCTAGGAGCTCTGTTCAAGCTTTATTTGATGGATTTAAGCTTGAAGTTTTTGTGGGGTTTTATAGGATGTTTCTTGATACTTCAACTAGTCTTAAGGTCAAAGAAAAGGTGTAGACTTTAGCCTAAACAGTGACACTTTTAGTTCCAACTCCTCGATTAATGGTGTTGCTATTGTTGATTGTTTCTCAACTTATAAGGGCTAGTCTAGTGATTAATTTTGAGGAGCAAAATATTCTAGGTTATTTTTTATAAATTGGGTCCTCCGAGGCCTTTTGGTTTTACAGAGGGAGTTAGGCACCTAAGTTTATCTTAGCATAACTTCCAATCCTTTGAACAATGGCTAGTAAAAAATGACCATCTATGTCTTGGAGATATAATATGGGCCTGTGTTATTGACTTTAGAGGTTATGAAAGAATCTCTTAGCTTTGGTAGAGTTTTCTTATAATAGCAACTACAATTTGAGGTGTTGTATGGTAGGAAGTGAAAATCTTTGTTGGGTTGATTTGTTACTTTTAAGTAAGGTTGTGCATAATAGACTTCTATACAATTCTATTGACAAATTTAGGTGATACAGGACAGTCTCTATGAAGCTCAGTGTAGGCATAAGAGTTACACCAATTGTCGGATTTGAGGCTTATAGTTTGGTGTTGGTGATCTGGAATTCCTTAAAGTGGCTCCTGTGAAAGATATGATGAGGTTCTTGATGTAGAATCTAAGTTATCCCTACCTCTAACAATTTTGGTGCTTCACCCTATTTTCTATGTATCTATGTTATGAAGTTATATCTCAGACAAGTCTCAGATGATTTAGTGGGTTTAATTTTGTTAGGTGATTATTTGATTTTCCAGGAGGATACAATTGCTATTTTTGACATAGAGGTCAGCCAATAGAGATTTAGAGAGATTTATGTGGTTATGGTCTAGTAGAGGCAGCAATTGATTGAATAGGATAAATAGGAGACTAACCAAGACACGCGGGCCCAATATTCTTACTTGTTTGAGTCTTCAGTTACTTCACATTCCTTAACTGTTAAGGAGAATAGTCCTTTTTGTAGTGGATATTGCAATGACTCTACATTTCATTTCTTACATTTCATGTGTTTTTCTTACTTTGAATTATCTTATAGTTTCTACA
The DNA here is from genome assembly GCA_030864225.1 of Capsicum baccatum var. pendulum. Taxonomy (NCBI): domain Eukaryota; kingdom Viridiplantae; phylum Streptophyta; class Magnoliopsida; order Solanales; family Solanaceae; genus Capsicum; species Capsicum baccatum. The sequence continues at coordinate 170,224,405 of CM061560.1, forward strand.
GGATGTTAATGACTTTCTAGGATAGGTGGTTTGGTTCATGGGGAGTTTAATTAGATTATAAACCACTTTTTTTATTTTGGAGCTTTTAAAGTTAAGAAATTTAACTTCGGTCAACATTCTTATTAAATGACCTTGAATTGGAATTTTGACAATCCCATTGATTGGGTTAGGGGGATCTTTAGTTTTGTTCTAAGGTACTTGAACTCATTTCAGGAGCTTGGGTGGATTTTAGTGAAATTCAAAAATATCTCTACTTTAGTCAATATTTAATTAAAATGACTTTCGTTGGTCATTTTAATTTCGTTGAATCCAGAATGTTTATTTGTATAGGGTAACATATTTCACTTGTGTGCACGAGATTCATAATGAATCCCAAGGATCCATTGGAAATACTTTTGTAATTCCCCGAGTATATACCTAGGACGCTACATGGTGCTTATAATCTCGAAGGACCACAAGCTAACTCATGATTGGTACCTGCTTTAACAACTGAATGACAATAATGCTGAAATATGCAAAAATTAGGTAAAAAACAAGACATAAGGTTCAATACTATAAATAATACTGGATATGGTATCATAATACCGAAAAACCTGAACATCAATACTGAAAACTGAAAAACTATCTGAAAATACTCTTGTCTGAAAATCCTATAAACTGTCTAAATTGTGGAGTTGATGGGACAACTCCCCAACAAACTTAGACTACTAAAAATTAACTGAAATGCGTAAATAATTAATCATGTCCTCAGACTATGATTACTCACCACTAACTCTGTATGTTGAGAATCTAAACTACTAAGGGTGCCCAAGAGCCCGTGCGTTTAAACCTATGATATAAGATATCATAACGTAAAAGAAAGGTATGCGTCAATATTTTGAATGTACTGGTATGCTCAGTGAGGTAGGATGAAATGCATCGGTTCATATGCATGAACAATACTAATGAAATATCTTGAGTATGACAAAATGAGAGTACATGCATGAATATGGAAACTGTACTAAGATTGTAATAACAATGAATATTGAATTTGAATACTGATTAATTGATATCTGAGTATACTGATACTGAATTACTGGTAATTGAATTACTGTATCTAACAGTCTTAATTTTGTGGATCTATACTGAATCCCGTACTGAGCTGAGAGACTGTGTTTGAAAAACTTGAATCTGCGAAACTGACCTGAGTTCTATACTGAGATTGAATCTAAAACTGAGACTGTGGGAATAATTATCAAGTTGACATGCCCCTTCTCTAATTGATTTAGAGTCCAACCTATAACCACAGTTAGAAGGGTATCAATATCATGCCATGGGTAAGAACAAAAACTGAGTCACCCTCATGTGGCAGGTACTCTGAACGAGAATGGTTGTACCCTCAACTAGCAGGTAGATCACTTCATCAACCCTCAACAGGTAGGTAGATGTCTCAACCTATGCTGGCTACGTAGCTCTTGAATGAAAGGACTATTTCTAAGGATTTCACCCTCTACTGGAAGGTGAGTCCCCATTCTTAGGTTCACTTGGTGCTGAATCATACTCACAACTAAATAGACACTAGACTGAATTCTAAACCATACTAGGCTAGACTGAACTATTACTGATCGTACAATATAACTAAGCTGAACTAATTTTACTAAACTAAGCTGAACTGATTCTGATTTCACCTAGTTTTCCTAAGTTCTGTATCTAAATGAATTCTACTAATCGAGACATGACTGATTCTACTCTATGACTGACCATAGCTCTAGACAAACAGCTAATTATCGGGTATTAAATACCCCCAGAACTCGATAGCATAAGCTTAAAAGACATGAAAAAATCTTGAGACATAGTTACTAATTACTTAGTCATCATTCATTCATTTGGGCATTCAAGCAAACACTTGCATACATGCTAACATAATGTAATTTCACTATTCAACTCACATAGATAATTCATCAATCACTTGTGGGTCACAATATATGCATATAATACTAAAACAACATGTAGGCATCATGATTTAATTCCAATTACACAATTCCAAGAGTTTCAACATGAATTCACATGATAAAGCATACATATCAATCAACTCTACATGATTCTTGTAATAAATCATGAACGCACTTTAATTCAAATCATGAAATCACTCTACATGAACTTTAAAAGAGTTTCTTGGACTCCAAGGGAGGAAGAAACCCTTGGATGAACACTTCACTCACCTTAATTGGTAAATTATGGAAATTTAGGATGACATGCCGACTGGCCGTCATTCTACTAATTAAGTTGAGCTCTAGCCAGAGCGGCTAGTTTTTCAACATCTTTGGAATCCTCCATTCTGCCAATTAACTATAATTTCATATGTACTGGTAATAACAGTTCACCCAATACCTGATAGCGCCCAAACTACAGCTCTCGTAAGAAAGTGTAAGCGGTCGCTGTCAAATATAGAACCCAACTGGGTTGGGTGTCGAATCTCACAGGGTATACTTGATCACTAAGTGTTGCAATTATTAGTAGACTGTTGGTCGAAAATTCTATGAAAAAGGGGGGATTTATTTGTGCGTGAACTAATAATATCAAAGTAACGAATGAAACGATGTATGTAGTAAGATTTAATCACAGAGAATAATAAGTTAGGGTTATGTCCACCTTGTAACTTCTACTTATCTATTAACTATGAGTAATGCGGAATTTAGACATGCATGCACTTATAGAGATTCGTATTCTAATTGTAAATCCAAGTGTTTTCCAACCATCAAGGATTTATTTCACTTTAGCTCTCTCGAGCCTAAAGTGTGTAACGAATGGTACGAATTCTCCAAGAAAGTTAATCCGGTTAAGGCATTAACGTGTAAACAGGGGTTGGAAACCCTATTTTCTTGTCACGCTCTCTTTTCCAAACATATAACTTATATCTCGAACAAGTTAATTGTATAATGGCGTGTTCCCTATGTTTGCAACCATAAGAATTCAATTAAAACTAAGAGAGTAATGATATAAGTAGCATACACATCAAGAATTCACAAACTCATAGTACTAGATAGTATCTTACAAGGTTTCCATAACCCTAACATAGAAGTTTAGCTACTCATGAATACAATGGAAATCAAAGTAGACATAATCATCATACCACATCCTAGAACAATCTTGGCGATGGAGAAGATTAGCGACAGTGAGGGAGGAAAACGTGTTTCTCTCTCTCCGTTGGTGTAGCCCTAGCGTTTTTCTCTGTTCTCCAATATTACCGAATCTGTATACTGAATAATGAATAATGATAATGATTGAATGATGATGCTGAAAAATTTAGCAATAAGGTTTTTATAGTATCCTTGTCTAACTAAGTTGCTACTACATCGTTATATCTTTAAAACTACTGGGTTTTCCCGGGAAAAAGTTCTCATGCTTCACTTTCAGTCCAAAAGTTGCCTTCCCTCTAATGTGAAGTTTTCCTTTGCTGCTCACAAGTCCATAAAGTGCTGAAATCTTCATCATTAATACCTGAAAAACATGCTAATCATGTAGATCAACTCACTTAAAGGAAAATGGACTAAAAGTGCGGGAATTATATATTTTGTCCTCAAAACTTTGCTAAAATATGGGTAAATTATGGTTCTTAGGCGTGTAAATACGCCCAACATCACCACCCCACACTTAAAGCTTTATTCGTGCTCGAACAAACTATAGCATCCATGCAAACACCTAACTAGAATTTTACAATAGCAACACCTAACTAGAATTTCACAATAGCAACACAAAATTTATCCTTAAGACATGCACGGCAATTATTAACAAAGAGTAGGTTTCTTGATCACTACTAGAAACAATTCAACCTCCACTTAGACTCGTGAGGATGGTCAATTCGTATCCACAAGTTAAGCCACAAGGAATCATATAACACTACCCAAATATCATCAACCATGTGTGTCTCACACAAGATATCACCCATAATCACTCACAAGTTTGCATTTTTCAAAACATGGGTATAAGATTCTCCTTGCTCTCACTCTCACAAAGAATTCTTATATTGCAACTGAAGACCATAGGCTTGCCCTTAGTGTAATGCTCTACTAATATCAAAATGGTAAGCTTAGGATCAAATTGGTCTTTACAGGTTGTAATGTTGGCTAAGGGACAGGTAGGACTATTTTGGCCAGAAATAGTGACTATGTTCCCTAAGCGCTTTAATACACTACGTTATGTCATTAACACTCTCTTTTAAACAACCCCTCTACTTTCCTTTCATATACCACCCCTTTTCACCTATTTTGTTATTCAATTATAAACACAACTATCTTTTCATTTTTCTATTCCCTTTTTTTTTAATTTGCTTTATTTATTTATTTATTTATAATTTTTTTTATAAAACACCTCTATGATAGCCACTCTTTTTCACAACAATTTCAAGTACCAATACACTCTGAGGCATCACTCTCACCCAATTTCCTTTTTTTTTTGTCACATGACTCTACAATTTAAAGCGCTTAGGAATTTGGATCAAATTATGGTCTTAAAAAAAAGGATTAGGCTACATATGAGGCTGTCAAAGAAAATAGCTAAAGGCTCAAAGGGGGTTTACTAGGACAATGTACAAGGGTAGGTAAAAAGAAGGTAAACAATTACAGGCTGCCAAAGAAATGCCTAAATCATCTCCTAAACTCACACTCTTTATTTCGCTTTACACACACACCAGGCAAGTTCTAGCATCAGTCACAACACGAAATATACTACAACCTCACCCACACAAGGCACATGGTCAACTTAATTGGGAGCATTATAGACTCTTGACCCAACAGATGAATGGATTAAACCACACAATTATCGCATAGTGAGTCATACTTAGAGCCTAAATGTCTCAATAGTAATGATTTAGCACAAACTCTTGTTATACTACCATGCCGTTTATTAGAACAATTTCATGCAAACTATAAAAAAAGAATTTAACTAACTAATTACTACTAATTCAAACAAACAAAAACAAGAATAAATGTATGCAAAGAAGTACAGCATACAAATACCAGCACCCCACACTTAGACGGGACACACTGCCCTCAGTGGAAAATAAATAAGGAAAACTTGATTAGTCAGACTCCTCTTCTATATCTGGGGTCATACCCCCTGCGTCGGAATCATCATCAGATTCGTCATCCTCAGACTTGTCCTCCACATCTGAATTCGGCAGTCGGCGATCATCGTCAGCTGGAACGTCATCTTTGAGAGATTCCTCAAAATTTACCCCCACTCCACACATAGCCCGCGCATGCTCATTCATCGGGTAGTCATAATCCAACTGCTGGAGATCTGCATCAGTCGGAATATGACCCCCACTCATTATGGTAAACTGAGTCATGCCATATAGATGGCGAAAGAAACTTTCATCCCGAGCATGTCTTTCTGCAGTTGTAAGGTTGATGCCATGACCAGTTTCAGGTCTTTAACTTTCATAAGATCAACCTTCTTCGGGTTGTGTGGAAGCTTATGATCTGCAGGTTCCTCTTCAATGTGCTCCTTCCTTAAGATCGCAGTTAACAAATTGCTAAAGCTGAAGTGGGACCTTTTGTGCAGTCTAGCCTTACACATTGACGATCGTATAACCGCACCAATGTTGATGGGAATATTAGTCATCAGAGCGTACACCAAGCACACTCTATCACGTGTGATCTTTGTGTACTGTGTCCCAGGAATCAGACAAGAGTTGACTATCCTCAACCATATACGATCTTCTCTGTTCAAGGAAGCATACGAGATGGTATTGTACCGACCGTTATCCTTGTGATGAATCCACCGAGCCATAGACCTTGTTCCGCACAGTGTGTGTCTGACTGCCCTGTAGGGAGGTCTGTGATAAAGCTCCTTGAGCGGTGATGGATCCACAGATGGAAGACCCAAAAAAGAGTTGAAGAACTCCGCATTCACTTGCAAGACTTGGCCCCGAATCTTCACTTCACTTCCGGTAGTCTTTGGGGACCAATTGGCATAGAACTCTCGCGTTAGATCAATATTGCATTCTCCCATATCTGGGAAAATGAAATCAAGATTTAGCGCCATGATTTTAGCCAAAATGCGGGGCTCTCTCTTTGCTAGACTCTCCTTCTGCATCAAATCCACGTGAACATATTTTTTTGCTTTGTTGTTCTTGTACCACTCCTTTCCTTCCTCCTCTAGAACCCACTTTATTCCAAATGTGCGTCAAGGTATTTGCAGCAAGGGGGACTCAGCTTGCTCTTTTCTTCCCCTTTTTTGACCTTTCTGTGAGGTGGACACTTTTTCTTTTCCTTGTCGTCCTTTTGGTGCCATTCTACCTGAGATCATAATAGAGCCATGTTAGCTTCATCTCGAAAGATTCAATCGAAAAATAAATAGTAATAGCACCACCCCACACTTAATTTGTTTGCACAGACTAATTAAGTGAATGATGTCAATTATTCAGACTTCATCAACATACATTTAGGCGATACGTTCCAACAACATGTTTAGCAAAGTCATACTTTCATGTAATCTTGACTTTCCTTTCCAACTTTGTTTCATTGGATTAATGCACTTTTTGAACAAGACTACCACATAGAGATCGTATCAAGTTATTGCATAGAAATAATCACAACATCTTATGCTTGTGGTCAATCATGATCTTTATCTCGATGAATGAGTCATTCAAACATTCAAGCTTTCAACTTTGAAGATTATGCATTAACTTCACAATTTCGACTTCATGAAAATATGATATTGTATAATAAACAAATACAAGTCGGAACAAAGTCAAAAGCACCCACACGTATTCTTTCACTCAACTAGATGTATCATAACAAACCAATCATATTCTTATCACCAAAGACCACTTCAAGATCTGACCAATCATTACAAATGTAGCATTTCAACAGCTACGGAATATAAAAGAATAACTTACTTGGTGATGGATCCGGAAAATGAGTTTGCAAGATTAGATGAGCAAAAAGAAAAACTTTGAGAGAATGGGAAGCTTGGGCGGCGCCTATATGGAGCAAACAATTGCATTTTATTCTAAGGTTGAAGATCTATTTATAGACTAAGCCATGGGTCGGGTTTTATCCATGTAAAATCGGGTTAGGAGACAAAAAGGCATAATTAGGCGGCGCCTAATGCTTTGCCTATGCTTAGCATAGGCGGCCCCTTTGCTTTGCCTACATAGGCATAGACGGCGCCTTTGTCAATGCCTAGTTGAGCATAGGCGGTGCCTATGCTATTGCCTATGTGAGGCAGTGAGCATAGGAAATGGTATAGGCCTTGCCTTGTCCATTGCCTAGATTAGCATAGGCCTTGCCTTATCCATTGCCTAGATTAGCATAGGCATTGCCTTGTCTATTGCCTATGTGAGGCAGTGAACATAGGCAATGGCATAGGCCTTGCTTTGTCTGTTGCCTAGATTTGCATAGGCCTTGCCTTGTCCATTGCCTAGATAGCATAGGCATTACCTTGTCCATTGCCTATCTGAGGCAGTGAACGTAGGCAATGGCATAGACCTTGCCTTGTCCGTTGCCAAGATTTGCATAGGCATTGCCTTGTCCGTTGCCTAGATTTTCATAGGCAATGCCTAACCTATAGCCTTTGCTCCATCATTCCTAACTTACCACCTTTAGCATGGCTCACTTTCAAATCAAAATTTGGGACTAATCTCCTCTCCTTTGTACGTCTTTCACCTACACTTAATCAAAAACAACAAAAACAATTAGAAGGATGGGTTGCCTCCCACCTAGCGCCTTAGTTTTGGTCGTGGCTCGACTCTTCTTTTTGGATTTTTATTTAACAAAAACAAACTCCTAGTAAAACAAAACTATTAAAAATGATGGGTTGCCTCCCATGTAGCGCTTGATTTATTGTCGCGGCACGACATAGTTGCCTCGAGTACTCAGACTTTATCGAGATAGATGGTGGCTCTCGTTTTCTGAATGAATTCAGATGATGCTGATGCTTAATAGTGGGTACACAATCTTCCTCTAGGTAAATCTTGTGCATACATATCCGGATACTAATTATATCATCAATAGTCCAACCAATAGCTCTCTTGTACCTCGTTAGAACAGAGATGAGAGCCTCTACTTGTTGTTCACCTAAATAAGACACAACAATCACCGGAAGTGTATTTACACTTCCCAAAAATGCATACTTTAGATGACTGGGGAGCTCTTTCAATTCTAGAACTGGTGGCTCTTCAATGGAAGGTTTCGCTGGTAGTGAAAGTCGATTTTTAAGGTCAGCATGAGAATAGGACCCCATTCCTGTTAGAGCACAAATAGTTTCTTCATACTCTTCAACATCCTCACGCTCAAAATTCATAAGCACAGCAGCCATTGGCTCAACAGTAAGTTGCTTCTCTAATCATAGTTCCTTCTAATCCTCATGATAAACATCAGCTATAGAAAACACATTCATATCCTTAGGCTGCTTCATTGATTTGCATACATCAAAATTGACCACTTCGTCATTCAACCAAAATAAAAGCTCATCAGCTCTTAAATCAATAAGCACACTTTTAGTTGCGAGGAAAGGGCGTCCAAAAATTATGGGAACTTCAGAATCCACCTCGCCATCCAAAATAACAAACTCTGCAGGAAAAATGAAGGTAGAAACCTTCACCAGTACATCATATAAGATACCAACAGGTCGTTTTACTGACCTATCTGCCATCACGAGCCGCATATTGGTTGGTGTAGGATCGCCCAACCCCAACTTTTTGTAAATGGATAGTGGCATCAACTTGATGCTAGCTCTCAAATCGCACAATGCCTTAGCAAAATTCAAAGATCCAACCGTGCAAGGAATAGTGAAAGCACCAGGATCTGCCTTCTTCTGTACTAAAGATCTCGTGGCAATCGCACTGCACTGATGAACATCATCTGCCAGTTCATAGCTTGCTGCCCTTTTCTTCGTCAACAGGTCTTTCATGAATTTGGCATACCCTGGCATCTGCTCTAGTGCCTCCACCAAAGGCACATTAAGAGTCAGTTGCTTCAACATAGTCATGAATTTACTGAACCTGGTGTCATCAGCTTTCTTCTTCAGTCTCTGAGGAAAAGGTGGTAGTGAAAGGGGAGGAGTTTTCTCTACCACTTCCTTTTTATCTTGCTTCCAATTATCAACCTTTTCAGGATGGTGACATCCAGGAGTAACATCATGAACGCTCTCATTCTGATTTTCAGCTTCTACAGAATCATTATAATCTGCTTCAATAACATTCTCTTCTGCATTATCTACCACTTGCTTGCTTTTGGATGAATTTTCCAACACCTTACCACTCCTGGTAGTAATAGCCATACACGATCCATCATTCCTTGGATTTTGCACAGTGTCACTAGGTAAGCCAGCCTTTCTTTGGTTGAATACCGCTGATAGTTGACTCAATTGTTGCTCCAGCTGTTTTATTGCAGTAGAATGCGAGTCAGCCAATTGATTTATTGAGGACAAATCATTTTTTACCTCAGTTATGCCCATGTTGGTTGCCTCCACTCCTTTCAACAGCTTATCCATCATATCTTCCATGGACATCTTCCCAGATCCAGACGCCACAGCCTCACGATTTCCAGGAGGAACATACAAACCACTCCTGTCAGTCTTATTCTTCCAACTCCCTAGATCGCGGTCCTTGTATCCGGATTTTTCATAATAGTTCCGACCTTGGTTTCCTTGGGCATTGCCTCAGAAACCCCCCTGATTATTCAAGTAGTTCGCTTCCTCCTCAGAATCAGAGTCATCTCTTCCCTGTGATATCACGGCCTTAACCTTCTTTGTCTTCCCTGATAATAAATGCTTGGTAAGAAGATCCATCTGCATTTTCATGTGAGCCATATCCTGGTCACGTTCCTCATATCTTCGCCTCTGTTCTGCAGTCATGCCAATAGATATAGTAGAGCTTGCTACCTTAGCATACCTGGTATGCCAAGCTCTACTCTGCTTTGTCATACGATCCAGCATATCACTCGCCTCAATAAAAGTAAGGTCCATGAATGACCCACCTGCAGCATTATCAACCACTGGATTAGTCACCGAGTTCAAAGCCCTATATAATATTTCCATCAAGTTAATATTGGTCATCTGATGATTTGGGCATCGCATAAGCTTCTTCTTGAACCTCTCCTATGTTTCGTGGAGAGCTTCAGTTGGAAGCTGTTGAAAATTGCTGATCTCATCTCTTAATTGTGCTCGTTTGGGTGGTGGAAAGAATCTTTCTAGGAAAGCGTCCTTCAGTTGCCTCCAATTATTAATAAAGTCAGGAGTTAGCCCGTTCAACCATAGAGTTACCTCTCCAGATAGAGACAATGGAAATAAGCGCAGCCGGATCGCATTCTGTCCAACCCCTGGATTGTCAAATGCCTTGCATATTTAGATAAAATTAATCAGATGCATATTTGGATCGTCTCCTACAAGACCATCAAATAACCCTTTGAGTTGAAATAGCTGAATCATGGTGCTAGTGATATTGAACTTAGCTCCGGGAGCCAAGGGCGGAGGAATAATAGCCCCTATGCTACAAGCCCCATCTAAATTGTCAGCATCATAATCAAAAGGAAGCTGCACAGCTCACCGATCAGGTCTTATTCTAGCTTGACGATCTCTCCTGTTAACAGGCACTACAACCTCATCTGCATACCTTGGATTTAGTAACTCATTATCACCCAGGTCCTCATCATCAGGATTTGTTGCCCGACCTGGGTTATCAATATTCTGTTGATGCACTTGAGCAGCTGCCAATGCAGCTAATCTAGCCTGCTCCTGTAGAGCAACCCTTCTTTCAATATCTCCTTGTGCATCCATTCTGCCAATAAGTTGAGGTTCAGGATTTATAGGTAATAATGGCTGACCAGAACATCGTGTATTTGGCATGCACTCTACCAAACCTGAATAAAACAAAAACAACAACTAAAAGTAAAATTCGAGAATCTTTGACCAAAGGGTCTATTAACTATCACAAACTTAGTTGACAACCGTATTCCCCGGCAACGAAGCCAAAATTTGATAACGCCCAAACTACAGCTCTCGTAAGAAAGTGTAAGCGGCCGCTGTCAAATATAGAACCCAACTGGGTTGGGTGTCGAATCCCACAGGGAATACTTGATCACTAAGTGACGCAATTATTAGTAGACTATTGGTTGAAAATTCCATGGAAATGGGGGGATTGATTTATGCGTGAACTAAAAATATCAAAGTAACGAATGAAACGATGTATGTAGTAAGATTTAATCACAGAGAATAATAAGTTAGGGTTATGTCCACCTTGGAACTTCTACTTATCTATTAACTATGAGTAATGCGGAATTTAGACATGCATGCACTTATAGAGATTCGTATTCTAATTGTAAATCAAAGTGTTTTCCAACCATCAAGGATTTATTTCACTTTAGCTTTCTCGAGCCTAAAGTGTGTAACGAATGGTACGAATTCTCCAAGAAAGTTAATCCGGTTAAGGCATTAACGTGTAAACAGGGGTTGGAAACCCTATTTTCTTGTCACGCTCTCTTTTCCAAACATATAACTTATATCTCGGACAAGTTAATTGTATAATGGCGTGTTCCCTATGTTTGCAACCATAAGAATTCAATTAAAACGAAGAGAGTAATGATATAAGTAGCATACACATCAAGAATTCACAAACTCATAGTACTAGGTAGTATCTTACAAGGTTTTCATAACCCTAACAGAGAAGTTTAGCTACTCATGAATACAACGGAAATCAAAGTAGACATAATTAACATACCACATCCTAGAACAATCTTGGCGATGGAGAAGATTAGCGACAGTGAGGGAGGAAAACATGTTTCTCTCTCTCCGTTGATGTAGCCCTAGCGTTTTTCTCTGTTCTCCAATATTACTGAATCTGTAAACTGAATAATGAATAATGATAATGATTGAATGATGATGCTGAAAAATTCAGCAATAAGGTTTTTATAGTATCCTTGTCTAACTAAGTTGCTACTGCATCCTTAAGTCTTTAAAAATACTGGGTTTGCTCGGGAAAAAGTTCCCATGCATCACTTTCAGTCCAAAAGTTGTCTTCCCTCTAATGTGAAGTTTTCCTTTGCTGCTCACAAGTCCATAAAGTGCTGAAATCTTCATCATTAATACCTGAAAAACATGCTAATCACGTAGGTCAGCTCACTTAAAGGAAAATGGACTAAAAGTGCAGGAATTATATATTTTGTCCTCAAAACTTAGCTAAAATATGGGTAAATTATGGTTCTTAGGCGTGTAAACACGCCCAACATCAATACCTATGTACTTGGCATACATAATAACTACCCTACACAGAAAAAAACAACAAACAAAAGTAAAATTTGGGAAACTTTACCAAAGGTCAATTACCAAACACAAATTTAATTAACAATCGTATTCTCTGGTAACGATGCAAAAATTTGATACCCCCAAAGTATACCTCTCATTTGAGAGAGTAAGCGGTCGTTCTCAAGTATAGAACCCAACTAGGTTGGGTGTCAAATCCCATAGGGAATACCATGTTCACTAAGTATTGTGATTGTTATTAGACTGTTGATCAAAGGTTCCTGGATAAAAAGGGTTTTGATTTATGAATTGTATTCTAAATAATAGTAATAGAGTTATTCCAATTAATGATTCTTTCTGCAAGTAGTAATTCAATGATATTAAACAAACTAGAGTTATGGTTACCAATATGCTTAAGAAGTTAGGGTTGTGAATCACTTTTGAGTTCCAATCTATAACTTCAATTGCAAGAGTAGATGAAGCCTATTGTTCACCCATTAGTTCTTAACCTTAATGGATGGTTTTATTTTTTTATTATATCAACCTTAAAGAATGTATCAATTATTCAACCATTTTCTTATGTAAGCCAATCCTGTTAAGGCATTTTCTATTAATCTAAAGGTTTAGGCCTCAAGATTCCATGTAAACTTTTTCTTTTCCAAATACACTCTTTTCCATTAAACAAATGATGTTCTTGGGCTCACTTTTCAAGTTTGAAACCAATAAAAGTCATTAAAGTGAAGAAGGATATATGCAACATCAATTATCTACAGAAACTCAATTGGAATCACAACCCATACCAGTTGTTCACATCAAGGCTCCCATAACCCTAGTTATGGGAGCTTAGCTACTCATCCCCATAGAAGAAAGAGAAATAATAATTGTATTATTCATAAATAAAGTCAATGTTCACTTACATAAGTTACAAGAATTAATTCTTCAATCTTCAATAGCAATGGAATAATTAGATCCACAAATGTTGTTTAATTTAAAAACTTCTATCTTACCGAAAGTTTCAAAGATGGAAAACTAAGATAATAATCTATAAGATTCTGAATGTCTTTCAATAAAACCCTTACTGGCTATATGCTCTTAGGTTTATAAGATTTAAAATTTAAACTCAGTAAATGTCGCTTCCAAGTTAACAGTCTAACTAATGGTCCATTGGAAGCCTGATGGTCCGTCACTTAGGCCGTCGTTGAGTGCTCCAGTATGTTAGGTTCTATTTAATCCTAATGGCTACCTTGATAGACCATTGATAGCCTGATAGTCCATCACATAGTCCTCTGAAATCCTATATTCTGATTAAGCTTGACAGCCAAGTTGGCGGTCCACCGTAAACTTGATGGTCCACCACTTGGAACATTCTTTTTAGCTCTGACAATGCTCTCAATGGTCCATTGCAAGACTGACAATCCACCATTTTGACCATCAGTGACTCTTTTCTGCTATTTTCTTAAATTTTCTCCTTCAGCTAACTCCTTAACCTGAAATCACTCAAATCCACTATTAAATACAACTTTAGTTGCTTGAAAACACACAATTTTCTTGAGAAAAATATGCAAAATATTCCTTCAAAAGCTGGAACATCAAGCATCGGGATTGTGCATATTTTTAATGTCTCTTTCAAAATAAGATTTGGTAATTATAACCTCAAAACTCATTTTTGGGTGATTCAATAGGTAGATTTTTGTATATCCATCTAGGATAAGTTTCTAAACTAATATTTTAATAAATTTTAATGATTTTTTTTCATCCATTCATCTTTAAATATTTGGATTTCAACTTGGAAATTTAGGAGACTTTGGGTAAAGTTAAAGAGTGACAAATTGATAATTTAAGGTCGATTATAACTCTATTTTTGATTAAATTTCATATTTGAACTCACTGATTTATAAGTAATGTGAAATTCAATAAAAAATTTATTTTACCCTTGGGGTCTTGGAAGTGAATTTTGAGTTGACTTATGGACTTAGAATATAAATATACTAATATGAGTGTATATGATATGTATTCTTATGTAGAATCTATATTTTACTAGATTGGGATTATTTAGAGGCTATATGGAAAGAAAAAACTTTGGATTAACTTTTCAAGTCTTCACCAAGGCAAGTTATTACTTTCTTGAAACGTGTTAATATTAGTCACTTGTATAGGGAATAATATAGAATGGAATAATATATTTATGAGATGAAGAGCATATACATGGTCATTGATGTATCAAAGGTCTAAAATTAGAATTATTGACTTATTTTTGTTGTTTCTTCTATTCTTAATTATTGGACGATAGTCTTAAAAGTGGATTACTGATTTTATCAAACTTGATAGGTATTGATAAATGTTACATTCCTATATGAGAGAGCAATGAATTAATTGAATTAGATTGAAGATTTTTGGTTTGATAACCATCGTTGTTGAGTTGAGTTTGGCATTCTATGCCCAAATTTGAGATACTTGTGTTGTCCCCTATCATTGTGATTCGTTAATACTTACTCATATTCATATCATGTTACTATGAAAGTGATATTTGAGAAAGTTTATTTAAAATGGCTTACATGACCAATGGAAAAGTGTTATGGGTGAATGTTTATTGAAATTACTTGCATGCCTAATGGAAAAGTGTTTCAAATGGATTTTACTAATTTTGCCTTACATGATCAACAATAAATAATTCTAGGTGGCTCGAAGGGAAGTGATTCAATGCAGATTCATGATTTGCATGCTTGATGGGAAACTGTTACGGTTGGTATATAGACCTTGAAAGTCCCCCAGGAGTCCTAACTAGCTATACAGGGCCGTAAGTGTATACTGTATAATACATTACATCATATTGCATTCATCTCATTATGTTCATTTGATTATTTTTTTTTATTCATGTTTACTTTGATTGGTGAATTATTGATTGTTGTGGATTGAGGAAATTGTGGGCTTGGATAGTGTTAGTTTCCCTAGTATTATTTCTATCTGCTAGTTTATGTGTGAACTTTATATTAGCGGGTGATTCAAGGATTACAGTTGTAATAGTAGTTTAGAAGGTAATCGCCAACACTAAGGATTAGAGTCAGTTGATGATCTTGTTGAGTACATATAGTTTGATACTTATGCTTGTTTATTTATGCACTTTATCTTCAAATATGGAGCCTATTGGTGTGTAGGTGAGGGTTTTGGTTTACATACGTGTGTGTGTGTGATAGTGATATTCATGATCAAGTTTTGGATCGTGATATGTATACATATGTGTGTGTGTATATATATATGTGTGGTTTTAAAAGATATGGTCTATATGATTTTAGCAAATACCTATTTTAGCATCAATTTACTAAATTATCAATTATTTCATCATTTTAAATTGTGTATAAATATGAAAAATAAGCTTTTGAGCCAAGATTTAAGAGATCATACATTGATAATTTGTAGGTTGATTTAAGCTCTATTTTTAATAACATTTCTTATTTTAATTCCTTACTCTATGCATAAAATTTTTAAATAAAATTCAATTTTTTCCTTTTAGGACTTGCAGTTGATTTTGGGGTTCACTTTTGGACCTAAGAATAGAGTATAGAAATATGGGTATATATGATTTAATTTTCTTATAAGAGTATGTAACCGATTAGATTTGGCTCATTTGGAAGAGTTATGAAAGTGAAAAGCTTTGTTTCATTTTCTAGACTCTTTTTAAGGCAAAGCTTTGATTTGATTTTCTGGACTCTTTTTAAGGCAAGAAAAAACTTTTGTTAAATTTTCTTCAAAGTGTTTATGTCCTCATTGACACTAAAAGGGAGTAATGTGTTACAAAAAAATTTCTTAGGTTATGGCCACCTACTATAACACACCAGTAGGTAGGTAGACCCATCATTTGGAACCGTTAGTAATGGAATATCTAATGAAATGGGAGGAAATGAGGAATAAATATGTACAGGGGATAATATGTATATATAAAGGTTCCAAAACCTAGTGAAGTTAGTACAAGACCTTCAAATATAATAGAAATACAAAATAAAGTAGTAAATTAATATACGTGTCCAACCCGTCTCTAAATTTAATATAGAGATCAGTCTACTCCATATGAGGGAGAGTAGTAATACTCCGAACACCATGATATCACCACAAATATATGATCAACAGCTACTTTACACTACGCACACCACAATTACTAGGACTCGTACTATAATCTACAAACTGCAGAAGTGTAGTATGAGCGCCAAACACGTGGTACTTAGTATAAAACAATTGGCTTAGCTCCTCAGATAATGCAAATATAAATAACATACAAAGAAAGATTATGACTACAGACAACTATTCATGAAGCTAACAAAACAAAACTAGAGAGGTAGTAAGGGTGAACTATCCTATCTAGCAGTATATAGGAACTAAGGTACTATACCGTATATCATCGAAAAATGCACAATTAAAGAGTGAAACAATGATATATAGTAGTACAGATTGCCAAGGAATACATATTGAAAATGAATAAAAAGGGAAGAGAGGGATACACAGTAATATCATAAATGGATATAATTATAAACATATAAGTATATAAGGCTAACTCAAAGGAAACAACTTAAGGTAGTCAACCTAGAATCTCAAGGCATCCAAATTAAGTAGAAAACTAATGTTGGCATAATCAGGGTCTACAGTCAAAGTGTATAACCATTAATACATGATACAAAATGCAAAATATTGTAAAAAGGAAAAGGATCAGAACCATACCTCAAATCTCAGCACCAGTCCATTATCAGATTTCCATGAACTAACCATGACAACTACAATATAGTAACTGACTAGTCTGGACAAACAATACTAATTGAGCCCTATAAACCAGAATATTCAATCAATACTCAACAAGTTATAATCATAACTCACACATATTCAACCAGTATAAAGTGGATAGATTATGTAAGAATCAAACAACATACTAGTAATAGGCAACATACATGCATGAATGAACGCAAAGAAAATCCATAATACCATAACCAATCCAAGTGCAGTAATGTACCCATTGTATACACCTTCTCAAACTCTACAACTCGTAAAGGTAGGATCTACGTCAACCTCTTTTCTCTAACATAATGGCTCACAGACAAAGTTTTTCCTAGGGGGTTCGAGACTACTTGTATACACTAACTTGGTATCTATCCAGGATTTCCAATCACCATCATCATCATCAATCTACTATATCAAGTACTAAAGAGTTGTATATATAACAAAAGCACTAACTATAACCATTTCTAAAAGAGTCTAACTCTGTAAATATATTGCCTGAGGTCAACTCCTGGACTAGATCATCATAATATAATTAAAGGTTCGAAATCTCTCATGATAAAAAAATAGTGGTAAATTATGAACTAGAATTTATCTCAATCAAATATCTAAAACCTTATTTTTCATCCCAAAAGTGTATAAATCATCCATTAAGGTAGTATGATTCCCTTTATAAAATAATCTATTTTAAAAAGGGGAAAAGTGGGAATAAATCCTTTTTTAGGAAAACAATTGTAAATTCAAGAATTAAGTTGGAATCGTACCACTAAGTGAACATGAATTTACCATAATATATGCATGCCATCAGAAGTATGCAAACAATATAAAAATAATCATCTAAGAGTCCATAGACTAAAACCACATCCTTTATAAGGATATAATACTCACCTGGAGTCCAACTGGTATGGTAACCATGGCCTCGGGCCCAGTAGCATATATATCCATCATAATATCAATACTGCAATCTGGGAAACAATGATAATCCACCAAGTCAATTAGTAAACCTCATACCAAAGGGTACTTAGCATCAAGTATGGTTCACATGTTGTAGCCTAGGGAAATAGCATTTTATAGGAATAACAAGTATTTAATCTTAAGGGTCGATTGACCCTTCTATTCGCAAATTCCTAAATTAGGCTAAGTTATGGTATGCTACCATAATATTATCCTAACATACCTAACATGCAATATATATCATACACTATCTCTTGAAAAAGTGTAGACCAAAGCCTATGTGTATGATGAACCATAAGTCCTTGAATCATCGAAAAATCATCTGCCTTTACTCTATGACCCCAAAATGCCACCATGCAATCAAATAGTAATCTACACATAACTATGAGAAAAATAAGACCCATATTGATATATAAAGATTTGAATTAGAATTTGGGTCAAGAATGAAGTCATGGTGCCCATAAACAAAATCCAAAATTGAATCTGTATCGAGGTCCCTTGAAGGACAAGGAATGTGTGCTCAAAAGTTGAGGACAAATGGTGAATAAATCGGGGCCCAAATCAGCCCCTAAAGTGTAGGATTTAAGGACCTAACTTCTAAGAATTTACCATGAAATAGGATTGAAATGACAGGAAAATAATGAAAAATAACCAAGGAGTGCTAAACTAACTTACCCTAGCTTCAATGGATGATTCCCGACTCTATCGTCTCTCCAAAATTCCAAAATGATGTAAATATGGAGGAGAAAATAATGTAAAATTGAGTGAATAAGGGGTTTAATACTGCCCAGGAACACTAAAGTAGTCGCCCAGTCACTAAAGCAACTACCGCTAAAGTGGATCCTAGACTAAAGCAGTCTAGCACGGGGACGCAGGTACCACTAAAGTAGTAGCCTTGGCGCTAAAGAGGTGTCCGCTTAAGTGGTCATTGACTGCGAAAGTAGACCCCAGGCCAAGGCCAAGGCTGGAAAAACTGCTCATAGATGCTAAAGCACTTGCCGCTAATGCCGCTTCTTGACCGCTAAGCGGCCAAACTAGATATCAGGCACCAAATTTTTCTACGTCCAATATAGACTTTGATTAGGTGGTCATGATTTGTACGAAACCTCGCACAAACCAACTATGACACCATACCAAATTTGAACTCAATAAAATTAAAAAAACTTTTAGCAGAGATCGTTTTAACTAAGTGTAGGACCCACACATATAGTTCTATTTTTTATATAATCCACCCAATAGCTCAACACAAGTTTCGGTGTCTTGGTACATGAAACAAAAGTCCCCTAGCCTAAAATCAATGTTCCAAAGTTGATGGCACTATAGAATTCCTATCCAAGGTTGTATACTAGGAGTTTTAGTCTGAGACCAACTCTTTAACTGTAAAAGCTCCAAAATAGGGAAATAAGCCTAAAATCTAAATGAACTATCAGTTAAATAAATCAATAGTTCAACAACTCCCAAATGGCCTATAAACACTGTTGAAAGGCTCAAAATGCTGGAAATGCATATAAATTGAGGAAATGACCTCGAGGGTCCTTATAATATTCAATACTAAAAGGACAAAATGAAAGTAAAGGGATAGAAAGAGCATGAAAGTTCAAAAGATGATGTACGAGGATTGCATTTTCCGAGCATGATTCCCTGATAAACTTTACAGAGACCTTTGAATCTAATATCTTGGAGTTTAATGTGCTAATACTCAAAACCGAATGATCCACTCCAGGATATCCAATGAACTAAGAAAGTAACCATGCTTGGCCCAACCTGAGCACACTACTTATTCTGAGTAGATAATCTAAAATTCTAATGTAAATGAGAATCAAGGCCAATAGTAGGGGGAATCGACACCATGCCAACGGGCTATCATTTGAATATCTATCAACCACAATCCCTTCAAACTAAAGAAGACAGAATTAGTATCAAAAGAGTAGTCTTAGCCAGCCAATAGGTGAAACCCCTACTGAGATAAACCTAAAAACAAAGGTTAAAATTAAGCTCTACAACACCCAACAAAAATTTCAATATCATGGATAAACCGTTCGATCTCAACTACCTATATAATCCTGCAAATGGGTAGGCATTGATGTCGCCCAAAACTACACCTCCTTGAAGTATAATACAGTCGATGTCAAATATAGTAACCCAACCAGGTTTTGGTCGAACCAACTGAGAATAGGCCAAAAATATTTCTCAAACTTACTATAATAGTCGGGCAATGTAGAAAAGTAAATGGGGGGATTTGCTGTGATTAGTAAAAAGTAGTACGATTTGAATTCTTTTAGTTGTAAGTAATCTAAAACGAACACAAGACTTGTATTCCCACAGGTTTCTAACTCCACAGGTTTCTCATGCTCAATTTGAATATATTAATGCTATGCATACAGAATCTGACAAGATAGATATCACTAACTGTCTTATGAATTCATTATTAAATTTCAACCTTCAGATTCTGAGTCTCAAGATGTCGCCTTACTAGCCCT
This sequence comes from Capsicum baccatum var. pendulum, assembly GCA_030864225.1. Taxonomy (NCBI): domain Eukaryota; kingdom Viridiplantae; phylum Streptophyta; class Magnoliopsida; order Solanales; family Solanaceae; genus Capsicum; species Capsicum baccatum. The sequence goes on from CM061560.1 coordinate 170,244,825, forward strand.
TGACTTTAATCCCAGTTTAACTCTCAGCTTGTGGGTTTCAATTTATTAATCGAGGGTTGATAGCCTCAAATCACTTTTGTAATATTCTTTTCCCACTATTGAACTCCTTTTTAAGGATCATTATGAATATAGAAGAGTCCTTATCTTTTGCAATAGTGAAGGAGGAAAACAATACAAAGAAGATCACAATACATGCAACAACAATGATCTAAATGAATCTCGAACTTCCCCTACTTTGTTAATCCGAAGTGTTCCCACAATCCTAGCTAACGGAATTAACCTCCCATAGTTGTAAGAAATTCCATAGAATTTAGAATTGAAAGCATGAAAATAATCTCACAATAATTGATGAAGAAAACCCAAAGTTTCAAATTGAATAATAAACCAAAAACTAAGAACCCTTATAAAGTGTGTAAGAATATGTCAAAGTGTGTAAACTATTACATAAGGGACCCAAGGGTATTTATAGATTCTTGAAATAATAGAGGAAACCTAATTAAAATAAAATTAGAGAACTAAGTTTGCAGTGGTCACGCCTCTGATAACAAGTCATCTGTACTGACGATGACTGATTAGTTATTATCGTTGTGCCCTCTTGCACTCAATGATAATGAATTGTTGTCAAATGTAATGAGATGTTGGTTGGGACTCGTTATCACTTTGGTGAACTTTTCAACTTTTAGAAGTTTGCTTCTATTCTCAAAATAACTTCTTACCATGAGTCATCGGCTGTCATAACGACTCATGGTCTTTATCCATTTCCACTGGGACTCAAACTTGTCAACTTTCAGGGCTTTGTCTCCTATGCTCAAAATGAGTTATACTATAACTCATTTTCACTTATAATGAGTCACAGTTAGTCTTCCATTTTTATTTTGAAGTCAGCTTCCCTTACTGTTAACAAAACTACACTGGCTATGAGTCATTAGGTGACTAAATTACTCGTAGCCCAATCAACACTTTAATTTTTCTTGAGGTTTTTCATCCCTTTGTGATCCATGCCATTTCAATCCTAATTTACCTGCAACACAGACAAAACACATATTATATTAGACTAAATATCACAAGTTAATGCATATTTTACTGTTTTAAGCATCAAAAGTACAGTGAACGCATGGCACACCAACACCTCAACTATGAACGTTTATATATCCCTAGGAAACAAAACCAAAAAAAATAATCATGATGCTTGAACAGGAAGATCCTAAGATACCTGTGGCATTCAATTATCAAATTCGACTCAAGACACATTACCCCCTTCTACTTTTAAATTTTCAAAAACCAATCATGTGTATTGATTAAGCACAATAATGTGACATAAGGAAATCAATCTATGGCATTACATTAGCAACAAGAAATCATACATATATACAATTTACACTACCTAAACAAATAAATGGCTAGCAACATAACCCATGTACCCTCATAATTAAAGAAGTCTTAATCACTCAAATAGATCAAGCATGTTAATATGGGGACAATCACGAGACACTCACACTCAGAAAAAAGTTCCAACAGCATGCACAAAATATCATAGGCTTGCCCTTATTTTTATTAACCTAGTTTTCGTATAGTTGAGTCAGGATCACTATAGGACTTTACGTGGCTTATAATGTAGGCTTGGGGATGGTATGGTACATATAGGAATTTTAGTGACTAAGCCTCCTTGGCACTACAATTACGTTAAGGTTCACATATTTACCAACTTTTATTTTATTTCTCCAGTTTTATTCTTTTAGTCCTCTTTCAAGTTTGGTGTGGTTTCTATTATTCTATGTTTTCTCTTTTTTCAAATAATTCATTTTTTTCCTCTTTTTCAACTATCTCTTTTCCCTACCACACCTAGACCTACTTTTTTTAATCTTATTTACCTTTCTGCATGCCCTCTTTCAAGTAAGCACCCCTATGATATCCACCCTCAACATACGCATTTTACCAGAGTTGAGGTGCACAATATCCATAGAGGACTAGGTCTAAAACAGGTTTATTGTGATCAAATGAAAAGGTGGACAGGTACAACAAGAAAAATAAGTCTATAAGTCTCAAAATTTTGATCAATGGATTCTCAGCATAGGGTCCTTAGACTGGGCCTTGTTATTATTAGTAATCTTCTTGGTGGTTCTCGAAACACTTAAACTAAAAATGACACCAACGGTGGTCTGTGCACTCAAGGCTACCTCCATGGTGAGAGTGGTGCTCCTACTCAAATCACCTGTATCTACAGCGGTATCATTAATATCTCAAGAGCTATCGGCTCCTATTGATTTCTAACGGACCCTCATTTAGAGGTCCTCCTCACCCTAAATATTTGCTGCCTTAGTAGTCTCTACATCATCTTTATCTTATCTTATTTTTTTCCTCTTCTTTCTATCTCTCTCACCCTTATCAATCCCAGTAGTAGTGTCCGTCCTCCTTACTCCCCATATATTAGTTACCTTTTTCTTAAAAATATCGTCAATAATAAGCATCGAAGGGAAGGGTTTGGCGTGCATATCCTCTATAGTAGCCTAAAGTACAGCCATTTCTTCATGTATGCCCACCAAATCTAGGGATTAAATGTTAGCTAATTTTTGATTGATCCAACACTCGAACCCATTAATTTGAGTTTTCATACCTCTCAACTCAATCTTTATTTCCTTTTTGATGCAAGGTTGCACGTCATCTTCTCTATTCTTCACTTTGCGATGATATGTGCCCAATATTTTTAGCACATCTATTAATTATGACTGCTGGACTAGAGCATAGGTTGCAGGTGCTATCTTAGAAGGGAATAGTCTCACCGCAAAAGGTAGGGGAAGAGTCTAAAAGGTACATGAAGTATCTGAGGCCTGAGGCTTGAACTGGGTAGTCTCAATAGGGGTATCACCAATATTATTGAACCCTAGAGTATTAATCTCATGACCTCTATCCTGGAATAATTCTTGGGATAAAATAGACCCTACCTTTGCTGCCTTGGAAATATGGTTAGCAATATCGAGTATCAACCCTAAATCTATAGTCCTCCAAACTTGGAAGAACTAGTCAACTCCTGGGATCTCTGGTATTCCTTGATTCAAGAAGAACTATTTTAGTAAGAATGGAAATTCAAGGATTGTGTCTATGCTCACCACCTAATTGTGGATCTTCTATGCAATCAACTTGGCTACATCTATCTCGTAGCCTTCCCTGATGTCCACAACCTGGGTGGATTGGTCTTGACTCAGTAAATAGTTCTCAGTCAAGGGACTCAAGCTATAACTCACAAAAATCCACCAAGCCTTTTCCAAAAATTTACAACTTCCCTTTGTAATCTTGTACAAAAATCCAACACTGCCAACTACCTTAGGTTCTTTGTTCTTCACTGGAGCAATTATACCGACAATCCACTAGAAATGTGTAGGCTTATGCTATAAACTAATTTGCTTTGTCTTTAGTTTTCACACCTCATCTATTCAGTAGTTAATCTCTGCAGTATTGGGTGGTAACTAGAAATCTGGACCATGAAGAAACATGGAGATAGTTTGAGTTGAGATGTACACTCGAACACATCTAATTATCATAGTCCTCAAGGGGTCATCACCTTTCTAGAAAAACCTTGTGGATAAAACCTCTTTAGCTCTATTTGATATGCAATATAAAACTCACATATGAATGCCTCACTATACTATCAAGGAGCTCTGGTCATCCACTAAGAGGGGTACTACCTAAATCTCACCTAAAAGTATGACATCTCAAACATATCAACAGTACTCAACTTGGGCTCTAAATAAAGCCCTCTCTGCGGCATCTCGATGGAAGGGTTGATGGAACTGTCTTAGTTGTATAAGTCTTGTATCTTGAGGTACCCCTATCGATTAAAGATTGGCACCAGGGTAGTCTCTATCTGAAGTGGTGCAATTAGTGGTGGAGGAGGGATTTTAATCGGGTTATCACTAGATTTGCTTGCTTTCTCCCTCTCCTAAATTTCATTCTTGGACCCTTATTTGCAGATTATCCATTCTCTGACCCACTATTTAATTCTTTATCCTCATCTTTAGAACCAGACTGATCCCCTGACTTACTATCCTCCTCAGACTGGAACTAAGAGTAGGGTGGTGATTGGCTAAGATTTTTTATCCTTGGCCTGGCTCATGGTGGTGTCTTACCCTAGAGCATCTTTGTCATCCCTAATAAACTTCTTCCTCATCTTAACCTTCACCTACAATAGGTATTACTCTATTTATCCACTCAACGCTTAATCTTTATTAGGCTTATTTCTCAAATAATGAGTGGATGGTGGGCATACTTCTTAGGTGTTTTCTTCTTGGTATAGTCATTGTAGGGTGCCATTGTTACTTAGAAGAAATAATTATGTTAGTAAATCCTCCAAAAAAGAAAGAAAAATAAGAAAAAGTATTAGAGGTATTGCAAGGACTGGGGACTCTACGACTCCGGGTACAACTCATTACCACTGGTAATAAGTCATTATGAGACTCGTTGGGAGGGAAGGTATATAAGGATGGTTCACTAGACATGTAACGAGTCTTCCTGGTGAGTCATTTGTCAAATAATAACTAATCACTAACATTCGTTGCCTAACCAGAAACCATTTCTTGGAGCATTACCCTTCCCAGTCTCCACCAATCCTCACAACGAGTCATATTGTGTGACAAGAACTCATTGTGTGAGTCGTGGTGACAACAGAAACTCAACTTTTTCTTTCACTCATGTTCCCAGTGACTACAGGTCATGTAAAGACTCATTAGGTGACCCTACGAGTCATTAAGAGTCTCGTATCCTCTAATAAATGAATATTAATAGGGTTGAACTTTGATTTTGCATCCCCAACTTATTCCCATGGTTTTATCATGTATAATACACTTTTAGTACATCCCCACATCCTATTTTTATGCACAACACTCAATTTATTGCCAATTTAATCTATACTCTCAAGAACACTTGAGTTTTCAATTTATGCACTTGCAAATTACGAGGAATCCATGCAATTTTCATATTTAGCACAAACTTTCTAGATAAATTAATTGAAGCATATACCTTAATTGATTTATTCCTTTAGATTCTTGATAAAATGTTTTTGTAGACTTGAACCCTATTTATTGAGAGGGAAATTTGGGATAATGTGACAAATTTTTGGTTTTAATGATTTGGGGGATGACTTATGAGTGTACTTGAGGCATTTAAGGAGCGATTATTTGGAACAGACGGAGTCACACCGGTTTTAAAATGGAAAATTAATCATTTTAATTCAAATTTCCATATTAAATGTCATATAATAGACTTGGTTGAACCGCCAGGCCTGCAATATAGGGCCTGGCAATGAGTTGTCGTAATGACTAGTTGCAGCTGAATATAAGTCGTAGACTCCCCCTATTATGACTGGAACCTTACCTTGGTCTCTAGTCATGATGAATTAGAGTGACAAGTCATTGTCAGTGACAATGACTCATTTTGAGTGTTGTTATGACTACAAAGACTACTTACTTGAGGGTAGCCTACGTTCTAGCTTTCTACGTCTCTGTTAACGAGTTGTTATGATAAAAAGTGACTTGTGATGTCCCTAGTGGGGACCTGGTACCAGAAATATTTCTGGTCTTTTTCTATAATTTCCAGCCCTACACACTGAACACACAAGTTACCCTATAATGTAAATAAGTACAAAACATGGATTGCCTCCCACATAATTCTTCATTTAACATTGCAGCACGATGTGGCTAATTCAGATACACAGACTTTACCAACCAGTCAATGAGTCCCCTCCTATGCAGTGCTTAATTTAACATCATGGTATGATGTGATAGCGTTGGTTACTCAGACTTCACTAAGGTCCATATCAACAAATACTTTCACCTTATTAGGGTTTCCAATATACTTCTTCATCCCCTACACATTTACCCTTAATAGGGCTTCATCATCATGCTCCAACCACCTAAACTTCAACTCACTAGGAAACAAGTGAAATCTTGAATTATACAACAAGACCAAATCACCAGGCTTGAAAACATTTTCCTTGATTTTCTTATCATGATATATCCTTATCCTTTCTTGGTATAGTGCAGAACATTCATATACATAGAGATAGAAATTATTCAACTAATTCACCTTGGTTAACCTCAATGTAGCTATATTATGCCACACCATATTATGCCTTTTCAATGCCCATAATACCTTATTGTCAAGTTTGAAAAACAAGTGACATGGCTTGATGTACATAAGGTGATATGGGGAGGCACTTATGGGGGTCTAAAGAGTTATTCGGTAGGCCCACAATGCATCATCCATGATACAACCCGACTAGGGGACTTGTGTAATGAGCATCTTATGTCCAATCAGGACCAGAGACCATCCCCGATACTTAAACCAACCATCAAGAATATACCCTAGGTCGTATGAATTATGAACATATAATAAGATAGTGTGTAATTGCACAAACCTAGACTCTGGGATAGGTGTATAACTGATACTAACCCAAATGAACCCAACCGTCCCAAACCCAATCGATAACCATAACCAAACCCAAAACCATACAATAACCAAACAAAGTTCCATAACATAATATAAAATGATAGAATAGTAAGAAATTCAGTCCAACGGTATCAGCCCCAATACCAATGCCAATACTAAGGCTGACTCCAATACTGATCCCGCCAAAATAAACCCATAGTAGTTCCACAAAATCCTCTAAAAAAAGAAACCAATATCCGATTAGGACATGCCCCTAACTATAGCCAAAACCAATATTTATAAAATATTCAAAGTATATACAAACATCCATGAACATGAAATGGAGCTTTCAGGAATATGATAGCTCACCACTTCCATCCAACCGAGCTGATTACAAAATTTGATCACTAAGCAGGAGGAGTTAATGGATGTTCCTTCATCGCATAGGGATACACCTGCCCAAGGATGGGTTAGAGGGTGAATCTAGCAAGTACTTAGGATAAGGATAAATAATTCCTTCCAGTAAAACCAAGTAAACCAATAGTATGCATACAACCCATAAATATATATATACAACTATGTTGGGTAAAGGAATCGGGTTTAGAATGCCTTTTAACCATTAACCTGGGTATGAGTATCTTAACCATCCTAGAACCACCCGCGGGCTATATGGGTTCATTGTAACCCCATGAACGGGCCCTGATATGTGCAACCACACAAATCGAAGATACCATAAGAGTAGGGATTCTCGAGTACCCTTCTTTCTCCATGATACATATGTACAGTGTAAGAAGATTCCCATATACCTTATAGTATCATATTTGGTTGCTATGACCAACCCCTCATGTTGAGAAACATGAATTTATAGTGTCCATCCATTGGACTCTCACCTTCACAGTTAGCTATCACACCCTACCATTATTGCCCAGTTAAAACTATTTTTGACTAGCCAAACCATTATTCCATTTTTATTAACCAAGGCTTTGAGTAGTGGTATCTTCATACTGACTATAGGTTGCAAAAAATATCCTTATCCAACCTTTGTATGTGATACGGTTAAGGCAGCCTCCACAGGTACACGGCCTTTCACACGAAGCCAAGCTCAGGAATTACAAACACTCCAAGCTTTGTTCATGCAAATGGCCGTGTGTGAGTTGTTGGTCGAACCAACCAAGGACCTAAATGTTTTTATGTGTGAAGAGGGGTCCTAAAGTGTAATAAACTAATCCCCAAGGTTGCCACAAGAAAGCAAGGGCGGATGGGTCTTTTTAATCCTTTTGTTGTAGTATAAAGAGAACATCATAGTGAGTTAGACTTAGTTTTTGAAATCTGAAATTTGTAACCTAAAAACACCAAAATATCTCCTCTCTCTTCTCTCATTGAAGCCGCCATTACTATCTCACAAGTAGAGGGATACTTGTGTTGTCTCTTTGGCTAGAAACAAGGGTTTTGAGGTTGTTGAGTGCCTCTTGGTCCTTGTAAGAACTTGGTGTTTATATTCATTAGACTTAGGGTCCTCTCTTGATGTTAGGGTTCTTAGTTTCTTGAATGTTATATGTCAAGTTATCTATCTTTCTTTATCTTGTTGTTGTTGTGTTGCTTTTGTTTATCTTGAAAGTCTAGTGAAGCCGTGTGGGGCTCGTTTCGATTCACTAGCATTGTTGTATCTCTTGTTGTTCTCGGGTTGTGGAATGAAAACCGAAAACTAGCACTTGTGTTGTAAGCTGAAAAACCGAAACTTAAAACTTGTTGTCTTGTGTTGTGGGACTGAAATCCGAAGCTCTTGGTGTTGTTGGTTGGATCTTGTATCATTTGGTATCAGAGCAAGACCGGTTGTGTTCCAACACAACCCATCTTGGGCTAGTTCACGGACTAAACAAACTACAAAAAAAAATTCTGAAATCTGTCCACTAAAAGTTGAAACCGAGAATGATGTTGTATGCTTAGATCTAGGTGTTATTTTGCTTGTTTAGTGAGTTTCTAGTGTTGGTTTCTTTCTCACCAACACTAAAGTGTCTAGATCCGAAAGTTGAGCTTGAAAAATTGAAGATTGTGTAGTGACTTGAAGTGGCCGAAAGTTGTATGTGTTGATAACCAAAAGCAAATCGGTGGTTGTGTGTTATGTGCTAAAGAAGTTGTTGAAGTTTGTTGAAGTGTTCATCTTTTGAACTTGTCATCTTGTTCATCTTGTTGAAGTGTTCATGTTGTTGTGTACTCAAGTGGGAAAATTATAAAATTGTTGTGAAAGACTTGCACCCATCACCTTGTAGTCTTGTCAATCAATTCCCCTAAATCAAGGAGCCTTGTTTTGTGGAATTTGTCAACCAAACCCACTTGTCTTGAGTTTGAAAAGGAGTTAAGACTTCAAAATTTTAGTTTTTCCCACCAAAACACTTTTCAAATTATCACAAGTTGTGTGAATATTAAATCAAGGCAAAAAAAAATAATAATAATATAAATCCGATGAGAAGAAGAACGTGTGGGGCCAATGCATGCTACCATGTCACTATAAGCTCAACTTAGGATATTCTTTGGTTGCTAATTGTTGATTCTTGGTTTCCTTTACTTGGTCTTAGAACTAATTAACAAACTAGTATTTTCCCACTAGGTTGTCAACTAGTTCCTTGAGCCGTTTATTCGTGTCAACGATTATTTGTGTGCTTTTATTCGTTTGAACGAATTGCTGAATTTTGACTCTAGTCCGGCAAGAATTCTTTGAGTCTTCAAACAAGAATCCATTCCGGACAAGAGCTCACTCATACCTTGAACATCTCACGGTTACTAGCCAATTATACAACACTTGTGGAACACGAACTTGTGGTGAACTAAAGCGGCTAATACCTTGACAATGGAAGGAACAACGTCTCATAATGCGGATACTAATGCCCTTGACTCCATGAGGGCCACTCCTGAGGCCGTTACTCGGACACTTGAAAGGATGAATTCGGAATTTGGGGCCGTGAGAGGGGACTTGGCAGCAATAAGGGGGGAAGTATCGACTATTAGCGGGAGATTAGATCAAGTGGAGAGTCAAAGGAACTCTCGTCCATCTACTCCTCTACACGTATCTACCAATGGTCATGATAGGACCTCCTCCGCAACCATCACCCCCGAAATGATCCACCAAATGCTAAATGCACCCCAAGCTCCACTAAATACCGCAAACCAATCTACCAATTTTCTTCCAAACCGAGACTCCACTAGACCACTACATTTCCAAGCTCCTCCAATTCCGCAAGAGGGATTTGGACACCAACTACCTCCACTAAATCCGAACCCTCCATTCCAAGCTCCACTAAACCAAAGACCGCAAATTCCAAATCCTCCGAATCAAAATGGCCAAGGCCGACCAGCCTACTTTGAAGGGTACGGTAGAGAGGAGTATGATGGAGAGGGAGCCTTTGAGGATGCTTATATGAGGGAGGAGGAGTTAAGAGGGGGTCGGGGAGAACCTAGGAGATACCGGGGGTATGGAGATAGGGGAAACCGACACCAAGAAAGAGACGTAGGCATCAACACCATCAAATTGAGCCTACCTATCTTTAAGGGTGAAAGTGACCCCGAGGCCTACTTAACTTGGGAATCGGCTTGTGACAAAGTTTTCCAAGTTAATGACATCTCGGAAGAAAAGAAGAGTTGCTATGCTACAGCTCACCTCAAGGGCTATGCTAACACTTGGTGGGAGTATGTTAAACGATTTGGTAATGAATTGGTTGATGGGCAGCCACCACCTTGGTATCGGTTGAGGTATTTGATGAGACAATGATACCTTCCCGAGAGATACCGACATGAATTGCTTGCTAGGTTATATGGCTTGCGGCAAGGAGGCAAGAGTGTGATGGCCTATTTTGACGAGTTCCAACAACTCATGTTGAAACTTGATCACCGTGGGGAGCAAATCAGCCACGACATCATCCGGTTCAAGTGTGGATTGAACAAAGAGATCTCCACTCACTTGACCCTTCATCGGTTCGAAACTATTGACGGTATATTCCAAGCGGCCCTAGAGATTGAAAGGGAACTTAAGGAGAGATCAACCTTCAAGGCAAGGGTCCAAACCCCCTCGGGTTGGACCAAAAACAAGGACCAAACCGGTCCTACGAAGCTGCCCGAATCCAAAACAGTCCCTAAGTTTCCTCCAAAGCCGGAGGCTCACAAATACCCCAACCCAAAGGGGTTCCAATGTTTCAAGTGCCAAGGTTGGGGGCATGAGGCCAATGAATGTCCGAACCGGCGTAATGTGATCCTACGGGAAGGGAAAGTATACTACCTTGGTGAGGAGGTGGTTTCCGAAAGGGGGGAGGTTGAGGCCGAGCCTCAAGATGGAGAGGAAGCCGGAAATGAAACGAATGAGGAAGGAGTAGATGATAGTGAAGATGTCTATCCACAAGAAGGAGAGTGTGTGGTTCCAAACTTTGTGGTTAGACGTGTCATGATTAGTAAAGCGGTAGATGACCCGAGCCAAAGGGAAAATCTATTCCATACTAAGTGCCTTGTAAAGGGAAGTGTGTGCACCTTGGTAATTGATAGTGGTAGTTGTACAAATGTTGCGAGCCATGCTATGGTGAACTTCTTGAAGCTACCGACTACACCACACACTAGTCCTTACAAGCTACAATGGTTGAACGATTGTGGTGAATTGAAGGTCACACGGCAATGTGTGATTCGGTTTAAGGTGGGCAACTACCACGATGATGTGCTTTGTGACGTGATCCAATGCAAGCATGTCACTTGTTGTTAGGTAGACCATGGCAATATGATAGGTCTACCAAACACGATGGGAGGTCCAACCGGTATACGCTTGAGAGGGATGGCCGAAAGGTCACACTTCACCCTCTATCACCTTCACAAGTAAATGAGTGGCATCAAAAGATGAGGGAGTTAAAGGGAAGAGGGAAGGAAGCCGAAAAGGGAGAAAAAGGGGGGGTGTCGTAGGTGAGGAAGTAGGGACATCCGAGGTTGCTCCGACGCCAAGGGAGGGGGAAAACGTAGTGATGTTGGCTAGGAGGAAAGAACTCTTCATGGACCATGATGAACACAAGTCGATGCTACTATTGGCCCATTGTTTTAATACTAACCCCACTAATTCCTCCATTTCTCCTTTGATTTCTTGTGTGTTGCAGGAGTATGACGATGTATTCCCTCAAGAACTTCCGCAAGGACTGCCCCCACTTCGGGGAATTGAGCACCAAATTGATTTGGTGCCGGGATCACAACTTCCAAACAAACCGGCCTATAGGAGCAATCCTATGGACACTAAGGAGCTTGAAAGACAAGTTGAGGAGCTTCTCAACAAGGGATATATCAAGGAAAGCTTGAGTCCGTGTGCTGTCCCGGTGCTTTTGGTGCCAAAGAAGGACGGAACTTGGCGCATGTGCGTCGATTGTAGAGCCATCAACAAAATCACTATAAGGTATCGTCATCCGATCCCTAGACTAGATGATATGCTAGATGAGCTCCACGGATCTTGTGTGTTTTCTAAAGTGGACCTTAGGAGCGGCTATCACCAAATTCGCATGCAACCCGGTGATGAGTGGAAGACCGCATTCAAGACCAAATTTGGTCTATATGAGTGGCTGGTCATGCCCTTCGGCCTTACCAATGCTCCTAGTACATTTATGAGGCTAATGAATTATGTAATGAAGCCTTATATTGGAAAGTTTGTGGTGGTTTACTTTGATGATGTGTTGGTGTATAGTAAGTCTATTGACGATCATGTAATGCATTTGAGATGTGTGTTTGATGTGCTCCGAAAGGAGAAGTTGTATGCCAACATGGAGAAGTGTTCTTTTGGTGTTGATAAAGTTGTATTCTTGGGTTTTGTTGTGAGCTCAAGGGGAGTGGAAGTGGACGACTCCAAGATAGACTCTATACGAAGTTGGCCGACCCCTAAAACTATTGGAGAGATCCGAAGTTTGTCAAAGGATTTAGCTCCATAGCAGCCCCCTTGACCGAAGTAATTAGAAAGGACGGACCCTTTAAATGGGGTGAAGAGCAAGCTAGGGCTTTTGAGGCCTTGAAAGCTACGCTCATCTCGGCGCCTTTATTGCAATTGCCCGATTTTGATAAGATGTTTGAAGTAGAGTGTGATGCTAGTAAGGTTGGCATTGGGGCTGTTTTGATGCAAGAAGGTAAGCCCGTTGCCTATTTCAGTGAAAAGCTCAAAGGGGCAACTCTTAATTACTCGACTTATGATTTGGAGTTGTACGCCCTTGTTAGAGCCTTGGGAAATTGGCAACACTATTTGTGGCCTAAGGAGTTTGTGATACGAACGGATCATGAGTCGTTGAAATACCTTAAGAGCCAAGACAAGCTGAATAGGCGTCATGCTAAGTGGATTGAGTTCATCGAGACTTTCCCTTATGTAATTCATTACAAAAGGGGAAAGGAAAATGTTGTCGCCGATGCCTTGTCTCGAAAGCATGTGCTTGTTGCTACCTTGTCTTCGAAGTTAATGGGTTTTGAGAGCTTGCGGATGTTGTATCCCGAGGATCCTACCTTTGCTCCTATTTTTAGGGAATGCGAAGAGTGGGGAAGGGACCGTTGGCTTAAGGAAAATAACCATTCCTCCTACTCTCGGTTCGAGGGGTATTTGTTCAAAGGGAGGAGGTTGTGTGTTCCTTCTAGTTCTTGGAGGGAATTACTTGTGAGGGAGGCCCATGACGGAGGCCTCATGGGTCACTTTGGGGTAGACAAGACCCTCGGAATCCTAGAGGAGAACTTCTATTGGCCCAAAATGCGCAAAGATGTCACAAAAATTTGTAATCAATGTACGGCCTGCCGGAGTGCTAAATCTCGCCTCCAACCTCAAGGATTATACACCCCACTCCCTACTCCTCTTATACCTTGGCTGGACATCTCGATGGATTTCATTTTGGGGCTGCCAAGGACTAGAAAGGGCCGAGATAGCATTTTTGTGGTTGTTGATAGATTCTCTAAAATGGCTCACTTTATTCCATGTGCTAAAACCGAGGACGCTCCTAGTGTCGCTTCATTATTTGTTGAACATGTTGTAAAGCTTCACGGGGTACCAAGGACCATTGTGAGTGATAGGGACTCCAAGTTCCTAAGTCTCTTTTGGAAGTCCATGTGGGGTAGGCTTGGGACGAAGTTACTTTTCTCCACGTCTTGCCACCCACAAACCGACGGCCAAACGGAGGTAGTAAATAGAACCTTAGGGTCTATGCTACGTTCTATGGTTAAGGGTAAACTGACTTCATGGGAAGAACACCTACCCTTGGTGGAATTTGCATACAATCGGGTAATACATTCGAGCACGAGAATGACTCCCTTTGAATGTGTTTACGGCCTAAATCCCCTTACCCCTTTAGATCTCACCCCTTTGTCTAGTGATCTCATGACCAGCTTAGATGGGAATAAAAGAGCCGAGGCCATGAAGAAAATGCATGAGACGGTGCGGATCAAGCTTGAAAAGAAAAATCAAGAGATTGCAAAAAGGGCAAACAAAGGGAGAAGGAAGCTTGTGCTTGAACCCGGAGATTGGGTGTGGGTGCATCTTCGAAAGGATCGGTTTCCAGCTCAAAGGAAGTCCAAATTGCTGCCGAGGGGTGATGGTCCCTTCCAAGTACTTGAGAGAATCAATGACAACGCCTACAAGATTGACCTGCCACCGGAATATCAAGTGCACAACACCTTCAACGTTGGAGATCTCTCCCTCGTGGATGCGGTTGAAGATGACCAAAGGCCGAATTTGAGGTCAAATTCCTCTAAAGATGTAGAGGATGATATGGTTAAGGCAGCCTCCACAGGTACACGGCCTTTCACACGAAGCCAACCTCGGGAATTACAAACACTCCAAGCTTTGTTCATGCAAATGGTCGTGTGTGAGTTGTTGGTCGAACCAACCAAGGACCTAAATGTTTTTATGTGTGAAGAGGGGTCCTAAAGTGTAATAAACTAATCCCCAAGGTTGCCACAAGAAAGCAAGGGCGGATGGGTCTTTTTAATCCTTTTGTTGTAGTATAAAGAGAACATCATAGTGAGTTAGACTTAGTTTTTGAAATCTGAAATTTGTAACCTAAAAACACCAAAATATCTCCTCTCTCTTCTCTCATTGAAGCCGCCATTACTATCTCACAAGTAGAGGGATACTTGTGTTGTCTCTTTGGCTAGAAACAAGGGTTTTGAGGTTGTTGAGTGCCTCTTGGTCCTTGTAAGAACTTGGTGTTTATATTCATTAGACTTAGGGTCCTCTCTTGATGTTAGGGTTCTTAGTTTCTTGAATGTTATATGTCAAGTTATCTATCTTTCTTTATCTTGTTGTTGTTGTGTTGCTTTTGTTTATCTTGAAAGTCTAGTGAAGCCGTGTGGGGCTCGTTTCGATTCACTAGCATTGTTGTATCTCTTGTTGTTCTCGGGTTGTGGAATGAAAACCGAAAACTAGCACTTGTGTTGTAAGCTGAAAAACCGAAACTTAAAACTTGTTATCTTGTGTTGTGGGACTGAAATCCGAAGCTCTTGGTGTTGTTGGTTGGATCTTGTATCAGTATGTAAAGGGATTCCCATGTACTGATAGATTATATTATCCAGTTAACTTGGGGGAATCCCTTATACCCTACTAATGTTCCATCATTATGTTTGCTTGGGGGAATCCCATGTATCCCATAAGGAAGTTTAGTTCACCATAACCATGACCACAAAACCTTACCATTTAACCATCCCAAGCCATTTAAATTATTTATACCGGTTAGGCATCCGTTACTAAACCATACCATGCATTAGTTCCATTAAAAGTCAAATAATATAGTAAAAGCATTATCAAAGGCATTTTATCAAACTTATTGGGGGCATAGTGTTTACAAAATAAATTCCAATTACCAATTTACCATTCCCATGCAACCAATTGTCCAAACCACTATTAAAGCATGTAAAAACATAATTAAAACATGGGAAAACCATAACCAAGCATTTTAAACCAAAACCCCAGCATATATTTGAAAACCCCAAAATCATACAATAATCATGCCATGAAAACATTGTATAAATCATGCATTTCATTGGAACTAACAATGAAGGAGAGGTATCTTCCCTTATATAAAGAAGATGACGGAGAGAAATCACCATCACAAGCCCCAAATAGACCTCATTAGTGAAACCCTAGCCATTCTTTACCCAAGAGCCTTAGAGAGGATTGTAGTGTGTTTAAGAGAGTTTTACAAGTGTTTAATGATATAATAATAGGGTAAATAACCTCCTAAGTGGTTTAGAAGTTATATGTCCTTAATAGGTTAAGTGGAAAAATATCTAGATTTCCCTTACTTAAAATGCATAAAAATTCCATCATAGGGTACGACTATACTATACCAGTCGCACCCTTCAATAAGAGTGGTACCCACCACTCGTACCCTAGGCCCCCTCCCTAGACCTAACATTATCTAACATACGATTTACCTAAAGCAAGTTGTACCCAAGTATACGACTAGCACCCTTGACTCGTACCCCTGGAAGAATAGAATCAGAAGAGGTTTGAACACTGTCTACTATACGATTTCATGGTACAACTTATACCTTGGCTTATGCCTCATGGTGAGCCACTCGTACACAAATCCAAGCTATTTTACTTAGTATCAAATTAAGTGAAAGAAAAACCGAAACCAAAGGACCCGTATCAAACTATATAACTCATACCAACCCAAGTCATACCTACTCCAAAAACTAATCCAACCCACTAACCAACACTTGTGAGCATACAACCAAGGCATACCACTCATACTCCTTCATACTACTTGTACCCACTAGTCATATGTTGTACAGAACCTAAAAAATTGGAAAATTTTCTAAGGGTTCTAAAGCCAGGGTGTTTCGGTCTCCCCCACTTGGATCATTCATCCCCGAATGAAAAACAAAATAGGAACAAGAAAGACTTACTCCATTTAGATTCCCCTACTCTTATATTTAAAAAAAGATGCAAGGAAATCAAGTAGAGTCATTTCATTATCAAACATCAATCCAAACTTTAACCAAGTTAAAAAACAAAGATGTAAGGATCTATTCTCACCCTTAACTAAGTTTGAAAATAAAGATATGATCAAGAGCACTTACCTTCCGCATGAATGTTTGAAGCAGAAAATAAATGTAGATATATGGACTTCATGTCTACTTCCGCTTCCTATGTAGTCTCTTTTACCTTGTGGTTCTGCCATAGAACCTTAACTGATGCCACATCCTTGGTCTGTAATCGACAAACCTACCAATCCAATATCTCAATCAGCACCTCTTATAAGATAGAGAATCCAAGATGCCTAGTCCCTCCCAAGACACCACCGAAGAAGTATCATCAAGACACTTTCTAAATATAGAGACATAAAATACCGGATGAATGAAGCTCAAACTAGAAGGAAAATTCAATTCATAATCCATATTACCAACCCTCTGGAAAACTACCAAAGGGCCAATATAACGGGGACTGAGCTTCCTTCTTTTACCAAACTGCATCACTCCCTTCAGGGGAGCTACTTTTAGGAACACCTTATTCCCAACATCAAACTCCAAGTGTGTATGCCTTACATCTTCATAGGACTTTTGGCCACTTTGGGTAGTTTTAAGCATATCACAAATCACCTTTACCTTTTCTATATCTTGATAAACCAAATTCGTACCAAACATATCTGCCTCACGAAGCTCAAACCACCGAATAGAAGATCTACACCTTCTATCTTATAATGCCTTAAAGGGGGCCATTCTAAAACTAGAATAGTAACTATTATTGTAAGAAAACTCTATCAAAGGTAGATGATCAACCTAATTGACTACATAATCAATCACATATTCCTAAAGCATGTCCTTTAATATTTGAGTAGTCTTCTCTTCTTGCCCATCCATCTGCGGATGAAAAAAAGTACTCAGATTAACCTTAGTACCCAACCTCTTCTGGAAAGACTACCAGAAATAAGATGAAAATGGTGTATCATGATCAAAGATAATTGAAATAGGTACCCCATGCAGCTTTACAATCTCATAAAAATACAACATAGTTATCGTCTAAAATATTAGTCTGCACTGTTAAGAAGTAAGCGAACTTTGTCATCATACCCATGATGATCCAAATTGAATCAAATTGGTTCTGAAATTAAGGAAGAGCGATAACAAAATCTATATTGATCACTTCCAATTTCTACTAAAGCAAATAAATCTCTTAATATAACCTACCAAGCCTCATATGCTCAACTTTGACTTATTGACGCACAATGCATTAAGTCACAAAATTAGCCACATCCCTCTTTATACTATTCCACTAATACATCTCCTAGAGATCATGATAATTTTTTGTCAAACCGGGATATACAACATAGAACGATTCATACACCTCATCCAAAATCCTTTATCACAAACCATCGACATCAGGAACACATAATCGCCCTTGGTATCTTAAAGTAATATCACCACTGATCTCAAATGCCATCACCCTTTTCCCACCAATATAACTCTTAATTTTTATCAAAATAAGATCTAGTATTTGCTTCTTATTGATATCTACAACAAGTGACATCTGAACTATTTCCTATACCATAAAACTACCATTATTGGAGTATAAAAGATGAACTCTAAGACCAGCCAAGCGATTAATATCCTTCACCAATTCCCGCTTTTCCTTTTCCGCATGATCCAAACTTCCCATGGATAACCTACTAAGAGTATCAGCAACCATGTTAGATTTATTTGGGTGGTAGTAAAGACTTATATCAGTCCTTGATAAGCTCCAACCATCTTCTCTACCTAAGATTTAGCTGATTTTGAGTGACACATATTGTAGAGTTTTATGATCAGAAAAGAAGTTTACATACATTCCATATAAATAATGCCGCTAAATTTTTAAAGAAAAGACCACTTCTTAAAGATCCAAATTAGGAGTAGGATAATTCCTCTCATCTACCTTCAATTGCCTGGAAGTGTAGGCAATTACCTTTCCCTACTGCATCAAAAAACAACCAAGTCCCACCCGAGATGCATCACAATAACCACAAAACCCTTATTACCTTTAGGCAAGGTTAAAACCAAAGCCGAAGTTAGCTTATCCCTAAGCTTATCAAAAATCCCCTCACAAATATCCAACTAAGAAAATTTTACCTTCTTCTGAGTTAACTTAGTCAATAAGGCAACCATCATTGACAAATCTTCCACGAACCACCTATAATAGCCAACTAAACCCAAGAAGCTTTGAATTTTTGTTGGAGTGGTGTGTCTAGGCCACTTTTTACCATAACCACATTTTGTGGATTCACCATGATCCCCTCACTAGAAATAATATAACCAAGAAAATTTGCAGCGTTCAACCAGAACCCATACTTGGAGAACTTGGCATACAACTGCTATTGTTTTAAGGTCTGCAATACCACACGGAGGTGATTAGCATGATCCACCTCAATTTAAGAATACATCAAGATGTCAAGAATAAAAACAATAACAAAAAGTTCAAAAACCTATCTAATAACTCTATTCATCAAATCCATAAATGTCATGGAGCATTAGTCAAACCGAATGACATAACTAAAAACTCAAAGTAGCCATACCAAGTTTGGAAATCCGTATTAGGGATATCCTCATCCCTAATCATAAGATGATGATACCTAGACCAAAGATATATCTTAGAAAATAATCTGACACCTTGCAACTGATCAAACAACTCATTTATCCTTAGAAGAGGATACTAGTTCTTGCTCATTACCTTATTTAATTTCCTATATTCAATGCACATCCAAAGGAAACCATCTTTCTTATGCATGAAAAATGCCAGTTCACCCCAAGAGGACACACTAGGATGGATAAAACCTTTATCCAAATAGTCCTTATATTTTCCCTTGATTTCCCTCAATTCAGCCAAAGCTATCCTATAAGAAGGAATAAAGATTAGACGAGTGTTCAAAAAAAAATCAATGCAAAACTCAATCTCCCTATCTGGAGAAACACCAAGAAGATAATCTGAAAAGACCTCAGGAAACTCATTCACCAACGAAACTCAATAAGAAAAAGGACCTTTTGAGTTAAATTTTTTAACCCCGACCAAATGATAGAGACACCCTTTAGAGATTAACATCTTAGCTCTAAGATAAGAAATAAACTTCCCCCTAGGAGCTAGGGAAACACCCTCTCATTTAATAAGTAGTTCACTAGGGAACATAAAGACAACCTTACATGTGCAACAATCTAAGAAAACATAACAAGAGTGTAACCAATCCATCCATAGAATAACATTAAAATCTAGCATATCAAGTTCAAATAAATCCACAAAAGTCTACCTAGTTCCAATACATATCACACCCCCTATAAAATCGTTTAGTAATCACAGTCATCTACTATAGTAGAAATAGAAAAAATCCATAATAATCTCACGATTAAAAAAAATACAAAGCCACAAATGGGGTCACAAAAGAGAGACTAGACCCTGGATCAAACAAATAATACAAATCATGAGAAAATAGTTATAATGTACCATTCTTGACATTAGACGGTGCTTTAGATTCCTGCTGAGTTGCAAAAGCATGTAATCTATTCTGACCTACCGTTATACCACAACCAGAATTAGATGCAAAAGAGGCACCCTTTGGTGTAAGAGTAGAAGATGAAGCAACTAAAGACTTACTTACTCCCAAAAAAGCCTTACCAACTAGACAGTTTCTAAGAATAGAGAATGGATGACCACATTTTAAAAACCCATCCCACCTCTCATTACAGAAATCCCTCTGCAACCTATCACAAAACTGACAAAGAGGGCATAATAAGGTCGATTGAGCCCCACTTGCCTAATATTGGGCACCCTATGCCCAAAAATTATTTTCACCCTGCTTATTCTTATTACCTGAAGGATTCAGGTAGGGAGCACTAGTAGTAGAAAAAAAACTCCCTCTGTAATACCCCGTATTTACCTAGATCAATTTAGCTCTTAGTACATGAGTAATACTATATAAAATTTTCCAAATACTTAGATTTTTTTAGTTTAATACCTTCCATTGCGTAGGAAATTTAGTCATCTTTCCAATGATATAAAATTTTCAAAAATTTTATACCCAGGTGAAAATTTATAGCAATTTTTGTAAAGCAGTGTGCCAAAGTGGGCATCACCGCATTGCGGAGCTAGACCAATTGTCAATTGTCAATTTCCAGTGTCCTATTTTGATAAGCTCATGTTGTGCCAAATTTCTAGTTCCCACTTTTCAATTTTCAGTGAGGCAATGTAATTCCATCGCATCGTGCCAATGCCCAGTTTCCCAGGTGTCGATTTCTAGTGTGACTATGCGATTATGGTGTGTCGTGCAAAGGGTCAATTTTATGCTCATCCTTTTTGAATAGTTCTAGCCAAGTTTCTAGTGGTTTATTGTGATGCCACCACGTCATGATAGAGGCCAAAATTGGGATTCTTCAGTGACAAAAATTAAATCTTTCCCAGGGGTAATTGGGTATTTTTCTAGGACCCAAATTAGTTTTAAACTTGAAATTAACCCCTAAATAACTTAATTAGTCATTATTTACTCAATTTCTCTAAAGATTAAATCATTCTTATTCAAAAAGAGCAAAACCCTAGCCTTCAATAATCAAGAGTAATTCTGAAGAAATCCTCTAAAAACCTTCAAGAATTAATCTTCTCAGGTATGTTAGGTGTTCATCTTGGGTTTTTTTTCACCCATGGAGTCTAAGAATCCCATTTAAGAATAAAATTTATCAGATTCATGAATTCAATGCTTGAAATTGATTGTATTCATGTCTATGTTGTTATTTGGGTTTTTAATCCATGATTAATTACTAGTTTTGTGTAATAAAGTAGTATAAGTGATAAATTAGATAATTTGCATATTGAACCTTGAATTTACCATTGATTATTGTATCCATAATGTTCATTTTTTGATTATTATTATGTGAAATCCCCATGCTCCACAAGTGTTTGACAAAAGGCCTATGTGGATTGAATAGTGAAATCATAACATGTTATGATGTGGTCGCATTCATGTACAAACTCAAGTATCTCGAGTGTTTAACAAAATGACTAAATGAATACATTGTTAACAGGCAAGTATTATTGTGCTTTAAAGATTTATTCCATACTTTACTTTCAATGGTATCGAGTCCTGGGGGTATTCAATACCTGAAAATCTTGTTTTTACCAAGAGCTATAGTAGTTGCAGAATAGTCTCAGTAATGTCATGATTAGTAGTACTCAGTCAATTACAAAACTCAGTGAAACTTAGTATTAGTCCAGTTCATCTTAGTATAATAATTAGTGTCATCAATTGGGAGTAGGATTCAACACCGACTGAACCCAATGTAACACCCCACATTTTGGAGTAGAATTAAAATCCATTATTGAAATGTGTAGATATTCCAAAAGACTCGAATCATATGTAAATTTACTGTGTTAATCAATTATGTAGTGTGGGAATCTATTTGAGAATGAATTAAGATCATAGAGGTCCCCCAATTCAAGGACAAGTTGAAAGCTTTCCTATCGTTCAAGTTTTAATGAGCGTCAAAACTTGGGTCAACATCAATCGAACATAGCTCCTTGTGTATATCGAATTAGAGGACATACTATATGTCAAATGAAATCTCTTTGAATTATCTTTCCAACGATACTAATTTTTCCAAAATCTAATAACGGAGCAAACTATTATACCCATTTTACTCCAGCATGTACGCCTGGAAAACTATGTGATGACATTCGTGATAACTTATGAAAAGTGTGACGACTTATTACAACCGTCGTCAGCCTAAGGTAGAATCCAACCCCCAGTGAAGATATTTCTGATAAGTTATCACAAGTGAGATGACTTATCATGAATGTCGTCAGCCTTAGGCAGAAATCCATCAATTTGAGCCCCCCAGTGACGACATTTGTGATGACTTATCAAAAGTCTGACGGCCTATCACAAATATCACCAGCCTTAGATTTTTAGCAACTAGGAAGTGGTATTGTATTTTTGTTTTTTCCTACGCCTCCCATGACTTAAATCCCTCAAGGGACGTAACTTTCTCCTATTTTCTTCAGTTAAACATCTAAAAAAAATCTCTCATACACTCTCAACCAAAAGATTAGGGTTTCATCTCAAGATCATCTCCTGAAGAACAAGAACATTCTCTCCTAAAGGGGTTAAACCCTAGTCAATTAAAAAATAAAGGACCTTAAATAAACATTAGATCTCTTATAAGATTCAAGCCGATTTCACCGCCAGTTTCCACGGATCTTCAATCTAAGGTATGCATAGTGTTCATCCACGAATTCCTTTTATCTAAGGAGTTCAAGAACCCTTTTTTAAACTATGAATCATGAAGTAATGTTGTGGGTTGATTATGTTTGTGTGATTGATTGTTATGCAACTCCCAAGTTTAAATCTTTATGTGATTTTATAAAATTAGGATGACACGCAAATTGAAATATATGAACTTTGGGTGGTTTGAATCATTAATGTGATGAATATGCATATGCCACAATGTCTTCATGCAAGGTTTTTGGTAAAATACCTAAGAGACTAGAAATCATGTATTATATCTAAATAGAACTTAAATGATAAGTCCATGCTCTATTCCTTATGACTCAACATGAATTCCATGCTCATTGTTATGTATTGTTGTTGTGATATGCAATGCTCATGAAATTAGAATGATGCAAGTATTTACATGTTATATGCATTCCCTTTCATGTATAAGATATTGAGAACCATATGTAGTATGAAATCCTCTATTTATGGTATTATGAATTGTGGATTCTATTCCAATGATCAAGAAGTATCTTGTGTGTCAGTTTCCTTCCATCGAGTCCTGGGGGTACTTGTACCCAAAAAATATAGTTGTGTGCCTAGAGCCAAGTCAGACTCAAACTAATCTCAGTAATGCTATGATCATCAGAACTCATTCAATTATAGAATTTAGAACTCTCAGACAGTTATAGAACTTAAGAAATCACAGTAATCTAAGTATCATTATCATTCCATCTGTAGTTTAGTATTCAGCTCAAATCTCAATAGCATTCAAGAAATCAATTTAGAACTTAGTATCATTCATTCAGATAATAGAGTCAGTAGTATTTCATCAGATAACGCAACCAAGTGAACTTAGTCAGCTTAGTCAAGTAAGAAACTCAGTAACAACTTTAGTTTAGTTCAAGTACAAGTTCTATGAATCAGTTCAGAATCTTTCAGTTGGGAGTAGAAGCTAGCAACTAGCGAGTTTAGAGATGGTGACTCCCCGTTAGAGAGGCACGGTCGTTAGGAGCAATCCCTGAACTACAAAACTACGTAGCCAGCGCAGGATGTAGGAGTCACCAGTCAGAAAAAGGCTTCTCACCCATCAAAGAGGTATGACTATTATATTGCCTTAGGCTTGACTTCATACTAGGGCCACCCATCTGATAGGCTTGGCCAAAGAGGTCTTTACCCATGGAATGGTATTGATACCCTTTAAACTAGGGTTATAGGTTAGACCCCACCATTTTAGATTCGGGGTATATCGGTTAAGTGCCAGCTCCCACAGATATAGTTTTAGTAACTGTCTGTAGAGTAGAACTCAAAAATTAGGACTGTCAGATACAGTTATTAATCTCAGTAAGGAACTCAGATAGTTCCATAGATTCATAGACCACCGGGTAGATAGGATTGGTATAACATAAACTTATTTAGTATCATTACTTAGTGAGGCCACCCATCAGATAGGCTTGATCTCAGTGTCTGATTCAGTTGAGTAGTCTTAATATCAGTCCCAGAGATCACCCATTAGTTAGGCTTGATCTCAAGATTAGTCACTCTTAATTATTATTAGAGGATTTAAAATATCAAATACAGTCGCTCAGTATCAATTACATCGGTTAAGCCGACCATGACAATTATATTAGTTAGATCAGTTGTTATAGATTAAGTTATTAGTATTCAGTTTTAAGACTATTAGACACAGTCAATCAGACCAATTCTTTGTAATTTGAACTGTCAGAAATAGTCATTCCTCTATTCAGTATCTAAGTATCAGTAAACTCATGTTGTCAACATTCAGACTCAGTAGTAAGTATCACCACAAGTTTTATTATAGTTACCTATGTATGTATGTATTCTCAGGTTCATATCAGTCAGCATTGTTCATGCATATAAACCCTTTGCATTTTGCCTACCTCACTCGTATACTCAATATATTAAGACGTACTAACTCATTCGTGCTATGTTGTTTTATTTTTTGCCATAGGTTCAGAGGCACGAGTCAAGAGCAGTAGTAGCATTGTAGATTTCAGCAGTTAGAGTTAGAAGTTAGTCCTCATCCTTTGAGGACATTATTATTTCTCTATCTTCTCAATGATTAGTTCATTAGTTTGAGTTAGTTGGGGAAATGTCCCATCGGCTCCTTATTTAGGTTATTCAGATAGTAGAGGTTTTTAGACTAGACGCAGACTAGATTACAGACTAGATTCAAACTTCAGGATTTTAGTTCTATATAGGTATTCTGATACCTCTTTATTCAGATATTTTTATTACTCAGATTATGTTTATTATTGAAACTTATGGCCTTTAGTTCATGTTTTTGCATTTATATTTACATATTGTACAGGTTTAGATATTAGTTATGAGTTAGCTTATGGTCCTTTGAGGTCATGAGCACCATATAGCATTCTATTTTAGATAATTGGGGCTTTACAAACTTTGTATCAGAGCTTAAGGTTCAATAGTATCCTAGGAAGTCTGAAAGCCACATCTAGTAAAGTCTTGTACATAGGTGTGTTGTGCGCCACATTTATGTGCAGGAGGCTATAAGATGTTTTAGGAATAGTTTCCCTTCTTTCATGTCTCACATTATGCTATAGAAAAGCTCTCTAAGAAACTTTTATGGATTCTTATCATATTCCATTCATGTCAGCTTTAGCTTACTCTTAAAGGTAGCAGAAGTAGTGAGGCCCAGAGTCCTATAGATAAAGCTTTCTGAGACCGTCCCTATAAATAGTTTGGGATAGTTTTATCTAAAGTTGGGCAGAGTATGTTTCATGGGGGTTAGTTGTATAAAAGTTGAATCAGTAGGCTTGAAACAATACATGCAAGAGTTATATGTGTTGTTGATGGAGGCATAGTGGTAATTCTCATGGTGTGGAGAAAATAAAAGTTTTTGGGAGGTAACATTTGAAGGCTAGGATGAGAGTAGAATGTTTATTAAAGAAATATGGATATTCACATTATACTTTAGATACTAAGCTTGAATCTTTGAAGAATTTAAGTTGGTGTATTTTAGACTTAGCATGGAGGTATGGATGTAAGTTAAAAGATGTTATATTAGCAGCCCATGACAGTAACGGGTGTTAAGTTTATATATAAGTAGCTGGACATGTTTTAGAGATTTTAGTAGGCTTGAAAAGTGCATGGAAGAATTTAAGTTTGATGATTGCGGAGTCTAAAAGAAGTTAAGAGTTTTGTACCCCAAGGGATAGTATTAGCAGTGACCTTTATACTTTTAGGTGCAGTCTTGCAGGATGAGTTATTATTTAGGTACATTATTGTATTGCATACCCTAAAGTAGATTGATTATAGTTCAGTTCAGAGTTTATTGAAGTGTTGTCAGACATATGATGATGATTTAAGGCTAAGGTGGAAGGTTTAGTTGAAATAATGCAGAAGCAGTGCTTCAGTTAAGCTTAAGTTTTCAGCATGAGTTAGTCAGTAAAGCCAGCAGTTTAGTTTAGCAGTCAGACAATCAGATTCGTATAGTTTGTTTTCACATCTTTCCATCTAGTCATACTGTTATAAATCTCAATAAGGTAACTATTCCAAGACAGAGTACCTTAGCATTTGCGAGTATATCTCAGTTCATGCATCATGCATTATCTTCAGCTCTCAGATATTTAGATATGATCCAATTTATAGATGTCTTATGCACCAACTCAGTAGTCCTCAAGTATTCCAGTAATGTAAGTGTTTTTATAGGGACATAGTTTCCCAAGGGGGAGATGCTCTATAACTCCCCAAAGTTATCAATTCAACAAACCCATTCATTTTCATGCATAGATTCCTATTATGAGTTAGCATCAGTTATCATTGCACAGTTAGTCATGCTTTCAAGAGTATGTTCAGTCAGACCTCCATGTATTAGATATGCATGTTGAGTAGAGAAAGTTAATCTTATCAGTGTATTCAATCATACGTTCATGAGAACACTCAATCAAGTATCCATGCATCAGATATGCATGTCTTCCATAAGGATTCAGCTTACAATAGTCTCATCCGGGTATTCTATGCATCAGCTATGCATGCATACTCTAGTGGAAAATTTAGTGTGTCAGTAATTTCCATCATATAGTCATGTTTTAGATATTCATGTCCCTTAAGTAATTTTACTTGATCAGTACTCATAACTTATCAATCAATATTGGAGGATGAATGATTCCAACGGGGGAGATAATTTAACACCCCATATTTCGGACTAGAATGAAAATCCATTATTCATATGTGTAGATGTTCCAAAAGTCTCGAATCCTGTGGAAATTTAGTTTGTTAATCAATTATGTAGTGTGGGAATCTATTTAAGCATGAATTAAGATCATAGAGGTCCCCTAACTCAAGGACAAGTTGAAAGCTTTTCAATCGTTAAAGTTTTAGTGAGCATCAAAACTTGGGTCAATTTTAATCGACCATAAATCCTTGTGTATATAAAATTAGAGGACATACTATATTTCAAATGAAATCTCTTTGAATTATATTTTCAATGATACCAATTTTTCCCAAACCCTATATCGGATCAAAAAGTTATACCTATTTTACTACGGCATATCAGCCTGGAAAACTGAGTGACAACATTCGTGATAACTTATCACAAGTGTGACAACTTATCACAAATGTCATCAACCTTAGGCAGAATCCATCCCCCAGTGGTGACATTTATGATAAGTTATCACAAGTGTTATGACTTATCACGAATATCGCCAGCTTTAGGCAGAAATCCTTAAATTCCAAGTCCCTAGTGACGACATTTGTGATGACCTATCACAAGTCTGATGGTCTATCACAAATGTCATCAGCCTTAGATTTTCAGCAACTGGGAAGTTGTTTTGTATGGTTATTTTGGTCTTTTCCTTCACCTCCCATGACTTAAAACCCTCAAGGGATGCAACTTTCTCCTATTTTCTTCAGTTAAACATCTCAAAAAATTCTCTCATACACTTTCAACCACAAGATTAGGGTTTTACCTCAACATCATCTCTTGAAGAAAAAGAACATTCTTTCTCAAAGGGTTAAACCCTAGTCAAGAAAAAAATCAAGAACCTTAAACAAACATTATATCTCTTTCAAGATTCAAGCCAATTTCACCGCTAGTTCTCACGGATCTTTAATCTAAGGTATGTGTACTGTTCATCCATGAATTCCTTTCATTCGTGGAGTTCAAGAACCCTCTTTTAAACTATGAATCATGAATCTATGTTGTGGGTTATGTTTGTATGATTTATTGTTATGCAACTCCCAAGTTTGAATCTTTATGTGATTTTATGAAATTAGGATGACATACAAATTGAAACATATGAATTTTTGGTGGTCTGAATTACTAATGTGATCAATATGCTTATGCCATAAGGTTTGAATGCAAGGTGTATGATAAAATACCTAAGAGACTAGAAATCATGTATTATAGCTAAATAGAACTTAAATGACAAGTACATGCTCTATTCCTTATGTCTCAATATGAATTCCATGCTAATTGTTATGTATTATTGTTATTATATGGGATGCTCATGAAATTGGAATCATGCAAGTATTTACATGTTATATGCATTCCCTTTCATGTATAAGATGTTGACAACCATGTGTAGTATGAAATCCTCTATTTATGGTATTATGAATTGTGGATTCTATTCCAATGATCAAGAAGTATCCTGTGTGTCAGTTTCCTTCCATAGAGTCCTGGGGGTACTTGTACCCAAAAAATATAGTTGTGTGCCTAGAGATGAGTCAGTCTCAAGATAATCTCAGTGATGTTATGATCAGTAGAACTCAGTAAGTTATAGAATTCAGAACTCTCAAACTGTTATAGAAGTTAAGAAATCTCAGTAATCTAAGTATCATTATCATTCCAGCTTTACCCAGTGGTCAATACTATTGCAGCAAGGATTCGAGACTTTAACCAAATGAATTCTCTCCTATTTTAAAGATCTAAGTCTAAAGAGAATCCATAGGAGTTCCTCGATTAGGTACAAAAAGTCATAGATATCATGGAAGTGACTTTCCGTGAGAGTGCTGAGTTAGATGTCTATCAGCTACAAGATATAGCTTATACATGGGTTAAGAAGTGGAAGGTAGATAGGGGCACAAATGCAGATCCCATTGAATAGGAAAAGTTTGCTACTTCTTTTTTAGATAGATTCTTTCGCATAGAGTTGAGAACAGCTAAGGTGTTAGAGTTCATCAATGTCAGTAAAGGAAGCATGAGTGTGAAATAGTATTCCCTTAATTTTACTCAGTTCGCCAGGTATGCTCCTCATGTAGTAGTAGAAAATAGGTCCAGGATGAGTAAGGTTGTGTCTGGGGTGTCGGAGAGTATGGTCAAAGAGTGCATACCTGTAATGTCCATTAAGGAGATGGACATATCTAGGCTAACGGTCCATGCTCAACAGATAGAAGAGGCTAAGAATAAGAAAAGAGAGATGGAGAACATGAAATCTAGAATAGGTAGCTTCAATTTCACTCAGCCTAAGTCAGAGGGTGGTAACCATTCCCAGTTTCATCCAAAGTCTTTAGTTCTAGCTCTGTCCTCATCCAGTGCTCCAACACTTAAGTTTAGAAATAGTAACAAAGATAGGACGACAGGCTCTATGTCTCAGGGTAGTGTCAGTAATGCTCAAACAAATCCTTTTTGCCAAAAATATGGCAGAAACTATCAGGGTGTCTACAGGGATGGCAGTGATGTATATTTTTGGTGTGGAAAGCCAAGCCATAGAATCAGAGCCTATCCTTAGTCAGGTTCACATGGTTAGTTCAATCATCCTTCGGCTCAGTCTAATCGCCTGAATCAGCAGGGTTTCGATTCCAGTTCCACCAGTGGGCAATGCCTAAATAAGATTTATGCACTTCAGTATAAAAAAGATCAACAAAGTTCTCCTGATGTGGTCACTGGTACGTTACAGATCTTCCATTTACATGTTTATGCCTTATTAGATCTAGGACCTTCTCTATATTTTATAACTCCTTACACAATAGTCAATTTTAAGGTCAGAACAGAAGTCTTAACAGAACCCTTCTTTGTCTCTACCCCAGTGGGTCTGTCTATCATAGCCTGATGGGTATACAGGAACTATCCATTTATGATATCTCAGAAAGTCACTGCAGCAGACTTAGTAGAGTTAGAGATAACAGATTTCAATGTCATTCTAGGCATAGATTGTCTCTATTCATGCTATGCCTCAGTTGATTATAGTTTCCAAATGAACCAGTCCTTGAATTGATGGGTAGTACTACAACACTTAAGGGTCAGTTTATTTCATACCTTAGACAGAGAGAAATAATAACAACTATCATTCCAGTATTCAGATGGCTCTATTTGAGGCTCTTTATGGAAGAAGATGTAGATCTCCCATTGGCTTGTTCAAAGTAGGTGAGGCCATAGTAGTAGAGCCTGACTTGGTGTTTGATACCTTAGAAAAGATGCAATTAATTAAAGAACGGATTAGGGTAGCCTAGAGCTGACAAAAATAATATGCAGATATGAGGAAAAAGGATCTTTAGTTTAAGATTGGCGATTTTATATTCTTGAAAATCTCTCCCGTGAATGATGTGAGCCTATGAAATTCTCATCCATTTTGGAAAGGTAGTTTATGAGCTTGAGTTAGTTTCAGATCTAGCTTCAGTACACTCACTGTTCCATGTCTCCTTGCAAAAGAAATGAATTGGTGACCCTGCAGTCATAGTTCCCTTAGATGGTGTAAATATTCAGAACAATCACTTTTTCTAAGAGGTTCCAGTCCAAATCCTCAATCATCAGATTCACAGACTGAGGAACAAAGTAGTTCCCTTGGTCAAAGTTCTTTCGTAGAATCAATCCGTCGAGGGAGCTACTAGGGAAGTAAAAGAAGATATGTGGACTAAGTATCCTCACCTCTTCTCCACAAACGCATACCCAACTAGAGGTAACATCCTTCCTAAGATTCACTCAGTTTAATGTTTATTTACAATTAAAAACTTATTATCAGAATCATGCATATCATCTTCATGACAGTCATGCATTCATGAATCAGTTCTGCCATGTACTCATGCTTTAGTATAAAAACTCAGTTTATCAATAGATTCAGTCAGGCAATCATTCTTCAGTTATGCATGTTTGGTATTTAAACTCAGTCTATTAGTATTTCTCAGCTAATCAATCTCATTCAAGCATGAGAATTCCCAAGGAGGAGATATTGTAATACCCCATATTTCCCTAGCTTAGTTTAGCTATCAGTACAAGAGTAATTCAACATAGATATCCAAATACTTATAATTTTTGAGTTTAAGACCTAATATTATGTAGGAAATTTAGTTAGCTTTCCAAGGATATAAAATTCAACCAAATTCGATACCAGGGTGAAGAGTTATAGCAGTTTTTGTAAAGTAGTGTGCCAAAGTAGGCATCACCGTATGGCAGAGCCGGGACAATTAGCAATTTTCAATTTCCAGTGTACCATTGTGATAAGCCCACGTTAGGCAACAGTTACAGTTCCCACTTGTCAATTTCTAGTGAGGCAACACAATTCCACCGCATCGCGCCAATGCCCAATTTCCCAGTTATCACTTTCTAGTGTGACTCCGTGATCATAGCGCATCGCGACAAGGGTCAATTTCATGCTCTTCCTTTTTGAAAAGTTCCAATCAGGTTTCCAGTGTCTCACCACGATGCCACCGTATCGTGGTGTAGGCCAAATTTGGGATTCTTCAGTGGTAAAAATTAAATCTATACCAAGGGCAATCGGGTATTTTTTCCATGACCCAAATCAGTCTTAAACACAAAATTAACCCCTAAAGAACCTAATTAGTCATTATTGACACAATTTCTCTCAAGATTAAATCATTCTCATTCAAAAATGCAAAATGCTAGCCTTCAAGAATCAAGAGAAATTCTCCAGAAATCCTCCAAGAACCTTCAAGTATTAATCTTCTCAAGTATATTAGGTGCTCATCCTGGGTTTGTTTCAACCATGGAGTCCAAGAACCATATTTAAGCATATAAGTTCTCAGATTTATGAATTTAATTCTTGAAATTTATTGCATTCATGTTATGATATTATTTGGGTTTTAATCCACGATTAATTACAAGTTTCATGCAATTAAAGTAGTATATGTGATGAATTAGATGATTTACATGTTGAACCTTAAATTTACCATTGAGTATTGTATCCGTGATATTCATTTGTTGATTATTATTATGTGAAATCTCCATGCTACCCAAGTGTTTGATAAAAGGCTTATGTGAATTGAATAGTAAAATCATGATATGTTATCATGTGGTCCCATTCATGTATAAACTTAGTTATGTCAAGTGTTAGACAAACTGACTAAATGAATGCATTGTTAAAGCAAGAATTGTAGCTGTTTACCTAGAGTTATAGTAGTTGTAGAATAGTCTTAGTAATGTCATGATCAGTAGTACTCAGTCAGTTACATAACTCAGTGAAGCTCAATATCAGTCCAGTTCAGCTCAGTTTAATAATCAGTGTCTTTAGTTGGGAGTAGGATTCAGCACCGAGTGATCCCAAGAATGGGGACTCACCTGCTAATAGAGGGTCTGATCCTTAGTAGCAGTCCTTGCATTCCAAAACTACCTAGACAACGTAGGTTGAGATATCAACCTACCATTTGAGGGCTGATCAGTTGTTTTACCTGCCAGTTGAGGGTACTACCGTTCTCATTTAGGGCACATGCCAGGTGAGGGTAACTCTTCAGTTTATCTTTATCTATGACACAGTACTAACACCCTTCCAGCTGTGGTTACAGGTTGGAATGCAATCTATTTAGAGAGGAGCATGTCGGTTAGATGATTACCTCTCTTATTTTCAGTTTTAGCCTTAGTATAGAACTTAGTTTAGTTCTACAGAATTAGGACTATTAGAAACAGTCACTTAGTAGCAGTAATTCAGTTACTAAGAATCACAATATTAGTTACTCAGTATTAGAGATCAGTACTCAACTTCAGTAAAAGCTCAGATACAATATACATGTATATGCACAGTATTACATACTCAGCATTTCACACCAGTCTCATTTATTCATGTAGTCTTACTCAGTTACTCTGTATTATTTAGTCAGTTACTGTTCATGCATATGAACCCCGGCATTCAGAGTTACCTTATCTAGCATACCAGTACATTCCACGTATTAACACATACTCTTTTATTGCACTATGATGTCTCATATCATAGATTTGGACACTCAAGTTCCTGACTGTGCTTAGCCTGATTCAATTAGCACTAGTAGATTTAGTAGTGATTCCTCATCCATCGATGATATTATGTATTTTAGTATTAGAATATATTCAGTATTCTAATAGTCAGAGTTAGTTAGGGGCTTGTCCCATCAACTCCATATTCTGTTATTTCAGTAAGAGGCTTTTCAGACTAGACTAGTTCAGACAATATTTAGTTTTTAGATGTTATTTTAGTACTATATTTATAAGTATTCAGATTATGAACCTTATGGCATTTCAGCCTATTTTTTTCATTTTTGTGGTATTTTTAATCAGTGCTCACTGTTGGTGCCAGTCATGGGTTAGCTTGTGGTCCTTCACGGTCATGAGTACCATGTGGCATCTGGGGTTCAAAATCAGGGAATTACCCCCTCACTTGTTATTAGGCCACTTACCGCCATCCTGACCATGTTGCTATTGCCCACCACTTTGTTTAGATGACCTAAACTTCTTACCCTGCCTTTCCCCAAACTCAGCCTGCTTTATTTTTTCTTCCTTCACCTACTGCATATGAATAATCAACCTAGAAATATCCATATCCTTGACCAACAATGCACTCTATCTTCCAAGGATTAACTCCCAAGATAGTCCAAAAGTGAACATTCTTATCTTTGCCTCCATATCAGACACCATATCCGAGGCATACCTTGACAATTGATGAAACTTCAAGGCATCTTCCTTGTCAGACATTTTCCCTTTCCTTCAATGGAAAAAACTCCTCCTCTTTTACTTCCCTCAACTTATAAGGAAAGAAGTTGTCTAAAAATGTATTAAAGAAAGTCTCCCACAAACTTGATTCCTCAATATGACCCCTCATCCTATCCCACTCCTCATACCATTGGTACGCCATATCCTTAAGCTGGTAAATAGAAAAATTCACCCCTTGTACATTTATTTCCTTCATTACCCTATGATTTTTTCTATTTCATCCAAAAAAACCCTAAGGATCCTCCTCTACCTTCACACCAGTAAAAGTAAGAGCATTCATCTTTATAAATAGGCCAAACCTTGTGGCCTCAACAGATGAAACACCAAATGCATTGGAAAACATAAATCGATTGGAAAAATTCTATATTAGTTACCTCCCTATACGAAGACTAGTAGCAACCGTTAGAACTCTAGAAATATCAGGGACTTGACCCCTAGATCGAGTATGGATCCCCTGGGTAGTACGTGTCGTTTTAGTCTTGTCCCCAGCTAGGAAAAAAGAGATGCCTTGTATCTTTGATCATCAAGGCATGATCTAATAAGAGAAAAAAATAGGATTAGAAAGACCCTTAGACCTTGCATCTTCAAAATATAATACCAAAAAAGTGAAACATTCCTAAATGCCTTGTAGCCTCTCCCTTATAAGTATGGCACACTACATACCCCTAAAAGAGACTCTATCTGACACGGTTTTATGGACTCGTAATTGACTATGAACCTGGCTCTAATACCACTTAATACAACCCGACCAGGGGCCTTGTCGGAATGAGCATCTCAAGTCCAACCAGGATCGGAGACTACCCCCGATACCCAACCCAACCATCCAGCATATACCTTGGGTCGAATGAGTTTCAAACATATAACAAGATAGATTGTTATTGCACAAACCCAAACTTTGGGATATATCTATAATTGAGACTAACAAAACAAGCGCAATTGTCCTAAACCAAACTGATAACCATAACCAAATCCCAAACCATAAGCTAAAACTAAATATTAGTGCCAATGGTATCATTTTAGATTATAGTGGATCATGCTAAGATGATTGATTCTATTCTTTGACTATCTTAGGGAAGCGTCAAGACGATGCATTGTCAATATGAGTTTTTAGGTCACATACCTCGAGGTAGATATTTGAGAGGCTTCTATGGTTTTCATGGTGGACTAGTGCAGATAGTTTTATAGGGTTCAAATAGTGTGCCTTCTTGTTCAGCAGATTTGGGTGGTCGTTCTAAATTATCCTTACCTTCTCCCATTTAATCAAGTTGTAGGGTTTAGTTTGTATGTGATAAGATAGCTATTTATGTAAAGACTATCCCTGCCATGTTTCTAGGCCTAATCTTATATCAATAATGATATGTAGAGGTTCTACTAAAAATGCATTAGGCCGAGATAATGATGCCTATAATGGTGGTCGTGGGGCTACTCAGTTTGGTGGTTGTCATGGAAAGTGCTATGCCATATTCACCAAAATAGAGGTCGGGGCTTCTGAAAATGTCATCACAGGTATCGCCTCTACTTTTTTGATCTGTATTTGTGTTATTTGATCTAGGGTAGACTTTCTCCTACGTTTTTATATATTTTTCTTTAGGTTTTAATTCTCCAAAAGATCCTCTTGTCATGCCTATCCATGCATCTACCCCTATATGGTGGATCGAGTAAACCAATCTTGTGTTGTGACCTTTGCTGGGTGTAAGGCATGAGTAGATCTGACTATCCTAGAAATGGTGGATTTTGTTATCATCTTGGCTATGGATTGGTTAACTCATTATCATGTTTTCCTATATTGTTGTGCTAAAATTATGATCTTAGCTTCACTAGGTGTGGTAAATATAGATTAGAAAGGTGTAATTCATTTAGTTACTAGGAGAGTTATATCTTTTCTTCAGGCTCGTTGCTTGATTAAGAGGTCATGTTTGTCTTATCTATCCTATATTTGTGGTATTTGTGTTGATTCTTCTCCTTCTTTGGATTCGTTGCCTATTGTCCATGAATTCATGAATTTTTTCCTTATGGATTTGCCTTGAATGCCTCTAAATTATGATATGGACTTCTCTATTAATGTTAAGCCGGGCACCAAGCCTAATTTTTTTCCTCCTAATAGGATGGCCCTATCAGAGTTGAAAGAATTAAAGGGTAAGGGATTTATTTAAGCTTGTGTATCACCTTGAGGTGCTTCTATCTTGTTTGTGAATAAGAAAGATAGGTCTATGCATATGTGTATTGATTATCAACAGTTGAATAAGGCAAAAATTAATAATAAGTATCCTCTTCCCCCTGTTGTTAATTTATTTTATCAACTTTCAGGTGTTTTGGTGTTTTCAAAGATTTATTTGAGATTTGAGTATTACTACATTATATTTACATCTTTGAAATTCCAAGACCATTTTTCAGACTTGGTATAGTCATTATGAGGTTTTGTTCATGTACTTTGGGTTGACCATTTCCCCAGCAATGTTTATGGAGACATTGAACTGAGTATTTTGACCATATCTCGACTCTTTTGTCATTTAATTTATAAATAATATCTTGGTATTCCAAGATTGAGATCGACCACAAAGAGTATTTTCATATTGAAATC
This sequence comes from Capsicum baccatum var. pendulum, assembly GCA_030864225.1. NCBI lineage: Eukaryota > Viridiplantae > Streptophyta > Magnoliopsida > Solanales > Solanaceae > Capsicum > Capsicum baccatum. The sequence continues at coordinate 170,280,928 of CM061560.1, forward strand.
TAGATATTGAGGGTTGAGAAGTTGTATGCTAAGTTCTCCTAGTATGAGTTTTGGTTGGAGTCTGTTTGCTTATTGGGTCATGTGGTGACCAAGAATAGTATTATAGTTTATCCAACCAAATTTTCTGTAGCCCATGATTGGTCTAGGCTTACTTCTCCTATCGATATTTGGAATTTTATTTGTTTAGCATATTACTATGCCGCTTTGTTGAGGGTTTTTCATCTATTGTATCCATTGACCAAGTTGACTCTGAATAAGATTTTCTTTCGGTGGTTTGATGCTTGTGAGGCGAGCTTTCAAAATCTCAAGGATTTGTGGATATCGACTCCTATCTTAACTTTGCCTAAGGAACACATGGGTTTTACTATATTTTGTGATGCTATAGGTGTTAGGTTAGGTGTTGTTTTGATGTACGAAGGCAAGGTAGGTGCGTATGTTTCTTATTAGTTATAGATCGATGAGAAAAATTACCCTACCCGTGATTTGGAGTTGTGCACAGTTGTTTTTGCTTTGAAGTTGTGGAGGCACTACTTGTATGAAGTCTACTGTGTCATTTTCTGAGATCATCGTGGCCTTCAGTATTTCTCCACTCAGTGAATCTTAATATTATACAGCCTCATTAGGTTAAGTTGCCTAAGGATTATGATATTACTATCTTTAATCATCCAAGCAAGTCTAACATAGTTGCAGATGCCTTAAGATAGAAGTCGATAAATATGGGTAGCTTGGTGCATTTTGTGACTCAGCAGAAGCCTTTAGACTTAAAGGTTCAGTCTTTAGTTAACCAGATGGTTAGGATTGATATTCTAACACCTGGGTATATTTTGGAATTTGTGAAAGCTAGGTTTTCCTTGATGGAGTAGAGTTAGACTCATTAGTTTGATGATGTTGGGTTTAGAGTAATTCAAGATAAGGTGTTGAGTTAGAGACTAGAGAAGCCTCACTTGATTTCAATGGTGTTTTAAGGATTGAAGTCCGAGTTTGTGTGCCGAGAGTGGGTGAGTGGATTAGATTAATTTTGGAAAAGGCTCATTGTCCTAGTTATTCCATCCATCTGGGAGTGTCTAAGATGTATCATGATTTGAGAAAACACTACTAGTTAGGTTCTATGTAGAAGAATGTAGCAGAATTTTTAGTATGTTGTTATCAAGTGAAGGACGAGCATTTGAGAAGTGGTAGTTTGCTTCTAAGGTTGAACATTCATGAGTGGAATGGTAATAGAGCACTATAGACTTCTTGATTGAATTACCTCATCTATCCCATGGTTTTAATATTGCTTGGGCCATCATGGATTGATTAAACAAATTTTCTCATTTAATTCTTATTTAGGTTTCTTTCAATGCAGAGACATTGTCCCGTATCTATATTCTTGAAATAGTTTGTCTTTATGATATTGTAATATCAATCATCTCAAAAAATGTTAAATGTTCACGTATCACTTTTGGAAGACTTTTAAGAAAGAGTTGGATACCCTAGTATAACTTTCTACCCTAGACTGACAGTTAGCCAGAGCAGACTATTCAGCGTTTGGAAAATATGCTTTGCACTTATTTTATGGACTTTAGAGGTCAATAGGAGAAGTATCTAGCTTTGGTGGAGTTGTATATAATAATATATACTATTCCAGTATTGAGATGGCTCCTTTCAAGGCTTTCTATGGATGGAATTATTGCTCTCCAGTTGGCTACCTTAGGTTTCTGAGATTAGACCTTGAAGTACGTACTTTTTTCGCAAGTCTTTTTATAAAGTTCAGGTCATTCAGGATAAACTTTTAGTGTCTTAGAGTAGGCAAAAGTGTTATGCTAATCGTAGACTTTGTGCCTTGAGATTTAGGATTGGTGATCGAGTCTTTCTTTGTGTGTCACCCATGAAGGGCATGATGATGTTTGGGAAGAGGGGAAAGCTTAGCCCCGGGTATGTATATATGTATTCTCACGTTTATATTAGTCAGCATTGTTCATGTATATAAACCCTTTGTATTTAGCCTACCTCAGTCATATACTCATTACATTCAAACATACTAACGCATTTGTACTATGGTGTTTTATTTTATGCCATAGGTTCAGAGGCACAAGTTCCAGAGCAGTAGTAGCATTACAGATTTCAATAGTCAGACTTAGAAGTGAGTCCTCATCCTTTGAGGACATACTTATTTCTCTATCTTCTCATTCATTAGTTCATTAGTTCATTAGTTAGAGTTAGTTGGGGACATATCCCATCAGCTCCTTATTCGGGTTATTCAGATAGTAGAAGCTTTCATACTAGACGCAAACTAGATTATAGACTAGATTCAGACTTCAATATTTCAGTTCTATTTTGGTATTGTGATACCTCTTTATTCAGACATTTTTATTACTCAGATAATGTTCAATATTGAACCTTATGTCCTTTAGTTCATGTTCCCACATTTATATTTATATAATATACAGTGTATAGGTACAGATATCAGTCATGGATTAGCTTATGGTCCTTCGGGGTCATGACCACCGTGCAACATTCTGATTCAAATAATCGGGGCATTACACCCAAGAATAGGGACTCACCTTCTAGTAGAGGGTGTGATACTTAGTAGCAATCCTTGCATTCCAGAACTATGTAGCCAGCGTATTTTGAGATGTCAACCTGCTAGTTGAGGGTTGATAAGGTGTTTTAACTGCCAGTTGATGGTACCAACATTCTCATTCAGGGCACCTGCCAGATGAAGGTGACTCTTTAGTTTGTCTTTAGCCATGGCATGGTATTGACACCCTTCCAACTGGGGTTATATGTTGGACCCCAATCTATTTAGAGAGGGGTATGTCGGTTAGATGATTACCTCCCACTGTTTAAGTTTTAGCCTCAGTATAGAACTTAGTTTAGTTCTACAATATCAGGACTATCAGAAATAGTCACTAAAAATTAGTAATTCAGTTATCAGTAATAACAGATATCAGTTACTCAGTATCAGAGATCAATATGTAGCTTTAGTAAAAGCTCAAATACAGTATATATGTATATGTACAGTATTGCATACTCAGTATTTCACAGCATTCTTAGTTATTCATGTAGTCTTTTTCAGTTATTATATTTTTCAGTCAATCACTGTTCATGCATATGAACCCCTACATTCAGCCTTACCTTATCTAGCATACCTGTGCATTTCACGTACTGATGCATACTCTTCCTTTGTGCTATGATGTCTCATATCATAAGTTCAAATGCTCAAGTTTCTGACCGTGCTTAGCCAGATTCATTTAGCAGTAGCAGGTTCAATAGTGAGTCCACATCCATCGAGGATATTATTTATTTTAGTATTACAGTAGATTAAGTATTCTATTAGTCGAAGTTAGTTGGAGTCTTGTCCCATTAACTCCACATTAGACTAGACTAGTTTAGAAAATATTCAATTTTCAGATGTTATTTTAGTACAATATTTTTCATTATTCAGATTATCAACCTTATGGAATTTCATCCAACTTTTTTGCATTATTTCGGTATTATTAATCAGTGCTCATAGCATGTTCCAGTTATAGGTTAGCTTGTGGTCCTTGAGGGAAATAAGTACCGTATGGTATTCTAGGTGCAGAAGACTTGGGGCTTTACAAACTTGGTATCCGAGCCTATGGTTCAATAGAGTCCTAGGGAGTCTAAAAGTAGCATCAAGTAGAGTCTTTTGCATGGGTGTGAAGCGCGCCATACTTATGGATGAGAGGCTATGAGGCATTTTTAGGAAAAATATCCCTTCTTTTAGTATTTATGTCGTGCTATTGAGCATGATCTTAATTTAAAATCTTAGTCTACTTCTTTTATTCCTTCTATTTATAGAATATGCCTACCAAAAAGACTAACAAAAAAAGAACAGGAAACCAACCAACACCTCAGCCCGTTCCGGCAGATCCCCTGGATGTGCATGTCTTTCATGCAAAATTCAAAGCTGCGTTCAACACTCTAGCCCATTCTGTAGTAGATTAAAATGAATGGCATGCTGGTGTTCAAGCTAACCCAGTGGTTAATACTATTGCAGCAAGGATACGAGACTTTACCCAAATGAATCCTCTCCTATTTTAAAGATCTAAGTCTAAAGAGGATCCATAGGAGTTCCTCGATTAGGTACAGAAAGTCACAGATATCATGGAAGTGACTTTCAGTGAGAGTGCTGAGTTAGATGCCTATCATCTACAAGATATAGCTTATACATGGTTTAAGAAGTGGAAGGTAGATAGGGGCACAGATGCAGAGCCCATTGAATAGGAAAAGTTTGCTACTTCTTTTCTAGATAGATTCTTTCCCATAGAGTTGAGAGCAGCTAAGGTGTTAGAGTTCATCAATCTCTGTAAAGGAAGCATGAATGTGAAATAGTATTCCCTTAATTTTACTCAGTTAGCCAGGTATGCTCCCCATGTAGTAGTAGAAAATAGGTCCAGGATGAGTAAGTTTGTGTCTGGGGTGTCCGAGAGTATGGTCAAAGCGTGCAGGACTGCAATGTCCATTAAGGAGATGGACATATCTAGGCTAACGGTCTATGCTCAACAGATAAAAGAGGCTAAGAATAAGAAAAGAGAGAGGGAGAACAGGAAAGCTAGAATAGGTAGCTTCAATTTTACTCATCCTAAGTCAGAAGGTGGTAACCATTCCCAGTTTCATCCAAAGTCTTTACTTCTAGCTCTGTCCTTATCCAGTGCTCCAACACTTAAGTTTAGAAATAGTAACAAAGATAAGACAACAGGATCTATGTCTCAAGGTAGTGTCAGTAATGCTCAAACAAATCCTCTTTGCCAAAAATATGGCAGAAACTATCAGGGTGTCTACAGGGATGGAAATGATGTATGTTTCGGATGTGGAAAGCCAAGCCATAGAATCAGAGCCTATCCTTAGTCAGGTTTACATAGTTAGTACAATCATCCTTCAGCTCAGTCTAATCGCCTAAATCAGCAAGGTTTCGATTCCAGTTCCACCAGTGGGCAATGCCTAAATAGGATTTATGAACTTCAATACAAAAAAGATCAAGAAAGTTCTCCTGATGTGGTCACTGGTACGTTACAGATCTTCCATTTTACATGTTTATGCCTTATTAGATATAGGAGCTTCTCTATCTTTTATAACTCCTTACACAATAGTCAAGTTTAAGGTCAGAACAGAAGTCGTAACAGAACCCTTCTTAGTCTCTACCCCTGTGGGTCTGTCTATCATAGCCTGATGGGTATACAGGAACTATCCATTTATGATATCTCAGAAAGTCACTTCAGCAGACTTAGTAGAGTTAGAGATAACAGATTTTGATGTCATTCTAGGCATGGATTGGCTCTATTCATGCTATGCCTCAGTTGATTATAGTTTCCAAATGAACCAGTCCTAGAATTGAGGGGTAGTACTACAACGCTTAAGGGTCAGTTGATTTCATACCTTACATAGAGAGAAATGATATACAAGGGATGCGTCTATCATCTTGCACGAGTCAAAGACTTTAGTTCAGAGACTCTTAGTCTTGAGTCAGTTCCATTAGTAAATGAATTCTCAAATGTGTTTCCCAAAGATCTTCTCAGAGTTTCTCCTGTAAGGGAAATTGACTTCGGAATAGACCTTCTCTCAGAAAATCTGCCCATATATATTCTGCCATATAGAATAGCACCAGCTGAACTCAGATAGATAAAAGAACAGTTGAAATATCTCCTAGATAAGGTATTTATCTGACCCAGCATTTCCCCATGGGGTGCACCAGTTTTACTCATGTGTAAGAAAGATGATTCTCTCAAAATATGTATAGACTACCATCAGTTGAACAAAGTCACATTCCAAAACAAATACGGACTTCCTTAAATTGATGACTTATTCAACCAACATCAAGGCGATAGTTACTTTTCTAAGATAGGACTCAGAGTCAGAGAATGTGAAATTCTGAAAATAGCTTTCTGAAAATAGCTTTTCGAACCTAGTATGGTCAATTCGAGTTTCTAGTCATGTCCTTTGGTCTCACAAATGCTCCAATAGCCTTCATGGACTTAATGAACCGCGTGTTCAAGCAGTACTTGGACATATTTATTATAGTCTTCATTAATGACATTCTTATCTATTCCCATAATGAGAATGATCATGTGGATCACCTCAAAATCATACTTCAGACTGTTAGAGCCCATCAGTTGTTCACCAAATTTAGTAAGTGCGAATTTTGGCTAAGGTCAGTAGCATTCTTTATTCATATTATTTTTGGTGATGGTATTAGAGTTGATCCTTAAAAGACTAAGGTGGTGAGAAATTGTCCTAGACCCATTTATCCATTAGATATTAGGAGTTTCTTGGATTTAGCTGGCTATTTCCATCAGTTTGTTAAAGGGTTTTTATCAATTACATCTCCCATGTCCAGATTGACATAGAAGAAAGTCATGTTCCAGTGGTCAAATTCTTGTGAGAAGAGTTTTCAGGAGTTATAGACTCGACTCACTATAGACCCAGTTTTGACCCTACCAAATGGTTCAGACGGGTTTGTTGTGTATTGTGATACTTCTAGAGTAGATTTGAGTTGTATCCTAAAACAAAAAGGTAAGGTCATAGCCTATGCCTGTAGACAGCTTAAGCCCAATGAGAAGAATTACCCTACCTATGATCTTGAGTTAGCATTTGTAGTGTTTACCTTAAAGATTTGGAGGTACTATTTGTATAGGGTGTATGTTGATGTGTTCACAGATCACTAAAGCTTGTAGTATGTGTTCTCTCAGAAAGATTTCAATTTTCATCAGAAAAGATGGTTCAAGTTATTGAACGATTATGAAATAAGTGTTTTATATCATTTGAGTAAGGCCAATGTAGTGGTAGATGATCTCAGTAGATTGTCTATGGGTAGTGTTTCTTATGTTGAGAATGGTAAGAAGAAGTTAGTACAAGAAGTTCATTAGCTTTCCTGACTAAGTGTCTGCTTAGTCGATTCCGCAGAGGGTAGTGTGTGTGTGTATATTAGTTTAGAATCATCCCTGGTTTCCAAAGTAAAGGAAAAATAGGAAAAAGATCCCAGTCTAGTTAAGCTGAAAGAGTCAGTCAGAGATCAAAAAGTAGAGGTTTTCTCCTAAGAGGGAGGTGGTGTGCTGTATTGCCAAAGTTGGTTATGTGGGCCAGGTCTTGATGTCTTGAGGCAACAAATTATTGCAGAAGCGCATGATGTGCGTTACTCTATTCATCTAGGGGCCACTAAGATGTACCACAATTTGTGGAAGATCTATTGGTGGAGTTGGATGAAGCGGGATATCGCAGAGTTTGTAGCTAAGTGCTCTATATGTCAGAATGTTAAGATTAAGCATCAGAAGCCTAGTGGGTCCATGCAGGAGTTCAGTATTCCCACATGGAAATAGGAGGATGTGAACATGGACTTTGTGATGGTTTTGCCTCATACTCATTATCAACATGATTTATTTAGTTTATCATAGACAAGATGACCAAATCCGCTCATTTCTTGCCAGCCTACACTTCCTACTCATCCGATGACTATGCCAAACTCTATATCAAAGAGTTGATCAGGTTACACAGAGTCCCAGTATCCATTATTTCAGAAAAGGTAGACAGTTTACCTCTTACTTTTGGAAAGAATTCAAAAAATTTCTTGGTACCCAAGTTCCCTTCAGTACAACTTTTCACACTCAGGCAGATAGTCAAGTAGAAAGGACTATTCAAACTCTAGATAATATGTTAAGACCATACGTTGTTGATTTTAAATGTAGTTGGGATGAACATTTGCCTTTGATTGAGTTTGCGTATAATAACAACTATCATTCCAGTAATCAGATGGCTCTATTTGAGGCTCTTTATGGAAGAAGATGTAGATCTCCCATTGGCTTGTTCAAAGTAGGTGAGACCACAGTAGTAGAGCCTGACTTGGTGTTTGATGCCTTAGAGAAGATGCAGTTAATTAAAGAACGGCTTAGGGTAGCCCAGAGCTGACAAAAATCATATGCAGATATGAGGAAAAAAGATCTTTAGTTTAAGATTGGCGATTTTATATACTTGAAAATCTCTCCCGTGAATGATATGAATATGTTTTTCCCAATAAAATTCCCATCCATTTTGGAAAGGTAGTTTATGAGCTTGAGTTACTTTCAGATCTAGCTTCAGTACACCCAATGTTCCATGTCTCCTTGCAAAAGAAATGAATTGGTGACCCTGCAGTTATAGTTCCCTTAGATGGTGTAGATATTCAGAACAATCACTTTTTCAAAGAGGTTCAAGTCCAAATCCTCAATCATCAGATTCACAGAATGAGGAACAAAGAAGTTCCTTGGTCAAAGTTCTTTGGCAGAATCAATCCGTCGAGGGAGCTACTAGGGAAGCAGAAGCAGATATGTGGACCAAGTACCCTCACCTCTTCTCCACAAATGCATACCCAACTAGAGGTAACAGCCTTCCTTAGATTCACTCAATTTAATTTTTAGTTACAATTAAAAACCTATTATCAGAATCATGCATATCATCTTCACGACAGTCATGCATTCATGAATCAGTTCTGCCATGTACTCATTCTTTAGTATAAAAATTCAGGTTATCAATAGATTCAGTCAGGCAATCATTATTCAGTTATGCATGTTTGGTATTTAAACTCAGTCTATTAGTATTTCTCAGCTAATCAATCTCATTCGAGGATGAGAATTCCTAAGGGGGAGATATTGTAATACCCCGTATTTCCCTAGCTTAGTTTAGCTATCAGTACAAGAGTAATTCTACGTAGATATCCAAATACTTATAATTTTTGAGTTTAAGACCTAATATTATGTAGGAAATTTAGTTAGCTTTCCAAGGATATAAAATTCAACCAAATTCGATACCAGAGTGAAGTGTTATAGCAGTTTTTGTAAAGTAGTGTGCCAAAGTAGGCATCACCGTGTCGCAGAGCCGGGACAATGAGCAATTTTCAATTTCCAGTGTACCATTGTGATAAGCCCATGTTAGGCCACAGTTACAGTTCCCAATTGTCAATTTCTAGTGAGGCAACACAATTCCACCGCATCGCGCCAATGCCCAATTTCCCAGTTATCACTTTCTAGTGTGACTCCGTGAGCATAGCGCATCGCGACAAGGGTAAATTTCATGCTCTTCCTTTTTGAAAAGTTCCAATCAGGTTTCCAGTGTCTCACCACGATGCCACCGTATCGTGGTGTAGGCCAAAATCGGGATTCTTCAGTGGTAAAAATTAAATCTATACCAAGGGCAATCGGGTATTTTTTCCATGACCCAAATCAGTCTTAAACACAAAATTAACCCCTAAAGAACCTAATTAGTCATTATTGACACAATTTCTCTCAAGATTAAATCATTCTCATTCAAAAAGGCAAAATGCTAGCCTTCTAGAATCAAGAGAAATTCTCAAGAAATCCTCCAAGAACCTTCAAGTATTAATCTTCTCAAGTATATTAGGTGCTCATCCTGGGTTTTGTTTCAACCATGGAGTCCAAGAACCATATTTAAGCATATAAGTTCTCAGATTTATGAATTTAATTCTTGAAATTTATTGCATTCATGTTATGATATTATTTGGGTTTTAATCCACGATTAATTACAAGTTTCATGCAATTAAAGTAGTATATGTGATGAATTAGATGATTTGCATGTTGAACCTTAAATTTACCATTGAGTATTGTATCCATGATATTCATTTGTTGATTATTATTATGTGAAATCTCCATGCTACCCAAGTGTTTGATAAAAGGCTTATGTGAATTGAATAGTAAAATCATGATATGTTATCATGTGGTCCCATTCATGTATAAACTTAGTTATGTCAAGTGTTTGACAAACTCACTAAATGAATGCATTGTTAAAGCAAGAATTGTAGCTGTTTACCTAGAGTTATTGTAGTTGTAGAATAGTCTTAGTAATGTCATGATCAGTAGTACTCAGTCAGTTACATAACTCAGTGAAGCTCAATATCAGTCCAGTTCAGCTCAGTTTAATAATCAGTGTCTTTAGTTGGGAGTAGGATTCAGCACCGAGTGATCCCAAGAATGGGGACTCACCTGCTAATAGAGGGTCTGATCCTTAGTAGCAGTCCTTGCATTCCAAAACTACCTAGACAACGTAGGTTGAGATATCAACCTACCATTTGAGGGTTGATCAGTTGTTTTACCTGCCAGTTGAGGGTACTACCGTTCTTATTTAGGGCACATGCCAGGTGAGGGTAACTCTTCAGTTTATCTTTATCTATGACATGGTACTAATACCCTTTCAGTTGTGGTTATAGTTTGGACCCCAATCCATTTATAGAGGAGCATGTCGGTTAGATGATTACCTCCCATATTTTCAGTTTTAGCCTTAGTATAGAACTTAGTTTAGTTCTACAGAACCAGGACTATTAGAAATAGTCACTTAGCAGCATGAATTAAGTTACCAAGAATCACAATATTAGTTAATCAGTATTAGAGATCAGTACTCAACTTCAGTAAAAGCTCAGATACAATATACATGTATATGTACAGTATTACATACTCAGCATTTTACAGCAGTCTCACTTATTCATGTAGTCTTATTCAGTTACTCTGTATCATTTAGTCAGTTACTTTTCATGTATATGAACCCCTGCATTCAGCGTTACCTTATCTAGCATACCAGTACATTCCCCGTATTAATGCATACTCTTTTGTTGCGCTATGATGTCTCATATCATAGGTTTGGACACTCAAGTTCCTGACCATGCTTAGCCTGATTCAATTAGCAGTAGTAGATTCATTAGTGATTCCTCATCCATCGATGATATTATGTATTTTAGTATTCAGTATTCTATTAGTCAGAGTTAGTTTGGGGTTTGTCCCATCAACTCCATATTTTGATAGTTCAGTAAGAGGCTTTTCAGACTAGATTAGCTCAGACAATATTTAGTTTTCAGATGTTATTTTAGTACTATATTTATCAGTATTCAGATTATGAACCTTATCGCATTTCAGCCTATTTTTTTCATTTTTGTGGTATTATAAATCAGTGCTCACTGCTGCTGCCAGTCATGGGTTAGCTTGTGTTCCTTCAAGGTCATGAGTACCATGTGGCATCTGGGGTTCAAAATCAGGGAATTACCCTCTTACTTCTTATTAGGCCACTTACTGTCATCCTGACCACGTTGCTATTGCCCACCACTTTGTTCAGATGACCTGAACTTCTTACCCTGCCTTTCCCCAAACTCAGCCTACTTTCTTTTTTCCTCCTCCACCTACTGCATATGAATAATCAACACAGAAATATCTATATCTTTGACCAACAATGTACTCTATCTTCCAAGGATCAACTCCTAAGATAGTCCAAAAGTGAACATTCTTAGCTTTGCCTGCATATCAGACACCATATCCGAGGCATACCTTGACAATTGATGAAACTTCAAGGCATCTTCCTTGTCAGACATTTTCCCAAGACTTCAATGGAAAAACCTCCTCCTCTTTTACTTGCCTCAACTTATAAGGAAAGAAGCGGTCTAAAAAAGTATTAAAGAAAGTCTCCCACAAAGTTGATTCCTTAATATCACCCCTCATCCTATCCCACTCCTCATACCATTGGTACGCCATATCCACAAGCTGGTAAATAGAAAAATTAACCCCTTCTACATTTATTTCCTTCATTACCCTATGATTTTCTCTATTTCATCCAAAAAAACCATAAGGATCCTTCTCTACCTTCATACCAGTAAAAGTAAGAGCATTCATCTTTATAAATAGGCCAAACCTTGTGGCCTCAATAGATGAAACACCAAATGCATTGGAAAACATAAATCAATTGGAAAAATTCTACATTAGTTACCTCCCTATGCGAAGACTAGTAGCAACCGTTAGAACTCTAGAAATATCACGGACTTGACCCCTAGATCGAATATGGATCCCCTGTGTAGTACGTGTCATTTTAGTCTTATCCCCAGCTAGGAAAAAAGAGATGCCTTTCATCTCTGATCGTCAAGGCATGATCTAAAAAGATAACAAACTAGGATTAGAAAGAAACTTAGACCTTATAGCTTGAAAATATAATACCAAAAAAGTGAAACATTCCTAAATGCCTTGTAGCCTCTCCCTTATGAATATGGCACACTACACACCCCTAAAAGAGACTCTACTTGACACAATTTTATGGACTCGTAATTGACTATGAACCTGGCTCTGATGCCACTTAATACAACCCGACCAGGGGCCTTGTCGGAATGAGCATCTCAAGTCCAACCAGGATTGGAGACTACCCCCGATACCCAACCCAACCATCCAACATATACCTTGGGTCGAATAAGTTTTGAACATATAACAAGATAGATTGATATTGTGCAAACCCAAACTTTGGGATATATCTATAATTGAGACTGACAAAACAAGCGCAACCGTCTCAAACCCAACAAATAACCATAACCAAATCCCAAACCATAAGCTAAAACTAAATATTAGTGCCAAGGGTATCATTTTAGATTACAGTGGATCATGCTAAGATGATTTATTCTATTCTTTGACCATCTTAGGGAGGCGCCAAGAGGGTGCATTGTCAACATGAGTTTTTAGGTCACATACCTCGAGGTTGATATTTTAGAGGCTTCTGTGGGTTTCATGGTGGACTAGTGCAGATAGTTTTATAGGGTTCAAATAGTGTGTCTTCTTGTTCAGCAGCTTTTGGTGGTCATTCTAAATTAGCCTTACCTTCTCCTATTTAATCAAGTTGTAGGGTTTACTTTGTATGTGATAAGATAGCTATTTGTGTAAAGACCATCCCTGCCATGTTTCCAGGCCTAATATTATATCAATAATGATAGGTACAGGTTCTACTAGAAATGCATTAGGCTGAGATAATGATACCTATAGTAGTGGTCTTAGGGCTACTCAGTTTGGTGGTTGTCATGGAAAGTGCTATGCCATATTACGAAAATAGAGGTCGGGGCTTCTGAAAATGTCATCACAGGTATCGCCTCTACTTTTTTTATCTGTATTTGTGCTATTTGATCTAGGGTAGACTTTTTCCTACGTTTTTATATATTTTTCTTTAGGTTTTAATTCTCCAAAAGACCCTCTTGTCATGCCTTTCCATGTATCTACCCCTATATGGCAGATCGAGTAAACCAATCTTATGTTGTGACCTTTGCTGGGTGTAAGGCATGAGTAGATCTGATTATCCTAGAAATGGTGGATTTTGTTATCATTTTGGCTATGGATTGGTTAGCTCATTATCATATTTTCCTATATTGTTGTGCGAAATTATGACCTTAGCTTCACTGGGTGTGCTAAATATAGCTTAGAAAGGTGTAATTCATTTAGTTACTAGGAGAGTTATATCTTTTCTTCAGGCTTGTTGCTTGATTAAGAGGTGATATTTGTCTTATCTATCCTATATTTATGGTATTTGTGTTGATTCTTCTCCTTCTTTGGATTTGTTGCCTATTGTCCATGAATTCATGAATGTTTTCCTTATGGATTTGCCTTGTATGCCTCTGAATTGTGATATTGACTTCTCTATTAATGTTAAGCCGGGCACCAAGCCTAATTCTTTTCCTCCTAATAGGATGCCCCTATCAGAGTTGAAAGAATTAAAGGGTAAGGGATTTATTTAAGCTTGTGTATCACCTTGGGGTGTTTTTATCTTGTATGTGAATAAGAAGGATAGGTCTATACAAATGTGTATTGATTATCAACAGTTGAATAAGGCAAAAATTAATAATAAGTATCCTCTTCCCCATATTGTTAATTTATTTTATCAACTTTCAGGTGTTTTGGTGTTTTCAAAGATTTATTTGAGATTCGAGTATTACTACTTTATATTTAGAGCTTTTAAATTCCAAGACCATTTTTCAGACTTGGTATAGTCATTATGAGGTTTTGTTCATGTACGTTGGGTTGACCATTTCCCCAGAAACGTTTATGGAGACATTGAACTGAGTATTTTGACCATATCTCGACTCTTTTGTCATTTAATTTATAAATAATATCTTGGTATTCCAAGATTGAGATCAACCACAAAGAGTATTTTTATATTGAAATCCAGATATTGATAGCTGAGAAGTTGTATGCTAAGTTCCCTTAGTATGAGTTTTGGTTGGAGTCTGTTTCCTTATTGGGTCATGTGGTGACCAAGGATAGTATTATAGTTTATCCAACCAAATTCCCTATAGCCCATGATGGTCTAGGCTTATTTCTCCGATCGATATTTGGAGTTTTATTTGTTTAGCATGTTACTATGCCGCTTTGTTGAGGGTTTTTCATCTATTGTAGTTCCATTGACCAAGTTGACTCTAAATAAGATTTTCTTTTGGTGATTTGATGCTTGTGAGGCAAGCTTTCAAAATCTTAAGGATTTGTGGATATCAACTCCTATCTTAACTTTGCCTAAGGAACGCATGGGTTTTACTATATTTTGTGATGCTTTAGGTGTTAGGTTAGGTATTGTTTTGATGTACGAAGGCAAGGTGAGGGCGTATCTTTCTTATTAGTTATAGATCGATGAGAAAAATTACCCTACCCTTGATTTGGAGTTGTGCGCAGTTGTTTTTGCTTTGAAGCTGTGGAGGCACTACCTGTATAGAGTCTATTGTGCCATTTTCTGAGATCATCGTGACCTTTAGTATTTCTCCACTTATTGAATCTTAATATTACACAGCCTCATTAGGTTAAGTTGCCTAAGGATTATGATCTTACTATCTTTAATCGTCCACGCAAGGCTAACATGGTTGCAGATGCCTTAAGATAGAAGTCGACAAATATGGGTAGCTTGGTGCATTTTGTGACTCAGCAGAGGCCTTTAGACTTAAAGGTTCAGTCTTTAGTTAACCAGATGGTTAGGATTGATATTCTAACACCTGGGTATATTTTGGAATTTGTGAAAGCTAGGTTTTCCTTGATGAAGTAGAGTTAGACTCATTAGTTTGATGATGTTGGGTTTAGAGTAATTCAAGATAAGGTGTTGAGTTAGAGACTAAAGAATCCTCACTTGATTTCAATGGTGTTTTAAGGATTGAAGGCCGAGTTTATGTACCGAGAGTGGGTGAGTGGATTAGATTAATTTTTGAAAAGGCTCATTGTCCTAGTTATTCCATCCATCTGGGAGTGTCTAAGATGTATCATGATTTGAGAAAACACTACTAGTTAGGTTCTATGTAGAAGAATGTAGCAGATTTTTTAGTATGTTGTTAGCAAGTGAAGGACGAGCTTTTGAGAAGTGGTAGTTTGCTTCTAAGGTTGAACATTCATGAGTGGAATGGTAATAGATCACTATAGACTTCTTGATTGGAGTACCTCATCTTTCCCATGGTTTTAATATTGCTTGGGCCATCATGGATCAATTAACCAAATTTTCTCATTTAATTCTTATTTAGGTTTCTTTCAATGCAGAGACATTGGCCCGTATCTATATTTTTGAAATAGTTTGTCTTGATGATATTGTAATATCAATCATCTCAAAAAATGTTAAATGTTCACGTATCACTTTTGGAAGACTTTTAAGAAAGAGTTGGATACCCTAGTATAACTTTCTACCCTAGACTGACAGTTAGCCAGAGCAGACTATTCAGCGTTTGGAAAATATGCTTTGCACTTATTTTATGGACTTTAGAGGTCAATAGGAGAAGTATCTAGCTTTGGTAGAGTTATATATAATAATAGCTACCATTCCAGTATTGAGATGGCTCCTTTCAAGTCTTTCTATGGATGGAATTGTTGCTCTCTAGTTGTTTAGATTAGATTTCTGAGATTAGACTTTGAAGTACGTACTTGCTTCGCAAGTCTTTGTATAAAGTTCAAGTCATTCAGGATAAACTTTTAGTGTCTTAGAGTAGGCAAAAGTGTTATGCTACTCGTAGACTTTGTGCCTTGTGATTTAGGGTTGGTGACCGAGTCTTTCTTTGTGTGTCACCCTTGAAGGGCAAGATGATGTTTGGGAAGAGGGGAAAGCTTAGCCCCGGGTATATTGGACCTTTTGAGTTTCAACGTAATATTGGGGATGTGGCTTTTGAGTTAGCATTGCCCCTACATTTATCATCTGTTCATCCAAATTTTATGTTTTCATACTTTAGGATTACATCTTGGACGAGTCTTATGTTATTTGTTCAAATTCAGTGCAGTTATATAAGAGTTTGTTTTTTGTTGAGAACCCCATCTCCATTCTAGCTAGGGATTTAGGAGGTTGCGTTCTTGATATTCTGGTAGTTAAGGTCCGGTGGAGACAACAAGCTATAGATGAGGATATTGGGAGGTTGAGGCTAATATGTGTTGTATTTATCCCTAGCTTGTTGCTGATTCGGATATTTTCCCTCACCGATAGTTCAAGGACAAATATGATTCTTAGTGGTGGATGGTGTAATGACTTGATTTTTGGTAATTTTTGTGAATTATTTATTTGTTTGTGATTTGACCATTTTATCCCTCATCATGATAATATTGTCATATTTTTGGGGTGGGGAAATAATTGACATGATTCCCAATGCATTTCATTGTGATTTGTGCAAGTTTGAGGTTTTTGGTGGTTAAAAAGGCTTTATAGTTTAATCCGATCAACATTTATTGTTTAATGTGTCGGATGCCAAAACAAACTGCTTTTATAGATCCAAAATGTTGATTTAAATTTGGTAACATAGTTAGTGTTGTTTTATGACTTTTATATCTCATTTCGACCCTTAATTCGAAAAGTTATAAATTTAAATTTTGAAGGTCAATTTTTCAACAACGATATTATTTCAATAATATGATATAACCATTGAGTTTGAAGCGTCAAAGTTATTAGGGTCGCCTAACCTAGTTCATTTGCATTCTTTGGATTCTAGATAAAACTTAAGGTGTCCGCAGAAAGTTTGCCGCTTTATAGACTAGCTCCAAATGGACACGGGTACCCTTGCGGTGCCCTGTCTTTTTTAGAAATAGTCTGTAAAGAAGCCCATGTCTTCTTTAGTGGACTAGCAGACATTAGTAAGTACTACTAAAGCGGTACATGACCACTTGAACTGTGACCGCTAAAGCTACCATTTTGACTGCTTTAGCGGCACCTGGTACCTATGTATATTATCTTTTTCTTGATTTTTCCACCATTTTTTAGACTTGAAGCTTCAGGTTTTAGAGTTTTCTAGTTCTTCCATTTTCAAGCTTGGGTAAGTTCCAAATGCCTATTTCAATTATTTTTCGTTGATTCATGTCAATTAAATCTTGTTAAAACTCGATTTAGAACGTGGAAATTGGGGATTATGGCTTAGAAGGTCTAAATTAGTATGTCTTTGAATTAAACTCCAATTTCAACCTAATTTACTTGTGTTTTCTTTTATGGCTTTCTTTAATCAAGGAAAATATATTTATGAACTAAAATTCTAATTTTACCCATCTTTTTTGAAAACCTATTTTGGGTGTCGTTTTGTCCCTTAATGAAAAAATGAGCACTATGGATATTGTTGTCTTCTTTTTGATGTGTAGATTTTATATTTGTATGTAGTTGACTACAAGTCCATTCATGGGGCGGGCTCTATATTAAAGGCTGTTGGACTGGATTTTCTTCATTCGAGGTAGGTTATGACTTAACTTTATTCAGACTAGGCGCTAGAGAGTTAATATTGATATAAAATCATATTATGGGTGTAAGAACTAATCATTGAAATAGATTTATTATTATTTTGTTCTCATTTGGGGGCCTGTGTTGTTTTTATTTGGTGGTCTTGAGACATCATTTGCTATGTGTCACCGTGTTGTTTCGTATATGATATTATTTTCCTGGTATTTATGTAATTTGTTGTTTTCTTCTTAGTGGAATTGTCTAAATTGGAAATTACGTGGTATCAAATGGCAGATTGTGGTATATCTTACTCCATTGGCATATGGATTATATTGAATCACGGATAGTTGGTTTATTGAGTGAATTTTTGGCTCACGTATTGGGTGTAATGGTTGGATTTAGAAATTGTCATTCTAGTTGGTTGCAAGAATTACATCCTTATATCATATACATTCATAAAATATGGGTACCACCATAAAAATACTAGTTTTTCTGACAGAAAATATGACATCTTTAAAATCCTTTGTCAATGTATGTGCTAGAGGGAAGCTATGGATATTGGATTGGTATTGGTTATTGAATTGTATATGGACTGACGAATCCCCCATGGGTCCTACCTCAGGAATAAAGTTTGGTAGGTGTATATGGATCTTGTGCGATAACCTCGTGCATTACATCATCATCATCATCACCATATTCTTCATGCATTTCATATATTGTGCACATTCGGTGTTGTACTTTTGTTCTGGTAAAAGTGTTATATTAAGGTTAAAATTTATAAATAAACTTCATTGAGTTTATTTCTTAAAATTTAGGATATGTATCATGTTATGAGTAGAGTCATTTATTGATTATCTCATTGATTTTGATTTCTTAATATATTGACAGAATGGTAAATGAATAGGCTAATTGTTTCTTTATGACAAGATTTGATCGGTAGGTAAGATATATGATTTCGACATAGCATGTGATATTTAATGATTAGAAGGCATCCTTATATTCAGTCAATATGATACCTATTCTCATATATCTGAGTTATTTCATTACATTTCGTATGAGTTTACTTGTATTTCATCATTTGAATCATACAATTGTTCTTTGATTTCCTTCGGGTAGAATCTGGAGGTTTTGAGATACAATTGAGACACAATGCCTTCTTTGAAAATACTCTACGATGGCATATCAGTAGAATTAGAATTGACATACTTCTGAGGGCCCAATAAGGTTGGTTTTGAAGGGATATATAAATATTTCAAGTCCCCCGTGGATTCTATCTATCTATAGAGAACCACAGGTGTATACAAGTTTTTGACTAGGTATGTGCATATGTATTCATCTTCTTGTCTTTTTTTCTATTACTGGTACTATTTTATGGTATTAAAGGTGATTAAGTAGTCTATTACTTCAATATTTATTTGATAGTATTTGGAATCATTTAGACTGAACTATATCATGGTATTGTTGTTATCAAGTATTCGAAATCATTTGTCTTTCTTGAAATTTGATAGGGTATATGGGGAAGTATTAGATTGTAGTTGTCACGATCTAAACGCATCACGATTGACACCCATATAATCCCTCTACTGGGCAAACCATTTAATGTCAATTACCCAACCATTCAACTTAATAAATTTTAGAAGGGGCAAAATAATTCCATCAATAACTAATATCTAGAAAGGTTCTAACAATTAAACTAGTGAGTAATCATACTAAATTATCGAATTACCCCCAAGAACTAAAATTCATTATACCAAAACTTCCAATAGTATCAAACTAAGGGTTCAACCTAGAAAGATAGAATATCAAAATGCCTATGTCAAATAATTGACTAGATCTAAATGTAAGAGGAGTCATAGTTTTTCGGATGATGTAGCTCATACTTAGATTGAAGCGAGTTAAGAACTAAAGTTGAAGTCTTGGTGAAGTCGTTGGACGATGCTCTACACAGAACAAAAATAAAAGTACGTTTAGTATCAATACAAAATAACTAAGTACTGATAGGGTCATCGGCAAACTCAAGATAATAAATATGTATGCACAACTAACACCTTGTAAACAAGTACATCCATATAAAGCTTAGCAATTAAATGTCCACTTACTCTTTTCAACAACATCAACAATTCAAGCAAGTATAAAATATGACAAATAATTCACCAAGTCAATAACATGACTGACAATAATAAACACAATCCTGCCACATTTATTCTTTCAAATAGACTTCAACAAGTGCTTACACAATTTAAGTAAATCAATATCCCATACCACTTATGGATCAAAACTACTCTAATGGTATCATCTATTTCACTCAGGGAACCCAATATATCAAAAATAATATAACCTAGTGCACGCAAGGAACTATCAAACTTACTAGTATCATGTACACACATTCTATGAGTCATTTGGTTGCCCACTAGCCATGTCTTGTAAGGGACGAACTTTGTCTATGTACCATATCATAACCGACATCTAAGTGAAATTGAATAATATCCGACATCTTAATGTCACCATCTATATTAAAAAATAATATTACCGCCCTTATCCTCTATGGTATTATGCCACTATTATTCTACTTCCCTCCTTATCCTTCCTGAATTTCACCAATACAATTGTGATTAAATTTTACCCTTCAATCCACATAGTAACAACTTATGTCCTAACAGGAGTAATCATAATGTGATAATAAAACCATCACACTTGCAAATCAAAATAAGTCTTTTAGGAAACCTCATTAGATGTGATTAGACACTTCAATTGTCAATTGACAATTCGAAATTTTAAGCATGAATTGTAATAGGTACATAAAGAGACAGTTAGTGTGTACACATGAACTAAACTGAGTTTTCAATGATATTAAAGTATCATCTACCTCAATCCAAGCTCCACAATTCTATAACAAACTTGAGTCTTGTCTTTCCTTGCAACCTCGACTTTATTGTGGTCTAAAAACAACAATACAATTTATATTCAACAAATAACCTAACAATAATAGGGGATGCAACTTAATCCCAATACTCTGAGGCCAAATTCATGATCATTTCATTATTTTAGGATTTTACAACAATAATAACCCAGTGTATTCCAACAAAGTGGGGTATGGAGAGGGTAAGTATATTCAGTCCATACCGCTACCTCAAACATCAGATAGAGAGACTATTACTAATAGACTCCCAGTTTAAGACAAAAATAGTCTAGAAAAGACATAATAATAAAGAAACATAAAAGAATAGGTATTAACACACAAAATAGTGATATCAACAGGACTATCACCAAGTAATATGACAAATGATAACACACTCTGAAATAATACTAGCACCATGACTGCTAGCATAGATAGAAAACAAAGTCCTCTTATCTTCTAGCAAGGACAAAATCCCTTCAATTATTCTTGTACCATAATTTGCATCCTACACACCTTCCTATATTTCCTCGATAAGTTGAAGTTGTTTTTTATCATGTCTAATCACCTTCCTTCAATATTTCTTCGATCTACCGCTACCTTGAATGAAACCATCCCTAACTAACCTCTCACACATCCGCACTTCACAAGTACAAAATATACATTATATTGCCTAAAACAAATGCACAATAAAAGATAAAATACCAACAAAATTATGAATGAATATCATAATTAGAGATATAACATAAAGTATTAAAAAATATTGAACCATTTGAAAAACAAATGGTGTAACTCGAGATCCCACATCAGCACGCACATTCGGTACTTTTGCAAGGAACTTCAATAATTGAGATAGCCTTTGATCAAAAGTGACCATCAAAGCAAGTAATTTCCTAACTGCCAACCCTTAAAGTTCAAAAAATTCCTTAGGTCTACTCTCATCAATTATATTAGGATTTTTCTATTTTTATCCATTATTCTAGGATTTTTCTATTTTAATACTATCATTTCATGACGAACCATATAATTCTAAGCAAGCAATTGTAACTCATCACTCCTTAACCAAAACTCAATGATTTTCACTAAATTGTACCAGAACTTTCATAGAGGTAAAGTCAATTCATTTTCCACACTCAAAACTTAGTGATTCTAAATATAATTCTGTAAAAAACTAGTTAAAATGGTGGAAATAACTTAACTCAACAAATGATTATGGTGTAAAATTAGTTTCAAAGGCTATAAATTACCTCTGACATTCCTTGAATGTATTTGAATTGAAAAATATATTTTTTGGCTCTTTTTGCTTGATTGTTCCACTATAGCGGGATGATTCCTGCTCCAATGGTATCGCTATAGCGGGATGATTCCGCTATGTTAGGATTGACTAACTCTAACTCCCGCTATCGAGGGTAAGTGATAGCGGGATGTAGTCTGCAATAGTGTCCTAGACCGAGGCAGAATAACTAATAACTTTAGAAATTTACCCATTTTACAACACACGTTTATATATTGACATCTCAAACTAACTCTTTTTTGTCAATTTCAAAATTTGGCATTCTACAAAACTAAATTCACTTTCGAAAATGGGTTCCTTAGCTTCCTAACTATCATAGTATAGCCTCAAATCATATAATCACCAAATCATCCATTACCATATTATTCTTGACCATGTCACACTTGAATTTTATCCAAGACTAACCTAGTCTGAAATTTCAAACTCTTTCTTAGGAAAAATTTTTAACCTAAATTTTAGCACGATAGACTATACTGTTGTAACGACTAGGGTCTTTATAGAAGTAAGTTGGGTTATTCTCACTATTGTTGTAAATTAGGGTCAGCTAATGATACAATTGAATACAGGTAAATTAGTATTCACACTTATTTATTTTCTTCACCTTGCATGCAGGTACAGAGCGGGATATCCCCGGGTGTTATTCTAGTACCTGTGTTTAAGGTTTTTCACTTTGAGATATGAGGTAGTTTTAGAGAGATATGTGCTTTCATCGGATCTTTTCTAACTTTATTTGTGTCATTTTTCTTATTCTTGGGTTGTGAGTCCTTTTCAATTGTATTCTTATTCATGTAGAGACTTGAATTAGTGACTTTCAACTTTGGGGGAGTTAAGATATTGATCTTTGTGCTTTTACTTTGATGTTTGAAATGATAGATGATATTTGAGACCTAATTTAATGTTTTTTCTTTTGCGTGTTTAGATTATGTAGTTGTATATATTGGGTTGACTTACCAATCACGTAGGTGAGATAGGTGTTATCACGATCATAAATTTAAGGTCATTACACAAACTATGACTGGAAGTTGTTGAGTTCGAAATCGAGAGAACGTCATGCGGAAGCTACTAATTGCAAACTATGAGATGATAAATTAGATGACAAAGAAAACAATACTAAAAAATATATATTATTAATATGGTTTGGTCAAATGACCTACATATAAAAAATCTATATTGAAAAACATAAAACCTATTGGGAGAATCTCTCCCTAAACAAAGACTCTTTAATGACTGCATTGTGGATGTTATTGTATTATATCTTGAGAAGAGAGATCTCCTATTTATAGAGTTACAAAACCCCTAGAAAAAGAATAAACATAATGGAAATATAATAGAAAACCTAATAGAAATCTAATAGGAAAGAGATATTTTCCAACAAGGAAACTTCTTTCTATCAAAAAAGGTACTTTAATTATTGTAGAAAATCAAATAAAGTAAATTCAGAGCAAATCCTAACAAATCTCCCCTTTTCTTGAATTTTCTGGAAAATCAATCTTGATCTTCTTCTTCACATATTTTCATATATCACTGTTTTTTATCATGATTAAAGATTGATATGGGTTTAAATTGGAGCCTTATGCATTAAAATAAAAGCACGGGTTGATAAGATTGAAAGTTAAGCATTGTCCATTGAAAGTGAGCATAAGTTAAGAGTGGAGCTCACACATTAAAAATAAATGTACGAGTTGATAGGATCTCAAGCATTAAAGAAAGTATGGGTTGAAAATTAAAGCCCATAAACATGGGTTGAAAATTAATTTTGGTTTTAAAGATTGATTGATGGTAGGATTGTTGAACATTTGTTCAAAATTTTTCTCCACATATATCTTTTTTGGGCATATATCATCATTATAATCAAATTGGTTACAACTTTGATCTTAAACTATCCTCAATCGAACCATCGGATCTTTGAATCGTAATCTTTGATACCACTTGTTGGGTTCGAAATCGAAAGGGCACCATGCGGAAGCTACTAGTTGCAAATTATAAGATGATAAATTAGACGACAAAAAAAATACTACTAAAAACATATATTATTAATATGGTTTGGTCAAACGACCTACATATAAAAATTGTATATTGAAAAACATAAAACCTGTTGGGAGAAATCTACCCCTGAAATAAAGACTCTTTAAAGACTACATTGTGGATGCTATTGTGTTATATTTTGAGAAGAGCAGATCTAAATAAAGTTACAAAACCCCGAGAAAAAAAAATAAACCTAATAGAAATCTAATAGAAAAAACATAATAGAAATCTAATAGGAAAGAGATCTTTTCCAAAAAGAAAACTTCTTTCTATCAAAAAAAGTAATTCTAGAAAATCAAATAAAGTAAATTCAGGGAAAATCCTAACATAAGTTGTGTAATTATGCCTAGCGTCAGTTACCTACTATGTATCTTTCTAATTTATCAATTCACTTTTATTATTACAGGTTACATGTTTGTTCCAAATTAATTTATTTGTTTAGAAATTCTTACACTATACTAATTATTTGATGAGATTCATAAACTAACTTGAACTGCAAGCTCTTGGTACTTCTATAGAATTCCACCTATTTTTCATTATCACTGTTATAAATGTATTTACATTATAGTGAATTTCTATTAAGATCTATCAAGATCTACTTTGATATTTATTAGGATTTGAAGCACCCATCTTTTACTCAGACTAGGAGTAAATTTCCCCTATAAATAGAGGAGGTTTTGTTCATTGTATTAGCAATCTTATGATCTCTCATCCCTCAAGAGAAGAAATAAGAATCACTCTCTCTATTCTCTCTACTCTCTATTCTTTATTCTTGTTCTTTTATTTTATAACACATTCAGCACGAGACTCTGACAAACAAGGTGAGATTATAAATCTGAAGGATTTCAAGGTTAGTAATTCTTTATGTTATCTTTCTTTTAGTACTATTAATATAATTATTATTGGATTTGAGGAAAAATAATTGGTTTGAAACCATTTATATTTTAAATTTATTCTTTAAAAATAATTTTATCAAAAAGTATGATAATATGTTGGGTTCAAGTCTCATCGATTCATGCCTAAGACTTCTTTATATGGATAAGATGTTGAGTTTGAATCTCAATACACCATATTGATGATATTATGATGGCTAAGGAAAAATAATGAGTTTTTAATGAAAATTCATGAAATTCGACCCATTGAATATGCTTTATTCCATGAAGTGAATGTGGTTGCAATATATGATAAGTCTGAAATATGATAACTTACTTCATTCTTGAGGTGTATTTGGTAGTAGTGCATAATATGTCGAAAGAAGACAAATGATTAAATGCACGAATATACGCGTGGAGGGACAATATGATAATGATCATCAAAAGTAACTATATTTTCACACGTTTATATGATTATAAGATATACTAAATAAGAATTCTCTACATCATATGTATGCCTCGATTTTCTTCTAAAGTAGAAAAATCTTGAAAGAGGTTATAAGCTATCATAATTTATTAGGCTTAAGGAACGATTATATTCAATTTCTGGGGAATAAGAAACTTATTAATGCAAACGTGCACTTGACTTTGATTGTATCATAACTCACCTCCGAAAGAGGTTGAATAATTTTGAAATCTACTTATGAAGTAGTAAATCTAAAATTTATTCATATAATAGTAAATCTGAAATTTAATAAAGAAAAAACACATAACATGGTAAACTTGGAGTTTACTAGATTAAAAGTTCATAAGTTGACATGAACGATTGTGATATCCTGAAGATGTGTATACTGAGTATTGAACATATATTGAAGAATTAGAAAATTCTTTATGAACTTTAATTTTGCTTGTTCTCATGATAAGTTGATTGGACCAACTAATTTTGGCATTGGATCCCTCAAAATCTGAAAAGAATAAAAGGTGAATAAGGGCCCCCTGTTCACCTATCATGTGATATGTTGAAAAGATGCATCAATAAGATGATCACATGTACACTCATGGTCAACCTATGTTTGATATTCATAAAGTTACTTGTTCAATATAAATTGAGCATAATTTTCAGATTGTGCAATCAAGAAAGTTATCTTGATGATGATGGCTTGGCATTGAATGCCTTTGATAAATAGCTAAACCATCGCTAATGAGAACAAAGCTGCATATGTTGGTCTAAAATATGATATGTTTCATACAATAACACTTGTATGCATTAGACCGATAAATTATGATTATTTTTTACCTATCAATTGGTTCAAGGTCGGGAACCAATTATTTCATCTAATAATTTTGATGTGCGGTATATGATTAATGAATATACCATAATGCACAAAGATGGATTCCTCAAAGAAGTAGAAGATGTATGTTAGTTTTCCTACCACAAGGGGGAGATTATAAGCTCTATGAAATATGTTAGGATTTATCACCAGATCCTTATCAAAAAGTTAATTCAAGTCAAATGCCGAAACATCTCACATAAAGCGCAAGTGCTCTTATTTTGTGTTCCTAAAGGACAAAGTCTATGCATGCGTGAAGCGTAGTAGACTAATCGGTTCCAAATGAAATAGTCCTTGAAAAAATAAAGAGCAAATAATCATAATAAGAAGGCAATGAACTCTTGAAGAGACTACGATATAACACTTCATGAAACCTTATGTAAGGTTCATGTGCCTGAAAATAATGAAGTGATGAGATCTCAAAATATTATGTTGCATTGTGAACCGATATGAAATGATATATCATCAATATATTTGACACAATATTGGTGCAATATTGTGAAAGATTATGAGGATCTAAATTCTACTTTTATTTAAGCACACTGACGTAGAAACATTTATCAAGTGATATGAAAAGATGCATCTTGGTAAGTATAAAACTTATTTGATTTGCAGTCCAGATATTTGAAGATGTCACTCATGAAATGTTGAATATTGTCACTTGACAAAACTTATGTGTAAATTTTTAAGGATTCAAACTGCTTGAAGCATATAAAAGTTTCTGGGAAACTTATTTATAATCCTTATATTATATAAGCTTATTGTTTGAACATCATTGGAACTCTTGGAGTGTTTTTAAAATAATAGATTATTTGCTGAAAATCGAAATATATCGAATTAGATTTGTTATAAATTACCATATTTAAGTGCAATTGATGCACTCATGTGCCTTGCAAATACTACAAGGCCTATAACCTTTTCAGTCAATTTGTTAGCAAGGTATATTTCTGCTCCTACTATGAGACCTCAAAATGGGATAAAACATATGAGCTTATTTTATTCTAAAGATTGCAGTCCCAATCTTTTTGGTCATGCTGATGTTGGGTACTTATCTGACCGGTATAAAGCTCGGTCTTAACTAGGTTATGTGTTCATATGTGGTGGTACTGTCATATCTTGGAGATATACAAAATGTTCTATCGTAGTCATTTCATTGTATCATATTGAGATAATAGATATTCATGAAGCAAGCCGAGAATGTGTATGGTTGAGGTCCATGATACATCTCATTCGAGAAAAATATGGTGTAAAATATGACAATCTACTCACAATTTTATACAGAGATAATTTAGCATACATAGCACATCTTAAGGGAGGATTCATAAATGAAGATAGAACGAAGCACATTTTGCCAAGGCTTTTCTACGTACATGAGCTACAAAAGAATGATGATATTAACGTGCAACAGATTCGTTCAACTAAAAATGTGATTTATTTATTCATCAAATCTTTTCCAATTGCAACTATCAAGAAGATTCTGCACAAGATCGGGATGCAAAAGTTCAAGGATGTTCTCATTAGAGGGAGCAAATACGCACTGTACTCTTTTTCCCTTTCAAGATTTTATCCCACCGGATTTTCCTTGTAAGGTTTTTAATGAGACAGCTTATATGCGTTTTGTTAGAGATGTGTAATCTTTTTGCTTCACTAGATTTTTTTCCCACTGGGTTTTTTCTAGTAAAGTTTTAACGAGTCACATTATCTATCTAGAGATTCAAGGGGGAGTGTTATAAATGTATTTACATTATAATGAATGTCTATCAAGATCTATCAAGATCTACTTTGATATTTATTAGGATTTGAAGCATCCGTCTTTTACTCAGAGTAGGAGTAAATTTTTCCTATAAATAGAGGGAATTTTGTTCATTGTACTTACAATCCTATAATCTCTCATCCCTCAAGAGAAAAAATAAGAATCACTCTCTCTATTCTCTCTACTCTCTATTCTTTATTCTTGTTCTTTTATTTTATAACAATCACAAATATATTACGAATTTTCACAGTTAGTTAAAACTGAATAGATGTAGCAAGTTCAAATGGATAACATTATATGTTTCATTGGTCATGTGAATTGTCAAGAGACGTATACGAAAGAAGATCCTGTGATCTTTAAAACCGTAAAAAAAGTATAAATAACATAAACACCAATCATTTTGATAATAATTATTCTCTCTCCCACTTTTTTAATTACTTTACTCTCTCCCCTATTAATATACATAATATAGCCGATATATTCATAGCATTTTGTGTAAATATTGGGATTTTTGTAATATGTTTAGGGTGTTGAAATTTTTTGTGATATTAGAAACATAAGTTGTGTATTTGTGTAATTTTTAGTAAAAAGAATGTACAAATTAAATCATACAAAAATAGTTAAATTGTTGAATGCTGTCCCATTAACATCTGATGAGGTCCGTAATGTATCGTGATGCACAAATTAACGTAAATAAGATTCACCCATTATTCAGTTATAAGATTCACCAATTTGGGAAATTAAGCATTCATTATAATAAGATAAGTTGTTTTCTTATACCTAACACATGCCTTAATTTTGGATCCAACATCCAGTACAATTGCAAATTCCCGAGGACTAAATTGCTATACATTTAGCAGCACATTTATTTTACGATCGTTGTCTGGGCCGCAAGAAGGCTTCCTCCTTGTTCCCTCGTCACACACACAAATTCCTTTAGCACAAATCATAATTCCTTTACAAGATGCAGGATTACAATCTTTTGGAGTTTGACACTCTTGATATTTTCCTAACACCACACATGATGGTGAACCTGTAAAAATAAATAAATGTTAAGATCAATAACTAAAGTAAATTCATTAACAATACATAGATACTAAACATGTGTACATTCTTCAAGCTACTACTATTATGATTGTATTCGATCGATTTATCTGGATATCTTGTGACCTCAGTTGAGCTTGTAAATTTCAAATAAATAACAAATAAAATATTATGTATTCCTTCTATTCCACACTGTATGTCATAAATTAGCCTAGCATGAAGTTTATGAAAAAACATTAATATTTTTAAAATTTATGATCCTAAATATGTTAAAGTATTTGATTGGCTACACTACTTTGGAATTTATCTAGATGGAGCCACATAGTTAAACGAAAGATCCAATTTCATGCACGCCCCTCAAAAATTAAGTAGATCCAAATGTTCCCTTAAATGTTAATAAATATCCAAAAGTACCCTTACATGGATTCTGATAAATTAGTCAAATCAGACCCATAATTCTAGGAAAGAAAAAATTATTCGTTGGAGGAAAAATATTATGGACAAAAGATAACACTATGGATATATAGGTAAACATATGAAAAATGTAAGACAAAGCATAAGCATTGACCTTTTTCCATATACATATGTGTATGTACACGCAAATATGCCCATATGCTATGTGCTAGAAGAAAATATATTGGTATATTTCAAAAGAAGAGAGGAATAAGAATGACGGAGAGAGAAGAGGAGGGGAAAAAGAAACGAGACTCAACCTAGCAAAACGAACACACAAATGAGAGCAAATATATTGGTTAATTCCTTCTTCTTAATTTTTCTATACAACTAATATATCTTAAATTTTAATAACAATCTATTTATTTTGTATATGAAGTTACAACAAAAGGTCCAATATATATAGAACATAGATAGTATAACAACTTAGCAGTTGAATGCACTCAATAAATTTTTAAATCTAGCAGATATTACTTTAATAAATGCAATAGTCAACTTCATTAGAAGTTACAAACGAAAATTAATCAACATTTGCTTTTATTTTTTAGTTTTTAGATGGGAATAACATTTATGAAATCTATATAGCATTTCCTCCGTCTCAAAATAATTGAAATGTTTGCTAAAAAAGTTTATCTTAAAATGTTGTATAAATAACATAACACCAAACTTTTGCGAGTAATTACACTCTCTCCCACTTTTTTAATTAGTTTACTCTCTCTCCCTATTAATATACATAATAGAGATGACATATACATAATATTCTGTGTATATGTTGGAATTTTTGTAATATGTTTAGAGAGTTGAAATTTTTTGTAATATTGAAAACATAAGTTGTGTATTTGTGTAATTTTTAGTAAAATATTTGACATGTTTAAAAGATCAATAGATAGTTAAATATTTTTTTCCATTCTACCTTGGTAATTTACTACTCTCATATTTATTGAAGAAAATTCATATAATCAAAATTAAATTGATAATATGGATAGAGTAGTCAATTCATACCCCTTGTTAACTTTTTCTTAAAAGTTGTGTAAAATCTACACTTGTCAATTATTTTGAGATAGAGAAAGTATTATTTAAATAATCTAATTTAACTTTTGGGAAAAGATATGTTAGGATTTAGTAAGAGTAAACCACATAAATGTAGGAGATTTAGACCATAATTACAAGGTTCCACTATTATTTCAAAAATTACAGTATGTGTTTAAAGATTGCAATAGATACATCAGCCCAACTTGTGTATCTCAGATACACACGCCTATAAAAAAAGAAAAATATTTTCAATAACTAACAATCATTTAAAATTGTTGAAATCAAGGGAGTAAGGGAATTTGTAATAAAAATGTATCTCCAGCTCCAAATAAACGAACATAAATTCGATACATGAATTTGATTGAATTTATGTATATTTTTTGTAGCATAGTATTTATATACATGAATTTGATTGAATTTATGTGTATCTTCAGTAGCATATTACTTAGATAAATGAATTATCTTGTA
This sequence comes from Capsicum baccatum var. pendulum, assembly GCA_030864225.1. Classification (NCBI taxonomy): domain Eukaryota; kingdom Viridiplantae; phylum Streptophyta; class Magnoliopsida; order Solanales; family Solanaceae; genus Capsicum; species Capsicum baccatum. The sequence goes on from CM061560.1 coordinate 170,311,523, forward strand.
CATATGTATATCTATGATTTAAAAATTCATGTATCTTCTATCCATTGTATATGTATTCAATATATAATTCATCCAGTTTATCCCATATCAATTTGATGTATCTCATATAAATCACATGTATCTGTAAATTGAGAAGAAGAAGAAAAAGAAACAACAACTGTGAATCACCATTATAATAGCCATCCCATCTCTTCATTATCTTCGATACATGGAATTGGCCCCAACGTCTTTATTTTCAATCTCTATTGTTGGAAAAAATAGAAATAGAGAACGGTCTATCTATGCCGAGTTGTCAAAATATCACTATTCTAGACAAATCTATTTGCCGTTGGTAGTCAAAGTTAATATAGGAAGTGGTTCTCTGATTTCCCGGGCATATGAGGAAGGCAGTGTCTTTTTTGTGAGAGAGAAAGATCAAATCAAGAGGTGGTAGAGAAATGAAAGAAATTAGAGTGAATTCATGTGGGAGACAAAGTATTAGATACTCATTCGAGATTGTAGGTTAATATTAAAGGACGTGAATCTGAGATACCCGTGCTATGCTATAATTAATTTAAATTTATCTGTGTTTAGGTAAATGTTCTATCCAATATCTAAAGCGTTATGCTTGTAGCAGTAAATCACATTTTTGCTGGATAGTTGATTTTTATTTCTTTGTAAAGGGAGAGATTGCTTCATTCTTAATTCCTAGTTTCTTAGTTAGTCTAGTTACTAGATTATTTTAGCATGGGAAAGAGTTGGTATATATAATAACCCGTATTAAACTTAGCTCGATTCAGCTCACAGTTGCATGTTAAAAGGTCCAAGCCTTGGAATTTTCACTAAGTGCTGAGGACTTAGTCATTTTCAAGACTCCTAAACTTAGATAATTTTCTTTTTAAACTTTTCCACCTCGAGACGTCGATTTTTGAGTTGATTCATGATTGGGATTGCTCAAAGTATGTCTTGGGTAAGTTTCAAAGTTTCTAGACGAGCGTAGGGGCATGTTTAGAAAACCAAGCCAGTAGCACCACCAGGATAAGCGGGAGTCGCCCCCTCCAGTCCATCGGGGTAAAGCGGGTGCTGACCTCTCCAGTCCACCGGGGTAAGGCGGGCGTCGCCTGTCTTAGTCCGTTGCTCCAAAGCCCACGCCGCCCCCTCCCTATTCTGTCCATATTTTGTTCTTGACATTTTAAGGGTATTTGGGTCATTTTTCTTCACCTAATTCATCCATAACATGAAATTGGTTTTTCCAAGGGGTATTTTTTCCCTTTTATTCAATAATTGCTCTCAAGAAACCCTCCCTTTCCCCACGAACAAATTCCAAACCCCAAACAAAAAAATCAAGGAATTTAAGCTTCAAATTCAAGAAATCCCCAAGAAATCTTTAAGAATTCATCTAGTGAGGTATATGGGATGTTCATCCATGGGTCCATTTCACCCATGGAGTCCAAAAAGTCTCTTTTAGTTTACTTTATGAGTTTATACATGTTCAAGATAAAATAAAACGAATCTCTTGTTAATCCAATTAAAAGTTATAATTTCAAGTGTTTTTAAGTGGAATGAGTCATATAATGTTCTGAGTGTTTTAATTTTCATGTCATGCTCATGTGAATTTCATGTTGAACCTTTAATTTATGAATTTATCCTTGTACGCATATTGTCTCTTCATGTTTAAGACATTCCAATAGTCAAATTCATGATTTTCACATATTTAATGAAATGTTTTTGCTTTTGGGTTTGAACCATGATCCCATATTATCGTTTTAAGAGCTTATTACCGTAATTTATAGTCATTCAATGCTGGTGGGTTATGAATACCCGATACCTATGTGTTTTACATGATTTTAGATTTTCAAGTAATAATTTAGTGAAACCATAATTCTTGTTATTTACGCAGATACTTTCCTCTTTCCCTAAGAACAATCAGTATACGAATTAAAAACCTTTCCCCTTTCCCCAAGAACAAAATCCAAGTGTCATCTCTCAAGTGTTAAGGAGTTAAGTTTCAAATTTGAAGTTCTCTCCAAGGATTCGTCCAATCAAGGTATGTGGGGTTTATAAACAAGGATACTCTTTCATTGTGACCGAAACTTAATTTAAAGTTAAAGTTATATGATTTACAAATTAGGTTTCATACCAAACTATCTTTTGTTGAGTATATGAAATTATCAGGGGGTTGAATAATTAAAGTGCATACATGTTTTCATCAATGTACGTTTTGACTTGAAGATTCTCTATTATGATTTGTATATCATGAGTTTGATTTGAACATTGATTTAAGATTTTCGATTGACTTTTAAGCATGATTTAGCATTACAAGTTATATGAAAGTATAAGATTCAAGGCTTAAGTTTGAGCACTAAGTTTAGAAGAAAAGTTTGAATATTTTGATTCCAAGATAAGTCTTGAAATCCATAATCATTTATTATCCTCATAGTTTAAAGAAAAAGATAGATCTTTTGATCTTAAGATAAGTGATGGAATCCACATTTGTTCATCCTGATTATAATTTAAAGAAAGTGAAGCATAAATGATTTTCATTATATAAACCCTTATGCTATTTTAAGGTGAATTTTCTAAAGTATGAACAGATAAGTAATATAAGAGTGGTATTTAGCATCAAGTAGAGTATGAGTTCGAGGTCATATGACCTAGAACTTTGTGCCACCGTAGGTTTAAATTTCAATAAGGGTTAAGTATAGAGATCACTTAAGTTAAGAATCTATTTTTATAGAAAGTGTAGAACAACTCTCCTCAACATAGGTAATACATTGGACTCCATGATAGCTCACATGATTTATGCCAGTTAGAAGAACCTCTCAAAAGAAAGAGTAAAAAGTAAAGCTTTTAGAAACTAAGTGTTATGGCTCACAAATTTATTATTATGCTTTATTACCTATGTTTATGATTTTGCAGTCTTTGTTTTATTCAAGCTCAAGGTGAGTCATGTACACTTAGCATGCATCATTTGAAAGTTCATATGAATATTCAGTTATTGTTTTACTTATGCATCAACCCACATACTCAATACATTCTAGAAGTACTAACCACACATATATGTCTATGTGCTATATTTTCTCATAATGTAGGTACCAGTTGTAGCACATCATAATCAGACAGTTTACAGCTTCCAGCCAGCAGATGATGAGTTCTCATATTTTGGGGACTCCAGTCAGATGTTGTTCATGTACTTTATTTCTATTATTCATATGTATTGATTAGTGTTAGTTGGAGGAATGTCTTAGCTATCTATAGTTAGTATAGTAGAGACTTCATAGATAGTTTGTTAGTGTCATCAAATGTAAATTCAAGTTCTATCTTTAGTTTTATCCGGTTGTAAACTTTATCAATATCATATTTATTCAGACTATGCCACAATTATGTTTCCGCATAGCAAACTTAGCTATTATATATATATATATATATATATATATATATATTCTAAATCAATTGCTTAAGTGTCACGCCAGTTCATGGGTTATCTTCCGATCACTTATAGTTCTAAGCACCGTGTTATGACTAGGAGTAGTCTCGGGTCGTGACAGATAGTTGTTCTTTCTTTCTTTGTAAATGGAGAGTCCTTTTACTATTTATTCCTAGTTTCTTGGTTAGTCTAGTTTCTAGGACTTTTTAGAATGGGAAAGAGTTGGTGTGTCGTAGTAGGTCCACTAATTCTAGTACCTCCTTAAGATGACTAAAGGTAAGATTTTGCGTCCCCCTTCCTTGTATTTGCTCTTTGTCTGATTAATAAAAGCCATACTTGGATTAGAAAAGCCTCATGTTTCACTACACAAACGATACAAGCATCAATGCTTTTATCATATTAAGATTGAAAATAAGAATTTTGAGATGGATCTAATATTTAAATTTTATAGATTTCTACAAAATTCAAGTGGGACGATCCAAATCTTTGATTTGTTAAAAACTATTTCAAAAAATATTTCGATTAAGAAATCCTTATTTTGAACATTATAGGAGTTATTTCTCGGGAAATATCATGGAAAAAAATGAATTTGGAATAGAAACTTAGGCAGACCATTGACCTGACACAGTGGTAGATCTGTATCTGTTGCGATACCGTTATAGCAACACTTCCATCGCCATAGTGATGGTTGCGAAGTAGAAAATTCGATGGTTAATTAAAAACCTTATTTAGTTAAATACTATTATGTCTTATCTCTCCTACAAAAATACTCCAAGTGATCCATATACTTCAAACGATAAGAATGTGGAGACCTATCTCCAAGAGATTGATTTCAAACATGTCTGGTAGAATTTCCAGCATTATTAAAGGGAAAGGCATGAACGGAAAAATTCTTCTCTCTCTATAGCAATAGAATTTATCTACAAGGTTGGTTATGATTTATTTTAGTAATCTTAGGGTAGATGGACATAACAACAATAGTTATATTTGAAGATTTCATGTCATAGACTTTGGGGCATGGAGCTTGGATGGATTGAGTAATAACTTGAACAAGGATAACAATTTGTGATATTGATTGATAAGTTACTAAACCTTATAAATCCTTTAATTTCTTAAGTATTATAGTTTTTTATAAACTAGAGGTTGATGAAGAAATAGAAACAAGTTACGAGCTAGGGAAAGGGTTAAAGTGACTTTGGAGGCAATGAACATGATCTAGGGCTAAGGTTTCTTTTATGGTGAGTCCAGAGAAGTCTGGTAGATCTAGGTATGGGAGCGGAGGGAATGGGTAGTATTTGACTAGATTTTGTGGTGAGTCAGGAAGAGTCTAAAGAGTTGTTTATGTATACAGTGCTTATGTGTAGTTGCTCGCAGTAGAATGGTGATGACCATAATATCTGGGGTGGGAGTCATTAGTCAGTATAAATACATGTGATAGCTAGTTGTATGGTTTTGTTTGGGTGATATATAGACACAGACACACACACACATATATATATATATATATATAATAATCATTCCTTGATTAGCCTTCGGGCAATACATAAGTTGTTAATAGTAGTAATGACTTGCTTAACTTTGTGCTTATATGTGAACTAGGTGTTTGTTATTAGATTTCAAGCATTACTAGTGATTATTGACTGAATCATTCATTAAACATATGATTTTCAGATGACATTGAGATGATATATTGATCAGATATCATGATGACACTATTATATGTATTGGGTGTCACGTCAACACTCTTATTAGATCGAGTACCATGAAAAAAGCTGATACATGGACTGAGCTCATCACTTACAAGTCACAGCTAAGAGTCCGTTACGTCAATAGTATGTATGTACATCTTGAATGTATGGGATTATAATTTTATTGAACACATTTATCGTGATGGGCAGTGTTGAAAGTATCTTCCTAAGTGTAATTGATGGATTGTATATTTATATATCTATTGAGATGATGTGTGATATCTGTATTCTTTTGGTGTTGTATAGTTTATTGTGGGTTTGAATAGTGGACCATAAACATTATTATAATGTTAGGTATTCCTTCATTGAGATTTACCTTAACCTCAGTACACATAGTTTATACACATATATAAAGGTGGGGTATTGTCACGACTCAAAAGTTGAGGTCATGAAGAAATATACCTCGATCTAGTCTTGGTAGGCAAGTCAAAACTTACAAAACAAAGAAAAATGATAAATGAAAAAAATAGGTAAAATAGGAAACTTATAGAATAAAGTTTGGCCTATAATCATTATCCAAAGTGCGAATGGAATACAACTACATCCCAAAATAATAGTGTCACAAATGTTAAGAGCATCTAATATATAACCAAGTTTGAAATACATAAGCTTGTCTCTGAAGTAAATTAAGACAAGATAAAAATATTAAGAGGTCCTAAAACATGCCTAAACTCTAGAACTCATTGTTTTGTGACGACCTGATTTATGAATAATGACACCACCTACTTTATTCTGCTAGTAGGTAAGCCAACCGTAGCCTAAAGACATAAGTAATGGGCTAAATTTTTGAAATAAAATGACATAAATGGCAGAAATTTTGCAAGTATAAAACTTACAACAAGAAATCATGGAATAATAAAAATAGGGAAGATAAATAAGATTATAATAAAAACATTCCATGACCTGGTAGTGTTTGTGAAAAAACCACTAATCTAAAAGAACATGAGTACTAAATTAGTCGAATATACATCAGTCTTGAATATAGAAAGACTAAGCAAAAGTAAAAGAAGGAGAAAAGGTCAACACTATCTCTGAGAGCTCATCCTATCTCTGAACTTTAATCACCACGATCGCAGTATCAGTGACAGCCACTAGTACCCAGATGTATAACAAAAAGGTATAAGAGTATAGTTTGATTATAAAAGCCACGGGTACTCAATAGGAATCATCGAATGACTGAATAAAATCATATTATAATAAAAATAAAAAAATAAAAAAATAAAAAAGCTAAGTCAAGATTAGAGGAAAAAAGTGGAATAACGCTCCAAATAATGCAATTAAATAACAGAACAATCATATTATGAAAAGAAGCATAACTATCACTGTAAAATTGGCATCCATAGGCTAGTATGTACGGAAAAATAATTAACCCAATGTGGTCCCCATAAGGTTGAAGGGTGCAATCTATGAGGCAAAATAATTAGAATTATACTAAGTAACTATATCTCAAAACCATAATCATAAATCCTTCCATACCTAAATCATATCATAAATAACCTCTCAATTCTATACTTGAACCGAAACTTATTTAATCAATTGCCAGACACAAATAAAAACTCAAAGCATAATTCGTCAAACTTGAATCAAAACTTATATAATCGATTACCAGACTTGAATTGAAACTCAAAATCATAAATTAAAGGAATTGAATTGGGACTAGTAGCAACTATCAAATACCAATACAATATAAATATCAGGTATTCAACCTCTTCAAATGCTAAATATACATTTTAAAGGGTATACCATGCTTATAAAGTCTATAAACAGCTAATGATAGTCTTGATCTAAGGTTAGCTTGAAAGGCCAACTTCTAATCCTTGAAACTCCTTCTATGAAAAATTCTACTTTGGATTAGACTAAGGTAAAACACCCTGTGTTATGGTCCTTACAAAATTTCGTGAGTTTGAGTATTCTATTGATCATATAATTCATCATAACACTCATATGGTGTGTGTACGGGTCTAGGGACCCTAGTCACATATTGGTCAGTGTGATATTGGCCAAGTTCTGTTCTTGGTATGAGGAGACTCCATACGATTCATATGTGCATAATACCAGAGGTACGGTCCAACCGTGTATTGTATAGTATCTAGCCTAGACGTTTCTACTTAGGATATGACTCAGAGGGTATTAGTCATATGGTAGGGTATGAGTTAGGCTAAGGAATCATATGTTGGATTGAATATGATGTCCAAATTTTTTATCAAGGTATGAGTAGAAGGTACCACTCGTGTGTTGTGGGTACGAGTGAGCGGTCCAAACCATAAACACCAGTGAGAATTTTTACAGTTTAAGTTGGGGGTATTATGGTTATTTCCCCTGTTAACTTCTTTTGACCCCACTAATTAAAACACTCTTGATACTTTATTTAGCCACTATTCCCATCTCAAACACTCTCATAACACTGTTAAATCTTTCTTAAGTGTTTGGATCAAGAAAGGCCTAGAATTTTCTCAAGGTGATTCAGTTGTGGGATTTCAAGAATAAATCTCTTCATCTTTTTTGGTATCTAAGGCGTGTTAATCATCCCTCATAGTTAGTTTAAAATAAAAGAATGTTTTACTTAATGGTTTTCATGGCATTTTTATGGGTTTGTGTTTATTTTGAAATATGTGTCAGGGGTTTTGGTTAATAAGGGTTGGATGATGTTTTCCCATGATTTATTTATGGTTTTAATATTATAATATTAGTTTGAACATATGGTTGTATGGAAATGGTTAGTTGGTTCTTGGTTTTGGTTTTGGAAACTATGTGCTTTCAATATATTTGTTAAAATGCCAATGAGAATGTTTTTTTCACATAGTTTGAATTTTATTAAAAACCTTGAATTGCATAAAATAGTAATGGAACCCTAAATGGTTTAATTAAATTAAATTATTCAGAAAAACTTTGAGGCCATGGTTTTTATTGATTGGGAATCCAATGGGATACATGGAAATCCCATAATTATTGGTTAATGAGATTGCTTGCAAGCTATAGTCGGTATAATGATACCACTTCATAATGCCTTGGTAGTTAACTTTTGGAATTGGTGGTTTGGTTATGTGCTAAAGGTTTGAATTGGATAATAATTGCGGGTTATGATAGCTAATTATGAAGGTATGAGTCCAACAGATGGACACTGGAAGATCATGCTTTCTATCATGAGGGTTGGTTATGGTGACCATATACTTTTTGGTTAAATAGGCATACCCTATATTTATACTTATATATATATATATATATATATATATATATATATATATATCATGTGTATGGAAAAGGGTAAATGGGAAACCTGACCCCTATAATATCTCCAGTTTGTGTGGCAACATGCACTAGGGGCCATTCAGGGAGTAACACTGGACCCATATATACCGTGGGTGGTTTTAGAATAGTTAAGCCACATAGACTAGGTTAATAGTTTTAAGTACATGCTAAACCCGGTTCCCTACCCCGACATGGTGTATATATGTATGTATGTGATTGCATATGGTTAGTTGCTTTAATTTTTCTTAATTACACTACTTTATTCTTACTCCTGAGTACATGCCAGCATACACCGCTAACTAATCTTTAAGCAGTTTATCCCATGCGATGTAGGAACTGGCCACACTACTCTACCTGCTTATTGATCTTGGATTTAGAGACATCTTTGTATTGGATTGAAGTAGTGAGCTTTTATACTATAGAAGACTCTATTTTATGCTATTGTTATCTTCCTATACTTTTATTTATTTTTGAACTATGGTTTTGGCTATGGTCGGGGGCATATCTTGATCAGATGTTCCTTGTTATTTGTTAGAGGCTTTGTGTAACTACTTTGGGCATGGATGGTGTCAATATTAGTGTCAGATTAAGCATTGGTATTAGTATTGGTATTGGTATTAGGGCTGACATCTATTGAAATTTTGATTGGATTGTTTGTTGGTTTAGGCTATGGATTTTATTATTGTCTTTGATTATTTATTGTTCTATCTTGTTACCTGTTTGAAATTCATCCGATATAGGGGTTGGGAGATTATGATTGGGTATTAGCGATAGTCTCCTGTCCTGATATGACTTGAGGCAATTGACAAAACTAGAGTTCATGGTCACTTGGAAGTCCACAAAGCTATGTTGAGTATAGTCTTTTTTAAGGGTGTGTAGCATACGACACTCACAAGGCAGAGGCAATAAGGCATTTAGGAATGTTTCTTTTTCCTTTGTTTTATTTTTGAGTTGTTTAGTCTAAGGTCCTAAATTATCCTCTGATCCCTATTTGTTGGCTTTGCAGATCATGCCTTCTCGATAATCTGAAGCTCATGGAAACTCCCCTGTCCCAAATAAAGATAATGTTGATGGGACCCATTCTACTTATGGGGTCAAAAGCCTATCCAGGTGTTCAATTCTAGATTATTTTGGAGTTCCACCACTTCTCTCTAGTCCATTTCAAACTCCTCCGACTAAAGTAATGAACGCCGAGTTTTTTCATTCCATCATATGTTGGCATAGTGGGAAGCTTGTCAGTCAGAGCATGGTGTTCCTGTTACTTCATCTTTTGAGGCTACAAGGGTTGGCCAACTTATAAAGTTAAACCTTTTGACCTTTATAATTATCGAGGTGGAGTAGGATCCTTAAGGTTTTCTAAATGAGATATAAAATATCTTTTGTGTTATACATGACATAAATATGGAAGGCATGGAGTTTGACACCTGCCAGCTAAAAGATATGGTGTACCAATGGTACAAGCAATGGGACTAGGCTATGGGTAAAGATATTGAGTTATCTTTATAGGAGGATTTTACAAATGCTTTCCCAGACCGCTTTTTTCCTCAAGAGTTAAGGGTAGCAAAGGCAGAAGAGTTTGTTAATATGAAGAAAGGTAAGATTTCTGTCAAGGAGTATGCCTTAAAATTTCACCAGTTTCCTCGGTATGCTCCATAGATGGTTTCTAATATGAGGTCTAGGATGAGAAAGTTCACTTTTGGGTTGTCCAGAGAGTTAATATTAGAGAATAAGGTTGCCTTGTTTATCAAGGGTAAGGATATCTCCAGGTTAGTTATATATATGCAATAGGTAGAGAAAGAGAAAAAAAAGCAGGCTGAGATAGAGAAGAGGCAGGACAAAAAGTTTATGTTCTCTGAGCAGGGTGGTGGCCAACAATAGAGTGGCAGGGATAGTGGTAAGTGGCCCAAGAAGAACTGGGGAAACTCTGGGTCTTACTCGATGGCTTATGATCCCTACCCAAAGCCATCGGGTGACAGGAATTTTTATGGTAGAAGTAACTTCAAGGCATAGGGTGCCCAATCTCAGGCTAGTAGGGCCTAGTCAGCTCTATCATATTATCCTTGTATATTTTGTGGTAGGTTGCATCAGGGTTTCTATGATAAGGGAAAGGTTAGGTGCTTCAACGGTGGTCAGCCATGGCATATGCTCAGAAACTATCCTACTAGTAAGGTTTCTTCGGGGGCGAACAAGGTTCCAGTTACTTCATCATTAGCTTTAGAACCAAAAGGGTGCACTATCTAGTTTTGGCACTGGTAAAAACCATATCTATGCTCTCACTACCCGACAGTAGTTTGAGGCAACTCCTGATGTTATGAATGGTACGTTGAAACTCTTTTCCTGTGATGTGTACTCTTTACTTGATTTGTGGTCCTCTATCTCTTATGTAACCCTATTTATGGCTATGCATTTTTGTTTTAGCCCGAAGTTTGTTTCTGAACCTTTTTCTATCTCTACCTCGGTAGTGACTCTGTGATTTCTAGGAGAGTCTATAGGGATATGTGGTATCGAATGGTAGTAAAGAAACTTTGGTGGACCTATTTGAATTTGATATGGTGGATTTTGATATCATATTAGGGATGGATTGGTTGCGTTGGTGCTATGCTTCTCTAGACTGTCTGACTTGTAAGGTTGTCTTTCAATTCTCTAATAAACTGAATATCAATGGGGACGGTGGTTCCTAACTCCTAAGTGAGAGTTCATACCTTATCTTAGAGCTTGAAGATTAATCTTCAAGGGGTGTATCTATCATCTAGTCTGGGTTAAAGATTCTAAATCTGATGGTCCTTCTTTGCATTCTATTCCATGGTGAATGAATTTTCTAATTTCTTCCCTAACAATATTCCTAGTGTTCCTACTGATAGGGAGAGTGAATTTGGAATTGATCTTGTTTTAGACACCCATCTAAATTCTATTCCCCCGTATAGAATAGCTCTAATGGAGTTGAAAGAGCTTAAGGAGCAACTCAAGGATCTCTTAGATAAGGGTTTCATTCATCTGAGTGTGTCCCTGTTGGGATCACCAATGTTATTCTTGCATAATAAGGATGGTTCACTTCAGATATACATTGATTACTGACAGTTCAATAAGGTAATAGTAAAGAATAAATATCCTCTTCCAAGGATAGCTAATTTTTTTGATCAGTTGTAAGGTGCTAAGTTTTTCCCTAATATTAATCTTCTATTCGAGTATCATCATTTAATGATTAGGGATGCATTTATCCCTAAGAAAAATTTTTATACCCGATATGGGCACTTTGAGTTTCTGCTTATGTCTTTCGGGTTGACCAATGCCCCTACGGCATTCATGAACTTGATGAATAGGGTCTCATTAGTTTCTTATTATATTTCTCATTGTTTTTATAGATGACATTTTAGTGTTCTCTAAGAGAAAGATGGATCATGTGAATCACTTCTGTATTACATTGCATACCTTGAAAGAGCAGCAGTTGTATGCCAAGCTTTTGAAATGTGAAATCTTGTTGAATGCTATCACTTTTTTGGGTCATATTATTTCTAGTGAAGGGATCATGGCAGATCTGTAGAAAGTTGCAGTGGTAAAGAATTGGCCTAGACCCACGACTGCAGCTGGTATTCAGATATTCATGGGTTTAGCTGGTTAATATAGGAGATTTATGTAGAGTTTTTTTACTATAGCTTTCTTTAACTAAATTGACTCTGACGATGGCAAGGTTCTTATGTTCTGATGCTTATGTAGGGAGCGTTGATAAAATAAATGATAAGCTAAATTTAACTTTGGTTTTGACTTTGCCTGAAGGAACTGATGGGTTCATAGTCTACTGTGATGTGTCCCATGTGGGACTTGGTTGCTTTTTTATGCAGGATAGCAAGGTAGTAGCTTATGCCTCCAGGTAGTTAAAGGTGCATGAGAGGAATTGTTTGACTTATGACTTGGAACTCTTGGTTGTGCTGTTCGTATTCAAAATATGGCATCGCTATTTGTATGGGTGCATATGAATATCTTTTTTGATCATAAGAGTCTACATTATGTGTTTACTCAGAGAGATCTTAATCTCAGGTAAAGGAGATGGCTTGAGCTTCCTAAAAATTATGATATGAGTCTTTACTATAATCCAGTCAAAGCTAATAGAGTTTTTGATGCTCTTAGCAGGTTATCCTTGGGAAGTTTGGCTCATTTGGATGAGGAGAACTGGGAATTAGTGAAGGAAATTCACCATTTGTCTAACCTTGGAGTTTGCCTCTTAGACTCCAAGGATTATGGAGTGTTGGTGCAAATAGTGGTACGATCGTCACTTGGTGCTAAAATCAAGGAGAAACTGATATTAGATCCTGTCTAAATAAGGATCAAAGGTGATGTAGGCAGGAAAAATGTGATGTACTTTGATATTAGTGGTGAATGTACTTTGTGGTACCAAGTGAGGTTATGCGTTCATGATGTAGATGGTCTGCATAAAAAGATCTTGGCCGAGGTGCATGAGTCGCACTATGTTGTTTATCCTAGTTAGATGAAAATGTAGCATAAACCCAAGGAGATGTATTGGTTGAACAACATGAAGAGAGATGTGGCTAATTTCTTGGCCAAGTACATGGTATGCCAATAAGTGAAAGTTGAGCACATGACGCCCAGAGGATTGTATCAAGAAATTGAGTTGCCTGAATAGAAGTGGGAAGTGATCAACATGGATTTTATTATCGTTTGTCCTTGGTCTCAGAATCAATTTGATTTGGTTTGGGTCATCATGGATAGGATAACAAAGTCAGCTCATTTCTTTCCAGTGCGTACTAACTTCTCGGCTCAGGATTAAGCACGATTGTACCCCCAAGAAGTAGTGAAGTTGTATAGGGTACCTTTTTTATAATCTCTAATTGTGGAACACAATTTTTATCTCACTTTTGGCGGTCGTTTCAGTAAGGGTTGGGGACTAAAGTGAGTCGAGTACTATTTTCCACTAGCAGTCGGATGGGAAAGCAGAAAGGACTATTAAGATGTTGGAGGATATGCTTCATTCTTGAGTGATTGACTATGGTAGTAGTTAGGTTGAGCATTCGCCTCATGTAGAGTTTGCTTACAACAATAGCTACCACTCTAGCATTAAGATGGCTCCATTTTTAGTGTTGTATGGTTGGATGGGTAGGTCTCCTATTGGGTGGTTCGAGCTTGATGAGGTGGATATATTTGGTCCAAACTCAGTTCACCAGGCTATTGAAAATACGAAGGTGATTTGGGATAGTCTTAAGGCTGCCCAAAGTCGCCAAAAGTTCTATATGAATGTGAGGCATAGGAAATTAGAGTTTGAGGTTAGGGTTAAGGTATCTTGAAGGTGCCTCCCATGAAGTGAGTGATGTAGTTTGGGAAGAAGAGGAAGATCAGTCCCGATAAATGGACCTTTATATGGTTTTGAAGAGGGTTGGCATTATTGTATATGAGTTGGAGTTGCCTTCTATCTTGAGCTCCATTAACCCAATGTTCCATTTCTTTATGTTGAGAAAGTGTATTGTTGATTCATCACAAATTATGCCTATCAAGGATATTAGTATTTCAGATTCTCTATCTTATGAAAAGATCTTGGTTGAGATCTTTGATCATTCGGTTCATCTATTATGGACCAAGGATTTGGCCTCAATAAAACATTCTATAGAGGAACCACAAGGTGGAAGAGGCTATATTAGAAGTTGAAGAGGACATAAAATCCTAGTATCCATTCCTAGTTTCTGCTCTGGAAATTCGTGCGGAAGGTATGTGTTATTCATAATGTTTTTTTTTAAAACTTTTTTAAAAAAAGATTAACTTCCTTGGTATCTTTGTTTTCTAACTTGGTTAAAGATAAGGGTAGAGATTACTTTTTTAGGGTGGGGGGGTTAATCGTGCTTGTACTGCCTTGTCCCATCATTTGAGGAAGAATGATCCAAGTGGGGGAGAAATGAAACACCCTGGGTTTTGGTCCTTGCAAAATTTTGTGAGTTTGAGTCTTATGTTGATCATACAACTTACCATAAATGGTGTGGGTATGGGTTTAGGGACTCCAGTCATATTTGGTCAGTGTGATGTTGGCCAAGTTATGTCCTTTGTATGAAGAGACTCCATACGATTCGTATATGCATGATACGAGAGGTAAGGTCCAACCGTTTGTTTTCCACTATCTAGCCTAGATGTTTCTACTTAGGATATGACTTGGAGGGTATTAGTCATATGGTATGGTCGATTTAGCCTAAGGAATACTATGTTGGATAGAATATGATGTCAAACTTTCTGATCAAGGTACGAATGGAAGGTAACAATTGTATGTTGTGTGTACGAGTGAGGGGTCAAAACCATACCCACCTATGGGAATTTTTATAGTTTAAGTTGGGGGTATTTTGGACATATCCCCTTTAAGATTCTTTTGACCCACCAACTTATAACACTTCTAGGAATTCAATAACCCACCATTCCCAAATCAAACACTCTCAAAACACTCTTAAATCTCTCTCAAGTTTTTTGTTCAAGAAACGGCTAGGGTTTCCTTAAGGTGATTCAATTAGTGGCTTTCAAGAGTAAATCTCTCTGTGTTTTTTTGTATATAAGGAATGTTACTCCTTCCTCATTGGTAGTTCAAACTAAAAGCATGTTTTACATAATGGTTTTCATGGCATTATTATGGATTTGTGTTGGTATTGAAATATGTGTTGGGGGGTTTTGGTTACTAATGCTTGGATGATATTTTCCCATGCTCTATTAATGGTTTCAATATTATAATATTAGTTTGAACATGTGGTTGCATGGGAATGGTTAATTGGTTCTTGATTTTGGATTTGGAAACTATGTACCCTCAACATGTTTGTTAAAATGCCAATGAGAATGTTTTTGTCAGATAGGTTGATTTTTACTGAAAACCTTTCATTGCATAATATGGTAATAGAACCCTAAATGGTTTGATTGAATTAAATTATTTGGAAAGGCCTTGGTGGAAATGGTTTTGATTGATTGTGAATCCTATGGGGTACATGGGAATCCCATAAGTATTGGCTAATGACATTGCTTGCAAGCTATAGTCGGTATGACGATACCACTTCATAATGCCTTGGTAGTTAACTTCTAGAATTGGTGGTTTGGTTATGTGCTAATGGTTTTAATCGGGCTATAATGGTGGGTTGTGATAACTAACCGTGAAGGTATGAGTCCAACGGATGGACACTTGAAACTCATGTTTGCCGACATGAGGATTGGTCATAGTGACCATATACTTTTGGGTTACGCGGGTATCGCTTAAGTTTATACTTATATATATGTATCATGCAAGGCGTAAGGTACACGGGAATCCCCAGCCCTTATGATATCTCCGATTTGTGCGGCTACATGTACTGAGGCCCGTGAAGAGAGTAACACTAGACCCATATATCCCGTTGGTGGTTTTAGGATGGTCAATCTACATAGCCCAGATTAAAGGTTTTAAATGCATGCTAAACCCGGTTCCCTACCCCGGAATGGTATATATATGTATGTATGTGAATGCACATGGTTATTTGCGTTAATTTTTTGTAATAGCATTATTTTATTCTTACTCCTGAGTACATGCTAACGTTCACCCGCTAACCTATCTTAAAGCGATCTATCCCCATACGATGCAGGAACCGGCCACACCACTTCTCCTACTCATTGATCTTTGATTCAGGGACAGCTTTGTGTCGGATTCAAGTGGTGAGCTCCATACTCCAGAAGACTCTGTTTTATTCTTTGGATATTTTCCCGTACTTTTATTTATTTCTTGGACTTTGGTTTTCTCTATAGTCGGGGGCATGTCTCTACCAGATGTTCTTTGTTTTTGGTTAGAGGCTTTGCGTGAATACTTTGGGCATGGGTGGTGTCGATAGTGGTGTCAGCATGATGATATCTACTAAATCATTGATTTTCCCTTCCGAGAAGCTTCCGCACGATGCCATGCTATCTAAATGATAATCTATTCATGAATAGAAGAACAATAATACTCATATTGCATTTTTGTTCTTTAGGTCTAAAATTATTTAAAAATTCTATGTGAGGCCTGCTAACAAAATCGCAGTTCAAAAACCGTCAACGCATCCCTCTATGCTCAAGGAACATTTACCCTCAAGAATGGGTAACTTCCAAGCATAAATGGTGCAAAAATAAACCCATAAATAATCTAAGAACTTTGGGAAATAATAGAGAAATTAACCATTAAATTATAGAAACTTACCAAGAATGCAGAGAAAATACAAGAAATTTAATCTCACAAACACCCCAAATAACCTATTAATGATTCTCTCAAGTTTCTACTCTCTCAATGGTTTTTCAGTCTTAAACATAGGAGAAGAATTGGTAAAAAGGGGCATTTAATACCGGCTAAGTGCCTCTTAAACAGACTGTTGACTGCTTCAACGGTCATCGCTTGAGTAGCCATGTACTACTTAAGCGATACCTTTCGTTTCTGCGTACATAACGTAATTGGCTCAAATGCTTCTTAACAGGCATTCACTTTAGTGGAGAGGGTGTTGCTTAAGCGGCCCTTGTCTTGTCAAGCCAGGTCGCTTAAGCGACTGGTTGGCCGCTTAGGCAAACAAGTGTCGCTTAAGCGGATGCACCAGCTAAAGACTTGAAAAATTCCAAGTCTCTACTGACCCCTCAGAATTCATTAAGAATCCCATTAATGCAAATGAACTATGCTACCCTATCAATTTTGATATTTTGAAATCAATCACACAGTCAAAATTTCCATCGATATTATTTTGATGAAAAGTGGGTACCATACCCAAGTGCTATTTTTATTAATTTTTGGTCAATAACCTAGAATGATTGTGGAATCCTTGGGACTAGAACCAAAGGTCTCTCTAGCCTAAAATGGATGTTCCAAAGCTGTAGGAATTATCAGAATTGGCATACGAGGTTGTTTGACTGATGATTTTTCCCGATGGCCAATCCTTACTAGTAAAGACTTTGAGACAAAAAATTGGCTCTAAAAACCAAATCAACTGCCCAATAACTGAACTATCAACTCTAATAAGTCATAAATGACATAGTATATCTATAAGAAAGATAAAAAAGATGAAAACGAGCAAAAATGTAAAAGATAACGTGGTGAGTCATTACAATAATTACTAAAAGAACTTTCATCCGCGAAAGTAAAGGGGTAAGATTTACCTGAGTGCTTGAACAAGTAAGGATATTGTGTCCGCATCACCCTCTCGGTCTCCCTAGTAGTTTCCTCTACTGTAAGGTGACTCAACGGAACTATGAACACTGGAATCTCTGTAGAGTGCATCCGTTTGGCATCCTTGGCTAATATGAATACTGACTCCTCCACGAAGGCCAACCATTCATCCAATTGAAACGAGTCCCACCAGAGCATATGAGACTCATTAGGAATGTACCACCACAACAAAGAAATATGGAAAATAGATAAAAAATTACAAAATTTGGGGTTAAGGATAACTCATAAGTTTCCTCACCAACTATGTGAAGAATCTCAAAAGGTCCAATATATCTAGGGTTGAGCTTGTCTTTCCCCACGAACCTCATCAAACCCTTCATGGCGATACTCAAAGGAATGCGCAATCACTAAATCTAAATCTCATATCAAGAAATCTATGATCTACATAACCTTCTTCCCAATCTGAGATGCACTCAACCTATCCTAATCACCCTAAATCTATCTAACAAATCCTAAAGGAAGTCAGTACCACGGGGCCTATTCTCGTAGGTCTTGATCCAACCAATTGGAGAATGACAAGGAATATCATATAAATCCTCCAATGGTGCCATCTCAATACTCAAATTGTAGTTATTATTATATGATAACTCTACCAAAGCAAAGTTCTGCTCCCACTGACCTCCAATATCCATAACACAGGCTTGAAGCATATCCTCAAGAATTCGAATGGTCTACTTTGACAGCTAGTCACCCCGTGAAAACAGGCAATCTCTTGAGAATAGATCAGGCTAACCTCTGGATACTAAAGAGAATATAAAGGTATAAAGTGTGCCAATTTGGTTAACAAATCTACAATGAAAAAAATACCATCCAAACTCCGGGAGGTGTGGGGTAAGCCACTAACAAAGTCCATGGTGATCCACTCCCACTTCTACTCGAGAATGGACAATCACTGAATCAAGCCACTACGTCTCTGATACTCAGCCTTCACCTACTGAAAAATAGGCAATGAGCTACAAAGTTTACCATATTTATTTTCATGCTGCTCCACCAATAATACTACATCAATTCTCTATACATCTTAGTTGTACAAGGGTGGATACAAAATCTGGAGTTGTGAGCCTCACGTAATATCGACTGAATTAGGTTTCCAACCCTTACAAAACAAATTCAGCCACAAAATCACAAAACACCCTCAGAATCTATAGTAGCACTCTCAGACTTACCACGCAATATATGATCATGAATAATATAAAGTCTCATATCCTCAAACTGGCGACTCCAAATTTGATCAAATTAAGTAGACCTTGCCTCATCACTAGCATGAATTCTACTGGGATCAAAAATATCGAGTAGCACCATCAATTTTTCAAAAGAATATATGTTATACACCATCAAAATCTTAAAAACTAAGATAAAATCTAAGTTACTCATACTCGTCGGATGATATAAGATAGAGATGTTATGATCCTTAAGCAAATCCATCCATATGCATTGATAGAACTATGCATCCTCTAGGTTATAAGATGGTGAAGACTATGTTGATAGATATAGATCTCATAATCCATGCCATAAAGATAATTCCTCAAAATCATAAGCACAAAAAATACCATCACTACCTTCAAATCATGAGTGGGTAGTTTCGCTGGGGCACCTTTAGCTACCTCGATACATAAGTAATAACTTGACCCTATTGTATCAACATACGAGAAATAGCGAAAGAATCACAATATATAATAAATCCCTCATCCATGATAGAAAAAGCCAATATAGAAGCTGAAGTGAGAAATATCTTGAGCTTCTGAAAGCTCAAATCATACTCTTAAAACCATTGGCAAGGAAGATCCTTCTAGGTCAACCTGGTCATCGTAACTGTAATATTAGAAAAATGCTTAAGAAATTGCCTAAAGTTACTGCACAAACCAATGAAGCTACGAAACTCTGAGGGAGATGTAGGCTTGGCCCAATTGTGAATATCCTCAATCTTTGCTCGGTCCATCATAACCCCATCCGTAGACACCATATGTCCTAGGAATGTCATCGAATTAAGAAATAACTTACACTTAGAGTATTTTAAAAGAACCTATGATATCTCAAAGACTGGACATAATTTTCAATTATTGCATATACTCCTCTGTATTCTTCGAATACATAAGGAATGAATACAATAATGAAGGAGTCCAAATAGGGGTTAAACACGTGATTCATAAATCCTTAAACACTACTGAGTCATTGTTCAACCCAAAAGATATTACAATAAACTCATAATGACAATAACGAGACCTGAAGGTTTTCTTTGGGATGTCCTCAACTCTAATCCTCAACTGATGCTAACGAACCTCAAGTTAATCTTAGAGAACACTGTTGTACCCTAAAGTTGGTCAAATAAATCATCGATGTTAGTCATAGGATACGTCAACCCAAGGTGAAACTTTTTATATAATGAAATCCTTACCCAAAGGATCTTGAAGCTGAGAATTCAATTTCTTAAGATCGGTAGAAGCCATACGATAAGGTGTTATAGAAATAGGTTAGGTTCCCGACTCAAGATCAATAACAAAATCAACATCACACTTAATAGGAATACAAGGTATATCGATAAGAAAAGCATAAGGAAACTCATGCTCTATGAGAAAAAAGTCTATTGAGGGACTCTCCACACTATTATCACAAATATAAGTGAGATAAGACTCGTAACCCCTAAAAATAAGTATCCTAGCCTAACCATTATCAATAATACCCATTGGATCATGGAAAATATATTCCTACCACACAACTGAGGTATGCCAAGCATGGCTAAGGTAATGGTCTTAGCAAAATAATCCAAGACCGCATGATTGATGAATGACCAGTCCATGCCCAAATCACTTTAAAATCCACCAAGTCTAATAAAATAAGATCAACTTGAGTATCAAACTCTAAATCAAGAACAACACATGATCTATAAAATCGAACCAAAACTAAAGATTAACATACTACTGTAGATATACATAACAACAAATATAAAAAATGCCAAGATAATGCTAACCGCGGGGAATAATTAGTAGATACATAAGAATATATGGATTTCTTATAAAATAAAGTAAAATTAGGATTATGGAACATTGAAATGTTACCTATAATAAAAACATTTAAAGACTATGCCTTGTTGTAATACCCGTACTATTCCTAGCTTGAAATTTTTCCCCAAGAATCTTAGAATATTTCTTTGAAAGATGAATACACTTTTATAGATATGGTATTTTCAATATTTTTACTTTTAGTCATGTGGTATATTCCATAATCTCTACATCGATACCAAATTTGTCCAAATCTGACACCCAAGCGAAGAGTTAGAGCGTTTTTAGTGAGACAATGAATCACGTGAGCCATCAGTGCGTCGCAAAGCCTGCTTAAATGGAAATTGTCAATTTCCAGTGTTGCTCCATGATAGTAGCGTGTCGCCCCAAACTTCCAGGTCTCAAAAATGATGGAAATGCGATAGCTTTGTATCGCACCACTATGCAGATTCCCAAATATCCTGTTCCAGAGGCTTGGCACGATAGTGGTGTGTCGCGCCAAGGATGAAGTCAAGAAATTTTTACATGAATTAAAATACGTGTCCTAGGGTTAAAATTGTCAATTTCCCTACCATATATAAGCTCAAAAACACAGATTTGAGCCTCCATTACACCAAAATATACTCTATTATCTCAAAATCCTCTTAAAAACACAGTAAGGGTTTTCATAGAAGATTCAAGTTCAAGAATTTACTCCCTCAATCTACATGTATTTACCAACCAAGGTATGCATAGTTTTCATATATGGACTCTTTACGTCCATGAAGCCCAAGAATCTCTTTGCCAACTTTAAGTTTATGGATTTCTTTATGAGTTTCATGTGGGTTTGTTTTGTTCATGTTGATAATGATTAATTGAATTCTAATCCATGGTGGGTGATCAATTTTATGTGGAATTGATTAGTACAGATGTATATTATTGTGAACTTATGATTAAACCCTATAATGATGAAATTAGAATTGAATCGTGATGTCTAATTATTGTACAATGTTGTTTACATATACTATGCCTACCATGTATTTGATTTAGTGCCTATATGAACGAAAAGTGCCCAAATATTATGATATTATGAAATCCCCATTTATGTACAAGTTTATGCATATCACATGTTTGAGGAAGTGCTTCACTATATGAAATATGAATTGTGTTGTTGGTTATGTGTTCGAGTAACTACAATCTCCCCCATTTCGTTTTCTATACTACCCATTAATTTTAGCAAGATTGATAGATAGTTCATATATTCCCTATAGTCTTGACCACAACTTGATTTGGGTTACTCTATTTTTCTTTGATTATTTTTTTATAATTAGAGGTGTAGTTTAGGAAATATAAAATTTTTGACAATGTTATCAGGTAATATGGTGTGGTTGTTGATTGAGGTTGTTGAAGATTTTTGCTTTTTGTTTTCTATATTTAGTTGGATTTACACTGGTGTATGCCTAACATAAGAAGTGGAGGCAATCCTTTACTTCTATTTAGTCCTCAACAAAAGAGAATACTATAGCTAACTAGTAGGATGACTAACACATATGAGAAGGTAAGCTAGAAAGGTTTTGGGATAACCCAAATGTTATGTCTCCCCATCCTCCAAGAGTTGTTCATAACATTGTTGTTCAAAAAATGACACAGTTATTTGCAAAAGCTACTTACCAGAGGAGGAAAGCAGATGCTCAGCATGTAAATCAAGAGGTAAATCTAGCAAAGAAGAGACAAGAAGCAGATTATTGAGCAGCACCCATCAAAAATCAAGATGGAGTTAAAGGTGAAAGAGCTCATGTACTTCCAGCCTATCAGTAGTTACAACCTTATAATGATCTAGAGATGGACCTAGGGTACGTTGAGGCTACGAAGATAGGAGCTATCATTCCTCTTATTTTTCCACCAGGTGTGAAGTTCAACATTACTAGTGCTATGATCCAGCTTTCTAATCTGAAAGGTGTGTTTGCATTCTTGTTGATAGATGTTGAAAAGATGCACCTTACAAACTTTATTGGGATCTGCACTTTATACGCAATACCTGGGGTAAATTAAAAAGCACTGTCTCAGGTTGTTCCCAGTTTCTTTAACTGGTGAAGTTGTATTATGGTTAAGGAAATTTCCTTAAGGGTCAATCACTTCTTGGATTGAGTTGAAGAGGTAGTTTCTAGATTATTTCTTCCTACCATCCAAAATTCATTAGTTGAAGAATGAGATATGTAATTTAGGTGGTTACACTCTGAATAGATGTATGAGAAATGGTTTTGATTAAAAAAAAAGTTGATGATGGTGCCTAACCATAGTATTTTTGGGCAGAGCTTGCTTAATGTTTTCTATCTATCCCTTAACACAAGTTTGAGAGCTATGGTAGACACTATTATTAGTGGAGCATTCACACAAATATTCTGGGAGACAACATCAGTTATCTTAGACCATATCTCTCTCACCAACAAAGGATGGAATACTCAGAAGGCAGAAAAAAAGCACTTATGCCATTAGTGCTTTAATCAAGCACAGAGTTATTCATAACACAGTGGCACAAAATTTTTCTTAACTAAGGATGGAGGTTGGGTTATTAACAAAAATATTTGTGCGATGAATTATGAGAAGGTGAATCCAGTAGGATGAAAGGGTAAGTTCTCTAGATCATATAATTTTCATTTAGAAGAATAGGAAAAGAATCTAGATAAAGAGTTGGAAGGTTTCTGAGCCAAGGGGCAAGGAAACCATGGTCAAAACTATCATGGTTATATACATAGAGATCAAAAAAGAGAAAGAAATAGTGACTGGAGATACAAGGGTGATAACACGATAAAGGGTGGTCGGTGTGTTCCACCGGGCAGCCATAACACTAAGTCGAGGAAGGAGGCTATCTTGTCTAAGCTGTTAAAGGGTAAGGAAAATTAGAAATATTACCTTAAGGAGATTAAGGGGGAAATCTAAGGGATTACCCAAAAGGTAGAGTCGCATGCTACCACGACAAAGCAATTAGAACATTAGTTTGGAAAAATATCTACAAGTTTAAATCAAAGAGAGTCGGTCACACTTTTGGCAACACCGTTTAGAATTCTAAAAACAATGGTCATCATCAAGCTATCACCCCTCAAAGTGGTAAGAAAACTATTGATTCCCCTATACTGATTGAGGATGAGCCAATGAATGATAGTGCTATTGTTGATAAAACACCTAAAGTAGAGTCAAATAAGACTATAGGTGTTGATGATAATGTTGAGAAGGGCAAAGGTAAAAGAAAGGCCGATGAGCCTTTACTGAAGAAAATGCCATGACATTTTTACCTTTTATTCAAAAGTTAAAATAGAAAAAAAAAGAGTTTAAGAAGTTCATTGCCATACTGAAAGAATTAATATTAAGCTTCCCTCTTTTTGAGGCTGTTGATTAGATGCCTAGATATGCCAAGCTTACTATGGAGTTGGTGATGAAGAACAGAGTTTTGAGTTTTGAGGATGTTGGTGGATTACACCACTATAGTGCAATCACATTGTGATAACTGGCAGAGAACAAGGAGGACCCTGAATCTTTCAGTAGTCTATGTGCTATTAGGCACTTAAATTTCAAACAAGTTTTATGTACTTGGGAGCTAGAGTAAATTCAATATTGTTAGCAGTGTACAAGCAGTTTGGGTTGAGATAATCCAAACCAATGTCTATGGGGTTATTAATGGTTGGCCGCACTATAAAGAGGCTAGATGGTATGTCATGTGATGTATTGGTGAAGGTGGATTCCTGTATATTTCCAACTAAATTCCTGATAATTAAATGTGAAGTAGACTACCAAGTCCTTATTATCT
Source organism: Capsicum baccatum var. pendulum (assembly GCA_030864225.1). Taxonomy (NCBI): domain Eukaryota; kingdom Viridiplantae; phylum Streptophyta; class Magnoliopsida; order Solanales; family Solanaceae; genus Capsicum; species Capsicum baccatum. Next base: position 170,335,893 of record CM061560.1, read on the forward strand.
TGGGTTGACTCTTCTTTGATACAGGTAGGGTATTGATTGATATGGTGTTGAGGTAGATGAAGTTCATACTAAATAATGAGCAAGTGATCTTTGATGTGTGTTAGTCGATGAAATAGAGAGATGATATATAGGTAGTGTCTATATAGAGACACTCTTGGTAATGATGACAACGATGTAGAGACTATGACCATTGAAGAAACACTTGGGGTTGAGGCATTAGTAGTGGTCATTACTCAATTTTGACAATGATAAGATTAATGAATATGATGAGATGGATAAAGCATTACTTGGAGAGGCTCATACAATTATTCTCCAAAAAGTTTGATCTAAATTTTAAAAATAGAACTATTCGTCCTGCTCGACCATATATTGAGGAGCCACTGGTTTTTTAAATCGAAGGCCCTTCCATCTCTCTTTTGATATGCATTTTTCGAGGCTGAAAATACCTTACCAATTATTACTGCAGTAGATTTGTAAAATCAAAGGTTGAAGCATTATTATTATTATTATTATTGTAGAGGCTCAAGAGATCCAATGAAAAGACCATAGTAGATATTGTAGGAATCCACCAAATATTTACACGCATAAGATACAACTTGAACTAGATTGTATTCCCAGAACTGGGCACCAACATTGATTGAATCCTCCTATACAGGAGGTTGTGAAGAATGAAATCATCAAGTGGTTAGATGATGGAGTGCTTTACCCCATTATTGAAAGAAAATGGGTTAGCCCAATTAAATATGTGCTGATGAAGAGTGGAATTATAGTGGTTCCTAACAAGAAGAATAAACTTTTGCCCATGAGACCATTCATTGGTTGAAAAATTTGCATAAATTATAGAAAGTTGAATACCCAGACCCAAAAGGACAATTTTCAAGTTTTATTCATAGATCAAATGCTTGATATATTAACAAATAGGTATTGGTATTATTTTGTTGATGGGTACTTAGGAAAAATAAAATTACTATTGCTCCAAAGGACCCAGAAATAGTGATTTTTACTTACCCCTATGGGACTTTTGTGTTCAAGAGAATGTCATTCAGATTATGCAATGCTCCCTCCACCTTTAAGCGATGCATGATGTCTACATCTTCATACAGGATAGAGGATACTATTGAAGTATTCATGGATGAATTTTTAGTCATTGGGGACTCCTTCGATGATCGTTGGACCATTTGGCCAATGCACTATAGATATGTGAATTGTCTAATCTTATATTGAATAAGGAAAAGTTCCATTTTATAGTAAACAAAGGTATTATTCTCTCCCACAAGATCTTAAATAGAGTATTAAGGTTGATAAAGTAAATATTGAGGTAATTCAAATATTGCCACCACCCATCTTAGTAAATGGTATTCAAAGTTTCTTGGGTCATGCTGGTTTTTCAGGAGATTCATCAAGGACTTCTATAAGATAGCTAATCCTCTATTCAAACTTTTGGATAAAGAGGCAAAATTTATATTTGATGATGCATGTCTTAAGGCCTTTGAGTTTCTAAAGGAGCAGTTTATGACTTCCCCTATCATTGTTTCCCCTAAAAGGTCTCCACCATTTAATGTTATGTGAGATGATAATGGAGTGGCCTTTGGTACTGTTTTATGCTAAAGATGAGAGAAAATCACTCATCTAATTTATTAAGGTAGTAAGGCATTTAAACCCATACAGAAAAACTATGCAGTCATTGAGTAGGAGTTTCTTGTGGTGATTTTGCCTTTAAGAAATTCTGGTCCTATCTAATTAGGAAACAATTCATAGATCATACAGACCATGTTAGGTTATCTTGCTATAAGAATTTGACTTTGAGTTGAATAATTGGAAGGGCATAGAGAATTAGGTAGCTGATCATTTATCTCACCTCGAGTAGGAGGCAATGAAAAAGTTAAGGGATAAGCTTGACATAGATGATGCTTTTCTAAAAGACTGGTTCTTGTAAGCATCTCAAGACTTAATAGCTTGGTTTGCTAATTCTGCCAACAATTTGACAAGTGATCAAATTCTAGAAGACCTATCCTTCTAGCAGCGCAAGAGATTCATGCATGAGGTGAGTAAGTTCTTATGGGATAAACCATATCATTTTCCAAATTTTCACAGATAGTGTTATTCGAAGGTGTATCCCAAAGTGGAGATAATGAGAATTCTGATAAAGTGAATGTTGTAGGCTCATGAGGTAAGGCCTCTATATCATATGATTCTGATTTAGAAAAATAAAAAAAGTACCTAGATATAGAGTTGGTGGGTTTCCAAGCCAAGGGGCAAGGAAACCAAGGTTAAAACTATTATGGTGATAGGTACATAGATCAGAGAATAAAGCGAGATGGTGATTGGAAAGGAAAGGATGAATATAAGGAGAGGGGTGGTGTGTATGCTCTACTAAGATGTCATGACACAGAGTCGAGGATTCAGGCTATGTTGTCCAAGTTGGTAAAGGGTCAGACAAAATAGGAAAACTGCCTTAAGGACATTAAGAAAGAAATCTCAAGATTGACCTAGAAGGTAGAGTCATATGCTACTGCAATAGAGCAATTAGTTTATCAGTTTGGAAAAATGTTTGCAACTTTGAATCAAAGGCAGTTGGGATTTCTTTTGAGCAAAACAATTTAGAATCCTAAAAATAATAGTCATTGTCTAGCCATTACCCTTTGGAAAAGTAAAGAAACTGTTGATCCCCCTATGACGATTGTGGATGAGCCAAAGAATGATAGTGTAGTGGTTAATGAGACACTTAAAACATAGTAAGATAAATTTACAAGTATTGATGATGATGCTGAGAAGAACAAAGGTAAGGGAAAGGTCGATGCGCCTTTAGTAAAGAAAATTCCATGACCTCTCCCACCTTTTCCTCAGATGTTAAAATAGAAGAAGAAATAAGGGTAGTTTATGAAGTTCATTGCCATGCTGAAAGAATTGATCTTGAACATCCCTACTTTTTAGACTCTTGAGTAGATGCCTGAATACATCAAATTTTTAAAGGAGCTGGTAATGAAAAAGGAAGTTGTGAGTTTTGAGGATGTTGGTGGGTTTCACCACTGTAGTGTGATCACAAGCGATCTCTAGCAGAGAAGAGGAAGGATCCCAAAGCTTTCACTATTCCGTGTGATATTGGACCCTTCAAATTTAAGTAGGCTTTATGTGACTTGAGAGCTAATATCAATTTAATTCTGCTGGTTGTGTACAAACAGTTGGGGTTGGGGGCACTCAAACCAACATATATGAGGTTATTGATAGTTGACCGCACTATGAAGAGGCAAGTTAGTACTCTGTTAGATGTATTGGTGAAGGTGGAATCCTTCATATTTCCAACTAACTTTATACTTCAAGATTATGAAGTAGACTTCCAAGTCCCTATATCTTAGGCTGACTATTCCTCTCTATGAGTAAGGAATTAATTGATAAGTAGTTAAGACAAATAAAGTTCAGATAGAATGATAAGCAAGTGATCTTTGATGTGTGATAGTTGATGTGACAGCCAAATGATATAAGGGTAGCATTTGTGATATAAAATCTTGATGATAGTAATGATGATGCAGATACTTTGCCCATTTAAGAGAGACTTGGGGTTGGGGCCTCAGCAATGGTCATTATGAATTTTGACAGCTTTGGCATTTATGAATATAAATATATAGTTAAAGCATTGCATGGGAGAGGTTCTTATAATTATGCTCTAAAAAATCTAGATCTTAATTTAAAGAATAGAACCATTCCTCCCGCTCGACTATCTATTGAGGAGCCATCGGTTTCTTAATTGAAGGCTCTACAATCATATTTGTGTTATGCATTCTTGGGGGACAATAATGCATTATTGGTTATTATTATAGCAGATTTGGCAGAATCACATATTAAATCATTGCTATCAGTGTTGCAGAATATCAAAAGAGAAACTGGATGGGCTATAGCAGATATTATGGGGATTCAACCTAATATTTGAATGCATAAGATACAGCTTGAACCAGATTATATTCCCGTAATTGAGCATCAGCGTTGATTGTATCCTATTATGCAGGAGGTTGTGAAGAAAGAAATCATTAAATGGTTTGATGCTGGATTAGTTTACCACATTGCAGACAGTAAGTAGGTTAGCCCAGTTTAATATGTGTTGAAGAAGAGTGAAATCACAGTGTTTCCCCATGAGAAGAATGAACTGGTGCCCATGAGACCAATCATTGGTTGGAAGTTTGCATGGATTATAGAAAACTCTATACTTGGACCCAAAAGGACTATTTCTCAATGACATTCATAGATCAGATGATTGATAGACTAGTTGGTGGGTTGGTATTGTTTTCTTGATGGGTGTTCGAGATAAAACAAATTACTATTGCTCTCGAGAAAAGATGACTTTTACTTTCCCCTATGGCACTTCTGGGTTTAACAGAATGCCATTTGGATTGTGCAATGCTCCCACAACCTTTTAGCGATGCATGTTGTCTATATTTTTTGACATGGTGGAGGAGACTATTGAGGTACTCATGGATGATTTTTAGTCGCTGGGGACTCCTTTGATGATTTTTAAGCATCTGGCCAATATACTATAGAGAAGTAAAGAGTGTAATCTGGTATTGAGTTCTAAAAAGTGCCATTTTATGGTAAATTAAGGTATTGTTCTCGATCACAAGATCTCAAAATGGGGTATTGAGGTAGATAAAGCAAAATTTAAGGTAATTTAAAAGTTTCCACCACTAATTTAAGTGAAAGGTATTCAATGTTTCTTGGGTCATGTTTGTTTTTATAGGAGATTTATCAATGTATTCTCAAAGATTTCTAAAATTCTATGCTAAATTTTAGGGAACGAGGTGAAATTTGTATTTAATAAAGTATGTCTTAAGGTATTTGAGTGCCTGAAGGAGTGGTTGGTGTCATCCTTTATCATTGTATACCTTGATTGGTCTTTACTATTTAAGATTATATATAATGCTAGTAAGTGGACTTGGTGTTGTCTTAGTACATAGACAAGAGAAAATTCTTCATCAAATTTACTATGCGAGTAAGGCATTAAACTCCGCATAGAAAAACTACTTAGTCACTAGGCAGGAGATGCATGTGGTGGCTTTTGCCTTCGAGAAATTTTTGGTCTATCTAATAGGGACCAAAGTCATAGTTCACACAGACTACACTGCTTTGAGGTATCTTATATCGAAAAATGATGACAAACGGCAATTGATATGTTGGGTCCTCTTTCTACAAAAAATTGACTTTGAGGTGAAACACTAAAAGGCTACAGAGAATCAAGTGGATGATCACTTGTATTGCCTCAAGGAGGCGGTAATTTATAAGTTAAGGGATGAGTTTGACATAGATGATATTTTTCAGGATGAGCGAGTCTTTGCAACATCTAAAAACTTAGTCCTATGGTTCGTTAATTCTGCTAGAAAACCTATCCTTCCTGTAGCATATGAGATTCATGCACGAGGTGAGGAATTTCTTCTGTGATAAACCATATCTTTTTGAAATTTATACTGATGGTGTTATTCGTAGGTGTATTCCTGAGGTGGAAATGATGAGCATTCTTGAAGCTTGTCTTTCATTACCAGTTTGGGATCATCATAGTGGTAACCACACCGCCCACAAAATCCTATAGTATGGGTATTATTGTCGTACTATCTATAAGGATGCATATGATTTTGCTCAAGTCTTTGACCAATGTCAGTGTCAAGGCAATATTTCAGGGAGACATGAACTCTCCATGACACCTATCTTAGAGATGAGTTATTTGATGTATGGGGGATTGATTTCATAGGTCTATTTGTGATTATATATTTATGGAGGTTGACTATGCTTCAAAATGGGTGGAGGCAGTTGTACTTCCAAATAATGAATGTAGAAGTGTCATCGTATTTCTGAAGTAAAACGTTTTTTCTCAATTTGGCACTCCACGTGAAATTATTAGAGATGGTGGATCTGACTTTTTCAATCATCTATTTAAGATCCTATTATATATATAGTGTAAACCATAAGGTGGAAACACCTTATCCTCCTCTGACAAGAGGGTAGGTGGAGGTCTCCAATAGAGAGATCAAGTCCATATAAGCCAAGACTGTGAATGCCAATAGGACTGATTGGTCAAGAAATTTAGATGACGCTTTGTGGGCCTATCAAATAGCTTTTAAGACCCCAACATTTTCCTCCCCATATCATCCTCTGTACGGCAAGCATTCCACTTGTCGGTCGAACTTGAGCATAAGGCACTATGGGTATTGAAAAAGCTGAATTTTAGTTGCATGAAGCGACAATGTTGATATTGAGAAAGGTGAATGAGTCTGATGAATTATGGCTTTGTGCTTATGAGATTTCTTCAATATACAAGGAAATAATGAAATTTTCTTGTGATAGGGAAATCGAGAAAAAATATGTAAGTCAGTGAGTTGGTCTTATTATATTATTCAATACTTTGCTTGTTTCTTGACAAGTTGAAGTCTAGGTAGCCTAAACCATTTACCATTGTTACGGTATTTCTTTAATGTGCTTTAGAGATGAAGAGATAATATGATGCCCCATTCAAAGTGAACAATTAGTGTGTGAAGCACTATTTAGGTAATCTTATTGAGGTAAAGGTAGTTGCTAAAGTCATCCTTGGCAAAGTCTAAGTAGCCAAGGAAGCTGAGTCATGTCACGATAGTAAATAAGGCATTGGTTGGGAGAAAACCCAATGTATTTTGGTATTTTTACATCTGTGTCAGTTCTAGATGCCTAGTGCGTCCTAAGTATGTCTTCATTCCCTTGTTTACATTATTCACACGGCCTGGGAACAATGTGTAGTCTTTTAGTTGGGGGTGGGGTATTCCATAAATCCTGTGTGTTTTTGTTGAAGTTATTTATTTCCTGTCGTTCGTGGTAAGGTTGTAGAACCGATATGTCTAGGGTAGTTTTGTTTTATATTTTGTTATGTTTTTTGTAATGTAGAGATTTTTTAGATCTAGGGTAGTTGATGTTCTTTCTTTTTTATTTTTGAGAAAAATAATATCACTCCAAAAAAGTGTTTTGAACGGTGTGATATGTATATATATGTGACCATTGAGAATCTTTTTATGGAATTAGAATTAGGGATATAATAATCATAGCTAACTTGTGCATGAATCGAATAAGGTAGTAGTTTCTGATGCAACCTTGTGTTGTATATTTGTGAGATACTACTTTGTTCTCTTTGTATGTTGAATCAAGAACTTGCCCGATTAGTCTTGCCTTAGTATTAGGATAGTATGTTAAGAAAATATCATAGGATTTTCTTGAACTAAGTTCACTTTTAACCTAAATGACTTTCCAAATGTGAATAAGTATCCCTTGATTCCTATTTAAAGCCTGTATAGCCTATTTTTTTTTTGGTTTCACCTTTTACCTTCCCATTTGTGTTACAATGAACCTATTTTGGCCCTAGTTCTCCTTAGATATTGTACACCTTAACTCGGGCAAACTTCCTAAGTAGAAGGTTGCTATCATAGGGGTGCGTAATTTGAAGTGGGTATAAAGAAGGGTAAAATAAGGAAAAAGAAAATAGGGATAGATGTGGTAGATACAGTAAAATAAAATGAAAAAAAGATAAAATTTAAAAAAAAAACAAATAAAGAATAAAATAAACCATACCCAACCTGAATATACAATAAAAGAATAAAAAGGGAGAAATAAAGGTGGAGTAAAAAAAATTTGTTAAGTAGTGTACCCCCAATTAAAGTGTAATGCCAACGAGGCTTAGTCACTAAAACCCCATATGTAACACACCATCTTCAAACCTAAATTACAAAGTATGTAAAGTCCTATAGTGATCCCAACCCATTTTTCTGAAAGCTAAGGTAAAGAAAACAAGGGAAAGCCTATAGTAGTTGATTCACATTGATTGGAACTTCCTTCTTCTTGTGAGTGTATCTTGATTCATCCCTTCATTGACATGCATGATTTCATATGAGTTATTGGGACTTCTTTGATGTGAGGGAACATAGGTTGTATTTCTAGCTGCTTATTTTTTTGAGTAGTGTAACTTGTACGTATGTATGGTTATTTCTTGCTAATGCTATGCCATATCTTGATTCCCTTGTGTCTCATTGTTGTGCTTCATTAATACATATTGTTGGCCTTAAGTGTTAAAATAGGAGGGGTAATGTCTTTAAGATTAAACTTGATGATTGACTGTCATAGATAGCTTGGGTTTCTCTTAGTTAATCATCTTGTTCTATTTGTTATGTTATGTTGACTGAGGACATGCAAAAGTTCTAATTTTAGGGTATTGATGTGATATGGTTTCATAGAACTTTTTCCACTTGAAACAATGAAAATGTGTAAGTTACTTAGGTATTTTTGTCAGATATGATGTGTTTTGTGTTGTGTTTTGTAGGAAAGCAGTTTTTTGGAGTTAACTGACGAAAAGGAGTGAAAATTAAAGTTTTGGACAACCTATGTTGGATCCTATAGCCCATAGGTACTACTTACTTGGCATAGGGACAAGAATAATTGTTATAGGATTGAGATACAGAGACATAGAAGCTGAAAAAAAAGGCCTTGCTACCTACGGAGGGAACCTAAGGCCCGTAGGTTCAATCTACAGTTCGTAGGTGCCAGAGTATGTCTCATTGGAGCAAATTCCAGAGAGTTTTAGGAGTTTTTGGGAGGCTGACACCTACGTGAGACCACATATGGTTCATAGGTGCCACCTATGGCCCTTAAGTGGTCCAGTAGGTGTCCACCGGCTTTGATTTGCGTCTTTTGTTTAGGATTGGTTTCCTAGGGTTTCCTAGGTTCCCGTAGGTTTCCTTGATTTCCAGAGTGGTCCAAATAAGGCCTAAACATAGAGTTCATCAAATCCATAAATGCCTATGGGGTGTTAGTCAACACAAAAGACATCACTAGGAACTCATAATGATCATAACAGGTACAAAAGGTTATCTTCAGGATATCCTTGGCCTGAATCCTCAACTGATGGTAACCTGACCTCAAATCAATCTTAGAAAACACCACCTCTCGGTGAAGTTGGTCAAATAAATCATTAATATGGGGCATAGGATAACAATTTTTCAAAGTCACCTTATTAAGTTGTCTATAATCAATATATATATATATATATACATGGAGCCATCTTTCTTCTTCAAAAACAACATATAAACTTCCCAAGAAAACATAATCGATGTAACGAAACACTTACCAAGAAGATCCTGAAGATGAGAATATAACACCTTAAGCACAGAAGGAGCAATCCAATAAGGTTCCATATAAATAGGTTAGGTTCCTAGCTCAAGATTAATAACAAAGTCAGTACAATCTTTTTTAGGAAGTCTAGGTAGATCAATAGGGAATATATCAGGAAACTCATGAACTATAGGAATAGATTTAAGCGACGGACTCTCCATAATAACATCACAAATATAAGAGAGATAAGACTCGAAGACCCTCAAAATAACCCTTCTAGGACGAAGATAAGAAATAACCCCTATCGACTCACAACTAACAGCTCCCTGCCATATGATCAAGGGCACGTCAGGTATGGCTAAGGTAAAGATCTTGGAAAAATAATTCAGCAATGCATGATAGGAGGATAACTAGTCCATTCTAATAATAACATTAAAATCGACCATATCCAATGCAATAAGATAAACCTAGATATCAAACATTCAAACAATCACAACACATGATCAGAAAACCAAATCCGTTATTACGAATGCTAATACGAATGATACAGAGGGTATTAACTATGAGAACAACAGTCTTTAAACTATGAAATATTACAGCTCCCACTGAAACTACCCTAATATCGTGGTCTCTTATTCTTGTCCCGTTAGGCCTCATGATCCAGATCCTCCATAAGCTGAGCATGATCAGAAACCTTAACTGAAGACCTACGCACAACAACCAAACTATATATGGATATTTGAAGAGAAAGTCTCAATCCTTGAACAAAGCAACGAACCCTCACTTACTCAATAGTCAAAATATAAGTAACATGCCTAGCTAACTTGTGATACTGAGCCTCATAGCCCACAACAATCATGGAGACCTACTCCAACTTCAAGAACTAATCCCTTAAGCACTACCTGAGACTGTGGGCTATATACTTTTCAAAGAAGTTCTCAGATAAATCGATCCATATCAAAGAGGGACATCCAACTAGCCTTGAAGAAAGATAGCCTCTCTACAAATATCAAGCCAACAAGTCCAATTGAAAAGCAGGGTAATCCACATAATGATTCTCAACTAGGACAAAATTATGGAGCCTATGCTCACAAGCAATTAAGAACGCATATGCATCCTTGGTCGGTGCTCCAATAAACCTAGGCAGAGCTAATCTAAAAAATCTACCTAACACCTTCTACTTCTCAATAGACATAGCAAGTTGGGAAACTACTGGCTGGACAACTACCAATATAGGAGGGACCTCAACTTAGGGAGCCATAACTACAGTTCACAAACTACGAACCATCATATGGTGTACCACTATCTGAAAGTTGAACCAAAGCATATCTAAGGACTAAAGAAGAAATAAACCCCGTTTGATCCTAGGTTGGTCCCTGGCCTGCCGTTGGTTGGGGCAGAACAATATCTAGCTCGAGAGCAGGAATAAGGTCAGGTGAAAGCCCTCTATCCTAGCCTCTAGTTGGGGACACATCCCTGGGTTGTCCAAAATCTCTATGTCATCCTCGAATAGCCACATTATCCCTAGGCTTGGTCTTAGAACCCTCATCTCATTTAGCAGTAACATGTGTCCTAGCCATCTGTGAAAGAATAAAACCAAAGAAATGCTTTAAAACAAACTTTGACTCTTAGCACGAAATGAGTGAAAGAAGTGAAGAACTCCCAAGAATGTCTTATAGCCTCCCAAAAAGAAACTGATGCCCTGACTCTATTAGACATTTACTCTTGTACCAATAATACTAGTGAAACCTTGGCTCTGATATTTTTCAAGACCTAATTTATGAGTCATGATGAAACCCATTTTATCTCGCCAGTAGGTAGGACGAATCACATACTGGATCTAGATGCAATGGGATAAATGTATGGAAAATGTATTAAAAGCCGAAACTTAACTATTAAAGACTTTAAAAGCAATAATACAGATAAATAGAAGGAACAAGGATAACTCTGACTGCAAGAGCTCACCCAATCTTTAAAATCAACCCTACACGAATGTCGAATCAGTAGAGGCCACAAATACTTGTATCTAAACAAAAAAGGTATAGAAGTGTTGCATAAGTACCAAAACCATGGGTACTCAATAGGCATCACTGGCCGACTAAGCTAAATCATTATATAAATATGATATGATACAAGATAAAAAAGCTAAGTCAAAGTAAAAAAGGGTAAAACAAGAATATTAAATACATATGAAATGGTAACATAAAGATCACACCACTATAATTTCAAGATTTGCCGCCATAAGACAATAACTATGGAAATGTAATTAACCCAACAAAGGTCCCCATAAGCCTGGACAGTACTGTTAAGTGAACTGATTAGTTGAATAATCATATGTTATCAACTATCAACCCATAACCAATAATCCATCCAAACTGCATAATCTCATACAAAATCCCTAAAGTCGGACATGAATTGGAACTCATATTATCAATATCATTATGAAATGCTAGACTAAAATCAGAAATCATATTTATAAAGCATGTCAACGGGCCAACTTATCAATGCATATCGATAAACTAAATCCTTAAACTATACCAATGAACTATAACTATAGACCACCACTTTTATTCATATCTATAAACCAAAACAAGAATCAAAACCATAAGTTATATCGGTACCCACATCCATGTACCGCACTAATGTTGCGTCTATTTAGTTATGCCAATAACCATGACCATAGGCCAAGTCAATAGTTATATTAATAAGTTATATAAATAATAAAATCTTTAAGTCATTAGTCATATATAAAAGCCATTAATAATATCTATAAGCCATTAATCATATCTAAAAGCCATATCAATAATCATACATGCATACGCCATATCATTAGTCATATCTATAAGGCATAACATTAGTCATGTATATAAGCAATATCATTAACAACATCCCAAATTAGCATCAATCGTTCAATATCCCAAAAACATACTCATAAATATATTCAATATCCTAAAGTCCCAAACCAAACATCAATAAGTGTATATCATAAACAGATAAGTCTACAAGGATAACACAAGTCTTGTCCTAAGGTCAACTGAAGGGGCTACTTCTAATCCTCACATTCCATCTAGACAAATTCTACCCGGACTAGGATAAGGTATGTAAATTCATTTCTAGATATAAGTAAGCCATAAATATCACTTAGATAGAAATTTTATCAAACATGAACAACTAAGTAAATCTCACCTAAATTAGCAACTATGGCAAATTCCCTTAACTTAAAGCAACTAATGCCAATTCCACCCTAAACATGAATGACTAAGGAAAATTTATCTAGGTTGAGTAACTAAGGCATTCCCATTCAAAACGATCCATGAAGCTGATTCACCTAATACAGGAGTAACTAAGATAATTTCTCCTATTTAACAATTATTGGATAGCCTAAACGGTCCAATAAATCCAAATATTGTCAAACATACATTCAATACCTAAATCACATCCCATATATAGCATATTATCATAATCATTCTATGAAATAGCTTAATTTATAAAGAGGGTAAATCTAGCCTACTTAGGTCCCAAAGAAAAGCCCAAAGTCTGCTAAACTACTAATTTTCCTTTTTGAGAAGCTTTCACTAGGTAACACATTATCTGAAGCACAATCTACTCTTTAAAATGAGAACAACAATACCCATATTGCACTATTGTTCTTTGAGTCCAAACATACATAAAAATACTATATGGGGACAATTTACAAAATCACATATTAGAAACCAACACAACGTCACCCTATGCTCAAGTATCATTACCCTAAAAAATATGTGAATTCGAGCTCTAATAGTGCTAAAATAAACATACAAAGATTTTAGGGATTTTAACAAAAGATGGAGAATTTAAGCATGAAATCAATAGAAGCTTACCTTGAATTCAAAGAAAAAATGCGTAAATAATCTCCACCCAAGCTTCCAAATCACCCATAGCTGTTTCACTCATGCTTTCCTACTTATTAGGGTGTAAGATTCTAGAGAATGGATGAAAATAGTGAAAAATTGGTCTAAGTGGATATCTATACCCTTCCCAGGTGCATGGTATCGCTTAAGCAAACTTTGGGTTGCTAAAGAAATACTTTTTCTTGGGCATGATTATTGTTTAGGTGTTCAGTAAATCACTTACGTGATATTTGGCTACCTGGGCAAATGTTGCATATGAGATAAGACTATCACTTAAGTGATACTGCCCACACTGTTGACCCATTTGCTTAAGCAGTAAAATATATTGCTTAAGTGATACTTGCAGGGATTTTGGCAGACTGATTAAATAATCAAAGGCATAACTAATGCAATCCACCAGCTCCAGCTGATACATAGATAAATTTCAAGTATCTGCCAACCCCGTGTGATTCACCCAGAATCCTGTATACGCAAACAGACTTTGTTACCTTATAAAATTTAATGTCCGGGACTAGTCAAAATTTCCATCATAGGTCATTTTGATGAAAAGGGGGTCCGACACCCACTTACATTTTTTTTAACTTTTTGGCCAATAGCCTAAAATGAGCCTGGGAGTGTCGTACCAAAACCAAGGGTCTATCTAGCCTAAAATTGATGTCCCAAATCTATTGGAACAATTAAAAGTTGTATATGAGGTCATTTGTCTAATGATTTTTCTCATTATACTATTGGAGTCAACAAAGGCTTAAAAATAGGGAATTGTCTCTAACAATAAAACAAACTGCCTGATAACCAAACTTTCAGTCCCAGCAAGTCATAGATGACTTGGGGAAACTATAGGAAAGCTCTAAATGTATAAAATGAGTGGAAATATGGAAAATGACTTAAAAGGCCATAATAGTTAGAAATTTACCAAGTTTTAGTTGGTGTATCCGCTTAAGTGGCCTTTTGGGCGCTTTAGTGGAGGCTTCTTCAGCGAACAGAGGGTTTCTTTAGACAATCTAGCTATCGCAACAAACCATTTTCGTAGTAGTCTAACTGTTAAAGTAGATTTCACTTCACTAATAGCCAATCCTTTTTAGCGATATACCAACCACCGACGTTTATCTCTTAAACGGCACCTTGGAAGCATTAAATTCCCCACTTACAATATTTTGTCCCACTTTTCTCACAAGACTCAATAGTTAGAATCCTAGAGAGCATGGTAAATTGGTATAATAATTATTGAAGGATTGTATGGGGTAATTGCGAACTCGAAATTATTGCTTCCTCATAGAATTCTTTGTAAGTTTATGTTTTATTCTTGGTTAATTCTTTGGTTTATTTCTAAAACCCATATATTATTGTCAGGTTAATTTTAGTGTAAATTTAGCTCGAAATTTGCCAATTCTTAACGGTAAAAAATCCTTGAGCATAGAGGTACCGATTGACCATTATGAAAGTACGATTCTGCAAGCAAAACCCACATGTAATTTTTACTTAATTTTGGGTCTAAATCATAAAAATGCAATATGGGTACCATTTTTCACATATTGATGAGTAGATTAATTTTTGATGGAGTGGAATCATCAGTAAGCTTTGTAGAGAGGAAAATCATACATTTAGTGATTTCACAAGGCTTTCTTTGGTATCTAGGTAGGATAGGTTTTTCTTTCTCCTAGATTGAGATTAATTATAGTATGAATATGATACTATGCTAGTTTTTGGATAGGATTTAGGTTTTGGAAATATATTTGGTATGATTTTGATCTTTTAGCCGGTTAAGGAACCGTAATTAGGCAAATTTGACTTAGCTACTCATTATTTAGGTAGAATAGCTTTCTTCAGACCAAAATGTCACGACCCAACTTCTTAGGTCATGATGGCTCCTACCGTAACCCACTAGTAAGCAAGCCAACCCATAGTCCGAAATGGCTAGTAACAAACTACTCAATAATATATGGAAAAAATGGAATATATGAAATAAAGATCAATATACAGAAGAATCCAAAACCCTAGTGGTATCAGTACAAGAGCTTCTAATATAAAAGGAGTAGAAAAGTGAATTACCAAGAGAAATAAAATTATATAAATTATCGTTGAATACAACTTAGAGACTAGTCTAAAACATAAGAGAGAGATAAGTAATGCTCCAGATGTCAGGAGCTCACTCTAAGTCTCTGAACTAGGGTTGTTCCTTAGGATACACACATTAAAAGTGATAACTCATACTATCATCTATATACTAAAGAATTGTAGTATGAGTACCAAACGAATGGTACTCAATAGTCTACTACCAACTGAGCTCCAAAGATAAAGTAGATATATACAATATATAAACAAAATGGAAGCTACACCCAAGAGTGTAGAAATCATAAGACAAGTCATTGAGATGATAAAGAGCAACTATCCTGTTTATGTCCAAGAATCTAAGATAATAAAACTAAGGAAGTATGATGGTGAACTATCTTATTTGAGCTACATTCAATGTACGTCAATGCTATTCCGTATATCCCAGGTCAATACACGAATAAAGAGAGAAAGAAAAATATATCTATAGTAATATACAAGGTGAAGAAATGACTATACAATATCTACAATGAAGGAAGGGATATATGGTAGTATCATAGCTTCATATAGCTAGATATATATACATATAAACACGAGTTCATCTCAAAGATAACCTAAATCATCATAATCTTATTTTGAGACCTCATTATTATAGAATTAAGATTTAAATACTATCATATTCGGGGTTTCTAATCCAAATGGATAGACATGAAATAATCATGCATAATAATGCAATCATAAGATAGGAAAAGCTAAAGACATACCTCAAATCCCTATACCGGCTCAAAGACCAATCTTTCATAAGCCAGCCATAATAATGATCATAATAATTATAACAATAATATTAATAATAGTGTGAATAATCGGCTACTCTGGACAGCTAAAGACCCAGTTGAGCCTATGCATACCCTTACCAGGCCGGGCTCGGAAGGTTCAATCAACATACAACAACACATGAAGGATTATTCACCTATATCTATGAGACCGTCCCATACCAACTAATAGACATAGGTTCATACTGGTAATTAGCAATGCATATGCAGAAATGAATGCAAAGTACATAATCAATGTCACAAATCATCATAAATGTCCTCATCAGGAACAACACCATCGTAATCAACCTTTGGATTTTTCAGGTATTAATATATCATCAATATATCCTTCGGCATTTCTAGGTACCAATATCATCATGATAGTATCCTTCAATCTTGCCGGGTATTAATATCATCATAATAGTATCCTCTGACTTAGCTAGGTTTAAATATCATCACAACAGTATCCTCCAGCCTTGTCGGGTATCAATATTACCATAATAGTGTCCTCTGATTTTATCGGGTATTAATATTATCACAATAGTATCATCCAGTCATTCTGGGTATCAATATCATCATAATAGTATCCTCCGACCTTGTCGGGTATCAATATCATCACAATAGTATTCTCTTGTCTAAGTATCAATATCATCACAATTATAATTACCAAATAAGATACGCCAAAATACTCATAAACATACACATATCACCAGAGAATATTTGTCTAGTCAATACTTCCCAACTACAAGTAATTAGTTAACCAACACTTATTATAATTGAATCACTAGTTCACTAGTTATCACATAACCTCTAGTTATTAGTCTAAACATTATACATCACATAATCCCTACTCACGGGATAAGTACTGACCACTATTTATTAATTAGCCAACATTTGTCATTTAGTCAAGGTTCGTCGCTAGACCAAAATCGCTATTTATCCATAATTCATTGTTATCAACTAA
This sequence comes from Capsicum baccatum var. pendulum, assembly GCA_030864225.1. Taxonomy (NCBI): domain Eukaryota; kingdom Viridiplantae; phylum Streptophyta; class Magnoliopsida; order Solanales; family Solanaceae; genus Capsicum; species Capsicum baccatum. The sequence continues at coordinate 170,352,716 of CM061560.1, forward strand.
TCATCCTATATATGTTAACAATTACTAGACAATACCTTACTACTTGTCACCTAACCATCTTTTATTAACTGACACCATTCATTAACTAACCATCGTTAGCTACCATGTTCCAACTAAGCAAGAATCATTACCTAATACTTTAGATTCCTAGCCATCAAGTGCTATAGTCCCCTAAATAGACAACCAGTTACCACATAGCTTAACCATCTAACAAGAAGAGCAGTCATAAGATCACATTTAAGCTATAATCACATTATTTATAATGGTAAATAATCATGAACGTACCAAATCTATGCATGCCATCACCAATATTCAAACAGTGGAATAATAGGAATTATACTACATCTTCCTCTAGCCCATACCATAGAGATGTGTATACAAACATATACATATTCAGATTCATAAACCATAATCATATTATTTATAATGATAAAATGTTCTTGGCTATTCAATCAATATCATAACATGACCCTTGGCCCATTAATTTGTCCTAAATAATCACAACATCATAATCATGGCCTTAGGCCTATGTATATATCCATGACTTATATCAATAATTATATTTTTAAGTTGTAGCATATCTCTAATCATATCGCATATAAGAGGTAACTCACATATGGGAGGCATAATATCAAAACCTATGTAAACATCTCTCACATAAGAGGTATCTTACATCTAGGAGGTATAACATATATAGACATGTAATCATCTATAGGATATCATATATTAATAGGTCATTCATCAATGATTATGAGGAATATCACTTCTCTAGGCCAATTTACATATCTAAGAAGAACATCATCTCTATAAGTCTAATAATCAGGACTAAAGGATAGGGAAACTCTATAGACTTATCATCAAGTCTAATAGCAAATAGAGTCTCTATAATCCAATCATCAAGTCTAAGAGAAATAGCTTATCAATAGGCTAATCATCAAGTCTAAGAGGAAATAGAGTCTCTATAGTCCAATAATCAAGTCTAAGAGAAAATAGCATCTATATAGACCACATAACTTATCTAGGAGAAATATCATCTATAAATTCTCAAGATCACTTCCACAAGGAATATCATAACATTAACTCAAAAGCCACAATCTGGGAATATCAAAACAAGTTACCAAGTTACAAAGAAACCTTATTCTAAGGTTTAATAGCCTCATCTATGTCTAACATCTGTACTAAGTCCACAAGACTTAACACAAGCTTAGGCCTATGTGGGCCGAACGATCCCACTTCTAACCTACAATTTCCATAATTAGGCATACTATGCCCCAAACTAGTCTAATGTATCTAGTTTATCTTCTAGATGTCAAGTAAGCCATATTTAAGCCTAAGATAGAAACTTCAACTAGAAACAATAGTACTTAAGTCAACTCTACCCAACTAACAGTTTCAAGACTACCACACTAGCTCAATAAGTGTAAATATACAAGTCATGCTTTAAATGCTAACACCATATTCAAAATATAGAATTATAACATATCCATGCTATAACTAATATAAAATAAATAGGGAAAGAAATAGGATAAAAAAAGGTTATAAACATGCCATCTTATGGGTTCAAAACCCTTATATATTTCCTAAAAGATCAATAATTAAGGACAAGTTATCCTACTCATAATCAAGCCTAACATCCATATTCACATGCAACATATATCACACATAATATATGAAGAAAAGTAGATAGAAGCCGATCTCAAGGACAAACCACAAAACCTTACTTCTTGCACCACATACTCGTCTTTACTTTTTAATCCTCATAATGACATCACACTATCAGAACTATAATCTACTCATCAATACGAGTCTAATAATACCCATATTGCACTATTGTGCATTGGGTCCAAAAATGACGCCGAAACCCCAAGTAGTTCCCATATACAGAAAAACCAACCCAATGTTTACACATGAATAAAGAGTCATAATCCTTAAAGAATGGGTGAAAACTAAGCATACTTTGGTATGAAATTAAGCCCTAAGCTAAATTGAGGTTTTGGGTCCAAACTAAGAAATTCAAGCATGAATTAAAGAAATTCTTACCTTAATCTTAAAGATAATTGCGATATAAGATAATAATTAAGCTCCCAAGACACCTCTTTCCCCCATGACCAATTTTGATTTATTACACTCATTTTGGGGTTTCTAGGTCTAAATGGTGAAGGAGAAATACCCTAAATACATCTTTGTGCCTTTATATATCCCCTAAAGTTACTTGAATTCACAATAGCAACTCTACTAGCCGCTATCACACACTCTTGGTTGCGATCGCGGTTGCACCAGATAATAATAACTCAAAAATAAATTTTTAACCCTCGCAACTCATCCAAAATCCAAAGAACATAATACAATAGTGAATTATAAGTGTAAACCACATTTAAAATCCATTGAAATCATTAAAACAATCACTAGAGATTATTTAGGAAAAAAGTACTACCCACACTTTTAGTTTCATCCCTTTTTATTAAATTCACTTAATAGCCCAAATTATGTTCGGGAGACTTGTGACCTTAACCAAGGATCTCACTAGCCTAAAATTGATATTCTGGATGTGATGGAGAATTTGTATTTTTAATCCAAGGTTGTTTCGACCAAATGTGGGTCCTACACCTATTCTTTCTAATTTTTAACTTTCTAATCAATAGGTTGAAATGAGCTCGGGTGCATTGGGATCCAAATCAAAGGTTTTTCAAGAATAAAATTGATACTCCAAATCTAATGGCACAGTTGAAATTTCCATCCGAGATTGCTTCATTGATGTTTTTTCCCGGTTGCCATTTGGAACCAACGAAGACTTCTAAAAAAGGAATTGGTAACCAATCGAACAGTCCAGTAACCAAACTGTCAATCCCAGCAAGTCATAAATGACTTGGGGAATCTATAGAGAAGCTCAAACAATGAAGATAATCATATCTATGGAAAATGACCTAAAGGGTCATTACACAAAATATAGCTTATTTAATATCTAGTAGTTAAATCATATATCTTAGCCTAGTTTGGGGTAGAATTTTCCTTAGAATAGATTTTGAGGATTAAAAGAAGGTCCCTCCAGCCCACCTTGGGCCAAGAATACTATTATATCCTTGTAGGCTTTATTGATATGTTACATTATCTAAATTTATATTCTAGAGCTTGAGGAAATTTATATATATGATTCTTTATCCTAGATTAATACTTTTCTGGTTAATTTTTTATGATTTATGATAGTAAGAAGTATTAAATTCTGGTTGTATTCATGATATGAGTTTCGGTTCAAGTTCAAAAATAATGATATGAGTTTTAGTTTAAGTTTAGCAAATGATGATATGACTTTTGAGTCAATCCCAACATTGACATGTTATTTATGATAGTTATGAAGACGAATCAATTTTGATATTTACGGTATGAATGTATTCACAGTTATGATTTTGAGATATGTCTAATCAGTATAATTTCGGTTAATACTTCTCTTTGATTGCACCCTCTGAGCTTATGGGGGCCTGCATTGGGTTATTTTCTTTATTACACTTATTGGCTTATGGGGGCCAACTTTATAGTGATAGATATGTTTCCTTTAATGTTATCACTTTGGTTATTTATTTATAGCATTGGGGAATTATTCGAGGTTTTCCTTCTTACCGTGACTTAGCTTATCTATCTCGCATTTTATTAAATTTATGTTATGATTTAACTCAGTCAGTCAATGATGCCTACCATGAACCCATGGCTTTAGTACTCATAGTATACTTCTGTACCTTTTTTGTGAAGATCCAAGTACTAGTTGTTGCCATTTATGTTGAGATTTTTACTGGTCATAGTTTGGAGATAGCGTGAGCTCTCGGAGCTGGAGGTGATCTTTTCTCCTTCTTTTATTTTTGCTATTTTTTCCATTTTTGAGACTATTGTATGTTGACTTGATAGTCCCTATTTTATTTTGGACTAGAGGATCTTGTACCGACACTACTTGGTCATGGGATGTTATTATTTCTCTTCTATTTTTTAATTATTCCATGATTTATTGCTTGTAGGTCGTTCACTTGCATATTTTCAGTATTTTTAACATTTTACAACAAATTGGCCCATACTTACACTCTATATTAACTTTGGTAGGACAAATTAGGTTCCATCATGAATCGTAAATTAAGTTATAACAAATTATTATCACAGCACTAGGTTCACTAGTATTGTTGGTACAAAAGCAAGTGTCTAGTAGAGCATCACAAATTGGAATGATGAAAACCATTTCTTATATTTGGGAGGCTATAGGACATTCTTAGAATATCTTCACTTCTTTCACTTACTTCATGCTAAGAGTTTGAGTTGGTTTCTAAAGATTCATTTGATTTAACTCTTTTGCAAATGGCTAAAATGTAAGTAACCGCTACACGAGACAAGGACCCCAAGTCCATGACCAGGGATCTAACTAGAGTATGTAGATGACCTACAGGTCTAGAAAAAACAATTTGTATACCCCTATTCAAATACTAGTATAGGGAGCCTTTACCAGACACTATTTATTCTCCTGCTCCAAAGACTCCTCCACCCTAGCTAGTGGTGGGCCAGATGCCAACCCAGGATCCACCGAGGTTTATTTATTCATCACAGCTAAGGGATACATTTATGTATTTTGGGGATTTTTTGGTGGTGAAACTTCTGATGGTGCTCGTCTATAGGTCAGAGTTGCACTAAGGCTAAAGCATAATCGGTAGCTATAGCTCCTAGGGTTGAGATTCCTCTAATATTGGAAATGATGCTCAAACTACACCCTTAAGGTGTAAGCGATTGTCATCATTATAGAAACTAATATGGTGTGTTTTCATAGCACTTTTGACGCTTAAAACTATGAAATATACAAGTTACTTAGATCTTTTTTTAGATATAATGTGTTTTGTGTTGTGTTTTGCATAAAATCAGGTTGAGGATCAAAACTGAAGACCAGTAGTGAAAGCTAAAGTTTTAGACCATTATGTAGGCTCCTATGGCCTATAGGTACTAATTATTAGGCATAGGTACCAGAGTATGTGTTAGAGAAACTGAGAAATAGAGAATCAAAAGTTCAAAAAAGACCCTGCTACCTACGCCGTAGATTCCACCTAAGGTCTATAGGTTCTAAATTTTGTCTCAAAAGTTGAAGTCCAGAGAAGTTTTTTAGGAGTTGAGGATACCTTTACCAATGTGGGACCACCTACGGCCCATAAGTGGCCAATAAGTGTCGCCGACTCTAATTTTTCTATTTTTTTTTGGATTGGTTTCCTAGGGTTCCCATGTATGCTATCAATAAACTTTTAACATATTTTTAGTTAGGTTACACACTCTTGATACTTACATGCATATAGTTGATTCCAGGATTCGATTTTAATCGTGGGATTGTTTTATTCTTTATTTTGGTTGATTATTCAATTCAAGACCTTGGGTTTTATTCGAAAATTCTTGTTAGATTGATTTACTGCTTTCAAATATGAATTCCATTGATTATTACACAATAATGAGAGGCTAATTCTATTATCTAGGGTTGTGGGAACCCTAATGGATTAAGAAAGTAGGACAAGTGTTCAATCCTTCTAGATTATTGTTGTAGCTTGCATTTTTGTTTTCTTCAACCTACCTGTATTCACTACGAAACCCTAGAGGGAGCTAGAGATTGGGAAAAATAGATCACAAAAGAGATTTTTAGTTAGTTGTTGATACAAGGTAATCATCACTACTATTTAAGATAATTATGAGCATCTAATCAACTTGAGACCAAGAGGAGATAGTTGAAACTGGGGTCCAAGGTAAGGGTTAGTAAACAGAGACTCTGAGATCGAGAGGAGATGAGAAAAATTCAGCAAAGTATGTCGAGAGGCTATTGGTAATGCATAACTTGCCAAATTCTACATGCATAATAGTTTGATTGAGCACGAGAATCCTACAGAGTTAGACGTCGGGGGAACACAAGCCTAGTGTTTATTTCTAATTGATTACAACCAAAACATTCCAGATTTTGTTTCTTTTCACATATTACAACTAAAAATCTCAATTACTTTCCTGCAATGCCCATTGGTTTCAGCAAGTTTGACAAATAGTTCACATATTCCCTTTGGGTTTGACTCCAACTAGAGTTGGGTTACTATATTTTGCGTCAACTGATTTTTCCTTATTTGAAAGTGTAGCTTTAGGCGATATCAGTAACCTAATGTAGGTGTGATAGAGTCTATAAGGAGTAAAGACAATGATTTCAATATTCGAGAGTGTTAGAAATCAATTAGGAATTGACCCAAAATGTGTGTAAACAAACATAGAAGTAAAAATTGGAGGGGGTTGTATTAATTATTTCAAATTTAATAATTTGGTCGTTTTAAGAGTACTATTTCAAAGCTAGAAACAATAATAGATAAATCAAGTGTTTATGGGACTTTGGGGTTATGCCTTTCTAGGCGTGTGTTCATGCATGGGTTTTTGATTATTTTTCAAAATTTAGCTAGAAGTCATGGCTAGCCTAGATCTAGAAGTTTTGGAGTCATAGAACAAATGGGTTCCGTTGAACACCTCATAGGAGTAACAATTTCACAAATTTATAGCCTTAATTAACATCCTTATGTCTAAGAGATACTATTAAATGAACTAATTTAAGTTGTTGATTACATTCATTCCTAACCCATATCCCCTCTGTCAAAGATGATATATGTTGTATGATAATTTGTGTTTGCAATCCCCAATTATTAGTTTAAAAATGAAATAAATGCAAAGGCCAGATCAATTAGCTAATCAAGAAGACAAATAAAAAAAACCTATGCACTAATCACAACCTATTCAAGCATAACGCGAAGATGAAGAATTAGCTATTCATAGAGAGAGAAAGTTAAGATATACAGAAATTTCCATCAAACTAATCCATAGAAAATAAAGATAACGCAAAATCCAATAATGCTTCACTTGAGATTCACTGTAATGTGTTCTTATCTCAAGAGTAGAACAATAATACTCAATGATGGTGGAAAGGAGTTGAAACCCCCCTTTTGACCCTAATTTCACACTAGACAAATATTATAAAATCCCACTACACTCTTGATCTACTTGAGCAGATCCAGAGTAAATAAATACCAGAGTAGGCATAGATGGTGTGCACCCTGGGCTGTTTTGGCTGGTTGTCCTCTCGACACGTCCATGTGATCTTTAGGGCTCTTTTTATTTTATTTTTGAACTCCCATTGACTTGAATGACTTGATCGTCTTCATTTTCAACCTTAAGCTACACAAATAAACATTATATATGAGATTAAAACTAAATCAATAGAAAAGCCTGATAATTTAAGCTTAAAATTTTCTAATAAGTCATCAAATTTGACGCTTTATCAACCCCCCAAACTTGAACTATTACTTGTCCTCAACTGTACAAGAATAATCCAATGAGATAGGATATTTACGACTTTAAACTACCCAAAATAAATCTATAGTAATTATCTAGGCTAACAAACCTCAACAAAGACTTCTCGAATATGTCATGGCAACAATTAAACCTAAATTATTCAATAAACATATATTTATGAAGCACAGATGCAAGTTTGTATCAAATGAACGTTTCTAATCAATGAATCATCTTAAGAAATGACACAAAATCATTAAAGATCATATCAATCTTCATAATGTAACTTACCTCAGCCATTCACCCAAACAAGGAGTAAGGCATCACCCTCTACCCCAAAGTATAGATGTCGCTCACATGCAAGTGTTAGATCTATACACAAAAGACATTTAATTCTTAAAGTAGCTCAAATAATGAAAGAATTTACACTCATTCTCAAAAAGAAATTCAAGTATAATGAATGGGACTATAGGCTTATGTTTTATGTTTTTTGCCACGAATATAGAATTATCTAGTTTGGAATCGCCAAGATATTGCGGATCTAGATGAAGGTTTAAGGTGAGGAAAGAAATATATAGATCAAGTAACTAAAAAACTTCTTCAACATAATACCTCATCCCCTTCTACCCCAAAGTTTTCAAATTATCCACCTTATTCACCTTAAAATCATATCCCTTGCTTTTCTTAACCTTAAGCATAGCATTTAGTAAATAAATCCAATACATAGTTTTATTTATTCACTTATTTGGCTTTTCAAAATATTTTCAAACTTTAAGCTCTTCTTAGCCCCTCATTTGTCTAATTTCTCTTCAATTTCTATTGGCTAGGCAATTCTCATTTTCATCAATCATATATCTTGTCTCTTAAGCACATGATTTAACAACCTTACATACAACTTTCATTAGTCATATTAACACATCACATTCTTCCCCCAAACTTTGAGTTTGAACCATACTTACATTTTTCTCACAATTACATAACTACCCAAATATGGGGTTACACCCATATTTTACTATTTTGAGTCGTGCGATACATTAAAGGTGGTGGATTTCCAAAAGGATGATTTTGAAAATGGTTTAGGTATTTTAGCATAGTTATAATTTCATGATGAAAGAAAAAATGGGCAAATTTCTAAAATAGGTTAAGGAAATTTGTTAAGGTGGGAATTTGGCTATGTGACGGGTCAAAAATTGACTCAGTCATTCTCCAAACAAAGATTGCCTAGAATTTCACTGTGAATACACTCAGGGTAAGTTCTAGTCTACACGTATGTATAAAAATTAATCAACAATCTCACCACACATGGCATCGTACTGATAGAGTGAAAGGTAGTCTCCAAATCAATTTGAGCAATTTAAGCTTAATAAATTACTCCAAGTCAAAGACTCATCCTTGTAAAGAGAGAGCCAAAAATTAAATTTAGTGATCACACTCAAGAGAAAGCTCATAAAAGTCCTTTCCTTATTTCAAAAAGAAAATTATAGTTTTAGTTTTTCTCAACATCATTTCATTCATTGCCAATGACATTCCGAAAGAATTTTCAATCTTTATCTTATTCCAAATCGGTTAGAAATACTAGATACTTTACCTAAGGATGTGGCCTTATTATCCATAATGGTTGAACTGTCACTCGGTTCAACAAATAAACTAAACTAAAATAAAGACAAAATATCAAAAGAAAGAGAGAACAGAATTTTCTCCTGCGAAATGAATCAATCTCCAAAAAACCCATGGAGATTATTGGACACATATATACAAAAGGAGACAAGAACAATGGGCAACAATCATGTATGCATCACTCAAAATACACCGTCAATACCAATACAAGTGAGTTCAGGTATCATATTTATATTAAGCGCATGAAACAAGCCCGACAAAGGCAATAGCCATATTATCATCAATATGCCCAACAAGGGTCATATCTAAAGAAATGTCGATCATGAATAAAAATCCCCACAAGGGCTCAATAAGAATTAAAATGTATGAAAATAGAGTATATCTACACAATCCCTCCAACCAATGCCATCAAGTAAAATCAGTAGGTACAAACCATCAAATGTATAATAAGATGCCCCACCCCTTCTAATAATCATTGTATTATCCCTAATGCAAAAATAAAAATATAGTAAAGGAGAGTAAAGACTTCCATAGCTCACTAGGTTCTCGGGTTCATGTAAGTGGATGGTTGTACTATCTTACTAGGAGACTTATCAGACTAGGCTCCTCTAATTGAGCCTTTTACAAAAAGGCAACTCATCATGGTTTGCACTTTAGGACGTTTTTGAGCTACTTTAGAGGTCATTTATTCACCTTTTTTTGGCTGTAGTTTTGACTTGGCCTTATCAGTAGTGGACACCTTCTTAGCACCATATGACAACGTCATGCTTGGAGACAAACCAATGTAAAAGAAAGGAATAAAACCAAAAAAAAAGAATGAGATAAAACATCTTTTTGTGATTTTATATATCAAGAAAAAATTAATGTTAAAGGAAAATGAAGATAGATGCAAGGTAACTTCATCATTGCAACTCTTAGGACTCTTTCATTATAATGCTCACCTATTTGGACACTACATCATCACATATTCTTCACATTTCACAATTCTAGCTCATAGAACATCCATGACCTTCAATGGAAACAAGAATGACCCAATTCCCTTAATAATAGCGTCACCTAATTGATTTTATGGTAAGACAAACATTCATGTCACCCGAGTTACTTAGACATCACCCGTGGGTTCCATGTTAGGCATATTTTTCAACAAAAACCGTGGATGCCATATTTCATAACAAACTACTTACACTAATAACTACTTAGTATTCAATATTTAGGAAAAATTGGACTCAAAATTATTATTCAATAATGATTACATTATGCCCCAAGAGAGATCATATTAAACATTACAAGCATTCAAGATATTCTTCTCTATCGATATTTCAACAAACACATGGTGCAGATCTAAACTAAGATCTTGGAAAAATAGAATAGTCGTACATCTGAGCAATCTCATTTCACCAAATCATCTCCAAATGTTTCCATGGTGCCCATACTATCCTTTTTTAGCCACCCAACACACTAATGAGACAAGAAAGTTTAATTGGACGAATTACTAATTAAATATTTAAAATAAGCCACAGATTACAAAACAATAACTCCAACCAAAATAAACCATCCCAATAAGCTCATTCAAATCAAATTCAAATGAAAAAGCATCATGGGATGTTAATGTAATACCCGTGATTTTTCTTATCTTGAAAATCATCACAAGGATGTTAGAACTTGTTTTGAAATAAGAATTCTTTCTTATACACGTGGTATTTCCATAATTTTCACTTCCTATAATGTGGGAAATTGAATAATCTTAAATTCAATATATAATTCACCCAAATCTGATACCCAGGCGAAGAGTTAGAGCCTTTTTTGTGAGACAATGTTTGACTTGAGCCTTCAGCGCATCGCGGAGATAGCTCAAATGAAAATTGTGAAATTCTAGTGTTTCTCCATGATACTGGTGCGTCATGAAAAACTTTTAGGTCGTAGACAAGGTGACAACGTGATAGCTTCGCATTGCACCACCGGGCAGTTTCTTAATTGTTAATTTCCAATGACACGGTGCGTTAACGTCTCGTCGCGCCAAGGGCCCAATTCGGGAAATTTTACTGAAAATTAAATTACGTGTTCAGGGTTTAAAGGGTCAATTTTCCCCCCTTATATAAGCTTCCAAACATGGAATTTAGCCCTTATTCATCAAAAATATTGATTTTTTTTCTCAAATACTCTCAAGAACTCAAGCCAGGGTTTTCATAGAAGGTCCAATTTCAAGAAGGTTTCACCATCAATCTTCACGAAATCATGAACTAAGGTGTGCATAGTGTTCATTCATGGACTCCTTTCATTCGTGAAGTCAAAGAATCTTTTTTAACTACAAGTGATGGATTTTCTTCATGTTTTAATGCTTTGTATATTCTCTTTCATGTTGATAAATGAGGAATTGATTTCTATTCCATGATTTGATGATAAATTCCATATGGGTTGATTATTATAGATAAAGATTTATGAAATCTTATGACTAAAACCTTGTATGATGGAATTGGAATTGAAGCATGATGTTTAATTGTTGTATGATATGCTTTACATGTACTATGCCTACCGTATGTTTGATTAAATGCCTAGATGAAGGAAAATTATCTAACTAGCATGATATCATGAAATCCCCATGTGTGTACAAGTTTATGTCTATTATATGTTTTATGAAAGGCTCCTATGAATGTAGTATGTATTATGATGTTAGTCAAGTCTTCAAGTAAATCATGCTATGTCAGTTTCCTTCTATCGAGTCCTGAGGGTACTTGTACCCAAAATATTAGTTGTGTGCCTAGATCCATATAATGTTTTCACGATACTCTCACTTAAAGTATGAACTCTTAGACCTCAGATAGTCTTATGACTCAGGAAAAATCTCTATGATCTCATGACGCAGTCAGTTGTCAAATATTTGTAGTATTCTATCAGCCACGAAAATTTAGTAACTTAGTCCATGCTCAGTTCAGTTCAATAAATCATGTTCAGTGTCTATTCAGATGGGAGTAGGAATTAGCATTGAGTGAACCCAAGGATGAGAACTCACTTGTTATATGAGGGTGTGATTCCTAAAAGCAATCCTTGCGCTCCAGAACAATGTAGCCAGCATAGGTTGAGACATCATAGCCTGCTATATGAGGGTAAATAAGGTGGCTTAACCTATTATGTGAGGGTTCCCACCGTTCTCGCTAGAGTTACCTGTTATATGAGGGTTACTCAGATGTTATCCTTACCAGTGGCACGGTATTGACACCCTTCCAATCAGGCATAAATTGGACCCCAGCTCAGCTATTATAGCATATTTAGGGCATTTCAGTTAGATACTACCATAGTTTTATGTCACAGAATTAGGACTGTCAGATATAGTCAATCAGTCTTAGTAATAGAACTTAGATAGTTCTTCAGATTTTAGGACTGTCAGAAACAGTCAACTCAGATATAGTATAGAACTCAGATAGTTCTATCAGATTCAAGACTGTTAGCTACAGTCTCCCACGTTATCAATTATACCTAGATACAGTCACCCATGTTATCAGCATTATGCATATATAGTCCTTCATGTTATCAGTCATATCATTTACTAGTATGTTACGTAATTAGTATACAAACTCAGAAATCATGAAATCATATTGTCAGTTACAGTTACATATTTATACATGTATTCTCATATTCATATTAGACAATCAGTTATCATTATTCATGCATGGGAACCATTGCATATAGCCTACCTCACATGTATACTCAGTATATATATACTGACACATTCATGCTATGGTGATTTCTTTTGATGTTACACCATAGATTTAGAGACACGAGTTCCAGAGCAGCAGTAGATTCCAGATTCAACAATCAGAGTAGAAGTAAGTCCTCATCCTTAGAGGATATAATGATTTTATAGTATCTCATTGATTAGCTTATTAGTTGGAGTTAGTTGGGGATATATCCCATCAACTCCTTATTCAGATTATTCAGCCAGTAGAGGCTTTTAGAGTAGATGCAGACTAGATATAGACTATTATATTTAAGATTTTAGTTTTGTTTTGGGTAGTCGATTACCCTACACAGATGTTACGTTATTTAGATATGTTCATGATCAAACCTTATGGCCTTTCAATGCATTTTTATTGATTATTAATTTATCTTATGCAGTATACAGGTACAGATATCAGTCATGGATTAGCTTATGGTCCCTTGGGGTCATGAGCACCATGTAGCATCGCAGTTCAGCAAATTAGGTTGTTACAAACTTGGTATCACAGCCTAAGGTTCAATAGAGTCCTAGGAAGTCTTAAATCCGCATCTAGTAGAGTATTGTGCATGGGTGTGTTTTGCACCACATTTATGTGTAGAAGGCTATGACATATTTTAGGAATAATTTCCCCTCTTTCAGTATTCATGTCGTGCCAGTGAGCATAATGATAAGTTAGTATCTCAGTCTAATTCACTTCTTCTCTTTATTTTAGAATATGCCTCCTAAGAGAAGAAATCAGTCAGCCCGAAGAACCTTTGGGCGATCATGTTTCTTATGTGGAGTTCAGGACCATATTTACCACTCTTTCTCAGCCAGTCGCTGCTCATAATGAATGACCAATAGTTATTTTGGCCAACTCAGCTGTAGCGAGGATTAGGGACTTCACCTGAATGGATCCTCCAATCTTTCTCGGATCTAGGGTTAATGAAGACCCTCAAGAATTCGTAGATCAAGTTCAAAAAGTTAAAGACACCATGGTGGTGACTACTATTAAGAGTGTTGAGATAGTTGCATACCAGTTGCAGGATGTGGCTCATGCTTGGTTCAAACAGTAGAAGTCCGAAAGATCAAATGATGCAGTTCCTATAAAGTGGGAGGATTTTGTCACTGCTTTCTTAGACAAATTCTTTCCCCAAGTGTGTAGAGAAGCCAAGGTGCTAGATTTCATCAACCTCAGGTAGGGAAATATGACAGTGAAAGTGTATTCTTTTAAGTTTACTCAATTATCCAGGTATGCCTCTCATGTGGTTGCAGACAGTAGATCCAAGATAAGTAAGGTCACTTCAGGGGTGAATGATAGCATGGTTAATGAGTGAAGATCCACCATGATGAATAGTGACATGACGTTAGCTATACTTATGGCCCATGCTCAGTATATAGAAGAGAAGAAAATTAAGCAGAGGGAAAAGCAGAATAAGAGAGCGAAGACAGGTAGTTTTAACTTCGCTCAGCCTAAATTAGAAGGAGGAAATAATTCCCAGTTTCATCCTAAGTCACCAGTTCCAGCTTCCTCTATAGACAATGCTCTAGTTCCTAAGTTTAGAGAGGGTAACAAAGATAGAGCTCCAGACTCTAAGACCTAGGGCGGTGTTAGAAGTGCCCGTACCTATCCTCTTTGCCAGACTTACGATTAGCAACATCAGGGTGTGTGTAGAGTAGGTTGTGGCAATTGTTTTGTTTATGGCAAACCAGGCCACAAAGTTAGAGACTTTCCTCAGCCAGGTCCTCAAGGTCAACAGAATCTCTCTTCAGCTCATTCTGATTACCCAAATAAGCAGGGTGCCACTTCCAGTGCTATTAGCGAGCAACACCCAAATCGTCTCTATGCTCTTTAGAATCGACAAGATCAAGAAAGTTCTCCTGATGTAGTTACTGGTACGTTATAGATCTTGTATGTGCATGTTTATGATTTGCTAGATCTAAGAGCTTCCTTTCCTTTTGTTACTCCTTATATAGTAGTTAATTTTAGAATCAGTCCTGAAATTCTAGCAGAGCCCTTTTCAGTATCTACCCCAGTGGGTAAAACAATCATAGATCAGCAGGTATATAGAAACTGCCCAGTTAGGATATTTTAGAAAGTCACTTCAGCAGACTTAGTAGAAATAGAGATAATTGATTTTGATGTCATTCTCGACATAGATTAGATTCATTCCTGCTATGCCACAGTCGACTGCAAAAATAGAATAGTTCAGTTTCAGTTCCTGAATGAACCCGTCCTAGAGTGGAAGGGCAGTGTATCCGCTTTCAGTGTTCAGCTGTTTCCTACCTTCGAGCAAGGAAATTGATATCTAAGGGATGTGTTTATCATCTAGTTCATGTTAGAGATTCTAGTTCCGAGGCTCCCAGTCTCAAATTAGTCCCAGTAGTGAATGAATATTCAGATTTCTTTCCCAAAGATCTTCCAGGAATTTCTCTTGAAAGAGAAATAGACTTTGGTATTAATTTTCTTTCAGACACTCAGCCTATCTTTATTTAGCCATATAGAATGGCACCATCAGAACTTAGAGAACTGAAAGATCAGTTGAAGGATCTCTTAGATAAGGTATTCATCAGACCCAGCATTTCCCTATGGGGCACACCAGTCTTATTCTTGCACAAGAAAGACGGCTCACTCTGAATGTGTATAGATTACCTTCAACTTAATAAAGTCACGATCAAGAACAAGTATCCTCTTCCCAGAATTGATGACTTCTTTGACCAACTTCAGGGTGCCAGTTATTTCTCTAAGATAGACCTCAGATCCGGCTACCATCAGCTCAGAGTTAGAGAATGTGAAATCCCTAAAATAGTTTTTCGTACTCAGTATGGTCACTTTGAATTTTAAGGTATGTCCTTTAGTCTTACCAATGCCCCAAATCTTTCACGGACTTGATGAACCATGTGTTCAAGTAGTACTTCGATATATTCATTATAGTCTTCATAGATAATATTCTGATCTATTATCGCACTGAGCGAGATCATGCAGACCATCTCAGAATTGTACTTCGGACTCTCAGAAATCATCAGTTATTTACCAAATTTAGTAAGTGAAAATTTTGGCTAAGATCAGTAGCATTCCTTGGTCACATTTTTTGGTGATAGCATTAGGGTAGATCCTTTAAAAACCGGAGCAGTAAGAAACTGGCCTCGCCCTGTTTCTCCATTAGATATCAGGAGTTTCTTGGGTTTGGCAGGCTATTATAGACGGTTTATTGAGGGATTTTTTCTATTGCATCCCCTATGTCCAGATTGACTCAGAAGAAAGTCAAGTTCCAGTGGTCAAATCCATGTAAGAAGAGTTTTCAGGAATTAAAGACTCGACTCACCTCAGTTCCAGTTTTAGCTCTTCCAGATGGTTCAGACTGTTTTGTAGTTTATTGTGATGCATCTAGAGTAGGTTTAGGTTGTCTCCTCATGAAGTATGGTAAGGTCATAGCCTATACCTCCAAACAACTTAAACCCCATGAGAGGAATTATCCTACCAATGATCTTGAGCTAGCAACCGTTGTCTTTGCCTTTAATATTTGAAGGAATTATCTCTACGGAGTTCATGTAGACGTCTTCACAGATCATAAGAACCTTTAGTATATCTTTTCTTAAAAAAATCTCAATCTTCACCAGAGAAGGTGGTTAGAGCTCTTAAAAAATTATGACATGAGTATCCTCTATCATTCGGGCAAGGCCAACGTAGTGGCCGATGCTCTCAGTAGACATTCAATGGGTAGTATTTCTCATGTTGATGATAGTAAGAAGAAGTTAAACCAGGAAGTACACCAGCTTACCAGACTAGGCATTTTCTTAGTCAACTCTTTCGAGGGCGGTGTATGTGTTCAGAGTAGTTTAGAATCATCTATAGTTTTTGAGGTGAAAGAAAAGCAAGATAAGGATCCTAGCCTTGTCAAGCTAAAAGAGTCAGTTCAGGATTAGAAAATGGAGGTTTTATCCCAAGGGGAAGATGGTGTTCTTCTTTGTCAGGGTCATCTTTGTATTCCAGATGTAGATGACATAAGGCAGCGAATTCTTGCAGAAGCGCATAGTAAAGATAAGGATCCTATCCTTGTTAGGCTAAAAGAGTCAGTTCAGTATCAGAAAATAGAGGTTTTATCCCAAGGGGAAGATGGTGTCCTTCATTGTCAGGGTCATTTTTGTATTCCAGACGTAGATGACATAAGGCAGCGAATTCTTGTAGAAGTGCATGGTGCGCGTTACTCTATTTATCCAAGGGCCACTAAGATGTACCGTGATTTGTGTGAAATCTATAGTTAGAGTGGGATGAAAAGAAATGTTGCAGAGTTTGTGGCTAAGTGTTCTACATGTCAGCAAGTTAAGATAGAGCATCAGAAGCCTAGTGGTCCTATATAGGAGTTCAGTATTCCTACTTGGAAATGAGAGGTTGTGAACATGGACTTCATGATGGGTTTACCTCAAACTCATCGTCAACATAATTCAATCTGGGTCATTATAGATAGAATGACTAAATCATCTCTTTTCCTTCCAGGTCATGACTTTTATTCAACTGAGGATTAAGCCGAGCTCTACATTAAGGAGCTGGTCAGATTGCACGGTGTTCTGTTGACTATTTTCTCAGACAGAGGTACCCAGTTCACCTCTTATTTTTGGAAAGCATTCAAAAAAGGTCTTGGTACCCAAGCCCATCTTAGTACAACCTTTTATCCTCATACAGATGGTCAAGAAGAAAGGACCATTCAGACTTTGAAAGATATGCTAATGGCATGTGTAATTTATTTCAAAGATAGTTGGGATGACCACTTTCCTTTGATTGAATTTGCATAAAACAATAGCTATTATTCTAGTATTCTGATGTCTCCATTCGAAGCTCTCTATGGCAGGAGATGTAGACCTCCAATCGGTTGGTTCAAAGTTAGTGAGGCCTCAGTCATAGGGCCTAACTTGGTATTCAAGCCTTAGAGAAAGTTCAGTTAATTAGAGAAAGACACTGGGTTGCTTAGAGCCAACAGAAGTCTTATGTAGATGTTCGTAGAAAGGATCTCAAGTTTGAGATTGGTGACTATGTCTGCCTCAAGATCTCTCCTATGAAGGGAGTGAAGAGATTTGGCAAGAAAGGAAAGCTCAGTCCCCAATATGTCAGTCCCTTCAAGATTCTTAGTTGATTCGGCAAGGTAGCTTATAAGCTCAAATTGCCTTCAGATCTATCCTCGATTCATCAAAACTTTAATGTCTCTTTTCTCAAGAAGTGTATAAGTGAACCATCAATCTTAGTCCCTATTCATAATATAGATGTTCAGAACAGCCTCTCTTATGAAGAGATTCCAGTTGAAATCTTAGACTATCAGACTCGTAGATCGAGGAACAAAGAAGTCCCTCTAGCTAAAGTTCTTTGGTGAAATTAGTCTGTTGAGGGAGCTGATTGGGAAGTAGAAGAAGATATGTGTAACAGGTACCCTCACCACTTCCCCTCTAACTCATATCAAGCTCAAGGAAACAATTCTCCTTAAGCTTACTTAGTTTCATGATTAGTGTACATCACTAACTTAGTATTCAGTCTCATGCTCATGTTCTCATGATAAGCTTGGTATCAAGTACCACCGCATATTCAGTCATACATTCATGTATCAGATAAGTTATATAGTCATGCATTAGACATGCATTCTCATTGTGAGAAAACTTAGTTCATTAGAACTTTTAGTTATGCATTTCTGAATCAGTTACGCATACATCAGATATGCATGTTCAGTATGTTATGTTCATCTTGTCAGTCACGTCCATCATGAGATCATGTTCTAGTTACTCATGTTTAACTCATTATTTCCCCTCTCAGTCAGTCTCATTCGAGGATGAATGTTCTCAAGGGGGAGATATTGTAATACCCGTGCTTTTTCTTAGCCCTAAAATAATCTCAAAGATGTTAGAACTTGCTTTGAAATAAGAATTTATTCATATAAATGTATTATTTCCATAATTTCCACTTGCTATCATCTGGGATATTGAATAAGCTTTCCATCGATATATAATTCGCCCAAATATGTCACCTGGACAAAGAGTTAAAGACTTTTTAGTGAGACGGTGTTTGACCTGATCCTTCTGCACATCGCGGAGATAACTCAAATAGGAATTGTCAAATTTTAGTTTTTCTCTGCGATACTGGCGCATCTCGCCAAACTTCTAGGTCGTAGACAAGGTGGAAACGTGATAGCTCTGCGTCGTGCAACCATGCAGTTTCACCATTATCAATGTCCAGTGACACGGCGCGATAATGCCACGTAGCGCCAAGGGCCCAATTCGGGAAATTTTACTTAAAATTAAATTATGTGTCCAGGGTTAAAAGGGTAAATTTGCCCCCCATATAAACTTCCAAACATAGGATTTAGCCCTTATTCATCCAAAATATTGATGTTTTTTTCAAATACTCTCAAGAACTCAAGCTAGGGTTTTCATAGAAGGTCTAATTTCAAAAAGGTTTCACCACCAGTCTTCTCGAAATCACAAACTAAGGTATGCATAGTGTTCATTCATGGAGTCGTTTCGTCCATGAAGTCCAAGAATCCTTTTTAACTACAAGTTATGGAATTTCTTCATGTTTTCACGCTTTGTGTGTTCTCTTTCATGTTGATAAATGAGGAATTGATTTCTTTATCATGATTTGATAATAAATTCCATGTGGGTTGATTAGAATAGATAAATATTTATGAATTCTCATGACTAAAACCTTGTATGATGGAATTGGAATTGAAGCATGATGTTTAATTGTTATATGATGTGCTTTCATGTACTATGCCTACAATATATTTCATTAAATGCCTAGATGAAGGAAAATTGTCTAACTAGCATGATATCATGAAATCCTCATGTATGTACAATTTTATGCCTATTACATGTTTGATGAAAGGCTCCTACGAATGTAGTATGTATTATGATGTTAGTCAAGTCTTCAAGTAAATCATGCTACGTTAGTTTCCTTCTATCGAGTCCTGGGGGTACTTGTAGTCGATATATTAGTTATGTGCCTAGATCCATGTCATGTTTTCATAATACTCTCAGTCAAGCTATGAACTCTTAGACTTCAGATAGTCTTATGACTCATGAAAGATCTCCATGATCTCATGACTCGGTCAGTTGTCAGATATCAATAGTATTTCGTCAGCCACGAAAACTCAGTAACTCAGTCCATGCTCAATTTAGTTTAGTAAATCATGGTCAGTGTCTATTCAAATGGGAGTAGAAATTAGCACTGAGTGAACCCAAGGATGGAAACTCACCTGTTATATGAAGGTGTGATTCCTAGAAGCAATCCTTCCATTCCAGAACTATGTAGCCAGCATAGGTTGAGACATCGTATCTTGCTATATGAGGGTAGATGAGGTGGCTTAACCTGTTATGTGAGGGTTACCATCGTTCTTGCTAGAGCTACCTATTATATGAGGGTTACTCACATGATGTCCTTACCAGTGGCGTGGTATTGACCCCCTTCCAATCAGGGCATAGATTGGACCCCAGCTCAGCTATTATAGCATATTTGGGGCATGTCGGTTAGATACTACTTCCCACAGTTTCATATTGCAGAATTAGGACTATCAGATATAGTCAATCAGTATCAGTAATAGAACTCAGATAGTTCTTCAGATTTTAGGACTTTCAGATACAGTTAACTTAGATACAGTATGGAACTCAAATAATTCCATCAGATTCAGGACTGTCAGCTATAGTCACCCACGTTATTAGTTATACCTAGATATAGTCACCCATGTTATCAGCATTATGCAGATATAGTCCTTCATGTTATCAGTCATATCAGTTACTAGCAAGTCACGTTATCAGTATACAGACTCAAAAATCACGAAATCATGTTATTAGTTACAATTATGTATTTATGCTTGTATTCTCACGTTCATGTTAGACAGTCAGTTAGCATTATTCATGCATGTGAACCATTGTATATAGCCTACCTCACATGTATACTCAGTACACATGTACTGACGCATTCTCTCTATGGTACTATTTTTTATGTTACACCATAGGTCCAGAGGCATGAGTTCCAGATCAACAATAGATTCCAGATTCAACAGTCAGAGTAGAAGTGAGTCCTCATCCTTCGAGCACATAATGATTTTCTAGTATCTCATTGATTAGCTTATTAGTTGGAATTAGTTGGGGATATGTCCCATCAACTCCTTATTAATATTCTTCAGACAGTACAGGCTTTCTGACTAGATACAGACTAAATACAGACTATCATGTTTTAGATTACAGTTTTGTTTTGGGTATTCTATTACCCCACACAGATGTTATGTTATTTAGATATGTTAATGATCGAACCTTTGCATTATACAGGGACAGATATCAGTCATGGGTTAGCTTATGGTCCCTCTGGGTCATGAGAAACGTGTAGTATTCCGGTTCAGCAAATTGGGTCACCTATGCTCCGACTATGTCTGGTCTACCCCTAGAGTGCTTAAGCATGTCCATCACAGGTCTAGGTAGTGTATACTTCCTTCACATTTATTCTAGCTATTCTTGGACTTCTCAAGCATGTCTAGTGCAGGTCCAGGCTAGGATATCCCAATTTTGAGCAAAATTCTAAATCAAATATTGGCTCATGGCATAGTTTTTAACCCCCAAACATTTCTTCACATGTCCCGACTTATGATATCACCTGTAAACACTAAGAACAAATTAAAATTAGTATAAAAACACTACAAAATAGCAAAAATAAACCTTGGGTTTCTTCCTAAGAAGTGCCTTAGTTATAGTTGTGGAACAACATCAATTGACCATTATTTAGGATCCCTCAATTGAAACGACTCAAATGTAGATTCTTTGAGTCCACCCACGCGGTAATGCCTCAATATTTGCCCATTCACCATGAATTTTTTCTTATCATGGTCTTCTAATTCAATTCTTCCATTTGAATAGAAATTCAAGACTGTAAAAAGGCTCGACCACGTACTTTTATGTTGCCACATAACTTTTCAACATATAATTGAAGAGAAGCACATATTCACTACTCCAAAATGCTTAGTTCAATGACTTAAAATCATGTTGCCTCTTATTTTTGGATTTATTTGGATGAATTTCTAGAATAATGCCTCTCATGTCAACTACAGGCCACCCAATAGCATGAATGAAATTTTTCACCTTATATTTTGAGGCTTTCATTTGTCGAGGTGATTGATCATCCTCAACAACAATTGGCAAAGTGTTGTTCTCACAAGAGTCTCTATTCTAAGAGCCAAGACTCTTTACCAAATCAATCATCTCATCCTTTTCTTCAATCACCTTATTCCCTAAGTTCTGCAATTACCCACCAAGGGGTCATCAATAATATTCTCCTTTATAGTGTTAGTCACCTCATTATCAACCATATCAATAACTGAAACAACTTGCAAGTTATTTGGATACTTCATAGACTTGCATACATTGAAGGACGCTTCTTCATCATTGACTCAAAACTTTATTTCACCATATTAAAAATCAACCAAGGCTTGTTTGGTAGAAAAGAATGTCCTACAAAGAATGATGGATACCCCATGGTCCATCTCACAATCTAAGATAACAAAATTGATCGGGAAGATGAATTGGTCCACTTTCACAAGAATATCATATAGTACTCCCACAAGCTTCTAGATATAACGATTGGACATTAAAAGCCTCATTATGGTTGGTGTGGGAAACACCTATACCTAACTTTAGAAACATGGTAAATGTGATCAAATAAATGTTTTCCCTTAGATCACACAATGTTTTTCCAAACATGTGCACCCTAATAGTTCAAGGGATAGTGAATCCACCTGGGTCTTCCTTCTTTACTTCCATTGCGCTAGATATTATCGCACTACAATTCTTGGTTACCTCTATAATGTTAACATCCAAGATTCATTTCCTTGTAACAAAGCTCTTCATGATTTTAACATATTTGGGCATATCATGTAAAGCTTCTAACAATGGAATATTCACCGTTAGGTTTCTAAATTTTGCAAGAACTTTCTTGAACTTGGGATCGTCTTCCTTCTTCTTTTGCCTTTTTGGGAATGGGAATAGGGAATTTTTATTTATGACAAAGAAGAAACAAGAGTTTCATCAAGTTTTACAGCATTACCATCAACCTCCTTTGTAGATTTATCTTTCCAATGCTTTCTTTAACTACCTTCATCTTTTTAATGGTTTTCTCATTTTTATTTGGAAATGCATCTTTTGGCTTCTCTAGCCACTTTATTTTTTTGTTATATTGTTCATCACTTCCCCCTTTCATTGGGATCTTCATATAAATCAACAATATCTTTACCAAGAGTCCAGCCACTCCTCATGACAATAACCATGACATGAGTATCATTCTGTGTCACTAGGCAATCCACCTTTTGTCTTTGTATTGAGATAAGCTGAGATTTGACCTACTTGAGTATCAAGTTGCTTGATCGGGGTGAATCAGATTTCACCATTTGATTGAGTTGTGAGAAATCACTTGTCATCTCTCTCACCATATTGTCAGTTCTCTCAACACCCATTAAGATACAAACATGGACATTCACTATTGAATATATCTGAGTCAATAGAGCTTGACTCTTTACCCTTGGCCCTATCATGTGAAGGTATGTACCGGTTATAATCCCTATACTTATCTCTCTAATCAAGGTCTTTATCATGATTTATATCACCCCAATCGCTATCACGATCCCTATTTGGTTTGACAAGAACTGAATTTCCTCTTCAAGAACTTGATTTCCTTCTCATTATAAGATTAACACTCTTAGAAGCGATGAAATTAACCACCTTTAAAGGAGATCCTATTACATACTTGGAGAGAAGATGAGGTTGTATCATCATTTTGTCTCTGTTCTTATATCTTTCCTTATCCTTTTCTTTTATTCTTGTATTACAAAAGATGCAGAGGGAGCCCCCACAGCCACCTCAGTGTCTCTTTTGTGCCAACCTCTACTTTTCTTGATCACTTGATCCAATAAAGCCTTCACAATCCCATTAGATTATTTGATAATAGATCCTTTGGCCACATTATCAGCTACTATCTTATTTAATTTATCCAATGCCCAATAGAATATTTGAAGAAGCATTTTGTTAAGGACCTCATGATTTGGGCATTGCATATCTCATTGTTGGATTGTTGCCAAGCAACATATAATTGTTCACTATTAAGCTGTAAAAAATTTATAATTTTGTCCCTTAGTTGCATTATCCAAGAAGGATGAAAGTATCTATCCAAGAGTTCTTCCGTGAGCACAGCCCATAAAGTGATAGATCCTATGCACAAGGACTACAACCACAAGATCATTTCTCACATTAATGAGAATGGAAAAAGATGCAAACGGATTAATTCTTGAGTTATATGGGCTATGTCAAATGGAGAACACACATTGATGAAATTCTTCAAGTGTAGATTGGCATTCTCATGTGCTTTACCTCCAAACAACCCTTTCATTTGAAACCAAAGAAAAATCTTACTTGTAATGTGAAACACTCTATTTTCTTCCACTAGCAGAATACGAATAACATTAGCTCAACCTACATCTCTTAGGTGATCATCATCCTCGAGATTCCCACCAAAAGTACTAGTATTACTATTGTGTTAGCTCATAGTATCATGTGTACTATTATCCTCACCTGAGAAAGAACATAAAAACAAACACTTCAGCTAACCCAAAGTGACTAGAAATAGTACAAGAATGTAAACTCTATTTCACTCCCAGGCAACAGCGCAAAAATTTAATAACACTCAAACTATACCTTTGAGTTGTAAGCGATTGTAATCAATATAGTAACACAACGTAGATTGGGGTCGAATGCATAGAGAGTCAAGACAATGATTTTAATACTCGAGAGTTTTAGAAGTCAATTAGAAGTTGACCAAGAATGTGCGGTAAATAAATATTGAAGTAAAAATGAGGGGTTTGTTTGAATTATTTCAAATTTGTGGTTATAAGAATACTATTTATAAACAATTAGAGATTAATCAAGTGTTGTGAACTTGGGGTTATTCCTTTCTGGGTGTGGGTTCATGAATGAGTGTTTGATTACTTGTTCAAATTTAGCTAGAAGTCATGGGTAGACTAGATATAGAAGTTTGGGTTTCAATTTTTAAATAAAACACCAAATATCACAAATGGGTTCTGTCGAACACCACATAAGTGTAATAATTTCACCAATCTATGGGCTTAATTAACATCCTTACATCTAAGAGTTGTTATTAAATAAACTAATTCAACTTATTGTTTACATTGATTTCTCACCCATATCCCCTCTGTCACGGATACTATGGGTTCTAAGGTAATTGGGGTATATGACCCCCAATTCATAATTAAAAAATGGAATGAATGAGAAACCCACCTCAATAAGATAATTTGGAAGTCAAATAAACAAAACACATGCTCTAATCACAACCTATTCAAGCATAACACAAAGATAATGAATTTGCTACTCATAGAGAGGGATAGTAAGGATACCTAAATTTTCATCAAATTGATCCATAGAAAATAAAGAAAATGCAAAATCCATTATTTTATATCAATAAATCATCAATAGAAATCACTAATTCTTCACTGGAGAGTAACTCTAATGTGTTCTTAGGTCAAGAGTAGTACAATAATGCTTAGGGATGGTGGAAATAATTTGAAAACCCTCTTTTGACCCTAATTTCATGCTAACCAAATATCACTAAAATTCCACCACACTCTTTATCTGTTTGAGAAAATCCATAGCAGATGCATAGAAGATGGGTCACAGATAGGGTTGTTTTGGCCATTTTTGGCACCTGCTTGTGTGGGTGGCTGATGAACACACAAACTGTACCTACTCAAAGTAGGTGCCATCATAAGTTGTCAATTTTCATCTTTCAACTCTATTATCTTCTGATTATCTCCATGAATCATATCCAACAAAATACATATATGTACTTATATATTAATTGGTTTTAAGCATCATAAGTGCTATGAAACCATAGAACATCAGGACCATCAAATTATACGTTTGCATATCCTCAAGTGACACAGCACAACTAAAAAACATAGTGATTCTTAACCAGGAGAATCCGAAGACATCTATGGCAGTCAATCATAAACTTTAAGCTTAAGAACATTACCCCTTTCTAATTGTAATTCTTCAATACCAATTGTGTGTATCAATGAATCACACAATATGACTCAAAGGAATCAATATATGGAATTACATTAGCAACAAACAATCATTCCTATATATAAGTTACACTACCTGAACCACTAAGCAACTGGAAACACAACCCATCTACCCTCATAATAAAGAAATCCCTCTCACTTAATTGAATCATGCATGTTAATACAGGGATGTCCATGAGACACTAACACTCACAAAGAATTTCCAACAATGTGCATAGAATACCATAGGCTTTCCTTTATTTACCTTGGTTTTCAGATTGTTGGGTTAGGATTACTATAAGACTTTACTCGGCATGTGATGTAGGGATAGGGGCTGGTATGGTACATATGGGAATTTAGTGACTAGGCCTCCTTAGAACTACACTTACGTTAGGGTCCTTCTTATCGACCACTTTCTTTTATTCCTCCCTTATTTCTCACTTTTTATTCTTTCATTGTACATTCAAGTTGCGTGTAGTTTCTCATATTCTTTCTTTTTCTTTTTAAAATTTTATATTCTTTCTTTTTCTAAAAAACGCAGCCCTACTTTCTTTTTCACTTATTTACCGTTCTTCATACCCACCACATTAGGCCCCCACTATGATATCATCCCTTAACTTAGGCGATATGCATGGCTTGAGGAGCAGAATATTGAAGGAGGACTAGGACCAAAACAAGTTCTTAGTAACAAATATAAAGAGGTGAAAGGTGAAATAAATAAATAGTCTATATAGGCTCAAAATAGGGATCAAGGGATATTTATTCAAATTTGGGAGGTCGATTAGGCTAAAAGTAGACTTATCCGGTTAGTATTGCCTAGGTTGCAGGATAGTTGATTAGGCTAAAAGTAGACTTATTTCAAGAACGTCATATGATCCTTTCCTAACCAACTATCCTACAACCTAGGCAATGCTAACCGGACAAGTTTTGGATTCAACACACAAAGGGTACAAAGTAGAATCTTACACACACATGGAACGGGGTTGTATCACAAGTTATTACCTATCCAGTACATGTAATTATTAGCTATGATTATCATGTTCCTAATTCTAATGTCATAACGATATTCACAATGGTCATATATATATATATACTGGTAAAATCAAAATGGTCATTTTTTCTCAAAAATAAAACAAAGTACATCAACTGCCTTAGATAATTATTCTTCTCCTAGTTAAATAATATCATGAAATAATATGAAACTAAGCATAGTGCATCCTAAACATGCGGGCTCTAATAAGAACAAACACTAGGGTAAAGAGACACGACAACAAAAACCCCAAGAGGACATCTAGACCCACAAGTTGCACCCACCCTCAACGTATAATCATGAATTATCCCTAATGTAGTAGGAAACTATAAAATAAGAGAGTTAAGAGTATACTTACGGTACCATAGGTGAAGATATTTGATGTCAATCATACTAAAACAAACACCAACAAAAACATGACATGATACCTTGGGTTTCCTCCGAAGTAGTGTTTGTTTTAATGTCGTGGAATGATGTGGCTACATTGGTTACTAGAATTCACTAACATGCCCATTCTTTACCTTCCATGTAGTTCCCAATTTAACGTGTGGCACGATGAGGGTAACCTAAAAACTCAGACATTATTTAAGTAGCCAAAGGGATGGCCTTCAATTTTCCTTCCAATTTGAACTTATGAATTGCACCCCTAATTTTTTCTCCAATTTTCTACTATTCTTAAGGGGTGGTGGTATAAAAAAAAAGTAACCAATCAATAGAAGTGGCATTTTGTAACTCTTTTCCTTTAAGTGAGAAATGTGGTTCCTTGATTTTGTCAAAACTAATTACAAAACAGACATATTCTTCCTCCTTCTCATACTCTCCCATCGGCTCATATGGCTTGATTAATATCTTACTATCAAGACATAATATGGAAAAATGCTTAGATTGAGGTCCAATATACTCATACTTAGATTGAGGTCCAATATGTTCCTACTCATGAACTGTATTTTTGCTTACATCCTCACATAACTCTAGTGTGCACTTATGAATAGTAACAACATCCTTAAAAGTATGATTAATTATTGGAACCTCCAATTTTAGCTCCTCAATTTAGCTTATAAAAATATTTTCATCCTCACATAACTCATAACTAAATTGTTAGGAGTTACATGCATCAACATTTGTATCTAAGTCTCTATTTGCGTTGTAAACCTCTAAGCCAAACCTTTCAACCTTTTGACTGAACTCCTCTTTTTCTTTTGACAGGAGTGTTAATGTATCTAGCATGCTCTCATTGTGATCCATATATATCTATCATACTCCTATAATAATGCACTATATCAGAAGGGTAAGGATCAATATATAAGAAGTCATCATCACTCCACCCATCCTATTGTAAATATATTTTATCTAGAAGAGTAGAAAAATATAAGAAAATAAAACTAAAAAACTTCAACATATTCAATCAATAAATCTACAACTGTATCCCCCAACAACAACACCAAAAGTTAATGAATTCCTAAACTACACTTCCTTAAGAAGATAAATTAGTTAGTGTCAAAATATTGTAACCAAACTATGTTAGGGTCGAATACACTATGTGGAACTATTTCTCAAATTTGTTGAAATCACTGGGCAGTGCAGAAAGTAAATAGGGGGATTTTTATTTGAATAGTAGGAAGTACCAAAATTGGAATGCTTTGGGTTGTAACAAATCTAATATGAACACTAGGACTGTGTTCCCCCTGGCTTACTAACTCTATAGGTTTATCATGCTCTGTTGAACCAACCCAATATCTAGCATGTAGAATATGATAAGTTATGTATCACTAACTGACACAACCCACCCTAGGGTCCTGTCATAATGGGCGTCCCAAGTTCGATAAAGATCGGAGACCACCCTCGTTACCCAACCCAACCTCCAACTACCTGCCCTGAGTTGGTTGAATTCCGAGCATGCGACAAGATCATGTAACTGTTCACATAAAGACTCTGGGATAAGATCACAATCATGACCAACCCAACTGAGTCCAACCATCCTATACCAATAATCCAATAATATCGAACCATACCAACACAAGGGCCATGAACCAGGCCATAACCAAAGATGCTCCAAAACATAATATAATTTAACCCAAACAACAATATCGTCCAATGATTTCAGCGCACCGGCTTATTCCAATGCCAAGGATGACACCTATACTGATCTCTCCCATTCCAACCCATATAAGTACCACAAAGCCTATATCCAAAAGAGTAATAAAATCAATTGGGACATGTCATCCACCATAGCGAAAACCAATATCCAGAATAAAACCAAAATGTTTATAAATGTCCATAACATGAAATGAAGCCTTACAAAAAGATGAAAGCTCACCACTTTAGTCTAAATGTTGTCCTCGAGTCAATCACTATGTAGGAGAAGTAGAAGGGTCGGTTCCTACATAGCATGGGTACACAACCACCAGTAGATGGGGTTAGCGAGTGATCGCTAGCATGATCTCAAGGTAATGATAATATAACAACATTTATAAAACAAAATAAATCTATTAATATGCACAAAACCATACATATATAAATAACCATGCCGAGAAAAGGGATCGGGTTTAGCATGCCTTTAAAACATTTACCTGGCCTGTATAGTTTTGTTGTCCTAAACCACCCATGGGCTATATGGTTTAGCTCCCCTGCTGAAAGGTCCCAGTACGAGTAGTCACATAACCAGGGAAGAAAACCTTGGGATGACTAGTACATCTCGAAAATGTAGTGTGAAATCATGCACATGGTCACTAAAACCAACCTCCACCTTCCATGGCTTAGCTAACCTCTCGGCATTATTTCCCAATTAAAACTAATTTCCAAATAACCAAATCATTATCCATTTATTAACCAAGGACAATGATATTGGTATCTTCATACCAACCTTTACTTATAAGTATCATCCATAGCCAACTATTTATAGGTTTAAGGGGACTTTCAAGTTCCCTTCTATTTACCATATTAAACCACTTCGAGGACTTCCATGTTCCCCAAAAGAATAATAATTTATCATTTTACCATTCCAAGCTATTTAAACCATGCACAATTTCTTTACCAAGTTTCAAAACTTGCAGGAGCTCCATTAAATTAGTCAATGCAATTAACATATCTTTATAAGCATTTTCTCAAACACATTAGGGGCATAAAATGACCAAAACCAATTCCAATTAACATTACACTATTCGTATGCAATACAATTATCCAAAACCACTATTAATTTATATAAAAGCATAATTAAAACTATAGAAAACCATAACCAACCAATTAATATCAAAACCTCCAAATGATATTTGAAAACAAAAATCATACAATCAATGAAATTATGAAAACATTCATAAAACCATGTCTTTAGATAAAATTAACAATGAAGGAAGAGAACATTCCTCAAAACAAGATGATGATAGAGAGAAATCACCAAGACAAGCCCCAAATCAATCCTCTAGTTGAAACCCTACCTACCCTTGCCCAAAAGCTCTTGAGAGAATTATGAAGTGTTTAAAAGAGTTTCTAAGTATTAATGAACGAAATAATACAGTAAATAACCTCCCAAGTAGGTTATAAGTCATGGAGGCTTATTGGGATAAGTAGGAAAATTTCCAGGATACCCCCACTTAAGTTGCACAAAATTCCCATCACAGGAATACGACGGACCCATACGAGTCGTAACCTCCAATACGAGTGGTACCCTCTACTCGTACCCTAGACTCGACCTTTGGATCAAATACTATCCAGTATACGACTCATCCAACCAAGTTTTATTGATAGCATACGATCTATACCCTTCATCTGTACCCTTGGAAGAATTAAACACAAAGATGATTTTGACAATGTTCACCATATGAGTCCGGGGTATGACTCGTACTCTAGCTTACGAATCATGGTGAGCCATTCGTACTCTGATCCAACATAAGTAACCAAGTCAAAGATTAAGATAAGGAATCAAATGACCGGTAACCACCAATAAGACTCGTCTTGAAAGTCATATTAATTCCAGTAACCAAAATTTATCCCACCAACAAACACTGGTCAGTATACTACTGGACAATACCATCTGTACCCCAACATACGGCGCGTACCCATGAGTTACATTGGATCTAAAGATCAGAATTCCAAGAAACTTTCTAAGGTCCAGAAACTAAGGCGTTTAGTCTCCCCAACTAGGAACATTAATCCCCGAATGATGGACAAGGTAAGATAAACCACTCGCATGAGTCATTTACATTATGTTTTCAAATATATTCCCAATCCTTAACAAAGTTCAAAAACAAAGAGGAAAAGATATTAATATTTCCTTTAACAAACTCTGAAAATAAAGATGCATTGAAGACACATATCTTCTGCACAAATTCTAGGAGCAAAAAACAAATGCGGATATTTGGACTTTATGTCCTCTTTCGCTTCCCATGTAGCTTTTTTGACCTTATGGTTCCGCCAAAGAACATTAATCAAATCCACATCCTTGGTTTGCAACAAATGAACCTGCCTATCCAAGATCTCAAATGGGATTTCTTCACAAGACAAAGAATCGGTGATACCCAATCTCTCCAAAGGAACAATCGAAGAATGATCACCAATGAACTATCTCAACATGGATACAAGAAAGACTCGATGAACCAAAGCTCAAGCTAGAAGGTAAATCCAACTCATACACAACATAACTAATTCTCTGTAAAATCTCATAAGGACCCACATACCGGGGACTAAGCTTCCCCTTCTTGACAAACTACACTACTCATTTTATGGGAGATACCTTGAGGAAAACCTTATCCCCAACCTCAAACTCCAAGTATCTATGCCTAGAATCCGCATTGGACTTTTGGCGACTTTGGGCAGCTTTATGCCTCTCCCAAATCACCTTCACCTTCTCCAGAGCCTGGTAAACCAAGTCGAAAGCAAATATGTCTGCCTCATTAAGCATAAACCAACCAATAAGGAATCTATACCTGCTACTGTACAATGCCTCAAAAGGGACCATACTAATACTAGAATGATAGTTATTTTTGTAAGAAAAACCTACCAAAGGTAGATGCTCAACCCAATAGCCACCATCATCAATCACACAAGACCGAAGCATATTCTCCAGTTGTTAAATAGTTCTCATCTCTTACCCATCCATCTGCAGATAGAAAGCAGTGCTCAGACTCACCTTGTTCCCTAACCCGCTCTGAAAAAGACCACCAAAAGTGACAAGTAAACTACATGCAAGAATAAAGAATAACTAAAACAGGCACCCATGCAGTTCACAATCTCTCGAAGATAAAACTTCATATAATCTTCCACGGATAAGGTAGTCTGCAATGGCAAAAAGTGCACAGACTTAGACATCTTATCCACGATAACCCATCAAATCATATTGATTTCGAGACTGAGGAAGACCGATAATGAAATCCATGTTGATCACTTCCCACTTCTTTTTGGGAAAGTTAATTTCTTAATACAC
Source organism: Capsicum baccatum var. pendulum (assembly GCA_030864225.1). NCBI lineage: Eukaryota > Viridiplantae > Streptophyta > Magnoliopsida > Solanales > Solanaceae > Capsicum > Capsicum baccatum. Next base: position 170,384,893 of record CM061560.1, read on the forward strand.
CTTTCCTAGCCTCATGTGCTCAACCTTAACCTGTTGACACACCATGCACTTGGCCACAAAATAAGCCACATCCCTCTTTATTCCATTCCATCAATAGATCTCTTTGAGATCATGGTACATCTTAGTTGAGCTAGCATGAACCACATAGCACAACTCATGCGCCTCAATCTAAATTCTTTCTCATCGACATAAGGAACACACAACCTATCTTGGTACCATAAAGTACCATCACCACTGATCTCAAACACCACCATATTTTGCCCACCAAACTCACTCTTGATTTTTATCAAGATAGTTTTTATAACTTTCTTCTCCTTAATCTCCACATCAAGAGACGATCGAACCACTTCATACACCACCACACCACCATCCTTGGAATCCAAGAGGCAAACTCTAAGATTGGCTAAGAGGTGAATATCCCTAACCAATTCCTACTTTCCTTCCTTCACATAAGCCAAACTTCCTTGGATAACCTGCTAAGAGCATCAACAACTATATTATCCTTACCTAGGTGATTGTGAAGACTCATATCATAATCTTTTAGAAACTCAAGTTATCTCCTCTGCCTGAGATTAAGATCTTTTTGGGTGAACACATATGGTAGACTCTTACGATAAGAAAAGATATCCACATGAACACTATACAAACAATGCCGCCATATTTTCAAAGCAAACACAACCACCAACAACTCTAAATCATAAGTAGGATAACTCCTCTCATGCACCTTCAACTGCCTTGAATCATAGTCAATCACCTTCCTATGCTGCATCAACACACAACCAAGCCCTATACAAGATACATCACAATAAACCACGAACCCATCATTTCCTTATGGCTAAGTCAGAATTGGAGCTGAAGTTAACTCACCCTTTAACTTCTTAAAACTCCCTTCACAAGTATCTGACCAAGAAAATTTAACTTTCTTCTGAGTTAACTGAATCAAATGAGCAACTATCGATGAAAATCTTTCCACAAACTGCCTATAATATCCAGCTAAACCCAAGAAGCTCCAAATGTCAGATGGAGTCATGGGTTTAGGCTACCTCTTCACCACAACAACCTTTTTGTAGATCCATCATGATCCCCTCACTAGAAATAATATAACCCAAGAAAGTGACAGCGTTCAACTAAAACTCACACTTGGAGAACTTGGCATACAACTGTTGTTCCTTCAAGGTTTGCAACACCACATACAGGTGATTAACTTGATCCACCTTACTCTTTGAAAAGGCTAGAATATCATTAATAAACACAATAATGAAGAAATCTAAATATTGATAAAAAAAACCCTGTTCGTTAGATCCATAAATGTCGTCGGTGCATTAGTCCACCCAAATGACATTACCAAAAACTCAAAGTGCCCATACCAAGTATGAAAAGCCATCTTACGCATTCTCAACTCACTAATCTTTAGTTGATGGAACCTAAATCGAAGATCTATCTTAGAAAAGAACTTGGCACCTTGCAACTGGTCAAATGGAACATTTATCCAAGAAATAGGATACTTATTCTTTACCATCACCTTGTTCAACTACCTATAGTGAATGCTCATTCAAATGAAACCATCCTTCTTGCACACAAACAACAATGGTGCACCCCAAGAAGATACACTAAGACTAATAAACCCTATATCTAGGAGATCATTAAGTTGCTTCTTGAGTTCCCTTAACTTAGCCAGAGCCATTCTATAAGGGAGAATGGAAAATGGATGAGTGTCCAAAATTAAGTCAATACCAAACTCTATTTCCTTATTCGGAGGAACACCAGTAAGATTATCCAAAATGACCTCTGAAAAACTCATTTACCACTAAAACTGACAGGAAAAAAAGACCTTTCAAGTTAGAAGCTTTAACCAAACCAAGTGATAAGGATAGCCTTTAGAGATCAACCTCTAAGCTCTAAGATAAGAAATAAACCTCCCCTTAGGAGCCAAAGAAATGCCCTTCCACCCTATAACCGGTTTACCAGAAAACCTAAAGATAACCCTATGGGTCCATAATCCAAGGATGCATAACAAGAGTGCAACCAACCCATACCTAGAATAACATCAAAATCCACCATATCTAATTGAAACAGATCCACCAAGGTTTGCTTTCTACCGATAAATACCACACACCTCTATAGATTCACTTAGCAATAACGGAGTTACCTACGAGGTAGAAATAGAAAAGATCTAAAATAACTTTTGGATCAAAACTAAAAGTTACAACCACACATAGTGTCACATAGGAGAGAGTAGACCCCAGATCAAGTAAACAATAAATGTCATGAGCGAAAAAGTTGTAACATACCAGTAATGACATCAGGCAATGCCTTAGATTTCTAATGGGATGCCAAAGAATACAACCTATTTTGATCAATGATAGAACTAGGAGTAGTAACACAAGAAGATGCAACACTACCAGGTGTAGGAGCTGAAGATAAAGCCACAAGAATCTTATTCGTCCCCGTAGCAACCTTATTAACTGGACAATCCTTGAGTCAATGTCCGATCTGGATATACTTGAAGAATTTTTTCTTTCATTCATCGTAATAAACCCAATAAGGATGACCATAGACACGAGAAGGAGGGCATAGAGAAACTGACTGAACTTCACTTGCTTGAGATTGGCACCCTATGCCCAAAAATTTTCACCACTATGATGACATTTATTGCCAGATTGGTAAGGAGAACTAGCAGAAGAGTATAAACAAGAAATCCCCTACTTCTTTTTATGTTATTTTCTGCCATCTCGACCTCCCTAAAACTGAGCACCTCCCTTTTAAGAAAATTTGCTCCTCTTATCTGGCCTATCCTCAAACTCTACCTAGCTTCTCTTTTTATCCTCTACTTATTGCATATGAATAGTTAACCTAGAGATGTCCATATCTTTAATCAACAAAGAAGTCTTACTCTCCAAAATCATATCCCAATTTATCCCCGAAATGAACTTCCTCATTTTATCCTATATGTCAGCCGCCAAATCAGGAGCATACCTTGACATTTGGTGAAACTTTAAGGTATATTCCTTGACAGACATCCTCCTTTACTTGAGGTTCAAAAACTCCTCCATCATTGCTTCTCTAAACTGTTGGGGAAAGAAACAATCCAGAAAAGCACTAAAGAAGGCATCCTATAAGGATGATTCCTCGACATCTCCTCTATCCCTATCCCACTCTTTATACCATTGATATGAAACCTCCTTGAGCTTATAAGCTAAAATGTTTACCCCCTCCATATTGGTAGTCTACATCACCCTAAATATATTTACCATATTATCCAAAAAGCCCCGTGGATCCACCTCCACCTTTACTCTAAAAGAGTTGGAGGAACCATCTTCATAAATTGGCCAACCCTTGTGTTCTTAGCAGATAAAGCAACAGATAGTCCCACTCAGCCTGAGCAGCAGCTAATTTGGCAATTTCATGAATAGAGTGATGGAATTCTGCATTAGTTACCTTACCTTGAGAAAGACTAGTAGGAATCGGTGAAACACCAAAACTATCAGAGATAGGACCGTGAGATCAAAGATGAACCCCAGAAGTAGGATGCACCCCTTCGACATTACCTTCAAATAGAATAGAAGAATTTCCTTGTGTTCTAAATCTATGAGGCATGATCTGAAAAATAAACAAACAAAGATTAGAGAATATTCAATGAGAGAGACTCCAAGCTTGAAAGTAGAATACCAAGAAAGTTAAACATTGCTAAATGTCTTTTAGCCTCTCCCTTATGAGTGTGGAATGCTACACACCTCTAAAAAGACTCTACTCGATACGGATTTGTACATTTCCAATTGAATATGAACCTAGGTTCTGATACCAACTTGACACGACCCGCCTTAGCGCCTTGTTGTAATGGGCATCCCAGGTTTAATGAGGAATAGAGACCAGCCCCGTTACCCAACCCAACCTACAATCGCCTTTCCTGAGTTGGCTATTCGAGCTCTAGTTCAAATTAACTAAATATTAATCATAGAGAAATGGGGATAAATTCTGAGCATGTTATAAGATTGTGTAATAGTTCACATAAATACTCTTGGATAAGATCAAAATCAAGAATAACCCAAGTAAGTCTAATGATCCCACACTAATAATCCAACCATACCAAACCATACCAAAACAAGGTCCATGAACCAGGCCATAACCAAAGATGTTACAAAACATAATATAATTAACCCCAAAATTATATAGGATGGAACAACCAATTATATCATCCAATGATATCAGGCCACCAGCTTATTCCAATACCAAGGATGAAACCTATACCGATCCCTCCCATTCCAACCCATAGAAGTACCACAAAGCCTCTTGACAAAAGAGAAATGAAATCTGGTAGGGACATGCTCCCAACCAGAGCCAAAATCAATATCTAAAAAAACACCAAAATGTCTAAAAACGTCCATAACAAGAAGTTGAGCTTTCCAAAAAAATGGAAGCTTACCACTTCAGTCCAAATGTTGTCCCCGAGTCAATTACTATATAGGAGGAGTAGAATGTTAGGTTTCTACATAGCGTGGGTATACAGTCGCCAATAGATGGGGTTAGCGAGTAAATGCTAGCATGATCTCAGGGTGAGGATAAAATAATGCCACTTTTAAAACCAAGTAAAACCATACATATTCACACAACCACAAATTTATATATATATATATATATAAACATAAAATGGAAAAGGGACCGGGTTTAGTATGCCTTTAAAACCTTTACTTGGGTTGTCTAGCTTTGCCTTCCTAAACCACTCATGGGCTATATGGGTTAATCTCTCCCTATTGAGAGGGCCTCAGTGGTCCCCTTGGGACCTCTACATTCAATGGCTTATCTACATCTCTCGCCATTATTGCCTAATTAAAGCCAATTTCCAAATAACTAAACCATTATCCATTTATTAACCTAGCCCATTGATATTGGTATCATCATACCAAACCTTACTTGCAAGTGTCGTCCATACCAAACCATTTATAGGTTTAAGGGGACTTTCAAGTGCCCTTCTATTTACTATATTAAACCACTTGGAGGACTTTCATGTTCCCCACAAGCATAACCATTTATCCTTTCACCATTCCAAGTAAGTTAAACCATGCACAATTTCTTTACCAAGTTTTAAAACATGTAGGAGTTCCATTAAAGTAGTCAATGCAATAAACATATCTTTATAAGCATTTTCTCAAATACATTGGGGGCAGAATATGACCAAAACCAATTTTAATTGCCATTAAACCATTCCCGTTCAATCCAATTATCCAAAAGCACCATTAATGCATATAAAAGCATAATTAAAACCATGGAAAACCATAACCAACCATTTAATATCAGAACCCCCAAATCATATTTGAAAATCATAATCATAAAATCAATAAAATTTTGAAAACATTCATAAAACCATGCCTTTACATAAAATTAACAAGGAGGGAAGAGACTACACCTTAAACCAAGATGATGATGAAAAAAATCACCAAGACAAGCCGTAAATCAATCCTCTATTTGAAACCCTAGCTTCCCTTACCCAAAAGCTCTTGAGAAAATTATGGAGTGTTTATAAGAGTTTCTAAGTGTTAACGAATGGAATAATAGGGTAAATAACCTCCCTAGTAGGTTAGATGTCATGGGGATTTATTAGGACTAGTAGGGAAATGTCCCGAATACCCTTACTTAAGTTGCACAAAATACCATCTCAGGGATACGACTAGCCTACACAAGTTGGAACCTCCAATACAAGTGGTACCCTTCACTCATACCCTAGCCTACACCTTTTGGTCAAATACTATCCGTACCTCTGGAATATTTATACCCAAAGAAGATTTAGACACTATCCACCATACGAGTCCTGGGTAGGACTCATACCCTGGCTTACGGCTCATGGTGAGACACTCATACTTAGATCTAACCTAAATAACTAAGTCTAATATTAAGTTAAGGAATCAAATGACCCATAACCACCAATATGACTTGTAACCCTAAGTCATATCCATTCCAGTAACCAAAATCCATTCCACCAACCAACACTGGTCAATATACGACTTGATCATACCATTCGTACTCTAATATATGACTCATACCCATGAGTAGTATTGGGTCCAGAGATCAGAATTCCGGGAAATTTTCTAAAGTCCAAAAACCAAGGCATTTTACTAACCGTCTTATGAATGCCTTAGTAAATTTCCCTCTTCACCTTTTGAGTCAATGAGTGTCACCTTACTAACCCTTATCTACATCCTATATTAACTATTACCTTTTGAGTCTCTAGTTAATTAGATAAAGATAATTATGTTAAGTAGATTGTGATGATTAGCTTATATCAACAATTAACTCCATATTATTATTGTAATCTTATAATCCTAATCATTACCACTCCTATGATGTTAGTAGTAAATATAGGTGGGATCTTAACATTTGTAGCCGCTAAAAAATCTACTAAACTAAATATAATCACAATACATGCAAGAATATTAGTTGGGAACAATGTTTCTCTTCTCCTACTTTGTTATCCAGTCAGGGTTCCCACAACCCTAGCTAATGGATTTAGTCGCTCATCATTGTGAAATAATCAATCAAATTCATAATTGAAAGCATTAAATAAATCTCACAATGATTTACGATAAAAACCCAAAGTCTCAAATTAAATTTCTAACGAAAATCTAAGAACACAATCCCACTATAAAAATTGAATCTCAAAATTAAAATATGTGTTTGTGGATGATAATAGTTTGTAAAACTGCCCACCAAGGGACTAACTAGCATAAAATAACTAAAAAAATTTAAAAGGTTATTTATAGATTATGTGGAATCCCTATAAATTCAATCCAAAATTATCTAGGAAAGTTGAATCAACGGCCACCTATGAGCCCACTTGTGGGTTGTAGGTGGCACCTATGACCCTCAGGTGGGGGTCATAGGTAGCAGACAAATATTCATGCTTTCTAAGTCTTCGTCTGGAAAATACACCCAGTTGGTGGTACCTAATCTTAGTAAGTGCTACCTACACCTAGTAGGTGCTAAGCCATAGGTAGAAGGTCCAAAATTTTAGCCTTTAATTCTCTGCACTTCACCCATTTGACACTTATAGTATATCACTTACTCAAGGTAGGTGACACCTACTCTAAGTAGGTTACATCATAAGTCATCAATTTTCATCTTTGAACTCTGTTTTCTTCTGATTAACTCCATGAACCTAGTTACCAGCAAAATTAATTCAAAAACATATCATATCAAATAAAACACACCTAAGTACTTGCATATTTCTTGGTTTTAAGCATCGTAAGTTCTATGAAACCATAGGACATCAGTGCCTTCTCGACACGTCCATATGCTCTTTAGGGATCATTTTCTGTCTTATTTTACCTCCCATTGACTTAAATGGCTTGCTCATATTCATTTTCAATGTTTACCTACACAAATAAGAATTATGCAAGAGATTAACACCAAATTAATGAAAAAGCATGACAATATAAGCTTAAGTATGGTAACAAGTCATCAAATTAATGACTTATCAGCTAGTAGTTGCTTATCAAGTAATTTCCTAGCCTTTTATGTTTATTGAGGAGTAGAATATGTTGGGTATATTCTTGTGATTGACTCCACATAGGCTTTTTGGTACATTAAGTGGGGATGTTTATGAGTTCTTAGTTGCTTGCAAGTATAGGCTCCATAGTTTTGGTGTAGTGGAGACTGGTGTTCTAGATTACACTAATTTTATGTTGGATATAGTAGATTGACATTGCTATAGATATTATCTTAATTGTAGGCCAGCTAGATCTCCCTCTTTGACATGGGCTCAGTTCTTTGAAGTCTTCCTCGAGAAATATGTATCTCGCAGCCTTAAAGATCATCTATAGAACTAGTTCTCGAGATTGGAGTAGGGATTTATGATTAATAAGTTGGATAAAAATGCTACATCTATCTTACCAACTAAGTACGAGTGAGTTTGATTCTTTGTTAGAGGATTTGCACTTCTTCTCTACATGGCTACGTAGAGTTTGGTTGTTGCTAGTAGATCTTTTGTTGAGGTTTCTAATCATGCTCAGATAGTGAAGGAGATGTATTATGAGGCCTCATTGGTATCAATAAAAGGAAGCAATATTAGAAGAGTTTTAGTGAGAGTGGGTGATATTTATATTTTAGAGGCAATGGGTCTCAGGGTAGGTACCCTCCAGCTAGTCTTATCAATATCAAGGTAAGCCTAGTAGGCTCATTTATACTGGTTTTTAGATTATCGATGGATACTATTCTAGCATAGTGATCATCCTAGATAGAGAAGTGGTCAACCCCCGAGAGGTTTATCTTCTATGTATTCTAGATAAAGTAGTTATTCTAGGTTAGATGGATCTTCTATGTTTAGTATAGTGCCTAGGGAGTGTTATGATTGTGGGGCCATCAGCAATTTCTCTAAAGAGTGTCCTAGGTGTGGGTATTTATTCTAGTAGCACAGAGTATTGCATCAATTAAGGTAGTACTGCCTCCAGCTAGAGGTAGTATGCAGGGTTGTTAGGGTAGTCCCTAGGGTGCTCGTAAAGCTCCTCGGGTAGGTTGGACTACAGATTGGCTAGGCACCCAACCATGTTGCAAAAAAGGTCAATTGTATGTCACACCTAGTAGACCTACAGTAGAGTCTCCAAATGCTGAAATTACAAGTATGATTTCAGTGTGCGAACCACTGACTTTTTCTTTATCTAATTCTGGATCCCCTTATTCTTATGTATTTGCTAATTATGTATCATGATCCAATTTCTCAAGTCATGATATCGCCTACTATAACCCACCATTAGGCAAACCAATACGTAGTCAAGAACTATTAGTAATGGACTACCAAGAGAAATTGAGGGAATATGTATAATAAATGAAATAAAAGACAAAAATACATAAGATAGTTAAAAAACCTAGTGGAATCAGTACAAGAGCTTCTAATGTAATAAGACTGATAAAAATGAAGTACAAAATGAATATACTATTACAACTCATCTCTGAATACAACATATATACTAGTCTAATAATAAGAGGGGGCATAGCAATACTCAAAATGTTAGAATCTCACCCTGTGCCACCAACTGTAGCTGATATGCACGATGCACACAACAATAATAAGAACCCGTACTATTATTTGTAGGCTGCAAAAGTATAGTTTGATTACCATAGCATGGTACTCAATAGGTATCTACCGACTCAAAGATAATGTAGTTATAGTTAGTATGCAAGCAAGAATATATACTACACCCAAATATCCAAGAACTAACAGAGTAAAACTAAGGAGGTAAAAGGGACTAATTATCCTATTCTAGACATAGTTGGGAACCACAACACTATATCGTATATCAATGGCCAATATACAAATAAAGAAAGAAAGAAGGATATGTAACAGAATACAAGGCGAAAAATGGATATACAACATAATTGAATAAAAGAAAGAAAGGGATATACTGCAATACCATATCTACACATAGATAGATATATATTTATATAAACAAGGTTAACTTAAAGGTACAACCTAAGTTATTATTAGAATCTCTAAGCCTCCCAGTCGTAGTAGGAACTAGTGCTAAAATAATTATGGTATCTAATCCACATGTCGACACATAAGATAATACCATAATAAAGCCACCGTAAAGAAAGAAATCAAAATATCAGGGTAAAAAGCCCTAATTCCTAACCAAGGAATAATCATGTGTGATATCATAACCATAAGGTAAGAGAATCAGAATCATACTCAAATATCAATACCCGTCCAATAATCAACCTGCCATGAACCAATCATGATAACCTCTATAATGCAATTCGCTAGTCCGGACAAACAATACCTAATCAAACCTTTCATAAACCCATACTATCATAGGCCCGATGTAAGACCTCATAAGGTCCTATCTTATTTCAGCTCAGTCTTGCACGATAAAAGCGTCCAAGAATTAGAAAATTTCACTAAGTGTTAAGAGTTATTCAGTTTCAAAGCCTCTTAAACTTTGATGATTTTAATTCGGACCTTCTCAGCCTTAGAACGTTGACTTTTTAGTTTATTCATGATTGGGGTGGTTGATAGCATGTCTCAGGTAAGTTTTTGATTTTTTTTAGATGAGTTTTGAGTTTTGTTTGGATGTTCAAAAAGCGATTCAGTGCAATATGGCCCTAGTGAACTGGTTATCGCATTGGTGGGGTGCAACAAAGTGCGTCACCTAACCCATTAACTGAGAAACGCATCGTATCACTTACTGTATCAGTATCCACCTTCAATTTAATTAATTCCATGTATGTGGGGGTATCTGAGTCATTTTTCCCTTACTTTTCCTTACCCATATCATGAGATTAAGGTCCCAAAAGGGCAAAATCACTCATCTTTTCATAAACTCTCTCATGAACTAAACCCTAGCTTTTTCAAATCCAAGTCCAAGCTTTAAGAGATCACCAAGAACTCATGAAAATTCATCAGCTAAGGTATGTTAGATGTTCATTCATTGGTCTTTTTCACCCATCGATTCCAAGAATCCATTTTAAAGTTTAAAATCCAGACCTTTACATATTTTCATGAATTTTATCCATGATCTTCAATTTTTATATCATGTTTATGTGTTTTCTTATTGGAATTAGCCTTTGATCCATATCAAGGATGATATTTTCATGTTAAATCCTTAACCCATGATTTTTGTATTGAAATTATATTTTTATGCCATGATTTACCTATTCCCATGTTTTAACTTTATGACCTCTATGTGTTTGATGAAATGCCTAGGAGATGTATTTGGAACAATGACTACCTATCATGCTTTTGAAGCTTTAGTATGTTTCTACTTGTAATGTTATTGAGTACTAGGGGTTATGAATACGCAAAAACTTAAATATTTACTTAGTTTTAGTATTTTTTGAATTGTTTTGGATATATTAGAGTATTAGTATTTTAGTTAGTATATCATGTCAGTAAGCTTAGTTCAATCCAATAATCAGAGTCAGTCCAGTTGGGAGTAGGATTTAGCACCGAGCGAACCCATGGATGGGGGATCACCTTCCAATTGAAGGTGTAACCTTTAGTAGCAGTCCCTATATTCTAGAACTATATAGCCAGCATAGTTTGAGATGTTAACTTGCCAGTTGAGGGTTGACATACATCTTACTAAAGCACCTGCCAGTAGACGGTGACTCTTTATTCCTTCTGTACTTCACTTTAGTGGATCTACATAGCCAGTGTTAGTACCCGTGGGACTCTACTGACACCATTTCAACTATGGTCACAGGTTAGACCTCAATTAGCTCATATTAGGGCTTGTCAGTTTGATAATAGCTCCCACAGTTTTAGTCCAGTCTTAGTTCAAAAGTCAGTTCAGGTTTGCTTGATCATAGCATACAATTTATTAGTTAAATCAGTACTCAAATTTCAGTATTTTAGTTTAGAGACTATTCTAGTATCATGTTATATGATTGTTCATGAATCCTTAGATTTTACAGCTTTCATGCATACCATGTATCAGTTATCTCATGCTATTCATTCGGTCAGTTATTATTCATGTGCATAAGTCCATGCATATCAGCTTAACACCATCTAGTATACCAATACATTCAAATTACTAATCACATACTCGTTTCTTGCGTTATGATGTATCATATCATAGTTTTGGATGCTTAGATTCCTAACCACACCAAGACCTCCCAACACATTAGCAGCAATAGCAGTAGTAAGTCCTCATATTCCAAGGACCGATTATGTTATTCTAGTTCAGTAGTCAGTTGGAGTTAGTTTGGGCCTATCCCATCAACTCTCATTCAATCAGTATTAGAGGATCTTAGATATTTTAAACAATCAATTAGTTGTCAATTTTATCCGTCAGTTTTCAGTAGTTTTGCTTATATTTCAGACTTGTGGATTTCAGTTGTATCATTTTACTATTGAAACCTTATGGAATACATAGTTGTTTTCGCACATGTTTTTTATCAGTATATTATTCAGTGCTCATAGTAGGTACCAGCTCATGGGTTAGCTTGCGGTCTCTCGGGACTGTAAGCACCATGTGGCATCTAGGGTGTACTCCGGGGGCATTACAAACTTTTGCCTATTCAAGAAGATCCCCTGAATAAGCATGTCACTCATGCCTAATTTAGAGCTACATTCACTACTTTAGCTCACTTAGTAGTAGCTCAAAATAATCAACAAGTTGCCATCCCAGCCGTTCCGGTGGCTAATACTATCACAACTAGGATTTGGGACTTCACCTTAATGAACCCTCCTCTAGTTTTGGGGTCCAAGTCTAATGAGGATCCACAAGAGTTCCTTGACATGGTTCAAAAGGTAACTGACATAATGGGTGTGACTTATAGTGAGAGTGTAGAGTTGGGTGCTTACTAGTTGCAAGATGTTGCTCACACCTGGTATAAGTAGTAGAAAGGAGATAGAGGTGCAAATATAGGGCCTATTGAATGGAATAAATTTGCTATAAATTTCTTGGATAGGGTCTTTAAATTAGAGTTAAAGGAAGCTAAGGTGTAAGAGTTTATCAATTTTAAGAAGGGGAACATGAGTGTAAAAGAGTATTCTCTTAAGTTCACTGATCTAGCCAGGTTTGCTCCCTAATGTTGTGTCTAATGACAGCTCTAGGATGAGTAAGTTTGTTTTTGGGGTAGCTTATAGCATGGTCAAAGAGTGTGGGACCGCAATGTTTATTATGGATATGGACTTATCTAGGTTAGTGGTCCATGCTCAACAAATCGAAAAGCAAAAATTTAATGAAAGAAAGAGCGAGAATAAGAGAGATAGAATAGGTAGCTTTAATATTTCTCAGTCGAGATCAGAGGGTGGTAATCATCCTTAATCCTATCAAAAATCTTCAACTCAAGCTCCGTCTTCGGCTAGTGCACCAAGATCAAAATTTATAAATAATAATTAGGAGGGCAATGTAAATAGTGGTCATACAAATCCTTTTTACTAGAAATATGGTAGAAACCATTAGGGTATGTGTAGATCTTGCAGTGATATATTCTTTGGGTATGGCAAGCCAAGCCATAAAATTAGGGATTGCCCATATAGTGGTTAGCAAGGTCATTCCAGTGTCCCTCAGTTCTCTCTAGTGGCCTTACTTAGCAGGTTGCCGATTCCAGCGTAACCAGTGGTCAGTGCACAAATAAATTGTATGTACTTAGGCCCTGACAGGATTAGGAAAGTTCTCCTTATGTGATTACTGGTATGTGACAGGTCTTTCATTTACATGTTTATGCATTATTAGATCCCAAAGTTTTTCTATCTTTTGTAACTTACTACATAACTATTAATTTTGGTGTCAGTCCTGAGACTTTAGTGGAACCCTTCTTAGTGTCCATCATAGTTGGTGTCTCTTTTGTAGCCAGACAGGTCTAGCGGAACTATCTGGTCATAATATCCTAGAAAGTTACATCACATTCTCTTTTACAGTTAGAGATGACTAATTTTGATATCATTCTCGGCATGGATTGGCTCAACTCATGATATGCTTTAGTTGATTGTAGAAATAGAGTTCTTCATTTTCAATTTCTGAATAAACCGATCCTTGAATGGAGAGGTAGTACTTAAGCACTTAGGGGTCCACTTGTTTCGTACCTTAGAACTAGACAAATGATATCAAAGGGGTGTGTCTATCATTTTGTTTGAGTTAAAGACTCTACTTTAGAGATCCTAATCTTGAGTCAGTTTCAGTAGTGAGAGAATTTCTAGATATGTTTCCCAAAGATCTTCTTGGAGTTCCTTGTGAAAGAAAAATCGACTTCGGAATAGACATTATTCCAGATACCAAGCCTATCTCTATTTTTTCCTACAAAATAGCTCCTGTGGAGATTAGAGAGTTAAAAGAACAGTTGAAAGATCTCTTAGATAAAGGATTCATTAGGCCCAGTGTTTCCCGATGGGGCGCTCCAGTCCTTTGCATGCGTAAGAAAGATTGTTCTCTTAGAATATACATTGATTATCATCATTCAAACAAAGTAACAATAAAGAATAAGTTTCCACTCCCCAAGCTTGATGACTTGTTCAATCGAATTCAATCTGCTAGTTATTTCCCTAAGATAGACCTCAAATCTGGCTATCATCAGCTTAGAGTCAGAGAATGTGACATTTCAAAAACAGCTTTCAAAACACGGTATGGTCACTTTAAATTTCTAATCATATTCTTTGGTCTAACAAATGCCGCATTAGCTTTCATAGACTTGATGAAAAGAGTGTTCAAGCAGTACTTGGACATGTTCATCATAATCTTCATAGATGATATCCTTGTCTATTCCCATAATGAAAATGATCATACCGACCACCTCTGAATAGTATTGCAGACTCTTAGATCCCATCAGTTGTTCGCCAAATTCAGTAAGTGAGAATTTTGTCTAAGATCAGTAGCTTTTCTTTGCCATACTATTTTCTGTGATGGCATTAGTGTTGACCCTCAAAAGACTAGAGCATTGAGAAACTATCCCAGACCTATTTCTCCATCAGATATCAGGAGTTTCTAGTGTTTGGCTCGCTATTATTCGTTGTTTGTTGAAGGGTTTTCGTCTATTGAAATCCCCATGTACAGATTGACTCAGAAGAAAGTCAGGTTTTAGTGGTTAGATTCTTGTTAAAAGAGTTTTCTGGAGTTGAAAACTCGACTTACCTCAACCCCAGTTTTGGCGTTGCTATAAGGTTCAGATGGGTTTGTTGTTTACTATGATGCTTCCAAAGTTAGCTTGGATTATGTTTTGATGTAGAGAGATAAAGTCATAGCCTCTTCCTCTAGACATCTTATACCCCATGAGAAGAATTATCCTACCCATGATCTTGAATTAAAATTTGTTGTGTTTGCCTTAAAATTTGAATAAATTATCTGTATGGGGTGCATGTTGATGTGTTCATGGACCATAAAATTTTGCAGTATGTGTTTTTGCAGAGAGAGTTAAATCTCTATCAGATATTGTGGTTAGAATTTTTGAAGGATTATGTTATGAGTGTTTTGTATCATCTGGACAAGGACAATGTAGTGGCAGATGCCCTTAGTAGATTTTCTATGGGTAGTATGGCTCATGTTAAGAATGATAAGAAGAAGCTAGTTTAGGAGGTTCATCATTTGTCTAGGTTAAGCATTAGCTTGGTTGACTCATATGATGGTAGTGTTTGGGTTCAGAATAATTTGGAATCTTCTTTGGTTGCCGAAGTGTAAGAAAAGCAAGATAGGGACCCCAGTCTAGTGGAGTTGAAGGAGTCAGTCAGAGATCAAAAAGTAGAGGTTTTCTCCCAAGGGGGAGATGACGTGTTGGGTTTCCAGGGTAGACTATGTGTGTCGTGTGTAAATGGTTTGAGTCAGAAAATTCTCATAGAAGTGCACGAGGTGTGTTACACTATTCACCCAGGAGCCACTAAGATGTACCGTAATTTGTGGGAAATTTATTGGTGGAGTGGTATGAAAATTGCTATTGCAGAGTTTGTAGCCAAGTGAACTAATTGGTAGTAGGTTAGGGTTGAGCACCAAAGATCGAGTGTCACTATGTAGGAATTTAGCACCCCTACTTGGAAGTGGGAATAGGTTAACATGGACTTTGTGATAGGGTTGCCTCGTTCATGTCATGAGCATCATTAAATTTGGGTTATTGAAGACAGAATGACCAAATCGGACCATTTCATGCTAGTCCATACTTCTTATTCAGCCTAGGATTATGCCAAGCTCTATATTAGAGAGTTGGTTAGGTTGCATGGAGTCCCATTGTCCATCATTTCAGATAGAGGTACTTAATTTACCTCTCACTTTTGGAAAGTTTTTCAGAAAGATCTTGGTACTCAAATTTGTCTCAGTATGGCCTTTCACCCTCAGATAGATGACCAAGAAGAGAGGAACATTTAGACCCTATAGAATAAATTAAGAACTTTTGCTATCGACTTTAAGGGCAATTGGGATGATTACTTGCCATTGATTGAGTTTGCCTGCAATAACAGTTATCATTTTAGTATTCTGATGGCTCCATTTGAGGCTATTTATGGGAGAAGATGAAGATCTCCTATTGGTTGGTTCAAGGTAGGTGAGACCACATTGATAGGACCATATTTAGTAATTGATGCATTGGAGAAAGTTCAGGTAATTAGAGAAAGGCTTAAGACAGCCCAAAGTCGTCAGAAATCCTATACAGATATGCGTAGAAGGGATCTCGAGTTCATAGTTGGAAACTTTATTTATTTTAAAATCTCTCCTATGAAGGAAGTGAAGAGGTTTGGAAAGAATGGGAAGCTTAGTCCCCGATATGTTGGCCCTTATAGGATTTTGAGCCGCTTTGGAAAGTAGCTTACGAGCTTGAGTTGCCTTTTGATTTGGCATCAGTGCACCTAGTGTTTCACGTTTCTTTGTTGAAAAGGTGTATTTGAGATCCGGCAATCATTGTTCCTTTAAAAAGCTTAGATGTTCAGGATAGCTTTTTTTACGAAGAAGCCCAAGTCAAAATCTTAGATCGCCAAATTTGCATACTAAGGAACAAAAAAGTTCCCTTGGTCAAAGTTCTTTGGCGGAATCAGTCCGTTGAGGGAGCCACATAGGAAGAAGAAGCTGATATGCGAACCAAGTACCCTAACCTTTTCTCCGCAAACTCAGATTTAGTTCAAGGTAACAGTTTTCCCTTAGATTATCTCTTTTTCATTCTCAGTCCCAGCCATATGATCATATTCATGTCATTGCATGCATTCACAAATCAGTTTAGTCAGTCACCATGTTTAGACTCAGTCATATAATCATGTTTCAGTAATGAATATTCAGCATGTAATCTCAGTACCTCAGTAATTCTTAGCCTACATGGTCTTATTTGAGGACTAATTTTCCCAACGGGGAGATATTGTAAGACCCGGTAAGATTCTAGGTCATTTTTGCTTACTCTTCATCTATACTTATGCAACCCCACATAAGGCTGACAGATATAGGTGCATACTAGTGATAGGCAATACACATACATTAATAAATGTAGGGAGAATCCATAATACCATTACCACTATATCATTATCAACAACTGGACTTGAACAAAAACTTATATCATTAATATCATCAATTACCAGACTTGAATCAAACCTCATATAATCAATATCATCAATTGTAGAACTTGAACCGAAGCTCATATTATCAATATCGTCATCAATCTACTCTGTCCAGTATTATATATATATATATATATATATATATATATATATATATATATATATATATACATATATATATATACATGTAAAATGCATGGCTAGGACCATGGCTAAAAGAATATAAGTTTGTAAGTCCATTGCCAGGGGTAAACTCCATTACTAAGTCATCATAAAAGTGTGGAAAAAGTCAGATTCTCTCCCGACCAAGGTAAATAGTAGTAGCAAAATCATAGATAGGAATCTATTTCAATCAAATCCATTAATGTGTGAAAAGATGCTAACACATTTGAGGCTTTTAAATCTAAATAATTGTGAAGCTTTAAGCAACTTTTGTTGTTTTTGATTGTTTTTTATTGTTTTAATGCAGATACAGTGATCGGGGAGGAAACAAAAGAAAAGAAGAATAAATCAGCTGAAATCTGGTGAGAATAAGCTAAAGTGTAGCTGACGCCATTTCTGAAGCATCATCAGACATGGGACAGGTTGTCAAAGTTGCCTTCAATCTTAGACATAACCTGAGGAGTTAAGATGAAATGTCACGACGTTTCTAAAGCGCCATCAAATCTATGATAAGGTGTCAAAATAGTCGTAAACCTGAAGCAGATCATGCTGATTTCCAGTGAAGATGTGATGACATTTCCCATGCACCGTCACATATTTGACACACCATTAGATTTTCCATCAAAAGAATCAGAAGATAACAATTCACTGAAATCTTTGACGACATTGTGCACACAACGTCAGACATTTGACACTCCGTCAAGATCGCCATCATCTACTCCGAAGAAAAAACTAAAACCTTAATTTTTGTTTCCTTATTTAGAATTAAGTATTTACAGCACTTTTAGGTTTTTGAGCATGAATCATCTATTATTGAGGAGAACAGACGGTATTCTTTCCTCCCTATCTCAAGAACAATATTTGAGTGTTTTGTCGTATGTTTCAAATACAAGTTCACTTTTAATTTCATTCATCATTGTAAGTTAATCCTTTTAGTTATGACTTAAAATTGCATGCTTGTTTTATGCGTCATGAGTAGCTAAATTCTTTTAACCTGAATTATGGAATCTAAGGTTAGGTCGTGATAAGGTGCTAAATAATCAAGGTTTAATAAGTGTTAGGATTTCTTGATAATTCTGAGATTATAATTTATGTCTGTTGGTTGTAAACTATAGGTGTACCTACTTTGGTTTACTTGAGAAAGAAATCATAAAGTGTAGGAAGTGAATTATCAACAGGGACTCGGAAAGGCTTCGTTTAATAATCAGCGTTGTAACAAGGTTGATTAACTTGAGGTAAAAATCTGGGCAGTCAGATGTGATTCCCTAAGTCTGAGAGGATTAGGAAATTAGACGCTTGAATAGGTTGAGAGATATTTGAGCATACCATCGAAAAAGATAGCTTGTCATCCTAACCACCGTGAGAACCTTGAGTTATTTGTAGCATTTGTCATGTACCATAAACCCTAGTGAACATAATTCTAGTTATTCCATAAACTCTTGATTACCAATAATCACTTGTTCAACCATTAAAAAAACCGCATTTTCTATTTTAGTGTTAGTTGTTTGAATTTAACTTGTAGCTTTAGTTTCAAATTTTTTTAATCACCACTCACATTGTTCCCTATGGATTTGACCCCGACTCCAAAGTTTGGTAAATATATTAATGACGATCGCCTTGTACTAAATTGACGTGTAAGTTGAGCATTATCAAAACTGGCGCCGTTGTCGAGGATCAAACAATTTGGCATATTGAGTTGGTTTGGAATTTTAGCCTACTAGCTTGAATTCAAACATGTAAATATTTGTTTTTAGTTTTTTTATTTCCTGTGTTAGGTAGATTTTTATTTTAGTTTACTTATTACTATGGCATCGTGGAATGAAAATGATCTTGGTGGTTGGAAATCTTATTTGATGATCCATGTCCATATTGTGATGGACCTCACTTTTGATAAGATTGTAGATATGCTCTCCGGAGAGAGATGTGTGCACCATCTCCATCCTACCGGGAGCATGATTGTTCTTTATGTGGCGGTCGAGATGGACATTATAGCGATTTCCCAAATATCCGCTCCCCCTATTGTGCTAACCCAAATTATAGTTCTTTTTATGAGTTTGATAGGTCTTATGGTCAAGAACAGGAAGAACGAAACACCGAAAAGAGTGGCATTAAAGCTATGCTTCAACTAATGTTGGAGTGTGTGGACACAACGAATGATATCATACGTGATATACATCAAAACATGAGGGAAAATAACGAGGAAAGAAGAATGATAGAGGATATGGATATAGAGGTCAAGCATTCAAAGAACTTTTCCATATTATGTTTAGATGATATCTTTTCTGTGGAATCATTTAACATAATGGACGAGTGTGAAGATGAGGAGCAAGAATCCGATATTGATGATGTGCTTGATGTTGATCAATCCTCAGTGATTTCCCAACCAACCAAACCATTTATGAATGAAGATGCCAAAGATGAGGAGATGGTACTAGAGTCAAAAGAAGAAATCAAGTATAATTCTTGTGAAGACTCTAGTCCATTTCGGGGTAAATATACTAATAGGGATGCTACTCCAAAATTGAGAGATACTCCTCATTCAAACCACTTTTCAACATTATGTTTGGTGGATTTGATGAAAGTTAAATCACCCAAGCAAATAATGAATTTTGAAAATGATGAGGAAAATTCTTACATTTTGGAGTTTATCTTTCCAAAAGGGTACACTACAAGACCAGTCTTGAAGTTTAAGAAGCTTAAAAATCAATATCCATTTAGTGGCTTTTTAAGATTCTCATCGTTGCCCAATGAGCCAACACGAAAGTTCGATGCAAAATTGGGCAAGCGATTCAAGTCTTCAAAGTGGAGTGATAGAACATTCCTTATCATGCCCTCACATTTGCTCAACGGACCAAAAACATGTAAAGATCAAAAGATGGACCGACAATTTAAATCTCCAAAGTAGAGAGATAAAGGGTGACTGGATATTGTCGTGCCGCAACACTAAATTAGGCGCTTCTTGGGAGACAACCCCAGATATTTTTTTGTTTGTATTCGTATTATATGATTGACATCAGATCTTCACACCCATGGTTCCACAGGTATGTTTCTAACTCTCTTATTTTGGTTTGATAGATTGGGGACATTGTAAGATTTTAAGTTAAAGGTGTTGGGGCTACTTGTGGGTGTTGATGTCCTCCTGGGGTTTTTGTTGTCGTGCTTCTTTTCCTTGGAGTCTTGTCCAAGTAGATCCGGCATGTTTAGGCATATTTTTTTTGTGTTGTGATGTGTTGTGGTTAACTGGGAGAAAAATAAGTATCTATAGCAGTTGACATATTTTTGTTGAATTTTATTGGAATGATAACTACCTCTCTAATTGTCTGTGTTAACTGTGTTATGTACATTTGTATGTGACTACTGTGAATCTTTTTATGGCATTAGTGCTGGGGACATGATAATCATTGTTAACAATTGCATGAACCGAATAGGTAGTGGCTTGTGATGTACCTTTGTGCCATGTGTGTGTGAGATACTACCTAGTTCCCTTTATGTGTTAAATCCAGAACTTGCCCAGTTTTTCTTGCCTATATTGTAGGATAGGGGTTAGGAAAGGATCATAGGCCATTTTTTTATTTAGTCCACTTTTATCCTGTATGACCTTGCCAGTGTGCATGAGATCCCTTGATCCCTTAATTTCCTATTTCTTTTTGAGACACCTATCACCTTCACATTAACATTGTAATGAACCTGTTTTGGCCCTGGTCCTCCTTGGACATTGTGCACCTTGACTTAGGCAAACAACCTAAGTTGAGGGTGGTTATCATAGGGATGCGTGATGCAAAATGAGTATAAGAGTTGTAGAATAAGAGAAAAGAATAAAAAGTCGAGTGCAGTGCAAAAAGAATAAGAAAAGAAAAAGTTATGTAAAAGATGAGAAAAAGTTAATTTTATTATTCAAAAGACCGCACCCATTTTGAGCGTGTGTGATCAATAAAAGAGAGAAAGAGAAAAAGGTTAAGAAGTAAAACCCCAAAAGGTTAATGTAGTATCAAGGAGGTGTAGTTACTTTAAATAACCTTGAATATTATACCATCCCCTATCCTACATTACAAGCCAAGAAAAAGTCTTATAGTGATCCTAGCTGATATGTCTGAAGACCTTGGCAATGAAAATAAGGGCAAGCCTATGGGAAATGACATACAATGATTGGAATTTTATTCAAAGAGTGAGTATCTGTGGATTATCGCTATGTTAAACATTTGATGTTTGATAAGTGAGAAAGGGATTTCTTTGTTGTGAGGATACACTAGGTATGTTACAAGTAGCGAACTTATTTGGGTAGTGGAATGTTGGTGCATGCATGATTGTGTTGCTGAAATTATGCCATATCTTGAGTCCTGTATGTCACATTATTGTTCTTCAATAGTATACACAATTGAGTTTGAAATATTTGACCTTGGAGAAGGTAAAGTGTGTTTGAGTTTATGTGAATGAGTGACTGGCAATTGTACTTTGTATCTTTCTAAGTTATGTTTTGGTTGCTTGAGGACAAGCAATTGTTTTAAGTTGAGGGTGTTGATGTGTGAGTAGATGCTAACACATTTGAGGCTTTTAACACTAAATAATTGTGAAGCCTTAAGCAACTTTTGTTGTTTTTTATTGTTTTTCATTGTTTTAATGCAGATACAAGTGATCGGGGAGGAAACCAAAGAAAAGAAGAATAAATCAGCTGAAATCTGGTGCGAATAAGCTAAAGTATAGCTGATGTTATTTCTGAAGAGTCGTCAGACATGGAACAGGCTATCAAAGTTGTCTTCAAGCTTAGACAGAACTTGAGGAGTTGAGATTAAATATGATGACGTTTCAAAAGCGCCGTCAAATCTATGATGAGGCGTCAAAATTGCCGTCAATCTGGAGAAGATCATGCTGATTTCTAGTGAAGATGTGATGACATTTTTCACGCGCCGTCACATATTTGACACGCCGCCAGATTTGCCGTCAAAAAAATCAGAAGATAACAATTCACTAGAATCTATGACGACATCTTCCACACTCCGTTAGACGCCTGACACACCGTCAAGATCATCGTCGTCTATTCCGAAGAGAAAACTGAAACCTTAATTTTTGTTTCCTTATTTAGAATTAAGTATTTATAGCCTTTTAGGGTTTTGAGTATGAATCATCTATTATTGAGGAGAACAGACAATATTCTTTCCTCCCTATCTCAAGAACAATATTTGAGTATTTTACCATGTGATTCAAATACAAGTTCAATTTCAATTTCATTCATCATTGTAAGTTAATTCTTTCAGTTATGAATTCAAATTGCATGCTTTTCTCATGCGTCATGAGTAGCTAAACTCTTTTAACCTGGATTATGGAATCTAGGGTTAGGTTATGATAAGATGTTAAATAATCAAGGTTTAATAAGTGTTAGGATTTCTTGATAATTCTGAGATTATAATTTATGTCTGTTGGTTTCAAACAATAGGTGTACCTACTTTGGTTTTCTTGAGAAAGAAATCATTAACAGTAGGAATTGAATTATCAACAGGGACTTGGAAAGGCTTCGTTTAATAATCAGCGTTGTAACAAGGTTGATTAACCTGAGGTAAAAATCTGGGCAGTCAGTTGCAATTCCCTAAGTCCGAGAGGATTAAGAAATTAGTCGCTTGAATAGGTCGAGAGACATTTGAGCATACCATCAATAAAGATAACTTTTCATCCTAACCACCGTGAGAACCTTGAGTTATTTGTAGCATCTGTCATGTACCGTAAACCCTAGTGAACATAATTTCGGTTATTCCATAAACTCTTGATTACCAACAATCACTTGTTCAACCATTAAAAACCCCCCATTTTGTCTTTTTGTGTTAGTTGTTTGAATTTAACTTGTAACTTTAGTTTCAAATTAGTTTAATCTCCACTCACATTGTTCCCTGTGGATTCGACCCTAACTCCAAAGTTGGGTAAATATATTGACGACGACCGCCTTGCACTAAATTGACATGTAAGTTGAGCGTTATCATCCATAAAATATCACTTTTAGGTTCAAAGGCTCATACCTGATTCATTAAGATGGCATGATTCCCGTTACGAAGAAATTCATTTTAAAAGTGAAAAGTGGGAAATAAATCCCTTTTTAGGAAAAGAGTAAAAAAACCATATTTTAGCTTGAATCATTCCATTTACCGTCTAAGTGATCATGATTATACCGAATCTATACATGCCATCACCATTATTCAAACAATAAGATATGTCTATAAAATAAGATCACTTTCCTTACATGGATAGAACACTTCCCCAAACCCAACCAATATCATAATCATGGCCTTGGGCCGGCTGAATATATATCTGATATAATCATAGAATCATAATCACAGCCTTAGGCCTAATAGTATAGCCGAAATAACCATAACATCATAATTTGGGGAAAACCCATTACAATACACCAAGTCAGGTAACAACCTTATACTAAAGGTTCATTAGTCTTAACTATTTCTAACAGGATGCCACAGTAAAATATGTCTACAAAGATAACACAAGTCTTGGTTAAGGGAGGCCGGAGAGGCCTACTTCTAATCCCCGAAATCCATTTTAGACAAGCTTCTACCCCATCCTAGGTTAAGGTATCTAAATTCATTTCTAGATTTTATATAAGCCATCATTACCACTAAATTAGAAATTCCACCTAGAACACGAGCAACTAAATCAATTCCACCTAAATTACCTCTCCAAGATAGCTTACACAGTTCAAATAAGACTAATCATTCTAATCATCCTTCCAATACCTAACTCCCATCCCATATCTAGAATAATATCATACTCATGCTAGAAATTAGCTCAATCTATAAATAAGGTAATAGGATTATAGAAGTATCATACGTATTTCAACTTAAGCGTCAAACGCCCTCTAGCCGTCGAACTTATAATTTAGGCTAGGTCACGGTGTTCTACTCACAATCACATCCTAATACCCCTATCTAACATAAAAAAATATACAAAATACTATCTCTAGAAGAATATTAGATAGAATCCTACATCGATGTCAAACCGCAACCCTTGAATTATCCATGAATTGTCTGTCTTCACTCTATGATTCCAAAATACTCTCATGCTATCAAAATTGCAATCTACAGGTCGTTAGGATTAAAATGAAACCCATATTTATATATTAAAGGTAGAGATGAAATTTTAGTAAAGAACAATCCTGTGGGACCCACAAATGAAGGAAAATGAAATCGAAGGGAAAATCAATGGGAAATGACAAAGAAGATTTAGGGTAGAATACCTCAAATTATGTGGATTATTTCCTTTTTTTTCCTCTCTTTGATCTCTCAATTTGTTGTAACAATAGTGGAAGGTAAGGTAGAAAATCGAGTGAAGAAAAAGGAATAAATAGGCAACAAGTGCCATTAAAGAGGACACTTGTGTGCTAAAACACATGCCGCCAAAGCGGTAACACACCGCTAATGCGATCTGGCGACAACAGCGGGTGCCGCTAAAAAGGCCCCAATGACGCTAAAGTGCACCAACGGAAAAAGGCCAGTTCTGCTAAAGCTTTGAGAACTAAACTACCCAATAGGTGCTAAAGCAATACTAATAGGTCACAAGCACCAGATTTATCTAAACCCGAAATGGACTTTGACCGAGTACAAGGATTTGTCAGGAACCCCGTGTGTGCAAATGAACTATGCTACCATACCAAATTTGATGATCTGGACTAAATGGAACCATTAAAACATTCAACCAAGATCATTTTGAATATATATGTAACCCACACCTTAGTTCTATTTTTCATATAGTTTGCCTGATAGCCCAAAACAAGTCTGAAAACCTTGAAACCTGAACCAAGGGTACCCCTGGATTAAAATCAAGGATACGACGCTAATAGCGTTATAAAAATTCTAATCCAAGGTCATCTACTGGTAGTTTTGGTCTGAGACCAAATCCTAAATAATGAAGGCTCCAAAATAGAGAAATGAGCCTAAAATCCAAATGGACTATCCGATAATCAAATCGATAGATTCGACAAGTCATAAATGACATATAGCTATTATGGAAAGGCTCTAAATACTGAAAATGCATAAAAATCAAGGAAAGGGCCAAAGGGTCATTATAATATCCACTACTAAAGGGACTTTCATCTCTGAAAGTTAATGGATAGATGATTATGAATGCTCAAAGGGATGAGGTACCGGCCTTGCATGTTCTAAGCACAACTTCCCAGATAACCTCAAAGATGACACAACAATTCTAAGGGATTTCTCCATAGATATCCCTTTTCCAACCAGCTTCCTCTCCTCACTTATCAAACAACAAAAACTCAACTTCAACAATGGACTGGCTATTAAATGAACCAAGAAAGACTGATGCATACAAATTGAACCATGACACATAGATACCATACTAATACCAATACAATCAAATGTAAAAACATACAAGCCAAAGGCAAACCAAGGTGTGACTCATTCAACCAACTCCAAAACCTAAATATAATATACTTTTGCCTTTCTAAACCTGATATCCACTCCAAACCAAGAAGAAAGTGACCTGAGTCCTTCTCATGCAACTCTATCACACTAACCTTGAAGAACTAAACTTGATCCACTAAAATCCATAATGCAAAGCATGATAATAAGCTCATAAGATGCCACTTGGGCATATAAATAGAGATTACCAATGTGTATGATACATACCAATTCAATAATTGGCCTAGAGAACCATCTAAATTGGAAGCCAAGATTCTAAAGCACACACACTCACCATAGAAGGATCCTTTCTAGGATGCTCCACCAATTGAGGGATAATCCATACTCATTCCAACTCAAGGATATCACTCCTACTAAGTTAATCATCAAAAAAATCCCAACAAAAATTGAAAACTCAAGGTCAATCCCAAAGGGACCTATATCGTGTCAACTACTTTGAAGACCTATCAACCATAATGTATCTGAACTGAAGAAGACCAAGTAGGTAATCACGAAGTATGCTTAACCAGCCTGTAGATAAAATCCCAACTAAAGTAAAGGTTGCAGCTAAACTCGAAAACTCCAAACTAAAATCTCCACACTAAGACTAAGCCACTCGATCTCAACTATCGAAACCAAATTTGAAGATGGGTAAGTATTGATACCCCAAATCTACCTTAACCTCCAAATTGCCTTTCCAAGACATCAAATCCAAAACTAAGCCAACAAGTCTGAAATAGGGCCAAATACTAAAATCATCCTTACTATTCAAATCAGACATATCCTCATTGAATTATGTCAAACAAAAATTGAAACATAAATGAAGAACAAAATCACAATATAGGATAAATGACAGGCTAAAAACACAAGCATCTAACTCTATATCCACTAGAGGGTATGAACCACCAAAGCTTACTCAAGAACTCACAATAGATACAACTACACCAGAGATAACCAAAACTCTAACAACTTGGAGATACACAACTTTAGCCGAAAACTAATCAATCCACTACTCTATACTGACAACAAATATAGATAAATATATGACCAAGGAGAAGCACTCTACCAAGTATTATTTGATTGAACAATTTTTGATATGAGGATTTCCTGAATCCACCCAAGTAAGGAAACCTTAACCCAAATGGCCAATGAATCACATTGTTGAAGAAGAAAGCACCAAATCTCGATAATAAAGCCAAGGTCAAGACTACTACCAAAAAATGAATAAAGCAACTTAAGATAACTAATTTCAAATTTTCTAACTAAAAAGTGGCCATAAGAAAGATCACCTATCTCCAACTTTCTAACTCCACTTAGACAAGAACTACATCACGAAAAGAATATAATATCCAACTTCACACTAATACCAAGAGAAAATCACCACCAGATGAACCCAACAAACCTAAAAGGTGAATTTAAGACTTCTCAACATCAACATCAAAACTACTATCAGGTGATATACTAGTCATATCTGAATAACGAATACCAAATTAGTCAACATCAAAAATAGTTTACATAGATATAGATACTCAATAATAAAATCTTAGGAAACCATAAGGCAAGTCCAAAAGTCTCAATCCCAGAAACAAACCGCATAGCTAATTTCCATCTCTAGGACCATTACAAAATTATGAAAGGTCAACATACTTTTTCTACCATAATGCACTCCACAACCGATCTAGCAAACTCTAAAAGAAGAGGAAAATGACCAACCTCACCTCACTATAGGAGAAAAATTATCCTGCTAATCTAGTTGTCCAAGCAAATGCATAAGAAGCGTGAGAAAGGGAAATCCTAACTAAATACTAACAATCTAGCCACATACTAAGCGAGGATCAATCAACATCATATAATGACATTAATAATAACAGAAATATAATCATAAACATAAGGAATAGTTGGTACCAAAAATGAAAATCAATAGAAATTACAACTCTAGGGTCACAAGAAAGCCAATATGCCTAGGTAAATGGGACTTGGAGCCCAAATTTTACACCCATAATGGAGAAATATCAATATTGGTCCACTATATCCACTACTAAAAGAAATAACCTATGGGATACCCATATAATCATGAACCCTATGTCAAGGTGCACAACAATCACTATAAATTTACTAAGGTATACAATCATCGATGGATACGAGAACCCTAATACTCATAAATAAAAATGCAAAGGTAGGAAAAAAAGCACACCTATCATTGTGAAATCCAAAGTCAAATGCCTAACGAATCTGAGTAAAAACAAATCTGAATGGATCTAAACTTAGAATGATCGACTGAATCATCAAATGAGGCACTAGAAGCACTATCTCTAACTTATGGGGTCAAAACACTATGAGATTTGTTTGAATAACCTGAATGATTAAGTATCCTACATCGAGGACACTCTCTGGACTAGTGATCCATATCTCTGCAGTCATAGCAACCCCTAAAGCCCTAACCTGTTTAAAAATATGAGTTGACCTCAACTGTCTAGACAACTGATGTTGAGAGCACTCTTAATTAAAATAAACATCCTCTCCATAATGATAACATTCCTCGAGAACTCTAGGCTAGCGGGGAATATATTCAAACTCTGTCTGAATATCCAACTCACATCTAAGGCACTCTCTAGAAGAATGTCCTATCTCACCACAACCAAAATAAGTTCTTAAAATACTCTGAGATATTGCCCCTCCTGATCCAAAATGGCTGATCCAGCCTGAAGACCCATACCAAAAACTACTCAAGGTCCAACTAGAACTCTACCCGCTATGATCTTCATGACTAATCTGAGAGCCACCCATAGTCTGAAACATTACTTATGTAGAACCAATAGGCTACAAATATAACTGATCTTCACTGGGAGGATCCTCATTCTCGGATAGAATACCAACAACACTATACTAATGATATAGTCTCTTATCACCACCTTCATAAGTCTCTATACATTCTCTCTCTATGGCCATTGCATGATCTCAATTTTGAATAAGAAAGACCCAACTACTATCAAGTTCTCGATGCCAAATGAAGTAGTAATGCTAATCCCCTAATAAATATATACACCATGTTATGCTCTGAAGGATACATCATAAGAATATTCTTGTCCCACTCAAGAAACCCTATCTCATACTCTAAAATAAAAAAGAAACCCTACTGAATACCACAAACCCAACTCTTAGCCTAATAATTGCTTGATGAATCGAATGTTACCCCTAGTTGTGAGGCATAATCAAAAAGACTTGGGATACCCAATGCTAAATCTCAAAAAGGTTAAAACTATTACAAACTCTTTGAGAGCCTATGTTGGCCCCAAATCCTTTAACTAGTACTTAAGATCCTCAACATCCATCCCTAATTTCCTAATTTGATGCTATATTAAAGCTATAAAAATATGTGACAAAGTCCCAGACACATCCATCGATAACCTTGTATCACCCATCTAATGTAGAATAGAGTCAAGGAACATGCTAGAGGTTCATAGAAATACGGACACATGAGAAGACATCAAGATCAAAATTTCCTAAGAATTCCCTATAGCCTCCCAAAGATAGGACAGGATTTCCCCACCTCAATCCATAGGTTTCTACTAGACACTTAGCTCTTGTACAACAAAATAATAAATCTAGTCTCTAATGCTAATTTTTCATGACCCAATTTCTCAGGTCATGATGGCGCATAGTATAACAGACCAGTAGGTAAGCCAACCTATAGTCTAGAACTACTAGTAATGTCTACTAAGAGAAATAGAGAGAGAATGCAAAATAAGTGAAATAAAATACTAAAATATATAAGATAGTCCCAATACTTTGTGGAATCAGTACAAGAGTTTCTAATTTATTTTGGCTGACAAAAACAAATTACAAAATAAATATACTGATATAATGCCTCTCTTAATATAACATAGAGTCTAGTCTAGTACATAAGAGGGAGAATAGCAATACTGTAAATGCCAGGAGCTCACCCTATGCCTCTGAATCATAGCTACTTTGCATGATACACACAACAATTGTGAGAACTCGTACTATCATCTACAGGTTCAGAAGTGTAGTATGAGTACTAATGCATGTTAACCATTAGGCAACCACTAACTAAGCACCAAAGATAATACAAAAATAAATAGCATAAAAGCAGGGATGTAAACTACACCAAAATATCCAAGAACTAATAGAGTAAAAGTAAGGAGGCAATAAGGATAAACTATCCAATTCTAGCTATACTTGGAAACCATAACACCATATTATACTAACCAATATAATAAAAAAGATCAAAAGAAGGATATATATATATATTAGAATACCAGGCTAAGGATAGATATAAAATATGATTAAATAAAGGAAGGATGGGATATACAGTAATACCGTATCTACTCACACAAACTCAAAGGTACAACCTAAGTCATCATACTAGAATCTCTAAGCCTCCCAATAATAGTAGGAACTAGAGCTAAAATATTCAATGCATCTAATCCATATGTGTAAACATAAGATAATTACCATAATAAAGCAACCATAAAGAAAGGAATCAAAATATTAGGTCTAAATCCCTAATGCCTAACCAAGGAATAATAATGCAAAATAACATAACCATAAGGTAAAATAATTAGAAGCATACCTCAAATCTCAATTCCAGTCCAATAATAAAGCTACCACAAACCAATCATAATAACTCTAATAATGTAACCAGCTAGTCCAGACAAACAATACCTAATTAGGCCTATAAAAGGCTAGTCCAGACAAACAATACCTAATTGGTCCTATCATAAACCCCTACCTCTATAGGTATGGAAAGTTCAATAAAAAAATGCCAGAAACCATACTCTTCACCTATATCTATGCAACCCCTCATAAGGTTGATAGATGTAGGCATATACTGGTGATTGGCAATGCACATGGATGAACAAATCTAAGGAGTATCCATAATACCATAACCATTATATTATCATCAATCATCTTACATAAACTAAAATTTATATCATAATATCATCAATCGTTGATTGAATAGGACCTCATATCATCAATATTAGAACTTGAATCGAACCTCATATCACCAATATCATCATCATTATACTTTGTCTAATATAATATTATATATATATATATATGTAGAATGCATGGCTAGAACTGTGGCTAAAAGAGTATAAGTCTATAAATCCATTGTCTGGGATAAACTCTAGGACTAAATCATTATAAAAGTATAGACATGGTCATAATATTTATTGACCAAGGTAAATAGTAGTAGCAATATTGTGGATTGGAATCTATCTCGATCAAATCTCTAAAACATTTTTATGCTCAAAGGCCCATAATTTATTCTTTAAGATGGTATGATTCCTGTTCTAAAGAAATTTATTTTAAAACTGAAAGGTGGGAAATAGATCCCTCTTGAGGAAAAAGTAATAAAACTATATTATATTTGGAATCATACTATTTACCATCCAAGTGCTCATGATTGTAACAAATCTATGTATGTCATCACCAGTATTGAAATTATATGATTATAAGCATAAAGATGTCTATAAACTATGACCACATCCTTTACAAGGATAGAATACTTCCTAGAACCTAACCAATACCATAATCATGGCCTTTAGCCTAATATATATCAGACATAACCATAGCATCATAATCACGACATTAGGCCCAATATTATATCTGAAATAACCTTAAGATAATAATTTAGAGAAAAATAATTACAATCAGCCAAATCACTTTGCAACCTTATACTAGAGGTTTATTAGTCTCAACTATGTCTAACAGTCTACCGTGCGAATATAAGTCTATAAAGCTAATACAAGTCTTGGCCTAAGGTGATCCATAGGGGCCCACTTCTAATCCCCAAAATCCATTTTAGGCAAGTTTCTAACACTATATTTGATAAGGTATCTAAATTCACTTTCAGATGTTAAATAAGCCATAATTATCCCTAACATAGAAATTTCATCTAGAAAATGAGAAACTAAGTCAATTCTACTTAATTACCGCTCCAAAATAGCCTAAACAGTTCAAACAAGACTAATCATGCTTTTAATACTTACTTTTTATCCCATATTTAGAATATTATTATAATCATACTATGAATTAGTTCTATCTCTAAAGAAGGTAATAGGATTATAGAAGTATAATATGTATTTCAACTTAAGGGTCAAATACCGTTCAAGCCCCAAAACTCATATTTAGGCTAGGTCATTATCTTCTACAAAAAATCATATCCTAACACCCCTATCAAACATACAACATATATAAAACACCATCTCAAGAAGAAGGGTGGAAAAAAGCCTACCTCAATGATGGACTGTAACCCTTGAATCATGCATGAATATTTTGTCTTCGCTCCATAATTCTAAAATTCCATCATGCTATCAAAATTGTAATATACACATCGTTAGGATTTAAATAAGTCCCATATTGCCATACTAAGGGTTAGATCAAAATTGAGGTCAAGAATGAGCTTGTGGGGCTTGCAAATAGAATGCAAAATTGTACCCATCACGAGGTCCCTCGAAGGACAATGAATCAGTTCTTAAAGTTGAGCACAAATAGAGCATAAATCGAGCTTCCAATCACCCCTAAGAATTTAGGAATTTAAGACATAATTTGTAAGGATTCTATCAAGAATGAGAATGGAAATCAAAGAGAAAATTAATGGGAAATGACCAAGAAGATTTAGGTTAACTTACCTCAATATATGTGGATGATTTCCTCATTTTTCCTCTCTTTGAGCTCTCAATTTGGTTTAAAAATAGTGGAAGGAATGGTAGAAAATCGGGTGAAGAAAATAGAATAAAAAGTCTACAGGTGTCATTAAAGTGAATAACTGAGAGCTAAAGTGCTTACCACTAAAGTAGCAACACGACCGCTAACGTAGTTGCCAACAACAGTGGGTGCCAAGAAATGGCGCTAAAGAAGTCACCACTCTCGTGACCATTAGGCGCTAAAGTGCACCACCAGTAAAGGTCCAGGGCCATTAAAGAGGACCATGGAACTAAAGTGACCCAATAGGTGCGTAAGTGGTCCTATCAGGTGCCATGCACCATATTTTTCTATGTTCGAAATAGACTTAGATCAAGAGCTCAGTATTTGTTTAAATCCATGTGCGCACAAACAAACTATGCTACCATACCAAATTCAATGTTCCTGACTCAATGGACCATTGAGACTTTTATCTAAGATTATTTTGAATGAATATGGCAACCACACCTATAGTTTCATTCTTCATATAATCCACCCAATAGCCCAAAATGAGCCTGGAAACCTCGGTACTAGAACCAAGGGTCTCACTAGATGAAAATCAATATTTTGGAGCTGATGGTGCTATTGAAATTCTCATTCAAGGTCATCTACTAGGAGTTTTGTTTCAAGACCAAATTCTAAACAATGAAGGCTCTAAAATAGAGAAATAAGCCTAAAATTCAAATAGATTATCTGATAATTAAAATGATAGTTCTAATAAGTCATAAATGACATATAGCCACTATGGAAAGGCTCAAAACTATACAAATGCACAAATATTAATGAAATAACCTAGAGGGTCATTATATTATGCAATGCAATTAGAGTTATTTTGGGATTCTTTATCTTTGTCATTGTGTGTATTTACTCCCATGGGTGATTTTTTAGAAGTAGATTGGGTTTATTTATTAAGTTTTATGACTTTTTGAGAGTTTGATACTCAAGATGATATTTATTAGACATAGTAGATTTTGATATGATTCTGGGCATGGACTGGTTATTCCTGTATCATGTAGTCTTGCATTGTTTTTCCAAGATCATTACCTTATCCATGCATGGTATACCTACAATTATGTGGCAAGGATCTTTTAGCAATAAACTGATGGGGATTTGTAATACCCCGAAAAATTTTTCGTTGAAATTTTGTGCGTAAATGTATTGGGTTTTATATTCTAAAATGAAGTATAAATTTTTCTGTGTAGAATCTCTTAGATTATGACCCACCATTTTGTATATTATCGAATAAGCTTTCCAACGATATGTGGATCATCCAAAACAGACACCCGAGCGACGAGTTATGAACATTCCGATCGAACTGTGAATAGTAGTGAATAGTAAAACATGCAGGAAAAAAATACTGAGGCCTGGCGTATTTTTTCTCCAACTTTAAATGATCATAAATCCTTGTACACAATGATCTGGATAAGATACTATATATCAACGGAAAGATATGAAAGTCCTCTTTCTAATGAAAGTAGTTTCATCCAATTTGGATATCGGAGTAAAACGTTATGGTTGATCTACTTCAGACTATTAAAATAGTCCACCAAATGACAGATTCGAGAATTATTTGATTTTTAGGGGCGTTTTGATCATTCCCCCTCACCCAAAATCCGTACAAACCCTATATTAAAGCCTATTAGAGGCATTATATGTTACATTTCATCAAATTCCCTCAAAAAGAAAACCCTAAGCTCCTACATTCAACTTCAAGAACCTCCAAATTTCACCATTAATTCAGCAAATTTATTCCAGATTCCAAGTTCCTAGTTCAAGAACTTCAAGAACCTCCAAATTTCACCATTAATTCTACAAATTTATTCAAGATTCCAAGTTCCTAGTTCAAGAACTCCAAGAACCATCATTTAAAGGCACTATTAACATATCAAAAATAAGTATCGATCTAAAGTACATCATACAATGTATGTGGAGTTTTTTCAACAAGAACTCTCTTTCGTTCTTGTTTCCAAAAGTAATTTTCTTTACAAAGGCATGATTGTTATTTGATTTTTACGAATTTGAAGCATGAACCCATATCTTATGATGATTATTATGAAATCTTGATGTTTATGATTTTGAAAGATGAATTTACATGTGTGGAGATATAAAGCATGAATCTTGAACCATATTTATCATGATTTTGATATTTGGGTCATGAATCCCCATTGGAAATTGTATTTTTTTTTAGAAAGTGTGTGTTATAAGCACGTTGATGTTGAATATTTAACATATTTTGAATGATTTGACCTTGAGTTGGCTGCTGTTGTGTTTGCTTTGAAAATCTGAAGACACTATTTGTATGGTGTCCATGTTGATGTTTTCACTGATCATAAGAGTCTACAGTATGTGTTTACCCAGAGGGAATTGAATCTTAGGTAGAGATGATGGTTAGAATTGTTAAAGGACTATGATATGATTGTGCTGCACCATTCGAGAAAGGCCAATATTGTGGAGGATGCCCTAAGTCGAGTGTCCATGGGTAGTCTTTCGCATGTGGTAAAAGGTAAGAAAGAGTTGGCTCGTGATGTACATCATTTGGCTAGATTGGAGGTTAGGTTGTTTGACTCTGCTGAAGGAAGTATAGGGGTTCAGAGTAGTTCTGAATCCTCCTTGGTTTCAGAAGTGAAGGAAAAGCAATACTTAGATGCTAGTTTGGTCCGACTGAAGGAGTTAGTCAAGGACCAAAAAGTAGAGGTTTTCTCCCAAGGGGGAGATGGTGTGTTGAGATTGCAGGGTAGATTGTGTGTCCTAAATTTTGATGATCTAAGTCAGAGGATTATGGCTGAAGCGCATGAGGCACGATATTCTATTCATCCTGGTGCCACCAATATATTTCGAGACTTGCGGGAAATCTATTGGTGAAGTGGCATGAAGAAAGATATATCAGCGTTTGTAGATAAGTATGCAACATACCAACAGGTTAAGGTTGAACACCAAAGACCTGGTGGTATGATGCAATAGTTTAGTATTCCCACCTAGAAGTGGGCAGATATAAATATGGACTTCGTGATTGGTTTACCTCCTTCCCGACGCCATCATGATTCTATTTGGGTTGTGGTTGATAGGTTAACTAAGTTTGCTTATTTCTTTCCTGTTCATACTTCATATACTGCTGAGGATTATGCTAGATTGTATATTTGAGAGCTAGTTAGACTGCATGGAGTTTTGTTGTCTATCATTTTAGATAGGGGTACTCAGTTCACTTTGCAATTTTGGAAAGCTTTTCAGAAGGGTTTTGGTACCCAAGTGCTTTTGAGTTTTGCTTTTCATCCGCAGACCGATGGTTAGGCTGAGCGGACCATCCAGACCTTAGAGGATATGTTGAGAGCTTGTGCACTTGACTTTAAGGGAAGTTGGGATGATCACTTACCATTGATAGAGTTTTCTTACAATAACAGTTTCCACTCTAGTATTGTCATGACTCCATTTGAAGCCTTATATGGGAGGAAGTGTAGATCACCCATAGGTTAGTTCGAGGTAGGTGAAGCGGCTGTGAGTGGTCCTAATTCAGTATTTGAGGCTATGGAAAAAGTTGAGTAAATTAGGGAAAGGTTGAAAACTGCGCAGAGTCGTCAAAAGTCATATGTGGATGTTACAAGGAGAGACCTTGAGTTTGAAGTTGGTGACCTAGTGTATCTGGAAATTTCACCCATGAGGGGGTGAAGAGATTCGGAAAGAAGGGGAAGCTTAGTCCCTGTTATGTTGGTCCTTACAAAATTCTTAGTCATGTTAGTAAGGTAGCTTATGAGGTCGAGTTGCCTTCCGAGTTGTCCTCTGTTCATCCAATATTCCATGTCTCCATGCTTAGAAAGCATATTAGCGATGTTGTGGTAGTGGATTCCTCTGTGAGTACTGACATTAAAGAAAATCTTTCTTTTGATGAGATTCCTGTTAAGATTCTTGATTTCAGTGTCCGAAGACTAAGGAACAAAGAATTTCCCTTGGTCAAGGTGTTGTGGCGAAACCAATCTGTTGAGGATACAACTTGGGAAGCTGAGGCGGATATGCGATCTAAGTACCCGCACCTATTTTCCGCGAACTCCGATCAAGCCAAAGGTACCGTTTTTTCCAAAATCATACACTTTTGATAAAAGTTGCAGTAGTTCAGCTGTCATTTATTATGTGTTCAGCTATAGTTTCTTGAATTTATGCATTCTATATTGCATTCAGAGTGAGAAACGATGTGGTGATAAGTCTAACGAATGGTTTCCGTTGTATGCTCTATTCCCTATCTAATCTTGGCATGTCTAGTGTCATTATAGGATGAATGTTTCCAAGGGGGGGATGATGTAATACCCCGGAAAATATTTCGTTGAAATTTTGTGTGTAAACATGTTGGGTTATATCTTTTAGAATGAATTATAAATTTTTTCGTGCGAAATCTCTTAGATTATGACCAACCATTATGTAGAGTATCGAATAACATTTCCAACAATATATGGATCATCAAAAATAGACACCCGAACGATGAGTTATGAACATTCCGATTGAACCATGAATAGTAGTGAACAGTAAAACATGCAGGAAAAAATACTGAGGCTTGGCGTATTTTTGCTCCAACTTCAAATGATCATAACTCTTCGTACACAATGATCTGGGTAAGATACTATATATCAATGGAAAGATATGAGAGTCCTCTTTCTAATGAAATTGGTTTCATCCAATTTGAATATTGGAGTAAAACGTTATGGTTGATCTACTTCAGTCTATCAAAACAGTCCACCAAATGATAGATTCGAGAATTATTTGATTTTTAGGGGTGTTTTGGTCATTCCCCCTCACCCAAAATCCGTCCAAACCCTATATTAAAGCCTATTAGAAGCATTATATGTTATATTTCATCAAATTCCCTCAAAAAGAAAATCCTAAGCTCCTACATCCAACTTCAAGAACCTCCAAAGTTCACTATTAATTCTGCAAATTTATTCAAGATTCCAAGTTCCTAGTTCAAGAACTTCAAGAACCTCCAAAGTTCACCATTAATTCTGCAAATTTATTCAAGATTCCAAGTTCCTAGTTCAAGAACTCCAAGAACAATCATTCAAAGGCATGATTAACATATCAAAAATGAGTATCGATCTAAAGTTCATCATTCAATGTATGTCGGGTTTTTTCAACGAGAACTCTCTTTCGTTCTTGTGCCCAAAAGTAATTTTCTTTACAAAGGCATGATTTTTATTTGATTTTTACAAATTTGAAGCACGAACCCATATCTTATGATGATTATTATGAAATCTTGATGTTTATGATTTTGAAAGATGAATTTACATGTGTGGAGATATAAAGCATGAATCTTGAACCATATTTATCATGATTTTGATATTTGGGTCATGAATTCCCATTGAAAATTGTATTTTTTTTGAGAAAGTGTATGTTATAAGCACGTTGATGTTGCATATTTGAGATATTTTTAATGATTTGACCTTTTGGTCTTAATGGAGTTATTTTGAACTCGAGTATGAAAGAAATCCACAACATGGTTGATTTTGATATATGGGAAGCATGATGGATCCCGATGTATATTTATATATTACTGAAATTATTTTGTTGTGGATTGTCTTTGAAATGATCTGAGCTAAGTCCGGAAGAAATCTTTAGCACCGAGTGGGAGGTATAAAGCGACCTTACTTCCCTAGAACTACATGCCCCCGTAGGAGTGAGCCTGAGGCTGATTTATATGGTGATCACTAGTTTGTGTGGATTTGATATCGATAGTCCTACTCCGATGGCGAGGATAGGACGGCTCTCCCCAACGTGGGTTGTACGTTGGACTCCATATAGCTCACATGGTTTATGTCGGTTATAGGATCTCCCAGTGTGTGTGTTTTTTTGTGTCTATGGTGAATGGTGAAGTGATTTAAAAGTGGAATAGTGAAAGTTATTCTTTTGAAAGATTTAAATAATATTTACATTATGAGAATTGATATTCTTGATGAACTGAAAGTGATTGACAAATTATATGATGACTCACATATGTTATTTTACTTATTTCATCCTCTTATGATTATGATGATTTTCTTCAGGCTATGTGAGTCTTTCATACATCCTGCATATTTCTTATAAATATTTATGATGATGATGTTTATACAATTGCATACACCCCTATATACTCGGTTCCTTTCCATGGTACTGACCCACATCTTCGGATGTGGGCTGCATTTTCTCGGAATGTAGGTTCAGGTGCTCAGTTCCAGGTTTGACAGTGATTCTTTGGGCACGTTGTTCTACATCCTCTATTGTGGTGAGTCCTCATGTTCCGAGGACGTGATGTCTGATATTGGTTTCACGAAATTGTTTACATTTGATAACTGAGTATGAGTTAGTTGGGGCATGTCTTAATGGCTCGCTGGTTTTATTGATTTTCTTAGAGGCTTTTCAGACTAGTATAGATGTTGGGAGTTGACTAATAAGTCATATTTTGTTATCTTCCTGAAATTCGTTTATTCTTGGATGATGATTACTCTGTTGATATTTGAGGGTTATTTATGGAAACCCCATTGATTTGTGTTGAACTGAATGAAAATGGCTCAAAGGGTTAGCTTGGGGCTACTCGTAGCCTTAAGCACCGTGTGATGCTCCGGGACCCATTTTCCAGGGTGTTACAGGTTATTTCTTATGTTAAGGATAGGAGACTTATATCAAAGGTTGCAAGTATTATGATGCTTATATTTATGTTATTAGTGTAGAGAGTCCCTTACTTGACTCTTTTCCTATAGTTCATGATTTTTCAAAAGTTTTCCCTATCGATTATCTGGTTTTCATCCTTAGTGCGATATTGAGTTTATTATTTATCTTGAGTTGGGAACCCAACCTATTTCTATGACAACTTACCATATGGCTCTTATATAGCATAAGGAGCTGAATTCTCAACATTGGAATATTTTAGGTATGGGGTTCACTAGAATGATTGTGTCTCCTTAGGGTGATCCGGTCTTGTTAGTGAAGAAGAAATATAATTTCTTTCTTATGTGTAGTTACCACAGGTATCTTAATAAGGTTACAGTGAAGAATAGATATCATATGCCTCGGATTGATAATTTATTTGACAAACTTTATGGATTAGTAGTGTTCTCTAAGATTGACTTGCGATTTAGTTACAATTAGTTGAGGATTCAGGTTGAGAACATCCCAAAGATAAAATTTTTGGGCACATTATTGTCCTTATGAGATCTTGGTGATGTATTTTGGGTTGACCAACTCCCCAACAACATTAATGGATTAGATAAACCACATGTTCAAGCCTTATTTAGGATCCTTTTTTATTGTGTTCCCTAATGACATCATCGTGCATTTAACAAGTAGGGAGGAGAATATACATATTTGAGGATTATGCTCCAAACTTTGAGAGATCATAGGCTTTTTACAAAATTCTTAAATTGTAAGTTCTGTCCTGAGTCAATGACATTCCCAAGACATGTGGTGTCTAAGGATGGGATTATGTTGGACCCTACATAGATTGAGACAATACATGACTAGGATATACCTACATCTCTATCTATGGTTCATAGCTTCATTGGTTTAGTCGGTTACTATAGTCAATTTGTGTAGGGTTTTATGACTATGCAATGTTGATAACCATATCGACCCTAAAGGAGGTTTCTTTCTAGTTTTTCGAGGAGTGTGAGTCGAGCTTCCAAAATCTTATAGGAATTCTCACTTTAACTCCTATATTGGCTCTTCCTGTTGAGGGTGAGGGATTCACATATATTATAATGTTTCTAGTGTTGGTTTGGGTTGTGTTTTGATATATCAGGGTTGAGTAATTGCTTATGAATTGAGGCAACTAAAGGTGCACGAGTGAAACTACCCCAATCATGATTTGGAGTTTACAATGGTAGTTTTTATGCTTCAAATTTAGAGGTATTATTTACATGACATGCATTGTGATATCTACACCGATCATTATAAACTTAAGTATCTTAAGACCCAGAGAGATCTAGGTAGCACAAATGGATAGAGTTGCTTAAGGATTATAACACCTCTATTCTATACCATCCGAGCAATGTGAATGTGGTAATGGATTTCTTAAGTATCAAGGTGGTGATTATGGGTAGCTTTGCTTTTATTTTAATTTCTTAGAGGTCGTTGGCATGGTACATCTAGTCCTTAGCCAACTTAATGGTGCGACTTGATATTTTTTAACCCAGGAGAACTCTTACTAGTATTGAGGCGAGGTCTACCATACTTAAGCATATTCAGAGTTGCCAGTTTGAATATATGAGACTTGATATTATCCATAATTAAGTATTGAGTCGTGATCCCTGGAGGGCTACTTTAGATTCCCAAGGTATTTTGAGATGTGATTGATGTATTTATGTTTCAATGCATGGTGACTTGATTTAGTAGATATTGTTTGAGGCTCAAAGTTCCAAATATTCTATTCATACGAGGAAAACTAATA
This sequence comes from Capsicum baccatum var. pendulum, assembly GCA_030864225.1. NCBI lineage: Eukaryota > Viridiplantae > Streptophyta > Magnoliopsida > Solanales > Solanaceae > Capsicum > Capsicum baccatum. The sequence continues at coordinate 170,425,535 of CM061560.1, forward strand.
TGTATAGATATTTGAGGCAGCATTATTGGTGGAGTGGCATAAAGAGAGATATGGTAGACTTTGTAGCTCGTTGCCTATTTTGTCAGGAGGTGAAGGCCGAGCATTAGAGATATGGCTTAGTTCAAAGATTGCCAATTCTTGAGTAGAAGTAGGAGTGGATCACCATGGATTTTATTAGTATTTAGCCTCACATCTCTGATGGTTTTGATGTATTTGGATCAATGTAGATCAGTTGACCAAATCGGCAAATTTCATTCCTATTTACATGTCATTCAATGTTGAGAAGTTAGCCAGTATCTATATTTGAAGATAGTTTGCCTGCATGGTATACCTATATCTATCATTTCAAAATAAGGCTCACTTTTCACTTCTAGATTCTAGAGAGATTTTTAGGAGAAGTTGAACACTTAGGTTAATCTCAGCACAACTTTCCACCCTTAGAGTGATGAGTAGTCAAAGTAGCCAACTTAGGTTGTTGAGGAAAGCTCTGAGCCTGTGTTATGGATTTTAGTGGTCAGCGAGAGTAGCACTTAGCTTTCGCAGAGTTTACATATAATAATAACTACCCTTTGAGTATTAAGATGGCACCATTTGAGGCATTGTATGGCATGCATTGTCAATTTTAGGCATTGTATGGCACCATTTGAGGCATTATATGGTCACTTTAGTGGAGGATGCTTTAGCATCCATCAATTTGCTTTAGTTGTGCTGGCTTACCCAGGGAGCCACTTTAGAAGAAGTCTGACCGCTAAAGAGGATGCCTCTTTAGCGGCATCCTATCTAGTTTAATTGTATAACAGGCCCTAGCGGGTACCTCTTTAGTGGTAATCGCTTAAGCAGTCAAGTGACTTCTTAAGCAACACCTACTTACTCTATTTTCCATCATCTTTTCACAAGACTCAAGAGTTAGAACCCTAGAGTATGTGGGAAATTAGGAGAATAATTATTGAGGGATTTCGGGGTAATTGTGAGCTCAAAATTTTTGTTTCCTTGTCGAATTTTTGGTAAGTTTTTGTTTAATTCTTTTTTAATTCCTTGGTGTATTCCAAAACCCCCTAGATTATTATTGAGTTTTTTTTAGTCTCATTTGAGCTCAAAATTTACCTATTCCTTAGGGTAAATTATCCTTGAGAATAGAGGAATACGTTGATGGTTTTGAAACTGGATGATTCCACATGAGATATTTATGTGATTTTGGTCCCAAGCATAAAGATGCAATATGGGGGCCTTTGTTCTTACATTGATGAGTAAATTATCTTTTTGATAGCCTGGCATCATGTGGAGGCTTCATGATTTTAGTGGATTTCACCAGGCTTTCTTCAGCGTCCAGGTAGGCAAGGTTGACCTTTCTCTTTGATTAAGATTAATTATAGTATGAATATGATACTATGGTAGTTTTGGGGTGGGATTTAGGTCTTAGAAATGTATTTGGTATGATTTGAAACTTTTATTCGGTTAAAGAACTGTAATTAGTCATATTTGACATAACTACTCATTCTTTAGGTATAATTGCTATCTTAGGATAAAAATGTGGCTTATTTAACATCTAGTAGTGAAATCAGATACCTTAGCCTAGTTTCAGATAGAATTTTCCATAGAATAGATTTTGGAGATTATAATTGGGCTCCTCCGACCCACCTTAGGCCAAGACTACTATTAGCTCCTTGTAGACTTTAAAGACATGTTACATCATTTAATTTATATTCTAGATCTTGGTAAGATTTAGATACATGATGATTTATCCTACGTTAATCCTTGGGAGATGATATTAGTCTCGGTTCAAGTATGGCATTTATTACATTAAGATCGGTTCGATTCAAACAATATTCTTGATATGAGTTTTGATTCAAGCCTGACAAATGATGATATAAGTTTTGGTTTAAATTTGACAAATAATGATATGAGTTCTAGTTCAAGTATGACATAGCAAGGTTGTTTATGATAGTTATGGAGTCGGTCAAGTCCAATGTTAACCGTATAGAAGGACTCACAGGTATGATTTTGAGATACAACTAATTAGTATAATTTTGGTTAATATTTCTCTTTGATTACACCCTTCAGGCTTATGGGAGCCCATATTGCGTTATTTACATTATTGTACTTATTGGCTAATAGGGGCCAATTTTATAGGGATAGCTATATTTTTTTTATTAATATCATATCAATTATTGATTTACAGTATTGGAGCGTTATTTCAGGTTTACCCTCTCACCTTGACTTACCTTATATCTCTCGCATTTTATTATATTAATGTTATAATTTAGCTCAATCTGCTGATGATGCCTATTGATAACTCGTGACTTTATTACTCATACTATGTTTTTGTACCTTTTTGGTGTAAATCAAGTACTAGTGCCATCGTTGACTTCAAGATTTGTGTTGGTCCTAGTTTGGAGACAGGGTGAGCTCTTGAAGCTGGAGTTGACCTTCTCCTCTTTTATTTTTCAAGACTTTTCATTTCGAGACTATTATATATTGATTTGATAGTACTTGTATTCTTTTGGATCAAAGGCTTTTATACCGACACTTCTAGGTCATGGGATGTTACTATTTCTCTTCAGTTTTATTATTATTGCTTGTAGGCCTTTTACTTGCATGTTTCTGATATTTAAGTCATTTCCATTAAATTAACCCATTGCTTATAGCTCCGGGCCATGGTCCTGACTCAAAAATTGTGTCGTGATAAGAAGCTCCTATCATCTCACCCTTACATGGATGCTGTGTCTCGAGTTTTCTTTGTTAGTGCGTAGTGCTCTTTCAAAAATTAAGATTAGGCTCTGGGAAACTGTGATTTTATTTTCGCAACATATTAGTTAAGAAATGTATTTGAATAAGAGTTTTGTGTTGATGAAAGGATTATTTCTTTACAAACTATTGTCTAACTTCCATAAATTATTAAATAGATTGATAACCGTGATTGGATTTATGACACTAAGTTAATACTATATATATATATATATATATATATAGTGATTGGGTTTATGACACTAAGTTAATACTATATTTATTTAAATTTGATAATGATTCAAATATTCTTTTTTTCATAGTTCTGGAGGTCTAAATCTAAATTTTGAGACTTATGAAGCTTAGAAACAAATATAGGACTAGTCTAGAACGTTTCATGCAATTTTGATAAGCTACAATTGGATTTTATCACAAAATGTGGAATTAAACTTTTAACGGTCCTAAACTGTAAAAACCTTGGTATTTAAGGTCCATTCAAGTTCTAGAAGTCTCACTTAAATTTTGAGACATTTATAAACTTAGGAATATAGTTTTGGACTTGTCCATCATGTTTCCTGGAATTTTGATATCATTTAGTCAGAGCTTCGAGAAGTTTGGATTTGAAATATTTTCTGCTAGATCCTATATGATATAGGACACTCAAGGTCAAAATGTGAATTGATTGTTGGACTTGGTATTCAATATTATTTTCATATTATTATGTATAATGTTTTTATTATAAATGTATTTACATTATAGTGAATGACTATTAAGACCTATCAAGATCTACTTTGATATTTATTAGGATTTGAAACATCTGTCTTTTACTCAGACTATAAGTAAATTTTTTCTATAAATAGAGGGATTTTATTCATTGTATTTACAATCTTATGATCTCTCATCCCTCAAGAGAAGAAATAAGAATCACTCTCTATTCTCTCACTCTCTTTATTCTCTCTACTCTTCTTTATTCTTTATTAGTTTATAACACGTTATCAGCACGAAACTCTGCCAAACAAGGTGAGATTATAAATCTGAAGGATTTCAAGGTTAGTATTTTTTTATGTTATCTTTCTTTTCCTACTACTAATATAATTATTATTGGATTTGAGAAAAATAAATTGGTTTGGAACCATTTATATTTTAAATTTATTCCTCAAGAATAATATTATCAAAAAGGATGATAATATGTTGGGTTCAAGTCCCATCGATTCATGCCTAAGACGTCTTTATATGGATCAAATATTGAGTTCGAATCTCAATACACCATATTGATGATATTGTGATGGTTAAGGCAAAATAATGGGTGTTTGATGAAAAGTTTGAAATTCGACCCATTGAATATGCTTCATTCCATGAAGTGAATGTGGTAGCAATATATGATAAGTCTGAAATATGACAATTTACTTCATTCTTGAGGTGCGTGTGGTAGCAGTGCATAATATGTCTGAAAGAAGGAAAGTGATTGAATGCACGAATATACACATGGAGGGACAATATAATAATAATAATCAAAAGTGATGATATTTTCACACGCTTATATGATTATAAGATATGCTAGAGAAAAATTCTATACATCATATGTATGCCTCGATTTGCTTCTGAAGTAGCAAAATCTTGAAAGAGGTTATAAGTTATCATAATTTGATAGGCTTAAGGCATGATTATATTCCATTCCTAGGGAATGAGAAACTTATTAATGCAAACGTGCACTTGATTGTGATTGTATCACAACTCACCTCCAAAAGAGGTTGAATAATTTTGAAATCTACTTCTGAAGTAGTAAATCTGCAATTTATTCATGTAACAGTAAATCTGAAATTTACTAAAGAAAAAGTACATGTCATGGTAAACTTGGAGTTTACTAGAATAAAAGTTCATAAATTGATATGAACGATTGTAACATCTCGAAGATGTGCATGTATTGAAGAACTAGAAGATTCTTCAAGAATTGTTTATGTCGTTTGTTCTCATGACAAGTTGGTTGGACCAACTAATATTGGGATTGGATCCCTTCAAATCTAAAAATTATAAAAGGTGAATAAGGGTCTGTTCACGTATCATATGATATGTTGAAAAGATGCATCAATAAGATAATCACATGTACATTTATTGTCAACTTGCAGTTTGACATTCATAGAATTGCTTGCTCAATAAAATTGAGTCAAGAATATAATTTTCAAATTGTGCAATCAAGAAAGTTATCTTGATGATGATGGTTTAGCATTGAATGCCTTCGATAAATAGCTAGACCATCGCTAATGAGAACAAAGTTTCATGTATTGGTCTGAAATATGATATTTTGAATACAATAACACTTGTATGCATTAGATCGATAAATTATGATTATTTCTTCCCTCACAATTGGTTCAAGGCCGGGAACCAATTATTCCATCTAATAATTTTGATGTGCGGTATACGATTAATGAATATACCATAATGCACAAAGATGGATTCATCAAAGAAGTAGAGGATGTATGTTAGTTTTCCTAACATAAGGAGGAGATTATAAGTGCTATGAAATATACTAGGAATTATCACCAGATCCTCATCCAAAAGATAATTTAAGTCAAATGCCGAAAGCATCTCATATTAAGCGCAAAAGCTCTTATTTTGTGTTCCTAAAGGACAAAGTCATGCATGCGTGATGCGTGGTAGACTAATCGGTTCCAAATGAAATAGTCCTTGTAAAATAAGGAGCAAATAATCATAATAAGAAGGCAATGAGCTCTTAAATATCCTACGACATAAAACTTCATGAAACCTTATAAGAGATTCATGTACCTGAAAATAATGAAGTGATGAGATCTCAAAATATTATGTCGCATTGTGAACCGATACTAAATGATATATCATTAATATCTCTGACACAATATTGGCGCAATATTGTAAAAGATTATGAGGATCTGAATTCTATGTTAATTTAAGCATGCTAACGTAGAAATATTTATTAAGTGACATGAAAGGATGCATTTTGGTAAGTATTAAACTTATTTGATTTGCAGTCCAGATATTTGAAGATGTCACTCATGAAATGTTAAATATTGTCACTTGACAAAACTTATGTGAAAAACCTTTAAGGATTCAAAATACTTGAAGCATATAAAAGTTTCTGGGAAACTTATTTATAATCATTATATTGTATAAGCTTATTGTTTGAACATCATTGGAACTCTTGGAGAGTTTTCAAAGCAATAGATTATTTGCTGAAATTCGAAATATATCGAATTGGATTGGTTATGAAGTATCATATCTTAGTGCAATTGATGCACTCATGTACCTTGCAAATACTACAAAGCCTATAGCATTTTTAGTCAATTTGTTAGCAAAGTATATTTCTATTCGTACTATGAGACATCAAAATAGGATAAAACACATGAGCTTGTTTTATTTTAAAGATTAAAGTCCCGATCTTATTGTTCATGATGATGTTGAGTACTTATCTAACACATATAAAGCTTGGTCTCAAATAGGCTATGTGTTCATATGTGGTGATACTGCCATATCTTGGAGATATACAAAGCAGTCTATCGTAGCCACTTCATCGAATCATGCTAAGATAATAGCTATTCATGAAGCAAGCCGAGAATGTGTATGGTTGAGGTCCATGTTACATCTCATTCGAGAAAAATGTGGTGTGACATATGACAATCTACCCATATTTTATACATAGATAATTCAGCATACATAGCACATCTTAAGGGAGGATTCATAAATAAAGATAGAATGAAGCACATTTTGCCAAAGTTTTTTTACATATATGAGATACAAAAGAATGATGATATTAACGTGCAACAAATTCGTTCTACTAACAATGTGACTGATTTATTCACCATATCTTCCTCAATTGCAACTTTCAAGAAGATGCTGCACAAGATCGAGATGCAAAGGTCAAAGATGTTCTCATTAGGGGGAGTTAATATGCATTGTACTCTTGTTTCCTTACGAAGTTTTGTCCCACTAGGTTTTCTTTGTAAGGTTTTTAATGAGGCAACCGAAATGCGTATTATTAGAGATGTATACTCTTTTTCCTTCACTAGATTTTTTTTCTACTGATTTTTTTCTAGTAAGGTTTTAATGAGACACATTATCTACCAATTAGACATTCAAAGGGGAGTGTTATAAATGTATTTACATTATAGTGAATGTCTATCAAGATCTACTTTGATATCTATTAGGATTTGAAGCATCTGTCTTTTACTCAGACTAGCAGTAAATTTCTCTTATAAATAAAGGAGTTTTATTCGTTGTATTTACAATCTTATGATGTCTCATCCCTCAAGAGAAGAAATAAGAATCACTCTCTCTATTCTCTCTACTCTTCTTTTTTATTCTTTATTAGTTTATAACAGTTTTATTTATTCCCATGAGATTTAGAAGAGTTTGATCGTGACGTGTGTGTTGTATTTTAATGTCATCTTAAGTATAATTGATACCACATTGATAAATTAAGCTTCAAATAATATTTTTAATCAAAATATTAGATCTTCTCATGATTTTGGACGCAAAGGAATCAGAGTCATTGATTTTGAGGTCGTTTTAGGTGGTTTAGACAACTAAGGAGAAGATAAAAGTTGAAAATTTTAGTAAGGTGTGTCTATCCAGAACATAAGGTCTTGATGGCACCAGTCACGCCCTCATGAATAAGTATGCCAAACAACCAAAAAAGCTACTCATAAAGTAAATATGCAAAAGGAAAGATAATACCCAAAAATAATACAAACTCATAAATAAAATCACCAAAAATTTAGAAGCTGCTAGTACATGCCTCTAAGAAATAACAAATAACAAAATACAACTGAGAAACTAAAGTTTCCCAATACAAGAAGTAACATAAATAAGATAGAAGAGATCTGTAGGCATTTGAATCGATCATCCACTACTTATGAATCCCAATGTAGTAAAATACCATGAACAATCCCTAAATCAATGATTAAGAATAACCAGCTCAGTATGTGACGATCCTTACTTTGGTTTTTGGATTTTTGTGAATTTTAACCACTGTATTCCTCCCTAGAGTTGTGTTTTGCTGTTTTTTGGCTACGGTACAACATAATGTATATATAGCTACAGATTGTGTTGTAGCTAAATATTAAAAGTTTCATGGCTAAAAGTTTTAGTCATAATTTTTTTTCCATAGCATTCGTAGCAAGAAATGACATAACTAAAGTTAGCTACAGACTTTATACGGTCTATGGTTAAGGACAAATACTTACAACTACAAACAAATATTGTGTTAAAGTTGTTACGTTATGGTAAAAAAAACTTTGCTACGAAATATATATTTATAGAAAATAATTTTAATCTTTTGTCACGAGAAATAAAATATGTCGCAACTTTAATATTAGAGCAATGATGTGTTCTATTGTAACAAAAATTCAAAATTTGTGGCTATTTTACATTTAATTTTGTGATAGGAATACTTATATTTAGCTAGAAGCTAGAAAATCTATATCTATAACATAAAGTATTCTCCATAAATATTTTTGTACATGACTAAAATTTATTCGTTTTGCCACGAAAACATAAATTGTAGCAACTTTTAAAATTTATTATAAAAACAGAAAAACTATAACCCTATTTATTACAATTATATATAGGTTTAGCTATAACTATAAGAATTCATTGCTACAAATTGAAGAATATTGTCATAAACATTATTAATAACAAGAATTTTTATAATGTATCTGAAATAAAAATAAATTCAACAATTTTATTGCTACAAATTAAAGAATTTTACAAGCTTTTCAATAAGAAAAGTTACGTAATGTACCTATAAATTTATTTTGGGGATTCGAAAATATTTTTTAAACTACATATAATTGTGTTTATAATTATGAGAATAGGGACAATATACAATTATTTGAGACACCATTTTATTTGAGTCCAAATATGCATAGTCTTCTCTCATCTTTCCTTTTCTGGTCCTCAACTTGATCATCATATGTCCTAATTTGCTATTTTATTCTCTTATTTAATTGTTATGCCAACCAATAATGATAAAGTATTTCAGCACCAAGAAAATCAAGACAAACTAATTATATATGCAAGTGTGCGTATATATAAAATTTAAAACATAAAAATTATATGACTTAAGTGATTTATTTTACTGCTAAAATTTTTAACAAATAAAAATTAAAAAAAAAATGCAAAGCAATCAAAGAAGTAAACAAACCTGTAGAATTTCTTTAAGTTCATATAAGACCTATAGATATAAATTTTAAATTTTAAATTTCACAAGTGAAGATCCTAAATCTCGATAGCAATTTTAAAACTCACAAAAACATATTGTTACCTTTACAATAATAAAAATACATAATCCAACGCAATACTCATATTGTAAGACTTATTCCATCTATTTACAAAATTATATATTATAAAACCTACAAAAAAAATATTGTTAATCAACAATACATCATAAAATTTACAAAATCAAATCAAAAATTGAAAAAATAATAGTCGGGGAGAGGGGGGGGCACGGCGGTGAAGGGGAAGAAGGAAAAGGAGTGTGGATGTCTGTGAAGTGGAAAGGGATAATAGATTGTTTAATTGGGTTTAAAATAATTGGGTGGAAATTTGATCCGGTATTTTTCATTTTTGGAGGGATTGGGGTTTTTGATATTTTTAGGCGGCTGCTTCTTATATCCTTAACCTAATAGTACTAAGTAATATACTACAATGTGTTTAGTTTTGTTCCTTCTTAGCAAATGCTATATGAATCTATTGAATATAATAAAGAAAATTATATATTAAAAATAATAAGAAATATAAACTTTATTTCAAATTAATGGAGAACGTTAATTATTTATATAAAAATGATTATTCTATTATATTATTCTTTTTCTAGTTTTTTTAACTATGATATTGTTAGTTTTGTTATCTACACTTCTATTTTAATAAATTTTTAACTTTATAGGTTTGTAGTTAAATATATGGTTATTTTAAATTACAATTTTTTAGTTTGAATCAAAGTACAAAAAATTATATGATTTCCTTTCTACCTTTGAATTAGGAATAAGACATATGTATATTCTACTCTCATCAAACTTTACTTTGTAATCTCACTAGGTATGTTGTTGTTGTTTTTATTTTCTATGAATTAAAATGTCACATTTAAAATAAAAAATTTAAAAATAAAAAAAAATTGTTAATACCAAAAAATATATCTACTACATATATATAGAAAAATGAAGAAGAAGAAAAAAATATTTGTAATGACGAATAGCAATTTTCATAATATTCAAGTCAGGAAATTATTTTAAGATGAAAATTTTAAAAAATAAATGTCAATTTGATTTTTTTTTTTTACAGTAACAACATGAAATAAAAGTCATAGTAAAGTACTCTATTATGGTGGACTCATTTATTTAAATTTAAATTTAAAAAAGAATATGAATTTTATATACTTTTTTTAGTTTAAATTGAAAAGATAAAATTATATGAATTTTCAGAATGAGTAGTATGAATTAAAATGTCAAGTTTAAAAGATAATAAATAAACATAAATAAAAATTGCCAATATTGAAAAAACTATCTAATCCATCTATATATAATAGGAGAAGAAAAATAATATTTTGATGGCAAGTACATAATCAAAATATTTGAAGTTTGAAAATCATTTTATGATAGAACTTTTTAAAAAAAAAAATATCAATTCAATTTATTTTTGTATCAACAACGTGAATTTAAATTTAAATTAAAGTGTCTCGTTATATGAAATTGTGGTTCCACAATATCCAAATTATCTCAATAAGAGATATGAATTTTGAGATGTAGTATTTTGGTTTGAATTCAAAATACAAATATTATATGATTTATATGAATCAAAAAATTATGTTTAGGATAGAATTTTCAATTATAAAATAATAATGTCAATATGAGAAAATTTAAGAAAAGAACTAAAATGTAATAACCATGTATTTATTGGTGTGTGTGAATTAATTATATTAACTAGACAATTGGCTAATCAGTTTGTATTCTAGACTAGCTCATATTGTATATTTTATCAAATATGACATGATTTAGCAAAAAGTAACATAATAAATAAAAATACTCATTTGTATATTATGTATGATAAAATTACATATAGGGAGAATGAGATAAATAACGTAAAGATATCATAATGCGAATTAAATTTCTATAAAATAAAATAAAGTAAATAAATATAAATTTAATATATTCAGAAGAGTCATGTAATAGGGGGCATTTAGTTAAAAGTAACAAAAGAGTTTGAAAATGAGGTGTAGGTGACTCAAGACTTAATAATTGAGTGGAGGTGACAAATACTTTATTATATATTAAGAAAGTTGGGAAAGTTTGAAAATAGCCCACAAGTTTTTAAATTTACACTTTGATTAAAATGTTAGTTAATATAACATGAAACAGATGAAAAAATGTGTGTTTCTTTCTCTTCTCATCCATTGTGGTTTTCTCTCTCTTCATGATTTTTGTTGTTCATTACTATTGCTGTTTTATTCATCATCTTCAACTTTATTATCATTATCTTCTACTTTATTATTATATTCATCTTCTTCTTGTCGATCATTGTGATTGTTTTTACCGCTACTGCTGCTACTTGAATATTTTTTTAGGTCAAACTTTATTTCATACATCTCTTTGGCATTACTTCATAGGTATCTTTGCTAAGTAAAATTATGATTTATAGTTTAATTTATCGTCTTGGTACACTGCTATTGCTGTTTTTTCAACAATGGATAGACCCGTTCATGAATCCAACATAAAAGTCATTTATTTAAACAGATCACTTATTTGTTGCAACAGATGAGTCATCTATTGCAATAGAAGACTCATATGTTGGATTCATTTCTATGGTTCTTTATAGTTCCCATAACATGAATAGAACAGATGGGTCATCTGTTGTAATAGACGAGTTATCTGTTACAATAGACTAGTTATCTGTTGCAATAGACTAATTATCTGTTGTATCAAACTAGTTATTTGTTGCAACAGACACGTTATCTGTTGCAATAGAGGAGTAATCTATTGCAACAGATGAGTAATCTATTTGGAACAATACAAACAACTCCTGCCACAAACCCAACAGATAACCAATATGTTTCAACAGATGCTCCATCTGTTAAAAGAATTCAAAACTCTTTCTATTGCTACTGGATTAAAAATTATTCCTTACATCCAATCGTCAACATATTTATTGAGAAGAAGAAATAGACCGAAACATAAATTTTTCGTTTAACAAAAATAAAATACATTAGGTAGGTAGATTAGACATAAATAAAAATAAAAATATATATGCTAAAAGTAAACATAACCTAATTATTATTATTATTACCATCATCATCGTCATCATTATTACTATTGCCATCTAGACAATCGTCAACCGGCAGCGGCAGGGCTCTTCTCAGCCTGCGTATCTGTCGGAGCATCCTTGCTCTCATGGACTTCAGATCCTGCCCCTGAAGTTCCCGCACGATATTGTGCAGAATAGAAATATCCCAAATAGGATCAACCATATCTAGAACACGCATGGATTGATAAAAAATATAAAAATACAAGTAAAGAAAAGAGTCTGAATATAATACAACGTATACTACCAATTGGGTAGATTTACACAAAAAGAAAGAAAAAAACTTACCTAAGTCACGAAAAAGATATCTGATCTTTGAAGAGATAGTGGTTGAAGATGTAATATGAAACACAAGATGCAAAAAATAACTAGCATGTAGTAAAATGAACGAGTAAGGAGGGATTTATTTATAGAGGATTGAATTTGAATGAGTTAGGCAAAAAGGCACAACTGTTCACCTCCATTTTATTAATTACATTCAAACTGGTGACTTTTTGATTACTATGAAAAATTATGACTTAATTAAATCATGTTGTTGACTTTTTTATTATTGTGACAAGTCCTTAGTTTGGAGCTTATTATTATTAATTAGTTCTTAAATTTAAATAACCTTTTTTTCAGATAAATAATCGAAGACTTCTCACCTTTTTAATAACCGTTTCTTCAAATATTACCGTTTTATTGAGTTGTGGCACCAAATTGTATATCTGTTGCATCAGATAACCCATCTGTAACAACATATATACCATTTGTTGCAATAATTTGTCCATCTGTTGCAACAAATAATCTATATACTGCAACATATAATCTATCCTTTTTTATAATCATTATATACTTTCATTAATCCAAATTGGTGACTTTTTTATTATATAAATTAAAAAATAGATTTAAAAACCAAAATGGTGAAAAGTCACTACTTGTCTCCTATTTAATATTAACATCAATTATTCGATTAAATAAATATTTTTTACAGTTATAAATTGTGTTTATCATTTATTTTATTAATATTTTCTATGAAAAAATGACTTAATTAAATCAAGATGGTGAGTTTTTGATTATTGTGACAAGTCATGACCTTTCAGCTTATTATTATTAATTAGTTCTTAAATTTAAATAAAATTTTTCTCAATTAAAGAATTGAAGACTTCATACCTTTTTAATAACCGTTTCTTTTAATAAAATAATAACCATTTTTATTGAGTTGTGGCAATATATTGTATATCTGTTGCATCAAATAACCCATCTATGACAATAGATATACCATCTGTTGCAACAAATCAACCATCTATTGAAAGAACTTTTTTTGTTTTCTTGTAACAGTTGATTCATCAGTCGCAACGAATGGGGAATTGATTCATCAATTGTTTTGAATGTGTTAGACAAAAAGTCACGGTTGTTCACCTCTTTTTTAACAATCATCATATACCTTAATTAATCCAAATTGGTGACTTTTTTAATATATAATAAATTAATTAAAAAATAGATTTAAAAATAAATATGATGAAAAGTCACGACTTGTCGCCTATTTAATATTAACATTAGTTATTAAAATTAAATAATCATTTTTATGATTATAAATTGTGTTTATCAATTATTTTCTTATTATTTATTTACGAACATTTTTCATATTAAATAATCAAGTCATGACTTTTCATCTTCTCAATAAAAATAACCATTTTTTATTACTAATCGTCTATTGCAACATATGATTCATCTATCACAATAGATTAATCATATATTGCAACATATGGTCCATCCATTGCCACAAACACTCAATTACTACCTCCAACCGTCGGCATGTCAAGAATAAGGAATAGACAGAATGAAAATTAAATATTAAATAAGAATTAAAAATTCAAAGTCGACCAAACATAAATTTTTGAATTCATTATATACAAATATACAATAAAAAACAAAACATACATTAGCTTCCTCCCTTAGGTAGATCCGATATAATAAAAGAAAATACATACGCTAAAATAAAAAAACATCAACTAATTATTATCATTACTATTATTATTATTATTATTATTATTATTATTATTATTATTATTATTATTAATCGATAGAAAATAGCATTCACAGAATCAGTGTACTCTATGTGTATTTTTATGATAATATGATCAGTAATACATACCTCCCACATATGAAGTGGTTCCATATGCAAGCAACTTATTTTTCTAAACCCATCTTTTCTGTAGCCTTTTGTGTTGGTCGGGCAAAGGTTGATCAACTTACACTTCCTTATATCTACAAATAAGAGAAAAATAATTGATGTCAAACAATAGAAGAACAAAAAGAACAATACAATTGATGTATGAATAATTTTATAAAAAGATATCCCAAAATTGAATAAATAAAATACATTTAAATATATGTTCAACAGCTTCCCCACATGTTGCAACAGATGTATTGCCTGTTACAACACATTGTCCATCTGTTGTAACATATTACCCATATATAGCAATAGATTCCACATCTTTTGCAATAGACTCAACATCTATTGAAACAGATTCCCCACATGTTCAACAAATAGGCAATCTGATGTAACAAGTTATGCTTCTATTGCAACAGATGGACGATATGTTGCAACATATGGGTCATCTATTAGAATAAATCAAAATAGCCTTGCTAGTGGTTTGATTTATTCCACCAATTGCTTCATCTATTGCAACATCAACAACAACATCAACAACAAAAAAACAACACCATTTATTCCAACACAATCAACAACACAAACACCATATGTTCCAATAACTCCAACCCCACTAACAACATCAATAATAGCATCAACAACAAAAAAACAAACAAAATACATACAAAAAATGATACTGGCAACAAGGCTTTTAAAGTTCTTCCAACAGATGACTTTTTTCATATATTTTTAAAACATAACGGTTCATTCATTCAAGACTTAAAAGTCCCTTTTCCTTTAATTTTCTCAATAAATATAATATGGGTAATGGGTAATTAAATAAAAATACAGATGTAAATAACTAATTTAACTATCTTGCAAAGAAGAAGACGATAATGAAAGAGAAATAGTGAACCATTGATACACTACAAACAAGGAATGTACCAAAAGTAAGCAAAAACAATCCACAAACACACTACAAACCCGAGAGCTTGAAGATAACAACTCCAAAATGTGAAAACAATAACAATAACGAGATTTTTAAGTATTAACAACACGAAAATAGTAGCTACACAAGATGAACAACAAGATAACAATAATAATAACCAATGGTTTCAACAACACAAGAAACAAAAACAAAAGATTACACTAAACAAAGGGTTAGATAGATAGATTAAAATAAGGCATAATTTTAAGAACCCAAGAGCTTATTCTACTCTTGCACCCTTAACACTACACACAATAATTCACCTATATCTTACGCGATACTAGATCGAATTCCACCTCTCAAGCATCGATTTTTCCAAGAAAATACAATCACTAGTGAACCCTCACTAGTTTCTTGTTCTAGTTTTAGTTTGCCTCAAAGGAGAAAGGAATTGGTGTTCTTTGTGTCGTATGACTTACAACATTATCCAAAAACTAACTAATGAATCCCTGCATTGTTCTTTACTTAGTGTATTACATAATAGAAACTAAACATAACCAAAGGGCCCTTAAGTGATGGGTGCCAATCAAGTTTAGCCAAGGGTAGTGTTTGAACGGGTTTTGGTGCATAATTAGGTCTTCTTTGGATCTTCAATTGGACACACCAAGTTTTGGAACCAACATGCACTCCCATCATTCCAAATCTATGATTATTCTTGTATCATCCTCTCTATCTTGAGAGAAATTTGCCCATAAATTCATGGCTTCATCTCGTTCAATTGGCCACTTCAAAAGAAACCACTCAAAACAGCCCGCAAAACATGATATGGCACAAAACAGTCTGCAAAAGCATGAGGAACCCGAGAGCTCAATAACAAAAGTCTTGGCCAACATCTTTATTTTGACCCTCGACTTCCTCTCCATCTTGAGCCTTGTCATCAATCTCATTCAAGATACATCCCATCTCTTTTCTTGGTAGCGGGAACCTTGTGGATCTCTATGTCTTCCCCTCAACTTCTCTTTCATCATATAAGCATCATTGTAGACTCCATGTCTTTCATGTTTCTTTCTACCATACTCCTCTACATGGATATATCGGTTTTGGTAAAGTGGAGTTTTGATTGAGAGGAATGATTTGGTAAGGTAGAGTAGAACTTGGATGGGAGGAAATTGTCTTGCAAGTCCTTCTTGTTGGACTTGATCGAATTGAGGGGGAAGTGACTTATTTAGGTCTCGGGTTTGAGGATATTTCATGGCTTGGCTTATGTCTATATCATTTGGTGGTGGTCTTGGAGGATTGATCGTTTGAGGTAAAGTTTCAATAGTAGAAACAAGAGAGTTCCTTCGACTCCCCACTCGATCCAACCTCTCTAGTATAGTAGACATTTCTGAGCCTAATTTTTCAAGACCCGCATTCGCCCTAGTCGTGTCCTAAAAATAACATCAAGTTTGGCCAAAATGTTTTCCATTAAGGCCAAGAATTTATACCTACAAAACAAAAAAAACACGTTAGTTGTACAAAAATATCCTCACTCTCTCTTTTTATTTTTTGTCTCTCGGATCCCTCACACTCAATCTCACAAGTTTTGTAAGCTTGCTTGTACTCTGAGAGGTGTTGAGAGGTGAATCCAACATTTTACAATGACTCCAAAGAGTAAGGAAATACAAGGATGTATTACAATGACTTAAAAGAATTAAGACACACAAAGAAAAGTCAACACGAAGAATGGTTTCAAAATTAACTTATAATCTAGTACTAGCTTGTAGGTTAGTATTGGAATAGTACTAGCTTGTAGGTTAGTATTGGAATCTACAAATGAAACTAAAGAAACAACAAAATAAAACTAAAAGATCAAAATTTGAGCCAAAATTATTGCGTGAATAGTATATATGGTGATGTGGCAGTCCAACGTGGCTCACCACTAGTGGTTCGGTTCTTGACCAATTTTAATTTACAATTCACAATTTGGACTTTGGCGGAAATTGTTCAATGGAGGGAAATACAAACTAGTCTTTGGAGCTCTTTTTTTAATTCAAATTTCAAGACTCAAAAGTCTTTGACTAGACTTGTACTTCTCCTTAAAACATAGACCCTTGATTTATGGAAAGTGTTTGAGATGTGATGTAAAGTCTTTTGGTGGTTGGGGGTCTTTTTCAAGACTTAACAAGTACTACACCTTGTCTTTCACCTTTCTAAGATCTAAAGTTCAGTTTAATGTTAACAAGGCGATGAATATGGTGAAGAACATAAAGAACACAAAAACAACAACAAGAAAAACAAAAAAAAATATTTCCCAATAACAACAACAAGTCCACAGCACAACAAGGTCAACAATCTCACGACCAAGACTACAAGGATGACAATAACAATCTGCTAAGTTCCCTTTGTGTTGTGTTTTTGGTTTTACAAAAGATGAAGGTTGTGATGAATAACAAAAACACAACAACAACCTTTCAAGATCTACAACAACACCACAACACAAGGCCTTCAACTCGGTCAAGGATAGAACAACAATTCTGAAGACTTTGGGGACTAGCAGTAACTTAGTAGGATTAGGATAATGATACATTAACCTAGTAGGATTGGGTTAAGTAATGCAGTAGCTTAGTAGGAATAGGATATGGATGTTATAAATACCCTATTTTGCTAGAGATTTTAATTCATACCTCATAATTCCCCCATTCCATCAATTCTCATCCATCCACCATCCATCCATCCATCAAAACAATTCTCTTTATTAATTCATTGTTGACATTATTTTTCATCTATTCGACTTTTAATTTTTACAACAAGAGAAACGCTATTTGCAAGGAATTCACGTGAGATTTTTATAATGATAATGTCTATTGTGATTTCTTTCACACTCATGAATAGCTAAACTTCTCTGTTGGGGTTATGGAAGCCTTTTGAGATACTATCTACTGCTATGAGTTTGTGAATTCGTGACACGTATGTTGCTTATATCATTATTCTGTTCATCTTAATGCAAATTCTTGTGGCTGCAGACACATAGAATAACGCCAGTATAGCATTAACATGTTCGAAAGAAAAGTTATATATATAGAAAAGAGATAATGTCAAGGTAATAGGGTCCCATACCCTATTAAAAAGTTAGTACCGTAACTGGATTAACCTCTTGGAGAATTTGCACCATTAGATACGCTTTAAGCTCGAAAGAGTTAAAGTGAAATAGTCCTTGTTTAGGTCCAAAGACGCTTGGATTTACCATCGAATACAATTCTCTATAAGCACATGCATGTCTGAATTCCGCACAACTCATAGCCAATAGAGACGAACAACTCATAAGGTGGACATAACCCCAACTTCTCAATTCTCATTGTTTTACATCTTACCAAACATTCTTACATTTTACTTTGCTATTTTCCATTTTTACCTTATTACTTTGGTTACATTACTTGCACGACAAAACTCCCCCCTTTTTACGAGACTTGCACTAAAAGTCTAGTAATCTTTGCTTACTTGTTGACCAAGCTATTCCCTGTGGGATCAATACCCAACCCAGTTGGGTTATATATTTGACAGCGATCGCTTTACACTCCTACGAGAGCTGTAGATTGAGCGTTATCACTTATGGTCAAGAAAAGGAAGAACAAAGCACCAGTAAGAGTGGCATTGAAGCTATGTTTCAACGAATATTGGATCTCCAAAAAGAAACATATGATATCGTATGTGATATATGTCAAGATATGAAGCCAATCATTCATGAGGAAATAGATATAGAGGTCAATTATTCAAAGCATTCTTCTATATTATGTTTAGATGATATCTTGTCTGTGGAATCATTTAACATAATGGAAGAGTGTAAAGAAGAGGACCAAGAATCATATATTGATGATGAGCTTGATGTTGATCTTCCATTGGAGATTTCCCAACCAATCGAACCATTCATGAACGAAGATACCAAAGATGAGGAAATGGTACTAAAATTGAAAGAAGAAATCAAGAACAATTCTTGTGAAGATTCTAGTCCATTTTGGGGTAAGGATACAAATAGAGATGATACTCCAGAATTGAGAGTCAGTCCTCATTCGAACCACTTTTCAAAATTATACTTGGTGGGTGTGAAAAAAGTCGAACCACCCAAGCAAATGATGAATTTTGAAAATAAGGTAGAAAATTCTAACATTTTGGAGTTTATCTTTCCAAAAGGTTATAATACAACCCAATTCTTGAAGGCCAAGAAGCCTAAAGATCGATATCCATTTAGTGGCTTTTTAAGATCCTCATTATTGCCCAATGAGCCCACACAAAAGTTTGATGCAAAATTGGGCAAGCGGTTCAAGTCTTCGAAGTGGAGTGATAGAACATTCCTTATCATGCCCTCATATTTTCCCAACAAACCTAAAAGATGTAAAGATCAAAAGATGGGTTGATAATTTAAATCATCAAAGTGGAGAGATAAAGGATGACTGGATGTTGTCATGCCGCAACACTAAATTAGGCACTTCTTGGGAGGTAACCCAAGGTATTTTGTTATTTGTGTTCGTCTTATTTGATTGACATCAGATCTTCGCATCCATGGTGCCACAGGTATGTTTCAAACACTCTTGTTTTGGTTTGACGCATTAGAGATATTGCATGATTTTAAGTTGAGGGTGGAGCTACTTGTGGGTGTTGATGTCCTCCGTGAGTTTTTGTTGTCGTGCCTCTTTTCCCAGAGTTTTGTTCCTAGTAGAGCCAGCATGTTTAGGCGTATTATTTTTATGTTGTGATGTGTTGTGGTTAACTAGGAGAAAAATAAGTATCTGTGGTAGTTGACATATTTTTATTGATATTTCTTGGAATGATAAATACCTCTCTAATTGTCTATCTGTTAACTGTGTGATATACATATATATGTGACTATTGTGAATCTTTTTATGGCATTAGTACTGGGGACATGATAATCATTGCTAACAATTGCACGAACTAGATGAGTAGTAGCTGGTAATATACTTGTGTGTCATGTGTGTGAGAGATCTTACTCAATTCCCTGTGTGTGTTGAATCTAGAACTTGCCCGGTTAGTCTTACCTTGGTTGAAAGATAGGGGTTAGGAAAGTATCATAGGCCATTTTGATTTGTAAGTCACATTTTTTTGCCTAAATGACCTTCCCTGTATGCATGATATCTCTTGATCCCTATTTTGAGCCTGAATTGACCATTTCTTTCTATGACACCTATCACCTTTCTTTTTAGATCATAATGAACCTATTTTGGCCCTGGTCCTTCTTGGAAACCGTGCACCTTGACTTAGGTAAACAACCTAAGTTGAGGGTGGCTATCATAGGGGGGCGTGATGTAAACTGGGTATGAAAAAAGGTAGAATAAAAGGAAAATAATAAGTGAAAAAAGAATAAAAAGTTGGGTGGTGTGGAAGAAGAATAAGAAAAGAAAAAGAATGAAAAATAAAAGCCACATCCATCCTGAATAATGTGTGATCAAGTAAAGGAGAAAAAGAAGGAAAATGTTAATAAGTGTATGCCAAAAGTTAAGGTAGTGCCAAGGAGGCTTAGTCACTCTAAATTCCATTGAATATCATACCATACCTAAGCCTACATTACAAGCCGAAGAAAAGACCTATAGTAATCCTAACTTATCTGTCTGGACACCTTAGTAATGAAAATAAGAGCAAGCATATGGTATTTGACATGCATTGATTGGAATTTCTTTCTGAGAGAGTGTATCTTGACCGTCCCCGCATTGACATTCTTGAGTTCATATATGAGTGAAGAGGGACTTCTTTGTTGTAAGGGCACATCGGTTGCATTGCTAGCTGTTTACTTGTTCAGGTAGTGTAACTTGTACATATGCATGGTTATTGTTGCTAAATTGATGCCATATCTTGATTTCTTTGTGTCATATTGTTAATCTTCATTGATATGCACAATTGGATTTATAATTAATTGAACGCGGAGAGTGGCATGAGTGCTGAGCTAAACGGGATAATCAACTGTGATAGGTATCTTATGTGCCTCTTGGTAAAGCATCGTATTATGGTGTTATGTAGTTGCTTGAGTACAAGCAATTGTTTTAAGTTGAGGGTGTTGATGTGTTAGATTTTTGTAGCACATTTAAGACTTTTTAACTTGAAATAATTGTAAGTTCTTAAGTAATTATTGGTGTTTTTGATGTTATTTCTTAAGATTTTGTAGGAAAGTCAAGGATGGGAGGAAAACATAGGAAAGATGAACAAAATAAGTAAAATCTGGTGTAAGTGAGCTGATATGAGTCTGACAGCATTTCTTGAAAGTCGTCAGAGATGTGGTAAGCTACCAAAAAAAGGCGTGTAATACCCCGAGAAATTTTTCATTGAAATTTTATGTGTAAACGTGTTGGGTTCTATATTCTAGAATGAATTATAAATATTCCGTGTGGAATGTATTATATTATGAGCCACCAATTCGTAGAGTATCGAATAAGCTTTCCAACGATATGTGGATCATCCAAAATGGACACCCGAGCGACGAGTTATGAACATTCCGATCGAACTGTGAATAGTAGTGAATAGTAAAGCGTGCAGGAAAAAGTACTGAGGCCTGGCGTATTTTTTCTCCAACTTTAAACGATCATAACTCCTTGTACATAATGATCTAGGTGATCTACTATATATTAACAAAAAGCTCTGCGATTCCTCTTTCCAATGAAATTAGTTTCATCTAATTTGTCCATCAGAGAAAAAGGTTATGGTCGATCTACTTCAGCCTAACAAAAGTGAATTTTTGGATCAACTTCAAAAATCATAACTCCTAGTAAACAATGATCTGGGTGAGATACTATATATCAATGGAAATATATGAGAGTCCTCTTTCTAAAGAAATTGGTTTCATCCAATTTGGATATCGGAGTAAAACGTTATGGTTGATCTACTTCAGACTATCAAAACACTCCACCAAAGGATAGATTCGAGAATTATTTAATTTTTAGGGGAGTTTTGGTCATTCCCCCTCACCCAAAATCCATCCAAACCCTATATTAAAGCCTATTAGAAGCATTATATGTTATACTTCATCAAATTCCCTCAAAAAGAAAACCCTAAGCTCCTACATCCAACTTCAAGAACCTCCAAAGTTCCCAATTAATTATGCAAATTTATTCAAGATTCCAAGTTCCTAGTTCAAGAACTCCAAGAACCATCATTCAAAGGTACAATTAACATCTCAAAAATGAGTATCGATCTAAAGTTCATCATTCAAGGTATGTGGGGTTTTTCAACAAGAACTCTCTTTCGTTCTTGTGCCCAAAAGTAATTTTCTTTACAAAGACATGATTTTTATTTAATTTTTACGAATTTAAAGCATGAACCCATATCTTATGATGATTATTATGAAATCTTGATATTTATGATTTTGAAAGATGAATTTACATGTGTGGAGATATAAAGCATGAATCTTGAATGATATTTAACATGATTTTGATTTTTGGGTCATGAATCCCCATTGGAAATTATGTTTTTTTTGAGAAAGTGTGTGTTATAAGCACGTTGATGTTGAATATTTGAGATATTATGAATGATTTGACCTTTTGGTTTTAATGGTGTTGTTTTGAACTCGAGTGTGAAAGAAATCCATAACGTGGTTGATTTTGATAGATGGGAAACATGATGGCTCCCGATGTATATTTATATATTAATGAAATTGTTTTGTTGTAGATTATCTTTGAAATGATCTGAGCTAAATCTGGGAGAAATCTTTAGCACCGAGTGGGAGGTATAAAGCGACCTTACTTTCCTCAAACTACGTGCCCCCATAGGAGTGAGCCTAAGGCTGATTTATATAGTGATCACTAGTTTGTGTGGATTTGATATCGATAGTCCTACTCTAATGGCAAGGATAGGACGAATCTACCTAACATGGGTTGTACGTTGGACTCCATGTAGCTTACATGGTTTATGTCGGTTGTAGGATTTCCTAGTGTGTGTGTGTTTTCTTGTGTCTATGGTGAATGGTGAAGTGATTTGAAAGTGGAATTGTGAAAGTTATTCTTTCGAAAGATTTAAGTGATATTTATATTATGAGAATTGATATTCTTTATGAACTGAAAGTGATTGAAAAATTATATGATGACTCACATATGTTATTGTACTTATTTAATCCTCTCATGATTATGATGATTTTCTTCGGGCTATGTAAGTCTTTCATATATCCTACATATTTCTTATAAATATTTATGATGATGATGTTTATACAACTGCATACACCCCCATATACTCGGTTCCTTTCCATGGTACTGACCCACGTCTTCGAATGTGGGCTGCATTTTCTGAGAATGTAGGTTCAGTTGCTCAGTTCCAGGTTCGACAGTGATACTACGGGCATGCTGTTCTACATCCTCTATTGTGGTGAGTCCTCATGTTTCATGGATGTGATGTCTGATGTTGGTTTCACAAAATTGTTTACATTTGATAACTGAGTATGAGTCAGTTGGGGCATGTCTCAATGGATCCCTGGTTTTATTGATTTTCTTAGAGGCTTGTCAGACTAGTATAGATATTGGGAGTTGACTAATAAATCGTATTTTGTTATCTTTTTGAAATTCTTTTATTCTTGGATGATGATTACTCTGTTGATATTTGAGGGTTATTTATGGAAACCTTGTTGATTTGTGTTGAACTGAATGAAAATGGCTCAAAGGGTTAGCTTGGGGCTACTCGTAGCCTCAAGCACCGTGTGACGCTGCAGGACCTATTTTTTGGGGCGTTACAAACTTGGTATCAGAGCCTAAGGTTTTAAGGTATCCTAGGGAGTCTGACAAGCCGCGTTAAGTAAAGTCTTGATCATCGGTGTATAGCGCATCACATCTATGAGAAAGAGGCTACAAGATATTTTAGGAAAAAGTGTGATTTTTTCTTTCAGAAGTCTATCGTGCTTAAAGTGTCTCTCTCTGATATTAATTCATGCTCTCCTCTTTCAGAAATATGCCTCCACGTCGAGCGAGAAGAAATAATGATGGTCAGCAACCTCAACCCGCTGACCCATTGAATGAAAATGTGTCTCATGCTGAATTTTGTGCAGCCTTTCAAGCGCTGGCACAATCTGTTAATACAAATGTTCAGGCCAACCCGACCCCGACTCCACAACAGCAGGGAGGTGATTTAGTTGCTGCCAAGATTTGTGACTTTATGCAGATGAATCCGCCAAAATTCTATGGGTCCAAGTCTAATGAGGATCCACGATTGTTTTTAGAGGAGGTGCAGAAGATTACTCAGGTGATGTATGTATCTGAGGAACATAGTGTGGATTTGGCTGCGTATAGGTTGAAAGACTTTGCTTATGACTGGGTTGTTGCTTGGAGGAAACATAGAGGTGAGGGAGATGTCCCTACAACTTGTCAAAAGTTCCAGGATGCATTCCTGGATAAGTTTCTCCCTTTGGAGATGAGGAAGGCGAAGGTGGAAGAGTTTATGAACCTGTGACAGGGCTCTGTGACTATTAGAGAGTACTGTCTAAAGTTCAGTCAGTTTGCCAAGTATGCTCTTGACTTAGTGGCTAATAATTGGGCTAGTAAGAGTAAGATTATGACTGGAGTGTCTAGTTATGTGGTTAAGGAGTGTAGGTCTGCTATGCTGAATAGTGAGATGAATCTTTCTAGGAGGAGATAGAATGAGAGGGAATAAGAGATCTAGGTTCGAGCAGCACGGATAGGGTCAGACTAGATCACAAAGAGGGAGTCGCCCTCAGTATCAAGATTGTTCGTCTATGCCAGTACTATCATCTGCTAGTGCTTCCATTCCTAAAGGTAGGAAAGAGAAAGGTAGCAGGTCGTATACATCCAGGTCCCAGTACAGTACTGGCAGTAAGCCAAATCGTCCCCTGTGTCCTAAATATGGTAGGGCTCATTTGGGTGAGTGTTAAGTTGAGAAGAGGGGTTGTATCCGATGTGGTGACATGGGTCATAGAGTTAGACAAGATGGACAAGGGTTTCGTGACTATCGCCCTCAGACCCAGACAGTTCCAGCGACTCGCCCAGCCCCAGCTTAGGGTGCCTCTTCTAGCAATGCTGGCGGGCAGCGCTAGAATAGATTCTAAGATTTACCGTCCTACCAGGAACAGAAGGACTCTCCCGATGTTGTTACTGGTATGCTTCATATATTTCAGTTTGATGTGTATGCTTTGTTGGATCCTGGATCCAGTTTCTCATATGTTACACCTTTGATTGCTATGAATTTTGAAATGAGTCCTGAGATTATTCCTGAGCCTATCCTAGTTTCTACCCCAGTGGGTGATTCGATTGTTGCCCAGAAAGTGTATAAAAAGTGTCCTGTTACCATTTTTCATAGAGTCTTGTTGGCTGATCTGATTGAGTTAGACATGGTAGATTTTGATGTGATTCTAGGTATGGACTGGTTGTATTCTTCTTATGCCTTTATTGATTGTCGGACCCGAATGGTCAATTTTCAGTTTCCAGGTGCATCCGTGTTTGAGTGGTTTGGGAATTCTGTGTCACCCAAGAGTCATTTTATCTCTTACCTCAAAGCTAGAAAGCTTATTTCCAAGGGGTGTATTTACCATTTGGTTAGAGTCAAACACACTAAGTCTGAGACTCCAACTCTCCAGTCTATTAACATCGTCAATGAGTTTTCTGATGTCTTTCTGGATGATCTCCCAGGGATACCTCCTGATAGAGAGATAGAGTTCAGGATTGATCTTCTTCCCGATACCCAGCCCATTTTTATTCCTCCTTACCTTATGGCCCCTGCAGAACTTAAGAAGTTGAAAGAGCAACTCAAAGATCTACTAGATAAGGGTTTCATAAGGCCCAGTATTTCTCCTTGGGGTGCTCAGGTGTTGTTTGTGAGAAAGAAAGATGGCTCTTTGTGTATGTACATTGATTACCGCCAACTAAATAAAGTCACCGTTAAAAATAAGTACCCTCTTCCGAGAATAAATGATTTGTTTGACCAATTGCAAGGTGCAAGTTATTTCTCAAAGATAGACCTTCATTTCGGCTATCATCAACTCAAAGTTAGGGAGTATGACATCCTGAAAACCGCTTTCCGAACTCGTTATGTCCATTTTGAGTTTCTTGTTATATCTTTCGGGTTAACTAATGCCCCAGCAGCTTTCATAGACCTCATGAATCGAGTGTTCAGACCATATCTGAATATGTTTGTCATAGTGTTCATCGATGATATACTGGTGTACTCCTGTAGTGAGGATGAACATTTTGATCATCTCCTAGCTGTCTTGCGAACCCTTAGAGATCACAAATTGTTTGCCAAGGTCAGTAAGTGTGAGTTTTGGCTAAGGTTATTTGTTTTTCTGGGTCATATCATTTCTTTCGAGGGTATTAGAGTTGATCCCTAAAAGACCGAAGCTGTTAGAAATTGGCCTAGACCTATTTCTCTGACTGATATTCGAAGTTTCTTAGGTTTAGCTGGCTATTACCGCCATTTTGTTGAGGGTTTCTCCTCTATAGCATCTTCTATGACTCGGTTGACCCAAAATAAAGTGAAGTTCTTGTGGTCCGAATATTGTGAGAAGAGTTTTCAGGAGTTGAAGACTCGACTCACTTTAGCCCCTATTTTGACTTTGCCTGATGGTGTTGATGGTTTTGTGGTGTACTGTGATGCTTTGAGAGTTGGATTAGGTTGCGTATTGATGTAGAAGGGTAAGATTATAGCTTATGATTCTAGAGAGTTGAAACCCCATGAGAAAAATTACCCCACCCATGACCTTGAGTTGGCTGTTGTTGTGTTTGCTTTGAAAATCTGGAGACACTATTTGTATGGTGTCCATGTTGATGTTTTCACTAATCATAAGAGTCTACAGTATGTGTTTACCCAGAGAGAATTGAATCTTAGGCAGAGACGATGGTTAGAATTGTTAAAGGACTATGATATGAGTGTGTTGTACCATCCGGTCAAGGCCAATGTTGTGGCGGATGCCCTAAGTAGAGTGTCCATGGGTAGTGCTTTGCATTTGGTAGAAGGTAAGAAAGAGTTGGCTCGTGATGTACATCGTTTGGCTAGATTAGGGGTTAGGTTGTTTGACTCTACTGAAGGTAGTATAGGGGTTCAGAGTAGTTCTGATTCCTTCTTGGTTTCGGAAGTGAAGGAAAAGCAATACTTAGATACTAGTTTGGTCAAACTGAAGGATTCACTCAAGGACCAAAAAGTAGAGGTTTTTTCCCAAGGGGGAGATGGTGTGTTGAGATTGCAGGGTAGATTGTGTGTCCTGAATGTTGATGATCTGAGACAGAGGATTATGGCTGAAGCGCACGGGGCGCGATATTCTATTCATCCTGGTGCCACTAAGATGTACCGAGACTTGCAAAAAATCTATTGGTGGAGTGGCATGAAGAAAGATATAGCAGCATTTCTAGCTAAGTGTGCAACATGCCAACAGGTTAAGGTTGAACACCAAAGACCTAGTGGTATGATTCAAGAGTTTAGTATTCCCACCTGGAAGTGGGAAGAGATTAATATGGACTTCGTGATTGGTTTACCTCCTTCCCGACGCCATCATGATTCTATTTGGGTTGTGGTTGATAGGTTGACTAAGTCTGCTCATTTCTTGCCTGTTCATACTTCATATACTGTTGAGGATTATGCTAGATTGTATATCCGAGAGCTAGTCAGACTACATGGAGTTCCCTTGTCTATCATTTCGGATAGGGGTACTCAGTTCACTTCGCAATTTTGGAAAGCTTTTCAGAAGGGTCTTGGTACCCAAGTGCTTTTGAGTTTTGATTTTCATCCACAGATCGATGGTCAGGCTGAGCAGACCATCCAGACCTTAGAGGATATGTTGAGAGCTTATGCACTTGACTTTAAGGGAAGTTGGTATGATCACTTACCGTTGATAGAGTTTGCTTACATTAAGAGTTTCCACTCTAGTATTGGCATCGCTCTATTAGAAGCCTTATGTGGGAGGAAGTGTAGATCACCCATAGGTTGTTTCGAGGTGGGTGAAGCAGCTGTGAGTGGTCTTGATTCGGCATTTGAGGCTATGGAAAAAGTTAAGTTGATTAGGGAAAGGTTGAAACCTGTGAAGAGTCGTCAGAAGTCATATGCGGATGTTATAAGGAGAGACCTTGAGTTTGAAGTTGGTGACCTAGTGTATCTGAAAATTTCACCCATGGGGGGGGGGGGGGGCTGAAGAGATTCAAAAGGAAGGGTAAGCTTAGTCCCTGTTATGTTGGTCCTTACAAAATTCTTAGCCGTGTTGGTAAGGTAGCTTATGAGGTCGAGTTTCCTTCCGAGTTGTCCTCTGTTCATCCAATATTCCATGTCTCCATGCTTAGAAAGCATATTAGCAATGCTGTGGTAGTGGATTCCTCCGTGAGTGCTGACATTCAAGAAAATCTTTCTTTTGATGAGATTCCTGTTGAGATTCTTGATTTCAGTGTCCGAAGACTAAGGAACAAAGAAGTTCACTTGGTCAAGGTGTTGTGGCGAAACCAATCTGTTGAGGGTGCAACTTGGGAAGTCGAGGCAGATATGCGATTGAAGTACCCACACCTATTTTATGCGAACTCCGATCAAGCCAAAGGTACCGTTCTTTCCTAAATCATGCACTTTGGATAAAAGTTGCAGCAGTTCAGCTGTCATTTATTATGTGTTCAGCTGTAGTTTCTTGAATTTAAGCATTCTATGTTGCATTCGGAGTGAGAAACGATGTGGTGATGAGTCTAACAAATAGTTTCAGTTGTATGCTCTATTCCCTATCTAATCTTGGCATGTCTAGGATCATTCGAGGACGAATGTTTCCAAGTGGGGGATGATGTAATGCCCCGAGAAATTTTTCATTGAAATTTTATGCGTAAACGTATTGGGTTCTATCTTCTAGAATGAATTATAAATTTTTCGTGTGGAATATCTTAGATTATGACCCACCATTGTGTATAGTATCGAATAATCTTTCCAACGATATGTGGATCATCCAAAACGGACACCCGAGCGACGAGTTATGAACATTCCGATCGAACCGTGCATAGTAGTGAACAGTAAAACGTGCAGGAAAAAGTACTGAGGCCTGGCGTATTTTTTCTCCAACTTTAAACGATCATGACTCCTTGTACATAATGATCTGGGTGATCTACTATATATCAACAGAAAGCTCTGCGAGTCCCCTTTCCAATGAAATTGTTTTCATCCAATTTGTCTATCGGAGCAAAAAGTTATGGTCGATATACTTCAGCCTACCAAAAGGGAATTTTTGGGACAACTTCAAACGATCATAACTCCTCGTACACAATGATCTGGGTGAGATACTATATATCAACGGAAAGATATGAGATTCCTCTTTCTAATAAAATTGGCTTCATCTAATTTTGATAACGAAGTAAAACGTTATGGTTGATCTACTTCAAACTATCAAAACAGTCCACCAAAGGACAGATTCGAGAATTATTTGATTTTTAGGGGCTTTTTGTTCATTCCCCCTCACCCAAAATCCGTCCAAATCCTATATTAAAGCCTATTAGAAGTATTATATGTTATATTTCATCAAATTCCCTCAAAAAAAAAACCCTAAGCTCCTACATCCAACTTCAAGAACCTCCAAAGTTCACCATTAATTCCGCAAATTTATTCAAGATTCCAAGTTCCTAGTTTAAGAACTCCAAGAACCATCATTCAAAGGAACGATTAATATCTCAAAAACGAGTATCGATCTAAATTTCATCATTCAAGGTATGTGGGGTTTTTCAACAAGAACTCTCTTTCGTTCTTGTGCCCAAAAGTAATTTTCTTTACAAAGGCATGATTTTTATTTGATTTTTACGAATTTGAAGCATGAACCCATATCTTATGATGATTATTATGAAATCTTGATGTTTATAATTTTGAAAGATGAATTTACATGTGTGGAGATATAAAGCATGAATCTTGAACGATATTTATTATGATTTTGATATTTGGTCGTGAATCCCCTTTGAAAATTGTGTGTTTTTGAGAAAGTGTATGTTATATGCACGTTGATATTGAATATTTGAGATATTTTGAATGATTTGACCTTTTGGTCTTAATGGAGTTGTTTTGAACTCGAGTGTGAAAGAAATCCACAACGTGGTTGATTTTGATAGATGGGAAGCATGATGGCTCTCGATGTATATTTATATATTACTGAAATTGTTTTGTTGTAGATTGTCTTTGAAATGATCTAAGCTAAGTTCGGGAGAAATTTTTAGCACCGAGTGGGAGGTATAAAGCGACCTTACTTCCCTATAACTACGTGCCCCCGTAGGAGTGAGCCTGAGGCTTATTTATATAGTGATCACTAGTTTGTGTGGATTTAATATCGATAGTACTACTCCGATAGCAAGGATAGGACGGCTCTCCCCAACGTGGGTTGTACCTTGGACTCCATATAGTTCACATGGTTTATGTCGGTTATAAGATCTCCCAGTGTGTGTGTGTTTCCTTGTGTCTATGCTGAATGGTGAAGTGATTTGAAAGTGGAATTGTGAAAGTTATTTTTTTTTAAAGATTTAAATGATATTTACATTATGAGAATTGGTATTCTTGATGAACTAAAAATGATTGACAACTTATATGATGACTCACATGTGTTATTGGGAAATTGCATGACGGCGCGACGCGGTGGAAATCGCGTTGCCATCTTTGGTTGCAAATTGGAACTATACCGCGACGCAGTAGAATCGCGGAGGCTCACTGGATTTTGACAATTGCCATTTTGGATGGCTCTGTGACGCGCTAAGGGCCAGGTGGCACACTGTTTCACTAAAATGGCTCTAACTCTTCACCCGAGTGTCTGATTTGGGCGAATTTGGTATCGATGGAAAACTTATTCAATGCTCTACACGACAAAAGGTAGAAATTAGGAAAATTCCACACGATTCAAAATATTTCATACTTGAGAAGGTATTTCTGAAACTCTTAGACTCGAATTTCCGCTTTACTGAATACGCTCTAAGGCTCAGACTGGAAAATGACTTTGCGGGGTATTACAAAAATCTTTTTTTGTTTTTAAAGTTAAATCTTTACAAAATAATTCATTACATTCTTATTACGTAATTAAAACTTTTAAAATTTGGTATTTCTTAATTTTTTCTTATTCTAACGCTTTTATATTTATTTCTAGATTTTTCAAATCTTCTTAAAATCAAACTTAATTGATTTAGAATTCTTTAAGCTAATGAAAAAAGCAGGTCATTCTTTTTTAAACGGAGGAAGTACCAAATACCAAAACACTAAAGAGCAGTAACAAAAAATTAATAAAGTCATTGATGCAGGTTGCTCATATTTCAACAGTAATTTTACTATGTCACTCCTAATTAATTGTTTTAATTAATTATTTTACAGCATTTAAATATTAAAAATTTAATACAGATATTTAATAAGTACAGTAAAATAAATATTTATGATATGACTATTTCAGCTGCTCCAGTCGTATTTTTACTATATCACTCATAATTAATTATTATAAGTCATCTAAGTATTATAAAATTAATACTCACTTCGTTTCAAAAAGAATGACCTACTTTGATTTGACACAAAGTTTAAAAAAATAAAAAAGACTTTTGAATCTTATGGCCTTAAATTAAAGTTGTGTCAAATATACCAAAATATCCTTTAATCTTGTGGTCTAAATATGTCACGTGAAAAGTTAAAATTAAAGTATTGCCAAAAAAGGAAATGAGTCATTTTTTTTAAATATACTAAAAAGGAAAGTAAATCATTCTTTTTTAAACTGTGGGAGTAATATTTAATAAAAAATAAAATAAATATAAAATAATTAATTAACTTTTGATGCTTTAAATTAACTTTACGTCTTAGATGAGCCTACTTGAATTTTTTCATAAGTATTTTTTATAATAATTTACTATGTCACTTCTAATTAGTAAAATAAAAAAAATATTATAAATTACAATAATTAAAAATTTAAAAAATATAATTGACGATCAAATGTCACAAAAGTTTGAACAAAGAGAAGAGTACCTGAATTTATCCGCTCAACTTACTTAAATCCTTTAACTAAACCTTTATTTATTTACCCTATAACAACTTTAAAGTGAATTAATATACAACTTTGACAGCTCATCCCAAGTAAAGTCTGGGCATTATTAAACACGCGCATTTCTAATTGGTCCACGTCACATATTAAATTATTTTACATTTTTTATTCATTAAATTACCAAAACCCGACCCATTACCCGACCCACACATAACAAATACCTCAATTTCCAAATTAAATCTCATTTTTCACTTCACCTTATACCACGAATGTGTGTATAAACAAATACTCTCTATTTTTCATTTCTAGCTCTATTATATCCAAAAAAAAAAAAAAAAAAAAAATCAAATCTTTAATCCAATTAGTCACTCAGAAAGGAACAAATTTTTGTTCTTGAATTCGTAAAATCTTAAAATTTTCCTTGACAAATCAAGGATGCAATCATCACTTAATTTTGGATCTGAAAATCTTGAAATTTTTGTAGTTACGTTAATAACATCTTGATTTCTTTTATTGTCGGGTTAGAAAATCTTGAATTTTTGTTGTTGGATTTGAAAAATCCTATACTTTTTCTTGCTGGGTCTGAATTTTTTTCAATTTTCTCAAAAAAATTGAATCGTTGATTTAAAAAAAACAACCACATTTAAACATTTACTCTCTGTATTGTTCTTATTTTCATCTTCTTCGTCTTCAATTGAAAAGAAGAATTAAAAATAGTAGAAGAAAATCAGATGGAGATGATAAATTAGCCTTTTTCGGATAAATAATACTAGAAGGAGATGAATTCAATGTTATGTTTCGTGCTAAAACTTGAGCGGCTTAAGAAAAAAAATAAAAAATGATCTCAATTTTTACATCAATTTCACAGATTGAGCAGATTTTGAATGATTGAAGGAGTGGAGAAAATTAGCGGTTTTGAGGAATTAAGTGGGGTTGGGTGTGATTTAAAATGTATAAGACCATTATATATATATATATATAATGATTTTTGTACTTAAAAAATAGTTAATACGTCAAATTAACTCATTCACGAGCTTTCAACACGTGACCTGGGATGTATTGGTGGATTTCAATTCACTTTAAAATTAAAAATTTAGTTAAAGGATTAAAGTAAGTTGAGTGAATAAGTTTTAAGGATGTTTTTATGTCTTTTCTCCAAAGAGAATAATATATATATTATTTGAAAATTATTAATAATTAATAATTTAAAATATTTAAAAATATATTAAAATATAATTTATTATCTAAATTTTATTTATGTCACATGAATTGAAAAAAATCAAAAAGCATATATTGAGCCCTCAATATCTAGTCTATCAAAGGATGCATACCCCTAATCTGAGATAGAAAATTATTTTTTAATTTTCTTATGTTTGATAGGTTTAAATGTTTTGAAAAATATTTTTCAAATCAACTTATTTTTCTCAAATCTAAAAAAAATGACTTTCTTTCAAAAAGTAAGAAAAATATTTTTCATAATTCTCTTTCAACCTCACTATCAAATTGATATATCCATACAACTCTCAAAATCACTCACCCCTATCCTCGACATTTGATCCCCTATCACCCTCAATATAAAAAACATATTTAATGTTTTAAAAGATATTTCAAATTTTTTTCTTACCTCATCCCCGACCCCTACCTCCTCCCTCTCTACAAAAACAATTAACTTTTTAAAAAAAATCAATTTTTTTTCTTATCCCACCTTCTACCCGCCCCATCTCTACCAGCCCCCTCGCCCCTCCATTCCCCCCTAAAAACAAGAGTAAATTTTATTCTTACCTCACCCTCCCCTTCCAAATTTTTTTTATTATTTTAATTTTTTTTTTCAAAGATAACTCAATTTTTTTCTTACCCCGTTCCTATCACCTATTTTGACCCCCACCTCCACCCACCTACCCACAGCCACACACCAAGCCCCCTCTCCAAATCAAAAGATTTAATTTTTTAATTTGTTTTATAGAAGTTTCAGAACTTTTTTCTCACCCCATCCTTCTTACTTTATTCGTTCTCATTGTTTTTTGTTAAATAGTATATACAAATACTTTTATAAAATATTTTTCTACTTGCATAACAAACACAAGAATACAACTAAGAAACGACTTATTTTCTTAAAAAATATTTTCCTTCAAATTGGACACACCCTAAAAAAATATTTTTCGAGGTCAAAAATTATTTTTATAAAAAGTATTTCTAATTTTTAGTTAAACACTAGCATGTATTTTCTGAAAATTATTTTTTCATTGAAAATATTTTTCAAAAAATATTTTCTTCTCATCAACAAAACATAAGAAAATAAGTAAGAAATCAACTTCTTTTCTGAAAACATTTTTAGGTGTGCTTGATATAAAGGAAAACATTTTGGTACGAAGGAAAACATTTTCTGAAAATGTTTTTCAATTTTCTCATGTTTGATTGACTTAAAAATTTTGAAAAATATTTTTCGAATCAACTTATTTTTCTCAAATCTAAGGACTAAGGAAAATGACTTTCCTTTAAAAAGTAAAAAAAAAAAACATTTTTCAACTCTCTTTCAATCTCACTTTTAAGTTGAAAAATTAATACAACTCTCAAAATCACTCACCTCTACTCCAACCCTCAATTTCCTACCCCCCTCCCCAAACCCCACCTCACCCCCTACCACCCCTATTCAAAAAAAAATATTTCAAATTTTTTTGTTACTTCGTCCCCTACCCAAAATCCAAACCGCTACTCCTCCCCCTCCCAAACCCCAACCCTTCCAAGAAAATATTTAATTTATTTTTTAAATCAACTTTTTAAAATTTATTTTTTAAAAACAAAAAAAAAAATTCTTTACCCCACCCTTACTTCCCTACCCGACCCCCACCCCCTACTACCCCCATTCAAAAAAACTATTTCAAAATTTTTTCTTAGCTCATCCTCTAACCCAAAACTCAAACCCCTACTCCCTTCAAAAAAACAAAAAAGTTTAAACTTTTTCTTTCCCTCCATTATCCGACCCCAACCCCCCCCCCCTTTACTAACCTCTCCCACTTTTCCAAAAAATAATTAATTTTTTCTTACCCCACCCTTACTCCCCTACCCCAACCCCTACTAGTCCTTCTCCCCTCCTTCCCTTATCCCCAAAAGAATTAATTTTTTTTCTTACGCCACCCTTACTATCTTTTTTGACAACCTCACCCCCCACCTATCAACTCCCTCTCCAAAAAAAATTAAACTTTCAAATTTATTTTAAAAAAAAATTCAAAACTTTTTTCTTAATCCATCGTTATTTTTTTTTTCGTTCTCATTGTTTTCGTTAAATGTATACAAGTACTTTTAGAAAACATATTTACATAACACAAAAATATACATAAAAAACAACTTATTTTTTTT
Organism: Capsicum baccatum var. pendulum; assembly: GCA_030864225.1. Lineage (NCBI taxonomy): Eukaryota > Viridiplantae > Streptophyta > Magnoliopsida > Solanales > Solanaceae > Capsicum > Capsicum baccatum. Next base: position 170,460,920 of record CM061560.1, read on the forward strand.
GAAAATGTTTTTCCTCCTTCATATCCAACACACCATAAAAAAAAGTATTTTTCAAGGTCAAACTATTTTTCTAAAATGTATTTTTTCCCCTTTACCTAAACACTAAAATGTATTTTATGAAAAATATTTTTCATTCACCAATCAAACGTTAGAAAACATTTTTCATCCACCAACCAACTCTAAGAAAATAAGTAAGAAACCAACTGTTTTCTAGAAAAATATTTTCCATAAAAACCATTTTCCTTCGTACCAAACCCACCTCTAGGAAAATATTTTCCGTGACAAACATTTCCCTTCGTACCAAACACACCCTGAATCAAGTTTCGGAGTAACTAGGGATAACCCTTTTTTTCCTATTGGAAAAACAATAACTTTGAAGCGTCACAATTAAGAATAGTCTAGCTGAACGGATACGGGACCAAGCACCCTAGAAGAGCTATTATACACATTAAAATGGACAGTAGCATCGTGAAAGAAACTGTCGAAACTCAGAAACCTAATTGCTAGAGAAGCCATGTAACATTTATACCTCCATGAGAAATGAAGAGCAGACCTAGGGATTTACTCTTCGATTACTGGAGAAGGATCACTTGTTTGCCCAAATATATCAGAGATACCTTCCCAGTTATGTTTCTCTTTCGCTTCCCAATATCCACCCACATAGCGATAACAACCATCCTCATCCTTGCTAAACCATCTTGGTCGCCAACCCCTCTCCTGTAGTTTCCTTGCCTGCAGCAGCAATGATGATTGGTTAAATCAATGAAACTTTAGAAACACACAAAAAAAAAGTGGACTTTAAAATCGCCATGGACTCCTTAAAGATGAAATTCAACAAGTTGCATGTGTTTAAGTAGGATAACTAAAACAAAAGCTTCACATGGTCAGCAGAGACTTTCTGCAGCTAATATAGGAAGAATAAAGTATAGTGCAGGTGATATGCATTCTGCTTAAAGTAGTAGACTCTCTTCTCTACTTACACGTGGACAAATTTTCTGACCGATTTGGTATCACAATTCTCAAAACCTTTGTTGTTGCTTCTAGTAGAGTGGAGTCTTATATAAGATTATTAAAAAAAGGAGACTTTCTCGGTGGAACTAAAAAAGAGTTTAGTCACGCACTTTTTTTGGTCGACTTTTAGCCACTTTCGGCGGCTATGCACGTGTCCCCGACGGAGGGAGCAACCCGTCTGCTATGCCGGGGCGGCTTTTTCCTTTCACAGTAAGACCTGGTTATTGGGCTTCAAAAGACCTTCAATTACACTAGATAGAACGCAGAGGAAAACCAAAGATGTTTTAGCTTTCTCCAGATTTCTTCTATCTGCTTTTGTAACCACTTGAGATGACAGAAGTTATCAGGTAACTGCACTGTGGTTCTTTGCACAGCTCCTTTTTTGCAATTTTTATGTTCGTGGTTTTCAGGTCAGCTTTCACGCAACTCGAATATTCCACCAAGTGCTTGCCACCCTCCCACCAAGTAGCTCTGCCGCCAAGGCTTGGGATCTTAGGAGGATGGGAAGAAATCATCCAGTGGTTTTGCTTTTGTTGGGATTTAAACCTAAGACATGGTCTCCTCCCAATTCATTGACCACTAGGCCCACACCCTTGGAGGCAGTTCTTTGCATAGCTCTTAAGAAAGTAAGAATAGTGACTCAAACAAATAGAAAACAGTGCATCAATAATATCTCAACTTTCAAGATAGATCCAAAACAAATACATATCAATATCCTGAACATGAATGGCATTTAGACACAACAGACCATTATACAATCTATTTCTACATATATAAAAGCCAGCTTATGCTAGGGAAAAGTTGCATTGTAAATTAAATGGTTAACAAAATGTTCGCCTTTTCCTTCTTCACATTTTTATGTTTCAATAAAAGCAGTGCAGTTCCAAACTACAGTGAAAAGAAATGAACGAGTACCTGTCTCTGCAACTGTTCAAGTCTAAGCTTCTCTGCATTAGCCAGCTCATACTCCCCATTCTCTAAGTGGCGCTGATCAGGCCTCAACCTTGAGTCAGTTGGTGGAAGCTTCTCTCTTAAGCCAGGTGTCAATTCATTTAAAGACATTGCAAAAGGTGTGAGGTTGTATCTTGTTTTGGGAGTGGATTTGTCCCTCTCCCACAACAATACGGCTTCAGTCATGGGATCATAACCCTTTGGCTTTGTGGTTGGATCTCCTAACACATAATACATTGCTTCATCCCACTTCCCCAATAACATAGCCACTTTTTCTCCTGTCCTGTTGTCTTGCACAAATCCATGGACCTTTTTTTCACAGAAGATAGGTGTTAATCTTTTAGTTTGGTTGAAACTAGAAACATATGCCCTCCATACAAATTGAAATGGACATTTACATACTCTTTAACATTTTAACAGAACTTTTAAGATATAAAATAACTAAGATTTCCAAATATGCAGCAATTAGCAAAGAGCAGCCGTTCATCAGCAGTTATCTAGTAAAAAAAGACCATTTCCAAAAGGGCTTTGGTAATACCAGTTCATCCATTTGATGCTTATTCTATTAATATAATCTGAAAAGATAGAAAGCTCTGTACTTCTAGACACTGATAATATCTAACTACGTTACTACTTATTTGGATTTACTGAGTGGATAACCTTATAAGGTTCATTTTTCCACATAAACACTAAAAGAACAGATAAATTCTACTAGTAATAAATATTACCTGATGAGGATTTCGATCAATAATAGACTGCTCCTTGAATTTGAGCTTGCAAGAATATTTACCACTGCCTTTGATCCGCATAGCGCCATAATGGTCACAATAGATTTTACCAATTATTATGTTGTAAATAGAAGTAGTAACCTTGCTCCACTGAAATGTCTCACCATCTTCAAATTGCAGGGTTAGAACCCCCACAGGATCAAGCTGAATTGAACGTCCCCAAAACTTCCCTTTGAGATTAGAATCTGCCCAGAATTTCCACCCTCTGCCCTCACAGTGGCACGCAACAACCATGGGGTGATGACTAACCTGAAATTCATGTACATCATCTATTTGTTACAGAAGCAAAAGAGTCATATGAAAGAAATTTTTCAGATCAAATCTTTAGTCGTTTCACAAAAAAATTCCTACTTTTTCTGAAAAGAAGTGTAGACCCTTGTCTGGATAATCCGCCTCGTAGGTTTCACCAAGGAGAGGATTAAAAGGTTTGCATTGCCTGCCCTGAGTCGATGCATAACCAGATACAGCAAAAGCTGCAATCTTAAGAATTCTCATCAGATAATTTCCCTGCAGAAAATAATTATGCAGCTCAATTACTTTATATAAAAACTTACTAAAGATGTAAGGAAAAAAATTATCCATCCAAAACCATTGGGGTAACAATGTTCGTCAATACAAGCAATTTCAGGGACAGGATATATGTGAGAATACAAAAACTCAAAACATCTGCACACAACACTAATTTCAAGACAATAGCAATGTGATACTCATGACTCATAACAAAAACTTTTTTTTTATGAATGAGAAGACAACCTTAGGACCAATTGCAGCCTTCAATACTATGGAATAATGACCTGCCCCTCAAAGAATCTCCACTTAAATACCACGCTTAGTTCGCATAGTGCAAGGCTTGAACCAGTGACCTAAACCACAAGTCCGCCAACCTTTGCCACTTGAACTAAGCCCTGGGTGCCACAACAAAACTATTTAAGACTTCCGAATAAAAAAAAAAAAAAAGAAGGAAAATGCCAACAAGGAGCAAGCAGAATATTTAACGTCTAGGTGGTTACAAGAAAAACTTGTAGTGTCTTATTTCTATATTTAATGGCAGCCAAATATCTGGACTGGAAACATCAGGGTTAGGACTGAAGATGTACTGTGAAAATGCATTATCTTTTGCCATGTACAAGTCCAATGGGATCTTATAGAACAACTTAGATGAAAAGTGGATCGATTTCTCAATATTTTACAGGAAAAGATTCAAACACTCTATAATAAGTTCGCTACTCAGAAGAACTCTGCAGTTTGCATGCTTGTAGCTATGTTCTTCAAGAAATAACCAAAATCACATACAAATCCAAAACCTTATGTACTTAAATATCAAATACTGCTAACAGTATACTCAGTTTATCAAATGGTTCAACTGATAGCCTATTGTGCACAGTAGTGTAAGCCATAAGATCACAAGGAAAATAACCAACTGAAACAGATGGTGGGAAACTAATTCAGCTGTTTCATCTGCACAGCAAAACAAACACTTCTTAAAAAGCTAGCTACCATAAAAAGCAAAGAGAGAGAGAGAGAGAGAGAGAGAGAGATGAGGAATGACCTGCTTTCCCCACTCCAGTGCCTGATCAACCAGGTCTGAGTACTCCAAATCTTCAAAACATTTCTGCAGTGAAGATAGTGGCTCATTGAAGTACACAGGAAGGCACACACCAGACAGGTCTTTCCCAATATTATCCTTGATTATTGACCACAAACCAACTGGCTTCTCTTTTTCCTTTGGTTCTGGCAGGCTATCCCTTCTTTTGATATAGGGATAATTGATTGTCTTCATTTCCACATGTAATTCCTGTGCACGACCAGTAGAGATCTCATTCTCAGAGGTTAATAAGCTACAAGCATTTCCTGTACCCTCTCTACTGCGATAAGAAGCACTTCTAAGAGCTTCAGCAGACAGAAAATCATTCGTATCAAAAAATGCACCATCTTCTTCATCTGTTTCAGCATCTCCACCATATCGGCTTTCATTGTCAGCGTCAGAGTCACTAGCACTACCTTCAGAGATAATGGAATAAAAATCTGCAACATTCACTAAGAGATTATGATTTTCTGAGTCTTAATATAAACTAAAAAGTGAAAATTTCAATCTAGTTGAAAGGAAAAGTAAGGAACCCCAGCAAAAATGTTATTATCTGCTCTTCAACAACAAACTTGCAGAAACCATCCTCAGCTGTAACAAGAAAAAGACTCTTTCACTAGGACACAACTTCAAATTTACAGCAAGGTATATGTTTTGAAATGGTTTTCTATAAGCTGCAATATACAAAGTTAAAGACCCTTGATTTTGAAATGAAAACATCTACCAATTTATAGATAAGAACTGTGACTACCACTGCACAACATAAGAAGGGATAAGGAGATTATGCAGGAGGTTTTACAATAACTGAACACCAATTAATCATTTGTCTTATAATGTACCCTCCCCCCTCCCAATTCCACAGGGGACAAGATTATAGGATAATCAATCAACATTGATGCATCAGGAGGCTCCTGACCATGTAAACTAGCCATTCTCAAAGACCAAAAGCTATTGGGAAGATACTGTACCAGATCTTTAAAATTTTCAACATTATTGATATTCAGAAAAAATGGACGAACATCTGACTCTAAGATATATTAAAGGAGTAGGAAGATAGGAACCAACCACTAAATCTTCGACCTTGTCCACAACATGAATCTCGTTCTTTAGTTTCATCCACAACAGTTGTTTCCAACTCAATTTTCTCCGTCTGCAAGAAAGAGTGAGAACTAAGATGTAGTACCTTGATGTTCAAGTTAAAAATACATTAATTATCCCAAATCAGCTGAAAATTAAGTAGCAATTGAAACTCCAAGCTCAAAACAAGACAGCAGGAAATGAATCAAACATCAGTAGAACATAACAATAGCTGACAATCCCACACATCAGGGGATAATCTCAGTTTCACGAGCTAAAAACTCAAATGATCACTTAGCTATGGACTTTTATCTTCACTCAACTTTAGATTTTACGTCAAAAGTCATTCAACTATGAGTGTTTTATTTAAAAAGCCACTCAACCTATTAATTATTTTTTTAATTAAAATTTGCTTATGTGCTTTAGAGGTAGAGGTATGGACTGCGTACATCTTACCCCCCAGACCCCACCAGGTGGGAATACACTGGGTTTGTTGTTGTTGTTGTTGTAAAATTTGCTTATGTGGAAGTTTTATTTAGAAACAAAATTCTAAAAAATAAAACGTACCTATCTAATGACCCTTTTATCCTTATTCCCCTAAATTAGGCCTTGCCCACCTCTTTCTCATAATATTTCTCCTTTTCAATTTCTTCCTCTTCCACTTCACCTTCTTCAGACGAAGAACTGACCTTTTTAATTGATGCAAAAATAAACACCATACTTCTCTCTCCTATATTGCATGGGTTTTATTGTGGTCTCAAAAGCTTAGCGGAGGAGTAATGAACAAAAACTTGGAAAACAAACTTGGGGAGCATTGCGATGCCTTTCAGTAAACAGCAACAAAAACCATCTTCTACTGACAAGTTTAGACTCCGACTTTAGGGGCATAATAGTGAAGAGATACCCTATTGATCAAGGAATTCAAGAATGGCATTGACTCCCATTGCTGGAAATCCTTTAGCTCAGAATCCTAAAGGCATTCTTATGTTTTCTTGAAAGCATGAAGTCTAGGCTTGAAAATAGAAAATAAGAGAACTCTTGCAAGGAAACTCGGGGCATGAATAGAAAGAACAGAGAAACACCAAAATGATAACAAAAGTAATTCACTAAAGGAGATTTCAAGCATAAAAAGAAAATGCAGACCAACATTAAAACTTTTGCTTCCTTCTCTTAAACAACCTCTCTACTTCATCTGAGGTAGTGGTATGGACTGCATACACTTTACCCTCCCCAAACCCCACTTTGTGGGAATACACTGCGTATGTTGTTGTTGTAAGATAAAAGCTTTAAACAGTATAAATTACCTCCAACTGTCTAAGAGTGTCCACAAGCATGATATGCTTAAGTTGAAGAGCCTTCATCCGATTTTGTAGCTCCGCAACCTCGTGTAGCATGATAGACTCACAATCTTTTATCACTGACTCACCAATCCCTTCCTGCACCAATCTTGATCGTAGCTTCTCTGTAGATACAATAAAATCTTCTGAAGTTGCAAAATCACCACTTGACAACAACCTGGGGAACTGATCTTTAGCAACCCCAAGAGCCTCAATCCACGTGGTCCTATCCTCCCTTGATTGACATCGCAAATGGAGTGTCTTTGTTCCCGTGAATATAGAAAGCCTTTTGTCATCTGACTTGCTTGCCCGAACTGAGGAGACCTGTATGACATGTTGTATTTTGCTAATTGATCAGAATATATACCCATAGCCAATCACAAGTAGAAGTGAGGAAAGAGATACAGGCATACTTCCAGAATCTTTACAGAGTAATTTATGAATTGCATTAAGGATGCTTGAGAATTACAAGAATTAACTATGGAAGAGTGAACAGGAATATTTAGAAACTAGAGGAACAGGGCAGATATGGAAAATCAGCGGCCAGTGAAGTAATTCACTGTCATCTGAGATGCTTTATTCACTTCTCATATGTTGGATAAGAAGATACTCTTGGAGTAATGAAAGCAGGCAATACTTTCCTCAAAAAAGAAAAAAAAAATCTTAAAACATTTGTGTAGGACAGTTCAACTTAGGATGATCATCCTTCATTTCCTAGCATTTCATCAAGTAAAAGATTTAATTTCCTCAATCAATACACTATCATTATTGGAACATATTAAGTCATTTTATCTCCTACCAAGCGTATGCATAATGAATTTCACAAACTTTTCTTCTGATCTTAGGATACCAAAGCCACAATTTATAGGAACAGGAGCAGAAATTAAGCCAAATTTCCTTGATCTTTAACTTCTTGGTGCATTTTTCCAGATTTTTGTCCTACGTCCAAACTCTTTGGCACTAATTTCCCGTCACAGTATAAATCAAAGTTTCCATTCTTAAGATAGTCAACGCAATCCATCAAACAAACTAATTGATGCAATGCATGACTCGTTCAACTACTTTATTTTGGATTTACATTCCATTAATGCCGGAAAAATGCTAAATACAGTTAAGACAAAAACTAGAGAATAAACAAACCATCAAATGTATTTCCCCAAATGGCTTCCACTTGTTAGATCCATCCAATCGATTAGCCTTCCTCATATATCTCCAAGACTCGTCACCAATAACCTTTAACCCCTTTTCTTTCCCTGGACTCATTGCAATTTTATCCGGTCCATGAACTTTGTAATATGATAACACTCCATCTTCAAGCACAAACCATCTCGCTCGCCATCCTTTTCCATAGTTCACCCATTTACATAGCACTCCAGCTACACTTACACTTCCATTAAAATCCTTCGAATCATTCCACTTTTCTTCGTTTTCATTAACCAAACCCGAATCCGAATCCGTATTCACTTGTGCATTCGTAAAACTCTGTCTTGAGCTGAAACTCACCGGTTTCACACCCACATTGTTGATATCAAGCCCTAACTGACTTTGAGTCACGGGCTGTGACTTTAGCACAGCCGGATTTCCTTTATCACGGTCAATCGACACTGGCGCAATGCAACACAGTGGATTCATCTACAACAAAAGAACAAACTTCACAAAGAAAAAGCTAAAAATCTCAATTCATCTCAAATGATGCAAATCCATCAATGCTGAAGAAGAACAACCACGATCTCGATTTTCTTCCTAGTTCAAAAATGCGATGCTGAGCAACCGATTGAAGATCGAATCGGCGATACTACCGGAGGAGGTACTGTTCTGATATGACATAAGATCGAAAACCGATACGTAACAGTAAATATAAACTCCTTTTTTTTTCTTATACTACTATATTAATTAATGTATTTGTCAAATTTAGCATATAAAATATAATTTTTTTATTTATTCAAATATTTGTAGATATCGGTATAGGTGAAGCAGCTATAAATATAAAGATGTATAGAGGTGAAAGCTTTTTACTGATCCATTAAAGTAGTAATGGAGTGACAGAGTACAAGCACAGGGGAGGGTGCGTAGGTTAGCAGAGGGTCATTGAGAGGGATTTAAATGCCTGGGCTTTTTATTTTTGGATTGGTTAAGCATAGATGTAATGATTGTGGAGACACCTATCATGCGCAGCAGTTAACATTGTCGGGCCCCATATTTTCCCCCAAATGTCTTCTGTTCGTCCCGAATCAAAATATGTCATTATTTTAAAAAAAATTAATTAATCTATGTCATATATATAAAAATATATCAAAATATACTTTGTGCATTTTTTAATGCACAATGCTTTTATATTTTAACAAAAAGCATTCAAACAATGTTAAAGAGTAAAGTTTAGATTATGTACTTATTCAGTATATAATTTATTTTTTATGTACATTTAATAAGTGTACAATCCATTTATTTATAGATTGTGCACTTAAAATAAGTATATAATTCATTTTTTTCAACATTATATTTTTATTTAGTGCACAATCTATTTACACTAAATAAGTGCACAATACATTTATTTATCCATCTTTTTACATAATTGTGCACTATACGTACTGTCACTATATTATTATTATTATTATTATTATTATTATTATTATTATTATTATTATTATTATTATTGTTTTTATTATTATGTAAATAAACAATATATATATATATATATATATATATATATATATATATATTTAGATTTGTACTTTTTTAGTGCGCAATTCATTTCTTTATATTGTTCATATTTTTGCACAATTATTATTATTATTATTATTATTATTATTATTATTATTATAGGTGGCTTAAATTTACAACCCTTCGTTTGCTCTCTTTTTTATGTTAGTTTTTTCATTTTTCTTTTTCCATTTTGATGATGTTAACAGTATGCAAACTAGAGTAAATATTAAGTTTTTCTATTAATATCTGATTATCAGATTTTGCAATAAAATTGAGCTTAATCATTTCTATTAGTTCAAAAAGCAACTGCTTACTAAAAAAAAGTAGGACAAACATGAAGTCAATTATAAGTATGGGTGGAGCCACAATTGAAGTTAGTATTTAAGTTTGATGAATTGTTGTGCAAGGAATTGTTAAGGAAGTAATTATATTGTCTGCTAAGGTTTTTCTTTTTTTTTTTCTTCTAATTAGCAGTGAAATTCTTAAATGGTGTGTGAAGGTAGAAAAATATCGAGTAGTCTGTCTTTATAACCAAGAAAAAAAAATTATAAATTTGCATCATTCGGTCATTGACATGCAGTATATTATGTGGACAAACAAGAAATTATAGATAGATTATAGAGTAACAAATAGCACAACTTGTTGATTGTTCTATGTGTCAAAAGTGGATCCTCTTGTATGAGTTTCCTTCGTTTAGGTTGGCTCAATCATAAGGCCATTAATGTCGTTTTTTTCCCTAAAGATATGTTATATTATTTTTAAAAAATAGTATGTGTCGTTAAAATTGAAGATAATCTTTTAAAAAAAGAGTAAATAAATAGACAATATAAATAAATGAATTGTGCACTAAAAAGAGAACAAACTTAAATATATATATATATATATATATATATATATATATATATATATATATTATTTATTTACATAATAAACAACAAGAACAAGAACAAGAACAAGAACAAGAACAAGAACAACAACAACAAGAACAAGAACAAGAACAAGAACAAAAACAAGAACAAGAACAAAAATAAGAACAACAAAAAGAACAAAAACAAGAACAACAACAAGAACAAGAACAAGAACAAAAACAAGAACAAAAACAAGAACAACAACAAGAACAAGAACAAGAACAAGAACAAGAACAAGAACAACAACAAGAACAAAAACAACAACAAGAACAACGACAACAAGAACAACAACAAGAACAAGAACAAGAACAAGAACAACGATAACAACAACAACAATGACAACGACAACAACAAGAACAAGAACAACAACAACAAGAAGAACGACAACGACAACAACAACAAGAACAACAACAACAATAATAAGAACAATAACAACAACAACAAGAACAAGAAAAAAATAACAACAACAAGAATAATAATAAGAACAACAACAACAACAACAAGAAAAACAAGAACAACAATAAGAACAACAACAACAATAAGAAGAAAAAAAACAACAATAACAACAAGAACAAGAATAAGAACAAGAACAAGAACAACAAAAACAACAACAACAACCAGAACGACAAAGACAACAACAACAACAATAACAACGACAACAAAAACAACGATAACAACAATATGTGAAAGAAATCCACAACGTGGTTATAATACCCTGAGAAATTTTGTACGTAAATGTGTTGGATTTTATCTTCTAGAATGAATTATAAATTTTTCGTCTGAAATGTTTTAGATTATGACCCACTATTGCGTAGAGTATCAAATAAGCTTTCCAACGATATGTGGATCATCCAAAACGGGAACCCGAGCGATGAGTTAAGAACATTCCGATCGAACCGTGAATAGTAGTGAACCGTAAAACGTCCAGGAAAAAGTACTAAGGTCTGGCGTATTTTTTGCTCCAACTTTAAACAATCATAACTCCTTATACATAATGATCTGGGTGATCTACTATATATCAACGGAAAGCTCTGCGAGTCCTCTTTCCAATGAAATTAGTTTCATCCAATTTGTCTATCGGAGAAAAAAGTTATGGTCAATCTACTTCAGCCTATCAAAAGTGAATTTTTGGGTCAACTTCAAATGATCATAACTCCTCGTACACAATGATCTAGGTGAGATACTATATATCAATGGAAATATACGAGAGTCCTCTTTCTAATGAAATTGGTTTCATCCAATTTGAATATCGGAGTAAAACGTTATGATTGATCTACTTCAGACTATCAAAATAGTCTACCAAAGGATAGATTCGAGAATTTTTTTGATTTTTAGGGGCGTTTTGGTCATTCTTCCTCACCCAAAATCCGTCCAAATCCTATATTAAAGCTTATTAGAAGCATTATATGTTATATTTCACCAAACTCCCTCAAAAAGAAAACCCTAAGCTCCTACATCCAACTTCAAAAACCTCCAAAGTTCACCATTAATTCTGCAAATTTATTCAAGATTCCAAGTTCCTAGTTCGTAAAGCGATTTTTGGGATGTCACACTCCCTAACTTTGAGTTGATGATAGCCGGAACGAAGGTCTATCTTTGAGAAATAACTTGCACCTTGCAATCGGTCAAACAAATCATCTATTCTCGGAAGGAGGTACTTATTTTTTATGGTGACTTTATCCAGTTGGAGGTAATCAATGCACATACGCGAAGAGCCATCTTTCTTTCTCACAAACAACACAGGAGCACCCCAAGGAGAAACACCGGGCCTTATGAAAACCTTAACTAATAGATCTTTGAGTTTCTCTTTCAACTCCTTAAGTTCTGCAGGGGCCATACGGTAAGGAGGAATAGAAATGTGCCGAGTATCGGGAAGAAGATCAATATCGAACTCTATCTCTCTATCAGGAGGTATCCCTGGGAGATCATCCGGAAAGACATCAGAAAACTCATTGACGACGTTAACAGACTGGAGAGTTAGAGTCTCAGACTTACTGTTTTTGACTCTAACCAAATGGTAAATACACCCCTTGGAAATAAGCTTTTTAGCTTTGAGGTAAGAGATAAAATAACTCTTGGGTGACACAGAATTCCCAAGCCACTTAAACACGGATGTACCCGAAAACTGAAACTTGACCACTCGAGTCTGACAATCAATAGAGGCATAAGAAGAATACAGCCAGTCCATACCCAGAATCACATCAAAATCTACCATGTCTAACTCAATCAGATCAGCCAACAAGACTCTATGAAGAATGGTAACATGATACTTTTTATACACTTTCTGGGCAACAATCGAATTACCCATTAGGGTAGAAACTAGGATAGACTCAGGAATAATCTCAGGACTCATTTTAAAATTCACAGCAATCAAAGGTGTAACATATGAGAAACTGGATCCAGGATCCAGGATCCAGGATCCAACAAAGAATACACATCAAACTGAAATATATAAAGCATACCAGTAATAACATCGGGAGAGTCCTCCTATTTCTGTCGGGATGGTAAAGCATAGAATCTATTCTGGCGCTGTCCACCAGCATTGCTAAAAGAGGTTCCCTAAGCTGGGGCTGGGCGAGTCGCTGGAACTGGAGTACAAAAAGTCTGAGTCTGGGTCTGAGGGCGATAGTCTCGACGCCATTGTCCATCCTGTGGAAAATCTCTAACTCTGTAACCCATGTTATCACACCGGAAACAACCCTTCTTCTCACCCTAACACTCACCCGAATGAGCCCTACCATACTTAGGACACAGGGGATGATTTAGCTTACTGCCAGCACTGTATTGGGACCTGGATGCATATGACCTGGTACCTTGCACCTGCCTACCTCTAGACGAACGATCCTGATACTGAGGGCGACTCTCTCCCTGAGATCTAGTTTGACCCTGTTCGTGCTGCTTAGACCTAGCTCTCTTATTTCTTCTCATTTATCTCTCTCCTTAATCTTGTCTGCCTCAATTTGTTGGGCATGAGTCATCATCCTAGAAAGATTCATCTCACTATTCAGCATAGCAGGCCTACACTCCTTAACCACATAACTAGATACTCCAGTCACAAACTTACTCATACTAGCTCGATTATCAGCCGCTAAGTCAGGAGCATACTTGGACAACTGATTGAACTTTAGACAGTACTCCCTAACAGTCATAGAGCCCTGTCGCAGGTTCATGAACTCTTCCACCTTCGCCTCCCTCATATCCAAAGAGAAAAACTTATCCAGGAATGCATCCTAGAACTCTTGCCAAGTTGTAGGGACAACTCCCTCACATCTACCTTTCCTCCAAGAAACAACCCAGTCATAAGCAAGGTCTTTCAACCTATACGCAACCAACTCCACACTATGTTCCTCAGATACATGAATCACCTGAGTAATCTTCCGCACCTCCTCTAAAAATAACTGTGGATCCTAATCAGATTTGGACCCATAGAATTTTGGTGGATTTATCTGCATGAAGTTACGGATCCTGGTAGCAGCTGAATCATCTCCCTGCTATTATGGAGCCGGGGCCGGGTTGGCCTGAATATTTTCAGTAACAGTTTGGGCCAGCGCCTGAAAGGCTGCCCGAAATTCAGCATGAGACACATTTTTATTCAATGGGTTAGCGGGTTGAGGTTGCCGACCATCATTATTTCTTCTAGCTCGATGTGGAGGCATATTTCTGAAAGAGTAGAGCACGAATAAATAGCAGAGAGATATACTTTAAGCATGATAGACTTCTAAAAAAAAGAATCACATTTTTTTCTAAAATGTCTTGTAGCCTCTTGCTCATAGATATGGTGCGCTACACACCGATGATCAAGACTCTACTTAACGTAGCTTATCAGACTCCCTAGGACACCTAAAAAACCTTAGGCTATGATACCAAGTTTGTAATGCCCCAGAAAATGGGTCCCAAAGCGTCACACAGTGCTTAAGGCTACGAGTAGCCCCAAGCTAACCCTTTGAGCCATTTTCATTCAGTTCAACACAAATCAATAGGGTTTCCATAAATAACTCTCAAATATCAACAGACTAATCATCATCCAAGAATAAACGAATTTCAAAAAAATTAAAAAATACGAATTATTAGTCAACTCCCAACATCTATACTAGTCTGATAAGCCTCTAAGAAAATCAATGAAACCAGTGAGCCATTGAGACATGCCCCAACTGACTTATGCTCAGTTATCAAATGCAAACAATTCCGTGAAATAACCATCAAACATCACATCCTTGGAACATGAGGACTCACCATAACAGAAGCTATAGAACAGTGTGCCCAAAGAATCACTATTGAACCTAGAACTGAGCACCTGAACCTATATTTCGAGAAAATGCAGCCCACATCCGAAGATATGGGTCAGTACCATGGAAAGAAACCGAGTATATGGGGGTGTATACAGTTGTATAAACATCATCATCATAAATATTTATAAGAAATATGCAGGATGTATGAAAGACTCACATAGCCCAAGGAAAATCATCATAATCATGAGAGGATGAAATAAGTACAATAACACATGTGAGTCATCATATAATTTGTCAATCACTTTCAGTTCATCAAGAATATCAATTCTCATAATGTAAATATCATTTAAATCTTTTGAAAGAATAACTTTCACAATTTCACTTTCAAATCACTTCACCATTCACCATAGACACAAGAAAACACACACACACTGGGAGATCCTATAACCGACATAAACCATGTGAGCTAATGGAGTCCAACGTACAAACCACATTGGGGAGAGCCATCCTATCCTTGCCATCGAAGTAGGACTATCGATATCAAATCCACACAAACTTGTGATCACTATATAAATCAGCCTCAGGTTCACTCCTATAGGGGCACGTAGTTATAGGGAAGTAACGTCTCTTTATACCTCCCACTCGGTGCTAAAGATTTCTCCCAAACTTATCTCAGATCATTTCAAAGACATTCCATAACAAAATAATTTCAGTAATATAGATAAATATACATCGGGAGCCATCATGCTTCCCATCTATCAAAATCAACCACGTTGTAGATTTCTTTCACACTCGAGTTCAAAACAATTTCATTAAGACCAAAATGTCAAATCATTCAAAATATCTCAAATATTCAACATCAACGTGCTTATAACACATATTTTCTTAAAAAAACACAATTTCCAATAAGGATTCACGACCCACATATCAAAATTATGATAAATATCGTTCAAGATTCATGCTTTATATCTCCACACATGTAAATTCATCTTTCAAAATCATAAACATCAAGATTTCATAATAATCATCATAAGATATGGGTTCATGCTTCAAATTCATAAAAATCTAATAAAAATCATGCCTTTGTAAAGAAAATTACTTTTGGGCACAAGAATGAAAGAGAGTTCTTGTTGAAAAACCCCACATACCTTGAATGATGAACTTTAGATCGATACTCATTTTTGAGATGTTAATCGTGCCTTTGAATGATGGTTCTTGGAGTTCTTGAACTAGGAACTTGAAATCTTGAATAAATTTGAAGAATTAATGGTGAACTTTTGAGTTTCTTAAAGCTGGATGTAGGAGCTTAGGGTTTTCTTTTTGAGGGATTTTGATGAAATATAACATATAATACTTCTAATAGGCTTTAATATAGGTTTTGGACGGATTTTGGTTGAGGAGGAATGACCAAAACGCCCTTAAAAATAAAGATAAAAATTCTCGAATTTGTCCTTTGGTGGACTGTTTTGATAGTCTGAAGTAGATCAACCATTATGTTTTACTCCACTATTTAAATTGGATGAAACCAATTTCATTAGAAAGAGAACTCTCATATCTTTCCTTTGATATATAGTAGATCAACCAGATCATTGTGTATGACGAGTTATGATCATTTGAAGTTAACCCAAAAATTCACTTTTGGTAGGCTAAAGTAGATCGACCATAACTTTTTGCTCTGATAGACAAATTGGATGAAACCAATTTCATTAGAAAGAGGACTCACAGAGATTTCCGTTGATATATAGTAGATCACCCAGATCATTATGTACAAGGAGTTATGATCATTTGAAGTTGAAGCTAAAATACGCCAGGCCTCAATACTTTTTCCTGCATGTTTTACTGTTCACTACTATTCACAATTCGATCGAAATGTTCATAAATCATCGCTCGAGTGTCCGTTTTGGATGATCCACATATAGTTGGAAGCTTATTCAATACCTGACGCAATGGAGGGTCATAATCTAAGACATTTCTCGTGGAAAATTTATAATTCATTCTAGAAGATGGAACCCAACACGTTTACGCATAAAATTTCAACGAAAAATTTCCTGGGGTATTACACCCCCATATAATCGGTTCCTTTCCAATGTACTAACACACATCTTTGGATATGGGCTATATTTTCTCAGAATTTAGGTTCAGGTGCTCAGTTCCAGGTTTGACAGTAATTCTTCGGGCACGCTGTTCTATATCCTCTGTTGTGGTGAGTCCTCATGTTCCGAGGACGTGATGTCTGATGTTGGTTTCACGGAATTATTTACATTTGATAACTGAGTATGAGTCAATTGGGGCATGTCTTAATGGCTCGCTGATTTTCTGGGTCGTACCATTTCTTTCGAGGGTATTAGAGTTAATCCCCAAAAGACCGAAGCTGTTAGAAAGTGGCCTAGACCTATTTCTCTGAATAATATTCGAAGTTTCTTGGGTTTTGCTGGCTATTACCGCCATTTTGTTGAGGGTTTCTCCTCTATAGCATCTCGTATGACTCGGTTGACCCAAAATAAAATGAAGTTCTTGTGGTCCGAATCTTGTGAGAAGAGTTTTCAGGAGTTGAAGACTCAACTCACTTCAACCCCTGTTTTGACTTTGCCTGATGGTGTTGATGGTTTTATGGTGTACTGTGATGCTTCGAGAGTTGGGTTGGGTTGCATATTGATGCAGAAGGGTAAGTTGATAGCTTATGCTTCTAGACAGTTGAAACCCCAAGAGAAAAATTACCCCACCCATGACCTTGAGTTGGCTGCTGTTGTGTTTGCGCTGAAAATCTGGAGACACTATTTGTATGGTGTCCATGTTGATGTTTTCACTGATCATAAGAGTCTGCAGTATGTGTTTACCCAGAGAGAATTGAATCTTTGGCAGAGACGATGGTTAGAATTGTTAAAGGACAATGATATGAGTGTGCTGTACAATCCGGGCAAGGCCAATATTGTGGCGGATACCCTAAGTAGAGTGTCCATGGGTAATATTTTGCATGTGGTAGAAGGTAAGAAAGAGTTTGCTCGTGATGTACATCGTTTGGCTAGATTGGGGGTTAGGTTTTTTGACTCTGCTGAAGGTAGTATAGGGGTTCA
Source organism: Capsicum baccatum var. pendulum (assembly GCA_030864225.1). Taxonomy (NCBI): domain Eukaryota; kingdom Viridiplantae; phylum Streptophyta; class Magnoliopsida; order Solanales; family Solanaceae; genus Capsicum; species Capsicum baccatum. The sequence goes on from CM061560.1 coordinate 170,478,583, forward strand.
GAGTAGTTCCGAATCCTCCTTGGTTTTGGAAGTGAAGGAAAAACAATACTTAGATGCTAGTTTGGTTAGACTGAAGGAGTCAGTCAAGGACAAAAAAGTCTTGGTTTTCTCCCAAGGGGGAGATAGTGTGTTGATATTGCAGGGTAGATTGTTTGTCTCAAATATTGATGATCTGAGACAGAGGATTATGGCTGAAGTGCACGAGGCGCGATATTCTATTCATCCTGGTGCCACCAAGATGTATCGAGACTTGCGGGAAATCTATTGGTGGAGTGGCATGAAGAAAGATATAACAGCGTTTGTAGCTAAGTTTGCAACATGCCAACAGGTTAAGGTTGAACACCAAAGACCTGGTGGTATGATGCAAGAGTTTAGTATTCCCGCCTGGAAGTGGGAAGAGATAAATATGAACTTCATGATTGGTTTACCTCCTTCCCAACGCCATCATGATTTCATTTGGGTTGTGGTTGATAGGTTGACTAAGTCTGCTCATTTCTTGCCTGTTCGTACTTCATATACTGCTGAGGATTATGCTAGATTGTATATCCTAGAGCTAGTTAGACTGCATGGAGTTCCCTTGTCTATCTTTTCGGATAGGGGTACTCAGTTTACTTCGCAATTTTGGAAAGCTTTTCAGAAGGGTCTTGGTACCCAAGTGCTTGTGAGTTCTGACTTTCATCCACAGACCGATGGTCAGGCTGAGCGGACCATCCAGACCTTAGAGGATATGTTGAGAGCTTGTACACTTGACTTTAAGGGAAGTTGGGATGATCACTTACCGTTGATAAAGTTTGCTTACAATAACAATTTCCACTCTAGTATTGGCATGGCTCCGTTCGAAGCCTTATATGGGAGGAAGTGTAGATCACTGTAATTCCCCGGGAAATTTTTCGTTGAAATTTTTTGCGTAAACGTGTTGGGTTCTATCTTATAGAATGAATTATAAAATTTTCATGCGAAATGTCTAAGATTATGACCCACCATTGCGTAGAGTATCAAATAAGCTTTCCAAAGATATTTGGATCATCCAAAACGGATATCCGAACGACGAGTTATGAACATTTCGATTGAATCGTGATAGTAGTGAACAGTAAAACATGCAGGAAAAAGTACTGAGGCCTTGCGTATTTTTGCTCCAACTTTAAATGATCATAACTCCTTGTACTTAATGTCTGGGGGATCTATTATATATCAACGGAAAGCTCTGCGACTCCCCTTTCCAATGAAATTGGTTTCATCCAATTTGTCTGTCGGAGCAAAAAGTTATGGTCGATCTACTTTAGCCTATGAAAAGTAAAATTTTGGGTCAACTTCAAACGATCATAACTCCTCGTACACAATGATATGGGTGATATACTATTTATCAACGGAAATATATAAGAGTTTTCTTTCTAATGAATTTGGTTTCATCCAATTTTAATAGCGGAGTAAAACGTTATGGTTGATCTACTTCAGACTATCAAAGCAGTCCACCAAAGGACAGATTCGAGAATGTTTTTGACTTTTAGGGCGTTTTGGTCATTCCGCCTTACCCAAAATCCGTCCAAACCCTATATTAAAGCCTATTAGAAGCATTCTATGTTATATTTCATCAAATTCCCTCAAAAAGAAAATCCTAAGCTCCTACATCCACCTTCAAGAACCTCCAAAGTTCACCATTAATTCTTCAAATTTATTCAAGATTGCAAGTTCCTAGTTTAAGAAATCCAAGAACCATCATTCAAAGGCACTATTAACATCTCAAAAATGAGTATCGATCTAAAGTTCATCATTCAAGGTATGTGGGGTTTTTCAACAAGAACTCTTTTTCGTTCTTGTGCCCAAAAGTAATTTTTTTTACAAATGCATGATTTTTATGAATTTAAAGCATGAACCCATGTCTTATGATGATTATTATGAAATCTTGATGTTTATGATTTTGAAAGATGAATTTACTTCTGTGGTGATATAAAGCATGAATCTTGAATGATATTTATTATGATTTTGATATTTGGGTCGTGAATCCCCATTGAAAATTGTATTTTTTTTTAGAAAGTGTGTCTTATAAGCACGTTGATGTTGAATATTTGAGATATTTGGAATGATTTGACCTTTTGGTCTTAATGGAGTTGTTTTGAACTCGAGTGTGAAAGAAATCCACAACGTGGTTGATTTTGATAGATGGGAAGCATGATGACTCCCGATGTATATTTATATATTACTGAAATTATTTTGTTATGGATTGTCTTTGAAATGATCTGAGCAAGTCCGGGGGAAATCGTTAGCACCGAGTGGGAGGTGTAAAGTGACCTTACTTCCCTAGAACTACGTGCCCCTGTAGGAGTGAGCCTGAGGCTGATTTATATAGTGATCACTAGTTTGTGTGGATTTGATATCGATAGTCCTACTCCGATGGCAAGGATAGGATGGATCTCCCCAACGTGGGTTGTACATTGGGCTCCATGTAGCTCACATAGTTTATGTCGGTTATAGGATCTCCCAGTATGTGTGTGTTTCTTGTGTCTATGGTGAATGGTGAAGTGATTTGAAAGTTGAATTGTGAAAGTTATTCTTTCGAAAGATTTAAATGATATTTACATTATGAGAATTGATATTCTTGATGAACTGAAAGTGATTGACAAATTATATGATGACTCAAATGTGTTATTGTACTTATTTCATCCTCTCATGATTATGATGATTTTCTTCGGGCTATGTGAGTCTTTCATACACCTCCATATACTCGGTTCCTTTCCATGGTACTGACCCACATCTTCGGATGTGGGCTGCATTTTCTCGGAATGTAGGTTCAGGTGCTCAGTTCCAGGTTCGATAGTGATTCTTCGGGCACACTGTTCTACATCCTCTGTTGTGGTGAGTCCTCATGCTCCGAGGACGTGATGTCTGATGTTGGTTTTACGAAGTTGTTTACATTTGATAACTGAGCATAAGTCAGTTGGGGGCATGTCTTAATGGCTCACTGGTTTTATTGATTTTCTTAGAGGCTTATCAGACTAGTATAGATGTTGGGAGATGACTAATAAGTCGTATTTTGTTATCTTTCTGAAATTCTTTTATTCTTGGATGATGATTACTCTGTTGATATTTGAGGGTTATTTATGGAAACCCTGTTGATTTGTGTTGGACTAAATGAAAATGGCTAAAAGGGTTAGTAGCTTGGGGCTACTCATAGCCTCAAGCACCATGTGACGCTTCGGGACCCGTATTCTGGGGCTTTACAAACAACAACAGCAAGAACGACAATGACAACAACAAGAACGACAATGACAACAACAAGAACGACAACAACAACAACAAGAACGACAACTAGAACAACAAGAACAACAAGAACAATAAATACAAGAACAAGAACAACAACAACAACAAGAACAATAACAACCAGAACAATAAGAACAACAACAATAACAATAACAACGACAACAACGACAACAACAACGACAACGACAACAACAAGAACAACAAAGATAAAAAGAACAACAACAACAACAAACACGACAATGATAACGACAATAACAACAACAACATCAATAACAACAATCACAATAACAATAACAACAACAACAACAATAACAAGCACAACATCAACAATAATAATAACAACAACAACAACAATAACAACAACAAGAATAAGAACAACAACAACAACAATAATAAGAACAACAACAAGAACAAGAATAATAACAACAACAAGAAGAATAAGAACAACAATAAGAACAAGAACAATAACAATAATGATGATAGGCGAATTTACGTGCCTATATCAATATATTTTGCCCATATTTTAGCCTAGTTTTGAGAACTAATTATCTATTTCATGCACTTTTAGTCCTTTTTCCTATAAATGAGCTAACAAACATGATTAGTAAAGTTTCAGGTATAAATGATGCAAAATACAGCATTTTATGGCTTACTTGACGCAAAAGAAAGCTCACAAACGAAGTGGAAAGGAGCTGGACGCCTAAAGGACCAAATCTGCTGCATGGAAAATCTGTCCCGGGCTAAAACAACAATTCTGAAGACTTTGGGGACTTACAGACACAAAACTGGATTTTTACCAAGATACATTAACCTAGTGCAATTAGGTTATGTGTTTCACTAATCTATTTGGATTATGATATTGTAACCTTACCCTAGTACATTTGGGTCAAGGATTTCATTAGTATAGTAGGATTTGGCTATTTATTTCATTAGCTTAGTAGAACTAGGATATGGGTATTATAAATACCCTATCATGCTAGAGATTTTAATTAATTCCTCCCTTAGTAGAGAGAACAATTCTTAATTCTTCACTTTTTCAACTATTAATTCAACAATTAATTTTCTTCCATCCCTCTCATCTTCCACTACAAACACTTCTAATCTACTCTTCTATTCTTAAATTCCACAACAAGAGAATCGTTACTTGCTACGGAATCACCAAAACCACACGCCTAAACACCTACTTTTCACGCCATCCACCATGCAAAACGTGATATCCTCCGCATTCATGGGTAACTAAACCTCTTAGTTGGGGTTATGGAAGCCGAATGAGTTACTATCTATAGCTGTGAGTTGGTGAGTTCAAGACACGTATATTGCTTATATCATTACGCTCTTCATCTTAATCTACATTCTTTGCGGTTGCAAACGCAAGAATAACGCCAGTCTAACATTTAACTTGTTCGAGAGAAAGGTTATTTGTCTGGAAAAGAGATAATGTCAAGGTAGTAGGACACCCTTTCCTATTAAAAAGTTAGTGCCGTAACTGGACTAACCTCTTGGAGAATTCGTACCGTTAGACACGCTTTAAGCTCGAGAGACGCTTGGATTTACCATCGACTACAATTCTCTATAAGCAATTGCATGTTAAGACTCTACACACTCATAGCCAATAGAGACGTATACCTCAGAAGGTGGACATAACCCCAACGCTTCACTTCTTATTGTTTCACAACCTACGAAATACTCTCTTTTACTTTGCTATTTTCAGCTTTTATTTCATTACTTTGGTTACTTATTACAATCCCCCCTTCTTACGAGACTTGCACCAAAAGTCTATTAATTTTGCTTACTTGTTGGCCAAGCTATTCCCTGTGGGATCGACACCCAACCCAGGTTGGGTTCTATATTTGCTAACGACCGCTTTACACTCCCACGAGAGCTGTAGATTGAGCGTTATCAAATAACAACAAGGACAAAAATAAGAATAAGAACAACAACAATAATAAGAACAATAATAAGAATAACAACAATAACAACAACAACAACAACAAAAATAACAAGAACAACAAAAACAACAACAACAATAATAATAAAAAGAATAAGAACAACAATAACAACAATAAGAATAACAACAACAACAAAAACAACAACAACAATAATAACAAAAAGAACAAGAACAACAACAACAATAATAAGAACAACAATAATAACAAGAAAAAGAAGAACAACAACAACAACAAGAAAAACAACAACAACCAGAACAAGAACAAGAACAACAACAACAACAAGAAAAATAATAAGGACAATAACAATAAAAACAACAACAACAACAACAACAAAAATAACAAGAATAATAATAACAATAAAAACAACAACAACAATAAGAAAAACGACAAAAGCAACAATAAGAATAACAACAACAACAACAACAAAAACAAGAACAACAATAAAAACAAGAATAAAAATAATAACAACAAGAACAAGAATAACAACAACAACAACAAGAACAAAAACAACAACATAAATAATAACAACAAGAACAAGAACAAAAACAATAACAATAACAAGAACAACAACAAGAACAACAAGAAAAACAACAACAACAGTAATAACGACAACAACAACAACAAGAGCAACAACGACAACAATAACAAAAATAACAACAACAAAAAAAATAATAACAAGAACAAGAACAAGAACAACAAAAGCAACAACAAGAACAACAATAAGAACAAGAATAATAAGACAACAACAACAACAGCAGCAACAATGACAATAATAACAACAACAACGACAATGACAATAACAATAACAACAAAAATAAAAAGAACAACAACAAGAACAACAACGACAATAAGAAAGACAATGATAAAAATAAGAACGACAACGACAACAACAAGAACAACAACGACAACAACAACAACAAGAACAATAACAATAAGAACAACAAGAACAATAACAATAAGAATAACAACAACAAAAACAGCAATAATAATAACAACAATAATAACAAAAATAATAACAACAATAAAAATAATAATAATAACAACAACAATAATAATCACAAGAAGAAGAACAATAACAAGAACAAGAACAACAATAACAACAAGAACAACAACAACAAGAACAACAACAAGAACAAAAATAAAAACATGAACAACAACAACAACAAAAATAACAACAACAACAATATAATACCCCGGAAAATTTTTTGTTGAAATTTTATGGGTAAATGTATTGGGTTCTATCTTCTAGAATAAATTATAAATTTTTCGTACGGAATGTCTTAGATTATGTTCCACCATTGCGTAGAGTATCGAATAAGATTTACAATGATATATGGTTCATCCAAAATAGAAATCCGAGCGATGAGTTATGAATATTCCAATCGAACCGTGAATAGTAGTGAATAGTAAAATGTGCAAGAAAAAGTACTGAGGCGTGGCATATTTTTGCTCCAATTTTAAACAATCATAACTCCTTGTACATAATGATCTGGGTGATCTACTATACATCAATGGAAAGCTCTACGAGTTCTCTTTCTAATGAAATTAGTTTTATCCAAGTTGTCTATCGAAGCAAAAAGTTATGGTTGATCTACTTCAGCCTACCAAAAGTGAATTTTTTGGTCAACTTCAAACTATCATAACTCCTCATACACAATGATCTAGGTGAGATACTGTATGTCAACGGAAAGATATGAGAGTCCTCTTTCTAATGAAATTGGTTTCATCCAATTTGAATATCAAAGTAAAATGTTATGGTTGATCTAATTCAGACTATCAAAATAGTCCACCAAAGGAGAGATTTGAGAATTTTTTTGACTTTTAGGGGCGTTTTGGTCATTCTCCCTCACCCACAATCCGTCCAAACCCTATATTAAATCCTATTAGAAGAATTATATGTTATATTTCATCAAACTCCCTCAAAAAGAAAACCCTAAGCTCCAACATCCAACTTCAAGAACCTCCAAAGTTCACCATTAATTCTGCAAATTTATTCAAGATTCCAAGTTCCTAGTTCAAGAACTCCAAGAACCATCATTCAAAGGCACGATTAACATTTCGAAAATGAGTATCGATCTAAATTTCATTATTCAAGGTATGTGGGGTTTTTCAATAAGAACTCTCTTTCGTTCTTGTGCCCAAAAGTAATTTTTCTTACAAAGGCCTGATTTTTATTTGATTTTTTTGAATTTGAAGCATGAACCCATATCTTATGATGATTATTATGAAATCTTGATGTTTATGATTTGAAAAATGAATTTACATGTGTGGTGATATAAAACATGAATCTTGAATGATATTTATCATGATTTTGATATTTGGGTCGTGAATCCCCATTGGAGATTATGTTTTTTTTAGAAAGTGTATGTTATAAGCACGTTGATGTTAAATATTTGAGATATTTGGAATGATTTGATCTTTTGGTCTTAATGGAGTTGTTTTGAACTCGAGTGTAAAAGAAATCCACAACGTGGTTGATTTTGATAGATGGAAAGCATGATGGCTCCTGATGTATATTTATATATTACTGAAATTGTTTTATTGTGGATTGTCTTTGAAATGACCTGAGCTATGTCCGGGAGAAATCTTTAGCACTAAGTGGGAGGTATAAAGCAACCTTACTTCCCTAGAACTACGTGCCCCCGTAGGATTGAGCCTAAGGCCAATTTATATAGTGATCACTAGTTTGTATGGATTTGATATCGATTGTCCTACTCCGATGGAAGGATACGATTGCTTTCCCCAATGTGGGTTGTATGTTGGACTCCATTTAGCTCACATGGTTTATGTCGGTTATAGGATCTTTCAGTGTGTGTGTGTTTCCTTTTGTGTATGGTGAATGGTGAAGTGATTTGAAAATGGAATTGTGAAAGTTATTCTTTCAAAAGATTTAAATGATGTTTACATTATGAGAATTGATATTCTTGATGAACTAAAAGTGATTGACAAATTATATGATGACTCACATGTGTTATTGTACTTATTTCATCCTCTCATGATTATGATGATTTTCTTTGAGCTATATGAGTCTTTCATATATCTTGCATATTTCTTATTAATATTTGTGATGATGATGTTTATACAACTGCATACACCCCCATATACTTGGTTCTTTTCCATGGTACTAACCCACATCTTCGGATGTGGGCTACATTTTCTCGAAATATAGGTTCAGGTACTCAGTTCCAGGTTCGACATTGATTCTTTGGGCAAACTGTTCTACATCCTCTGTTGTGGTAAGTCCTCATGTTTCGAGGACGTGATGTCTGATGTTGGTTTCACGGAATTGTTTCCATTTGATAACTGAGTATGAGTCAGTTGGGGCATGTCTCAATGGCTCGCTGGTTTTATTGATTTTCTTAGAGGCTTGTCAGACTAGTATAGATGTTGGGAGTTAACTAATAAGTCATATTTTGTTATCTTTCTGAAATTCTTTTATTCTTGGATGATGATTACTCTGTTGATATTTGAGGATTTTTTATGGAAACCTCGTTGATTTGTGTTGAACTGCAAGAAAATGGCTCAAAGGGTTAGCTTGGGGCTACTCGTAGCCTCAAGCACCCTATGATGCTCCGAGACCCATTTTTCGGAAGGTTACAAACTTGGTATCAGAGCTTAAGGTTTTAAGGTATCTTAGGGAGTCTGACAAGCCGCGTTAATTAGAGTCTTGATCATCGATGTATAGCGCGCCACATCTATGAGCATGATGCTACAATTCATTTTAGGAAAAAGTGTGATTCTTTCTTTCAGAAGTCTATCGTTATTAAAGTGTCTCTCTCTACTATTGATTCATGCTCTCCTATTTTAGAAGTATGCCTCCACATTGAGCGAGAAGAAATAATGATGGTCAGCAACCTCAACCCGCTAATCTATTGAATGAAAACATGTCTCATGCTGAATTTTGGGCAGCCTTTTAGGCGCTGGCCCAAGATGTTACTGAAAATGCTTTGCCAACCCGGACTCGGCTCCACAGTAGGAGGGAGGTAATTCAGCTACTGCCAGTATTCGTGACTTTATGCGGATAAATTCGCCGGAATTGTATGGGTCTAAGTCTGATGAGGATCGATGGTTGTTTTCAGAGGAGGTACGGAAGATTACTCAGGTGATGCATGTATCTGAGGAACATAGTGTGGAGTTGGCTATATATAGGTTAAAAAACCTTGCTTATGACTGGGTTGTTACTTGGAGGAAAGGTAGAGGTGAGGGAGTTGTCCCTACAACTTGGCAAGAGTTCCAGGATGCATTCCTGGATAAGATTTTCCCTTTGGAGATGAGGGAGGCGAAGGTGGAAGAGTTTATGAACCTCCGATAGGTCTTTATGACTGTTAAAGAGTACTGTCTAAAGTTCATTCGGTTGGCCAAGTATGCTCCTGACTTAGTGGCTGATAATCGGGCTAGTATGAGTAAGTTTGTGATTGGAGTGTCTAGTTATGTGGTTAAGGAGTGTAGGTCTGCTATGCTGAATAGTGAGATGAATCTTTCTAGGCTGATGACTCATTGTAATAGCCTAGAAAATTTTTTCGTTGAAATTTTGTGCATAAACGTATTGGATCCTATCTTCGAGAATGATTTATAATTTTTCTGTGTGTCATTTCTTGGATTTCGATCCACCATCTCGTAGAGCATTGAATAGTTTTTCCAACGATATGTGGATCAGCCAAAATGGACACTCGAGCGATGAGTTACGACCATTCCGATCAAACTACGACCATTCCGATCGAACTGTGAATAGTAAAATGTGCAGGAAAAAAAATACTGCAGCCAGATGATTTTTTTGGTCAACTTCAAACAATCATAAATCCTTGTACATAATGAACTGTGTGAGGTGCTATATATCAACGGAAAGCCCTGAGAGTCTTATTTCCAATAAAATTGGTTTCATCCAATTTGGACGTCGAAGTAAAAAGATATGCCCAATTTACTTTAGCCTATCGGATAGATCACTGAAGGGCAGATTTGACATTCATTGATTTTTAAAGGTATTTTGGTCATTTCCCATTATGGTAATTCTCTATATATACCCCCTTTGAGCTGAGAATTGTCATTCATTTTCTCTCATTTCTCTTATATCTCTCTCTCAAAATATATGCATATATATATATATATATATATATATATATAGAAGAAGAGGAGTTAGGGTTAGGGTTCCAATTGGGGGAAAATCAATTCAAGGCTTCGCTTTGCGAATTGCTTCCGTCAATCTCTTCGGCTATGAAATTTAAGGTATGCAAGTGTTTATCTATGGGCTCCTTTCATTCATAGAGCCCACAAATCCTTTTTCAAAGGCTCAAGATACATGTGTACATATATATATATATATATATATATATATATGATTATACTTTCTAAATGTTTATTGTGTATATGTGTAGTATTCACATGATGGTTGAGATATATGTGTGGGATCATTATGTGTGTTGGTTGAAGTATGAGTGTGTAGTATTTGTGTGATGGTTGGTGATTATGTTGTTGAAGTTGATGATATCCAAGAAGGGATCTTTGTATGTTTGTGAAAACTATGATGGTGTGTGATGTATAAATATATGAAATGGGTGATTGAATACTTGTAATCTTGATGAATCCACCTATGCCTAAGAAGTGCATGAAAGGTGTTTGTGAAAATACCTAAGAGACTAGAGATTTTATTTTTATAACATAATAGGTCCAAAATTAATTGATTATGAATATATGATGATTTAAATTGTTAAGCCTTGATTTATACTATTATTCCATTATTTCCTTGTTATGACTTGATAATTGTTATTGGGAATTATATATCCCTACTATTGATTGATATGTCGAATATTTTCTAAATGTGAGTTGGATTGTGAATTGAGAAATATGGATGTTGAAGTTGAAGGATGATGGTGTTGTGGTGCATGAAATTGAGCATTAAACCTATGCCCTAAATGGTGTATGTAAGATGATTGCTAAAATGCCTATGTGAAGAAGAATTTAAGTATTTGACATGTTTATTATCCAAATTATGATTTCATGCCATATCCATATGCTAAACTTATGTCTACCATATGTTTGACAAAATATTTAAGAGAATAGGAAACTATGCATTGTGGTTCATTAGGTCTTAAAAGATAAATTCATGCTTTGTTCCTATGGATAATTGATTTCCTTGAATTTGTGGTGCATTGTGGGTGAATGATGGAATCCCATGATGAATTGTTGAGGCAACTATGATGTTTGTGCATAGTATTTGCTGTGTACCCAAAGCATGCTCTCCACGTGTTCGATTGGATGCTTATATGGAGAAATGAAGCCATTTGATTTTCTAAGTGTGAAGTCCTCAATTATGTGTTGCGTATAATGGCTGATGGGCATGTTGTGTATGAGTTATCTATCTTGTGTTACTTTATGCTATTGTGTGCTGGGGGTACGTATGCCCAAAATAGTCTGCTGGTCTAGAGCCGAGTCAGTTTTACGGTAATCTCAATCGAGTGATGAACAATGAACTCGAGGTTAGTTTCTAAACTTGGGGAAAAATCAGTAATCTCAAAAATCCTTCTTTATCGAATAATCAGGCCATGAAACTCTAAAATCTTACATATCAATTCACTCTGTTACAGACCTCTGTAGATTTTGTGAGATAGTAAGCTTATCTAAAAAGTAAGTGGCAATTAGAAATACTCTGCCAGAGAACGGAATCAAGCAAACTCTGTCATATTGATAAAGTATTATAATGTGAGAATAGATTCAGTTCAATTGAGTATAGTTAAGAACCGGTTAAATGTCTTTCAGTTGAGAGTAGGATTCAGCACCGAGCGAGCTAAGGATGGGAAAATTCTTGTGAGTAGAGGGTTTGATTCCTGGTAGCAATCCTTATGCTCCCGAACTACATCTCCAGCGTAGGTTGATACATCTATCCTATAGTAGAGGGTTAGATGAGGTGGCTGTCCTGCGAGTAGAGGGTCCCATTGTTCTCGTTTGAGGTCCTGATAGTAAAGGGTCCTATGCAGTTATCTTTACTGGTGGTACAGTATTGACACCCTTCCAGTTGGGGTACAGGTTGGATCCCACTTGTGGTAAGTGGCCTACTCAGTAACAGTCTTAGAAAAGAACTCAGTTAATATGCAGAATTTGAGGCTGTCAGATACAAGCCTCCTAGTATTGCTATCATTATCATTAAGTAGAGAGACTTCCTGCGAGATAAGGGTTGCTGTTAAACTTATTTACCCATTATCATTATCGTTGAGTATAGATACTTTCTGCTAGATAAGGGTTGATCCCAGATTCAGTTGTTCAGTGTTCTTGAGACTTCCTGCTAGATGAGGGTTGATCTCAAATTCAGTTGTTTGATGTTCTAGAGAGTTCTTTCTAGATGAGAGTTGATCTCAGATTCAGTTGTTCAGTATTCTAGAGTTGGTTAATTTGAATATCAAATATCAGTAATATCAGTTATCTGATTTCTCAGTATGGATAAGTACAGATGTCAGCTCTAGTAGCTTCAGATACTTAGTATCTTATTATCAGTATTATTATTTCTGGGTGTCAACGTTCAAAATGTAACATTCGGTGTCATGATGATTTCAGTTGTACTTTATGCATCCATATATGTATTGTTGATCAGACATGTTTCAAAATTGGTAACTGCAAAGTTTCTATATATGTTTATTCCAGCGAATACATATTATTCAGATTGTTATGTTTATGCATAAGCATTATATTTTACCTTACCCTATCTTTGCATACTCGGTATATTCTTTTTACTGACGCATCCGCGCTATGGTGGTTTCCCCACTATATGTTCAGAAGAGCGAGATTCAGAGTATATTTAGCTGTCAGATCTTGTAGCAGTGGGTACAACAGTGAGTCCTCATCATCTGAGAATATTCTATTTCAGTGTTTTGGTGATTTTAGTAGACAGAATTAGTTGGGGAATTGTCCCTTCAACTCCATAGTTCAGACAGTGTAGAGGCTTTTCAGACATATGTATTGATATTTAGTTTTCAGTACTGTATATTTAGATATTTGAACCTTATGGCTAGATTTAGCCAGTTTCTACATTTATCATATTATATTATGCACTGAACTGATACGGATATCAGTGAAAGGTTAGCTTGTGGTCCCTCGGAGTAATGAGCATCGTGTGGCATTTTGGTTCATGGGAACCAAGGCGTTACACTCATGCCCAATAGATTGAGGTAGACAATATTAAGGAGAGAGATAAAATAAGAGGGAATAAAAGAGCTAGGTCCGAGCAGCACGAATAGGGTCAGACTAGATCACAGGGAGGGAATCGCCCTCAGTATCAGGATCGTTCGTCTATGCTAGCACCATCATCTACTAGTGCTCCCGTGCCTAGAGATAGGCAGGAGCAAGGTACCAGGTCATATACATCCAGGTCCTAGTATAGTGCTGGCAGTAAGCCAAATCATCCCTTGTGTCCTAAGTGTGGTAGGGCTCATTCGGGTGAGTGTTGGGGTGAGAAGAGGGGTTGTTTCTGGTATGGTGACATGGGTCACAGAGTTAGATATTGTCCATAGGATGGACAAAGGCGTCGTGACTATCGCCTTCAGACCCAGACTCAGACTGTTAGTGCTCCAATTCCAGCGACTCGCCCAGCCCCAGCTCAGGGCGCCTCTTCTAGCAATGCTGGCGGGCAGCGCCAAAATAGATTCTATGCTTTATCATCCCACCAGGAACAGGAGGACTCTATCGATGTTGTTACTGGTATGCTTCGTATATTTTAGTTTGATGTGCATGCTTTGTTGGATCCTGGATCTAGTTTCTCATATGTTACACCTTTGATTACTGTGAATTTTGAAATGAGTCCTGAGATTATTCCTGAGCCTATCCTAGTTTCTACCCCAGTGGGTGATTCGATTATTGCCCAGAAAGTGTACAAAAAGTGTCTTGTTACCGTTCTTTATAGAGTCTTGTTGGCTGATCTGATTGAGTTAGACATGGTAGATTTTGATGTGATTCTGGGTATGGACTAGCTGTATTCTTCTTATGCCTCTATTGATTGTCAGACCTGAGTGGTCAAGTTTCAGTTTTAGGGTGCATCCGTGTTTGAGTGGTCTGGGAATTCTGTGTCACCCAAGAGTCATTTTATCTCTTACCTCAAAGATACAAAGCTTATTTCCAAGGGGTGTATTTACCATTTGGTTAGAGACAAAGACACTAAGTCTGAGACTCCAACTCTCCATCTGTTAACGTCGTCAATGAGTTTTCTGATGTCTTTTCGGATGATCTCCCAAGGATACCTCCTGATAGAGAGATAGAGTTTGGGATTGATCTTTTTTCCGATAATCGGCCCATTTCTATTCCTCCTTACCATATGGCCCCTGCAGAACTTAAGGAGTTGAAAGAGCAACTCAAAGATCTACTAGATAAGGGTTTCATAAGGCCTAGTGTTTCTCCTTGGGGTGCTTCTGTGTTGTTTGTGAGAAAGAAAGATGGCTCTTTGCGTATGTGCATTGATTACTGCCAACTAAATATAGTCACCATAAAAAATAAGTACCTCTTCCGAGAATAAATGATTTGTTTGACCAATTGCAAGGTGCAAGTTATTTCTCAAAGATAGACCTTCGTTTCGGCTATCATCAAATCAAAGTTAGGGAGTGTGACATCCCGAAAACCACTTTCTGAACTCGTTATGGCCATTTTGAGTTTCTTGTTATGTCTTTCGGGTTAACTAATACCCCAACAGCTTTCATGGACCTCATGAATTGAGTGTTCAGATCATATCTGGATATGTTTGTCATAGTGTTCATCGATGATATACTGGTGTATCCCGTAGTGAGGATGAATATTCTGATCATCTCTGAACTGTCTTGAAAACCCTTAGAGATCACAAGTTGTTTTCCAAGTTCAGTAAGTGTGAGTTTTAGCTAAGGTCAGTTGCTTTTCTGGGTCATGTCATTTCTTTTGAGGGTATTAGAGTTGATCCCCAAAAGACCGAAGCTGTTAGAAATTGGAGTAGACCTATTTCTCCGACTGATATCTAAAGTTTCTTGGGTTTAGCTGGCTATTACCGCTGTTTTGTTGAGGGTTTCTCCTCTATAGCGTCTCCTATGACTCGGTTGACTCAAAAGAAAGTGAAGTTCTTATGGTCCGAATCTTGTGAGAAGAGTTTTTGGGAGTTGAAGACTCGACTCACTTCATCCCCTATTTTTACTTTGCCTGATGGTGTTGATGGTTTTGTGGTGTACTGTGATGCTTCGAGAGTTGGGTTGGGTTGCGTATTGATGCATAAGGGTAAGGTGATAGCTTATGCTTCTAGACAGTTGAAACCCCATGAGAAAAATTACCTCACCCATGACCTTGAGTTGGTTGCTGTTCTGTTTGCCTTGAAAATTTGGAGACACTATTTGAATAGTGTCCATGTTGATGTTTTCACTAATCATAAGAGTCTGCAGTATGTGTTTACCCAGAGAGAATTGAATCTTTGGCAGAGACGATGGTTAGAATTGTTAAAGGACTATGATATAAGTGTATTGTACCATCCGGGAAAGGCCAATGTTGTGGCGGATGTCCTAAGTAGAGTGTCCATGGGTAGTGTTTCGCATGTGGTAGAAGGTAAGAAAGAGTTGGCTCGTGATGTACATCATTTGGCTAGATTGGGGATTAGGTTATTTGACTCTGCTGAAGGTTGTATAGGGGTTTAGAGTAGTTTTGAATACTCCTTGGTTTCGGAAGTGAAGGAAAAACAATACTTAGATGCTAGTTTGGTCAGGCCGAAGGAGTCAGTCAAGGACCAAAAAGTAAAGGTTTTCTCCTAAGGGGGAGATGGTGTATTGAGATTGCAGGATAGATTGTGTGTCCCGAATATTGATGATCTGAGACAGAGAATTATGGCTGAAGCGCATGGGGCGCGATATTATATTTATCTTGATGCCACCAAGATGTACTGAGACTTGTGGGAAATCTATTGGTGGAGTGGTATGAAGAAAGATATAGCAGCGTTTGTAGCTAAGTGTGCAACATGCCAACAAGTTAAGGTTGAACACCAAAGACCTGGTGGTATGATACAAGAGTTTAGTATTCCCACCTCTCACCTGGAAGTGGGAAGAGATAAATATGGACTTCGTGATTAGTTTCCTCCTTCTCGACGCTATCATGATTCCATTTGGGTTGTGGTTGATAGGTTGACTAAGTCTGCTTATTTCTTGCCTGTCATACTTTATATACTACTGAGGATTATGCTAGATTGTATATCCGAGAGCTAGTCAGACTGCATGGAGTTCCCTTGTCTATCATTTTGGATAGGGGTACTCAGTTCACTTCGCAATTTTGGAAAGCTTTTCAGAAGGGTCTTGGTACCCAAGTGCTTGTGAGTTTTGCTTTTCATCCACAGACCGATGGTCAGGCTGAGCGAACCATCCAGACCTTAGAGGATATGTTGAGAGCTTGTGCACTTGACTTTAAGGGAAGTTGGGATGATCACTTACCATTGATAGAGTTTGCTTACAACAACAATTTCCATTCTAGTATTGGCATGGATCCATTTGAAGCCTTATATGGGAGAAAATATAGATCACCCATAGGTTGGTTCGAGGTGGGTGAAGTGGCTGTGAGTGGTCCTGATTCGATATTTGATGCTATGGAAAAAGTTAAGTTGATTAGGGAAAGGTTAAAAATTGCACAGAGTCGTCAGAAGTCATATGCGGATGTTAGAAGGAGAGACCTTGAGTTTGAAGTTGGTGACCTAGTGTATCTGAAAATTTCACCTATGAAGGGGGTGAAGAGATTCGGAAAAAAGGGGAAGCTTAGTCCCTGTTATGTTGGTCCTTACAAAATTCTTAGCCGTGTTGGTAAGGTAGCTTATGAAGTCGAGTTTCCTTCCGAGTTGTCCTCTGTTCATCCAATATTCCATGTCTCCATGCTTAGAAAGCATATTAGCGATGCTGTGGTAGTGGATTCCTCTATGAGTGCTGACATTCAAGAAAATCTTTCTTTTGATGAGATTTCTGTTGAGATTCCTGAATTCAGTGTCCGAAGACTAAGGAACAAAGAAGTTTCCTTGGTCAAGGTGTTGTGGTGAAACTAATCTGTTGAGGGTGCAACTTGGGAAGCTGAGACGGATATGCGATCCAAGTACCTACACCTATTTTCCGTGAACTCCGATCAAGCCGAAGGTACCGTTCTTTCCTAAATTATGCACTTTTGATAAAAGTTGCAGTAGTTCAGTTGTCATTTATTATGTGTTCAGCTGTAGTTTCTTAAATTTATGCATTCTATGTTGCATTCGGAGTGAGAAACGATGTGGTGATGAGTCTAACGAATGATTTCAATTGTATGCACTATTCCATATCTAATCTTGGCATGTATAGCGTCATTCGAGGATGAATGTTTCCAAGGGGGGATGATGTAATACCCCGGGAAATTTTTTGTTGAAATTTTGTGCTTCAACGTATTGGGTTCTATCTTCTAGAATAAATTATAAATTTTTCGTGTGAAATGTCTTAGATTATTACCCACCATTACATAGAGTATGGAATAAGCTTTCAACGATATGTGAATCATCCAAAACTGACACCCGACCAACGAGTTATGAACATTTCGATTGAATTGTGAATAGTAGTGAACAGTAAAACGTGCAGGAAAAAGTACTGAGGCCTGGAATATTTTTGCTCCAACTTTAAACGAGCATAACTCCTTGTACATAATGATCTGGGTGATCTACTATATATCAACGAAAAACTCTGCGAGTCCTCTTTCCAATGAAATTAGTTTCATCCAATTTGACTATCGGAGCAAAAACATTATGGTTGATCTACTTTAGACTATCAAAACAGTTCACCAAAGGACAGATTCGAGAATTTTGTTGACTTTTAGGGGGCGTTTTGGTCATTCCCCCTCACCCAAAATCCGTCCAAACCCTATATTAAAGCCTATTAGAAGCATTATATGTTATATTTCATCAAACTCCCTCAAAAAGAAAACCCTAAGCTCCTACATTTAACTTCAAGAACCTCCAAAGTTCACTATTAATTCTGCAAATTTATTCAAGATTCCAAGTTCCTAGTTCAAGAACTCCAAGAATCATCATTCAAAGGCACGACTAACATCTCAAAAATGAGTATCGATCTAAAGCTCATCATTCAAGGTATGTGGTATTTTTCAACAAGAACTCTCTTTCGTTCTTGTGCCCAAAAGTAATTTTTTTTATAAAGGCATAATTTTTATTTGATTTTTATGAATTTGAAGCATGAACCCATATCTGATAATGATTATTATGAAATCTTGATGTTTATGATTTTGAAAGATGAATTTACATGTGTGGTGATATAAAGCATGAATCTTGAACGATATTTATCATGATTTTGATATTTGGGTCGTGAATCCCCATTGAAAATTGTGTTTTTTTTAGAAAGCGTGTGTTATAAGCACGTTGACGTTGAATATTTGAGATATTTTAAATGATTTGACCTTTTGGTCTTAATAGAGTTTTTTTGAACTCGAGTGTGAAAGAAATCCACAACGTGGTTGATTTTTATAGATAGCATGATGGATCCCGATGTATATTTATATATATTACTAAAATTATTTTGTTGTGGATTGTCTTTGAAATGATCTGAGCTAAGCTCAGGAGAAATCTTTAGCACCGAGTGGGAGGTATAAAGCGACCTTACTTCCCTGGAACTATGTGCCCCCGTAGGAGTGAGCCTGAGGCTGATTTATATAGTACTAGTTTGTGTGGATTTGATATCTATAGTCTTACTCTGATGGCAAGGATAAGATGGCTCTCCCCAACGTGGGTTGTACATTGGATTCCATGTAGCTGACATGGTTTATGTCGGTTATAGGATCTGTCAGTGTGTGTGTGTTTCCTTGTGTCTATGGTGAATGGTGAAGTGATTTGAAAGTTGAATTGTGAAAGTTATTCTTTCAAAAGATTTAAATGATATTTACATTATGAGAATTGATATTCTTGATGAACTGAAAGTGATTGACAAATTATATGATGACTCACACGTGTTATTGTACTTATTTCATCCTCTCATGATTATGATGATTTTCTTTGGGCTATGTGAGTCTTTTATACATCCTGCATATTTCTTATAAATATTTATGATGATGATGTTTATACAACTGCATACACCCCCATATACTCGGTTACTTTCCATGGTACTGACCTACATTTTCGGATGTGGGTTGTATTTTCTCAGAACATAGGTTCAGGTGCTCAGTTCCAGGTTTGACAGTGATTCTTCGGGCACGCTGTTCTACATCCTCTGTTGTGGTAAGTCCTCATGTTCCGAGGACGTGATGTCTGATGTTGGTTTCACAGAATTTTTTACACTTGATAACTGAGTATGAGTCAGTTGGGGCATGTTTCAATGGATCGTTGTTTTTATTGATTTTCTTAGAGGCTTGTCAGATTAGTATAGATGTTGGGAGTTGACTAATAAGTTGTATTTTGTTATCTTTTTGAAATTCTTTTATTCTTGGATGATGATTACTCTGTTGATATTTGAGGGTTATTTACGGAAACCCTGTTGATTTGTGTTGAACTGAATGAAAATGGCTCAAAGGGTTAGCTTGGGGCTACTCGTAACCTCAAGCACTGTGTGACGCTCCAAGACTTGTTTTTTGAGGCGGTACAGATAATTTTTGTAAAAAGATGTATATTTATCAAAATACCCTTTTTTTAATTAAAGCTTCACAGATATCTGCATTTTTTTTATTGAACAAAATATATTTGAACAACTTTTCCCATCAAAGTTGCTTTATTATTTTTCAATTATACAATGGTTGCTTTGTTATTTGTTTGCTGAAACCTGTAACAATGGTTGCTTTGTTATTTGTTTGCCATAAGGGTATTTATTCGTTCGGAAGAAATAATGAAGAAATCGTTGTTACGGGTTCCGACGAACAAATAACAAAGCAACCATTGTTTGATTGAAAAGTAGTAAAGCAACTTTGATGAAAAAGCCCAATTATTTGATTAAATTGAAGGAACAAGAACATGTGAAGAAAATCACTATTGCTTTTTCAGTGCAGAGATGAGAAAGAGAGACAAAATGATTTGAGGGGTAATTTTATAATTCATCAAGTTAATGCATATGTTGAAGTTTTCGTATTGTTAATACATGAAAAATAGGAGATATTACTAATACACACTTCAATAAACATAGAGTGTGTAAGTAATACATGCATTAGTTATACATAACATAAAAAAGTGTATTAAACAAGGTATTAATAATAATACACAAAATTAATACATGCATTATTTTTGCTAATACACTATACCAATCGACTCATAAAATCATGGCAGTAGCAATGCAATGGATCCAATGCATGCATTAATATGTAATTCATGTTATTTTTAATAAATCAAATTAAACACTGCATAAGAAAAAAAATACAAGCATAACTAATGCAAGTATAACTAACACAAGCATTACTAATACGAGCAAAACTAATAAACCATATTTTACATTATTCTTATACACTCTACCAAACGACCTCTTACTTGGTATTATAGGATGTGTAACTAATACCTTCTATTTGGTTGTATTAGTAATACATAGGATTTAATACCATGGGACTAATATATGTAAAGACAAAAATATCTCTCATATTCTCTTAAGCATTTTTTTTATTTTCTTGATTTTATTTTTTATATTGGTACTAATACATTTATTTAAATAAATTAGCTTACAAATTTTATTATTTAGAGAGAGTTGTGTGCTGCTAAATAAATTCAATATCAATCAATACGATACTTGAAAGATGAGTTGTTTAGCTTTTTTGGGGGGGGAGGGAGGGGGGAGAGAGAGAGGTTACTATCGACTTTTTCATCAACAAAAGTAAAAATTACAAAGCAGTAAGGTTAACAAAGCCTACTTAAACTAGGAGGGATCACCCCATGAAACTCTATCTGATAACTCTATCGGCTTTTTTTAATTGAAATTTGACGTTTTGTGAGTGAATCAATTTATTAAGATAACAATTATTTCTTTCATAAAATTTAAGCAAGGATATAAAAAAAATATTTTTAAGAATAAATAATAGAGTTTTGAAAAAAATACACAAAGATATAAAATACACTATTATTTACAATGTGCTATCAAGGATTTCTATTGTGGCACATCACACCTGAAAATTAGTAACAAATTTTTATTCATATTTTAGTTTTTAACTTGACTAATTTAATGAAACAGAAAATCCCACAAAAATTCAAGGGTATAATTGTAAAGGAGATTTTTGTAGAGTTTTAAATCAAACACAATACATGTTATATCTAAGTTTTAATACAATGAGCCAAACATTTGGTAAAAAATAATTCAAGCACTACAATCTCTGCATTACTAATTCCTACATTTCTAATACTTGCATGATGCATTACTTATTTTTGTACCAATCAATCCCATAGAGTAATTGATATATCACATCTGGCCTATTCAAAATCAAATGAAAATTAGATAAATGAAGGAAAAAGGCTCAAATATGCCAGTGAACTATTGAAAATGGTTCATTTATGTCATTCGTTATAAGTTTGGTTCATCTGTGTCATCACCTTTAAAAGTATAACTCATCTATGCTATTGTCGTTACTGAAAAGTTCATTTATGCAATTATTTTACAACGGTGATTTTGCAAAACTATCTTTATTATATGACCTCTTATTAGAAGTCCACATCACCAAATTAAATCAATCAATATTATCTAAATAAAAAAATTATACCCATTTTAATAAACCCCGACACAATTAATGGGTATGATTTCTATTTTTAATTAGTTTGATTTTTATTTTTAGTAAGTCTAACTTTTATTTTGCTTGTGTAGATCAAATTTTATTTTAATGGGTTTGATTTTTAATCTTTTATTTTATGTAATATTGGTTGATTTGAATTTGATAGTGTGAACCTCTAATAAAAGGCCATGTGGCAAAAATAATTTAGCAGAAATTATCATTATAAAATAATGCACGAATGAACCTTTCTGTAGCGGCAGTGACAAAAATGAGCCAAACATTCAATGGCAGTGGCATAAATGAAACTAATAAAGCATACTCTTATAGTTCAACAACATATTTGAGCATTTTCCCTAAAATCAATCGCAAAATAAATTTATTGAATTTTTGATAGAAAAAATTAGACAAATTAGTGTATTACGAATTACACTCACAGACTCTATAAAGTATTATCTGATCTCCTTGTAAGACCTCTTAACTTACTCTTTGCCTATAAGGCTATCAGTATATAACATATTTTCTTATGGTCTTATTTATCCACTTCACATTGATGTGCTAGCTTTGTGTTAGCATATTTAAGACTTTTAGCTTGGAATAATTGTAAGTTCTTAACTAACTATTGTTGTTTTTTTATTGTATTTCATGTGATTTTGTAAGAAAAGTCAAGATGCATGAAATCTAACAAATCATGGCAACAAGGACATTTTGGGTGAAGTAGATATGAAGCAATGTGTTGAAGAATTTAGTTGAAGACTTTAGTGATACATCGTCAACATATTGATAAGCTATCATGGTAGTTGTCACTTGTAGACAGAATGTAGATGCTAGAGAAGTCAGTTAATGACTTGGGTGATAAGTCGTCAACATGTTGACAAGCCGCCAGTTGAAGTCGTCACCTGAAGACAAAATAAAGCTGTTGAAGATTCAAGCTGTCAACAAGTTGACAAGTCGTCTACCTTATCGTCAACTATTGTACGAAAATTGGGGATTTTGAATTTCAAATTCTGAAAGCTAAGGATATTTATAACAATTTTTAGGTTTTCATTAGGCATCTTGAACTTTATCCAAAACACACTAGTTTATGTTTTGTTGCTCAAAGTTTTTGAATTCAATTTCTGAATTATTGGTTTAGTTTTGGGGGAATCTCTATTGAACTTAAAAGAGAACAACTTTTGATTCTATATTTTGTAAGTGTAATTGCTTTGAATTATGGATTCAATTTATGGTATCTTTTGATGTATTATGAGGAAGTAAATCCCACAACTAGAGTTGTAAGATCTATGATTATTACTTTATTGATTCAATAATTGGATGAGATTCAATTGACTGTGGGATTCATCTTGATAATTATGTTTTTCTACATATTTTCTATTGGTTGCAAACAATAGAACCTGCTTCGCATTGCTTTGCTCGAACTGAGAAATCAACTAAAAGTAGTGAATTATCAATGAATGTTTGGAAAGATAATATTTTCATCTAATGATTAATGTTATAACAAGATTAATCAACTCAAGATAAAATCAATGTGAATAGAAGGTTTCCCTAAGTTTGAAAGAATTAGGGAACACAACATATAAGTAGGTTGAAAACACTTAGATTAATTATTGATAATGATAATTTGGTGCTTCCCACAAGTCACAAGAATCCTATAACACAACTATTGTTCAATGAAGATTAATAATCACAGTAAGCACAATTCTAGTTTTACTACATCATTGATTTGAAATACTGTAGCCTTAACTTTGAGACTCTAAATCAAGTTAAAACATTAATGATAGCTTGGTTGATAAAAACCCTCAATTAAAAAAAATTATTAACTATTAGTCGGTTAAATCACAAATCGTCTTAATTAACACCATATTCCCTGTGGAATTTGACACCAAACTAGTTGGGTTATATATTTGACGATGACTGCTTCTTCTCTCATAAGAGAGGTGTAATTTGGGCATATCAAATTTTGGTGCCATTGCCGGGAAATACAATTGTCAATTAAGTATGTCTGTGTTAATTGACTCTTAGTTAAGTTTCCTAATTTTAATTTTATTTGTTGTTTTTGATATTTGCTGGTTGGTCATTGTATATGTCACAAACCCGAAGATTAGGAAGACCGTTATTACTATTCAACCTAGAACCTCAAAGAATTGGAAGTATGGCTAAACAACAAGAAGTTGTAAGACTGGCTACTTTGGCTAATGCTCAAGTAAACCAACAAAATATTGGATTAACAGGGCATGTACCAAATGTGGATGATGAGGATTTAGATGATGATTAGTTAGTTGATCCTATGAATAGGCGACATGCTGAAAATGTTATACCAGTAAATCAGAATTGACAAGCAAGAGGTAGAATACACCAATAGCCTACGGTGCAATTCGCCCTCAATGATGAGGATGGACCTGATTTGGATGGAGCTGGAGCTATAGGATCAATTGTTCCACCACCCCTAGCTCTTGGGGTAAAATTCAATATCACCAGTACTATGATCCAACTGCTCAATCTGAAGGGACTTTTTTGGTGGATTGCCTTGTGATGATTTGTATCAACATTTGGTAAATTTCATCAACATTTGTAAGTCATTTGATAATCTTGGAGTAGGACAAAATTCTATTCGTCAGAGATTGTTTCCACTATCTTTTTATGGGGAGGCGACTATGTGACTGAATAAGCTGGCTTTCGATTCTATAATAAACTGGAGGCAACTGAAAGGAGCTTTCCTAGAAAGGTTCTTTCCACCTTCCAAAATGTTACAGTTGAGGGATGAGATCAACAACTTTAGGCAATTTCCTAATGAAGATCATCATGAGACATGGGTAAGATTAAAAAAGAAGTTGATTCAATGCCCAAATCAAAAGATGACTGATGACCATTTGATGAAAACATTCTACGGGGCTTTGAATTCAATTACAAAGACAACTGTAGATAATGCTGCAGGATTAGCCTTCATGGAGCTTACTTTTACTGAAGCTGCAGAGATTTTAGAAAAAATGACTAAGACAAGTAGAGATTGGCATACCAGGTGATAGCGCACATGCAAGTGTGCGTGGTCTATCAAGTAGTAAAGGGGCCTTCAAGAATCCAAGTATCAATACCACAGGGGCTTGATGTAACAACGATTCAATTCTAGTTTAATGTTTTAGATTAATTTAGTGCAAGAGCAACCAAAAAGACTTTGGAATATTATAAACTAAAGTAAAGGAAACAATGCCTAAAGTAAGAGTATTGGAACAATCACTAGAGTAAAGCCCAGGGTTAAAGCACTTCGAATGATCATACTATGTTATTGAACTTCATTTGTTAATTTACTTATCTTGGTTGTTGATTCGTAGGGTTAATTGCATGATTATAGTCTCCCAACCACTAACTGTTTACCTAATTTAGATATTACAACTACATCATTGAGCAAGAATGTAATAATCCAATTAAAAGTGTTTTAAAGCTATCATCCTATGTGTGAATAAAATAAGGCATCTAAGTATATTCCTATCCTTGACGCTAATTTGAATTCCTTATTTCGTAGAAGAAAACAAACCATACTTTGTTTATTCCCATATTCTATCCCCAATTCCCTCTCCCGAGAACACAAGGGTAATAATAGATGTATTTTCTAGGTGATTAATCCATCAAATAGTTAAATCAAGAATAAACAAACCACCAATAATGATAAGCAAATCAAGCGAACTTAGTTCAAAACAATAATACTCATGTTATTGGCTTTAACCTCGGAGAAGGAGTTTTTAGCAACTCATAGCCATAATCACTATCTAATAATTATATGAAGGATTAAAATCATAAATAAAGCTAAATTAAAGAAATAAAACCTAACAAGAAGTTGTGGTAGCCTCCAATGTTGTTTCAATTGTTCTAGGGTGTTTCAAGATGTCTAAAACGTGATTTAAAATGTTATATTTATCATAGTCAAGTCATAAACCAACTTGGGTTAGATTTTAATGTTATCCTTATTCATAAAGGCACTTTTTTCTGGTTTCGATGCTCACCGCTGAGCGATATAGTGCCAAATGCCATCACTGAGCACTTTTTCCCGATTTTGGTGCTCACCGCTGAGCGGTATAATTGCTTTGAGCTGTTGTTTTTAGACAAATTCCAATTGAATTATCACTGCTGAGTTGTGGGTTACAATTTTGGGACCCTTATAAATCCAATGGTGTACAATACTCACCCTTTGTACAATCACACAGTCCACACACGACCAAGACATTTCAAGGATCCAAATTGCGTCAATTTGTGTATTATGCTTTCGTTGAGCCATTCCAAGACCGTTTTGAGTTATTTCCACTTTATTTGAAGCTTTTATATCCTTAATATATCAACATAATCCACTATAAAATCATCCTATAACATTAAACACGACATTTAGAGCTTAAAACAGCACAACATCCAAGATGGTGAATCAAAAATATGAGCTAAGCATAGACTAATTTCACTTTGATATTTAACTCATTGTTTTGACTCTTGGATTGATCCAATTGACGCTTGAACATTATACACAAGTTTTTTAACATATAAATACATAATAACAACCTTAGTAACTCATTAAAAACGTTATAATCCAACATGATAGACTAGGCAAACACTTAGCTTAAGCTAGTAACACTAGTTTTCTCGGTTGACCTCTAAATGCTCAAATTAGACCCAAACTCATGTGAAAGAACCATTAAACATTGTAAACACATACTTGGACACATAAATGCTTATTTATATCATTCTAAACACACTAAGCACATGATTCATCCTCAAAATAAGGCTAAAAAGGCTAGAATAGTAACGCTAGAATGCACAAATACACCCAACATCACCACACCACACTTAAAGTCTTGTTCTTCCTTGAACAACTCTTAAATATAAACACCGTGAGCTGGAAAAAATCCACACTTATACTACAAGAAATACACTCAAGCTAGTACTACAATGACTACACATAATGCAAGTTTTAACAATTGAAATCTCAAGAATCTTACTTCAAAACATCCTAGACTCAAGAATAGACTCCAAAAGTGGCAAACTCATGCATATTTCTCAATATAAGACATCATACAAATCACCCACATTCATCAAGCATGTTCCCTCACAATAAGAGAGTTACCCATAATCACTTACAATAATTCAAATTATCACAATGGGTATACAAATCAAGTTGCGCTCACTCTCACAAAGAATTCAAAAGTTACACTGAATGAACCGTAGTCTTGCCCTTAGTGTCATACTCCACTAATATCAGAATGTCAAAAATAGGATCAATTAGGTCTTTTTCGGGTTGTAATGTATGCTATGGGACGGGTCAAAACTATTTAAGAATAGTGACTAACCTCTCTAAGCGCTTTAATACACTACATTATGCAATTAAAACCAATTTGCACTTTTTTCCATCCACCCATATCTTTTGTTTTGCCCCATCTCTTTTAAGCATGTTCATAAACACATGGTGGAAGTATTGTTTATTACCACATGAATTAATTTTTTTCTTTTTTTTTTCTTTTTCATAACCATGGTAATATTTCTAGCACAATGTCTGTCACACCCATCCACCACACATCAATTATCAACACCAATAAACTATTACCTTGGGGTATAAATTTCACTTTTTCCCTCTTATTTCTCAAACTCCTTACTCAATTAATTTTTCATTAAAACACCTAGGAGATTTTGGATCAAATTAAGGTGTATCAAAGAAGGGATTCGGCTACTTATAAGGCTACCAAAGAAAAAGCTAAAGGCTAGACGAGGCTGACTATGATTAAGCACAAAGGTAGGTTAAACAAAAGACATAAACAAGGCTATCAAAGATATGCCTAAATCATCTCCTAAACTCACATTATTTATTTTGCTTTGCACACGCACCGGGCAAGTTATAGATATCACATGCAACAAGGAATATATAAGAAATCACATCATACATGGCACATGCTCAACTCACATAGGATTATCTCAGACTCCCAACCAACAATAGCATGGATTCAAATTTAATCCACAAATACAAGAGTCACAAACATGAGACTAAAAGTCTAAAAAAGAGTAATTCTCATAATTCTACATGCTTATAAAAGTAAAACACTTGCACCCTATAGTAAAAAATAGAACCAACAAGAATATCTTATACAATTCTTTTTTAAATTGAGCCTAAAATTGGAAATTTACCTAGCTCACACTTAAAAATTTACTTTGTCCCTAAAGTGAACTTTTAAAGTAAGAGATATAAATACTTCCTGAGGCCTCTAAGCCTAGCTAGTAGCATCTTTACACATAAAAGAGGTCGAACCCCACGCTCAGTCTTTGCCATACTCCTTAGCTCAGGTTTTTGGTACTCAGAATTCTCCTCAACCTGCGACTCAACAAAATAAAAAACTTTGTGAAATAAAAACTAAAAACTAAAAATTCAGAAACACCTACTTAACTTGGGTTGCCTCCCAAGCAGCGCCTGATTTAGTGTCGCGACTCGACCTATCTATGACTTAGTCGTTCTATTTTCTTCTCTTCTCATGCTTGATCTCCATATTCTTATTATTTTCACCCATCTTAGGTGTGAACTCTCAAGGATAGCAGATTTTTCAACAACAGCCTTTTCAAGCTCATCAATATGCATTAAGTCAGGCGGTGGTGGTAGTAGTTTGGGAAACTTAATGAGTGTGTCAGAAAAGGTCTTTTATGGAATGACCACCCCATACTTATCCCCTTTAATAACAATAATAATGCACAAGTCCTTATATTGGGATAGTGCGGTGAGTAGTTTGTATACCTTAAAAACTATCTTTTCATTCTCCAACCTCATAGTCAACATTCTCTTTCTTACATCGATCAGTGCTTCTCTAGTTGCTAAGAATGGATGACCCAAGATGATTGGTACCTGTTCATTTTCCAAAAAATAAAGAACAATAAAGTCAGTAGGAATAATGAATTTATCAACCTTTATGAGGACATCTTCTATAATTCTTCAGGATAGGTAATGGATCCACTTGCCAGCTGCAAAAGTATGATGGTCGGTCTAGGATTTCCCAAGCCCAATGTATTGAACAAAGATAGGGGCATCAAATTTATGCTTGCCCCTAAGTAATTCAATGTGAGAACCACTTTACTACTCCTAATTTGAATAGGGAGAGTGAACTTCCCTGGGTCTCTAAGCTTCGTGGGCATTTTCTGTGTCATTACCGCACTACACTCTTTAATGAGTGCTATTGCCTCCACATCCTGCAATTTTACCTTATTAGCGACCATATCCCTTAAGTACTTAGAATAATTGGGCATTCTCTACAAAATATCTAACAAAGGAAAGTTTATGTGAAACTCTCTAAACTAGTCAAAAAACTTTTTAAACATTGCATCCTTCTTCACTTTTCGTTAACTCTGAGTGAAAGAAAGTGGCAGTGTCTGCTTCTTTCTGGTTCAACAACAACTTTAGTTTTCAAGTACTCAGACTTTCTCAAATTTTCAGCACTTTGCTCTTACTACCTTTTTCTGGGCCAAATCAGCGTCTACCTCATTTATTTTGGTTGGAGGTTTTTCATTCTGCTCCTTACCACTCCTCAAAGTGATTATCATGACTTCTTTTGGATTTTATGTGTCACTTGGCAAACCACCTTGAGGCCTGGTATTTTATGCCTTTTGTAACTGCCGTAACTATAGCTCAAAGATTCTCAATGCTGTTAGCTGATTTTTTAGATCTGTGGACAGCTGTGTCTGATTAGCTAGAACCTGCTTCATCATCTCTTCTATGTTGCTAATTGACAAATTTGGTTGAGTTTGTGGTTGCTGAAAATTGTTGTTATTGGGTGGCCTATGCCTGATTTTATGGCTAAGTCTACCACTTGTATGCATTTCCGTAGTTTTGCCTTTGAGCATGGCCTACGAACATCACCAATTTTGGAGTTACTGCACACATAACGGCTGTATAGCCATATTTCCACAAACTTTACACCAACCTGCAGCTTGTTAGATTGCATTAACTATGGTTGCAGGTTGTGCTACTCCCAACTTCAGACTGCTAATTTGATTTTGCAAAGCTGAGATCTGTGTGAATATGAAAATGAATTGATCAACCTCCAACCCACTTACAATTCTTTTTGTAGTGCTCCTCGAGTCTGAATGCCACTCTGGATTCCCTTGAGTAATGTGGTTCAATAAGGTGTATAAATTATCATCAGTCATCTCAAAAGCTTGGCCACCTGCAGCTAAATCCAACAAAATTTTTGTATTATGGTCAAGAGCCTCTACAAAAGTGTGAGCAAGTACCTCATTGGACTTGTAATACCCTGGAAAATTTTTCGTTGATATTTTGTGCGTAAACGTGTTGGGTTCTATCTTCTAGAATGAATTATAAATTTTTCGTGTGGAATGTCTTAGATTATGACCCACCATTGCGTAGAGTATCAAATAAGTTTTCCAACGATAGATGGATCATCCATAACGGACACCCGAGCGACGAGTTATGAACATTCTGATTGAACTGTGAATAGTAGTGAACAGTAAAACATGCAGGAAAAAGTACTGAGGCCTGGCGTATTTTTGCTCCAACTTTAAACGATCATAACTCCGTGTACATAATGATCTGGGTGATCTACTATATATCAACGGAAAGCTCTGCGAGTCCTCTTTCCAATGAAATTAGTTTCATCCAATTTGTCTATTGGAGAAAAAAATTATGGTTGATCTACTTCAGCCTATCAAAAGTGAATTCTTGGGACAACTTCAAATGATTATAACTCCTCGTATACAATGATCTGGTTGATATACTATATAACAACGAAAATATATGAGTCTTATTTCTAATGAAAGTGGTTTCATCCAATTTTGATATCGGAGTAAAACGTTATGGTTGATCTACTTCAGACTATAAAAATAGTCCACCAAAGGACATATTCAAGAATTATTTGATTTTTAGGGGCATTTTGGTCATTTTCCTCACCTAAAATCCGTCCAAACCCTATATTAAAGCCTATTAGAAGCATTATATGTTATATTTCATCAAACTCCCTCAAAAAGAAAACCCTAAGCTCCTACATTTAACTTCAAGAACCTCCAAAGTTCACTATTAATTCTGCAAATTTATTCAAGATTCCAAGTTCCTAGTTCAAGAACTCCAAGAACCATCATTCAAAGGCACGACTAACATCTCAAAAATGAGTATCGATCTAAAGTTCATCATTCAAGGTATGTGGTATTTTTCAACAAGAACTCTCTTTCGTTCTTGTGCCCAAAAGTAATTTTCTTTACAAAGGCATGATTTTTATTTGATTTTTATGAATTTGAAGCATGAACCCGTATCTGATAATGATTATTATGAAATCTTGATGTTTATGATTTTGAAAGATGAATTTACATGTGTGGTGATATAAAGCATGAATCTTGAACGATATTTATCATGATTTTGATATTTGGGTCGTGAATCCCCATTGAAAATTGTATTTTTTTTAGAAAGCGTGTGTTATAAGCACGTTGATGTTGAATATTTGAGATATTTTGAATGATTTGACCTTTTGGTCTTAATAGAGTTTTTTTGAACTCGAGTGTGAAAGAAATCCACAACGTGGTTGATTTTTATAGATGGGAAGCATGATGGATCCCGATGTATATTTATATATATTACTAAAATTATTTTGTTGTGGATTGTCTTTGAAATGATCTGAGCTAAGTTCAGGAGAAATCTTTAGCACCGAGTGGGAGGTATAAAGCAACCTTACTTCCCTAGAACTACGTGCCCCCGTAGGAGTGAGCCTGAGGCTGATTTATACAGTGATCACTAATTTATGTGGATTTGATATCTATAGTCCTACTCTGATGGCAAGGATAGGATGGCTGTCCCCAACGTGGGTTGTACGTTGGACTCCATGTAGCTGACATGGTTTATGTCGGTTATAGGATCTGTCAGTGTGTGTGTGTTTCCTTGTGTCTATGGTGAATGGTGAAGTGATTTGAAAGTGGAATTATGAAAGTTATTCTTTCAAAAGATTTAAATGATATTTACATTATGAGAATTGATATTCTTGATGAACTGAAAGTGTTTGACAAATTATATGATGACTCACATGTGTTATTGTACTTATTTCATCCTCTCATGATTATGATGATTTTCTTTGGGCTATATGAGTCTTTTATACATCCTGCATATT
Source organism: Capsicum baccatum var. pendulum (assembly GCA_030864225.1). NCBI lineage: Eukaryota > Viridiplantae > Streptophyta > Magnoliopsida > Solanales > Solanaceae > Capsicum > Capsicum baccatum. The sequence continues at coordinate 170,510,567 of CM061560.1, forward strand.
TTTTATAAATATTTATGATGATAATGTTTATACAACTGCATACACCCCCATATACTCGGTTCCTTTCCATGGTACTGACCCACATCTTCGGATATGGGCTGCATTTTCTCAAAATGTAGGTTCAAGTGCTCAGTTCCAGGTTCGACAGTGATTCTTCGGGTACGCTGTTCTATATCCTCTGTTGCGGTGAGTCCTCATATTCTGAGGACGTGGTGTCTGATGTTGGTTTCATGGAATTGTTTACATTTGATAACTGAGCATGAGTCAGTTGGAGCATGTCTCAATGGCTCGCTGGTTTTATTGATTTTCTTAGAGGCTTATCAGACTAGTATAGATGTTGGGAGTTGACTAATAAGTCGTATTTTGTTATCTTTTTGAAATTCTTTTATTCTTGGATGATGATTACTCTGTTGATATTTGAGGGTTATTTATGAAAACCCCGTTGATTTGTGTTGAACTGAATGAAAATGGCTCAAAGGGTTAGCTTGGGGCTACTTGTAGCCTCATGCACCGTGTGACTCCGGGACCATTTTCCGGGGCGTTACATTAGTGGAAATTAATTTGAGGTCGATCTTTGTCGAGGCGCAATATCGCTTCGTCGAATTATTTTTAAACGTCTTGAAAAGATGTGTACGCTGCATTCTTGATCGAGACAAGAATTTTAAACATGCTTAAAGTTTGTCTAACATCAAACTCATTTATTCGTCTCTTATAAACTCTAAATAATTTTATCTTATCCATTTTTGTTCTCTTTTTACTTTTTCATTTTACAACAATTTTAAAAGAAATTATTTAATAAATATCTATCTTGCGCAACTTTCATTGAACTGATATTAGATTATTTAGTACTTAAATTTTTGTCTAAGCCCTCAAATATTTTATAAAATACATCTCCCTCTTCATATTTCAAACCACAAAAATCAATTATCCTCTCTTTCACATAATATAACATTTTGAGTAAAAGAAAAATATAAATAGATTATACATTGCAAACATGGAATTAATGACATAGAATTAAAGAATCAGAAAGAATACCAAACCTATTGAAGAAATGTCACAGAAGGAAAATAGTTTTTGTAGCTAAAATAAATTAAAATTTTTTATTTTTCATAACAAAATAGAAATTAACATTCAAAATTATTTTTTTTCTAACTTTGATTTTAAAAAATTCTATGGCCATGCAAATACTTCTTACTTATTTAATTTTATCACAAATTTAATATATATATTTTTTTCGATCTGACCATTGATGAAATTTATCATGAAGACAATACTTTTCTAAGTATCAAACTCACACTTCTAGAATAATAATACAATACAATAAAAACTATTCAAACAAAATATCACAGTAAAATACACATTTATAACATAACAATATAATACAATAAAAAGCATCCAAACAACGACCGCAGTAACAACGTACACAACACACTAACAATTATCCGAATAACCTACAGGAGAAAAAAATAAAAATAAAAATTAAAACTTAAATTCATTGACGTAAAATGCCATAACTACAAACATCAGACAATTTATCTGGCCAAGTATTAATTTTTCCCAGGCTTCTTACAATATTTAATTCTGACTCCATAACTTAAGAAAAACCATTTTAATTCGAAATCATTAGATTATTTAGCAATATATCTCATGATTTTTGAAACTTATGAAGGATTTAATATATAACTGTTAACTTCTTCAACTTGAATAAATAACTAAACATGCAGCTCGGGATAATAAAACTCATGTAAGCAATCATTCTGGCCTATTGAATAATACACAACTACAATTAATAACACCATTCATGTTTTTATTCACGATAAATTTTTAAAATATAGTAAAAAATGGGATAGAAATCTGTATTATAAATTAAAACAAGTATCGAAGCTAGAACGTCGTCACTGAAAACTTGAAACAAAAACCACAATTCAAACTCTAACTCTCCCTTATTTTTTCTTTGTTCTTGCTTTTTTGTTTCTCTTTTTTTTTTCTCTGTGTTTTTTTATTTTGTATTCTGATGTTCAATGTCAGTGAAATAGTCAAAGTATGTATTCATTTATTTGTCTGGGGTGGAAAATCCTTAAGTAGGAGTAATTTTAGGGGGAAACAATTAGGATCTGATAAGGGTTAGGATAGGGTGAGGTAGTTGGGTTACGATAATTATCCTATTTTATTATATATATATATATATATATATATATATATAAAATAAATATAATGAAGAGATAAATAAAACTACTACTCTAATTAAAACAAAATATATTTTTTAAACTTTCGTATTATTTTTAAAATAAAAAACAAAAATACAAATAAAAAATAAAAAAACATCTCAAAATTGTAGCATTGTTTAAAATTTTTATTTATTTATTTTCAGAAAAAACTTATTAAAAATAAAATAAAAGTTAAAATAAATGTTGGATAGAAATAAAACTATTTAATTCCGAAAAATAGGTTAAAACTCGGGGAGGATCAAAAATCACGTGTCTACAATAGAAGAATTAAAGCTCAACACAACTACTAAGGATGCAGTGATTAGAAAATTGCAAATGACAATTCAATATCTTTCTAATGAGGATTCAAGTGTCTCTGCAGAATTTAGGGCTACAATATTGAACTAAAGAATAGAGTTTCAACTCTAAATGATGTGGTTCTAAGCTTGAATGAAGAGATAAAGTAGCTAACCAAGGAACTGATACACTGTCATACATTAGAAAATAATAAGATGACTCTACTTCTCCAAACCCTCTTCCCAAGTCCTTCAACTGATTAATTTTTCTTGATTTCTGTGGCTTTTTCTTTGGAACATTTAAATCATGCACTAAAATGATACTTACCTTTTACATAAGAATGAATCTTTATTTTCATATTTAATCTATCTCTTCTTTACTTTTAAAATTATTCTTTATGTTAGTATTGCCCTAATGTCTATGAGTTAACTAACTTGTACCTATTTTACTCTTGGTTTACTATTAGCACTTTTCAATGATGCCAAAAGGGGGAATACTGAACTCATATAGTGGGGACTATGTACCAGACATAAATGTTGAAGTGCATATGTAGATGCATGTGTTGAATATTGGTGAAGCATGATGGAATACTGATAGGGGGAAGTAATGATGGGGCATGTTGATTGAGGAAAGTATAGTGCATAGTGATAAGGGGATCATTCATTAACAGTATTGGTGATCACTCTAATTGATTGAGATGAATGAATTTTTATGCTAAAAAATTTATGGTTGGTTTGTCATCCTCAAAAAGAGGGAAAATTTCTATATCTTTTTTTATGATGATCAGCTGACAATAAGGCACCAGGTCCCTGTGTCTTCATGAAAACATACAACTGTTACTGTTCTGTGTAGTTTTATTTATTAGTGTAACAAATTGTGCAGTTGAGTTGTGTACTGGTCAGGACACTTGGCCCAATAAAAAATCTACCCTAATCATTATCCAACTATAAATAGGAAAGAATGCTCCTCAATTTAATAGTTATTACAATTTGGCTATTCAAATAGAAAATTGGTGAAAACTTAAATATTCCTCAAGATCAAAGCTCTTGTGTGCTGAGAGAGTATTTTTTTCTTCAATCAAGTCTTGGTCTATTACTGAATTACTTGTCTTATAAGAGTAATTCTTTTCTTTTGTCTTTATATTGCTTAGGTAGAGTTACCTGAGTTGATATTGGTTAGCGTTAATCTATATTTAGGAGATTTCTTGACAGAGTAGTCAAGAAGAGTTTGTAATAGTGTTGTTGCAAACTAGTGGATCTTAGAGTTAGGTTCAAATGGAGTTTAAAATCATGAGTATGATTATAGTGGATTCTTGAGTGCTTGTGAGGGAAAGCCATGGGTTTTCCTTCCTTCAGAAAAGAGGTTTCCATGTTAAATCTTTGTGTTCCTTAATTTCCTACAACGTGTTGTTTCCTTACCGCTTTACTATTTTATTGCCTGTGACTTACTTTAAGGGACCTTGTCCCTTGTAGGTATGATGCACCACCAATATTTCAATATCATGTCTTATGAAGAAATTTTGATGGAAATTCTAGATCATCAGATCTGCAAGTTAAGAACCAAAGAGGTAGATTCAGTAAATGTAGTATAAAGAAAACTGTTTTTTGAGAAGGCTACATGGAAAGCCAAACAATATATGAATGCTAGTTATTTTTATCTTTTTACTCTTCAAGAGGGAAATATCTAAGTTCATGGTATTACTTTTATGATAGATCCTATGAACTCATGCTTATGCATTCTTTTGTTGCTGGTTGTGATGCCCTTTTTGCTAGTACAGTTGAGTCCATGATAATTAGTACAGTTCTAGCAATCAAGAGAAATTACGTTCACTTCACACATTTTTCTTTTAGCCAAGATCTCTGCTTGAGGATGAATGATTCCAAAGGAAAGATATTGTAATACTTCAAATTTCATTTCATATATAAGTAATATTGTACACCAAAAAGAGCTTAAGAATCAAGTTATATCTCACATAGATTGATAAAAAATTATTTGGAGCAAAATTTAAGATATAGAAAAATGATCTTGGCACTTTAAAAAAAACTAGGGCAACATATGGGCTGGACAATGCTATGGCCTACGCATCACACCTGTCATAAAATATCACAAAGTAGGAAATCAACCCCCAATACTATGGAAAATGTTGGCTTATTGCTCTATCAATGTTATATGAGAGTCATAATTCACTGTCCAGCCAATTATTTGAGTAGTATAATGCATTGAGCCTTTTTAAAATGGGAAATTTTTCCCTCCTCATTCTATTAAGGGTGTTTTTGGCCTAACCTCTTTAGGAAATCAGCTTCCACGATATCAAACTGCTCTTATGTACAACTACAGTCATAAATAATATCGTACAACTCCTATCCTCCTTCAGGAACCCCAAGGGTTTCAAGAACAACTCTTTTAGATGTAGGAATGGGATTCTCTCAATGATCTTTGATTCCTTCCATCTATCTAGGTACATAAGGCTATCTTTATAGTTGAATCGTGTTCTTTTCTACAAGTATGTTTTCAATCTAGTCTTCATTTTTTTTAACAAAGTTAGGGTTGTCAAATTGAATTGTAGAATCATTATCTATTGATGATTTCCTTGAAACCTCCAAAAAATTAGTAGAAATCTCAAAAAATAAGTTCATCATTTAATTCTATATCATATTCATGTTCATGGAGTCTGTTTCAAAAGTTATGAAATTCATATCATGTTTTACAAATGTTATCTTATGATTTTATGAAAGTTGTATTTAAATTGGAGAAATCCATTTCATCAACAAATTTAAAAGTACCATTGTACATATTGATATGTTTTTAAATTAGAAGAATTTTTTCATATCTTCAAAGCTTAGTTTAACATGATTTATAAAGTTTAGAGTCAAGTCTCAAGAAATAGTACTTTCAGTTAAATGAATAGGCTCAGGAATCACCAGCTATACATTTTAGATAGCGTAGAACCAAACCTCACCAATATACATACATACATAAATACATATATATAATATAATTTTTAGTTTAAGCTAAAATCTTATAATATGAGCAAATATATGTTTTTGAGGATTAATTAATACAAAAAATGTATCGGCTTGAGAATATGACCAAAAAATTAGGTATCCCAACATAGGATGGAAACATTATATTAATTTTGGTAACTTATCTTTAAATCCAAAATGGTCATTATGGATTCATAATTTAGTTAGGCTTTTGTCTTATGATTTTCCAACTCTTAGGAAAGTTATTTAATCAGGAAAAAGTTGGTAATATCATGAGTCACATAGTAGTATTTGGTTTATAAGAAACTCCGTTACAAAAGACATAGTAATTCCAAGAAAATATTATTTATGGCACCAAGCTTCCATTCCTAAGTAAATAAATATATTTTCATGACTTTCTGCACACAATTTACTTTTTAAAGAACTGCAATTACTCGATCTTAGTCAATGATTCAGACGGACAAATATTCAATATTTTTATGTGTTTCTTAGTTGTTCATATATCTAGTTTAATACAATGTTTTAATTTTTTAATATATTGATTATGTTAAATATTCATTGTAGTATATATCAATATTCATTTACTTATATAATCTTTTTTATCGACTATACTCTTGGTCAGTTACTCAATTTATCAAATACTATATTGTTTCAATTTAACTTTGTTAAATACTATGCATTTCATTAACAAATGCTAATTGGCACTTCATCACTCTGGGATGCAGATTCAAGTACTCAGGGTCTCATCCAAAAGTTCAGTTGTATCTCACCCTCTCTCAGCTTGTTAGTGAGTCCTCCTCGTATTTAAAGGACTTAGTTATTTCTAGATCAATTTAGTGGTTATCATTTGGTTTGTTTATATAAAGGTTGACCAGGGAACTTGTACCGGTAGATATAATCCACTTAAGTGGTTTAGAGATATTATTAGATTGTTAGTTGAATTATCGGTTTGGTTGGGTTCTATTGAATTTTAGTCTAAGAGTTTAAAAGTATATATTAATATATTTCAAAATCTTATTTCATGCTTATTTTCTTAGAGTTTCAACATATCTTTTAGTAGTAAGCAAAACCAAGGGTACACTCGAGTCACAAGTCGCCTCAACTGCCTACTATGTCTATGGTCTAGGCTCCAGGTATGGCAAATATAGTATTAGAGTTTTTGGTTAAAGTTTCCAAGGTATATATAATGTTGTGTGCAGTAGATTGCTTTTAATGGGTGTGAAATGTGCTGAAACTGAAATAGGGTAGCTATTGGATCTTAAGAAGAACCTCCATCCTGTCAAGACCTAATTTCTTAGATCATGATGTACCTTCTTTAACTCACCCGTAGTTTAGCGAAGCATAGCTCAAAAGAACATGTAATGGGAAAATCAGGTAGAAAGTTAGAAAAGTAGAAAGAAATCAAAAGTGATTGTAAAATAAGAAGAAGCAAGGAGATACCTATATAGATAACATGTTATACAATAGAGGAGAGGAAAAGATAAACAAAATGAATCCCTTCTAAGACCTAGTAATGTAGGTACTAGAGGCATTACAATCAAAAAGAGTACAAAATAGTATCCAATATATACATATATGTAGTAGTATCAGAATGCAAAAGACTACAACTGATATCGATGGAGTAGGATCAACCATGGACTCTAGAAAGCTCACTTGAATCTTATGATCAATATCTGGGTTTGATGTGCTTTTATTATAGAAATATAGTACTTTTATTGCGTAAAATAAGGAAAAATATGCACGTTTCTAAGGTCATTTTTTAGATATGATGCGTTTTGTGTATGTTTTGAATGAAATCATATTTTGGATGCTAAGTTCATGAAAAAGATGATAAAGGTATTTTTGGCTACTTATTGGATCAATTATGGATGTTTGGGATACTTTCTGGCTTATTCATGATCAAAGTATGTTTGTGAGTTGAAGAATAACGGAAAAGATGATTTCCAGCAATTGCTAAGTCAACATGTGGACAACATGTAGTACATGTGGACCTCATATTGATAAACCAAGTGCCAAAACTCCAAAATCCCGAGAGCAAACCTGCAGATTTTTTGTCCTAGCACTTGTGGCCGCTACTTGCATCCAAACTGCAGGCCACAAGTGCTACCTTCGCCCAGCGTCAGGGAGAAATTAGGGACCATAAGTGGCCACCAACCCTATTTTCTCCTATTTCTTACGGGCAATGATTTTTGGGTTTCCGTATGTACTATAAATACCCTTTATATGTTTTTAGAAGGAGTTATGCATGTTTGATATTCACAAACATATATTGATTACAAAATTTAATTTTGATCTTGGGATTCATTTTTATTAACATTAAATGATTAATTTAATTATGGTTGTGGGTTTTCTACTTCTTATTATTGTTATTTCAGCTATGCTTTCAATCACAAATGTTATTGATTTCTTCACAAGTGTGAGTGGCTAAAAACCTATAGCTATGGTTGTGGAAACCTTGGCAGATTAACGGTGTAGGGAAAGTGTTGTTGTTCTGAACTGATACCCATGCATGTATTGTTTTATCTTTAATCTAATAGTTGTCTTAATAGGAGCACACATTAGGATACCTCCTAGATTATGACTACGTACTCCAAATGAGGAGTAGAGACTAGGAATAGATAAAGACAACAGTTATATGGAGTTTAGCTATCGATCTATGCTTCTAGATTTTACCTACGTAAGATGGTTAAATTTTATCTAATGAATAGATACTCAAAAGGTAATAGTTAAATAGTATTTAGATATGGGTCGGTAAGGAGACATCCTGAGAATCCAAAGGTAAAGGGTGAAATTCGTCTACTCATCCAAAAGACAGTAGAAGGTATCGTGTTGGTTCAATAAAGCATGATAAGCCTATGGAGTTGAGAATCCATGGGGAACACAATCCTAGTGTTAACTTTTGATTCATTACAAACAAATTTTATATTTGTTACTAATTTGACATTGATACTCAAATCCCCAATGACTTTTCCATTTTCTCCTATTGATTACAACAGTTGAGATCCACAATTCTACGTATTCCCTTAAGATTAAACCCCAACCTTTGTTAGGTTATTGTATTTGGCAGCGGCCGATTATCTTCTGAGAGAAGGTGTATCTTAGACGTCACCAAATTTGGCACCGTTGTTGGGGACTATGGTGTTAATTTATGAATTGAAGTTATTATAGTCTTTGGATTTTTCTTTCTCATTTTTGTTCTTAATTGGGAAAAAACAGGCATATGCCTAGCAGACAATGTAGAGGAAATCCCTTACTCTCAGTGAATCCAAATCCAGAGAGGCTCCTACGAACACCTAGTAGATTGGTGGAGCAGAAAAGAGATGATAATCCTGGAGTAGTTTGTTGTGTTGTTTTTCTTTTATAGTTTTTAGCTTTTAGACTTGCACAAAATATGGTAAGAATGATACATTCATCGATTTCTAAGTAATGGGATTATGTGACCAACCGATCGTGATCACAAGTTCCATACGGACTAGGTAAGTTGAGTAATAAGTTGAAAAGTCGACATTTTGAGGATAAGAATGGAAAGTTATAGACTTTGGCATCTAATCATACTTTTGGGACCATTACCTTAGGTTATAAGACCATAAGTAGCTGGAAAATATCAAAAACCCGAGCCTAGATTATAGGAAAGTGGGCCAAAATTTTTGGTCCTGCATTTGTGCCTTGCACCTGCTGGTCGCAGGTGGAAATTACGCCCCATGCCTGGCTGCAGGTGGAAGGCGCAATTGGTAGCCACAACTAGGTCAGTTGTCGGCCCGAATTTCATTTAAAATTTAGGGCACAGTAACACTTATATATGACCTGAAAAATCCCCCCCATCCTTATTTAAACATATTTAACCTCATTCTAACTTATTCAAATCATCAAATATTCACTTTTCTCTTTGAATTCAAGCATCCCTCTTACAACATTAACAAACCTACACTTAAGTAAGTGCTGAATTGACACTTGTTTGAGATACCAACTTGTCCCAATACATTAAAAGCAAATACCAACTTTGGTGTTTTTTTGAGTTCTTCATTGTTCACTTCTGGTTCATCATAAAAAGGGTAACTTTCTCAACTCCTATGTATGATTTATTTATTGATTAAACAAGTTGGTCTATGCATTCCTATGAACAATATATGGATTCTATCATGTTTGTTATGTAGGAGACTTAAAGTATCCTAAAATCATAATATAGGCCTTATTTCAAATAACATTCTAAGTTAGGCCCTTGCCGAAAGTTGAATTTGAATGAATAGAGTAAAGCCACAAGTTGAGCATGTTAAGTTTGATTTAAAAATCATGATTCTTTATAATTGTGTGCACATTTGACTTGTTGGGATTTCAAATAGGTTATAAGGGTGTGAATATTAAGGAAAAATTCAAACATTTTGAATTTTGAGTTTTTCATCAGATGTTGCTATCCCTCATTTTTGCTGGAAACTAAAGACTAGTTTTATGGGTACATATACCACCTAAGATGCTAAGAAAAATAATTCTGGAACCTTGAGGAGATAGGCAGAGTTCCCAATCCTAGTGTTTTAGTGAAGGAGTAACCAATGCAGCAATGTAGAGACACTGTAGTTAGAGTGATGCATAGAGTTACTAGAGGGATTATGCGCCGGATTGCTCATGCAGTTACATCATAAGCATAGATAAAGTCAACATAGATGTCACCCCTCCACATAATCCTACACTTGAAGAGGAGAAGGAGGAGGAAGAGGATGAGACATATTTTTTGTCTTTTCCATAGGTTGTAGCTTAGGACCCCCAGTCTAAGGAAGGGTCTTAGGACTTATCAAAGGATGCTGAGCAGGAGTAGTCATCAGCGGTACCCCAGTCTAAGAATTATTTCGATACATAGGTACAATGTTTAGATCTACCCTAGTTTGAATAGGGAATAGAGCAGGCTTCCCACGATGCAATAATACAGCAGGGGCAGAGTCCTACACCCACACATGCCATAGAGGTACCTCTGAGGTGGTATGTAGAGTAAATATGGGACATAGTTGATATGGACAGTCTTATTTTATAGATAGAAACTCCTAAGAAAACTGTTTATAAGGATCACTAGATTGATCTATCTTGGCTGAGTAGAGTACCACAATTACGGGCTACATTGGATTTATATCAGTTAGTGTGGATGACAAACTACTTGGTTCTTACAGCCCAACCTTGGTACATAAGTTTAATGCATATTACTGAGCTACATTAGTTCTTTCTATTGCAAAGCTCTAGGCCTAGTGAAATTTATGGAGCACCCATACCTTGATCATCTACTTGTGACAGGGGTATGTCAGTAGAGACTATCTATCAAGTTATTTTTTGTCCTGATTATATTACTTATGCATCTATATTTTAGTGAGACTATAGACTAAGAGTCACACTTGATGAACATATTATACAGGAGGTTGAACACAAATGAGAGAAGGTTGAGATGGAAAGGTAGATAACCAGCTATATTTCACCTTTGGGTGATACTACCCAATGGATTGATGGGCATGATGCAATCAAGAAGGGCACATTGACCTTTGATGCCAACTTTTGATGGTTGCTCATTCAGTATCGATTGTTCCCTACTGCTTTGGATAATTTATTAACTTGGGAAGGAGAAGCTCTGGTTTCTAGAGTAAAGGTCGAATATTCTATTAGTTTCAGCTATCCTCTAGCGTGATATCCATGGGAGCATTTGGGGAGTTGAGTAATCTGTCATTCCCTTGCATTATTCAGGGTATATGTATTTGGGTAGTTAAATAATCTTCCATTCCCTAGCATGATTTGGAGAGTTGACTAATCTGACATTTCCTTGAGATACTGAGCATAGATAGGATTGTACATGCTATGCTTTGTACATAGACGAAGAGTATAAAGTGTCTGGCATACCTGGGCATTCCCGGGAGATCTATAGAGCCAGCTATAGTACCTATGGGACCAAACGAAGGGCTCGAGTAGTTTCCACATATCATAATGATACATATTAAGGTAATGTGGGTGTTGTTGATGATATTGAGATAGGGGAGTAGAGAGAGGCTCTAGATTTGAGTACACAGGGTGAGGGGACACCAACTACTTCTTCATAAGCCATGTCTTTGACATTAGAGGTGGTTGGCATATCTTCAGAGCCTACTCGCCATACATTACAGCTCCTGCTACAGGTATGATTATTATATCTAGAGAGGTTTTAAAGATCTTAGTTAACAGTCAGATGGGCACTAATGCTAGGTTGAGGATTGTTGAGACCTAAATAATTACCCTTTATAAGTAGATAAGATCTAGGGTTTGGACTAGATTCAAGCAGGCAGAGGCCATATGTGAGTCTGTACAGAGAGCTGCACTATATGAGCTATGTGCTAACTTCCTGACATTCCATGACGAGTTTGACAGATGGGTTACAACTTGTTTCACAAAGACAAATATGTCGGATCTAGCCCATATGACAGAGGATTTTGATATGTTATGAGGTGAGGTACGCTCTCTCAATAGAGTCGTGTAGCATCCACTTACTCAGTAATGACCCTAGTGGTCTAGGTATAACCTCTACGCGTACTGAGATAGTTTTATTTCTTTGTAGAGGATAAGAAGGAAGTCCTGGTAGTTGTGGCCTAGAGAGGTCACAAAGGAGACTTGTAGGATCCTTATATGCCATATGACCAGGATGTTAAAAGGACAGGCATGATTCGATGGAGACTTCACTCGTTGATAGGATGAGGCATGCAGAGCTAGCAGTGGGTGCATCATCTAGAAGTGCACTGCCTCTGCCAGCTGATATGCCCTCATTTGGGGATTCTTATGACATGGGTGTCTAGTGCACCCCAGGTATGTTCTCACTTCCCTTTGTTTTGTATTATTTTTGTGCATCGAGGTCAATGCATAGTTTTTTATTTGTGGGCGGGATAAACCATAGCCACCACTAGTTTTTGTTGTCATAGTTCTTTTCTTGTCAGTCGTAGTAGAGTTATAGAATTGGCATGTCGAGGATAATTTGAGTTGTATTGTGTTTTCTTTTGTATAGTGATGTGCTCTTGTGTAATTAGGTTATTTTATGCATTTAGGGCAATAGTTATGATTTTCATTAATCTTTGAAAAACATTATAACCCTCCAAAATTTGTGTTTTAGAATTGTGTAAATGTATATGTGTGAACGTTATGGATCCTGTTATGGCATTAGGATTAGGGTAATGCTAATCACTTGCTAAACAATGGCATGAACTAGATAGGTAGTAGATTGCAATATTGACTATGTGGCATGTGTGTGTGAGATGTTACTTTGTTCCCTTAGTGTGTTAAATCCAAAACTTGCTCGGTTAGTGATACCTTGGTTACAGGATAGTCTGTTTAAAAATGATCATAGGCCATTTTTTAGTTTTTTCCACTTTTAGCCTAAATGACCTTCTATGTGTGAAATAGTATCCCTTGATCCCTGTTTTGAGCCTTATAGCCAAATTTTCTTATTTCACCAGTTCACCTTCCCATTTATATCATAATGGACCTATTTTGGCTCTGGTCATTCTTATACATTGTGCACCTTAACATAGGCAAAATGCCTAAGTTGAGGCTGGCTATCATTGGGGTGCATAGTGTAAAGTATGTATGTAGAAGGGTAAAATGAGAGAAAAAGTTAGTAGGGCTGTGGGTGGTAGAAAAGAAAAATAAAATAAAAAATTATGAAAAAGTGAAACAGAAAGAATAAAAAACTACACCTAACTTGAATGTGTAATAAAGAATAAAAAGGGAGAAATAAGGGTGGAATAAAAAGAAAATTATCTAGTAAGTGAGATTCCAAGGTTAGTGTAGTGCCAAGGAGGCTTAGTCAATCGATATGTCCGTATGTATCATACCAGCCTACATTACAAGCCAAGAAAAGTCCTTCAGTGATCCTAACTTTACTGTCTAAAAACTATGATAAAGAAAATAAGGGAAAACCTATGGTATTTGATGCAGATTGATTTGAACATCTCTTTTTAGTGTGAGTTTCTCTTGATTGTCCCTGCATTGACATGCATGATTTCATATGATTGAATGGGACGTCTTTGTTGTGAGGGAGCATGAGTCATATTGCTAGACATTTGCTTATTTTAGGTAGTGTAACTTTTACATATGTGTGGTTGTCTATTGCTAATGTAATTTCATACCTTGATCCCAATTGTCACATTTTTGTGCTTTATGTGCATACACTCTTGGTTTTAAAAACTGAGATCGGAGGAGGAGTTATGTTTTTATCATAAAGTGTTGATTTACTTCCTTGAATAACATAGATTCTCTGAGTTAAGTGCCATTTTGTTTTATTGTATTTTGTTTCCTGTAGACATGCAAAATTTGTAAGTTGAGGGTGTTGATGAGCTATACAAATATTGCAATTTTGATGCTTAAAACGAGAAAAATTTATGTCTCTGAGGTTGTTTTTCTATATATGATGCGTTTTGGGTACGTCATACAGGAATCATGTTTTTGATGCTAAATTTGTGAAAAAGATGAAAAGGTTATTTTTAGCTACTTATTGGAGGAATTATGGATATTCAGGACACTTTATAGCGTGTTCGTGATCAAAGAATGTTCGAGAATAAAGGAGAGCTGAAAAGATAAATCCCGAAACTTGCTAATGCAACTTGTGGACCAAAAGTAGTACATGTAGACCGCATATGGCTAAATCAAGTGCCAGAAGTCCAAAATTCTAACCTACGGGATTTTTGTTCCCACCACTTGTGGTTGCTTCTTGTACCCACCCTACAGGCCGCAAGTGCTACCTGCGCCTAGGGTTATGGCATAAGTAAGGAACATAACCGACCCTATTTTCTCCTATTTTGTTTGGGCTTTCATTTTAGTTTTTTCTCATGTTCTAATAATATCCTTTATGCGTTCTTTAGTAGAAGTTATGCTCGTTTGATTTTCACAAACATATTTCGATTCCAAGATTATATTTGTATCTTGGTATTGTCCTGTATTAATGTCAATTGATTAATTTAGTTATGGTTGTGGGTTTTCTACTTCTAATTATTGTTATTTCATCTATGCTTTTAAACATTAATGTTGTTGATTTCTTCTCAAGCATGAGCGGCTAAGAACCCATAGCTAGGGTTGTGGAAACCCTAGTAGATTGAAAAAGTAGGGGAAGTGCTGTTGTTGTTTTAAACCGATACCCATGCATATATTTCTTTATCTTCAATATAATAGTTTTCTTAATGGGTGCACATATTGGGATCCCTCCTAGATTATTTCTACTTACTCCAATCGAGGAGTAGTGACTAGGAAAATATAAAGAACAATAATTTGGAGTTTAGATGTTGATCCATGCTTCTAGATTTTATCTCTGTAAGATGGTTAGATTTTATATAATAACTAGAGACTCAAAAGTTATTCATTAACTGGGATCAAGATAGGGGTTAGTAAGGCGACATCCTGAGACTCAAGAGGTAAAGGGTGAAATCCTTCTACTTGTCCAAAAGACCATAAAAGGTACATAACATATCAGTTCTTCGTGAGAGATATCAAGTTGTTTTAACAAAGCACGATAAGCCTGCGGAGTTGAGAAGCAAGGGGGAACACAATCCTAGTGTTCATTTATGACTGATTACAACCGAAGTTGATATTTGTTATCAGTTCAACATTGATACTCAAATCCCCCATTTACTTTTCCAGTCCTGCCCATTGATTTTAATAGACTAGTGCCATGATTCCATGTATTCCCTTGGGATTCGACCCCAACCTTTGTTAGGTTATTATATTTAGGAGAGATTGTATCATAGTGTTATAGGAGCTGTATCTGGGTGTCAGCAAGGCTTGAAAATAGAATCAAGGTTAGTGGCTCATACTCAAATCTATATTAGGGAAAGAGATGCAAAAGTGAAGTAAGAGTACTAAAGTAATGGGTACTCAGTAGGTATCATCAGTTGACTGAGCTCAAATATTGTTAAAGCATAAGTATAATGTGAGTGCTTAAGCAAGGTCAATAGTAATTCAGGTAAAAAAGTAAATATCCAATGAACTAGGCAAGTGCAACAAAGGATGTAAATAAAATTGAAATAAGAGAAATACACCAACTACAACCTAATTGGGCACCCATATGCCTAGAAGGCACACACAAGAAATCAAATAACCCTACCAAACTCCCATAAGACAGTGGGTGCAAACAAAACAAAAATAAGATACAAAACATTAATATATAGTAACTACACCAATCCCAAAAAAACTCCACATCCCAAATCCATGATGAAAAATCTTGGAATGTATCAGGCTCAAATCATAACCAATTGATAGTAACGAGAGGCCAGACGATGGATTCAAATAAGAAATAGTGGATAACAATAAGAAGATACTTAAATCATGTACAACAAAACTTGGAACCACTGCCAAAGTCCTAGTAGTACCTTTAAATAAAACAAGAACATCCTAACCGTAATAATAAATAGATGCTAGACTTGAACCAAAACAAATCATAGACATACCGTGTCCAGAAATAAGTGATATCATATGTTTCCAACCTCAACCATAAGTTTATAGCAAACTCACATCGGAGCTCATAATAGGCCTATAACCATTGCTATAACTGATGCTAGTATTACTCCAAAACTCATAGTAAAAATCACAATAAAGCATATACCAGACCTAACATGAAATTGAAAAGCATTTACATAAATAGAAGCATACTATATTACAGAAAAAAGATGAAGGGTTCCAAGTCTATCTCTAAATAATAAATTTATTAATAAATATCTAGGGCGGGTAAGGCTACATAGGTAAGATGGGTCTTGAATACTAAGTTAAAGATGTGCGGTCTGGGATCAGTTGCTACTTTACCTAGGAAGAAGGAGCTAAAATAGGCTAGAATATCAAGCCTATGTCAAACCTGACCAAATATAACAGCCTAAGCTAGTAAACAAAAGTCTAACTAAGCCTAAAGGAACATAATTCCAAGTATACTACATAAAAAGTGTTATGGTGCCCACTATAGGGTCTTGAAAACCAAATCTAAGCCTAAACATAG
This sequence comes from Capsicum baccatum var. pendulum, assembly GCA_030864225.1. Taxonomy (NCBI): domain Eukaryota; kingdom Viridiplantae; phylum Streptophyta; class Magnoliopsida; order Solanales; family Solanaceae; genus Capsicum; species Capsicum baccatum. Next base: position 170,527,024 of record CM061560.1, read on the forward strand.
TCGTGTCTAGTATAAGGCTTACAATTACCATCTACAGGTACTAATAGCACTAATCATAGAGCTAAAGGATGATAAAAAATCATACTAGGGGAGAATGATCACACAATCTACAAAATAGGGCCTTAACCAACTAAATAAGGTATAAAAAACTAAAATTATGCCCAAGCTAAAATTTCCTCACAAAACTAGCATAATAGAACAAAAATACCATATGTTTAATACACAAAATTTTGAAGCTCTAATCCTATAAAAATATAGGCCCTAAGTTTTATTTTTAATGCCTCAAGTCTCGCCTCAATCTGATATCGTGGCAGAAGTTATACAATTTCTATTTAAGTGTCAGTCAACTGCCAGTGGATATGACTTAGGTGACAAACCGTTATCAGACATTACAAGTCGTTATGGGTATTTATAGTCTTAATATAACGAACCTTCAATTTTATCCCAGTGACCATGACTTTACTCCAGGATTTGTAATTAGACATTAAGAGTCGTTAGGAGGGAATCATAGTCACAATAGTATTCAACTAAGAATACCTTTCAGTTTTTATGACTTCAACTATATCCAAACATTGAGACTTATTGTACAGACTAATAGCCTGACTATTAAAGCACCTGAGATTCAAGTCTCAGACTACAACTCTACCTAAAGACTCACAGTCAGTCATAACGAGTCGTTAAGAGGAGAGTTGTTGTCATAGAAGAAAGGGACCAAAATACTAGCCTAGTTTATGAATCACATAAAACATGTAACAAGATGGGAAGATTCATAGGGTGAGTTGTCACATCTAGGAACCTAGAATCTCTATATATTTTAGTAGGGGCTTTTCGATAATTTCCACCTCTTTCTCGACCCTAACCATGTAGTTTGAGCTCATAAAATGTCAGTTATCAAGGGTAAAAAGTACGTAATTATAAGACCCCGTAAAATCCTAAGCTTAAGCCAGACCGTTAAAGCTTGTTAAGGAGTCCCAAAGTTAGTAAATTCCATCAAACTGTTCATACTTAGTGTTATTTTAGCCTTCGTAGGTTGGAAACTGTATTTCATAACCTTTATGACCTTTAAATATCAATTTTTAGGTTAATTCATGATCAGTAATATCAGTAGGTGTTCTCAGACAAGTTTTGGATTTTTTGGACTTTATTTGAAACACATTCGAAAGCCCAAACCAGTGGACCGATGCGATCTTGATGCATCGCGTCGCCCATCGCATCTATGAGTAATTTTCCCTAGCTCCCTATGCTAATCCTAGTGAAATGAGGTGGACTCGATGCAATGCGTTGGTTATTGCATCGATGCCAATGATGCGGTGCTCTAATCTGGGCGTTTCTAAATAAGTTTTCAGTCATTAAAAAGCCGTGTCCTAAAGGGTAATTGGGTATTTTCCCACCTTATGTCAGCCACCAAAACACAAAATTAATCCCTTTTAGAGGCCAAATTCATTCCACATTTAGAATTTACTCAATAACAAAAACCCTAGGAGATCAAATTTAAAACTCAAGGCTTAAGATTTCACCATCATTCTTCAAGAATTTAGCAACCAAGGTATGTGAAGCGTTCATCCAAGGGTTTCCTTCCACCCTTGGAGTTCAAGAACCTCTTTCTAAATACAAGTTAATTTATTTCATGGAATTTATGTTTTATCTTGAATGTATTAATGATTATGATGTTAATGGTGATCTAATTCCATAATTTGTCCCAAATTCATGCAAACTAGTTTAATTGTTAATTGAATTTTTTGAACTACATGTCAAACTCTTGATTTGGAAGTTGAATGTAGAATCCATGATATTACTACATATTTATTGATATGTGATATACCCATGCTCCCCAAATATTTGTCAAAATGCTTATGTGATTAGACTAGTCCAAGCATAACATGTTATTGTATGATATCAATCATGCATAATCTCATGTATAACAAGTGTTTGACCAAAGATGTTTAAGTGAATGTATTATTAGCAAACTAGTACCCTGATACTACTAAAGTCATGCAGTGATTTACTTTTCATTCTATCGAGTCCAGGGGGTATTTAATACCAGATAATTTAGCTGCTTACCCAGAGCCAGTGTCAGTTACAAGATAATCTCAGTCATGTCATGATTAGTAGTACTCTCAGTCAGATACAAAACTAAAGAATAACTCAATAGACTTTGTAACAGTCCATTATAGCTCAGTATCTAGTTCAGACCTTAGTAAATTCAGTCAGTTAACAAAATTTAATAGTGTTCCATCAATCAGTAGAACTCAGTAAACTCAGTTTAGTTCAGTTAGATAGTATAATCAGTAATAACTCAGTGAAGTTTAGTATGAATTAGGAATTAGTTTAGTATCTATTCACTTTAGAGTAGGATTTAGCACCGAGCGAAACCAGGGATGGGGGCATTCCTGCCAGCCAAGGGTTTGACCCATAGTAGGAATCCCTGCAGTAAGAACTACTTAGCCAGCGTAGGTTTAGATATCTTCTTTACAGAATAGGGTTGACACATCTTATATGAGTTTTTCGGCCAGCAAGGGTTAATGAAAGAGCTTCCTGTCCAAGAAGATTACCTCACAGTTGTCTTTACCCGTGGCATGGTACTAATACCTTTCTAATTAGGGTTACAGGTTAGACCCCAATCTATTCAGAAATGGGCATGTCGGTTAGATAATTACCTTCCTTAGTCTCAGTTTCAATCTTCAAAATAGAACTCAGTTCAGTTGTACAAAAATTAGAACTGTCAGACACAGTCACTCAATTCAATAAGAAACTTAACATAGTTCCACACAATCAAGACTATTAGATACAGTTCCTCAGTTAACAGTAATATAGTATCAGTAAACTCAAATATCAATAAATTAGTAATTCAAAACTCAGTATCCAGTGTTATGACGACCTCAGTTACATTTACGTATTCATGCATGTACTCTCGTTCAGTTATACTGATGTTATTCAGTTAGTATTGTTCATTCATATGAACCCATGTATCTCATCCGACCTCACTTAGCATACCAATATATTTAAAGTACTGACGCATACCTTTATTTTGCTCTATGATGTCTCATATCATAGGTTTAGAGGCACGGGCTCCCGATCATACTTATCAGCCTGATCCATCAGCAACACACTAGTGGTGAGTCCTCATAGTTCAAGTACAGATATATTATTCCAATATTTTAGTACTCAGTTTATTTCAGTAGTCGGAGTTAGTTTGGGACTTGTACCACCAACTCTTTATTCAAACAGTAGAGGCTTTCCAGACTAGAGTATTTCAGACAGATGTATCAGTATTTAATTTTCTGTACTCAGTATTTATTTATAGTTTTGAACCTTATGGAAAATTTTCACATAATACAGTATTATTATTCAGTTATTGTAGTAGGTACCAGTCATGGGTTAGCCTGTGGTCCCTCAGGATTGTGAACATCGTGTAGCGTTCGTGGTACTGAATCGGGGAGTTACAAACTTGGTATAAGAGCCTAAGGTTAAATAGAGTCCTATAAAGTCTAAAATCCACATCTAGTAGAGTATTGTACATGGGTATGTTGCGCGCCATACTTATGGACAGGAGGCTATAAGATGTTTTAAGAAAAATTTCCCTTCTTTCTATACTCATGTCGTGCGAGTGAGCATGAGCTCAAGTTAAAATATCAGTATAATCCATTCTCTCCTTTTTATTTACAGAATATGCCTCCCAAAATTCTAACGAAAGAAGAATCAAAAATTAGTCAGCACCTCAACCCGTCCAACCAGATCCCCAAGACGAACATGTCTCCCATGCTGAATTCAGAGCAGCTTTTACCACCCTAGCTCATTTTGTGGTTGACCAAAATGAACACCTAGTTTCCATTTCGGCCGCCCCAGTGGCCAATACTACTGGAACCAGAATTCAGGACTTCACCTGAATGAACCCTCCATCTTTTACCAGGTCAAAGTCAGATGAGGACCCACAAGAATTTCTTGATCAGGTGCAGAAGGTTAGAAATATTATGTGGGTGATAGCTAGTTAGAGTGACAATTAGCTACATATCAGTTACAGGATGTGGCTCACTTATGGTTTAAATAGTGAAAAGCAGAGAGGGCCACAGATGTAGGGCCATAGAATGGGAAGAGTTTGTTGTTTCTTTTCAGGATAGGTTCTTCCCGCTAGAGTTGAGGGAAGCAAAGTTTTTGGAATATATAAAGTTAAAGCAAGGCAATATTATGGTACTAGAGTATTGACTTAAGTTTACTCAATTAACTAGATACGCTTCTCATGTTATAGCAGATAGCAGATCTAAGATGAGTAAAATTGTGTCTGGCATGTATAATAATGTTGTTAAGGAGTGTAGGACCACAATGTTGATTAAAGAGATAGACATATCCAGGCTTAAGTTCCATGCTCAACAAATAGAGGAGGCTAAGAATGGGGAGAGGGAGAGAGAGATGGAGAATAAAAAAATGAGAACAAGTAGTTTCAAATTCACTCAGCCTAAGTTAGAGGGTGGGAATCTTTCTAAGTTCTACTTGAAATCCTCAGTTCTATCTTTGTCCTTAGCTAGTGCTCCCGTGCCAAAATTTAGAGATGACAATAGAGATTGGGTGTCAGGCCCTAAACCCCAGGTTAGTGCTAATAGTGCTCAAATAAATCTTTTTTGCCAGAAGTGTGGTAGAAACCATCAGGGTAACTGCAGAGCTGGCAGTGACGTATGATTTTAATATAGAAAGCCAAGCCATAGAGTTAAAAAGTGTCCTCGGGTGGGTTTATAGAGTCAGCATAACCATCTCTCAGCTCAGTTTTGTCGCCCGAATCAGCAGAGTGCCGCTTTCAGTGCCACAAGTGGGCAACGCCCAAATAGACTCTATGCACTTTAGTCCTGATAGGATTAGGAAAGTTCTCATGATGTGATCATAGGTATATTACAAGTTTATCATTTGCATGTTTACGCTTTGCTAGATCCAGGAGTTTCTGTCCTTTGTTACTCCTTATATAGCTATTAACTTCGGAGTCAGTCCTGAAATCCTAGCAGAGCCTTTCTCAATATCTACCTTAGTGGGTAAATCTTTCATATCTCAGCAGGTATACAGGAACTGTCCGGTTATGGTATTTCAGAAAGTCACTTCAGCAGACTTAGTCAAATTAGAGATGACCAATTTTGATGTCATTGTCAACATAGATTGGGTTTATTCCTGCTATGCCTCAATCGACAGAAAAAATAGAATTGCCCAATTTTAGTTTCCGAATGTGTCCACCCTAGAGTGGAGGGGTAGTGCTTCAACACTTAGGGGTTAGCTTATTTCCTACGTTAGGGAAATAAAAATGATATCCAAGGGATGTGTCTACCATCTTTTCTGAGTCCAAGATTCTAGATCAGAAACCACTACTCTTGAGTCAGTATCAGTAGCATGTGAATTCCAAGACGTGTTTCTCGAAGATCTTTCTGGAGTTTCTCTCGAAAGGTAAATCGACTTTGGAAAAGACCTTCTTCCAAATACTCATCCCATATGTATTCCGCCATATAAAATGGTTCCAGTAGAACTTAGAGAATTAAAGAAACAGTTGAAGGATCTCCTAGATAAGGCATTCAATAGTCCCAATGTGTCCCCATAGGGCACACTAGTTTTATTCGTTCATAAGAAAAATAATTCTCTCAGAATGTGTATTGACTACTGTCAGCTAAATAAAGTCACAATCAAGAACAAGTATCCACTTTACAGAATCGATTACTTATTTGACCAACTTTAGGATGCCAGTTACTTTTCTACGATAGACCTTAGATCAGACTATCATCAACTCAGAGTAGAAGAATGTGACATTCCAAAAATAGATTTCAGAACTCAGTATGGTCACTTTGAATTCTTAATCATGTCCTTTGGTCTTACCAATGCCCCAACAACTTTCATGGACTTGATGAACCACGTGTTCAAGCAGTACTTGGGCCTATTCATCATAGTCTTCATAGATGATATCCTTATTTATTTCCACAGTGAGCATGATAATGTACACTATCTCATAATAGTATTACAAACTCTCAGAAACCATTAGCTATTCACCATGGGAATTTTGGTCAAGGTCAGTAGTTTTCCTCGACCATACTATTTTCGATGATGGTATTAGAGTTGATCCCCAAAAGATCGAAGCTATGAGAAACTAGACCAGACCCATCTTTGCATCAGATATTAGGAGTTTCTTAGCTTTGGCCAGATATTATCGATGGTTTATTAAGTGATTTTTGTCTATTACATCCCTCATGTCCAGATTGACTTAGAAGGAAGTCAAGTTTTGGTGGCCAGATTTTTGTGAGAAGTGTTTTCAGGAGTTGAAGACTCAACTTACTACAGTCCCAGTTTTAACTCTACCGGATGGTTTAGATGGCTTTGCTGTATATTGTGATGTATCCAGAGTAGGTTTGGGTTGTGTCCTCATGCATAGAGGTAAGGTGATAGACTATGCCTCTAGGAATCTCAAACCCCATGAAAAGAACTATCCAAATCATGATCTTGAGTTAGCGACAGTAGTTTTTGCCTTAAAGATTTGGAGGTACTATTTTTGTGGAGTTCACTTGGATGAGTTCACTGACCATAAGATCCTACAGTATATGTTCTCTTAGAAAGACCTAAACCTCCATTAGAGAAGGTGGTTGGAGTTGTTGAAAGACTATGATATGAGCGTCCTGTATCATCCGGCTAAAGACAATATAGTGGCTGATGCTCTAAGTAGGATGTCTATGGGTAGTATTACTCATGTGGATGATGGTAACACAAAGTAAGGTCAGGAAGTTCATCAGCATGCCCGACTAGGTATCCACTTAGTCGATTCAGCAGAAGGTAATGTCTGGGTGCAGAGTAGTTCAGAATCATCTCTGGTTTCTGAGGTAAAGAAAAAGCAGGAGAGGGATCCCAACCTAGTTAAGTTGAAAGTATCAGTTAGAGATTAGAAGATAGAGGTTTTCTCCTAAGAGGGAGATGGTGTTCTCCATTTTTAGGGTCGGCTATGTGTGCCAGGTATAGATCACCTAAGACAACGGATTCTTGTAGAAGCGCATGGTGCGTATTACTCTATTCATCCAGGGGCCACTAAGGTGTACCGTGATTTGTAGGAGATCTACTGTTGGAGTGGGATGAAGAGAAACATTGCAGAATTTATGGCTAAGTGCTCAATATGTTAGCAGGTTAAAATTGAGCATCAAAAGCCAAGTGGGTCTATGTAGGAGTTTAGTATTTCTACTTGGAAGTGGGAAGTGGTGAACATGGACTTTTTGATGCATTAGCCTCGCACTCGTCATCAACAAGATTCAGTTTTGGTCATTGTAGATAGGATGACCAAATTAGATTATTTCCTACCAGTCCATACCTCTTATTCAACCGAGGACTATGCCAAGCTCTATGTCAGAGAGTTGGTCGATTGGATGAAGTTCCATTATCTATAATCTTAGATATAGGTACGTAGTTCACCTCTTATTTTTGGAAGACGTTCCAAAAGGGTCTTGGTATCGAAGTCCTACCTTAGTACAACTTTTCACCCTCTAATAGAGGGTCAAGAAGATATGAACATTCAAAATTTAGAGGATATGCTGCGAGCGTGTGCGATAAACTTCAAAGTTATTTGGGATAACCACTTGCCTTTGATTGGGTTTGGATATAAAAAAACCTATCATTACAGTATTTAGATGGCTCCGATTAAGGAAAGCTATGGAGGGAGATATAGATCTCCCATTGGTTCATTTGAAGTGGGTGAGGCAGCAGTGGTAGGGCCTAACTTGGTGTTTGACACCTAAGAGAATGCTTAGGTAATCAGGGAAAGGCTTAAGACAGCTCAAAGCTGACAAAAATCCTACGCAAATATATAGAGAAAGGATTTTGAGTTCGAGATTAGTGATTATATGTCTTTGAAGATCTCTCCTATGAAAGGAGTGAAGAGGTTTGGCAAGAAGGGGAAGCTCAGTCCCCGATATGTCAGTCCTAACTGAATTCTCAGCCATTTCAGAAAGGTAGCTTACAAGATTGAGTTGCCTTCAAACTTAGGTTTAGTCCATACAACGTTCCATGTCTCCTGGCTAAAGAAATGCATAGATAACCCAACAGTTGTAGTCCCTGTAGGGAGTATTGACGTTAAAAAAACTTCTCTTATTAGAAGATTCTAGTCGAAATCCTTGATTTCCAGATTCGCAGACTGTGGAATAAAGAGGTCTCTCTAGTTAAAGTTCTTTGGAGGAACCAATCCATTAAGGGAACTACTTGGGAGGTAGAAATAGATATGCAAACCAAGTATCCCCACCTCTTCTCCGTGAATTCAGACTCAGCCCAAGGTAACAGTTTTTCCTTGAACCTACTCATTTTCATGCTCAAACTTTCTTTATAAACTTGGTATTAGTTACCATTGAATACCCAGTCATACATTAATTAGTCTGTTCAGTCAGATATTCATGCATCAGATATGCATGATCAGTAAAAGAGACTCAACTTATTAGCAATCCCATACATGTAGACTTGCATCTGATATGTATGTTCAGTATAAAATTTCAGCATATCAGTAATGTCAGTCATGAAATCATGTTGCAGTCATGCATGTCCAGTAAACAAGTTCAGTCAGTCAGTATTCCTAGCTTAGTTAGTCTCATTCAAGGATGAATGCTACCAAGGGGGAGATATTGAAAGACCCCGCAAAATCCTTAGGTTAACTCAGACCTTTAAAGCTTGTTAAGGGTTCCCAAACTTATAAAATTTCAGCTAAGTGTTCATACTTAGTGTTATTTTAGCCTTTGTAGGTTGACGTCTCTATTTCACAACCCTAATGACCTTTAAATATTGATTTTAGGTGAACTCATGATCAATAATATTAGTAGATGTTCTCGGACAAGTTTTAGAATTTTTTGAACTTTATTTGAAACATATTTGAAAGCTCAAACCAGTGGATCGATGCTATCTCGATGCACTGCGTTGCCCATCGCATCGATGAGTATTTTCCCCAGCTCCCAGTGCTAATTCTAGTGAACCGTCGTGGAATCAACGTGGCGCATTAGTCATCACGTCGATGCCAATGACGCGGTGCATCGGTCTGCACATCGCTAAATAAGTTTTTAGATATTAAAAAGCCGCATCCTCAGGGGTGATTGGGTCTTTTCTCACCTTATGTCAGCCCCTAAAACATAAAATTAAACCCCTTTAGAGGAAAAATTCATTCCCTATTCAGAATTTACTTGTAACGACCTGATTTTTCTAGAATCGGAACGTCACATAGTGCTCATAATCTGAAAGACCACAAGCTAACCCTCTACTGATATATGTACCTAAGCACTATATATTATAAATAATAAATGCGAAAACTGGCCATAAGGTTCAGAAATATCAAAAAAATACTCAAAACTGAATACTAATCATTGATACATCTGTCCGAAAAGCCTATAAACTGTCTGAACTATGGTGTTGATGGGACATGACCCCAACTAACTCCATCTACTGAAAATAAACTAAGTCTGACACGATAATAATAAAAATAAGGATCATTCTCGACTAAAGAAGACTCACTGCTATGTCTACTGCTACCGACTGAGACTGAGCTGCTAAGGTTACTCTGGATCTCGTGCCTCCAAACCTATGGTGTAAAATAAAATACCATAGCACAAATACGTCAGTATATGAATGTACCGAGTATGAATATGAGGTAAGGCTAAATGCAAGGGCTCATGCATGAACAATTACTGAACTAAATAATCATGAGAGTACTAAAGGAGAACACATGCATGAATTCACAAACCATAACTGAAATCATCCTCACTCGAAATACTGAAACTCAGATACTACTTTACTACTATCTGAACTTACTACTAATGTCTGAGACACTGAACACTGAATCATCTAATAATGATAACTGAGTACTGGAGTTAAGAGAAGTCTTATCTAGTGAGTGATCTACAAAACTGATGATACTGAAACTGATTAACTTAATCTACTTATATCAATGACTGAATTCTGAGCTTTCTACTCTCGAATGACTGCATCAAAGAACAAACCTCTCTAACGGATGATTTCGAAATCTAATATTAATGATAAGAAAATATTATATCTGATATCAAACCTATCTAGCGAAAAATCTCTGAATTTGATAATAAGAATACTCAACTGAATCTGAGACTGAGATCACGCCTATCTTACGGGTGATCTCTGGATATGATAATGAGATTACTCAACTGAATCTGAGACTGAGATCAAGCCTATCTAGCGGGTGATCTCGGGATCTGATAATGAGTTACTCAACTGAATCTAAGATTGAGATTAAGCCTATCTAGCGGGTGATATCTGGATCTGATATCAAGATTAATCAACTAAATTTGAGACTGAGATCAAGCCTATCTAACGGGTGATCTCTGGATCTGATAATGAGATTACTCAATAACTTTATGTGAGACTATGCCTATCTAGCAGGTGGTTCATGAGTCTATGGAACTATCTGAGTTCCTCATTGAGATAGATGACTGTATCTGACAGTCCTGATTTTTGAGTTTTTTTTTAAGACTGATACTGAAACAGTAACTGTGGGACTACTCATTTAACAAACATGCCCCGAATTTAAACTGGTGGGGTCCAACTTGTAACCCCAGCTTGAAGGGTGTCAATACCGTGTGACGGGTAAAGACCTTTCTGTTCAAGCCTCTCTAATGAGTAACCCTTGCAGGAAGTCTAGCCTAAGGCAGTATAAAAATCAAGCCTATCTTGCGGGTGACAAGCCTTTTCTAATGGGTGACTCCTACATCCTGTGCTGGCTACGCAGTTCTGGAATTCAGGGATTGCTCCTAACGACTCTGCCTCTCTAACAAGGAGCCACCATCCCTGCACTCGCTCGGTGCTAGCTCCTACTCTTAGCTGAAAGACTTTGAACTAATTCTCAACTTAAACTGAATTGAATCTGATACTGATCATATTTCTCGACGGACCTGACTGAGTTAAGCTGAATTCACTAGGTTCTGTATCAGACAAAATACTTCTGAATCTTGTTATCTGACTGAACGATACAGATCTTTGAATAGATTACTCGATTACTACTAAGGTATGAACTGAACACTTGAATACTACTAGATCTGAGATGAGTACAAAACTATGGCTAGATTACTAGCGATACTGAGATTATGAAGATTATTGAGATTTGATAAGTTCTGTATCTGTCTGATAGTACAGAGTTCTATAACTCACTAAGTTCTGAGAATCGTTACTTGACTGAGATTATCGTGAAAACTGACACGGGATCTAGACTGCAGCTAAATTTTTGGGTATAAATGCCCCCAGGACTCGATAACATAAAAGTAAAGCACAACCATTCTTGAATTATCAAGACCATGGACGTCCATTCACCTTTACCATTACTAAAGCATCTCTTCAAGCATTTAGAAATCGTAAACATGTGATAGTATAGGGGTGCTATTGGCTCATACTCCATTAAACAAGGTCTTGCATTAAAAACTTAACATGCATTTAAGAACACATAATTGGGGGATTTCATGCTAACATGTCACAATTCATTCTCCAAGGCTTTTCAACAAACACTTGGCATGCATAGGCTTGCATACAATTGGGGATTTATAGCCAACATCCTATAATGGCTCTAATTCCTTCACATAAGCATTTTATCAAATATATGGGGAGCATGATTTGCTTATTCAACAATTTCTACACTTAATTGACATGAACACATCAATTAACAAGTAACTTGAAGAAGGTTTATCATGAACATCACATGAATATCACATACTAGGGTCAAAGCTTGAAACCACATAAAAAAAATATGAATTAGAAACTCAATAATAGCATGATTCCAATTTCAATTCACATGAATCATGAAAACACATAAACATAATATCTTTGAAATTTAGAAAAGGGTTCTTGAGCTTCTTGGATGAAAGAAACCCAAGAATCAACATCTGCATACCTTAGTTTCTTGATTTTTGCAAAGTTAACGGAGGAATCTTGATGATTTAGGTCTTAGATTAGAAACCCTAGGTTTTGTTCTTGAATTCTTGAGAGAGAAAATATTTTGATTTGGGGAAAAAATTGATGAATAAAGAAGTATTTTTGTTATTTAGGGCATGAATCCCTTATATAGATTGGTTTGGGGATTTAGGAAATTACCAATTAGTCCTTAAAATTTAAAAAATAGAATCTGAAAATCCTAATTTCACATGCTGGTGCGATGCGGTGTAATCGTGCCAGCTCACTGGAAAATGGACAATTAGGAAACTGATTGGTGGCGCTACACGGAGGATATCGCGTTTCCTCCTTGATTGCAAACTGGAAAGGCACCGCGAAGCGGTGGAATCACGTTGGTGCACTGAAAATTGACAACTCTAAAGTTGACCCTTGGCGTGACATGCCATAATCATGGAGGCTCACTAGATTTTGACGATTGCCATTTTTGCTGGCTCTGCGATGCGCTAAAGTACCAGGTGGTACACTGTCTCACTAAAATGGCTCTAACTTTTCGCCCGAGGGTTGGATTTGGGCAAATTTAGTATCGATGGAATGCTTATTCAATTCTCTACATGGGGATAAACTTCTCAACCTTTTAGGGCCAAATTAACACTTCACTGAATACTTTCTAAAGCTTTGATTACAAGAAACTTTTGTGGGGTCTTACATTACTCAAGAACAAAAACCCTAGGAGATAAAATTTCAAACTCAAGGCTTACGATTTCCCCTTCATTCTTCAAGAATTTAGCAACCAAGGTATGTGAAGTATTCATCCAAGGGTTTCCTTCCACCCTTGGAGTTCAACAAACTCTTTCTAAATATAAGTTAATTGATTTCATGGATTTCATGTTCGATCTTAAACTATATGTCAATCTCTTGAATTGCAAGTTAAATATAGAATCCATGATATTACTACATGTTCATTTATATGTAAAATACCTATGCTCCCCAAGTGTTTGTCAAAATCCTTCTATGATTAGACTAGTCCAAACATAACATGTTATTGTGTGATATCAATCATGCACAAACTCATGTATAAGAAGTGTTTGACCAAAGATGTCTAAGTGATTGTATTATTAGCAAGCTAGTACCATGATGCTACTAAAGTCATGCAGTGATTTACTTTTCATGCTATAGAGCCCTAGGGGTATTTAATACCCGACAATTTAGCTTCTTACCTAGATCCAGTGTTAGTAATAGAAAAATCTTAGTCATTTTATGATCAATAGTAATCTCAGTCAGTTACAAAACTTAGTAATAACTCAGTAGACTCAGTATCAGTCCAGCCCAGTTCAGTATCAAGTTCAAACCTCAGTAAATTTAGTCAGTTAATAGAATTCAGTAGTGTTCTATCAGTCAACAGAGCTCAGTGAGGTCAGTTAGACTGTACAATCAATAACCGCTTAGTATGAACTAGGAATTAGTTCAGTGTCTATTCAGTTGGAGTAGGATTTAATACCGAGCAAACTCAAGGATGGGGAATTCCTACCAGCAGAGGGTTTGACCTATAGTAGCAATCCCTGTATTACAAAACTACGTAGCCAGCATAGGTTGAGATATCTTCCTGCTAGACTAAGGTTGATACATTTCATACGAGTTTTTCTACCAGCGAGGACTGATAAAAGAGCTTCCTGTCAGAGAGGGTTTACTCACAGTTGTCTTTACCCATGGCATGATAGTAGCACCTTTCCAACTGGGGTTACAGGTTGGACCCCAATTTATTCAAAAAGGGGTATGTTGATTAGATGATTACCTTCTATAGTCTCAGGTTTAGTCTTTAGAATAGAACTCAGTTCAGTTCTATAAGAATCAGGACTATCAGACACAATCACTAAGTTTAGTACAGAACTCAGAATAGTTCCATGAATTAGGACTATTAGATACAGTCTCTTAGTTAACAGTAATATAGTATCTGTAAACTCATATATCAGTAAATAAGTAATTCATAACTCAGTATCCAGTGTTTTCAGGACCTCAATTATATTTTACGTATTCATGCATGTACTCTCGTTAAGTTATACTCATGTTATTTAGTTAGTATTATTCATGCATATGAACCTATGTATCTCATCCTACCTCACTTAGCATAACAGTACATTCAAAGTAATGACGTATACCTTTCTTTTATGCTATGATATCTTATATCATAGGTTCAGATGCACGGGTTTTTGATCATACTTAGCATCTCGATCCATCAGTAGCAGACTAGTGGTGAGTCCTCATTGTTCGAGGATAGATATATTATTCTAGTATTTAAGTACTCAATTTATTTCAGTAGTCAAAGTTAGTTGGGGACTTGTCATACCAACTCCTTATTCAGACAATAGAGGCTTTCCAGACTAGAGTATTTCAGACATATGTATTAGTATTCAATTTTAAATACTTTGTATTTATTTACTATTTTGAACCTTATGGCAAGTTTTTGCCTAATTTCTATATAATACAGTATTATTATTCAGCTATTATGTATTTGTGTGTGCTTTTCTTTGTTTTTATTACTTATGGGTGTCGTATTTATGTTATGACATCTTGTTCTATGCTTTACTATGTATTTGTGTGGTACCTCGTGTCTTGAGTCGGGGGTCTATCGGAAACAACCTTTCTACTTCTTTAGAGGTAGAGGTATGGACTGCGTACATCTTACCCCCCCAGACCCCATTATGTGGGAATATACTGGGTTTGTTATTGTTGTTGTTGTATTACAGTAGGTACCAGTCATGGGTTAACTTGTGGTCCCTCGGGATTATGAGCACCGTGTAACGTCTGGGGTACAGACTCGAGGCGTTACACAAATCCCTCAGAATATCATAAATAACTTTTCCTAACTAAAGAAAGAAATTTACGTCTTCCTCAGAGAAACTAGGGTTCATCAAGAAAGGTTAATTTTGAAGGAAATCCCTTCAAAGCCTCTACACTCAGGTATATGGGATAATCATCAATAGGTCCCTTTAAACCATTGAGTTCCAAGAATTCCCTAAATTTCTAATTATAAATCCTTTTCTCTTCTTATTTTAATTCAACCTAAATATGAATTTTATTAATTCTTTCGCAATTGTTTTGATTATGTACCATCATAATATGATCCCTCTTGCGAATTGTATTTCCCCATGTTTAATAATCTCCATTGTTAAAATCATAATCAGTTATTGGAATTTTAAGTGCTATTTATGATTTTCCACACCTTGATCAGTTTTGCTACTTTCATGATCAGTTGCATTAGTCTGTCTGGGTGGGTTATGAATACTTGATACCTAGGGTTTAAACATGCATCAATTTACATGTTTATGCTTTTATAAACTTATTAAAGCAATATTATTTTCAAAATACCATGACCTACCCATATCCGTTATCAGTTCATGTTATAGATGTACGTTAGAGTAATTCAGGTGGGACTAACACTTAGGACCAAGTGAATGCAGGAATAGCCACCCCCCATCAATTAAGCATGAGTCATTTGTAGTAGTCCCTAAGTTCCAAATACGTTTCCATAGTTGGTTATAAGGGATCCCCCATTAGTAGAGGAATGACACCCTAGGATTTTGAGATCTCAGATTAGTGGATCCATGCTTGCCAATGATTGTGCCCTTGGCAATGTATCGACACCTTTCCAATTGGGTTAAAAGTTGGACCTTGATTAGCTCAGATTTTGATATGTCAGTTGTAGATAGCACCCAAAGTCCTCATTACAACATTTAAATTATAAATAGTTTAGGTTTGTATGACCAAGTGTCCATATATAAGTTATTCAATTATTTTGCTTATTTCGGTATATGTTTATACTTGGTCTTGCATTAGATTATTATGTTCATGCATTCATTCTCAGTATATATGCATCGTAGATAGTTTTCCATCTTAAATACTTGTACATTTAAAGTATTGACAACATACTCTCTTTTGCGCTATGTTTTATTCAAACATAGATTTGGATGCTTAGTTCTTAGATCGTACGTAGTCCTTTGCGATGCCACTCAGCTACATCATTTGTGAGTCCTCATGAGTCAAGGAATAATCATATTATTAGTTATTCATCCTAGTATTTTATTTCATGCTATTTAATTTAGTCAGAGTTAATTGGGTACTTGTCCCAACAACTTAACATGTTTAGAGGCTTTTTAAACTGTCAGACAAACAGATAGTTAGACACATTTTTCAGTGATGTTCTTTAATTACCTTTGAATATCATTTTGATTTTCAAATAATTATAAATAACTTCTGCAAGGTGCTTTTGTTACCATCTTTCAAATATTTACAACATAGGCCATATCACAGGTTAGCTTGGTATTAGTCGTAACATTAAGCATCGTGTTATAACAAGGGGGTAGTCTCGGGTCGTGAAAAACATGGTATCAGAGCACAAGGTTTAAAGAATCCAAGGGTATCTGAAATCCATGGGGAGTAGTGTATTGTTCATAGGTATGAAGCGTGCTACTCTTACGGGCAGGAGGCTACGAAACATTCTTAGGAACATATTCCTTCTTTTAGTAATTATGTTGTGCGGTGGAGCATAAGCATATTCTCTGTTAACCTTCTTTTTATAATTCAATCTATACCCTATGTAGAAAATGCCTTGTAGAGAGGCTAACAAAATAAGGAATGGGGACCAGCCTACACCACCACCTATTCTTGAAGACCCTTTGAATAAAAAGGTCTCTCTCGATGAACTTACAATGGCCTTCATAGTACTTTCCAAATCTATGGCTACTAAGAATAACCCATAGGGTTTTTCTCTAGACAACCCCCTAGTAAATATTGCAGCATCCAGAATCTGAGATTTCACTTGGATAAATCCCTTAGCATTCTCTAGATCTAAGTCTAAGAAGGATCCTCAAGAGTTCTTAGACTATGTGCAGAAGGTGACTAATAATATGGGTGTTACTTTGAGTGAGAGTGTTAACTTAACTGCATATATATTAAAAGGGGTGACTCAAACTTGGTTTAAGCAATGGACAAAAGATAGAGGTGATGAAGTAGGAAGTGTAAAGTTGGATGAGTTTCCTACTACTTTCTTGGATAGGTTCATTCCACTCTAGTTGAGGGAGGCCAAAGTGCAAGAGTTCATCACTTTGTAGTGGCATAACATTAGTGTGAAGGAATATTCACTCAAGTTTACTCAGTTGGTAAGGTAATCTCCGAATATGGTGGTAGATTCTAGGTCTAGGTTGAATAAGTTTGTATCAGGTGTTTCAGAGAATGCTATCAAAGAGTACAATATAGTATTGATTAAAGAGACATACTTCTCTAGATTGATGGTTCATTCTCTGTGGATTGAAGAAGATAAGCTCAAAGAGAGGGAAAAAGAGAATAAGAGGGCCAAAATTGATAGTTTTAACTTTTATCAGTAGAGGTGAAATGGTGGGAATCGTTCTTAGTTCTACCAAAAAACTTAAGCCCCACCCCCATCTTTTGCTAGTGCTCTAGTTTCTATGTCCAGATAGGATAATCAGGATAGAGCACTAGGATCCAAATCCCAAGGTAGCATGAATAATAGTCTCACCATCCCAGTTTGTAGGAGCTATGGTAAGAACAACAAAGGTAAGAATATGGAATATAGTGATTCTTGTTTTGGGTGTGGTAATATTGTCCACTAAATAATTGATTACCCGGTTGTTTGTAGAGGGGAAAGGATATTCGTCGGCATGGTCAGGCTCATACTTTAATAGATTTAGTATTTTCTAGACTTAATAGTGTGCTGTTTGTAATGCCATTAGTGGACAGTGTTAGAACTGACTCTATGCTCTTTAGTCTCGATAGAATTTGGAAGGTTCTTTTGATGTTGTTACTGGAACATTGCTAGTCTTTCACCTTTATGTGTAAGCATTATTAGATCTCGGATCCACCCTATTAAGTCTTGCAATGGACACCAGAAATTCTTGCAAAAACCTTTTTGGTGTCCATTACCATAGGTAGTTGAATCATAGCTAAACAAGTGTATAAAAATTTCTCGGTCAAAGTGTCCCAAAAAGTTAATTCAGTCAGTCTTATATAAGTAAATATGATCAAATTTGATGTCATTATTGGAATGGATTGGTTCCACTATTGTTATGCATCAGTTACTATAAAAACCTAATTATCCTATTCAAGTTTCCTAGAAAGCCAGTCTAGAATTTTGGGGTAGTACCTTTGTTCCTATAGGTCGATTCATATCCTACCTTAAGACAAATATGATTATATGCAATGATTCAATCTATCATCTTTTCTGAATCAATTACTCAAAATCAGAGATTCCAAGTCTTGAATTAGTTGAAATAGTTAACGAGTTTCCAGAGGTATTTCCTAATGATCTGCCCAGAGTTCCTCCCAAAGGGAAATCAACTTCAGAATAAATCTCCACCCAGACAACCAACCTATTTTAATTCAACCTTATAAAATGGCTCCAGTGGAGCTTAAGGAATTGGAAAAAATAGTTGAAATATATCTTAGATAAGGGCTTTATCAGCATAGTGTTTCCTCGTGGGGTGACCAAGTTCTTTATGTTTGCAAGAATGATGGTTCTTTCAGAATGTGCATTGACTACCATCAGTTGAACAAAGTCGCAATTAATAACAAGTAGCCTCCCCCGAGTGTTGATGACCTGTTGGTACCTTGTTTATCTAAGATAGATCTTAGATTCAACTATCATCATCTAATATTCAGAGAAAGTGGCATTGCAAAGACAACCTTCTGAACATGGTATGGTCACTTTAAATTTTTAGTTATGTATTCTAGACTAAAAAATGCTCCTATACCTTTTATGCACTTAATGAACAGAGTGTTCAAGTATTACCTGGACATGTTCCTCATATTCTTCATAAATGACATTCTCGTATGTTCTCAAAGTAAAGGTGAATATGTAGATCATTAGAAGATACTTTTGCAGACCCTTAATGATTACCAGTTATTTGCTAAGATCGAAAAATGTGAATTTTGGTTGAAATTAGTAGCTTTCCTTGGTCACATTATTTTTATTGATGGCATTCTAGTTGATTCTCAAAAGATATAAGAATTAAGAAACTGGCCTAAACCCATCTCTCTATAAGATATTACGAGTTTCTGAGGTTTAGCCAGTTACTACAAATAGTTCGTTGAGGGATTTTATTCAATTGCTTCTCCCATGCCAAGATTGACTCAGAAAAAATTCATATTTAAGTGGTCCATTTAGTGCGAGAAGATTTTTTGGGAGTTTACTCGACTCGACTCACTTCTGCTCCAGTTCCGACTCTACATAAGGGTTCATATGGTTTAATAGTTTAATTTAATGCTTCTAGAGTTTGTCTTGGTGATGTGTTGATATAGAAGTTTAAGGTTATAGCATATGCCTCTAGACATATCAAACCTTATCAGCAGAACTACCTGACTCATAATCTTGAGTTTGCACTAGTTTTCTTTGCTGTGGAAATTTGGAGAGATTACCTTTATGGGGTTCATGTTGATGTGTTTACTAACCAAAAGAGCTTACAGTACCTGTTCACACATAAAGACCTATATTTTCATTAAAGAAGGTCGCTAGAATTATTAAAGGACTATGATATGTGTGTTGTATAACTCGGGTAAGGACAATGTCATATCCAATGCCCTTAGTTGATTGTCTATGAATAGTGTTGCTCATATGGAGGATTATAAGAATGAGTTAGTCCATGAGGTTCATCAGCTTGCTATATTGGGTGTTCATTTGGTTGATATAGCCGAAGGTGGTGTATGGATTCAGAATGGTTAAGAATCTTCTTTGGTTTCTGAGGTAAAAGAACAACAAGACAGAGATTATATATCAATTAAGTTAAAAGAGGTAGTTATGGACCAAAAGGTTGAGTTTTTCTCCCAAGGGTGAGTTGGTGTACTGCATTGCCATGGTAGGTTATGTGTTACAAATATGGAAGTTTTAAGGCAGCAAATGTTAGCAAAAGTTCAGGTTTGTGATATTCTATTTGCCCAGGAGCCACTAAGATGTACCATTATTTGTGGGAAGTATACTGGTTGAATAGTATGAAGAAGGATTTTTCAGAATTTATGGTTTTGTAAAAATTGTCAGTAGCTTAAGATTGAGCACCGGAGGCCTAGTGGTACGCTTCTTGAATTTAGCATACATAATTGGAAGTGGGAAGTGGTGAATATGAATTTTTTTACTGATGAAACCTTAAGGGTTGCACCACACTGAGGCACAGGGTTCCTTAAAGTCAATCACAAGCAATAAAATAATAAACCAACCAGGAACACAAACCAATGTAGGAAACTTATAGAACACGAGATTTAATGTTGAAACCCACTTTATCAAGTGGGAAAACCATGGCTTTCCCTCACAAGCATCCAACACTTCACTATGATAAAACTCTTCATTACAGACTCTAATGAACCAAACTCTAAGTTCCACCTACTTGTAATAGCTCTACTATAAGACTATCTTTATAATTCTGTCAAAAACACACCTTGATATTGATTAACTCTAACCAATATCCACATGAGGAAACTCTACCTAAGCTCAATAAAGAAAGAAAAGAAAACATTAATCTTATAGAATAAGTAATTCATTTACAATTCAAGACTCAACTCAAGAACACTCACTCTTTAAGCTTACAAAGGAAATAAGAACATGAGCAATACTTGAGCAGTGAAGCTGAATTGAGTTTTTGCTTCTTTCAATATCATTAATTCTAATTAATAAAAAAACTTATACATTGAATTCTATTGTGGAGTAATGATTAGGGTTAAAATCCAATTGGACTATGTGTCCTAAATAGTACAAGCAACACCTTTGAAGTTTTTTTACAGAAGATGACAAAATTATGCAGGCACCTGCCAACTGTACTTTATCCTTGAAGATCCAGGGACATGGTCCCTTGTTGTCAATTGCTCATTATCAAAACAAGATATTGCAATTTTCCCCCTTTTTGATGGGGAAAAACTAACCGCAGAGTTTTGTGCATAAATATTCATTCGTCAAATTTAACTAGAGTGATTACCACTTTTGAAGGTGAATGTCCCCCCTATTATTCAATCATTATGCTTCCATAATCATGCAATTTAGGGACTTTGTACCTTGTTCTTAATTGATATTAAAAACTCAACTCATTATTGCATTTTAAATATTTCCCCTATCAATTTACACCATTACTTCTTCCCCTATCAACCTGCCATACACATTTGCAATTCAACATTTACACACCACTACCTGTCCCCTCACATGAAATTATTATTCCTCTTTTTAGAATCATTAAAAAGTGAAAAAAGAATAAAATTTAGTCTAAAATAGGAAACTAATAAAAAAATATCTAATCCATACAAATGTGGGCACCATCAAAATGCCTGAATATTACAAATCAAATAAAAATCAAGATATGAATTATCCAAAAAAGCCAACAAATGTGAAATAATATCAATAATACAAGCCCAAATGAAATGAATAAGGAAACAACCCCAACTAAAAAGGTAGCAGTGTCCTTACTACATGAATAATGAAGGATAATAAAGAAATAAGGGTGCTCCCTGCAACTCCATCAAGGACTACTATCATATTCAGACTCCGCACCATCACTTTTTACCTTGAGATCAGACCATCCCTGCATGCAAGAACTTGAGCGGGAGTGAGAGGAGAATAGGGTGGTAGTTAGTGAATTAACTTGCTTTTATTTCCATGATCACGGCTGACTGACCACAATCACAGACAAGAGGATAACCGTAATCGCACATGGGGACTGCGATTATGGTAAACAGGGACATGTTTGTTCCCCTATTTTTCCCTCATCCAATTTTTCTTCTCACTTGGTGCTTATTTATCCTTTGATCATTTTTTACTCAAGTTTTTGAATGTTTCTCCCTTTCTAAGCTTATGCAAAGAACTCTATAGTGTTACACATGCATGAGTTATTCATATGCAAAAATTAACATTAATATTAGAAAAATATGATAAAAAGGATACGAGCCATCCAAGTGACATTTGTGGGTTTCCTCCCACTGAGAGCCGTAGTTATCGTTGTGGCATGATGTTGGCATGCATCAAATTATCAAGGAAGGTCCACAAGACCCCACTTATCAAACTCCCCTTAATCAATCAACCTTCTAATAATGCTTTCCACCTCATTCTTATTTATTTCTTTTAGACTTTGGGAAAACCTTTGTTTTGATCGGGTGTTAGGCTTTTTCCTCCCAAGTCCTCTGTCACGTGCTCTTCCTTTATCTTTTTACCCTCCGCACATATCGCCAAATTTTGATCATTGGATTGGTGGCTGGCGAATGTTCCACTAGTGAAGTCTTCTTGGGCTTAGCATTTAGACAAGCGATGATAAGTTATATTTGATTCTCCAATTCTTTGATCTAGGCCGAATGGAAGACCTCTATTTTAGAGACTGAAATGAAGTGGTTTATAATTCACAGACCATTTTGTCCATTCCTTCAACTCTATTAAAAATTTATGCTAGGAGATCCTCCGTTCTACCTTTGTCGGCGTTAATGGAGCTTGACTCTGTATTAGAACCCAGATCATGGTAGGGCGCTACATGGAAATACTCATGTTACTGATCTCTCCAATGTCGACCTCCACCCCAATTTATCTAACCTTTATTCCTACCTTTTCTTTGATAGGCCAGTTGAGAATCCCCCAAGTGGTTAGCTAGGTACCAAATTTCTTCCTCCAATCTCCAAGCTTCTTCATCTTCATAATAGGCTATTAGTGTCATGGGGTTTGCCATCTTCCCGGGTGCACCCATGAAATTCTTGGTTAGGAGCTTGAGTTGGGTCAAGATCTTTCCCATGGTTTTCTCTTGATCCTCATCCCACTTTTCTTGTTCTCTACTAACCAAGGGCTTGGGTGGAGGGCTATTTGAAATGTTGATATATTGAGTATGACATTCCTGATTGTGTTTAGTTAACTCTCTCAACAACTTTGTTTCCACATGGAAGTGTATTTTTAAGAGAGAACTTTCTACCGCATTGTTTACCACCGTTTAGTTCAAATAATCTAGTGCCCAATAGAATATTTGGAGAAGTGCCTTCCACAAAATCTCATGGTTTGGGCACTTGGATAGATTCTTATGAAATCATACCCATGCCTCATGAAATGGCTCCCCATTACTTTGTCTAAAGTTTATGATTTCATATCTCGGGTGGCACACCATAGATGGAGAGGAGTATTGATCAAAAACTCCTCTGTGAGCTCATTCCATAAAGTGAGTTAAATGGTAGGGAATTCTTATAACCCTAACAATGCTTCTCCCATTAGTGAGAATTGAAAGATATGATGCCGAAAGAACTCTTGAGTAATATGAGAAATGTTGAAAGGAGTACAAACTTCCAAAAATTCCTTAAGTTAGTGTATGGATCCTCATTAGCTTGGACTCCGAATATCCCCTTTACTTGCAACACATGAAGCATGAAACTAGTAATATGAAATGTCCCTCTCCCATGGTGAGGTGGGATACGGTTTTCACTTGTACAACTCCCTTTATTTAAGTGGATTTCTGTAACGACCCGGGACCACCCCCTAATTATCACACGGTGCTCATGATCCCGAAGGACCACAAGCTAACCCTTTTATGATATCTGTACCTGAGAAATGCATAATATACTAAAATAAATGTGGAAAACTGGTGGAAACTTGCCAAAAGTTTTAAAACATTTAAAATAATCAATACTAAAAACTGAATACTAATACATCTTTCCAGAAAGCCTCTAAACTTGTCTAAAGTATGGATTTGATCGGACATGACCCCAACTAACTCCGTCTACAAAAAATAAACTGAGTCTAATACCATAATAAAATAAGGACATCCTCGAATGAAGAGGACTCACTGCTACGTCTACTGCTGTTGACTGAGTCCGGACTGCTAAGGGTGCTCTGGATCTCATACTTTGGAACCTATGGTATAAGACAACATAGAGCAAGAGAAAAGTATGCGTCAATACTTTGAATGTAATTGTATTCTAGATGAGGTAAGGCTAAATACAAGGGCTTATGCATGAATAGTTACTTATCTGAAAAATATGCGAGTACTGAAGGAGGACATATACATGAATGCACAAACTAAAACTGGAATTGCAGTAACACTGAATATTGATTTCTGAATACAGATTTACTGATGACTAAGTATACTAGTACTGATGTACAAGTTTACTAATACTGAGAGACTGAATAACTGAGTCTATTGAGATTGATATCTAATCTAGCTGATACTGATATTGATTTACTATATCTGAGATCAAGCCTATATAATGGGTGACCTCTGAGTTTACTGGTAATGATGTCTGATACTGGATAAACTGAATCTGATATCAAGCCTATATAATGGGTGATCTCCGAGTCTACTGATAATGAATATAATTATCTGAATTTGAGATCAAGCCTATATATAACGGGTGATCTCTGAGTCTACTGATATTGAATATGATTATCTGAATTTGAGATCAAGCCTATATAATGGGTGATCTTTGAGAGGTAGTCAAGCCTAGTATAACGGGTGACTCCTCAGCTGACTTCTATTAGTAAGACTGTGGGAGGTAGTCATCTAACCGACATTCCCCTTTTAGCTAATTTGGGTCCAACCTGTACCCCAGTTGGAAGGATTTCAGTATCGTGCCATAAATAAAGAAGCTTCTTTCTGAACCAAGGATGCCATGCCTAATATAACGGGTGACAACTCGTTGGAGAAAAGCCTAATATAACGAGTGACTCCTAGGAGGTAGTCAAGCCTAATATAATGGGTGAATCCTCATCCTACACTAGCTACGCAGTTCTGGAGGTATAGGGATTGCTATTAATAAATCTACCTAAATAACAAGGAGGCCGCCATCCCTGCCCTCGCTCGGTGCTGAATTCTATTTCCAACTAAATAGACACTGAACTAATTCTTAGACTGTACTAGAATGAGCTAAATCTATTATAGTTCATACTTCTCTACTGATCTGACTGAGTTCACTTGGTTCCTCTGTCTGATAGAATACTACTGAATCTCATTATTTGACTAGATAATACTAAATTTTAATTTGATTACTTGAATGTTACTTAGGTCAAAATTGAACACTTGAATACTACTAAGATCTGAGTTAAGTACTAAACTGAAGGTGGAATTCTAATGATACTTAGATTACTGAGATTTCTTAAGTTCTATAACTATCTGAGAGTGCTGAGTTCTGTAACTCATTGAGTTCTAAGAATCGTGGCTGGATAGAGATTACTGTGAAAACTGACACAGGCTCGAAACTTGTAGCTAAAGTTTTGGGTATAAATACATCTAGGACTCGATAACATAAAAGTAAAACATAAACATTCTTGAATAATCATGACCATGGACATTCATTCACCATTACAATCATTAAAGCATCTCTTCAAGCACTTGGAAATCATAAACATGTGATAGTATAGGGAGACATGCTATTGGCTCATACTCCATTCAACAAAGTCTTGCAACAACCATTTAACATGAATTAAAGACCATATGATTGGTGGATTTCATGCTAACATGTCACAATCCATTCCTTAGGGCTTTTCAACAAACACTTGCCATGCTTGAGCTTGCACACAATTGGGGATTTCTAGTCAACATGCTATAATGGCTCTAATTCCTTCAGATAAGCATTCTATCAAATATATGGGGAGCATGCTTTGGTTATACCATATATTCTATACTTAATCATCAAGAATACACCAATATCATGCAACTTTAAGAGGGTTTGTCATGAACCTCATACAATTCATCGCATACTAGAATCAAATCTTGAAATTGGTAGTCTAAATCATAAATTAAAACTCAATAATAACATGAACTTCACTTTCAATTCACATGAATAATGAAAACTCATAAATATTAGATCTTTGAATTTAGAAAAGGATTCTTGAACTTCTTGGGTGGAAGGAACCCAAGAATTAACGTCTAACATACCTTGTTATATGATTCTCGTAAGATTTATGGAGGAATCTTGCTGACTTGGGTCTTGGATTAGAAACCCTAGGTCTTATTCTTGAAGAAAATTGAGAGAAATCAATAATATTTGGGTGTAAATGTGCTGAATCTCGTGTTAAAGAGTACATATATAGGGGTTGGGAAAAGACCCTTTTTTCCCTTGCAATTAAAATCTGGAACTGGAAAAATCTCGATTTTATGTGCTGGCGCGGTGCGCCATAATCGCGCCATCTTACTGGAAATTGGACAATTTGGAAACTACTTGATGACACGACGCAGTGAAAATCACGTTGCCACCTTAGTTGCGAACTGGGAAGACACCGCGACATGGTGGAATCGTGGAGGCTCATTAGAATTTGACGATTGCCATTTTGGCTAGCTCTGCGACACTCTAAAGTGTCAGGTGGCACACTGTCTCACTAAAATAGCGCTAACTCTTCGCCAGAGTGTCGGATTCTCTACATGACAAAAAGTCAATATTAGAGAAATTCTATACGGTTTAAAATATTTCCCTCTTTGTAAGTCACTTCTCAATCTTTTAAGGCCGGAATTACACTTCACTTGACACACTCTATGGCTCAAAGTACGAGAGAACTTTGTGGGGTCTTACACTTTCTCTATGAATAGGTTCATCAAATGACTCCATAGGTTGGTGCCTTCACTCATGGTTTCATTTATGCAAAGATTACATACAAAAGATTCAAAAACATCCAAAAAAATAAAATATGACACTCTGGATACTCCCAAGTAAGAATAACACCACACGAGAAAAATCTATATTTCACTCCTCGGCAGCGAAGCTATTTTGATAATACTCAACTCACTCTCATAATTAGGGGCGAGGCGGTCATTGTCAAGTAACCCAATCTGAATTGGGGTCGATTCTCTAGGAGTGATCTATGGACTTCAAACCCTATGGATGCTGAAATTCCTAAGAGATTACCCAAAATGCTAATTAAAATGACATGAAATAAAATGGGGGATTTTTTTAGGAAGTCTTCACAACCAATCTTTATCAAGAACTTAGCGAGTAAAACTTTTACTAAGAATTCAAGCTTTGAGGGAAATCTTTGGATTATATCTACCTTGAGGTAATTCATGTGGGTTAGTAATTGTTTATCATGAAATTTAGTTGTTAACTAAAGGATAGTCTAGGTCAAAGTTCATTAGGGTCAATCTTTTAAAAAAATCACAACGATATCACCCGTTGGCTCATTCGAGCACATAACAAATGTTCATATAATCACCCAAGACCTCACTAAAGCATCCCTATTTCTAGGATGATGCTCTTGACATAATATAAACTAATAAATACACTTATTTCTGAGATTGCAAAAGGTAGTAAACAATAGGCTTAACTGTCCACCATTGTTTTGCCCCCTATAACCCTGTTCTGAGGATGTCATAGGTTACCTAATGTTCACCTTCATCCCTCTTTCAAGAATCATAAAGGGTTTTTAGAGTTTAGGGCTTTCACCCATCAAACCCATTTGGAAATTTAGGGTTTTCATCCATTAAATTCTAACTTGTAAGCTTAAGAAATGGTGCAATCCATACTTAACAACTAAAATCCCTGCAAACACAACAATACCCACACATAATTACAATCTAGTTTAACATAATCCCAAGACTAAATTTCATAGATACTCATGAAAAAATAAAGAGAGATATACAATAAAGATTATCAAAAGCATTCATTCTACATAAAAAGTCTAAGAAATTTAGTCTTCAAAGTTAATTAATGTAACACCCCAATTTGCTGAACCGAAATGCTACACGATGCTCATCACCTCGAGGGACCACAAGCTAACCCATGACTGATATCTGTACTTGTCTACTGCAAATCATGATATAATAATGCGGAATACATAGAACTATAAGACCATAAGGTTCAACTGAATACAATCATGTGGATAAAAATACCCAAAATAACTCAATCTGAAAGCTAAGTCTGAACGTAAATCTGAACATAAATTTGAAAGCCTCTAAACTATCTGAATAAGGCGTTGAAGGAACATGTCTCTGACTAACTCCGTAAAATTGAACTGCAGAAATAAATAAATATATCAAATCATATTGTCCTCGAATCAATAAGGACTCACTGTGTCTCTGCGACTGGAATGCTACCGCTACTGCTGGGCTGGAGATCGTGTCTCGGAACCTATGGTGTAACATAAAAAGAAATCACCATAGCGAAAATGCGTCAGTACAACTGGAGTACTGAGTATACGAGAAAGGTAGGCTGAACATAAAGGATTTCATGCATGAACAATACTGACTGACTTATATGAACGTGGGAGTGCAAACACACATATATAGAAACTGGGACCGTGAATACGTGATAGCATGACCTGTAAACTAATACGTAGTTTACTGATAACTATCATGACTAATACTGAAACTGATAGCATGGATGACTGTAACTGACAGTCCTGTATATACTGAAATCTGAAGAATGCCCTGAGTTCTCTTACTGAGACTGATACTGAAACTGTATGAAGTAGTGTTTAACCGATATGCCCCATGTATGCCTGTTATGGCTATGCTTAGGTCCAATCTCTGCCCCGACTGGAGGGGTGTCAATACTGTGCCACGGGTAAGGACAGCCTATGAGTGACCCTTATCTGGCGGGTACTCAATGAGAACGGTGGGAACCCTAAACTGACGGGTTAAGACACCTCGTTAACCCTAATCTAACGGGTTAATATGTCTCAACCTACATTGGCTACGTAGTTCTCGAACACAAGGATGACTACTAAGAATCAAACCCTGAATTGACGGGTGAGTTCCCATACTTGGGTTCACTCGGTGCTAACCTCTACTCCTATCTGGAGGGACTGGATATGAATAACTGAGTCACATGACTGAATGAAGTCTATGGAATCATAGCTTGAGTTTGGATATCGTGAAACATGACATGGATCTAGACACACAGCTACAATTTTTGGGTACAAGTACCCCCAGGATTCGATAGAAGGAAACTGACACACATGACTGACTTGATAATATGAGTAGAGTCCATAATTTCTAATATCATAAGTAGGGATCTCATACTAAGCATGGTTATCAACAATGTATTTCATGGAAAGGATTTCATATCACATGGAAGTACTTGCACAATCTTAATATCATGTTCATTGTATATTCATATTGGCAACACACACTAATAGCATGGAAGTTCATGTGGATTGCATGGTTATCATACATCTTGTTCATAAGTAGGATTTGCAAGTAAAAATAGCATAATCTCAAAAGAATAGTTTGTGAGTATTCCAACAACATTTACAAGGCACATTATCAACATAGAAGTCATTGGAACGTAAGGGCATATCATGAATCCTTCACTTAGTCACAAATTAGCTATATTGCATGATTTCTAGTTTCTTAGGCATTTTACCAAATACCTTACATACACATCTTAAGCATAGGTTAAATCATCAAATTATACATCATGAACAACCAAATTTAAATGTTTCCAACTCATATGATATCATGAATTCATAAAAACATATAAATATTCCATCTTGGGAATCACCCAATATCAACAACAAGATCATCAACACCCAACAATATAGAAATCATACTTTATAATGAAAAAGAGGGTTTTTGAGCTTTATGGATGAAAGAGATCCACAAATCAACTCACGCATACCTTAGAAGGAAGATTCTTGATGATTGACGGAGGAATTTCCTTGAAATTGGATCTTCAAGCTTAGTTACGCAACCCTAGTTTTTCTCTTTTAGTGATCTTGGATGATGAGATTTGAGATGATAATAGGGTTGTAATATATTTAGAAGCTATATATTTTGTAGGTTTAAGTTTAGGGACGTGTAAGGAGTGTTAAAAGACTTAATTACCCTTAAAATAACTCAAAATAGAGTGTTTTTGGCACCTGGAACTGACTTAGGCGGCGCCCAAGTGATTGCCTAAGCTAGGTTGGGTGGAGCCTAACCAATCACCTATGTTTGGTTGGGCGGCGCCTAACCAATCGCTTATCCTTACTTTCTCTCATGAAAATGGGCATAACTTTTCGCTCGGGTATTGGATTAAGGAGAAATTGGTATTGTTGGGAAGCTAATTCGACTCTCTACAATTTAGTGGGTCTAAATAAGCCAAAATACCATATTAACATAGAGTTATACTCGTTCAAATATGACCCTTGCAAAATCAAACACTAAAACTTGATGGATTCAAAAATTCTTAGCTTGTATTACCTTAAGTGACTTATATGAACATGCTTAATGCATCATAAGCTATCCTATCACTAGGATATTCATTGTAAGTCATGTACTCAAGTATGAATCATAGGATAGGAGATTTCATATGTAGGAATACTTATTCACTTCCTAGCTCAGAAATATATGGGGTATTACAATATCTCCCCCTTGGGAACATTCATCCTCGAATGAGAATTTACTGAGAAGGGATACAAGATAATAGAACCTGACCTGAACATGAAGAACTGAAACTTGATCTCATAACTGACATGTTAAACATACTGAACTCGTTCATATCTGATGCATGGACAACTGACACATGAATATATGACTGAGTATGAAATGGTTAATAGGTACCACGTTTATACTGGAAACACAAACGTGAAACTAAATAAGATTAAGGAGAACTGTTACCTTGAGCTTGATCTGAATTGGTGGGGAAGAGGTGAGGATACTTGGTATGAATATCTGCTTCTACTTCCCAAGTAGCTCCCTCATGAGATTGACTTTGCCAAAGAACCTTGACTAGAGGGACTTGTTTGTTCCTCATTCTACGAGTCTGATAATCTAAGATTTTGACTGGAATCTCTTCATAAGAGAGGCTGTTCTGAATATCGATGCTCTGAATAGGGACAACAACTGCTGGGTCACCTATGCACTTCTTTAGCAAAGAGACATGGAAGACTGGATAGACTGAGGCTAGATCTGAAGGCAACTTAAGCTCATAACATACCTTGCCGAAGTGACAAAGAATTCTGAATGGACTGGCATATCAGGGACTAAGTTTCCCTTTCTTGGCAAACCTCTTCACTACCTTCATGGGAGAGATCTTAAGATAGACATAGTCATTGACATCGAACTCGAGATACTTTCTATGAACATCTGCATAGGACTTCTGTCGGCTCTGAGTAGCTCGGAGTCTCTCTATAATCAACTGAACTTTCTCTAAGGCATCGAATACTAAGTCAGGACCTATGATTAAGGCCTCACTAACTTTGAACCAACCAATCGGAGATCTACATCTCCTACCATAGAGAGCTTCGAATGGAGCCATCTGAATACTAGAATGATAGCTATTGTTGTATGTAAACTCAATCAAAGGCAAGTGGTCGTCCAAAATTCCCTTGAAGTTAATTGTACATGCCCTTAGAATATCTTTAAGAGTCTGAATGGTCCTCTCTGCTTGATCTTCTGTTTGAGGATGAAATGTTGTGCTGAGATGGTCTTAGGTACTGAGACCCTTTTGGAATGCTTTCCAAAAGTGAGAAGTGAACTGGGTACCTCTGTCTGAGATGATAGATAGTGGAACACCGTGTAACTTGACTAACTCCCTGATATAGAGTTTGGCATAATCCTCGGCGGAATAAGAAGTACGAACAAGAAGGAAATAAGCTGACTTGGTCGTTCTATCTATAATGACCCAGACTGAATCATGCTGATGATAAGTTCTAAGAAAACTCATCATGAAGTACATGTTAACTTCTTCCCACTTCCAATTAGGAATGGTGAACTCTTGCATGGAACCACTAGGTTTCTGATGCTCTATCTTAACTTACTGATATGTAGAGCACTTAGCCACAAACTCTGCAACATCTCACTTCATCCCATTCCACCAATAGATCTCCTGCATGTCATGATACATCTTAGTGGCCCTGGGATGAATATAGTATCACGCACCATGCGCTTTTGCAAGAATTTGCTGCCTCAATTCATCTACGCCTGGAACACATCGACAACCCTAACAACGAAGAACGCCATCTCCCCCTTGGAAGAAAACCTTGACTTTCTGATTATGAACTAACTCTTTGAGCTTGACAAGGCTAGGATCCCTGTCTTATTTCTCTTTCACCTCAGAAACTAGGAATGACTCTGAACTACTATGAACACATACACCACCCTCTGAAGAATCGATTAAGCGATTGCCTAGTCTGGCAAGCTAATGGATCTCCTGAGCCATCTTTTTCTTACCATCCTCAACATGGGAAATACTACCCATGGAGAGTCAACTGAGAGCGTCGGCCAAAACATTGGCCTGTCTCGGATGATAAAGAACACTCATGTCGTAATCCTTCAAGAGCTCTAACCACCTTCTCTAGTGAATATTGAGATCTTACTGGGAAAAGACATACTGGAGGCTTTTATGGACTGTGAAGACATCTACATGAACTCCATAGAGATAATGCCTCCAAATCTTCAAGGAAAAACTACCGCTGCTAACTCAAGATCAAGAGTAGGATAATTCTTTTCATGTGGCTTTAACTGTCTGGAGGCATAGGCTATGACCTTACCATGCTACATGAGGACACAACCTAAACCTACTCTGGATGCATCATAATAGACTACAAAACCATTTGAACCATCTAGAATAGCTAGAACTGGAGTTGAGGTAAGTCGAGTCTTCAACTCTTGAAATCTCTTCTCGCATAAATCTGACTACTAAAACTTAATCTTGTTCAAAGTAAATCTGGACATGGGATGTGAAATAGAAGAAAATCCCTTGAAAAACCATCTATAATAGCCAGCCAAACCCAAGAAACTCCTAATATCTGGTGGAGATACGGGTTTGGGCCAGTTTCTTACTGCCTTAATTTTTTGAGGATCTACTCTAATGCCATCACCGGAAATAATATGGCCAAGGAATGCTACTGATCTTAGCCAAAATTTGTACTTGCTAAACTTAGCGAATAACTGGTGTTCCCTTATAGTCTGAAGAACAATCCTGAGATGGTCTGCATGGTCACACTCTGTGAGAGAATAGACCAGAATATCATCTATAAAGACTATGAAAAATATGTCCAAGTACTGCTTGAACACACAGTTCATCAAATCCATAAAAGCTGTAGGGGCAATGGTAATACTAAATGACATGAATAAAAATTTGACGTGACCATACCGTGTGTGGAAAGCTGTCTTCGAAATGTCACATTCTCTAACTCTAAGCTGATGATAGCCTGATCTGAGGTCTATCTTGGATAAGTAACTGGCACCCTGAAGTTGGTCGAATAGATCATCAATCCTGGGAAGAGTATATCTGTTTTTGACTGTGACCTTGTTGAGTTGATGGTAATCAATATACATCCTGAGAGAGCCATCTTTATTGCGCATGAATAATACTGGCGCACCCCATGGGGAAATGCTGGGTCTGATGAATCCCTTATCTAAGGGATCTTTTAACTAATCTTTTAGTTTCTTGAGTTCTGCTGGTGCCATTCTGTTTGGCGGAATAAAAATAGGTTGAGTATCCATAAGAAGGTCTATGTCGAAGTCTATTTCCCTTTTGGGGGGAATGCCTGGAAGATCTTTGGAAAAGACATTTGAGTATTCATTAGCAACAGGGACTGTTTCGAGGCTGGGAGATTCATAACTGGAATCTTTAACATGCATAAGATGATACATACACCCCTTAGAAATCATTTTCCTTGCCCGAAGGTAGGAAACAAGTTGACACCTGAACGCTGAAATGCTACCCTTCCACTCTAGGACGGGCTCATTTGGGAACTGAAACTAAACTATCCTATTTTTGCAGTCGACTGTGGCATAGCAAGAATGAAGCCAATCCATGCCGAGAATGATATCAAAATCAGTCATCTTTAACTCCACTAAATCTGTTGACGTGGATTTCTGAGATATCATAACCGAGAAGTTCCTGTATACCCGCTGGGCTATGATGGTTTTACCCACTGGGGTAGAGACAGAAAAAGGCTCCGCTAGGACTTCGGGACTGATTCTAAAATCGCCTGCTATGTATGGAGTAACAAAAGATAAAGATGCACCTAAGTCTTGCAAAGCATAAATATGAACATGAAAAATCTGTAACATACCAGTAATGACATCAGGAGAATTTTCCTGATCCTCCCGGGACTGAAGAGCATAGAGTCTGTTTGGGCGTTGCCCGCTGGTAGCACTGGAAATGGCACCCTGCTGGTTCGAGCGACTGGACTGAGATGTAGAATGATTTTGTTGACCCTGAAGACTTGAATGCAGACACTCCCTAATTTTGTGGCCTGGCTTGCCACAATCAAAACAGACATCACTACCGGCTCTGCAAATGCCTTTGTGGTTCTTACCGCAAGTCTGACATAGGGGATTCATTCAGGCACTGCTAACACTGCCTTGAGATTTAGAGCCTGGCTCTTTATATATATTGTCGTCTCTGAACTTTGACACTGGAGTGCTGGCAGAGGAAGGAGCTGGAATGGCTGACTTAGAGCGAAACTGTGAATGATTACCTCCATCTAACTTGGGGTGAGCAAAGTTGAAATTACCTGACCTGGCTCTCTTATTCTGCCTTTCCCTTGTCTTAAACTTCTGCTCTTCTACTTGCTGGGCATGGTTAATGAGTCTGTCTAAGGTCATATCACCGATCAGCATTGTAGACCTACACTCATTTACCATGCTATCATTGACCCCTAACACGAACTTGTTCATCTTAGCTCTATGGTCTGCAACCACATAAGGAGCATACCTGGCTAGCTGAGTAAATCTGAGAGAATACTCCCTAACCGTCATATTCCCCTGCCTGAGGTTGATAAACTCAAGAACTTTGGCTTCCCTCAGTTTTTGGGGAAAGAATCTGTCTAAAAAGGTCGCGACAAATTTCTCTCACTCGATAGGGCCTGTATCATCTAACCTCTCAGACTTCCACTGTTTGTACCAATCATGAGCAACATCCTGTAACTGGTAGGTAGCTAACTCAGTACTTTTAATAGAAGTAACACCCATGATGTCAATGACCTTTTGGACTTGGTCAATAAACTCCTGAGGGTCCTCATCAGACTTAGACCTATGGAAAGATAGAGGGTTCATTCGGGTGAATTCCCAAACCCTAGCTACTTTAGGATTGGCCACTGGATTGGCCGAAATGATTGGTGGCCATTCATTGTATGCATCCATGGACTGAGCAAGTATGGTAAATGTGACTCTAAACTCCGCACGGGAAACATGTTCACCCAAAGGATCTTTGGGCTGAGGAGCTGATTGGTTTCTTCTTATTAGGGCCATGGTCTGGAATAAGAGAAGAATGGATTAGACTGAGATTTTAAGTTATGATTATGCTCACTAGCATGACATGAATAATAAAGAAAGGGGACTGTTCCTAAAATATCTTATAGCCTCCCGCACATAAATGTGGCATGAAAGAATAGTTCATGAGTATTCCAACAACATTTACAAGGAATATTATCAACATAGAAGTCATTGGAACGTAAGGGCATATCATGAATCCTTCACTTAGTCACAATTTAGCTATATTGCATGATTTATAGTTTCTTAGGCATTTTACCAAACACCTTACATGCACATCTTAAGCATAGGTGAAATCATCAAATTATACATTATGAACAACCAAATTTACATGTTTCCAACTCATATGATATTATGAATTCATCAAAACATATAAAGATTTCATCTTGGGAATTACCCAATATCAACAACAGGATCATCAACACCCAACAATATAGAAACCATACTTTATAATGAAAAATAGGGTTTTTGAGCTTTATGGATGAAAGAGATCCATAAATCAACTAACGCATACCTTCGAAGGAAGATTCTTGATGATTGACGGAGGAATTTCCTTGAAATCGGATCTTCAAGCTTAGTTACGCAACCCTAGTTATTTTCTCTTTTAGTGCTCTTGGATGATGAGCTTTGAGATGATAATAGGATTGTAATATGTTTATAAGCTATATATTTCATAGGGTTAAGTTTAGGGACGTGTAAGGAATGTTAAAAGATTTAATTACCCTTAAAATAACTCAAAATAGAGTGTTTTTGGCACCTGGAACTGACTTAGGCAGCGCCCAAGTGATTTCCTAATCTAGGTTGGGCGGCGCCTAACTAATCGCCTATGTTTAGTTGGGCGGCGCCTAACTAATCGCCTATCCATACTGTCTCTCACAAAATGGGGCATAACTTTTTGCTCGGGTATTGTATTAAGACGAAATTGGTATCATTAGAAAACTAATTCGATTCTCTACAATTTGGTGGGTCTAAATTAGCAAAAATACCACATTAACATCGATTTATACTAATTTAAAGATTAACCTTGCAAAATCAAACCCTAAAACTTGATAGATTAAAAATTCTTAGCTTGTATTACCTTAAGTGACTCATATGAACATGCTTAATGCATCATAAGCTATCCTATCACTAGGATATTCATTGTAAGTCATGTAATAAAGTATGAATCACAGGATAGGAGATTTCATACGTAGGAATACTTATTCACTTCCTAGCTTAGAAACATACGGGGTATTACAATTACACAGTTGCCCAAGATCAAGATTTTAAGTCTTGAATTAAAAAATATCTTGTGAGCTAATATATCTCCAAATAAGAAAGGGTTATTGCTTAAATAAGGCTTGGGATATGTCTAGGTGCTTTTACAGATATACTCTGGGCACATTCCCTCTTGACCATGATCACGCAACACTATCTGCGATCATGGCATCACGATTGCAATTATGTGTTGTGACCGTGTTGTGCTGATTTTCTTGACTGACCACGTTCGTGTTCCTCAAACTTTTAGCCCCAATCCATATCTTTTGATCTCCTTAACTTCATTCCTGTAAAGAATGGTTATTAGTGCATCTAACCATAAGTTTGTCTCATTTATTTATTCAAAACAAGGTAATGTGCATAAATACGATTGTAAATGAATGGTGAAAGTACCACTCATCAATATTCATAAACATACTTTGATTCTAAGGTTAGATTTTGATCTTTGGATTCTATTGTATAAAATTTAGTCATTTAATTTAGTTATGGTTGTGGGTTTTCTATTTCTTATTATTGTTATTTTATCTATGCCTTCAATCACAAATGTTGTCGATTAGCTTACAAGTATGAGTGGCTAAAAACACATAGCTAGGATTGTTGAAAACCTAGCAGATTTATGAAGTAGGGTAAGTGCTATTGCTATTCTGAATCGATACCTATGCTTGCATTTTATTATCTTCACTTTATTAGTTGTTCTAGTAATTTTAAATGTTAGGATCCCGCTTGGAATATTGTTACTTACTTCCAAAAAAAGGAGAGTGACCAAGATAAGATAATGACAACAGTAAATTGGAGTTTAACTGTCGATCTACCATTTTAGTTATTATCTAAGTAATATGGTTATATTTGATCTGATAACTAGTGTATCAAAAGGTAATAGTTAATTGGGATCAATATAAGGGTTAGTTAAGCAAAATCCTAAGACTTAAAAGGTAAAGAGTGAAATCATTTTTCTTGTCTAAAAGACTGCAGAAGGTATATAACTTATCAATTCTGCATATAAGGTATCAGGTTTTTTCGACAAGGCATGATATGCCTGCAAAGTTAAGAAGTTAGGGGGAACACAATCCTAGTGTTCATTTACGACTGATTACAACCAAAGTTGATATTCATTAATAGTTTGACATTGATACTCAAATCCCCCTATTTAGTTTTCCAATTTTCCTCATTAATTACAATAGCCAAGAGCTATGATTCCATGTATTCCCTTGGGATTCAACCCCAACCTTTCTTGGGTTACTATATTTCCCAGTGACCGTATCACCTTTTAAGAGGAGATGTATCTTGGATGTCACCAAATTTCTTACAGGGATTTTGTGGTCTCGCAATCAGTCTAATTCCATATGGTTCATAGTGGAAAGGATGATTAAGGCTGCTCATTTTTTCCCTGTGAGGACTACCTATTCTAGATAGGATTATGCTAAAATTTTCAACCAGGAGATCATCACGTTTCACGGTGCTCTAGTTTCCATTATTTTGAACAAAGGTATATAGTTTTCATCTTACTTTTGGTATTTATTTCAAAGAGGTTTGGGGACTTATGTGAACCTTGGCACTACTTTCCATCCTCAGATGGATAGACAAGTGGAAAGGACTATTTAGACTTGAAAAGATAGGATAAGGGCTTGTGTGATTGATTTTGGTTGTAGTTGGTTTGATCATTTGCCTCTCATCGAGTTGTTGT
Source organism: Capsicum baccatum var. pendulum (assembly GCA_030864225.1). Taxonomy (NCBI): domain Eukaryota; kingdom Viridiplantae; phylum Streptophyta; class Magnoliopsida; order Solanales; family Solanaceae; genus Capsicum; species Capsicum baccatum. The sequence continues at coordinate 170,564,992 of CM061560.1, forward strand.
ATGATAATAGTTATCACACATGTATCTAGATTGCTCCATTTGAGGCTTTGAATGGTAGGAGATGTAGGTCTCCTTTAGGATGGTTAGAAGTTGGTGAGACTAGATTGTTTAGTCTTGATTTTGTTCATATGTCTATGGATAAGGATAAGATGATTAAGGATATGCTTAACACCGCTCAAAGTCTCTAAAACTCCTATTCGGATGTGAGGTAAAGAGAGTTGGAATTTGATGTTTACGATTGGGTGTTCTTAAAGGTGTATCCCATGAAGGGAGTAATGGGGTTTTGGAAGAAGAGAAAGCTCAATCCCCTGTATTTGTTCCTATATTTGATTTTGAGAAAAGTGGATAATATTTCTTACTAATTGGAATTTCATTTGATTTTGGGTTCTATTCAATTCCATGTTTCAATGTTGAAGAAGTGTGTGGATAATCCTTCTTTGATTGTGTCAATTAAGAGTGTTGGTATTTTGGATTCCTTGTCTAATGATGAAGTCCCAGTTTAGATGTTTGATAGGCAAGTCCGTCATTTGAGGACTAAGGATATGTCTTTGGTGAAAGTCCTTAAGAGTAACCATAACATTAAAGAAGCTACTTGGAGGGCTGAAGAGGATATGAAGTCTAAATATTCGTTCTTATTCCTCAGGTTGGATAATCATGCTTAAGGTATGGGTTTTCCTACTCTTTTTGTTTTCTGACTCTATTATAGGTTTTGTGATTGCACTCTTGTCTTACCATCATACTAATGTATGCCTTTACACCTCATCCGGGGATGAATGATCCCGTGGGTTGGGGGGAAGGGGGTAATGTAACACCCTAAATTTTTTCCTCTAAAAATTTCTTGACTTTTTGGCTTACTACTCAGAGTATGACTTTTGTAATTTATCATGAAGACCCTATACGAGTTTTATAGTATCATCAGTATCCAAAGCATTGTAGGTTCCCTAAGTTTCTACCTATATAACGATTGGTACCTAACGAGTCATAATGACCAATTACCAGTCTTGGTGTGCAATTCATAGAAAATCGAATAACGAATGCCTAAATATTTTGTTGTGACTACGACTAGTACAATGAGTCATGACGTCTGGTCGTGAGTCATAAGGTGTGACTCCTGACCAAACTAGTAAAGGTACCCTAAGTCACTGTCCAAAAAAAGACATGTTGTGATGACTCATAACATGTCCTCATGAGTCGTAAGGTGACCCATAGTCACGGATGACATTTTTTTGCTATTTATTTAAGGGCACTTTTGTCATTTCCCTCTTTCCCCTATTAAAAACCCACGAACTAAAATACTCTAAGGGACCTCATAGCACTTCATTACTCCATCATAAACTACTTTTTACTCTCAAATTCCCCAAATAAAAAATGAGTAGGGTTTCTAAGGATTTGGCGTTTGTATTTCCAACTGTTGGGGTGCATGTATATTGAGAATGGGATGGGGGCCGAGTCATTCCCGAATATTGATTTGATAAACATATCGAGGGTTGTTGATTCTGCCAATTTTATTAGTTTTGAAACTTTGAATTGGTAATAACCTCAACCAAACCGTTTGAAGTTGGCTTTAAAACATCGATATACGCATATTGTAACCAAATTTAAACTATTGCATTACAAAAAAGGTTAATAGAATACTAATCGCTTTAAAATGCCTTTATTGCCAAGACTTGTTTCTTAATTGGATAATGGGGATTGTGGATTCCCTTAAGTTTATAGTCATCTAAAATGGTGTTATGATATTAGCATGAAAGGTAAGTTGGTATGACGATACCAATGGTACGTATCTGAGTGGATGGTCCTTTGTTTAATATACAGGAATGTATAAATATTTTAATTTTGTCTTAGAGGGGGTTGTGTAGCTCACCAAGGATGATGGAGGACCCGGGTGACTACTACTGGAAACAACGTTTGTCGATGTGGTGGTCTTTATGGTCCTATGAATAGTTCACACATTAGATATATATTTTTTAATTGTTGGAGCCTCGGTGGATTTTACTCTTCCAAGGATTTCTCCGGCCCTTGTGTCTAACTTTATCTGGGGCCTAACCAGAAGGGAGGGAGCTAGACCCAACTAGCAGGGGTAGCTAGAACCGTATAGTCCGTGGGTTTTCGTATGACCGATAATCTACACATTCAAGAATAATGTTATAAATCTTAGCTAAACCTTGTTCCCTATACCGGCTTTATATATTATATATATGTACACTGTGTGCATTTTATTTTACTGTGGTTTTGGACTTGGTATTATCTTATCATTTCACTGAGTTACATGTTAGCACTGAACCCACTATCCATCACTGGATGTTGTATCTCTATGTGATGCAGGGTCTGAAGACACTCTCTACTTTTCCTATGCAGTGATAGGTGATTTCTAGATTGTCTGAGTGTCATCCTTGAAGTGGCGAGCCTTCATTCATCGGAAGACCATTTCATGGTCGTGTCTTTATTTATGTCATAGACTATTTCTGTAGGTATTTGGCTATGGTCGGGCATGTCCTAACTTTGGTTGATTTTTGGTTTCTTCGAGGCTTTTATGGACAAGATGTGGGTACATTTGATATTGTGGATTCTTAGATCCCTTTTCAGTTGATTTATCCGTCTTGTTAATGTTTGAAACTCAGCTGTATATTGTTATAGGTTCTAAACTCATCTTCTGCTAGTTATATTTTGTTCTAGTTGGCTAGGATAATGGGGGTGGTCTCCTATCCTTAGCGAACTTGAGATACCCCATCACGAATAGGCCTTAGTTTGGCCCGTGACAAAAAATTAGCCTAAGTGAGTTAACACACATCATTTGATTATCGACAAAGCAAAAAATGTCATTTTAAGAGCGAGACTCACCAACACAGTATACCATGATTGATCATCATTTCCAACCTATAATATAGGATAAGATAGTGAAATTGTATATTTAATTTGTATATAGCTAAACTAATAGGTATAACACAATAGTCTTACTGATCAAACCATATCCATACCCCATGTTTCATAATATCTCAACCTCCAAATCATCCAAGAGATGGTATAACATGATGCAATGTATAGAATAAAATTCAAAATACCCAATTTAAAAAAGGCTCAATCATGGTGATACAATAAGAAAAGAAATAACCAAATAGAGTATCAACCATATGAAAGGATGCAATGAAATATGATGATGGTAATGTAAGCGAACGAATAGCAGCCAATGCATGGCCTCATGTACACTTTTACGACTAAAGCTTCCAGGATAGGACCCATGAAGGGAAACCATATATCACATACACCTTTCGAGCAAAAACTTCTAAAAAAGGAAACTATGGGGGGATCAACCTATATACAGAGACAATCTCAATTGGCCTTTCCAACAAAGACCTCGGTCAAGGGTTTTGCAAATTATTTTTGGGAAAAGACATCAAATCCACCATGAACTTGTCCTACAAAGATAATACCACACAAACTATTGTGGTGACCTATTACACACCAGTACTATTTAAAAGTGATTTTTTTACATTTGATCGTATATGCAACCAGTCACATGATCAGAGGTGTCTCACACTCGCGTTAGGTCCTCGCTATGTCACTGCCACTCATATATTATATTAGATTTAAAAAAGATAATTACATGTCACTCCAATTTCTTCTACTTCAGTATACACAAAAAAACCACCATTAAACCATAACATTGTAGCCATTACACTAAATTTATAGCCTACCACAAGAAAATTCACCACCCACCATCAAATTCACTATCTAAATCTTACCACAATTTGGTTACTACTAGATTAATCCTTGAATCGCAACCATTATAGCCATTATCACTGCCATAACTCCACCATAAAAAAGTTTACCCATTATCAAATTCACTGTCGAAATTGCAGCAAAATATTATCATAGTAAAAAATTGCAACCACCACTGATAAGCTTCAACATCTTCAAATCGTCAAAAAAATTTATTTCTACCAAATTTGTCAAATCTTCAATGGACGATTAAGAGTGTAGAAAGCTTTCACTCCTTTTTATACTTATTTTTTATCACTTTATTAAATTTTTTATAATTGTATCCAGATCAAAACTACAAACAGTAAAGAAAACTCTTTTTCAGCACAAATCATTTCGAGACCCAGAAAAATTTGGGATCAAATTCGCAAATTAAAGATCCTTAACTAAATCTACCACCAAAAGTACAACGCCACATCAGTACAATTAAAATTCATGAAATTAATGATCAAATTTATTTTAATCAACATCAAAATCACACCATTGTCATTGCTTATCATCATAAATAAACGTATATCCACCATTAAATTTTTTCCCAATCACCAATTCTGCTACTATATGCTGAAGAATAAATAGTCAACTAGTAGAAAAATAACTCTAAAGAAGTAAAGTAGCAGCGATATTTTAAAAATGTAGACAAAAAAGGAACTTAACGAAAAAAAAGAGGTAAGCAATTTAAAGAAAAAATATAGGAGTTATGATTTTTTCATTTAATTTCCCTTTTTATTTTTATTTTAGTCATATACGTGCTTCTTTAACTTTTTCTTTTTAATCATTTTTCACATTAGTTTTTGGTTGTAAAACTTTTCAATTGTAAGTAGTACGTGGGTGTAATAGGCCCATATAATAGTTTGAATGTGTAATCCACTTTTCAGGATAAGTTTAGGGTGGATTTGATGTGTTTTTCCAAAGTTTTCTTTTCTTTCAAAATCAGAGTTTCTCAGTGATACCAATCTCATTAAACCTTGACGATCCTCAGCCACCACACTAGTAAAGGTTTGAGGACTCAACTTTATGAACTGGCCAACCCTTATCACCTCAGAAGATGGAATAACAGATGCACCAAACTCAACCTGAGAAGCCACCAATCAAGCAATCATATGAATCTGACTGACGAAACTCTGCATTCGTCACGTCTGCCTATGGAGGACTAGAAGGAACCAGTGTAACTCTAGAAATATTCAGGACCGGACCCCTAGACCAAGTATGGATCCCTTGAGTAGAATGTGACCCATCAATATTGTCCCCAGTTGGGACAGTGGAGTTTCTGTGAACTTCAGATCATCGAGGAATAATGAAAAAAGCAAACAAACAAAATTATAGAAGATTTCAAGACTTAGACTCCAAGATTTGAAATGGAACACAAAGAAGGAGAAACAGTTCTTAAATGCCTTGTAGCTTCTCTCTTATGAGTATGGCGTGCAACTCACCTTAAAAGAGACTCTACACGACATAGGTTTGTGGACACCTAACTAATAATGAACCTAAAGCTCTGATATCAACAACCCAAACCGGGGCCTTGTCATAATGGGAATCCAAAGTCTAACCAGGATCGGGGACCACTCCCGATACCTAACCCAACAATCCAAATGCACACCCTGATCAGATGAATTCTAAACGTATAACAAGATAGAGTAATTTTACCAAACCAAACACTGGGATAGGTTTATAACTGCGACCAACCCAAGAAAGTCCACTCATCTAATGCCCAACTAACCATACAAAAACAAAGAGTAATAACCAAGTTCCTATCCATAAAATAACATAAAAGTATAGAAAAATCATAAATTCAGTCAAACAGTATCAACCCTAATACCAATGCAAATACTAAGGCCAATACCACTACCGATGCTGCCCGCTCCAACACATAGCAGCTCCATAAATTTTGTTACTAAAAGTAAAATAAGATTCAATTAGGACATGCCCCCAACTATAGCAAAAACCAATGTCTACAAAATGGCCAAAGTATGTAAAACCATCCTTAACATGAAATGGAACTTTCTAGAGTATAAAAGCTCAACACTTCAATCCAACCGAGCAGATCTTGAGTCTGAGCACTAAGAAGGAGGAGTAGAATGGTTGGTTCCTACATTGCATAGGGATACAACTACCTGAACATGAGTTAGAGGCTGAGCACTAGTAAGTACACAAGATAGTAATAAAATAATGCCAATCTTAAAAGCCAAGTAAACTAACCATATGCATTCACAACCAGACATACATATATATAACCATGCTGGGAAAGGGAATCGGATAAAGCATGTCTTTAAATACCATTAACCCAGGTATGTTGAAATATATACAAGTGTACTTAGGGTAATACTGTGTTCCCCATAAGTATCGTATATGGTCTCCATGACCAATCCTGATGTCGGTCAACATGAGTTTCTAGTGTTCTTCCATTGGACTCACACCATTACAGTTAGCTATCACACCGCATCATTATTGCCTAATTAAAACCATCACCATACATCGAAACCACCATTTCATTTATTATTAACCAAAGATATAAGTAGTGGTATCATCATACCGACTATATCTTGCAAGCATTGTCCTTAGTCATCCTTTTAAAGAAGAAGGGATTTCCATGTACCCATAGATTACAATTTATGTTGACATGGGGGAATCCCATGTACTCTATAAGTGATCATTATTATGTTTGTTTAGGGCATTCCCTTGTACCCCATAAGGCTTTCAATCAGAAAAACCATAACCACTAAGACCTTACCATTTAATTATTCCAAAACCATTTAAACCATTTATACCATTTAGGGTTCCATTACCAAGTTATACCATGCAATAGTTCTATTAAAAGTTCAACAATGTAGTAAAAACATTTTCATAGGCATTTTATTAAACACGTTAGGGACATGGTACTTCCAAAATCAAAACCAAGTACCAATTAAACATTCCCATGCAACCAAATATCTAAACCACCATTAAAACATGTAAATCCATATTTAAAACATGGGAAAATGATAACCACACATTTATAACCAAAACCCCCAACATATATTTGAAAACCTACAACAATAAACAATTATACCATGAAAATAATTCATAAATTATGACTTTAGATGGAACTAACAATGAGGGAGGAGTAACTTGCCTTCGATTAAGAAGAAGATGAGAAGAAATCACTCCTATGAATCTCAATTGACCGCCTTGATGGAAACCCTAGTTTTTTCTTAACCTAAGGGTATTGAGAGATTTTGAGACAGTTTAGAGTGTTTGATTGATTGCAAATAGGTTAATGAAACCCCAAAAAGGTGTTTAAGTCATGTGGTATCAAGGAGTTATAACCGTAAATGTCCAGAATACACCCAACTTAAACAATATTAATTTCCCGTAGGAGGGTACGACTCCACCTTCCCAATCGTACCCTACTATATGAGTGGTACCCATCACTCGTACCCTAGGCATACATTAGACCCTCAATACTGTCTAGCATATGACCACCAATTCTTAATCGTATCTAAGGGTACGACCAATACGCTTAACTCATACACATAACGGAATCAACAGGGATTGACACCGTCCAACATACTAGTTGGACCTTACGACTCATACCCCATGTCATGACCCATGGTGAGCCACTCATATTCAGATACAAGTTATTTTAATAAGTTTCAAATCAAGGTAAGAAAAACCCAAACCTATGACTCGTCACCCACCATATGAATCAAACATACAGAAGTTGTATCCATTCTAGGAACTCAACCACCCAACTCCACCAAACACTGGACAACATAAGACTGGGTCACTTAACCCATACCCTCATCGTAAAACTAGTATCGTGAGATATATGATATCCAGAAAGTCCAAAACCCAACAAATTTTGAAGGACCAAAACTCAGAGTGTTTTAGTCTCCCCACTAGGATCATTTATTCCTGAATGGCGGACAAGGTACTACAAATATGATTTACACCTGAGCAGAACCATTCCAACCTTTAACTAAGTTAGAAAATAAAGATGCAAGGAAATAAACCTTCCTTTAACTAAGTTAGAAAACAAAGATGTGATCAAGAACATATACCTTCTACACGAATATCCAAAGCAGAAAACAAATGTGGATACATAGACTTCATGTCCACTTCCGCTTCCAAAGTAGCTTCTTCTATGTTGTTATTCTGCAATAGAACCTTAACCAAAGATACATCATTAGTCTGCAACTGACGAACCTATCAATCCAAGATCTCAACTGAGATCTCTTCAAAACACATAGAATCTGAGATACACAATCCTACCAAAGGAATAACCGATGAAAGATACCTTATACACTTTCTCAATATAGAGACATGGAACACCGGGTGAATGGTGGTCAATCTAGAAGGCAACTCTAATTCATATGCCATATTTTCAATCCACCTCAAAACTACATATGACCAACATTTTATAGACTTAGCTTCTCATTTTTCCTAAACTTCATCACTCTCTTCATAGTAGACACCTTTATGAACACCCTATCCCTAACCTTAAATTCTAAGTCCCTACGTCTTACATCCGTATAGGACTTTGGACAACTTTCGGTAGACTTAAGCCTATCCCAAATTACCTTTACCTTCTTCATAGCCTGATAGACTAGATCTGGACTAAACATATCTGCCTCACCAAGCGCAAACTATCCAATAGGAGATCTAAACCTTCTACCATACAATTCCTCAAAAGAGGCCATACCAATACTAGAATAATAGCTATTATCGTAACCAAACACTACAAAGGGTGGATGCTCAATATAATTACCACTATACTCGATCACACATATATGAAGCATATCTTCCAATGACTGAATAGTACTATCTGATTGCCTATCCATCTGCGGGTGAAAAGCAGTACTCAGACTAACCTTAGTCCCAACCTTTTCTAAAATGACAACCAAAAGTGAGATGAAAACTTCGTGCCATAATAAGAGATAATCGAATCAGGTACCCCATGAAGCTACACAATATCTTGAAGATACAACCTCGCATAATCCTCATGTTGAAAAGTTAGTCCTTAAGGTTAAAAAGTGAGCAAACTTTGTCATCCTATCCACGATGACCCAAATTAAATCAAATTTGTTTCGAGATGGTGGAAGAAGAGTAATGAAACCCATGTTGATCATTTCCCATTTCCATTCAGGCAATTCAATTTCTTGATACAAGCCTTCAAGCCTCATGTGCTCAACTTTCACTTATTGACATACTAAATATTTGGCAAAAACATTTGCCACATATTTCTTCATAACATTCTACTAAAACATTTTCATCGAACTGAGATAAAAAAAGTAGCACAATTCATGTGCCTCAGCCAGTACCCTTTCTGGCAAACCATCAACTTCAGGAACACATAACCTCCCTTAGTAACAAAATATATCATCACCACTGATCTCAATTACCATTACCTTTTTCCAACCTACATAACCCTTGATTTTCATCAAGATGGGATTTAGCATTTGCTTCTCCTTGATCTCTAGACCAAAAGATTATTGAATCACTTCCTGTACCAATACACCACTATTTTTGAAGCCCAAAAACTAAACCCCAAGATTAGCCAAACGGTTAATATCATTCACCATCTCCCACTTTTCCTATTCCACATGAGCTAAACACCCCATGGATAACATGCTACGAGTATCAAAAACAATATTAGCCTTACCTAGATGGTAGTGAAGACTCATGTCATAGTATTTGAGAAGCTCAAGCCATCTCCTCTGCCTGAGTTTAAGCTTATTTTAAGTGAATACATATTATAAACTCATATGATCAGAAAAAAGATGTCCATGTGTACTCCATACAAATAGTGGCGCATAATATGGAAAGCAAACACCACCATGAAAATCTCCAATCATTAGTAGGATAGTTTCTCTCATGCACCCTCAACTTCCTAGAAGCATAGTTAATTACCTTACCATGTTGTATCAAAACACAGTCTAGTCCCATTAGGAACATGTCACAGTAAACCAAAAGCCCTTCATTGCCTTTAGGCAAAGTCAACACGGAAGTTGGAGTTAGCTTATCCTTAAGCTTCTCGAAACCACCCTCACAAGCATCAGACTAGAAGAACTTTACCTTCTTCTAAGTCAACTTAGACAATGAGACACTTATCTTTGAAAAACTCTCCACAATACTTCCATAGTACCCAGCCAAACCTAAGAAACTCCCAATGTCAATTTGAGTCTTTGGTCTAGGCCACTTGTTAATCACCGCCACCTTCTAGGATCCACCATGATCCCCTACCTAGAAATAATATAACCTAAAAAAGTGACAGCATTCAACTAGAATTTATATTTCAAGAATTTGGCATAGAACTGCAGCCCTCTCAAGGTCGGCAACACAATATGGAGGTGGTTGGCATGATCCACATAACTCTTAGAGTACACCAAAATGCCATCAATGAACACAATGACAAAAAGATCCAAAAATTGATGAATCCATAAAGTCTTTCATCTTTTTGGTCAACCCAAAAGACATAACCAGAAACTTAAAGTGCCTATATCGAGTACAAAAAGTCATCATAGGGATATCCACCTCCCTAATCTTAAGTTGATGGTACCCAAGCCGAAGATCTATTTTTGACAAGAATTTAGCACCTTGCAATTGATCAAACAAGTCATTTATCCTTAGAAGGGGATACTTGTTCTTAACCATCACCTTATTCCACTACGTATAGTTAATATACATCCGAAAGGAACCATCCTTTTTTATGCACGAATAACACCGGTGCTCCCATGGGGATATAGTAGAAAAGATGAAAACCTTGTTAAAAAGATCCTTAAGTTGCTCCTTGAGCCATCCTATAAGGAGGAATAGATATTGAACGAGTGTTAAAAACCAAATCAATCCCAAACTCAACCTCCCTATCCAAAGAAAAACTATGAATATCATTCGAAAAGACCTCAGGAAACTCATTCACCACTAAAACAAAATGCAAAGAAGGACCTTCCACGTTAGAGTCTTTAACCCAGACCAAATGATAAAGATACCCTTTAGATATTAATCTCTGATCTCTAAGATATGATATAAACTTCCTCTTAGGAGATAGGGAACCACCCTCCCATACAATAATCGGTTCACCAGAGAAATTAAAGACACCTTTATGTTCCCTACAATATAAAGACACATAGCACGGGTGTAACCCGTCCATCCCCATAAAGACATTAAAATCCACCATATCTAATTTAAACAAATCCACCAAAGTTTTCTTACTATTAACAAATACCACATAACCCCTACTATCTTTTTTAGCAACCATAAATGACCTACCATGGTAGAAATAAAAAAAGCATCCGAAATAACCTCAAGATTAGAACGAAAATATGCAACCACAAGTGGGGTCACATAAGAAAGAGTGGGCCCTGAATTGAGAAAACAATACATGTCACGAGAAAAGAGTTGTAATGTAAAGTCACAACATTAGTCAATACCTTAGACTCTTGTCAGGTAGCAAGAGCATATAATGTATTACAGCCTGTGTTAGTACCTAAAATAGAAACAGATGCAGAAACAACCCCCTTTTGTGCTGGGGTAGATGAAGAGGCAATTAAAACTTTATTCGCTCCTGAAGCAACCTTTCCCATCATATAATTTCTAAGCATATGTCCTGTATAACCATATTTAAAGCACCTGTCCCTCCCTTCATTATAAAAACCCCAATGTAATCGACCACAGAACCTACAAGGGGCACACAATGAAGACAACTGTGCCCCAGTAGCCTAAGATTAGGCACCCTATTCCATGAAGTAATCCCTACACTGCTTATGCCTATCACCCAACTTCTTTGGGTAAGGATTACTAGCTATAGAGAAAGAACCAGAACTCCTCCAGTTTTTCTTAGGCCACTCACCATTATCGCGACCACCTTCTTGTTAACCAACCTGCTCAGAGAACCTAAACATCTTACACTACCTTTCCCCTATCTCAACCTGTTTCCTCTTTTCCTCCTCCACCAGTTGCACATAAACAACCAAACTATAGATATTTATGTCCTTGTTCAGCAATGTAGTTTAGCTTTTATGGATCACATGATGAGATAGTTCTCAAGTGAACTTTCTCATCCTAGCCCTCATATCTGACACTATTTTGGGAGTATACCTAGAAAACTAGTGAAAATTTAAGGCATATTCCTTGACCGACATCTTTTCTTCTTTTATATTCACAAATTTCTCTGCTTATACATCCCTCAACTCCTGAGGAAAGAAGCAACCCAAATATGATTTAGAGAAAGTCTCCCATAGAGATGACTTATTAACCTTACCCATGCCTAATCCTATTCTCCATACCATTGGCATGCCACATCCTTGAGCTCATAAGCTTTTAACACTACCCCTTCCACATTTATGGCATACATAATCATGAATATTGTTTACATCTTATCCCTAAGGATCCTCCTCTACGTTAACACCAGTAAAGGTTAGAGTACTCAACTTCATGAACTATTAAAACCTTTTGGCATCAGAAAATGGAATATTAGATGCCCTATGCTCAGCTTGAGAAGGCACAAATAGAGAAATCATATAAAACCCGAGGATCCTCCTCTATCTTAACACCAGTAAAGGTTGGAGGACTCAACTTCATAAACTGTCCAACCCTTGTGGCCTTAGAAGATGAAATACTAGATGCACCATGCTCAGCCTAAGAATTCACCAACTGGGCAATTATATGAATCGACTGGTGAAACTCTACATTCGTCACGTCTACCCGAGGAGGACTAGAAGGAATGGGTGGAATTTTAAAAATATCTAGGACTTGACCCTTAGATTGAGTATTGATATCCTAAGTAGAACGTGTCCTATCAACATTGTCCCTTGTTGGGAAAGAGCAATTTTTGTGAACTTCAGGTCATTGAGGCATAATCTAAAAAGAGAACCAATAAAATTAGAGAAGATTCCAAGCTTAGACACCAAGTTTGAAAATAGAACACAAAGAATGAGAAGCAGTTCCTAAATGCCTTGTAGCCTCTCCCTTATGAGTGTGACGTGATACATACCGTTGGAAGAGACACTACTTGACACAGCTTTATGGACTCCAAATTGACAATGAACCTAAATCTATGATACAAACTTGACACTACACAAACTAGGGCTTTGTCTTAATGGGCATCCCAAGACAAACCAAGACCAGGGACCACCACTAATACCCAGCCTAACCATCCAAACGCACCCCATGAGTCATATGAATTCCAAACATATAACAAGATTGTGCAATTTTACCAATCTCGACACTAGGATAGTTCAATAAATGTGACCAACCCAAGCAAGTTTGCTCATTCAATACCCAATGATTAACCATATCAAAAGCAAAACAATAACCAAGTTCCAGTCCATAACATAACATAGAAGGATAGAACAATCACAAATTCAGTTAAACAGTATTAGAACCAATACCAATAAAAATACTAAGGATGATATTACTATCTACACCGCCTATTCCAACCTATAGTAGCTCCATAAATCCTCTAATCAAAAGTAAAACAATATCCAGTTGGGGCATGCCTTCAGCCATAGCCAAAACTAATGTCTATAAAATAACCATAGTATGTAAAAACATCCATGACATAAAATGAAGCCTTCTGGATTATGGAATCTTACCAAATCAATCCAACCAAGCTGATCCTGAGTCTGAGCACTAAGTAGGAGGAGTTGAATATCAGATTCATTTTTTGTGTAGGGATACAGCCACCCAAGGATATGTTAGCAAGTGTACTCTAGCAAGTACTCAGGATAACGGTAAAATAATGCCAACCTTCAAAGCCAAGTAAACTAACCATATGCATTCTTAACCATACATACATATATATAACCATGGTGGGAAAGGGAATTGGGTTTAACATACCTATAAAAACCATTAGTCTTGGTATGTGTAGCTTATCCATTCAAGAACAACCCACAAGCTATATGGGTCTAGTCTAACCTCTTTAACGGGCCCTGGTGTATGTAGCTGCACAAACTAGAGAAACCACAAGAGTAGAGGATTCCTGAGTATTGTTCTCTCTCCATGATACATATGTACAAGAGTACTTAGTGGATTCTCGTGTACCCCATAAGTATAATAGTTGATGTTACCAATCCTTAAGTCGGCAAACATAAGTGTCCCATGTCTGTCCATTGGACTCACACCTTCACAGTTAGCTATCATACCACACCATTATTGCTAATTTAAACCACACATCTAAATAATAATTCCATTTATTATTAACAAAGGCTATAAGTAGTGGCATTGTTATACTGATTATAGCTTGAAAGCATTGTCCCTAGCCATCCTTTTTAAGAAAAAAGGATTTCTATGTACCCAAAGATTACATTATTAAGTTGACTTGGGGGAATCCTATTTACCCCACAAGTGATCATTTTTATCTTTCCTTGGGGGATTCTATTGTACCCTATAAGGCTTTCAATTAGATCAACATAACCACCGACCTTACTATTTAACAATTTCAAACCATTTAATCCATTTATACCATTTAGGATTCCAATACCAAGTTATACCATGCAATAGTCCATTAAAAGTTCAACAAAGTAGTAAAAACATTCCCATAGGCATTTTATCAAACACATTGGGGGCATAGTTTTTCCAAAACCAAAACCAAGTACCAATTAACCATTCCATGAAACCAAATGTCCTAACCACCATTAAAACATGTAAATCCATAATTAAACATTGAAAATACATAACCAAGCATTTATATCTAAATCCATCAATATATATTTACAACAACAATAACCAACACAGTATATTCCCACATAGTGGGGTCTGAGGAGGGTAGAATGTACACAGTCCACACCACTATATCCAAAGAAGTATAGAGGCTATTTCTGATCGACCCCCGACTCAGGAAAAAAGACCAAAAACTTAGTCAAACATCACAAGAATACAACATGATAAAATAACAACGGTGCCATAACCACCAACATATATTTGAAAATCCAAAACCATACAACAATTATACCATGAGACCAATTCATAAATCATTCCTTTAGTTGGATCTAACAATGAGGGAGGAGTAACTTGTCTTAGATAAAGAAGAACATGAAAAGAAATCACTCTTATGAGCCTAAATTAACCACCTTGAAGGAAACCCTAGCTTTTGCTTAACCTAACAGCCTTGAGAGATTTTGAGAGATTTAGAGTGTTTGATTGATTGGAAATAGGTTAATGAAACCCTAAAATGTGTTTAATGTCATGGGGTCCTATGGGGTTATAACGGGAAATGTCTAAAATAGCCCCCAACTTAAATTATAATAATTTCCTGCAGGAGGGTATGACTCTACCTTACCAATCTTACCCTACCATTCGAGTCGAAGCCACCACTCATACTATAGGCATCCTTTAAACCCTCAATATTATAAAACATATGACCACCAAGCCCAATCATATTTAGGGTACGATCAATAACCTTAACACATACCCATAGAAGAATCAAGAGGCATTGACACTGTCCAACATATGAGTTGGACCATATAACTCATACCCAATCTCATGACCTAAGGTGAGGCACTCATACTTTGATCTAAGTTACTTTACTATGTTTCAGATTAAGTGAAAAAAACCCAAACCTATGACACATCACCCACCAAATGACTCGTACCCATCCAAGTTGTATCTATTCCAAAAACTCAACCATGCAACACCGAACAAAATATGATTAGATCACCTGACCTGTACCCTCACAGTACGACTAGTATAGTGAGTTATACAATGTCTAGAAAGTCCAAAACCTAGGAAATATCTATGGACTAAAACTAAGGGTATTCCAATAATATGAAGTTAAGCATCTACAATAGAATAATAATAATAATAATAAGGCAAACAATGCACAAATAAGTCCGATTATAAACCCTACACAACTATCACTATATAATTTTCTCTTAAATTAATAATAATATTCACATAAGCCCCCTCACGGGTGCTTTACCAACACTCGACAACAGATTTTATACATTTAACTAAGTATTTATATGAGTTTGTAAGTAGTTGTTATCAGACTTGATAATTTTTTTTATAGAAATGTAGAAAATAGAACCAAGGCCAAAAAGAAAGAAAACTATTCTAAAACCATGTGAAAGTTCATTTGATTAACCATCAATAGTATAATGAAACTTCACACCAACTATCACAACAAATTAGGATATATATTTAGAGAATTCAATACAACAGCTTGGCTAATAAATAGTCAAGCATGTGACAAACTGCCACACCAAGCTGTCAGAGCAGAATAATATAGAAGCCATGATAAAGTTGAATGATGATCCATATGATGATCTATCTCATGCTTGATGAACTATTAGGCAAGTCATCAGAGCTAAAATTGACAGATCCAATTCAAATTTTGATTTGAATTTCCTTGAAGTCTTTAAATACCCATTTTAGGGTTTAGAATAGGATTCTTTAATATTGTGAGAAATAATACGATATTATTCTACTAGGTAGTGAGAGCTTGTGTTTTGCAAATACTTCTTTGGATTTATCAAGGATCAAAGAATCGAAATTCATCTTTTTATGAATTCTTCTTCATTTATAGAATACATTGTTTTCTTCATCTCAAGACTAAAAATGACAAAACTATGGTTATGGGATCCATGGAAAAATTGCAACTCTAGGATTGATTTTAATTTGGATTTTATTGATGTATTTTTAATCTTTACATCTAAATAGTTTTCTATTGATTGCAAACACTATAGTAATCTATAGGTTTAACTTGCTTAAATAAGATGATAAATACCAGGAAAAATGATTAATAACAAAGATTCAAAATTTCTACTCTGTGAAATAGGTAATTCTTGAACCAGATTAACCAGCTTTAGGCTAATATTGAGGTTCTTATCTTTATCTCTTTATGTTCTAAGGTACTAAGGAGATAGTCCTCTAATAAGGTTGAGAAACATTTAGATGCATCTTAGAAATAACTGTCTTACATCAAATGTTTTAGGAGAATCGACTCATGTTATTAACATGGAAGTGTTATAAAGCCACTGTGAACACAAGTCGAGTTTGCTTCCTCCATTGATTCATGTTTCTTAAATTTATCTATTGCGAATTAAAAAAAAGTGATATTTATATTAAAACATTTTCTATAAATCCCACTTGCACATATATCATAAACTAAAAGTCATTTTAACTCACAAAAGACAACACCATATTCCATGTGACATTTGACCCCAACCTTTGTTAGGTTCTATATTTGACAATGACCACGTATACATCTTAAGGGAGGTGTAATTGGACATATCAAATTTGGTGTCATTAATGGAAAATATGGTTGTCTATTAATTTTGTTATGTTTATTCAACTCTTAGTCATATTTCCTAATTTTACTTTTGTTTGTTATTTTTCTAATTGTAGGGTAAAAAATTTTGCATACCAATTACCCAAACCTAGGGTGAACCATTATTACCTTATGATGCGGAGCTTGAAATTACTTCAATCTTGAACATGAATGTACAATAGCAAGATGTTGTAAGGATTTAATAACTTGCTACTTACAAAGTTAATCAATATAACCTAAATGCACCCAATAATGAAGATGATGACTTTTTGGTTGATGATGTTAATGAACAACATACTTATAATATTGCCCTAGCCAACCAATGATGGTAAGAAAAGGGGAGAAGTTAACAACAACAACCTATACCCTTTGAGATTAATGATGAAGATAATGCAAATTTTTATAGGGTTGGTGCTACAAGGGACACTATTCTTTTTACACTAGCTCTTATAATGAAGTTCAGTATTACAGGCTTTATAATCTAGTTATTGAACCTTAAAGGTTTATTCAATGAGGTAGATGGAGATGATCTAAATATTCCTTTCGTAAGGATTTACAAGTCATTTGAATTACAAGAAGTTAGTCATAATTCCATCCAACTAAGGTTTTTCCTATTGTCTTTATCCAGGGATGCAATATTAGGACTGATTAGTTGCCACCAGACTCTATTACAATTGGGATTTCCTGAAAAGAGCTCTCATAAAATGGTTCTTTCTATCCTCCTCGGATGTTGTAGTTGAGGGATGAAATCGGAAATATCATATAAAAATCAAATGAGGAGATATATAAAATATAGCTAAGGCTTAGAAGAAGTTGACTAAATACGCCAATCATAAGATGATGTATGAGTAACTAAAGGAGACTTGTTATAGGTTTTTAAAATTGATAACCAAGACGATGGTTAACAATGCAGTTAGAGGAGCTTTCAAAACACATACTTTTATAGATACGACAGTGATCCTGGATAGGCTCAATAAAATAAAAAGAATTTGGCATACCATGGGTTCTAAGATTGTAAGCATTAATTATAGAGTAGGCATGTTAGTAAAGCAATATTGGGAGAATAAAAATATTATTAAGACTTAGCTCACATGAATATGCAAATGGACATTCTTACAAATAACTTATTGGCAGGTGGTATAGAAAAAAAGTTAAAGATGTTGGTTCATAGGGTAAGGCAATTGAGTCTAATTCTAAAGAAGTAGTAGTAGTAAAAGAAAAAGAACAAGAACTACTTAAATAACTAGATGGGAGGTTTCTAGGCTAATGAAAACAAAAACCAAGATTGGAGCTACAAAAGAAATTATTATTATTACAATTATGGTCATAAGGATAGAGATCAAGGCAATTGAAAAGGTAAGAATGAAAAAAGGTGCTTTTGATGTACCATCTGGAAGTTAGAGCCAGTAACGGTTCATAAAACTAAAAGATAGAATGCATGTTTGTTAAGGTGTTGTAAAGACTGGAATTCACTGGTCGTGGGTAAGAAAATAAAGCGTGAACTATCTTTAATGATTCATCTTGTTGATTCACACTCTACTTCTATTAAATAATTGGAGTACCAAAATAGGGAAGTTGTCCTCGGTATTCAATTAGTAGAAGAGTGGCACACTACCAAGTAATACTGTTTAGAATTCTCAAAATAATGGATGTAACATTTCTATTACTATGAAAAGCGATAAGACCCTACCAAGACCACATCCTATGGTTTAGAAATAGGTGTAGTATATTACCTCTAATTACAAAATTGTTCTTGATGATATCTATGTTAATGATAGTTAGACTGATCCTACAAAGTAAAAAAATATTTATAATAAAGATATTGAAGTTAAAAATTATAACGCCTCGAATTTGGTACCTAGAATGCTACGTGGTTCTCATTACCCCGAAGGACCACAAGCTAACCCATGACTAATATATGTACCTATATACTGCATGAAATACTTTATAATGTGGAAACATGAACTGAAAAGCCATAAGGTTAAAAACTGAGACATAGTATTTGATAAAAATATAACATTTGGGAGAGGTATGAAATACCCAAAACAACTAAAATAAGCTATCTGAAAATACTATTGTCTCGAAACCCTCTAAAATGTGACTGTCTGAATAAGGAGTTGATGGGACAAGTCCCCAACTAACACCAACTAATAAACTAATTACTGAGATCATAAAATGATGATCATGTCCTTGGAAGATGAGGACTCACTGCTAACTCTGACAACTGAGACTGAAATCTACTAATGCTCTAGAGCTCATATCTCTTAAATGTAATGGTATGCATTTGATATAGGATGAATGAATGGGGTTCATATGCATGAACAATAAAAATAGCAGACTGACTATCATAAGCGTGAGAATACAAGAATGAGACATTATAACTGACGCTGAAACCATGATAACATGATTACTGAATTTGAATACTGATAACATGACATACTGATAACTAATACAACTGATAACATGAGTGGCTGTATCTGACAGTCCTAAATCTAATGGAACTAGCTAAGTCCCGTACTGTATCTAAGTTGACTATATCTGATAGTCCTAAAATCTGAAGAACTATTTGAGTTCTATTACTGAGATTGATTGACTATGTCTAATAGTCCTAATTTTATAACATGAAACTATGGGAAGTAGTTATCTAACTGACATGACCCTAATATGCCACTATGGCCGAGTTGGGGGCCAATCTGTAACCCTAATTGGAAGGGTGTCAATATCACACCACTGATAAGGACAAGTTGTGGGTGACCCTCATCTGATAGTGTCTCCAAAAGAGAATAGTAGGGACTTTATCTGACAGTGCTTATCCATCTCATCAACCCTCATCAGACAGTGTTGATGTCTCAACCTATGATGGCTACATAGTTTTGGAGTGCAATGATGACTTCTAAGAATCACACCCTCATCTAATAGTGTGTGTTCCTATCCCTGGGTTCACTCGGTGCTAATTCCTACTCCTATCTGAATAGACTCTGAACATAATTTACTAAACTGAACATAGGCTGAGTTACTGAATTCTGTTAACTGACGAAATACTACTGATATCTGACAACAGACTGAGCTTATGAGATCACAGATATTTTTTGAGTCATAAAATTGTCTTAAGTCTAAAGAGTCATAGCTTGACTGAGAGTATCGTGAAAACATGACATGGCTTTAGGCACACAGCTAATGTTTCGGAAACAATTACCCCCAGGACTTGATGGAATGAACCTGACCAATAATAACTTACTTGAACATATAACTAACATCATAATCCACAATACATTTATAGAAGCATTTCACCAAAACATGTAATAGGTATAACTTGTACATACATGGGGATTTCATGGTATCATTCTAGTTAGGAACCTTTCCTTCATCTAGGCATTTAATCAAACATATTGTAGGCATAATATATGTAAACATCATTGTATAATAATTAAAAATCATGGTTCAATTCTAATTTCATCATTCAAGGGTTTAGTCACAGGTTTGCATGAATCTATATCTATAATAATTTAACCCACATAGAATTTATCACCCAGCATGGAGTAGAATTCAATTTATTATTATCCACATGAACAAGAGCATCCCAATCATGAAATTCATAAGAAAATCCATAAACTTGAATTTAGAAAAGGGATTCTTGGGCTTCATAGACGAAATGAGACCATAAATGAACACTATGCATTCCTTGGTTCATAAATAAACGAAGATTGATGGAGGAAATTCTTGATTCTGAATCTTCTGTGAAAAGCCCTAGGTTGTTCTTGAGAGGTTTTTGAGAGAAGATAGTGTATTTTAGGTCACAAGTGTCTGAATCACATGTTAAAGGGTTTAAATAGGAGTGGGAAATTGACCCTTTTAACCCTGGCCATGTCTTATAATTACAGTAAATATTTCCCAAATTGGATCCCTAGTGCGCCGTGGCTCCATCACGCCATGTCACTAGAATTTGACAATTGGGAAATTAAGGGATGGCGTAACGCGAAGCCATCAGTTTGCCACTTCTTTTACGACCTAGAACTTTGGCACGACACAGAGGAAATAACACTGAGGCACTAGAAAAGGACAAATTCCATTTTATCTTATGGCACGGTGCGCCATTGACCAATATGGCATTGTTTTACGACGAGAACTTGAAATAGTCATAACTTCTTAACTGGTTATCGGATTTAGGCAAATATTATATCGATGGAAAGCTTATAAAATTTCCCACATGACAAAAATTTAAAATCTTAAAAATACCACGTGTACAAAAGTGGATTCATCTTTCAAAGAAAGATCCTAATATTTTTTAGACGATTTCAAGCTAGGAAAAGGTACTGGGAATTACAATATTTCCCCTTGAGAACATTCATCTTCAAATGAAACTGAGAATGAGGGGAAGAACATAAATTGACATACATAATGAACATGAATAACTGAAACATGATCTCATGACTGATATGACTGATAACTGAATATATCTACTAGACACGCATACCTGATGCATGCATAACTGATTCATGAATGCATGATTGAGTGTCCTAAGAAACTAAGTTTCTCATAATGAGAATGGATGTCTGATGCATAATTATATAACTGAACTGATACTGGAATGCATGACTGAATATGCAATGGTACTTGATACCAAGTTTTTGATGAACACTGAACATGAAACTGAGTAAGCTTAAGGAGGACTGTTTCCTTGATCTTGATCTGAGTTGGCAGATAAGAGGTTATGTTACTTGGTATGCAGGTCTGCTTCTACTTCCTAAGTAGCTCCATGGACAGAATGATTTCACCAAAGAACTTTAACTAGAGGGACTTCTTTGTTCCTAAGTCTACGAGTCTGATAATTTAGGATTTTGACTTGAATCACCTCATAAGAAAGACTGTTCTGATCATCAATACTCTAAATTGGGACTACAACTACTGGGTCACCTATGCACTTCTTGAGCAAAGAGACATGGAAGATTGGATGAACTGAGGCTAGATCTGAAGAAAATTCAAGCTCATAAGCTACCTTGCTGAATCAACTGAGAATATTAAATGGAATGACATATCGGGGACTGAGTTTCCCTTTCTTGACAAACAATTTCACTCCCTTGATGGGAGGGATCTTTAGATAGACATATTCACCAATCTCGAACTCGAGATCTTTTCTATGAACATCTGGATAAGACTTTTGTCGGCTTTGAGTAGCCCAGAGTCTTTCTCTAATTAACTGGACTTTTTCTAAGGCATCAAATACTAAGTCAGGCCCTTTGATTGATGCCTCACTAACTTTGAACCAACCGATTGGAGATATACATCTCCTACCATAGAGAGCTTCGAATAGATCCATTCGAATATTGGAATGATAGTTGTTATTGTATGCAAACTCAATCAAAGGCTAGTGGTTACCCCAACTACCCTTGAAATCAATTTCACACGCCTGTAGCATATCTTCTAAAGTCTAAATAGTCTTTTCTGATTGACCATCTGTTAGAGGATGAAAGACTATACTGAGATGAACTTTTGTACCAAGACCTTTTTGGAATGCTTTCCAAAAGTGAGAGGTAAACTGGGTACCTCTATCTAAGATAATAGATAATGGAACGCCGTGTAATCTAAACAACTCCCTAATGTAGAGTCTGGAGTAATCCTTGGCTGAATAAGAGGTATGAACTGGAAGGAAATGGGCTGATTTGCTCATCCTATCTACAATGACCCAAACTGAATCATGCTAGTGATGAGTTCGAGGCAAACCCATCACGAAGTCCATTTCACTTCTTCCCACTTCCAAGTAGAAATAATGAACTCTTGCATAGGACCACTAGGCTTCTAATGCTCTATCTTAACCTACTGACATGTAGAGCACTTAGCCACAAACTCTGCAATAGCTCTCTTCATCCCACTCCACCAATAGATTTCCCGCAAGTTGTGGTACATCTTTGTGGCCCCTGGATGAATAGTGTAGTGTGCACCATGAGCTTCTTTAAGAATTCGCTGGCTTAAGTTATCTACACCTTAAACATAGAGACGACCCTAACAATGCAAAACACCATCTCCCCCTTGGGAGAAAACCTCTACTTTCTAATCCTAAATTGACTCTTTCAACTTGACAAGGCAGGGATCTCTATCTTGCTTTTCTTTTACCTTAGAAACTAGAGATGATTCTGAAATACTCTAAACCCTTATATCAGCCTCATCTACATCGATTAAGCAAACGCCTAGTTTGGCAAGCTGATAAACTTGTCAAGATAACTTCTCCTTACTGTCATCCATATGAGAAACACTACGAATAGATAGTCTACTGAGAGCGTCAGCCACTATATTGGTCTTGCCTGGATGATAGAGGACACTCATATTATAATCTTTCAAGAGCTCTAACCACCTTTTCTGACTAAGATTGAGATCTTTCTGAGAAAAGACATGCTGAAGACTCTTATGATCTGTGAAGACATCTACATGAACTCCGTAGAGATAATTCATCCAAATCATCGAGGCAAAGACTATGAATGGTAACTCAAGATCATGAGAAGGATAATTCTTCTTATAGGGTTTAAGCTGTGTGGAGGCGTAGGCTATGACCTTACTATGCTGCATGAGAAGACAAACTAACCCCACTATGGATGCATCACAATACACTACGAACCCATCTAGACCATCTGAAAGAGCTAAAATTGGAGCTGAGGTAAGTCGAGTCTTCAACTCCTGAAAACTCTTCTCGCAAGGATCTGACCACTGAAACTTGATTTTCTTATGAGTCAATCTGGAAATAGGGGATGGAATAGAAGAAAATCCATCAACAAACCATTTGTAATATCTAGCCAAACCCAAGAAACCCCTAATATTTGATGGAAAGATAGGTCTGGGCCAGTTTTTTACTACTTTAATCTTTTGAGGATCTACTCTAATGCCAGCACCAGAAATGATATGACCAAGGAATGCTACTGACCTTATCCAAAAGTCGCACTTATTGAATTTGGCAAATAGTTGATGATCTCTGAGAGTATAAAGTACTGTTCTGATATGGTTTGCCTGATCTCACTCACTGTAGGAATAGACAAGAATATCATCTATGAAGACTATGATGAACATGTCCATGTACTATTTGATAATTGGGAAACTGAGGGATGGCGTGACGTGAAGCCATCTCTTTGCCCTATCATTTACGATTGGAAATTTGGCGCGATGTAGAGAAAATTGTGCTAAGACACTGGAAAAGGACAATTGCCATTTTAGCTTGTGGCGCGGCCTACCACTGATCAATATGGCGCCATTTTATGATGGGAACTTGAAATACTCATAACTTCTTACTTTGTTATCGGATTTAGGCAAATTTTATATCGATGGAAAGCTTATTGGATTTTCCACACAACAAAAATTGAAAATATTAAAAATACCATGTGTACAAAAGTGTATTCTTCTTTCAAAAAAGATCCTAACATTTTTAGATGATTTCAAGCTAGGAAAAGGTATGGGGTATTATAATATTTCCCCTTGAGAACATTCGTCCTCGAATGAAATTGAGAATGAAGGGAAGAACATAAACTAACATACATAATGAACATGAATAACTGAAACATGATCTCATGACTGACATGATGATAACTGAATATATCATACTGGATAACGAGAATGTATGTCTGATGCATAATTATATAACTGAACTGGTATATGAATGTATGGCTGAATATGAAATGGTACTTGACACCAAGTATGTGATGAACACTAAATATGAAATTGAGTAAGGTTAAGGAGGATTGATACCTTGAGCTTGATCTGAGTTGGTGGAGAAGAGGTGAGGATACTTGGTACACAAGTCTACTTCTACTTCCTAAGTAGCTCCCTCGACAGACTGATTTTGCCAAAGAACTTTAACCAGAGAGACTTCTTTGTTCCTCAGTCTACGAGTCTAATAGTCTAGGATTTCGACTTGACAAAGCTGGGATCTTTATCTTGCTTTTCTTTCACCTTAGAAACTAGAGATGATTCTGAAATACTCTGAACCCATATATCACCCTCATGTATATCGACTAAGTTAACTCCTAGTCTGGTAAGCTAATGTACTTCCTAAGATAACTTCTTCTTACTGTCATCCACATGAGAGTCTATTGAGAGCGTCATCCACTACATTGGCCTTGCCCGGATGATAGAGGACACTCATTTTATATTATTTCTATAGCTCTAACCACCTTCTCTGACGAAGATTGAGATATTTCTAAGAAAAAACATACTGTCGGTGAATACATCTACATGAACTCCATAGATATAATGCCTTAAAATCTTTAAGGCAAAACTATGCCTGCTAACTCAAGATCATGAGTAGGTAATTCTTCTCATGGGGTTTAAGCTGTCAGGAAGCGTAGGCTATGACCTTACCATGCTTCATGAGGACACAACCTAAACTCATAATAGATGCATCACAATACACTATGAACCCATCTGGACCATCTGGAGGAGGAAAAACTGGAGCTGAGGTGAGTCGAGTTTCAACTCTTGAAAACTCTTCTCGTAAGGATCTGACCAATGAAACTTGATTTTGTTCTAAGTCAATCTGGACATAGGATAAAACTCAGAATGGTTTTTGCCTTCTGATTTAGGCTGAGAAAAGTTAAAACTACCTGCCTTGATCTCTTATTCTACCTCTCCCTCATCTTAATCTTTTGATCTTCTATATGCAGAGCATGATTCATGAGCCTGGAGAAAGTTATGTCACTATTCAACATGGCAGATCTGCACTCATTAACCATGCTATCATTCACCCTTGAAATGAACTTACTCATCTTGGCCCTGCTATCTGTAACCACATGAGAGGCATATCTGGCTAATTGAGTAAACTTAAGAGAATACTCTTTCATCGACATGTTACCCTGCCTAAGGTTGATGAATTCTAACAACTTAGCTTCTCTAAGTTGTAGGGTAAAAAATCTATCAAGGAAAGCAGAAGCAAACTCCTCTTACTCAGTAGGCCCTGCATCATCTAGCCTTTATGACTTCCACTATTTAAACAAAGTTTGAGCAACATCCTGTAATTGATACGCAGTTGGCTCAGCACTCTCAATACAAGTAACCCCCATTATGTCCGTAACCTTTTGCACCTGATCTAGGAATTCCTGAGGGTCCTCATTTGACTTAAACCCGAGAAAAGATGGAGGATTTATTTGGGTGAAATCTCGAATCTTGGAAGCAGGTGAATTGGCCACTGGATTGGCCGAAAAGAGAGCTGGCATTCATTCTGAGTAGCAACTGAGATAGCAAGAGTAGTTAATACAGCTCAGAACTCTGCATGAGAAACCTATTCGCCCCAAGGTTTTTTGGGCTTAAGGGTTGACTGATTCTCATTTCTTCTTTTAGGAGGCAAGTTCTGTAGAAGATAGATAGAATCAGATTTGACTGAGAAATTGACTTGAGATTATTCTTACTGGCATGACATAATTACTGAAAGAGGGGAAACTGTACCTAAAATATCTTATAGCCTTCTGTACATAAATATGGCGCAACACACCCATGTGCAAGACTCTACTAGATGCTTCTTTCAAACTTACTAGGACTCTATTGAACCTTAGTCTCTGATACCAAGTTTACAATGCCCCAGATCTCACACCCAGAATGCTACACATTGCTTATGACCTCGAAGGACATAAGCTAACCCATGAATGATATTTTTACCTGTATACTATAAGAAATACTTTATAATACGGAATCATGAACTGAAAGGCCATAAGTTTCAAAACTGATACTTAGTATTTGATAAAAATGTAACATCTGGGAGGGGTATGAAATACCCAAAACAACTTAATTAAGCTATCTGAACATACTCTAGTCAGGAAAACCTCTAAAATGTGATTGTCTGAATAAAGAGTTTATGGGATATGTCCCTAACTAACTCTAACTAATAAACTAATTACTGAGACCATAAAATGATGATCATTTCCTCGAAAGATGAGGACTTACTACTAACTCTGATAGCTAAGACTGGAATTTACTGATGCCCTAGAGCTCGTGTCTATGAACCTATGGTATAAGACACCATAGCACAAATGTGTTAGTACTTTGAATGTGCTAGTATGTATATGAGGTAGGCTGAATGCATGGGGTTGATATGTATGAACAATAACAATATCAGACTGACTATCATGAGCATGAGAATACATGTATGAGATATAATAACTGACACATATAACGTGATAACATGATTACTAAATCTGAATACTGATAACATGACATACTGATAATAGATATAACTAATAACATGAGTGGTTGTATCTAGCAGTCCTAAATCTAATGCAACTAGCTAAGTCTCGTACTATATCTAAGTTTACTATATCTAAGTTGACTGTATCTGACAGCCCTGATATCTGAAGAACTATCTGAGTTTTATTACTGAGTCTGATTGACTGTGTTTGACAGTTCGAATTCTATAACATGAAATTGTAGGAAGTAGTTATCTAATTGACATGGCTGAGTTGGTGCCCAACATGTAACCCCAATTTGAAGGGTGTCAATTCTGCTCTACTGATAAGGACAAGCTATGGGTAACCTTATTTGATAATGTCCCCAAAAAGAATAGTGGTTCCTTTATCTAACAGTGCTTATCCACCTCATCAACCCTTATCGAACAGTGTTGATGTCTAAATTTATGCTTGCAACATAGTTCTAGAACACAAGGATGACTTCTAAGAATCATACCCTAATCTGATAGTGTGCATTCCTATCCTTGGGTTCACTCGGTGCTAATTCCTAATCCCATCTGAATAGACTCTGAACATTATTTACTTAATTGAACATGGCTGAGTTACTGAATTTCATTGACTAATGGAATACTATTGATATCTGACAACTGACTGAGTTCATGAGATTATGGAGATTTCCTGAGTCATAAGACTGTCTGAAGTCTAAGGATTTATAGCTTGACTGAGTGTATCATGAAAACTTGATATGGCTATAGGCATACAACTAATATTTTGGGTATGAGTACCCCCAGGACTTGATGTAAGGAAACTCACCAAGCATAACTTACTTGAATATATAACTAACATCATAATCCATAATAAATTTATAGAAGAATTTTATCAAAATATGTGATAGGCATAACTTGTACATATATGGGGATTTCATGGTATCATGCTAGTTAGGAACCTTTTCTTTGTCTAGGAATTTAATCAAACATATTGTAGGCATGGTACATGTAAACATCATAGTACAATAATTAAACATCATGGTTCAATTCTAATTTCATCATTCAAGGGTTTAGTCATAGGTTTGCATCAATCTATATCGATAATAATTTAACCCCCATAGAAATTATCACCCAACATGGAGTAGAATTTAATTTCTCACTATCCACATGAACAAGAGCAGCCCAATCATGAAATTCATAAGAAAATCCATAAACTTGAATTTAGAAAAGGGATTCTTGGGCTTCATGGATGAAAGGAGTCCATGAATGAATACTATGCATACCTTGGTTCATAAATACATGAAGATTGATGGAGAAAATTCTTGATTTTTAATATTCTATGAGAAGCCCTAGGTTGTTCTTGAGAGGTATTTGAGAGAAGAGAGTGAATTTTTGGTGAAAAGTGGCTGAATCACGTGTTAAAAAGATTAAATAGGGGTGGGAAATTGACCCTTTTAACCCCAGATGCGTCTTATAATTTCAGTAAATGGAGCACAAAATGGAGAAGTCATCTTACCTTAATTTTGCAACTTATACTTAAATTTGAACTCCTCAAGAACTTCAACTTCCACTTTCCTTCACACTTTAAACCAAAGAAGAAAAGAGATCTCTTAATAACAAAGAAAAATTGAGCAAGTAGTTGTTCTATATTCTGCCATGTATTTATAATTAGACACCTATATCATGTTTTTCTAATATTCAATGAGATAATTAAGCTAAAACTTGAGTGTTTTGATTAGCTTGCAAAGATGAGGGTTTCTTCAAGAACCCTAGAAGGAATTTTAGGGCTGATGTTGTTATCCTACTTAAGAAAGGGAGAAAGCTGAAATTTAAAAGGGAATAATGTGTTTAAAATGAGAAAAATGGGTAGCTATATTGATCTTATATTGAGCCCTTATTATTGACCTTCTTTCCAGCCACAAATTAGTCAAGTAGGTGATGCACCTACTTAAGGGTTCAACCATCTCACAATTTTAAAGTAGGTGATGAACCTACTTGCTTAAATTCTTATTTTGTGCTCAATTAACTTGGGCCTTTGATAGATTTGAATGTTGGGCCATTTCTCCATTTTCTTCCTCTTTTCTTCAATTTGGCCCAAATGAGTACATTAGTTTAGGCCCAAATCTGGGTCATAGCTATGGGTCCATTAATTTTGTCCAAAAGTCTTTAGTAGGTGACTTACCCACTAGTTAATTAAGTCAAGAAAGCACCTCAATATTTCATTCCGTTTCCAGCTCCTAATTCTATAATCTAACCTTCAACTTGTACACACTTGGTCACTTTAAACTTTAGATCCAAATACCAGCTTACAATCCTAAGTTTAAATAGTTGTATCAATGTTAACTTGATCGTGCCACATAAAAATGTACGGGAAGCATCTATAATTTCATCTACACCATTAATACTTGCATAACAAATCTCATCCGTTACCTATACCATAAGGCTATACCAAGTTAGCTATAAATAGGGAAAGTACATGAAATGTACGGGGTATCACATCCTCCCCTCCTTAGAAACATTCATCCTCGAATGTTAGCATAACTATCCAACCAAAAAAAGTTCAAGCCTAAGTTAAATATCCCTATTATCATATAGTACTTATATATTACACTTACTTGTTATTGCTCCAATTCAGCATCTTGGACTTTTTCTTCGTATTTAAACAAATGGGGGTACTTAGATTTCATCGCTTCTTCAGCTTCCCATGTTATCTCTTCTACTTGTTGGTTTCTCTAAAGCAATTTTACCAAAGTTATTTATTTATTCCTTAACTTTTTAACTTGTCAATCTAGGATAATAATAGGTATTTCTTCATCGGTGAGATCTGCCGTAACTTGTACATCTTCAATAGGAGTAATTTGAGATAGATCACCCATGCACTTTCAAAGCATTGAGACATGAACTATTGGATAAACAATTGAGAGCTCTTGGGGTAGCTCTAATTCATAAGCAACTTGGTCAAACCTCTGAGTAATCTAATATGGGCCTATATAACGTGGACTTAGTTTTCCTTTCTTACCAAATCTCATAACCTTCTTCATTGTTGAAACCTTTAAGAATACCCAATCACTTATACCAAACTCTAGCCCCCTTCTTCTAACATCTGCACATGACTTTTGTCAACTTTGGGCTGTCTCCAGCCGTTGTTGGATCACTTTAACCTTATTCATATCCTGATGAACAAGATCTAGCCCGAATAAGGTAGTTTCACCCACTTCAAACCATCCAATTTATGTTCTACACTTTCTTCCATACAAAGCCTCATATGGCGCCATTTACATACTTGAGTGATAGCTATTGTTGTAGGCAAACTCAATTAGAGGTAAATGATCATCCTAACTACATTTAAAGTCCAATACACAAGCTCGTAGCACATCTTCAAGTTTTTTAATGGTACGTTCTGCTTGTCCATCTATTTGAGGATGAAAAGCTTTACTTAGATTCACTTATGTTCCCAAATTTCTCTTAAAATACTTCCAAAAATTTTTAGTAAATTGATCTCCTCGATCTGAATAATAGAGATTGGTACTACGTGTAGTCGAACTATCTATTTGATATACAATTTGGCATACTCTTCAACTGTATAAGTCGTCCTAACCGGTAGAAAGTGTGCTGATTTGGTAAGCCTATCAAATATCACCCATATGGAATCAAACTTTCGAGATGTACGAGGCAAACTATTGACAAAATCCATATTGATCATGTCCCACTTCTAGATTGGAAGATCTATACATTGAATATAACCCCCAGGCTTTTGATGCTCCACTTTAAATCTTTGACAATTTGGACATTTGGCTACAAATTTTGCAATGTTCTTCTTCATGTTACCCCACTAATACATTTCTTTCAAATCATGATACATTTATGTTGGCCCCGGATGGATGGAATACCTTGAATGATGTGTCTCTGTCATAATCCTCTTTTTTAGCCCATCTACATTAGGCACACATAATTTGTTTTGGAATCAAAGTACTCCCTCTTGCATTAGCTCAAATGACGTTGCCATACCATATTGTACATTCTCCTTAAGTTGTAATAGTATGGGATCTGCATTTTGCTTCTCTTTCACTTCAGCTACTAATGAAGATTCTGGCGCATTATGCATAATAAGCCCTTCATCTGGAGTTTCAAGAAGGCGAACTCCCAAATTGGCTAGTTGGTACAAAACTTTAGTCATCTCTTGTCTTTTTATAGATGGTTCCATGGTTTTCCGACTTAACGCATATGCCACCACATTTCTTTCCCCAGATGATACAAGATATCAACGTCACAGTCTTTTAATAATTCAAGCTATCTTTTCTGCCTGAAATTTAGATCCTTCTAATTAAAGATATATTGCAAACTCTTGTGGTCGGTATATATGTCAACATGAATACCATACAAGTAGCGACGCCATATCTTTAAGGAAAAGATAACCGCTGCTAGTTCTAGATCATGTGTTGGATAATTCTTCTCATGTGGCTGCAATTGTCTTGAAACATATGTTATGACTTTACCATGCTTCACCAATACACATCCGATGCCAATTCTTGAAGCATCACAATACACTACTTACCTCTCTGTGCCTTCTGGAAGCACCAATACGAGTGTAGAAGTCAACTTATTCTTCAGGTCTTGGAAACTCCTTTCACATGCATCATTCCATTAAAACTTGGAAGCTTTGTGTGTTAGCTTTGTTAAAGGTGCAGAAATTGAAGAAATCCCTTCAACGAACCTTCTATAATAACCTGCCAACCCTAGGAAACTATGAACCTTCCTAGGCATTATTGGTATTGGCCAGTTCTTCACAGCTTCTATCTTTTTAGTATCAACCATTATCCCTTCATCAGCTACAATATGACCCCAAAATGCCATAGATTTTAACCAAAACTCACATTTATAGAACTTCACATATAGCTTACAATTATGGAGAATCTGTAACACCTATCATAAGTGACTATCATAGTCCTCATTTGATCTTGAATAAACTAAAATATCATCTATAAAAACTATCACGAACACATCTAAGAATGGCTTGAACACCCTATTCATCAAATCCATAAAAGTTGTGGGTGCATTAGTTAGTACAAAGGACATGACTAGAAACTCATAATGACTATACCGTGTTCAAAAAGCTGTCTTGGGTATATCACTCTCTTTGACCTTCACTTGGTGATAACCTGACCTCAAATCAATCTTTGAAAAGCATTTGGTGCCTTGAAACTGTTCGAATAAGTCATCAATTCTCGTAAGGGGATATTTGTTCTTAATAGTCACCTTATTAAGTTATCGGTAGTCAATACACATTCTCAATGAGCCATCTTTATTATGCACAAATAACACTGGTGTGCCCCAAGGTAAATCTCTTAGTATCTACCCTGGTGTGTCCCTGTGGGGTGCACCAGTTTTATTCGTGCGTAAGAAAGATGGTTTTCTTAGAATATGTATTGACTACCGTCAACTAAATAAAGTCACAGTCAAGAACAAGTATCCACATTCCAAAATTGATGACTTGTTTGACTAACTTCAGGGTGCCAGTTACTTTTCTAAGATAGACCTTAGATTAGGCTATCATCAAATCAGAGTCAGAGAATGTGACATTTCGAAGACAACTTTCAAAACTCTGTATGGCCACTTCAAATTATTAGTCATGTCCTTTGGTCTTACCAATGCCCCAAAAACTTTTATAAACTTGATGAACTATGTGTTTAAGCTATACTTAGACATGTTCATCATAGTCTTCATAGACGATATTCTTTTTTACTCCTGTAGTGAGCATGATCATGCAGACCATCTTAGAATAGTATTACAGACCCTCATAAACTATCAGCTATTCTCCAAATTCAGTAAGTATGAATTTTTGGCTAAGGTCAGTATCTTTCCTTAGCTATATCATTTTCGCTGAGGGCACTAGAGTTGATCCTCGAATGATTGAAGCAGTGAGAAACTGGCCCAGACCCATCTATCCATCAGATATCAAGAGTTTCTTGGGCTTACCTGGATATTACCAATAGTTTGTTGAGGTATTCTAATCTATTGCATCCCTTATGTCCAGATTGACTCAGAAGAAAGTCAAGTTTCAGTGTTCAGATTCTTATGAGAACAGTTTTCAGGAGTTGAAGACTTGACTCACCTTAGCCCTAGTTCTTACCTTGCTAGATGGTTCAGATGGCTTTGTTGTGTATTTTGAAGCATCCAGAGTAGGTTTGGGTTGTGTCCTCATACAGAGAGGTAAGGTTAAAGCCTACGCCTCTAGAAATCTTAAGCACCATAAAAAGAACTATCCAACTCATGATCTTGAGTTAGAAACAGTAGTTTTTGCCTTAAATATTTTAAGGTACTACTTATATGGTGTGCACGTTGATGTGTGCACTGACCATAAAAGCCTGCGGTATATATTCTCTTAGAAAGATCTAAAACTCCATTAGAGAAGGTGTTTGGAGTTGTTGAAAGACTATGACATGAGCATTCTATATTATCCGGGGAAAGCCAATGTAGTGGTTGATACCCTTAGTAGGATGTCTATGAGCAGTATTGCTCACATGGATGATGGTAGGAAGAATTTAGCTCAAGAAGTTCATTATCTTGCCCAACTAGGTGTCTACTTAGTCGATTCAGTAGAAGGTAATGTATGGGTGCAGAGTAGTTCAGAATCATATCTGGTTTTCGAGGTAAAGGAAAAGAAGGATAAATATCCCAGCCTAGTAAAGTTGAAAGAATCAATCAAAGATCAGAAGATAAAAGTTTTCTCCTAAGGGGGAGATAGTGTTCTGCGTTGTTAGGGTCAGCTTTGTATTCCTGGTGTACATGACCTAAGACACTGAATTCTTGGAGAAGCGCATGGTGTGCGTTACTCTATTCATTTAAGGCCACTAAGATGTATCATGATTTGTGGGAGATTTATTGATGGAGTGGGATAAATAGACACATTGCAGAGTTAGTGGCTAAGTTCTCAATATGTCAACAAGCTAAAATTGAGCATCAGAAGCCCAGTAGGTCTATGTAGGAGATCAGTATTCCTACTTGGAATTTAGAAGAGGTGAACATGGATTTTGTGATGGGTTTGCCTCGTACTCGTTGTCAGCACAATTCAGTTTGGATCATTGTAGATAGGATGACCAAATCAACTTATTTTCTACCAGTCCATACCTCTTGCTCAGCAGAGGACTATGCTAAACTCTATGTCAGAGAGTTGGTAAGATTGCACAGAGTTTAGTTTTCTATAATCTCAGATAGAGGTATGCAGTTCACCTCTCATTTCTGGAAAGCCTTCTAAAAAGGTCTTGGTACCAAAGTCCACCTTAGTTAAGATTTTCAACCTCAGATAGATGGTCAATTAGAAAGGACCATTCAGACTTTAGAGGATATGCTGTGAGCGTGTGCGATAGACTTTAAAGGTAGTTGGAATGACCACTAGCCTTTGATTTAGTTCACATATAACAATAACTATCATTCCAGCATTCAGATGTCTCTATTTGAGGTGTTCTATGGGAGGAAATATAGATCTTCTATTGATTGATTTGAAGTGGGTGAGGCCACATTGGTAGGGCCTGACTTGGTATTTGATACCTTTGTAAAAGTTCAGTTGATTAAGAAAAGGCTTAAGACAGCTCAGAGACAAAAAAAATCATACACGGATGTGCAGAGAAAGGATCTCAAGTTCAAGATCACTGATTATGTGTATTTGCAGATCTCTCCTATGAAAGGACTGAAAAGGTTTGGCCAGAAGGGAAAGCTCAGTCCCCAATATGTCGGTCCTTACTGAATTCTCAGCCATTTTAAAAAAGTAGTTTATGAGTTTGAGTTGCCTTCAGACGTAGCTTCTGTCCATCCAGTGTTCCATGTCTCCTTTCTAAAGAAATGCATAGGTGACCCAGCAGTTGTAGTCCCTGTAGGGAGTATCAACGTTCAGAACAGCCTCTCTTATGAGGAGATTCCAGTCAAAATCCTTGATTTCCAGATTCGCAGACTGAGGAACAAACGGGTCCCTCCAGTCAAAGTTCTTTAGTGAAACCAGCTCGTTGAGGGAGCTACTTGGGAAACAAAAGAAGATATGCAAACCAAATATCCTCACCTCTTCTCGGCAAATTCAAAGTACTGACGCATACCTTTTTTTGTGCTATGATGTCTTATATCATAGGTTCAGACACACGGGCTCCCGATCATACTTAGCAGCTCTATCCATCAGCAGCATACTAGTGATGAGTCTTTATTTATCGAGGACAGATATATTATTCTAGTTGGAGTTAGTTAGGGACTTGTCCCATCAAATCCTTGTTCAGATAGTAGAGGCTTTGCAAACTAGAGTATTTCAGACAGATGTATCAGTATTCAGTTTTTAGTACTCAGTATTTATTTACTTTTTTGAACCTTATGGCAACTTTTTACCTAATTATCGCATAATATAAAATTATTATTCAGTTATTACAGCAGGTATCAGTCATGGGTTAGCTTGTGGTCCTTTAGAATTATGAGCACTGTGTAGCATCCGGGGTACAGACTCGGGGTGTTACAACTTTATGAATCCTTCTTAAGTTGAGAGGGCTATAAATTACTCTAGTTAGATGGGAGTGAATTTGTAAATCATACTTAGGGTAAGTCTAACCTTAGTTTCTTAAACCAATAGAAGTTGTCTTTGTTGCTATGTTGGTTTAAATGTAGTGCATGGGATGGACTATTACCATAGGACTAATTGTTGTTTGCTATACAACTAAGAGTGGATTTATATACCTTATCCATTTATGGGGTAGAATTTGACTTAGAATGTATTTTAGGGATTTGGAAGTAGGCTCTTTGTCCCACCTTAAGTCAAGATTTATAATTAGTTCTCTTGAAACCCTTAAGCAATGTTAAATTCCTAGAGAATACCCTTTTGAGGAAATAATGAGGAACCTTGATACTTGTTGGTTATGATGAATGTCGTTGGAAGTAAAGCCTAAACGATTTGGCCCTATGTATGATTCATATGTTAAGCTTATGAGGAGTTAATAATTATGTTATTGTTTTGTCTATTGATTGGTCTACTGAATATACTATCGAATGAGCTCTTGATTATGATATTGTCTAAGCCATAAACTATATTGTTGACTATGCTATGAATGTGTTGTACACTATTCCATGGATTAGCTATTTCTCAAATTATTGATAAACTACCCTGTATGGTAATAATAAGCTCATGAATATACTATAGATAAGTCGCTGCTCACGATATTTCTTATTATTATGATCATTCTAAATATTTACGCTAGTAATCATGTTAGAAAGCATCCTTATAGATGATATTAGCTATTGTATTGTTATTTGTGCTAGAAGATATTATTATTGTACTACTGGAAATTGGGTCTATGGTGACACAGGAAAAATTGTTGCTATAGAATAGTAAACTGTTGCTATAGATCAATTGTGACAGTTATGAAATCGTTTCACCAGGTCGCATGGCAATAGCTCTACTGCGATGGTTCTTTTAACGGTTCAACAAACCATTGCTATACATAGGCTATAGCAATTATTATTACACTGATGCAACACTTATTTGACATCAATTGCAATGAAAAAACTGTTGCTTTTGGGATTTCTGTAACGCTTGTTTTATCTACTACAATAGTTAACTTGGTTCAATTACAATAGTTTGTGATTAAATGCTACGCTATTTTGTAATACATATAAATTCTATAGCAATGGTTTAAATGACCTAACACAACAATTTATAAGTTGTTATAGGTTTTTATGCAATAGTTTTGTGACTCATGCTACAATTTTTTCCAGACACGTACAACTCTATAATGATGGTTTAATTCAGTTAACACAACATTTACAAGTTGTTGCAAGAGTCTTATTATTTTATTTGAATATTTTATAACAATAGTTCAAATTTTCTAAGACAACATTTATTTTGCTACAAAAATATATTACCCTACAATTACCAGAACTAATAAATACTAATAAATTCAAATAAATGATAAAGCTATAATAATTTAGAATCACAAAACAAACAACAATGTTAATCTTTAAAATTGTATGACCAAAATAATAAGCTAGCCATAGTGATCATATCCTTAAAACTAGAAAATAATAAAATACAACATGATAAGTTTCATTTGTGCTGTTGTCGGTATCAAAAAGGTCCTAGAACAAGTCACAAAAAAAAAATCTAAAATCTTCTTAATAAGTTTCATTGTATTGTTGTCGATATAAAAAAGAAGCTAGAACAAGTCACAAAAAACTTCTAAAATCTTCTTAATTAGCTAAGATCTTAAATGCTCTCCTCATATGCATCTTCATTTTCTCTACCTACAAAAAAATTATGTCAATGATCTTTGACAACATAATTTCAGTAATTCTTTATATATCAAATTCATAGCTAATAACATTGATACAAAAATGCAGTTTTTGACGTAACTCACTACTAATTCGAACAAAACATAGTTGTTGGTGTAACTCAATACTAGTCTGAACAAATCTCACTTTAACTAGTTACTGTGAGGTGTTTGCAACTACCTGAACAATTGTGTTGGATCTCAAAATCTCTCTATTTATTGTATGCTTGTACTTCTTTCACCAAGCATGGACATCATAGAAATAAAGTTCCAAAAATACTTGATTTATTTTGTTAGGATATCATATAATAAAATGATGTTGTACATACATGGGAAACATACCATGTTAACACCAAAGTATTATTGAACCTAAACTTATACGGATAGTTCTGCTATTATTACAATTCATCATTCACCACTACATCCAGTTTTTTCGAATCTTTTGCTTCTAATATCAAAACTCACTATCTCTTTTGATCCACTTTAACACAAACCAAAGTTTGAACCATGATTTTGATTTCACTGAAATCAAAGCAAATACCATATTGGACCTTTTACAAGCTCAATTTCCCCAAAGAGAAAAGTCTTCAATTAAAGAAAACGACTTTAACTATTGCAAATAGCTCCTATCAACATAATGGAGTAAAACTAGAGTACTTTTTTCAGAATATGAAAGATACATTGGAGAAGAAGCACCACAAAGAAGTAAGGCAAAGACCTTGGAGAATATTTGCAGCAGAGATTCATGACTAAGCTAAAGTGCTCACAAAACCAAACCAATAAATATCTAATTGGATTGGTTATGAGGAGAGTGAATGATTCAACTAATTGATATATACAAATATAAATGCCTACCCAATCGAATAGATAAGTAGACCTTAATCAAATTACCTTTAACTACTTACAAATGCAGATTAAGATGCATTTTGATGGGTCCTTTAATTCTAACACTTAAGATAGAACATATTGTATAATCGCAATCAATTTTAGGACTAAGAATTCTATGTTCCCTATGTTTTATATAATTTACTATAAGGAAGATTCTTACTTTATGTCATTAATTAGTTTATGCACACTTTAATTAATTTCACAAAAGATCTACCGTCCTACTTTTCACCAACAGAAATACTACGTAACTTTGTCATTGAATTCCAATATTGATATTTTTTAAATGAATAATAACTAACACATCAATATGTAATTGAAAACCCCAAAGAGCTAGAAGGTCCTAACAAGCTATTTCCTTTTTGTTTAAGTCCAAGGAAAAAACTTGAGTAGTATCAATATTTTAAGCAACCCAAGCTAAAGACCTAAGGTTCCATCTCAAGATATTATCAGTCAACTCATAATTATCTTCTTTACAAATATTTTCAGGAATATCAACAACATAAGAATCAATAGCCACTATCTTATTAATTGTAAATTTCTTTACTTTGTCTACTTTTTCTTTCTCTTCTTTATCCTTATGCAATGTGGTAGTAGATTTAAAGTTCAAGAAACTATGGTCATCATCAATAGCACTAAATAAACACACATGTATATCATCATCAAGAACTAAATATGTATATCACAGGAGTTAAAAACTACACTAAATATATAGGGCCCAATCTATAGCCTTAGTCCCCTATAATTTTCTTTTAAAATGCAGCATTATTGCAACTAATATATGTGTTATGCAAATTACCAACAAATAATAGCCATAGGAACTAGGTGTTTTGAAGATAGTAGCAGCTCTATACAAAAGTTCAAAAAAAATATTCAAGAATATAGCCATCCAAATAAGAAAATACAAGAATTAGAATGAAGCCGAAGAAATGGTAAATGGCAGAAACAAATATTGAGTATTAAAGAAAAAGTAGCAGCAGCAGTAGCAAAAGTAGCAGCAGTAGAGAAGAATATTGTTGTAGTAGAACAAACAAAATAAGAATAGGAAAAAAGAAGAAAGAGGCGACAAAGTAGTAGATGTACTAACCTTTATTTCCTCCTAATGAACAAGAACGAATATAAAATGCTTGCCTGTCAGGGTCAAGTTGCAGATCAGGGTTAAGGCATTGAAGTCTTGCAATGATGTTAATTGTAATTTGTTGTTGTGTTGTACCCTTTTTTTCCTCGAATTTGTCTAGCATTCTTTGTTTCATCCTCTCTTTTATTTCCTCTATTTTTTGTTCTAGCAAATCATCCACAGAGGATGTAGGATTTTTTGCTTTCTCTGTCAATAATGTCTTGGTAACTCCATTTCTAAATAATCTTAGATGACCTAGATGCTCAGGTTCCATGGCTGATACAAAGGTCTCGACTAACTCGGTACCATGTTCACTTTCTTGAGATTGTATTTTCTCTATTTCAGCCTACAAATAAAATCAAGGAGAAAGGATTTAATTTTATATATTTAAGTTAGTAATAAAACCAGATAAATTATCTCGATAAACATTAAGTTAGGAAATGTCATACAATTTTGTAAATTATATCACCATATGACTCCTTGTAGATTCGATTAGGTTTCCTTGATCGTGTATCCACAAAGAAGTGCTTGCTTGACACAAGTCCAATAATTGTTTTTTCTTTTCCTAGTTATATGAAAGTTGACATAATTAATAATCTTCCCGATTAAGGCAATGAGTACATATTTAATTAAAAAATAGAGAAAACATCAAACCTCGCATCTTAACGCAAAACTTTTCCTACCAATGGTGTGGGGAAATCTCAAATTTTTACGATTCTCAGTATTAGTATGGGATGTTTTCTACAAAATGTTACACTACTTTCAGAATGTTAAGATACTAATTAGAATACAAGTATGTAGAAAAGGTTTACTCGTCATTGGTGCTACTATATCAGTATGCTAAGCTACAAAAATGAAGATCTATTCATCCAATAAGAAAATGATTTTTCAATGTTAAAATGTTGTGTGTCAATGAATTTTTGGATCTGGCAAAAAATATAATTTTTTTGAAAATCAGTAAAGTGTAGTGACAAATATATCATACTTTAGCTTTTTCGGAGTTCCAATAATCAAAGATAACCTTAAATTCAACTTTTAAAACATAATCAGTACTTTTTCGCATTCAAACTTCATCATTGGGATAGAGATTATAATGTCGTCTATTCAACCAACATTTATATGTTCTCCAAGCATCTTGAATTGTTCTTAAGTCCCATTTCTGTCCGACATTAGGAATGTCATATTTTTTCTAAAAGTTGGTTCAATTTTGTTAGTATAAAAATATAAAACATCTTCAACTATAATTAACTATGAAACTTCAAACCTTGATATAATTCCACATGTCCTTTTTTGTGTTCACTTTCTTCTAAGTTTTAATAGTGAGAGGGCAAAAGGTCGAATTCCTTGCCAGTGTGCTAAGAAAGCTGCTCAACTCTTGTACAACTCCTACAGTAGGAAGAATTGGTTCGTTGTGCTTATTTAACACCATCAATCTATGTTCTGTCCTCCCATGTACTCTTTGCATTTGTGTTCTTCCTCTTTTTTCTTTTTCTATGGACCTACAATAATTATGAAATATAGACAATTAGCAAGTCATCAACATTAGTTTGATGATTGAATGAATATATATATATATATATATATATATATATATATATATATATTATTGCCTTGTTTTGTGGATTATTCACTTATGTCATGAGTGGTAGTATCCAGTAGCACTTCCTGCCCAACTTAAAGTACTGCTTGAGCTACAGAAGATGTAGAATGCATTGTTTTTTGCTGCCCATCTTTTGAAATTGCTTTTTCTGCTGAAGAGGTAGAATGCAGTAACACTTGTTGTTCATTTTTTATAACTGTCACTTTTGCAGAATAGGCAAAACACAGTGACTCCCACTGTCCATTTTGTGGATTTGGTAATGTTGTAGAAGAGGTATAAGTACTGCCATTTTCTGCACGTTTTTTTCTCCTACTTGTGCTATAGTAGAGGTAGAACAAAGAAGCAATTGCTGCAGTTGTTTTTCTACTTCTTGCGCTGCAGCAGAGGAAGAACTTAGTGACACTTGCTTCACTTTTTCTTGTAGTACTTGTACAACACGAGGGGTAGAATACAATGGCACTTGTTGCACTTATTTGTGCATTTGAGAACCTTCTGATGGACATTGTTGCTTTTTGTAGTTTGAATCTGTAGTCTGAAAAGATTTTTTGGTTCTTTGAAATGAATTCTTTAATGTTGTAACTGATCCAACTGAAATATATCTTGTGCTTGTAAGTTTTTTATTTTTTGTTGGACACCTCTCTTGATTCATGACTATTAAAATAATCAAATTCAACAAAACAAATGTTAGTCCAATCAAAACAAAAGTTAGTCATTAAAATCAAGAATGTTATAGTTCTGGTTTATGTAGATGATATTTTGATAACTGGTGATCAATTGAGCATGATTGAAGAAACAAAAAGTGATCTTCACGGAGCTTTTAAAATGAAGAACCTACGTGAAATAAAGTATTTCTTAGCTATCGAATTTTTAAGATAAAAAAAGGATATAATGATGCATCAAAGGTAGTTTGCAGTAGAACTAATATTGTTAATGAACCTAGTGCAACCAAGCAAACAAATACACCAATGGATACAGTCACTAAGATAACTAACAACAATAGAATATGATCAGTTGGTCATATAAGGGATAAGCACCAATAATGAAGAAGAGTTAACCGATAGATAATATTTTATATCATGAGAGGACAAAACACATTTAGATAAATTGACATTTTATAAGGAAAAAATTTCAACAAGGGTAAGATCAAGACTATGTGTGTTCCTACAGTTGATCATACTATAGATGTACTAACAACAACTTGAGTAGGGTGCAACATGAGTATTTTATCTTCAAACATAGTGTGATCAACATCTACACTAGATAGGTAAACTAGTTAGTTATATAATAAAGGCTTTGCAAAGTTAGTTATAAGATAAATATGTAGTTAGTTCTAACCAACTTTGACCCATATTAACTAATCTCTAATCGATTGACCGTTGTAATCAACAAATAGTCAGGAGATACGATGGGCTTCCATACCAGCCTACCAACACAGATCAAGCAGTT
This sequence comes from Capsicum baccatum var. pendulum, assembly GCA_030864225.1. Taxonomy (NCBI): domain Eukaryota; kingdom Viridiplantae; phylum Streptophyta; class Magnoliopsida; order Solanales; family Solanaceae; genus Capsicum; species Capsicum baccatum. The sequence continues at coordinate 170,607,478 of CM061560.1, forward strand.
CAAGAGCATATAATTGGTCAAGGTGAGCATTGGTTTCAATATGATATATAGAAGTACAGTAAAAAAAATTAGGCAAATTCACTGCATTTTTAATATTTCTTTGAGTTGTGTTGTACTGTTACCAATTTTCCTAATTTACAATTCTTTTTGACTTTGAATGTTGTATCTCTTAAGCCGAGGTTCTATTAGAAATACCATCTCAACCCCACACAGGTAGTGCTAAAGTTTGCATATGTCTAAACCTCCCCGAACCACACTTATGGGTTACACTAGGTATATTATTATTGTTGTTGTCTTTCAATATTGTAGTTAAGCAAAATTGGTTAAACCAAACTTCTAGCTAAAATACGATGGCCATTTTTGAAAAGATTTGACAATTTTTGCAAGTCGTTTTACTTCAAAAGTGAAAAACAGAATACATTTTTATGCAATTTATACGCATCAACTTTTGAAACGAAAAATTGACATGGAACCTGTACTGAAATTTTCCCCTTCAAACATATTGGTCTTTTGTTTCCTTTGTGATGTGATAATTTTCCACAAAGGATTTTGTGGTGATTGTTGTCTTTCTTTTTTTCATATGCTCCATCTTTTTCCTTCTTTGCAAAATTTTAAACTTCAAAATTTTTGACTGGTCTACACTGCCCACTTTGTGGGATTATACTGGATATGTTGTTGTTGTTGTTGTTGTTGTTGTCTACACTGCCATTTTAAGAACTCACATACTGAAAGTTCTTCCGATTGCAAACTTGAATAGGATTCCTCAACATCATTAATATTCCATTCATATTTATCAATTTTATTATCAATACACAAGGATAAGGTTTGGTTAACGCTAGGGCCTACTTGAGAAGAGCATCAAACAAGAAACTCAGAGGAGGCTTATAAGGGAATACCTAATGAGAAGGAACTAAAACACAACTTACTTGTCTTTAATTTAACTTCCACCGAAAAGAGCTTTTTTTTTATGTATTATTCCTTCACTTTTGTTTCAATGTTTTATAAGAATGGGCACGTTTACCCCAAAATCAAGGTAGCTAAGTTTTTACATTTTATAGATGTGACGTAATGTAAAGCACAAACATCCTTAAGCTAGAGGTGCCCCAAGCCTTTGCAGAAGAAAGAAAATGGTCGACGTTTCAAGTTATCAAGAAAGATATAAGCTACATCAATGATCCAACCACACCTCAAGATAAAATCTGGCCTATTGGCTGATTGAAAAATAAAAGTGCCACTAAAGTTGTGAACTTTCACATTTATCTTTGGGAATGGGAGGGACTTTAAGAAAGCTTGTGCGTGTTAGTAGACAATAGTGTATCATTTGATAGGTAAATTTACAATTTTGTAATACAATAACCCTAAACATATTGCTTCAATTTTTACTAATGCAGTGAATTCGCCTCTCTATTTACAGTTATAGTAAAGTTGAACAACAAATCATAGATAATCTTGTATATCATGAGAGGACAAAACACTGTACTCTAGAGAATTCTACCTACACCTAAGTGTAAAGGGGAAACACTTGAAAGCTCAACAAAATAATTCATTACACAACTAGACCAGTACCTCAGCTAATGCATGTTTTTCCTAAGTGATCTTAAAGAATAAAAGGTCAGTTGAATTGACTCCTGCAAGTTTGGGTGAATATTCGACCTCAAGTTCAAATAGAAAATCCAAATGGGTTCTGATCTCTTGAACAACATGGGATCCCACTCATAGAGAGGGGGAAAACACAAATTAAGTAGAGCTAACTAATTTTGGTATTCAACAAAACTACTATTTCATATCTCATTTTGAGCTAGAATTCCAATATTACACATGACAACTAATAAGAAAAGTATTACACATGACTAAATCCGGATTCACTTTAACCTATACTAGAGTAAAGCGCTCCATATCAAGGACTCGAAATAAAAACTCCAAAATAAAAATAATCAAAAACTTACTTCACCATAACCTTCGTTAGTTAAAAAGGATTTCACCCCTCATTTTGCAACATTAATAAACAAACCCAAGTGTAAAACTATACAATACAACTCCTAAGAGAAAAATTTAATAACAACATGTGCATTCCCAGAAAATTCAAGAAATCCAATAATCATGCAGAAAATAAAAAATTAATGTCAAGAAAAATTAATAAAAATCTAACTCGCAAAAATAAATTTAGTCAGACACTCATGCAATAGAAATTCAACATCAATTTTAAGAGAATTCAAATAGACTAACCTTAAAATTATCTCTTTAGCTAAAATTTCATGGATTGAAACAAACCTTGAATATTGTGACTTCACAAATCAGCAAAACTCTAGAACTATGAGAGAAATTGTAAAATATGCTCCATCCATGCTCTATTTCACATAAAAATCATAGATTTGGGTGAGAGATTTGCCCAACTAGTGAGATTTTGAAGGTTCTAATGAGAAAAATGGTAGGTTCTAGAGATATTTGGGTGTCTCCATTATCAATGGTTTGTTTTAGCAAGAGAAAATTTTAGAGGATTCTAAAATATTTTTGCTGGTTAGGAAAATTTTGGGTCCTAAAATTTTTATTTTTGCAGGCTATGTATGAAAAAAATACATGGGGTAAATTCGAGGGATTTAACAAGCGTTGTACAATTAATAAGTAGGTGTTTCCATAGATTTTTTTGTGGCAACGATTTTTAAACTGTTGTTATATGTGAACCTATTTCAATGTTTATACATCAGTAACAATGATTATATCACTAAACCATGGAATTAGAGTCAAACTTTTTGGCAGAGGTTGTAATCGTTGATATAGACATTCTATAGCAACAATTTCTAAACCGTTGTTAAAAAAATTGTTGCCATATGCCCAATTTCTGGTCGTGTTGATTATATGGGAGTTTATACTATTAGTTATGCTCTAAATATTGATGTTTTACTACATTGGCACTTATGGCATTGATTGTATACCTGATTAAATCTTAAAGGATGAATATGATGACATATTGATACCCGGTAGTGTCATAGGATATTATGATTATTGTGATACCTGACAAGGCTGGAGGATGGTCATATTGGTGTGCCTAAGAAACACCCTGGATTCTGGTCCTTAGAAATTTCTTGCATTTTCAGCCTTCTAAACATCATATAACTTTGTGTAATTTTTGTATGATAAGGTGCGGTTTAGGGTCCTCATCTTGTATGTTCATCAGTATGGTTTGGTTGGTTTCTGTCCAAGGTACAAATGGAACATACTAGTCAAATGTTAGGTTACTAGTGGTATGATGTCAATCGTATGATACCCTTTATTTATCATAGGTGATTTTATTTTGCCTAAGGTATGGTTTAAGTATGCTTATCGTATGGTTGGATAAGATTCATCCTTGGTGGTCGTATGTGTTATAGCGTTGGGGTCCAAGGTGAGGCCTAGGGTACAAGTGGTGGGTACCACTAGTATGGTATGGTACGGTTTGGGAGTGGTCGTACCTTCGTGTGGGAATCTTATACAGTTTAACTTAGGTGTCTTCTGGACATTTCCCTTCCTAACCTTTTATGACCTAAAAACTTAATATACTATTGGGCCTTATAATACCCTGGAAAATTTTTTCATTGAACTTTTGTGCGTAAATGTGTCGAGATCCTATCTTCAAAAATGATTTATAATTTTTATGTATTTCATTTATTGGATTTCGACCCACCATTTCATAGAGCATTGAATAAGCTTTCCAACGATATGTGGATCACCCAAAATGGACACTCGAGCGATGAGTTACGCCCATTCCGATCAAACTTTGACCATTCCGATCGAACTATGAACAGTAAAATGTGCAGGAAAAAAATACTGCAGCCAGGCAATTTTTTGGTCAACTTAAAACGAGCATAACTCCTTGTACATAATGAATTGTATGATCTTCTATATATCAACGGAAAGCCCTAAGAGTCTTATTTCTAATGAAATTGGTTTCATCCAATTTAGACATCGGAGTAAAAAGTTATGGCCAGTTTACTTCAGCCTACCAGATAGATCACTGAAGGGCAGATTTGGTATTAATTGATTTTTAAAGGTATTTTGGTCATTTCCCATTATGATAACCCTCTATGTATACCCCCTTTAAGCTGAGAATTGTCATTTATTTTCTCTCATTTCTCTTATATCTCTCTCTAAAAATATATGCATATATATATAGAGAGAGAGAGAGAGACAGAGAGAGAGAGAGAGAGAGAAGAAGAGGAGTTAGGGTTAGGGTTCCAATTGGGGGAAAATTGATTCAAGGCTTTGCTTCGCGAATTGCTTCCGTCAATCTCTTCGGCTACGAAATCTAAGGTATGCAAGTGTTTATCTATGGGATCCTTTCGTCCATAGAGCCCACAAATCCTTTTTCAAAGGCTCAAGATACATGTGTACATATATATATATGATTATACTTTCTAAATTTTCATTGTGTATGTGTGTAGTATTCACATGATGGTTGAGATATATGTGTGGGATAATTATGTGTGTTGGTTGAAGTATATGTGTGTAGTATTTGTGTGATGGTTGGTGATTATGTTGTTGAAGTTGATGATATCCAAGAAGGGATCTTTGTATGTTTGTGAAAACTATGGTGGTATGTGATGTATAAATATATGAAATGGGTGATTGAATACTTGTAATCTTGATGAATCCACCTATGCCTAAGAAGTGCATGTAAGGTGTTTGTGAAAATACCTAAGAGACTAGAGATTTTATTTTTATAACATAATAGGTCTAAAATTAATTGATTATGAATATATGATGATTTAAATTGTTAAGCCTTGATTTATACTATTATTCCATTATTTCCTTATTATGACTTGATAATTGTTATTGGGAATTATATATCCCTACTATTGATTGATATGTCAAATATTTTTTAAATGTGAGTTGGATTATGAATTGAGAAATGTGGATGTTGAAGTTGAAGGATGATGGTGTTGTGGTTCATAAAATTGAGCATTAAACCTATGCCCTAAATGGTGCATGTAAGATGATTGCTAAAATGCCTATGTGAAGAAGAATTTAAGTATCTGACATATTTGTTATCCAAATTATGATTTCATGCCATATCCATATGCTTAACTTATGTCTACCATATGTCTAACAAAATATTTAAGAGAATAAGAAACTATGCATTGTGGTTCATTAGGTCTTAAACGATAAATTCATGCTTTATTCCTATGGATAGTTGATTTTCTTGAATTTATGGTGCGTAGTGGGTTTATGATGGAATGCCATGATGAATTGTTGAGGTAACTATGAGGTTTGTGCATAGTATATGTTGTGAACCCAAAGCATGCTCCCCACTTGTTCGATTGGATGCTTATATGGACAAATGAGGCCATTTGATTTGCTAAGTGTGAAGTCCTCAATTATGTGTTACGTATGATGTCCTATGGGCATGTTGTGTATGAGTTATCTATCTTGTGTTACTTTATGCTATTGTGTGCTGGGGTACGTATGCACGAAATAGTCTGTTGGTCTAGAGCCGAGTCAGTTTCATGGTAATCTCAATCGAGCGATGAATAATGAACTCCCGGTTAGTTTCAAAACTTGGGGAAAACTCAGTAATCTCATAAATCATTCTTTATCAAATAATCGGGCCATGAAGCTCTGAAATCTTACATATCAATTCATTCCGTTACAGACCTCTGTACATTTTGTGAGATAGTAAGCTTATCTTAAAAGTAAGTGGCAATTAGAAATACTCCGTCAGAGAATGGAATCAACCGAACTCTGTCATATTGATAAAGTATCATAATGGGAGAACAGATTCAATTTCGTTGAGTACAATTAAGAATCGGTTAAATTTCTTTCAGTTGGGAGTAGGATTCAGCACCAAGCGAGCTAAGGATAGGAACATTCCTGGGAGTAGAGGGTTTGATTCCTGGTAGCAATCCTTATGCTCCAGAACTACGGCGCCAGCGTAGGTTGAGACATCTATCCTGCGAGTAGAGGGTTAGATGAGGTGGTTGTCCTGCAAGTAGAGGGTCCCACCGTTCTCGTTTGAAGTCCTGATAGTAGAGGGTCCTATGCAGTTGTCTTTACTGGTGGTGTGGTATTGACACCCTTCCAGCTGGGGTAAAGGTTGGATCCCACTTGTGGTAAGTGGGGCATATCGGTTAAATGATCACTCCCACAGTTTCAGTAACAGTCTCAGAAAAGAACTCATTTAATGTATAGAGAGACTTCCTGCGAGATGAGGGTTGCTCTCGAACTTATTTACCCATTATCATTATCGTTAGTATTGAGACTTCCTGCTAGATGAGGGTTGATCTCAGATTTAATTGTTCAGTGCTCTAGAGACTTCCTTCTAGATGAGGTTTGATCTTAGATTCAGTTGTTCAGTGTTCTAGAGACTTCCTGCTAGATGAGGGTTGATCTCAAATTCAGTTGTTCGGTGTTCCAGAGTTGGTGCATTTGAATATCAAATATTAGTAATATCAGTTATCCGATTTCTCAGTATGGATAAGTACAGATGCTAGCTCTAGTAGCTTCAGATACTCAATATCTTATTTCCAATATTATTATTTTTGGGTGTCAGCGTTCAAAATGTAACATTCGGTGTCATGATGATTTTAGTTGTACTTTATGCATCCATGTGTGTATTGTTGATCAGAGATGTTTCAAAATTGGTAACTGCAGAGTTTCTATATATGTTTATTCCAGTGAATACATATTATTCAGATTGTTATGTTTATGCATAAGCCTTATATTTTACCTTACCCTATCCTTGCATACTCAGTACATTCTTTGTACTGACACATTTGCGCTATGGTGCTTTCCTCACCATAGGTTCAGAAGAGCGAGATTTAGAGTATATTTAGCTGTTAGATCTTGTAGCAGTGGGTGCGGTAGTGAGTTCTCATTATCCGAGGATATTCTATTTCAGTGTTTTGATGATTTTAGTAGACGGAGTTAGTTGGGGAATTATCCCTTCAACTCCACAGTTCCGACAGTGTAGAGGCTTTTCAGACAGATTTATTGATATTTAGTTTTCAGTACTGTATATTTAGATATTTGAACCTTATGTCCAGATTTAGCCAGTTTCTGTATTTATCGTATTATATTATGCAGTGAACAGATACGAATACCAGTGAAGGGTTATCTTATGGTCCCTCAGGGTCACGAGCACCATTTGGCATTCCGGTTCATGGGAATCGGGGTGTTACAGACTTCAGTTACCCTATTATTATAATCATAAACACTAAAACCTCTCTCTAAACTCTCTAAAGCTCCTTGTTTAAGCAAAGGGTAGGGTTTACTTAAAGCTGGTAAATTAATGCTCTAAAGGGTTATTTTTGTTTGTCTGCTTTGTAATCTAAGGCAGGTTAGTCCTCCCTCATTGTTAGTTCCAACTAAAGTCATAATTTAATGAATGTTTTTCATAGCATAATTGTGGTATAGGTTTTAGTTTGGAAATATATGTTAGGGGTTTTATTTTAAAATGGTTGGTTATTGTTTTACCATGTATTTACTCGTGCTTTTTATGTTTTAAAGGTTGTTTGAAGATATGGCTGCATGAAAATTGTTAATTAGTACATGGTTTTGGTTTTGGAAACAATATTCCCTCAACATGTTTGATAAAATACCTATGAGAATGTTTTTATTACATAGTTAAACTTTTATTGAAAACCTTGCATGGTATAATATAGTGATGGAAACTAAATTGGTTTAGAGGGTTTTAAATTGTTAAAAGGGAAGTCCTTGAAGGCTATGAAATTGGTTTAAACAAATAAACATATGGGGTACATGGGAATCCCTAAGCAAAATTAATAATGAAACCCTTGTGGGGTACACAGGAATCCCCCAAGTAAACTTAATAATAATGGAATCTTTGAGTATACGGGAATCCCTTAAAAGGTTCGCTAAGGAAATTTCTTGCAAGCAATAGTCGATATGATGATACCACTTATTATAGCCTTGGTTAATAATAAATAGAATCGGTGGTTTAGTTGCGTTCTAATTGTTTTAATTGGGCAATAATGGAGGGTTCTGATAGCTAACCGTAAAGGTGTGAGTCCCATAGATGGACACTAGAAACTCATGTTTGCTGACATAAGGATTAGTCAAGGTAACCATATACTTGTGGGGTATACAGGAATCCCCTAAATTTATACTTGTATATATATATCATGGAGGGCGAAGGGTACTAAGAAATCTTATACACCTATGTTATCTCAAGTCCATGTGGCTACACGCGTTAGGGCCCATCTAGTGGGTAACACTAGATCCATATAACTCATAGATGGTTCTAGGACGGTTAACCTTTACATAACTAGGTTAATGGTTTTTTAACGGCTTGCTAAACCCGGTTCCTTTTCCTAGAGTGGATAATATATATATATATATAAGTATGGATGGATGTGAATGCATATGATTGTTTACTTGGTTTTAATGGTTGGAATTATTTTAGCCTTATCCTGAGTGCATGCTATAGTTCACCCCCTAACCCATCCTCGAGTGTTCTATCCTCATAAAATGTAGGAACTGGTCATACTACTCCTCTTGTTCAGTGATCAGATTCAAGATCAACTTGTGTTGGATTGAAGTGGTAAACTTTCATACTCTAGAAGCTCCATTTTATTTTATTGTATTATTTATATACTTAGGTCCTTTTATAGACTTCAGTTTTGTCTATGGTTGGGAGCATGTCCCTATCAGATATAGTTTAAATTTCAGATAGAGGATTTGTGAGACTACGTGGGTTGGTATAGGCAACGTTGGTATTGGTGTCATCCTTGGCATTGGTATTAGTATTAGGGCTAACACCGATTGACTTTTTTTTATTTATGATTGTTCTATTTTTTATGTTAAATATATGTTCAAAATTTATTTGACTTAAGGTGTAGGGCGGTTATGGTTAAGTATTAGAGGTAGTCTCTTATCTCGGTTGGACTTAAGGAACCCGAAGAATAGAACCTGGTTTGGGTCATGTAAGATTCGTATCAAATCCCTAGGTTTATGGTCAATTAGGAGTCACAAATATATATCAAGTAGAGTGTCTTTTAAGGGTGTGGAGTGCAACACACTCATAAGGGAGAGGCTATAAGGGATTTAGGAATATTTCTCTTTCTTGTGCCTTATTTTTAAGCTTTAGAGTCTAAGGTCTTGAATTCTCCTCTAATACCCATTTGTTTACGTTTTAGATCATGCCTCGATAATTTGATATGTATGGAAACTCCTTTGTCCTAGTTGGGGATGATGTTGATAGGACATGCTCTACTCATAGGATTGATACTTGGTCTCAGGGTCCAGTTTTGAATTGTCTAGGAGTTCCACTGGTTCCCTCTAGTCCTTCTCAGGCTCCTCAGGTTGACATTAAAAATTCTGAGTTTTATCAGTCGATTCATATGATTAGTCAGTTTGTACCTTCTCAGGTTGAGCGTGGTACATCTGTTATGCTATATTTTGAGTCCATAAGGATTGGCCAATTTTGAGGATGAGCACTCATACTTTTATTGGTATTAAGGTGGAGGAGGATGCTCAGGGTCTTATCAATGGGATAAAGAAGATTTTTAGTGTTATCCATGCCATGAATGTGGAAGGGGTAGAGTTTGTTTCCTTCCAGCTGAAGGATATAGCGTACCAATGTTACGAGGAATGGGATAGGGCAAGGGGTGACGTCGAGGAGTCATCTCTGTAGGAGACTTTTTCTAATGTATTTTTGGACTTGTTTTTTCCTCAAGAGTTGAGGAAAGCAAAAATAGAGGAATTTTTTAATCTAAAATAAGGGAAAATATTGGTCAAAGAGTATGCCTAGAAGTTTCACCAGTTATCTTGGTATGCTCCAAAGATGGTGTCTAATATGAGAGCATAGAGGAGAAAGTTCACTTCAGGAATATCTTGTGAGTTGATCCTTGAGAGTAAGACTGCCTTTCTAATCAAGTACATAGACATCTCTAGGTTGGTTATTTATATACAACCAGTAAAGGTAGAGAAGAAAAAGTAAAATAAGATAGGGAAGAGATAGGGTAAAAATTATAGGTTCTCTGAGCAATGTCGTGGATAACAACAAAATGTTATAGATAGTGGGAAGTGACTAAAGAGGAAATGGGGGGAGTTCTAGCTCTTTCTCCTTATCTTGCACTTCCTACCCGAAGCCATTGGGAGATAGGTGCCAACAAGGTTGTGATTTTATGGCCTAGGGTTCCCAATCTCTAGTTAGTGGGGCACATTCGACTTTATCGTATCCTCTTTGTATGTTCTGTGGTTGGTTGTATCAGGGTTTTTGTGATGAGGGAAGGGACAGATGCTTCAAGTGTGGTACGTAAGTCCATATGCTTAGAAACTATCATGTTGGTAAGTTTTACTCTAGGGAAAACAAGGTCTCATTTGCTTTATCTTTATCTCCAACACTAAAGGATGCATCATCTAGTTTCAACATTGGCCAAAATTATCTTTATGCTCTCACTACCCGACAAGATTCTGAGGCATCACCTAATGTCATGACTGGAATATTGTAACTCTTTTCTCACGATGTATATTGTTTACTTGATTTGGGGTCCACTATCATAGGTCATGATTGATCTATTGAATTATTTTAGTCCCAATTATGTTTCGAATCTTTTTTTATTTCTAACTCGATTGGTGACTTGATCTCTAAAAGGGTCTATAGGGGGTGTATGGTATCAGTTCGTAGTAAGGAGAATTTTATGGATTTGTATAAATTAGATATTATTGATATCAATGTCTTTTTGTGGATGGATTAGTTGCACTCGTGCTAGTCATCCCTAGATCATCAGACCCATAGGGTTGTCTTTAATTTCCTAAGAAGTCAGTTATTGAGTGGGAGGTTGGTTTCTTAGATCCTAAGTGAAAATTTCTATCATATATAGCTCAAAGATTAATCTCCAATGGGTTTATTTATCACTTTGTCCATGGTACAGATTCCAACTTGGATGGTCCTTCTTTGCATTCTGTCCTACTGGTGAATATGTTCCCTAAGGTATCTCCTGATGACCTTCCAGGTGTTCCTCCTAATAGGAAGATTGAGATAGGGATTGATCTTGCGAACAACACTCATCTAATTTCTATCCCCTTTATAGAATGGATCTAGTTGAGTAAAAGGAGTTTAAGGAGAAACTAAAGAAGGATGGTTCATGGGGTGCACTGGTGTTATTTATGTATAAGAAGGATGGTTCCTTTCGGATGTGTATTGAATATCAAAATTTGAATAAGGTAAAAATTAAGAAGAAGTATCCTCTTCCAAGGATAGATGCCTTGTTTGATCAGTTTTAAGGTGCCAAATTCTTTTCTAACATTGATCTTCAAGCTGGGTATTATCAGTATAATATTAGGAAGGTGGTTATCCCTAAGACTGCCTTCCATACCTAGTATTGTCACTTTGAGTTTCTGGTTTTGCCTTTTGGTCTGACCAATGCCCAACAGCATTCATAGATTTGATTACTAGGGTTTCCATCAGTTTCTTGATCTATTTGTCATTGTCATCATTGATGACACCTTGGTCTAATTTAAGTGAGAAGTAGATCATTCCAACCACCTTTGTGTTGTGTTGAAGACCTTGAAGGAGCAGTAGTTGTATGCTATGTTTTCAAAATGTGAATTTTGGTCGATCATTGTCCCTTTTCTGGGTCATATTATTTCTAGTATGGGTATGATAGTGGATCCACAAAAGGTTGTACTAGTTAAGAAATGGCCTAGACCAACAACTCCAATCGACATTCGGAGCTTCTTAGGTTTGGCTAGCTACTACAGAAGGTTCCTAGAGAGTTTCTCTTCTATAGCTGCCATGTTGACAAAGTTTACTTAGTGTAAGATAAGTTCTCTTGGTCGAATGCTTGTGAGAAAATTTTTGAGAAGATGAAAAATAAACTAACTTAGGCTCTGGTGTTGACCTTGCTCGAAGGTACAAATGGGTTTGTGGTTTATTGTGATGTGTCTTGGGTGGGACTGGTTTGCATTTTGATGCAACATGGTAAAGTGATAGCGTATGCTTATAGGCAGTTGAATGTGCATGAGAGGAATTATCTTGCTCATTATATAAAATTGTTAGTTGTGGTGTTTATGCTGAAAATCTAGCATTACTATTTGCATGGGGTGCATGTGGATATCTTTTCTAATAAAAAAAGCCTAAAGTATGTGTTCACTCAAAAAGAGCTTAACCTCGACAGAGGAGATGGCTTGAGCTTCTAGAGGACACTATGATATGAGTCTTCACTACCACCCAAATAAAACTAATATGGTTATTGACTCTCTTAGCAAGTTTTCCATGGGGATTCTAGCTCATGTGGACCAGAAACGGGATTTGGTGAAGGATACTCACTATTTAGCTAACCTTAGAGTTTGCCTTTTGGACTCTAAGGATGGTTGTGTATTTGTTTAGAAGGTGGCGCAGTTGTCTCTTGGTGCTGATCAAGGAGAAGTACATGTTAGATCCTGTCTTAATAAGGATTAAGGGTGATTTTTATGGGAACAAGGTAATGGCCTTTGAGATTAGTTATAATGGTACCACATTGTAATAAGGGAGGTTATGTGTTCCCGATGTCTATGGTTTTCGATAAAGGATCTTGGCTATGGTGCATGAGATGCGCTATGTTGTTCATCCTGGTTTAATTAAAATAAATCATAACCTCAAGGAGACGTATTTATGGAATGGTATGAAGAGGGATGTGGCTGATTTTGTGGCTAAGTTCTTGGTGTGTCAACAAGTGAAAGTTGAGCACATAAGGCTCGTAGGATTGTATGAAGAGATTGAATGGCCTAAATGGAAATGGGAAGTGATTAACATGGATTTCATTACCGATATTCCTCGGTCTAGTACTCAGTTTGATTCAGTTTTGGTCATCATTAATAGGATGACAAAGTCAACTTACTTTTTACCAGTAAGGACTAACTTTTTGGCTGAGTATTATGCGAGGTTGTACCTCTATGAGATTGTAAAGATGCATGGGGTACCTTTTTCTATCATCTCTAACTGTGGTATACAGTGTTCATCTCACATTTGATGATCTTTTCATAAAGGTTTTGGGACTAAAGCTAGTTTGAGTACTACTCTTCACCCGCATACAGATAGGTAAATAGATAAGACTATTTAGATATTGGAGGATATGCTTCATGCGTAGTGGCAGTTGGGTTAAGAATTTTTCTCTTGTAAAGTTTGCTTATGCCAATAGTTACCATTCTAGCATTAGTATAGCTCCTTTTGAAGAGTTGTATAGTAGGAGGTGTAGATCTCCTATTAGATGGATCGAGCTTGGTGAGGTAGATATATTTGGCAAGGACTTGGTCTACCGGGCTATAGAGAAGGTGAAGGTAATTTGGGATAGGAATAAGGCTGCCCAAAGTTTCCAAAATTCCTATGTGGGCTTAAGGAGAAGATACTTGGAGTTTGAAGTTCAAAATAGCGTGTTTCTAAAGGTGTCTCCTATGAAGAGAGTAATGCGGTTTGGGATAAAGGGGAGGATCATTCCCTGGAATGTTAGCTCGTATGTGATTTTGAGGAGGGTTGGTAATGTGTGTATGAATTGGATTTTCCATCTAGTATGAGCTCCATTCACCAGGTATTCCATGTCTGTATGTTGAGGAAATGTGTAGGTGATCCTTCACTATTTGTTTCTTTAAAAGGGTTGGGTATTTCTGACTCTCTATCTTATGAAGAAATCCCTATTGATATCTTCGGTATTAAGGTTCACTGATTGCAGACCAAGAATGTGGCCTCGATAAAGGGTCTTTAGAGGAACTATAAAGGTGGAAGAGGCTACTTGAGAAACAAAAGAGGACATAAAGTCCACATATCTATTTCTCTGTCATGCTCGAGAAATTCATGCAGAAGTTATGTGTTCTTCATCTTATCTTTGTCTTATAATATGGTTAAATGAAGAATTGATTCCTTGAATCTTTATTTTCTAACTTAGTTAAAGGTCAGAGTGGAGGTGTTGGGGTGTAAATCATGCTTATACTACCTTGTCCATCATTCGGGGACAAATGATCCAAGTGGGGGAGAATTGAAACACCCTTGGTTCTGGTCCTTCAAAATTTCCTACGTTTTAAGAATTCTGGACATCATACGACTTTAGGTACTTTTCGTATGATAGGGTATGATTTGGGGTCCTCATCACATATGTTTATAAGTGTTTCTTGGTAGGTTTCTGTCCAAGGTATAAATGGATCATACTATTCGTATGTTAGAGTACTAGTGGTATGATGTAAATAGTATATTGCCCTATGTCTAGTCTAAGTGATTCTATACTTCCTACGGTAGGTTTCTGGGATACTTGTCATATAGTAGGATACAAGTTGTCCTTGGTTGTGGTATGTTGGACAATGTTGAGGTCCAATGTAAGGCCTAGTGTATGAGCGGTGCGTACTACTCATATGATATGGTATGGTTTGGGGGATGGTCATACCCTCATATGGGAATTTTATACAATTTAAGTTGAGGGTATTCTAAACATTTCCCTTCTTAACCTCTTATGACCCCACAACTTAAAACACTATGGGACTTAATTTACCCTATTATTCTAATCTTAAACACTCAAAAACTCTCTCTAAACTCTCTCAAGCTCTTGGGTTAAGCAAAGTCTAGGGTTTTCTTCAAGGTGGTAAGGCTCTAATGGGTGATTTCCCTCTGTCTTAGTCATAATTTAAGTCATGTTATTCCTCGCTCATTGTTAGTTCTAATTAATGGAATGATTTAATGTTTGGTTTTCATGGTATAATTGTTGTATGTGTTTGGGTTTTGAAATATATGTTGGGGGTTTTATTTATAAATGGTTGGTTATGGTTTTCACACGTTTTTACTCATGGTTGTCATGTTTTAATGGTGATTTGAACAAATGGTTGCATGGGAATTGTTAATTGGTACTTGTTTTTTATTTTGGAAACTATATTCCCTCAACATGTTTGATAAAATGTATATGAGAATGTTTTATTACATAGTTAAACTTTTATTGTAATCCTTGCATGGTATGATATCGTAATGGAACTTAAACTGGTTTGGATGGTTTTAAATGTTTAATGGGGAAGGACTTGGATGCTATGAAATTGGTTTAAACGAATAAACCATGGTAACTATGGTAAAGCAACAACACGCAATTGATATACCTGTTGTAGGTGTGGGAACTATGGTAAAGCAACAACACACAATTGAGTTTATGATTAATGTCTCAAAGGATGGAGGTACTTCAATAGCTGCAGTGAAAAAGAAGTTTCTAATAAGTGTGTTTCAGCTGGTACTTGAGTTCATTAACAAGGTCTGAGTAAAGAACCATAGAATCTGTTGTTGACCTATTTTTGATTGAATGCTTAAGTAAATTTTAGCTAATAAGTTGGCCTACTCTAATGATAGATCATATGCATAAGGTGCTTCATGGAAAGGAAGGGAAGCATGTGATGCTATACGGATATTTATTGAACAAAGTTTTTAAGAATTTTGGTATGGTTGGAACGAAGGGAACAGCTCGAATAGTCAAGAAGATGTTCAGTCTGACAACTCTAGTGGAAAATGAATGTAATGAAGGCAAGGCTGGAACATTGTCTCAAGTGTCTAAGTTGTTGGATGTTTAAGAAAAGTTGGTCAAGAAAATAGAAGAATTGAGGATTAAGTTAGCTCCAAAAGATGCTAAGATACTGCAGTTGAAATTAAAAAACTAGCAGCAATCCTTTAAGGAACCAGGTGCCTCTGAAGCACTTATGGCAGAAAATACAAAGCTCCATATGAAAGTAGCAGAATTGATTGGTGAAGTTCAAGGAATAAATGCATAAGTAAGGAATCTCATTAAGCAGTTGTTGGATGCCCATGCTGCTGAAAATGCAAGAATAGAGATTGTTGATTAAGTCTCTTTCCCCCAAACCTCCCTCTACCTTAACCCTGTTACCCTTATTTCCTCATCAACCTTGTAACAATTTCATATCTTGGTTATCATGATGGCTTTTAAAGATAGTTAATATTATGTTATTATTTTAGCTTGCTATAATGGTACCGACTTTTATAGATGAACGAATCTTATTTTGTGTGTTACATTTGTTCCTTTATTTTAAAAATTGTTCTTCATGTTAGTGTTTCCCAGTGGCCATAAGTTAACTAACTTGTGCTTATTTTACTCATGGCTTACTTTTTTCACTTTTCAATGATGCTAATAAGGGGAATACTGATTTTATGTGGTAGGGACCAGGTACCAACTATAAATATTGAATATTGCAGTTGTGTATGGCATGTTGAAAGGGGGAAGTATGATAAGGCACAATGACAGGAGGAAGTAAATGAAATTTTTATATCAATTGACAATAAGGAACCAGGTTCCTAAGTTGCATGGTGATGGAAGCATGATGATTGAATAATGGCAGGGAACATTCATCTTCAGTAGTGGTAATCACTCTGATTAAATGTGATGAATGAATGCAGATGCACAAAAGCTTTGTGGTTGATTTGTCATCATCAAAAAGGGGGGAAATTGCTATATCTTGTTTTGATGACGAGCATCTTACAACATGGGACTAGATCCATGGATTTTCAAGGCTAAGGTACAGTTGGCACGCGCGTGCACAGTTTCGTCTTCTAGTATAACAAACTGCGCAAGTGCTTCTTGTACTATTTAGGAAATCTAGTCCAATTACATTTTAAACCTAATCATTACTCTACTATAAAAGGTAAATGATGTTTCTCAATTAATAGTTTTTACAAATCAAAAAAGCTGAAGAGAGAATGAAGTAAAAACACAACTTTTAATATTGCTCAAGTTTTTATTTCTTGTATATGCTGAGATAAAGAGTGTTCTTGAATCAATATTGAGTGTGTAACTGAATTACACATTCTATAAGAGTAATGTTCTTTTTTTCTTGCTTTGAGAGTGCTTAGGTAGAGTTTCCTGAGTTTGAAACTGGTTAGAGTTAATCAGAGTTGAGGGAATCTTGGTAGAGTTATGAAGGTGAGGTTGTAGTAGAGTTACTACAAGCAGAAGTGTACCGCCCCTTATATAGTACCCAGAACTCTACACGATGCTCATGACCTCAAAGGACCACAAGCTAACCCATGACTGATATATGTAACTGAGCACCGAATAATACATTGTAAATATGCAGAATATAAGTTGTAAAGCCATAAGGTTCAAAATTGAACTAATACTTAATATAATACAATGTCTTTAATGGGGTATGACAATACCCAAAACTGAGAAAAACTGTCTGAAACATGTTGTAGTCTGAAAGCCTCTAAACTATTGGACAAACTATGAAGTTGATAGGACATGTCCCCCACTAACTCCGAACTACTAAAATAATAATGTTATAAAATAATCATGTTATCCTCGAATGATAAGGACGCACTATTAGTCTGGCTGCTGAACGTCTGATCTACAAAGAATGCTTGGGAGTTCATGCTTCTAAACCTATGGTATAAAATACTATAGCGCAAATATGTCAGTAAATTGAATGTATTGGTATGCAAGTGAGGTAGGCTAAATGCAAGGGTTCATATGCATGAACAATAATAACGGACTGTATAACATGAACGTGAGAATACATGCATAAATATGTAAATGTAACTGAGATCGTGATAACGTTGACTCATGAATTCTGATAATGTAGATTTACTGATATCTAAGTACTGATACTGGGATACTAAATGACTGAGTTTATTGAGTATTGAGGAACTGATTTCATATTACTGATAAAGGGATGATTGTTTCTAACAGTTCTGATTATGAAGAACTACTCTAATTGACTGTATCTGAAAGTCCTGATACTGATGGAACTAGCTGGGTTTCTCACTATATGATTTGACTGTATCTGACAATCCTGGATTTTTGTATAACTGAACTGAGTTCTATTACTGAAATTGGATCTAAAACTGAGATTGTGGGAGGTAATCATCTAATCAACATGCCCAAAAACTAAACTGGTAGGGTCCAACCTATAACCCCAGCTGGAAGGGTGTCAGTATCATGCCATGGGTAAAAAAAAGTTGTGAGTATACCCTCTCTGACAGGGAGCTCTTCTGTCAATCCATCCTAGTAGGAAACTCAAATGAGATGTATAAAACCCTAAATGCATAGGGTGCATCTAAACCTACGTTGGCTACGTAGTTCTAGAACACAAGAATTGCTTCTAAGGATCACACCCTCCACTGAATAACAGGTGAATCCCCATCATTGGGTTCACTCTGTGCTAAATCCTACTCCCAACTGAATAGAAACTTAACTGATTTACTAAACTAAACTGATACTAATGGTATTGTTTAGTGGAGATTAACTGAGTTCATTGAGTTTCGTTGACTGACGGAATGCTACTGAGATCTGAGGACTGATGGAGAGTACTGAAGTTATTGATATTTCTGGGAATACTAAGGTTACTGAGATTACTGAGAACTGATGTTACTGAGACCACTGAGGTCACTTAGATTACTGAGTAGCACTAGACTGATACTGAATTTATTGAGTTTTCCTGAGTCATGAGACTGACTGAATTCTAAGGATCATGGGTTGTCTGAGAGTATCGTGAAAATATGACACTGGTTCTAGAAACACAGCTAAATTATCGAGTACAAGTACCCTTAGAACTCGATAGCATAAAACTGATAGGACATGAAACTTCTTGAACACATGACCAATATCAACAATTCATAATACATTAATTTGGGGATTTCATGAAGCACATGGTTATCATAGTCTTGTACATGAATGGAATTGCATATAAACATGTCATATTTTCATCAACCTAATCTCATGGACATTCCCTCAATCATTCATAATGCACAAAATATCATGGAAGGCATTCTTAGTCATAGGGTAAAGTATACACTTATCACTAGGATCACAATTAAGCTATAATGTATAATTTCTATTCTCTTAGGCATTTTATCAAACAGCTAGGATGCATGACTTAGGAAATAGGCATGAACATCAAATTAATACAACAAAACTCTATATTTTAACTCAATTTCACATGTTTCAGATCACATACTAGAATAGGTTCATGAACAAGACATAAAAATTCCAACTTGGGAATCATACAACCATAATCACATGAATATAATCAACCCACAACAAAATATTCACAATACAAGATTTAAAACTTGATTCTTGGGCTTCATAGATGAAAGGAATCCATGAATGAAAACGGTGCATACCTTAGTTATTGATTCTACGAAGATTGATGGAGAGATTCTTAAATTTGAGTCTTGGATTTTAATCCCCAATTGAAAATCCTAGCTTGTTTCTTAGAGAAGCAATATATTTTGGGGGAATTATGGTTGAATCACGTGTTATTGGGTATATATAGGGGTGAGAAATTGACCCTTTTAAACTTTTGACGTGTATTTTACTTCTGTGAAGATTTCCCAACCTGGACCCCTGGCGCGACACAGCGCTATCGTGCTATGTCACTAGAATTAGAAAACTCTAAATTTGAGACTTGGATCAATGCACCATAATCGCGGAGGGTCAATGGATTTGACAATTGCCATTTTGGGTGGCTCCGCAATGCGTTGATGGCTCAGGTGGCACACTGTCTTACTAAAATGGCTCTAACTCTTCGCCCGGGTGTCAAATTTAGGAGAATTTGGTATCAATGGAAAGCTTATTCAATTTTCCACATGATAAAAATTAAAAATATTGAAAATACCATATGTATAAAATTTGATTCATCTTTAAAACAAGTCTTTAATATTTCTGGGATGATTTTAAGATAGGTAGAAGTACGGGGTATTACAATATCTCCCCTTAGGAACATTCATCCTCAAATTAGACTGATTTAGATGGGAGAAACGATAAGTTGAAGTACATACTAAAAATGAACAACTAAAACATGACTACCTGACTGACATTACTGAGATTCACACTGAGCATGCATATCTGATGCATGATTTTATGATTGACCTGATACATGATTGCGTGACTGAGAGTACTAATAAGTTGATCATGTATATCTGATGTGTGAATACATAACTGAACCGACTCATGAACATGCTATTGAACATGTAAGGGAAACGATACCAAGTTTGAAATAAAAACTGAGCATAGAACTGAATACCACATTTGTAACTAAAACCTGAACATGAAACTGGATAAGCTTAAGAAAAGCTATTACCTTGGGCTGAGTCTAAGCTTAATTACTAAATATGCATAAGCGGAAACATGAGAACGTAACTGGGTCTGGAACGTGATACATGAGCTGAATATCATGATCTAAACTAAGTACCTTGAATACGTAGCATACGACCAAGATTGGAGATAGAGGGTCAATTTATGGGTACCCACTACTCCAAACTAGATTAGTTATGAGAATAAAGAGACATGTTTATGTAATGAAAGTTTTGGGGAATTATAGTGTATCTCCCCTTTGGGACACTAGGTTCCTAGAAAAATACTGACTTGTTTACGATATTGACAAAAATTAGGATGATGCACAGGGCACCAAAAAATAGAATCATGACTAAATATCTGGGATATGAAACTAAGGAATGATACATGTACCAAGTTGAACACGCAACTACCTAGTTGGTCTAGCTTAGAATGATCATACTCATGAGATTCTGAATAGTGTGATTAGGTAGAAAGATGGGGAAACCACACAATCTGAACTTGTCCATTTTGACTGCAAAACTGAAGTACTGGCTTTGTGGACTAACTCATGCTGAAAAAGTTATACTCGATCGGAGCATTTCTATGACACTCTTTCTATAGAGTTCTAATGAATGTAGAGAGAAAGCAAATCTTGTCCTGGTTTGAGTAGGACATCTGAATGGGAGATCGCTACATGGTTGGGGTTCTTGTATTAGAAGGCAAGTCCTATGAAACATTACCTAAGATAAAGTGACCAAACCTTATGCACTACATCTGACACTGCTGAAAAGGTTCACATGGTGTTGAGCACGAATACATAAATATACTAGTTTATCTGATTAACTGAATGACTTATAGATGAATGCTGGCATATAATACTGAACTGTGGTTAGTTTGAACAACTAGCCTAAGGCTGTAGAGTATTATACATAGGAGGTAAGGACTGACTGGGTGACATGAGGTGACTAGGCATGGATTTATGAAAACTGTATTACTTGAAATTGTGAGACCAAGCATATGACATGATTCAGAAATATTCTGTAACTGAGGTACTAAAATACTAATGACTGAGTGACTGATAGTTATATGCTATAGTCGGGTAATCCTAAAAGTGAACTGAGTTTCTGATTTGGCTAAACTAGGACTGGGACTGAATTTTAGCTAAGAGGGTAATCAAGACTGTAATCATAACTAAGACTGTAACTTGTACTGAATGATGGTTTTCTATAACTGAGGTTTAGACTGGTATAGGAGCACTGAATTCTGATGACTAAATAACTGATAGCTGAAAGCCCTGGTTCTATAGGACTATCTGAGTCCTTTACTGGATACTGACTACTGAATGACGTTGTAACAGAGGCCTGCAGAATGAAACATTAACACTATGAATTTACCGAGGTATCTAAACTGAGAGTATACATGACATAATCTAAGTTTGACTGAACCTTAAGAGTGAAGTCATAAATCGTATGGGATAAGCATACTGTAAAGAATGACATGAGTGCATGAGTCATGAGCTGCATGATCTGAGTCTAATATTTATGTACTCATGGAACTTTATTCGTAACACAGAGTAAGCCGAAACTCCTTATACTAGGAACTTAAATCACACACTATTTTTATGAAAGCGTGAGAATATAAGCTGGGTGCATGGAATTATGACATGAAACATGCATAAATATCGGGAGGGTTGAAGTACAAAACTTTGCATTGCGATAGGAATAGGTCGGGAATCACCTTCCCTTATTGATTTCCTACACATACTAGTATCACTACTAGAACCTAAAGCCCTGGATTTCTGAGATATCATAATCGGACAGTTACTGCATACTTGTCGGGCTGAGTTACGACTGATTTTCTGTTCTACTTTTGTTAGTCCCTTTGGAAAGCTTGTTCTGTAAATGAAAGAGAGAATGGATGAGACTGAGAGAAAATTTCAAGCTTATGCTTACTGGCACGACATGAATACTTAAAGAAGGAAAACTGTTCCTAAAACATCTCATAGCTTCCTACACATAAGTGTGGTACACAACACACCCATGTACAAGACTCTACTAGATGCGGTTTTTCAGACTTCCTAGGATACTGCTGAACCTTAGGCTCTGATTCCAAGTTTGTAACGCCCCGAATCTGGTACTCTAAATGCTACATGGTGCTCATGACCCCGAAGGACCAAAAGCTAACCCATGAATTATATCTATAACTGAGCACTAAATAATACATTATAAATATATAGATTATAAGTTGTAAATCCATAAGGTTCAAAACTAAACTAATACTGCATATATAATATAATGTCTATAATTAGGTATGATAATACCCAAAACTGAGATAAACTATTAGAAACATGTTGTAGTCTGAAAGCCTCTAAACTGTCTGACAAACTGTTCTAAACTACTAAAATAATAAAGTAATAAAATAATTATTTTATCCTCAAATGATGAGGACTCACTGTTAGTCTTGCTGCTTAATGTCTGATCTACTAAGGATGCTCGGGCCCATATGCATGAACAATAATAACTGGTTGTATAACATGAACGTGAGAATACATGCATGAATATGTAACTATAACTGAGATTGTGATAATGTTGACTCATGAATTCTGATAACATTAATTTACTAATATCTAAGTACTGATACTTGGATACTTAATGACTGAGTCTACTGAGTACTAAGGAACTGATGTCATATTACTGATAAAGGAATGACTATTTCTAACAGTTTTGATTATGAAGAATGGTCTGATTGACTGTATCTGACAGTCCTGAAACTAAATATTGATAACATGGGTTTTGTATAATTAATATACTATTAACTAAGTTCATGATAACATGATTACTGAGTCTGAATACTGATAACATGAGTGACTGCATCTGACAGTCCTGATATTGATGGAACTAGCTGGGTTCCACACTGTACTGATTTAACTGTATCTTATAGTCCTGGATTTCAGTAGAACCGAACTGAGTTCTATTACTAAAACTGGATCTGAAACTGAGACTATAGGAGTAATCATCTAATCGACATGCCCCGAAACTAAACTGGTATGGTCCAACCTGTAAACCCAGCTGGAAGGGTGTCAGTACCGTGCCATGGGTAAAGACAAGTTATGAGTATACCCTCTATGACAGGGAGATCTTCTGTCAACCCCTTGAGTAGGAAACTCAAATGATATGTATAAATCTAAATGTGTAGGGTGCATCTCAACCTACGCTGGCTACTTAGTTCTGGAACACAAGGATTGCTTCTAAGGATCACACCCTCCACTGAATAACAGGTGAGTCCCCATCCTTGGGCTTACTCGGTGCTGAATCCTACTCCCAACTGAATAGACACTGAAATAATTTACTGAACTAAACTGATACTAATGGTATTGTTTAGTGGAGCTAAACTGAGTTCACTTAGTTCTGTTGACTGACGGAATGCTACTGAGATCAGAGGACTGACAGAGAGTACTGAAGTTATTGAGATTTTTGGGAATACTGAGGTTACCGAGATTACTGATAACTAATATTACTGAGACCACTGAGTTCACTCAGATTACTGAGTAGGACTAGACTGATATTGAATTTACTGAGTTTTCCTGAGTCATGAGACTGACTGAATTCTAAGGATCATGACTTGTCGGAGAGTATCATGAAAACATGACACTGGCTCTAGACACAGCTAAATTATCGGGTACAAGTACCCCCAGGACTCGATAGCATAAAACTGGCAGGACATGAAACTTCTTTAACACATGACCAATATCAACAATTCATAATACATTAATTTGGGGATTTCATGAAGCACATTGTTATCATAGTATTGTACATGAATGGAATTGCATATAAACATGTCATACTTTCATGAATCTAATATCATGGACATTCCCTCAACCATTCATAATGCACGCAATATCATGGAAGATATTCTTAGTCATAGGGTAAAGCATAAACTTATCACTTGGGTCACAATTAAGCTATAATGCATAATTTCTATTCTCATAGGCATTTATCAAGGCCAAACCCATCGGTGTCCCCCTAAACTTGGCACCATCTTTCAGTTAAACACCTCAACTGAACCATGTTTATTTTAAACACCTCAAGTAGATAAAAGTGTCTTACTTTGACACTTTTTGCCCTGTTGGCAAAATGTGTGTTTCACACGCTGTAGAGGCGCGTCCAAGCCTCATTTTTGCTAATTTGGCATAAAAATCAGCCCTCCAACGGTTATATCTCTCTTTTAAATAGTTATATTACTTTCTTCTTCGTTTCACCATCCAAAAACAACCCTAATTTCTCAAATTTCTTCATTCTTCTTCAACTTCCTTAAATTAGGCCTTAAATTAATTTCTGATTTGATTTTGAACGAAAAATTTATTCTTCAATTTCTCAAAAGTTTAATCTTTTTCTAAATTTTCTCAAATTATAATGGACAATGTCAAGCTCTTCATTCATAACCTATTCTGAAAATCATTACCGCTATTGTAAATGTGGTCATGAAGCATTACTGAAGACTTCTTGGACTCAATAAAATCCAGGTCATCGATTTTTTAGTTGTAAAATTTCAAGGGTAATGTTTTTGACTTCTTAATTAAATTAGTTGATTAATTATGATTTCCTCATCGATTTTGTAATTGATTTTGTAGAAATTGGGCGTTTGTGATTATTTTTATTGGTATGAAGAATGACACCCTTCTCAAGCAAATATGGTGATTTGGGGTTTGTCGAAAAAAGTGAAGGCGTTTGAAGAAAAAGAAAATCGAGTAAGAAGATTATATATTATTGGTGTTATTTCCACTACTTTGGTGTTTTCGGGAATATGAATGTTGAAACCTAATTGCTGCTGAAGTTTTGCGTTGAACTCATTCTACTGATATTTATGCTAATTGCTGAAGTTTTGCGTTGAACTCATTCTACTGGTATTGATGCTGCAAATCGGCCATTTAGGTTTATAGTTGTGATGTGCATTAGGACTTGTAAGGTGTAGTTTGTTGATGTAATGTTGGCCTTGTAATATTTCTTACAGGTGTAGTTTTGTTGATGTAATGTTGGCCTTGTGATATTTCTCACATTTGCTGAAATAAAATGTTTATCGTTTAAACTTTTAATCATACATTTATAGTAAAACAAGTGTCAAAGAATACAAGCAACAATGACTTATTATAGCTCAAAGCAACACCAACAACAACTTCACAAAGCAACGCCAACAATAACTTCATAACTATGCTCCATTTTGAGCTCAAAGTCACAGTAATGTACATACAAAACATGCTTCAAACAACCTAATTGTTTACTGTATACACTAGCATATTTAAGGACAGATTTAAACTAAAAAAGTAAAGGCCTTGTTTACTACTATACACTACCAGATTTAAACTACCAAATTGTTTGGTACAATATGTTACACAACAAAAACATAAAACATCATCAAAATATACTTTTTCTTTACTACTTCTTCTTCTTCTTTTTGTTTTTCATTTGCTGCAATTGATTGGTGGTGACAGCATCTTTACTTTTCCATTTCAATCCTCTTGGATTATAACCAAGATCAACACCTTTAGAAATTGCATCCTTGTAAGTTGTACCACTTTGTAGGATCTTTTGGCTTGATGTCCTCAACTATTTTTTTTTAAAGAAGGAACAATAATTAATATATGTACTTTCTTGTTAAAAAATTAATATTTAACTTACATTCAATATTTAGGTTCCCCTTGGAGTTGTGTAGATTCCAAATCCAGCATTCTTTAACCTTTTAGATCCACCATAATCAGCATCTATTGTTGTTTCAACTCTACCTTCCTTGTGCCCAACAATTTTTTATTTCTAGGAGGCAGTTGGATTTTTACTCCTTCTGTAACACGGATCCTAGTATCACCACAACCTAGTAATTTTTTAGCCACAATAAATTACTTGAAGAAAAATATTGCAGCTAAAGAGATACTTTTGCTTCGAGTTATGATAATTTGTGGCAAAAGTTACCTATTGCCACAGTAATATTTTGTAGCTAATCGTATGATTTGCCACGCGTTTATTATTATCATAGCAATAATAACCTTTTTTTAGCTACAATTAATTACTCGAAGAAAAATATCATAGCAAAATAGATGTTTTTTTCTTCAAGTTGTAATAATTTGTGAAAATAGTTACCCAAATAGCCACAAATTTATTGATATACTAAAACTTTATAGCTAATGATAAGTTTCTGCCACGCATTTAATGTACCATTACAATAACAACTTTTTTAACCATAATAAATAATTACTTGAAGCAAAATATTATAATTAAATAAATATTTTTATTTCAGATTGTAATAATTTGTTCCAATAACTGATTTAATAACTATAATTATTTGTCATGGTGAGATGATGCGTTCATAATTTTATCAGTGCAATAAAATTTTACTAGCGAAGTATAAACTTTTGTCTCGCATTTAAAATAGTCACAACAATAGTTTTCTTTTACCGATAATTAATTATTTGAAGCAAATTGTTATATCTACATGAAAATTCTTACTTGAACTTATAAAGTTAATGCAATAGCTGATTTGATAACTATTTAATTATTTTGATAAAATGATATAAACATAAAGTTAAAACGATAGTAAAATTTTGTAGCTTGTTATTTTGTTTTCTCATGCACTTAAATCTACTATATCAATCATATGATTTAACCACAATAATTTATTTATAATAAAATTTAATTGTTAAATAAATAGTTTTCTCTTCACGAAAATCAAGACAATTGTTGAATTTACAAAAAAGTTAGAAATTTTTTATGAAATCAATATAAATGTACAATATATTTTTCCCGAAAATAAGTTTTAAGTACTAATAAAAATTAAGATGAAAAATTAATTTTCAGTAATCGATCAATTAAAAGTAAATTTAAAAAATATAATGAATATGACAAATGGACACCAAAACAAATAGTTAATAAAAATTATAACTTTTTAGACCTAGACTGTGTAATAGATACAGAAAAAATAATACAATTATGGATAGGATATATGACAAAACAATTATTAGATAATAATATAAACGTAACAGATGCACCAGAATATATAGAAAGAACACTACTAGGATCAATAAAACTATGGTTTTTAAATTTAACTGAAAATAGTAAGAAAGTATTAAGAGCTAATAAACCTATGGAAGGAACATCATCAACAACAACTAAACTAACACCTATAGAATTATTGAAAAAATATGAAACAGCTATAAAATATGAATTTGGTAGTATGACAACAATAGAAGAAGAACAAGATGAAGAAAAAGATGCAAATAGGAATTTAATGTTAAAATTAACAATATGTAATATGTGCTATATAGACGAATATACTTGCGCATTTAAAGAATATTATTATAAAGGAGCATATAGTATAGAAGAAAGTAAGGAAATAAAAAAATTATATTTTAATAAATTACCTGAACCATTTATTTCAAAGATAATAAAAAGTTGGGAAGAAGCAAAAATAGTAGATATGTTAGGAGCTAGAATAAAATTTTTACAACAATGGTATAGAAACTTATGTGAAAAATATAGAGAAGAATTAAAAATGGAAAAAACATTAATAAGAAATTTAGCATGTTGCAAAAATAAAATAGCACCCCAATTTGGATGTGAAGAAAGATATTATAAGAAAAGAAAAAGACGTAAGAAGTATAAGAAATATAAAAAATCAAAATACAAATACAAGAAACCAAGAAAAAGATATTATGTAAAAAGTTATAAATACAAAAGACCATATAGAAAGAAGAAATCTATAAAAGAATGTACTTGTTATAATTGTGGAAAGTTAGGACATTTAGCTAGAGATTGTAAATTACCTAAAAATCTCAAAAATAAATAAATATCAGAAATAAAAATAGATAATACAGAATATATGCAAATAGATTATATAGATTACGAATTAGAAAGTGAAGATAGTATATATGAAATTTCAGAAAACGAAACAGATACTGAAATAGATAGTGAAATAGATGAATCAAATGACTGAAGAAGATATAAAAATAATAACAAAGGAAGAATATTTAAATGATGAAGGAACGTAACAAAAAATCATATTCGACAGTAATATATTTGATGAAATAAAAGGAAAAGAATTAGATTTAAGTGTAGAAAAAATATTTAAAATACCAACAGTAAAAAATATTTTTACTAGGAATATCTTGTATAATTCTTCCATGGCTGTCAATTCTTCTCCGTCTTGGGTGTATATGGTGTTTAGTAGTCCATAGTTAAAACAGGTTTTTACTAGTCTTGGGTTAGTTTTCGGTAGTGCGATTAGCTTGTTATATCCTTGTAATTTTTGGGTTATATAGTTGGTGTTTGGTTCTTTGATGTTTGTAGCTCTTGGGTTAAGGTTTAGAAAAGTTTGTATTCTATAGATGTTTTCTATATATTTCTGGGTTGTATAATTATAAACTTTTTTGTCTTGGTTTAGGCTATCTCGGTATGTGTTAATTTGTGGGGGTATGAATAAATGGTCTTTTTGTGTTTTTTGTGTAAATGGTTTTTCAAATATTTTATTTATGTTCATGTTTTGGCATCTTGGTCGACGAACTACTTTGCTTGTACCTGCAGAAGTAGATTGATAAGTGTTATGGGTTATATGGAGTGTCCCAACGTCTCCTTCTAGCTATGGAATTTTATTGTCTTCCGATCGACATAGCTTTGCACACTGCTGAGTTAGCTGATTTATAGCTATAGACTTCAGTTTATCTTCATTAGTCTTTAGCTTTTCTATCTCAGTACCCATACTGTCCACTTTCAATGAAAGCGTAGTTAGGGTGTTGAGTATTTTTTCTAGAGTATCTTCTTCTATAATTTCAGTCTGTGTAGCTTTGTCTTGATATGTAATCTTCAATAACATTTTTGTTAGTACTGATCACTTCTATTATAAATGTGAAATTTGATATATTTAAAACTAGTCTCCGAATCTCTTTCATTGTAACTGAATTTTGTATTTTCTTTGTTAGCCACCAGCGTACCTTTGTATTATCTGTTCGTACAATAAATTTGTTATATACAATACATGGTTCAAATGCTAACAAACATTTATATAATGAACATAATTCTTTCCTATTTATTTCCCATTTTATTTCTGTCTCATTGAACGTACCTGAGTAGTATCTACAATGGTGTTCTATTTTTTCTGCTTCATATCGATATTTAAGTACTCCTCCATAACTATATTCACTAGCATCGACTTCTACTATATATATAAATTTTCTATTTTCATCTGGAAATTGTAATTTTGGTAATTCTTTACAAAGTAATTTTATATTTTGAACTTGTTTTTTATCTTCTTCAATATAGTTATATTCTATATCCTTTTTTAATTTTTTCTTTAGTGGTTTTAAAGTTTCTGCTAATTTTGGAATATATTCTCTTACTTGGTTTACTAATCCTAAAAATGATTGTAATTTCTTTTTTGTATCTAATTCTTCTTTTGAATTTATTATTTTTTGTACTATATGTTGTTGCATTTTTACTCCACTTTTATCTATTTGTATTCCTAGAAATTCTATCTGATTTTTCATAATTTCAGCTTTCTTTTTGCTTAGATTTATTCCCGATTTTTCTATTATATCTGTAAACTATTCCAATAATTTTATATGTTCTGCTTTAGTTTTTGTATATAATAATATATCATCTATGTACACTATACAATTAGGTAATTGTCTAAAATAATTATCCATAAAATGTTGATATCTTCCTGGTGCATTTTTATATCCAAATGGTAATACATTCCATTCATAAAATCCTTATGGTACCGTAAATGCGGTTAATTCTTTAGATTCTTCTTCTAGCTTTAGATGGTAAAATCCTGATTTACAGTCGAATTTACAAAAATAATTATATCCTTGTATTTGTCTTATTTTTAATATCTTATTTGGTATTGGATAATTATATGTTATAGTTTTTGCATTTAAATTTCTATAATCAATAACCATCCTACTTTTTCCTCTTTTTTGTTCACTATGTTTATTTACTATAAATGCTGGACTATTATGCTTACTATTACTTTTTTGTATATATTGTTTTTCTAATAATTCATCTATATGCATTTTAAATTCTTTTAAATCGTCAAAATTATAGGTTAATGGTTTTTGGGTTATTATACTATTTTTATCTATTAATTCAATTTTTATGGTAGTTTTATGTTTTTCCCATCCTTTTAATGGATCTTCACTATATAATTGTTCTAATTTTTTCTTAATTATTTCTATCTTATTTATTGAAAATATAGTTATTTCTGTTTTATTTATCGAAAATACTACTAGTTCTATTGTATCTTCAGTGGTTTTTATATTTTCTAACTTTTGTGTAATTTTTTCACTTCCTTTTATCCAATCAGTTTTCTTTCTTATTTTGTTATTAACTCTTTTTGCTCTTACTTTTTGTTTACATGGTGTTGTAAACCACCAGTCGTTTCTAGTTATTATATGTGGGTATAATTTATCTAAAAATGACATTCCTAAATGAATATCTTTTGACGTTAGTTCATAATTATAAATTTCTTCTATTGTTAATATCTTATCCCATATTTGTACTTTTACATTCCTAGCTTTATAAGTAATTAAGCTTCCTTCATTATTAAATCCTTTAACTATTATTGGTGTTTTTAATTTATCCCATTTGCTTTCTGGTAAGCAATTATATCTACATAAATTAGTTTCTGCTTCTGTATCTATCATAGGCGTATAATATCTACTGTAATATCCTTCAACTACTATCTTCATTAATACATATATTTTCATTTTATGTTAAGGCTCTTTTTAAGAATAATTTTTCTTTATTATATGTTAAGGTTAATTGTGTGTGTTCTATATTATATGGTTTTACTTGTTCTAACCATTTTATTCCTAATATTATATCTGCTTTTTGCATTTCTTCCTTTACTTCAAATTCTATTTTTATTTTTCTAACTCCTATTATTATTTCTTTTTCTGCTATATTTTTATTATTTATTAAACTTCTTGGTAGATCTGGGCATATATCATTATCAGTTTTTATTTCTTCATTCTTTACTAGATATTTTGCTATATAATTTTCTTCTTGTCCTGTATTTAAGAGTATTAAATATTCTTTTTCATTTATTTTTCCTGTTATGTAATATTGGTTTAAATTACTTATTGAATTTGTTTCATAACTTGTTCTTTTTTATGAGCTTGATGGTTCTGGTTTTTCATCAGCTATTCTTTTTGTTGTACTTATTCTATCATTTACTATTTCTAAATTTTCTTCTATATCTATGTCTCTATAGCTATAATCATTATAATCTATTATTTTTATAATTTGTTCAAAAGGGCTTTCTATTCGTATCTTCTTAATCTTATTTTTTCCTATTATTTTATGTTTTGTTGTTAATACATATAAATTTTTGCATCTTGCTGTAAATATTTGACTTCCTGGGGTTAATTCTATTCCTGATATTTTCCAATATAATACTAGTGATTTATCTATATTTCTATCTGTTACCGCTACTGAATAATTTGCACTTATTATAAATTTAAATTTTTGGTATATTAGATTTTCTTTTACGGCAGTTATTATGCTTTTTTCTATAGGTTTTATAATTCTATCATCTGCTAAATATAATTCTATTGGTGTATCTATACCTTCTCTAAAACATGCTTTTATTAATATTTCTGTACCTCCAAGGTGTACATATTTTATTGGATCTCCTTTACTTTTTATATCATTTATCTCTTTATTAATTATTCTTTTTGTTACTAGTGGTATACTAGCTTTGCCTTTTGCATATCTACAGTCGATTACATGTTCTTTTTGGCATACTACAAAATATTCATCCCTTTTCCTAGTAAAAATATTTTTTATTGTTGGTATTTTAAATATTTTTTCTACACTTAAATCTAATTCTTTTCCTTTTATTTCATCAAATATATTACTGTCGAATATTATTTTTTGTTCCGTTCCTTCATCATTTAAATATTCTTCCTTTGTTATTATTTTTATAACTTCTTCAGTCATTTGATTCATCTATTTCACTATCTATTTCAGTATCTGTTTCGTTTTCTGAAATTTCATATATACTATCTTCACTTTCTAATTCGTAATCTATATAATCTATTTGCATATATTCTGTATTATCTATTTTTATTTATGATATTTTTTTATTTTTGGGATTTTTAGGTAATTTACAATCTCTAGCTAAATGTCCTAACTTTCCACAATTATAACAAGTACATTCTTTTATAGATTTCTTCTTTCTATATGGTCTTTTGTATTTATAACTTTTTACATCATATCTTTTTCTTGGTTTCTTGTATTTGTATTTTAATTTTTTATATTTCTTATACTTCTTACGTCTTTTTCTTTTCTTATAATATCTTTCTTCACATCCAAATTGGGGTGCTATTTTATTTTTGCAACATGCTAAATTTCTTATTAATGTTTTTTCCATTTTTAATTCTTCTCTATATTTTCCACATAAGTTTCTATACCATTGTTGTAAAAATTTTATTCTATCTCCTAACGTATCTACTATTTTTGCTTCTTCCCAACTTTTTATTATCTTTGAACTAAATGGTTCAGGTAATTTATTAAAATATAATTTTCTTATTTCCTTACTTTCTTCTATACTATATGCTCCTTTATAATAATATTCTTTAAATGCGCAAGTATATTCGCCTATATAGCACTTATTACATATTGTTAATTTTAACATTAAATTCCTATTTGTATCTTTTTCTTCATCTTGTTCTTCTTCTATTGTTGTCATACTACCAAATTCATATTTTATAGTTGTTTCATATTTTTTCAATAATTCTATAGGTGTTAGTGTAGTTGTTGTTGATGATGTTCCTTCCATAGGTTTATTAGCTCTTAATACTTTCTTACTATTTTTAGTTAAATTTGAAAACCATAGTTTTACTGATCCTAGTAGTGTTCTTTCTATATATTCTGGTGCATTTGTTACGTTTATATTATTATCTAATAATTGTTTTGTCATATATCTTATCCATAATTGTATTATTTTTTCTGTATCTATTACACAGTCTAGGTCTAAAAAGTTATAATTTTTATTAACTATTTGTTTTGGTGTCCATTTGTCATATTCATTATATTTTTTAAATTTACTTTTATAATATATAGGTTTTCTTATTTCTGTTGTTTTAGGTATTATATTTTCATCTTCTTTTTTATCAAGAGTATTTATTTCTGTATTGGTATTTTCTAAGTTTTCCTCATTAATTACTTCTTGTTTTTCATTGATTTCTAAATTGTTTTTATTTGTTAATATTTCTGTATATGTTTCACTATTTTCCGAATCATAATTATCTGTCTCTTCAACATCTATATTATTTATTTCTAATTCCTTGTTTGTTATTTCTAATTTTTCCTTAAATTGATTTATCTCGTTTAGTAATTTTTGTTCTTTATCTTTTTCTTCTTTTTCTTTTTGTCTTTGTTCATATAGATCTTTTAACATTTGTAGTTTTTTTTCTAATTCAGCAATCTTACTATTTTTAGTTTCTTCTATTTTGCGTATTTCTTCCATAGTTTGTCATTTAATTTTTTCTATTTCCTTTTTTCTGTCTATTTCTTCATTTTCTTTTTCTATTCTTACCATTGCTGTTAATTTATCTTCTAATTTTAATTCTTCTTTTTCTAACATTAGATATAAATGTTCACCTATTTTCTTATATCTTCTTCCCAGATTAGAAAATACTATTTTTATTTTTAATCCTTCGTGATTTTCATATATTTTTTCATCTATTATAAATTCTTCTTTGTTCATTTTATTGTGAATAGTTCATGTTGATATATATATTCTAAACTATCTATTTGTGATTGTAATTTTGATATTTCATCTTTTTTGTGTATTTATTGAGTTTTTACTAACTCTGGCAAATATATTATAATGTAGTCTTTCTATTCTCATTTTTAATTCTTTACGTTTTTCAGAAATAAATTGTTTTAATTCTTTGTATTTTTGCTCTTTATTCATTTAAATCATTTTTATATTATCTTGGTGGATATCTAAATCTAATTTTATCATAATTAGGTGGTATGTGTCTCATTCTTCTAGATTTTAAATGGATTATTAATTTTGCATCAATACTAGATATTAATGTAATTAGATAGGCTAATCTTTGTGGATTTTCTTTTATTTTATTTAGACTTATATATTCTGAATAATTACTAACTAAAGATTCTTTAATTTTTCTAAAAGCTTCTCTATTTTTAAATGGTCTTCTCATAATTAATTCAATAAATATATATAAATTCTAACATAACTAACTAACTCATATCCTACTGCTGTACTTTTTAAATTACTGGGCTCTGATACCATTTGTAGGGGGTGCGGATAACTAGATTATAAAATAGATTTATTATATATCTAATTAATCTATTCTTTTTTGTGCGTGGATATTTCTTAGATTTTGTTTCAATATTTCTTAATGATTTATTCTTTTCGTAAGATATATTCATTAATTTGTTTGGTTTATTATTTTATCCTGTAGTAACTGCAGAGTTACAAATTTCTGTGTAATAATTTATCCTAACTGTACTGTAATGTATATCTAATTCTAGATTTTCTATGTTATTTATTATCTTGTGTTGTTCTTCTCGTAATGAGTATTTTAAATTATATAAACTATCACATGTACTTTTTCCTAGGTTTTCTAGGTTTCTTCTATCCATATTAATTTTTCTTTTAGGTTTTCCATTATTTTTCTAATTTGGTTTCTATAATTAATTTCATTATTTAGATTATGTTGGTTTTCTCTAGTTTTTCTAATATATTCTAACATCATTGATCTGAATAATATCCTTCTGGGTAAATTTCTTCGTATAACTGTTCTAGCCAATTTATGATTTCGATTTCATAGTCTATTACTTTTTCTAATATTATTTTCTTTATATCTATAATTTCTATATCCTTAAGTATATATAAGATTAAGACTTTAAGATAGTCTAAACGATCTATCTTTTAAAATTGATATTTTATAGTTGTTTGTTTTAGCCTTAGTAGTTTTTGCATATTTTTATTAAGAAATTTTATATATTTTATATTTTTATTTTCCATGTATTTGTCTATATTTATTTTCATCTGTTTTTCTAGTAACTCTATGTTTCTATATCTTTTTCTAAAAATTTTATGTAATTTGTCATGATAAGTATTTGTAAGAGTAGTTAGGTAGGCATGGTATATAACTTACTCTAGTCATATAATATTCACCAAATGCTTTTTCTAATATGATTTTTCTTATATCTACTACTTTTATATCTCTAAGTGCATACAAAATAAGTATTTTAAATTTATCTACCATCACATCAGATAAATTATCATTCATTTTCATAAAATTGTTTTTTTCAAAATATTCCCTTCAACCATGTACATAACAAAATATGGTCATCTTAGATTACTATATACTAGATTATTCTTAAATAACATATTCTTCGGTCACTATTAGCATAATAATTTGGATACTTTTTCCCTTAAACAACGCCTCTACTCTGGTTACTCCCCGCCACGGCTTCTTGCCTCATTGGTTTCACCCTTAGGATGGCATAGTTCTTAGGGATTTTTCTCCATTTCCACTTTGCTAATAAACTTCTTAACATATTATTCTTCGAATAATTCTACTATAAAGTAACTAATATGAATTTATTTTATCATATCATGATTGTTGGGAACTATTAATTTAGCTATTCATAATCATAAATAGATATACTTGTTCAGGTAGCTTTGATATTTCTGAAGTTTGTTTCTCCATAGCTTTTTCCATTGAAGTATGCATGTTTTTTTAATTAACTGGGCAAAATATTTGTTATGGAATGGAGAGAGTATTTTCTTTATCGTGAGAAGGCTTGCTTTGCAATGCCTTCAGTTCTTCTTTATTTATAGAATGAACTTTACAAATTTTATAATTCTTTACACGTTTTCTGAACAAAAGATAAAAACAAAAAAGCTAAAAGCCATAAAGGCTATAGCCAAAAGTCAAAAAGGCTATTTACCTAGGCTACCCAAAAGTCTTCACAAAAATAGTAACTTACAATAATTAAAAGACTTTTACGTAAATAAAATCTATACAATAAATATCTTGTCTCTGTTTATTTTGTCGTATCTGCTATATCTTCATTATTGCTTCTTATCTTATCTTTCCAGCTGGCATTTTGTCTTCTTGATTTTTATTCTAGATGTACCTCTGGAATAATATTATCTTCTCCATTACACCTTGAACATTGGTGATCTGGATATTTATGTCCAATTATTTTACAATATCTTGTTAGTAGTCCGTCTGAAATAAATCCTTTTCTAATAGCTCTTGCGGTAGATTGTTTCTCTGGGTTGAGTAGTGTCATTATCCATTGTCTGACATCCTCCTCTGTTGGTCGTAGCTCTTTTGAATTTGAGTAAATCATTTGATGATCTCTCAAATAGTAGCTCCATATTGGGTTTCCATTAGTATAATTATTTGCTAGTTCTTGTATAATCGTAGCTAGTCCAATAAGTCTTTAATTTGCGTAGAACTCGGGTATCTCGATTCTGGGTATCTCCGGTTGCTGCATAATATCTTCTGGTATGATCATATCTCTAGTTAGTCCTATCTTTTCAACTTGTATAACTGGTTCTATCTCTTCATATAATATCTCCGCGGGTGCAGTATAACACTTTATATAAAATAGATTGCCTTTCGTTATTCTCTTATAGGTAGTGAATATCTTGTATAATTCTTCCATGGCTGTCAATTCTTCTCCGTCTTGGGTGTATATGGTGTTTAGTAGTCCGTAGTCAAAACAGGTTTTTACTAGGCTTGGGTTAGTTTTCGGTAGTGCGATTAGCTTGTTATATCCTTGTAATTTTTGGGTTATATAGTTGGTGTTTGGTTCTTTGATGTTTGTAGCTCTTGGGTTAAGGTTTAGAAAAGTTTGTACTCTATAGATGTTTTCTATATATTTCTGGGCTGTATAATTATAAACTTTTTTGTCTTGGTTTAGGCTATCTCGGTATGTGTTAATTTGTGGGGGTATGAATAAATGGTCTTTTTGTGTTTTTGGTGTAAATGGTTTTTCAAATATTTTATTTATGTTCATGTTTTGGTATCTTGGTCGATGAACTACTTTGCTTGTACCTGCAGAAGTAGATTGATAAATGTTATGGGTTTTGTGGAGTATCCCAACGTCTCCATTTTAACTAAAGATTCTTTAATTATATATTCTGAATAATTACTAACTAAAGATTCTTTAATTTTTCTAAAGGCTTCTCTATTTTTAAATGGTCTTCTCATAATTAATTCAATAAATATATATAAATTCTAACATAACTAACTAACTCATATCCATTTTCTCTGGGAAGCAGCAAACCCTAGCTTACGAAAATAGATGCACAAGCTGAACTGTCAAAGGCAAGCCGATAAATGCAATTAGTTCTGAAAGATTCATTCATATGTCTTTTTCGAAAATTTACTCACTATTTGGTAGGTGATTTTTCCTCCTGATCTATTTCATTACTTTTCTTTTGTTGATGATTTACTAATGCTCTGTCTAAATCAAAATTTCAGTTGTAAGTATCATCAACAAAAATTGCACCTTAGTTCTCGTGTCCCTTGGTTAATGTAGTCTAAGGAAGATATTCACAACAATTTTTGTATGTAAAATCAAATCTCATTCAAATTTGTTGTCATGGCCCAACAATAAGGATCATGATGACACTTGTCGCGGCGTACCTTGACAAGTAAGCCTATTACCCAAACTAATACAAAAAGAGGAAAAGACATAAATATCCCAAGGTAAGACATCTAGAATGAAGCCGAGCCATATAAGTAATCATAAACATGCGAAAAGAACTTATCCAAAATACCAATCATGCCCAAAACCAGATTTCAATAGTGTAAGAACTACTAACATAATCAAAGAGTCAAATATATCAAAAAAATAAACATAAAGGAATAATATTTGTCTCCGAATACTAATAAAGACATAACTACTATAGAAAGAGGTGAACTTCGGATGCACGAATGTCCGACTGTTACCTTGTAAGCTCCAAAAATCGCCCGAATCAAGCAAGTTAAGGCACACTCAATCTAGGACCTGCACTAGAAGAGTACAGTAGGAATAAGTACATTCCACTTATACTCAGTAGGTATCATAGGCTGACCAAGCAAAGTAGTAAATAAAACATACAAAATATACACTAAGGGTACGTTACCTGCAATAAAAAAATATCCCACAATGGTAACTCACACCGCTTGCACTAACCGTTCTAATGTATAACATATATTACAACAACACACCTAGATATAGAATACAAGTATACATTATGTCACATATAAATAGAACAAGGGAGAACATATAGATACAAGATCATCAAATACGAGTAAAGGAAGAAAAGACAAATACATAGATGATAAGTCAATATGGCAATAAAACACAACATAAACATAATAAAGTAAGTGCAATGTCTATGATGATGATGATGATGATGCATGAGGTCGTCACACAACCTCCGGAATCATCGCACAATCTCCATATACACCTATGGAGCTATAGCTTACCGATGTAGGACCCTTGGGGGGTTCGTCAACCCATATACAATCCACATATCTTATATCTCCTTTTTGGTATATTCCTCATAAAGGGTTTTATAAGGTGTTACAATATATCTTCCCCGACATATCCCTCGATGAGGGTTTTAAAAAGGTGTTGCTAGTGTTTCTCAGATGTTGCCACGGTGGTACCAATATTTTATGAATAAGTATGATATGAGGATGTAATGCTCACAACCAATCACAATGAATATTTTCACAATCAACCATAATGATATATTTCCACAACCACGTGAGCCACTATCCACTCTTCATTTTAATTTCATCCATGAATTTTCATATGTCAATAAAGTATGAATATAATTAAAATACACCAATGGTACCATATTAAGTATCTTAACAGCACAATATAATTATTCACATGTATTCAAGGCTATCAATATCTCATAGGACCCCACACGGTTACACATATCATATAATAACTCAATTTCGATAATTACATCACATATAGGCGCCCACACGGCCACAACACATGAGTAGTCATTTTTCATGATTAGTTTCCACCCTTAACATGCATTTTGTATCATCATTTACTATTCAGCCCAGTCTAAAAGAGTTAAGTCATAACCTACCTTGAAAGTTGAAACTGGTCCGCTACACTTCGAACTCATAACCTTTCCATGAATGTTCCCAAACCTCTCTAAAAACATCAAATATCGAATCTACGCGTTAAAACAAAACCAACGACACCCATATTTACTACTTTTGATTTGGGATCAAAACAAAACCTTGGAATGGGCTTTCAAAAAAAAATCAGAACTTTACTTTTAAAATATTTTTTCCATATTCTTAGGAATCTACAGCTTAAAACCCAAGTCAAATCGAGTCAAACGAGGTTCAAATCGAAGAAAAAATATTTTTGAGCTTTACCGGGTAAAGTCTATAAAATCCGTGTTCAAATGAAGAATCAAAGTTGTTTTGAAGGTTAAATTGATGAAAAAATAGTAATTATAAGATAAAAACATTATTCAAGTGAAAAGAAGTGAAATTGACGTTTAAAATCAAGCCCTAAGATTTTTGGGGTTTTGAGAAATTAATCAAGAAATTACTAAGAAAAAGTTGAATCCTTACCTTAAATCTGTAATAAAATTAAGAAATATAGGTTAATATAGCTTCCCAAGCTTCACTTTTAAGCTCTCTCACTATTTTAGGGTTTAACTCTCAAGAGGAAGATGAAAGAATGAGCAAAAATCGAATAAAAGAGTTATTTATCTGTACCCGAGTTACCAGACATTTAACACATAAAACTCATTCCTTAATTTGGATTTACCCTTTATGTATTTGGTTGCACCAGATATTTTTAATTCAAAGAGGACTTCGATGGGGTGCTCGAAATTCGATCGAAGTTCGATATACGGAAACGAACTATGTAATCATACTAAATTCGACGCTCCGAATTCAATGGAGACATCACAATTTCTAAAAAACATTATTTTCACAATGTTGACTCTCAAAACCCAGAATTACAATTTTCTAAAATAAAGTTCAAAATGAGATTTAAAAGGCGTAAAATTAGGTTGAGTAGGTCTAAAGGGTTTAGGTTGAGTAGGTCCAAGACAAAGTATTTGGAGTGTAAGTTTAGCGAGGTGTCTCATAAGTCCGATGTGGTAGTTAAGCTTGACACTCAATCAATTAGTAAGAGAGATAGTTTCAAGTATCTAGGGTTTGTGATTCAGGAGAATTAAAAGATTGATAAAGATGTCACTCATCAGATTAGGGTAGGGTGGATAAAATGGAGACTCGTCTCTGGAATCATGTGTGACAAAAAGGTACCTATCAGACTTAAAGGCAAGTTCTACAGAGTGGTGGTTAGATCGGTTTTGTTATATGGGACGGAGTGTTGGCCTGAAGGACTACATCTAGAAGATAAAGGTGGCAAAAATGAGAATGCATAGGTGGATGTGTGGGTGTACTAGGATAGATAGGATTAGAAATAAGATTATTTGAGATAAGGTGGGTGTGGCTTCAGTGGAAGCCAAGATGAGGGAAGCGAAGTTGAGATAGTTCGGTCACATGATGAGAAGGAGCACGGACTCCCCAGTGCGGAGGTATGAGAAGTTTCTTAGTGATGGTTTCAAGTGAGGTAGAGATAGATCGAAGAAATATTGGATTGGGGGGGGGAAGGGAATTAAACATGATATGGAGCAGCTCCAACTTACCGTGGACATGACCCTAGATAGAAAGTTGTGGAGGAGACGGATTAGGGTAGAAGGTTAGTATGAGCTTAGGATATTGTATCTTTTGGTGTGTTTCTTGGAGTGTCATGCTTATGGTATTATTGGATATGCTAATTTCTATTGTATCTTGTTCTTTTCCTGTTCCTACTAGTACTATACCCTATCTTATATCTTGTTTAGTACTATACCCTATCTTATATCTTGTTCTTTTACTATTCCTTATCGTAGAATGTTTATTTTGAGTTTGGTGTCTATAGAAAATAGCCTCTCTATCCACATTTGAGGTAGTGGTATAAACTGCATACACTGACCCTCCCCAGACCCTACTTGGTGGGAATATACTGGGTATGTTATTATTATTGAAAATTACACCATACATGTCACCAACATAAAATCGGCATTCTGGATCTGCTGGTGAAGTGGGATTTTTCATCAGAGGTCACTTCAACCAAATGTAGGTCCCACACTCATATTTTTAATTTCTTTTAACTTTTCGATCTAAAGGTCGAAATGAGCTCGGGTGCACAGGGACCTAAACCAAAGGTCTACCTAGCCTAAAATTAATATTTCAAAGCTACTAACACAGTCCGTTTGGACATCCATCTCACGGATCAAAAAATATCCACATAAGTCCAAAATAAGGCTCTCAAAGCCATCAAAAACCACAATATCGCATAAATGATATCAAAATGCATCAAAAATCATGTCAATCACTCCCACACCCCAGAAAATACCATAATGCAACTATGGAGAGGGTAAAATAGTCAAATCATAAAAAATAATAAATTTCACATATTTCATCAAATTTTTAGGTTGTTACATCATCCACTACTAAAAATCTAGTTCTTCCTCAAACTAAGGCAAAGAAATACCTGAATCAATGAAGAGCTGAGGATAAGAACTATTCATATCAGATTCGCCTCCCAAGTAGCTTTATCTAGAGGTAGATGTCGCCATTGAACTTTAACCATACGGATCACTCTAGAGTGCAACCCCTAACATCCCTAGCCAAAATAGAGATCGGCTCCTTAACAAACGAAAACCACTCGTCTAGCTGAACTAACTCCTAATAAATAATATGAGATGCATCAGGAATATAGACACGACGCATAAAAACATTAAAAACTGGACGAACAACTGATAGATTAGGGGGCAAGGCTAACTCATAAGCCACATCACCAACAGTCTGAAGAATCTCAAATAGACCAATATACCTGGGGATAATCTTACCCTCTTCCCAAACCTCATCACACCCCTGATGGGTGAAACTCAAAGAAAAATATGATCACCAACACCAAATCTCAAGGAACGAAGTCTACGATCAACATAGCATTTCTTCCTACTCTGAGCCACTCTAAGTCTATCCTGAATGACCTGAACTCTATCCAAAGACTCATGAAGCAAGTCCGTACCTCGAGGT
The DNA here is from genome assembly GCA_030864225.1 of Capsicum baccatum var. pendulum. Classification (NCBI taxonomy): domain Eukaryota; kingdom Viridiplantae; phylum Streptophyta; class Magnoliopsida; order Solanales; family Solanaceae; genus Capsicum; species Capsicum baccatum. The sequence goes on from CM061560.1 coordinate 170,649,643, forward strand.
CTCACCTCTGAAACATCAAACCAACCTACTGGGGAACGACAATGCCTACCATGCAATGCCTCAAAAAGAGCCATATTAATAATATAATGGTAGTTATTATTATATGTAAACTCTGCTAAAGCCAAATGTTGCTCCCACAGGCCACCAAGTCTATCACGCATGCACAAAGCATATCCTCCAAAACTTGGATAGTCTGCTCTGACTGGCTATTAGTCTGGGGTGAAACGTGTGCTAAGATAAACTCGAATACCCAACTCCTCTTGATTTGTGTTCCAATTGAGGTTATTAACATATACCACAGTCAAGGACTTTAGCCTGACTCATTTTTTCAATTTGATCTTGTCGTGTACTTTGTGCTTTAATAGATTGTTATTGGTATAAAGTGGCTTGAAAAGAAGAGATAATTAGATTGTTGTTGGTATAAATTTTTATGTAAAATTGAATTGAAAAGAAGAGATAATTAGATTGTTTTTGGTAGAAATTTTCATGTAAAATTGGCTTGAAAAGAAGAGATATATCACGTGACATGGTTCTCTTTTTTCAGCACGAAAGTGTTTGTGAGTTGGTCAAGCTTGTTATGAAGATGACACTCTATTTGTTCTGTTTTACTACAATAGCTATAAGAACATAAGTAGTCGTAATCACTTGGATCTCACCTTGTTTATGGTATTTGTACTTGCAGGCTTTATTTTAAAGATGCAGAATATGTTGTGTTAGCTCTTTCCCTCAAGACCAATTTCAACACATTCATTCTTTAGATACAATCTACTATCGTCTCTCAACATATCATAGGAAATACTTTCTCCATGTGAGAGCTTATTTACCGAGAAATATGTTATTGGATATGCATTGGACCACCTTTTCTTCAACCTCGTCTTTGATGAATGCCATCACACTATCCAACTCATGCTAACTTGTTGGTCCTTCCAATTTTATTGTGGTTTTTTGCAGAATAGTTTTATGTATTATTGATGTTATGAGTTTTAGATGTACAATTGTGTATTTATAATCTATTAAGGCAAATTGTGGATATCAATTTGAATGGAATAAGTTATTTTTAAATCTTATTATGTTTTTAATTTTTAATATAATGTCTACCCTCTTTTTACCTAAGGTTAAAATAAGCACGATATTATGAACTCAAAAAAGAATTAATTTATACAAAGTCGCCACCTAATTTTTAAGGAAAATAAGACAACCTATTTATTTATGAACAAGTATAACTTTTTGCAATCTACAAAACCATTTTAAATTTCAAGTAAGGGTTAAAATTATTCCAAATGGAAGGGGTTAGACACTCTTTAGAATAAACAAATGTGGTTCCCGACCAGACTTAGGTTTATTAAAATAGGGAAAAAATTAATGTTTGTAAAAACAGATATAAAATATGTATTGAAATAATATAAGGCGTATGTTGTCATAAATATAAATAAACAAAAGTATATAAATATGTATCTGAAGACAAGATTGAATAAAGAAAAATTGTTCTAAAGAAAAAGACAACGTAATATTTTTAAAAGTGAAAACTGTGAATTATTTGATTAAATATCTAAATCAATTTTAATATAAATATTAGAGGCCTAAAGTTGCCTAAACGTGTAATGGATACTGTGTAAGTAAAAACATCCTCGCCCAACGCCCCAAAATAAAATTTTCACTATGATGATATTTATACAAGTGTAAGAATGTAAAAAGTACAAGTACAAAAATTCAAGCTCTTCTATGAATGCTATTTCCGATAGATATTCTCGAGAACCTGGACAAATAGTCTTGGTAAAGATGTTAGTAATAGATAAAGATAAATTAAGAACTATATGTACACAAGTGTACATAAAAAATACATTTTTCAATAAAAGCGAGCTTAGATAAAATTTTAAAAAATTATAAAGATTTCATCATTGCCCGAATTTATTTATTTTATTACAGATTTATATATGTAATATCCGTCTTTTTATTTGTGGAGGCCTAAAAAATCGACAAATTTTTTTTCTTATCGGTCATTTTGTATTGTATTTTGCTCGTTATCAATGTGATAAATGCTATAAAACTGCAAAAGGAGAAATTCCCTCAAATAGTTTAGAAAATCTCTTAAATGATAGTAAATCATTAAAAAATATAAACATTTAATGAGGAGCCCCAAAATAATCATAAAATGTAGAACCATTGACCAAGCTATACAAACCATTATCAAGTAAAAGAAAAATAGTAGAAAAATCAAAGAAAATATAAATAGTTTACAAAGTTTCACTTTTCTAAAAGGGTGTACTGTTTCACAACATGATAGGGGTGGTGCTACTAATTAAAATGCACTTTTCCTTAATAGTGATGAACAACAAGACAAATAAACTTTGAATAAAGGTAATCTAACAAAATAACAAAAAAGAGTGGAAATAAAAATCATGAAGTCAAAATCATTTAATCAATACAAAGAAGCCAGAAATGAAGGTTGTCATTAATATTGAGAACAATCTATAACTGAAGCAAAAAGAAAAAGGATTTCGCCGAAAAAGCATAATTTCCGGATAAATTTGCACAAAACAAAACACATAACATACAAAAACTAATGAAATGCAGTTCATTGAAGAAGAAGAAAAGTTGGAACAATTGAGGCCACCGGCGTTGCTTCAACGAATTTCATCGGAGCAACGCCGGAATATCAAAATCAGCCATATCTATCCCATTTCTACGGGCAGTAGTAACAGTAGTGCATTGAAGCTCGCCAATAATCACTTGTGATGAGCCTGTAGTGGAAAAGATAGTCGTGGTCGCCGGTGGGTTGATAGCAGTAGTATTCACCGGGGTGGTGATGGCTGGTAAGGCAGCAGTGAAGAGGGTAAGAAGAGGAAAAAGGGAGAGAAAGAAGAGAAAGGAGGAATTGTGGTGGTGGTTCACTAGAATCACCAAAATCCTGCCATAGCTCACTTAATAGAGGAGACAAAAAGAGATACTGATTTGTGTGGGTGTGTGTATATTTTGTGTAAAAATTATTTTACCTTACTACTTTATTTATAATTAAAAAAACACTCCCTTTTTAATAATAAAAAAAGAATTAACTCCTTTTGTCCCCCTAATGCTTAATTTAAACCACGGGTTATTGTATCATGGGGTTTTCATTCTTTTAACCATCAGGTAAAAAAATTTATTTAGAGGATAAAAACCTCAACCAATCACCACAAGTGCCATTTTTTTAAAAGTAACGAGACTTTGACTTGGCTGATTCGTTGCTCTGTGTATAAAAATAATTATGTCGAATTACATTTGCAGATCGTATTAAAAATATACAAAATATGTATGTCAATGTATAATTTTATATAATCATCTAAAAAAAATATATTATGTTATAAATAATTAAAATTATAATGTGCATCTAAAAATTATAGCTTTATGTTACATACGCATGTAATTGACTGTGCAAAAAATTTAAAGTGATAATAAACTGATAAATATCCTAAAATATATGAAATTAAGAATACTTATTAATAAATTATGAAAAATTAAAATATGATAATAAATTGATAAAAATCCTAAAATAATGATGATTATCAATAATTTATTAACAATTATAAAAATGTGTGAAAATTGCATTTTATGCACCTTAACGATCAGGAAGCGTCAATGTGCTAATTTTAAACATGGAGAGCCAAAATTGGGTGTCAATAGTTTGCCTCTTTTCATTTGAAGACGCTGTAAAAGTGTTCAAACGAAAATATTGACGTATAGCAAATTTTGCTCGACAAAAAATTATTTTTGATAAAAAATTTAAACAAGTTTCAATTTAAAGTTGCCTACATATTTTGAGTTGCATGAGGATTAGGTTAGGTGTAGTTCAAAAGCTATCCCAACATGTCCTATTTTGGATTGGACAAACTTAATGCGTCCTCGAATTCTATGCCTACAAATTTATAAAACTAAAAAATAGTACTCGATAAAGACAAACCAGTAACTAAGTTTGATTATTTTTTTGTTTTTCAAGAAATTCAAAAAAACGACATGTAGTGTTTAAGTAATGTAAAGATAAATAAATAAAGTCATTGTAAGATTTTGACTAAAGCACACAAAATATTCAATTGAAGACAGACATGCATAAAAGTCTGATTAGAGGGCAGACTAATAAAAAATGTCCTATTTTAAGGTGGACAAACCTAATTCATGTCTGCAAAAATTTGAAACAATTAAGGTGATTTTTTTTCTTTTTCTTTTCGTTGTTTTGTTTCTTTTTTTTTTTCAAGAAATTTAAAGGCAACATACAGTACTTATCTAATTAACAAAAATAGTAACTGATAAAATAAATGTATTACAGGTAAAGATAAAGGTAGCATGTAGATGTAGTGCTTAAATGAGAAAATAAATGCATTGCAATATGTGCAGACAAAGGCAATGATGGCATGTACTTAAATGATGAAAAAAATGCATAGCGATGTGTGTAAATAAAGAAAAAATAAAATAAATGTATTGTGATATATGAAAGTAAAGACAAACATGGGATGTTGTGCTTAAATGATAAAATAAATACATTGCGATATATGTGGGCAAATGTGACATGCGGTACTTACATGATAAATGTATTGTGATATGTGCAGGCAAAGGCAAAAATGAAATACAGTGCTTAAATGATAAATGAATTGAGATAAGTGCAGGTAAAGACAAAGATGTCATGTGGTGCTTAAATGATAAAACGAATACATTGCTATATGTGTAAGTAAAGGCCAAGATAGCATGCAGTGCTTAAATAAAAAATAAATGCATTACGATATTTGTGAGGTGTGCAGTGCCTAAATGCTAAAATAAATACATTGCGATATATGCGTGCATATCTTAAATAATAAAATAAATGCATTGTCATATGTGCCAGTAAAGGCAAAGATGACATGTAGTGTTTAAATGATAAAAGTAAATGCATTTGCGAGATGTGCAAGTAATGACAAAGATTGCACAGAATGCTTAAATGATAAATATTAATGTATAATGACATGTGGCATTAAAGACAAAGATGAAATATCGTGTTTAAATGATAAAAATAGATGCATTTGTGAGATGTGCGAGTAAAGGCAAAAATTACATACGGTGCTTAAATAAATGCATTGCTACATATGAAGTAAAGGCAAAGATAGTGTCCAGTGCTTAAATGATAAAATAAATTCATTACGATATGTGAGAGTAAAGACAAAGATAGCATGTAGTACTCAAATGATAAATGCATTTCGATATGTTTCAGTAAATACAAAAAAGACATGCAGTGCTTAAATGATAAAATAAATGCATTGCGATAAGTGCATGCAAGGGTAAAGCTAGCGTGCAGTGTATAAATATGATAAAATAAATGCATTGCAATATGCAAGTAAAGGCAAACAGACATAAATATTTAATTAAAAAAAAACATGCCTAACTATTTTATTGGAGGGAAGACTAACTCAATTGTTCTATTTTGGGATGGGCAGACCCATGTGAAATGACTATGAAAAAAGGATTGTTTAAAAATAAAAGTATTCACATATTTTCGATGCTCCTTTTAAAATTTGCCCCAGTATCATGTTATGAGATGTTGGGGATACAGGAGTGTGTACTTGCTGGGAAGAAAGAATGATCATCAGGTTGTGATGACCGAACTCTGCATAGAGCTTCCTACATATCTCGAGCATCATGAGAATCAAGTCAGTGTAGTTCAAAATAGGAAAATAGGATAAGTTTAGAGGGGATTTTCAAAATTTTGCTCCAGTGTATGAATTATGCTAACATTGATCCTTTTGAAAGGATTTTTTTTTTTAAAAAAGATCTTGTTATTGAAAAAAAATACATGATGTCTCCGATTGTTTATGGAGACTTAAGAATGAATGACGTCTCTAATTTTCTATGGAGACTTGATGCATGACATCTCCATTATTTATGAAGATTGATGTTTATTTTTGTCTTCGATGTCTACGAAGATGGAGACTCTCAACTAGTGAGGCGAGTGAAATCTAATAGCCCTCCCGACTGGCGGGACTATTAAAATGTAAGATGGAAAAGGCTTTTGACTGATAAAACAAATATAATAGCTTCTCGACCAGCGAGGCTATGAGAATGTAAAAAATACTCAAGATGGGTGTCTGACAAAATAATAAAACATCGGTATTTAAAGGTATGTGCTTGAATAAGAAAAAATCAAATGCCCGTATTTAAAAATTGGGCACTTTAAATGAAAAGTAAAACTTCAAGTATTTGAAGGTTTGCATTTAAAAGGAAAAACCAAGTTCCCATATTAAAAAAATTAGACGCCTAGAATGAAAGTAAAAATGTCCGTATGTGAAAGTGGATGTCTAAAAAAAAGAAAGAAAGAAGTTTTGTATCTTTTTGATTAAAAGTTCTGAAAGATGAAGTGCCCTCTCTAGAAAGAAAGTCTCATTTTCTTACATATTTGAGAAAAACAAAGCCTCATTTAGCATCTATTTGAGTATTTTTTTTGAATTTGGGGACATTTAGAGAAATACGCTCACATTTAGAAAGGAATTCAATGCATACAATTGTGATATCATAGGCTTGACCTTCATGTAACTATCTATTAATGTGAGAACACTTGGAATAGGATTCTGTAGGACTTTCTATTGGCTTGTAATATGGGTTTGGGGGTGGGTAGGATAATATTTGAGATGAAAGTGACTAATTCCTCAATGAGCATGACACTGCATTTGTGCTTTTGACATTTATTGTGCTTTAACACATGATTTTCTATGTTGTGCTTTGTTGCCCCTTGTTTTGTATTTGCTTCGACTTTGTTTGAATCTTGTGTTGGAGTTTTTCTCCTTTTTTTCTTCAAGAAACTATATATATAGAAATATAGATATAGATATTGTTCATTTCTTTGTTTTCTCTTTTTTTTGTGGGGATTTTGCTCATTTTTAAAGTCATTTTTTCCATCTGGAACATCCTTTACATTTTGCATTTTTTATCTTGAATCTTGGATCCACAATTTGCACGTATTTAGTGCACTTAAGGAGGTAAGGCCAAAAGAGGAATAGTGTGTGTAAGCACTCAAAAAGGCATAGGCTCATATACAATTGTCCAAATAAAAGGTTTTGGGATGAAAAAAAGAAATGCTAGGGATTAATATCATTTGGTAGGTTGTGAAAAGCTCAATTGGGTTTAGAAAGGTCTACGATCCTTTCCTAAATCAAGTGTAACTCAGAATTTTGCCTAAACCAACATTTAGGCCAAGTTCTAGATCAACAATGCAATGTAATGAATTAATCTAAAGCTCACCACACAATGCCCATGAAATGATGAGGTAGGTTTCATTCTTGTCTTAGATGTATGCAAGAGAATTTTCAAGTGTGATAAAAGGTACCAAAAAAATCTATGGTTTATCATGAAGTAGATCTTTTTCATCAAACCAATTTGTTCTTTCTTATGCACACTTCTAACTATATTAGTACCAAACAAGTTACAATTTTATTATTATTTTAAGAGAATGGGACCAAACCCTAATGAGGATTACCTACGTATCTTGTAAAAACAAGAATCATGTTTGCGTAGTTCAGACAAATTTGTGAATTTGTATGTGTAATGTATGATAAAAAATGGTGGTCATCCTTAAAAATAATGTGAAAGACAGTCAGGAAAGAACTACTTTTATCATCAAAATTATTTCGATGAGATGATCGCGAGGATGGATGTCAAGCACTAGGAGAGCTTTGACACAACTTTAGTACGCTGACAAGATTGAAAAAGTCAGACATTGAAGGAATTATGACATTATTTTGTCGTAGTTGGTAGAATTGTTATGATTGAAAGAATATTAAACCCTTGCTTTTGAAAGCGAGGATTGACACATCATAAATTTAATGATTTACGACGTTCAAAAAAGAAAATAGCTATTCTTGAATCATAATCAAGTAAGGATCTGAAGGTAGGCCGGCTAGGCACTAACATCATTGATTTTGAATTTTGAGGAGCTATTAATTTGTGCTCTTGAAGGCCATTAGACAGCGTCTTTGAATTGTTCTAAAAAATTTGCCCCAGTTTTGCATACCAGAGAAATCATTCTTAATCAGTGAAGCAACCGAACCCTAATACAAGGTTGCCTACATATCTTGTCAGGAGAAGAATTAGGTCAAAACGTAGTTCAAATCTATACACAGTTATTAATAATATTTCTAAGGTGAATCTTGTAAGTAATCCGCCCTACAAAAAAAAGGTTAGATTACACATTCCCTACTAAAGTATAACCAATTTAGAGCAAGTAGCTAAAATATAAACACAATTATCCTACAAATATGTACAAAACTATGATAATACGTTACTTGGGTCATGAACCCTTTAGACACTTGGATAAAGTTGACTAATGAGGCATGTACCTAAAATATATTATTTTTATGCTATCCTACATTGACTAAGAGTGTGTAGACATAGTCTTAAATTTTTTATATGAGAAGACACGTAGTCCCACGATAGTAAAACTCTCGCTCATCCCAAGTATACGGAGACTCTATAAAATAAGGTGATTTGAAAGAATTTTAAAAAAGTACAATGTACAATCCGCATGTACAATATGTGTGAGAGTCAGTTTTTTGAAGTGAAGAAAGTATGAACGGAATGCCAATTTAATAAAGCGATAAAGAAATGAACAACCTATACAAAATAGTAACAAATAAATAATTTATGTCATACAAACAAGATAAATCAAGACAATTAGGAAAAACAAATAATAATGTATAAAAAACATAAATAGTTACCTAAGTTTATAATGGTTAGGACCTTGTATCCCCCAGCAGAGTCACTAAGCTGTCATACCCTCTTTTTACCTAAGGTTAAAACAAGCATGACATTATCGACTCTAAAAAGAATTAATTTATACAGAGTCGCCACCTAATTTTTCAGGAAAATAAGACAACCTATTTATTTATTAACAAGTATAACCTTTTTCAATATACAAAATCATTTTAGATTCCAGGTAAGGGTTCAAATTATTTCGAAGGGAAGAGGTTAATATAACGCGCATGTTGTCATAAAATATATATAAACAAAAGTATATAAATATATATGTAAAGACAAGATTGAATAAAGAAAAATTGTTATAAAGAAAAGACTACGTAATATTTTTTTAATGGGTAAGCCAGTCTAGACAACTACCCCTATTAGGCTAAACTTAGTATAACTGAAACTCAGAATCTGGTTATCCTAACCTAAACATTCACTCCTAGAAGCCGCACTTTTTAGTTAAGGTATGTTAGTTTTCATCTGTTAGGTAACGCACTTCCTAACTTGAACATATACCCCTAGAAGACGCACTTTCTAGTCGAGTCATTTCATTTAACCCCTAGGAGATGCACTTTTAGTCAGGGTATGTCAGTTTTCATGTCATAGGTAACACACTTCCTAACTTGAGCCTTCACTCCTAGAAGACATACTTTCTAGTCGAGTCAGTTCATTTAACCCCTAGGAGATGCACTTCCTAGTCATGGTGTGTTAATTTTCATGTTTTAGGTAACGTACTTCCTAACTTAAACATTCACTCCTATAAGACGCACTTTCTAGTCGAGTCATTTCATTTGATCCCTAAGAGATGCACTTTCTAGTCAGGGTATGTCAGTGCTTATGTGTTAGATAACAAACTTCCTAACTCGAACATTCACTTTTAGAAGATGCCCTTTCTAGCCGAGTCCTTTCATTTAACCCCTATGAGGCGCACTTCCTAGTTAGGGTATGTTAGTTTTAATATGTTAGGTAACGCACTTCCTAACTTGAACATTCACTCTTAGAATACGCATTTTTTTGTCGATTAATTTTATTTAACCACTAGGAAACACACTTCCTAGTCAGGGTATGTCAATTTTCACATGTTAGGTAATGCACTTCCTAGCATGAACCATTACTCCTAGAAGACACACTTTCTAGTTGAGTCCTTCCATTTAACGCTTAGGAGACACACTTCCTAGTCTGAATAATTCAAGTTTCGTTTGTTAGGTAAAGAACTTCCTAACTTGAACATTCACTCCTAGAAGATGCACTTTCTAGTTGGGTCATTTCATTTAACCCACCAGGAGACGCACTTCCTTGTCTGGGTAATTTAAGTTTCATGTGTTAGGAGACACATTTCCTAATTTTTGTCATTAGTTTTACTTTGAAGAGACACATTTCTTTAGTAGGGCCTTGATTTGCCCTTTTTACTGTACTTTTCAAAAGTTGTGATCTGATGATACTCACAAAAGTTTCTTATGCAAATTGGGGAAATTCTTTTGTAGTGTTTATTGGATTTTACTTTCTTCTTAGGACGCCCCCAGGATAATAGTGCTTTTCTTTTATAATTCACCTTTTATTTTGAGTTTAGGAGCTTAGTTGAAGAACATAGTGAAGAAATAACGAGTCAGGAGCCTACCCAAAGAATAGGATCAGTTGCAAGTTAGGAGCCCACCTGAAGAATAGGGTGAAAAAATAACAAGTCAGGAGTCTGCCTGAAGAATAGGGTGAACATTATCAGTTGCAAGTCAGGAGCCCACCTGAAGAACTGGGTGAAGAAATAACAAGCCAGGAGCACGCCTGAAGAACTGGGTGGAGAAATATGAAGCCATGAGCCCGCCTGAAGAATAGGGTGAATAAATAACAACTAGGAGCCCGCCTGAAGAATAGGGTGAATAAATAACAAATAGGAGCCTGCCTATAGAACAAGGTGAAAAAGTTGTAAGTCAAGGAGTCGTCCTGAAGAACAAGGTGAAGAAGTTATAAGTCTAGAAGCCCACCTGAAGAATAGGGTGAACATAATCAGTTGCAAGTCAGGAGCCCGCTTGACGAATAAGGTGAACATTATCAGTTTCAAGTTCAGGAGCCCATCCAAAGAATAGGGTGAATATTTTTAAGTCCAAGTCAAGATTAAAGAAAGTTTCAGAAATAGGATCTTTTACTTGTATCTTCGTTTTCTATTTTTGTTATTCCTTTAAATGTAAATGCAGAATGTCATGAATCGGATACTCTACAGAACCTGACTCGGCCTCTAACTTATTGTCCCACCATTTCACCTTTTTGAACTATACATGACCTGATTCCCTTATAATTCGGGATATGTAGGCGGTCCAAAACCAGGACTCAGTCATATCTTTTCTTTTCTTTTATTCTGTCCTCACCTTTTTGAATAATTGGAGGATCAAAAATCATCTTTTTGTCTACTTCTTTGTATGAGTTTTTTTTGATATTTCAAACAAAGAGGGGTAAAATATAGACATGTGATTTTTGACCCTCTTTGAGTTTTAACCTATTTTTTAGTATTAAATATTTTATTTTTTATATAAGTTTTGAATGAAAATAAATAAAATAATAATAAATAATGTTACAATTTTGAGACATTTTTTTATTTTTTATTTTAAAAATAATAGAAAAGTTTAGAAAATATATTTTTCTTTTTCTTTTAATGAAATGGGTAGTAATTTTATTAGTCTCTTAATTATATTTATTTTACATTATTACAAAATTTTATTCTATTTTCTTAAATATAAAAAATAATTAATTAATTTATTATTATTATTTATTTAATTTGACATATATATATATATATGTAATAGGATAATTATTCTAATCCAACTACCCCACCCTATCCTAATCCTTATTCGATACTAACTGTTCCCCTTAAAATTCTCCTTATTTAAGGATTTCCCTCCGCAGACAAAAAAAGGATATGTACTTTGACTATCACACTGACATTGAACATCAGAACACAAAAGAAAAAAATACAGAGTCAAAAAAAGAGAGAAACAAAAAAGCAAGAACAGATAAGAAAATAAGGTAGAGTTAGAGTTTTAATTGTGGTTTCTATTTTGAGTTTCCAGTGACGACGTTCTGGATTTGATACTTCTTTTAATTTGTAATACAGGTTTTTATCCCATCTTTTACTATAGTTCATAAGTTTATCGTGAACCAAAGCATGAATGGTGTTATTAAGTGGATCTGTGTATTATTTAATAGGCCAGAATAATTGCTTATACGAGTTTTATTATAACGACTCGCATGTTTAGTTATTTATTCAAGTTGATGAAGTTAAGTATCATATATTAAATCCTTATAAGTTTCAAACTTCATAAGATATATTGCTAAATAATCTAATAATTTTGAATCAAAATGGTTCTTCTTAAGTTATGGAGTCAGAACTAAATATTGAAAGAAGCCCGAGAAAAATTGATACTTGGCCAGATAAATCGTTCGATTTTTGTAGTTTTGACAGTTTACGTCAATGAATTTAAGTTTCAATTTTTCTTTTTATTTTTTACACTTGTAGGTTGTTCGGGTAGTTGTTAGTGTGTTGTGTACGTTCTTACTGTTGTCGTTGTTTGGATGATTTTTGTTGTATTATATTGTTATGTTATAAGTGTGTATTTTACTGTGATAGTTTGTTTGGATAGCTGTTATTGTATTATATTATTATTCTAGAAGTGTGAGTTTGATATGTAGAAAAATATGGTCTTCATGATGAATTGAATTAGTGCTCGGATCGAAAAATTATATTTATATATATTAGATTTGTGATAAAAATAAATAAGTAAGAAGTATTTGCATGGCCATAGATTTTTTTTAAAATCAAAGTAAGAAAAAAAAAGATTTTCAAAAGTTAATTTATATTTGGTTATGAAAAATAAAATTCTTTAATTTATTTTAGCTATAAAAAATATTTTCATTTTATGACATTCATTGAGTAGGTTTGGTATTCTTTCTGATTTTTTAGATCAATGTCATTAATTCCACGTTTGCAACTTGTAATCTGTTCGTATTTGTCTTTTACTCAAAATATTATCTTATGTTAAAGAGAGGATAATTGATTTTCGTGGTTTGAAATATGAAGAGAAAGGTGTGTTTTATAAAATAATTAAGGGCCTAGACAAATATTTAAGTCCTAAATAATCTAATAATAGTTCAATTAAAGTTGAGTGAGATACAGATTTATTACATAATATCTTTAATAATTGTTGTAAAATAAAAGAATGAAATGAGAATAAAAATGGATAAGATAAAATTATCTCGAGTTTATAAGAGATGAATAAATGAATTTGATGCTAGACGAGCTTTAGATACATTTAAAATACGTGTCTCAATTTAGAATGCGGCGTACGTATCTTTTCTAAATGTTTAAAAATAATTCGAGGATATGATATTGCACTTCGGCAAAGATCGACCTCAAATTAATTCCCACTAGCTTAATACAAGAGGTTCAGACAGATATTAGATATTCAAATGAGCTAATCAAGGCCTATAAACATAATTTATCAAAATATTTTAAGTCAAGATAAGCTAATGAAAGAGACCGCGCTAGAACCACAGGACTTGAGGGGTGCCTCACACCTTTTCCTCGGTCAACAGAATTTCTTACCCAGCCTTCTATTTTCATAGACCATAATAAAGAGTCATTTCCTTTTGATTAGGGATTGAATAAGGTGACTTGTAATACCATAACTTAATTCCAAGTGGAGATTTCTGTAATTAAAATAATCCCTATTCAAAATCATCACTTTAATTGGAACAACCTTTTGATATCTGCCCTTCAAGCGAAAAAAAGGGTGTGATATCTATTACTTTATGGAGTTCCTCTTAAGAGATGTAACTTTGATTCTTTTCCACACACTTAGTTTTGATCAGATTTTTAATACAAAACCATTGTGTCACAGTTCCAGGAGTTCTATTTCACAAACAATACAAAAATGATCAAACACTCTGTTCAACTAGTATCCATAAGGCATGCCATGTTTTCCATTTTTCCCATGTAAAACTTTATTTATATGATCCATAATTAAGGCAGGTAATCTAACAAATCTAAAACTGCTAAGCCATTTCATCACATACAAATCAACAGCCGAAGCAATGTTCATCTTTTGTGATCAATGCAGAATCACTTTGTTAACAAAATCAAAGACTAATTAAAACTCACTTTTGAGTGATTTCCTATTAACTGGAGCCATATATTTTCCTTTAACGATTGATGCACTTTTCATAAACTTTATTGATGGTTGTTTCTTTGAGACAGTCCTCACTACATTGATAGTAACATCCAGAATTTTCCCAAGTAATACAATATTAAGATTCAGCTTCTTCCCTTGAACTACAACAATCATCTTCAGTTTGTCTTTAGAAAAATCCAATGTGAAATAGAATTCCCTGACTACCACATCAAAGATTGTGGGAATGGGTCCTTCAATAAAGTGGAGCCATTTTTGATGTATAATAAGCTCAGCTGATTCCATCAAGCCTAACATTGATAATACACTTTAGTCTAAAACCCTCCCTGTCAGTACTTTTTGATTTGGACCAGGAACTTGTGAAGTTTTCTACATAATAGTAGGGCTCCTTGATTTTATGCCAAAACTTTTTGTTTTCATTCTGATATCTAGTTTCTTAGAACAAAATAAACTCTTTTCTGTGTTATCTGATAGCAAAATGAGATTTTCAGCAACCCAATCATCACTTGTCATTACACTGTTAGAAAAATTATGTATTTTTGGTCATAAATCATCATCCGTGAGTTGAGTGACGAAGGAACTTGGTTTCTAAGGAATAGGAGGACTTAACTTTGTTGACTCTTTGAATGAATGAAGATTTTCAAACAATAAGACTTCAAGGATAATCTTAACCATTTTCTTAGAGATTTTATTCACTTGAGGTTCATCTATGGAGGTGGCTGTGAAAACTGGTTCAGTCATGTGTTGCTCTGTCAGGGATGTGATGGATCAAGAGGGAGTTTTGAAGAAGGTTTGATAGTTGGTCTTTATCTATGTGAAATATTGAGTTCATGAAAATTTTAGATTAGGTGCTTCTTTAAAAGGAAAAAGACCATAGATCTTGAAAAGGCATTAGGGAAATATATGCGCACAAGGATAAGCTTTTGAAGGTGTGAGATGAGGTTGATTTAAATTTTGGGGTGACTTACCTTTCCTTTTAGGATAATACAATTTTTTGACATAGAGAGAGAAGACACAACTTTTTCTATCAGAATAAAAAATGCACATTCACGATACTAACATGAGAGATGGGACTAGGTCCCTCTCTTTCTTGAGTAAATCCTTAAATTTGTTCATGTGACATATTTATCAAAGGTATGATACTGAGTTAGACCAATAAGTGCATACTTTATCAAATATACATGACTCCTGATCAAAACAAATATTAGGGAGAAAAACTAATTCATCTAGTAGGTCAGGTTATTTTGATAAGCTCCAGCCTCAATCTGTTTTACATAAATTGTTCCTTGTAAAGAGCCTTAGTAAAGATGCCAGCTATCTGATCTTCAGTCTTGAAAACTTCATGCAGATAACTCTCTTCTCAAGATTGTTTATAAGAAAATGATGCCTCAAATTAATATGCTTGGTCCTCTTATGCTGCAATGGATTCATAGTAATGTTACGAGCACTTTTACTGTCACACATCTGAGGAATAGTGTCCAAGACAATAGCAAAATCATTCTATTGTTATTTAATCCACAATAATTGAGCACAAAAAGTGGTTGTAGCAACATACTCAGCTTCAACAGTAGATAAAGCAACTAAATTATAATTCTTAGAACCCTAGGAGATTAAGAAATAACCCAGAAAATGAGACATTCATGAGATGCTTTTTCTATCCACCAGATATCTAGCATAATCAACACCAGCATATCCTACTATATCAAAACTGTCTTTAGAAGGATAGTATAGGACTAGGTCTCCTGTACTTTTTTGATACTTGAGAATTAGTTTTGCATCTTTCAAATGAGACTCCTTATGATAGGCCTAAAATCTTGCACACATTCCCACACTAAACAAAATATCTGGCCTACTTGCAGTTTGATAAAGTTATGATCCAATAATCCCTCTAAATGTGTTCTCATTAACTAAGGGACCAAATTCATCATTATCCATCTTTGAACTAGTTCCAATTGGAGTTTCAATTGGTTTGGCATCTTCGATGCTGTGTATCTTTAGTATCTCCTTGAAGTACTTCTCTTGATAGCTCAATGTCCTTTGAGAAGTTTGATTTATCTACTATCCTAGTAAGAAACTCCATTCACCCATCATGCTCATTTAAAATTCAGTCCTCATTATCTTTGGAAACTCTTTACATAGGGATTCAGAATTATCTCAAAAGATTATGTCATCAACATATATCTGAACAATCAGTAAGCTACTACTCCTAGACTTTAAAAAGTGAGTATTGTCTATTTGTCATCTTTTAACTCCATTTTCCATAAGAAAATTTTAAAGTCACTCAAACAAATCCCTAGGGTATTTCTTCAACCCATATAGAGTTTTATCCAATTTAAGCACACGATGAGGAAAATCTGTATTTTCAAAATCAGGAGGTTGTTTAACATAGATATCTTCCTTCAAGTTTCCTTTTAGAAAAGAAATTTTTACATCCATTTGGAAGAGTTTAAACCCCATCAAAACCAATAAGAATCCTAATATCCTATATCCTTTCTACAGGGGAAAATGTCTCATTATAATAAATTTTTCCTCCTAATTATAGCCTTGATCAACCAGCCTTGCTTTTTTATTTTTTTCTATTGATAGTTCCATGTTCATCCAACTTTGCTATGTAAACCTATTTTATCCCAATAATTGTAGTGTCAATAAGTCTAAGGACCAGGTTCTAGCCATTACTCCTTTTAAATTGATGAAGTTCCTCCTACATTGTATTGATCTTATCAGTATCTTTTATAGATTCTTTCACACTTTTGGGCTTAATTCAGTATAGAAATATGGATAATTTCTTAAAATTTCTTGCCTGATCTCTTGTTTGGACTTTATTAGCAATAGGTGAAGTTAGATTCTTAAGAGGGTGAGAAGATCTGTGCATCTAGTTTTGAAACACCTAGGCTTTGAACTATGATAAAAACTTTACCATTTGATGTCTTTGAGTTGGGTACGACTAGGGATTTGAGTTGGACCCATGGATATAGGTCGTACCTACCATGCTCTTCCCCTATCATACCTTGATCAATTCATGAGGCTAACACACTTTCCACTATATGAAATGTCCTCCCCTTATTCATAACCAATGTATACGAGTCATATACTACTCAATCGTATGGAGTAAAGTTTCAACTTGAGAGTAACATTTTCTCTACGGATGAAGCTTATGAGTTAGGGGTTGAGTCTTACCCTTTGGTTACGACTTAAGGGTTTCTACTCGTACCCTAAACAATATAGATGACAAATCAGAATCCTAGGGTACGAGTAAGGGCACTTAGGGAGTCGTATGGGGGACTCGTACCCATGGATGGGGTAATTTTCTAGATTTTAACTAAAGGACTTATGGTCATTTCCCATTCCTAAAACCCTAATTCCCTTCACTATATAAGGCATTATATCCCTCTAAGCTCTCATTTACAAGACTAAAACTCTTCAAAACACTCTAAAGTTTCTTGAAATAAGATTGGAGGGTGATCTTCAAGATACAAAGTATAGTTAATATTCTTAGTTATTCAAGTTTTTTAAGGCACGTATATCTTCGCATTCTTAAATAACTCTAAAACCCATGTAATTTAAACTTGAATTAGTAAGTTTACATAATGGTTTTGAAATCAAATGAAAATGGTTTTGTTGCTAAATGATGAAAAATGATATTTTTGACTTAGACTTATGTTTATTTATGTTATTGATGATGATTTGCCAATGTGGATGCTTGTTGTATGTGGTCTTTCATGTGTTTCATGAATAACACTAATCTTGATGAATTCTACCATGAAAATAGCCTTGATAAAGGTATATACATAAGGTGTTTATGAAAATATCTAAGTTAATTGTCTAGTCACATATTGGTGATGTTTTGAACTAGGGAAATGGCCCAATACATATGAATGATTGATAGATAATATTGTAAAAGCATTGTATGCCATGTATTGTATAGTTGAATGACTTTGTTGAGCTAATGACTAATAAGGGGTTGAAGCCTCTAAATATGAAAATGAACATGATTTGCGCATTGATCCTAAATATGATGAGAATGTGGAGAAAGTTTGCTAATGAATATGAATAGTTATATGGGTATTGACGATCGTAAATTGGATTTATTCAAGGCATTTAGTCTATTAAAGTGACTAGTGGTTAAATGGTTCCTTGAAAGTCAAATATGTATCTATGGAATTGGTCTACTGAACATAAATGAATCATGATAATCATATAATGATTGTGAATGCTTGATAAAATATTAATAAGAACCTTGTTAATCATGTAATGGATTAGGTTATGGCTTTAAATGGGGTGATGTCCCTATAAGTATAAATGGTTGATAATTAGTGTTATGTTGATGTTGCTAGCCATGTAATCAGTTAAATTATGTCCATGTTGGTTTGATGTCTAACAAAAGGGGTTAAATTCCCTATGTTTAAACTTGAAATTATGTGTGGAACTAAAGTGTGGTATGGAAATGCTAATTAAGATTGAATGAGTAGTAAAGGTCTTGATGACTGTCGATGGAATTAAATAATAACTCAAATTGAGGAACTGGTCTACTAAAGTATTGAATCGAAGAATGTTTTCATAAAGACATTATGGTCTTGTATGGGTCTTGATAGCCATAAATTTAATTGTATGATAAAATGAATTAAGGCATTAGGTTATTAAAATGGTTAAGCAATGAAGGAT
Organism: Capsicum baccatum var. pendulum; assembly: GCA_030864225.1. Lineage (NCBI taxonomy): Eukaryota > Viridiplantae > Streptophyta > Magnoliopsida > Solanales > Solanaceae > Capsicum > Capsicum baccatum. The sequence continues at coordinate 170,668,212 of CM061560.1, forward strand.
CCCATGAGGACCATGTGGTCATGTGAAGTGTTGAATTGGCTAAATAAGCTAAATCCCACAAATGTTGAAATAAGTTGTATGGATATTGATGCTTGAAATCATGGTTCGAGAGTTTGAATATCGACTAATAATGGTGTTGACATATCTAGTAGTTCGTTTCCCTAGTTTGATGAGATGGCTTATTGTTTGAATCCCTCGCCCAATGAAATAACTATTGGTTTGAGTCCCTTGTCCAATAAAATGGATTGTGGATTTTGTCCCACATCTAAGAAGTTCTCATGAGGTTATAATACCTCATCTAATGAAATAACTAGTCATTTGACTCCCTAGTCTAATGAGTTAACTAGTGGTTTGAGTTCCTACTCTAAGGAAATGACTAGAGGTTCGAGTCCCTAGTCTGATGAGATGGCTCGTAGTTTGAGTCCCTTTCCAAATAAATTCATTGAATTGGTTAAATTAGTCAATTGGTTGACTTGGTTAAATTGGTTGGATTATTTGAGTTGGTAGGGTTGGGGTCCCCATTGGCAAGCTAACGAAGAAGTTTAAGGTTACAAATTGGTAATGTAGAAGATTGAAATTTCTTCAATCCATGACTTATTAATAAATGATTTGAGAACGCATGTTATATTTTGTTCCATGGTTTGGCATGATACGTAACTATATGTACATGTATCTTCATATATGCCTATACTTGTGTAAATATGATTGTGTATAATAATTTGACTTGGGTTGAAAAATGTACTATTTTATACATATACTTGGGTTACATGCTAGCGCTCCAACCGCTAACCGTCTCTGGATGCTATTTCCCAATGCGACATAGAGCTGGAGCATCACCTTCATCTTCTACATAGTGCTCATGCGTTCAAGCAGTTCAAGCATTGACCTTGAAGTGGTGAGCTTTCATACTCCGGAAGCCCTACTTTTCATAATCACGTTATTCTATGGCTTAGACTTGTATAGATTTAGTACTTGGCTATTCTTAGGGGTATGTCCCAACATATTATTAACTTTGGTATGGTAGAGGCTTTTGTGGATGACTGTGGACTTGGGTTCATTGTCTAGATTGTTGATATTAATGAAATGTTATATATTTTCTAAGTATTGACTATTGGCTTTATATTTCCACTATCTTATTATAAGGTTGGGATTTATCCAACCCTTGTGGTTGTTGTGATAATGGTTAGCTTGGGTTATCAGGGGGACCCCCAGTTAATGTGGGCTTGAGGTGCCCATATGATATGGCCCAGTTTTGGGTCAAGTCAAGTTTGTATTAGAGCTGGGTTCATGGTTTGTTGGGAATCCACAAAGCTGTGCCAAGTAGAGTCTCTTTTATGGGTGTGAAGTAAGACCCACTTATAAGAAATGGGTTGTGAAACATTTAGTAATATTTCCCTTTATTTTGTTCAAACTCAAGCTATATAAAGTTGAAGGTATTGGATTCCTCTAATTTCATCATGATCATCTTTCAGATCATGTATCCAAGAAAATCTGACATTCAAGCAAGATCTTTTGTCCTAACTGGGGGCAATATGGACAAAGTTTGTCCAACTTCTAGGATTCAGACCCTGTCAAGGGTCATTTCATCTAAGTGTCCTTGTGCGATTCTACCTGTTCTCACTAACCCTATTATTGAAGTTGGCACTTCACCTCAGTAGCCTCAAAATACTGGGTTTCATCTCTCTTTTGCTCAATTGTCTTAGGTTGGTGGGAAGAGGTCTAGGAGTAAGTACTATATGAGTCCTAATTTAAACTCTATGGCTAGTGCAACCTACCCAAAACTGTTGGTAGGTGGGCGTCTTCAGATTGATAATGCTCATGGGGTACAAGGTGCCCAACATCAGGTCAGTGGGGCCCTATCCTCATTCACCTATGCTCTCTTTTTGGTTTTTTGGTTAATCACACTGTGGTTGTTATGAGAAAGGAAGGAACTAGTGTCTTAAGTGTGGCCAATTAGGTCACATGCAATGGAAATATCCTGTAGTGGCTACCGCTTGGGCAAAGCAAAGAATGTCAGTTACCATATCTCTATATCTTACACCCAAGTATGTCACTTCTTGCTCCGACATTGGTCGAGACTATCTCAATGCTCTTACTATTCCTCGAGCGACCGAGGCATCTTCTAATGCTGACATGGACATGTTGAAATTTTTATAATTTGTTAGAACCAGGGTCTACTCTTTCTTATGTAACTCCAAATATGACTATGTACCTTGGTTTTGGTCCCGAGAGTCTGTTGATTATTTTTCTATTTCTATCAAGGTAGGAGACATTATTGTTAATTAGAGGGTCTATAGGGTGTGTGTGGTATATGTTGGTGGTAGTAAGACACTTGTTAACTTAATAGAGTTGGATGTGATTAATTTTAGTGTTATTTTGGTGGTTGGAAGGGGGTTGCACCCGTGTTGCTTGTGCGCAAGAGGATGGTTCCCTTTGTATGTGCATTGATTATCATCAGTTGAACATAGTGACCATAAAGAATAAGTGACCTCTCCCTAGAATCGATGATTTTTTTGATCAAGTTCAGGGTGAGAAGTATTTCTCGGAGATTGATCTTAGATCAGGTTATCATCAGCTTATGATTAGGGCTGCGTATATCCCTAAGACTGCCTTTAGAACCCAGTACGGTCACTATGAGTTTCTTGTCATGTGCTTTGGGTTGACCAATGCCCCAATGTCATTCATGGATATGATGAATAGGGCCTTTCATCCGTTCTTGGATATGATTTTCATTGTCGTCATTGATGATATCTTAGTCTACTCCAAGAGTAAGGTAGATCATGTCGATTACCACCATGCTGTGTGTCAACTTTGAAGGATCCCCATTTGAACACCAAGTTCTACAAATGTGTGCTTTGGTTGAAAGTCATAGTTTTTCTTGGTTATGTTATCTTTCTCTAGTGAAGGGATTATGGTGGGTCCACAAAAAGGTATATTGTGGTATGTCTTTCAGTATCTGGATCAAAGGACTCCTCCTTTGGTATGTTGTGTTGGGATGGGTCTCATTTATGACCTAGGTGGTTGATATAGAGCACTTCGTACCTATAGTGGCTTTTCTCTGTTGAGGGTCTTTCTTTGAGTGGCATAAGTAGTTCTTGTGCTTTAGTTCCTCTGTGACCAATCATGTGTTGGATAGTGTCTCGAGAAGCATAGTGATCTTTTAAAGTAGGAAATGTAGAAGTCCCTAAGTGAGGGAGATTCTAGGTCACCTTTTAAGGCATTGTATGGTAGGAGATGTCGTTCTCCCATTTCATGGTATGAGGGTACTAAGGATAAGTTTCTTAACCCCAATATAGCTTACCAAACCTTGGAAAAAGTTGAAGGTGATTTGTGAGAGGTTGAAAATCGCTTAAAGTCTCCAAAAATCCTATGCGGACGTGCAACATGGATGTTTAGATTTTAGTGTTCGTTATTACGTATTCTTGAAGGTGTCTCCTATGAAAGAAGTGATGCGGTTTGGTAAAAAGGTAGAGCTTTGTCCCTGATATGTTATCCCCTACTTGATTGTGAAGAGTGTTTCCAGTGTTGCCTATGAGTTAGAGTTGGCTTATAATATGAAATTCATTTACCTGGTTTTCCATGTCTCAATATTGCTTAAATATGTGGGTGATCCTTCATTGGTTATTCCTTTGAATTAGATCAATGTTCCAGACTCTTTGTCCTATGAGGAGGTCCTGGTGAGGATCTTGGATCGACAAGTTTACCGATTGAGAATAAAAGAATTGGCTTTGGCGAAGGTTCTAGGGAGGAACAAAAATCTGAGGAGGCTTCTTGGGAGGCGGAGAAGGACATGAAGTCCAAGTATCCACATTTGTTTTCTACTCTGGTGATTGAGCTATTTTTTAATCTTCTTGATTTAACTTACGTCTTGAGTTGATAATGGGTTCGAGTCCCTAGACCTTGAAATATCTAAGTGTCTTTGATATATATAATGGGTTTGAATCCCCTAGTGAATGAAGTTATTGCTTGATTGATAATGATTATGATATGTGTTGTGTTGTATCCTTGTTGAATGCTTTCTTTAACATAGAGTAAAGATTGAATTGAGGTGTGTTAAGGTATTAACTTATCTATACTTTCCCTACCCTCCCCCCTTATTGGAGGATGAATGATCCAAGTGAGGGAGAACTAAAACACCTAGGCTTTGAACTATGAGAAGAACTTCACTATTTGATGTCTCTAAGTTGGGTATGACTAGGGATTTGAGTCGTACTCAAGGATATGGATCATTCCCACCTTTCTCTTCACCTCTCATACCTTGATCATTCTATGAGGGTAACATATTGTCTACTATATGACATGGCCTCCCCTTGGTTGTAACCAACGAATACAAGTCGAATACTAATCAATCGTATGGAGTAAAGTTTCAACTTGAGTGGACTTTTTTCTCTACAGATAAAGCTTATGAGTTAGGGGTTAGGTCTTACTCTTTGGTTACAACTCAAGGGTTTCCACTCGTGCCCTCAACAATGTATATGACCAAGGAGGAGCCTAGGGAACGAGTAAGGGCACCACTCGTAACCTAGGGTACAATTACTTAGGGAGTCATATGGGGGAGTCGTACCCTTGGAAGGGGTCATTTTTAAGATTTTAACTAAGGGCCTTGTGGTCTTTTCCCATTCCTAAAACCCTAAGTCCCTTCACTATATAAATCATTGTATCCCCCTAAGCCCTTATTTACAAGACTCAAATACTCCAAATCACTCTCAAAGTTTCTTGAAACAAGATTGGAGGGTAAGATTTTGAGGGTGATCTTCAAGAGGCAAAGGGGAGTTAATACTCTTAGTGATTCAAGTTGTTTAAGTCATTTATATCTTCCCCTTCTTAAATAAATCTAAAATCCATGTATTACACACTTGAATTAGTAAGTGTACATGGTGGTTTTAAAATTAAATGAAAAGGGTTTTGTTGCTAAATGATGAAAAATGATAATTCCTACTTAGAATTGTGTTTATTTATGTTATTGATTATTATTTGAAAATGTGGATTCTTTTTGAATATTGTATAAATGTGGTTCATGAGTAACCCTAATCTTAATGAATTCTGCCTTGAAAATAGCCTTGTTAAAGGTATGCACATAAGGTATTTGTGAAAATGTCTAAGTGAATTGTCTAGTCATATATTGGTGATGTTCTGAGCTAGGGTAATGGCCCAAGAAGCATGAATGATTGATAAGTAATATTGTAAAGGTATTGTGAGCCATGTATTGTATGGTTGAATGAATTTGTTGTGCTAATGACTAATAAGGGGTTGAAGCCTCTAAATATGAAAATGAACTGGATTTGTGTGTTGAGCCTAAATGTGGTAAAATCTTGATAATGAAATGTGAATAGTTATATTGGTCTTGACGACCGTAAATTATATTGATTAAAGGCACTTAGTCTATTCAAGTGACTAGTGGTTAAATAGTTCCATGAAGGTCAACCGTGTATCTATGGAATTGGTCTAGTGAACATGAATGAGTCATGATAATAATATAATTATTGTGAATGCTTGGTAAAATTTTTATAAGAACCTTGTTAATCATATAATGGATTAGGTTCTAGCTTTAAATGAGGTAATGTCCCTATAAGTATAAATAGTTGATAATTGCTCTTGTGTTGATGTAGCTAGCCATGTAATTGGTTAAATTATGACCATGTTGGTTTCATGGATAAGAAAAGGGGTTCAATTCCCTACATTTGAACTTGAAATTGTATGTGGAACTAAAGTGTGGTATGGAAATGGTAATTAAAATTGAATGAGTAGTAAAGGTCTTGATGACTGCCGATTGAATTGAATGATGACTTAAATTGAGGCATTGGCCTACAAAAATTTTTAATCAATGAATGTTTCCATAAAGACCTTATGGTCTCGTATGGGTCTTGATAGCCATAAATCTAATTGTATGTTGAAATGAATTAAGGCATCGATCCATTGAAATGGTTGAGCAATGAAGGCTCCTATGAGGACCATGTGGTCATGTGTAATGTTGAATTAGCTAAATAAGTTAAAGTCCTCAATTGTTGAAATAAATTATATGGATGTTAATGCATGAAATAATGGGTCAAGAGTTAAAATGTTAACTGATAATAGTGATGAAATGACTAGTGATTCGAGTCCCTAGTTCGATGAGATGACTTATGGTTTGAGTCCCTCGCCCAATGAAATGACTAGTGGTTCGAGTCCCTAGTCCAATGAAATGGTTTGTGATTTGAGTCCCTCGCCTAAATAGATCTTTTGATGTTAATATACCTCATGTAATGTAATGACTAGTGGTACAAGTCCCTAGTTTGATTATTTGACTAGTGGTTCAAGTCCCTAGTCCAGGGAAATGAATACAGGTTCAAGTTACTAGTCTGATGAGATGGCGTATGGTTCAAGTCCCTTGCCTAATGATTTGATTTAATTTGTTAAATCGGTTAATTTGTTGACTTGGTTAAATTGGTTGGATTGTTTGAATTGGTGAGGTTTGGATTCCCATTGACTAAGGTAACAAAGAAGTCTCAGGTTATAAATTGGTAATGTGGAAGATTGAACGTTCTTCACTCCATGACTCATGAATGGATGATTTTAGAATGCATGTTATAATTTGTCCCATGGTTTGTCATGATGTGTAACTATATGTACATGTATCTTCATATATGCCTATACTTGTGTAAATATGATTGTGTATAATGATTTGACTTGGATTGAACAAATGTGCTATTTTATCCATATCCTTAGGTTAAATGCTAGAGCTCCAACTGCTGACCATCTCTAGATGCTATCATCTTTTTCTTCTACACATTGATCAGGCATTCAAGCAGTTCGGGCATTGACCATGAAGTGGTGAGCTTCCATACCCCGGAAGTACTACCTTTCATAATCATGTTATTCTCTGTCTTAGACTTTTGTAGATTTTGTACTTGGCTATTCTCAGGGAAATGTCCAGACATAATATTGACTTCGGTATGGTAGAGTCTTTTATGGATAACTGTGGGCTTTGGTGCATTGGCTAGAATTTTGAAATTAATGAAAGAACTTTTTACATCAATTTGGAAGAGTTTGAACCCCATTAAAACCAATAAGAATCCTTATAGCCTCTATACTTGCTACAAGGGAAAATGTATCAACATAATCAATTCTTTCCTCCTGGTTATAGCCTTGAACATTCAACCATGCTTTATTTTTGTTGATAGTTCCATGTTCAACCTACTTGTTTCTATACACCAATTTAGTCCTAATATTTGTAATGTAAAAATGTCTAAGGACCAGGTGACCTCACTCCTTTCAAACTGATAAAGCTCCTCCTGCATTGTATTGTTCAAGTCAGTATCTTTTAGAGATACTTTCACACTTGTTGGCTCAATTCGGTACAGAATTACTGATAATTCCTTAAAATTTATGGCTTGAGATTTTCTTTGAAATTTAGTATCCAAAAGTGAAGTTAGTGTAGTGCCCCAAATCTGGTACTCAAAATGCTACACGGTGTTCACGATCCCGAAGGACCACAAGCTAACCCATAACTGATATCTGTACCTGTACACTATATAACATACTAAATATAATGCAAAAATGGAGGTTGAAAGGCCATAAGGTTCAAAACTGTATGATTGATAAAATATAACATCTGAGTGTGATAATAGAATACCAAAAACTAAAATACTGTCTGAACATACTGTAGTCTGAAAAACCTCTAAAACATAACTATTTGGATAAGAAGTTGATGGAATATGTCCCCAACTGACTCCAGCTTATAAATTAATTAATGAGATAATAAATAAATGATCATTTCCTCGAAAGATGAGGACTCACCGCTAACTCTGACTGCTGAGACTGAAATTCTACTGATGCTCTAGAGCTCCTGCTTCTGAACATATGGTATAAGACACCATAGCAAAATGCATCAGTACTTTTAATTTACTGGTATGCATGAAAGGTAGGCTGAATGCATGGGGTTCATATGCATGAACAATAATGGCTAACTGACTAATATAAATGTGAGAATACATGCATGAATACATCGTAACTATATCTGAGATCATAATAACATGAATTTACTGATAACTAACATGACTAATAACTGAATTCTAATGACTGATATAACTGATGACATGAGTGACAGTATTTGACTGTCTTGAATCTGATGAAACTAGCTGAGTTTTGTACTATTCTGAGTTGACTATATCTGATAGTCTTGAATCCTATAGAACTATCTGAGTTCTATTACTGAGACTGAATGACTGTTGTTGAAAGTCCTAATTTTGTAACTGAAACTGTGGAAAGTGGTTATCTAATCGACATACCCCTAATATGCCATTATGGCTGAGTTAGGGTCCAATCTGTAACCCTAATTTGAAGGGTGTCAATACCGCACCACTGGTAAGGACAAGCTGTCAGTGAATCTCATCTGAAAGTATCCCCAAAAGAGAATGGTGGGTCCCTTTTCTGACAGTTATTATCCACCTCATCAACCCTCATCTAACAGTGTTGATGTCTCATGAATGAATGATTTCAGAATGCAAATTATAATATGTCGCATAGTTTGGCATGATGTCTAACTATATGTACATGTATCTTCATATATGCCTATACTTATGTAAATACGATTGTGTATAATGATTTGACTTGGATTGAACAAATGTGCTATTTTATTCATATCCTTGGGTTACATACTAGCGCTCTAACTGCTAACCATCTCTCGATGCTATCATCATCTTCTTCTACACAGTGATCGGGCATTCTAGCAGTTCGGGCATTGACCTTGAAGTGGTGAGCTTCCATACTCCGGAAGGCCTACCTTTCATAATCACGTTATTCTATGTCTTAGACTTTTACAGATTTTGTACTTGGCTATTCTCGGGGGAATGTCCAGACATATTATTGACTTCAGTATGGTAGAGTCGTTTGTGGATAACTGTGGGCTTTGGTGCATTGTCCAGAATGTTGAAATTAATGAAAAGAACTTTTTACTTAAATTTAGAAGAGTTTGAACCACATCAAAACAAATAGGAATCCTTATAGCCTCTATCCTTGCTATAAGGGAAAATGTCTTAACATAATCAATTCTTTCCTCTTGGTTATAGCCTTGAACATTCAGTCTTGCTTTATTTTTGTCGATAGTTCCATGTTCATCCTACTTGTTTCTGTACAACAATTTCGTCTTAATAATTGTAATGTAAAAATGTCTAAGGACCAGGTGACTTTACTCTTTTCAAACTAATGAAGCTCCTCCTGTATTGCATTGTTCAAGTCAGTATCTTTTAGATATTCTTTCACACATTTTGGCTCCATTCGGTACAGGAATGCTGATAATTCCTTAAAATTTATGGCTTGAGATCTCTTTTGGAATTAGTATCCAAAGGTGAAGTTAGTGTAATGCCCCAAATTTGGTACTTAGAATGCTAAACGGTGCTCACGACCTCGAAGGACCACAAGCTAACCCATGACTAATATCTGTACATATACACTGTATAACATACTAAATATAATGTAGAAATGGAGGCTTAAAGTCCATAAGGTTCAAAACTGCTTGAATGATAAAATATAACTACTAATTGGGGTAATAGAATACAAAAAACTGAAAAATTGTCTAAACATACTGTAGTCTGAAAAACCTCTAAAACATAACTGTCTGGATAAGGAGTTGATGGGATATGTCCCCAACTAACTCAAACTTATAAATTAATTAATGAGATAATAAATAAATGATCATGTCCTTGAAATATCAAGACTCACTGCTAACTCTGATTGCTTAGACTGGAATGCTCCTGATGCTATGGAGCTCGTGCTTCTAAACCTATGGTATAAGACACCATAGCACAAATTCATCAGTACTTTGAATATACTGGTATGCATAAAAGGTAGTCTAAATGCATGGGGTTCATATGCATGAACAATACTGGCTAACTGACTAATATGAGCATGAGAATACATGTATGAATACGTCGTAACTATACCTGAGATCGTGATAACATGAATTTACTGATTACTAACATGACTGATAACTGAATTTTAATGACTGATATAACTGATGACATGAGTGACTATATTTGGCATTCCGGAATTTGATGGAACTAGTTGGGTTCTGTACTATTCTGAGTCCACTCTATCTGACAGTCCTAAATCTTGTAGAACTATCTATAACAGTCCTGATTCTATAGCTGAAACTATGGAAAGTAGTTATCTAATTGACATGCCCTTATTATGCCATTATGGATGAGTTGGGTTCCAATATGTCACCCAATTGGAAGGGTGTCAATACAGCACCACTGGTACAGACAAGCTGTGAGTAACCCTCATATGACAATGTCCCTAAAAGAGAATGGTGGGATCCTCATCTGATAATGCTTATCCAGCTCATCAACCCTCATCTGACAATGTTGATGTCTAAACCTATGCTGGCTACATAGTTCTGGAATGCAAGGATGACTTCTTAGAATCACACCCTCATCTGACAGTGTGTGTTCCCATCATTTGGTTCATTTGGTGCTAATTCCTACTCCCATCTAAATAAACACTGATCATGGATTACTGAACTGGACTGGACTGAATTAACTGAGTTCCATTTTCAGATAGAATAGTACTGAGATTAATGTATTACTGAGTTTTCCTTTGTCACATTACTGACTAAGTTCTATGGATCATGGCTTGACTAAGGATACCGTGAAAACATAACACGGACTCTAGACACAACTATATTTTTCGGGTACAAGTACCCCCAGGACTTGATAGAAGGAAACTAACAAAGCATGACTATTTTAAATACATGAACAAAATCAACAATACGTAATCCATCGGCTAAGACATTTCATCAAACACTTGACATACATAACTTGTAAATGAATGGAGATTTCATATATCATACTAGTATGACACTTTTCCTTCACATAGGCATTTAATCAAACATGGGGGGAGCATGCTATGGTTATACAATCATCAACACATCCAATAATCAAGGATACATTAATCAACTTGTGAATTGAAGGGTTTATCATGAATACCGCGTAATTCCTCACATACTAGAATCAATTCTTGTAATTAATAGTCTATAACATGGAATGAAACTAAACAAAAACATGAACATCACTTTTTAATTCAATCAAATCATAAATATTCATAAATATACAAATCTTTGATTTTGAAAAGAGATTCTTTAGCTTCATGGGTGGAAGAGACCCATGAATCAACATATGACATACCTTAGTTCTTGATTTAATGAAGATTGACGGAGAGACTTTCTTGAAATTGAAACCCTATCTTGTTCTTGAGAGAAAATTGAGAGAAACTACTATATTTCGAGTTCCAAATAGCTACATCTCATGTTAATGGGCTTAAATAGGGGTAGGAAATTGACCCTTTTAACCCTAGACGTGTATTTTAAATTGGTGAAAAATTCCCAACCTGGACCCCTGGTGCGACGCAGCACTATCATGTCGTGTCATTGGAATTTGACAATTGGAAAATAGAAAAATGGCATGACGCGGAGCCATTGTGTTGCCACTTCATTTGCGACCTGGAAGTTTGGCGCGATGTGGAGAAATCACGCTGGGTTATTGGAAAGAGGACAATTGCCATTTTATCTGGTGGTGTGGTATGCAATTGTCCAATATGGCACTATTTTACGACGGGGACTTTAAATATTCATAGATAATACTTGACATTCTTGAGTTAAAATTAGTTAGGAAACTTTGGGGTATTATAATATCTCTCCCTTCAAAACATTCATCCTCAAATGAGACTTACTAAGAGGGGAGAAACAATAAGCCAAAGTATATACTGCCCATGAACACTGAAACATGACTACATAACTGCATTTCTGATATTCATATAGAGCATGCTTATCTGATACATGATTTCATGACTGAGCTGATACATGAATGCATGACTGAGAGTACTGATAAGCTGATCGAACATATCTGATGCGTGAGTACATGCCGAAACTGATTAAATAACCGAGATTTCTAATAACTGAGTCTTCTCACAAGGAGAATACATGTCTGATGTATGAACATATGACTAATCTGATGCATGAATATATAATTGGATATGCAATGGTTTAGTACCAAGTTTAAAAATAGAATCCTAAACATGAGGCTGATACCAAGTTGTAACTGAAATCTGGACATGAACACTGAAAAGTTTAAGGAGATCTTTTACCTTGAGCTTGATCTGAGTCAGCGAAGAAGAGGTGAGGGTACTTGGTATGCATGTCTTATTATACTTCCCAAGTAGCTCCCTCAACGGACTGATTCTGCCAAAGAACTTTGATTAGAGGGACTTCTTTGTTCCTCAGTCTATGAGTCTGGTATTCTAGAATTTCGACAGGAATCTCCTCATAAGAGAGGCTATTCTGAACATTTATGTTCTGAATAGGTACTACAACTGCTGGGTCACCTATTCACTTCTTCAGCAATGATATATGGAAGTCTGGATGAACTGAGGCTAGATTTGAAGGCAATTCGAGCTCTTAAGCTACCTTGATGAAGCGACTGAGAATTTTGAAGGGGCCAAAATATTGGGGACTGAGCTTTCCCTTTTGTTGAAACTCTTCACTCCCTTATTGGGAGAGATCTTTAGAGATACATAGTCACCAACCTCAAGCTCGAGATCCTTTCTACGCACCTTTGCATAAGATTTCTGTCGGCATTGAGCATCGCGGAGTGTTTCTCTGATTAACTGGACTTTCTCTAAGGCATCGAATACCAAGTCAGGTCCTATCACCGAGGCCTCACTAACTTCAAACCAACCGACTGGAGATCTGCATCTCCTACTATATACAGCTTCTAATGGAGCCATCCAAATACTAGAATAATAGCTATTTTTGTATGCAAACTCAATCAAAGGCAAGTGGTCATCCCAAATACCCTTGAAATCAATTGCACACGCCCTTATCATATCTTCTAGGGTCTAAATGGTCCTTTATACTTGACCATCTATCTGATGATAAAAGGTTGTACTAAGATAAACTTGGGTACCAAGACCCTTTTGGAATGCTTTCCAGAAATGAGAGATGAACTGGGTACCTCTGTCTTAAATAATGGATAATGGAATACCGTGTAATATGACCAACTCCCTGATGTAGAGTTTTACATAATATTTGGCTGAATAAGAGGTATGAATTGGAAGAAAATAGGATGATTTAGTCATTCTTTCTAAATGACCCAAACCAAATCAACTGGAGATGAGTACGAGGCAAACCCATTACAAAGTCCATGTTCACTTCTTTCCACTTCTAAGTAGTAATATTGAACTCCTATATGGACCCACTAGGCTTTTGATGCTCTATCTTAACTTACTAATATGTAGAGCACTTAGCCACAAACTTTGCAATATTTCTGTTCATCCCGCTCCACCAATAAATCTCCTGCAAGTCGCGGTACATCATTGTGGCCCCTAGATAAATAGAGTAGCACACACCATTTGCTTTTGCAAGAATTATCTTCCTTAATTCATCGACACCTAGAATAAAGAGATGACATTGACAACGCAATACACTATCTCCCACTTGGGATAAAACCTCTACTTTCTGGTCCTTAACTGACTCTTTCAACTTGACTAAACTATGGTCTCTATATTTCTTTTCTTTTACCTCAGAAACTAGAGATGATTCTGAACTACTCTGAACCTATATGTCACTCTCCTCTAAATTGACTAAGTAAATGCCTAGTCTAGCAAGCTAATGGACTTCCTGAGATAACTTTTTCTTACTTTCCTCGACATGAGTTACACTACCCATAGACAGTCTACTGAGAGTGTTGGCCACTACATTGGCCTTGCCCGGATGATAAAAAACACTCATGTCATAATCTTTCATGAGATCTAACCACCTTCTCTGATGAAGATTAAGATCTTTCTGAGAAAAGACATACTGAAGGCTCTTATGATCGGTAAACACATCTACACGAACTCCATACAAGTAATGCCTCCAAATCTTTAAGGTAAAAACCACGTCTACTAACTTAAGATCATGAATAGGATAATTCTTATGAGGTTAAAGCTATCTGGAGGCGCAGGCTATGACCTTACTTTGCTACATGAGGACACAACCCAAACCTACTCTGGATGAATCACAATACACTACAAACCCATCAGGACCGTTTGGAAGAACTAAGACTGGGGCTGAGGTGAGTCGATTCTTTAACTCCTAAAAGCTCTTCTCGTAAGGATATGACCACTAAAACATGACTTTATTCTGAGTTAATCTAGATATAGGGGATACAATAAAGGAAAATCCTTCAAAAAACCATCTATAATAGCCATCCAAACCTAAGAAACTCCTGATGTATGATGGAGAGACAGGCCTAGGCTAGTTTCTTACCATTTCAGTCTTTTGAGGATCTACTTTAATGCCATCACCAAAAATGATATGTCCAAGGAATGCTACTAACCTTAGCCAAAATTCGCACTTACTGAATTTGGTGAACAACTGATGATTTTTCAAAGTCTGAAGTACAATTCTGAGATGGTCTGCATGATCATGCTCACTGCGGGAATAGATCGAAATGTCATCTATAAAGACTATGAAAAACATGTCCAAGTACTGCTTGAACATAAAGTTCATCAAGTCCATGAAAGATGCTGGGTATTGGTAAGACCAAAGGACATGACTAGAAATTTGAAGTGACCATACCGGGTATGAAAGGTTGTTTTTAAAATGTCACATTCTCTGACTCTGAGCTGATGATAGCCGGATCTGAGGTCTATCATAGAGAAATAACTGGCACCTTAAAGTTGGTCAAACAATTCATCAATTCTAGGGAGAAGATACTTTTTCTTGATCGTGACTTTATTGAGTTAACGGTAATCTATACATATTCTGAGAGAATAGTTTATCTTTCATATGAATAAGACTAGTGCACCCCACGGGGACATATTGGGTCTGATGAATCCCTTATCTAACAGATCCTTCAACTACTCTTAAGTTCTTTGAGTTCTGCAGGTTCCATTCTATATAGCGGAATAGATATAGGCTGAGTATCTAAAAGAAGATCAATGCCTAAGTCTATTTCCCTTTTTGGAGGAATTCCTGAAAGATCTTCGGGAAAGAAATCTGAATATTCATTCACTACTGGGACTGATTTAAGACTGGGAGTTTTGGAACTAGTGTCCTTAACTCGAACAAGATGATAGAAACATCCATTAGATATTATTTTTCTGTGCCCAAAGGTAGGAAACAAGCTGACCTCTGAAAGATAAAGTACTACCCCTCCACTCTAGGATGGGTTTATTCGGAAACTGAAACTGGATTATTCTATTTCTGCAGTCAATTGTGAGATAGCAGGAATGAAGCCAATCCATGCTGAGAATGACATCAAAATCAGTCATATCTAATTCGACTAGATCTGCTGAAGTGACTTTCTGAAATATCATTACTAGGAAATTCCTGTATACCCGCCAGGCTATGATAGTTTTACCCGTTGAGGTAGAGACTGAAAAGGGCTTTGCTAGACTTTCGGGACTAATTTTAAAATCAAATGCTATATAGGGAGTGACAAAAGACAAGGAATCTCCTGGATCTAGCAAAGCGTAAACATGTATATAAAAGATCTGTAATGTATCAGTAACCATATCAGGAGAATTTTCCTGATCTTGCTAGGGCTAGAGAGCACAGATTCTATTTGGGCGTTGCCCACTAGTAGCACTGGAAGTGGCACCCTACTGATTTGGGCAACCAAACTGAGCTGAGGAATAGTTCTGTTGACTTTGATAACCTGACTGGGGACAATCTCTGACTCTGTGGCCTAGCTTTCCACATCCAAAACAAAAATCACTACAAGCTCAACAAGCACCCTTATGGTTATTACCACAATTCTAAGAAACGGGATTAGTTCAGGCATGCTGACACTACACTGAGACTTAGAGGCTGGTGCCCTATCTCGATTTCTATCCCTGAACATAGGAGCTGGAGCACTGGCTGAAGAAGGAGCTGGAACTGATGACTTAGGACGGAACTGAGAGCAGTTGGCTCCTTCTGATTTAGGCTGAGCAAAGTTGAAACAACCTGTTTTTGCTCTCTTATTCTGTTTTTTCCTCATCTTAACCTTTTGATCTTCTATCTGCTGAGTATGAGTCATAAGCGTAGCTATAGTCATGTCACTAGTCAAAATGGCAGGCCTACACATATTGACCATACTATCGTTCACCCCAGAAACAAAATTACTCATCTTGGCCCTGCTATCTGCAACCACATGAGGAGGATATCTGGCTAATTGAGTAAACTTAAGAGAATACTCTTTCACCATAATGTTTCCCTACCTGAGGTTGATTAATTCTAACACCTTAACCTCTCTCAGCTCTTGGGGAAAGAATCTATCTAAGAATGCAGTAACAAACTCATCCCACTCAATAGGACCTACATCATCTGTCCCTTCTGACTTCCTTTATTTAAAACAAGTGTGGGCAACATCCTACAACTGGTATATAACTAGCTCAGCCTTCTCGATAGGAGTAACCCCCATGATGTCTGTAATCTTCTAAACCTGATCGATGAATTCCTGAGGGTCCTCATAGGACTTAGACCCAAGAAAGTATGGAGGATTCATTCAGGTAAAGTCCCAAATCCTGGCTGCAGCTGAATTGGCCAAAACGATTCTTGGTCATTCATTTTGAGCACCAATTGACTGAGCAAGAGTAGTAAATGCAGCTCTGAACTCTGCATTAGAAATATGTTTTCCCAAAGGTTCTTTGGACTGAAGGCCTAATTGATTTTTGTTTCTTCTTTTAGGAGGCATGTTCTGTAGAAGAAAGGGAGAAATAGATTAGACTAAGATATTAACTTGAGATTATGCTCACTGGTACGACGTAAATGCTTAAAGAAGGGAAAACGATTCCTAAAACATCTTATAGCCTCTTGTACATAAATGTGGCATACAACACACCCATGTACAAGACTCTAATAGATGCGGCTTTCAAACTTCCTAGGACACTATTGAACCTTAGGATCTGATACCAAGTTTGTAAAGCCCCGAATCTGGTACTCGGAATGCTACACGATTCTCACGACCTTGAAGGACCACAAGCTAACCCATGAATGATATTTATACTTGTACATAGTATAACATACTAAACATAATGAGGAAATGGAGGCTAAAAGGCCAAAAGGTTCAAAACTGCATGCCTGATAAAATATAACATCTAAGTAGGGTAATAAAATACCCAAACTGAAATACTCTCTGAACATACTGTAGTCTGAAAAACCTCTAAAACATAACTGTCTGGATAAGGATTTGATGGGACATGTCCCCAACTAACTCAAACTTATAAATTAATTAATGAGATAATAAATAAATGATCATGTCCTCGAAAAATGAGGACTTACTACAAACTCTAACCGTTGATATTGGAATGCTACAGATGCTCTGGAGCTCATGCTTCTGAACCTATGGTATAAGATACCATAGCGCAAATTCGTCTGTACTTTGAATGCAATGATTGTATGGGGTTCATATGCATGAATAATACTTGCTAACTGACTAATATGAATGTGGGAATACATGCAACAATACATCATAACTATATCTGAGATTTTGATAAGATGAATTTAATAATAACTAACATGACTGATAACTGAATTATGATGACTGATATAACTGATGACATGAGTAACTGTATCTGACAGTTCTAAATTTGATGGAACTAGCTGAGTTCCATACTATTTTGAGATCACTGTATCTAAAAGTCCTAAATCTTATAGAACTATCTAAGTTCTATTACAGAGACTGAATGACTGTATCTAGAAGTCCTAATTCTGTAACTGAAACTGTGGGAACTAGTTATCTAATCGATATGCCCCTAATACGCCATTATAGCTGAGTTGGGGTCCAATCTGTAACCCAATTGGAAGGGTGTCAATACTTTACCACTGGTAAGGACAAGCTGTGAGTGAGCCTCATCTGACAATGTCCCAAAAAGAGAATGATGGGACCCTCATCTGCCAGTGCTTATCCACCTAATCAACCCTCATCTGACATTGTTGATGTCTCAACCTATGTTGGCTATATAGTTCTGGAATTCAAGGATGACTTATAAGAATCACACCCTCATCTGACAGTGTGTGTTCCCATCCTTGGGTTCACTCGGTGCTAATTCCTACTCTTATCTGAATAGACACTAATCATAGATTACTGAACTGAACTGGACTAAATTAACTTAGTTTTGTTGACTGGAGGAATAGTACTGAGATTGCTGTAGTACTGAGTTTTCCTGAGTCACATTACTGAATGAGTTCTATGGATCATGGCTTGACTGAGGATATCGTGAAAATATGATACGGACTCTAGGCACACAACAATATTTTTCATGCACAAGTACCCCAGGGACTCGATAGATGGAAACTGACAAAGCATGACTTTCTTTAGTACAGAACGAACATCAATAATGCATAATCCATTGGCTAAGACATTTCATCAAACACTTGACATACATAACTTGTACATGAATGGAGATTTCATATTATCATACTAGTATGACACTTTTCTTTCACATAGGCATTTAATCAAACATGGGGAGAGCATGCTATGGTTATACATTCATCAACACATCTAATAATCAACGATACATCAATCAAATTGTGAATTGAAGGGTTTATCATGAATACTACATAATTCCTGACAAACTAGAATCAATTTATGTAATTAATAGTCTATAACATGGAATGAAACCAAACAACAACATGAACATAACTTTTCAATTCAATCAAATCATGAACATTCGTAAATATACAAATCTTCGATTTTGAAAAGAGATTCTTGAGTTTTATGGGTAAAAGAGACCCATGAATCAGCACATGACGTACCTTAGTTCTTGATTTAGCAAAGATTTACGGAGAAACTTTCTTGAAATTGAATCCCCAATTGAAACCCTAGCTTGTTCTTGACAGAAAATTTAGAGAAACTAGTATATTTTGGGTTCCAAATAGCCGAATCTCATGTTAAAGGGATGTGTGGAAAATTGACCTTTTTAACCCTAGATGCGTCTTTTAAATGGGTGAAAATTTCCCTACATGGACCCCTAGTGCGACGCAGCACTATCGCGCCATGTCACTGAAATTTTACAATTGGGAAATAGGGAAATGGCGTGACGCGGAGCCATCGCGTTGCTACTTTGTTTTTTACCTGTAAGTTTGGAGCGACGAGGAGAAATCACATTGGGACACTAGAAAAAGGACAATTTCTATTTTATCATGTGGCGCACCGCGCCACTGACCAATATGGCATTGTTTTACGTTGGGGACTTGAATTAGTCATAACTTCATACCTGGTTATTGGATTTTGGTGAATTTTTATATCAATGGAAAGCTTATTATAGTTAGATTCTCAAGAGGGTGAGAGTATCTGTGTCTCCAGTTTTAAAACACCTAGGCATTGAACCATAAGAAGAATTTCACCATTTGATGTCTCTGAGTTGGGTACGGCTAGAGATTTTAGTTGTACCCATGGATACGGGTCATACCCATCTTTCCATCCCTTTCTAATACCTTGATTAGTCCATGAGGGTAACATACTATCCGCTATACGACATGTACTCTCCTTGGTCAGAACCAATGCATATGAGTCATATCGATATAATCTACTAAGAGCATCGGCAACTATATTCACCTTATTGGGATGGTAATAAAGACTTATATCATAGTCTTTCCATAACTCGAGCCACCTTCTTTGCCAATGATTTAACTTCTTTTGGGTAAACACATTTTAGAGAATCTTATGTTCAAAAAAAATATCTACATGAACCCCATAAAGATAATGCCATCAAATCTTTAACTAAAAAACCATGACTAACAACTCTAGGTAATGAGTAGGGTAGTTTTTCTCATAAACTTTCAATTGCCTAGAAACACAGTCTACCATCCTACCATGTTTCATAAATAGGCAGCCAAGACTGGCATGATAAGCATCACAATATACCACAAAGCCATCGCTACCTTCGGTAAAGGTCAAAACTAGAGCCGATGTCAACTTATCTTTCAACTTCTCAAAACTAACCTCACACACATCCGACCACAAGAACTTGACCCAGTTTTGGGTCAACTTGGTTAATGAGGAAGATATAGTAAAGAAACTCTCCACAAATCTTCTATAGTAACTGGCTAGACCCAAGAAGCTCCAAATATCGATTGTAGTCATAGGTAGAGGAAACGTCTTAACCTCCGTGACCTTTTAGGGATCTACTATGATCCCCTTACTAAAGATGACATGACCAATAAAAGCTAAAACTTTCAACAAAAACTCACACTTGGTGAACTTTGCATACAATCAATGATCCTTCAAAGTTTGAAACACGACACAAAGGTGATCGACATGATCCACCTCACTCTTAGAATAGACTAAGATATCTTTGATAAATAAAATGACAAACAAGTCTAAGAACGGATAAAATACCCTATTCATCAAATCCATGAATGTAGTTGGGGCATTGGTCAAACCAAAAGACATGAAAAGAAACTCATACTAACCATACCGAGTTCTAAAGGCAGTCTTAGGGATATCTGCATTCCTAATCTTAAACTTCTGATAACCCAATCTAAGATAAATCTTAGAGAAACACTTCGTACCCTAAAGTTGATCAAACAAATCATCGATCCTATGAAGAGGATATTTATTCTTTATGGTAACTTTGTTCAACTAACGATAATCAACACACATACGAAGGGAACCATACTTCTTATACACAAATAACACAGGAGCACCCCACAGAGACACACTAGGGCCGGTAAAAGATTTATTTAAGAGGTGTTTCAATTGCTCCTTAAGCCCTTTTAGCTCCTCCGGAGACATTCTATAAGGAGGGATAGAAATTGGACGAGTGTCCGAAATAAGATAAATCCCAAAAGTAATTTCCTTATTGGGAGAAATACTGAGAAGATCATCAAGAAATACTTCGGGAAACTCATTAAGCGATCATCAAGAAATACTTTGGGAAACGCATTAAGCACGATAATGTATTCTAGAGAAGGCTTTTTTGATTTAGAATATTTAACTCGGAACAAATGATACAAAACCCCCTTTGAAATCCACTTTTAGACCTTTAGATAAGAAATGAACCTTTCCTTATGTTCTAGTGAACTATCTTCCCATAAAATGACCAGCTCATTAAGGAATTGGAACATGACCTTAGTGGTCCGAAAATCTAAGAAAGTATAGCAAGAGTGCAACCAATCCATCCCCAGAATGACAACCATGTACAACTCTATTAAGTCTACAAGAGTATCTCTACTACTAACTGATATCGTACACCCTTTATAGACCATTCTAACTATCACAGGGTTTTCAATTGGGGCAGAAATAGGAAAACAAACCAATAGACTATTGGGACCACAATTAAGATATACAACAACATACCGGGTCACATAAGAAAGAGTAGACCCTGGATCATGCAAGTTGTACACATCACAGGATAAAAGTCTCAACATACCCGTAAAAACATTGGGAGATACCTCAAAATCCTAGTGAGTAGAAAGTTCATACAAGAGGTTTTTGCCACTGTCGGTGCTAAAAATAAAACTAAAGGCAGAGATATCACTCTTCGGTATGGGAGTAGATAGAGTAGAAATAGGGGCACTATTGTCCTAAGAAGATGCTAGATAGTGGCGCTCACATTGCATATTCCCAATTTAACCATAACTAAAACACCTCTTCCTTCTATTCTCACTCTGACCACAATGACTCTGACCAAAAATCTATAACGAGGGCAGGGTGGACAAACTGGGCACCACTATACTGGAATTGGGCACCCTGTGCTCGAAACCCATCACTAAACTAAGACCGATGATCACCCAAAAACCTTTGGAAGGAGAGAGAACACTAAATGAGAAGAAAGAATTTAAACTCCCTCACTTCTTCCATGGCCACTTTCCACCATCACCACCACTATGCTCAGAAGGCCTAAATTTCTTTCCTTGCCTTTTACTAAGCTCAACTTTCTTCTTTTTCTCTTCTTCTACATTTTGCAAATACACAATCAACCAAAAAATATCCATGTATTCAATCAAAAAGTCCGCCTTACTCTTAAAGACTAACTCACGGGTCAATATCGAGACAAAAATATGCATTTTAGCCCTCATTATAGAAACCATCTTGGAAGCATACCTTGACAAGTGATGGAATTTCAAGGCATACTCTTGAACGGACATCCTCTCTTGTTTCATGTTCATAATATCTTCCATATTTACCTCCCTCAACTCTTGAGAAAATAAGTGGTCTAAGAAAGTCTTGGAGAAATCCCCCCACATGACGAGACTAGCATCAACACCTCTAGACAACTCTCACCCTTCATACCATTAGTATGCTACATCCTTCAATTGGTAGAAAGTAAACTTAATGGCCTCAATATTTAAAGCATTCATGATTCGGAAGATCTCCATTTTATCAATGATGCCTTGAAGATCCTCATCAACTTTTGTATTGGATAACATAAGAGGGCCAAACCTCATAAATTGGTCAATTCTTGTGGCCTCAGAAAAATGGTAGCCAAAGCACCATGCTTTGATTGAAAGGATTCCAATTAATTCAAGAAGTCGATAGAGCAACAAAAATCATCATTAGTAGTATCCCTTTGAGGTGATGGAATAGGAGGGTCACTCTCATAGTTGGGGTTAGTGGGGACAGGTGGAACCCCATGAAGATGGTCAGATGCTGCAGCCCTAACTTGGGTCTAAACTCTAGAAGTCGGACGAGCTTCATTCATAGGGCCCTCAGACGGGTTTACCTGAGACTCAGATCTCCTTGGAGGCATGATGTAAAAGATAGCAAACATAAATCAGAGAAATCCAAGACCTTAGACTGTATAACTTGAGATTTAAACACAAGAAGAGGAAACATTTACTAAAATGTCACATAGCTCTTCTTTTATAAGTGTGGCATGCTTCATACCCATTAAAGAGACTCTCCTTGACACGGTATTGTGCACACCCAACTGACCATGAACCTAGATTTGATACTAACTTGAAACGCCCAAAAATTGAGCCATGTCATATGGGGACCTTAAGCTATCATGAACCGGAGGTTTCCCTGATAACTTATCATAATCATCGCATCAATCACAAAGGTCGGGTGAATCTCGAACATATTATAAGATAGCAGAAACAATACTAGAAGTCGCAACTATACAATGTATAACCATTTTATATATATCAACACACTAACCAATATACCCAAGTCCATAGTCATCCATAATTCCTCTATACAAACTGATGTTTAGAAATATATATGTCAGGACAAGCCCTCAATATTATACTATCTAACTGAGTTCACTGGGTTTCATTGACTAATTGAACACTACTGAATTCTATTAACTGATTGAATTTACTAAGGTCTGAACTTGATACTGGACTGGACTGGACTAATACTGAGTCTACTGAGTTTTTCCAGAGTTTTTTAATTGACTAAGAGTACTACTGATCATGACATTACTAAGATTATTCCATAACTAACAATGGCTCTCGATAAGTAGCTAAATTTTCGAGTATTAAATACCCCCAGGACTCCATAGCATGAAAAGTAAATCACTACATAACTTTAGTAGCATCATGGTACTAGCTTGCTAATAATATATTCACTTATATATCTTTGGTCAAACACTTATTATACACGAGTTGGAGCATGATTGATATCACACATAACATGTTATTCTTGGACTAGTCTAATCACAAAAGGATTTTGACAAACACTTAGGGAGCATGGGTATTTCACATATAAATGAACATGTGGTAATATCGTGGATTCTACATTCAACTTGCAATTCAAGAGTTTGACATGTAGTTCAAGATCGAACAAAAAATCCATGAAATCAATTAACTTGTATTTTGAAAGAGTTTCTTGAACTCCAAGGATGGAAGGAAACCCTTGGATGAATACTTCACATACCTTGGTTACTAAATTCTTAAAGAATGATGGTGAAATCATAAGCCTTGAGTTTGAAATTTGATCTCCTATGATTTTTGTTATTGAGTTAATTTTGAATAGGGAATAATTTTTCCTCTAAAGGGGTTTACTTTCGTGTTTTGGGGATGACATAAGGTGGGACAAGACCAAATCACCCCTGAGGACACAACTTTTTAATGGATGAAAACTCATTTAGCGACGCATAGACCGATGCACCACGTCGTTGGCATCAACACGAAGACCAATGCACCACGTCAAGTACATGTTGGTTCACTAGAATTAGCACTAGGAGTTGGGGAAAAATACTCATTGATGCAATGGGAAATGCAGCACATCGAGATTGCGTTGATCCAGTGGTTTGAGCTTTCGAATATGTTTCAAACGAAGTTCAAAAAATCAAAAACTTGTCCGAGAACATCTACTGACATTGTTGATCATGAACTAACCAAAAATCGATATTTAAAGGTCATAAGGGTCATAAAATAGAGTCCCCAACCTACGAAGGCCAAAATCACACTAATTATGAACACTTTGCTGAAATTTTCGAAGTCTAGGACCCTTTAACAAGCTTTAAAGGTCTTAGTTAAGCTTAGGATTTTGCGGGGTCTTACAATATCTCCCTCTTGGGAACATTCATCCTCGAATATGACTGACTAAGCTAGGAATACTGACTGACTGAACTTGTTTACGGGACATCCATGACTACAACATGATTTTATGACTGACATTACTTATATTCTGAAATTTCATACCAAACATACATATCTAATGCATGAGTACATGGTTGGGATTGTTGATAAGCTGAGTCTCTTATACTGATCAAGCATATCTTATGCATGAATATCTGACTGAACGGACTAATGAATGTATAACTGGGTATGCAATGGTAACTGATACCAAGTTTATAAAGAAACTTTGAGCATAAAACTGAGTAGGTTCAAAGGATAACTATCACCTTGGGCTGAGTCTGAATTTGCATAGAAGAGGTGAGAATGCTTGGTTTGCATATCTTCTTCTGCCTCTCAAGTATCTCCCTCAACGGATTCATTCCTCCAAAGAACTTTGACTAGGGAGACCTCTTTGTTCCTCAATCTGCAAATCTGGAAATCAAGGATTTCGACTAGAATCTTCTCATAAGAGAGGTTGTTCTAAACGGCTATACTCCCTATAGTGACTACAACTAATGGATCAGATATTTATTTCTTTAGCAAGGAGACATGGAAAACTAGATGGACTAAATCTAAGTTTGAAGGCAACTCAAGCTCGTAATCTACCTTTTTGAAATGGCTGAGAATTCAGTTAGGACCGACATATCGGGGACTGAGCTTCCCCTTCTTGCCAAACTTCTTCACTCCTTTAATAGGAGAGATCTTCAAATACATATTATCACTAATCTCGAACTTGAGATCCTTTCTCCGTACATCTATGTACGATTTCTATCAGCTCTGAGCTGTCTTAAGCCTTTCCCTAATTAACTGAACCTTCTCTAAGGTGTCAAAAAACAAGCCAGGCACTACTACTGATGCCTCACCCACTTCAAACCAACCATTAGGAGATCTACATCTTCTCCCATAGAGTGCCTTAACCGGAGCCATCTGAATTCTGGAATGATAGTTGTTGTTATATGTGAACACAATCAAAGGTAAGTGGTCATCCCAACTACCTTTAAAGTTGATCACACACGCTTGCAACATATCCTCTAAAGTTTGAATGGTCCTTTATGCTTGAACATCTGTCAGAGGGTGAAAAGTTGTACTAAGGTAGGACTTAGGTACCAAGACCCTTTTGGAATGCCTTCAAAAAATAAGAGGTGAACTGCATACCTCTATCTAAGAGTATAAATAATGAAACTTCATCCAATCTAACCAACTTTATGACATAGAGATTGGCATAGTCCTCGACTGAATAAGAGGTATGGACTGGTAGGAAATAAGCTGATTTGGTCATCCTATCTATAATGACCCAAATTGAATTGTGTCGATGACTAGTTTGAGGTAAACCATCACAAAATCCATGTTCACCTTTTCCCACTTCCAAGTGGGAATATTGAACTCCTAGATAGACCCACTAGGCTTCTGATGCTTAATTTTAACCTGGTGACATGTTAAGCACTTAGCCATAAATTTTACAATGTCTTTCTTTATCCCACTCCACCAATAGATCTCCCGCAAATCACGGTACAACTTAGTAGACCCTGGATCAATAGAGTTACGCACACCATGTTCTTCTATAAGAATCCACTATCTTAGGTCATTTATACATGGCATATATAGTCTACCTTGAAAACGTAGAACACCATCTCCCCCCGGGAGAAAAACTCTATCTACTAATCTTTGACTGATTCTTTCAGCTAAAGTAGGATGGGATTCCTATCCTACTTTTGTTTAACCTTAGAAACCAGAGATAATTCTGAACTACTTTGTACCCATATATTACCTTTTGCTGAATCGACTAAGTGGACACCTAGTCGGGCATGCTGATGAACTTCCTGAGATAACTTTGTCTTACCATCATTCACGTGAGCAAAACTACCCATAGACATCCTACTTAGAGCATCAGCCACTACATTGGCTTTACTTGGATGACACAAGATGCTCATGTCGTAGTATTTCAACAAATCCAACCACCTTATCTCGTGAAGGTTTAGGTCTTTCTGAGACAATACATACTGTAGGATCTTATGGTCAGTGAACACATTAACGTGCACTCTATACAAATAGTGCCTCCATATTTTTAAGGCAAAAACTACTGCTGTTAACTCAAGATCATGAGTTGGATAGTTATTTTAATTGGGTTTGAGATGTTAGAGGCATAGGCTATCACCTTACCTCTCTGTATGAGGGAACAACCCAAACCTACTCTGGATGCATCATAATACACAACAAATTCATCTAAAAAATCTAGTAGAGTCAAAATTGGGGCTATAGTTAGTCAAGCCTTCAACTCTTAAAAACTCTTCTCATAAGAATCTGATTACTAAAACTTGACTTTCTTCTAATTCAATCTGGAAATGAGGGATGCAATAGATGAACATACCTCAACAAACTATTGGTAATAGCCGTCCAAGCCCAATAAACTCCTGATATCTAATAGAGAGATGGGTCTGGGACAATTTCTCACTGCTTCAGTCTTTTAGGGATCAACTCTAATGCCATCATCAAAAATAATATGTCCAATAAATGCTACTGACCTTAGCCAAAATTTGCACTTGCTGAATATGGCGAAAAGATGATGGTTTCTGAGAGTCTGTAATAATATTATGAGATATTCTGCATTATTATGCTCATTGCAAGAATAAATAAGGATATCATCTATGAAGACTATGATGAAAATATCCAAGTACTGCTTGACCACGTGGTTCATCAAGTCCATGAAAGCTACTGGGGTATTGGTAATACCAAAGGACATGACTAAGAATTCAAAGTGACCATACTGAGTTCTGAAACCTATTTTTAGAATATCACATTCAGTGACTCTGAGTTGATGATAGTCTAATCTGAGGTCTATCGTAGAAAAGTAACTAGCACCCTGAAGTTGGTCAAACAAGTAATCGATTCTAGAAAGTGGATACTTGTTCTTGACCGTGACTTTATTTAGCTGACGGTAGTCAATATACATTCTGAAAGAACCATCTTTCTTAAGAACGAATAAAATTGGTGCGCCCTATAAGGACACATTGGGACTGATAAATCCCTTATCTAGGAGATCCTTGAACTGTTACTTTAATTCTATAAGTTCTGCTGGAACCAATCTATATGGAAGAATACATATGGACTGAGTATTTAGAAGAAGGTTTATTCTGAAGTCGATTTCCCTTTTGAGAGGAAATCTGGGAAGATCTTCGAGAAACACATCTGGGAATTTACATGCTACTGATACTGACTCAATAGTGAGGGTTTCTGATTTAGAATCTTCGACTTAGATGAGATGGTAGACACATACCTTAGAAATCATTTTCCTTAACTTAGGGTAGGAAATAAGATAACCCCTAAGTGCTGAAGCACTACCTCTCCACTCTAGGGTGGGCTTATTCAGAAATTGAAATTGGGCAATTCTATTTTTTCAGTCAACTGAGGCATAGCAGGAATGAAGCCAATCTATGTCAAGAATGATATCAAAATCGGTTATCTCTAATTTGACTAAGTCTGCTGAAGTGACTTTCTAAAATACTATAACCGTATAGTTCCTGTATACCTACCGATCTATGATAGATTTACCCACTAGGGTAGAGACTAAGAAAGGCTTTACTAGTATTTCAGTATTGACTCCGAAGTCAACAACTATATAGCAAGTAACAAAGGACAAAGAAACTCCTAGATCTAGCAAAGCGTAAATATGTAAATGATAAACTTGTAATGTACCTATGATCATATCAAGATAACTTTTCAAATCCTTTTGGGACTGAAGTACATAGAGTCTATTTGGGCGTTGCCCACTGGTTGCACTAGAAGCGGCACCCTATTGATTCATGCGATCAGAATGAGCTGAGAGACGGGTATGCTGACTCTACTAACCCACCCGAGGACACTGTCTGACTCAGTGGCCTAGCTTGCTAAATCCAAAGCATACGCCACTGTCAACTCTATAGATACCTTGATGGTTTCTACCGTACTTCTGGCAGAGATGATTTTTTTGAGCACTGCTGACACTAACCTGGGGTTTAGGGCCTCATGCCCTATCTCCATTGTTATGGGAGGTAACCCACAATTTTTGTTGTAAAGCATTAGTTAAATTATTTTGTTGTTCTAGTGCATTTTGGATGTGTTTGTGAAGTGTGCAGGATTGAAAATGCAGCAAAAAGAAAGAGTAATACAATTGGAAAAAGGGTTGAAAATCTAAGCTACTGGAACAAAAGTGACGGCTGAATTGGTGGACCACCAGTCACCTGACGGACCACCATTTCAATCGTCGTAATGAAGCTAAAAGATTCATTCACTGTAGAAAGTTGAAGGCAAAAGTGGTGGACCATCACTAAATTGGTAGACCACCACACTAACCATCAAAATCAAGCTGAGTTCCATAGGTTCTTGTAATGTGCGATGGCTAAAGTGGTGGACCGTCACAAATTTGGTTGACCACCACTTGGACCATCAAAATTAAACTGAAGTGACCATGTTCTGGTAAGGAACGATGGACCAAATGGTGGTCCGTCACATTTTTTATGGACCGTCGTAGCAGCCGTCGCTGTTACCCTAGCACTGGGTCGGGTCGAGTTAAAATTGAGATTTATTTAAGTGACCCATATTTGGATAATTTATTTTAAAGAGGTAAAAGAGCGGTTACATACATTGTACCCTTTTTAACTTCTTCAACTGACCATATTACATTGGATTCAAAGAATCTGAGGGCATTTGTTCTTCCTAGGAATCTCCATCTACTTCTTTTTGCTATATTTAAGCAAACCTTTTTCTTTTCTTTATCTTCATCTCAAGAATTCTTGAAAGCAATTATAGAATTTTAAGTTAAGTTTGTTTTCAGTATTTGTAAGCAATTAAAAGAGAAACTTCTACAAAACCAAGACGTTATGGCTCATAAAATTTCACCAAACAGAGAAGGAAGATCCCAAAGGGGTAGAGGTGAATCTACACTCGCATACAACACCAGGCAACGTGAAAAGGAAAATCCCATGCTCTCCCAATCTAAAGAGGAGAGAGATAGTAGTACAAGTAGTACCAACTCAAGCCCAGATGAGGCAACAGTTGCTACACATTATCTCAAGCCTATTGAGGGGTGGAACTGAGGCTGCTAACGTGGGAGAACAAATGGAAGCAACTGATATGGATACTGAACCTAAGAATGCTAAAGTTATCGAGTGTAAGGATCCTTAAGTTTGAGAGGCGATTAGATAGAAGATAGAGGGAGCAAGAGAGAAATTCTATGACGGATTGACACCTACAACAAGAGGGATAAAAAGGCCATTTGTGGAGGAACATCAAATTATAATAATGGAGTAACATGAATATCCTGAGTTGGAACGCTGTTTTAACGAGTATGAATTAGCATGGATGAGTAGACCACCAGGAGCGTATCAACTAAATTGGGTAAGAGAATTCTTTTACAATTATCTTGCATTAGTAGAAAAGGACTATCTAAAGGGGACACCAGTTACAAACTTGCCGAACAGAGAGTCAGTACCTTTCTGAGGAGTCACTATCTATATTTCAGCTTGAATAATTAATAAGATATTGTTTGGTCCAGAGTACGAGTCTCCACATGCTATACCTAATCAAGAATACAGGTTGAGGACTGCATCTACTCAGAGGCCTTGGGTGGCTTTATTATTGACTGATGACGATAACCCTTCTTGGTTAACCAATCCACTGGAGCGTATTGCAAAATATTCCATTAGATTCAAGGCTAAGTTTTGGTGAGTCACTGTTCTCTTAAGGCTGATGCCAATAAAAGGTGATGCAAACTTGGATAAACACAGAGTCGTATTGGTGGCAAGCTTAGTTTTAAGGTTGCAAGTTGACTGCGGCTAAATTATTGCAGATGAGATGTTCATAAGGGCACATAAAACCACCAATGCATTACCGTTCCCATGATTGATCGCAGAGTTATGTAGCCAATCAAGTGTGTATCTGAATCATGGAGTTGACAATGCAATCCAGGCTACACATAGACAAGACATTGAGAAGTTGAAAGATGAATTAAAATTTGAGATACGTGTCACCAATCCTCTTACTTACCAGACTCAATCTGCACCAACTCCCGATGCTATCGAAATTCCTGTAGGTATGCCTTTGCCCATCACCACTTATGTACCACCTGAGTATGTGTCTCTAAGTACATCTACAGGGTCAGGTTCCGCAGCATCTATGGGTGGAGCAGACTTTGCCGAATATAGGTTAACGGAGGAAAATTTTGCAGAATTGGTGAAACTGCAAAAGAGGTTTCAGAAATAGTTAGATAAATGGGCGTCAGAATTCAAGCCTTTTGTTGACGAAATTGTAGCTGAGGCAATCCATCCATTCCAAACTATTCAGGGTAGGATGGACAACATGGAACACTGCATCAACAAAGGCTAGATGCACTATCTTTCCCTGATCTTGCCAAGATCATGGTTGAATTTGAGCAGGCAAAGGTTGATATAGCAGAGTTAAAGGGAAGACAGCCACAACAGACTATTTTTTACCTAGCCTTAGTGCTGAGTGACGATAATGAAGGCATTGTGGACCTAATAGAAATACCTGTGAAAGACAACGTAAAGCAACACATAGATGAACGAGTTGCAAAGAGAGTTAAAAAGAGGAGAAAGAGAGCAAAAATGACACCGGAGGAACAAGAACAGCATGATCTAAAGAGAGCTTTAAAGAAATCAAATAAAAATAAAGCAAATAGAAAGAATAAAGAGGAAGATAAAGTAGCAGGAGTATCTACTAGTGCTGCCCCAGCAAGGGGGAAAAGTCTAGCATCATTCTGAGAGATAATTTGTTCAATCCAGGAGTGTGAGGTTTTGAGTTCCCCTAACACCATAGGGTCCAACATTGCACCAGGTAAGGACGTAGGAGCCTCAGCACACTTCACAGATGCCTTAGATGAATAAGAGGCAAAACAAGTATACTCATTTCTTTGTACTTTAATTTAATAATTTGAGGATAATGGATATGTTTTTATGTGGGGGTGGTGTACTTGTATTATGGGGATGGCATTGTTGATATTCTGAACTCTACCATATGCTATCTAGGAGAATCGACATGTCTAGGATCATGTTAAGTTTGCATTTTTCTTTTCGAGGTATAACTTCAGATTCACATTTTTTTAAGTCTTGTTATGTTGTTAATGTCGGTCCATGGAATAAAAGTGTTGTTTGTGTTAGTATCTTATTGTAAATACGGATGATGAATGATGTTGGCACAAAGCTAGGAATATTTCCATGTGATTGTTTATTTGTCCCCTAGGATATGTGCTCAACTGTTAGTGAATCTGTAGTTGGAATTAACCTGTAAATATACATGATATGTAATGCAAATCTTAAGAATAATAGAATGAGTGTGACTTAGTTTCCACTGTGTGTGCGAGTATTTGTATTAGTTCTTATATAGTATAGTACCTAGAACTTTCCTGGTTTAAATTATGTTGTTCTGTAGTTGATGAGATAAAAAGGGATGGAAGGACACCGTGTGCTTTTAGTCCACTTAGCCAAAGTAATTAACCCTACCAAAAATAATTTTCCATTTTTGAACCCTTATTTGAGCCTTTGTTAATTTTTCTTCATCACCAAGCATTCTAGTTAACTCTCTTTTAGCTGTTGAATCCTAGCTCGGGCCTTGGCCTAGTAATGGGCAATGTGTACCTAAACTTAGGCAAAACACCTAAGTTGAGGGTGTCTATTGTAGGACTATTAACTGCCTAACGGAAAGTTGGTCTAGAATTTAAATTTGAGAATTTAGGCCTGGTCTAGTTAAGACAATGTGCACTTTGACTTATGGCATCAGCCTAAGTTGAGGGTGGTTGGTGCTTGTGTTTATATGCAAAAAAGGGATGGTTATCGTGGTAAAGCATGAATGAATGAGAAAAGGGTAAGTGAGCTAGCAAAGCAATGGCCTTGGTAAGAAGAATTTGAAGGCAAAGAGAGTTAAAGCCTAGTTCTTAGTCACTTTTTCCTAAAATTCCTTCCTAACCTAGCTTGATGCCTCATTACTAGACTAGAAAATACCTTCTTGATCTTGGAACTCAGCCATAAGGGGGCGTTGGATAATAAAGGCAAGCTTATGGGTGTATGTGCTATGTTTGTTACATCTTTAATGAGTGGGAGGGTTTTAATTTGTATCCACAAAATATACTGAGTGGTGGATCCGCTTGTCTGTGAGGGCAACCTGAGTCATACTTAATTTGGCTGATCTCTGTAGATTCTTGTATCCATGTTGTGTAGATGAATTAAATTTGAAACAATAACAATTAAAGACTCTGACATGTTAAACCATATGATTTGGATAACAAGTGAATGGTTGTGTGAGAATTGGTTCAGTAGTAAATGCCCATCATTGTAATGTTCATATTTCCAATTTGGTGCTAAGTTGCTCGAGGACAAACAATTATCTTAAGTTGAGGGTGTTGATGTTTTGACTTTTGACGGAACATTTTTCATTTTTTTCTTGGGAAAATTACATGTTTTCAAGCAACCAAGGTTGCATTTAATGCTGGTTTTTAGTGTTTCAGGGTAAGGAGCTAGCTGAAGGAAAAGACTCAGAAAATTAGTAGAAAAACACTTCTGATGGTCAAAATGGTGGACCGTCAATCTTGCGACGGACCACCAACTCAACCGTCAGGTCCAAACAGAATACATGACTTCAGAAGACCCAACAATATCCTATGTTAAGGACTGTCAGTCTTGCGACGGACCACCACTTTGGCCGTCATCCCTAAATAGAACCAGGCACCCTGAAATGCTCAGCGATGGCCAACATGGTGGACCATTAATCATGCGACGGACCACCACTTCGGCCGTCAGGACTATCCAGAACTTGAATCTCAAATATCATCAGCGACGGTTAAAATGGTGGACCGTCAGTCTTGCGATGGACCACCACTTTCACCGTCAGTGTTATCCTTAAAGTGACTCTCCAGGATCATCAGCGAAGAACCAAATAGAGGACCATCAGTCTTGCGATAGACCACCACTTTGGCTGTCACTTTGGACGCGGGTTTTTAAGTTTGAATTTTAAATTCCTTTTGGTTGGGAACATATAAATACCTAGTTTTAGGATTTACTAGGGATCTCTCTTATCTTTTATTAGGGTTTTTTCATACTAAAAATACATTGTTACATAGTTTTAATCTAAGATTCATTGGAGATTTGTGGATCTAAATTCCTTTGTCATATTTTCTATTGAAGATTGAAGAACAACAATTGTTACTTTTGTAAGTAAACTTTGAATTAATTTATGAATAACACAATGGTTTCTTCTTTTTCTTGGGTAGAAATGTGTAGCTAAGCTCCCATAACGATGGTTATGGGAGCCTTGATGTGAAAAGCTAATTTTGGGTTGTGAATATAGTAGCTTCCATGAGTAATTTATTGTATAAACTCTTCTTCACTTTATTGACTTTTCTTGGTTTCAAACTTGAAAGGTGAGCCCAAGAACAACACTTGTTCAAATAGAAAAGTGCTTGTTGGGAAAATAAAGGGTTTACATAAATCTAAAGGCTTTAACCTTTGGACAGAGGGTACATGCCTTAACCGGATCAACCCATTTGAGATTATAGTTAAATTAATACTATGTGTCTTAAGTTTGAAAGAATTAAGGGATAATTTACTCATTTAGGTTGAGAACTAATGGGTAAACCTTAGAATTCAATTACTCTTGCAATAAGAATTATTCATTAGGAATCCAAAATAGTTCACAACCCTAGCTGCTTAAGCATCTTTGTAACCATAACACTAGTTTGACTTCTCTTATTGAATTACTATTAGCAATATAACCTGCAGTTGGATTACTTTCTTTGACAGAGATTTGAATATAATTGAGAAATCAAAATCTCTCTCTATTTTGGAACCTTCGATCAATAGTCTAGTAACAACTACAATACTTAGTAAACATAGTATTCCCTATGAGATTCGACACCCAACCTAGTTGGGTTCTATATTTGACAGCGATCGCTTACACTCTCTAACGAGAGTTGTAATTTGGGTGTATCACAGACCGCGATGGACCCGCATCATGGTGATGGCCAAAATGGGGTCGTCCTTTTTCAGTGGTCCAACTCGATTTCACCGTGTCACATTGATAGGCCAAACGACAGTGTCCCTTTTCTAGTGAGCCACATCGATAGTAGCACATCGTGGTGGCAGCCAAATCAAGAATTTTCTTTCTCTTCCAATTCTGATTAAATTTTTAAAAAGGTAATTTGGTCAATTCCCAAACCCCTAATTCATCATAAACAAGGAATTAAACCTATTCTAAGAACTTTATATCCATTATTCATCAATTTTATCTCAAAGAAATCCCTAGATATTAAAACTTACCCTCCACGAAATCAAATTTTATCCATTCTTTATCCAAGATAACTCAAGATTAAGGATTCCCAATTCAAGAACTTCAAGAGTTCATCTTCAAAATCTCAAATAGGAATTCAAAATCAAGCTTTTTATTCAATTGCATCAATCAAGGTATGTGGGATTTATAAACAAGGATATTCTTTCATCATTGTTGACAAAACTAATTTTAATTTCAAATTTACATGAATTTTAAATTAGGGTTCAGACCCATTATTGTTATCTGCATGTTTATGAGATTTCAAGTGATTTGGAAGTTGAATCGCATGTCTATTTTTGAAATTTCATACGTATTGCAGTAAATTCTAGATTTTGAGTTGAATTATCAATATTTACATTATTAAGTATGAACATTATGATATTTTAACATGAATTTGATGGATGGGTCATTAAGCCCTAATGGGATACTGCTATTTCAAGATTGATTGTGCTATAAGCACCCTATGACTAGATTATTTTTAGATTTTTTATAAAGATTTGATATTTTGATCTTAGATTAGATATGAAATCCACTTTATAGTTTCATATTAAAGTTTAACTTATCAATTACACAGTTGGTTTTTGTAATAAACCGTTATACTAGATTTTAAAGTGGATTTCCAATAGAATGGGCATGAATATTAAAGGGAGTAGTATTTAGCACCGAGTTGGGTATGTTCTCATGACCCATAACTATTAGCCAACATAGATTCAAATTATCATAGTATTCCCATTTCAATATGGATGACAGATACAGATGTGATTACTTAGATTAGGTTATACTCCTTGGCAAGAGTATAACACCTCTCCCCAATGTGAGGTTTTCACCTTAGGGGAACAAGATGTTAAACTCCATAATAGCCACATGGTTTATGTCGGTTAGAAGAACCTCCTTACTAGTAAAGAACAATAGAAAAACTTTCAAAAGAATTCCCTAATAGTAAAGATTAGCAAAAAATCTTTTAGAAAACTAAGTGTAAAGGATTATAACTTTACTAAGATATTGCTTTATAGAAAGACATTAGCTACAGACTTCAACATTTGGATTTTAGATTTCAGATATAAAAGTGAGTCCTTTCTAAACTTAGATAGCATGATTTACATACAGAACACTAGTACAAATTTTAGAACTAAATGTTATGACTCACTAGATTTATAAAGTATGATTTACTACTCATGATTACGATTCTGAGCTTTCAGATACTCCAGCTTATATGATTTACCTACATTTAGCGTGCATTATTTTTATAAATTATAATGATGTTAAGACATTGCCTTAATTATACATTCACCCCCATATACTCAGTGCATTCTCAAAGTATTGATCCACATATACGTCTATGCACTATATTGTCTCATAATGTAGGTTTAGGTGCTCAGTTCCAGTAATGTGAGTGATTTTGAGCATCTCCATCTACATACCGGCAGTTGGTGAGTCCTCATAGTTTGAGGACTTAGTATTTCAGTTATCAGCTTATTAGCTTAGATGATTTAGTATTTTCAGGCAGTTTGAGTCAGCTGAGGGCTTGTCCTAGTGACTCTCTAGTTATTAGTAGTAGAGGCTAGTCGCGCTGTTAGTTTTGATTAAGATTATTCAGCATTGATTGTTCAAACTCATGAGTCTAGTATTTACAGATATTATATTCAAATATTCTTAGTCAGATCAGATAAATTTTTGCATTCTAGTTTGATTTTATTTTTATATTTCCTTATTTTGAGATTCAGACTTAGTAGAAGGCAGACAAGGTTAGCTTAAGGCTACTCGTAGTCTTGATCATCATGTGATATCTCAGGACCCATTTTTGAGGCATTACAATTTTACAAATGACATGTATTACCTTCAAACATTAGGCTTATGTTTGTCTTGAAAGGTCCTAAGTATGCTAGGACGCGTAATAACTACTTTATGCTAAAGTTTTTTATTGTTTTGCTTTGTTTATATTTGTTTGATATGTGTGTTTAAATAACATTTCTTTGGCTTTAAACAAGACTAGTCCATTATTCTATTTCAAAATCTTAGAGCATTAATATTCACATAAGACTCACAATTTGAACCCTTCTAAAATACCCATAAAAGTCTGTCAATTATATTCCTTCCAATTTACCCCATGTTTTATTCAAAATTTCATAAGGTCATTGTCCAATTCACATTGACCGCATTGCTCTTACAATTCATTTATCTCGTACTCATTATAATTAGAGCTATTCAGATATTTTATTACTCGAAAGAATATGTTGTCTTTAAAAGAGCTTTTCAAATAAACCTTTTATAATGTTTATTCATAAACACCAATTTCTCCAAATTAGTTTGTTCATTCTTATTCAAAATCCATCAAGTGGTCAAAGTTCTGATCATTCAATCACATTTTCAAAGAATCCTATTCTTCGAATTCTAGACTAGACTGGTTCAAACCAAATATATGTCATTTGTTTCGTATATTATTTTTGTTAATTATTATGAACACAAACTAATATTTTTACCTTTCAAGTGTTTTCTTTTCTTTTAGAGAAAAGCTGATTTGTGTTGGTAGTCAAACTTGCTCACTTCATAAAGACAAAAAGTAATCGTTGCTAGAACATCAGTATTTCATATGGTCTAAGGTCAAGAAAGAAACTATAGATTCGTCGGTTCTTGCTTGGGCTAATAGAAGTACTCGTTCAACTATGGATCCTTGTTTGATTAACACAAATACTTCATCCGAGTCAATTACCACATTCTCTATGGCAATGAACCTGAGTGCCTCAATAGGAAGAGAAATAACCTAGAGCTCGTTACCAGTTTGGAGCAACAAATTACCGAGCTAATATTTATGGTGATGCAAAGTAGAACGAATTCTCAGACTCCTCCAAATATGACTCTGCCTCCTGATGCTAGACAAAAGGGGCCTATGTTTTCAACGTCAGAAGGAGTTGATTAGGAAGGTCATTTTGCTCATGCTTCTCAGAATGCCTCTTTTATGTACGTATTTTCTCATCCAAAGGTTCAGAACATATCATTGTCAAACTAAGCTCCGCTAGTGTATGCCTATTATACTGCCCCACCAGTGACACAAACTCCAGGGTTATACCACTTAGATACTAATCATTATGTTAAAACAGATAATGATCTAATAATATACACTGATGAGATAGTAAATAGAAAGCTCAAGGTCTTGGAAGATGCAATAAGAAGCCTTTGGGATCTTGGGAATAACCAAAGTGTGAAGTATGTAGAGTTATGTGCATTTTTTTAGATTGAGTTACCTCCTGGTTATAAGATTTTGAAATTCAAAAAGTTTGACAGGTTTGAAAATCCTTTCATTCATTTGAAAACTTATTATGAAAAGTTGATTGGCATGGGCAAAAATAAAGGAATACAGGTCAAGCTATTTAGTTAAAGTTTGAGTAAAAAGGATCTAAAATGGCATGCTAAGCAATATGTGACTAAGTGGTGTACTTAGGATGAACTAGTAAATGCTTTTGTAGATCACTACAAGTTTTATGTCGATATCATTTGTGACAGGATCTCTATCACAAATTTAAAGAAAAAATCAAATAAGAGTTTTCATGAATATGCCATACACTGAAGAGAAGAAGCAACCAGGGTACATTCTCCTATGGAAAAAGCTGAAATAATCAGTTACTTCATCCATGCACTAAATCCAGAATATTTTGATCACATAGTGACAATGGATGGAAAAACATTTATTGAAATGGTCAAGACTAGAGAAATGATTTAGGGTGGCCTCAAGATGGGAAGGATAATGATTTGACGGAACTGCAATCCACCCATAAGAGCTTTCAGACTGGCTCTTTTGGAAATGTGAAGAAAAAAGAGAAAAAAGTAATGGGAGTGATGACTCAAGAAAATTATTCCAACTATAAGCAACCTCCTCAATATCAACCCAATGCTATATATGCTCAGTGTCCAGTCTTCAATGAACAAGCAACATATCATGCTCAACCTCCACCATAAAACTATCAAAATAATGCTCCCCATGTCAATCATGAAAGGATGCCTCCCAAAATTTTCATGCCATTGGCAGAATCTGTTACCCAGCTTTTTGAAAGGTTGAAAGAAGTAAAACTACTTTATCCAGTAGAAGTAAAGCCTGTGAATACTTCTGTTGATTGGTATGATCCAAACAAGTGATGTGCTTACCACTCTAGGGTTGTTGGACATGATATACAAAAAATGTATCACTCTCAAGCAAAAAATTCAGGACCTGATTGACAAAAAAATGATAACGCTTGAAGAAGCTCCATCTAATGTTAACAACAATCCATTTCCCAATCACAAGAAGTAGTCATTTGAATCATCAATCATAAGAAGTATGAATTTTCCATAAAAGGTGCATTTTTTATGTCCTTCTATCCTGCATTTGAAAGTTAGCATTTTCTTTTCTTGTAATCGTAATTTCTCACTTTATTTCCTTATAATAACATTTTGTCTCTTTATTTCCTTGTAATCTTACTTTATGGTTTGATTTCTTTGTAATTGCACCCTTTTAGTTGTAATGAACTACGTTCGACCTGATTTCCCTCATGGAATATATAGGCGGCTTACATTGGCTTCGATCACATTATCAAAAGTATTAAATATACCTTTTGTAGGTATGAACTATGTTTGACTTGAATTCCCAAGAAAGGGATACGTAGGCGGCCTATGTCAGCTTCGGTCAACCCCTTAGAAAATTTATCTTTTCATTTTATGTTGGAACTACATTTCCTATCTCAATGGAATACATAGGCGCTATACTGGCTCTGTCATATTTTTCATAAAACTTTCATAGAAACTATGACAAAATTTTGAGAAGATCTCAAAAATTCATCAAAAGGATCTTTTCCCAAGTTAAATGAAGATGACACTAAAGCATGTAACTGGGGTAGAAATTTTTTAGAAGGGCTCAAAATGTTTACAAAACTTGACATTTTCTACAAAGTTGAAAATCAGACGTTGCTGAGATCGAGGCATGATTTTTGAAGATCCTTGTGATTAAAGTACTCTACGTTAGAAACAACTCAAGTATTTTGCATTTTAGACTGGGGCAGAATTTTTGAGTACTCAAAAATTCTACAGTAAGCAAATGTCACAAGTTATAAGAAATTTCATGATTTATATGTTATAGATCGAGACAGAATTTTTGAGGAGGATCCTCAAAAATCCCACAAAAATGGTACTTCTCGATTATAAAAGTTTACAAATCAATGATAAACAAGGTGAATCAGGATAGCAAGGCAATACCAACGTAGTTAGTCTCTCAAAACTAAGAATGTTTCTTTGGATGCAGGAACAGTGAAGTGACAAAGTTGACAATATTAAGCATGACAAATGGTATTATCAGACCCACTGTGGCTTTGCCATAATAAATTGGATAACATCTCTCCCTCATCTTCCTCTTGATTTATGTTTTTATTACTTCATTATAACTTCTAACACTTTCTCTGATTTTATAGAAAAATGATCGAGGACAACGACAACGATAAAGAGATATTATCCGAACTGCTATCTCTAAGTCATCATGAGTCAAACAACTTCATCTTTATCATTAAACTTTATCTTTTGTTAAATTCCTGACTTAGTTATAATAAATTATTATATTATTAATTAGTGTTGTTTAAGTTATAAAGATGGTGTTATGCAAGAACGTCTCTAACAAATAATGCAAAGTATCCTCTCAACGTTTGAGGATTCAATCCAGAAGATCAGGACATGCACAAATCCTGTAAAGGACTCCTAATTCAAAGGATGTAGTTCAAAGAATCAACTTCTATCATTTCTTATTACATTCGGGTCATCAACTCTTTCAAAAGGACACATCATATTTGGGTCATCTACCCTTTCAAAATGACACATCTTTTTTAGTTCAACCATTCTTTCTAAAGGACATATCTTATTATATTTGGGTCATCACCCCATTTAAAGTGACATGCTACATTCAAGATAGGTCGTCTGCCATTTAATGAGACTCATTGGGCTGTCACCTCATTTAAAATGGCATGTTACGTTCAAGATAGGTTGTTCGTCTTTCAATGAGATTTATTATGCCGTCACCCCGTTCAAAGTGACATATTACATTCAAGAAAGATTATCCGTCTTTCAATGAGACACATTGGGTTATCACTCCATTCAAAGTGGAATGTTACATTCAAGATAGGTTGTCCGACTTTCAATAAGACATATTGAGCCATCACCCCACTCAAAGTGATACAATACACTCAAGATAGGTTGCCCATCTTTCAATAAGACAAATTGGGTCGTTACCCCATTCAAAGTGGCTTGTTTCATTCAGTATTGGTCATCTGCCTTTTAATAAGACACATTGGATCGCCACCCCCATTCAAGTGATATGTTATATTCAATATTGATCGACCGTCTTTCAATGAGACACGTTGGGTCATCACCCTCGTTCAAGTGGTACACTATATTTTCAATAAGACACATTGGGTTGTTACCTCATTCAAAGTGGCATATTACGTTTAAGATAGGCCATCCGCCTTTTAATGAGATACATTGGACCGTTACTCCATTCAAAGTGACATATTATATTCAAAATAGGTCATCCGCCTTTCAATGAGATGTGTTGGACCATCACTATATTCAAAGTGGTTGTGCAAATTGGTTTATCAACTATCTCAGCATAGCATGTTCAAATAGGTTTGCGCCAATTTATATTTGTGTAATGCTACATTTAGAACTAATCATTTGTTTGAGTTGTTGTCGAGAGCATCCAAAAGGATGAAATTATCAAATCAAAACCACAAGTATGGGCAACTCTAAAAAAGACGCAGCACAACGTGAAACTTTTTCTTAGCAGTAAACTGGGACATAATCTAAAGAGGAATTTCAAACTCTTTGACGCGAGCTGGGAGACGACTTGAACCACCATCAAAACACATCCCTATAAAAAAACATGTGGGTATTTTGAAATATTTTTTATTTCAGTTTCACCTCTAGAGTATTTTTAAACACACAACGGAGGTCGTCTTCCTTTTTTTTAAAATCAGTTGGCAAGCATGCTTTCCTTAGTCTAATGCATTTGTCACTCATTCCGAACCAAAGGTTGTCTTAAATAAGAGACTATATTTTTCACCAATCGAGTTGAACTACAAGCAGTCTTATTCTTTGAGTCTCGGGGATATGTAAGTTGAACTCTATGTTGAAAACTCAACTGCGTTCCAACATCTCCCCAATCCTCTTATTCCTCAGCTTTTTTGGTTTTACCAAAATTCAAAATCTTAATAGATTGTGAATTCTTTGAAAATCATGCTTTAAAATCAAGATTTATGAATTAAAAGTAGCCTAAGTTGTTAGGTTACCTGAGATATGTAGGAAATCCGATACCGAGGTCTGACCATAACTCCACAAAACTTGTGCGAAGATCCACCTTGTTTCAAGAAAAGAATTTGCGGTCAGATAAAAATTAGGGACGTCAAACTCCCTTTGTTCAGGGTTACTTTCATCCACCTACCCAAACGGAGGGGACAGTTATTGACACCTAATTTTTGCCCTGCATAACTAAGTTTAATTTTGAGTTTCTTTGATTTTGAATAAAATTTTAACATTTATTTTATTCAAATAAAATATTTTCTAGGTAATTTTGTCATTTTAAGTAGCAATTATATATTTTCATATTTGTATACGAGATAGAGTGATTCTATTACCTAAATAATTATTTTTAGAAAGTTGATTTTAATCAAGGGTCATTTTGAAAATTAATTCAAATAAGCAAAGTCTTGAATTGAAATATAATAATTTGTTCTCAATAATAATTTATTAGAAAAAAATATTTATTTGATTTTATTAAATCAAAAAGGTTGGAATTAAATCGATTACTAATTCGTATCGAATCATGATTCAGTTTGAATCGATTTATTAAATTTGGCCACGATCAAAATCAAATTGACCACAATTGCGATGCAAATGGCCAATTAATTTTCAATATGGCTTAAATTTAAATAAAATTGACTTAATCCTACTCAATTTGGTCATCACCAAAATAATCTAACCTATCTAAATCTCAATCTAGTGCCCCTACCTTTATATGACCAACCAACCCACATTTAATACCCCCAACCCAAATCCGCCTCCATCCCAAACCTTTCTAACTCATTTTTCCTTTTACTCGATAACAATATAATAGTTTATTCAGCGACACAACAACAAACAACGTCAACAATAACCCAGCCACTAACGAACAAAAGCAACAACAATATATATAACCGTAGCAACAGTCAAACCCAATGACCTATTCCAGCAAACCAACGACAACCTGACTCTATCCAATAACCCAAAATTGAGACCTGACCCAGCTTTATTTTTTCTGCACTTTACGCGTACAAACAACAGATAATAACATTAATGTTCCCAGATTACCTTTCTCATTTGGACGCTATTTTTGACAAAAAATCAAATGATTTTCATCTAACTCAGAACTTGTATTCCCATTTTGGTGAAAAACCTGGTCAAAGCAACAGCAAAATCACAGCCATAACTATCATAATTTTTTGTCCGTTGGCAATCCACAACACGTACCCTTCTACAACAACCCCTAAATTTTTCTTTCAAATTAAAATTTTTTATCTATAAATAGAATCCTTTCCTTACCAAAAGAAGAAGAGGATTTTGGCGGAAAAATTGAGGATTCAGGAGGCGCATGCTTCTAATCCTACGTAACCACAAATTCTAGAAGAAACGGACTCAAGAGCTCGATTTCGATGAAAATTAAACTCCGAAGATTCGAAACCTAAACTCCAATGGTGGAAGTCCATCGTCATGTCTTGTTGTCCTAAGTTTATTGCTCCAAAAAATGTGAACACTTCATCCCTTTTGAATCTTTTTTTTCATTTGTCTGTGTTTGTGTAAGAAAAAAATGTAAACATTTTGTTGTTATGTATTTCGGTAATATGATATTTCTTTCATTTGATTTGGTCTTGTTTGAAATTATATGTGGTGTTCTTGACTGATCTATAAGGATTTGGGATTAATATCTAAAACTTATTTGTAAAGAAAATAATGTAAGACACATTTTTCTCTGAGTTGCTAAAATTTTGAAATAAGGTGTCCAGTGATTTAATTCTTTGACTGTAAATAATAGTTGATACTGGATAGTAATGGTTCCGTATGACTTATGTGGTGTTCGACTATGTTTGACTGAAAATTCTTATTAATTTCTTTTTCATATCGAATGAGTTTCGTTTAGATCAAAATAACACTATATGACGGCCTATCCACGTCCTAAGGGTTTGTCCTTAGTTTTGATGTTGTGTAGTCTTGTATGATCATACATGTGAAATCTCAAATTTTGATCTTTTTACACAAAAGTTGCCGTAGAAAATTTAGTTGTTTGGTGAAAGTTTAACATGAGCCAATCTTGCCCGTAATTTGGTATGAACAACGATTGGATTATCAGGATGTTTTTTTATTTTATTTTATTCAATATTGTTAAGACCGAAAAATTTCAAGACAAATGCATAAGTTGTTGATATTATATAATACATGAATTATGTTATGGCCTTAAGTTATTTATGGTTTCTCTCATGGTAGGCTTGGACTTAA
This sequence comes from Capsicum baccatum var. pendulum, assembly GCA_030864225.1. Lineage (NCBI taxonomy): Eukaryota > Viridiplantae > Streptophyta > Magnoliopsida > Solanales > Solanaceae > Capsicum > Capsicum baccatum. Next base: position 170,712,571 of record CM061560.1, read on the forward strand.
TAGTTTAATTTTCGCCAATATTTTTTTTCTCCAAGCTTCAACTAGATTTAAAGCTATTTTAGTAGTTGATTTATCCATTTGATATGAATTACACAGTAAAATAACTTTGACAATCATTTTATGATATGCTTTTCCTTCATTTATCACATCATTGAGTAAATGGTTATATGTATTTCTCCCCTTTTTAAGTTATGTGTTAAAGGCGTTTGAATAGCTACTGATTTTCATCTTTCTTTCTTGGTTATGTGATTCATATGATTCTTGGTGAGTCCAACTGGGCTCTCTCGCCCCCCTGCATTTCCTCGGAACTAAAACCATCCTTACTCGAGTGAAGAATCTACATCAAAATCTGTCCAGGGGCTGGTATACATTTGTATACATTAGAAATACATTGTAATAACTGCAGCTGCACATTATTATATTTTTTACATAAAAAATGGAAGCAAGCATTTTGATTTCTACACTGATATATAGTGTATACGTGTTGGTATACAGAAAAATGCAGATGTTGAAGCTGATGATATACAACTGGTATACACTTCAGAAAATAGAATGAAGTCCATAAGTCAAAGCCCCAAAAGTTGGGCAGCTTTATTGATGTACCAATTAAGGGGCCAATTTCAATTCTTATATTCATTTTTTGTAGCTTGTATTGTTTATTTGTATTAACTAACATTTTAAAAATTAACTTGGGTAAATTTCCTAAAGTGTTGTCATTTTATTTTATCTTAGTTTTCTTTTACTTGGTTCATAACTTTTTTTTTCACCCGATTTATATTGTCTAAAACGAATTAAAGTGGTTCCTTCGATTTTCTCCTTAAAACAAGTCTTTTAAAAGTTAAGTGTTTTATTCAAAAATGACATTCGTTATGTTCATATAAATAATAGTCGATTTCGATTAAAGTAACTTTCTTCAAACTCAAGAAATTAAATTTTCTTGTAAATTTTAACTTTCCATAATTAATAAGATACTTTAAATTTAATACTTTCTTAATATTCCCTTTTTTACGGTATTATCTATAACATAATCACCTTTCATATTCTTCGTTTTTATAAAAGCAAAATTCATCTTCCACTTAAGTCCGAAAAATTGCAACTTATTTTAATTCAAATAGAATGTTTCTCTTTTGAATAAATAAATGTCAATCTAAATTTTAAATAAATAATTTTAATATTTTTTACAAAATCAGATCTTTGTAAAATATTAGCCACTTTTAGTTAGTCAAGTTAGTTCTTTTGATAAACCGTTTTAAATGGATGTTCCTAAGTATCTTAAAAACCTTCTTAGGGCGTTAATTGAACTCTACCCAGTTTCTCTAGTTTTAAAGGTTTATTTCTGTTCCTTAACCTTTGAAATCCTTTTAAGTTTTTCTTGATTTTTCTATAAAAAATCTAGTGGCGACTTTGTGAATTTTTCAAAATTATTTCGAAATTTTGTTAAATCTTTTGAAATAGTTTTATGAGGGTCAAAACCATCTCTCACCAATGAAATCCGAAGAAGGATAAAACAAAGTCTAAGACTCTTATCAACGAAAGTTTGATTATTGTACCCTAAAGTCATTGGGTAAGTACAAATTCATTTTTTTCTTAAGATCCGTAACATAAACTATGATCTAATCTTTAAAATTCTTTATTGGCTCGGACTTTACTTATACTTAGTTATTCTTTAATAAAATATTATTGATTTTAAAGTCTTACTTATTTTTTTCGTTCATCTTTATTTGTCAATTGACTTGACACATACAATAAAAAATACAAATATTTTGTGTTTAGAACTCTTTATTCACCATTTAAATTGCATAACTTTCATATTTCTTTCAAAAATTCAAAGAAAACGAAAAGTATGCAAGAATATTTTAAAAACAACAACCAAAATAAATAAAGAACTTCAATATGATCAACAGAATATTTTTGAAAAGTAACCATTACATCTATAAATAATATAGTTAGATTAGAAGACAAAGTAAAATTGAAAGCTTATAAATACAATATTCACCTACACAAAGATGATAAAGAAGTTTTGTTTTAAATGGATAATTCATAGATATAGATGAAAAGAAATTAAATTACCTCAAGAAAGGATGTAAGATTTCAATATGCCGACAAAGCCCTTTTGTAGATGTAAAAAACACTTAGAAATAGCCCCTTAGAAATAGGACACGAGATATCTAAAAAGTTGAAAACATGCTCGAGATTGAATGTCCATGCAAAAACATGTCTTGTTCAATATTATTGTAAGAGTAGAATAATAATTTGGACAATTGAAATAATTAGTGATAAGGATTTAACATAAAATTTGTACCGAATACAATTGATGACTGTGATAACTTGGTTTTCCATGACATCATAAAATGATATCGAATAATCAATTCACCATTGAGAATATTAACCTAAAAATACAAATATTGTGGCTACCAAGAAGAGAATCACCATTTTAGTAAAAATAATTGAAATAATAAAGAGATAATTCCCGTAAAAATAGTTGGAAAAAGAAAGAGACAAACTTTAAATTTTCAATTACTTCATTCGGCGACCACATGCTTGGTTTGTTCAATTTCTAAATAAAAAAATTTTAACTGAAAGAGAGAACGAGAAATTATCAAAAGGGGAAATCCTCTACTAATGATTGTAGGTATTAACATGTATCCATATATAATTAAAAAAATGACGATAATGAAGTCTAGAAGACACTTGAATAAAAAATAAAGTAGAAGAGAAAAACCTCCGTTAGAAGTAGAGTAAAAAGACATTTTTGTTTATTGCGGGATCATTTAATGAAGGGCAAAAATTTCAAACAATATTTCTAAGATCCTTTACACCAGTGTTTTAAAAGACAGTTTGAGGCTCGCCTCGGGGCAAGCCAAAGTTAAAAATGTACCGAGGCTCTGGTGGAAGGCGAAAGTCTCAAAAGGCAAACTCCCCACAATTTGAGGCGAACGCCTGAGCGTGAGGCGCACCTTAATTCTTGGGCGTTATCCTTGAAACTTTTACAAATTAAAATAATTAATCAAAAATTTATAAAAATACATTGAAGTGTCATGATTTTAGAGTATTTAATATTAGCCCTCAACTTTTTATATTAATATATTTCAAATAAAACCATTTTATCTTCCAAACAAAGCTTTTCAATAGTCAATACCTTTTGTTTGTACTCTCAAGTCTCATACTCTGTAGCTTTGCCATTTTATGCCTTCATGTTCATGGTCAATTTTTACGGCACTGCTAGAAGCTTAGAAGAAGGTAAACACTTTCTTCTTCCTTTCTCATTATTCAAGTTTCTTTATTTTCTAATTTTCATTAGTAACTCATAATTTTGTATTTCAAATTGTTAATTTTACTAGATTTGTGATTCTTCCAAAATACAATAAGTGAAGTGATAAATGAAGGAGTAACGGGATAATGGATGCTCTCTAATTTAGTATTTTTTAAAAAAAAAAATAATTTCTCGACTTATTGTTTGTATGATCCATTCACTCCATTGTTCATAAAAGAGGAAAAGATTTTTTTTTAAATTTATAACTTAGAACTTGGAGCAACAAATATTCAAATGAACTGAAGTTTTTTTCCTATTTAGATTATCTTTATATTGTTTGAGTTAATTCTGTTGATCAGTGGTCCTCTATTTAAGTGATTTAATCAATATTTTGATTTGAAAAATATTTTTTCAGGTGAGTTCTTTGTAAGTTGCTAACAATGAATGAAAGAGGGTATGAAAATGAGAAAAAAAGGATTTCGCTTAGACCTATACCATTATAAATCCAAACGAGAAATATTTCAAGTGTAAGTTTTGTAATCAACAATGTAGTGGCTCAATTAATAGATTGAAACATCATTTGGAAGTTACTCATAAAGGAATGAAGCCTTGTTCTATGATTTCGAGTTATGAACCGTAAAGATGTAAGAATGCGTTACAAGAGGCGCACGATTAAAAGCTAAGATAAATGCTACTTTAGATGAAATTCGAGCTGCTGCAATTAGAGAAAGTAACTTCGATGGTGATTCCCTTAATAATTCATCTATTGATACTTTACCTCCGAAGTCTAAAGGCCCGATAAGTAATTTTGTTACTTCTAAAGTTAGGCAAGCCACTTTAAATTCTAAATGAAAAAAAAGTAAAGAAAATTAGTCTGTCAGCTTATTGGTCGATTTTTATTCTCCAGTGAAATTTCGTTCAATGTTGCAAATGATCTATACTATTTTTCAATATATGAAGGAGTAGAAAATTATGGACCAGGTTTCTTTACACCCTTAATGCATAAGTTGAGAACTTGGATATTAAAAGAAGAGGTTTCTAGCATTAACAAGATACTGGAGGAACAAAAAAATCATGAAAGCAATATGGTTGTTTGATTATGTCGGATAGTTAGACAGACGGGAAAAATAGATGTTTCATTAATTTTCTTGTTAATAGCCCCACAGGTACTTTCTTTTTGAAATCCATAGATGTTTCTGATTTAATAAAAGTGGTGATACGCTTGCATTACATTTTAATAGAATTATAGACAAAGTTGGAAAGGAAAATATCGTGAAAATATCGTTCAAATAGTAACTGATAATGGCTCAAATTTTGTGAGTTTTGGAAAAAAAAAATGAAGACTCATCCTCATACTTACTAAACTCCGTGTGCAAAACATTGCATTGATCTTATGTTGAAGACATTGGAAAATTGAAAATTCATCAGTCAACACTTGCTAAGGCAAAAGAAGTGGTAAAGTACATCTATGGACATACTTGGGTGTCGGATTTGATGAGATCTTTTACAGAAAATCACGAACTTCTTCGCCCTACTATTACTCGTTTTGCTACAGCATATCTCATTCTTCAAAGTATACAAAAACATAAACAAGCTCTTCGATCTATGTTCAGTTCCAAAGTTTGGAACAATTCTACTTGGGCTAAGAAACATGATGTAGTGAAAACAAGAGCTATAATGTTGTTTGATTTAGATTTTTGGCCCCATATTTCTTACTGGGTGAAGAGTGTTACTCCATTAACGAGTATTTTAAGGGAAGTCGATTCTAAAGAGAAGCCTTGTATAAAATATATGTATTATTTATTGAGTAAGATAAAGGAAAAAATAGCTTTCAATTATGGAAAGAATGAGAAAAAGTATGGTCCTATTTGGAAAAGAATAGATGAAAGATGAAAAAATCAACTTCATCGTTCACTTCATGCTGCCGGATACTATTTGAATCCACAGCTTCATTTTGAAGAAAATTTTGCTGCTCAGTCCAATAATATCAATATCAAATAAGATTTATATAAATGTATGAAATGAATGTTGGATTATCAAGAGAAACTTAAAGTGGATATTCAATTAGATTTCTATGACCATCTGAGAGGGGATTTCGATAGCCAATTAACTATGGATTCAAGAAAATTAAGAACTCCTGCAGATTGGTAGACGCATTTGGGGGGTCGAACACCTGAACTAACTAAGTTTGCTATTCGTGTTTTAAGTCTTACTCGCAGCTCCTCGGGTTGTAAAAGAAATTGAAGTACCTTTGAGTCGGTAAGAACTACAAACTAATTGATTATGGTTGAGTTTCTATTGATAAAGAAATGGACCTTGGGCCTAACTCAACCTCAAAAGCTAGCTCATGAGGGGAGGATTGCCCAAGACCATATAAGGAGACCAAGGACTCTTTAACCCACCGATGTAGGACTCCAACACCCCCTCCCTCCCCGCACGCCCAAGGCTGAACATCTAGAGCGTGGATAATATAAGACGGGGGGCCCAACATCAGAAATAATGAATTGGGTGGGCCTGACTTTGATGCCATGATAAAGAAATGAACCTTGGGCCTAACTCAACCTCAAAAGCTATCTCATGATGAGAGGATTTCCTAAGACCATATAAGGAGACCAAGAACCCTTTAACCCACCGATGTGGGACTACAACACTATATTTGCTTAGCAATGTATGATAATTAACTTATTATTTTATTTTATTTTTTTAGATTTATACAAAGAAAAGAAATAGACTTGAGCATTGCAGATAAAATGCTTTAGTGTATGTAAGATACAATACAAGGCTAAGAGAGAGAAGCATTAGAAGAAAAATGCATAATATTGACCATGTTCTAGTTGATGAAATTGATTTAGATGATGAATGAATTATTGAAAAAGAAGATTCAGTGCTTTCTGGAGAACCTTCATGGCTTGATAAAGAGAACTTATTCGATGTTGATGTTATTTAAATGATACCAATTACTCCATACGAGAATGATCTTACTCTGAAAACTGTGGTTAACGTCACTAGTGTGAAAGACACAGCTGGATCAAGCAAAAGACAATGAGTAGCTGAAACTTCTGGTAAGTATATGCATATTTCATTTATGTTGTATAGGTTCATATAACATAAAGCCATTATTTAGAGTAAAAGTAAAAATAAAAGACACCAATATTCTGATAAATATGTAATGATATAAGTTTCAGAATCATATAGCTTACATATGAATATATGACCTTTATATGTATCGAACACTATAGCTTGCATATGTGAACATTGTTTACATCTAACATGTAAATTATATCTGTAAACTTATAAGTTGTAGTTGCCATGAATTAATTTCTTCCTCTTATTCTTGCATGACAAACTCTTTTATGCTTTTAGTAATGAAAACTAACTTCAGTTTCCTTTTCTTCTAATATCTAGAGAGAGGAAAATCCATGCAAGTTCAAACAGAAGAAGGACTACAAGATGTGGAGATTGTTGATGAAGTTAGATGTGCTACTACAGATACTGAAAATATGATTGACAATATGGATAATGATGATCTCCTCTTTGATAATGATTAAACATTAAAATAAAAATTATCCTTTTTGTTTCCAAATGAGGGGTTGATTACTTATGTTCTATCTTTTTTTTAGAAAATTGGTGTTTTTGAGGATATATTATGATTTTATTATTATTATTATTATTATTATTATTATTATTATATAAAAAATTGACTTCGTATATTGATTGTATTGTGTGGCTTTGATTAATTTTTGTAAGGCTTAAGTAGTTTTAAATATATTTTCTACTTAATTTTTAAATAATTTTGATGTAGTTTTTTTCTTTGGTGATTTATCTTTTTGAAATATATTTACTTTTAATTATATTAATTTATAAAATATAAAAAATTAAAAGATCCATGAGGCTAATGCCTCATCTCTTTGGGGCTTACTCCTTACTCCGTGCCAGGTAAAACGTCCCACGTTACGCCTCCACTTTTAAAAATACTGCTTCATACTTTTAATATATTAGAGATGGAGATCAGAGATTAGAGATAGAAATTAGAGATTAATTACCTTATTATTAAAAATAAATATTTTAAGTTAGCTGATCACATATTAAATTATGATGGAATAATTAAATTTTTTATTTTATTCCTATAATTAATATATATTTTAGAAAACCATATAAGAAAGGTTGACTCTTATTTTTATCTTTGTATCCACCATTTCCTCGTTGTTATCAAAATTTTATTCAAGATGTTTTCTTTTTTGTTTAAATATTTATCTCTTAAGTTTCATATTAATTACTTATCTTATTATTAAAAATAAATATTTTAAATTAATTGATTACTTATTAAATTATGAAGGAATAATTAAATTTTTATTTTATTTCTATAATTAATATATATTTTAAAATTTTAAATAAATTATCTTTATGTTCATCAATGTTGTAATATCTCGCACTATGTAACTTGCCAGGTAACTCCAAGGGTAATTTCATCATTTCATTTTTACCTTAACCCCGAGTGACTTGAACCTTTTCTATTCATCAGTATCCAAACGTTTGTTTTCTTCCTCAACCAGATGTTATTTCAGAAGATAAAAGTCCCTTAGTTTCCATCAGTTACAAATCTCTCTGTCTTCCTCACTTTTACATATTAAAAGTTCCCCTTACTCTATCAATTTCACATACGTGAAAAAGGGAAGAAGAAAAAAGTCCTTCTGTTTCTCAGTTTCACAAGTTAAAAACTCCCCGTACTCCTTTAATATCTGTATGTGCCCATGTAAGTTGAAAATAATTAAGTATGGTATTTAGAGGAAAAAGGGGGTAGTTGCAAAAGGTGTTGCTAAGATCTGAGGCTACTAGTATTAGAGGTGAAAACACTCCTATTCATAAGTCTAATGCACCACTGTTTCATGTCATTTAACTTCATATTGAATGGGAATATGCCCAAGTTTTCATCATGTAATTCATACACTATGAACCCAATTCAGATAACTAAGATATCCCTATGGCTCATGCCTATGATTTGCATGAATTCATATCTTAAGTGTTATGTTCCTGTCCCTGAAACCCATATCCTACGCCATGTCTATGTTAAGTCTCATTCCCTAATTCTCACGCGTCGAATTTTTTTGATGAGTCTATAACCTTAATTCGAGGATGAATAATTTCAAGGGGGAGATATTGTAACATCTCGCACTAAGTAACTTGCCAGGTAACTCCAAGGGCAATTTTGTCTTTTTATTTTTACCTTAACCCCGAGTGACTTGAACCTTTTCTATCATCAGTATCCAAACATTTTTTTCCTCAGCCAGATGTTATTTTAGCAGATAAAAGTCTGTTAGTTTCCATCAGTTACAAATCTCTCTGTCTTCCTCACTTTTACACATTAAAACTCCCCTTTCTCTATCAGTTTCATATACACGAAAAAAGGAAAAAAGAAAAAAGTCCTCTGTTTCTCAGTTTCACAGGTTAAAAACTCCCTGTACTCCTTTAGTTTTTACACGACTAAATATCTTATTCCACTTCTAAAATGCCGATCTCAACAATCTCGAGAGAATTGATCCAAGAAATCAAGCCTAAATCCTTTCTTCCGATCTCAAGTTCTTTCAAAGTTTAGAGGTATGTAGAACTATTTCTTGCTCAATTTTTAGAGGTTTTATTTTTCTCCAATTCAAATTACTTTCAAACTATTTAGGTTTAAAGAAATTTCTACAATCTTATCAATGAAATTAAATGGTTTAGGTGAGCTGTCGGGATATGTACAGATAACTCTCCATTTCATGTTCTTTTTGGAATTTTGTGAATTCTAATGTCTCTTGTGATTGTATTTGAGAATCATAAATCTTTTTGTTAATAACTGTGAAAGATTTTAATTGCAACGTAAAGTGATCATACATAGAGAGCACCCCATTCTTTAAAAGAAGTGATGCCTCAACAAAGAGAACTAATTACATAATCTGTTGATCAAAGACGACATCTCCAAGTCCTTTTGAACTTCTAAGGATATCTACTCTTTCTTTGACTTTATTTTGTATTTGTTTCAAGATTGTGTCTCCGTCTATAACGTGGTTTTGGTTACACTATCTAATTTCTAGTAGTCGTATTTGATACACCAGTGCCCCCAGCCTTGTAGTTGAAATATACTTCTTTACTTTTCCCAGCGTATAATTAGAAAACAAGAACCTATGTAGACTACTTGTTCTGTCACTGTGACGTTCGGTCAATAAAACTCATACTGTTACATCGCTAATTCCAATCTATCCTACTCTATTATTAAATAAATACATTATGCAGTAAGTAAGAGCAACATCCTTTTCAAGGTACTCCATCTAAGTTGTGCAAGGCAGCCTACTATTTTGCACCTTCTCTGTCTCTATAAACATGAACTTCAATTTCTCGACAGACTTTGTCACAATAGAAATAACCAGCCTGAATATTGATTGTACCTCTGGCGGATTTATTCTTAGCCCAGAAGCATGTCCATTAGAGTTTGTCTTGCCAGTTTCCCACATGTACATGTACCTCAACCTGGTCAATATTCTTCTCCATATATTCTTTGTAACATAACAGAGCAAAGATAAAGAAATAAAGAAATAATGATCAAAATATTCAATACCTATGCCACAGAATATACAATCAAGTGATACATTTATCCAAAATCTCTGAAGTCTCTCCATTATAGCTAGTCTCTTCTATGTTGGCAACCAAATAATCAAATGGTACATTTGTTTTGTAATCTTTAACATAAAACTCTTGGAGTTCTTCTTAATCTGAAGGATACAAAAGTTTAATTAATTTTTATAAGACATCGTAAATGGGAACTCTAACTTTTAGATATGAACTTCAAACCTCAACTACAACACTTCAATTTGTTCATTAGTTTAATTAAGTGTGGTGGAAGTTGTGACATGATATATTGTTATAATGTAACATCACTTTACTATTCATGACACTCCAAAAAATGCTTAATAACATAATCATTCATGAGGTATAATCCTAAAGAGATTGATTTCCAAGCATGAGTCCTAAAGGACAAATTCATGATTAGTGGTATAAAATGGCAAACATATAAACATGAGCCTAAATTAGCTAGACTATGAATATGAGCCTAAAAACTGTAAGACCCCGTAAAGTTCCCTCATAGTCTGAGCCTTTAGAACATGTCAAGTAAAGCCTTATTTCGTCTCTAAAAGATTTAGCAATGACTTCAAAAGTGATTAGTATTTAAATCATATAGAGTTTTTCTAAAAATGACTTTTTATTGTGTAGAAAATTGAATTATCTTTCTAACGATACCTATTTCATCAAAATCCAACATCAGAAGAGAAAGATATGGTCGAATTACAAAAAGCAGTCTGAATTGCCCAGGTGCGACGAAAAGGTCCGACAGACCGTCGAGCTAGCGATGGACCGTCGCCCAAACCATCACATAGGGGGCAGTGAGACCTCATTCTAGTTAGGCGTGATGGTAAGGCCGATGGACCATCGATCCAGCGATGAACCGTCTACCCAGCCATCATAGGCAAGGCAGAAAGTCCAAATTTGGCCTAGGTGCGACAGTCAGGATCGACGGACCGTCGACCCAGCGACGGACCGTCACACCCACCATCGCATATTTCATTCTGTGATTTTAAGTCATTTTTTTAAAAGGGAGTTTTTGGTCCTTTTCCACCCTTTTTACATCTTAATAAACCCAAATGAACCAGATGACTTCATTTCATCCAAAAATATCTCAAAGTTAGGGGTTCTTCCTCAAGAACAAACCCAAATTCCTTCTCTAAGAAATTCAAGAACTTACTATAATTTCTGCAAATTGAGTTAAGATTCAAAGTTCCCAAGTCAAAGGCTTCAAGAACCCTCCCTCAAGAGTTCCAAAAAGAGTCTCAAGCAAGCTTGTTCATCCAATTTCACAATCTAAGGTATGTGGGGTTTGAACAAGGGTAATTCTTTCACCCTTGTGCCCAAAGACTTATTTTAAATTACAAGTTTTTTGCAATTTAGGAGACTTTTCATAAAATTGAAGTTAGGGTTTTTGCCCATTATTACTGTTTGCAAGATTTTTAGATTTCCCATGGATTAAAGGTTGAATTACATGATTTTGTCTATATTTCCATTCCTATTTTTGAATTTTCCAGGCTTTAAGATGATTATGAATGTTTTGTTATCAAGCATGAATTTTGAGATGTTGAAATCATGATATTCATACTATGAGTTATTTTTCTAATATCTTGATTGAGATGATTGTAAGATTTTTAAGATGATGGTTGAGCATGAAGTTTAAATAAGATTTTGATGCATTAAAGCTTTATATTTTGAGTCCTAAGTATAAGTGATGTGTTTATAAGGAGATTATGATCTCAAGTTTTGATAAGTACTTTCAAAAGATAAGATCGGAATCAACACTACTTATGATTTAAAGCTAATAGAAGCATAATTTGATCTTCATTATAGACCCTTAAGTTACTTTAAGGTGGATTTCCTAAAAGTTCTGAGCCTAAGTATGGGAGTAGTATTTAGCACCGAGTTGGGCTTGATTCCAAGGTCTCATGCCCCAGAACTATGTGCCATCATAGGATTGGGATTTAATGGCCCGAGGCCGAGATAGTTATCACTTAAGTTAAGGTTCTATTTTGATGGCCAAGGTAGAACAGCTCTCTCCAACGTGGGCAAGACATTAGACTCCATGTAGCTACATGGTTTATGTCGGTTAGAAGAAACTCTCGAGTCTAAATGAGTTCCAGAGTTCCCAAGCGTTAAAAGTTCCTAAAAGATCTAAGTCCTTAAGTTTTAAAGAAGTTTTACTCTCCACAAGATAAAAGCATGAGTTTGAAAGTATTGTTTAAAGCTTCCTTTAGCCTTCAAGTACTGAGAATAAGAAGAGAGTATAGATTTTAAAGCTAAGTATAATGACTCACGAGATTTGTGTTACATGTTTCACTATTTATGATTTATGAGTTTTATATTTTAGACTTATTCAAGCCATGTGAGTCATTCCTATTTGCATGCATGATTTTATTAAAGAGTATTGACATTGTTTTATGGAAATGCATACGCCCCCATATACTTAATACATTCCTAAAGTGTTGATCCACATATAAGTCTGTGTGCTACATTGTCTCATAATGTAGGTTCAGGTGCTCAGCCTCAGCAGTGACCGTAATTCATGAGTACCTTTGTCTACACTCCACAGTTGGTGAGTCCTCATAGTTCGAGGACCTATATTTGCAGCTTTCCCATTTTCACAGTGTTTTGAGTTTTACTTTCAGGTCATAGTGAGTCAATTGGGGGTCTGTCCCAATGGCTCTCCAGTTTGAGTAGTTGAGGCTTTGTCAGACTAAGCTGTCAGTTGAAGTTGTGTTCCAGATTATTAGCATTTTTGTTATTCAGACATTATTTCTAGTTATTTTAGATTATAGTTGACCCAATAAAGTATCACTGTTTAGCTTATTTATCTTGAAACAAGTGTTAGAAGTAGTAACAGGCTCAAAGGGTTAGCTTAGGGCTACTTGTAGCCTTAAGCACCGTGTGACGTCTCGGGATGAGATTTTAGGGCGTTAAAATAAGGCAAACATTTTGATCAAGAACTAATTAGATAAATAAGATAACGTTATGAGCATAAGAGAGTTAATTAGCTGACCGTGAAGGCATAGGTTCAAACGACAAATGCCCGAAACTATGTTTGCCAACATAGGACAGAGATTATTCCGCAAATTGGATGACTTTTTTTTATGTGTCCCAAAAAAGGGCTAACCATGGATACTTGATAGCAAATTATATCATGTCATGTCCTACTCTCGGCAAGGTATAGGATGACTTAGCTGATCGGGCCGAGATCAAACTCCATGCGCTCGCATGGTGATTTATGATGGTTCACTACTTTCTCCCATAAAAAATCAAAGGAATTAAATCTATCTTACATGGTCAATTATAAATTTAGTTTATACTCATATTTATTTTCAGTTGGCTTCACTTACATTTGAAGTTTATTATCATTTCTCATCTCTTGATGTACTATCCTCCTAAAGTGGTTTTGCATACCAATACATTCCACGTATTGATCGTCTTTGGTGCTACATCGTTTCATGATGTAGGTTCTGATTTGAAGTCTGCGGTCAGGTACCTCATTAGGATCTCTATCTTTTGCCATTGCTGAGCCTCTTTCCTGCCAGGAGGCTGGATAAGACATGATGACTTGTTTATATTTTCTTTCCTTTCAGTATTGATACTTATTAAAGGCTTCACAGACTGGTGCAGTTGTCAAACAACTTTTTAAATTTCTAGTCTTTATCAGGACTATTAGTAATGTATAATACTAAGTAGTGTTAATAAACCTTGATAGAAATATTTTTTCTTTAAGAAATATTATTTCAATCTCATATTGTTTCAGTTTTATTCTTTCATGTTAGTTGTATTGTCATGTGTTATGATAGAACGTTCGCTCGTGCTAGAAATAGTATCGGGTGTGTGTCACATCCAGGGCTTTGGCTTGGAGCGTCACAAATATAAATAAAATAATAAAATTGTTATAAACTAAATATAAAATATCAATATCAAACTTAAAGAAATAAGAGAACTTTAGAGAATTTAGTAGTACATTTGTTACTATTTGGATGATCATAATAAAATGTACAAAGGGTGGTTATTTATAGACCACAAAATTTAGTTCCGAAGGTTGCCAAACTTGACTACAAATTAGAAAGGTGGTAAGTTGGCAATTTGGCCAACTAATCAAGTATTCAAATTCAATTTGAACAAGTAATTTATGGTCTTCAAATCTAACTTGAGTACTAACTATTATCTCTAATAAATGATATTTCACACATATATATGTCACATGACATCCATATTATGTAACACTTCCTCTTGGATGTCCATTAATAGATAATGTGTCTCGTTAAAACCTTATTAGGAAAACCCAATGGGGAAAACCTAGTGAAGGAAAAAGAGTGCACACATCTTGTAATACGCCTTTAGTGTTGCCTCATTAAAAACCTTACCAGAAAAACTTGATTGAGACAAAACCTTGGTTGTGAAAAAATGAGTATAACACATATTTCACTCTCCCTAATAGGAACTTCAGTTTAATGACTTGAATACTTTGCATCTCGATCTTGTGCATCATCTTCTTGAAAGTTGCAGTTGAAAGAGACTTGGTGAATAAATCAGTCATACTGCCACTCGAATGAAGTTGTTGCATGTTAATATCACCATTCTTTTGTAGCTCATGTGTATAGAAAAATTTTGATGAAGCGTGCTTCATTCTATCTCCTTTTAATGAATTCTCCTTTAAGATGCGCTATGCATGATGAATTATCTTTGTATAAAATTATGGGTACATTATCATATTTCAAATAATATTTTTTTTCAAATGATATGTATCATGGACCTCAACCATATACATTCTCGGTTTGCTTAATGAATAATTATTATCTCAACATGATTTGATGAAGTACTAGATAGATTGTTTTGTATTATTCCAAGATATGACAGTATCCCCACATGTCAACATATTGAATGTTTGAGACCAAAATTTATGTGGGTTAAATAAATACCCAACATCAATATAATCAACAAGATCGGTACTGCAATCTTTAGAATAAAATAAGATCATGTGTTTGATCCCATTTCGATATTCCTAGTAGGAGCAGAATTATATCTTGCTAACAAATTAATCGAAAAAAGCTATATCAGATTTTGTAGTATTTACAGGATATATTAGTACATCAATTGCACTAAGATATGGTACTTCATAACCAGTTCATTTCGGCATATTTCTCATGTCAGCAAATAATCTATTGCTTTTGAAAACTCTCCAAGAGTTCCAATAATTTTCAAGTTATAGATTTATGCAATATAAGGATTATAGATAAGTTTTCCAAAAACTTTTATATGCTTCAAAAATTTTGAATCCTTAACTAATTTTCATGTAAATTTTGTCAAGTGACAATATTCAGCATTTCACCTGTGACATCTTCAAGTGTCTGGACTGTAAATCAAATAAGTGTTATGCTTATCAAGATGCATCCTTTTATGTCTTTTCAACATATGTTCATCAATGGACAAATATTTCATTTTTCAAACACTCTGAGTATACATCCAGTAGTACGCATTGTTAGTTGCCTCATTAAAAACCTTGCCAGGAAAACCCTATGGGATAAAACCTTAGCTAAGGAAAAAAGAGTGCAGAGCGCGTATTATACTCGCATCATTTAAAACACACTTTATTCTTATAAATGATGCTCCACAATTCATAACTGCACTAAAATATTATACTTACCAATCATTTTCATGAGATCAAAATTGATCTGTTTTCAAGTTTACTGATCTTTATAATCATGGAGTATCCAATAAAATCGCTTTATAACATTTTAAATCCTTCAAGGATATTCATATAAATTTGTCATCTAACTAGACATGACGATAATTCATTATACATATTCAAGCTTTTCGACATTGTCAGGCTGAAACAAACTTCATTTCATCCATCATAGGAGAACAATTCTCCTACAATAATGCCAAAAACTTTGTGAAATCTTTATGTCCCAAGGCACAAATCATACTTTATATCTTATGAATTTTACTTTCACATAGTAAATTATTTGTACCCCACTGACATTATATCTCTGGTCTTTGAATTATGAATCCAAATATTCACTTTTCAAGTGAAACAAATTACTTGAATTACATACTTTTATTTGGCCAATAATTTATCTATCCATACTCTTTGACAGATTTGTATCCAAGATCCTCGATACTATTTATAATATTGAGCGTTATATCATATCAAAGATATCATCGACGATTGTTTGATATCGATTCCAATAAGACATAACTTAATAGAGATCTATTTATATTCATTATAATTCAAGTACCTGAACTTTTGCCAAGGTTTTATGAAGTGTTATGTCAGTGCTCTTTCAAAGCACTTGCCTCATTATCATGACCATCTTGATCATTTGCTCCTTTCCTTATTCAAAGAATTTTATCTTTGGAACCGATTGATCTATCACGCTTCAAGTGTGCCATAGACTCGATCCTTTTGCGATTTTTTTTATTGGAGCATTTACAATTGAATAATCATATAGAGTCAGCAAACACATCTGACAATTAGTTTGCAACATTTTGCAAATGAATTATCTCTTGAACTTCAAGTTCACATATATATTTTTTTATGAGGATCTAGATCGTTTATTTCATGCATAATTTTTAACTATTAATCAACTCTCCCTCCGTAATGTTAGGGAATCTAACATTTATTCCCAATTTTGTCTTGAGATTCATATTTGTGCATTGTGATGAAGCAATTGCAACATATGCCGTACACTAAAATTTTTAGATAAAAATTATTTGGTTCTTGATCTTGACCCAATAGTGATAATAGTGATAGGGGAGACTTGTTGGCTTGATGCATATGAATGCTGTTGTATTTTAAATGATATATCTCATACCAAATATCTTTTGGGAGATTTGTTCTAATAATCAATGATTTAGCTGGAATTTGAGGCATACAATTTTTACTAAACCAACCAGCCTTATCAACATAATTTATAGTTTGGAACCATACTCTTAATTTAATAATTTGAGCAAACAACTTTGCAAAAATTAAATTGCAAATTAATAGAAAAACACATGTGACCATATCATAGATGCATCTATTAAACTATATAATAGTAATCGATCCACATGGCAGGCGAATGGGCCCATATTCACCTTTTTATATGTTCCAAAAAAATTTTGAAAATATAATTCTAACCTTAGCTGGTACAATGATCAATTCATTGTGAGAACAAGCAGCACAAGAGAATTCGTGAAGAATCTTTTATTTCTTCAATATATAACCACATGAATTCTCAATTATTTTTGCATCACATTTGGACCAAAATGGTCAACCGTCATGCCAACTGATACTTTTTTCAGTAAATTTTTAATTTACTGTTGCATGTGATTCTGTCATCATGCTCATATTTGTGTATTACAAATAAGAGAAAAGTCGCGGATAACCTTTACGTAAATATTTATAACTCACATCGATTGTAGTAATATGAAGATATAAGATCTTTCATTTATTTATAGTCTCAATATAATTTATTTTCGTAATATCTTTGAAACTTAATAAGTTTCTTTCGAGACTTACTACAAATCCAATATCATGAACAATTTCATTCCTTCATATAGTAACACTTAAGCTCTTTTGGAGCTCTTAATTAATTTCGTGTACTACACATATTTCGCACAACATTCATGTGGTGAACATCTCCTTCAAGGAGAAATCATATAAGTATGGTCATAATCTTAAACCATTATATAGGCAAGATTTGTTTCTAACTTTTACCTTTTGGCAATCCATAATAAACATATCAAAAATATTTATGCCATACTACACGTACACGTTCAATGTTCGTTTATGTCAAAATATTTTTTTTTTATTTCTCAAACCTTCCGTAGAGATGAGATGTGATATTTATCCAACCATGAACATATCCTTTTTTTATAATTTTTGTCTCATTTTGACACATTCATATTCATTTCAAGAATGGTCGAGCATCAACGATGCTTATCACAAATATCATTCTCTTCAAGGAATGAATTATAATCATATGTACATGCTTCATAAACTTTCATTAAAAGTTCATTCTCATGCCATGAAATTTATTATAGTTACATGACAGGCTTCAACATCACTTTGAAAGGTCAAATGCACCATCACTTTATATTCCTTTGTTTTAATGGAGAATTTATAAAACTTCTATCAAATTAGGTTGCACGACAATCACATGTGCAATGACTTTCATACCATGCCCATTAGTGACAAAAATTATCTTCATCTTTTGAAGGATCATTTGAGAACTCATAATGTTCTTCGAAGAATATAACATTCTAATTCTTTAATATATATATCTATATCTATATCTATATCTATATATATATTGTGTAATACTCAATATGCACATCTTCAAGATGATAAAATCGTTCATGCCAACTTATGTACTAGTAAACTCCAAGTTTACCATGTCATATGAGTTCTACTTTATAAATTTCATATTTATTAGAACATGAATAATTTTTCAAGCTTGCTATTTTGGAGTATATTTCAAAATATTTCTTCTCAATTATTCTACCTCTTATGGAGATGTTACTCCTATCACATTTACCCCAGAGAATGCATTTGTAGTTTTAACAATCAAAATTCGCATTCCCCAGGGATGAAATATAATGATGTCTTAAACCTATCAAATTATAATAGCTTAGAATTTCTTTCAAGATATTGCTCCTTCATGAGCAAATCTAGGTGTACATATAATGTAACGAAATGTTTTATCCTTGTTACGCCTATATTCATATTCATAAATTCAATCACATGTCTTCTTTCAGATATACCATACACTGTATGCTAGCACATTCACTTCAAAGAATGAAGCATATTCAATAAGACATATTTCATGACTTTTCAACAAAATTTTGCCTTAGTCATTATTATATCATCAATATGTTGTTTTGAGATTAAAACTCAATGTCTTATCCATATAAAGATATCTTAGACAAAATCTCAATAGGACTTGAACCCAACATCTTATCATCATGGTGTATCGGGACTCTTAATCCAATGTCGTACCTTCTTAATGGCATGAGATTTAAATCCATCATCACACCCTCGACCAATAACATATTAGGTCAAAGGATAATAAACTCAAACTTGAGTCTATACCAACATCACTACTTTGTGATTATCAATATTATTTTCAAAATTAATTAAAGAACACGAGTTAATAATATACTTATCTTATTATAAATAGTAGAAAAGTGAAATCCAAGTTCTGATGATTGCATAGTTTGTGCGGTCTTGCCTTCTCCACCTTTTGATTCAATTTTTCTTTTCTTATCCTTCAAATTTTGAGACAGTAAAGTCTCGTACTGATAACATATTATAAAATAAAGATAAAATATCAATATCAAACTTAAAGAATGCGAGAACTTTAGAGAATTTAGTAGTATATTTGTTACTATCATAATAAAATGTACAAAGGGTGATTATTTATAAACTACCAAATTTAATTCATAAGATTGCCAAACTTGATTTCAAATTAGCAAGTTGGCCTCAAGTATTCAAATTCAATTTCAACAAGTAATTTATGATCTTCAAATTCAATTTGACTACTAAATGTTATCTTTAATAAATGAAATTTCATATACACAGGACATCACATATTATATAACAAAAATTGATATTTTATTAATGATTTCTTAGCGATCGCGTAGAACGAAAACAACTCACATGGGACGAAACGGACGAGAAAGCAAGACTCATTAAATTTTTCTTAAATTTTCTTTCATTGTCTTTCTTTAGAATTTCTCTTTACTCATCCCAGCTTCAAGGGTTTGCAAGAACCTATACAAAAAATGGCAACTTCTTTCCCTTCGCTTGGACCCAATTCAATATTATCTCCATTCGTAGACCGGACAAGAACCCTAAACCCAGTTTTCCATCGAACCCACTTTGGAAATCTTCCAGTTAACAAATCGTTTTCAAGGGGTGTGCTTGGAGTAGCTCGATTTGGGTTGGGTCAGGTTCCGTTTCCTGACCCGGAAAATGCAGAGTTGCTTTTTAAGGACTTGTTTGCTCGGGCTGAAGGGTTATTTTATACAGTAGCTGACGTTGCTGTTTCTGCTTCTACTGATACTGTTGCTGACACTGCTGAAAGTGCTAAACAGAATAGTGATTGGCTTAGTGGTATTACCAATGCTATGGAGGCTGTTCTCAAGGTTTGTTAATGTTACATTTTTGTTCTTTGAGATCACGGTTAAGCCGTGGATACAATCTCTTGCAGAAATGCAAGGTAAGACTGGGTACGATAAAACCTTGTGGTTTGGTCCTTCTTGGGACCCTGCATATAGCACCGGGCTGCCTTTTTCTGTTTCAATTTTCCTTTTGTTGTTTGATTCTCTTTGCTTTCTTTGTGAATTGTAACCTTGATAGGTTTAGAAACTTCAGTTGGCTAATTGATTTCTTGGAATTGTACGTTTTCAAAGAAGAGAGGAGATGAAGTTGCTAAAAGCTTTACTATGGGGCTTTTGGGTTAGCCTTATTGGTGAAACTAGTAGTATATAGACCATTGGAATTAAAGCTTAGTTGTTATTGTCATATTGAGTTTGGAGGACCCGTTGTGGAGATAAATGTAAATTTTACAGTAACTCTGATAGTGTTGGAATGAAATCGACTCAAGTAGAGCTGAATGAATACACCAAAGATTCATATAGCCTATTCCAACTATTTTGGGATTGAGGCGTTGCTGGTTGATTGATACTGATATTTGGGTGTTCGGTTGCAATTTTATGGAAGGATGCAAGTGTTGTTCAAAAATAATATTTAGCAGTTAAGACTTGTGTATATGGCTATATTTCTGTTCATCTTTAAAGAGTAAGGATGTTAAAGTTGATTCCTTTATTTGGTATCCGGAACTTATCTGGTCTATTAGTTGCTTCATTTGGTTTTATGATTGGGATGAGAGGATGTAGTTACAAGAAAAAGAACGTTTCATCCTATCAAATGGAAATACGTTTCTACCTAAATGTCACATTCTTCTACTCAGTGTTGGAAAGATAGCATAATTACATCCAACTCTAACATATGGGTTGATCAAAGCTAAATTCTATTATCTCTCATTCATATGTTACACGCATCAAAGAAAAAGAAAAGAGAGAAAACAATTAAGGACGTTGTTGTGCTATGTCCAGGTTCTGAAGGATGGGCTTTCAACTTTACATGTACCATATTCTTTTGGTTTTGCAATCATTCTGCTAACAGTACTAGTAAAGGCTGCAACTTTTCCTCTAACCAAAAAACAGGTCAGTGGTCTATTTTGATGTTTTCTCTTTAGAAAATTCCTGTGTAGCAGATAGCATTTTGGAAGAAGTTAAATGAGCTGTGCAAGTACAAATCATATTCTTGCTTATATGGCTTACTATCTTCTAAGAATCATTCTTAGGTTGAATCTGCAATGGCAATGCGATCAATGGCACCACAAATAAAGGCTATTCAGGAGCGATATGCTGGAGACCAGGTTAATTATAACCCAAGCTTCACATATTTTTTCACTGTTAAGTCAGTAGAGTATTACTGGAGGATGTACATGCTTAACTTACACTCTGGCATTTTCTTATCCAGTGTGTAATCTTTGCTTCAACTACTTTAACTTCTTATATACCTCTATTTCCAGGAGAGGATTCAACTTGAAACTGCTCGACTTTATAAATTAGCTGGCATAAATCCACTGGCAGGTCTCATATATACTTTCCTTTTTCAAAGCCAAAGCTTTTTATGGTTGATAATTCTGGTTGTTCATCCTTACCCACCTTAAACTTGGAAATATATATTTATCTTTTTTTGGTCTGTATAATTTAAATATTGTCAAGAGTTCGATAATTGTTGTTTTTTAATCATTTCTATCATCTACCCCAGGATGTCTGCCGACGCTTGCCACTATACCTATATGGATTGGGCTTTACAGAGCCCTCTCAAATGTGGCAAATGAGGTAAAGCTTCCACTTTTTACTTGTTCACCCATATCTCTCTATAAACTTTTTAACTTGAACAACACTTGCTAAAAAAGGAGACATTTTTGTTTCTCAAATGAGACAGGAAAAAGAAAACTTGATAAGTGGAAAGCAAACTACTACTGCTGGAAATCTCACCCTTTTATATACTATAGCGAACTCTTTAGGTGTCTATAGTCTCATTCAAGCATCTCCAATACTTTATTTGCCATTATTATTTTTATTATTTAGGGACTTCTGACAGAAGGCTTCTTCTGGATACCCTCACTAGCCGGTCCAACAACAATTGCTGCCCGACAAACTGGAAGTGGCACCTCTTGGCTTTTCCCCTTTGTAGTGAGTCATATGTTGCTTTCCAGCCTTTTCTCATTTCTTTTTTTTGTGTGTGTGAATTTTAGCTTGAAAACTTGATACACATTTTATTGATGTATCATTGCATATTTATTTATTTGACTGGTCTTTTCTCTTTCATTCTCTTTTTCGGGTTATGGTGTCTGCAATATAACAGCGTGTTTTATTATGCTTTACGGCTCTACCATGCTCCATTAATTTTTTAGATGCATATAGAATATGATTTTCTATAGGATTTGTCTCAACCCATAAGATTTTGTTCCTTCTACTAGCTATAAATTAAAATAATCTTGAACGTACAAATCTTGCAATTCAGTTTATTAGTTGATGCATGTTTTCATATTTCTTTAGTTGCTTCACCTTGAAGAATGTATTAGCACTGATTCTTATCATTGGATTTTACAGGATGGTCATCCTCCGCTTGGTTGGTCTGATACTTTTGCATATCTTGCCTTGCCTGTATTGTTGGTTGTCACCCAGTACATCTCTATTCAGATCATACAACCAGCTCAACAGGTTGGTCAATGAAAGCGTTTCCAGTCTGCTTTTATGCAGAATAAAGAGATTGCCCCCCTCCTTGTTGTTAACCTCATTTTGTTTGGTTATTCTGGATTACCTATACTGTTCATGGTAAATGTACCATCTTGTACCCTGTGTTCAAGTATTCAATTCCAGTTGTTAGATACCATGGTTCATTATCCATCTTGTACATTGTGTCAACTGTTGCATCCAATTCCAGTTCTTAGATCGTAAATGACTATGCTAGTAACTTGAGTCAGGTTCCTGTATATTCAATCTCTTGACTTTTTGTTGTAATACCATTTGACCTTCTTAGAGTTAGTTGGCTCACTGTATGGCTTCACATCAGAGTCCTGATAATTGGAATTGTGGTGTATGTAATATGAGTAATATTCACTTGCTGCCCATCCAAATGTTGGGCATATTGTTGGGTCCTTAAGTTATGTATGTGTGATGAAGAAAGTACTAATTTTGTTTTACCTTCATATTGTAACCTTGACATTAGATGGTGTTCTGTGCTCAATTCTTTGTGGTTCATCTCTAATTTCACCACCTCTAACTGGAAACTAATTTAGTTGTTATCGCAAACTGCTTATACGTTCCGACTCTTGATTCTTTTCAATCTGTTGGCCAGTCATAGTTGGTTAGTCTATCACTAAGAAGTGAACTTGACTTTATAGCATTCATCTTCTAAATCATTTTCATTTTACTTTTTGTTTTTTTTCCCTGTTTAGTTTCTAAGTCCTTTTTAATGAATTTCCAGAGTGATGATCCAAATGTGAAGAACTCTCAAGCAATAACTAAGTTTCTCCCTCTGATGCTTGGTTACTTTTCACTATCAGTTCCTTCTGGTCTGAGCCTTTATTGGTAAGCACTTCTCTATTACCTGTTCGGAAATAGTTGTTTATTCCTAGGTTATCAAAAAATAGCAGTTTATTCCTCTGATTTTTTCATTTTCTTTTATCTTTTATACTCTTTATTATCCAATTTATTGACCACTATTGTTCTCCTATGGTCAATAATATCTCAGAATTGCTTATCATCTTATGAAGGTTCACAAACAACATACTTAGCACCACTCAACAATTATGGCTTCAAAAGTTTGGGGGTGCAAATATTTCAACCCTGAAATTAAGTGATGATACTTCTAGGAAAGAGCAACCTGGGGGTGCAAAAATTCCAACCTCGAAATTAACTGATGATTATTCTAGGAAAGAGCAACCTCAAATTCATAAATCAATCTCTGAAGCAGCAATAACTAAAAAGAAAGACGGGAATCCTACTTCAGATAAGCCCCGCCAGGGTGAAAGGTTAGAAAGACTTCTGGCCCTTGTTTGGAGTTGAGAAGTTTGTGGTTAGGAATTTATTGTTTATTTATATTTTCAGGTTTAAACAGTTAAAGGAACAAGAAGCAAGAAAACGGCAACAAAGGGAGGAGGAGAAGAGGAGAGCGGAGGTAGCAGCTAATAGGAAAGAAGACAAGTCAGCGGAGATGGAAAATAGGATAGGAATTCACTCTATGAATGGTGATTCTACTAGTCGTGACACTTCCACTTCTAAAAATTACCAGGTTGTAAATGGTGATAGTGCTTCTTCGGTAGTGAAGGAAGACAAAAGAATTCAGACTGGTGAAATTTCAGATGATGATCACAACCTTGGAGAAGGTCGGCATGTTTCTGACGGAAGAAAGAAGGTAACTTAGCATCTCTTGGTTCAAGCTGAACATCAATATATGTGGACAGTAGACGGATATATGTTGCATCAAAAGATTATTGTTATTGTGATTTGCTATTCGCCCAAATTTTTAGGCTCTCATTGACTTCTCTTTTCGTCTTCAGGGAAGTCAAATATTGAAAGTTATATTACTTGTGTGCAAGTTATATAAGACAACGATATTGTTAATTGACCAAATCCTATTATGGATTTTCATTCCCTTTTTCAGGGCGAAACTGTTGGTTCTACTAGAGCTACAGATCACAAACCTCCACGTGAAGATTCACAAGAAGACAGAGGCGAGTAGGCAACTTAAACAAAATACCATACTTTTACACTCGTAACATGGGGCTACTTGAATCTGGCGAAGTGCGTCAGAAACCTAATGCAAATATTGGTTTCATGAGCTTTGGCGGACCAAATTTGGACGAGATTTACATTTGGAGGCTGCAGAGTTGTAAATTATGATGTTTAAGAGAATGTGAAATGGCAATTTCTGCTGATTCTTTTACGAGAATAGTTGGATAAGTAGTGTAAAGAATCTGCGTTAGCACCTAAAAGAGATTAGCGTCATAGGTTTGATATGAATATACTTACCATATACCAGTGAATTAGAATTGTTGTAGAACAGCGTTATATTCCGTCAAATTTGCATCTCGTGTCACGCAGCTTTTTTTCCTTTTCAATTTTTCTTGTTTGCAATAATAATTGGAACCCAGGTATTGGAGAGTGACTAAGATCATACAACTTGGAAACTTATTTTTTTGGGGGACATCAAAAACCCACCGATCCAATCGTAGTTATTAACATTTTATTATTAGAAAAATTTATCAGAAAGCTTGTGGTTGCAGAGTTTGGGCTATAACCATAAAGGAAGACTAATTCCTTTACTTATGGAAAATCCTTTGGGGCATCAGTAATTGTAACTCAACATATGATTTATTGGGGTATACGTATAAGCATAATGCCGTACCCAACGCGTATTCTCATTGTTCCTCATAATGCATGTTCGTGTCAATTATAATATCCGGTAAATATTTAAAAGAAAAAAGATATCATTTCACTTTTAAACTTGTTCTTTTGTACTTACTTTAACCCTTGAATTAAATTTTTATTTATTTACTCCTATTAAATTTTTAAAATACTAATAAATTACAAGTCAAGTGTTACCTTTATAGAACCTTTTAAAATACTAATAAATTACAAGTCAAGTGTTACCTTTATAGAACCTTGTTGTCTTCCTCTTCCTTTATTTGTGGTTGGTACTACAGAAGAATTATAATACCCCTAGATTTTGGACTCTGAAATTTCTAGAGTGTCGATAATATTGCCATGACTATGACTTAGGTGATGATTCGCTATAACTCATCACGAGCCATGAAGTGGTATTCGTTGTCTCAACAGTGAGGTTGCCTAGGTGTACTGCCCTGGTCACGAGTCGTGACATTAGACAATGAGTCATGGTAGAAACTCATTATTATAATAGTGGAGGGCCAGTATTTGACCCTCAGGTGATGAGTCCAGCTAACGATTTGTGGTCAGATCTCATGAGTCATTATCTAAGTCATAATGACGGGCCCAGAATTTTCTGTATGTTTTAATTAAGTTTATTTCGGTCTTTCTCCTCCCTTTACACATTACCCACAACTTAAAAACATTCCAAGGACCTCTTTTACATGAATTATTCAAATCAAAACCTACTCTCTTCATCATAAACTTCCCAAAGCAAGAGGAAACTAGGGTTCATAAGGAATTTATCCTTCAAGCTCCAGATTTTGAATTTTCTTCCAAATTCTTTCATGTTTCAGGCATGTCTCTCATCCCTGACTTGACTATGCCATATATTTTAATCATGATTCATGTGATTTAATTATTGAGTTTGAAATTGTGTTGAGGGATTTTGATGATTATTACTTGAATTATATTTCCCATGGTTTAAATGTCTTATGTATACTTAAATTGATGATTTTTAGGATTGAATAGGTGCATTATTGTGGATTTTGGATGGGAGAACATAGGTTTTCCCAAATTGATGGATTTTGGCTTGGTAATGGCATTAACCTCAACCCACTTGCATGTTTTTGGTTTTAAATATGAAATTTGCATGATTTAACTCACTTTTGAATTGCATTACATTAGCAGAAAAATGGATACAAATAGATTTACAAGGCCTTGATGGCTATAATTTTGGATTTTTAAAGGAACTTGGGAGTCAATTGGTTTATTTAAATGGATTGGAATGATTATATAAGCTTACCCGCATAATTGGTATGACAACACCAAGTGGTATATGACTTAAAAATAAGACTCCTTGGTTTATGGTTGGGATTATGTGCAAAACAGTTTTAATTTAGGCTTAAAGGGGGTTGTGTAGCTCCCCTTGAAGGTGGAGATCCCGAAGGGACCAATACTGGAAACCACGTTTGCCAGTGTGGGGGTCTATATGACTGTGTGTTTGGTTTACACATTATATTTTTTTGGGATGGCTAGAGCCTTGGTATCTTTGGCCCTCTTTTAAATTTCCTCAATTCATGCAGCTAACATGCATTGGGGACCTTTCAACAGGTGGAGATGAACCCATATAGCCCATGGGTGCCCTTAGGATAGATAGAGCTGCATAGTCCAGGTTAATGGTTTTAAACTCTCATGTTCATGACTCTTTACCATATCCTGACATCCTATATATATATATATATATGAATGTGTGTATGTGGTTTGACTAATTTTGGACATGACATTATTTTATCACTTTCCCTGAGTTACATGCTAGCACTTATCCAACTGACCATCCCTGGATGCTACATCATTTCATGATTAGGGTCCAAAGACTTTTCTGTTACCCATGTGCAACATTAGGTGGTCTGGTTGTCTATTGAGTTACTGTGAAGTAGTGAGCTTCCATCTTTCAGAAAGCCTTGTTAGTTCATTAGTTTTTTCTCATATTTTGGGAATTGAGGATTTTCTTTGGATATAGTCGGGGATATCCCATCTTCATTTGGTATTCTATTTTTAGAGTCTTTTATGAACAAATGTGGGTTAGTTGTTTGTTTTGGATTATTAAAACTTACATTTGGTTTATCTATCCTTCATATCATTATTGTAGGTTGGTTTCACCACTATTTATATTTGTGTTCTGTTGAGGTAAGTCTTAGGGGGTGGTATCCTACCTACGGTGGGCTTGAGATACCCGTCACAACTAGGTCATGATTTAGGTCATGATAATCTTGGTATAAGAGCACGGTTCATGGTCGGTGGGAGTCAACCAAGTCGTGTCGAGTAGAGTGTTGCACCCAAGTGCACATACAAGTGTATGTGGTCTCACCAAGTAATACAGTGGCCTTATACAAAGTCGGATATCGATCTCTCAGAGACTTATGTCAACAACTATCCAAGCTTAGTTCAGTAATAAGATTAATTCAGTGAAAACATAACCACAAGAGTTTGAAAGTCATAACATAACATATACTAAATATTGTGGTAATTTAAAGGTTTGAACAATCAATAAGGAAAAGCCTAAGGTTCAGTGAAACACCCTGGTTTCTGGACCTTAGAAAATTTTTTGGAAATCTAGTTTCTGCACCCAATACGACTTATGCGTATAAGCCGTATGTTAGGGTACGAATAGTATGGTCTAGTCGTATACTGACCAGTGTTGGTTGGTGGGATGAATTTTGGTCACTGGAATGGGTATGACTTGGTGGTATGAGTCATATAGTTAGATATGGATCATTTGGTTCCTTCACTTAACCTTAGACTTGGTAACTTAAGTTGGATTTGAGTACGAATGGCTCACCAGGAGCCATAATCTAGGGTATGAGTCGTACCCAGGACTCATATGGTAGACAGTGTTCAAACCTTCTGTGATTCTATTTTTTTAGGGATATAGGTAAAGGGTACAAATCGTATGTTGTCAGTATGACTTGGGTGGGATGAGTCATACACTGGACAATGTTGGGTCCAAGGGTTTAACTTAGTATATGAGTGGTGGGTACCACTCATATCGAAGGGTACGACTCGTGAGGGTCAGTCGTACCCCTATGATAGAATTTTTGTGCAACTTAAGTGGGTTTATTATGGACATTTCCCCACTTATCCTAATAAGGTCCCACAACTTCTAACTCGGTTAGGAGGCTATTTATCCTATTATTATATTTATTAATACTTAAAAACTCTTCCTAAAAACTATAATTCTCTCAAAAGCTTTTGGGTAAAAAAGCTAGGGTTTCAACTAGAAGACTAATTTGGGGATCTTGTTGGTGGTTTCTCTCTATCTACCATATCAATTAAGGCATGCTATCTTTCCTAACTGTTAGTTCCAACTAAAGGCATGGTTTTATACAATGTTATTATGATTTCATTATTGTATGATTTTGGGTTTTTAAATATGATCTGGTGGTTTTGGTTTTAAATGCTTGGTTATGATTTTTCCATGTTTTAATTATTCTTTTATATGTATTAATAGTGGTTTTGGATAATTGGATACATGAGAATGGTTCTTTGGTAATGTACTTTGGTTTTGGAAACACTATGCCCCCAATGTGTTTGATAAAATGCCTCTAACAATTTTTTATTATAATATTGATTTTTTAATGAAACTTATGCATGGTTAAAACTTGGTAATGGAACCCTAAATTGTATGAATAATTTAAATGATTTTAAATGGATTGGAAAGGCCTTGGTGGCAATGGTTTTGGTTAATTGAAAATCATGAAGGGTACATGGAATCCCTTAAACCTATATATAGCTGGCTATGGACAAAACTTGTAAGTATTGTTGGTATAGCGATACCACTATTAATGGCCTTGGCTAATAAATGGTTAATGGATTAGTTAGTTACTTGGTAATGGTTTTAATTAGGCAATAATTGCGGGATGTGTAGCAAATTCGTAGAAGGTAGAGGTCCTGGGGGGACCAAAACTAGAAACTCATATTTGCCCGTGTGAGGTTAGTCTTGGTGACCGTGTGCATAATATCACAGTTTATATTTGGGGGATTTACTATTTATCCCAGGCTTACTTCCCTAGTCATGTGGCTTCACGTACTAGGGACCTTTCAGCAGGGAAAGCTGAGCCCATATATCCCATGGGTGGTTTAGGACAGTAAAACTACATAGCCCAGGTTAAGGTTTTAATGTCATGATAAACCTGGTTCCCTTTTCCGGCATGGTTATATATATGGTCGTGTGCATATGGATGGTTTTACTTGGTTTTATAAATGGCATTATTTTATTCTTATCCTGAGTTTATGCTAGCATTCACTTGCTAACCCATCTATAGGAGGTTGTATACCTATGCTATGTAGGAACCGACCATTCTACTCCTCCTTCACAGTGATTGACTCGGGGTCAGCTTGGATTGAAGTGGTGAGCTTTTATTTTTTTGGAAGGCTCTATTTCATGTTATGGATATTCTTAGACATTTTAATTTATTTTTGAACATTAGTTTTGGCTATGGTTGGGGGAATGTGCCAACCAAATATTCTTATTTTTTTGGTTAGAGAGTTTGTGGTACTGCTATTTTTGGAATTGGTAGGATCGGTATTGGTGTCAACCTTAGCATTGGCATTGGTATTGTGGCTGACACCGATTGACGATATTGTTGGTTGTTCCATCGTATTTCATTTTTGAATTAATCATATTATGTTTTTTAACTTATTTGGTCATGGCCTGGTTTATGGCCCTTGGTTTGGTATTGGTTAGGTTGGCTAGTTTGGTTGGTTTTGTTGGTACGGTTTGGTATGACGGGATGACTTGATAGGGTTGGTCTAGGAATACACCAATCCCAAAGTCAGTCCTTATCTAGTTATGTTATCTTGTTACATTTTTGGTATTCAACTGACTCAAGATATTCTAATGGTGGTTAGGTTGGGTAACAAGGGGGTGGCCACCGGTCTTGGTTGGACTTGGGATGCCCATTACGATAAGACCCTTGGTCGGGTTATGTAAAGTTGGTATCAGAGCTTTAGGTTCATAGTCAATTGGGAGTCCACAAAGCCGTGTTGAGTGAAGTCTCTTTTAGG
This sequence comes from Capsicum baccatum var. pendulum, assembly GCA_030864225.1. Lineage (NCBI taxonomy): Eukaryota > Viridiplantae > Streptophyta > Magnoliopsida > Solanales > Solanaceae > Capsicum > Capsicum baccatum. The sequence continues at coordinate 170,742,953 of CM061560.1, forward strand.
GGTGTGTAGTGCACCATACTCATAAGAGAGAGGCTACAAGGCATTTAGGAATGTCTCACTTTCTTGGTATTCTATTTTCAAGCTTGGAGTCTAAGTCCTAGAGTTCTTCTTTAATCCTTAGTTGTTCGCTTTTTAGATCGTGCCTCGATGATCTGGAATATAAGAAAACTTTTCTGTCATATCTGGGAAAATGTTTATAGTGTACATCTTACGTTTGGAGTTCATCTTCAATCTCAGGGTCCTATCCTCGAACAGTTCTGGAATTTCTCCAATTGCTACTAGTCCTCCTCAGGGTGAGGTGGCTAATGTAGAATTTCTTTAGTCAATTCATACTATTGATAAATTGGTTGTTGATCAGGTTAAGTGGGATATGTCTGGTGGGTTGTCTGCTTAGGCCATAAAAGTTGGTCAGTTTATAAAACTGAATCCTTTAACTTTTACTGGTGTGAAGATAGAGGAGGATCCTCAGGGTTTCTTAGATGAAATGGAGAAGATATTCTTGGTTATGCAGGCCACTAATATGAAGGGTGTAAACTTTGTAGCTTATCAGCTCAAGGATATTACGTACTAATAGTAAGAGTAGGATAGGGATGAGGTGATGTAGAAGAGTCATCCTTATGAGAATATTTTTCTGGAGCTTTTCTAGAGTGTTTATTTTATCAAGAGTTGAGAGAAGCAAAAATAAAGGAGTTTGTGAATCTTAAGCAAGAAAGAAAATCTGTCAAGGAATATGCCTTAAAGTTTCATCAGCTGTCAAGGTATTCTCTTGATTTGGTGATTTATAGAGAGCAAGAATGAGAAAGTTTGCTTCTGGGTTGAATTGGGATTTAATCTTGGAAAGCAAGACTACCTTGCTAATAAAGATATGGACATTTCTAGTTTGACTGTTCATATGCAACAGGTAGAGAATGAGAAGAGAAAATAGGCAGAGTTTGGAGATCGATAGGGTAAGAGGAGCAGGTTTTTTTATAAGAGAGGTAATCAGTCTCAGGATAGTTGAGATAGGGGCAAATGGCAAAAAAATAAGTGGGAGAGTTTTGGTTCCTTCTCTACTGCTAGTTATCTTTACCCAAAACAGTCAGGTGACAGGCATCATCAGGGCAGTGACAATTTACGGGCATAGGGTGCCCAATCTCAAATGAGTGGGGGTCATTCAGTTTCTTCATGCCCTTCTTGCCGTTTTTGTGGTCATCCTCATTGGGGTTATTGCAATAAAGGGAGGGAGAAATGCTTTTAATATGGCCAGGCAAGCCATTGGCTTAGGAATTGTCCAGTTAATAACGTTGCTACGGGAGTAAATAAGGTACCAGTGGCTTCATCTTCTTCTCTTGCATCTGGTGGTGTCATGTCTACTTTTGTTACTACTCCCGGTTCTAGTGTTCATCGGATCAAGTTGTATGATTTGGTATCCTGATAGAAATCTGAGGCATTGCTTGACGTCGTTACTGGTACGTTATAACTATTTTCTCATAACATGTATTATTTTCTTGATATGGGATCCACTCTTTCTTATGTGACCCCATTTGTGGCTGTATGTATTGGTTTTGATCAAGAGGTTATTTTACATCCTTTTTCTATGTTTACCCCAGTAGGTGACTCGGTTATTGCTAAGAGAGTCTATAGGAGGTGTGTGGTATCTATTGGTGGTAGGCAGACTTTGGTGGATTTGTTTAAACTTGATATGGTGGATTTTGATGTTATTCTAGAGATAGATTGGTTACACTCTTGTTATGTGTCCTTGGATTATCATACCTGTAATGTTATCTCTGGGTTCTCGGGTGAACTGGTTATAGAGTTGAAGGGTGGTTCTTTAGCTCCTAGGAGGAGGTTTATTTATTTTCTTAGAGATTCGAGGTTAATCTCTAAAGATTGTCTTTATCACTTGGTCTGGGTTAAAGATTCTAACTCAGAAGGTCCTTCTTTGCATTCAGTCCTAGTGGTAAATGAGTTTCTTGAGGTCTTCCTAGATAATCTTCCTGGTGTTACTCCGAATAGGGAAATAGAGTTTGTATATTGACTTAGCTTTGGACACTCATCCAATATCTATTCCTCCTTATAGAATGGCTCTTTATGAGTTAAGAGAACTTAAGAAACAACTTAAAGATCTTCTATATAAAGGGTTTATTCGTCCTAACGTGTCCTCGTGGGGTGCATCGGTGTTATTTCTCTTAGTAGGTTGTCCATGAGGAGTTTGGATCATTGGAGAAAGGAAAGAGGGAATTAATGAAAGATATTCATCGCATGGCTAATCTTGGAGTTCGCCGTTTGGACTCCAAGAATGAAAGGGTAATGGTACAAGAAATGGTTCAGTCGTCTCTTGGTGCAGAGATTAAGGAAAAAAAGTACTGGATCCTGTCTTGATGAAGATCTAGGGTGATGTTAGTGGGCAAAAGGTTATGGTGTTTGAGATCAGTGGTGATGGTACTTTACGGTACCAAGAGAGGTTGTGAGTTCCTGATGTTGATAGTTTGCAGCAAAGGATTTTCTCTAAGACGCATGAGTCACACTATGTTGTTCATCCCGGTTCCATAAAGATGTATCATGATCTCAAGGATATGTATTGGTGGAATAATATGAAGAAGGATGTGGTTGACTTTGTGGCCAAGTGCTTGGTGTGTCAACAAGTTTAAGGTTGAACACATAAGACCGGGTGGGTTGTATCAAGAGATTGTTTTGCCCGAATGGAAATGGGAGGTAGTCCATATGGATTTCATTACTGGTCTTCTTCGATCTCGGAATTAATATGATTTGGGTCATCGTGGATAGGATGACGAAGTCTGCTCACTTCTTGCCAGTGAGAACTACCACTTCTGGTGGTCTTTTTATAAAGGGTTGGGGACTAAGGTGAGTTTGACTACTACTTTTCATTCGCAGATGGATGGACAAGCAGAGAGACTTATTCAGACATTGAGGGATATGCTTTGGGCATGTGTGATTGATCATGGTGGCAATTGGGTTAAGTTTCTACCTTTGGTAGAGTTTGCTTGCAACAATAGCTATCATTCTAGAATTGGCATGTCTCCTTTTTAGGCATTGTATGGTAGGAGGTGTAGATCTCCTATTGGTTGGTTTGAGCTTGGGGAGGTAGATATCTTTGGTCCCGACTTGTTTTACCAGGCTATGGAGAAGGTGAAGGTGATTCAGGAGAGGCTTAAGGCTGCCTAAAGTCGCCAAAAGTCCTATGCGGATGTTAGGCGTAGAGACTTGGAGTTTGAGGTTGGGGATAAGGTTTTCCTCAAGGTATCTCCCATGAAAGGAGTAGTGCAGCTTGGTAAAAAAGGGAAGCTCAATGCCCGGTAGGTTGGTCCTTATGAGATTTTGTGAAGGGTTGGTAACTTTGCTTATGAGTTGGAGTTACCTTCTAGCTTGAGTTTGCTTCATCCGGTTTTTTATGTCTCCATGTTGAGGAAGTATCTTGGTGATCCTTTTTTGATTGTTCCTTTGGAAGGGTTGGAAATCTCAGACTCTCTATCTTATGAAGAAGTCCCGATTAAGATCTTGGATAGGTAGGTTCGTAGGTTGCAAACCAAGGATGTGGCTTCGATTAAGGTCTATGGAAAAACCATATAATGAAAGAAGATATATGGGAAGCAGAGGAGTATATGAAGTCTAAGTATCCATATTTATTTTTTGCTCTTGGGATTCGTGCAGAAGGTATGCGTCTTCAACACATCTTTATTTTCTGAGCTTGTTAAAGGAAAGATTAATATCATTACCTCTAGGTTTTAAAACTTTGTTAAAGATTGGGAATATATTTGATAATGCAAATGACTCATGCATGTGGTTACCCATACCTTGTCTATCATTCGGGGATGAATGTTCCTAGTATGGGAGACTGAACCACCCTGATTTCTGGACCTTAGAAAATTTCCTAGAAATCTGGTTTCTGGACTCAATATGACTCATGGGCACGCACCATATGTTGGGGTATGAATGGTATGTTCCAATCGTATGCTGACTAGTGTTGGTTGGTGGGATGGATTTTAGTCACTGGAATGGGTACGACTTGGTGGTAAGAGTCATATAGTTGGATACGGATCATTTGGTTCCTTCACTTAACCTTAGACTTGGTAACTTAAGTTAGATCTGAGTATGAGTGGCTCACCAGGAGCCGTAAGCTAGTATGAGTCATACCCTAGACTCGTATGGTAGACAGTGTTCAAACCTCCTATGATTATATCTTGCCAGGTATACAGGTGAAGGTTACGAATTATATGCTGTCAATATGACTTGGGTAGAATGAGTTGTACGACTTGTGAGGGTCAGTCGTACCCCTGTGATGTGATTTTTGTGCAACTTAAGTGAGGGTATTCTGGACATTCCCCCACTTACATAATAAGGTCCCACGACTTTTAACCCACTTGGAAGGCTATTTACCATATTATTTTATTCATCAATACTTAGAAACTCTTCCTAAACACTCTATAATTCTCTAAAAAGTTTTTGGGCAAGAAATCTAGGGTTTTAACTAGAGGACTAATTAGGGGATCTTGTTGGTGGTTTCTCTTTGTTTACCTTGTCAATTAAGGAATGTTCTCTTCCCTCATTGTTAGTTCCAACTAAAGGCATGGTTTTATACAATATTTTATGATTTTATCATTATATGATTTTGGGTTTTTAAATATGATTTGGGGGTTTTGGTTATAAATGCTTGGTTATGGTTTTCCCGTATTTTAATTATGTTTTTATAAGCATTAATGGTGGTTTTGGATAATTGGTTGCATGGGAATGTTTTTTTGGTAATGGACTTTGGTTTTGGAAATACTATGCCCCCAATGTGTTTGATAAAATGCCTTTAACAATGTTTTCATTATAATATTGGTTTTCAATGTAAATTATGCATGATTTGAACTTGGTCATGGAACCCTATATGGTATGAATGGTTTAAATGGTTTTAAATGGATTGGAAAGGCCTTGGTGGTCATGGCTTTTGTTAATTGGAAATCATAAAGGGTACATGGAATCCCTTAAACCAATATATGGTTGGCTATGGACAAAACTTGCAAGTTATTATTGGTATGACGATACCACTATTAATGGCCTTAGTTAATAAATGGTTAATATATTGGTTGGTTTCTTGGTAATAGTTTTAATTGGGAATAATGGTGGGATATGTAGCAAAGCCGTAGAAGGTGGAGGTCCTGGGCGGACCAAAACTGGAAACTCATATTTGCCGATGTGAGGTTGGTCTTGGTGACCATGTGCATGATGTCATACTTTATATTTGGGGGATGTACTAGTTATTCTAGGTTTTCTTACCTGGTCATGAGCCTTCACGCACTGGGGACCTTTCAGTAGGGGAGATGAACCCATATAGTCCGTGGGTGGTTTAGGACAGCAAACCTACACAACCCAGGTAAAGGTTTTAATGGCATGCTAAACCCGGTTCCCTTTCCTGGCATGGTTATATATATGTATGGTTGTGTGTATATGGATGGTTTTACTTGGTTTTATAAACGACATTATTTTATCCTTATCCTGAGTTCATGCTAGCAATCACTCGCTAACCCATCTACGGGGGCTGTATACCCACGCTATGCAGGAACCAGCCGTTGTACTCCTCCTATATAGTGATTGACCCGGGGCCAGCTGTTGAATTAAAGTGGTGAGCTTCTATCTTTTCGTAAGGCTCTATTTCATTTTATGGATATTCTTAGACAGTTTGATTTATTTCTGAATATTGTTTTTGGCTATGGTTGGGGGCATCTCCCAATAGGATATTCTTACTCTTTTGGTTAGAGGCTTTGTGGTACTGCTATGGGTTGGAATGGGCGGGATCGGTATTGGTGTCAGCCTTAGTATTGGCATTGGTATTGGGGATATCACTGATTAATGATATTTAGTTGTTCCATCATATTTCATTTTGGGATTAATCATATTATGTTTTGGAACTTATTTGGTCATGGCCTAGTTTATGGCCCTTGGTTCGGAAATGGTTTGGCTGGTATGGTTTGGTGTGACAGAATGACTTGATAGGGTTGGTATAGGAATAGATCTATCCCAAAGTCATTCCTTGTCTAATTATGCTATCTTGTTATATGTTTGGTATTCAAACAACTCAAGATATGCTAATGGTGGTAGGGTTGGGCAACAGGGGGTAGTCCCCAATCCTGGTTGGACTTGGGATGCCCATTACGACCAGGCCCTCGGTTGGGTCGTATTATTATGGATCTGCAAACAATCATACTATATTGTGGAATTTCATTAGTTAGTTTAATCATCTTGGTTGTTTGTTCACGGGATCAATGGTACGACCATGGTATTCCAAATGTCTAATCGATTACATAACTTGGCCCCCACAACCACATTGCTAATTGGGGATGTAATAACTAAGTCAAATGCTTTCGTATTTGATGTCGCCCAAAACTACCCCTCAACTACAAGTATAATACGGTCGATTGCAAATATAGTAACCCAACAAGGTTGGGGTCGATCCTATTGGAAAAATGTGAATAGTTGCTTGCCTTGATGTAATCCACGAGCAGTACAGGAAAGTAAATGGGGGATTTTGTTATCAATCGTAAATAGAAACCAATTCTTGAGTGCTTTTGAGTTGAAATAAACATGAGATGAATATTAGGTCTGTGTTCCCCCTGGCTTCTTAACTACGTAAATTTCTCGTGATTAACCCAATTATTCCGTTGTTTTGTATGCAAATCCTACAAGATAGGTATTATCTACTGCTTAGAAGATAAATTTCACCCTTTTGACTTTGTTATCATCTCAGGGTGTCGCCTTGTTACCCCTTGCTACGGCCTTAGTTATACTTGGTTATCGTATCACTGTCTTAATCTTATTTTGTCAATCGCAGGCTTCTTGGTTATTGAATACATGTGAATACAGGAAATCTCAAGATACTACAACTACTTGAGGCTAATTATCATGAAAAAGAATTAAGATACATACGGATACCTTAGAACAATTGAGTCTCACACTTTCTCTGCATAGCTAATCCGCCAGGGTTCCGAAAACCCTAGCTAAGGATATTAGCCACTCATGTTTGTACAAGAATTCATGATTACCAATGAATAACACATAAAATCAATTGCACAAGAATAAGATGAATAAAATCCAAAGCCGTTAATTGAATAAAACCCTAAAAATCTCAAGAACAATTATAAACGTATGTAAAAATGTGTAATAGTGCATAAAAGAATGTCACAACACATAACCTAATAAAATATAAACCCTAGGGTATTTATAGTATCTCAAAATAACATAAACATCCTATGAAAAACGGAAGAGGTAAATTTAAATCGATAGCCAGTATGACTTGGTCTTCACTCGTATCCTTAGGTTACGAGTCGTACCCTGCCTTGTCATATCTGTTCCAATGTATAGTCTGCCCAAGGCTTTAATTCTCTATTCAGCATGTGATTTCTTCTTACGAGATGTACCTGAGTGTACGACCCATGTCCTTCATCCGTATCCACTTGGGACTTCTTCCTTTCCAAGTCTTAAACGCTAGTTTGTATATGACATCCCTATACGAGTCGTACTCAGGATTTCGACCCGTATACCTTTGATACTTCAAATTTTGTATGGTATCTTAGATTCTATCATACTTATGACTTCAGCATAGAACTCGTACCCTGGCTTACCACTGGGGTACTTGAGTAGTCTATTCCTCATACTTGGCTCTTCAGTTTGGCTTTTGGTTCTGTTATTCATACAATTCAATATACGAGTCGTATTGATTGGTTATGACTCTAAGATTAACTCATATATTGATCAGATTTAATCTTTTTCAGATCTTTTTCTTCTTTGTTTGTTCAAGTACTGTTGTCGACTTGTTTTACCTGCAATTCACACCAAAGTGCATTATATCCAAAAAAATGCCCTAAGTTCACATATAAATTTGTTGTTTCAAGCATCGAAAGTGTTGTGTTTCCATGCCACATCAACACCCTCAACTAAAACTTTTGTATGTCCTTAGGCAAACAAAACCAAATTACTAATTTCAAGAACAAAATCGATGCTTAAACAGGAATATCTCAAGCAAACCCAGGACAGTGATTTTGAATTAAATTTCAATCTTGTTATTCCCTTCTTAATTTTTCAACTCAAACTTGTGTATAGCAATTTAGCATATGTAGAAACACGAAGGAATCCGATGATGGCATTACATTAGCAATAGACCCTTGGGCATAGTCATGCCTTACAATCATTAAACAATATAGCAACCTAGTAATATAGCCCATGTGCACTCACAGTAAAAAAAATCCCATTCACTCTTCATGGATAGACTACTCTATTCGGGATATAACAAACAACTCTCTCTCTCTCACAAAGAAGTATCATCGGTGTGCACAAAATACCATTGGCTTTTCCTTATGCTCTTTTTCTAAGTTTTCAGATAGTCATAGTAGGATCACTATAGTACTTTATTTGGCTTGTAACATAAGCTTGGGGCTGGTATGATATGTATTGATATTTAAAGTGACTAAGCCTCTTGGACACTACGCTCTTTTCGAGGTCCACTATTTTTGAATTTATTTATTTCCACCCTTATGTCTCCCTTTTTCTTCTAAGCACATTCCACTTGGGTCAGGTGTTGATTTAACACTTATTTTTCTTATTCTTTTTCTCTTCTATACTTTGTACATTTCTTTCTTTCCTTTTTATCACACCTGCCAATGTTTTAACTATTTTTCTTCTACCCATTTTCTTTATGTAAATTTTTTTCTTACGCAACCCTATAATAGCCACCCTCAACTTAGGTAATTTTCCTAAGTTGAGGTGCACAGTGTCCACAGGAGGACCAGGGACAAAACAGGTTCATTGTAAAATAAACATAAAGGTGATAGGTGTAACAAGAAAAAATAGTTTAAAAAGGATCAAATATTTGGATCAAGGGGATATATTCCTTTGGTTAAGGTATTTTAGCTCAAGTGGTCACATGCAACAATGGACTATGATCATCTCCTACTTAACCGCCCTATACCTAGGTAAAAGCAACTGAGCAAGTTCTAGATTCCCACATAATTGGGAACTCAGTAAACCTTACGCGCACATGACTTGCACAGGGATGCACTACAAAGTACTAGTTATCCAACTATGCAATTGGTTTGTCTCGATCTATACTATCCATAATCCTAATGCCATTATCAGAAACTCAACAGTCTCCTATAACTATATAAATCATGCAATTCATTAAATAAAAATTTTCGAGGGGGTTCAACATTTTCACTCATTTTTAATTCTTTTCAGCACAACGTTAACACCACTTTTCTCAATAGCTTTAAGAAAAGTCTGCAGTGTTCCATCAATCACAAAGTAAAACTCAAAACAGAATCAAAATCTCTCAATACATAAAAATAATAAATTTAATCAAAATCCATCAATCATAATCAAAAATAAAAAATCTCTACTGCCTTAGGCGTTCTGATCTACTCCCTATCTCAGCTGCCCGTATCAAACCCGCAAGTCACAGCAGACTTTCAGTTTTATCTACGTTTGAAAATTTTCAAACTGCTCCCAAAGTTTTCGGTACCCCCACCCCCAACTTAAGAATGTTTCACTATCCTCAGTCCTACAAAAAATAAGATAGATTAAGGATCAGGGTCATACCAAGGTGCTTAAGGCATCGGAGCATCAACATCAGTATGTGAGCCCTCAGGTCGGGTCCCACTCTCATCAACAATTATCCCATCAATCCAGATTGATGCAACAGCTATCGGGGGTACAACAACAACCCCCTCAGTATCTGTAAATAAATCTCTCAATCCACCAGCTCCCCTAGCCTTCTCTAGGACCCGTGTTTGATGGTCCTGCTCATCCTGTATGCTATCAAGTCTGGATTTTTTCCTAGCTATTTTAGCTTCTTTTTTCCTTTCTATCCTCAGTCTGCACATCAATTGGGATAACCCAAATATTAGGTACCTCGACTATGGGAATCATAGTCTCCATAACTGGCTTGACAACTCATACAACTCAGTGACCATCTTCTTTATCTCCACAATCTCTGCTTGGATATCAGCAACATTGGGCACTACCCAGTGCCTAACTGTTGATTAATCCTCTACTCTAATACATCTAGGCGCCTTTGGACCCATTTATCCTGGGCCTCAAACTACCTGTCTATCCAGCTTCGTACTCTGCCTTCCATGTGAACAGCCTTTGTAGTGAGTGTAGCTAATTTTATCACAACTTCTGTCCACGTAGCCTATGAAATCAACATTATACCAAAAGGTGTACCACGTGGCCTAGGTGGTATAGAATGGACTAACGGTAGGGCACTGGAAGTACCCGCTGCATCTGTGGGTACAACCTCAATCAACACTCCAGCCTCAATAGTCTTAGGTAGAGCAGGGTCGCCTATCTGGTCATCATGCGGGATCACTCAAGCCATAGAATCTATAGCCTGCCTCATAGGTCGAGCTAGAGAGTTTTCTGCATCATGAATTAGCCATATGTCAAATATGTTTCAAGGCTCAATCATCTCATAGATCCTGAGTATCTCTACAACTCCCACTGCCAAGTAGATCTGAGTAATCATACAGAGTTAGGACAACAGTGCTTTCTGACCCCCAACATCCCTATCTCTCATATCTTAAGCCAGGAACTTGCCAAAATCGAATGCATAAATGGCTGTAAAACTAGCTATCATAGCTTCCCGGACTGGGTTCAAGATATCATCTCCAATAGTCGAACATAACCTGTACCAGGCTATTGCCCACCAAGCTTTACCCTCAAATTTGTACCCTTCTTGATTTGCTGTGAATCTTCGAAACCACCTTCCACCTAAGTAACATGCACACTATTCAAGCTATCCACTCCTCCATCCACCTAAGTATCACCATTTTATCCTCCATACCTAACGTTTGATTTGTGATCTTTCACATTTTGGCCATTTTATAATCTATCTCCCTTGTATTTCCTGGGGTTTGATATTTTGGACCATATAGAAATCTCCCGATGGTGTAGAGAGATATCTACTCTGACTCCTCAAATTATGAGAGAGGTAATAGGGTCACCTCCCTTCCACAACATACCCTATGGATATTACCGCTGAAATTCTCCTTTGTATGCGGCATAAAATACATGAACAAGCACCTTGCTATAACTACCCGGTGCTCTTATTATCCAGTTAAAACCATAATTTTGGAAGCATTCCACAAATTTAGGTAATTCAGCCATCCCGGTAGTGGCCATTTTTCTCTCTAGATACAATACTCTACGTATCTTACCACCCTAAAAATGATTCAGTCTCCTTTTAAACATCTTTTTCATGTTGGGGTACCCCCACCGTTCCACCATGGGCACCAGAGCAGTGGTTAATGCGAGTGGTGGATCTTGTCTGTCTATAGGGGTCACATCTTCCTCGAGACCCTGAGAATTATCTGCACTCTCTTCAACTGAACTAGACTCACCTTTCTTATCATCATCATCATCATATATAGGTTGTGGTATATGTGGAGAAGACACAATTGCATTCTTTATCCTTGGTCCCTTTAGCGGTGGTGTTTTAGACTCTTGGGGAATAACCTTCTTCACCTTTGCCTTGACAGCTTCCTTTCCTTTCTGAACAACTTTTTTTGATGTGGTTCTATCATATTCTTCTACACTGTTTTTCGACCAGCTTTCAGAGAAACTGGTTTTCTCGCTTTCGATCGATTTTTGTTTGGTCACTTTCTTAGAACTAGGTTTGGAGGATGAGGCATTCTTTACAGGCTTTGTACCTTTTCAACTTCTCTGGATTTTGTCTGCATTCTTTTAGCCCTGCACATTGAACAAATCCATTACCCTATAAATGAAATAAGTGGAAAAACATGGGTTTCCCCCATGCAACGCTTGATTTATCGTTGCGGCACGATGTTGCTAAGTTAGATACTCAAATTTCACCAACTAACCTCATGGGTTTCCTCCCATGCATTACTTATTTTAACGTCATGGCATGACGCAATTGCCTTGATTACTCATACTTCATCAAGGTCAATGTTATCTAATTCTTTCACCTCTTATATATTTCCCATATAGTGCTTTACTCTGTGTCCATTTACCTTCAATGGGCTTGCACCATCCTTCTTTAGTTCTAAAGCACCATAGGGGTAAACCTTTGTCACTGTGAAAGGACCATGCCATCTTGACTCTAACTTACCTAGAAATAAATGAAGCCTGGAATTGTACAGTAGCACTTGGTTACCTTGTTCAAAAACCCTCTTCTCAATCTTACAGTCGTGATGCAACTTCATCCTCTCTTATAGATTGTTGAACTTTTATATTCCCGAAGCTAAAATTCATCGAACTCATTAATTTTATTCAACTTTGATATGGCTGCATTATTCCACTCTAAATTCAGCTTCTTCAACGCCTATAGTGCCTTATGCTCAAGCTCAATAGGTAAATGAAAATCCTTGCACTACACTAACTAATAGGGTGAAGAACTTATGGGGGTTTTGCAAGATTTACGGTAGGCCTATAAAGCATTATCTAACTTTTTTGCCTAGTCAGTCCTATTGGCATTCACAGTCATTGCCAAAATGGACTTGATTTCTCTATTGGACACTTCAACTTATTCACTAGTCTACGGATGATAAGGTGTTGCCACCTTGTGATTCACAACATATTTTTCAAGCAGACTCTTGAATAGATGATTGAAAAAATATGAGCGTCCATATCTAATAATCGCACGTGGCATACCGAATCGAGAAAAGATGTTCTTTCTCAAAAATCTAGTGACATTCCTTGCTTCATTGTCAACAACCACAAATATGTACTTCATGCCACATGAACTCACAAAAGGTCCCATGAAATCTATGACCCATGCATCAAACTCTTTCAATTCTAGGATAGGGGTCATAGGTAATTCATGTCTTCTAGAAATAGTACCTTGTCGTTGACATTGATCACATACGACAACATAGTCCTGAGAATCTTTGTATGTAATCAGCCAATAGTAGCTGCATTGCAGGATCTTATGAGCGGTGTGGGACCCTCCATAATGACCCCCAATTGGCGATGAATGACACTCTTCAAGTATGCTCATAATCCCCGTTTTAGGTATGCACCTACAAATGATTCCATCTGTATGAATTTTAAAAGATAAGGTTCATTCTAGAAAATTTTTATTACCTCGTGCATGAACTTCTTCCTTTGTTGATATGAAAGATATTCTAGGACTAGATCACTTGCTACATAATTTGCATAATCTGCAAACCATGGAATCAGATATTAGGAGGCAGTCAATATCTGCTCGTCTGGAAAACTGTCATCAATCTCTAATCACGTAGTAATCTTCTGCATAGCTTCCTCCTCTAGTCTAGACAAGTGATCTATAACTTGATTTTTATGCCTTTTTTGTCTTTCACCTCGAAATCAAATCCTTGCAATAGCAGCACTCAATGGATAAGCTTCGTCTTTAAATTTTCTTAGCCATTAAGTACTGCAATGCCACATGATCTGTGTGCACAATCACCTTTGTCGCAATCAAGTAAGATCTAAACTTTTCAAAGGCAAAAAGCATTGCCAATAACTCTTGCTCCATCATGGTATAGATTTTTTTAGCAGGATTTAGTGTCTTACAAGCATAGTAGATGGGATGAATGATATTTTCTTTTATTTGGCCTAGTACAACCCTAAGGCCAATCCGCTAGCATTGAATATAATTTTGAAAGGTGAGGACCAATCAACAAACATAATGATTGGGGCAGACACCAACTTCTCTTTTTGGCTTTCAGAAGCCTTCTTACATGCATCACCAAAATCAAATTTTACCTCCTTCTCAAGAAGATTAAAAAGTGGACTAGAAATCTTCGAGAAGTCTTTGATAAATCACCGATAAAAACATGCATGACCTAGAAAACACTGAATTCCCTTTACAGAAATTGGATAAGGTAATTTTGTAATCACCTTAATCTTTGGTTGATCAATCTTTATACCTCTCTTTGAAATCTTGTGCTGAAGCAAAATTCCCTCTTTGACTATGAAATGACACTTTTCCCAATTAAGCAATAAGTTGCATTCTTCACACCTTTGTAGAGATTTTGCCAAGTGATTGAGACAATTATCAAAAGAATCCCCAACTACAGAAAAGTAATCCATACGAACTTCAATGGTGTTTTCCACCAAATATGAGAAAATGGACATTATACATCTCTGAAATATGGTTGGGGTATTGCATAGCCCAAATAACATTTGTTTGAATGCAAAGGTCCCATAAAGACATGTAAACGTAGTCTTCTCTTAGTCCACATGTGCAATAGTGATTTGGTTGTACCCGGAGTACCCATCAATAAAATAGTACCATCTTCTTCCTGCAAACTTGTCCAGCATCTGATCCATGAACGTCATAGGAAAATGGTCCTTTTGTTTCCATGCATTCAACTTCCTAAAATCCACACACACTCTCCATCTAGTGACTGGCCTTATAGGCACTAGTTCATTCTTCTCATAAGGCACAACAATTATTTCACACTTTTTTGGAACGCATTGAACTGGACTAACCCACTTGCTATTTGTAATGGGAAATACTACACCAACATCCAACCCCTTGATGATCTCTTTCTTAACCACAACCTGCATAGGAGGATTAAGTCGATGCTGATGTTTAATTGATGGAACACAATCTAGCTCAAGCTGAATTTTGTGAGTACACAAACCAGGTGGGGTACCAACAGTATCTGCAATGGACCATCCAATGGCCCTATTAAAATTCTGCAACACTGACAACAATTTATCTACCTCTGACGAGTTCAGATTAGCTGCAATGATAACTAGCAAAGTATTGTTGGCCCCCAAAAATGCATATTACAAGTGAGATGGGAGGGCCTTCAATTCTAACATCGGTGGTTTCTCAATGGATGGACGAGTAGGTGGAGTGGTTTGATTCTTCAAATCAAGATCAAGCATCTTTGGTGCAAAATTATAACCATCACCATGCAATGCACTCACTAACTCCTCGATACCTTCAGAGTCAAAATTCATTATTATAGACACAAGAGATTCGACACCTAGCCTCTCTTTAACATGAACAATCTTATCAAAACTAGCACCCTATAGAGTAAGTACATCAGCATCATGGAATGACTCCATCTCCTCATCATCTACAACAATCACAGACACCACTCTCAATTCATCAGGCTGCTTCATTGATTTGCATACATTGAATATCACCCATTCATTATTAAGTCATAGCATCAGATGTACTTTCTCTAGATCAATCAGTGCCCTACCTGTAGCCAAAAATGGTCTTCCCAAGATAATAGGGACTTAAAAGTCCACTTCTCAATCTAATATTACAAAATTAGCAGGAAATATGAAAGAAGTCATTTTTACTAAAATTTGTAAAGGATGCCAATAGGTTTCTTTACTGTTCTGTCCGCCATTACTAGCCTCATGGTAGTGGGTTTGGGAGAACCCAACCCCAGCTATTTGAATACATCAAGGGGCATGAGTTTAATACTAGCCCCTAAATCACATAATGCTCGAGTAAAGTTGAAAGACCTAATAGTGTAAGGTATTGTAAAAGCGCCAAGATCTTTCTTCTTCTCTACCAAAGATCTACTGACACAACACTGCAATGATGAATATTATCGACATATTCATAACTGACTGAACTTTTCTTGGTGCTCAAATCCTTCATGAATTTTGCATATCCTGACATTTGTTCTAATGCCTCCACAAATGCTATGTTGACAGTTAACTCTCTTAATATGGAAAAAAATTTCTGATACTTACCTTCTTCTTATTTCTTTCTTAGTTTTTGTGGGCAGGGAGGAAGTGGTCTTGGAATGGGTTTTAGTACAGGCTCTGTAGCCTTTTCTTCTTCTTTATTCAGCTTGTTGCTCCTCCCAACATCAATCGGCTTACCCTCACTCTTGTGTTCATCAGCTGTAGGTACAGATGGATCTATAGTAACCTAACTACTCTGAGTGGTAATGGCATGGCATTAACTATCTTTTCTGGGATTTACCAATATATTAATTAGAAGTGTGCTAAGTTGTCTCTAATTTACTGTGGCTAACATCTAACCAAATTGCTGCTCTAGTTGCTTGATTGCTGTAGCATGTGACTCAAAATTTCTAATTCAATCCTGAAAGATCGACTTTGATATCCTTCAAGCAATTTTCTTGACTTTCTTTCCCTTTTACCAGCTTGGCCAAAAGCTGCTCTATTCTAGACACTGTATCTCGGTTACCTGGTGGAATATACTTGTCACTCTTCTCCTTATAGTCATCTTTACACCGCCAATCACCATCTCTATCTCTACTCCTGTCTATGTATCTATCACTATAATAGTTCTGACCTTGATTCCCTTACCCATGGGCTCAAAAATCCATAAATCTACGATCAAGATACTTAGCTTCTTCTTCAGATTCAATCTCTAATGGTTTGGAAGTAGATCCCTATGCCTCAACTTCATTCACCTTCTCAGCACTCATTGACGTAATTTGTTTCATAAGCAACCCAATATCTATACGAATCTGTGTAATCTCTTGTGCTACCATTTCAGTCACTTCTCCATACATAATTGTTAATCCAATAGCATATGTACCACTACCACATTCAGAATCTCGAGTATTCCATCCTCTATTGGTAACCATAATATCATCTAGCATTTTCTGTGCAGCTTTCCAACAAAGATGCATAAATGCTCCTCCTAAAATAGTATCTGTCATAGCTCTTAAGTTATTATTTAATGATCGATAGAAGATCTCAGACAATTTTGATCCTCTAATTTTGTGATTTGGTACCATGCTCATCTTCTTCTTAAATCAAAACCATGCCTCATACATAGACTCTGCGGTAGCTGTCTGAAATTGTAAATTTCATACTTCAGTTGTAACATCCATGCAGGAGGGAAGAATCTTCTTAGAAACTATGTCCTTAACTCATTCCAAGTAGTGATAGATCCTCTTGGAAATTCCCCTAACCATAAAGATGCTTCTCCAGTCAAAGAAAATGGGAACAACCTTAATCTTAATGCTTCTTGATTAACCCCTCGAATATTGTAACTTTTGTATATCTCGAGAAAATTTGTAAGGTGCATGTTTGCGTCATCCTTAGCAGCTCCCAAAAACACACTATTCAAATTCAACAATTGGATCATAGCACTAGTAATATCAAACTTCACATTAAGGGATAATGAAGGAGAAACAATGGCTCCAGATTCCGTAAGCTCAGCCTAATCCAGATCTTTATCATCTTCCTTATATGGGTCTAAGTGTTGATATACTAGAATAAATGGAGCCCTGTATCTCTAAAATCGATGATCAACATCCTTTCTCGACCATACCAGTCCTCCTTGCTGAGCTATTGCCACCTCTATAGTAAGTCTGGCTTTTTTTTGCTTCTCTACTTTCTTGCTCTAACAGTTGTTGTGTCTATAAGTTTGTAATATTCTGTGGATCTAATGGAGCATGCAGGAGTGCCATATTTGGGTCCAAAGATGGGGGATATTGCACCCCATCATGAACATATCCTAATATACTTCTAGGTGTTTGAAGGATTCTTTCTGGCTCTGGATCATAAAGAAGTAAGGGATTGCCTCGACTCCTAGTACTTGGTATATACTGGTTATGCCACAACAAAAATATAAAAAAATTAAAAATCTACGAACTTCACCAATTGTATTTACTATTCAACCGTCTTCCCTGGTAATGACACCAAAATTTGATGGTGCCCAAAACTACACCTCAACTAGAAGTATAATGCAGTTAATTGTAAATATAATAAACCAACAAGGTTGGGGTTGATCCCACAGGGAAAATGTGAATAGTTACTTGCCTTAATGTAATCCGCGAGTAGTACAGGAAAGTAAATGGGGGGATTTTGTTATCAATTGCAAATAGTAACCAATTATTGAGTTCTTTTAATTTGAAATCAATATGAGACGAATGCTTGGTCTATGTTCCCCCTGGCTTATTAACTGTGTAAATTTCTCATGATCAACCCAATTATTCTGTTGTTCTACATGCAAAGCCTACAATATAGGTATTATCTACTGGTTAGAAGGTAAATTTCACCCTTTTAACTTGGTTATCATCTCAGTGTGTCACCTTGGTGCCCCTTTCTACGACCTCAGTTATACTTGGTTATCGTATCACTATCTTAATCTTCTTTTCCAAATCATAGGCTTCTTGGTTATTGAATGGATGCAAATACAGGAAATTTCAAGATACTGCAGCTACTTGAGGCTAATTATTATGAAAAAAAATTAAGATACATGCAGAAACCATAGAACAATTGAGTCTCACACTTCTTCTATGTTGCTAATCTTCTAGGGTTCCCACAACCCTAGCGCTAAGGAGAATAGCCGCTCATTGTCCAAGAAACTATAATTATTAATGAAAAACACATAAAATCAATTGCATAAGGATATGATGAATAAACTCCAAAGTCGTTAATTGAATAAAACCCTAAAAATCTCAAGAACAATTGTAAACGTATGTAATAATGTGTAATAGAGCGTAAAAGAATGCCACAACGCTTAACCAAATAAAAGATAAACCCTAGGGTATTTATATTATCTCAAAATAACATAAAAAATCTATTAGAAATGAGAAAGGTAAAGTAAGTTGGCAGTCAGTAGGACCTGGTCTTCACTTATATCCTCAACTTCTGAGTCGTACCCTGCCTTGTCATATCCGTTTCAATGTCTGGTCCGCCCAAGGCTTCAATTCTCTATTCAACATGTGATTTATTATTATGAGTTATACATGAGTGTACGACCCGTGTCCTTCATCTGTATCCACCTGGGACTTTTTCCCTTCCAAGTCTTGAACATTGGTTTGTATACGACATCCCTATATGAGTCGTACTCAGGCTTCTAATTGTATACCTTTGACACGTCAACTTATAGATAGTATCTTATATTCTATAATGCTTACGACTTAAGAATACGACTTGTATCATAGATTATGACTGGGGTACTTGAATTATATATTCCTCATACTTGGCTTTTGGTTCTGTTATTCATACGATTCAGTATACGAGTCGTATTAATTGGTTATGACTCAGAGAATGACTCGTATAATGATTAGAGTTAGTCTTTTTCAGATATTTTTATTCTCTTTTTGTTCAAGTACTGTTGTCGACGTAATTTACCTGCAATTCACACCAAAGTGCATCATATACAACAAAATACCCTAAGTTCATGCAAAATTCGTAGTTTCAAGCATCAAAAGTGTCATGTTTCCACGCCACATCAGTATTCATCCCCTACTTGCACCAAATAGGGCACTTAAGTATATTCCTATCCTAAGTGTAAATTATAACATCAGTTAATGAAGAATACAATCCTAGTCTATTCATCCCACGTTCTACTCTACATTCATCCTTCCAGGTTCACAATAGAGTTATATCATGTATTCTAAGGGTTGCAAATGATTAAAATAGAAATAAAAAGGAAAATAAAATAATCAAATATGATAATTAACCACAACCAATCAATTTCAAACAATAGTACTCATGTTCTTGGCTTTAACCCCGGAAAAGGTTATTTAACTGATGATAGACATAACATGAATCGTAAGAGTGTAATCCATGTTAAAATCCATAAACAAACTAAAGTGATGAGATAAAAGCCCTAATAAAAGTATTTTCCAGCCTCCCTTCAAGTACCAAGGTCTTCCAATGTGTTTACATAAGTGTTTAAGTGTCCTATATATAGTATGATAATAAAAGCCGATTTCAACCTATAGGTGTGCCACACTAATATCGCGCATTGTAGGTAGCGTGGAACGAAAAAAATGATCCAAGATACTAGAATTTTCCATCAAGTAATTGTCCAATGGAGTTCCATGGATATATCGCAACACATAGGCAGCATGGAACGCCAAACAATCCAAAAATACCTACTTTGATCAAGCCTTGTCCATTGTTTTTGTCCTTTAAGTCCATGCATTGTGTTGTTGTTTCTACTTATTTTACAGCTTATTTAGCATCCCTTTATCATCATTATTAATTCCCAATATTCCTACAACATCAAGCACCACATATTAGAGTACACAACCACCTACAATTCACGATAAAAAACTAGTAAGGACTATAGCTTAAACTAAGAGTACTAGCATTTGTTTCTTGATTCTTAGCTTGTGTTTTTGACTCTAATTCAACTATGAACACACTATGGACATTAAATTTACATTACATAACACTTAGATTCTTATTTATACAAAGAATACTCATTATGACCAAGAGAAATCCTCAAAACAAGACTAATTAAGCCTAGATAACAACACTGAGGTGCATAAATCCATCTTAGATTATCACCCCACACTTAAAGCCTTGTTCGTCCTCAAACAACTATTTAATCTAAGAATTATAATATGGGAAGACTCCACACTTCTAAAAAAAAGTAAGACATTAAAGTTAGTACTACAATGACTACACAGAATGCAAGTTTTTACCCTAAGCATGTTATATACACAATTAAAAGCTCATGAATACTACTCAAAAATACCCTAGCCTCAAGAATTAACTCACCAAGTTGGCAAACTCATGCATACTACTTAATCAATGAGATAATACAAATCACCAACTATTATTAAATATGTTCCCTCAAAGCAGGAGTATTGCCCATAATTACTCATGTAGATGTAATTTTATGACAAAATAGATACAAAAATCAAGTTATGCTCACTCTCACAAGGAATTCACAAGTTACACAAGATGAACCATGGGCTTTTCCTTAGTGTAGTACTCTACTAGTATCAGAATATTAAAGCTTAGGATAAAGTAGGACTTTACAAGCCGTAATGTAGGCTAAGGGATAGGTAGGAACTATTTGACAAAGAGTAGTGACTATCTTCTCTAAGATCTTTAATATATCATATGAACATTAAGATCACTTTATTAATAACCAATTTCCCACACTCATCTACACACTTCTCTTATTTTTCCCCATCTCCTTAAGCTAATCACATACAATATGGTGGGAGTATTATCTATGCATATATTATTCAATTTTGCACAATCTTCATTACACAACTCCCAACCACAACGCATATCAATTTTCAACACCAATATCTATTTATTTGGGCCTCCACTTTAACCTTTTTTCTTATTATTTTCAAACTCCTTTACTTTACTAATTTTTAACTAAAGCGCTTAGGAGCTTTGGATCAAATTCAGGTTAAATAAAGAAGGGGAATTAGGATACATACGAGGCTACCAAAGAAAATAAGCTAAAAGTTCAACAGGGCTAACTAAGATTTTGTACAAGTGTAGGTAAAATAGGGCACAAAATATGTCTGTCGAAAAAATGCATATATCATCTCCTAACCCCACACTCTTTATTTTTCTTTGGACACACAACAGGCAAGTTGTAGACATCAAATAAGACAAGGAATACACAAAAAACTCACACACACATGAAACATGCTCAACTTAAGTAGGATCATTATAGACTCTCAACCCAACAGTAATATGAATTCAACATTAAGCCAACAACATACAAGAGTCATATATTAGAGCCTAGAAGTCTCAAAAGTAGTAATTCACACAATCAACAAGTTTTTTACATATAAAACCGACTTGCAATAACACAATCATACATAGCACCAACAAGAGCATCTTAATTACCTAAACATAAAAAAATTTAAAATTTTACCTCTAAAAAAAGGATACCGGGTTCAAAGGATGCCCCATGGAAAAGAATCAGAAAGAATAACCATGGAGTGGGTGAAGTGTGCCCCTACTCAACTGAGACTCAACTAACAAAAACTAAAAACTAAAAACTAAAAAATAAAAATAAAATCTTTTTGTATTTTTTTTTTCAAATTTTGGAAAAAACTAGAAAACAACTAGAAATTAAGATCCTACAGCATCACTTTACCAAAAGTATGGGAATTTCCCCACCCTACACTTAGAAATCTACTTTGTCACCAAAGTTGAATTTTAAAAATAGAGATTTAAATAATCCATGAGGCCTATAGGCCTAGTTGGCAGAATATTTAAACATCAACAGGGTTTGGGGACCTCACACTTAGTCTTTGCCATACTATTTTACTCAAGTTTCTGGTACTCAGACTTTCCTTTAACCTGTGATTCAACAAAAACAAAAAATACGCGAAGTTAAAACTACAAATACTAAAAATAAACCTACCTTAACTTGGGTTGCCTCCCAAGTAACGCATGATTTAGTGTCACGGCACGACCCAACATCACTACTCATCTAACTTCCTTCAGTCTTTTCCTCCTACTTGAAGACCATCTTGCCACTCTTTTTTGACCTCTTGAGTTTGAACCCTTAAGGTTAACAAATTTTTTAATTTTAGCCTTTTTAGGCTCATCAATCATCATCAACTCAGGATGAAGTGGTGGCTCGAAAAACTCAATAAGACTATCCGAATAGGTCTTTGGTGGTGCAATTTTTACCACCCCACATTTTTCTATTTCCATCACTATAATCATAAATAAATATTTGTAGTGGGAAGGTGGATTATGTGATTTATAAACTCTAAAAAATATAGCTTCGTCATCCAATCATTGTGAAAGTGACCTCTCTTACGTCTATCAATGCTCCTTTGTGGCTAAAAATAGACGTCCCAAAATTATTGGCACCATGCTATCTACATCAAAATCCATAACAATAAAATTAGCTAGAATTACAAACTTACCAATCCTTATGAGGATGTCCTCAATTATTTCTTCAAGCTTAACTATGGTCCTAGCCGCCAATTGGATCATCAAGAAGCTTGGTCTCGGCTCACCCAACCCAAGATATTCGAACATGGATAGAGGCATCAAATTTATACTACCCCTAAATCACTCAAGGCATGTATCACTTCACCATCGCCAATCTATATAGGAAGGGTGAAACTCCCTGGTCCTTAAGCTTTTTGGGTATATTTTGCATTACCATAGAGCTACACTCCTTCGTTAGTGCCACTATCTTAATATCCTGTAGCTTAAATTTGTTAGCCACCACGTCCTTCAAGTACTTAGTATACTTGGGAATTCCCAACAAAACATCTAGAAGAAGAAGGTTCATGTGAAGTTCTTTGAATATGTCAAAAAATATCTTGAAGCATGCATCCTCCGTTGCTTTCTGGAATTGCTGTGGGAATGGTGGTGTGGTCTTTATTTATTAATAGCTATTGTTTTTGGGTACTCAGACTACCCCAAATTTTCAGCAACTTTCTCTGCACCAGGTTGAGGAGCTAACTCTACATCTACCTCCTTATTTGTCTTTAGAGTCCTATCATTCAGATCTTTACCACTCCTTAAAGTGATTGACATTACTTATTTAAGAAGTTCATTATCACTTGGAAAACCACCCTAAGTCTTTTTATTCTGTGCCTGCACCAGTTTCCCCACTTATTGCTCTAACTATTTCTTTGCAATTTGCTAATTTTTTAGTTCAGTAGCCTTCTGCTCTTGTTTGGCCAGAATCATTTTCGTAGTCTTATCAATGTTACTGTCTTGAGTATTATATTGTTGCTATTAAAAATGTTGGTTTTTACCCCAAGGATACATTGGCTGAGTTTACCACTTTTGATTTTAGGAATTACCATAATTTGACTTTTGTACATTGCCCACAAAGTTGACGAATTTAGGATTGGCACCACATACATATGTAGAGTGGCCACTGTTCCACAAATCTCACACCATGATGGTGTTTACTATACTATGTAAATATATTCTTGAGTTTGTTGCACACCCAACTTGCTGAATTGAGTTATCATCTAATTTTGGAGAGCAGATAGTTGGGTAACTAAGATTGTTATGCTATCAACTTCGATTATACACGTTGCATTTTTCACCTAGCTCCTTGAGGTATCGCCATGCTAATCCAAATTTGCTTGGTCAATTCTATTGAACAAGGTGTATAGCTCATCATATGTCTTTCATGGAGCTTGACCACCTACAGCTGAATCTAATAACATTTTTATGTTATGGTCAAGTGACTCACCTAAAGTGTAAGGTAGTACCTCATGGGCTATTGGTAATGTGGATAGTCCCAAAGAACAGACTTGAATCTCTTCCAAGCATGGTATAGGTTCTCATCTGGCCTCTACATGAAGCTCAAAATCTTACTACATAGTCTTACAGTCTTGCCATATGGGAAAAGTTGAATAAGGAACTTCTGGGATAAGTCATCCCAAATTGTGGTTGAACCTTCCGGCATAACATTTAACCACTTCTTTGCTTCCCCTGAAAGTGAAAAGAGAAAGAGTGTCAGCCTCACATAATCAGTTCACATACCCATTGGGATGAATGTGTCACTGATATCTAGAAAGTTTTGTAAGTGGACTTGTGGATCTTCATATGGTAGCTTACTGAATTATCCACTACTATGAAAGAGCTGCACCATGTTCTTCTTTAGTTCAAATCTACCTCCAAGATCCAATCTTTAAATGACAAAGGTCACATTAGTTGCAAGTGGGATTGCCACTTCGCGAACTATCCTGCGGGCTGGTAGATCCTCAATCAATAGGAGAAAGAATGGTCTTTTCTTCATAAATTTGCAGGATATTAAAGAGAAAGACTTTTTCTCTTATCTATTAGTAAAAGCATTGCTAGGGTTTGGGGTATGGTTCAAATAATTCTCGGCCCCTTGCCAGCTTACAAGCTTGTTAACGTGTTACCTGCAAATTCAAAATCCAAGATAAAGTGAAAAGAACCAAAAAAATCAAAAAGTAAAACTAAACTATGATAATTTCCTATTGACAATTCCTCGACAACGATGTCAAAAACTTGTTGCGCCCAAGTACACATACAAGTGTACATGGTCTCACCAAGTAATACAATGGCCTTATGAAAATACGAATATCTACCCCTTAGAGAATCGTGTCAACAAATATGTAAGCTTATTTCACTAATAAGATTAATTCAAAAAAAACTTAACCACCAGAATTTGAAAGTTATAACGTAATATAGACTAAAAATGCGGTAATTTAAAGGTTTGAACAATCAATGAGGATAAGACCAGGGTTAAGGTTCTGCAAACAATCATACTACATTGTGTAATTTCATTGGTTAGGTTAATCATCTTGGTTGCTAGTTTATAGGATCAATCACAGGACCATGGTCTTCCAAATCTTTAATCGATTACTTCACTTACCCCCACAACTACATCATTGAGCGGGGATGCAAGAATTAAGTCAAATGCTTTCATATTCATACCTTACTTGAACCAAATAGTGAACTTAAGTATATTCCTGTCCTAAGTTTAAATTATAGCATCAATTAGTGAAGATTACAATCTTATTCTATTCATCCCATGTTCTATTCTACATTCATCTTTCAGGTTCACAATAGAGTTACAAACATGTATGCTAAGGGTAGAGAATCCTTAAAATAGTAATAAAAAGGATAAAAAAAACAACTAAATATCATAATTAACCACAACCAAATCAATTCCAAACAATAGTACTCGTGTTCTTGGACATAACCCCTGAAAAGGGTGTTTAGCTGATTATAGACATAACAAGAATCACAAGAGTGTAATCCATGTTAAAATCCCTGGAAAAACAAAATTAAAGTGATAAAATCCTAGTAAAATTGTTCTCCATCCTTCCTTCAAGTTCCAAGGTCATCCAATGTGTTTACCTAAGTGTTTGAGTGTCCTATATATAGCTGGACAATAAAAGCCAATTTCAACCTATTGGCATGCCATGCCAATACTGTGCCATATAGGCAGTTTTGCATAATGCTCCAATATACTAGAAATTTCCATCAAGGAATTGTACAAGGGTATACCATGTCAATATCATAGCACTGAGGTAGCGTGGTATGCCAAGCACTCTAAAAACGTCCACTTTGATCAAGCTTTGTCTATTGCTTTTGTCCTTTAAGTCCATGCATTGTGGTGTTGTTTCCACTTGTTTTATAGCTTATTTAGTATCCTTTTATCATCATTATTAACTCCCACTCTTCCTACATTATCAAACACCACACATTAGAGCACACAACCACCTATAATTCATGATAAAAAACTAGAAAAGGCTATAGCTCAAGCTAAGAGTACTAGCTTTTGTTCCTTGATTCTTAACTTGGGGTTTTGACTCAAATTTCACTATAAACACACTATGTAAATTTCAATTTCATTAAATAATACTTAGATGCTTATTTATACAAAGAAGTACTCATTATGCCTAAGAGAAATCCTTAAAACAAGACTAATTAAGCCCAGATAACAACATTGAGGTACAGAAATCCACCTCAGATCATAATATCCCTTTTATGGGCTTGTAGCATGCCACACTTATAAGGGGGAGGCTATAAGAAATTTAGGAATCTTTTTCTTTCTTTTGTTCTATTTTGGTCTATAGAGTCGAAGTGTTATAAAACTTCTCCAACTCCTAGCTTTCTCATATTTTAGATCATGCCTCCCTAAAAATTTGATGTTTGTAGAAAGTATTCTATAACCTCTATTCCACCTGAGGATAAAGTAGAGAGGACTCTCCTTGTTTATAGAATACAGACCCAATGTAGGGTTCCTTCTCTTGATTGTATCGCTCTATGTAGGGTTCCACCAGTGTCTACTTGTCCTCCTTAAGATTCTCAGGTGCCTCAGGGAAATATCTCTAATGTGAAGTTTTGGTAGTCTATTCATATGATAGCTCAACTAGTGGCCTCTCATTATTGTCAGTCTGATCATGCTGGTTTTGTTGCTCATTCATTTGAGGTCTTTCGGGTTAGCCAGTTTATGAGGTTGAATTCTCCAAACTTTACAGAATATAAGGTTAAAGAGGATCCTTAGGGGTTTATTAATGAAATGGAGAATATCTTTAGGATGATGCTTGCCACTGATTCTGATGGTGTAAAGTTTATTGTGTATCAGTTGAAAGATATGGCTTATCTGTGATATAGGGAGTGGGATCAATTGAGAGGTGAGGATGCTGAGCTAACAATATGGGATGAGTTTTTAGATACTTTTCTTGATCACTTCTTTCCTCAGGAGTTGAGAGAGGCAAAGCCAAAGAATTTGTGAACTTGAAGTAGGGTAAGATAAGTGTGAAAGAGTATCCCCTAAAATTTTTGTAGTTTTCTTGTTATGCTCCAGAGTTGGTATGTAGCATAAGATCGAAGATAAGGAAGTTTGCTTCTGGTTTGTCCTATGACTTGGTATTGGAGTGTAAGGCTGCAATATTGAATAATGATATAGATATCTCTAGGCTTGTAGTTTATACACAATAGGTAAAAGATATAAAGAAAAAGTAGAAGAGATGAGAGAAAGCTAGAACAAGAAGTTTAGATATTCAGAGTAGTGTGGTGGTTCGTAGAACAGTGGGACATATGGTAGGAAGTGGACCAAGAAGAAAAGTTAGGAAAGTTCTAATTTTTATTCGATGGCTAGGCCCTGACTCATCCTCCGTGGATGAACCTTGTGCCCCTTATCTTAAGCCTTCTGGTGATCATCGTTATCATACTAGTATGGTTCCTTTGGAATAGGATTCCCTGTCTCAAGATAGTGGAGCTCGGTCAACCCTACCTTATCCTTCTTGTCGATTTTGTGGACAACTTCACCATGGTTATTATGAGGATAGGAGAAATTGGTGCTATAATTATGGTCATCTTGGTCATATGCATCGATATTGACCTATGGTTAAAGTGGCCACTATGGGTAATAATGTTCTGGTTACCACTCATTCGGCTTCTATACCTAATGCCACTATTTTTGGTACCGAAACTGACAAATATCATCTCTATGCACTTGCTACTCATCAAGAATTTGAGGCATCCCTAGATGTTGTTACTGATATATTACAACTCTTCTCTTGTGATGTTTATGGATTGCTTGATCTGGGTTTTACCCTATCCTATATGACTCCTTGTGTGGATTTACACTTTGTTTTTAGTACTAAAAATATTTTTGACCCCTTTTCATGTTTACATCAGTGGTGATTCTTTTGTTGCTAGAAAAATCTATAGGGGTTGTATAGTGTCCATCTTTTATTGGGAGACATTGGTGGATTTGATAGAATTAGATATGGTAGATTTTGATGTTATCTTGGGGGTTGATTGGCTTCATTTGTGCTATTCTTATTTGGATTATAGGGCCTAAAAGTTTAGTTTCCATTTCCCCAATGAACCAGTAATTGAATGGGAGGGGAGTTCCTTAGTGCCTAAAAGGAGGTTTATTTCCTATCTTAGAGCTCAAAAGTTAATTTCCAAAGGGTTTCTATATCATCTATTTTGAGTTAAGGATTCTAATCTAAGGGTCTTTCTTTGCAATCTGTCTCTCTGGTTAATAAATTTCTTAAATTCTTTTTCGATGATCTTTTTGAAATTCCTCCCAACAGGGAGATGGATTTTGGGATCGATCTTCTATAGGATACCCATCCCATTTATATTCCTCCTTATAGGATGGCTCTAGATGAACTAAAATAGCTAAAAGAGCAGTTAAAGGATCTTCTTGATAAGGGTTTCATTCATCCTAGTATTTCTTTATGGGCTGCTCCTGTGCTTTTTGTGCAAAAGAAAGATGAGTTTCTTTGGATGTGTATAGACTACCAATAACTAAATAAGGTTAAAATAAAGAATAAGTATCCTATTACTAGGATTAATGATCTTTTCGATCAGCTTTAGGGTGCTAGGTATTTCTCTAAGATTGATCTCTGTTTGGACTACCATCAGTTGAAAATTAGGGAGGTTGATATTCCCAAGGCTACTTTCTGAAATCGGTATGGCCATTATGAGTTTTTGGTTATGTCATTTGGGTTGACTAATGCCATGACTTATTTTATGGATCTTATGAATCGGGTGTTCGGGCAGGTTTTGGACTTATTTGTTAAAGTCTACATTGCTGATATCTTGGTGTACTCTAAGAATAAGGAGGATCATTCGAATCACCTATGAATTATGTTGCAGACTCTTAAGGATCAAAAGTTGTGTGCTAAATTTTCTAAGTGTGAGTTCTGGCTGAGTGCTATGACCTTTCTTGGGTATGTTGTTTCTAGTGTGGGGATAAAGTTGGATCCATAGAAAGTTGAGGTAGTTAAGAAATCGTCTAGACCTACGACTCCAACCCACGTAGGAGCTTATTGGGCTTGGTTGGGTATTATAGGAGGTTATGGAGATTTTCTCTTCTATTGATGTTCTGCTGACGAAGTTAACCTAAAAAAGGTTAAGTTCTTATGGTCTGATAATTGTGAGGGTAGTTTTGAGAAGTTGAAGGATAATTTGAGTTCTGCGCTAGTTTTGACCTCGCTCGAGGGTATTAGGTGTTTTTTTGTGTATTATGATGCATACTGTGTGGGATTGGGTTGTGTTTTGATGAAGCATAGTAAGATTGTGGCCTATACTTCCAGACAGCTTAAGGTCCATGTAAGGAATTACCCAACTCTCGATCTAGAGTTGACGGCTTTGGTTTTTTTTATTTCAAGATTTGGTGGAAGTATTTATATTCGATGCTCTAGATATCTATTTATATCATAAGAGATTGCAACATGTGTTTACACAGAAAGAATAGAATCTTAGACAGAGGCGGTGGCTCAAGCTACTTTAGAATTATGACATAAGTCTTCACTATCTCTTAGGTAAAGCTAATGTGGTTGCTGATGCTCTTAGCAGGTTGTATATAGGGATCTTGTCGTATATGGATGAGGAGAAAAGAGGGTCGGTTGAGCATATGCTGTCATAACTCTAGACTACCCCCTAGTCGTAACACGGCTCTTGGAACCACAAGTGATCCCAAGCTAACCCATAAAATGGCATGATTCTTGAACAACTGATTTAACATGCATAAGAAAACTTAATTTGCTGAGCGGAAGCATAACTCATGAAAAGTCTGATGAAAGGTAATACTGATACAATTTACATCATGATACAATTGAAGAAAGAAACTCAAATTACATGACTGACTCTGACTGATGACTTCTATGAAGCCTCTACTATACTAACTATAGATAGCTGAGATATGCCTTCAACTACCACTAATCAATACATATGGAAAATCAAAAAAATAGCTTAGATCTACAACTGTTTGGAGTTCTCAAAATAGAAGAACTTATCACTTGCTGGCCGAGAGTTGCAAATTGTCGGACCCTAGTGTAAGAGCTACATATGGTACTTACATAATAAAGGATGTATCCCAAAATACATATATGTGGTCAGTATGTTGGAATGTACTGAGTATATGGAGACATGCACTAAATCATGGAAATATTTCAAATATGTTGTATAATTGAGGATATAAGTTATCTGCTGAAATATACATTTGAAACATGACTATATGTGAAAACCATGAATCATAGAGAATTTATAAATCATGAGCTGAAAATAATTCTGTAAGCTAGGAGGCGGTAGAAACATAAATGTTGTAATCCATTCTCTTGTGGGGCTGAATATACTGTAGAAGCTGTACTGAGAATGATGTATGAATACTGGGTGTGAAACTATATGGTGGAAACTGACTTAACTCAAGGATCTGAATAGACAAATATACTGAGCATGAATGAATAAACATAAAAAACCAACATAACATGTACTTGGTAGATCTGATTAACTAAATGACTGATGTCTGTGTGACCGAACAACTAAAATTTAAGTAAAGAGATAACTAACATCGCTATGCTGAGTAGCGGATATATGAATACTGAATATGTAACTTAACTATACTTAGTCTGAATAATTGGACTGAAATTGTGGGGTACTGTGCATATGAGATAAGGACTAAACATAAGATAAGTCATAACTGAACATGAATGCATGAGAACTGTAATAACTGAGAATGTAAGACCAAGCATAACCATATTTCTTAAATAATCTATAACCTGAAAGACTAAAATTTGTATAACTAAATAACTGTAAATCTGTATGCTTTGGTCAAGCACACCTGAATTGAATATATACTGAATACTATACTGAGACTGTAGGAGGTATTATCTAACCAACATACCCCAATCTGAGCAAATTGAGGTCCAACTTATAACCCCAGTTAGAAGGGTGTCAATATCATACCACAGGTATCAACATTGACTGATGATGTGGATCAACAAGGCTGATGTCCCGAAGGACAAGGTTGTCAAGCCTAAACTGACTGATGACCCCTGAGAGGAAGTCAAACCTAAACTGACTTGTGACCCCTCATATACTACACTGGCTACATAGTTCTTGAATACAAGGACTGCTACTAATAAATCTGCCTAACTGACAGGGAAGCCGCCATCCTTGCATTCTCTCGGTGTTAAATCATACTCCCAACTAAACTGAAACTAAAATCATGAACTAGTGCATGCACTAAAGCTGATAACATAAACTCAGGTCATGGTGTTTTGAAAATATCAGTGCATACAGAGTCCAATACTTTCCTACTTTGGCATGATCGTCTGAGATATCCAGGATCAATAATGATGAGACGAATAATAGAAAATTCAAATGGGCATCCATTGAAGAACTTGAAGGTTCTTTCGAATGGTGAATTTTCATGTAATGCTTGTTATCAAGGCAATTTATGAGACCATCACCAACAAAAGTTGGGATTGAGTCCCCCGTGTTCTTGCAATGCATACATGGGGACATTTGTGGACAAATTCACCCACTAAGTGGGCCGTTTAGATACTTTATGGTCCTAATAGATGCTTCTTCTAGATGATCTCATGAGTGCCTTTTGTCATCTCGTAACTTGGAATTTGCAAAATTGTTGGCATAAATAATACTATTACAGACACAATTTTTTGATAATCAAATCAAGTCTATTCTCTTTGATAATGCTGCAGAATTTTTATTCCAAGCATTTAATGACTATTGCTTATTGATCGGAATAAGAGTGGAATATCCTGTACCCCATGTTCACACTCAAAAGGGCCTTGCTGAGTCATTAATTAAACGTCTGCAGTTTATAGTAAGATCATTACTAATGAAAACTAAGTTGCCCACTTCTATTTAGGGTCATGCAATTTTGCATGCTGCAACACTTAATCGTCTTAGACCGATAAATTATCATAAATTTTCTCTGTTACAATTGGTTCTGGGTCAAGATCCTAATATATCTCATCTAAGAATTTTTGGGTGCGATGTTTATGTGCTGATAGCACCACCAAACCGCACCAAGATGGGCCCCCAAAGAAGGTTGAGAATTTATTTTGGGTTTGAATAACCCTCCATTATTCGCTATCTTGAACCACTAACGAGAGATATATTTACTGCTCGATTTGCATATTGTCGGTTTGATGAGATACTTTTTCCAAAATTAGGGGGAGAAGATAGTTACATCAAAAGAGAAATTTTGTGGAAAAATTCATCACTATATAATCTTGATCCACGTTCTTCTATTTATGAGCAAAAAGTACAAAAGATTATTCATCTGCATAGAACTGCAAATCAAATGCAGGATGCATTTACAGATTTGAAAAGGATCACTAAATTACATATTCTTACAGAGAATGTCCCAATTTGAATTGATGTCCCTAAAGGACCATCCACTAGTATCATAGCTAATGAATCTAAATCACGTTTGAAGCGTGGAAGACCACTAGGTTCTAAGGATAGAAATCCTAGAAAAAGAAAAAAATGGTCAAGATGATACTACGAAAGATCCAAATGTGGAAGTTCAAGATTTGAGCAATGTTGATATCCCTGAAGGAATCAATGAGCCTGAGACTCAAGAAAATGAGGAACTATCTATAAATTCAAGGGATGTTGAAACTAATCTAAATCGATCTTAAATAGTAATGAATCATGTCTTTACATATAATGTTGCAACGAAAAAATCATGTAATATAGTGAGGATCTTGAACCTTGATCTATCACAAAATGTCGATAAAGAAATGACTGGCCAAAATGGCAAGAAGTAATTCAATCTGAATTGAATTCGCTCACCAAACATAAAGATTTTGGACCCATAGCTCAAACACCTAATGGTTTTAAGCCTGTTGGCTATAAATGGGTCTTTGTGTGAAAAAGAAATGAAAAAAAAATATAAATACATTTATAACACTCCCTCTTGAAGGTCTAATTGGTAGATAATGTGCCTCGTTAAAACCTTACTAGAAAAAAACCAGTAGGAAAAAAATCTAGTGAAGGAAAAAGGGTACACATCTCTAATAATACACATTTCGGCTGCCTCATTAAAAACCTTACAAGGGAAACCCAGTGGGACAAAACCTCGTAAGGGAAAAAGAGTACAATGCGTATTAACTCCCCCTAATGAGAACATCCTTGACCTTTGCATCTTGATCTTGTGCAGTATCTTATTGAAAGTTGCAATTGGAGAAGATTTGGTGAATAAATCAATCACATTGTCAGTTGAAAGAATCTGTTGCACATTAATATCATCATTCTTTTGTAGCTCATGTATGTAGAAAAGTTTTGGCAAAATGTGCTTCGTTCTATCTCCATTTATGAATCTTCCCTTAAGATGTGCTATGTATGCTGAATTATCTCTGTATAAAATTGTGGGTAGATTGTCATATTTCACACCACATTTTTCTTGAATGAGATGTATCATGGACCTCAACCATACACATTCTCAGCTTGCTTCATGAATAGCTATTATCTCAGCATGATTCAATGTCTATGATAGACTGCTTTGTATACCTCTAAGATATGGTAGTACCACCACATATGAACACATAGCCTATTTGAGATTGAGCTTTATGCGGGTCAGATAAGTACTCATCATCAGCATGACCAATAAGATCAGGACGACAATTTTTAGAATAAAACAAGCTCATGAGTTTTATCCCATTTTAATGTCTCATAGCAGGAGCAGAAATATACCTTGCTAACAAATTGACTAAAAAAGATATAGGCCTTGTAGTATTTGCAAGGTACATGAGTGCATCAACCGCACTAAGATACGGTACTTCATAACCAATCCAATTCGATATATTTTGAATTTCAGTAAATAATCAGTTGCTTTGAAAACTCTCCAAGAGTTCCAATGATGTTCAAGCAATAAGCTTATACAATATAAGGATTATAAATAAGTTTTTCAGAAACTTTTATATGCTTCAAGCAGTTTGAATCCTTAAAGTTTTCAGTTTTGTCAAGTGACAATATTCAACATTTCATGAGTGACATTTTCAAGTGCCTGGACTGCAAATCAAATGATTTTTACGCTTACCAAAATGCATCCTTTCATGTCACTTGATAAATGTTTCTACGTCAACATGCTTAAATAAACGTAGAATTTAGATCCTCATAATCTTTCACAATATTGTGCCAATATTGTGTCAAAGATATATTGATGATATATCATTTTGTATTAGTTCATAGTGCGACATAACATTTTGAAATCTCATCACTTCATTATTTTTAGGCACATGAACCTTACATAAGGTTTCATGAAGTGTTATGCCTTAGGCTCTTCAAGAGTTTATTTTCTTCTTATTATGATTATTTGGTCCTTATTTTTCAAGGACTATTTTATTTGGAACTGATTAGTCTACTACGCTTCATACATGCATAGACACTGTCCTTTAGGAACACAAAATGATGCACTATCAAGTCCACAACAAAAGAATCTAGCAACAACAACAAGATGAACAAGCTAACACAAGAACTACAAGATGAGCAACAAGGTGCTAGTGAATCGAAATAGGCACCCAGCTTCACTAGACTTCAAAATTACAATGACAACAAGATGAAAGATTACAAAGAGTACAATGTTAACAACAAGAGCAACAAATGGCAGAAAATATAGTGAATCGAAATCATTCCCACACGGCTTCACTAAGTTACTGCAATAGTTTCAAGAGTACAAAAATGAAAGATAGTAACTTGACACAAAGATATCCTAGAATCTATGAACCCTAACTTGAATAAAGGACCCTAAGACCCAAAGATTTCATCACCAAGTTCTTAATTAGACCAAGGGGAACTCATGAACCTTAAGATCTCAAGTTTATAGACAAGAAACAACACAAGTGTAACTACACTTTGTTGGACAGATTTCAGGTTCTACTCTCAAGAACAAGAGAGAGGGAAATGTTTAATGTTAAAAGACTTGTTGTTGTGAAATATGAATATCAACTAAGTGCTGAAAATAACCCTACTAACATCTATTTATATTATACACAAAATGAAGGACAAATGATACTCCTACCCTTCAGTTATGGGGCTCCCTTAGAGTGTAATTTATTACACTTCAAGGATCCTCTTCACACTTAAAAACATTTAAGCTCTTTGGCGGATCAAGTACCAATTAACACACGACCGTTTGCATGAACATGGTTTGTAGTTTTGTTAACTCCCGATCTTGGCTTCGTGTGAATGGTCTAGAATGTATTGGACAGCTTTGTATGCCCGTATCATCCTCTCTATCTTGAGAGGAATTTGACCTTAAATTCAGCATTTGGTCATCCTCAATTGCATCCACTTGAGAAAGATCACACATGTTGAAAGTGTTGTGCACTTGGTATTTTGGGGGAAGGTCAATCTTGTAGGCATTATCATTGATCCGTTCAAGTACTTGGAATGGTCCATCACCTCTTGGCATCAATTTGGATTTTCATTGAGATGGAAACCTATCCTTCCTAAGGTAAACCCACACCCAATCTACCAGTTCAAGAATGAGTTTCTTTCTTCCCTTGTTGACTATCCTTGCAATGTCTTGATTTTTCTTCTCAAGTCGAAGCCGCACCTTCTCATGTAACTGCTTCATCAAATCTTCCCGCTTTCTTCCATTGTAATCTTATTGATGGGTCGGTAGTCCACACACATACGCCATGTTCCATCTTTCTTAGGCACTAGTAATACCGAAACCGCACATGGACTCATGCTCTCTTTGATATACCCTTTGTTGAGGAATTTCTCAACTTGACTTTGCAATTCTTTGGTGTCCGTAGGGTTTTTTTCTGTAAGCTATCTTGTTTGGCAATTGTGAGCCCAGCATAAAGTCAATTTGATGCTCAATTCACCAAAGCGGGGGCAATCCTTGCAGATGTTCGTTGGGAAATACATCTTTATAATCCTGCAACACACAAGAAATCAAAGAAGAAATGGAAGAATTAGTGGGGTTAGTGTTAAAACAATGAGCCAAAAGGAGCATAGGTGTGTCCATATCACAATCCAAGAAGAGTTCCTTCTTTCTAGCCAACATCACCATGTTTTCTTGCCCATTTGACGTTGAGGCAGTCCCAGAAAACCCTATTGATCCACTCATGGTTTTCCCCTCCATTTTACCATTTTTGGGTTTCTTTCCCTTCTCCTTTAACTCCCTCATCTTTTGATGTAATTTATTCACTTGTGACGGCAAAAAAGGATAAAGAGTAACCTTTCGACCATCCTTCTCAAGTGAGTATCGGTTAGACCTCCCATCATGTTTGGTAGACCTATCATATTGCCAAGTTCTACCTAACAACAAATTACATGCTTGCATTGGTTTCACATCACAAATTACTTCGTTTTGGTAGTTTCCTACCTTAAACCGTATCACACATTGCCTTATGACCTTCAATTACATTGCATTCGTTCAACCATTGCAAATTGTAAGGGCTAGTATGAAGTGTAGTTGGTAATTTCAGAAAGTTTACCATAGAAACACTAATGACATTCGCACAACTACCACTATCAATCACCAAAGTGCACACATTCCCCTTTACAAGGCATTTAGTATGAAGTAGATTTTCCCTTTGTCTAGGGTCGTCAATTGCGTTACTAATCATAACGCGTCTAACTACAAAGTTTGGAACCTCACACTCCCCTTCTTGTGGGTAAATAACTTCACCATCATCATCATCATCATCAAGTGGCCTATTTTTAATTTCCTCTCCATCTTGAGGCTCGTCCACATCCTTCTCTTTTTTAAGACCCACCTCCTCACCAAGGTAATACAATGTCCCTTCCCATAGGATCACGTTGCATCAATTTGGATATTTATTGGATTTATGTGCCAAACCTTGGCACTTGAAACATTAGAATGCTTTTGGGTTAGGATACTTGTGAACTTCTTGTTCTGGAGGAATTTTGTGGACTATTTTGGGCTCGGGAAACCTTGTAGTGGTGGGTTAGTCCTTGTTTTTGGGCCAACCCAAAGAGGATTGAACCATATACTTGCTTCTAGTCTAAACCGAGGTAGATTGTCCCCTGGCCTTGAACGACGACCTCTCTTTAAGTTCCTTTCCAATATCAAGAGCCGCTTGGAAAATACCTTCAACGGTATCAAACTTGTGAAGTGTTAAATAAGTTGAGATCTCTTTGTTCAACCCACACTTGAATAAGATAATGTCATGACTTATTAGTTCCCCATGATGATCAAGTTTCAACATGAGTTGTTGAAAATCATCATAATATGCCATCACACTTTTATTTCCTTGACGCAAGTTGTACAATCTAGCAAACAATTCATGGAGATAGCTCTCAGGAAGGTAGCATTACCTCATCAAGTACCTTAACTGAAACCAAGGTGGTGAATTCCCATCAACTAATTCATCACTGAAATGCTTGACGTACTCCCACCAAGTGTTGGGATAACCCTCAAAATGAGCTATGGCATAACACGTTTTCTTTTCTTCCGAGATATCATTAACTTGGAAAACTTTGTCACAAGCTGATTCCCATGCTAAGTAGGCCTCGGGGTCACTTTTACCCTTAAATATAGGTAAGCTTAATTTGATGGTATTGAGGCCTACATCTCTTTCTTGGTGTCGGTTTCTCCTTTTCCCATATCTTCGGTACCTTCTTGGATCAATACGGCCCCTTCTCAGCTCCCCCTCCCTTATGTAAGCATCATCAAAGGGTCCATATCCATCATACTTCTCTCTACCATGTTCCTCAAAGTGAGTTGGTCAATTTTGGTGATTTGGAATCTGATTTGGAGGAATTGGGATTTGTAGAGGAGGTGGTCTTTGATTTGGTGGAGTTTGGTAAGGTAGGTTCAGATTTTGTGGGGGTAATGGATGACCAAATCCTGCTTGTGGGAATGGAGAGGCCTATTCGCTTCTTGGTTTAGAGGGAAAGTAATGGTATGATTTGTGGCATTTAGTGGGGCTAGAGGCGGATTCATTATTTGGTGCAATGTTTCGAGTGAGACAGTGGTTGATGAAATTCTTTCATGCCCACTTGAAGGAATATGATGAGAAGTAGATGGACGAGAGTTTCTTTGACTCTCCACTTGCTCTAATCTCCCACTTATCATAGTCAAATCTCCCCTCATCGCCCCAACTTCCGTGTTCAACCTATCTAAACTTCTGGTAATGGCCTCAAATATGGCCTTCATAGTTTCTTGTTCAGTAGTACCACCACTTTGGGATGTGCTTCCTTCATTGTTAAGGTGTCACCTACACAATCAGAAAACAAGTTAGCATTAACCTCTCCTCACTCACACTCTCTCGGTTCACTCACACTTGAGCTCCACACGTATTGTAGATTGGCTAGTAACCGTGAATCCTTAAGATATGAATAAATCTTTTGTTCGGAGTAGATTCTTGTTTGAAACTCAAAGAATTCTCGACGGACTGGAGTTAAGAAGTTACAACGTATTTAAATGAATAAAAGAACCCAAGTAAATGTGGACACGAACAAAGGAACTCAAAAGGACTAATTGACAACCTAGTAGGAGTGTACTAGCTTGTTAATTAGTTCTGGAACCAAGTAATAAAACTAAGAATCAACAATTAAAAACTAGAAAACTCTAAATTTGAGCTTATTAATGACGTGAACAGTAGAAAATGGGTGACGTGAATAGTACAAATGGGTGATGTGGCAAAATACAAGTGGTCTTGGTACCACACAATTTAAGCACCATTTCTGAAATTTAATTCTTTACACAATTTGGAAAGGATAACAATTGGTTTTGGAGGGAAAACATGTCTTGAAATAACAAAAGTATCTTGTCCCACAACACAAGGTTCTTGAAATCAGAAAAAATATCTTGTCCAACAACACAAGGTTCTTGAAATAAGAAAAAGTTGCTGAAAAGTAGAAGTTTAGTCTAGGAAGTGATGGGTTCAAGGCTCCTCACAACAATCTTTACAACTTTCAGCTTCACCTCTTGAATTTATATTGCACTTTTTGATTGTGTTAAGTTGTAAGAAAAGATAAAGAACTAGATGAACACCACAACAATCTTCAAGATCATAACAAAAACTTCTTCAAAAACATGACACAACATCACCAGTTGTCGACAACAAGTCACAACATATGGTCAATATTTTAAGCTCAACTTTAGATTTAGACACCTTTAGTGTTGGTGAGAAATAAACCCACACTAGGAACATTATACACAAGAAAAATACTACAAGGTCTAGTAACAAAAGAAAAATCTCAACCCATACATCAGCGCAACACAATTTTTGGCCAAGAACACAAAGGTGGCAGATTTGACTATTTCTGGAATTTTCAGATTTCAGTTTTTTTTTGTTTTCTTTTGTAGTTTTCAAGGTCTCAAGCCCAAGATTGATCTTGTTAGAACAATATCAAATATGGATTTGATACTAAATGATGCACTATCAAGTCCACAATAGAAGAATCTAGCAACAATAACAAGATGAACAAGCTAACACAACAACTACAAGATAAGCAACAAGGTGCTAGTGAATCAAAATAGGCCACACCCGGCCTCACCAGACTTCAAAATTACAATGACAACAAGATAAAAGATTACAAAGAGTACAATTTTAACAACAAGAACAACAAATAGTAGGAACTATAGTGAATCAAAATCAGCCCCACACGACTTTACTAAGTTACTGCAATAGTTTCAAGAGTACAAAAATGAAAGATAGTAACTTGACACAAAGATATCCTAGAATCTATGAACCCTAACTTGAAGAAAGGATCCTAAGACCCAAAGATTTCAGCACCAAGTTTTTACTTAGACCAAGAGGAACTCATGAACCTCAAGATCTCAAGTTTCTAGCCAAGAAACAACATAAGTGTAACTGCACTTTGTTGGACAGATTTCAGGTTCTACTCTCAAGAACAAGAGAGAGAGAAATGTTCAATGTTAAAAGACTTGTTGTTGTGAAATATGAAGTATCAACTAAGTGCTGAAAATAACTCTACTAGCATCTATTTATATTACACACAAAATGAAGGACAAATGACCCTCCTATCCTTCAGTTATGCGGCGCCCTTGGAGTCTAATTTATTACACTTCAAGGCTCCTCTTCACACTTAAAAACATTTAAGCTCTTTGGCGGATCAAGTACCAATTAACACACGGTCATTTACATGAACATGGATTATAGTTTTTGCAGCTCCCGAGCTTCGCTTCGTGTGAATGGTCGAGAACGTATTGGACAGCTTTGTACACCCGTATCACAAAATAAGAGCACTTGCGCTTAATATGAGATGCTTTCGGCATTTGACTTGAATTATCTTTTGGATGAGGATCTGGTGATAATTCCTAACATATTTCATAGCGCTTATAATCTCCCCCTTATGTTAGGAAAACTAACATACATCCTCTACTTCTTTGAGGAATCCATCATTGTGCATTATGGTATATTCATTAATCGTATACCGTACATCAAAATTATTAGATGGAATATTGGTTCCCGACCTTGAACCAATTGATAAGGAAGAAATAATCATAATTTATTGGTCTAATGCATACAAATGCTATTGCAATATATCATATTTCAGACCAATACATTAAGTTTTGTTCT
This sequence comes from Capsicum baccatum var. pendulum, assembly GCA_030864225.1. Taxonomy (NCBI): domain Eukaryota; kingdom Viridiplantae; phylum Streptophyta; class Magnoliopsida; order Solanales; family Solanaceae; genus Capsicum; species Capsicum baccatum. The sequence goes on from CM061560.1 coordinate 170,783,398, forward strand.
CATTAACAATGGTTTAGATATTTATCGAAGACATTCAATGTTAAACCATCACCATCAAGATGAATTATCTTGATTACATAATCTGAAAATTATGCTCAATTTATATTGAACAAGTAACTTTATGAATGTCAAACGTAGGTTGACCATGAATGTACATGTGATCATCTTATTGATGCATCTTTTCAATATATCACATGATAGGTGAACGGGCCCTTATTCATCTTTTATTCTTTTTAGATTTTGAGAGATTCAATCCCAAAATTAGTTGGTCCTACCAGCTTATCATGATAACAAGCAACATTAAAGTTCATGAAGAATTTTCTAATTCTTTAAGATATGTTCAATACTCAGTATGCATATATTCGGGATATCACAATCGTTTATATCAACTTATTAACTTTTAATCTAGTAAACTCCAAGTTTACCATGATATGTGTTTTTGCTTTAGTAAATTTCATATTTACTATTATATAAATAAACTTCAGATTTACTACTTCAGAAGTAGATTTTAAAATTATTCAACCTCTTTCAGAGGTGAGTTGTGATACAGTCACAATCAAGTGCACGTTTGCATTAATAAGTTTCTCATTCCCCAAGAATTGAATATAATCATGTCTTAAGCCTATCAAATTATGGTAGCTTATAACCTCTTTCAAGATTTTTGCTACTTTAGAAGCAAATCGACGCATACATATGATGTATAGAATTCTTCTCTAGTATATCTTATAATCATATAAACGTGTGAAAATATCGTCACTTTTGATGATCATTATCATATTGTCCCTCCACGCGTATATTTATGTATTTAATCACTTGTCTTCTTTCAGACATATTATGCACTACTACCAAATACACCTCAAGAATAAAGTAAGTTGTCATATTTCAGACTTATCATATATTGTTACCACATTCACTTCATGGAATAGAGAATATTTAATGGGTCAAATTTTATGACTTTTCATTAAACACCCATTATTTTGCCTTAGCCATCATAATATCATCAATATGGTGTATTGATATTCAAACTCAACATCTTATCTATATAAAGGCATCTTAGGCATGAATTGATGAGACTTGAACCCAACATATTATCATCCTTTTTGATTATATTAATTTTGAGGAATAAATTTAAAATATAAATGGTTCCAAAACAATTATTTTTCCTCAAATACAATAATAATTATATTAATAGTAGCAAAAAAACAAGATAACATAAAGAATTACTAACCTTGAAATCCTTCAGATTTATAATCTCACCTTGTTTGACAGTGTCGTTCTGATAACGTGCTATAAAATGAGAAACAATAAAGAAGAAGAATAGAGAGAATAGAGAGAGTGGTTATTATTTCTTCTCTTAAGGGATAAGATATCATCAAATTGTAAATACAATGAACAAAACCCCTCTATTTATAGGGGAAATTTACTTCTAGTCTGAGTAAAAGATGGATGCTTCAAATCCTAGTAGATATCAAAGTAGATATTGATAGATCTTGATAGACATTCACTATAATGTAAATATATTTATAATACTCCTCCTTGAAGTGATCAACTAGAGCAAAACAACTGAGTCTAACAATAAGACATGGTTTTACTGAATTATTACTTGAAAATCTAAAATCATCTAAAACACGTAGCTATCGGGTATTCATAACCTACCAGCACTGAATGATCATTAAAATTTCACATTTAAACTTAAACTATAGTATTGAATTATGGTTCAACTCAAGACAAAGGCCTTTCATCAAACATGGGGAAAACATGAATTTAAAACATGAGAATGTTGCTAAAAATCATGAGTTTATGATCTATCATGGAATTCACTGGAATAAGGCATAGGAAACTTAAATTCATAGCATGAGGAATTCAAAATATTTCATGGGTTCATACATGAGTTGAGTTGAATTAAAATCACCATGACAACCTGAAATTCAATCTTTCTTGAGCATATAGAATATCATAATGATAGAAAATTCACCCTTTAATTGAAAGTAAAGGTTTTTGGGCTCCATGGGTGAAAGGGCCCCATAAATGAATACCCCACATACCTTAAACCTTAAAATTGATAGGGAAACATAATTCTTGATGCTTTCTTGAAGGTTCTTGAATTTGGAAAACTTGGATTCTTGATTTCTTGAAGAAAAAAGAATTGGATTTGTGTTCTTTGGGGAAGGAGATGGTTTTCTTGAGAAGAATTGGAGAAGAAGGGTATAATTATACCCTAACTGAGGCCCAAATTGTGTTATGACCGATTGGGTTGGGGGAGAAAAAACTCAATTTCCCCTCTGCCATTTAAATTAAAAAATTGGATGCAACTACGCCACTGCAACGCGGTCTAATAGCGGTAGCTTTTTGGTTTTGATGAAAATGATCATAACTTTTCGCTCAGGTATTCGATTAAGGAGAAAATGATAAAAATTTATGCATATTCAAAGTTGACCCTTGAAGAATCAAATATCAAAATATGGCCGAGTCAAAAGTTGTTAACTCAACTTTATTCTAAGTAATTCCGATGAATATTTTTCACCTTATAAGCACTTCACACACTAGGATAAAGATCATAACACATGAACCTTGACCAAAAAATCCAAAACTCCCCCGACACATACTTCTTACATTCCTAAACAAGAATTAACTCAAAAACTAATGTCTCAGGGTTGGAAAGGTCAAAATAAAAATTCTCTAAGTTTAGGGGTCTTGAAGATGACTAAGTCCCCAATACTTAGTGAAAATTTCAAGCCTTAAGCCTCTTAATCATGTAACTAAAAGCTGAATCGAGCTAAGAATAGTATGAGGTATTACACATTCATGGATTAGCTAACTTTGGAGTTAGTCGCTTGGAATTTGAGTATGGAGGAGTTATTATTTAGGAAGTGGTAAAATCATCTCTTAGTGCTGAGGTAAAGAAGAAATAGTCTTTGGATCTCATACTTATGCAGATTAAGGATGATGTAAGTCAGCAAAAAGGTTATTGGATTAAAGATTGTGGAGATGACATCTTAAGGTAGCAAGGTAGGTTGTGTGTTCCTGATGTTGATGGGCTATGAAAAAGAATTTAACTAAGGCTCACGAGTCTAGATATACAATTCATCCAAGTTATACTAAGATGTACCATGACTTGAAGGAAATCTTTTGGTGAAATAATACAAAGATAGATGTGGCAAATTTTGTGGCTAAGTGTATGGTTTATCAGCAAGTCAAGGTTAAATATTTGAGGCCAAGTGGCATCTATCAAGAGATAGATTTGCTTATGTGGAAGTGGGAGATGATTATTATGTATTTAATTATGAGTATTCCATACTCTCAGAATCAGTACGATTATATTTGGGTCACTGTGGATAGGATGACTAAGTCTGTTCACTTTTTGACTGTGAGGACTAATTACTCAAGAGAGGATTATGCTAAGCTATTCATTTAGGAGATTTTGAATTTGTAGGGTTCACCTGTGTCCATCACTTCAGATCGATGTATGCAATTTTCTTCTCACTTTTGGAATTCATTTTAGAAAGGCTTGGGTGCTCAACTGAACCTTAGCACCACTTTTTACCCTCAAATAGATGGAAAAATAAAACAAACTATTTAGACATTGGAGGATATGCTAAAGGCCTATGTGACTAATTTTAAAGGTAGTTGGGTTGATCATTTACCTCGTATTAAGTTTGCTTAAAACAATAGTTATTATTCTAGCATTTAGAAAGTCCCTTTTGAGGTTCTCTATTGTAGAAGGTGTAGGTTTCTTATTGGATGGTTCGAGTTTGGTGAGACTAGGTTGTTTAGTCCTGACTTGGTTCACCAATCCATGGCGAAGGTAAATGTGATTAGAGAAAGACTTATGACTGCTCAGAGTCGCCAAAAGTCTTATGTGGATATGAGGTGGAGGGAGTTGGAATTTGAGGTTACTGATTATGTGTTCTTGAAATTTTCTCCTACAAAAGGAGTAATAAGATTTAGGAAGAAGGGGAAAGACAATCTTCGTTATGTTGGTCCATACCAAATTGTAAGAAGAATTAGGAATGTTGCATATGAGTTAGACTTACCAACAAGTTTGTATTCTATTAATTCTATTTTCTAGGTGTCTATATTGAAAAAATATGTGGGATATCCTTCTTTAATAGTGTCAGTTAAAGTTATTGGTATTGCACATTCCTTGTATTATGAGAAAGTCCCAGTTGAGATATTGTTTTGGCATATTAGTAGATTGAGGACTAAGAATATAGCTTTAGTAAAGGTTATTTGGAGGAATCAAAAGGTAGAAGAAGCTACATGGGAAGCTGAGGAAAATATGAAGGCCAAGTATCCTTTCTTGTTTCCAACCTTGTATAAAAATGCTGGAGATGAGTTTTTTCTTTCCTCTTATCGTATTCTTGATTTTTTCCTGGAAATCTAGTTGTGCTCTCTTTATTATCATATTAAGGGTTCCCCAATTCCTTATTTGGGGATGAATGATCCTCAAGGGAGGGGGTAATGGCATACCCTTTGGTTCTTGACTTTGAAATTTCTAGAGTATTGACAGCACTACCATGGCTACGACTCAGGTAGCGAGTCGTTATCACTCATCATGAGTCATGAGGTAAAACTCATTACCTTAATAGTGAGGTTGCCCAGGTGTACTACCCTGGTCACAAGTCGATACCACGAGTTGTGATGAAGGACAATGAGTCTTATAAGCGATTCTCTGGTGAGCAACTCATTGTCATAATAATGGAGGGCCAGGATTTGACCCTCAGGTGATGAGTCTATGTAACGACTCATAGTCAGGCCTCTTGAGTCATTAATTGAGTCGTGATGACTGGGTCCAAAATTTCCTGCATATTTTAATTAAGGTTATTTTGGTGTTTCTCCTCCCTTTACACCTTACCTACGGCTTAAAAACATTCCAAGGACCCCTTTTACATGAATTGCTCAAATCAATCTTTATCTTAAACTCCCTAAAGCAAAAGAATCTAGAATTTATAAGGAATTCATCCTTCTATTTCCAAACTTTGGATTTTCTTCCAAATTCCTTGGTGTTTCAGGCATGTCTCTTACCCCTAACTTGAATTTTATACTATGACATATGTTTTAATCATGATTCATGTGATTTAATTGTTGGGTTTAAAATTGGTTTGAGGACTTTTGATGATTATCACTTGAATTATATTTCCCATGGTTTAAATATCTTGTGTATACATAAATTGATGATTTTTGGGACTTAATAGGTGCATTATTATGGAATTTAGAAGGGGGGCATGGGTTTCCATAAAGTGATGGATTTTGGCCCAATAATGACATTAACCTCAACCCACCTATATGATTTTGGTTTTAAATATGGAATTTTCATGATTTAACTCACCTTTGAAACTATACATTACACTAATGAACAAATGGATAAAAGCAAATTTAAAAGGCCTTGGTGGTCATGGTTTTGAATTTTTTAAGGATCTTGGGAGTCAATTGATTAATTGGAATTGATTTACATGATTATATAAGCTTGTAAGAATAATTGGCATGACGATACAAAGTGGTATATGCCTTAAAAATAACACTCCTTGGTTTATAGTTGGAATTATGTGCAAAGCGGTTTTAATTTGGTCTTAAAGGGGGTTGTGTATCTCTCTATGAAGGCGGACTTCCCCAGGGAGACCAATACTGGAAACCATGTTTGCCAGTGTAGGGTTCTATATGACCGCGTACTTGGTTCAAACATTATATTTTTTAGGGATGGGTAGAGCCTTGGTGGCGAGAGCTAGAGCCTTGGTGTCTCTCGCCATCCTTCAAATTTCCTTGATTCATGCAACTAACACATGTTTGGGCCCTTTCAGCAGAAAGATGAACCCATATAGCCTGTGAGTGCCCTTAGAATGGATAGAGCTACACTGTCCTATTTAATGGTTTTAAACTCTCATATTCATGACCCTTTACCCTACCTCGGTATCCTATATATGTATATATGAATGTGTGTATAGGGCTTGACTGATTCTGGACATGACATTATTTTATCACGTTTTTTGAGTTACATGCTATTGCTTACCCCACTGACCATCCCTGGACATTACATCATTTCATGATGTAGGGTCCGAAGATTTTTCTATTACCCCTGTGCAGCATAGGTGGTGCGTTGTCTTTTAGTTTCTATGAAGTGGTGATCTTCCATCTTTCAGAAATCCTTGTAATTTCATTAGGTTTCTTTTCATATTTTAGGAATTGAGGATTTCCATTGGCTATAGTTGGTGGCATGTCCTGAATTCATTAGGTATTCTGGTTTTAGAGGCTTTTGTGGACAAATGTGGGTTACTTGTTTGTTTTGGATTCTTAGATCTTACGTACATTTGGTTTATCTATCGTTTGTATTATTATTATAGGTTGGTTTTTTTCTATTTATATTTATGTGCTCTAAAGGTAAGGCTAAAGGGGTGTCTCCAGTCCATGATGGGCTTGAGATACCCGTCACGACTAGGCCCCTGTTTGTATCGTGACAAAAACCCATACTTGATCTTGTTGAACTTGTAGTGTAATGAACCTTCAGGTTATTTTTCATATTTACATTTTCACTGTTTGAGCTTCTCTGTAGCTTCCCCAAGTCATTTATGACTTGCCGATACTAACAACACGATTATCAGGCAGTTCATTTATTTTTTAGAGCCAATTCCCTATTCTGAAGTCTTTATTTGTTTCAAATAGCCACCAAGTGAAACTTTAGTCAAACTACCTCGAATGAAGATTTGACTATTCCAGCATCTCCAGAATATTATTTTAGGCTAGGTGGACCTTTGGTTTAGCTCCTAAGGCATCCAGGTTCATTTTGATCTATTGGTCAAAAAGTTAAGAAATTGAGAATTGGGCGTTGGACCCACCTTTTATTGAAACAATCTCAAATGCAAATTTCAACTGGGCTATTGATTTTGAAGCATCAAATTTGGTATGGTAGAACAGTTTATTTGCGCATATGGGGTTCCGAATGAATCTCGAGCACCCGATCAAAGTCCATTCTGAACTTAGAAAATTTGGTGCACTCGGTCACTGTGCAACCACAATCGTGAAGGGTAAATAGTGATTTTCACATGTGTTTTAACATTTATACTAAATTACGATCACAAAGAGTAAAACGTAATTACGACATCCGATTTATGCTTGCCAGATTATAATTGCGATACCTAATTGCGGTAGCCATACCCGAGAACCTGGTATGGGTATAAGTAGTCCTTTTTTGGCCTATTTTTTTCATTCTTTATCCATTTATAAGAGAGTTAAAATACTAAATAGTGAGATATTTTGAAATTGAAGCTTGAGGGTGATTTGGGAGCTTTGCTAACACTTGTTTATGCAGTTATCTTTTAATTTGTGGGAAGATTTCATCCTTCCCATTTCGTGTTCAAAAATCCCTAAACCTTGGAGGCTTGATTTTAGCCCCAAATTAGCTCAGAATTCACCCATTTTTTAGGGTAATGACTCCTTGAGCATGTAGAAATATTGGGTAGGCTTTGAAAACATGATTTTTCCTTAAAGCAATGACCTTTTGAGCTTTCTTCAATGTCCAGGTAAGTTCGGTTTTTCCCTAAGAGCTTGAAATTAGAGTTTGTCTGTTTCAAAAATTAGTGAAAAAAGAGTAAAAGGTGTATATAGGGAGGACTGTGGTAAAAAAATCTAGAAACATTGTGTTGCAACAAATTATAGGTGATCTACAGTTCAAATTAATTTTAAATTATATGGATGAGCTTTGAAGACTAATCCAAGTAGCATATGTGTGATAAGGCTTAGTGAAGAAATTTTTGAAGATAGAAGAAAACAGTTCCAATCATTTCAAATATTAATTGATGCTTTGAAGAAAGCATTCAAAGATGGTGCCAGGAGATGTATTGGGTTTGATGGTTGTTTTTTGAAAGGTGTCTGTAAAGGTCAATTACTTATGATTGTTTATAAGGAAGGGAATAATCATATGGTACCACTAACCTGGGCCTTGGGCAGTGGTTAAAGTTGAAAAGAAATTCACTTGAAAATGGTTTGTTAGACTAGTGAAGAATGATCTTAAGCTTAGAGATGGGTCTGAAGTAACTACTATTACTGATATACAAAAGGTAACCTTATCTATTTTCTCTTACTAATTTTCTATATTTTTTGTTTTCTTAACTGTTTTAGACTTATGTCACCTAAGATATTTTTTTGTTCAAGGATCTTGACAATGAAATTTAAGAGTTACTTTCAAATGCAAAACAAAAAATATGTTCTAGACATGTTCTAGCCAATTGGTCCAAAGATTGGAGAGGTACTAAAATAAGAAACTATTTTTGAAAGTGTGACAAGTCTACATATGAGCGAAAATTGTCTGACTCATATGGAGATATTAAGCGATAAGATGTGTGAAGACTTATTGTAAACAATATAGAAAGGTGGTCCAAGGTATGCTTCAAATATCACGTTGTTGTGATAGTGTTGACAACAACGTGGAAGAAAGCTTTAATTCATGAATATTAGGGGAAAGATATAAGACTATCATAATAATGCTTGAGGAAATAAGGGTTAATGTGATGAGAAGAGTAGGAAAATTGAGAGAGTTTTTTGATAAATGGATAAATGATATTTCTCTCATGACACTAAAAGTGTTGCAAGTAACACATCAAAATCAATAAAGTGTAACCCTGAGTGGAATGGTGAATATGATTTTGAGGTTAGTTATAGATAGAGAAATATTTTTACAGTGAATTTGACAGATAATACTTGTACTTATAGGTTTTGAATATTAAAATATATACCCTGTTGTCATACTATAGCTGCACTATACTTTAGAAGACTAGAACCCATTAACTATCTTGCATATTGGTATATCAAGGAGACTTACCTCAAGACCTGTAGTTACTTCATTCAGCCTGTTATTGGTATGCCAATGTATCTCACGTCAAACATCCATTCTATTATACCACCTAAAATAAGAAAGCTTTCAAGTAGACCCAGTAAATATAGAAGAAAAGAGCAAATTGGAAACATAACTAAATATTTGTCAAAGAGAGGTGTTAAGATGACCTGTGCAACACATGTCATAACAAGGGTCATAATAAAAGGTGTTGTCCATTGGCTACACATCACAACCCAATTTATGAGTCATGATGTCACCTACTATATCCTGCCAGTAGGTAAGCCAAATCATAACCCAGAGCTGAACACAATAGGTTACTTAGAAAAAAGCCCACATGGGAGAAAATCAACAACACAACTTCAAAATAAAAAAAGTATTCGAAATAGATAAAACATAGTCAATACATAGAAAACCATACCATGACCTGGTAGAGCCAGTACAAGAGCATCTAGTAATAATACAACTTAAGTTCTAAAGTAGTCAATAATATTTGTCTCAAAACAAAAGACTAAACATGAAAGATAGATAGAAATATGTAATTCCGACTACAAGAGATCACCCTATCTCTAAAATTCAATACAATACGAACATCGATCAACGGTGGAAACTATTACTTGGATCTACACTAAGAAGGTATAAAAGTATAGTATGAGTACCAAAATCATGGATACTCAGTAGGAATCGTTGACCGACTGAGCTAAATCATGATATAAGTATGATAAAATATGATATAACATAATTAAGTTAAGGTAAAGAGGAACCTGAATGAACTCCAACACTATTGTGCGTAAATAAATAAATACATCAAAATAACAACATAACATAAGGCAACATCAAAACATGCAATCTTCACTACAAAATTAGACTTCATATGTCAATTAGTGCAGAAATTAAATAACTCATTGCAAGCCCCCAGAATCTTGGAACATACAAATAAGATAGAGTAACCCACCACCGTCATTATCAACTCTCATGATACAAATAACATTCATCCATGCCACACTAGCCGTTGATTGTCCATGGTTATTATTTATCAATATATCAACACTTATCAACTAACCATCATGTAACAACTAGTCCTCATTTATCAACTAATTTTTCTTTATCAACCAATCATCATTTATAACCTAATTATTAGTTATCATCTAATCCTCATATATCAGCTAATCATTATTTATCAGCTAACTGCTAATTATCAACTAAACATGTTACCACTATAATTCATTTATATCATGATATATTATAACTGTTTTCTCATTTTCATACTTTGCTAGAATCATTATTATCACTCTCATACCTCGATACCCTCGTACTAAAATAAATATTCCATCATAGTATAATGTGTATATCCAGACTCGAATCGATAAGTATAATTAATGATATCATCATTAATATTATCCTCAATATCATCATCAATATCATTAATATCATCATTAATGCCATCAATATCATCAATATCATAGACATCCTCTGAACTTATGCCGGGTACCAATAATCGATGGCATTATCATTATCCAGACTTGAATCAAAAAGCATATCATTATTACCATGGTCAGAAGCATAATCAACAACATGGTCATCAATATAGTAAATAAACATAATTATAGCATAATCGATAGCATAGTTGCTAAGATAATCAATAAGTATGGTCTTTAACATAATCAATAGCACAATTGACAATATAAGTCAATAATCATGCTCTTTAGTAACATCAATAGAATAATCGTTAATATAACCCGTAAGCATTGTAATCGCTAATATAGTTAATAGGTATAATTGCTAACATAATCCATAATTATTATCAATGGCATAGGCAATAACTTTGCAATAGCATAATCAATGGCTTATAATTATCATAATAGATAACTTATCATTAGTTTAGTCAATAGCATATCTATAGCTTATTCATAGCATAATTGCTAAAGTAGTTAATAATCATGATCTCTAGCATAATCAACAGAACAATCACGAATGTAACCAACGAGCATGGTAGGTACCATAACCAATAGTAAAATCACTAGTAGTCATTAGACATAGTCATTAGCATCGTAAATAGCATAATCACTTATATAGTCATTAGCATAACCGGTTACATAGCTGATAGACATAATCGCTAGCTTAGTCAATAACATACCCAATGGCCCAATCAATAGCCTAATCAGTGGCTTAATTAATTTTGTAATCAAGGTCTTATTCAATAGCCTAATCAGTGGCTTAATCAATTTCACAATCAAGGTCTTATTCAATAGCATATTCATTTGCTCATCATAAGTTTAATCAATAATTAATTCATATCATAGTCATTAAGTATTACTCCCAACTTCACCCATAATAACCTTAATTACTAAGCATCTCAATATCATCGTAATAAAAATTTCTTACATATTCACAAGTAAATAAAAGGTCTTCAATAAATATTACTAATCTTGGCCTAAGGTGGGTCGAAGAGCCCACTTCTAAATCCCCAAAATCCTTTACCAAGCAATGTCTACCCAGGACTAGGCTAAGGTATCTAAATCTACCATTAGATGTTAAACAAGCCATAACTATCCCTAGGATAGCAATTTCTCCCAATATGGAACAACTAAGTCAATTCCACCTAAGAAAATAGCAATTTAGGTAGGTTTCATTCTAAACTCAAGTGAATAATATAAATCTCTTTATTTAGTGAGAAGCTAAGGTGTTTCCATCCTAAACAAGAGCCTACAAGGTCAACTTCACTTAAGATATGACTAATTAGGTTAATTATGCCCAAAATGGTATCCAAAATAGCCTAAATGGTTCAACTAATCAATGTATTGCAATTTATCATACCAACACCTAAAACCTATATTACATTTAACACAATATTATAAACATACTACCAATTACCTGCCAAGTACTTAGAATTCACTAATTTTTCCTTAGTTGTGACATTACACTTATGCACTGGAATATACTCTTAACTTGAAAATCTCCAGTCCTAGAATCATGGCTTGCAAACTACAATCATGGACAACCATTTACACATTTTACCCCCACCCTTTTTAGTTCATTCACAAACTTATTTAGCTCTACATGTTCTTGAACCTCATACCTAGTAAGAGCTTTTCTAAACTTTTTAACATTTGCAAAATAAATCCCCAACTCCTAAACTATTAATTTACAAGTAGGATCAAATAAAATCCTCTTATAATATTTTTTTACTATTCATATTTTTCTTTCTTTTCGAGTAGGTTGTTCAACCTCATCATCCCATAATTATCCTTATTAGAACCTCCTATTTCAAAGCTTACCTCTTTATTTGAATCAATGTTTGGCTCATCTCCATCTATTATGCCATCTAGATTTTTTTTTTGGATAAAACCTCATTATATCCCAAATCAACTTTTTTTCTACCTAAACTAACACTTTCTGTTCTAGGCTCCTTTTTTTCCTTTTTTTGGTTTCTTTAAACCTCTTCTTCTTGGCAGCCCTTTTTGTTTCCTCAAAATTCTTACCTCCTTATAAACATCACTATCATACTCATCAACTTTACCTTCATAAAACAAGTCATAGTAATTTGAATTTTTATGAACTTCACTTTCACTTTCCCAATCTGATGGAATGATTGGGACATCTGTTGCAGTAACAAAAGCTATCTCACTTTAATTTTGATCAACACCAGCAGAAATACCATCTAAATCCTCACCCCTATCTCCACCACCACTACCTAATTCCTCACTTCTACTAGCAGCACCACCATCACCTAAGTCCTCATTGGTAATAGAAACACCACCATCACCACCTAAGTCCTCACCCCTAGCAATACTACTATTACCCAAGTTTTCATAAATAGTTGGTTATTGAGGTGTTATAGGTTCTATAGAGCCCTCTTTAAGTCCTAAATTCTCACCACCCCCAAAGTCTTGATTGGACTTTTTATCAAGAGTAACACAAGATTTTTCTCCCACATGGGGATTATATACAATGGATGGTGGGACCTTACTAAATGTTTCACATATTAAAACACCCATAATCTTGTCCTTATAAAAAAAATTGTTTTAAGCAAGATGACCAAGATACAATTGGACAAGCCAATCGTACCCTTTGGATACCGGTAGTATCCAACCTCCCCTTCCTCTCTCGTACCCAAAATAGCCTATGAGGATAGCATTCTGTCCTCTATACGACTTGGACTTCTCTCACTCATACACAAGGGTTTGAGTCGTACCTAGGTAAGTCGTATAGTGCATGGTCCTTGATGAAGAGTGGGTTATTTTTGATATGGGTCGTAGATACGATTGGGGTGTGAGTCGTACCCTTTGAATACAACTCAATGGTGGGTAGTCAAACCCTTGATAGTGTATATGACCTAGGTAGAGCCTACGATATGAGTCAGGGTATACTCATACCCTAGGGTACAATTTCTTAATGAGTCATATGCTGAGTCGTACCCCTAGGCAGGTTTATTTTTAGCTTTTAACCAAGGGTCTTTTAGTAATTTCCTACACCCTACACCCTAAGCCCTCTCACTATATAAGTGTATATGGCCCCCTAAATCATATTTTGAGTGGATCTAACATTTTAAACTCTTTCTCAAACACTCTTAAAGTTTCTTGAAGAAAGATTAGAGGCTAGGGTTTGAAGGATGATCACCTAGAAGACAAAGAAGAGTCAAGTTCTTAGTGGATCATCTTGTTTAAGGAATGTAACTCTTTCCCTTGTTAAATAACTCTAAACTCATGTATGTTACACTTGGATTAGTAAGTGTACATGGTGGCTTTGAAATCAAATGATAAGGGATTTTGTTGCCTAATGACGAATAATACTAATTCTTACTTAGACTTATGTTTATACATGGTATTGATAGTAGTTTGCACATATGAATGCTTGTTGTTTGTGGTTTAACATGAGGGTATTGAGTAACCCTAATATTGATAATTTCTACCATAAAAATGGCCTTGCTAAAAGGAATGCGCATAAGTTGTTTATGAAAATGTCTAAGTGAATTATCTAGTCACATATTAGTAATGTTTTGAGTTTAGGCAATGGACCAATCAGCTTGAATGATTGATAAATGATATTGCGAAGGTATTATGATCCATATATTTTATGATTGATGACCTTGTTGATAGATGACTAATAAGGGATTAGAGATCCTAAACACGAAATTGAGTTTGAATAATATGTTGAACTAAAATGTGGTGAGAATATGGTTTAATCTTTCTCATGAAATAGGAATAGTTGTGTAGGTCTTGATGAACGTAAATTGAATGATGAATTGAATCAAAGAATTTAGCCCATTAAAATGATTAGTGTTAAATGGTTGTGTGAAATTCAAATGTGTATCTATGACATTGGTATAGTAAACATGAATGATATATGATAATCACAAAATGGTTGTGAATGATTGTTAAATGGTTCATAAGAACCTTGTTAATGACGTAATGGATTAGTTTATGACTTTAAATAGTGTGATGGCCCTATAAGTATGAATGGTTGATAATTGGTATTGTGATTATGTTGTTAGCCATGTAATTAGTTGAATTGTGACCATGTTGGTTTGGTGGCTAAGAAAGGGGTTCAATTACCTAACTTGAACTTGAAATTGTGAGCAGGACTAAAGTGTGGTATAGCAATATTAATAAATAATGATTTATTTGTAGAGGTCTTGATGACCATAAATGAATTCGCATCGTGTTGTGAACTAAGGTATTGGGCCTATCTATATGATCAATGGTTAATTGGGTTGGCAAAGACCATGTGGTTGTCTTTGGTGTTGATATGTAACCTTGGTGGCTAGAATTACCTAAATGGGTTTAAGACCTTAAATGTCGAAATAAATTACATGGATGTTAATGCATGAACTAATGGGTTAAGATTTCAAATGTCGGCTAATGATGGTAATAAGATAACTTATGGTTAAAGTCCCTCGTTAAATGACTTGCGGTTAAAGTCCCTCATCTAATGACTTGTGCTTAAAGTCCATCCTCTAATGGCTTGCGGTTGGAGTCCCTTGCTTAATGAGATCTCTTGAGGTTAAAATACCTCGCCTTATGAGTTAGCATGTGATTAGAGTTCCATGCCTAATTGACTGTGGGGGCATATGATTACAGTTGCATGCCCGAGTAAAAGTGTGAGCATGTGATTAGAGTTCCACGCCCGATTAAATAGTTTAGCTTGTGGTAGAGTCCCATGTCTAATGAATTGATTAAATTGGTTAAATCGGTTGAGTAAAGTTGAGGTTCGGATTCTCTTGACTAATATAACGAAAAAGTTTAAGGTTATAAAATTGGTAAGGTGAAAGATTGAAAGTTCTTCACTCCATGTCTCATAAATGAATGATTTGAGAATGCATGTTATAGCTCATTTTATGGTTTGGCACATTGTGTAACTATATGTACATGTATCTTCATATATGCTTATACTTGTGTAAATATTATTGCATATGCTCATTTGAATGGATTTAACAAGTGCACTATTTTATCATTATCCTTGAGTAACATGCTACCACTCCAACCGCTAACTGTCTTTGGATGCTATGTCCCTACATGACATAAGGGACAACGTATCTTCTTCTTCTTCTTCTTCTTCTATGCAGTGATCGGGTGTTCGTGCGGTTTAGACATTGACCTTGAAGTGGTGAGCTTTCATACTCCGGAGACCTATCTTTCATAGTCTCTTTATCCTATGTCATAGACTTGTATAAATTTGGTACTTGGCTATTGTCGGGGGCAGGTCCCGACATATTATTGACTAATTTGGTAGAGATTTAGTGGATGACGATGGACTTGGGTATATTGGCTAGATTGTTGACCTTAATGAAATGTTAGATATTGTCTAACTATTGCCTATTAACCTTATATTTCCGCTATCTTATAATATGGTCGGGATTCACCTGACCCTTATGATTGTTGTGATGATGATTAGGTTGGGTTATCGAGGTGAGCTCCGGCTCATATGGGCTTGAGGTGCCCATACGACATGGCCCAATTTTTGGTGCATATCACATATAACTCAACAATATCTCCATTTTTAAGTTGAGGCGCAATACTCAAAATATCCCTATCACATACCACTTTTACTAAATATTTTGTTTTAGGAGGTCTAATATAAATAATATACGAGAAACAGTTACACCCAATTTCCTTCACATAACAAACAAATTCAAAGTAAGAAAATTTATCAATATCAACATTGAAATAGTCATTAACAATATATCCATGATACTTAATACGGGTTTTTTGTTGTAATTTCCTCTATGGTAAACCGTAAAGTAATATGCACAAAATTCATGGTTAATCTTTAAAAAAAAAACTAAAAGGTACGAGCTTTAGATTAATAAATTTGAATTAAGATCTTTTCAAGAAAAAAACCTTAAAACAAAAATAAAATAATTAAAACAACAAATAATGACCTGTGTAGTTAAATTTCGTGTTGGAGCTTGCTAGAAATCATAGACAACCATAAAAATTAATTAATTTGAAGTGAGATCGAGTGAAATTATATTAGAGACATGGTGAGTTTAGGCAAAGTGGAAAGACAAATGACATTACCTTTCAAAATAGGAGGTGTTTGTTAAGTGTGGGTCGGGTTATAATTGGGAATGGGTTGGATTACAACATGAACGAATTAAAAAGGTGTTTGTTTAATAACACTCAGACTTGATTTTGGATGGGCTACAAATGGTGTATTTTAATACAATTTAAAGTTGTTAAGTTGGGTAAATAAATAAAAATTTAGTTTAAGGACTAAAATAAGTTGAAAGGACAAGTTTAAGAATGAAATGATGTCTTTTCCCTGTTTAAAATTTTTAAGCTATACATATGATATTTTTTGTATACTACCAAGTCATTCAAAGCATGTTTATAGGTTATATGCTATAGGTTGTGAAATTTGTAATCTTGAAAGTAAGACATCTTACTTGCTCTAATAGATAAAGACAACTTGATAGTGCTGAAATTTCTTACACTAATGATGTTTGTAGCTTAAATTCATATTTAAATGATATTGTTATGAGTCCATGAAATAAGGTTCCTATTCATGCTCCCTTAAAATAGTGGTATGCACATTCAAGTATTTGATTAAATGACAATTTAAGAACCCACCTTTCAGGACCATACGATTGCGTAATTAAGGGCCAAAAAATAAGATGCTCTTCTTTGAAGTAGTTTCACAAA
This sequence comes from Capsicum baccatum var. pendulum, assembly GCA_030864225.1. NCBI lineage: Eukaryota > Viridiplantae > Streptophyta > Magnoliopsida > Solanales > Solanaceae > Capsicum > Capsicum baccatum. Next base: position 170,800,366 of record CM061560.1, read on the forward strand.
GTTGAATGTAGTTAAAATAGAAAATTTTGCATATAAATAATAAGACTCATTGAGAAAATAATTAAAGAAAAGGTTCCATTTCTAAAGATACATTTGAGTCTAGGAAATAAAAGGTTCGACGCATTATTATGTATCACACGATTAACATATCATTGATTCATAAAAATAAACACCAAGCTAATTAATCAAAGATACCGAGACAAAAATATATCGACAAGCATTGTAAATACTAATTTGATTTCAAAAGAATTAGAGCTACACCAGAAATTAAGTCAACGACGAACTTTACTGTCTTACCATTTTAATAGGGCATTCTGTTCCTTCAAATGTGCATACTTTATTTGTGTGTACGTACTTGTTTGGCACCTTGCTTTAACTTGTGGGACAAGGGTACATGTCAAGAACTGTTTTACGTAATAGCACATATTGAAGTTAAAAAGGACATCATGCAAGCTGTTTCTTTTTTTTTTTTTTTATGAGGAAGAAGTGTTGGGTTCGAATTGAGAGGACGTCGTGCGGAAGTTTAGAGTTTATAAATTAACATGATGATAATTCAGATGACAAATAAAAATATAGTACTTAAAAATATATTATTGATATGGTTCGGTCAAATAACCTACATATGAAAAATAAATATTAGAAAAACATAAAACCTATTGGGAGAAAAATCTTCCCCTAAACAAAACTCTTTAAAGACTAGATTGTGAATACTATTGTGTTATGGTATGAGAAGTGGGTCTTCTATTTATAGATGTTCAAAATTTTTTCTCGAAGAAAGAGGTTAGTCAAATATGAAATTTTTTAATATTTTTCTTTTTAGGAAAAATAAAGTAATTATGATATTATTTTATTTTCCTTTCGAGAAAAGTATAACTTAATTTTGGTAAAAAAAAATCAGGGAAAAAATCCTAACAAATCTCCTCTTTTTTCCTTGATTTTCTTGACTTGATTCGCCTTCTTCATGTCATATGCATAATTTTGGTTCTTCACATAATCTTTATTACTACCGATTGTCATGGATAAAAATAAATTTTAAAATATTATGGGTTAAAAATTAGTTTAAAAAATATCTTATTCTTACTTTTAAAGATACAACAGCAAGAATGTTGAAAATATGCTCTAAACTCCTTCTCCGTAAGTAGCTAGACAAAAAAAATCTTCATTATCATCAAATTGATTGAAAATTTATCAGAACCGCCTTAAACTTGTCTTCAACCTCATTTCACCAAACCACTGGATCTTTAGACCGTAGGCTCTGATACCACTTGTTGGGTTTGAAATCGAGAGGGCGTCATGCGGAAGCTTAGAATTTGGAAACCAAGATGGTGATAATTCAGATGACAAACAAAAACATAATACTAAAAACATATTATTGATATGGTTCACTCAAATGACCTACATATGAAAAACTAATATTAGAAAAATATAGAACTTATTGGGAGAAAATCTCCCCCTAAAGAAAACTGTTTAAAGACTACATTGTGAATACTATTATGTTATGGTATGAGAAGGGGGTCTTCTATTTATAGATGTCTAAAACCTTTTCTCGAAGAAAGAGGTTATCCAAATATAAAAATATTTTATATTTTTCTTTTTAGAAAAATAAAAATAATTATGATATTATTTTTATTTTTTTTCAAGAAAAGTATAACTTAATTTTGCTAAGAAAATTAGGGCTTTAAACCCTAACAAGAAGGGCTTGCTTTGCAACTTGCAAATTGGTTGTAAACATTAGTTAGCCATTACACGTAGAAAATAAAATAATATAAATAATTACATAAGCTAATTTCATGTCTCTACTTATATAATAATATATCCACGTGTTCGTGAGTTTCACAATTTCCAGCATTTCAAATTGATGTTTTCTACATTCTATATTTTTTTTTACTAGTTTAGTATACGTGAGTTGCACGTGTTTATAACATTAATAATAATAAATACATAAAAAATAAATTGATATGTGTTCATTATATTATTAAGTATAACACTTTTAAAAATATAACGCAAAAGATATATGAATAAAAAAAATTATCACCTCTTTGTCAACTAAATATCACAGCTTTTCGAGTACCTTCAATTTGTTGATGACCTTCATGTTATTTAATACTCCTTTCGTTCCTAAATATTATATTTGTTACTAAAATAGATGATTCATAATACATATTTCGTTTCTTTTAGTTATCATGTATATTAAAAATAGTTGTTTTCAAATACTGATCAATTTAAAAAATCAAGAAAGAATTAATTTTTTTACAAGTTTGCCTTTAGCATTAACTATTCTATACTTAATAGACAAATAAATAGGCAAAGATTAATAAGGAGTATATGAGTCAAATTACATTACTAATTAATTTTTTTAATGATTGTGGGAAGTTTTATCATGTCAACTAAAAAAGAACATAGAAGCACTTGTCATTTTAGATAACTAAGATATCATTAGTTTTTTTTATCTTTGCCTTCATTGTAAAATATGAAGGAACATTAATGTGGAGCAAAAGGGATAAGCACTGTATTAAGTTGAAACGAATAATAGATAGGACAATTTAATCAAATTACTCGGTTTCTAGTTAAAGTTTTACTTATAAATACACATAACAAAAATGACAAGTACTTAAAAACGAAAAAAAATATATATGTTGCTTTAAAAGTGTAAATTGCATGTCCTTTATTGCCATATTTAGTGCAATAAAATAAATAAATGTCAAGATAAAAAGACGGAAGTATTAAAAGTAGATAAATAAGGTATTTCATCGGTTTATTTTTACTTGTCTCTTATTTTTAAAATTATTTTTTATTTTTACTCTCTTTATTCAATAATACTTGTCCACTATTCACTTGACACACATGTTAAAAAATAATAAATAACAGAGAAAATTTCATTATATCGCCCTTTGAATATAATAAATTTATTGCGTTGAAAAATGCATTGAGTGATGAATAATATTTAATGGTAAGAAAAAAATGAGTATAAAATGCTAAATTGTCCATTAATTTTTTAAACTTAACAAGTAATATTTGATATCTACTTTTAGTATAGTGAAAAAAATATTATTGGACAAAGGAATACTTGTTATTTTTGACATATGAAGAAAAAATAATTATTTCTTTAATATTTTACCCTCAACTTTAATTAACATTAAAATATTATTTGATAATAGTTATATAACAAACTATAAGGACTCCTAAATCTATTTTGATGCACAAAAAGTTTAAATTTTATTTTGATGCACGAAAAGTTTACATTTTTTTTTTTATGTTACTTATTGATGATATTCTTTTTTTAAAAAATCATGCTATACAAGTTACATATAGAAAAGAGAAAATGCTCCATTTCACCCTTGAACTATACCCAAAACGACTGAGACACACATCAACTTAAAGGGGTCCTATTATCCCATGAACTAATAAAAAGTGTAATTTTGATACCCTTAGTTCCTACATGGCGTAGTTCTTACTGGAACATACGTGACACAACACATTGAAGGGTCCACGTACCTAGGCACGAAGGGTGTAAAAATTATACTTTAAATTAGTTCAGGGGGTAATAGGACCCCCGTTAAGTTGGAGTGTGTCTCAGTCATTTTGGGTATAGTTCAAGGGTAAAATAGGGTATTTTATAACTCAACCACCCTTTTTTTTTAGCTTCCTTTTGAAATTCTTCATTATGAAGAGTTTTTTGACATAGTTATGACTATTTAAATAAGACGTGATCCTTCAAATAAAAAAAGTAGATTATTATGACTATGAAACTTTAATCGTATGTATAAGATACTATTGTTAAAAAAAATGAAGAGTATTATAAGTTCATGGCTTTATGCAAATTCTATAAATATCAACCTTCATGTTTCTTTTTTCTTTTTAGAAAAATCAAATTAGGTAAAAAAAAATGTCTTGAGGTTTTTTATTTTCTAACCTTCATTATAAATTGGTAAATCACATTGAGCTTGACAAATATTCATAACATTGATAGTCTCCTCAATTAGCCATATTTTAAATTTCTTAAATATTTTTTAAACTTTTATGAGAAAATGGTCTATTATCCCCCCCCCCCCCCCCCCCCCCCCGCAACCTTTAATCGAAATCTCAACTACACATTCAATTTTTAAAGGAGACCTATTACCTCCCTAAACTTTTTTTTACCGAACTTATTACCCCCTAGTTGCTGACGTGTCAATGGACGTGACTACACTATTCTTAGGCGCATCAGTTGACTCTTTTTACTTTAAATTTTTTATTTTGTAGTTGTCACGTCATTATTTTTAATAATATAATAAATATTATATTATGTATTATTCAATTCTCTTTTTTCTTTCTAATAAAAAATTTCTAATTTCTCCACTTTATTAAAGTGTGTGTCCTAATAGTCTAAACTCATCTTCTTCGATGAGACTTTTTAGCCATTATAAAGCAAGTGTAAATCACTTAACCTTTCCGTTTTAATTCTACTTATTCAGGATCATCGAAAATTTTATAATCGATATTATTCATTATTTCCGACTTCAAAGTCGTCGTAAATTTTAAAATGGGTATTGTCCATTATTTTCAACTTCAAGGTCGTCAAAAATTTTAAAATTCTCTGCTGTTTCTAACATTAAAGCCATCAAAAAATTTTAAATTCGGTATTATTCATTATTTCCGGCTTCAAGGTCGTTGAAAATTTTAAATTCGGTATGTTCGTTGTTTTCGGATTTAAGATCATCGAAAATTTAAAAATTAATATGGTCATTGTTTTCCACTTCAAGGTTGTCAAAAAATTTTAAATTAGATGTTATTTAATATTTTCGACTTCAAGATCGTTGAAAATTTTAATTTCGATATTGTTCATTATTTTCCACCATCCCGCCACCAGCGTCACTATCGGATTCACCATGAAATTTCAGAATTCCTCCTTAACTCTTGAATTATGATTCTTCAATTTGTATATAAAATTATGACATTTTGAAAATCTAATTCTTTGTTAAAATTCAAAAATGACAATAAATTTCTCCACCATCTCCCTCTTCGTTCCTACCACCTACGGCAATTGTAGTGTCGATGAATGGTGGTTTCTCCACCAAATCTTACTGATTTCATTTCAAGATCAAGAATATTCCAACCCCTTTTAATATCTACTACCAATATACCTAACTAGTCTAATGATTAAAGAATACAAGACCTTCAGAATATCAAAACAAGGAAAAAGACTCAACCTTTTCAAGAATCCAAAATCTGCATAAAGAGTGTCACTAAAACTAATTGTCTTTTTCAAACTAAAGCTTTTTCAAGAATCCAAAATCTACATAAAGGGTGTCACCAAAACTTATTATTTTTTTCAAACTAAAGCTTTTTCAAGAATCTAAAGATAGTAAAAGGGTAATTTTGAAACGTTCTTTTTCTACCCAATTTTGGATCAAATGTGAACAAAAATTGAAAACGAAACTTGTGCTATATAAAGAAAAAGACACGAACTTATAACAACAACAAGATGATTGCTTGAAAAGTCATAACCAAAATTTTAGATTAGAACAAAAATCTTCAAAAAAAAAGATGAAATCTTGGTTTAGAGATAAGAAAGAGAGTAGAGAGAAAGATGAAAAGGTTTAGAGAGAAGAGAGAGGAGGGAGGAAGATTAAAATAAAATGATAAAAGAGATTTTTTGTTTTGTTTAGAAATGAAGAATATTGGTGTGGGCCTAGGCGCGTGGAATGCACCGATGTGTTATTACTTGATTTATGTTGACACGTCAGCAACTAGGGGGTAATAAATTCGGTAAAAAATATTTGAAGGGGTAATAGATCATCTTTAAAAGTTGAGTGTGTAGTTGGAATTTTGACTAAAGGTTTGGGGGGGGGGGGGGGGGGCGCCAGTTAATAGACCATTTTCTTAACTTTTTTTATCATCTCTCCTTCAAATTCACATACACATGCATGTTTCAATCCATTTTAAAAGGAGCTATTATGTCCATTTGATTTCATATTTAGTTTGAATAATTTAATATAATTATAATTCTTTTGATATAATTACAATTCTTTTGGTGTTACTTTTGCATAATGAAAATATTTAGGATCCACTCACTTTTGCTTGTTCGTTATTTTAAAAATCGATATTCATTTCTAACATATATCAATAAAAGACAATTATGTTTTTCATGTTTTATTCTAAGATTAATTATTTTTTCTTTAAAATCAATTTTTAAAATCTAATAATAAATATCAATTAATGGGGATTCATGTCATTGTTATTTTTTTGATGGGCATACAAAATCTAAATGTGACAAGCAAAAATGAATGGAGGGTACTATTAGTTGAAAGCTACGTAAAAATCTTCTAAATAAGAAAAGATTAAACAAAAAAGAAGCAAATGGAACATGACTAATTACTAATTATTGTAGAACATAATAATACATCATATAGATTTTTGAGTTCAAGATTGATATTCTAGATAAAAACAAAATAATGTATTCAATATAATTCTATAAAGTAGGATTTCGAGATAGTAGACCTTACGCCTATCTCAAAAGGTAGAAAGATTATTTCCGATAGAACTTCGACTCAAACTATAAAAAGAAACTCATCATCCCCAACTCCTATCTCCTTCAAAATAATAGGTTAAAAGACAAACATAAATTATACGAAAATGGAAACCACGTAGGTATGCCCTGTTCGAGACCTCTTAATTACATGACAACAACTTTATATGTTACTCCAAATCTCTTCCTCTTACACCTTCATAACACTGTTTGATGATAAAAGTATTAATCATTCTAGGTATTTCGTTGAATGAATAATTTTATTTAAAACAACTTATTATTTTTCATAATTGACCTTTGGTCTTATAAGAGGAAATAAATATGCAGTACATAAACGATTAATAGGTAAAATTTAATGACAATGATATATATAGGAAACGTTTCACTTTTCAATTCATACTACGTACTATTTATTTCGTTTACAACAAACAAAAGATTTACCCAGCCAATTTGTTCATCATAATGTACGCACAACTAAATTATCTATAATAAAAACAAGCAATCAAGCAAATTCTGATATTCTCAACTCACCGAATCAATCTTTTAAATAAAAATAAATGACCATAAAAAATAATAAAATATGGATTAATCAAAAGAATCCTAAGTATCATTCACAAGAATTTTGTTTTCTTACCATATGATGAATATGAGGATAAAACTATGTTATGTGTTGAAGCTCACTTGATTGAATATCAAAGTGGAGATGTGCTGTTTAAAGGGTTTTGTTTCCCCCTATAGACAGTGTCAGAATGTATCCATCGAAATTCTAGTAAAAAATTATCTAAAATCTAGGACGTAAAAGAGAATAATTTCAAAGTAAGGAAAAAAACAATTTTTTTTTCTACTGAGGAGTTCAATCAATTAACTCTATAACCCTGTTGATTTTCTCTAAAGCCTGCATGCTTACTCATAATTAGTCTCTATGAATATGGTCATTTTATAGCATGCGAGATGAATCTCATGCCACTTCCTTTACAAAGCTGAGCAAATGTCTCTCTATTTTTTTTTTTTTTGAACAGAGAGCTCGTCACATTGTAGAATCAATAAATTATGATTCCATTTAAAGATTTATTAACTCCCCATCTAGTTATAGATTATAGCTATATATTATAGATTATAGGTATAAAGCAAGTATTTTTAGTTTACAACTACTTTTAACAAAGTAACAATAACAGAAAAAGTTATGTTAAGCTAGAAGATGACAACCTGGAAATTGTGATGAAAGACAACTGCAAGTCATATATCAATAGCTAATAATATCATAATTTTTTTATATGATCTATCACAAAAACAGAAGATAAATAGTGAAATACATATAATAAATTTCACAAAAAGGAGAATCCAAAAACTAAAAACAAAATCAAAATCTAACATGTAATATAGATCCTAAAAAGCAATAAAGCAAAGACCATATACCTAACTATCTACTAAAGCTTCAAATTACATTATATCAAGCTAAAAATACTTTTACTATTACAATATTTATAAAAGACAATAACAGGAGAAGTTGAAAAAAATACAAAACTGGATAAATATTATGATAAAATTGATGAAGAAGATTCAAAAATAAAACTCTGTAAAACCTAGAACAAAATTGATAAAAAATAATTTAGAATTATAACTCCTTTTATAGAATTTTATTTTAACTCCTTTTATAGAATTTTATTTTAGACTCATATTTGATTTCGATTAGAATTGATTAGAAAGGAAAGGGAATTTGTTACTGCTCAGTTTCTACGAAAAAAAACAACAAAATTGCTCAGTTTTATTTATTTTTCCATAAAATTTATATATTGATGTTGACTTTGTTGAAAGTTGGAGATTTTATAGGAATCCTAATGAAGTTTGGTTTTATTTTTGATTCTCCAAAATTTACGTTTACACTATTATTAGTTGGTTTGAAAGTTCTAAACTACATATATTTTAAATAAGAAAAAAAGTCCTAAATTACATATATTTTAAATTAGGTAAAAACTAATTTATAGTTTAGTAGGTTTAAAAGTTTCAAATTAGAAAAATAATTAAATTATTAACTTTTAAATATAAAAATAGCGAAAAGACGATTTTGTCTAAAGTGTAGACCTTTAATGAAGGAAAAAAAGTTCAAATCACTTTTTAAGAGTCTTCAAACCTTTAATATATTATAAATATATGTGATGGTTTTATTGGGTGTGCTAAACCTTTAAAAGGGAATGGGAGGAATATTAATTAAGATTATGAGTGAACCATTAATAATATATTCGCCTTCCTCAAATCAAAATAAGTATAATTTTATAAGATTACTTTACACCCATTAGAAAATAAGAAATAGAAAATATAGTTTACAAAGTTATCTTTGTTTATTAGATGTTTTCCGAAAAGTATTCCCTCTATTAAGAAGTATTCCCTTCCTTCATTTTTTACTTGTATAGTATTGACTTAGTATCTTTCTTAAGGAGTAATAAATAGAATTTGAAAGAGATAAATATACCCCCAAACTATCATAAATTATATGCATATACCTGTTATTTATTAAATTTAGTAAAATTTGTATTTTTTAAAAAATAACTTCAAACACACGTTCAAACTAACAAAATAACTAAATGAAGTTGTAAGTCTTTATTCACAACTTTTAATTTCAATAATAAGTTAAACCCTACTTCTAAACATCAAAAAATAAAGTTTAAACTATTTTCGAAAAGTAGAAAAATCAAATATTTAAAAGAGATAAAGATTCAAGAACGCCAAATTCACGGCGTGTCCTTAAGGAAATTATTTTCCTCAAGTACTGTAAGACCCCTTAAGATCCTAGCTCAATTCAGCTCCCCGTTGTATGTAAAAGGGGTCCAAGAGTTAGAAAATTTCACCAAGTATTAGGACTTAGTCACTTCCAAATCCCCTTAAACCTCAATGAATTTATTTTTGACCTTTTCGGCCTTAGAATATATATTTTTAAATTGATTCATGATCAAGAATCTCAAAGGTACCTCTCGGGTGAGTTTCAGAATTTTCAGACGAGCATAAGGGCATGTTTGTATTTGCAAAATAGTAGCAGCACCGGGATAAGCCCACGGTGCATGATCCATTTTACCGCTAGGGGTGCCCACATTATAGATTGTGGTACATGGTCCAGTCCGACAGACCAGAACCCGCGACGCTTGCTCCATCGCGTGCCCTTAAATTCCAGCTTTCAGTCATGTTTTTCCAAGGAAATTTAAGTCTTTTCCCTTCAACTATTTAGTCCATAACACGGGATTAAGGATCCCAAAAGGCAAAATTAATCATTTTATTCACAATTCTCCCAAAAGAAAATAATCCTTTCTCAAGAACAAACCCTAGCCTCTTCATAATTCAAACTCAAAGCTTCAAGAAACCACCAAGAACTTTCAAGAATTCTTTAATTAAGATATGTGTGATGTTCATTCATGGATCCTTTTTCACCCATGGAGTCCAAGAATCCATTTTTAAGATTTAAATCATAAATTTACATGTTTACAATAAATTATCTCCATGAATTGATATGAATTTTGACTTTTACATGATGATTACAAGTAATTGTTGTTGAAATTAAACCTTACACGATAGAATAATGATGTTTTCATGTTGAATCCTAATTTATGATTTAGTATTGTAGACATGTGATTACTACATGTTTTAAACTATTCTCATGCTTTAATTCATGACCCCCATGTGTTTGATGAAATGTCTAAGAAAAAGTTTTGAACAATGTTTCCTATTATGGTTTTTTCTAAAGGTGTTCATGTGTTTCTATTGTTATTGCTATCAAGTCTTGGGGGTTATGTTTCTATTAGTATTTTCAGAATATTTTCAAATATGTAAGGACATTATCAGTCAGTCAGTTATCATATTCAGTTAAACTTAGTTTATTCTAGTAATCGATGTCTTTTCATTAGGAGTAGGATTTACCACCGTGCGAATGGAATACGACAACTTTCCCATTAGCGAGGTAGAGTCATTAGTAGCAGTCCTTGTATTCTAGAACCACATATCCAGCATAGGTTATGAGGAGTCACCCGTCAGTTTAGGCTTGACTACTTCTCAGGGGTCACCTGTCAGCTTAGGCTTGACTCCGCCCTGGAATCACCCATCCGTTTAGGCTTGATACTGTAGCTCTTAAGTATCTTAGTAGATACACGTAGCCATGTGGTAGTACCCGTGGCACGGTACTATCACCCTTCTAACTGGGGTCACAGGTTGGAACCTTATCAGCTCAGATTTAGGGCATGTCGGATAGATGATACCTCTTATAGTCTCAGTCTAATATTCAGTATAATTTAGTTCTGGTTTGCATTGACCATAGCATAAAATTAATAGTTATTCAGTTATCAGATTTCAGTATTTTAGTTTATAGACTATTTTAGAATCATATTATATGCTTGGTCATGTATTCATAAATTTTACAGCATTCACACATTATCAGTTATTTAGTTACTCCATGCTATTAGTTCAGTCAGTTTTTACTCATGCAAATAACCTATGCATATCAACCTAACCTCATCTAGCATACCAATATATTTAACGTACTATTTGCATACTCATTTTTTATGTTATGATATCTTTTATAATAGGTTCAGACGATCAGGTTCCCGACCGTACTTACACATTTTAGTGCATTAGTAGCAATAGCAGTGGTGAGTCCTCATATATTGAGGACCATTTATGTTTATTTAAGTCTTTCAGTTTAGTAGTCTGCCGGAGTTAGTTGGGGGCTTGTCCCATCAACTCCTCGATCAATTTAGAGGCTTTCAGACAGTTAGTTTGTCAGTTCTATCAGTGAGATTTTAGTATTTTTGCATATGTTTCATTTTGGTAGATTTAGTTGTATTATTTTCAGAACTTAAAACTTTATGTCATTTTTTAGTTAATTTTTACACGTCGCGTCATTATTATCAGTTTTATTCAGTGCTCATAGTAGGTACTAGCTCATTAGTTAGCTTGTGGTCACTTGTGACCGTAAGAACTGTGTGGCATCCAGGGTGTACTCTAGAGGTGTTACAAACTTGGTATCAGAGCCTAAGGTTTTAATGTGTCCAAGGGAGTCTGAAAACCATTTTGAGTAGAGTTTTGTGGATGGATGTGAAGCACGCCACACTTATGGACAAGAGGCTTTAAGACGTTTTAAGAAAAGTTTCCCTTCTTTTAGTATTTATGTTATGCGAATGAGCATGAGCCAAATTTAAGGTCTCTTTCTAATTCAATCTTCTTTTCATTTAAAGAACATGCCTCCTAAAAAGACTAATAAAAGAAAAGCCAGAAACCAGCCCGCACATTCGGCCATTCAGGAAGATCCCGTGAATGAGCATGTCTCTTATGCTGAGTTTAGAGCCACATTTATTGCTTTGGGCTCAGAACAATCAGCCATCTACTATTCTAGCCAACCCAGTGACTAATACTACCACAACCAGGATTCGAGATTTCACCCGAATGAATCCTTCTTTGTTTTTAGGATCCAAATTTGATGAGGATCTGCAGGAGTTCCTTGACATAGTTCAGAAGGTAACATATATTATGGGTGTGACTCCTCATAAGAGTGAAGAGTTAGGTTCTTACCAGTTGCAGGATGTAGGTCACACCTGGTTTAAGTAGTGAAAGAAGGATAAAGGCACAAATGTAGGGCCTATAGGGTGGGAGGAGTTTCCTAAAACCTTATTAGATAAATTCTTTCCCTTATAGCTGAGGAAATCTAAGGTGTTGGAGTTTATTAAAGTAGGTCAATATGAGTGTGAAAGAGTATTCGTGTAAGTTTACTCAGCTGGCGAGGTATGCTCCTCATGTGGTGTCTAATAACCAGTCTAGAATGAGTAAGTTTATGTCTAGCATATCTGATAGTATGGTCAAAAAGTGTAGGACTACGATATTGATTAAGAAGATGGACATATCTAGGTAAGAAGAAAGAGAGAGAGAATAAGACAACCAAAATAGTTAACTTTAATTTTGATCAGCCAAAGACAGAGGGTGGTAACCGTTCTTAATTTTGACATAATTTTTTCACTCCAGCTCCATCTTCAGCTAGTGCGCTAGTACCAAAGTTTAGGAATGAAAATCAGTATAGGGCGCTAGGCTATAAGCCCCAGGGTAGTATAAATAGTGGTCGCACTAATCCTTTTTTCCATAAATATGGTAGGAATAATTAGGGTATGTGTAGAGCTAGAAGTGATGTATGTTTTTGATGTGTCAAGCCAGGCCATAGGTTTAGAAAGTGTTGATTAGTTGCTCAGAAGGGACAGAACTTGCACCAACAGGGTCAGTCCAACTAATTATCAGCTCCAGTAGGTCGCAAGACTCAGCAGGGCGCTACTTACAGTGCCACCAGTGGACAGTGTCATGATAGGCTTTCTGCACTTCAGTCTCGATAGAATCAGGAAAGTTCTCCTGATATGGTTATTGGTACGTTACAGGTCTTTGACCTCTACGTTTATGCTTTGTTAGACCTTGGAGCTTTTCTTTCTTTTGTAACCCCCTATATAGCAGTTAATGTTGGTGTCAGTCCCGAGTCTTTAGAAGAACCCTCTTCAGTGTCTACCCTAGTAGATTTCTCTATTATAGCCAAGTAGGTATACAAGAACTGTCCGGTCATAATATCCTACAAAGTCACCTTAGTTGACATCGTGGAGTTAGAGATAACTGATTTTGATGTCATTCTCGACATAGATTGGCTCCACTTATATTACACTACAGTTGATTGCAAAAATAGAATCGTTCAGTTTCAGTTTACTAATGAGACAGTCCTTGAATAGAGGGGTAGTACTTTAGTGCTTAGGGGGTCAAATTATTTCAAACCTTAATGTAAGAAAAATGATTTCCTAGGGTTGTGTTTACCATTTTGTTCAAGTCAAGGACTCTATTTTTTAGGCCTCAGGTCTCGAGTCAGTTTCAGTAGTAAGGGAATTTCCAGATGTATTCCCTGAAGATTTTCTTGAAGTTTCTCCCGAAAGAGAAATCAACGTCAGAATAGACATCCTTTCAAATACCCAACCTATCTCTATTTTTCCATAAATAATAGATTGAGTTGAGCTTAAAGAGTTCAAAGATCTCTTAGATAAAGGATGCATCAGACCCAATATTTCCCTATGGGGCACTCCTATCCTTTTTGTGGAAAAGAAATATGGTTCACTCAAAATGTACATTAATTAACGCCAGTTAAACAAAGTCACAATTAAGAATAAGTATCTACTCCCCAGAATTAATAACTTGTTCGACCAACTTTAGGGTTCCATTTATTTCTCTAAGATAGAACTCAAATCTGTCTATCATTAGCTTAGAGTCAGAGAGTGTGATGTTCTAAAAACAACTTTCAGAACCCGATATGATCACTTCGAATTTCTAGTCATGTACTTTGGACTAATGAATGCCCCAACAGCTTTCATAGACTTGATGAAGAGAGAGTTTAAGCAGTACTTAGACATGTTCGTCATAGTCTTCATTGATGATATCCTTGTCTAATATCATAGTGAGAACGATCATGTAGACTACCTCAAAATTGTATTGCAGACTCTTACAACCCATTAGTTGCTTACCAAATTCATTAAGTACGAATTTTGGCTAAGATCAGTAGTTTTTCTTAGTCATATTATTTTTGGTAATGGCATTAGAGTTGACCCTCAAAGACCAAAGCAGTGAGAAACTAGCCCAGACCCATCTCTCTGTCAATATCAGGTGTTTTTTGGGTTTGGCCGGCTACTACTGATAGTTTGTGGAAGGGATTTTGTCTATTGCGTCCCCCATGTCCAGACTAACCCAGAAGAAAGTCAAGTTTCAGTGGTCAGATTCTTGTAAGAAGATTTTTTAGAAGTTGAACACTCGACTCACTTCAACCCCAATTTTGATGTTGCCACATAGTTAAGATGGGTTTGTTCTTTTCTGTGATGCTTCCAGAGTTGGTCTTAGTTGTGTGTTGATGTAGAGAGAAAAGGTCATAGCCTATTCCTTTATACAACTTAAGACCCATGAAAAGAATTATCCTACTCATGATCTTGAGTTAGTAGTTGTTGTGTTTGCCTTGAAAATTTAAAGTCACTATCTCTATAGGGTGCATGTTGATATGCTAATGGATCACAAAAGCTTGCAGTTTATGTTTTCACAGAAAGATCTGAATCTTCGTCAGAGAAGGTGGTTGGAATTATTGAAAGACTATGATATGAGTGTTTTATATCACCCAGGAATGACCAATATAGTGGCAGATGCTCTTAATATATTGTCTATGGGTAGTGTTTCTCATGTTGAGGATGATAAGAAGAAGTTAGTCAATGAGGTTTATAAGCTTGCTAAACTAGGTGTTTGTTTGGTTGATTCAGCCCAGGGTAGTGTATGGGTTCAAAATAGTTTGGAATCTTCTTTGGTTGCTGAAGTGAAAGAAAAAAAAGATAGGAATCCCAGTCTAGTTAAGTTGAAAAAGTCTGTCGGAGATCAGAAAGTAGAGGTTTTCTCCCAAGGGGGAGATAGCATATTCCGGTGTTAGGGTAGGATGTGTGTGCCATCTGTTGATGAGTTGAGATAACAAATTTTAGCAGAAGCGTATGGTGTGCATTATTTTATTCATACAGGGGATACTAAGATGTACCATGATTTGCGGGAGATCTATTGGTGGAGTTGTATGAAGAGAGATATTACTGAGTTTGTAGCTAAGTGCTCTAACTGTCAGTAGGTTAAGGTTGGGCACCAAAGGCCTAATGGAACTATGCAAGAATTTAGCATCCCCACTTGGAAGTGGGAAGAGGTAAACATGGATTTTGTGATAGGGTTGCCTCATACGCATCATCAGTGTGATTCATAATGGGTTATTGTAGATAGAATGACCAAGTCAGCTCATTTTTTGCCAGTTCATACTTTTTATTCAGCCGAGGACTATGCCAATCTCTACCTTATAGAGTTTAAGGGTAGTTGGGATGATCACTTTCCTTTGATTGAGTTTTCCTACAATAACAGTTATCATTCCAGTATTCAGATGGTTCCATTTGAGGCTCTCTATGGAAGGAGATGTAGATCTCCCATTGGTTGGTTTGAGGGGGGCGAAACTGCATTGTTAGGGCCTGATTTAGTGTTTGATGCATTAGAAAAATTTTAGTTGGTCAGGGAGAGGCTTAAGACAACCCAAAGTTGTCAAAAATCCTATGCAGATATGTGTAGGAGAGATCTTGAGTTTGTAGTTGGGGATATGATGTATTTGAAAATCTCTCCCATAAAGGGAGTGAAGAGATTTGGTAAAAAGGGGAAACTCAGTCCCTGATATATTGGCCCTTACAGAATCTTGACTCGTTATAGAAAGGTGGCATATGAGCTTCAGTTTCCAGCAGATTTGGCATCAGTATACCCAATGTTCCATGTCTCCTTGTTGAAGAAGTGTATTGGTGACCCAACTACAGTTGTTCCTTTAAAAAGAATAGATGTTCAGAATATTCTTTATTCTAGTCGAGATCCTTGATCGCCAGATTCGTAGACTAAGGAAAACAAAGTTCCCTCGGTCAAAGATCTTTGGCAGAATCAGTCTGTTGAGGGAGCCACTTGGGAAGTAAAAGTAGACATGCAAACCAAGTACCCTCATCTTTTCTCTGCAAACTCAGACTCAGCTTAAGCTAACAGTTTTCCTTAGATTATATCTTTTCCAATCTCAGTTCCAGCCATATGATTTTCTTCATGTCATTGAAAGCATTCACAAATCAGTTCAGTCATTCATCATGTCTCAGACTGAGTTATGTATTCATGTTTTCAGTTATGCATAGTCATCATATAATCCCATTTCCTTAGTACTCTCAGCTTAATCAGTCTCATTCGTGGATGAATATTCCCAAGTGGGAGCTATTGTAAGACCCCATAATATCCTTGCTCAATTCAGCTAGTTATTGTATGTAAAAGGGGTCCAAGAGTTAGAAAACTTCACCAAGTGTTAGTAATTAGTCATTTACAAATCCCTTTAAACTTCGATGAATTTATTTTTGACCTTCTAGGCCTTAGAATATCGATTTTAAAGTTGATTCATTATCAGGGATGTCAAAGGTGCCTCTCGGGTGAGTTTCGAAATTTTTAGACAAGTGAAAGGGCATGTTTAGATTTCCAAAATAGTAGTAGCACTAGGATAAGCCCATGATTTGCGCTCTATTTCACCCCTGGGGGTGCCTACATTATAGCCCGTGGCACACGGTTCAGTTCGACGTACCAGAGCCCGGAGCCGTTAAATTCCAGCTTTCATTCACATTTTTTCAAGGGCATTTGGGTCTTTTTCATTCACCTATTTAGTCCATAACATGGCATTAAGGGTCCCAAAAGGCATAATTGATCATTCTATTCACAATTCTCTCAATAGAAAACAATCTTCTCAAAATAACAAACTCTAACCTCTTCAATATTCAAGCTCAAAACTTCAAGAAACCACCAAGAACTTTCAAGAATTCTTCAATTAAGGTATGTGTGATGTTCATTCATAGGTATTTTTCACCCACGGAGTCCAAGAATCCATTTTGAAGATTTAAATCATGAATTTATATGTTTACAATGAATTATCTCCATGAATCCATATGAATTTCAATTTTTACATGATGATTACAAGTAATTGTTTTTGAAATTAAACCTTACACGATGGAATAATGATGTTTTCATGTTGAATCCCTAATTTATGGTTTGGTATTGTAGATATGTGATTATTATATGTTTTAAACTATTCTCATGCTTTCATTCATGACCCCTATGTGTTTGATGAAAGTCTCAAAGATAGTTTTGAAAAATGATCCCTATTATGGTTATTTCTAAAGGTGTTCATGTGTTTCTATTGTTATTGCTATCGAGTCCTAAGGGTTATGAATACCCAAAAACTTAGCTGTTTACGTAGTCTTAGTATTTTTAGAATGTTTTTGGATATATAATGGCACTATCAGTCAGTCAGTTATCATATTCAGTTAAACTTAGTTTAGTCTAGTAATCAGTGTCTTTCAGTTGGGAGTAGGATTTAGCAGCGAGTGAATGCAGGATGGCGGCTTCCCCGTCAGTTAGGCGAAGTCGTTAGTAGCAGTCCCTGTATTCCAGAACTATGTATCCAGCATAGGTTATGAGTATTTACCCGTCAGTTTAGGCTTGATACCTTGGTTCTTCAGTAGCTTAGTGGATCCACGTAGCTATGTGCTAGTAGCCATGGCAAGGTCTAGCACCCTTCCAATTGGGGTCACACGTTGGACCCCCATCAGCTCAGATTTAGGGCATGTCGGTTAGATGATACCTCCCACAATCTCAATCCAGTATTCAGTATAATTCAGTTCAGGTTTGTATTGACCATAACATCTAGTTATTAGTTATTCAGTTATCAAATTTTAGTATTCCAGTTTACAGACTATTTCAAAATCATGTTATATGCTTAGTAATGCATTCACAAAATTTACAGCATTCACACATTCATATCAGTTATTTAGTTACTTCATGCTATTAGTTTAGTCAATTGTTACTCATGTACATAACCTATGCATATCAACCTAACATCATCTAGCATACCAGTACATTCAAAGTACTAATTGCATACTCATTTTTTTCACTATGATGTCTTATATTATAGGTTCAGACGCTCAGGTTCCCATTCGTACTTAGACATTTTAGCACATCAACAGCAGTAGCAGTGGTGATCCTCATATATCGAGGACCGCATATATTTTTTTATTCTTTTAGTTCAGTAGTCAGTCAGATTTAGTTGGGGATTTGTCCCATCAACTCATCAGTTAGTTTAAAGGCTTTCATACACATCAGACTGTTATTTAGTTTGTCATTTCTATCACTCAAATTTTAGTATTTTTGCGTATGTTTTAGTTTTGTGGATTTAGTTGTATTATTTTCAGAACTTAAAACCTTATGGCATTTTTAGTTAATTTCTACATGTCATTTTTATCAGTTTTATTCAGTGCTCACAGCAGGTACCAACTCATGGGTTAGTTGTGGTCACTTGTGATCGTAAGTACCGTGTGGCATCTAGGGTGGACTCCTGGGGCATTACAATTACCTGAGTTTATGAATTATATCCTCTCAGGATAAAATAAACACTTCGATCGAATAATGGTGCCTCAAACTTTGTAGAACTATGAACACAATCAACGGTAGAAAATCACAGTAAAGTTTTTCAAGGAAAATGAATGGTTTTACTTCAAAATTTAATGTATGTACATGAGAAAAAAAATCATGTATTTATAGTCATCGGGGTGTTTCTTCATGAAGAGAAACAATGGCTCAGAAAGGTGCACCACTTTATAAAGGTGCAACTTTTCAAAAAAGGTGCAACTCTTCTAAAGAGTCACAATCCACTGGAAATGTCATAACCATCCAAATTGAAAAGGTTTCTATTCCAATGCATCCTTTCTCTTGGTGTATTTTTGGATAAGCACCTATTCATTTTTCATTCACACCTTTTAAACATAAGAACCCCCACATAAATGGGGAATGACTATTTTATCAAGAAATAGATTACAACTGTGTGATATACAAGAAAAGACTAATTGCATCTGGATAAGTAGGTTTTTCTTTGAACTTTCCATAGTGAACTTACGTCGAATAAACTCAATCAATTAATAGGTATGGTATCTTTGATCCTTTAAACTTTAATGTAAGCCTAGACAACAAAAGTCACATAACCAGCCTTTTATCATTTATGGTTCTCACAGTTTTGTTCGTTTCAACATGAACACTTTCTAGTTTCATGATAGCTTAGAGAATAGACATTTACTATCATTCTCCTTGAAGCGGATTCTACTTCACCCTCATATAGGTTATTCCTTAATGTTTAATCCTTTAGATCAAACTATTTGGTCAAGCCTGCCAAACTTATAAACTATTAAAAAGTTTTAAACCATAAGCCTTATACTTATTTGTTGAACATTGTCTTCATTATGAGAATGAGTTGAGTAAATTAAAATTGTTGAACCGTCATTCATAACTTTATTTGACCTCTTTGAACCTAGATTTTGGTATCTCCATATGCTAGATAGTATTACCATCGTGATGACTTATTCTAGGCCATAAACCCATTATCTTATCTCTCAACTCCCTCTCTAGTTAGTCCTTTTGTTAGTGGATCCGACATAATATCCTTTGACCTCACATAGCCAATCATGATAATTTCACTAGAGAGTAGTTCTCTGATGGTATTATGTTCTTATATTATATGATAAAATTTACCATTATACATCATACTCCATACCTTTCCTGTTACATCTTGGCTATCATAGTGTATGCAACTTAACCTATTGGTGCCTATAGTTTAGGCTAATAAGGAATATCTTTCAAGAAATTATGGAGCCATTCAACTTCTTCACCAACTTTTTGTAAAGTGATAAATTCGGATTTCACTATAGAGTAGGCAATACATATCTGTTTGGATGATTTCCTAGAGACTGCTCCTCCACCTAAAGTAAATACATATCAACTTGAGGATTTTACTTCATTTGATTAAGTAATCTTTTGTGTCACTATATCCTTCAATTACAACATGATATTTTTTATAATGTAAAGTATAGTCTTGAGTATGTTTTAGATATGCCAATACTCTTTTCATTGCCATCTAATAAGTTTGATTGGGGTACTTATGTACCGACTCAATTTACTATAACACTTTCTTTGTTTTATTGCATACAATTCATGATATACATCAAACTTTTTAACACTCTTGCATATTTAATTGTGAGTCATTTTCACTTTCATTATTTCAAAGTACAAAGCTCTTTTCCAATTATGTCTTGGCAATATTAAAATCCAAATACCTAAACTTTTCAAGTACCTTTTCAATGTAATGATACTTAACGATACCAACTCTTATGGAGTTCTATGAATCCTTATCCCTAATATTACATCAGTAATTCAAGGTCTTTTATATCAAACTTGCTCTCAAGCATTCATTTCTTAGAATTTATCTCAGAAATATCTTTACTGATGATCAATATGTCATACTCATACAACCAAAAAATGACTTTATGATTTGGAGTATCTTTAATAACATATTTATCACACTTTTTTTTATCTTAGATCCATTTGCCATCATGGTTTGGTCAAATTTTACCTGACACTGTTTGGGTGCTTGCTTTAGTCTATATAGTGACTTAAAAAGTTTGCACACTTTTCTTTCCTTATCAGGAACCACATAACCCTTAGGTTGTTCCATGTAAATTTCTTTCTTCAATTCTCTATTTAAAAAAGTTATTTTTATATCCATTTGATGGACTTTAAGATCATATACCGCAGCTAATGCAACCAACATCCGAATGTATGTTATTTTTATTACTGATGAATATGTGTCAAAATAATCAAGGTATTCTTTTTGTTTAAATCCTTTAATGACAAGTCTTGGATTGTCAATAATATCATCAGTTTTTATTTTCCTTTTGAAGATTCATTTAGAACCTAAAGTTTTATTTTCAGGAGAAAGTTCAGCCAACTATCAAGTATGGTTTCTCAAGATTGAATCAATATCACTATTTACTGCCTATTTCTAATAGGATGAGTCTGCAAATGATATCGCTTCTTAAATATTTGATGCTCATTTTCAAGAGAAAAATATTATAAATCTAATTTAAAAGAAGTTGTTTCCTTTATCGCTTACTACGCCTTGGGTTCTCGTCATTAAGTACATTCTCCTTTGGTTCATCCCCAAGTCATTTAAATCCTTCACTAGAAAACTCATGTCTCATCTTATGTGGATAAATGTATTCAAGGAACTCAGTATTACCAGATTTAATTACATATTATCATGGATATTCAGATGTTCATACTTATGAACCAAGAAAATAGACATGCTTTACTGTCTGTGGCTTATCTGATAAAAGCATAATCCACAATCTTTGGGTCTATTTTCACCTTTTTAGCTATAGGAACTTGGACTTTGGCTAGACCCCCACACTTTGAAATGTTTTAAGTTGGATTTTCTTCATTTCCATTTCTTATATGTAATAAATTATGTCATACTATGAGGCACTCAATTAAGTATTTGATAGCTGTAAGTATAGCTTTCCCTCCCTCCTCCCATAAGTTTTGAGGTAAATATGAACTTATAAGTAATCATTATTCTTTCAACGTTTTCTTTTTTCTTTACACAATTTCTTTTGATTGGGGTGAATATGGGGCAATGGTTGATGGAAAATTGCATTTTACAGCATATCTCCACAAAAGGAGATGCATACCCTCCACTCCGATCACTTGTCATCATCACTCTAATTGTAGCACTTGCCTTTGAACTTTTTCTTATTCTTCTCTTTCTCTTATTTAGAAGACTTCTTTCGCTTCTTATTATGTGTAGAATTATCTTTGACAAGATTTGCAACTATCATTGTTGATTTCTTATTCAACTCATTATCCTCTTTTATCTTGATATGAATCATAATATCTTCCAAATTAGATAATTGATTTTCAAGCATTTATTTTCAGGAACATAAGGATCTCTACTTGTGAACCTTTGCATTTCAATTTTGATCAGCCAAAAGACCATCATTTACTGTCATTCTTTGAAGTTTACACTAGAATATTTTTTTGATTTTCCTGTCATTGCCATTGCTAAAGCAACATCTGCACAACTTAATGATGCAACATTGGTTGCCATTGGAAAAATACCATCCAGAATTGAATTAATTTATTGTTCAGTTTCATTTTTCATTTTTTTCAAGCTTTAACAAACACTTTAGTATTTTAGAATACTAACTATAAAGACTTAATCTTTAAACAACTTATTTTTGTCAACGATGAAGTATTTTATGTCTTCAAATTGTCAATCAAATGAACTTTGACTCATGAAGAATTTTTTATATCTTTAACTAATTATCAAGTTCAAACAGAGTGAAAACTCATAGGTTTTAGACTTCAGAAACTAGTATAGAGAATTCAATGAATCAGTGAAGTTTTTATATTTTTTAAACCAATTTTTCAATCCAATTTCTCAGTGAAGTTTTATATTCTTTTAACCGAGGGAGTAGAAATTAAAATATTTTAGTCTCCACAAAATTAGATCTAATACAGATTAACCAAGGACTTGATTTATAATTTTCTTAAGATTGTTGTTTTTCAAGTTTAGTAAAATCTGTATTTTAAAACAATAAACACAAAAACATGTTCAAAATAACATATGTACCATTAAATGAAGTTGTAACTCTGCATTCACAATTGTGAACTTCAATAATAAGTTCAACCCAACTTATAAACGTCAACAAAATAAAGTTCAAACTGTTTATCAGAAAGTAGCATAACCAAATATTTAGAAAGAGATGAAAATTGGAAGATTGAAGTCCACCGAATTCACTCTGTACCATTAAGAAAATTATTCCCCTCAAGTACTTGAGGTTATAAAATATATCCTTTTAGGATAAAATGAATCTCTTCAATAGAATAATGGTACCTCAAACTCTGTCGAACTATGAATGCACTTAATAGTAGAAAATCACAATAGAGTTTTTCAAAAAAAAAAGTGTGGTTTTACTTCAATATTTCATGTATGTGCATGAGGAAAAAATCATGTATTTATATCCATAAATGTGTTGCTTCATAAAGAGACGCAACAGTTCAGAAAGGTGTACCTCTTCATAAAGGTGCAACTCTTCAAAAGAGTCACAACCTATTTGAAAGATCATAACCATACAAACATAGGTGCCTATTCAAATTGTATCCTTTCTCTTGGTGTCATTTTTAAAAAACTTTTATTCATTTACCATTCACACCTCTTAAACCTAACAATACCTTCCGTTGTATTTTGGGTATGTATATATTCTTGCTATCATTCTTTTGGATTGTATATACCCTTTACCTTAATGATGGGACATGTGGACTCATCCTAGAAATTTACCTAATTTTTATTTATTTTGTAGAAAAAGGAAAAATATACCCCCAAACTATCATAAATGGTACGTATATATCATCTGTTATATTTGGGTATATGTATATCCTTATCATCAATCTTTTGGGTTATATGAAGTCTTTAAAGTGAAACGATAAGCAATTTCACCACAAAGACAAGTCTTCACTAAATTAGTAACAGAATTGTAGCTAATTTTGGACATGATATAATGTCGAATTTATGAAATCAAAAAGAAAAATAAAAAATTAGATTGAATTTGATGTTAAGAACCAAAATGTATAGCAAAAAATAATCATTTTAATGTTGCCTCTTGAATCTGTATTTAATTTTGGATCCAGGGTTGGATTTTTAATTTTAGGGATAAGGTTGGGATTTTAATTTTGGGTTTGCAAAATGTATAGTTTGATGGGTTTATTTTTATTTCTAATAAAATAAATAATAATTTGGTAAACTTTCACGACCCATGACTACCTACTAGTTGCAATATGGTGCTTAGAGTCATAAGTGACTCCAAGCTAACCCATGACCATGCATGACACTATGAATACTAGAATAACTAATAAACACACTGTGCAGAAGCTAAAGTTTGAATGATATATGAAAATAAAAACCAAATGTCAATGTTAAAATAAAATAAAAATCACTTAACATGACATAAAATTGAACATCTATTGTCTGTCTGAAAGTCTCTATTAAGATAAGTTATTGGGAAAAAATTTCAACTAACTTTAACTGTCTAAAAATTGAAAAACATAAATAAAAGATACTGATATTTATCCCTTGAAAGATAAGGACTCACCAAAGTACTGCTGATGTAGTTGGAGATCATACTATGTGCGATCCAAATGTGGAACGTTAGAACCTATATTATAAGATAATATAATGCAAAGGAAAGTATGTGATTGGTCTTTGAATGTAATGAGTATGTAAGATAGGAAATAACAGACATAGGCTGAACATAATACATGTAACATAGTAAACTAATTCAAGACCAAGTTATAAATTTGTGTTGTATGATATGTTGAATAACTGAATATGAGGTCATACAAGTATTTGAATCTGAATTATGTACTGTGGGAGCTACCGTTAATTGACATACCCCAATTTGAGCTAATTGGGGTCCAACCTGTAACCACAACTAGAAGGGTGTTCAATACCTTTCAAATGGTACGAACACTGGCTGACGTGGATCCACTAAATTGATGTCCATAAGGACTTAGGTATTAATACTGGTCTAACAAGTGAGCCTTTAGAACCTACGAAGGCATCATAGTTCTAAGACTTAGGGACTTCTACTAAAGATCTCATCCTAACTGACGGGTGAGCCTTTATCCCTGCATCCACCCAATGCTAAGTACTACTGCCAACTGAATAACAACTGATAACTTTATTGTTTATTTAACTAAATAACTAACAATCGTATAGTACTGATATTTGAGATTGAATAGTAGAAACTTCATTAGAAAAGCATACCACATTGATATAAACATAAAATACAGAGTACTCATAACTATATTCATGAAATCCTAGGTCATTGGGTGTTCATAACCAATTATCTCTGAAGAATTCAACTATTATGACAATTTTCAGAAATCAAATAAATTAAGAAATATCATAACTCAAGTCCAAAAATTATGGATTTCATAATATAACGAAGGGGTTATGATTATGAACATGTAATATTACTAAAATTTATGGTAAAACATGAGTTTATAACTCAGCGATATCAAAGAACTGGAATATCAAAAAATTTACTACATTCATGAACTCTAGACTCTAAGAATAAAACTAAGGATTTGAGCTAAGTTTGGGACTCAATGATGAAAGAAAACCAATTGATGAAATCTTAAATACCTAGTGATGAGAAACTTGATGAAATCTTTGAATTTAGAGCCTGAAGTTTGAGAACCCTAATTCTTGCTTGAAGGAGAAAAATTATCCCTGCTCTCTAAATTTTCTTAATGTCGAATGAATTACGAGGAATTAAGGACTTGGTGATATTTTAGCATTATTATTCATCCTTTGTGTATCTTAAAATAATTAGTTTTGATTTTAAAATCATGAAAAAAACAAACAACCCTTTTAAAATTTTCAAAAAAAATTCTAGAATCTGTGTCGAACGACCCTTGTGACGACTCGTATGGTCTGGCCGCGAGTCGTGGTCTGAATCATCGCCTAGGATTCAATTTGGCTTCCCAATTTCTTGACCATGATTCACCCAACAACTCATTATGTCTCCCAACGACTCCTCGTGTCTCCTGATAACTCATCGTGGCTGAGCCGTTGTCACTAACAACCCTGACAATGATTTAGTAAAATATCGATAACCTTTTACTCAAATATCGAATTAAGGCCAAATTGGATGAGTTAAAAATATAATTAAAATATCTAATATTTCTGGATCTTTAGATTAAAAATACTCTAGAATCTAGGAGTTATGCTCATTTAAAGTTGACGATAGCAATTCTTTACAGGAAATCAATCGATAAGGGGAGTTTTTAACTTTGATATGAGCTAGGAGTTACTTGTATCCTTAATACATGTCTAAATTACTTCTTATACTAACAAAACATTAAGTTTATTCTATATGTACTTGAATCATGTTTGTAATATTGGATTTGATTTTTAGGGTATTACAAAAATACGTGGGGTGTTACATAAATATGTATGATGATGTCATGTGTCTTGCCATTTGGGTAAAGGATATATACAATTGACAGTAAAGGTATATTGATGTGCCATGGTTTCATGATACTTTTGATACTTAATGAGATAAAAATATGCAAGAGCTTAGGTGTTCTTAGTAGGTATGAGTATTTTATTTATACTGTGCAGGAGAATAGAGTTCAAAGGCAAAACAAAGAAATCTTAAAATTGACCAAAGAAATAATCATGGAAAACATCCATGGATTGTGGATTCATCCACAAACCTTCACGCACACTTATGAATGAATTTCTGAAAGAAAAGGCAAATTTCTAAATTCCACTGGTGGTGTCTACCATTGTTAGGCTTGGTCTATGACTAGTGGAATCAATTTATGAATAAGATTCTGCAGGAAAATCAAGTTTTTGATTTTTACTGATGGGTTCCATGATTGGTAGACTGGGTCTATGATTTATAGACTTAATCAGTAAAAAAAGATTCTGATTTCCACCACTCTGGTTTACGATTGATAGACAAATTCACGACTCTAGTCCACGACTGGTAAAAATATGTAGATCTTTTTCTCTGACATAGTTTAGGATAGGATTCCTTTTGTATCTATAAATACTCCTATTGGTTTTTATGATTGTTTTGAGTTATTTTATAATATTGTATGTTTCTAAGGAACATTCTTGGTCTTGGAATCATAAACATTAATTTTTAGGGTTTTAATTCAAAGTGAGATTTTGAAGTTTTTCATTTTATTATTGTAAGTTCATAATTATGCTTTCTTATTGGAATTCTTCTTGAGTTTTCACAATTATGTGTAGCTGAACACCATTACTAGGGTTGTGGGAACCATGACAGATTAACAAAGTAGTGTTCAAAGTACAAGATGATTCTCAAAGGGTAATTGGGCATGTATTGTTGTTTCTTTTGAATTGATTATTTTCTAGCGAGTGCATACATTGGAACTTGTCCTATATCTACCCTGAACTATATCAAGGGTAGTTGGATTAGAATAACAAAGAAATAACAAGACTTGAAGTTATCTCTATTTAATTAACCTTGAGCCAGTAAACATAATAAACTATATTGGGATCACAGATAGGGGTCAACAGTGCAACACTCATGACACATTAACCTTTGTTCTTGGGGAAAGTTATCTACAAGGGGCTTAACATAATCAATTAAATGATACATAACCTATCAATTATTCATGTTGATTACCATAAGAGATCACTAAAATACAAAGAACCTATAGAGTTATGATGTTATTGGGGAACACAATCCTAGTTAGGGGTGTACAAATCGAACCGTTAAGTCAAACCGAACCGATGAATCAAATCAAATCGAGGAAAAAAATTGACTTATGGTTTGGTTTGGTGTTGGCAAAGAAAATTCGATAATTCTTGGTTTGGTTTGGTATTAGCAAAAATAAAATTAAACCGAACCCAAATCGAACCGACATAATATATATATATATATAGATATATATAATTTTAATTTTTTATATGTAAAAACATATTACTTATAATCTACTTTCTAATTATTTTTATTACTTTTTTATATTCAAAAAATAGATATATATTCTTGGGCCTTTAATTATAATATTTGTCCATTAGTAACAAATTATTATAAAGCCTAATATTAATATAAAAAGGAAAAATTATATATTATAGACAAAATACTATATTAATTACATGGTATGGTTAATGTTTTAAAAAATTACAATTCATAGTTATTTGGTAGTTTAAAATTATTTTTTTGTTCTATTGGCAAAAAAAGGCAGCAATGGGAACATCAAAATGCACGATTATTGAAGATATCTTCTTCAACTTTTTTTTTCTTATTTTTCTCTCAAAATTACTCTAATATCCTTGATTTTACATTGAAGAAACAACAACATTGGCAACATCATAATAGTGGTCTTCAAGAGACCTTCTTCAACTTTTTTTCTCCTTATTTTTCTCTCAAAATCACTTTAATATCACAAGATATCATCCTTGATTTTACTTTGGAGAACCTATTTTGCGAATTTGTCACCACATAAAAGCTGTTTAGAATATTTATTGAATATTTGAGGTAATTTTCAATATTTTTGATATTAGATTTAAATTTTTTTTTATACTTTGCATTACTTTCTATCATAAATTTTGATTGAGATAACTTAGTTCAATCATTATTTTCGCAATTTAACTAAATTGTTATCAATTATATATTATGTGTCAATTATATATGCATATATGTATAAGTTGTATATTAATTGTGTATATGATGTAATTGTATAAGTAGTATATGTGTAAATTGTATAAGTCATATAAGTCAATTGTATATGTCAATTATATAAGTCATATATGTATAAGTTGTTAATTGTATATGTATATATATGCGCATATGTATAAATTGTTTTTTAATTATATATATGATATAATTGTATAAGTCGTATATGTATAAATCAATTGAATAAGTCGTATAGGTATAAGTCATATATGTATAAGTTGTTAATTTTATATGCACATTTTTTTTCAATTGTATATCTGAATGTTTATATATTATTATAATGTATATTAAATAACTATATATCTGTATATATACAGTTTGCAGAATTTATATTGAGTGTGTACATATACATTTTTCATAGTTTATATACAAATATACAATTCTTGAAATTATAAAAAATAAAAGAATGAGAAAGAGGGAGGGGCTAATAGAGAGACAAGAATGGAAGAGGGGAGAGAGAAAGAGGAGAGAGACGAGAAAGAGTGAGAGAAAGAGAGGAATTTAAGGTATATCTATGTTTTGTAACAATGAAAACATTAACCATGTCGTGTAATTATTGACTAAAAGTTACCTATATCTGAATTTTTGCCATATAAAAACCTAAAACTCTTCATTGCTTCACTTTACATTTTGTTCATTCGTTCGTCAAGATGTGATTTAAGTTTGTTTCTCTTTTTTTTTTATGGAATTATGTTATAGTTAATTACTTTATGGAGTCAAGTTTTTAATAAGTTGTCTCCAATTCTTCATTCTTTTGTATGCTCACATTTTATGTGAAGGAAACTTTCAGACAAGCTACTGTGACTAGTGACTAAGACATTGAACCACTGGGTATCCACTTAATATTACTTTGAGAGATAGTAGTTTAGACGTCTTAGAAATTTGCCAACTTAATTTAATTGAAACTACTCTATGACCATTGTTTTTTTTAATCTTTTTAGTGAAAACATTTAATTTTTTCTTCAATCACATTATAATTGTAAAACACCGAGAGAATCAAAAAAACCCGACTAAAACCAAAATTAAAAAACCGATTGTATATTGTTTGATTTGGTTTATAGATATAGAAAATCGACATTATTGGTTTGGCTATAATTTAATGAAAAATTGAACCAACCCGACCTATGTATACCCCTAGTCCTAGTGCCTTTCTCATATTGATTACAAATCTAACAAATCAACACTTGTTACTATTGATCTTTTGTTTCATCCCCTCCCCCTCTTTTACTTACTTGCTGATTATTTAGACAATCATGCGATAGAAATTTGACCAATTCCTTGTGGGATCAACCCCATTCTAGTCGTGTTATATATTTGATCAGTGATTACTTTATATTTTTCAGGAGGTGTAATATAAGTGGCATCAGATTTTGGCGCCATTCTCAAGGAATACAATTATGAAGTTGATTAATTGTGTTTTTTGGGTTAGTTTTATTTGATGATTTTACTTTCTACTGTTTCTAGGGCACATGTCGGTGTATGCCCTATGCTTGGAGTCAAGGAAATCCCTTGATTCCATTGATCCTAATCTTGAGAGAACTTTGAGATAAAATTGAAGGATGCAGAGATAAGGAGTTCATGATCAAGGAGCCCTACTCAAAGGGGTTCATGATGACCCAACAACGTATAATCGACCACTTTTTCTTAATGCTTAGGAAACTCCATAATAATTCACATCTTAATTGATGGTTGAAGAATATGCTTGGCAAGCATTTGTCCAATGAGTAGCAAAGGAAGAAAAAGTTAAACAAAAAAGGCAGATCATCTAGTTACACTTAAAGTGAGGGATAAATTAAGAAAAAATAAGGGAAAATAATCCATCCAACTATATCTGCCTATTTAGGATGGTTCCAAGGAATATCTGGGGTATGTAGAGCCGATTGAAATAAATACAACCATTCCACTAGAATAGCTCAAGGTACCAAGTTTGATATCATTAGTGCGATGATTCAACTACTAAATTTGAAGGGAGTGTTTGCAGGACTAGCTACTGGTAATGCAAGCATGCATATCATGAATTTTATGAGGATATTCTTATTATATACTCTACCTATAGTGAGTAAGGAAGCAACTCAAATGAGATTATTTCCATTCTCTCTGATGGAAGAAGCTACCTTGTGGTTAGATGAGTTGCCCCGCAGATCTATTAATGCTTAGAATGTGGTAAAGACTTAGTTTTTGGATCTACTTTTACCTCCCTCTAAAATACTAAAATTAAATTGTGAAATATATAACTTCAAATAGTTTCATTTAGAGGAACTATAAGATACATGATTGAGTTTCAAGAAGAATCTACAGAATGTGTCAAATCATAGAATTACTGGTAGAAGATTGCTAGAGATCTTCTACTAACCCTTGAATGCTAACATTAAGGTTGTAGTAGGCACTATCACTAATGCGGCCTTCATGAGTGTATCATGAAAGCATGCTTCTAAGATCTTATATCGGATTACTAAGAGCAACTGAGGGTGGCATACTTGGGAGGTAGATATATAAGCCGCTACTTATGCAATTGGGGCCTCTAATGAGCAACGAGCATAAGATGAGACTGTGTCTCAAGAGGTAGCATAACTGAGGACTCATATTGAGTTGCTTTCTAAGAAATTTTTGGTAGCTAGAGTGGATAAGGTCAATGTAGTGGGTGGATGAGGTAAGACTTCTAGATATGAAGATTTGGATTCTGATGAGAAATCTAAATATCTTGATTTAAAGGTAGTAGGTCTTTGAGCCAAGGGTCTAATCAAAATAATTGAAACTCTAGGCAAGGAAATCAAGGTTGAAACTATTATGGAGACAACTATAATAGGTTTGGGTATAGAGACAGGAGTAAGGTCAGAGATAGTGATTAAAAATGGAAAATTATATAAAGGTAAAAGTGGCCTTTACATCCCATTAGGGAACCGTGATACTAAGTCAGTAAATACAAGCATGAAAGCTTTACTTGCGAAACTTGTTAAGGGGTTGGAGACCCAAGAGAACTTTCTTAAGGAAATCAAGGCAGTTATTTCAGTTTTAAGCCAAAAGGTTGAGTTACATGTGACTTCCATTAAACATCTTAATCAGGAATTTAAGCAGATGTCTTCCATATTAAACTAGCATCAACTGGGCATACATTTGAGTAACACCATCAGTAATCTTAAGAATGATAGATAACCTTTACTACCCGAAGAGGTAAGGGTACTACTGATCTATCTGTACTTGTGTCTAATGATAAGAAAAATAACCCTATGATTATTGATGATGTGGATAAAAATGAAATATATGAATAAAAAGGAATCTAAAAATCCTCTTGTTGCTTAAAAAATAGTTAACACTGACAAAGGAAAGTATATAGAGGTCATACCAGTATTGATACCCATTCCATAAAGTCCTTCTTCTCTTCTCCAAAGATTGAAAAGAAAGTTGAAGAGACAAAATATCAAAAGTTTATTTCTATGCTGAAGGAGTTGTCTATGAACATCTCTCTTGTGGAAGCTATAAAACAAATGTCGGGCTATCCAAAGTTTATGAAGGACTTAGTGACAAAGAAGAGGACAATGATTTTTGAGCATGTGGATAATGTGTACCATTGTAGTGTAATTGCTTTTCACTCTCTAGGTGAGAAGAAAAAAGATTTAGGAGCGTTCACAATCCCTTGTCCTATTTGATCTTCAAGTTTTTCAAGGGCCTTATCTGACTTGGGTGCTAGCATTAACCTGATACCGCTTATTGTTTATAAGTAGTTGGGGTTGGGATCGCATAAGGCGACCTTTATGAGACTTCTAATGGACTGTGAATATTATGTGACATAAAGATATCATCTTTTATATTTCCAGCAGACTTTGTGATTCTTGACTGTGAGGTTGACCTTGAGTTCCTATTATATTAGAAAGGTTTTTTCTGTTAATTGGTTAGGCACTGGTTGATATGGAGACTGGGAAGATGATATTTTGGTTGAATTATAAGAAAGTTACTTTTAATTTATGCTAGACTATGAAGTACCCAAAGGATATGCATGTGACCCCTATGATAAATACCATAGATGAGGATGAGTTGGTAGTTACTTTTGAGGAGAGACTCGCTGTTAAGGCACTTGTAGCAATGATAATGAATTTTGACAGTGATGGTATCAATAAATATGATGTGATGGTGAGATTACTTGTTGGTAGGGGTTTATATACTTTACGTACCAGAAAAGTTGGACCTTGATGTGAAGAATAGAGTAACCCTTCCAGCTAAATTGTCTACTGAGGAGCCTCCAACTTTGTAGCTAAAGGCCCTTTTTTCTAATCTGCATTATGTGTTTGGGGTCCAATAATAATTGGTTGGTTATCATTGCAGTTGATTTATTAGAGTGGAAGGTTGAGGCCTTAGTGTCTATTTTGTGGAGGTTCAAAAGGGTCATTAGATGGACCATTGCTGACATTATTGGAATTCCACCAAGGATTTGTACTCACAAAATCCAACTTGAGGTGGATTATATACCTAGACTTGAGAACCAGCATATACTGAACCCATACATTCAAGAGGTTATGAATAAAGAGATCATTAAGTGGTTAAATGTTGATATCGTTTATACTATTGCTAACAGCAAATAGGTAAGCATGTTCAATGTGTGACAAAGAAGGGTGGAATCACTATGATTCCTAATGAGAAGAATAATCTAATTTCTATGAGGCAAGTCATCATATGGTGAGTTTGCATGGACTATAGGAAGATAAATTCATGGACCGAGAAGAATCACTTTCCTATGTCTTTCATAGACCAAATGTTAGACTGTCTTGCCGGTAGATGATGGTATTTTTTTCTGGATGGTTATTTTGCCTATAATTAAATTTTTATTGCCCTTGAATACCAATAGAAAACCACTTTCACTTTTTTATATGGGAAATTTCCATATAAAATGATATATTTTGGTCTATGTAATGCCTCTGCCACTTTTTAACATTGTATGGTGTCGATCTTTTATGACATGGTGGAGGACACTATTGAGATTTTCATGGATGACTTTTCAATTGTGGGTGATTTATTTGATAATTTCTTGGTGTATCTTGCCAATATTCTAAATATATATAAGGAATGTAACTTGGCGCCAAACTAGGGGAAATGTCATTTCATAGTTAAGAAAGAAATAGTGCTTGGTCACAAGATTTCTGAAAAGGAAATTGAGGTCGACAAGGAGAAGATTAAGGCGATTGATAAATTTCCTCCACCAATATATGTGAAGGGCATTCATGTTTTTTTGGACATGTAGGTTTATATAGACAATTCATCAAGAACTTATATAAAATTGTGAATCCTTTGTGCAAGTTGTTAGAGGAAGATGTAAAATTTGTGTTTTATGACGTGCGTCTAAAAGTGTTCGAGTATCTAAAAGAGAGGTTAATCTCAGCCTCCATCATTGTGTCTCTAGATTGGGAATTGCCATTTGAGGTCTTATGCAATACTAGTAGTGTGGCGCTAGGTGCAGTCCTAGGCCAAAGGTAAGATAAGATCTTACATCCCATTGACAATTCTAGCAAAGCATTTAATCCTACATCGAAGAATTACACTGTGACTGAACAAGAGTTTCTACTGTTGTCTTTGCATTTTAGAAATTTTTATCTTACTTGATTGACACAAAAGACATTGTGTATACTTTACAAAAAACATTGTGTATATTTATAGAGCAGGGCCTTAAAAAGATGATTACAGAAGGGGGACCCACCATCACTAATAATAGTTGTGGAGTGCCAAATAGAGAAAAGATGTTCTTCTTAAAATATATGGTGACACTTCTACCCTCATTATTGGGAATCGAAACTGCCTCCCAATATTTAGATACAGAGTCAAACGCCACCAATATATACTTTATCCCATAAGTGCTCACAAATGGATCCATGAAATCAATTCCCCACACGTCAAACAACTCCAACTCTAAGATAGGTGTTATGGGGAGTTTATTTTTTCGTGAAATCTTACCTTGCCGCTGACACTGATAGCGCAAAATCATGAGCATCCTTGTAGATAATCTGCCAATAGTACCCACAATGTAGAATTGTATAGGTTGTACGGGTACCACCATGATAACCCCGAACTAGTGATAAATGACAAGCCTCAAGGATGATCATCATCTCCACAACAGGAATATATCTCCGAATAACTTCATCTACACAAATTCAAAAAATATAAGTCTCATCTTAGAGAACTTTCTCACCTCATGCATGAATTGCTTACGCTGTTGAAATAATAAATCTTTTAGGACAAGATCACTTGCCAAAAGGTTGGTAAAATATGCAAACCAAGGGATTAAGTCTTGAGATGATGCCAAGATCCGCTCATCTGGAAAAGTATCATCTATATCAAGCTCATCCCTAATTTTAGCATTGCCTCCTCCTCAAGGCGAGATAAGTGATCTGCAATATGGATTTCAATTTCTTTCCGACCTTTCATCTCAAAGTAAAATTCTTGCAAAAAGAGTACCCAACAAATCAACCTCAGCTTAGCATACTTCTTCAATATAAGATACCTCACTGCTATGTGATCTGTGTGAAAAATGACTTTGGCCCCTATCAATTAGGACCAGAATTTCTCAAAAGCAAAACCCCCGAGTAATTTTTGCCCAGTAACTGTATTATTTTTCTGTGTGAAGCTTAATGCTTTTTCGGCATAGTAGATGGGTGAAGGATCTTTTCATATCGCTGTCCTAAGACAGCTCCAGAGGCTACACCATAGGCATCACATATCACCTCAAAAGGTAAGGACCAATCAAGATATACAATAATAGAGGCCGAGATCAACTGCTCCTTAAGTCACTCAAAGGCCTTGAGATAAGCATCATCAAACACGAACTTTACCTCCTTATATAAAAGTTTGTATAATGGATTTTCAATTTTTGAGAAGTCCTTGATGAATCTCCTATAAAACCCAATGTGACCCAAGAAACTTTTGATACCTTTAACTGAATTAGAGGAGGTAATTTTTAAATCACCTCTATCTTCGCCCTATCTAACTCAATGTATCTCTTTGAAATTTTGTGTCCAAGAATAATCTTTTCCTTCACATAAAGTGTCACTTTTCCTAATTCAAAACCATGTTGCGCTCCTCACATATCTAAAGTGAATTGGCTAAATGGGACAAAAAATTATCAAAAGAGTCCCTAACAACAAAAAAAGTCATCCATAAAGACCTCTATAGTTGTCTTCACCATCTCAGAAAACATCAACATCATATAGCACTGAAAGGCGGCAAAGGTAGCAGGAGCATTACACCATCTGAACATCATTCTCTTGAAAGTAAAAGTACCATATAGGTAAGTAAAAGTACTCTTCTCTTGGTCATTAGGTGCATTAAAAATTTGATTATACCCCAAATACCCATCAAGAAAATAGTTCCAACCTCTACCTGGAAATCTTTCTAGTATCTAATCCATTAACGACATAGGAAATGGTCGTTTTGTGTCCAAGTGTTAAATTTTCAGTAATACATGCACACTCTCCATCCATTGATTGATCTCATGGGCACTAACTCATTCTTATTATTTAGGACCACAGTGATCCCACCCTTCTTAGGTACACATTAAACCTGGCTAACCCACTTGCAGTCCATAATAGGGTAAACTACACCGAGATCTAGACAATTTATGATCTCTTTCTTCACCACCTCTTGCATAGGTGGATTCAAATAACATTGGTGCTTAATGATAGAACACAATTCTATTCAAGATGGATTTTATTAGTACAAATCCCGAGTGAAATCCCTAAAATATCTATAATAGTCCATACAATGGACCTTTTAAATCTCTACAACACTGAAATCAATGCCTCAACCTGTAAATATAATAAAGCAACAACGATAATGACTGGCAAGGTATTGTCAGCCCCCAAAAATACATATCACAAGTGAGATAGAAGGGCCTTCAATTCTAAGACCGATTACTCCTTAATAGATCGACGAGCTGGTGGAGTCGATCTTTTCTTCAAATCAAGATCTAAATTTTTTGGAGCATAAGAATAAGAAACTCTACTATATAGTGCGCTCACTATCTAATCATATTCATCTATACCATCACTGTTAAAGTTTGATGCATCCCAAAAACTAACATCCAAAGAAGTATGCTACGACCAATATCAAATATAGTAACCCAAATAAGGTTAGGGCCAAACCCACAGGGAATATATGGAACAGTCTCTCAAACTTGAAAAAGTTCATGAGCAGTATGAAAAAGTAAATACGGGGATTTGAAGATCAATAGTAACAAGTAACCAAACTTGAATGCTTGCATTTGTAAAAAATAGAAGACAAACACTAGGACTATGTTCCCCTGTCTTCTCGACTCATTAAGTCTCTCATGTTTAATTCACCTAACCCACTGCTTTATTTGTAAAGTTAATAAGCTATGTCTTATAAATCGTCTTGTGAATATGTTGACAAATCTCACCCTTAACCTTGTGAGTATCAGGGTATCACCTTGTTGTCTATTGTCTATAACCTCAGTACAACTCTTACCTTTTGGGTCTCAAGTTGATTAGACAAGGGTTGATAGCCTCGAATCACTGTCGTAACCTCTTTTTCCTAATCTCAGACTCCCTTGTGGGGATGTTCTCGAATATAAGCAATACCCAAGATTCTCCAGTAGCTTGGGAGCAATTAATATGAAGAATATTGCAATACACGCAAATACAACAGAATAGATGACTCTTCCACTTCCCTTATGTAGTTAATCTACTAGGGCTCACAGAACCCTAGTGAAGGAATTTAGCCACTCATGTTCATGCAAAACCCCATGGTAATCAGTAATAATGATAAAATTAATTTCACAATAATGAAAGAATAAAATCTAGAATCTCCAATTTAATACAAAACCAAAAATCCAAGACAATTGTATCAACGATCAAAGTATATGAAAATATGCCAAAAATTATCAAAAATGCATAACATAACAAAACAATAACCCTAGGGTATTTATAGTGTCTCAAAGTAACAAAGGAATCCTAATAAAAATAAAATAGGAAAACTAGGTCGATTGTGTCACGCCCCTGGCAATGAGTCGTTAGGTCTCTTTACGACTCACTACCTGTTGTCATATCTCTCTTTCTGTCTTCAATGGTTATGACTTGTATAGTCACCTTATGTGTCATTTAATTCTAGTCGTAGTCACTTCAGTAGCTCTTTTTCCTCAAGGAATTTGGGTCTATTGTTTTTATAACTCCTCACCACAACTCGTCATCAGACATTATGACTTGTGGTCTTCACTCGTAAGCACGGGAACATCTATTCTTAAGATCTTCAAACATTGATCTCCTTATGACTTCTTGCTACGAGTTGTAAGATAACTTAATGACTCATAGCCATACAAGTACTTCACTTATTGAGAGATTTTTATTCTACTTTTTAGTCCATGCCACTTCCTACCTAATTCCCCTTAAAAATACATAAAAAACACATTAGATCCAATAAGACAACCTAAGTCAATGCATAATTTCACCATTTTAAGCATCAAATGTACCATGTTTCCATGGCACATCAATGATAACCGTCGCTAGTGCCCCAACCCTAAGTCTCTCCTCAATAGGGACAATCAATGCATCATCATTAATAGTGTCTATTATAGACACCACTCATATATTTTTTAATTGTCGCATTGACTGGCATATATAAAAAGTCACCAGTTTGTCATTGAGTCTTAATTTTACCTTCCCCATCTCCATGTCAACCAATACCCTACCTATAAAAAAAAGTTTCTTTCTAAGATCATAGGGACTTTGAAGTCTATCTCACAATCAAGGATCACAAAATAAACTAGAAATATAAAGGACACCACCTTCACCAACAAATCACATGAGATACAAATCAATTTCTTTATAGTGCAGTCAGTCATCAACAACCTCATAAATGTCGTTTTGGGTACCTCAACCCTAACTTCTTGTATACCATTAACGAAATCAGATTGATACTATCTCCCAAATCACATAAAGATTGACAGAAGTTAAAGAACCTAATATTACATAGAATAGTAAAGGCTCTGGGGTC
Source organism: Capsicum baccatum var. pendulum (assembly GCA_030864225.1). Taxonomy (NCBI): domain Eukaryota; kingdom Viridiplantae; phylum Streptophyta; class Magnoliopsida; order Solanales; family Solanaceae; genus Capsicum; species Capsicum baccatum. The sequence continues at coordinate 170,838,589 of CM061560.1, forward strand.
CTCCTTTTCTCTACTAAAAATCGAGATGCAATAGCACTACAATGGTGCATATTATCAGTGGGCTCAAAAGTCACCATCCACTTTTAGAAATAAAATACTTCATGATCTTTTCGTAGCCTGGCATCTGCTTTAATTCTTCCACAAGAGAAATATTGATAGAAAGTTCCTTCAACATCGACATAAACTTTTAATACTTTTATTCTTCTTACTTATTCTATAATCTCTAAGGAAAAGATAGGGGAGGATGATGTGCCATGGTTTCACGACACTTTTCATGCTTAAAATTGATAAATATGCAAGTACTTAGGCCTATTTTGCTAGATATGATGTGTTTTTGTGTTGTGTTTGATAGAAAATCATATTTTGGGAGCTAAACAGAAGAAAAGAAGTTGAAAGATAGATTTGGAACCACCTACGATTCCACCTACATAGTGTAGGTTCTACCCACGTGGCATAGGTATTAGAGTAGGTGTCAAAAGGTTGTAGTTTAGAGAATTAGAAGTTGAGAATTTGGTACTGCCATCTACGAAGGGCTACCTATGGCCCGTAGGTGCCACCTATGGCGCTGTAGGTGCCAGTACAAGTGTCATAGGGACAAAAGTTCAGATAAGCTGTAGAATAAGATTTTGTTATCACCTACAAGGGACCACGTATAGGTTGTATGTGCCACCTACGGTCCACAAGTGGCGTCGTAGGTGGCCACCAACTCAATTTTCATATTTTGTCTTGGGAAAGGATTCCTCGGGTTTCTATGTAATCTATAAATAAGCTTTTTATGTTTTTGTATTATTTTATGTACTTATACTATTCACAAATATATTTTTATTTGAGATTAACTTTTGATCTTGGGATTCTTGTGTTCTTAGTTTTTGGTTGATTAATTGATGGGAGACTTTGGGTTTTTTTATCTATTACTGTGAGATTGATTCTATTCTTGATTGTTTTGCTACTATGAGCGGCTAATTCCCTTAGTTAGGGTTATGGGAACCCTTGTGGGATAACAAAGTAGGAGAAGTATGAGAACCTTCTAGATCATTATTGCTACATGTATTGTGATTTCTTTTTGCTTTGATTACAAAATTCACAAGCCGTACAGAAAAGTAAATGGAGGATTTGAATATCAATAATAACAAGTAACCAAACATGAATGCTTGCATTTGTAAACAATAAAAGATGACACTAGTACTGTGTTCCCCTTGGATTCTCGACTGCATAAGTTTCACGTGCTTAATTTACCTAACCCACTGCTCTACATGCTAAGTTGACAAGCTATGTCTTATCAACTATCTCGTGAACATGTTGACAAATCTTACACTTTACCTTATGAGTCTCAGGGCGTCGCCTTGTTTTCCCTTGTCTTTAACCTTAGTACAACTCTCACCTTTTGAGTCTCAAGATGATTAGATGAGGGTTGATAGCCTTGAATCGTTGTTGTAACCTCCTTTTACCAATCTCAAACTCCCTTGCAAGGAAGTTGTTGAATACAGGCAATACCCAAGCTTCTATAGTAGCATGGGAGCAATTAACATAAATAAGATTGCAATACATGCAGATATAATAGAATAAATGAATCTCCCACTTTCCTTACGTAGTTAATCCACTAGGGTTCCCATAACCCTAATCAAAGAATTTAGCCACTGTTATTCATGAACAACCCATGGCAATTAATGAAGAATACATGTAATTAATTGCACAATAATGAAAGAATAAATCCAGAATCTCCAATTGAATACAAAACTAAAAATCTAAGAACAATTGTATCAACGAGCAAAGTATGTGAAAATATGCCAAAATTTATCAAAAGTGCATAACATAACAAGAGAATAAACCTAGGGTATTTATTATGTCTCAAAGTAACAAGGGAATTCTAATTAGAACAGAATAGGAAAATTAGGTAGGTTGTGATCACACCTCATGCAATGAGTCGTTAGGTCTCCTTACGACTCACTGCCGGTTGTCGTAGCTCTCTTTCTGTCTTCAGTGGTTACAACTTGTATAATCACCTTATGAGTCATTTAATTTTAGTCGTAGTCACTCTAGTACCTCTTTTTCCTCAGGGAATTTAGGTTTGTTGTCTTTGTGACTCCTAACCACGAGTCGTCATCAGATATTATGACTCATGGTCTTCACTCGTAAACACTGGTACATATATTCTTAAGATCGTCAAGCACTGGTATCCTTAAAACTTCTGCTATAAGTCGTAAGCCAACTTAATGACTCGTAGCCATACCAGTATTTCACTATTTGAGAGCTTTTTCTTCTACTTTTTAGTCCACTCCACTTCCTACCTAATTTTTCTTCAAAATACATAAACACACATCATATCAGATAAGACAACCTAAGTTAATGCATATTTTCACCATTTTAAGCATCAAATGTGCCATGTTTCCATAGCACATCAATGATAACCCCTAATAGTGCCTTAACCCCAAGTCTCTTCTCAATAGGGACAGTTAATGCATTATCATTAATAGTTTCTATCAAAGACACCACCCTTATATCTTTTGGGTAGTCGCATCGACTGACACATATTAAAATTCATGAATTTTTCATTGAGTCTGAGCTTTATCTTCCCCATCTCCATGTCAACCAATGCCCTACGTATAGCAAGGAAGGTCTTTTCCAAGATAATAGAGACTCCAAAGTCCACCTCATAAGCAAGTATCATAAAATTAGCTATAAATATGAAGGACACCACCTTCACCAAAAGATCACATAAGATACCAACTAATTTTTTAACAGTGTGGTCGGCCATCAACAACCTCAAAAATTTTGTTTTAGGAACCCCAATACCAAATGTTTGTATACCACTAACAACATCAGATTGATACTAGCTCCAAAATCACATAAAGCTCAAGAGAATTTGAAGGACCTAATAGTACATGGAATGGTAAAGGATCTGGGGTCCTCCTTCTTCTTTATTAAAGATTGCGAAGTAATAACACTACAATGGTGTATATTATATGCAGGATCAAAAGTCACCATCCCTTTTTAGTAATAAAATACTTCATGAACTTTACATAGACTGGTATCTACTCTAATGTTTCCACAAAAAGAATATTAACAGAAAGTTCCTTCATCATCGACATGAACTTCTGATACTTCCCTTTTTCTTAGTTTTTTTAATCTCTAAGAAAAGGGTGGTGGGTTGATGTGCCATGATTTTATGGAACTTTGGATGCTTAAAATTGATAAATATGTAAGTATTTAGGCCTATTTCATTAGATATGATGCGTTTTGTGTTGTGTTTTATAGGAAACCAGGTTTTGGGAGCTAAACAGAAGAAAAAAAGTTGAAAGCTAGATTTCGAACCACCTATGATGGCATCTACATAGTTTAGGTACCACATACGCGGCATAGGTATTATAGTAGGTTTCAGAAGGTTGAACTTTAGAGAATCATAGTTGGGAATTTGGTATTGCCACATACGAAGGGCCATCTATGACCCGTAGGTGCCACCTATGGAAAAAACGTGCCACCTACGGCGCCGTAGGTGTCAGTGCAAGTGTCAGAGGGACAAAAGTTCAGAGAAGCTGCAGAATAAGATTTTATTTTCACCTACAAGGGACCATCTATGGGTGTGTGTCCCACCTACGACCCGTAAGTAGCACCGTAGAAAGCCACCAACTCAGTTTCCATATAATGTTTTTGAAAGGATTCCTTTGGTTTCTATGTAATCCATAAATACCCTTTTTACAATTTTGTATTAGCTTATGAACTCATACTATTCACAAATATATTTTGATTCCAAGATTGACTTTTGGTCTTAGGATTCTTGTGTTATTGTTTTTTGGTTGATTAATTGATGTGAGACTTTGGGTTTTCTTCATCTATTATTGTGAGACTAATTTTATGCCTTTTTTACTAAATTTCATGGATTGTTTTGTAACTATGATCGGCTAATTCCCTTAGCTAGGGCTGTGGGAACCCTGATGGAATAAAAAAGTTAGGAAAGTATGAGATCATTATTATTGCAGGTATTGTGGTTTTCTTTGCTTTGATTACTTTCTTAATGGTTGCAAATGTTAGGAACCCACCTGTATTCAATACAAACTCAAGAGAGAGGTAAAGACTAGGAAAAAAAGATTACAATAGTGATTTGAGTGAGATTCAAGACAAAGGTTAGTAATACAACACTCTAAGACCGACAGGATATAAATGAGATTCACCATAGGGTGTCGAGAGACTATTGGTGAGACATAACTTGTAAGATTCTACATATGTAGCAGTGAGATAGTTGAATTGATCATAATAATACTATGGATTTAGAAGCTAGGGGAACACAAACCAAGTATTCGTTTCAGATTGTTTACAACCAAAAGCATTCAAATCTTGTTACTTTTACTAACTATTGTAAAGCACCCTATATACTTTTCTATAATGTCTGGTGATTCCAACAAGTTTGAGAGATATTTCTAGCCTATTCTTATGGGTTCAAATCCAACCTAGTTTGGTTACTATATTTTGATATCGACCATTTTATACTTCTTGATGATGTAGTTTTGGGCAGCATAAAAAATTTGGCGTTGTTTCCTAGGAATAAGGTTGTAGATTGATCGATTGAAGTTATTGAGATAGTCGATTTTAACTTTCTATTTGTTGTAGGGCGTAATCAAGTGTTTGCCTACTCTTCTTGATATGACAACTTTGCAAGAGAAAGTATGAAGTGATGAGGACATTTTATTGATCGTTATCCTTTTGATATAGTGCATTATTACAGGAGTGTGATAGATCTATTGTGGGAGAATAATGAGAGCATGATATAAATATTGACACTCCTTGCAAAAGATAAACATGAGTTTATTCAAAAGGTTTTTAGTTTTGGCAGATATTCACTACTTAAAAGGAGACTTGAATGCAAAGGTTGATGCATGTAATGTCCAACAATTTAGTTATAAGTTGTGTGAGACTGAAAAAATTCTTATAAGCCAAATTGAGGAGCTAAAATTAGATGATTTAACACTTGATCATACTTTCATAGATGTCACATCGAGAGGAAAACATGAGAGTTATGTGAGGATGTAAATAATAATTCAATTCATGACTTAGAACGTAGTGGACCTCATTTAAATCATTTTTCCACATTATGTTTGGATAGTTTATATTAATCGAGCCATCCGAGCCTATGGAAGAGTTCAAAAAGAAGGAAAAATATGTCTATAATCTTGTATTTGTTGTGCCAAAATTAAAAAGTTACATTCCTCTCTTAAGGGCCAAGAATTACAATATGCCACATCTATTTCTTGGTTCCATTATTTTCATACCACCGCCCCTTGAGCATAGTAGAAATTAGAAAACAAATAAGGGTGAAATTCATAAGTTCAAAGTGAAAATAAAAATTAGAGGTCAACCCTTTGCCTACCTTGATGAAGTCTGCAAAATCAAGGTACCCACGTCGTGCCGCGACGTTAAATCAGGCACTGCTTGGGAGCAACCCAAGGTATATTATTATTTGTGAATTTGTGTTTATTTGTGTTAGTGTGACTGACGTCGGATCTACGTACCTAAGGTTCCACAGGTATGTTCCTAACGCTCTTGTTTTATAGCACCCTAATCTATTGGGGACAATGCATGTCTATTTGTGAGGGTATGGCTCCTTGTGGGTCTAGATGTCCTTTTGGGGTTTTTTTTGTCATGTCTCTTTTCTCCAAAGTTTATTCATAGTAAAGCCAACATTTTTAGGATGTATTGTGTTTTGTTTCGAATTGTGTTGTTTTTGTTTAACTAGGTAAAATGAGTACCTAAGGCAGTTGATGTATTTTGTTTATTTATGCTTAAATTGTTTTTGGAATAAAATGATACCCTTCCAAGAAAAATATTTTTTGAACTGTATAATGTGTATATATATGTGAACATTGTGAATCGCGTTATGGCATTAGGATTAGGGAAATAATAATCATAGCTAGTATTTGCATGAACTGTATAGGTAGTAGTTTGTGATTCAACCTTGTGCCATGTATGTGTGATATGCCTACTTTGTTATCATTGTGTGTTGAATCCAGAACTTACTCGGTTAGTCTTGCCTAGGTTGTAGGATAATCAATTTGAAAAGGATCATAAGCCGTTCTTGAAATTAGTCCACTTTTAGCCTAAACCGACCTATCAAATGTGAATAAGTATCCTTTGATCCCAATTTTGAGCCAGATAGGCTATTTTTTTATTTCACCTTTCACCATCCCATTTTAATTATAATAAACCTATTTTGGCCCTGGTCCTCATTGGACATTATGCACCTCAACTCAGGCAAATAGTGTAAGTTGAGGGTGGCTATCATAGGGGTACATGATTAGAAGTAGGTATGAAGAAGGGTGTAAATACGAGAAAAGAAAGAAGGGAAGGGTAAAGGATTCCCAGGGTTTATATTTAATATATAAATACCTTTTTTATATTTTTGTATAAATTTACGCACTCATACTATTCACAAACATATTTTAATTCCAAGATTGACTTTTGAGCTTGGGATTCTTGTGTTCTTGGTTTTTGGTTGATAATTGACGTAAGACCTTGGGTTTTCTTTGTCTATTATTATGAGATTGATTCTATGCTTTCTTTATTGAATTCCATGGAATATTTCATAACTATGAGTGACTAATTTCCTTAGCTAGTATTGTCAAAACTCTGGCGGGATAACAAAGTAGGGGAAGTGTGAGATCCTTTTAGATCCTTGTTGTTGTATTTATTGTGATTTTTGTCACTGTGTCTGCTTTCTTTCAATTGAAAATGTTGAAAACTGCTTTTATTCAATACTAACTCAAGAGAGAGGTAGAGATTGGGAAAAAAAGATCACGACAGTGATTCAAGGCTATCAACTTTCGTCTAATAACCTTAAATCAAGAGGATATAGTTAAACTGAGATCCAAGACAAGGTTTAGTAATGCGACAATCTCAGACCGAGAGAAGACGAGTGAGATACACCAAAGGGTGTCGAGAGACTATTAATGATACATAACTTATCAAATTCTACATGCATAGCAGTGAGATAGTTGGTTTGAGCATGATAAGCCTACGGAATTAGAAGCCAGGGGAACACAAGCCTAGTGCTCATTTCAGATTATTTACAACCAACAACATTCAAATTTTGTTACTTTTTCTTGCTATTGCAAATCCCCCATTTACTTTTCTATACTACCCAGTGATTTCAACAAGTTTGATAGATATTTCTGGGCTATTCCCTGTGGGTTCGACCCCAACCGAGTTGGGTTACTATATTTTGACATCGACCATTTTATACTTCTTGGAGGTATAATTTTGGGTGACATCAGAGGTCATGTCATGGTCTTCAATATAGGCTCTATTTCCTTCCCCTTACCTTTATCCTTCTTAACTCATTTATCCATAGGCGTCAGGATGTGACAAGTGGTGAGTCATTACAAAAAATGATGGCTACTCAACTTCTTTAGCCTCATCAACTACAGGCATAGGGGGATCTATAGTAGTCTTACCACTCTGAGTGGTATGGTCAAACAGTGACTGTCATTCTTTAGATTCTGCATAGTGCTACTTGGAAGAGTGCTTGATAGACGTTGATTCAAAGTTGTTGATATCTGACAAAATTGCTGCTCAAGTTGCTTGATTGCAGTAGTATGTGATTCTACTTTCTAGCTCAAACCTGATATATCTTCCTTAATCCCCTTAAGGAAAATCTCTTGATTCTCTGAACCCTTAACCATCTTAGTAAGCATTGCCTTCATCTCAAATTAGTATCACGGTTCCCCAATGGAACATATGCACCACTTTTATCCATATAATCATTCTTACCCCTCATGTCACCATCTCTCTATACTACGATTCCTATATCCATCCCCATAATAGTTTTGAACTTAATTCACTTGCCTCGAGTTTCAAGTGTCTTGAGTAGACCTTTGGCCCTTGGCTTGAAAACCCGCCAACTCTCTATCTAGATATTTTGCCTCTTCATCCATATCAGAATCATATGACCTAAGAGATTTACCTTGTGCACCCAAAATATTCACCTTATTAGAATTTATAGGTTCAAATTACTTCGTTAGAAACCAAATCTCCATCCCCAACTGCTCAACTTCTTGAGCCTTTGTATCATCTATGATTTTTTACTTTCTAGAATTACCAATAACATAAGTACCATCACCTCTTTCTGCAACTTAAGTATGCCACCCTCGGTTTGTAAGAGAGACCGAATCTAAGATTTTTGCCGCTACCTCCCAACGTAGGCTTATGAGTGATCCACCAATAATAGTATCTGCAATAGCTTCATAACTGACATTCAGGGATCGATAGAATATCTTAAGCAAATATCTCCCCAAAATTCTATGATTGGATACCATCATCAACTTCTTCTTGAATCTTAACCATGCCATATATAGTAGTTCAGGTTGCAATTGCCTAAAATTATAAATCTCATCCTTCAATTCCAGCATCTTAGAAGGCGTGAAGAATCGGTGCAAGAACTATTTTTGTAAGTCATTTCAATTAGTGATGGACCCACAAGACAATTTCCCTAGCTATAATATTGCTACACCAGATAGAGAAATAAGAACAACTTGAATCTCAAAGCTTCCTGACTCGCCCCAGGTAAGTTATATGAAGTGTAGATCCTCATGAAATTCATGATGTGCATGTTTGTGTTATCAGTCGGCAAATACGCAAATACACACTTAAGGTTAAGCAGCTATATCATAGCACTTTTAATATCGAACTTCAACCCGTGGGAAAATTTAGGAAGAATGGTGGCTCCTATCTCAATAGGCTTAACATACCCAAGTCATCATCTGGATCATCATAGGCTAGCAAATACTAGAGAGTTGGAGGCATTTGAACTCCATCTATTCTACCTTTGTCGAGTTCTATTCGATGCATTACTTCCTGCCTTTGTCTTTCCTCTTGAGTTGCACAATGGGAAGCCTCATCATCCCTCCTCGTATTTTCTTAATAGTGACCACGCAGTGGTTTGCTTAGTTGTCACCTGAACACCATGAAGAGGTAGGGGCAAGTCAATTGGATTATCTAGAAGACCCTCATGATGAGTTTCATGCTCGTGTTCCGATATCTTATGATATTTTCATAGGGTTCTTTCAAAATGTGGATCAAGTGGGATCAAGAGATTGACTTGACTCCTAGTACTGAACATACACCACCATATAACTCAAGAAAAACAAAAAAGTAAAATCCAATAACCTCAACAATTTCAATCAATCAATCCGTAATTGTATACCCCGATAATGGTACCAAAATTTGATGTCTCCCAAGATATACCTCCAAAGAAATATAATGCGATTAATTTCTAATATAGTAACCCACCAGAGGTCGGGGTCAAACCCACAGGGAATAGGCCAAATTTCACTCACGAATCTATTCAAGTTGCTAGAAAAATATAGGAAAGTAAATGGGGTTTTACCATGAAAATAATAAAGGAGTAACAAGTCTTGATCGATTTAGTTGAAATCAATCTGAGATGAATACTAGGATTATCTTCCCCCTGGCTTCCTAACTCCGTAGATTTATCATTCTTAATTCAACTAATTCGATACCCTGATGTAGAATCTGACAAGATATGTATCACCAACCATATTGTGAACGCCTTTGGTGAATTTCACTCTTCACCTTATGAGTCTTAAGTATTGTCTTACTAATTCTTGTCTTTTATCTCAAATTAACTATCTCCTTTTGGGTGTCAAGTTAATTAGATGAGGGTTTTTATAATCTCAACCTCTCTTTTGAAGATGATCTAGAATACAGGCAAGTTCTTAACTTCTGTAGTACTTAAGAAAGCATATAATTAAAGAAGATAACAATACATGCATAAACACTGATTTAGAGGGATCTCACTCTTCCTCTATTTCGTTGTTCTATCAGGATTCTCACTATCCTAGTTAGGTGGTTTAGCCTCTAATGTTTGCCAGAATATCCATGGAATTCATAAAATAAAGCATAAGATTAGTCTCACAATAATTTAAGAAGAAAATCCAAAGTCTTAAAATAATAATCAACCAAATAATCAAGAACAAGAATTCCAAGATCAAAAGTCGAATCAGAATCAATATACACTTTTGAATGTAAAGTGTGTGTAATATGATACGTAGACATCAAAAGGGTATTTATAGAATACATCAAAAGTCTAAATATCCTAATCCAAACGAATAAGAAAAACTGGGTCAGTGACCAATTATGGACCCACTTATGAGACGTAAGTGGTATTTGAGCCCCATAAGTGGGTGTTGTAAGTGTTAGACAAACTTCAGAGTTTTAGCATGCTTTAGATCTTTACTCACGATGACATAAGTTCTACTTATGCCATGTAATTTACCCTTCATAACTATCAGAAAAGTCATCAAACTTTAGAGCCTTAGATCGTCTTTCTTCTGCTTCTTATGTGGCCACTTATATTGGCACTTACGATCCGTAAGTGGCCCTTCATCACTGTCAGAGCAAAACTTCAACTTTCAACTTCTCAGGATTATTTCTTTTGATACTTACGAGGCCACTTACGGCGGCCGTGAGTGGCACTTACTGTCCGCAGGTGATCTTGTAAGCAGTGCCTTTTGAACACTCAACTCTTTTTCTTCTCTTAAGCTCCAAAGACCTATTTTCCTGCAAAACAAACACAAAAGCACATCATATCTAACAAAATAGATCTAAGTACTTATATATTTTTGATTTTAAGCCTCGAAAGTTCCATGAAATTCTAATACATCGTATATGCATACCATTTATGATAGTTTAGGGGTATATTTATCCCTTTTTCATAAATAGAATAACAATTTTATTATTTCACCCATTAGAATACAATAAATTCAATGTTTGGTGAAATAACCATAACTAATAATAAGGACAAATTATGATAAATTATTTCTTGATTTTCTAAATAAGAGAAGTAAAAGTGGACATATACTTTTAGTATAGTGGACAAGTAAAAACAAATAAGTAAAAGTGGATAGAGAAAATAGTTCTATAATACTCTCTCTGTTTCGAATTAGATGACCCTTTCAACCTTGGCACACCCATTAAGAAATTCAATGATTAGGAGTATATTTTACCTTTTTTGCCTTCTTAACATTGTATGACTTAATAATTATTTAAGCATGGAAAACTGTAGCATATGCATGAATGGATTGAAAATCTTATAGTAATACTAGTAGTACTCCTTGTAAAGAAGAAAAAAAGTCAAGTTTCATAAAGTTTGTATTGAAAATGTAAGTGTTATTTTCAAAAATTTTGAAAAGTGTAGTTATATTTAATACCTATTAAGGGCAGAATGGGAAGAATTTGTATAAAATAGTCTTGATTTGATAAGTTGGACAAGTAAATTGAAATAATTTTTTTTTAGAAAGAGGGCCAACTAATTCAAAACGGAGGGAGTACGTAGTATCGTTGGAAACGATTACTATTTCTTGTCTTGATTTCTGTAGCAATAATTATTTTGGAACAAATTTTATTTGACAAAGTGACACTTAATTTGAGACATATGAGTATTTGATTGTTGGTAAATATTTCCTTCGTTCATCTTTACTTGTTCATTATTGAATTAAGATATACTTTAAAAAATAATAAATAACAGGAATAATTTTATTAGTATATCACCCTTTAAATATAATGAATTTGATGTTTTAAAAATGAAATGGGTAACGAATATTATTTTATAGTAAGGTAAAAAGGACACAAAATAATAATTATTCATTAATTTTTTAAATAGAATAAATATTATTAAATATCTTTTTTTAGTATAGTGAATAAATAAAAATGAACGGGGGGAGTATCAACTCTCTCTATTTCAAAGTGAGAGGTATTTTTAACTTGGGATAACCCTTTAAAAAAAATTACTCATTCCTAGAAAAATAAAATGTACTTTGACTAGCATACATTTAATGAATACTATGAAGAATTATAGCTCTTTATATTTTCTTGATAAACTTCTTTTATTTGAAATGGAGGGAGTAAAGATTTTAATGTTTTCTTTAAGATTTTTTATGTCCTGATGCGTTAAAGTACATAATTGGAAAATTTTGGAAGCATTACTTTTAAGGACTAGAGGGGATCGATACAACAAGTATTCTCGCTACCTATTAAATCTCATCAAAATAGATTGAATCGACAATCTATACTTCCGTGACAACATGGGTCTAACATTATTAAAAGTAATAATGTTACTATATTTTTATCAAAATAATAAATATTAAGATAAAATACACAGCCTAATTTTGATTCAAATAAATACATAATGTATTGACATTTTAATTAAATTCTAAATTCTCAATTATCAAAATAGTAATGAGAAGATGTTTCTTATTTTTTTATATAGGATATTATTTTTTTTAATTTTAAAAAAATTATTGTTTATGTTTAAAATTAATTGAACTTTAAAAAGATTTTATTTTACCAAGATATTGTGTGTTGAAACCTATAATTATGGAACCAAATATGTTGATACATAACCTTTTGTTCAAATAAAATTCTTTGTTTAGTCAAACTGAAACATATTGTTATGAAATAATTAAAGAATAAAGAAGAAGAGTAGAGAGAATAGAGTGTAATTCTTATTTCTCTTGGAGATGAATTATAATGAAGAAAAATCCCTTTATTTATAGGTGAAAACTAACCTTGAGGTTTGTAACTTTTCCCTAAATAGACATACACAATATATGGTAAAGTAGGTATTCACTATATATGATAAAGTAGACATTCACTATATATGGTATATTTATAAGACTCCTCTTTAAATGTCTAATTGATAGATAATGTGCCTCATTAAAACCTTACTAGAAAAAACCAAGTGAAAAAAAAATCCAGTGAAGGAAAAAGAGTACACATAACTAATAATACGCATATAGGTTGCCTCATAAAAACCTTACAAGGAAAACCTAGTAGGACAAAACCTTGAAAGGGAAAAAGAGTACAGCACGTATTAACTCCCCCTAATGAGTACATCCTTGAACCTTTGCATCCCGATCTTATGTAGCATTTTCTTGAAAGTTGTAATTGGAGAAGATTTGGTGAATAAATCAGCCACATTATCACTTGAACGAATCTGTTGCACAGTAATATCACCATTCTTTTGTAGCTCATGTATGTAGAAAAGCTTTGATGGAGTGTGGTTCATTCTCTCTCTTTTTATGAATTCTCCGTTAAGATATGCTATGCATGTTATATTATCTTTGTACAAAATTATGGGTATATTGTCTCATTTCAAACCACATTTTTCTTGAATGAGATGTATTATGGACCTCAATCATATAAATTCTTGGCTAGCTTCATGAATAGTTATTATCTCATCATAGTTCAATGAAGTGGATAGATACACTACTTTGTATATCTCTAAGATATAACAGTGTCCCCCATATGTAAATACATTGCATGCTTGAGACCGAGAATTATGCGGGTCAAATAAGTACCCAATATTAGCATGACCAATAAGGTTGGGACTACAATCTTTAGAATAAAATAAACTCATGTATTTTATTCCATTTTGATGTCTCCTCGTAGGAGTAGAAATATGCCTTGCTTAACAAATTGACTGAAAAGGCTATATCAGGCCTTGTAGTATTGCAAGATCTAATAATGCACCACTTGCACTAGGATATGGTACTTCATGACCAATCCAATTCGATATATTTCTTATTTCAGCAAATAATCTATTGCTTTTGAAAACTCTCCAAGAGTTTCAATAATTTTCAAGCGATAAGCTTATACAATATAAGGATTATAAATAAGTTTCCTAGAAACTTTTATATGCTTCAAACATTTTGAATCCTTAAAAATTTTCATGTAAATTTTGTCAAGTGACAATATTCAACATTTCATTAGTGACACTTTCAAGTGTTTGGATTGCAAATCAAATAAGTTTGATATGCTTACCAAGATGTATCCTTTTATGTCACTTGATAAATAATTTTACGTCAGCATGCTTAAATAAATGTAGAATTCGGATCCTCGTAATCTTTCACAATAATATTTTATCAAAGATATCATCGATGATATATCATTTTTTATCGATTCATAATGTGACATAACATTTTGAGATCTCATAACTTTATTATTTTTAGGTACCTGAACCTCTCATAAGGTTTCATGAAGTGTTATGTCGTAGGCTCTTCAAGAGCACATTGTCTTCTTATTATTGATTATTTGATCCTTATTTCATTTGGAATCGATTAGTCTACTATGTTTCATGCATGCATAGACTTTGTCCTTCAAGGACACAGAATAGGAGCACTTGCATCTTAAATATGAGATGCTTTTGGCATATGACTTGAATTATCTTGTGAATGAGGATCTTATGATAATTCCTAATATATTTCACAGCTGCTTATAACCTTCCCCTTATGTTAGAAAAACTAACATACATCCTTCACCTTCTTTGAGGAATCCATATCTGTGCATTATGGTATTTTATTTAATCATAACCACATATCAAAACTATTAGATGAAATAGTTGGTTCCTGACCTTGAACCAATTGAGTGGGAAGAAATAATCATAATTTATTGGTCTAATACATACAAGTGAATTGTATGCAACATATCATATTTTAGACCAACACATAAAACTTTGTTCTCATTAGAAATGATTTAGCTATTTATCAAAGGCATTCAATGCCAAACCATTGTCATCAAGATGAATTGTCGTGATTACCACTCTAAAAATTATGTTCTTAGCTCAATTTTATTGTAAGAAACTTTATGAATGTCAAACTGCAGGTTGACAATAAACATAGAAGTGATCATCTTATATCGATGCATCTTAATAGATCACATGACTGGTGAACGAGCCCTTATTCACCTTTTATATTTTTAAGATTTTGAGGGATTCAATCCAATAATTAATTGGTCCAACCAACTTATCATGAGAACAAACAACATGAATAATTCTTGAAGAATTTTCTAATTCTTCATTACATGTCCAATACTCAATATACACATCTTTGGGATGTCATAATTGTTCATGCCAACGTATGAACTTTTATTCTAGCAAACTCCAAGTATGCCATGACATGTACTCTTTTACTTTACTAAATTTCAGATTTACTACTTTAAAAGTAGATTTCAAAATAACTCTTCTCGATTATTCTTCCTCATTCGGAGGTGAGTTGTGAAGCTATCACAATCAAGTTCACGTTTGTTGAAAAACTTCACTAAATATCATCACATTCACTGAGGGAATAGATCTATGCTTATAACAATTAAAATTCTCATTCCCATGAATAAAATATAATCATGTCTTAAACCTATTAAATTGATAGCTTATAACCTCTTTTATGATATTGGTACTTCAGGAGCAAATCAAGGCATACATATGATCTAGAGAATTTTTTTTCTAACATATCTTATATGATCGTAATACGTGTGTGAAAATATCATCACTTTATGATCATTATCATATTGTCCCTCAACGCGTATATTCGTGCATTCAATCACTTGTCTTCTTTCAGACATATTATGCACTGTTATCACATACACTTCAAGAATGAAGTAAGTTGTCATATTTCAGACTTATCATATATTTATACCATGCTCACTTCATGGAGCATATCAATGGATATGTTTCACCCAATATTCATTATTTTGCCTTAGCCATCATAATATCATCAATATGGTGCATTGAGATTCAAAATCAACGTGTTACCCATATAAATAGGCGTCTTAGGCATAAATTAATAGGACTTGAACCCAACATATTATCATTCCTTTTGATAATATTGTTCTTGAGGAATAAATTTAAAACATAATGATTCCAAATCAATTATTTTTTCTCAAATCCAACAATAATTATATTATTAGTAGCAAAAGATAGATAACATAAGAAATTACTAACCTTGAAATTACATTTAGATTTATAATCTCATTTTATTTGGAGTGTTTCGTGCTGATAATGTGTTATAAACTAATAAAAAATAAAGAAGAAGAGTAGAGAGAATAGAGAGTAATTCTTATTTCTCTTGAGGGATGAATTACAATGAAGCAAAACCCCTTTATTTATAGGTGAAAACTAACCTTGGGGTTTGTAACTTTTCCCTAAATAGACATGCACACTATATGGTAAAGTAGGTATTCACTATATATGGTAAAGTAGACATTCACTATATATGGTATATTTATAACACGTATAAATTTAAGCTCACTTGATAAATATTTCTTCAGTTCTTTTTTACTTGGTCCATATTGACCTGACACGGATCCTAAGAGATATTTATTAATTATCTTACTAAATTAATTTTATTAATATATTCAAAGTCTAAATTTGACATTTAGTGTTTGATACAGTTACTTAATAACAAGGTTAATATTAGTAGAAAATAATAATTTTTTCTTAATTTGATAAGGTAAATGAGTAAAAAAAAATTTAATATAAGAGTCAAATAAAAATAAATATATGACATTATTTACTCTTAAAATTTAATTACACTTAATTAATATAAATTATGATTTTGTTAAAAATTACTTAATTATATTAAATTTATAAAAATTACTTAATTATAGTATATTTAGAAAAAAAAATATTGGGCCACTACATATAGTGACATTTCATATATGGCATGATTTGTAATGTAATGTGAAAGTGTAGGTCTTTTTTTGAAGTTGTGTTCTAAAGTACCAATGAGTACATAGAAAAGACAACATTTTTTCTGCACGATGATCATGTAAAACAGTGCAAGACTATAATATCCTCAGCCTTTTCTATAAATGGCATTAAGCAGTCATGTTGAAACCACCACTTCTAATATATAGAAAAGCCTTACTGAAGTTAAAGGATACTGTGAGTTTTCACCTACGACCCCCAATGTTTTGTAAATGTGTCACTTTTATCCCTTCACGTCGATAACTCTATTTATTATAATATGTGCTTCCCATAAATAACATCATAGTGCTGCTAGGGGTGTACATAGGTCGGGTTGGTTCGGTTTTTATTTTAAAAAAAAATCAAACCAATCATGTCGGTTTATTAAAACTATAAATCAAATCAAACAAATATAAAATTATTATTTTTGATTTAGGTTTTAGTCGGTTTTTTTGAGTTTTTTGGTTTTTTCGAGTTTTTTTTTAATAATATTTAGTTTTTACAATTATATTGTGATCAAATACTAGATAAAATATGTTTTCACTTATGTGCTAATGAAAAACGTAATTATGAAAAATGAGGAGCGAAAAAATCTCTTGAAACTAAAAAGTGAGATGAAGAGTAAAAAGTTTAGGTTTTAAGTTTATATTGGGTTTTGGATCATTTAATTAGCAATTAATGGACAAATATTACAACTTAAAGGCCCAAATTTAAATATATATCTACATCTACTTTAAAATTATTGAAAATTACTAAAACTAGTTGAAAACGTATTTAAAAAGTAGATTATAATAAATATTTTATGTATAAAAAAGTTCAAATATTATATCAATATCTATACTATATTAAAAGTATGAAGGGCCTTAAAATGACGTTTGAACTTTTTTCCCTTTATTAGAAGCCTCTA
Organism: Capsicum baccatum var. pendulum; assembly: GCA_030864225.1. Classification (NCBI taxonomy): domain Eukaryota; kingdom Viridiplantae; phylum Streptophyta; class Magnoliopsida; order Solanales; family Solanaceae; genus Capsicum; species Capsicum baccatum. Next base: position 170,856,021 of record CM061560.1, read on the forward strand.
CAATAGATAAAAACGTCTTTTAACTATTTTCCTCAATTTACTATTTAATTAGATTAAAGACTCCTAAAATATATGAAAAGAATTTAATAACTCCCAAAATATATAGAATGAATCCTGATAAACTAAAAGCTTCTAGTACTTCATAATTTAAAATTATAAAGAAGAATAAGTAGAATATTATGAATAAAATTGTATGACAAGTCAAAGTTAAAAAGGAAAGAAATTGTTGTGCAAGTAAAAAAAAGGAGGCAGAAAAATTTATATTTAATTATATGATTTATAAAAGGAAAACTTTATAAATAGAATACATTTAATTTATTATTCCTACGCATGAGTTTTAGGATTTAATAACATATATTTGTTGATTTTGATTATTTAATCTAGTTAATATTTAGTACTTCTAAAAATAGAATTTTTCCTTATATAAAAAATATTCTTTATAATTCTATTTAAGTAATATTTTGGATCAAAATTTATACGAAACAAATTCTTATATTGTACTTTTGCTTTTTATTTTAGTTTTGATTCACATGTTTTCTTACTATCATTATCATAATCCCTTTTGCCTTTATTTATTTCTTTTAAATCATACCTTTAAAGATTATATATGAAAAATAATAATCAACAATTAACATTGATTCTCTCTTTTGATAATTTCTTGTGTTTCTCCTTTAGTTGAAAGTTTTTGATCGAAAAATTGGACAAGTATGTTGCCGCCGAATGAAGTTGTCAAAAATCAAAGGTTTATTGCTCGTTTTTTCTTTTACTTTCTTTGCGTGATCGTGACATAATTTTGATTATCGTGACATAAAAAGGGCTCCAATCCCATTTTTCTTTTTAAAAAAAATATATCAAGGTCACAAATTAGGATAGGAGGTTTTTTTTTTTTTTTAAATTTAGGAGTCATATTTTTTGTAATATCGTAACTTTTATGTACAATTCAACCACTATAGAAATCCATATTATTTGTAAGTGAGACATATTAATTGTCATTTATGTTAAAGAAAATAGTAATACTAATTTATGAGAATAACATAAAAAAGGTGGCTATGGAATTTCAAAGAACAAAACAAAATCGAAGCAAAAAAGTTGTTTGTAGTATAGTCATTTTCTCCAATATCACATTATGCATAGTACCCTCCTCTATCGAAGGTTGGGTTTGATTGAGTTGGTTTTAGTTTATATGTGAATGTCTTGGTTGCTTGTAATGACATGTGGATATTTGATTTTCATAATCTAAATTTAAAGATTTGATGATATGGAGTCACATACAAATGTAGATGTAGGAATTCGACTAAATATAATTCAAATATCTACTTAAAAAATCTGACTATATAGATTTGAGATATGAACATGAAAATTCGACTGATATGTATGTAAGGAGGAGGATCCGAACGCTTATATATAAAAGGTCGTTATTCAACATTCTTCATCACAAATTTTTAAGTATTATTCTCTCAATTATTTTTGCCTTTGACAATATTGCATTTTTTTCTCTAGGAATATTTCTTTTATCTTCTTTTGTGCATGTAATTGATAAGGTTTTAGTTTTACTGTTTTGTCCAATTTTAATCTTTTTTTTTTGGCATAAGATTTATAAGAAAGCAATGTTATTATAACTAGATAGCTTTGTAAAATTTTATAATCCACTCTATTTGAGTAAATTACTATTTAACTTTTTATAATAAAGTTATATATAAATATCTATATAAGCTTTCGCAATAGACAAAATCGTCTAATTTTAAATAATTAAAACATAGCTTCATTAAAACATCTAGACTATTTAGATCTTAGATTTCAACCAGAAAAGAAATATAGAATATTAAAAGATAATTCTACTATAAGGTGTAATTTTAACCAAGGAGAACATATATTACACTCAGAAGATAAGCAATATAACACAATAATAGACTTGTTAATTAACTCTAGCGAAAAAACACAAGAAAAAGATAACAGTATAATAAAAACGTTAGAACAGATAGAAGCTACTCAAAACAAACATAAAAAGACCTTAGAAAAAATAGAACAGAATTTAGACTATTTAAAGTCCCAAGAACTAGAAATAGATAGAAAAATTCAATATTTAAATCATAAATTTAATTTAGAACAAGTACCTACAAAAATAGAAATCAAAAAATTAATAAAAACATTAATAGAAAAACCTAAAGAACTAGAAGCAAAAACAACACGATTAATATCTAGGCTTGTAGAACAAGTAGAAAATATAACCAGGGAAATTAAAGATTTACAAGAAATAACAAAAAGATTAGAAGAAATATCGCTTTCATGAGTGAGGAAGATACAAATTATTTAAAGGCACTAGAAAAATCATGAATTCATCATAGTGAACCCGAAGGACTATCTAGATATATACCTTCAAGTATAACATATAAAACTTTACTAAAACAAAATAATACCATAATAGAACTATTAATAGATTTGCATAGAAAAATAGATTGTTTAATTAAAAATAAGGAAATAGTTACAACTCTAAGGGAACCAGAGTTACGAGAATTACACAAAAAGATAGATATTTTAATAAAGGATAAAGAGACCCAAGAAAAGCAAAAACCTATTTCTGAAATAGAAGAACTTGTAAATCAATTAAAGAAAATTGAAATAACCCCTCAAAACGAACGCAAGAAAATAATAAGAAAACCACAAAGATGGACCTTTTATCAGATAGACGGAGAACCGTCGAAGGACAAGGAGAAAATAGACAAAGAATCAGTTTCTCAGAAAACAGGATAGGAAATAATAATATATTATCTAGAATATGTAGAAGACAATCTAATAGAGAACAAAATCAAGAGCTTAATGAAATAATAGATGTAGATAAAGACTTACAGATCTTTCAACAACATCAGTTAAAATTACTAAATCCTAAGACGTTATATAACGCAGGATATTTTTCTTCAGACAATCAATTATATAGACATTATAGAGAAGAACAAATATCAGCCTTAGGAGAAGATTCTAAAATATTAGACTTAGTAAATACTAATTCATTGAAACACATAAAGAATAATAAAATGATTTTAATGCATATGGGATTAATTGTTATAGGAATAAAAGGATTAACAAGAAAAAACTTAGGAGCCAAAGTATTAATAACAATCTATGATGATAGATGGTCAGATATTAAAAAATCTATCATAGGATTAACGGAAGTAGATATGACTAATAATGGCGGCATTTTTTATATTAGTCCAGATTTCCTAATGAATCTAAAATAATTCGGAAGAAATATTAAAATAGGAATCCAAACTAAAGGATACGAGGAAAAGAATAGTGGAAATAATTTACTCATGTGCATAGGTTTTATAGGTAAGTTAACTTTAAGTAGTAACACAAAATTTAAATTAAAAGTAAATGATGTAGTTGAGATAATGGGAAACAAAGGAATAAGTCTCATAAAACGAATAAAAATAGACCCAGAAATATACGCAGGATTAGAATGGAATCTAAATAAATTTACAAAACCAAAAACGTTTACACCAGACTCTCACTTATTATATACTACAAGTAAGGGAGAAACCTCAGTTAGATTTACAGATTATAATTACACAATGAAAAGAAACTTAGACGATGATGAGACAGAAACTAATATAGAAACAGAAAGTGAATTTATGAATATCGAAGTTTTACAAGAAGGATATGAAGTAGACATAGCCATAGAAAAAGCAGAAAATTTAGCAAACGAACATAAAAATATAACCTTTAAATGTAAAGGATGCCAAAAAGACAACATGAAAATAGACGAATGTATAGAACATTTCAAAACGTGCCTAAAACGAAAGGATAATTTAGGATACAGAAGTAATGAATATTTCTTTAATAAAATTGAAGAAGATACAATCTCAGTACTAAGTTCTACTATTAGTTACAAAGAATTAGCTGAATTAGAACCAGCTAGCTCCTCTAGCGCTAGCCCTTTCCAACAAACAAATCCTAATCCACAGCCAATAGATTACAGCACCGGCAATGTACCTAGAAGACCTGCAATTAGGGTAAACCCAGATACAGAAATTAAAGGAGATTATATAAAACCAGCAGGAAAAAGAATGCCTATAGAAGAACCAATTAAACTCCAAGAAGGAGGTAGTAAAGGAAAAATTTTAAATATTGCTGCACATGATCCCCAAATGTGGGATACAGTAATAGACTTATGGAAAGGTATAGTGGCCGCAGATTACTTAAGACATTATACTGAAACTGATACTGAAACAATGTATAAATATTTAGAAACCTTCCTAGGAGAATCTGCAAAAGCTACATGGGAAAGTTTTAAGACAAACTGTCCACATGATTTCCAGATTCTACTAAGTATGGGACCAAACCCGTATAATTTTACAAATAAAATGCACATGTTATTAACAGGTAAAGACCCAAATAGTGGATTAATAGCTTTACAAAAGGAAGCCTTAATTAAGCTAGAACAACTAAGTATATCACATTGGGTATACATAAAAAAGTTCTTACAAGATTATTTTTACTACTGTACTGTTAGTGGAAATACATTTAATGAAGAACTAGGTAAAAAATTATTTAATAAACTACCCGGAGCCTTAGGAAGAGAAATCGAAGAAAGATGGTATAAAAGAGATGGGGTTGCAGCAAACCCAAATTTTAAATGGACAATAGGACATAGAACTCAACATATAATGGATATCTTAACTGAAAAATGTACAAATATACAAATACAAAAACAGTTAAAAAAGAATGAAATGAATTTTTGTAAATCATTTATATATACAACCCATAATTACGATCAAAAACAACATAGGAAATATAAGAAACGAAATAATCAGAAACCATATAGAGAAAACAATACTTTTTAAGAAAGTCAAAAGCTAAAAAACCATGACTTAATAGAGATAGACATGTTAGAAAATACAGAAATGATAGAAACTACAAAAATAAATTAGAATGTTATACGTGTGGTAGCATAGACCATTTAGCCAACGTGTGTCCAAAGAGAAATAATAATAGAACAAGAAATTCACAACTAATAGAAGACTTCCAAGAAACATTATTAAATGTAGATGAATGAATATATGTCAGATACAGAAAGTATCTACTCAATAATAAGTATTGATGTAACTGATAAAGATAATCAAAAATTTGATTCCTCAGACTCAGAGGAAGACAACTTGGTTAATGAACTAGGCCAAGAAATAGACGATTTAGATTTAAATAACCTAGTAATAAATAATTTAATGAATATTACTCAAGAATGTGAACATGATTTCCAAAGAAATAAGGGCTTAGATAGTAATAGGTGTCGTATATGTAGTTGGTACCCAAGTAAGGACAACAAAGCAAAATGCAAAAAATGTTACCTAGAAGCATGTATAAATTGTATAGAAAGCACCTTAAAAATAAAGGTTGAATCACAAACAAATAATGGACAAAAATACACGAATAATCAGATTTTAAACTTAAGAGTATCTACTCTAGAAACTCGACTAAATGATTTAGAACAAAGGTTATTTGTTATAGAAAAAGGAAAAACTAAAGAAGAAATAGATACACAAGAAACAGTAAACACAGAACATTTAGAGAAATTAGAAGCAGAACTTATGAATTTAGAAAACAATAATACAACTTTAATATGTAATGAAGATAAAGAATTTTCTACCATTAAAGTTCTAGTAAAAATTAAAATACAAAATGTAGAAATAGAAACATTAGCACTAATAGATCCAGGATGTACTAGCTGTTTAATTAATAAAGCAATAGTACCCGAACACTTAATAAAAACACTTGAAAGACCCATACTTGCCACCCAAATGGATGGCACTCAAAATATTAATCGTTATTACATAGAAAATGCGCAAATAAGTTTCCTAAATACTTGTAATCAATTTTATAATCCAATTTATAAAGTAAATCGAATATTAGCTAGAGATTTGAATATAGGGTCAGATTTTGTTATAGGATTAAAATTCTGTATACAAGACAAAGGAGGATGCTTATTAACTAGAGATGGAATAATGCTCTTCAAAGATCTAACATATACACCTGTACAAACAAAAACCTTGCCTACAATATACAAAACCTTAAATACTCATAAAAAGAGATTTAAATTATCCTCAGAACCCTGCTGCGAAGATTGCCAAAACACGTAATGCAGTAACCTGTCAAAAGAAAATCTAGAAGAAGTAAGAGAATATACCCTACTCAACGCAGAAGGTAACGATTGCCTAGAACATATCGAAAAAGAATACACCCTAATAAGCATAGAAACTCAGTTCTATAATTTCAGAAAAGGAATAGATAAAATAGGCATAATAAATAGTCCAAAAGATTTAGATAATATAATATCTATACTAGACGAAATGGAAATAATAGGAGAAAAACCATTAGCTCATTGGGATGCTAATGAACTAATGTGTAAATTAGATATAATTAACCCGGAATATACTATCAAAACAGCCCCTATAGAAGCAAATAATGAAGACACTAATGAATTTGATATACAGATAAAAGAACTTTTAAAGCTAGAAGTCATAAGAAGATCTACATCTAGACATAGATCAACAGCTTTTATGGTAAGAAACCATAGCAAACAGGTAAGAGGAAAAACTAGAATGGTAATTAATTACAAAAGACTAAATGATAATACTAGAACAGATGCATACAAACTACCCGACAAAAATGAATTAATCAATAGAATCCAAAACAAAAGAATTTATAGTAAATTCGATTGCAAATCCGGTTATTGGCAGGTTAAGATGCATCCAGAAAGCATAGAATGGACAGCCTTCACATGTCCAGGAGGACATTTTGAATGGCTAGTAATGCCTTTCGGATTAAAAACAGCTCCGCCCATTTTTCAACGAAAAATGGATAATATATTTGGAGAATATAAACATTTCATACTAGTCTATGTAGATGATATCTTAGTATTTAGTCAAAACATGCAAGAGCACTTAGGACATTTACAACTAGTCTTTAGATTATTTGTTAAGCACGGCATAATAGTAAGTAAAAAGAAAATGGAACTATGTAAAGCTTACATTAATTTTTTGGGAATAACTCTAGGAAATGGAAGAATAAAATTACAACCACATATAGAAAAAAAGGTACTCGACATGCCAGACAAATTAGAAACAACCAAAGATTTACAAAAGTTTTTAGGATTAGTAAACTATGCACGTAATTTTATTCAAGATTTAGGAAAAATAGCTGGACCCTTATATGCTAAAACAGGAAGTAAAGGACAGAAGAATTTTAATATGGAAGATATTAAATTAGTTCAAAAAATTAAAGAAAAAATTAAAAACCTTCCAGACCTGAAAATTCCCCTAGAATCGGACTACTTAATTATTCAGACAGATGGTAGTGACCTCGGATGGGGAGCTATCTTAAAAGCTAGACCCAATAAATATAGTACTAAAAATGAAGAACAAATTTGTGGGTAACAAAGTGGCGCTTACAAAGAAAAGGGAAATATGAGTGCCATAGACTTAGAAGTACTCGCAATAATATATGGTTTAAACAGCTTCAAACTATATATACTAAACAAAGAAGAAGTTTTAGTTAGGACAGACTGTGAAGCAATAGTTAAATTTCACCAAAAAATAAACGATAAAAATAGTAGTAGAAGAAGATGGTTAAACTTCACAGATACTATATCCGTATACAAAAACATAGTATTTGAACACATTAAAGGCAAAGAGAATGCACTAGCAGATCAATTAAGTAGACTACAACTAGGAATAAATAAATAAATAAGTTTGGTAGTTTAATGTTACTTATTTGTTTTCAGAATGAGACCAACAAGACAATCTCCAACAGACAAAGGAAAGGGTGTAGCCTCGTCCTCAGACACGTACCAGCAGACAATGTTAGGTAACCTACATTTTAGACCCTTAGAAACAATGGAGACACTGGAACGGATTCAATTCGGACCTTTTAATTTAGTTGCATTCCCAGAGAGCAATATGTCATTTAGAGTAAGACCAGACTATATTTTAGACAGAACTCAAAAATGTTTAGTAGACAATTTATGAATTTCTTATAATAAACAAAGTCGTAACCATTTTATGGCTTCTATGAATGCTTTGTGCCAGTATATGTCAGAAAAAAATAAACCTCGTTTTAAATACTATGTAGTAATACATGGGAAAACTAATGGTATTTTCCAAACCTGGCTCGAAGTTTTAGATTCTATTCAAGGTATTAAAACTCCTCTTTTCAAAGGTTTTAATGATTTTACAGAAGCAACTAACCATGCTAGAGGATACTTAGGACCCAATTACTATATTTCTCCTTCACTTAGACAAAATCCAGATCAGATTCCCCAGTATAATGTACAGAAAGACACTGGGAAGATAATTTTTTGTGACCATTGCTCTTCCATAACGGAAAATTTCAAGATGTTGAATGCTCAAAAGGAGTCACTGGTCATGGAAAACAATAGACTTATTAAACAAATTCAGACATTAGAAACAAGACTCAGACAAACTTCCTCAACTAGCAAGACAGATGCTAAAACTCAGACTGCGCCAGATCAGAGTTCTCCATCTCCTCAAAAAATGGATGAGAAGGGTGTGCATTTCCCTCTAAATGCTAAGAAATCCACTGTACCGGATGTTGGTACAGCTAGTCCGGTTCAAACGGTAACCGGTAAAGACAAGACAAATCCGTTAATGGCTGTCACTTTGCCAAAAAGTGAAGATGAAGGATGCTCTTCATCAAAAACTAAACTAACAAAATCAGAAAATAAGCTTAAAAAGACTCTAATAGCTAAGAGAAAAAATCAGACAATAGAAACCATAATTAAACAAACGTTGGATAAATTTTTCAGTAGCCAGACCCAGGACAAATATGTAAACGAACAAAAAATAGAACAACCTAGTAATTCAGACAGGGTTCAGAACAACTCATTAATTCAGACGGAGTTATACCAGAGCAAGACATAGACAATAATATTTTAAACGAAGAAGATGAAGACAATAATTTCCAATTCCAAGATGCACAGGATCCGTATGAGGATGATGACTCAGAAATGAGTTTTGATTCAATCGCCCTGCACAACTTGGACACTTGAAGACAAAACAAGATAATCTGTAGTCATGACAAATGTAGCTAGTCAAGTGGGGATGCCCACTTTATGTCTTTGTAGCTAGTCAAGTGGGGATGCCCACTTTATGTCTTGTAAATATCTGCGTCAGTATGGGTGCTTCCTTTATCACTACTTTCTGAAAAGAAAGAAAAACTGTTGAAGCACGCGTCCGTCCAAATAAGTCTGAAAGGAGATGAATAATGCATGTGATGATGGGGCCCAATGCATACCCGACTTGCATTATTGCATTTTGCTTTCTTATCCCTTATCCAAAGAGTGTCGGCCCACTGTATAATGGCCATGTAGCATATTTTAGACCACTCTTTTATGAAGCATTTGCCTATAAAAGGCATGTATATTTCAGAAACCAGATAGAGAAAAATCACCCAACTCCAACCCATCTCAAATGTGTAAACCCTTTCTCCAAAAAACCTTAAAGTCCAACCTTGCTATCCTTGTATAAACTTTATAACAATTAACTTGTTTTTAATAAAAGCTCGAAGGTTTCTATCTGATCTTTAGGGGGTTCCCGAAAGGGAAACCTCTCTCTTAAGCTACTTCATGTAAGTTCTTACTTATGTATTTTTCCCCCCAAAAAAAAAATATTTGTCTTTAAGTTTCTATGTTTAGTTTCTATGTTTCAATCCATGTTTATCATGTCTTTGTATATCATGTAAAGTAATTGCTTTATAAAATTTTTACCCTTAGTATATGGTTAGCCTCTTAATTTCTTGATAACAACGATGGATTAACCTATAAATTCCTAGGAATTCTGGCCTTGATAGTCCGCCAAGTCTGCAGAATAGACACAGGACGAGTGTTAGTTGCCAGATAAAAAAGTTCCGGGGTGTGGTTAAAGAAGTATGGTATTAAGAACATAGATTAGGAGGAAGAGATGAACAGGGTAAAAAAAAATTAGGGAAAAAACATGAATTATAAGAACGATAATAATGAAAAAGCAATGAGAGAGAGGGAACTGAGTAGGATTTACAAATCTGATAAGACATCACTTACAATTTCTCCTTTTCAATCAATCAAAATATCTTTTAACATCCTTTCTATTGAAATATTTTTTTACTGAGTAGGATTTACAAATCTGATAAGACATCACTTACAATTTCTCCTTTTCAATCAATCAAAATATCTTTTAACATCCTTTCTATTGAAATATATATCCATTTTGAAAAAAATCCTCTCCATTTTACGTGTTAGAAATATTAGTTAAATTAGTTAAGTTAGATTTAAATTTAGTTAAGATTAGATTTAGTTATTTATTAAATTAATTATGAGAAGACCATTTAAAAATAAAGAAGCTTTTAGAAAAATTAAAGAATCTTTAGTTAGTAATTATTCAGAATATATAAGTCTAAATAAAACAAAAGAAAATCCAGAAAGATTAGCCTATTTAATTACATTAATATCTAGTATTGAAGCAAAATTAATAATCCATTTAAAATCTAGAAGAATGAGACATATACCACCTAATTATGATAAAATTAGATTTAGATATCCACCAAAATATTATAAACACAATTCAAATGAATAAAGAACAAAAATACAAAGAATTAAAACAAATTATCTCTGAAAAACGTAAAGAATTAAAAATAAGAAAAGAAAGATTACATTATAATATATTTGCCGGAGTTAGTAAAAATTCAATAAATATACAAAAAGATGAAATATCAAAATTAGAATCCCAAATAGATAGTTTAGAATATATATATCAACATGAACTATTTACAATAAAATGAATAAAGAAGAATTTATAATAGATGAAAAAATATATGAGAATCACGAAGGATCAAAAATAAAAATAGTATTTTCCAATTTAGGAAGAAGATACAAAAAAATAGGAGAACATTTATATTTAATGTTAGAAAAAGAAGAATTAAAATTAGAAGATAAATAAACAGCAATGGTAAGAATAGAAAAAGAAAATGAAGAGATAGATAGAAAAAAGGAAATAGAAAAAATAAACAACAATCTACGGAAGAAATATGAAAAATAGAAGAAACTAAAAATAGTAGAATTGCTGAATTAGAAAAAGAATTACAAATGTTAAAAGATTTATACGAACAAAGACAAAAATAAAAAGAAGAAATAGATAAAGAACAAAAATTAATAAACGAGATAAATCAATTTAAAGAAAAATTAGAAATAAATAATATAGAGGTAGAAGAAACGGATAATTATGATTCAGAAGATAATGAAACATATACGGAAATATTAACAAATATAAAAGATTTAGAAATTAACGAAAAACAAGAAAGAATTAATCAAGAAAACTTAGAAAATAATAATATAGAAATAAATACTCTTGACAAAAAAGAAGATGAAAATCTAATACCCAAAACAACAGAAATAAGAAAACCTATATATTATAAAAATAAATTTAAAAGATATAATGAATATGACAAATGGATACCAAAACAAATAGTTAATAAAAATTATAACTTTTTAGATCTAGACTGTGTAATAGATACAGAAAAAACAATACAATTATGTATAGGATATATGACAAAACAATTATTAGATAATAATATAAACATAACAGATGCACCAGAATACATAGAAAAAACACTAATAGGATCAGTAAAATTATGGTTTACAAATTTAACTGAAAATAGTAAGAAAGTATTAAGAGCTAATAAACCTATGGAAGGAGCAGCATCAACAACTAAATTAACACCTATAGAATTATTGAAAAAATATGAAACAGCTATAAAAGATGAATTTGGTAGTATGACAACATTAGAAGAAGAACAAGATGAAGAAAAAGATACAAATAGGAATTTAATGATAAAATTAACAATATGTAATATGTGTTATATAGATGAATATACTTGCGCATTTAAAGAATATTATTATAAAGGAGCATATAGTATAGAAGAAAGTAAAGAAATAAGAAAATTATATTTTAATAAATTACCCGAACCATTTAGTTCAAAAATAATAAAAAGTTGGGAAGAAGCAAAAATAGTAGATACATTAGGAGCTAGAATAAAATTTTTACAACAATGGTATAGAAAGCTATGTGAAAAATATAGAGAAGAATTAAAAATGGAAAAAACATTAATAAGAAATTTAGCATGTTGCAAAAATAAAATAGCACCCCAATTTGGATGCGAAGAAAGATATTATAAGAAAAGAAAAAGACATAAGAAATATAAGAAATATAAAAAATCAAAATATAAATATAAGAAACCAAGAAAAAGATATTATGTAAAAAATTACAAAAATAAAAGACCATATAGAAAGAAAAAATCTATAAAAGAATGTACTTGTTATAATTGTGGAAAGTTAGGACATTTAGCTAGAGATTGTAAATTACCCAAAAATCCAAAAAATAAACAAATATCAGAAATAAAAATAGAAAATACAGAATATATGCAAATAAATTATATAGATTATGAACTAGAAAGTGAAGATAGTATATATGAAATTTCAGAAAACGAAACAGATACAGAAATAGATAGTGAGATAGATGAATCAAATGACTGAAGAAGATATAAAAATAATAACAAAGGAAGAATATTTAAATGATGAAGGAACAGAACAAAAGATAATATTTGACAGTAATATATTTGATGAAATAAAAGAAAAAGAGTTAGATTTAAGTGTAGAAAAAATATTTAAAATACCAACAATAAAAAATATTTTTAGTAGGAAAAAAGATGAATATTATGTAGTATGCCAAAAAGAACATGTAATAGACTGTAGATATGCAAAAGGAAAAGCTAGTATACCACTAGTAACAAAAAGAATAATTAATAAAGAAATAAATGATATAAAAAGTAAAGGAGATCCAATAAAATACGCACACCTTGGAGGTACAGAAATATTAATAAAAGCATGTTTTAGAGAAGGAATAGATACACCAATAGAATTATATTTAGTAGATGATAGAATTATAAAACCTATAGAAAAAAGCATAATAACTGCCGTAAAAGGAAATTTAATATACCAAAAATTTAAATTTATAATAAGTGCAAATTATTCAGTAGCAGTAACAGATGGAAATATAGATAAATCATTAGTATTATATTGGAAGATATCAGGAATAGAATTAACCCCAGGAAGTAAAATAATTACAGCGAGATGTAAAATTTTATATGTATTAACAACAAAACATAAAATAACAGGGAAAAATAAGATTAATAAAATACAAATAGATAGCCCATTTGAGCAAATTGTAAAAACAATAGATTATAATGACTATAGCTATAGAGACATAGATATAGAAGAAAATTTAGAAATAGTAAATGATAGAATAAGTACAACGAAAAGAATAGCTAATGAAAAACCAGAGTCATCGAGCTCATCAAAAAGAATGAGTTATGAAACAAATTCAATAAGTAATTTAAACCAATATTACATAACAGGAAAAATAAATGAAAAAGAACATTTAATATTATTAAACACAGGACAAGAAGAAAATTATATAGCAAAATATCTAGTAAAAAATGAAGAAATAAAAACTGATAATGATATATGCCCAGATCTACCAAGAAGTTTAATAAATAATAAAGATATAGCAGAAAAAGAAATAATAATAGGAGGAATTAGAAAAATAAAAATAGAATTTGAGGTAAAAGAAGAAATGCAAAAAGCGGATATAATATTAGGAATAAAATGGTTAGAACAAGTAAAACCATATAATATAGAACATACACAATTAGCCATAACATATAATAGGGAAAGATTATTTCTAAGAAGAGCCTTAACATAAAATGAAAATATATGTATTAATGAAGATAGTAGTGGAAGGATATTACAGTAGATATTATACGCCTATGATAGATACAGGAGCAGAAGCTAATTTATGTAGATATAACTGCTTACCAGGAAGTAAATTGGATAAATTAAAAATACCAATAATAGTTAAAGGATTTAATAATGAAGGAAGCTTAATTACTTATAAAGCTAGGAATGTAAAAGCACAAATATGGGACAAGATATTGACAATAAAAGAAATTTATAATTATGAACTAACATCAAAAGATATACTTTTAGGAATGCCATTTTTAGATAAACTATACCCACATATAATAACTAGAAACGATGGGTGGTTCAAAACACCATGTAAACAAAAAGTAAGAGCAAAAAGAGTTAATAATAAAATAAGAAAAAAAACTGACTGGATAAAAGGAAGTGAAAAAATTACACAAAAGTTAGAAAATATAAAAACCACTGAAGATACAATAGAATTAGTAGTATTTTCGATAAATAAAACAGAAATAACTATATTTTCAATAAATAAGATAGAAATAGTTAAGAAAAAATTAGAACAATTATATAGCGAAGATCCGTTAAAAGGATGGGAAAAACATAAAACTACCATAAAAATTGAATTAATAGATAAAAATAGTATAATTACCCAAAAACCATTAACATATAATTTTGATGATTTAAAAGAATTTAAAATGCATATAGATGAATTATTAGAAAAACAATATATACAAAAAAGTAATAGTAAACATAATAGTCCAGCATTTATAGTAAATAAACATAGTGAACAAAAAAGAGGAAAAAGTAGAATGGTTATTGATTATAGAAATTTAAATGCAAAAACTATAACATATAATTATCCAATACCAAATAAGATATTAAAAATAAGACAAATCCAAGGATATAATTATTTTAGTAAATTCGATTGTAAATCAGGATTTTACCATCTAAAGTTAGAAGAAGAATCTAAAGAATTAACCGCATTTATGGTACCACAAGGATTTTACGAATGGAATGTATTACCCTTTGGATATAAAAATGCACCAGGTAGATATCAACATTTTATGGATAATTATTTTAAACACTTACCTAATTGCATAGTATACATAGATGATATATTATTATATACAAAAACTAAAGAAGAACATATAAAACTATTAGAACAATTTACAGATATAATAGAAAAATCAGGAATAAGCCTAAGTGAAAAGAAAGTTGAAATTATGAAAAACCAGATAGATTTTTAGGAATACAAATAGATAAAAGTGGAGTAAAAATGCAACAACATATAGTACAAAAAATAATAAATTCGAAAGAAGAATTAGATACAAAAAAGAAATTACAATCATTTTTAGGATTAGTAAACCAAGTAAGAGAATATATTCCGAAATTAGCAGAAAACCTAAAACCACTACAAAAAAAATTAAAAAAGGATATAGAATATAATTATAATGAAGAAGATAAAAAACAAGTTCAAAAAATAAAATTACTTTGCAAGGAATTACCAAAATTACAATTTCCGGATGAAAATAGAAAATTTACATACATAGTAGAAGCGGATGCCAGTGAATATAGTTACGGAGGAGTACTTAAAAATAGATATGAAGTAGAAAAAATAGAACACCATTGTAGATACTACTCAGGTACGTTCAACGAAACAGAAATAAAATGGGAAATAAATAGGAAAGAATTATGTTCATTATATAAATGTTTGTTAGCATTTGAGCCATATATTGTATATAACAAATTTATTGTGAGAACAGATAATACACAGGTACGCTGGTGGCTAACAAAGAAAATACAAAATTCAGTTACAACAAAAGAGATTCGGAGACTAGTTTTAAATATATTAAATTTTACATTTATAATAGAAGTAATCAGTACTAACAAAAATGTTATTGCAGATTACATATCAAGACAAAGCTACGCAAACTGAAATGATAGAAGAAAATATACATGAAAAGATACTCAACGCCCTGACTATGCTTTCATTGAAAGTAGACAGTATGGGTACTGAGATAGAAAAGCTAAAGCTAAAGATTAGTGAAGATAATCTGAAGTCTATAGCTATGAATCAGCTAACTCAGCAATGTGCAGAGCTATGTCGATCGGAAGACAATAAAATTCCAGAGCTAGAAAGAGATGTTGGGATACTCCATAAAACCCATAACGTTTATCAATCTACTTCTGCAGGTACAAGCAAAGGAGTTAGAAAAAATATGAACTTAAATAAGCTATTTGACAAGCCATATACACTAAATATACCAAAAGACCCTATGTTTACACCCCCACAAGTTACCACATATCGAGAAAGCCTAAATCAAGACAAAAAGACATATAACTACACAGCCCGCACATATATAGAAAATATCTACAACGTACAAACTTTCTTAAATAGCAACCCAAAAGCTACAAATATCCAAGAACCAGATACGAACTATATAACCCAGAAATTAACCGGATACAACAAGCTAATTGCCTTACCAAAAACTAAACGAAGCCTAGTTAAAACTTGCTACGAATATGGATTACTTAGTACCATATATACCACAGACGGAACTGAGATATCTACTATACCCGAGATATATGAAGCATTTACCACATTTAAAAGAATAACCAAAGGTACTTTATTTTTTATAAAAATATACACGGCACCAGCAGAGATATTATTTGACGAAGTTAAGAAACCTATACAAGTTGTAAAAATAGGAATGACAAGAGATATGATTATACCGCAAGATATTGGTACACAGCCAGAGATACCCAGAATCGAGATACCAAAATTTTATGCGAATAAAAGAGTTATCGGACTATCTACGATTTTACAAGAACTAGCAAATACATATTGTAATCAAAATCCTATATGGAGTTATTATTCAAGAAACCATGTATTGATATATTCAAATTCAAAAGAGCTACGAGAAACAGACATGGAAACAATTAGGCAATGGATTATGACGTTGCTTAAACCAGAGATAGAACCTATCGCCAGAGCTATTAAAGAAAAATTTATTTCAGAAGAATTATTGACCAGATATTGCAAAACTATTGGACACAAATACCCAGACCACAGATGTTCAAAATGTAATGGAGGAGATAATGACGTCCCAGCAGTGCAGCTAGAATAAAAGAAGATAAGAACGACAGCTGGAAAGATAAGACCAAAGCAATAATGGAGATACATCAGATATGACAGATAGACGGAAGACTTATTTGTACAAAAATTAGTTAGTAAACATTTAATAGAAGACTTTAGTCTTCTTAAAGCTTTAGAAATACGAAAAAGAAAGTAGTTTAGCATTGATTGTAAAGTTTGAAAAAATCTTTAGGTAGGGTAGGTAGGCTTTAAGACTTTAAGTCTTTTCATTAATTGTTTTTTGTTTTCTAGCTTTTACGTAAAGTTGTAAAGAAATGTAAAGAGTTTGGAAATCATCTATAGATAAGAGCTCAGAAGGCATTGCAAAGGCAAGCCTTCGAACATTCAGCAAAAATACTCTTTCCATTCCAATTCAAAAATATTTAGCCCAGTTAATTAAATATATACACCGCAATGGAAAAAGCTATGGAACAACAAACCTCAGAAATATCAAAGCTACCGGAACAGGTATATCTATTTACGATTATGAATAGCTAAATTCATAATTCCCGACAATCATGATATGATAAAATAAATTCATATTAGTTACTTTATAGTAGAATTATTCGAAAAATAATATGTTAAGAAGTTTATTAGCAAAGTGGAAACAGAGAAAAATCCCAAGGAACTATGCCATCCTAAAGGTGAAACCAATGAGGCAAGAAGCCGTGGCGGGGAGTAACCAAAGTCGAGGCGTTGTTTAAGGGAAAAGTATCCGAATTACCATGCTAGTAGTGACCAAAGAACATGTTATTTAAGAATAATCTAGTATATAGTAATTTGAGATGACTATATTTTATTATGTATATGGTTGAAGGGAATATTTTGAAAAAAACAATTTTATGATAATGAATGATAATATATCTGATGTCATGGTAGATAAATTTAAGATACTTATTTTGTATGCACTTAGAGATATAGATATTGCAGATATAAGAAAAGTTATATTAGAAAAAGCATATGGACAAAATTATACGGATAGGATAAATTATATACCACACATACCTAACTACTCTTATAAATATTTATTATGTTAAAATTACGTAGGATTTTTAAAGATACGCAAAAAATACAGTTACTAGAAAAACAGATAAAAATAAATATAGACAAATACATGGAAAATAAAAAATATATAAAATCTCTTAATAAAAATATGCAAAAACTACTAAGTCTAAAACAAATAGCTATAAAATATCAATTTTAAAAAATAGCCCATTTAGACTACCTTAGAATTTTAACCTTATATATACTTAAGGATATAGAAATAATAGATATTAAGAAAATGATATTAGAAGAAGTAATAAACTACGAAATAGAAATGATAAATGCCACAACACAAATATACGAAGACATTTACCCAGAAGGATATTATTCAGACCAAGATTGTGGATGTTAGAATATATTAGAAAAACTAGAGAAAACCAAGATAATCTAAATAACGAAATTAATTACAGAAACCGAATTAGAAAAATAATGGAAGATCTAAAAGAAAAGTTAATATGGATAGAAAAAACCTCAGAAAATTTAGAAAAAAGTACATGTAACAGTTTATATAATATAAAAAACTCACTACAAGAAGAACAACACAAAATAATAAATGACATAGAAAATCTAGAATTAGATATACACTACAGTACAGAAAGAATAAGTTATTACACAGAAATCTGTAACTCAGCAGTTACTACAGGATAAAATAATAAACTAAAAACTAATGAATACATCTCACAAAAAGAATAACTTATTAAAACAAAATCTAAGAAATAACCACGCACAAAAAAGAATAGATTCATCAGCTATTATAAATCTATTTATAAATCTCTTTATCAGCTTAGTTATCCGCACCCCCCTCCAAATGGTATCAGAGCTCAGTAATTTAAAAGATATGGAAGTGATATACATGTTAGAAATATTAGTTAAATTAGTTAAGTTAGATTTAAATTTAGTTAAGATTAGCTTTAGTTATTTATTAAATTAATTATGAGAAGACCATTTAAAAATAAAGAAGCTTATATATATATATATTATATCGATTTGATTCGGGTTTGGTTTAATTTTTTTTTGGTTAACACCAAACCAAACCAAGAAGGGCCGATTTTTTTTCTAACGCCAAACCAATTAAACCAAACCATAAGTTGTTTTTTTCCTCAGTTTGGTTTGGTTCGTTGGTTCAGTTTGACCTGACGGTTTGGTCTGTACACCTCTAAGTGCTGCAGTGGAAGCATGGTGGACCCATAACCCATAGAGCTCAGGATCGAAACCTGGCTCCAATAGTTTAGATAAAAGGCTCTATCTTTACTCATTCTTTTTTGCTATTTTAAAATTTTATTTTTCATATTAAGAAAGTGCAATTCTTCTATATATGCTCCTTAAAAATAGGGTAAAAAAAGGAAAAGTGTGTAGTTAATTCAATATGACTTTTCATAAAAAGAGGAAAAACTTATTGTTTTAAACTCGAATACTACATCCAATTACTTCTATTTTTGAGCCCATTTTCAATTATAATCAAGAGAAAAGACATGAAATCACCACTAAATTTGTCCACTCAACTTACTTTACACCTTTAACTTCATGGACAATTATTTACCCTTTGTAACAACTTTATAGTATATTAAATACCACCCTAAGAATATAATACCACTCTCACAAAGGGAGGTGCATTAAACACACGTCATGTTAATGCTACGTAAA
Source organism: Capsicum baccatum var. pendulum (assembly GCA_030864225.1). Taxonomy (NCBI): domain Eukaryota; kingdom Viridiplantae; phylum Streptophyta; class Magnoliopsida; order Solanales; family Solanaceae; genus Capsicum; species Capsicum baccatum. Next base: position 170,875,646 of record CM061560.1, read on the forward strand.
AATTTATTTAAAAAATTATGTCACTAATATATGTGTGTGTATGAGAGAGAGAGAGAGAGAGATAAATAATAAAAACAAAAACAAAGCTCACTTTCTTCTTCACACCCCCTCCCCTATTGTTACTCATACCCTACTAATCCACCCACTACAACAACACCAAGAATTTCACTAGTAACATAAAAGATTCTCACCCTTTACCCGCTACGTAGAACAACAATCACACCTGCACATTAATAAACTCATTTCAATTTTCTTTCTCTTAGACGATAATTGAGATAGACAAGAAAACAATCGACTAATTTATCTCCTCTAAAATCTAAATGTGCTTATTTTAAACATAAAAATAGAGTTAAAAATGATATGCATCCATATCTGTACAGTTCATCACCTACCGTTGATTTTTAAAATCAGTAAAACTTGTGATCGATTCATGTAGAAAATAAATTTAGAAAACTGGAGGAAGAAAAACTTATAAATTACCAAATAATTATATTCTATGCTTAATAGGAATAAATTCCTGTTATTCATAAGTCGTACATAAATTGAAAGGGGGTGGGGTGGGTGGGGTGGGATGAGTGCACAAGTTTATGTAGGGTTTGATTTAGTAATTCAAACAATTGAAATTAACACGAGCTTTAATTTCTTTGAGATCGAAGGGTTTGAGTTTGACATAAAGAGAAAGAGGATGGGCTGGAGTGAGGTGAGATGGGGGGTTGAAGAAGGATAGAAGGGATGGGGATTGGGATTTAGATAAATTAGAATGGGGTGCGGACAGGGGAAGGAGGAATGGGGTAGAGGGATATAACATATCGGGTTCTTGATCCTCAAAACGTTTTTGAGTTCTGAGCTTTCTGTCCTGGAAATGACTTGCCTAACTAGTAGTAGGATGTCTTTATGGGTCAGGTGACCTTAGCCGTAAGGTGTCCAGTGAATGGTGTTTGAGTTTTTATCTTGGGTATTACTGGAGGGTATGAGTCGTAAAGACTCATTGCGAGTCGTTGGGTTAGAATCATAACCAAATTAGAAATTTAGTGGCTAATTTCTGCTCTGAGTATGAGTGTCTTACCATGAGCCGTAATGACTTGTTACGAGTCATTGGGTGCAAATCGTAGGATGTCCAGTATTTAGCCAATTGGGTTCTATGTTGACTAAGACTGGACCTTATGGGTTGTAAGGTCTCATTATGAGTGATACCTATGAGTCGTAGGGTAAACAGTGTGGGGAAGGGGGGGTCCTAGAGACAGTCTTGGTTATGACTTGTGGTGATGAGTCATAAGGAGTGGATATGAGTCACAGATTAACTTGTAGTCAAAGGCAATAATTTTTAGCTTTTAAGTTAAGGGCATTCTGAATATTTTCCCTCTTACCTAAATTAAAGCCCACATCTTATAACCCCTTAAGGGTGTTATTAGCACTCAAAAACAATTTAAGTAACTTCTCAAACACTCCAAAAGGCTCTCTAAATTCCCTCAAGCAAGTCAAGCTAGGGTTTTATCAAGTTTGTTATCTAAATGCTCAAGGGTCAATTTCTATCCAAATTTATTGATGTTTAAGGCATGTTACTCTCCCCTCAATGTTAATTTGTTAAAGGCATTTATTTTAAAGTATTGTTCATAAGATATTTATGATGATTTTGAAACAAAGGTGAGGTTTTCGAATGTTTATGAGTTGAACAATATTTCTCATGGTTCATATATGATTTTCATTCTATAATTATGGTTTTAAACAGGTGGGTGTATGGGTATGGTGAATCAACTTGGGAATTGTGATTTTCCCAAACTTGTGACTTTTGAAGTGCTTATGACCCTAACTCCATAATGTGAAATTAGTTTATTATTATGATAGCTATGGAAATTTGTAAAATTGAACAATTCTTGAACTATTGAATGATATAAATAGGTATTTGAAATACAATGGTATGATTTAATAAACAAAAGGAGTCAGTGTTCCCCCACCCTGTATTAATGAACAAATGTAGTTATTTTCCCAAAGTTAATGGTAATTATTTTGGCATGTTGTTATTACCTTGCAAGTATAGGTGGTATGAAGATACCAATAATGTATTCCTTAATATGGAATATGGTTCAATAAATGGGAATGTGTGATACCGGTTTTAATTGGGCTCTAATAAGGTTTCTGTAGTTGAGTCATAAAATTGGAGGTCCGAGTGATTGATACTGAAAACCTCATTACTGACCTAGGGGTCAAAGTGATTAGAGAGGTTTGAGTCCCTCTCATTATTATTACATGATTAGGGAGGTTTGAGTCCCCCATAAATCATTACATGATCGGGTGTTTAAGTCACCTTAGTATATGATTGGTAGGTTCGAGTCTCCTATACATACATATGAGATTATTCTCCGGTTCGTGTAGATACACGCACTGGGGCCAAGACAGGGGGTGACAGCTGGAGCTCATATAGAACGTGGATACATATTATGATAGTTGATCTACACAATCCAAGCTAAATTTTTTAAAGTGCATGTTAAGCCTTGTTCCCTATCCCGGCATATGATATATATATAAATATGTTTATGCATTTGATTATGTGCATTGGTTTTGAATAATTTTAAATAGTGGACCAAGTTATTTTGTTATCCTTATCCCTGATTTTTATGCTAGCGCTCCGACCACTAATAGTTTTCTGACATTGTATTCACATGCAATATAGGAATTGGTCATACTTGTACTCCCCTTTCTCTATGATTATGATTCGGGATCATCTTGTGAGTTGACATTTCAGTGGTGAGCTTTCATACATCAAAAGTCTACATTTCATATTTTGGTCTCTTATATCTTAGACTGTTTGGACTTATTTTTTGTTATAGTCGGGGGCATGTCCAGACACTTTATTGATATTCAATTTTGGTTCATCATTAGAAGCCTTTGTTTGGATTACTGTAGATATTGGACAGTGTCGGTCGGTCTTTTAGACAATCGACCGGTCATTAGTTATGGACTTGTTTTGAGTTCCCTTAAGAATGTTGCATGCTATCTTATTATATGTTTGAAATTTATTTGACATTGAGGTATTTTATGGTTGGTTTTTTTAGGTTCATAGGGGTAATCTTTGATCTATATAGGACTTAGGATACCTGCCACGGTCAGGCCCTGGTTTGGGCTATAACAGAGATGGTATCAGAGCCTAAGTTTGGTGTCATTGGGTGTCCAACAAATCTGTGTCAAGTTGAGTCTCATTTATGGGTGTATAGCATGCCACACTTATAAGAGAGAGGTTATGAGATATTTAGAAATGTCTTTATTTCTTGTTGTTCTATTTTAAGCATTAGAGTCTAAGGTTTTGAATCTTATCTAATTTCTGTGTGTTTGCTTTGTAGATCATGCCTCCAAAAGATCTAATGCTCGCAACAACTCTTCTATCTCGTCAGAGGACAATGTGGATGAAGCTTATCCAACTTTAGGAGTCAAACCAGGTCTAGGGTTGCAGTTTCTATTGCCCTGAGGGGGCTTCATCGGTTCCCCCTATCCTTCTTCAGGCATCTCAAGATGATGTATCTAATGCTAAGTTTCTCCAGTCGATATAAAGTTTCGCTATTCGAATCAGGGTGGAGGTCAGCAGTAAAGTATTAGAGATAAAGTAAAGTAGTATAAAATTTTGGGGCAACTCTATTTCCCACTCTACGACTAGTGCTCCTTATTCGAAGTTATTGGGTAACCGTCATTCTCAGTATAATGTGGAGATTAGAGAACTAGAAGCCTAGTCATAGGCTAGTGGGGCTCGGTCAACTTTGTCAAATCTTCCTTGTAGATTTTGTAGTCAGGTGCATAGTAGTTTTTGTGAGAAAGAGAGGAATAAGTGCTTTAAATATGGTCAGACTGTTCATCTACAGAGGGATTGTCCATCTAAGGTTGCTTATGGTGAAAATAAGATTCTTTTTGCTGCTTTATCCACTCCTGCACCAAAGGGTGCTATTTCTGCTTCTAATTCTGACACTGGTCAGAATCGTTTGTATGCTCTTGCCACTCACCAAGATTTTGAGGCATCCCCTGATGTTGTTACTGGTATGCTTAAACTCTTTTCTTATGATGTACGTTGTCTACTTGATCTTGGATTTACTCTTTCTTCTGTGACCCCTTATATGGCTATCCATTTTGGATTTGATCTTGAATGTATTTTGGATCACTTTTTTATGTTTATCCCAATGGGTGAATCTATTTAAAAGGGGTTGTGTGATGTCAATTCATAGTAGGGAGACCTTGGTGGATCTAATATAGTTAGACATATTGGACTTTGTTGTGATTTTGGGATGTATTTATTGCATTCGTGTTATGCTTCTCTTGATTGTCAGACATGAAGAGTCAATTTTGATTTCCTAAATGAGTTGGTAATTGAATGGGGAGGTAGTTGCCTAGTGCCTAACAGAAGGTTAAACTTGTATCTTAGAGCCCAAAAATTAGTTTCTAAAGGGTGCCTCTATCACCTAGTGCATGTTAAGAATTCTAGCCGAAGGCCCTTCTTTACAAACTATCCCTGTGGTCTGTGAAGTTTTTGAGGTATTCCTTGATGATCTACCTGGTATTCTTCCCGATCAGAAAATTAATTTTGGGATCGATCTTCTTTAGAACACTCATCCTATTTCTATTCCTCCTAATAGGATGGCTTCAACTGAGTTGAAAGAATTCAAGGAACAGTTGAAAGATCTTCTTGATAAGGGTTTTATCCGCCCTAGTGTGTCTCTATAGGGTGATCCGATTCTCTTCGTGTGTAAGATGGATGGTTCTCTTCGAATGTGTATTGGTTACCGCCAACTAAATAAAGTAATCGTAAAGAATAAGTATCCACTTATAAGGACTGGTGATCTCTTTAATCAGCTTCAGGGTGCTAAGTTTTTTTCTGAAATTAATCTTCGGTTTGGGTACCATCAGTTGAAGATTAGGGAGGCAGATATCCCTAAGACTGCCTTCAGAATGTGGTATAGTCATTTTGAGATTTTGGTGATGTACTTTGGGTAGACCATTGCCCCGGCCGTATTTATGGATCTTACGAATTAGTTTTTTCGTCAGTTCTTGGACTTGTTTGTCATTATCTTTATCAATGACATTTTAGTGTATTTTAAAAGTGAGGTAGATTATCCCAATCACCTACGCCTTGTGTTGTAGACCCTAAAGGATCAATGTTTGTATGCAAAGTTCTCTATGTGTGAGTTATGGTTGAATATTGAGACATATCTGGTTTATGTTATTTGTAATAAAGGGTTCATAGTGGATCCACAGAAGTTTGTGGTGGTTAAGAAGTAGCCTAGACCCACGACTCTATCTGATATTCAGATGTTCTTAGGTTTAGCCAGCTATTATAGAAGGTTGGTGGAAAGTTTCTCTTCTAATGCAGCGCCGTTGACTAAGTTGACTCAGGAGAAGGTAAAGTTCTTATGGTTTGATGTCTATGAGGGTAGTTTAGAGAAGCTGAAGGATAAGTTGATTATAGCTCCGATCTTGACTCTGCCTTAAGGCACCGATGGTTTGTTGTATATTGTGATGAGTCCCAGATGGGACTGGGTTATTTGTTGATGCAGCATGGCAAAGTGGTTACTTATGCTTCTAGGCAGTTGAAAGTTCATAAGAAGAATTATCTGACTCATGATTTGAAATTGTTAGTTGTGGTATTTGCATTATAGATCTGGTGGAACTGTTTGTATGGGCTCTATCTTGATATTTATTTTGATCATAAGAGCCTTCAATAAGTGTTCATCCAGAAGGAATTGAATATCAGGCAAATGAGAAGGCTTGAGTTGCTAAAACACTATGACATGAGTCTTCACTATCATCTAGGTAAAACTAACATTGTTGTTGATACTCCTATCAGGTTATCCATGGGAAGCTTGTCTCATGTGGATGAGGAAAAGCAGGATTTGGTGAAGGATATTTAACATTTGGCTAATCTTTGAGTTCGTCTCTTAGATTTTGAGGATAGTGGTGTAATTGTTCAAGAGGTGGCAAAGTCATCTCTTGGTACAGAGGTAAATGAGAAGTAAGTGTTGGATCTCATTCTGATGCAAATCAAGAATTATGTAGGTAGGCACAAAGTGATGGATTTCAAGATTGGTGGTGATGGTATCTTAAGGTACCAAGGCAGATTGTATACTCCCGATGTTAATGGGTTATGAGGAAGAAGTTTGGCTGAAGCTCATAAGTCGCATTATGCTATTTATCTTGGTTCAATGAAAATGTGTCATGATCTCAAGGAAATTTATTGGTGGAATAATATGAAGCAGAATGTGGCCAATTTTGTGGCTAAGTGCATGGTGTATCAACAAATGAAGGTAGACCACTTGAGCCCGATAGGTTGACTCAAGAGATTGAGCAGCCAGTGCTGAAATAGAGATGATTAATATGGATTTTGTTACCGGTCTTCCTTGGTTTCGCCAGTAATTTGATTTGATTTGGGTCATCATGAATAAAATGACTAAGTCTGCTCACTTCTTGCTAGTAAGGACTAATTTCTCTTCTGAGGATTATGCCAAATTGTTCATTGAGGAGATCGTGAAGTTGCATGGTACTCCATTTTCCATTATATCTTATTGGGGTACTCAGTTCTCATCTCACTTTTGGAGGTCATTCTAGCAAAGTTTGAGGACTAAGATAACCCTTAGTACTACTTTCCACCCGCAAAAAGATGGGCAAGTGGGAGGATAATTCAGGTTTTTGAAGATACATTTTGGGCTTGTGTATTTGATTTTGGGGGTGGTTGGGTTAACCACCTGCCTCTCATAGAATTTGCCTACAACAATAGTTATTACTCTAGCATTGGTATGCCAATTTGAGGCCTTAAATGATATGAGGTATGGGTCTCCTATTGGGTGGTTTGAGGTTGGTGAAAATAAGTTGTTTGGCCCTAATTTGGTTCACTAAGCCATGGAAAAGGTGAAGGTGATTTGGTATAGACTTAATGCCTCCCAAAGTCGCCAAAAGTCCTACACAGATGTGACGTATAGGGAGTTAGAATTCAATTTTGGTGATTGGGTGTTCTTAAAGGTGTCTCCCATGAAGGGAGAGATACGGTTTGGTAAGAAGAGGAAGCTCAGTCCTCGTTATTTCAGTCCGTACTTGGTTTTGAAAAAGGTTGGTAATGTTGTCTATGAATTAGAGTTGCCTTCTAGTTTGTGCTCCATTCATTCGGTGTTTCATGTTTTGATGTTGAGGAAGTGTGTGGTTAATCCTTCAATAGATGTTTCTTTATAGGAGGTGGTTGTCTTGGATTCTCTATCCCACAAAGAAGTGCTAATTGAGATTTTAGATTATCAAGTCCATCGGTTGCGAACGATGGACATGGCTTTGGTAAAGGTTCTTTGGAGAACCAAAAGCTTGAGGAAGCTACTTGGAAAGCCGAGGAGGACATAAAGTTCAAGTATCCAGTCTTGTTTCCTATTTCAGATAATCATGCTTAAGGTATGTGTATTTCTTAACATCTTTGTTTTTTGACTTTATTAAAGGAAAGAGTGATTACCTTGGTATCTTTGTTTTCTATCTTTGTTAAAGGTAAGAGTAGAGGTATGTGAAGTCAAATTGGTCTAATAATTGCCTTGTCCTATCATTCAGGGATGAATGATCCTAGGGGGGAGTATGTAACACCCTTGAATTTTGGTCCTCGAAAATTTTTTGAGTTCTTAGCTTTCTGTCCTATAAACGACTCACCTGACGAGTTGTAGGATGTATTGATAGTTCAGGTGACCTTAGTCGTAAGGTGTCCAATGAATGGTGTTTGAGTTTGTATCTTGGGTACAACTCAAGGGTACGAGTTATAAATACTCATAACGAGTCATCAGGATGGAATCGTAACCAAATTAGAAATTTAGTGGCTAAGTTCTACTCTGAGTACAAGTGGCTCACCATGAGCCGTAAGAACTTTTTATGAGACGTTGGGTGCAAATCGTAGGATGTCCAGGGTTCACCCAATTGGGTTCTATATTGACTAAGACTGGACCTTACGAGTCGTAGGGTCTCATTATGAGTGGTACCCATAAATCGTAGGATCAAAAATTGTATGGGTGTCCTAGAGACTTTCTTGGTTATGACTCATGGTGATGACTCGTAAATAGTGGGTACGAGTCACTGATTGACGCGTAGTCAAAGGCGACACTTTTTTAGCTTTTACTTAAAAGGGCATTCTGGACATTTTTTTCTCTTACCCAAATTAAAACTCATGTCTTATAACCCCTTTAAGGTGTCATTAGTAGTCAAAAACAATCTAAGTAACTTCTCAAACACTCCAAAAGGCTCTCTAAATTTCCTAAAGCAAGTCAGGCTAGGGTTTCATCAAGTTAGTCATCTAAGGGATCAAGGGTCAGCTTCTCTCCAAATTTCTTTGTAGGGGGGTGCGGATAACTAGGCGGATAAATAGATTTATAAATAGATTTATTATAGCTGATGAATCTATTCTTTTTTGTGCGTGGTTATTTCTTAGATTTTGTTTTAATAAGTTATTCTTTTTGTGAGATGTATTCATTAATTTTTAGTTTATTATTTTATCCTGTAGTAACTGCTGAGTTACAAATTTCTGTGTAATAACTTATTCTTTCTGTACTGTAGTGTATATCTAATTCTAGATTTTCTATGTCATTTATTATTTTGTGTTGTTCTTCTCGTAGTGAGTTTTTTATATTATATAAACTGTTACATGTACTTTTTTCTAAATTTTCTGAGGTTTTTTCTATCCATATTAACTTTTCTTTTAGATCTTCCATTATTTTTCTAATATGGTTTCTATAATTAACTTCGTTATTTAGATTATCTTGGTTTTCTCTAGTTTTTCTAATATATTCTAACATCCACAATCTTGGTCTGAATAATATCCTTCTGGGTAAATGTCTTCGTATATTTGTGTTGTGGCATTTATCATTTCAATTTCGTAATTTATTACTTCTTCTAATATCATTTTCTTAATATCTATTATTTCAATATCTTTAAGTATATATAAGATTAAAACTCTAAGGTAGTCTAAATGGGCTATTTTTTAAAATTGATATTTTATAGCTATTTGTTTTAGACTTAGTAGTTTTCGCATATTTTTATTAAGAGATTTTATATATTTTTTATTTTCCATGTATTTGTCTATATTTATTTTTATCTGTTTTTCCAGTATCTGTATTTTTTGCGTATCTTTAAAAATCCTACGTAATTTTAACATAATAAATATTTATAAGAGTAGTTAGGTATGTGTGGTATATAATTTATTCTATCCGTATATTTTTTTCCATATGTTTTTTCTAATATAATTTTTCTTATATCTGCAACATCTATATCTCTAAGTACATACAAAATAAGTATCTTAAATTTATCTATCATGACATCAGATATATTATCATTCATTATCATAAAATTGTTTTTTTCAAAATATTCCCTTCAATCATATACAGAATAAAATATAGTCATCTCAGATTACTATATACTAGATTATTCTTAAATAACATGTTCTTCGGTCACTACTAGCATGGTAATTCGGATACTTTTCCCTTAAACAGCGTCTCGACTTTGGTTACTCCCCGCCACGGCTTCTTGCCTCATTGGTTTCACCTTTAGGATGGCATAGTTCCTTGGGATTTTTCTCCGTTTCCACTTTGCTAATAAACTTCTTAACATATTATTTTTCGAATAATTCTACTATAAAGTAACTAATATGAATTTATTTTATCATATCATGATTGTCGGGAATTATGAATTTAGCTATTCATAATCGTAAATAGATATACCTGTTTCGGTAGCTTTAATATTTCTGAGGTTTGTTGCTCCATAGCTTTTTCCATTGCAGTGTATATATTTAATTAACTGGGCTAAATATTTTTTAACGGAATGGAGAGAGGTTTTTTCTTGAATGTTGGAAGGCTTGCTTTGCAATGCCTTCTTGTCTCTTTATTTATAGATGATTTTTTACAAACACTTTACATTTTTTTTTTACGTAAAGGCTAAAGGCTAAAAAACAAAAATGGTAAAAAAAGTTTTAAAGGCTATAGTAGCCTACTAGTACCTAGTCTAATCCTAAAACAAAAAACAAAAAAAAAGTCTTCACATTAATAGTACTAAAGACTTTACGTAACTTTTAATAAATAACTTGTCTCCGTGGTTTTTGTCGTATCTGTTGTATCTCCATTATTGCTCTTCTTTATCTTTCCAGCTGTCGTCTTTATCTTCTTTTATTCTAGCGGCACTGCTGGGACGTCATTATCTCCTCCATTACATTTTGAACACTTGTGGTCTGGATATTTGTGTCCAATAGTTTTGCAATATCTGGTCAATAATTCCTCTGAAATAAATTTTTCTCTAATAGCTCTGGCGATAGGTTCTGTCTCTGGTTTAAGCAACGTCATAATCCATTGCCTAATAGTTTTCATATCTGTTTCCCGTAGCTCTTTTGAATTCGAATATATTAATACATGATTTCTTGAATAATAACTCCATATAGGATTTTGATTGCAATATGTGTTTGCTAGCTCCTGTAAAATTGTAGATAGTCCGATAACTCTTTTGTTCGCATAAAATTTTGGTATCTCGATTCTGGGTATCTCTGGCTGTGTACCAATATCTTGTGGTATAATCATATCTCGTGTCATTCCTATTTTTACAACTTGTATAGGTTTCTTAACTTCGTCAAATAATATCTCTGCTGGTGCCGTGTAGATTTTTATAAAAAATAAAGTACCTTTGGTTATTCTTTTAAATGTGCTAAATGCTTCATATATCTCGGGTATAGTGGATATCTCAGATCCGTCCGTGGTATATACGGTACTAAGTAATCCATATTCGTAGCAAGTTTTAACTAGGCTTGGTTTAGTTTTTGGTAAGGCAATTAGCTTGTTGTATCCGGTTAATTTCTGGGTTATATAGTTCGTATCTGGTTCTTGGATATTTGTAGCTTTGGGGTTGCTATTTAAGAAAGTTTGTACGTTGTAGATATTTTCTATATATGTGCGGGCTGTGTAGTTATATGTCTTTTTGTCTTGATTTAGACTATCTCGATATGTGGTAACTTGTGGGGGTGTAAACATGGGGTCTTTTGGTATATTTGGTGTATATGGCTTGTCAAATAGCTTATTTAAGTTCATATTTTTTCTAACTCCTTTGCTTGTACCTGCAGAAGTAGATTGATAAACGTTATGGGTTTTATGGAGTATCCCAACATCTCCTTCTAGCTCTGGAATTTTATTGTCTTCCGATCGACATAGCTTTGCACATTGCTGAGTTAGCTGATTCATAGCTATAGACTTCAGTTTATCTTCACTAGTCTTTAGCGTTAGTGTTTCTATCTCATTCCCCATCTTTACTATCTCAGTACCCATACTGTCCACTTTCAATGAAAGCGTAGTCAGGGCGTTGAGTATCTTTTCATGTATATTTTCTTCTATCATTTCAGTTTGTGTAGCTTTGTCTTGATATGTAATCTGCAATAACATTTTTGTTAGTACTGATTACTTCTATTATAAATGTAAAATTTAATATATTTAAAACTAGTCTCCGAATCTCTTTTGTTGTAACTGAATTTTGTATTTTCTTTGTTAGCCACCAGCGTACCTGTGTATTATCTGTTCGCACAATAAATTTGTTATATACAATATATGGCTCAAATGCTAACAAACATTTATATAATGAACATAATTCTTTTCTATTTATTTCCCATTTTATTTATGTCTCGTTAAACGTACCTGAGTAGTATCTACAATGGTGTTCTATTTTTTCTGCTTCATATCTATATTTAAGTACTCCTCCGTAACTATATTCACTGGCATCTGCTTCTACTATGTATGTAAATTTTCTATTTTCATCCGGAAATTCTAATTTTGGTAATTCCTTGCAAAGTAATTTTATCTTTTGAACTTGTTTTTTATGTTCTTCATTATAATTATATTCTATATCCTTTTTTAATTTTTTCTGTAGTGGTTTTAGGTTTTCTGCTAATTTTGGAATATATTCTCTTACTTGGTTTACTAATCCTAAAAATGATTGTAATTTCTTTTTTGTATCTAATTCTTCTTTCGAATTTATTATTTTTTGTACTATATGTTGTTGCATTTTTACTCCACTTTTATCTATTTGTATTCCTAAAAATTCTATCTGGTTTTTCATAATTTCGGCTTTCTTTTCACTTAGACTTATTCCTGAATTTTCTATTATATCTGTAAGTTGTTCTAATTATTTTATATGTTCTTCTTTAGTCTTTGTATATGATAATATATCATCTATGTATACTATGCAATTAGGTAATTGTTTAAAATAATTATCCATAAAATGTTGATATCTACCTGGTGCATTTTTATATCCAAATGTAGTACATTCCATTCGTAAAATCCTTGTGGTACCGTAAATGCGGTTAATTCTTTAGATTCTTCTTCTAACTTTAGATGGTAAAATCCTGATTTACAATCGAATTTACTAAAATAATTATATCCTTGGATTTGTCTTATTTTTAATATCTTATTTGGTATTGGATAATTATATGTCATAGTTTTTGCATTTAAATTTCTATAATCAATAACCATTCTACTTTTTCCTCTTTTTTGTTCACTATGTTTATTTACTATAAATGCTGGACTATTATGTTTACTATTACTTTTTTGTATATATTGTTTTTCTAATAATTCATCTATATGCATTTTAAATTCTTTTAAATCATCAAAATTATATGTTAATGGTTTTGGGGTTATTATACTGTTTTTATCTATTAATTCAATTTTTGTGGTAGTTTTATGTTTTTCCCATCCTTTTAACGGATCTTCGCTATATAATTGTTCTAATTTTTTCTTAACTATTTCTATTTTATTTATTGAAAATATAGTTATTTCTGTTTTATTTATCGAAAATACTACTAATTCTATTGTATTTTCAGCGTTTTTTATATTTTCTAACTTTTGTGTAATTTTTTCACTTCCTTTTATCCAATCGGTTTTCTTTCTTATTTTATTATTAACTCTTTTTGCTCTTACTTTTTGTTTACATGGTGTTGTGAACCACCAATCGTTTCTAGTTATTATATGTGGGTATAGTTTATCTAAAAATGGCATTCCTAAAAGTATATCTTTTGATGTTAGTTCATAATTATAAATTTCTTCTATTGTCAATATCTTATCCCATATTTGTGCTTTTACATTCCTAGCTTTATAAGTAATTAAGCTTCCTTCATTATTAAATCCTTTAACTACTATTGGTATTTTTAATTTATCCCATTTACTTTTTGGTAAGCAATTATATCTACATAAATTAGCTTCTGCTCCTGTATCTATCATAGGCGTATAATATCTACTGTAATATCCTTCCACTACTATCTTCATTAATACATATATTTTCATTTTATGTTAAGGCTCTTCTTAGAAATAATCTTTCCCTATTATATGTTATGGCTAATTGTGTATGTTCTATATTATATGGTTTTACTTGTTCTAACCATTTTATTCCTAATATTATATCTGCTTTTTGCATTTCTTCTTTTACCTCAAATTCTATTTTTATTTTTCTAATTCCTCCTATTATTATTTCTTTTTCTGCTATATCTTTATTATTTATTAAACTTCTCGGTAGATATGGGCATATATCATTATCAGTTTTTATTTCTTCATTTCTTACTAGATATTTTGCTATATAATTTTCTTCTTGTCCTGTGTTTAATAGTATTAAATGTTCTTTTTCATTTATTTTTCCTGTTATGTAATATTGGTTTAAATTACTTATTGAATTTGTTTCATAACTTATTCTTTTTGATGAGCTCGATGACTCTGGTTTTTCATTAGCTATTCTTTTCGTTGTACTTATTCTATCATTTACTATTTCTAAATTTTCTTCTATATCTATGTCTCTATAGCTATAGTCATTATAATCTATTGTTTTTACAATTTGCTCAAATGGGCTATCTATTTGTATTTTATTAATCTTATTTTTTCCTGTTATTTTATGTTTTGTTGTTAATACATATAAATTTCTACATCTCGCTGTAAATATTTTACTTCTTGGGGTTAATTCTATTCCTGATATCTTCCAATATAATACTAATGATTTATCTATATTTCTATCTGTTACTGCTACTGAATAATTTGCACTTATTATAAATTTAAATTTTTGGTATATTAAATTTCCTTTTACGGCAGTTATTATGCTTTTTTCTATAGGTTTTATAATTCTATCATCTGCTAAATATAATTCTATTGGTGTATCTATTCCTTCTCTAAAACATGCTTTTATTAATATTTCTGTACCTCCAAGGTGTACGTATTTTATTGGATCTCCTTTACTTTTTATATCATTTATTTCTTTATTAATTATCCTTTTTGTTACTAGTGGTATACTAGCTTTTCCTTTTGCATATCTACAGTCTATTACATGTTCTTTTTGGCATACTACATAATATTCATCTTTTTTCCTACTAAAAATATTTTTTATTGTTGGTATTTTAAATATTTTTTCTACACTTAAATCTAACTCTTTTCCTTTTATTTCATCAAATATATTACTCTTCCCTCATTGTTAATCTGTTGAAGTCATGTGTTTTAAAGTATTGTAAATGCGATGTGTATAATGGTTTTGAAATAAAGGTTGGGGGATTTGAACGTTTATGAATTGAACAATGTTTCTCACAGTTTATTTATGATTTTCATGCTTTAATTATGATTTTTAACGTGTGGGTGCATGGGTATGGTGAATAAACTAGGGAATTGTGATTTTCCTAAACTTATGTCTTTTGAAGTGCTCATGACCCCAACCCCATAATGTGAAATTATTTTTTAATTATAAGAACTGTGGAAATTTGTAAAATTAAACTAGTCTTGAACTATTGCATAATATAAAGAGGTATTTCAAATACCATGGTACAATTTAATGGACAAAGGGATTCGGTGTTTCCCACCCTGTATTAATGAACAAATGGAGTTGTATTCCCCAAGTTAATGAAATTTTTTTTGTCATGTTATTATTACCTTGCAAGTGTAGTTGGTATGGCGATACCAACAATGTATATCTTGATGTAGAATATAGTTCAATGAATGGAAATGTGTGATACTTATTTTAATTAGGCTCTAATAAGGGTTGTGTAGCTGAGTCATGAAAGTGAAGGTCCGGGTGATCGATACTGAAAATTGCATTTACCGACACAGGATCAAAGTGACTAAAGAGGTTCGAGTCACCTTCATTATTATTGCATGATTAGGGAGGTTTGTGTCCCCTGTAAAATCATTACATGATCGGGTGCTTAAGTCACCTTAGTATAATATTGGGAGGTTTGAGTCCCCTGTGCATATATATGAGATTATTCTCTAGTTTGTGCGGTTACACGCACTAGGGGCCATATAGACTGTGGGTACATGTTATGATGGTTAAGTTACACAAACCAGGCTAAAGTTTTTAAAGTGCATGTTAAGCCTTGTTCCTTATCCTGGCATATGATATATATAAATATGTTTATACATTTAATTATATGCATTGGTTTTGAATGATTTTGAACTATGGACCATGTCATTTTGTTATCCTTATCCATGAGTTTCATGCTAGCACTCCAACCACTAATCGTCTTTGGGTGTTGTATTCCCACGCGATGCAAGAATTGGTCATACTTCTACTTCTCCTGCTCAGTGATTAGGATTCGTGATCAGCTCGTGAGTTGACATTGAAGTGGTAAGCTTTCATTCATCAGAAGTGTACATTTCATGTTTTGGTATCTGATGTCTCAGACTGTTTAGACTTGTTTTTGGCTATAGGCGGGTGCATATCCCGAAATTTTATTAATATTCAAAATTGGTTCATTGTTATAAGGCTTTGTTTGGATTACTGTGGAGATTGAGCGATGTCCGTCGGTCATTTGGCCAGTCGGTCGATCGTTGGTTATGGACTTTTTTTGAATTTCCTTAAGTTTGTTGCACGCTATCTTGTTATATATTTGAAATTCATTAAACATTGGGGTGTTTTGTGGTTGGTTCGGTTAGGTGGAGGGGGTGATCTCCGATCCATGTGGGACTTGAGATATCTGCCACGGACATGCCCTAGTTCGGTTCGTGAGAGGGGAAGGGGGACTTTTTTTGTTTTTTTCTTTATTTTTTCATGTATATATATATATATATATATATTAGTGCACTTTTAAAAAAAATAAAAAAAATCACGTGTCTTTATATATATATTTTTAAATTTCACATTAGCATTAAAGGTTGAAATTAATTCATTATAAAATTATTAAGGGGGTAAATAAATGAAAGTTTAATTTTAAGTTCTAAAATAAATTGAGATGACTAGTTTAGAGGTGAAATGATAACTTTATTCTATAATCAGGCATATCACACATTAGAGTTTATCCAAAAAAGTCAACAAGAGACCTATTTTGTATCTATAATTCCTTATTGTTAATTAAGAAAAGAAAAATAATATGTTACGTTATTCCGCCTGTTCCTAAAAAAGTGATACACTTTTAAATTTAGAAACAAGTTACTTAAAGCTTTTCATAATAAGAAACTTTTATAATCACAAAAATATTAATCACAAGTTTAAATAATATTATAATCATTATATGTGATATTTTAAGGTTATATATGCATTTCAAATACAAATTAAATTCTTCTTCTTTTCAGTTTCTGTTGTGACATATCGTTAAATTAAATCACTTGTTTTTATAAAAAACAAAAAACAAATATGATCTAAAGTATGTTGATTGGAGAGAACCTGAATTCCGTTGCTAATGTGACCTAAAAAATATAGATAACTTCTTGCAAGGAAGAACATGACGCAAGTAAATAAGATTCTTACGTTGAGATTATATAAATATATCCTATTGTAGTATTATTATATAGGATAAACTAGATAGCTATATTACATGTTATAGCCCCAATAGTGGATGACTTTGGATTTTTGACCCCAATAAGAAAAGTATTTAAATACTAGTCTTCCTTTCTTTTTTTTTTAGTATAGTACAAGTACGATTTTACCCTCTACATGTCAAATATTTTTAAATTTTTCATACTCATTTGTCTCTCAAATCCTATTTTTATTTTTTTTTAATTTTATTTTTATGTTTTAATTCATTTATCTCAACCTTTATTTTTTTCTTTTTTTTTCCTCAAACATTATCTATTTCTTCATTTTTTTCTTTTTTTTTTAATTCATATGTCTCAACCTTTATTATTCTTTTATCTTTGGTTTTTATCATTTTTCCTTTCTTTCCCTCATTTTTCTCAAACTTTATTTTTATTTTTCCTCTAATTTTTATTTTTCTCAATTTTTTTTATTCTTCGCTTTTTTCTTAATCTTTATTTTTTTCTTTCCTTTTTTTTCTCAATCTTATTTTTTTATTTCTCTATTTTATTTGATCGCTTTTTTCTTTTTTCTCAACTTCTATTATATTTTGCTAATAAATTAAAAAAAATCGTAAAGGGATCTTCTTTTTTTGACATCAAAACAAATTAAAAGGCATAAATTGTTGTTAAGAAGTTCTTTGGGATAAGTTTTTGCCTCTAAGACAAAAATTATAGAACAACTCATAAATCAAGACACAGTGTGGTAGTGTCGAGTCTTGCTTGTGGAGCATAACTTGTTGTTTGAAAATCCTTGAGTTAAATCTTGATTCTAAGACAAGAGTTATAGAACATCTTATACATCAAAAAATAATGTGGTAGTGTCAACACTAGTTCATTGGGTGTAACTTATTCTTTTGGGAGGTTCTTGTGCTAACTTCTGTCTTAAAGACAAGAATAATAGAGCATCACATCAATCAAGACATAATATGATAGTGCCAACTCTTGTCCATGGGGCGTAACTTGTCGTCTAAGTCTTGCCTCTAAGGCAAGAGTTATAGAATATCTCATAAATCAAGATACGATGTAGTAATATCAACACTAGCCCATGGGGCATAACTTGTTGTTTGAAAGTCCTTGGACATTCAAACCTTTAATGCAAGAGTTATAGATCATCTCACAAATCTAGACATAATGTGGCAGTGTGAACTCTTACCCATGGGGCATAATTTTTTGTTTAAAATCCTTGATTTATAAAACATCTCATAAATCAAGACACAATGTAATAGTGTCAAGTCCGTGGAGCGTAACTTGTTGTTTAAAAGTCCTTGGGCTAAGTCTTGTCTCAAAAGCAAGAGTTATAGAACATCTCATAAATTAAAACATAATGTGATAGTGTCAACTCTTACCCATGGGACATAACTTGTTATTTGAAAGTCTTTGGCTTAAGTCTTGCCTTTAAGGTAAGAGTTATAGAATATCTCATAAATCAAAATACAATGTGGTAATGACAACTCTTGCCCATGGGGCATAACTTATTACTTGAAAGTCTTTGGTCTAATAAGAGAAGAGATATAAAATATCTTATAAGTCAATACATAATGTGGTGGTGTCAACTCTTGCCCGTGGGGCATAACTTATTGTTTGATAGTCCTTAGGCTGAATCTTACCTCTAAGACAAGAGTTATAGATCATTTTATAAGTTAAAAGCACAATGTGTTAGTGTTGACTCTTGCCCAATATACGTAACTTGTTTGAAAATTCTTGGGATAAGACGTGCCTCTAAGGCGAGAGTTGTAGAATATCTCATAAATAAAGACATAACGTGGTAGTGTCAACTTTTGCCCGTAGGTCATAATTTATTATTTGAAAGTCATTGAGCTAAGTCTTTCCTCTAAGGCACTAGTTGTAGAACATCTCATAAATGAAAACATAACGTGGTAGAGTCAACTCTTGCCCATGGGGCATAATTTTGTAGTTTGAAAGTCCTTGAGCTAAGTCTTGTATCTAAGGACAATAGTTGTAGAGCATCTCATAAATGAAACATAACATGGTAGAGTCAACTCTTGCCCGTGGGGAATAATATGTAGTTTGAAAGTCCTTAAGCTAAGTTTTGCCTCTAAGACAATAGTTGTATAATATCTCATAAATGAAAACATAACGTGGTAGAATCAACTCTTGTTCGTGGGGCATAATTTGTTGTTTGAAAGTCCTTGAACTAAGTCTTGTCTCTAAGGTAATAGTTATAGAACATCTCATAAATCAAAATACAATGTGGTAGTGCCAATTATTGCCCATGAAACATAATTTGTTGTTTGAAAGTCATAAGTCTTGCCTCTACAATGTGGTAGTGTCAACTCTAGTCCATGAATCGTAGCTTGTTGTTTAAAAGTCCTAAGTCTTGCCTTTATAATGTGATAGTGTCAACTCTTGCTCATGAGGTGTAATTTGAATAGAAGAAATCGAAGAAAAGAACAAAATAAATAAAAATTGCGGAAAAAGAAGAAGATTAAAAAAATAAAATTAAAGAAAATGTAGAAGTTGAGAGAGAATGGAACAAAATAGAGGTTGATAAAAAATAATTAAATAAAAATAAAGGTCGATAAAAAATTAAAAAGAAAAAAAGAAAAAAAATCAAAGAAAAATGAAATTTATTTTTTATAAAAGCAGACATTGAGAGGTGTAAAGAAAAAAAAATAAGAGTTGAGAAAAAACTAAAAAGAATAAAAAAAAAAGGAAAGAAAAAATAAAAAATTAAAGTAAAAGAAAAAAGAAAAAAAAGAGGTTGAGAGGACAAAAATGAAAAAAAGTAAGAGTTGAAAAAAATCAAAAAGAAAAAGAGAAAAGAGAAAAGAAAATCAAAGCAAAATTAAAAAGAGAAAAAAAAATAAAAGTTGAAAGATATATAAATATGAAGTTGTTATCCATTATGAGGATTATTTATATAATTTACTCCATTGGTCAGGGGTAATTTCATCCAAAAAAATATTAGTTAATAGGTAAAGGCTATTTTAAGAAAGTTTTTTTATTTGGGGCTAAACTTTGAGTCTATTCTTAAAGTTTACCCACAAGTTCGTGCATAGCACGGGTCCAACAATTTAATTCGTGCATAGCACGGGTCCAACAATTTAAGTTATGATATAGTCATTTGTGTCAAACTTATTCATGCATAAACTGAGTTAGCAAGTGAAATTATCAAATAAAGATTAAGGAATGATGTAGTGACGAACTTTAGACTAGAAAATTTAACAACGTATTAATCAAACACAATATAGATATGACGAAAAACATCGGAGTACTTTTACTCATGTAAATACTACACCAATGGAAACAATAAGCTGTTGAAAATAAACAAAAGAGTCAACTACTCAAACTTGCAGTTCGTTGTTCTTAGATGATTGATAATGCTGAACTTAGACGTCAATTTAAGTGCAAGACAGTCGTTGTCAATATATTACCCAACTTGGAGTCGGGGTCGAATCCACGAGGAACAATGTGAGTGGTGATCAAACTAATTCAAAATAGTATGTACGAGTCAAATTCAAACCAACGGTACAAAAAGATAAAAATGGGGGAGATACGTATTAACACTAATGTTTCTATTTTTGGGTTTTACTAGTATAAATTTGGGGCTATGAATAATTATAGTTTTAACAATTATGCACAGATCTTAGAATGCATTACTAAGGGAGTGACATGTGGGAGTTAATCATCAGCATCAATTTAGCAAGTCAAATATGGGTAGGCTTAGTTGTAACTTTTGATGCTAGTTTTTTGACAAAACATCAAACTTTCACCTATTGAGTCTTTCAAATACCTAATAGGTGTGTTCAACAATATGAAACCACAACCTCAATCTAGACATCCCTATTGCTAGGATGACACCCATGGCATATGAGTGGCATATAGTGGAGGACTCTCCTGGTCCCTGAGATAACCCTAGAGCATGTTCCCTAAAAGCAGCAAGTCTGTCAAAGAATTCGAGAAACTTTTTTGGGATTCTATCCATAGAAGTACTCCTTTCTAGGGGTAGCTTGGTCCTTGGCAGGTTCCTGTAATACTGGTAGTGGTTTTTCAGAAGCAAGGCTCCGTATTCGTCTAAGTCTCCCATTTTATGGATGAGTACCTGTATGGAGCACACTTCGAATCATTCTTTTTATATTTTTGAAGCAAAACTTATGCTAGATTAAAAAGGAAAATACATGTGGCACTGTTATAGGAGGTTATGGGGTGAAAAGTAGATGTACAAAAAGTTGGGTTTCTACATGCAACTGATCTCTGGTATGGCGATCGTAGAGCATTTATTGCGCTCGCGCTGCTATGATTACGGTCATTAGGACCGCGATCGCGATACCTGAGGCTGCAGTCAACAGCTCTGCCATTGTTCAAGAGACATGAAGTTAACACCTACTTTGTCTTCCACCTAGGTGTACAACATCATGATCAGATAAAGTGAGCCTAGATAGCAAGATTTCAGGCCCAAACATGAAGGAATTCATGTTGAACTCATTTGGACATTGAATGGACACCTACTGTACACGTTAGTTATAACCATTTTAGGTTAGAATATAGGTACTCAATACTTCTCCACATGACGTGTAGGCACCCTTCAATTGCTAACCACAATCATAATTACAAATAAGCACACTTTTTGCCATTATAACACTATTTTAGGTTCAGTTATAGATACATCTCCCAGGCCTAAAATAATAGTGAATGTAAGGGGGTTTGAGATTACATACTAAGTAAACGATGCAAAAGGTTTGAAATGAAACCTTAGATACTCTTGCGAGGCCACAAATTTGAGGGAAATTATGAGAAAATTTAAAAGTAAGGCGAATGGGTGAATGGCAGTCGGATGGTCTTTTTAAATTGATTAGACCTCGATCGCGGGCCTAGTTGCACGGTCATGGTCATACAGCCTCCACGATCGCGGAGGCACGGACCACGATTGCGATAACTGAGACTAGAAATCTGGCCTCCTATATTTCCTGTTCAGCTCCAAATTGCCAATTCCCCATGTTCCTTTTTCAAATTCAACTAGGATCTCTTTTTGCATCAATATTTCATGGTTTATACATACATAAAACAAAATAACAATCTATTCTACTATGCATAAATAAAAAGTATATGCGCCAACTTTCGTGGTATGATGGGTTGCCTCCCATCGAGTGCTTACTTTAATGTCTTAGAAAGAAGCTCCCTCCACTTCCTTTTGTGCTTTCACTTAGAAGATTTGAATCTTCGTTTAAAATTTTGCTCAATATGCAATAAACGGTAGTGGGACAAAAGATCCATATTTTCCAAGACAAGCTTGGAGGTGGTGATGGAATGGCAAACAAGCTTCGGTCTCGCCATTTTAAAGATTTAAACCTTTTACCCATCTTCACATCGAACTTCCCTTTTTTCTCTTTGGGTAAAAGTAAGCATATCAATTGGCCATTCCTTGTACTTCATATCAATTGGCCATTCCTTGTACTTCAGAAATTAAGCATCTTGGCCTTTGATGTATGGGGCTTTAGATGCTCTTTTTGATCGGAAAACCCCAAGTATAGGGATTGTCCTCCTCCAAAGCATCTTTTTCCCAAAATGGATTAGAGTCATGATAAGATGTGAACATTGGTTCTTCTTTTACCTCTAATATAATTTCTTTTATTGAGGTTTCTTCTTTCTTGTATAAGTTGGATGATTGGGAATCCGCCGAGGAGTCTTCACTACCAAGCTCATCATCGTAGCTTGGTTTCTCTTTTTATGAACCTTCTCTTGGGAAATGAGTAATGTTGTGGTAGTTTTAAGTTTTTCTTTGTCACCCATTTCCTCAATCTTGACACTTTGCCATACCAATGGCTCATGATGCATCTCTTTTACATTCTCTCCCATTGCATTCGCTCAATCCAAATTGGTTTGAAGTAATTTTCCAATACCACTGAGTCTGATATGTTGCTCCTTCTCCTCTTTATCATAAGTCCTGTCAAACTCATACGAAAAACTAGAAACTCGGTTAGAATAATAGGGGGCATTTGGACAATCCTCCCAATGTCCTTCTCGCCCACTACACAACGGGCACCTATACTCCCCATAAGGAATATAGTTACAATCTTTCCTGAAGTGTGGTCCTTTATAGATTGGACATGGGTCATCAGGATACAGATCCTAATTTCTAACATCATATTCATTAGAAGATGCCATAGAGAAAAATAAAATAAAATTAAAATCTACCAACAAAGAAAAATCACAAAAAAAAAATATACAAGCTTGAATTCAAGAAAGTAACTAAAATTCCAAACTAATCCAATACGTCAAATTATTCCTCAACAACAGAGTCATTTTTGATAACGCTGAACTTACATGTCAATTTAAGTGCAAGGCAGTCGTTGTCAATATATTTACCCAACTTAGAGTCGGGGTCGAATCCACGAGGAACAATGTAAGTGGCAATCAAACTAATTCGAAATAGTAGGTACGAGTCAAATTCAAACCAATGGTACAAAAAGATAAAAATAGGGGAGATACGTATTAACACTAATATTTCTATTTTTGGGTTTTTCTAGTATAAATATGGGATTATGAATAAGTGGAGTTTTAATAATTATGCACTATTCTTGGGGTATGCATTACTAAGGGAGTTACACGTGCGAGTTAATCATCAATATCAATTTAGCAAGTCAAATATGGGTAGGCTTGGTTGTAACTTTTGATGCTAGTCTTTCGACAAAACACCAAACTTTCACCTATTGATTCTTTCGAATACCTAATAGGTCTATTTAACAATATGAAACCACGACGTCAATCTACGCATCCCTATTGCTAGGATGACACCTATGGCATAGTCAACCTCATGTTCACCCTTATGTCTAAGCTAGTAAAAATTTAGCAAACTACACATGTAATTATTTATCATTGCTTTGGTTTTCACACCCTCCTTTTAAGGATGATATGGATTCCTAAATTTATCCCAAACCCTTCTTTCGAATATGGCCTCGAGCTTTCTAGAGCTTGGAGCTTTCACCCATTAAACCCATGTGGGTATTTGGAGCTTTCGCCAATCAAATTCCAACCAAATTAGCATAGCAATGATAGGACCCATAATCCAAGAACTACCAAATAGATGCTAACAATAATAACCCACACACACTTTAACCCCTATTCAAACATAACCCCACGAGGGAGATTTAGCTACACATAAGATAAATAAGTATAGATATATCGATAATCTCCATTGAAATGGCCTGTTGAAGATTTAAGTGAATGTTACTTCAAACTTGTCTCTCCCACAATCCTTAACAATGGAAGTGAGCAAATCCTCCACTTAGAAAGTCTCCAATGTATTCTTCATCCAAAATTTATACAATATTTTCTTCTCAATAATGATTATAGTTACAAAAATATAGACATAGAAGAATATTTAGAAATAATAAATGATAGAATAAGTACATCAAAAAGAATAGCTCATGAAAAATCAGAATCATCAAGCTCATAAAAAAGAACAAGTTATGAAACAACTTCAACAGTTAATTTAAACCAATATTACATAACAGAAACAATAAATGAAAAAGAATATTTAATACTCTTAAACACAGGACAAGAAGAAAATTATATAGCAAAATATCTAGTAAAAAGTAAAGAAATAAAATCTAATAGTAATATATGCCCAGATCTACCAAGGAGTCTAATAAACATTAAGGATACGACAGAAAAAGAAATAATAATAGGAGTCAGAAAAATAAAAATAGAATTTGAAATAAAGGAAGACATGCAAAAAGCAGTCATAATATTAGGGTTAAAATGGTTAGAACAAGTAAAACCATACAATATAGAACATACAAAATTATCCATAATATATAATAAAGAGAAATTATTCATAAAAGAACTTTGACATGACATGAAAATATATGTACTTGTAAAAATAATAGTAGAAGGATATTATAATAGGTATTATACACCTATGATTGATACAGGAGCAGAAACAAACTTATGTAGATACAACTGTTTACCAGAAGGTAAATGGGATAAGCTAAAAGTACCAATAGTAGTCAAAGGATTTAATAATGAAGGAAACTTAACTACATATACAGATAAGAATGTAAAAATAAAGATATGGGATAAAATAATAACGATAGAAGAAATCTATAATTATGAACTAACATCAAAAGATATGTTTTTAGGAATGTCATTGTTAAATAAATTATACCCACATATAGTAACTAAAATAGATTGATGGTTTACAACACCATGTAAACAAAAAATAAGAGCAAAAAGAGTTATTAATAAAATAAGAAAGAAAACTAATTGGATAAAAGGAAGTGAAAAAATTACACAAAAGTTAGAAAATATAAAAAATACAGAAGACAGAGTAGAAATAATTGTATTTTCGATAAATAAAAAAGAAATAACTATATTTTCAATAGATAAGGTAGAAATAATAAAGAAAAGATTAAGACAATTATATAGTGAAGATCCATTAAAAGGATGGGAAAAACATAAAACTACTATAAAAATTGTATTAATAGATAAAAATAGCATAATAACTCAAAAACCATTAACATATAATTTTGATGATTTAAAAGAACTTAAAATACATATAGATGAATTATTAGAAAAATAATATATACAAAAAAGTAATAGTAAACACAATAGTCCAGCGTTTATAGTAAATAAACATAGTGAAGAAAAAAGAGGAAAAAGTAGAATAGTTATTGACTATAGAAATTTAAATACAAAAACTATGACATATAATTATCCAATACCAAATAAGATATTAAAAATAAGACAAATACAAGGATATAACTACTTTAGTAAATTTGACCGTAAATCAGGATTTTACCACTTAAAGTTAGATGAAGATTCTAAGGAATTAACCGCATTTACGGTACCACAAAGATTTTATAAATGGAATATATTACCAGTTGGATATAAAAATGCATCAGGTAGATACAAACACTTTATGGATAGTTACTTCAAACAATTACCTAATTGTATAGTACACATAGATGAAATGCTACTATATACAAAAACTGAAGAGAAACATTTAAAATTATTAAAACAATTTACAGATATAATAGAAAAATCGGAAATAAGTTTAAGTGAAAAGAAAGCCAAAATTATGAAAACCAGATAGAGTTTCTAGGAATACAAATAGATAAGAGTGGAGTAAAAATGCAACAACATATAGTACAAAAAATAATAAATTCAAAAGAAGAATTAGATACAAAAAAGAAATTACATTTATTTTTAGGATTAGTAAACCAAGTAAGAGAATATATACCAAAATTAGCAGAAAGCCTAAAGCCTTTACAGAAAAAAATTAAAAAGGATGTAGAATATAATTACAATGAAGAAGATAAAAAACAAGTTCAGAAAATAAAATACTTTGTAAAGAATTACCAAAATTACAATTCCCAGATGAAACTAAAAAATTTACATATATAGTAGAAGCAGACGCAAGTGAATAAAGTTATGGAGGAGTACTTAACTATAGATACGAAGAAGAAAAATTAGAACACCATTGTAGATACTACTCAGGTACATTTAATGAAACAGAAATAAAATGAGAAATAAATAGAAAAGAATTATGTTCATTATATAAATGTTTATTAGCATTTGAACCATATATTGTATATAAAAAATTTATTATGAGAACGGATAATACCCAGGTTCGATGGTGGTTAACAAGAAAAATACAAAACTTAGTTACGACGAAGGAAATTCGGAGATTAGTATTGGATATATTAAATTTTACATTTACGATTAAAGTAATCAAAACTTACAAGAATGTTATTACAGATTACTTATTAAGACAAAGCTACTCAAACTGATTTACCAATAGAAGAAGCTGATGTCAAAGATACCCAAACAGACTTAATATTATAAGTGTTTGAACAAATGAAGTTATTACAAGAAAGAGTTATAACATTAACTACTGAAGTTACAAATGTAAAAGTGCAGGTTGAGCACTATAAAAAACAAGAAAAAGCTATTAGCACAGATACTGTGCAGGAAGAGCATATTAAAAAACTAGACCTAGAAAGTGACGATGAGAAACACCTAAAAACTCAAATTATTGACTAAATTACAGTTACAGTTGCAGCTGCAGGTGATGTATCCAAGGGAAAGAATATAGTCACTCAAAATAAACCTGAACCACCAAAGAAAAAGAATTATAACCTCACACAGATATTCTCAAAACCATATACACCAAATATACAAAAATTAGAGTCATCTATACCTCCCCAGATACACACATATTCCGAGTCACTCAATCAATAAAAATAGAATTATGACCATTTCACTCGTACATATATTGATAATATTTATACTTTACAAAAATTGTTAAATACAAAACCTATCCAGAGTAAAGATTTAGCAAAACAACTCCAAGGATATATTACACAAAAATGTCAGAACTATAACAAACTTATTGCTTTGCCTGGCACCAGTGCAAATTTAATTACTCCATGTTACTATTATGGAATATTATCTACAGTTTACACAACTACTGGAGAAGAGTTAACAGAAATTTCAGATATTTATAAAGGATTTATGGATTATAAGAGGATTACGAAGGGACAATTATTCTATGTCCGTTTCTACTCAGCACCAGTAGAAATATTGTTTGATGAAATAAAACAGACAATTACTGTTGTCAAGATAAGAATGACACGAGATTATATTATCCTTGAAGAAATATCCAAATAAGAAGAGATAATCAAAAATCAGATATCAGACTTCTACCGAAACAAGAGAGTTATTGGACTTAGCAGTATATTGACTGAGTTAACAAATAATTATATAAATCAAAACCCAGTTTGGTTTTACTATAACAGAAATCAATTATTGGTTTACTCTACTTGTAAAAATATTAGAGAAAATGACAGAGAAGAGATAAGAAAATGGGTCATGACGATCCTAAAACCAAAAGAGTTACCAGTCACAAGATCTATTACGAAAGGAGTTATTTTAGAAGAAGCTACGGATCAATTCTGTAAACAAGTTGGCCAAAGATACGATGACCACATATGCAGCAGATGTAGTGGCAGACACAACTTTATTTCAGATGTGATGCTACAATAGCAAAAAGATGAAAAAGCAGCAGATACGACAAGAAGAAGATAAAAAGAAGACAGTAACACAACAATAATAGAAGAAGACAAAGCATTAAAGATAGGAAAATGACATATGAAGAAAAAGCTAAACTTCCTACGTAAATTATTGTAAAGTCTTAATAGCCCTTTTGACCTTTCTTTTCATTTATTAGGCTTTTTGACTTTTTGGCTAAAAAACTATTATTAGTTTTTGTTTTTTAGTTAGCTTTAAGTCTTTATTTTCAGAATGTAAAGACTTCGTTGTAAATTAGATAGAATACGTGTAAACTAGGAACAGTATAAAAATAGTATACGCATTTTCATTTTTAGGTTATAAATAGAGAGTGCACTTGCTCAGATAAGGGCAAGTCTTCATGAGTTGAAGCAAAACCCTCTCTTGTACATAAAAAACTTTTGAATTATTTAATAAAAACAGGTATATTTCTAAGGAAAATCTATGAATCATCAAACAACTATGGAAAATCTAGAATTATCAGATTTACCAGAACAGGTATTTATATTTGTGATTATGAATAGTTAAATTCATAAATTCCTGACAATCATGATATGATAAAATAAGTTCATGTTAGTTACTTTATAGTAGAATTATTCAAAAAATAGCATGTTAAGAAGTTTATTAGCAAAGTGGAAAAGGAGAAAAGTTCCTAAAGAACTATGCCATCCTAAAGGAGAAATCGGTGAGGCAAGAAAGCTGTGATAGGGGAGTAGCCAGAGTAGAGGCGCTGTTTAAGGGAAAAGTATCTAGATTACCATGCTAATAGTGACCGAAGAATATATTATTTAAGGATAATCTAGTATATAGTAATCTAAAATGATCATATTTTGTTATGTGTATGATTGAAGAGAATATTTTGAAAAAACATCATATGAAAAATGAATACTTATTTATCTGACGAAATGGTAGATAAATTTAAAATACTTGTTTTATATATACTTAAGGATATAGAAATTGTAGATATAAGAAAAATCATATTGAAAAAAATATTTAATAAATATTTTATGAATAGAATAAATTACATACCTCACCTACCTACTTATTCTTACAGATACTTACATACCAGACCTACACATCAACCATGATAAATTACATATGTTTAGAATATTGGAAAATGGATATGAAAAATATACAATTAATAGAAAAACTAATGAAAACAAATCTAGAAAAATATATGAGAACTAAAGATATAAAATATATAGAATTCCTTAATGAAAATATACAAGAATTATTAAGATTAAAAAAAACAACTAATAAATACTATGATAAAGAAATTAATTACTAGAATCCAATTCCAAGTTATCCAAGTTATTCATAAAAACCTAAGCATAATATGAATAATATGACAAGTTATATATCTGATGAAACTAAGATACTTGTTTTATATATCATAAAAGACTTAGAATTAGAAGACATAAAGAAAATAATATGTGATAGAAGATGAATTAGAAAATATAGATTTCTATGGTAGAAATTATTATTCGGATAGTTATTATTCACATGGATATTATATAGATTAAAAATGCTAGAATATATTCAAAGAGTTAGAGAGAAACAAAGTTGGATATATGAAGAAATTAATTATAGAAACCAGCTTAGAAAAGAAAGAGAACAATTAAAAGAAAGATTAATTTAGATAAATAAAACCATAAAACGACTAGAATTAAAAAACAGTTTAGAATATGATTTAGACATTGAATTATTTATAGACGAAAAAAACAGGATAATTAACGAAAAAGATAACCTAGAATTTAATATCAGATATAGTACAATTATAATAAATTATTACAAAGAAATTTGCAGTATCACATGAGTATTTAAAATATTGGAGACAAGATATGGAAGAAATAAGATTGACAAAAATACTTATGAAAGAGAATTTAATTGAATATTTTAGAACAAAAGATATAGAATATTTAGAATACCTCCAAAATAATATACAAGAATTACAAAGACTAAGAGAAAAAATTAAAGAATATTACAGTAAAACATTTAATCAAATACCATCCAATCACCCCCAAGATATGAACATTAATAAAATTAAAATAAATAAACTAAAAATAAAAATGTTTAGAGAAGTTAAGAAACATCCACGAACAAATAAAAATAGATCCATTAGAGCTATAATAGATCTATTTAAGTTACCCATAGATCTATTTAAATTATTCGAGTTATCCGTACCCCTATAATTGGTACCTAATTTAGGCTCACTTTGACACTCCTAGAGAATATGTGTAAAAATATGGAGAAAGTACATAAATTATTAATTATTATCCCTCAAAAGCAAACCAATTACCCTGATTTACCCTCTCACAAACTAATTCGGTCAATGCCCATTCAGCCATAAATAATTGGAAAAAGGACAGAAATAACACTTCAAATTAAATTATTTTCACGAAAATGACCATAGAATTAAATTTCACTTTCTAGCTATTTCAATTTTCTTGTTTGTTCTATATCGTTTCTACACACCTTCTATACAGTTTCTATACATATCTTATATATATAAATATTCTATACGAAAATTATACAATTTTGATACACAATTTATACAATAATAGTATATTTTTTAATACATTTTATACAATAATTATATAATTTTTATACACTAACTATATATATTTTTTTAAATATTTTATACATATACATATTTGATAGAACAATACAATTTTTATACACATATCTTATATAAATACATATTCTATAAAATAATTATACTGTGTTTATATAATTATATTTAATTATTCTATATAAGCAATAAGAAAAAAAAATAGAACATTTTTTCAGTTAAAAAATTTATAGCAAAAAAAAAATTAAAATATTTTTAAAAGGGTCGAATGACCAAAGTTGAAAATTGTATATGTACTATATCGGTATTGTATATGGATTGTAGCTGAACTACATGAGTCAAAATGACCCAAATTAGGAAATGACTATAAAGTGAAAATAATATATCCGACTGATCACTTTTTAAAAAAATATCAAACTTAGGCTATTTATTTTATAAATTGCTTTACACAGTCTTCTTTTTCCTAAATAATTGCCCGCATACCCCATATTAGGGGTGTGCATCGGCCGGTTCAGTTCAGTTTTATATATTATTGGTTTGATTTATCACTTTTCAGTTTTTAAATATGCTAACCAATAAGATATTTTTTATCGATTTTCGGTTTATCGGTTTGTAGTTCTTAGCGGTTCGGTTTTCGGTTTAACCGATAAAAAAATACTCATAAAATAGAAATAGTAGTAACTAACATGAAAAAAATTGAAACTTAGTTGCAACCAAAAAGACTACATGATGTGTTTTAATTTATAAGAATATTCATATTTGAGCTAAATGTTGTTAGGAGAAAGTAAGAGTTTGTATAATTGAAATAATATGTTTGTTAATTATAGAAATTAAAGAGAAATTAAGGAAAATATATAATAAGTCATATATATATATATACAGAGAGAGAGAGAGATATTTTTATTGGGTTATCGGTTTACCCAATAATCCAATAAGAAAAGCTCGAACCGAACCAATAACCCAATAATTTTTTTATAAAATCATTAAAAATTTATTAATCCAATAACCTAATAATAATAAACCAATAACATTTTTTTCAATTCGATTTATGAATCGGTTCAATTTTTGCACACGGTTACCCCATATGCTTGAAAGCCTTTTTACAAAGCAATTAATGACACTTTATTGCATACATCGTCTCTCTTTTTTTTTTCTTCTTCTTTTACCTACAAACTCAAATTTTCTCTCCAGTAGCAGCAAATCATTAATTGAATGATTTCATTTATTTCTCTTTTTTTTTCTGACACATCATTAATTGCAATGTTATATTTGAGGAGCTTGCATGTTTCACCATTTGTTCCTTTCTTTTTCAATATCTTTATACTTTCTTTTTGTCTTGTTTACTTTTCTTATATTTAAATATTAATGTAAAGTTAAAAATAAAATAATATCTATTTAATTTTTGACTGAAAAATATGTAAGTAAATAAATACTTAGACTACAATAAAAAGAATATTAAATTCACTAATCATTTATTAATTTTTGTTGATAAAAATAACGTATCATGTTATTCTCTGTCTCCTTTTATACATAAGGCATCATTTGTTAATACTTCTAATTTATCTTCTTATTTTTTATTTTCTTTTTTCTTTCTTAACCCTTTCTCTTTCTAATTAATTCATCTTTTTAATTTTTTTTCTCTTAATAAATTTTTGAATTTAAAAAAATAAAAATGAAAAATATTACTTTAATCACTTTACACTAATAAAAATATAAAAATTAATAAATAAACCACAAAAATAAATAATTAGAGAATAAACCAATGAAGGACTAAAACAATCCTTTATGAAATATTTCATTGAAGGACTAAAATAGTCCTTTATGTTGCCAAAATGTGACGGTATAAGTTACGGACTAAAGCAAACTCCAATGATACCATGTTAGTATATAAATATACTGCGATGATATCATGAAAGTCTTATTGAAGCACACATAAATTATATCATGTCAGTATATAGATATTATGTGATTATAACACGTCGAACTTTTGGTCCTTAAAAATTTCTAAAATTTTATCCTCACTGTTTAGACTACAACTTACCCTACGAGTCATAGGGATTCTTGTTGAGTCGCTGGACCTAATCTAACCTAAACAGTGTGTGTGTGACTAAGTTCAGCTCTGAGTACGAGTGGCTCACTAAGAGTTGTAAGGACTCATTGAGAGCAAATCTTAGGATGTCCAGTATATATCCCAAGTGGGTTCTATAACCCAACCCGACCTAGGGCCTTATCGTAATGGGCATCCCAAGTCTGACCGGGATCGGAGACCACCCCCGTTGCCCAATCCAACCTCCAGTCGCCTGCCCTTAGTTTGCTGAATTTCAAACATATAACAAGATAACATTGCTATCCTGATTCCAGACTCTGGGCTAGGTCTATTTTTGAGGCCGACCGAACCGAATCCAATCGTCCCATACCAACCGTCCTACTATACCAAGCCAAACCAAAGCCATAAATCCAACCATAACTAAATAGGTTCCATTAATAATTAGATATATAATTCCAAAATAAAAGAGGATGGAACAACCAACAATATTGTTAAGTGAGATTAGCCCCAATACTAATATCGATACTAAGGCTGATCCCAATAGCGATCCAGTCTATTCCAACCTATAGTAGTTTCATAAAATCCTCTAACCAAAAGAATACAAATAATCAATTGGGACATGCCCCCAACTATAGCCAAAAACAATATCCATAAATAATTCAGAGCATGAAATAACATCCATAAAATGGATCCTTCCGAATAGATGGAAGCTTACTACTTCAATCCAAAAGCTAACCTCTGAATGTCCAAATGCCAAGCAAGAGGAGTAAACAGACCAGTCCTCTATCGTGTGGGGATACAGCTGCCTGAAGATGGATTAGCAGGTGAATGCTAGCATGAACTCAGGATAAGGATAAAAAAATTCTAATTATAAAACTAAGTAAAACCATCCATATGCACCAAAACCATATATATATATATATATATATATATATATATATATATATAACCATGCCAGAAAAGGTAACCAGATTTAGCATGCCATTAAAATATTTACCTAGGCTGTGTAGCTTTGCCATCCTAAAACCACCCACACGCTATATGGGTTCAGCTCTCCATGCTGAAAGGGACCCAGTGCGT
Source organism: Capsicum baccatum var. pendulum (assembly GCA_030864225.1). NCBI lineage: Eukaryota > Viridiplantae > Streptophyta > Magnoliopsida > Solanales > Solanaceae > Capsicum > Capsicum baccatum. The sequence goes on from CM061560.1 coordinate 170,909,148, forward strand.
GAAGCTGCATGACAATAGAAAAGAACCTGGGATGACTAGTATATCCCCCAAAATATAAAGTATGATATCATGCACACAGTCACTAGGACCAAACCTCACATCGAAAAATATGAGTTTTCAGTTTTTATCCCCCTGAGGCCTCCACCTTCCATGACTTTGCTACACACCCCCTTTAAGCCCAATTAAAAAAATTACCAAGCAACCAAACCATTATCCATTAATTATTAGACGAGGACATTAGTAATGGAATCATCATATAGACTATAACTTGCAAGTATTGTCCTTAGTCTAACCTTTTTAAAATTAAGGGATTCCCATTTAACCATAGATCATATTATCCAATTAACTTGGGGGATTCCTATGTACCCTACAAGTAACTTTATTAAGACAAACCATTTAAAAACTATTTAAACCATCCATAACATTTAGAGTTCTATTACCAAGTATAAACCATGCAGAAGTTCCATGGAGAAACTAATATTATAGTGAAAGCAATGTTATAGGAATTTTATCAAACACATTGGGGGCATAGTATTTCCAAAACCAAAGTCCATTACCAAATAACTATTACTATGCAACCAATTGTAAAAAACCACCATTAATGCACATAAAAGCATAACTAAAACATATAAAAACCATGTCGAAGCACTTATAACCAAAACCCCTTAATCATATTTGAAAACCCAAAATCATACAATATTCAAATCATGAAAATATTGTATAAAACTGTGCCTTTAGTTGGAACAACAAATGAGGGAAGAGAACACACCTTAAACCAAAATAATGATGGAGAGAAGTCACCAAGACAAGCCTCAATTTACTCCTTAAGATGAAATCCTAGCTTTCTTTGCTCGAAACTCTTAAGAGGATTTAAGAGTGTTTCTAAGTTTTTAAGAATAGAATAATAGGGCAAATAACTTCCCAAGTGCAATAAAAGTCATGGGACCTTATTAGGATAAATAGGAAAATATCCATATTTCCCTCACTTAAACGACATATAATTTTTGTCATAGGGTACGTGTAACACCGTGTGCTTTTTCTTAGCTTAAAATTCATCCCTAGAATGTTAAAGATATGCTTTAAAGATGAATTCACTTTTATAAATGTTGAATTTTCCAGATTTTGACTTTTCATTGCGTGAGAAATCGAATAAGCTTTTCATCGATATCAAATTCGCCCAAATCCAACAGCTGGGTGAAGAGTTAGAGCCATTTTAGTAAGATAGTGTACCACCTGGTACTCCAGCGCATCGCGAAGGCAGTCCAAATTGCATTTGTCATTTTCCAGCGAGACAACGCGATACCACCTTATCGCGTCACTAGCATTTTTTTCCAATTATCACTTTTCAGTATGACTCCACGATCATGGTGCGTCGCGCCAAAGGGAAAATTCGCACCCAGTGAGGCACCACGATGGTGACGCATCACGCCATTTGATCAGTTCCCAATTGTTAGTTTCCATAGATATGACACGATAGGACCGCATCGCGCCAACATACAAAGTTAAGATTTTCAGTCAGTTTTGAGTTTTAATTTAGAGGGCACTAAGGTCTTTTTCCCTCACCTCCAGTCAATCTAAACACTCAGTCAAACCCTAAAAGAGCACAAATTGCTCATTAATTCACTATTTTCTGAAGAAGCAAGCCATTCTCTCTCAAAGGGAAAAACCTTAGTTCAAGAAATCAAGGTCAAGCTCAAGAAATCCTTCAACAACTTTAAGAATCTCACAAATTAAGGTATGTTCGATGTTGATTCATGGGTATCTTTTACCCATGAAGTGAAATAATGCTTTTTCAAAGTACAAAGATAATGTATTTATGATTTCCATATTTGAATTAGATTGAATTCATGGTTATAAGATTAGTTGGGTCCAATCCATGATTTAAATGCAAGTTTCATGAAATTAAATAGCATGTACAACAAATATGTGATTATCTTGATAGGCCCTTTAATTTCAAAAGTGATTAATACATCTATGATGTTAATTTGGTTTACAATCCATGGTTATGATAAGATTCATAAAAAAATAGAATAGTATTTAGGGGGAATTCTATGAATTACATGCTAAACCCTTGAATTTGCAATTAAGTATTGTATTCATGATGTTTATGTGATGACTATTATCATGTGAAATACTCATGCTCCCCAAGTATTTGCTAAAATGCCTATGGAAAGTAGATAGAGGAATCATCAGATGTTATTATGAGATCTTAATCATGTACAAGCTTATGCCCTACAAGTAAGTGTTTGATAAAATGCTTATGTGAATTCACTAATGAAAGAATGACATGTTCTTATGTGATTCCATTCATGTACAAGTTAGTGCATTACAAGCATTTAATGAAATGTCTCTATGAATGAATTATGACCAAGTGAATATTGTTATATTATTCAAGATTATGCTTTGATTTACTTTTCATGCTAGTCATGGGGGTATTTAATACCCGATAATTTAGTTGTTTACCTAGAGCCAGTGTCAGTTATATAATAGTATCAGTCATGTCATAATTAGTACTCTCAGTCCGTTATAGAACTCAATAGAACTTAGTCAATTACAGAACTTAGGAAAACTCAATAAACTCAGTCTCAGTCCAGTCCAGTCCAGTCTAGTATACTCAGTTCAGTGTCTTTCAGTTGGGAGTAGAATTTAGCACTGAGCGAGAAAAGAGATGATGGCTTCCCCGTCAGATATACAGAGTCGTTAGTAGCAATCCCTATACTCTATAACTGCGTAGCTAGCACTGGATGAAGATTCACCCATCAGACTAGGCTTGAATACCTCTCAGGGGTCAACTATCAGATTAGGGTTGCTTCACCCAGGTGTCACCTTTCTGTTAGGCTTGGCATCCTGATTTTCTAGTATTATTAACCATGGCACGGTATTTACACCCTTCCAATGGGGTTACAGGTTGGACCCCAGCAGTTCAGATTTGGGGCTTATCCGTTAGATGATTGACTGCCATAGTTTCAGTCACAATTTTAGTCTCAATTTCTGTCTTTAGTTCAGAACACAACTCAGCTTTACAAAATCAGGACTGTCAGATATAGTCAATCAGTATCAGTTAATTAGTTATCAAAATTCAATACTTACAGAATGAAAAGCTTAGTTACTATTTATATATATATATATATATATATTTATATGCACAGATTACATTCTCAGTATTTACAGTATTCTGATATTCTCCATGTACTCTCATGTTCAGTTATTCTCATTCAGTCAGTTATATCCTCATGTATATGAACCCTTATATTCAGCCTTACCTCATCTAGCATACCAGTACATTCCCACATACTGGCACATACTTTTCTATGCTATGATGTTTCATATCATAGGTTCGAATGCTCAGGTTCCTGATCATGCATAGTAGATTCAGGTTCAACCAGCTGCAGTAGATTTAGCAGTGAGTCCTTATCATTCATGGATATTATACTATTTTATATTTCTAGTAGATGTATTAGTTTAGTAGATGGAGTTAGTTTGGGTATTTTCCCATCAGCTCCACTTTTAGACAAATTCAGTTAGAGGCTTTTCAAATTAGTTTTCAGACAGTGTTTAATTTTTATCAATTATTGTTATTTATTAGTATTTCAGATATTTTGAACCTTAGGGTATTTAATCCCATTTTCTGCATCAATTATAATATTATTATTCAGTGATCATAGCAGATATCATTCATGGGTTAGCTTGTGGTCCTTCAGGGTTGTAAGCACCGTGTGATGACTAGGGGGTAGTTTTGAGTCATTACAAACTTGGTATAAGATCCTAAGGTTTAATAGATTCCTAATAAGTCTGAAAGCCACATCAATTAGAGTCTTGTGCATGGGTGTGTAGCACGCCACACTTATGGACAAGAGGCTATGAGATATTTTAGGAAAAAGTTTCCTTTCTTTCATGTCTCAGATCTTGCTATAGAAAGGTCCTTTAAGAAAGTTATACAGATTCTCATCTTGCTCTATTCTTTCTAGCCCTACCTTATTTTCAAGGTGACAGAAATAATTAAGATTGATCAATCTTAACAGATAGAAATTTCTTAAGTAATTTCTTACAGATAGTTATGGGACTTCATGTGGGCTTAAAAGTATCCCATCAGTGCCCTTATAAGTAAGAAAGATTTCATTCATGATTCATGAAAAATCATGCATTTAGCCAAAGTCAAGTGTTCTTTTAGATCCCTCCTTAGAATCTTATAATAGAATATAACTTAGAGTTAAAATCAAGGACTCAGGGGTTTAGCAGCAGCAAAATAGAAATAGTATAATCTGAATTTGAGTAGATTATATTTCATGGTGCTAGTTGTATGAAAGGTTAATTAGTAGGATTGAAGTAGTGTATGCAAGGACTTAAGTTTGTTGATTTGGAATATATGTTGTGGATGTGATATTTGCAGTCTATGATGAAAGTAGTATGGTTATTAAAGATTTGTGGATATCCATGTTATATGTTAGAATCTAAGTTTGAATCTTTGAAGGTTGAGCTAATACAAGAAAGAGTTAAAAATTCTAAGTTAGTTAGTGTTTAAGCTATTGTATGATGAATATTGGGGCTATAGAAAGTTAAGAGTTCTATCTCAGAAGAAAGTACTAGCAACATCTTTTACACTACCAGAGTAGTCCATCAGGATGAGGTCTATGTTTATGAGTATTATTGTATTTTGGACTCTAGAGCAAAGTGATTTCAATTAGATTTAGATTTTATTAAGTTATTCACAAACTTAGAATAACGGCTTTAAGCTAAGGGGGATATGGTAGAACAAGTAACCAAGTCAAGCTTCAGATTCTAGTAGTAATGTCAGTAATGTCAGTACTCATGCCTTACATGTCAGCTCTATGATCATAGTTCATATTCGTGCACATTAACAAAAATAGGTGTACGCTTACAATTCCTAGTATAAGGAGTTCCCAAATCACTTAGTGTTACGAATCATGTTCCATGAATACAGAAACTCCTAACTTAAGTCATGTCTCTCATGACTCATGTACTTATGCCTTATAGTATGTTCAATTCCACTACTTATACTACTCTCCAAATAATCATCTAAATTCAGATTATGTCATATATAACCCTAGTTAGACCTCTTGATAAATCCATGATGTTGATATTCTATTTATTAGGCCCCAGTTAAGTATCAAGTTTGGTGTAGTGTCCATTCATGCTTCAGGTCCTCATGTTTTAGCCTTTCAGTGAACTCCCCTTATGAGATGATGTAGTGATGAGGGATTTCTTAAAAGGGAGAGAGTAGGGTAAATGTTTCGTGTTAAGAAAGATTAGTGCATGATTATTTTACATGAGGCTGTAGTCATGAAGATAGGCTTGAATGTCATGTTGGTGTGTAAGTGAATGGCTAGCAAAAGGCTGTATTTAGTTTTTAAAGGGAGATGAGAAGATAAGAGAAGGCAGAGTGTGGTTGTATGTTCATATCCTTAATTTATGTCCGTCTCCCTCACGTAGTTTCAGACCCAGTATTCATACAATATCCATGTTTTATCATATCCCAGCATTCAGTTACAGTATGAATCTGTCACAGTCTCAGCTCAGCAGTCAGCTCAGTGGCTCAGTTCAGTTTCAGGTTTGCTTGACCATAGCATAAAGTCACCAGTTATTTAGTTATAAGTATTTCAATACTTCAGCTTACAGACCATTTTAGAATTGGGTTATGCGCTCAGTCTTGCATTCTCAAATAAGAACCGTTTCCACAAATTCATGTTCAGTTACCTTACGTTCCTCAGCCAGTCCTTACCTCATATGCATAGTACTCTACAGTTTCAATCCAGTTATTTAGGCTAAGAACAATTCAATCTTACGTGATCAGTATTCAGCTATCATCCATTTAGTTAATCAGATAAGTTAGTATGTTAATGTATTCGCGCTCAACGCCCGTGTAAATATTTTTAGTAGTTTCAGGTGAAGTGTTGTGCTAAGGTGGAGAGTATAGTTAATAAAGTATTCTAAAAAAATGTGTCTAAGCTTGAAAATTTGTAACTGCAGTACACAAGGCTTAGAAACTCTATCTTAGAAGGTGTTTTGTAGGCCTTACTCCATCTTACAGAATTAGATCCATGTTATGATTTCTTGTTCAGATGTCTTATTCAGACCATGCCAAGATTTCCTTGCTCCCTAAATTCAGTAGAACTCTATAGAACGAGTGTCAAGAAATACTCCAGTCGAGTATAAATTTTTAGCATGATTTAGTCTATAAAGCCAATACTATAGGTTAGCAGTCAGGCGGACAATTTCGTATAGTTTCCCATCTTTCCATCTAGTTTTACTATTCGAATTTTCATGAATATGACCATTCCAAGATAGAGCATCCTAGTAGTAACGAGTTTAACCTAGTTCATGTATCATGTGTCGATTTTAGATCCCAGATATTCAGTTATGATTCAGTTCATAAGTACCCTATGCATCATCTTATGCTTTTCCTTAGTATTTCAGTCAAGTAAACATTCTTAGAGAAATATAGTGTCACAAGGGGAAGATGCACTATAACCCCCGAGCTTTCATGTCCTAAACCTTCAATTTTCTCTTCACGTTATGAATTCCGTGGGAGTAATGGATACTCATAATTTGACTCTTTTATTTAAATCTCAACCGTATGACCATCCACATATCATGTTGCATATCCAAGAAATCAGTCCAGTTCATGTAGCATGATTCAGACTCAATCCTGTTCTCATACCCCATTAATTTATGTTTAAAAAATGATCTCATGTTTATCAGTATTCTTAGCCTAGGATAATATACTTACATAGCTCTATCAAGTTCTATGTCCAATATATGATTATAAACTTGGTATTACTTATTATTACACATTCATTCATGTATTCATAAATCCGTTCAGCCACATACTTCATGCATTAGATATGCATGGTTAGTATACTCATGCTTTAGTCATTCATGTTTAATTTGTAAACACAATCTATCAGTGCTTCTCAGCTTAACCAGTCTCATTCGAGCACTAATGTTCCCAAGGGGGAGATATTGTAACACCCTGTGTTTTTTCTTAGCTTAAAATTCATTTCTAGAATGTTAAAGACTTGCTTTAAATATGAATACACTTTTATACAAGTAGAATTTGCAAGATTTTGACTTTTTATTGAGTGACAAATTGAATAAGCTTTCCATCGATACAAAATTCGCCCAAATCAAACACCCGGGCGAAGAGTTAGAGCCATTTTAGTAAGACAGTGTACTACCTGGTACTCTAGTGTGTCGCGGAGGCAATCCAAATGGCCTTTGTCATTTTCCCGTGAGACAACGCGATACCACCATATCATGCCACTAGCCTTTTTCCCAATTGTCACTTTCCAGTGTGACTTTGCGATCATGGCGCATCACACTAAAGGAAAATTTCGCAACCAGTGAGGCACCGCGATGGCGCTGCGTCGCGCCATCAACCCAATTCCCAATCGTCTATTTCCAGTGACACGGCGTGATAGCGCAACGTTGCGCCAGCATACAAAATCGAGATTTTCAGTAAGTTTTTAGTTTTAATTTTGAGGGAACTAAGTTGTTTTTCCCTCACCCCTAGTCAACCTAAACACTCAATCAAACCCTAAAAGAGCATAAATTGTTCATTAATTCACTATTTTCTCAAGAAGCACACCATTCTCTCTTAAAGAGAAAAACCCTAGTTCAAGAAGTCAAGTTCAATCTCAAGAAATCCTTCAAGAACTTTAAGAATCTCACAAATTAAGGTATGTTAGATGTCGATTCATGGGTCCCTTTCACCCATGAAGTCCAAGAATTCTTTTTCAAAGTAGAAAGATGATTAATTTCTGATTTCCATGTTTAAATTAGATTGAATTCATGGTTCTAATATTAGTTGGGTTTGAATCCATGATTTAAATGCAAGTTTCATGAAATCAAATAGCATGTATAACAAATTTATGATTATCTTGATAGACCCTTAAATTTATAAAGTGATTAATGCATCTATGATATTCATTTGGTTTCCAATCCATGATTATGATAAGATTCATGACAAATAGAATAGTATTTAGGGGGAATTATATGAATTACATGCTAAACCCTTGAATTTGCAATTAAGTATTGTATTCATGATGTTTAGGTGATGACCATTATCATGTGAAATACTCATGCTCCCCAAGTATTTGCTTAAATGCCTATGTGAAGTAGCTAGAGGAATAATGAGATGTTATTATGAGATCTTAATCATGTACAAGCTTATGCCTTACAAGTGTTTGATAAAATGCTTATGAGAATTGACTAGTAAAGGTATGGCATGTTATTATGTTATCCAATTCATGTACAAGTGAATGCATTACAAGTGTTTGATGAAATGTATCTATGAATGAATTATGACCAAGTGAACATTGTTATATTATTCAAGATTATGCTTCGCTTTACTTTTCATGCTATTGAGTCCTGGGGGTATTTAATGCCTGACAATGTAGCTATTTACCTAGATCCAGTGTCAGTTACAGAATAGTATCAGTCATGTCATGATCAGTACTCTCAGTCTATTACAGAACCCAGTCAATTACAGAATTTAGGAAAACTCAGTAAACTCAGTCTCAGTTCAATCCAGTCCAGTAAACTCAGTTCAGTGTCTTTCAGTTGGGAGTATGATTCAGCATCGAGCGAGAGTAGGGATGGTGGCTTCCCCTTCAGACAGGCAGAGTCATTAGTAGCAATCCCTATACTCTATAACTGCTTAGCCAACGCAGGATGAGTAGTCACCTATCAGACTAGGCTTGACTACCTCCCAGGGGTCACCCATCAGATTAGGCTTGGCTCCGCCCAGGTGTCACCAGTCAGTTAGGCTCGACATCCTGGTTTTCTAGTGTTAGTACCCGTGGCATGGTATTAGTACCCTTCTAATTGGGGTTACAGGTTGGACCCCTAGCAGTTCAGATTTGGGGCATGTCGGTTAGATAATTACCTCCCATAGTTTCAGTCACAGTTTCAGTCTCAGTTTTAGTCTTCAGTTCAGAACTAAGCTTAGCTTTACAGAATCATGACTGTCAGATATAGTAAATCAGTATCAGTTAATCAGTTATCAGAATTCAATACTTATGGTAAGAAAAGATCAGGTAGAGTTTATATATATATATATATATGTATGTATTTGCACAGATTGCATTCTCTGTATTTACAGTATTCTCAGATTCTCCACGTACTCTCATGTTTATTTATTCTCATTTAGTCAATTATATCCTCATGCATATGAACCCTTGCATTCAGCCTTACCTCATCTAGCATACCGGTACATTCTCACGTACTAACGCATACTTTTTTGTGCTATGATGTTTCATATCATAGGTTCAGATGCTCAGGTTTCTGATCACGCACAGTAGATTTAGGTTTAGCCAACATCTGTAGATTTAGCTGTGAGTCCTCATAATTCGAGGATATTATACTATTTCATATTTTCAGTAGATGTATTAGTTTAGTAGATGGGGTAAGTTGGGGGTTTGTCCCATCAACTCCATTTTCAGACAAATTCAGTTATAGGCTTTTCAGACTAGTTTTCAGATTTTGTTAAGTTTTTATCAAATGTCTTTTATTTATTAGTATTTCAAATGTTTTGAACCTTATGGCATTTAGCCTTTTTTTCCACACTAATTACAACATTAATATTCAGTGCTCATAGTAGATATCATTCATGGGTTAGCTTGTGGCCCTTCGGGCTCCTAAGCACTATGTGACGACTAGGGGTTAGTCTCGGGTCATTACAGTATGACTGACCCTTACAAGTCGTACCTATCCTATACGAGTGGTACCCACCTCTCGTACCCTAGGCTTTCTCCTTTGGACCCAACATTGTCCAAGGTACGACCCACGCAAACTCAAGTCGTATCCAAGTGTATGATTAGTACCCATAAGTCGTACCCTTGGCAGAATAGAATCCCAGAAGGTTTGAACATTGACCACCATACGAGTCTGTGGTACGACTCATACCCTATCTTACGGATCACGGTGAGCCATATGTACTCAGATCCTACTTAAGTTACCAAGTCTAAGATTAACTGAAGTAACCAAACAACCCATACCCAACTATACAACTCGTACCACCCTAATCGTACCTATTCCAGTAACTACATCCATCCCACCAATCAACACTGGCCAGCATACGACTAGACCATACCACTCGTACCCAAGTGTAAGATTTATTCCCTTAAGTCGTATCTTTTCCAAAAATTAGAAATCAAAGAAATTTTCTAAGGTCCAGAAACCAGTGTGTTTCAGTCTCTTCAACTAGGAAAATTCATCCCCGAATGACAGACAAGGTACGGGTAACCACACACACGAGTCATTTGCATTATCAAATATATTCTCAATCTTTAACAAAGTTTGAAAACAAAGATACAAAGATATTAATATTTTCTTTAACAAACTCAGAAAATAAAGATGTGTTGAAGAACACATACCTTCCGCATGAATCCCAGGAGCAGAAAATAGCTGCGGATACTTGGACTTCACATTCTCCCTGGCTTCCCATGTAGCTTCTTCCACCTTATGGTCCCTCCAAAGAACCTTAACCGAGGCCATATCCTTGGTTCGCAACCGATGAACTGCCTATCCAAGATCTCTACCAGGACCCATAAAATAGAGAGTCTAAGATACCCAGCCCCTCCAAAGGAACAATTGAAGAACCATCACCAATGCACTTTCTCAACGTAAAAACATGAAATACTGGATGAACGGAACTCAAAATAGAGGGAAACTCTAATTCATAAGCCACATTACTAACCCTTTGCAGAACTATATAAGGACCAACAAATTAGGGACTAAGCTTCCCCCTTATACCAAACTGCATTACTCATTCTATGGGAGATACCTTTAGGAACACCCTATCCCCAACCTCAAACTCCAAGTCTCTACGCCTTACATACATATAGGAATTTTGGTGACTTTGGGCAGCCTTAAGCCTATCCCAAATCACCTTTACCTTTTCCATAGCTCGATAGATGAAATCCAGACCGAACATATCCGCCCAACCAAGCTCGAACCAACCAATAGGAGATCTATACCTACTGCCATACAATGCCTCAAAAGGGGCTGTACTAATACTAGAATAATACCTATTGTTGTAAGCAACTCTACCAAAGGTAGATGCTCAACTCAACTTCCACCATAATCAATCACACATTCCCGAAGCATATCCTCAAATGTCTAAATAGTTCTTACCGCTTTCTCATCCCTCTGAGGATAAAAAGTATTACTCAGAGAAAAGACTTCCAGAAATGATATTAAAACTACGTACCACGATCAGAGATAATTAAAATAGGTACCCCATGCAGCTTCACAATCTCCTAAGGATATAACTTCGCATAATCCTCCGCTGAAAAGGTAGTCCTCACTGGCAAGAAGTGAGCAAACTTTATCATCCTATCCATGATAACCCAAATCAAATCAAATTGGATCCATGATCGAGGAAGAACGACAAAAAAATCCATATTGATTACCTCCCATTTCTATTTGGGCAAATTAATTTCTTAATACAACCTACTAGGTCTCATGTGCTCAACTGTTACTCGTTGACACACTATGCATTTGGCCATAAAATAAGCCATATCCCTTTTCATACCATTCCATCAATACATCTCTTTAAGACCATGATACATCTTCATCGATCCAGGATGTACAACATAGCGTGATTCATGCGCCTCATCCAAGATCCTTTGTCGCAAACCATCGACATCAGGAATGCACAACCTTCCTTGTTACTGCAAAGTATCATTACCACAAATATTAAACACCATTACCTTCTACATACCAATATTACTCTTGATTTTTATCAAGATAGGATCTAGCACTTACTTCTCCTTAATCTCTGCACCAAGTGACGATCGAACCACTTCGTATTCCATCATACCACCATCTTTGGAGTCCAAAAGAAGAACTCCAAGATCAGCTAAGCAGTGAATATCTTTCACCAATTCCCACTCTCCTTTCTCCATATGAGCTAAAGTCCTTATGGATAACCTTCTAAGAGCATCAACAACCATGTTAGCCTTAGCTTATTAATAGTAAAGACTGATGTCATAGTCCTTGAGAAGCTCTAACCATCTCTTCTGCCTAAGATTTAGCTTCTTCTAAGTGATCACATATTGTAGACTCTTATGACCAAAAAAAAATATCTACGTGCACTCCATACAAATAATGCCACCATATTTTTAAAGCAAAATCCACTAGCAATAGCTCTAAATCATAAGTAGGATAATTTCTCTCATGCACCTTCAACTGCCTAGAATCATAGGCAATCACCTTCCCATGCTACATCAAGACACAATCGATCCCTAATTGAGATACATCATAATAAACAACAAACTACTTACTGCCCTTAAGCAATGTCAAAATTAGAGTTGAAGTTAGCTTATCTTTTAACTTCTCGAAACTCCCCTCACAAGCACTCGACTAAGAAAACATCATCTTTTTCTGAGTCAACTTAGTCAGAGGAGCAACTGTCGTTACAAAGCTTTTTAAAAACTATCGATAATACCCTACCAAACATAAGAAGCTTTGAATGTCGGTTGGAGTCATGGGTCTAGGTCACCTTTTAACCACAACCACCTTTTGCGGATCCACCATGATCCCTTTTCTAGAAATAATATGACCTAAAAAAGTCACAGCGTTCAACCAAAACTCACACTTGGAGAACTTGGCATACAACTGTTGTTTCTTCAAGGTCTGCAATACCACACGGAGGTGGCATAGTATGATCTACCTCACTCTTAGAATAAACCCGAATGTCATCAATAAACATAATGATAAAGAGATCCAAGAATTTTGTTAAAACCTTGTTCGTCAAGACCATAAATGTCATCGGGGCATTAATCAAATGAAATGACATCACCAAGAATTCAAAGTGCCCATACCGAGTGCGAAAAGACTTCTTAAAGATATCCTCCACCTTAATCTTAAGCTAATGATACCAAGATCAAAGATCTATCTTAGAGAAGAACTTGGGACCTTGAAACTGATCAAATAAGTCATTTATCCTTGGAAGAGGATACTTATTCTTGACCGTTACGTTATTCAACTGCCGATATTCAATGTACATCCAAAAGAAACCATCCTCCTTGCGCACGAACAACACCGGTTCACCCTCTAGGGATACACTAGGACAAATAAACCCCTTATTCATGAGATCCTTAAGTTGCTCCTTGAGTTTCCTCAACTCATTCAGAGCTACGCTATAAGAAGGAATAGATATTGGATGAGTGTTTAGAGCCAAATTAAGACCAAACTCTATTTCCCTATCTGGAGGAATACCAGGAAGATCATCTGGAAAGACCTTACGAAACTCATTTACTACCTGAACCGAATGAAAAGAAGGACCATTCGAGTTAGAATCTTTAACCTGGACCAAGTCATAGAGACAACCCTTAGAGGTTAACCTCCAAGCTCTATAATAAGAAATAAACCTACCCCTTGGAGCTAGGGAACCACCTTCCCACTCAATAACCAATTTACCAGGGAACCTAAAGACAACCTTAAGGGTTCGAAATCCAAGGGTGCGTAGCAAAAGTGCTACCAATCCATCCCCAGAATGACATCAAATTCTACCATATCCAGTTCAAAAAAATCTATCAAAGTCTACCTACCACCAACAGATACCACACACCCCTATAGACTCTCTTAGTAGTAATCGAGTCACTTATCAGGGTAAAAATAAAAAAAGCATCCAAAACAAACCCAGGATCAAAACTAATACATAAAACCACAAATGGGATCACATAAGAAAAAGTGGACCTCGGATAGAGCCTACAATACATGTCACAAGAAAAGAGTTATAATGTACCAGTAATGACATCAAGTGATGCCTTAGATTCCTACTGAGATGTTAGAGCATACAACCTATTCCAGCCTATGTCGGTACTATAAATAGGAGAAAACACTGAAGCCATACCACTAGGCATAAGAGTAAAAGATGAAGCAACCAGACCTTTGATCGCCCCCAAGCCCCCTTACCAACTAGACAATTCTTGAGCATATGGACTAGATGGCCACATTTAAAACACTTGTACGTACCTTTGTCACAATAGGCCCGATGAAGACGACCATAAAATCGGAAAGGAGGGCATAAAGAAACCGATTGACCCCCATTTATCTTAGATTGGGTACCTTGTTCCCAGAAATTATCACCACCTCACGGACTCCTGTCACCTAACTACTTTGGTTAAGGAGCGCTAACAGTAGAGAAGAAACCAAAACTCCCCTACTTCTTCTTTGTCTATTTACCTCCATCCCAACCACTCTGCTACTGGTCACTACTCTGCTTAGAGAGCCTACTTCTCTTACCTATCCTTTTCTAAAACTCCACTTATTTTTTCTTTTCATCCTCCACCTGCTACATGTGGACAACCAATTTCAAAATATCCATATTCCTTAATCAGTAAAGCAGTCTTGCTTTCAAGGATAAAATCTCGAGATAGCCTAGAAGTGAAATTTCTCATTCTCGTCCTCATGTCAGCCACCAAATCAGGAGCATAACTTGTCAGCTGATGAGACTTCAAGGAATATTCCTTGACAGACATCTTACTTAGCTTGAGATTTACAAGCTTCTCTATCTCTTCTTCTCTCATCTCTTGAGGAAAGAAACAATCCAAAAAAACATTAGAAAAAGCATCCCATAAGGACAACTCTCCCACATCACCTCTATCCCTATCCTATTCGTCATACTATTGCTATGCAACACCCTTGAGCTGATAAGCTACAAAGTTTACACCTTCTATATTAGTGGCCTGCATCACCCCAAATATCTTCTACATTTCATCTAAGAAACCTTAAGGATTCTCCTCCAACTTCACACCTAAAAGTAGGAGGATTTAGCTTTATAAACTGACCAACCTTTGTGGCCTCAACAGAAAACCCACCAGATGTATCTCGCTCAGCCTGAGCGACAACCAACTGAGAAATAGTATGATATTGGTAAAATTTTACATTAGTCACCTCACCTTGAGGAAGATTAGAAGCAACCGAAGGAACTCCAAAACAATTAGGGATAGGACCCTGAGAAAGAGTGTGAACCCCAGGTGTAGGACGTAACTCATCAACATTATCTCTTGATGGGACAGAAGAATTTTCTTGTGTTCCAAATCATTGAGGCATGATCTGAAAAGTGAACAACCAAAAATTAGAGAACAATTCTAGGACTTAGACACTAAGCTTGAAAATAGAATACCTAGAAAGTAAAATATTCCGAAATGCCCTGTAGCCTCTCTCTTATGAGTGTGGCATGCTACACACTCCTAATAGGGACTCTACTAGAGACGACTTTGTGGACTTCTAATTGAACCTGAACCTAAACCTAAAGCTCTGATACCAACTTGACATGACCTGACTCGGGGCCTTATCGTAATAGGCATCCTAAGTTTGATCGGGATCAGAGACCACCCCCATTACATAACCCAATCTCCAGTTGCCCACCCTGAGTTGGCTAAATTATGAGAATATAATAAGACAACGTAACTATCCTGATTTCAGATTTTGGGATAGGTCTATTACGGAGATTGACCTAATAGATTCCAACCATCCCAAACCAACCGTCCAGCCATGCCAAGCTAAACTAAATCCATATATCCGACTATAACCAAATAAGTTCCATTAATAATTAGATATATAATCCCATAATAAAAGAGGATGAAATAACTAACAATATCATCAACCGATATCAACCCTAATACTAATACCAATACTAAGGATTACCACCTATTCCAACCCATAGTAGTTCCACAAAAGCTTGTAACCAAAAGAGTACAAATATATGGATGGGACATGCCCCCAACCATAGACAAAACCTATATCCATAAATAATCCAGAGTATGAAATAACATCCATGAAATAAAGCCTTTTGAATAGATGGAAGCTCACCACTTCAATCCAAAATATGACCCCTAAATGTTGAAATTCTAAGCAGGAGAAGTAGAACGACTAGTTCCTACATTGTGTGGGGATACAATCGCCTAAAGATGGGTTAGCGGGTAAATTCTAGCAAAAACTCAGGATAAGGAAAAAATAATGCCAATTATAAAACTAAGTAAAACCATCCATATGCACATAAACCATATATATGTATATAACCATGCCGGGAAAGGGAACCGAGTTTAGCATGCCATTAAAGCCTTTACCTGGGCTGTGTAGCTTTGCTATCCTAAAACCACCCATAGGCTTTATGTGTTTAGCTCTCCCTATTGAAACGACCCCAGTACGTCAAATTACATGACCAGAAAAAAGAACCTAGGATGACTAGTACATCCCACAAAATATAAAGTGTACCATCTGGCACATAGTTACTAGGACAAAACCTCACATTGACAAATATGAGTTTCCAATTTAGACCCCTCTGGGAGCTCCAGTTTCCACGACATTGTTACATTCCCTCTTTATGCCCAATTAAAACTATTACAAAAAAACTAAACCATTATCGATTTATTATTAACTGAGAAAATTAGTAGTGGTATCATATACCGACTATAACTTGTAAGTATTGTCCTTAGCCAAGCTTTTTTGAGATCAAGGGATTCCCATGTACCCATAGATCATATTATCCAATTAAATTAGGGGATTCCCATGTACCCCACAAATATGTTTATTAAGCTAAACCATTCTAAAACCATTTAAACCACTCATATAATTTAGGGTTCTATACCAAGGTTAACCATGCATAAGTTCCATTAGAAACTAATATTATAGTTAAAGCATTGTTATAGGCATTTTATCAAACATATTGGGGGCCTATTATTTCCCAAATTAAAGTACATTACCAAAGAACCATTTTCATGTCCAAAACCACCATTAATTCATAAAAAAGCATGGGAAAACCACGACCAAGCATTTATAACCAAAACCCCCAAATTATATTTGAAAACCCAAAATCATACATTATTCAAATCATGAAAACACTGTATAAAACCATACCTTTTGTTAGAACTAACAATGAGGGAAGAGAACATGCGTAAAACTAAGATAAAGATGGAGATAAATCACCAAGACAAACCCCAATTTACTACTTTAGATTAAACCGTAGTTTTATTTGCCCAAAACTATAGAGTGGATTTAAGAGTGTTTTCTAAGTATTTAAGAATAGAATAATAAGGAGAATAACCTCCCAAATGCAATATAAGTCATCGAAACTCATTAGGATAAGTGGGGAAATATCTAAATTGCTCTCACTTAAACTACATTTAATTTTCTTCATTGGGTACGACTGACCCTTGCGAGTTTTACCCATCCTTTACGAGTGGTACCCATCTCTCGTACCCTAGGATTTGTCCCTTGGATCAAACACTACCCAAAGAATGATACACCCAAACCTAAATCATATCCAAGTGTATGAGTAGTACCCATAAGCTGTACCCCTGGTAATATAGAATCTAGAAGGTTTGAACATTGACCAACATATGAGTCTGTGGTATGACTCGTACCCTGGCTTACGAGTCATAGTGAGCCACTCGTACTCAGATCCAACTCAATTTACCAAGTCTAAGATTAAATAAAGTAACCAAACAACCCATACTCAATCATGTGACTCATACCACCCATATCTTACTTATTCCAGTATCTACATCTATCCCACCAACCAATACTGGTCAGCTTACAAATGTCCCATACCACCCATACCCAAGTGTATGACTCATTCCCCTAAGTCGTATCTTTCCCTAAAACCATAAATCAAGGAAATTTTCCAAGGTCCAGAAACTAGGGTGTTTTAGTCTAATTTCCAAAATAGCTTATTTAGTTACAAAATCTTATAAATTATTAATTATGGTGGTACGATTACTATTTTTTAAAAATTCCATTTAAAAAAAGGGTGAGAATAATTTCCTTTTCAAAAAACAGTAGTAAAATTAAGGTTTAATTTGAATCATACCTCTAAGTGAGCAAAAATGCGTCCAAAAGTATGTATGCCATAACAAATATCCAAACATTATAACCACATGCGCCTAAGCATTTACAAACTAGAATCATGCCTCGTATCGAGGATAAAATACTTACCTGGAGTCCAATTGGAATTGTAACCATTGGCTCAGGTCCAAAAATATATAACTAGCATGATAATTGCGCCATAATCTGGGAAACTATGGTCCAAGAACATAAAGTCGCTACAAGGATCTAATTAGGGAAATAACACCCATTTCACTAAGTCAAATGGTAGGTCTTTTACGAAAGGATCATTGACACCAATCTATTGTTGATTATGTTAATAATCAAGAATAATATGGTTCAATGGCCATAACGGGTATCCTATGCTAAGGTTCGGGTCATATTTCTATCCCAAATTCTCTAAATAGTCAAAGTCATGATATACTAGTCATAATCCCATCCTATAATCCCTATCTAGTATACAATATATGCAATACACAATCTTGTAGAGAAAAGTAGACAGAAGCCTACCTCGATGCTTAACCACAAATCTTCAATCATCCACAAATTGTTCATCCTTGGTTTATGATCCCAAAATAACTTTGCACAATCAAAATAACAATTTATATGTTAGTATGATTAAAATGGGACTCATATTGTAATATAAAAATCCACACCCAAAATAAAGTAAAAAATAAGTCGACGAGGCCCGCTAATAAAATCTTAAATTAAATTCCTCATGAGGCCCCTTGAAGGACAAGGAATATGTACTCAAAAGTTGAGCACAAATTGGGGCTCAAATAAGCCCAAAAAGATAAGAAGTCTTAGAGGGGAATAAGAATCGGGGCTCAAATAAGCCCCAAAAGTTAAGAAGTCTAAGAGGGGAATAAGAATTATACAGGGGAATTAGGCAGAGAGATTATGAAGAAATTAAGGGAAAATAATCTCTTTCACTTCTTCTATACACTCCCACCATCACCTGATCGATTCCCATATTTTTATTGAGAGCTCATTTTCATTAATGACAATTAGGGTTGAGTAAATAAAGTAAATCAAAAAATAAAGTTGCTATATACTGCCAGGGAAATACCCTTCGCAAACCCGTGGCATGGGTTGTAAACGAGATGTTATCCTAGACAAAATCTTTGCAAACATGTTTGGTCCAGTACGAATGCAAAGTATAAAGTTGGGCTGATTAAGATGACTTCCTCTTTGCAAACACGATAGGTAGCTCATGAATATGAAGGTTAAGATACCTTGACCATTAGGAACATATCCAAGCCCCATAAATGCGAAGGCTAAGGTTTGGTTACACCAGCAGCTACTACACCAAAAATTTACTAAGTCCTTTCAGAATTAGATCAAGGGTTTAGGATTTGTTTGCAATCCCATGTGCATAAATAAACTATGCTACCATATCAAATTTGACATTTTAGACTCAACTGAACCATCATAACTTTCATCCAAGACCATTTTGATTAAATGTGGGTTCCAACTAGTTTTTTTTTAAACTAAAATGGTTGTGGAATCTTCGAAACCCAAACTAAGGGTCCCCCTGCCAAAAATCAATATTCCAAAGATGATGATATTGTCATATTTATCAGTTGAGGCCATTTACAAGGCGTTTTGATCCAATACCATTTTTTTTGACAATGCAAGCTCCGAATTTGGGAATAAGCCTTAAACCTAAATAAACTGTTCGATAATTGAACGTACAATTTTTACAAGTCATAAATGACTTATAGCCGTGTGGAAAGGTTCAAAGTGCCAAATGCACGAAAAATAGAGAAAACAACCTGAAGAGTCATTACTCGACGAATGAGAGATAAAACTAAACTACCTTAAAAGCATAATAATAAAATCTATGTATAACCTATCTGATTTCCCATAACCCCAAAGGAAAAAGTAATAGATAATATAACCCAATCGATCGCCATAAATATAGTGTATGTAAGTGATGGACAATACCTGTTACAAGGCGTAAGAATAGATAAGAATGAATAGATTCGACAAAATGCAAATGTATTGAATGACATGCAAAATAATACCGTATAATCTTTCTCTAGCATCTATGGTTGAATAAGTAAGATCCATGGAAGACTCACAATATTCATATACCTTGCCCTTAATACAACCAAGACTTCTGAATGGTAATCAGTAATCTTAGGTGCTCAAAATTTAATTGGGACTAAAATGGTCCATTTTATATTTTGAAATCCAAAATCTAATAAAAATTCCTTAAATCCTATTTTAAATCAAAACCAATATTTTTTAGGCCAAGTCACCAATATACCATAAATATGCAATAATAATAAATATAATAAGATAGTAAATCAATCAATCAACAATTACTAAGCCTCTCAACAAGTACCATAACAAGGACTACATTTCTATAAAAAGGACACTATCCTAGAGTAAACTACCTTATGTAGATAATATTATAACAACAACTACCTGAGAAACTTGAGGAACCTGACCTGAGGCAAGCAAGTACCCAACAAACACCAAGGCTTCCAATAACAACCCTATTATACCAAGAAACCTAGACTAAGTCAAAAAAAAGAGATAATTACCTAATCTAAGGATTACTGGTGAAATTCTACTTTAAGACAACTAAGTATATAAATAAAATCACAAATACCTAAGTAAAGTATATCCAAACCATAACGTCCTACCAAGAAGTAGAAAATCATCATATGTATACCTTAAACAAGCCAATTTCAAGAGTATATAAGTTATAACCTATCTGGGGGTTGAACTATGTATTCATGAATGCTAAATTAGAACTTTTTCTTTTTGATAAACTTACAATCACTGCCAGACTATCAAAATAATGATCTAACATGTCAAGAAAAAGACAACAACATCCATGTCACAATATTATGCTCTAGGAAAAAACTTAAGTAAAAGATCACCCATAGTGCCTACTTATAAAATTTAGAAATTGAACTTGCAAGTATGCCCCTCATGGGATGAGGATCACATACTCACATCAAGCCTAAAAAATCCTAAAAAGTCAAGGAAAAACAATAATCACAAACTAGGATATAACTTGAATTATCATACTTTGATTAATGAGATGAACCCCAATAATTTACCAAGATTCAATCCTACAATAATGGTGAAAATCAAGTCTGAAAAGGGTTTAAAATTAGA
The DNA here is from genome assembly GCA_030864225.1 of Capsicum baccatum var. pendulum. NCBI lineage: Eukaryota > Viridiplantae > Streptophyta > Magnoliopsida > Solanales > Solanaceae > Capsicum > Capsicum baccatum. Next base: position 170,930,139 of record CM061560.1, read on the forward strand.
TAAGGAAAGCTTTTATATTCACAAGGGTCCTTTCATAGAAAATGTGAGACATTGCCACAGATGTGAAGGCCCGTCGAGTCAGACCATCATGAGCACAGTTGCTCTACTATGAATGCAAAGAATAAGCTTGAACTAGCCAGGCTATCCCTTTTTTATGAATGCATTAACCTGCCCCTAAATAAAAAGGTAAATATTTCTTGACCCTCGCAAGTACGACTAATTAGGCACAAATGAGAAGAATAATAATGACTTTCAACAAATGCTGTGCACAAATAATTTGGCCAGTCTGAAATTATTTAAATAGGTCTTTGGAATTTGTTCAGAACCTTGTGAATATGAATGAGATTTTCTACCCTTCTAGAAATGATATTTCAATTTCAATGAAATGGATAAAATTTTCTACATAGGTTGTTTTAATGTAATATGGGATCATACCCGTATTTTCTATTTTAATCAATTTTCACCTAATTGCACAAAATAAGTCCAAAAATCTCAAAACCTGAACCTGAACCTGAACCAGAGGTCCTCCTAGCCTAAAATATATATTTTAAAGTTACCAGAACTTTTGGAATCTATATTTGAGGCTTTTTACTAGAAGTTTTGACTATAGACCAATTTTAACTTCAAAAGCACAAAACTAGGAAAATTGGCATAAAACTTAAACAAACTGCCTAGAAAGCAAAGTGCTGGTCCCAATAAGTTATAATGACCTATCTATGATATAGAAAAACTCAAACTATAATGACCAATTCTTCGATAACTATAATCGCCACATCCAAGAGGATCAGGGTATTGGTAAATTTTAAAAATTACTATATGTTCTGTAAAATACATTGGCAAACGAACTTGAGAGTTTTCAAAATTAAGGAGGTGGAATAACACCATCCTAATATATTTGAAATTTTCTTGCTAAAGTGTTACCTCTATAATGGTAGGTAGGCTGCCATAATAGGGTATTAAGTAGTCCCTTTGTATATTTTAAACCTCTTTTATCTCACAACTTTATTTATGAGGTCTCCTCCTTCTAAAAATACCCTAGGGTTGTCCCTAGGCTTGAGAATAATGAGAACAAAAGGGAACGCCTTAAAGTAATGAATAATGAAGATTTTCTTAAAAATTTCATGATGATTATTACTTAATCGAACTAAGGAATGAAGGTTCATGCCTCTGTAGCAGCATCTTGTTGCCTACGTAAGTTACGTTTAATTGAGTACTAAAATGAGTTTAGTTTTAAAAATTGGTTGGGGTAGTGAAATACATATGGGGGTTGAGGATTGATAGTGGTTGGTTAGAATTGAATTCTTGCTTAAAAAAGCTTGTTATAAGTTGTGTGAACCCTTGGTGTTGGTAAAATAGAAGGTCAACATAAACTAATTGTGTGTATATTCATTTATTTAATATTACTTTGCCGTCGAACACTATTTTTCGTTGAGTAGGTTATGATTGAATTGGAGTTAAGACTCAAGTTGATTGAATGCTTCCATGTTTAAATGATCGCTTGCATATTTAGTTGAAATAAATGATATGAACTACTTGTTTATCTTGAATACAATGGTTAAATGGATAACTTGTAACATGATTATTAAAATGAACCTTGTTGTTATGCAAGTATTGTTTAGAAATCACTATGTGATTGTACTTATAAGTAGTACTATTTATTTTTTGTCAGTTGATTTTATAAAGGTTTTTATATTTGATTTTGTGTATTTAAGGGAGGAAAAGGGTGGAGAGGTTGAAATAAGGATGGTATAACACTTGGTTTAGGATAGGGGTAGAAAGGCACTAGTTATTTGTTATATTTGGTACATGTATTGAGCTCGTTCCCTATATTTTATAGCTAGTGGGTAATCATAAGGCCCTTAGAGTTTATGTACAATGTAATTTTGGAAAGTTTGTCGGTTCTTTAAGTGGAACGAGTTTTATTTGTTATATGTATATTGGGTTCCTTGTATGGACCTTTGGCTATTGATATTTCTTAGTTTCTTGAGTGAACTGTTGTATTGACTTAAGGGTAATATGTCCTTGAACTGGTTATTTACTTGAGACTTTAATATATGTAAGATGTTCGAAAGTGATACTGAATTGATTGATTTGTGAAGCCTTCTTGGATTCTGACACCCGATTCAGTACAAATAGATTACTTTTACTTTAATTTACCAAAAAAAAGATAACTTTTACTTTCTTGATTTAGATGATATGGAAAATTATCATTGTGAGCTAGTCAGGCGTAATTGCATCTTTAATTGACATATCTGTTATATTAGTCTAAATTATCTATTTGTATAGGCATTAGTTTAATAGTTGTATAATGTATAGTTGGTGGTGGGTAGTTATGATGAGAAAGTAATCAATTACCATAAAGTGTCTTATCTTGGATGTAGTGATTAGTGGTTATTAGTGAGAAGTAATAAGAACCACATAGATGTGTAGTAAGATCATAGTAAGAAGAGTGGTAGTGGGAAAATAAAATTTAGTAATTAAATTGGTGCATTACACGCTCATGATTGATTCTAGATTTTATATTGTGTTTATGTTATTTAAGCTTGGTTGGGATGATGCCTAGAAGTATTTGTAGTTGTAGTAATACTACACTTGTTAAACCCTTTTCAAGGTATTGCTTGGCTATAGGATCAGTGGATATTTCTTACATGATCCGGTTAGAGATCTCCAAGAGCTTGTGTTTTTCACTCCATGGTAGAAGTTGGGTGTTATGTTATTTGTTCTTTTATCTTAACAACTCTTGTATATGTCTAGACTAGGTCCTCGGGGAAAAATTAATTTTTTTCTATTGAATGGGATTTTTGTTATAATGTTTTATTATTATAAATAAATTAATGATTTTGTTTTATAATGTCCGTGTGTCCTTTAAATAGGTGGTAAGAATTCTCCTATCTAGGTATATTAGAGTAGGTTCGTGCATAATTCGATTAGTTAGGTTTTGATAGAAATATTGAAAATATATGGAAATAATGAAAATGACATTGAGGGTTATTACAAAAACCATTACTAAAAGGACATTGTCCTCAAAAGTCAAGAGATAAGAAGTACCTGAAGGCTCGATAGATAATGATACTGGGTTTGCATGCCATGCTAGATCTCGCAGGTAGCCTCCTTAATAGGACGGTGCCTCTATTGAACTTTAACTAACAAAATATCTCTAGGACTTACTCATCTAACATCCCTAGATAAAATAGAAACCAATTCCTCCTTAAAATATAAATGACCATCTAATTGAATCGAATCCCACTGAAGCGTGTAAGACATATTGAATATAATGTCGAAGCCTTAATATATGAAAAATTGGATAAATACCCAAAAATTTAAGAGGAAAAGTTAACTCATATACCATATCTTCTACTTGTTGTAGAATCTACAATTACCCAATATACCTGGGCCTGAGCTTGCCCTTCTTTTTGAACCTCATCATAACCTTCATGTGTGACACACATTGGAACACTCAGTCGCCAACCCTAAACTCTAATGCTTAAAGATTATCCTAGATGACCCAGACCCTATCCAATGAATCAGACAATAGATTTGTACCTCATGACGTAGCCTCAAGGCATCAATCAAACCCAACTAGAGATCTAAGCTACCTATAATTCAACTCCTTATATGGATCCATTTGGACACTCGAATAATAGCTATTATTATAAGAAAACTCTGCCCAGGGTAGAAGCTGCTACCACTGTCTACCTAAATCAATAACAGAAGTCCACAATATATACTCTATAACCTGAATATTTTTCTCAAACTAGTTATTAATATGAGGGAAAAAGGTTACGTTTAGCTCAATTCAGGTACCAAACTCTTCCTTAAAAGCAATCCAAAAGTTAGAGGTGAACTGCGTACCTCTATCAGAAATAATAGGCACTGCCACCCCATCAAGACAAACTATCTCTCATACTTAAATCTTGGACAACCACTCTAAACCGTAAGATATCTGAACTAGTAAAAATGAGTAGGCATGGTCAAATGATCGATAAATAATGTAATCAAAACCATCAAAAGTGTGCAACAACCTAATCATAAAGTCCATGGTAATATCTCCTATTTTCACTCAAGCATGGGTAGCCTCTAAATCAAGCCACTATGTCTCAAGTCCACGAACTTCACCTGCTGATATTTTAAGCACCCAAATATGAAAGCCCGCTACATCTCTTTCCATTCTATACCATCGGTAATGTGTCTTAAGTTTCTATATATCTTATTTGCCATTAAGTGAATGAAATATATGGAATAATGAGCCTCCTAATATATTAACTAAATCAAATCACTACGAGTCAGAACACAAATACAACTCAAATCTCAAAACACCCCCTAGATCCAAGGCGACCTTCCTGGATTTTCCTTTCAACACCTGATCTCAAACCTTACACAATCAACTATCCTCAAACTACCACTCTCAATTATGATTTATCAATGTAGGCCAAGCTTGAACATTATCATTAATCCTACTAGGGCAAAAAATGTCGAGTTGAACCAAGTTATTGGTGAAGGAATGGATATCTAAGGCCAATGATTACTCTAAAGCTACAAGAAATTTTGGACATAACGTACTCACTATCTTCTGATGTATGGAATTTTTTACCACATTTGTCTTGCCCCAGGCACATAATAGAAATATAGGTCCTTTAATAACTCTAGCCACCTACACTACATTGATTTAAGATCTTACTAGCTAAGAATGTATTGCAGGCTATGATGATCGGTAATATCGCACAATAAGTATCCTACAAGTACTACCTCCAAAATGTTTAGTGTAAAGACTTTATCTATCTAGAAGCATATGTTCTCACTCGACCCTGCTGCTTTATGATAAAACCTAAACCAATACCAAAAGTTTCACAATACTCTATAAATCCCTGGCTCTTAATTGGAAGAGTCAAAATTAAAGTTGACGTGTGTAAAGACTTAAGCTTTAGAAAGATTTTCTCACTCTAATTAGACCATTGGGAATGTTATATCCTTCCTAATCAATCTGGTTAATGGTTCTACTATATAAGAACACCCTCAACAATTGTCTATAGTAACCCTATAGCCCAATAAAACTACAAACCTTGATAGAAGAAGTGGGCCTATCCCAATCATGAGATGTGTCAATCTTCACCAGGTCTACCATAATCCTATTCTTAGACTCCATGTGCACCAAGAATGCTAAAGACTAAAGCCAAAACTTACACTTTGATAATTTTGTGTAACGCCTCCGATCTATCGAAGTATGGAGAATAATCCTCAAATGATGCTCATGATCCTCCATACTTCTTGAGTTACTATGGATGTCATTAATAAACGCTATCATGATAAAGTCCAGATAAGGCTTGAATAAATGATGCATCAAGTCCATGAAAGTTGATAGAGCATTGATCAACACAAAAGACATCACTAGGAACTCGTAATGGCCGTAGCGAGTTTTGAAGGATCTATTAGGGATGTCCAATGCTCTAATGCTTAACTGGAGGTAGCCAAATCTAAAGTTAATCTTAGAGAATAGGACACACCCTAAAGCTAGTCAAATTATTCATAAATCTGTGGCATTAGATACTTATTTTTTATAGTCATCTTTTTCAGCTACCACTAATTTATACACACACGTATGGTGCTATCCTTTTTATTAAAAAAAAATTAGAGCAACATAAGTATGAAAACTTGGCTTGGTAAAACCCTTACCTAGAAGACCCTAAAACTAAACATTAATCCCCTTTAACTTGAAAGAGCCATATGATAAGGTAAAATTGAAATAGGTCAGGTGACCCACTCAATATCAATAGAAAAGTAAATAACATGCTTATGCGGAAGAATAGGCTAGTCAGTAGGGAAGAATCAGCAAAGTCATAAACTATAGGAATTAAATTAAGTGAAGGAGTGTATACAATAGTATCACAAACATAGTCAAGATAGACCAAACACCACTTCGACACTAATATCCTAGAAAGGATATCAGAATAATCTATGTTGGTGCATGACTAACTAAAACCTGCCACATAATTGGGGAAAATACTAGGCATGGTTAAGGTAACAGTCTTGGCAAGACAAACCTAAACTACATGATAAAGGGATCACCAGTCCATACCCTAAATAGCATGAAAATCTATCATATTATGTCATACACTGGAATAGTCACCATGCAAGATTGATAAACGTGATCCACCATTAAAAAATCACCTATAAGAGTAGCTACACACATAGGCATAGGTAAAGGCCTGCTAGACAACCCAAATAGAAATCAAAAGCTGTAGACAAATATAAATATACAAAACTTGAATCAAATAATATGGAGGTTGGCTAATAAAAAACTAAAACTATACCTATGATCATGGTATTTGATGCCTCCCTCAATGTCCTACTAGAAAAGGAATATAATTATCTATATCCATACGATATTGAGTAATGGAATGGCCAACTATCATACCAAACTGAGCATTTTAACAAACACTCATCCTACCTTGAGCACCACCTATTTCTAATGGCACCACTACTCTATGAGGTTGCATTGTGTATTTTGAAGGATCGATCATCTTACATTAGAGACACTCTCTAGAAAAATGACTAATATCTCCACAATCATAATAAGCATCAAGTGCCATACCCTGATGTGATGTACCTGCTGACATAAAATGTCCACAAAATGAGAACACTATAAAGACTGACCGAAGCTCTGATCACTATACCCAAGTTGACTACTACTAGAAAATTGAAGTTTATCCTACATGATCCTACTAGGATGAATATACTACTGATGTTTACCTCTACCAATGAAATCCTTTCCTCTAAATTGAAAACCACTAAAACTACCCTAGTAGTGACGCTACTTATTCCTAACCCTATAGTCTTTTCGATAGATGCCCTCAATGTTATGAGTATGGTCAACAACATCTAAGAAAAAAGAACTTGAAGATGCCATCTACTCTGTATCTAAGTGAAGTTATAGTCTCAAACCTCTGAAAAATAGCACACTTTCTCATGTTCGGTAGGCAAAATTATAGTAGCATGTCTATATAACTCATGAAATCTAGTGACATTGTCATAAAACCATGTCGTAAGTTTGTAAACTCATCTCTTAATAACTTTTGTATGTTGTGAGGCACAACTTCCCAAAAAAGCTTTAGAGAACTGTACCCAAGCGATAAGAGAAGACCCAACTATCTAAACTCAACACATGCTCTCCACCACTGCCTCACTAACCCATCTAGCTAAAATATTGTATTATCCAATCATTAAGAATCCATTAAACTGAGGTGGTGCAAACTCTCTTGGAAACTAATAAGAAAAAAATATGCATCCTCTCATGTTAGCACTTGAGAACCTCGAACGAGCCAATTTAATTAACCAACCCAATATCTTTGCTCCTCTATAGTCATGGCTTCTCAGGCTACCATTAGTTGAAAACCATCAACAATGGTAGCACCTCAATATAGGGAGACATAGTGGTAGGCTACATTAGTATACCTTAAATACCGCAAGCCTCTCCCTAAGACTGTGTCTACAATATACCTCCTAATATACTTATCAAGAAGACCAAAGCATCTTATAAATCAGTGTAGCCAAAAATTAAGGTAGAGTATGAGTTGGTCCTTGATCTACTAGTTATTGAGGTGATAGATTCTTGGGGCTAAATATGAATAAATAATTGGCTTTGCTCAATATCTGGCTGTGGTGATGGTATTCTAGCCTAGTCCTAAGTTAGTGCTGCATCTCATGCCCATCCTTGACCTCAAGGTTGACCTCTATCTTTCCCCTGACTTGAACCCTAGCTACCAGTATAAAGTCTTAACCCTCAAACATTATAGCTCTCATCCTAACCATCTATGAAACTGTAAAACAAATGATATTCTAGGAAATTGATAGGAATAAAGGCACACAATAAGGAATCAAAAGGTGAAATTTTCCTAAGAATGTTCTATAATCGCTCGAAGATAGGATACATATGTAATTGTACTGATTCATACAACTCTATTAGTTTTTTATCCTACCAATGATACCAGTGAACCTAGGCTCTAATACCAGATCATCAATTCAAAAATTCAGGTCATGATAACACCTACTATATCCCACCACCAAGTATACCAAACCTATATCCCAGAATGACAAGTACCAGACCCATAAGAGAAAGATAAATACAGGAGATATAATGGCCGAATAAATAGACTAAACACATCAAATAAGATCCATACTTATATACATTCAAAAATAAGAAACAATATACAAAATACTCCCGAGGACTGGTATTAGTCGATACAAGAGTCACTAAATATATAAAGAGTACCATATAGGTACAATACATATACAAAACTATCTCTAAATATAAAAAGTAAAGACTAGTACAAAACTTAGATGGAGATGGATAAACTCCAGTCGTCAAGAGTCACCTTAAGTCTCCAATTCTAAAAGCTCTATACAAGTTTTCGCGGTTTTTTTCTTTTAGGGAGGTAAATTGCATAGTATGATAGTAATATATTTTAAAAAATTATCATTCTTTTATCATTTGAAAGTTACGATGTTAGAATTTATTTGCATCTTATGTAGTTTTTAGATCATTTCATTATTTGTAATCATAAAATCATATTAGAAAATTTATTTTCTATGAGTCTCTAAATCATATTTTAGTTTTTTGAAACTATTAAAGTATTTTTTAAACAATAATTTTATGTTATTATACTATTTATTACATTATAAATTAATTTTTTAAAGATTCATGGAGCATAAGTCCCAATACACCGGGACTTATGCCTCTCCTCATACTAAGTAAAACACCCCACTTTACACACTCACCTTTGAGACACCAACAAATGGATATACAAAATTAAAATTAGGATAATTAAAAATGTCTAATTTAATTTTAGACAGCCTAATACATAGTGTACCCCCCCAAATTTATAATTAAATCTCCATTATCAACCCTTTTTTCATGAGCAACCTTTTATCTCTGTTTCTTACCCAGAATCATGGTAACTAAAAATAACCATGTAAATTTCTTTCCTAGATATAATGACACTTTGTGTACAGGAACAACTATGGTTTGTGAAGTGATCACAATCCTTTTACTCAGGCCATATTATATTATTTCCTCCAATTCGATTATATGCGTAATTTAGTTGAGTAGAAAGTTTAACAATAAAAATAAATTTAAAATTTGTAGTCTTCATTCTTAAATACGTCATAAAATTTTTTTAGCTAAAAAATATGCTATTGAGGGCAAAATATATTGTTTCCACAAAATAAAAAGATATCATTTTCTTCTAAGTTCAGGTTCAATGTATAACAATTTTGAATTATGAACTAATAAAATAAGAACAATTGAATAGGGGAGATAAGAGAGAACGACTCTTACTTCTCTTGAGAGATTGTATTGAGGGGTTAAGGATAAATTACAGTGAAAGAAAAACTCCTTTATTTTATAGGGGTAAACTAACTTGGTCCTTAAGTTAGGGTTCCTAACTTTTTTCCTAATAAATATAAAAGTAGACATTTACTAGGAATCAAATATATTTTTAACACTTCCCTTTGAATGCCTATTAGATAGATATTTTGCCTCGTTAAAACCTTACCAGAAAAAAACTCACTTCGAAAAAGTCTAATGAACAAAAAGGAGTACACATCTCTAATACTATGTATTTTTGCTACCTCATTAAAAACCTTACAAGAAAAGCCCAGTGAGATAAAACCTTAAAAGATAAAAAAGTACAATGCGTACTACTCTCCCTTGGGAAAGTCAATATTGAACTTGAATCTTCACATTCTAATCTTGTGCATTATCTTTTCCAAAGTTTCAGTTGATATATACTTAGTGATTGAATCAACCACATTGTCACTTGAATGAATTTGTTGGACATTTATATCATTATTCTTTTGGATCTCCCGTGTGTAGAAAAGCTTTGGCGAAATCTATTTCATTCTTTCTCCTTTCATGAATCCTCCCATTAGTTGTTCTATGCACGTGGCATCTTTACAATTGGGTATTTCAATCTATATTTTTCTCTATCATTCACCTTGACTATACACATTCTTGACTTGCTTTGTTAATAGTCATTACCTCAGCATATTTTGAATGTCGTGTAAAACAACTTAGCATGACAATAACCCTTCTTGACAATAGATAATAGGTCGGTATGAAAACCTTATGTCGATCTTATAAAGATCCTGATTCAAAAACTTGATGATATCATTAGAATAAACATATTCATACAGGGGCTTTCATTTGTAATATGCAAGTGATCTTATTTTAGTATCTCCATATAAGAGTAAAACTATATCATGTTATAGTTATAGAAAGATGTATAAATGTATCAATTTCACAAAATTTGGTACTTCTTTACTAATCTAATTATGCATGTTTCTCATTTCAGCAGATAATCTATTTCTTTTGAAAACTCTCCATAAGTTTAAATATTATTCAAAGTATCATCCCTTTTAAGGATTATAAACAAGTTTTTTAGAAACTTTTATATGCTTTAGGCATTTTGAATCCCTCAGGGATTTTCATATAGATTTTGTCAACTGGAAATATTCAACATTTCATGTGTGGCATCTTTTAATGTCTACACTGTAAGTCAAATAAGCTCAACACTTACAAAGATGCATCCTTCCACAACACTTCTTAAATATTTTTGTGTCAGCATGTCTACATAAATATAAAATTAAAATCCTCATAATTTTTTTACAATAATGTGTCATATTGTATCAAAGATAGCATCGATGATATATCATTTTATATTAGTTCATAATAAGACATAACATTTTTGAGATCTCATAACTTCATTATTTTTAGGCAGCTAAACCTCTAATAAGATTTCATGAAGTGTTATGTCATATGATCTTCAAGAGCACATTACATCCTTACTATGAGCATTTGATCCTGATTCTTTTTAATGATTATTTTATTTCGAATCGATTATGGTATACCATGCTTCATGCATGTTGTAGATTTTATCGTTCAGAGACACAATAAAAGCACTGCCATGATCTAAAATTAGGTCATGATGGCACTTATCATGGCCTAACCTTGATAAGTAAGCTGATCACTCAAACTGATAAAAGAGATATGAAAATAACTAAGGCAAGACTACCACAATGAAATCAAACCAACACAAGTCATAAACAAAATGAAAATCTAAATAACATAACATAAAAACCCCAAAAAGTGGTGTCAAAGTATAGAGTGTGTAATACATCATCTGAATACAAGTAAAATACAAAGTTTGTCTTTAAAAATAAGTAAATACATAGTAAGTTAAGAGGAGGTCCGTACGTCGACTCTGATTCCTAGAGCAACCTAGTACCACCATCACAATCCCAAAAAATCACAAATCATCTGCCATGAGAAGTTCTAGTACTAGGATCGACATTAAAAGGGCACAATTACAATGAGTATGGCCCAATTGTGACTAATCAAAGAAAAAAATAAGATAAGTAAAATATACTATGACCTTGTCACCTGCAAATAGAAAAGTCCCAAATGATAGCTCACAACATCTCTACAAGTAATTCTAAGGTATATAAGCACATAGAGAGAAACAACACAACTATATTAGAAATACACCAAAAATAAGCCTAAGTTAAGGAAACTAAGGCAAACAAGCAAGACATGTATGGAAATGGAATTCTATGCAATGTAGATGAGATGAATAATGAAAGTTATTGCATGACCTCTGTATATACCAACCAAGCTCACAACTACCAGATAAGACCCATAGAGGGTTCACAACATACATACTATTAATCTATCTTAATGTAGCCTTGCTAGTAAATGAACTTGACTAAGAATTTTTCTAAATATCATAACCAACCTTACCGTCAAATGAACTAGACCAATGGTTTTTAACAATATCATAATTAACCTTGCCGACAAATGACCTCATTCAAGGGTTTCAAAAGTGATTTTCTTTCAAAATAATGATTCTCAATGGTGCCTGTATATCATTAATGTATATGCATAGAATGAGGATGTAATACTCATAATCAACTTAATATAATTATATCTAATCCATCTAACATATATATATATGTATAAGTGGTCCTAGAAATCAATTTAATATGTCAATAATTCATGATTATCGACCCCAATTAGTCAAAATAAAAATAAATATACATGCAAAAATAATCAATATTATATCAACCTCTAACTCAAGTATTTTTATCATTGTAAATGAAACCAATGCTCAAGTAAGTCCTATATTGGCAAAATAAACCCCCCAGGAGCATCATATCTAGAATAAAGACACCCAATGCAAATAAAAGGCCAATGATGTCAAATAAATCTCCCACATAGGCAACACATAATACCGAATATCATAAACCAATTATAACAAAAGATAACCCCCCACACGAGCACACAATATTAAAAATAATATCTAAATATAAACCTAATAGTTATTTTCCCAACCTATAGCATACTAAACTTATTCATTAACTCCCAGCTCAATATGAATAAGTTAAACCATGACCTACCTCAAAATAATAAAATTCTAGTCCAAAGTGCTTTAACACGGAGCCTTTACCTTGTTAATGACCTCAGAATTAACTTAAACATCCAAATATAGCATTTACATATTAAAAGAAAGCTAATGATATCAATATTTCCCATATTTAGGCCGATTTCAAAATGGGTTTGAAAAATGACTTCCAAATCAAAGGGGATAAAACCAATTTTTTTTATAAAAGAACATGTTATCCAAGGTTATAGGAGTCTATAAAGAAAACCTACACAAATATGAGTTAAAAAAAGGTTCAAATTAAAGAAAAATCTTTTAAAACTTTATCGTTAAAACCCTTAATTTTTTTATCTTGAAATCATTATTTATAGGAGTTTTTAATTATACAAATGATGAAAAATAATGGGAATAAGGTTTTGGACCTTACCCAATCTCAAACGGTGAGGAAATCCTCAGGAATCACCAAAACCCAAAGCTCAAAGGTCCAATAATGGAGAAAATTAAGGAAAAGAAGGTTATATACAATGGTTGCCGCTTAAGCGACTATATGGCTTATTATGTGGATACTGCTAAAGCAGTAACATATAGCTAAAATGGTAACATGTCACTAAAGAGGATGCCTCTCAAGAGAGGTCAGGCTAATTAAGCGGCTACCACTGTGTGCCACTAAAGCAAAATCTTTTGCTTAAGTGCCTGCATCATATATCAACAAGTGCTGATTTTGGTGCAAGCCTACCAAGCTCCGATCGTATCCTCAGAGTTTTGTTGATACCCTATAAGTACATATAATATATTCTAAGAGGATATTTTTTTATATTTCCATCTCAATATCAATGTCGAATTTAAAAAACAAGTTGTTTAATTTAACCCTAAGACCCTATGACACTATTTTCCAAATGAAGGGTTGAAATGACATATAAAGGCCCTAAAACCAAAATAACCCTGTTATTAAAATTCAACATTACAGATCTGCTGGCATTGTTCGTCTTTCCATTGACACTTTGAACAATAAATGTTCACCATAGTCAACTTTATGCCTTCTCAAGCCTCTAAAACTATAATGACCTTACCGATTATTTTTCATATTTTCTCGTATCTATGCCATTAGAGCCTTTAAATTGCTTCCCCAAGTCATTTATGACTTTTTGGAACTGATAGTTTGGTTATCTGACAGTTTATTCATTTTTTAGAGCTAATTTCCTATTTAGAAATCTTTACTGGTTTCAAATGGCCACTGGGAAAAAACTTTAGTAGAACGATCTCAAATGCAAATTTTGACTATGCTAGCAGCTCCAAAATATTAATTTTAGACTAGCTAAACCTTTAGCTTGGGTCCAACGCACCCAAGATTATTTTGACCAATCAATCAAAAAGATGGAAGATAAGAAATTCAGGTGTGGGACCCACATTTGATTGAAACAACCTTGGATGGAAAATTTGACTTTACCAGTGTATCCAAAACATGAATTTCATATTGTTACATAGTTTATTTACATATATCATATTTTGAATAAATCTCAAGCATTGTTGGAAAACTTGGAAATGCCCAAGTTTGCGGGTGCTAAGGTGTGAGCGATTACACAAAGGGCATCATAATCTCACTATGGTGATATCCATGAAAGAGTCTGCAATTTCCCTTATGTGATCTCCATCCATGTACGACAATTGCCACACTTGAGCACCTAAGTTGGGTATTTAAAGGTCTTTTAGGCCACATTTTGGGTATTTTTAATCATATTTGAGACCAAGGAACCCTAAAATGATGTGCCAACCATAAATTGAGTCTTGTCTGAAACTTATAATCTTTACAAACATATATTTGCATGATTAACATCGAATTTAAGGTAAGAATCCTTCAATTTCAAACTTGTATTTCTTGAATTCTTAACCAAAACCCCAAATAACTTGAGGACTTGGTTTTAGAAAAAATAAGCATAGATTTCACCTATTTATTAAGGGTTATGATTACTTGATGGTGGATGAACTTCGGATTGACATCAAAAATGTGTTTTCCATAAGTGAAACCCACTTGGGGTTTTTCATATTGTTTTTGGACCTAAAGCACAATGGTGCAATAGGAATATTGATATTCTTATAATGATTTGTATATTGTGTTTTTCTTAACTTGGCACCTTGAAAAATCTTCTCAAAAAGGAAAAGAAAAGGTTTAGCGGTTAGTGAGCTTTCTTGGTGTTGAGGTAGGCTAGGCTTACTCCTTACTAGATTGAGCTATGTTATAGTATAATTATAATATCTTAATATATTGGGATGGGCTTTAAGTGTTGGATTGATGAGATATAAGAATTGGGTTTGTTAGACCATTTAGTCTATGTAAATCTTAGAGTTGAAAAGCTTGAATTTCCCCCCTTTGTCTTTAGGTGGAATAACCTTCATTACTTATGTTTAGCATGAGAATGCCTTAGAATACTAAATCTTAGGTGAAATTCTCTAGTTTCTCATATTAGATAAGGTTGACTTAGTTTCGTATACTAGATAAGGTTGAATTAGTTCCATTGGACTTAGTAAAAGTGCTTTAATAGAATATCTACCTTAGGGATTATGGTATCTTACAATATATATAAGAGTTGATTTAGATACCTTAGCCTAGTAGCAGGTAGGAATTGACTTAGAATATATTTCTGGGATTTAGAAGTGGACTCGTTAACCCACCTTAAGGTAAGACTTATGATTAGTTCTCTTGAACCCTTACTCTTAGTAATTGACTAGATAGTGCCCTTTGGAGGTAATATTGATGACTCTTGGTACTTATTGGCTATTATGAGTGGCATTGAGAGTAATGCCAAAGTGACTATTCCATTATATATTTTATTGTCTACAATGAGTATGCTACTACTGGGACATTGTCCATGATATCTCTTACAATTATGCTCATGGTCTAAGCGACTAGATTATTGATTATGTAATGACAAGTCCTTGATTATAATCTTGATTAAGCCATGTCTACATCATTGATTAGTTTAGTGTTCGGGATATTAACTATTTTATTGCCCATGTTATGATCATGCTTAATAGGTATGCTAATAAATGATATTGGAAATCTTCCTTATTATTGATATTAGAAATGATTATGTTAATAGGGCTAGAAGGGACATTTATTGACTATATGTAAGGATATTTTATAGATTATTCTTGGACTCATGATACTTCTTTATATGATTACTTATGCTAATGCTTTTGCCACTTATTATACATATTTATATACCGATCTATAGTATGGGACAAAAGTAAATGTTGGTTTTGAACATATAAGTTTCAGGGGGAAATCGTATGATAGTTTATAATATTCATTTTATATATACATATGTCTTTTAATAAGGTGACATTGATGATGAACGATGGATCATGGAAGTATGCTCTTCTTCTCTTCTTCTTTATGTTTATTTACTTTAGCCCTCATGGGGGCTTGTTCTTTACTTTAGACCTCGTGAGGCTTGTTATTTACTTTAGACCTCATGGAGCTTGCCCTTTATTAATGAGATTAATTTATATACTATGATAATATATTGATACTCGACAAAGCCGGAGGGCACTATGATGATATGTTGATACCTGACAAGGCCAAAAGATATTGTGATGATATGATGATACCTAGTATGACCGGATGATATTATGATAATATGATAATGCCCAACAAGGGTGAAGGATATTGCGATGATATAATGATACCCGACAAGGTCAAAGGATATATTGATGATATGATGATACCCAATTTTTTCAGAGAATATATTGATGATATGATGATATACCCGGCGAGTCTGGAGGATGATCCTGGCTAGCCATATGAATGAAAACTATATGTTTATTTATATTCTTGTGTAATTAGGTATAATATGGTTATTAGAGATGTCAGTTACAGTCTTCTAACGAGTTAAGGTATGAAGCGGTATAGGCGTTGAATTAAGGTTTAAAAGATGATTAATAGTAGATATTGCTTAAGTAGATAATAGTTATTAGTGACTAATGGATTAGTGAACATCAGTGATGATTATTTCATTATGGAGAACAGTGATAATGGGTTGATCAAATGTGATGATTAGTTGCTATTGATAACTAAGTCTAGTGTGTTGATTAGTTGTTAAATAAGGATTTGTGGGTTAATGATACTAGTTAATAAAAGATGTTAGTTGATGGACGAATGGTGAAAAAATAGTGATTAGTGAACATTAGATAAATGACAACTAGTGGAATTATGATGGCGAGAAATAAGTATTGGTTAATTGACGAATATGGTCTAGTGGGGAATCTTGTCTAGATGCTAGATATTGGCTACTCAGTGAATAATGGTTAGTCATTGACCCATGAATAGTGATTATGGTTTTAATAGTGGATAGATAATAATTAGAGGTTATATGATGATAGTGACTAATTATATTAGTTATAAGTATTGGCTAGCTAAGAACAAGCTATTAGTGTGTATTGATAATATAGTTGTTGGGTGATATTATTATTATTGTGGTTATTATTTTTAGTACATTTTGTTCAATTAATAACATAGAATATCATTATGAATGTTGGCATGTGGCCAAATTATAGAAATTATGAAAAACTATGGAGTAATGAGGAAGTTAGATATCTTGTTAACTTGATTTCTTTATATTTCGCTTGGGTGTAGTCTCTAGTGTTATGGGAAGCCGTGATTAGTTCTTTACTTTATGCACCAGTTGGCATATGGGAGCCAACTTTGTACTTATGAATTCTTGTGTAAATATTTATGGTGTGAATGATTTTGAAATATCTAATTCTTATATCAATGATATTGGCATGCGTTGTTGCTTTAGGATACCTTGTTATTCCAACATTTATTGCTTGCTAGGAACAAGGATATTGTCTTATGCTGATGCATTATGATACATTGTTATCCTGATATTTATTACTTTCTATGCACAATGATATTGGTATGTATTGATGCCTTATGTTATTATTCTGATTTGATTACTGATGATGGAGATGATTTAGGTTCGACTCTATACCTTGACTTAGTTATTATTATCTTGCATTATATCATCTTTATATCATGACTTAGCTCAGTCGGCTGGTGATGCCTACTGAGTACCCGCTGTTTTGGTACTTCTACTATACTTCTATACGTTTTTGTTGAGGATTCGAGTATTAGTTGTTGCCATTGAATGATGCTTGTTTGGTAATTGATTTCTGGAGATAGGGTGAGCTCATAGAGTTTGAGTCACCAATTTTCCTTCTACTCTTCTACTTCATGTCATTACAATATCCACCAATAAAACTCTAGTTCATCCTGGAACTAAGTGGCGAAGAAATACCTGAATCAATAAGAAATTGTAGGTAACTATGATGCATGTTGCACTCGACATCCCAAGTGTCCTCCTCAATAGGACATTATCTCCACTAAATCTTAACCATAATAATATCTTGAGAACGTAACAATTTCTCATCCCTGGATAAAATGGACACTGGTTTCTCAATGAAGGTCAATATCTCATCCAATGAACTAAATCCCCACGAAGCACATGAGACTCATCAGAATATAGCATCGAAGCATAAATACATGAAAAACTGGATAAATGGTTAAAAATTCTAGAGGTAAGGACAACTCATAAAAAATCAACCTAAGTGTTCAAAAAATATAAAATGGTCCAATATACCTGGGGCTGAGCTCGCCCCTCTTCTTAAACCTCATAACGCCTTTCATGGGAAATACACGAAGGATGACTCGATCACCAACCCTAAACTTTAGGAATGGTGCCTATGGTCTGCATAACTCTTTTGCCTACTCCGCATTGCCCAAAGCCTATCGCGAATCACCTGATCCTTTTCCAAAGACTCATAAAGAAAGTTGGTACCACAAGATCAAACCTCTAAAATCTCAAACCAACTAATAAGAGATCGACAATGCTTATTATACAAAACCCAAAAGGATCCATCTCATACTCAAGTGGTAGCTATTATTATAAGATAATTTTGCCAAAGCTAAATATTGCCAATGCTGAACTCTAAAGTCCATAACATATGTGTGGAGCATATACTCCAAAACCTAAATAGTCCACTCTGACTGACCATCAATTTAGGGGTGGAAAGATATGCTTAGGTTAACCCGAGTACACCACTACTTGTAAAATATCTACCAAAACATAGAAGTAAACAATTAGCCTCTATATAAAATAATTGACATGATCACTCCATGAAGACAAATGCCTCATGAAAATAGATATAGGGAAACCTCTTAGGGATTAAAAAAATCTAAATAGGTTGAAATGAGTTGATTTGTTCAACCAATCCATGATGAAATAACTACTATTAAAACCATGTGAAGTATGAGGCAACCCACTCATGAAGTCTATATTGATCTGCTCCTATTTCTATTCAGGATGGGTAATCACTGAAGCAAACCACCCAATCTCTGATTATCAACCTTCACATGCTGAGAACATAAGCACTGAGCTACAAAATTTACCATATCCTTCTTCATACCACCTCACCAATTAATATTCTTCAAATTATGATACATCTTGGTCACACCTAGATGGATATAATATCTGGAATAGTGTATATCCTCTAAAATCAATCTCACCTAATCTTTGACCCTAAACAACCAAACACGGCCAATAATCCTCAATATACCATCGGAATCAAGAGAGGCTTTCTTAGCCTCGCTACCAAACACCTTATCTCAAATCACCCTCAAAATATTATCATTAAATAGATGAGCTCAGATCTACTCCATCAAGGAAGATGTAGCATAAAAAAGGCCAAAATACGCCTTGGTGTCAAAATATCAAGCCTAACTATCTATTTATCTCAAAACTTAACCTCAAAGGCTAAAGGCCACTCTTAGGTCAAGAGATGTGCTAGACTCCCCAAACTAGTCGATTTTTGGCTCAAAGCATGTGCAACAATAGTAGCCTTGCCTAGATGATACAAAATTGAGATGTCATAATCCTTAAGCAACTCAAGATAATGCCGCTGCATGATATAAGATCTTATTGTATAAAGAATTACTGAAGATCTTACAAAGAACTCCATACAAGTAATGGCGCCAAAACATCAACACAAATACTATGACTGCTAACTCTAAATAATGGGTAGGGTAATTTATCTCATAAGGATTAAACTGACTAGATTCATAAGAAATAAAATTTCCCTTTTTCATCAACATCGCACCAAAACCAACACAAAAAACATCAAAAAATATAGTAAACCCAATATTTTCCTTGGGCAATGTAATAACCATTTAAGTTATTTTCTGTATATCCACTTATTTTTGCTATTATAGCTTTCCTATAATTGCCATAAGTCATTTATGACTTATTGGGACTGATATTTTAGTTACCGAGTAGTTCGTTTGTTTTTTAGAGCCAATTCCCTATTTTGAAAACTTTGTTGATTCAAAAAGTGTATTGGAAAAAAAAATTCAACCAAACGGCCTTGTAAGATAATTCTAATTATTCCAACAACTTTATAATGTCGATTTTAGGTTGGGTAGACTCTTGGTTTGGGTCTTGAGTGACCTGAGCTTATTTTGGCCCATTGCTTAATAAGTTAAGAAAATAAAATATAGGTGTGGGACCCATTTTTAGTCAAAATAACCTCAGATGGAAATTTCAACCGCTCTATTGAGTCCAAAATATTGAATTTATTATGGTAGTATAGTCTGTTTATTTTTATAAGATTGTGGATTAATAACGAGGGGTTGGAGCTGACTTGGAAAATTACAAGTCTCAACTATATCTGCTGCAATCGCTAATAACAATTCCTAGTATTGCAATTGCGATACCTTTAGTAGGCACCAAGTGCCAAATTCACGGTGCCATGCCACGATAGTGACTCGTATTGGAGGCCATCATATGTAGCGAACATGAGGGTCAGGTCGCAATTGCGATATTCAAACACCTGGAAAAGGTATAAAAATCCCCCTTTTAGCTCATTTTCCCCATTCCACATCCATTCTCAAGAGGTTAAAACCATAAATATTGGGGAAACCTTAGGATTAACAGTTGTGGGTGATGTGGGAGGTTGGGTAACAATTGTTTTCTTTATTTACCTATAAATATGAGGTAAGATTTCTTCTCATTCACGGTGGATTTTTTTTTGTTAAAATCCCTAATACTTGGTGACTTGATTTTAGAACTAATATCTCTCGAATTTCACTCATCCTTGAGGTTAATTACTTCTTGATCATAATAGAATATTGAGTTGTCTTTAGAAATATAATTTTCATAAATGGGACCCACATAGCATTTTTGAATCTGAGGCACAATAGTGTGGTATGGGTATCATCTTTCTTATCTTAAAAAGTAGAATATGATTTTGATAGCATGGTGTCTTGCAAAAGCTTCTCAAAAGGGAAAGCGGCGATTTACCAGATTCTTCAAGTTTTCTATGGTATCTAAGTTGGCTAGGTTTTTCCTCTTTTTAGATTGAGATAGTTCATAGTATGTTTATAATATTATGTTAGATTTGGGATGTATTTTACATGTTATTGATGAAATTTTAAATTCGTCGGTTAGTTGGACTGTTTAGGCTATTCGAAAACCATAAATTAGGCGTGACTTGCTAAGTTGATTATGTTTTAGGTAAAACCTCTATCTTAGGTTTGATTAAGGATTGTTTGACATCTAAAAGTAAATTTAGATACCTTACCTTATTTTAGGGTAGGACTTAACTTAAAATGTACTTCGGGGATTTAGAAGTGGGCTCCTTGACCTACTTAGGCTAAGATTTGTGTTAGCTATTGAAAACATTTTTTCTTATGCTTGTTGTATGCCTTGAAAATTCTTATTGAGGAAATATTAATAAACTTTGGCAATTTATGGTTATGATGGGTTAACATTGAAAGTTCATGCTTATTGATTATGCTAGAATTATGTTAGAGATTACGCTATGAATTATGCTAGTGATTGTGCTATTGATTATGCTAATGATTATGATAGAGGTTATTCTATTAATAATGCTAGAGGTTATGCTAGTGATTGTGCTATTGATTATGCTAATGATTATGATAGAGGTTATTCTATTAATAATTCTAGAGGTTATACTATTGCTTATGCTATTGACTATGATATGATACTATATGATTACCCGTTCAAGTCTAGATAGTGATGATGGATTTTGATTATATAATTGCCGATTCAAGTTTGTATATTGATGACATGTATACCTAATTCAAGTTGAAAAGATGATTATGGAATTGCTCATATGTATGCATATAAATATACCCAGTTCAAGTCCGTAAGATAATTATGACATTTCTCATATAGACGATAAAAATAATCCAGTTTAAGTCTGGAGGATGGCTATGTTATTAATTATATACATACCATTTTGAGTCTGGATACTACTATGATATTGATGATGATTTTAATAATATGACATCAAGGACTTGGGGTGTAATAATTGAGAATAATAATATTGGCTAAGTCTAAGAAAAGGAAAGTGGTTATAATGAGGTTTGACATTGATGGATTTAGTTATAACATGAGAGTTGGTAGATGATTGCGGTTTGGATTATACTATCTTGATTGTACCCTCCTAGCTTATGGGGTCTTGCTTTAGGTTATTTACTTTTTCGTACTTATTGACTTATAGGGGCCAATTTTGTAGATAGAATTGTATGTGTTTGATTCTTTATGATATACTTTTATTTGGGTTATTTACTTATTCATGTATGATGATGTTGGAGTTATTTCAAGTTCTCTTCCTTACCTTGGCTTAGTTATGTTATCTTGGATTTTATCACATCTGTATCATGATTTAGCTTTGTTGGTCGATGATGCCTATTTATTAGCCGTGATTTTTGTACGTATACTACAGTTTTATATCATTTTGGTACAGATCTGAGTACTAGTTTCCACTGTTGATTCATTGATTATGCTTTGTTGGATTTTGAAGATAGGGTGAACTCTTAGAGTTAGATTTGCCCATTTTCTTTTATTTTATTATGTCTAGTCTTTCATTTAGAGACAAATTGTATTGATTCTTTTAGAACTTGAGTTGTATTTATAGTAGCTCTTGTACTGGCTCTATGAGGTCGTGGAATATTTTTCTATGTTATGTCTACCTTTAGACTACTTATATTGTCTTATTTATATGTTGCAGTTGTCTATTTTTTCCATTTTTTAGGCATTTTCCACAAAGTTAACCCATTGTATTTAGCTCTGAGGTTACGGTTCATCTTACCTATTGGTGGGATAAAGTATGTTCCCTAATGAATCATAAGTTGGGTCCTTATAAATTGGTATTATAGCTTGGGTTTCATTGCTATTGTTGGTACAAGAGCAAATGTCTAGTAAAGTCCACTGGATTAGAATGATAGCGTCCTTTTTATATATTCGGGACTCTATAGAATATTCTTAGGTGTTCTTTACTTCTTTCATGATAAGAGACTAAGTTGTTTTATAAAACATTGCTTTGATTTCACTCTTTCGCAGATGGCTAGGTCATATGCTACCGCTACTCGAGATGAGGGTCTTAAGACTGTGCCTAGGGATCCTATTATTTTTCTTGGATAACCTAGAGTTTGTGGATAGACTTGATATGTTTCCCTATATAGGGGAAGGATAGGGGACCTTCATCAGACCCTATTCCTACTTTTAAGCTAGATGTTCTTCTGCTCTAGCCAGTAGTGGGCCAGGGATCATCCCAGACTCCATTGGGGTTTATTATTCAGTGCCCAAAGATTCTTTGGTTCAGCTTTTAAGGTTGGTTGGTGGTGCACCATCTGATGGCGCACAATTTATAGATCAAAGGGGTACTAAAGATGCGACTCCATGAGTTGAGGTCCCTCCCATGATGGTAGTTTTTTAGTTGATTGTTCTCAGCCAGTTTTTGCCCAGGCTATTGCGTCTATTAAGGAGCAAAAGATATTGGGAAGATTCTTGAGATTGGCTCTACCTAAGTTATCTGGTGCACTGGGCGATAATACATATGAGTTTCTGATTGCTTAGGAGGATAGGCTTTGTAATTTAGGCCTAGTTGAAATGCATGGTATGGGTTACACTACTTGTCAGTTGGACTTGGATGCCTGACATTGGTGTAGAGGTCATCTTGATTCCAAGATAGTTAGATCTTCTCCTTTGATATGGGATCTATTCTCTGAGATTTTCGTGGAGAAATAAATTTCTCACACACTTATAGATTATTTAAGTGATCAATTCTCTAGATTAGAGTAGGTTTACATAACATTCATAGAGTTTAAGGCTATTTTTCATGAGTTGGGCTCGGCATGCAACTTCTATTCTGGATACTGAGTATGAGAGGGTTTGTTATTTTGTTTGCAGATTGAGACTTACTCTCTGCATATCTACTGAAAGTTTGGTTGTTGTATGTAGGTATTTTAATGAGGTTTCTAATCATACTTAAGTGACCGAGGAGATGAATCGTGAGGCCCAAGGGGATAGAAATAAGAGACCTCAGTATCAAGGTAGATTCAGTAGGTGCCTTAGTTGCTCCAGATTCAGAGGTAGTGGTTCTTAGGGTAGGTACCCTTCTCACTAGTCATATAATCCTCAAAGTCATATCAGTAGACCTGTTTCAAGTAGTGCTCTAGATTAATGATAGAGGTCAATCTAGAGTCAATGATCACCCAAGTCAAGGTAGCGGTCTATCTTTGAGGGGTTCATATTTTGGTAATTCTAGTCAGGGTAGCTATTCTGGGTCAGTCGAATCTTCTGGTTCTGGTTTATATCATGGGACATATTTGAAACACCCCAAACTTTGGCCTTTGCAAATTTCTCAAGTTTTAAGCCTTCTGTTCATCATACGACTCACACCATACTAATTGTATGGTGTGGATACGGGTCTAGGATGCTATTCGTATGTTGGCATGTGTCATATTGGAAAAGTTTTATTCAAGGTATAAGTAGACTCCATACGAGTTATATGTTCATGATATAAGAGACATAGTGCCCAATCGTACCCAGTGTCTAGCCTTTGATGTTCTGCTTAAGGTATGACTTGAAGGGTACTAGTCGTATGGTGATGGTACAAGTTAGGCTGAGGAGTCATATGTTGGATAAAATATGGTATCCAAATTTCTTATCAAATTAGAAGTTAAGGGTACCACTCATAGGATGTGGATACAAGTAGAGAGGACATCCTAACATACCCTCTTACGTTCTTTTTACAATGTTTTAGTTGAGGGTATTTTGGACCCACCCTAAGCCCTTAAGACTCCACACCGTATATCACTTTTTGCCCTTTCATTATTTACTTGAGAATATAAAAACACTCCCAAAACCCTCTAAAACCTCTCAAGGAGATTAGGCTAGGGTTTTACCAAGGTGGTCACCTAGAGGCTTAAGGATCAAAATCTCTCCGTAAATCTTCATAACTCAGGCATGTGGCTGTTCCTTCCTTGTTAGTTTACAAAAGTCATGTGTTTTAAACATTGTTATTGAATCATAATTAATGGTTTTGAAACCATGGTTGAGGGTTTGAATGCATATTGTTGCATATTGTTCTCTCATGATTCAACTCGTATTTATGCAGGTTTCAATAATGGTTTTTTACATGTGGGTGCTTGGAAATTGTGATTTAAACTAAGGGGTCATGGTTAACCGTAACTTGATAGTTTATAGATTGAATAATGGTTTGTTAAATGGTATTCCTGACAGCGCCCAGGTGCACATACAAGTGTACGTGGTCTACCAAGTAATATAGTGGACTTCAAGAAAGCCGAGTTATCGATCCCACAAAGATTAAATTTGGCAACGATTTGATTTCAGTTCACAATTCAGATTCACTTGATACGAAAGTAACCAAATAAAGAGTTTGGAATTTATAAATTAAAACAAAACAATATGGAAAGTAAAGATCTTGAGACAATCAATATGAGAAAACCTAGGGTTGAAGCACTCTGAACAATCATATTACATAATTGGATTTCATTCATTCACTTGCTTATTATGGTTGTTGATTCATTGGGTTAATTGCATGATTACGATTTCCCAACTTCTAATCTTATACCTAAGTTGAACCTTACACCTACATCGTTGAGCGGGGATGTAATAGTTCTCTCAATCTCTTAACAAATATCATCCTACATATGAATCAAGTAAGGTGTCTAAGTACATCCCTGTCCTAGATACTAATTCAAGCTACCTATTTAATAAAGAATCAAGAACCATATTCTTCTTATTCCCATGTTCTGTCGCCCTATTCCCTCTCCAGAGTTCACAAGGTTGACAAAAGTATGTATTCTAAGGGCCGGGAATCCTTAAAATAGTTATAATAAAAACAAGCAAACAAAAAATATTTATAAGAGAAGAAAACAAACTTAATCCATAACAATAATAATCATGTTCTTGGCTTCAACCCCGGAAAGGGGGAGTTTAGCCATGCATAGTCATAATCAACAACAACAACAACAGTCTTAGTGTATTCCCACAAAGTAAGGTCTAGGGAGGGTAAAATGTACACAGTACATACCGCTACCTCCGAAGAAGTAGAGAGGCTGTTTTCAATAGACCCCCGACTCAAGATAGAGAATAGTACACCAAGGTCGTAATAAAACATGAAACAAGATGGATGACATAAACGAAATATGAAATAAAAAATAATAAAATAAAAATAAAAATAAAAATAAAAACAAATATCAAAGAAATATGAAATAAAATAAAATACTAGCAATTCGAAATAAGAGATAATAAATAGGACACCCGGCTACATAAGCGCTTTCCTACCACCTTGCCACCACCCACACACTCACACAAGCCTTCTACCCTAATCCGCAACCTCCACACCTTCTTGTCTAGGGTCATGTCCTCAGTAAGCTGTAGCTACTCCATGTCATGCCTAATCACCTCCCTCAAGTATTTCTTCAGCCTACCTCTACTTCTCCTGAAGCCATCTAAAACTAGCCTCTCACTCCTTCAAACTGGGGCATCCGTGCCCCTCCTTATCGCATTCCCAAACGATCTCAACCTTCCTTCTCGCATCTTGTCCTCTACTGAAGCCACTCCCACCTTATCCTGGATAGTCTCATTCCTAACTCTTTCCCCCCCAGTAAATCCACACATCCAACACAACATTCTTATTTCCGCCAGCTTCAATCTTTGAATGTGGGAGTTCTTGACTGGAAAACACTCTGCTCCGTACAACATGGTTGAACGGACTGCCACTCTGTAGAATTTTCCTTTAAGCTTAAGGGGCAGCTTTTTATCACACAACACTCCTGAGCAATCCTCCACTTCATCTAACCTTCTCCAATATGTTTAGAGACATCCTCATCAATTTCGCCGTTCCCTTAAATCAGAAACCCAAGATACCTAAAACTATCCCTCTTACAAGTATTTTGGGAATCCAACCCCACCACCACTTTGTTCTCCTAACTCGAGTCACTAAACTTGCATCCCAAATACTTTGTCTTAGACCTACTCAACCTGTACAACTTAGATTCAAGGATTTGCCTCCAAACCTCCAATTTATCATTCACACCTCCCCGTCTCTCATCAATAAACTCTACATCATCTATAAATAACATATACTAAGGCACCTGCCCTTGAATGCTCCGTGTCAACACGTCCATCACTAACGCAAAAACGAATGTGGTAATATTCGATCCCTGTTGCAAACCTGTTTCGACTGGAAAATGCCCCGAGTATCCTCTCGCCGTCCTCACTTTAGTCTTCCTCCATCGTACATGTCCTTAATAGCTCAATGTATGCCACCAGAACTTTACTCACCTCTAAATATCTCCAAAGAACCTCTCTAGGGACTTTGTTATACACCTTCTCCAGGTCGTTGAACACCAAATGCAAATTCCTCTTCCTTTCCCTATACTACTCTACCAGTCTTCTCACTAGGTGGATTGCTTTTGTCATCGAGTGACCAGGCATAAAACAAAACTAATTCTCCAAAATGGACATAACCATCCTCAATCTCCACTTAACCACCCTCCCCCAAATCTTCATAGTGTGACTCAATAACTTTATGCCCCTATAGTTGCTGCAACTCTGGATGTCACCCTTGTTTTTATATAACGGAATCATCGTACTCCATCTCCAAGCCTCAGACATTCTCACAGTCTTGAAAATGATGTTACACAAATTAGTCAACCACCTTAAACTTACCTCACTAGTATACTTCTAAAATCCACCGAAATCTCATCAGGCCCCATCACCCTACCCCTCCGCATCCTACAAATAGCTTCGCTGACCTCCTCAACCTCAAAACATCTACAATTACTAAAATTTGAGCTCTGGTCCAAGCGCTCCAGCTCCTCTAACACAAAGCCTCTTTCCCCCTCCTCACTTACAAGTCTATCAAAATACTCCTGCTATCTCTTTTTAATGTGAACATCCTCCACCAAAACTCTACCATCCTCCCCCTTAATGCACTTCATTTGATCGAGGTCATGACCCTACCTCTCCCTAGCCTTAGCAAGCCTATACAACCTTTTTCCCTATCTTTCTTCTCTAACCTGGAATACAAGCTATCAAAAGTTGCTATCTTAGACGATGTAACTGCTAACTTAGCCTCTTTACGTGACACTTTGTTAACCTCCCTATTCACCCGCTTCTCCTCTGCGTCTTTACTCTCGATCAACTTAACATAAGACCCCTTCTTAATCTCTACTTTCTTCATAACTTCTTCATTCCACCACCAGTCCCCCTTATGTCGACCTGCCCAACACCTCTCTAACCGTCTCCTTGATGCTGCTGGCAGCCTTCTCCTACATAACATCCACATCCCCCTACCCTCTCACACCCCTATTCTTGCCACTTTCTCTCCGATATCCAGTGCATTAACTAGTGACAAGCCACCTTACTTAATCCTAGGTCAATCCTCTCCGACTATACTCTTCTTGTTCTTCTTGATAAACAAGTCCATCACCAGATGCATGATCATAATCATAATCACAAGATAGTAACTAATGACTAAAAACATGAATGAAGTTAATAAAAATAATAAAAACTAAATAAAGAAGTTATAGCAACCCTTTCTCTCCAAAATATGCCA
Source organism: Capsicum baccatum var. pendulum (assembly GCA_030864225.1). Taxonomy (NCBI): domain Eukaryota; kingdom Viridiplantae; phylum Streptophyta; class Magnoliopsida; order Solanales; family Solanaceae; genus Capsicum; species Capsicum baccatum. Next base: position 170,958,521 of record CM061560.1, read on the forward strand.
AAAGATGTGTAAAAACGTGATACAATATGTATTTATAGTGTAGGAGCAAGCCCTTTCTATGTTGAACAAGAAAAACTTTAGATATTGAGCTTGGAAGTGGGTGGGACGGTGCCCTGGGTTCATACCCACTATAAGTGTGGTGGCTCCTGGGCTATAGTCCCGCTCCAGGTGGAGCGACGCCTTAATATTGCCCTGAGCTACTGGAATTTGCTCTTCGAAATTTGGTTAAGTATTGAGTCTCCCCTTTTGATCCCTTGTCTTTTGACATCTTTCCCATGGATTCCAAGCTTATTTAACATCAAAATTTCATAATATTCAGCTCCAAAAGCCTCCTACATCATCACACCAAACGAATTTAGAGAGAAACACAACACAACACCCTTAATGACGAATCAAAATAAGAGCTAAACATAGTTAGTTAGCATTGATCTTTCACTTATTGTTCCAGCTATAGACTCATTCAAATTGAAATTGTATCATTACCAACAAGTTATTACACTCATAATAACACATAAAAATCATTAAGAACACTTTAAACACAATAGAATCCACCAGAATCAACTAGACAAGCACCTAGCTCAAGCTAGTAACGCTAGTTTTCCAAGTTGAACTCTAACTGAATCTTTTGAGTACGAACTTGTTTGAAACTCACTTTAAACATACTAAATACATGATTTAACACTTCTATGAACATTTATATCATTATCAATTCATAACTCACATGAATCATCCTCAAAATAAGGCTAAAAAATCAGAATGATGACGCTAGAATGCATAAATACACCCAACATCACCACCCCGTACTTAAAGCCTTTTTCATCCTCAAACAAATCTTTACTATAAACCTCATGAGATGGAGACTCTACATTTCTACTACATGCAAGACACTCAAGCTAGTACTACAATGACTGCACGGAATGCAAGTTAGTATACTAAGCATGTTACAAACACAATTGAAAGCTAATGAAGACTACTCCAAAATATCTGAGCCTCAATTATTTACTCCCCAAGATGGAAAACTCATGCACATCATTCAATCAAAGACATCTTACAAATCACCCATATCATCAAACACATGCCCTCACAATAAGAGAGTTACCCATAATCACTTACAATTAAGCAATTTAAAACATGATGGGTACAAGAATCAAATTACGCTCACTCTCGCAAAGAATTCACAAGTTACATACAATGAACCATAGGATTGACCTTAATGTAATGCTCCACTAATAGTTGAATGTTAAGCTTAAGATCAATTAGAAGTTTTTTGGGTTGTAATGTAGGCTAAGGGATAGGTCGAAACTATTTGGAAATAGTGACTAACCTCTCTAAGCGCTTTAATACACTACATTATACATTTAAAATAACTCTCCAACAATCAAACTATACTTATTCATACATACCTTTTGTTTTCTCCCAATAGCTTTTAAGCATTTTCACAAACACTTGGTGGACACCTAGTTTACTATCACAAGAATCAATTTTTTTCTCTTTTATTTAACAATCATGGAAATATTCTAACATAATTTATATCACACTCATACACCACAAATCAATTATGAACACTTATAACTATTACCTTGGGGCAATAATTTTACCTTTTTCTTCTTCAATTTCTCAAACTCCTTTTTCAATTATTTTTTTATTAAAGCACTTAGGAGTTTTTTGGATCAAATTATGGTCTATCAAAGAAGGGAATTAGGCTACATATGAACCTACAAAAGAAAAGGATAAAGACTCAATGGGGGTTAACTAGGATAATGCACAATGGTTAGGACAAATAGAAGGTATAGAATAAGGCTATCAAAGAAATGACTAAATCATCTCCTAAACCCACACTCTTTATTTCACTTTACACACACACTGGGCAAGTTCTAAACATCACATGCAACAATTAATATACAAATACCTCACATCACACATGGCACATTCTCAACTCAATAGGATCTTCATAGACTCCCAACCAAATAATAGCATGAATTCAAAATTAAGCCAAGAAGTAAACGAGTCATAAACATAAGCCTAGGAGTTTCAAAAGTAGTAATTCTCACAATTTACATGCTTATACAAAAAAACCTACTTGCATCATGCAATCAAAAATAGCACCAACTCAAATATCTCACTTATTCCTATCCTAAAAATTTTAAATTGAGCCAAAATTTGGGAATTTGCCTACCCCACACTAAAAAATCTACTTTGTCCCCTAAGTGAATTTTAAAAACAAGAGATAGAAATACTCCCTATGGCCTCTTGGCCTAGATAGTAGAATCTTCACACATAAAAGAGGTCCATAGGACCCCACACTTTGTCTTTACTATTCTTCAAGCTCAAGTTTATGGTACTCAGACTTCCCATTAACCTGTGACTCAACCAAAAACAACTACTAAGTGAAATAAAAGCTAAATAACTGAAAAGAAAACATAGCTAATTAACTTGGGTTGTCTCCCAAGCAGCGCCTGATTTAGTGTCACGACACGACGCAACTCAACTCAACCATATTCCTTCACCCTTTTACTCCCTTTTGGGATCTATTTTTCCATTCGTTTCTGACCTCTTGAGTTTAAACTCTCAAGGTTAACTCTCTCTTTTCTTTAACCTTCATTTTTTGGGAAAACAATGGCTTCATCTTAGGTTGTTTAATCAGGTAGTCGGAAGAGGTCTTTGGTGGCTTAAATACCCCATACTTAACCCTTTCAATCATATTAAATATGCATAAATCTTTAGATTTGGGATTTTTAATGGGTTCTTTGTAAATATCAAATACCACCTATTCATCCTTTCACCTCATCTTGAGTGTGTCTTCTCTAACATTAATTAATGCTCCTTTGGTTGCTAAAAATAGATGCCCCAAAATGATTGCCACCTATTCATCTGCCTCAAAATCTAGAACAATAAAGTTAGCAAGAATAACAAATTTACCAACCTTAATAAGGACATATTTAATTATTTCTTTAGGATATGCCATGGAACCGTCTTCTAGCTGCAAAACTACAATGGTCGATCAAGGCTTTCCCAAGCCTAATTTTTCAAATAGAGATAGGGGCATCAAATTTATACTTTCCCCTTAATCACTTAATGTATGGAATTCTTTGTTCCCAATTTGAATAGGGATAACTAACTTTCCCTGATCTTTCAATTTCTTATGGATTTTTGGTGTTATTACCGCACTATAATCTTCAGTGAGTGTTATTGCTCCCATATCTTGCAGTTTCACCGTATTCACCACCATATGCCTCAAGTACATTGCATACTTAGGTATACTCTAAAAAATATCTAAAAGAGGTAAATTAATATTAAGCTCTCTGAATGTGTCAAAAAACTTTTTGAACATTGCATCCTCCTTCACTTTTATTTGCCTCTAAGGCAAGGGTATTGGCAGCCTCTTCTTCATTTCTTTTACAACCACTTTTTTTTCAAGTACTCAGACTTCCTTGAATTTTCAGCAACTCTATCATTTACCTGTTGGGTCACCATATCAACATCTATCTCCTTAGTTGTCTTTGGAGGTTCTCCATGAAGCTTTTTACTACTCCTCAAGGTGATTGACATGACTTGCTTTGAATTTTCTATATCAGCTAGCAAACCACCTTATGGACTAGTATTTAAAGCTTACAGTAACTGCCTAAACTGCAACTCTAAGCTTCTCTAGGCCACTTTCTGATTCTATAATTTTGTCTGTTGATTTTTCATATCCGCCAACAGTTGTGCTTGCCTAACTACAAGTAGCTTCAACATATCTTTCATATTGCTAGTTGATTGACTTGGTCAGGCCTGTGACTGTGGGGCATTCCATGACTAATTTGGTGATTGCTTTTGCCACTTCTTGTAGTAGGCATAACTATAATTAGGCCTTTGAGCATTGCCTACATACATCACAGATTTTGGATTTAAAGCTCATATGGTAGCTGCATGACCACTATTTCTGCATACTTCATACCAATGTGCTACTTATTAGATTGTATTTACTGTGGCTGCAGGTTGTGCTGCTCCAAACTTTATGCCACTAAAATGAGTGTTGATCAAATTTTGTAAGGCAAAAAACTGTGCTGATAGGCTGTGAAATGGTCCACCTCTAGTACACCCGCAATTCTTTTTATGAAACTTTTAGAATTTGAATGTCAATCTAGATTTTCTTGTGCCATGTGGTTCAGAAATGTGTATAGCTCATCATAAGTTAGCTCCAATGCTTGAACACCTGTGGTTGGATCTAGCAAAATCTTTGTATTATGATCAAGATCTTCTACAAAAATGTGAGCAAGTACCATATTCGACTGTTGGTGAAGTGAACAATCTTGAAGAAGAGCCTTAAAGCATTCCCAAGCATGATAGAGGTTTTCATCAGGCTTGTATTTTGAAGCTCAGTATCTTACAGTAAAGTCTCACAGTCGTGCTTGATGGAAAAAATCTAATGAGGAACTTTATGGCTAAGTCATCCCATGATGTGATTGAATTGGCAGGCTCTGCATTCAACCACCTTTTAGCTTCTCCCAAAAGTAAATGGGGAAACAGTGTCAACCTCACATAATCTGGAGTCACCCAGTCGAAGTGAATGTATTAGTAAGCTTAATGAAGGTCTGTAAGTGGAATTTTGGATCCTAGTGTGAAGGCCCTACGAACTGACCACTACTAATAAGAAGCTGCACCATAATGTGTTACAACTCAAAATTCCCCCAACTGTCGGTCTTTGAACTGGGGAAGTCAAGTTTGTTGAAAGTGGGACTTCCACTTCCCTAACCTTCCTACCAGGTGCTTCTTGTTCAGTTATAAGTGCGGTTTTCTCTTGGTCTTCTTGGATTTATGGAATTCTAGGGAGAAAGATTGCTTCTCTCCTGCATTGATGGTAAAATTGCTTAGGTTTCGGGCTTGGTTCTACCAAATCTTGATCCCTTTCTAGCTTTTAAACTTAGAAACCTGTCAAATGCAAATGCAAAAACAAGAACAAGCGTAAAAATACCAAATAAATATAAATATAAACTAAAATAAAAAATTGCCAAAATACAAGTCCTTGGAAACGGTGCCAAAAAATTGACAGTCCCCAGGTACATCCCCAGGCACACACACAAGTGTATGTGGTCTACCAAGTAATATAGTGGCCTTCAAGAAAGTCAAATAATTGATCCCACAGATACTAGATTTGGCAACGATTTGATTTTAGTTCACAATTCAGATTCGCTTGATGCGAAAAATAACCAAATAAAGAGTTTAAAAATTGTAAATTAAAACTAAACAATGCAAAAAGTAAAGGTCTTGAGACAATCAATATGAGAAAACCCAGGGTTGAAGAACTCTAAACAATTATATTACGCTATTGGATTTCATTTATTCACTTGCTTATTATGGTTGTTGATTCTTAGGGTTAATTACATGATTACGGTTTTCCAACCTCTAATCTTTTACCTAAGTTGAACCTTACACCTACATCATTGAGCGGGGATGTAATAGTTCTCTCAAGATCTTAACATATTTTATCCTACATATGAATCAAATATGGTATCTAAGTATATCCCTGTCCAAGATAGTAGTTCAAATTTCTTATTTTATAAAGAATCAAGAACCATACTCTGCTTATCACCATATTCTATCACCCTATTCCCTCTTCCAAGTTCATAAGGTTGACAAAGGATGTAATTAAAGGGTCACAAATCCTTAAAATAGATATAATAAGAATAAGAAAACAACCAATATTGATAAGAAAAGAAAATAAACTTAATCCATAACAATAATAATCATGTTCTTGGCTTCAACCCTAGAAAGGGGGCGTTTAGCCACACATAGTCATAATCGTAATCACAAAATAGTAATTAACGACTAAAAACATGAATGGAATAAATAAAAATAATAAAAACCTAATGAATAAGTTGTAGTACCCCTTTTCTCTTAATAATATGCTAAAATATGTGTAAAAATGTGATACAACATGTATTTATAGTGTAAGAGCAAGCCCTTTCCATGTTGAATAAGAAAAGATTTAGATGTTGAGCCTGCAAGTGGGTGGGGCGGTGCCCTCAATTCAGCACTGCTAAAGGTGGGGTGTCACCTTAGATATAACCCCGCTCCAGGTAGGCCGATGCCTCAATATCTCCCTGAGCTACTGGAATTTGCTCTCCTAAATTTGGTTAAGTGTTGAGTTTCCTCTCTTGATCCCTTGTTTTGTGGCATCTTTACCATGGATTACAAGCTTATTTAACATCAAAATTTCATCATATTCATATCTAAAAGACTCCTATATCATCACACCAAACGAATTACGAAAGAATCACAACACAACACCTATAATGTCGAATCAAAACAAAGGCTAAACTTAGCTAGTTAGCGTTGGTTTTTCACTTATTGTTCCAGCTGTAGACTCATTTAAATTGAAATTTTCTCATTAACAACAAGTTATTCCACTCATAATAACACATAAGAATCATTAGGAACACTTTAAACACAGTAGAATCCTCCGGAATCAACTAGACAAGAACCTAGCTCAAGATAGTAACACTAGTTTTCCAAGTTTAACTCTAATTGAATCTTTTAAGTATGAACTTGTTTAGAAATATCTTTAAACTTAATAAAAACATGATTTAAAACTTCTATGCATATTTATATCATTATCAACCCATAAATCACATGAATCATCCTCAAAACAAGGCTAAAAAGTCTAGAATAATGACACTAGAATGTATAAATACACCCAACATCAATGCCCTTAACCTGTTTGTGAAAATGTCAATGAGAATAATCTTTTCACATGATGAATTTCATTTTGAACTAATGCTTGGAATAAGAATGTTAAAGAAGGACAAATGGCTTTATAAGGGTTTTGATTACCATAAATTGAATTGAATTGTGCTTTGAACTAAGGCATTAGCCTAATAATATAAATAGTTGGTAAATGGTTTCATGACGGTCTTGTTGGCCATAAACTAATTTTCCATTGTAACCTTGATGGTTTATTAGATAAATAGGTTTGAGACCCTAATGTTGAATTGAATTGATGTCTTTGTTTGGACAACGGGTTTAAGTCCCAAATTAATTAATAATAGTTATGGCATGTAATATGCTTACAAGTGGCTCATAGCTCTAGATATTCCATTCATTTATGTATAACTAAGTCATATAGAGATTAGATATAAGATAATCAATGAAGTTACATGAAGAGAGGTATGGAAGACTTTGTAGCTTGCTGCCTTTATTATCAGTAGGTAAACGCAAAGCATCAATGATCAGCTGGTTTGATTCAGAGATTGCCTATTCTTGAGTGGAAGTGGGAGCAAAATACAATGGAGTTTATTTGTAGGTTGACTCACACTTCTTGTGGTTCTGACGGTATTTGGTTTATTGTATATCGGTTGACCAAGTTGGCATATTTCATTCCTATTAAGATGTCTTTCAGTTCCTAGAGGTTAGCCTATATCTATGTTCAGAAGATTATCCATTTGCATGGTCTACCTGTATATATCAATTCCGATTAGGGTTTCGTGTTGACTTCTAGCTTTTAGAGATATTTTAAGAAGGAGTTGGGTACTCAGGTAGATCTTAGTACAAACTTCATCCATATACCAATGACCAGTCAGAGCGAATGATTTAGGTTCTCAAGGGTATGCTTCGAGACTGTGTTTTGGATTTTGGAAGCCAGTAGGAGAAACACCTAGCCTTGGTAGCGCTCACATATAATAATAGTTACCATTCAAGTATTCAGATGGAGAATTTCCAAGATTTATATGGAAAGCAATGTCATTCCCTTATTGCATGGTTTGAGACTTCAAAGGCTAGAACTTGGGTTACCAATTTTCTTCAAGAGTCGATGGATAAATTCAGTGTAATTCAGGACAGGTAAAGAGCAGATCAGAATAGGCAGAGGTCTTATGCAGACCGTAGGTTTTGTTCCTTGAGATTTGGAGTTAGTGATCAGATATTTCTCCATGTATCACCCATGAAGGGTGTGATGAGATTCATTTGGAAAGGCAAGCTCAGGCCCAAAAATATTGGACCTTTTGAGATTTTTCTCATAGTTGATGAGGTGGCTCATGAGTTAGCCTTATCTTAATATTTTTCTACTGTCTATCCAATTTTCCATGTTTTCATATTGCAACAATATATTTCTGATCCATCTCATATGCTTAGAGAGGACTCAGTCTAATCGGATGAACGATTGACCTTTATAGAGAAACTTGTGATCATTTGAGCCAGTGATGTTAGGTCGTTGCGCACTTGGGAGATTCCTATACTTAAGGTTCAATGGAGACACCATCCGGTAAAGGAGGCTATTTGGGAGATCAAAAGCTGCATGCGGGCCCGGTATCCTCACTTGTTTGAGACTTCAGGTACATCCTAATCCTTGACTTTCATAGATGAAAGTCCTTTTAGTAATGGATATTGTAATGACCTTTCAGGTCATTTTCCATATTTCTACTATAAGGGATTTTCTATAGCTTCCCTAATTCATTTATGACTTGCTGAGACTGGCAGTTTGGTTACCGAGTAGTCCATTTGTATTTTAAAGCCACTTTTCTATTTTGAAACCTTTGTTGGTTTAAACTAGCTATTAGATGAAAATTTCAGTGAAATGGTCTCGTATGCCAATTTTGACTGTTCCTCTAGATCCAAGATGTTGATTTTAGATTAGGTGGACTCTTTGTTTGGGTTTCGAGGCACCCAGGCATATTTTAACCTATTGGTTGGAAATTTAAGAAAATGAAATATGGGTGTGGGATCTAATTTTAGTCAAAATAATCTTAAATGGAAATTTTTACTGTGCCATTGAGTCCAATACATTTGATTTGGTATGGTAGCATAGTCCGTTTTCATATACAGGATTCTCGATGAATCTCGAGGGATTGATGGATATTTGGATATTTCTAAGTCTCAGTTGTATCTTGTGCAATCACCAATAGTGATGCCTGGGGTCGTGATCGAGATATGCTTGCCAGGTACCAAGTGCTGCGATCGTGGTGCCATATCGCGATAACGACTTACATTGGCAGCCACCATATATGGCAATTGTGAGGTCGGGTTGTGATTGTGATACCCAATTACCAGGGAATGATATAAAAGCCCCTTTATAGCTCCTTTTCCCATTCCACCTCCATTTTCAAGAGTCTAAAACCCTAAATATTAGGGAAGACTTAGGATTAACTCTTGTGGGTAATTTGGGAGATTGGGTAACAATTGTTTACGCGATTTTCCTTTGTATTTGAGGTAAGATTTATACTCATTTATAGTGGATTTTCTCATTTCTTGTTTAATATCCCTAAAACTTGATGACTTGATTTTAGCACCAATATTGCTTGGATTTCACCCATTTTAAGCGTAATTACTCTTCAATCATAAGAGAATGTTGGAATGGCTTCAGAAATGCAATTTCTATAAATAGGACCCACATGAGATTTTTGAGTATTTTTGAACCCGAAGCATAATAGTGCAACATGGGTATTATCATTCTCAACATGATGAGTAGCATATGATTTTTATAGCGTGATATTTTGCAAAGCTTCTTGAAGGGAATGTCAGTGATATAGCAGATTCTTTGAGCTTTCTATGGAATCTCGGTAGGCTAGGTTTCTCCTTTTCTTAGATTGAGCTAGTTCATACTTATTATATGTTATTGTGTTAGATTTAATATAGGTTTTATGTGCTGGTGATAAAATTTTAAATACTTGGGTTAGTTGAACCACTTAGGCTATTTGAAAACCATAAATTAGGTAAGTCTGGTTTAGTTTCGCATGTTTTAGGTAAAACCTCTATCTTACGGTTGATTAAGGATTGTTTGACATCTAAAAGTTCCAAGGTAGAATTTGAATTAAAATTTACTTCAGGGATTTAGAAGTGTATTCCATGACCCACCTTAGGCCAAGATTTATGTTAGATATTGAAACCCTTTATACATTTGTTTTATGCCTTGAAAGTCCATATTGAGGTGATACTGAGAAACTTTGGAAATTGATGGTTATGATGGTTTGGCACTGAGAGTTTGTGCTTATTGATTATTCTAGTAATTATGCTAAGGATTATGTTAGAGGTTATGCTACTTATCATACTAGTGGTTATACTATTGATTATGCTATTTACTATGATATGATGATATATAATTACCAGTTCATATCTAGATATTGATGATAACTATTGATTATATATTTACAGATTCAAATTTGGATATTGATGACATACAGACCTGGTTCAATTCTGGAAGATGATTATGGCATTGCTCATATATAGGCATATAAATATTACCAATTAAAGTCTGGAAGGTGATTATGATATTGCTCATATATATGCATATAAATATATCCAGTTTGAGTCTAAAGGATGATTATGTTGTTGATTACATACTTACCGGTTTTAGTCCTCCTATTACTATGATGTTGATCATGATATTAATTATATGACATCTAGGACTTAGGGTGTAATAATTGAGAATAAGAATATTGGCTAAGTCTAAAACTGGGAAACTGGTTATAATGAGGTATGCCATCGATGGATTCTAGTTATATCATTGGAATTGGTAGATGATGGTGGTTTGGATTGTACTATCTTGATTGTACTCTCAAGGCTTATGGGGGGCAATTTTAGAATTAGAATTACATTTTTTTGGTTCTTTATGATATGCTATTATTTTGGTTATTTATTTATTCATGTACGACGATGTTGGAGTTATTTGAGGTTTACTTCCTTACCTTTACTTAGTTATGTTATCTTACATTTTATCATATTTGTATTGTGATTTAGCTCAGTCGGCCGATGATGCCTACTAAGTACCCATGATTTTGGTACTAATACTATACTTCTGTACCTTTTTGGTGTAGATTCGAGTAGTAGTTTCCGACGTTAATTCGTAGATCGTTCTGTGTTGGTTTCGGAGATAGGGTGAGCTCTTGGAGTCAGAGTTTCCCATTTGGTTCTATCTTATTATTCTATTCTTTTATTTCGAGACAGATTGTATTGACTACTTTAAAACTTGAGTTGTATTTATAGTAGCTCTTGTACTGGCTCTATCAGGTTGTAGGATATTTTTCTATGTTATGTCTACCTTTGGACTACTTCTGTTGCCTTAGTTATTTATGTGTTGTGATTGTCTATTTCGCACCTTTTTGGGCATTTCCACCAAGTTAACCCATCGTATTTAACTCTGATATTACGGTTTGGCTTACTTACTGGAGAGATAAAGTAGGTGCCATCATGACTTGTAAGTTGGGTTGTGATAAGCAAAGTCAAGATAGGATCCAAAGTTGACAACTTTTTGAGCTTTTAGAAGCTCTTTTTACATGCATCCGACCAATGAAAACCCATTTTTTTTAAGTCAACTTGGTCAAAGAAGCCGTAATAAACGAGAAACCCTCTACAAAATGCTGGTAATAACATGCCAATCCAACAAAACTCCTTATCTATGTAGAAGAAGTAGGTCTAGCCCAATCACTATCACCGTAATCTTGGCTAAATCAACAATAATAACATCCTTCGATACCACATGACTCAAGAAGGTGATAGAATCTATCTAAAACTCACACTTTGAAAACTTAGCATACAACTACTTATCATACAACCTCTATAGTATAATCCTCTAATAAATCATATGATTGACCTCATTCTTGTAATAAACAAAAATGTCATCCATAAATACAATCACAAAGTATTCAAGATATGATCGAAAGACCCAATTCATCAGCTTTGTGAACACTGCAGGAAAATTGGTCAATCTAAATGTCATGACCATGAAATCATAATGACCATATCAAGTAGAAAAAGCCATCTTCAAAACATACCAAGCGCTAAACTTCAACTATTGGTGTTAGAATCTCAAATCAATCTTGAAAAGCAACAAAGCTAGTTAAATAGACCATCAGTATGAAGAAGATGATATCTGATCTTAACTATCACCTTGTTCAACTGCCTATAGTTGATACATATATGCATTAAACTCTTCCCTCTACACAAACAAGACAGTCACACCCCAAGGAGATATAATAGGTCTAATGAATCCTTTAGTCAACAAACCTTGTAACTTTCTTCTTCAACTCCCTGAACTTAGCTGAGGACATCTTATAAGGAGGAACAGAAATGGGTTTGGTGCCCATATCTATATCAATAACAAAATTAATAACACGATTCAGAGGCCTGCCATGCAAATTATATGGAAACGCATCCAAGAACTCACTAAAAATAAAATCCATAGGAGGCGATGAGGCAATGCTATGATATGATCTAAATAATACAAACACGCTTCCTCTATCATGCAAAAGCATGAATAAAAGATATAACACCCTTTGGGCCCAAGTTAAGCATACCTTTCCAATCTAACAGTCTAAAATATCTTTATAACAAGCTGAACAGTCCATACACAAGATAACATCCAAATCAACCATATCTAAGACAATCAAGTCTACCCAAGTTTCAAGGCCCGTAAAGGTAACCACAAAAGATCGGTACACACCATTCCACCAATAAAGAATTTTCTAAGGGGTAAAATCATGAAGAGGTAAAGAAAAAGTCTCACAAATAACATCAAAACCTGAAGAAAAATTTATAGACATGAAGGAGAAAATCAAACCAGGGTTAGATAACATAATTTTTTTTAGTAAACTAGGATGAAACTAGTAATAATAGCATTAGAGACCTCTGCCTTGGGTCTAGTTGGTATAGCATAGTAAACCCATGAAATCCACCATGATTACCTCTATCTATAACTCGAGTACCGTTAGCACCATTCAAACAACTTTGTGAATATCTTCTAACTACAGATTTTTGAGTAGGGCAAACCTAAATCTAAGAACTCTACTAGGCAAGGCCCACTTCATACCAAGGAAAATATCTCATGTAATGAACAATCTCTAAACACATCCCAGTATCACGCTGAGAGGGATAAAAAACTAAAATGACCACCCTGGCCTAATTTCTGTCTACAAAGGTCGTTGAACCTAAAGACTACCATCTTATCCTTGCAGAGTGGCATAAATTTCCCTACCATTATACCTACAAGAAACTCTACTAAAAGAGTCTCTACCTCTGCAGGCGTGTCCACTAAACTCACCATGATGATGCAACTTCTTAGTGACTTTGTGAGTAGCCTAGATAATCCATTCGATAATTCTGGCATGATCAATAATACTTTAGAAAGAAGATCCTAAGAAAACCATCTTATCTGTAGTTAAATGATAGGTACCATCTAACCCCTTTGCAAACTTATGAATCTTCTCAGACTCGGTGGAGATGCTTGCAATGGAATACTTGGATAAAATGTGAAAATAAGCTTCATACTTAATAATAGTCATGGCGCACTTGTCCAAATGATCAAACTCATCGCGCATCTAACCTCTTAAACTATATGGCACAAACCTCTCCAAGAAAGACTCAAAAAATTGAGTTTAAGTCATAGCAAGTGAGCCCAAAGGTCTACAACTAGAAAATGACCTCCACTAATCCCTAACCATATTTGTTAACTGATAGGTAGTATAGATAACTTCATGAGACTCAAGGAATCAAAGATTATGTAAGTTTTCCTAGACAATAAACTAAATCTCATAAGCATCCTCGCCAATAACACAACTAAATTTGGGCGGACCTGTGGTAATAAATATTTTAAACCTCTTTTGATCATCTAAAGACCTAACTGTATCCAAAGCAACTGGAGAAATAATAAGTCTGGTAGTCTAAGTATCTACATGTGGAGGTACCATAAATAAAGGTTGTACCCCTAAACTAGGAATACTATAATCAGATACTGTCATAGAAGTCAAAATACAACTTGGGGTTGGAGGAATACCATAAACAAATACCGCCAATGATGATGGTGCGATACTTAAAACTGAAGGAATAATATATGCACTCATATTAACACCATCCAAAATAATCAATAATAGAATCAGTAAACCCTCAAGAACTAGGGTACAAAATAAACCCCGTAGGACCTGAGCTAGCCTCGTATCTTATGCATGCTTAACTTTGGGCTCAGGGGAGGTCCCCTAGAACTACCTTTAACAGTGGCAGCTCCTCATGCACATCCTCTACCTTGGGTCCATCCTAAACCCCTGCCTCTCCCTCTAGTCTAGGATCATTCTCAGGTGTTGGCTCAGTATTTATGATCTTATGAGATCTAATCCTTACATCTTTATAAAAATGAGTGGAACATAACTTATAACATTTTTTAAAAAATAACCCGTATGACTAGGAATAAAAATATAAAAGTTTTTCCTAATGACATCATATAGCTTCTCAAAGATAGATACAAACATCTATGTACCTATCCAGGAGACTCTATTATACATCTTTTTCTTACACTGATAGGACTGGTGATCATGGCTTCTCTAATACCAATTTGTCATAACCCAAAAACTAGGTTATGATGGCATTTATCGTGGCCCCTCCTAGATAAGAAAGTCGATCACTCAAAATGCTAAAAGAATCATGAAAAAACATAGGTGATACTTCCACAATAAAGTAAAACCAACATAAGACATAAAAAATGGAAATATAAATCAAATAACATAAAACCCCCAAAAAGTGGTGTGAAAGTGTTGAGAATCTAATACATCATCTGAATATAAGTAAAGTACAATCTCAGATAAGTAGGAATCGGCTACTGTGGGAAGTGTTCATACTAGGATCTACACCGAAAGGACATAATATGAGTGAGTATGGTCCATTTGTACTCAGTAGGTATCATATGCCGATTGAGTATGACAAAAAACAAAATATGTAAAATATACTATGAGCACGTCACCTATAAGAAGAAAAGTCCTAAATGGTAGCTCACACTATCTCCATTTAGAGTTCTAAATTATATAAGTACATAGAGACAGAAATAACATACACACACAAATATATATATATGTATGTATGTAAGTATGCATTAAAATACAGTGAAACTAAACATAGGTCAAGGAAACTATGGGAACGAAGTATGATATGTATAGAAGTTCAATGCAATGCAATGTGGATGGAATGAATGATTAAAGTTACCACATAATTTTTTGTATCCACCCATCGAGATCACAACTATAAGGTAGGACCTATAGGGGAAGGGGGTTTTACAACCCATATACTATAACCAACCTTGCCAAAAAATATCATAACCAACCTTGCCAAAAAATGTCCACGGCCAATGGTTGTTGAAAAGTAAGCCATTTTCTTTCAAAATAGTGTCTCTCAATGGTGCCAGTATCTCATGAATGTATATCTATACAATGAGGATTTAATGCTCATAATCAACTCAATATGATCATATCCAATCCATACAACAAGTTGAACCTAGAAATAAACTCTATATGTCCATAATTCATGATTATCAACTCTAATTAAGCACCATCAGAATAAATATGTATGCATGACATTATTAATATCATATCAACCCCTAACTTGGGCATTATTTTATTGTGATTAAGGAACCTAATGCTCAAATAAGTCCTATATTACCAAAGGAATTTCCCACACGAGCATCATATCTAGAATTAAGGCATCCAATGCATAAATAAGGCCAATGATGTCAAATAAATCCCTCACACAAGCAACTAACAATAGATAATCTAAAAATATAAACCCTATAGCTATTTCCCCATCCCATAACATACTTTACTTCTTCATAAACTACCCAACACAATTTGAAAGAAGTTAAGCCATAACCTACCTCGAATTGATAAAATCCTGGTATAAAGTGATTCAATATGGAGCTTTCTCTTTGAGAATGGCCTTAAAATAAACTACAAAATTCAAATAAAGAATCTAATTGGGTTATTATATTCCACCTCTAAGAAAAAAACGAGCTTAAAAAATACTTAATAACATGGGTATACATTTATAAAAACTATCTATCTATTAGAATAATTCCGATTCTAGTCCACTTTTTCATATAAGATATGAAATTTGAATTTTTTTCATTCGTATTAAAAGAAAGTTAACTTTATATATATTGCCCATATTTGAGCTGAGCTCAAAATGGTTTTGAAAATGAGTGCTAAATTAAAAGGGGAAAAACCAAATTTTAGTGTTAAAAAGGTATTCTCCAAAGTTATAGGAGGCTATATGAGAAAACCCACTCAAAATGAGGTTAAAATAAGGTCTAAATCTAAGAAAAATCCTTTTTAAACTTTATTGATAATAACCCCTATTTTATTATTTTGAAAGTATGATTTAAAGAAGTTTTTGATAGTAAAATTAATGAAAAACATTGAGAATAAGTTTTTGGAGCTTATCCAAGCTCAAATGGAGAATAAACCCTCAAGGATCACCTAAACTCGAACCTCAAAGGTCCAACACTAGTGAAAATTAACAAAAATGGGGTTATGTACAATGTTTGTCACTTAAGTGGCTAAATGACTGATTTAGCGACTACTGCTAAAGTGTATATTTCTTAAGAGATGCCTAGATGCTAAAGTATCTTTCGCTTTAGCATTCTTGGGATGCTAAAGTGGCTGCACTAAAAATCAATAAGTTCTGACCGAACTCTCTGAATTTGATTGGGACCCCACGGAGATAACCTATATATTCTACTAGGCTATTTTAAACATTCCAGACTAGCTGGAGTTGTCGCATTTACAAACAAAATTTATTACCAATAATACAACCTCCAAGACTTTGTGCTATAATTTTCCAGACGAAGGGCCAAAATGAGATATGAAGGCTTCAAAACCAAACCAATCCACTACTAACCCAAATTCAACATTCTAGATCTACAGGCGCAGTCTGTCTTGCCATCTGAAACTCAGAAAAATAAATATTAGCTGAAATCAACTATATGGATTCTCAAGACTCTACAAACTAAAATCCCCCATAAATCATTCCCAATTGCATTGAGCACCATGCCAACTATCCCCTACCCTCTAAATCAACATGTAACAACCACAGGAAAGAGTAAAATGGTCAAAATACATCGAAATGGAAGATTCACAAATTTAGGTAATTACAAGATCTACTACTAAAACTCTAAGTTGTACTCAAATTAAAAGGCATAGAAGTAATCTGAATCGGTAAAAAACTAAAGAAAACTATTATGCATGACAAACTCGACCTCTTAAATGGCCTCCTCAACAATAAATTACATCCACTAAGCCTTAACCACAATATTATTTCTAGACTACAATCGTCTCTCATCCTTGGTTAAAACAAACATTGGCTCCTCAACGAAGGTCTACCTCTAAAACAATTGAATCAAATACTAAAAAGAATATGCTATCAATCTAGAATATAACATTAAAGCATCCATACATGAAAAATTAGATGAAAAACTAAAAAGTCTTGAGGTAAGACCTACTTATAAGCCATTGATAACACATAAATTACACGTCAATTTAAGTGCAAGACAGTCATCATCCATATATTTACCCAACTTTGGAGTCGGGGTACGAATCCAAAAGGAACAATGTGAGTGGCGATTAAGTTAATTTGAAATAATAGATACAAGTTAAATTCAAAAAAATGTTACAAGAAGATAAAATTGGGGAGATGACTACCTATAATACTATTTTTTTGGGTTTCTCTAGTATAAATTTGGGCCTATGAATAATTAGAGTTTTAACAATTATGCATGAATCTTGGATTATGCATTACTAAGGGAGTGACATATGGGAGCTATTTATCAACATCAATTTAGCAAATCAAATATGGGTATTGGTTATAGATTTTGATGCTCGTGTTTCAGCAAAACACCAAACTTTAACCCATTAATTCTTTTGAATACCTAATAGATGTGTTCAACAATTAGTAACCATAACCTTAATCTAGGCATCCCTATTTCTAGGATGATACCATGGATTAGTCAACCTCGGATTCACCCTTATATCTAAGATTATAAAAATTTAGTAAACTACACGCATAATTGTCTATCATTGCTTTGGTCCCTACATCCCTTTTTAGAGGAGGATTTAGTTTCCTAAAGTACATCAAAACCCTTCTTTCGAAGACGACCTTGAACACTATAGATCTTGGAGCTTTCACTCATCAAACCCATGTGGGTATTTGGAGCTTTCACCTATCAAATCCAAACCAAACTGTCTTAGCAACAATAGAACCCATAAACATGAACTACTAAATAGATTCTAGCAATAACAACCCACACACACTTTAACCCTTATTCAGACATTACCCCAAGAGGGATATGTAGCAACATATAAGATACATAAGCATAGATATACCCATAATCTACATAGAAATGAATTGTTGAGGATGTAAGCGAATGTTACTTCAATCTTGGTTCTCCCACAATACTAACAATGGATGTAAGAAACTCTTCTACTTTGAAAGTCGCCAATGTATTCTTCACAAAATATTTATACAATATTTTCTTCTCCAAAAACTGAGGCTACAACTCTAGAGCTAAAACCTAGAAAATTGGGATAGAAGGAATGTGATGGAATGATTGATACATAAAATTAGAGTTTGAGTCTTTTTGTTCAAATTGGAATCAACACGTGCAAATACAGTTTTGCCCTTGGGCTGAACATTTCCCCCAAGCTACAATCGCGTAAGTCTGGCTGCGATCACAATATGCAACCGTGAGTAATTTCCACGATCGTGGTTGATTGGCCATCTTGACTGATCGCAACTACGACTAATGAAACATGACCATGGTAACTGAGGCTCTTTCACTGTAGGTCTTCAGTTACGATTTTTCTACTCCTTTTTGATCATTTCAAGCTCAACTCTACATCTTTTTGTTATTTCAACTCTTATACCTACAAAGAGTGGATATTAGTGCATTTAATCACAATCATGACTCACTTTCTCATTTAAAATAGGTAATGTGCATTAATAATGAGTGTGAATGAGTGGTAAAATCACCGGTCATCAACACCCACAGCTTAAAGCATTTGCTTGTCTTCAAGAAACAGTACCTCTTACTATGAGACACAATTATTTATGCCCAAATTTTATGCATTAGTGGCCATACCGACTTCAACTTGAATCATAACCATAAGTAGCTCATCGCATATATGCTAGGGTAATTTCTCAACACCACTTATTATAAAATACAGTACTGAAGGCTGCATAAGACTTTATGGAGCAATCAAACAACAAAACTCAATACTCTAGAATTCGCTCACCTTTGACTAAAACTAAATCATACTCCATTTGCCTCATTATTTGGAAGGTGACAAAATTCACTCAGCTCAACTTGTTTATATGTCGTCCTCACAAGAAAGAGAATTTTCCATACACCAAACTGTCAAATATGCAACAAGGAATTTTAAGTTCAAGAACCCTCCCTCACAAAATAAATCTCAATGTAACGAGTATCATGTCATAGGCTTGCCCCTATTTTCAATCACCCCTTCAAAGAAAATAAATGGCCGGAGATCTCAAAGGACTTTTTAAGGTTGTAATGAAGGTTTAGGTTAGGGTAGGATATCATTTAGGAACAACATGGCTACACCATACCTTGAACATCTACATTACACTTTACAACCCTTCTCTTTAGAATAAGGAGCACTCTTTTTTATTTCTTGTCCGTTTTTTGAAAGCCTATCTTTTGCTTCCTTTGTCACCACTATTTTTTTACTTCCATTTCCTAAAAATGTTTTGCAATTCATTCTTTTATGTATCCTTTCTTTTTAAACATTGATTTTCAACACTTAGGCACATTTGACATTTCACTAATACTTCGTGGCCCTAAATTCACTTCCATCAATCTTTACCACCTCCAAGTTAGACTTTTAGCCACAAATTGTATTTTTTCAATCAAGGAGGGTATGGTTCAAAAGAGGGATGAAAGAATGGCTTAAGACTTGTAATGTGTTTTCCAAAGAAAGGTCCAAAAGTTCAAAGTGGGTAAAGAGGGATTTCCATTATGTATGGAAGGATTTTTAGGCTAGACTAGGTTCCAAAATTACAAAGAGGGCCTAAGATCATTTCTCCAACCAAGCACAATCAAATTAATTTTGAAATTCTAGTGGGGCATGTTCTAGATAGCACAAGTGTATAAGAGATGAATGTCAAGTAGTTCACCACACACGACATGCAAAATTTTGCCAAGGGAGCTCAAATGTCCCTCCCATGAGAGACACAATCAAAGTATTTATCACTATTCACTAGTCAAAAATTTGTTAAACCACAAAAGGAGAAAATGATTTGTTAAAACATTGCTTATGTCAATGTCCTTGATTATTCAAAATTTTTTAACGGAGGGGGTTTCTTGATTTATAATAGCACCATGCACAAATTACTAAACTATGGCTACAACCAAAGCCTTAGTCTCACATCTTGGATCAAAATGGGCAAGATAATTATATGACTACTCGAACTTCACCAATGGTGTGTAAAGTGATCCCAATTTTACAAAATACAATGCCATAAGTACTCAGACTTCCCTTGCATCTTTGACATTTATGCTACTGGTACTCAAAAGTCCCCTTCACCAATGGGTCAACCACTTACATGTCATACATCACTAAGATCTACAATAAAGAATAAAATACTAAGAGGAAAACTAAAAACTAAGTGAAAAAGCATAATAACCCATAAAACGTTGGCACCAATGGTGTATCCCACAATGTAGAATCTCAAAACATAAAATGGAAATATCATCCAAACTATCATCTCAAAAAAGGCAATGCAAATATTTGGGGACATCCCTAACTATAAGAATGCAGTTTCCTCACTGCAAGTGCAATTAAGTGCATGTAAAAAAAATTTCTCCTTGGATATGCATCACGAGTTGCTCTCCTCTGTTGAATCTGAATCTTCACCACCACCCTTATCATTTTACCACTCATTAGGTGCCTCATCATCACTATCAATCTTAGAAGAAGGGAGTTTGGCATCAGGCTTTAGGCCTTTCCACAGGCCCTTAACCCCTTTCCATAATTTGTTGAAAAATTTATCTCTTTTCTTCTCTCTCTTCAGCATCTTCTCATGTGAGGCCTTATGATTCTTGTAAGATGAGGCTAGGGATAAATAAGCTCCCTCTAGGATGGATAATGTAGCACTCTGTGTCTCTTATTAATTTTTGTATTTCTCATAATATACAACGGACACATATTAATGACGGCTAGTGGATGGCTCCCCTGGTCCTTGAGGAAAACCTGTTAACAGCTCTCTGATGGCTCTGACATCAATATTCAAATAATCCAAAGGCCAGTAGTAGATGGCCTACAATATTTGGTGTCTTCAGTTGCTAACATGGTTGAATCAACTTTTTGTTTCTTATTGTGCCTAGGTGTGCCTTCCTCGTTTATTTTGAGTGGAGTGATTCGAGGATTTGGTTTTACCTAGGTATCTGTAGGGAACTCTTCTAACCATGATTTTCTACACAATTAGTAATAAGAGAGGGAAAAGGAATAAGGGTACCACCCTAAATCTTGTATTGCCTCCATTCCTCAAGTATAATTTAGCCCACCTTTAGATCAATCCTAGTCATCAGGCAGGCCATCATGCAAGCTCGCAACCGGATGATAGATGTCATATGGGTGCATGGTGAGACTTTTTTATAGATAATACGCAACCAAATGTTACCTACCATAGAGAATTTATTTATGGTGATCCCTTTTTTGGTATTGGCTCAGGAAACCTTTCTAGCCGAGCAAAGAATATTTTCCATCTAGGTGCCTGGCTCGTGAGCCTTTTCTTGGAAATCATCCATGTGAGTATCCTGAAGCACATGTACCTCATTAAACTATTGCACTCCAAAATGCACCTGCCTTCCCTAAATTTTCATTACTGGGTTTGCAAGAGAGATAACGCTTAGATTTTCATAAAACTCTCGAACCCATTGCTATTTGCCTTACAAGGGTCCGGGATAAATCATATCCATCTATAAGTAGCAAGCCTTTCAAAAAATCTTGGATACTATTCTGGGATCTTCTCGATGCTGATGCCTCTCCCCAATAATAATTTGGCTCTTCGAAGGTCATTCTCGTATTGTCCTGACAGTTTGGTGCCATGAATCAGAAATTGTTGTAATCTTCCATTATTGAGCAGCTCAGAACCTATAAAAAATGAAAATCATGCCATCATTAGGATTATTAAACCAAAAACATGCTAAAACCAGCATATAAACCTATGTGGTAGTGTTATGGGAGGTTTTAGGGGCAGTTAGGGATAAGCAAAAATTTTGATTCCTGTCAAAGTGTGCTCTTAGGTATGGCAACCACAGAGCATTGATCATGACCTCAGTGACGTGATTGCGATCATCGAGACCACGATTGTGGTACCCAAGATAAGGTTTGACAATTTCTCATTTATTTGAATTTTGATTTTAATCTCAATACCTTATTATAACTAGGCAAACTAATCATTATAAACAGTGATTTAGAGTATAGAGTGTGTGATCACAGCCCCAAACACAACATAATTCATCAAGGATTTTGTAGGGCAATTTAATCAAACACATGGTGAGCGCTTCAATTTAAATGGATTAGGACTCAATTGTGGGTACTCAAGACTTCCCCAATTGAGTGCATACCAATTACTACACCTAGCCACAACAATAATCAACAAAAAATATACATTGTGCATTGAAAATTCTATTTCAGACCTTTTTCTACAATACAAGTTCTATATATGCCTTATATATCAAAAACCAACAAAAGTTCGACAACTTAATGACTTAGATAATGCAAAAGAGAGAACTTAAAACACATATATATACAATGGAATGCCAATAAGTATAGAGAAATTTGATAGAAGATTATGGGGGGGGGGGGCGAATTTGGTAGTCGGATGGTTTTAAAAACTTACTTAACTGCATTTGCAGTCCTAGTATCGCAATAGAGGTCACGCAACTTTCGCAATTATGGAGGTATGAACCCCGGTCGCTGTAACTGAGACCAAACCATTGGGTTTCTGCATTTCCTACTCATTCGAATTCGCCAATTTTACACATTCCTTTTTCAAATTCAACCAAAATTTCTCTAAGAACCACTATTTTATGGAGTATGCATACACAAATTAAGAGTAAAAACTAATTCTACTCTTACATACATAAAGAAAAAGGATATGTGCCAGTTTTTGTGGCGTGATGGGCTACCTCCCATCGAGGACTTAGTTTTACATCGTGGCCTGACACCTTCGTCTCCAACTTCAAATCAAACTTTCGATTAGGCTCCTTGGGTAAAGATAGGAATAGGCAACTAGTTGATTGTCGGACGTTGTGCTCATTGTCCTCCAAGTATGGGGCCTCCGTATGTTATTTTGGATATTCAACTTCCAAAATATAAGGGTGGAGTTCTTTCTCCCGAACATTTATCATTAGCTTGAGTAAACAGGCTTTCATGAAATCCAACAAGCATAATTTTGAAAAATGGTTAGAATAGGGTCCTTCGCTTAATTTTGGAATTACATTCATCTTAGCATCCTTACCATAAAATGGACTAGAGTCTTCATAAGAGATGTGCTTGGCTTCTTCTTTTGCCTCTAGTATCATTTTTTTTGTTTGGTCTTCTTCTTCCTTATATGATATAGATGAGTAGGAAATTATTGAGGAATCTTTGATATCAAGCTAATCATCATAGCTTGGTGTCTGTTCTTATTAAAACTTCTCTTGGTCTATGGGAAAGGTGATCATACTTTCAAGCTTTTCTTCTTTTCCCATTGCATTCTCCGTGACACTTATCCATTAATTAATTATGTATTCTAGGTTCTTCCCCATTGCATCTAACCAATCCAAAATGGCTAATAACATTAGGTCACAACTGTTGGATTTGGCATCTTGTTATTTCTTCTTCTTATCAGAAAACCTACTAACCTCATAAGAAGAACTAGCAATTCGATTAGTATAATAAAGGGAGGGGCATCTGGACACTCATCCCAATGTGCTTGTTGACATCCACACATATAACAACCATACTCCCAATAGGATTGAGATGGCAATTTTATTCCTCTCCGAGGAGCATAGTTACAATCTCTCCTGAAGTATGGTCCATCACAGTATGAACATAAGGGGTCACAATATGACTTCCAGCTATGCAACCCATACTTGTTAGAAGATGCCATCAAGAAAAATAAAAATAAAATAAAATCTACTTACAAAAAAAAAATCACAAACACATATATACAAGATTGAATTTAAGCAAGTAAGATAAAATTCAAAACTAACTTAATACGCCAAATTGTTCCCCAGCAACGGAGCCATTTTTGATAACTCTCAACTTACACGTCAATTTAAGTTCAAGGCGGTCATCGTCAATATATTTAACCAACTTTGAAGTCGGGTCGAATTCACGAGGAACAATGTGAGTGGAAATTAAATTAATTTGAAATGGTAGATACAAGTTAAATTCAAACAAATGTTACAAGAAGATAAAATGGGGGAGATGACTACCTACAATAATATTTCTTTTTGTTTTTTTCTAGTATAAATTTGGGGCTACTAATATGTAGAGTTTTAAAAATTATGCATAGATCTTCGAATTATACATTACTAAGGGAGTGACATGTGGAGCTAGTTATCAACATAAATTTAGTAAATCAAATATGGGTAGGATTGGTTATAGATTTTGATGCTACTCTTTCAACAAAACACCAAAATTTCACCCATTGATTCTTTTGAATACCTAATAAGTGTGTTCAACAATGGGTAACGACAACCTCAATCTAGTCATCCCTATTTCTAGGATGATACCCATGGCATAGTCAACCTCACATTCACCCTTATATCTAAGATAGTGGAAATTTAGCAAACTACACGCTTAATTGTCTATCATTGCTTTGGTCTCCACATCCCTCTTTCAAGGATGATATGGTTTCCTAGATTTCACCCAAAACCCTTCTTTTAAAGATGGCCTTGAACTTGCTAGAGCTTGGATCTTTCACTCATCAAACCCATGCAGGTATTTGGAGCTTCCGCCCATCAAATTACAACCAAACCAGCTTAGCAACAATAGAATCCAAAAACATGAACTACTAAATAGATACTAGAAATAACAACCCACAAACACTTTAACCCATATTCATACATAACCCCAAAAGGGATATTTAGCTACACATAAGATACATAAGCATAAATATATCCATAATCTCCATTGAAATAAATTGTTGAAGATCTAAGCGAATGTTGTTTCAAACTTGGATCTCCAATAATATTAACAATGTAAGTGAGCAACTCTTCTACTTCAAAAGTTTCCAATGTATTCTTCACCCAAAATTAATATAATATTTTTCTTCTTCACAAATTAAGTCTACAAAGTGTAGAGATAAAACCTAGAAAATTGGGGAAGAAGGAATGTGATAGAATGATTGATACATGAAACTAGGGTTTGAATCTTTTTGTTCAAATTGGGATCAGTACGTGAAATTATAGTTTTGCCCTTGGGCTGAACATTTCCGCCAAGCTGCGATCGCACAGTTTGGCTGCGACCACAGCTATGCAACCATAATTAACTTTTGTGGTCGCAGTTTATTGGCCATCTTGATTGACCACAACCGCAGTAATTGAGGCCCTTTTCCTATAGGTCTTCAGCTATACTTTTTTTGCTCCTTTTTAATCATTTCAAGCTCCACTCCACATCTCTATCTTTTCAACTCTTATACCAGCAAAGAGTGGATATTAGTTTATTTAATCACAATGATAACTTATTTACTAATTTAAAACTAGGTTATGTGCACTAATAATGAGTGTGAATGAGTGGTAAAATCACCACTCATCATCTACCTCTCCAGTAGTTTTAAGAATCTCAAATAATCCAATTTACCTACGGTTGAGATTTCCTCTCTTCCCAAACCTCATCACACCGTTCATGGGAAATAAACAAAGGAAGAATTGATTAGTAATTCCAAAATTTAAGGCACGAAGCCTACGATTTATGTAAATCTTTTGCCTACTATAGGCTGCCCGAAGTCTATCCTGAATCACCCAAACCATATTTAAAGACTCACAAAGAAAGTCAGTACCACAAGGTTAAAACACCAAATTACCCTACAAACCAATAGGATATCAATAACATCTAGCATGCAAATCCTCAAAAGAGGCCATCTCAATACTCAAGTGGTAGCTATTTTTATAAGCAAACTTTGTCGAAGACAATGCTACTACAATTGACCTCCAAAGTCTATAACACATGCATGGAGAATATCCTCTAAAACCTTAATAGTCTATTCTGGCTGGACATCAGTCTTGGGGTGAAAAGATGTGCTAAGGGAAACCTGTGTATCCAACTCCTTCTAAAAGGTCTTCCAGAAGGTAGAAGTAAACACTAAGACTCTTTCTAAAATAATAGACAACCGGCTCTATAAAGATGAACTACCTTATGAACATAGATCTGGGCTAACCTCTCAACACTAAAAGATATCCTAATAGGGATAAAATGGGCTGATTTGGTAATCCAATACACAATGACCCAAATAATATCAACACCATCCAAAGTACAAGGCAACCCAATCATCAAGTCTATAGTGATTCGCTCCCACTTTTGCTCAAGAATGGGTAACCTCTAAAGCAGAACACTCGGTCTCAAAAGCTTAACCGTCACATGCTGACAACATAAGAAAGGAGCTACAAAATTTGCCACATCCTTATTAATACCACCCCACTAGTAACGCTACTTTAAATTACAATACATCTTGGTTATACCTGGATGTCTAGGATATTTGGAATAATGTGTCACCTTTAAAATTAATAATACCCAATCTTAAATCCTCACTGCATAAACTTGACCACAGATCCTTAGCACACCATCATAATCAGGAGAACGTTCCTTAGCCTCTCTTTTCAATAGCTTGACCCAAATCACCCTCAAACTATCATTATCAATATAGTGATCTTGAACTTGCTCCATTAAGAAATATCTAGCATCAACAAATTATAAAATATGCCCAAGTGTCATAATATTAAACTTAATCATCTGATTATCTAAATACTAAACCTCTAAGACTGAAGGCCACTCCTCGGACAAGAGATAAGTTAGACTCCTAATACTAATCAAATTCTCACTCGAGGCATCTACAATAACATTAGGCTTGCTCGAATGATACAAAATAGTGATGTCATAATTCTTTAGAAACCCTAAGTTAATACTGTTGCCTCATATTAAGATCTCACTATCTAAAGAAGTACTAAAGGCTATGATGGTCTGAGAAAACCTCACAAAAATCTCTATAAAAGTAATAGCACCACAACATCAATACAAAAACTATGGCTGCCAACTCCAAATAATGGGTACAATAATTTCTCTCATAAGGCTTCAATTGATGAAATCCATAAGCAATCACATTACCCTCTTACAATAATAACACACTCAAACCAATGCTAGAAGCATCATAAAATATGGAAAAAATCTATACCCCTCTTGGGAAAAGTCAATATAGGATCTAAAGTCAACAATTGTTTGAGCTTTTAGAAGCTCTTCTCACACGTATTCGACCACTAAAAAACTAACTTTTCTAAGACAACTTAGTCAATGGAGCCATAATAGATGAATAACACTCTATAAAATGCAAGTAATAACCTGACAAGCCAATATTACTCTGAATATTGGTAGGATAAGTAGGTCTATCCCAATCATGAATCACCACAATCATTGTTAGATCAACCATAATACCATCATTTTTATCACATGACCCAAGAAGGAGATAAAATCCAACAAAACCCATCCTTAGAAAACATAACATACAATTTCTCATCATAAAACATTTAAAGTACAATCCTTAAATGCTTCACATGACCTGTCTCGCTTTTGGGACAAACCAAATTATCATCTACAAATACAATCACATGGAAGTCGAGGTACGGTCAAAATATATAACACCTTCAAAACTTTAAGTATTTTATTTTTGGCCTTACCATTATTGAAATATCAATTTCTTACTCAAATTATGTTTGGGGATGTTAAAATGGTAACCCAGAAGAGTTTCAAATTTTTTAAATGGTGTTCGGGGTAGTTTTGGGTCATGAGGTAGTAGGGCTTCGCGATAGCCCCGTTTCATGGAGGTTATTCTCTGTAATATCCTCCATGTCCCAAAGGCTAGATATTTGCGATAGTTTTTACAACACGGAGAATACCCTCCGTGATGATGTCCATTCCATGGACCTATGAAATTTCAGCTGTTTTGCTTAGTTTTAATTAGGATGAAGGGTAATGTGGTCCTTTTACTTAAAGACGTCCTTTAAATATTACTTAAGCATATTACCATCAATTTTCATAACAAAACACAAATTATTTCATTCTCAAATTCCAAACTCCAAAAAAGCATAATGATTTCAACTTATGTTCATCATTGTGGTTCTAAATTCTTAATTAGTCACAAATCTTTGGTGTGTCTAAGGCATGCATATATTTCTCTATACTTATACTTTTTAATGGCATGATTATAAATGCATATTTTGATGTGGCTCTTGGCAGAGTGTAGGGATTTTGACATGATTGGTCATTAAAATAATTTCTCCATGGTTTATTATGCAATATTCATGTTTCATTATTGATTGAACATTTTAGGGTGAATGGAAATGGTGAATAAACTGAGGATTCATATTTAAACCCTAATTTTATCATTTTCCTTGATTCATGGTTTGAAAATATTGTGCCCTCAACCTGTTTGTGAAATTGACTATGAATATAATTTTGTCACATAGTTTGGCTTGTTCACTTGAACTAATACATTGGTATAGAAGGTTAATGAACCATGGTTTGATCTTATTGAACTTGGGGTATGTGGATTCCCTGTGTGAATGTCAGTTAATTTAATGGGTTTGATTTCTATATGGCTAAGACTTAATTTGACATAATAATGAACATGTAAATGATGTTGGCATAACAATAATGATGGGATGCTTAATGCATAATTGGTTCAATTAATAGGAATATGTGTTAAATATTTTAATTGGGATTAAAATAAGATTATGTATCTAACCATAGAAGGGGGTAGTCCCGAGGATGCTATTACTAGAAACCATGCTAGCTGGTGAGAGGGTCAATATGGCTTGAGGATTTGAGTCCCCTTGATAAGACCAGGTGGTTTGATTCTACCTTATTATATGATTGGGAGGTTTGAGGTCCCCATATTACATTACATGATTGGGTGCTTAAGTCACCTTGTTATATTATTGGGAGGTTGGAGTTCCCTATGTATATATATGAGATTATCCTATAGTTTATATGGCTACCCGTACTAGGCCCCAACCAGAGGGTGAGAGATAGGGCCCATATATGTCGTAGGTACTATTATATGATGATAAAACTATACAGTTTAGGTTAAAATTGTAAACATAAATATTAAGCCTTATTCCCTACCCTGACATATGATATATATATATATATATATATATATATATGTATTTACATTTGATGGTGTTCAAGAGTTTCGACTAGATTTAAATCTTTATGCATGGTAGTATTTATTCCCTTATCATTAACTTACATTATAGCGCTCTAACGGCTAATCATCCTCAAATACTATATCCCCATACGATATAGAAACTGACCATAATTCTACTCCTCCTGCACTGTGATTAGAGGTTCGTGTTTGGTTTATGAGTTAAATAGAAGTGGTGTGCTTCCATCCTTTGGTAAACTTTATTTCATGTTTGGTTTCTTATGTCATAGACTTTTTTCATATTTGTTTTGGCTATGGTTGGGGGCATGTCCCGACACTTTATTGTGGATATGCTTTATTAGAGGATTTGTGGATACTATAGACTTTGGTATTGTGGATGGTTTTTTGATATTGATCCAATATGAATCCTTCTTAGATTTCTTATTACATTTATCTTACATTGGTATTCGTCTGCTGCTAGATGTTCTTAGTTGCATTATAATAGGCTCAGGAGGCGGTCTCTGATCCTCGATGGACTTGGGATGCCCATTATAGCCAGGACCTAGTTTGGGTAGTGACAAAGTTGGTATCAGAGACTAGGTTTTAATGTCATGGGGTTTCTACAAAGTCATGTCAAGTAGAGTCTCTTTTAGGGTTGTGTAGTGCGCCATACTTAAAAAAGTGAGGCTACTAGGCATCTAAGAATATTTTTCTTTCTTGATGTCATAATTTTGGCTATAGAGTCCAAGGTGTTGAATCTCTCTAATTCCCATTTACTTTATTTTCAAATCATGCCTCCTAGACAATCTAAAGCTCATGGAAACTCATCTTTCTTGATTGAGGACAATGTTAGTAGATCTCGTCAAACTTATGGGGTACAAACCCAGTCTAGAGTCGTTACTTTTAATTGTCCTTATGTACTTCTACCTGTCTCCCCTGATCCATCTCCAGCTGGTGGCACTCATATTCAGCCACCTCATGGAGATATTACTAATTCTAAGTTTTGCCAATGCATTATCTATTGACTCAGTTTGTGACATCTCAGTCATGTCAGATAGATTTTATTGGTATTATTGGGACTTTATCTAAGGCCACAAGAGTTGGCCAGTTTATAAAACTGAGACCTCCAACTTTCATTGGTACTAGGGTTGAGAAAAATCCTTAAAGTTTTATAGATGGGATAAAGAAGATCTTCTGGCTTATGTATGCTACTGAAGTAAAGGTATGAAATTCTCTATTTATCAGTTGAAGGATATAGAATACTAATGGTATGAGGAGTATGAGCGACTTATGGGTGATGATGTTGAGTCTGCTTTATGGTTTGATTTCTCTAGTGCCTTTCTAGATTGGTTCTTTTCTTAGGAGTTGAGATAGGCAAAAACTGAGGAATTTGTAAAGTTAAAGTAAAGCAGGATAAGAGTAAAGGAGTATGCCTTAAAGTTTCATTAGTTATTGCGTTATGCTCCAGAGCTAGTGTCTAGCATGAGGGCTACAATGAGAAAATTTGCTTCTAGTTTGTCCTGTAAGGTTAATTTAAAAAGTAAGGCTACCTTTTTTAATAAGGATGTGGACATCTCTTGACTGGTAGTGTATATGCCGTAGGTTGAGAAGGAAAAGAAAAGGAAAGTTGATATGGGCGTAAGGCATAGTAAGAAATTTTGATATTTAAATTTGGGTCGAGGTCAATAGTAGAGTTGTATAGATGGTGGGAAATGGTCTAAGAAGAGGTGGGACAACTCAAGTTCATATTCGATACCTAGTGCTCCTTATTTTAAGTTATTTGAGGATTATCATTTTTAGAGTAGTAATGATTATAGGGCACAGGGTTCCCAATCTCAGGCCAGTCATGCCTAGTCAGCTTTATCATATCCTCCTTGTAAATTTTATGGTCAGTTGCATCATGTCTTTTGTGATGAGGATAAGAATAAGTGTTTTGTTTGTGGGTAGTTTGACCATTTGTAGAGGGATTGTCTTTTAAAGATTTTTTCTATGGCCAATAAGGTTCCTATTGCTACTTTATGAGCTACTGTACCAAAGGGTGCCACTTCTAGCTCCAGCATTAGTTGAAACTACCTCTATTTTCTTACTACTTGTCAGGAAAATGAGGAATCCCCCAATGTCACTACTGGTATGTTCAAACACTTATTTCATGATTTGTACTATTTACTTGACATAGGGTTAACTATTTATTATGTGACCCCATTTGTGGTTGTGCATTTTGGTTTGGATCTCAAGTGTATTTTGGATCTCCTTTCTATTTCTACCCTGATGGGTGGCACTTTGGTTGCTAGAAGGGTCTATAAGGGTTGTGTGGTAACTAGTGGTTGTAGGCAAACCTTGGTAGATCTGTTTGAATTAGACATGCTAGATTTTTGCACTCATGCTATTCCTCTTTAGATTAATGAACCCGTAAGGTCATCCTTAAATTTTCTAATAAGCCAATTATTAAGTGGGAAGGGAGTTCCCTAGTGCCTAAGAGAAGGTTCATATATTATCTTAGAGATTGGAAATTAATTTCCAAAGGGTGTCTTTATTATTTGGTTTGGGTTAAAGATTCTAACTCGGAGGGTCCTTGTTTAAAACCTGTTCCCATGGTTAGTGAATTTCTTGGGGTTTTATTTAATGATCTTCCCTGTGTTCCTCTCTATAGGAAAATTGATTTTGGGATTGATTGTTTTTTGGAAACTCATCCTATCTCCATCCATCCTTATAGAATGGCTCCGACTAAGTTGAAAAAGCTTAAGGAGCAGTTGGAGGATCTTCTAGACAAGGGTTTTATCCACCCTAGTATGTCTCCATGGGGTGCTCCTATTCTTTACGTGCGAAAGAAGGATGGTTTTCTTTAGATGTGAATTGATTACCATCAGTTGAACAAGGTAACTATGAAAAATAAGTACCATCTTCTTAGGACTGATGATCAATTTGACTAGCTTCAGGGTGCTAAGCATTTCTACAAGACTAACCTCCATTCAGGCTATCATAATCTAAATATTAGGGTGGAGGATATCACTAATACTGCCTTTCGTACCCGATATGAACATTTTGAGTTCTTTGTTATGTCATTTAGGCTGACTAATTCCCCAATGACATTTGTGGATCTCATAAGTCAGGTATTCCATCAGTTTTTTGGATTTGTTCATGATTATATTTATAGATGGTATTTTGGTATATTTAAATAGTGAGGTAGATTATTCTAATCACCTCCTTTTTGTGTTGTAGACCCTAAAGGATCAACAATTACATGCTAAGTTTTCTAAGTATGAGTTTTGGTTGAATACTGTTACTTTTCTAGGTCATGTTGTTTCTAGTAAAGGGATCATGGTGGATCCATAAAAGGTTACGGTGGTTAAGAATGGCCTAGTCCCATAACTCAAACTGATATTTGGAGATTCTTCGGTTTAGTAGGATATTATATAAGGTTCGTAGAGAGCTTTAATCAATTATTTCACCTTTGACTAGGTTGACTCATAAGAAGGTGAAGTTGCTATGGTCTAATGCTTATGAAAGGAATTTTGAGAAGATGGAAGATAAATTGACTTCTGCTCCGATTTTAACCTTTTTTTAGGGTAGTGATGGTTTCGTGATTTATTGTGATGCATCCTATATAGGACTTGGTTGTGTTTTGATGTAGCATGGAAAAATGGTAGCATATACTTTTAGGCAGTTAAAAGTTCATGAGAGTAATTATCCGACTCATTATTTAGAGATGTTGATTGTGGTATTCACATTGAAGACTTGGTGGCTTATCTAAATTAGGTCCATATTGATATCTTTTCAGATCTTAAGAGTTTGCGATGTGTATTACCCCAAAAAATTAAATCTCAGGAAAATAGATGGCTTGAGTTGCTCAAAGACTATGACATAAGTATCCATTATCACCCAGGTAATGCTAACGTGGTTGTTGATGCTCTTAGCAGGTTATCTATGGGGAGCTTACCATATGTGGAAGAGGAGAAGCAGGATTTGGTGAAGGATATTCACCGTTTCGCTAATTTTGGAGTTCGTCTCTTAGATTTTGAACATGGTGGTGTGTTTTTACAAGAGGTGGTAAAGTCATCTCTTGGTACCGAGGTGAAGGAATAGTAGGCGTTAGACCCTATCTTGATGTAAATTAAGGATGATGTGGGTAGGAAAAAGGTGATGACTTTTGAGATTAGTGGTAATGGAACTTTAAGGTACTAAGGGAGGTTGTGTGTTCCCAATGTGGATGGGCTACGGGGTAGAACTTTTGTTGATGCTCATGAATCACGTTACTCGATTCATTCTGGTTTGAATAAGATATATCATGACCTTAAGGAGATTTACTGGTGGAATAATATGAAGAGAGACGTAGCAAATTTTATGGCTAAGTGCATGGTGAGGCCTAGTGGGCTGTCTTAAGAAATTGAGTTTACTGTATGGATATAGGAAGTGATAAATATTGATTTTGATACCGGTCTTCTACGGTCTCAGAACTATTTTGATTCTATTTGGGTCATCGTGGATAGAATGACTAAGTCTGCTCACTTCTTGCCGCTGAGGACTAATTATTCTTTTGAGGATTATGCAAAGTTATATATTAAGAAGGTCATGAAGTGGGATGGTACTCCTGTTTCCATTATTTTAGATCGTGCTACTTAATTCTCATCTCATTTTTAGCTATCATTTCATCAAGATTTGTGCACTAAAGTGACTCTTAGTAGTTCTTTCCAATTGCAGATGGATGGGCAAGCGGAAAATACTAGTCATACTTTAGAGAATATGCTTTGAGCTTGCGTAATTGACTTTGGTGGAAATTGGGTTGACCACTTACTTCTTGTCAATTTTTCTTATAATAATAACTATCACTCTAGCATTGGTATGACATAATATGAGGCTTTTATGGTAGGATGTTTAGATCCCCTATTGGATGTTTCAAAATTGCTGAGGAGATATTATTCGCTCTTTATTTAGTACATCAAGCTATAAAGAAAGTGAAGGTGATTTGAAATAGGTTTAAGACTTCCCAAAGTCGCAAAAAGTCCTATGCGGATGTGAGGCAACGAGAGTTGGAGTTCGATATGGGCGATTGGGTGTTCTTGAAAGTGTCTCTCATAAAGAGAGTGATGAATTTTTGAAAAAAAGGGTAGCTCAGTCCCCATTATATTGGTCCTTATTTGATTTTGAGGAGAGTGTGCAGTGTTGCTTATGAGTTAGATTACCTATGGGTTTGGGTTCTATTCACCCTATGTTTCATGTTTCCATGTTGAGGAAATGTGTGGGTGATCTTTCCTTGGTGGTGTATATTGAGAATGTTGGTGTCTCAAATTCCCTGTCTTATAAAAAGTTCCTGGTAGAGATCTTGGATAGACAAGTTTATAGATTATGGACTAAAGATGTATCATTGGTAAAAATCCTTTGGAGGAACCATAAAGGGAAAGATGTCATTTGGGAAGTGGAAGAGGATATGAAGGCTTAGTATGCATTTCTATTCATATGAGATATGAAGAATCTTGAGGTATGAATTTTGTTCTCTTTTGTTCTTATTCGACTTTATCTTTTGTTGTTATCTTTCTCATATGAAACATATCCTATATCATCATTCAAGGACGAATGATCCTAAGCGGGGATAATGTAACACCCTTAAAATTTTGGGTATTTTATTTTTAGCCTTTTCGTGCTTGAAATATAAATTTTTGACTCAATTTATGTTTGGGGATGTTAAAAGGGTAACCAAAAAGAGTTTTAGAATTTTTGGATGGGGTTCAGGTTAGTTTTGGGTCATGGAGGCAGTATGCCTCTGCAATAGCCCCATGTCATGGAGGTTAGGAATCTGTGATAGGGTCCACGACATAGAGGATAGCCTCCACGATGATGTCCCTGCCATGAACCTATGCAAATTTTAGTTGTTTTTCTCTATTTTAATTAGGATGAAGGGTAATGACGTCCGTTCACTTATAGACGACCTTTAAACATTACTTAAGCACAGTTTTATCCATTTTCACAACACAACATCAACTATTTCTCTCTCAAACTCCAAACCCCAAGAAAACATAAGGGTTTCAACTTATGTTCATCATTCAGGTTCCAAATTCTCAATTACTCAGAAACATTTATGTGTCTAAGGAATGTATCTCTTTCTATATACTTATACTTTTCTTAAGGGAATGAATTGTTTATAATGATAGGTTTTGATGTGGGTCTTGGCATAATTTAGGGCTTTTGACATGATTGGTCATTATACTAATTTCTCCGTGGTTTATTATGCAATATTCATGTTTCATTATTGATTTTGAACATTATAGAGTTCTTGGAAATGGTGAATAAATTGAGGGGTCATGTTTAAACCCAAATCTGATGATTTTGCTTTAATTTATGGTTTGAAAACAATGTGCCCTCAACCTATTTGTGAAATTGATAATGTATATGATTTTGTCACATAGTTTGGTTGTTCACTTGAACTAATTCATTGGTATAAAAGGTTAATAACCATGGCTTTATCTTATTGAACTTGGGGTATATGGATTCACCGTGTGAATGCCATTTCATTTAATTGGTTAGACTCCCACATGGCTAAGATTTGATATGACATAATAATGAATTTGTAAGTTATATTGGTATGATGGTACAAACGGGATGTCTTAATTCTTACTTAGTTCAATTAATGGGAATGTGTGCTAAATGTTTTAATTGGGCTTAAAAGAGGTTTGTGTAGCTAACCATAGAAGGTGAAGGTCCCGAGGGGACCAATATTGGAAACCGTGTTAGTCGGTGCGGGGGTTGATATGGCTTGAGGGTTTATGTCCCCTTGCTATGAACAGGTTATTCGAGTCCACCTTATTATATGACTGGTAGGTTCGAGTCCCTTATAATACATTACATGGTCGGGTGCTAAATTCACCTTAGTATATGATTGGGAGGTTCGAGTCCCCCATACATATATATGACACTATCAGATAAGGGTCACGCACAGCTTGTCCTTATTAGTGGCGCAATATTGACACCCTTCTAATTGGGGTTACAGATTGGACCCCAACTCAGCCATAATAGCTTATTTGAGGCATTTTAGCTAGATGACTACTTCCCACAGTTACAGTCTAAGTCTTAGTCTCAGTAATAGAACTTAGATAGTTCTACAGAATTTAAGACTGTCAGATACAGTCACCAAGTTCAGTACAGAACTCATCTGGTTCCATCAGAAATAGGACTGTCAGACATAGTCATTCAGATAATAGTATATCAGTTATATGAAACTTATGTTATCAGTATTCAGATTCAGTGATGTCATGATCTTAGTCACAGTTCATGTATTCATGAATGTATTTTCACGTTCATGTTATTCAGTCAGTTATTATTGTTCATGCATATAAACCCCTTGTATTCAACCTACCTCACTTGCATACCAATATATTCAATCATACTGACGCATTTGCACTATGGTGTTTTTTACCATAAGCTCAAAAGCATAATCTCCAGAGCATCTTTAGAGATCAGAATTTCAGCTGCCAGAGTAACAGTGAGTCCTCATTATTTGAGGATGTTATTGTTTGATTATTTCACTCTTTCAGTACTTAGTTCATCTCAGCTGTTGGAGTTAGTTGGGGACATGTCCCATCAACTCCTTATTCACATAGTTTAAAGGCTTTTAGACTAGCATGTTCATACAGTTATTTCAGTTATTTTTGTATTGATATACCGTATCTCCATAAGTTATGTTTTATTAGATTCTTTGAACCTTATGGCCTTTAATCCTTTTATTCATCATTTATCAGTATGTTATGCAATGCTCAGTACAGATATCAGTCATGGGTTAGCTTATGGTCCTTCGGGGTCATGAGCACCGTGTGACATTTTAGGTACCATATTTTAGGCGTTACATTACAATTTTTCGTAATTGAACTGGGAATAATCAATGTCATAAGTGTAAGATAGTCAAATATCTTAATTTTTAGCATAATTAATAGCATAACATCCAATCTAATTAATAAGCATGACTTCTAGCACAAAATATAACACAATTGCTAACATCATCAATAAAATGTTTTCTAGCATGATTACTAGCATAATTGTTTAGCATGATCATAATCATAGGTAATGGCATAGGCAACAACTTATCAATAGCATAGTAAAAGACTTATCATTAGCATAATAGATATATTATACATTCCATTACCAATAGCTTGATGTGACATGATTCATATCTAATCATAGCATAAGTAAAAAACTAATCCATTAGTCGATAAACGTTACTTCTAATGTCATCATTACCATGACCATCAAGTACCAGTGTTCCTCAATATTGCTTCAAATGGGGTATTCTCTAGGTATTCAACAAACATAATTGGATTTGAAGAGAACAAATCATTGATCTTTGCTTAAGGTAGGTCAAAGATCCCACTTCTAAATCTGCAAAATATATTCTAAGTCAAATTCTACCCTAGACTAGTCTATGATATCTAAATCTACTCTTAGATATATAGCAAGCCACAATTAGCTTAAGGTAGAGATTCTTCTCAAGAACTTTAACTAAGTCCAACGGAAACTAGGGCATCCTTCATTGGTGTAAGCAACTAAGGCCAAACATACCCTAAGCGTGAGTTTCTAAAGCATTTTCACCTAACTTGAGTAATCTAATGCATTCTCATGCTAAATATGATTAATGAAGTCCAATTCACCTAAGGCATAAGGAAACAAGTCAAGTGATTTAATTCTACGATTTTAAAATAACCTAAAGTGTCCAACTAAGCCAAATCTTTTATTTCCTCAACCCAAAACCAAAAACTCATCCCAAATCTAACATAATATTATAAGGATACTATGAAATAGCTCAACCTGAGAAGTGATAAACCTAACATACATCGATGTTGAAGAGAGTTCGATGATCCGCTAAACTAGTGTGATTTCCTTTTGAGAATCCTCCTATAGATGCCAAGCTATTATAAACATATTCTACTAATAAATTCAAGAATAATGATACCCATATTGAACTATTTTGCTCCGGGTCCAAAAATCACATAAAACCCTATGTGGGTACCACTTATGGAAATTATATTTCCAAAACCAACCCAAAATTCTTACATACTCAATGAATAATTACCCTCAATATTGGATACAAACCAAGCTAAATTGGGGTAAATCAAGCCCTCAAGGTTTTGGGGTTTTGAGCAAGAAATCAATAAAATCCACCAATAAAAGAGTGAATTCTTACCTTAAATCGGAAGACAATCACAAAAATAAATGTTAATCAAGCTTTCTAATCACCCACAAGCTTCTATCCCCCTTAATCTCACTATTTAGGGTTTATGATATCAAGGAATGCATGTGAAATGGTTGAATTCATGAAAGAAGGGTCTATTTATATCCATTCCAGGTACTCGGAGTTGCTATCATGACCTGAGGCTCCATAATCATGGTATCTTGGGTCTGCATAGACCTGTCACAATCACGATTGCAGCAGCACCAGAAGACAATTGAGATTTGAAATCTTTCAAGTCTTTGCCAAGGCCTCGAGTTTCATCTGAAAAACTGTATAGGGAAACAAGCAATGTAACCATACCAACTTCAATGTTCAGGACTCAATGGCATAATTGGATTTCCATCGAAGATTGTTTTGACCAAATGTGGGCCCTACACCCATATTTCATTTTCTTGACTTTCCAACTAATAGTTCAAAATGAGCTCGGATGTCTCAGAACCCAAACCAAAGGTCGACCTAGCCTAAAATCAACATTCCAATGCTGGTGGCATAGTTAGATTTTACATACGAGATTATTTTATTAAAGTTTTAACCTAATGGCCATTTAGAACCAGCGAAGACTTCAAAATAGGGAATTGGATCTAAAAACCAAATGAATTACCCAATAACCATACTATTATCTCCATCATGTCATAAATTATTTGGGGTAGCTATAAAAAATGCTCTAATAGAAAAAATAATTAGAAATATGGAAATGACTTGAAGGGTCATTACACCAAGGATATACACCATATTTGATGAACCCCCTAATCAATATATCTTGCAACTACTTTTTTGGCTCCTTCAACTTACTCGGGGAATCCTATAGGGATAAAAATATGGGTTTGGTGTCTGGCTCAATATCAATAGAAATATAAATATCTTGATTTGATGGCATACCATGTAAATTTATAGGAAACACATGCATGAACTTATGAACAACTTGAATAGAAACTATAAGAGGCGGTGAGGCAATGCTACTATCATATATTTGAGCTAAATAAGACAAACATCCCCACTCTATCATACAACAAACATGTAGAAAAGATATAACACCATTTGGACCAAAATTAAGCATTCCCTTCCAAGCTAACCTGGACACACCTAATGTAACTAAGGTCATGGTGTTGTCATAAAAGTCTGAAATAGTATGATAATGAGCTAACCAATCCATACCCAAGATAACATCAAAATCAATCATATCTAAGATGATCAAGTCTACCCAACTCTCATGGACAACAAAGGTAACCACACAAGATCAGTACCCATAATCCACTACTAAAGAATCTCCTATGGGGATAGAAACATGAAAAAGCATTGTAAGATGCTCACATGCAACATCAAAACCAGAAGCAAAATATATAGACGCATATGAGAAATTTGACCTAGGGTGAATAACGTAGAATCTAGCAAAATGGGATGATACATGTAATAACAGCATTAAAGGCCTTTGCCTCAGGTCTAGAAGGTATAGTATAACAATAACAATGCCTACTTTGAGACTAAGTAACCCTATGACCATCGCCATAAGCACCTCTACCTCTACCTCTAGCACTTATAGCACCACTTGAGCTACTCTATGAACCTTCTCTAATTTTAGATATAAGATTAGAATTAAGATAAAGAAAAGAACTCACCCAATGCACACCGACAAAAATATCTCATGTAATGACCAATCTCATGGCATACAAATACTCTCTGCTACTAGCATAATACTAAAAGGGCCCAGAAGAACTAAAAGAATGTCAGGACCTAATTTTATTGTCATGATGGCAACTGCTATATTTTTCCAGTAGGTAAGACAACTCATAGCTTTGAAATATATGCAATGGGATAATCTGGTGAATAGTTTCCTAAAAGCCAGAACTCAACAATTAAAGACTTATAATAATAATAAGACAATATATATAGTCTAAAAGATAGATAACGATTAAACTACCATCGTATGACCTATTAGTGTCGGTACAAGAACTAAAACAAATAGAACATAAGTACTCAAATAGTATAATATAATCTGTCTCAAAAAATGAATCACTAGTCATATGTAATAGAAGGAAAAAAGGGGAAACTCCGACTAGCACAACCTATTTTCAAAATCCAACTTTGAATGATTGTCACATCAATGATAACTTGTAGTGACTTAATTTTTATGATTTATATAAAATATTTGTTTTGATATGATTTGACAATTTTACCCTCTATGTGATTGCTTTGTGGTATTTCTAGGGTGTGGGGATGATAGACATAGTTCCCAATGCATTTTGGTATTCCCTATGCATTTTAGTGTTATTTGTGTGATATTGTAGTTTTTGGTGGCTTGAAAATACTTGTAGTTAACTTTAATCAACATTTATTGATTTGTGCATCAGATAGCCAAATGGACTATACCAACAAATTTGGAATATGGATTTTAGGGTGGTAACATGGTTATGGCATTTATATCTCCTTTGGACCCTCAATTCAAAAAGTGGTAAAATTATGTTTCAAGGGTCAACTTTGTGAAAATGATGTTCTATTGAAAATCTTATATCACCATTGAGTTTGGAGCATCAAATTTGATAGAGTAGCATAGTTCATTTGTATTTGTGAAGTTTCAGATGAATCTCGAGGGGTATACGATGACATGGGATTCTCCAAAGTCTCAAGCTAGTGCACCACTCAGTTGGTGCACTCATGTAGGTGACACTTTAGTCACTTACATGACTCAGCAGATCAAACCTGGTGTCACTTATGCAACATCTTGGTCGCATATGCAAGCCACGCATAAGCAATGAAAGGGTCGCTTACATAATACCTTTCCTCAAGCAAGGTATTATATACATGACACATGGTCGCTTAAGCGGTAGTTTCTTAAATGACCCGGTGATCATGTATGCGATGTTTGGGTCCCTAAAATATCTATGTTTTGCTATTTTTCACTATTTTTGAGACTTAGATCTTAGTATTTCATTATTTTAAGATATATCCTCCATTTATAAGCTTGGGTAAGCTCCAAAACACCTATTTCAATTACCTTTATTCCGTTTTATCTTTCAAAGCTTGTTTAAATGTGCATTTAAAAGTCGAAATTGGAGATTTTGTCTCGGGAGGTTTAAAAATAATTTTTCAATTATTTAAACTTTTATTTCAACCCATTTTCACTTGGGTGAGTTTCTAATCTTATAATTATCACTTTTTTCTCAATTTCATCTTCAAACAACTCCAATTCATAATTTAAAATAGATTTTAGGGGTTGTCAATGAAGCCTAAAAATGTTTTTTCATTGAGTTGGACCTTGTTTTAACTCATTTTTTTCTTGAGTTTCATATTTAAACTTCTAAGAGAATGAGAAAAATATTTGAAAAATAAAATTATAATTTTAACCTTTATTTTCTAAAATTGACCATTTTGACCCTGACTCAAAATTAGGCAATATGGGTATCGTTGGCTTTCTTTTGACCCATAGATTCTCTACATATATGTGTTATTTGATTCAAAGTCCATTAATGGGAGTAAGGCTTCAGATTGAAGCCTTTTGGAATAATTTTCAGCATTTGAGGTAGGTTATGGCTTAACTTTCTTCAGACTGGGATGTATTGTTAATGTTAATAAAAAAGTATGCTAAGGATCTGGGAAACTAATCTGAAAATGGCTATATGTATCGTGTTATGCTAATATGGGGGCCTATATATTGATGTGATGGAGCAGTTGTAGAATATTTTTTGCTATGTGTGACTGTATGGGGTCCTATATGATATTATTAGCCTTATGTACGTGGAATTAGTAGTATCTTGTTTGATGAAAAATCCTAATATTGTATTAATGGTGACTTTTAATGTATTTTATTCTATTGGCATATGGATTAAGTTGGATTCATGTATGGTTGGATTAATGAGTATATTTTGGCTTAATTGATTCGTATATTGGTTGGATATGGAATTTTTCATTATAGTTGGTTTTGAGAATTACATCTTTATATCATATTCATTCATAAGAAATTTGTACTACCTTATAAATCCTACTTTATATTAGTTGATATTAGTATTGATATTAGTTGTATATGGGTTGACAAAACCCCCATGGGTCCTATGTTGGGAATCTTTAGCTTCATAGATACATACGGAGGTTGTACGATGACCTTATGCATTATATTATCATTACCATCATTGTCATCTTCATCATCCCCGTTGCATTTGTATTTATATTGTGCCTTTATTACTGTATTTCTTTCTTTTTTCTTGTATTTGTGATAGTTGTATACTTTTATTCTTTTCTCATAATTTCTATGGTGTATGTGAATATTATAAAACTATTAATAGAGATGGTGTGGGCTATCAGCTAGGACATTTTCTAGTTACAGGTGACGTGCCTTTAATGTGTATCTAGTATGCTTTATTCTATACTTTTTTCAGTCAGCCTATAATACATATTTAGTATAAGTTGATTGCACTCACCCCTAATACACTCTTTTGATACAGATCTTGGTTTGAGTGTTCCTCTTGGCTATTGATTTAGGTGATACTTTTGAGAAATTTGAGATAGCGGTTGGATTCTTACTTTCCAAGTCTGCTACTACCTTTCTTTATTTAGACTATGTCTTTATTTGTATTTAGAGATAGTGTTTTTCCTATTTTAGATATCTTATGTATTTTGATGTTAAGTTGTTCTAGTTATGTTCTTACACTATGTCGCTTGGTTTTGGGATTTTGCTTGTTATCACTGACTGTACATTTTTTCTTTTACTTTATATGTGTGTTGTTCGACTCCGCTCAAAGAGTTTTGTCATGGGTTCTGATATCAGTTTTCTCAATTCATATTAGGTTTTTGGGTAATGATAAATTAGTATTAGAGAAACTAGGCTCATTGGTCTTAAAGGTGTACGAATATTATTTCAAATTAGCATCTGTGTTATTTGATTTGGGATCAACCATGACCTATGTGTCAACATCGTTTGCTTCAGTTTTTGACTATGCTAGTGAACATTTTTCCATGCCTATTAATGTATCTACCCCTGGAGAAGATTCTTTCATGGTGATTGATTATATCGATCTTGTATTGTGACTTTTATTGAGCAAGAAAATTGGGTGGATTTTTTTTATCTTAGATATGGTTGACTTTGATGTCATTTTGGTTATGGATTGGTTGGATCCTTTCCATTTTGTCCTATATTATTATGCTAAGA
This sequence comes from Capsicum baccatum var. pendulum, assembly GCA_030864225.1. NCBI lineage: Eukaryota > Viridiplantae > Streptophyta > Magnoliopsida > Solanales > Solanaceae > Capsicum > Capsicum baccatum. The sequence goes on from CM061560.1 coordinate 171,002,026, forward strand.
CTGTTAATTTAGCTCCACTAGGTATGCCAAGGATATCTTGGAAGGGTGCACTTTATTCGGGTCCCAATATAGTTATATCTTATATTTAGGCCTGTCGCTTAGTTGAGAGAGGATGTTTGTCTTATTTGGATCATATTCGTGATACTATAGTTGCTTTACCTCACTTTATGGAATCTATTTGGGTTGTCCATGAGTTCATAGATATGTTTCTTATGGATTTTCCTAGTATGCCTATGTATCGTGACATTGACTTTGTCATTAATGTTGAGCTAGGAACCAATCCCGTCTCTATTCCTCCTTATAGGATGGCCCTAATCGAGTTAAAGCATTTAAAGGATCAGTTATAGGAGTTGTTAGATATAGGATTTTTCTAACCTAATGTATCACTTTAGCTTACACCCTTTTTGTTTGTAAAGAATAAGGATGGGTCTATGTAGATGTGTGTTGATTATTGACAGTTGAACAAGGTGACTATTAGGAATATTTATCCTCTTCCTTATATTGAGGAATTATTTGATCAGCTTTAGGGTGATTTGGTATTTTCGAAGATTAATTTGATATTTGAGTATCACCAATTGAGGATTAGAGCCTCAGATATTCCTAAGAATACTTTTCAGACTCGGTATGGTCATTATGAATTATTAGTGATGTCTTTTGGGTTGACCAATGCCTCAGCCGTGTTCATGGAGTTGATGAACTGGGTATTTCAACTGTATTTTGACTCCTTTTCTATTGTATTTACAGATGATATCTTGGTTTAATCTAAGAGTGGGGGTGATTATGGGGAGCATTTGAGAATTGTACTTCACAGATTGAGGGATTAGAAGTTCTATGCTAAGTTCTCTAAGTTTGTGTTTTGGTTAGAGTCTATCTCTTTCTTTAATCACATAGTTACTATGGATGGTATTATGGTTAATCCAGCCAAGATTGAAAGGGTTCATTATTGGGATAGGTCTAGTTCTCCCTCTGAAATAAAAGGTTTGATAGCTTGGCAGGATAGTATCAATATTTTGTTGATGGTTTCTCATCTATTGTAGCTCTTTGACCAAATTGACTCAGAAGAAGATTTCTTTTCAGTCGTCCAATGCTTGTAAGTTGAGTATCCAAAAGTTTAAGGATTTATTAGCATCAGATCTTATTTTGACTCTGCCCAATGAGGGAGTAGGTTTTACCATATTTTGTGATGCTTTAGGTATTGGGTTAGGTGCTATTTTGACGCTAGGAGGGTAAGGTGATTGCATATGCTTCTCGCCGTTGAAGCCCTATAAGAAGAATTGTCCTACCCATTATTTAGAGTTGTGCGCGATTGTTTTTCTTTTGAAGTTGTGGAGGAACTACTTGTATGGAGTCCATTGTGAGATTTTTTCGGATCATCATTGCCTTCAGTACTTTTTCACCCAGCAAGATCTTAATATGAGGAAACATCGTTGGCTTGAGTTGCTTAAGGAGTATGACTTTACTCTTTTCTATCATCTGGCAAGGCTAATGTGGTGTAGATGCCTTGAGCCAAAATTTGACTACCATGGTTAGCTTGGCGAATCTTTTCACCCAGGAGAGGCCTTTAGCCTTAAATGTTCAATCTTTACCTAACCAAATATTTTCACAACTGGGTGTGTTTTGACTTTTGTAGAGACTAGGTCTTCTTTGATACAGCAGATTTGAGCTCATCAATTTAATGATGGTTAATTGAGATTAATATGGGATAAGGTATTGAATGGTAAGGCTAAGGAAGCCTCACTTCATTCAGATAGTATTTTGAGGATTGGAGGTTGAGTTTGTGTATTGAGGGTGGGTACTTAGATTAGACTAATTTTGGAGGATTCCTATTATTACAGGTATTCCATCTATCCAGGAGTGACTAAGATGTATCATTATTTGAGGCAACATTATTAGTGGGATATTATGAGGAAGGATATAGCTGACTTTGTAGATTGTTGCCTTTGTTGTTAGCAGGGGAAGATTGAGCATTTAAGGCCTGGTGGTTTGCTTCTGAGGTTTCCCATTCTTGAGTGAAATGGGAATGGATCACTATGGACATTGTAACTAAGTTTCCTCGTACTTCCTGTGGTTCTGATAATGTTTGGGTCAACATGGATCGGTTTACCAAATCTGCTCATTTAATTCTTGTTCAGTTCTCTTTTAGTGCTAAGAGGTTGGTACGTATCTATATTCATGAGATTATGCATCTTCACAATTTGCTAGAGTCTATTATCTTAGATGAAGTATTAGTGTTCACATCTCATTATTGGAAGGGTTTTCAGGAGGAGTTAGGTATTCAGGTTGATCCTAGTATAACATTGCACCCCCCAGACCAACAGTTAGTCAGAGTGGACTATTCAGGTCTTGGAAGATATACTCCATGCTTGTGTTTTAGACATTGGTGGTTAATGAGAGAAACATCTAGCTTTGGTGGAGTTTATATATAATAATAGCTACTATTCCAATATTGATATGGCTCATTTTGAGGCTTTCTATAGTAGGCATTGTCTCTCTCTAGTTGGTTGATTTGAGGTTGTTGAGATTTGATCTCGAGGCACAAACTTTCTTAATGAGTCCTTGCATTGAGTTTGGATCATTTGGGATAGGCTTCGAGCAGCTCAGAGTAGGTAGAAATGCTACGCAGATCAAGGGCTTCGTTCCTTGATATTTAGAGTTGGTGATCGAGTTTTCCTTCAAGTTTCGCCCATGAAGGGTGTAAGGAGGTTTTGGAAGAGGTTTAAGCTTAACCCCAGGTATATTTGCCCATTTGAAACTCTTCGGACTATCGGTAATGTAGCTTATGAGTTGGTTTTTCCCCTATATTTATCAATTGTTCATCTATTTTTTCATATTTCCATACTTTGGCGTTACATTCCAGATGAGTCTTATGTCATCCATTGGGATTTGATTCAGTTAGATAAGAGGTTGTCTTTTGTTAAGGAGCCTATCTCTATCTTGGCTAGAGATGTTAGACGATTGGATTCTAGAGATATTCTAGTGGTTAAGATCCGGTAGAGACATTGACTTGTAGATGAGGCTACTTGGGAGGTCAAGTCTGACATGCGTAGTTCTTATTCCAAACTTTTTGCAGTTTAAGGTAATTCTTTGCTTTTAGTTTGAGGACGAACTATATTTGTAGTGATGAACGATAAAATGACTTGATTTATGTGAAGAATTAATTACTGTGTGATTTTACTATTTTACCCCTCTCATGGTTGCTTTCTGGTATTTCTGGGGTGTGGGGAGGATTGTCATATTTTTGGTGCATTTCGATGTGATTTGCATGATATTGTCAGACTTGAATCGAAACTCATATTATTTATTCATCATCATTCCTCAGACTTGAATCAAAACTCATATCAATAAACCACTGGGTTTTACCCGGAATTTACACTTACTCCCAAATATCAAACCAACATGATCAATAAGTATCTAGTCTCCTTAAGTCCCAAAATAAGAATTTCAAAAGGTATAACATGCGTATAGAAGCCTGCAAAAGCTTACACAAGTCTTGGCATATGTGGGCTGGAGGGGACCACTTTTGATCGTCAAAATACATTTTAAGGCAAATCTACTCCAGACTAGGCTAAGGTATCTAAATCTACTTATAGATGTTAAATAAGCCACAATTAGCCCTAAAATTGAAATTCTACCTAAATCATGAGCAACTAAGTCAACTACGCCTAAATTACGGTTCTGATATAGCCTAAATAGACCAAATAATACTAATTGTTCCAATGATGATTATAATACTTAAATCCCATCCCATATCTAGTATAATATCATAATCATACTTTAAATGTCTCAATCTATAAAGATGGTAAACGTAGCCTATGAGGATGCCGAAGAAAAGCCCGAAGAATCCGCTAAACTGATGATTTCCTTTTTTGAGAAGCTTTCGCAAGTTGCCACACTATCATAATCACAATTTACACATAAAAACAAGAATAATGATACCAATGATACCCATATTGCACTATTGTGCTTTGGACCCAAAATACATAATATCCCACATGGGACCCGTTTGCATAATCATACTTTTGAAACCAAGACAATGTCTATATGCATTTACCCTAAAAAATTAGCTGAATTCCTTGCTCTAATGGTTCTGCAATAAACCCACAAATACTTCAGGTATTTTAAAAAAATATGAGGGATTTTATGTCATGACCCGATTTCCAAGTCATGATAGCACCTACCACATCTCAATAGTAGGTAAGTCGATACCGTAACCTAGAGCTAATGCAATGGGTTACCTTGGTACAAATGTCCAACATGGACCCTATATAAGAATACAATATAAAAGAAGACAATAACTTATAGTCAAGGTATAGGATCGAACCTGAATATTCTCTGATATCACTGTATAAAATAACTAATCTACTAGTGCAGTAGCATCACGTATCATGTCAACATATACCATAATCCTCATACAAATGAGTAAACATTCCTAAAGCATAAATCCATAAATATACAATAAATACCATGTATGTTCCATGTTCAACACCAGCCATCATTAGAATATAAAGAACATGAACTTACCACTATGTCCCATACAGTTGGGAAGTACATGCAAAAGAACACAACAAAGAACTCGTCACGGTGTCCCATACCTCTGGAGAGTATAGCAAAAGAAAGCAATACAAGAACTTATAATGGCATCCTATACCACCGGATAGTACACCAAAAGATCAAAGCATCAATATATCAAGGCACTATTACACAACTACTCATCCAAAAGACGCGGGTTCCTATTTCGGCCATGACCTCTTACCGAGGTCTACAGTCAATATCAATGCCGCAATTCAATTGCAACAAACCGATATCACCATAGCATAGTTATATAGTTACTTAATCTCTATTGCATTGATGAACTCCAAGTCTAGTATATATTAATTAATCTCCATATCCATGAAACACTAGTTTAAGAGACTTATAGTTTACTAGTCATCAAATAAGGAAAAATCTACAAGCTACCTGTGCTATTCATTATTTGCCTATCACAAGGCCATTCTCTCTTTAGGGTTCTCACTATATAAGTCATAAATTATTCCATCACGGCATCGCATACTAGATGACACCTTAGCCATTCATCATACCATACTAAGTCTATTACTATAGGCATATTACAACCTTAAGGATTAGTTTCCTTATTTTAATCAAGTAAGGTCAATCAACTAGTTCTACAAGTCATAGTCATTTATTAGAAACAACTACTTGTCACATATGCCACTTTACTAGGAAAAATTCCATAACATAACCATTAATTCAAGTCAAGTAGATTTAATAGGTGAGCCTCTGGTTCTACAAAAGATTACATATACCAATTAGCCTTAACCCAATATTAGGCATAAATTACCTCTAGTTACTGATTAGAGCTAACAAGGGTCACACCTCTTATTTAGTGGTTAATGAAATGGAATGAGTATCAATTACCAAGGAAGACATCATGTCTCGACTACACCAACGGTTTAGACACACATTTCATAACCTCTCATAAATACATGAACTTATATAAATTTTCTCCACACAACTTCATAACATCATTACCTTTTCTAGATTAACTGGGAATCATCACAACGACAACACATCCTTTGAATTCATCGGGTATTATCACAACATTATTATCTCTTTTGAATTCACCGGGTATCACCACAATATCAACACATCCTCCGGATTCACCGAGTATCATTATAACATCATTACCTCTTCTGAATTCGCCGGGTATCATCATAATATCAACATATCCTATGGATTCACCGGGTATCATCATAACATCAATATATCCTCTTGATTCATCGGGTATCATCATAACATCAACATATCCTCCGATGCACCGAGAATTATCATAACATCATTACCTCTTTCGGATTCACAGGGTATCATCACAACATTAATACATCCCCCAAGATAACAATATACCTCCACATAGATAGCCAAATGAACAAATATATACAAGTTCACAATAATAGAGTAATAGGGATGTAAGATACATATAAGTATGAGAATAAACATTCATATATTATACATAATCACCACCCTTCAAGGGTTATCCATCATGACTATAAGATAATCAATCAAGTATACATATTATCCACCCATCGATGATGTTGGGCGTATTTACACGCCTAAGAACCATAATTTACCCATATTTTAGCTACGTTTTGAGGATAAAATATATAATTCCTGCACTTTTAGTCCATTTTCCTTTAAGTGAGCTAACCTATGTGATTAGCATATTTTTTAGGTATTAATGGTGAAGATTTCAGCACTTTGTGGACCTTTGGGAAGCAAAGGAAAACTTCACATAAGAGAGAAGGCAGCTTTTGGAAGCTTGTGGACTGAATGTGATGCATGGAGAATTTGTCCCGGGCTAAATTAGTATTTCTAAATACTTAGGGGTGCAGCAGTAACTTAGTAGACAAGGATACTATAAAAAACCCTATTGCTGAATTTTTCAGCATTGATTAAGTTTTATCTTACATTATTCAGTTTACAGATTCTGTAAGTTTTACAGAGAAAAATGCTAAGGCTACAACAAACGGCTGAAGGCAAAACATCAATCTCTATTTGACGTCAAAATCTCTTCTATCATGAGATTATTCTAACTTTGGTATGATGATGATGTCTTCTTTGGTTTTCGTTGTAATCATGAGTAGCTAAACTTCTCTGTTAGGGTTATGGAAGCCTCGTAATATACTATCTATTACTATGAGTTTGTGAATTCTTGATGTGTATGCTACTTATATCATTACTCTCTTCGTTCTAATTGAATTCAAATGGTTGCAAACGTAGAATATGCCAGTATATCATTAACTTGTTCGAGAGAAAAGTTACATGTTTGGAAAAGAGAGTGTGACAAGAAAATAGGGCTACCAACCCCTGTTTACACGTTAATGCCTTAACCGGATTAACTTTCTTGGAGACTTCGTACCGTTAGTTACACACTTTAGGCTCGAGAGAGTTAAAGTGAAATAATTCTTGATGGTTGGGAAACATTAGGATTTACCATTAGAATATGAATCTCTATAAGTGCATGCATGTCTAAATTCTGCATTACTCATAGTTAATAGATACGTAGAACTTACAAGGTGGGCATAACCCTAACTTACAATTCTGTGATTAAATCTTACTAAATAAATCATCTTCTTCGTTACTTTGATATTTGTAATTCACACATAATCAAATCCCCCCTTTTCCGTAGAATTTTTGACCAACAGTCTACTAGTAATTGCAACACTTAGTGACAAAGTACTCCCTGTGGGATTCGACACCCAACCCAGTTGGGTTCTATATTTGACAGTGACCGCTTACACTTTCTTACGAGAGCTGTAGTTTGGGCGTTATCAAATTTTGGCGCCGTTGCCGGGAATACGGTTGTCAACTAAGTTTGTGATAGTTAATAGACCCTTTGGTAAAAAATTCTCGGATTTTACTTTTAGTTGTTGTTTTTGTTTTATTCAGGTTCTGTTCAGTGCATGACAAATACTCAAAGTTCTGGTCAGCCATTATTACCCATAAACACAGAACTGCAACTTATTGGCAGAATGGAGGCACAAAGAGATATTGAAAGAAGGGCTTCTCAACAAGAGCAGGCTAGATTAGCTGCATTGCCAACCGCTCAAGTGCATCAACAGAACATTGATAACCCAGGGAGGGCAACAAATCCTGATAATGAGGACCTAGGTGATGACGAGTTACTAATCCCAAGGCGTGCTGATGAGGTGGCGGCACCTGTGAACAGAAGAGATCGTTAAGCTAGAATTAGACCTGAACACCGAGCTGTGCAGATTTCTTTTGATTATGAAGATGACGATCTGGATGGGGCTGGTGCCACAGGGGCTATTATTCCTCCGCCTTAGGCACTCGGAGCCAAGTTCAATATCACTAGAACCATGATTCAGCTATTGCAGCTCAAGGGATTATTTGGTGGACTTGCAGGCGATGATCCGAATATGCATCTGATCAATGTTATCTCAACATGCAAATCTTTTGACAATCTAGGAGTTGGATAGAATGCAATTCAGCTACGCTTATTTCCATTGTCTCTATCTAGAGAGGCAACTCTATGGTTGAACGGTCTTTGAATTGCATTTGAAAGACGCTTTCCAAGAAAGATTCTTTCCGCCATCCAAGATAGCACAGTTGAGAGATGAGATCACCAATTTTTGACAACTTCCAACTGAAGCTCTCCACGAAATATGGGAGAGGTTCAAGAAGAAGCTTATGCAGTGCCCATATCATCATATGACCAATGTCTACTTGATGAAGATATTATACAGGTCTTTGAATTCGGTGACTAAGCCAGTGGTTGATAATGCTGCAGGAGGGTCATTCTTGGACCTTACTTTTATTCAGGAAAGTGATATGCTAGATCGTATGACAAAGCAGAGTAGTGCTTGGCATACCAGGGATTCTAAGGTAGCAAGCTCTACTGTATCTATTGGCATGACTGCAGAACAAAGGTGAAGAGAAGAGGAACGTGATCAAGATATGGCAAACATGAAAATGTAGATGGATCATCTTACCAAGCATTTATTATCAGGGAAGACCAAAAAAGTCAAAGCTATTGTGTCACAGGGAAAAGATGATTCCGATTCTGAAGAAGAAGCAAATTACTTGAATAATTAGGGGGGTTTTCGAGGCAATGCCCAAGGAAACCAAGGTCGGAACTATTATGATAAATCTGGAAACAAGGACCGTGTTCAAGGTAGTTGGAAGAATAAGACTGACAGGAGTGGTTTGTATGTTCCTCCTGGAAACCGTGAGGCCGTGTCGTCTGGCTCTGGGAAGATGTCCATGGAAGATATGATGGCTAATCAATTGAAAGGAGTGAAGGCAACCAATACGGGAGTAAATGAGGTAAAGAATGATTTGTCATCAATAAATCAATTGGTTGACTCGCATTTTACTTCAATAAAATAGTTGGAATAACAATTGAGTCAACTATCAACGGCATTCAATCAAATAAAAGTTGGCACCTTACCTAGCGACACTGTGCAAAACCCAAGGAACGACGGATCATGTATGGTTATTACTACTAGGAGTGGTAAGGTGTTGGAAAATCCATCCAAACACAAGCAGGTGGTTGATGATATAGTTGATAATGTTATTGATGCTGAGTGTGATGATGCCATAGAAGCTGAAGAGAACATTCATGATGTTACCCCTAGATGTCTGCAGCCTGAAAAGATCGATAATCGGAAGCAAGATAAGAAGGAAGTGGTGGAGAAAACTATTCCTCTTCCACCACTACCTTTTCCTCAGAGACTGAAGAAGAAAGCTGATGATACCAGGTTCAGTAAATTTATGACTATGTTGAAGCAGCTGACTATTAATGTTCCTTTGGTAGAGGCACTGGAGCAGATGCCTGAGTACGCAAAATTCATGAAGGACCTTTTGACAAAGAAGCGGGCAGCAAGTTATGAGCTGGTAGATAATGTTCATCATTGCAGTGTAATTGCTACAAGATCGTTAGTTCAGAAAAAGGCAGATCCTAGTGCTTCCACTATTCCTTGCACTGTTGGATCTTTGGATTTTGCCAAGGCATTATGCGATTTGGGGGATAGCATCAATTTGATGCCGCTATCCATTTACAGGAAGTTGGGGTTGGGTGATCCTACACCAACCAATATGCGGCTCGTGATGGCAGATAGGTCGGTTAAACGACCTATTGGTATCTTATATGATGTATTGGTGAAGGTTTCTACCTTCATTTTTTCTGCCCACTTTGTTATTTTGGATTGTGAGGTGGACTCTGAAGTTCCCATAATCTTGGGGTGTCTTTTCCTTGCAACAGAAAGTGTGCTTATTGATTTAAGAGCTAATGAGCTTTTATTTTGGATGAATGACGAAGTGGTCCATTTTGATGTATGCAAATCAATGAAGCAGCCCAAACATATGAATGTGTTCTCTGTAGCTGATGTTTACTATGAGGATGAGAAAGAATTATCTATAGAGAAGCAGCTTATTGTTGAGCCATTGGCTGCTGTGCTAATGAATTTTGAGCGTGAGGATGTTGAAGATTATCCAGAAACTATTTGTGCTCTAACAGGAATAGGATCATATTCCCATGCTCCTAAGAAGCTGGACCTTGATCTCAAGAATCGACCTACACCACCAGCGAAACCATCCATTGAAGAGACACCAATGCTAGAATTGAAGGAGCTGCCCAGTCATCTAAAGTATGCATTCTTGGGAAGTGGAAATACACTTCCAGTTATTTTTGTGGCTGATTTAGGTGAGCAGAAAGTGGCGACTCTCATCTCTGTTCTGAAGAGGTACAAGAGAGCCATCGGTTGGACTATTGCTGATATAATTGGTATCCCTCTCGGGATATGTATGCACAAGATTCAGCTCGAAGAAAATTGCACGCCCACTATTGATCATCAATGACGTTTGAATCCACCTATGCAAGAGGTGGTGAAGAAAGAAATTATTAAGTGGTTAGATGCAGGGGTGGTGTATCCAATCTCCGACAGTAAATGGGTGAGTCCGGTACAGTGTGTGCCTAAGAAAGGGGGCATGACAGTAGTTGCAAACGAAAAGAATGAGCTAATTCCACTCAGACCTGTCACAGGGTGGGGAGTATGCATGGACTACCGGAAGCTGAATTCGTGGACGCTGAAGGATCACTTTCCAATGCCTTTTATAGACCAAATGCTTGATCGATTGGCAGGGAAAGGATGGTTTTGTTTCTTAGATGGTTATTCCGGCTATAATAAGATTTGCATTGCTCCCGAAGATCAAGAGAAGACAACGTTTACATGCCCATATGGTACGTTTGCCTTCAAACGTCTGCCATTTGGGCTATGTAACGTACCCGCCACTTTTCAGCGTTGTATGATGTCCATTTTTTCTAATATGGTTGAAGACACCTTGGAGGTGTTCATGGATGATTTCTCAGTTGTATGTGAGTCGTTTGAATCATGCTTGGCGGATCTGAGTATGGCGTTGCAGAGATGTGTTAAATTCAACTTGGTACTAAATTGGGAGAAGTGCCATTTCATGGTAAAGGAAGGCATTGTTCTTGGGAACAAAGTTTCTGAAAAAGGAATTGAGGTCGATCGAGCTAAGATTGAAGTTATTGAGAAACTACCACCTCCAATTTCTGTAAAGGGAGTTCGTAGTTTCCTCAGTCATGCAGGTTTTTATCGGAGGTTTATTAAAGACTTCTCCAAGATTGCTAGTCCATTATGCAAACTCTTGGAGAAGGATGCTAAGTTTGACTTCAGTGAAGATTGCTTGAAGGCATTCGAATGCCTCAAAGGGAAGCTAGTTGAAGCTCCTATTATTGTTGCACCCGATTGGTCTCTACCGTTTGAAGTTATGTGTGATGCAAGTGGGGTAGCTTTGGGTGCTGTTCTTGGTCAGAGAAGAGAAAGGCTATTTCATCCAATCTACTATGAGATCAAGGCCTTGAATGGAGCCCAAAAGAACTATACCGTCATGGAACAAAAGCTTCTAGCAGTTGTTTATGCCTTTTAAAAGTTCCGTGCCTACTTATTGGGAACCAAAGTAGTGGTTCAGGGTAAAGCATCACCCTTTGCAAGTTCAATAGCCTATAAGAGTCAAATAATCTCAACTATCACCATTAAAGCATTTATTATCTAAACCCCGCTCCGTCTTACATGATATTAATAATTATAATACAATCAAGCTAAATCTAACTACAAGTATTACTTACTTACCTTGAGTCCAAGCAACTCATGAACCAACAAGCTTTGCCTTTCCTTTTCTTAAAGCTTCTTCTTCCACGAGCCAAGCTATCAATAATACAATCTAAGCATTACAATAAGAATAACAATACCCGTTACGGAACCATTTTTCCATGGGTTCAAAAATGACACCAAATCCCAAAGTGGGTTCCACCTTCGAAAAAGGAGTGTTCGAGACTGACCTATTGTTCAACTATCATTAGGGAGTTATAACCCTAAAAAATATTGATTAAATCAATCACATGTGTAGCTACAATCGATCCTCAAAGACTTAAAAGTTTAGGGTCTAGAAATCAAGAATTTAACACCAACTAGAAGGAATCTTACCTTAGGTTTGTAGAAAGATTCGATTTCATAAGTTTTATAAGCTCCTAATCAACCTATAAGAATCACTTGGAAGATTTTACACTCTATTAGGGTTTGTAGGTTAAGGGGGAGGCATAAAGTGACCAAAATTTTGAGCAAGACAACCCTTAAATAGGTTCCATCCAGGTCTCAATTAGCATGGTCGTTCCCTCTTCCTGGCTGCAGTCGTGGAACCTCGTTTACACATAGACATCCGTGGTCACGGTATCTCTTGTTGTGCCAGGCATAGCTAAAGCTTGGAACTTGGTTTTGGGCTTCGGCCAATGCCTCAAGATCTATCCGGAGTCCATTTAGAGCAAATAAAATATGTAACCATGTAGATTTCGACGTTTTGGATGTTTTAGGAAAGACATATTTCACATTTAAGGTCGTTTTACTAGAGTTTTCACTTGGTAATGAATTAGGACCAATAAAGACTTTATATTTAGAAAGTGGTTCTAAAAACCAAATAAATCACCAGGTAATCGATCTATCATTTCTGGCAAGTCACTAATGACTTAGGGCGGCTATGGAGAAGCTCTATCAGCTAAATAAGCAAGAATACAGACAATGACCTGAAGGATAATTACAAAATCCACTATTAAGGAACTTTCATTCCCGAAAGTTATAGACGAGAAAATACTTGAAGTCTCGAACAAATGAGGGTACTGGGCCTGCATGTCACTCTAGATCTCCCAAGAAGAATCCTCTACTGGGCGATGACTCCACTAAACCTTGACTACCATAATCTCCCTAGTCCGAAGTCGCCTCACATCACTAGCCAAAATCAATACGGGCTACTCCAGAAAGGTCAATTGATTATTCAACTAGGGCGATTCCCATCTAAGTACATGAGAAGGATCAGGAATATACTTCCACAACATAGAGACATGGAAAACTAGATGAATAGCGGTAAAGCTTGGAGGTAAAGCTAAAACATAGGCTACCTCACCAACTATATAGAGAATCGCAAAAAGGACCAATATAGCTAGGGCTAATCTTACCCTTTCTCACAAATCTCATCAAACCACAGATAGGTAAAACATGAAGGAATACATGCTCACCAACTCCAAATCTCAAGGCTCAGAGTCTACAGTCGGCATAGGCGTTTTGCCTACTTTGGGATGCTCTTAGCCTATCTTGCATCACCCTGACTCTATCAAAATAGTCCTGAAGCAAATCTATACTATAGGATCTAATATAGGAAGTCTCAAACCATCCTACACGAGAACGACATCTCCTACTAAACAAAGCCTTATAAGGCACTATCTCAACATTGGAATGATAAATGTTGTTGTAGGCAAACTTTGTCAATGCTAAGTGCTAATCCCACTGACCTCCAAAGTCCATAAAACAGGATTGAAGCATATCCTCAAGCACATAAATAGTCCACTTGGACTGACTATCCGTCAGTAGATGAAAGGCTGTATTTGAATCCACCCAAGTACCTAATTCCTCTTGAAATGCTCTCCAAAATCGCGAAGTAAACACCAAACCACAATCTGATATGATAGAAAAAGGACCCCATGCAAATGAACTATCTCCCGGACATAAATCAGGGCTAATATCTTGGCACTGATGGTCATCTGAATAGGAGTGAAATGTTCCAACTTGGGAAAATAATCCACAATAACCCAAATACCATCGTGACCATGGGAAGTACCAGGCAAACCACTAATGAAGTCCATGATAATCCTTTCCCATTTCTACTCGGGAATGAGCAATCTTTGAGTCAATCTTAACCTGCTGATGACATAGGAAATGACCAAATTTCCAAGTCATGATGGCATGTACCACATATCACTGGTAGGTAAGCCGATACTGTAACCCAAAGCTAATGCAATGGGTTACCTTGGTAGAAATATGTAACATGGACCCTATATAAGAACACAATATAAACAATAACATTTCACAAGATAAGAACACAATATAAACTATAACATTTCTCAAGATAAAATTTCCCGGGGTATTACACTTCCTAAGTAGCTTCCTCAATCATATGTTCCTCCAAAGGACATTTACCGATGTCATGTATTTCATCCACAACTGATGGACTTAATGATACAAAATCTTAATCAAAACCTTTTCGTAGGAAAATGAATCCAAAATACCCACCTTCTCTAAGGGAACAACCGATGAAGGATTACCCATGCACTTCTTCATCATCGGAACATGAAACACCAAATGAATATAGCTCAAAATAAAAAAAAACTCTACTAACCCTCTTAAACACCATGTATGGACCGACATAGCAGGGACTGATCTTCCTCTTCTTACTAACCCGCATGACTCCCTTCATGGGAGACACCTTTAGGAACATACAATCACCCACACTGAACTCCAACTCCCTTCGTCTCCTATCCATGTAGGACTTTTGGTGGCTTTGGGCGGCCTTAGTTCTATCCTAAATTACCTTTAACTTCTCCTTGGCTTGGAACCAAATCAGGGCAAAACAACTTATTTTTACAAACCTCAAACTACCAAATAGATATCTACACCTCCTACCATATATCAAACGGAGCCATACCAATGCTCGAGTGATAACTATTGTTGTAGAAAAATTCTATGAGAGGCAGGTGGTCAAACCAACTACCACCAAAATCTAAAACATAAGACCAAAACAAATCTTCCAAAACCTGAATAATACTTTCTGCTTGCCCATCTGTCTGTGGGTGGAAGAGGTGGTAAGGGTTACCTTTTCCCCTAAACCTCACTGGAATAACCTCCAAAAGTGAGATTAGAACGGAATACCCCGATGAAGATATCATGGAAATTGTGATACCATGCAACTTCACGATCTCCTCAATGAATAACTTGGCATAATCCTCAAAATAAAAATTTATCCTAATTGGCAAGAAGTGAGCAAACTTGGTCATTCTATCCACGATGACCCAAATTGAATCAAATTACTGCTGAGACCGTGGAGGACTGGTAACAAAATCCATATCAATTATCTCCCATTTCCACGTAGGCAGCACAATCTCTTGAGTTAACCCATCGAGCCTCAAGTGTTGTACCTTCACTTGCTAACACACCATGCACTTAGCCATAAAATTGGCAACATATTGCTTCATATTGTTCCACCAATAAAACTCTGTAAGATTATGATACATCTTTGTCAAACCAGGATGAATCATATAACTTTAGTCATAATCTTCAGCCAAAATTCTTCCTCGCAACCCATCAATACCAGGAACACACAGTTTTCTTTGGTACCTCAAGATACCATCACCACCAATTTTGAAAACCATCACTTTCTGCCTACCTACATCATTCTTGATTTGTATCAGAATGTGATCAAACACTTTATCTTCTTTATTTCAGCACTAAAAGATGACCTCGCTACCTATTGAACAATCAAACCACCATTCTTAAAATCAAAGAGACGGACTCCAAGGTTATACAAATGGTGAGTATCCTTCACTGAATCCCACTTTTTCTCATCCACACGAGACAAGCTTCTCAGCGACAACCTGCTAAGACCATCAACAATCATGTTAGATTTCCCTAGATGATAGTGTAGACTCATGTCATAGTCCTTTAGCAACTCAAACCACCTCTTTTGCTTGCGATTCCATTCTTTTGGGGTAAACATGTATTATAGGCTCTTATGATCAGAATACATATCAACATGGACCCCATACAAAGAATGCCACCAAATATTTAATGCAAACACCACATTTCATAATTCTAAACCATGAGTTAGAGAATTCTTCTTATGAACTTTCAACTGTCTAGATGCATACACAACTACCTTTCCATGCTACATCAACACATAACCCAATCCCACCTAAGACACATCACAATAGAAAACAAAATAATTAGAGCCTTCAGGCAAAGTCAATACAGGAGACAAAGTTAACTAATCCTTCAACTTCTCAAAACTACCCTTACAAGTATCAACCATAAGAGTTTCACCTTCTTCTAAGTTAACTTAGTTAATGGGGCAACGATATATGAGAAAATTTCCAAAAAACTTCTATAACAACCAGCTAGCCCTAAGAAGCTCTGAGTATCGGATGGATTCGTAGGTATAGGCCACTTCTTGACCATTGCAACCTTCTATGGATCCACTATGTTCCCTTTACTAGAAACAACATAACCCAGATATGTCACAACATTCAACCAGAACTCACACTTAGAAAACTTTGTATATAATCGTTGATTCTTTAGGGTCTGCAACACAAGACAAAGGTGATTGATATGATCTTCCTCATTCTTGGAATACACCAAAATATCATGAATAAAGACAATCACAAATAAATCTAAGAACTTACAAAAAACCTGATGTATAAGGTCCATGAACACGAATAGGTAATTAGGCTAGCCAAATGACTTCACCAAACACTCAAAGTGACCATACCGAATTTAAAAAGTAGTCTAAGGGATATTCGCATCCCTAATCTTCAACCGATGGTACCCAGATCAAAGATCAATATTGGAAAAGAACTTAGCACCATGAAGATGATCAAGGAGATCATCAATCCTCAAAAGTTGACACTAATTCTTCATAATCACCTTATTTAATTGGCAGTATAGGGAACCATCCTTCATACACATAAAGAGAATAGAAGCACCCCTTAAGAGACACACTAGGGCGGATAAAGCCCTTATCAAAAAGATCTTTCAATTGCTCCTTGCATTTCTTTAACTCAGTTAGAGCCATCCTATACAAACGAATAGAGACAGGATGAGTGTTCAAAAAAAGATCAATCTAAAAATCAAATTCCCAATCAAGAGAAATACAAGGAAGATCATCAGGGAAAGCCTCAAAAAATTAACAAACCACAGGGACAGTTTGTAAGGAAGGACCTTCGGATCTAGAATCCTTACCATGCGCTGAGTGATAGAGGAAGGGAAACCAATTTTTAGGATCTAAGATATGAAATAAACCCTCCCTAAGGCACTAGGGAACTACCTTTCTATTCAATTGTAAACTCATTTAGGAAACAGAAACTGACCCTTTGGGTCTGACAATCAAGAGACGCATAATATGAATGTAACAAATCCATCCCTAAAATCACATCAAAGCCTAACATGTCCAACTCTATTATATCAACCAAGGTCTTCCTACCATGAGCTAACCATGAGAAAAAAGTTTAAGCATAACAGTAACAATATCGGGGGATACCTTAGAATTTTGGCGAGTGTTAAGGGCTTACTGATGGTTTCAACTAATGTCAGAGCCAGAAGAAGAAGTATCACCCTCTGTATAGGAAGGGATGAAGTAACAATAGGAATCTTGTTTTCCCCAGGAGAAACTTTAGAAGGACAATCCCTCTGCAGATGAAAAGTCTAACCTCATTTAAGGAATTATTCCTCCCTTCCTTATAAAACCCATGATGCATCTTAGCAAAAAATTTATAAAGAGGATAGGATAGAGTTGACTGAGCCCCGCTAGCTTAGGATTGGGCTCCTGGTGCTTTAAATACACTATCATACTGAGAGAAAGGGTCACCCGACGACTTTAAATAACAAGAACAAGTCATAGAGTAGGAACCAAAATTGCTCCACTTCTTCTTAGACCACTTTCCACCATCTTTATCCCTCTGTTGTTGACCTCCATCCTGATATAAATAGCAAAACTACTTATTTAGCCTCTTACTCATCTCTTTTTTTTTTTTTTTTATCCTTTTACTTGTTGCATTCCCATCATAATTCTAGAGATGTCCATATCCTTATTCAACAAGGTAGCCTTGCTCTCTGAGATTAACTCATGAGACAACCCTAAAGAGAACTTCCTCATTCTAGCCCTCATTATAGATACCAATTCAGCAGCATAACGCGATGGATAATGAAACTGTAAGGCATACTCCTTTACTGACATCCTGCCTTGATTTACATTCAAAAATTCCTTGGCCTTCGCCTTCCTTAACTCCTAAGGAAATAAGCGATAACGTAAAGCAGTACTAAAATAATCCCACAAAGCGAACTCAGTATCATCACCCATAGTTTGGTCCCACTACTCATATCATTGGTATACCACATTTTTTAATTGATAAGTAGCGAGCTATACACCCTCCATGTTAGTAATATGTATCATATGGAATATCTTTTTCATCTCATCAATGAATGTTTGAGGATCTTCCTTAACTTTAGAACCAATAAACATAGGAGGACTCAACCTTATAAAATAGTCAACATTAGTGGCCTCAGATGATAGGTAAATAGAAACAACAAGCTCAATCTGTGTGGCCACCAACTAGGAAAACAAATGAATCAACTAGAGAACTCAGTATTAGACATATTAGCTTAAGGTGCCAGAGGAGTGTAGGGGAACCGATAGAGCTCCCTTAGGGAAATCAGAAGTAATGATCCTAAATCAGGTCTAAGCTCTTAGAGTTGGACGAGCTCCATCCACATTGTCCTTATATGGGACAAAAGAGTTGCTGAGAGCAACAAAAGATCTGGGAGTCCTGATCTGAAAAGCAAACACATAGGAATTAGAGAAGATTCAAGATCTTAGACTCTATATCATTAAGTAAAACAACAAGAAAGGGAAATATTGCTAAATGCCTTGTATCCTCTTCCTTATAAATGTGATGCGCTATACACTAATAATGAGACTCTACTTGATATGGCTTTTTTGGACACCCAATGAAACCAAAGATAGGCTCTGATACCATCTCTATCATGACCTGAACTAGGGCCTGCCCATGACAAGAATCTTAAGTCCCACATAAACAAAAGATCACCCTTGACACCTATCTAAACTAAACCCAACATCTATAAGGTTGGATGAATTTCAAACATATAACAAGATAGCGTGCAATAAGCTTAAGAAAATTCAAAATAGGTTCATAACCAACGACTAATGACCAGCTAAAAAATAGACCGACACTGCCCAATATCCATACTAGTTTATTTACCACTTCAAAAGTTATAAGTTTGCAAATATCACCATTCCCTAGATTATTTACCATACCTATGAACACATAATTTTACAACCATAATCAAAGTAGGAAAGCCCATATGTAAATGATGGAAATAATTGTTCAACAACAATCATGCGAAACCCTCAACCCTTATTATAAAACCACATGAATATCTCATGAACAATACTTTAAAATATGTTCTTTGAACAAATTAACAATGAGGGAAGAGTAACATGCCTTAAACACCTAGAAATTTAGAAAAAAATCTACCTTTGAGCCTTTAGATGACCAACTTGATAAAACCCTATCTTGACATGCTTGAGGGATTTCAAAAAGCCTTTTGGAGTGTTTGAGAAGTTACTTAGATTTTTTTTGAGTGCTAATGACACCCTAAAAGGGTTATAAGACATGGATGTAAATTTGGGTATAAGGGGAAATATCCAGAATGCCCCTAATTTAAGAAGTTGAAAAAGTGCCACCATTGAATACGGGTTAACCAGTGAGTCATAGCCACTCCTTATGACTCATCAGCATGACTAATTACAATCGAATTTAATATATTTACTTTCTCGAGATTACTACACAAAACCCGCCATTTAATTTTGTAGTTATGCGCATTAACTAAAACTACTTAGATCCACAATTCCACATGTTCCCTTGGGATTTGACCATAAACTTTATTGGGGTACTATATTTTTACAGTGGCCGTATTATCTTCTTAGAGGAGGTATAGTTTGGACGTCATCAAAAGTTTGGCACTATTGTTAGGGAACATGGCGTTGGTTTGTGATTTGTGGTTTTTGTAGTTTTTGGGTTTTTCTTTTTGATTTTGTTCTTAGTTGGGCATACGATGGTGTATGCCTAGCACACAGAATAGAGACAATCCTTTACTCCCACTAAATCTGAATCCAAAGAGAATCCTACAAACACCTAGTAGGATCTCTGAGCAGAAAAGAGATGAACTTTCTTCAGGTGTTCATGATGTTGTAACTTTCTCTCCTTCTAAAGGAGTACAGGATATTATTGATCATCAAACTGGTGAGCTGTTAGCTAAAGATAAAACTGAGAGGAGGGTGATGGGAGAAACTCAGTCGGTAGATAGAGAGGTAGAGCTAGCTGAACAGAGATAGGTAGTAGACCATTAAGTAACACTTGATGGAAAACAAAATAGAGCTAGTGGTGCCCATGTTCATGAATCCTGGCATATCAATATGTTTAACCATATGTAGATGATGTAGAAGATTTGGAATACATTGATCTGATAGAGATTGAAGCCATAATTCCTCTTGTTTTCCTTTAGGCATCAAGTTTGACATTATGAGCGCAATGATCTAACTCTTAAATCAAAAGGATGTGTTTGCTAGTCTACCAACAGTGGTGGAAACTTGCACCTTTCCAATTTTCTTAGAACCTACAATTCATATACAAACCCAGGGGTGAATTAGAAGCACTCAGACTGAGGTTGGTTCCATTCTTACTTACAAGAGAGGGATCTTTAGGGTTAGGGGAACTACCAAGAGGCTCTATCACTACATGGAACAAGTTATGAAGTCAATTATTAAATAGGTTCTTTTCTCTATCTAGAATGTTGCAGTTTAAGGATGAGATTGACAATTTTAGGCATATGAAGTCAGAATCTATATATGAGGCATGGTTCAGGTTTGACAAGAAGCTAAGCATGGTGCCCAATAATTAGTTATCAGGCAAGAGGCTTCTTGAGATATTCTATAGATCCCTGAGCATCACTTCCAAAGCCATGGCAGACACCATGTATGGAGGAGCTTTTATTTGACTATGCTAGAAGGCAACTTTAGAGATATTAGATCAGATCTCGCTCACTAGTGGGGGTGGAAAACTGAGGAGACTAAGAGAGGACCTGGTATACATATTATTGGTGCCTTCTACGACTAAAAAATAGTTGACGAGACAGCAGCATAAGATATTACATTGTTAAGAATTTATCTAGGGATACTAGCAAAGTATCTTGCAGTGGAAACATTGAATATAGTAAACACGGTAGATGAATAAAGGTGAGCTTCCAAATCTTATGAGTCAGAATTGAAGAAGAAAGCAAATTATCTAAATAGTTAGTTGGCGGGTTTCGAAAATCAAGGTCAAGGGAATCAAGGTTAGAACTAAAATGAGAGATACAGAGACTATAGTAGAGTGCGAGATGGTCACTCGAGTATGGAGGATGACTAAAGAACTAAGGAAGATAGGTACATTTCACCTTGCATACTAGATGCATAATCTTGAATATAATAGATGTTGGCTAAGCTGGTAAAGGGTTAATAAAATCAATAGATTAGGCTTAAGGAGATTAAGGTCAAAATTTTAGGGTTGACCTAGAAGGTTGAGTCACACGCCACTGCCATCAAGAAGTTGGAGCACCAGTTCGGGCAAATGTCAGCAACTCTGAACTAGAGGTAGCCAGGTACCCTTCTAAGCAACACTATGTGAAATTTGAAAAACTATGGTCTTGTACTTATTTTTACCACGAGGATTTGTATCGCTACTATGGATTCCCCACTACCTGTTGTAGAAAATATTAATGATGAGACACCTGTTGTTGAGTCTGAAAAGGTAACAGGGTGTAAAGGTAAAGCTATTGAAGACAAAGGTAAGGCTCTGGTCATTGAGCCAGAAGTCTGGCAAATGTCGAGACCACCCCACCTTTTCCTTAGTGACTGAAGTAGAAGAAAGAGAAAGGTAAGATCATGATATTTATTGAGATGTTAAAAGAATTAATCTTGAACATACCTTTTCTTAAAGCGTTGGAGCATATGTCTGGATACACCAGGTTTATAAAATAATTTATCACAAGGAAGAAAGGAGTGACATTTGAGGATGTTTATAGTATGCACGACTGTAGTACAGTCACGACTAGGTCTTTAGCGCAGAAAAAGGGTGGTCTAGAGCATTCACTATACCATGCACTATTAGGTCATCCTTATTTGCTAGAGCCTTGTGTGAATTAGGAGCTAGCATTAATTTTATACCGCTGGCCGTATTTAAGAAATTGGGCTTGAACCCTCCAGAACTAACTTTGATACGACTGTTGATGTCTGACCGTACAATGTAAAAAGCTATGGCAATCTCTTTTGATATGATTGTAAGGGTGGATAACTTTATATTTCCGTTTGACTTTGTCATCCTGGACTGTGAGGTTGATACCAAGATTCCTATTATATTAGGGAGACCATTTATGGCCACAAGTATAGCTATGGTTGACATGGAGAAAGGTGAGCTAAAATTCAGAGTCAAGATGAGGAGGCTCTATTCAACATCGAAAAGTAAATGAAGCAGCCAATCGACATGAGTGTATTTTTGGTGATTGATTGTATTGATGATCATGGAGGATGCTCCTATGGGTACCTTAATGAAGTCTGAGTAGACAAGATTTCCGTGACGTGATGCAACGTTAAATCAAGCACTACATGGAAGGCAACCTATGGGCTTGTTAGAGAAGTCTGAGTAACTAAAATAGATGCGTCGTGCTGCGACATTAAATAAAGTGCTAAGTAGGAGGAAACCTACTATTTTTAGTGTTCTTGTTTTTGTTGTTTTCTTTTTTATAGGTTTTTAGCTCTTGGACATACCCAAAATATGGTAAAAATTGCTACATTTATTGATTTCCAGCTAAGGACACTGTTTGATGAACACATCATGGTCATAAGTCCCACACGGTAAGTTGAGTAATAAGTTGAAAAGTTCAAATTTTGATGATGAAAAATTGAAAGTTGTAGACTTTGGCATCTAGTTTTATGTTTGGGACCCCAAGATTAGGTTGCAGGGGACCATAAGTTGCTGGAAAATATCAAAACAGCAAGTCCGGATAGCAGGAAAATGGGCCAAAATTTTTTTCCCTACACCTGCTGGCCGCAGGTGGCATGTGGCAGGTGAAGGTTGTTGCCGCGACTAGGTCAAAAAGTGGGTCCAATTTTTAATTCAAAATTTGAGCCCACCAACATATATATGACCTAAAATAGCCTCCATAGATATTTAACCAACTTTAACCTCATTCAAACTCATTTAAATCCTCAAAACATCACTTTTCTCTTTGAATTCAAACTTTTCTCATAAAACACAAACTAACCCCACACTTAAGTAAAATCTAAATTTACACTTATTTGAGATACCAACTTTCCCTAACACACTAAAAACAAGTTCCAATTTTGGTTTTGCTTGACTTCTTTCTTATTTAATTATGGTTCTTCATAAAAGAGGTAACTTTCTTGGCTCCTAATAGTTATGTATCAACCAATGTATTGTTTAAACAAGTTGATTTGTGTTTTATATTGCAAAATATATAGAATCTATCATACTTGTATGTAAGATCCTTGAAGTAACCTAAAATCTTAATATAGGACATTGTTTTGAAGTAAAATATAAAGTTAGGCCCTAACCAAAAGTTAAACTTGAACGAATAGAGTAATACGACTAGGTGAGCATATTTATTTGCGTTGGAAGTTAATATTTATGATAGGTGTGTGCATATTGGACATTTTGGGATTTCAAATAGGTTAAAGGGGTGTGAAAATTAAGGAAAATTTCAAACTTTTTGAATTTTGAGTTCTTATTCAACTTTTGCTATCTCTAACTTTTGTTGGAAACTAACAACTATTTTTTAGTTACATATGGCACCTAAAGTTGCAAAGATGAAGAAGTTCAATACCTCGGTAAGACACAAAGAGTCTCTCAATCCTAGTGGTTTAGTGGAGACGTACTCGAGGTAGCGATATAGAGACATTGGAATTGAGATGACATGTAGAGTTATGAGTGGATAGACGCGCCAGGCTGCTAAGTCAGTTGCAGCCCAACCAAGGATGAAATCAGCATGGACGTCACCCTCACACAATGTTCTACCTAATGATGATGAGTAAGAAGAGAAGATAGATTCTAAGTATAATCCATAGGTTTCTGCTCAAGACCTTCCAGTTTGAGGAGAGGTAAAAAGATTCATTCGAGGAGGTAGAGTAGGAGGATCCATCAGGGGTGCCCTAGTTTGAGGAGGGTATAAATAATCATATATAGTAGACAGATGTACCCTAAGGAAGGTACAGAGAAGGCTACCCATGATTCATTAGTTGAATAGGGGAACAGTCTCACACCCGCACATACCTTTGATGCACTTAATAAGGAAAGACATCCAAGGTGGTGTGGGGAAGAGATATGGGAGATATTTGATATTTATAGTCCTATTTGGGAGATAGGCAGGCCTATGAGGTGCATTTATATGGAGTGCTAGATTGATCTATCAGGGATGAGTCGAGTACCATAGCTACAGGTGATATTTTATCGACATAAGTTAGAGTGGATGACTAGACCACTTGGTTCTTGTAGCCCAACTATGGTATTAGAATTTTATAAATCCTACTGAGATACAGTTTTCATTCCTATGCTTAGAGCTCCAGGCTTGGTATGATTTATGAGGTAGCCAATGGTTGATCATACATGGGTTAGAGGGGTCAGAGGTGATATTTCAGCAGAGATTATCTACAGAGTTATCTTCGACTCAGATTATATTACTCTTACATCTTCAGCTGAGTGTGGCCATAGATTTAGGTTTGTATGTGATCGACATATCATGTGGTAGGCTGAGCACTAATGAGAAAGGGTAGAGATAGCTAGTGGATATGAAGTTATATTTCACCTTTTGGTGATGCGGCCACATGGATTGAGGGGCATTGTAGGATCAAGATGGTCCTATTAACATTTAAGGACAAGTTTTGGTGGTTGATGATTAGAGACCAAATGATACCCACTACTTTGGATTATACGTTAACTTGGGAGGGGGCAACAATGGTTGCTTGTATGATGGTCGAATGTGCTGTTGATTTTGCTGCCATTCTTCGGTATAAGTTACATGACAGAGCATTTAGGTAGTTGACTAATGTACCATTCCATTACATTATTTAGAGGTTGTGTGATTCAACTAGTGTGTCTGAGATACCGGGAGTAGATGAGAGGGTACTTGCGATGGCGACTAGACAAACAAAGACTATGAAAAGTTTGGCACCCCCAGACGTTCCCTGGAGATCTACAAAGTGAAAACTAGTACCTAGGGCATAAACGAAGGGCCTAATACTTTACAAAGAGCTTTCTGATACACAACAAAGGGATATGGGTGTTAGTATTATTATGGAGATAAGGAGCAGAGAGAGTCTCCAGATCAAGTACATAAGGTGGGGGGACACCAACTACTTCTTCTTCAACCCTGACTTTGACCGTAGAGTCGATTGGTATATCTTCAAAGCCTACTCACCTATACATTACAACTCCTACTATAGGTATGATTACTATATCTAGCGAGTTTTTACAGAGTTTAGTGGATAGCCAGTGGGCCACTGGTACTAGGTTGAGGGTTGTTGAGACCAAGACGACTACCCTCTACGAGCGGATGAGATCAGGGGTTAGGACTAGATTGGAGCAGCTAGAGGCTAGAAAGAAGGCCACACTAAGAGTTTAATTATCTGTGCTATATGTTGATTTCCAAACATGGTTGGATAAGTTTGAGAGATGAGTTACTGGATGATTCACCAAGACAGATGTGTTGGATCTAGCCTAGATAAGAAAAGTGTTTAATATATTATGAACAGGCGTCTATTCTCTCACTAAGAGCTTTATATCATCTACTTCTATAGTTATATCCTCGATAGTCTAGATATCTCCTCTACATGCACTGAGATAGTTTAATTTCTTTGTAGACCTTGATGAGGTTGTCCCAGTAGTTGGGGCTAAGAAAGGTCACAGAAATGACTTGTAGGATCTAATTTCCTTACGAATAGTCCCTTAAAAGGGCGAAACATGATTTGATGGAGACTTTATTCATCGATAGGCAGAGGCATGGAACTATAAAAACGAGTGCATCATCTAGTAGTGCACCACTACCACCACCGCCTCAGTCAGTTGATATGCCCCCATTTGGGGATGTTCATTATTCGAGCACCTAATTCATCCAAGGTATGTTCTCAATTCTTTCTATTCTATTTTAGATCATTAAGGATAGTGCGTAGTTTTAGTTGGGGGTGGGCATACTATGCCACAACAGGTTGCTGCAGCCGTGCTTCTTTTTGTATCAACCACGGTATAATTATAGAACTGACATGCCTAGGATAATTTTGTGTCATATTTTATTTTATTTTGTATTTTATTTTGTGTTTGCGTAATTAGGTTATTTTTAGGTATTTTGCACAATAGTTATGTTTTAATTGATTTTTGACACCCCTCCAAAATTTTGTGTTTAACAAATGTGTGAAGTGTATCCCTTCATCCTTATTTGAGCCTTATAAGCCTATTTTTATTTTTTCTCCATTAACCTTCCCATTTATATTACAATGAATATGTTTTGTCCTTGGTCCTCATTGGACATTATGGACCCTAACTCTGGAAAAATGCTTAAGTTGAGGCGGGCTATCATAGGGGTGCATCGTGTAAAATGAGTATGAAGAAGGGTAGAATTAGAGAAAAAGTTCATATGCGATGGGTGTGAAAAAACAAAAAGAAAAGAAAAATTGTGAAAAAAACAAAGAATAAAAGACCACACACAACCTGAATATGCAATAAAGAATAAAAATGTAGAAATAAGGGTGAAATAAAAGGAAATCGGCTATTAAGTGAGACCCCAAGTTTAGTTTAGTTCCAAGGAGTCTTAGTCACTTGATATATCCATATGCTCCATGGCAACCCCCAAATCTATATTACAAGAAAAGAAACATCCAATAGTGATCCTATCTAGACTATATGAATGCTAAGGTAAAGAAAATAAGGAAAATCCTATGGTATTTGAAGCACATTAACTGGAACTTCTCTACTGAATGTGAGTTTCTCTTGACCTTCCCTACAATGATATGCATTATTTCATATAAGTGAATGGGACATCTTTGTTATAAGGGCACATGAGCCAAATTGATAGCTATTTTCTTATTTCGGGTAGTGTAACTTGTATATATGATTAGTTGTTTGTTGCTAATGTAATTTCCATACCTTGATCCCATTATGTAACATTGTTGTGCTTTATGTTCATACACAGTTGGTTTTGAAAATTGTGTTTTAGTGTCTGAGGACATGTAAACATTATAAGTTGAGGGTGTTTATGTGCTATTTAAATATAGCTCTTTTGACGCTTAAAACTAGGAAAATATACAAGTTTTAGAGGTTTGTTAGAAATGATGCATTTTGGGCATGATTTGCAGGAAATTATGTTTTGGATGCTAAGTTTGTGAAAAAGGATAAAAATAAGTGTTTTTGGCTTCTTTTTTTTAGCAAATATCAATGTTTGGGACACTTTCTATCTTATTTGTGATCAAATCATGTTCAAGAATTGAATAACATTTGAAAATGTGACTCCTAGAACTTACTAAGTCAATATGTGGAATGCAAGTAGGACCAACGAACCGCAAGAAGGCAAAGTAAATTTTAGATGTCCAAAATCTCAATTGCTGACCTATATGATTTTTAAATCCTGGTACCTTTACCCTCCCTGCTGACCGCATGTACTACAAACTCCCAGGGTTAGGGCGCAAGTGCAGACCACATGTGGCCACCGACTTTGTTTTCTCCTATTTTGTTCGAGCTTTGGTTTTAGGATTTTCTCATGTACTATAAATACCCTCTATGTGTTTTTGTAGGATTACACACTTTTAATAATCACAAACATATTTTGGTTCAAAGATTAGAGTTTGATCTTACGAATCACTTGTATTTACTTCAGCTGATTAATTTATTCATGATTGTGGGTTTTTATGCTTTGTATCATTGATATTTCATCCATGCTTTCGATTATGAATGTTATTTCTCTCTTCACAAACATGAGTGGCTAAAAACCAATAGCTAGGGTTGTGAAAACCCTGGACGATTCACGAAGTAGAAGAAGTGTTTTTGATGTTCTGAATAGATACCCATGTATATATTGCTTTATCTTTATTATAATAGTTTTTATAATGGGTGTACACATTAGGATGCCATCTAGATATTGCTACTTTCTCTATAAGAGGAGTAACGACTAGGAAAAATTAAATACAATAGTAATTTGGAGTTTAATGGTCAATCCATGCTTATAGGTTTTATCTAAGTAAGATGGTTAAATTTCATCTAATAACTGTAAACCCAAAAGGTAATAGTTTAATGGAATCAAGATAAGGGTTAGTAAGGCGACATCCTGAGACTCATAAGGTAAAGGATGAAATCTTTCTGCTCGTCCAAAAGATAGTAGAAGGTAGATAAGTAATTTATTTTGCATGTAAAGTATTGGGTTGGTTCAACCAAGCACGATAAGCCTACAAAGATTAGAAGCCAGGGGGGAACACAATCCTAATATTCACCAACAACTGATTACAACCAAAGTTAATATATTTACTTTCTTTATATTACTACCCAACCCCCTAGCCCCATTTACTTTTTTTGATCTGCCCATTGACTACAAATGTTGAGATCTACTAGTCTATATTTTCCCTTAGGATTCAGCCACAACCTTTGTTGGGTTACTATATTTTAATAGAGACCATATCATCTTCTTATAGGAGGTGTAGTTTGAATGTCAATAATGTCCCAGCACGACGTTCTTCTATCTTTAAGTTTGATCTTTAAGCTGTCCCAGATCCATCTCCTTGTTCACAACATCAATCACGGATACCACTTGAAGTTCTATTGATTACTTTTCAATTTTACACACATTAAAAGAGAATTTATCCTCATGTACTCGAAACTTTATTTCTCCATACTCCATATCAACTAGTGTTCTTTTGGTTTCCATAAATAGCCTTCCGATTATGATTTGTATCTCATCATCGATATAACAATCGAGTACAACAAAATACACTAAGAGAATGAATCGATCAACCTTTACCCAATACATCACATAACACCTCAATCAGTTTCTTAATTGAGTGATTATCCATCAAGAGTCTTATGGCAGTGGGTGTAGGAGAACCCAACCCAAGCCTTTGATACACCACATATGATAGTAAATTGATGCTCGCTCCGAGGTCACATAATGCCTTTTTAAACTTGTATGATCCAATGGTGCAAGGAATTGTGAATGCACCTGGATTTTCCTTCTTTTCCACCATGGCATTAGTCATGATAGCACTATATCTATAGGTTATTTCAATAGTCTCACTATCCAAAAGCCTCTTCTTTGACATCAAGTTCTTTATTAATTTAGCATACCCCGAGATTTCTCGAAGAGCCTTTATCAATGGAATATTGATTGAAATGTTGCTATGCTTTGTAATAAACTTTTTAATCTTGGAATTGTGGACTTTATTCTTTTATCCTTGTGGGAAAGGGGGGAGGAATTGACATTTGGGTAATGGAACACTTTGAGGTTCATTACACCTTCAATATCTTTAAGAGTTTCCTCATCATCATTATTCTTTTCAACTATCATTAGTTCTCATCACCCTCTTCAAAAGACTTTGGAGCATTATCATTTGTTATTTTTGACCACTTCCTCTTCGCAATAATTTGATCATTAAGGGATTTTTCCTAAACTTTAACCCCATGCGCACTAATATTTTTACCACTTCTCGTAACTATGGCCATAACTTGGGTATCATTCTTTGGATTTGCCATGGTATCACTAGGTAGGCCTCCTTTTGGTCTATCATTGAGATGGGTTGAAATTTGCCCCACTTGTGTCTCCAATTTCTTAATGGAAGCCGAATATTAAATGATTATTTGGTTTAGTTGAGAAAGTTTCTCTTTATCTCCTTTACCATTTTGTCAGTACCCTAAACACATATCAAAATTCTAGCAAGTACATCTTCAGTTTTAAATTTTTTTGGGTCTAACGAGCTTGATTCGTTGTTCTTGATACGATTATGAGGGTGCACATATCTATCATAACCTCTCTACTTGTCCTTCCAAACTCAATCTCAATCCCTATCTCTATTACACTAATCACGATCTCGGTCTTAATCATTCAAACCCTGATTCCCCCCTTCTTTTCGTAGGAGGGGCGGGCCCCCCAGATGATTTTCCTAAAACCTTATCTCTCCATCAAGTGTCTTAGATTCATCCTCATTATAAATTTTAGAATCTTGATAGGCAACAACAATGACAGTATTTGTAGGTTCTCCCATCGCGTGTTTAGTAAGGAGATCCAATAGGGTCATCACCTTAGCCATATTTTCATACCTTTCTTTGCCCTTATTTCTTTGATTTTTGTTGACCTAAGATGTAGAGGGAGACCCTAAGTCCACTTCAAAGTCCCAGGTATGCCATCCCTAGTTTTGCTTTGTGACTTACTCAAGTAGAATTATAGCAACACCATATTACAGCTTCATACGAGAACTTCCCAATGCATTGTCCACCATCGTCTTATTTAGTTGTTCCAATGTTATATAAAATATTTTGAGGAGCATCTTACTCAAGACTTCATGGTTAGGGAATTAAATCAACTTGCATTAAAGCATTGCCACACCACATATAAGGGCTCACCACTAAGTTGATGAAAATTTGTGATTTCGTCTCTTCATTGTAGAAGTTTAGATAAGGGAAAGTATAAATCCAAAAAGGTCTCCATATGTTTTACCCAAGATATAATAGACCTAGAGGGTAGATATCTCAACCACAAAATTTCCTTCCCCATGAATGAGAATGGGAAAAGCCTTAACCGAATAAACTCTTGAGTAATATGGGGACAAATTAGGCACACACCTCAATGAAGTTTTTCTAGTGGAGGTTTGCATCATCATGAGCTTAGACTTTGAAAAAAACTTTTATTTGTAACATGTGGAGCATTAGACTCATGACATGGAATACCCCATTTCCCTCGGCCAGTGGGATGCAGATTGCACTCGCACGCCCGCATCATTAAGATGATCCTCATCCTAGAGGTATTCATCAAATGAACCTTCATTTATCCCATTATGGAGAATGGTGTCGTGGATACTGTGAAAATCATCTATCAAAACAAAAACAATAAATAAGGTAAACAAAAACACTATGACTAACCCACATTCACTAATAACACCGCAAAAGAGAAAACTAAGCTTCACTCCCTAACAACAACATTATTTTTTATAATGCTCAACTTATACCATTATTTTGATCTAATTCAATCGTCACCAATACAAATCCAACAAGAGTAGGGGTTGAATCCAGAAGGAGTGTAAACTAGTTTTTGATACCTAGGTGTGTTGAAAGTTCACTATGTGTAAATCCGTAATGCAAAACAAAAGCAATACATAAAAGATAATTGCGGGAGTTGAATGTAAAGTTTTGCTGAGCACAATAACAAAATAAGACTAATATGAGTTTGAACAATTGTAAGGTTATCAAATTTAGAGACATCTAGGGGTTATGTTCTCTTAAGTGTTCATGCATGGGTAATCAAGAATTAATCCAATTTACCCCAAGGGTTTTAGGTAGGTTAGATTTAGGGTCTTTGTGTCAACCTTTCAATAAAACACTAAATTTCACTCATGGATTTTTTCGAATATCTCATGAGCATGTCAAATTTACCAATCCAATATCTCAAAGAGAATACACCCAAATTGGGATTTACTTCATCCATTGAAGAGTAAAGCAATAATAAATCCAATCGTAATATTCACTTCATAACTCAAATCTCTCTTGAGATTAAGACCATAAATTGTTTCTGAACTCCCCAAAAACTCAAAATTAGATGATAAAAATATCATCAATATGAAAGGGTTTATCCCCTTAAGACTATGGGTTCAACTCAGTGAAATTCAAAATCAGCCTTTTGCATTTTTCCACCCTATCGCGATCGCCACCTCTTGATTGTGATGGCGATACCATGCTTAGTATTCTTGCAATCGTTCTTAGGTGAACTTGTTGACTGGTCGTGATTGCGACCCTCAGGCTGCGATCACAAAACCTGAGGGTCATCTCTTGGGCTTGAATTTTAGCTTTGGTCCTTCTTGATCTCATTTTATCTCTTCCATCCTTGTATCAACTTATTGTCATCGGGTCTTATACAAGATCACCAATACTAGAAATTAGTGCAGTTAAGTAGATGATTAGCCTGATATATATAATTATTTCATCATAGTGTGATCAAATTTGAATGTAAATAAGTGGCAAATTTACCACTCATCACATGCTGAACAATTGCTCTTGAACTATTACTATGGGAATTTTCCTTTCCAGGAAGCCTCCAAGTATTGTCATGCTGTCAAAATAGAATCTACTTGTTAAGATGAGAATAATAATACCCATATTATAATTTCATACTCTACATCAAAAATTCAGTCAAAAATCAACCTGTGGAGATTGTTAATCGAATAAAAACGGAATCTACAATTAGGTCCCTTATAGGGAAAAAATCACATATTCAGAAGTCGAGTATGAACACATCCCAAATTGAGGTTCTAATCAGTTCATAAAGTTCAAGAAAACAAGACCTATAATGAAGATTATAAAACAATTTAGGGCAGGATTGACTAGAGAATTATGGGAAAACTATTATAAAGGGTAAACCCATCATACCTGAGCTCAACTCATTGATCCCAGCATAAATTTCCTACTTTGAGGTTCAACTATGGAGGAAAAATGATTTGGAATTATTTTAAAATAAAAAAATGAGTATTTATACTGTGAGGGATCATTTCTTAGCGAATGTGGGACCACAGTCATGAACACAGATGTCCACCTATTAAGACCATCATGAACGTGATAGTTCCTTCATGATCACAAAGAAGCACCTGACCCAGGGTACTATGTAATATTTATCACAAATGTGACTAGTTGTCGCGATCGTAAAGACCAATAGAAAATCTGAAGCCAACACTAGGTACTATGCACCAACAATTTTCCTAAGGCTGAAAATTCAAAAAATAAGTCCTCAGTATTTGTTTAGAACCCCGTACATGCAACCAAATATGCTGCCCTACTGAAAACATCATTCAAGACTCAACTGAATCGATAAAATTTTCAACGAGGGTTGTTTTGATGAATAGTGGATCCAAGACTCAATTTTCTAATTTTTAGTATAATACACTCAATAGTCCAAAATGAGTCCAAAATCCTTGGGGACTGAATCAAATCCTCCTCTAGCCTAAAATCCATGTTTTCGAGCTTAAATTAATGTCAGAATTCTCATGCATGGTCGTTTATTAGAATTTTTTATCGAATTCTATTTCTCAACTTCAAAAGCTCCAAAATAGAAAAATTATCTTAAAACTCAAATGAACTATCCAAGAATCAAATTGTCAATCCCAACAAGTCATAAATAACCTTTAGAAGCTATAGAAAAACTCAGAATGCAGAAAACACGTATAAATATCGAAAATGTCTTGAAGGAATATTTTACCAAATGAGAAAATAGGTGAGAAATTATTTTGAGGAAGGAACATAGAGAGGCGACAGCCACGGAAATTCGACGTTGACTCTCACTTTCTTTTCTTTTACACATTTATGATAGAATTCTATGATATGTTCTTAATCAATATTATTACCAGTTAGATTCTTTATTTTGAATTCTGACGGAAGCTTTTATAGGATGATTCTTGTTGTATTTTAATACAATTGTACCTTTTGTTCCTCTACTAATTTGGCTACACTCTTATTTTGGTTGATTGAATAACGATCAATTAGTTGTGCCTATTTATTATGTACTTCTCGAGAGATAATTTATATTGGGAAAATTTTAGAAATAGCTTAATTATCTCCTTAATTATGAGTTTCATACAAAAAGTTTGATAATTACATAATATAAAAAGTTGTATTTTGTATTTTTGCAAACTATTGCTACAAAAATCTAAATACATATGATTTTTACTGTCCTTATGACTGATATGCCTTTTTAATATTTGCAAACTGTTGCTACAAAAATACAAATGCATATGCTACAAAATGTAATTTGATAAAATTGTTGCTATGTATTGTAAATTAATATTAAGTATGCTACTTTATGTATTTTTTCCATTTATATTTAGGCAGTTATTGAACAACGTTGCTTCTTAGATATATGAGAGATTATTACTGTGAATTTAAAGGTGGTTTAAAGATACGTGATCTTAGTAAGCAGTAAGAAAGTTCAACTTGCATAATTCGAGAAACTATGTCTGATAAGTTATTATAATTACTCAAAAATTTTATGTAGAATAAACAGTGAGATTATATCTAATTTAGCGAAAAGAAATTTGAGAAATTGAGAAAAGTATAACTCTGTCCCTTATTAATCTTGTTTGCAACTTTATCTTCTTTTTTTGATAATTTAATTACCCTCGTATTTTTTATTTAGTGCTAGCTTTTTGATAACTTAACTATTCTAGGATTGTTTTTTTAGTGCTGATCTTATTTATTGTTTCAGATAAATTAGGTGAAGTATTATTATGTGTTGATCTTGTTTATGTTATTAATTATTGTGCTAGTACCTATTATTCTTGTTCCTATATTATGTTTTTTCTAGACTATTTTTTTATTGAGTTAGGAATCTATTGAAAATAACATCTCCATCTCACCTCGAAGATAATGCCATGGACTGTGTACACTTACACCTTCTAAACCACAATTTGTGGGAAGATACTAGGTATGTTATTGTTGTTTTCGTATTTTCTAGTTAAGTAGTTTAAAACAAAACTCACACACTTTGTAATTCAAAAGTTATTCCAACTTATTTTCTAAGTGATATTAAATCGTTACAGCTAATGCTAATTCTATGTTGGCCTCGACTCCAAACATTAAAAATAGAATAATATAGTTGTCGTGATGACTTATTAGGACTAAATTTAGGCGTGATCAGTGTTGTAACAAAATGAAAAACCATTACTTATTTAGATTAACAACCATTTGACTAAAAATGTGAAAAACACTTAGTTTTTGAAAACGACGTCTAATTTATTAATTTTTTAAGATTTCAACATAATCTTACTATTGAAAATTGCTCGGCTTAATACTAGAATATCAGATATCGAATTTAGAGTCCTAAGGAGTTCATCTAGATCATGTTGGGTCTACTTTCAATAAAACATATATTGATGAATGTTTCATAAGGCTTTTGATGATCCTTCAAGATTTATGAACAATTTGATTCAAAGTTGTGATAAATTTTGTACTCTAAGTTGTAGTAATTATTCATGGCTCTTTGCAAGCCCATCCATCAGAAACTTCTAGTAATCCGCTAGAATAATGTGTACTAAATTCTTGGTGACCCATGACTTGTGGCAAGTCTATTCAAAAAAAAATTCTTAGTAATCTGTCAAAACATGAATTTGTGTTAAACAATTGATGACATCCTTGTGTTGTACCCATCTTAACTTTTGGGCAGTCCACCAAGACTTTGCGGCTAAGTTCTAAACAAAGATGTTCTCACACAACATATTTAACAGGATTAAAACCTAATAGTGACATAGAATTAGCATATCTGAGCAAATATTCCTAATAAAAATACTATCTCATCAAAATAAAACAAAAAATATAGTGAAATTTTCGTTAAGTGTGTATGTGCCAAATCATACCTTTTTGGACATTTTAATTTTTAACATAGATCAAGTCTTTAGGATATCGTGTAAATGTTAGATCATATAGGGTGTTGTCCGTGTGAAGGAACAAGTTTTCCATAGAAGTTGTTTTCTTGAGAAATATTTAATAGAAAAATAAGTGAATTTTTTTTACTTATTTTTTATGTTCGGTAAGAAAACTAAAATATTATTTTAAAATATTTGTATATAATATAGATAAATATTATAAGAGGTGACATAATAGTGTATGGAGGTTAGGATGGATGCTAAGGGGTGTGGATAAAGATGAGATGTGTTGGCGGGTGAGCATGACATAATTAAAATAGAATGTCATTTTTTGTAATTGTTTTCCTTACTTCCATCAGAAAAGTCAGTTTTCTTAATTTTAAAGTACTTATTTTTCTAAAGAAAATATTTTTTAGAATTTTTTTTTTCGACTAACTAACAATATAAAGATCAAATACAAGAATTTAAGCTACCCAAATGAAGACAAGAATACAATGGAATGAAAGATCAAAAGTCCTTTTTCAAAAGAGCCCTAAAATGGAACTTCTCATCTTATTGGAGAAGGTCCTCCACCTTTATCTGTTACAAAACAACTCTATTATAGGACAAAAAAGCAGGCATTTGACATACTGTGAAATAATACATATTAGTTCCAAAAGGGATAATTTAGTAACACATGATGTTCGATATTGATTGGGACAGGTCAAACTAAACTCGATACTAGTAGAGAATCTGCGTGGGGCCCATTAAAAGGGCTTAATGAAAGTGAATTGTTTTCTAGGGAGAGATACTATTAGGTTATTTGGTTACATAAGGGCTTTAGTCCAATCAAAGGCATTACTTCCCAAGTCATATGGGGGATAAGGATGCTAGGATGCTTATGGGACATGGTAAGAAAGCATAAAATCCCTTTAATTTATATTCGCCTACATAACATAGTCTAGTTTTTCCATTTGTCGAGTGAAAAAAAATTCCATGCAGATAGTCCCCCACTTTTTGGATATCAAACAAAAAGTATCTGTAAGACCCCGCAAAGTTCCCTCATAGTCCGAGCCTTAGAGCACGTTAAGTGAAGAATAACTTTGGCCCTAAAAGATTAAGAAGAAACTTCCCAAGTGATTGGGGTTTAAACCATATAGAATTTTCTTAAATTTGAATTTTTGTGATGTAGAGATTTGAATTGGCTTTCTAACGATACCAATTTCGTCCAAATCTTGCATCGGGGTGAGAAGTTATAGCCGTCTTACTGAGATTTGTCAGAACCACCCAGGTACAATGGATGATTCAATGGACTGTCGAGTCTGTGATGGACTATCGCTCGGACCAAATCAACCAAGAAAATAACTCCCTATTTTTTCCCAAGTGTGACGGACAAGACGACAGACCATCAAGGCTGCAATAAAGCATCTTTGAGATCATTGCCGCTGAGGTAGTGTGGCCTCATCCTGGCCAACGTGTGACGGACGATCCGATCGACCGTAAAGTCTACGATGGACCATCGCTGAGTCTGTCATATCGAGGTAGTGTGTTCTTTTCTGACCATCATGCGATAGGCGATCTGATAGACCGTCAGGCTATCGACCGACCGTCGCAGCCCCCTTTTAGTATTTTTAACTCATTTTTAAAAGGACTTTCCGGTCTTTTCCACTCTTTTATCAACCATATATATTTCAATCAAAGCAAATAGCTTCATTCATCTTTCGAAACACTGGAGAGTTAAGGTATCTCCATCAAGATCCAATCTAAAATCTTTCTACAAGAAATCTAAGAACTTATCATACATTCTACTTGGGTAGAGATTTGAATTCCCTAAGTTCAAGAGTTGCAAGAAGCCTCTCTTAAGAGTAAGAAGAGGAGTTTATAGCAAGCTTGTTCATCCAATATCATAATATAAGGTATGTGGGGTTTTGAACAAGGGTAATTCTTTCACCATTGTGCCCAAAGGCTTATTTAAACTATAATTTTCTACAATCTATGAGATTTACATGTGTTTGAGATTTTGGGCCTGAGGCCGAGATTATTGGGCCCAAGGCTGAGATAAGTGATCACTGAGTTGAGGTTATACTTTTTGGCAAGAGTATGACACCTTTTCTTGACGTGAGTTTTGTTCCTTAGGAGGACAAGATGTTGGACTCCATGTAGCTTGCACGGTTTATGTCGGTTAAGAGAACCTCCCTAAACAAAAGTATTTTCCATTGAGATAGAATATTTTCCCTAAAGCATTGAGATGAGATATTTTCTAAAGTGAACAAATTTCTTTTGAGTATTTTCCAATGAAGGAAATAGTTTTATCTACTAATAAGAGTTGATCATTAGTTTTTAAACCAAATTGATATGATTTTGAGTTCCAAGTGTTTGAGTTCAAAAGAGTTATAAGTTCTTGAGCAATAAAGAAGTTTTATTCTCTATAAGATATATGGATGAATTGAAAGTATTGTTTAAAGCTTCCTTCATATTATGAGTAATAAGAATAAGAGAAGAGCACAGATTTTAAAGCCAAAGTATAATGACTCACGAGATTTGTTTTACATGATTCATTCTACATGATTTATGAGCTTTACATTCTAGACTTATTCAAGCCATGTGAGTCATTCCTATTTGCATGGATGATTTGATTAAAGAGTGTTGATATTATTTTTTGTGAATACATACACCCCCATATACTCAATACATTCCCAAGTGCTAATCCACATATACGTCCATGTTCTATATTATTTTATAATGTAGGTTTAGGTGCTCGGTCCCAGCCTCGTCAGTGATTCCCGAGTATCTTTATCTACAATTATACAGTGGTGAGTCCTCTTGGTTTGAGGACTTATCTTCAGACATTTCAGTATTCAAGTGTTTATGTTATTACTTTCAGTATAGTTTGAGTCAGTTGGGGACCTATCCCAGTGGCTCTATAGTTCATAAAGTAGTAGACTCTTTGTGAGACTAGTTATCAGACTGTGGTTGTATTGATATTTCTAGTATTATGGTCGGTTGGACCGAGTATTATCTTCGTATTTCCTTTCATTTGATATGACAGTGCCAGTATTTTTTATATTCTTGCTTGAATGAGTCATTTTGAAAAGTGATAGGCTCAAAGGGTTATCTTGGGGATACTTGTATCCCAAAGCATTGTGTGACATCCTAGGAGGTAATATTGGGTCATTACAAAATTTTTATTAGAGCCTAAGGTTTTAAAGGAGTCCTAGGGAGTTTGACAAGCCGCGTTGAGTAGAGTCTTGATCATCGATGTATAGTGAACAATATCTATGAGCAAGAGGCTACAAGACATTTTAGGAAAAAGTTATTTCCTTCTTTCAGATTCTATCGTTCTTGCAGTTGTCCCTCTCATCTAATAATTTGAGCTCTCTTATTTTAAAAAAATGGCTCTCCAAAGATTGAATGCCCGTGAAAAATATAATGAGCAACCCCCAATAGTTGATCTTTTGAATGGGACTGTATCTCATGCTCAGTTTTGGGCGGCCTTTCAGGCTTTATCCCAAGCAGTCACCGCTAATGTTCAAGATAATAACCAAGATACAGTACAAATTAGTAAGGAGGTCATGTAGCTGATTCTAGTATCTATGATTTTATGCGGATGAATCCGCCAGAGTTTTATGGGTCCAAGGTAGGTGAGGACCCATAATTGTACATTGAGGAGGTGATAAAGATTACACAGGTTATGGATGTTTCTGAGGAAAAAAGTGTTGAGTTGGCATCTTACAGGTTGAAGGACATAGCTTATGACTGGTTTGTATCATGGAGGAAGGGTAGAGGTGAGGATGTTGCTCCTATGACTTAGCAGGTGTTTCAAGATATATTCTTGGGCAAGTTCTTTCCACTTGAGATGAGGGTAGCAAAGACTGAGGACTTTATGAACTTGAGGCAGGGCTCCATGACTGTTAAAGAGTACTACTTGAAGTTTAACAAGTTGGCCAAGCATGCTCCTAATTTGATTTCTGATGCTCGAGCTAGTATGATCAAGTTCGTGATAGGTGTTTCTTATTTGGAACTGAATGAGTGTAGGACTACGAAGCTGCATAGAAATATGGATCTGTCTAGGTTGATAATACATGTACAGAAGATAGAGGTAGATAAAGTAAGGGATAAAGATAGAGTCAGGGTAACAAGAAGGCTAGATCTAAGCAGCATAAGTATAGTCAACCTAGGTTTCATATAGGGAACCACCCTCAATTTTAGAGAGGCCCGTCTATTACAGTGCCTTCATCAGCTAGTGCTCCTATTCCAAGAGGCAGGCAGGAGAAAGAGAGCAGGTCTTTTATGTCTAGGTCGCAGAATAGTATCGATAATAAGCCCTGTTATCCTCCTTATGCTAAGTGTGGTAGGGATCATCCTGATGAGTGTTTTGCAAATTTGAGAGGTTGTTTTGGTTGTGGAAAGTAGGGCCACAGACTTAGAGATTGTCCGTATGTTAGGTAGGGTACCAGAGATGCCCGACCTCGGGCACATAATACTAGTACACCAGCTCCTGTCCCTCGTCCCGCCCCTCTTCAGGGCTCTTCATCTAGCACTGCTGGCGATCAGCTCCAAAACAGATTTTATTCCTTACCATCTCATCAGGAGCAGGAGAACTCTCCCGATGTTGTTGCTGGTATGCTTCGTGTCTTTTATCTTGATTTTTATGTGTTGTTGGACCCTGGGTCAAGTCTCTCTTATGTGACCCCACTTGTAGCTGTGAAATTCAAAATAATCCCCGAAAATATTCTTGAGTCTTTCCTAGTTTCTACACCTATAGGGTATTCAGTTGTTGCTAAAAAAGTGTATAAAGATTGTCCTGTTACTTTTCTTCACAGAGTCATACTTTCTGATTTAATAGAGTTAGACATGATGGATTTTGACTTTATTCTGGGTATGGATTGGCTTGATTCTTGTTATGCATCTATAGACTATTGTACCTATGTAGTCATGTTTCAGTTTCCTGATGAACCAATTTTTAAGTGGTCCGAGAGTTCGATCTCTCCCAAGAGTCATTTTATCTCCTATCTCAAAGCCAAAGAGCTAATATCCCAGGGTTGCATCTATCACCTTGTTAGATTCAAAGACACTAAGGTCGAGGCTCCAACTATTCAGTTAGTCAATATTGTTAATGAGTTTCCAGATGCTTTTTTGGGAAGTTCTCTTAGGGGTACCTCCCGATAGAGAGATAGAGTTTGGGATTAACCTTCTTCCTGACACTCATCCTATTTCTATTCTGCCATTCTGTATGGCACTTGTTGAGCTTAAGGAGTTGCAACTCAAAGATCTTTTAGACAAAGGTTTCATAAGGCCTAGTATTTCTCCTTGGGGTGAACCTATTTTATTTGTCTGAAAAAAAGATAGTTACTTGCATATGTGCATTGACTATCATCAGTTTAACAAGGTCATAGTCAAAAATAAGTATCTTCTTCCGAGAATTGATAACCTATTTGATTAGTTGGAAGGTGCAAGTTATTTCTCTAAGATAGATCTTAGATTCAACTATCCTTAACTTAGAGTGAGGGAATATGATATTCCAAAGACAACCTTCTAAACTCGCTATGGCTACTTTGAGTTTCTAGTCATGTATTTTGGGATAACCAATGCCCCAGTAGCTTATATGGACCTCATGAATCGAGTTTTCAAGAAATATCTTGATATGTTTGTCATAGTGTTCATAGATGACATCCTTGTCTACTCCAGCAGTGAGCATGGTTATGCAGGTCACCTTAGAATTGTCTTGCAAACTCTTAGAGGTCACCAGTTGTTTGCCAAATTCAGTAAGTGTGAATTTTGGCTAAGGTCTGTAGCCTTTCTAGGTCATATTATTTCAGCCGAAGGTATTAGATTTGATCCCTAAAAGATAGAAGCTGTAATAAATTAGTTGAGACTTATCTCTCCATTTGACATTAGAAGTTTCTAGGTCTAGTGGGCTACTACTGTCATTTTGTTGAAGGTTTCTCCTCTATTGCATCTCCC
Organism: Capsicum baccatum var. pendulum; assembly: GCA_030864225.1. Lineage (NCBI taxonomy): Eukaryota > Viridiplantae > Streptophyta > Magnoliopsida > Solanales > Solanaceae > Capsicum > Capsicum baccatum. The sequence goes on from CM061560.1 coordinate 171,043,324, forward strand.
ATGACCTAGTTGACCCAAAATAAAGTTAAGTTCCAGTGGTCAGATTCTTGTCAGAAGAGTTTTCAGGAGTTGAAAACTTGACTTACTTCAGCCCCTGTGTTGACTCTACCTGATGGTACAAATAGTTTTGTGGTGTATTGTGATGCCTTTAGAACTGGTTTAGGTTGTATATTGATGCAAAAAGGTAAGGTTATAGAATATACGTCTAGACAGTTAAAGTCCCATGAGAAGAATTACCCAACCCATGATCTTGAGTTAGCTGCTATGGTATTTTCTTTGAAAATCTAGAGACACAATCCTTATGGTGTTTAGGTTGATATGTTTACTGATCATAAGAGCCTGCAATATGTGTTTACTCAAAGGGAGTTGAATCTTAGGCAGAGGAGGTGGTTAGAGTTGTTAAAAGACTAGATATGAGTGTGTTGTATCACCCGGGCAACGCCAATATAGTGGCGAATGCCCTTAGTAGATTATTTATGGGTAGTGTTCTCATGTTGAGAAAGGTAATAAAGAGTAAGCTCATGATGTGCATTGTCTGGCTAGATTGGGTGCTAGGTTACTTGATTCTGTAGAGGGAAAGACTTTGGTGCAAAGTAGTTCCGAATCCTCTTTAATTTTGGAAGTAAAAGTGAAGCAAGATAGAGATCCTAGTTTGGTCAGACTGAAGGAGGCATTTAAACACCCAAAGCTAAAGGCTTTCTCCCAAGGGGGAGATAGCGTGTTGAGATTGCAGGGTAGATTGAGCGTTTCGTGTGTTAATGATCTGAGGTAGAAGATTATGTCTGTAGTGCATGGCGTGCAGTACTCTATTCATCCCGGCACTACCAAGATGTACCGCGACTTGTGGGAAATCTATTGCGGGATTGGTATGAAGAAGGATATAGCTGAGTTTGTAGTAAAGTGTGCAACATGCCAACATGTTAAGGTAGAGCACAAAAGACCTGGTGGTGTGATGCAAGAGTTTGGTATACCCATTTAGAAGTCGGATGTGGTGAATAAGGACTTCGTGACTGGGTTACCCCTTTCGCGTAGTCATCATGATTTTATTTGGATTTTTGTAGACAGTCTGGCTAAGTCCGTGCACTTCTTGCCCATGCCTAGATCATATACAGCTGAGGATTATGCTAGATTATATATCTGGGAGTTAGTCAGGCTGTACGGAGTTCCCTCATCTTTCATTTCAACTACGGGTACTCAATTTACTTCTTATTTTTGGAGGGCGTTTCAGTAGGGTTTTGGTACCCAAGTTCTTTTGTGTTCTACTTTTCATCCACAGACAGATGATCAGGCTGAGAGGACCATTCAGACCCTAGATGACATGTTGAGGGCGTGTGCTCTTAATTTTAAAAGTATTTGGGATGGACATTTTCCATTGATAGAATTTTCCTATAACAATAGTTACCATGCTAGCATCGAGATGGAACCATTTGAGGCCTTGTATGGTAGAAGATGTAAAACACTCATTGGGTGGTTTGAAGCGGGTGAAGCTGCTGTGATTGGGCCTGATGCAGTATTTGAATCTATGGAAAAAGTTAAGTTGATTAGAGAGAGGTTAAAGACAACTCAGAGTCTTCAAAAGTCAAATGTCGATGTGAGGAGAAGAGATCTTGAGTTTGAAGTGGGTGATTTGGTGTACTTGAATATTTCACCCATGAAAATGGTGAAGAGGTTTGGTAAAAAGGAAAAGCATAGTCCCCATTATGTTGGCCCGCATAGAGTTTTGAGCCGTGTTGGGAAAGTAGCCTATGAGGTTGAGTTGCCTGCGGAGTTTTCAGCCATTCATCCTATTTTTCATGACTCCATGCTTAAGAAGCATATTGGTGATTCCATTGTGGTAGATCTTTCAGAGAGTGTTGATATTCAGAATAGTATTTTATTCAATGAGATTCACATTGAGATCCTAGATTTTTAGATCTGCAGACTGAGGAACAAAGAGGTTCCCTTGTTCAAAGTGTTGTGGCGGAACCAGTTAGTTGAGGGTGCTACTTGGGAACCAGAAGCAGACATGCAAGTCAAGTACCCGCACCTCTTTTACGCGAGTTCAGATCGATCTAAAGGTATTATTCTTCCTTAATACAACCGTTCTAATCTAATGTTCAACTATATATCTATTCTTGCATGATTTTTTGCAATTTCTGAGGTATTCATGATTTTAGAAAGATTTTAAGACATTTAGCAAATTACTTCAGCTATGTGTACTCTTGTTTCCTGTGTTCCTAGTTTAACTAGCGATACTCGAGGATAAATATTTCCAAGGGGGAGATATTATAAGACCTTACAAAGTTTCCTCGTAGTCCGAGCCTTAGAGCGTGTCAAGTGAAGTGTAATTCCGCCCCTAAAAGATTGAGAAGAGACTTCCCAAGTGATTGGTGTTTAAACCATATAGAATTTTCTTAAATTAGGTGAAGTATTGTTATGTGCTGATCTTGTTTATTTTTTCGGATAAATCAGATGTAGTATTATTATGTGTTGATCTTGTTTATGTTATTAGTTATTGTGGTAATTCCTATTTTTTTTGTTCCTATATTATGCCTTTTCTAGACTATTTTTATTTGAGTGAGGAATCTATTGAAAATAGCCTCACCATCTCACCTCTTAGATAGTGCCATGGACTATGTACACTTACCCTTTCTAAACGATAATTTGTGGGAAGAAACTAGGTATGTTATTGTTGTTTCCGTGTTTTCTAGTTAAGTAGTTTAAAACCAAAATCATAAACTTTGTAATTCAAAATTTATTCCAGCTTATTTTCTTATTGATATTAAACCATTATAGCTAACGCTAATTCTATGTTGGCCTTGACTCCAAACTTAAAAAATAGAATAATATAGTTGTTGATGACTTATTAGGACTAAATTTAGGCGTGATCTTTGTTGTACCAAAATGAAAAACCATTACTTATTAGATTAACAACTATTTGACTAAGATGTGAAGAACACTTAGTTTTTTAAGAGGACTTCTAATTTATTGATTTTTTAAGATTTCAACATAATCTTACTATTGAAAATTGCTCGGCTTAATACTAGAATATAAGATTTTGACTTTAGAGTCATTAGAAGTTCATCTAGATCATGTTGGGTCTACTTTGAATAAAACATATATTGATGAATGTTGTCATAAGGATTTTGATGATCCTTCAAGATTTATGAACAATTTGTTTCAAAGTTGTGACAAATTTTGTACATTAAGTTGTAGTAATTCTTCAAGTCTCTTTGCAAGACCATCCTAAAGAAACTTCTAGTAGTCCGCTAGAATAATTTGTACTAAATATTTGGTCATCCATGACTTGTGGAAAGTCTATTCGAAAAAATTCTTAGTAATCTGTCAAAACATAAATTTGTACTAAACTCTTGATGACATCCACGTGTTGTACCCATCTGAACTTATGGTCAGTCCACCCAGACTTTGTGGCTAAGGTCTAAACAAAGATGTTTTCACACAACTTATTTAGCAGGATTAAAATCCAATAGTGACATCGAATCAGCATATTTGAGCAAATATTCCTAATAAAATAATATCTCATCAAAATAAAACAAAAAGTATAGGTAAAATTTTCATTGTGTGTGTGTGCCAAATCATACCTTCTCGGACATTTTAATTTTTAACATAGATCAAGTCTTTAGGATATTGTGTAAACGTTAGATCTTGTAGGGTGTTGTCCGTGTGAAGGAACGGGTTTTCCATAGAAGTTGTTTTCTTGAAAAATATTCTATAGAAAAATATGTGGATTTTTTTACTTATTTTTTATGTTCGGTAAGTAAACTAAAATATTATGTTAAAATATTTGTATATAATATAGATAAATATTATAAAAGGTGAGATAAGAGTGTGTGGAGATTAGGATGGAGACTAAGGGGTTTGGATAAAGATGAGATGTGTTGGAGGGTGAGCATGACATAATTAAAATAGAATGTCATTTTTTGTAATTGTTTTCCTTGCTTCCACCAGAAAAGTCCGTTTTCTTAATTTTTAAGTACTTCTTTTTCTAAAGAAAATATTTTTTAGAATTCTTTTTTTCAACTAACTAACAATATAAAGATCAAATATAAGAATGTAAACTACGCAAAGGAAGACAAGAATACAAAGGAATGAAAGATGAAACATGCTCTTTCAAAAGAGCACTAAAATGAAACTTCTAATCTTATTGGAGAAGGTCCTCCACCTTTATCTCTTACGAAACAACTCTATTATAGGACAAAAAGATAGGGATTTGACATACTGTGAAATAATACATATTAGTTGTAAAAAGGATAATTTAGTAACACATGATGTTCGAGATTGATGGGGACAGGCCAAACTAAACTCGATACTAGTTGTGGATCTGAGTGGGGGCCATTAAAAGGGTTCAATGAAAGTGAATTCTTTTCTAGGGAGAGATACTATTAGGTTATTTGGTTTCATAACTGCTTTGGTCCAATCAAAGGCAATACTTCCCAAGTCATATGGGGGATTGGGATGCTAGGATGCTTATGGAAGATGGTAAGAAAGCATAAAATTCCTTTCATTTAGATTCACCTACATGACAGAGTCTAGTTTGTCCATTTTTTGAGTGAAAAAAAATTCCCATGCAGATAGTCCCCCACTTTTTGGATATCAAACGAAAAGTATCTGTAAGACCCCCAAAGTTCCCTCATAGTTCGAGCCTTAAATCATGTCAAGTGAAGTATAATTCCGACCCTAAAAATTAAGAAGAGACTTACTAAGTGATTGGTGTTTAAACCATATTGAATTATATTTCTAACCATACCAATTTCGTCCAAATCTAGCATTGGGGTAAGAAGTTTTGGCCATTTTACTGAGCGTTGTCGGAATCGCCCAGGTACGACAGACGATCCGATAGACTGTCGAGTCTGTGACGGATTTTCACTTGGCCCATCGCAACCAAGTCAGTAACTTCCTTTTCTGGCCCAATTGCGATGGCCAATATGATGGACCATCAAAGCTACCACGGAGTATCGCTGAGACAGTCGCCGCTGAGGTAGTGTGGCCTCATCCTGGCCAACATGTGATAGATGTTCTAATGGACTGTAGAGTCTACGATGGACCTTTTCTAAGACTGTCGCATCGAGGTAGTGTGTTTATTTCTGACCGACATATGATGGATGATCTGGCGGACCGTCAGGCTAGCGACAGACCATTGCTCCGACCATTGCAGCCCTCATTCAGTATTTTTAACTCATTTTTAAAAGGGCTTTTTGGTCTTTTCCACTCTTTTATCAACCAGATATATTCTAAGAGAAGAAAATGGCTCCATTCATCATCCAAAATACAAGAGAGCTAGGGTTTCTCCCTCTAGATCATATCTAAAACCCTTCTCTAAGAAATCCAAGAACTTATCATAGATGCTACAAATTGAGTTGAGATTTGAATTCTCCAAGATCAAGGGTTGCAAGAACACTCTCTCAAGAGTAAGAAGAGGAGTTTAGAGCAAGCTTGTTAATTCAATTTTATAATATAAGGTATGTGGGTTTTTGAACAAGGGTAATGCTTTCACCCTTGTACCCAAAGGCTTATTTAAACTATAATTTTCTGCAATCTATGAGATTTTAAATGATATTGAATTAGAGGTTTTCACCCATTATTATTGATTGCAATATCTTGATGTTTCCCATGAATTGAAAGACAAATAGCATGATTTTGCATGTTTTCTTAAGAAATTGAAGCTGGGTTTACACCCAATGTTGTTACTCCTTGAGAATTTAAGAGTATCAATATTCTAGAAATTAAAGTAAATGAGTATGTTGATATTTTTAGATAAATTTCTGTAACTTCCATATTTCTACATGAATTATGAATCTATATGCTATCTAATATGCATTATGATGAGTTTTAACTTGAGATTGAATTATGGGTCATTAATCTCTACATGAGACTTAAAATTTTATGAAGTATTGTGCTATAAGCATCCATGATTTGAGTATTTTGAGATTATTGAAAAATATTTTGACCTAATGGTCATAGAGTTTTGAAATCCACTCTACCACATGAGATTACATATTTGAATATTAGGTTCTTATGAACCATGAGATTATTTTGAATGTGGATTTCCATGAGATGAATGAGATAAAATAAAGGAAGTAGTATTTAGCATTGAGTTGGATAAGTTACCATAGTTTCTTATCCCAGAACGACATGCCACCGTAGGTTTGAGATTTTGGGTCTGAGGCCGAGATTATTCGGCCCAAGGCCGAGATAAGTGATCACTGAGTTGAGGTTATACTCCTTGGCAAGAGTATGATGCCACTCCCTAATGTGAGGTTTCTTCCTTAGGAGGACATGATGTTGGACTCCATGTAGCTCGAATGGTTTATGAAGGTTAAGACAAATTACCTAAACTAAAGTATTTTCCATTGAGATAGAATATTTTCCCTAAAGCTTTGAGATGAAATATTTTCTAAAGTGAACGAATTTCTTTTGAGTATTTTCCAAAGAAGAAAGTAGTTTATAAGAGTTGATCATCAGTTTTTAAACCACAGTCATATGATTCCAAGTTCCAAGTGTTTGAGTTCAAAAGAGTTATAAGTTCTTGAGCAATAAGGAATTTTTACTATCCATCAGATATATGCATGAGTTGAAAGTATTGTTTAAAGCTTCCTTCATCCTATGAGTAATGAAAATAAGAGGAGAGCACAGATTTTAAAGCCAAAGTATAATGACTTGCGATATTTGTGTTACATTCTTCATTCTACATGATTTATGAGCTTTACATTTTAGACTTATTCAAGCCATGAGAGTCATTCCTATTTGCATGCATGATTTGATTAAAGATTGTTGATATTGTTTGATGTAAATGCATACACCCCCATATACTCAGTACATTCCCAAGTGCTGATCCACATATACGTCTATGTGCTACATTGTCTTATAATATAGGTTTCGATGCTCGATCCCATCCTCGTTAGTTACTCCCGAGTACCTTCTTCCACATTTCTATAGTGGTGAGTCCTCATGGTTCGAGGACCTATCTTCAAACATTTCAGTATTCGAGTTTTTATGTTATTACTTTCAGATTTATAATAATAAAGAGATAAAATTGTAGATCCAGAATCACCTCAACACTCAACTATCTCAAATACAACAGAATATCTAGGTATAAAATGTCATATTTGAATACTAAAACACTGTCTCAAATAGTAAGAAGATAAAAATAAAAGATAGAGAAAGTCGTGAAAGTCCATGGGTAGGGTCGCCCTCACCACAACTTCAGATCAACCGAACACTACATGAGATTAAGATCCTCATTGTCCATTAAAATCGAGATCTTGATAAGAAGGATACATAAAAGCAAGAATGATTACAACCACTGATACTCAGTAAGCATCATAGGGATTGAGCTTAAGCGACAACTATACCAAGTAAAGAATACTAAAATAACTCTGCACATAGAAATGTCCTAGCAATATAAAATCAGTAAGTACAACATGTCATATTAAACACAGTAATAATATACGAATAATACAATGCAATAATATGGAATAATTTGCAATGATCAATAACAATAACACATACCAGTGTATTCTCACAAAGTGGGGTCTGGGAAGGGTAAAGTGTATGTAGTCCATACCAGTACCTCAGATCAAGTAGAGAGGCTATTTTCGATAGACCCCCGACTCACAACAAATAAAAGTATAACCAATAAACAAATAGAAAATACAAAAGAACACAATAAAAATGGATAACACACTGCCAGATAATAAAGAAAACAAGGCACCCACAAGGTAAATCTATAAACTCTCTAATAAAAATCAAAGACAACAACGAAACACCACGAACAAGCAACTACAGGCATCGATACGTACAATAACACCCTTACCTATAGATACAAATGAATTCCTACCCACTAACCCTCTATCCTAATCTGCATCCTCTGCGCATCCTATCAAAGGTTATGTCTTCTATAATCTATAACTACTTCATATTATGTTTATTCACCTCTCTCTAATAATTATTTAACCTACCTCTACCTTGCCTAAAACCATCCATAGCTAGCCTCTCACATCTCTAAACTGGAGCAGTCGTGCCGCTCTTCTTCACATGCCTGAAACATTGCAACCTTACTTTCTGTATCTTGTCCTCTACCGAAGACACTCCCACTTTCTCGCAAATAATCTCATTTCTAAACATTTTACTCCTGGTAATCCCACACATCTATAGCAACATTCTCATCTCCACCACATTTAAATTTTTTATATGAGAATTCTAAACTGGCTAACACCCTATCCCATAAAATAAAGTCGATTAGACTGCCACTCTATAGAACTTACCTCTAATCTTATGAGGCACCTTCTTATCATACAATACCTCCATAGAAAACACCCATTTCAACCACCCTGCACCAATATAGAGTATGACATCCTCATCAATCTCGCCAAACCCCTAAATCATAGACCTAAGATACTTGAAAATACTTTTATTCAATATTGAATGAGAATCCAACTTCACCACTACGTCAACCTCATGAGATAAATCAGTAAACATATATTTCAAGTACTCCATCTTGGTCCTCTCAACCTAAATCCTTTGGACTGAAGGTTCTATCTCTAAACCTCCAACTTATTATTAACACCTATTACATCTCATCAATCAGTACAACATTATCAACAGATAACATACACAAAGTAACCTCCCCTTAAATACGCCACATCAAAACATTCATTGCCAAAGAAAATAAAATTGGGCTCAGAGTCAATCCATGTTGCAACCCTATAAAATTAGGAAATTGCTCTAAATCTCTTTCTATCGACCTTACTAGACTGATACATGTCCTAAATCGACCTTGTATATAACACGATCACACCTCTAGCCTCCAAGCACCACCACAGAATATCCTTAGGGACTTTGTCAGATGCCTTCTCAAGATCAATGAACATAATGTGCGAGTCCCTCTTCCTCTTCCTAAAATGCTATACTAATATCCTCACGAGGTGATTAGCCTCAGTAGTCGAGTGACCTGAAATGAAAACAAATTGATTTTAAAAATAGTCACAATCCTCCTCAGCCTCAATTCTACCACCCTTACGTAAACCTTCATAGTATGACTAAATAACTTAATACCCCTATAGTTATTACAACTCTGAGTGTTCCCCTTATTCTTATACAATGGAATCATTATTCTTTATCTCTGATATTTAAGTGTTTTTGCCTTAAAAATTATTTTAAACAACCTTGTCAACCACTCTAAACCTGCCCCACTAGTGCTTTTCCAAAAATCTATCGAAATATCATCTAGCATAGGCTCCCTACCCTTACACATCCTACAGGCCTCCTTAACCTCCTTAACCTTAGTATGCATATAATAGCCATAACTGCAATACCCTTTCTGGTTATCCAACTCCCTTATAACTAAATCTTTGTCCCCCTTATCATTCAAAAGTATGAAAATAGTACTACCACCTCTTCCTAATAAGTGCAAAATCAACCAATAATTTGTCATCTTCTCTCTTGATGCACTTCACTTAGTTAAGGCCAGAGCCCTCCACTCCCTAGCCTTGGCAAGATTTTATAATTTCTTATTCTCACCTTTCTCCTCTAAAGCCACATACAATCTCTCAAAAAGAACTTTCTTAGCTACTGTAATGGCTAACTTAGCCTCGCTCCTTGATAAATTATACTTTTCACTATTCGTCTCTTTTTCTTGCCATCCTTGCTCACAACGAACTTAGCATAAACCACTTTCTTAGCCCCCACCTTCTGTTTAACTTCTTCGTTCGACCACCAGTCCCCCCAGTTCTTTCTGGATTGACCTATTGACATATACAACACCTCTCTAGCATTCTCCTTGATGCAACAGGTAGTTGTCTCCCACACATTAACTACATTCCCTTTAGTTTTCCAAGACCTCATAGTCGTCATCTTCTGCCCTATTTTTAAGGCATTGGCCAGAGTCAAAATACCCTAATTAATTTTGGGTCAATCCTCCATACCACTTCTTTTTCTATCATTTTTTATTACCAAGTCCATCACCAACAACTTATGTTGGGTAGAAAGATTCTCACTAGGTATAACTTTAGAGTCTTTACATAGTGCTCTGTCCCTCTTCCTAAGGAATAAAAATCAATTTTATTCTTGGACAAAAAAATACTAAAGGGAATAAGGTGTTCCTCTTTCTTTGGGAAACTCAAATTCACTACCCACAACCCAAATGCCCTAGCAAAATCCAAAAGGGAAACTTTTTTTCGTTCCGCTTCCCTAAAATTGAAATCTTCATGCACATTATTATAACCTCCCAATAAAGACACAATATGCCTATTAAAATACCCTCTAACGACAAGCTTCTTAGTTCTTAAAACACCTCTCATCACCTTATAAAAAACATCATAAAAGTTCTTATTCCTCTCCTCATCCAACCCTCTTTGCAGAGCATAAGCACTAATAATATTCAATGTAGATCCTTCAATGACCAACTTAATTGACATGAACCTATCGTTAACCGGCTTAACCTCTACCACCTGTCCCCTAAGATCTTTATCTACTTAGATACCTACCCCATTTCTATGTCTCACGCTACTTGAGTACCACAACACATACCCATCTATATCCCTCGCCCTAGAGCCTACTAATTTTATTTCCTAGACATAACCTATATTAGTCCTCCCTTTGTTAAGAATTTTCATGAGCTCTATTGACTTACGCTTAAGAGTCCCTATGTTTCAGACCTAATTATCAGCCTAGAAGCTTTCGTATCCCTCCTAAACCTACTACCCCTTACCTCCAACCCCAATCCTAGGCTCGACTCTAACCCATAATAAGAACTAAACCCCGCCCTAACCCCAAACCCTATCCAATCCCCTAACCTAAACCCCAACCCCTAACCCAACCTATGACATGACCCTAATCAATTATTGGTCTCTACAACCACTACTCAATATAATAAGTGAAGAAAATATGATAGAAAAGTAGGTAAGGCTATTAAAATTAATAGGTAAAGCTAAAAAGGGATAAATGCAACAATGAAAGAAATCTGCGGGGAAAAATCAAGAATCAATCCACCACGTATACCAAAAGCAACAAAACCAAGAAATGGTAGATATGGTAGTGTTAACTAACTCCTACAAATTAACAAAAAAATATGAGTCACTAATCCCATAAGAAACATCAATATAATCATAGAAACCAAGAGAGAAAGGACTAAAAATATTATACAAATTGACATAGGACGTATCCACCTCTAATAGTCAAGAAACCTAGACCAAATAAACTAGTAGAGATAAAATGAGTACACTTAATTCAAGGAGAAGATAAAACTGCGAAAGTTTTCTTGAATTAGTTAGTTTGACGCAGAAATTGGTCATCGAAGTTGATATCTTCTCCTTCACTTACAATTGATACTGTCCATGAACTCAATCTTTGGAAAATAAACTGTTCACTAAAAATGTGTTGTTCACTAAAAATATACACTGTAATCCACCTTAAAAGATGCACTGAACTTGAAGTAATTGAAAGAGGTTATAAAATAAAAGAAAAAGAGCCGAGAGAAGAAGAAAGAGCATAGAACTGGTCATTAGAGAAGTCGTTGAAGGATGCTTTACATGCCAAATCAAATCCTAATCACACAAGAGATAGAAAAAGGATGGATAAAAATATTTGTCGGATCTCTAATATTTATCTCGATGGGTTGGTTTAAAATCCTATTTCGGCGGGATGGTTGAAAGTTCTATTCTGATGGGATGGACAAAAATTCTATTTTGATAAGATTGTTAGAATAATTCACTAGAATTATATTCTGAATTTTTATATGTGGTTGATAATCAGGTCAAATGATCGAATAAGAGGGAAAACCATCAAAAGTATTAAGTTATACAAAACTTAAATAGAGCAAATATTCCCCATACAGAATAAGTAATGTTACAAATGTGGATGAAGAATAAGCTAAAAAATTTAAGACAATACTTGATCAACAACAAAACATATACAAAACTCTTCTGGAGATACGAAATACAAAGATTTCATCAGATACCACTATACATCCCCTCCTTCTTCCTTATTGAGAGCTAAGACCCATAATGGAATCGTAAGGTCCATATTATACACAATAAGTTGGATCTTTATGCACGGTCTTGCTAGTTGGATCTTTACCCATGATGATATATAAATAATAACATAAGTCAAATCTTTTCCTATGTACTTTTTAGGTAAATCTTTATCTACGGTAATATAATTTATAATACAAGAAGTAGATCCCTTAAAAAAGCCATTTTTAAATAAATATCCAAGTTTCTGACTTTATAAAGTAAGTAGGAATGAGTATGTATGACCACGATAAACACAAATCTTGGTCTACGTTAATAATGTGTAAAATAGTTAAATAATACAATATATGAATAAATATCCTTGATTCACACATAATTTATCAACACAAGACCTTATATGAGCATCATAGTGTTTAAATATTTCATTTATTGCCATAATCAACACAAGCATTGGCATGGTCATCATAATGATAGCCTATCTCATTTACTCTATAAATTACTAATTCACCAAACCCATAACATACATTAAATGATAATTCCCCACTCAAGCAAAGTCTGTTGGAAGTTAACCCATACAGAGCTCGAAATCGAACAATGTTCCACAAAAAATTAAAAATGGATTTTCTATTAAAACATCCTTAAATCACCTCAAATCTATTTAAAGTTCTACACATAAACATTAGTCCAATGATAAACATATTACTATAAAAGTCAATCTCAAGACCACAAAGGAAATATTTTTAATAGAAAATAAATTTACTCATAACATAAGGAGTTCAAATCTAAAATTTTATTTAAAATAGAGATAAAATCCACCCATGAATCACAGAAAACCCATTCTTTAACTTTACTAAAAGAATCTCAAAATTTTAAGTTGAAAAACCATGACGCTGAGGTGAAATCATGAAGTAATTATTGATGAATGTGCAAAATTAACATAAGAAACTTATGCGATGGACAAATGTCAAAAATTCATTTTTGATTTTTCCCAAAATGAGTTTAAAAGATTCAAAATTGAGTTTTGAGCTTGGGGTTTGAAAAAAGATATTATAAAGACTATTAGAAATTTCTTCTTCATAAATATGGGTCCTCAATTGCATTTGTAAAGGCGTACAATCTAGAACCATCATATTCATGAGAGTCTGAATACAATCACAAAGAATACTCTAGACCCAACCCAATCATACTTATGTCTCTTTCTTTAGGAACACAGGAAAGCCATCGTGATTGCAATAACCAGGTCCCTTATACCTTCACAATCATAGGAGGCATGTCATAAACTCAATGAAGGGATGTCATCAAGACCAAAACAAGCTCACTACTAGTTTCCAAGCCATCAAAAACTCTTGAACAAACCCTTATGGATAATTCAGAATTTGCTGAACATAAATCAGCTATGTTACTAGGCTCAAGTTGAAATTTTGGACTAATGGAATTATTGAATTCACCAAATAAGTTGTTATTAATGAATGTTGAATGAATTTAATTATATATCATAAATTACCAACTTTTAACAAAAGACTCAAAATGCATCCGAATGACTTGGATTCCATACCAACATCGTTACTTACATAAAAATGACATTACGGAACTAATAAAACTAATTAAAATTTCATACAATGTCTAAATCTCTAAATTCAATCAAAGTCAGTACTATCAACTTCAAAACTTCCAAAAATGAAAAACTCATATAAGTTACCACCAAACACCTTGAGAATTGTGATACACACTCCTGTAATCCAGTAATACCATAATACAACTAAAGAAAGTGGTAAAATATGCAAAATGCACAAAATTATAAATTTTTATATGAGGATTGTTATGTATAGAATTTCATATAGTTAATCCTAATATGGTGTAATACCCCATACTTCTACCTAGCTTAAAATTATTCCAGAAATGTTAAATACTTGTTTCAAAGATGAATCCACTTTTACCGTCTTAGCTATAATCTCAGTCCCAGTCCTAGTTCAGCCAGATCAAAAACTTAGTTCACATTCAAGATTAACCGACCATAGCATATAGCTATTAGTTACTAAGTCATTAGTATTTCAGTACCGAAATTATGCAATGTTTCTGAATCCTGTCATACACTTGGTCTCGCAATTTCAAGTAATACTATTTTCATAAATCCATGCCCCGTCACCTCATGTCACTCAGTTAGTCCTTACCTCCTATGCATAATACTCTACAGCCTCAGGCTAGTCATTCAGACTAAGTACAGTTCAGTCTTATATGCCAACTTTCATCTATAAGTCATTCAGTTAAGTAGATAAATTAGTATATTTATGTATTCGTGCTCAATACCATGTGAACTTTTTCAGTAGTCTCAGTTGCAGTGCTTAAGGTTTGGTCACTTTATCTTAGATGATGTTTCATAGGCCTTACCCCCTAATATAAGAACTCCGGCCATGTAGCAATCTCCCATTCAGATGTCTTACTTAGACTAGACCAAGATTTTCTTTCTCTCTACATTCTTTAGAATTTTATAGAAAAAGTGTCAAAGAAATTCTATAATCGAGTATAAGTTTTCAACATGAGTTAGTCCACAAATCCAATACTTTATTTTAACAATCAGAATGGACAAGTTCAGATGGCGTGGTTTCCTATCTTTCCATCTAATCAAACTATTTAGAATCTCATGAATGTGATCATTCTAAGATGGACCAACTAGGTAATTACGTGTTCAAATTGGTTCATGTATCATGCCTTACTTTTATATCCCAGATATTCATTCACGATTTAGTTTGCTGGTGACTAGTGCACAATCCAAGTTTTACTCAGTATCACAGTCAAGTCAGTAATATTCTAGAGATTGAGTTTCCCAAGGAGGAGATACATTATAATTCCCCAAATATTTTATGACATAAACATGCCGCCCTCTTCTCATAAAGAATTTAGTTTGGAGTAGTGGGTACTAATAGGTTAACCCTCTAGCTCCAATCTCGGTCGTATGCCATGTATTCAAGGTACTTAGTTCAGATCATGATATTCAGCTCATGTATCACGTTCCAGACGCAGTTACGTTCTCATTTTTTTGCTCATGCATATTTATTAATTAATCTTAGACTCAGCCCAAGGTAATACCTTTTCTTAAGATTATCTATTTTTATGTTTAGGTTTCAGTTATAAATGTGGTATTCAGTTCCATGCTCAATTTTTATTTCAAACTTGGTACCATTACCCTTACATGTTTAGTCATATGTTAATGAGTGGGTTCAATCATGTATTAATGCATCTAATCTACGTGATCATCTTATTAGTACTCTCAGTCATGCATTGATGTATCAGCTCAGTCAAAAAATTATGCATGCTCAGTATGAATCTCAGTAATGTCAGTCAGGTAGACATGTTTCAGTTGTTCATGTTTAGTATGTACGTCAGCTTATCGTTTCTCCCATCTAAATCACTCTCATTGGAGGACGAAGTTCCAAACGGGGAGATATTGTAACACCCCATACTTCTACCTAACTTAAAATCATTCCAAAAATATTAAATACTTGTTTCAAAGATGAATCCACTTTTATACATGTAGTATTTTCAATATTTTCAGTTTTTATCATGTGAGAAATTGAATAAGCTTTCCATCGATACCAAATTTGCCTAAATCCGACACCCGAGCCAAGAGTTAGAGCTATTTTAGTAAGAAAGTGTGCCACCTTAGCCATCAACGCGTTGCAGAGCCAGCCAAAATAGTAATCATCAAAATCCAGTGAGACTACATGATTATGGTGTATCATTAGAAGGCTTAAATTTAGAGTTGTCAAATTCCATTGATACAGCGTGATAGCACCGCGTCGCACCAGGGGTCCAAGTTGGGAATTTTTTACAGAATTTAATATATGTCCAAGGGTTAAAAGGGTCAATTTCTCACCCCTATATATACCCATTAACACGTGAATCAGCCATAATTAACCCAAAATATATTGTGTCTCTCAAGTTTCTCTCAAGAACAAGCTAGGGTTTTCAATTGGGGATTCAAATCCAAGACTCAAATTCAAGAATATCTCCGTCAATCATCGTAGAATCAAGAAATAAAGTATGCACAATGTTCATTCATGGATTCCTTTCATCCATAAAGCCCAAGAATCAAGTTTTAGATCTTTTATTGTGAATATTTTGTTATGGTTTGATTATGTTCATGTGATTATAGTTTTATGATTCCCAAGTTGGAATCTTTATGTGTTGTTCATGAACTTATGCTAGTATATGGTCTGAAACATGTGAAATTGAGTTGAAATATGGAGTTTTGTTGTATTAATTTGATGCTAATGCCTATACCCTAAGTCATGCATCCTAGGTGTTTGATAAAATTCCTAAGAGAATATAAATTATGCATTATAGCTTAATTGTGACGCAAGTGATAAGTGTATGCTTTACCCTATAACTAAGAATGACTTCCATGATATTGTGTGCATTATGAATAGTTGAGAGAATGTCCATGAGATTAGGTTGATGAAAGTATGACATGTTTATATACAATTCTATTAATGTACAAGACTATGATAACCATGTGCTTCACGAAATCTCCAAATTAATGTATTATGAATTGTTGATATTGGTCATGTGTTCAAGAAGTGTCATGTCCTGTCAGTTTCATGCTATCAAGTCTGGGGGTTCTTGTACCCAACAATTTAACTGTGTGCTAATAGCCATTGTGATGTTTTCATAATACTCTCAGTTAAGCCATGATTCTTAGAATTTCAGCCAGTCTCATGACTCATGAAAACTTAGTAAATTTAGTATCAGTCTAGTCCTACTCAGTAATCTTGGTAACCTCAGTGGTTTCAGTATCATCAGTACTCAGTAATCTTGTTAACCTTAGTATTCCAAGAAATCTTAGTAACTTTAGTACTCTTTGTCATTCCTCAGATCTCAGTAGCATTCCATCAGTCAATTGGACTCAGTGAACTCAGTTTAGCTCTGCTAAACAATACCATTAGTATCAGTTTAGTTCAGTTAATCAATTCAGTGTCTATTTAGGTTGGATTAGGATTCAGCACCGAGTGAACCTAGGGATGAGGACACATACTGTCAGCCAATAGAGGGTGTGATCCTTAGTATCAATCCCTACGTTCTAGAACTACATAGCCAGTGTCGGTTGAGGTGTACCCCTACGAGTCTAGGGACTATATACATCTCATTTGAGTTTTCAACTAGGAGGGATTGATGGAAAATCTCCCTGTCAGAGAGGGTATACTTATAGCTTTACCTGTGGCACGGTACTACACTTCCAACTGAGGTTATAGGTTGGACCCCACCAGTTTAGTTTCGGGGCATGTTGGTTAGATGATTACCTCCCACAGTCTCAATTTCAGATCCAGTTTCAGTAATAGAACTCAGTTCAGCTCTATAGAAATCCAGGACTATTAGATACAGTCAAATCAGTATAGTGCGGAACTCAACTAGTTCTATCAGTAGTAGAACTTTCAGATATAGTCACTCATGCTATCAGTAATCAGCCTCAATAATCATGTCATCATGAATTCAGTTAATAGTATATTAATTATACTAATATACACAAAAACACACCTTATATCTAACAAAACAACCTAATTATTTGCATATTTTCATAGTTTTAAGCATCGATAGTGCCATGAAACCATAACATATCAAAACCCTCAACTTAGAATGTTTGCATATCCTTAGGAAACAAAAACACAACAACACAAGATGATGCTTAACAAAGAGAAATTTATGATACCTATGAGAGTTTATTTTGATTTAAGCTCAAAATCATCACTCCTTCTTATTACATTCAAAATACAACTGTGTGGATATCTATGTAGCACAATAATGTGACAAAAGAGGATAAAGCTACGACATTACATTAGCAACACATATCAAGAATAAGTACAAAGAACACTACGCAAACACATAACAAGCAAGTAGTACAACCCATGCACCCTCACAATAAAGAGATCCCACTAACTTGGTAGAATAAGGCCTTTTAATACAGGGACAATTATGAGACACTCACACTCACTAAGAAGTTTAAACAATATGCATAAAATACCATAGTCTTGCCCTTATATTCCAGTCGGTCAAGGATTACTATAGTACTTTACTCTCCTTGTAACATAGGCTTGGAGGCATTTATGGTACTTGTAAATTTAGTGACTAAGCCTCCTTGATACAACAATTACATTTGGCTTCCTGACAGCGCCCAAGCGCACACATAAGTATACTTGGTCTACCAAGAAATTTAGAGGCCTTCAAGAAAGTTGGGTTATCTATCCCACAGAGACTTGATTTGCCAACTATTTAATTTTTAGTTCACAGTTTAGATTCAATTGATGTGAAAGTAAACAAAAAGAGAGATTGTAAATTGTAAATTAAAACTAAACAATGCAGAAAATAAAGGTCTTAAGACAATCAATAAGAAAAAACACAGGGTTGAAGCACTCTGAACAGTCATATAATTCTTTTGGATTTCATTTGTTAACTTGCTTATCTTGGTTGTTGATTTGTAGGGTAAATTTCCCGATTATGGTTTTCCAACCTTTAATCTTTTACCTAAGTTGAACCTTACAACTACATCGTTGAGCGGGGATGTAATATTTCACTTAAGATCTTAACAAATATCATCCTACATATGAATCAAGTAAGGTATCTAAGTATATCCCTGTCCTAGATACTAATTCAAGTTTCTTATTTATCAAAGAATCAAGAACCATACTTGGCTTATTCCCATATTCTATCGCCCTATTCCCTCTCCCAAGTTCACAAGGTTGACAATAAATGTATTTTAAGCGTCAGAAATCCTTAAAATAGTTATAATAAGAATAAACAAACAACCAATATTGATAAGCAAAGGAAACAAACTTAATCCATTGTAATAATAACCATGTCTTGGCTTCAACCCCAGAAAAGGGCGTTAAGCCACACATAGTCATAATCCCAATTAAAAAATAGTAATTAATGACTAAAAACATGAATGAACAAAATAAAAATAATAAAAACCTAATGAAGAAGTTGTACCAGCCCTTTGCTCTCCAAAATATGTCCATAGATGTGTAAAAATACGATACAACATATATTTATAGTATAGGAGCAAGACCTTTCCGTGTTGGGCAAGAAAAATTTCCGTTATTGAGCCCCAAACTAGGTAGGGAGGCACCCTGGGTAGAGCCCTGCTTCAGGTGAGGTATCGCCTCCAAATCGCCCTACCTCTCTGGAATTTGTTGTTCAGAATTTTTCTAAGGCACATGAGCACTGAAATAAGACTGCATCTTGAGCTAATCACCTTTTGGACAACCACACACTAATTGGTTACTATTTTGTTCCTCTTCTAAATCCATTGGTGTTTTTTACACATCCATTGGCAGCTGTTATGGTCCACACGTGCCCAAGAAATTCCAGGGGTCTAAAAGTTGGTCAATCTGCGTATTGTGCCTTCGTTAAGCCATTCCGAGCCTTTTTAAGTTTTTACCAGTTTATTTGAATCTTATATATTCTTTATATATCATCATAATCCATTCAACAAGCATCCTATAGCATTAACCACAACAATTTAAAGCTCAGAACAACACGACATCCAACACGACAATCTAGAAACATGAGCTAAGCATAGGCTAATTTAACTTTGATCTTTAACTTATTGTTTTGACCCATGGATTGATCCAATTGACCCTTGATTATTACAAACAAGTTGTTTCGCATCCTAAATCAAGTAGACAAGCATCTAGCTCAAGCTAGTAACACTAGTTTTCCGGGTTGAACTCTAAATGAATCTTTTAAGTACAAACTTTTTTGAAACTCATTTTGAACATCATAAACGCAGGATTTAACACTATGATACACATTTATCTCATTATTCACCCATATATAACCTGAATCATCCTCAAAACAAGGATAAAAAGGATAGAATAGTGACACTATAATGCATAAATACAGCCAACATCACCACTCCATACTTAAAGCCTTGTTTGTCCTCGAACAACTCTTCAGTCTAAGTATAATGAGCTGGAGATTATACACTTCTACTAAATGCAAGACACTCAATCTAGCACTATAACGACTACACTTATTGCAAGTTTATATACTAAGCATGTTACAAATAGGAATGAAACCTCACTACTTCAAAACATCCTAGCCTCGAGAATTTAATCACCTAGTTGGGAAAATCATGGTTATCATTCAATCAAGGACATCATACAAATCACTCACACTCTTCAAACATGTGCCCTTCACAACAAGAGTTACCCATAATCACTCACAATAATTCAATTTATAACATGATGGGTACTAAAATAAAATTACGCTCACTCTCACAAAGAATTCACAAGTTACACACAATGAACCATAAGCTTACCCTTAGAGTAATGCTCCATTAATAGTCGAATGTAAAGCTTAGGATCAATTAGGTCATTTTTGGGTTGTAACGTAGGTTAAGGGATGGATAGGAACTATTTGGGAATAGTGACTAACCTCTCTAAGAGCTTTAAATTGACTACATTAAACAATTAGAACCAATCTCCAAACACCCAAGTACTCTTTTTCATCACCCATATCTTTTGTTTTTCCCCCATCTCTTTCAAGCATTTTTCACAAACACATGGTGGGCGTATTGCTTATTCCTTCAGGATTCAATTTTTTGTCTTTTCTTATAATCATAGAAATATTCTAACATAAATTATATCTCACCCATCCACCACACACCAATTATTAACACCAATAACTATTACCTTGGGGCATTAATTTTACCTTTTTCCTCTTCAATTTCTCAAAATCCTTTTTTAATTATTTCTTTTTATTCATTAAAGCACTTAGTAGATTTTTGGATCAAATTATGGTCTATCTAAGAAGGGTATTAGGCTATATATGAAGCAACCAAAGAAAAGGACAATGGCTCTATAGGGGTTAACTGGGAAAATGCACAATGGGTAGGACAAATAGAAGGTATAGAATAAAGGTATCAAACAAATTCCTAAATTATCTCCTAAACCTACACTCTTTATTTCACTTTACACACACACTGGTCAAGTTCTAGATATCACATACAACAAGGAATATACAAATACCTCACATCACATATGTCACTTGCTCAACTCAATAGGATCTTTATAGACTCCCAACCAAATAATAAGATCAATTCAAAATTAAGACAACAAGTACAAGAGTCATAAATATAAGCCTTAAAGTTTCAAAAAATAACAATTCATTCAATCAACTTGCTTTTACAAATAAACCCACTTGCATCATGTAATAATAAATAGCACCAATAAGAATATCTCACACAAAAAAATTTTAAATTGAGCAAAAATTTAGGAATTTCCCCACCCTAAACTTAAAAATCTACATCGTCCCCAAAGCGAATTTTAAAGGTAAGAGATAGAAATAATCCCTGAGGCCTCTAGGCCTAGCTAGTTGCATCTTTCTGTATAAAGGAGGTCCATGGGACCCCACACTCAGTCTTTGCCATGGTTCTTAGCTTAAGTTTATGGTACTCAGACTTCTCATTAACGTGTGACTCGGCTAAAAACAAAAATTACATGAAATAAAAACTAAAAAATTAAAAAGAAAACATACCTAATTAACTTGGGTTGTCTCTCAAATAGCGCCAGATTTAGTGTCGTGGCATGACCCAACTCCACTCAACCATATTCCTTCATTGTTTTCCTCACACTTGGAGGGCATCTTCTTATTTATTTTACCCCTTTTGGGTGTGATTCTCAAGTGCAGTAGATTTTTCAACTTTAGCCTTTTCAGGATCATCAACTTCCATCATGACGGGCTTAGAAGATCGAGGATTAGGCTACTCAATTAGGTAGTTTGAAGAGGTCTTTCGTGGACTAGCCACCCCATACTTGTCCCCTTCAATAACCTTGATCATACATAAATCTTTAACTTGGGACATAATTTTGGGTGCTTTGTAAACATCAAACACCACCTCTTCATCCTCTACCCTCATTTTAAGTGTGCCTTCTCTAACATCAATTAATGCTTCACCGGTTTCTAAAAATAGATGCCCCAAGATGATTGGTACCTATTCATTTGCCTCAAAATCAAAAACAATAAAGTTAGAAAGTATAATGAAATTAGCAACCTTTAGGAGGACATCCTTAATTATTCCATACGAATGTGTGAATGTCCTATCTGCAAACTGTAACACCACAGTGGTCGATCGTGGCTCTCTCAAGCCTATTATTTTAAATAGTAATAGGGGCATCGAGTTTATGCTCTCCCCTAAGTCACTCAGTGCATGGACCGCTTTACTCCCAACTTGGATTAGATAGAAAACTTCCCCTGATCTCTCAATTTCTTAGGAATTTTTTGAGTTATCATATCTCTACACTCTTCAGTGAGTGTTATTTCTCCTACGTCTTGCAATTTTACCTTCTTCGCCACCACTTCCCTCAAATACTTTGCATACTTAGGTATAATCTGCAAAATATCTAAAAGAGGAAAATTAATATGAAGCTCTCTAAATGCGTTAAAGAACTTTTGAAATAGTGCATCCTCCTTCACTTGGAAGTTCTTTTGAGGGAAGGGTAGTGGCAGTGTCTTCTTCACTTCTGATCCAACAACTTTTCCTTTGAAGCACTCAGACTTCCTTGAATTTTTATCAACTCTTTTATTTAACTGTTGGGTTACTATATTATCAGCTACCTCCTTTGTTACTTTGGGAGGTTCTCTTTAAAGCTCCTTACTGCTCCTCAAGGTGGTTGCCTTAACTTTCTTTGGATTTTTCTGTGTCAGCTGGCAACCCACCTTGTGGCCTAGTACTTATTGCTTGCTAATTTTTTCCCACGTGCAACTTTAGACTTCTTGTAGCCGCTTCTAAATTTTTTAAGTATGTAACAAACTATGTCTGATTAACTAAGATCTGTTTTATTATCTCCTCCATATTAATGCTTGACTGATTTGGTTGGGCCTGTGGGTATGGGGTGTTCCATGGCTAAGTTTGCCATATTCATGTTGTTGGTTTTACAATAATTTGTCCTTTGAGCATTGCCTATATACATAACTGATTCTGGATTTGAAGCACACATAGCTGCAGAATGGCCATTATTTCCACATACCTCACACCAATAACTAATTTACTAAATTGCATTGACGACTATAGCAGGCTGTGGAGCTCCTAATTTTATGCTGTAAAACTGAGTGTTGATCAAATTTTTTAATGCAGAAACCTGTGCTGATAGGGCTATGAATTGGTCCACCTCTAGTACACCTGCAACTCTTTTTGTGGAACTTCTGGAATCTAAATGCCACTAGATATTTCCTTGAGCTATGTGATTGAAAAATGTGTACAACTCATTATAAGTCAATTCCATTGCTTGACCATCTACGGCAGAATCTAGAAAAATATTTGTATTGTGATCAAGGGCTTCTACCAAAGTATGAGAAATTACCTTATTTGACTATTAGTGGTGTGGAAAATCCCAAATAATAACCTTGAATTATTCCAAGCATGATATAAATTTTCATCAGGCTTCTGGTTGAAGCTCACTATCTTACTGCGAAGTATGGCAGTCTTCTCTGATAGAAAGAATAAGATGAGGAATCTTCTGGCTAAGTCGTTCCATGATGTGATTAAATTATCCATCTTTGCATTCAACCACTTTTTAGCTTCCCCAAAGAGTTAATAAGGGAAGAGTGTTAGCCTCACATAATTAGCATTTATACCTTCTGGAATAAATGTAGCAATGAGCTCAATGAAATTCTACAAGTGAACTTATGGATCTTCGTTTAAAAACCCTAGAAATTGTCCATTTCTAATCAATAGTTGCACCATATCCCACAACAGCCAGTTGTTGAATGGGGGAAGTCAAATTTGTCGAAAGTGGGACTACCACTTCCCAAACAGTCCTGTGCACTACTTGTTGTTCCTCAGCTATTTGCGCAGGATTTTCTTGATCTTCTTGGATTTGAGGAATTCATGGGAGAAGGATCGCTTCTCTCCTTCGTTGATGGTAAAGTTGTTTGGGTTTAGAGCTTGATTCAACCAACTCCTAACCCCTTGGCAGCTTACCACTTTAAAAACCAATTTCCTGCATTAACATAACCAAGACCAAGTATAAAAAACACCAAATAAATCTAAAAGTAAAACTAAAATAAACAATTACCAAAATACAAGTCCCCAGTAATGGCACCAAAATCTTGATAGAGCCTAAGCTCACACACAAGTGTATGTGATCTACCAACTAATATAGTGGCCTTCAAGAAAGCCGAGTTATCGATCCTATAGTGACTTAATTTGGCAATGATTTGATTTTTAGTTCACAATTTAGATTCAATTGATGTGAAAGTAACCAAAGAAAGAGTTTCTAAATTATAAATTAAAACTAAACAATACAGAAAGTAAAGGTCTTAAGACAATCAATAAAAGAAAATCCGGGGTTGAAGCACTCTAACCAATCATATTATGCTTATGGATTTTATCCGTTAAGTTTTTTTCTTGGTTGTTGATTCGTAGGGTTAATTTCGCAACTATGACTTCCCAACCTCTAATATTTTAACTATATTGAACCTTACAACTACATTTTTTAGTAGGGATTTAATAGTTCACTTAATCTCTCAACAAATATCATCCTACATATGAATCAAGTAAGGTATCTAAGTACATCTATATCCTAGATACTAATTCAAGTTTCATATTTTATAAAGAATCAAAAACCATACTCTGCTTATTCCCATATTCTATTGCCCTATTCCCTCTCCCGAGTACACAAGGTTGAAAATGGATGTATTATAAGGGTCACAAATCCATAAAATAGTTATAATAAGAACAAACAAACAACCAATTTAGATAAGCAAAGCAAACAAAGTAAATCCTTAGAAATAATAATCATGTCTTGGATTCAACCTCGAAAAAAGGCATTAAACCATGCATAGTCATAATCATAATCAAAAAATAGTAATTAATGACTAAAAACATTAATGAACTAAATAAAAATAATAAAAACCTAATGAAGAATTTATAGCAGCCCTTTAATCTCAATAATATGTCCAAAGATGTGTAAAAACGTGATACAACATGTATTTATAGTATAGGAGCAATCCTTTTTATTGTTGGACAAGAAAACCTTCACTTATTAAGCCCTGGACTAGGTGGGGTGGTTCCCTGGGTAGAGCCCCTCTCTAGGTAAGGCGTCGCCTCCAAATTTCCCTATCTCTCTGGAATTTGTTTTTCAGAAATTTTCTAAGGCAGAAGAGCACCAAAATGAGATAGTATCGCGGGCTAATCGCCTTAAGGACAACCACGCACCTATTGGTTAATGGTTTGGGACTCTTATGAATACATTGGTGTTTTTAATGCATCCTTTGGCTACTGATACAATCCTCACGCACCCAAGACATTCCAGGGGTCAAAAATTGCGTCAATCTGCATATTGTGCCTTCATTAAGCCATTTCGAGCCTTTTTCAGTTGTTCCCACATGATTTGAAGCTTGTATATCCTTCATATATCATAACAATCCATTAATAAAGAATCATAAATCATTAAAAACAAAAATGTAAAGCTCAAATCAACACAACATCCAACACGACGAACTAGAAACACGAGCTAAGCATAGGCTAATTTCACTTTGATCTTTAACTCATTGTTTTGACCCTTGGCTTGATCCAATTGAACCTTGATCATTATAAACAAGTTTTTTTACATATAATTACACATGAAAACCATTTGGAACAATTTAAACACAATAGAATCCACCAGAATCAACTAGACAAGCACCTAGCTCAAGCTAGTACCTAGTTTTCCGTGTTGAACTCTAAATGAATATTTTAGGTACAAACTTGTTTGAAACTCACTATGAACATCATAAACACATGATTTAAATATATGATTCACATTTATCTCATTATCGACTCATATATCACATGAATCATCCTCAAAACAAGGCTAAAAAGGGTAGAATACTGACACTAGAATGCATAAATACACCCAACATCAGGTCCACTTAACAACCAATTTTTTTTTTATTCCTCCCTCATTTCTCTCTTTTTTACCTTTATTGATAATTTATGCTAGGTTTTCTTTATTTATTTATTTTCAAATCTATATATTTTTTCTTTTTCTATCATACACAGTCCGACTTTATTTTCTCTTATTTACGCCTTTCTTCATACCCACTTCTAATCACACACCCCTAGATATCCATCATCAACTTAAGTGATTTGACTAAGTTGAGGATCATAATATCCAAAGAGGAACAGGGCTAAAATAGGTTCATTATAACTAAATTAGGGAGGTGAAAGGTGAAACCAAGAAAATTAGTCTATACAGCCTCAAAATAGGGATCAAGGGACACTTATTTGCATATGACCTATGATCGTTTTGGCTAAAAATGGACTAATTCAATAACGACCTATGATCATTTCCTAATCTATGATCCTACAACCTAGCAATGACTAACCAGACAAGTTTTTAATTCAACACACAAAGTAAACTAAGTAAGCATCTCACACATATATGGAACAGGGTTGTATCACAAACTACTACCTATTTGGTTCATGCATATGCTAGCCATTGTTATTATGTCACTAATCATAATGCCATAGCAAGATCCATGGTGGTCACATGTATAAAAATATCACATAATGCAAATTAAATTTTT
This sequence comes from Capsicum baccatum var. pendulum, assembly GCA_030864225.1. NCBI lineage: Eukaryota > Viridiplantae > Streptophyta > Magnoliopsida > Solanales > Solanaceae > Capsicum > Capsicum baccatum. The sequence continues at coordinate 171,069,858 of CM061560.1, forward strand.
TGGAGGGTATCATTTTTGTAACACACTTAAATATAAACACAAAATACATCAATTGTCATTAAGGACTTATTTTCATCCAAGTAAAAAAAATAACATAGAAAAAAATACAACCTAGACATTCTTATTTTTCTATTATAGCATGGCTGACGAATAAAGAAGTATGATACAAAAAACCTGTAGTGGTTGTGGTACACCCCTACCCCTATTGAATCTTATGCACTATCCCAGTCCATCTAAAAAGTAAAAATAGGGAATGAAGACATACCTTGGAACACTAGGTGCCAGTTCATAAAGTCTCAATATGGAGAGGGCCCTAGAATGGGCCCCACTCTCATTAATCATAGTCCTAGTATTAACCAGGACACTAGCATCTGTAGTGGAACCGATGGTTGTTAGTGCACTTAATGGAAGCTCTGGAGGTGGAGTAGTTCCCCCACTCAAATTTGTTGTATCCACAATCGTGTTCTCAACTAATCGGGAGATTTTGACTCCAGGGACTACCTTATAGACCCTCATTTAGTGGTTTAGCATAGATTTCATAGTGGCCACCATAGTTTTCTCTATAACATCCTTTCCTATCTTCTCTTACTCTTCGTTTTTGGTCTTTTACCACCTTCTTTCTCAATAGCCTTTTCTTTCCTTTTTGTGCCCCAAATATTAGTAACTTCATTAATTAGTATCTTCTCTATGATTAAGAATGTGGGAAAGGCTTGAATATAAATCCTTTATAAAATCAAAGAGCACATCCAAATCTGCATACATGCCCTCTAGATCTGGGGTATGAAAACCTGTCATATTTTGGTTGATATGTTCCGCAAACCCATAAAACTGGGTATTCATACTATAAATCTCCCTATGGATCTCCCTCTTAACCTATAGATATACCCCCTGCTCATTAATCATCACATGTCACTCTAGTACACCTAATATCTTCATCACATTAGTAAAAAATACCTATAGGACTAAAGCATAGCTAATGAGGTCTATGTTAGATGTAAGTGGCCTCAAAGTAGGAGGCAGATTCATAGCCTGAGAAGTACCAGCTACACCGATAGAGGCCTAATTCTTGGAATGGGTAGTTTCAATGGGGTTTCACCAATATTAGTGAAATCTATAGTGTCAATACGATGCCCTCTATTCTAAAATACTACCTAAATTAAAGTCGCCTCCATATTATCCTTTGATATGGGGTTAGCAAAATCTTAGATCAAACCCAAAATAGTCGTCCTCTGAACTCATAAAAACTTATCCATACCCTTGATTTTTGGTATACCCTGGCCTCGGTAAAGTTGTGTCAGCAAACATAGGAAGGCTAAATTGGTATCCGTTCTTACCTCTTGGTCGTAGATATCTCTATCTATAATCTTTGATATGTATATCTCGTATCCCTCTATGATTCCCTCAACCAGGGCAACTCAGTCATGACTCAGTACATTATCCCCTTTATGGGACTCAAATGGTGATGGACCAATATCCACCAGGCCTTCGAAGAAAAATTTAGTAGAAACTTTGTGATCCATGTCAAAGGGAAAACTGCCTACTTCACCTTTTCCAATGCCATAGAAATAATACAAGCCATCCACTTGAAGTGAACAAAGATATCTTCTAAGTCAATCTATTTCATCTTCACTTTCTGTATTATCCATGTAGTTATCAATTTGAGAAGTGTTAGTTGGTATTTGAAAATCCAGTGCATGAAGGAATCTAGAGATCATCTAGGTTGAGATGTTCACCTGAACACCTCTGATCAAAACTGACAATAAGGGGTCACCACCCTTCCAAAATATCCCCTATGGATAAACCCGTTTATTCTCTATCTGGTAAGCAATATAAAATTCTCAGATAATGGGTTGTATTATCTTGGATTCTGAGTGATCCAATTAAAGTGATATTTCCTGAAGTGAGACTCAAATTTTGGCATCTCAGACATGCTCACCGTACTCATCTTTGGCTCTATGTAGAACCCCCTTTTTGGTGTTTAGGTCGCAAGGATGATTGGACTATCTCTCTCATATAATGCCTACATCATGGGTGGTACTAATTAATGATGGGCATCGAGGTAGCCTTAATTTGGAATGGCTTAGCTAGGGGAGGTGGTGGTATATTTGTAAGGATTTTATTGGACTCAGTCTCCTCCTCCTCCTTATTCTTCTTATCACCTGGCTCCTTATTTTTTGACATATTATTTTCAAAACCACTGTTTGTCTCATCATTCAATTTTTCATTCTTATTCTTGGGGCCAGAGTTTGATTCACCATGCTCTTTGACTAGGATATTGAGTGCACTGGTTATTGGCTAGGGCTATTTATCCTTATCATATGTGTAAAGGTGATTGGCCGGTGTGTGAACCCTTGGTTCCTTGGGGTAAACTTTTTCTTTTTTCCACCACTACTACTACTAGATATTCTTTAACAGAGATAGTTGACTCAACGTCTGCGGCTTCATTCCTAAGATGTCGAGTGGATGGGAGGGATTGCTTCTTTTATGTTTTCTTAGTGTAATCAAGGATTTCATTGGTACGTATTAAGACACACATGTTAGTTAATTCTATGAAAAGGAAAGAATAACAAGTAAAAAAAACAAGTGTTTAGCAATGGCTTCCAATACTATAAATCAAGTCATGACTCATTTCCAGAGGTGATGAGTCAGGGTAGGACTCATTTCTAGAGGATATGAGTCATCCTGAGACTCATATAGTGGAAGAAGGTAAAGGTATCATACACTGTTCAATATACGATTACTTCTAACAAGTCATTGAGTTAGACAATGACTCATCTACAACACTCGTAGTTTGACCAGAAACTTTTCCTTAATTCATTCCCCTTCCTAGTTACTATGAGTCCACACTACTAGTCATATGGTGATACAATGACTGGTAGTGTGAGTCGTAGTGTAACTAGAAACCAAGGACCCCTTTGCACCCATGTTCCCAGAGGCTATGAGTCACATAATGACTCGTTAGGTAACCCTACGAGTTGCTATAAGCCCTGTGGCAACTATTACAAGGGTATCTACAGGACATGATATATTATATCACTTTCCCAAGGGTACTCAAACTTCCCCATACCTATAAGATCCCTAATACACTCATAATTCATCCCCAAATCTAAAATTTTAGAAAAAATTTCATTTACTCCTGTTTAATTCAAAATCATCAATATATCGCAAGAATAAGTTCATGGGTTTTCACCCGATGGAAAAATTTAACCAAGGAATCCAAATATTTTCTACCATATTTCACATCGACTTATGAGATAGAACATTAAGCATAACACTTACTTAGATGACAATGAATAACTTGCTTAGACCCTTTAGAATATTTTAAATCTTCCCATAGTTCTCGATAAGGGAAAATTTTGGGGAGATTTAACTTTGAATTTTATTATAACAGATGAACTTTTGAGTTTATTTTATGAATTGGTGAATGGTTTTGGTAATAAAGTGGGTTAAATGCATTTAAAAATGGAATATGGATTTAAAATTAGGTTATTTTCCATTTATTACATCTGAATTGGGTTGGGTTGACCTGTTGGGCCCATGATATTGGGCCTATTGACGAGTTGTGGTAACAAATCATAGACAATGGCTACTATTCATGGACTTCCTCCATTAGGAATTTAACCACACTTGGGTTCTCCAGCCATAAAGACTCAAGGAAGCGAATTATTGTCACGGACAATGACTCGTTGTGAGAGTCATCATGACTTTAGAGAACGTTAACCTGGGATTGGTTTGGCCTCCTTTGCCTTACGAATCTACCGATGTATTGTAGGGTGACCCTATGACTTGTAGGGTCCTTCGTAGGGACTTGGTTCCAATGATTTTTTGGTCTTTTTTTGTAATCTCCAGCCTTGCACATTGAATACACATGTTACCCTATAATATAATAAGTACAAAACACTGGTTGCCTCCCATAAAAGGCTTGATTTGATATCGTGACACGATGTGGATAATTTGGATACTTATAATTTACCAACTAGCCCAGACGTTACCTCCCATGAAATGCCTACTTTAACATCACGACACGACGCAGTTGCCTTAGTTACTTAACTTCACTAAGGCTTATGTCAACATATACTTTGACCTCATCAGGGTTTCCATGTAGTGTTTCACTAACTTCTCATTCAGTTTGAATGGGGCTTCACCATCTCATTTCAGCTCAATAGCACCATGTGGTAACACCCTAAGCATGGCCAAGACTTCAACTTGCCAGGAAATAAGGTAACTCTTGAAGTATACAAAAAGACCAAATCATTGTGCCCAAACACTTTTTTCTCGATCTTCCTATCATGATACATTTTCAACTTTTATTTGTAAAGAGCTGAAATTTCATATGATCAAAGCCAAAAATCATCCAACTCATTCACCTTGCCCATTCTCAACATAGTTGTATCATGCCACTCAAAATTGAGCTTTTTCAACACCCATATTACCATTTGTCCAAGTTTGACCTGCAACTGGCATGCCTTATCATACAAAAGTTTATATGCTAAGGCACCTATGGTAGTCTTAAAAGCTATCTGGTAGGCCTACAAAACATTATCTAACTTTCTTGACCAATCAGTCTAGTTGTCATTCACAGTCTTTGCCACTATGGACTTTATCTCCCGATTAGAAACCTCAACCTCCCAACTCTTTTGAAGATGGTCGAGTGTTTCCACCATATGCTGCATACTACATTCTTCAAGCAATACCTTAAATAAGAGATTGCAGAAGTGAGACCCACCATCACTAATAATTGTATGTGTAGTGACAAAATAAGAAAATATATTCTTTGTCAAAAATACAGTGAGACTTTGATCCTCATTGTTGGGAAGTGAAACCACCTCCACTCACTTTGAAACATGGTCAACTTCTATTAGTATGTACATCATCTGCTAGGAGTTCACAAATGGACCCATGAAATCAATTCCCCATACATCGAACACCTCTAACTCTAAGATAGGTTTCATGGGGAGTTCATATTTTCATGAGATATAGCTTTGTCATTAACACAGGTCAAAGGCTGGAGAAAAGTCATGAGCATTCTTGTAGATAGTTGGCTAATAATACCCACACTGCAAAATTTTGTAGGCTAAGTGGGTACCACTATGATGACCTCAATTAGTAATAAATGACAAGCCTCAAGGAAGCTCATCCCCTCCACTTTAGGAATACATTTATGAATAACACCATTGAACAAATTAAAAAGAGATAAGGTTTATCCCAAAAAAAATATCAGCTCATCCATGAACTGCTTACACAACTTGAATAATAAGTCTTTTGAAACAAGATCACTTGACAAAAAGTTGGAAAAATTAGCACACCAGGGGATTAAGTCTTGAGATACTGCCAAGACCCCCTCATCTGGAAAAGTATCATCTATATCAAATAATCCCCTAACTTCTACATTGCCTCCTCCCTATGGCGAGATAAGCGATCAACAACCTGGTTCTCAGTGCCCTTTTGGTCTTTCACCTCAAAGTCAAATTCTTGAAACAAAAGGTCCCAAAGTACACACCTTAATTTTACAACTTTCTTTAACATTAAATACCACAAAGATGAATGATCTACATAAACTATGACTTTGACCCATATCAAATAGGTCTGAAATTTCTCAAAGGCAAAAACCACCACAACTAAATCCTACTTAGTGGCAATATAGTGATTCTATGCGGGACCTGTCTGGCATAAAAGGATAAAAGATTTTCTCACCTCTTTGGCCTAGGATAGAACCCAAGCTCACTCACTAGCATAATACATTACCTCAAATAATAAAGACCAATCAGGGGACATATTAATGGGAGTCAAGATCAACTGCTCTTTAAGGAACTTAAAGGCCTTAAGACATGCATCATCAAATAAAAATTTCACCGCCTTCTCAAAAACCTTGCATACTAGATACCTTTAACTGAGATCGGAGGAGGTAACTTTTTAATCACCTCAATATTAGCTCTATCTACCTTTATACCCTACTTTGAGATTTTGTGACCGAGAATAAACCCTTCCTTCACTATAAAATGGCACTTCTCCCAATTCAACACCAAATTGCACTCCTCACATCTTTGGAGTGCATTGGCCTGATGGTTCACAAAATCATCAAAAGAGTCCCAAACTATAAAAAATTCAACCATGAACCTCTATAGTATCCTCGACCATGTGAGAAAATATCAACATCATACACCGCTAAAAGGTGGCAGGAGCATTACAGAGTATTAATAGAATCCGATTGAATGCAAAAGTCATATATGGGCAAGTAAAAGTCATCTTTTCCTGGTCTTTGGGAGCAATAAAAATTTGATTATATTTGTAGTACCCATAGTAAAATAATACCAACCCCTATTTGAAAGTTTGTTAAGCATCTGATCCATGAATGGCAAATGGAAATGGTCCTTTGGAGTCCACGTATTCAGCTTCCTATATTCCATGCATACTCTCGATACAGTAAATGATCTCATGGGAACCAATTCATTCTTCTTATTTGGAACCACGGTTATCACACCCTTTATTCGTACATATTGATCTGGGATAACCCACTTATTTTTTGCAATGGTATAAACCATACAAGAATCTAACACTTGATGATATATTGTTTCACTACCTCCGACATAGATGGACTCAAACAATGTTGGTGCTTAGTTCTTGGTACGTATTCCTGTTTAAGCTATATCTTATGAGTGCATATATCGAGTGAAATCCCCACAATAGTCCATTCAATGGAACTCTTGAACCTCCACAATGCTGAAATTAATGCTTCATCCCCAGTCTCTAATAACTCAACAACAACTATTATTGACAAGATATTGTCGGCCCCTAATAATTCATAATGCAAGTAAGATGAAAGGGATTTTAATTCAGAGATAGGTGGCTCCTCAATAGATGGTCAAGCTAGAGGAGTGGATCTATTCTTCAGATAAAGATATAGCCACTTTGGGAATAACTACAAGAAACTCTACCATACAATGCACTCACCATTTCATGACACTCATTAATGCCATCGCTGTCAAATTTCATGATAACTGCTATTAATGACTCAACCCTAAGTCTCTCTTTAATAGGCAAAGTCACTGGATCATCATCAATAGTATCAACCACGGACACCACTCTCATATCCTTCGATTTTCTTATAGAATGACACACATTAAGAGTAACTTTCTCATCATTAAATATAAACTTCATCTACCCCATATCAAGGTCAACCAAATCCCTACCCATAGCGAGAAAAGGACTTCCTAAGATAATAGGGACTTAGAAGTCCACCTCATAGTCAAGGATCATGAAATCAGTAAGAAATATGAAGGATTAAACCTTTACCAAAATATTACACATAATACCAACCTATTTATCCATAATCTATTCAACCATCAATAACCTCATGGATGTAGGTTTAGGTTCCACCAACACCAACTGCTTGTACACTACCAACAACATCAAATAGATACTAGCTCCTAAATCACATAAAGCTCTAGAGAAGTTGAAGGACCAATTGGAACATATAATAGTAAATTTTCTGGGGTTCTCCTTCATCTCAACCAACGATTGGTAACCAACAACATTGTAATGATGCACATTATCAGTGGGCTTAAAATTCACTATTTTCTTTCTTGTAACCAAATCCTTCATGAGCTTAGTGTCGCCATACATTTTCTCTAATACTTTTACAAGAAGAATATTAACAGACAAATCCTTCAACATTAACAATAACTTATGAAACTTTCTTTTCTCTTGTTTCTTCTTCAATCCTTGAGGAATCGGGGTGGGGGAGGTCATGGAATGATCTCCAACATAGACTCGACTACCTTTCCATTTCCTTTATTCTTTCTAATACTTTTATCAACACTTGTCTATTCTTGTGATAACTCACCACTAGTCACCAACTTTTCAAATTCTATTTTGAATGCCTATTCTTCATCAACCACATCATTCTTAGCTTCATCAACTACAGGAATAAGGGGAATAATAGTTGCCTTACCACTACAAATAATGATGGTAAAACAGTGACTATTATTCTTAATATTTTGCACAGTATTACTTGGAAGTATGCCTAGTTAATGTTGATTTAAGGTCACTAACATATGCCCAAACTTATTCTCAAGTTGCTTGGTCGTAGTTGTATGCGCTTCCATTTTCTTTGTCAAAGCTGAAATGTCTGCCTTAATCTCTTTAAGGAAACTTTATTAACTTTCCGAAGCCTAAAACATCTTAGTAAGAATTACATCCATCCTTGACTTAGTATCACAACTTCCTAGTGGAACATATGCACCACTCATCTCCTTATAATTATCCTTAGGCCTCCAGTCACCATCTCTCTACCCTGATCTCTATATCTATCCCCATAGTAGTACCAACCTTGATTCACTTATCTGTAGTTTTAATTTTCTTCAGAAGACAATTCGAACTTTGTTTGAAAACCAACCAACTCTCTTTCCAAATACTTTTCCTCTTCATCCATATCCAAATTATATTACCTAGAAGCTTTTCCTTATGTTCCCATAACATTCACCATCTCGAAATTCATAGTTGCAAACTGCTTCATCAGTAACCCAATATCCATACTCAGATGCACAACCTCTTAATCCCATAAATAATGTATGACTCTATGCTCCCGAAAGCACAAATATCATAAGTGATGGTACCTCTATTTGCCTACCGATTATGCCACCCTCGGTTGCTAAGAGAGATCAAATCTAAGATTTTTGATACTATATCCTAATGCAGATTTATGAATGCTTTGCCAGTAATAGTATCTGCTAAAGATTTGGAACTGGTATTCAGGGCATGATTGATAATCTTTAGTAGACTCCATCCTATAATTTTGTGATTAGGTACCATTATCAACTTCTTCTTTAACCGAAACCATGCCTTATACATCGGTTTAGAATGTATTTGCCTAAAGATATAGATCTTATCCTTAAATTATAGCATTCTAGCAAGAGGTAAAGGGATAAGAACTACCTTTGTAACTTGTTCAAAATATTAACAGACCTATGAGATAGTTCCCCTAACCATAATATCGCTTCACTACTTAGAGAGAATGGGAACAATGAAGTTTCAATACTTACTAATCCATTATTTTTATATTATATGACATGCAAATTCCTATAAAATTTATGATATAATTGTTGTGTCATCAGTCAACAGGCCAACAAATACACCTTTCAAATTCAATAACTTAATCATAGCACTAGTAATGTCAAACTTTACCCCTAGCAAAAATCAGGAGAAATGATGGATCCTATCTCAATAGGTTTTTCATACCTTATATCTTCATATGGATATTCATATGATACCAAATACTGAAAATCTGGAGTAATGAAGCTATATTTATTCTACCTCTATCAAGTTTTACTCAATGATTAGCTTTCTACCTTTATCTCATTCTTTTTGCCTTTTGATCTTCACACTAGGAAGCCTTATTATCCCTCCACATATTTGCTTCCTTTAATAACTGTGTAGTAGTTTCTTTGGATATCTCTTGATCATGTCGAAGTGGGTAAGTCAAGTACTCTAGATTATCTTAAAACCCCTCATGACGAGCTTCACATTCGTGGCCCTACATCCTATGATTCTCAAAGCCCACACATTCATCTCATTATTCTTATCTTTTCTATCTTTAACTTTTTGATGTGAGAGATCTTAACTAGATAATACCGTACTCTATACAACATAGTTGGTCAGACTGCCACCCTATAGAACTTATCTTTAAGCTTAGGAGACACCTTTTTATCAATAAGATCCCAAAAGTGAGCCTCTACTTCAACCTTTCTACACCAATACAGTTTGTGACATCCTAATCAATCTTGCTATTCCCATGAATCCTAGACCCAGGATACTGAATGGCATAAGAATCCATCTTTACCACCACATTAGCCTCATATGATAGGTAACTAAACTTACATTCCAAGTACTCCGCCTTGATCCTGCTCAACCTAAATCCTTAAGACTCAAAGGCCTTTCTCCAAACCTCCAACTTATTATTAACAAATCCTCACATCTCATCAATTTTTACAACATCATTTGTGAATAACATTCACCAAATCACCTCTCCATAAATACACTGCATCAAAATATCCATCACTAATAAAAATAAAAATAGTTTTTTAGTGTATGTTAAGATAGACACTCTCAACATATGTTAAGTTAAGGTAGACTAACATGCACTAACTATGGTACGATGACTTAACACAGTAGCCTCTATGATAGTGATGGACACTCTAGCAATGGTTATACGATGGACTATCTCACCTCTAATGTTTGAAAGCTTTCTCCCAGCCTAATTTCAATGTATTTAGGAGGAGGAGGAACTTAAAGATTGATGTGTCATGGAAACATGAAAATTTTGATGCTTAAAATAAAGAATTTATGCCTGCACTTAGGTTATTTAGTGGATATAAGTTGGTTTTGTATTTGTTGTAGGTAAAATAGGTCAATAATAGCTTAAAATGAAATTAGAAGAAAAAGACCTATAAATGACCAAGTCGATAGATGGTATGAGTCACTTCGTAGGTTGTTAGCACATCATATGGTTCGTAGGTTGACTCAAAAGTACAACAGATACAAAAGCCAAGAAAAAAAAGCTAAGTATAGAAAAGATACGTGGGGAGTATACATAAATGAGGATACGAGTCGTGTCAACAAACTATAAATAGAACAGAACATCAAGCTCCTATTAAGAAATCATGTCTCAGAAGAAGATGAGCCAAAAAGTCTAGTAGAACTCATCCAACCTACCATAAGCAGGATAGTGTTTAGAGGATTAAAAGATAAATTCCAAGGTGGTAATAAGTGAAGACCATGATCCGTATAGTCAAGATATGACTTGTGAGCATGAGTCATAATAAGAACAAAAAGAGAAGCCCCTAGAAGATCAGACACTAGAATGGATATGAGAGATACTATATGACTCATAAGAAGTCCTTACGAGTGGATGAGTGAGTCATACCTTGTGTCGACCAACTTTTTCTTTTCAATTTTTATTAGGATTTCTAAGTTATTTTTAGATACTATAAATATCCTTTAGTTTATCCTTTATTAGATTACATTCTTTGTTATTCTCTTATGTTCTTTGATACTCTATTGCACACTTTTACATGCTTTGCATTGTTCTTATGATTTTTGGGTTATTATTCAATAGCAAATTTGGGATTTTATTTATTTTTATTTTGTAAAATTAATTAAATAAATTTGTCATTGATTATCATGGGTTCTTGCATGAATATGAGTGACTTTATTCCCTGACTAGGGTTGTGGAAACCCTGGCAGATTAACTACGTAAAGAAAGTAGGAGATTTATCTATTCTAATGTTTATGCATATATTTTAATATCCTTTATAATAATTGATCTCAGAGCTACCATAGAAGCTTTAGGAAGCCTATATTCACAAACAACCTCATAGTGGAGTTTGAGATTAGGAAACTAGATTAAGACACTAATTTGAGATTTGCTTCATCTTATTATTCCATTACTCACCTAATAAACTTGAGAATCAAAAGGTGAAAGTTTAACTAAAGTCATATACAAGGAGAAATAAGGTGACACCCTGAGACTCATAAGGTAAAGGATAAGATTTATCAATATATTCATAGGACGGTTGATAATACATAGTTTGTCGGCTTTACATGCAGGGCAGCAGAATAATTGGGTTGAATATCATAGATTTATGGAGTGGAGAAGCCAGGGGGAACACAGTACTAGTGTTTATATTCTGTTGTTTACAACTCAAAGCATTCAAGATTTGGTTACTACTTACTATTGATATCAAATCCCCCTATTTACTTTTCTACACTACTTGTGGATTTTAGCAAGTTAAGCAACTGTTCAAATTTTTCCATATTGGATCGACCCCAACCTAGTTGGGTTACTATATTTGGCATCGATCATAGCATACTTCTTTGGAGGTAGTTTTAGGTGACATCAAATTTTGACGTCGTTACTGGGAAGATGATTTGAGTAGTTGATTAAATTGGTAAAGTTCGCAGCTTTTATTATCTGTTCTTGATTTTGCATAAGCTGGTATACATAAACCTCTAGGAGAATAGGCAATCCCTTAGTCCCTTATGATCCACAGCCTGAAAGAATTCATCAAACATCGAGAAGGATGTTAGGACAGGTTCATGATGGTGTACCTTTATGTTCTATAAAATATAGCACTCACGATCCTTAAAATATAATAATATGCATGGACTTAAAGTTATTTTGTTGGATTTGATGTGTTTTTGGTTGTGCTTTGCAGTAAATTAAGTTTTTGGAGGCTAATTTAAGAAGAACTATGAAAAGAGGAATATTTGGTGACCTACTTGAGAATTTTTGGGCATTTGTGGGACTTACCACATGTATTTTTGGGGTTAAAAGCATAAGAAAAGACAAAAAAAAACCTTAGGAATCATCTAGAAAGCATTTGGAAGCTGTCCTAACGACTTTGGTCATGACTCATCAGGTCTGGCTACGAGTCATGGCTTGAGTCATAGACAGAAACACCTTTTAATCCTTTACTTTACAACTTATGACTTCCTCTTAACAACCCATATGGATAATTTATGAGTCGTAGCCTTACGAGTAGTAGATTGAACAACTTTGATCGAGCTTTAATAATGCTTTAGTATTTCAACCATAACTATTCATCCTGATATTGGATTAAAGTAAAATGGGTATCGTTGCAAAGATAATTGAATTATCTATCTATTGGTGGGTCTTGATATAATAAATTATAAGTACACAAAACTTTGTGCTCTTTTAAAGATGATGATAGTTATACTCTTCACAAGAATTAATCGTGAAAAGATGTTTTCACTTGCCTATAAGATAACAGTTGTTTATGATATTAATATACATCTAAATTCACCAAAAAATCCTTAAAAATGTTTAATTCTAGTAATCGTATGAGTAATATGTTCTGAGTATGTCTCGTATAGATAAATTGTAAGCACACCAGTGTCTAGAGCATGGAATGATCAAGTCCCAGGTGGATACGAGTGAAGACCCCGAGTCATATGATCATGATAATACTTGTGTGGATGAGTCATAAAAATAATATAATGTTGAAGCCAGGGATATCAACTAATGGAATGCGTACGACTAGCATAGTACGACTCGTAAGAAGATCTTACATGCAGACGAACGAGTTAGACCTTGTACCGACTTTTACTTGAACTATTCCATTTTAGTTAGGATTTATTTCCTAGGGTTTCCATGTATCCCAATTACACTCCTATAAATTTTTTAAGTCCCATTATGTATGGGTAATTAGGTTTTCCAAATTTATTTAGGATTTGATTTTTGTAATCTATAAATACCCTTTAGGCTTTGTTTATATTTTCATTCAGATATTAATTCATATATTTATTATTCACTTATTCTTTTGGCATTAGAATTAGAAACATGATAATCATCGCTAACAACTGCATGAACCAGATAGGTAAAGGCATGTGATGTGACCCTATGTTATGTGTGTTTGAGATACTACTTAGTTCCCTTTGTGTGATAAAATCAGAATTCGCCCGGTTAGTCCTGCCCCTGTTTTAGGATATTCAGTTAGGAAAGGATTACAAGTCATTTTTGAGTTTAGTACACTTTTAGCCTAAATGACCTTCCCATTGTGAAATAGTATCCCTTGATCCGTATTTTAAGCATTATGGCCTATTTTTTGTTTTACCTTTACCTTTTAATTTGTGTTACAATGAACCTATTTTTTCCCTGGTCCTCCTTGGACATTATGCACTTTAACCCAGGCAAATCACCTATGTTGAGTGTGGCTCTCATAGGCATGCATAAAGTAAAATGGGTAGAAATAAGTGTAAAATAAGAGAAAAAAAAGTAACGCTGGGTTTGATAGGAAAAGAAAAGAAAAAGAATAAGCAAACAAAAATTGTGAAAAAGAAAGAATAAAAAGACCACAACAATCCTAAATGTGATTTAAAATAAAAAGGGAGAAATAAACATGTGGACCCCAAAGATAGTGTAATGCCAATGAGGCTTAGTCATTTATATCCATATGTACAACACCATTCCCCAAGCCTACACTATAAGCCGAGAAAAGTCCTATAGTGGTCCTAACTTGATTGTCTGAAAGCTATCATAAAGAAAATAAGGGCAAGCCTATGGTATTTGACATATATTAATTAGAACTTATTTTTGAGTTTAACTGTATTTTGACCTTACCCTCATGGACATGCATTATTTCATATTAGTGGGTGAGACTTCTTTGTCGGGAGGGAACATAAGCTATATTGCTAGTAGGTTTCTTGGTTGGGTAGTGTAACTTTTATATATGTAAGGTTGTTTTTTTGCTAACATAATGACATAGCTTGATTTCTTAGTGCTGCATCATTGTACTTCATTGATACACACATTTGGTTTTAAAGTAATTGAACTTGGAGAGGTTAATATCTTTTGATCTAAAATTGATGATTGATTGTCATATGTATTTTAGGTTTCTCTTTGTTAAGTATCGTTGTATTGTTTTGTTGTGTTTTGTTGCCTGAGGACATGCAACTTTCTATGTTTAGGGTATTAATATGCTATATAAATATAGAAGTCACAACGATTAAACTATGATAATATGCATCTATTTAAGGATATTTGGTTAGATTTGATGTATATTTGGGAGTGTTTTGCAGGAAATTAGGTTTTTGGAGGCTAATTTCAATAAGAACTGTGAACAGTGGAATTTTTTGCTACCTAATGGAGTTTTTTGGGGAATTTGTAGGACATACCCGATGTAGTTTTGTGGTTAAAAGACTGAGAAAAGACATAAAAAACTCCTTAGAATCGTCTAGAAAATATGTGGAAGTTGTCCCAACGACTTCGGTTAGGACTTGTAATGTATGGCTACGAGTCGTGGCCTGAGTTCTAGCCTGAAACCCATTTTCAGCCTTTACCTCCTAACTTATAACTTTCTCTTAACAACCCGTAAGGATACCTTATGAGTCATATCCTTACGAGTCGTAGCTTCGACAGTGTTTCTGTATTTCGGCCATAACATTTCACTCAGATATTAAATTATAGTGAAAATAGTATCTATAGAAAGCTAGTTCAATTTATATTTGTTGGTGGGTCTTGATATAAAAAATTTTAACTACACAAGAAGTTGTGCTTGGTTGAATATTACAATAGTTATACTCTTCACAAGAACTTAATCATAAAGGGGTGTTTTCACTTGCCTATAAGATAAGAGTTATTTATCATATAAATATGCATCTTGAGTCACCAAAAAATCCTTGAAAATGTTAAAGTCTGGTCATCTTATGAGTTGTATTATCTGAGTAGGACTTGTATGGATAAACCATAAGTAAACCAGTGTCTAGAGCATGGAAGGATCAAGTCCCAGGTAATATGAAAGAAGACCCAAAGTCATATGATCAAGATACGACTCGTGTGGATGGTTTATAAGAAGAACAGAAATTTGAATCCATTGAGATCAACTACTAAAATGCATACAAATAGCACAGTATGACTCATAAGAAGACCTTACGATAGGATGAGCGAGTTGTATCCTGTGTCGACATTACTTGTCCTATTTCATTTTAGTTAGGATTTATTTCCTGAGGTTTCCATGTATCCCAACTACACTCCTATGATGTTTTTTATGTCCTATTATGAATGGGTAATTAAGTTTTCCTATTTTATTTAGGATTTGATTTTTTTAATATATAAATACCCATTAGGCTTTGTTTATTTATTCATTGAGATATTAATTCATATATTGATTTTTCACTTATTCTTATTATTCTTGGTTTGTTCTTGGATTTTTATTTAATTGAAGACTTTGGGATTTTGTTATTTTGTCAATAGATTCCATCATTGATCTCATAACTGTAGCGGTTCCCTTAGCTAGGGTTGTGGGAACCCTGGAAAATTAATGAAGTAGAGGAAGTACCAAGTAGTTCTAGCTAAAGATTCTTGCATGTATTGTGAATCTTCAGTTAAATTGATTTCTTAGCGGTGGCCTAAAATAAGAACCAACTGTATTCACTACTTGTTTCAAAAGAGAGGTATAGATTGGGAAAAAAACATTACAACAGTAATTTGAAACCCCCTTCCGTCAAATAATTCCCGCCTTCTCATCTAATTAACTTGAGACCCAAAAGGTCATAGTTAATCCGAGATCCAGGGAAAAGGTTAGTAATATGACACTCTAAGATGCATAAGGTAAAGAGTGAGATTTTTTAATGAGTCCACAAGACAGTTTGTGATACAAAAATTGTCAGATTCTTCATACAGTGCATTGGAATAATTAGACAGTGCACGATAAGTCTATTGAGTTTGGAAGCTAGGGAGCACAAGCCTAGTGTTCATCTTATATTGTTTACAACCAATAGTAACCAATTATTTTTCTATTTTTTTATTTCAACAAATCACCCCTTGTAGTTTCCCACTCCTGGTGATTTAAATAAGTTCAAGAAAGATTTCTGGCCTATTCCATGTGGGATCTACCCCAACTTAGTTGGGTTACTATATTTGATAGGTACTGCTTCATCCTTCAATTGTAGGTGTATTTTATGAGACATCATTCCTACTTCGGTTCATGACCCTTTTCTTTTACCTATTGATAAAAATATGACACTATCGCATGCATAAGGTGATCCTCAGAATATTCCAATTTTATAGATGCAATAACTCCTAGTTGTAGAGAGAGATAGAAGAGTAGTAGAACAGGCTCGATTAGATGGAGAGGATGGTGTAGCTCAGCAAGGAGGACTAGGTATACCACAACAAGTAGCCAAGCATAGTGATAGAGTTCATAGAGGCAGATCTTTATTCATTCCTGCATATCAGCACTTACATCTATGCAATGATGAATAGGATATAGTTATTTGAACCTACTGAGACAAGAGCCATCATTACTTCTGCTTTACCCCCAAAGTGAAGTTTCATATTACTAGCGCTATGATCCAGCTATTAGATTTGAAAGGTGTGTTTTTGGGATTAGCAACAGATGATGTGAAAATGCATCTCACTACTGACATCTCTATGTCACATACTATTCTGGGGGTGTATCAGGAAGCTTTAAGGTTGAGTTTTTTCCCATTTTCATTAACATGTGAAGAATAACTATGGTTAGAGAAACTTTCAAGAGGTTCAATCACTACTTGGTATGAGTTGCGAAAGTAGTTTCTTAACATGTTTTTCCTTCCTAGAAGGATTCTATAGTTGAAGGATGAAATCTATAATTTTAGATAGTTACCTACTGAATCCATGTATAAGGGATGGTTTAGATTCAAGAAAAAGTTTAGATAGTACCTAATCATAGAATCACAGGGTCCAACTTGTTAGAAATTTACTACTAATCACTAATTGTCAGTTCTTAAGTAATAACAGATACAATTTCAGGAGGTGCATTTATGCATCATCGATGGAATGCTACATATGATATGTTGGATGATATTTTGGTGACTAATATAGGTTTGAATACTATAGAGGTTGAGCGTGGTGTAGGTACATATGTTATTGGGGAAGATAATGCTTATTGAGTAGCTCATGACTTAGTAGCACAAGAGTTTGCACAGTTTTAGACAAATATAGGGCTGCTCACAAAATAATTCACAATAATGAGTGCTAAATAGTGAATGAATTATGACACAAGGATCTATTTCTAGAACTTTTAAGATTGAATCTGAAGAAGGAGCGATGTATCTTGATTGTAGGTTGGCAGATTTCAAAGCCCAAAGACAAGGGAATCAAGGTCTGAACTATAATAATGATAGATATAGAGACAGAAGTAGAGAAAGAGATGGTGATTGGCAGTGGAAAGATGACTACAAGGAGAAGAGTGACAAGTATGTTCCACTAGGTAGTCGTGATTCAGAATCAAAATGGAGGCACTTTTGTCAAACTAGTTAAAAGGTAAGGAAGTCAAGAGAGTTGTCTCAAGGAGATTAAGGCAAAACTTTAAGGGTTGAAACAGAAAGTTGAGGAACATGCTACCACAATCAAACAACTGGAGAAGGAGTATGACCAGATGTCAGCCGCATTGCATCAAAGGCAACCTGGCATTTTTCCTAGTAACACGACTGCAAATAAAAAGAATGATAGTCATTGCCATGACATTACCACTTGGAGTGGTAAGGCCAGCACTGACCCACTTGTACCCACTAGTAATAAACAAAAGAATGATGATGATTCTGTTGACGTGGAGACTAGTAACAAGCAAGATAAAGGAAAAGACATGGTTGAGAAGCATATTTTATAACCCATCCTGAGACCTGAACCTCCTTTTTCTTAAAGGATAAAAAATAAGCAAAAGGGAGGTAAGTATCAGAAGTTTTTATCAATGTTAAAAGAGTAGTTACCACTTGTAGAGGCATTGGAGCATATTCTAGGATATGCAAAATTCATGAAGGATATTATCACCAAGAAGAGGTCAGTCAATTATGAGCCAGTCAATAATATTCATCACTGTAATATGTAGTAACTAGATCTTTGGTAGAGAGAAATGAGGATCCTGGTGCTTTAACTATACCTTTCACCATTAGATCTTTCAACTTCACTCGGGTATTATGTGATTTAGGTGCTAGTATCAACCTAATGACATTAGTAGTATTTATGTAGTTGGGGTTAGAGGCTCCCACACCAACCATCTTGAGACTAGTGATGGCAGATAAAACAGTGAAAAAGCTAATTGGTATTCTATATGATGTACTAGTGAAGGTGGATTCTTTAAAATTTCCTGCTGATTTTGTGATATTGGATTGTGAAGTAGAGTTTCAAGTCCCAATCATTTTGGGAAGACCATTCTTGGCTAAAGGAAGGATGTTTATTAATTTAGAGATAGGACATCTGATGCTGAGACTCAATGATGAGAAAGTGATATTCAATGTATGCAAATCGATAAAGTAGCCTAATGACTTAAGAGTGACATTTGTGATTGATGTGTATGATGAGGAGATGGATTCATTCTATGATGTTGATTCAGTTATTATTTGGTATGATTCTTTTGAAGCTATTCCTATTGAAGAAAGGTTAGGCATTAAAGCTTTGGAAGTCGTGATCATAAACTTCAACAACGATGGTATTAAGGATTACGATGAGACAACATATGCACTCTATAGGAGTGGTTCTTACATTTTTGCACGAAAGAAGCTTGATTTAGATTTGAAGAATAAAATCACCCCACCCACTCTCCCATCTATTTAGGATCACTAATCTAAGAGTTGAAGAATCTCTCTTCTCAATTAAGATATGCATATTTGGGGGATAACAACAGTTTTCCAATAATCATTGCAACTAGATTAGATGAGATAGAAGTAGAAACTTTGTTATCAGTGCTACAACGATTCAAGAGGGCCATTGGTTGTTCCAATGCAGATATTGTAGGTATCCCACCTAGTCTTTATATTCATAAGGTTTAACTTGAACCAAATTATGTTCCAAGTACAGAACATCAACGTCGACTCAATCCTACTATGCAGGAGGTGGTGAAGAAATATATATTTAAGTGGTTGAAAGCTCATGTAGTATATCCCATTGCTGATATCAAGTGGGTAAGTTCAGTACAATATGTTCAGAAGAAAGGCAATATTACTTTTGTGCCTGATGAGTAGAATGAGATAGTGTTGATGAGGCTAGTCATAGGATGAATAGTATTCATGGATTACAGAAAATTGAATTCATGGACTCAAAAGGATAACTATCCCATGCCCTTCATGCACCAGATAATGGATAGACTTTTGGTCAGAGGATTATACTATTTTGTGGATGGGTACTCAGGTTATAATCAAATCACAATTGCACATGAGGACCAACAGAAAACTACCTTCATATTTCCTTATGGGACCTTCACATAGAGACGTATGCCATTTGGATTATGTGACACTCGAGCCACATTTTAGAGATGTATGATGTCAATCTACTCTGACATAGTAGAAAACTTCATCAAAATGTTTATGGATAACTTCTCAGCCATTAGTGACTCTTTTCATAACCCCTTAGTGCACTTGGAAAATTCTCTACGAAGCTGTAAAGAATACAGTTTGGTACTTAATTGGGAAAATTACCATTTTATGGTCAAAGAAGGTCTAACGCTTAGACATAAATTTGAAAAAGGGGTATTGAGGTAGATAGAGCAAAGATTTAAGTGATTGAGAAATTGCATCCACCAATTTCTGTGAAGGGTGTTCGTAGCTTTTTGGGATATTCTAGGTTAGAGGTGATTCATCAAGGATTTCTCTTATATTGCCAACCCTTTTTGTAGTCTTCTTGAGAAAGTGGTAAAATTTGAGTTTACTGAAGCATGCTTGAAGGCTTTTAAGTGTCTAAATCAAAAGATGATGACTGCTCCTATCATAGTGTAACCATATTGGTCCTTGCCATTTGAGATTATGTTTGACATAAATGGATTGGCCTTAGGGTTGTACTAGGTCAACGAAAAAAATGATCCTTTATCCCATACTATGCTTGCAAGGTACTAATCCTACTCAAAAGAACTTCACTGTCATTGAACAAGAGTTGTTGGCAGTGGTTTTTGCCTTTAAGAATATTAGGTCTCATTTGTTTAGGACAAAGGTAATTGTGCACATTGATCATGTAACATTTTTGTACTCAATGATAGAAAAAGGCACTGAGAATCAAGTTTTGCAGAATTTTTCTAGACTTGAGGAGGAAGCTATATAGGACGTTAAAGATGGGCTCGAGATTGGAGACAATTCTCCATATCAGTAGATATTAGTAGCTTTCTAAGATCTAATTCCATGGTTTGCAGACTATGAAAATTATTTAGCAAGTGATCTAGTCCCAGAAGATCTTTCCTTTCAGCAGATAAAGAAGTTCATGCATGAGATAAGTAAATTTTTCTATGATGAGCCTTATTTATTCAGAATTTATATGGATGAAATTATTCTTAGCTGTATACCTTAGTTGGAGATGATGAGCATATTTGAGGCTTGTTATTCTTCACCAGTTAGGGATCATCGTGGAGGAACTGGCACAACCCACAAAATCTTGCAATGTGGGTACTATTGGCCAACAATCTACAAAGATGCACAAGATTTTTCTTCATCTTGTCATAAATGTCAATGACAAGGTAACATTTCTAGACACCATGAACTTCCTATGACTTCTATATTAGAATTGGAATTGTTTGATGTATAGGGTGTAGATTTCATGGGTCCTTTTATGAGTTTGTTTGGCATAAAGTATATTCTTATGGCTGTGGATTATATTTCCATGTGGGTTGAAGTGGTTGCGCTCCCTAAAAATGAAGCACATAGTGTCACAACATTCTTGAAAAAACACATATTTTTTTAATTTAGCATGCCACGTGCTATCATTAGTGATGGGGGGTCACATTTTTGTAATTGTCTATTCAAAAGTTTACCTGAGAAATATAGAGTGAAACACAAGGTCGCAACACCTGATAATCTGTAGACTAGTGGATAGGTTGAGGTGTTCAACAAAGAAATCAAATCCATCTTGTCAAAGAAAGTAAACACCAATATGAATAATTGGTCACATAAATTAGATGATGCATTATGGGCTTAACGAACAGCTTTCAAGATCCCCATTAGTGCCTTTTCTTATTAGTTTTTGTATAGCAAGGCATGTCAATT
Organism: Capsicum baccatum var. pendulum; assembly: GCA_030864225.1. Classification (NCBI taxonomy): domain Eukaryota; kingdom Viridiplantae; phylum Streptophyta; class Magnoliopsida; order Solanales; family Solanaceae; genus Capsicum; species Capsicum baccatum. Next base: position 171,091,380 of record CM061560.1, read on the forward strand.
ACCTGTTGAACTTTAACACAAAGCACTGTGGTCTTTGAAAAAGCTGAATTTTAAGTGCCAAGATGTAACAAAGTCAAGGATGAACAAGATTAATGAGTTGGATAAATTCCTACTCCGAGATTATGAAGGTTCTGCACTTTACAAAGAGAAGATGAAGCTGCATCATGATTGCTAGATTTAGAAGAGCATATTCGAAAATGGTGACCAGGTGTTGCTATACAACTCAAGGATTCACATTTTTCCAAGAAAGTTGAAGTCTCGATGGTATGGTCTCTTTACTGTTTTTAGAGTGTTCCCATATGGTGCTTTGGAGTTGAAGACGGATAGTGAAGCCCCGTTTAAGGTGAATGGGCAAAGTGTAAAGCATTATATGGGTAACACTAAGGAAATTAATGTGATTTTTAAGATATACCTTGGTGAAGTCTGAGTAACAAAGGTGATTGCGTCGTGCCGCGATGTTAAATTAAGCGTTGCATGGGAGGCAACCCATAAGGCTGGTTGGTGAAATTTGAGCACCCAAACGAGATCCATCATGCCATGATGTTAAACCAAGAACTACATGGGAGGCAACCCATATTTTGTACTTAATTATTTATAGGGTAATATGTTAGTTCAATCTACAAGGATAAAGAATGAAGAGAAGAGCTAGAAATTTCAAGAAATACGGTCATACGAACTCTTCAAGAGTTGTATCATAAGGTAACAACTCATGAGTAAGAGCCATAAGGACCTAGGATTTAATTCAAATCTAGGTAAAAGTTTCTGGAGTCTTTAATACTGTCATATTGATTCGTACCCTAAGGGTACAAGTTGTCACCATGAGTCGTATCAACTCTAAAACCTAGGTAAAGTTCCATGTTTTATGATGGAGGAAAAGGTCTATTACCCTGACTTGTAACCAATCTCACCAGGTCCAAGGTCATGGGTCAACCCATCCAAAATTATTGTTTTAAATAAGAGGGGTACCCAAATCGAGTACCTAATAGTATGAAAAAGATACAAACCTCTATTAATGACCAAATTTTAAGCTCCCAAATAATGAAATCACTCAAAATTACACATAAAATTGTTGGTTTATCTCACATTACACCAAATTTACAAGAATTTGGGGAAGAAAAGTTAACTTTCAAGGACCCTATATCAATGTGCGTTGAAATTTGGAACCCTACTTCTTAGAAATCGAACTAAAATATAAATTGGGGATGAACTAGATATTTTGTGTAGAATGTGTGTTTTTGGACTGACATGGGGTAGTAATATTGTGAGTTGAAGTATAGAATAGGTATTGTGTATTGGAATCAACTATTAAGTTGAACTTCTATGTTGCAGTGCATACGAGATACCTTATAAATCGTACCCACACGTAAGAATTTATGGTTCGTACTGCATTGATTGCTTGGCTTATGGTTGGGTACGAGTTTGATGTGGGCGGGTTTCTAGCCCGATAGCTTACATATAGAGATATGGATGGTGAGAAGTTGTTGCTGTAATATGATAACGCTCTACTATACCATCTAAAGTGGTAGAGTATGGTCAATGTTAATATCTCAACTTTCATTGAAGTCGAATCCGCAAGGAGAGAAATTTAGATTTTGAGTTCTATGGGTGTCAAGATTACCAAATAGATACCCTAAGTGTACACAATGTAAAACACATAAATAAAAAAGGGGTTGGTTTGGAATAGGATTCTACCAATACCAAGTCACGCAACACACTACATTAATACTTCTGTCTTAGAATTCGAATTTAAGAGGTATCTTGGGATTATGTCTACCTAAGGGCAAGGTGTGCATGGGATCATGATGGTTCACTATAAATTCTAGTTGTTGATAACATGGTAGGCTAGGTTGAAAATCCTTAAGGCTATTTTGTCAACAAGGCCATAAAAATGTCATTTGTTGACTCTTTGTAGTACCTAACGAGTGTATTTATATGAGCCACCCAAAGCCTAAATTTGGACATCCATATTTCTAGGAAAATACCCACGATATAGCCTACTCTCCATCTACCATTATTTCAAAGATAGAAAAAGAAACTAAGAAATATTCACAATTGTCCACTATTGCTTTGACACCTTATAACCCTTTTTCAAGGATGATATGGATTCCCAAAAGTTCACCCTCATCTCTATTTCAAGGATGATGAGAGATTTCAAGAGTTCGCGGTTTTCTCCCAACATACGCATCTTGTGTATTTGGGGTTTTCACCCACAAATTCCAACTAATGTAAACCAAGAAGTAATGGAATCCATAATCAACAACTAAAAATTACACAAAAACATCATTACCCAAACACAATTGCACCTTAGTTCGACATAATCCCAACAATAGAGAATTTAGCTACTCATGAAATGAAAGAGAAGAAACGTACTAAACAATTCATTCATGGCATCCATAATAATGGAGAATACATAAAATCTTCACTTTACACTTCAATTTCACAAATTTTAATTTAAAATTTAAACTGTAAATTATTTCCCAAAAGTATAGGGTTCACCAATTTTCTTAAGTTTCAATCCTCCTCTCTTGTTTAATTCCTTAAGGGAAAGAGAATTGTGTCTTATAAGGGAATTGGAATTAGATATGTCTTTTTAATGAATTGCCCTTGATCATTAAACTCTCTTGGCCGCGATCACTGATGCTTGTCCACGATCGCGTCTATCGCGACCACAGTTAGCATTAGCGATTGTGGTACATTGACCTGTCTTGACTGACCGTGATCATGGTAAATGAGGATTATTCATACTCCAAGTCTTCCAATTGCACTTCTTTTCTTTTTGTTGTTTTTTATATCAAGTCCATATCTCTCCATCTCATGACCCTTATACATGGAAAATGTTGAAATTCATGCATTAAATCACAATGTTATCTCATCTATTCCTTCAAAATATAGTAGTGTGCACAAATGTTAAGTCGAAATGAATGGTAGATTTACCACTCATCAATACAAAAACTTAAAGCTTTTCTTTTCCTTAAGCAACACTACGTCTTACTATAATACAATGCATATTTATGCCCATACAAGCTGACCCAGTGATCACAATGACTTCAACTAGAGTACTACCATAATTTATTTCTTCAAATATAGGCAAAAAATTTCATGACATCCCTCACATAAGATAGGATTTTTGAAGGATGCAAAAGACTTTAAGGAGCAACTATTCATCAATGACTAATACTCTAAAAGTTACTCACCTTTTGACCTCAACTACAATATACTCTTTTAGCCTTATTTTTTGGGAGATGACCATAATCACCCACCTCAACTTTTTCACATGCCTCATCATAAGAATGAAAATTCCAAGAACTAAGTCATCAAATATGCAACAAGGAATTTAAGTGAAAAAACATTCTCTCTCTTAAGAACTCTCGATGCTAACAAGTACCATGCCATAGGCTTACCTCTATTTTTATCGCCACTACAATGAAAATACTTGGTTGGAAATCACGAAAAGCTTTTTGAGCTTGTAATATAGGTTTGGGGTAGGTTAGGATATCATTTACGAACAACACGGATATACCCTCCTTGAACATCTACATCACATTATTCTATCAAAATGTTGATCATTGGCCACTTCTTTTGTTTTTGCTTCATTACACATGTGCCTAATTTTTTCCGTGGTTCACCTATTTTATTTTGATTTCTTTTTCTTGCACCCTTTGTGCTTCTCTTTCCTTTGGTGGATCCTTTTTTTTTCTTAATCACTTTTTCTCAATGCTTAAGCCTATAGGCACTCTCTTACAACTTCGTGGCCCAAAGTTTCCTCTTCCAATCATAGCACCCCCAACTTAGGCTTTAGCTTCAAGTTGCAATTTTAAGTTCAAGGAGGGTAGGGTGATGTTGGGCGTATTTACACACGTAAACACCATAATTCACCCATGTTATAGCTAAGTTTAGAGGATAAAATATATAATTCCAGCACTTTTAGTCCATTTTCCTGTAAGTAAGCTAACCAACGTGATTACCATGTTTTCAGGTATTAATGATGAAGATTTCAGCACTTTGGGGACCTTTGGGCCGCAAAGGAAAACTCCACGTAAGAAGGAAGGCATCTTTTGGAAGCTTTCGGACTGAATGTGATACATGAAGAATCTTTCCCGAGCAAAATCAGTATTTCTTAATACTTAGGGATGTAGCAGTAACCAAGTAGGACTAGGACAAGGATGTTATAAAAACCTTATTTGCTGAATTTTTCAGCAAGCATTATTATTGATTCTATTTATTTTTCATTCGACGTTTGGACAATTCACGTTACAATTTTCTGATAGAGAAACACAGCTCTCTTGAGAAAAATGGCCAAGAAGAAAAACGTCATCCCTCTTTGACGTTAAAATAATCCCCTCGCGAAGATTATTCTAGCTTTGGTACGATGATGATGTTCATTGTGCTTTCCTTTACATTCATGAGTAGCTAAACTTCTCTGTTAGGGTTATGGAAGCCTTTTGATATACTATCTATTACTATGAGTTTGTGACTTCTTGATGCGTATGCTACTTATATCATTACTGTCTTCGTTTTAATTAAATTCTTGTGGTTGCAAACATCTATAATACGCCATTATAGCATTAACTTGTTCGAGAGAAAAGTTACATGTTTGGAAAAGAGAGTGTGACAAGAAAATAGGGCTACCAACCCCTATTTACACGTTAATGCCTTAACCGGATTAACCTCTTGGAGAGTTTGTACCATTAGTTATACACTTAAAGCTCAACAGAGTTAAAGTGAAATAATCCTGGATGGTCGAGAGACACTAGGATTTACGATTAGAATACGAACCTCTATAAGTCCATGCATGTCTAAATTCTGCATTACTCATAGTTAATAGATACGTAGAACTCATAAGGTGGACATAACCCTAACTTATCATTCTCTGTTATTAAAGCTTACTAAAAAAAATGTTTTATTCGTTACTTTGTGCACATTAATTCACGCCATAATTCAATCCCCCATTTCCGTAGAATGTTCGACCAGCAATCTACTAATAGTTGCAATACTTAGTGACCAAGTATTCCCTGTGGGATTCGACACCCAAACCAGTTGGGTTCTGATGATAGGCGTATTTACATGCCTAAAGTGCTATAATTTACCCATATTTTAGCTAAGTTTTGAGGACAAAATATATAACTCATGCACTTTTAGTCCTTTTTCCTGTAAGCGAGCTAACAAACATGATTAGCGAGTTTTCAGGTATAAATGATGAAGATTTCAGCATTTTATGGATAACTTGATGCCAAAGGAAGCTTCACGAAAGGAGGAAAGCAAAGATTGGACGCCTAAGGACTAAAAGTGACGCATGGAAAACTTGTCCCGGGCAAAAACAACATTTCTCAAGACTTTGGGGATCAGCAATAACCTATTAGGATTAGGATAATGATGCAGTAGTTTGTTAGGATTAGGATAAGTACGCAATAGCCTAGTAGGAATAGGATATGGGTATTATAAATACCCTATTTTTCCGCAGCTTTTTAATAATCAACTCATTCATAATACACATTCAAATTCTCATTCATCTTTATACTTCTTCCATCAATTACTTTCAAAACAATTCTCTTCATCTATTCGACTTTTAATTTTCACGACAAGAGAAACACTACTTTGAAAGGAAATCACGTCACAAGCCCTACCAACATATACTTCACGTGAGATCTTTATATTGGTATGATGATAATGACTATTGTGATTTACATTGCACTCATGAGTAGCTAAACTTCTCTGTTGGGGTTATGGAAGCCTTATGAGATACTATATATTGCTATGAGTTTGTGAATTCTTGACACTTATGCTGCTTATATCATTATTCTCTTCATCTTAATTTAAATTCTTGTGGTTGCAAACATATAGAATACGCCAGTATAGCATTAACTTGTTCGAAAGAAAAGTTATATGTCTGGAAAAGAGATAATGTCAAGGTAATAGGGCACCAACCCTTGTTAAAAAGTTAGTGCCGTAACTGGATTAACCTCTTGGAGAATTTGTACCGTTAGATACGCTTTAAGCTAGAAAGAGTTAAAGTGAAATAATCCTTGATGGTTGAAAGAAGCCTGGATTTACCATTGAATACAATTCTCTATAAGCACATGCATGTCTGAATTCCACATAACTCATAGTCAATAGATACGTACAACTCAGAAGGTGGACATAACCCCAACTCTCAATTCTCATTGATCAAAACCAACCAAATAATCCATTTTACTCTTCTATTTTTCGTTCTTACATTACTATTTTTGATACTCTTAAATTCACGCTACAATCCCCCCTTTTTACGAAACTTTCACCAAAAGTCTAATAATTTTTGCTTACTTAGTGACCAAGTATTCCCCGTGGGATTCGACACCCAACCCAGTTGGGTTCTATATTTGACAACGACCGCTTACACTCTTACAAGAGCTATAGTTTGGGTGTTATCAAATTTTGGCGCCGTTGCCGGGGAATACGGTTGTCAACTAAGTTTGTGATAATTACTAGACCTTTGGTCAAAGATTCTCATACTTTACTTTTAGTTGTTGTTTTTGTTTTCTGCAGGTTTTTATCCAGTGCATGCCCCATACTCGAAGTTCTGATCAATCATTATTACCTTTCAATCGTGAAAAATTTTGTATTGGCAGAATGGAGGCTCAACAGGAAATTGAAAGAAGGGCTGCTCAACAGGAACAGGCTAGACTAGCTGCTCTAGCCGCCGCTCAAGTGCATCAATAGAATATTGATAATCCTAGGCGAGCAACAAATCCTGACAATGAGGATCTAGGTGATGACGAGTTACTAAACCCTAGGCGTGATGCTGAGATGGTGACACCAGCCAACAGAAGAGATCGTCAAGCTAGGTTCAGGCCTGAACGCCGAGCCATACCATTCGATGATGATGATGATGATCTTGATGGAGCTGGTGCCACAGGAGCCATTATTCCTCCGCCATTGGCACCCGGAGCCAAGTTTAACATCACGAGCACTATGATTCAGTAATTGCAAATCAAGGGATTATTCGGTGGACTAGCAGTCGATGATCCAAATATGCATCTGATCAACTTTATTTCTACATGCAAGTCATTCGACAATCCTGGCATTGGACAGAATCCAATTCGGTTGCGCTTATTTCCATTGTCACTATCTAGGGAGGCAACTCTATGGTTGAACGGGATGACTCGTGATTCTATCACTAATTGGAGGTAATTGAAAGATGCTTTCCTAGAAAGATTCTTTCCGCCATCCAAGAGAGCATAATTGAGAGATGAAATCAGCAATTTTCGACAGCTTGCAACTGAAGCCCTCCACGAAACATGGGAGAGATTCAAGAAGAAGCTTATGAGGTGCCCAAATCATCACATGACCAATGTTCACTTGATGGAGATACTATATATATCCTTGAATTCAGTAACTAAACCTGTGGTGATAATGCGGGTGGAGGATCATTTATGGACCTCACCTTTGTTCAGGCAAGTGATATGCTAGACCGGATGACGAAGCAAAGTAGGGCGTGGCATACCAAATATTCTGAGGTAGCAAGCCCTACTTTTTCTATAGGCATGACTGCAGAACAAAGGAGAAGAGAAGAAGAACGTGATCAAGATTTGGCGCACATGAAAACACAAGTGGATCTTCTTACAAAGCATCTACTATCAGGGAAGATCGAAAAAGTCAAAGCAGTTGCGTCAAAAGGAAGAGAGGAATCCAATTTTGAGGAAGAAGACAACTACGTTAACAATCAGGAGGGTTTCCGAGGCAATACCCAAGGAAACCAAGGTCGTAACTATTATGATAATTCTGGAAAAAAGGACAGGGATCAAGGTAGTTGGAAGAACAAGAATGACAGGAGTGGCGTCTATATTCCTCCTGGAAGACGAGAGGCCACTGCATCTGGTTCGGGAAATATGTTAATGGAAGATACGATGGCTAAGCTATTGAAAGGAGTGGAAACAACCAGCACGGGAGTAACTGAGGTAATAAATGACTTGGCCTTAATGAAGAAATTGGTTGACTCACATTCCACTTCAATAAGACAGCTGGAACAACAATTGAGTCAAATTTCAGCCACATTAAATCAAAGAAAAACTGGCACCCTACCGAGCGACACAGTGCAAAACCTAAGAAACGATGGAACATGCATGGCTGTTACTACCAGAAGTGGTAAGGTGCTGGAAAATTCATCCCAAAGCAAGCAAGTGGCCGAAGATATCGTAGGTAATACAGAAGAAGATGACGCCATCAAAACTGATGAAGACGTTCATGTCGTCATTCCTCGACGTCCACAGCCTGAAAAGATCTCTGAACCTAAGCATGATGAAAAGAAAGTCGTGGAGAAAACAATTCCCCTTTCACCACCTCCTTTTCCGCAAAGATTAAAGAAGAGAGCTGATCATACATGTCAATGTTAAAACAGCTGACCATTAATGTTCCCTTGGTTGAGGCACTAGAACAAATGCCAGGCTACGCAAAATTTATGAAGGATCTTTTAACAAAGAAGCGACCAGCAAGTGGTTAGTTGACAGATATTGTTCATCATTGTAGGGCAATTGCTACCAGATCACTAGTTCAGAAGAAGGCAGACCCAGGAGCCTTCACTATTCCTTGCACTGTCCGATCTGTGAATTTTGCCAAGGCATTATGCGATTTAGGAGCCAGCATCAACTTGATGCCATTATCCATTTACAAAAAGTTGGGGTTAGGTGATCCTACTCCAACCAATATGAGGCTTGTGATGGCTGATAGGTCGGTAAAACGACCTGTTGGTATTTTATGTGATGTATTGGTGAAGGTTTATTCATTCATCTTTCCAGCGGACTTCATTATTTTGAATTGTGAGGTAGACTCTGAAGTTCCCATAATCTTGGGTGCCCTTTCTTTGCAACAGGAAGTGTGCTTATTGATTTAAGAGCTAATGAGCTTCTATTCCGGATGAATGATAAAGTAGTCCGCTTTGATGTATGTAAATCAATGAAGCAACCCAAAGATCTGAACGTGTTCTCGATAGCTGATATTTATGTTGATGATGAGAAAGAATAACTTGTGGAGGACCAGCTTATCGATGACCCATTGACGGTTGTGCTTATGAATGTTGAGTATAAGGATGCTGAAAAGTATGAAGAAACTATTTGTGCTCTAACAGGATTAGGGACATATCCTCATGCTCCCAAGAAGCTAGACCTTGATCTCAAAAACTGACCTACACCACCAACTAAACTATCTATTGAGGAGTCATCCACGTTAGAATTGAAGGAGCTTCCTAGTCATCTAAAGTATGCATTCTTAGGAAGCGGTAACACACTTCCGGTTATTGTGGCGGCAGATTTGGGTGAGCAGAAAGTTGCAGCTCTCATCATGGTTCTATGAAAGTACATGGGAGCCATCGGTTGGACCATCGCTGATATCATTGGTATTTCGTCTAGGATTTATACACACAAGATTCCGCTTGAAGAAAATTGCATACCTACTATTGAGCATCAAAGGCGTCTAAATCCACCTATGCAAGAGGTGGTGAAGAAAGAAATTATTAAATGGTTAGATGCAGGGGTTGTGTATCCAATCTCCGACAGTAAATAGGTAAGCCCGGTATAATGTGTACCAAAGAAAGGTGGCATGACGGTAGTTGCGAATGAAAAAAATGAGTTAATTCCACTCAGACCTGTCACAGGGTGGAGAGTATGCATGGACTACCGTAAGCTGAATTCGTGGACCCTTAAAGATCACTTTCCAATGCCCTTTATTGACCAAATGCTTGATCGATTAGCAGGGAAAGGATGGTTTTGTTTCTTAGACGGTTATTCCATCTATAATCAGATATGTATCGCCCCCGAAGATCAAGAGAAGACAACATTTACATGCCCCTATGGTACGTTTGCCTTCAAACGTATGCTATTTGGGCTATGTAACGCACCCGCCACTTTTCAGCGTTGTATGATGTCCCTTTTTTTTGATATATTGGAAGACACGCTGGAGGTATTCATGGATGATTTTTTAGTTATGGGTGAGTCGTTTGAATCGTGCTTCACAAATTTAAGTATGGCGTTGCAGAGATGTGTTGAATTCAACCAAGTGCAGAATTGGGAGAAGTGCCACTTTATGATGAAAGAAGGTATTGTTCTTGGGCATAAAATCTCCACAAGAGGAATTGAGGTGGATCGAGCTAAAATCGAAGTTATCGAGAAACTACCACCCCCAATTTCGGTCAAAAAAGTTCGTAGTTTCCTCGGTCATGCAGGTTTCTACCGAAGGTTTATCAAAGAATTCTCCAAAATTGCTAATCCATTATGCAAAATTTTGGAGAAAGATGCAAAGTTTGACTTCAATGAAGATTGTGTGAAGGCATTTGAATGCCTCAAAGAGAAACATCTTCTCTCGTTTTGGGGTCCCACGTACTATCATAAGTGATGGAGGATCTCAGTTTTGTAACAAACTATTCAAACCTGTGTTAGAAAAATATGGTGTCAAGCAACACAAGGTAGCCACACCTTATCACCCACAAACTAGTGGACAGGTCGAGGTTTCCAATCAAGAGATCAAGCAAATCCTTGCTAAGAATGTAAATGCGAATAGGAAAGATTGGTCTCGGAAGCTGGACGATGCACTATGGGCTTATAGGACTGCATTCAAAACGCCAATTGGCATGTCCCCGTATCAACTAGTTTATGGGAAAGCTTGTCATTTACCCATTGAGCTCGAGCACAAAGCATTGTGGGCGTTGAAGCAACTGAATTTGAATTGGGATGATGTTATGAACTTGAGGGTGGAACAGCTGAATGAGATGGATGAATTCCGTCTACATGTATATGAAAGATCAGAACTCTACAAAGAGCGGACGAAAAAGTATCATGATCAGCGGATTGTTCAACGAAACTTTCAAAAGGGTGATATGGTACTTCTTTTCAATTCCAGACTAAAGCTATTCCCAGGTAAGTTAAAGTCCAAATGGTCTGGTCCGTACAAGATTAGCCAAGTTTACTCATCTGGAGTAGTTGAGCTAGAAGACAATAATGGTGTTGTCTTTAAGGTGAATGGCCAACGAGTAAAACCATATATCGGCCCCCTTGACTCGATGAACTATATGGCCACCATCTATCTCAACGAAGTCTAAGTACTCGAGGTAACTATGTCGTGACGCGACAATAAATCAAGCGCTAGATGGGAGGCAACCAATCGTGATTTTTTCATTTCCTTTGCATTTGTTTTTAGTAAATAAAAATCCAAAAAGAAGAGTCGAGCCACGACCGAAACTAAGGCGCTTGATGGGAGACAACCCATTGTTCTAATCGTTTTTGTCGTTTTTGAGTGAATACAGGTGCAAAAGCTGTAAAGGAGGAGATTGGTTTCAAATTTTGATTCGGAAGTATTACATGTTGAAGGTGGTAAGTTAGGAATGAAGTAGCAAAAGGCTATGGGTGAGGCATTTCTTATGAAAATATAGGCAAAGAACAAGGCAAGGCCTATGTAAATCTAGGCCACGAACAAGGCAAGGCCTATGCTATGGCCTAAGCTCTCGGATTCTAGAGTGCCATAGCATAGGCGCCGCCTATGCTCAACAACGCCATAGCATAGGCGCCGCCTATGCAAAAACCTTTTGTCTCTGAATCTCATATGCCATGGCATAGGCGCCGCCTATGCCTAACAATGCCATAGCATAGGCGCCGCCTATGCTCAACAATGCTTTGCAAAAGGCGCCACCTATGCCAAGCATAGGCAAAGCATTATGCGCCGCATATGGTCACTTTTGGTCTCCAAATCCATTCCAAATGGGTCAAAACCAGACCCAAGCTTGTCCTATAAATAGAACCTTAGTCTTAAATCAAAAACACATTGCAATTCACCCTAAAGCGCCGCCTACCTCTCCAAATTCTCTCAAAAATTTTGCTTTTGCTCTTTTATTTTGCAAGAACATCTTCCAATGCCATCAACCAAGTAAGTACTTCTTTTTTCTTCTTTTATGTTCCGTAAGTACTACACTACTACGTCTATAATGAATTGTTTAATCTTGAAGTAGTATTGATGATTTGAATATGGTTGATTTGTTGTGGTGAAACTAAGTGAGTGAAAGAATATGTAAGGATGCTCTTGACTTGTTTCCAATTAGTATTTGATTTTGATACACTATCATACTTTTGCGAAATTGACATAGTCTAGGACATTGCATAACCTTGTAACTTGAAAGCTTGCTTGAATGACTTGTTTATTGCGATGAAAATCATGGTTAACTACAAACATAAGATGTTGTGATTATTCCAAGCCATAAATTGATACAATATCTATGTAGTAGTTTTATTCAAAGTGATGCATTAGTCCAAAACATGAAACATTACCAAGATTACATGATCTAGAATTGAGAAAGGATAGTTAAGATGATACGAAAAGTATGACTATACTGATTATATTGTTGGAACATAACACCTAAATGTATATCGATGAAATTTGAGTAATCGACATCGTTCACTTCGCTAGTTCGTACAAACAAACTAAGTATGGGGTGGTGCCACTACTGCTTGTTTATTGATTGTATCCACCGAGATGAAGCTAACATGACTATTATTTTAATCTCAGGTACAATGGCACCAAAAGCAAGACAAGGGAAAGAAAAAGCAACCACTTCACAAAAAGGCCCAAAAAGGGGACGAAAAGAGCAAGGAGAATCCTCCTCGCTGCAAATACCTCGCCGCATGTTTGGAATTAAATGGGTTCTAGAGGAGGAAGGAAAGGAGTTGTATAGGAACAATAAAGAGAAAAAATATGTTCATGTGGAGTTGATACACAAGGAAAGCCTAGCAAAGAAAGAACCCCGTATGTTGGCTAAGATAATGGTGTTACATCTTGATTTCATCTTCCAAGATATGGGAGAGTGCAATCTTGATTTAAAACATGAATTCTATGCCAACTGGTCACCGAAAACTACAGGGAGTGAAGTAAAGATTCGGGGCCAAGTTCTGCAACTAAATGCGGAGTTCTTCAACTCCTTTTTAGGCTTGCCATCTGTTGATCCATCACCACTCAAGGAGCTGTATAACAGACCGCCGTACAGGGCCATTAGACACACATTGTGCGGAACAAGATCTATGGCACAGTGGAGCAGACACAAGGACACCGGTCGGCACAACACCTTCCCATATGCTTCCTTAAATAGGAAAGCTAGGATATGGATGCGAATAGTCAACTCTTGCCTAATTCCAGGGACACAGTACACAAAGATAACACAAGATAGAGTGTGCTTGGTGTACGCATTGATGACGAATGTTCCTATCAACATTGGGGCAAATATTCGATCTACAATGCGAAAGGCCAGGCTACACAAGAGGTCCTACTTCATCTTTGGCAATCTGTTGACCGCAATATTGAGGAAGGAGGACATCGAAGAGGAACCGGCTGCTCATAAGCTTCCACACAACCCAAAAAAAGTTGACCTCACAAAGGTTAAAGATGCTGAAACTACGCATGGAGTCAACCTTACCACTGCAGAAAGGCATGCTCAGGATGAGATTTTCTTTCGCCATCTTTATGGCATGACTCGGTTTACCATGATGAGCGGAGGTCGTGTTCCAATTGCTGCAGAGCTCCAACATTTGGATTATGACTACGCAATAAACGAGCATGCGAGGGTAATGTGTCGAGTAGGTGTACACTTCGAGGAACCTCTTGATGACGGTGTGCCAACCGATGATGATCGCCGAATGCCAGACTCCGATGTGGAGGAAAACTCTGATGACGATTCTGACGAAGGGGGTATGACCTTAGACATAGAGGAGGAGTCTGTCTAACCAGGTTCTTCTTATTTATTTTTCACTGAGGACAGTGTGTCCTGTCTAAGTGTGGGGTGCTGGTATTTGCATCCTAACCTTCTTTATCTGCATTTGCATTTATTTATGTTTGTTTATTTGCATTTATTTATGTTTGTTTGTTTTGTTTTTAGTAGTTAAATTTTTTTTAATTTTTTAACTTTGCATAAAATTGTTCTGATAAGCAGCATGGTATTACGACAAGAGTCTGTGATAAAATCTTTACTATTGAGACGTTTAGGCTATAATAGTGACTCATTATGTGATAATTGTGTGGTTCAATTCCTTCATCTGTTAGGTCAAGAGTCTATACTGCTTCCAATAGAGTCGACCATGTGCCTTGTGTGTGTGAGATGATAGTATATTCTATGTTTGTGGCTGATGCTAGAACTTGCATGGTATGTATGTAAAGCGAAATAAAGAGTGTGAGTTTAGGAGATGATTTAGGCATTTCTTTGGCAACCTATGATTGTTTACCTTCATTTTATCTACCCATGGACATCATCCTAGATAACCCCCTTTGAGCTGTTAGCCTACTTTTCTTTGACAAACTCATATGTAAGCCTAATCTATTTTTTTCAAGACCATAATTTGATCCAAATTCCTAAGTGCTTTAAATTGTAAAGTAATGTGACAAAATAAGAGGAAATTGGGTGAGAATAGTGCCTTAGAATGTCTTGGTGCTTGAATTTGTTATGAAAAATAATTGCTATCATAAGAGGTGTGTTATGAAAAGAACAAGGAAAAGAAAAATAAAAAGTTAATTCTGTTCAAAATTGAAAAACAAAAGAGGTGAGAAAGGGTGGTAGATTAAAAGAAAGTAGAAAGGTTGTTTGAAAGAAAGCATAAATGGCATAATGTGATGTATTAAAGCGCTTAGGAACATAGTCACTATTTCTGGCCAAAATAGTCCTGCCCATCCCTTAGCCTACATTACAACCTGTAAAGACCTATTTGATCCTAAGCTTAGCATTCTGATATTTGGTGGCGCATTACACTAAGGGCAAGCCTATGGTCATCAGTTGCAACATACGAATTCTTTGTGAGAGTGAGAGCAAGGATAATCTTATACCCATGTTCGAAATATATACAATACTTGTGAGTGATTATGGGTTATATTTTGTGAGACACACATGGTTGATGAGTTTTGGGTGGTTGTGTATGATTCTCTATACCTTAACTTTTGAATACGAATTAACCATCATCACGAGTCTATATTAGAGGTTGAATTGTTTCTAGAAGTGATCAGAAAACTACTCTTTGTTAATAATTGTCGTGCCTGTCTTGATGAATATTTTGTGTTGTTACTGTGAAACCCTAAGTGGATGTTTAGAAGGACATGATATTTTGTTCGAGGACGAACAAAGCTTTAAGTGTGGGGTGTTGATGATAGGCATATTTGCACGCCTAAAGTGCTATAATTTACCCATATTTTAGCTAAGTTTTGAGGACAAAATATATAATTCATGCACTTTTAGTCCTTTTTCCTATAAGCGAGCTAACAAACATGATTAGCGAGTTTTCAGGTATAAATGATGAAGATTTCAGCATTTTATGGATAACTTGACGCCAAAGGAAGCTTCACGAAAGGAGGAAAGCAAAACTTGGACGCCTAAGGACTAAAAGTGACATATGGAAAACCTATGCCGGGCAAAAACAGAATTTCTCAAGACTTTGGGGATCAGCAGTAACCTATTAGGATTAGGATAATGATGCAGTAATTTGTTAGGATTAGGGTAAGTACGCAATAGCCTAGTAGGAATAGGATATGGGTATTATAAATACCCTATTTTTCTGCAGCTTTTTAATAATCAACTCATTCATAATACACATTCGAATTCTCATTCATCTTTATACTTCTTCCATCAATTACTTTCAAAACAATTCTCTTCATCTATTCGACTTTTAATTTTCACGACAAGAGAAACACTACTTTGAAAGGAAATCACGCCACAAGCCTTACCAACATATACTTCACGTGAGATCTTTATATTGGTATGATGATAATGACTATTGTGATTTCCATTGCATGCATGAGTAGCTAAACTTCTTTGTTGGGGTTATGAAAGCCTTATGATATACTATCTATTACTACGAGTTTGTGAATTCTTGACACGTATGCTACTTATATCATTATTCTCTTCATCTTAATTTAAATTCTTGTGGTTGCAAACATATAGAATACGCCAGTATAGCATTAACTTGTTCGAAAGAAAAGTTATATGTCTGGAAAAGAGATAATGTCAAGGTAATAGGGCACCAACCCTTGTTAAAAAGTTAGTGCCGTAACTGGATTAACCTCTTGGAGAATTTGTACCGTTAGATACGCTTTAATCTCGAAAGAGTTAAAGTGAAATAATCCTTGAAGGTCGAAAGACGCCTGGATTTACCATAGAATACAATTCTCTATAAGCACATGCATGTTTGAATTCCGCATAACTCATAGTCAATAGATACGTACAACTCAGAAGGTGGACATAACCCAGCTCTCAATTCTCATTGATCAAAACCAACCAAATAATCTGTTTTACTCTTCTATTTTCCGTTCTTACATTACTATTTTTGATACTCTTAAATTCACGCTCAATCCCCCTTTTTTACGAAACTTTCACCAAAAGTCTAATAATCTTTGCTTACTTAGTGACCAAGTATTCCCTGTCGGATTCGACACCCAACCCAGTTGGGTTCTATATTTGACAACGACCGCTTACACTCTTACAAGAGCTATAGTTTGAGCGTTATCAGGTTCTATATTTGACAGTGACCGCTTACACTCTTACGAGAGAGCTGTAGTTTGGGCGTTATCAAATTTTGGCGCCGTTGCCGGGGAATACGTTTGTCAACTAAGTTTGTGATAGTTACTAGACCCTCTGGTCAAAGATTCTCGAATTTTACTTTTTGCTTGTTGTTTTTGTTTTATTTAGGTTCTGTTCAGTGCATGCCAAATACTCGAAGTTCTGATCAACCATTGTTACCTATAAATCCTAAACCTCAACTTATTGACAGAATGGACGCTCAACGAGACATTGATAGAAGGGTTGCCCAATAGGAGCAGGCTAGATTAGCTGCATTGGCCGTTGCTCAAGTGCATCAACAGAATATTGATAACCCAGGGCAAGCAACAAATCCTGAGGATTAGGACCTGGGTGATGATGAGTTACTAAACCCGAGGCATGCTGATGAGGTGGCGGCAGCTGTGAACAGAAGAGATCATCAAGCTAGATTTAGACCTGAACGCCAAGCTGTGCAAATTTCTTTTGATGATGATGATGACGATTTGGACGGGGATGGTTCCATAGGGGCTATTATTCCTCCACCCTTGGCACCTGGAGCCAAGTTCAATATCACTAGCACCATAATTTAGCTATTACAACTCAAGGGGTTATTTTGTGGACTTGCAGGTGATGATCTGAATATGCATCTAATCAATTTTATCTCAACATGCAAATCGTTTGAAAATCCAGGAGTTGGACAGAATGCAATTCGGCTATGCTTATTTCCATTGTCTCTATCTGGAGAGGCAACTCTATGGTTGAACGGGATAACTCCTGATTCTATTACTATTTGAAGGCAATTGAAATACGCTTTCCTAGAAAGATTCTTTCCACCATCCAAGAGAGCACAGTTAAGAGATGAGATCAATAATTTTCGATAGCTTCCAACTGAAGCTCTCCATGAAACATGGGAGAGGTTCAAGAAGAAGATTATGCGGTGCCAAAATCATCATATGACCAATGTCCACTTGATAGAGATATTATACAGGTCTTTGAATTCAGTGACTAAGCCAGTGGTTGATAATGCTGCAGGAGGGTCATTCATGGACCTTACTTTTATTCAGGCAACTGATATGCTAGATCGTATTACAAAACAGAGTAGAGCTTGGCATACCAGGGATTCTGAGGTAGAAAGCTCTACTGTATCTATTGGCATGACTGCAGAACAAAGCTGAAGAGAGGAAAAATGTGATCAAGATATGGCGCACATAAAAATGCAGATGGATCTTCTTACCAAGCATTTATTATCAGGGAAGACCAAAAAAGTCAAAGCTGTTGTGTCACAGGGAAGAGATGAATCTGATTCTTAGGAAGAAGCTAACTACTTGAATAATCAGGGGGGTTTTCGAGGCAATGCCCAAGGAAACCAAGGTCAGAACTATTATGATAAATATGGAAACAAGGACCGTGATCAAGGTAGTTGGAAGAATAATACTGATAGGAGTGGTTTGTATGTTCCTCCTGGAAATCGTGAGGCCATGGCGTCTGGCTCTGGGAAGATGTCCATGGAAGATATGATGGCTAAGATGTTGAAAGGAGTGGAGGCAACCAATACCAGAGTAAATGAGGTAAATAATGATTTGTCATCAATAAATCAATTGGTTGACTCGTATTCCACTTCAATAAAACAACTGGAACAACAATTAAGTCAACTTTCAGTGGCATTCAATCAAAGAAAGGCTGGCACTTTACTAGTGACACTGTGCAAAATCTAAGCAACGAAGGATCATGTATGGCTATTACTACCAGGAGTGGTAAGGTGTTAGAAAATCCATCCAAGGGCAAGCAGGTGGTTGATGATATAGCAGATAATGTTATTGATGCAGAATGTGAAGATGCCGAAGAAGCTGAAGAGAGTGTTCATGATGTCACCCCTAGACGTCTGCAGCCTGAAAAGATTGATAATCGAAAGCAAGATAAAAAGGACGCAGTGGATAAAACTATTCCTCTTCCACCACCATCTTTTCCTCAGAGACTAAAGAAGAAAGCTGATGATACCAGGTTCAGTAAATTTATGACTATGTTGAAGCAGCTGACTATTAATGTTCATTTGGTTGAGGCGCTGGAACAGATGCCTGGGTACGCAAAATTCACGAAGGATCTTTTGACAAAGAAGCGGGCAGCAAGTTGTGAGTTGGCTGATAATGTTCATTATTGCAGTGCAATCACTACAAAATCGTTAGTTCAGAAAAAGGCAGATCCTGGTGCTTTTACTATTCCTTGCACTGTTGGATCCTTGAATTTTGCCAAGGCATTATGCGATTTGGGGGCTAGCATCAATTTGATGCTGCTATCCGTCTATAAGAAGTTGGGGTTGGGCGATTCTACACCAACCAATATGCGGCTCGTGATGGCAGATAGGCCGGTAAAATGACCTGTTGGTATCTTATATGACGTATTGTGAAGGTTTCTTCCATCATTTTTCCTGCAGACTTTGTTATTTTGGATTGTGAGGTGGACTCTGAAGTTCCCATCATCTTGGGGCATCCTTTCCTTGCAACTGGAAGTGTGCTTACTGATTTAAGAGCTAATGAGATTTTACTCCGGATGAATGACGAAGTGGTCCGTTTTGATGTATGCAAATCAATGAAGCATCCCAAAGATATGAATGTGTTCTCTGTAGCTGATGTGTACTATGAGGATGAGAATGAATTATCTGTAGAGAAGCAGCTTATTGTTGATCCATTGACTGTTGTGCTAATGAATTTTGAGCGTGGGGATGTTGAAGATTATGAAGAAACTATTTATGCTCTAACAGGAATAGGGTCGTATTCTCATGCTCCTAAGAAGCTGGACCTTGATCTCAAAAATCGACCTACACCACCAGCTAAACCATCCATTGAAGAGCCACCAATGTTAGAATTGAAGGAGCTGCCCAGTCATCTAAAGTATGCATTCTTGGGTAGTGGAAACACACTTCCGGTTATTGTTGTGGCTGATTTGGGTAAGCAGCAAGTTGCAGCTCTCATCTCTGTTCTGAGGAGATATAAGAGTGCCATCGGTTAAACTATCGCTGATATTATTGGTATCCTGCCTAGGATATGTATGCACAAGATTCAGCTTGAAGAAAATTGCATACCCACCATTGAGCATCAAAGACGTTTGATTCCACCTATGCAAGAGGTGGTAAATAAAGAAATTATTAAGTGGTTAGATGCAGGGGTAGTGTATCAAATTTCCGACAGTAAATAGGTGAGTCCGGTACAGTGTGTGCCCAAGAAAGGGGGCATGACGGTAGTTGCGAATGAAAAGAATGAGCTAATTCCACTCAGACCTGTCACAGGGTGGAGAGTGTGCATGGACTACCGAAAGCTGAATTCTTGGATGCTTAAGGATCACTTCCCAATGCCATTCATGGACCAAATACTTTATCGATTGGCAGGGAAAGGATGGTTTTGTTTCTTAGATGGTTATTCCGGCTATAATCAGATTTGTATTGCTCCCAAAGATCAAGAGAAGAAGGCTTTTACATGTCCGTATAGTACGTTTGCCTTCAAACGTATGCCATTTGGGCTATGTAACGCACTTGCCACTTTTCAG
The DNA here is from genome assembly GCA_030864225.1 of Capsicum baccatum var. pendulum. Lineage (NCBI taxonomy): Eukaryota > Viridiplantae > Streptophyta > Magnoliopsida > Solanales > Solanaceae > Capsicum > Capsicum baccatum. The sequence goes on from CM061560.1 coordinate 171,111,442, forward strand.
CGTTGTATGATGTCCATTTTTCTGATATGGTTGAAGACACCTTGGAGGTGTTCATGGACGATTTTTTGGTTGTAGGTGAGTTTTTTGAATCATGCTTGGCGAATCTAAGTATGGCATTGCAGAGATGTGTTGAATTCAACTTAGTTCTAAACTGGGAGAAGTGTCACTTTATGGTTAAGGAAGGTATTGTTCTTGGGCACAAAGTTTCTAAAAAAGGAATTGAGGTCGATCGAGTGAAGATTGAAGTTATCGAAAAATTACCACCTCCAATTTCTGTAAAGGGAGTTCATAGTTTCCTCGGTCATGCAGGTTTTTATCGAAGGTTTATTAAAGACTTCTCCAAGATTGCTAGTCTGTTATGCAAAATTTTGGAGAAGGATGCAAAGTTCGACTTCGGTGAAGATTGCTTGAAGGCGTTCGAATGCCTCAAAGGGAAGTTAGTTGAAGCTCCTATCATTATAGCGCCTGATTGGTCTTTACCATTTGAAGTTATATGTGATGCAAGTGGGGTAGATTTAGGCACTGTACTTGGTCAGAGAAGAGAAAGGTTATTTCATCCAATCTACTATGCGAGCAAGGCCTTGAATGGAGCCCAGAAGAACTATACCGTCCCGGAACAAGAGCTTCTAGCGGTTTTTTATGCTTTTGAAAAGTTCCGTGCTTACTTTTTTGGAACCAAAGTGGTGGTTCATACAGATCATGCTGCCCTGAGATATTTAATGGCAAAGAAGGATGCAAAACCGAGGCTAATTCGATGGGTGTTATTCCTGCAAGAATTTGATTTTGAGGTAAAATATAGAAAAGGTTGCGAAAACCAAGTAGCTGATCATCTCTCTAGACTGGAGAATGAGCACATAACGTAGCCCGATCTTGAGATTGATGATGCATTTCCCGACGAAGAGATCCTAGCCACGATGGTGGAAGAGTTACCGTGGTACGCAGACTTTACAAACTACGTGGTAAGTAATGTGATGCCTGAGAATCTCTCTTTTCATCAAAAGAGAAAGTTCATGCATGATGTGAAACACTACTTCTGGAATGAACCATATCTTTTTCGACGATGTGAGGATCGTGTCATTAGGCGATGTATATCTCATGTGGAGGTGCCGAGCCTATTGGAAGCAAGTCATGCTTCCCAAGTTGGGTGTCACCATGCAGGTGATCGGACAACCAGAAAGGTATTGCAAAGCGGCTATTATTGGCCTTCAGTATTTAAGGATACCTATGATTTTTTGAGAAGATGTGATCAGTGTCAGAGACAAGGCGCAATTTCAAAGCGTCATGAGATGCCCATGTCTAAGGTTCTTGAAGTAGAGTTATTTGATGTGTGGGGTATTGATTTCATGGGCCCATTTGTGAGTTCGTTTGGGATGAAATATATCCTAGTTTCTATGGATTATGTATCCAAATGCGGTCGAAGCAGTAGCGTTGGCTGATAATAAAGGTAAGCGTGTTGTAGCATTCTTGAAGAGAAATATCTTCTCTCGTTTTGGGGTACCACGTACTATCATAAGCGATGGAGGATCACACTTTTGCAACAAGCTGTTCAGAGCCGTGTTGGTGAAATATGGGGTCAAGAAACATAAGGTAGCCATACCTTACCACCCACAAACTAGTGGACAGGTAGAGGTTTCTAATCGGGAGATCAAGCTGATCCTTGCTAAGACTGTAAATGCTAGTAGGAAAGATTGGTCTCGGAAGCTGGATGATGCCTTATGGGCTTATAGGACTGCATTCAAGAGACCAATTGGCATGTCCCCGTACCAACTAGTTTATGGGAAGGCTTGTCACTTGTCAATTAAGCTCGAACATAAAGCATTTTGGGCATTGAAGCGGCTTAATTTGAATTGGGATGATGCTGTTAATCTGAGATTGGACCAGCTGAATAAGATGGATGAATTCCGTCTACATGCGTATGAGAGATCAGACCTCTACAAGGAACGGATGAAAAAGTATCATGATCGGTGGGTTATCCAACGAAACTTTCAGAAGTGTGATATGGTACTTCTTTTCAACTCCAGACTGAAGCTATTTCCAGGTAAGTTGAAGTCTAAATTGTCTGGTCCGTTCCGAATTAGCCAAGTCTACTCATCCGGAGTAGTAGAGTTAGAATACAATAATGGTGGTGTCTTTAAGGTGAATGGCCAATGAGTGAAGCCATATATCGGTCCTCTTGACTTGATAAAATGCATGGCCACCATCTATCTTAATGAAGTCTAAGTAATCGAGGTAACTATGTCATGCCGCGACAATAAATCAAGCGCTAAGTGGGAGGCAACCCATCATTTTTAATCGTTTTGTTTTCCTAGGAGTTTGTTTTGTTAAATAAAAATCCAAAAAAAAAAGTCGAGCCATGACCAAAACTAAGGCGCTTGGTGGGAGGCAACCCATCTTTCTAATCGTTCTTGTTGTTTTTGAGTAAGTGTAGGTGCAAGATGTATAAAGGAGAAGATTGGTATCAAATTTTGATTTGGAAGTGTGCCATGTTAAAGGTGGTAAGTTAGGAATGAAGGAGCTAAGGCAATAAACAAGGCAATGCCTAGGTGAATCTAGGCAAAGAACAAGGCAAGGCCTATGTAAATCTAGGCAACGAACAAGGTAAGGACTATGCTATGGCCTTTGCTCTCTGACTTGACAATGCTATAGCATAGGCGCCGCCTATGCTCAACTAGAAAAAGCTAAAGGCGCCGCCTATGCCATTGCTTTTTCTCTCTGAATCTACAATGCCATAGTATAGGCGCCGCCTATGCCTAGCTAGGCCATAGCATAGGCACCGCGTATGTTCAACTAGGCTTTGCTAAAGGCGCCGCCTATGCCAAGCATAGGCAAAGCATTAGGCGCCGCCTAACCTTACTTTTTGGTCTCCTAACCCGTTTTTACATGGGTCAAACCCGACCCAAGCCTTGGTCTATAAAAAGACCCTTAATCTTAGAACAAAATCTCGTTATTTTCTCAAGATAGGCGCCGCCCAACCTTCCAATTTCTCTTAAAAAAAATTCTTCTTGTTCATCTAACCTTGCAAGATCATAATTCGAGTCCATCACCAAGTATGTCCTTCTTTTATATTCCGTAAGTGTTTTAATGCTACGCTTTTAATGATTTGTTAGATCTTGAAGTGGTGTTGGTGATTTGAATATGGTTGGTTTGTTATGATACATCTAGTTGAGTGAGAGAATACATGTGGGTGTTCTTGGCTTGGTCCCGATTTGTATTTGATTTTGATACACTGTCATACTTTTGCGTAATCAACATGGTAAAGTTAATCCCATAATCTTTAAAAATTGAAAGCTTGAATAACTCGTTCATCGAGATAAAAATCATCATTGAATACAAGCATGAGATATGCAATTATTTCTATGCCATAACTTGATACGATTCCTATGTAGGAGTCTTGTTCAAAAGATGCATTAATCAAAACATGAATATATAGTCAAGATTACATGATATAGAGTTGGAAAGCATAGTTAAGATGACATGAAAGTATGACTGTGCTGAACATATTGTTGGAACATATAGCCTATATGTAAGTCGATGAAGTTTGAGTAATCGACATCACTCACTTAATTAGTTTGTACTTACAAATTAAGTGTGGGGTGGTGCCACTACTGTTTGTTTATTGATTAAATCTTTTGAGATGAGCTAACATGAATCTATTTTAATCTCAGGTAGAATGGCACCAAAAGGACGACAAGGAAAAGAAAAAATGTCCACCTCACAGAAAGGTCAGAAAAGGGGAAGAAAAGATCAAGATGAATCCTCCTCGCTGCAAATACCTCGACGCATGTTTGGGATAAAGTGGGTCCTAGAGGAGGAAGTAAAGGAGTGGTACAAGAACAACAAAGTGAAAAAGTATGTTCACATGGAGTTGATACAGAAGGAGAGTCTAGCGAAGAGAGAACCTCACATTTTGGCTAAAATCATGGCACTAAATCTTGATTTCATCTTCCGAGAAATGGGAGAATGTAATCTTGATCTAACGCGAGAGTTTTATGCAAATTGGTCCCTAAAGAATACCGAAAGTGAAGTGAAGATTCGGGGCCAAGTCTTACAACTGAATGTGGAGTTCTTCAACACTTTTCTGGGTTTTCCATCTTTCGATCCATCACCACTCAAGGAGCTTTAACAAATACCTCCGTACAGGGCAATCAGACACACACTGTGCGGAACTAGATCAATGGCACGTTGGAATCGTCACAAGGATACCAGTCGGCACAATACCTTCCCGTATGATTCCTTAAATAGAGAAGCTCGTATATGGTTGAGGATAGTCAACTCTTACCTCATTCCTGGGACACAATACACAAAGATCACACATGATAAAGTATACTTGGTGTACGCTCTTATGACTAATATTCCCATCAATATTGGTGCGGTTATATGATCGTCAATGCGTAAGGCTAGGCTACACAAAAGGTCCTACTTCAGCTTTGCCAATCTGTTGACTGCGATATTAAGGAAGGAAGACATTTAAGAGGAACCTGCAGATCATAAGCTTCCGCACAACACGAAGAAGGTTGATCTAACAAAGGTTAAAGCTTCTGAAACTATGCATGGCGTCAACCTGACCACTACAGAAAGACATGCTCGGGATGAAAGTTTTTTTTGCCATCTATATGGCATGATTTGGTTTACCATGATGAGTAGGGGTCGAATTCCGACTGATGCAGAGCTCCCACAGTTAGATTACGACTACCCGATGAATGAGCATACACGGGCTATGTGCGGAGTAGGGGTACATTTTGAGGAACCTCTCGATGATGACGTGTCTACTGATAATGATCACCGAATGTCAGGCTCAGACGTGGAGGAGTGTGTGCAAAAATCATTACTATTGAGACATTTAGGCTCCAAGTGTGACTCACTGTGTGATAATTGTGTGGTTTAATTCATTCATCTGTTGGGCCAAGAGTCTATACTGCTCCCAATAAAGTTGACCATGTGCCTTTTGTGGGTGAGGATATAGTATATTCTATGTTGTGACTGATGCTAGAACCTGCCTGGTGTGTGTGTAAAGCAAAATAAAGAGTGTGAGTTTAAGAGATGATTTAGATATTTCTTTGGCAGCTCTGAATTTGTTTACCCTCTTTTTACCTACACGTGCACATTATCCTAGTTAACCCCCTTTGAGCCTTTAGCTATTTTCTTTGACAGCCTCATATGTAGCCTAATCCATTTTTTCAAGACCATAATTTGATCCAAATTCCAAAGGCTTTGAATTGTAGAGTCATATGACAAAATAAGAGGAAATTGGGTGAGAGTGATGTCGCAGAGCATATTGGTACTTGAAATTGTTGTGAAAAAGAGTGGCTATCATAGAGGTGCTTTATAAAATATGAAAAAAAAAGAGAAAGAAAACAAAAAGAAATAGAAAACTAAAAAGACAGTTGTGTTTATGTTTGAATAACAAAATAGGTTAAAGGGGGTGGTATATGAAAGAAAGGTAGCAGGGTTGTTTAAAAGAGAGTGTTAATGGCATAATGTGATATATTAAAGTGCTTAGGGAACATATTCACTATTTCAGGCCAAAATAGTCCTACCTGTCCCTCAGCCTACATTACAACCTGTAAAGGACCTATTTAATCCTAAGCTTAGCATTCTGATATTAGTAGAGAATTACACTAAGGGCAAGCCTATGGTCATTAGTTGCAACATATGAATTCTTTGTGACAGTGAGAGCAAGGAGAATCTTGTACCCATGTTTCAAAAAATGCAAAACTTGTGAGTGATTATGGGTGATATCTTGTGTGAGACACACATGGTTGATGAGTCTTGGGTAGTGTTATATGATTCTTTGTGCCTTAACTTGTGGATACGAATTAACCATCACCATGAGTCTATGTTGGAGGTTGAATTGTTTCTAGTAGTAATCAAGAAAACTACTCTTTGTTAATAATTGTCTTGCATGTCTTGTTGAGCATTTTATGCTATTACTGTGAAATCCTAAGTAGATGTTTGCATGGACGTAATATTTTGTTCGAGGACGAACAAAGCTTTAAGTGTGGGGTGGTGATGTTGGGCGTATTTACATGCCTAAACACCATAATTCACCCATGTTATAGCCATGTTTAGAGGATAAAATATATAATTCCTGCACTTTTAGTCCATTTTCCTGTAAGTGAGCTAACCAATGTGATTAGCATGTTTTCAGGTATTAATGATGAAGATTTCAGCACTTTGTGGACCTTTGGGCAGCAAAGGAAAACATCACGTAAGAAGGAAGGCAGCTTTTGGAAGCTTTCGGACTGAATGTGATACATGGAGAATCTGTCCCGAGCAAAATCAGTATTTCTTAATACTTAAGGGTGCAGCAGTAACCAAGTAGGACTAGAACAAGGATGTTATAAAAACCTTATTTGCTGAATTTTTCAGCAAGCATTATTATTGATTCTATTTTCTTTTCATTCGACTTTTGGACAATTCACGTTACAATTTTCTGACAGAGAAACACGAATCTCTTGAGAAAAATGGCCAAGAAGAAAAACGTCATCTCTCTTTGACGTTAAAATCATCCCCTAGCGAAGATTATTCTATCGATGATGATGTTCATTGTGCTTTCCTTTATATTCATGAGTAGCTAAACTTCTCTGTTAGGGTTATGGAAGCCTTTTGATATACTATCTATTACTATGAGTTTGTGAATTCTTGATGTGTATGCTACTTATATCATTACTCTCTTCGTTTTAATTAAATTCTTGTGGTTTCAAACATCTAGAATACACCATTATAGCATTAACTTGTTCGAGAGAAAAGTTACATGTTTGGAAAAGAGAGTGTGACAAGGAAATAGGGCTACCAACCCCTGTTAACATGTTAATGCCTTAACCGGATTAACCTCTTGGAGAGTTTGTACCATTAGTTTTACACTTTAAGCTCGAGAGAGTTAAAGTGAAATAATCCTGGATGGTCGAGAGACACTAGGATTTACCATTAGAATACGAACCTCTATAAGTGCATGCATGTCTAAATTCCGCATTACTCATAGTTAATAGATACGTAGAACTCATAAGGTGGGCATAACCCTAACTTATCATTATATGTTATTAAAGCTTACTACACAAATCATTTTATTCGTTACTTTGTGCACATTAATTCACGCCATAATTCAATCCCCCCTTTCCGTAGAATGTTCGACCAACAGTCTACTAATAGTTCCAATACTTAGTGACGAAGTATTCCCTATGGGATTCGACACCCAACCCAGTTGGGTTCTATATTTGACAGCGACCGCTTACACTCTTACGAGAGCTGTAGTTTGGGCATTATCATAGGGTTCAAAATAGGGATAAAAATTGAAAGGCTCACAGCTTGAAATATGTTTACCGAATAAAAATTCAAAGGCTCAAAGTAGGTGACTTGGGATAACATCTATGCAAGGGTAGGCTTTTTAGGCTAAAGTGGACTTCCAATGTAACAAAGATGGCCTAAGATTATCTTCCCAACCATGTACAATCAAAATAAGCCTTGAGAGACTAATGGGGAAAGTTCTAAATGGTACAAGTACACATGAGATTTGGACAATCAACCTTACCACATGGCATGAAAATTCACAAAGGAGGCTCAATTATCCCTTCCGCTAGAGGCCAAAATAGAGTATCTACCAATTATCACAAGCCAAGATTTATTAGAGTCACAAGAAGAGGAAAAAAATTGTTGAAAGGTCGCTCATGTTCATGCCCTTGATTTTCAAGAAAATTTGGACGGAGGAAAGTGTTTTCTTTCCATTTGTACAATGAATAATTTACTAAGTATCGTATAAACCCAAGCCTTCATCTCACGTTTTAGCCTTCACACAGGAAAACCATGCGGCTACTCAGACTTTGCCATAGGTATAAGTGTGATCCCAAATTACAAATGCCACAGTCACTCATATTTTCCTTGTATTTATGACGTGCCATGGGTACTCAAACTTCCCCAACATCCATGACTCAAACCAAAACACGACTCTTTTTCCTTAAAAATGTAGTCAACCAATCCATCATAGGGAAAAGTTTTTCCAAAGTTATGCAAAAAGGAAACAAAGGTAGTCTCACACACCCGCAACTTAGGGATCAGAAGTGCCCTTACAACAACAAAATTAAGAAGAATAAGGGTTATAAGGCACTCCCTAAAGCAGCAAACAGAATGCCCTTCGAATGCCACGATTGTGTCCGAGAGTTCCACAATTGTATTTCTTATGATCGTGACCCTAGGACTATGATCTCGGTAACTAAGACTGAAAATCCCCTATTTCAGCTCTATTTTGGTTCCTTAATAATTGTTATTTTCCAACTCTATTTTTCCCCTATTTTTTGGAAATTAAACTTGAGTTAAAACACACAAAACATTAAAACAAATAAGAAATAAGTCAAGGATGGGTTTCCTCCCATCAAGCGCCTAATTTAACGCCGTGACACGACTCTACTTCTTTACCACATAGAATTTTTGAAGTGAACAAACTCCACCTTGGCAATCATGGGGCATTTGATATTGTAGTGCTTTACCCTTTGGCTATTTACTAAAAACTTCTTCTTTTCATGAGCTTCCAATTCAATGGCACCACTAGGATAAACATTAGAAATCACAAATGACCTCGACCATTTAGAACGAAGCTTCCCCGCAAAGAGTTTCAATCGAGAATTATAAAGGAGTACATTCTTAGTGACATGGAATTCATGTCTTAATATACAAGCACCATTCCATTTATTTATTTTCTCCTTTAAGAATGTGGAACTCTCATAAGTCTTAAGTAAAAATCTTCCAATTCATGGAGTTTTATGACCCTTGCCTTGGAGGCTTCTCCCTAATTCATGTTCAATATCTTTAAAGCCTACAAGGTTTTATTCTTGAGCTCGACGGGACATGAAATCCCTTTCAAAACACAAATAGTAAGAGATAAATGCCAATTGGGGTTTTGTAGACTATTATATAAGCCCACAGTGTCTCATCGAGCGGCTTTGCCCAATTGGTTTGACCTATATTCACCATTTTCTCAATTATTGCTTTTATTTCTTGATTTGAAACTTCAACTTGGCCACTTATTTGGGGGTTGTATAGGTATCAACTTTGTGATTGACCCTATACTTATAATGAAGGGCACCGAATACCCAATTACAAAAATGTGAGCCTCTGTCACTAATGATGCCCCACGGCGTTTCAAATATTGTAAAAATGTGTTTCATTAAAAAGAAGGTAACACTTTTGCTCTCATTATTCAAAAGTTCCATAGACTCCAACCATTTAGACACATAGTCAACCACTACTAATATGTATTTTTTTCAAACTCACAAACGGGCCCATAAAGTTAATTCCCTACATCAAAGAGTTTAACTTCGAGGTTTTGAGTGGAAGTTTATGTCTTATTGAAGAACCACCTTGAATTTGACATTGGTTACATGATTTTACCCACTCAATGGAATCACTATGCATGAGGGATAATAATACCCACATTGAATGATTTTTGCGATGGTTTGGATTCCCCCATGGTGACCAATGTAAGGTGAGGAGTTGCAAGTGTCTAGGATATCATTCACTTCATCTTTCGTAACACAATGCCTAATCACACCATATGTGCACTACCAAAAAAGGAATGTTTTATCCAAAATATCTTTTAGCATCGAACAAGAACTATTTCTTTTGATCGTAGGTAATCCTCTCGATAAGTATACCACTTGCTACATAGTTGGCATAATCTTCATACCACGATGTACTTTTCCCCATAAGGGACATGACTACCTTATCAGGAAAAGCATCATCAATTTAAATTTCCCCATGCCTTTCATGCTTACCTTCAAGGTGCAAAAGATTATCAGCTACTTGGTTTTTGCACACCGTCTAATATTTTACATCAAAGTTGAATTCTTTCAAGAGTAAAATCCATCTAGTTAGGCATAGCTTTTATTCCTTCTTTTACATGAGGTACTTAAGGGAGGAATGATCCATGTTCTTTACTTCTTCCATACCAAACAAGTATGTGCAAAATTTTTCAAAAGAATACATAACCACCAATAACTCTTATTCGGTGATGGTGTAGTTGAGTCGAGCCTCGTTGAAGGTATTTCTTGCATAATATATAGGATTAAATAACATCTACTTTAATATACCTAACATCGCCCCCAATTCTATCCCACTTGCATCACACATTACTTAAAAGGGGATGACCAATCCGTGGCCACAATGAATTTGGCCAAAATAAGCAACGTCTTAAGATGCTCAAAAGGTTTTAAGAATGCCTCATCAAAATATCAGATTTTGTCCCCTTCTCAAGGATTTTGCACATTGGGTGAGATATCTTGAACAAATCCTTTATAAAGTAAAGATAAAACTCAGTATTTCCAAAAAAGCTTCAAAGACCTTTTATACAAACTGGGGGGGGGGGGAGTAATTTGGTAATCAGCTATACTTTTGCTTAATCTACTTGTATGCCCTTCCTCGATATTTTGTGACCCAAGAAGATCATTTATTGAGTATGAAATGACATTTCCCAATTTAGGACAAGGTTGGTTTCTATATACCTTTAAAGCACCATATTAGATGCTCAAGACATGAGTTGAATAAATTCTCTACCACCAAGAAGTCATCCATAAATACCTCCATTGATTCTTCCACCATATCTACAAATATTGACAATATACAATGTTGATAGGTTTTTGGGGCATCGTATAACCCAAAGGGCATTTCTTGAATGTGTATGTCTCATATGGCTAAGTAAAAGTCATCTTCTATTAGCCCTCTAAGGTGATACAAATTTAATTGTACCCCAAATAACCATCTAAGAAGCTATACCATCCTCACCCGGCCAAACTATCCAAAAGTTGGTCCATAAACGTCATTAGAAAATGTTTTTTTTTCTCAATGAGTTCAACTACTTATAATCCATGAATACCCTCCACCCGATGACCGTTCAGATTGGGATAAAATCATTTTTTTCATTGTCAACTACCATAATACCACCTTTTCTTGGGACATATTATACAGGATTCACCCAAGTTCTTTTTGATATTGGATAGACTACCCCACATCAAGTTATTTGTAATACCCCGTATAATTCTTAGATTGGTTTAGCTTTTAGTTAAATGAATAAGGGGCTTAAGGTCGGAAATTTCACTAAGTGTTGGGGACGTAGTCATTTTGTAAGGCCTCTGAACTTTTAGGATATTTATTTTGGTCTTCCCAGCCCAGAGATATTGGTTTTTGAGTTTATTCATGTTCAAGGATGTAAGGAGTATGTCTCAAAGAAGTTTTGGAATTTTTAGATGGGGTTTAGGTCATGTCTAGATCATGAAACTAGAGGATTACCGCGATAAGACCCCAATATAACATTATTCCCGATGGCAGGCAGACTGTGTTGCGGTATGAAAAATGCACTGCAATAATTAGACCACATCACGGTAAGCCTATTACGTTAATTTTTAAATTTAAATTCCCGAGGGGCAATTTAGTATTTTCACCCTCAACCCAATTATTCATAACACGACTTGGGCATAAGTTAGGACATAATTTTTCCCTTCTTCTCAAAATTTCCTTGCAAGAAAGCCATTTCCTTTCCCCAAGAACATAAATTCAATCCTTTTCTCCCCAAGAAATCAAGAATTCAAGTTACCCAAGTTTAAAACCCTTCAAGAAAGCATCAAGATAGTGTTTTTCATTCAAGTTAAGAGCTTAAGGTATGTGGGTTGTTCATCCATGGATTACCTTTACCCATGGAGCCCAAAATCCCTCTTTTTGAGTAATAATTAAATTTATCTATCATTGTTGTATTATGTATTGCTTCAGATTAGTTTAATTAATGTTTTCATGGTAATTTGAATCCAATTTTGTACATGTGTAATCCCATGCAAGATTTTAAATTCCTCATGCTATGAATTTTAATTTTTATGTCTTAGCCAAGTGAACTTCATGTTGTTGAATTCTCATGGTTAAAATACTCTCACGTACAAGTCCATATTTCTATGTGTTTGATGAAATGGACATTTTTTTTGTTAAACCATGATCTAATATCACCGTTTAAGTTTTAATATCATGTTTTAATGATCATTTAGTGCTGGTGGGTTATGAATACCCGATACCTAAATGTTTTACATAATTTTCAAATTTTGAAGTATGGTACAGATAAACTATGAATGTTCTTATTTACTCAATTATTATTATCAGAATGAGAATTATTAGAAATAATATTCAGCTAAACTTAGTTCAATTCAGTACCAGTGTTAGTTCAGTTGGGAGTAGAATTTAGCACCGAGCATACATAGGAATCGTGGCTCCCCTGCCACTCAGACTGGGTCCTTAGTAGAAGTCCCTAGGTTCTAGAATCACGTATCCAACGTAGGATTATGAGATTTCACCCACCAATTTAGGACATCCACTCTCTTTGGGGTCATCGGTTAGTTTAGGACTAACTTTCTAGTCCTTCGGGACTTCAGATTAATGGATCCACATAACCAGTGTTTGTACTCGTGGTATAGTACTAACGCCTTTCCAACTAGGGTTATAGGTTGTACCATTATTAGCCTAGATTGGGTATGTCGATTACATAATACCTCTCACAGTCTCAGTATAATGTTCAGTGTATATTCAACTCAGGTTTACTTGGCCAAAGAATACAGATTTACATTTATTCAATTATACAGATTTCAGTCTTTCAAATTATAGATTATTTTAAAAGTATGTATATACTTCATTTTGCATTCTCAGATATTACAGTTTTAATGAATTCAGGCTCAATCATTTTATCTTGTTTAGTTAGTCTTTATCTTATTTGCACAGTAAACCATGAATTTTAGTTGAACCTTATCTCATATACCAGTACATTTAAGGTATTGACTGCATACTCTTATTTGTGCTATGATGTCTTATATCATAGGTTTGGATGCAAAGTTTCCTGACCGCGCTTAAATAGTTTAGTGCACCCAACAACAGTAATAGTAAGTCTATATCCATCAAGGGTAGGATTGGTTATTTTACTTATTTCACTAGTTTTGTAATATCAGTCAGTCAGAGTTAGTTAGAGGCTTGTCCCATCAACATCTCAGTTAGTCAGTTAGAGGCTTTTTATACAAGTAGACAATCTGTTAGACGTTATTTAGTTTATTAGTCTTTTCAGTATTATCAGTTCTTTTAAATTGCCAAATAGATTTCACTACTTTATCAAATGTTTCAAACTTGTGTTTGAACCACATTTTCAATATGCAAATTAGTATTACATTTAGCATACTATCTTCATCATATATTTACTATTGTTACAGTATTCAGTGCTCACAGCAAGTACTAGCTTATGGATTAGCTTGTGGTCATTTGTGATCTTAAGAACCATTATTGCGATTAGGGGGTAGCCTCAGATCATGAAAAAACATAGTATCAGAGCCTAAGCTTTTACAGTATCCTAGGGTGTTTGAAAGATGCATTAAGTAGAGTCTAGTTTATGAGTGTGAAGCATGCCACACTTATGGACAAGAGGCTATGAAATGTTTTAGGAAAAGTTTCCCTTATTTTAGTATTCATGTCGTGTAGATGAGCATGAGCTCTATCTAAACTCTCTTTTTGACTCATTCTTTATTTTATTTATAGACTATACCTCCCAGAAGAAAGAATTGAGAAAGGGATGGGGACCTGCCTACACCTCTGCCTGTTCAAGAAGATCCCCTAAATGATTTTGTATCTCACGCCGAGTTTAGAGCTGCTTTCACTACCTTAGAATATTCATTAATGATTCAAAATAGCCAATGAGTTATTTCCCCAGCCAACCTAATGGCAAATACAACTGCAGCTACGATTTAGGATTTCACCCAAATGATTCCCCCTTTATTTTTAGGTTACAAGTCTAAAAAAAATCTAAAGAAATTTCTTGATATGGTTCAGAAGGTGACTGACATCATGGGTTTCACCTTAAGTAAGAGTGTAGAGTTGGTTGTATATCAGTTGCAGGATGTAGCCTACACCTGGTTTAAGAATTAGGAGGAGGACCATGGTATTGATGAAGGGCTTGTTGAGTAGGATGAGTTTTCCACAACTTTCTTAGACAAATTCTTTCCATTTGATTTAATGAAAGCTAAGGTGTAGGAGTTCATCAATCTAAACATAGGTAATACGAGTGTGAAGGAGTACTCACTTAAGTTTTCTCAATTTGCAAGGTATGCTCTTAATGTGGTGACTGATAATAGGTCTAGAAGGAGTAAGTTTGTGTCCAATGTAGATTATAGAGTGATCAAGGAGTACAGGACCATAATTTTGATTAAGGAGCTAGACTTATCTATACTTATGGTTCATGCTTAAAAGATTGAGGTGGAGAAGAGTAAGGAGAAGAAGAGGGGAAATAAGATGGGCAAAATAGGTAGTTTTAACTTTTCTCAGCCAAGGTTGGAAGGTGGAAATCATTCTTAGTTTCATTAGAAGTTTTCAGCCCCATCTCAATCTTAATATAGTGAGATAGTGCCTAAGTTCAGGCAAGACTATAGGGATAGAGCTCCACGTTCTAAGTACCAGGGAAGTGTAAACAGTGGTTGCACTAATCCACTTTACAAAAAATATGGTAGGAATCAATAAGGTGTGTGTAAGGCTGGTAGTGATATATGTTTTAGATATGGAAAGCCAGGCCACTGGGTTAGAAAAGTGTCCAGCAGTTGCTCAAAGGGGAAAGGATCTGTGGCAACAAGGCCAGTCCGATTTCTTATCATCTCTAGTAGGTCACCCAACTCAGTAAGGTGCCACCTCTAGTGCAACCAATAGTCCACGCTAAAACAGGTTGTATTCATATTAAACCTATCATGATTAAGAAAGTTCTCCTAATGTAGTTATAGGTACGTTATAGGTCCTTTATCTTTATGTTAATGTTTATATTAGAACCCGAAGATTCACTATCATTTGTAACTCCCTATGTAGCAGTTGATTTTGGTGTCAATCTAGAATCTTTAGTATAATATTTCTTAGTGTCTGCCCAGTGGATAAATTTATTATAGCCAGACGAGTATACAGAAATTGCCCAGTCATAGGATCTCAGAAAATCACCTTAGTAGATATTGTGGATTTAGAGATGACAGATTTTTGATGTCTTTCTTGACATGGATTGGCCCCACTCATGTAATGCCTCAATTGATTTCATAAATAAAGCCATTCAGTTTTAGTTTCTCAATATACCAATTATTGAAGAAAGGGGTAGTACCTCTGTGCATAGGGATCAAATTATTTCATATCTTAAGGCAAGAAAAATGATGTCTAAAGGGTGTGCTTACCATCTTGTTCAAGTCAAGGACTCTAGTTATGAGAATCTAAGACTCGAGTTAGTTTCAGTTGTATGGGAATTTCTAAATATTTTCCCAAAAGAACTTCCCAAAGTTCCTCTCGAAAGGAAAATTGAATTTGGAATAGATCTCTTTCCAGATAGCCAACGTATCTCTATCTTTCAAAGAATAGATCTCTGGGTGATCCAGTCTTATTCGCGCGTAAAAAGGATTATGCTCTTAGTATTTGTATCAATTACTATCAGTTGAATAAATTCACCATTAAGAATAAGTATCCACTCCCTAGGATTGATGACTTGTTTGACCAAATTCAGGGTGGTAGTATTTTGTGTAAGATAGACCTCAGATCCCGCTATCATCAACTTAGAGTCATGGAATGTGAAATTTTTAAGAGAGATTTTGAAACTCGGTATGGTCATTTTGAATTCCTAGTTATGTATTTTGGAATAAAGAATGCCCCTGCAGATTTCATAGGTTTGATGAACAAAGTTTTCAAGCAATACTTGAACATACTAGTCAAATCTTCATTGATGATATTATTATCTATTCTCATAGTAAGCATGATCATGCAAATTATCTCAGAATTGTATTGCAGACCCTTAGATCTCATCAATTTTTTGCCAGGTTCAGTAAGTGCAAATTTTGGCTAAGATAAGTATCTTTTGTTGGCCATATTATTTTCGATGATGGCATAAGAGTTGACCCTCAAAATTCTAAAGTAGTGAGAAACTAGCCTAGACATATCTCACCATCAAATATGAGGAGTTTATTAGGTTTGGTTGGCTATTACAGATAGTTTATTGAAGGTTTTGCTTCTATTTCATCCCCATGTCTCGATTGAATAAGAAGAAAGTCACATTCTGGTGGTCCAATTCTTGCGAGAAGAGTTTTCAGGAGTTGAAGACTGTGATGTAGAGAGATAAGGTCATAGACTATGCCTCTAGACAACTTAATCCCCATGAAAATAATTACTCTACCCATGATCTTGAGTTGGAAAATGTTGTTTTTGCCTTAAAAATTTAAAGGAACTATCTTTATGGGGTTCATGTTTATATGTTCATGGATCAAAAAAGTCTGTAGTATGTGTTCTCGCAGAAATATTTGAATCTTCATCAGAGAAGGTTGCTTGAGTTGTTAAAAGATTATAACAGAAGTATTTTGTATCATCCCGGCAAAGCTAATATAGTGGCAGATGCCCTTAGTAAATTGTCTATGGGTAGTGTTGCTCATGTTGAGACTTATAAGAAGTTACTCAGGGAGGTTCATTAGCTTGATATATTAGGTTTTCAGCTCGTTTATTTAGCTGATGGTAGTATATGGGTTAAGAATGGTTTGGAATCCTTTTTGTTGCCAAAGTAAAATAAAAGCAAGATAGGGATCCCAGTTTGGTTAGGTTGAAGAAAACAGTTAGAGAACAGAAAATAGAGGTTTTCTTCCAAAGAGGAGATGGTGTGACTCATTATCAAGGAAGGTTATGTGTTCCAAGTGTTAATGTTTTGAGGTAGTGGATTTAGGTGAAAGTGCATAGTATGCAATATTCCATTCATCCAGGAGGCACTAAGATGTACCGTCACTTGTGGGAAATCTATTAGTGGAATGGTATGAAGAAGGATATTATAGAGTTTGTGGCTAAGTGTTCATATTGTCAGCAAGTTAGAGTTGAGCAGCAAAGGGCTAGTGGTACATTGCAGGAGTTCAATATGCCCACTTAGAAGCAGGAAGTGGTGAACATAGACTTTAGAAAAAGATCAACTCGTACTCATCATCAGCATGATTCCATATGGGTCATTTTGGATTGATTAGCTGAATCAGCTCATTTCTTTCCAATTCAGACTTTATGTACAGCTGAGGATCATGCCAACCTTTATATTTGAGAGGTGGTTAAGTTGCATGGAGTTCCTTTTTCGATCATAAAAGACAGGGGTACTTAGTTGACCTCTCACTTTTGGAAGGCTTTTTAGAAGAATCTTGGTGTCCAAGTTTATCTCAGTACAACTTTTCATCCATTTATAGATGTTAGATAGAGAGGCCATTCTAACCTTTGATGATATGTTGAGATCTTGTGTTATTGATTTTAAAGGTAGTTGGGATGACCACTTACCTTTGATGTAGTTTTCCTACAATAACAGCTATCACTCTAGTATTCAGATGACTCTATTTGAGGCTCTCTATGAGAGGATATGTAGATCTCCTATTTGATGGTTTAAGGTGGGTGAGGCTACTTTGATAGGACCAGATTTAGTTTTTAATGCGATAGAGAAAGTTTAGTTGATTAATGAGAGGCTGAAGACAGCCGAAAGCCATCAAAAATCCTATGCAGATGTGAGAAGGAGAGACCTTAAATTTAATGTTGGTGACAATCTATTTGAAAATCTCGCCCATGAAGTGAGTGAAGATTTCTGTCAAGACGGGGAAGCTCAATCCCCGCTATGTTGGCCTTTATAGAATTTTGAGCCATTTTGCAAAGGTAGCTTATGAGCTAGAGTTGCCTGTATATTTAGCTTTAGTGTATCCGGTATTTCATGTTTTATTGGTAAAGAAGTGTAATGGCGAATCAACTATTGTGTTTCCTTTAGAAAGTACAAGTGTTCAGGATAGCCTTTCTTTCGAAGAAGTCCCAGTGGAGATTCTTGATTGTTATATTTGTAGACTAAGTAACAAAAAAGTTCCCTTTGATAAAATTGTATGGCAGAATCAGTCTATTGAGGGAGTGAATTTGAAGTAGAAGAAGTTATTCATACCAAGTACCCTCATATTTTCTCGAAAAACTCAGTCTCAGCTTGAGATAATAGTTTTCCTTAGATTTACTCTTTTCCATTCTCAGTTCTAGCTATATAAACATTCTTATGTCATTCCATGCATTCACGAAATGAGTCTAGTTCATGAATCATGTTTCAAACTAAGTTATGTATTTATGTTCCAAATCATGCATTTTTAGTATGTGATCTCAGTTACCTTAGTACAGTACTCTAAGTCTAACCAAGCTTATTCGACGATGAATGTTCCTAATAGGGAGATATTATAATACCCCGTACTATTCTTAGCTTGATTCAGATTTCAGTTGCATGCATAAGGGGCTTAAGGTCTGAAATTTTCACTAAATATTGGGGACTTAGTCATTTTTAAGGGCTCCAAACTTTGAGGATTTTTATTTTGGCCTTCCCGACCCTGAAATATTGGTTTTTGAGTTAATTCATGTTCAGGGATGTACGGAGCATATCTCAGAGAAGTTTTGGATTTTTTGAATGGGGTTTGGGTTATGTTTGGATAACAAAACTAGAGGGTTACCACGATAAGCCTATGATACGACTTTAGTCCTGATGGCAGGCAGACCCCATCGCAATGAATGAAATGCACTACGACAATTTGACCACATCGCGGTAAGCCTATTATGTCCAATTTTGAATTTAAATGCCTGAGGGGTAATTGGGACTTTTCCCCTTCAATGAAATCATTCATAACATGACTTGGGCATCAGTTAGGGCATAATTTTTCCATTCTTCTCCAACTTTCAACCCCAAGAAAGCCATTCCCTTTCCCTAAGAACACAAATTCAATCCCTTTCTCCCCAAAAAATCAAGAATTCAAGTTTCCCAAGTTTAAGAACCTTTAAAAAAGCATCAAGATTGGTATTTATCATTCAAGTTAAAAGCTTAAGGTATGTGGGGTGTTAATCTATGGATTCCTTTCATCCATAGAGCCCAAAACCCCTCATTTCAATTAAAGATTGAATTCATCTACCATTATTATATTATGTATTACTTAAAATGGGTTTAATTCATGTTTCCATGGTAATTTAAATGTAATTTAGTCCATGTATGATCCCATGCACGATTTTGAATTCCTTATGCTATGAATTTCAGTTTCTATGTCTTATCCAAGTAAACTTCATATAGTTGAATTCTCATGTTAAAAATACTCCCATGTACGAGTCCATGTATTCAACGTGTTTGATGAAATACCATTGTTTTTGAGTTGAACTATGATTCAGTTACACAGTTTAAGTTTAAATGTGATGTTTTAATCATAATTTAGTGCTAGTGGGTTATGAATACCCAATTTCTGTGAGTTTTACATAATTTTCAAATTTTCAAGTATAATACAGATAAGCCATGAATATTCCTATTTAATCAATTGTTATGATCAGAATAAGAATTATCAGAAATAATATTTAGTTAAACTTAGTTTAGTTCAGTATCAGTATCAGTTCAGTTGGGAGTAAAATTTAGCATTGAGCGTACCTAGGGATGGGGTCACACCTGTCACTTAGGACTGGGTCCTTAGTAGCAGTCCCTAAGTTTTAGAACTACGTAGCCAATATAGGACTATGGGATGTCACTCGCTAGTTTAGGACTGCCACTCTCTTGGGGGCCACCAGACAGTTTATGTCTGACTTTTTAGTCCTTTGGGTCTTCAGATTAGTATATCCACATAGCTAGTGTTAGTACCCGTGGCATGGAACTAACACCCTTCCAACTTGGGTTACAAGTTGTACCTCGATTATATCAGATTAGGGTATGTCAATTACATGCTACCTCCCACAGAATCAGTATCGTATTCAGTGTATATTCAGTTCTTGTTTGCTTGGCCAAAGCATATAGATTTACATTTATTCAATTATATAGATTTTAGTCTTTCAGATTATAGATTATTTCAGAAATATGTATATGCTTGATCTTGCATCCTCAGATATCACAGTTTTCATAAATCCATGCTCAGTTATTTCATGTTGTTTAGTTAGTCCTCATCTCATGTGCACAACACCCAATGCACTTAAGCCAGACCTCATCTCATATACCAATACATTTAAAGTACTGGACACATACTCTTCTTTGTGCTAGGATGTCTCATTTCTGAGTTTTGGATGCTCAATTTCCTGACCTCACTTTGATAGTTCATCCTACCTAACAACAGTTGTGGTGAATCCTTATTCATAAATAGCAGGATTGATTATTTCAGTTATTTTATTAGTTCCATATTTTTAGACAGTCGGAGTTAGTTGGGGGATTATCCCATCAACTCCTCAATCAGTCAGTTAGAGGCTTTTGAGATAGATGGAAAAGTAGTTAGTCAGTTAGACAATTATTCAGTTTATCAGTCTTTTCAGTATTATTTGTTGTTTTAAATTGATAGTTAGATTTCAGCACTTTATTAGATGTTTCAGACTTATGGTTGAACCACATATTTAGTATTCAAATTAGTATTACATTTAGCAGACTATCTTTCACACATTTGTACTATTTTTACATTGTTCAGTGCTCACAGCAGGTACCAACTTATGGGTTAGCTTGTGGTCACTTGGGACCGTAAGCACCATTGTCGTAACTAGGGGTATCCTTGGGTCGTGACACCATTTTATGGTCTCTTTCCTTACAACTTTTTGCATGGGTTGATTTAGCCTTTCTTGATGTTCCACGCTTGGTTCATGATCATTCTCTAGCTTGATTTTTCAGAAAAAATACTGGGGCCTATCCCTATAATGTCCGCAATTGTCCATCCAAGGGCTCAAAAGAATTTTTTCACCACCAAATTCAAATCTTCCACCTGAAAGGGTTCAAGGTCACTTGCAATTATGATGGGTAATGTGTCTTTAACTCCCAAGAACACATATTTAAGATGGGGTGGCAAATCCTTTAATTCAATTTTTAGTGGCTCAAGGAAGGATAGTTTTATGGGAGGTTTCTCGTGGTTTTTAAGATCAAGGTCCAAATTTACCCGGTTCTTGGTATAGGATCCAAGTTCCATTAAAGAGGCAACTACCACATCAAAGTCTTCCACTTCCTCCCTTTTGCAATTCTATAACACCCCTACCAAAGGATCATCCAACAAGCTCACATCAACAAGATGTGTCACCTCCCCATCAATGATACCAAAAACCAAGATGACTTGTACGTCCACCGGTTGCTTTACAAATTTACATACATTGAAAGACACCTCCTCATTATTCTACTGAAACTTGATCTTGCTGGATTCCATATCTGACAAGGCCTTCTCGGTGGCTAAGAATGTCCTTCAGAGAATTATAGGAACATCAATGTCCATTGCACAAACCAAGACTATAAAATCGGTCGAGAAAATAAATCGGTCAACTTTGACTAGAACATCAAGAATAAATCCAATTGGCTTCTTGATGGAACAGTCCACCATAAGCAATTTCATCGTGATAGGTTGCAGCTTCCCCAATCCAAACTTGTGGAATATGGCATGTGGCATTAGATTCACACTTGTTTCATGGTCACACAATGCTTTTGCGAACTTGAACACTCAATGATTGTACATGGAATTGTAAAATCACTGGGGCGTTTCTTCTTTTTTCGCCCATGTTATTGACATGATGGCACTATAATGATGTGTTATCTCTATTGTTTCATCTTCCACAAGCCGCTTCTTAGATATAAAATCCTTCACAAATTTAGCATATCTCGGCATATACTGTAAAGCCATAATTAGAGGAATATTGTTGGATAGGGTACTAAATTCATCAAAGAGCTTGTTGACTTTGCATTTTCTCTTTTTGGCGAGAACCCTTTTAGGGAAAGAGAGAGGACTATTGCTTGATAGCACAGAAAAAATTTGGCACACATTTATCTTTGACTTTTCAAACATAATTCCACTTGGTTTTGGATCATCATTATTTGACCTCTTTCTTTTTTCCTTTGTTTTCTTATCTTCCTCTTGTCCATCGTAGTTATCCAGCTCCATACCATTTAAAAGATCCTTTCTATCTTGAGTTCCCATAACATTTGTCACCTTCTTACTTAGTATTCTTCTTTTTTACTTCCCCATTAGATACACAAATATTTTATTTAACCTTGCCTCTAGTTGTTCAATGGCGGTTGACTGGGACTCAATCATTTGGTGGAGCACGGAGAAATCACTTTGTATTTCTTGCACCATTTTTTCGGTCCCCTCAACAAAAATTAAGTTCCAAACCAAAATATCTTTATTGATGCACCCTTTCTTATTGCCTTGTTTCATGCTTTGACTCCCATGGTTATGACCTTGATTCCAGCCTTGGTCTTTAAAGGTAAGATGGAAACCCTTCATATATGTAAAATACACACTCAATTTGTCATCAACTATCTCTTCCTTTGTATTTTCACATGACTTAGCTGCTATTGCATTTATTATATTTATGCTTTCAATTGGGGCTCCCAACATCTGATTCATTAGGAGCTCAAGGTATGACAATACCTTGATCATGTTTTTATCTTCTTCCTCCTCTTGACTACTTCTATTTTCACATACAAAGGATTAGGAGGGATCACCTACGATTTAATGAGCGATCCACCGGATGCATTATCTACGACCAATTTTTTGCATTGGTCCAATTCCCTATAAAAGATTTGGAGGAGTATCTTCTCTGGTATCTCATGGTAAGGACATTTCAAGAGCCTCTATTAAAATAACTCCCAAGCTTCATACCATGGTTTTTTATGCAATTTGCAAAAATTAATGTTTTTATCTTGAAATTGTAACATCTTCGAAGGTGTGAATTCTTGCCTTAAGAAAGCCTCCGTAAGCTTATCCATGAGGTGATGGAAATGGGGGGTAAAGAAATTATCCATAGACCCTCCTTTCCTGTTAAAGAAAATGGGAAAAGGCGTACTCGGATGGACTCTTGGGATATGTGGGCAATATTAAAAGGTGCACAAACTTCTACAATGTTCTTCAAGTACAAATTCGGGTCCTGATGTTCTTGACCCCCAAAAATTCCCTTCAAATAGACCAATTGAAGCATCACGCTAGTGACATAAAATACTTTGTTTTCCTTGGTAAGGGGATGCAAATTGCACTTTCATGCTCGTTGGTACCAAGATAATTCAAGCTATCTCGACTCATGGTTATTTGGGAAAATAGTGATTAGCTAATAAAAAATAAAAAAAAACAAGGAAATTAAATCTAAATCACCACGAGTATGCCCAAAGTAACATCCAACACCACACTAGTGAATTCTTGACTTCACTTCCTAGCAATGGCACAATTTTTATAATGCCCACCAATACTATCTAAAGTGGTAGAGGACGATCATTGTCAATAGCTCAAATTTTATTGAGGCCGAATACATGAGGAGAGTGATTTAGATTTTGATTTTTTTGGGTGTCAAGATTACTAAGAAGATACCTAAAGTGTACACAACGTAAAACACATAAATAAAAAAAAGGGTTTGAATTAGAATAGGATGTTACCAATACCATGTCATGCGACACACTACAATAATACTTCTGTCTTAGAATTTTAATTTAGGAGGGATCTTGGGATTATGTCTACTTAAGGGTAAGGTGTACATGGGATTATGATGGTTTGATATAAATTATAATTGTTTATAATATGGTAGGTTAGGTTGAAAATCCTTGTGGCTAGTTTGTCAAAAATGCCTCAAGAATGTCACTCCTTGATTCTTTCGAGTACCTAATGGGGTTACTAATACAAGCCACCTAAAGCCTCAATTTGAAAATCCCTATTTCTAGGAAAATGCCCACGACATAGCCTAATCTTCATATACCCTTATTTCGAAGATGTCAAAATAAAGTAAGCTATATTCACAATTTTCCACTATTGTTCTAACCCCCTATAGCTCTTTTTCAATAATGCTATGGATTCCAAAAGGTTCACCCTCATCCCTTTTTCATGGATGATGAGATCTTTCAAGAGTTTGGGGTTTTCACCCAACAAACCCATCTTGGGTATTTGGGGTTCTTACTCATAAATACCAACTAATGTAAACCAAGAAACAATAGAATCCATAATCAATGACTAAAAATTACACAAACACATCATTACCCAGACACAATTGCGCCTTAGATCAATATAATCTCGAGAATAGAGAATTTAGCTACTCATGAAATGAAAGAGGATATATACCAAACAATTTATTCATGGTATCCATAATAATGGAGACCAAATAAAATCTTCACTTTACACTTAAATTTTACCAATTTGAACTTCAATTTTTAACTACAAAATATTTCCCCAAATTCTAGGTGTCACCAATTTTCTTAAGTTTCAATCCTACTCTCTTGTCTAATGCCTTAAGGGAAAGAGAATTTTTCCTTATATGGGAACTGTAATTAGCTATGTCTTTAGACTGAATTGCCTTTAATCATTAAAATTGCTTGTCCACGATTGCTGATGCTTGTCCGCGATCGCTGTACATTGACCTGTCTTAACTGATTGCGATCGTGGCCCTCAAATCATGATTGCGGTAACTGGGGCTTGTTTCTACTCTAGGTCTTCTAGCTACACTTATTTTTCTCTTCTTTTGGTTCTTTTTTAGCTTAATTCATTATCTCACCATCTCATTTCTCGTATGCCTGGAAAATGTGGAAATTTGTGCATTTAATCACAATTTTTTCTCATCTATGCCTTCAAATTATAATAGTGTGCCCAAATGTTAGGTTTAAATGATTGTTAAATTTACCACTCATCATCATAACCATGAATGATTAAGATATTATATTTTGCTGCGGGGGTGCAAGAAATTTTTTAGATTTATGAGTTAATCGAGGCCACAAACATCACAGATTTAGGGTTGATATGGGATATGGCAAACCCTATGGCAAAACGAGCTAGGAAACGATATGAGATGATAGATGAGATGTTCAAACTGAGTGGACATCCTGAGACTACTAAAATAGGTTCAGAGACTGAGCCTCAAACGTCAGATGCAATGGGTAAACCTACTTCACCTCCTGCAGTTCAGTCTATAGTTGATCTCACAGGACATGTGGGATGAGGTGATGAGTAGATTAGGTATGTTGGAGGAAAAGGTTCGGAACATGGAAGGGGGTGTGAAGCCCTGGGTTGATTTGAGGCAAGCGGACCAAGATAGATGGGTGTAGGGGCCGACTGGATGCCTTTGAGCAGAGTATGACCCAGAATTTGGGCAGCGACCAGACCCCGAATATTGCAGAGCTAAAAGTAGAGTTGGCTAAAATTATTAAGATGGTTGCTGAGTTATACTATAACTGGTCATCCCAGGACCTGTGGTTACGGAAGTTTGCCTAAGGTACATGTTAAAAATATCTGAGAAATAATAGAAAACCCTGAGAGAAAAGGAAGAAGAGAAAAAACTAGAGTAGCGTTGAAAAAGAACCGGAAGGTGAGGGTCTCAGAGATCCTACTGGAGCAGATAATTCAAGATTGTCGAATTTTGATGTTGAGGAGGCAGTGATGTACACGCACCGATCGATGTATTATTAAGTGCACCAACTACAACCTATTTCACTAGTGTGGAGAAAGTCCCGACAATTTATGGGACTACAACTGATGATGGTGGGACCCAACCTGAGGGCCAACATGATGACACTACATGAGCTGGTGCCTTTAGTGCCCAAGTATGTTTTAGATCCCTTGTACTACTTTTTTTAGATGCATTAGGGACAGTGCAAAGAATTTTATGTTGGGGGCGGGGGTATACGAAGGTCTCCACGGTCCATACTTGCTATATTTCAAAGCTCGTGACCACTATCTGAAAAAAAATAAAGAACTGGCATATTTTGTTTTTGTTTTAGTGTTTTGTGTGATAGAAATAACTGAAATAGCAGGAAAATTTGTGCTTGTGGCAGTAGACATTGATTTGAATAATCTTACTTGAAAGTCTTCGATTTTGAAAAATTGTGTGCTAAAAAATTGATGCCCCTCCTAAAAATTTTAATGTCTGTTTAATGTGTGATGTGTGTGAGATGACTGAGAATTTGCTAATGGAATTAGGATTAGGGATAGAAAATTAGGGTGAATAATTGCATAACTAGATAAGTAGTACCTAACAATATAACGTTGTGCGAGTGCATGTGAGGCGCTACTTATTTCCTGGTGTGTCTGAATCAAGAACTTGCTCGATTGCTCTCACCTAGAATTTAGGATAGTCGAATAGGAGATAATCATAGGCCATTTTTATGTAGTTCCACTCAAACCTAAATGCCTAACCAAATGTGAAATAAATCTCTTTGATAAAAAATATAGAGCTTTAACTGACCTATTTTTTTAATTACACCAATTTCACCTTCCTATTTCTACAATGAACCTATATTAGCCCCGGTCCTCCTTGGACACTGTGCACCTTAACACAGGAAAATCATGTAAGTTGAGGGTGGCTATTATAGAGGTGCGCAGGAAAAAACAAGTATGAAAAAATAAGTGTAAAAGGAAACAAATAAAAAAAGGACAGAGTTGGTGAAAATCAAATAAAACAAAAGAAAAAGAAGAAAAAAATTGCAAAGAAAGAAAAGGAAAAGAAAGGAGAAAATAAAACTGCACCTGGTCTAGTTTTAATGTGCTTTAAAATAAAAAGGGAGACATAAGGGTGGAAATAAAATAAAGACAAAGTAAATAATTAGTGGACCCCAAAATAAAGAATAGTGTCAAGGAGGTATAGTCACTAAATAAATCTCAAAAGAGACCATGCCAGCCCCTAACCCACGTTACAAGTCGAATAAAGTCCTTCAGTGATCTTACCCCGAATTTTCAAAAACATAGGAAAAGAACATATGGGCAAGCCTATGGTATTTTATTTACACCGATTGTACTTCCTTAAAAGCGAGAGCTTCTTTTGCTATATGCCTGAATAATTGATTGATCCAAATTGAGTGAAAGAAGGGATTTCTTTTATTATGTGTGTACATGGAGTATGTTGTTAGGCTTCTAGACTATTTGGTTAATGTGATCTGTATAACCTTAGTTGTCTGTTACTAATGTAATGACATCATCAGATTCTATTATGTTTCTCTGTATGCCAAATCAATATACATAGTCTGATTCTTGATAAGCTATAACTAGAAGGGGGAACAAAATGGTTCAAAATTGGTTTAAAAGTCACTGCCATAGATATCTTAGGATCTTCTTATTTAAGAATCATTGTGTTGTGTTATAGTTTGTGATTTTTGCTTGCCTGAGGATACACAAAATTTCTTAGTTGATGGTGTTGATGTGCAATGGAAACACCACACTTTCGATGTTTCAAACCAAGAATTTATGCTTACACTTAGGTTATTTTAGTGGATATAAGGTGGTTTTGTGTTTGTTGCAGGTAAAAAAGGTCAATATAAGCTTGGAATATAATTAGAAAAAATACCTAAAAAAGAATAAGTTTACAGATAGTAAGAGTCACCTCACGAGTTGTCAACACATCATACGGCTCATAGGTTGACTCGTAAGTATAATAAAAACCAAAGCCAAGTAGTAAATCTAATTACATGAAAGATGCGAGTGGAGCATATGAGGCATAAGATGAGGATACAACTCCTGTCAACAAACCATAAAGAGAAAAGAACCATAAGATCTCATTCAAAAATTAATTCTCAAAGGAAGACAAGTTGAAAGTATGAGTACGACTCGTACCAACCAACCATAAGTAGACAAGTGTTTAGAGGATTAAAGATAAAAGTCCCAAGTGGTAACGATTGAAGGACATGAGTCATATGGTCAAGATACGACTCGTGAGAATAAGTCATAAGAAGAACAAAAAGTGAAGCCCCTAGAAGATCAGACATTGTAATGGATAATAGAGGAACTGTATGACTCATAAGAAGACCTTACGGGTGGACGAATGACTCATACCATGTGTCGACTTACTTTTCCTTTTTCGTTTTTATTAGGGATTTCTGGGTTATTTTTAGATACTATAAATACCCCAGGGTTTATCCTGTAATAGGCTACATTCTTTTACATTCTCTTACGTTCTTTGATACACTCTTACACACTTTTTACATACTTTGCATTATTCTTGAGATTTTTGGGTTATTATTCTATTGAAGATTTTGAGTATTATTCATCTTATTTTGTGAAATTAATTACATGAATTCTTCATTGATTATCATGGATTCTTCCATGAGCATCAGCAGTTGATTTCCCTAACTAAGGTTATGGGAACCCTGGCGGATTAGCTACATAAAGGAAGTGGGAGATTAATTTATTCTAACATTTATGAATGTATCTTAATATTCTTCATAATAATTGACCTCATAGCTACTGCAGAAGCTTGGGGATAGCTTGCATTCGCAAACTTCCTCACAAGGGAGTTTGAGATTAGGAAAAGAGGATTAAAATAGTAATTTGAGATTCACGTCCATCTTATTATTCCATCATATCATCTAATCATGTTGATACACAAAAGATGAAAGTTGAACTAAAGTAATAGCCAAGTTAAACAACAGATAGGTGCATTGTGGAATGGAATAGGATCTCTTATGCTAGAGTACGGGTAGAGGTTGATATCTCATATCTACTCCAATACTAAATTAACATTTACACACCTTCTTGTACCATTCAACAAGAGGTTGAGTATGATTGGATGCTAAAATTCTTCTTTGGTTGTATTAGATTTAGACATATAGATGTGTATTATTGGTCGAGGATAATGGAATCTTCTCAGTAAAAGAAGGAATATCAAGAGGAGGGAGAGTTTAAATAACTTCCTAAAAGGAGGAAGAGAGTGGTGCAGACATGGCAGGGTTGACCAGGTGATGTTGTTGTCCAGGTGTAATTTGGGTTTACTATAATTAGAGATCATGAGGCACCTTACTTGAGGATCCTTCTATAAATGTGCAAGAAAGAAATGTGCCTAAGGAGAGGTTAGGTAATAGATTTTCTATATTAACAAGACTTGAAGGAGATGTAGCTAGTCCCTCAAGATCCACCTAAGCACTTTCTTATTAAACTCTATGAATATTTGCACATGGAATGTAATAAGGCTTAATAAGACTTTTAAATAGAAGGAGGTGCTACTCTTTTTGTGGAAGAATAAAATAGATGTCCTTGGATGCTTAGAAACTAGAGTTAAAGAAAGAAATGCTAAGGTTATTCTATAGAAATTTAATAAAGATTGTTCTCATGTTTGCAATTACCCACATGGTGAGAATGGTAGAATTTGGGTATTCTAGAAAAAACATTTAAATGTACAAGTTCTGTAGGTGCATGAGAAGTATGTGCATTGTAAGGTGCAAAATTTTTCCATGGGGTTCTCAGCCATAGTCACTGTTGTGTATGATAAAAATGAACTAGTTCGTAAAGAAGAGTTATGTTCTAACCTATAAAACATTGGTGGTAGTGTACATGTTGTTTGTCTATTGTGTGGAGACTATAACAATGTCTATCCATAGATAATTAAATAGGACAACCTATTAATAGAATGAGGTAAGTTGATTGAAGGACTTGGTTGATAATATTCAACCAACCCCTTTGAGATCAAAGGCTTGTTACTTTACTTGAACAAACAAGCAGTAGGGATGAAATAAAGTATATAGTAGAATTGACTAGGACCTTGAGAAATTTGATTGGATACAACAATGTGGGCATATTGAAGTGGATTTATTGAATCTAAGGAGCTTTGATCATTACCCAGTACTTGTCTAATATTTGCATAGAGTGTGGTTGCACCCTAATCCATTTAGATTGTATGCTTCAGTCCAGCAGCATCACCAGTTTTTGAAGAGTGTTCAACAGGTTTGGCATAGGCCTATAAAAGGTCAACTTATGATAGTCTTATAGGAAAGGTTGGAGAAACTAAAAGTGGAGAAAGAGGAGGCCAATACTTACTTGGATTCTTATGCATAAAATCTATACCTAGATATACAACAGTTGAAGATTGTACATGCTCAGATTGCTTTCCAAATAATTAATCAGTCTTTGTTTGATTAGGAAAAGGCTATATTATCAGATATTCAAAGATGGAGTTTAGTGGAAGAGCAGGTTCTTAGACAAAAGTCTAGAGCTTGTTGGATCGATAGTTGAGATGCCAATACAATATATTTTCATGGTCAATATAAAATCAGATCTGCACCGAATAAAATCACCTTAATATTTACTGATAATAGAGTAGAGCTTATAGATCCATGGGATATAGAGACTGAGTTTATTGCTGCTTTTACTTCACTTATGGGATATTATGCTACTAGATGCCTTATCCAAACTTAGAAGTAATAAAAATAGGGCTACGCCATACTAGAGAGCAACAAATTCAGTTAGTGAAAATGGTGAATCTGGAGTAAATAGACTAGGTTGTGAAAGGTATACCTAAAGATAAGAGTTCAGGGGTTGATGGTTACCCTATTGAAGTCTTTCAAAAACACTATGAAATAGTCAAAGTAGAGGTTTGCTCAATTGTGTACCAATTTTTTTCTATTGGTAAGATGATGAAAACATGGAATTGTATAGCCATTACTTTGATCCCTAAGTTTCCTTCACCAATTAAACTAAAGAACTTTAGACCCATTACCTGTTGTTCCACTGTGTAAAATTCATCCAAAGATACTTGCTAATAGGATAAAACAAGTGCTGAATGTCTCATTTGTTGCTCACGGTCAACTTTCATTGAAAGCAATAATATTATGGGCAATATCTTTCTCAGTCATGAACTTTTCAAGGGATAAATTAGGAAAATATTTCTCCAAAATATTGTTCTTAAAGTGGATCTTATAAAAGCCTATGACACTCTTGAGTGGCCTTTCCTAAGCGCTATACTAATTGAGTTGGTTTTCGCTCACAAAATTTTTAATTGGATTATGGAATGTGTATCTCCAGTATCTTACTCCTTGATGCTGAATGGTGGACTTACTAAGCCATTCCAATCTAGGAGGTGTTTGAGGCAAAGGAACCCCATGTCCCCTTACCTCTTTGTGATATTCATGGAATATCTATATAGAAAATACAACAGCTAGCAAAGTAGAAGCAATTTAATTTCCATCCAAGATGCAAGCAATTTAATGTGATTCATACATATTTTGTAGATGTTTTTTGATGTCTTGTAATGATAATATGGACTCTATTACTCTGCTTCAATATACTTTCCATAAGTTCTCAACTGCTTCTTGTTTGGAGGCTAATGCTAACAAGAGCTCTATTTGTATGGAAAGAGTTGGTAATAACCTGAAAAGTGAGCTCTTATAAGCCTTGGGATATGTAGAAGGTACCCTTTATTTCATAATGCATGTCTTTAGTCTAGAAGTTTTATGGAAAATTTAGGTGCTGGAGAGCCAGATTGCTCTCATACTCTAGTAGACATCAACTCATCAAAGCAGTGTTGTTTGGTATGCAAATCTACTAGGCATAGATCTTTATATCACCTAAGAAAAAGATAAAATTGCTGGAAGTTACTTGCAGAACTTTCTTATAGACTGTCTAAGATGAATTATCTAGGAAGACTCTGATTTCTCTGGAAAAAATATGCCAACCAGATTCAACAGGTGTCTTTGGGGGTATTGACTTGAAGCTTTGGAACAAAGCAGCCTTATCAAAGCATTTGTTGGTTGTTTCAAAGAAGAAGGACAATATGTTAATCGTCCACCTGAATGTATCTTTTATCAATAGGCAATGAAGTCATTTGAGCATTAGTTTTTTATGTAATCATAGTAAGCAGGTATGGACTAAACAGTTGAATTGGTTAGGCTTCACCAGAAAAATTGGGACATGGACTCAGGAATTGGACTGGATCTATAAATTAGCCAAAAGGAATATTGGGCACGCTAAAGTTGTTCGCTCTACTTTTGCTGGGACCCTATACTGTATTTTAAAAGATAGGAATATGCTGTGGTTTTAAAAGGTCAAATAAACATGGCTAGAACTTGCAAATATATTGTGATGCAATACACATCCAGGGTTGGAATATAGCTATGTGGCAGAATTCTTTGAGGATGATGGATCACTTCCCTTAGGCCATAAAAATCGATTGCATTTTTTGTTTATCTAGTCAGTTTTAGCAAGTCTAGCAGTTAGAGGTTATTGTATTACTAGATGAGATTTTGATGATTGAATTGTTAGAGGAAGATGGTCAACTTCTACCTGGTTTTTACTAAAACTTTCAGTCTCAAAGTCGATCCCTAGTGCAGTCTTGTCAAAATAGAAAAGTGATCTTAATATCCTCCTACCATCCTCACTCGAGTCTTTCCATTGTCGTACACCTGAATTGTCCTAGTGTACACCACAGGTATGCCTCTAGACTCCAACCACCTCTATAAAATATCTCTATGGGCTTTGTCTTATGTCTTTTCAAGATAAATGAACACCAAGTGCAAATCCCTCTTCTTCCCCCTAAACAAATTCACTAATATCCTCATGAGGTGAATGCCCTTAGTAGTCAAGTGACCTTGAATGAAAACAAACTTATTCTTACAAATAGTCACGATCTTCCTCAGCTTAAACTCTACCACTCTTTTCCAAACCTTCATAGTATGACTCATTATCTTAACACCCTTATAGTTGTTGCAACTTTAAATATCTCCCTAGTTCTTATACAATGAAATTGTCGTACTTCATCTCCAAGTTTTGGGAATCTCCATCGCCCTAAAAATGTGTTAAAAAACCTTGTCAGCCACTTTAAATATGACCTGCTAGTTCACTTTCAAAAATCTACCAAAATCTCATTTGGCCTAGTCGTCCTAACCCTACACATTCTATGAATAGCCCTCTTAACCTCTTGTACCTTAATACATCTATAATAACCATAATTACGACACCCTTCCTAGTTCTCCAAATCCCACAACTCTAAATCTGTTTCCCTCTCATCATTCAAAATTTTATAAAAATAGGATTTCCACCTCTTCCTAATGAAGTCATACTTAAACAACACTTTGTCATCCTTGCCCTTGAGGCACTTCACTTTGTCAATGTCACGGGCCCTCTGCTCCCTGGCCTTGGTAAGCCTAGACAACCTCTTATTCTAGCCTTACTCCTTTAAATCAAAATAAAATCTCTTGAAAGTCATTGTCTTAGCTACTGTAGCCTCTCTCCTAGCTAAATTATACAATTCACTATTCTTTTACTTCTCATAGTCATCCTTTCTTACAACCAACTTAGCATAGGCCACCTTCTTAGCCTCCACCTTTGTTTTAACTTCTTTGTACTTCCACTAGTCCACCAGTGCTTGCCAGATCGAATTCTCAAGACACTCAACACTTTTATAGAGCTCTCCCTGATAAAACTGGCAGTTGTCTCTTACATACTATCCACATCCCTTTTACTTTTCTAAGACCCCATAGTTGTCAACTTCTCCCCTATTTATACAACAATGGCCAAAGTCAAACTACCCCACTTAATCCTAGGTCGATCCTCTACACCTATTCTTTTTTTGTTCTTTTTTATTATGAAATCTACCACCAACAACTTAAGTTGGGTCAAAAGACAAACTTTATAGTCTTTACATAGTGCTCTGTAGCCTTTCTAAGGAGCAAAAAATCTATTTGGGTATTTAACACTGAAATACTAAAGGTAATAAGGTGTTCTCCTTCTTTGGGAAACTTAAATTTGTAACCCATAACCCAAATGACTTAGCAAATTCCAAAAGAGAACCTCCTTCTTCATTTCGCTCCCTAAAACTAAAACTGCCATGCACATTATTAGAACCACACAATAAAAACCCAATATGCCTACCAAAATACCCTCCAATAAAAAGGTTCTCAATGCTTGTAATGTCGTTCACCACCTCATCCAAAACCTTCAAAAATCTCTTCTCGTCCTTCTCATATAACCCTGCTTGCAAAGCATAAGCACAAATAATATACAACGTAGGTCCTCCAATGACCAGCTGAAACGATATCAACCTATCATTAACCCATTTAAACTCTACCACCTGCCCCTAAGATCTTCATTTGCTTAGATACCTACCCAATTCCAACATCTCATGCTATCCGAGTACCATAACTTATACCCATCCACATGCCTCGCCTAAGATCCTACCCATTTGGTTTCTTGGAAAAAATCTATACTAATCCTTCTCTTTTTAAGAATCTTCACGAGCTCTATAGACTTACACTGAAGAGTTCTTATGTTCCAAGCGCAACCGTCAACCTAGAAGCTTTCTTATCACACCTAACCCTACTACCTCTCACCCCCAACCCCAAACTAGATTGTAGACCCCACCCTAACCCATCACCAAAACTAGACCTCACCCTTATCCCAGACACTAGTCCAGCCCTCAACCATGACACTTACCCTCATCCCGACCTATGACATGACCTTAATTTACCATCGATACCTACAACCACTACCTATTATGATAAAAGAAGAAAATAAGGTGGTCAAGTAGGTAAGTCTAACAAAATATATAAGTAAAGCTAAAAATACACAAATGTAATAATGAAAGAAATACACGGGGAAAATCAAGAATCAATCAAAAACGTATACCAAAAAAACAATACCAGGAAATTGATATGCTAGTCTCAACTAAAACCTACTAAATAACAGAAAAATAGGAGTCACTAATCCCATAAGAACCATCAAGATATTCAGACAGGAAACCAAGAAAGAAAAGACTGAAAATATAAATATACCAAATAAGATAGGACATATCTGACTCCAATAGTCAAGAACTCTAGACAAAATAAACTAGAATAGATGAAACGAGAGCAGCTAATTTGGGGAAAAAATAAAACTAAGGAATTTTCTTGAATCGATTAGTCGGATTCCAATTATTTGACGTAGAAATCGATCACAAAAATTGATGTCGTCTCCTTCACCTACTATTGATACCATCCCTGAACTCTACCATCCAAAAATATATTGTTCACTAAAAAATGCACTTTTCATCATAAAGTATACGCTGCAAGATACCGTGGAAGATGCACAGACTTGAAGTGCCTAAAAGGGGTTATACAAGAAAAGAAAGAGTATTGAAAGAAGAAGAAACAACATAGATCTTGTCACTACAGAAGGATGATTTATCGGGTCAGATCTATTTCTTATCACACAAGAGACGAAGAAGAATAAGGATGAAAATATTCACCAAATCTTTAAAATTTATTCCAATGTGATGTTCAGAATTTCTAATCTAGCGGGATAGTTAGAAATTCTATTCCAATGAGATGGTTGGAAATTCTATTTTGATGGGATGTTCAAAATTATTTTCTAGAATTATTCACCAGGACCTTAAATGTGGTTGAAGATTAGTTCAAATAATTGGTAAAAAGGGAAAAACCATCAAAATTATTATGTTACAAAAAACATAAAAAAAAGCAAAATTCTTCCTATACCAAATCAATGAATGTTACTAATGACGATTGAAGAGCAAGCAAAAAAATTAAAGATAATACTTGATCAACAGAAAAACATAAACAGGACTCTTTTGGAGACGAGAAATCCAAATGTTTCATGGGATACCACTTTACATCCCCTCCTTCATCCTTGCTGAGAGCTAAGACCCATAAAGGAATCGCAATGTCCATATTATACACAAGTCAGATCTTTTCCTATGGTCATGTTAGTTGGCTGTTTGCCCATTATGATATATAAATAATAGAATAATTCAGATCTTTTCCTGTAGTATTTTTTAGTTGGATCTTTACCTGTGGTAAAATTATTTAAAATATAAGAAGTAGCTCTTTTAAAAATGCCATTTTCAAATAAATATCCATGTTTATGACATTATTAAGTTAGTATGTCATGTGATCCAAATGGCCATCATAACTGTTGATGCCATCATTCGAAGCCAACACATGGAGAATCCAATTTTGGACACCTTAGAGGCCTGAGAGTGCATGGAGAAGTCATTTTGGACACTTAATAAAGCAATTCTGAGTGTTGAAGGTTTCTTGGAGGCTTACCTTGATGATTACCTGAGGCTCCAAAGGATTGCAAGGTTTGAAGTATGAAGAAAGAGTTCGTACACTCCATGACCACCTCTCATTAAAGGTGTTTTGGTCTTTTTGTACCTTTTCTTTACACTCTATAGGAGCCCCTTTTCATTAAGAATAGTTTGATCATTTGATGTAATAGCTATAAATAGACTCCATTAGGCTTATTGTCAAATTAGTTGACTATGAATATTTGAAAAACATTGAAAGTCTTCTCTTTTTGAGAGTGTAGTGTAGGGCTTGGAAAAGCCAATATTAGATATTGCATAGAAACGTTGGTTGTAAGCGGAGATGATTTTCTTAGCGGTCACCTTAAGAAAATTGGTGTTTGATTATTACGACATTGAGGGTCTTTGTGTTTGATACACGTGTTGCTTCTCATTGCACTACAAAAAATGGGTGATATAGTGGGGGTTTATTTGTGGGGGTTAGTTTAACCTTCGTAAAATTATATGAAATATGGGGATTAAAAATTTATTGCTAAAATATATGAAGTTGCGGCGGTTATAGACCCTCTCTATAAATTGTTGGGGTTTTAAAACCCCGCTATCTACTAAAAATAACGTATGGTTACTTTCCATAAAAATATAAATTTGTAGGGGTTTTAGACACCATCTATAATTAAAAAAAATAGCTTAACATTTTCTCTTTTTTTTTTAATTGGGCAAACATTTTCCCTCACTTTACCAAATTGGTAGGCAGCTCCCGATTATCATCAACCCTCTCTCATTTTTCCTCTTATTTTCTCTCTCTCATTTCCTAAATTGATCGGCCATTTTAGCTATGGCTAAGGTAGATTGATTGTTGCAATGACCACAAAACGGGAAATCCCCACTGATTGTTCCATGGTACGATAATGCACTCATTCTTTGGTATTTATTACTTCCAGTTTTTATACAATTTCTATAAACAAGGAATAATCTTAGCTGAACATCAATCCACATCCTTTTCTATAAACCAATATCCATCTTGAATTCAATTGGAACTGAGTTTGGTGTTGTAAGTTAAATTAGGGATTATTTTTATTGGAGGTTATTTGAGTTTATACATGTTTTGAGGAGATGTTTTGAGCCTGTTTTAGAGTTTATTTATATGAAAACTATGTTGCATTTTGTGGTTGAAGTAGGGATTACAAGACATCAAAACTATGTGCTTAAGCTACTAGTTCAAGCTGAAATATTTTTGAGAAATCCCAAGCTTATTAGAGTTAGGAAGTGAGAAGTGCTAATAGATTGTTGATTATGTTTTCTTTGTTCTGATATTTGCTACAGTCTTTGGGTATTCAAGTTGATGAAGGGACACATGATATAATTTAATTTCATAAAGATAAGAACCTCATTTTTGCGTCATTCTTAATGGTTGGTTCTAATCTGTGAGCTAAGGGGCCATGTGAAAAAGAGGCCACAGATTCAAGCCGTGTAAAAACTTTTTGCGGAAATATAGGATAAGGCTGCATAAGATAGACCCTTGTGGTCTAGCCCTTCCCTAACCCCATGCATAGTGTGATCTTAGTGTACCGGTTGTCCTTTGTCAGGGTAGATGAGTTATCACCCTAATAAATACTATTCATTACTTAAAGTGAATGTATATCTATTCTGTGTGGTAATGCTTCTATGGGTACTGTAGTTGAAGTTCTAACAAGTTTATTTGGATTAGGTACAACTTGGTTGTTCTTGGATTTGGATATATTCAAAAGATGAATTTATTTGGTAGATAAATCCTTTCACCTCGGGAGTTTCGGCTTCTCTTGTTCATTTTGTTTTGCAAACTTAAGAGTTTAATTTTTTATCTCCGTGGAAGTGTATATATTGATGGTATTGAGATATTCATATAGTGTTGAATACTAAATATGTGAAGTCCACTAGTTTCTGTGTATTCATTATGGGAACTGCAATCTATAAGGTTCACTTCCTTTGTTGTTTTTTTCAAAAATACTTTACGGGTATTTAATCGACCAAAGACTGATAGTATTAGGATGGATCACACTAGATAGAGGATGTATATAACACATATAGAGGATAAACAAGAGAGGACTATGTAAAGTTGTTTGTTCGTATCCTATGTAGACAAGTTGTGCACTGGTTCATATGTGTGACAATGCAATGATTAGGAATATTTTGGAAAGAGACGTGATAGACCTACACTTACAGATTGAAAGTCACATGATCAGTGAATGTAGACTTCATTAAGAATGGAACATAATGTAATAAAATGATTGGTGATTCCTACTTACTTGTTGTGTTATAGATATATTCGTCATGCCATCTGATTCAAACTTATGGATTAGCCATTGAAGTGATCTGTAGGAATTGATATTCACCAACGCAGCAAGATGTGCATCTTGTATAATATTTCCATCTCTCTCTAACCGAGCAATACAAAACTTTGGAAGATGTATAGACTGCTTTCTCCCGAGTAAGTCTCCAGGTCCTCTTATTGCAAGATCCATATTTGTGAGGTAAAAAACATTGAATGATTTCTCGAAAGAATGAAACACTAAATTCTAACTTCAACCCCATTTTTTCATGAGTATATTGTAACTTTCTATGGTCAATAATTACATCTATCTCGAAAAGATCTTGCTACCGGGCATATCAATAAAAACAACAACCTGCTAAAGTTGGCATAAGCTATTTTCATATTCTGGCAATTTCTTCTATTAACTTATCATTATTGAATTATGTGAACCGTCTCATCTAAAAAATAAAGGTGTTAGAGGAAGATACTTTTATTTTTATTAGGTTTGTGACATCATGTGTAAGGCTGAATCTTTTCTTGAATCAGGCTTCTACAAAATATATTTTGTTGATCAATGACAAAGTGATTCGAACTTACAAACATTCCTTGCAATGGTATCATGTTAAGTTATATGATTCTTCTACCTAAAAGCTTAAATGAAGGACTAAGTTTGAGAATTCTCCTTAATATCACCAAATTACCTATTCCTGACATGCTTTTTGTATCAATGGTGTTATATTTCACCTTTTAGTTTATTTTACTATTTTCCATCTATTGGCAGGGTATCCAAGATGGAGATATCTCTTTGGTCATTGGGACTCACAACTTAATTACTGAAAAAGTGGACTTTTTAACTTTACACATTGTTGTTGTTGATGAGCAACATCACTTTGGAGTAATCCAGAGAGGATGATTTGACAGCAAGGTAATTTTCTTGGATCTCCTCGCCTCATTGTTGATTTTGCTACTATAAGTCTCTGAGGATTTCCCACGATGCAATAAAGATGAAACTAAACAAGGAATAATAAAAGATTATCCACTCATTCTTCATCTACTATCTTATTCATGAATGTTAGGTTCTTAGTTTCTTTTTGCATGTAATGAAATAGATATTCTTTTGTTTGGGTCTATATGCTCAAGTTTCTCTAGCTAATGACAAGCTTGCGAAGGAAAGAATCAATCCTTTTCACTAGTTTAGAATATGATAAAATAGTATACTTAATTTGTTGAGTACCGAAGCTATATGTTACTTAGATGATTGGTTAAAGTGAATTGATGAGAACTTGATTTACTGTTAAGAACATACACTACTTCTCTGTGGGGATGCTTGATTGTGAGTTTCATGAATCAACGTGATATCTTATATTTATGAAAAACCATTTTAATGTTATGTTACCTTCTTCCCAAAAAATAAAAATTTGAATGTTGAAAATGCTTTTGACTACAACTAACCAGATTTTTATCGTTAATTGTATAACTTTCTCCTCCTCCCTCTCCTCTTTTTTAATTAAAAAAATCATATTATGGTATAACATGATCATTTTAAAGTTATTATATAATGCATAAGCTCTAAACTGGTGAATGAAGATCTCCTTTTATATCAATAGACCATGACACTTAAATATAAGATTGTGTGTAATTTCAAGAATCTGTAACAATCTCCATGCATTGCTGTTAATGTACTGAGTTAATTTGGTGAAAATCTCTTTATAAAAAGGAATGAAACCCTGTGAACTCATGTACATGTTTGGTTTAACTTAGTTTCTTTCTTTAACCGGTAACTAATTGTAGCCTATGGTGTTGCAGTTATTGTATAACTCAATAACTCAATTGTATCCTGCTGCCTGATATTCATTTTTGATTATTAATGCATACTTTAAGTACTAGAACTGGAGTTATGTATTTTTAAGTTGTTTTTTTCCCAAAGCCTATTTCCATATATTCAATTTGACTTTCAACTCTCATATTTCATCCACTTATATATACCTTTTTGGGAGTAGCTTAAGGTAAGTGTTTAAGGAAAGGACCCATACAAGTTTTGAACTATGTGTCGCTAGTCCTCTTTCTCGGGTATAAAAACAAAAATGCACAAGGAAAGGAATATCAAGACAAAAATAAAATGGCAAAAATAATAACAGTGGTAGTGTGGGTTTTTGTCCTTTACATATAAATTGTTCTATTTTATTTTGCATTGTTCTTTTATGAACATGTTGTATGCAAAGATTTGTTATACCTACATTTGAGCTTCTAGTAAGTAATTAAAGGGGTGGGATAACAAGATTTAATTAGGCATATTTGGAAAATTCTGAGACAAGAATACCTTTTTCTTCTTGAGTTCTCTTTACTTGATTTTCTTGATTTTATTGGCAGTTCAATAGTGTGAGTTGGTTTGTTAAGTTATTTTATTGATTGTTATGATAATTAGTTACAATTTAGTTGGTTTGGCTAGTTAAAGTAGATATCGTTTTTGCTAATTTTGATGTCTTTCCTTAGCCACTATATCCAGAACATTTTGAAACTTATTAGTTTGAGATATTGTATCTCTTAATCAGTTAGTGTACCATGGAAGATAATTTCTGCCACTATCAAATTCTTCTTGGTGGTGTTTTGAAATTCCTTGTGAATAATTATACTGTTTGCATAATATATTTATTCAGATTGCTAATTCAGACTCGCTTAATGTCCTCTTTAGTTATATAAAAAGCAGTTTATAGATTGATTTTCATACTTTGCATTTTTATGTAGCCAAGTGATACGGCTAGTGGACCCATTTCGCCCATGGATACAAGGAGATCACACAATGATAATGATCCTAATGACATTCTTTGATTTCGTTCCATTTGTCTTGGGTATTCAGTTATGATGATGTAATTGTGTGATTGGAGGGGATCTTAGAATATTAAAGTTTTTGTATTTAAATTTGATTTTAGAGTTTGAAGATGCTGGTTATTGTTGAAAATTTGGAGTTTGGAGATGTTAATGTTGAAAATTTAATTTTGAAGTTTAACATTCAATGTATTTTTGATATGCTTGTCAATTATAATGTTTAATTGCTCATGTTGTATTAATGATATATCAATTGAACAAATATTGGATTGTAGGTTATATCTAAAGGAACAATTAAATTTGAGCTAAAATTAGAATCTATAATTAGTTATTGAAAATTGATGGTCCTACTAATTATTTTTAAAAAAAATTACGGAGGTTTTAAACCCTCCACAACTTTTAAATAAAAATTTATTATAAAAATAATTAACTTTAGAGGAATGGGGTTCAACCAAAATTACGGAGGTTTTAAACCCCCGCAACCTTTGAATAAAAATTTATTATAAAAATAATTAAATTTTGAGTAACGGGGGTTAACCGCTACAAAATAACCGTCTCAAATTAATTATAGGGGTTGAAAAAAACCACCGCAAATTGT
The DNA here is from genome assembly GCA_030864225.1 of Capsicum baccatum var. pendulum. Lineage (NCBI taxonomy): Eukaryota > Viridiplantae > Streptophyta > Magnoliopsida > Solanales > Solanaceae > Capsicum > Capsicum baccatum. The sequence continues at coordinate 171,152,877 of CM061560.1, forward strand.
TTGTGATGGTTCGAATTATGGAGGTTTTGGAACCACCGGAATTGCATTTTGTGGGGGTTTAAAACCCCCTACAAACTGTAAAATTAACCCCCGCAAATTGGCCCATTTTTTGTAGTGTTGTTTCGTAAGATCTTATGTCATCTTATCTATCCTTTACCTTCAAGAATTTGTTTTGTGTTAGTTCCTCTTAGTCTTTATCTCTTTAGGTCATTCTTGTATCATTTTGAATCAATAGCCACGTTGTAGGGTTGTTCCTACAACTCTAAATCTTCAATTGTTGTTACCTTGAAGAAAATCATAACCAAAAAGAGTAAAATCCGAAAATAAAAAAAATACTATTCATGTTTTTAGAGTTTTTCAATTTTTTAAGACTTCATTTTTCTGTGTTTTGTGTGTTTCTAGTGTTAGATGCTTGTTGCTAACACTACAAGAAGCGTAGAAAATTGAAAATATCACACAAAAAAAGTTATTAATCCTGTTTTGTGTTTGGGCAGATTTTTAAAACTTAGATCCACTTTGGTTTTGTGTATTTTGTGAGTTTCTAGTGCTAGATCCTTGTTTCCTCGAACTAATAGAGTCTAGATCTTTGATTTGAGCTAGATCCGAGTTATTTTTTACCTTCCACCATCATTGAACTTGTGTTTGAAGGTTTTGAAGAGTTGATCTCGTGTGGATTATTGTGGTTGTTATGATCCGGAGCTGATTTTGTGGTAGTTGTGCTTAGCATTGCGAAGGGACCTTAGATCTTCAAGAAAATTTCAATATGGAGGTCGTTTGCCTAGTGGTCAAACGTTGGTCAACTCTTGAATATTCTTGTTGTTCTTCATCATCTTCATATCTTGTTGGAGAAGAATATTCAAAAAGGGGTGTTTGATCTTAAAAATGAGGAAATAGAGTGTGCTACTTGTCCAAGGAAATCTCCAAGCACCTTCCTAGTCATCGAAAGAAAGAAAATAACAAAAGGGAAGGAATAATCAAGTACACAAACAAATACATTCAAAAGTACAAGGGGGAGACCATTTTAATTCAAATTTATTTGAGCTTGAAAAAGGCTCCAAACCTTGTGTTTTCTCCTCAAAAAATCAAAGTTACACTCCCTTGGTTGAAGATTGGTCGAAACACAACTTGAAGAACAAAAAAAATTGCAAATTTAACGTCCAACTACAAGTTGCCACATCACCACTTTGGGACAATCTAATTTTGGGCTCAAATCTTGATTTCATGGTTTCTGTTCTTGTTTCTTAGTTGCATTTTTGTTGATTCCAGTGCTAATTGACTAACTAGTAATTGTGTACTAGGTTGTGAGTCAGTTTTGAGTCCTTTTCTTTCATGTTTTCATTCTTTGTGTGTTTTTTTCATTTTTAATTGGTTATAACTGTTTGTTTGAAGTTCGTAAGTAGAACTTTCTTCTTTGTGTCTTGAGTTCATCAATCAATAATTTATTCTGTCCTCTAAGTAGTGATTCTGTCCTCTAAGTAGTGATTGACACTTTATTGACTACTGGAGTATAAGCAACTTTCAATATTTGCCGCTCTAATTGTGAGGATCACAAAGGTGAGTGTATACAAGTATTGGTGAGGAGCTTTTATTGCTAATTTTGTTTGTTTATTTTGTATATAAAAGGTGATATAAGGGAAACAAATCTTTGTATCATTGGGTTATTGTGACTACAACATGGAAGACTATGATAGTAGTGATGGATTTTGTGGCTACGATGATAAGGGAGATTATGGGGGCTATGAAAATAGCCAAGATCAAGACATCGACAGAATTGAGAGTTACAAATTTGAGGTAGAAAATGATATGAATGAGGTTCCAAGTGCTTATGGTGAATATGGAAATGATGTAGGGCCTTGTGATGGTTCTTATGAAGAAGTTGGGGCATGTGAGGAATCATAGACTTTCCACTCTGAATCTAGAATTGGTGTAAGGTATAACCCCTTCCTTCGCAAATCTTATGAGAGATATGATGAGAGTTCACACGTAGAGTATGAAGATTCATATTATTCACCTTGTAGTACATCTTATCAAGGTCAATGTGGTGTTAATGGGTATATTAGCTATAGTGTAGGCTGTCCCATGAGAGAAAGAGAGAATATATCTCCAAGGCTGAGGGGTACTCATTTGCCTTATAATGTTGATCTAAGAAGGAGTGTTTACTCTAAAAAGGTGATCACTTATGGAGTACTGGGCTTCCTTATTTTGCTAAGTGATATGTGCTATAGAAACCACATCACTCCATCCATGGTTAATTAATTTAGGGTTATTTCGAGAAACTTTACTTGGACAGTTTTAAGGTTACCCAGAGGGTTAAGTTTGTCTTCTCCCAATTTGAATACCATGAGGAGGTGTGGTATGATATTTTTCCCTTGATATATGGTTGTGTAATCTTAGGTGTCGATTGGTTTGCACAACATAAAGTTCCAAATGTGAAAAATAGGCCTAATGTTGTAAGAGGCTGATGGGGAAATCATCTCATAACATCTATTTTCTCCATGCCCCAAAGAGAAGTGTTCACCTACTCTAACCCGAATTATTATGAGAGACAAAAGATTGAGAAGAGTAAGGGTGTGCAAGGTGGCAATTTGATAGTGAAAAAAGGAGAGGTTGTGAGTAAAGTGAGGGGATTTCCACCAAACCGTGTTAACTTTATTTATCCTTTTATTTCTAAGGACGTTTGTGTAGGTACCAAGATAGAAAGCGGAGGAGAACAAATGCTAAAAGAGAATACTATTTTAAGTGATTTCAAGAGGGAAACCTTAGTTGTGTCCAATTCTTGTGAAGGACCTTCAAACCAAGGTAAACAAGAATGTGCTCAAGAACTTCAAGGTAAAATAGCTAACTCTTACACTTTTGTGTATGTCAATGATGATTGTGTGGCTATTATCCCATTGAGTGTGAGTAGTAGCTTACCTTGTTGTGAGTATGGATGCACTAGTTAATCCTATTGATGACCGAATTGAATTTTTTTGTAAGATCAGTTTATGTCTACCTAGTGTTGAAGCCAATTTGTTGAATGAAAGTACATTATCTATTGATTCTTTACCTATTGTTGATGAAGTTCATATTGTGAGTATGGATACACTAGTTGATCCTATTGATGACTGAATTGACTCTTCTTGTAAGATCAATTATTTCTATCTAGTGTTGAAGCTGTTGTGTTGAATGATAGTACATCATCTTATGGGAAGTGTGTTGATCAACTTGTGTGCAAAACTAATCCACCACTTGAGGTTATGTATGTTGTGATTAATAGACCTTAAGTAAGTGAAGAATTTGAAAATATCAGTCAAAATGATAGGAGTGAACCCATGAGCTTTCCCTTTGGTAATGATTCTAATGTTTGCTAGGCTCATAGCAATAATTATGTGCTTGAAACCTCTTTGAAACTTGATAATGAACTTTTAGAGAGTGAACTTGCTTGTTCCAAATCTGCCTATGGGATAGATCATTCTCTTTTTAGGAACAATAGCTTGTTTAAAGATGGTATAATAACTCCTAAATAACCTAGTAGTGAGAATGATGTTGAAGGTATAGCTTTTCTGAAAGGCTTTAGCCTATATGCTAACCCACTATGGTGTGACAACATTCCCCCTAAATATGGAAATCTCTTCTTGAAAGATGTGAGTACTCTTAAGGGTAAGGAATATGTAGTCTTAGAATAGAATAACCAATTGGGTGATGAATGCTTTGATTTGCTGAAATATTTAAGAAACCTAATAGGCGGTGGTTCCTTAAAAAGTGATTGTAGATGTGATCCTTTGTATGACACCCCATCTTTGATAATTATGAGGATGAATTACTTTCTTGTTGTAAAGACTTAAGCAATAATCCTTTTCATTTTTGTGGTGGTATGTGTGTACTTTAGGGATCTTCCTTAAGTGGATAAAGTGTCCATTGCTTGGAAATTACTTATTATTCTACTATGTGTGACCTTATTGTTGAGAGTACTTATGGCGATGATGTTGAAACTTGTGAGTACATATATGAAGGAACCTTAGTATAATTTGACTTAAGTGATTCCTTTCTCTACTCTGTACTTGCTTTTGATGATATGTATGTTGTTATAGAGAGTATGTCGTGTAGTTCGGGTGAAGCCTATGGGAAAGGAAAGTGTTGTCTAGGCTTGTGTCTGTGGCCACTCTTCCTATTACCCCAGTGCCTAATATAGAAATGAAAATGTTAGTGCACCCAACTTGTTTCTTTGTCTACATAACAAGAAAAGTGTCATTCTTAAAAACCTGAGAGCAAAAGTGTCATTGTCTCCTTGGGGTAATAATCCTAAATGTGCATCCTTTCTTGAGACTATTGTATTTAAATTGAATGAATCCTAACTTATGGATGCCAAATTATCTATTTGCTTTAAGGAAAGAATGTGGATGTGCCTAAATGCTTTGTCTTCACCCGTGTATGCCTTCACACTTGATTCTTTCCTATACTACCTTTTTTCCTATGATGACATCCATGCAAGTTTTGGATTTGTTTTATGTAGAGGTAGGAAATTTGTTAGTTTTTCCACTTATGTGAGTGATAATGCTATATGGATCTAGTGGACTTTAGAACCAATTGAGGCACCACCCTTGGTGTAGTCTCTTGATGAGATAAAGAAGCAATGGTATCTTCTAGATCCTAAGATGAAGGTAGTTTTACCTTGTGGATTATTTGATGCCATTAGGACATATGTAGTTTCCTTATCTCTCTGTGATTTCAATAGACAAATCCTTTGTTCATATTTTAATAAGTTTTTAATATTTAATTCAAAAGATCCTTGGTTATATTATAAGTATGTGCAACCCTGGCATGTTGAGATGATTTATTATGCTAACCCTAACCCTCATGCCATGAGGAGGTTCCTTCTTTGGTTTTGCAAGATTTGTATTCTAGGTCGAATCCTTTTCAAGAAGAGGAGGATGATATGAGCCAAATGGCCATCATAACTTTTAATGCCATTATTTGAGGCCAACACATGGAGAATCTGGTTTTGGACACCTTGAAGGTTCGAGAGTATGCATGGGGAAGTCATTTTGGACACTTAATAAAGCAATTCCTTGTGTGTAAGGTTTCTTGGAAGCTTGCCATGATGAAAACCTAAGGCTCAAACGGATTGCAAGGGTTTAAGTGTGAAGAAAAAGTACTTACACTCTATTACCACCCCTTATTAATGTTGTTTTAGCCTTTTTGTGCCTTTTTTTAAACTCTATAGGAGCTTCTTTTCATTAAGGGTAGTTTGGCCATTTGATGTAATAGCTATAAACAGACTCCATTAGGCTTATTTTCTAATTAGTTGATTGTGAATATTTGAAAGACATCAAAAGTGTTCTTCTCTCTTTTAGAGTGTAGTGTAGGGCTTGGAAAAGCCAAGTAGTGTAGGGCTTAGAAAAGCCAATATTGGATATTGCTTTGAAATGGTGATTGTAAGTGGAGTTGATTCCCTTAATGGTCACCATAAGAAGATTGGTTTTTGATTATTGCAACATTGAGGGTCTTTCCGTTTGATACACATGTTTGTTCTCATTGTTTCAGTAAGATCTTATGACATCTTATCTATCCTTTACCTTCTTTCATTTGTTTGGTGATTGTTCCTCTTAGTCTTTATCTCTTTAGGTCATTCTTAAATAAGTATGAATGAGTATGCATGACCACGATAAATACAAACCTTAGTCTAGGTTGATTATAAGTACAATAGTTCAATAATACAATACGTGAATCAATATCCCTGATTTACACATAATTCATCAACACAAGACATCATACGAACATTACAATGTTAAACTATTTCATTTACTGTCAAGATCAACACACACATTGGCATGGGCATCACAATAATAACCCATCTTATTTACTCTATAAATTACTAATTTACCCAACCCGTAGTATACTTTACATGATAATTCTGTACTCAAGAAAAGTTTGAAGGAAATTAAACCATAATTGGCTTGAAGCCAAGCAACGTTCCCTGAACCACCAAAAATAGATTTTATCTTAAAACATCCTTAAATCACCTAGAATCTATTTAAAGTTCTACGTGTAAAGATGAGTCCAATGATAACCAGATTGATATTACTTTATTCTAGGTCAAAAAAATCAATCAAGTCTATCCCAAGATAACAACGGAGTTTTTTATTAGTAAATAAATTTACTCATAACTTAAGGATTTTAAATATAAAATTTTATCGAAAATGGAGATAAAATCGACCTGTGAAATCACTGAAAACCTATTCTTTAACTTTATCAAAAAATCTCAAAATTTCAAGTTGTAAACCCAAGACTAGAAGCTGAAATCATTAAGCAATCACTGAGGAATGCATAAAAATAACATATTAAACTTATCTGATGAAGAAATGCCAAAAAAACATTTTTGATCTTTCCCAAAATGAATTTCAAAGCTCCACAATCCATTTATGGGTTTGCGGTTTGAAAAAATATATTATAAAGATTACTAACAATTTGTACTTCATAAATGTGGGACCTCAATTGCATTTGTAAAGGCACACAATCTTGACCCATTATATTCATGATGGTCTAAATGAAATTGCTGAGAGCACTCTAGATCCGATCTGACCCCACTTAAGCCTCTTTCTTAAAAAACATGGGCAATCCATCTTGATTTCAATAACCAGGTCTGTAATACCCTCAAAATTTCAACCATCTTATTTTTTCCTTTCCATGATGAAAATATCAATTTTTGACTTGAATTGGGTATAGATATATTGTTGGGGTGTCTTAGGAGAGTGTTGGAATTTTTAGATGGGATTCAGGGTGATTTTTGAACCTGGAGGTAGTGAGCCTCTACGATATCCCCATGTTGGGAAGGCTACATTCTGTAATATTTAATGTATCATAGAGGTTAGCCTCCGTAATAGGAAATGTAGCACGGAGGTTAGCCTCCATGATAAGGTTCGTGTCACGCCGCTATGTAAAACCCATGTAGTTTTTGTTTTATTTACTTGGGATGAGGGTATTGGAAGTTTCTAACCTATAAATGACCCTTAAAAATAATATAGCCTAGTCTTTTCAATTTAAAGCGATCATATTTCCCAGTTATACTCTGAAACTTAAAACCTCAAGAAAGCATAAGGATTTCATCGTACATTCATCTATTGGGTTATAAGCTCCAAATTTCTTTCAAATTCATGTGTTTCTAAGATAAATTACTCTTACCCATTTATTATTTTGTTAAAGCATGTGTTTTAAATAGTTATTACAATGGTTTTGATATTGGTTTTGGAACATGGGTTGAGGGTTTTAAATGTCTGTTTCTAATTAATGTTTTCCATGGTTTACATATGATTGTTTATGCTTGATTTACTATTTTGAACTTGTGGGGTGCATGGGTATGGTGAATACACTAGGGAATTATGATTTCCCCTAATTTGTGATTATTGACAATTGTAATGGTAATGACCCCAATCGCATATTGTAAAATTGGTTTGAATATGAAAAATATGCATATTGAATTAATTTTGGAACCCTTGCATGATAAGAAAGGCTATCGAAATGTAAATAGTTTTAAATTAAAAATTTTGGAGTCTTATTTGTTGATTGAGTTAGAGTCCCTTTGGTCGAATGATTTGGTTTTGCTTGGAACTTAGGATTCCTATTGGCTGATTGAGTAAGAGTCCCATTGTCTAAGTTGTTTGGTTCCTACTTGGAACTTTGGAGTCTCATTGGTTGATTGGATGAGAGTCCCTTTGGCGGATTGTTGGGTTGGGCTAAAAGACATGTGCTTGCAAGCTATAGTCGGTATGGCGATACCACTTGAAAATGCCTAAATAAATAACTCCTTGAATGATTTAACGGACTATGTTCTAAATTCTTTAATTGGGCTTAAAGGAGATTTTATAGCAAGGTCGTGAAGGTGGGGGTACCAAAGGTATCATACTAGAAACCGCATTTACCGACGCAATGGTCTAAATGGCCGAAGCTTTGAAGTCCCTATTATTATAATATTAGGAGGTCTGAGTCCCCCATATCACATTAAATGATCGGGTTCTTAAGTCACCTTAGTGTATTATTGGGAGGTTTGAGTCCACCATGAATATATATATATATATATGACAATTCTCTGGTTCGTACAGCTACACGTATTGGGGCCCAACAAGGGTTTAAGAAAAGGGGCCTATATATATCGTAGGTACTATTATGATGGTTAAGCTACGCAATCCAGTTTATTGTTTTAAAATTGCATGCAAAACCTTATTCCCTACCCTGGCACATTATATACTTATATTTATATGCATATGTTTGTGTACATTTGGATTCTGGACTAATTTTTTATTATTGACTTGGCATTATATTATCCGCATCCCTGAGTTACATTATAGTGCTCAACTCACTAACCATCTCTGGGTGTTGTATCCCCAAGTGATTCATGAATCGGAAATACTTCTACTTTTTTTGTGAAGTGACTAAGTGATCGTGGGATAGCTCATGAGTCAGGTTGAAGTGGTGATCTTCCATACTTTGAAAGACTTCATTTCATGTTTTGTGTTTCTTTATGTTATTGACTCTTTCCTTTGGACTTATTTTTTGCTATTGTCTGAGGCTTGTCCTAATTAATATTGGTATTTATTTGTCTAGAGTCTTTATGGATGGTACTATAGACTTGGGATTTAGTTGTTCGATTCCTAGACTTTATTTAATTCATTCTTATCTATCTTGTTTTATGATTGGAATTTTTTTGCTATACATAAGTTGTGTTCCATTAGATTAGTCAAAAAGGGGGTGGTCTCCGGTCCTTGTTGGACTTGAGATACCCATCACGGCCAGGCCATAGTTTGGCTCATGAAAAAGTTGGTACCAGAGCTAGGTTCATGGTCAGTTGGGTGTCCACAAAGTTTTGTCAATTAGAGTCTCTTTTATGGGTGTGTAGCGCATCATACTAATAATGGAGAGGCTGTGAGGCATATAGGAATGTTTCCCTTTTTGTTGTTCTAATTTTGAGCGATAGAGTCTAAGGTATGGAATCTCCTCTGATTCCCATTTGTTTGCCTTTTAGATTATGATACCAAGAAGATCCAATACACGTGGAACCTCTTCTATCCTACCTAAGGACAATATGGATGAAACTCGTCCTACTTATAAGATGTAGACCCGGCCTAGGGTCACTAATTTTGATTGCTCCCGTGGTGTAGTGCCCTATAAGATTCTAAACACTTCTCTAGCTCCTAGATGCATGTATACAGGGATCCAAAGCATTAATTTCACACTAATTACAAAAAAAAATTAGCCATTTTAAGACCCTAAGAATGGAAATATTTTATTTTTGGCATTCCTGAGTCTGAAACATTGATTTATGAGTTGAAATATACTTAGGGATGTTAAAAGGGTCATTAAGGAGAGTTTTAGAATTTTTGCTATAGGTTCAGGGTATAATTTGACCATATAGGCAGAGTGCCTCTGCGTTTTGGACGTGTCGTGGAGGCTGGAACTCCGTGGTAGATTCGTTCCATAAAGGTTGGCCTTTGTTCCACTGAGGCTTTATTTTCCTGAATTCTTCATTATGGGTACAAGGGGAATTTTGGTCTCTCCCTTTAAACCCAAATGCCCAATAGACGAATTACAACCCCTAGAGGGGCATTAATTGCCCCATTCTCCATCAGTCACATATGTAAACTCACCCCCCTTTCCCAAGGACAAAAAAATATAAGCTTTTCTTTATGGATTCAAGCATTAAGTTATAATTCCAATCTTCTTCATAAAGAATTTAAGAAATTAAGGTATGTAGGGCATTCATCATTGGGTTTGTTCTGCCCACTGAGTCCCAAAATCTCTTTTTGTTCAAGTATGAATTTCTTATCCTTTTTTATGAAATATTAGTGTTAATTATCAATATAATCTTTCTTTTCTTAGTATTTTTGAATTCAAGCCATTTCAATAAGTTCACCCATGTGAATTATGAACTTTAAGCTTTAAAATTATAATCACCCATGTTATGTATCGTTGAAACCGTGCTAACTTACTCAGTCATGAATTAAACTATGTCATCGTGTTATCCTCCCAAGTTTAACATATCCCCATACCTAAAGATCATGGCTTCCATTAGCTTAGTGAAATGTTCTGTGTTTGGTTCTCTGAATCATGACCTCCTACTAGTGTTTTAAATAATGTTGCTATATTTAAAGTGTCATTTAGTGCTAGCAGGTTATGAACATCCATGCCTATGTGTTCTTACATGTTCAGTTTTTAAGTAACAAGAAAATCAAACCATGATTTTATTATCATATTTAGAGTATCATGTTCATGCTAAGCACTTATTAGTACAGTACCATGTCATTTTAAGAAAATAGTAATACTAGTGTCATTCATTTGGGAGTAACACTTAGCACCGAGTAAACACAGGTATGGAGGATCCCCCATTAGGTAGACATGAGTCATTAGTAATAGTCCCCAGTTAGTTAGGCATAACACCTTCATCCTTAGGGACATCAGCCTTGTGGATCCATATCGTTAATCATGTGTTGGTACCCCTGGCAAGGTTCCAACACCCTTACAACTGGGGTTACCAGTTGGACCTCTATAGCTCATATTGAGGAATGTTGGTTGTAGTTAGCTCTCACAATCTCAGTTAAGTATTCAAAATATATCAGATCAGGTTTTCATGACCAAGTGTACATTTATCAGACATTCAGTTACTCAAGTTATATAGATTATCTCAGTTTATAATTTACATGGTCTTGCATTCTTTTTACATGTTCATGACTCTATGTTTAGTATCCAAATGTATTATAGTTGGCCCCTATCTCACATACCAGTACACTTAAAGTACTAATTGCATACTCTCTTTTGTTCTATGTTGTCTTATAACATAGGTTCAGAAGTTGAATTCCCTGATCGATCTTAGCTAGCGATCGATCTTAGCTAGCTTAGTGACCCTCTACAATAGTAGTGAGTCCTCATTCATTAAGGACAAGGTATTTTCATACATTTTTAGTACTTTATCCTATTCTGTCAATATGAGTTAGTTGGGGATTTGTCCCATCAACTCCACATCTCTTAGAGGCTTTCAAACTAGATGTTTAGATATTCATACTAGATATTCAGACATTCAGATTTGTTTTCAGCATCTTTTATCAGTTGTTCATACATGTTGGTATTTGTTTTAGTATTACATTTTGACAGTAATTACATTAATTTATATTTCATGCATGAAGCTTTATTATTATTTTACTCAACACATATAGCAGGTACCAGATCATGGGTTGTCTTGGGTCACTTATGGACTAAAGAACTGAGTCATGACTAGAGAGTAGCCTTAGGTCATAACACATAGAGTTCCACTGTCCTTCACAAATATTTTCTTGCTAACAGTATTGCTACTTAATAACCTCATAGAGATATTACCAATGTTGAGTACCACTATTCTATTTATCTGTTGACATAGTTGGTGACATTTTAGTCACATAGTCACGTCAGTCAGGTCCTGCTTGTGCTACTATGATTTATTCGATGATTACTCGAGTTAGGCAATTTATCAGGTTGACTTCAAGAGTTTACTAGATCTAGGGTTGAGGAAGATCCTCAAGGTTTCATAGATGAGATGGAGAATTTCTTTTGAGTGATGTATACTACGATGTAGAGGGTGTGGAGTTTCATTTTTATCAGTTAAAGGATATAGTATATCAATGGTATAAAAAGTAGGATTAGTCTAGGGATATTGGTGTAGAGTTGGCATTATGGGATGACTTTTCTAGTGCCTTTTTGGATCATTTCTCATTATAGAAGTAGAGGGAGGCGTAAGCTGAGGAGTTTGTGAATTTGAAATAAGGAAAAATAATTGTGAAGGATGTATGCCTTGAAATTGCATCAGGTGTCCCATTATTCTCTAGAGTTAATGGCTCACATGAGGTCTAGAATGAGAAAATTTGCTTTTAGGTTGTCCTGTGAATTGATTTTGGAAAGAAAGGCTACCATGTTGAACAAGGATATGGAAATCTCAAGACTTATGGTGTATATGTAACAAGTTGAAGCGTAAAAGAAAAAGAAAGCAGTGGTGAGGGAGGGGTAAAGTAAGCAGTTTTGATATTTGGTTTAGGGAGGAGGTTAGCAATAGGGTGGTATATATGGTGAAAATGGTCTAAGAAAAGTGGGGCAATTTGAGTTCTTATTCAACGGCTAGTGAACCTTATCCTAAGTCGTCCGATGATCACCGTTTTTAGAGAAATAATGAGTTTAAGGCACAAGGTACCCATTCTAATACTAGTGGGGCCCAGTCAATTCCATCCCAGTATTTTTTTATATTACATAGATAGTTGATCCGTAGGGTAAGTGATGAGGGTATGAATATTGCTACTCAGGATAATAAGGTTCTTGTATCAACCTCTTCAGCACCAACACAAAAGAGTGCTACATCTGGCTTTGGTACTTCTCGGAACCATCTTTATCCTCTTTCTTCCCATCAGGATTCTGAGGCTTCTCCAGATATCGTTACTGGTACATAACAAATTTTCTCCTATGATGTGTAGTTTTTGTTTAATATAGGGTCAACTCTTTCTTATGTGACCCCTTATAAGGCTATTCATTTTGGTCTTGGTCCTGAATGTAGTCCTTGTCACTTTTTTATTTCAACCCCAATAGGTGACACTGTTGTGCTAGGAGAGTCAATATGGGTTTTTTCTATATGTCCATAGTTGAGAGACTCTGGTAGATTTGATAGAGTTGGGTATGATTGATTTTGATTTTATCTTGGGGATATATTGGCTCTATTTATGCTATGCTTCGTTAGATTGTCAGACTGGTAAGGTCATTTTTAAATTCCCTAATGAGCTAGTTATTAAGTGGGAAGGTAGTTCCTTAGTTCCTAAGGGGAGGTTCACATCTTATCTTAGAGCCCAGAAGTTAATTTCCAATTGGTGTCTTTATCATTTTATCTAGGTTAAGGATTCAATCATAGAGGGTTTGTCATTACAAACTATCCCTATTGTTGATGAATTTTTTGAGCTCTTCCCTATTGATTTTTTTGGTATCCCACATGATAGGGGAATTGATTTTAGGACCAATATTCTATCATAAATTTATCTTATCTCAATCCCTCCATATAGAATGGCTTCATCTGAGTTGAAGGAGATTAGGGAGCATTTAAAAGATCTTCTTGATAAGGGTCTTATTCGCCCTAGTATTTCTCTAGGGGATGCTCCTAGTTTGTTTTTGCATAAAAAGAATGGTTCCCTTCAGATATGTATAGATTACCGCTAGCTAAATAAGTTGATAGTGAAGAATAAGTACCCTCTTATGAGAATTCACAATTTATTCGACTAGATCCATGTTGGTCAGTATTTTTCTAAGATTGTCTTCGACTGTCTTATGATTCGTTGAATATTAGGGAGTGTATATCCCTAAGACTACATTTTTTACCCGGTATGGGCATTTTGAGTCCTTGGTTATGTCTTTTAGGTTGACCAATACCCAAATGGAATTTATGGATGTTATAAATCGGATATTCCATTAGTTCTTTGATTTGTTTGTTATTATGTTTATAGATGATATTTTTGTGTATTCCAAGAGTAAGGTGGATCATGCTAATCAACATTTTTTAGAATTCCAGACCATTAAGGATCACCAGTTGTACATGAAGTTTTCTAAGTATGAGTTTTTTTTTAATACGGGTGACTTTTCTAGTTCATATTGTTTCTAGTAAAAAGATCATAGTGGATCCACAGAATGTTGAGGCAGTGAATAAATGGCCTAGACCCACGACTCCAACCGATATTTGGAGCTTCTTGGGTTTAGCCAGGTACTATAGGAGCTTTGTGGAAAGTTTCTCCTCCATTACTGCCCTATTGACTATGCTGACTCAAAAAAAGCTAAAGTTTATGTAGTCGGATGCTTATGAGTGCAGTTTCAAGAAGCGGAAGAATAACTTGAATTTGACTTAGTCTTTACCCTGCCCAAGGGTACTGATGAATTCATGGTTTATTACGATGTAACTCGTGTAGTACTAGTTGTGTGTTGATGTAATCTAGTAAGGTAGTGGCCTATGCTTCTAGCTAGTTAAAAGTTTATAACAAGTTCATGTTGATATTTATTTTGATCATAAGAACCTGCAGTATGTGTTTACTTAGAAGAAGTTGAATCTAAAGCAAAGAAGATAGCTTGAGTTGCTTAAGGACTATAATACGAGTCTCCATTATCACCTAGGTAAAGCTATTGTGGTTGATGATGCTCTTATCAGGTTATCTATGGAGATTCTATCTAATGTGGACGAAGAGAAGTGTGGATCTATAAAGGACATTTATCACTTGGCTAACCTTGGAGTTTATTTTTTTGATTTTGAAGATAGATGTGTATTTGTTCAAAAGGTAGTGAAGTCGTCTCTTGGTGCTGAGGTAAAGGAGAACCAAGTTCTGGATCTTGTCTTGATGCAGATCAAGGATGATGCAGGCTAACAAAAAGTTATGTCTTTTGACATTGGTGATGATGGTATCTTGAGGTTCCAAAGTAGGTTGTGTGTTCCCGATGTGGATGGGTTGCAAGGAAGAATTTTGGATAAGGCTCATGAGTCGCAGTATATAGTTTATCCATGTTTAACAAATATGTATCAACACTTGAATGAGATTTATTGGTGGGGTAATATAAATCAAGATGTGGCATATTTTTCTAATAAGTGCATGGGATGTCAATAAGTAAAGTTGGAGCACTTGAGGCCTTGTGGGTTATCCTAAGAAATTGGGATTCCCGTGAGGAAATGGGAAGTGACTAATATGGATTGTGTTACCTGTCTTCCACCGTATCACAATCAGTTTGATTCAATTTGGGTCATTATGTATAAGATGACTAAGTCTGCTCATTTCTTGCTTATAAGGACAAATTATTCAACTGATGATTATGCTAAGCTTTTGATTCAAGAGATTATGAAGTTGCATGTTGCTCTAATTTCTATCATTTTTAATCATGGTACTCAGTTCTCATCGCATTTTTGGCGTTCATTTCAGAGAGGTTTGGGAACTAAGGTAAACCTTAGTACCACTTTCCACCTTCAAATGGATGAACACGTGGAAAGGACTATTTAGACATTGAAAGATATGATTCTGTCTTATGTGATTGACTTTGTTGGTAATTAGTTTGATCACTTGCCTCTCATTAAATTCTCTTATAACACTAGCTAACACTTAATTATTTACATAGCTCCAGTTGAGGCCTTTTATAGTAGGAGGTGTAGATCTTCTATTGGGTGGTTTGAGGTAGGTGAGGCTTGATAGTTTGGTCCTGACTTAGTTTATCAAGCTATGTAGTAGGTAAAGGTGATTCAGGATATGCTTAAGATCACCCAAAGTTACAAAAATTCCATATTTCGATGTTGAAAAATGATTAGGTGATCCTTCCTTTATTGTTTCTTTTGAAAGTACGGGTATCTCAAACTCCTTGTCTCGTGTGGAGGACCAAGTTAAGATCTTGGATAAGCAATTCTGTTAAAGGTGGCATCGGTGTAGGTTCTATGTAGGAACTAAAATATTAAGGATGCTACTTGGGAAGACGAACAGGATATAAAGTCCAAGTATCTTTTCTTTTTCCACATTCTGGATAATAGAGCTTAAGGTATGATTTTAATTTTGCTTTTGTTAATTTTTGAGTTTATCATTTGATTCTGGTGTAATATTTCTATTCTTGTGCTAAAAAGTATCCTAGATTATCATTTGAGAATAAATGATCCTAAGGGGGTTAATATAACACCCTCAAAATTTTGAGCATTTTATTTTTGTCCTTGTCGTGTTTGAAATATCAATTTTGAC
This sequence comes from Capsicum baccatum var. pendulum, assembly GCA_030864225.1. Taxonomy (NCBI): domain Eukaryota; kingdom Viridiplantae; phylum Streptophyta; class Magnoliopsida; order Solanales; family Solanaceae; genus Capsicum; species Capsicum baccatum. The sequence goes on from CM061560.1 coordinate 171,168,605, forward strand.
CTGAATTATGTTTGGATATGTTATTGGGGTATCAAGAGAGAGATTTAAAATTTTTGGATGGGGTTCGGGGTAATTTTTGACCTCGAAAGCAGTGAGTCTCCCTGATATCACCATGTCAAGGAGGCTACACTCCATGATAGCCAGCATTTCATGGAGTTTATCCTCCGCAATAGGTAGTATGGCATGGAGGTTAGCCTCCATCAGAGGGTCCGTGCCACACCACTATGTAAAATTCGTATGATTTTTTATAAGGGGCATTGGAGTATTTTTCACCTATGTACGCCCCTTAAACGTCATATATCCTATTCGTTCCCTAATTACACTGTCAAACTCAAAACCCAAGAAAGCATAAGGATTTCATCATACATTCATCTTCTGTGTCCCAAGCTCCAAACTACATTGAAATTCATCTGTGTCAAAGTTATGTTGCTCTTCCCCAACTATTATTTTGTTAAAGCATGTGTTTTAAATAGTTATACATGTGGTTTTGATGTTGGTTTTGAAACATGGGTTGAGGGTTTTGAATGTTTTTTTGCTGAACAATGTTTCCCATGGTTCACATGTCATTATTAATGCTTTATTTACGGTTTAGAACTTGAGGGGTGCATGGTTATGGTGAATACCCTAGGGAATTGTGATTTTACCCCAATTTGTGAACAATAAGAATTAAACTGGTAATGACATCAACCCTATATTGTGAAATTGTTTTTGAATATGAAAAATATGCATATTGAACTATTTTTGGAACCCTTGCATAATAAGAAAGGCTATTGAAATGCAAATGGTTCTAAATCAAAAATTTCAGTCCTATTGGATAACTAGGTTAGATTCCCTTTGGTCCTACTTGGAACTTTAGATTACTATTGGCAGATTGGGTTAGTGTCCCATTGGCTAAGTGATTTGGCTCCTACTTGGAACTTTTGAGTCCTGTTGGCTGATTGGGTTAGATTCACTTTGGCAGATGGTTGGATTTGCAAGTTATAGTCGGTACGAAGACACCACTAGAAAATTCCTAAATGTATGACTCCTTGAATGATTTAATGGATTATGTGCTAAATATTTTAATTATAATTAAAGGGGATTGTGTAGCAAGGTCGTGAAGATGGAGGTCCCGAAGGGATCAATACTGGAAACCACATTTTCCCATATGGGGGTCTATATGACCAGGTGGTTCAAGTCCCCATATTACATGATTGGGAGGTTCGAGTTCCCCATATCATATTACATGATTAGGTTCGTAAGTCAACTTAGCATATGATTGGGAAGTTCGAGTCCCCTATTCAGATATATATATATATATATATATATATTATTATTCTCTAGTTTGGGTAGCTACACTTATTAGGGACGAACTAGGGGGTGAGAATTAGGGACCATGTAGCCCGTGGGTACTATTATAATGGTTAAGCTACAAAATACAAGTTAAGTTTTTAAAATTATATGCTAAACCTTGTTCCTTACACTTGCATGTTATATATTTATATGTAAATGCATATGTTTGTGCATATTTGGATTCTTGACTGATTTTGGAGTATTGACTTGGCATAATATTATCTCCTATCCCTAAGTTACATGTTAGTGCTCAACCCACTAATCATCTCCGGATGCTGTATCCCTTCACATGAAGGAACAAGAAATACTTCTACTTTTCCTATGCAGTGACTAAGTGATCAAGGGATAGATCGTGAGTCAAATTGCAGTCATGATCTTCCATACTTCGGAAGATCTCATTTCATTTTTTGAGTTTCCTTATGTTATTGTCTCTTTCCTTTGGACTTATTCTTGTCTATATTGTGGGGTACATCTCAATTAATATTTGTATTATTTGTCTAGAGGCTCTGTGGATGGTACTATAAACTTGGGATTTGGTTGTTGGATCCCTAGACTTCTTTTAAGTCAAACTTATCTATCTTGTTTTAAGAATGCAATTCCGCTGCTATATATATGTTATGTTCCATTTGATCATGCAAAAAGGGGGTGGTCTTCGGTCCTTGTTGGACTTTAGATACCCTTCACGAGTAGGCCCTAGTTCAGGTCATGACAAGGTCCCTTGTAGCTTCACAATTGCAAGAGGAATATCAAAAACTTGATGAAAAGATGCAACTAACACCAGAACTAGGGCACTACCAGTTTCCACTAAAAACCTCTTGAACAAACCCTTAAAGTTCATTTAGAACTCTCTAAACATAAACCAGCTTGCTACTAGGCTAAAGATAGAATTCTAGACAAATGGAATTATCGGTTTCACCAATGAAAGTCATTATTAACGTATGTTAATTGACGTCAATTATATCCCATCAATGGACAACTTTCAACCAAAGACAAAATGCATCCCAATGACTCGGGTTTTATACTAACATCGTCACTAACCTCAAAAAAGCATTAATGAGCTAATAGTACTTAAAAAAATGTCACACCATGTCTAAACCTCTGAATTAGATCAAAATCAATACTATCAACTTCAAAACTTTCCAAAATGAAAACATCATATAATTTACCACCAAACACCTTGAAAATTGTGATGCTCACTCCTGTAATACACAAATACCATAATAAAACTAAAAAAAAAGTATTAAAATGTATAGAATGCAAAAAATTATAAATTTCAATATGAGGATTTTTAAATGAAGAGGGGAGAACACCCCCCTTTTTTTTAAAAAGAATTTCACATAGTCAATCCTAATATGGAGAATAGTCCAAATATTGCATACTTGCTACCTAGATTGTCCTAGTCCTATGAGGCAGGGTCAATACCAGAGATATTTTTCTTCCATTTACAAGTTTTTCTAAATAAAGGAACCTTGAGGTTATAGGTTTTTATGTTTCTTTCCATAATATTTCTCTATATAGTCACCATTTTAATCAGTTGGTAGTTCGACACCGATTTTGTCTTTCTTTAAAACTGTGATGACTCGATAAGGGCCTTTATAATTTGGTCCCAATCCTAGCATTGACTGTTTTTCCCCGAACATCATATTAAATAAATTCAACCTGAGCAGTCGTGGTTGAGCAACTGCGCACGAGTTTTGAATTATTACCGAACCATGTGTGGATAACAAAGTTTGATACTTTTTGGTTTTTGTACACTACAATGTGTGGTCAAAATGGATATCATTACTGCCTTTGAGTACTTTTCTAAGTATGTCATGGATTTTTTTTTTTGGCGTAGTTGTCCTCTTCCAATTGTTTTCCTCTATCAATTGTTGTCCTCTAATCCTATACCAATTGTTATCCTCTACCAATTAATATTTTAATTCATTAGAGAATTTTTTTTGGCGTAGTTGTCCTCTACTAATTAATATTTTAAAACCATAGTTTGGAGGGCACAAAAGTGTTGATATTTAACATAGGATAAAATTTTTGTCATTACATCAACTTTAATTTCTAAAAAATTTGTGCCACTAAGCTTTGTGCAAAATATCTAGGCTAAATACCCGTTGATTATACTTTAAGAAGTCCACAAGAATTTTGATAGTCCTTTCAATTTGTTGAGACGAGGGATAGTGGATATGGGACTCTCTCTTAATGCATTACCAAATACACTTTCTTTGAATTATTTTCTCTAGAGTAATCAAGGATCATTTGCTTAGATAAATGTCCAACTCAACCTGATTAATGGGTAGTGGTCAAGTTGTACTTCCATTCTCGTTCCTGTACATATTCTCAGTTTGTTCATTGTCTTCATCATTGCTATTGTACTTGTTCTTGTATCCCTAGGGTATTTCGGGAATTATAAATCGATAGAATCTATTGGTTATACCATATCTATGTGTAACAATCTAATTTCTCAAGACATGATGGCACCTACTATAATCCACTAGTAGGTAAGTCAACCCATAGTCCAGAACTTCTAGTAATTAACTATCCATAGAAAGGAACAAAAGCAAAAAAATATGTATAATTACTAGTAATTATCTATCCATAGAAAGGAATAAAAGATAAAAATAAATATAATTAAATGAACTCCACCCAAATCTCCGATCCACAACTGCTCTGCATGATACACGCAACATCCAAAACCAACACAATGATCTATAGGCTACAGAAATACATTATAAGTACCAAACACGTGACACTCAATTGATAAGTATTTATATATCCCAAACTATACCCTCTAAGAAGATACAATACGATCATTGTAAAATTATAGTAACCCAACTAGGTTGGGGTCGGTCCCACATGGAATAGGTCAAATTTGTCTCTTAAATTTTTTTAGTAGACGGAAGTTCGAAAAATTAAATGGGGGAAATTTATAGTAAATAGAAAAAAGTAACACGTCTTGATTGCTTTTGATTATAGTCAATTTCAGATGAACAACGTTCCCCATGGCTTCCTAACTCTGTAGGTTTCGTGCTCCATCTAACAATCTCACTTCCACACATGTAGAATCTAACAAGCTAGGTATTACCAACCATCTTGTCAATACTTTGATAACTCTCACCCTTCACCTTATGAGTCTAAGGGTGTCTCCTTATTAACCCTTTCACTGATCCTAGTTTAACAATCACCTATTGAATATCAAGTTATTAGACATGAGTTAAAAGCCTCGAATTACTGTTGTAATATTTTTTCCTAATCTCAAACTCTCGTGTACAGATAATGTCGAATACATGACGGTTCTTAGCATTAGTCACCGCTACTAATCAATTAAACTGAAGAAGATCATAATGGAAGTGTAAGCAATGATCTAGCAGGACCTTACACTTCCCTTACATCATTATTTTGTTAGGGTTCCCACAACCCTAGTTAAGGGATTTAGAGACTTATAGTTTCAAGAAATTTTATTTATGTTCTATAGAAATATAGTACTTTCAACATTTAAAACAAGGAAAATAAGCAGGTTTCTGAGGTTATCTTATTAGTATGATTTATTTTTGATATATTTTGGAAAGAAATTATGTTTTGGATGATATGTTTGTGAATAAGGAGAAAAATGTGTTTTTGGCTATGTTGGAGCAATTATGGATATTCGGAAGTTTTCCAACTTGTTCGTGATCAGAGCACGTTTGGGAATTGAAGAAAAGTTGAAAAGATGAGTCCAAGCACTTACCTAGTCAACATGTGGCCGAAAGTAGGACATGCGGATCGTATGTAGACAAGGCAAGAAAAAGAAGTCCAAAATCACAAGAGCTGAACTTGCCCGATTTTTGTTCCTGGTACCTACAATTTGTACCTGCACCCAGTGTCAGGACTGCAGGTAGTACTTGCACCCTGTGCCAGACCACAGGTTAAAACCATATGTGGCCACTGATCCGATTTTCTCCTACTTTGTTTGGTCTTTGGTTTTAAGGTTTACTCTTGTACTATAAATACACATTATGTAATTTGTAGTCTGAGTTACACACTTTTTATATTCACAAACATATTTTAATTCCAAGATCCATCTTTGATCTTGGGATTTTCTTGTATTGAATTTGGTATATTAATTTAGTTACGATTATGAATTTTATTCCTTCTTCTCATTGTGATTTCGTCTATGCTTTCTGATTTGAATGTTATTAATTTCTTCACAAGCATGAGAGGATAAAACACATACATTTATTGCTTTGTATTCATTATGATAGTTTTTTAATAGGTGCACAAAGTAGGATCCCACTTAGATATTGTTGCTTACTCCAAAAGAGGGGCAATTACTAGGTAAAGATAAGGACAATAGTAATGTAAAGTTTAACTGTCGATCCATGCTTATAGGTTTTATTTTAGTAAGATGGTTAGGTTTTCTCTAATAACTAGAGACTCAAAAGGTAATATTTAACTAGGATCAAGATAAGGGTTTGTAATGCAACATCCTAAGACTCAAAAGGTAAAGGGTGAAATCCTTCTGCTCATTCAAAAGACTGCAGATGGTACATAACTTATTGATTCTGCATACAAGGTATCAGGTTGGTTCAAAAAAGAAAGATAAGCCTAAGGAGTTTAGAAGTATGGGGAACACAAACATAGTTTTTACCTAAACTGATTACAACTGATGTCAACAGAGTTTCTTGCTCGAGATTACTACATTAAACCCCTAATTTACTCTCTTGGTCTACCTGTTGACTACAACTACTTGAGATATGCAAAGACACGTATTTCTTTTGGATTCGACCCCCAACCTAGGTTAGTTTACTACATTTTGATAGAAATCGTATCATTATCTAATAGGAGGAGTTGTTTAGACGTTATAAAAATTCTAGTGCAATTTCTAAGGAACACTATGTTGATTTATGATTTGAAGTTGTTGTAGTTTTTGGGTTTTTATTTTTGTTCTTTGTTGTTCATACACCGATGTTTTCCTGGCACAAAAGTATAGGTAATTCGTTACTTCTATGGAATCTAAATCCAGAGAGGATCTTACAAATAACTGATAGGATGTCTGAGCATAAAAGAGATAAACCTCCTGAAGGGGTTCATGATGTTGTACCTCCTCTTTTTTATGAAGGGGTACTAGATATTATTGATCATTAAAATGGTGAGCTATTGTCTCAAGATGAATCCGGGAGGAAGGTAACTGAAGAAGCTCAGTGGGTAACTATGGAGGTAGAGATAGCTGGGTAGAGACAAGTAGTAGACCACCGAGCAACACTTGGTGGAAATTAGTATAGATCTAGAGGTGCCAATGTTTAATAAATCCCAACATATTAGTATATGAATCCATAAATAGATGACAAAGAAGTCTTGGGATATGTTGAGACGATAGAGACAGGAGCCATAGCTCTTCCTGTTTTTCCCCTAGTCATCAAGTTTGATATTATGAGCATAATGATCTAACTCTTAAATTTAAATGGTGTATTTTCAGGTCTGCCTATAGATGATACAAATTTTCACCTTGCAAATTTCCTCGGGATCTGTAGTTTGTGTACAAATCTACGGCTGAATAAGGAAGCACTTAGACTGAGGCTTTCCCCTTCTCACTTACAGGAGAAGCATCTTAATGTTTAAGGGAATTACCAAGAAGCTCTATCACTACATGAAATGAGTTGCATAAGCAATTACTGAACAGGTTCTTTCCTCCATCAAGATATTGTATCTTAAGGATAAGATATATAACTTTAGGCAGTTTTATTCAGATTCTATGTATGAGGATTATTTTAGGTTTAAGAAGAAGCTGAGTATGGTTCCCAATCATCAGTTTTTAGGGATGAGCTTATTAAAGATATTCTACAGAGCCCTGACCATTATCTCTAGAGAAATGGCAAACACCTTATCTGGAGGAGCTTTTATGATATTATGCTGGGAGATAAATTTGGAGATGTTAGATCATATCTCTCTTACTAACCGAGGGCGACAAACTTTAAAGGCTAAGAGAGGATCTAACACTTATGCTATTAGTGACTCCTGCGATCAGAAAGTACCTGATGACACAGTATCACAAGAAATTATGTTACTAAGGGCTGATCTTGGGGTAGTAATAAAGTATCTTGAAGCAATAATTTTGAAGAAAGTGGATGCAGTAGCAGTACAGAGGTCAGCATCTGAAGTTTACGAGTCAAAATTAGAAGAGGAAGTAAATTATCTAAATCATTAGATGGCTGGTTTTTTAGCTCAAGGGCAAGGGAACCAAGGTCAAAACTATTATGATAGATACAAAGATTGTAGAAAAGAATGTGATAGATACTTGATAAAGAAGGACGACTATAGAGAGAAAGGAGATAGAAACATCTCACCTAGTAGACGAGATGTAAAATCGAGAAGCAAGAGATGTTGGCTAAGATGGTGAAGGGTCAAGAAAATCAAGAGATCAACCTTAAGAATATTAAGGCCGATATTTCAGTATTGACCCAAAAGGTCAGGTCACATGCCACTGCTATTAAGCAATTGGAGTACCAATTCGGACAAATGTCAACAACTCTGAACTACAAGATGCCAGGTACTCTTTCGAGCAATACGATATAAAATCCTAAAAATGATGGTCACATACTTGATATTACCATAAGGAGTGGTATCAGTAGTATGGATCCCCCACAACCCGCTTTAAAATCTAGTGATGATGAGATACCTACTGTTGTTGAGTATGAGAAGGTAACAGGTGATAATGGTAAAGTGATGAAGATAAAGGTAAGGGTCTATTAACTGAGACTGAGTTTAGATAGATTTCGAGACCTCCCCCACCTTATCCATAGAGATTGAGGCATAAAAAAGATGAAGGTAAGTTCAAATAATTCATTAATATTCTAAAATAATTGATTTGTAACATACCTTTTCTAGAGGCATTAGAGTAGAGCCTGGATAGACCATGTTCATGAAAGAGCTGGTCAAACAGAAGAAAGGATAGACATTTAAGGATTATGAAGGTATGTACCACTGCATTGCAGTCTTGACTAGGTCTTTGGCACAGAAAAAGGGTAATCCCGGTGTATTCCCTATACCATGTACAATTGGTTCATCACGATTTTTAATGCCTTGTGTTGTTTAGGGTCCAACATTAATTTGATGTCGCTAGGTGTATTCAAGAAATTAGGCCTGAACCCTCTAGAACAGATCTCTAAGAAACTATTGATGGTTGACTATATAGTAAAAACCCTGTGTTAATCTCTTTTGATGTTATTGTGAGGGTGGATAACTTCATCTTTTCTTCTGACTTAGTCATCCTGGATTATGAGGTTAATACCGAGATACACATTATCTTAGGAAGACCATTTATTGCCACAGGTAGAGATATAGTTAACTTGGAAAAATATGATCTTAAATTTAGAGTCAATATTGATGAGCTACATTCAACATTCGAAAGTTAATGAAGCAACCAACCAACATAAGAGTAGTATCGGTCATTGATTGTCTTGATGACCCTGGAGGATATTTCTATGGGTACCTTGATGAATTCTAAATAGCCAAGATATTTATATCGTGTAGCAATGTTAAATCAAGTGTTGCATGGGAGGCAACCGATGGGCTTGTTGGTGATGTCTGAGTAACCAACTTAACTTTGTCATGCTGCAATGTTAAATCAAACACCAGGTGGGAAGCAACCCACTATTTTCATGGTCACGTTTTTAATATATTTGTAGGTTTTTAGCTTTTGAACCTTAACCAGACTATGGTAGAAATTGCTACTTTCATCGAATTCCAAGTATGGGGACAGTGTGATCAACCCATAATGATCACAATTCCCATACAGTAAGTTGTGTAATAAGCTCAAAAATTGAAATTTTAAGGATGAAAAATAGTAAGTTATGGGCTTTGGCATCTAATTTTACTTTTGGGACCCAAAACTTACGTTGTGGGACCATAAGTGTCTGGAAAATATAAAAAAACCAAGTCTAGGTTATAGAAAAGCAGTCCAATATCTTTGGCTTGGCATCTGCACCCAACATATCCTAGCCGCAGATGTACTTACACCCAGGTCCAAACCGCGGGTGGTGGTCACAGGTATAAGCCTCGTCTAGGTGATTTTTTTGGATTACTTTGTAATTAATATTTTTGGCCCACATACATTTAAATATGACCTTGAACAACCACCCTCCTATATAAAAACATTATTACCCTCATGCTAACTCATTCAAATCCTCAAAACTTCACTTTTCTTTTTGAATTCAAACCTCCCTGTTAAAACATAAACTAATCCCACACCTAAGTAAAGGCTTTATTGACCCTTATTTTAGATACCAACTTTTCCCAACATGCTAAAAACACGTTTCAACATTTGTTTTTCTCGAGTCCTTCATTATTGACTTTTGGTTCTCCATAAAAGAGATAACTTTCTCATCTCCTAATGGTTATATATTGGTTTATCTATTGTTTAAATAAGTTGATATATGTGTTCCATTGAAAAATATATAGATTATATCATGTTTTTATGTTGGAGCCATAAATTATCCTTAAAACATAATGTAACACCTTGTTTTGAAGTAAATCTAAAGTAGGCCCCACTCAAAAAGTGAACTTGAATGAATAGGGTAATACTGCTAGTTGAACATGTTTGTTTGTTTTGTAATTTAGGTTTCATGATTTGTGTGTGCACACTGAACTTGTTGGGATTTCAAATATGTCTTAGGGGTGTAAAAATTGAGGTAAAATTCAAACTTTTGGAATTTTAAGTTTTTCTTCAGGATTTTCTACCCTTCACTTTTGTTGGAAACTAACAACTGGTTTTTCAGGTACATATGGAACCTAGAGTGGTGAATAATAAAAAGGTCGGTACTTCAAAGAGATGTGCAAATTATTTTAATCCTAGAGGTTTAGTGGAGGAGTACCCTAGGCAGCGATATAGAGAAACTTCCGCTGGGTGACACGCAGAGTCACGAGAGGGCAAACTTGCCAAGATGCTCAGTGAACTGCAGGCCAGCCGAGGATGAAGTGCGAATGAATATCACCCCTACAAAATCCTCCACCTGATAATGATGAGTAGGAAAGGGATACAGAGTCTAAGACTACAACGCATATTGTTGCTCCGGACCCCCAATCTGAGGATGGGTCCCATGATTCATCTGATAAGGTTGAGTAGGAGCAGTCATCTATGGTGCCCTAATCTGAGGTGGGTAACACTAATCATGTCCAAAAGATAGAGATACCCCAGTCTAATAAGGGTCACAAGCAGCCTTCCCATGATGCTTCAGTATAGCAGAGCCCCACAACTGTACATACCACAGTGATACCTCCTGAGGAAGGACCTCCAAGGTAGTGTACGGAAGGGATGCAGAACATATTAGAGCTTCACAGTAATCTTTAGGATCTAGGTTGGCCTACGAGGTGTATTTATGAGGAATGCCATATTGACTTATCAAGGTTAGATCAACTACCACAACTACTAGCAATATTTGATAGATATCAGCTAGAGTGGATGACTAGGCCACTCAGTTCTTATAGACTGGCTATGGTACTGGAATTTTATACATCCTACAGAGCTATAGTAGTCCTTCTTATGTGCCATTATCCAAGCTTGGTTATATATTCTAGGCATCCATAACTTTATCATACACAGGTTAGAGGGGTCAAAGTTTATATCATAGAGGATACGAACCGTAGAGTTATTTTTGGCCCAGACTATATCACTCTTGCATCTACAACTATGTGTGATAATAGATTGAGGATCACACATAATTTATATATTATACAAGAGTTCGAGCACCTATGTAAGAAGATCGAGATGGCTAGGCAGATAGCCAGTCATTGTTGGGTGAACTGACCTCATGAAATTAGAGGGAATCTATGATTAAGAAGGGTCACTTGACATTGAAGTCTAAGTTTTGGTGGTTGCTAGTTAGATACCGATAGAAATTCAATACTTTAGATAATATAGTAATGTGGGTGGGAGCAGCACTAGTTGCCTGTCTAATAGGTAAACATGATGTTTATTTTGCTACTATTATTTGTTATGAGATACATAACAAAGCATTCGAGGTGTTCACTAATCATCCCTTCCATGTATGATTCAGAGGCTATGTAATGAGGTTTGTGTGCCTGAGATACCAAGTATAGACGATAGGGTAATTACGATAGTAACTAAACAGATGAGGACAATGAAGGGTTTTGCATGTCCAGGAATTTCTAGAGATCGAGATAGTAGGCAACAGTAACACGGGCCTAGTCTGAGGGCCCAACAATTTCTGCAGAGACTAATGAGGTGCATCAAGATAATATGGGTTTAAGTATTGACATAGAGATAGGGTAGTATAGAGAGGCTCCTGATTCGAGCATAGGGAGAGGGTGCACATGATACTTCTTCTTAAGCCCCGAAATTGATCTCAGAGCCGGTGGGTGAATCTACAAAGCCTACTCACCCATCTGATACAACTCTTATGGTATATATGATTACTATATCTAGTGAGTTTTCCAGAGCTTAGTGGACGGTCAGAAGGCAACAGATGCTAGAGTGAGGGTTGTTAAAATAGAGTTAACTACCCTCTATGATCAGATGAGATTAGAGGTTTGGACTAGATTTGATCAATCACAGGCCTGATGGGAGGCCGTGCTAAGTACTACACTATTTGAGCTATGTTCCGACTTTTAGACACAGCTTAATGAGTCTGAGAGATGGGTTATATCCTGATATACAGAGAAAGTTGTGCCAAGTGTATCCCATATGATGTAAGAGTTTGATGTCTTATGAGTAGAGTTATGCTTTCTTATGGAGAGCCATTTTTGTATCCACTCCCTCAGTTATACCCCAGGTGGTCCATATATCACTTTTATAAGCATTAAGATACTTAGATTTTCTCACGGAGGGAGATGAGGAGGTACCAGCACTTGGGCCCAAGAGAGGTCTCATAGATAACATACAAGACCCTAATTTACCATATGATCAGTCCATTAAAAAGGCTATGCATTATTTTATTGAGTCTACATTTATCGATAGGCAAAGGCGTGTATCTATAGTAGTGGGTGCATCATCAAGTAGTGCACCTCTACCACCACCACCTCCGTCAGCTGATATGCCTTCATCTGGCGATGTTTCTAATTTAGGCACCTAGTACATCCCAGGTATGTTCTCACTTTCCTCAATTTCATTATATTTTAAGTACATTGAGGATAGTTCATAATTTTAATTTGGGGTGTGCATACGATACTACCATGGATGTTTTTTGTCATTCTTCTTTTCCCATCGATCATGGTATGGTTGTAGAATTGGCATATCTAGGATAGTTTTGTGTCGTATTGTGTTTTTCATTATATTGTAATGGGTAGATAAAGGATATATGTTATAGTATACAAGGCTAAGAAATAAATAGATAATGTGAATAAACAATGAAAGAGAGGGATATATGATAATACCATAGCTAGATATATGTATATACACATAAGTATACAAGACTAACTCAAAACTAACAACCTAAAGTAGCCAATCTAACCCCTCAAGAAAATCCTAACCTAGTAGGTAAGCTAGCACTAGCATGATCTGGGACTATGTCAATATCTAACCATTAATACATTATCCATAATATAATTTACCATAAAAAGAAAAGGGATCAAAATAATACCTCCAGCCTCAGTATCCATTCATAATCAACTTGTGACAAACTATGATAAAAAAATAAACTAATCGGATAGTCTAGACAAAAAATACCATATTGGGGCCCCATAAACTTGGAAGGTTCAAACAACACTTTACAAATACTAATCATAGCCTATACCTATGTAATCCACCATAAGGCTAATAGATATAAGCACCAAATAATATGTCTGTGATAAGAAATACATATGAATGAATTAATGTAAATTAAACCTAGATTACCATAAAAATTGAACTTCCATAACATGCTAAATATATACACCTCCTTTAGATCAACCGCTTATAAAGGCAGGACCTATGATGACCTCTCTTCCCCAGCACGATGGCTATGGATGAAGTGGACTTTAGGGGATTTGAGAATATTTATGTACACTAACTTGGTATCAATGTATCATTTCCAATCCTCATCAACTTGAATCTACTACATCCAATACTAGAGAAATATCGATATTCTTAGGAGCATGGACTCAAAATGTGTTTAAATAGTGTATGTCTATGAATCCACTATCCAGTATCAAATCTGTGACTAAACCATCATAATAGAGAAGAAAGGGTCAGAATCTCTCATGACTAAAGTGAATAATAGTGGTAAAAAAGTGGTTGACCAGGGACAAAAATCAATCTTCATTTATTTCCATAACCTCATTCAACTAAGGTGGTATGATTCCTAACATAAAAGAATCTATTTTAAAATTAAAAAGTATGAGATAATCCATTTTCATAAAATAGTAGTAAATTCATTATTTTGGTTAGAATCATACCACTAAGTGAGCATGAATGTACCATGATATATGCATGACACCACCTGTATCAAAATAACAGAACCGTAAGCACGTCTAAGTGTATATAAACTAAGGTTACATTCTTTACAAGGATAGATTACTCACCTTGAGTCCAACAGGTATCATAACCACAGCTTTAGGCCTAACAGTATATAACTAGCATAATGTTAATACTATAATCTGGAGAAACTATGTTCCAATCCACTAAGTCAAATAGTAAACCTTATACAAATGGATACTTAGCATTAACTATGGTTAACATGCTTATGATCTAGGGTAATAGGCTTTCATTGCTTTAACATGCATTTCATCTTAAGGGTTGGTTCACCCCTCTATCCCTAAAATCTTAAATTAGGCTTGGTTAAGATATTCTAGTCAGAAATATGTCCTATCATGCCCACCTAGAAGTCAATCTACACTTCACATCATCTTACAAGAAAAGTAGACTCAAGCCTACCTCGATGTCGAATTAAAAGTATTGAGTAGTGCACAAATTACTCATCTTAGCTCCATAATTCCAAAATTTTTCCATACTATAAAAATAGTAATCTACATATCATTTGGAGTAAAATGAGACCCATATTAATATATAAAAGGTTTGTTCAAAATTAGGGTGAAGAACGAGCTTGATGGTTCGCAAATAGAATCTAAAATTCAATCCATCACAAGGTCCCTCAAAGGACCAGGAATGTGTGCTTAAAAGTTGAGCACATATAGTGCACAAATTGAGACCCAAATCATCCCCTATGGTCTAATGATTTGAAGACCTAATCTCTAAGAATTTACAATAAAATTTGGATGGATAACTTACCTTAGCTTCAATGGATGATTCCCCACACTTTACCTCACTTTAAGCTCTTAAAATGGAGGAAAGTAATGGGAAAATTAGGTGTAGAAATGGTATTTAACAATCCCTAGGTCATCCTAAAGTGGCCACTAGGTCACTTAAGAGACTACTGCTTAATTGGATATATCTTCATAAGCAGCTAGGTGAGGGAATGAAGGCATTGCTAAATCAATACCTTGACTACTAAAGTGATGTATCCTAAAGCAGACAAAAATCTCTCTAGTGGTCCTTGTCCAAAAAAATAACGCGCCACTACCATTTAAGCAACCAAAGTTATGCTTAAGCGGTTGCACCAGAGTGTGCCATGCACCAGATTTTGCTAAGTCTAAATAGACTCTGATCAGGTTCTCTAGATTCATTTGGAACCTTATTTGTGTAAACAAACTATGCTACCATATCTAATTCAACATTCCATACTCAATATAGCCATTGAAACTTTCATTAGTGTAATGACCCTTTAGGTCATTTTCTATATTTTCACTTATTTTCATTGTTAGGGCTTTTCTTTAGCTCCCCTAAGTCATTTATCACTTATTAGAATTGACAATTTGGTTACCGGACAGTTTGTTTCGCTTTTATAGTCAATTCTTTATTTTTATGTCTTTGCTAGTTCCAAATAGCCATTGAATGAAAACTTCAGCAAAATGATCTCATATGCAAATTTTCACTATGTCAGCAGCACCAAAATGTTAATTTTAGTCTAGGTAGGCCTTCATTTTAGGTCACGAGGCACTCGAGCTCATTTTGACCGATTGGTCAGAAAGTTAAGAAACTAAAATATGGGTGTGGGACCCATATTTGGTCAAAATAATATTGAATGAAAAATACTAGTGCGCCATCATATTTAGAGCATCTAATTTAGTATGGTTGCATAGTTTATTTGTGTATACGGGATTTTGGATAAATCCCGAGGTCTTGACAGAAACTTGGAAGAATTTTTTAGTTTTAGCTGCTATTTGATGCAGCTGCTATTACAAGAAAAGGCTGTAATCACAATGGTCTGATTGCAGGTCATGGGTTGTTATTGCAACAAGCTTCTGCAGCCAGCAGATAGTGTGATCGTAGGTCCTGGTCTGCGAAAGTGTGACCCGAGGACCTAGTATGGGTATAAATAGACTCTAAAGTCATGAATTCATCCATTATTCATCACTCCTTTGAGATATAAGAACCCTAAAGAGTGAGATATCTCAAAATTGAGGCTTGTTGATGATTGGGAAGCTAAATTAACATTTATTTTTACGATTATCTTTCAATTTGAGATAAGTATTCACCCTTTTCTTGGTGAAATTTCTTGATTTCTTACTCAAAACCCTAAAAATTTTAGGGATTTATTTTATCCCCAACTTAACTTGGTTTTCATCTATTTTTTAGGGTAATGATTCTATGATTTTGTAAGAATTGGGTCAGTTTTGGAAACTTGATTTCCATAAGTGGGACTTACATGGGGTTTTGACGTGATTTTTGGCCTTGAAGCACTATGGTTCAATATTTGTATTGTTATTCTCATAATGATGAGTAGAACATGTTTTTGATAACTTTGCATCTTGAGGAGGCTTCTTTGAAGGGAAAAGCAGTGTTTTTGCGGTTCATTAAGTTTTTTTTTATGTCAAGGTAGTCTAGGTTAATCCCTTGATAGACTGAGTTATTTCATAGTATTCCTATGCTAGTGTGTTAGATTAAGGATAGGCTTTAGGTGTTGGATTGATGAAACAGAAGACTTGGGATAGTTAGACCATTTAGGCCATATTTAAACCATAGAGTTTAACACTTAGCTTGCTTCATATGCTTTAGGTGAATTGAACTTCATTATTCATGCTTATTATGAGCATGCCTTAGAATTCTCAATATTATGCAAAATGCTCTAGTTAATCATATGTAGAGTATGTTGTCCGTAGTTTCTTACACCCAAGAAGGATTGCCTTAGGTTTTATTGGACTTAGTTAATGTGTTTTAAAAGGATCTCTACCTTAGGACTAATTGTGGCTTGTTTAACATCTATAAGTGGATTTAGATACCTTAAGCCTAGTTCAAGTAGAATTTGACTAAAATAGAACTCGTGGACTAGTAGTGGACTCTTAACCAACTTTAGGCTATGACACATGATTGGTTTTGTGAACCTTGTACATTTATTAGACTCTTAGAAATGTGTATTAAGGAAATATGGACAAATCTTAATACTTGATGGTTATGTTTGTTAATGTGACGATTGACGCCTATTAACTATGTTATTATTTATGTTATTGATGAGGCTATTCATGATATTTGTTATATATATACATACACTCGGTTCGAGTTCGGATGATTATATAATTGATTTTATACTCTATTTGAGTCCGAAAGATTATAATGCCCTTTGATTATAATTACCCTATTTGAGTCCGGAGAATGATTATGATACTATTGATTATATTTACCGATTCAAGTTTGGCTATTGATATATTTATTGGTTCGACTCCAACTTTTGATTTTTATTGGTGTAACTCTAGCTATTGATTATAATTATCGGTGCGAGTTCAAACATGCATATTATTCTATACTGACATATTTTTTGTTATGATTAGTAATAATCTAGCTAAGTCAAGAGTGACAAAATGGTTATAATATGGCATGACATAAATGGAATCTTGTGATAAAAATCCTAGTTAACAAATTATGGTTAGTTGATAAATGATTTCTAGTGGATATATGATGACTAGCTGATAATTGAATTAGTGATAAGCGGGGATAGTTGATTAACGGTGACTAGTGCCTAAAAGATAATAAGGTTGCTATGTTTTAGCAAAATTGTGGAATATGGGTACTTTTCAAATGTTGGTAAATTGTGGAATGATGGATAAATAATGAGTTGGTTATTTACAAGCAATGAATGGTTTATTTATTCTATCTTTGAGTGTACTCTCTAGACGAATGGGAGTCTGTGATAACTTATTTACTTTCTGCACTAATTAGTGTATGGGAGCTAATTTTGTATGACTGTATGCGTTGATACTTTATGATACGTTATAATTATGATTTATATACTTATCTATGCACAACGATGTTGGACCGATTTCAGGTTTGTCTATACCTTGACTTAGTTATATTTTCTTGTATTTTATCATACTTATATCATGATTTAGCTCAGTCAGCTGATGATTTCGCTCAGTCAGCCGATGATTTCTACTAAATACCCATTGTTTTGGTACTCATATTATAGTTTTGTACCTTTATGGTGTAGATCCAAGTATTAGTTGCCACCATTGATTTGTGTTCTTGCGGTGTTGAGATTCGG
The DNA here is from genome assembly GCA_030864225.1 of Capsicum baccatum var. pendulum. Lineage (NCBI taxonomy): Eukaryota > Viridiplantae > Streptophyta > Magnoliopsida > Solanales > Solanaceae > Capsicum > Capsicum baccatum. Next base: position 171,186,433 of record CM061560.1, read on the forward strand.
AGATAAGGTGAGCTCTTGGAATCCCAGTAGCCCGTTTCCTTCTATCTTTCTATATTTAGTTTTTTTATTTTGTGACATATGTATTGACTACTCTGAATACTTGGATTGTATTTCTATTGTTAGATGCTCAAATACTTTCTCTACCAGGTTATGCATTGGTATCTTGTATTGACTTTTTTATCTATTCAGAACACTTGGATTATTTATATATTGTGTTCTTGAAATTTTCCTATGTTGGGCATTTTCCACCAAATTAACCCATTATGTTAGCTCCGGTTTATGGTTGGGCTTACCTACTGGAGGGATTTAGTAGGTGTCATCATGACTCGTAAATCAGGTCATGGCAATGCTAGATTATTTTGACCAAATGTGCGGTCTACATCTATAGTACCATTTTTCATATAATCCACCCAATAGCTCAAAATGAGCCTGAAATCCTTGGGACCTGCCCTTAGCCTAAAATGAACGTTCCAGAGCTGATGGTGCTGTCGGAATTCTCATCTAAAGTCATTTACAAGGAGTCTTTGTTCAAAATCTTTTCATTAATAAACAAAGCTTTGAAATAGGAAAATGAGCCTAAAACTTACCCGACCCGACCGGGGGCCTAGTCGTAAGGGGTGTCCTAAGTCCAACCAAGATCGGAGACCACCCCTGCTACCCAACCCAACCTCCAGCTACCTACCCTGAGTTGGCTAAATTTCAAGTGTATAATAAGATAGCATAACAACTCATAGAAAGACTCCGGCATAAGATAAAAACGGTGACTGACCCAACCGAGTCAAACCGTCCCATACCAATCATTTAATAACCAAAACAAACCAAACCATAATCCAACCATAATCAAATAGGTTCCATTTATAATTAAATATAGAATCTCAAAATGAAATACGATGTAATACTGAGAAATTTTGTCCAATGAAGCCAGCCCCAATACCAATACCACTTCTAAAGCTAACTCCAATACTGATCCTGCCTATTCCAACCCATAGTATTTCCACAAAATCCTCTCACCAAAAAAATACAAATATCCGGTTGGGACATTCCCCCAACACTGGCCAAAACAAATATCCATAAATAATCAAGAGTATGAAATAACATCCATGAAATGGAGTCTTTCAAATAGATGGAAGCTTACCACTTCTATTTAAAAGCAGACCCCTGAATGTTCGAATGCTAAGCAAGAGTAGAACAGCTGGTTGCTGCATCGTGTGGGGATATAGCCGACCAAAGACAGGTTAGCGGGTGAACACTAGAATGAACTCAGGATAAGAATAAAATAATGTCAATTATAAAAACAAGTAAAACTATCCATATGCAGACAAACCATACATATATATATATAACCATGCCGAGAAAAGGAACCGGGTTTACCATGCCATTAAAACATTTACTTGGGTTGTGTATCTTTCCCATCCTAAAACCACCCATGGACTATATGGGTTCAGCTCCACCTTCAGAAAGGGGCGCAGTGCGTGAAGTCGCACGACCAGAGAAAAGAACCTAGATGACTAGTACATCCCCCAAAATATAATATGTGACACCATGCAGCGGTCACTTGGACCAAACCTCTCCTCGGTGATAATAGTTTTGAGTTTTGATCCCCCCAAGACCTCCACCTTCCACGGCTTTGCTACACACACACCTTTTAAGCTCAATTAATCATTACCAAACAACCAAACCATTATCCATTTATTATTAACCAAGGCCATTAGTACTGGTATCGTCATACCGACTATAACTTGCGAGTATTGTCCTTAGCCAAACCTTTTTGAGATCAAGGGATTCCCATGTACCCATAGATCATTAACTTAGGGATTCCCATGTACCACATAAGTATTTTTATTAATCCAAACCATTCATATCACTTTCAGTTCCATTACCATGTTTAAACCATGCATAAGTTCTATTGAAAAACCAATACCAAATAACCAGTCCCATGCAACCAGCTATCCAAAACCACCTTTAATGCATATAAAAGCATAATTAAAATATCGGAAAACCATGACCAAGCATTGATAACCAAAACCCCCAAAATATATTTGAAAACTCAAAATCATAAAAAATTTAAATCATGAAAACATTGTATAAAATTCACGGCTTTAGTTGGAACTAACCAAGTGGTAGAGAACATGCCTTAAACCAAAATGATGGTGAAGAGAAATCACCAAGAGAAGCCCCAATTTACTCTTTAAGATGAAACCCTAGTTTCCTTTGCCCAAAACTCTAGAGAGGATTTAAGAGTGTTTGATAAGTTTTTAAGAATAAAATAATAACGCAAACAACCTTTCAATAGGAATATAAGTCATGGTACATCATTAATATAAGTTTGGAAATGTCCAGATTTCCCTTACTTAAACTGCATTTAATTCCCGTCATAAGGTAGGACTAACCCTTACGTGTCGTACCTATCCTATAAGAGTGGTACCCACCTCTTATACCCTAGTCTCTCCCCTTAGACCTAACAATGTCCTAGGTATTACACTTCTAAACCTAAGTCGTATCCAAGTGTACAACTAGGACCCATAAACTGTACCCCTAGTAGAATAGAATCCTAGAAAGTTTGAAAATTGATCACCATATGAGTCTGTGGTACGACTCGTACCCTGGCTTATGGATCATGGTGAGCCACGCGTACTTAGATCAAACTTAATTGACCATGTCTAAGATTATATGAAGTAACCAAACAATCTGTACCCAACTATACGACTCGTACTACCCAAATTATATCCATTCTAGCAACTACATCATCCTACCAACCAAGAGTGGTCAGCATACAACGGGACCATTCCACCCATACCCAAGTGTAGGACTCATTCCCCTAAGTATTACCTTTTAGATAAACCTGAAATCCAGGGTATTTTCTAAGGTATAGAAACCAGGGTGTTTCTATCTCCCCCACTTGGAACATTCATCCCCAAATAACGGATAAGGTAGGGGTAACCACACATATGAGTCATTTGCATTATCAAAAAATTTCCTAATCTTTATAAAAGTTTTATCAAAAGATGCAAATATATTAATCTTTCCTTTAACAAACTCAGAAAATAAAGATGTGTTGAAGAAAACATACCTTCAGCATGAATCCCAAGAGAAGAAAACAGGTGCGGATATTTGGACTTCATGTCCTTCTCCGCTTCCTATGTAGCTTCTTCCACCTTATGGTTCTGCCAAAGAACCTTAATCGAAGCCACATCCTTGGTTCGCAACTGATGAACCTTCCTATCAAAGATCTTAACCAGGACCTCTTCATAAGACAGAGAGTCTGAGATACCCAACCCCTCCAAAGAAACAATTGAAAAAGGATCACCAATGCACTTCCTTAAACAAGAGGCCAAATCCAATTCATAAGCCACATTACCTACCCTTCATAGAACCACATAAGGACTAACATACCGGGGACTAAGCTTCCCCTGTTTACCAAACCACATTACTCCTTTTATGGGAGATACCTTTAGGAATACTCTATCCCCAACCTCAAACTCTAAGTCTCTATGACTTACATTCGTATAGGACTTTTGGTGACTTTAGGAAGCATTAAGCCTATCCCAAATCATATTCACCTTTTCCATAGACTAATATACCAAATTTAGACTGAACATATCTGCCTCACCAAGCTCAAACCTACCAATGGGAAAACTACACCTCCTACGATAAAACCACAAAAGGGTCCATACCAATACTAGATCGATAGCTATTGTTGGAAAAAAATCTACCAAATGTAGATGCTCAACCCAATTACCACCATAATCAATCATACATGCCCGAAGCATATCCTTCAATGTTTGATTAGTTCCTTTTGCTTATCCATCTGTTTGAGGATGAACAACAATACTCAGACTCACCTTATACCAAATCCCATCTGAAAAGACCAAAAGAAATAAGATGAAAATTGTGTACCACGATCAGAGATAATTGAAATAGGTACCCCATGAAGCTTGACAATCTCTTAAAGATATAACATTGCATTATCCTTCGCCGAAAAAGTAATCCTCACTAGCAAAAAGTGAGCAGACTTTGTCATCCTATCCATAATGACCCAAATCAAATCAAATAGGTTCCATGACCGAGGAAGATCCGTAATGAAATCCAGATTTATTTCCTCCTATTTCCATTCAGGCAAATCAATTTCTTCATACAACCCACCAGGTCTCATGTGTTCAAGTTTTACTTATTGACACACTATACATTTTGCCCAAAAATTAGCCACGTCCCTTTTCATACCATTGCACCAATATATCTCCTTGAGACACGATGCATTTACATCGAGTCCAGATCTACAAAATAACATGACTCATTCACCTCAGACAAGATACTTTGCCATAAACCGTCGGCATCAAGAATGCACAACCTTCCTTGGTACTATAAAGTACCATCACCACAGATCTTAAACACCATTATTTTCTACAAACAAACATTACTCATAATTTTCATCAAGATAGGATCTAACATTTGCTTCTCCTTAACCAGTGCACCAAGATATGATTTAACTACTTCTTAAACCATCACACCACCCTCTTTGGATTAAAAGAGACAAACTGAATATCTTTCACTAATTCCCGATTTCCTTTCTCCACATGATCCAAACTCCCCATGGATAGCTTTCTTAGAGCATCAGCAACCACGTTAGCCTTACTTAGGTGATAGTGAAGACTCTTATCATAGTATTTGAGAAGCTCCAACCATCTTCTCTGCCTGAGATTTAGCTCTTTCTTAGTGAACACACACTGTAGACTCTTATGATCAGAATAGATGTCTACATGCACTCCATAAAAATAATGCTGCCATATTTTCAAAGAAAAATCCACTGCCAACAGCTCCAAATCATGAGTAGAATATTTCCTCTTATGCACCTTCAACAACCTAGAAGAATAGGCAATCACATTCCTATACTGCGTCAAGAAACAATTGAGCCCTACTCAAGGTACATCACAATAAACCACTAACCCCTTACTACCCTCAGGTAATGTCAAAATTGAACCCAAAGTTTGATTATCATTCAACTACTCAAAACTCTCCTCACAAGCATTTGACCAAGAAAATTTTACCTTTTTTAGTCAACTTAGTCATAGGAGAAGCTATTGTCGAAAAACTTTCCATAAACCGATAATAATACCCAACCAAACCTAGGAAGCTCAATATGTCGGTTGGAGTCATAGGTTTAGGCCACCTTTTAACCACAATCATCTTCTGCAGATCCACAATGATCCCTTTGCTAGAGGTAATATGACTAAGAAAATCCACAACGTTCAACAAAAACTCACATTCAGAGAATTTGACATACAACTATTATTCCTTCAAGGTCTGTAATATCACACGGAGGTGATTATCATGATCCACCTCACTCTTAGAATAAACTAGAATGTCATCAATAAACACAATGCTAATGAGATTAAGAACTGCCTGAAAACCCTATACATCAAGTCCATAATTTCTGCCAGAGCATTAGTCAAACCAAATGCCATCACTAAGAATTCAATGTGCCTATACCAAGAATGAAAAGTCATCTTAGGGATATCCTCCTCCATAATCTTAAGCTGATGATACCTAGATACAAGATCTATCTTGGAGAAAAATTTGGCACCTTGCAACATATCAAACAAGTCATCTATCCTTGGAAGAGGATACTTTTTCTTCGACATTACTATATTCAACTACCAATAGTCAATGCATATCCGATGGGAACTATCTTTCTTATGTACGAACAACATCGGTGCACCCTACGAGGATACACTAGGACGAATAAACCCCTTATCTAAAAGATCCTTAAGTTTCTCCTTGAGTTTCCTCAACTCAGCTAGGTTCATTCTATAAGGAGTAATAAATATTGGACGATTGTCCAAAACCAAATCAATACCAAACTCTATTTCCAAATCCGATGAAACACCAAGAAGATCATCTAGAAAGAACTTAGGAAACTCATTTACTACTAGATCCGAATGAAAATATGGACCTTCCGAGTTAGAATCTTTAACTTGGACCAAGTGATAAATACAAACCTTAGAGATTAACCTCCGAGCTCGAAGATAAGAAATAAACCACCCCTTAGGAGCTAGGGAACCACCCTCCCACTCTATAATGGGTTCATTAAGGAACCTAAAGACAACCTTATAGGTTTGACAATCCAAGGATGCATAACAAGAGTGTAACTAATCCATCCCGAGAATGACATCAAAGTCTACCATATCCAGTTCAAACAAAACCACCAAAGTCTTCCTTCCACTAACAGATACCATACACTTCCTATAGGCTCTCTTAACAATAACTGAGTCACCTATCTAGGTAGAAATAGAAAATAGATATAAAACAACCACAGAATCAGAACTAATATATACAACCATAAATGGGATCACATGAGAAATAGTGGACCCCAAATCAAGTAGACAATACAACTCATAAGAAAAAAGTTATGACATACCAGTAATGACATCAGGTATTGCCTTAGATACCTACCGAGATGCAAGAGCACAAAGCCTATTTCGGCCTACGTCGGTACCAGAAGCAAGAGGAGACATCAAAGTAGCACCATAAGGCTCAAGAGCAGAAAATGAAATAACCAAAGCTTTGACCTCTCCAAAACCTCCATTACCAATCGAACAATTCTTGAGAATATGGCCCAGCTGGAAATATTTAAATCACTTTTCCCTACCTTTATCACAATAGAACCAATGAAGAAAACCACAGAACCAGCAAGGGGGACATGAAGAAGTCCACTTACCCTAACTCTCTTAAGATAGGGTAAGGAGTGCTAGAAGTAAAGAAGGAACCAGAACTCCCCTACTTCTAATTTAGACATTTACCTCAATCCCGACCACCATTCTACTGAGCATCACTATTCTCAGAGAACCTACTCCACTTACCCTGCCTTTCCCCAAACTCTGTCTATTTTCTCTTTTCATCCTCCACCTCCTGTATGTGGACAACCAACCTTGAAATGTCCATATCCTTGATCAGCAAAGAAGTCTTGCTTTAAAGGATCAAATTCTTAGATAGCCCAAAAGTGAACTTTCTCATCCTCACCCTCATGTTAGCCACAAAATCAAGAGCATACCTTGACAACTGATGAAACATCAAGGCGAATTCCATGATAGGAACTTAACTTGCTTGAGATTCACAAACTCCTTCATCTTTAGTTCTCTCAACTCATAAGGAAAGAAACAATCCAGAAAAGCATTAGAAAAAGCATCCCATAGTGATAACTCCTCCACATCACCTCTATCCATATCCCACTCTTTGTACTATTGGTATGCAATATTATTGAGTTGATAATTTGTAAATTTTACACCTTCCACATTAGTATCCTATATTTCCCTGAATATCTTCTCCATTTCATACAAAAAACCCTGAGGATCCTCCTCTACCTTCATGCTAACAAAAGTAGGAGGATTCTGCTTTATAAACTATCCAATCCTTATGACCTCAATAGATAACCCACCAGATGAATCTCGCTTAGCCTGAGCAGTAACTAACTGAGTAATAGTATGAATAGAATGGAAAAATTCTGCATTAGTCATCTCACCCTGAGGACAACTAGTAGCAACTGAAGAAACTCCAAAACAATCAAGGATAGGACCCTAAGAATGAATACAAACTCCAGGCATAGGACGTACGCCGTCAACATCATCGTTGGATAGGATAGAAGACTTTTCTTGTGTTTCGAATCATTGAGGCATGATTAGAAAAGTGAATAACTAAGGATTAGAGTAGAATTCCAGGACTTAGACTCCAAGCTTGAAAAAAAAATACCAAGAAAGTGAAACATTACTAAAGGCCCTGTATCCTCTCTCTTATGAGTGTGGCATGCTACACACACCTAAAATAGACTCTACCAAACATGGATTTTTGGACTATAATAGACCATGAACCTAATGCGCTGATACAAACTTTACACGACCCAACCTAGGGCCTTATCGTAATGGGCATCCCAAGTTCGATCAGGAACAGAGACCACCCCCACTACCCAACCCAACCTCTAGCCTCCTACCCTAATTTGGCAGAATTTTGAGCATATAACAAGATCATGTAACATCTCATATGAAGACTCTATGATAGGATCACAACCATGACCGACCTAACCAAGTCCAATCATCTGTTAACCAAAACCAACCAAACCATAAACCAACCATAATCTAATAAGTTCCATTAATAATTAGAAATATAATCCCAAAATGAAATACTATGAAATAGTGAGAAATATTGTCCAATGGTGCTAGCCCCAATGCCAATACTAAGGCTAACTCTAATACTTATCCAACCCATTCTAACCTATAATGGTTCCATAAAAACCTCTAACCAAAAGAATAGTAATATCCAATTAGGACATGCCCCCGACCATGGACAGAACCAATATCCAAAAATAATCAAGAGTATGGAATAACATCCATGAAAAGAAGCCTTCTGAACAAATGAAAGCTCACCACTTTAATCTAAAAGCTGACCCTCGAATGTTCGAATACTAAGAAGGAGGAGTAGAACGGTCGGTTCCTGCATCGCGTTGGGACACAGCCGCCCAAAGATAGGTTAGCAGGTTAATTGTAGCTTGAACTCATGGTAAGGATAAAATAATGCCAATTATAAAACGAAGTAACACCATGCCGGGAAAGGGAATTGGGTTTAGCATGCCATTAAAACCTTTACCTGGGTTGTATAGATTTGACATCTTAAAACCACCCACGGGATATATGGGTTCAGCTCTCCCTACTGAAAAGGCCTAAGTGCGTGAAGCTTCATAACCAAAGAAAAGAACTTAGGATGACTAATACATCTCCCAAAATATAAAGTGTGACATCATCCACATGGCCACTTGGACCAAACCTCACATTAGAAAATATGACTTTCCAGTTTCGATACCCTAAGGACCTCCACCTTCCATGGCCTTGCTATACCCCCCCCCCTTAAAGCCTAATTAAAATCATTACAAAACAACCAAAACATTATCTATTTATTATTAACCAAGACCATTAGAGGTGGTATTGTCATACAGACTATAACTTTCCAGTATTTTCCTTATCCATAACTTTTTGAGATCAAGGGATTCCCATGTACCCATAGAACATATTATCTAATTAACTTGAGGGATTCCCATGTACCCCATAAGTATGATTATTGAGCCAAACCATTCCAAGACAATTTAAACTATTTATATCATTTTGGATTCCAATACCAAGTTAAAAACATGCATAAGTTCAATTAAAAAATAATATTATAGTGAAAGCATTGTTAAAGTCATTTTATTGAACACATTTGGGGCATAGTATTTTCAAAACCAAAGTCCAGTACCAAATAACTATTGCCATGCAATCAACTATCCAAAACCACCATTAATGCATATAAAGCATAATTAAAACATGAGAAAACCATGACCAAGCATTTATAACAAAAACCCCTAATATATATTTTAAAAGCAAAAATCACACGATAATTAAATCATGAAAACATTGTATAAAATCAGGACTTTAGCTGGAACTAATAATGAGGGAAGAGAACATGCCTTAAACAAAGATGATGATAGAGAGAAATCACTAAGACAAGCCCCAATTTACTCCTTAAGATTAAACCATAGTTTCCTTTGGCCAAGACTCTAGAGTGAATTTAAGAGTGTTTTCCAAGTATCTAAGAATAGAATAATAGGGAAAATAACCTCCCAATAGGAATATAATCCATGAGACCTCATTAGGACAAGTGGGGAAATGACCAGATAGCTCTCACTTAAACAACATTTAATTCCCATCACAGGGTACGACTGACCCTTATGATTCGTACCCATTCAATATGAGTGGTACCCACCTTTTGTACCCTAGGCTTTACCTATTATACCCAACACTATCCAAGGTACGACACATCCATACTCAAGTTGTATCCAAGGACACGATTAGTACCCATAAACCGTACCCCTAAAAGAATAGAATCCTAAAAGTTTTGAATAGTAACCACCATACGAGTCTATAGTATGACTCATACCCTGGCTTATAGATCATGGTGAGCACTCATACTTAATTCCAACTTAAGTTACCAAGTCTAAGATTAAGTGAAGTAACATAAAAACCTGTACCCAACTACACAACTCGTACCACTCAAATTGTTCCCATTCTAGTAACTACATCCATGCCACCAACCAACACTGGTCAACATACAATCGGACTATACCACTTGTAACTATGTGTACAACTCATTCCCCTAAGTTGTATATTAACCAAAAACCAATAATCAAGGATATTCTTAAGGTCCAAAATCCCGGGTGATTCAAAAACCCAAATAAACTTCTCGATAAATGTATCAAGAATTCTAGAAAGTCATAAAATACCTGTAGGCAATGTAGAAAGACTTGAAATATCAAAAATACACGTAAAGAAAGAAAATAACCTATAGGTACAATATCCATTACTAAAATAACTTTTGTCCTTAAAGGTCAATGGATAGTAAGAGCACAAAATCTCAAAAGGATGAGGTACAGGGACCGCGTTCCTAAAGCATAAATCCCTAGATAACCTCTACGAAGAGATTATATTACTAAGGGATCTTTCCATAGGTAACCCTTTTTCAAGTAATTTCCTTCACTTTCCAAATTGCCATAAATCGATCTCAACAACTAATTAGCCTCCAAATGAATTGAGGATGGGTGATGCATGTAAATCCAAATAGCATCATATTGATATCGCATTAATACCATCACAACCAAGTGAAACCTCATCCAATCTAAAGGAAATCTAAGGCATAAAGCATCCCACCAATTCCAATATCCAATTTTAATCTTCTTTTGTATTTCCAAACTAGATGTCTACTCTGAACCACCTAAAATGTCATCCAAGACCTGTAAGCACAACTCCATTGCACTAACCTCAAAAAACTAAAGTTAATCCACCAAATTTCATAATGGCCAGCATAATGATAAGCCCATAAGGTGCTACCCAGATGCACAAATAGAGATGGTCAAAGCATGCGATCTCCTATCAAGGCTACAACCGATCTGAATAGCCCTCTGAACCAATAATCCAAAGTTTAAAGTACAATTTCTCAAATCCAAATATTTTCCACAAACTAAGATAAAATAACACTAATCCTAACTTGAGCACACTATTATTGCTGGAAGACAATCCAAAATTTTGGTAAAAACTAATAACCAAGGCCAAAGCAGAAGAAACCATTATTAAGTATAACTAGGCTATCATCTAGGCATCAATCAACCATAATCTCTCTGAAATAATAAAGACAAAATAGGTAGCTAAAGAGTAGACTTAGAAAGTCTATAAATAATATCTTCACTGATAAAAATCTAGAAATAGAGGTTGCACCAAATATCTACAACTCACAATTGACACCTCAACACTAAAGTTGAACCACTCGTCTCAACTATCCCAACCAATCCTATAGATGAGAAAGCTAGCATACTCCAAATCCATAATAATATTTAAGCCTCCACTCCAAGGCATCAAATCCAAAATAAAAGCCAACAAGTCTAAAATAAGGGCAAATACCCAACTTACCCTCACTATCCAAAATTAGGCATGACCCTACTAGACCCTTCCAGAGTCAAAATTATAATATAGTTGAAGAATAAAATCATAGTGTAGGATAAACCATAGGCTGAGAGAATAAGAAATCTACTACATATTTGTTGGAGTTCATGAATCATCAAAGCATACCTAAGAACTCAGCAAGGCTGCAAACGGTACTAGTGATACCCAAAACTTTAGAAACTTGAAGAAATGCAACCTTAACAAAAAACTGGTCAATCAAATACTCCATCTTAGCAATGAATTATCACGACCAAATTTCTCAAGTCATGATGGAACCTACTATAACCCACCAATAATTAAGCCAACTTGTAGTCCAAAACTGCTAGTAATGAACTTCCAAGAGAAATGTAAGAAAAATGCAAAATAAATATGATAAAAGACTTATATATATATATATATATATACATATATGATAACCCCAAAACCCAGTAGAATTAATACAAGACCTTCTAGTATAAAAAAATACAAAATAAAGTACTAAATGAATATATTACTATAACTCATCTCTGAATACAACTTTGAGATTATTCTAATCCATAAGAGAGAGAATAGTAATACTTTAAATTCTAGGTGCTCACCCCAAATCTCTAATTTATAGCTACTCCACATGATGCACATAACAATAGTGAGAACTTATAATATGATCTTCAGGCTGTAAAAGTGTAGTATGGGTACAAAACACATGGTACTCGATAGGAAATTACCAACTAAACGTTAAAGATAATGAAAATATAGTTAACATTCAAGAAGGAATATAAACTATAACCAAATATTTAGGAAGCTACCATGATAAAACTAGGGAGACAGTAAGGATAAGTTATCCTATTCTGGACATACTCAGGCACTAAAGCACTATATTGTATATCACCGGACAACATATATTTAAAGTGTAGAAAAAAGATATATAATAGTATACAAGGCCAAGAAATACATATACAACATGAATAAATAAAGGAAGACATGGATATATGGTAATACAATAGCTAGAAAAACATATGTATGTATTTATACTAGGCTATCTCAAAGGAACAACCTAACCTCTTTATTCTAACATCTTAAGGGACTTCAATCATAGTAGGAACTAGTCCTAGCATAATCAGGGTCCCTAATACAAATGTCTAAACATGAGATATTTATCCATAATAAAATAATTGTAAATGAAAGAAATCACAATCATGCCTTAAATCTCACTACCAGTCTAATCATAAACCTTTCATAATCTAACCGTAATAACAACAATATAATAATCAGCTAGAGTGAATAAATAATATCTAAATCGAGCCTCATAACTAGAAAGGCTCAATCAGCATATAACTATCAGTCAAAAATACTCATAACCTATTCCTATGCAACCCTTCAAAAGGATGATAGATATAGGAACCAAGAAATATATTGGTGATATAAAATTTTCTTGTATGAATAAATGTAAGTAAATCCATAATACCATAATTGATCCAAGTTCCATAATGCAACCCAAAGTATAAACCACCTATAGTTAAATGGATCATAAAGGTAGGACCTAAAGCAACCTCTCTTCTTTGGCATGATGGATCGCAAATAAAAGGTCCCCTAAGGGGTTCGACAGTACCCGTATATACCAATCTGGTCCCAATCTAGGATTTTCATTCATCACTATCAATCTTCTCCATCCAGTACTGGATAGATATATTATAATGATGCACAACCTCAAACTATAGCTAAAAGAGTGTAAGTTTGCAAATTTATTGCATGGGTTAACTTTGAGACTAAATTATCGTAAAATTGTAGAAATGGTCAAAATATCTCACAGCCAAAGTAAATAGTAGTAGAAACCAATGGGCCAAAATCTATATCAATCAAATATCTAAAACATCATTTTATGTTTTAAAAGATCATAAATCAGGCATTAATTTTGTATGATTCCCTTTACAAAAGATTCTATTTTTAAAACAAAAAGTGGAAAGAAATCGCTTTTAAGGAAAATAGTAATAAAACCATGTTCAAGATAAAATCAGACCATTAATGAGATTGAAAGTACCAAATATATGTATGTCATCATCAGTATATAAACAATACAATTACAAAAATTTAAACGTCCACAGACTATGGCTACACCTATTACAAGGGTAACTCACTCGGAGTCCAATTAATATCATAATCACAGCCTTGGACCAAAAACATATATAACCGACATAACCTTAATACCATATTTTATGAAACTATGATAATCCATCTATTCAAGAAATAAATCTTATATTAAAGGTTCCTTAGCCTCGCCTTATATGTTAGTAACTTAGTCTAATATGATCATATAGGCATACTAGTATTTAATCTTAAGGGTCGATTCGCCCTTCTATTTGCGAATTCATAATTTAGCTAAGTCATGGTAATCTACCTATAATTATATCCTAACACCCTTATCTAACATAAAATATATATAATACACTATCTCATAAAGAAGAGTACAGAAAAGCCTACCTCGATACTGAATCATAAGTCCTTGAGTCATCCATAAATTATCTATTGCTCCACAATCCTAAAACAACGACATGCTATTAAAATAGTAACCTATTAAGAATTAGGAGTAAAATGAGACTCATATTGGTATACAAAGGGTTAGGTTAGAATTTGGGTCAAGAACAGGCCCATAGGGCCGCCAAACAGAATTAAAAATTGAATATTTCAAGAGGCCCCTCAAACAAAAAGGAATCTCAAAAGTGAAGCATAAATGGTGCTTGAATCAGGGACCAAATCAGCCCCTAATATTTGGGGATTTAAAACACCTAGGATTTGAACCCTAGAAAATTCCCCCAACTATTGAGTTTTTTTAGTAGGGTACGATTTAAGCATACCACTCGTATGCCAGGGTATGACTAGTACCCACCTTATCATATGATGATCTATCTAGGATGATGGAATTCTTTCAAAGGTATGGTTTACCATCATACCAATCATATGATGGTGTACGAGTTGTAAGATACCTAGTCGTATTATGCTTGAAGTATTGGCAGTATGGATTATAGGGTACTAATAGTACTATAGGGTACGAATTATGCATGTGGAGTCATATGTTTGTTATTTTAGGGATCCATGGTGAGGTCTAGGGTACGAGTTAAGGTACCACTCATACCCTAGAGTATGGGTCAAGGGGGTGAGCCGTACCCTCCTGGGTGTAATTTTTCGCTTTTAAGCTTAGGATATTTTAGACATTTCTCACCCCTAAACACTTATAAGCTAGGAATTATAACCTTAGTTGTTCCTTCATTCTTTATATGTACACGATCAAAATAATAAAAAACACTCTCTAAAACTTCTATATCAAGATTGAATTTAGGGTTCAATAGGTATCCTTCTAGAGGCTTGGAGACCAAGAATATCTCGATAAATCTTCTTGTAAAAGGCTGTAACTCTTCCCTCATTGTTATTTTGAAAATATAATGTTTTTGAACATTGATTTTGATTCTTAAATAGTGTTTGTGAAATCCAATGTTTAGGTTTTTGATGTATATTATTGATTATTGTTTACTTTTGATTTAAATAATTTTTCTCATATTTTTGGTGATGGTTTGCATATTTTCATGCTTGTTGAATGTGTTTTAATACATGGGTCATGGATAACCCTAGTCTTAATGTTTTTTTACCTTGGTTTTGGTTTTCTTAAAGATGTGCCCACAATGTTTTTATGAAAATGTCTAAAGGAAATCACTATTCATATGCTAATGGTGTTTTGAACTAAGGCAATGGATTAATGAGTATGAATGGCTTCTAAATGGTTTTAGTTTATAAATCTATTATTGGCCATGAAATGGTTTAAATGTAAACCTTGATGATTTAATTGATTAAAAATAGGTTTGAGTCCCTAAACCTTGGGGTTAATGAGTGTCCTTGCGCCCAAATCATAAAAATGGTTGATTGAAAGGAGTAATGGCATGTTTATACTTGAAAGTAGTGTTAGTATGACGATACCAATGAAGTGCCTTTGGTAAGGAGTTGACTAAATGTTTAGTTGTATGTGAATGGTTTTAATTTAGTATTTAAAGCAGGTTGTTTAGCCAAGCTATGGAAGGTAGGGGTCCTGGGGGACCAAAGTTGGAAACTCATGGTTTTCCAGTATGAGTTTAGTCATGGTGACTATGTTCATGATGCCACTTATACTATTTTAGATGTACTAGTCATCTAATATTCTCTTCAGCTCATTCGGCAAACACACGTCGGGGTCCTTTTAGTAGGTAGCGCTGACCCCACATAGCCCATGGCTGAAATTCTAAATGGCAAGGCTACACATCCTAAGTTAATGTTTTTAAAGTTCATGCTAAACCCGATTCCATTTCTTGGGATGGATCATATATATACATATATGTATCATTATTTGAAAGTATGTACTTATGGTTATTTGATTGGTTTTATACTATTCGCATTACTTTCTCCTTATCCTTGACTTACATGCTAGCATTCCAAATACTAACCTTCTCCGAATATTGTGTGCCCATGCGACACAGGGGTCGTAGCTTTTACTTCTCTTCCTGTGCAGTGATCAGGTGTTCTAGTGGTTTGAGTATTAACATTGAAGTGGTGAGCTTCCATGCTTCAGAAGGCATATATTTCATGGTCTTCTTACTTTATGTCATAGACTTCTTTTCATTTGGTTTTGGCTATTGTCGGGGGCTTTTCCTAACATATTATTGGCTTTAAATTGTAGAGTTTTTGTGGATGACTGTGGACTTGGGTAGGTCAGATATTGTATGTCAATGTAAATGGAATGATTAGATATTCTTAAGTTACATTTATTATTCCTATTTCTGCTATATTAGTATTATATATTTAGAGATCATCCTACACTTATGGTTGATATGATGGTTAAGTTATCCTAATAGGGCGATCTTCAATCCTTGTTGGGCTTGAGATGCCCGTTACTACAAGGCCCTGGTTTGGGTTCGTGTTAAGTTGGTATGAGATCTAGGTTATTGGTCAGTTGGGTGTCTATAAAGTCATGTTAAGTAGAGTCTCTTTTATGGGTGTGTAGTGCACCACACTTACAAGAGAGAGGATGCAAGGCATTTAGGAATATTCCACCTTCTTGCTGTCTTATTTTGAGCTATAGAATTTAAGATCTTGGATCTTTCTGATTTTCATTTTCTCATCTTTCAAATAATGCTTCCAATAAAATTTGAAGTTCCTGTAATCCCCTATGCCCCGACTAGGGATGATGCGGATAAGACTTGCTCTACTTATGAAGTGCATACTCGATATAGGGCTATGGACTTGATGTCTTGAGTGTTCCACCGGTTCCCTCTAGTTCTTCTCCTCAATAACCTAAAGGGAATGCTACCAATGCTGAGTTTCTTTATTTCGTTACTTTGTTGACACAGTTTGTGGCCTCACAGCTTGAACGTGGTGGTTCAATTGCTCCATCTTTAGAGGCATCAAGGGTTCGCTAGTTCATGAGGTTGCATCCTCTTATGTTTATAGATACCAAGGTTAAGGAGGATCTTTAAAGTTTTGTTGATAAAATAAAGAACATCTTCTGAATTATGCATACTCCAGAGGTTAAAAGTGTTGAGTTTGATTCCTACCAATTGAAAGATATGGCGTAACAATGGTACAAAGAGTGGGAACAACCAAAAAGTGAGGATGCTAGTGTTTCCGTGTGGGAGGATTTCTCTTGTGCCTTCTTAGACCACTTTTTTCCTCAAGAGTTAAGGGAAGAAAAAAGCAAAAGAATTTGTGAATTTGAAGTAAAGTAGGATTTCTGTTAGGGATTATGCCCTAAAATTTCATTAGTTGTCGAGGTATGCTCCTGAGATGGGTTCTAGCTTAGGTCTAGAATGCGTAAGTTTTCTTTGGGATTTTGTCGTGAGTTGGTCCTTAAGAGCAAGGTGTCTTTGTTAATCAAATACATGGACATCTTTTGATTGATCGTGTATAAGCAATAAGTGGAGGAACAGGAAAAGAGGTAGGTTGAATTTAGTTAAAAGTGGGGGAAGAAATATAGGCCTTCTGAGCAAAATAGTGGAGATGGTGGTAAGCATCTAATAAAGAAGTGGGGGATTTTGGGTTCTTTCTCCTCAGCTAGTGCTCCTTACTCAAAGATATCAGGTGATTATCGATCATAGTTTAATGGTGGATTCTGGGCATAGGTTGCCTAATCCCAGGCTAGTAGGTCTTAGTTGTCTCCATCCTTCCCTCTTTGTAGATTTTGTGGAAGGTTGCGCCATGGATTCTGTGCGGAAAGAAAGGACAAGTACTTTTTTATGTTCAAAGTGCTCATATGCAGTGTAACGTCCTGCTAGGATGGATTCCGAGACTAATAGCGTCCCTATTGGCTCTTCATCTGCTCTAGCATCAAAGGGTGCTATATCTGCTTCTGGTACCAGTATTGTTCAGAATCGATTATATATTCTTGTTCCTACTAAGATTCTGAGGTATCTCCTGATGTCGTTACAGGTATGTTGAAACTTCTCTCTTGTGTTGTGTATTATTTACTTGATCTAGGGTCCACTCTATACTATGTAACACTATTTGTGGCTATTCATTTTGGTTTTGGTCCTAAGTGTCTGTCGGTGCCGTTTTCTATTTCTACCTTAGTAGGAGACTTTATGGTTTTTAATAGGGTCTATAGGGGTGTGTGGTATCTGTTAGTGGTATAAAAACTCTTTTAGACTTGATAGAGTTGGATATGGTTGATTTTGATGCTATTCTAGGGATGGATTAGTTACATTCGTGCTATGCCACCTTAGATTTTTTAGACCCGTACGGTCATATTTAAATTCCTTATTGAGCCGGTCATTATTTGGAAAGGGGGTTCTTTAGTGCCTAAGGGGAATTTCATTTCATATCTTAGAGCCCGAAAGTTGATTTATAAAGTGTTTTTGTGTCATTTTGTCCAAGTTAAAGACTCTAACTTAGAAGGTCCTTCTCTAGAATCTATTCCTGTGGTTAATGATTTTCTTGAGGCCTTTCCTACTGACCTTCCTGGCATTCCTCCCGATAGGGAAATTGATTTTGGAATCTCGTCCTATCTATATCCCTTCATATAGAATGGCTTCGGTGGAGTTGAAAAAGCTTAAGGAGCAACTGAAGGATCTTTTACATAAAGGTTTTATCAATCCTAGCATGTCTCTTTGGGGTGCACCTGTATTGCTTGTGTGTAAGAAGGATGGTTCCCTTTTAATGTGCATTGATTATCGTCAGTTGTGCAAGGTGACCCTAAAGAATAACTATCCTCTTCCATGAATTGATGATTTGCTTGATTAGCTTCTGGGTGCAAGGTTTTTCCCTATGATTGATCTTAGGTCAGGTTCTCATCATTGTAAGATTAGGGAACCGAATATCCCTAAGATCGCCTTCAGGATTTGGTATGGTCACTATAAGTTCTTAGTTATGTCTTGTGGGTTAACCAATGCCCCGGCGACATTCATGAATTTAATGAATAAGGTCTTTCATTTGTTTCTAGATTTGCTCATCATTGTCTTTATTCATGACATCTTGGTCTACACTAAGAGTAAGGAGGATCGTGTCAACCACCTTTATGCTGGGTTGAAAACCTTGAAGAATCGTTATTTGTAAGCCAAAATCTATAAGTGTGAGTTTGGATTGAAGGTTGTATCTTTTATTTGTCATGTTATCTCTAGTGAGGGGATCGTGGTGGACCCACAAAAGGTTGTAAAGGTTAAGAAGGACTATATTTGCAGTTTCTTCGGTATTTGCAGTTTCTTCGGTATAGCTAGTTACTATAGGATATTTATGGAATTTTTTTCAACTATAGTTGCTCCATTAACTAAGTTGACCCACAAAAAGGTCAAATTGTTATAGTCAGATACGTGTGAGGGTAGTTTTGAGAAGTTGAAAGATAAATTGACTTTGGCTTTAGTTTTGACCCTACATGAGTGTAATAATGGTTTTGTAGTGTATTGTGATACTTCTCATATTGGTTTTGGTTGTGTATTGATGCAACATGGTAGGGTGGTGGCCTATGTTTCTAGGAAATTAAAAGTTCATGAGAAGAACTACCCTACTCATGATTTAGAGTTATTGGTTGTGGTTTTCGCATTGAAGATATGGCATTACTATCTCTATGGGGTTCATGTTGACATATTTTCTAATCATAAAAGCTTACAGTATGTATTTACTCAGAATGAGTTGAATCTTATACAGAAGAGATGGCTTGAGTTATTGAAGGACTACGATATGAGCCTTTGTTACCATCCAAGTAAAGCTAACATTATTGTTGATGCTCTTAGCAGGTTATCCATGATGAGTCTAGCATATGTGGATAAGGATAAGTGGGAGTTAGTGAATGACATTCACCATTTATCTAATCCGGTAGTTCCTCTGACGGACTGTGAGAATGGTGGTGTATTCGTGCATAAGGTATCGCGCTCATCTCTTGTGGTTGAGATAATGGAAAAGAAAATGTTTGATCCCTATTTAATGAAGATTAAGAGTAATATGGGTCAATAAAAGATCATTCATTTGGCTATTGGTGGTGATTGTATCTTGAGGTACCAAGGTAGGTTATGTGTTCCCGCTGTCGATGGATTGAGGAAACAAATTTTGGCCAATGCTTATGGATCTCGTTATGCTATCCATCCCGGTTCTACAAAGATGTATCATGATCTTAGGGAGTTTTATTGGTGGAATAATATAAAGCGAGATGTGGCTAGTTATGTGGCTGAATGTATTGTGTGTCAACAAGTAAAGGTTGAGCAGATGAGGCTCAGAGGTTTGTACCAAGATATTAAGTTACCCGAATGGAAGTGGGAGGCAATTAAAATGGATTTTGTCACTAGTCTTCTTTGATCTAGGATGCAATGTGATTCTATTTGGGTCATTGTGGATAGAATTGACAAGTCCGCGCACTTCTTGCTAATGAGGACTAGTTATTCAATGGATGATTATGCTAAGTTGTATCTTGCAGAGATTGTGAAGTAGCAAGGTGCTCCAGTTTTTATTATCACAAATCTTAGTACACCATTCTCATCTTATTTTTGGAAGTCATTTAAGAACGATTTGGAACTAAGGTATGCCATTGTACTACTTTTCATCGGCAGACGGATGGACGAGCGAGAGAACCATTCAAATATTGGTAGATATGTTGCATGCATGTATGATCAATTATGGAGGAAATTGGTACGACCATTTGATTGAGTTCGCCTATAACAATAATTATCATTCTATCATATCCATAGCTCCTTTTGAGGTGTTGTATGGCAGGATATATTATTCTCCTATTGGGTGGTATGAAGTTTGTAAAGGTAAGTTGCTTGGCCTGATTTGGTTCACCAAGCCTTTGAGAAGGTGAATATCGCCAAAAGTCCTGTGTCGTTTTGAAATTTAGGGATTTTGAGTTTAATGTTAGTGATTGGTTATTCTTAAAGGTTCCTCCCATGAAAGGGTGATACATTTTGGTGGGTAAGCTGGGTCTCCAGTAGGTCCATACTTGATGTTGAAGAGGGTTGGTAATGTTTCCTATGAATTTTAGTTTCCCTCTAGCAGAGCTCCATTCATCAGGTATTCTATGTGTTCATGTTGCCGAAGTGCATGGGTGATCCTTCATTGGTTGTTCCCTTGTAGTATGTTAATGTTTTGGACTCTTTATCCTATGAGAAGGTCCCGGTAATGATGTTGGATAAAATAGTTCACTGGCTACAAATGAAAGAGGTGGCTTCAGTGAAGGTTATGTGAAGGAATCAAAAGTCTGAGGAATCCACTTGGGAGGTGGAAGAGGACATGAAGTCCAAGTATCCGCATTTGTTCCCTATTCTGAAAACTTTTGCTTAAGGCATATGTTGATCTTCTTATCTTGTTGTATGTTCTTGTTTTCTAGCTTGGTTAAAGGTTAGCTTGATGTGCTATGATGTGTTAACTCGAGCTTGTGACTTCCTTACCCTTCATTCGAGGACGAATGATCCAAGTGGGGGAGAATTGAAACACCTTGGCTTTGAACCTTAGAAAATTTCCCCAAGTGTTCAGTTTCTGGGTAGGGTATGGTTTAAGCATACCACTCATACTCCAGGTTACGAATACTATCTTGTAAGATAATCAGCCTATGGTGATGGCATTCCATCCCAGGTAAGGTTTAGCATCATACAAATCATATGATGATGTATAAGTCGTTTAATGCTTGAAGACTTGGCCAAAGAATTCTGAATTAGGCACGGGTTGTAGGGTACAATTTATGCATATGGAGTCATACGTTGGTTAGCTTAGGGGTCCATGGTGAGGTATAGGGTACAAGTTAGGGTACCACCCCTATCCTAGGGTATGGGTCAAGGGGGTGTGTAGTACCCTCTTGGCTGCAATTTTTCAGCATTTTAGATGAGGACATTTTAGACATTTCCCACCCCTAAAACCTTATAAAACACCACTAATAACCTCATTTGGCCCTACATTATTTACATGTACATGATCAAAACATTCCAAAACACTCCCCAAAACTTCTCTATAAAAAAGGCATGTAACTCTTCCCTCATTGTTAGTTCCAAAATATCATGTGTTTAAACATTGATTTTGATTCATAAATGGTGGTTTTGAAATCCAATGTTGAGGGTTTTGATGAATATTATCGAGTATTGTTTACTCTTGATTTAAATAATGTTTTCCAATGTTTTTGGTGATGGTTTACATGTGTGGGTGCTTGTTGATTGTGGTTTGATAAATGGGTGGGTAAACCTAACCTGAATGACTTTTACCTTGTTTTTGGTCTTGTTAAAGATGTGCCCATGAGGGGTTTGTGAGAATGTCTAAAGGAAATTACTAGTCACATGCTAATGGTGTTTTGAAATAAAGCAATGGCTTAATGAGTATGAATGGGTTGTAAATGGTTTTGTAATAGCCTTTTTGGCCATGAAATAGTTTAAATGGAAAATTTGATAGTTTAATTGATTAAAAATGGATTCAAGCCCCTAAACCTTAGGGTTAATGAGTGTCCTTGTTGGGTAAAAGGTTAGAGCCCTAAAATAATATAAATGGTTGATTGATAAAAGTAATGGCATCTGTATACTGTCAAGTAGTGTTGGTATGACAAAACAAACGAAGTAACTTTGGTTAGTATTGACTAAATTTTTTTTTATGTTTGAATGGTTTTAATTTGGGCTTTAAAGGGAGATGTTTATCCAAGCCGTGAAGGCGGAGGTCCCAGGGGGACCAAAGATGAAACTCAAAATTTACTGGTGTGAGGTTGGTCATGGAGACCGTGTGTATGATGTAAAACTTATACTCTTGGAGTTGTACTACTCATTTCATATTCTCTCCATCTCATGCGGCAAACACGCGTCGATGCCCTTTCTGCAGGTGGTGCTGACCCCATATAGCCCATGGGTGATATTCTAAATGGCAAGCCTACACATCCCAGGTTAATGATTTCAAAGTTCATGGAAATCCCGGTTCCCTTTCCCGGCATGGATCATATGTATATATATGTATGTAAATGTGCACATTTGGTTGTTTGATTGGTTTTAAATTGTTGGAATATTTTATCCGTATCCTTGAGTTACATTCTAGCGTTCCAACTGCTAACCATCTTCGGATGCTGTGTCACCATGCAACATAGAGGTCGTAGCTTATTCTTCTTTTCCTGCACAGTGATAAGGTGTTTGGGTTGTTCTAGTGGTGAGCTTCCATACTTTGGAAGGCACACATTTCATGGTATTCTTACATTATGTCATGGACTTATTTTGATTTGGTTTTGGCTATTGTCGGTGGATTGTCCCGTCATATTATTAACTTTGGATTTATAAAGGCTTTGTGGATGACTGTAGACTTGGGTAGGTCGGATGTTGTATGTAGATTTAATTGGGATGATTAGAAATTCTTAATTTATGTTTATTAGTCTTGTTTTCTCTATATTATTATTTGTTCGGAGTTCATACAACACTTGTGGTTGATGTGATGGTTAGGTTAGGCTAATGGGGCGATCTCCGGTCCTTGTTGGGCTTGAGATGCCCATTACTTCCAGGCCCTGTTTTGGGTTAAAGACCTAATTTTTATGAATTTACCATGAAATAGTATTGAAAATGACCAAGGAGTTTTAGGATAGCTTACCTTATATTCAATGGATCATTCCCCACATTTTCCTCTCTTTAAGCTCTCAAAATGGTATAAAAATTGTGAATAAGAATGGGGAAAACTAGAGGAAGAAAGGAGATTTATCAACCCCCTGTTGTTGCTAAAGCAACTATGGATAAAGCGGTACATGTACACTAAAGTAGTCCTACACAGGGTCACGGGCACCCCTAAAGTGGTCGCTTGGCCTCTTAAGCAGTGTCCACTTAAGTGGCCCCCTTACTTCTAGAGCGGTCTGGCGTGAGAGGTGGGTACCGCTAAAGCAGCCAAATTAACACTAAAGCGCCTACTCTTTTAAGCAACCCTTGATCTCTAAAGCGGAACATATTCTAATGGCCAAGGCTGTTTAAGCGGCTTATTGGCGCTAAAGCGGTCATATTAGAGACTAGATATCAGATTTGGCTAAGTCCAATAATAGAGTTCGATCGGACGCTCAAAATTCATTTGAAACTATGTGTGCTTAAACAAGCTATGATACCATACCAAATTTAATATTTTGAAGGAAGTAGAACCATCAAAACTTTCATTCGAGATCATTTTGACAAAACATGGGGCCCATACGTATAGTTCCATTTACATATAATTCACCTAATATCCAAATCGAGTCAGGATGCCTCGGGACCTTAACCAACAGTCCTTATAGCCTAAAATAATGTTCTAAAGCTGGTGGCACTATCAAAATTCTTATCTGCGGTTGGAGTCTAGGTCTGTGACCAATTCCATGACAAGTAAAACTCCAAATAAGGAAATGAGCCTAAAACCCAAACGAACTATCAGATAACCAAACCAACAGTTCTATTAAGTCATAAAAAATCCGTAGCAGCTGTAGGAAGGGTCGAACAGCCTAAAATGCATGTAAAACAAGGAAATGACCTATGGGTCAACACAATATCCACTACTAAAAGGACTTTCATCTGCAAAAGTCAAAGGATAGAAAAATCACAAAAGCTTGAAGGAACAAGGTATTGGGCCCGCATGCTCCAAAAAAAACTTCCTAGATAATACTCTAAGAAACAATGCTTCCAAGGGATTTAGCTATAGGTATACTTTTTTCAACCATCATCCTTACTTCACTTCTCAAAACCCCTAAAACTAAACCTCAAGCACTAACTAGCCTCCAACTGAACCGAAGAAGAATGATGCATGCAAATTTGAACCACAATACACTAAAACCATATTAACTCCATCACAACCAAACAAAAACCCATCCAAGCCCAAGGCAAACCAAGGCATGAGACATTCAACTAACTCCAACCTCCAAGCAAAACTTTTTTTTGCCTTTCCAAACATGCTACCCACTCCAACCCAAGATGAAAGTCACTTGAGTCCTATATGTGGAACTCCATCGCACTAACCTCAAAGAACTGAAGTTGGTCCACTTATAATCCATAATGAAAAGCATAAGAATAAGCCTATGAGGTACTACCTAGACACATAATAGGAAATGACTGGTGTCTTCAATCTATGTCAAAGCTACAATTGGTCCAAGTGACTGTAAAAATGTATAGTTAGGAGTCCAAGCACAAATACTCACCACTAAAGAATCCTCTCCAAGATTTCCCATCAACTGAGGATGAAGCTATGTTGAATCTAACTCGAGCATACTACACCTGTAGAGTAGATCATACAAAATTTTGAGAAAGCCTAAAGATCAAGGTCAAATCTTAAGGAAACATCGTCAAGTGCCAACAAGCTACTATCTGAATATGTATCAACCCTAATCCCTCCAAACTGAAGAAGATCAAATAAGTAGACAAGGAGTAGGCTCAGCCAGCTTATAGATGAAACCCCAATTAACAGAAATCTAGAAAAAAAAAGCTACACCCAAACTCTATAACTCCCAACTAAAATCTAAACACCAAAGATAAATCACCTGATCTCAGCTACCCAAATCAATCCTGCAGATGGGTAAGCATCTACACCTCAAATCTGTTACTACCCTCAAGCCATCATTCTAAAGCATCGAATCCAAAACTAAAACCAACAAGTCTAAACTAAGGTCAATTACCCAAATCGACCTTAATATCAAAAATTAGGCATAACCCTACTGGTTTAAGCCAGAGGCAAGATCAAAATGTACTTTAGAACCAAAATCACATCACATGATAACCACAGGCCGAAAACATGCAATAAACTCCATACCGACCGAAAGGCATGAATCATCAATGAATACCCAAGAATACCCCAGGCTACTAACTGCACTAGTAATATTAAAAACTCTAGAAAACTAGAGAAATACAACCATAAATAGAAACAGATCAATCCAATACTCTATCTTAGAAGCAAATGCCCAATTACAACATATGTAGTGGTCACAAAAAAGATTACCTATCTCCACCTCTCTTAACCCTAATAGGACAAAACCACATCATGACACGGATAGAGTATACAACTCCACACTAAAACCATGATCAACTTTCACTAGGAGACAAACCCGAGAAGCCTAAAAGTCAAGTCCAAGACCTTTCAGCTTAAAATGAGCAATATAACCTAATTGTTAATTCTTGAACCATAATAGAATCATGGAAGGTCAACCTCTCTTCACTGCCATAACCTACTAAACAATCAATATACTATCTCAATGAAAGAAGAAAATGACTAAGCTCACCTCACTACAAGAGAGAAACCATCCAACCAAGCTAGCTGCCTAGGCTAATGAAAAATAACCACAAGGAAAATCATGTTATATAATGCCAATTTAGCCACCAATCAAGGAAGAACCAATCAATGTTAAATAACGAAAATACTAACAACAACAGTTGAAATACCAGTATAATGAGTAGGTGGTACAAAAAATGAAAATCAATATCAAGTACCACTCTAGGTCCATAAGAAAACCAATATGCCAAGGTAATGGGCCTAGAAGCCAAATGCTACACCTCCAGGGAAATATCAACACTAATCCATACTATCCACTACTAAAAAATTCATCTACGAGGGTAGTCATATGGTCATGAACTCAACACCAAGGAACACCACAATCAATAGAAACCTACCATAGCACGTTATCATTAATGGATACCAAAACTCCAACACACTTAAATGAAAAGGTAAAGGCAAGAAATAAAAAACACACCTATCAAGGTGGAATTTTGATGTAATAGTTCTGACATTTCTGAGGAAATATGAATCTAAGAAGTTCCAAATTCACTCTGACCATCTGAATCACAAATGACGGTACTAAGCTCACTACCTTCATTTGAAGGTGCCACAACACTATGAGACTGGTCTGGATGAATTGAATGACTAATAATGCCATATTAGAGATACTTTCTAGAACTATGACAAATCTCTCTTTAGCCTTAACAAATCCCAGAAGCTCTAACCTAGCGAGAAACACAAGCTGACCCTAACTAGTTGACCAACCGACGTCGAGGACACTTTTTACTGAAATAAACATCTTCCCCGCAATCATAACATACCTCAAGAACTCTAGACTTGTAGGGAACATATGATAATTTTTTCTGAACAACCAACTCACATCTAGGATAGTCTCTAGACCAAAGAACAATCTCACCACAACTTTGGGAAGCTCCTAGAATACTCGAAGGTACTACACTCACTGACCCAGAATGGATTCCATTACCTAAAGACCCATGTTGAATACTTCACAAGGTTCGAAGAGAACTTTGCCTACTATGATCATCATGACTGATCTTAGTTCCATCTATGGTTGAAAATGTTGCCTACATAGAACCTAATTAAAGTTGATCTCGATTGGGAAGATCCTTACTTTGGGAGGGAATAACAATAGCATTGTACTAATGACAAGCCTCATATCACCACCTATATAAGTCTCAATACATTCTCTCTCTTTGGCCCTAACATGATTAACAACCTGAGAGAAGGAAGACCCAACTGCTATCAATGCTCCGACGCTAAATGTAGTATTAAAGCTAATCCTCTAATAAATCCACGCACCCTCTTATGCTTTGAAGGATATAGTGTAGAAGTATGTATGTCCCACTCAAGAAACCCAATTGCATACTGTAAATCGATAAGGGACTCTTTTGGACACCAACAAACACAACTCTAGCTTGAGAACTGCTCGATGAACCAAATTTTATCCCTAGCTATGAGGTATTCACAATCGAAATCCCCAATGCTGAATCTTAAAAGGCTGAAGCTGTCACAAACTCTGTCGGAGCTTGGGTTAGCCCCAAATCCTTTGGATGACACTGAGGATCTTCGACGTTCATTCTTAACTCCTTGGTCTGACATTGCACTAAAGCTCTAGAAACATATTGATGTCCCATCCACATCTATTGATAAACTCATATCATTCATCTAGGATAGAATAGAGTCAAAGAATGTACTTAAGGCTCATAGAAATATGGACACATGACAAGGAGTCAAGAATAGAATTTCTTAAGAATGCCCTGTAGCCTCCTGATGATAGGTTAAAGATGTCTCTACACCGATCCACAGGATTCTAGCGGACATCAAGATCTTGTACCAACACATCAATAACCTAGCTTTGATATCAATTTTTAACATTCTAATTTCTTTGGTCATGATGGAACTAACTATAACCCACCATTAGGTAAGTCAACCCGTAGTCTGAAACAGAGTAATTGACTACCAAAATAAACAAAGGAAAATGCAAAATAAATATGATAAAAGACTAATACATGTATGATATTCCCAAACCCAGTGGAATTAGTACAAGAGCTTTTAGTACAAAAAGAATACAGAATATACTAAATAGGAATACTACTACAACCCATGTGTAAATACAAATTAGGGATCTACCTATTCCATAAGAGAGAGAATAGTAATACTCTAAAATCCATAAACTCACCCTAAATTTCTTATTTATAGTTGCTCTACACGATTTAAACAATAATAATGAGAACTTGCACAATGATATGCAAGTTACAGAAGTGTAGTATGAGTACCAAACATATGGAACACAGTATGTAACTGCTCTGAAGATAATGCAAATATAGATAACATACAAATAGCAATGTAAACTACAACCAAATATCTAGAAAGACTCTATAATAAAACTAGGGAGGCGATATGGATAACCTAAATGATTCATGCCATACTCAGGCACTCAAGCACTATACCGTATATCACTGGAAAATATATCATTAAAGGGTAAACAAAGGTATATAGTAGTATACAAGGCCAACGAATGGATATACCACATGAATAAAGAAAGAAAGATATAGATATACGATAATACTATAGCTACATATATATGGGTCTGTGTATACAAGGCTACCTCAAGGTGACAACCTAAGGTAATCATCCTAACATCTCAAGGGCCTCTAAATCATAGTAGGAACTAGTGCTCGAATAATCAGGGTCTGTAATCCAAGTGTCTAAAATGAGATAATTAACCATAGTAAAATAATCGTAAGACAAAGAAATCAGAATCAAACCTCGAATGTCAGTACCAGTCCAATGATCAACTTGCTATGAACTAGACATAATAACAATAATATAGTAATAGACAAGTTCGAATAAATAATATCTAAATCAATCCCCATAACATGAAAGGCCCAACTACCACAAAATACAGAGGAAGTAGGACTCAAAACCTATACTATGCAACCCCTCATTAGGTAGACAAATATAGGGAATAAGCAATATACTAGTGATAGGAAATGCATATGCATGAATGAATACAATAAAATCAATAATACCATAACCAATCTAAGTGCCATAACATAACCTAGTATATTCACATCCTCTAGCTCGATAACTTGCAAAAGAAGAACCTACAACGATCTCTATTCTCTAGAACAATAGCTCAAGTCAGAAGGGACCCCTAGGGGGTTCAGGAGTACCTATACAACTTTGACTTGGTCCTAATCTAGGATTTCCAATCATCATCATCAATAACCTATTCCTTCTAATACCAGAGAGATGTATATGATACAAATTCACAGACTAGAATCGTGGATAAAAAGGTGTAAGTTTGTAAATTCATTGCCTAGGGTCAAGTCTAAGAGTAAATCTTGATAGAAGTGTAGAAAGGGTCAGAATCTCTCATGATTAAAGTAAATAATAGCAGTTAATTATGCATTGGAATCTATCTTGATCAAATCTCTAAAAAATCATCAAGGTGGTATGATTTCCATTGTAAAAGATTTCATTTAAATATGAAAAGTGGGAATAGATTTATTTTAGATAAATAGTAGTAAAAACATATTTTTGTCACAATCATACCATTAAGTGAGAGTGAATTACCAAATCTATGCACGCCATCATCATCATCCAAACAAGACAATTATAAGCATCTAAGTGTCCATGAACTACAACTTTTCCCTTTACAAGGATAACTCACTCACTCAGAGTGCAATGAATAACATAATATGGCCATGGGCCAAATCAAATACATAAATGACATAACCTTAACTCCATAATTAAGAAAACCATGATAATCTACCGAGTCAATTAGTAGATCTTATACCAAAGGGTCCCCAGCCTCAACTATGTCTAACATGTTAGTAACTTAGGGTAATAGGATCCT
Organism: Capsicum baccatum var. pendulum; assembly: GCA_030864225.1. NCBI lineage: Eukaryota > Viridiplantae > Streptophyta > Magnoliopsida > Solanales > Solanaceae > Capsicum > Capsicum baccatum. The sequence continues at coordinate 171,216,472 of CM061560.1, forward strand.
ATAGGCATACTAGTATTTCATTGTAAGGGTTGATTCACCCTTCTATCCCCCGAACTCATAATTAGGCATCTATCCATAATCACATCCTAACATCCTTAAATAACATGTAATATATATATAAGACATCATCTCATAAAGAAGAGTAAATAAAATCTGACCATCATGTCAAACTTGAAGTTCTTGAGTCATCTACATTCATCCATCTTTGCTCTATGATCCCAACACATCACCTATTTATTAAAATAGTAACTTGTACATCATTAGGAGTAAAATGAGACCCATATTGCTATATAAAAGGTCAAGTTAGAATTTGGGTCAAGATCGAGCCATAGGGGCCTGCAAATGGAATCTAAAATTGAACCAATCAAGAGGTCCATCGAAGTACAAAGAAAGTGTGCTTAAAAGTTGAGCACAAATGGTGCATAAATTGGGGCGCAAATCAGCCCCTAAAATTTAAGGAATAAAGACCCAATTTCTAAGAATGTCCATGAAATAGAATGGAAATTGACGGAATGCAAAATGATCAAAGAATGTTAGGCTAGCTTACCTTACCTTCAATGGATGATTCCCTAATTTTTTCAATATTTAATCTCTCAAAATGGTGTCAAATCGCAAAGAAGAATGGGGAAAAATAGAGGAAGAAAAGGGATTTATCATCCCTCAGGTGTTGCTATATGGGCTACTTATCCACTTAAGCAGCTACTGCTAAAGCGGTACAAGTCCGCCAAAGATATCTTGCAAAAGGTCTTAGGTGCCACTAAAGTTGTCCCTTGGCCTCTAAAGTGGTCCCTTGGCCTCTAAAGTGGTGACGCTTACACAGGACCTTACTACTAAAGCGGTTTGGCACAAGGGGAGGGTACTAGAAAAGCAGTGAAATTAGTACTAACGCGCCTTCCCTCTTGAGCAGCTCTTGACCGCTAAACAGGACCCTAGCCCAATAACCAAGGCCATTAAAGCGACTCATGGTATTTAAAGCACTTGTCACTGAAGCGGCTCTATGACCGCTACAGCAGTCATATCAAATACCAAATATCATATTTTGTTAAGTCCGAAAATGGAATTTGATTGGGTGTTCCATATACATTCAGAACCCCATGCGCACCAACAAACTATGCTACCATACAAAATTCAATATTAGGGACTCAATGAAACCATTGAAACTTTCATCCATGATTATTTTCAACTAAATGTGGGTCCTACACCTCTAGTTCCTTTTTATATAATTCACCCAATAGCCCAAAATGAGTTTGGATGCCTTAATAACTAAACCAAGTGTCTTCCATCCTAAAAGTAATATTTCAAAGTTGATGACACTATCGAAATTCTCATCTAAGGTCTATTTAGAGTTCAAATTAGCAACCAATTCCATAATGGTGAAAGTTTTAAATTAGGGAAATGAGTCTAATACCCAAATGAACTATCCCATAATCGAACCGATAGTTCCAGCAAGTCAGAAATGACCTGTAGCAGCTATGGGAAGGCTCAAAATGCTAAAGATGCATGTAGATCAAGAAAATAACATAGCAAGTTATTATATGATTACCCAAAGGTACATATCACCTAGGAGAATGAACAAATACCAAAATTAGGATTTTCTTAATTGCCCTATTTTATTCTAACTTTAACTCAATTAATAATGTATCATATCGAAGCAAAATAGAGTAGAAATCTGAACATCAATGCCATGGTTAAGGCCATTACAAGAAAATGAACAAGGCAAATCAATATAACAAATTCCCAATTTGCCAACCTAAGAAGCAGTCACAGGAAAAAATCACCTATCCCCACCTCCCTTAACTCTACTAGAACAAAAAGGACATTACAACAAGAATGGACTATCCAACTCCATACCTATACCAATATAAGAACTATCCCTATGAGACAAACCTAACAAACCTGAAAGGCAAGATCAAGACCTTTCGACTCAATATCAAGACCACTGTCAGGCGATGAGCTAGCCCAATTAGAAGAATGAATCCCAAACTGGTCAATACTAGAAATGGGCTATATAGATAAGGATAGAAAATTCTAAAATATCAAAAAACCTGAAGGTAAGTCCTAGAATCTCAAATCCAAAAACATGAAATATAACTAAATTGCCAACTCTAAAACCATAACAAAATCATTGATGGCCAAACTACCTTCAATTTTATAGCTAACCCAACAACATATCTAACCTCACCAACAGAAGAGTAAAATAACCTACCTCACCTCACTATAAAACATAAAACCATTTAATCGAGCTAGACACCTAGTCCAATGAACAAAAAACACGTAGAAGGAAATTCTCACTAGAGACTGCTCGTCTAGACGCCAATCAAGAAAGAAGCAATCTATATCAAAATAATGACAATAATAACAACAATAATAGAAATATCAATATAAGGTAAAGGTTGTACCAAAAATAAAAAATCAATGACAAGTACCACTCTAGATCCATAAGAAGGCCAATATGTAAAGGTAAATGGAACTCAAACCAAAATGCAACACCTCTAGGTAAATATCAATACTAATCCACTCTATCCACTATAAAATGAAATCAACTACGAGGGTAGTCACAAAATCACAAAATCTACACAAAGGCATACAAAAATTAGTACAAATATACCTAGTGTTAAAACATGGGGGTGTATCACACTTACAAGGTACTAGGTCCCTTAAAGTCAAACACAGGAAATAAAATAGTAAAGTAATAAGGAAACAAAACTTTGTAGCAAATAAAGAACACAAAGATTTAACGTGGAAACCACCTTGATCAAGGGAGAAAACGCCACGGCTTGCCCTTAAAAGGATTCAACAATCCACTATAATAAAAGTCATGATTACGGACTCCATTGGAACCTAACTCTAGGATCCACTAGTTTGCAACAACTCTATTACAAACTCTCCTTGACAACTTTGCCATGATCTCTCATCAATATTGATTAACTCTAACCAATATCAACTCAGGTAACTCTACCTAAGCACTCTAAAGACACAAGAAAATCATTATTTCTATAATAGGAGGAATTCAGATACAAACCAAGTCTTCACTCAAGAACAAATGCTCTCTTAGCACACAAATGCTTGGTTCTTAAGCAATATTTAAGTTTTTGCCAGTTTTCTCTTTTAATAGCCAAATTGCAAAAATTATTGAATGAAGAAGCATTCTTTTCTAATTATAGCTGAATTATGATTTTGGTAGAATTTTGATTAGTCCGTGTTTCCTAATTGGTACAAAGATCATTTGTTCTTTGTTACATAATAGAACTGCATTGGATAGTGACAACTGTATATTTTCATGAAGACCCAGGGACTTGGTCCTTTGTTGTCAGAGGATCATCATTAAAACAAGATATAGCTATTTTTCCTATTTTGATGATGCCAAACAAATAATAGATTATTAAGCATAAAAATTCATTCATCTCAATAAATCAGAGTGAACACCACTACTATCGATGAATGTTCCTTTTATCACTATGCACCATGATTTCCCCTATCAACACGCACGATCATTACATACCCCTATCAGTATACCATTTTGCTTCACCAATATTCAACATATATGTCTACATCTACACTTCAACATCTACAACTGGTACCAGGTCGCTACCATATTGGATCAGTATTCCCCCTTATGGCATTATTGAAAAGTAATAACAATAAATTAAGAGTAAAATAAGCATAAGTTATTTAACTCATGGCCACTAGGGAAACACTAACATAAAGAACAACTTTAAAAGTAAAGAAGAGATAACTAAAATGCACAATCAAGAATTCATTCATATGTAAAAGGTAAGAATAATTTTAGCGCACCATTTAAATGTTCCATAGAAAAGACCATAAAGATCAAAAAAATTTAAATAGGTGAAGGACTTGGAAAGAGGGTTTGGACAAGTAGATCCATCTTATTGTTTTCTGCAGAATAACAGTGTAATGGTTCCTTAGTAAGTTTCTTTATCTCTGCATTCAAGCTAACAACCTCATCAAATAAAGTTGAAACTCTCTTCTTTAGTGCAACATTCTCATTCTAAGTTCTACAGATACACTTGAATCCTTATTATAAAGATGATGAATTGTCATTTGCAATTTCTTAATCTCTGCATCCTTAGCAGTTGTGTTGAGCTTCAATTTCTCTCTTACTTTGTTTAGTTTCTCTTGACAGATATAACCTAATTTCTTTTCCACACACTCAATTTTTATTAGATTTTTTATACCAAACAGTTGTATCACAGTACTAGGAGCTCTATTTTCATAGACAATACTAAAATGGTCAAACAATCTATTTAACCAGTATCCATAAGGTATGCCATGTTTCCATTTTTCCCATGAACGACTTTATGTATGTGCTTCAGTATTTAGGTAAACTAATGAACTCAAAACTTCTACGATACTCCATTACGTACAAATCAACAGCTGAAGTAATATTCCTCTTTTGTGATCTAGGCAGAATCACTTTGTTAAAAGAATAAAAGACTAATTGCAACTCACTTTTGAGTGATTTCTTATTTACTGCTGCCACAGATTTTTCTTTAAACTTTGACACATTTTCCATAAAATCTATTGAAGGATCTTTCTTTAAGACAGTCCTCACACCGTTGATAAGAAAATCAAAAATTTTCCCAAGTAATATAACATTCCAATTCAGCTTTTTCCCTTGAACCACAGCATATATCTTCAATTTATCCTTAGAAAATCCAATGTGGAATAGAATTCCCTAAATACCTCATCAAAGATTGTAGGAATATGTACTTCCATAAGATAAATCCATTTCTAATGTTTAACAAGCTCAACTAATTCCACCATGCCTGGCTTTGTTAATACACTTAAGTCAAGAACCCTCTTAGTTAGTACTTTTTAATTTCTCAAGAACATATTTCTCACTTCCTTAGGCATAATCTTAATTTCTTTCTCCCATTTCCTTCTATTAGAAGCAATGATAGATTGTCTTTCATTCACTTTTCTCTTTTTTGGACTAGGTCCATCTGAAGTCTACTACTTTATAGTAGAGATCCTAGATATTATGCTAGAACTTCTTATTTTCATATTGAAATCTTGTGTATTAGGACCAAATAGACTCTTTCATGGGTTTTTAAAAGAAAAGTATGATTTTCAACAACCCAATCATCACTTATCATTACACTGTCAGAAAGATTATGTGTTTTTGGGCACAAATCTTCATCAGCAAGTTGACTGAAGAAGGTGTTTGGTTTTAAAGGAATAGGATGACTTAACTTGGATGAATCTTTGAATGAAAGGATATTTACAAATAGTGAGGCTTTAGGAAGAATCTCAACCATTTTCTTAGGGATTTCATTCACTTGAGGTTCATCCATGGAGGTGGTTGTGAAGACTGGTTCAGTCATGTGTTGTCCTTATAAGGATGGGAAGGGTGAAGAGGACTTGGAGTTCTAAAGAAGGTTTAAGAGTGGGTATTTATCTACACTAAATTTTGAGGACATTAATATTTTAGATTAGGTGCTCTTTTAAAAGGAAAAAGACCACAGATCTTGAAAAGGCATTACAGAAACATAAGTGTATAAGGATGAGCTTTTGTAGGAGTGAGAAGAGGTTGATTTCAATGTTGGGGTGAATCACCTTTCCTTTTAGGTTAATTTAAATTTTTGGCATAGAGATATAAGATGAAACTTTTTGTGTTAGAACAAAAAAAGATTCACATTCATGATACTAACTTAAAAGATGGGACCAGGTCCCTTTCTTTCTTGAGTGAATCTATAAATTTGTACATGTCATATTTGTCCTCCTCCTAAGTTATTCCCATGCATGTACATATGAAAAGGTATGATATTGACTCAGACCAATAAGTACATACTTTTTCAAGCATACTTGTCTCCTAATCATAGCCAATTTTAGAGAGAAAAACTAATTTATCCAGCATGTCAGGTTATTTTGATCAACCCCAGCCTCAATCTGTTCTTCAAAAATTATTCCTTCTGAAGAGACTTAGTAAAGATATCTACTATCTAATATTCAGTATTGCAAAACTTCATGCAAATAGCTTTTTTCTTAACATTATCTCTTAGAAAATGATGTCTTACATCAATATAATTGATCATCTTATGTTGCATTGGATCCTTAGCCATGTTAAGAACACTTGTATTCTCACTCATTAGAGGAATAGGGTTTGAGACAATCCTAAAATCCTTCAGTTATTATTTAATCCACAATAATTGAGCATAACAAGAAGCTGCATCTATATACTCAACTTCAGCAGTAGATAAAGCAATTGAATTTCGCTTCTTTGAACCCCAGGAGATTAAGGAAGAACCTATAAAATGATCCTTTACTAAGGTGTTTTTTTATCCACCAAAAATCTAGCATAATCAGCATCAACATATCCTACTATATCTGAACTATCTCTAAAAGGATAGTACAAGACCAGGTCCCTGGTAATTTTCAAATATATGAGAATTCTTTTTGCAGAATTCCAATGAGACTCCTTAGGACATGCCTAAAATATTGCACATGTTCCCATAATAAACACGATATTTGGCCTACTTGTAGTGAGATATAGTAAGGATCTAATAATCCTTCATTACGTGGTGTCATTAACTAAGGGACCAAATTCATCATTATTCATCTTTGAACTGGTTCCAATTGGAGTTTAAATTGACTTGGCATCACCCATGTTGTTTTTATTTAGTAACTCCTTGATATACTTCTCTTGATAGATCATTATCCCTTGAGAAATTTGCTTGATCTGGAAGCCTAGGAAAAAACTCAGTTCACCCATCATCCTCATTTCAAATTCACTCCCCATTAGAATTTTAAACTCTTCACATAGGGATTTAGAAGTATCTCCAAAGACTAAGTCATCAACATTTATTTGAACAATCAACAAGTTGGTATTCTTGGACTTAAAAAGAGAGTATTATCAATTTTTCCTCTTTTAAATCCATTTTCCAGAATAAACTTTAAAAGTCTCTCATACTAAGCCCTAGGTTCTTGCTTCAATCCATAGAGAGAGCTTTATCCAATTTAAGAACATGATGAGAAAAATCTGTATCTTCGAAACCAGGAGGTTGTTTAGCATAGACTTCTTCCTTCAAGTTTCCATTTAGAAAAGAACTTTTGACATCTATTTTGAAGATTTTAAACCCTATATAGGAAGCAAAAGCAATAAAAATCTAGATAGCCTCTGTCCTCACTACATGGGAAAATGTCGTATCATAATAAATTCTTGCCACCTAGTTATAGCCTTGAACAACTAGCCTTGCTTTATTTATATTGATAGTTCCATGTTTATCCTACTTGTTTCTGTACACCCATTTATTCCCAATAATTTTTCTATCAACAGGTCTGGGGACCAAGTTCTAGACTTTACTCCTTTCAAATTGTTGAAGCTCCTCCTATATTGAATTGATCCAGTTAGCATCTTTTAGAGCTTCTTTCTCATTTTTAGGGTCAGTTTAGGACAGAAATACTGAGATTTCCATGAGATCCTATCTTGAACTCTTATTTGAACTCCAGCCTCCAAAGGTGAAGTTAGATTATCAAGAGGGCAAGAGGATATGTGCCTCCAGTTTGACCTTCTGAGATGAGTTCCACTAGTACCAAGTCCAAGGAGTTTAACTATATCCTTTTTGATGTTCTTCAACTGGAGCATAGCTCTTTAAATGAGATCCTAGATAACCACCACCTTTCATTATTCTCATTTGCATTATTTAGTCCTTAACCAACATCTTCAGCAAAACTATCCGTTTAAACAGGAATGAGTTTTTCAATTTCTAAATCTTCGCCATTACCTAGATTCATTACGTTTCCTAGATCATCAAATACCACATGCACACTTCTTCAACGTAGAGAGTTATTTTATTGAAAACTCTATATGCCTTTCTTGTTGAGGAGTATCCTACTAATGTTACTTCATAACTTTTGGAGTCAAACTTTCCTAGATTTTTCTTCCCATTATTTACAACAAAGCATTTGCACCCAAAAGGTCTGAAGTAGTCAAGGTTAGTCTTTCTATTGAACACAAGCTCATATGGGGCCTTATTCAGGAGTGATCTAATCAAGCACCTATTTGTCACAAGAAAGTAGTATTTATAGATTCAGACCAAAAGTTCTTTGGAAGCCCACTGTCAATCAACATAGTCCTGGAAAATTCTATAAGGGTTTGTTATTTCTTTCAACAATTCTATTTTGCTGAGGAGTCCTTGGGGTAGAGATGTTATGACTAATTCTATTTCAGCATAGAATCCTACAACTTGGGAGTTCTCAAATTCAGTTCCATGATCAGATCTGAATTCAGCAATATTACAATTTAGCTTTATTTGAATTTGCTTGGCAAAAGTAACCAAAACCTCATAGATTTCATCCATGGATCTCAAGAACATTGTCAAGGTAAACCTGGAGTAGTCATCCATAATGACAAACACATACTTCTTTCCTCCTCCACTTTGGGATTTAACATGTCCATATAAAGCCATGTGTATCATCTCAAGGGGTTTAGAGGTACTCACCTACTTCTTCAGCTTAAAGGAAGATCTAGTTTGTTTGCCCTTAACACAAGGATTAAAAATTTACACTAGAAACAAATAACCACTCATATATACAACTTACAATCAAGGTATGGAAATTACATTCGCAATAGACAACCACTCAAATATACAAGTTACATTATTGAAACAAGCAAATAGCTAGCAAAGTGACTCAAGTGACCTCACAACGAAGATGTACCACTCACTCATATGAAATAATGCATGTAAATATTGGGATGGTCATGAGAAACGCATACTCAAAAAGAATTTTCAATCAATGTATATCAAATACTATAGGCTTGCCCTTATTTTCTTTACTTTAGCATTCAGATTGTCAAGTTAGGATCACGATAGGGCATTTCTTGGCTTGTAAAGTAGGTTTGGGGGATAGTATGATACATATGGACATTTAAAGTGACTAAGCCTCCTTGGAATTACACTAACTTTGGGGTCTCTCTTATTAGCTAATTTCCTTTTTATTCCACCCTTATATCTCTCTTTTTATTCTTTATTGCACATTAAGGTTGGGAGTGGTCTTTTATTCTTTCTTTTTCATAATTTTTCTCCTCTTTCTGTTCTTTTTCTTCTTTTTTTCCTTTTTCTACCACACCCACCCCTACTAGATTTTTCTCTTATTTTACTCTTCTTCGTACCTATTTTATACTACGCACCCCTATGATAGCCACCCATAACTTAGGAATTTTGCCTGAGTTAAGGTGCATAATGTCGAAATAGGACCAAGGCCAAAATAGGTTCATTGTAAAACAAATAGAAAGGTGAAAGGTGTAACACGAAAACTAGGCATTCAAGATCAAAATTAGCATCAACAAATATAATTCACACATGGAAGGTAATTTAGGCTAAAAATGGACAAAAATAAAAAATGGTCTATGATCCTTTACTAACCAAAAACCCTTCAACCTAGGTAAGACTAACCAGTCAAGTTTAGAATTTAATACACAAAGTAAACTAGATAGTATCTCACATACACATGGCACATAGTTACATCACAAGCTACTACCTATCTAGTTCATGTAATTATTAGCAATGATTATCATTTCCCTAATTCTAATGCCATAGAAAGATACACAAAGCTCACATATATATACATTCACACAGTTCTAAAACATAAATTTTGATGGGGTTTAAAAATTAATAAAAAATATCATAATTGCCCTAACTACTTAAAAAATATCCTAATTACAAAAAAACATATCACAATACGAAACAAAACACAACACGACACTAATTAACATAGACATGTCGGTTCTAAAACCATACTGTGGTCGATAGAAAAAGAAACACGGCAACAAAAACCCACAGATACATGGTTGCCCACCTCTAACTAAAAATTATGCATTTTCCCCAATGTGCTAAAATAAAATAGAGGAATGTGAGAACATACCTAGGATGCACTAGTACCTATGTCGTGATCTTCCTCGGATTGGGGCATATCCACTAGCAGAGGCCATAATGGTGTTAGTGCACCATAAAAGATGCACCCACCACTAGATTGACACACCTCTACCTATTAAAAAATATAGTCCTCATCAAATCATGGGTGGCCTTTTTCAGAGCTTGCTCATATGGATTCTGTAATTTCCCCATTTGGCCTCTTTTGATCCCATCTACGAGGAAAGCCACATCATATTTCATGAATAAATAAACATTCTTGGAACCATACAAAGGTAATGGCTGAATAATTAGGGATACAACTAGTGGGATGGCTAATATGTGGCTCTTAGTAAGAGAGCACACCTCTACTCAAAAGATATCTATTCTTCTCTCCTATGTCCTAGATCTAGTATCTCAATCTCATTGAACTAGGCTAATAGTTGACTCTCAATAGCATTTATATGTGTATTCATCTCATCTCGTAGATCTAACATTGCAGCTTGGTGCACAGACTATAGTCTATCCTCAACCATCTCTAGTGTAGTTTGGACTCATGGCTGGATCTGCTTATATAATATCGTCACGTTGGTATCAATAATATGTAGTTGAGTTGTTGTCACCTCTATTATCTCCTTAAGACCTAGTATATCTAATAGACTAGCCTCTACAACCACATTCTTATCAATTGTGTCTATTAAATACACCACTCTTATATCGTCTGGCTGTTGCACTATCATACACATATTAAACACTACTTGCTCATCATTCAACTTGAAGGTGATCTCCCCCAAGTACATGTCAATCAATACCCTAATAGCGGATAGGAAGGGTCTATCCAATATAATGGGGTATGAGAATTTACCTCATAATCAAGAATCATGAAATGAGCAGGGAATAAAAAGGATACAACCCTTACTTCTACCTTACACAAAAAACCTACCGACCTCTTCATGGATGAGTTAGCTATCAATAGTTTAATGGACATAGATTTGAGTTCCCCAATCCTCAACCGCTTGTACACAACCAGTGGCATCACATTTACTCCTGATGCTAAATCACCTAAAGCCTACTTGACATTGAAAGGCCTAATAGAACATAGAATGGTGACTGCTCTGAGATCTTTCTTTTTTTCTACTAACAGAAAGGAAGGGGTTACCCTATAAGGGTGCACATGATCATTAGGCTCGATGACCCAATCCTCACTATTATCATACTTAAAATCATTATCACTATGTGTTGACTTCTCAGATTCTACGTCAGGTATCTCATCAATCACAGTGCTATCAATCTTCAACTCCTCAATAGCAGGTAGAAGGGGATCATCAGTATGGGTATGACAATTATTGGTGATAGCTATAAAATGACTTATAGCAAGTGGACTCTAAAATTTTTTACTCAAAAGAGTAACAGGCTATTTTTATTTGATCATAGAAGATATTTTCCTGAACTGGTTCTCCAACTGCTTGATAGCAATGGAATGAGACACCAACTTCTAGTTCAACCCTGAAATATTAGCCTTAATCTTCTTAAGGTTTTTCTCTTAATTTTCTTGACCCTTTAACAGTTTGATCAACATTTCATCCATTCTTGATTCTGTATCTCGTGTGCCAGGTGTAATGTACTTGTCTCTTTTGTCCTTGTAATTAGTTTTTCATCTCCTATCATAGTTTTTATCCCTATTGTGGTCTCTATATATGTCATAATAGTTCTGAACTTAGTTTTCTTTCCCTTGGACTCGGAAACCCTCCAACAAATAATCCTGATACCTAGCCTCCTCTTCTAGTTTAGACTCATAAGCTCTGGAAGTTGTACCCTGTGCTCCTACTATATGAACTGTCACAGAATTTGTTATTGTAAATTGCTTAGCTAGCAGCCTATGATCAGTCCTCAGAAGCACAATCATTTGTGCCATAGAATCACCAACTACTCTCTTATAACTGGGGGCACCAATAGCATAAGTCTAAGAACCTCTCTCTATCATCCAAGTTTTCCACCCTCTATTAGTTTAAGATATCTGATCCATAATACCAAAAGCTATCTTTTAGCATAATCTCATCAAGGACCGTCTAGCGATAGTATAAATCATATCTCTAGAACTAATGGTTATGGCTTTATAGAATAATGCCAATAAGTTTTTCCCTAAAATCTAATGGTTGGGCATTATACTCAGCTTTTTCTTTAACCTAAACCAAGCCTTATACATGCACTTAGACTATAGTTTCCTGAAATTATAGATCTTGCCCTTGAGCTACAAAATGCTAGTTGGAGGAAAGAACCTATACAAGAATTATTGGTGCAACTCATTCCAGGTAGTGATAGATATTCTTATAACTTCCCCTAACCATAAAGATATTTCTCCAATAAGAGAGAAAGGGAAAAACCTCAATCTAACTGCCTCCTAATTCACCCCTAGAAATGTATATAAAGTGGAAATTCCATTAAATTAGGTAGATGCATGTTTACGTCATCTGTAGGCAACCCCGCAAATACACCCTTTATGTATATGAGCTGGATCATAACATTGATTATGTTGAACTTACCTCTTGTAGGGAAAACTAAAGGAATAATGGCACCAGTGTCCATCACATCAAAATACCCCAGATCCTCTTTATCATCCTCATATGGTTTCAAGTATTGGTATATTGGGATCACATGGTCTCGGCCACCTTGAACTCTATTTTTGTTTCCACCGAGTACTGCTCGGCACTCTACTTCATGTCTCTAAATATATAACTCTGCCTCTCGAGCTATCCATTGAGCATCTTTTGTTGCCCTCCTCTCATTTTTATCTTGAGCTAATAACACCTCCTTCTGATGGTCAATAATATCTTGAAATCCTTTAGGAGGAGAGGTAGGCATATCATTATGAACCCCTTTAGAAAGATTGTCTCTCTTCAGATTTATTATCATACTAGGTGTTTTTAGGATCCTCTTTGGGTTCCAATTCACTGGGAGTAAGGGACTGCCTCTACTCTGTGTTGTTAGGTATACATCAGTGTATACCCAACTAATAATAAAAATAAAATAAAACACTACTATAAATTACCCATATGGTGACAGTTGCAAAACTGTTGAATAAACAACAAAACCATTGCCATAGCTCTACCACAATATTTTAGCAAGCATTCTATAGGTGGGCATTGCATAGGCCTATGGCACTGGTGTATGTGATGATTTCCTGAATCGTCACCATAGGTCAAGCTATGGCGACAGTTTTAGACTACCATCGCTATAGCTTGACCTATGGCGATGGTTATTTTTTGACTTATCAAGATGCCTATTTTCATCTATTGCAACCGTTGCAACCGTTGCAACAGACTCTATTACGACGGTTTTGTTATTCTATTGAAATTCTTTTTGAGTACCTATTAAGACTATTTCATTACTTATTGGAATTCCTAGTATCATCTATTGCAACAGTTACTAACCGTATCTATTGCAACGACATTAAACCATTGCAATAGCATCTATTGGGATGCTTTTGTTATTCCATTGCAATTCATTTTTACTACCTATTACAACTATAACATCACTCGTACTAATGTAAATTTTTATTTACATACATAATAAATCATAACAAAATACATACACCTCACAAAACAAAAAAAATCATTAATAATCTCATAATCCAAAATATGCAACAAGCTAGTAATTTAAACCCAAAAGCAAAATGTTAACCAAGTCCAAATGATTTGTTAAGTTTTTACATAGTAGCAAGTTCGAGTCGCGATAATTTTCAAGAAATTCAACAAAAAATTATTGATATTAGAGCATTTATCAACAAGTAAAAAATCTTCTCAAGTAAGGTCAATGTCTTCTTCACTTTCTTCATTTTGGACACCTATAAAAAGATAATGAGTAATATAAATTAGCACTTAAATAACAATATATTTCTATTTACAACACACCAAAAAATAACATATCAAGAGTCCAAAAAATGGAAATGAATTCATAATAAATATACCTTCCTTAATAACTTTTTTGTTTCTATTTATAAAGAATTCAAAAAATGGAAATGTTATATCATGCTGTAAAAGTTCCAAGGCTTACGTTAAATTTCTGCTAGAGTTTGTTTCCAAGGCTTAAAACTGAACCGGTGACCTGTTGGTTACATGGTAGCAACTTGACCAGTTACTCCAAGGCTCACATAGGTCCAAAAGTCCATTCACTTAATAGTGTTGAACTTTTAAAAGGTTTTACGAAATAATGCTTCTAGGAATGTAGGGGATCCTTAGATATAGAAATTTTATGCTAGCCACTAGAAGGTTTGCTTGCAAAGCTAGACAGAAAACAACACAAATTTAAATCGGGTGGGATTGATGAGATAGATCACTATTGAAACAAGAACTTTACCTTGAAGTACAAGACGTATGGTGATTTTACATGGTCGTCTTTATTTAAATCGGTCATCAATGATAGCAATATTAACTTTTGGAACTCTTTTATCACCACTAAGTCTAAGCAACCATCTTAAAACTTCAAAAGAACTAAGTTATAATGCGCGTATTGGAAGTTAAAATAGTTGTAGCTAAGTGGTTCTGCAAAATTACAATAAGAATGTATTAGCTAGGATTATATAGATAGGCTAGTGTGTTTTCTACGAATTCAAATCCACATGCCATTTCAAAACAAGACAAACAAATTAAAATGGAGTAATACCTAGTAATTGTTAAGTTCAAAGAAACAAAAACCAACCTTAGCGTCAGAAGATGCAAGAGCATCTTGACCTCCCCAGGGTACGTTATGAAGCCAAACTTATAAGAAAGGCCCCTCAATCATACGGTTGAATTCCTTCACATGCAAAGCAATACCACGATATCCCTTATGCTGAATGAAATTCAATTTAACTTCACTAATGGTTTCACCATTCGGTTCAGCTAGTTCACCAAAAGATTTATAACCTGGTGCAGCCAAAAATTTTATACAACCATTGTACTACCTAAGCCAGAATATATATTGCATAGCCTGGAAAAATAGCATCAAACAAGAGTTAATGAGCATAATGATAATGCTTTAAAGGAACCCCATGTACTCAAAGTACCAAGTGTTACTGCCACAAATACACTGTGAGCTACTCAAAGTAAGTAATAGTAAAACGTACATATAAATCTATTTGAGCACTACCCATCCATCTATGCTTCTGGAACTTGATATCAATATCAGCTACTAGACCCTGAAAATAAGAAAACTTCAGCATCAATATTGATATCAACTATAATTACCTGTTCTAATTTGTTAAGAACTTAATTGTAGGACGAAACACAAAGTAGAAGATGTAATACCCCAGGCGAGCATCAGTATACTGAAAAACCAACTCTGCCCCTATGGCATAGTAGCTACGTCTAGTGAATGCTTGTGACCTACAAGAAAACACCACGCGTGCAAAGAAAGCTTCTTAACATTATTTGAGAAAAAAAGTAATCAAAACTTCACTATGTAGAAACCACGGTCTTTCTTTTCTTCATAAAAAACTAGTACTATTCTCCACCTCTAATAATAGTAAGTGTAGAATTAGACGCAGTACAAGATAGACCAACAACATCTAGAAGAGACTTTGCCATGACATTTTTGATACCTATATTAACATACATTGCATACAATTATAAAGATAGTGAGAGGATTCTACATACCAAGCTTTTTCCTAAACGTTAGTAACCAATGACCATGCGTGTATCAGATGGTAAAAAATAAACCAATATCCAATGTCTATCCTATACGTACAACCATAAAGGTAATAGAAATGTGTCGCAGCATGTCGTGCATTTCACCACTTTTCTGTAAATTTTATGTGAGTGATGGTAACAAATCAAATTACTCGATATCAAGAAGCTAAAAAAAATATGCAAAACCAGCGTAGTGCTTATCAAAAGGAAATTAGCAAAAAGAAAAAAAAGACAAACCTACAGGTACTAATCCGAGAGGCATCTTTATCTCAAATTCCCAATCCTCCCTTTCAAGTAGTCCATTAACTGCCTACTAAACATTCAAAAAAAAGAACGTGTAACCGTAAAGGATCACTGGTATGTTTATGATGCATTTACTACAGAAAAGGTTCGAGCCTTCTGATTGTTTCTGTCATTTGAACTCATGACATAGATGTTAAGTTGGCGCACATGTTAAAGCATATAACCCCAATCCACAAACAACTAAAGTCATTCCTTCTTCAAGTATATGATGAAAGACACTCTTAAGCATAATTGTTCAAATATGACCGTACAAACGCTAAAAAACTAATAGGACTGACAAATCAATAAGGGATAATAAATAAAAAGACACAACAAAAACTTAATAAATAGCATCTAACAAGGACCAAAGATTACAAAGAATCAAAAAATGGAAATAGATTCAAAATAAACAGCAACAAAAAGTTCATGATGCTTTTCAAGCTAAAGAGTAACATAAGATACATAAGGACGGATTTATTTATAAAGTTATATTAGCAAATGGCTAAGCCTTGTATAGAAAATTCATTCCATCTTGTCAATAGGATATTTAACTGGTCAAAATAACTAATAACTAGTGTATGTTCAAGTAACAAACATGTGGCATAAAATAACACATTATGTATCACCATATGGAAACACACCTGACACTATAGTTTTCTAAACTTATGGAGTAGCACGAACAACCTGTTTCCATAATAAAAAGAACACTAATCAATGCAAATAACTTAGATTTCTAACTAGTTAAAATTTAAAAGTTGTGTAATGTTAATCAAGGAGACGGTGAAGAAACTAAACGTGGAGATGATGAAGCAGAAAAGGCCAACCTGATCAGGGACTAAACCACCAAGTGATCTGGCAAGGATAGCATATGATTTTAGACTTTTTTTCAGAGATCGGTTTTTTTTTTCAAATCTATGCCATTCTAATTAGCAATAAGCAAACAAATAATTAATATTAGTATGATATGATTTGCAAGACAAATTGCAAGAGACAAAAAAGTGAATGAAAAAATTACTTTCCTGAGCTTTAGTCCTACCAATAAAATTTTAATGTGATGTATTTATGTAATCTATCTGGAATAGAAAAAATAATTAAGCTGACAAAAATACAAACTTAATCAGCAAAAGATTTATAAGAATTTTAGTGATTTGCTAAAGCAATTCACAAAATTTTATGGCAAAATACTTTGGAAACTATCAAAAGATCTTTGTCTGAGATATTAGATGAGCATAGACCTTAAAACCATTACATAATAATGAAGCTACAGTCACGCTCACTATTCTAGTGACCGAGTAAGTATATATCGGAAGACCTAATTATACATGTTACGAAATTGTATCTCTACTAAATCTATTCCTCCCTAAACTATTATAGTGTTAGTACTAGTCCATGGATTACCTACCAAATGCACCTCCGGGCATTACCATATATCAACCACTAGCATTAGGGAAGAAACTTCCTTCACTTATTCTACAAACAATGTTGCAAAGAACAAACCGTAAAGAATAAAAGAGAGCCAAATTAGTACCAACCTTTGAATTATGATATTTTCATTCCTAATATAGTTACAAAAGGTATTCTCAGCTGGGATTCTAACTTAGTCTTTTCCATAAGCACAAAAATATTATTAGAAGCTAGAAATTAGGGCACTAAAATCCTAAGGAACTTTGCAAGTATCTGCAAATCAGAGATGCAACACAAAGTATGAATACCTATTTCAATAGATGACTAGGGTTCAATTAAAAGTGGTCGAAGATTAAAGTTGGAGCAGTAGTCGATCGAAGCATTGGTGGTTGGAGCGATAATTAGAGTAGTCGATCAGAGCATTGATTTGAGTTGTAATCAGCACTAGTTCAAAGTTTTTGTTAATTTTGAGATGCACTGGAGCACTAATTTTTCAGACATTTAATAACTAAATTATCATTTTCCTAACTTTAGGAAGATATAGGCATATGGTGTAAGGGCATAATTGTATATTGCATTTGTTGTACAAGTTTCTATCACCTATCCAACAAAAGAATAAAGTCTAATTTCCTTCAGCCTCACTACACAGTCTATGATACATCGAACAGTAACAAACGAACAAAAAACAAAGCATTAACAAACAATAATTTTGGAAACAACAGAGTAATACTAAGCATTTATATAAGTAAATACCAAGAATTTATACTGTACATGTAAGAATTTAAAGCCATCAAAGTGAAGGAGAAGAAAAACCCAAATTATAAACTCAAAAAATTAGGTCAAAATAAAAAATTAGAAAAATAAACTAACCTTAAAATTACCAAATTAGAAAAAAGCCCCAAATTTGATAAGAAATTAAAGTGATGGTTGGAACATTAGTCATTGCAGAAGCTTAGAAATCGCTTTTTGCAGTGCTGCGTGGTTGATTTGAGCTTCTGGTGCATACATAAATGGAGATTCTTACGTAAATAGAGAAATCATTGGCTGAAGGTATATCTAATTCTTACATAAAAGGAGACATGGAGCTCAATTTTACTCGCAATGATACTTTTTGCTATAGAGAGAAGAGTAAAACAATGTGAAATTTAGAAATACTTTTTGTGTCTTGCACTTGTGGACATAAGTAGATATAAGATAAAACCGCTGCAATATTTCTTTTTTCAAAATAAAGTGTTGTCATAGCTAACTATATAGCAATGGTCTTGTCAACCGTTATTATAGGATAGTCTAATGTAATGTTTAAATCACAACCGCAATGTTTATACCACTAAATAGGTCTACTAGAACATTTTTTACAATGATTGAAACCGTTGAAATAGGCCCTCTATCGCAACCCCCAGCCATCCATTGCAAAAAAAAAATTCATTGTGATAGGGGTAATTTTTAGTAGTGAAAGTTCCAAAAATTGCAACAACTTCAATTCACCAATCAACATCGTACTCCCCAGCAATAGTGCCAAAATTTGATAACGCCTAAGCTACACCTTCACTCCAAAGATGATTGTGGTCACTGTCAAATATAGTAATCAAACAAAGGTTGGGGTCGAATCCGAAGGGAAGATGTGGACTTTTGGATCTCATATATCTTAATCAACGTGCAAAAACTGGAAAAGTAAATGGGGGATTTAAATAGAACTATCAAACAAAGAGAAAATATCAACTTTGATTATGATCAGTATTGGTGAACAGTAGGATCGTGTTCCCCTTGGCTTCTCAACTTCGTAGGATTTTATTACTATGTTGAACCAACCTAATACCTTACATGCAGAATTGATAAGTTATGTACCATCTACAGTTTTTTGAATGAGTAGAAAAATTTCACCTTTTACCTTTTGAGTTTTAGGATGTTGCATTACTGACCCTTATCTTGATCCCAGTTATATATTACCTTTTGGTGTCTAGTTATTAGATGAAAACTAACCATCTTACTAACATAAAACCTACAAGTGTGGATCGATAGTTAAACTCCAAATTACTATTGTCTTTATCTTTTCCTAGTCATTACTCCTCTTTTTTAATAAGTAGCAATATTTAGGAGGGATTTTATTGTCAGCTACCCATTAAGAAATCTATTATAATAAAGATAAAGCAATGCATTCCATGGATATTGGTTTAGATCAACAATCTCACATCCTCTACTTCATCACTTTGCCAAGGTTTACACAACCCTAGCTATTGGTTTTAGTCTCTTTTACTTGTGAAGAATTCAATGAAATTCATAATATAAAGCTGAGATGAATTCTCAATAATAATAAGTGTAAATCCCTGCAACTGAAATTGAATTAATCAACTGAAGTCAATACAAGAGAATTACAATATCAAAATTGGATCTTTAAATCAAAATACATTTCTGAGTATCAAAAGTGTGTTATCCCTAATAAAAAGTACATAAAGGGTATTTATATTACCAAAGAAAACCCTAAAACTAATGCCCAAATAAAATAGATGGGTCGATGGTCATATGTGGTCTATACCTATTCCCTGACTGAGTAGGTAGCCTACCTATGGTCTGTACCTGTGGTCTGGCACTAGGCGTAGGTAGTACCTATAGTCCAGATACTAGGAGAAGGTACATAGAACGGGTAATAGGTGACAAAAATCCTGCAAGTCAGCTCTTGGTATTTTGGACTTCTGGTACTTGCTTTGCCTACATGCAGTCCGTAGGTCCCACTTATGGACCACATATTGACTTGGTAATTTTTGAGAGTTGACTTTTCATCTCTTCTTCGATTCTCCAACATGATTTGATCACAAATAAGTTGGAAAAATCCCAATCATCCATGATTACTCCAAAAAGTCTCCAAAAACACCTTTTCTCACCTTTTTCGTGAACTTAGAATCCAAAACATGGTTTCCTATAAAACATACCCAAAATAGATCATATCTAACAAAATAGCCTCATAAACTTTCATATTTCTCTCATTTTAAGCGTTGAAAGTGCTATATTTCTATAGCATGTCAGCATAAAATCCTTAGATAATAATTCTTCTACTAAATGTATGTAGTACTGCTCATTCTTGCTCTAAGATAATACATATAGTTTTCCTGCAGGTGTTCATCTCTTTCATAATAAGTACATAGAGGTTTATGGACCCTATTTCTAATACCATGAACATCTTTCCCTTGAAACCCAATCAATTGGGCTTTATATTTATATCAAATTCCTTTACCATTATTTATGTGTTGACCAGTTAAATTCAAAAGGATTTGAGAGGATGTGGTCCATTTCAGTAATTTGTTAAGTGTTTCCCTTATACGGACCATGTCCCTTTCTAATTCTTCATTCTTATGGAGTGCAGTCATAAGAGAAATTTTAGAATCCCTCAAATTTTGTTCAATATCAATTTGAAGCCTTGAGGCTTATTTATTTCCTTCACCATCACAATCATCCACTTTCTTCAGTTGATTTATTAAACTCGGATTTTAAGATTTCAATTTAGTAAATTGTTCCTCTGTTTTAGATATCTGGAGAGTTAAAGCAATTAATTCAAGCTCATGATTTTCTAATTTTTATTCTAACACGTTGTTTTTAGTAGTCAGTTTACATACAGAATTAATTAGCACATTTGCAAGTTTCTTTATTTTCCTAGTAGAGTAGTTATCTAAGTTTTCCTTAATGTTAGAGAGAGTTACCTCATTTTTTCTTTATTTTCTTTATTTTCCATAATAGCAAATAAGGAATCATAGATAACTTCACTATCTTCCATATCTAGAATAGACAAATCTTTAGACTTCTCGGCTTTATCAGATTCACTAAAGGAATCTCCCTAGACTGCTAGGGTTTCCTTCACTACATAATTAGCTACAACTTTTTTTCTTAATTCTATAGGGACCTGGTCCCTATTCTTTCCTTTGTCACCTCAGTCTTGAGATATTCTTGATAATACATTTTGTGCATTGGACAGTCCTTAATGAAATAACCATGACTTCCACATTTGTGAAAAACTTCAACAGTGCCTCCCTTTTATGTTGCTACTTGCTCTTCTTTGAAGCTGGCCACTTTTCTTCATAGCTCAACAGTGCATCTCTTTTTTATGCTACTTCCTCTTCTTTGAAACTGACCACTTTTCTTCATAGTTCTTACAATCTATTTTCCCAAATAGGCAACATTAGTGCCTTCTTCAATTGACAACTTTGTCAAGATCTCTCCTTAATATTGTTTAACTCTAACCAATATCAACTTAGGTAACTCTACCTAATCACACTAAAGGCACAAGAAAATCATTACTCTTATAAGACGAGTAATTCAGTTACAGACCAAGACTTGACTCAAGAACAAACAGTCTCTCATCATATAAAATATTAGATCTTGAGAAATATTTTTTAAAAATTTGGTTTTCTCTTTGAATAAACAAATTGCAAAAATTATTGAATTGAGAAGCATTCTTTTCTATTTATAGTAGTATAATGTTTATGGTAAAATTTTAATTAGGCCAGGTATCCTGACAGGTACATAACTCACCTACACAGTTTGCTACACTAACAGACAAAACTATGCAGGACAATGACAACTGTATGTTTTTATTCAAACCTCGATACCTGGTCCCTTGTTGTCAGCTGATTATAGTTAAAATAAGATACAGCACCTAGGCATATAGTCATAGATGGGTATGAAAACCCCAATACAAATCAAATAGAAGGTAAAGGCAAAAAAATAAGGTGAAGTAAGTGCACTCCCTTTAACTAAAGGAACCATATCTCTACAAAATTGATCTAAATGCATGGAATAACTAATAATCCCATATTAGGGACACCCTTTGGACCTATAACTAGTCTCACTACAGTCGTAGTAATTCCCTGAAGCCCTAACCTAGCAAGAAACTCAAGTTGTCCCCAACTGGATAACCAACTAACGTTAGGGGCACTCCCTACTAAAATGACTATTCTCCCTATAATAATAACATACCGTAGGAGCTTTAGGATAGTGAAGAACACATGATAACTCTACCTGAATAACCAATTTACATCTGGGGCACTCTCTAAACCATTGACCAATCTTACTACAATAGAAGCAAGTTCCCGGAATACTCTGAGGTACTATACCCACTAATCCAGAATGGATGCCACGGCTTAAACATCCATATCAAATACTCAACAAGGTTCGATGAGAACTCTACCCATCATGACCACCATTATATATCTGAAATCCATATATTGTCTAAGATGCTACCAGTATGGAACTCAAAGTCTAAGAGTGAAGTTGATCCCCATCGAGAGGATCTCTACTCATGAACAAAATACCAATAGCATTATACTAATGATATAGCCTCTTACTGCCACCTCTATAAGTCTCAATACATGTTTTCTCTACAATTCTTGCATGGTTAACAAACTTAGAGAAAAAATATCTGGGTACTATCAAATGCTCTGATGCTAACAAAGTGGCAAAGCTAATCCTCTGATAAATCTGTGCACCAGCTCGTGCTCTAAATGATATACATATGCATATGTCTAGACTACTTAATAAATCCTATCTCATACTCTAAAATCAATAAAGAACCCTATTAAAAAACAATAAACCTAACTTTGGCCTGAGAACTGCATGATATACCAGATATCATCTTTTTTGTAAGGTATCTATAAAAGGATTTCAAACACTAGTGTTGAATTTTGAAAGGCTAAAGCGGTCAAAAACTCTACCAGATCTTGTTTTGGACTCAAACCGTCTTGCTAAAATTGAAGATGTCTGGTATCAATCTTGATCCCTAGTACAATATTGCACTAAAGCTATAGAAACATGCACTGAAGTTTTATTTGCATTTACTAATAACCTTGATTCATCCATCTAGAATGGAATAGAGTCAAAGAATATGCTAGAGGCTCATAGAAATACAAACACACGATAAGGAGTCAAGAATAAAACTTTCTATGAATGCCCTGTAGCCTCTAGAATATAGGATACATATATCTCTATACCAATTTGTAGGACTTTACTAGATACTTAGCTCTTGTATCAATACAATGGTAAACCTAGTCTCTAATGCCAATTCATCATAACCTAAATTTTATGTCATTATGGAACATACTATAACCTACTAATAGGTAAGGCAACCTATCATAATAACCCTTCAAGTCATTTTAAAAATTTTCCACTTAATTTTTGTTTTTGGAGCTTCCCTAAACCTACCCCAAGTTATTTATGACTTGTTGAAACTGATAATTTGATTACCAAGTAGTTCATTCGGTTTTTAGAGCTAATTTTCTATTTTGAAGTCTTTATAGGTTCTAAATAGCCACTGGGTGAAAATTTTAGTTGAACAACTGTGAATGTAAATTTTGGCTATTTTAATATCTCTATAATATTGATTTCAGGCTAGATGGACTCTTGGTTTAGGTCCCACGGTACCCAGGCTAATTTTGACCTATTGATCGAAAAGTTAAGAAAAATAAAGATGGTGTGGGACTCATATTTTGTCAAAATAACCTTGAATAGAAATTTTAGTTGTGTCGTTGAGTCTAGAATGTCAAATTTGATAGGGTTATATAGTTCGTTTGCATATAGGGGATTTTGAATGAATCTCGAGAGCCTGTCGGAGACTTAGAAAAATCCATGTCTAATGTAGTATCTGGTGGATCACTAATAGTGGTAATTTGGGCCACAATCACAACTCTTTTTATTAGGGAAGCAGATGTCATGAGCAGGGCTAACTGTCGTGATTGAGACTCTTTTGTCAAACCTAAAATATTACAATAGCAACTCAGGTGACAACCATCATATATCGCGATATTGATAGTTAGGTCATGATAGTGATACTCAAGAACTTGGTATGGGTATAAATAGACCCATTTTTCATAATTTTGCTCATTCTTCATTCATTCCAAGAGTGGTAAAACCCTAAATAGAGAGATAACTTAAAATTGAGTCTTGTACGTGATTTAGGAGCTTGGCTAACATTTAAATTCATGTTCCCTATTTATTTATGGTAAGATTTCACCCTCTTCATGGTAGAATTCCACATTTCTTCTTCAAACACCCCCAAAACATTAGAGGCTTGATTTTGGCCCCAAATTAGCTAGGGTTTCACCCATTCTTAAGAGTAATAACTCATTGAGCATGTGGGATTGTTGGGTTGGCTTCGAAAATATGATTTTTCATAAATGGGGGCCACAAGGGATTTAGGTCTGATTTTTAGACTCAAATCACAATAGTGAAACATGGGTATCATTATTCTCATATTGATAAGAAGAATGTGATTTTGATAGCTTGGCATCTTGTGGAATCTTTTTGGAAGGGAAAAATGGTGATTTAGTATATCTTGTGAGCTTTCTTTGGTGTCCAGGTATGCTAAGTTTTACCCCTTGTTAGATTTAGCTAATTCATAGTATGCTAATAATATTATGTTGGATTTGGGATGCGTTTTAGGTGTTGGTGTGATAGGATGCAATTCTTTGGTTAGTTGGACTATTTGAATATTTTAGATACTATTTTGGGTATATTTAGCCTATTTAAATGTATCGTAAGTGAATTTGACTTGGTGGATCTTGTTTAGGATGGAAATTTCTTAGATACTCAACTAATGAGGAGAATGTCTTAGTCATATGGGTTTAAGGTGAAACTTACCTTAGTCGTTGTTACATTAAGTATGATTAATTTAGTTGTTCTAAATTGAGAGAAATTATTATCCTAGTGGTAGTTGTGGCTTTTTCAATATTTAATAATGGGTTTAGATAGCTTATCCTAGTTTAGGGTAATCATTGCTTGATAAATGATTTTGGAGATTTAGAAGTGGGCTTTTTGACCACCTTAGGTCAAGACTTGTGATAGTTATTGAAGACCCTTTAATACGCTTGTGTACATATAGGAAGATGGTTATTTTTGTGGTATTTATACACCTTGGTACTTATTGGTTATGATGGATGACGTTGAAACTAATGCTTAATAATTATACCATGAATTATTTTTTAGTTAAGCTTATGATGAGCTATTGAATGTGCTATTAATTTGGATATTTATTAGGATATAGAATATACTATTGAATAAGACCTTGATTATGATATTGACTAATGATAAATTATGTTATTGATTGAGTCAATGAATGAGCTAATAACAATGTCAGTGATTGTGCTTATCGATATATTAGCGTTTACACTATTATTCATGCTAGGGGTCATGCTTATTGAATATAATAGTGATTAAGTTATTGATTATGCTATAAATAAGTTATAGATTATGCCATGGATTAGCTACTGATCAAGCTATTGATTATGCAAACGATAAGCTATCTACTAAGCTAATGATAAGCCATTAATTAGGCAATTGATAAGTTATTACCTATGCTTTTGATGATGCATATTTATTATTTTAGTGATCGAGTTTATTGATTATATTAGCAAATATGTTATGAACTATGCTAAAAAGCATGCCTATTGACTATATCACCGATTATGCTATTGATTATGCTAAAGATCATGCTTACTTATTATTTTTGGCTATTATGCTATTGATTATGCTAGATCTCACGCTTTTGATTATGATAATTGGTCATGATAATATTCTATCTTGATGGTTATGCTAGTAAATACTCTTATGATTATGTTATTGGCCATGATAATGATGATACGATTACTGGTACAAGTTTGGATATTACTTATGCTTTGAATTATATAAATATCAAATGATGTCTGGATAGTGATAATGATATCGATTATTTATACGCGGTAGAAGTCCAAAGGATGGCTATATAATACTAATGATATCAGTTTTTTATACCTGGTAAAAGTCTGAAGGATGGGTACGATAATAATGATGATATTGATGACATTGTAGTGATGATATGGAGGATGATATTGATGATGATATTTCTAATGATATTATGATCTGATGACATCGAGGTGTGAGATTGACAATAGTAATTCTAGTTAAGTATGAAAATGGGAAAAGAGTTATAATGGGGTATGATATGAATGGATTCTTGTGATATAATAATTAGTTGATAAATGTTGGTTAGTTGATAAAAAATAATTAGTTCATAAGAGCTGATTAGCTACTATATTAAGATCAGTTAATAAGTGATTTTTAGTCAATAAAGGAAGATTTATCAATACATGAAGATTAGTTGTTACATGATGATTAGTTGATAAGTGTTGATTAATTGACAAATAATGAATATAGACAAATAATGGTTATAGAATGGCATGACTTAGATGAATTCCAATTGTACTATGAGAGTTAATAAATGATGGTGGTGGGTTATTCAATCATGTTTGTGCCTTTCAGGCTTATGGGAGCTTGCGATGGGTTATTTAATTTTTTGCACTAATTGGCGCATGGGAGCTAATTTTGTAGGTATGATTGCATGTGTTGATGATTTATGTTACGTTATTCTATTATTCTCATTTATTTACTTATTTAGGCACAGTGATTTTGGAGTTACTTCAGGTTTGTCTATACTTTGACTTAGTTATGTTATCTCACATTTTATCATACTTATATCATGATTTAGCTCTGTTGGCTGATGATACCTATTGAGTAATCGTGGTTTGGCACTCATACTACACTTTTATACCTTTTTGGTGCATATCTAATAGTAGTTTCCATTATTGATCTACATTCGTGTTGTGTTCATATGCACAGATAGGGCGCACTCTTAGAGTCGAAGTCACTTATTTCCTTCTATGTTTCTATGTTTAGTCTTTTTTTGAGATTGATGTTATTAACTATTTTAGATAATTAAGTTGTCTTATTAATACTAGATACTCTTGTACTGGCTCTACCAGGTCATTGGATGGTATCTATGTTGACTACCTTGATCTTTTTTAAATAATCTGCTTACTCATAAGTTATGTTGTTGATTTCCGCATATGTTTGGCATTTTCCACCGAGTTAACCTATTATGTTTAACTACAGTTTATAATTTGGCATACCTACTGTCGAATAGAGTAGGTGCCATCATGACTCATAAATTGGGTCGTGACAAATTGGTATCAAAGTTAGGTTTCATCGGTATTGTTTGTATAAGAGTAAGTGCCTAGTAGAGTCCTGTGGATTGGAATGATGACATTTGTTTCCTATCTTTGGGAGTCTATGGGACATTCTTAGGAGTTCTTTATATCCTTCACTCATTTCGTGCTAAGAGTATGAGTTGCTTATAGAACATTCCTTTGATTTCACTCTTTCTCATATGGCTAGGATATGCGATACTGCTAAATAAGACAAAGGTCCCACGATCGGGCCTAAGTATATTACTCTTCTTCATGGATGACCCAGAGGTCATGGGAAGAATAGATATGTATCCCTAGTTAGGTTCCAAGAGAGAGAGACTTCACCAGACCCGATTCCCACTCTTGAGCCAGAGATTCTTTTGCCCTAGCCAACGGTGGGCCAGGGAGAAGCCTACGATCCACCAGGGTTTATTTATTCTTCAGTGCTCATAGATGTTTTATTTTAGATTTTGGGGTTAGTTGGTGGAGCATCATCTAATGGTGTACAATGTATAGATCAGAGTGGTACTAAGGCGGGGGGTACAGCATATAGCTGTGGCTCCCAGAGTTGAGGTCCCTCCTGAGGAGGTGGTTTCTTAATCTATAGTTGCTCAGCTATTAATTGCCCAGCCTCCTATGTATGCTGAGGAGCAGAAGATGTTAAGTAGATTCTTAAGGTTGGCTCCACCTAGGGTTTTGGTTGTCCGAGCGAGGATGCATATGAGTTTCTAATTGTTTGTGAGGATAGGCTTTATAATTTAGGCCTTGTTGATACTCATGGTGTGGATTACACGACTTTTCAATCGAACTTAGCTACTCGACATTGGTGAAGAAGTTATATGGATTCTAGACCATTTGGATTTTATCCTTATACATGGACTTAATTCTATAAGATGTTGTTGGAGAAGTATTATAACGACCCGAAATCACCTCTCGGGATGTCACACGGTGCTTAAGGCTACAAGTAGCCCCAAACTAACGCATAGAGCCGGTTTCTACCTAAAAACACTCAATTCAAGATAAGGATAGACTTAAACACTCGCATAGCCATATGACGAGAAAGGAAATAAGAAAGGATAATTGGTTCATATAACCATGACATAGAGAAATCTCAATAAAACCACAATGTTGATCCTCTCGACATATCACAAGTCTGATACTAGTCTGACAAAGCCTCTATGAATCAAAATCTAGAGAGCCATTGGGATAGACCCCAACTGACTCAAAATGGACTGAAAATAAAACATAGTCTCTCTAGCACAGTAAACATCTAAAGATCGGTCCTCGAACCAGGAGGACTCACCACTGTAGAAAACGTAGGCAAGGTGCTCAGAGAATCATGGGTGAGGCTGGGACTGAGCACCTGAACCTACATTATAAGACAATGTAGCACATAGACATATATGTGGATCAGTACTTTGGAATGTACTGAGTATGCGGGGGGCATGCATATGTATAAAGTAGTAACGATCTTTCCTTCAATCAAATCATGTATGCATAATGAGATGGCTCACATAGCTTCAACAAGTATAAAATATAAAACTCATAAATCATGTAGAACAAAGCATGAAACACAATCTTGTGAGTCATTATTATTTAACTTCAAAATCGGAAACCTTCTCTTACTACCAAAGCCCGAAGGCTAAGGGATTTCAAACCACACTTTCAAGTCATGCATATATCTCAAGAGAGTAAAATGTTCTTCAATGCTCAACACTTCAAAATCATTTAGAAACTCATATACTTGGAATTCGAAATCATTAAACTTGAAAACATACTTGAAGGCATATCATTAACTTTAGAAAATATCTCATCTCAAATCAATACCTTTATTAGGTAATATCTTTGCAATTCAACCATTTAGGAAAATAGCTTATAGGGAAGGAAAATAAGAATTTAATTTCAAAGTTTGAAAGGCAAGGGAGGTTCTCGTAACCGACATAAACCATGCGAGCTACATGGAGTCCAACATTTTGTCCTCCTAAGGAAGAGACCCCACAGTGGGGAGGAGCGTCACACTATCGCCAAAGAGTATAACCTAGGTCTAGTGATCACTAAATGAAAATCGGCCTCGGGACCACATAATCAAATCAGCCTCAGGCCCACTCATAATCATAATATAATCAGCCTCAAGCTTACATCCTATGGTGGCACGTAGTTTTTGGAGTAAGAAACCATAGTATCTTACTCGCTCGGTGCTAAATACTACTCCCTTTAGATTACTTGTACTCATCTCATTAAAATTCTCTTTTAGAACAATCTCATGGTTCACCACGAACCCATTAATCAAATCAATAATCTCATATAGTAAAGTAGATTTCAAAGCTTTCGGACCATTAGGTCAATTCAATTTTCAGCCATCCCAAAATACTCAAATCATGAGTGCTTATAGCACGAGAGTTCATAATTTAATAAGTCTCTAATAGGGCTTACTAACCCATAGTTCAATTTCAAGTAAAAGCTTTTCAAAAGCGTAATATATAGCATATAGATTCATAAATCATGTGGAAATTTGGAAATTTCGGCAATTCATCTCGAAATCTCAATATACTCATATACTTCAATATCTCAACATTTCAAATATAAGCTTATCAAGGAGTAAAGTTATAGGGTTTATCTTGCTGTAAAAAATCAAGAAAACATATAGAAATCATGCCATTTAACTCTCAATTCATGAGAAATATCAACATAATGCGTTCAATAAATAAGGGTGAAAACCCCAATTCAAACTCATGTAAAAAAAACCATAATTTCAGTGAAATCATAATGCAAATAAACATTTTGGGCACAAGGGTGAAAGGGTTACCCAAGTTCAAAACCCCATATACCTTGAATTTGAAGCTTTAGAAGAACTCACTTTTGGAACTCTACTCTTGCTCTAGAATGAGGTTTCTTGAGACCCTTCACTTGCGAACCTAGAATATTGACTCAATTTAGAAAATCTATGGTAGATTCTTGAGATTCTTTGAAGAGGTTTTGAGTATTTAGGGTTCTTGTTGAGAGAAAACTTGATAAAACCCTAATAGGATGCTTGCAAATAGCTTTGATTTAGTGTTTCCACGATTTTATTGGCTTGGAAAAAGTCCAAACGCCCTTTTAAACATTTGTACAAAACAAGAAAAATTGAACTAGAACCTGATTTCGAAGGCCTCCGCGACGCACCACTAATCGAGTTGGCTCTTTGGAAAATGAAAATTGGGAAATTGATAGCCTCCACGATGCGGAGCAATGCATTTTCCCACTGGTTGGGACCTAGGACTCCTCTGCGATGCACCACTATTGCGGAGTCCCACTGGAAATTGACAATTGCTAAATGCACCCTCTCCGCGACGCGCTAGGCTCTCAAATGATGCAATTTTTACGACGAAGGCTTAGATTGGCCATAACGTCTTACCCGAGTGTCTGATTTGGAAAAATCTTATATCGATGGAAATCTTATCAGATTTTCCACATGATAAAAAATTGAAATTAGGGAAATTCTACACGGTTAGCACGATACTCACTTAGGAAGCCACTTCTCAATCTTTTAGGGCTGAAATCACGTCTTACTCAACACGTCCTAAGGCTCAAACTACGAGGGAACTTTATGGGACCTTACAATATCTCCCCCTTGGGAACATTCATCCTCGAATGTCGCGAGTTAGGCTAGGAATCAAGGAAAATTGAGTACACTCATCCGAAAAAAGGACTAAACGGTTCAACGTCTCTCTAAACTCATGAATACTCCTTAAAATACACGAACTCATACAAGAATAGATTCATAACTGAACTTTAGATTAGAAAAGCTGAATCAAGGAAGAATGGTACCTTCGAATTGGTCTAAACTTACAGAAAAGAGGTGCGGGTACTTGGATCGATGTCAGCTTCGGCCTCCCAAGTAATACCCTCAATAGATTGATTTCGCCACAAAACTTTGACCAAGGGAACTTCTTTGTTCCTTAGTCTACAGATCTGAAAATCTAGGATCTCATCAAAGGAAAGGCTATCTTGAATATCAACATTCTCTGAAGGATCAACCACAACTGAATCACCGATATACTTTTTATGCATGGAGATATGAAAGATAAGATGAATCGTGGACAAGTACGGGGGAAACTAAACCACATAGGCCACTCCACCAACACGGCTCAGAACTCGATACGGGCCAACATAACAGGGACTAAGATTCCCTTTCCTACAAAACCTCTTAACCCCTTTCATGGGTGAAATCTTCAAGTACACCAAATCACGCACCTTAAACTCAAGATCTCTCATCCTCATATTAGCGTAAGACTTTTGACGACTCTGAGCGGTCTTTAACCTTTCTCTAAATACCTTAGCTTTCTCCGTAGCTTCGAACACTGCATCAAGCCCACATGCGGCAGCTTTGCCCACTTCAAACCAACCTATGAGTGATCTACACCTCCTACCATACAAAACCTCAAATGGTGCCATCTCAATTCTAGCATGGCAACTATTGTTATAGGCAAACTCTATCAATTGCAAATTCTCATCCCAACTTTCTTTGAAATCAAGAGCACATGCCCTCAACATATCCTCTAGGGTCTGAATGGTCCTCTCGGCCTGAACATCTTTCTACGCGTGAAAACCTAAACTCAAAAGAACTTACGTGCCAAGACCCTGCTAAAATGCCCTCCAAAACTGAGAAGTAAATTGAGTACCCCTATCCGAAAAGATAGATAAAGGAACTCCATATAGTCTGACCAACTCCCGAACATACAATCTAGCATAATCCTCAGTCATATAAGATGTATGCACGGGCAAGAAATGTGTGGACTTAGTCAACCTATCAACAACAACCCAAATAGAATAATGATGACAACGTGAAAAAGGCAACCCATTCACGAAGTCCATATTCACCATCTCCCACTTCCAAGTGGGTATACTAAACTCTTGCATCACACCACCCGATCTTTGGTTCTCTACCTTAACCTATTGAAACATCTCACACTTTGCTACAAACTCGGCGATGTCTTTCTTCATGCCGCTCCACCAATAGATTTCCCGCAAGTCGCGATACATCATGGTAGTACTGGGATGAATAGAATAACATATGCCATGGCTTCACCCATAATCCTCCACCTCGAATCATCAACACACGGAACACACAACCTACCATGCACCCTCAACACACCATCTCCCCCTTGGGAGAAAACCTCGACCTTTTGGTCATTAACTGACTCCTTTAGTTTGACTAAACTAGGATCCCTATCCTGCTTCTCCTTCACTTCCGAAACTAAAGAAGATTCAGAACTACTCTGCACCAACGTACTCCCCTTCGCTGAATCAATCAATCTAACACCCAACCTAGATAGACAATGAACATCATAAGATAACTCTCTCTTACCTTCCTTAATATGTGCAACACTACCCATGGATAATCTGCTAAGGGCATCCACCATATTAGCCTTGCCCGGGTGATACAACATACTCAGATCATAATCTTTCAACAACTCTAACCACCTCTTCTACCTAAGATTAAACTCCTTCTGGGTAAACACCTACTGTAGGCTTTTGTGATCAGTAAACACATCAATATGGACACCATAAAGATAGTGTCTCCAAATTTCTAAAACAAAAACCATAGCAACTAACTCAAGATCATAGGTCAGGTAGTTCTTTTCATACGACTTCAACTGTCTAGAGGCATAGGATATAACCTTACCCCTTTGCATAAACATACAACCCAAACCAACTCTAAAGGTATCATAATACACCACAAAACCATCAGTACCATCAGACAAAGTCAACACATAGGCTGAAGTAAGTTGAGTATTCAACTCCTATAAAATCTTCTCATAGAAATTAGACCACTGGAATTTAACCTTATTTGGGTCAACCGGGCCATAGGAGATGCAATGAAAGAGAAACCCTAAACAAAATGACAGTAATAGCCTACTAGACCTAAGAAACTCCTAATGTCAGATGGAGAGATAGGTCTAGGCCAGTTTCTCATAACTTTTGTCTTTTGGGGATCAACTCTAATACCCTCGGCTGAAACAACATGACCCTGGAAGGCTACAGACCTTAGCCAAAATTCACACTTACTAAATTTGGCAAACAACAGATGATCTCTAAGAGCATGCAAGACAATTCTACGATGAGTTGCATGGTCATTCTCATCATGGGAGTACACAAGGATGTCATCTATGAAGACAATGACGAATGTATCAAGGTATTTCTTGAACACTCGATTCATGATGTCCATGAAAGCTGCTGGGGCATTGGTTATCTCAAAAGACATGACTAGAAACTCAATATGACTATAAGGGGTTTAGAAGGTTGTCTTTTGAATATCACAGTCTCTCACCTTAAGCTGATGAGAGCCAAATCTAAGGTCTATCTTGGAGAAATAACTTCCACCTTGCAACTGATCAAACAGGTCATCAATTCTCAGAAGAGGATACTTATTTCTTATGGTGACTTTGTTGAGTTGACGGTAGTCAATGAACATACACAAAGATCCATCTTTCTTTCGCACGAACAAGATGGGTATGCCCCAAGGAGAAATACTGGGCCTAATAAAACCATTATCTAAGAGATCTTTGAGTTGCTCCTTTAACTCCTTGAGTTCTGCAGGTGCTATATGATATGGTCGAATAGAAATAGGTCGAGTGTTAGGAAAAAGGTCAATTCCAAACTCTATCTCTCTATCAGGAGGTACCCCTAGGAGATCTTCTGGAAAGACATCGAGGAACTCATTAACAACATCAACCGACTGGATGGTTGGAGTCTCAGACTTAGTGTCCTTGACCCTAACTAGGTGGTAGATACAACCTTTGGATATAAGCTTTCTGTCTTTGATATAGGAGATAAAATGACTCTTAGGAGATACCGAACTCCCGGACCACTCAAACATTGGTTCATCAGGTAACTGAAACTTGACCATACGGTTACAACAATCTATAGATGCATAACAAGAATAAAGTGAATCCATACACAAAATGAGGTCAAAATCTATCATGTCTAACTCTATCAAATCCGTAAGTATGACTCTATAAAACACAGTAATAGAGAAATTTCTATACATTGATTTAGAAACAACAGACTCTCCTACTGTTGTGGAAACTAGAAAAGGCTTAGAGATCTTTTCAGGACTCATTTTGAAATTCACAGCCACAAGGGTCACATAAGAGAGACTTGACCCGGGATCTAATAACACATAAACATCAAAACAAAAGACACAAAGCATACCATTAATAACATCAGGGGAGTCCTCCTTCTCTCGATGGAGTGGTAAGGCATAGAACGTATTCTGGCACTGACCACCAGTAGTGCTAGAAGAAGAACCCTGCGTAGGGGCAGGACGAAGTATTGGAGCTGGGTTACTAGCAGCCTATGCCTGAGGTCGGGCATCTCTATTCCCCAGTCTGGAATGGGGGTAATCTCTAAGTTTGTAGCCCTACTTTCCACAACTAAAACAACTCCACAAATCTCCAAAGCACTACCCAATGTAGATTCTACCATATTTAGCACAAGAAGGATAACGACGCTTGTTATTAACACTGTTCTGTGACACAGATATGATAGGCCCACTACCTTGCTCCAGCCTAGCTTTAGACGCGAGAGCACTAGCTTATGAAGGAACTAGAATATATGGATATCTCTGAAACTAAGGGCGGTTCCCTTCAAGGAACCTAGGCTAGTTAAACTCATGCTATCAGATCCAGTCCTCTTGTTACTACTTAATCTATCTCTCTCTCTCTAAGATTATCCATCTTCATCTATTGGGCATGAGTCATCAACCTAGCAAGATCCATATCCTTATGCAACATCGCAGCCCAACACTCCTTTAGTACCATCCCAAAAACACCGATCACAAACTCACTCATACCAGCTCGAGTGTCAAAAATCAAATCCAGAGCATACTTGGCCAACTTATTGAACTTCAAGAAATACTCCTTAACAGTCATGGAGCCTTGCCTCAAGTTTATGAACTCCTCAATCATTATCTCCCTTATCTCAAGTGGAAAGAACTGATCTAACAAGGCATCTTGGAATAATTGCTAAGTCATAGGAGTGGCATTCTTACCTCTACCCTTCTTCCACAATACAACCCAATCATAAGCAATGTCTTTCAATTTGTAGGATACCAACACAACACTCTCTTCTTCTAAAACCTGCATTATATTAGTGATCTTCCTCATCTCCTCCAAGTACAGTAGGAGGTCCTCATCTGTCTTGGACCCATAGAACTCAGGAAGATTTATCCGCATAAAGTCATGAATCCTAGCTGCGGCTACATCACCACCCTGCTGATTAGCAACTGGGGTCTGGTTATTGGCCTAAATATTTGTGGTGACCGCTTAGGCTAACGCCTGAAAGGCCGCCCTAAACTCAGTATGGGGCACCATCTCATTCAAGGGATTAACAGGTGAGGGTGGATCATTATTATTTTTGTGGACATTTGCTCTTTGAGAAGGCATTTTCTAAAAATAGAATAGCATCGATCAGTAGATAAGAGGGACAACAGTAGGCACGATAGAATCTGAAAGAAGAAACAACTTGTTCCTAAAATGTCTCGTAGCCTCTTGCTCATTAGTGTGGTGCACTACACATCGATGATCAATACTCTACTCAACACGGCTTTTCAGACTTCTGAGGACTCCTTAGAAACCTTAGGCTCTGATACCAAGTTTGTAAACACCTTAAATTACCTCCTGGGCTACCACATGGTGCATAAGGCAACTAGTAGCCCCAAGCTAACCCTTACAGCCGGTTTCTACCCAAAAAGACTTAATTCAAGATAAGGATAGACTTAACACTCGCATAGCCATATCACAAGAAAGGAAATAACAAAGGATAATTGGTTCATATGACCATATCATAGATAAATCTCAACAAAACTACAATATTGATCTCTCACAACATATCACAAGTTTGATACTAGTTTGACAAAGTCTCTATGAATCAAAATCTAGAGAGTCATTTGGACAGGCCCCACCTAACTCAAAATGGACTGAAAATAAAACATAGTCATTCAAGCACAGTAAAAAGATGAAGATCGGTCCTCTAACTAGGAGGACTCACAATTGTAGAAAATATAGGCAAGGTGCTCGGAGAATCACAAGTGAGGCTGGTACTGAGCACCTGAACCTATATTATAAGACAATGTAGCACATAGACATATATGTGGATTAGTACTTTGGAATGTACTGAGTATGTGGGGGTGCATGCATATGTATAAAGTAGTACCGATATTTTCTTCAATCAATTCCTGTATGCATAATGAGATAGCTCACATAGCTTGAACAAGTATAAAATATAAAACTCATAAGTCATGTAGAATGAAGCATGTAACACAATCTCATGAGTCATCATTATTTAACATCAAAACTGGAAACCTTCTCGTACTCTCAATGCCCGAAGGCTAAGGGATTTCAAACCACACTTTCAAGTCATGCATATATCTCAAGAGAGTAAAATGTTCTTCAATGCTCAACACTTCAAAATCATTTAGAAACTCATATACTTGGAATTTGAAATTATAAAACTTGAAGTCATTTCATTCACTTTAGAAAATATCTCATCTTAAATCAATACCTTGATTAGGGAATATCTTTGCAATTCAACCATTTAGGAAAATAGCTTATTGGGAAGGAAAATAAGCATTTAATTTTAAAGTTCGAAAGGCAAGAGAGGTTCTCATAACCGACATAAACCATGCGAGATACATGGAGTCCAACATTTTGCCCTCCTAAGGAAGAGATCCCACATTGAGGAGGAGCGTCATACTCTTGCCAAGGAGTATAACCTAGGTCTAGTGATCACTAAATGAAAATCAGCCTCAGGCATACATCCTATGGTGGTACGTAGGTTTTGGAGTAAGAAACCGTAGTAGCTTACCCGCTCAATGCTAAATACTACTCCCTTTAGATTACCTGCGCTTATCTCATAAAAATCCTCTTTTAGAACAATCTCATGGTTCACCAAAAACCCATTAATCAAATCAATCATGTCATATAGTAAAGTGGATTTCAAAGCTTTCGGAATATTAGGTCAATTCAATTTTAACCATCTCAAAATACTTAAATCATGGGTGCTTATAGCACGAGAGTTCATAATTTCATAAGTCTCGAATAGGTCTTACTAACCCATAGATCAATTTCAAGTTAAAGTTTATCAAAAGTATAATATGTAGCATATAGATTCATAAATCATGTGGAAATCTGGAAATTTCAGTAATTCATCTCAAAATCTCAGTCTAGTCATATGCTTTAATATCTCAACATTTCAAATATAAGTTTCTCAAGGAGTAAAGTCATGGGGTTTATCCAGCTGTAAAAAATCAAGAAAACATGTAGAAATCATGTCATTTAACTCTCAATTCATGAGAAATATCAACATAATGCGTTCAATAGATATGGGTGAAAACCCCAATTCAAACTCATGTAAAAGCCCCATAATTTCAACAAAATCATGATATAAATAAACATTTGGAGCACAAGGGTAAAAAGGTTACCCAAGTTCAAAACCCCACATACCTTGAATTTGAATCTTTAGAAGAACTCTCACTTTTGGAACTCTACTGTTTCTCTAGAATGAGGGATCTTGAAACCCTTCACTTGGGAACCTAGAATCTTGATTCAATTTAGAAAACCCATGGTGGATTCTTGAGATTCTTGGAAGAGGTTTTGAGTATTTAGGGTTCTTGTTGAGAGGAAACTTGATAAAATCCTTATAGGATGCTTGCAAATGGCTTTGATTTAGTGGTTCCATGCTTTTATAGGCTTTGAAAAAGTCTAAAACACCCTTTTAAACATCTATGCAAAACTGGAAAAATTGAAATAGAACCCCATTTTGAAGGCTTCCGGGATGTGCCACTAATCGTGTTGGCTCTCTGGAAAATGATAATTGGGAAATTGATAGCTTTCGCAATGCAGAGCCATGTATTTTCCCGCTGGTTGGGTCCTGGGACTCCTCCTGATGCGCGACTATCGTGGAGTCCCACTAAAAATTGACAATTGCTAAATGCACCATCTCTGC
Organism: Capsicum baccatum var. pendulum; assembly: GCA_030864225.1. NCBI lineage: Eukaryota > Viridiplantae > Streptophyta > Magnoliopsida > Solanales > Solanaceae > Capsicum > Capsicum baccatum. The sequence continues at coordinate 171,254,662 of CM061560.1, forward strand.
GACTCGCTAGGCTTTCAAATAATGCAGTTTTTATGACGAAGGCTTAAATTGGCCATAATTCTTAACCAAGTGTTTGATTTGGGAAAATCTTATACCGATGGAAATCTTATCATATTTCCCACATGATAAAAAGTCAAAATTAGGGAAATTCTACATGGTTAGTATGATATTCACTTAGGTAGCCATTTTTTAATCTTTTAGGGCCACCCTAAGGCTCAAAATATGAGGGAACTTTGTGGGACCTTACAAGTATATGCCTTGCATCCTTAGGGATAATTTGAGGGATTAATTTTGTAGATTAGAGTAGGGTTCCATGATAGTTATGGATTATGAGGCTCATTTTTATGCATTGGCCAGGTATGCTACTTCTATTCTAGGTATTGAGTATGAAAGAGTTTGTTGCTTTATTTGAGGATTGAAACTTCTTCGTCATATGTCTACTCAGAGTTTAGTTATGCATTGTAGGTCTTTTTTGTGGTGTCAGTTCATGCCCAGGTAATGAAGGAGATGTATCATAAGTCCCGTGGGAGCAGCGATAAGAGTCCTAGACATTAGGACAGTTGTAGTGGGAACTATAGTAGTTTTTAATTAAAGGTAGCCATTCTCATGGTTGATATCATATGAATTCATTCTATCAGTCTTGGAGTAATCCTAGTCAACTTATTCAGGCAATGTTTTATGTTATTTTTGAAGGTCAGTCTAGTGCTAGTGATCACCCTGGTCAATATGGCGGTTAGTCTTCTAGAGGTTCATCATATTGTCATTCTAGACGTGGTTATTTTGGGTCAGCCAAATCTGTTGGTTCTGGTTCATATCTCTGTAAATATTATCGTTGTGGATTTTATAGTTAATATTTGCAAGATTGCCCTAGTTCTGAGGCAATTGTTACTTCAGCTCAGAGTATTCCCCCTATTAGAGTAGTTCATCCCTCTGCTAGAGATTGGTCTCAGGCTTGTAGGGGTGGTTTTTAGTATGCTCGAAGAGGTTCTTAGGCAGGCAAGATAGGAGGTTGGTTTAGAGCCCACCCAGATAACAGGCGTGATCGGTTATATATAGTACCTTTTGGACCCTAGTTTAAGTCATTATATATTGTTTTTATAGGTATAATTTAGGTATATCGTTAGTCATCCCTTTCTTTATTTAATCTAAGATCCACCAATTCTTATGTATCTAGTTAATATGCTCTACAATTAAAGTTATCTTTGAATTTAGTATCCATGTCATTATATGTATCTACTCCCATGGGTGATTCATTAGTAGTGGATTGGGTGTTTAGATTCTATGTTGTGACTGGTAGAGATATTGATACTCATGTTGATCTTACTATTCTAGATATAATGGATTAGATGTGATTCTAGGCATGGACTAGTTATCCTACTATCATATGGCCATGGATTTATTTTCTAAGATCATTACCTTAATAATGCTCGGTATACCCCCAAAAATATGGCAGCAAGAAGTTATCTATGAGCCGATGAAAATTAGTTCTTATGTTTGTTCTAGGAGGCTTATTTGGAGGGCTTGGGAGTCATATCTTGCTTATATTTATGATTCTTTTATGGAGAGTTTGTTGCTTGACTCTGTTCTTATAGTTTGTGAGTTTCCTGATGTGTTTTCTATCGACCCACCTGGTGTTCCCCCTATCGATGATATTGAGTTTGCCATTGTGGTGTGTAATAATTGTATTATGGTAGACCTAGCTAAGATTAAGGATATTTGTTATTGGGCTAGACCTACATCTTTAACTGAGGTTTGTAGCTTTATTGCCTTGGCTGGATATTACAGACGATTTGTCAAGGGTTTTTCTACTATTTTAGTGTCTATGAATAGATTGACTTAGAAGGAGGTTTCTTTTTTATTATCTGAGGAGTGTGAATTGAGCTTTCGAAAGCTTAAGAATTTTCTTACATCAGCTCATATTCTAGCTCTTCCTATTGAGGGTGAGGTATTCACCATGTATTGTGATGTTTTTGATGTTGTTATCGGTTAGGTTTTGATACAATACGTTCATGTTATTACTTATGCTTTAAGGAAGCTTAAGTTGCATGAGAGCAATACTCCACTTATGATTTAAAGTTGGTAATGGTAGTTTTCGCGATTGATATTTGGAGGCATTATCTTTAATGTGTACATCATGAGATTTTCATCGATCATCATAGTCTTCAACATCTTATAACCTAGAGTGAGCTTAATCTTAGATAGCATAGATGGATGGAGTTTCTTAAGAATTATTATATCTCGATCTTGTATTATTCATGCAATGCAAATATAGTAGCAAGCCTTAAGTCAGAAGGCGGTGAGTATGGGTAGTTTGGTTCATATCTTAGTTTCTAAGAGGTCGTCCGCACGGGACATTCAGTCCTTACAACATGATGGTTCACCTTGATATTTTAGATTCTACAAGGATTCTTCCTAGTATTGAGGCTAGGTCTTCATTATTTAAGCAGATTTGAAATCAACAGTTTGTGGATTATATGTTTTTCTTCCTTTGTGAACAGGTGTTTAGAGGTGAGTTCGAGAGTATCAACCTAGATTCTGAGGGTGTTCTGAGATTTGATAGCAGTATTAGTGTTCTGAGGCTTGATAACTTGATCCAATTGATTTTGTATGAGGCTATAGCTTTATATATTTGAGTTATTCAGGCATAGCTAAGATGTATAAGGATTTGAGAGAGCATTATTGGTGGAGTGGCGTGAAGAGATATGGCAGATTTTATAGCTCGCTGCCTATGTTATCACCCGGTAAAGGCCAAGTATCAGCGACCTATTAGATTGATTCAAATATTGCCCATTCACGAGTGGAAATAGGAGAAGTTTACCATGGATTTTGTTACTGGATTGGCTCATACTTCCTGTGGTTCTGATGGCATTTGTGTCATTGTAGACCAGGTGCTAAGTAAGTGTATTTTTTTCCTATTCAAATATGCTTCAGTGATGAGAGGTTAGCCCATATCTATATGTGTGAGATAGGCCATTTGCATGTTGGGCCCATATATATTATTTTGGAATGAGGTTTCATTCACTTCTATCTTTTGGAGAGATTTTCAAGAGCATTTGGGTACTCAGGTGGATCTTCATACAACTTCTCATCTACAGATTGATGGTCAGTTTAAGCAGACTATTTAGGTGCTTGAGGATATGCTCTGACCTTGTGTTATGGATTTTAGATTACTATGGGAGAAGAACTTATCCTGTGGTGTCGTTCTCTAATTTGATGGTTTGAGACTTCTGAAGTTCTACCTCGTGGTATTAACTTGCTTTAGAAGTCTTGGATATAGTTAGGGTGACTCAGGATAGGTTAAGAGTACCTCAGAGTAGGAAAAGGCCTATGCAAATCATAGTCTTTGTGCCGTAAGATTTGGAGTTAGTGATTAAGTATTCCTCCAAGTATCGCCCATGAAGGGTGAGATGAGATTTGGGAGAAAGGGCAAGCTCATGCTTAAATATATTGGACCTTTCGAGATTTTTTGTACAGTTGGTGAGGTGGCTTATGAGTTAGCTTAAAATCTAGATTTTTCTATTTTCCATCCATTTTTCCATGTCTCCATGTTGTAACAATGCATTCTTTATCAATATCATGTGCTTAGATAGGACTCAGTCCAGTTGCATGAGCGTTTGACCTTCATGGTGGATTCTGTGCTTATTTTGGCCAGTGATGTCAGGAAATTGCAAACTAGGGAGATTCATGTAGTTAAGTTTCAATTGAGGCACCACCCAGTAGAGTAGGCTCCTTAGGAGATAGAGAGAGAGATGTGGACCCAGTATCCTCACCTATTCGAGACTTCAGGTACATCCTAATCATTAACTTTTGTAGAAAAAAGATCCTTTAGTAGTGGATATTGTAATGATCCTTTTGGTCATTTTCCATATTTCCTCCTATTTTCATTGTTAGAGATTCTCTATGGATGTCCTAAGTCATTTATGAATTGCTAGAATTACATTTCGGTTATCGGGTAGTTCATTTGGTTTTTAGAGTCAATTTTTTATTTCAAGTCTTCATTGGTTCCAAATGGCCATTCAGCAAAAACTTTATTTTAATTACCTTGAATGCAAATTTTGACTGTCCCGACAGCTCCAGCATGTTAATTTTAGGCTAGGTGGACACTTGATTTGTGTCCTAAAGCACCCAGGCTCATTTTGATCTTGGTTAAAAAGTTAAGAAAATAAAAGTTAGGTGTGGAACCCACATTTCATGAAAATAACCTCAGTTGGAACTTTTAAAGGCACTGTTGAGTCCGGAATGTCAGATTTTATAGGATTAATTAGTCCATTTATATGTAAGGTATTTTGGATGAACCCCGAGGGCCTAGCGGAAACTTGAAAAATTTCAAGTCTTCTACTATATCTGGTACATCATTAATACTAATGGTTTCAGCCACGATCACAACTCCTTTGAGCAGGGCGGCAGATACCGCAATCACAGGGCTAAGTATTACGATTGGAACTCCTTTGTGTACCTAAAATATCGTGATAGTGATACATTTGTCGTGATAGTGAAAACCACCATATATCGCGATAGTAATAATCGGGTTGAGATAAAGATACCCGAGAAGCTAGTATGGGTATTAATCGACCTTTCTTGCATAATTTTTCTATTATTCATCTATTACAAGAGAGCTAAAACCCAAAATAGTGATATACCTTGAAAATGAGGCTTATGTGTGAATTAGGATCTTGGCTAGCATTTATTTTTGTGAATTCCCTTCGATTTGTTGTAACGTTTCACCTTTTTTATGGTAGAATTTCTCATTTCTTTTTCAAAAATCCCAAAACCTTGAAGGCTTGATTTTATACCTAAATTGGTTCAAATTTCACCCATATTTAAGGGTAATAACTCCTTGATCATGAGGGATCATTGGGTTTGCTTAAAAAATGTGAATTTCTGTAAATGGGACCCACATAAGATTTTGGTATGATTTTTGGACCCAAAGCACAATAGTGTAATATGGTAAACATTATTCTCGTATTGATGTATAGAATGTGATTTTGATAGTATGGCATTTTGTGTAAGCTTCTCTGAAGGAATAACGGTGATTTAGTGGATCTTGTGAGATTTCTTCGCCATCCAGGTAGGCTATTTTTTACCCCTTGTTAGATTGAGGTAATTCATATTATATTTATGAAATTGTGCTAGATTTGGGATATGTTTTAGGTGTTGGTGTGATAGGATGTAATGCTTTGGTTAGTTGGACCGGTTAGGATATTTTGGATACCATTTTGGGCATATTTAGCCTAGATAGTCATATCTTAGGTGAAGTTGACCTTGTTGCTCTTAATTAGGATGGAAATGTCTTAGTTACTCAACCAATGAGGATAATGTCTTAGTCACATGGGTTTAAGATTAAACTTACCCTAGTTTCCCTTACCTTAGGTAGAATATGACTTTGTAGTTCTAAATCGAAGGAAATTTCTATTCTATGGCTAGTTGTTGCTTGGTTAACATCTAATAACAGATTTAGATACCTTAGCCTAGCTTGGGGTAGACATTGCTTGGTAAATTATTTTGGGAATTTAGAAGTGGACTCACTTTAGGCCAAGAGTTGTGATAGTTATTAAAGACCCTTTGATATAGTTGTGTACATCTAGGAAGATCGTTATTTCAGTGATATTTAGATGCCAAGGTACTTATTGGTTATGATGGATGATGTAGAAAGTAATGCTTAGAGATTATGCAATGAATGAATTATTGGTTGAGCTTATGATGGGCTATTGAATATGTTATTTATTTGGCTATTGATTGGGCAGCCGAATATACTATTGAATAAGTCCTTGATTATGATATTGACTAAGCCATACATTATGCTATTGATGAGACAATGAATGAGCTATAAACTATTCTAGTGATCATACTTATCTATATATTTGCGTTTACACTATTGTTCATGCTAGAGGTCATGCTTATTGACTACAATGGCGATCAAGTTATTAATTATGGTATGAATAAGCTATAGATTATGCCAAGGATTAGCTATTGATCAATCTATTGATAAGCTATCGACTACACAAATGATAAGCTATCTATTAAGCTAAAAATAAGCCATTAATTAGGCTATTGATAAGTTATTTCCTATTCTTTTGATAATGCCTATCGATTATGTTAGTGGTCATTTTTATTGACTATATTGGTCAATACGTTATGAAAAATGATAAAGAGCATGTGTATTGACTATATTAGTGATTATGCTTTTTATTATGCTAAAGATTGTGCTTACTTACTATATTAACTATTTATGATAATTGATCATGTTAATATACTATGCTAATGGTTATGGTAAATACTCTAATGATTGTGTTATTGGTCATGATAATGATGATATGATTACCGACATAAGTCTGAAAATTACTTATGCTATGAACTATAGAAATATCAGTTCAAGTTTAGATATGATGATGATATCAATTATTTATACTCGATAGAAGTTTGGAGGATGACTATTACAATGATGATGATGTCGATTATTTATATCCGGTAGAAATTCAGAGGATGGCTATGATAATATTGATTATGCTGATGATATTGTGGTGATGATATGAAAGATGGTATTGATGATGATATTTATGAGGATATTGTTGAATATCCATACCGGTTTGATTCCGGATATATATATACACACATTATACTATGATGTTATACTTATTATGATATGATGACATTGGAATGCGAGATTGACAATCGTAATTGTAGTTAAGTATGAAAATGAGGAAATGGTTATAATGGGGTATGATATGAATGGATTCTAGTGATATCATAATTAGTTGATAAATATTGGTGAGGCTATAAATATTGATTAGTATATAAGGGATGATTAGCCATTATATGAAGATTAGTTGATAAGTCATGTTTAGTCGATAAAGGATGATTTATCGATACATGAGTATTAGTTGCTACATGATGGTTATTTGATAAGTGTTGATTAATTGACAAATTATGAATATAGACAAACGATGGTTATAGTGTGACATGACTTGGATGAATTTCAATTGTATTATGAGAGTTGATAAATGATGGTGGTGGGTTGTTCTATCGTGTTTGTACCTTCCAGGCTTATGGGGCTTGCAATGGGTCATTTATTTTTCAGTACTAATTAGTGTATGGGAGCAAATTTTGTAGTTATAATTTCCTGTATTGATGTTTTATATTACCTTATACTATTATTTCTATTTATTTACTTATTTATGCACAGGGATGTTGGAGTTACTTCAGGTTTGCCTATACCTTGACTTAGTTATGTTATCTCACATTTTATCATACTTATATCATAATTTAGCTCAGTCGGTCGATGATTCCTACTGAGTACCTATGGTTTTGGTACTTATACTACACTTCTATACCTTTTTAATACAGATGCAAGTACTAGTTGTCTCCTTTAATCAACGTTCATGTTGTGTTTATATCTGGTGATAGGGTGAGCTCTAAGAATCGGAGTCACCTATTTACTTCTATCTTTCTATGTCATGTCATTTGTTTGGATACATAGGTCATTGATTATTCTAGATATTAGGTTGTATTATTACTACTAGATGCTTTTACACTATCTTTACAAGGTGGTGGAACGGTATCTATGATGACTACCTTGATCTATTTTAAATACTATACGTATATATAAGTTGTTTTGTTGATTTCCACCTATGTTGGGCATTTTCTACCTAGTTAAACCATTATGTTTAACTTCAAGCTACAGTTTGACTTACCTATTGGCGGGAAAAAGTAAGTGTCATCATTACTCATAAATCGTGTCGTGACACTTGTAGTCCAGAACTACTAGTAGCAGACTATCAAAAGAAATGACTAAAAGGGCCTATATATATATATATATATAAAACAACCCCAAGACCTGGTGAGGTTAGTACAAGAGTTTATTAAACATAAAAGTACAAAATGAAACACCAAAATTAATATACATAGACAACCCATCTCTTAATACAACATAGAGATCGGTCTAATCCAGAAGAAGGAGAATAGTAATACTCTGAATGTCCGGAGCTCCCCCTAAATCTCTGATCCATAACTGCTCCGCACGATGCACACAATAATAGCGAAAACCCACTCTATGATCTATATGTTGTAGAATTATAGTATGAGTACCTAGTATGTGGTACTCAGTAGGAAACTGCCGACTGAATTCCAAAGATAATGCAAATAATAATAACATGCAAAGCAGGAATATAAACTACAGGCAACTATAGAGAAAGCTAACATAATTTAAGCAAGAGAGGAAACAAGGATAAACATTCCTATTCTAGTTTTATTCAGGGACTAAAGTACGATACTGTGTATCACTAGTCAATATATAAGTAAGGAGTGCAGGAAGGATATACATATATATATATATATGTATGTATATATATATATATGTATATATATATATGTATAGTAGTAGTATACGTGGTCAAGGAATACATATACAATAAGAATAAACAAGGAAAGAAAGGAATATACGGTAATAACATAGTTAGATATATGTATATACAAATAGGTATATAAGACTAACTCAAAGGTAAGAACCTAAAGTAGCCAACTAAAACTCTCTAGAAAATCCTAACCCAGTAGGAAAGCTAAGACTAGCATGCTTTGGGCCTACATTCAATGTACAACCATAAATACATAGTCCATAATGTAATTTACCAAAAAAAGAAAAGGGATCAAAATCATACTTCGAGCCTTAGTATAAGTCCATAATCATCCTGTCGTAAACTAACCATAATTGCAACAATAAAGTAACTGCTTAGTCCGAACAAACAATACCTAACTAGGGCCCCATAAACCCAGAGGGTTTACACAACACTCAACAAAATAGCAACCATAGCCTATATTAATGCAACCCTTGTAACGCCCCAAGTCTGTACCCTGGACTCTACATGGTGCTTACGACCCTGAAGGATCACAAGCGAACCCATGACTGATATCTATTATAAGAACTGAATAATAATACTATAATAAATACAGAAGAAAGGCTGAAATGCCATAAGGTTCAAATTATGAAATACTGATAAATAATAATATCTAATAAACATCTGAAATTTGAATATTATTTGAACTAGCCTATTCTGAAAAGCCTCTAACTGAACTATCTAAATGTGGAGTTGATGGGACAATCCCCCAACGAACTCCAACTACTAAACTACTAATAATTGATAACTGAAACAAAGTCATTCCCTCGATAGATGAGGACTCACTACTAAAGTTGTCGCTGATAACAGAATCTGTTTATGTACGGTCAGGAATCTGAGTGTCTGAACCTATGATATGAGACATCATAGTGCAAAGAAAGAGTATATGTCAGTACGTGGAATATACTGGTATGCTAGATGAGGTAGGCTGATATGCATGGGTTCATATGCATGAACAATAACTAACTAAGTAACATGAATATAATTGACTGAGAATACATGTATAACTTAAACTGATGAAACACTGATTATGTAATACTGTGCATATATCTACATATATTGTGTCGAGATCATAGTAACACCAGATCCTGAGTTCTAATAACTGAATAACTGATATCTGAGTTTACTGATAACTGTATTACTGATAGCTGAGTGACTGTTTTTGACAGTCTTGATTCTGTAGAACTAAACAAAGTTCTATATTGAGTTGGGTGACTATTTATGACAGTCCTGATTCTATATATCTGAACTAAGTTCTATACTGAGACTGGAATTAAAACTGTGGGAGGTAATCATCTAATCGATATACCCCTTTTATGAACTGATTTAGGGTCCAACCTGTAACCTTAGTTGAAAGGGTGTCAGTACCGTTCCACGAGAAAAGACAAGTGTTGAGTCACCCTCACTATGCAAGTGCTTTGAATGAGAATGGTGATACCCTCAACTAGCAAGTAGATCACCTCATCAACCCTCAACTGGCAGGTTGATGTCTCAACATACGCTGGCTACGTAGTTCTAGAATACAAGGACTACTTCTGGGGATCACACCTTCTACTGGTAGGTGAGTCCCCATCCTTGGGTTTACTCAGTGCTGAATCCTACTCCCAACTGAATAGATACTGAACAAATTTCTAAACTATTCTAGGTTAGACTGAAGTATTATTGATTATGTTAACTAACTGAACTGGACTGAGCTCACTGAGTTCTATAACTGATTGACTGTTCTGGGTTCTATTTGCTGACTGTATATACTGAGTTCTTCACTGACTAAATACTACTGTATGAGATATTACTGAAACTATTCTGAAGCTACTGTAATTCTAGGCAAACAGCTAGATTGTCAGGTATTAAATACCCCTAGGACTCGATTACATGAATGTAAAACATATCATAATCTTGAAAAGCATTATAATGTTTATAACTCATCCATAAAGACATTTTATCAAACACTTGTAAGATATAAGCTTGTACATATGCTTGCATGCCATGATTTCCCCATTTAATCCACATGAGCAATTTATCAAATGCTTGGGGAACATAATCTATGCACATAATACTAATCAACATGTAGGCATCATGATTTCTAATCCCAAATTACAAATTCAAGGCCTTTAACATGAATTCACATAATACTATACCCATGTCAAATAAATTTACATGAATATTGTAGTAAATCATGAATTAGAAGCTCAATTGACATTATAATCATGAATATATTCAAACCCAACATATAATTAATGAAATCAATAAACTCAAAGTTTTAAAAAAGGTTCTTGAACTCCAAGGGTGGAAGGAAATCCTTGGATGAATACCTAGCATACCTTGATGCTTGAATTCATGAAAACTGGTTGTTTATTCTTGAATATATACTCTTGAAATTAAAAGTCCTTTATTCTTGAGTAAATTTGAGAGAATTTGAAAGAAGTGAGCAATTTAGCCTCTAGGGTTATCTGATTTTATGTTTTAGGCAAGAAAATGGGTGGGATAATAACCCAAATACCCCTCTAGATGGCTTTTAATGACTGAAAACATATCTAGTGACACATAGATCGACACGCTACATTGATGGGATCGATATGATGGCCAACGCATCACATCGAGCCCACATTGATTCACTGGAATTGCACTCTAAAACTGGGAAAAAATATTTGTTGATGCAATGGGTGATACAGCGTGTCGACCCACTATTTTGGTCACCTGAACATAGTTCAAATAACGTTCAAAAAATCTGAAACTCACCCAAAGTGACCTACTAACATTCCTGATCATGAATCAACCTAAGAATCGATATTTAAAGGTCATAAGGGCCCTGAAATAGGATTGCCAACTTACAAAGGCTAAAATATTTCTAAGTATAAATACTTAGCTGAAATTTTTAAGTCTGGGACCTCCTTTCAAGCTTTAATGAACTGAGTTAACCTTAGAATTTTGTGAGGTCTTATAATATATATCCCTTGGGAACATTAATCCTTGAATGTGACTGATTATGCTGAGAAATACTGATGACTGAGTTTATACACTGAACATGCATATCTGATGCATAGAATACATGGCTGAAAGTATGGATAAGCTGAATTTTTATACTAAATATACATATCTAATTCATGAGTACAAGACTAAACTAATTCATAAATGCGTGACTGAATATGCAACGGTAATGGATACCATGTTTATACCTTTAACTGAATATAGAACTAAGACAATCTAAGAAAGACTGTTACTTTAAGTTGAGAATACTGATGAACCTGCGATCATTTACTGAACATGCACAATTGAAGCATGATTACATTACTAAAAGTACTGACATACTGAGTTATTATACTGACATTCATGATTGTAACATGACTAAGTTCTGAAAACATGACACATGACGGAGCGGTTCCATGAAGGTATGCATGGTATGAGAATGTTATACAACTGAACCAATACAGAGTTGTAAAGGTAAGCTGAGCATGGAACTGAATAAATTCAAGAAAAACTGTTACCTTGAGCTGAATCTAAATTTGTGGATAAGAGGTAAGGATACTTGGTCTGCATATCTGTTTCTTCTTCCCAAGTAGCTTTCTCAACGGACAGATTCCGCCAAAAAACTTTAATTAGAGGAACCTCTTTGTTCCTCAGTTTGTGAATCCTGATGATCGAGGATTTCTACTGGGTCTCTTTATAAGAGAGACTGTTCTGAACAACTATACTCCCTTTAGGGACTACAACTACTGGTTCACCTATATACTTTCTAAGCAAGGAGACGTGAAACACTGGATGTACTGAAGCTAAATCTGAAGGAAACTAAAGCTTGTAAGCTACCTTTTCAAAATAACTATGAACTCTATAAGGACCGACATATCAAGAACTGAACTTTTCCCTTCTCGCCGAACCTCTTCACTCCTTTCATGAGAGATATTTTCAAGAATATGAAATCATCGATCTCAAACTCAAGATTATTTATTATACACATATGAATGAGAACATGAGAACATAACTGAGCTAAAACATGATTCATGGACTGAATATCATGAACTGAGTTGATTCCTTGGATACATGCCATAACATGGGAATGGTCTTACGACTGAGATTGGAAAGAGAGAGTCAACTTATGAGTACTCATTACTCCAAGTGGATCATGTTATGTGATGAGAAACTTGAAGGTTTAGAACAGTAAAGCTCGAGGGTTATAGTGCAGCTCCCCCTTGGGACATTATGTCCCTCAAAGAATGCTGACTTGGCTGAGATACTGAGGAAAAATTGGAACGATTCACTGGGCACCTACAAACTGAATCATGACCGAATATCTGGGATTTAAAACTTAGGCATGATACATGAAATGAGATAAACTTGTAACTACCAGGATGCTCCATTATGGAATGGTCATACTCATAAGACTTCGAATAGGACGACTGGGTATAATGATGGGAAACCATACAACTTGTCTGCCTGACTGCTAAACTAAATTGTTGGCTTTATGTACTAACTCATACTGAAAACTTATAGTCAACTGGAGCATTTCTTTGACACATTTTCTATAAAATTCTACTAACTTTAGGGAGCAGGAAAATCTTGGCATGGTCTGAATAAGATATCTGAATAAGAAATCACCACATGGCTACAATTCTGTAATATGGAGCAAGGCCTATGAAACATCATCTATGATAGAGTTACTAAGCCTTATGCACTACAACTACTAACTTTCAATCTTAGCCACATTTCTCAACTATTCCCTCAACTAGAATTTCTACTTCAACACTGCATTTCACTTAAGGATGCTAAAATTATTTACATAGGCACTGAGCATGAATGCATAAACATACCAACTGAATGGCTGATAGCTGAATACTAGTCATGTAGGATTGAACTGTATTTAGGCTGGACTGAAACTGTAAAGTATTACACATATGAGGTAAGGACTGACTGACCATCATGATATAACTGAGCATGAATTTGCGAAAGTTGTATTATTTAAGAATGTAATACCAAGCATATATCATTATTCTGAATACTTTATAAACTGAGGTACTGAAATACTGATAACTGAATAACTGATAATTGTATGCTATGGTCAAGAAAACCTGAAATTAAATTGATTTACTGATTTGATTACTCGACTGAGACTGTAACTAAGATGGTAACTGAGACTATAACTGGTATTTAATATTGGGTTCTGATAACTACGTGATGGATACTAAAATAAATCGAGGATCTAAATAGACACTCACACTCGGCATTTTCTCAACTTCTCATCTCATGAAAAATTATGATTTCCCTTTTTTCAACAACTAAATGCAACTTCTTGCTAGCTATTTACTTAGAACACTCACCCGATATTTAGGACTATTTTCATAACTACAGCCTCGTGTAAAACAAGCATGCAAAGATCTTTCCTTACCATGAAATATTTACTCTCTCCCATCTAAGAAATTGCACATCACTACATTATTTCATAAAAAGGGTTCCCTAAAGGGTTAAAACATAAGGACCTGAAGTGTGAATGAATACTATACCAAACTCGACACTTAACTGAGGCCAGATGAATGGAATATCAGTATCATAGATTTATCAAGAAATCTAAACTGAGGATATACTTGACATAATCTGAATTTAGCCAACCGTTACGAGTGTAGAATGAGTCATGGGAACTGAGCATACTATAAAGCATGAGTACATCAGTCATGAGTTGTATGACCTAAGTTTGCAGTTTTTGTATTCATGGAACATGATTCATAACACTAAGTGAACTGGAACTCCTTGTACTAAGAATGGTAAGCGTACATGATTTTTGATCATCTGCACGAATATAAGCTATGATCATAGAGTTGGCATGTAATATATGAAACGCAAAACTTTGCACTGAGGTAAGGATGGGTTGGGCATCATCCCTTCCCATTGATTTTCAACACATACTGACATTACTACTAAGAAATTGGAAGCCTGACTTGGTTTCTTATTCTACCATCTCCCCTTTATCTTAAAGTCATTATTCTAAGTCTGTGAACCACTTAATAAACTTTAAATTAAAGTAAAACCATTTTACTCTAGAGACTAATATAAAATAATGCCAGTAAACACTAAACTCATTCTGAAGGACTGTACCAGATAATGTAAGGTTCACTGCTAGTACATTCTTTAGATACATGATTCTTAGCTTTCTATTTCCCCAACAATCATCATATAGCAGCATTAACACTAACTAAAGAATCTTTAGATTTTAACTATTGAACATGAACCTTATGATATTTTAACATGAGTTAAAGTATGGGTTTTCAAGCCCTAGTTTTCAATATTGATATTTGAAGAACTTGTGCTTTTAAGAACCACATGATTACTATATCTTTAAATTTTTAAACAGTAGTTGATATTTTGATCCTCGACTTAGATATGGAATCCATAATACAGTTTTATTGTAGTTTATAGAAAATAGATTAGTTTTGATTATAGTTTAGAATAGATAGATGCATAACTAGGTTTCCTTAGAAACCATTATGCTAGTTTTAAAGTGGATTTCCTATAGAATGAGTATATAGATTAAAGGCAGTAGTATTTAGCACTGAGTTAGGTATGTTACAAGGTCTCATGCCCCATAACTATGAGCCAATGTAAGGATAAATTTTCCCTATTTATATGGATGCAGATTGTGATCACTTAGCTTAGATTATACTCATTGGTAAGGGTATGACACCTCTCCCCAATGTGAGGTTTTTCCCTTAGGGGAATAGGACGTTGGACATCATGATAGCTCACATAGTGTATGTCAGTTAGAAGAACCTCCCTAAACCTAAGTCCCAAGACATAATAACAGAACAACTTTTAGAAATTAAGTGTAAAGGATTATGATTTTATTTAGATATTATTTTACATAAGTAATGAGTCTTTTTACACTTATACTGCATGATTTGAAAATAGAGTTAACTTCAATTCTACTTATTCCACTAGCAGAAAGAGTAAGAGTACAGATTTTAGAACTAAGTATTATGGCTCACAAGATTTATAAGTATGCTTTATTAGCCATTATTTATTATTTTTAGCGTTTAGTTGTTCAAGCCAATATGATTTATTTACACTTAGCATGCATCCTTTTACAAGTTTATATAAACATTGAGATATTTTTTTACTGATGCATTCACCCCCACATGCTCATTATATTCCAAAAGTAATGATCCATATATACTTCTATATGCTACATTGTTTAATAAAGTAGGACCAGTTCAGTTATAGTCCATATATCACAATCAGATAGTTGCAGATTCCAGATAGTAGATAATGAGTCTTCCTACTTCAGCGACTTCAGTTAGATATTATTTATGTACTTTATTTTCTTAATCATGTGTATTTATTAGTGGTAGCTGGATTCGCATCCCATCTACCTATAGTTAGTATTGTAGAGAATTTATACACTATCAGTAGAACAAATGTATTTGATTCTAATTTTGTTCTATATAAGCAGAGTTGTTATCACTTTTATATAACTTTGTATTGAAAATATTGATCTTTTACTTATTTTATTTAGATTTATGAATTATATTCAGTTGCTCAAGATTTATGCCAGTACAAGGGTTAGCCTTTGATCACGTGTGGTCCTAAGAACCGTGTGATGACTATGGGGTAGTCTTGGCTCACTACTAACTTAGTATCAGAGCACAAGGTTCAAGTGTCCTAGTGTGTCTGTGAAGACATGTCTATAGAGTCTTACATAATGGTATGGAGATGTCTGTACTTTTTTAAGAGGCTACAGGGTATTTAAGAAAAGTTTTCTTTCTTTCATACTCTAGATTGTGCTATAAATTTATTCCCTCAAAATCTTCTGTCAATTCATGTGTTACTCTATAATTCTCCATCTATGACTTATTCTTGCGATAACATGATTAGTAAGTTCTAATTTCTCCTAAGATGTTGCTCTCGGATTTACTATCAGTAACTTCAAAAGTCAGACAAGGGGATTGAGAGGAGCTTGCTAGTGTGTTATAAGTTCCTCAATTTAAAAGTATGTCATCATCCGTATGGGTTGTAAAGTTAAGCCAGAATATGTTATGAATTCATTTTCCTCATTAACCCTTTTTATCTAGACATGTTCATGAGATAGTATGAACCCAAAGTGTTAAATAGAGTTTCCATTGAGGTATGTTATGACCTTGACTGTTATGATTCATAAGTGGTAGGCCCTTTTTATAATTAGAAGTATGGGTTTAGAAGTGTAGTGACAAGAAAGATGGTAATAGCAATTGATCAAATGTATATAGATAAACTTTTGCATACAATTAATTTAGTAGTGAGGTGATATATCCTTGTGTGTTAGTTTATTATAAGATAGAGAAGGATTTATTAGTTAAGGTAAATTATTGTTTGCTTGAAGTATGAAAGGAGTTATCGATAATATTTGTTGTATTGGAAATGTATAGGATATTCATAAAGTTTTGGGTGGTTGAGTATTGCTAATTTAGGCTTTCTTATAAGTTGTAGAAAGGAGTTTAGTTGAAACTTATAGAGCTATAAATTAATTAGGTGTATATATAGGTAAATAGTCTGAGGTATGGAAGAAGGATGCACTAGAAAATTTTAATTAGATATGCCATATGATTACGATTGATTATCATTGTTATGAGGTTCTAGTAGGCTAGTGTTTCTTGATGCTTTGTTTTATAGCTTCCAAGTGAGAACAGTATGTGATGTTGTGCTGTCAATCATGCTTAGCACTAGACATTAAGTTTGAACAGTGAATGGTCATCAAGGGAGATGTAATGATTGCTTAGTTAGTGATGTTAGTTGCATGAAAGGTAAATCAGTAGGGTTAAAATAGTGTATTCAAGGATTTGAGGTAATTATCATGGTGTGGGTGTGCTTATGTATCATCCTTGAGTGCTAAGTTTGAATTGGGCTATTAGCGTAGTAATTAATGTTCTTACTAGATCCATTATGGATTATGAGATATTAATGTCAGATATTTAGGTGTAATAGTAGTTCTCATAGTTTAGGGGGACATATAAGTTTAAAAAAGTGATATTTGTAGATTATGATGAAGTAAATATGGTTGTTAAGGATTTGGGGATATTATGTTATGTGTTAGAATCTAAGTTTGAATCTTTGAAGGTTGAGCTAATAGAAAGAGGAGTTAAAAATTCTAAGTTATTCAATTTTAAATTGTTACGTGATGATTGTTGGGGATATAAAGGTCTAAGAGTTGTATCTCAAAAGAAAGTACTAGAAGCAAGTTTTACATTATCGGGCATAGTCATTAAGGGTAAGTTAACAATTATATGCATTACTATACCTCAGATTCTAAAGTAAAGTGGTGGCAATTCAGTTTAGAGATGTTGATTAAGTGGTTCCCATACTTAGTATAATGGGGGAGAAAATAGAACAAGTAACCAAGTCAGGCTCTCAGATTCTAGTAGTGATGCCAGTGCATTGTAAAAAATCATTAGGGGAGGAAGATGCTTAACCTATTCATATCTCAGTGCAAGGTTTTTCAATCATCATGATATCTAATCATGCCTTACCTGTCATCTCTATAATCATAGCTCATGTTCTTGCACCTTATGGAAAAATCATGTACTCTCCCAATTCTTAGTGTGAGGAGTTCCAGTCCACCCAGCAGTACGAATCATGTTTCATGAATTCAGAAACTCCAAACTCAAGTCATGCAGCTCATGACTCATGTACTCATGTTTTATAGTATGCTAAATTCCCATGACTCATGTAACACTCTTAATGATCCGCAAAATTCATATTTATATCCTGTATATCCTCAGTTTAGATCTCTTTCATGAACCCATGCCTTTGACATTCTATTCCTCAGGCCTCAGCTAAGTGTCAAAGTTATGTGTAGTATTCTTTCGTGCTTCAGCTCCTCATGTGTTAGCCCTTCCATGACCTCTTATTATGTAAGGATAGTAGTGATGAGTAATTATTCGGCTAGGATAAATTGTTGTATTCTAGTTTGATCTATGGTTATAAATGTGAAGTAAGATTGAGGACAAGTTTTTGATATATTTCATGGTTAGTTGAAATTTTGTGTGTTATTTTCCAAAGAATAGTACATGGAAGTTTTTAATGGTAAGGGTTTAGAGAATGTGATAAAGATGCTTTTGTGGTTGTTTTCCTAGAAGTTCGTGTGTGGTTATGAATATAGGCTTGAATGTTATGTTGAGATATAAGTGGAGAAATACAAAATGTGCTAGTGAATCCATATAAATAATTCTGATTTATTAATTGACGTGGTGTGGCATGTTATGCTTAGGGGTTGAGCTCTAAAAGAGACATAGAAGATTTAATCATATGGTTTAGACTAGTATTATGGTGTAGTGTGTTGTATGTTGTGATTTTGAGTTAGGCTTGATATGGTGAGAGAATTTAGTTCAGTTTAGACTTTAGTATATAGATTTATCGATGCCTATGTGAGAATTATATGTTAAATCAAATGAGTATGGTATCTAAGGAAAAGAGTATAGTTGAGGGAGTATTTGAGGAGAGTGGCTAAAATTGAAAGTTAGTAGTTGCAGGGCATAAGTCTTAGTAACTCTATCCTAGCTGATATTTCATAGGCATGTGTTCCATATTACAGAATTCTAGCCACATTGTGATTTCTTATTCAGATGTCTTGTTCTGACCATGCCCAAGATTCTTTTTCTCCCTAACATCATTAGAACTTCATAGAAAAAGTGTTGAAGAAATACTCCAGTTAAGTATATGCTTTCAGTATGAGTTAGTTTGCATAGCCAGTAAGTCAGATTAGCAGTCATTCAGATAAGTTCCTATGGTTTCCATCTTTCCATCTGGTCTTACTAACCGAAGTTACATAAATATGGCTATTCCATGAGATAAAATGTTCACATTCATGCAAATTATGAATTCATCTCATTTCGTGCATCATGCATTATTTTCAAATTCAACTATTTAGTCATGACTCAGTTCATAAGTTTTCAGTGTATGATCTCAATTTTCCAAGTACTCAATTTTAGACATTGTAATACCTTTGTACGACCTCGGTCTCGTTACCTCATGAGTCATGCTTACATGATGTACTTGGTGATAACAGGAAGCCCCTTTTTCCTTTTATTCTTATACGTGTCTTGTTGAGGGATAATTCCTAAATGAGAAATTCCATACTTTATTGCATCCCTAGTGACTCTTAGAGTTTTTAATGTATCAGCTAGCACATCACAGTTCTATATTAATGATTGTATTATGGAAATTTTGCATGAGTTCTAAACTTCCAATATGAATCAGTTCCTTAATGTTAGTAAAGTCAAGTCAGCTCAGAATTCAGCTTCATGATAGACTTTAAAGTTTCAGCTTAGCTATATCCTTCATTAGCATACATGTTATGTCTATATTATTCCATACTTTTAATGTTTCAATAAGTTCATACTCATCATTCGAGGATGAATGATTCCAAGGGGGAGATAATGTAACACCCCAAGTTTTTAGGCTAGAATTTAAATTATTGTTCCTATTTGTACAGACTTCAACCCAATTATTCTATGTATATACATGTGTTATTAGGAAGAATATGATGTGTTAATGTCTTCGTATATTGATCAAGGTCATAATACCTTCCTAACTCATAGACGAGCTAAGGACTTTTCTATCAATAGAGTTTTGAAAAATGCTCCAGCTAAGGTCAACTTTAAAATAGTGTATCTCCTAGTATATATCAATTCAGGGGTCCTACATTATATCAAATGAAAGGTCTTTGAGTATTATTTCCAATACACTTAGTTTCACCTTAATTCAATATTAAAGTGAAAAGGTATACTTATTTTACCTCAACATATCCGTCTGTCAACAAAGTAATGACTTGAGTTGATAAGTCGTCAACTAAATGATGACTTATCAGCCTAAGTCTTCAGCGTTAAATAGAAACTCATCAAATTCAGGTTCTAAGTGATGACATGAGGTGATAATCCATCACCTAAGGGATGACTTATCAGACTAAGTCATCACACATGACCAGACTTGATCAACCTCACCCTTAAACGGTTTTGGAGGGGTATTTTGGACTTTTTCCTTACCTCCCACGACATAAATCACCAAAAATACGTACTTAGCCATCATAAACAAGTTTTAAAAGCCCTTAATCCTCATTATCCTCAAGAACAAGATTAGGGTTTCTCCTTGAGGTCATCTCCTAAGAACTTTAACATTATATTATGTTCTCTTCAGGATAATCAAGAACTTAAGGTTCCTAAGCCAAGACTTCAAGAAAAGCCTTCAAGAACCTCTCAAGGCTTCCAAAGTAAACTTGTTTTATTGAATCAAGCCAAATAAGGTTTGTGGGGCTATGAACAACGATACTTCTTTTATCAATGTTACCAAAACTAGTTTATAAAGTTGAATTTTCATGAATTTACATGATTTGTAAATAGGGTTTATACCCAATTGTTATATTTGATGTTTATGAAGTTACAAACAATTTGATGTTGAATTGTATCTCAGTTTTTATATGTTCACATATTTGTCTTGGTTTTTGCATATATTGAGAATTGAACTTCATTCTTGCTCAAAAATCATGAGATTTTAACTACTGAACATGAACATTCTGATGTTTTGACATAAGTTAAAGTATGGGATTTCAAGCCCTAGTTTTGAATATTGATATTTCAAGAACTTGTGCTTTTAAGAACCCCATGATTATAATATCTTTAGACTTTTAAATAGTATTTGATCTTTTGATCCTCGTCTTAGATATAGAATCCACAATACAATTTTATTACAGTTTATAGAAAATAGATTAGTTTTGATTACAGTTTAGAATAGACAAATGCATAACTAGGTTTCATTAGAAACCATTATACTAGTTTTAAAGTGGATTTCCTACAGAATGAGCATACAGATTAAAGGGAATAGTATTTAGCACCGAGTTGGATATTATTCCAAGGTCTCATGCCCTAGAACTATGAGCCAACATAGGTACAGATTTTCCCCATTTATATGGATGCAGATTGTGATCACTTAGCTTAGGTTATACTCCTTGGCAATAGTATGACAACTCTCCCTAACGTGAGGTTTTCCCTTAAGGAAAACAGGGCATTGGACATCATGATATCTCACAAGGTATATGTCGGTTAAAAAAACCTGCCTAAGCCTAAGTCATAAAATAGAATAACAGAGCAACTTTTATAAACCAAGTGTAAAGGCACATGATTTTATTCAGATGTTGTTTTACATAAGTCATTAGCCATGAGATTTCAGCTTTTAGTTAACAGATACAAAGGTAAGTCCTTTTCACTTATCATGAATAATTTGAAAATAGACTTACTTCAGTTCTACTTATTCCACTAGTAGAAAAAGTAAAAGTACAGCTTTTAGAACTAAGTGTTATGTCTCACAAGATTTATACAGTATGCTTTATTATTCATGATTTATGATTTTTTTTCTTTTAGTTATTCAAGCTAATGTGAGTCATTTACATTTAGCATGCATCCTTTTACAAGTTTATATAAACATTGAGATTTTTTTTTACTTATGCAGTCACCCCCATATGCTCAGTACATTCCAAAAGTACTGATCCACATATACGTCTATGTGCTGCATTGTTTTAATAATGTAGGTACCAGTTCAATTGTAGTCCATATATCACGATTAGAAAGTTGAAGATTCCAGACAACAGATGATGAGTCCTCTTACTTTTGGGACTTCAGTTAGATGTTATTTATGTACTTTATTTTCTTACTCATGTGTATTGATTGGTGGTAGTTAGATTCGTATCCCAGCTACTTATAGTCAGTATAGTAAAGGCTTCATACACTATCAGTAGAACTAATGTATTTGATTCCAGTTTTGTTTTGTATAAGCAGAGTTGTAATCATTTTTATTTAGCTTTGTATTGATTGGATCTAAAAAAAAGATTGATCTTCCACTTCTTCTATTCAATTTATATATTTTATTCAGTTGCTCATGAATTATTCTAGTACAAGGGTTAGCTTGGGATAACGTGTGGTCCTAAGCACCGTGTGACGACTAGGGGGTAGTCACAAATTTTTACAGGTCTAAGGACTTAAGGACATAATTTCTAAGAGTTTACATTGAAATGGGATGGAAATTGATGAGGAAAATATTAGAAAATAACCAAAAAGTGTTGGGCTAACTTACCTTAGCTTTAGTAGATGATTCCCTACACTTTTCCTCTCTTTAGGCTCTCAAAATTATTGGAAATAGTGGAGAAAATTATGGTAAAATAGAATGAAGAAAGGGGATTTAAAAATCCCCCAGGTGCCAATTAAACAACTACTAGGTTCCTTAAGCAATTATTACTTAAGAGGCACATGTCTTGTTAAGAGGCTAGGCAAGGAAATACGAGCATCGCTAAAGTGGCATCGTGACCGCTAAAAAATGACTGCTAGAGAAGACAAGGATTGCTTAAGTGGTCCTCGGCCATAAATCCAAGGCCGCTAAATTGACCATATGTCTCTAAAGCGACTACCTCTTAAGGTCTCTTAAGTGGTTGCACAAGATAGTGCCATGCACCAGATTTTGCTATGTCTAAATGGACTCTGATCGGGTGCTTGGGATACATTCGAAACCCCGTACACGCAAAAAAACTATCCTACCATACCAAGTTCAATATTTTAAACTCAATGGAACCATCAAAACTTTTATCAAGGATTATTTTGAGTAAATATCGGGCCCAAACCTATAGTTTTATTTTTCATATAATCCATCCAAAAGCCCAAAATATGCTCACAAAATCCTTGAAACTTGAACTAAGGGTGCCTCTAGCCTAAACTAACGTTCCAGAGTTAATGGTGTTATTAAATTCACATTCGAGGTCATTTACTAGAAGATTAGTTTGAGACCAATTCCAAAATAGGGAAATAAGCATCAAACCTAAAAAAATTGTTTCATAACTGTACCAACAGTTCTAGCATGTCATAAATGGCCTGTAGCCTCTTTGGAAAGGCTCAAAACATTAAAATGCATGTAAATAAAAGAAATAACCTAGAGGGTCATTACCCTATGGATGAAGGGATACTATGTTAAGTATTGGTAGATGGAATGTCATGCTTAGCCTCAGATATAAGAGTAATTATTTGGTGGAATAACTAATTTGGTGGTTCAGCAAAGTAGTAGAGTAATAGATCAAAATAATAATATAATTGTCTATCCCATAGGAGATGCCAAAATTTTTATTAGAAAAAATGTCATTATAAATAACAATTAAATTTGTAAGGAGGAGTTAAAAGACAACTGGACGACATAAATCATGATCATTTTCTTTCGAATAGACCAACAAAGTTGGAGTAATCCTCTAGGTAAATTTTTATATCTTTTATCATTTTCACTATTTATAGCTTTCCTATAGCTTCCCAAGTCATTTATGACTTACTAGAGAAAACAGTTTAGTTATCGGACAATTCATTTGATTTTTAGAGTCAATCCTTATTTTTAAAGTCTTTGTTGGTAAAAATTGGCTATTGAGCAAAACATTTAGTCAAACAACATTATATACTAATTATGACAGTTCCATCAGCTCTAAAATTTCAATTTTATAATGGGGGGCTTTGGTTAAGGTCCCAAGGCCTATGGACTCATTCTAAGCTATTAGTCAAAAATTAATAAAAATAACCCATAAGTGTAGGGCCCACTTTTTATCGAAATACTGGATGGAAATTTTGACTATTCCATTGATCCTAGAATGTCAAAATTTATAGGTTAATATAATTTGTTTGCATTCATGCGATTTGGGATAAATCCCGAGGGGTAAGTGGAGACTTGGAATTTTCTGAGTTCCCAATTAGTGCACCACTCAGCTAATGTATCTGCTAAAGTGACACTTGGGTTACTTTAGTAGAGGTCGCATAAGTGGCCATACAATCGCATGAGTGACCAGACTTACTAGCTAAGGGCCTTTAAAGTGGATCTCTTTCCTCTTAAGCGAAGGCTGCTTAAGTGGTTATTCGCCCACTTAAGCAGATAGTGTAGAATTAGTGGGTACCACTTAAGCAGTACTTTACCGCTTTAGTGATGACCTCTTAAGCGGTTAAGTATCCACTCAAGTGGAACCTGGAGGCCATTAAAAGCCCCATTAGCCTTATTTTCTCCCATTTCTCAAAAATCTCAAGAGTGAAAATCCTAGAGAGTATAGAAAATTCAAAAAAATATTATTAGGTGATTTTGGTATATTTGCAAGTATGGATTTGTCAATTCTTCATCAAAATCATGGTAAGTTTTCATTAAATTCATGGTTAATTTCTCAATTTTTTCACAAAACATCTAGATTAGTGTTGGGTTGATTTTAGCATCATTTTATCTTGGAATTTACCTATTGTTAAGGGTTAATTTTTCTTGAGCATAGAGGAACGTGTTGATAATTTTGAAATTGTGATTCTATAAGTGGGCCCCACATGAAAACTTTTATTTGACTTTGGACCAAAGCATAAAAATGCAATATATGTACCATTGTTCTTGTATTGATGAGTATATTATCATTTTAATAGCGTGGCATCAAGCAAAAGCTTTTTGGAAAGGGTAATCATTGATTTAGCAGATTTTATCAGACTTTCTTCGACGTCTAGGTAGGCTAGGTTTACCTTTCTCATATATTAGGATAAATTATTGTATATTTATGATATATGATAGATGTAGGTGAGAAAATTACGTCTTGGAGGTAAATTTAGTGTATTTTAGATTGTTAAGGAATAGTAAATTAAGCATAATCAACTTAGTTGTTCATTCTTTAGGTAGAATTGTTATCTAAGGACTAAAACGTGGCTTATTTAATACTCCCTCTATTTCAAAAAGAATGATCTACTTTGACTTGGCACAAAGTTTAAGAAAATAAAGAAGACTTTTGAATCTTGTGGCCTTAAATTAAAATTATGTCAAATATACCAAAATGTCCTTTAATCTTGTGATCCTAAACATACCATGTGGAAATTTTAAATTAAAGTATTGCCACAAAGGAAAGGGATCATTCATTTTGAAACAGACTAAAAAGGAAAGTAATTCATTCTTTTTGAAACAGAGGAAGTATCTAGTAGTGAATTTAGATACATTAGGCTAGTTTTGGGTAGAATTTACCTTAGCATAAAGTTTGGGGATTAGATATGTGCCCATACGCCCTATCTTAGGCCAAGAATAATAGTTCCTTGAGACTTAATGGATGTGGTACTTTGTCAAAATTATATTCTAGAGCTTGAGGAGGTTTGGTTTCATGATTATTTATTGAAGATTTATACTTAGGAGATGAAATAAGTTTCTATTCGAGATCGGCAATCTATGACTTTAAGACTAGTTTGATTCTGGCATTATTGATGATATGAATTTTGGTTCAACTCCTATAAATGGTGATATGAGTCCTAGTTCAAGTCTGGCAACGAAAGGTTATTTGTAACGGTTATGGAATAGGTTTAAGTCTAGGTTTTATGATATAGAAGGATCCATGGTATGATTTCAACATATAGTACATTAGTATAATTTTGGTTATTATTTCTTTTTAAATGAATTCTTTGAGCTTATGAGGGTCCGCATTGGGTTATTTACTTTATTACAATTACTGGATGATAGAGGGGCAGTTTTGTAGTGATAGCTATGTTTTTATTTATTATTATGGTTTTGATTTTTTATTTATAGTATTTGGAGCACTATTTAAGGTATGCTATAAGACCCTTTAAAATTTTAATAATTTTATTTTTAACCCTCCCGCATTTGTAATGTTAATTTTTTGCTTGAATTGTGTTTAGGGAGGTTAAAAGGGTAATCTGGAAATATTTTGGAATTTTTGGGAGGGGTTCGAGGTTATTTTGGAACCCCAAGGCAGTGAGGGTCTATGATATTGCCGAGTCACGGAGGTTACCCTATGCAATATCGGTGTGGCACAAAGGATAACCTTTGTGATAATGGCATGCCACATTAATGAGTAATCCAATTTTGTTTTTTCATTTGGAGTGAAGTTCTTGATATTTTTATCCCTTGTACGACCTTTAAACATAAAATAATCCTCTTTTCTTCAATTTTCAAAGATCAAAATCATCCATTCTCTCTTAAAACTCAAAACCCAAGAAAGTTCAAGGGTTTCACAGTGCATTCCTCATCCAGGATCAACACATCAAATTGACTTCAATTACTTTTATGTTTTAGGCATGTTTCTCTTCCCTAGACTTTAATATTGTGGCATTAATTGATTGGATTTCATGTGAGTTAAATTATACATTTTGAAATTGCATTGTGGGGTTTTAGTTGTTACTGATTGAATTACTTATTCCTTGTTTTGAATTGATTATTTATCCTTTAAATAGATATTTTTGGGATGAATTGGTACATTATTTAAATGGTTGGAATGGGAGCATGGGTTTCCCCAAATTGGATGAATTTTGTCTTAGAATTGCGTGACCCTCAACCCACTTGTTAAATTTGATTTTAACTATGGAAAATTGCATGGTTTAACTTGAATTTGAACTCAATGAATTACATTAATTGATAAATGGAATTGGATGGCATTGGTGGTCGTGGTTTGGAATTTAATTGAACTTGGGAATCTAAGTTGGTGGTGTGAATTGGTTTGACATAAATATATTTGCTTGCAAGAATATTTTTATGATGATACAATGTGATAAATGCCTTAATGAATGAGTTTTGGTTAATGGATTGGTTTATGTGTTAATTATTTTAATTTCGGCTTAAACGGGGTTGTGTGGCTCATCATAAAGGTGTAAGTCCCATAAGGATGAACATTGGAAACCATATTTTCCAGCGTTAGGAGTCTATATGACTAGATGCTTAAGACACATTTGATGTATATATTTGGGGTAGCTATTGCCCATCGTGGCTATTTTTCCCTCAACATTTCCTCGGTTTGTGCAGCTAATGTGTACTAAGGCCCTTTCAACAGGGGGAGTCGAACCCATATAGCCCATGGGAGCCTTTAGTACGGATTGAGCTACACAATCTAGGTTAATGGTTTTAAAAACTCTCATGGTCATGACCCTTACCCTATCCCGGCATCCTATATATATATATGTGTATGTGTGTGTGTGCATGTGGTTTTGACTGATTTTAGACATGGCATTATTTATCACTTTGCTTGTGTTACATAACAATGTTTATCCCATTGACCGTCCTAGGACGCTTTCACGATGTTGGGCCCAAAGATTTTTTCTGTTGCTTTTGTGCAGTGTTAGGTTAATTGGCACATCTGTTCAGTTGTTGTGAAGTGGTGAGCCTCCATACTTCTAAAGGCCTTATAATTCCATTATTCTTCCATTGCTGACTCAGTACTTATGGATTATTTTTGGTCATAGTCTGGGATATGTCCCAACTTAGTTGTTATTCTAGTTTTAGAGGCTATTGTGGGCAGATATGGGTTGGTTGGTTGTATTTTTGACTCATAGTTTTTACTTGACTTATCTATTCATCATTTTATCACTACTCTTGATTTAGCTTCCTCTTTATTGTTATTATTATGCAGAACAGTAGGAAAGATGGTAGATAGTGGACCAAGAAGAAAAAATAGGGTAATTCTTAGTCGCCTGTCAGTGCTCCTTATCCTAAGCCTTTGGGTGATCATTATTTTTTAGAATAGCAGTTGTCCTAAGGCACACGGCACCCAATCTCAGGATATTAGAGCTTAGCCAACCCCACCTTACCTTTTTAAATTTTTATGGGTAGCTTCACCATGGATATTATGAGGAGGGGATAAATCAATGCTATAATTACGGTCAGCTTGGTATATGCAGTGAGATTATCCATCATCCAAGGTTGACACTAGGCTAAACAAGTTCCAGTTGCCACATTTTAATCTTCTATGCCAAAAAGCACTACTTTTAGTATTAGCACTGGTCAGAATCGTCTCTATGCACTTCATACCCGCTAAGAATATGAGGCATCTCTGGATATTATTACTAGTATATTACTACTCTTTTCCCGTAATGTTTATTGTTTGATTGATCTAAGTTTTACCCTATCTTATGTGACCTTTATATGGCTATGCATTTTGGTTTTGGTCCTGAATGTATTTTCGACACCTTTTCTATGTATTCTCCAGTGGGTGATTCTATAGTTGCTAGAAAAATCTATAGAGGTTATATGGTCTCTATCTTTCATAGAGAAATATTGGTGGATTTGATAGAGTTTGATATGGTAGATTTTGATATTCTCTTATGGATGGATTGGCTTTATTCGTCCTATGCTTCTTTGGATTATAGAACTCAAAAGGTCAGTTTTCATTTTCCTAATAAGTCGGTATTAGAATGGGAGGGGACCAAAGGGAAGTTTATTTCCTATCATAGAGATCATAAATTGATTTTGAAAGGGTATCTGTATCATCTACTTTGAGTTAAGGATTCTGACTCTGAAAGTCCTTCTTTGCAATCTGTCGTAGTGGTTAATGAATTTCCTAAAGTGTTTCTCGATAATATTCTGACAATTCCTCCTAATAGGGAAATAGATTTTGGGATTGATATTCAACTAGTTACTCATCCTATTTTTATTACTCCTTATAGAAATGCTCTGGCTTAACTAAAGAAGTAATTAAAAGATCTTCTTAATAAAGAATTCATTCATCCTACTATTTTTCTTTGGGGTGATCCTGTGTTTTTCGTGCAAAATAAGGATGGGTCTCTTCAGATGTGTATACACTATAATCTATTGAATAAGGTGATGATGAAGAATAAGTACCCTCTTCCTAAGATTGATGACCTTTTTTATTAGCTTCAGGGTGCTAGATGTTTCTCTAAGATTGATCTTCATTCGGGTTATCCTCAGTTTAAAATTAGGGAGGTTAATATTCTCGAGACTACTTTCCTAACCCGGTATGGACACTTTGAGTTCTTGGTTATGTCATTTGGGTTGACTAATGCTCTAGCTATATTCATATATCTATTGAACCGGATGTTAGGCAGTTTGTGGACTTGTTTGTGATAGTTTTCATTGATGATATCTTGTTGTATTCAAAAAAATAAGGAGAATCATGCCAATCACCTTCAAATTGTGTTTTAGACCCTTAAGAACTAGAAATTATATGCTAAATTTTTGAAGTATGAGTTTTGGCTGAATGTTGTGAATTTTCTAGGACATGTTATTTATAGTGAGGGGATCAAGATGGATCCATAGAAAGTTGAGGCGGTTAAGAGATGGCCTAGACTTATGACTCCAACTGATATTAGTAGCCTCTTAGGCTTGGCTAAGTATTATAGGACATTTGTGGAGAGTTTCTCTTTTATTGCTTCTTTATTGACAAAGCTGACTCATAAGAAGGTTAATTTTTATGGTCCGATGCTTGTGAGGGTAGTTTTTAGAAGTTGAAGGATAAGTTGACTTTTGCCCTAGTTTTGACCCTACCCAATGGCAATGACGGGTTTTTTGTGTATTGTGATGCATCCCGTGTAGGATTGGGTTGTTTTTTAATGCAACATGGTAAGGTCATTAAATATGCTTCCAAGAAGTTTAAGGTTCATAATTTAGGCCCTGTAGAGACTCACGGTGTAAATCACACAACTTTTTAAATGAATTTGGCAGTGCGACACTGGTAGAGAGGTTATCATGATTCCAGACATGTTGAATCTACTTTTCTAACATGAACTTATTTCTCTGAGATTTTCTTAGAGAAGTATATGCATAGTCGCCTTAGAGATTGTTTGAGGGACTTGTTATTGAGGTTGGAGCAGAGTTCTATGACTGTTTTAGAGTATAAGGATAATTTCATGAGGTGGATAGGCATGCTACATCTATTTTGCTGATTGAGTATGAACGAGTTTAGTACATTGTTTGGGAATTGAGACCTCTTCTCCATATGGCTACATAGAGTTTAGTTGCTTCTGTTAGATCTTTTATTGAGGTTGCTGATTATGCTTAGGTTTTGGAGGAGATAAATCATGAGACCTAAGGGGACAGCGATAATAGGTCGTAATACTAGGGCAGTTTTTATGGGAGTAGTGGTGTGTCACGGCTCAGAGGTAGTGGTTCTCAAGGTAGGTACCATCACGCCAACCTTATCAACATCAGGGTCATCCTAGTAGGCGTGTTCAGTCGCACTTTAACTTATTAACGAAGGCTAGTCAAGTTATAGTGATCACCCTGGCTAGAGTAGTGGTCAGCCTACGAGGGCTTCATCATCTAGGTATTCTTGCCATGGTGTTTACCCCAGATTAGCTGAATCTTCTAAGTTTAGCAGTGCCAGGAGCGTGTTATGGTTATGGGGCCTTTGTACATTTCTCAAAAAAGTGTCCCAGTCATTGACAGTTGTTCTAGTAGCTCAGAGTATTCTACCAATTCAGTCGGTGTTTCCCCCATCAAGAGGTGGCATGTATGTTCGTCGAGGTAGTCCCCAGGGTTTTTGTGGAGGTCCTCAAGTAGGCAGTACATGAGATTCGACAGGCGCCCAATAAGTGGCGGGTAACATTAATTGTTCATTATACTTGGTAGATCCAAGGCTGTGTTTGGATGTTGTTATACATGTATAATTTTAGTGTGCCAGCAGCCGACTTTTTCTTTATTTAATTTGGGATCTACTTATTCTTATGTATTTGCTTATTATGTACCATAGTTAGAGTTTTCTTGGGATTCTTTATTTGTATCATTATGTTTATCTACTCTCATGGGTGATACTTTAATAGTGGGTCAGGTTTATAGATCATGTGTTGTGACTATTTAAGAGTTTGATACGCAAGCTAATCTTATTGTGCTAGATATGATGGATTTTTATATGACTCTGGGCATGGACTGGTTATCCCCCTATCATGTGGTCTTGGATTATTTTTCCAAGACCGTTACTTTATACATGCCCGACATATCCTTGGTTGTGTGGAAGGATCTATTAGATACGATATTACAGGGATTATTTCTCATGTTCGAAATAGGAGATTTATATCAAAGAGTTTCGAGGTTTATCTAGCTTACATATTTGATGTTAGTGTGGAGAGTCCCTCGCTTGACTTTGTTCCAATAGTTCATGAGTTTTATGATGTTTTTCCTATCAATCTACCTAGTATTTCTCCTAAGTGTGATATTTAGTTTGTTGTTGATCTTGAGTTAGGCACCCAAACCTATTTCTATGGCACCTCACTATTTGTCTCCTGCCGAGCTTAAGTAGCTAAATTCTTAGTTTTAGGTTCTTCTATGTACGGGTTTTATTAAATCGAGTGTGTTTCCTTAGGGTGCTTCTGTCTTATTCATGAAGAAGAAAGATGGTACCTTGCATATGAGTATTGATTACAAGCAGCTTAATAAGGTGACGGTGAAGAATATGTATCCTATACCTTGCATTGATGATTTACTTGACCAGCTTTAGGGAGAAACGGTGTTCTCTAAGATTAACTTAAGGTTCAATTACAAACAGTTGAGGTTTCAGGCTTTGAATATCCCAAAGAAAGCCTTCAGGACTCGCTATGGTCATTATGAGTTCCCGGTGATGTCTTTTGGGTTGACCAATGACCCAATCGCATTCATGGACTTGATGAATCACGTGTTCAAGCCTTATCTGGATTCCTTCGGGATATGTTCATCGAAGACATCCTTATGTATTCGAGGAGTAGGGAAGATCATATGCAGAATTTGAGGATTGTGCTTCAGACTTTGAGAGATCATAGGCTCTTTTCCAAATTCTCAAAGTGTATGTTCTTGCTTGGGTCCGTGACATTCCTAGGACATATGGTGTCTAAGGATGGGATTATGGTGGACCCAACAAAAATTGAGGCTATTCATCATTAGGTTAGGCCTACATCTTCGTCTGAGGTTCATAGCCTTATTGGTTTGGTCGATTACTATAGGCGGCCCATTAAGGGTTTTGCACCTATTGCAGCGCCGGTGACTAGATTGACCCAGAAGTAGGTTTGATGCTCTATAGAAATATAGCACTTTTGATGCTTAAAATGAGGAAAAACTGCAAGTTTCTGAGGTTATTTTGTTAAATATTATGCATTTTGGATATGTTTTGCAGGAAACCATGTTTTGGATGCTAAGTTTGTGAAAAGAGTGTTTTGGCTACTTTTTGGAGCAATTATGGATATTCGAGATGTTTTCCAGCTTGTTCGTGATCAAAGCATGTTCGAGAATC
Organism: Capsicum baccatum var. pendulum; assembly: GCA_030864225.1. NCBI lineage: Eukaryota > Viridiplantae > Streptophyta > Magnoliopsida > Solanales > Solanaceae > Capsicum > Capsicum baccatum. The sequence continues at coordinate 171,287,029 of CM061560.1, forward strand.
GAAGAAGAGCTATAAAGATGACTCCCGACACTTACCAAGTCAACATGTGACTGCATGTAGGACCTACGGACCACATGTAGGCAAAGCAAGTACTAGAAGTCCAAAATTCTGAAGCTTAACTTGCAGGATTTTTGCTTCCGGTACTTGTGGTTTGTACCTGCGTCCAGTATCAGGACCGCAGGCTCTACACCAGACCGTGGGAAAGGACCACATGTGGCCACCTACCTGATTTTCTCCTATTTGTTTCGGTATTTGGTTTTAGAGTTTCCTCATGTATATTAAATAGCCTTTATGTACTTTTTAGTAGGAGCTATGCAATTTTGATATTCACAAACATATTTAGATTCCAAGATCCAATTTTGATCTTGGCATTTTCTTGTATTGACTTTGGTTCATTAATTTAGTTACGGTTGTGGGATTTATTAGTTCTTATCATTATGATTCCATCTATGCTTTTGAATATGAATGTTATTGATTTCTTCACTAGCATGAGCGGCTAAAACCCATAGCTAGGGTTGTGGAAACCCCAGCGGATTGATGAAGTAGGGAAAGTGCTTTCATTGTTCTGAACCAATACCCATACATATATTACTTTATCTTCCTTATGATAGTTTTCTTAATGGGTGCACACAGATACCGCATAGATATTATTGCTTACTCCATAAGAGGAGTAGTGACTAGGAAAAGATAAAGATAACTGTAATTTGGAGTTAAACTATCAATCCATACTTCTAGGTTCTATCTTAGTATAATGGTTCATAGATGTAATAACTAGAGACTCAAAAGCTAAAGGGTGAAATTCTTCTACTCATCCAAAAGACTGCAGAAGGTACATAAATTATCGATTCTGCATGTAAAGTATTGGGTTAGTTCAACAAAGCATGATAAACCAATAGAGTTGAGAAGCCAGGGGGAACACAATACTAGTGTTAACCTACAATGATTACAACCGAAGTTAGTATAGTTACTCGCTCGAGATTACAACACCCCCCCCAATTTACTTTTCTATTTCTGCCCGTGGACTACAACTGTTGAGATCAGCAAATCCACATGTTCCTTTGGGATTTGACCCCAGCCTTTTTTGGGTTACAATATTTTGACAACCACCATATCATCATCTGATAAGAGGTGTTTTCTAGACATCATCAAAATTTTGGCGTCGTTAATGGGGAACACGATGTTGATTATGATTTAAAGTTATTGCAATTTTTGGGTTTTTCTTTTTATTCTTAGTTTGGCATACGCCGATGTATGACTAGCAGATGGAGTAGAGGAAATCATTTACTCCCACTAAATTCGAATCCAGTAAGGATCCTACAAACACCTGGTAGGATATCTAAGCATAAAAGAGATGAACCTCCTAAAGGGGTACGTGATGTTGTACCTCCCCCTCCCTCCGAAGTGGTACAAGATATTGTTGATCATCAGACCAATGATCTATTAGCTCAAGAAAAAACTGAGAGAAGGGCAACAGAAGAAACTTAGTGAGTAGCTAGGGAAGCAGAGCTAGCTTAGCAGAGACAAGTAGAAAACTGTCGAGCATCACTCGGTGGAAACTAAAATAGAGCTCGAAGTGCCCGTGTTCAAGAAATCCTAGCATATCAGTATGTGCAACTATATATAGATGACGAAGAAAACTTGGGATATGTTGAGCCAGCATAGATTGGATCCTTAAGTCCTTCTAGTTTTCCCCAGGGCATCAAGTACAATATCGCGAATGCAATGATCCAACTTCTAAATCTGAAGGGTGGGTTTGTAAGTCTACTTATAGATGATGCAAACTTCCACATTGCCAATTTCCTTGGGATTTGTAGTTCATACACAAATCTAGGGGTGAATTAGGAAGAAATTAGGTTGATTCTTTTCCCCTTCTCACATACAAGAGAAGCATCTTTATGGTTAGGGGAACTTCCAACAGGCTCTATCACTACATGGAATGAGTTGCGCAAATAATTCTTAAACGCATTCTTTCCTCCATCTAGGATGTTCCAACTCAAGGATGATATTTATAACTTTGGGTAGTTGTAGTCACAGTCTATGTTCTAGGCATTGTTTAGGTTCAAGAAGAAGCTGAGTATGGTTCCCAATCATCCATTGTCAGGAACGAGCTTATTAGATATATTTTACAGAGCACTGACTATCAGCTCTAGATCCTTGGAAGACACCATATCGGGAAAAGCTTTTATGATACTGCACTGGGAGTCAGCTTCAAAAATGTTAGATCAAATCTTGCTCACTAACCGAGGGTGGCAAACTCGAGAGGCTGAGAGTGGATCTGGTACTTATGCTATTGGTGCATCCTGCAACCAGAAAGTAGCTGATGACATAGTAGCACATGATATTGTATTTCTAAGAATTGATCTTGGAATACTTATAAAGCATCTTACAACAGTGACTTTCGAAAATATAAATTTAGTAGCAACACAGGTGTCAGCTTCCAAAGTGTATGAGTTTGAATTGGAAGAGGAAGGAAATTATTTGGTTCATCAGATGGCGGGTTACCGAGCCCAAGGGCAAAGGAACCAAGGTTGGAACTATTTTGATATATACAAAGATCATAGCAGAGAGTGAGATGATGATTGAAAGGAAAAACAATGAGTATAGAGAGAAGGGATATAGATATATTCCACCTGCAACAGGAGATACAGAATCTAGAATGGAGGAAATGCTGGATAAGATAGTGAAGGGTCTAGAAAATTAAGAGATCGGCCTTAAGAAGATTAAGGATGACATTTCAGGATTAACCCAGAAGGTCGAGTCACATACCCCTACTATCAAGAAGTTGGAGCACCATTTTGGGTAAATATCAGCTACTCTGAATCAGAGGTAACCAGGTACCCTTATGAGCAACACGATGCAAAATCCTAAAAATAATGGTCATATATTTGCTATTACCATGAGGAGGGGCATCATTACTATGGATCCCCCACAACCTGCTACAGAAGCTACTAAAAATGAGATATCTGTTATTGTTACTGAGAAGGTAAAAGGTGATAATGGTAAATTTGTTGAAGATAAAGGTAAGGGTCCGGTCACTAAGATAGAAATTAAACAGATTCTAAGACCACCTACACCTTATCCTCAGAGATTGGGGTAGAAGAAAGAAGAAGGTAAGTTCTAGCAATTCATTAATATGCTGAAAGAATTGAGCTTAAACATACCTATTCTAGAGGCAATAAAACAAATGCCTGGATACACTAGGTTCATGAAACAGTTGGTCAGTAGGAAGAAAGGAGTGATATTTGAGGTGTTGATTGCATGCACCACTGCAATCCAGTCACGACTAGGTCTTTGGCATACAAAAAGGGTGATCTCAGTGCATTCTGATTTGCCAGACACTTGTGCGATATAGGGGCTAGCATTAATTTGATATCGCTGGCCATATTCAAGAAATTAGGCTTGAACCCTTTGGAACCAACTTTGATGCGGCTATTGATTGTTGACCATACATTGTAGAAGCCTATAGGAATCTCTTTTATTGTTATTGTGAGGGTGGATAAATTTATATTTCTGGCTAACTTTTTCATCCTGGACTATGAGGTTGACACCGAGATGCCCATTATATTGGGAAGAGTGTTTATGGCCACAGGAAGAGTTATGATTGACATGGAGAAAGGTGTGCTGAAATTCGGAGTCAATGGTGAGGAGGCTACATTCAACATCCAAAAGTCAATGAAGCAGCCAATCGACATGAGGGTAGTTTGGTGATTGATAGTATTGATGACCCTAGAGAATATTTCTATGCGTATCTTGATGAATTCTGAGTAGTCAAGATAATTGCGTCATGCCGTGACATTAAAGCAAGAACTGCATGGGATGAAACCTATGCGTATCCACGGCGTGTCACGACGTTAAATCAAGCATTGAGTGGGAGACAAGCCACTAATTTTAGTGTTCACATTTTTGTTGTTATGTTTTTAGCTCATGTACTTACACAGAATATGGTAAAAAATTGATACATTCATCAATTTCCAGATAAGGGGGATATGTGATCAACCCATCATGGTCATAGTCCCACACGATAAGCTGAGTAATACCAAAAAGTTGAAATTTTGAGGATGAACAAAATGTGTAAGGTTGTGGACTTTGACATCCATTTTTACTTTTGGGACCTCAAACTTAGGTTACAGGACCATAAGTAGCTGAAAAAAATTGAAACACCAAGTTGGATTGTAGGAAAGTAGGCTAAAACTTTTAGCCCAGCATATACACCCAGCACCTGCTGGCCACAGGTGGAATCTGGGCCCACAGCCTGACCGCAGGTGCAAGCTGCAGGTAGCTTTCGTAGTTTGGCCAATTGTGGGCCTGATTTTTTATTTAAATTTTGGACCCATCAACACTTATATATAACCTAAACAGCCCCCCACTATATTTAAACAACCTTAACCTCTTTCTAACTCATTGTACTCCTCAAAAATTCAATTTTTTCTTTGAATTCAAACTTTCCTCTTAAAACACCAACTAATCTCACACTTAAGTAAAGGATAAATTGTCATTTGTTTAAGATACCAACTTGTTCCAACACACTAAAAACACGTTCCAACTTTGGTTTGCTTGACTTCTTCATTATTCTCTTCTAGTTCTTCATATAAAAGGTAACATTCTTGGCTCCTAATGGTTAGATATTGATATATTTATTGTTTAAACAAGTTAATATGTGTATTCCATTATAAAATATATAGAAACTATTATTTTTGTATGTGGGAGCCTTGAAGTAGCCTAAAAACTTAATGTTGGTTCTGTTTTCAAAGAAAGATCTAAAGTTAAGCCCCAACCAGAAGTTGAATTTGGATGAATGAAAGTAGTACCAATAGGTTAGCATGTTTTCTTGCGTTGAAAGTTGTAGTTTATGATAAGTGTGTGTACATAGGACTTTTTGGAATTTCAGATTGGTTATACGAGTGCAAAAATTAAGGAAAAATTCAATCTTTTCAAATTTTGAGTTTACTTGAAAATTTGTTATCCCTCACCTTAGTTAGAAATTAACAACTGGTTTTAAGGTACATATGGCACCAAAGGCTTTGAAAAAGACATAGTTTAGTACTTCAAGGAGATGGGAAGAGTCTTTCGAGCCTAGCAGTTCAGTGGAGGAGTACACGAGGCAGCGATATAGAGACACTGCAGTTGAGGTGACACAAAGAGTAACAAGAGGACAAACTCGCTAGACTGCTTATCCAGATGCAGCCTGGCAAGGATGACGTCCACAAGGATGGGACTGCCACACACTCTTCTACCTAATAATAATGAGGAGACAGAGTTTGAGTCTACTCTATAGGATGCTACTCAGGACCTCTAGTTTGAGAAAGGGCCCCAGTATTTATCCAACGAGGTAGAGCAGGAGGAGCTATCAGTGGTTCCCTATTCCTACTCCCGCACAACAAACATATGCACCCCAGTTTGAGGAGGATATAGATCAAGCTAACTACGATGCGTTAGTATAGCAGGGGCAGAGTCCTACTCCCGTGCATACTTAAGATCCACCTCCTGAAGAGGGATATTAGAGTTGGTATATGTCTGGGATGTAGGACCTACTGGGGATAGATCGAGTACCATAGCAGCAGGCAACATTTGATAGATATCAGCTGGAGTGGATGACTAGGACACTCAGTTCTTACAACCCAGCTATGGTACAAGAATTTTATATATCCTACAGAGCTACCATCTTTCTACCTATGTAAAGACATCCAAGCCTGATCAGATTTGTTAGGCAGACATAGCTTAAGAACACACCGGTTAAAGGGGTCAAAGTTGACATATCGATAGGGACTATCCATCAATTTATCTTCATACTAGATTACATTACTCATATATCTACATCCAAGTGCGACCATAGATTGAGGATCACACATGATCGACATATCATGAGGGAGGCTAAGCATCGACGTGAGAGAATCGAGACGGCTAGGTGGATATCCAATTATATTTTACCTCTGGGTGATGCAACCCTATGGATAGATTGGCATTCTATAATCAAAAAGGTTTAATTCACATTTGAGGCCAAGTTCTAGTATTTTTAGATTAGATACAAACCGATTCCCACTACTTTGGATAATACATTAACGTGGGAGAGAGTAGCACTGGTTGTTTTTCTTAAGGCCGGATAAGATTTTGATTTTGCTACCATCCTAAGGTATGAGTTACATGACAAATCCTTTGGGGAGTAGAAAAATCTGCCATTTTCTTACATGATTCAGAGGCTATGCATGAGGCTGGTGTGCCTGCCATACCAGGTGTAGATGAATGAGTAGCTGATATGGCGACTTCACAAACTAGGAATATGAGGGATCTAGCATGTCCAAGCTCTTCTAGGAGATCGAGATAGTAGGAACTAGTACTATGGGCCCAAACTGAGGGCCCAATAATTTTCATAGAGCTAGATGTGGCACATCAAGGTGATGTGGGTGTTAGTATTGAGATAGAATCAGGGGAATAGAGAGAGGCTCCAGATTATAGTATGAAGAGAGAGGAGACAGCAACTACTTCTTCTTCAGCTTTGACTCTGACCTCAGAGCTGGTAGGTGTACCTTTAAAGCCTACTCGCACATATAATACAACTCTTCTTCTGGTATGATCACTATATCTAAAAAGTTTTTACAAAGCTTAGTGGGCATCTAGAGGTCCATAGATGTTAGAGTGAGGGTTATCAAGATTGAGTTAACCACCCTCTATAAATAGATAAGATCAATGGTTAGGACGAGATTTGAGCAGGTACAGGCCCTATGGAAGGCGGCACTAAGTACTGCACTATTCGAGCTATATGCTGTCTTTTAGACTTAATGAGTTTGAAAGATTAGTTATAGCCTGATATATAAAGATAGTTGCACTATACCTAAACCAAATAAGGTAGGAGTTTGATATGTTATGAGTAGAGCTATGCTCTATCATAAAGATTCGTGTTGTAGCTACTCCTTTATTTATATCCCAGGTGGTCTAGATATCATATCTACATGCACTGAGATAATTTGATATCTTTGTGGAGGGTGATGAAGAGGTCCCATCAGTTAGGGAGAAAAGAGGTCTCATAGACGACTTTTCGGACCCTGATTTACCATATAACAAGGTTGTTAAAAAGTTAGGCATAAGTTTATGGAGTCTGTATTCATCGATAGACAGAGACGTGCATCTAAAGAAGTAGGTGCATTATCCAGTAGTACACCTCCACCACCACTACCTTCGCCACCTGATATGTCCCCATCCTAGGATACTCCTAATTTTGAGTGCCTTGTGCATCCTAGGTATGTTTTCACTTCCCTTTGTTTTGCTTTGTTTTAGCATATTAAGGACAGTGCACATATTTTTACTTTGGGTGGGAATATCATGCCGCTGTGGGTTTTTATTGTCGTGCTCCTTTTCCCATCGATCGTAGCATGGTTGTAAAACTGTCATGTCTAGAATGATTTTGTGTTGTACTATTTTTTTCTTCATACTGTGTTTTTCTTTTATGTAATTAGGAGATTTTAAGTATTTAGGACAGTATTCATGTTTTGACTGATTTATGATACCCCTCAAAAAATTATGTTTTAGAGTTGTGTGAATTTATATATGTGTGAACATTGTGGATTTGATTATGTCATTAAGATTGGGGACATGATAATCACTTTCTAATAATTGAATGAACCAGATAGGTAGTAGTTGGTAATATTGACTTTGTGTTATATGTGTTTGGGATACTACCTAGTTCCCTTTGTGTGTCTAATTTATAACTTGCATGGTTAGTCTTTCCTAGGTTGTTAGATAGCCGGTTAGGAAAGGATCATAAACCATTTTTTATTTTAGTCCACTTTAAGCCAAAATGAACTTCTATGTGTAAATTATATCCCTTGATCCCTATTTTGAGTCTTGTAGCCTATTTTTTCTTGTTTCACCATTCACCTTCCCATTTATAGTACAATGAATATGTTTTGGCCCTAGTCCTTATTGGACATTGTGCACCTCAACTCATATAAAATGTCTAAGTTGAGGGAGGCTATTAGAGGGGTACATAGTCTAAAATAGGTATGAAGAAGGGTAAAATAAAACAAATAGTAGGTATGGATGTAGTATAAAAAAAGAAAAGAAAAGAAAAATTGTGAAAAAAAGAAAAAAAATAAAGAATAAAAGACCACACCCAATCTGAATTGCAGTTAAGAATAAAAAGGGATAAATAAGGGTGAAATAAAAAAAGAAAATTGGCTAGTAAGTGATACCCCAAGGTTAGTGTAGTTCCAAGGAGGCTTAGTCACTTGATATGTCCATTTGTACCATACCATCCCCAAAGACTATATTACAAGACGAGAAAAGTCCTATAGTGATCCTAGCTTGACTATCTTAATGCTAAGGTAAAGAAAATAAGGGCAAGCCTATGGTATTTTAGAAACGTTGATTGAAAAGTATCTTCTGATTATGAGTGTCTCTTAACCATCCCTGCATTGACATGCATGAATTCATGAGTGAGTGGGACATCCTTGTTGTGAGGGAACTTAATTCATATTACTAACTATTTGCTTGTTTCAAGTAGTGTAACTTGTATATATGAGAGGTTTTTTGATTCTAATGTAATTTTCATACCTTGATCCCATTGTGTCACATTATTGTGCTTCATTTCATACACAGTTGGTTTTAAAAAATGGGATTGGATAGGGGGTTGTGTTTTGAGCTGTAAGTGTTGATGGACTGCCTTGATTAGCTTAGTTTCTCGAAGTTAAGCATCATTTTTGTTTTTTTTTGTTTTGTTTTGTTTCCTAAGGACATACAAACGTTCTAAGTTTAAGAAGTTGATATGTTATAGAAATATATCACTTTTGACACTTAAAATGAGAAAAAGATGCAAGTTTCTGAGGTTATATTGTTAGGTATGATACCTTTTGGGTATGTTTGCAGGAAACCATGTTTTGGATGTTAAGTTCTTGAAAAAGCTAAAAAAGGTGTTTTTGGTAACTTTTTAGAGCAATTAGGGATATTTGAGATGTTTTCCAGCTTATTCTTGATCAAAGCATGTTAGTATGATGGTTAGATTTCATAGATCTAATGACTAGAGACTCATAAGGTAATAGTTAGTTGGATCAAGATAAAGGTTAGTAAGGCAACATCCCAAGACTCAAAAGGTAAAGTATGAAATCCTTCTACTCGTCCAAAAGACTGTAGAAGGTACATAACTTATCAATTTTACATGCAAAATATCAGGTTGGTTCAACAAAGCACGATAAACCTAGGAAGTTCAGAAGCCAGGGGGAACACAATCCTAGTGTTCACCTACACTGATTACAACCGAAGTTAGTATAGTTACTTTCTTGATATTATTTCACCAAAACCCCTCATTTACTTTACTTGTTCTGCCCGTGGACTACAACTGTTGAGATCTATAAATACACATGTTCCCTTGGGATTCGACCCCAACTTTTGTTGGGTTACTATATTTTGATAACGGGCATATCATCAACTAAAAAGAGTTTTTGTTTGGACATTATCAATATTTCATTCTAGTGGTGAGGATTGTGAGTCAAGATTTTGGAAGCTCAAGGAATTTATTACTTCACCTCTTATATCGACTCTTATTATTGAGGGTGAGGGATTCACCATTTATTATGATGCTTTAGGTATTTGTTTGGTTTATGTTTTGATGTTGTAGGGTTGAGTTACTGCTTATGCATTGAGGCAGCTGAAGGTACACGAGCGCGACTAGCCCACTCATGATTTTGAGTTGGTAATGATTTTAAGGCAGCATTATTGGTGGAGTGGAAAGAACAGAGATATGTCATACTTTGTAGCTTGTTGCCTATGTTGTCAGTAAGTGAAGGTTGAGCATTAAAGGCCTGGTGGCCAGATTTAGCGATTTCCCATTCTCGAGCAGAAATAGGAGTGGATCTCCAAGGATTTCTTTAGTGATTTTTCTTGCAACTTTTGTTGTTCTGATGGTAATTGGGTCATTATACATCAGTTGACCAAATTGGCATATTTCAATCCCATTCAAATATCCTTCAGTGCCTAGAGGTTGGCTCGTAATTATGTTTGTGAAATAGTTCATCTGTGTGGAGTGCCTATATCTATCATTTCAAGCCAGGGTTTGATATCTCTTTTAGGTTTTGGAGAGCTTTTCAGGAATGGTTGGGTATCCAGGTGGATCTTAGCATAGCCTTTCACCCTCAAACCGATGGACACTTGGAGCGTACTACTCAGATTCTTGAGAATATGCTTCGAGCCTATGATATTGATTTTGGAGGCTATTGAGAGCAACACTTACCTTAGGTGGATTTCTCCAAACCTGCAATATGGATTTTAGAGGCCAGTGGGAGCAGCACTTAGCTTTGGTAGAGTTTACGTATATAATAGGTACCGTTGAGGCAATAGATGGTAGATGTTATTGATCTTCAATTGGATGCTTTGAGATCTTTGAGATTAGAGCCTGTAGTACTGACTTGTTGATGTGTGAGCAAAAGCTAACACATTTAATGTTTTTTAGCTCAAAAAAATTGTGAATTCTGAAGCAACTCTTGTTGTTTTGATGTGTTTTCTCATGATATTAAAGTAAAAGGCTGAAGGAATAAAAAGAATGACAATGGAGCAAAAGAGTTAAAAATCTGAGCAAAAGAGAAGAAATCATGGCTGACGACCTCCGTGATACGTCGTCAACCTTATAATAGCTTATCAGTATTGGCGTCAACCTTAACCAGAAACTTGAATCCTGAGAAGAAGTTTTGACGATGTTGGTGATAAGGCGTCAAGTTTGTGATAATGCATCACGAAAGGCGCCAGCTTAAACTAGATAATTGAGTTCGAAGAATAAATCTGACGACGTTGGTGATACACCATCAGATCGGTGATGCGGCGTCAGCTACATCCTCCATCTAAGAAAGATTTTGAAGGCAACTAAAGCATTCTGACGCCATCCGTGATAGGGCATCAGACTCTTGACGCGGTGTCAGCTTGGGCATCACCTATTCCGAGAATTTTATTAAGTTTTGTTATTTTATTTCCTAAATTAGGCTTTAGTATAACTAGCATCTTTTAGGGTTTCATTCACAACTTCGGAAGCATCTTTTGACATCTTGTAACTTAGTAAAGGGGAGTTCACTTATGTTTGACTCTCTTAACTTTAAATTTAATTTTTCATCCTTTGATTTAGTTGTGGGAAATTCTTATTGTACTTGAAGGAGAAACAACTTTGAATTTAATCTTTTGTAAGTTCACTTGCTTTAAGTTATGAATTTAATCTTTGTTAAAAAAAAATCTCTCATTGAGGGTTCCTAACATTCTTGTAAACATCTTCCATTTGAAGATTGATTGTGGGTATGATTTATTACTTATTCTTGATTATGAATTCAATACATATTGTCGATCTTTCTATCATAAATAGCTAATTTTATTTACTTGAGTTACGGGAACCTTGATATGAATACTAATTTGGGTTGTGAATCTAATGTATGTTCATAAGAAATTGATGTTGTATAAACCTTTCTTTATTTTAATGACCTTTCTTTGATGCAACTTAATAGATTCAGCACTACAAACATCACTTGTCTGAGAGGAAAGTGTTTGTTAGGTTACTTCAATGAAACAATCACTTGTCCGAGAGAAAAGTGTTTGTCGAGCAATGTAACGATCTCTCTTAGTTGTAACTTAAAAGGTAAGCCCAAGAACATCACTTGTCCGAGAGGAAAGTGTATGTGGGAAAAGAAAGAGTTTACATGGACTCAAAAGATTTTAATCTTTAGTTTAATGGAAAATGCCTTAACACGATTTGCCTACATGAGAACATAGTTGAATAGCAAACATATTCTTTAAGTTCGAGAGAATTAACAGATACACTACCTACTGAGGTCGAGAGATGAATGGGTAAATAATAGGATTCAACTCTTCTTCCAATTTAAGTGTCAATTGGAACTCTAAAGTGATTTGCATCCCAACCTATGTAAGCATCTTGGTAACCATAACTCTAGTTTCCCATAACATTGTCAAATTAAAGTGTTTATAAACTTTTGTTTAACCATTTAAAACCCCCAAATTTTATCTTTTTCTATGATTTGTTTAAATTCAACTTGTAGCTGTAGTTTCCAATTAGTTTGATCATCAGTCATATTGTTCCTCGTGGATTCGACCCCGACTCCAAAGTTGGGTAAATATATTGACAACGACTGCCTTACACTTATTTTAGGTGTAGGTTGAGTGTTATCAAAAATGGCGCCGTTGCCGGGGAACAATTTGGCGTATTAAGTTAGTTTGGAATTTTAGCCTACTTGCTTTAATTCAAACTTGTAAATATTTGTTTTTTGTTTTCTTTTATTTCTTGTGTTAGGTATATTTTTATTCTAATTTACTTTTTACTATGGCATCTTGGAATGAACATAAGTTTGGTGGTTGGAAACCGTATCTTGATGATCCATGTCCATATTGTGATGGACCTCACTTTTGGTAAGACTGTAAATATGCTCCTCGGAAAGAGATGTGTGCACCATCTCCAGCCTACTGGGAGTATAATTATTCTTTATGTGGTGGTCGGGATGGACATTGGAGTGATTGCCCAAATGCCCCTTCCTTCTATTGTGCTAACCCAAGTTCTAGTTCTTCTTATGTGTATGACATGTCTTATAGTCAAGAAAAAGAAGAACGACGCACTAGAAAGAGCGGCATTGAAGCTATGCTTTAACTAATGTTGGATCGTACAGACACAACGAATGATACCATATGTGACATACGTTAAGACATTAGGGAATTTAATGAGGGAAGAGAAAGGATAGAAAAGATAGATATCTAGGTCAATCATCCAAAACACTTTTCTACAATGTGGTTAGATGATATCTTGTCTGTGGAATCATTTAACATAATGGATGAGTGTAAAGATAAGGAGCAAGAACCCTATATCGATGTTGTGCTTAATGTTAAGCAGACCTTGGATATTTCCCTACCAACCGAACCAACCATGAGGGATGATTCCAAGATTAAGAAAATGGTGCTAGGGGAAAAAGAAGAAAACAAGTCAAACTCTTATTAAAACTCTAGCCCTATTCAAAGTGAAAATATTGAAAAGATGAAGAAAATTGAGTGTGTAGAGGATAGTGTAAATTTTGACGTAGGATTTGTTGGTCCACACTCGAAGCATTTTTCCACATTATGTTTAGATGATAGCTTGTCTATGGAATCATCTAAACTAGTGGAAGACTGTGAAGATGAGGAACAAGAATCCTATATTCTTTATTTTACAGTTGATAAACAACATAAAAACATACCTCACTTTAAGGTCGAGTTGTTTACCATGCACCATTCATTACTCGGCTTCTTAATCTTTGTACCACCTCCCTATGAGCGAGGCAAGAAGATGGACTCTAAGTTGGGGGGTGAAATTCATATCCTCAAGGTGGAGGAAATAACTGAGTTGGGTCATACTATGACGTTCAACTAGGTGCTTCTTGCGAGGCAACCAAGGTATTTTTTTATTTGTATTCGTATTATGTGATTGACATCAGATCTTCGCACCCATGGTGCCACAGGTATGTTTCTAACTCTCTTGTTTTGATTTGACGTGTTGGGAACAATGCAAGATATTAAGTTAAGGGTGGGACTACTTATGGGTGTTGATGTCCTCCTATGATTTCTGTTGTCATGCCTCTTTTCCCCAGAGTCTTGTTCCGAGTAAAGCTGGAATGTTTAGGTGTATTGTGTTTTGTTTTGTGATGTGTTGTGGTATATTAGGGGAAAAAAGTATCCAGGATGCTTGACATAATTTTTTTATTTTTAAGACTAATAAACAACTCTCTGTTGGTCTGTTTTATAACTGTGTGATATACATTTATATGTGACCACTGTGCATGTTGTTATGGCATTAGTACTAGTGACATGATATCCACTGCTAAATAATTTCATGAACCGGATAGATAGTAGCTTGTGGTACACCTTTGTGCCATTTGTGTCTGAGATATACTTAGTTCCCTTTGTGTGTTAAATTCAGAACTTGTCCGGTTAGTCTTACTTTGGTTAAAAGATAGGAGTTAGGAAAGGATCATAGGCCGTTGTTGATATTAGTCCACTTTTAGCGTAAATGACCTTCCCTGTTATGCATGATATCTTTTGATCCCTATTTTTAGCCTGAATTGACCATTTCTTTCTATTACACCTATCACCTTCCCATTTATATCATAATGAACCTGTTTTGGCCCTGGTCCTCCTTGGACACTGTGCATCTTGACTTAGGCAAACAGCCTAAGTTGAGGGTGGCTATCATAGGGGTACGTGGTGTAAAATAAGTATGACGAATGGTAGAATAAAAAAAAGGAATAAAAAGTAGGGTGCTATGGAAAAAGAATAAGAAAAGAATAGTTGTGAAAAAAATGAATAGTTGTGAAAAAAATGAATAAGAAGAACTGCACCTATCCTCAATGTGTGTGATCAAGAGAAAAGAAGAATTGAGAAAAAGGTTAATAAGTCAGGCCCCGAAAGTTAAGGTAATGCCAAGGAGGCTTAGTCACTCTAAATGCCATTGAATATCATACCAGCCCTTAGCCTACATTATAAGCTGAAAAAAAGACCTATAGTGATCCTAACTTACCTGTCTGGACACCTTGGTAAAAAAAATAAGGGCAAGCATATGGTATTTGATATGCATTGATTGGAATTTCTTTCTGAGAGTGAGTGTCTCTTGACCGTCCCCGCATTGACATGCTTGAGTTCATATATGAGTGAGGAGGGACTTCTTTGTTGTAAGGGCACATCGGTTGCATTGCTAGTTGTTTACTTGTTTAGGTAGTGTAACTTGTACATATGCATGGTTATTGTTGCTGAATTGATGACATATCTTGATTCCTTTGGGTCACATTGTTAATCTTCATGGATATGCACAATTGGATTGAACGTACAGAGTGGCATGAGTTTTAAGATAAACTTGATAATTAACTGTGATAGGTATCTTATGTGTCTCTTGGTTATGCATCGTAGTATGGTGTTATGTAGTTGCTTGAGGACAAGCAATTATTTTAAGTTGAGGGTGTTGATGTATGAGCAAAACCTAACACATTTAATGCTTCTTAGCTCAAAATAATTGTGAATTCTGAAGGAACTTTTGTTGTTTTGATGTATTTACTCATGATATTGCAGTAAAAGGCTGAAAGAATAAAAACAAATGACAATAGAGCAAAAAATTTGAAAATCTGAGCAAAAGAGAAGAAATCATAGATGACGACCTCCGTGATAAGTCGTCAGCCTTGTGATAGCTTATCAACATTGGCATCAACCTTAACCAGAAACTTGAAGCCTGAGAAGAAGTTCTGGCGATGTTGGTGATAAGGCGTCAAGTTGGTGATAAGGCATCACGAAGGGCATCAGCTTAAACTAGAGAATTAAGTTCAAAGAATAAATCTGATGACGTTGGAGATACACCGTCAGATCGGTGACACTGTGCCAGCTAAATTATCAATCTAAGACAAATTTTGAAGGCAACTAAAGCATTCTGACGCCATCCGTGATAGGGCATCAGACTCTTGACGTTGCATCAGCTTGGGCGTCACCTATTCCGAGAATTTTATCAAGTTTTGTTATTTTATTGCCTAAATTAGGATTTAGTATAACTAGCATCTTTTAGGGTTTCATTCACAACTTCGGAAGCAGCTTTTGACATATTGTAATTTAGTAAAGGGGAGTTCACTTGTTTTTGACTCTCTTAACTTAAAATTCAATTTTTCATACTTTGATTTAGTTGTGGGAAATTTTTATTGTACTTGAAGGAGAAACAACTTTGAATTTCATCTTTTGTAAGTTCACTTGCTTTAAGTTATGAATTTAATCTTTGTTAAAAAAAAATCTCTCATTGAGGGTTCCTAACATTCTTGTAAACATCTTCCATTTGAAGATTGATTGTGGGTATGATTTATTACTTATTCTTGATTATGAATTCAACACATATTGTTGATCTTTGTATAATGAATAGCTAATTTTATTTACTTGAGTTATGCGAACCTTGATGTGAATACTAATTTGGGTTGTGAATCTAATGTATGTCCATAAGAAATTGATGTTGTATAAGCCTTTCTTTATTTTAATGATCTTTCTTGGATGCAACTTAATAGAGTCAGCACTACAAACATCACTTGTCTGAGAGGAAAGTGTTTGTTAGGTTACTTCAATGAAACAATCACTTGTTCGAGAGAAAAGTTCTTGTCGAGCAATGTAACGATCTCTCTTAGTTGTAACTTGAAAGGTGAGCCCAAGAACATCACTTCTCCGAGAGCAAAGTGTATGTGGGAAAAGAAAGAGTTTACATGGACTCAAAAGATTTTAATCATTAGTTTAATGGAAAATTCCTTAACCGGATTCGCCTACATGAGAACATAGTTGAATAGCAAACATATCCTTTAAGTTTGAGAGAATTAACAGATACCCTACCTACTGAGGTCGAGAGAGAAATGGGTGAATAATAAGATTCAACTCTTCTTGCAATTGAAGTGACAATTGGAACTCTAAAGTGATTTGCAACCCAACCTATGTAAGCATCTTGGTAACCATAACTCTAGTGTCCCATAACATTGTTAAATCAAAGTGTTTATCAACTTTTGTTTAACCATATAAAACCCCCAAATTTTAACTTTTTCTATCATTTGTTTAAATTCAACTTGTAGTTGTAGTTATAAATTAGTTTGATCACCAGTCACATTGTTTCACATGGATTCGACCCTGACTCCGAAGTTAGGTAAATATATTGACGACGACCGGCTTACACTAATTTGAGGTGTAAGTTGAGTGTTATCACTTGCTTTAGGGGTTGTTGGACAGAGTTAGAGTAATTTAGGATAGGATAAGAGTTGCTCAGAGTAGTAAGAAGTCTTTTGCAGATCATAGATTTCGTGCCTTGAGATTTAGAGTTGGTGAAAGGGTATTCCTCCATATCCCTATGAAGGGTGTGATGTGGTTTGGGCGGAAAGACAATCTCATCCCAAAATTTATTGGACCTTTTGAGATCCTTCAAATAGTTAGAGAGGTGGCTTATGAGTCATCCTTATCACCTAGATTTTGTGCTATTCATTGGTTTTCCATGTTCTTATGTAGCGGCAGTACATTCTTAATGAGTCTCATGTGCTTCGGTGGGACTCAATATAGTTGGATAAGATATTGACCATCTAGGAGGAGCCGGTGTTCATATTAGCTAGAGATGTGAGGTGTTTGCGCTCTAGAGAAATTCCAATAGATAAGGTTTAGTAGAGATACTGCCCAGTAGAGGAGGCTACTTGGGAGATCGAGAGTTAAAAGCGAGCCCAGTATCTTCATCTATTTAAGGATGCAATACATCCTAACCCTTTACTTATGCAGATGAAAGTCTTTACAAATGGATATTATAATAACCCTCCAAGTCATTTTTTACATTTATGCTCATTTTTGTTGTATAGAGCTTTTCCATAGCTGCCACAAGTAATTTAAGACTTTTTGGAGCTAACTGTTCAATTATATAGTCGTTTGTTTGGTTTTTAGCGCCAAATACTTACTTGGGAGCATTCACTGGTAAGAATTGGATATATGGGAAACACTTTAGTCAAGTACCACATTTGCCAATTTCGACAATTCCAGCAGCTCCAGAACGTCAATTTTAGTCTAAGGGGACATTTTTTTGTCCCAAGGCCTCTGAACTCTTTTGAGCTATTGGTCAAAAATAAATAAAAATGGCCTATATGTATGGGGCCCACTTTTCATTTAAACGGCCTTAGATGGAAATTTTAACTGCACAATTGAGTATGAAATGACGAATTTAATAAGGTAGCATAGTTTTTTTTTGCATTCATGAGATTTTGGATGAATCTTGAGTGGTCGATGGAGACTTAGAATTTTCCAAGTCTCCAGCTAGTGCAGGACTAAGCTGGTGCATCCGCTAAAGTGGAACTTAGGTCACTTTTACGAAGGACGCTTACGCAACAAGACGTTCGCTTAAAAGACCATGCTTGCTATCTGTAATGACCCTTCAGGTCATTTTCCATATTTCCGCTTATATTTGTTGTTAGATCTTTCCTATAGCTACCCTAGGTCATTTATGACCAATTAGCACTAACAGTTCGTTTGTCGGGCAATTAGTTTGGTTTTTAAAGCCAATTCCCTATTTTGAAGTCTTCGCTGGTTCCAAATGGCCACAGGGTGGAAACTTCATACAAACAATCTTATATGCTAATTTTTATTATTCTAACAGCTTCAGAATGTCAATTTTAGGGTAGGAGGACTCTAAGTTTGTTTTCCAAGTCACCCAGGCTTTTTTCATCCTATTGGTTGGAAAGTTAAGAAAATACAATATGGGTATGTGACCCGTTTTCCATTGAAACAACCTCATATAAGAATTTTAACTGTATTATTGATTCTAAAATGTTGAATTTAGAAGGGTAGCAAATTCCAATTATGTATATGGGATTTTGGATGAATCTCGAAAGGTTGGTGGAGACTTGAAATTCCAAGTCTCAGCTATGCAGGTAAACTCTCTAATAACGAGCCAGGGTTTGTAATTTTGATACTCTTGGGAGGGAACCAAGTATCATGATTGCTAGAGGCATATCGCGATAGCGACTAACGTTGACAGGCAGCAAATGTCGCGATCACGAGAGTCAGGTCGCAATGGCGACTCCCTAACACCTAGGAAGGGTATAAATATCCCTACTTAAGCCTCTTTTTTCCCATTATTCATCATTTTCCAAGAGATTTAAACCTTAAATATTAAAAAAACTTAGGATTAGAGCTAGTAGGTGATTTGGGGAGTTTAGATAATGATTATTTCGTGATTATTCTTTGAATTAGTGGTAAGATTCCTTTGAATTCATGGTGGATTTTCTCATTTCTTGCTCAGAATCCCTAAAACTTGGTGACTTGACTTTAGCACAAATATAGCTCGGATTTCACCCATTTTGAGGATAATTATTCTTTCAGCGTAGGATGTTGGGTTGGCTACGAAAATTGCTGCAATTTTCGTAAGTAGAACCTATATGGGATTTTGGGTGATTTTTGGACTCGAAGCATAATAGTGCAATATGGGTAACATTCTTCTCAGATTGATGAGTAGAATGTGATTTTGATAGTATGGCGTCTTGCAGAAGCTTCTTGAAAGGGAAAGTTGGCGATTTAGTTTAAGGTCCCACAGGGCGTGTCAAGTGAGGCATGATTCTGGCTTAAAAGATTGAGAAGTATCTTCCTAACTGAGTATCATGTTAACCATATAGAATTTCCCTAATTTTGACTTTCTATCATATGGGAAATCTGAAAAGCTTTCCATCACTATAAGATTTGCCCAAATCTGATACACGGGCAAGAAGTTATGGCTAATTTAAGCCTTAGTCGTATAACTGCATCACTTAAGTGATTGTCGCATCGCGGAGAGGGCTTATTTGGCAATTGTCAATTTCCAATGGGACTTTGCGATAGTGGCGCATCGCGGAGGAGCCCAATTTCTCAAAAGTCAATTTCCAATAGAACCCTACGATAGTGGCGCATCGCAGAGGAGTTCCAGGTCCCAACCAGTGGGACAACGCAATGGCTCTGCATCATGGGGACTCCCAAATTACCAATTGACATTTCCAATGAGCCACCGTGATAAGTGGCGTGTTACGGTGGCCTATGAAATCAGGTTCCCAGTTCAAAGGGCACTTTGGACTTTTTCAAAGCCTATAAACCGTGCAAACACCAAATCAAAGCCAATTACATGCATCCTATAAGTTTTTTCTCAAGTTTTCTCTCATAAAAAATCCTAAGTATCCAAAACCTCTTCCAAGAATCTCAAGAATCCACCATGGATTTTCTAAATTGAGTCAAGATTCAATGTTCTTAAGCCAAGGGCCTCAAGAACCCTCATTCAAGAGCACGAATAGAGTTCCAAAAGTGAGAGTTCATCCAAATCTTCTAATTCAAGGTATGTGGGGTTTTGAACAAGGGTAACCCTTTCACCCTTGTGCCCAAAAAGACTTATTTACATCATGATTTTGCTAAAATCTATGGGGGTTTTACATGAATTTGAATTGGGGTTTTTCACCCATTATTATTGAATGCATTACCTTGATATTTCCCATAAATTGTGAGTTAAATGGAATAATTTCTACATGTTTTCTTGAGTGTTTACAGCTAGGTATAAATCCTATGATTTTACTCCTTGATAAGCTAATATTTGCAATGTTTGAGGTGGTGAAGCATATGACTAAATTGAGATTTTGAGATATATTGCTGAAATTCCCACATTTCTAAATCATTTATGAATCTATATGCTTTATGTATTAAGTTTTTGATAAGCTTTAACTTGAGATTGAACTATGGGTTAGTAAGCCCTATTTGAGACTTGTAAAATTATGAACTCCTGTGCTATAAGCACCCATGTTTTGAGTATTTTGAGATGATTGAGAAATGAATTTACCTAATGATCTGAAAGCTTTGAAATCCACTTCATCATATGAGATTATCTATTTGATTATTGGGTTCGTGGTGTACCATGAGATTATTATAAAAGTGGATTTTTATGAGATGAGCCCATATAATCTAAAGTGAGTAGTATTTAGCACCGAGCGGATAAGTTACTATGGTTTCTACCCTAAAACTATATGTCATTATAGGTTGGGCCTGAGGCCGAGTTTATGATATTATTATTGGGATTGAGGTCGAGTTTTGTTTAGTGATCACTAGACCTAGGTTATACTCCCTTCAAAGAGTATGACTCTCCTCCCCAACATGGAGTTTCTTCCTTAGGAGGACAAAATGTTAGACTCCATATAGCTCACATGGTATATGTCGGCTACGAGAACCTCCCTTTCCCTTTAAAATTTCGAGATCAAATACTTATTTTCCTTTCCTATAGTCTACTTTCCTAAATGGTTGAAATTCAAAGATATTCCCAAACCAAGGTATTTTCTTGATGAGAGTTATTTTCCTAAATGAAAGCATCTTCCCTTGTTATGGTACTTTTCATTAAGCTTTGAGATAAGTTATTTCCTTAAGCTAGAATACTTTTCCATTAGAGATAGCATGATTTTGCCAAAAGCTTGAAATGAGATCATTTCCTAAAGTGAAAGAAATATCTTTAAGTATGTTTTTTGAGTCATATGATTTCGATTTCCAAGTATACGAGTTCTAAATGGTCATGAAATATTGAGCCTTGATAAGGTTTAACTCTCCATGAGACATATGCATGAGTTGACGTTATTGTTTAAAGTTCATTACTTGATGGGCATTGAGAATAAGAGAAGATTTCTTATTTTTTAGGATTAAACAATGATGACTCACGAGATTTGTGCTACATGCTCCATCCTACATGACTTATGAGCTTTATATTTTATACTTATTCAAGCTATGTGAGTCATCTCTTACTGCATTCAAGATTTGATTGAAGAAGATCAACACTATTTTATACATGTGCATTCACCCCAGCATACATAGTACATTCCAAGTATTGATTCACATATATGTCTATGTGCTATATTGTGTTATAATGTAGCTTCAGGTGCTCAGTCCTAGCCTTGCCCATGATTCTCCGAGTACCTTGCCTACGTTTTCCGCAGTGGTGATTCCTCAAGGTTTGAGGGCCGATCTTTAAATATTTATTGTACTTAAGAGACTATTTTTATCTTCAGTTCATTTAGAGTTAGTGGGGGACCTGTCCCAATTGCTCTCTAGATTTTGATTTTTAGAGGCTTATCAGACTAGTATCAGACTTGTGATGTGATGAGGGTTCAGTATTATGGGTTTTTTTAGATTTCTCTATATTGTGGTTATATGGACCGAGTACCTTTTTTCAATATTTCCTTTTGTTAAGATGACTATGCGAGTGTTTAAGTCTATCCTTATCTTGAATTGAGTGTCATTGGTAGAAATCGGCTCTAAGGGTTAGCTTGGGACAACTCATAGCCTTAAGCACCGTGTGACATCCCGGGAGGCAATTTTGGGTTGTTAAAGACTTGGTATCAGAGCCTAAGGTTTCTAAGGAGTCCTAGGGAGTTTGACATTTCGAGTTGAGTAGAGTCTTGATCATCGGTATGTAGCACACCACATCTATGAGCAAGAGGCTACGAGACGTTCTAGGAAAAGTTGTTTCTTTTATGAAATTCTATCATGCCTATATTTGTTCCTCTTATCTAATGATTCGTGTTCTTTCATTTTTAGAAAATGCCTCCTCGAAGAGCGAATGTCCGCAGAAAAAATGATGAGCGACCCCTACCTATTGATTCTTTGAATGAGACGGTGTCCTATGCTAAGTTTAGGGTGTCCTTTAAGGTGTTAGCCCAAGCGGTCACCGCAAATGTTCAAGCCAATAACCAGGACCCAGTTGCTAATCAGCAGGGTGGTGATGTAGCCGCGGCTAGGATCGTGACTTTATGTGGATAAATCCGCCTAAGTTATATGGGTCCAAGATGGATGAGGATCCCTAGTTATACTTGGAGGAGATGATGAAGATGACTGATGTGATGCAAGTTTTGGATGAAGAAATTGCATTGTTGGCATCGTCCAGACTAAAGGACATTGCTTATGATTGGGTTCTATCGTAGAAGAAGGGTATAGGTGAGAATGCCGCTCCTATGACTTGGCAAGTATTCCAAGATGCCTTCTTAGACCAGTTTTTTCCACATGAGATGAGGGAGGCAAAGATTGAGAAGTTCATGAACTTGAGAAAGGGCTCCATGAATTTTATGGAGTACTGCTTGAAGTTTAACCAGATGGACAAGTACGCTCCTGATTTGATTTTGGACACCCAGGCTAGTATGAGTAAGTTTGTGATCGGTGTTTCTGGGATGTAACTGAAGGAGTGTAGGTCTACGATATTGCATAAGGATATGGATCTGGCTAGGTTGATGATGCATGCCCAACAGATAGAGGCGAATAAGCTTAGAGAGAGAAATAATAAAGGGTACCAAAAGGTCTAGATCTGAGCAGCATGAGTATAGTCGGCCTAGGTTCCATGGAAGGAGCCGCCCTCAGTTTTAGAGATAACCTTTGGTTCCAGTTCCTTTATCAGCTAGTACTCTCACGCCCAGAGGCAGGTAGGAGCAAGGGAGTGGGCCTTTCATGTCTGGGTCACAAAACAATATTGGCAACAGGCCCCATTATCCTTCTTGTGCTAAATGTGGTAGAAATCATCTTGGGAGTGTTTCGGAGATTTGGGGGGTTGATTTGGTTGTGACAAGCAAGGCCACAGACTTAGATATTACCCTCATGCTAGACAGGGAAACAGAGATGCCCGACCTCAGGCACAGGCTGCTAGAATACCAGCTCTGTTACTTCATCCCGCCCCTGCTCTGGGAGCTTCTTCTAGCACTACTGGCGGTCAGTTCTAGAATAGATTCTATGTTGTACCATTCCTTTGGGAGCAGGAGGATTCCTCTGATGTTGTTACTGGTATTCTTCATGTCTTTTGTCTCGATGTTTATGTGTTGTTGGACCCCGGGTCAAACCTCTCTTATGTGACCCCACTTATTACTGTGAATTTCAAAATGAGTCCCGAAAAGATTTCCAAGCCTTTCCTACTTTCTACACCAGTGGGGGAGTCAGTTGTTGCTAAACAAATATATTTAAATTGCCCTGTTACTGTGCTTCATTGAGTCATACTTGCGGATTTGATAGAGTTAGACATGGTAGATTTTGACCTTATTTTGGGTATAGATTGGCTTCATTCTTGTTATGCATCTATAGTTTGTCGTACCCGTGTGGTCAAGTTTCAGTTCCCTGGTGAGCCAGTGTTTGAGTGGTTTGGGAGTTTGGTATCTCCCAAGATTTATTTTATCTCCTATATCAAAGCCAGAAAGCTTATATGTAAAAGTTGCATCTATCACCTAGTTAGAGTCAAGGACATTAAGTTCGAGACTCCAACCATCCAGTTGGTAGCTATTGTTAATAAGTTCCCCGATGTCTTTCCAAAAGATCTCCCAGGTGTACTTCTCGATAGAGAGATAGAGTTCGGAATTGACCTTATCCCCAACACTCGACCTATTTCTATTCCTCCATAATGCATGGCACCTGCAGAGCTTAAGGAGTTGAAGGAGAAACTTAAAGATCTCTTAGACAAAGGTTTTATTAGGCCCAATATTTCTCCTTAGGGCGCATCTATTTTGTTTGTACGGAAGAAAGACGGATCTTTGCGTATGTGAATTGACTACCATCAACTCGATAAGGTCACAGTCAAAAATAAACATCCTCTTGCGAGGATTGATGATCTATTTGATCAGCTACAAGTTGAAAGTTATTTCTACAAGATAGACCTTAGATCAGGTTGTCATCAACTTAAAGTGAGGGAATGTGATATTCCAAAGACAGTTTTCCAATATTATAATGGTCATTTTGAGTTTCTAGTCATGTATTTCAGGTTAACCAATGCCCCAGCAGCCTTCATGGACCTCATGAATCTAGTGTTCAAGTAATACCTTGATACGTTTGTCATTGTCTTTATAGATGGCATCCTTGTGTACTCCTACGATGAGAATGACCATGCAACTCATCTTAGAATTGTCTTTCAACCTCTTAGAGATCACCAATTTTTTGCCAAATTGAGTAAGAGTGAATTTTTCCTAAGGTCTGTAGCCTTTCTGGGTCATGTTGTTTCAGCTGAAGGTATTAAAGTTGATCCTAAAAGACAAAACCTATTAGAAATTGGCCTAGACCTATCTCTCCGTCTGACATTAGAAGTTTCTTGGGTCTAGTGGGCTATTACCGTCATTTTTTAAGGGTTTATCTTCCATTGCATCTCCTATGACCTGGTTGACCCAAAAAAAGGTTAAATTCCAGTGATTCTGTTTCGGTGAGAAGAGTTTTTAGGAGTTGAAGACTCAACTCATTTCATCCCCTGTGTTGACTTTTCCAGATGGTACAGATAGTTTTATGGTATATTGTGATGCCTCTAGAGTTGGTTTGGGTTGTGTATTGATGCAAAGAGGTAAGTTTATAGCCTATGCCTCTAGACAGTTGAAGCCGCATGAAAGAAACTACCCGACCCATGATCTTGAGTTAACTGCTGTGATCTTTGTTTTAAAATTTTGGAGACACTATCTTTATGGTGTCCATGTTGATGTGTTTACTGATCATAAGATCTTGCAGTATGTGTTTAGCCAGAAGGAGTTGAATCTTAGGCAGAGGAGGTGGTTAGAGTTATTGAAAGATTACAATATGAGTGTGTTATATGACCCAGGCAAGGCCAATGTAGTGGCGGATTCCCTTAGCAGATTGTCCATGGGTAAAGTTGCACATATTAGGGAAGGTAAGAGAAAGTTAGCTCATGATATGCATTGTCTAGCTAGGATGGGTGTTAGATTGCTTGATTCAATGGAAGGGAGCACATTGGTGCAAAGTAGTTCTGAATCCTCTTTAGTTTCTAAAGTGAAGGAGAAGGAAGGTAGGGATCCTAGTTTGGTCAAATTAAATAAGTCGATTAAGGACCAAAAAGTAGAGGTTTTCACCCAAAGGGGAGATGGTGTGTTGAGATTGCGTGGTAGGTTGTGTGTCCCGTGTGTTGATGACTTGTAGTAGAGAATTATGGGTAAAGTGCATGGCGCACGTTATTCTATTCATCTCGGCACTACTAAGATGTACTGTGACTTATGAGAAATCTATTGGTGGAACGGTATGAAGAAGGACATAGCCGAGTTTGTAGCAAAGTGTGCAACGTGTCAACAGGTTAAGGTAGAGCACCAAAGACCGTTCCACAACAGATGGTGAATATGGACTTCGTGACTGGGTTGCCTCTTTTGCGACGTCATCATGATTTTGGGTTGTTGTGGATAGGTTGACTAAGTCCACACATTTTTTGCCAATGCATACATCTTACAGGGTTGAGGATTATGCTAGATTGTATATCTGAGAGTTGATCAGGCTGCATGGAGTTCCCTTATCTATCATTTCGGATAAGGTTACTCAATTTACTTCTCAGTTTTGGAGGGCGTTTCAGCAGGGTCTTGGCACCCAAGTTCTTTTGAGTTTCGTGTTTCACCCACAGACAGATAGTCATGCTGAGAGGACCATTCAGATCCTAGAGGATATGTTGAGGGCGTGCGCTCTTGATTTCAAAGTAGTTGGCATGAGCAATTGCCATTGATGGAGTTTTCCTATAACAATAGTTTCCATACTGCATACATGATTCGACTGAATAAGATCAACACTATTTCATACATGTGAATTCACCCGCGTATACTCAGTACATTCCAAGTACTGATTCACATATATGTCTAAGTGCTACATTGTGTCATAATGTAGGTTCAGGTGCTCAGTCCCAGCCTCGCCCATGATTCTCCGAGTACCTTGCCTATGTTTTCCATAGTGGTGAGTCCTCATGGTTCGAGGGTCGATCTTCAGATATTTACTGTACTTTAGAGACTATGTTTTATCTTGAGTTCATTTCGAGTTAGTTGGGGACCTGTCCCAACGGTTCTCTAGATTTTAATTTGTAGAGGATTGTCAGACTAGTATCAGACTTGTGATGTGTCGAGGGTTCAATATTGTGGTTTTGTTGAGATTTATCTATATTATGGTCATATGGACTGAGTACCTTTTTCCATATTTCCTTTCATGTGAGATGATTATGCGAGTGTTTGAGTCTATCCTTATCTTGAATTGAGTGTCATTGGTAGAAACTGGCTCTAAGGGTTAGCTTGGGGATACTCGTAGCCTTAAGCACCGTGTGACATCCCGGGAGGCAATTTTAGGTCGTTACATTTAGTAGGTTCTTTGAGCTTTCTTCTGCATCCAGGTAGGCTAGGTTTCCTTTCTTCTTAGATTCAGCTATATCATAGTATATTTATGATAGTATGTTAGATTTGGATAGGTTTTAGGTGTTAGTGATGTAATTGGAAATACAAGGGTTAGTTGGACCGTTTAAGCTATCCAAAAATCATAACTTAGGTATAATTAACTTAGTTATGCTTGTTTTAGCTATGATCTCCGTCTTAGAGTTGGTTGTCATTTAGTTAACATCTAAAAGTGGATTTAGATACCTTAGCCTAGTCCAGAGTAGAATTTGCCTTGTATAGATTTTAGGGATTTAGAAATAAGCCTTTTGATCCACCTTAGGCCAAGATTTATATTAGTTCTTGTAGACCCTTATACACTTGTAATATACCTTGAAATGCTTAATATGACGCTTGATGAAGCTATAGACCTAATGGACGTGATGGTTTGATATTGGAAGTTGAGGATAAATATGGTAGAACCTGGTGGTGGAGATTTTGATTAATATATTAATGATATGTATACCGGTTTGAGACCAAATAAGGCTTATGATATTGATGATATATATACCAGTTCAAGTCCACATATTACTTATGATATTGACTATACAAATCTAATTCAAATCCAGTAATGAAATGTGATATTGAGACATGGGTATCTATTCAAGTCCGAAAATAGGAAATTAACTAGAGTATGGCATGACATGGATGGATTCTAATTATGATTTGAGAGTTGATAAGTGATGGTGTTTTGGTTTATGCTTTACTTTATTGTACCCTACAGTCTAAGGGGGGCCTATGTTGGGTTATTTACTTTTTCGCACTTAATGGCTTATAGGGGAAATTTTGTAGTTATAATCACATTTGTTTGATTCTTTATGTTATGTTGTTATTTTATTAATTTAATTATTCATGTACAGCGATGTTGGATTTGACTCAGTTTTACCTCTACCTTGACTTAGTTATGTTATCTTGCATTTTATCCTGTTTATATCATGATTTAGCTTAGCCAGCCAATGAGGACTACTGAATACCCATGGTTTTGGTGCAAATCAGAGTACTCATTAGCACCGTTTAATCATTGATAGTGTTGCATTTCCTTCTATCTTATTTATATCTAGTATTTCACTTTGAGATAGATTGTATAGACCATTTTAGATCTTGATTTGTATTTATAGTATCTCTTGTACTTGCTCTAATAGGTCGTGGGATGGTTATCTATGTTATTGTAACCTTTTTCACTATCTCTATTACATAGCTTATAAGTTGCAATTATCTATAATTTACCTTTTTTGGCATTTTCCACAAAGTTAACCCATTGCATGTAGCTCCGAGTTATGGTTTGACTTACCTACTGGCAGAATAACTGTATTGTTGTTACAAGATCAAGTGTCTATAGAGTCACAACTAGAAATGATGACGTCTATTTCTTATCCTCGAAAGTCTATAGGACATTCTTAAAATTTCTTTGCTTCTTTCACTCATTTCATATTAAGTGTTTTAGTTGGTTTTTGAGCATTCCTTTGGTTTCACTCTTTCGCAGAGGGCTAGGACACGTGCCACCACTACATAAGACAAAGGCCCCAAGACCAATCCTAGGGATCCTATTGCCGTTCGTGGAAGCCCTAAAGATCTTGGAAAGCCTCGAGATATGTCCCCAGCTAGTGGCCAAGTAGGGGGCCTTCACCAGACTCTATTCTCGCCCCTGAACCTGAGGTTTTTCCACCCCAGCCAGTGATAGGCCAGAGACCAACCCAGGATCCACCAGTATTTATTTCTTCTTTAGTGCTTAAAGAGGCTTTGGTTCAGCTTTTGGGGTTCATTGGTGGTGCACTATCTGATGGTGCATAGTCTATAGATCATAGTGGTACAAAGGCGGGGGCACAGCCTGTAGCTGTGGCTCCCAGAAATAAGGTCCCTCCTGCGTCGGTAGTTGCTCGTCTAGTAGTTGCAAAACCAGTGGTTGCCCAACCTACTATGTCTATCACGACCTAATTTCTCATGTCATAATGGCGCCTACTATAACCCACCAGTAGACAAGCCAAACCTATAATCCAGAACGGCTAGTAACAGACTATCCAAAGAGATAAAGTAAAGAATATGGAATAGATATAATAAAAGATCAAATACATAATATAATCCCAAAACCTAATGGTATCAATATAAGAGCTTCTAATATATTAAGATTACAAAAATGAAATATCATGGGAATTACACTGTTACAACTTATCTCTAAATACAACATAGAGACTAGTCTAGTATACAAAAGAGAGGAAAGTAATACTCAAAATATCAGGAGCTCACTCTATGTCTATGAACCATGGTTGCTCCGCACAACACACACATCAATGGCTATAGCTCGTACTATGATATAGGTTGTAGAAGTATAGTATGAGTACCAAACACGTGGTACTCAGTAGACAAGTTCCAATTGAGCTCCAAAGATTTTATAGAGAGAGAGAGTATATATATATATATATATAACATATAAACATAATGGAAAACTACACCCAAGTGTCCAGCAACCACATAATCAAGCCAATGAGATAATAAGGATAAACTATCCTATTCATGTCCAAAAGACTAACATAATAAGGCTAGGAAAGTATCAAAGATAAGCTATCCTATTCAATTCATACTCAGGAATCTCAACACTATAACGTATATCCCTGGTTAATTCATGAATAAAGGGTTAAAGAAGGATATATAACAGTATTCAAATCCAAGGAATGAAACTACAATCTGTATAAATGAAGGAAAGGATATATGGTAATACCATAGCTATATTAGGTAAATATACATATATATATATATACATACATATATAAAAACAAGGTCAACTCAAAGTATAGCCTTCATCGTTAGACTAGCAATTTAAGACCTCGTAATCTTAGTATGAACTACTGGTAGAATACTCAGAGTTTCAAATCCATATATTTAATCATGAATTAATCATGCATAATAATGAAATTGAAAGATAGAAGAGCCAGAATCAGACCTCGTATCTCTTTACCAAATCAATAACCAAGTTTTCATAAACTAGCCATAACAATGATAATAACAATGTGAGTAACCGGCTAATCCGTACAATCAAATACCTAGACGAGCCTATCACATACCCCCACCGCCCCAGGTTCAAAATGTTCAATCAGCATACAACACACCACAAGGAATAGTCGTCACCCATACCTATGCATCTCCCCTCCCCCTCCCCCTCATTATGGGATGATAGATATAGGCGTATACTGGTGATAGGCAATGTGCATGCAAGAATGAATATAACGTATATAGTCAATATCACAATCATTCCCTGGACTCAAACTGGTATTATGTATATAGTCAATAACCAAAATTGAACTGGTCATACATATTTTCAAGACTCAAAATTGAACTAGTCATAAATATCATCAAGACTTGGAATTTAACTGGTCATAAATATCATCAAGACTCAGAATTGAACCAGTCATAAATATCGTCAAGATTCAGAATTAAACCGGTCATAAATGTCATCACGACTCGAAATTGAACCGTTCTTAAATATAATTAGTACCCACAATGTCATTAAAATTATTAATATAATCAACAAACATATATATATAACATCAATATTGTAATCTGACATTGGGTTTTTACCCAAAATTTATATCATTAATACAAAATCTTCCTCTATCCTATACCGGAGAGATGTGTATATATTATAATAGGTAAAGAACTTAAGCCATGGCTAAAAAGAGTGTAAATCTGTAGATTCATTGTCAAGAGTGAACTTTGGGACTAAATCATTATAAAAGTATAGAAAGAGTTGGAATCTCTCACAATCAGAGTAATTAGTAGTATCAAATCATAGACCAAACTCTATCTCGGATAAATCTTTAAAACATTAATATTAATCTCTTTTACGCATATAATTTATCCATTAAAGTAGGTAGTTATTGTTATGAAGAAATCCATTTTTAAGGTAAAAAGGTGGGGCTTTAACCCTTATTTAGGAAGAACGGAAGTAAGATCATATTTAATAAGATCATACTTTAACCAGAATTACATCATTTACCAATATAATGTTCGTGAATGTACCAAATCTATGCATGCCATCACCAGTATTCAAACAATGGAACCATAAGAATAAATAAAATCACAAACTACAACCGCATCCTTTATAAGGATAAACATTTCCCGAATGTCCAACCAGTATCACAACACGGCCTTGGGCCCAATAATATGTTCGAAATAATTTACAACATCATAATCACAGCCTTAGGCCCACATACGTATCTACAACTCATATCAGTAATCATAGTTGTAAGCCATCTCATATATATAATCCATAGAATAACTGAAGCATATTAGATCCATAGGCTAAAAATGACAACTATGAGACATATCATATCTATGAGCATCTATCATAATTCGGGGAAAAATCAACACCATTCATCAAGTCATAAAGTAACCGTATACTAAAGGTACAATAGTCTCAAGTATGCCTAACATATGTAAATACGTCCACATGGGCTAACCCAAGTATTGCC
Organism: Capsicum baccatum var. pendulum; assembly: GCA_030864225.1. Taxonomy (NCBI): domain Eukaryota; kingdom Viridiplantae; phylum Streptophyta; class Magnoliopsida; order Solanales; family Solanaceae; genus Capsicum; species Capsicum baccatum. The sequence goes on from CM061560.1 coordinate 171,318,167, forward strand.
TAAGGTGGGCCGGAGGAACCCACTTCTAATCCTCGAATTCCATATTTAGTCCATTTACACTTCGCACTATACTAAGGTATCTAAATTGACTTCTAGGTGGTACATAAGTTATAGTTAATCCTAACATAGGAATTTCACCTAGAACATGAGCAATTAAGTCAACTCCACCCATTTTACGATTTTAACATCATTGAAAATAGTCCAAGTAAGGTAAATCATACTAATCAAGATTCCAACACTTAAACCACATCTTAAACCTAGCATCATATCAAAATCCCTTCTACGGATTAGCTCAAACTAGGAAGAAGGCAATAGAATTCTAAAGGTGTAATAAGAATTTCACCAGATAGGTCAAAATCCTCATCTAATCCACAAACTTCAATACTCAAGGCTAAGTTATTCTACCCATAATCAATCTTAACATACACATTCACATGAAATATATAACACGTATCATCTTATAAAAAAAATTAGAAAAAAACCTTCCTCAATGCCAAACTACAAATTCTTGAATCATTCACCAAACATCTATCTCTAGTTCATGATCCTGAATGTCATCATGCTATTAAAATCATAATATATGCATCAATATGAGACTAACGATACCCATATTGCACTATTATGCTTCGGGTCCAAAAATCACACCCAAAACCCCATATGGGTCCCACTTATAAAATACGCATTTCCGAGACCAACCCATCTATACGTGATCAAGGAATCATAACCATCTAGAATGGGGAAAAACTAAGCTAATTTGGGGTTAAAATCAAGCCCTTAAGCTATTGAGTTTTTGGTCAAGAAATCATTACAATTTCACCAAGAAAGGGTGGAATCTTACCTTAATTCGGATGATAAGCACGATAATAGATGTTAAACAAGTTTACTAATCACCAACAAACTCCAATTTTATATCTCACCTTTTAAGGCTTTCGATCTCAAGAGACGGGTGAATAATGATTAATTCTCGACCTATTGGGTTTATTTATACACCTTCCAGATAATTAGGTGTTATAATCAAACACCCTGGCATCAGGAGAAGGTATGGCGATAGACACTACCCTTGGTGTGACTGCACTACCCTCTATGCACATACTGGTGTGATCTCTACTCAAGAGGTATGATTGCAGAGTCACCAGTTATCGGCTTAAATTTCCAAGTTCCCGCCAAGGCTTCAGGATTCATTCAAACTTTGATATACGCAAATGAATTATGTAACTATACCAAATTCAACGTTCTAGATGCAATGGAAAAGTAGGATTTTCCATCTGAGCTCATTTCGACCAAATATAGGTCCTACACCCATATTTTTAATTTTCCAACTTTTTGACTAATAGGTTAAAATGAGCTCGAATGCATCGAGACCCGAACCAAAGGTCTACCTATCCTAACATCAATATTCAAAAGCTTTTGATCCAGTCAAAATTCAAATTCGAGTTTGTTTTACTAAAGTGTTTGCTTGGTGTCCATTTGAAATCTGTGAAGACTTCTAAATTGGGAATTGGCTCTTAAAAACAACCGAACTTTCTGTTCACCGAACTGTCAATCCCAGCAAGTCATAAATGACTTAGTGTAGCTATGGGAAAGATCCAACGGCAAAAATAAGTAAAAATAACCTTGAGGAATATTACAATATCCATGACTAAAAGAACTTCCGTCCATGAAAGTTAATGCATAGAAAGACCTCAAAAGCTCAAAAAGATGAGGTACTAGGCCCACGTGCTCTAGGAATGACTTCCCAAATAACCTCTATGAAGAGAGAACCCTTTTAAATAAATTGGCCACAAGTATCCCTTTTTCAACTAGCTCTCTCACTTTACTCGCAAATACGAAAAACTCAACTTCAACCACTAACTGGCCTCTAACTGAACTGAAAAATATTGATGTACACAAATCTTAACCACGAAACACATATACTGACAGCGCCCAAGCACACATGCAAGTGTACATGGTCTTATCAAGTAGTAAGGAGGCCTAATTAAACTAATTATTGATCCCACATAGACTTGATTTAACAACAATTTAATTTTAGTTCACAATCTAGATCAATTTAGCGCAAAAGTAATCAAAAAGAGTTTGGAAATTTGGAAATTAATAATAAAGTAAAGAATGTGATATTTAAATTCTTGGAGCAACCAATGGATAAAAGCCCAGGGTTAAAGCATTTCAAGAAATCATACAATGTAATTGTAAGACCCCATAAGTCCGGGCCTTAGAGCATATCAAGTGAAGTGTAATTTTAGCCCAAAAAGATTGAGAATAGACTACTCATGTGATTGGTGCTTAAACCATATAGAATTTTCTTATATTAGCTTAAGACATGTAGAGAATTGAATTAGCTTTCCAACGATACCAATTTCGTCCAAATCCAATTTCAGGGTGAGAAGTTAAAGCCATTTTACTGAGAGTTGTTAGAACCGCCTAGGTACGACAAATGATCCAACGGACCATCGAGTCTGTGACAGACCATCGCTCATCCCATCGTAACTAAGGCAGTAACTCCCTTTTCTAACCCAAGTTCAATGGCCAAAATTATGGACTGTCAAGGCTGCAATGGACCATCACTGTGACCGGCGCGCTGAGGCAGTGTGGCCTTATCCTGGATATCATGGGATAGACGATCCAACAAACTGTCAAACTTGCAATGGACCATCGATCCGATCGTCGCATCAAGGCAGTGTGTCCTTTTTTTGGTCCTCCTGCAATTAATGATCTGACGGACTGTTGGACTTGCGACGGACCATCACTTCGACCATCGTAGACCTCGTTCAGTATTTTTAGCTCATTTTTAAAATTTTGTTTTAGTATTTTCCACTCTTTTTATCAACCAGATATATTCCAAGCGAAGGAAATGGCTTCATTTATGATCCAAAATACAAGAGAGCTAGGGTTACTCCCTCAAGATTAAATCTAAAATCCTTCTCCAAGAAATCCAAGAACTCACCATAGATTCTACAAATTGAGTTGAAATTTAAGTTCCACAAGTTCAAGGGTTGCAATAACCCTCTCACAAGAATAAGAAGAAGAGTTGAAGCAAGCCTGTTCATCTAATTTCATAATCTAAGGTATGTGGGGTTTTGAACAAGGCTAATCCTGTCACCTCTGTGCCCAAAGGCTTATTTAAACTATAATTTTCTACAATCTATGAGATTTTAATAATATTGAATTAGGTTTTTCACCCATTGTTATTGATTCCAATATCTTGATGTTTCCCATGAATTAAAAGTCAAATAGAATCATTTTGCATGTTTTTATTCAGAAATTGAAGCTGGGTTTATACCCTAAGTTGTTACTCTTTGAGAATTTAAGAGTTTCATTGTTTTAGAAATTGAAGTATATGAGTATGTTGATATTTTGAGACAAATTGTTGTAACTTTTAGATTTCTACATGAATTATGAATCTATATGCTATTTATTATGCATTATGATGAGTTTTAACTTGAGATTAAATTATGGGTCATTAAGCCCTACTTGAGACTTGCAATTTTATGAACTATTGTGATATAAGCACCCATGATTTGAATATTTTGAGATTATTGAGAAATATTTTGACCTAATGGTCATAGATTTTTGAAATCCACTCTACTACATGAGTTTATAGATTTGATTGTTTGGTTCTTAGAAACCATGAGTTATTTTGAAAGTGGATTTTCATGAGATGAGCAAGATAAACTAAAGGGAGTAGTATTTAGCATCGAGTTGGGTAAGTTACTATAGTTTCTTAACCCCAGAACTACGTGACACCATAGGTGTGAGATTTTGGGCCTGAGGCTGAGATGATTAGGCTCGAGGCCGAGATAAGTGATCACTGAGTTGAGGTTATACTCCTTGGCAAGAGTATAATGCCTCTCTCCAACGTGAGGTTTCTTTCTTAGGAGGATAAGATGTTGTACTTTATTTATCTCGCATGGTTTATGTCGGTAAAGAGAACCTCCCTAAACTAAAGTATTTTCTATTGAGATAGAATATTCTCCCCTAAAGCTTTGAGATAAGATATTTTCTAAAGTGAACGAATTGCTTTTCAGTATTTTCCAAAGAAGGAAGTAGTTTTCTCTACTAATAAGAGTTGATCACCAGATTTTAAACCAAATTCATATGATTCCGAATTCCAAGTGTTTGAGTTCAAAAGAGTTATAAGTTCTTGAGCATTAAAGAAGTTCTACTCTCCATGAGATATATGCATGAGTTTGAAAGTATTGTGTAAAGATTTCTTTAGTCTTCGAGTAATGAGAATAGGAGAAGAGTTCAGCTTTTTAAAGCTAAAGTATAATGACTCACGAGATTTGTGTTACTTGCTTCATTCTACATGATTTATGAGCTTTACATTTTGATTTATTCAAGCCATGTGAGTCAATCCTATTTGCACGCATGATTTGATTAAAGAGTATTGATATTTTTTTATGTAAATTTATACACCCTCATATACTCAGTACATTCCCAAATATTGATCCATATATACGTCTATGTGCTACATTATCTTAAAACGTAGGTCCAGGTTCTTATTCCCAGCCTCATCAGTGATTTTTGAGTACGTTTGTCTACATCACCCCAGTGGTGAGTCCTCATAGTTCGAGGACCAATCTTTAGACAGTGCAGTATTCGAGTGTTTATGTTATTAATTTCAGTTCAGTTTGAGTTAGTTGGGGACCTGTCCCAACGGTTCTCGAGTTCATGGAGTAGTAGAGGCTTTGTCAAACTAGTTATCAGACTGTGGTTGTATCTAGATTTTCCAGTATTATGGTCGTTTGGACTGATTATTACCTTCGTATTGCCTTTCATTTGATATGACAGTGCCAGTGTTTTGTATATTCCTTGTTGAATGAGTTATTATGAGAAGTGTTAGGTTCAAAGAGTTAGCTTGGGTCTACTTCTATCCCTAGGCACTGTATGACGTCTCGGGAGGTGATTTTGGGTCGTTACAATAATTGAATTTCATTCGTTACTACTACATAAATTAATTTTTCTTCTTTTCACAACCATGGCAATATTTAGCATAAATTATATCACAACCATCCCGCACACATCAATTATACACCAATAACTATTACCTTTGGGCATCAATTTCACCTTTTTCTTCTTCAGTTTCTCAAACTCCTTACTACTTTAATTTTTTATTAAAGCACTTAGGAGCTTTTTGGATTATATTATGGTCTATCAATGAAGGGAATTAGGATACATATGAGGCTACCAAAGAAAATAAGCTAAAGGCTCAATGGGGTTAACTAGGATTATGCATAACGGGTAGGATAAATATAAGGTATAAAACAAGGCTATCAAAGAAATTCCTATATCATCTCCTAAACTCACATTATTTATTTCACTTCACGCACACACCGGGTAAGTTCTAGACATCACATACAACAAGGAATATACAGAAACATCAAACTACACATAGCACATGCTCAACTTAATAGGATCATCATAGACTCCAAACCAAACTATATCACAAATTCTAAATTAAGCCTACATGAAAAAGATTCATAAACTTGGGCCTCGAAGTTTCAAAAATAGCAATTCACATCAATCAACATGCTTTTATAAACAAATCCACTTGCATCATGTAATAAAAAATAGTACCAATCAAGAATATCTCACTTATTCCTAACCTAAAAAAATTTAAATTGAATCAAAATTTGGGAATTTCCCCACCTCACACTTAAAATCTACTTTGTCCCCGAAGTGAATTTAAAGGTAAGAGATAGAAATATTCCCTAGGGACTCTAGGCCTAGCTAGTAGTATCTTCACCCATAAATGGGATCCATGGGACCCCACACTCAATTATTGCAATGCTCCAAGCTCAAGTTTATGGTCCTCAGATTTCCTGCTAACCTGCGACTCCGCCATAAATAAAAAATACGTAAAATTAAAACAAAAAACTGAAGAAAAACATACCTAATTAACTTGGGTTGCCTCCTAAGCAGCGCTTGATTTAGTATCGTGACATGACCCATATCAACTTAACCATATTCCTTTACCCTTTTACTCCCTTTTGGGAGCCATTTTTTCATTTATTTCAGAACTCTTGAGTTTCCACTCTCAAAGTCATCATCTCTCTTCATATCAAACTTTATCGTGTTAGGACACGGTAATTTCATCTTAGGCCTCTTAATCAGGTAATCTGAAGAGGTCTTTGGTGGACTAACAATCCAACACTTTTTCTTTTCAATAAAATTTATCACATATAAATTTTTAATTTGAGGTTTTATTGTGGGTGTTTGGTATGCATCAAATACCATCTCTTCATTATCTACCCTCATTTTAAGTGTGCCTTCTCTAACATCAATCAAAGCCCTTCTAGTTGCTAAGAATTAATGCCTCAAGATGATTGGAACCTGCTCGTCTGAATTAAAATCAAGAACAAAAAAGACAGCTGGTATAATGAATTAACCAACCTTTATGAGGATGTCCTCTATTACTCCTTCTGGATATTTTATAGATTCATCTATGAGCTGCAAAGCAATTATGGTCAATCTTGGCTTTCCCAAGCCCAATATTTTAAATAATAATAGGGGCATCAAGTTTATTCTTGCCACCAAGTCACTCAGTGCATGGACCGCTTTATTTCCAATTTGAATAGGGATAGCAAATTTCCCTTGATTTTTCAATTTCTTAGGGATTTTCTGTGTCATTACCGCACTACACTCTTCAGTGAGTGTTTTTTCCCCCACATCTTGTAATTTCTCCTTTTTCGCCACCACATCCCTCAAGTACTTTTCATACTTAGGCATACTCTACAAAACATTTAGAAAAGGTAAGTTAATATGAAGATCTTTGAATGTATCAATGAAATTTTTGAACAGGGCATCCTCCTTCGCTTTTATTTTCCTTTGAGGGAAGGGTAATGGCAGTGTCTTCTTCACTTCATGTTCAATAACTTTTGGTGTCAAGTACTCATACTTTCTTAAATTTTTAGCAACTTCTTTGAGAACGTATTTAGTCACCATATCTGCATCAACCTCCTTTGTTACCTTTGGAGGTTCTCCTTGAAGCTCTTTACCAAGGTGATTGTCAAAACCTGTTTGAATTTTTGGTATATGCTAGCAACCCACCTTTTGGTCTTGTATTTCGTACATGTGATAATTGGCCTACTTGTAACTCCAAGCTTCTCTAGGACACTTTCTAATTCTGTAATTCTGTCTGTTGACTTGTCATATCCGCAAACAGTTATGCTTTCTCAGCTAAGATTTGTTTCAATATCTCTTCCATATTGCTCATTGACTGATTTGATTAGGTCTGCATCTATGGGATTTGTTGTTGTTATACATTCCAAGGCTGAGTCTGCCACTTCATATCGTAGGAATTACCATAATTTGTCCTTTGATCATTACCTGCATACATCACAAATTCCAGATTTGACATACACATGGCTATTGTATAACTACTATTTCTGCATACCTTACACCAACCTGTAGCTTGTTGGATGGCATTGACTGTGTCTATAGGTTGTGTGGGTTCCAACTTCATGCTGCTAAAAAAAGTGTTGATCAAATTCTGTAGTATAGAAACCTGTGCTAATAAGGCTGTGAATTGATCCACCTTCAATACACTCTCAATTCTATTTGTGTCACTTCTAGAATCTAAATGTCAATCTGGATTTCTTTGTGCTATGCAGTTCAACAATATGTACAGCTTATCATAAGTTGACTCCAATGCTTGACCACCTACGGCAGAATCTAGCAAAATCTTCGTATTGTGATAAGAGCTTACACAAAAGTGTCAGCAAGTACCTCATTCGACTGTAGGTGATGTGGATAATCCAAGCATGATAGAGGTTTTCATCAGGCTTTGAAGCTCATTATTTCACTACGAAGTCGCACAGTATTGCCTAATGAAAAGAATCTGATGAGGAACTTTCTGGCTAAGTCATCCCATGATGTAATTGAATTGGCCGGCTCTGCATTCAACCACCATTTAGTATCCCCCAAAAGTGAATGTGGAAACAGAGTCAGCCTTACATAATCTGGAGTCACCCCAGTTGGAGTGAATGTATCTGTAAGCTCAATAAAGGTCTACAGGTAGACCTGTGGATCCTTGTGTGAAATCCCTATAAACTATCCACTGCTAATAAGAAGTTGCTCCATATTATGTTTCAACACGAAATTCCCCCCAATTGTCAGTCTTTGAATTAGGGAAGTCAAGTTCGTTGGAAGTGGACTGCCACTTCCCTAACCTTTCTACCAGCTGTTTGTTATTTAGCCATAGGAAAAGTATTCCCTTGGTCTTCTTAGATTTAAGGAATTCTAGGAAAAAGGATTGCATCTCTCCTGTGTTGATAATAAAGTTGCTTGAGTTCCAGGCTTGGTTCTACCAACTCCTGATCCCTTCCCAGCTTACCAACCTAAAAACCTATTTCTTGTAATAACAAAACCAATACCAAGAGTAAAAACACCAAATAAACATAAAAGTAAAACTAAAATAAACAATTTCCAAATAACAAGTACCCGACAACGGTGCTAAAAACTTGACAGCATCCAAGCGCACACGTAATGTATAAAACAAGGCTATCAAAGAAATGCCTATATCATCTCCTAAAGCCACATTCTTTATTTTTCTTCACACATACATCGAGCAAGTTCTAGACATCACATGCAACAAGGAATATAAAGAAACCTCACACCATGTATAGCACATGCTCAACTCAATAGGATCATCGTAGACTCCTAACCAAACAATAGCATAAATTCAAAATCAAGCCAACATAAAAAAGAGTCAATAACTTAAGCCTCGGAGTTTCAAAAATATCAATTCACATCAATCAACATGATTTTACAAATAAATCCACTTGCATCATGTAATCAAAAATAGCACCAATCAAGAATATCTCACTTATTCCTAACCTAAAAAATTTTAAATTGAATCAACATTTGGAAATTTCCACACCCCACACTTAAAAATCTACTTTGTCCCAAAAGTGAATTAAAAGTAAGAGATAGAAATACTCCCTGAGGCCCCTAGGCCTAGCTAGTAGCATCTTCACACAACAATGGGATCCATGGGACCCCACACTCAATATTTGCAATGCTCCAAGCTCAAGTTTATGGTCCTCAGACTTCCCATTAACCTGTGACTCAACCAAAGACAAAAACTATGTGAAATAAAAACTAAAAACTGAAAATAAAACATACCTAATTAACTTGGTTTTCCTCCCAAGTAGAGCCTGATTTAATGTTACGGCACGACCCATATCAACTTAACCATATTCCTTAACCCTTTTACTCTCTTTTAGGAGCCATTTTTTCATTCGTTTCAGACCTCTTAAGTTTGCACTCTTAAAGTCATCATCTCTTTTCACATCAACCTTTATCGTGTTAGGACACAGTGATTTCATCTTAGACCGCTCAATCAGTTAATCCAAAGAGGTCTTTAGTGGACTAACCGCCCCATACTTTTCCCCTTCAATAATATTTATCACACACAAAGTTTTAATTCGAGGTTATATTATAGGTATTTTATACGTATCAAATACCATCTCTTCTCATCTACCCTCATATTGAGTGTGCCTTCTGTAACATCAATTAAAGCCCCTCTAGTTTCTAAAATTAATGCCTCAAGATGATTAGAACCTGTTCGTTTGCCTTAAAATCAAAAACAGAAAAGTCAGCAGGTATAATAAATTTACCAACCTTTATGAGAATGTCCTTTATTATCCTTTTGGATATTTTATGGATCCATCTGCGAGCAGCAAAACAACTGTGGTCAATCTTGGCTTTCCCAAGCCCCATGTTTTAAATAACGATATGGGCATTAAGATAATGCTTGCCCCCAAGTCACTCAGTGCATGAACCGTTTTATGCCAAATTTGAATAGGGATAGCAAATTTCCCTTGATCTTTCAATTTCTTAGAGATTTTTTGTGTCATTACCGCACTACACTCTTGAGTGAGTGTTATTGCCCCCATATCTTGCAATTTCTCATTTTTCAACACCACATCCCTCAAGTTTTTTGTATACTTAGGCATACTCTGCAAAACATCTAGTAAAGGTAAGTTAATATAAAGCTCTTTGAATGTATCAATGAAATTTTTGAACAGGGCATCCTCCTTTTCTTTTATTTGCCTTTGAGGGAAGGGCAATGGTTATGTCTTCTTCACTTCTGGTTCAGCAATTTTTGGTCTCAAGTACTCAGACTTCCTTGAATTTTTAGCAATTTCTTCAGGAAATCACCATATCAGCATCAACCTCCTTTTGTTGTCTTTGGAGGTTCTCCTTAAATCTCTTTACCACATTTTAAGGTGATTGTCATAACCTGCTTTGGAATTTTTGTATCTGCTGGAAACCATCCTTGTGGTCTTGTATTCAGAACCTATGATAATTAGCCCACTTACAACTCATAGCTTTTCTGGGACAATTTCTGATTCTATAATTTTGTATGTTTACTTTTTATATCCGCAAATAGTTGTGCTTGACTAGCTAAGAGTTGTTTCAATATCTCTACCATGTTGCTTGTTGACTGAGTTAATTGGGTGTGCGGTTGTGGGATTTGTTATTGCTGTACATTCCAAGGCTGACTCTGCCACTTCATGTTGTAGGCATTACCATAATTTGGCCTTTGAGAATTACCAACATACATCATAGATTCCGGATAAGATACACACATCGCCACTGAATAACCATTATTTCTGCATACCTCACACCAACCTACAGCTTGTTTAATGGCATTGACTGTGGCTACAGTTTATGTTGCTCCCAACTTCATGCTTCTAAAATGAGAGTTGATCAAATTCTGTAGTGCAGAAACCTATGTTGATAAGGCTGTGAATTAATCCACCTCCAATACACCCACAATCCTTTTTATGGTACTTCTAGAATATGAATCCCAATCTGAATTTCCTTGTGCTATGCGATTCAGCAATGCGTACAGCTCATCATAAGTTGACTCCAACGCTTGACTACATACGTCTGAATCTAGCAAAATCCTTGCATTGTGATCAAGAGCTTCTACAAAAGTGTGAGCAAGTACCTCATTCGACTGTTGGTGATGTGGATAATCCTATAGAAGAGCCATGATGCGTTCCCAAGCATGATAGAGGGTTTCATTAGGTTTTGAAGCTTATTATTTCACTACAAAGTCTCACAGTCTTGCCTGATGGAAAGAATATGATGAGGAACTTTTTGGATAAGTCATCCCATGATGTGATTGAATTGGCTGGCTCCGCATTCAACTACCATTTATCTTCCCCAAAAAGTGAATGGGGAAACAGTATTAGTCTCATATAATTTAGAGTCACCCATATTAGAGTGAATGTATCTGTAAGCTCAATGAAAGTCTGCAAGTAGACTTGTGGATCCTCATGTGAAAGCCCTACAAGCTGTCCACTTCTAATAAGAAGTTGCATCATATTATGTTTTAACTCAAAATTCCCCCCAACTACCGATCCTTGAATTGGGGAAGTCAAGTTCGTTAGAAGTGGGACTACCACTTCCCTCCCCTTCCTACTAGTTATTTGTTGTTCGTCCATAGGAATAGTATGCCCTTGGTCTTCTTAGATTTAAGGAATTCTAGGGTGAAGGATTGTTTCTCTCATGCGTTGATGATAAAGTTTCTCGTTTTCTGGGCTTGGCTCTACTAACTCCTGATCTCTTGCCAGCTTATCAACTCAAAAACCTATTTCTTGCAATAACAAAACCAAGACCAAGCATAAAAACACCAAAATAAACCTAAAAGTAAATCTAAAATAAACAATTTCCAAATAAAAAGTCAGCGGCAATGGCGCCAAAAATTTAACAGTGTACGTGGTCTTATCAAGTAGTAAAGTGGCCTAATTAAAGTCAAGTATCGATCCCACAGAGACTTGATTTAACAATAATTTAATTTTAGTTCACAGTCTAGATCAATTTAGTGCAAAAGTAACCAAAAAGAGTTTAGAAATTTCTAAATTAAAAATAAAGTAAGCAATGCGAAAATTAAATTCATGGAACAATCAATGAAGAAAAACCCAGCGTTAAAGCACTTCGAACAATCATACTATGTTATTGAATTTCATTCGTTAATTTGTTTATCTGGGTTGTTGATTCGTAGGGTTAATTGCATGATCATTGTTTCACAACCCCTAATATTTTACCTAATATGGATATTACAACTACATCATTGAGCGGGGATGTAATAATCCAATTAGGTTAATTAAAGCTATCATCCTACCTCTGAATCAAGTAAGGCATCAAAGTGCATCCCTGTCCTAGACGCTAAGTTTAATTCTTTATTTTATAAAAGAATAGAAACCCAAACTTTTTTTATTCCCATTTCCTATCTCCCTATTTCCTCTTTAGAGATCAAAAGGTCGACAATATATGTATTCTAAGGGTTGCAAATCCTTAAAAAAAAAAAAGAATAAACAAACAACCAAATATAATAAGCAAAATTAATAGAAATTAATCCAAATTTGATTATCTTGGTTGTTGATTCATAGGGTTAATTGCAGGATCATGATTTCTCAACCTCTAATATTTTACCTAATATGGACATTACAACTACATCATTGAGAGGGGAAGTAATAATCCAATTAGGTTAATTAAATCTATCATCCTATGTCTGAATCAAGTAAGGCATCAAAGTACATTCCTGTCCTAGACGCTAAGTTTAATTCTTTACTTTCTAAAAGAATAGAAACCCAAACTTTGTTTAATCCCATGTTCTATCTCCCTATTTCCTCGCCGGATATCAAAAGGTCAATAATATATGTATTCTAAGGGTCCCGAATCCTTAAAAAAATTAAAACAAGAATAAACAAACAAAAAATATAATAAGCAAAATTAATAGAAATTAATCCAAAACAATAGTACTCATATTCTTGGATTTAACCCCGGAAAGATGATTTTAGCCGATAATATTCATAATCATGATCCAAATATTTGAATACATGATTTGAAAAATTAAAGACTGATTAAAGAATAAAGAATGCCTAAACTAAAATGTACCAGCCACCACAATAATATCCACCATTCCAGGTTGTTCCCGTTCTCCAAAGTTTTGTCCAATTTAAATAATCCAAGAATTGCCCCTAACTGTCCACGTGTCCGGTGAATTGTAACAATTGTTTTTGGTGTTAAATTGTCCACGAAAGTTCAAAGTTGACCAGCATTTTTTAAATGTTGTCCATCAAATTCCAAATATAATAAAATAATCCCACTCTTTGGGGGATTAGAAAAGATTCCCACAGCAACTCCTTAAACCGCGTGCACAAATTGACTTTAAAGTGGAAAAAGTTCAAATGCTGTGTTGGCAACATTTAATTTCTGTGCATAAATTATCAAAGCAATTTGTTTCTCAACGCGTTGACTTCACGTCGGCTTACTGGAATCTGCATCCAAAAATCTGGTTAAGTGTTGAACTTTTTCCATGCTTTTTGAAGTGTATTTTTAATGAATTTTCGGCCTTTAAATCATCAATATATTACTGTATATAACTCACAAAGCCTCATACTATATCACAAACCACATATCAAGGATCAAAACAACACAATATTCTCAACAATGAATCAAAATAAAAGCTAAGATAAGGCAAATTCACAATGATCTTCCTCTTATTATTCACTCTTAACTTAATCTAATTGAACTTTCTCCATAACAAACAAGTTATTCCACTCATAATTAAATATATAAAGTTTTTGGAACAATTTATACACATTAGAATCCACCGAAGCCAACTAGGCACACATCTAGCTCACGCTAGTAAAACTAGTTTTCTGGGTTGAACTTTAAATGACTCAATTAAGCACAAACTTGATTGAAAAATAATTTGAACATTGTAATCACGCACTTGGACACTTAAATGCTTAGTTATATCAATATGAACACGCTAAGCACTCAAATTGCTCACAAAACAATGCGAAATAAGTTAGAATAATGATACCAAAGTTTATAAAACTACCTCAGATCATCACCCCATATTTAAATCCTTGTTCGTCCTCGAACAACTCTTTACTCTAAGCATAAAAATCTGAGGTGATGCTACACTTCTACTGAATGAAAAATGCTCAAGCTAGTACTACAATGACTACACGGAATGTAAGTTTCTACACAAAGCATGTTATTTACACAATTGAAAGTTTATGAATACTTCTCCAAAACATCCTAGCCTCAAGAATTGACTAAACAGGTGGAAAACTCACACATATTTCTCAATCAAGGACATTCTACAAATCACCCACATTCATTAAACGTTTGTCCCTGACAACAAGAGAGATATTCATAATTACTCATAATAATGCAGTTTATAACGTAATGGGTACAAGAATTAAATTACACTCACTCTCACAAAGAGTTCACAAGCTACACACAATAAACCATAGGCTTACCCTTATTGTAGTGCTCCTCTAATATCGGAATGATGAACTTAAGATCAGTTAGGACATTTCTAGGTAGTAATGTTGGCTAAGGGGCGGGTAGGAACTATTTAGGAATAGCGATTAACCTCTCTAAGCGCTTTAATACACTATATTATACACTTAAAACCAATCTCCAACAACTAAATTACACCATTTTTGTGTATCCCATTCTTTTATTTTTACCCCATCGCTTTTAAACATTTTCACAAACACTTGGTGGATGTATAGTTTACTACCACATAAATTAATTTTTCTCCTTTTCACAACCTTGAAAATATTTAGCATAAATTATATCACAACCATCCCGCACACATCAATTATACACCAATAACTATTACCTTTGGGCATCAATTTCACCTTTTTCTTCTTTAGTTTCTCAAAATCCTTACTACTTTAATTTTTTATTAAAGCACTTAGGAGCTTTCTTGATCAAATTATGGTATATCAATGAAGGGAATTAGGCTACATATGAGGCTAACAAAGAAAATAAGCTAAAGGCTCAATGGGGTTAACTAGGATTATGCACGAAGGGTAGGACAAATAGAAGATATGAAACAAGGCTATCAAAGAAATGCCTATATCATCTCCTAAACCCACATTTTTTATTTTGTTTCACACACACACCGGTCCAGTTCTAGACATCACATGCAGCAAGGAATATACAGAAACCTCACACCAACCATAGCACATGCTCAACTCAATAGGATCATCATAGACTCCCAACCAAACAATAACACAACTTTAAAATTAAGCCAACGTGAAAAAGACTCATAAACTTGAGCCTCGGAGTATCAAAAATAGCAATTCACATCAATCAACATGATTTTACAAACAAATCCACTTGCATCATGCAATCAAAAATTGCACCAATCAAGAATATCTCACTTATTCCTAACCTGAAAAAATTTAAAATGAATCAAAATTTGGGAATTTGAATTTATCTACCCCACACTTAAAAATCTACTTGGTCCCCAAAGTAAATTAAACGTAAGAGATAAAAATACTCCCTGAGGACTCTAGGCCTAGCTAGTAACATATTGACACAAAAATGGGATCCATGGGACACCACTCTCAATATCTGTAATGCTTCAAGCTCAAGTTTATGGTCCTCAAACTTCCCATTAACCTGTGGCTCAGTCAAAAATAAAAACTATGTGAAATAAAGACTAAAGAGTTAAGAGAAAACATACCTAATTAACTTGGGTTGCCTCTCAAGTAGCGCTTGATTTAGTGTCACAACACGACCCATATCAACTTAACCATATTTCTTTACCCTTTTACTCCCTTTTGGGAGCCATTTTTTATTCATTTCAGACCTCTTGAGTTTGCACTCTTAAAGTCATCATCTCTCTTCACATCAAACTTTATCGTGTTGGGACACAATGATTTCATCTTAGGCCGCTCAATCAGGTAATCGAAGAGGTATTTGGTGGACTAACCACCCCACACTCTTCCTCTTCAATTATATTTATCACACTTAAATCTTTAATTTGGGTTTATATTGTGGGTGTTTTATACGCATCAAATACTATCTCTTAGTCATCAACCCTAATTTTGAGTGTGCCTTCTCTAACATCAAACAAAGCCTCTCTAGTTGCTAAAAATGGATCCCTCAAGATGATTGGAACCCGTTCTCTGCCTTAAAATCAAGAACAAAAAAGTCAGCAAGTATAATAAATTTACCAACCTTTATGAGGATGTCCTCTATTACTCCTTCTAGATATTTTATGGATCCGTCTGCGAGTTGGAAAACAACTGTGGTCAATATTGACTTTCTCAAGCCCGATGTTGTAAATAATGATCGGGGCATCAAATTTATGCTTTCCCTTAAGTCACTCAGTGCATGGACCACTTTATTCCCAATTTTAATAGGGACAGCAAATTTCCCTTGATGCTTTAATTTCTTAGGGATTTTCTATGTCATTACCGCACTACACTCTTCAGTGAGTGTTATTGCCCCCACATCTTGCAATGTTTCCTTTTTTTCCACCATATCCCTCAAGTGTTTTTTATACTTAGGCATACTTTGCATAACATCTAGCAAAGGTAAGTTAATATAAAGCTCTTTGAATTTATCAATGAACGTTTTGAATAGAGCATCCTTCTTTTCTTTAATTTGCCTATGAAGGAAGGGCAATGGTTATGTCTTCTTCACTTCTGGTTTAGCAACTTTTGTTCTCAAGTACTCAGACTTTCTTGAATTTTCAGCAACTTCTTTGGGAACTTGTTTGGTCACCATATCATTATCAACCTCCTTTGTTGCCTTTGGAGGTTCTCCTTGAAGCTCTTTATCACTTTATAAGGTGATTTCCATAACCTACTTTGGATTTTCTGTATCTGCTGGAAACCCACCTTGTGGTCTTGTATTCAGTACTTGTGATAATTAGTCCACTTGCAACTTGTAGCTTCTCTGGGATACTTTTTGATTCTGTAATTTATTTGTTGACTTTCCATATCTGCAAAACGTTGTGCTTGCCCAGCTATGAGTTATTTCAATATCTCTTTCATGTTGCTCATTAACTGATTTAATTAGGTCTACGGTTATGGGATTTGTTATTGTTGTACATTCCAAGGCTAAGTCTGTCACTTTATGTTGTAGGCATTAACATAATTTGCTTTGAGAATTACCTACATATATCACAGATTCTGGATATGGCTCACACATGGCCACTGCATGACCACTATTTTTGCATACCTTACACCAACCTGCAACTTATTGGATAGCATTGACTTGACTACAGGTTATGCTGCTCCCAACTTCATGCTGCTGAAATGAGTGCTGATCAAATTCTATAGTGCAAAAACCTATACTGATAAGGCTGTGAATTGATCCACCTATAATACACCCGCAATTATTTTTATGACACTTCTAGAATCTGAATCTCAATCTAGATTTCCTTATGCTATGTGATTCAATAATGTGTATAGCTCATCATAAGTTTACTCCAATGCTTGACCACCTGCAGCTTAATCTAGCAAAATCTTCTTATTGTGATCAAGAGCTTCTACAAAAGTGTGAGAAAGTACCTCATTCAATGTTTGGTGATATGGCTAATCGCGTAAAAGAGCCTTGATGCATTCCCAAGCCTAATAGAGGTTTCCATCAGGCTTTGAAGCTCACTATTTCACTGTGAAGTCTTGCAGACTTTCCTAATGGAAAGAATTTGATGAGGAACTTTTTGGCTAAGTCATCCCATAATATGATTGAATTGGCTGGCTCGGCATTGAACCACCATTTATTTTCCCCCAAAAGTGAATGGGGAAACAGTGTCAGCCTCATATAATATGGAGTCACCCCGATTGGAGTGAATGTATCTGTAAGCTCAATGAAGTTCTGCAAGTAGATTTGTGGATCCTCGTGTGAAATCCCTACAAACTTTCCACTGCTAATAAGAAGTTGCACTATATTATGTTTCAACTCAAAATTCCTCCTAGTTTCCGGTCTTTGAATTGGGGAAGTCAAGTTCATTTCAAGTGGGACTGCCACTTCCCTAACCTTCCTTCCAGCTACTTCTTGTTCAGCCATACGAATAGTATGCCCTTGGTCTTCTTGTATTTGAGAAATTCTATGGAGAAGGATTGTTTCTCTCCTGCGTTGATGATAAAGTTTCTCGATTTCTGGGCTTGGTTCTACCAACTCCTGATCTCTTGCCAGCTTATCAACCTAAAAACCTATTTCTTGCAATAACAAAACCAAGACCAAGCATAAAAACACCAAAATAAACCTAAAAGTAAAACTAAAATAAACAATTGCCAAATAACAAGTCACCGGCAATAGCGATAAAAATTTGACAATGTACGTGGTCTTATCAAGTAGTTAAGTGGCCTTAAGTATCGATCCCACAGAGACTTGATTTAACAATGATTTAATTTTAGTTCATAGTCTAGATCAATTTAGTGCAAAAGTAACCAAAAAGAGTTTAGAAATTTGTAAATTAAAAATAAAATAAACAATGCGAAAATTAAATTCATGGAATAATCAATTAAGAAAAACTCAGGGTTAAAGTTCTTCGAACAATCATACTATGTTATTAAATTTTATTTGTTAATTTGCTTATCTTGATTGATGATTCGTAGGGTTAATTGCATGATCATGGTTTCTCAACCTCTAATATTTTACCTAATATGGACATTACAACTACATCATTGAGCGGGGATGTAATAATCCAATTAGGTTAATTAATGTTGTCATCCTACCTCTGAATCAAGTAAGGTATCTAAGTACATCCCTGTCCTAGACACTAAGTTTAATTCTTTATTTTATAAAAGAATAGAAACCCAAACTTTGATTATTCTCATGTTCTATCTCCCTATTCCCTCTCCCGAGATCAAAAGGTAGACAATATATGTATTCCAAGGGTCGCAAATCCTTAAAAAAATTAAAACAAGAATAAACAAACAATCAAATATAATAAGCAAAATTAATAGAAATTAATCCAAAACAATAGTACTCATGTTCCTAGCTTTAACCCCGGAAAGAGGGCTTTAGCCGATAATATTCATAATCATGATCCAAATATTTGAATACATGATTTAAAAAATTATAGACTGGTTAAAGGATAAAATATACCTAAACTAAAGTGTAGCAGCCTCTACAATATTTTCCACCGTTCCAGGATATTCCTGTTCTCCAAAGTTTTGTCCAATTTAAATAATCCACGAATTGCCCCTAGTTGTCCACGTGTCCAGTGAATTGTCACAATTGTTTTTGGTGTTAAATTATCCACCAAAGTTCAAAGTTGACCACCCTTTTTTAAATGTTGTCTATCTAATTTCAAATTTAATAAAATAATCCCACTCTTTGGGGGATTAGAAAAGATTCCCTCAGCAACTCCTCAAACCGCGTGCACAAATTGACTTAAAAGTGGACAAAGTCCAAAAGCTATGTCGATAGCATTTAATTTTGTGCATGAATTATCAATGTGAAGCATTGCTAAAAGTGTTGGGCATATTGATGTGACATATCTATTTCACTTCGGCTTACTAGAATTTGCATCCAAAAATCTAGCTAAGTGTTGAACGTCCCTCCTTTTTTCCATGCTTTTTGTAGTGTATTTCCAATGAATTTTCAGCATTTAAATCATCAATATATTACAATATTCAACTCATAAATCCTCCTACAATATCACACACCACATATGAAAGATCAAAACAATACAATATTCTCAACAATGAATCAAAACAAAAGCTAAGATATGGTAAATTCACAGGATCTTCCATTTATTATTCCGACTCTTGACTTAATCAAATTGAACTTTGTCCATTACAAACAAGTTATTCCACTCATAATTATACATTTAAAGTATTTAGAACAATTTATACACATTTGAATCCACCAAAGCCAACTAGACATACGCCTAGCTCAATCTAGTAAAACTAGTTTTCCGATTTGAACTCTAAATGACTCAATTAAGCACAAACTTGTTTGAAAAATACTGTGAACATTGTATTCACGCACTTGGAAACTTAAATGATTATTTATATCAATATGAACACGTTAAGCACTCAAATTTCTCTCAAAACAAGGTGAAATAAGCTAGAATAATGATACCAAAGTATATAAAACCACCTCAGATCATATACCATCTCTATACCTGCCCAAAAAGACAAAGGCTCACTCAAACCAAAACCAACAAAAGACATGAGTCATACCACCAACTCCAAATCCAAATATAACTTTTATTTACCATTCCACAGCTTCTATCCATATCACACCATGAGCAAAATCATCCGAGTCCTAGCTGCATAATTTTATCATAGACAACTCAAAGAACTAAGGCTGATCCTCTGAAAGTCAATATGGTAAACGTGAGAATAAGTCTATAAGGTACTATCTGGGCACACAAATGGAGATAATCAAGGAATACGATCTATGCCAATGCTAAAACTTTTCTGGATGATAATCAAATTAAAATTCAGAAGATCAAGGCATAACTACTCATCATTGAACAATCTGCTCCAGGATGTCACATCAATCGAGAATGAAACCATTCAAAATCCAAATCAAGCATGCTACTCATACTGAGTAAATCATCTAAAAATGTCAACATCAATGCCACAAACTAGAAAATGAACCAAAACACTCAAGATTTAGGATTTCCAATTTGCCAACTCAAGAAGTACTCACATAAAAGACCATCTGCCTCTAATTTTCCAACTCTACTTTCAAAGAAAACCATATCACGACAAGAAAGGAGCACCTAATATCCCTACTTATATGAAAAGCAAACAATCACTAGGAGATAAACCCAACCAATCTAAGAGACAAATTCAAGACATCTCGACATCAATATCAAAACTACTATCGGGTGATGAAATAGCCATAGTAAAAAATGGATCCTTAACTGGTTAAGCTCACAAATAGGATATATAGAGAGGGATAGGCAATTCAACAAATTTCACCACCCAGGAGGCAAGTCTAATGATCTCAAACTCAAGAACAGTCAATATAACTAAATTAACAACTCTAGAACCACAGAAGGTCAACTTACCTTCGATACTTGAACTGACTCTACAATCAAACTAACACAACCAACAAAAAAGGAAAATAATCAACCTCGCCTCATTATAAGGAAGAAATTATCAAATCAAACTATAGCTGCTCAAGCCACCAAATAAGACCCACAAAGAATGAAATTCTAACTAGATAACACTAGCTTAAATAGCTAACCAATGAGGATCAATAGCATCAAATAATGACAGCAATAGCAATAGCCATATCAACATCACTATAATGAATAGGCGGTACCAATAAAAATCAATAGCAAGTACCACTCAAGGGCCACTATAAGGCCAATATTTAAATATAAATGGGACTTGAACCCAAATGCTACACCCATAGGGAGAAAATATCAATACAAATCTACACCATTCACTTCTAAAAGAAATAAACCACTGGGCATTCATATAATCATGAATTCAATAATAGGGCACATAATAACCATTATATACTTATCAAGGCATATAATCATCAAAGGGAATAAAAACCCCAATACACATAATGAAAAGGGTAAATGCGGGAAATAAAGATACACCTATCATAGTGAAATCTGCAATCACATGCCTAATAGATCTAAGAGAGAATAAATCTAAAAAGGTCCAAACTTGAACTGACTGAATCATCAACCATGGCGCCAAGAACACTATCTTTTATCAAAGGTTCCACATCATCAGGATGATCTAAATAAGTTGAACGACCAATAATCCCTTACCGAGGACACTCTTTGGACCAATATCCCATCTCGCCATAACTAAAATAAGCTTCTAGAATACATTGAGGTGCCACACACTCTGATCCAGAATGATCACCACAACTAACCTGAGAATTACCCATAATCTCAAATGCTACTTGCATAGAACCGATGGGCTACAAGTAAAGTTGATCTCTACCAGAAAGATACTCACTCCCAAATGAAACACCAATAGCGCTATACTGATGACATGGATTTTTGTCACCACCTCCATAAGTATCAATACATGTACTCTCTATGCCCCTCTCAAAATCAACAACCTGAGAGAAGAAAGACCCAACTACTATCATGTGTTCTGATGCTAAGTAGAGTGGCAATCCTAAACCTTTAATAAACTCATACACCATGTTTGGATTAGAAGAATATAGCATAAGAATATGTTGGGCCCAATCTCATACTCCAAAACTAGTCAAAGAACCTTGATGAACACCAATGATACCAACTTTATCTTGAGAACTACTCGATGACTCGAATGTCATCCATGACTGTGAGGGATCTACTATAAAACTCGGATCCCAAATACTGAACTTCAAAGAGCTTAAGTAGTTATGAGATCTACTAGAGTCTGAGCTGACCCAAAATCCTTTGGCTGACACTTAAGATCTTTGACATCCATCTCATACATTCTAGTTCAATGGTGCATTGAAGCTCTAAATAGATGTGTTGAATTTTTGCCTGCATCTATGGACTATCTCACATTATCGGTTTGGGACAGAATAGAGTCAAAGAATATGCTTAAGGCTCATAGCAATGCAAACACATGACAAATAGTCAACAAATGAATCTTCTACAAATGTTCTTGTAGCCTCTCAAAGATAGGTTATAGATGTCTCCCCATTGATCTGCAGGACTCTACTAAAGACATAGCTCTTGTAATAATATACCGATGAACCTAGGCTCTAATATCAATTTGTCGTGACCTAATTTCTTAGATCATGATGGTGCCTACTATAACCCATCAGTAGACAAGCCAAACTTGTAATCTAGAATGGCTAGTTATGGACTACAAAAAGAGATAAAGGAAAGAATGTGGAATTAATGTAATAAAAGATCAAATACATAATATAGTTCTAAAACTTGGTGGTATCAGTACAAGAGCTTCAAATATATTAAGAGTACAAAAATAAAATACCAAGGGAATTATACTATTACAACTTACCTTCGAATACAAAATAAAGACTAGTCTAGTACACATAAGGAAGGAAAGTAATACTCCGAACATCAGGATATCACTCTATGTCTCCTAACCATGGCTACCCCGCACAATTCACACATCAATTGTGATAACCCATACTATGATCTGCAGGCTGCAGAAGTGTAGTATGAGTACCAAACATATGGTACTCAGTAGGAAACTACCAATTGATATCCAAAGATAATGTAGATATATATATAACATGTACACATAAAGGAAAACTACACCAAAATATCCAATAACCATATAATCAAGCCAATGAGATAATAAGGATAAAGTATCATATTTATGTACAAGAGACTAACATAACAAGGCTAAGAAAGTATCAAGGATGAGCTCTCCTATTCTAGTCATACTCAGGAATCTTAACACTATAATGTATATCCCTATTAAATATATGACTAAAGGGCAAAATATATATATACACACATATATATATATATAATAGTATGAAAGGCTAAGGAATAAATATACAATCTGAATAAATGAAGGAAGGAATACATGGTAATACCATAGCTACATTAACTAGATATACATATATATATATAAACAAATGTCAACTAGAAGTATAGACTACATCATCAAACTAGCTATTTAAGACCTCATAATCTTAGGAGGAACTAGTGCTATAATACTCAGGGTTTCTAATCCATATGTCTAATCATGAATTAATCATGCATAATAATGAAATCAAAAGATAAAAGAGTCAGAATCATGCCTCAAATCTTGATACCTTATCAATAACCAGTCTATCATAAAATAGCCATAACAATGATCATAAAAATATCAATAATAATACGAGTAACAAGCTAGTCCAGACCTAGATGAGCCTATCATGTACCCCCACTACCTTAGGCTTAGAAGGTTCAATCATCATACAACACAACACAAGGAAAAGTCATAACTCATACTTATGCAACCTCCCATATGGGATGATATATATAGGTGCATACTAGTGATAGGCAATGTGCATGCAAGAATGAATGCAACGTATATAGTCAATAATCATTCACATGAATCAAGCTTGTATTATGTATATAGTCAATACCCGAAATAGAATCGATCATAAATATCATCAAGACTAGGAATTAAACATCATAAATATCATTAAGACTCAAAATTAAGCTGGTTATAAATGTCATCACGACTCAGAATTAAATCGGTCATAAATATCCTCAAGACTAGAAATTGAACCGATCATAAATATCAACAAAACTCAAAATTAAACTGATCATAAATGTCAGTAGGACTCAAAATTAAATGGGTCGTACATATAAGCAATGGCCTCAATATCATCAACACACACATATAAATATCATCAACACATGCATATATATAACATCAATATAATAATCCATCATTGGGTTTCTACCCATAATTTATATCATCAATACAATATCTTCCTTTATCCCATATTATAGAGAAATGTATTTAGATATAATAGGTGCAAAGACTCAAGTCTTCGCTAAAAAGAGTATAAATTCATAAATTCATTGCCTAAAGTGAACTTTCAGGCTAAATTATTCTAAAAGTGTAGAAAGGGTCGGAATGTCTCACTACCGAAGTAAATAGTAGTATCAAATCATAGATCAAAATATATCTCAGTCAAATACATAAAACATCATTATTAATCTCTTTTACACATATAAGTTATCCATTAAAACAGACAATTATTGTTATGAAAAAATCCATTTTTAAGAAAAAAAGGGGGGCTTTAATCCGTATTTAGGAAATATGGTAATAAGATCATACTTTAGCTAGAATTACATCATTTACTAATATAATTTTTGTGAATGTACTAAATCTATGTATGCCATCACTAGTATTTGAACAATGAAACCATAAGCATCAATATAATCACAAACTACAACCATATCCTTTATAAGGATAAACACTTCCCGAATGTCCAAATAGTAACACAATACGGCCTTGGTCCCAATAATATATTCGAAATAATTACAACATCATAATCACAGCCTTAGTCCAGCATACATATCCAGATCTTATATTAATAACCATAGTTGTAAGTCATTTGTATTTATAAACCATAGCATACTATGAGGTATATCATATCTGTAGGCTACAAATCACAACTATGAGACATATCACATCTATGAGCATATATCATAATTTGGGAAAAATCATCACTATTCAGCAAGTCACGAAGTAAACTTATACTAAAGGTACAATATTCTCAACTATGCCTAACATCCGTAAATAAGTCCATATGGGCTAACCCAAGTCTTGGCCTAAGGTGGGCTGGAAGAACCCACTTCTAATTCTTGAATTCCATATTTAGGCAAATTACACCCCAAACTAGGCTAAGGTATGTAAATTGACTTCTAGGTGGTTCATTAGCCATAATTAATCCTGAGATAGAAATTTTACCTAGAACATGAGCAATTAAGTCAACTCCACCCATTTTATGGTTTCAAGATCACTAAAATAGTCCAAGTAAGGTAAATCATACTAATCATGTTTCTAACACTTCAATCACCTCCCAAACCTAGCATCATATAAAAATCCCTTCTACCAATTAGCTTAAACTTGGAAGAAAGAAATAGAATTCTAAGGTGTAATAAGTATTTCACCTTACAGGTCAAACCCTAATCTAATCCCCAAACTTCAATACTCTAGGCCTAGTCATTCTACCCATAATCAATCTTAACATTCATATTCACATGCAATAAATAACATGCATCATCTTATGAAAAGAAGTAGATAGAAGTCTACCTCAATGTTGAATCACAAGTCCTTAAATTATTCACCAAACGTTCGTTTCCACTTCATGATCCCAAAATTCCATCAATCTATATAAATCATAATCTATGCATCAATACGAGACTAATGATACCTATGTGTTACAACTGTGCTTTGGGTCCAAAAATCACACCCAAACCCCAATATAGGTCCACTTATGAAAAACATATTTTTAGACAAACCCAACTCCAAAAATGATCAAGAAATCATAATCCTTAAGAATGGGTAAGACTAAAGCTAATTTGGGGTTAAAATAAAGCCCTCAAGCCTTTGGGGTTTTGGTCGAGAAATTAGTAAAATTTTACCAAGAAAGGGTGGAATCTTACCTTAATTTGGATGATAATTATGAAAATAGATGTTCAATAAGCTTACCAATCATTAACAACCGCTAATTTTAAGATATCTCACCCTTTAGGTTGTTTCTCTTAAGAGATGGGTGAATAATAAGCTAATTTGTGACCTAAGGGGTCTATTTATACCCATTCCAGGTAATCAGGTATTGCAATCGCATATTTAGGTGTGCAATTGCATATCTAGGTGTGCAATCGCACACCCTGGCATTAGTAGCTGGTCTAGAGATGGCCACAATCCTTAATGCAGTTGCACTACCCTCTCTTCACACACTGGTGCGATCCCAGAGGCACCAGTTATCAGCTGAAACTTGGAAAAAATTTCAAGGTTTTGGCAAGGCTTTAGGATTCATTCAAAATATGATATAAGCAAATGAACTATGAAACCATACCAAATTTGATGTTTTAGATGCAATGGAGAAATATAATTTTCCATATGAGTTCATTTTAACCAAATATGGGTCCCACACTTATATTTCTAATTTTTCAACTTTCTAACCAATAGGTTGAAATAAGATCAAGTGTACCAAAACCCAAACAAAAGGTATACCAAGCCTAACATAGATATTCTAGAGTTGCTGGAAATTTATACCTGAGATTATTTTTCTAAAGTTTTTGCCCTTTGTCTATTTGAAACCAACGAAGACTTATAAATAGAAAATTGTCTCGAAAAAGCAAATGAACTACCTGGTAATAAAACTGTCAGTGACAGCAAGTCATATATGACTTGGAGAAGCTATAGGAATGATCTAACAGCAAAAATAAGCAAAAAGGTAAAAAATAACCTAGAGGGTCATTACAATGTCTGTTGTGAGGATAGAAAATATTGGGTAGATACTTGAGATTAGCCCTACCTAGGTTTTGGTGCTCCGAGTGAGGATGCATATATGTTTCTTATTGCTTATAAGGATAGGCTATATAATTTTAGCCTAGTTGAGACTTGTGGTGTGGACTATACTATTTTTCAGTTGGACTTAGCGGCTCGACATTGGTGGATGGGTCATCTTGATTCTAAATTAATTGGATCTTCTCCTTTGACATAGGCTTAGTTTTCTAAGATCTTCTTAGATAAGTACATGCCTCATAGCATTAGTGATCATCTGAGAGATCAGTTCTCAAGATTAGAGCAGGGCTTCATGACGGGTGTAGAGTATGAGGCTCATTTCCATGAGTTGGATAAGCATGCAACTTTTATTCTTGATACTGAGTATGGGAGGGTTCATTGCTTTGTTCGTGGATTGATACTTTCTCTTTGCATGTCTATTAAGAGTTTGTTTATTGTGGGTAGGTCTTTTTCTAAGGTTTTTTATCATGCTTAGGTAATAGAAAAGATATATTAGGAGGCCCAAGGGAGCAGTGATAAGAGGTCTAGATATTAGGTTATTTTAGTAGGAGTCGTAGTAGCTCCCAATTCAAAATTAGTGGTTTTTAGGGTAGGTACCCTTCTCGTCAATCATATCAGCCTCAGAGTTAGCCTTGTATATCCGCCCAGGCAGTGCTCTAGATTTCTAACGGAGGTTAATCTTCTGTTAGTGATGGCCCTGGTTAGGGTAGCGGTCATTCTTTGAGAAGTTTGTCTTTTGGGTTATTCTAGTAAAGATGGCTATTGGGGGTTTGCCTAATCTTTTAGTTCTAGTTCAGCTCATGTGACATGCTATGGTTGTGGAGCTTTTGGTTATTACCCGCGTGAATGCCCTAGTCATGGGTTGATTGTTACCGCTATTCAGAATGTTCCCCCTATTAGAGAAGTTCATCCCTCAACTAGAGATGGTATGCATGGTCATAAGAGTGGTCCCCAAAGTGCTCATAGAGGTTCTCAGTAGGTATAATAAGAGATCGGTCAAGAGCCCAGCTAAGTGGAAGGTGTGATCAGTTGTATATAGTACCTGTAAGGCCCAAGGTTGAGTCTTCGAATGTTGTTATCTAGGTACAATTTTGGTGTGTCATCAGTCAGCCTTTGCTTTATTTGATCCAAGATCCACTTATTCTTATGTGTCTTCTTATTATGCTCTATGGTTAGAATTATCTTGGGATTTATTATTCATGCCATTATATGTATCTACTTCTGTGGGTGATTATTTAGTAGTGGATTAGATTTTCAAATCTTGTGTTATAACTGTTAGAGATATTAATGCTTATGCTGATCTTATTATTCAGGACATGGTGGATTTTGATTGATTCTGGGCATAAACTAGTTATCCTACTATCATATGATCATGGATTGTTTTACCAAGATCATTACCTTAGCCATGCCTACATTCCCCTAATCGTATGGGAGGAAGTTTTAAGCTGCGAGCTAATGAGGATTATTTCTTATATGTGTGCTAGAAGGCTTATTTTGAGGGGTTGTGAGTCTTATCTCGCCTATATTTATAATGTTAGTGTGGAGATCCCATTGCTTGAATCTGTTTCTTTACTATGTGAGTTTCCTGATGTTTTCCTTATCGATCTATATAGTATACCTCTTGACTGTGAGATTGAGTTTGTTATTTAACTTGATCCTGGCACCCAACCTATTTCTATGGCACCTTACCGTATGGATCCTACGAGCTTAAGAATCTGAATTCTCAACTTTAAAATCTTCTTGATCAGGGTTTTATTAGACCAAATATGTCTCCTTAGGGAGCTCTTATGTTATTTATGAAGAATAAGGGTAGTTATATGTGCATGTGCATTGATTATAGGCAACTTAATAAGGTGATGGTGAAAACTATTATCCTATGCCTCACATTAATGATTTATTGGACCAACTTCAGAGTGGAGCAGTGTTGTTTAAGACTGATTTGAGATCTAGTTATCATTAGTTAAGGATTCAAGCTGAGAATATCCCGACGACAATCTTTAGTGCCTGTTATGGTCATTATGAGTTCTTGGTGATGTCTTCTGGGTTGACTAATGCCTCAACCGTATTTATGGATTTGAAGAACTGAGTGTTCAGGCCTTATTTAGATTCCTTCATGATTATGTTCATTGATGACATCCTTGTGTATTCGGGGAGTATAGAGGAGCATGTGCATTATTTGAGTATTGTGCTCCAAAATTTGAGAGATCATGTGCTTTTTGCCAAGTTCTCTAAGTGTGAGTTTTGTCTTGAATTGATGACATTTCTTAGGCATGTGGTATCTAACGATAGTATTATGGTAGACCAGGTAAAGATTGAGGACCTACATCTCCAACTGTGGTTCCTAGCTTTATTAGCTTGGCTAGTTATTATAAATAATTTGTTAAGGGTTTTGCACTATTTCAGCATATATGACTAGATTGACTCAGAAGGAGGTTCCTTTTTTATGGTTTGAGGAGTGTGAGCCGAGCTTTGGTAAAATCAAGGAGTTTCTCACTTTAGCTTCTATTTTGGCTTTTCATATTGAGAGTGAAGGATTCACCATGTATTGTGATACTTCTAGTGTTGGTTTGGATTGTGTATTAATGTAGCAGGGTCATGCTATTGTTTATGTTTGAGGCATCTTAAGGTGCATGAGTACAAGCATCCCACTTATGAATTGGAGTTGGAGGTGGTTGTTCTTGCACTTAAGATGTGGAGACATTATCTATATAGTGTACGTTAAGAGATTTTTATCGATTATCGCAGTCTTCCACATCTTATGACCTGGAGAGAGCTTAATGCTAGGTAGCATAGATAGATGGAGTTGCTTAAGGACTATGATATATCCATCTTGTATCATTCGGGCAAAGCGAATGTGGTATAAGACTCCTTGAGTCGAAAGTGTGTGAGTATTGGTAGCTTGGCTTGTATTTTAGTTTCTCAGAGGTTGTTGGCATGAGACACTCATTCCTTAGCCAACTTGATAATTTGACTTGATCTTTTGAACCCTAGAAGGATTCTTGCTAGCATTGAGGCTAGTCCTCACTATTTGAGTAGATTCGAGAGTGTCAATTTAGGTATAATAGACTTTGCATTCTCCATCATCTGCTGTTGAGTGGTGACTCCAAGAGGGCTATTATAGATTTTAAGAGTGTTTTAAGATTTGATAGTCATATTTGTGTTTCGAGGATTGATGATTTAATTTAGTTGATTTTTCATGAGGCTCATAGCCCTAGATATTCCATTCATTTGGATACGACTAAGATGTATAGAGATTTGAGGCAGCATTATTAGTGTAGTGGCATAAAGAGAGATATGACAAACTTCTTAGTTCATTGTCTGTGTTGCCAGCAGGTAAAGGCCGAGCATCAATGACTGGATGGTGTGATTCAGAGATTGCCCGTTCTCGAGTATAATAGGAGAAGATCACCATAGACTTTGTTAGAGGTTTGCCTCACACTTTCCATGGTTTCGATGGTATTTGGTTCATTGTGGACCGGTTGACCAAGTCAGCATATTTTATTCATATTCAGATATCTTTCAGCATCGAGAGGTTATCCCGTATCTATGTTCATAAGATAGTTCATCGACATGGTGTACCTATATCTATTATTTCAGATCGGGGTTTCGTGTTTACTTCTAACTTTTGGGGAGCTTTCCAAGAGGATTTGGGTATCAGGTGGATCTTAGTACAGCCTTCTATCCATAGATGGATGGCCAATCAGAGTGGATTATTCAGGTCCTCGAGAATATACTCTAAGACTATGTTATGGATTTTGGAGGTCAGTGGGAGAAGTACTTAGCTTGGCATAGTTTGCATATAATTTACCCTTCGAGTATTGAAATGGCCCTTTTTGAGGCTTTATATGATAAGTGATGTCGTTCACCAATTGGATGGTTTGAGATTTTAAAGTTAGCCCCTGTGGTACTGACTTACTTTAGGAGTCATTAGATAAAGTCAGGGTGACTTAGGATAGGTTGAGAGCGACTCAGAGTAGGCAGAAGGCTTATACAAACTGTAGGTTTAGTTCCTTGAGATTTCGAGTTAGTGATCGAGTGTCGATCTGTGTGTCGCCCATTAATGGTGTAATAAGAATTGCGAGGAAGGGCAACCTCAACCACAGATATATTAGACATTTTGAGATTCTTCACATGGTTGGTGAGGTGGCTTATGAGTTGGACTTACCTATAGATTTTTCTTCTTTTCATTTGGTTTTCCATGTTGTGGTAATACATTCCTAATATATCTTATGTACTTAAGTGGGACTCAGTCCAGATGGATAAGCAGTTGACCTTCGTAGAGGAGCCTATGCTTATTTTGTCTAGTGATGTCAGGCAGTAGCACACTAAGGAGATTCCTATAGTTAAGGCTCAGCTGAGGTACTACCCAGTGGATGAGGCTACTTTAGAGATTGAGAAAGAGATGCAGACCCTATAACCTCACCTGTTTGAGGCTTCAGGTACATTCTACTCCTTAACTTTTGTGGATAAAAGTCCTTTTAGTTGTGGATATTATAATGACCCTTCAGGTCATTTTCCACATTTCTACTTATTTTGAATGTTAGAGCTTTCCTATAGCTGTCCCAGTCATTTATGACCTGCTAGGACTGACAGTTTGATTGTCGGGTAGTTCATTTGGTTTTTAGAGCCAATTTTCTATTTTGAAGATTCATTGGTTCCAAATGACCACGGGACAAAAACATTAGTCAAACGATATCATATGCCAATTTTGACTATTCCAAAAGCTCTAGAATATTGATTTAAGCCTAGGAAGACTCTTGGTTTGGGTCCCAAGCCACCCAATCTCATTTCGACCTATTGGTCGGAAAGTTAAGAAAATAGAATATGGGTGTGGAACCCACTTTTCATGGAAATGACCTCAAATAGAAATTTTAATTGCACCATTGAGTATAAAGTATTAAATTTGGTAAGGTAGAATAGTCTGATTTCATATACAGGATTCCAGATAAATCTTGAGGGGTTGGCAGAGACTTAGAATTCCAAGTTTGATCTGTGATGGTGCACTCGCTAACAACGAGCCAAGGGTTGAGATCGTGACCTTGGTAGGTCACCAAGTGCCATGATCACGAGGGGCATGTTTTGATAGTGACTCACCTTGGCAGGCGGCAATGCCGCGATCATGAGGGTCAGGTCGCGATAGCGACTTCTGAACACCTGGGAAGGGTATAAATACCCTATTTAATCCAGTTTTTGCCTATTTTTCACCCATTTTCAAGAGAGTTAAACCCTAAATATTGAGAAAGCTTAGGACTATAGCTTTTGGGTTATTTGGAGAGCTTGGATAATGATTATTTCATGATTTTCCTTCAAATTTTTGGTAAAATTCCTTTGAATTCATGGTGGGTTTTCTCATTTCTTGTTCAAAATCCCTAAAACTTACTTACTTTATTTTAGCACCAATGTAGCTTGGATTTCACCCATTTTTAAGGATAATTACTCCTTGATCATAAGAAAATGTTGGGTTGGCTTCGGAAATGTGATTTTCATAATTGGGACCCACATGGGATTTTGGGTGATTTAGGACCCGAAACACAATAGTGCAAATGGGTGTCATTGTTCTTTTATTGATGAGTAATATGCAATTTTGATAATGTGGCATCTTATGGAGCTTCTCATAAGGAAAAGTCAGTGATTAAGCGGGTTCTTTGAACTTTCTTCGGCATCTAGGTAGGCTAGGTTTTCTTTCTTATTAGATTGAGTTATTTCATAGTATATTTAAGATAGTATGTTAGATTTGGGATGTGTTTTTGTAACGCCCAAAATCTGGTACTCGGACGCTACACGATGCTCATAACCCCGAAGGACCACAAGCTAACCCATGACTGATATATGTACTTGTATACTACATAAAATACTAAATTATGCGGAAATATAGACTGAAAGGCCACAAGGTTCACATAACTAAAGTAAAATATAACATCTAAACGGGGTATGAAATACCCAAAAGAAAACTGAAAATACTGAAGTCTGAAACATGACAGTCTAGAAAGCCTCTAACTGACTGAACTGTCTGAGTAAGGAGGTGAAGGAACATGTCCCAAAATAACTCCAAATAATAAACTAATTCATGAGATAATAGATAAATAATCATGTCTTGGAATGATGAGGGCTCACTTCTAACTCTGACTGTTGAAACTGGAATCTACTGCTGATTTGGAGCTCGTGTCTCTAAACCTATGGTATAAGACACCACACCGCAAATTCACTAGTACTTTGAATGTACTGGTATGCATGTGGGGTAGGCTGAATGCACGGGGTTCATATGCATGAACAATACTGGCTAACTGACTAATATGAACGTGAGAATACATGCATGCATACATAGTAACTATATCTGAAATCGCGATAACATGAATACTGAATCTGAATACTGATAACATGACATACTGATAACTGATATAACTGATAACATGAGTGACTGTATCTTACAGTTCTGAATCTGGTGGAACTATCTGAGTTCCGTTTTGTATCCAAGTTGACTGTATCTGACAGTCTTTGATTCTAAAGAACTATCTGAGTTCTTTGACTGAGACTGATACTAAGACTATAGGAGGTAGTCATCTAACCGACATGCCCCAAATAATGCATTATAGCTGAATTGGGGTCCAATCTATGTCCTGATTGGAAAGGTGTCAATACCACACCACTAGTAAGGACAACATATGAGTGACCCTAATATAATAGGTAACTCTAATGAGAATGGTGGGAACCCTCATATAGCAGGTTAATCACACCCTCATATAACAGGTGAGTTCCCACCCTTAGGTTCGCTCGGTGCAAATTTCTACTCCCATCCGAATGGAAACTGAACATGATTTATTGAACTGAACATGGACTGAGTTACTGGGTTCCGTTCACTGACGAAATACTACTAACAACTGACTGAGTTTATGAGATCATGGAGATCACCTGAGTCATAAGACTGTCTGAAGTCTAAGCATTATG
Source organism: Capsicum baccatum var. pendulum (assembly GCA_030864225.1). Lineage (NCBI taxonomy): Eukaryota > Viridiplantae > Streptophyta > Magnoliopsida > Solanales > Solanaceae > Capsicum > Capsicum baccatum. Next base: position 171,351,832 of record CM061560.1, read on the forward strand.
TCTTGACTGAGAGTATCATGAAAACATGACATGGCTCTAAGCACACAGCTAATGTTTCAGGTAAAAGTACCCCTAGGACTCGATGGAAGGAAATTGACCAAGCATAACTTACTTGAACATATAAATAACACCATAATCCATAATACATTTATAGAAGCATTTCATCAAAACATGTGACTGGCATAACTTGTACATACAAGGGGATTTCATGATATCATACTAGTTGGGCATTGTTCCTTCATCTAGGCATTTAATCAAACACATGGTAGGCATAGCACATAAAGACAACATTATAAAATAATTAATCATCATGATTCATCTCTAATTTCATCATCCTAGGGTTTATTCGTAGGTTCACATGAATATACATCTATACAAATCAATTCCACATAAAATTGATCACCCAACATGGATTTGAATTCTATTGATCATTCTCAACATAAACAAAATGAATCCAACATGAAATTCATAAAGAAATCCATAAACTTAAACTTAGAAAAGTGATTCTTGGGTTTTATGGACGAAAGGAGTCCGTGAATGAACACTACGCATACCTTGGTTTGTGATTTTGTGAAGATTGACAGAGGAAATTCTTGATTCTAAATCTTCTATGAAAAGCCCTAGGTTGTTCTTGAGAAGTTTTCAAGAGAAGAGAGTGTATTTTGGGTGAAAAGTGGATGAATCACGTGTTAAAGGGCTTAAATAGGGGTGGGAAGTTGACCCTTCTAACCCTAGACGCGTTATTTAATTTCAGTAAATTTTTCTCGAACTGGGCCCCTAGAGCGACGCGGTTCTATTGCGCTGTGTCACTAGAATTTGACAATTGGGAAACTGAGGGTTGGCATGACGCAGATCCATCACGTTGCCCTTTTTTTGCGACCTGGAACTTTGGCGCGACGCAGAGGAAATCGCACTAAGACACTGGAAAAGGACAAATTCTAAATTTGGGCCCTGGCGTGATGCGTCATAATCGCGAACCCATACTGAAATTTTCCAAATGCCATTTCCTCTTGTGGCGCGGCGTGCCACTGACTAATATGGCACTGTTTTACGATGGGAACTTAAAATTGTTGTAACTTCTGACTTGGTTATCAAATTTGGATGAATCTTATATCGATGGAAATCTTATTGAATTTTCCACATGACAAGAGTGAAAATCTTGAAAATTCCTCATGGAATAAGCATCATTCAATTTATAAGTTAATAATAAACATTCTTGAGATAAAATTATCTAAGAAAAAGTATGGGCTATTATAATATCTCCACCTTGAAAACATTCGTCCTTGAATAAGACTTACTGAGAGGGAAGAATAGACAACTGACGTACATACTAAACATGAATAACTGAAACATAATCTCATGACTAACATGACTGACAAGCTAAACGTATAATACTGAACATGCATATCTGATGCATGTGTAACTGATTTATGAATGCATGACTGACTAAGCAATGGTACTTGATACCAAGTTTATAATGGGAACATGAGCATGAAACTGCATAGCAGGTTTGTGATAAACACTGAACATGAAATTGAGTAAGCTTAAGGAGAACTGTTACCTTGAGCTTGATCTGAGTTGGCAAAGAAGAGGTGAGGATACTTGGTACGAATGTCTGCCTCTGCTTCCCAAGTAGCTCCCTCGACGGACTGATTTTGCAGAAGAACCTTATCTAGAGGGACTTCTTTGTTCCTCAATCACAAGTCTGATTGTCTAAGATTTCGACTGGAATCTCTTCATGAGAGAGAGTATTCTGAACATCAATGCTCTGAATAGGGACAACAACTAATGGATCACCTATGAACTTCTTGAGTAAAGAGACATGAAAGACCGGATGAACTGAGGCTAGATCTGAAGGCAATTCAATCTCATAGGCTACCTTGCCAAAGTGACTGTGAATCTTGAAGGGACAAATATATCGGGGACTGAGCTTTCCCTTCTTGCCAAATCTTTTCACTCCCTTCATGGGAGAGATCTTTGGATAGATATAGTCACCAATCTCAAACTTGAGATCTTTTCTATGAACATCTGCATAAGACTTATGTCGGCTCTAAGAAGCCCAAAGTCTTTCTCTAATCAACTGGACTTTTTCTAAGGTGTTGAATACTAAGTCAGGCCCTATGACTAGGCCTCACTAACTTCGAACCAACAAATTAGAGATCTACATCTCCTACCATAGAGAGCTTCGAATGGAGCCATCCGAATACTGGAATGATAGTTATTGTTGTATGCAAACTCAATCAAAGGTAAGTGGTCATCCCAACTTCCCTTGAAATCGATTGCACACGCCCTTAGCATATCTTCTAACGTCTGAATAGTCCTTTCTACTTGACCATCTATCTGAGGATGAAAGGATGTACTGAGATGAACTTAGGTACCAAGACCCTTTTGGAATGCTTTCCAAAAATGAGAGGTGAACTGGGTACCTCTATCTGAGATAATAGATAGAAGAACACCATGTAATCTGACCAACTCCTTGATATAGAGTTTGGCATAACCCTCCGTTGAATAAGAGGTATGGACTGGAAGGAAATGAGATAATTTGGTCATCCTGTCTACAATGACTCAGACTGAATCATAATGATGACGAGTTCAAGGAAAACCCATCATGAAGTCCATGTTCAAAACATCCCACTTCCAAGTAGGAATACTGAACTCTTACATGGACCCACTAGGCTTCTGATGGTCTATCGTAACCTTCTGACATGTAGAGCACTTAGCCACAAACTCTACAATATCTCTCTTCATCCCACTCCACCAATAGATTTCCCGCAAGTGTTAGTACATCTTTGTGGCCCCTGGATGAATAGAGTAGCGCGCACCATGCACTTCTATAAGAATTTGCTGCCTTAAGTCATCTACACCTGGAACACAGAGATAACCCTGACAATGCAAAACACCATCTCCCCCTTAGGAGAAAACCTCTACTTTCTGATCCTGAACTTACTCTTTCAACTTGACAAAATTGGGATCTCTATCTTGCTGTTATTTTACCTCGGAAACTAGAGATGATTCTGAACTAGTTTGAACCCATATATCACCCTAATTTGTATCAACTAAGAGAACGCCTAGTCTGGCAAGCTGATGGACTTCCTAAGCTGACTTCTTCTTACTATCCTCAACATTAGAAACACTACCCATGGATAGTCTACTGAGAGTGTCGTCCACTACGTTAGCCTTGCCTGGATGATAGAGGACACTTATGTCGTAATCTTTCAAGAGCTCAAACCACTTTCTCTAACAAAGATTAAGATCTTTCTAAGAAAAGACATATTGAAGACTCTTATGATCTGTGAACACATATATATGAACACCGTATAGATAATGCCTCCAAATCTTTAAGGCAAATACTACGGCTTCTAACTCAAGATCATGAGTAGGGCAATTCTTCTCATGGGGCTTAAGCTGTCTGGAGGCGTAGGCTATGGCCTTACCATGCTGCATGAGGACATAACCTAAACCTACTTTAGATGCATCATAATACACTACGAACCCATCTGAACCATCTGGAAGAGCTAAAACTATAGCTGAGGTAAGTTGAGTCTTCAACTCTTGAAAACTCTTCTCGCAAAGATCTGACCACGGAAACTTGACTTTCTCCTGAGTCAATCTGGACATAGGGGATGCAATAGAATAAGATACCTCAACAAACCATCTGTAATAGCCATCCAAACCCAAGAAACTTCTAATATTTGATGAAGAGATAGGTCTGGGCCAATTTTTTACAGCTTCGGTCTTTTGAGGATTAACTCTAATGCCTTCATCGGAAATGATGAGACCAAGGAATGCTACTGACCTTATCCAAAATTTGCACTTACTGAATTTGGTGAATAGTTAATGATCTCTAAGAGTCTGAAGTACTATCCTGAGATGGTTTGCATGATCACGCTCACCGCAGGGATAGACCAGAATATCATCTGTGAAGACTATGACGAACATGTCCAAGTTTTGCTTGAACACACGGTTCATCAAGTCCATGAAAGTGGTTGGGCCATTAGTAAGACCAAATGAGATCACTAGAAATTCAAAGTGACCATACCGAGTTCGAAAAGCAGTTTTTGGAATGTCACATTCCCTAACTCTGAGCTGATGACAGCCGAATCTGAGATCTATCTAAGAGAAATAACTGGCACCCTAAAGTTGGTCAAACAATTCATCGATTCTGGGAAGAGGATATTTTTTCTTGACCGTGACCTTATTGAGTTATCGGTAGTCTATACACATTTTGAGAGAATCGTCTTTCTTGCGCATGAATAATACTAGAGCACCCCACGGGGAAATGCTGGACCTGGTGAATCCCTTATCTAAGAGATCCTTCAATTTTATTTCATTTCTCTGAGTTCTACTAGTGTTATTCTATATGGAGAAATAGAGATACGCTGAGTACTTAGAAGAAGATCAATGCCGAAGTCTATTTCTCTTTTGAGAGGAATTCCTGAAAGATTTTCAAAAAAGACATTTAAATATTCATTCACTACTGGGACTGATTCAAGGATGGGAGTTTCGAAACTAGTGTCCTTAACTCAAACAAGATGATAAGCACATCATTTAGATATCATTTTCCTTGCCCGAAGGTAGGAAACAAGCTGACCCCTAAAAGCGGATACACTACCCTTCCACTCAAGGAGGAGTTCATTTGGGAACTGAAACTGGACTATTCTGTTTCTGCAGTCGACTGTGGCATAGTAGGAATGAAGCTAATCTATGCCGAGAATGACATCAAAATTAGTCATCTCTAATTTGACTAAGTCTGCTAAAGTGGCTTTCCAAAATATCATAACCGATAGTTCCTATATACCCGCTGGGCTATGATGGTTTTACCTACTGGGGTAGAGACTAAAAAGGGCTCTGCTAGGATTTAGGGACGGATTCCGAAATCGCCTGCTATATAAGGAGTAACAAAAGACAAAGAAGCTCTAGGATCTAGCAAAGCATAAACATGCACATGAAATATCTGTAACGTACCAGTAACTACATTAGGAGAATTTTTCTTATCTTATCGTGATTGAAGAGCATAGAGATGATTTGGGCTTTGCCCACTAGTGGCACTGGAGGTGGCACCTTGCTGATTTGGGCGACCGAACTGAGCTAAGGAGCAATTCTGTTGACCCTGAGGACCTGGCTGAGGACAGTCTCTAACTCTGTGACCTGGCTTGCCACATCCAAAAAAATACCACTGTCAGCTCTGCAAATACCCTGATGGTGCTTACCACAAGTCTAGCAAAGAGGATAGGTGCAGGCAGTGCTAACACTGCCCTAAGACTTAGAGCTTGGCGCTCTATATTTGTTACCCTCTCTGAACTTAGAAACTGGAGCACTGGCTAAACAAGGAGCTGGAACTGATGACTTAGGACAAAACTGAGAACGGTTTCTTCGTTCTGACTTAGGCTGAGCAAAGTTGAAACTACCAATCTTCGCTCTCTTATTATGCTTCTCCCTCATCTCAATATTTTGATCCTCAATCTACTGAGCATGAGTCTAAGCCTGGCTAAAGTTATGTCACTATTCTGCATGGTAGATTTGCACTCATTAACCATGTTATCATTCACCCCTGAAAAAAAACTTACTCATCCTTGCCATGCTATCTGCAACCATATGAGGGGCATATCTAGCTAATTGAGTAAACTTAAGAGAATATTCTTTCACTGTCATATTGCCCTGCTTGAGGTTGATGAATTCAAACACCTTAGCTTCCCTAAGCTCTAGGGAAAAGAATCTATCGAGGAAAGCAGACAAAAACTCTTCCCACTCAACTAGCCCTGCTTTATCTGCCCTGTCTTACTTCCACTACTTGAACCAAGTATGAGAAATATCCTGCAACTGATATACAACTAGCTCAACTGTACCAAGAACCCATCCCGAATATCACATGGTGCTCAAGGCCACACGTGTCCTCAAGCTAACCCTCTAAGCCTGTCATCACTTCCAAAACTCTCTAAGACACGAATCATCATAAAGTAGGGAAGAATAATCATGAAATGAACATATTGAGATACAAAGTAATACGGTTATGTACAAACAAAATACTGAAATCTCTGTACATACTGGCACACTAGTCTGACAAAGCCTCTACTACATAGGACTGAGGAGCCATTGGAACAGATCCTCAACTGACTCGTACTGAACTGAAAGTAAACAACCATCTATTAATAAGACAAAATCGAAAACACAGATCCTTGAACCATGAGGACTCACCAACCGCAGAAATATAGATGAAGGTACTCAAAGATCACTATCGCTATTGAGACTGAGTACCTGAACCTATATCATGAGGAAATATAGAATACAAAAGAGCATGGGAGTTAGTACTTGGGAATGTACTGAGTATATGGGGGTGGATGAAATATTTTAAATAATATAATAAATGTATAAGAAAATCATGCATACTGACAATAACAACTCTCTTCGCTTGAATTATCTAAAACAGCATTTACGTAAGTCATCAGTAATAACATATGCTTCATAAATCTCACAAATCATTTAACTCAACTCAAACTTTTTGGCTCATGACTTAGAGTGACTCGGTATCTCATGGTACTTAGATCATTATGGACGTGGGAGTTTCTAATAACTGACATAACTACACTATGTGATCCGCATGGAGTCCAACGGTTTGCCCTCCTAAGGAGACAACCCCACATTAGTGGGGATGTCGTACTCTTGCCAGGGAGTACAACCTCAATCTCGTTATCACAATCCCATACTCGGCCTATGGCCCATAATTATCAATATCAATCCCACAGTGGCACATAGTTTCGAGGAAATACCACATTTTCCGCTCGGTGATAAATACTCCTCCCAGACTTAGCTCAGAACGCGTTAGGAAATCCACCTTAATCAATAACAACTCATGGGTCTATTTTAAATACCAAAACATAAATATATATCTCATTTGTAAATCATAAACATCTTGTGGATTCCTAACCCGACTCAACTCAACACAATCCTTCTCAACATCTAGTACATTTGCTTTCCGAATCATTTTCAAATATCAAAAGCTTAAAGGAAACATCATAGGACTCATTCTTGACTTTCAATCTCAAATATCAATATATATATTCAATAGTCAAATTTCTCATGGAAAGGCATAACACATGACACTTGTCTTAAATCGCTTAGAAATCATCAATACGTAACGACAATATACAACTCATGGAATAAATTCTCTATTTAAGAAACATGATGTTGAAATAATCATAAATATCAAACATTTTCAACTCAAATCTCATAAATCATAAATAAAGAAATTTGGGTGTAAACCCACTTGCAAAATCATGTAAATCAATTATAGAAAGTAAATCTTTAGCCACAAGAACGAAAGGAGTGTTCTTGTTCAAGCCCCACATACCTTGGATTATAATTTTGGAGATGTAGAAACTTGTTTGGAACTTCTTTCTCACACTTTTAGATCAAGATTCATGATGCCTTTGAATCGGGGAACTTAATTCTCGAACAGCTTGGAGAAATCTATAGAAGATCCTTGAATTTCTTGGAAAAAGATTGAATTTTTTTTGGGGGGGGGGGGGGTGGAAGAAACCCTAATTTCTAGATGTTTCTTGGAAGAGGAAAGGAGAAAAATGAATGGCTATTCTCTACTAGGATATATATATAAGACCATATGGGGCAGAAATGACCAAAATGCCCTTTTAAAAAGGATGAAATTTGCTGATCGAGGCCTGTGACGATCGATCTAACGGTCCGTCAAGTCTCCTTACGGTCCACTAGATCGTCCGTTACTCAAGTGCCAAAACTGGAACATTCTGCCTTGACAAGACGGTCAAAGTGATGGTCCATCAGGAAACTAACGGACCACCAAGTTATTCGTCACTCGAGAGCCAGAAATGAGACATTCTGTCTGGACCTGACGGACCCCTTAACGGTTCATCAACTTTTTGACGGTCCACCAACTTGGCCATCGCACGATGGACTGAAAAAGGAGTCACTGCCTTGCCTTGACGGGGCACTTGACGGTCCACTAGGGACCTAATGGTCCGCCAGGTCGACCGTCAACCTAGGCGGTCCGATATCGTTTAGTAAAACGGCCATAACTCCCTCGTCGATGTCGGATTTCAATGAAATTGGTATCAAGGGAAATCTTATTCAATGTTCTACATGACAAAAAGTAGAAATTAGAGAAATACAACATGGTTTAAACATCAATCACTTCGGAAGTCATACATATCCACTCAAAAGACGGATTAGGCTTAAGAAACGATCGGGGTATTACAATATCTCCCCCTTGGACACATTCGTCCTTGAATGTTGCCAAATAGGCCAAGAACAAAAGAAAATGAGGACCCCCAGCTAGAACGACTCACATTAAAGGGCTCACTATACTCTCAACTTTTAATTACTTCACCAAATTCATGAATCATAGAAGGAATAACCATATAGATGAATACATTAGATTAGGAGGAAACTAAATTAGGGGAATAGTACCTTTAGCTTGATTCTAACTCGTAGAGAAAAGATGAGGGTAACTGGCTCGCATATCTGCTTCTACTTCCCAAGTGGCACTCTCGACTGAATAATTTCGCCACAGAATTCTAACCAAGGGAACTTCCTTGTTCCTCAGTCTACGGACATAAAAATCTAGGATTTCAACCGGGATTTCATCATACAAAAGGCTATCCTGAACATCACAACCTTCCGACGGATCAACAACAACAGAGTCTTCAATGTGCTTCTTGAGCATAGAAACATGAAACACAGGATGGACAGCTGACAACTCTGCAGGCAACTCAATATCATAAGCTGCTTTCCCAATACGATTCAAAACTCTATAAGGGCCAACATATCTGGGACTCAGTTTCCCTTTCTTTCCAAATCTTTTCACCCCTTTCATGGGTGAAATTTTCAAATACACCAAATCATCGACTTCAAACTTAAGAGCTCTTCTTCTCACATCTACATACGACTTCTGACTACCCAGGGTTGTCTTCAACATCTCTTGAATTAATTTAACTTTCTCCATAGCCTCAAATACAGCATCAGGTCCAATCACAGCAGCTTCACTCACTTCAAACCAACCTATGGGCAATTTACATCGTCTCCCATACAAAGCTTTAAAGGGAGCCATTTCAATACTAGCATAAAAACTATTGTTGTAAGCAAATTCAATTAACGGCAAATGTTCATCCCAACTTCTTTTGAAATCAAGAACACAAGAACTCCACATATCCTCCAAAGTTTGGATAGTCCTCTCAGCCAAACCATCTATCTGTCGATGAAAAGTGGAGCTAAGATAAACTTGGGTGCCAAGACCCTTCTGAAAGGCTCTCCAAAACTGAAAAGTAAACTGAGTACCTTTATCGGAGATGATAGACAATGGAACTCCATGAAACCAGACTTACTCTCGAATGTACAGCTTAGCATAGTCCTCCATGGTAAAAGATGTATGTACTGGTAGAAAATGTGTTGACTTAGTCAATATGTCTACAACGACCCAAATAGAATCATGATGATGATGAAAGAGAGGTAAACCTATCACAAAATCTATATTCACCACTTCCCACTTCCAAGATGGAATGCTAAATTCTTGCAACACACCACCAGGTCTCTGGTGCTCTATCTTTACCTACTGGAAAGTTGCACACTTTTCTACGAATTTTGCTATGTCTTTTTTTATACCATTCCACCAATAAATTTCCCATAAATCGCATACATCTTGGTAGCATCGGGATGAATAGAATACCGCACTCCATGTGCCTCAGCCATAATTCTCTTCCTCAGATCATCAACATCAGGCACACATAATCTATTCTAAAATCTCAATACACCATATCCCCCTTGGGAGAAAACCTCCACCTTTTAGTCTTTGAAGGACGCTTTTAATTCAGCCAAACGAGAATCCATATCCTGCTTCTTCTTCACTTCTGAAACAAGGGAAGATTCGGAACTTCTCTAAATCCAAATATTACCCTCAGCTGAGTCAAGCAATCTAACACCTAACCTAGCCAAATGATGCACTTCACAGTCTAGGTCTCTCTTATCTTCCTCAACATGTGCTACACTACCCATGGACGACCTACTAAGGGCATCTACCACTATATTAGCCTTACCCAGGTGATACAACACACTCATATCATAATTCTTCAGTAATTCTAACCATCGCCTCTACCGAAGATTCAACTCTCTCTGAGTGAACACATACTATAAACTCTTATGATCTGTAAAGATATCAACAAGAACACCGTACAAATAGTGTCTCCAGATTTTCCAAGTAAAAACCACTACAGCTAACTCAAGGTCATGGGTCAGATAATTCTTTTCATGAGGTTTCAACTGCTTGGAAGCATAGGCTATAACCTCACCCTTCTGCATCAACACGCAACCCAAACCAACTCTGGAAGCATCACAATATACCATAAAATTATCTACACCATTAGGCAGGGTCATCACAGGGGATGAAGTGAGTCGAGTCTTCACCTCCTGAAAACTCTTCTCACAAGAATCTGACCACTAGAATTTAACCTTCTTTTGGGTCAACCAAATCAAAGGAATAGCAATGGAAGAGAAACCTTCGATAAAACAATGGGAGTATCCAGCTATACCCAAGAAAATCCTAATATCAAATGGGGAAATAGGTCTAGGCCAATTCTTCACAGCTTCTAACTTTTGAGGATCAACTTGAATACCATCAAAAGAAACAATATGACCCAGAAAGGCAACTAACCGAAGCCAAAATTCACACTTTCTAAATTTGGCAAACAACTGTTGATCCCTAAGGGTCTGTAAGACAATTTTAAGATGATCTGCATGGTCGTTTTCACTCTGGGAATATACAAGGATATCATCTATAAACACAATAACGAACATATCTAGGTACGGTCTAAATAACCGATTTATGAGGTCCATAAAAGCTGCCGGGGCATTCGTTAGCTCAAAGGACATGACCAAGAATTCAAAATGACCATGACAAGTACAGAAAGCCATCTTTGGAATATCACACTCTCTGACTTTAAGTTAGTGATAACTGGATCTTAAATCTATTTTCGAGAAGTAGCTGACACCTTTTAGCTGATCAAATAGGTCATCAATTCTAAAAAGAAGGTACTTATTCTTGACTGCGACCTTTTTAAGCTAACAATAGTCAATGCACATATGCAATGAACCATCTTTACTTCGCACGAATAGAATGGGTGCACCCCAGGGAGACACACTGGGCCTTATAAAACCCTAATCAAGAAGATCTTTGAGTTTCTCTTTCAACTCCTTAAGTTCTGCAAGGGTCGTATGATATCGAGGAATAGAAATAGGTTATGTATCAAAGAGAAGATTAATTCTGAATTCTATCTCTCTATCGGGAGCCACCCCTGGGAGATCTTCTAGGAAAACATAGGAAACTCATTGACAACACTAAGAGACTGAATAGTTGAAGTCTCAGACTTAGTGTCCTCAATTCAAACTAAATGATAGATAAAACCCTTGGATATCAATTTCCTAGCTTTAAGATAGGATATGAAATGACTTTTAGGAGATACGAAATTTTTGGACCACTCAAAGACTGGCTCATTGGGAAACTGAAACTTGACTACCGGGTATAATAGTCTGTAGATGCATAACAAGAGTGAAGCCAATCCATACCCAGAATAATATCAAAATCAACCATGTCTAGCTCAATCAAATATGCAAACATGACTTTGTTAACAACAGTGATAGGACACTTCTTATATACTTGTTTAGCAACAACAGATTCACCTACTGGTGTAGAGACTTGAAAAGGCTCAGAAATTTTTTCAGCACTGATTTCAAAATTCGCAGCCATCAACGGAGTCACATAAGAAAGACTTGACCCAGGGTCCATCAAAACATACACATCGAAATGAAATACACGAAGAGTACCAGTAATAATATTTGGTGAATCCTCTTGCTTTTGGCCGGGTGGTATAGCATAAAAGAGATTCTTCCACTGACCACCTGCAGTACTAAATGAGGCACCCTGAAGACGAGTAGGATAAACTACAAGGGCTGGAGCACTAATAGTCTAACTCTGAGGATGAATATCGCAACTCCTCTATCTAGCATATAGGCAATCTCTGAACTTGTAGCCCAACTTACCGCAACCAAAATAACCCCTCTGACCAACTAAGCACTCACCGATATGGTCCCTACCGCACTTCATACATAGGGGAGGACGAGTTCAGTTACTCACACTATACTGGGACCTGGACATAGTAGGCCTACTACCCTGCTCTGGACTAATCCTGAATGTAGGAGTACTGGCTGATGAAGGCGCTGGCATAAGAGAACCGCTCTGGAACTGAGGGTGAATCCCTCCAGAAAATCTAGTCTGACTATACCTCTATTGCTCTGATTTAATTCTCTTATTCCCTCTCACTCTCTCTCTCTCTTTCTCTTTCACTTTGTCTGCTTAATCTGCTGAGCATAAATCATTGGTCTTGAAAGGTCCATGTCCCTATTAAGCATAGTGGATCTACACTCTTTCGCAACATAACCAGATACACCGGCTAAGAACTTACTCATACTAGTTCTAGAATCAACCATCATACCGGGAGCATACTTAGATAACTGGTTAAACTTATGGAAATACTCCTTAACTATCATGGGTCCCCGTCTCAAGTTCATAAATTCTTCTAATTTTGCTTCCCTTAGCTTCGGGGGAAAGAATCTATCTAAGAAGGCATCTTAGAATAATTGCCAAGTCATAAGAGCATTATTCTCCCCTCTAATTTTCCTCCACATCTCCACCTAATCATAAGCAACATCTTTCATTTGATAGGCAGCCAATTCCACACTCTCCTCCTAAGTTACGTGTATAACCTGAGTGATCTTTTGTCACTTTATCTAAATACATTTATGGGTCTTCACCTACTTTTGATCCAAAAAACTCAGGTGGATTCATTCGTATAAAGTCACGAACCCAGGCTGTAGCAGAATTATTCCCTTGCGGAGGTAGAACAGTAGCCTGGGTATTGGCTTGGGCATTGGCGGTGACCGTTTGGGCTGGCGCTTGGAAAGCTACCTGAAATTCAGTGTGGGATACTATCTCACCTAAAAAATCAATGGGTTGATGTCGTTCATTATTTCTGAAAGCTCTACGAGGAGGAATTTTTTGTCATAAGAGAGCACGAATTAACAGCAAAGAGAAACAGTCATAGGAACGATAGACTCTTGAAAGATCACTATCGCTGCTGAGACTGAGCACCTGAACTTATATCATGAGGAAATATAGAATACAAAAGAGTATGGGAGTTAGTACTTGGGAATGTACTGATTATGTGGGGGTGGATGCAATATTTTAAATGATATCATAAATGTATAAGGAAATCATGCATACTAACAATAATAACTCACTTTACTTGAATTATCTAAAACATTATTTTCGTAAGTCATCAGTAATAACATATGCTTCATAAATCTCATAAATCATTTAACTCAACTCAAAATCTTTGACTCATGACTTAGAGTGACTCGGTATTTCATGGTACTTTGATCATTATGGACGTGGGATTTTCTTATAACCGACATAACTACACCATGTGAGCTGCATGGAGTCCAACGTTTTGCCATCCTAAGGAGAGAATCCTTCATTGGTGAGGGTGTCATACTCTTGACAGGGAGTACAGCCTCAATCTCGTTATCACAATCCTATACTCGGCCTCTATCCCACAATTATCAACATCAATCCTACGGTGGCACGTAGTTTCTGGGAAATACCATATTTCTCTCTCGGTGCTAAATACTCCTCTCAGACTCAGCTTAGAACGCATTAGGAAATCTACCTTAATCAATATAAACTCATGGGTCTATTTTAAATACCAAAACATAAATATATATCTCATCTGTAAATCATAAACATCTTGTGGATTCCTAACCCGACTCAACTCAACACAATCCTTCTCAACATCAAGTCAATTTGTTTTTCGAATCATTTTCAAATATCAAAAGCTTCAAGGAAACATCATAGGACTCATTCTTGACTTTCAATCTCAAATATCGATATCTATATTCAATAGTCAAATTTCTCATGGAAAGGCATAACTCATGACACTTGTGTTAAATCGCTTAGAAATCATCAATACGTAATGACAATATACAACTCATGGAATAAATTCTCAATTTAAGAAACATGATGGTGAAATAATCATAAATATCAAACTTATTCAACTCAAATCTCATAAATCATAAATAAAGAAATTTGGGTGTAAACCCACTTGTAAAATCATGTAAATTAATAAAAGAAAGTAAATCTTTAGGCACAAGAACGAAAGGAGTGTTCTTGTCCAAGCCCCGCATACCTTGCATTATAATTTTGGAGATGTAGAAACTTGTTTGAAACTTCTTTCTCACAGTTTTAGACAAAGATTCTTGATGCCCTTGACTTGGGGAACTTAATTCTCGAACAACTTGGAGAAATCTATGAAAGATCCTTGAATTTCTTGGAAGAAGATTGAATTTTTGGGGGGGGAGTTGGAAGAAACCCTAATTTCTAGATGTTTCTTGGAAGAGAAAAGGAGAAAAATGAATGGCTATTCTCTACTAGGATATATAAGACCATATGGGGAAGAAATTACCAAAATGCCCTTTTGAAAAAGCTGAAATTCGATGATCGGGTCCTGTAACAGTCGATCTAATGGACCGTCAAGTATCTTGATGGTCCACCAAATCATCCGTTACTCAAGTGCCAAAACTGAAATGTTCTACCTCGACGTGACGGTTCGTCAGGAAACTGATGGACCACGAAGTCATCCGTCACTCGAGGGCCAGAAACGAGACATTCTGTCTGGACCTGACGGACCCCTTGACGGTCCATAAACTTTTTTACGGTCCACCAACTTGGCCATCGCATAATGGCCTGAAAAAAGAAGTCACTACTTTGGCTTGATGGGTCACTTGATGGTCCACCAGGGACCTGACGGTCCGCCAGGTCGACCGTCAACCTGGGCGATCCGATACCATTTAGTAAAACTGCCATAACTCCCTCATCCGATGTCGAATTTCAATAAAATTGGTATCGATGGAAATCTTATTCAATGTTCTACATGAAAAAAAGTATAAATTAGAGAAATACAACATGGTTTAAACGTCTATCACTTTGGAAGTCATACATATCCATTCAAAAAATGGATTTAGGCTTAAAAAACGATCGGGGTATTACATCAGAACTCTCAACATTAGTTACCCCCATGAGGTCTGTCACCTTCTGCACCTAATCTAGGAATTCTTGAGGGTCCTCATCAATCTTATACCAAAGAAAGGATGGAGGATTCATTCGGGTGAAATCCCGAATTCTGGCTGTAGTAGAATTGACCACTAGATTGGCCAGAACGACAGTTGGTCATTCATTTTGAGCAGCAACTGAGTTAGAAAGAGTAGTGAATATAGCTCCAAACTCTGTATGAGAAACATGTTCACCCAAAGGTTATTCAAGCTGAGGGGCTGGCTAATTCCCATTTCTTCTTTTAGGAGGCATGTTCTGTAGAAGAAAGTGAGAAACGGATTAGACTGAGAGATTGACTTGAGATTATGATCACTGGAACAACATAAATACTGAAAAAGGGGAAACTATTCCTAAAACATCTTATAGCCTTTTGTACATAAATATGGCGCGCAACACATCCATGTGCAAGACTCTACTAGATATGGATTTTAGACTACTTACGACTCTATTGAACCTTAGGCTCTGATACCAAGTTTCCAATGCCCCAAATATGGTACCCAGATGCTACGTGGTGTTCATGACCCCGAAGGACCACAAGATAACTCAGGAAAGATATTTGTACCTGTATACTGCATAAAATACTGAATAATGTAGAAATATGAATTGAAATGACATAAGGTTCTCATAACTGAAGTAAAATATAACATCTAAATAGAACTATCTGAGTTTCGTTCTGTATCTGAGTTGACTGTATCTGACAGTCCTAGATTCTGAAAAACTATCTGAGTTTTTTTACTGAAACTGATACTGAAATTGTGGGAGGTAGTCATCTAACCAACATACCCCAAATGATGCGTTATAGCTGAATTGTGATCCAATCTATGCCCTGATTAGAAATGTGTCAATACCACACCACCGGTAAGAATAACATATGAGTGACCCTAATATAATAGGTAACTCTAATGAGAACAGTAGGACCCTCATCTAACAGGTTAAGCTACCTCATCTACCCTCATATAGCAGGCTATAATATCTCAACCTATGCTGGCTACATAGTTCTGGAATGCAAGGATTGCTTTTAAGAATCACACCCTCATATAATAGGTGAGTTCCCACCCTTGGGTTCGCTCGGTGCTAATTTCTACTCCCATCTAAATAGACATTGAACATGATTTACTGAACTGAACATGGACTGAGTTACTGGCTTCCGTTCACTGGCGAAATACTACAGACTAACTGAGTTTATTAGATCATGGAGATTTTCTTTGTCAAAAGACTGTCTGAAGTCTAAGGATCATGGCTTGACTGAGAGTATCGTGAAAACATGACATGGCTCTAAGCACACATCTAATGTTTCGGGTACAAGTACCCCCAGGACTTGATGGAAGTAAGCTGACCAAGTATAACTTACGTGAACATATAACTAACATCATAATCCATAATACATTTATAGAAGCATTCCATCAAAACATGTGATAGGCATAACTTGTACATACATGGGGATTTCATGATATCATACTAGTTGGGCATTGTTCCTTCATCTAAGCATTTAATCAAACACATGGAAGGAATAGCACATGTAGACAACATTATACAATAATTAATCATCATGATTCATCTCTAATTTCATCATCCTAGGGTTTATTCGTAGGTTCACATGAATATACATCTATACAAATCAATTCCACATAAAAGTGATCACCCAACATGGATTTGAATTCAATTGATCATTCGCAACATAAACAAAACGAACCCAAAATGAAATTCATAAAGAAATCCATAAACGTAAACTTAGAAAAGAGATTCTTGGGCTTCGTGGATGAAAGGAGTCCATGAATGAACACTACACATACCTTGGTTTATGATTTCATGAAGATTGACGTAGGAAATTCTTGATTCTGAATCTTCTATGAAAAGCCCTAGGTTATTCTTGAGAAGTTTTTGAGAGAAGAGTTTGGGTGAAAAATTGTTGAATCATGTGTTAAAGTGCTTAAATAGTGGTATAAAGTTGATCCTTTTAACCCTGGGCACGTCATTTAATTTCAGTTATTTTTTCTCAAACTGGGCCCCTGGCGCGACACAGAGCTATCGTGTCATGTCACTAGAATTTGACAATTGAGAAAATGAGGGATGGAGTGACGAGAAGCCATCGCATTGCCCTTTCTTTTGCGACCTAGAACTTTGGCGTGATACGGAGGAAATTACGCTAAGACACTGGAAAAGGACAAATTCTGAATTTGGGCCCTAGCGCGATGCGCCATAATCGTGGACCCATGCTAGAATTTTCCAAATGCCATTTCCTCTTGTGGTACGGTGCGCCATTGACTAATATGGCACTATTTTATGATAGGAACTTAAAATAGTTGTAACTTCTGACTCGGTTATTGGATTTGGGCGAATCTTATATTGATGGAAAGCTTATTGAATTTCCTACATGAAAAAGGTAAAAATCTTGAAAATTCCTCATGAAATAACCATCATTTAATTTAAAATCTAATACTAGACATTCTTGAGATGAAATTAGCTAGGAAAAAGTATGGGGTATTACAGTTTTAGGTGTTGATGATGTGATTAGCAATACTAGGGTTAGTTGGACTATTAGGCTATTCAAAAATCATAATTTCGGCATAATTAGCTTAGTTGAGCTTGGTTTAGCTACGATCTCCATCTTAGAGTTAGTTGTGGCTTAGTTAACATCTAAAAGTGGATTTAGATACCTTAGCCTAGTTTGGTGTAGAATTTTTCTTATATGAATTTCGAGGATTTAGAAGCTAGCCCTTTGACCCACCTTAGGCCAAGATTTATGTTAGTTTTTGTAGACCCTTATATGCTTATAATATACCTTGAAATGCTTAATAGGAGGTTTGATGAAGCTAGAGACCTAATGGGTGTGATGGTTTGATATTGGAAGTTGAGGCTAAATACGATAAAACTTGGCAGTGGTGATTTTGATTACTCTATTGATTATATGTATATCAGTTCGAGTTTGGATAATAATTATAACATTGATGATATATATATATATATATCGATTCGAGTCCAGCTATTACTTATGATATTAATTGTATGATTCTGATTCAAGTTCGACAATGGAATGTGATGTTGAGACATGGGTATCGGCTCAAGTATGGAAATGGGAAATTGACTATAGTGTGGCATGATATGGATGGATTCTAATTATAACATAAAATTTGGTTAGTGTTGGTGGTTTGGTTTATGCTTTACTTGATTGTACCCTCAAGGCTTATAGAGGCCTGCATTGGGTTATTTACTTTTCAGCACTTATTGACTTATGAGGGATAATTTTATAGTTATAATCGCATGTGTTTGATTCTGTATGTTACGCTATTATTCTGGTTATTACTTATTCATGTACAACAATATTGGAGTTGACTTAAGTTTGCCTCTACCTTGACTTAGTTATGTTATCTTGCATTTTATTATATTTATATCATGATTTAGCTCAGTCGGCCGATGATGCCTACTAAATACCCGTGGTTTTGGTACTCATACTATACTTCTACACTTTTTATTGTAGATTTAAGTACTAGTTACCGTCATTGATTCATCGATTGTGTTGTGTTGGATTTCGAAGATAGGGTGAGCTCTTAGAGTTAGAGTTTCTCATTTTCTTCTATCTTATTTATGTCTAGTCTTTTGCTTCGAGACAGATTGTATAGACCATTTTAGAACTTGAGTTGTGTTTATAGTAGCTCTTGTACAGGCTCTACCAGATCATGGAATGGTTATCCATGTTATGGTTACCTTTTTACTATCTTCATTGCTTTGCTTATTTATAAGTTGCAATTATCTATTGTTTACCTCTTTTGGGGCATTTTCCACTAAGTTAACCCATTATATTTATCTCTGAGTTACGCTTCGGATTACCTACTAGTGGGATAGAGTACGTCCCATCATGACTCATAAATTTGGTCATGACACCACCTGAGGGCCACTAAAGTGGATCCTTGTTTGCTTAAGCGGTTGTTGGTCTGCTTAAACGGAGGGTGCAGGATTAATGGGTACCCCTTAAGCGGTCGAGTGTCCACTTAAGAGGCACCTAAAGGCCATTAAATTCTCTAATAGCTCGATTTTTCTCCCATTTTCCCATAAGTCTCAACAGTAAAAACCATAGAGAGTGTGAAAAACTAGAAAGAAAATTATTAGGTGATTTTGGTGTGTTTGTGAGTTTCAATTTCTCAACTCTTCATCAAAATCTTGATTAGTGTTCATTATTTTTCAAGATCCTTAGCTTAGTGTTGGGTTGATTTTAGAATCATTTGAGCTCGAAAGTAACCCATTCTTGGGGGTAAATATTCCTTGATCATAGAGGGATGTGTTGCCGATTCTAAAAGTGTGATTTCGCAAGTGGATCCTACATGAGATTTTTATGTAATTTTAGACCTGAAGCATAAAAATACAATATAGGTACCATTGTTCTTGTATTGATGGGCATATTATCATTCTAATAGCATAGAATTAAGTGAAAGCTTCTCGAAAGGGGAAATCATTGATTTAGCAAATTTCACTGGGATTTCTTCGGTATCTAGGTAGGTTAGGTTTACCTTTCTCATAGATTGAGCTAAACTATAGTATATTTATGATAATGTGCTAGATGTGAATTGGAAATTAGGTCTTGGATGTAAATTTAGTATAATCTGAATCTTTTAGCCGGTTAAGGAATCGTAAATTAGGCATAATTGACTTAGTTGTTCATTCTTTAGGTAGAATTGCTATCTTAGGACTAAAACATGACTTATTTAATATCTAGTAGTGAATTTAAATACCTTAGACTAATTCGAGGTAGAATTTACCTTAGCATGAATTTCAAAAATTAGAAGTGGGCCTCTACGGCCTACCTTAGTCCAAGACTAATAGTTCCTTGTAGACTTAATGGATAAGGTACTTTAGCTAAATTATATTCTATACTTGAGGAGGTTTGGATTCATGATGCTTTATTAGAGATTTATACCTGGAAGATGATACTAGTTCCGATTCGATTTTGGCATTATTGATGATATGAGTTCTAATTCAAGTCCAACAAATAATGATACGAGTCTCGATTTAAGTCCAGCAATGAGAGGTTATTTATAATGGTTATAAAACTGGTTTGATTTTATTATTTATGATATGGAAGGATCCATGTTATGATTTTGAGATATGGCTAATTAGTATAACTTCAGCTATTATTCTCTTTGATTGCACCCTTTGGGCTTATGAGGGCCCGTGTTGGATTATTTACTGTATTGCCCTTACTAGATTATGGGGGATAGTTTTTTAGTGATAGTTATGTTTTTTATTTATTATTATTGTTTCGATTATTTATTTACAATATTCAGAGCATTATTCCAGATTTTTCTTCTTACCTTAACTTATTTATCTCGCATTTTTATAATATTTATATTATGGCTTAGCTCAGTCGACCGATGATGCTCACTAAGTACTCATGGCTTTGGTACTCATACTACACTTCCGTACCTTTTTGGTGCATATCCAAGTATTAGTTGTTGTTGTTGATGCTGTGATTGTGTTGATTAGAGTTCAAAGACAGGGTGAGCTCTCGGATATGGAGTTTACCTTTTCTCATTCTTCTATTTTTGTTGTGTCTTTCCATTTTTGAATTGATGAATATTTACCTTGATCATACTTATATTCTTTTGAATTAGAGGCTCTTGTACTGATACTACTAGGACATGGGATATGGTTACTAGGTCATGGGATATGGTTATTTCTCTTATTTCTCTTCTGTCTCATTACTACTTTATGATTTATTGTTTGTAAGCCTTTAGTTACATATTTTAGGTATTTACATTATTTTTTCACCAAATTAGCCGATTGCATACAGCTCCGGGTAATGATTTGACTTACCTACTAGTGGGATAAAGTAGGTGTCATCATGACTCGAAAATTGAATTGTGAAAAAAATAAATATTGAATACAAGAATATAAACTATTCAAAGGAAGGGAAAATACAAAAGAAGAAAAGGATGATTCCCTTTTCATCAGAACCGTAAAATGGAACTTCTCATCTTGTTAGGTAGAGCCCTCTATTCCTTTCTCTATTCTAAGAAGGCTTTTTTATGTGTCATAAAATTAGACCTATGTCATATTCTGAAAAGACTAAACACTAATTCTAAGAATGCTACTTTAGTACCACATGACTGAGCTCTAGCATTGGGCTCGAGGATGGCTATTGATTTTCCCAAGGTCCATTGTGAGGGCGCTACAGCCAGAAACTGATTTGTTTCCAAAGAGAGATACTGCGAGTTATCAAGTTATAAAGCGACTTCAATTGTATTAAGGCAATACTTTCCCCAAGTCATGTTGGAGACTATGATCGCAAGATTCTTTCAAGCCGAGGCAAAAAGGAGCAGCGTCTCTCAGGTTTGGATTCGACCACGTGTCATAGTCTGGTTCATCCACTTGCCAACCGTGAATTTCACTTGTACAATTAATATTATCTACATTATCTGCTCGTGTGAGTATTGTTTTGAAACTTAAACTCTATTGGCAATCCATTAAGTATTGTAGTAATGTCCATCCATCCCAACTTTTAAAAGAGAATAGGTGTTGTAGTACTCTCAAAATTACCATTGAGTTACCACAAGGTCCAACAACCAACCAAAAAAAAAAAAAAAAAAAAAAAGAGTTACAAGCCACAAGGTAACAATAAGGTGACGTGCAAAAAGCAACCAGCTAGCGTTGTTTGAGGGTACACAACAATGATGGATATGCAATGTGTGGGTGTCAGCATGTATATAAGCAAAGGCCATCCAAGCCTGTAGTCTTTGTTTCTCTTGAAAGACACCTCATCATCTTCCCTTGGGTTCCACCCTTTATATGTATTTTTTATCTAAATAAATAATACTTCTATAATAATTCTATCTATATTTCTCCCCTTGAATATTGAAATTCACTTCGCATCAAATCACCGATTTTCTTGCTTATATCGTTATCCGGAAAGTAAAATAAAATAATATAATCATAGCAGATTATCCCTTGATCATCACTCTTTTGATCTGATACCCACTTGGTTACACATCTTGTTTGATCACAATTGTATAGATTGCAAAAATTCACATGGGTTTTGAGGAATCCTTGATCCTCTTTGTCATGTAATAATTTTTGTGTTTTGTTAATTTGATGTTTCTTGGATCTTGATGATCAAAATGTACAAGACTTTGAGAGTTACCCATATATAGTTGTTACATAATTCTCACTTGTGTATTGATTTGGATGATGAATTGAACTTGTAGTAGGATCTTCTGATGATCTTTAGACCTTTGGCACAATAAAGATCGAAACTTTATTGTGTCAGATTGACCCCTTAAGTGATTGATCATCTATTTTTATTGATGGGTTTTCTTTTAGGGGTGGAATATCCTATGTTGAAGGATTGGTATTTTGGCATCCTTCAGGTTGCAGTAAGCTTTGGCTTTCTGTATCTGTAACCTTTTGAGTTGGGTTTCTTACAGAATTTGTCTATGTTGCTTGTTGCTGTAAATTACTGTACCGCTTGAGTTTTATGGTTTCTTGAATTTGAACATTATTTGATAGGATCATAGGCTTGAGTTATTGAGTTATTAATCTTCTTTTTCTGGATATAATCTGTAGGACCAATCTCTAATGTTGACTGTTGAGTGATGATGGTTTCTATTGCTTTGTAGGTCTGAGGCTTGAAATTTGTGATCAGCTTCCAATTTAAGGTAAAAATTCTTGACAATAAGATTCTTGCATTGGTACTTGCTAAAATGGGAACTTTTAGTTTTGAGTGTAATTTGGTTTCATATGTATTTTCATTTTGGGTTTTATAGTGATTTAGAAACCTCGCATTGCCTAATTTGGGCACTGCATAATCTAGCAGTGCCCATGGACGCCTCGACGAGTGGAACTTCCAGTGTTCAATACCATAACATTGCTGAACAACCGATTGCTACTATTGTAACCTCCCCTGTCTCGACATTTCAAAGACAAGTGCGGCACTGCTTTGGGAATGAGACTCCTGGCGAATTCCCATTGTCAGCCAACCCATCTATCGTTCTTCATGTGCTTACTGGATGTAATTTGGATCCACAGGACCTTTCAACTCTAGAGGCAAGTGTTTATTTACTCGGTCTTGTACATATTAACTCATTAATTTGGCTTAGAATTGATGGTGCTGCTGATTTCCTTTATAATGTGTCTTGCAGGCTACATGCTCTTTCTTTCGGCAGCCTGCAAACTTTGCACCTGATAATGAGCTCTCTTTAGCAGAGCTGGCAGCTCTTGATATGTGCCGAAAAAGAGCTATATTTAAGCCAATGACTCTGGAGCAACGTCAAGATCTGAAGGAAAGATGTGGGGGCTCCTGGAAGCTTGTTCTAAGATTCCTGCTAGCTGGAGAAGCATGTTCCAGGCGGGAAAAATCACAAGCAGTAGCTGGCCCTGGTCATAGTGTCGCTGTGAGTTCAAAAGGAGTTGTGTACTCATTTGGGTCTAACAGCTCAGGGCAGCTTGGAAATGGAACCATAGAGGAGGAATGGCGACCTCACCCAATTAGGTACCTAATTTTCTCTATGTACCTCAAGTTGTATGGCAAGTGAACTGAAAAACTCAGGGAGTTTAATAGAGCTTTCTGTTTTCCAGATCCCTTCAAGGCATTCGCATTATTCAGGCAGCTGTAGGGGCTGGCAGGACTATGCTGATCAGTGACACAGGGAAGGTGTATGCATTTGGCAAAGATTCATTTGGCGAAGCTGAGTATGGTGTCCAAGGAAATAAAGTAGTGACAACTCCTCAGCTGGTAGAATCTTTAAAAGACATCTTTGTTGTACAAGCTGCGATTGGGAATTTCTTCACTGCCGTATTATCAAGAGAAGGAAGGGTTTATACATTCTCTTGGGGGAATGAAACTAAACTTGGTCATCAAACTGAGCAAGCTGATCTGGAACCCCGTCCATTATTAGGTGCATTAGAGAATATTCCGGTGGTGCAAATTGCAGCAGGATATTGCTACCTTCTTGCTCTGGCTTGTCAACCTGGTGGCATGTAAGCTTCCTCTTCACCTTTTAGAACCTATGTTTCATTAACTTGAGAATAAGTCACTTTCTGTACCAAATTACCTCTGATATATGCATGTTGATCACTCAATGTGCTAACCTAGCAAGCGAATATTTTGAATGCTCTTACAAGAATATGAATGTTTTCTCCTTTAGCATCATATCATGAGTAGCATATCAATAAATGAGTCTCCTAAGAGATTTCTTTGACATCTTCTTTTGGTAAACATTAGGTCTGTATATTCTGTTGGCTGTGGATTGGGTGGAAAGCTTGGTCATGGAACACGTACAGATGAAAAAGTCCCGAGGTTAATTGAACGATTTCAGACTTTGAGTATTCAACCTGCAGTTGTTGCAGCTGGGGCTTGGCATGCTGCTGTTGTTGGGAAAGATGGAAGGGTCTGCACATGGGGTTGGGGCCGTTATGGGTGCTTGGGTCATGGTAATGAAGATTGTGAATCAGCTCCTAAGGTAGTGGAAGCACTAAGCAACGTAAAGGCTGTTTATGTTGCTACAGGGGACTATACAACATTTGTGGTTTCTGATGATGGGAACGTTTATTCATTTGGTTGTGGAGAATCATCTAGTCTAGGACATAATACTGATGCAGTTGAAGCACAGGTTTGGCCTTATCATAATTTTGGTTTCTCATAGTATTGTTTTCTCATCCAGAATGATATGCTGGATATAGTTTTAGAACTCTATTTGCCTGCATACTTTATCCAGCTTACGTATTGCTTTCATCTGTTTTTTCGAATGCATAGGATTTGGATTGACTAGTATAGGAGAACATTTGAATATCATGTATAAACACAGAGTGGTCACCTGAACAATGATCCTGTCAGATATCAAGTGAAAATGCCAAAAAGTTGCCCTTTCTTTTTCCTATCCCACTTGAGTTGAGTTCTTCTAACTTTTTCTTTTCAAAATGACCCTTCCTAACTTCAGGGCAACAGGCACTCAAATGTTTTATTCCCCGAGGTTGTAACATCATTGAAGCAGCTGAATGAAAGAGTGGTGCAGATAAGTCTCACTAATTCAATATACTGGAATGCCCACACATTTGCATTGACAGAATCTGGTAAGCTTTATGCATTTGGTGCGGGCGATAAAGGGCAGCTGGGTGTGGAGCTCAGTGCTAACCAAACCGAAAGGGCAATTCCGGAGCGGGTTGACATTGATCTCAGTTGAATATAGATTATTCATGCTCATTCACATATTTATGCATTACTAGTTTATCATTCTGATTAACCTCATCATGCATTTATGTGTCGTTTACATTTCTGTCTGTAAATAGAAACAAATGATTGTGAAGAAGCATAGGTTCTTAGGATGATCTGCACAAGTTTTAACCTCTTTAAGAATTTGTTGGCTCTCTTGGCCACAAGCAGTAAATAGTTGATACAATTTGTTAAGGTTGATTTTTTTTTTTTACAGCTTACAAGTACTCATTTCATTTTAATCTTTCAATTCTACGTTCTTCTGCTGGAGTGATAAACATAATTACTGAGTGGACCTTGGGCAGGTTTTGTGGGTTCAATTGAAATTGCTTTCGGCTCTATCTGTGCATACACATGTAGAAAAAACTTAGAATGTATACATTCTAATATTTTAGAGCACACTCATTCTGAACTCACGGACTTTAGATCCCATGTTCGCCTCCAATACATACTATAAGAACTATGAATATGCTATAAAAGTGTAAACTTTCACTTCGAGACTTGAGGGGGTTGGATGCTAGAGGAAATTTGTGAATTTTATTTATTGGTTTAGTAAGAAGTTGATATAACCATTTGAAGTTACTATGCTCCTATTTCATTGAGGTTTTTGAAGTATATTTGTGTTTTCTTTTTGGATGTTTACTTGCTTTCTAATTGTTCCCCTGTTTGATTTTTTTCTCCTTGTGTGTGGGGTTCTCTATCGTTAGTGGAACTTGGACAATATTCAGTAGTACCAAAGGATAATTTATTGCATGCTTGCCACTTTAGACCAAGTTGTTTGCGAACTCTAAGCCAAAAAAAAAAAAAAGTAGTTGTTTGCATACTTAATGTTGATTCATTTATTCCACGGAAAAGGCTCAAATATGCGGTCTAATTATTAGAAATGGTTCATCTATGTTATTCATTATAAATTTGGCTCATTTATGTCATTGCCTATAAATGTTTGGCTCATCTATGTCATTGCCATCACAGAAAGATTCATTCATGTCATTAGTTTGCAACGGTTGTTTTGTAAAATTATTTTTGCCACCTGACCTCTTATTATAAGTTCGAAGTTCAAGTCACCAAATCTAAAACAACCAATACTACTTAAAATCAAAATTTAAAATCAGATCCATTATTATTAAACTTGACACAATTGACAGTTTTGATTTTTATTTTAATGAGTTTTGACTTTTATTTTAATGAGTTCAATTTTTATTTTAACGGTGTGAATCAAATTGGTTTATGGGTCTAATTTTTATTTTTATTTTTGAGTAATATTGATTAATTTGGATTTGGTGGCGTGGATATCTATGAAGAGGTCACATGATAAAAATGGTTTTACTAATTTATCGTTATAAAATAATGTCACGAATGAATCTTTCTATAACGGTAATGGTATAAATGAGTCAAATTTTTAAGTGTAGTGGCATAAATGAGTCAACTTATAACGAATGACATAGATAGATGAGTCATTTCTTATAGTTTAATTACGTATTTGAGTTTTCTCCCTTTATTCTATGTTGTGGTTGTTTCTATAACATGAGGATCTATATCTTTCAATGGAGTGAAATATTAGTCGGCTAGATCTCCAAATGTAGCATTACGCTTGTGGAGTAAATGCATGATTTTATCTTGATGGGTTAGACTTTTAGTTCACAACACTAAATCTGTTCGCTTTTATAATTATGAGTTCATATTCAATGTTAGTTTTCATATAAAAAATTATGTTCTGCATTGGAAAGCACTGCTGAAAATCATTGGATCCATCCTTGTATGCTTGAGGACCTTTAAGGGTGTGATTTAGTGATAATGAAATAAAATTTATCAAGAAAGAGTGGAAATCATAGTGTGAATCTCAACCGAGATAAAAGATGTAAGGTGATCTCTTTTGGTCTAAATTTTGTGGATAAAGTATCAGTTCATGCAAGTTAATTTAAACATCATTGTAATATATAATATAAAAAAGTGTAGTGTACGAGTAAGGTGAAAGATTCGCTCTAAACTAAGCTTATTGTATTTTACCACAAAGCTTCAGTCATAGCTGAGAGTATTGCATTTACCACAAACAAAGGTTATCTCCATAGGAAAACATCTCACATCAAGAGCGAACACGAGATTTTTATGTTGCCCTACGTAGGGATGACCACGGGGCGGTGAGCATGCAGAGCGGTGCGGGTTTTAGGCTATGTGGGGTGATGCAGTTTTTAGACAATGTGGGTGTATTGCGGGTGTGGGGTGCGTTTAAGTAAGTTTTTTAAATGGTACGGGGCGAGTTGCGGGTATATGTGAGTTTAAATTTAAAAGAAGTTAAAAATTAGTATTATTCTCGTAAATCTACCTAAAATTATATGTATTGTTCACTTAAAATTTTATGATACTTAAAACATGTATAACACTACGAATAAATAATTTTTATGACTTTTTTAATTTCTTTATTCAACTTAATGAAAATTTGATATTTGATCATTACTTCTACACGTAATATTTTCCTAATAATTTCTTAGTGAAAAGTGATATAATAGAAATTGGTTGTTACCATTTCCTAGTATTGAAAAAATTATGATTTTTAGTGGAGTTACAAATTTTTCAATAAGGAAAAAAGTAAAAAATGTGAGGCGGTGCGATGCGGGTATGCGCGAGTATGAATGGAGTGAATTTATTCGGATTTAAAGGTGATGTGAGGCAGTTTTAAAATTTATAAATTAAAAAAAAAAAAAAAAAAAAAAGAAAACTCCATCCGCACCGCACCATTGCCACTCCCAGCGCTACATGGCTATTCTAGTTAATTGCATAAGTGACATAACTTTTATATTTTTTTCATAATAGTATAAGTTATATCTTTTTAGCGCATCTACAAAAATCTGCACATTTATTTAATTAAATTAAATTAAATATATTAAATAAGGTTCCACAAATTAAGAATTCACGTTTATATCTTTATTTCTATTCTAGTTTCTCTCCGTACCAATTTTCTTATTCTCATATATTTATTTTTATATTTTTTTGTTCATTCTTAGTTTTTTCTTTTTTCTTTTTTCTATATATTTAACATAATAAAAATATATTTTTATATTATATGTCAAATATATTTTTAAATAATAAATATTTGATATAATATAAATATCTTATCTAAGTCTGCCAAATATAATTTTTAATACTATGATATAATATAAATATTTACTTTTAGTAGCTGAAATTTAATTCTTCACACTATATTTATATGAGTTTTTTTCTCATTCAATCAATTTTTCCCAATTATCATACAAGGTAAACATACACATTAACAAGATAGAATTGTATAAATACTAGATATTGGCACGGGCTCAATTTATGGTTTTTTTTAATCATAATTTATATGGTGCAGATAAAATTTGGAAGGTTAAATAATTTTTTTATGATTTTTTAAATACCTCAAGTGTTAATGGTTGATTTATTGTACTTTTACATAATTTTTAGATACTACAAATTATTTTTTTCATCTCAATTTATGTTGCACTAATGGGATGTTTGAGAAAGACAATCAAATTTGTTATAGAGTTTTAGATATTAACTATTATGATTTGTATGAAGGGGCGAAGACTCGGGTAAGGACTGTGGGAGGAGATTCTGAACATTTTTCGGTCTTAACGGGGTTGCACTAGGGATCAACTCTTAGTCCGTTTTTATTCGCTTTGGTGATGGATGTGTTGGCGCGGAATATACAAGGCGAGGTGCCTTGGTGTATGCTTTTCGCAGATGATATAGTTTTGATTGATGAGTCGCGATGAGGGGTTAATGATAAGCTAGAGGTTTGGAGACAAAACCCTGGAATCTAAAGGTTTCCGGTTGAGCAGGAGCAAAACGGAGTACTTGGAATGCAAGTTTAGTGACTCGAGGCACGAGGAAGAGGTGGTAGTGAAGTTGGATTCTCAGGTGATTTGCAAGAGGGATAGTTTTAAGTATCTCGGGTCTATGATTCAGGGGAATGGAGAGATAGATAAAGATGTCTCTCACCGTATTGGGGCAAGTTGGATGAAATAGAGGCTCGCTTCAGGTATTTCATGCGATAAGAAGGTGCCCCACATGCTAAAAGAAAAATTCTATAGAATTGCAATCTGACCTTCTATATTGTATGGAGCGGAGTGTTGGCCAATTAAAAGTTCTCATATCCAGAAGTTGAAAGTGGCGAAAATGAGGATATTGCGTTGGATGTGTGGTTTCACAAAGGCTGACAGGGTTAGGAATATTATTATTCGGGAGAAGGTGGGAGTGGTATCTGTGGAGGAAAAAATGCGGCAAGTGAGGTTGAGATGGTTTGGTCATGTGATGAGGAGAGGTACAGATGTCCCATTTCGTAAGTGTGAGAGGTTAGCCTAGGAAAGTTTCAAGCGGAGAAGGGGTAGACCGAAGAATTGCTGGAGAGAAGTGATCAATCGTGTCATGGAGTAGTTACAGTTGACTAAGGACATGACCCTGGATAGGAAGGTTGATAACGCCCAAACTATAGCCCTCGTAAGAAAGTGTAAGCGATTGCTGTCAAATATAGAACCCAACTGGGTTGGGTGTCGAATCCCACAGGGAATACTTGGTCACTAAGTGTTGCAATTATTATCAGACTATTGGTCGAAAATTCTACGGAAAAGGGGGAATTTTATTTTGCGTGAATTACTAATATCAAAGTAACGAATGAGACGATTTATTTAGTAAGATTTAATCACAGAGAATTGTAAGTTAGGGTTATGTCCACCTTGTAAGTTCTACGTATCTATTAACTATGAGTAATCTGGAATTTAGACATACATGCACTTATAGAGATTCGTATTCTAATGGTAAATCCTAGTGTTTCCCAACCATCAAGGATTATTTCACTTTAACTCTCCCGAGCCTAAAGTGTGTAACTAACGGTACGAACTCTCCAAGAAAGTTAATCCGGTTAAGGCATTAACGTGTAAACAGGGGTTGGTAGCCCTATTTTCTTGTCACACTCTCTTTTCCAAACATGTAACTTTTCTCTCGAACAAGTTAATGATATACTGCCGTATTCCTACGTTTGCAACCATAAGAATTCAATTAGAACGAAGAGAATAATGATATAAGTAGCATACACATCAAGAATTCACAAACTCATAGTACAAGATAGTATATTACGAGGCTTCCATAACCCTAACAGAGAAGTTTAGCTACTCATGATTACAACGAAAACCAAAGAAGACATCATCATCATACCAATGTTAGAATAATCTCACGATGGAAGAGATTTTAGCGTCAAATAGAGATTGACGTTTTTCCTCTAGTCGTTTGTTGTAGCCTTAGCATTTTTTTCTCTGTAAAACTTACAGAATCTGTAAACTGAATAATACTAAAGTGTTGAATCAATGAATGCTGAAAAATTCAGCAAATAAGGTTTTTATAACATCCTTGTCCTACTAAATTACTGCTGCATCCCTAAGTATTTAAAAATACTGATTTTGCCCGGGACAACTTTTTCATGCATCACATTCAGTCCACAAGCTTCCAAAAGCTGCTTTCCCTCTTATATCAAGTTTTCCTTTGCTGCCCAAAGGTCCACAAAGTGCTGCATTCTTCATCATTAATACCTAAAAACATGCTAATCACATAGGTTAGCTCACTTACAGGGAAATGGACTAAAAGTGCAGGAATCATATATTTTGTCCTCAAAACTTAGCTAAAATATGGGTAAATTATGGTTCTTAGGCGTGTAAATACGCCTGTCAAATATAGAACCCAATTGGGTTGGGTGTCGAATCCCACAGGGAATACTTGGTCACTAAGTGTTGCAATTATTAGCAGACTGTTGGTCGAAAATTCTACAGAAAAGGGGGATTTGATTTTGCGTGAATTACTAATATCAAAGTAACGAATGAGACGATTTATTTAGTAAGATTTAATCACAGAGAATTGTAAGTTAGGGTTATGTCCACCTTGTAAGTTCTACGTATCTATTAACTATGAGTAATGCAGAATTTAGACATGCATGCACTTATAGAGATTCGTATTCTAATGGTAAATCCTAGTGTTTCCCAACCATCAAGGATTATTTCACTTTAACTCTCCCGAGCCTAAAGTGTGTAACTAACGGTACGAACTCTCCAAGAAAGTTAATCCGGTTAAGGCATTAACGTGTAAACAGGGGTTGGTAGCCCTATTTTCTTGTCACACTCTCTTTTCCAAACATGTAACTTTTCTCTCGAACAAGTTAATGATATACTGTCGTATTCCTACGTTTGCAACCATAAGAATTCAATTAGAACGAAGAGAGTAATGATATAAGTAGCATACACATCAAGAATTCACAAACTCATAGTACAAGATAGTATATTACGAGGCTTCCATAACCCTAACAGAGAAGTTTAGCTACTCATGATTACAACAAAAACCAAAGAAGACATCATCATCATACCAAAGTTAGAATAATCTCACGATGGAAGAGATTTTGGCGTCAAATAGAGATTGACGTTTTTCCTCTAGCCGTTTGTTGTAGCCTTAGCATTTTTTTCTCTGTAAAACTTACAGAATCTGTAAACTGAATAATACTAAAGTGTCGAATCCATGAATGCTGAAAAATTCAGCAAATAAGGTTTTTATAACATCCTTATCCTACTAAATTACTGTTGCATCCCTAAGTATTTAGAAATACTGATTTTGCCCGGGACAGCTTTTCCATGCATCACATTCAGTCCACAAGCTTCCAAATGCTGCTTTCCCTCTTATATGAAGTTTTCCTTTGCCGCCCAAAGGTCCACAAAGTGCTGCATTCTTCATCATTAATACCTGAAAACATGTTAATCACATAGGTTAGCTCACTTACAGGAAAATGGACTAAAAGTGCAGCAATTATATATTTTGTCCTCAAAACTTAGCTAAAATATGGGTAAATTATGATTCTTAGGCGTGTAAATACGCCTGTCAAATATAGAACCCAACTGGGTTGGGTGTCGAATCCCATAGGGAATACTTGGTCACTAAGTATTGCAATTATTAGCAGACTGTTGGTCAAAAATTCAATGGAAAAGGGGGAATTTTATTTTGCGTGAATTACTAATATCAAAGTAACGAATGAGACGATTTATTTAGTAAGATTTAATCACAGAGAATTGTAAGTTAGGGTTATGTCCACCTTGTAAGTTCTACGTATCTATTAACTATGAGTAATGCGGAATTTAGATATGCATGCACTTATAGAGATTCGTATGCTAATGGTAAATCCTAGTGTTTCCCAACCATCAAGGATTATTTCACTTTAACTCTCCTGAGCCTAAAGTGTGTAACTAACTGTACAAACTTTCCAAGAAAGTTAATCCGGTTAAGGCATTAACGTGTAAACAGGGGTTGGTAGCCCTATTTTCTTGTCACACTCTCTTTTCCAAACATGTAACTTTTCTCTCGAACAAGTTAATGATATACTGTCGTATTCCTACGTTTGCAACCATAAGAATTCAATTAGAACGAAGAGAGTAATGATATAAGTAGCATACACATCAAGAATTCACAAACTCATAGTACAAGATAGTATATTACGAGGCTTCCATAACCCTAACAGAGAAGTTTAGCTACTCATGATTACAACGAAAACCAAAGAAGACATCATCATCATACCAAAGTTAGCATAATCTCACAATGGAAGAGATTTTGGCGTCAAATAGAGATTGACGTTTTTCCTCTAGCCGTTTGTTGTAGCCTTAGCGTTTTTTTCTCTGTAAAACTTACAGAATCTGTAAACTGAATAATACTAAAGTGTCAAATCCATGAATGCTAAAAAATTCAGCAAATAAGGTTTTTATAACATCCTTGTCCTACTAAATTACTGTTGCATCCATAAGTATTTAGAAATACTGATTTTGCCTGGGACAGCTTTTCCATGCATCACATTCAGTCCACAAGCTTCCAAAAGCTACTTTTCCTCTTATAGGAAGTTTTCCTTTGCTGCCCAAAGGTCCACAAAGTGTTGCATTCTTCATCATTAATGCCTGAAACATGTTAATCACATAGGTTAGCTCACTTACAGGAAAATGGACTAAAAGTGCAGGAATTATATATTTTGTCCTCAAAACTTAGCTAAAATATGGGTAAATTATGATTCTTAGGCGTGTAAATACGCCTGTCAAATATAGAACCCAACTGGGTTGGGTGTCGAATCCCACAGGGAATACTTGGTCACTAAGTGTTGCAATTATTAGCAGACTGTTGGTCAAAAATTCTACGGAAAAGGGGGGATTTGATTTTGCGTGAATTACTATTATCAAAGTAACGAATGAGACAATTTATTTAGTAAGATTTAATCACAGAGAATTGTAACTTAGGGTTATGTCCACCTTGTAAGTTCTACGTATCTACTAACTATGAGTAATGCGGAATTTAGACATACATGCACTTATAGAGATTCGTATTCTAATGGTAAATCCTAGTGTTTCCCAACCATCAAGGATTATTTCACTTTAACTCTCCCGAGCCTAAAGTGTGTAACTAACGGTACGAACTCTCCAAGAAAGTTAATCCGGTTAAGGCATTAACGTGTAAACAGGGGTTGGTAGCCCTATTTTCTTGTCAGACTCTCTTTTCCAAACATGTAACTTTTCTCTCGAACAAGTTAATGATATACTGCTATATTCCTACGTTTGCAACCATAAGAATTCAACTAGAACGAAGAGAGTAATGATATAAGTAGCATACACATCAAGAATTCACAAACTAATAGTACTAGATAGTATATTACGAGGCTTCCATAACCCTAACAGAGAAGTTTAGCTACTCATGATTACAACGAAAACCAAAGAAGACATCATCATCATACCAAAGTTAGAATAATCTCACGATGGAAGAGATTTTGGCGTCAAATAGAGATTGACGTTTTTCCTCTAGCCGTTTGTTGTAGCCTTAGCGTTTTTTTCTCTATAAAACTTACAGAATCTGTAAACTAAATAATACTAAAGTGTCGAATCAATGAATGCTGAAAAATTCAGCAAATAAGGTTTTTATAACATCCTTGTCCTACTAAATTACTGTTGCATCCCTAAGTATTTAGAAATACTGATTTTGCCCGGGACAGCTTTTCCATGCATCACATTCAGTCCACAAGCTTCTAAAAGCTGCTTTCCCTCTTATATGAAGGTCCACAAAGTGCTGCATTCTTCATCATTAATACCTGAAAACATGCTAATCACATAGGTTTGCTCACTTATAGGAAAATGGACTAAAAGTGCAGGAATTATATATTTTGTCCTCAAAACTTAGCTAAAATATGGGTAAATTATGGTTCTTAGGCGTGTAAATACGCCCAACATCAAAGGTATGGAGGAAAAACATTAGGATAGAGGGCTAAGGGTATGGATGAGTCGTAGCTAGCAATTAGGTGGACTTTGGTGTTCTTTGTTTGACAATGTACAATCTTCTGTGTATGTCGTACCTTTGTTATTTTATCATGTTCCTTGATTTTGATGCTTTTGTATACTGTCCTTAATCTTGAGCCGGGGGTCTATTGGAAACAGCTTCTCTACCTCTTTAGAGGTAGTGGTATGGACTGCGTACACTCTATCCTCCCCAGACCCCACTTTGTGGGAATATACTGGGTTTGTTGTTGTTGTTATTTATATGACTTTCTACATAATTTTCAAGTAATATACGTTACTCCGTCTACTCTTATTTATATGACATTGACAGAATTTGGAAAGTCAAATAATTATTTTTTTATACATCTTTCAAATATATTTTAATTTAAATATTATTGTGATTTATATTACTTTCACAAAAAAATTAAATTTATATATCTGAACTTTTGTTGCACTGATAAAATTTTGAGTCCTCACATTTTTTTTGTGTCTCCAAATAATTGAAATTATTAATTATTTCACTTATATAATACTTTTTATGTAATTTTTAAATATATATCAGATTAAAAATAAAAATAAAATAATTAAACTAAAACAAAAAATATGTCATCAGTTTTTGTATATTTTTCTGGTAATTAAATTCATCACTATTCTGATTTTAATTTATTTTTGTTATTAAAAGTGTTATTGGGTGTTTGGGGCTTTTTTCTTGTTAGTAAATTACAAAAATGTCCTGTATTATAAGCATACAGCTGACATGCATACAATATTTTATTAATATATATACTACTTATATGTTATTAATATATATATATATATATATATATATATATATATATATATATATATATATATATATATATATTATATTTGCAATTATGTTTCAAATATAAAATTTACATGCATACAATATTTAAGATATATTGGGAATATACAATTATCACATATATTTAAAATTGAAACAATTATTCAAATTTGAATTGTAAAAATAATAATGTAATTATTTTGTCAATACAAAAAAAGAAAGAAAGAAAAAGCAGATCATGCACTAAAGTTTCCATTATTCGCAGAGTTCGAGAAAGAACCACACCACAAAGGTGTGTTGTGTTCTCAATAAAAAAAGAAAATAAAAACGGTAATAAAAATGGAAATGAAGTAAGAAACAGACAGTTGCCTATCTACTTAATTCCCTAACTAATGAAAGTTGTTTTCCATTTGGCTAATCTATAATAATTTAGACTATTACTATAATTTCGAGAATAATGCTAAATTCTACAATATATTTTTTAAGATTATATAGCTACATAAAAATCTCAAAAAACAAGAAAAATAACATAAACATATACCTTAAATTATCATAATTACATAAATCTCCATCCTTACAAAGTAACTACAAAAATTTTAACTAATTATCTTTCTTCTTGAATGTATCGAGAGCTAATTATGTATCGTGACAGACTCAAAATTAAAATTTTTAATTATTATGTAAAATATTAAAAAAAATTATAATTAAACTTCAAACTATCTATATTTATGTTATTTTTTTAAAAAAAGAAAGAAAGAAAGAAAGAAAGAAAAAACTCCACAAAATTATGGTCAAATGGAAGGACTAGTGATGGGAAGTGGATTAAGGGTTAACTTGGAAGCCCAAAATGGAGAGCGCCTGCTTAACCAGGGATTGGCTGTAGGCTAAAAATCTTTGGGAAACTTAAAGGCTCCAATTACGTAAATGTACCATCGGTCAATTTTTTAAAAAAAAATTACTAACACCACTAACTTATTTTTATTAGATTGCACAAAATTTCTATATTTTTTATCAATTATCTAAATATTTAAAAAAAAAAAATAGTCAGATACATACATAAATACATAAAATTTTTAATACATAATTTTAATTATGTATCTCTTCTTGGTCTAGTTAATGTATTATGTATCTCGACCAAATAGTTTCAGAAGTGGATAAATTTCATTAATCAAAATTATGTATCTCAAACTTCAAAATTATATATTCCGGGTGCTAATTATTTATCTAAAAATTGCAAAAATAAGGGATTATTTAAAATTTAGAAAAAACAAAAATAAGGATAGAGAGTAATTAGGTATAAACTTGTTGGGATTTTATGAAAGTTTTACATTTTAAAAAAAAATATTACATCATATCACAATTTAATTTATCATAACTACTTATAATTTTAACCCTTTTAAATAATTACTTAAATTTTGAGTTTTACTTAGAAGCTTGTTTACATCACTGAAGAATATGATGTACCCATGTAAAATTAAGTGATAATTGTATCCGAAAGAATATGATGTATTCATATAAAATTAAGTGATGTATCCGAAAGAATATGATATATCCATATGTAATATGATGTATGCATGTAAAATTAAGTGATGTATCCATAAAAATGTGATGTATCCATGCAAATTTAAGTGATATATACGAAAGAATGTGATGTATCCGCGTAGACTAAATTAGGAATATTTATTAATTTTGAAAAAAAAATAGAATAGGGAGTAATTAGATCCAAAAAGGTTAAAACGTATGTAACCTTTACTCTTTTTTAAAAAACTAAATGGCCACATTGATATGTTGTTTATTGGTATTGTTAAATAGTGTATGTATAATGTATAACTACTTATAAGATATGTATATGTATATGCATTTATATACATTATTATACAATATTTTATATATTTTGCCAGTTCATATTTCTCAACGAACTGAATTTTTTCTATCCCGATAGCTCAAATATCCCCAAAACAACCCCAAATTTTAGATATGAGTTTCTCTTGATATTTTCAAACTTTTGATATATTATTTACTCGAAATGATTCACGTATACAACATGTCTAATTTTATAATTTGATCTTTGAAGTTCTTCAATGATGAAATTCAGTGAACCTCAACTCAAATCTTCGTCTAAACAACTCAAATTTTAGCTATTATTTTGATACATTACTCACACAAAATTATTTATATTTATGGCACGTCAAATGTTAAAATTTGGGATTAGGATGTGCAAAAACTGAATTAACTCATAAATTAAATAAAAAATCGTTATTGATTTATCGAGATCGGGTTATTGGGTTAACGATTTTAAAACGATTTGAGAAATTTTTTTAATGGGATATTGATTCGGTTTTTGATTTTACGGTTTTAGTTAACAATTAAATTGATAACCCATAAGATTAAATTAAAATTATATTTTTATCTCTAGTTATATAATATTGGCCTTATATTTTAAATACATACACTATTATTTTTCGCATTTTATAATTGTTGTCTTACTGTTGTTCTTTTCTTTAAAAACTTGTTGGTTTATTGGCTTTCCACCCACTAATATAAACTATAAACCTACAATGATTTTTTTAAGAGATGAGTATTGATTGTTACTGCATTGAAGTAAGTTACTTAATCAAAAAAAAAAATAAAAAAAATTTATTAGTAATAATGTATTTGAATTTGCTTTTACTTGTACTTGTGTAGGCTTTTATGCATAAAAGTAGTGTGTATATATATATATGAACATGTGAAAAAAAAAAAGGTGAAAAATAAAAGGAACATTTTTTTATCGGTTAAACCGAATTGTTAAGGACCAAAACTGATAACAAATACTTCATTGATTTGGTTATTGATTTAATGTGGAACACTACTGGCCAAGAATGGCAAATGGGGGTTTGGGGTGGGGGGAAGGAGGTTGCTCAAAATTAATTCTTTTTAGTTCTTTTTGTTTTCCTTTAAGTATTGTTAAAGCCACAACTTTATGATGAGATTGCCACAGTTTTGTTTTAAACATCAGAAAAATAAAGGAGAAAGTCGAAAAATAAAGGGTGAAGCAGAAAATAAGACTATATAACTATATCGAATAATAAAAAAATAATTAGGCCATATTTGTTTTTTATAGAAACGACTTAAGGGTCAGTTTATTATTTT
Source organism: Capsicum baccatum var. pendulum (assembly GCA_030864225.1). Taxonomy (NCBI): domain Eukaryota; kingdom Viridiplantae; phylum Streptophyta; class Magnoliopsida; order Solanales; family Solanaceae; genus Capsicum; species Capsicum baccatum. The sequence goes on from CM061560.1 coordinate 171,390,462, forward strand.
CCCTAGGGCAGTACGCAAATGTACCATTGGTCAGCAATATTTTCAACTAAATGGCCATGGCCGTACATATATGTAATTTATCAATATTGTATTATAGGTTTTCAACTAAATGGCCTTATGAATATGTAATTTATCAATATTATATGAATAATTTATAACCGTGCATATATGATGTATTACGTATATAGATGTATATACAATTATATACATTGTTAAATAATATTCATACGTTATAGCAGTTCATTGAACTGAGTTTTGTTTAATAGCTCAAATCTCCTTTAAGTTGTTTCAAACTTTAGATGTAAGTTTAGCTCGATGTATCAAGTCTTTTGACATATTCACACAAAATAATTCACATTTGTGGTACGTCAAATTTTAAAATTTGAGCTTCAAAGCTCGTCGGTGGTGAATTTCAATGAACATTAGCTCAAATCTTCTTCTAAATAGTTTAAGTTTTAGCTATGGGCTCCTCTCAATATTTTGACTTTTTTGATACATTATTCATTCGAAATAATTTAAATTTGCGGTAAGTCGAATTTTAAAATTTGAGACACTGCTGGCGAAGAATGGTAATGTGATTTTTGTCCAAAATTTATTCTTTTTAATTTCTCTTGTTTTGTTGTAAGTATTGTTACGGTCACAAGTTTATGATGAAATTCCCACTGTTTCACTTTAAATAATAGAAAGTGGAGGAAAATAAGGGAAAAAAAGAATGAATAAAAATGAAAGAAAAGTCAGAAAACAGAGGAAGATGAGCAGAAAATAAGAAGGAACACAAGGCTATATGTTATAAAATACATAGACAGGCCCCTAAATTTTTTATTTTTTTTGTATTGACACCTCAATTAGGACTTGTACCTATTGAACCCTTTAGTCATTCACAAACAATGTCAATTAAGTACAAATATCAGGCGTGATGCTTTTTTAAAGCTTGCATTTCTTAAGTATTGGGTGTGTGAAGGTAATCACCTCTACGTGTAAAGCATGACCAATTACAGCTACTTAAATCATACACATTGCTTTCTTTAACATTAATACCCAAAATAAATAGTTTTCACTTCATTTTCTCCCAAAATAATCTGACCCTTCCATACCCACCCCAAATCTCTCTTAACAAATCCTAATTGTGCAATTTTAGTTTTATCTAGGCTACTAATTTATGCTTCTTATGTTGTAAATTCTAAAATATCGTAGTATTTTTGAGTGATTAGTTATAGGTCGAAACTAATCTCAATATTTGCTAAAAGATCACGACTGTTTTGAAGTTCAATTTGAAGATTTGTTGTTGATTTGGGGTTCAATCACACTCCGATATATTTCAAATGTCAATACTTTCACTATTTTGCACATTTTTCTATTGTAAAGACTTTCTTAGTGTCTTTTTAGTATATTACATTAGTAATGATAGTTTAAAAATTTATTTAAAAAGCTAGTATTTTTAGAATTTTTATTGTTCATAACTTGTCAGGTATTTTTGGGACTTTAGTTTATTTCAAAAAATCTGATGGATAATATCATTATTATAAATTATTTTTATTATTGTGGCAAGTTTATCTCTAAAGAATCTGGTCCACGTTATATAGGAGAAAGTGAGGCGGAATATGTAAGTATCGACAAGGACCACTTCTCTTTAATTGAGTTACTTTATTATACTAAAAAAAATTGGGTATTTGACTGTTAGTGAGTTATACTTTAAATACCCTGAAAAGAAAGCCTTTATTGAAGTAGAAAATGACTTGAGTTTACTAAGTCTTGTTCAAGTCCTATAAAAATAGAGACATTTTAGACTTGTATGTGAACCATATTGTAAATGAGTTAGAAGTCGTGGAAGATGGAGTCTCATCTGATTACCTTTGTAGTCAGTAGTTGATGAAAGTAGTAATGTGGTTAGTGAAAATAGTTATGTGGGTGAGAACAACTCAGCATTTCAAGATATTAATGTTGAAGGATTACTTGAGAGACCTGCCCAAATCGATAACATAATGTAGAAGTTGGTGTAGATGGACTCTCAGATCTAGAAGAGGCTGAAATAGTTTTGGCTAGTAGTGCTGACTCTCAAGAGTTTAATATTCTAGAAGATGATGATTCTGAGGTTGATAAAGAGTTAAGAACTCTTAGAAATGAAAGGAGAAATTGTGTGAAATTTTTTTTGTCCAAAATATGAAAATTAAACTTGAAACAATATGTGCTGATAAGGGATTTGAAGATATTAAAAGGAATAAGGTTGCTAGATACAGTGAAATACTAGAGGGAGATGAGGAGTATATTGATAGGTATGATCTTGATAGTGATGACAGTAGGGATGAATAGATCCTGAAGCTGTCAGAGGTGTTAATTTATCAGCAAAAAGGAAAAAAAAAGTAATATTTAATTATGATTGTGTTGTGGCTATATTGAGCTTGGTATGATATTTAAAATACAGATAAATTTAGTATGTTGTTGAATACAAAGTTCGATTAAAGCTTAAGCCTAATGAGAATCATAGAGTTAGAGTTAGGTGAAAGGACAAGAAATATAAATGATTGTTATTTGCTAGCATATATAAGCATTCTCGTGACTTTGTTGTCAATCATTACTATTTTGTACATGTATGCACTACTACAACAAAAAATAAGTTGTGAACATTTAAGTTTATTGCAAGTAAGTTCAAGGATGAAATAACTTGTCAATCTTATATAAAACTGTAGAAAATTCAGAAATTGGTGAGAAAAAATTGAGTTTGTGTGGAAAAAATTGTTTGTTCTTGGACAAAGTATAGAGTCATTATAGAACTCTTGGGTGATTGAATAATGAAATTTGCAAGATTGTGTGACTATGCTGACATGATAAAACATACTAATCCTGACAGTTTTTATTGGGTGAGGATAGATAAAGAGTCTTAACCAGGAAAAAAAATTATTTACTTCTATGTGTGCTTTAATGCATTAAAAAAAGACTGGCTGGCAAGGTACAGAAAAATTATTAGTTTAGATGATTGTTTTCTGAAAGGTGCTTGAAAGGATGAATTGTTAGTTGTAGTTGGGAGAAATGAAAATAACAAAATATTTTAAATAGCCTGGCAAGTGGTTGATCAAGAGACAAAACATAATTGGAGTTTCTTCATTAACTACTTGAGTCAAGATTTGAACTTAGGCATCAGACATGGACCGACTATTATGTCATATATGCAAAAGGTTAGTCTAATTTTTATACTTTTATTTTGATCTCTTATTTTTCTACTATATAGTTCATGTTCATATATTTTTTGTTTTGATTTTGTTTTTATGTTTATGTAGAATCTTGTGTCAACTATATTTGAGTTGCTATCAAATTGTGAAATGAGGTGGTGTATTAGACATATCTGATCCAATTGGCATCAGGTTTGGAGAGGAGAAGAAAAAAGAAAATAATTTTGAAGATGTGCTAAGTCAGTTTAGTTTCAAGATGAGATAGGCAAACTCAGTGAACTTAGTAAGAATATCTATGAGGATTTATTACATTATGATAAAAAATTATGGTATAGAGCATATTTTAGGGAGCATTCTAAATGCGACATTGTTGAGAATAATATGTCTGAGATATTTAATTCATAGATTTTAGCTGCTAAACATAAATCTATAATCACTATGTTAGAGGAGATTAGACACAAGATAATGGATAGGAATGTTGAAATAAGAAAGTTTGCTGACACCGAATTTTAGATATCTCACTTATGTCTTTGCTAGACCTGAAGAGAACAAAGACATGGCTAGAAATTACACAGTGAGGTTCAATGCTTAGATAAGGTATGAAATTTTAAATGGTCCTTATAGGCATATAGTTGATATTAGAACAAGGACTTGCACTTATAAAAGTTGAAAATTGAGAGGCATACCATGTCAACATGTTGTATTTTCTTATCAACATAAAGGTATAGATCTTGAAGTTTATCTGGAAGAGTGGTATAAGAAAGATACATTCTTGAAGACATATGACTACTTTCTTCATCCAATGAAAATATGGCCTAACACAAGTGGTGTAGTGGTTGAGTCTCCTAAGCCTAGATCAATGTCTGACAAACCATCAAAGTGTAGAAAAAAAAAAGGATGAGCCTAAGAAGAAGTATGAAAAGTTATTCAGGAAAAGACTAAAAATTACTTGCTCCAAGTGTCATTACATTGGCCATAACAGAACAATTTGTAAAGCTCAAGTAATACACTCATCTCTTTTAATTTAATACTTACAAAATGATATTTATACTAAATATTTAATATGTTTTACTGATAGGATGGATAGGACACCTGAAAGCTCTAGGCAGGTAGCAGGTTTTAGTAGGCCACCAATCTATACCCAACCACCAAGCTTCAGCCAGCTATAAATGTTTAGCCAGCAAGGCAGTTCTATGTGTGTTAATACTTTAGCAGTTATAAGTGTGCATCTAGCTGGAACAGGTAGATGTAGAGGCACTGACAGGGATAGGGGAGCTGGCAGAGGCAAGGGCACTAGAAGAGGCACCGGTAGACATACAGATAGAGAAAATAAAGTTATATCTGATTAGCAACCTGGGGAATAAAGAACCATTGGAGAATCAAGATCAACAGTAGAACAAAAGAGGCCTAAGGCTGTAGGATTTGGTGTCTACGTTGATCAAATGAGTGACAGTCAAACTTTAAATGTAAGTATTAATTACAACTTCATGTAATTCTTAATTATTTTTTTACAAATCTGATTTTAATTTATTTTAAGCAGCCTGGAACTAGAGGTAAAAGAGTTGTCATTTCAGGTGTTTACAAAGACACAACTCAAATAAATATTGATATTAGTTATAAGCCTCGAGGAATAAAGTGGAAGGAAAAGAATGTTGTCATAATTTTATAGTTACTGAGTATGAGTCAGTCAAAGAAAATTCAACTTGAAAGTTCTAGTGCACTAGGAGGCATATGAACTTGTTGAATTAAATTATGTTTTAAGTACTATGTGTATTTTGGAAATTAGTTATGTGACCAATTTCATATTTTGTTGAGGTATTTAAAGATTCTGAACTATTATTTATGGTCTATTTTAAGTTTATTTTGATGAATAGTTAGGTATGGTTAGAGCTCATTTGAGCAGTTGAATGGTAGATTATTTTGCGTAAGAAGTGTTGATCACTTGCACTTGTGCTTTACATTATTATTGAATGGTACTTTATTTTGTGTGAATCATTTCACAATGTGAATCATTTCACAGTGTGAATCATTCCTTGTGTGAATCATTTAAATGAATCATTTGACAACTAAAATGGTAAAATAGAGTAACCTAACCACACCAATTACTACAGGAAAGCAAAACCAAAATAGAGTAGAGTAACATTGAACGACTTATCTTCATTCCTTCTTCATTACTTCATACACAATTTAAGTCACAAAACAATTCAATTACAACAAGAAAGCATAACTAAAACAGTCCCATACAAGTAACGTAATTCAGAATTAGTCAAAATCCAAGCAAAACTAAAACAATCTCATATACAAGCAACCTAACCCAAAATTAGCCAAAATTTAAAAATATTTTTTGAAGAAATTTCTTGTAGCCAAAATCACAATTGCACCAATACATATCATTATTAATTTTTTTGATCTATTCCTCTCTTCTTCAAATAATTTGACCTTGTTTAATAAATCTCACATCACCTTTTTTTCTTGAGAAGGCATTTCTTCATCATACCAACTGAAGTAATTGTATCCACCTCTCACCTACAAGTTTAAAGAAAAAATTAAATTAAAACATTTAATTATGGTCATTTGAATAAAATGTAAGATGAATACCATTAAAGTTTTACAGCAAAAGAATCTGCATCTGGTGTTGAGTAATGTCCATGAGGTCTTAATTTCAGCTTTAACCCCACATAAACATACCCCTTTTACAATTGAAGAAGGTGAAAACAATGAGAAATATGAATTAGCAATTACTATTAAAAATGATAAAGAGAAAGAAATTAAGAAGAGAATGAGAATTTAAGAGGAGAAGGATAAAAATCTGATGGCCTCTAACAAAAAATAGTGGATATGAAGAAGAGAGAAAGAAAGAGAAAAAAAATAAGATAAGAGGAAAGAAATTAGGTATAAATAAAAAAAAGGGGATAATAACATCGTTGGGAGTGCCACATAAGTTGCTCTTGATAGATTTCATGAGTTTCACAGACGTGAGAACACACAAAGAGCCATGCCGGACGTTTATGCTTAATTGAAATCATTTGTGAGTGAATAAAGGGTTCAATAGGTACATGATATAATTGAGGTGCCAATACGAAAAAAGTAAAAAAATTCAGGGGCCTCTCAATGTATTTTTATTGCTCTATCTAGTAATAATGCAATAATTGGGCCTGTTTTTGTTATAACAACCTAAGGTTCATTGTTTTATAAGTTAAAATTATCTTATATTTATTTTTTAGATTTTTTATTGCAATTTGTAATCATAATTTTGTATGATTATTGAACTTATAATTAATTACAAGTTGTAGCAATTTTGTTAAAATATAGTAATAATTTAATTTTTAAATTAAAAAAATTGTATAAAGTGTGTGTGTGTGTGTGTGTATATATATATATATATATCATACTATATTAAAAGTGCAAAGGGTGTTATAAATGTTATTTGAACTTTATGCCTTTCATTAAAAATGTCTTCTTTAGATAAAATCTTCTTTTCACTATTTTACTCAATAAATAAATAAGAAAAAAATAATTAGAGATATATTTTAATATCAGAAGAATAATTAATTTTTCTTTTAAGTGAAGAATTTTGTTTAAGTACATAATTATTACGTTGCATCTGTTGTTTGAGTTATTTCAATCTTAACAATTTTCTTCATAGAATTAGTTGGTTGTTAATGAGCCTGAATAATGATTTATTCGATGGATTCAGTTTCTGTTGTGTTCCTAATGTAATTTCACTACATAACAATACAAGGTCTCACTGAATTGGCTATCTTTGGAGTAAAATTTGAATTGGCTTTTTGTATTTTGCATGCGATATTGAAAATTACTCAAAAGGTACATATTTAATAAGCTTCAGTTATAGACGGTTCCTTAAAGTTGTCTACAAAATTTAATCAGACACTTCAACGGATCCTTAAAGTTGTCACATAATTCATTTAGACACTTCAATGAACCCTTATAATTGTCACATAATTCAATCAGACACTTCAATAAATGCTTTTTTCTATTAGTCACTTTAGCTATCAAAAGTCATCGTGTAAGATGTTATTGAGTTATAGAATTGCTTTCTTTGTTTTACATTATTTTGGATGTGTCTACTCTTAGTGATAGTTTGATGTCTTGTGTTTGGAAGCTAAATGTACTTACTCAGTTCTTACTTTTGAATTAGATCTTTTATTTGATACTGATGTAAATAATTTATTGATATTAAAAATATCTGCAAATAAACTACACTTAAATAGAGTAGCAAACTTGAAGAATGATGGTCTGTGTTATTCAACTCATGTAAGACTATTGTATATTTTTTTTTATTGCATTAAGATGGAAATTTTCCTAACATGTAAATAAACATTTATTAGAAATTATAAAAGATATATCTAAGTAAACTATATATAAATATTATTCGAATTTAAAAAAAAATATTGTTCACCTTTTGTGTATAATGCGTGTCGGTGCGATGTGCATAAGACATCCTATAATTATATTTGGAAAGATTTCATTTTCTAGGTCGAAATTCTTGCTCTATGGATCAATAAATTGTTCTGTAATTTGATTCAGATGGGGTTGTTGTAGATTTTCATGTTGCTGCAATGCTTGGTAATGCTATGTGCTTTTTCAATCCAATTATCTGCAGGTACCATATTGTGATTACATTGTAATTGACAACTTTATACTTAAATTCAAAGTTGATTGATATATGTATTTGTTGAGAGATTGTTATGTTTCTTCTTCTTATTTTTAAAGATTCTATGTCAAGAATGGAATTTCTATCAAAACAGACTCTCTACCTTAAAGAAAAGGTAGAGCGGTAAGGTATGTGTACATTCTACCCTCAACAAAATCCACTTTCTAGGTCTACACTGGGTATGTTGTTGTTGTTGTTTTTGTTATTGTTGTTGTAGTAGTAGTAGTAGTAGTAGTAGTATCAAAAATACATTTCTTGATAGTCGAAAAAAGAGTTGATTGTGAATTCCTCTTGTCCAATAAAAGATGATTAGGAAACTGTTCTTGTTATAGTCGATGTAAATCTTAGATTTAAGCTTTATGATCTCAATACTATAACCCCAAGTTCATAAGTTAAATTTCAATGTATACTTGATTTTTTACACACACATATATATTACGTGTACTGAATTCAGTTGAATCTATCAATTATCAGCTCTGCTACTTTTGAATTATAGTTTTGTATAATTTTATATTTCTTTTCAAGATATTAAAGGAAACGTTAAAAAGAAATTAGAGCAAATGCAATGGATGAATCTAGGAATTAAGTAGGACTGTGAAATTGTGATATGATTTTGTATGAATATTCTAGAGTTACTAAGTAGGTTTACCAACATACATTCACCGAAAATAATAGTTTCTATATTTTCAATCAAAGACGAATAAAATAATCTTTGTTTTTAGTTAAATACAAAGTCATGTAAATCCTTACTACAAGAAGGTGTCAATCCCCCCAAATAGGCTTTCGTTTCAATTGTAAATGGCATGATAGGTATAGTAGTGATTTTAGAATAAAGAACACTCTTTCAACAATATACGAGAATTATGCATGTATATTAGTTTTTTCACATTCTAATAATACAATAAAAATGTGTATGAGCTTATGAAGTGATAGGTTGTATTCATATACTTCATGTAAATGTCAATTCCAAATCTTTTAGGACAATGATAGCGACTCTGTTTACGCAGTGTTGGCTCTACAACTTTAAACAACAGGCATAACCTTAGGTCCCCAAATTTGAGGGGACTCATTTTATTAGAAATAATAAATTATAATTTTTTTAAAAGAGAAATTATTGAACACTTGTAGAAAAAATAAAGTTTTTATATAAGAGAAAAGAATTATTAGAAGAAATTTTGTATATATGAAATACTATGTCTCAAAAAATATTAAATACATTAATTATTTTATTAATTAAATAAATTATTAACAACGTCATTGCATATCAAGAATTTAAAAGATAGACTTTATAAAAAATTAAGTTTTCAAAAAAAAAAAAAAACTTAAGTCCTCCGTTTGATTTTCCGCCTTAGACCACTAATATGGCTGAGCCATCCCTGTATCTAAGGTCAGGGGCGGATCCATGTTTAACTTATTAACCTCGACATAAAATATCTATAGTTATAGAGAAATTATTCGAATAATAGATAATTTAATTCAATAGCACCAGAGATAAGAAAAAAAACCTATTTGGTTCCTTGGTCAGCTTGTTGTTTGAAGGCTTGGAATTTTGGCAAAGTGTAAAGATTTGAATCTTAGCTTATGGATTTGTTTTATGAGCTTGAGATATAAATATCCGATATTTCCTATTTACCTCCTTTTTTATTTTTAAAATATAGTCTTCACGTATTCACGAACCACACTGGCATAGGGTGGTCAAAATAAAGGCTCACTTCGGGAGTCTTGTGTGATAAGAAGGTGCCGCCAAAGCTTAAAGGTGAGTTCTGCAGAGTGATTTTTTGACCAGTTATTTTGTAAGGAACAAAGTTTCTATATGTAGTTTTGATGATGAGCAGCTAACTACAAGGGACCAGGTCCCTAGATGTGCAAGTTATAGTACAACTGATATGCGTTGTCTGCACAGTTTTGTCCTCTTGTGTAACAAACTTACAGGTGATATTTTGTACTGATTAGGATAGATGGTCCAATGTTCTTTCAACCCTAATCATCACTCAGATATAAAATAAAAGAGATACCTCTTCATCAAATGAGTTTTTATTGTACAAATTCAAGAGTGAAAGAGAGATAGAAACAAAAACTCTATTTTAAAACTGCTCAAGCACTGCTCATGTTTTGATCATTGTAGTATGCTTAAGGAGTGAGTAAGTGTTCTTGAGTGCTGATTCGTAATTGAACTACTCATGTTATAAGAGTAGTATTTTAGTTTGTTGAGTGAAGTGCTTAGATAAAGTTACCTAAGTGTGAGACTGATTAGAGTTAATCAGTGTAGAGAAGGTCCTTTGTAGAGTTGTCAAGATGAGCTTGTAATAAAGTTATTACAAGCGAAAGGGGCCTAGAGGTAGGCTAAAATCTAGACTGTAATTAGAAGGTTGATAATAGTGGATTTCTTAAGGTGCTTGTGAGGGCAAGCCGTGATTTTTCCCTTCTCGAGTTTCCACATTAAAATATTGTATTTTTAATTTTCTGTACTGTCTTTGTTTTTCTAGAACCTCATAGTTGCTTTATTGTTCATTGCTTGTCATTGACTCTGAGGGACCTGGTCCCTCACTGTGTGGCATAACCTCCAAGGATTCCAACAATTAATATCAGAGCAGGTTCACTCTAAAAGGTCATACCTAGAGTATTCTGGTCATTATGGCTGCTACAACTTAGCTAGGGGTGGAAAGAAATAAAGCAAAAAGGGAAAGATTCCTACCCTTGAAGGCTTTAGAGTCTAACCCAGGTGAAGAAGACATTGATGTTGCACTTTTGGCAGTAAGAATTTTTAGAGCTATAAAAAGGGGTGGTCATTAGCAATACAAATGGTAAGATTAAAGGTTGTCACAAAAGTGGTAGCTCTAAAGCATTCATGAGAAACTACCAAATGTAAAAGAATGATGAGGTCCCTGAAAAGCCGAAAAGAAAAAATCCAGCTGAGTATGCAATAAAGAAAACTTTGACAGTATGGAGATTCTTTAATTGAACCTGATGAAGATGAGAAGTTTAGAAATATTTCTATGCTAGCAGTGGAAGCCAGTCCAGTTATCTATAATTTTTTGTTTGCATTAATGGCAAACTCAAAAGATGAAAAAGAAAATGAGGCAACTCTTTTTGAAACTAAGGATAATACAAATAACTACTCTGCTAAAAGGATAAAGAGGCTTTCTAGTGTGTTGATAGACTCTGTATGTGAACTAACTACTGAGAAAAATGCATTAGAAGTGAAGGTAGAGAATTAAGAACATAAGTTGATTGTTTTGACTTTCCAAATTTCTAAAAATAAAGTGTTGTTCACAGAGATAAAATCTAAAAATATGAGTTTGATGTGTAGTCTGAAGAAGGTAAATGAGGTAGATGAAAAAGGGAAGAAAAAAGCTTCATGGCTTCAAATTGATATTGAAGAAAAGCTGAGGGATTCTCAAAAATACCTTATGTCTACACTTCACAGAAATAAAGAGTTAGAGAGGGACCCGACCCACTTGAAATAAGAGTTGAACAAGTCACTTAAGTGAACTACTTCCTCACTAATCCTTTCTTACTAGACTAGTCAAGGTGTTAATGATGGTAGAGGTCTGGACTATCAAGAAAAATCCAACCTGTTGAGTCTAATGAAAAGGCTATTCATGATGATAGAAAAAAGGGAACAAACTATTGTGCACTCACTGTGGAAGAGATGGACATTTGAAAGAAAAATGTCAGCACTAGATTAAGGAAAAATTAAGAAATATTGAATATATTCAATGGAAGAATGCATATCCAAAGGGCTTCGAGTATCTAAAAAGGGTAAAGAGGAAGCTATCACTTCCTAGATGGGCTAAGAAGAATTTGATCACACCATTATCCTCTTACTGGGAACTCAAACTTAAGTGGGTTCTCAAATTTAACTTGTGATCATGATTCCAGGCATGGGAACGGGATTGCAGTTAGGAATAGATCATTGATTGAAAGGGTTCAAAGCTCAATGATAGAAGGTCTTACTATGTGCTCTCTCTCTCAAGATACTTCAAGCAAAGGTGTCTTATTATGAAAATTGATCTCAAGGACCTGTTCCTTAGCTTATCCGAGTGAGGATGCTCTGAAGAATAAACTGAAAAGGGAGAAATCCTTTTGGATTGAAGAAACAAGGGTGTATAAAGGCAAAAGACTAAAGAAAGAAATGATAAAATTAACCTGACCTATTATGTGAATTAGTTTTTCTTTCCATTGGCTATGTTTAGGAGCTTGATAAGGTAAGTGCATTTTGGTCTAACTCGGAATCATACCCTTGTAGGTATACACCTATAGGGACAATTTTGGTAAAATTCAGTTGAAATAAACATAAGCCGAGAATTCACTCAAGAATGAGAAGGAACTATTCCTATCTCTCAGGTTAGTACCATTATAGAATGCTTCAATAATCTTAAAATATTGTCTGAAAGGCCATGCGTTTTCTCATCTTTGTGTATAAGCCATCAACTTCTGTGAAAAATGAAGAGTTGTAATTATTAGAATCAGACATGTCATTTCAAAAGGAACATCTTTCAAAGACAATGGTCTCTTCTTTAAACTTACTAAATCAGACTCTTTCACATTATTCTTCAATTAATTTAGTTTATCTTTCGAAATTAATCATCTACTATGAACCAAATTGGTCCCTTATCCTTACTTTTTTTTTCAAAATCAAAATGGTTGATATTCCTACTTTCACAATTCTAGCTAAACACTTCAAAGTAGATAAAAGTCCAAATGATCAACCTGAACATTCTAATATTGAATACTCTGATCTATCATTAACCAAAGAAAACACTTTCTTGAGCTCCAACAAGAACCTAAGCTAACCTTTTCTTTCTCAGAAAATCAAAAATCTCAAAAAATATTAGTCCCCATAGAATTCTCTTCTGCTTTAGAAATTTATGGACAACCATTCATGATGGAGAATTCAAGTCAAAGTCTTGGGTATCACATTGACCAAAAATATTCTCAACCCAAAATTTCTTTTTTCTTAAAAGCCCCCAAACCTCCTATAAAATCTCAAAATCCTATTTTGAATGATGAACCCGACAAATATGAACTTTTTGAAATCCCTCTAGAACCTGGTTCTCCTACTTCCTTATATTTAAGCCCAATGTTTTCTCAATTATTTGGTAAATAAATACTAGTTAAAAGGGTTGAACCTTCTTGTAATGAAAACTGGGTGACTGAGAATCTACTTCTACTTGCACATGACACCTCAGTTAGTAGAGAAGAATAGGTAACGGGAGAAATAAATAAAGTGGATAAAAGAAATAAAGTGTCATCATCTCTAAATGATGAGGATGAGGAGGTTGAGGATAAACTTCTCTTGAAATGGACTGGAAAAAAATAAAGGAGAAGTAGAGGGAAGAAAAATGTGGTAAACTTTATGGTAAAAATGGTAAAATCATTGTCTACCGCTAAACAAAGAAGACCCAGGAAAGCTAATTTCATTGAGGATAAAGATATTGCTACAGAGGTTGCTGAGAAAAGAAAGATAGAAGTTCATATTGCTGGAAGGACCAGGTCCTCTAGTTTAAAATCTGGCAGTCCTGCTGAGATGAGGCAGAAACATATAACAGTAAAAAAAAAGAAAATTTTTGAGGGACTTGGTCCCAATAGAAAAAGAACTACTATAGGAGAAGTATGTATTAGTCCTAAGAGAAGCAAACATGAGAAAAGAGAAAATGATGTGTCTAGAAAATAAAGAAATAAAATATTAAGAACACAAAGAGTCCTATCAGGAAGAGTAGTTGATCCCAAATGTATGAGAGACCTGGGATGATTGAATTTTTTTGAATATGTCAGGAATTAAGGCTGGTTACACTTGTTTGAGAAATTATACCCCATGGTCTTTGATAAGAGGTAAGAGAATTTTACTACACTATGGAATTCTCAGAAGATGGGTTAAGCTTGTCTGCACAGGTGCAATGAATGTCTATCTATTTGGATGAAGAAGCACTGGAAAAAATCTAGGATATACCAGTTATTGGAGTTAGGACTATTGTAAAGAAATAACCCATAGCTGAGTTTATGATCAACGCCTCTAAGATGAGAGGAATATCTATAACAGTTGTTAAAAAAATCCTGAAATATGAGTTTTTGTTGGTATTTGAATTCATCAACAAAGTCCTATTGCCAAGATAAGAGAAAAATACTATTACATCTGGGGTTGATCTGTTCTTGATAGAATGTCTAAGTAATTTTGAATTGATTAGCCTACCTGATTTTATGATTGACCACATGAAGAAAGTAATTCTTGAGAAAGAAGGGAGATACGGAATGCCCTATGGGTTCTTGCTGAATAAGGTCTTGGATTATTTGGAGTAATTGGTACTAGAGGAATTCCTGGAATAGCCAAACAAAAGTTCACTCTATCTACTTTGGTAGAAAATGAGTACATAGAAAGCAAAATTAGAATTGTGTCCCAAGTATCTGAACTTTTGGCTGCTCATGAAAGCTTAAGCAAAGAAATAAAGGAATTGAGGATCTTAGATGAAAAGGATGCAGAGATAATTCATTTAAGGTTGAAAAATCAGCAGCTAAATTCTGAGGGACCAGGTGCTTCTGAAATACTAATATCAGAAAATACAGAACTCCATGTGAAAGTGGCAAAACTATCTGGTGAAGTTAATGAATTAAATGCAGAAGTAAAGAAACTCTCTAAGAAGTTACTGGATACCCATGCTGTAGAAAATGCTAGAATAGAAATGTTGATTAAGTCCCTTTTCCCCAAGCCTCCTTCTTCCTGAGTCTTACTATCTATATTCTCTTACCAAATCCTATGTTAGTTCCACTCCTTGTTATCATGTGGTTTTTAAGGACAATTATTTTTGTTGATTGTTTTTAGTATACTGAATTGGTACTTAATTGCTTAACAATGAATGAATTCTGATTTGCGTGTTCTTCATTATTGTGTTGCCCTAGTGTCCATAAGTGAATTAGCCTGTACTTATCAATACTCTTGGTTTACTGTTATTCCTTTTCAATGATGACAAAAGGGGGAATACTGAATTCATGTAGTAGGGACTAAGTACCAGGTAATTTATGTTGCAGAATTGGATGGCATACTGATAGGGGTAAGTAAGTGATGTGTTGAATAAATGAATGAAGTGTGCAAGTACAGGGAAGTATGGTAAGGCACAATGCTTAGAGTTTTTACTGCAAATGATAAACAATATGCTGAATAGATGAATGAAGTATGCAAGTGCAGGGGAAGTATGGTAAGGCACATTGTGCTCAGAGTTTTTGCTGCAAACGACAATAAAGGACCAGGTCTTTGTGTTGCATGAGGATAAGGGAAAACATGATGATAAGGGGAACATTCATCTTCAGGTAGTAATCACATTGATTAAATATGATAAGTGTTCATTGATATTCAAAATTGCATAGTTGGTTTGTCAACATCAAAAAGGGGAAAAATTATTATTTGTTATTTTGATGATAAACAGCTAACTACAAGGGACTAGGTCCCTTGATGTGCAAGGTACAATACAACTAGCATGCATTGTCTGCACAGTTTTGTCCTCCTGTGTAACAAACTTATAGGTGCTATTTTATACTGATTGGGATAGCTGGTTTAATGATCTTTCAACCCTAATCATCACACAACTATAAAATAAAAGAGATCCCTCTTCCTCAAATGAGTTTTTTTAGCACAAATTCAAGAGCGAAAGAGAGATAGCAACAAAAACTCTATTTCAAGACTGCTCAAGCACTGGTCTTATTGTGATCATTATAGTATGCTTAAAGAGTGAATGGGTGTTTTGAGTGTTGATTTGTAATTGAAGTACTCATGTTATAAGAGTAGTGTTTCAGTTTGTTAAGAAAAGTGCTTAGGTAGAGTTACCTAAGTGTGAGACTGATTATAGTTAATCAGTGTAGAGAGGGTCCTTGATAGAGTTGCCAATATGAGCTTGTAGTAGAGTTATTACAAGCTTAAAAAGCCAAGAGGTAGTCTGAAATCTAGATTGTAATCAAGAGGTTGATTATAATAGATTTATTGAGGTGTTTGCGAGGGAAAGTCGCGGTTTTTTCCCTTTATGGATTTCCACATTAAAATCTTGCATTTTTACTTTCCTGCACTACCTTTGTTTTTCTATCACCTCATAGTTGCTTTGCTATTCTATTGCTTATGGTTGACTCTGGGGGACCTGGTCCTTCACTGTGTGGTGCAATCCCCAAAGGTTCCAACATGAGTGTTGGTCAGTTAAAATCTCCCACATTCAAAAGTTGAAGGTGACAGACATGAGAATATTGTGATGGATGTATAGCCTTACTAGGAAAGATAGAGTTAGAGATGAGATTAATCGAGAGAAGGTGGAAGTGGCTTCAGTGGAGGACAAGATACGAGAAATGAGGTTACGTTGGTTCAGATATGTGATGAGGAGGTGCTCGGATGCTCTAGTACGGAAGTGTAAGAGACTGACTATGAATGATTTTAGGTAGGGTAGACGTAGGCCGAAAAAATATTGAAGGAAGGTGATTAGGCATGATATGGACCAGTTAAAGCTTACGGAGGACATGACCCTTGATAAGAAGGTGTGTAGGAAGCAGATTAGGGTTAAGGGTTAGTGGATAGGAGTTCATATGTAACAGTAGGGGAGAGTGCTTTGTTGGTGTCTGGAGTTTCTGGTTCGTGGTGTTTTGGTGATGTCTATAATTTCAAATAGATAGTTTATAGTATTATCTCGTGGTTGTCTTGTTTCATCTATTAGCTAGCAGTTTGTTATCCCATTTGGTTTTATGCTTTTATATTTTGTGTGTGTTCTACTGTTATCTGTCCTGAGCCGGGGGTCTATCGAAAATAACCTCTCTACTTCATCTGAGGTAGTGGTATGGTCTGCGTACACATTACTCTCCCCAAACCCTACTTTGTGGAAATATACTGGGTATGTTGTTGTTGTAGAGTCTTCACGTATTCTTTTTAAATATTTTTTGTTTTCTTAATTTTTCAGTTTTAATTTCCTTTCAACGTTAACCCGCACCACACTCACACAACCCATCCCATTGCCACCCCTGTCAAAGAGTACGAAAGAAGATGACAACTCTAGATACTCACCTCAAAACCACACTGCTGCTGTCCTCTAAGCTACATTTCTTCCTTTTTCTTTTGTAGGTATATAATTTAGATCTAATTTTTGACTCACTTTAATTTATGAACATTATTATGTGTAAATTTCTGCATTGCTAAGTATTGTCTATTGAAAAAAGATACTTAAGGATTAGTTCAAGTTAAAATAGAGAGCTTGGAAGTTTGGTTGTTTAGTATACGGAGAATTACAAAAGTTGCCCAAATTAAACTAAAATATTAGAAAAGGAAAGTAAAGTTGTTAGAAAGAGGCAAAAGTCAACGTCCAGTCACTTCTTTAATTTTCTTCATTTTTTTTACTCTGGGCAATTTAGCCAAATATCCTTCAAGCTAATTTTTTTTTTCCCATCAAAAAGTGAAAAGCCCTTTTTATTTATTTATTTATAATGGTAATATTAATCGTAATTTCTCATTAACTTTCAAATTTGTTATTTTTTAATAGTTGTGAACTTATATTATGTGGTTTGAAGTAAATTTTATATTTAAGTGTGCATTCACGAGCTGAGAATTCTGGTTCACCACAGCTTATGATTTTCATTCAAATTTAATTGAATACGCAAAAATACACATGCAATGCACGTATATTAAACAAATTCTATTAAAAGTGTGAAGGTTCTTATAAATGTTGTTTGAACTTTTTATCCTTTCATTAAAAGTTTCTGCTATAGGCAAAATTGTCTCTTTACAATTTTTCCTCCAATTATTATATCATTATCTTTTTAATATTGAACATTAATTACAATAAATTTATGAAAAAAATAAATGAAAAGACTTTCTTAATAGATTAGTTTTTTGTTATGTTCTCATAATATATAGGACTTTAAAATCAACTAAAAATTTGGTTATGAAAAAGTTGACAAATATAGTTGGCAAAATGACCTTTTGGACCCTTGTACTATGTCGATTTTATAAGTTGGATACTTTTACTTACATGTTTGTCATCTGGATCCCTGAATTCACTAAAAAGCAACATTTTAAACCCTTTTTTGGTGAGTGTAACACACTCTCCCCCACGTTAGCTGCAATGTAAGCTGTCACGTCTGCCTCATCTACCACGTCATCTGTCACGTCATTTAAAAAAAAAAATTAAAAAAGTATTACATTAAATTCCAAGTCATTTTCAGAATGCTAAATAAAAAATTAATTTAATTAAATAAGAAAAATTTATAATTGTAGAAAAATTTGAATAATCATGTTTTTATTTTTGCTCACAAATTAAACATCAAATTCATTTCAAATAATTAAAATTCTTCTCCAACTAATTTAAATTTTTAACTATAAATTCATATATACAAACATAATAAATTTTTGATTTTTAAATTTGAATATGTTTAAAAAATTCACAAAAAGTTTAATTTTTTTCAAGCGAAATTCACTAATTATTTTCAATAATCACTATCACTCACTTTCAATTCAAATTTAAATTTTAATCCACAAAATAAGATTTCAAATTTAAATTTTTATTCAAAAAAAATAAAAAGAATTGAATTGAGGAAAAATTAAAATAAAAAATAAAAAGTGAAGGTGGTGGGGGGGGGGGGGGAAGGGGGGCTGGAAGAGTGTTGAGGTGGGGTGTGGGGGTTGGAAGTGGCTGGGGGTGGTGTGAGGACGGGGCTAGGATGTGTGGGGGCTGGGGGTGGGGTGGAGAGGGGTTGGGCAGGGCTGGTGAGGTGGGGGGGGTAGGGATGGGGGTGGAGTGGGTGGAGGGGCTGGAGGTGGGGTGGGATGGGGCTGGGTAGGGTGTGCAGGTGGGGACGGGTTGGGTGGGGGTGGGGAAGGGTTGGACGGGTGTTGGGGTAGGGTGGGGGTGGAGATGGGGTGGGACGGGGCTGGGTAGGGTGTGGAGGTGGGGACGGGCTATGGTGGGGTGGGGTGGGGAGGGAAAAAATATTTTTATTTTTTTAATTTTAAAAATATTTTTAAAATTTTAAAAATATTTTAAATTATTTTTAAAAATATTTTTAAATTATTTTTAAATTTTTAAAAATATTTTTATATTAAAAAATATGGAGGAAAAGAAAGGACCCTTTTTTTAAAAAAAATTTACTATTATTTTAATTTTATTTTTTAATTATTTTAATGTGAAATTTGTTAAAATTTGACCCCCCACTCGCACCCTTGACGAGTGGCTACACTCTCTTTGTCCTAGTCACCATTTCAATGTCACATAGGCAAGGTCAACGGTCAAAGGGTGCAAAATGTTGCTTTTTAATGGGTTCAAGGGTCCAAATGACAAACATGTAAGTAGAAATGTCCAACTTACAAAACTGACATAGTACATGTATCCAGAAGGTCATTTTGCCAATATATTATGTGAAGACTAAAATGTGTATGTCTTTTCCTTGTTTATAGGTTTAGGAAATTATAAAGAGTGTAATTACAAAGAAAAAGAAGACCTAAAAACTAATACTTTTTTTTTTACCAACATTGTTGTGTCGAAAATCGGTACTTTTTAAAATCAAATTGTTGGCTCGAAAATTAGTATTTTTTTAAATCAAATTATTTTGCCGTGGGAGAGTACAATTTTCGAAGAAGCCACAACAATTTTTACTCATATAAATATTTTTATTTTACTTATTTAATCTAGGTAAAAAATCATAATATTTGTAAAAAATCATAATATTTAACATTTCTAAATTAATTAGAGGCTTACCTAATATAAAACTAAAATTTCTTGATGAAAACAGTCTATTTTAATTTTTATATTTGATTAATCTTTTGTTGAAGCAAAATTATTGAAATTTTATAAATTGAAGATTATTTCATCCCACAAATTACAAACTAACATCTACAATGTTAAAAGTTTTGTTTTTAGAGAAATTATTCTCTTAATAAGTTTCGTGTTTTAATATTATTTTTTTCAATATTTAGGTCACTTGACCAAATCATATCAAATATTATGATTCTTTTATTATAGTTTTCATTATCTTCAATTTTATAACAATCAAAATTTACAATTGTTATCTTTTCGCAGGGACTCATGTTGTTACGATTCTAATATTTTTTTAGTTTATACGAGTGTTTTTTTTATTATAAGGGTGTTACTCTATGTCGAATATTTATTTAATCTTGCTAGAATACTTTTCTTTACAAGCGGTTTTATATTAGTAATTTTATTAGACATATTTAGGAAGTATTTGTTTTTATGTGTGTACACTATTGGCGTGGTACATTGGGAGTCCCATGGATATACGTACAATACACACATATACACACACACCACACATATATATACATATACATATACATACAGGCAAAACCTATTGTCAGACCTCTTAAGTAAGCACGATCTTTCACTTAGACACCTCAAGTGGCCATAAAGTGTGTCATTTTGGCACCTTTTGATGAATCAGCAAATTTATACTCTGTGCGTGTATTACACACGCCTAATGATGTGGAAAGTGACAACTAATATGCCAACATGTGTCATTTTTCTAAAAAATAATTTTTAAATCATTAATTTAATTTTTTTTTTTGAAATCAATAATCACCCTTCCCCCCTTCCCTCCCCCCACCCCAACACCACCTTCTCCAAAATATCCTGCAAGAATGCCACCCCTACCCCCCACCCTCCCCAAAATTATCTTCTAAATGCAACAGTGCCTCCCCTTCCACCCATATACCCCATCCCCAACATTGTTTCTCTAACCCACCCCCACCCTCTAAAATTCTAAATTCTTGAAATTTCAATAAGGAAGTCGTTAATGGACCTTCACTAAACATACACAAAATTTATTTCCTCCTCTTTGTGATGATTCATGACAGGTACCAAACCCATCTTCTCCAAACACCACAATCACTCCACCCCACGTACGAATTCATCTTCTCCAAAATACCCCTGATGCCCCTCCATTTTTGTACCCCATTAATAATATTTTTTTTTCAAGCAAATAATAATACCATTAATAACACCAAATAACATCATTATTCTTTTCAAGCACATTTTTTTCAAGCAAATAATAACACCATTAACATCGATTAACATCATCATCATCTCAATCATCTTCATTTTCAGAAATAAGAATTGGTTAAAATCAACACAAGAAAAAATTAAGCATTCTTATTTCTTGATTTAACCATTTTTGTTTTTTGATTTCTTCTTTCTTAAAAGAAGTAAGATTCTTGATTTAATCATTTTAGCATAAGGATGTGTTAAGAAAAATAAAAAAATGGTGGAAAGTTAAATGGATTAAAAGAAGAAGAAGAAAAGATAAGAAAGATAAAAATTACGAAAGTATCCCAAAAAATTACGAAAATGCCCCTCAAACGCGTTTTCAATGCGTGTGTCACACGTCCATTGCTGATTCAGCAAAAGGTGCCAAAATGACACACTTTATACATATACATATATATACATATATATATACATTTACATATACATAGTTGTGCAAATGTATTCCCTCAAAGCTTTATAACTGTGTGGGAGTAAATTATGGTAAAAAAAGATTTCCTACATATACTCCTTCTTCATACGAAATTGACTTCATCTTTTTCTACCAGAAAATAAAATTACCATAGTGAATCAACACCGATATTAATCATAGCTAACACTATTACTTTTTTTATTGTAACAAAAAATTATTTGATATCAAATAATTATCAATTAGTTTATATTTAATATGTATAGTGATAGTTTTTCATTCAATGTCCATTACATCTATAATATATAAAAGTGTGAAGACCCTTAGAAAAGTGATTTAAACTGTTTGCCATTCATTAAAAGACTCCGTAATAGATAAAACTGTCATTACTATTTTCTTTAAAGTATTATTAAAATATTTTCTTAATATTTTAAATGTTCAAGAAAAAAAAGAAAAAAAACTGCCGCCTTTGATTTTGGTTATAATTGTCATTACCTTTGGTAAGAATAAAGTTTCCCAAATAGACAACGAAATAAATAGGTGTAAGGTTGCCCAAAATTGTTGGCAACATGCTGAGTCTCCAAATTATTTGGAGTTATGTTTATATGGAGTAAAAAATTTTCTTGGAGTTATGTTTATATGAAGTAAAAAAATTTCTTCTTATCAAATATTTTAAGTTTTTAGTTAATAATTTTCTCAAAAAAATTTTACCACATTATTTTCTTATCAATTATTTTAGAATTTAAATTTTATCATAAATTGTAACAAATATTAGTGTTATATCAGTTTTCATGTCAAAGCACGACACTAATACATAAATCCTGTACTTCAATACTCATATATTGGTAATTTAGTTTTTTTCGATCTTCCTCTTCTATGCACATCAGAGTAGACCTAACATAGAATGTGCTCATCATCTAAGCAGGTATTTATATAGGATGGGGATGTCGATGAGATGACTTTTTCCTAAATTCAGGTGCCCACTAAATATGTTTCTATTGTCTTTCAATACTTTTTCTCTTTGGTGATTTTGTCTTTCCTAAACACTATAATACTTGTTAGAAGATTATGTGATTATCCTTGTCTACATATTGCAATATCTTTTCTCCTTAGTGATTAGTTTTGGTTTAAGAACTCTAAAGACGAGTTGTATAAGATGGTGGTTAGATTAATTATGTTGTATGATATGGACATGACACATTTCAGCGTATCAAAAACATGAATTAAGATAGGAGATAATGGAGCAGATTAAAATAGAAGGTTTATTAGATAGTTAAGTTAGCGTTGTCTCGCATATTCTTATAACAATTAGCATCAATAATCAAATCATTAATAATTATGTGATATGTGATAACTATCATGCTTTTTATATCCAAGTAATTTTATAAATTTGAACTCACTAAAGTAAGACGCACGCGCAATGCGCGTAGACCTAAACTAGTACACTAAAAAGGTTATGTAATATTCAACGTTTTTCTTATCAATTGTCACATTCATAAAACTCATTTCATAAAAAAATGTGACATATACAAAGCTTCATTGATACCAATTTTAATATCAATTTCATATGTTAAGAACTCGTGAAAAACACTATTTAAGCATGAAATGAGTATATAAGCCGACTTCAATGAAATTCATTAAACTAATTCATGGATATTATATTATGTATCATTTTCATACACTAAAAACAGCTATAAGAATACATCATTTGTATGTAGAATCTTATATACCAATTCTATAAATTGAGACCTCAAAAATTAAAAAACATTTAAAATATGACTTTGTTTATATAAACTGATTTCAACTTAATCGTTTAAAATAATATATGAATACTAGATAGTATACAATTTTCACAGATTAAAAATAAATTATTAACTTATAATATTTGTTGGCATCATTTTCATACGGTAATTCTACCACAAATATTATTGCAAATTCAAAATTTATTAATTAGAAATTAAAAATATTGTACTATAATCCGTAATTATAGAGAGATTGAGTAAGAAAGAACTACGAAGAGAGAAGGAGAATAGTTGTTTTCCTTTTTAAAAATTAAATATAAATATAATTGAAGAGATAGAAAAAAAATATGCTCACTAATACGTTTCATAATTTTAGCCCACATAATAACTAACTCCTATTAAAATGGAAGATCTTTTTTAAAAAAAATGTAAAAAAATATCTTTTGTTTAATTTTTTTAATTTTAAATCTTCTATTAATTTCTTTTTTTTTTTTGAAGTTGCTATTAATTGCAATCTAAGAAGTATTATCATGGCTTGCAATATATAATTTAAGAGTGTATATTTCAATATTTTTTCCTTTTAAAATTCGTACTACTATGCAGATTGATCCTTCAGTCATTTTTAAATAAAAAATGGCTCAATTATCATTACATTATCATGACTCTAAGTTTTAATCTCCACTCTTATTTTCCATCTCTTACTCTTAAAATTTGACTTTTTGAAAAATATTTGTTCTTGTAAATTATTTATCAAATTAACTAATATTAGAATTCATGTCCATTTTTTGTTTGGTTTCATTTGTTTGAATTTAATAGTTTGGATCCAGATTTTTATATTTATTTAATATAAATACATTACATATACATGTTATATTGTTATGCATACAAATATTATATAACAGTATATATGAACGTATGTACATCGTTTAAATATAGTTATACATCATATATATATATGGTTATAAACTATTCATATAATATAGATACATTACACATACACGTGATCATTAGTTGAAGTATTTTATTGCGTGATACATTTATGTAATTTACTAAAATTTATTATAGTGAAGTGTGCACTAAATATTCTAGAATTGCTGAAAGATATTATAAGTAGGGATGACAAATAAAATGTTTGGGC
Organism: Capsicum baccatum var. pendulum; assembly: GCA_030864225.1. Taxonomy (NCBI): domain Eukaryota; kingdom Viridiplantae; phylum Streptophyta; class Magnoliopsida; order Solanales; family Solanaceae; genus Capsicum; species Capsicum baccatum. Next base: position 171,414,606 of record CM061560.1, read on the forward strand.
TGATGTTGAGGGGGTTAATAGACTCAATTAATAGATGGGTCAATGTGCAAGTTTGCTATTGCATGCTTGAGCTAAGATGAATTGAGACAAAACAAATTAAAGGATTGGTAAACTTATAAACTTGTCTTATTTTTTTTTAGAAATATTAATAAATTTTCTTAACCAAATATTCATAAAAAAGTCTATATAATATTATGTATGTTATAAACTAATAAAGAATAAAGAAGAAGAGTAGAGAGAATAGAGAAAGTGATTTTTATTTCTCTTGAAGGATGAATTACAATGAAGAAAAACCATTTTATTTATAGGGGAAAACTAACCTTGGGGTTTGTAACTTTTTCATAAATAGACATAAACAATATATGATAACGTAGGTATTCACTATATATGGTAAAATAGATATTCACTATATATGGTACATTTATAACACTCCCCCTTGAATGTCTAATTGATAGATAATACACATATATGCTGCCTCATTAAAAACCTTACAAGGAAAATCTAGTGGGATAAAAGCTCGTAAGGGAAAAAGAGTACAACGCGTATTAACTCCCCCTAATGAGAACATCCTTGAACCTTTGCATTCCGATCTTGTGCACCATCTTCTTGAAAGTTGCAGTTGGAAGAGACTTGGTGAATGGATCAGCCAAATTATCACTTGAACGAATCTGTTACACATTAATATCACCATTCTTTTGGAGCTCATGTGTATAGAAAAGCTTTGGTGAAATGTGTTTTGGTCTATCTCCTTTTATGAATCCTTCCTTAAGTTGTGCTATGCATGTTGCATTATCTTCATATAAAATCGTGGGTACTTTGTCACATTTCAAATCGTATTTTTCTTGAATAAGATGTATTATGGACCTCAACCATACACATTCTCGGCTTGCTTCATGAATAACTATAATCTCAGCATAGCTCGATGAGGTGGCTACGATAGACCGCTTTGTAGTACATCTCCAAGATATGAAAGCACCCCCACATATGAACACATAGCCTGTTTGAGACCGAACTTTATGTGGGTTAGATAAGTTTCCAGCATCAGTATAACCAATAAGATCGGGACTGTAATATTTAGAATAAAATAAGTCCATATTAGTAGTCCTCTTTAAATACCGTCATATGTGTTTGATCCCATTCTAATGTCTCCTAGTAGGAGCAGAACTATACCTTGCTAACAAATTAACTGAAAAGGCTATATCAGGCCTTGTAGTAGTTGCAAAATACATTAGTGCACCATTGCACTAAGATATGGTATTTCAGGGCCAGGGAGTTCCTCATACTTTTCTTAAGGTCGGAATGGATCCTTGTTCACATCAAGTGATCGAACAACCATCGGAGTACTTATTGGATGTGCTCCATCCATATAGAATATTTTCAACACCTTTTCTGTGTAGGCAGATTGATGGACAAAGATACTGTTTGTCAAATGCTCAATTTACACACCAAGGCATAATTTTATCTTTTTGAGATCTTTCATCTCAAATTCTTTCTTCAGGTAGTCAATTGCCTTTTGAAGCTCGATTGGAGTTCCAATAAGGTTTATGTCATCAAAATAAACAACAAGTATAACAAATTCCGACGTAGTTTTCTTTATAAAAATACATGGGCAGATTTTATCATTCTTATAATCTTTTTTAGATAAATATTTACTAAGACGGTTATACCACGTAAGTCCAAATTGCTTCAAACCATACAATGATCTTTGAAATATAATGGAATACATTTTTCGAGGCTTTGAACTATATACTTTTGGTATTTTAAATTCTTCGGGAATTTTTATGTATATCTCATTATCAAGTGATCCATATAGATAAACTGTTATCACATCCATCAAATGCATTTCAAGTCTCCCATGGATAGTGAAATTAATAAGATAATGCATAGTTATTGCATCCATAACTGGTGAATATGTCTCGTCATAATCGACACCAGGTCATTGTGAAAAATCTTGTGCAACAAGGGGTGCCTTATACCTTTGTATTTTATTTTTCTCATTTTTTTCACAAAAAGACACATTTATAGCCAACAGGCTTAACACCATTAGGTGTTTGATCTATAGGTCCAAAAACTTTACGTTTTGGAAGTGAATTCAATTCAGATTGAATTGCTTCTTGCCATTTTGACAAGTCATTTCTTTATCAACATCCTGTGACAGATCGAGGTTCAAGATTCTCACTATCTTGCATGATTTTCGTTGCAACATTATATGCAAATACATAATCTACTATTATTTTAGATCGATTCAAATTAGTTTCAACATTACTTGAATTTATGGATAGTTCCTCATTTTCTTAAGTCTTAGGCTCATTGATTCCTTCACGGATTCAACATTGCTCAAATCTTGAACTTCCATATGTGGATCTTTCGTAGTGTCATCTTGACTATTTGTTTTTATTTTTCTAGAATTTCGATCCTTAGAGCCTAATGGTCTACCACACTTCAAGCGTGCTTTAGATTAATTAGCTATGACACTAGTGAATTTAGGGACATCAATTCAAATTGGGATATTCTTTGCAGAAATATGTGATTCGGTGATCCTTTTCAAATCTGTAAACGTCTGACATTTGATATATAGTTTTCTACAGATGAATAATCTTTTGTACTTCTTGCTCACAAATAGAAACACATAGATCAAAATAAGATAGTGATGGATTTTTCCATAAAATTTCTCTTTTGATGTCACAATTTTCTCCCCCTAATTTTAGAAAAACCATCTTATCAAATCGACAATCTGCAAATTGAGTAGTGAACATATCTCTCGTAAATGGTTCAAGATAGCAAATAATGAAGGGTGATTCAAACCCAACATACATACCTAGCCTTCTTTGAGGGCCCATCTTGGTGCGATTTAGTGGTGCTATAGGCACATATACATCGCACTCAAAAATTTTCAAATGAGATATATTAGGCTCTTGACCCAAAACCAATTGCAACAAAAAAAATTTATGATAATTTATCGGTCTAAGAAGAACAAGTGTTGCAGCATGCAAAATTGCATGACCCCAAGCAGAAGTGGGCAACTTAGTTTTCATAAGCAATGGTCTTGCTATTAACTGCAGACATTTAATTAATGACTTACCAAGGCCATTTTAAATGTGAACATGAGGTACAGAATGTTCCACTCTTATCCCAATCGAGAAGCAATAGTCATTAAATACTTGAAATAAAAATTCTGCATCATTATCAAGGCGAATAGATTAAATCTGATTATCAAAAACTATGCCTGTAAACGTATTATTTGTGCTAACAATTTTACGAATGCCAAGTTTCGAGATGACAATAGGCACATATGAGACCATCTATTAGGATCATAAGGTATCTAAACGACCCACTAGGTGGGTGAATGGGTCCACAAATATCTCCATGTATGCGTTCCAAGAATGCTAGGGACTCAATCCCAACTTTTGTTGGTGATGGCCTCACAATTATCTTGCCTTAATAATAAGCATTACATGAAAATTTACCATTCAAAAGAACCTTCAAGTTCTTTAATGGATGCCCATTTAAATTTTCTATGATTCGTCTCATCATTATAGATTCAGGATGTCCCAGACGATCATGCCAAAATACAAAAGTATTGAAATTAGTAAACTTATGGTAAACCTCAATTGCACAAATCTTTGTCCAATACAGGTCAGAAGATAAAGTAGGGAACTTTTCTATAACATGTCTGTCCAGATACATTCTTGGTGATACCAAGATATTCAAGATTCATCTCATCAATTGTCTTAATATGATAACCATTTTCACAGATATCTTTAAAACTCATCAAGTTTTTTCGAGGCTTAGGAGAAAATATAGTATTATTTATGATGAGTTTAGTTCCCTTGGGCAAGATTATAATGACTTTTCCGAAGCCTTCAATCAAATTAACACTACCAGAAATTATAGTAACTTTAATCTTCTCCATGTTTAGATGAGAGAAATATTTATCTTCTTTGACTATCGTATGTGTAGTGCCAGAATCAACTAAACAAATATCTTCACAATTGGACAGCTTACTTTGAAAATTATCCATGTCTTCACATAAAATGAAATACACTAAATAAAATATATATTAAATCTTTATATTAAAGTGACAGCTTAGAACAGAACATGCAAATTATATGATAATATCATTATAATATATTCATAGAAAAATGTAATATTATTATTATATTATAGAAAATGGATGCATGTTGTATTGGAACAAATTGGACAACTTAGTAAGTAAATTTTCCTTTTCCATTTCCATGTCATGTTATAGGTTAGTAGTATCGTTACTTTCATCATTAGCATTGCTGTTAATTTGAACAATCTTATACAATAATTACACTACAACAGTAACGTAATATGTTGGTCAGAACATGCACTCCATTATATAATATTATTATTATATTATATTTTATAAAGAATATAATAATTTAATGGCAAAATGGTTCGATGAATTCCTGTACTATGTTAGTTTTGTAAGTTGGACACTTTTACTTACATGTTTTTCATCTGGACCCCCGAGCCTATTAAAAAATAATATTTTAAACACTTTTTCAGTGAGTGTAACACACTCACCCCACGTCAGCTGCCACATTTTCCACGTCATTTTTAAATATAAAAAATATTAAATATTAAAATAAATAAATAAATAAATAAATAACCCCTTTCTCTCTCTTCCCGTTCTTTCTTTCTCTATTTCTTCTTCTTTTTTTTCTTATTCTTCTTCCTCCTCTTTTCATTCTTCTTTTTCTTTATCATCTTTATTTTCTTATTCTTCTTGCTCTATAAAAAAATTTAAAAGTGAGGAGCGAAAAATTTAAGAAGTATGGAAAGAAAGGATTTTTGGAGATTTTTGTTATTTGGTGATTCAAGAAACTTGAAATTCAATGTAAAGACTCAATTTTTATTCTTTCTTTAGACTTTTTGTGATTTGGGTAATTCAAGAAAGTTTAAAATTCTTGAAATTCAATGTAAAAATTTAATTTTTATGGATTTTTGTGATTTGGGTAATTTAAGAAAGTTGAAAATTTTTGAAATTCAAAGTAAAGATTCAATTTTTATTTTTCTTAAGGTTTGTTGTGATTTGGGTAATTCAAGAATGTTGGGAATTCTTGAAATTCAATGTGAATATTTTTGTGAATTGATTGAAATTCAATGTTGGAAATTCTTGAAATTTTTGTGAATTGGTTGAATGAATTTTATTTTGTTGGGGAAATAGTGGGGGGAGGGGCAGCGGGGGAGAAGGAGGCTGGGAAAATGGTGAGGGCAGTGGGGGGGGGAGGCTGGGGTTGAGGGAATGGGGCTTGCTGGATGGGGGCTAGGGTGGGGGTGCTGGACGGGGGCTGGGGTAGGGTGAGGGGTGTTGGACGAGGGCTGGTGTGGTGTGGGGTAGGGCCTGGATGGGGGCTGGGAAGGGGCTGAACAGGGGTGGGGGTGGGGAAGGTTTTTATTTTTTTTAAAAATATTTTTAAATTAAAAAAGATGGAGGAAAACAATTTTTTTTTAATTTTTTTAATTTAGTATTATTTTTAATTTTTTTAAAAAATATTTTAATATAAAATTGATCAAAATTTGACCCCACTCGCATCTTAGGCGCGTGCCTACACGTGCCTCATCCTAGTCAGCGCTTTTAATGCCACATAAGCCTGGTCACCCGTCAAAGGGTTTGAAATATTGCTTTTTAATGGGTTCAAGAGCTCAGATGACAAACATGTAAGTAGAAGTGTCCAACTTTTTAAACCGACATAGTACAGGGGTCAATCGAACCATTTTGCCTAATTTAATTATACAATTTAGTAGTATCAATTGATTTCGTAATCCTAGTATATTTTTTTCAATAAATAATGACAAAATTGAAATTAAATTTAATTCAATAATAAATAAAAATAATATAATTAAGCTAATTAATACTAATCAAAAACTAATAATCATGCAAACAACTATTTTTACATGATTTTTATTCACTATCTCTTATCAATATAAATAAATAAATTAAAAAGCATTCACTCTTTCATGTTTACGGAACCATGACCAATCAAGTGATCAATCTTTTCTTCGGGGTGTTCGAAAAAGTTTGCTACATCCAAGCTTGTGATATCAACATCATTTTCAGAGAGAAAGTTAGCCTCGGGATTTCTCTCTTTCTTCTTTAGTGATGCTTGATAAAGATCAACCAAGTTCTTGAGAGAACGACAGTCACATGAATAATGTCCTTTTCCACCACACCAAAAATAAGTAATTGCTTCACGTTTCTCATTTTTTCTCTTTTTGTTCGATGAGTGATTAACACCCGAAACATGATTTCTTTCTTAGTCATCATGACCACGAGTACATCTACGAGCACGTCCACGATCAGGACCGCAACCTTTTCCACACCTAGCATGGTGAGCATGGACATCATTCACCCCAGGGAATGGTGCAGATCCAGTAGGTCAATTCTTATGATTTTTCATCAACAAATCATTATTTTGTTCAGCCACGAGAAGATGAGAACTCAGTTTAGTATACTTCTTGAAACCTTTCTCTTGATGTTACTACTGTAAGAGCACATTTGAGGCATGAAAAGTGGAGAGCGTCTTTTCCATTATATCATTATCATTGACCGTTTCTCCACATAGTTTCAATTGAGAAGAAATTCTGAACATGGCAGAATTGTACTCATGAACAGACTTATAGTCTTGAAATCTCAGATGGATCCATTCATATCGTGCTTTTGGGAGAATGACCATCTTTAAGTGGTCAAATATTTCTTTTAGGCTATTCCACAATACGAATGGATACTTAGTAGTAAGGTATTCAATTTTCATAACTTCGTCAAGATGATGATGCAAGAAAATCATAACCTTAGCACGATTTTGACTAGATATTGTATTTTCTTTCTTTATGGCCTCTCCCAGACCCATAGCATCTAGGTGGATTTCGTCATCCAACACTTTTGAAATATAGTTCTTGTCCAAACTTTGAAGGGCAACGAGCTCACACTTCGTAAGATTGTTAGCCATATGAAGAAGGGAAGAAATAAAAAAAAATAATACCTTATCCTTAGCCTTCAAATTTGAGACGGTAGAGTCTCGTGCTGATAATGTGTTATAAACTAATAAAGAATAAAGAAGAAGAGTAGAGAGAATAGAGAGAGTAATTCTTATTTCTCTTGAGGAATGAATTACAATGAAGGAAAACCACTTTATTTATAGGAGAAAACTAACCTTGGGGTTTGTAACTTTTCCATAAATAGACATATACAATATATGGTAAAGTAGGTATTCACTCTATATGATAAAGTAGACATTCACTATATATGGTACATTTATAACAATGTAATGTACAATTTATAAATTTATTTATGAAAAAGAGTCAGAATGCTTTTAACGTATAACAAATAATTTTAAAATATGAGAAAAGGTTCATATTTACCCCCTTTATGTTTGAAAATCGGCTGAACATACCCTTTGTCATACTTTAGTTTCAAATTTACCTTCATTGTCATATTTTAGGGCCAAATTTACCTTTTTACTTTAGAAAATCAGCTAAATATATCCTCCGTTATTCTTTGGGTCCAAATTTACCCTTGATGTCATACTTTGGGGGTCATATTTACCCTTGTTGTTAAGAAACTTTTTACTTGTACTTTTTCTTTAACAGAAAATTCCAAATCAACGTTAAATGACCTATTTTTTAAAAATAAAACACACGCTACTCTAATTTGCCGATCCAACCAACCAATAAAACACAAATAAACATATCTTTTCCCAATCCTATTGGTCGAATTTTTTCAACGAATAAATATACTTTTCTTTCAATATGCAATGCTGATAGGTTGTTTACAAATTAACAAAGAGTAAAATGGAATGAGATAAAGCATGAAAAAAATTTCTATTACAAACTCTACACCTATTCAGTTATGTTCACGTTTCAAAATTTGGTATGCAATTCTATGTGCATCTAGATTCTAGAATCAGTGATAAATTTTTTGAGAAAATGACATGATGAAAAATTTGTGTAGATCCAAAATATATATAAAGACATAAGAATTAAGAGATGTCACGATTGACACATAGAGAGACCTCTTAATTCAATAATCCAGAGAAACAACTAGTAGGCCTAATATGTTGCATCTGACCGTCAAGTGCCATTTTTCATGAAATCTTCATTGATGCAGATCCATAAACTGAGGGAGGGGTATATTTGTTTGTGTTTGCACTAGTGTAGATTTTTTTTTCCACGAGCTATGCACTGATAAATATCCAGTGGTTTAATCTAGTTAGAAAATTTTGACCAATAAAACTGAAGGGTATATTTGTTTGTATCTTTTTTGTGACTCGAATCGGATCGGACGAGTTAGACTAGGGTGTGTTTTGTTTTAAAAATAAGACATTTAACGTTGATTTGTACTTTTCTATTAAGGAAATGATACATATGAAAAATTTCTTAACAACGAGGGTAAATTTGGACCAAAGTATGATAAAGGGTATATTTAACCAATTTTTCAAAGTAAAAGGGTAAATTTGGCTATAAAGTATGATGAAAGATATATTTAGTCAATTTTCTAAAGTAAACGGGTAAATCTAACCCCTTTTCCTTAAAATATCCTCTTTTGTCACGATCCAAAAATTGAAATTCTAATAATACCTATCCCACTCAATCTTGGTAGGTAAACTGACTCTTAATATAATGATACTAACAAACGAAAAAATAAATAACGTGGAAAAACCGATGAATAGGTTCAAAACATGGTTCGAACACTCATGATGTAAATAACTAGGAACCTACATAAAATGATCCTCAAAATCTCAGTGTCATATACACAAGAGCTTACGAAAAGCGAATAAGAAAAAAGATACTCAATGGAGTACATCACTGTCTGTAGTTAATAAAAAGACAAGTCAATATGTAGAAAGAAATAGACAGAGCTTTCGGGTGCTAAGAGCTCACCATGCCTCATAAATGGCCACGAATGAAATCCAACTCTACACAAATGACTCGTGTCGATCTACACCAGAAAAGATGCTAAAATATGTTGGGTGAGTATACATTGCTAACAATCAATAGGCATCATACACTGATCGAGTGTAGGGAGATATTATATAAAATAAAGAATGATATAATTGATTTTGCATGCAAAAACATTCCAGTAGTTAAATATTACAGTGTAATAAGAGCACTTAATAACATAAGAAGAATAAATGAATGATGCAAAGTGATGTGATATTATGAAATGACATTGCCAATACCTACTGATATACACCCCATCTATAATGGTATTTTGTGAGATAGGACCTACAGAGCATTCCTGAGGTCTATATATCCCTCGTCTAAAACCTTTTCCTTCTAACAACAATCATTATTCTCTTAATATTACTATGTGGACTTGAATCAGGGTCAACAAAAAGAGTTTTCTTTTCATACTTCGTATAAATGATCCATGAGTAAGAGAATATACGTATGAACACAAAATAAGTTGAATACAAAAGAGAAGTAGGAGACTGCTGACATGGCATGTCTCTATGGTTAGTATTGAGATTTATCTTTTTTCCTGTTTTTTGACTTTTTTTCCTTTATTTTTTTTAAATCCTACCCATTAATTTTCCTTAATAAAATTCATTAATTATCCTTTATTAACTTTACCAAATACACGTACAACAAAAACAGTTTTCAAAACTTCGAATCTTCCGTTTTCCTTCCCTATTACTGTTAACCTTCTTTTTAAAAATTCAATAATCAAATCATGGTTCCACAATCTTATCTTACTCTCAGAGAAAAACAAAAATTATTTAGCAAAAAAGAAGAATTCAACTCATCATATGCTCTATTTCAAATAAAAAACTTAAGATTTCAATTTTAAGAAGGTATGAAACTTCATGTTTTCTTAATTTTCCCTTTCATGTGTATTTGTATTAGTGTTTCTCTAGGTTTATTATTCTTATTATTTAATATTTTTTTGTATTTCAGGCCTTACGTATGGTAGTTATGTTGCTGGTAATTGTGCCTTTAGATGAATTATTCTTCTTTTACATTATTCCTATTCGTAAGGTATGTATACTCATATCCTCATGCCTTCATGATTTTCAGCTGTTTATGTGCATATATTGTTTTACTTATTCAGTATTTGTTACTTTTTCTTTGTTTTTGTATTATTTAACAATTTAACGTTGTGTATGGAGAATCGAAAATTTAAAAGTTTTCCATGTTTTTTTTCGATTGAACACATTGAGATTTTTTTTCTTTAATTTTTCATCAGGTATTCGGTACCCGCATTGAAACCTTACTAATTCGGATTCGTACCGCATAAATCTTTCATTTTAAGTTGAGGGCGAGTCTGTCCGAAATCAACCTTTCTTGATATTTAATTGAAATACAATTGAGTAATTTATTTGTCAGAATACATTTGAAACATCTCCTGATTTGGGATCTACTGGAAACAACCTCTCTATTTTGTGTGAGGTAATGGTAAGAACTGCGTACAATTTACACTTTCCAAATCCTCTTTGTTGGAATACACGATATTGCTATTGTTTCTGTTGTATATTTAGAACATCAAGCAATAGATATTTATCAATGTTATTGTGCAAGAGATGTGTACTTTTTATTATCTACAGATAGATTTTGAACAAAATCCTTATGCAGGGGAGAATTTAGAAAAAGAACCCTGGATAATGGAGCTTAGGAATCAGGTCATCTCCTTTATATTGCTTCTAGGGTATTTACTTATATGTAGAAACATTTGTAACATTTTAGCATTGAAGCATTGACTATGAAAAAAAAATTCTGTGCACCCTCTTTTATTGTTCAGTGTAGAATCATCCACACAACTGAATTGGTTGTTGCTCAAGAAAAGATGCATGAGCTGAAAAGGAGGAAAGAAGAGCTTCTGAAGTTGTACTCTCCTATATTACTTCTCCATCAGCTACAAGGTAAATAGTGGAAGCACATAAAGCTTGTATACTTTTTCCTCTCTCTTTGATTGTTTGTTATTCTTTTTATATCGGGTAAAATAATTTGAAGTACAATTACAGATCAATATGATAATAGGAGACTTCTAGGGTACTTGCATCACGACGTTCTAACTTGAACAAGTTGAACTAAGGGTCCAGTAGAAACTTTTCAGTTCTAGACACGTAGAGCTTGACACACAGATTGCTTTGTTGTCTTGGTCGTGGTGCATGATGGATCTGACATCTGAGTAGTCCAGCGTCTATGTCAAACTCTTACTATGTCGCCAATGCACAATTGCAGCTTTACATAATGCTCAACTTCCTTTTATAGAGCAATCTTCACTGGTGTCCACTTGATATACTTCGACAAATATGCTTCTTTTCCTCAAACTTGCTGAAAAACATTAGTTTCCTTTCACTCTGCTCCACTATTTAGTTTTCTTTTTGGATTAGTACACTCTATACCAGTTTTCATTATGTCCCAATGAAAAAGTTCCACCCATATGAATGTTTTCATCAGATTGTGTATGAGTCTTCTCTCTATTTTTTAAGCGTGAATTTAATTCTATCCACTCTTAATCAAGGAGCTCAGTACAGAAACTCTATGTAATGAGGAAACTATATGTAACGGAAATTTTAATTTTAATATTTTGTTCTCAATTTTGTATTATATTGCTACTCTCTTTGTGATGGTGTTATATTTTGGAATGGAGGGCGGAGAATATGGGGATTGGTTTGTAACTCAAGAATGATTTTACAATTTGAAGTGTCTTACCATATGCTTCTTTCTACACAGAAATTCCTAAATGATTTTTTGATATATATAGAACTCTGGTTGATATATGATTTTTTTTATATATAGACGTTGCAATTAATACAATTTTTGAGATACCAAATTGAATTGCCCTTAGAATATTGAACGGATGGTTAAAGCATTGATTTCGTTCCTGCTGATGGGATTAGATAACTGAAATGATTATACTTGTCAGCAAAAGAATGTCAGTTTACTGATGTAATGTTGCTATTGATACAGATGCCATGAAGAAAACGGAGGAGGAATCTGAAACCTCGCTTGGCCAGCTCTTTGATCGAGAAATTGATCATGTTGATGTGGCCAGCTCTTTGTAATAAAGTTGAATATCCTTGACTGCATGAAATATGAAAATGGCTAAATAGACTTGAGAAATCAATTGCTTTAAAGTGCAGTAGATCGCAACAGTGGGTTGCCGCTGAGAATTATTGAGATTAAATTTATCAAACTATTATTATGGTCGCATATTTCTTTTGTAAGCTAATATTATTGTTTAATATTTAAAAGAAAGGAAAGAAATATTTGACATTTTAAAAAATAGAGTAAGAAAGAAAAACATTTAATTAAAGAAGATAAAAGAGGAAAAAGGTATAATTTCACAAGTTACATTAAGTATTCTAGAAATCTAATATATTTGGATTTACAGACTTAACTTTTTTCTTTACAGAGTAATTTTTTATCACTTCTGATATTTGTATATGAGAAAGTATTATTTCAAGGATTATCGAAATGAATTATTATCACGCGCGAAGCGCGGGTATGTTACCTAGTATATATATAAATACATGTATTTATCAACTCAATCACATGTTATAAGCCTCAATATCAATAGAATTTCTCAACTATTCCCGTAGGTCATATTTTTTTCCACTTTATTTACTTTCCACACCGTGCCTAAAATGACTAATATTTTATCATACCTAAAATAAAGCATGAATCGATCAAGAAAACACTACATGAATTAATCTTTTCAAAATCTCAAGCCATTCATCAGCACAACTCCTAATTATATCGACTATCTACTTTGGATTAAGGATTCTGGTGCTGAAACCCCTTGTTTTGAGTTAGTAAAGTTGAGTACCACAATATCAATAAATCTCATTAAGTACTTTAACCTATAATTCACCCACTCAATAACATGCTTTACTCGATAAGTCTCCACCTAGGTTAAATTTGAAAAAGAGTAAGTCATAACTTGTCTTGCAACCAAACTATAAGCCACATTTGATAAAAAAGAGCCATCTCCTTCAGAAAGACCTTAGAATACTCACAATATATTAAAATATGCTCAACACATTAATACAAGTATATTGATACCCATATTGCGACATTAAATTCAAGTGAACTTGGATCAAGAAATTAACACTCAAAAATCAGCGTCAGAGGTAGAAAATTCTTCAAAAAATATTTTCTCCATAAGATAAAAAAACTCAAATATAAAATTTTATCAAAAATAGATGTCAAATCGAACATCAAATCACAAAAAATCAATTGAAGAAATTGATGATAAAACCGCCAAATTTAAAATTGTTAAAAAACTTAATTAACCATGATACCCAAGGAAAAATAGTATAAAGTTATCGAATTAAAGGTAAGAAAGTTACCCCCTTTCAATAACAAAGAAAGCACACCCAAAATCATCCAAATTCAAACTCTAGGGGTCTACAAATAATGGAATAAAGTTAAAGATAACTAAAAATTTAATTCAAGTCATTTTAGAACATTTAGTGTGACCCAACTCATTTAGTGCAATGGTTCATAATGCACAATTGCATCCTATGTGTGCCAAGAAAGTTAACCATACTCGTCTTTTTGGGTGATATAGTGGACTTATCGCGCGATATATTTCCTTACCGCCCATCCCTTTGTATGATCATGCTGACGTCTTGAGGGTTGTGATTCCTTGTTCATGTGTAAACATTGGGTTGGCCTCAGAAACTTGTTTTTTATGTGGGACCCACTTGAGGTTTTGGTATTATTTCTGGACTCGAGGAACAATATTGCAATATGGGTGTCATTAGACTCGTGTTGATGAGTAGATTTTGTCTTTGATAGTGTTATGACATTTTTAGGATTATAAATTGAAGATAAGCATATGGTGCATGGAGTAAGGTTTTATGGTTTGTCCTTGAGGTAGGATTATATCTACTTTTGTTCATAGACGGTGTATGATATATGTTTAATGTGGACATGGATGTTAGGATTTATTTTTATTAGGATGACTTGGCCTCAATTTTTGATGTTTGGAGTTTAAATGAGGGTTTGAGACCCGTAAAATGGCATGTCTATACCCCTTTTGAATCCTATAGCTTTCCCTCTCTAGTTTAGATTAGTTGTAGCATGGTTATGATGCAAACCTATGTTTGGGATGTGGTTTTATCATTTAAAGCATGATTTGTATATTTGACCTTGTTGGGCTAGTGTGGTAGTCTTGAAATCATAAGTTGGGTAGAGTTGACTTGAGTACCCTTTTTTCTAGTTGAAGTTGCTATCTTAGGCTTGAATGTGGCTTATTTGACATCTAGAAGTTGGCCTAGATACCTTATCCTAGTTTGGGTCATGGTGTGCCTAATTATGGAAATTGAGGATTAGAAGTAGGATCGTCCAACCCACTTAGGCCTAAACTTGTGTTAAGCCTTGTGGACTTAGTTGTGGATATTAGACATAGATGAGGCTAGTAAACCTTAGATAAGGTTACTTCGCAACTTGGTAACTTTTATTAATGTTCTAGGATTGTGTATTTTGAGTTATAGTTAGGATACTTCTTGTGGAAGTGATATTAGGCATTTAGAGATGATATTCCTCTTAAATACATTATGTGGCCTATAAAAATTCTATTTCCTCTTAGACTTGATGATTGGCCTATAGAGATGATATTTCCTCTTGTACTTGTATTGATATTCCTGGATTGTGTCTTTTGAGTTATAGTTATGATACTTCTTATGGAAGTGATATTGGGCATTTAGAGATAATATTCCTCTTAGATATGTTATGTCACCTATATAAATGCTATTTCCTCTTAGACTTGATGATTGTCTAATAGAGATACTATTTTCTCATAGACTTGATAATTGGTCTATAGAGTTTCTATTTTATTTAGTCATGATTGTTGGACCTCTAAAGACGAGGATTCTTTTAGATAAGGGAATTAGCCATGGACCGGTGATATTCCTCATAGTCATGATGGTTGACCTTTTGATATACTATATCCTATAGATGATTACATGTCTATCTATATTATGCCTCCTAGATGTGGGATGCCTCTTGTCTGAGAGACTGAATACATGCTTATTGATATTATGCCTCCTATATGTGAGATGCCTTCTATATGTGAGATGGTTAGAGATATGCTACAGCTTATAAATATGATTATCGATATGAGTTTTGGATATATATATGGGCCTAAGGCTGTGATTGTGATGTTGTGATTATTTTAGATATGTCATTGGGCCAAGGGTCATGTCATAAAAATGATTGGATATCCGAGAAATTCTTGTTATTTTAAAGGATACAATAACAGTTTATGGATTCATATATATATGTTTGTATACACAACTCTCTGGTATGGGATGGAGTAAGATGTTGTATGTTGCTTACAACCTTATTGATTGGATACTGTTGATGGGATGATTTTATGATTGTTCAGCTCAAGTAATGGTTAAGCTATGAGGTAGCTAGTTGTCCATTAGCTGACTATACCACTTGGTGGCTAGATAATCTCAGTATTAGTTATTAATCTTTTTTAGTATAAATATGTGGTAGCTAGCGATGGTTAATGCGTGACATATAATGAGGTCGGGTCTAGCATAGGTGAAGATTAATTTCTATGGATCACTAAGTTCGTGACATCAATTAGTCGATAGCTGAGGAGTTGTGTATTAATGAGGCTAGATAATAAGAGATGTTGGTAATAAGAGGTGACTAGTTAATAGTGATGAATAGTTGCTAAATGATTAATAAATGAATAACTAGTCAAGGATAAGTGCTAAACGAGGGTTTCTTAATGAATGATGTCAGTTAATAAAAGATAGTTAGGTGACTAGTGGTAATGTGTTGTCTAATAGTGATTAACAAGTATAGGATGATTAGTTGATAATGATGATTAGTGGATAAATGGTGATTCGGTCATGTGATGAACCTTGACTATATGTTAGATGCTGACTATTTAGCAAATAATGGTTAGTTTCTATCCCATGAATATGGATAATGTTTAGGCTAATAACTAGAAGTCATGTGACGACGAGTGAGCTATTGGTTTATTTATAATAAGCATTGGTAACTAATAATGAGTCGTTGGGAAATATTTGCTAGATAGATATTCTATGGTGATATGACTATGTTTATGAGTATTTTTAGTGTATGTTATTCGATAATGATTGTTGTGATGATTTTGATACCCAACAAGGATGGAGGATACTATTATGATAATATTGATACCCTGCAAGGCCAGAGTATACTATTGTGATGATATTGATACCTGACAAGTCTGGAGGATACTATTATGATGATGCTGATGCCCGACAGTGTCGGAGGATAAACTAAGGATATGTTGATACCCGACAGGGCCATAGGTTGATGACGATAATGATGGTCCTGATAAGGATAGGTATGATGAGTTGTAATATTAATTGTTCACTTTGCATTCATTCTTTCATGAACAACGCATATCACTAGTATGCACCTATATTTATCAGCCAGTATGGGATGGTTGCATAGATATGGGTGATGAATATGCCTTATGTTGTTATATATTGATTGAACCTTCCGAGTCTGGGGTAGTGGCGGTACGCATAGGCTCGTCTAGGTATTTGGTTGTCCAGAGTAGCCGGTTGTTTACGATGTTATTGATATTATTATTATCATTGTTATGATCTTTATTATGGATAGCCTATGACAAATTGGTCATTGATTAGGTATTGGGATTGAGGTATGTCTTTGGCCTCTTTTATCTTATGATCGCATTACTATGCATGATTATTCTTGTCTAGCCGTGTGGGTTAGAAACACTAAGTATGAAAGTATTTAATTCCTGATAGTATTATTATGAGGTCTTAGAATGAAGATATGATAATATAGGTTATGCTTTGAGATGACCTCATGTTTATATATATCGATACAACAACAACAACAACATATCCAGTGTATTCCCACATAGTGGGGTCTGGGGAGGGTAGAGTATACACAGACCATACCACTACCTCCGAAGAAGTAGAGAGGCTATTTCTGATAGACGCCCGACTTAGGACCGATAACAGTATAGCCAATCATAATACATAAATGCGTATAGACTAGTGCAGTATGTAAAATAAGCTAACATCGGTATCCACAAGGTAATACGATAGCCACCTGATACTACTAAAAAAACTATCTAATCAAAAACATAGACATCACTCATATAATACAACAAGATGTCATCATTAAAGACTATCACAATAGATCTAGAAACTTCTTGAAAACCCAATTCATAAGATCCAAGAATGAAGCCGGAGGATTTGTCAACCCAAATGACATCACCAAAACCTTATAGTGACCATACTGAGTTCAGAAGGACCTCCCAAATTTTAAACTGATGATAACTTGAAAAAAGATCAATCTTAGGAAAACATCTAGCACCTTAAAGGTGATAAAATTATCATCAATCGTTGGAAGGGGGTATTTATTCTTCACTGTCACCTTATTCAACTGACGGTAGTGTATACATATCTGAAGGGAACCATCTTTCTTTTGCACAAAAAGGATAGGAACCCCCCACGTAGAAAACTAGGATAAATGAACACTTTATCAAGAAGTTCTTTGAATTTCTCCTTTAGCTTCTTTAATTTAGTTGGAGCCATTCTAAAAGGAGGAATGGAAATAGTACGAGTATTTGGTTGAAGATCAATCCCAAAATCGATTTCCTTGTCTAGAGGAATTCCAGAAAGATCATTGAGAAACACTTTAGGAAATTCACTAATCACAAGGATAGATTGCAAAGAAGGACCCCCAGAATTAGAATCCTTAACCCAAACTAGGTGATTAGACACCCTTTTGAAATTAATTTCTGAGCTTTAAGATAGGAAATAAACCTCTCCTTTGGTGCTAAGAAACTCCCCTCCCATTCTAATACCGGTTCGCCAGGGAATTGGAAACTGACTTTTTGGGTCCTACAATCCAGAGAAGCATAGCACAAATGAAGCCAATGCTTCCTCAAGTTAACATCAAAATCCACCATATCCAACTCTATCAAATCCACAAATTTCTCTCTGTGAAAGATAGACACCATACAACCCCTATAGATTTTCTAGCAATTATAGAATAACCCACCGGTACATACATAGAAAAACGGTAAAAAATACTCTCAGGACCAAAATCAAAATGCACAGCCATATATGGGGTCATATAAGAAAAGGTAAAATCGATATCAAGCAAAAAATAAATATCACAGAAAAAGAGCTATAATGTACTAGTAATGACATCAGGAGATGCCTTATATTCCTGATAGGTGGAAAGATCATAGAGATGATTCCGTCCAGTGCAGAAACAAAAAGTAGCACCCTTTGGTACATGAGCTGAAGATGTGGTGACAAAAACCTTATTAGACCCAATAGCTACATTGGCTGAAGAATAATCTCACTACCTATGACCATGATGCCCACAATTATAACATTAGTTCCTACCCCCTCATAATAACCATGATGAAGCTACCCACAGAAAGGATAGGGAGTATAAGGTAGGGTTGGCTGAACTCCACTAACCTGAGACTAGGAACTCTGGGCCTTAGGATCACTACTATCTTAAGAACAATGATCACCTAAGGTCTTAACATAAGGAGCACTGGTAGACGAATAAGAATTTCCCTTGCTCTTCTTCTTGGTCCATTGTCTACCCTATTTCCCACTATTCTTCTGACCCCCACCTTGCTCTAAATATCTAAACTTCTTATTCTGCCTCTCTCCAAACTCCACCTATTTCTTTTTTCATTCTCAACCTATTGCATATAAACCATAAGTCTGGAGATATCCACATCATTGTTCAACATTACAGCCTTACATTCCAATACCAAGTCACGGGACAGCCTAGAAGAAAACTTCCTCATTTTAGATCTTTTGCTAGACACCAACTCTAAAGCATAATGAGAAAGCTGCTAAAATTTAAAGGCATACTCTTTCACACTCATCTTACCTTACTTCAATTAACAAACTCAGTCTTAGCTTCCCTCAACTCTGGAAGAAAGAAATGATAAAGAAAAGCACCCCAAAACTCATCCTATAACATTGACCCACATCATCACCCCTGAACTACTCTTACTCCTCATACCACTGATAAGTTATATCTTTTAGCTAATATTTAATAAATTTTACACCTTTAGAATCAATACATGCATCATTAAAATCTTCTCTATCTCATCCACAAACCTTTAAGGATCCTTCTCAACCTAAGAGCTTGTAAATATTGGGGGATTCAACCCTATAAACTGGCCAACCCGAGTGACCTCAAATAAAGAAGCAACCAAACAAACACGATATGACTAACAAAACTAAGTAGTCACCAATTGAGTAAAAAAATTGATTGACCAACAGAGCTCTACATTAGAGATGTCCTCCTGAGACGGCTGGCCATAAGTATCACCATACCAAGAAACCCGAGAAGGACTAGCAGGGATACGTAGAACTCCTCGTGGAGTAGCACAGTTAGGAGTAGGGACCCCAAACTGAGTTTGCACTACATACACAGATTGAGTACCCTCCAAGTTGTCCTCAGGTAGGGCAAAATTCCCAATAGAGTTTATATGAACATCAGATCTTCGGGCAGGCATAATCTAAAATTAGGGGATCCAAGAGTTAGAGATGTTTCATAACATTAGACTCTATAGCCCAAAATAGAACATAAGAAAGGAAAACATTCCTAAATGCCTTATTGCCTCCTTTTTATAAGTGTGGCGTACTACACACTCATTAAAAGGTCTCTAATTGACATGACTTTATGGATACTCAATGACTCTAAACCTTTCTCCGATACCAAGCTTGTTATAACTCAAATCAAGACCTGGCCATAATGGGTATTGCAAGACCACCATGGTCCATAGGTCACCCCCATCACCTATCTTCATGAGCATAAAAATAATAATAATAATAATAGTAGAAGCCAATTAATCAGTAATAAATTATGGATATATAACTCTATGGAAACTAAGAGTCAAAACAATAATCAACCAATGTATATTTATCCATAATAGACTCTAAAACAAGAATAGTAACTAGTTGGGACTTTCCCCCATCTATGAACGAAAAGAATCCAAAAGTACTAAGTAAGTAATGAAAAATTAATGAAATAATAAGGCCTTCAGAAGGATGGAGGCTCACCACTTCACAGTAACTCAATGAATATACTAATCCACCTAACACTGCACCAGAGTAATAGAAGTATCTTTGGGACCTATACTATGAAATGATATAGCGTCTTAAGATGGTCAGTGGGATAAGCACTGAAATGTAACTCTAGCAAAGTGAAAAAATAATGCCATGTCCAAGATAAGTCAAAACCGCATGCACATATTTAGATATCTATATATGAGATATCGGGATAATGTTAGGGTCATGAACATGAGAATTTAAAAATCATTAATCCTAGAATGTATAGCTCTATCTATCCTAAGAGAACCCCTTGTCTATATGGGTTCATCTCACTCGATTGAAGGGGCCCCACCGCGTGTTAGCCACACAAACTAGGAAAATATGAGAAAGGGACAAATCTATCGAGGCTCCAAGCATTGCAATATATATATATATATATATATATATATATATATATATATATATATATATATATAAGGTGTGAACTAAGCACACAGTCATAAAGACCCCCATGTCGACAAATGTGTTTTCCAGTATTGGTCCCCCTAACCTCCACCTCACGGCGAGCTACATAACCCTCTTTAAACCTAAATTAAAAACATTTAGCACACAATTCCAACCATTAACTCAAGAGTCATTCATTAAGGCTTATACCACTTGGCATTATCATACCTATACACTTGTAAGCTAAATTAAACGTGCCAAACCAATTCACACATCAAAACTAGACTCTAAAGTTCTATTAAAACCCAAACCATGGCCACTAAGGCCATAAAAATCAATTTAAATAACTATTTATCCATTAATACAATGCATTGGGTTCAAAAACAAGTTAAACCATGCAATTTTCCATTATTAAAATCAAATTTACAAAGTGGATTGAGGTTCATGTACTTCCAAGCCAAAATTCATCCAATTTGAGAAACCCATGTCCCCCATTCAAACCATTTAACTAATATACCAATTCAGTCCTAAAAATATCAATTATAAGCATGAAAAATCAATTTAAAGCATGAGACAAGTAATTCAATCAGAAACAACAAAAACCCCTCAACCCAATTTTAAAATCCACAACTTAAATCATATGTAAAATGATTCAATTCATGCCATAATGTAAGATTAAAGTTTAGAGAAGAGAAACTTGCCTGGAATACGTATAAAATCAAAGTTAGTTTAAAGTTTGGAGCCCAAATTATGAATGCACAATGAAACCCTTAAGCTTTCTTTGTTGGAGAGTGAAATATGGATTAAGTAGAGTTTTCTCTTTGAAAACTGAAGAAAAAAGGTCCCTTTTATGTTTGTAAGTCATGCAAAAGGTGAAAAGACTGAAAGCCCCTCATCCCTAAGTAAGAAAACAAAACTGGACAAAACTTACACCTTGCCATGGCACAATGTTATCACGGAGGTTATCCTTCAGGACACGCCAATATCATAGAGGGTAACCTCCATGACATAACTATATCATTGAGGCACACTACATCAAAATTCCAAAATAGCCCAAAACCCTTTTTAAAAATTTTAAAACTTCCCCTAATTACCTTTTTAGCATCCCTAAACATAATTCAAGTAAAAAATTGACATTACGAACACAGTAAGGTCTTAAACCTATACCTTGCCTACCTACTCAGTCTTCTTCAGTTTAGATGGATTTTGGTTAATAGGTGTTTAAATGAAAGTTTGTGGATATGGTATTGGTTTCTTCAGCTTTGACCTCGAGTTTCAGTTATCAGTGTGATATAGGATGATCTACTTAGAATGAATAGTACTCTTGTGTTTGATTCAATTTGATTTTTTCTCTAATTAGTGGGCATCCTATAGTGGATTATACGGTAGTGATAACTTGTACTTTGGACTCTTGGATGGCAGTTTTGTTGATCATTCAGACCCATTGTTGCATCAACATAGATTAAAAACTGTGGTTATCTCCATTTGTGTGCCCTGGTAGAGCTTTAGGAGGTCATTCTCATGCTTGCTATTATGGATTTTTAGTGGATCAACTTTAGTACCTCAAGATTAGTGTGCCGGAGTTGCGCTGGTAAGACTCGGGTCACTTTTTACTTTGTTTTTAGTGGATAATAGGTTTGGAAAGGAAAAAGAAGGTGATATTTGGATTTGGAGTTATTTTCATGACTCACGCCTTGGTTCACCTTTAGCTTGGAAGAGTTTTTATTTAATTGTAGTGGTATCAATGTGGTGTCGCCGTTTGAATTTATGTACATCAACCTTCATCCATTCAGTTGGAGGCTAGTAGGTAGTTGAGGTTGGGTTTTGGTTGTTTGAGAGTGAAGCGCAGAAGTTGGTTAAAAAAAGGAGACCTATGGAAAAATCCCTTGAAAGTGTAATTTCTTCTTAGAGGTTATCTTGAAAGACGTGCTTAAAGTATGCAGGCCTAGTAATTTATCCCTTCGAGATTTCGTGATCTTTATATTCATTGAATTTTATGGATGAAAGTCCTTTTAGTAGTGGATATTGTAATAACCCTCTAGGTTAGTTCATCTATATTCTTGCATTTCTAACGTTTTAAGCTATCCCACAGTGGCTACAAGTCATCTATGACTTACCAAAATTGTTGATTTAGTTATCAGAAAGTTTGTTTGGATTTTAGGCTCATTTCCTTATTTTGGAGCTTTTGTTGTTTAAGATTTTGATTAGGAAAAAACTCCTACTAGATGACTTTAGATAAAAATTATAACAACGCCATCAGTTCTGAAATGTTGATTTTAAGATGAGGAGGCCTTTGTTTTTGGTCCCGAGGCTTCCAAACACATTTTCAATTGTAGGTGTGAGCCCCACATATAGTATAATGATCTCATATAAAAGTTTCAATGATTCCATTTGATTAGGAACGTGTTTGACAATTAATTTGCACTATTAATCATGTTTATAAGGTTTCAAACAAGTTTCGGGGGTCCAAAAAAAGTTTTTAAAATTACTGGTACTGGTGTGGTTGCGAAAGAAAACATTTGACTATGTTTTTAACCATTTGATCATGTGAGTTGGTCGCAAAAATCAGACTTTGTGTCGCATTTCTCGACCATCGCTGATTGTTATGATCGAAATCAAACTCTTTTCATATTTTTGACATTTTTGGAGCTAGAAATCTCAGATTTTGATGATTTGCGATGCATTTTCCTTGTATAATCATTATTTAACAATTTAGATCTCTATTTTACCCATTTCCAAGAACTTCTATTTTATTTTTCATAATTTCCATCCATGATGAGAATCAAAATCCTATTTTTACTATTTTTGGGGCTTGGGATCTCGGATTTGGGTGATTTCAAAAGAGTTTTTTGAGATTTCTTCCATGTGCGATTTTTCTAATCTAATAATTATCATTTTCTCCTTTATTTCATCTTAAAAAAACTTTAAATTATTTATTTCAAAATAAGTTTTGGGGGGGGGGGGGGTGAGGGGTTGCCGGTAAAGCTTGACAATGGTTTTTCTTTGATTTAAGCCTCATTTGTAACTCATTTTCACATAGGTTTTTAGCTGTAGACTCCTATGTATATGAGAAAATATTTATAAAATTAAATTATGGTTTTAGTTACCCCTTTTATTTTTGAACCCATTTTTAGGGTTCATTTCTAGATCCATCTTGAATATAGCAATGTGAGACTCATTTTTCTCCTAACAACGTATAAATTACTATTTTGATAGGATGCTGACATTTTAGGATCATGGAGTAAAAAAAGGACAATTTGTGGGCAATTCAAGGGTTGTTGTTCAACACTGAGGTAGGCTTCTATCTACTCTTTCATATGATATAGTGTAATATATATGTTGTATATTAGATAGGGATGTTAGGATGTGATTGTGGGTAGAGCATCGTGACTTAGCCTTATTTATGAGTTCGGTGATAGAAGGGTGAATCATCCCATAAGGTGAAATACTTATTATGCTTCTTGGATCCTATTACCTTAGGTTGCTAGCATGTTAGGCATAGTTGATGCTAATAATTCTTTATTATAAAGTTTACTGGTTTACGCGGTGGATGGTGATGGTTTCTCATATGGTGTTATGGTTATGCCTGTTATTTATTATTGGGCCTAAGGCCGTGATTATGATATTAGTTGAATTTTAGAAAGTGATTGATAACGCTCAATCTACAGCTCTCGTAGGAGTGTAAAGCGGTCGTTAGCAAATATAGAACCCAACTGGGTTGGGTATCGATCCCACAGAGAATAGCTTGGCCAACAAGTAAGCAAAATTACTAGACTTTTGGTGCAAGTCTCGTAAGAATGGGGGGATTGTAATAAGTAACCAAAGTAATGAAATAAAATCTGAAAATAACAAAGTAAAAAGAGAGTATTTCGTAGGTTGTGAAACAATGAGAATTTAGGCGTTGGGATTATGTCCACCTTCAGAAGTATACGTCTCTATTGGCTATGAGTGTGTAGAGTCTTGACATGCAATTGCTTATAGAGAATTGTAGTCGATGGTAAATCCAAGCGTCTCTCGACCTAAACAAGGACTATTTCACTTTAACTCTCTCGAGCTTAAAGCGTGTCTAACGGTACGAATTCTCCAAGAGGTTAGTCCAGGTACGGCACTAGCTTTTTAATAGGAAAGGGTGTCCTACTACCTTGACATTATCTCTTTTCCAGACAAATAACCTTTCTCTCGAACAAGTTAAATGTTAGACTGGCGTTGGTCTATGCGTCTTCTTTTCTAGACAAATAACCTTTCTCTCGAACAGGTTAGATGTTAGAATGGCGTGTTCTTGTGTTTGAACCGCAAAGAATGTAGATTTAAGATGAAGAGAATAATGATATAAGCAATATACTTGTCTTGAACTCACAAACTCATAGCTATAGATAGTAACTCATTCGGCTTCCATAACCCCAACTAAGAGGTTTAGTTACCCATGAATGCGTAGGATATCACGTTTTGCATGGTGGATGGCGTGAATAGTAGGTGTTTGGCGTGTGGTTTTGGTGATTCCGTAGCAAGTAACGATTCTCTTGTTGTGGAATTTAAGAATAGAAGAATGAAGAATTAAGAATGTATTGTAGGAAGATGTCTTAAGTTAAGAGTTAATTGAATTGTAAGAATGTGATTTTAAAAATCTCTAACATGATAGGGTATTTATAATACTCCTATCCTACTCCTACTAAGCTAATGAAATAAATAACCAAATCCTAATATACTAATGAAATCCTTGACCCAAATGTACTAGGGTAAGGTTACAAAATTATAATCCAAATAGAATAATGAAACACATAACCTAATTGCACTAGGTTAATGTATTATGGCAAAAATCCAGCTTTGTGTCTGTAAGTCCCCAAAGTCTTCAGAAATGCTGTTTTAGCCCGGGACAGATTTTCCATGCAGCAGATTTAGTCCTTTATGCGTCCAGCTCCTTTCCATCTCGTTTGTGAGCTTTCTTTTGCGTCAAGTAAGCCATAAATTGCTGTATTTTGCATCATTTATACCTGAAACTTTCCTAATCACATTTGTTAGCTCATTTACAGGAAAAAGGACTAAAAGTGTATGAAATAGATAATTAGTTCTCAAAACTAGGCTAAAATATGGGCAAAATATATTGATATAGGCGCGTAAATTCGCCTATCATCAACACCCCACACTTAGAGCTTTGTTCGTCCTCGAACAACATATCATGTCCTTCTAAGCATTGACTTAAGGTTTTTACAGAAACAACACAAAACATTCTTCAAGACAAGCACAACAATTATCAACGAAGAGTAGCTTTCCGATTATAAGTAGAAACAATTTAACCTCATGCATAGACTCGTGATGGTGATCAACTCGCATGCAAACATTAAGGTACATAGAATCATATACAACTATCCAAAGCTCATCAACCATGTGTGTCTCACAATATAGTATCCATAATCACTCACAAGTATAGCATATTTTTCAAACATGGGTATCAACATATCCTTGCTCTCACTCTCGCAAAGAATTCATATGTAGCAACTAATGACCATAGGCTTGCCCTTAATGTAGTACTCCACTAAATGTCGGAATGTTAAGATTAGGATCAAGTAGGTCTTTTGATGGTTGTAACGTAAGCTAAGGGACGGGTAGGATCAACTATTTTGGCCAGAAATAGTGACTAAGTTCCTAAGCACTTTAATACATCACATTGTATCATTGACACTTTTTTCTTTCAACCTTTCTTTATTTTATTTTTCCACCCTTGTTATCATCTTTTGTTTTTCAATTTTAAGCACAACTCACTTTTCAGCTTTCTTGTCCTTTTTCTTTTCACAACGTACCTCCTATGATAGCATTTTTTTTCTTTTTCATAACACCTTCAAGAACCTTTACAATTTAAAGCATCATACTCACCCAATTTCCTCTTATGTTGTCACATGACTTATTCACTTTAAAGCACTTAGGAATTTGGATCAAATTATGGTCTTAAAAGAAATAGATTAGGCTTACATACAAGGTTGTCAAAGAAATAGGCTAAAGGCTCAAAAGGGTTTAACTAGGATGATTTACCTGGGTGGGTAAAACTGATGGTAAACAAATATAGGTTGCCAAAGAAATGC
Organism: Capsicum baccatum var. pendulum; assembly: GCA_030864225.1. Taxonomy (NCBI): domain Eukaryota; kingdom Viridiplantae; phylum Streptophyta; class Magnoliopsida; order Solanales; family Solanaceae; genus Capsicum; species Capsicum baccatum. Next base: position 171,441,178 of record CM061560.1, read on the forward strand.
CTAAATCATATCCTAACTTACACTCCTTATTTTCGCTTTGCATACATACCAGGCAAGTTCTAGCATCAGCCACACACATAGAATATACTATTATCTCACACACACAAGGCACATGGTCGACTTGATTGGTAGTAATATAGACTCTCGACCCAACAAGTGAAGGAATCGAATCACACAATATCACATAATGAGTCACAACTAGAGCCTAAATGTCTCAATAGTCACAATTGTAGCACATACTCTTGTTCTAATCTCATGCTGCCTATCCAAATAATTTCATGCGTAGCTAGAAAAATTTTACTCCTAAAAAAACGTCATTCGAAAAAAAAAATTGGACTCAAAACAAAATAAACAAGCAAACATACAAACATAGCATGCAGATTCTGCCGACACCCCACACTTAGACTAGACACTGCCCTCAGTGGAAAATAAAGTCGAAGAACCTGATTAGTCGGACTCTTCCTCAATGTCGGGGGTCATACCCCCTTCGTCCGAGTCATCGTAAGAGTCGTCGTCAGAGTTCTCCTCAGCATCAGAATCAGGCAAGCGTCTATCATCATCAGTTGGCACGTCATCATCAAGAGGTTCCTCGAAATAGACTCCCACTCCACACATCTCCCGGGCATGTCTGTTCATTGGGTAGTCGTGGTCCAGCTGTTGGAGCTCTACAGCAGTTGGAATACGTCCACCACTCATCATAGTGAATCTCGTCATGCCATAGAGATGACGGAAGAAACTCTCGTCACGAGCATGTCTCTCCGCAGTGGTAAGGTTGACTCCATGCGTGGTTTCAGCATCTTTGACCTTGGTGAGGTCAACCTTCTTTGGGGTATGTGGGAGTTTGTGGTCAGCTGGTTCCTCTTCTATATCCTCCTTCCGCAACATTGCTGTCAACAAATTGCCGAATGTGAAATGGGACCTGCTGTGGAGTCTGGCTTTTCTCATGGTCGATCGAATGATTGCCCCAAAGTTGATAGGGACATTTGTCATCAATGCATAAACCAGACACACTCTATCTCTCGATATCTTTGTGTATTGCGTCCCAGGAATGAGGCATGAGTTGACAATGCGCATCCAGATTCTTGCTTCCCTATTTAGTGGAGCATAGGGGAATGTGTTGTGACGGCCTGTTTCCTTATGTCTGCCCCATCTTGCCATTGATCTGCTTCCACAAAGCGTGTGTCTTATAGCTCTGTAAGGAGGCCTGCTGTACAGCTCTTTGTATGGTGCAGTGTCGACCGAAGGTAGGCCTAGAAACGAGTTGATCCAATCCGCTGTAAGCTGTAACACTTGGCCCCGAATTTTGACTTCGTTGCCTGTTGTGTTTGGCGACCAGTTGGCATAAAACTCTCTTGTCAAGTCAAGATTGCACTCTCCCATGTCACGGAAGATGAAATCCAGCTTCAAAGCCATTATCTTAGCCAACAGTTGCGGCTCCTTCTTTGCTAAGGTCTCCTTGTTGATTAAGTCGACGTGCACATATTTCTTTTCTTTGTTGCTGCTGTACCATGCCTTGGCTTCTTCCTCAAGAACCCATTTGATTCCGAACATTCTGCGTGGTAGGTGTGCGGAGGATGATTCGCCTTGGTCTTTTCGGCTTCTCTTTTTGTCCTTGCGGGTCGTGGTAGCCTTCTCCTTGCCTTGCCTTGCTTTCGGTGCCATTGAACCTGAGACTAGAAATAATGTTAGATGCAGCACAATCGCACTTTAGACAATCTATATGCAAGCATTAGGGGTACCACCCCACACTTAATCTTGTTGGCACAAATCGGTGAAGTGAATGTGGTCGAGTACTCAGACGTCGTCGACATACGTCTTAGGATTGTATTCCGACAAGAAAATCAGTATTACATCACTCATGAGCAGCCATTTGGACGACTTGCATGGTGTATATAGCAACGTTACAACATAGGGGTTACCACATGGAATTGCTATTCAAACAACAAACACCACCACCTAAGTCGATAGTCACTATAACCTTATCCCGATGGCCGGGATGGTTAATCATGCAAGCATCCAAACAACACTCTCAATCAATATTCATGGCCACATATGTTCAGCAAGTATCACAACAATGCCATTGAAACAAAATTCAAGTCGGAAACAAGTCATGAATTCCATACGTATATAATCAATCACACGATTTTGCAACAATTATCCACACACATGAACATCACCACCAATCTCTCATGAGTTAGCATTTTATAATAAGCATAGTAAAGTAGTACTTACGATAAATAGATGAAGAATAAGAGAGCACTTACTTGCTTGAAGATTGTGGAGAAGGTGTTGTGGATTGGAAGAACAAAGGAAGAAAAATTTGAGAGGATTTGGGATGATATGCGGCGCCTTTAGGGTTACTTCTAATGTGTTTGTGATAAAAAACCAAGTCCCCTTTATATAGGAGGAGTATGGGTCGGGTTATGACCCATTTACAATCGGATTTGGGGACAAAATCACCCTATATGCGGCGCATATCCCTCGGCATATCACATGTATATGCGGCGCATTGTCCATGGCATAATGGGACATATGCGCCGCACATAGTATGGCATATATAGGCATATGCGGCGCATATGGTATGGCATTTGGTCTCAGTATCTCAAATGCCATAGCATAGGCGGCGCATAGTCAAAAGCACACCTAGGAATAGGCGGCGCATAGTGTATTGCACACTAGATTCCGAGTCCTTAGGCTATAGAATAGGTTGTGCATCGTTCGTGACCTATTTTTACCAAGGCCTAGCCTTTCTCGAAGCCTATTATGACGTGAGAAAGGCTCAATCCATAGCCTTATGCATCACCATTCCTAACTTACCGACTTTACCATACAATGCGACCAAATCGTCAATTGAAATCAATCTCCTCGTTGCATACTTCTTACACCTATATTTGCTCAAACAAATGAAAACGATTAGTACGATGGGTTGCCTCCCACCAAGCGCCTTAGTTTTGGTCGTGGCACGACTCTTATTTTTGGATTTTCATTTATCAAAAAGAAAAAATGCTAAAACGACAAAACGATAAAACAATAAAACGAAGGGTTGCCTCCCATCTAGCGCCTTATTTATTGTCGTGGCTCGACGTAGTAATCTCGAGTACTTAGACTTCGTCGAGATAAGTGATGGCCATGTCATTCATCGAGTCAAGAGGACCGATATATGGCTTAACACGTTGGCCATTCACCTTGAAGATAACACCCTCATTATTTTCCAATTCGACTACTCCAGACGAGTAGACGTGGGTGACTTTAAATGGACCAGACCACTTTGATTTTAACTTACCTGGGAAGAGCTTGAATCTGGAGTTAAAGAGTAGTACCATGTCACCTTTTTGGAAGTGTCGTCGAACAATCCGCTGATCGTGATACTTCTTCATCCGCTCCTTGTATAAATCTGATCTTTCATATGCATGGAGACGGAATTCATCTAGCTCGTTCAGCTGCTCCAACCTCAGGTTCTTCACATCATCCCAATTCAGATTCAAGTGCTTCAATGCCCATAATGCCTTGTATTCAAGCTCGATGGGTAGATGACAAGCCTTCCCATAAACTAGCTGATAAGGTGACATGCCAATGGGTGTCTTGAATGCAGTCCTATACGCCCATAGTGCATCATCTAGCTTCCGAGACCAATCCTTCCGATTCGCATTGACCGTCTTGGCAAGGATTTGCTTGATCTCACGATTGGAAACCTCTACTTGTCCACTAGTTTGGGGATGATAAGGCGTAGCTACCTTGTGTTGCTTGACTCCATACTTGGCCAATACAGATTTGAATAGCTTGTTGCAGAAGTGAGATCCTCCATCACTTATGATAGTACGAGGTACCCCAAAGCGAGAGAAGATATTCTTCTTTAAAAACGCTACAACACGCTTTCCTTCATTATCGGCCAATGCTACAGCTTCAACCCATTTCGAAACATAATCCACAACAACCAAGATGTACTTCATTCCAAATGAATTCACGAATGGTCCCATGAAATCAATACCCCATACATCAAAGAGTTCTACCTCCAGAATTTTGGACATGGGCATTTCATGGTGTTTTGAAATAGCACCTTGACGTTGGCATTGGTCACACCTTCTCACATAGTCGTGTGCATCTCTGAATATTGTAGGCCAATAATAACCACTTTGCAAGACTTTTCTTGCTGTTCGATTCCCTGCATGATGGCCTCCAACTTGCGAAGTGTGGCATGCTTCTAATATAGTGGGCACTTCTTCATGGGATATACATCGTCGAATGATACCATCCGCGCATCTTCGAAACAAATAAGGCTCATCCCAATAATAGTGCTGAACGTCATGCATAAACTTCCTCCTCTGGTGGTAAGATAAATTGGAAGGTAACACATTACTCACCACGAAATTTGCAAAGTCGGCATACCATGGTAAGTTCTCCATTGTTGTCGCTAGTATCTCCTCGTCAGGGAATGCATCGCCAATCTGATTTTCTGATTGCGCCACATACTCATTCTCAAGTCTAGATAGGTGATCAGCCACTTGGTTCTCGCAACCTCTTCTATCTTTGACTTCGAAATCAAACTCTTGCAGCAGCAACACCCATCGAATCAGCCTTGGTTTTGCATCCTTCTTTGTCATTAGATACCTAAGAGCTGCATGGTCTGTATGAACGATCACTTTAGTACCTAATAGGTAGGCGCGGAACTTCTCAAACGCATACACAACCGCTAATAGCTCTTGTTCAGTGACGGTGTAGTTCCTTTGGGCTTCATTGAGGACCTTACTCGCATAGTAGATAGGATGAAATAATTTCTCCTTTCTCTGTCCAAGAACAGCACCAACGGCTACACCACTAGCATCACACATGACTTCGAACGGGAGCGTCCAATCTGGTGTTACCATGATAGGGGCTTCAATGAGTTTTTCTTTAAGGCATTCTAATGCCTTTAAGCAATCATCATTAAAGTCAAACTTCGCATCTTTCTCCAATAGCTTGCATAATGGACTAGAAATTTTGGAGAAGTCTTTGATGAATCTACGATAAAACCCAGCATGGCCAAGAAAACTACGAACTCCCTTCACCGAAATTGGAGGTGGTAGCTTCTCAATTACCTCTATTTTGGCGCGATCAACCTCTATTCCTCTTTCAGAGATCTTGTGCCCAAGAACAATTCCTTCTTTTACCATGAAGTGGCACTTCTCCCAATTCAGCACAAGGTTGAACTCTACACATCTTTGTAATGCCATGCTTAAATTCACCAAACATGCTTCGAAAGACTCCCCAACAACTGAAAAGTCGTCCATAAATACCTCCAAAGTGTCTTCTACCATATCAGAGAAAATAGACATCATACATCGCTGAAAGGTGGCTGGTGCATTACATAACCCGAATGGCATACGTTTGAAGGCAAACGTACCATATGGGCATGTAAACGTTGTCTTCTCTTGGTCTTCTGGTGCAATAAAAATCTGATTATAACCTGAATAACCATCAAGAAAGCAAAACCATCCTTTACCCGCTAATCGATCTAGCATTTGGTCCATAAATGGCATGGGGAAGTGATCCTTGAGAGTCCAAGAATTCAGCTTGCGGTAGTCCATGCATACTCTCCATCCAGTGACGGGCCTGAGTGGAATAAGCTCATTATTTGCATTCGCAACCACCGTCATACCTCCTTTCTTGGGAACACATTGTACTGGGCTTACCCATGTACTATCAGAAATAGGATACACAACTCCTGCGTCTAACCACTTGATAATCTCCTTCTTCACCACCTCTTGCATTGGTGGGTTTAGACGTCTTTGGTGTTCGATGGTGGGTGTGCACTTTTCTTGGAGCTGAATTTTATGAGTGCAAATCCCAGGTGGAATACCAAGGATATCCGCAATGGTCCATCCAATAGCTCTAATATACTTGCGTAAAATTGCAATAAGAGCTGCAACTTGTTGCTCACCTAAATCGGCTGCCACTATGACTGGAAGAGTGTTTCCGCTTCCTAAGAATGCATACTTCAGATGACTTGGCAGCTCCTTTAATTCTAATGTGGGTGGTTCTTCAATAGATGGCTTAGCTGGTGGTGTGGGTCGATTCTTGAGATCAAGATCCAGCTTCTTAGGAGGATAGCGATATGCTCCTAATCCCGATAGAGCACAAATATCATCTTCAGAAATTTCAGCATCATCATCATCTTCTTCCATGAGCAAAACCTCCAAAGGATCATCAAGAATTTGCTCTTCAGCAAGTAACTCATCCTCGTCATCAACGACAACATCAGCCACAGAAAATACACTTAGATCTTTGGGTTGCTTCATTGATTTGCAAACATCAAAGCGCACCACTTCATCATTTATTCGGAATGAAAGCTCATTAGCTCTCAAATCTATGAGCACACTTCCCGTAGCAAGGAAAGGGCGTCCCAAGATTATGGGAACCTCTGAATTTGCTTCGCAATCCAAGATGACAAAGTCTGCTGGAAATATGAATGAAGATACCTTCACCAAGACATCACATAGAATACCAACCGGTCGTTTTACCGACCTATCCGCCATAACAAGCTTCATATTAGTTGGTGTAGGATCTCCTAACCCCAACTTCTTGTAGATTGATAATGGCATCAAGTTGATGCTGACTCCTAAGTCACATAATGCTTTAGCAAAGTCCAAAGATCCGACGGTGCAAGGAATAGTGAAAGCTCCGGGGTCGGCCTTCTTCTGAACTATGGATCGGGTAGCTATTGCACTACAATGATGCACATCTTCTTTCAGCTCATAGCTTGCTGCCCTCTTTTTAGTCAAAAGATCTTTCATAAACTTCGCATACCCAGGCATTTGTTCAAGTGCCTCTACCAATGGGACATTAATAGTTAGCTGCTTCAACATGGTCATAAATTTGCTGAACTTAGTGTCATCGGCCACCTTCTTCAATCTTTGTGGAAAAGGTGGTGGTGGGTATGGAAGTGTTCTTTCCATGGCTTTCTTCTCCTCTTGCTTCCGTTTATTATTTTTTTCAGGCTGCACGTCACTAGGCAACACGTCCTTGACGTTGGAAGTGGATATTGCGGCGTCTTCCCTAGTGGCGTCACTAGGCGTGGCGTCCATGTCTGCTGTTCTGTCAACTACTTGCTTGCCTTCTGCTGAAGTTTCCAGCACCTTACCACTCCTCGTAGTGATGGCCATGCATGACCCATCAGTCCTTGGATTTTGCACAGTATCGCTAGGCAAGGTGCCGGCTTTTCTTTGGTTGAGTGCTGCTGAAAGTTGACTGAATTGCTGCTCTAGTTGCTTGATAGAAGTGGAATGAGAATCAACTAATTGCTTCATGGAGGCCAAATCGTCAATCACCTCCTTAACTCCCGCGCTCGTCGCTTCCACTCCTTTCAATAACTTAGCCATCATGTCTTCCATAGAATTAGATGTGGTGGTATCACGTCTACCAGGGGGAACGTACAAACCACTATTTTCATTATTTTTCTTCCAACTACCTTGGTCTTTACCTCCAGATTTATCATAATAGTTCCGACCTTGGTTTCCTTGGGCATTCCCACGGAAACCACCCTGATTGTTCAAGTAGTTGGCCTCCTCTTCTGAATCAGATTCGTCTCTTCCTTTTGACGCAATAGATTTCACTTTTTCAGTCTTCCCTAATAGATGCTTTGTAAGAAGATCCATTTGGGTTTTCATGTGCGCCATATCTTGATCACGTTCTTCTTCTCTCCTTCTTTGATCTGCAGACATGCCAATAGATAAAGTGGGGCTTGCTACCTCAGAATCCCTGGTATGCCAAGCTCTACTTTGTTTCGTCATACGATCTAGCATGTTGCTTGCTTGACCAAAGGTGAGGTCCATAAAAAAACCTCCAGCTGCGTTGTCCACCACTGGTTTAGTTACTGAATTCAAGGCTCTATATAAGATCTCCATGAGGTGAACATTAGTCATGTGATGGTTTGGGCATCTCGCTAGCTTTGTCTTGAACCTCTCCCATGTTTCGTGAAGAGCTTCAGAGGGAAGCTGACGAAAGTTGCTGATTTCATCTCTCAATTGAGCCCTCTTGGATGGCGGAAAGAATCTTTCTAGGAAAGCGTCTCTCAATTGCCTCCAATTTGTAATAGAATCAGGAGTCAGCCCATTCAACCATAATGTTGCCTCCCCAGACAGAGACAATGGAAATAGACGTAATCGAATAGCATTCTGACCAACTCCAGGATTGTCAAAAGACTTGCATGTAGAAATAAAGTTGATGAGATGCATATTCGGATCATCGCCTGCTAGTCCACCAAATAATCCCTTGAGTTGCAATAACTGAATCATGGTGCTAGTGATGTTGAACTTGGCTCCGGGCGCTAATGGTGGTGGAATTATAGCTCCAGTGGCTCCGGCACCATCAAGATCATCATCATCATCGTCGAAAGCTGGTTGCAAAGGTTGGCGATCATATCTGTACCGAGCTTGTCGACCTCGTCTGTTGGCAGGTGTTGCCATTTCAGCGCCATGCCTTGGGTTGATCAACTCGTCATCTCCTAAATCTTCATCGTCAGGATTTGTTGCTCGTCCAGGATTATCAATGTTTTGTTGTTGGACTTGAGCAGCGGCAAGAGCAGCTAATCTTGCTTGCTCGTGTTGAGCAGCCATCCTGTCGATTTCCGCTTGTGCTTCCATTCTTCTAATTCGTTGCGGTTCCGGATTGATTGGTAATAACGGTTGACCAGAACTTCTAGTATGGGGCATGCACTAAAATAAAAACCTGCAATAAACAAAAACAAAAACTAAACGTAAAAGTACGAGAATCTTTGACCAAAGGGTCTAGTAATTATCACGAACTTGATTGACACTTGTATTCCCCGGCAACGGCGCCAATTTTTGATAACGCTCAATCTACAGCTCTCGTAGGAGTGTAAAGCGGTCGTTAGCAAATATAGAACCCAACTGGGTTGGGTATCGATCCCACAGAGAATAGCTTGGCCAACAAGTAAGCAAAATTACTAGACTTTTGGTGCAAGTCTCGTAAGAATGGGGGGATTGTAATAAGTAACCAAAGTAATGAAATAAAATCTGAAAATAACAAAGTAAAAAGAGAGTATTTCGTAGGTTGTGAAACAATGAGAATTTAGGCGTTGGGATTATGTCCACCTTCAGAAGTATACGTCTCTATTGGCTATGAGTGTGTAGAGTCTTGACATGCAATTGCTTATAGAGAATTGTAGTCGATGGTAAATCCAAGCGTCTCTCGACCTAAACAAGGACTATTTCACTTTAACTCTCTCGAGCTTAAAGCGTGTCTAACGGTACGAATTCTCCAAGAGGTTAGTCCAGGTACGGCACTAGCTTTTTAATAGGAAAGGGTGTCCTACTACCTTGACATTATCTCTTTTCCAGACAAATAACCTTTCTCTCGAACAAGTTAAATGTTAGACTGGCGTTGGTCTATGCGTCTTCTTTTCTAGACAAATAACCTTTCTCTCGAACAGGTTAGATGTTAGAATGGCGTGTTCTTGTGTTTGAACCGCAAAGAATGTAGATTTAAGATGAAGAGAATAATGATATAAGCAATATACTTGTCTTGAACTCACAAACTCATAGCTATAGATAGTAACTCATTCGGCTTCCATAACCCCAACTAAGAGGTTTAGTTACCCATGAATGCGTAGGATATCACGTTTTGCATGGTGGATGGCGTGAATAGTAGGTGTTTGGCGTGTGGTTTTGGTGATTCCGTAGCAAGTAACGATTCTCTTGTTGTGGAATTTAAGAATAGAAGAATGAAGAATTAAGAATGTATTGTAGGAAGATGTCTTAAGTTAAGAGTTAATTGAATTGTAAGAATGTGATTTTAAAAATCTCTAACATGATAGGGTATTTATAATACTCCTATCCTACTCCTACTAAGCTAATGAAATAAATAACCAAATCCTAATATACTAATGAAATCCTTGACCCAAATGTACTAGGGTAAGGTTACAAAATTATAATCCAAATAGAATAATGAAACACATAACCTAATTGCACTAGGTTAATGTATTATGGCAAAAATCCAGCTTTGTGTCTGTAAGTCCCCAAAGTCTTCAGAAATGCTGTTTTAGCCCGGGACAGATTTTCCATGCAGCAGATTTAGTCCTTTATGCGTCCAGCTCCTTTCCATCTCGTTTGTGAGCTTTCTTTTGCGTCAAGTAAGCCATAAATTGCTGTATTTTGCATCATTTATACCTGAAACTTTCCTAATCACATTTGTTAGCTCATTTACAGGAAAAAGGACTAAAAGTGTATGAAATAGATAATTAGTTCTCAAAACTAGGCTAAAATATGGGCAAAATATATTGATATAGGCGCGTAAATTCGCCTATCATCAGTGATTTACCTGTAAAGAATATGGCCATAATTGGACATTTAGATGCTTATAATTATATTATTTAGATACTGGTGATGTCATGCATAGATTCAATACAATTCATGCTCACTAAACAGTAAATGGTACGATTCCAACTAAAAACATGGTTCTACTATTGTAGACCTGAAAAGGACTTATTTCAGTCTACGATTTTACTACTACGATTTACTTTGGAGGACAGTATTACCCTTTCTACAATGTTATGATGATTAGTCCAAAAGTTTACCCCCAGGATTTATAGATTTACACTTTTTTAGCCATGGCTTAAGTCCGTTCATTATTATATGTACATATACATATCTCTGCTACTAAATAGAGTAGATGATGATGATGATGATGATAGTTATTAAAAATCCTAGATCGGGGTTAGGTTGGTGTATATGGGTACTCCCAAACCCCCTAGGTGCCCTTCATCCGTGAGCCATCGTGTTGGAAAAAAGATTTCACCATAGGTCCTGCCTTTGTGACTCATTGAGCTAATAAAGGTGTATATACTACATTACATTATGGTACTTTGTTCGGTTATAGTAGTATGGATTATACTTTGCATTCATCATTGCATGAGCATTGCCTATCACCAGTATATCCCTATATCTATCAACCTTATAGAGTGTTGCATAGGTATATGTGATGGGTATTGCTTGTGGGTGTGTTGTGTATTGACTGGACCTTTCAGATTATGAAGCCCAATTTAGGCATTGTTTGTCTGGTCTAGATGGTTAATGTATTAAGTTATTATTATAGTTAGTTTGTGATAGGTTGATTTTTAGAATGGTACTGAGATTAAAGGTATGATTATAATTCCTTTCTTAATGGTTTCTTTATTATGAAGAATTATCTCATGTTTAGACATATGGATTAGAGATCCTGATTATGTTATTACTAGCTACTACTATGATTAGGAGGCCTTGCTGTGCTAGTAATGATTACTATAGGTTGTACTTTTGGTTTCACTTTATTTATGTACATATATTTATATATGTAGTTATGGTATTGCTGCATATCCCTTCCTTGTTTCGTGTGTTCGTGTTGTATATCTATTCCTTGGCCTTATATACTATTATATATCCCTTATTTGCTCTTTATTTGTATACAGTCCAGAGATGTATGGTATAGTGCTTATGTTCCTAACTATGGATATAATAGGATAGTTTATCCATATTGCCTCCATAGCTTTACTATGTTAGTTCCCTAGATATTTAAGCATAGTTTACATTCTTGATTGCATTTTATGTATATTATCATTATCTTTAAAGTTCAGCTAGCAGTTGCCTACTAAGTACCACATTTTTGGTACTCATACTGCATTTTTGCAACCTACAAATCATAATATGAATTCTTGCTATTGTTGTGTGCATTGTGTGGAACAACTATGGTTTGGAGACATAAGGTGAGGTCCTGGCATTTAGAGTATTGTTATTCTCCCTCCTGTGTGCTAGCCTTGTCTCTATGTTGTATTCAGAGATTGGTTGTATTAGTATATTCATTTAGTACTTCATTTTGTAATCTTATTACATTAAAAGCTCTTGTACTGATTCCATTAGGTTTTGGGACTGTCTTGTGTATTTTAGCCTTTTTACAATATTTACTCTGCATTCTTCCTTCATTTCTCTTGGTAGTCTATTACTAGTAGCTTCGGACTACGAATTGGCTTACCTACTGATGGGTTATAGTAGGTGCCATCATGAACTGACAAATTGAGTCATGACAACCAACCCTAAAAGTCACAAACTATAGTCAAAAGCTAAAGGGAGGGTCAAATACTAGAAAATAGTTAAAAATAGTAAACAATTTGTGGGGTCTTTATATCATCCACTACTAAGGCACATGTTCATCATTGAAAGTAAAGAGATAGATAAATCATAAGGAAAATTTTTTTTGGGATAGTTATTCTATATGTCGATAGAATCTATCATAAAGAATTTATTTTTAGGATATTTATTCTATATGTCTGATTCAAACTCCCAAGTAGCCTCCTTTATCGGATGATTCTCCCATTACACTTTTGCTATAAGCATCTTATTAGACCACAATTTGAGAATTTGCCTATCTAATATACCTATAGGCTCCTTCTTTGATCTAAATTCACAAAATCCTATCCAATCACATAAGAATCATATGAATGATACTTCTTCAACATAGATACAGGAAAAATAAGATGCATGGTTAAAAGACTAAAAAATAAGTCCAACTTATAGTCCACCATCATAATACGTCATTAAATCTTATATGACCCAAACCTTATGACAACGTTCATTGAGGTATCAAAACCTTCAAAGTCTTGATAAAATCTAAGTCCTAAACCTTTTGATCTACATAAATTATTTGCATACTCTGAACCATCAAGATCCGCTGCTAGATCAGCTTCACCTTTTCCATAGAATCTTTCAATGAATTTGTGTCCCAAGGCCTCACCTTAAATGTGTCAGAGATCTACACTTCCTACAATACAATACCTTGAAAATTATCATTTGAATGCTGGAATAAAACTATTATTATAGACAAACTCGCTAAATGCAAACATTGATCCTTTTCTGATATGGATTTATAGCACTTTCGACTCTTAAACCATTAAAATATGAAAGTTTCGTAATTTTTTTGTGAGATATGATGTGTTTTGGGTATGTTTACAGGAAATTAGGTTTTGGATGCTAAATTGAAAAAAGATGAAAAATGAAGTTTTTGGCTACTTACCAAGGAAATTCTTGGTATATGTGCCACTTACCGGGAGTAGGTAATCAGAGTATGTATTAGAACTTAAAGCACAGAGGCTCAAAAGAAGGAAAAAGAAGACTCTATAACTTAGTAAAGGCACATACTGTCCATATGTGACAAATGTATGTTTCAAAAGTTCAAGTCTAGAAAGTTGCAGGATCTACACAAAAGTTCTGGCACTTACCTAGGCCTACATATGGTTTGTATGTGGTACATACGGTACATATATGGCCTAAGTGAGTGGCCACCAACCTCAAATTTCCTTTTTTTTTCAAGATTGGATTTTTAGGGTTTCCTTATATCCTATATACAACCTTTTAAGATTTTATAGTTAGCTTACACACTCTTAACACTTAAAACTTTTATTTGATTCCAAGATTCAGATTTTGAACTTAGGATTACTTTGTTCTTTATTTTGGAATATAATTCAGCTGTTGGCTTTGGGTTTTACTTGTTTATCATTGTGATATTATTCAATATTGTGCATCATTAATTCCGTTGATCATTTTGCAAGCATGAAAGGCTAAAACCCCTAGCTAGGATTTTGGGAACCTTGGTATATTGATGAAGTAGGGGAAGTGCTAAGTTGTTTAGAACTATTATTGATACATGTATTATCTTTGATTTGATAGGTGTATTAGTGGTTGCAAACATTAGGATCTATCCTAGATTATCACTACTTACTCCAAAAGAGGAGTAGTGACTAGAAAAAGATAATTATAACAGTAATTTCAAGATTAACTGTCGATTCAGTCTAATCAATATTATCAATGTAAGATAGTTATCTATCTTCTAAAACTTGAGACTTAAAAGGTAATAATTAACTGGAATCTAGGTTAAGGGTTAGTAATGCGACATCCTGAGAGTCAAAAGGTAAAGGATAAAATCCATCAATGAGTTCACAATATAGTTTATGGTATATAACTTATCAGATTCTGCATGAAAGGTATTGGGTTGGTTTAATAAAGAACGATAAGACTTTTGAGTTAATAAGCTAAGGGGAACACAATCCTTGTGTTCATCAGTGACTGATTACAACCAAAGTTGAGATTTCCTACCTGTTCGAGACTACAAATAATAAACTGCCCATTTACTTTTTGTTCAGCCCGTTGAGTTAATAAAACTAGAGATACACATCCACATCTTCCCTATGGCTTCGAATCCAACTGATTTGGGTTATTATACTTAACAGTGACTGTATTATCCTCAATTGGAGGTGTAGTTTGGGTGTTGATCAAAATTTTGGCACCATTGTAGGAAAGAATGGGTAATTATTGATTGAAGTTTGTTGGAGTTTTTGGGTTCTTATTTTTTTGTTCTTGGTTGGGTATGTGCTTGTATATGCCAAACACCAGGAATTATGGAATTCCCTTACTCCTATTGAATCCTAACTCAGAAAGAATATTACACCCAAATCATATAATGGAGGAACCAGTATAAGTAGAAAATTTAAAAGGGTTTCATAATGACCCTCATGTTAAACCTTCTCCTACTCAGCTGATCCACAAAATATTATTAATAGAAAGATAGAGAAGATGTTAGTAGAGGTAGCAAACCAGGGAAGGGAGGTAGAGGAGGATCGGTTTTCTTATTAGGAAGAGCTAGCCAGGCTATGATTGGTAGTAATCTTCGAGTAGTACTGGATGGTAATCGAGATGGAGTTCGAGGTGGTTGAGCTCAAGTGATCCCAAATTCTAGTAATTTTAGTTGTATGATGATGATGAGGATATTGGATACATTGAGCCGACATAAATAGAATCTATCACTTCTCCTACACTACCCTAAATGTGAAATTCAACATAACTAGTTCCATGATCCAGCTCTTAAAAATGAAAGGTGTATTTTTGGGCTCGACTACAGATGATTCAAATAGGCACCTTGCTAACTTTGTTTGGATATGAAATTCCTATACTATTCCATGGGTAGAACAAGAGGTACTTAGATTGAGATTGTTCCCATTCTCGTTGACTAGAGAAGCTTCTTTATGGTTGAGGAAACATTCGAGAGGATCTATCACCGCATGGAATGAGTTGTGTAAGCAATTATTAAATTGATTCTTTCCCCTGGGTATAATGTTGCATCTTAACGATGAGATATATAATTTCAAATAGCTTTATTCAGAGTCGATCTAAATAGCTTCATGGTGCCCAACCATTATGTTTTTTGGATGATCTTATCAGAGATATGCTATAAAGCCTTTAACATAAGTTACCGACACATGGCAGACATAATCACTGGCAGAGCATTTATGATATTACATTGAGAAGAAGCTTCTGAGGTTCTAGACCAAATTTCTCACTAACTATAATACCCAATACCTTTTCCTAGCTTGAAATCATCTAAAAAATGTTAGTAGCTTTCTTTGAAAAATGAATCCACTTTTGTACATATGGCATTTTTCATATTTTCACTTTTTATTCATGTAAAAAATTCAATAATCTTTCCATCGATATATAATTTACCTAAATCCAATAATCAGGTAAGAAGTTATGACTATTTCAATCTCCCGTCGTAAACAACTCCATATTGGTTAGTGGTACACCGCGCCATAACCTAAAATGGCAATTGTCCTTTTCCAGTGTCTTATCATGATTTCCACTAAGTTGTACCAAAGTTTCAGGTCATAAATGAAGGGGAAACACGATGGCTCCCCTCAATTTCCCAATTTTCAAATTTCAGTAACACGGCGCGATAGCGCCGAGTCGCGCCAAGGGTCCAATTCGGGAAATTCTTACTGAAATTGCAAGACACATCCAAGGTTAAAAGGGTTAATTTACCACCACTATTTAAGCCCTTTAACACGTGATTCAGCCATTTTTTACCCAAACTATACTCTCTACTCTGAAAAATCTCTCAAGAACAACCTAGGGTTTTCATAGAAGATTTAGAATCAAGAATTTCCTCCATCAATATTCGTGTATTTATGAACCAAGGTATGTACAGTGTTCATTCATGGACTCCTTTCATCCATGAAGCCCAAGAATCCCTTTTCTAAATTCAAGTTTATGGATTGTCTTATGAATTTCATGATTGGGCTGCTCTTGTTCATGTGGCTAATGAAAAATTGAATTCTACTCCATAATGGGTGATAAATTCTATATGGGTGAAATTATTATAGATATATATTCATGCAAACCTATGACTAAACCTTAGAATTAAACCATGATGTTTAATTTTTGTACAATGATGTTTACATGTACCATGCCTACAATATGTTTGATTAAATGCCTAGATGAAGGAAAAGTGCCCAACTAGCACGATACCATGAAATCCCCATGTATGAAAAATTTATGTCTATCACATGTTTTGACGAAATTCTTTAATAAATGTATTATGGATTATGATGTTAGTTATATGTCCAAGTAAGTTATGCTTGGTCAATTTCCTTTCATCGAGTCCAGGGTGTACTCGTACCCGAAACATTAGTTGTGTTCCTAGAGCTATGTCCTATTTTCACGATACTCTCAGTCAAGCTATGAATCCTTAAACTTCAGATAGTATTATAACTCAGGAAATCTCCAAGATCTCTTGAGCTCAGTCAGTTATCAGATATCAGTAGTATTCCATCAGTCAATGGAACTGAATAACTCATCCCATGTTCAGTTCAGTAAATCATGTTCAGAGTCTATTCAGATGGGAGTAGGAATTAGCACCGAGTGAACCCTAGGATGGGAACACACACTATTAGATGAGGGTGTTATTTTTAGAAGTCATCCTTGCATCACAGAACTATGTAGCCAGAATAGGTTGAGACATCAACACTGTCCGATAACGGTTGATAAGGTGGGTAAACACTGTCAAATAAGGATCCCACCATTCTCGTTTAGGGGATACTATCAGATGAGGGTCACCCACAGATTGTCCTTACCAGTGGCACGGTATTGACACCCTTCTAATTAGGGTTACAGATTGGACCCCAACTCAGCCATAATGGCATTTTAGGGGCATGTCAGTTAGATAACTACTTTCCATAATTTCATGTTACAAAATCAGGACTGTCAGACACAGTCAATCAATCTTAGTAATAGAACTCAAATAGTTCTTTAGATTTTAGGACTGTCAGATACAGTCAACTCAGATATAGTACAGGACTTAGCTAGTTCCATTAGATTCAGGACTGTTAAATACAATCACTCATGTTATCAGTTATATTAGTTATCAGTATGTCATGTTATCAGTAGTAAAATTCAGTAATTATGTTATCACAGTATCAGTGTCAGTTATTATATCTCATGCATGTATTCTCACGCATATGATAGTCAGTCTGCTATTATTATTGTTCATGCATATGAACCCCATGTATTCAGCCCATCTCACATGTATACCAGTACATTCAAAGTACTGATACATTTGCGCTATAGAGTATTATACCATAGGTTCAGAGATACAAGCTCCAGAGCATCAGTAGATCCCAGTCTCAGCTGTCTGAGTTAGTAGTGAGTCCTCATCTTTTGAGGACATGATCATCATTTTATTATCTCAGTAATTATTTTATTAGTTAGAGTTTGTTGGGGACATGTCCCATCAACTCCTTATTTAGACAATCATATATTAAAGGCTTTTCAGACTACAGTATGTTCAGATACCTTATTTCAGTTGTTTTGGGTATTTCATACCCCTTCCAGATGTTACATTTTTATCAGATACTATGTCTCAGTTTCAAAACTTATGGCCTTTCAGTTCATGTTTCCGCATTATAAAGTATCTTATGCAGTATACAGATATAAATATTAGTCACGGGTTAGCTTGTGGTCCGTCAAGGTCATGAGCATCGTCTAGCATTCTGGGTATCAGATTTGGGGCATTACAAATTTGGTATTATAGCCAAAGTTCAATAGAGTCCTAAGAAGTTTGAAAGCCGCATCTAGTAGAGTTTTGTACATAAGTTTGTTGCGCACCACATTTATATACAGTTTCCCCCTTTTTAGTATTCATGTCGTACGATTGAGAATAATCTTAAATCAATCTCTCGGTCTAATTCGTTAATTTTTTTCTTCTACAGAACATGCCTCCTAAAGAAAGAAATGGGAATCAGTCAGCCCCTCAGCTCGAAGAACCTTTGGGCGAACATGTTTATCATACAAATTTTTGAGCTCCATTTACTACTCTAGCTAACTCAGTTGCTGCTTAGAATGAATGACAAGCTGTCATTCCGGCCAATCCAGTGGCCAATTTAACTACAGCCAGGATTTAGGATTTCACCCGAATGAATCCTCCATCCTTTCTCGGGTCTAAGTCAGATGAGGACCCTAAAGAATTCCTAGATCAGCTGTAGAAGGTTACAGACACAGTGGAGGTTACTTTTAGTGAGAGTGCAAAGCTAGCTGTATATTAGTTGCAGGATATTGCTCCCACTTGCTTTAAACAGTGAAAGTCAGAAAGGCCAGATGATGCAGGGCCTATTGAGTGGGAGGAGTTTGCTTTTGCTTTCCTTGATAGATTCTTTCCCTTAGAGCCTAGAGAAGTTAAGGTGTTAGAATTCATCAACCTCAGGCAGGGTAATATGACGGTGAAAGAGTATTCTCTTAAGTTTACTCAATTAGCCAGATATGCGCCTCATGTGCTTGCAAATAGTAGGTTCAAGATGAGTAAGTTCATTCCAGGGGTGAATAATAGCATGGTTAATGAGTGTGAATCCTCCATGTTGAATAGTGACATGACTTTAGCCAGGCTCATGACTTATGCTCAGCAGATAGAGGAGCAGAAGATTAAGTAGAGGGAGAAACAGAATAAGAGAGCTAGGACAGGTAGCTCTAATTTTAGTCAACCTAAGTCAGAGGAAGGCAATCACTTTCAGATTCGTCCTAAGTCATCAGTTCCAGATCCTTTGTCAACTTTTATTCCAATTCCTAAGTTTAGAGAGGGTAAAAAAGATAGAGCACCCGAATTTAAGTCTCAGCGCAGTGTTAGCAGTTCCCAAACTAATCCCCTTTGTCAGACTTATGGTAAGAACTACAAGGATGTGTGCAGAGCTGGAAGCGATGTCTATTTTGGTTGTGGCAAGACAAGCTACAGAGTCAAAGGCCACCCTCAGTCTAGTTTCCCAAATTAGCAGGGTGCCACCTCCAATGCTACTAGTGGCCAACGCCCAAATAGAATCAATGCTCTCTAGTTCAGGCAAGATCAGAAAAATTCTCCTGATGTAGTTACCGGTATGTTACAGATATTTCATGTGCATGTTTACACTTTGCTAGATCCAGGTGCTTCCTTGTCTTTTGTTACTCCTTATATAGCAGTTGATTTTGGAGTTAGTCCCAAAATTCTAGCAGAGCCCTTTTCAGTCTCCAACCTAGTAGATAAAACTATCATATCCTGGCGGGTATACAGGAACTGCCCGATTATGATATTTTAGAAATCCACTTCAACAGATCTAGTCAAATTAGAGATGACTGATTTTGATGCCCTTCTCAGCATGGATTGGCTTCATTGCTACTATGCCACAATTGACTGCATAAGTAGGATAGTCCAATTTTAATTCCCAAATAAACTTATTCTTGATTGGAAGGGTAGTTTATCCTCTTTCAGTGGTCAGCTTGTTTCCTACCTTCGAGTAAGAAAAATGATATCTAAGGGATAAGTCTATCATATTATTCATGTTAAGGATTCCAGTTCCAAAAATCCCAGTCTTGAATCCACTCCAGTTATGAATGAATATTCAGATGTCTTTCCTGAAGATCTTCCTGGAATTCCTCCCGAAAGGGAAACAGACTTCGGCATTAATCTTCTTCCAGATACTCAGCCTATCTCTATTCTACCATAAAGAATGGAACCAATAGAACTTAGAGAATTGAAATAACAGTTGAAGGATCTCCTAGATAAGGGATTCATCAGGACCAACATTTCCTTGTAGGGCACACCTGTATTATTCATGTGCAAGAAAGATGGTTCTCTCAGAATGTGCTTAGACTACTGTCAACTTAATAAGGTAGCAGTCAAGAACAAGTATGCTCTTCCAAGAATCGATGACTTGTTTGACCAACTTCAGGGTGCCAGTTATTTTTCTAAGATAGACCTTAGATCCAACTATCATCAGCTCAGAGTCAAAGAATGTGACATTCTGAAAATAGCTTTCCATACTCGGTATGGTCACTTCGAATTCCTAGTCATGTTATTTAGTCTTAACAATGCCCCAGTAGCTTTCATGGACTTGATGAACCATGTTTTCAAACAATACTTGGACATGTTCATCATAGTCTTCATAGATGATATTCTGGTCTATTTCCGTAGTGCGCGAGATCATGCAGACCAACTCAGAACAGTACTTCAAACTCTCAGAGATCATAAGCTATTCACCAAATTCCATAAGTGCAAATTTTTGCTAAGTTCAGTAGCATTCCTTGGTCATATCATTTTGAGTGATGGAATTAGAGTAGATCCTCAAAAGACCGAAGAGGTAAGAAACTAGCCCATACCTATCTCTCTATCAGATATCAGGAGTTTCTTGGGTATGGCTGGCTATTATAGATAGTTTTTTGAGGGATTTTCTTCTATTGCATCCCCTATTTCCATATTGACTCAGAAGAAAATCAAGTTTTAGTGGTCAGATCCTTGTGAGAAGAGTTTTCAGGAGTAGAAGACTCGACTCACCCCAGTTCTAGTTTTAGCTCTTCCAGATAGTCTAGATAGGTTCGTAGTGTATATAATGCATGCAAAGTGGGTTTAGGTTGTGTCCTCATGTAGAACGGTAAGGTCATAGCCTACGCCTCCAGACAAATTTAACCCCATTAGAAGAATTATCCTACTCATGACCTGGAGTTAGCAGCCGTAGTCTTTGCCTTCAAGATTTGGAGGAATTATCTCTACGGAGTTCATGTATATGTCTTCATAGATCATAAAAATCTTCAGTATATCTTTTCTCAGAAAGATCTGAATCTTTATCAGAGAAGGTGGTTAGAGCTCTTGAAAGACTATGATATGAGTGTCCTTTATCATCTGGGCAAGGCCAATGTAGTGGTCGACGCTCTCAGTAGACTGTCTATGGGTAATGTTGCTCATGTGGATGACAGTAAGAAGAAGTTAACTCAGGAAGTACATCATCTTTCCAGAATAGGAATTTGCTTAGTCGACATAGATGAGGGTGATATATGGGTTCAGAGTAGTTCAGAATTACCTCTAGTTTTCGAGGTAAAAGAAAAGCAAGATAGAGATCTCAACCTTGTCAAGTTGAAAAAGTTCAGAATCAGAAAATAGAGGTTTTCTCCTAAGAGGGAGATGCTGTTTTACGTTTTCAGGGTCATCTCTGTGTTCCAGATGTAGATGACTTAAGGTAGCAAATTCTTGCAGAAGCGCATAGTTCACGCTATGCTATTTATCCAGGGGTAACAAAGATTTACTGTGACTTGGGGGAAGTCTATTGGTGGAGTAGGATGAAAAGAGATGTTGCAGAGTTTGTGGCTAAGTGCTCTACATGTCAGTAGGTTAAGATAGAGAATTAGAAGCCTAGTAGTCCTATGTCGGAGTTCATTATTCCTACTTAGAAGTGGGAAGAAGTGAACATGGACTTCGTGATGGGTTTGCCTCTAACTCGTCATCAGTATGATTTAGTTTGGGTCATTGTAGACATGATGACCAAATTATCCCATTTTCTCCCAGTTCATACCTCTTATTCAGCCAAGGATTACGCTAAACTCTATATTAGAGATTTGGTCAGCTTACACGATGTTCCGTTATCTATTATCTCAGACAGAGGTACCCAATTCACCTGTCACTTCTGGAAATCCTTCCAAAATGGTCTTATTACCCAAGTTCATCTCATTACAGCCTTTCATCCTCAGACATATGGTCAAGCAGAAAGGACCATTCGGACTTTAGAAGATATGCTACAGGCGTGTGCAATTGATTTCAAGGGTAGTTGGGATGACCACTTGCCTTTGATTCAGTTTGCATACAACAAAAAATACCATTCCAGTATTCAGATGGCTCCATTTGAAGCTCTCTATGGTAGGAGATGTAGATATCCAATTGGTTGGTTCGAAGTTAGTGAGGCCTCAATCATAGGGCCTGACTTAGTATTCGATGCCTTAGAAAAAGTCCAATTGATTAGAGAAAGAGCTGCTTAGAGTCGACAAAATTCTTATTTAGATGTTCATAGAAAAGATCTCGAGTTTGAGATTGGTGACTATATCTATCTAAATATCTCTCCCATGAAGGGAGTGAAGCGGTTCGTCAAGAAAGGTAAATTCAGTCCTCGATATGTGGGTCTTTTCAAGATTCGCAGTCGATTCAGCAAGGTAGCTTATGAGCTCGAATTATCGTCAGATCTATCCTTAGTTCATCCAGTCTTCCATGTCTCTTTGCTCAAGAAGTGAATAGGTGACCCAGCATTTGTAGTCCCTATTCAAAGCATCGATGTTCAGAATAGTCTCTCTTGTGAGGAGATTCCAGTTGAAATCCTAGACTATCAGACTCGTAGACTGAGGAACAAAGAAGTCCCTCTAGTTAAAGTTTTTTGGCAAAATCAGTCTATCAAGGGAGCTACTTGGGAAGAAGAAGCAGACAAGCATACCAAGTATCCTCACCTCTTTTCTGCCAACTCAAATCAAGCTCAAGGTAACAGTCTTCCTTAAGCTTAATCAATTTCATGTTCAGAGTTCATCACAAACTTGGTATCACGTACCATTGCATATTCAGTCATGCATTCATGTATCAATTAAGTTATATAATTATGCATCAGACATCCATTCTCATTGTGAGAAACTTAGTTCCTCAAAATACTCAATCATGCATTTATGAATCAGCTACGCATGCATCAAGTATGCGTGTACAGTATGATATATTCGATTATCAGTCATGTCAGTCATGAGATCATGTTTTAGTTATTCATGTTTAGTATGTATGTCATTTTATCTTTTTACCCTCACTCTCAGTTTCATTTAAGGATGAATGTTCTTACGGGGGAGATATTGTAATACCCCATACCTTTTCCTATCCTGAAATCATGTAAAAAATGTTAGGAGCTCTCTTTAAAATATGACTCAACTTTTGTAAATGAGGTATTTTTAAGATTTTTACTTTTTGTCATGTGGAAAATTAAATAAGCTTTCCATCGATATAAACTTTGACTAAATCCAATAACCAGGTAAGATGTTATGACTATTTCAAGTTTCCATCGTAAAACATGTGCCATATTGGTCAGTGGCGCGCCGCACCACAAGATAAAATGGCAATTGTCCTTTTCCAGTGTCTCAGTGCTATTTCCTCTATGTCGCGCCAAAGTTCCATATCGCAAAAGAAGGGGAAACAATATGGCTCCGCATCACGCCATCCCTCAGTTTACCAATTTTTAATTCCAGTAACACGACATGATAGCATCGCATCACACCAGGGGTCCAATTCGGGAAATTTTTATTGAAATTACAAGACACGTCAAGGGTTAAAAGAGACAATTTTCCATCCCTATTTAAGCCCTTTAACACATGATTCAACAACTTTTCACCCAAAATACACTCTCCTCTCTCAAAATTCTCTCAAGAACAACCTAGTGCTTTTCATAGAAGATTCAGAATGAAAAATTTCCCCTGTCAATCTTTGTGTATTTATGAACCAAGGTATGCATAGTGTTAATTCATGGACTCCTTTCGTCCATGAAGCCCAAGAATCCCTTTTCTAAATTCAAGTTTATGAATTTTCTTATGAATTTCATAATTGGGCTGCTCTTGTTCATGTGGATAATGAAAAATTGAATTCTACTCCATATTGGGTGATAAATTCTATGTGGGTTAAATTATTATAGATATAGATTCATGCAAACCTATGACTAAACCCTTGAATGATGAAATTAGAATCGAACCGTGATGTTAATTATTGTACAATGATGTTTACATGTACCATGCCTACAATATATTTGATTAAATGCTAGATGAAGAAAAAGTGCCTAACTAGCATGATACTATGAAATCCCTATGTATGTACAAGTTATGCCTATCACATGTTTTGATGAAATGCTTCTATAAATGTATTATCAATTATGATGTTAGTTATATGCTCAAGTAAGTTATACTTGTTCAGTTTCCTTCCATCGAGTCTTGGGGGTAATCGTACCTGAAACATTAGATGTGTGCCTAGAGCCATGTTATGTTTTCAGTATACTCTCAGTCAAGCTATGAATCCTTAGAATCCAGACAGTCTTATGACTCAAGAAATCTCTATGATCTCATGAACTCAGTCAGTTGTTAGATATCAGTAGTATTCCATCAGTCAACGGAATTCAGTAACTCAGCCCATGTTTAGTTTAATAAATCATGATTAGAGTCTATTTTGGTGGGAGTAGGAATTAGCACCGAGTAAACCCAAGGATGGGAACACATACTCTCAGATGAGGGTGTGATTCTTAGAAGTCATCCTTGCGTTCTAGAACTATTTAGTCAGCATAGGTTGGGACATCAACACTTTTTGATGAGGGTTGATGAGGTGGGTATACCCTATCAGATGAGGGTCCCACCATTATCATTTAGGGGAACCTATCAGACGAGGGTCATCCACTGCTTGTCCTTACCAGTGCCACGATATTGACACCCTTCTAATTGGGATTACAGACTGGACCCCAACTCAGCCATAATGGCATATTAGGGGCATGTCAATTAGATAACTACTTCTGATAATTTCATGTTACAGAATCAGGACTGTCAGACACAGTTAATCTACCTCAGTAATAGAACTTAGATCATTCTTAAGATTTCAGGACTGTCAGATATAATTAACTCAGATACAGTATGGGACTCAAGTAGATCCATTAGATTCGGGACTATTAAATATAGTCACTAATGTTATCAGTTATATTAGTTATCAGTATGTCATGTTATCTGTATTCAAATTCAGTAATCATGTTATTACGGTATCAGTATCAGTTATTATGTCTCCTGCATGTATTCTAATGCTCATGATAGTCAGTTTGTTATTGTTATTTTTCATGCATATGAATCCCATTCATTTAGCCCACCTCACATACATACCAGTACATTCAAAGTACTGGCACTTATACCAGAGGTTCAGAGATACGAGCTCCAGAGCATTAGTAGATTCCAGTCTTAACTGTCTGAGTTAGCAGTGAGTCCTCATTTTTTGAGGACATGATTATCATTTTATTATCTCAGTAATTAGTTTATTAGTTAGAGTTAGTTGGGGACATATCCCATCAACTCTTTATTCAGACAGTCATATTTTATAGTCTTTCAGGACTAGATTGCTTATTTTAGTTGTTTTGGGTATTTCATACCCCTCCCAGATGTTTCATTTTTATCAGATACTATGTCTGAGTTTTGAACCTTATGGCCTTTCTATTCATGTTTTTGCATTATAAAGTATTTTATGTAGTATATAGGTACAGATATCAGTCATGGGTTAGCTTGTGGTCCTTCAGAGTCATGAACATCGTGTAGCATTCCACGTATTAAATTTGGGCTGTTACACTAACCGAGGGTGGCATACTTAGGAGGCTAAAGGGGTGCTGGATCTTACACCATTGGAGGTTCCAAAGACCAAAGATCAGTTGATGAGTCTATGAAATAAGAGATTATATAGTTGAGTATCGATATTGGGTTATTGACTAAGTAGTTTGCAGCAGTGAACTCAAAAAAGGTGAACATTTTAGGTGCACAAGGTTAATCCTCAAGGACATATAAGTCTGACTTGAAGGAGGAAGCTAAGTATCTTGATCACGAATTGGCAAGATTTTGAGCCAAAGGGCAAGAAAACCATGGTCAAAACTATTACGATGATAGATATAGAGATTGTCGTAGGGGGAATAATGGTGACTGGAGAAGAAAAGATGACTATGGAGATGGGAAATAGGTACATTCTACTGGGCTGTCATGATACATAATCGAAGATGGAGGTGATGCTGACCAAACTATTAAAAGGGTAAGAGAGTTAAGAGTCTAGCCTTAAGAATATTAAGAATGATATTTCAGGTTTGACCCAAAAGGTTGAGTCTCATGCGACTGTTATCAAGTAGTTAGAGCATCAGTTCAGGCAGATGTCGACTACATTAAATCAGAGATAGCCAGTTACCCTTTTAAGTAAAGTCCAAAACCTAAAGAATGATGGTCACTATTTTTCTATCACCACTTAGAGTGGTTTATCTATTGTTGATCCCCATTGCCTATTGATGGGGTGTTGGATAATGATAGTATTATGGTAGATGAGACACCTGGCATAGAATTTGATAAGGTGATAGGTGATGATGCTACTGTTGGTGAGGATATAGGTTCGGTCAAGGTCGATGAGCCTATAGTGAGACGAATTCCATGACTGCCCCCATTTTTCCTCAAGGATTGAAACAGAAGAAAGAGGAATAGAAGTTGATATGGTTTATTGAGATGCTGAAGGATCTGAGTTTGAACATCCCACTCTTTGAGGCATTAGAATAAATGACTGGATATGCCAGGTTCATAAAAGAGTTGGTGATAAAGAAGCAAACAGCTAGTTTTGAGGACGTAGATGGATTACAACACTGTGGTGCAGTCATTTCTAAGTCTGTGGCTTCGAAAAAGGGTGATCCCATTGCGTTCCAATCTAATGTAATATTAGGACATCCAAATTTGCCAGAGCCTTATATGACCTATAAGCTAGCATTAATCTGATGCCACTGGCTGTATGCAAATAGTTGGTCTTGAGCCCTAAAAAGATGACTACTATGTGGTTGTTGATGGATGACCACACAGTAAAGAAACCCATGGGCTTTTAGTTCAATATGTTTGTAAAAGCTGATAACTTTATCTTTTTGGCTCATTTTGTCATTCTGGATAATAAGGTTGACTTTGAGATGCCCATCATTTTTGGAAGACCGTTCATTGCCATGTTTAGAGCAATGGTTGATATGGAAAAAGGGGATCTCAGATTAAGAGTCAAGAACAAAGAAGTGACTTTCAACTTCCAACGAACTATGAAGTAACCTATTGACATAAGGGTTATGTCGGTTATCCATTATATTGATGATCCTAGAGGGTATTAATTTGGGTACCTTGATGAATTATAAGTAGTTAAGGTACCCATGTCAGGCACAACACTAAATCAAGTGCTTCATTGGAGGTAACCCATGGAAATTTTGGTGAAGTCTGAGTAACCAACATAGCCACATCGTGCTGTGACGTTAAATCAAGCACTGGGTTGGAGGCAACCCACTATTTTAGTGTTCATGTTTGTTTTTCTTTTTTGTAGGTAAAATAGAATAAGGACTAGCCTAGAATGTGGTAAAAATTGCTCGATTGATAATCTTCCAAGTAAAGGGACTTTTTGACCAATTCAACAAGGTCATAAGTCCCACGCGGTCTAGGTAAGTTGTGCATCAACTAAAAAAATGGAATTTTAAGGATTTTTTGAGAATTTCTAGACTTTTACGGACTTACTTACAGGGTCATAAATACCACTTACCACTTCATAAGTTGAAAATAAGTACTAGAATATAAAGTCCCGAGAGAAGGGAATTTTGCTAAAAAATAGGCCCACATACATTTGGCGCATAAGGACAGTATGTACCATATATGGCCAATATATGGTTGCCGTAAGTGGGTATCTTATTGGCCCATTTTTTTGTTAAATGGGAACACTCAAGCTTAAATAAACCCTAAACCGACCTTCCCCTATGCTATTTAAAACCTATTACCTAATTTTTAACTTATAAATCCTCAAAATTCCTACTCCCCTCTCAAATTCAAACTACCCCATTTCCATACACTTATGAAAAGACAAAAAGATCACTTGTTATTATTACCAACTTGTCCTATTGCATTAAATACACATTGAATTTTTGGTTTTGCTTCACTTCTTAATAGTTCACCTTTGGTTCTCCAATTAAAAGGTAATATTCTTGGCTACTAGTAGCAGTATCTTGTGCTAAACTCTAAATAAGCAAGTTGGTATGCTTGTTCTCAGTCAAAATGCATAGAAACCATCATTCTTGTATGTATAAGCCCTGAATTAGCCTAAAAATCTTAATGTGGGGGAATTGTTCTCTAATTAAACCTTAAGATCATGCCTTAAATGGAAATAGAATTGAAAAATTAGAGGAATACTAATAATTTGAATGCTATTTTTTGTTGAAAATTTGATTCTAAGTAAATGTGTGCATATGGAATTTGTTGAGGCTGAGAATAAGTGATAGGGATGCAAAATTTAAGGAAAATTTTGAAGTTTTAGGATTTTGAGTTTTTCTTCAAATTTTGCAATCCCTCATTATCTATTGGATGCTAATACTTGATTTTTTAGGTACACATGGACCCTAGTATTCATAGAAGAAGGTTTCACCTTCTAGGAAATGGGATGAATATTCGAGGCCAAAAACATGCTATAATTGAGGCCATCATTATGATTAAATTAGGTGTTAAACTTGCAAAGAAATCACCCTGGGGAAAATGACTTGATTCTACTTAGTCTAGGACCTAAGATAAGGCTATTAAGTCCCTAGGTAGGCTGAGGATAAAGAGACCAAAGATCACCACCACACCCAACCTATTGAGGGTGGTGGTGGTGATGATGTTTATAAGGACAGTTATGATAATGATGAGGAGGTAGATTCTGAGTCACTTCCCATAGTAGTTACATGGGACCCTTAGTCTGAGAAAAGATCCTAGGATAAATCTGATGCAGTAGATGAAGAGCAGTCATCAGTCCTACCCCATTGTGAAGAGGGTACAAACCATGCTACATAGAAGGTACCACCATCAGATACAGAGGCACCGACTTAGCATGATCAAACGTTTGACCCCATATATATCTTGACAAAGCCTGTTGATGAGGTTAAATTGAGATGGTGCATGGAGGGTCTTCAGACTATTTTGAGTAGGATAGCTATATTACCGAGTCTGGTCGTCCCATGAGGGCTATTTATGAGGAGAGACAAATTGATTTGTCTGGGTTGACTAGAGCACCATTATTGCGGGCTTCATTTGATAGATATCATTGGGGTGGATGATTCGACCCCTAGGTTCTTATAGCTCAGCTTTTGTGCAGTAATTATATGCATCATACCATGCCACAATATTATTGACTATGTTGAAGAGTAAATATCTTCATAGGTATACTAATCACCCTATCTTAAGCAGGATCCTATGAAAGGGGTTATGGTAGAGATTACAGTGACGACCATTTACCGAGTTCTCTTTGGGCCAAATTTTATGGCGCTAGTATCCATAATAGAATGTGATTATAGATTAAGAGATACACGAGACATACACATTATTTGTGATACTGAGCTCAATAATGAGAAATTTGAGATGGCGAGATATATATCTAGCTATATTTTACCTTTAGGTAATGGTACCCCTTGGATCGAGGGGTATGGTATGATAATGAAGATGACACTCCATTTTTTATGACTTTGTTGTTTCCATGTCTTTTCTAGGGGTTATATAATGAGGCCGGCATGTTAGAAGTACTAGGAGTTAATGAGAAAATATAGGCGATGAACATGGCATAGTATGAGATGATGAAGGATCCGACACATTCATACCTTCCCAGGAGACCCCATGCGCCCACTACAGTACCACCAACCTTGTTTGAGGGCCCATCAGTTCCCATAGCTCCTATTGAGAAATTAGGAGGTGATATGGGAGTTAGTATAGAGTTTGAGATAAGGAAGAAGAGAGAGGCCACAAAGTTAAGTAAACATGGTAAGGGGACCCTTACTATATATACTTTAACCCCAATTTCTACTTCAGTGCTAGTGGGTGCTTTTTCAGTGCTCCCTCACCAAGATCGTAATGGGTGCATCTTCTAGTAGTGCATTACCACTACAAAAATCGCCTCTTCTACTGTAGATACCTCACCCAATGGATATCATGACATGAACACCTAGTGTATCCCAAGAATATCCTTATTTCCTTGCTTTACATTTTTTCAGCACAATGGGGATAATGCATAGTTTATAGTTTAGGGTGAGGTATACCATTGCCTCCATGGGTATTTTTTTCTGTGTTTTTTTTGTTGATCATGATATGGTTGTAGAATAAACGTGTCTAGGTTAAAACTTTTGTCATTTTGTGTTTTTTCATATTGCATTTGTTTTTGTATAATCAGGAGATTTTTAAATATTTAGGGAAGCTGTCTTGTTTTTGTTAATTTTGATAAAAAATGATACCCCTCAAAAATTTTATTTTTAGAACTGTGTGAATGTATATATGCATGACATTTGTCGATCTTGTTATGGTATATATTAGGGGCATTTATAATCATAGCTAACTTGTGTATGAATCGGATAGGCAATAGCTTATGATGTGACTCTATGCCATGTGTGTGTAAAATACTGCCTAGTTCCCTTTTTGTTATATCCAGAACTTGCTTGGTTAGCCTTGCCTAGGTTGTAGGATAGTTGTCTAGGAAAGAATCATAGGCCTTGATCCCATTTTTAAGCCTTATAGCCTATTTCCTTATTTTCACCTTTTACCTTCCTATTTGTGTTACAATGAACCTATTTTTGCTTTGTTTTTCCTTGGATATTATGCACCTCAACTCAGGTAAATTTCCCAAGTTAAGGGTGGCTATCATATGGGTGCATAATGTAAAATGGATTTGAAAAAGGACAAGATAAGAGATAAGTCATAGTAGGGCTGAGTGTAGTAGAAAAAAATAAAAGAAAAGAAAAACAATATGTGAAAAAGAAGAAAAATAGAAAATGAATGAATAAAAGAAACCACACCAAACTTGAATGTACATAAAAGAATAAAAAGGAGAAATAAGGGTGGAATAAAAGGAAATTGGTTAAAGTGTGGACCTCAGAGTTAGTTTAGTGCCAAAGAGTCTTAGTCACTTGATATTCATATGGACCATACTAGCCCACAAACCTACATTACAAGATGAATAAAGTTCTATAGTGATTCTAAATTGTCTATCTGAAAAAATCAAGGTAAAGAAAGTAAGGGAAAGACAATGGTATTCGATGTGTATTGATAAAACTTCTCTTTTGAGTGTGAGTGTGTTTGGACCATCCACACATTGACATTCTTATTTCATATGAGTGAGTGTGACTTATTTTTTGTGAGGGAACATACGTTGTATTGCTAACTGTTTACTTATTTGGGTAGTGTAACTTGTATGTATCCATGTTTGTCTGTTGCTAGTGTAATTGCCATATCTTAATCCCATTAGGTCACATTAGTGTGATTAATGTTTATACACAATTGGTTTTGAGTTATTTATATAGGAGGGGGTAGTTATGATTGACTACCTTAGATAACTTAGATTCTTCTCATTAAGTATCGTCTTTTTGTTTTGTTTTGTTTTGTTTCCTGAGGACATGCAAGCATTCTATGTTTAGGGTGTTGATGTATTATAGATTTATTGCACTTTTGGAGCTTTACACTATGAAAATATGCAATTTTCTTAGGTTGTTTTGTGAGATATGATGTGTTTTGGGTATGTTTGGTAGGAAATCAAGTTTTGGATGCTAAACTAAAGAAAAACATGAAAATTGAAAGTTATGGATACTTATCGAGGAAATTTTGGGTGTATGTACAAGTTATCGGGCGTTGGTAATCAAAGTATGTATCAAAACTTGAAGTCTAGAGGCTCAAAATCAAGAAAAATAAGTCTCTGTAACTTACTAAGGGCATATATGATCCGTATGTGACCAAGGAATGTTACTGAAGTCCAAGTCTAGAGAGTTTCATGATCTACACAGTAGTTCTGGCACTTACCTAGGCCCACATACAGTTTGTATGCGGTATATTCGGTCTATATGTGGCCTAAGTAAGTGGATACTGACCTCAAATTACCTTTTTGTTTGGGATTTGATTTTTAGGGTTTCCTTGTATCCCATATTTACCCTTTTGACATTTTGTAGTTAGGTTACACACTCTTAACACTTACAAACTTATATCTGATTCTAAGATTTGAATTTTGATCTTTGGATTACTTTGTTTTTTATTTTTGATTATAGTTTAGTTTTTGGCTTTGGATTTTACTTGTTTATCTGTGATAATATTCAATGTTGTTTATCATGAATTCTTTTGGACATTTCACAAGCATGAGCAGCTAAAGCCCATAGTTAGGGTGGCAGAAACTGTGTCATATTGACGAAGTAGGGGAAGTGCTAAGTTGTTCTAAACCAGTATTGTTGCATGTAATTGATTATCTTTAATTTGATAGATGTCTTGATGGTTGCAAACATTAGGATCCCGCCTAAATTATCACTGGTTACTCCAAAAGAGGGGTAGTGACTAGGAAAACATAATTACAACAGTAATTTGAAGATTAATTATGATCTAGGCTAGTCAATTTTATCGATGTAAGATGGTTATCTATCATATAATAACTTGAGACTCAAAAGGTAATAGTTAACTTGAATCTAGGATAAGAGTTAGTAATGCGACATCTCGAGACTTAAAAGGTAAAGAATGAAATCCGTCAATGAGTCCACAAGTCAAATGATGATAGATAACTTATCAGATTCTGCATGCAAAGTACTGGGTTTGTTCAACAAAGCACGATAAGCCTACTGAGTTGAGAATTCAGGGGGAACAGAATCCTAGTGTTCATCACAAACTAATTACAACAAAAGTTGAGATTTGCTAATTGTTTGAGATTACAAACAACAAACCCCTTATTTTCTTTTTTCTCAGCTCGTTGAGTTTAACAAACTAGAGATACACATCCACGTCTTCACTGTGGGTTAAACCCCAACCTTTTTGGGTTATTATACTTGACAATGACCGCTTTATACTCAATTATAGGTGTAGTTTGGGCGTTGATAAAATTTTTGGTTCCATTATCGGGGAAGATGATGTAGTTGTTGATTGAATTTTGTTACAGTTTTTGGGTCTTTATTTTTGTATTCTTAGTTGGGTATACGCCAATGTATGACTAATACTAGTAGTCAAGAAAATACCTTACTCCCATTGAATCCTAACCTTGAGAGACTATTATAGCTAAATCATATAATGATGGAACCAATACGAGCAGGCAATTTAGAAGAGGTTCATGTTGACCCTCATGTTGTACCTCCTCCTGATCTAGGTGATCCATAGAATATTGCTAATAAACAAATAGTTTAGATATTAGTAGAGGCAATTAACCAAATAAAAAAGGCATAGGAGGCCCATTTGGCTTAGCAGGCAGAGCTATCTATGACAAGATCGATAATTGATCATCGAGCAATACTCAATGATAATTGAGATAAAGTTTAAGGCGGTCGAGCTTAAGTGATCCTAGAATTCAAGTTTTTTTATCCATATGATGATGATGAGTATATGGGAACATTGAGCCGACAGAAACAAGAGTTATCATTCCTCCTGCACTTCCCCTCAATCTGAAATTCGACATAACTAGTGCCATGATATAGCTCTTAAACTTGAATGGTGTATTTTTGAATTCGGATATAGATGATGCAAATATCCACCATGTTAACTTTGTTAGGTTATGCACTTCTTAAACTATTTTGAGGGTAGACCAGGAGGCACTTAGATTAAGGTTGTTGCCCTTCTTATTGATTTGAGAAGTTTCTTTATGGTTGTTGGGACTTTTGAGTGGATCAATCACCATATAGAATGATCTGCATAAGTAATTCTTAAGACGATTCTTTCCTTCATCTAGGAATATGTAGCTTAAAGGTGAGATATATAATTTCAAAAACCTTCAGTCAGAGTCGATTTATGAGGCTTGGTTCCAATTTAAGTAGAAGCTGAGCATGGTGCCTAACCATTGTATTTTAGGGATGAGCTTATTATAGTATTATATGGATCTCTGAATATCATTCCTGAGCCATTGTAGACACAATCATTAGCGGAGCATTTCTGAGATTACACTGAGAAGAAACTTCTAAGGTTCCAGACCAGATATCTCTTACTAACCGAGGGTGGCATACTCAGGACACTGAGAAAAGGGCTAGAACTTACAGTATTGGAGCTTCCAATATCCAATGATTAGTTGATACTTTTGTGGCGTAAGAAATTATGTTGCTGAGGACTGATATTGGGCTGCTGACTAAGAATTTTACAATTGTGAACTCTAAAAAAGTGAATGCAATAGGTACACAGGGTTCAACCTCCAGTGCATATGATTCTGGCTTATAGGAGGAGTCTAAGTATCTTGATTATGAATTGGCAAGTTTTTGAGTTAGAGGGAAAGAAAACCACAGTCGAACTATTATGGAAATATATACAAAGATTGTAGTATGGAGCATGATGGTGACTGAAGATAAAAAATGAATTCAAGGATAAGGGAGATAGGTATATTCCACTGGGCAGTCATGATACAGAATCAAGGATGGAGGTGATGATGACCAAACTAGTAAAGGGGAAAGAGAGTCAGGAGGCTATCCTTAAGGAGATTAAGTTCGATATTTCAGGTTTGACCTAAAAGGTTGAGTCTCATACGACTGCTACCAAGCAGTAAGAGCACTGGTTTGGGCAGATGTCGACTGCATTTAATTAGAGATAACCAGGTACCCTTTTGAGTAACACGATCTAGAACCTAAAGAATGATGGTCATTGTCTTACTATCACCACTCAGAGTGGTTTATCTACTATTGTTCCCCTATTGCCTACTGATGAGGTGCCGAAGAATAATAGTACTATAGTAGATGAGACATCTATCATAGAAGCTGACAAGGTTAGGAGTGATAATGCTGGAATTAGTAAGGATACATGTAAGGGAAAGGTCGATGAGCTTGTAGTAAGACAAATTCCATGTCCGCCCCACCTTTTCCTCAGAGATTGAAATAAAAGAAAGAAGAAGGAAATTTCAAGCGATTTATTGAGATGCTGAAGGATCTATGCTTGAATATACCACTCCTTGAGGCATTAAAGTAGATTACTAGATATTCCAGGTTTATGAAAGAGTTGGTGACGAAGAAGTGTACTGCTAGTTTTGAGGACGTTGGTGGATTGCACCATTACTTTCAATAACTTCTATGTCTCTGGACTAGAAAAAGGGTGATCCCAATGCGTTCTCGATCCCATGTACTATTGGGACATCCAGATTCTCCAAAGACTTATATGACCTAGGAGCCAGCATTAATCTGATGCCACTGGCTGTATTTAATTAGTTTGGCCTAAGCCCTATAGAGCCTACTACTATGCAATTGTTGATGGTTGATCGTACAGTAAAGAAACTTGTAGGCATTTTGTTTGATGTGTTGGTAAACATTGATAACTTCATCTTTCGAGCTAATTTTGTCATTTTTGATTGTGAGGTTGTCTTTGTGATTCCATCATATTGGGAGACCCGTTCATGGCCATGAGTAGAGCAATGGTTGATTTGGAAATGTGGGAGCTTGATAACGCTCAATCTACAGCTCTCGTAGGAGTGTAAAGCGGTCGTTGTCAAATATATAACCCAACTGGGTTGGGTATCGATCCCACAGGGAATAGCCGGTCAATAAGTAAGCAAAGATTATTAGACTTTTGGTGCAAGTCTCATAAAAATGGGGGATTTTGTAGCATGCAATAATGTAACTAAATAGTAAAGTAAAAACGGAAAATAGCAAAGTAAAAAGAAAGAATGTTTGGTAAGATGTTAAACAATGAGATTTGAGAAGTTGGGGTTATGTCCACCCACCTTATGAGTTATACGTCTCTATTGGCTATGAGTTATGCGGAATTCAGACATGCATGTGCTTATAGAGAATTGTATTCTATGGTAAATCCAAGCGTCTTTCGACCTTAACAAGGACTATTTCACTTTAACTCTTTCGAGCTTAAAGCGTATCTAACGGTACAAATTCTCCAAGAGGTTAATCCAGTTACGACACTAACTTTTTAATAGGGGTTGGTGCCCTATTACCTTGACATTATCTCTTTTCCAGACATATAACTTTTCTTTCGAACAAGTTAATGCTATACTGGCGTATTCTATGCGTCTGCAGCCACAAAGAATTTAGATTAAGATGAAGAGAATAATGATATAAGCAGCATACGTGTCACGAATTAACAAACTCATAGCCTTAGATAGTATCTCATAAGGCTTCCATAACCCCAACAGAGGAGTTTAGTTACCCATGAGTGCTAAGGAAATCACAATAGACATTATTATTATACCACAATAAAGATCTCGTGTAATAAGGTGTGGTGTGGCGTTTTAGGCGTGAACTCCGTTGCAAAGTAACGTTTCTCTTGTTGTGGAAATTAAGAATTTAGTGGATGAATAGAAGAAGAATAAAAAGTAGAATTAATGGAAGAATTATAATCCGAGTTGTAAGTTGTGGAATAAGAAGTAGAATAAGAATGATAAAAATCTCTAGCAAAATAGGGTATTTATAACACCCATATCCTATTCCTACTAAGCTAATGCATTACTTAACCCAATCCTACTAGGTTAATGTATCATTGTCCTAATCCTACTAAGTTACTGCTAGTCCCCAAAGTCTTCAGAATTGCTGTTTTTGCCCGGGACAGATTTTCCATGCGCCACTTTTGGTCCTTGGCGTGTAAGATTCCCCTTCCTTCTTTCGTGAAGCTTTATTTGGCATCAAGTTATCCATAAAATGCTGAAATCTGCATCATTTATACCTGAAAACTTGCTAATCACGTTTGTTAGCTCACTTACAGGCAAAAGGACTAAAAGTGCATGAATTCTATAATTTGTCCTCGAAACTTAGCTAAAATATGGGTAAAATATAGTACTTCAGGCGTGTAAATTCGCCTATCATCAACACCCCACACTTAAAGCTTTGTTCATCCTCGAACAAACTATCATGTCCATCTAAACATCTACTTGGGATTTCACAGTAACAACACAAAATATTCATCAAGACAAGCACGTCAATCATTAACAAAGAGTAGTTTTCTAATCACTACTAGAAACAATTCAACCTCCAATATAGACTCGTGATGGTGATTAATTCATGTCCACAAGTTGAGGTACAAAGAATCATACACAACTACCCAAGTCTCATCAACCATGTGTTTCTCACCATATATCACCCATAATCACTCACAAGTATTGTATATATTTCAAACATGGGTATAAGATTATCCTTGCTCTCACTCTCACAAAGAATTCATATGTTGCAACTGATGACCATAGGCTTGCCCTTAGTGTAATGCTCCACTAAATATCAGAATGCTAAGCTTAGGATCAAATAGGTCTTTTACGGGTTGTAATGTAGGCTAAGGGACGGGTAGGACTATTTTGGCCAGAAATAGTGACTATGTTCCTAAGTGCTTTAATACATCACATTATGCCATTAATACTTTTCTATCAAACAACCTTTCTACTTTCTTTTATTCTACCACCCCTTTTCTCCACCTTTGTTTTGCAATTTTAAACATAACTAACTTTTCAGTTTTCCTTTTTTTTTCTTTTCATAACACCTCTTATGATAGCAATTCTTTTTTATAACAAATTCAAGCACCATTACATTCTAAAGCATCATACTCACCCAATTTCCTCTTATTTTGTCACATGACTTTACACTTTAAAGCACTTAGGAATTTGGATCAAATTATGGTCTTGAAAAAATGGATTAGGCTTACATATGAGGTTGTCAAAGAAAATAGGCTAAAGGATCAAAGGGGGTTATCTAGGATGATGTCCATGGGTAGGTAAAAAGAAGGTAAACAAGTCTAGGTTGCCAAAGAAATGCCTGAATCATCTCCTAGACTTGCACTCCTTATTTTCGCTTTACATACATACCAGGCAAGTTCTAGCATCATCCACAAACACAGAATATACTATATCCTCACACACACAAGGCACATGGTCGACTTTATTGGAAGTAGCATAGACTCTTGACCCAATAGATGAAGGAATTGAACCACACAATATCACACAGTGAGTCACAATTAGAGCCTCAACGTCTCAATAGTCATGATTTTAGCACAAACTCTTGTGATAATCTCATGCTGCCTATTAGAATAATTTCATGCGAAGTTAAGTTAAAAAAAATTTAACTAATAAAAAGAAAAACAAAAAAAACATAAATGCAAATGCAGATAGAGAAGTATAGCATGCAAATACCAGCACCCCACACTTAGACGAGACACACTGCCCTCGGTGGAAAATAAATAAGAAGAACCTGGTTAGTCGGACTCCTCCTCTATGTCTGGGGTCATACCCCCTTCGTCGGAATCATTATTGGAGTCGCCTTCATCAGAATTCTCCTCCACGTCGGAGTCTGGCATTCGTCGATCATCATCGGTCAGCACATCGTCATCAAGAGGTTCCTCAAAATATGTACCTACTCCACACATCGCTTTCACGTGCTCATTCATTAGGTAGTCATAATCCAGCTGTTGGAGCTCTGCAGCAGTTGGAACACGGCCACCGCTCATCATTGTAAACCGAGTCATGCCATAAAGATGGCGAAAGAAACTCTCATCTCGAGCATGCCTCTCTGAAGTGGTAAGGTTGACGCCATGCGTGGTTTTAGCATCTTTAACCTTTGTGAGGTTAACCTTCTCTGGGTTGTGTGGGAGTTTATGATCAGCCGGTTCCTCTTTGATATCCTCCTTCCTCAATATTGCAGTCAACAGATTGCCAAAACTGAAGTGGGACCTCTTGTGTAGCCTAGCTTTCCACATTGTAGATCGAATAATTGCCCCAATGTTGATAGGGACATTCGTCATCAATGCGTATACCAAGCACACTCTATTCTTGCTTCCCTATTCAAAGGAGTATATGAGAAGGTGTTGTGTCGTCCGGTGTCCTTGTGTCTACTCCACCGTGCAATGGACCTTGTTCCACAGAGTGTGTGTCGAATGGCTCTATATGGAGGTCTACTGTACAGCTCTTTGAATGGTGATGGATCAACAACAGGAAATCCAAGAAAGGAGTTGAAGAAATCCGCATTAAGTTGTAAAACTTGGCCCCGAATCTTGACCTCGCTTCCTTTGGTTTCCGGTGACCAGTTGGCATAGAATTCTCTTGTTAAATCGAGATTTCATTCTCCCATGTCTCGGAAGATGAAATCAAGATGTAACGCCATTATCTTGGCCAACATGCGCGGTTCTTTCTTTGCTAGGCTTTCCTTGTTTATCAAGTCCACATGAATATATTTCTTCTCTTTGTTGTTCCTATACCATTCCTTTGCTTCCTTCTCTAAAACCCATTTAATTCCGAACATGCGGCGTGGTACTTGCATCGAGGAGGAATCTCCTTGCTCTTTGCGTCCTCTTTTCTTGCCTTTTTGGGAAGTGGTTGCCTTATCTTTGCCTTGTCTTGCTTTGGGTGCCATTGTACCTGAGACTAAAACAATGTTCATGTTAGCGTCATCTCGATGGATACAATCTATAAACAAGCAGTAGTGGCACCACCCCACACTTAATTTGTTGGTACAGACTAGTGAAGTGAAAGTGGTCGATTATTCAGACTTCATCGGCATACGTTTTAGGTGCTATATACCAACAATAAAATCAGTGCAGTCATACTTCTTGTATTCTTAGCAATACTTTCATGTTTGATATATCAAGACTACTTCATTGGTGTTGAATCAAGGTATAGCATCTAGAAATAATCACAACCTCATATGTTGTTAGTCAACCATAATTCTTGTCTCGATGAACAAGTCATTCCAACATTTAAGTATTCAAGTAACAAGATTATGCAATTTTTATGACCATACCAATTCCGTAAAAGTATGACAGTGTATCAAAATCAAATACAAGTTGGGAACAAGTTAAGATCATCCTTACGTATACGTTCACTCACCTGGTTGTATCACAACACCTCAACCTCATTCAAGTCACTTCTACTATTTCAAGATTTAAAAATTCATAATAGGCGTAGTAGTGTAGTACTTACGGAATATAAATGAAGAACAAAGAAGTACTTACTTGATTGATGCCTTTGGATGATGTTCTTGTGAAGAAAAAGAGCAAAAGGAAAATTTTTGAGAGGATTTGGAGACTATAGGCGGCGCTTATGCTAGGTTTCCAATGTGTTTTTGGTTCAAGACTAAGTCTCTTATTTATAGGGGAAGGTTGGGTCGGGTTTTGACCCATTTAAAATCGGTTTTGGAGACAAGAAGTGACCATATGCGGCGCCTTTTGCTTTGCCTATGCTTGGCATAGGCGGCGCCTTTTGCATAGCATTGTTGAGCATAGGCGGCGCCTATGCCATGGCATTCTTAGGCATAGGAGGCGCCTTTCACTTAGCGTATGAGATTCAGAGACAAAAGGCATTGGCATAGGCGGCGCCTATGCTTTGGCATACTTGGTCATGGGCGGCGCCTATGCTATGGCACACTAGATTCCGAGAGCTTAGGCCATATTATAGGCCTTGCCTTATTCGTGGCCTAGTTTTACATAGGCTTAGCCTTGTTCGTTGCCTATATTTTCATAAACAATGCCCAATCCATAGCCTTTTGCTTCTTCATTCCTAACTTACCACCTTTAACATGCCATACGTCCAAATCAAAATTTGAAACCGACCTCCTCATTTTACACCTCTTTGCACCTACATTTACTCAAAAACAACAAAGATGATTAGAACGATGGGTTGCCTCCCATCAAGCGCCTTAGTTTTGGTCATGGCACGACTCTTATTTTTGGATTTTTATTTATTAAAAACAAACACTTAATAGAATGAAAGAGAGACAGAAAGAAAAAAACCGATGGGTTGCCTCCCATCTAGTGCTTGATTTATTATCGCGGCATGACATAGTTACCTCGAGTACTTAGACTTCGTCAAGATAAGTGATGGACATATAGTTTATCGAATCAAGAGGACCGATATAAGGTTTCACTCGTTGTCCATTCACCTTAAAGACAACACCATTATTGTCTTCCAACTCACCTACTCCAGACGAGTAGACTTGGTTAACTTTGTACGGACCAGACCACTTGGACTTCAACTTACCTGGGAATAGCTTCAATCTGGAATTGAAGAGAAGTACCATATCATCCTTTTGAAAATTTTGTTGAACAATCCGTTGATCATGATAGTTTTTCATCCGCTCCTTGTAGAGGTCCGATCTCTCATAAGCATATAGATGGAATTCATCCATCTCGTTTAGTTGCTCTAATCTCAGATTCATTGCATCACCCCAGTTTAGATTTAGCCGCTTCAAAGCCCACAATGACTTATGCTCAAGCTCAATGGGCAAGTGACATGCCTTCCCGTAAACTAGTTGGTAAGGGGACATGCCAATTGGCATCTTGAACGCAGTCCTATAGGCCCATAGTGCATCGTCTAGCTTCCGAGACCAATCTTTCCTATTAGCATTTACCGTCTTAGCATGGATTTGCTTGATCTCTAGATTGGAAACCTCTACCTGTCCACTAGTTTGTGGGTGATAAGGTGTGGCTAGCTTATGCTGCTTGACACCATATTTTGCCAACACAGATTTGAATAGCTTGTTGCAAAAGTGAGATCCTCCATCGCTTATGATAGTACGTGGTACTCCAAAACGAGAGAAGATATTTCTCTTTAAGAATGCTACAACACGCTTTCCCTCATTGTCGGCCAATGCTACTACTTCAACCCATTTTGAAACATAATCTACAGCAACTAGGATGTATTTCATTCCAAACGAATTTACGAATGGACCTATGAAATCAATACCCCATACATCAAAGAGCTCTACTTCAAGAATTTTCGACATGGGCATCTCATGGTGTTTTGAAATAGCACCTTGTCTCTGACATTGGTCGCATCTTCTCACAAAGTCGTAGGCATCTCTAAATATCGAGGGCCAATAATATCCACTTTGCAGTACCTTACTTATTATCCGATTACCTGCGTGATGTCCTCCAACTTGAGAAGTGTGGGAAGCTTCCAATATATTAGGCACTTCTACATGGGATATGCATCGCCGGATAACACCATCTGCGCATCGTCGAAACAAATATGGCTCATCCCAAAAGTAGTGTTTTACATCATGCATAAACTTTCTTTTTTGAAGGTAAGATAAGTTTGCCGGTATCACATTACTCACCACAAAATTCGCAAAGTCGGCATACCATGGTAACTCTTTCATTATTGTCGCTAGGATCTCCTCGTCAGGGAATGCATCATCAATCTCGATTTCAGGCTGCACTATATGATCGTTTTCGAGTCTAGATAGATGATCAGCCACTTAGTTCTCGCAACCTCTTCTATATTTAACCTCGAAATCAAATTCTTGAAGCAGAAAGACCCATCGAATTAGTCTTGGTTTTGCATCCTTATTTGTCATTAAATACCTCAGAGCTACATGGTCTGTATGAACGATTACTTTGGTTCCCAACAAATAAGCACGAAACTTCTCAAACGCATACACAACCGCTAGAAGCTCTTGTTCTGTGACAGTGTAGTTCTTTTGGGCTTCGTTCAGGACCTTGCTCGCATAGTAGATAGGATGGAATATCTTATCCCTTCTCTGGCCAAGCACAGCGCCTAATGCTACCCCACTGGCGTCACACATGACTTCAAATGGTAAAGACCAATCTGGTGCTACCATGATAGGAGCTTCAATTAGTTTTCCTTTGAGGCATCCGAATGCCTTCAAACAATCTTCATTGAAGTCAAACTTTGCATCTTTCTCCAAAAGTTTGCATAATGGACTAGCAATTTTGGAGAAGTCTTTGATGAACCGCCGATAGAAACCTGCATGCCCGAGGAAACTACGAACTCCGTTCATAGAAATTGGAGGTGGTAGCTTCTCGATAACTTCAATTTTAGCTCGATCAACCTCGATTCCTCTTTCAGAGATTTTATGCCCAAGAACAATACCTTCTTTAACCATAAAGTGGCACTTCTCCCAATTCAGC
This sequence comes from Capsicum baccatum var. pendulum, assembly GCA_030864225.1. Taxonomy (NCBI): domain Eukaryota; kingdom Viridiplantae; phylum Streptophyta; class Magnoliopsida; order Solanales; family Solanaceae; genus Capsicum; species Capsicum baccatum. The sequence continues at coordinate 171,483,855 of CM061560.1, forward strand.
ACTAGGTTGAATTCTACACATCTTTGCAACGCCATACTTAAATTTGATAAGCACGCTTCAAACGTCTCACCAACCACTAAAAAATCGTCCATGAATACTTCCAAAGTATCTTCAACCATATCAGATAAAATGGACATCATACAACGTTGAAAGGTGGCTGGTGCGTTACATAGCTCGAATGGTATACATTTAAAGGCAAACGTACCATATGGGCATGTAAACGTTGTTTTCTCTTAGTCTTCGGGAGCAATACAAATCTGATTATAGCCTGAATAACTGTCTAAGAAACAAAACCATCCTTTCCCCGCTAGTCAATCTAGCATTTGATACATAAATGGCATTGGAAAGTGATCTTTGAGTGTCCATGAATTCAGCTTTCGGTAGTCCATGCATATTCTCCATCCGGTGACGGGTCTGAGTGGAATAAGTTCATTTTTTTCATTCGCGACTACCGTCATGCCTCCTTTCTTGGGAACACATTGTACCGGGCTTACCCATGCACTGTCAGAGATTGGATACACAACCCCCGCATCTAACCACTTGATAATTTCTTTCTTTACCACTTCTTGCATAGGTGGATGTAGAAGCCTTTGATGCTCAATGGTGGGTGTGCAATTTTCTTCAAGCTGAATCTTGTGTGTACAAATCCCAGGTGGGATACCAATAATGTCAACGATGGTCCAACCAATGGCTCTTATATACTTCCGTAGAATAGCAATGAGATCTGCAACTTGTTGCTCACCCAAATCTGCCGCCACAATGACTGGAAGTGTGTTTCCGCTTCCTAAGAATGCATACTTTAAATGACTAGGCAGCTCTTTTAATTCTAACGTGGGTGGCTCTTCAATAGATGGCTTAGCTGGTGGTGTGGGTCAATTTTTGAGATCGAGGTCCAGCTTCTTGGGAGAGTGAGGATATGACCCTAATCCTGTCAGAGCACCAATAGTTTTTTCACAATTTTCAGCATCCTTACTCTCACCATTCATGAGCACAACCGCCAATGGGTCATTAATAATTTGCTCTTCTTCAAGTAATTCTTCCTCATCATCAAAGTAAACATCGGCCACCGAAAATACGTTCAGATCTTTGGGTTGCTTCATTGATTTGCACACATCAAAGCGAACTACTTCATCATTTATTCGGAATGAAAGCTCATTTGCTCTCAAATCAATAAGCACACTTCCTGTTGCAAGGAAAGGGCGCCCCAAGATTATGGGAACTTCTGAATCTACCTCATAATCCAAAATAACGAAGTCTGCTAGAAATATGAATGAAGAAACCTTTACCAATACATCACATAGAATACCAACAGGTCGTTTTACCGACCTATCCGCCATTACGAGCCTCATGTTGGTTGGAGTAGGATCACCCAGCCCCAACTTTTTATAAATAGATAATGGCATCAAATTGATGCTGGCTCCTAAATCGCATAATGCTTTGGAAAAATTCAAAGATCCAACGGTGCAAGCAATAGTGAAAGCACCGGGGTCAGCCTTCTTCTGCACTAGTGATCGGGTAGCGATTGCGCTGCAGTGATGAAAAGTATCCTTCAACTCATAGCTTGCTGCTCGCTTCTTTGTCAAAAGATTCTTCATAAATTTTGCATACCCAGGCATTTGTTCTAGTGCCTCTACCAATGGAACATTAATGGTCAACTGCTTTAACATATTCATGAATTTGCTGAACTTTGTATCATCCGCAATCTTCTTCAATCTTTGAGGAAAAGGTGGTGGTGGATAAGGAATTGTTTTCTCCATGGATTTCTTCTCCTCTTGCTTTCGTTTTTCAGCCTTTTCAGGCTACAACATACTCAGTGTGATGTCATGGACGTCGTGGGTGGCGTCTACGGCAGCTTCTCCTTTTGCCTTATCATCGATGTCTGCTGCCTCGTCAACCACTTGCTTGCCTTTGGATGAAGTTTCCAGCACCTTACCACTTCGGGTACTAATAGCCATGCATGATCCGTCATTCCTAGGATTTTGCACAGTGTCGCTAGGTAAGGTGCCAGCCTTTCTTTGATTGAGTGCTGCTGAAAGTTGGCTCAATTGTTGCTCTATTTGCTTGATTGAAGTGGAAAGTGAGTCAACCAATTGCTTCATTGAGGACAAATCATTTATTACCTCCATTACTCCCGCGCTGGTTGCTTCCGCTCCTTTCAACAGTTTGGCCATCATATCTTCCATATTTGCAGAACCAGATGTAGTGGCGTCACGTCTTCCTGGGGGAACATACAAACCATTTTTGTCATTCTTGTTCTTCCAACTACCTTGGTCCTTGTTTCCAGATTTATCATAATAGTTCCAACCTTGCTTTCCTTGGGTATTACCTCGGAAACCCCCCTGATTGTTTAAGTAGTTGGCCTCTTTTTCCGAATCAGATTCGTCTCTTCCTTTTGACGCAACAGCTTTGACTTTTTCGGTCTTCCCTGATAATAGATGTTTTGTAAGAAGATCAACTTGTGTTTTCATGTGCGCCATATCTTGATCACGTTCTTCTTCTCTTATCCTTTGTTCAGCAGTTATGCCAATAGATATAGTAGGGCTTGCTACCTCAGAATCCCTGGTATGCCAAGCTCTACTTTGCTTTGTCATCCGATCTAGCATATTGCTTGCCTGCCCAAAGGTGAGGTCCATAAATGATCCTCCAGCCGCATTATCCACCACTGGTTTAGTAATTGAATTCAAGGCTCTGTATAGTATCTCCATTAGGTGTTCATTGGTCATGTGATAGTTTGGGCACCTCATAAGCTTCATCTTGAACCTCTCCCATGTTTCATGAAGAGCTTCGGTTGGAAGCTGCCAAAAGTTGCTGATTTCATCTCTTAATTGTGCTCTTTTGGATGGCAGAAAGAATCTTTCTAGGAAAGCGACTCTCAATTGCCTCCAATTTGTAATAGAATCAGGAGTCAGCCCATTCAACCATAGAGTTGCCTCCCCAGACAGAGACAATGGAAATAGGCATAATCGAATTACATTCTGACCAAAGCTAGGATTGTCAAACGACTTGCATGTAGAAATAAAGTTGATGAGATGCATATTCGGATCATCGCCTGATAGTCCACCAAATAATCCCTTCAGTTGCAATAACTGAATCATGGTTCTTGTGATGTTGAACTTGGCTCCGGGTGCCAATGGTGGAGGAATAATGGCTCCTGTGGCTCCGGCTCCATCAAGATCATCATCATCATCGTCGAAAGCTGGTTGTACAGGTCGGCGTTCATGCCTAAACCTTTCTTGACGATCTCTTCTGTTGGCAGGTGTTGCGATCTCAGCAGCGTGCCTAGGTTTTAGTAACTCGTCATCACCTAGGTCCTCGTCGTCAGGATTTATTGCTCGTCCGGGGTTATCAATATTCTGTTGATGCACTTGAGCGGCGGCTAGAGCAGCTAGTCTCGCCTGTTCCTGTTGAGCAACCATCCTTTCAATTTCGTGTTGTGCCTCCATTCTACCAATACGTTGTGGTTCAGGATTGATAGGTAATAACGGTTGACCAAAACTTCGAGTATGGGGCATGCACTGAATAAAAACCTGCAGAGAACAAAAACAAAAACTAAAAGTAAAAGTATGGGAATCTTTGACCAAAGGGTCTAGTAACTATCACAAACTTAATTGACACTTGTATTCCCCGGCAACGGCGCCAATTTTTGATAACGCTCAATCTACAGCTCTCGTAGGAGTGTAAAGCGGTCGTTGTCAAATATATAACCCAACTGGTTTGGGTATCGATCCCACAGGGAATAGCCGGTCAATAAGTAAGCAAAGATTATTAGACTTTTGGTGCAAGTCTCGTAAAAAGGGGGGATTTTGTAGCATGCAATAATATAACAAAATAGTAAAGTAAAAACGGAAAATAGCAAAGTAAAAAGAAAGAATGTTTGGTAAGATGTTAAACAATGAGATTTGAGAAGTTGGGGTTATGTCCACCTTATGAGTTATACGTCTCTATTGGTTATGAGTTATGCGAAATTCAGACATGCATGTGCTTATAGAGAATTGTATTCTATGGTAAATCCAAGCGTCTTTCGACCTTACCAAGGACTATTTCACTTTAACTCTTTCGAGCTTAAAGCGTATCTAATGGTACAAATTCTCCAAGAGGTTAATCCAGTTACATCACTAACTTTTTAATAGGGGTTGGTGCCCTATTACCTTGACATTATCTCTTTTCCAGACATATAACTTTTCTTTCGAATAAGTTAATGCTATACTGGCGTATTCTATGCGTCTGCAGCCACAAAGAATTTAGATTAAGATGAAGAGAATAATGATATAAGCAGCATACGTGTCACGAATTAACAAACTCATAGCCTTAGATAGTATCTCATAAGGCTTCCATAACCCCAACAGAGGAGTTTAGTTACCCATGAGTGCTAAGGAAATCACAATAGACATTATTATTATACCACAATAAAGATCTCGTGTAATAAGGTGTGGTGTGGCGTTTTAGGAGTGAACTCCCTTGCAAAGTAACGTTTCTCTTGTTGTGGAAATTAAGAATTTAATGGATGAATAGAAGAAGAATAAAAAGTAGAATTAATGGAAAAATTATAATCCGAGTTGTAAGTTGTGGAATAAGAAGTAGAATGAGAATGATAAAAATCTCTAGCAAAATAGGGTATTTATAACACCCATATCCTATTCCTACTAAGCTAATGCATTACTTAACCCAATCCTACTAGGTTAATGTATCATTGTCCTAATCCTACTAAGTTACTGCTAGTCCCCAAAGTCTTCAGAATTGCTGTTTTTGCCCGGGACAGATTTTCCATGCGCCACTTTTGGTCCTTGGCGTGTAAGATTCCCCTTCCTTCTTTCGTGAAGCTTTATTTGGCATCAAGTTATCCATAAAATGTTGAAATCTGCATCATTTATACCTGAAAACTTGCTAATCACGTTTGTTAGCTCACTTACAGGCAAAAGGACTAAAAGTGCATGAATTCTATAATTTGTCCTCGAAACTTAGCTAAAATATGGGTAAAAATATAGTACTTTAGGCGTGTAAATTCGCCTATCATCAGAGCTCATATTCGGAGTCAATAATGAAGAAATCATTTTCAGCATATGATGAACTACGAAATATCCTATCAACATGAGGGTTGTGTAGGTTATCCATTATATCAATAATCTGGAGGGTATTCCTTTGGGTACCTTGATAAATTCTTAGTAATTAAGGTGCCCATGTTGTGCCACAACATTAAATCAAGCACTGCATGGGAGGAAACCCATGAGCTTATTGTGAAGTTTGAGTCACTAACATAGCCACAAAATGTTAAATCAAGCGCTGGATGGAAGGCAACCCACTATTTTAGTGTTCATATTTTTTTTTCAAAGGTAAAATAGAATAAGGACTGGCTTGAAATGCAGTATAAAAAATTTGATTCATAATCTTCTCGGTAAGTGGACTTTGTGACCAATTCAGCTAGGTCTTAAGTCCCATGTGGGCCAGCTAAGTTGTGCATTAACTAAAAAGATGGAATTTTGAGGACTTTTTGGAAATTTCTAGTCTTTAAATCACAAACTTAATTACAGGGTTGTAAATACTTGTAAGTAAAAAAATAAGTACCAAAGTATAAAGTCTAGAAAGCAAGGAATTTGGCCAAAAATTTGGGCCCACATACGTTTGGCACATATGGACCGTATGTACAACATATGGCTTATATGTGGGTTCCGTAAGTGGGTACATTATGGGCACAATCATTTTTAAAAATTTGGGCCCACATACGTTTGGCACATATGGACCGTATGTACAACATATGGCTTATATGTGGGTTCCGTAAGTGGGTACATACGGTCCATACAGGCTTATATAAACCCTAAGACAACCCCTATGTTATTTAAGCCATATGAACTCATTTTTAACTTACAAATCCTCAAAATTCCCTCTTCTCTCTTAAAATTCTAACTACCCCACTTCCCTACACTAAAGAAAAGGCAAAAACATCACTTATTAGTGGTACCAACTTGTCCTAAGGAATTAAATATGCGTTCAATATTTGGTTTTGATTCACTTCTTTATAGTTCTCTTTAAGTTCTCCAATTAAAAGGAAATATTCTTGTCTCCTAATTGTAGTATCTTGTGCTAAACTTAAAATAAGCAAGTTGGTATGTTTATTCTCACGTAAAATATGTACAAACCATCATGCTTGTTTGTGGAGCCTTAAATTAGCCTAAAAATCTTAATGTGGGGCATTGTTCTCTAATTAAACCTTAAGATCAACCCTAAACGAAAGTTGAATTTGAAAAGGTAGAGGAATACTAAAAATTTGAATGCTTGTTTGTGTTGAAAATTTGATTCCAAGTAAATTTATGCATATGGAACTTGTTAGGGCTGAGAATAAGTGATAGGGATGAAAAAATTAAGGAAAATTTGATTTTTTTGGATTTTGAGTTTTTCTTTAAATTTAACAACCCTCATTATCTATTGGATTCTAACACTTGATTTTTCAGGTACCCATGCACCCATTATTCATAAAAAAAAAGGTTGCACCTTCTAGGCAATGGGATGACTCTTGTAAGAGTAGTATCTTGGAGGAGGAGTAACCGCCTGCCCAATCCAAAGCAGTATCGGCCAGAGTGACAAAAACATTGACTAGTAGACAAAAGTAGGCTACAGCTGAGGCTAACATTATGATGAAATTATGTGTATAGCTTTCTTAGAAATCATAGTAGGGAAAATTGTCTGCTTTTACTCAGCCTAGGACCTAGGTTGAGGCTGTTCAGTTCCTAGGTAGGCTGAGGATGAAGATGACCTAGAGATCACGACCACACCTAGAAAGTTGAGGGTGGTGGTGGTTATGATGATGATGATGAGGTTAGTGATTATGGTGATGTGGTTTTAGAGTTTGGGTCACTTCCTGCAGTAATTACCAAGGACCCCCAGTTTGAGGAGGGGTCTCAGGATGAGTCTGATACAACAAATGAGGAGCAATTATCAGTCGTACCCTAATTTGAGGAGGGTATAGACCATGATACACAATAGGTACCATCATTAGGTATAGAGGCAACAGCTCAACATGATCAGACTCTAACCCCACATATATCTCGAAGAAGCCATTGATGAGGTGAACCTGAGATGGTATGAGGAGGGACTTCAAACTATTTTTGAGCATAACTACTATATTACCTAGTCTAGCTGGGACATGAGTTATATTTATAAGGAGATATTGATTGATTTGTCTGGGTTACTTGGAGCATCATTGGTGCATCCATTTGACAAATATCAGTTAGGGTGGATGAATCAACCACTAGGTTCTTATAGCCCAGTGTAGGATAAAATGAAATAATTAGTAATTATTAAATAATTATTTGGAATTGTTAAAGTAGAAGAGCTCATTAATTAAATAAAAATTCATTTCATATTGATTCAAGTTGAATTTGGTTCTTTCTTAGAACAAATTTGATCATATTATTATTTAAACATGGTCAAATCATTAATTAATTATTTTAATGTCATTTAGAACCCAACTTCTTCAATTCTCAGTCATTAATAGAACATTCCAGCAATAAAGGCTGTGATGACCTAAACCACCTTTACCTTCTCCCCACTTTTTCTCTCTCCATTGACAAACAACAAACCTAACAAACCCTCAACATAACTAGCCCCTTCCTCTTTGAAAATACCCTAAAATATGCCAAATTTCAAGCTTTAAACTATCCTTCAATCTTGGAGATTTCAGAGAGCCTTCTTTGCAGAATTTGGTTTAAGAGTTCTATGTTTCTTGCCCCAAAGTTCAACCCAAATTAGAAGCATCACAATCAAATTTGGATTTTGAGGATATGTTTTCATCTCAATTAAATTTTTGTCAAAGAGCTGACCATTTTCTTCCATTCAAATGGCTCTCTTTAGAATTTCAATCTAACTTTATTTTGATTATAAATATGAAGCCATTCTCCCATTTATAAAGGAGAGGTAAGAGAGATCTTGGAAAATATTAAAGCTTTCATACTCTTTCTTCCACTAATTTCTCTTTTATTCTTTGCTTTTTGTTCTAATTTTTTGACAACTTATTGTTTTTCTCATCACATGCATTCAAAGTCAATTGTGGAATATCCTCATCATCAACTCATCATCCCAGTTTCTGCTCCATAAAAGGTAAAATCCTTATTTTTCTTGTTCTCCTAAATCAAGTGGTCTTAGCAATATAAAGTGTTTTCTGCAGACTTTAGCTTACGTCTAGTTTGTCTTGTATCCATCCTATGGGATTGTAATGAAATTTTCTTCATACTATTCTAAGTTGCTTGAACTTGCCAATTCTATTCATATGTTATTTGGTTTTTGTGTTATGATTTTAATTGAAATTTAGCTTCATTTTCTCTAATGAATGATTTTGGTTTCTTAAATCCTAACTTGGTCTAAAGAAATTCATATGATAAATATTTAGTGAGGACTAGTGAATGACATGCCATAGTTTCATGGCACTTTCAATGCTTAAAAAAGGGAAAATATGCACTTACTTGGGTCATTTTGTAGGATATGATGTGTGTTTTATGTATGTGGTAGTTAAATTCGGTTGGAAGTGGCGTGTATCAGAAAAGGATGAAAAACATCTAAAAATAATCAAAGTGGTGACTGGAACATGAGTCATTTAGTCACCTAACAGCTCATGGCCCAAGTCGTGATGTCAATAGTAAGTTATACTGAGTAAAAGTGAAGGTTGAACATGACTCATGAGGAGTGGAAATGAGTCTTGGTGGGAGTCATTCTGAGTATATGAAAAAATGTCCCAATGATAGCCAAGTTGAGGTTCTAGTAGAAACAGGTGAAGACCACAAGTTGTTATGACTGACAATGAATTATGGTGAGGAGTCATTCTTACAATATATCCAAAATTACTGAAAGCTAAAGATTCACTAAAGAGACAACAACTTGCAACCAATGACTCATTATGTGTGAAAACGTGTCATCATCATTGAATAAAGAAGAGAGAAATGAAAGTAGACAATGAGTCATTGCCAGTCCTGACAACTCATTACCAAAGGCGTGACCACTACCAACTTAGTTTTCCTATTTTTTTCTTGGTTAGGTTTTATTTGTTATTTTGAGAAACTATAAATACCCTTGAGTTATTTTTGTATTAGGTTATTCACTTTACACTCTTATAAACATATATTGATTTTAATATTGACTTTTGATCTTGAAATCCTCTTGTTCTTGGTTTTTTAATTTATTACTCAATCTGAGACTTTAGGTTTTATTAGTAAAGTATTGAAAGATTATTTCCATACTTTCTCTTGTGAAGTCTATGGTGGTTATTACAACTATGACCAACTAATTTCCTCAGCTAGGGTTGTTGGAACCCTGGCGGATTAATGAAGTAGTGAAAGTGTCAGATTCATTTAGATCATTGTCGCTGCATGCATCGTGATATTCTTCATATTGTTTGCTTTCGTAGCTACTGCAGAATATAAGGATATGCTTGTATTTCCGATCATCCTCACAAGGGAGTTTAAGATTGGGAAAATAAGCCTCCAATAGTTATTCAAGGCTATCAACCCTCGTCTAATAACTTGAGACCTACAAGGTGATAGTTAAATTAGAATCGAGGGAGGAAGTTAGTACGACGATACCCTGAGACTCACAAGGTGAATGGCGAATTTACTAATGAGTCAACAAGACACCTGGTGATACTTATCTTGTCAGATTTTGTATGCGTAGCATTGAGATAGATGGATTGAGAAAGAGAAACCTACAAAGTCAAAAATCATGGGAACGTAGTCCGAGTGTTCATTTTAAATTATTTACAACCAAAAATATTAGAGTTTTGGTACTACTTACTGATTGTAGTAAATTCCCACAATTTACTTTTCTACACTGCCTAATTATTTAATCATGTTTGAGAGATATTTTTGACTTATTCCCCATGGGTTTGAATCCAACCTATTTGGGTTACTATATTTGACTTCAACCGCATTATACTTCTTAGACATCTAGTTTTTGGCCACATGAAATTTTGGCACCGCTGTCGAGGAATACGGTTGTGGAATTATTCATTAAAGTTGTTGAAATTTTTGGTTTTTATTTTCTTGTTCTTCTTGGGGCATACGCCAGTGTATGAATAACACAAGGAGTCAAAGCAATCCCTTCCTCCCAATTAATCTTGAACCGAAAAGAATACTATAGTCGAATCGTATGATATCAAAATACATATGAGATGGTAATCTTGTAGGGGTTTGGGATAATAATTTGCTATGAATTTATAGAACTTACGATGCTTAAAATTGAAGAATATACATGTACTTAATTCTATTTTATTGGATTTGATTAATTTTAGGAGTGATTTTGCAGGAAACTGGGTTTTGGATGCAAAATGAAAGAAAAAGAAGAAAATTGGACTTTTTGGCTACTTACCAAGGCATTTTTGAGCGTATGTACCACTTATCAAGTGTGGGTGATCAAACTATATATCAAAACATAAAGTCCAGAGGTTTATGAGCAGGAAAAGAAAGACTCTATCACATACTAAGGGAATATACAGTCCGTATATGACCAAGGATGTTATAGTAGTACAAATCCAGAGAGTTATAAAAGTTGTGCAGGAATTTTGGCACATAATTAGGTCACATATGGTTTGTATGTGCTTCATATGGTCTGTACGTGGCGTAAGTAAGTGGCCATCGATGCAGAAATTCCTAGATCATTTTGGCTTCATTTCCTAGGGTTTTCACGTAACCTATATACAATCTTATGATGTTTTTAGTCCTTATTATGTACGTTTAGTTAAATTTTCCTTTTTTATTTATCATTTGATTTCTAAGGTTTCTTGTAATCTATAAATACCCTTTAGGCTTTGTTTAGTTTATTTATCCATGAACATATTCAGAGAGAGGTCCTTTGAGGCCAAGTTTAAAAATATTTTTTTGTTCTTGGTTTGTTATTCAAATTAAGACTTTAAGATTTATTCTTTCATTATTGTGAGATTTATTCTGTAATTTTGTATTTGGATTCCATGATTAATATCATAACTATGAGTGGCTAATTCCCTTAGATCGGTTGTGGGAACCCTAGCAGATTAATGGAGTAGAGGAAGTGCCAAGTGATGAGTGGCAAATTTACCAGTCATTGATATCAAAATTATTACACAATACCATGATTAAATTGTGTAAATAAGTCTAATTCTCCATTTGAATGCACTAAGTCCCAAGGTTTACTTGTTTTCAGTTAGTTGGAAGAAAAGGATGGAAGTAAGATGAAAAGGGAAGAACAAAAACACAATGATTGCATAACCTGGAAGTCAAAAGTAGGGATTGACCCTTAGGTACCATGATAGCATACTTAGGGTCACGATTATGAGTAGTCAAAGACAGGATAAATCTCATCGATCACAGCGATCGGGATAGCTAAGGGCGATCACGATAGGAAAAAATACCTCCAAGGGCAGAATGGTCAAGTCGCACAACTAAATCCTAAGGCTTAAAAGATCAATCCCTTGCACAATTAGGGTATCTTGAAACTAATTTTTTATTTTGAGTGTTGACAAGACCTTCTAATTTAGGAAAAGGACAATTGTTGCTACATTATCCAAGACATTTTTAGTTATAATTGGATATTGGATTGTGGATTACTCTTTCTTCGATTTTCAATGGAATCATTAAATGTTAACTTAGGTATATCTCTTTTCCCTAATCTCATGAGTAGCTAAATATTTATCTTCCGATTATGCTTGAATAGGGTCTTAGTATGTATGGGTGTTTATTGTTAGTCTATATTATTATTTATTAATCTTGGGTTTCGTATTACTCTATTGTTGAATTAAGATTTGTAGGTGAAAACCCCAACTCACTTGGATCCTATATCATCCTTAAAAGAGGGATGTGGGTGATGAATAATTGTGAACAATTATTTGATACTAGTTATTTCCTTAGCATTATCTTAGAAATAAGGATGGTATGTTGTATAGCTAGATTGATGGGCATCTTCCTAGAAGGACGGATACTCAGTTGAGGTCTTGATTTGGTAAGTTTTGCATGCTTATAAGGTATTCAAAAGAATCCATGAGTGAAACTTAGTGTTTTTTTGAAAGACTAACACAAAGAGTTAAAATCTAGACTACCCAAATCTTTGACTATGAAATGGACTAACCATCAAACACCCATACACGATTGACCCCTAGGATAGTATAATCTCAGGACTTATCTCTCATTGGATTTTCTTCAACAGATTGTCGCTCTCATTTAGTGCATAAGTAGATATTTTTCAAACAAAGTTTTAGATCATACCCCATATTTAATTTCATGTCTAGTTTTAAGTATACATTATGGGTTAACACTTAGTTAACTCTCAACATACATAGGATCTGAAAATAAGTTTACACTCCTTGTCTATATGGCCCGACTATTGTTTGGATTATACTGACGATGACTGCCTTGCACTACAACAATCATGTTAGTTAAGCATTATAAAAAATAGTTCCATTGTAGGGGAGTGAAACTTAGTTTTTGCTTGTGTGGTATTGTTAGTAACTTTGGGTTTACCCCTAGTATTTTGTTTTATTTACATTGTTTGTTGTTTTTGTTTTCTTAGGTGACTTCCATAGTAATCACAATATCATGAGTCACAACGAGAGTAATGACGGATCATTTGATAGGCACCTCAATGATGAGGATCATCTTTATGATGTTGGGCGTGCTAGTGCCATCCGTATTCCCCCTAATGAAGGAAACAAAATATTCCATGTGATGAGTGTGATGCTACATATGTTACGAATGAAGGTTCTATTTGGGGGAAAGGCATATGAAGATCCAAATCTACATTTGAAATATTTTGTTAAAGTGTGTGCCCCATTTGACATTGCTAATATCACAGAAGAGTCCATTCAATTAAGGGTTTTCTCATTCTAATTAACGAGAAAGGCGGTGTTATGGTTGAGGTCTTTACCCACTGGGTTCATCATATATTGGGTCAAATTACGGAGGCCTTATTTTATCGACATTTCTATTCTTTAAAAATGTTGCAATTGCTTGACAAATTACAAATTTTTCTTCAACTCAATGGGGATACTCTATGTGAAGTATGGGGGAGATTTAATGAAAATAATTTGCAATGCCCTAACCACAAAGTTCCATAGAAGATACTTCTCCAAATATTCTATAGGGTGTTGGACCAACGAAATAAAATTGTGGTGGATAATGCGGTCGGGGGTCATTTATGAGGTTGTCATATAGAATGGCTTTAAATTTGCTTGAGAAAATCACAAAGAAAAATAGGGGGAGGCATACAAGGGACAGTAAATTACCCATTGTATCTCCCACCACCTCAATTATGAACAAAGATAAAAGAAAGAAAGATAAAGAGAGGGAAGAAAATATGGCTAAGAAGATGACCCAATTGGAGCTCCTTACAAAGCATGTGATGGGTGCACCCGCAAAAATGGTCAATTCTATAGTATCTAAAGGGTATGATGAAGATAAAGAAAAGGCCCTTGAGGAAGAAATAAGATACTTAGCAAACTATCTGGGGAGTTCGCTCCCGTTCTTTCAAAGGCAAGGTGGGAACCAAGGTTAAAATAATCGTGATCGATAAAAGGAATGGCATGATAGAGATAAAGATCATGATTGGAGGTATAAGAAAAAGGAGTAAGATAGATATGCCCCCCATCCACATGACTGAGTGAAGAGCAAAGAGTTAAATCCCTTGGATCCTAAAAAATTCAAAGACATGATTTTGCTTGCTAGAATCTTGATGAAAGTGAAAGGGACAGACAAGATGGTTTGAGAACTCAAAGGGGAATTTTCTGAAATCAACCAAATGGTTGTGTCATACTCAGACTCAATCAAGAAATTGGAGACTCAAATTGGCCAAATCTCAACCGCATTTAATGCTAGGCCTAAGGGAGGCCTCCTTAGTGACACATTGACAAATCCAAAAAATGATGCTCATGTCCCAGCAATAGTCACTCAAGCGGTAGATAAATTTGTGTATATTATATTGAGATTGAGGAAAAGTCTCTTGATGATCAATAGAATGCAAAGAGGAATCGGTCCTAACTTTCAATTGATGATATTTCAAAGTCTCTTAAAGTAGAGGATGAATAACCAGGAGAAGTTGATAAGAATGATGAAGGGGATTCAACTCCAAAGGTGATTGTTGGTGATGAAAGAACGGGGATGAGCATCAAAGTATTTCATCTCCCCCCAAAAAAATATCTCCCCTTTTCCCACAAAGATTAAAGAAAAATAATGACAATGACAAGTTCAAGAAGTTTAACCTCTTAATCAATATTCCTTTGTTGGAGGCTCTTCAAAAAATTTTGGGGTATGCTAAGTAAATGAATGACTTGATGTCTAAGAAGAAGCTTATAGATGTTAAGAATATTGAAGTGACCCATAGTTGTTGCGGCATCATCTCCAAAGCCATGGCCAAAAAGAAGAATGACCCAAGTACTTTTACAATTCCTTGCACCATTGGGACTCATAAATTTGACAAGGCATTATGTGATATTGGTGCTTGCATAAATTTGATATGATATTCGGTGTACCAAAATCTTGGGTTGGGTGCTCCTATACCCACCACCATGAGATTATTGATGGCGGATCGTTCAATTAAGAAACTGGTTGGCGTGCTATATAATGTATTGGTACAAGTCAATAAGTTCATTCTCCCAGCAGACTTTGTTGTCCTCGATTATGGAATTAGCAAAGAGATACCTATTATTCTTGGGAGACCCTTCCTAGTGACTAGTATAACAATTGTTGATATGGAGAGAGAGGAGAAGAAATTCTAAGTGCAAAATGATGAAGTTTCCTTTTGGGTATGTAAAATTGAGAAACAACTAATAGAACTACAAGTGGTGTCCGTTATTGATGTAGTGTACATAGAGGGACATGATGGATCACTTAAGGATCCAACTTCAAGATCAAAAATGTCATTCCGCAAAGTTAAATTAGGAACTGGATGGGAGGCATCCCATCAATGCCATTAAATTGGCCTGTATCCTTTAAATTTTGTTTGTTATGATAGATTTTGTTTGTTTATATTGATCCATGCAAATGAGGTGTCAAAAAGGGTGCATTTGAATGACTTTAATTGGGGTAAATATGTGAAATTAATTTGTGGGCTAAGCAATTAAAAATAAAGGAGCAGAAACTGCTCTTAGTTTTTGTGATCGCGTGGGCATAGGCTTCGTGTTCGCTATAGCATGGGGCTAACGACCGCCATCCCTTGCTCGCGATCATGACTAATGTAGTTTAAAATGAATATTCACCCAAACTTCCACCACACTCCCTCTTTAATTACCTTAAAATTACACCCATTCTTGTAATTTTTGAAAGAATCCAATAGTTCATTACATCCTTCCTACATTTCCTAATTTTTATGTTTCTAAATTCTCCCCCTGTGTGTGTATTGTTGAGCCCTAGAATACATTTTTAGGACAATGATTTAGAATTGAAGTTTACATGTTTATATTTGACCTTTGTTGATTTTGTGGGATGTGTTGGCTGCTGTTATTAGTGTGCACCAAGTCGGGGAAGTATTGAGTACCCAAAATTGTTCAAAATTGATTTAAATTGCTTTTGCACACAAAATATTTGGTGAAATGCCCAAATAAACTTTTAGATTGATTTTCACCAATTGAAGGGCATGATTGATAGTTTAGGTGTTGATATTATGTTCTTAGTATTTCCTCTTCATTTTGAACACAAATTGATAGAGAATTGGATCTGTTTAGATGCTTGACATATTTTTAAACACTACCTCAGGTACTGCGATTGCGGTCACAAGAGTGCAATTATGGAACTGCGATCATAATTTTGTTGTCTGTGATAGCAATAATTGAGGGTGTTTTCTGACCGGTCTCTCAGGAATTGCGATTGTAATCCAAGTAGGTCGCGATTAGGATATTTGATACCAGGCTGATAGAATGGTCTAACTTTTAGAAATCTTATTTGAAGCCTGTCCATGACCCCTAAGCCTTTCATTTAGCTAAATCAAGATGGATAGCATTTATTTTGCATTGATCTTGAAGACTAAAGCACTGTAGGTGGATTTCAGGTACTCAATGGCAGGCTACGATACAAACCACTTCATGGTCCCTGAATGTCAAATTGTATACTATGAGGACCTTATGAGGTGATGCTACTGCTTGAGAGGGTGATTGAATTAGAGAATGTGCCAGAAAGGCTCTCAAATTTTATATGGGAGGATAATGGCCACGGGATGGACATGCTTTGCCCTAGAAACATGTTGAGTGAATGAGCATAGGGTGAGGGAACTATACACAAATCTCAGCGTAGTGAAGGTCTCTAACCCAGTGATGAGAATCAGGGGCAAAAAAGTTCATTTTGGGTCCAAGAAAATTAACAGAGTTTATGGGTTGTAGGAGGTAGATATGAGGGACTATGAAGTTAAGGATTTTATCCCCGGGAGCTGGTTGATTAAGTATTTGTCCCCAGGAAGGGAGGTTTTTTGGGCCACCATAAAAAAATGGATACTAATGAGTGACTTCACTACTAAAGCTAGAATTTGGTTTTCCATTATTTGCTATCGGGTCTCTCCCACTACCAACTTATAGAATGTCCCATTGTTGCACACTCAAATGGTGTCCTACATATTGGACAACATCTCTTTGAATATTGGCCGTTTTGTGCTCATGAAGATTTGGCATTATAAAACAAGGGGAATCCCATGATTATTTTCTAGTCATTGATCATAGAGTTGTGTAGGTGAGCCAAGTTTTAGGAGTACCTGGATGATAGTTTGATCTCTCCAAAGACTCCCATTTACCCACTTAAGATCCAAGGAGAGGGATATTTTGGAAATACCAAAAAGAAGAAGGTCAAATCAGGGAAATAGATGGTGGACAACATAGATTATTGCAGACTATCATCAACTGGGCCATTTGAGAAGATTTCGGGCCAAATAAAGATCATCCATAAGCTTTTGTCTAAGATACCTTAGGGGCTGGGAGAGACTTCCACCGCCCATTATTTCTGTGTTTCTTAGATCGACTACGAGAGATACCTTGAGGACCAGAGGAAGTAGGGGACATTATTTCCAAAATCGAGTGAGGATACTTATTACTAGAACATCCGCACCAATCGCTACTAGAGTTTCCTAACAAGATGCAGAGAATGGAGAGGAAGAGCAACAAATTCTTTACTCACATGTGGAAAGGGGTAAGGGCCTGTGGAAGATCCTAAAACCCAAAAAGAGGCTTTTTTTTCCTCAGGGTTGATTGTGATTATGAGGTCCCCACTATGTGGTCGGACTCTGATGATGCTAGGGATGATACCGAGATACAGAGTGCCAAAAGTTCTTGATGTGGTTATAGGGAACACCCTATACTCATTTTATGTTTTATAATTCGGTAGTGAGGTAATTACTAGATTTAAGTTGGGGATGCCTGTCTCCATATTCATTTGGTTTGATGCCTTGGACTATATTATTGGATATTTATCTGGATGCTTTTGTTTTTGGATGATCTTATTTTTATTTTGGGTTTCAATAATTGGCCACCATGATGGTACCTATATTTCATGGACTAGTTGCTTGTTTTCATCTTTAGATTTGTTTTCATTTTTAGATGTTTATTTCTTTTAATAACGACAGAGGATGAGCCTTTCCCTATGATATATTAAGTGACGACATTCTTAATGGGAAATCATTGTGTTTTTGAATTTTTGATCTATAGATGTACGGGAAATCTGAGCACCCATGGAATTATAGATTTGGGATTGGTCTTATGCCTATGGAAAAGTCTGGGTAGCCATATGGTTTGCCCTTGTGTGATCCAAAATTTGAGATGACAATTTGATTTGGTGCTAACAATACCCAATCTTACATGGTGAAAATACAAAACAAGAATCCTCCTCCGTCCCAATATTTGTGGAAACCAAGGGCACAGACATGAATGACTTTGTAACAACATTTTCCCCTTTTGGTGACTCCAAAGTCTTTAGTTGGTTGTGTGTGGAAAATATCTCCTTTTTATCTCTAGTAGGAAGTGAAATTAATCCCCCTTAAGTAGTTTTCATGCCATGTGTGGTGAGCTTAGTTATTTAATCTGATGTTTACTTGTGTCATATTAAACTTGCCCCGTTAGTCTCTCAAAGCTAATCATGATGGCGTATGGTTAGTAAAATAATCTTAGGCCTTCTTTTTGAACATTTACCTTTAACTTAAAAATCCTACCTGTACATAGATTGTATCTCTAGTTACCCACTTTGAGCCTTTAAACCATTCTTTGTGATGTGATAGCTTTGGGTTAGCACATTTATGGCTTTTAACTCAGAATAATTATAAGTTCTTAAGTAACTATTATCTTTTTTTATTATATTTTATGTGATTTGTAGGAAAGTCAAGATGCATGGAAACCTATCATAACTACGTCAATGTAATTCCCCGTAAAATCCTAAGCTCAACTCAGTCTTTTAAGTTTGCTAAGGGGTCCCAGACTTAGAAAATTCTAGCTAAGTATTCAGACTTAGTATTATTTTATGCTTTGTAAGTTGGCAACTATATTTCATGACTCTTATGACCTTAAATTATAGATCTTTGGATTGATTCATGATCAGGAAGGTCAGTAGGTGTTCTCAGATGAGTTTCAGATTTTTCGGACCTTGTTTGAACCACGTTTAGGAATCCAAACTAGTGCATTGATGCGATCTCAATGCGGCACTTCGGTTATTGCATCGATCAATATTTACCTTGGCTCCCATTGAAAATTTCTAGTGAACCGACGTGGACTCGATGCGGAGCATTGGCTATCGTATTGATGCCAACGATGCGGCGCGTCGGTCTGCGCATCGATGGTTTAATTTTCAGTCATTAAAAAGACGCGCCTTTAGGGGTAATTGGGTTTTTTTGCACGCCCTTCAGCCCCCATAACGCGAGATTTAGCCCTCAATTAGTGAATTATATTCATTCTTTCTCAAAATACTCAAGAACAAAAACCCTAGGAGATTAAATTTCAAATTCAAGGCTCAAGATTCCACCATTAATCTTTAGAAATTTTGAAACCAAGGTATGTCAAGTATTCATCCAAGGGTCCCTTCCACTCTTGGAGTCCAAGAAACTATTTTAAACTTCAAGTAACTTGATTTCATGCTTTCCATGATTTGGATTCAAGTGTATTCATGATTATAATGTTTGTTGGATTTCTATTCCATGATTAAGTGCAAGATTCATGTAAAAACAACTAGTATGTATGTAGTATCATGTGAATTCATGTTAAAGCCTTAAAATTTTTATGTTTATGGATTGATTTGTTCTATGTGCACATACAATGCTATCCAAGTGTTTGATGATTTATTCATGAGAATTAAATAATAAAAGTATAACATGTTAGCATGTATTCAAGTTCATCTCATGCAAGTGTTTGCTAGAATGTCCTAATGAATGAATAATGATCTAGTAGTTATTTATCATATTTCAAGATTGTGCCATGCCTTATAATTTATTCTATCGAATCCTGGGGGTATTTAATACCCAACAATTTAGTTGATTACCTAGAGCCATGGTCAGTCTCAGGATAATGCCAGTCATGTCAAGATCAGTAGTACTCTCAGTCAGTTACAAAACTCAAGAAATACTCAATCGACTCAGTATCAGTCCAGTCCATTTCAATATTCAGTTCAGACCTCAGTAAATTCAGCTAGTTACCAAAATTCAGTAGTATTCCATCAGCCAATAAAACTCAGTGAACTCAGTTCAGTTAGATAATATAATCAGTAATAGCTCAGTCAAGCCTAGTAGGAACTAAAAATCAGTTTAGTGTCTATTCAATTAGGAGTAGGATTCAACATCGAGTGAACCCACGGATGGGGACTCACCTTCTAGTAGTGGGTGTGATCCTTAGAAGCAGTAGTTGTGTTCCATAACTACATAGCCAGCATAGGTTGAGACATCAACCCGCCAGTTGAGGGTTGATGAGATGATCTACCTGCCAGTTGAGGGTACCATCATTCTCGTTCAGAGCACCTGCCAGTTGAGGGTAACTCAGCTTGTCTTTACCCATGGCACGGTACTGACACCCTTCCAGCTGGGTTACAAGTTTGACCCCAATCAGTTCAGAGAGGGGCCTATCGATTAGATGATTATCTCCCACAGTCTTAGTTCTAGTCTTAGAATAGAACTCAGTTCAATTCTACAGATTTAGGACTGTCAGATATAGTCACTTAGTTCAGAACGAAACTCAGTATAATTCCACAGGATAAAGACTATCAAATATAGTCACTCAGCTATCAGCTACACAGTATCAGTAACTCAAATATCAGTAAATCAGTAACTCAGAACTCAGTATCCAGTGTTATCACGATCTCAGTTACAGTTTACGTATTCACGCATATACTCTTATTTAGTTATATTCATGTCATTCAGTCAGTATTGTTCATGCAGATGAACCCATGCAGTTCATTCTACCTCACTTTGCATACCAATACATTCAAAGTACTGACGCATACTTTTCTGTTGTGCTATGATATCTTATATCATAGGTTCAGACGCACGACCTTTCGATCATACTTAGCAGTTCAGATATTCAGGTGACAGAGTTAGTGGTGAGTCCTCTTAATTCGAGGATATGATGATTATATCAGTAGCTCAGCTTATTTTAGTAGTTCGAAGTTAGTTGGGGACTTGTCCCATCAATTCCATATTTCAGACAGTTTAGAGGCTTTATCAGACTAGAGTGTTTTTAGACAGATGTTTCAGTTTTGGTATTGTTATACCATATTTAATTTTATTATAGTATTGAACCTTATGGAATTTTTTTTGCCTAATTTTTGAATATTACAGTATTATTATTCAGTTAATACAACAGGTACTAGTCATGGGTTAGCTTGTGGTCCTTTGGGATTATGAGAACTGTGCAACATTCGGGATACAGACTCGGGGCGTTACAGTCAAGAAGGACAAATTTTGATAAAGTAGATAGGAAGATTATGGTTGATGACTTTTTTGATAAGTCGTCAACCACCTAACGGGTTGTCACAGGAGGCCGTCACTAATAACAGAATGTAGATGCTGAATAAGTAAGGTTGATGACTTGTCTGATAAGTCATCAACTTGGTGATAAGTCGTCAGAAGAATTCGTCAGCTGAAGGAAGTGTACAAGAATTGGAATAAAATATTGACTACTTGTCCTAATAAGTTGTCAAATCTTTCATAAGCCATCACCCCAAGCTGTCACCTGAAAGCAGCGAACAGAGATGTGGAATAATAGTTGACGACTTGATCTGACAAGTCATCAACTCTCTGATAAGCCGTCAGATATGGTCGTCAGCTATGGAGTGGAAAAACTAGAATATGAAATTTAAATCTAGAATTATCTTGAGTATAAAAAGAAAAAAATCTTAGGTTTCCATGGCATCTTGAACTTGTTCCAAACAACCGCTTTTTGTTATTTTTTTTGTAAATTTTTGAATTAAGTTCTTGTAATTATAATTTTGGTTTTGGGAATTCTCTTATGATTTAGAAGGAAGAACAACTTTATATCTTAATCATTTGTAGGTTAATACTACTGAATTATGAATTCAATACATGTTGTTTCTTTCTATATTATGAGGAACTAATTCTCTTAACTCGAGTTGTGGGATCTATGTGTTGGCCTTGTGGCTGATAAGGCCATATCAATGTCAACCAACCCAAATCGACTCTAGCATCCAAATCTAACATATCTAAGATAAATCATACCAATCCATGGTCGAGACTTATCTGAAGAGTAAAAACCACAACAGGTATAACCACTGACTGATAACACAATTCACCAGGTATATCTTAGCTAAAGGGTACAAAATGTAGCCGCAACATAAAAATCATGCAAAAGAATGAATCATTGGCTGAAAATGCACTTAACTCACTCTATAACCACTGGAGAGCATGAATTATCCAAACATACTCAAAAACTTCCCAAAGCTGAAAACCATATCAGTATTGGCAAAGACTTTAGCAACCCAGAACTTTAGCTGATAATTAATCAATCTAATACTCTATCTCAGCAAGAATAGCCACAGACACATGTCATCAAGGAGAAACACTCCATTAAGCATTATTAGGTCGTATCAACTCTGAAATGAGAGTTTCACAAATCTACCCAAGTAGGACAATCGCCACTCGATCCATCAAAAAATCACATCATCATAGAAGAAATACAGCAATCTCAAAACCAAGGTCAAATCCAAGACCACCACTAAAATATCAATAAATCAAGATAAAGAATTTCTAATTTGCCAAATTATGAAGTAATCACAGGATAGGCCACCTGCCTCTAACTTTTCAACTTTACTAAATAAAACCATATCACATTAACAAAGGAGTATCTGAATTCCACACTGGCAACAAGGCAACCCATCCCAAGGGAACGAACCCAACATACTTATAAGATGAATCCACAACATCTTAACACAATATCAAAATTGTTATTAGACAAAAAAATAGCCATAAACAAGAATGAACCTCAAACTAGTCTATTTCACAAACAGGTCATAACGGAAGGGATAGCCAAACAAAAGCCTTCACAACCTAGGAGGAAAATCTAAGAATCTAAAACTCAATAATAGGCAATATAACTAAATCGTTAACTCTAGGGTCATAATGGAGCCACAAAAGGTCAACCTTCCTTTCGATGTCACCATATATCCCCGAATCAATCTAATACAACTAACTGAAAAGGAACACAATCAACCTCGCCGTGCTAGGGGAAAGAAATCATCACATTGGGTTATATATATGCAAGCCACTGAATAATATCACAAGAAAATGAAAATTTAACTAGATAACACAAGTCTATACAGCTACCCAGCAAGAATCAATTACATTAAGTAACATATTAACTAATAATATCAAGTAATATTAGTAACCTCACATGGTGGTAGCAATAGCAACAATAATATCAATATCAATCATAGTGAATAGCCGGTACCAAAATGAACATCAATATCATGTACTACTCAAGAGCCACAATAGGGCTAATATGCCAAGATAAATGGACTCAAACCCAAACCATACCCATAGGGGAATAAGATCAATATAGATCTACTCCATCCACTACTAAAAGAAATAAACCACGAAGTAGTAACATAATCATGAATTTAATAACAAGGCACATAATAATCAATATCAATTCATCAAGGCATATAATTACCAATGGGTATGAAAACCCTAATACATATAATAAGAGATAAATATGGAAAATAAAAGTACACTAATCATGGTGACATCCTCAATCGTATGCCTAATAGGTATAGAAAAGAAATAAATCTGAATGGGTACAACTCGAATCGGTTAATTGAATCATCAACTGAGGTTCCACACACACTACTTCTAACTGAATATGCCACAACATCATGAGGCTGATCTGAATGAGATAAATGATTAGAAATTCCATGTCAAGAACAGTCTCTAAACTAGTAATCGGTCTCACTACAGTAGTAGGAACTTATGAAGCATCAGTAGGAAGAGAACACAAATTGAACCAAAATGGTTGGCAAACTAATGTTGAGAGAAATCTACAAAATTATGCTTATACTTTCAAAATCATACCCTGTTTCAGGCACTCTAGGTTGGTGGGGAATATGTGTTAACTCTAGTTGATCTTCTATCTCAAACCTGGGGAATTCTTAGAATCAGTGTCTTATCACGACACAATCATATCAAGGTCCTGGAATACTTAGAGATACTGCCCCTCATAATCCAAAATGGTCTCCATGGCCCAAAGAACCAAACCACACTTCACAAGACTGATGAAGACTTTGCCCACTATGATCATCACGACTAATTTAAAAAGAGAAAAGACATCTTTCCCCCCTGAATTTGTCCTCCAAACTCACTTTAGAACTTAAACTTAACTTCTATTTATTTACCCCCCTTAATATCTTTGAAGTTTATTATTTTCACCCCTAAAGCTGACGTGGAATTTAAAAAATATATATTTTTTAATTTAAAAACTGATATGGCCCCACTTTTTAATATAAATATATATATATATATATATTAAACAACCTACTTCATACCCCCACACCCATTTCCTCATTTTTTTCATACCTCTCCACCTCCATTTCCCGTCTTCTTCTTCTATCCCCACCCTCACCATAATTTTTACTCTCCAAACCTGCCATCACCAACCCCCCTTCTCCTTCAACCACTAATTTCTCCACCGCCAGCCCCCCCAAAATCCCCAATTTCTTCTCCTTCAATTATCAAATCCTTCACCCCACCTAAACCCCTTGATTTAAGATCATTAGGAAAGAATGAAATTGTATTTCTAAAATTAAAAGTTATCTCCATAAATTTAAAAATTTGAAATAAAATTAAAATTGAAGAAAAGTTATTAGCGGTGGTGTTAATGGTGGTGGTGGAGTTAATGGTGTGCATATATTTTTTTGGGTTTGTTTAATCATTTTTCGGTGAGTTTTGTCAGAATATTTCGGAATGAAAAGTTTTGAATTGGAATGTGATGATGCTATTGCATTGTTGTTTCTTGAATTAGTGGTTTGATGAAGAAATCATAAAGGTCTTGTAATTATGTTTTAAAAATTCAATCTTGATTTTTTTTTCATATTTTTGTTATAAGGTATATTTTGAGCTATTTATTTTGTTGGGTTTGTGTTAGAATCAAAAGGGTCTTTTAATTATGTTTTGAATTGATTTTGTTGGGTTTGCTTAATGGCTATTGGTAATATATTTAAGTTTGAAGAAGATATAAAATGGAGGAGGGGGAAGATGTAGGTTGGT
The DNA here is from genome assembly GCA_030864225.1 of Capsicum baccatum var. pendulum. Taxonomy (NCBI): domain Eukaryota; kingdom Viridiplantae; phylum Streptophyta; class Magnoliopsida; order Solanales; family Solanaceae; genus Capsicum; species Capsicum baccatum. The sequence goes on from CM061560.1 coordinate 171,508,521, forward strand.
TTGAAGAAGATAGAAAGGGGGAGGAGGCTGCGTTGCAGGGTAGAGGGGGGGGTGGGCGGGCGGGGGGGGGGGGGTTGTGAAGAAGAAAGAAAATGAGGGTGGGGGTGTTTTTTTACTATATATATATATATTTATATATATATATATATAGTAAATGAATATTTTTTATTTTTAAAAAAAATATATAAAAATAAAGTGTGGGGATGAATTTTTCTTTAGAAAAATTAAACTTTTTACATGGCAATAACGTGGCTCCGGCGTGGCATTGACATGGTGTTGATGTATAGGCGAGTGTAACACACTCTCCGTTATGAGAGTAGTATTCAGTTTTGAGGGGTGAAAATATATACTTTAAAAATGGTAAGGGGGTAAATAAATAGAAGTTAAGTTTAAGTGCTAAAGTGAGTTTAGAGAAGAAGTTCAGGGGGGAAAGATGTCTTTTCTCAATTTAAAAACTGCTCATAGTATAGAGTATTATTTGTGTAGAGCTGATAGGCTGCAAGTGAAGCTGAACTCTACCTAAGGGATCCTCACTCCCAAATAAAATACTAATAGCACTATATTGATGGCATACCTCTTGCCTACATTTCCATAAGTCTGAATACTTGTGCTCTTTACGGTCCTCTCATAATCAACATCCTACAAAAAGAAAATTCAGTTGCTATCCAGTGCTCCAATGCCAAACGGAGTGAAAATACTTACCCTCTAACACCTCCCTGCACCAATGTTTAGCTCAGAAGGATGTAGCATAGGAAAATGCCTGGACTACACAAGAAGTCTAATCTCATACTCAAAACATGTGAAGAACTCTAATGAACACCAATAGACTCCATTTTGGCCTGAGGGATTCTCAATAAATCAAATTCCATCCATGGCTCAAAGGATCTACAACATGACTCAAATTCCCAATGCTGAAGCTCAAATACAAAAGTATTCACAAGCTCAATTGGATCCTAAGCTGACCTAAATCCTTTTTAGTTGTTGCTAAAGATCTTTGATATCCATCTCTAACTCTCTAATCTGATGCTGCATTAAAACTTTAGGAACGCATGTTGAAGTCTAATCTGCATTTTTCAACAAGGTCGCATCATCCTTCGGGGATATAACAGAGTCAAACAAAGTGCTCGAGGTTCATAGAATATGCAGACACGTGAGAAAGAGTCAAGAAGTGAATTTCTTAAAATTTACTTCACAGCGCCCAAGCGCAGACACAGGTGTATGTGGTCTATAAAGTAATATAGTGGCCTTCAAGAAAATCGAATATCGATCCCACAGAGACTTGATTTAACAACGATTTAATTTTAGTTCACCGTTTAGATTAATTTAGTGCAAAAAGTAACCAAAAAGAGAGTTTGTAATTTTTGTAAATTAAAAATAAAATAAATAATGCGAAAATTAAATTCTTGGAACAATCAATGGAGGAAAACCTAGGGTTAAAGCACTCCGAACAATCATACTATGTTATTGAAATTAATCCATTAATTTGCTTATCTTGGTTGTAGATTCGTAGGGTTAATTGCATGATCATGGTTTCTCAACCTATAATCTTTTACCTAATGTGGATATTACAACTACGTCGTTGAGCAGGGATGTAATAATCCAATTAAGTTAATTAAAGTTATCATCCTACGTATGAATCAAGTAAGACATCTAGGTACATCCATGTCCTAGACGTTAAGCTTAATTCATTATTTTATAAAAGAATAAGAACCCAAACTTTGTTTATTCTCATGTTCTATCTCTCTATTCCCTCTCCCGATATCAAAAGCTCGACAATATATCTATTTTATGGGTGATCATTCCATAAAATAATTAAAACAAGAATAAACAAACAACCAAATATAATAAGCAAAATTAAAGAATTTAATCCAAAACAATAGTAATCATGTTCTTAGATTTAACCTCGGAAAGAGAGTTTTTAACCAATAATATTCATAATCACGATCCAAATAATTAAATACATGATATGAAAAATTAAAAATTAAAAATAAAATTGAAACCTAATAAACCTATATCCACCTCCGTATTTTCTCCAAAAAGCGTGTCCAACCTTCAATAACGTGTCCCTGTGTTTTATAATATGCAAATTTGACCAATTCCTTCTCTAAGTATGCTCCAGGTGTCCAATTTATCATATATCCTATATTCATACTACCCCTTTTGGAATTAGGATAATATCAGTGTCCTAGTGCCCGCGCAATTTGATAATTCTCCAAATTTCCAAGTTGACCACAAATATATATATATATATATATATATATATATGATGTCCAGCTGTTAAAAGTTGTCCCCCACTTGTTTTGAATATATACACCATATGAAAGTACTAATTGTGGTGGGATTTTAAGACTTGCACGCGTCCCCTAGGGAAAGATTCCCACATTTGGCCTTATTTTCTAAATTTCAGTCCATGTCGGCGCTTTTAACTGTCGTGCATTACTTTAGCAACGCGCTGCGTCGCTCAACGCATTGGCACATCGATGCAACGCATTGACTTCGTGTCGTCTGAATGTAATTTGTGTTAAAAAATTTGGTTAAGTATGGAACATTCTATTCTTTGTCCATTACTTTTGTAGTGTATTTTCAATAAATTTTGAGTTTTTTTATCATCAATATATCACCATATTTAGTTCATCAAGGCTCCTACAATATTATACACCATATATTCAAGATTAAAACAACACAATATTCTCAACAACAAATCAAAACACGAGCTAAGATAAAGCAAATTCACAATGATCTTCCACTTATTATTCTGACTTTTGACTTAATCAAATTAAGCTTTGAACATTACAAATAAGTTATTCTACTCATAATTACACTGTTAAATATTTAGAATAAATTAAACACATCAAAATCCATCGAGACCAACTTGACGCATACCTAGCTCAAGCTAGTAAAACTAGTTTTTCAGGTTGAACTCTAAATTACTCAATTAAGCACAAAACTAATTTAAAAAATATTTTGGACATTGTAAATACACCCTTGGACACCTAAATGCTTATTTTTATCAATATGGACACGTTATGCACATGAATTGCTCTCAAAATAAGACGAAATAAGCTAGACAAAAGTGTATAAAATCACCTCAGATCATCACCCACACTTAAATTCTTATTCTTCCTCGAACAACTCTTTACTCTAAGCATAAAAATTTAAGGTGATGCTACACTTCTACTAAAATAAAGATACTCAAGTTGGTGCTATAATGACTACACGGAATGCAAGTTTCTACACAAAGCACATTATTTATACAATTGAAAGTTCAAGAACACTACTCTAAAACATCCTAACCTCAAGAATTGACTCACCTAAGTGGCAAACTCATGCATATTGCTCAATCAATAAAATCATACAAATCACCCACATTCATCAAACATGAGCCCTCACAACAAAAGATTTACCCATAACCACTCACAATAATGTAATTTATAACATAATGGGTCCAAGAATTAAATTACGCTCACTCTCACAAAGAATTCACAAGTTTCACACTATGAACCATAGGCTTGCCCTTAGTGTAATGATCCACTAATAGTCGAATGTAAAGCTTAGGATCAATTAGGACTTTTTTGGGTTGTAATGTAGGCTAAGAGACGGGTAGGAACTATTTGGGAATAGTGACTAACCTCTCTAAGCGCTTTAATACACTACTTTATGCAATTAAATCCAATCTCCAACAACTAAATTACACCTTTTCCATCCACCCATCTCTTTTATTTTCCCCCATCTCTTTTAAGCATTTTCTCACACACTTGATGGACACATAGTTTACTACCACAAGAATCAATTTTTTTTTATTTTTTTTCATAATCATGGCAACATTTTTAATATAAATCTTATCACAACCATCCACCACACATTAATTATACACCAATAACTATTACCTTGGGGCATCATTTTACTTTTTTCTTCTTCAACTTCTCAAACTCCTTACTAAATCAATTTTTTTTACATTAAAGAACTTAGGAGCTTTTTGGATCAAATTATGGTCTATCAAAGAAGGGAATAGACTACTTATGAGGTTTCCAAAGAAAAAGCTAAAGGCTCAATAGGGGTTAACTAAGATAATGAACAAGGGTAGGTAAAAAAGAAGGTAAAAACAAGGCTATCAAAGAAATGCCTAAATCATCTCCTAAACCCACATTCTTTATTTCTCTTCACACATACATCAAACAAATTCTAGACATCACATGCAACAAGGAATATATTAAAAAATTTCTCTTACTCATATGGCACATGCTCAACTCAATAGGATCATCATAGACTCCCAACCAAATAATAGCATGAATTCAAATTTTAAGCCAATAAATACAAGAGTTAAAAACTTGAGCCTAAGAGTCTCAAAAATAGCAATTCACACAATTCAACATGCCTTTACAAACAAACCCACTTGCATCCTGTAATAAAAAATAGCACCAACAAGAATATTTCACTTATTCCTATCCTAAAAATTTTTAAATTGAGCTAAAATTTTAAAATTTTTCTCCACCTCACACTTAAAAATCTACTTTGTCTCCAAAGTTAATTTAGAAGTAAAAAGATAGAAATACTCCATGAGGCCTCTTGGCCTAGATAGATGCATCTTCACACAAAAAGGAGATCCATGGGACCCCACACTCAATCTTTACCAGCTTCAAGCTTAAGTTTATGGTACTCAGACTTTCCATTAACCTGTGACTCAACCAAAAACAAAAACTACATAAAATAAAAACTAAAAAACTAAAAGGAAAACATACCTAATTAACTTGGGTTGTCTCCCAAGAAGTGCCTAATTTATTATCGCAGCACGACCCATCTCAACACAATCATATTCCTTCACCCTTTTACTCCCTTTTGGGAGCCATTTTTTCTTTTCTTTCAATTTTTTTTTACCTTTAAACATGTTGGGGATTGGTGGCTTCATCTTAGACCACCCAATCAGGTAGTCGGAAGAGGTCTTTAGTGGCTTAGGCACCCCACACTTATCCTTTTCCAACACATTGATCATGCATAAATTTTTATATAAGGAATTTTCAATGGGGGCCTTGTAAACATCAAATACCATCTCTTCATCATCTTCCCTCATCTTGAATGTGTCTTCTCTAACATCAACCAAAGCCCCTCCGATCGCTAAGAATGGATGCCTTAAAATGATTGGTACCTACTCATCTGCCAAATTTACCAACCTTTATGAGGACATCCTTAATTATTCCTTCCGAATATGCCATGGAACCGTCTGCTAGCTGCATCACCACTCGTGTCGCTTTAGGCTCTCTCAAGCCCAATTTTCTAAACAATGACAGGGGCATTAAATTTATGCTTGGACCTAAGTCACTCAATGCATGAAATTTTTCCCCCCAATTTGAATAGGGATAGCAAACTTCCCTTGATCTTTCAATTTCTTGGGAATTTTCTGTGTCATTACCATACTACACTCTTCAGTGAGTGTTAGAGCTCCTACATCTTTCAATTTTACCTTTTTAGCCACCACATCTCTCAAGTACCTTGCATACTTAGGCATACTCTGCAAAATATCTAGCAAAGGTAAGTTAATATGAAGCTCTTTGAATGTATCAATGAACTTTTTGAACAATGCATCCTCCTTCGCTTCTATGTACTTTTGAGGGAAAGGCAATGGTAGCGTCTTCTTCTCTGGTTTAGCAACTTTTTCCTTCAAGTACTCAGACTTCCTTGAATTTTCAACTTCTTTGGGAACCTGTTTGGTCACCATACCAAAATCAACCTTCTTTCTTGCCTTGGGAGGTTCTCCTTCAAGCTCCTTACCATTTCTCAAGGTGATCTCCATGACTTGCTTTGGATTTTCTGTATCAGCGGGCAGACCTCCTTAAGGAAGGTTATTTAACGCTTGTTGTATCTGCCGAACCTGTAACTCTAAATTTCTCTAGGCCACTTTTTGATTCTATAATTCCGTCTTTTGATTGTTTAGATCCACAATCAATTGTGTTTGACCTGTTAAGAGTTATTTTATCATCTCTTTCATATTGCTTGTTGACTGATTCCATTGGGCCTATGGCTGTGGAGCGTTCCATGACTGATTTGGTGGCTGAGTTTGCCACTTCATGATGTAGGCATTACCGAAATTTGGCCTTTGAGAATTGCCTACATGCATCACAAATTCTGGATTTGAAGCACACATGGTAGTCGTATGACCACTATTTTCGCATACCTCACACAAACCTGTAGCTTGTTGAATGGCATTGACTGTGGTTGTAGGTTTTGCTGCTCCCAACTTCATGGTGCTGAATGTTGTGTTGATCAAATTCTACAATGCAGAAACCTGAGCTGATGGGCCTGTGAATTGGTCCACCTTCAATACTCCCACAATTCTTTTCATAGCACTTCTAAAATCTGAATTCCACTCTGATTTCCTTATGCTATACGGTTTAACAATATGTATAGATCATCATAAGTTAGCTCCAACGCTTGACCACCTGTGGCTAATCTAGATAAATCTTTGTATTGTGATCAAAAGATTCTACAAAGTGTGAGAAAGTACCTCATTCAACTATTGGTGGTGTGGACAATCCCGAAAAAGGGCCTCGAAGCACTCCCAAGCATGATAAAGGTTTTCATCAGGCTTCTGTTGAAGCTCACTATCTCACTACAAAGTCTCACAGTCTTACCTGATGGAAAGAATCTGATGAGAAACCTTTTGGCTAAGTCGTCCCATGTTGTGATTGAACTGGACGGCTCTGCATTCAACCACCTTTTAGCCTCCCCAATAAGTGAATAGGGGAAGAGTGTCAGCCTCACATAATCTGGAGTCACCCCAGTTGGAGTGAATATATCTATAAGCTCAATGAAGGTCTACAAGTGAACTTATCGATCCTCGTATGAAATCCCTGCAAACTATCCACTGCTAATAAGAAGCTACACTATATTGTATTTCAACTCAAAATTCCCCCCAGCTACTTATTTTTGAATTAGGGAAGTCAAGTTCGTTGGAAATGGGACTACCACTTCCCTAACCTTCCTACCAGTTGCTTGTTGTTCAGCCATAGGAACAACATGCTTTTGGTTTTCTTGGAATTGAGGAATTCTTGGGAGAAGGATTGATTCTCTCCTGCATTGATGGTAAAGTTGCTCAGGTTTGGAGCTTGGTTCAACCAAGTCATGATCCTTTGCCAGCTTTCTACTTTGAAACCTGTTTCCTACAAAAACAAAATCAAGACCAAGTGTAAAAAACACCAAATAAATATAAAAGTAAAACTAAAATAAACAACTGCTAAATAACAAGTCCCCGGCAACGGCACCAAAAACTTGCCAGCTCCCAAGCACACACGCAAGTGTACGTGGTCTACCAAGTAATATTGTTGCCTTTAAGAATGCCGAATATCAATCCCACAGAGACTTGATTTAACAACGATTTATTTTTAGTTCACCGTTTAGATTAATTTAGTGCAAAAGTAACCAAAAAGAGAGTTTATAATTTTTGTAAATTAAAAATAAAATAAATAATGCAAAAATTAAATTCTTAAAAAAATCAATGGAGAAAAACCCAGGGTTAAAGCACTCCAAACAATCATACTATGTTGTTAAAATTAATCTGTTAATTCGCTTATCTTGGTTGTTGATTCGTAGGGTTAATTGCATGATCATGGTTTCCCAACCTATAATCTTTTACCTAATGTGGATATTACAACTACGTCGCTGAGCAGGGATGTAATAATACAATTAAGTTAATTAAAATTATCATCCTACGTATAAATCAAGTAAGACATCTGGGTACATTCCTGTCCTAGACGCTAAGCTTAATTCTTTATTTTATAAAAAAATAAAAACCCAAACATTGTTTATTCCCATGTTCTATCTCCCCATTCCCTCTCCCGAGATTTAAAGGTCGATAATATATGTATTTTATGGGTGATCAATTCATAAAATAATTAAAAGAAGAATAAACAAACAACCAAATATGATAAGCAAAATTAAAGAATTTAATCCAAAACAATAGCACTTATATTCTTGGCTTTAACCCCAGAAAGAGAGTTTTTAGCCGATAATATTTATAATCATGACCCAAATAATTGAATACATGATATGAAAAATTAAAGACTAAAAATAAAATTAAAATCTAATAAACCGTGTAACAGCTTCCGTATTTTCTCCAAAAACTGTGACCAGCCTTCAATAACGTGTCCCTGTGTGTTTTATAATGTGCAAATTTGACCAATTCCTTCTCTAAGTATGCTCCCGGTGTCCAATTTATCATATATCCTGTATTAATACTACCTCTTTTGGAATTAGGATAATATCATGTGTCCCAATGCCCACTCAATTTGATAATTCTCCAACTTTCTTCCCAATTTCCAAGTTGGCCACAAATATATATATGATGTCCAGCTATCAAAAGTTGTCCCCCACTTGTTTTGAATATATATATATATATATCATATAAAAGTACTAATTAAGGTGGTATTTTAAGACTTGCACGCGTCCTCACGGAAAGATTCCCACATTTGGCCTTATTTTCTGAATTTCAGTTCGTGTCGGCGCTTTTTACTGCCGTGCATTACTTTAGCAAAGCGACGCATCACTCAACGCGTTGGCACATACATGCAACGCGTTGACTTCGTGTCGTCTCACAGGAATTTTTGTTCAAAAAATTAGTTAAATGTGGAACATCCTATCCTTTACCCATGCCTTTTGTAGTGTATTTTCAATGAATTTCGAGCATTTTTATCATCAATAAATTACCGTATTTAGTTCACCAAACTTCCTACAATATCATACACCACATATTCAAGATTAAAATAAGATAATACTCTCAACAACAAATCAAAATACGAGCTAAGATAAGACAAATTCGCAATGATCTTCCACTTATTATTTTGACTTTTGACTTAATCAAATTAAGCTTTGCACATTACAAATAAGTTATTCCACTCATAATTACACATTTAAAATATTTAGAATAAATTAAACATATTAGAATCCACCGAGACCAACTAGACACTCACCTAGCTCAAGCCAGTAAAACTAGTTTTCTGGGTTGAACTCTAAATTACTCAATTAAGCACAAACTTATTTAAAATTACTTTAGACATTATAAATATACCCTTGGACACTTAAATGCTTATTTTTATCAATATGGACACATTAAGCATACGAATTGCTCTCAAAACAAGGCGAAATAAGCAAGAATAATGATACAAAAGTGTATAAAATCACCTCAGATCACCATTGTAGCCTCCCAAAGATAGGTTACGGATGTCTCTGCACTGATCCGCATGACTCTACTATCACTTAGCTCTTGCACTAATACTCCGATGAAACCTAGGCTCTGATACTAATTTGTCACGACCCAATTTCTCAGGTCATGATGGCGCCAACCATAACCCACCAATAGGCAAGCCAACCCGAAGTTCGAAACGACTAGTAACGGGCTTCTCAATATTTTATGGAAAAGAATGTAGAATAAATGAATAAAGATCAATACATAATAGAATCCCAAAAACTGGTGGTATCAGTACAAGAACTTCTAATATCACATTAGTACAAAAGTGAAACAACAACAGAGTTACACTGATATAACTTATCTATGAATACAATATAGATATTAGCCTAATACAAAAGAGAAAGATAAGTAATACTCCAAACATTAGCATCTCATTCTAAGTCTTTGGACCATGTCTGCTCCACACGAGGCATATGTCAACGGCGATAACTCATACTATGATCTGCAGGCTGCATAAGTATAGTATGAATAACAAACAAATGGTACTCAGTAGAAAACTACCAACGGAGCTCCAAATATAAATCAGATATATATATATATATATATATATATATATATATATATATATATATAGAGAGAGAGAGAGAGAGAGAGCATATAAACAGAATGGAAACTACACCCAAGAGTCCATAGCTTATATAGAAAGACAATGAAAATAATAAGGGACAACTATCATATTCAAGTTTGAGAGTCTAACACAACAAGACTAAGGAAATATTAGGGTAAACAATCCTATTCTAGCTATATTCAATATACATCTATGATATGTCATATATCCCAGGTTAATAAGCAAATAAAGAGTGAAAGATAGATACATAACAATATACATGGTCAAGAAATGAATATACAATATGATCAAGTGAAGGAAGAGATATATGGTAGTGCCATATCTTCATATAGTAATATATATATATATATATATGTGTATGTATATATATATATATATATATGTATATATATATATATATATATATATATATATATATGTATATATATATGTAAACCTAAGGTGATATCAAAGCATAACGTAAATCATCACATTCTCATGTTAAAACCTCATTTTAATACTTCAGGACTTAATGCTATCATGCTCAGGGTTTCTAATTCACATGGCTAGACATGATATAATTGTGCATAACAATGCCATCATAAGATAAAAGAGGTCAAAAACATACCACAAATCTTGATACGAAATCAATTATCAATCTGTCATAAGATACCCATAATAATGATCATAATAATGATTATAACAATATCAATAACAATGCAAATAACTGGCTACTCCGGACAACTATATACCTAACCGACTCTATGTGCACCCCCACTGCCCCAGACTCGAAAGGTATAATTAACATACAACAACACAAGATATATTCTTTAGCCATAATTATACAACCGTCCCATATCGACTGATTGGCACAGACGCATACTAGTGATAGGCAATGCACATGCAAAAATGGATGTAAATAACATAATTATTATCACAACTCATCATAACTGTCATCATCATGACCATCATCATCGTAATCAACCTCCGTCCTTGTCAGGTATCAACGTATCATCATAATTTCCTCTAGCCCTGTTAAGTATCAATATCATCACAATAGTATCCACCGAACTTTCTGGATATCAATATCACAATGGTATCCTCTGGCCTTGCCAGATATCAGTATCACAATAGTATCCTTCGGCCTTGCCTAGTATTAGTATCATAATAGTATCTTTCGGCCTTATCAGGTGTCAATATCATCATATTTATCATTACGAAATAACATATACTAATATACTCATGAACATAATCATATAACCATAAAGTATCTATCTAGACAATACTTCCCAACTACTCGTTATTAGATAATTATGATGAAACCACTAGTTCGCTAGTTATCACATGGCCTCTACTTATTGGTCTACACATTATCCTTATTCAAGGGATCGTGACTAACCATTATTTATTAGATATCCAACATCTAACATCTATCCATGGTTCATCACTAAACCATAATCGCTATTTAGACACTACTCCAAATTATCACCTAATCATCATATATTCGTTAACCATTATTAGATAACACATAACGACTTATCATCTAACCATCTTTTATTAACTGATATCATTTATTAACTAAATATCCTTAACCAATTAATCCTTATTTAACTATTCATTAATCAACCATTTAGCAACTATTTATCATTAATAACTAGTCACCTCTTATTACCAACATCACTTATTATCTAGCCTCGTTAATACACAATTCCTCATTTGACAACTAATTAAATTATAAACTTCGTCATCGATATCATTAATCTTCGGCTATGCTAAACCTAACATCATCATTATCCACGTATCAACCATCTCTAAATACCATAATTCTAATAAGTAAGATTCATTAACTAATACATTTGATTCCTAGCCACCAAGTGTTATAGTCCCCTAATAGACAACTAACTACTAGATAGCTTAACCCTGAATTAAGAAGAACAATCATAAAATCATAGTTCATCTAGAATCACATAAGTTACCTATACAATAATCATGAATATACCAACCTTGTGCATGCCACCACCAAAATCCAATCAATAAATTTGTCAGCAACATACCGCATCTTCCTCTGTCCCATACCAGAGAGGTATATATAAAATATGTATATGAATCTATAAACTGTAGTCATATCCTTTACAAGGATAAACCCTTCTTTGATATCCAATCATTATCATAACACAACCCTTGGCCCAATTATATATTAGGTGTAATCACAACATTATAATCACGGCCTTAGGCCCATATATGTATCCATAACTCATATCAATATTTGTATTTATTGGCCGTAGCATATCGTTAGTCATCTCACATATAGGAGGTATCTCGTATATAGGAGGCATAACATCAATAAGCATGTAATCATCTCTCATATAGGAGGAATAATATCAATAATCATATAATCATCTCTCATATAAAATATTTTATATTAATAGGTCAGACGTTATGACTATGAGGAATATCACCACTCTAGGGCAATTGTTATATCTAGGAGGAATATCGTATCTATAGGCCCAACAATCATAACCAAAAAGAAGATAGCATCTCTATAGGCACAATAATTATATCTAAGAGAAAATAGCATCTCTATAGGTCAATCATCAAGTCTAAGAGAAAATAGCCTCTCTATAGGCCCCATAACGTATCTAAAGGGAATATCATCTCTAAATGCCCAATATCACTTCCACAAGGAGTATCATAGTCATAGCTCAAAACCCATAACTCGAGAAATATCAATATAAGCTACCAAGTCACGAAGTAACCTTATACTAAGGTTTACTAGCCTCCTCTATGTCTAACATCCGCAACTAAGCCCACAAGGCTAAAACGGGTCTTGGCCTAAGTGGGTTGAACGATCCCACTTCTAAACCTTAATTTCTATAATTAGGCACACTTACCTCAAACTAGCTAAGGTATCTAGTTCAACTTATAGATGTCAAGTAAGCCACATTCAAGCTTAAGATAGGAGCTTTAACTAGAAACAAGGGTACTCAATCTACTCTACCTAAGTTATGATTTCAAGACTATCACACTAGTCCAATAAGGTTAAATACACAATTCATGCTTAAAAATGCTAAAACCACATCCCAAATATAGTATTACATCATAACCATGCTACAATTAATCTAAACTAGAGAGAGAAGGCAATAGGATTCAAAAGACTTATTAACATATCATCTTACGGGTCTAAGACCCTCACTAATCTCCAAAGCATCAGCAATCAATGATAAGGTACTCTATGCATAATCAATCCTAACATCAAAATTTACACACAATACATATCACACATCATCTATGAAGAGGAGTAGATAGAGGCCTACCTCGAAGCTAAATTACAAAACTTCACATCATGCACCATATACCTTTCTTTACTACAAAATCCCCAAAATTCCATCACAGAACAAAAATCATGATCTACTCATCAATACAAGTCTAACAATATTTATATTGCACTATTATGCTTCAGATCTAAAAACGACACTAAAACTCCCAAGTGGGTCCCATATATGGAAAATGAATTTTTGAGACCACCCCACTCTTCAATTACCATTAGGGAGTTATATCCCTCAAGCTCTATCCATTTGGTGTTTTGGGTGAAGAAATCAAGATTTCAACACTAAAATTAAAGTATTCATACATTAGATTCGACGTTAATATTGATTACGATAGTAATCCAAGCTTCCAATCAACTCCCAAGACTTTCTCAAAGGTATATACTCTCTATTAGGGGTTTGGGACTTAAGATAATAGAGCAAATCACCGATTCTCGGCCAAAATGGCTATTTAAAGAACCCTTCCTAAGCCCTCAGGAAAGGCGATCGTGAAGATACACATGATGCGATCACGGTCACAATGATCTCAATCTAGTCCTTCGCAATCGTGGTATCTAGCTACACTCGACGATGATTGAAACTTGGAATTTGATTCCAAGTTTCAACTAAAGACTCGAGATGCATCCAAAATCCAATTTTCACAAATGAGATATGTAACCACACTAAATTTGATGTTCTAGATGCGTTGGTCGAGTCAGATTTTCAATTAAAGTTCGTTTCACTGATTTTTTGCCTGATGTCCATTTTGAACTAGCAAAGACTTCTAAATAGAGAATTGATTCTAAAAATTAAATAAACTGCCCGATGACCGAATCGTCGATCCCAATGAGTCATAAATGACTTGAGGCAGCTATAAAGAAACTCAAACATTGAAAATAAGCATAAAAGTACAAAATGACCAAAAGGGTCATTACATCTAAATAATAAAAATGAGTAAAAATACAGAAAATGACATGGAGGGTCATTATAGGTCCAATTGGGAATCATACAAGGATAAAATGAGCCAACATATCTATTATGAACCATTACCCTTTTGAGGTCGAATATGCTAAAAACATTACACAGCATGCAACTGATAGTCTGTAAGTATAAATTAAATAAATTATATAATGATACAACTTTATACTATCGCTGAACAAATTGTTTTAACTCAAGATACTTTACTGTTCAGGAACGGTGGTATTTTTGTAGATGGTTATGCTGAGTATTTGAGTGAAGGTCTGTCGATTCCATCTTCTAATTTTAAAGTAAAATCTCATCAATTGAGATTCATATCACTTTTATGGAATTATGGAGTTGTCAAGGTTAAGAAAGGTTATATTAGTGACAATAACGATCATCCAAGATCAAGGTCCAATTATGTTCCGCCACCGGATGAATTAGTGATAATTAGCATTGAACAGTTAGAAAGTTTTATTTATTTTTGAATAATATCTTTGGCAAGTGTGTTTGCAACAAACTAATCAAGACATGTTTTCTGACTTTATGTTCAACGTCTTTGCTTTGTGTTTTGGACAGATTGGTCGTAATATATTAACTTAGCCAAAGCTTTTGATTGTTTTCATCACAATCAGTAATGTATCTTATAAGATGTTGTGAATAATGTATCTTATACTGCTGAGTATAGTGCCTATTGTATCTGATCTATCTTATATAAGATATATTACTATTGAGTAATGTATCAAATACATTGTAATGTACCAATGTTTGATATACATAGCAATATCTCTCTTAGAAATGTATCAGATACATAGCTCAACTGTATTTAATACGACAAGTGCTAGTTGTCGATTAGTTATGTATTTGCTAACTATTTAGCTACCTATTGACAATTAGCTATATAGGTATTATCTATTAATTCCTTAATACATTAAGAAAATACTTTGTCTTTAAGTAATGTATCTAAAAAATTAATTTATTATAAGTCCAATATGCATGGCACTGCTTATAATATTATTGTGTCAGAAACATTACTGAAATGCCTTTACTATCGTAATGTAATTCTTATCTATGTATCTCCGTATACATTACTACGTAATCTATTATTAATCCTTATATAGATCTCTTATTTATAAGAAAATATCAAATGTATTAATAAGAAATAATTTATTAGATATAAGATATGTATTAGATAACTTTTAGTTATGTGTTGTCTATTTAGCTATGTATATGTCAACTACCAGATATGTATCAAAGTATAAATTATTAGAAAAGCATTTTTTGTATTACCATTTATTAAAGTATATGTATTTAACAATTATAGATATGTATTAGTGGTCATCAATAATATTAATTTAATTGTATCAACAGTCACCAATAGGAAATTATTACTAACATTAAATTGTACTGAACATAAAATGTTATAAATTGAGTAATGTATAAACCCAACAAACTAGAAATTAATGTATAAGGAGATAACCATTAAGCAATGTATTGTAATTGAAATATATATAAATTCATATCAGAACTCAAAAAAAATAAAACTTCCACAACCAAAGTAATAGTCATTACATGAAATCTGGTTAAAGAAGATTTAACACAGTTCAAAGTAGAAAACATCAAACTCATGATGACACATTATAGATGAACGATGCCATTTATTTTCCAATACAAGTTTAACTTTTCCTTGGAGAAAAAATTGCAAGTGCATTTGTTGTGACCTGTACGACTGCATCATCCCTAAAATTTTGTGCGTAATGACAGAGTTTCAATAGACTTCTTATGCCTCCCTTTCTTTGGCCTTTCCAATAATCTTTTATATTTTGGTGGTAAGACCTCTTCTTCATCAATATAATTAGATACATGTCAACCCTTTATATTTGGTATCAAAACTATTGAAACTTCATACGTCCTTACTAAAGTTTTAAACTTACAGTAATTAGAGCAGTATGGACCCATGTGACCCGACCCGATCCTGGGCCTTGTCATAATGGGCATCCCAAGTCTAACCAGGATCGGGGACTGCCCCTTGTTACCCAACCCAACATCTATATCCATCCTAAGGTGGGCTGAATTTTAAACATATTAAAAGATAGTGTTATTGTTCCCATTAAAACTCTGGGATAGGGTCACAACTATGACCAACCAAACTGAGTCCAACCGTACCGCACCAACCACCTAACTATACCAAAGCAAACCATAGGCCATAAACCACAGAGAATACCAAAATATATTATGATTAATCCTAAATGTAATAGGATGGAATAACCAACAATATCTTCCAAAGGTGTAAGCCCCAATACCAATACCGATGCCAAGGTAAACACCAATACCGATCCCGCCCATACAAACCCCAAGAAGTACCATAAAGCGTCTATCCAAAAGAGTAAAAATATTTGGTTAGGACATGCCCCTAACCATGGCCAACAATAATATCCAAAATAAAAAAAATATGTCTAAAGAATCCGTGACATGAAATGATGCATTTCAAAAGGATAAAAGCTCACCACTTCTATCCAAATGTTGTCCCCGAGTTAATCACTATATGGGAAGAGTCGAACAGTTAGTTACTGTATAGCGTGGGTATACAACTGCCAGTAGACAAGTTAGCAAATGATCGCTAGCATGAAACTCAGGATAAGGATAAAATAATTATAGTTATAAAACCAAGTAAAACCATCCTTAATGCATACAACCATACTTATATAAGTACCGGGAAAGGGAATCGGGTTTAGCATGTCTTTAAAACCTTTACCTGGGTTATGTATCTTTGTTGTCCTATCCACCTATGAGCTATATGGGTTCTTCTCCCCATGCTGAAAGGGTTCGAGTGCATATAGTTGTACGACCAGGCAATATTCCATGGGTTGACTAGTATATTCCCCCAATATAAAATATGACACGTACATAGTCATTAAGACCCTTTATATTGGCAACTATGAGTTTCCGATTTTGGTCCCCCCAAGACCGCCACCTTCTACGGACTATATACATACCCCTCCATTAATGCCTAATTAAAACCAGTTTCTAAATAACCAAACCATTATCCATTTGTTAACCAAGTTTAATATTAGTGGTATTGTCATACCAACCCTTACTTATAAGCAATATCCATAGCAAAACCATTTAGGTTAAGGGGATCTTAGGTGCCCTTCCAAATACCATATTGAATCCACTTAGGAGACTTCCATGTTCTCCACAAGTATAACCATTTAGCCGTTAGCCTTTTTAAACCACTTAAACCATGTATAAATACTTTATCAAGTTCAAAACATGCAAGAGTTCCATTAAAAGAAGTCAAAGCAATGAACATATCTTTATAAGTATTTCATCAAACACCTTGGTGGTATAATATAACCAAAACTAATTCTAAAGACTATTAAATCATTACCATGCAATACAACTGTCCAAAAACACCATTAATGCATATAAAACCATAAGTAAAACCATAGGAAACCATACCCAAGCATCCAATATCAAAACCCCCAAATAATAGTTGAAACCATAATCATGAAATAGTAAAATCATGAAATCCATCATATAAACCATGCCTTTAGCTAAAATTACAATGAGGGAAGAGAATCATGCCTTGTACCGAAGAATTGATGGAAAGAATCACCAACACAAGCCCAAAAGCAATCATTTTATTGAAACCCTAGCTCTCTTGCCCCAAAAACTCTTGAGAATTATGGAGTATTTTGGAATAATTTCTAACTGTTATTGAATAGAATAATAGGGTAAATAGCCTCCTAAGTGTATTAGAAGTTGTGGGTCCTAATTAGGGTAAGTAAGAAAATGTCCAGAATACCCCCACTTAAGTTGCACAAAATCCCATCATAGGGATACGACTGACCCATACGAGTCGTACTTTCTTATACGGTTGGTATCCACCATTCGTATCTAAGACTCAACCCTTGGATCAAACAATTTGTACCCATAACCCATATCCCTAACAGAATAAAATACCAGGAGGATCAAATATCTTCTACCATACGAGTCCTTGATACAACTTGTAGCAATCCTTATGACTCATACACTAAGTCGTAACCATTCTAGTGACCAAAACCATACTACTAACTAACACTGGTCAGCATATAATAGGACCATACCACTCGTACCCCAAAATACATCTCGTATCCATGAGTCGTATTGGGTTCAAAGAATAAAATTCTATGAAATTTTCTAAGAGTCTCGGGATGTTTCAGTATCCCCTACTAGGAACATTCGTCCCCGAATAATGAAAAAGGTAGGGGTAACCACACATAGAGTCATATGCATTATCAAACATCCCTTTAACAAATTTTGAAAACAAAGAGATAAAGATGTAAGTCTTTTCTTTAACAAAATCAAAAATTAAAGATGTGTTCAAGAACACATACCTTCTGCACAAATCCCAGGAGCAGAAAATAAATGCGGATACTTGGACTTCATGTCCTCCTCCACTTCCCAAGTAACTTTTGCCACCTTATGGTTCCGCCTTAGAACCTTAACTAAAGACACATCCTTAGTCTACAACCAATGAACTTTCCTATCTAATAGCTAAACCGGGACCTCTTGATAAGATAGAGAATCTGAAATACCAAATCCTTCCAAAGTAACAACCAAAGAAGGATCACCAAGATACTTCCTCAACATAGAAACATGAAAGACCGGATAAACCAAACTTAAGCTAGATAGAAACTTCAACTCATAAATAACATTTACAACTCTTCGTAAAATTACATAAGGACCAATAAACCAAGGAATAAGTTTTCCTTTTTTGTTGTAACACCCCACATTTCAGGCTATAATACAGACCATGATTCCGATGTATTGATAAATACCAAATCCATAAATCCAATGCCAATAGGATATGTTAATTATTTGTGTATCATGTGAATACATTCAAGCTTGAATTTAGACCATAGGGGCCATTTGACTAAAAGACAAGTTGAAAACTACTTCGACCGATTAAGCTTAAGTGGACATTATAAGTTGTGTCAAATTCTATTGACCATGACTCTTTGTATATGTCGAATTAGAAAGCCTACTATGTGTAAAATGATAGGTTTCTGAGTTATCTTTCCAACGATATGAATTTTGCTAAAATTCAACACCCGAGCAAGAAGTTATGGCCTTTCAAAGTAATATGCGTTGCCTAACCAATCGCACATGGCCACTGAAAAGCATAGGCGATAACATAGGCGGCGCCTATGTAAACATAGGCGATAACCTAGGCAGCACCTATGTAAACATAGGCGATGGCATAGGCGACGCCTATGTAAAGGTTTCAAGTGACTTAAACACTTCGTTTTTGGGGAAAAATAGTCCTTTTCCACCCTTACTTAGCCCTAAACATGAAATTCAGTTCCAAAGACCCCAAAATACACCTTCATTCATCAAAAGTTCTCAAGGAATCTCCTTAGGGTTTCAAAATAAAAATCCAAGCAATTCAAGATTCAACCGGGGGTTTTAGAAACTAATTGCATATTTGGAATCCCCAGAATATAGGCTTAAAGAAGCACCTATAATCTTCGCATATAGAGGTACGCGGGGTTATCTCAAAAATCTCATGGGCTTTAAAAATTCATTATTTCAAAATGGGTGTTTTGAAATTATGAATATGATATGTTTTAAACGTTTGATGATATTGATTTGGTCTTTAGGCCTAATCCCAATGTGATTTGATATATTATATATGGATATGCATGTGTTTCATAATGATGATAAATAGAGAGCATGATTTACATAGAACTCCTCTCTTTATATGATATTGTTTAAGTTTTCACATGATATGAATTGTTTAAAATCAACTTGAAATGCATGTCATGAAATGTCTTAAAAATATTATGATTTGGATATGGTTTTTGACTTTCAAAGAGAGGGCTGTTTTGTTCATGTTGAAATATGTTTCATATGATGATTGAATGAAGAGAATGATATGATACTGATGACTTGAAAGTCGGGTATGACGTTACCCTATAGAGTATGACATGTGATTGGTTTGAACAAATTTTGAATGTATTGATTTTCATGAGAAAGGTGTATCCCCGAAAAAGGTATTTGAGTGAAAGGGCTCATCGCTGGAAACCGTAGTTGCTGATGTGGGTCATATGATATTTTATCCTACATGAGAAGATAATAAATAATGAGGACATCTCACATAGGGGGATTCCCTATGGTGTACTCACATGGGGGGTATACCGGCTCTAAATCCTGGCAGCTACTTGGATTAGAGGCTTGGCCGCCGAGCACCAGAGGCGGATTTCACATAGCCGTGGAATTACAATTGTAGGGTATTCCATCTAGCTCAATCTCATTACAATGGTATTGAAAACTATTACATCATGCCCATGTGTTTTCAAATAATTTGATATGAAACTGCTTTATAATGGCTCTCACCTATATTGGGTAAAAATATTATATTTCTATTTTGATTTCTCTGCGTACCAGTACTTTTGTATTGACCCCCTCTTCTCCCAGGTTCGGAGGCACAATCTAGGGGTCCAGACAACCAGTAGATTCCTTCTGACAGATCGCAGAATCAAGTGGTGAGCCTTTTATATTTTTTAAGGCCTAATGTCTACAGTTTAATTTATCATTTATTAGTTTTGGGTCTACTGGGGGCCTTGTACCAGTTTTTAGATTGACATTTATTTTAGTCATGTAGTAGAGATTTCGTAGATGTTATAGAGATGTTGTGTTGAGATTGTGGGACATTATTCCCCATTATTACTTTCGCATGATTCTTGACCATGTTTTTATTATATTATGTATATTTCGCATTTATTTTATCATATAAATTGTGTGCATGATTACCAGATAGATAGGGGTGTTTTGGGCCTCATGGTTCAGAATACTCGTCATGGCCAGGACCTCGGTTCGGGTCATGACAAACTCAGTATCAAAGCATGGTTTATGGTCCTAGGGTATCTACGAAATTGCGTCGGGTAGAGTCCTATTTATGGATGTGTAGCGCGCTATACTTATAAGCAGGAGGCTGCTAGGAGTTTAGGAAATGTTTCCTTTCTTTGGGATTTAGTTCGTGCTTCAGAGTCTGAGCTGTCCCCTAAACAATGATCTCTTGTATTTTAGAAACACAGTTATGCCTGCACATCGTATTATCAATCAGAATGCTTAGGCAGATGAGGTTCGTCCCACCCATGGGATGCGGACTCATAACAGAGCTCACACTTCAGAACTTGTCCCTACTCTGGGAGTCCCTCCAGTCCACCTCAGGATCCACGGACTAATGTCAACCATCCCCCAACTGCTCAGGAAGATATTTCAAATACAGAATTCAGATGTTCTATTCATATGCTGACACAATTGGTAGCTAACCAGTCTCAACAATCAGAAAATATTGGTTCTGCATCTGTTATGTCTGAGGCTACTAGGGTCGAACATTTCATGAAGATGAACCCACCTAAGTTCACTGGCACCAAGGTGGAGGAATATTCACAGGAGTTTATGGATGAGATAGAAAAGATCTTTAAGGTAACGCATGTGGATGAGGTTGAAGTGGTGAAACTGGTAACTTATCAGCTCAAGGATATTGCGAATAAGTGGTATGCCGACTGGGAGGATGCAAAAGGTGAGAGTGTTGAGCCCACAGTTTGGGGCAAATTTGTGGAAGCTTTCCTTGATCGATTCTTTCATCTGGAGTTGAAGGAGGCCAAGGTGAAAGAGTTTATGAATCTGAAGCAGGGCAGTATGAGTGTCTAGGAGTACACTTTGAAGTTTAACAAACTAGACCGCTATGCACCAGAGTTGACTAGTAATATGAGAGCCCGGATGAGGAAATTTGCATTCAACCTTGCTGATAACCTGGTACTTGAGTGCCAGAGGGCTATGTTGAACAAGGAGTTAGACTTTGCTCAGCTGACCGTTCATATGCAGCAGATAGAAAAGAAGAAAAAGAAAATTTCAGAGACAAGAGAGAAAGACAGGCAAGCAAAGAGATCCAGAACCGCGGATCAGAATCACAACCAACCATAGAGCAGAAACTGGGTAAATAGGTGGCAAAAGAACAAGTCATAGAGTAATGCACAGTCTGCTACCAGCGCCCCAGCGCTCGGACCACCAGCAGACAGACGATCTCAGAGTTTCCAGACTCATCATGGATCGAGAGCCCTAGATACTCAGTCAGAGGGAAATGTAGCCCAACAGCATTGTACTTATCCACGGTGTGAGATTTATGGGAGGAATCATCCAGGGAAGTGTTTTTTTAAGGGGAAAAATTATTATACTTGTGGAAAAGTGGGACATCTTTAGAGATATTGCCCTTCCGCTGGAAGAAATACAAGGGGGACTAGGCCCCAAGATGCCCCATGGCTATTCCTTCTAAGGGTGGCCCTTCAGCTACCGGGAGCGGTCACAACTGGTTATATTCTTTGACTAACCTCCAGGAGGTGGAAGCTTCACTAGATGTTGTCACCGATACGTTACAATTTTTTACTTGTGATGTTTATGTATTGCTTGATCCCGAGTCTACTTTATCTTATATGACCCCCTATGTGGCTGTTGGTTTTGGGTTTGAGCCCAAAGTCATTAAAAAACCTTTCACTGTTTCCATTTCTGCAGGTGATTCTATTATTGCTAGAAGGGTTTATAGGAATTGTGTTGTGTCTATTCTTAGTAGGGATATTGTGGCCGACCTTATAGAACTTGATATGGTAGATTTTGATGCCATCCTTGGGATAGACTGGCTCCATTCGTGTTATGCCACCGTTGATTGCAGAACCTGAAAGGTCACTTTTTATTTTTCAAATAAGACACCAATTGTATGGGAAAGCAGTTCTATGGGACCTAGAGGTCACTTTATCTCTTATCTTAGAGCCCGAAAGCTTATCTCCAAGGGTTGTATATACCATCTAATCTGAGTAAAAGATTCAAGAGTTGAAAATCTTCCTTTTCAATCAGGCCCTGTAGTGAATGAGTTTCCAAAAGTCTTTTCCAAAGATCTCCCAGGGATACCACCTGATAGGGAAATAGATTTTGGCATTGATGTGTTGCCAGACACTTGTCTTATTTCTATTCCGCCATATAGAATGGCTCCCGTAGAACTGAAAGAGCTAAAAGAGCAGCTAGAAGACCCTCTAGATAAGGGTTTTATTTACCCCAGCGTGTCCCCTTGGGGTGCACCTGTACTTTTCGTGTGAAAGAAAGACGGTTCCCTTCGTATGTGCATAGACTATTGTCAGCTGAATAAGATCACGATTAAAAAGAAGTATCCTCTTCCTAGGATTGATGATATTTTTGACCAGCTTTAGGGTGCTAAGTATTTTTCAAAAATAGATCTTCATTCGTGTTATCATTAGTTGAAAGTTAGGGAGTCAGACGTTCCCAAGATAATCTTTCGAACTCGATATGGTTACTACGAATTTCTAGTCATGTCCTTTGGGTTGACTAACGCCACTGCAGACTTCATGGATCTTATGAATAAAGTATTCCATCAGTTTCTTGACTTGTTCATCATTTTATTTATTGATGATATCCTGGTCTATTCTAAGAGTAAAGAGGATCACGCCAATCACCTTCGAATTATTCTTCAGACCCTTAAGGATCATCAGCTGTATCCCAAATTTTCTAAGCGTGAATCTGGTTAGATGTTATTGCCTTCTTAGGGCTTATTGTGTCCAGTGAAGAGATAAGAGTGGATTCATAGAAAGTTAAAGCAGTGAGAAAATGGCCCAGACCCATGAATCTAACCGATATTCGGAGCTTCTTGGGTTTGACGAGGTATTACAGAAGGTTCGTAGAGAGTTTTTGTTCCATAGATGCTCCTCTTACTAAACTGACTCAAAAAATGATAAAGTTTGTGTGGTCTGACTTATGTGAAAACAGTTTTGAGAAGTTGAAGGAAAAGCTGACTACTGCTCCTGTTTTGACCCTTCCCGAGGGTGTAGATGGTTTTATGGTTTATTATGATGTGTCTCGTATGGGACTTGGTTGTGCATTGATGCTGCATAGTAGGTGATAGCTTATGCATCAAGGCAGTTAAAGGTGCATGAGCGTAATTACCCCACTCATGACTTAGAGTTAGCAGTCGTGATGTTTGTACTTAGAATCTAGAGGCAATATCTCTATGGAGTGCATGTTGATATTTATACTAACCATGAGAGTTTGCAGTATGTTTTCTCGCAGAAAGAATTGAACCTCAGGTAGAGGCGTTGGATGGAGCTTTTGAAAGACTATGATATGATTCTGCATTACCATCCAGGCAAGGTAAATATTATAGTCGATGCCCTCAGCAGGTTGTCTATGGGCAAGCTTTCTCATGTAGAAGAAGGAAAGAAAGAGATGGTGAAGGATATTCACCACCTTGCAAATTTGGGAGTGCGACTCTTAGATTTCGAAGATGGAGGGGTAATTGTTTATGAGTTAGCTAAGTCATCCCTTTGTGCTGAAGTTAAGGAGAAGCAGGTTGAAGATCCAATCTTGGTGCAAATCAAGAAAGATGTGGGTCAACAAAAGGTTATGTCATTTGAAATTGGTGGTGATGGTATTATGAGATTTCAGGGTAGGTTTTGCATTACGAATGTTATGGGATGTGGAAAAGGATCCTTGATGAAGCTCACACTTCAAGGTATGTCATTCACCCAGGCTCTACTAAGATCTACCATGATCTGAAAACCTTGTATTGGTAGAATAACATGAAACGTGATGTAGCTGATTTTGTATCCAAGTGTTTGAACTGTCAACAAGTGAAGGTAGAACACATGAGACCAGGTGGTACTTCCCAAGAGATAACCCTGCCTTTATGGAAGTGGGAGATGATAAACATGGACTTTATTATAGGACTTCTGAGATCCCAAAACCAGTATGATTCTAAATGGGTGATTGTAGATCGGTTGACAAAGTCAACCCACTTTTTGCTTGTGAGGACTAATTATTCGGGAGAGGGTTATGCTAAGATTTCATTGAGGAGATAGTTCGGTTACATGGGGCACCAGTGTGCATTATATCCGATAGAGGTATGCAATTTTCATCTCAGTTCTGGAGATCTTTTCAGAAGGGTTTAGGTACACAAGTGAATTTGAGCACAACTTTCCACCCTCAGACGAATGGGCAAGCTGAGCGTACCATTCAGACCCTCAAGGATATGTTGAGGGCATGCATCATTGATTTCAAAGGTAGTTGGGTAGATCACCTGCCACTGGATGAATTTGCCTATAATAATAGTTACCATGCCAGGATCAAGATGCATCCTTTTGAGGCTTTGTATGGGAGGAGATGTAGGTCTCCGATAGGATGGTATGAAGTAGGTGAGACCCAGTTATATAGGCTTGATCTTTTTCATCAGGCGATAGAGTAAGTGAAGATCATTAGAGAATGACTCAAGACTGCTCAGAGTCATCAGAAGTCCTATACTGATGTTCGAAGAAGAGAACTAGAGTTTGAAGTTGGTGATTGGGTGTTTCTTAAGGTTTCTCCTATGAAAGGAGTTATGCGGTTTGGAAAAAGGGGTAAATTGAGCCCTCGCTATATAGGGCCATATCAGATTATGAGAAAGATTGGTACAGTTGCTTATGAGCTAGGATTGCCTGCAAGTTTGGGTTCCGTTCATCCGGTATTCCATGTATCCATGTTGAAGAAATGCATTAGAGATCATTCTTTGGTATTGCCCGTATAGGGTATCAAAGTGACAAATTCCTTGTCTTACAAAGAAGAGCCCGTTGAAATTTTAGATCACCAAGTTCAAAAGCTGAGGACCAAAGAGATAGCCTCAGTAAAGGTACTGTGGAGGAATCAGAAAGTCGAAGAAGCAACTTGGGAGTCAAAAGATGACATGAGAATTAGATATCCCAATTTGTTTGCTTCGATGGAGGATGAGACAGAAAGTACTATTCCTATCTTATATTTCCTAGTCCTTTATTATGTTTGAAATCGTGTCTGTCTGAGTCTCGCACCATCATTCGGGGACGAATGATCCTAAGGGGGGGATAATGTAACGCCCCACATTTAGGGCTACAATATAGACCATGATTCTGAAGTGTTGATAAATCCTAAAGCCATAAATCCTATGCCAATATGGCATGTTAATTATTTATGTAGCATGTGAATCCATTCAAGCTTGAATTTAGACCATAGGGGTCATTTGACTCAAGGACGAGTTGAAAACTACTTCGACCGATTAAGCTTAAGTGGACATTATATGTTGTGTCAACTTCTATCGACCATAACTTTTTGTATATGTCGAATTAGAAAGCCTACTATGTGTAAAATGATAGGTTTCCGAGTTAGTTTTCCAATGACACCAATTTTTCTAAAATCCGGCACCCGAGCAAGAAGTTATGGCCTTTCAAAGTAATATGTGTCGCCTAACCAATCGCACATGGCCACTGGAAAGCATAGGTGATAGCACAGTCGGAGCCTATGTAAATATAGGTGATAGCCTAGGCGGCGCCTATGTAAAGGTTTCAAGTGAATTAAACACTCCATTTTTGGGGCAAAATGGTCCTTTTCCACCCTTACTTAGCCCTAAACACGAAATTCAGTTCCAAAGACCACAAAATATACCTTCATTCATCAAAAGTGCTCAAGGATTCTCCTTAGGGTTTCAAAATAAAAACCCAAGCAACTCAAGATTCAACCGGGGGTTTTAGAAACTAATTGCATATTTGGAATCCCCAGAACGTAGGCTTCAAATATCACCTATAATCTTCGCATATAGAGGTACATGGGGTTATCTCAAAAATCTCATGGGCTTTAAAAATTCATGATTTCAAAATGGGAGTTTTGAAATTATGAATATGATATTCAACGTTTATGATATTGATTTGGTAGTTAGACCTAATTCTAATGTGATTTGATATATTATATTTAGATATGCATGTGCTTCATAATGATGATAAATTAAGTGCATGATTTACACGGAACTCCTCTCTTGATATGATATTGTTTAAGTTTTCACATGATATGAATCGTTTGAAATCATCTTGAAATACATGTCATGAAATGTCTTAAAAATGTCATGATTTGGATATGGTTTTTGACTTTCAAAGAGAGGTTTGTTTTGTTCATGTTGAAATATGTTGCATATGATGATTGAATGAAGAGAATGATATGATACTGATGACTTGCAAGTCGGGTATGACGATACCCTGCAGAGTATGACATGTGACTGATTTGAAGAAAGTTTGAATGCATTGATTTTCATGAGAAAGGAGGATGCCCGAAGAAGGCGTTTGAGTGAAAGGGCTCATCACTGGAAACCCTAGTTGCCGATGCGGGTCATATGATATTGTATCCTATATAGGAGGATAATAAAATAATTGGGACATCTCACATGGGGGGATTCCCTGCGGTGTAATCACATGGGGGGTATACCGGCTCCAAATCCTGTGGCTACATGGATTGGAGGCTTGGCCACCGAGCACCAGAGGCGGATTCCACATAGCAGTGGAATTACAATTGTAGGGTATTCCATCTAGATCAATCTCATTACATTGGTATTGAAAACTATTACATTATGCCCATGTGTTTTCAAATAATATGATATGAAACTGCTTTATAATGGCTCTCACCTATATTGTGTAAAAATATTATATTTCTTTTTTGATTTCTCTACATACCAGTACTTTTGTATTGACCCCCTCTTCTCCCAGGTTCGGAGGCATAGTTTAGGGGTCCATACAACCATTAGATTTCTTCCGACAGATCGCAGAATCAAGTGGTGATCCTTCTATATTTCGTAAGGCCTGATGTCTACAGTTTAATTTATCATTTATTAGTTTTTGGTCTACTGGGGGCCTTGTCCCAGTGTTCAGATAGACATTTGTTTTAGTCATGTAGTTTCGCAGACATTATAGAGATGTTGTGTTGAGATTGTGGGACATTATTCCTCATTATTAATTTCGCATGATTCTTGACCATGTTTCCATTATATTGTGTATCTTCCGCATTTCTTTTATCATATGAATTGTATGCATGATTACCAGACAGATAGGGGTGTTTCGGGCCTCATGGTTCGGAATACTCATCACGGCCAGGGCCCCGGTTTAGGTCATGACATTTGCCAAACTGCACCACTTCCTTCATGGGAGACACCTTGATAAACAGCCTATCCCCGACATCAAACTCCAAGTCTCTATGCCTAACATCCACATACGACTTTTGGAGACTTTGGGCAGATTTAAGCCTATCCCGAATTACTTTGACCTTTTCTGTCGCCTGATAAACCAAATTCGGACCAAACATGTCCACCTTACCAAGCTCAAACCAATCAATAGGAGATCTACACCTCCTACCATACAATGCCTCAAAAATAGCCATACCAATGATCGAATGATAGCTATTATTGTAAGCAAACTCCACCAAAGGTAGATGCTCAACCCAATTGCCACCATAGTCAATCACAAGTGACAAAAGCATATCCTCTAATGTTTGAATAGTTCTCTCCACTTGCCCATCCGACTGTGGATGAAAAGTAATACTCAGACTAACCTTAGTTCCCAACCCTTTCTGGAAAGACTGCCAGAAATGAGATATAAACTGCGGTACCACGGTCATAAATAATCGAAATAGGCACCCCATGCAGCTTCACAATCTACTGAAGATACAACCTCATAATCCTCCGACGAAAAGGTAGTCCGCACTGGCAAGAAATGTGCAGACTTGGTCATCCTATCCACAATGACCCAAATCAAATCATTATAATTCTTAGATCAAGGAAGACCAATAAACAAGTCCATATTAATCACTTTCCACTTTTATTCGGGCAAATTAATTTCTTGATATAACCCTCCTTTCCTCATGTGCTTAACCTTAACTTAGTGATACACCATACACTTGGCCACGAAATTAGCCACAACCCTATTCATGCCATTCCAGCAGCAGATCTCCTTGAGATCACAATATATCTTAGTAAGTTGGGATGAACAACATAGCACGACTCATGCTCCTTAGCCCATCGACATCAGGAACACATAACCTCCCTTGGTACAGTAAAGTACCATCACCGCTAATCTCAAACACCACTACCTAAGAGAATCAGAAACCACATTAGCCTTACCTGGGTGGTAGTAATGACTCATATAATAATCCTTGAGAACCTCAAGCCACCTCCTCTACATAAGATTAAGCTCTTTCTGAGTGAACACATACTAAAGACTCTTGTGAGCAGAAAAGATATCAACGTGAACACTATACACATAATGTCACCATATTTTCAAAGCAAACACAACCTCCAATAACTCTAAATCATGAGTAGGATAATTCCTCTCATGAACCCTCAACTGCTTTAAAGCATAGGCAATCACCTTCCCATGTTGCATCAACACACAACGAAGACCTTACTCGAGATGCATCGCAATAAACCACAAACTCATTATTTCCTTCTGGCAAAGTCAGGATTAGATCCAAAGTCAAATTATCCTTCAACTTCTCAAAAATCCCTTCACAAATATCTGACCAAGAAAACGCATCTCTTTTCTAAGACAACTTAGTCAGAGGAGCAGCTATTGAAGAAAAGATTTACACAAACTGCCAATAATACCCGGCTAAACCTAAGAAGCTCTAAATATTAGATAGAGTCATGGGACTAGGCCACCTCTTCACCACAGCAACCTTCTGCGGATCCACCATGATCCCTTCACTAGAAATAATAAGACCCAAGAAAGTCAGCATTCAACCAAAACTCACACTTAGAGAACTTGGCATACAACTGCTATTCCTTTAAGGTCTGCAATACCACACAAAGGTGATTAACAAGATCTACCTCACTCTTTGAATAAAATAAAATGTCTTTAATAAAAATAATGACGAAGAGATCCAAATAATGCTTGAACACCTTGTTTATCAAGTCCATAAATGTTGCCGGAGCATTGGTCAAGCCAAATGACATCACTAACAACTCAAAATGCCCATACCGAGTATGAAAAGCCATCTTAGGGATATCCACCTCTGTAATCTTAAGCTGATGGCACCCAGACCGAGATCTATCTAAGAGAAGAACTTGGCACCCTGTAGCTAATCAAATAAATTATCTATCCTCGGGAGAGGATACTTCTTCTTGACCATTACCTTATTCAACTGCCTGTAGTCAATGCATATCCAAAGGGAACCATCCTTCTTGTGCACAAAGAACACTAGTGCACCCTACGGAGAAACAATAGAATGAATAAACCCCTTATCCAAAAGATCCTTAAGTTGCTCCCTGGTTTCCTTAAACTCATTCGGAGATATTCAATATGGAGGAATAAATATTGTACGAGTGTTTGGAAGAAACTCAATACCAAACTCTATTTCCTTATCTGGAGGAGTACCAGGAAGATCATCTAGAAAGACCTCTGGAAACTCATTAACCATAGGGACCGAAAACAAAGAAGGAACTTTCGAGTTAGAATATTTAACTCAGACCAAGTCTTAAGGACAACCCTTGGAGATTAACTTCTGAGCTCTAAGATAAGAAATAAACCTCTCCCTAGGAGCTAAGGAACTACTTTTCCATTCTATAACTGGTTTACTAGGGAAATTAAAGATAACCCTATGGGTCCGACAATCTATAGATGCATAACAAGACTGAAACCAATCCATACCCAGAATTACATCAAAATCTATGATATCCAACTCAAATAGATCTGCCAAGGTCTGCTTGCTACCAACAGATACCACATACCCCCTATACACCCCCTTAGAAATAGTTAAGTCCCCTATTGAGATAGAAATAGAAAAAGGATCTGAGATAACTTACAAATCAAAACCAAAAAACATAGCCATATATGGAGTCACGTAAGAAAGAGTGGACCCCAAATAAAAAAAACAATATACGTCATAAGAGAAAAGTTGTAATGTACTAGTAATGACATTAGGTGATGCCTCAGATTCCTATCGAGATGTTAAAGAATGAACGTTTTTTTACCAACACTAGAACCAAGAGTAGTAACAAAAGTAGATGCCATTCCACCAGGTGTAGGAATAAAAGATGAAGCCACAGGAATCTTATTCTCCCCTGTAGCAACGTTGTTGATCAGATAATCCCTGAGCCGATGGCCTACTTGGCCATACTTGAAGCATTTTTACTTTCCTTCTATATAATAGCTCCGATGAGGACGACCACAAAATCGACAAAGAGGACAATAAAAAAATAATGACCTTCACTCTCCTGAGATTGGGCAACCTGTGCGCGAGAATTGTCACCACCTTAATGGCGCCTGTCTCCCGACTGATAAGGAGCATTAGCAGAAAAGGAGCCAGAACTCCTTCTTTTTCTTCCACTTTCCACCATCTCTACTACCCTAAGACTAACCACCTCCCTGATCAGAGAATCTGCCCCTCTTTCCCTGCCTATCGTCCAACTCTACTTGCTTCTTCCTTATCTTCAACCTGTTGTATTTGAACCTTCAACCTTGAGATGTCCATATCTTTAATTAGAAAGGCATCCTTGCTCTCAGAATCAAATATCTATTTAACCCAGAAGTGAACTTCCTCATTCTCAACCACATATCAACCACTAAATCAGGAACATACCTTGATAGCTGATGGAACTTCAAAGCATATTTCTTTAATGATATCCTCCCATGCCTGAGGTTCACAAACTTCTCCATATTAGCTTCTCTCAACTCTTGAGGAAAGAACCAATCCAAAAGGGCATTAGAAAAGGCCTCCTACAACCCTTCCTCTTCCATATCACCTCTATTCTTGTCCCACTACTCATACTACTGATAAGCCACATCTTTGAGCTGATAAGCTACAAGGTTAACCCCCTCTATATTAGTAGCCTGCATTACCTAAAATATCTTTTCCATCTCATATAAGAAGCCCTATGGATCCTCTTCGACCTTACTTCTAGTAAAAGTTGGAGGACCTATCTTCATGAATTGACCAACTCTTGTGGCCTCAGTTCAGCCTGAGCAGTAAGCAGTTGGGCAATAACATGAATAGTCCCAAAGTTAATCACTATTTAGGAGGCATCAAATAGTCGGTTCCTGCATAGCGTAGGTATACAGCCGCCACTAGACGGGTTAGTGAATAACCACTAGCATGAAACTCAGGATAAGGATAAAATAATGCCAATAATAAAATAAAGTAGAATTATCCATAATTCATAAAGTTATATATATATAAGTTCTAGAAAAGGAAATTGGGTTTAGCATGCCTTTAAAACCTTTACCTGGGCTATGTATCTTTGTCGTCCTAACCACCCATGGGCCATATGGGTTCAAATCCCCCTGCTGAAAAGATCCAGTGCATGTAGCCGCACGACCATGTAATATCCCATGGGATGACTTGTACATCCCCTAATATAAAATATGACACATGCTCACGATCATCAAGACCTCACATATCGGTAAATATGAGTTTCTAGTTTTGGTCACCCCGAGATTGCCACCTTCTACGGCTTAGCTACGCAACCTGCCATTAATGCCCAATTAAAACCAGTTTCTAAATAACTGAACTATTATCTGTAATACCCATGCTTTTTGTTAGCTTGAAAATCATCTCAAGGATGTTAGAACTTTCTTTTAAATAAGAATTCATTCTTATACACGTGGGAAATTGAATAATCTTTTCGTCAATATATAATTTGCCCAAATCTGACACCCGGGCAAAGAGTTAGAGCCTTTTAAGTGAGACAGTGTTTGACCTGAGCTTTCAGCGCATCGCGGAGGTAACTTAAATGGAAATTTTTAATTTTCAGCATTACTTCATGATACTGACATGTCGTACTAAACTGCCAGGTCATAGATAAGGTGGCAACGTGATAGCTCCGCATCGCGCCACCATGCAATTTCCTATTTATCAATTTTCAGTGATACGGCGTGATAACGCCGCATCGCGCCAAGTGACCAACTCAGGAAATTTTACTGAAAATTGAATGATGTGTCCAGGGTTAAAAGGGTTAACTTCCTACCCTTATATAATCCCTTTAATACGTGATTCAGCCACTTTTCAGTCAAAACATATTAGTTTTTCTCAAGTTTATCTCAAGAACAAACTAGGGTTTCTATTGGGGATTCAAATTCAAAAAGGTTTCACATTAATCTTCACGAAATCACGGTCTAAGGTATTCATAATGTTAATTCATGGTCTCCTTTCATCCATGAAGTCCAAGAATCCTTTTTAACTATAAGTTATGGATTTTCTTCATGTTTTCATACTTTGTATGTTCTCTTTCATGTTGATAAATAAGGAATTGATTTATATTCCATGATTTGATGATTAATTCCATGTGGGTTGATTAGTATAGATAAAGATTTATGAAATCTCATGACTTAAACCTTGTATGATGGAATTGGAATTGAAGCATGATGTTTAATTATTGTATATGTGCTTTACATGTACTATGCATACAATATGTTTGATTAAATGCCTAGATGAAGGAATATTTTCTAACTAGCATGACATCATGAAATCTCCATGTATGTACAAGTTCATACCTATTACATGTTTGACGAAATTCTCCTATGAATGTAGTATGTATTATGATGTTAGTCAAGTCTTCAAGTAAATCATGCTATGTCAGTTTTCTTCTATCGAGTCCTGGGGTACTTGTACCCGAAATATTAGTTGTGTGCCTAGATCCATGTCATGTTTTCATGATACTCTCAGTTAACCTATGAACTTTTAGACTTCAGATAGTCTTATGACTCAGGAAAAATCACCATGATCTCATGACTCAGTCAGTTGTCAGATATCAGTAGTATTCTGTCAGTCAAGGAAATTTAGTAACTCAGTTCATGCTCAGTTCAGTTCAGTAAATTAGGTTCAGTGTCCATTCAGATGGGAGTAGGAATTAGCACCAAGTGAACCCAAGGATGGGGACTCACCTGTTATACAAGGGTGTGATTTCTAGAAGCAATCCTTGCGTTCTAGAACTATGTAGCCAGCATAGGTTGAGACATCGTAGCCTGCTATATGAGGGCAAATAAGGAGGCTTAACCTATTATTTGAGGGTTCCCACTGTTCTCACTAGAGTTACCTGTTATATGAGGGTTACTCATATGTTGTCCTTACCAGTGGCAAAGTATTGACACCCTTCCAATCAAGGCATAGATTGGACCCCAGCTCAGCTATCATAGCACCTTTGGGGCATATCGGTTAGATACTACTTCCCATAATTTCATGTTACAGAATCAGGACTGTCAAAAACAGTCAATTAGTCTCAGTAATAGAACTCAGATAGTTCTTCAAATTTCAGGACTGTCCGATATAGTACGGAACACAAATAGTTCCATCATATTCAGGACTGTCAGATACAGTTACCCATGTTATTAGTATTATTCAGATATAGTCCTTCATGTTATCATTCATATCAGTTACTAGCATGTCATGTTATCAGTATACAGACTCAGAAATCATGAAATCACATTGTCAGTTACAGTTATGTATTTACGCATGTATTCTCATATTCATGTTAGACAGACAGTTAGCATTATTCATGCATGTAAAACCTTGCATATAACCTACATCACATGTATACTCGGTACATATGTATGGACACATTTACTCTATGGTTCTTTGTTTTTATGTTACACCATCGGTTCAGAGACAAGACCTCCAGATCAGTAGTAGATTCTAGATTCAGCAGTCAGAGTAGAAGTGAGTCCTTATCCTTCGAGGACAGAATGATTTTCAAGTATATCATTGATTAGCTTATTCGTTGGAGTTAGTTGGGGACATGTCCCATCAAATCCTTATTCAGATTCTTCATACAGTAGAGACTTTCAAACTAAATGCAGACTAGATACAAACTATCATGGTCAGACTTCAGTATTTTCAGTTTGTTTTAGGTATTCTATTACCCCACACAGATGTTACGTTATTCAGTTATATTCATGATTGAACCTTATGGCCTTTTAGTGCATGTTTCCATATTATTATGTTATCTTATGCAGTATACAGGTACAGATATCAGTCATGGATTAGCTTGTGGTCCTTTGGAGTCATGAGCACCGTGTAGCATTCCGATTCATCAAATCAGGTCGTTACATTATCCATTTGTTAACCAAGTCTAATATTAGTGGTATCGTCATACCACCCCTTGCTTGCAAGTAATATCCATAGCCAAACCATTTTGATTAAGGGCACCTTAGGTGCCCTTCTAATTACCATATTGAATCCACTTGGGAGACTACCATGTTCTCCACAAGCAAAACCATTTATCCTTTAGCCTTTTCAAACCATTTAAACCCTTTATAAATCTCTTATTAATTTTAAAACATGTAGGAGTTCCATTAAAAGAAGTCAATGCAATAAACATATCTTTATAGGCATTTTACCAAACACCTTGGGGCATAATATAACCAAAACCAATTCCAAAGACCATTAAACCATTACTATGCCATCCAATTGTCCAAAACCACCATTAATGCATATAAAAGCATAACTAAAACCATAGGAAACCATAACCAAGCATTCAATATCAAAACCCCCAAATAATAGTTGAAGACCATAATCATGAAAAAGTAAAACCATGAAATCAATCACACAAACCATGCCTTTATTTGAAATTACAATGAAGGAAGAGAATCATGCCTTATACTGAAGAATTGATGAAAGAAAATCACCAACATAAGCCCAAAAGCAATCCTTTTGTTAAAACCCTAGCTTTTTTGCCCCAAAAGCTCTTGAGAGAATTATGGAGCATTTTGGAATAGTTTCAAAGTGTTAATGAATAGAATAATAGGGTAAATAGCCTCCAAATTATATTAGAAGTCGTGGGTCCTAATTAGGGTAAGTAGGAAAATGTCCAGAATACCCTTACTTAAGTTGCACAAAACCCCATCACAGGGATACGACTGATCCATACGAGTCATACCCTCCTATACGGCTGGTACCCACCACTCTTATCGAAGCCTCAACCCTTGTATCAAAGACTATCCAGTATAGGACTCATCCAACCAAGTCATAACCATAATATATGATTCATTCCCATAACCCGTATCTCTGGCAGAGTGAAATGCTAGGAGGATCAAACACCTTTCACTGTATGAGTCCTCGATATGACTCGTACCAATCCCTATGATTCATACCTTTAAGTCGTAACCATTCTAGGAACCAAAAATATCCCACCAACGAATACTGGTCAGCATACGATAGGACCATACTACTTATACCCCAGCATACGACTCGAACCCATGAGTCGTATTGGGTCCAAAGAAAGGAATTCCATAAAATTTTCTAAGGGTCAAAACCCAGAATGTTTCACCATGTCATCTATATTTTTTCTCTTCACATGATGTCTCATTAAGTTAAAATCATCCACAGTTATATATTTTACTCTTAATTAGATAATATACCTTCTCTCAGATTCGTATACAACATATATAGCATTTGAGAAAGCCTAAACCTGCAACACATATAGCAAAGAATTCAACTGGGACATAAATATAAACTCTTTTTAATAAAGCTGATAAGATACTGAAATATTAATAGAGACAAAAACACTATATGTATCTTTTAAAAATATCTTATCATACGAGAAGTTTTAGCACCATTAAGAGTTAGAATTTCGTTGAACCTTCTTCTAACATCGCTTTTTTACATGATACTATTTCTTTATTTTTGTAGTTCCATGACCTAAACAATATTCTTGCTTCTTTTAGAAATCCTAAGATAGGTAATTTTCATGCTTCTACCAAATAACTATTTATAAATTTATCAAAATTAGATGTTATCATCCTACCTCTGTTTACTAGTGTATGAGATCTAGTCAATTTTTCATAACTAGCTTCGTCTAGGGATCCTTTACCCTATGATCCACCTTACCCACCTTGGCCATGAGGTAATCAAAATCGTCTTTACTATAAGCTTTCACCATAAAATAGTATAAGTCGCAAAGTTTGTTCTTGCTATTCTGAAAGTTAGTGCAAACATTCTTCCAAAGATGTTAAATGCATGCAAAATGAGAGACATTAGTATACAATGCTTACACTTTTGATGATGCTTATGCTTACACTTTTGATGATGCTTATATTGTGATTCAATACAACACACATGTTGTTACATTCTCCAAAAGCACATCTAAACTGCTGAAAAATCCATGTACATGAACAATCATTTTTTATATCTATAACCCCATATTCTATTTGAAATATACAACCTAAATCATAAAACATCCAATAAGTTATTATGTATGATTCTATAAAATGTTTTAATGTATATGTAAACTATAAAACACATCAAAATTAATGTTATAAATACTTTCAAATGATATATAAAATTCATATAAGTTGTATCTACACCATCGAGAGTGCTTGCTGGAAAAAAGTTTCTTTGAATGGCCCGTTCAAATAAGTCCCATCAACCACAATCACTGGTATACAAATCTCAAAACCACTTCTCATTGTATGCAAGGCAATAAAAAATACATGAATTCATTTTTTGCTAACTAATGTGTGAGTTAGGATACACAGTGTTTAGCATATGAATGTATCTCGGTATTTTTCTTATATCCATCAACCAATTCACCCCTTAGCATCTTTATATCATGTTCATTATCTTGTCATGCCTTAGTATAATTAATATCTACCCTATAAACAACTTTCATTTCTTTAATTATGTATCACCGATTGTGTATTCTCTAATGATTAACAAACATTAGGGCTGTAAAGTCACTAACAAAAGTTGTTTTAGCTTTTAAAGTTTTCAAAACCCCATCACTCATTCGATATGTATGTTCATCGTTGAAATTTAGAATCATAAGAACCTCCAAATTATTCAAGCAAGATGCCTTATAATCCAATTGCAACCTTCATTATAACACTATAGGACATAACTAAAAAACTGAAAGTGTTATCAACATTACTAATAATAGTTTATATAAAACCAAATCACAGTAATGCAGTGTATCTCAAGTAAATTGTTTTTGTGTACCAAATTCACATGTAATGTATCAAAACAACAAAACTGTAATGATACATTTTTCTATAACAAAATCACAACATGTAATGTACAAAAATCACAATATATAATACATATGTACAGAACATGTAATGTATCTAAACGAACATCACAACATATAATGTATCAAAACAACAATAAAACCATGTGTAATATGGTTCCATAATATATTTTAGGAACAAACAACCAAACATAAAACAAACATGAATCAAGATGTTTAACTATGATCATTTATTAATTACTTAAAAAGTATAAATTTCTTATGTACATTTATCCGTTGTAATCATACTTCTCTTTGGAAGATCGCTTGTTAAGTTCTATCGCACACGCAAGTGCATGTGATCATACTAGTAATATAGTGACTCAATGAATCAGATATCATACCCACGAGGACTACTTGATTAGTGATTTAATCAACTATAGTTTTGACAATAATGTATTTAAGTGTTTTAGAGTATCAAAATGATTATGATAATTTAGTGTATAATCTAATAAATAAATAACAAAGTATGTTAATCACAACTTAAGAAATATTGTAAACAAGATGAGATAGAATTTCAGGGTTGGGACACTCTTATAAATCTCTATCCTTATCATGGTCGTGTTGATTATTGGGTTATTGATTCATAAGGTTTAGATTATGATCATGATCTTTCGAGCCTCTAATGTTATGCCTAAAAAGACATTGTAACTACATCATTGAGTTGGAATGGAATAATCCTTTAGATATTTTAAGTTATCTTCCTGCAATTGAACCAAACAAGGCTTCTAGGTATATCCTATCCTACTCGCTACTTCATCTTCTTTGTTATGTAGAAGAATATGAACTTACTCCTTAAAAACTTAGATCTATTCCTAATATTCTCCTTTCGGGTTCACCAAGGAACTATAGATTCATTATAATGGTAGTCAAATCATTAAAATGGTAGAAACAAGAGAATAAGAATAACCTATATGATAAATCAACGTTAACCACTCTAAGAATATTAAATTATAATCATGTTCTTGGCATCAACCCCATAAAAAGGTTCTTTATCAACTCATATTCAAAATCAACATCACAAAAACATAATTAATCATACGAAAAATTAATGTTAAAAGATGATAGTTCAAAGAACCCTAAGAGAAGTGTTGTAATCATTTTTGCCTCTACTATATATATGCCAAAAGTATCTTCAATTGATTTGAAGTGTTTTTTTATAGTAGTAAATATTTCCCATAAATTCCTCTTGACCATATTGTGAAGCCCATCACAGAGGTAAGGGTCTATGATACGGGCGTATCACAAAGAACTATTGGATTTTAACTTCTGGAAATCACCAGTCTTAGCAACGTAAAGGTAAAAATGGGGATCTGGGTCTACGACATAGAGCTATCGCAAACCCTTATTGGATTTTGTCAATTTGAGCTTATTCTTCACTACATCATTCCATGCTTTCCGAATACATTTTAGGCTCAAACATAATACAATGCACATATTTTAGTTCATAGAACAAGTATATGGGTAAATATTGGAACTTGGACGTATTAATATGCCCTAGATCACCACCCCACACTTAGAATCTTGTTAGTCCTAAAACAATCCATAATAATCATTATAACACAATTAAGCCTTAGACCATAATATAAACAAGACATACTTTTTAGGCACACACAGGCCACACATGACTGATCAATTTTCACCATAAATATGTCATATCGGATATGAAAACACACGATTACAATTTTCAAACTCCCTAACCTCATAAGTGAACTCTAATATGTAGACAAACTTATGCACCTTATTCAATCAAGTGTTCCAATAGGTCACCAAACTATCCTCCACATGAACCCTCATAACAAAATCATTACCTAATTTACTTCTTATTTTTGCAATCTATAACAATCATGGGTATCCAAACAATAATTTTCACTCACTCTCGCAAAGAATTCACACCTGATATATGATGAGACATAGGCTTGCCCTTAGTGTACTGCTCCACTAATAGTTAAATGTTAAGATTAAGAATCAAATAGGATTTGAGGGGGTGTAATGTAAGATAAGGGATGGGTAGTAACTTATTTGGGTAAAAATAGTGCCTAATCTCCCTAAGTGCTTTAATACATCACAAGAACATTAAAACATTCAGTTAACAACCAATTCTTCACCTCGTCTATCCCTCTTTTTTCTTTTTTTTGGCCCCATTTCATTAAGCTCAGTTGGATACAATATGGAAGGAAATCTACTTTTTCAACACATTATTCAATTTTTCCTTGGACTTGTTTTATTCTTTTCTTCAGACCCCCTACCTTATTGTACCTCCATTCTTCCACCACTAGCTATATTTTTAGGGCTTTACTATCACCTTTTTTCTTCTTGTTTTTCAACTCCTTACTTAAAAAAATTTCTTTATTAAAGTGCCTAGGATTTTTGGATCAAATTAAGGTTAAACAAAGAAGGGGTACAAGCTATAATGAGGCTACCAAAGAAAATAGGCTATAGGCTCAACAGGGATAACTAAAGATAATTACAAGGGTAAGTAAAAAGAGGTCTAAATATATGGTTTTCAATAAAATGACTATGACATTTCCCAAATCCAACACCTATTATTTCGCTTTATAAACGTATTAAGCAAGTTCTAGATATCACTATACATATAAAATAAATAATGAATCTTACTCACACTTGGTTCGTTCTAGGTTCAAGTAGGATTCCTATCGATCTAATTATTGTACAAATTTAATTAAGCTCACAAATCAAAAGTCATACTATTGAGAATAGGTGTCTAAAACTAGCATCCTTCTTTCTAAATTTGACATGCTTCTCTTTTTCAACAAGTATTTTCCATGTCATGTAACCACATGTCCCAACAAAAAGTATCTCAACCTAGAGTTGTGGTTGGGTTCTTTTCTCTTCTTTATTTCCTAAGACTAACTCCCCTTAAGACGGTCATCATCCATCTATCATATGGAAAGGCACCTAACTATGATGAGTTATTAAAAATCACCTTAATGGAAAAAATATTTACTCCTAAAATTGAATTAAACTATGATAAATAAATACTCATTAACAAATTACAAACTAAAACAAATGAAATAATCAAAGTAAATAAATACCTACAAATTAACAAATTAGTCAAAATCATAAATACCAATCCAAATGATCACCACATCATCAACAACAATGAAATGAACTGAAATACCCTAGGTTTTGACCCTAAGAAAATTTTCCAATTTTTGGCTTTTAGACATCATACGACTGGGATACTAGTCATATAATGTGGCACAGTTTGGTTGGTATTGGTCATATAATGACTAGTATTGGGTAGTTGAGTTTCTAGAATGGGTACGACTGGGTGGGTACGAGTCGTATGATTGGTGATTGGTCATTGGTTTGTGTTTTCCTTTACTTAATCTGAAACTTAGTAACTTAACTTGGATCTGAGTATGAGTAGCTCACCATGAGTCATGATATAGGGCACGAGGGATATAGTCGAACTCCTACATTGGACAGTGCCAACCCCCTCTGGATTCTACCTAAGGTATGGGTTAAAAGTACGTATCGTATGCTTGGGTATGATTGGGGATTAGTGTTCAGATGTTGTATAGTGTTAGGTGCCCAAGGATACCTAGGGTATAAGTGGTGGGTACGTAAGACCCTGCAAACTCCTCTTGTAGTCTAAGCTTTAGAGCGTGTCAAGTGAAGTGTAAATCTAACCCTAAAAGATTTTAAAGTGACTTCCCAAGTGAGAAATATTTTGAAACATGTATAATTGCCATAATATCAACTTTTTATTATGTATAGAATTGAATAAGCTTTTCTTTGATACCAAATTTGTCCTAATCCGACACTCGGGTGAAGAGTTAGAGCCATTTTAGTGAGATAGTGAGCCACTTGGCACTTTAGCGCGTTGCGGAGTCAGCCAAAATGGAAATTGTTAACTTCCGCTAAGACTTCATGATGCCACTGCATCGTGGTGTCTTCTAGTTTGTAAAAAAGTGGCAACGCAATTTCCACCACATCGCGCCATCAATCAATTTCCCAATTATCCACTTTCTAGTAAGCTGGCGCGATTATGGCGCATCACACCAGCGTGTAAGATCAGGATTTCGTTCAGGTTCCATTATTTAAATTTCAGGGACCTTTTGGTAATTTCCCTAAATCCCCAATCAGTCTCTACACGGGATTTAAAACCTAAATAGAAAAAGTTGCCTATCTATTCTCATTACTTTATCAAGAACAAAACACTCTCTTGCAAAGATAGAAAACCCTAGCCCTCAAGTTTCAAAAGCAATCTCAAGAATCCTTCCAAGAGTCTTCAAGAACTTCAAGAATCTAGAAAACTAAGGTATGCAGATGTTGATTCTTGGGTTCCTTTCACCCAATAAGTTCAAGAATCCTTTTCTAAACTCAAGAGTATATATATTTATGAGATTTTCATGATTTATTTTTGTAAATAGAAATTGAAGTTTATGTTGTTGATGAGTTTTAATTCATGACTTGATTTCAAAGATCCAAGCTTTGATACTACTATGGGATGTTCATGATAAAATTCCTTCAAGTCACGTGATATTGATGTATTCATAATAATTTAAGTATAGAATCTATGGTATAACCAAAGCATGCTCCCAATATGTTTGATAGAATGCTTAAGTAAAGAGAATAGGGTCTTTTTAGTATGTTAAGCATGAAATCCCCAATTATGTGATAACTAGTGCAAGCCAAGCGTTCGTTGAAATGCCTTAGTGAATGTATTATGCTAAGTTGCATGTATTCTTGTCCATGAGTATTCCTTATTGAACAACTATGACATATTAGTATGCCTACCCTATACATTACATCCTTATGACATTTAAGTGATTGACGAGATATTGTATTGATTGTGTTGTGAATGATAGTCCATTTTCATGATATTCAAGTATGGTTCTGTCTTATTAATTTATGCTATCGAGTCCTGGGGTATTTATACCCAAAAAACATAGCTTCTTGTCTAGAGTCGAGTCAGTCACAAGATAATCTCAGTCGTGCTATGATCCATAGAATGTTCAATCCAGCCTCAGACATCAGTCACTTTCAGATAGAAAGTAGAATTCATAAGTATTCTGTCAGATAACGGAACCAAGTAAAATCAGTCAGATCAGTCAAGAAATATGATCAGTAACAGGTTCAGCTCAGTCTAAGTTTAGTTAAGGATCAGTTCAGAGTCCTTCAGTTAGAAGTAGTAACTAGCACCGAGGGAGTACAGGGATGACGGCTTACCCGTTAGAGAGGCAGAGTTGTTAGAAGCAATCTCTGTACTCCAAAACTGTATAGCCAGTGTAGGACCAGGAGTCACCCATTATATTAAGGCTTGACTATCATACTGCCTTAGGCTTGACTTCCTGTTCAAGGTCACCCATTAGAGACAATTGACTATAGCAGAGGTCTTTACCCGTGGCTCAGTATTGACACCCTTCCAGCTGGGGTTATAGGTTGTACCACACCAGATCATATTCAGGGAATGTTGGTTAAGTGAAAACTCCTACAGTTATAGTTTTAGTATCAGTGTTCAGAGTAGAACTCAGAAATCAGGACTGTCAGAAATCACCCGTCAGATAGGCTTGATCTCAGTCCCAGATTTAGTTGAGTTTTCACAATATCAGTTCAAGTGATCACTCATTAGTTAGGCCTGATCTCAAGCTTAGTAAATATTAATCGTTATTAGAAGATTTAGAGATCATCCCGCTAGATAGGTTTGATCTTAGATTCATCCAGTTGGTATCAATTATCAGTAGGCTCAGTCATCCAATTTATTAGTATTAATAAGTACTGATATTAGTTTAAATATCTTCAGATACGTATAATCTTAATATGTTTATAAATCTCAGATTGACGGCATATTCAGTATCAGTTATTAGATTCAGTCCAGTATGCTCATTCCCAGTATACACAGTATATTAAGTAGTTACAGATTCTCTATGTATGCTAATCCAGCTCTTGCATATCATTCAGTTAGTTATTTTTCATGCATAAACCCTTGAATTTAGCCTTACCTCATCTACATACTCAGTACATTCCCGTACTGACACATTTGTGCTATGGTGTTTTATTTGATGCGATGGTTCAGAAACACAAGCCCTAGAGCACCCTTA
The DNA here is from genome assembly GCA_030864225.1 of Capsicum baccatum var. pendulum. Classification (NCBI taxonomy): domain Eukaryota; kingdom Viridiplantae; phylum Streptophyta; class Magnoliopsida; order Solanales; family Solanaceae; genus Capsicum; species Capsicum baccatum. The sequence goes on from CM061560.1 coordinate 171,552,508, forward strand.
GCAGTCCAGACTCAGTCAACAGTAGTAGACGTTCAACCGAGGATGCTTCTTATTTCAATACTTCATTAGATTTACTTTATTATCAGTAGACGGAGTTAGTTGAGGACATGTCCCATCAAATCCATAGTTTAGACAGTTAGAGGCTTTTTCAGACAAATGTATTAGTATTCTATTTTTAGTTTGAGTATTTTAGATGTTTTGAACCTTATGACAAATTTTCTCCAGATTTGCATATTTATTATATTATATTATGCAGTGCTCAGGTATAGATATCAGCAAAAGGTTAGCTTGTGGTCCTACGGGGCCATGAGCACCATGTAATGACTAGGGGTAGTCTCGGGTCGTTATAGGGTACCACTCGTATGATAGGCATGGGTGGTATGGTAGAGTCATACCCTCCTGTGGGAAATTAATACAATTTAAGTTGAGGGTGTTCTGAACATTTTCCCTTAAAACTCCTTAGGACCCCATGACTTAAAACACCTTTTTGGGGGCTTCATTAACCTATTTATAATCAATCAAACACTCAAAACTCTCTTAAGGCTCTTAGGTAAGCAAAAGCTAGGGTTTTCTCAATATGGTCAGTTGAGGCTCATAGGGGTGATTTATTCTCATCTTCTTCTCAATCTCTAGCATATTAATCCTCCCTCATCGTTATTTACAACTAAAGGCATGTTTTATGAATTATTTTATTGGCATGAATATTGTATGGTTTTGGGTTTTGAAATATATATTGGGGTATTGGTTATAAATTATGGATTTACATGTTTTAATGGCGGTTTGAACATTTGGTTGCATGGGAAAGGATAACTGGTACTTGGTTTTGGTTTTGGAAACACTATACCCCCAATGTTTTTGATAAAATTCCTATGAGAATGCTTTTACTATATTGTTGGACTTTTAATGGAACTATTGCATAGTATAACTTGTTAATGGAACCCTAAATGGTATAAATAGTTTAATTGGTTTGGAATGGTTAATTTGTAAGCTCTTGGTGGTTATGGTTGGTCTAGTTGAAAGCCTTGTGGGTTACAAGGGCATCCCCCAAGAAAACTTAATAATAATTATCTTGTGGGTACATGAGATTCCCCTAAGTATCTTTGGGTACATGGGAATCCCTTCTTCTTAAAAATGATAGATAAGGACATTGCTTACAAGCTATAGTCATTATAACAATACCACTGCTTATAGACTTAGTTAATAATAAATTGAATGGTGGTTTGGTTGGGTGGTAATTGTTTCAATTGGGCAATAATGGGGAGGTGTGATATCTAACCGTGAAGGTGTGAGTCCAATGGATGGACACTGGAAACTCATGTTTGCTGAAGTAACGATTAGTCATGGCAGCCATATATGATACTTATGGGGTACATGGGAATCCCCTAAGTACACTTGTACATGTGTATCATGGAGAGTGAAGGGTACTCGAGAATCCCCTACTCCTATGGTATCTAAGGTTCTTGCGACTACACACATCGGGGCTCGTTTAGGGGGTTACACTAGACCCATATAGCCCATGGGTGGTTCTAGGATGGTTAAGCTACACTTACCAAGGTTAATGATTTTAAACGCATGTTAAACCCAATTATCTTTCCCGGTATGGATATATATGTATGTATGTATGGTTGTGAATGTATATGGATGGTTTACTTGGTTTTTAAGGTTGGCATTATTTTATCCTTATCCTGAGTACTTGCTAGCGTTCACCCGCTACCCCATCTTCGAGAAGCTGTATCTCCAATGATGCAGAAACCAACCATTCTACTCCTTCTTAGTGCTCAAATTTTGGATCAACTCGGTTGGATTGAAGTGGTAAGATTTCATATTTCAAAAGGCTCTATTTCGTGTCATGGATGTTTTTACATACTTTGATCATTTTATAGACATTAGTTATGGCTATGGTTGGGGAATTTACCAACTGGATATTTTTTTACTCTTAATTAGAGGCTTTGTATAAATACTACGGATTGGTTGGACTGTGTCGGTATTAGTGTCAGCCTTAGTATTGTCATTGATATTTAGGATGATACTATTTGATTGTATTTAGGATTGTTCCAGCCTATTATGTTATGAAATTGTACTTGGTTATTGTTTTTGTTTTGGTATGGTTATTGGTTGGGTATTGGATGGTTGGACTTGCTTGGGTTGGTTGCGGTTATAGATCTATTCCAGACTCTGGAATGGTAATGAACTCTATCTTGTTATATGTTCAGAATTTATCTGACTCAGGGTACGTGTTTGGAGGTTGGTTAGGTAGCGGGGGTGGTCTCCGATCCTTGTTGGACTTGGGATGCCCATTATGATAAAACCTCAATTTTGGTTGTCATAAACATCTCAGAATAACAATAAAAATCCATAAAACAACAAAATAAAAGCTAAGAGGAATGAGAACCACCACCCCACACTTAAGATATAGCACTGTCCTCAATGCTTGTAGACATTATGAAGTAATGAAGTGGTGTAACACTTCCTAATCAGGCATCATCTATGTCAAAATCATAATTATTTGTACTATATGCATCAACTCCCATATCTGGGTCCACTTCCTTCTGCTTCTCTAAATTAATATCCAAATCTCTTAGTTGCCTCTTTTCATCAGTGGGCATGTTGTCATCATTAGGCTCAGCAAACTCTGGGCCAATATACAGCAATGTCCTGGCATGGTGACCAAGAGGACAATCCAGTTCTATAGATAGAATCTACTCCATTGTAATTGGAATCCAGATCTTCTTCTTTGACCCCGTGCCTCCTTAAAAACCTAGTCAGCAATCCACCAAACCCATATATGTGCCCCTCGTAGTAGCGTATCTTCTTCATCGCTTAAAAGATGACAATATCTACATTAATTTCAATATCATCACACATTAAAGCATAAATTTAGCATACCCTATCAGTGTCACATCTGTCATATGCTTGCCCTAAATAAGGCAATGGTAGATGATATTCCCCCACATGTGTACCTTCCTATTTATTTGAGAAAATGGGAAAGTCAAATAGAGGCCGTTGTCTTTATGCTGAGTCCACCTAGCTGCAGACTTGTTTCCACATAACAGGTGTCTGATGTCTGCGTACGGTTGGTTAATATTCAACTGATCAGAGGATCTGCATCTTTCTCGAGGACACCTAAAATTTCATTCGAGTCATGGTCCATAAATGGTAACCACCTGTCCACAAAGCATTACCTCCAAATATGAGTCCCTGGGATCCCAGTCAGCATAACATTCGCTAACAAGGTGCAAGTTTCACTCTATGAGCTGCTCGATCAAAAATTTCATATTTACCTGCTCCAACCTACATACCATAATTGATTACTCTCTCAGTAATATTGGCCTGTTGATAAACTATTCTAGGGTGTACTTGGTCTGATTTTGTTTTGAGTACTATTTTTTTTCGGCTTCGTCGATCCATCTCAGTCTATATCCCTGTACCCAATCACGAGGAACTGTTGGAGCTCTTGGTACCCTACCAGTTTTCCGATTTCTTTTCTTTGAGGGATCATATGGCTCAACAATATCCTTTCTTTTTTATTGAAGGCTAGTCATGGTACTTGTCAGTCAAAATATGCATCAAACAAGTCAGATAGGACACCTAGTTGTTCTACCTAATGCTAAGTGTGGAAGAGTGTTGAAGACAGCCCATGCTTAGTTGCTATCATAGGTGCATACATGTATGAACGAGGGTATTCATACTTCCCCTATTCAACATTAACATCTCTCTTGCACATCACCTAAATAACTATATGAAACTAATTAGGTATTGCTCTACTCAGACTTCAAGCAACCATCAAACTTGTGACCACAGAATTCAACACCACAACAAAATCAATCCAGTTTCTTTGTTTAATTCATAATAACCTAGTGAGTTAAATTCAAACACAGAGGCCATCCTCGTACATTATGTACTAAATTTCACTTCTAGGAAGAGCACATTCATAATTACATCAATGATTGCTCCCCATCCCATAAAAAACAGCACCAGGTTCTACAATATTATTCACACCCTAACATGAAGGGAAAGCATAATGCAATTCACATCACATCCTATATGACAATTCCTCCTAGATGAACTAACTTGCCTATCATTATATCCCACTCAAGTTAGAACCACAGTATTTGTCAACATAAAAATTCCGTAAGTGTAACTTATACATACTTCCAAAATCAATAAATTCAAACAAGCTCATGTATAACTGCAAGCATCATTTTAGAACCATATGTACAAGTATGATGGAAAATTAACGACCACTAAGTGTAAGCAGATTTAGGGACCACCCCATACTTAGTTTCTAACATAGGTGTGTCTCATATTAACCTAAGGTACTCAAACTTCCCTTATTTTAAAAAAACGCACCCTATACTATATTGAATTCTATCATGCAAGCGAAACATTCACCATATCCTGATTCAACATACTCACCAAGCAGAGGTTCAAAGTAAAAGTCAAAGCACATGTCATGGATACAATTTAACAATTGTGCAAAGAGTGGAGTGCATAAATTAGTTTATTGCAATTCTCAACTCCACCTATAACTCAATGCATTCATTTTCCACTCACAAACATCACATACTTCAAGCATTCAAACCATGAATTGATTAATTTAATAGGTGATTCTTCAACTACCCAATGCAACCACCAACAATTTTAAAAAAAAGATTTGAATACTTACCTAAGTAAGGATTCATATAGAAGAAAAAATTTGGTACTCGAGTGTCATAGCTTGAACGAGATAAAGAGAAATAGAAAGAGAAGAATGGCGCACTAGGTTTAGGAATACGGAAAAAAATGGTAAACTAGAGTGTGTTCAGGTTAAAATAATTGGGTCGGGTTAAAACCCAACATTTAAATGAAATTACCCAAAAATATATCCTCTCCACGATATGGGGGTTGGCCTCTGCGATAAGCTCCGCGACATGGGGCTATCGCGAAGGGTCACTGGAATATGGCCTTATAATATTTTCCCTCTCCATGACACGGAGTTAGATCTCCATGATAAGCTCCGCGATGTGGGGCTATCACAGAAGTTTACTGGAAAGTGCATTTTGGGGGGAATTTTGCCCCTTTTTTTTTCCGCCTTCATTGTTCCTAAACTTACTACATCTTTTACATATTTGATAGCATCCCAAAATGCAAAATTCACTCATTACTTATTCTTACCCTTTTATGAACTTTCTCATTCTTGCACTATACATAAGAAAAAATGGGTTACCTCCCACTAAGCGCCTTAGTTTTGGTCGTGGCTCAACACATATTTTTGTATTTTTGATTTCGTTTCTCTTCTTTTTATTTTCTTTTTCAAATAATAAAAAATTAAACTAAGATATTACATTCATGGGTTGCCTCCTACACAATGCCTTATTTTATATTGTGGCACGACCAAAGTCAGCTTCACTCTTCTTCAAAAGTGATGGACTTCTTGTGTTTGTCCACATGATCCACCCAATAATTCTTAATTCTCTACCCATTTACCAAGAATTTAGCACTTTTATCCTCACGCCAAATTTCAACAAACCCATGAAGAGTCATTTTCAAAACCTCAAAGGGTCCAACGACTTAGACCTCAATTTAAATGGAAACACCTTCAACCTTGAACTGAATAACAACACTTACTGGCCAAGCTCAAAGACTCGAATCATTATTTTATTATCATGACATCTTTTGGTCTTTTCTTTATACAATTTTGTACTTTTATAGGCATGTAAGCAAAACTCATCGAGTTCACTCAATTATAATAGTCTCTTTTCTCCTGCAGCTTTTAAATCAAGATTTAATTTCTTCACTACCAAATAAGCCTGATGGTCAAGCTCCATAGGAAAGTTACAAGCTTTTCCATATACCATGCGATAAGGAGAGGTCCCAATGGGCATTTTATAGGTTGACTTATATGCCCATAATGTATCATCCAGCTTAGCCGACCAATCCTTGCACTGTCCATTGATCGTTTTTTGTAATATCTACTTAATCTCATAGTTTGACACCTCTACTTGGCCACTGGTTTGTGGGTGACAAGCTGTGGCCACCTTGTGTCTAACCCCATATTTAGATAACAAATTCTTAAACCAACTATCCACAAAGTGGGTCCCTCTATCACTAATGATTGCACTAGGTAGACCAAAGAAAAAGAAAATATGCTTCTTAATGAACTTCATTACTACTCTTTCATCATTTTTGTGGGGATTTGAAACTTCTACCCACTTGGACATGTAATCAAAAACCACTAAAATAAACAAATTGCCATAAGATGGTAGAAATGGCCCTATAAAATCTATACCCCAAATGTCAAATATCTCCACCTCAAGAATATTGTTCAAGGGCATTTCATGGTCCCTTGATATTGTTCCCATTATCTGGAATTTATCACACTCTCTCACATAAGCAACTACATATTTGAACAATGTAGGCCAAAAGAAATCAGACTGTAATACCTTTCTTGTTGTTCGTTCACCTCCATGATGTCCTCCATAAGCTGATGAATGCTAATTTTCCAGTACCTATTTAGATTCTGCTTCAGAAACATACCTTCACACAATTCTATTAGCACCTTGTTTGAATAAATAAGGTTTATCCCACATGTATGAGCGAGAATCACAAAACATTTTCTTCTTCTATTGACTTCTGGCACCTAGAGGATAAATACCACTTACTAGCAAATTTACTATATCGGCATACCAAGGAATGTCTACTATATCCAGTGCCAATAATTGCTTATCCAGAAACTCCTTCTGAATACACAGTGTATCATCAGCAATCTGAGCCTGACTCTCACACCTCGACAAATGATCCACTACTTAATTTTTAGCTTTCTTTTTGTCACGAACTTCTAAATCAAATTCTTAGAGTAGAAGAATCCACCTAATAAACCTTGGATTTGCATTTTTTTTGTTGAACAGATACCGGATGGCAGCATGATCAGTATGAATAATTACCTTTGTACCCACCAAGTATGCTATAAATTTATTAAATGCATATATCAGTGCTAGCATCTCCTTCTCTGTGAGTGTATAATTTACTTGGGCTAAATCCAAGATTTTACTTGCATAATAGATAGAGTGAAATACCTTATCTTTGTGCTACCCCAATAATTCTCCAATAGCCACATTACTAGCATCACACATCAGCTCTAATGGTAATGCCCAATCAAGAGAAATTAGGATTGGTGCTTCTGTCAATCTTCTCTTCAGACTATCAAATACTTTCTGACACCCATCCCCAAAGTTAAACTTGACCTCTTTCTCTAACAATTTGCACATTGTACTTTTTATCTTTGAGAAATATTTGATGAAGTGTCTATAAAACCCTACATGCCGAAGAAAGCTTCTGACACTTTTTACTGACACCGGATACAGGATCTTTTCAAGGAACTCCACCTTAGCTCTATCTACCTCAAGTCCTCTAAATTGATAAATCATAGAAATAGGGGTACAAATAAATCCCCAAGTTAATTGGTTTGGTATAGAAATTGGTAACAATCCAAACCCACTTGCATCATTGGTTTTAGAATATGCATTATCTCTTGGTTTGATTTATTTCTTGACAATAATGCATGGCACAATTGTTTAATTGGATGATGATGGTATTGAAAACCTTGCGGGGTACACAAAAATTCCCCAAGTGGTTTTTATAATAGAGACTGCAGGGTACACGAGAATTCCTAAGTGTTGGTTTAATAACAGTGCTTGCAAGTTATAGTCGGTATTACGATATCACTTAATAATTGAATCCATCAAATTGTGGTAGAATTATGTGTTAAATTTTTTAATTGGGCAATAATCGGGGTTGTGTTAGCTAGATGTAAAGGTGTAAGCTGAAGGAGTAATACTGGAAACTCATGTTTGCCAACATAAGGGTTGGTCTTGATGGCCATGCTCTTGTGGGGTATAAGGTAATCCCACAAGTATATACATGTACATATGTATCATGGAGGGTAAAGGGTACAAGTAAATCCTCGGCTATCTATGATATCTCTTATTCGGGCGGCTAACACGCACTGGGGCCCATCCAGGGGGTAACACCGGATCCATATAGCCCATGGGTAGATTTATGATGGTAACGCTTCACAACCCAGGTTAAAGTTTTCAAAGTTCATGCTAAGAATTGTTCCCTACCCGAGCATGTGATATTATGTATTCATGTATGTACTTCATATTATATGGCGCATTAGATATTGTACTGATTTTGAATTGTTATCATAACATTATTTTGTTCCTCTATTCCTGAGTTTCATGCTAGCTCTCCAAGTGCTAACCGGCTTTGAATGTTGTATCCTCATGCGATGTAGTATTTTTTCATACTTCTACTTGTCCTGCTCAGTGATCGTGGATTGATCAAAAGTCGACTTGAATTGATGAGCTTTCATGCTTCGAAAGGCTCCATTTCAGGATTATGCTGTTCTTTTAAGTTATAGACTATTGGAACTATTTTTGGCTATAGTTGGGGGCATGTCCCGACACTTTATTGATATTCGGTTTGGTAGAGGCCTTGTCGAACTACTGTAGACTTAGAATGGTTTGGTTGTTGGTTGGTTTGGTTATATACATATATCATAATATCTTTAATTTCAAGTTCTCTTGTCTTATTATATGTTCAAAATTTATCCAACATGGGTGTAAGGTGGTCTATGATTTGGGTGTTGGGGGTAGTCTCCGATCCTCATTGGACTTGAGATACCCATCATGACTAGGCACTGGTTCGGGTCATGTCAGGTCTATAAAAATAACCTCTCTACCTCATCTCTGAGCTAGTAGTATGAACTATGTACACTCTACCTTCTATAGACTCAACTTTGTGGGAATATACTGGATATTTTATTAAAGTTGTTGTTGATTAAGGCATAACAAATTAATTATTAAAAATATATATGAAAATAAGAACATACATTTGCGAAGTAAAACCTAAGAGTAGTGTAGGAAAAATTTTACGTTTTTATCTTATTTTTATTGAATTTAAAATTTTGTTCAGTTAAAGGTTAATAAATGTATTATTTACAAAAAAAAAAAATATGACATGACATTTGACTTGGAGTAAAGGACGTTTTTATTGTGTTGAGTATATTTTGGGAAAGATTGTGATTACTTCATAATATTGGAGTCATAAAAGAAATAAAAGAGATTTTAGCAGATAATTTTTCAAACAAAAGTGATCATTCACAAAATTTACTCTCTTTTTTAGGGGTCTGTTTTTTTTGCTTGGGTGTCCTTTCTCGGTTAGGTTACCCACATAATGGTTAATGATTTTCTGATTTGGGGTTATTACACCCTTAATCAGAGGTCTTGCTTTTGAGTTTTTGGTCTGATAGAATTCTTGATAGGCATTATATCTCCGAACTAGGGCCTATTGTATTCAAATTTGGATTTATCATATTCTAGCATGAATATCAAAAACTAAATAAGAAATCAACCAAGTTGAATGTTTTGAGCAGATTTATCCAACCTGTTATGCAAATTTAAATATTGATGAAGTATTTAGCAGCTGATTTTGATAATGACATTATTTGAATTGCCTTTTGGAGTGCAAATGAGCTTGAGCGTTGAGTCAAGGGCCCAATTCACTTTGCATATATCGCCTTGATCTAATTTGATTCGATTTTAATTAAAATTTATCTTAATTTGATCAACCTTGAATTCAATTAAGCAGATTTAGTTCATCTTACTGACTCGATTTAAACATTTAATAGTCACTTTAAAATTTTAGTTTATCTATTAAGTTTAATCAATATCACATTATATCAATTTAATAATTTTATAATTTTTTTCTTCATAAATTAATTTGATTTAATTACATTTTCTGTAACATGACAACATAAGACTACTTAATAGCGGTATGAAATGAAATTAAAATTTTAAAATTGGGAATCAAAATAAAATTGTTCATATTATAATTTATTCTATCTTTGTTATGTTTTTATTATTTAAAACTCCCAAAATACTTGTATTCTTTGTTTTGATAATAGTGAGTTGCTTTATTTCTTACTTTCTCGATTGCTAGTCACATTATTTACTGTAGGATTGACCCCAACTATAAGTTGGGTAAATATATTGCTAACGACCGCATACATTCATTTCTAAGGTGCATTTGAGCATTATCTGGCACCTTATAGACATGATCATGACTAAATGATAAGGCCAAGAAGAACGATCCTGAGAACCACGACCTCTAGAATAAGTACCACTAAATTGTCCCGACGTTTGGGCCCTTTTTCCCTCCACCTTTACCGCCCCTTGATTCTCAATAACTTCAGTCTTCTTTGCAAACTCAACCACCTTCTATATAGATTTATCCAAAGCCACAACTAACAAGGTAACTATCTAAATCCCTGAATTCAAGCCCTTTATAAAGTACCTGATCCTCTCTTCCTCATTAGTAATCAATTGTAGTGCATAACGGGACAATGCATAAAACTTGGTCTCATAGGCCACCACAGCCATATCACTCTAATCTAACCTCAAGAACCCACTGTTCTTCTGATCGCGACAAGTGCGGGAAACATATTTATTTTATTCCTCAAGAAATACATTCTGATATTATGCCTAAGTGGAGGTAAGGCAGTCCTACACTTAACAAAGGACCTCTATCATTGCTTAGATTTGTCCTACAGCTAAAAAGGGACAAATTCTACGTTGTACCTTTCATAATACTCATCTTATGCAGTTGTTCATGACAATCTATCAAAAACTCAAAGCATCCTCAGACTTTGTACCCTGAATCACTAGAGGTTTCATCTTCATAAACATGCAAAACAGTCCATGTTCATCACCAGTTCTAATACCTGCCAATGAAACACTTCAATCTCAGAGCCCTCATCCATTTATAGGCACTACAATAGCTTCATGTTGTAAGGGTGGAGAAAGAAATGAAGGAACAATTCGAATAGTTTCGATTCCATCCAAGCTGCTCAAAAGCCTTAACTCTTGTTGAATCAATTTGGCGGACATAGGCACTTGATCTACACCATTTTGTACATGTATCATATTTTTAGTATCATGACCTGAACCAGGGCCTAGTTATGATGGGTATCTAAAGTCCGCCAAGTATCGGGGACCATCCCCATTATCCTAGCCGACCAGAACACAATACGACCAACAGTGAATGAGTTTCAAACGTATAACAAGATAAAGATGAGCTCTAAACATATAACAAGATAGAGTTGAGTTTCGAACATATAACAGATAGATGAATCAACGACAAGAGGGATCTAAGAATCCATAATACAATCCACCCAAACTTTGTCCACAAAAGACTATGAAACAAAAAATCAACGTAAGTTGGGGCATGCCCCCGACCATAGCCAAAAACCCATCGAAATTGTCTAAGCATAAGTAAAGACAATACCTTGAAGTGAACGCCTTCCAAAGAATAAAAGCTCACCACTTCAAAGCTGACTCACGAAAAATCTAGAAATCACCAACCACGGCATAAGGAAATAGAAGTGTCTTTGGCCATCAACTTGGGGAAATCCAGACCCCAATGGTCCAATTAGTCATTAGGTTAGGTGAATCTACGACCCTCAATGTTCAATTTAAAATCAAATTATGGCCATAAAGGCCTTTTAAAGCCATTTGTATCCCATTGGACTTTGATGATATGCAATAATTTCAAATTAGGTTTCAGTATGCATATATCCATGTTTCAAAGCCAATTTCATAAGGTTGGGTTGAGTTCATTACCAATTCAATTACCAAAATACATAAAGTTGGGGGAATCCGCGACCTCCTATTTCTATTTACCATGCACATGCACCCATTTAGTTCAAAAGCCATTAATTCAAAAATGAATGATTCACAAAAGCCATAGGAAAAGTAATTTAGTCAACAACATCCAAAAGTCCTCAACCTAATTTCAAAACAAACAATTAAATCACATAGATGACAATTTAAACACGTGTTTTTAGAAAAACAAGTTTTACAGAGGAGATACATGCCTGAGATTATAAAGAATTTGGAGAAGAAACCCTACAAATTGACCACCAGATGCTCATTCTTTAAAAACCCTAGTTATTCTTGGTTGGAGAATTAGACAGAGTTTAAGAGTAGTTTATGATTGTCTAAATGATGAAAATAACCCCATTTAGATGTTTTATGGTAGCGGGTTATGATTGGGGAAATAGAGAAATGACCAAACTACCCTCACTTAAAAGTGTAGGACACTGGTTGCCTGTCGTTAGGGGTCACGTCATGACTCGTGATGACTGGGTACGAGTCATCGCCTAGACTTATATTATGGGCAGACACTTAGACCCCCTTCACTGGTTTGGTCATGAGTCACATCTTACGACTTGTGACCTTACCTTACGACTCGTAAGGGTCCAGTCGTGATATCAACAGAAACTTGGGCATTCCTTATTGTTTTTCTATGACGATCCCTACAGCTCGTAATGAGTCTTCGCAACTTATGAGGTCCATGTCGTACTCAAGATAGAAACTTTGGCCAACTTGCTGGTCAGGCTACGATAGGGATCATACCACTTATGAGGAGTCTTCATGACCTGTAACTTAAGTCATAACTTGGACAGTGAGCACAAACGTCAAGAAATTTTCAGAGGCCAAAAATTTAGGGTGTTTTATCCTACCCCGGGATTATTTCTCTCCGAATGATGAATCAAGGCATCCATTAGCACGATTGTAAGACGAGAATGCAATAACAAAAGCATTAACAAAGTTAGAAAGAAAAAAGAGTAGGAAAACATACCTTAAGCAAGATTATCCAACTCGGGGAATAAGAATGGATATTTGGACTTTATGTCCTCTTCGGTTTCCCAAGTAGCTTCTTCTACCTTATGGTTCCTCCAAAGGACCTTCATCAAAGCTACATTTTTAGTCCTCAAACGACGGACTTGCCTACCCAAAATCTCAACTGGAACTTCCTCATTAGACAAGGAATCTGAAATACCAACACTTTTAATAGGCACAACCAAAGAAGGATCCAGCCACACACTTCTTCAATATCGATACCTAGAAAATTGAATGAAGAGAAACCAAACTCAAAGGCAAATCCAATTCATAAGCGACATTGCCCACTCTCCTCAAAAACAAGTACGAACCCATATAGCGGGGACTAAGCTTCCTCTTCTTGTCAAACCTCATCACTCTCTTCTTGGGAGAGACCTTCAAGAACACACAATCGCAGACCTCGAACTCCAACTCTTTTTACCTCACATCTGCATAGGTCTTTTGGCGACTCTGAGTGGTCTTAAGAGTATCCCTGATCACCTTCACCTTCTCTATAGCTTTGTGAACCAAGTCTCAACAGAACAATCTAGTCTCACCAACCTGAAACTACCCAATAGGAGATATACACCTTCTACCATAAAGAGCCTCAAAAGGAGGCATCCCAATACTAGAGTGCCAACTATTATTATACAAGAACTTAATAAGAGGCAAATGACCCACCCAACTACCTCCAAAATCAATCACACAAGATCTTAGCATATCTTCCAAAGTCTGAATGGTCCTATCCGCTTGTCCATTCGTTTGAGGGTGGAATGTGGTGCTAAGGTTTACCCGTGTGCCAAATCCTTTCTGAAACAAATACCAAAAGTTAGAAGAGAACTACATACCTTGATTTGAAATAATGGAAAATAGAGCACCATGAAATTTGACAATTTCCTGAATAAACAATTTAGCATAATTCTCTACAGAGTAAGTAGTCCTTATAGGCAAAAAGTGAGAAAGCTTACTCATACTATCCACGATGACCCAAATCGAATCATGTTGATTTTGAGACCGGGAAGATCGGTAATAAAATCCATATTTATCATCTACCACTTCCATATGGGTAACACAATCTCTTGAGACGTACCTTTGAGCCTCAAGTTCTCAACCTTAACTTGCTGACAGGCCATGCACTTAGCGAAGAAATTGGCCACATCTCTCTCCATGTTTCTCTACCAATAAATCTCCTTCAAGTCATGGTACATCTTTGTCGTACCAGGATGAATTATATACCTAGAATCATGAGCTTCAGTTAAAATCCTTTCTCATAGCCCATCAATATTCTGAACACACAACCTACATTAGTACCTCAAGATACCATCACCACCGATCTCAAAATCCATAACCTTCTGCTTGCCCACATAATCCTTAATCTACATCAAGATAGGATCGAAAACTTGCTTCTCCCTCACCTCAGCACCAAGAGATAACTTCACCACCTATTGAAAAATCACACCTCCATCCTCGTAATCCTAAAGAAGAACTCAAAGATTAGCGAACCAATGAATATCCTTCACCAATTCTTGTTTCCCCTTGTCCACGTGAGACAAGCTACCCATAGATAACCTACTAAGAGCATCAACAACCACATTAGTCTTATCTAGATGGTATTGGAGACTCATGTCGTAGTCCTTAAGCAACTCAAGCCATTTATTTTGCCTGACATTCAACTCCTTCTGGGTGAACACATATTGTAAGCTCTTATGGTCTGAAAAGATATCAACATGCACTCCATATAAATAATGGCACTAAATCTTCAATGTGAACACCACATCCACCAACTCTAAATCATGAGCCGGATAATTCCTTTCATGAACCTTGAGCGGTCTAGAAGCATACACTACCACCCTACCATGTTGCATCAAGGCACAACCTAGCCCTCCACAAGATGTATCATAGAAAACAACAAAGCCATAAGTTCTCTCGGACAGGGTCAAAACTAGAGCAGAAGTCAACTTATCCTTCAAATTTTCAAAGCTACCCTCACAAGTATCGAACTATAGATACTTTACCTTTTTTTGAGTCAGCTTAGTTAATAGAGAAGCAATAGAAGAGAAGCTCTCTACAAACCTTCTATAATACTCGGCTAAACTCAAAAAGCTCCGAATGTTGATTCGAGTTATGGGTCTAGGCCATTTCATAATTGCTTTAACTTTTTGTGGGATCCACCATGATCCCCCCACTGGAAATAAAATAACCCATAAAGGTCACAGTATTCAACCAAAAATCACACTTTGAAAACTTAGCATACAACTGTTAATCCTTAACAGTCTGCAACACTACTTGAAGGTGATTGTCGTGGTCCTTCTCACTCTTAGAATACACCAAGATATCTTTAATGAACATGATAAAAAACAAATCTAAAAACTTCTTGAATACCCAGTTCATGAGATCTATAAAAAGAGTCGGAGTATTAGTCAAACAAAAGGACATGATCAAAAACTCATTGTGACCATACCGGGAACAGAAAGTAATCTTAGGGATATCTACCTCCCTAATCTTCAACTAATGATAACTCAACCAAATATCAATCTTATAGAAACATCTAGCACCCTAATCTGGTAAAACAGGTCATTAATCCTCGAGAGAGGGTACCTATTCTTCACAGTCACCTTATTCAACTATCGATATTCTATGTACATACAAAGAGACCCATCCTTCTTACCCATAAGAGCACCGCCGAAGAGATACTAGGACGGATAAAACACTTATTAAGAAGATCCTTTACCTACTTCTTAAATTCTTTGAACTCAGTTGGAGCCATTCTATACGGTGCCATAGAGATAGGACGTGTATCTAGTAGAAGGTCAATCCCAAAGTCTATTTCCCTATCGGAAGGAATACCAAGAAGATTGTAGGGAAACACTTCAGGAAATTTGTTAACCACAGGAATGAATTGCAAAGAGGGACCCTCAGAATTAGAATCCTTAACTAAAACCAGATGATATAGGCACCCCTTAGAAATAAACTTCCAGGCTCTAAGATAAGAAATGAACCTTCCTTTAGGCACTAAGGAACTTTCCCCCATTCTATTATCAGTTCATTTGGGAATTGAAAACTAACCTTTTTGGTCCTACAATCCAAAGAAGCATAGCATGAACAGAGATAATCCATCCCTAGTATAACATCAAAATCCACCATAGCCAACTCTATCAGGTTCACCAATGTCTCTCTATGAAAGATGGACACCACATAGGCCCTATAGACTTTTCTAGCCATAATAGAACCACTCATCAGGGTAGACACAGAGAACGGATAAAAAATAAACTCAGGAACGAAACCAAAATAAACATCTACATAAGGGGGCACATAAGAAAGGGTAAACCCTGGGTTAAGAAGATAATATAAATCATGAGAGATAAATTTTAACATACCAGTAATGACATCAGGATATGCCTTAGATTCCTCATGGGTGGCAAGAGCATAAAGATGATTTTGACCAGTGTCAGTACCAGAAGTAGCACCTTCTGGTGTAGGGCTCATGAAGTAGTAGCCAAAACTTTATTAGCTCTAGAAAAAACCTTAGCTGGATCGTATCATTGCAGGCGTCGCAGCTGACAACAATTAAAGCACTGATTCTTCTCCTCATCACATTGACCATAATAAAATTGTCCATAAAATCTACAAGGATGATGAGGTAGGGCTGACTGAGCTCCACTAACCTGAGACTAGGAACCTTGGGCTTTAAACCCACTGCTAGTTTGAAAGTGACGATCACCAGACAACTTAGGATATGGAGCACTAGTCGTAGAATATGAACCTAAGTTTCCCCAAGTCCTCTTCTTTCCCCCACTACGTACCATCTCTAGCATTGTTCTAATGGCCTCTACCCTGCTCTGAATATCTGAGCTTCTTATTCTGCCGCTCTCTGTTTTATCTTGTTTTTTCTTTTCATCTTCAACCTGCTGCATATACACTATAATCCTACAAATATCTATGTCATTATTCAACGTTGCGACCTTACACTCTAGCATCTAGTCCCGAGACAAATCTAAAGAAAACTTCATCATTCTCTCCCTCATAGTAGAAACAATCTCCAGGTCATAACAAGTCATCTAGTGAAATTTCAGAGCATACTCTTTCACAGTCATCCTTCTCTGCTTTGAATTCACAAACTCCATAGTTTTAGCCTTCCTCAACTCTTGAGAAAAGAAATAATCAAGGAAACCACTAGAAAACTACTCCCACGTAGACGGGTCAATATCATCACCTCTCTACTACTCCCATTCTTCATACCACTGATATGACACATCCTTCAATTGATATGAGGAAAACTTCACACCCTTCACATCAGTGAAATGAACCACCCTGAATATCTCCTTTATTTCATCAACAAAGCCTCAACGATCCTCCTCAACCTTAGAGTCATTAAAGGTTGAAGGGCTCAACCTCATACACTGCCAACTTTAGTGACCTCAGAAGATGAAGCAATAAAACTAACTCGATCAGGCTGACGAGATTGAGAAGTCACTAACTAAGTTAGTAGATGAATAGATCGGCAAAACTTGGTATTAGAAATGTCACCTTGGTGTAGTGGGGCATGAACATCATCAGCCCGAGAATCTCGAAGAGAATTGGTAGGCACTGGTAGAATTCTATGAAGGGAAGTATAGTCAGGAGTAGGGACCCTAGATCGGGTCTAAACTTCATAAACAGGGTGAGTTCTATTCACATTGTCCTTAAGTGGAAAAAAAGAGCTTCTACAAGCATCAGATCTTAGGGGAGACATAATCTAAAATGCGAGCAAACAAAGATTAGAGGAGTTTTCAAGACCATAGACTCTATGCCTTAAAATAAATCACAAGAAAAGGGAAAATTCCTACATACCTCGTAGCCTCTCCCTTATAAGTGTGGTGCACTACACACCTATAAAAGATACTCTACTTGACACAGCTTTATGGACACCTAATGACCATGAACCTAGGCACTGATATCAAGCTTGTCACAACCCGAACCAGGTCCTAGTCGTGACGAGTATCTTAAGTTCGTAAAGAACTGGAGACCACCCGTATTATCCAAGCTAACTAGAACATAATACAACTAGCAGCGGATTAGTTCAAACATATAACAAGATAGAGATGAGTTCCAAACATAAAACAAGATAGAGCTGAGTTTAAAACATATAAAAAGATAGATAACTTAACAACAAGAGGGATCTAAGAATCCACAACACAATCTACCCACACTTTGTCCACAAAAACCTCTAAGAAACCAAACATCAACCTAAGTTGAGACATGCCTCCGACCATAGCCAGAAACCCACCAAAATAGTCTAAGACATAAGTAAAGACAAGACAATAAAATGAGGGCCTTTCAGAGAATAAAATCTCACCACTTTAAAGTTGACTCAATGATAATCTAAAAATCACCTGCCACTTTGCAAGGAAATAAAAGTGTCTTTGGACCCTGCATTGCATGGGGATACAGCATACAATGATAGTTAACGGGGTGAGCACTAGTATGTAACTCAGGAAGGGGATACAATAATGCCATGATCAATCAGTACAAAATCATTCCCAAACTATATGCACACAATCATATACATAAATATAATATATTGAGTTAGGGGACAAGGTTTAGTATGAGAGTTAAAACATTAACCTGGACTATGTAGCTTCAACCGTCATGAATCGCACCCACGGGCTATATGAGTCTGGCTCCCCCCACCAAAAGGTCCCCAATGCATATTAGCCACAGGAACCGGTGGTAACCATTCCCCAATCCATGATAAATATAAATAAGGTATGACATAAGCACACGACCATTAAGACCAACCCCCATGCCAGTAAACTCGGGTTTCTAGTATCGATCCTCAAAACCTCCACCTTCACGGCCAGCTACACAACCCTCTTTAAGCCCAATTAAAATATTTACATATTCCTATTTATTAAACAAAGCACCATCCATTAAGGAACATACCGTTGATATCGTCATACCAAATACGCTTGCAAGCTAATATCATTATGCCATTTCTATTGACCATCAACTTGGGGAAATCCACGACCTCCATGGTCTAATTGTTCATCAACTTGGGAGAATCCATGACCCCCATGGTCCAATTAGTTATTATCTTAGGTGAATCCACAACCCCCAAGGTTCAATTTAAAATTAATTCATGGCCATAAAGGCATTTTAAAGTTACTTTTATCCCATTAGCCTTTTATACAATGCAATAGTTTCAAATTGGGTTTCATTATACATATAACCATGTTTCAAAGACAATTTCACAGGTTGGGTTGAGGTCATTACCAATTCAATTATCAAAATCTATAAAGTTGGGGGAATCCACAACTCTTGTAAGTATATCAAATCAATTTAGGGGAATCTATGAACCCCTATTCCCATTTACCATGCCAATGTATTCAGTTAGTTCTAAATCCACCAATTCAAGACATGAATGATTCACAAAAGCCATAGGAAAAGCAATTCAATCAGCAACATCCAAAAGTCCTTAACCCAATTTCAAAGCCAACAATTAAATCAGATGGATGAAAATTTAAACACATGATTTTAGAAAAACAAGTTTTAGGGAGGAGATACATGCCTGAGATTATTATGAATTTGAAAAAAAAAACTATACAAATTGACCCCTAGATGCTCAATCCCTTGAAAACCTTAGTTGTTCTTTCTTGGACAATTAGAGAGAATTTAAGAGTAGTTTGTGGTTGACTATGCGATGAATATAACCCTGTTTAGATGTTTTTTGGTTGGGGGTTATGATTAAGGAAAGAGGGAAATTACAAAAGCACCCTCAATTAAAAGTGCAGGAAACAAGTCGCCAGTTATTACGGGTCACATCACAACTCTTGAAGATAGGGTCCGAGTCATTGAATAGACTCGTAGTCTAGGAAGACTCTTAGACCCCGTTCACTAGTTTGGTCATGAGTCATACCCTACGACCTCACCTTACAAATCATAGGGCTCCAGTTGTGATATCAATAGAAACTTAGGCATTCCTCATAGGTTTTCCAACGACTTGATCCCTATGGATCATAATGAGTCTTCTTGACTCGTGAGGTCCATGCCATACTCAGGATAAAAACTTTGGCCAACTTATAGGTCAGGATACGATTGAAACCTTACAACTCGTGAGGAGTTTTCACGACCTGTCACTTAAGTCGTAACTTGGACAGTGAGCACGAAAATTAAGAAATTTTCAAAGGCCAAAACTTTGGGGTGTTATATTTAGGGACCACCACTGCTTCTTCCTTAACCTCCACATCTTCATTCTGAACTAACTTTGGATCATCCTAACAAGAGGGCATGGATGGTGATTATTCCTAGCCGATCCTCTAGCTTCCTAAGCTCCACCCTTAGTAGGTGTTGTCTTTCTTCCTCCTCTCCTTATCCTTCCCCTCACCTGAGGCCTTATCGAAACTATGGCCCCATCGGCC
This sequence comes from Capsicum baccatum var. pendulum, assembly GCA_030864225.1. Classification (NCBI taxonomy): domain Eukaryota; kingdom Viridiplantae; phylum Streptophyta; class Magnoliopsida; order Solanales; family Solanaceae; genus Capsicum; species Capsicum baccatum. Next base: position 171,572,606 of record CM061560.1, read on the forward strand.
GGTGTTGGTGTTGCTATAGATGTATCTACTACTACTCTGGTGGCATGAGTATTAATCATCTACGAAAAATAGTATATAAGTTAGATACTAATTTGGATCACCAAATGCTAATTGGAAGCAAGTAATAGCACAAAAGAAAGAAAGTTTATTTCTTAAACCTTGTAGCCTCTTGAAGAAAAACACAAATGTCTCCATACAATTCCGCAAGACTTTACTAGATTTATTCTTGTATGACAAAATCTACAAACTTAGTGCTCTGATACCATTTTTTTAAGAACCCAAATGGGCATGATTGACACCCGCCCTAACACTATGGTGGGAGAACCATCTAACCCAATACATACCATGTCAGTCTGACGCTTCACGAGTTGTTTTCATTATGTTCTTAGTTTCAGAGTTACAAAACATATCAATGATCAACCAAATTAAATTTCACCTTAATCAAATATCATAAACTTAGGAGTAGAGTATGAAATTCTCTATTTTTTACAACCCAAGGACTTGAAATCACTATACAACAACAACTAATAATATACAACAGTTGTCTCTAAAAGATTGTCTAAAAATATTTAAAATGTACGACAATATTTTAGTCTCGAAACAAAGGATATGAACAAATACAGATGATTCAGTGGCTGCCTGATCATAGTGTTCACCCTTGAACCAAAGTGTAGAACTGTTGGCTAAAGTCAAGGTCTTATCTCAAATGTCAAAACACGCTCTGCACTTAATAAAAAGAAGAGCATAGGTACTATCAGTACATCAACAAGTACTGGTAGGCATCATATGCTGATTTAACTCTACACTATATAAATAGGTAAATTAAACATAAGCAACAATGACCAAAACAGAGCGTATAATTAGATACAATCAATTGTAGATATAAAAACTTCAACAAAAATACAAGTACAAGATTAAACCTTCAACACTTAGTCAAATTCTTCAACAAAGTTTACTTTAGCATAAATATATAATTGTATAGTAAATGTATATGATGAATGATTGTATGCAAGGTATATATATCACCTCTTTCTTATTTCAATATATCAACAACTCATAATCATCATCAATATCAATCTCAATGTTATCATCGCCATGATCTCAATATCATCAATTTTTATTATAAATATCATCATCATCATAATCTCACTACCATGATTAGTATCATCAACTTATCTTTACAACACCATTACAAATCATCATCAACATGTACGAATATGAAAATATAGTCAATAATCACAAGAAGTTCCCAAAAGTAATTATGAATACTCAATATACATACACGTACAAAGTCAAGAAAGTCTAGTTTCTACAAATAAACTGTAACCATCCTCAATGCTTTCTTGAATCACTTCACGAACACATGTTTGTCTTTTCTTTCTCTTTTGCCCCTTTCTTGATCTATAATAATAAATTTACACACCCATTTCAATTATTTCATCTTTTTGAACCATTACAAATTAATAACCATCAATTTCAATCATAAACTTTCCCTAGTTCATCACCTTAGGATTTTTTACTCTTTAAACCCTATCTCCACTTTATTTAGTATGGACAACTATAATTCTACTCTATTTAATAATTTCTAACAATCTAGGATCATTAATAACTTATTTTACACCATTCTCATCAATTTGTAGTCACTTCTTAATTTAAGGCTAAACCCTAATTTCAACTAAAAACAAATTCCAACAATTTTCAAGGATTCTAAGAGTGATTCAAGTTTGGAGTGTTAAAGAATCTCACCACCAAAGATGAAAACCTTAAAAATTATTAGAAAATTGCCTTCCCAAAGCACTGGCGCATTTTTAGAAAAAATAGAAATGTGTTTTTGGTTTCTTAAAACTTGGAAATTGTCTTTTTACCACTACGACAGTAAATTTATAATGCAACAACGAAAAAACCATTGTAGCAGTCCAAAAGCATAATCTCCGGGGCTCTTCTAAAATTAGTATATTTTAAAATACACTCCTTGAAATATGACAATGTGAACCAACCCTCTCATGGTAAACTCTGTAGTAAGAGTTCTATTGACCTATTTTATGTACCAGAATTGCTATAGCTTTCTAAACTCGATCTCTATATAAAAATCAAGTCAAACAACCCCACCAACACTTACATTAGTACCAAATTTTCTTAAATTATCATAAACTTGGAATACGTTTACCCTAAATTTCTCAAAAATTGTCTAAGGAAAAAAATTAGCCAAGGTCTTACTCTTTATTTCAGCATAATGATAAATTAGGTGATTAGAATAGTTGTTGTCACTGCCCAAATTAAGGGTCATAATGCCACTTGTCGAGGCGTACCTTAACAAGTAAGACTATCACCCAAACTGATACAGAAAAAAGGGAAAAGAAAGAAATAACCCCAAGGTAGGGCTTCTAGAACGAAGCCAAACCATACAAGTAATTATAACAGTTGCGGTTAGAACATATCCAAAATACCATACATTCCCAAAACCAGGTGTCAATAGTGTAAGAACTACTAATACAATCCATGTGTCAAATACATCAGAAAATAACCACAAAGGAACAATATCAATCTCTGAATACTAATAAATATATAACTAATACAAAAAGATGGAGGTAAACTTCGAATGCATGAATGTCCAACCACTACCTTGAATAATCAGAAGGCACCCGAAATCAACCTTGTGAGGAGTACCCAAACCTAGATCTGCATAAGAAGGGTACAGTAGGAGTGAGTATGGTCCACTTGTAGTTAGTAGGTATTATAGGTAGACCGAGCAAAGTAGAAATAAAGCATAAAAAATACACATTAAGGGCACATCACCTACAATCAAAAAATATCCTATAATGGTATCTCAAACTGCTTGCACTAACAGTTTTATTGTATACATATCACATATATTGCAGCAACACAATCAGGCAGAACACAAATATACATTATATCATATACACGTAGAAAACAAGGAAGAACATGTATATACAAGATAGTCAAATACAATAAGCAGAAGTATAACACATATAGGTATGACAAGTCAATATAGCCATTCAATGACAACATGAACACAATAAAGCAAGTGCAATGTATAATGAGATGATTATAATGATACACGAGGTCGTTGCACAACCTACGTATACACCTACAGAGGAATTCCTCCTGACATAGACACCATGGGGGTTTCATCAACCCATATACAATCCATAATCCATATCCATATCTCCTTCTCGGCATATCCTACGAGAAGGGTTTTATAAGGTATTGCAATATCTCCTCCCGACATTTCTCTCTAGGAGGGTTTTATAAAAGGTGTTGCCAGTATTTCTCAAGTATTGCCATGATGGTACCATTTATTTCATGAATGAGTATTATATAAGGATGTAATGATCATAACCAACCACAATGAGTATTTCCACAACCAACCATAACTATATATTTCTACAACTAATCATAATGTTATATTGTCACAATCACCAATATCCACTTATTATTTCCGTCCATCCATGAATTTCCACATGTTTCATATGCAAAAAAGTATGAATATACCACAATACGCCAACGATACCATAAAAAGGTATTTTCAAAAACATAATAAAATTACTCACATGTATTTTAGGCTATCAACATCACATAGGACCCCACAAGATCATACATATCGCACAATATCTCAATTTTAATAATTGCATCATATATAGGACCCACACTGGCACAACACATAAATAGACATTTATCATTATTAGTTCCTACCCATGACAAGTATTTTATAGAAATATTTACTACCCATCCCATTCTGAAAGAGATAAGACATAACCAACCCACCAAAATTGATCTGCAACACTTTAATCATAAGACACTTCATATGAAAGATCCTGAAATCCACTAAAACCAAGAAGTATAGAATCTGTGCATCAAAATAAGGCTAATGATACCCATATTGCCTACTCTTCATTCGGGGTCAAAATGGAGCCCCCAAAATGGGTTTTACAAAAGAAGGGCAAAATTGTAACTTTACTTTTAAAATATTTTACCCATACCTTTAGGAATCTATAGCTGAAAATCTAATTCAAATCAAGTAAAAAAATGAGGTTCAAATCGAACAAAACCCATTTTTGAGCTCTATCAGGTAAAACCTTTGAAATCCATTTTAAAATCAAGAATCGAAGTTGTTTTGAAGATGAAATTGGAGAAAACTGGTAATTATAGGATTAAGAACATTATTCTGGAGAAAAGGTTTAGAATTTGGGGATAAATCAAGAACTAAGGTTTTGGCGTTTTGAACAATTAATCAAGAAATTTGATAAAGAAAAGGGTGAATTCTCACCCTAAATCTACAAGAGAAGCATTAAATAGATGTTAATATAGCTTCCTAAGCACCCACAAACTTCAATTTTAAGCTCTCACACAATTTTAGGGTTTATCTCTCAAGAGGCCAGATGAAAAATAAGCAAAATCGAGTAAAAGGGGGCTATTTATACTCATATCAGGTTACTAGGTCCATAAGGCATAAAATGCATTCCTCAAATGAGTTTTATCCTTTGTGATCCAAGTTTCACCAGCAACTTTGTGCACCATATTTTCTAAGTCCAAAACAGACTTTGATGGGGTTCCTGAGATTCGTTTGGAATCCGATATACACAAACGAACTATGTAACCATACTAATTCGACGCTCCGAACTTAATAGCGATATTAGAATTTCAAAAAAACATTATTTTCACAAAGTCAACCCAAAATCATGATTTTCCAAACCGAGGATTGAAATGATATATAAAAGTCATAAAACCACACCAACTATGTTACCACCCTAAAAATTGACGTTTTGGATCTGCTCGCCTAGTCCGTTCAACCATTTGTCGCATGGATCAAAAGATAACTATAGAAGTCCAAAATAAGGTTCTCAAGGCACCAAAAACCACAATATCGCATAAATTGTACCAAATTTATAGGGAACCGATTCAATCACCCCCAGACTCCAGAAATACCACATGCAACTACAGGGAGGGGTAAAATAGTCAAATCATATAAAATCACAAATTTCACATATGACTGATAAATCTGGAGACAAAGCTAACTTATAAGCCTCATCACCAACGGTCCAATGAATCTCAAAATGAGCTATATACCTGGGATTAGCTTTCCCCTTCTCTCAAACCTCATCACACCCTTCATGGGTGAGAATATAAGAAAGACGCAATCACCAACTCCAAATCTCAAGGCACGAAGTCTACGAACCATATAGCACTTGTACCTACTCAGAGCTCTACGAAACCTATCCTAAATTATCCAAACTCTAACTAAAGACTCACGAAGAGTTCTAACCTTAAAAATATCAAACTAACCCAATAGCCAGCGACAACACCTACCATATAATGCCTAAAAGGAGTCATATCGATACTAGAATGGTAGCTATTATTATAATCTAACTCCGCTAAAGCTAAGTTCTGCTCCCACTAGCAACCAAAGTCTATCACACAAGCACAAAATATATCCTCTAAAGCCTGAATATTTTGCTTGGACTGACCATCAGTCTGGGGGTAAAATATTATGCTAAGATCAACCCGAGTACCCAACTCATTTTGAAAAGTCTTCCAAAAGTGAGACGTGAACACCGAACCTCAATCCAAAATTATAGACACTAGCACACCATGTAATCACACAACCTGATAAATGCAGATATGGGCCAACATCTCAGCACCGAAGAAGACCTGAATAAAAATGAAATAAGCTAACTTGGTCAATCTATCTACAATGACCCAAACACTATCAACACATGGAGATGTACTAGGAAAGCCAATCACGAAGTCTATTGGTATTCGTTCCCATTTCCACTCAAAAATGGGTAGTCGCTGAAGCAATCCACCAGGCCTCAAATGCTCGGCCTTCACATGCTGACAATAAAGGCAACAAGCTACAAAGTCTTCTATGTCCTTCCTCATACCACCCCACCAGTAATGTTGTCTCAAGTCACGATACATTGTAGTCACTCCCGGGTGGATAGAATACTGCAATAATGAGCCACTTCCAAAATCAATCTGAGTTAATCACCCACTCTCGGCACATATACTCGGCCTCCAATCTTTAAAACACCATCTAAATCAAGTGAGGCTTCCTTTGCCTCACCACTTAACACTTTATATTGAATCGATCTCAATCTAATGTCATCAAACTAATGAGCTTGAATATATTCCATCAAAAAAGACCTAGCCTCTACAAATGCCAAAACACACCCAAGTGTCAAAACATCAAGCTTAACCATATGGTTAGCAAAATACTAAACCACTAAGGCTAAAGGCCACTCTTGGGTCAAAAGATGCGCCAAGCTACCCATATTAGTCAACTTTTGCTTATGGCATCTGCAACTATGTTAGCATTGCTCGAATGATAAAGCATAGTCAAGTCATAATCCATAAGTAACTCAAGCCAATGATGTTGCATCATACTAAGATTTCACTAGGTGAAGAAGTACTGAAGGTTATGATGATCCGATAAAATATCACAACGGACTCCATATAAATAGTGCCTCTATAATTTCAAAGAAAAAACAACCACGAACAACTTCATATCATAGGTACAGTAATTCCTCTCATGAGGCTTCAATTGATGAGATGCAGAAGCAATCACCTTGCCCTTCTGCATCAACACAGTGCCCAATCTAACACCCAAAGCATCACAAAATATGGTAAATCCTACGACCTCCTTGGGTAAGTCAATATAGGAGCTAAAATCAACAATTCCTTAAGCTTTTGAAATCTTGCCTCAAAAATATCAGACCACTAAATGGAAATCTTCTTTTGGGTCAACTTAGTCAGCGAAGCTGCAATAAAAGAGAAACCCTCAAAAAAATGCCAATAATACCCAAAAAAGACAATGAAACTCTAAATCTCAGTAGGAGAAGTAGGTTTAGCCCAATCACAAACTGCTATAATCTTGGATGGATCAACCATAATACCATCCTTAGTCATAACATGACCCAAGAAAGAAACAGACTTCAACCAAAATTCACACTTGGAGAATTTGGCTTATAATTTCTCATCCCTTGATCTCTGAAGCACAATCTGTAAGTGCTACTCACAATTAGTCTCACTCTTGGAATAAACCAATATATTATCTATAAATACAATAACAAAAGAGTTAAGATACGATTGAAATACCTAGCTATAAACTCCATGAAAATGGCAAGGGCATTGGTCAACTCAAAGGATATGATGAAGAACTCATAATGACCATATCAAGTCCAAAAACTGTCTTTGAAATGTTTGAACCTCTAATCCTCAACTGGTAATAAGGGGACCTTAAACCAATCATCGAAAACACTGCAGCACCCTGAAGATGATTAAATTAATCATTAATGCAAAGAAGAGAATACTTATTATTAACTGTCACCCTGTTCAACTACCGATAATCAATACACATCTGTATAGACCCATCCTTCTTCTTCACAAACAAAATAGTCTCACCCCAAGGTGCACATAAGATCGAATAAATCCCTTATCCAATAACTCCCATAGCTGATCCTTCAATTCCTTCAACTTAGCTGGGGCCATCCTATAAGGAGGAATAAAAATAGGATTGGCGCCCATCTTAAAATCAATATCACAATCCATAGGCATACCAGGAAAATACAAAGAGAACATATCTACAAACTCACAAACAATACGAACAAAATCTAAGAAAGGAGATGAACCTACACTAGTATCACAAATATGAGCAAAATAAGGTAAGCATCACCTCTCAATCAATTTACGATCCTAGACATAAGATAGGATCCTCTTAGGAATCAAATGAAGTGCACCCTTCCAAGCTATCCTTGGCACAACCGGTAAAGCTACAGTCATGATCTTAGAATAATAATCAAGGATAGCATGATAAGGATCCAACCAATCCATAGCTAAATAACATTATCAACCATATCTAACACAAACAAATCTACCAAAGTCTCATGTCCAGCAAAATTCACAACACAATATTAGTATACTCGCTACACTAATAAAGAATTAACTACTGGGGTAGATACCCAAAAAGGCATGGTAAGAGGCTCACTGGATCAAAACCCAAAGCAAAATATGCAGACACATAGAAAAAAGACGACCCATGATCAAATAACACGTAAGTAAATCTAAAATAAATGAGGACGATACCTGTGATCACTGTATAAGAGGTGTCTGTCTTTGGTCTAGTAGGTATAGCATAGCATAATCCACAACCACCAACTGACTGAGTAGCCACATGACCACCACCACAATCTCCAGTACCTCTAGCCCTTGTACCTATAGTAGCACCCCTACCCCTCATAGCTAAAATAAAACTGGCTCTTATCACACAGAGAGGGCATTCCTTGTCCACATGGCCAATCTCATCACACACAAAGCAACCTCTATGACCCAACTCAATAAGAGAAGGTACAACTAGGCTTGAACGAATACCCTAAATTGCTATACCAGAAGATCCACCATGCGAACTCTACAAAGCAACTTGCACTGGCCTACCCTGGTATCCATGAGAACCTTTGAAAACTCTACCATATGAAACCTATTCTCTAAACTCAACAAAATAGCATACCTTCTTAGCACCACCTTGAGATGCCAGAGAATACCCTCAGTCATCTTAGCATGATCCACTATACTCCGAAAAGATGCCCTAAATACAACCATCTCTGATGTATCTAACTGAAAAAAGACATCTAAAACCTTTACAAACTTTTGAATCTTTTCAGACTCAGTGAAAATACAAGCATTGGAATATCTAGATAGGGAATAAAGGCATGCCTTATACTCTTCTACAGTCATGAAGCCCTACTCCAGGCGGTCAAACTGATCACGCATCTGATCCTTCACACTATAAGGTACAAACCTCTCTAGAAATACATCGGCAAACTGATCCTAAGTTATATCGGGAGAATCAAAAGCTCCATAACTAACTAGTGACCTCCACTAATCTCTAACATTATATCTCAACTAATAGGTAGTATATACAATCCCATAAGACTCAAGCAATCCCAAATTATGAAACTTCTCTTGACAATCAATCAGGAATGTATAAGAATCTTTGGCCATAACACCACAGAATCTAGGAGGACCCAAATGGGTAAATCTCTCCAACCACTTTTGATCCTCAAAATATCTAATAGTACTCGTAGCAAGAAGAGACATAGTGAATCAAGCCTGTTGAGATCTCATATTAGGAGGTAATATAGGTGAAGGCTGAACTCCTAACCCTAAAACACCATACTCAGATATTGGAACTGAAACAAAAATAGTACTCGGTGTGAAAGGAGTACCCAAAATAAAAAAAGATGCAATAAGAGGATCTACAATCTAAACTTGATAAACACCCTGCATAACCAAAGGACAACCCTTTAAGAAGGTTAGCAAATTCACCAACTACCCTTCCAAAACTAGGGCAGGAGAACTCTGAGGAACTAGAGTAAAACCCATACCTTCAACCTACTCAACACGAGGCTCAGGAGGAGAGTTACTTAGCACTCCAACTAGATGGGGTTGATCTATGGGCTTGTCTACTCCCTTGAGTCTATCTACGACTCAAGACTCGTCCTCTTAACTAAACTTTCTCTCCAGAAATAAGCTCCATATTCTGACCTCACGAGATCTAGTCAACACTAGCTGCGTAGAAAGAGTGAAACACAACTCAGAACATAAGGTGTAAACAAACTTCACACTGTAAGGAATAAAATAAAGAAATTTTCCCAAAGATATCTTATATCCTCTCAAATATAGATATGGATATCTACATACTGATCCACTAGACTCTATTAGATATCTCATTCTTACGCCATTGAGACCAAAGAAAACCTGATTGCTCTAATACTAATTTTTCATGACTAAAAATAAAGTGTCATGATGGCACTTGTCGTGGCGTACCTTAACAAGTAATCCTATCACCCAAACTGATACACAAAAAAGGGAAAAGACAAAAATAACCCCAAGGTAGGGTATCTATAATGAAGATAAACCATTCAATTAATTATAACAATTGTAGAAAGAACATTTCCAAGATACCATACATTCCCAAAACTAGGTGTCAATAATGTAAGAACTACTAATACAATCCATGAGTCAAATACATCAGAAAATAACAACAAAGAAAAAATATTCATCTCAAATTACTTATACAGACATAGCTAATACAAAAAGATAGAGGTGAATTCTGAATCGTCCAACTGCTACCCTGAGTAATCAAAAAGTGCCCAAAATCAAGCCACGTGATGAACACTCAAATATAGATCTGAACCAAAAGGGTGATAACACTCAACTTACTCCATAATAAATGGGTTAGGCGATCATTGCCAAGTATGTTAACCCACCATGAGTTAGGGTCAAATCCTCAAGGGCGAATCTGGTATTCAAATCTAATGGGTGTTGAAAGCGTCTAAGTATATACCCACAGTGTAAATAAATGAAATACATGAATTAAAATGGGGGATTAATTTGGAAAGTTATTTTACAAAAATTAAATCAAATGACCAATTCAAAGCAACAAATATGGCTAAGATTTCAATATGAGACAAGTCTTGAGATTATATCTTCGTAGGGGCAAATAATACATGAGTCCATGAAAATTGGATGCAAATTCTACTTGATGACTACATAGGTAGGCTAGGTTGGGGGTTGTTGATGCTAGTTTTTCAACCAAACCTCATGATTATCACTCATGGACCCTTTTGGATACCTCATGGATATGACAATCAAATCCACTTAATACTCCAATTGGGCATCCCTATTTCAAGGAAGATGCCCAAGACCTAGCTAATTCTCGATTCACCCTTATTTCTAAGATAATGAAAAGGGAATAAGCTACATCTAAACATTGTTCACTAATGTCTTGTCACCCATATCCCTCTTTCAAGGATGATATTTGATCAAAAAATATACTTGCATCCCTCTTTCAAGGTTGATATTTGATCAAAAAACATACTCGCATCCCTCTTTCAAGGATAATGTGAGTTTTTGGAAATTTAGGGTTTTCACCCATAAATCCATTTTAGGAATTTAGGATTTTCACCTATAAATCCCAACCCAATCAATCAAGCATCAGTAAAATCCATAATCAACAACAAAGAATCTACACTGATAAATCAAAACCCAAACATATTTTTACCCTATTTCAACATAATCCTTAGATAGATGTTTGGCTACTCATGAAGTTAGGGAGAAAAAATATACCAAAAGGGTCATTCAATGCTTCCATTGAATATGCAAATAAGAGTATCATTCAATTTAACTTTACTTAAAACTAAACTAACTTGGAAAAATTAAAAACAATTTTCTTGCCCAAATTAGTAGGGTTTATAAAGTCTCCAAATTTAATTTTCAAAGTAGAGAATGCCAAATAAGAAAGGGGTTTTGCCTCTGTGGGATTTGTCGTTGGCTATGGAAAATTACAAAATTTCCCCTAGGGAAAAACTCGTGATGTCGCAATAACTACAGCTTGTGTGCGATCGTGGCTACCATGAATGCGACTATTTAAATTGCCGATAGTTCTCCAAGCTTGACTTGTAGCAATCGTGACCCTCAGACCGTGATTGCGGTAATTGAGGGTCAAATCCCCCTTCTGTTTTTCCAGCTTCAGCACTTCTCTTTCTCTTCTGATCCTTTTTTAGTTCATTTCATGTATTTTCTTCTTATTACCTATACACCTACAAAATATAGGAATTAGTTCATTCAAATGAAAAAGTTGTCTCATTTATACCATTAAATCATAGTAGTGTGCACGCATTTGGACGCAAACGAGTGGTAAATTTACCACTCATCAATACCCCCAACTTAAACTTTTGCTTTTCCTCAAGAAACATACTTTTTACTCAATGAGACTATGTAATTATAAGCCCATTTAAACAATAAAATGATCACAATGACTTCGTACTTGATTCTCACGAACAAGTATCTTTCAAACATAGGCAATGTTATTCTTATGACTCCCCTCAACATGAATCACAACTTTAAAGATGTAAAAGACTTTGAATAATAGTAATGCAATAATCACCAACTCTCTAGAAGTGACTCTCTATCGATAGCAACTCAACCATACTCCCTTGCCTCATTTTTCGAAAGTTGACAATTTTACGCACCTTAATTAGTCTACTTGCATCCTCATAAGAAGGAAATCCCCCCCACACACACCAAATTATGCATTATACAATAAGGGATTTTAGTGCAAAACACTCTCTCTCAAAAAGACTCTCTCAATACTAACAAGTACCATACCATAGGCTTGCCCTTATTTTCAATCACCACTACAATGAATACAATTGTTTGGAGATTTTGAAGGAGTTTTTCAAGCTTGTAACATAGGTTCAGGAAAGGTTATGATATCATTTGAGTACAAATTAACTGCAGCCTCCTTGAACATCTATATCACACAATTTAACCCCAACTTTTGACTATGGACCACTTTATTTATTTCTAAAGTTCACATATGCCTAGTTTTGCTACCTTGATTTACCCGATTCTTTAGAAGCATTTTCTTTTGACTTATTTTTGCACTCCATGTTATTCCTTATTTTGATGATCCCTCTCTTTTTCCACTTTTTCAGTTTCTCTTTTTGTTTAGCATCATAGGCATCCACTTACATTAACATGGCCCAAGGTCATCTCTTTCAAACTTACCATCCCAACTTAGGCATTTGGCCTCAACTTCTAGTTTCCAAATTCAAGGAGGATAGGGGTTCAAAAGAGGGAAAAACTTTGAATGGTTCAAGTCTTGTAATGTGGTTGCCAAAGAAAGGTTTGAAGGCTAAAAATGGGTAACTAAGGATATTATTCTATGTATGGATAGGATATTTAGCCTAAAGTGGGCTCCTAGTGTTCACCAAGAAGGCCTAAGATCATTTTACCAACCAAGTATAATCACAATTAGACTTGAGAGACTAACCAGGCAAGTTCTAGACTGTACAAGTAATCATAAGAGTTAGACAATCATGTTCACCGCACATGGGATGCAAACTCTTCAAAGAGGCTCAATTGCAGTTCCTACTAGAGACAAAATAGAGTATTTACCAACTTCTACAAGTGAAAGACTTCGGAGTCACAAAAAGAGGTAAAGTATTGTTACAAAATTGTTCACGTCCGTGCCCTTGGTTTTCAAAAATATTTAATCATGGGGGGTGTTTGCTTCGCATTTCCACCATGCATAATTTGTTATTTGTGGCACCAAACCAAGTTATCATCTCATATTTTAGGTTTCATGAGGGCAAAAACCATATGGCTACTCAGACTTCACCATAGGTATAAGAGCGATCCCAAATCCAAAATGCCACAGGTACTTAGATTTCTCTTGCATTTATAGCTTCAATGCTACGGGGACTCAGACCTCCCCTTCATCCATGGATCAATACGCAATCACGATGATTTTCCCTTAAGAATTTCATAACTCAAACTATCATAGGAAAAGGCTCATCTAATATCATCATAAACAAGATAAAGATGAAAAACAACAAAATGAAACAAGCAACTAATCCATGAAATGTAGGCACCATCAGAGTGCCCAAATATTACAACCCTGAAATAAAAAATAAAAATCATCCAAGTAGATATCAAAATATCTTAATAATGCAGACCGAATGAATGAATACGGAGACAGGCACCCCCAACTAAAAAAGCTTAAGTGACCTCACTACATAATCAATAAAGCATAAAGATAGTAAAAGGGTTCTCTATGTAATTGCATCAAGATTTGTTGTTGCCCTCGAACTCGACATCATCTCTAGCAGCATCAGAATTGGCTCACTCAGTTGGAGCCACATCATCACTATAACTCTCGAAGAGGGAAGCCTATATTTGGGTTTTAGAACCTTCCAAATATGAGTAAGCCCTCTCAAGCCTAGAAATAGTGGTCTCCTACTTCTTCTAATCCTCCAAGTACTTCTCATAATTATACTGGGCAACATAGGAGTGGCGGGTGGTGGAAGACTCTCTAAGTTTCATAGGAAACTTAGACATAAGCTCCTTAATCGCCCTTATCTCAACTGAGATCTCATTAATCAATCCTGTTCTGGATGGCCTGTATGAGTCTGTATCCTCATCTACCAACTTGCTCAAGTCGATCTTTTTTTTGCTCTTACTGAATGCTCCTTCACCCCAAATCTTGAGAGGATAAATAGGGGAGTTCGGGCACACAAAGTTTCTCCAAGATACTCCTTAACCCCAACTCTCTAGCATAGTTCAGTAATCAAAGAGGGAAATAAGAGAAGTGTACTACCATGGATATTGAAATGCTTCATTTCTGAAATCAAAAGATAACTAACATTTAGAGGAATGTTGTCCCGTATATAAGCAACCATGTAGGCTCTCATAGCTGGAATGGTAGTAATGTGTGTTCATGGAGAAACCCGACTACAAATAATGTTCAGCCATATCCTTGCCTCTGTTGTGAAATCATTCATCGATATACCCCTTTTGGTGGCCGCCCAAGGAACCTCTTTACCAGGACACAATTTTTTTGCCATTCAACTTCCTAGTTCACACTCTTTTTCCTCAAATTGACTTATGTCCTCATCCAATAGCCCATATAGATCATTAATCTACTCAGCCCCAAAGTGCACATTCTTTCCCTGGAGCTACACAACTGGTTAAGAGAAAGATACTACGCTAAGTTTAACATAGAATTCCCTTACCAATGCTTATTTTCCTGGCAAGAATCCAGGGCAAAACAACTTCACCCGATGGCTACCAAGCAGCATGAAATATTACGAGCTTCTCTAGCACTCTTTCTAAATAATTGCCTCACTCAGGGAGCAATTTGGTTATGGGGAGGTGGGCATAGTACTAATTGTGGAATTCTGGGGCCATGAATCGAGTTTGATCATATTCTTCCATAATGATCCTTAAAAACCTAAAAATCAAACAATAACATTAATTGACAATATTTACATGTGAAAACTATGATATGTTATCAATTTAAGCTATTTGGATCATGCCATAATGGGTTATGGGCAAGAAATAGACTTAGCAGATTTTTGGTCCAAGCTAAAAAAACAGCCTCAGATGTCGTAATTGTGGGCCACTACACTGCAATTGTGATATTGAGATTGTGATCATGTGACCACGATTGCGATAATAGAGGCTATTTTAACCAAAATTTCAAACACTCAATTTGTCCAATTTCAATGCCAAATTGTGCTCCAAAGCAGAAATATACTTTCAGAGCAAAGAACCTGGTTCCTAGGTACTCGATTATGCCCTAAGAACATGGAAAAGCTAATATTGAACTCATTTGGGCATTTAATCAAGTACCTGGTGTGTACACATTATTTTTCTCAAATTTGCACAAAATTTGGGTACTTAAGACATCCCCATCAGTGTACACACCAACTACAACAAATAACCATACCAAGCAATCATATTCAAACAAAGATTTTGCATTCAAAGTACCATTTTAGGTCATCCCTACAACATGGTTTCTAAGGCCTACAAAAATGCATAAATGAAAGAGTTTGAATCACATAATAGATTGAGGGATGCAAGAGGATGTTGATGCATAATTTAGATGCCCAAAACTTAGCCAAATTTAATTACAATTAAAGAAAAAATTAGAAAGGAGTTTGGGGGAATGGATGACTATTTAATTTTAAACTGACTTGACCATGATTGTGGTCTAAAATTGTGGTCACATGGATACCATAATTGTGGTGACACGCTTACTGCCATCGCGGTATTGAGGCCAAATTTGGTCTTCTATTTTCCCCTATTTAGTTCACTACTCAAATGCACCACACTTTTCCTTTCTCAAACTAATTCAAAACACTTCATAGTACTATAATTTCATGGATCAATCACAAACATAAATAAAACTTACTCTACTTAATCAAAAACAAAGGATACGGGCCACTTTTATGGCATTGGTAGGTCACCTCCCACCTAGCGCCTAATTTATCATCGCATCTTGATGTTCTTCATATTTTTAAGTTGGATCCTCAATATACCCATCATTCATTGCCTTTTCCTTAACATCAATGATGGATACTACTTTTAGCTCCATGGCTTGTTTCTCAGTCTTGCACACTTGAAAGGACACTTGATCATCTTGGACCAAAAATTTCATTTCTCCTAACTCCATAACAATAATAGTTCTTTATGTTGCAAGGAAAGGTCTACTAAGGATAATAGGTATTTCTTGGTCGATTTCACAATTAGGCATGATGAATTCTGCCAAAATAATAGTGTGATCTACCTTCATTTAAACATCAAACAAAACTCCAATCGGTCTTTTGATAGATCGGTCTACCATTAGTAGCCTCATTGTTTTTGGAGTAGGAGTGCCTAACCCTATTTTCTAATAGATCTCATAGAGCATGAGATTGATGCTTGCACCGAGGTCATACAAGGCTTTCTCAAAATTATGTGTTCTTATGGTGCAAGGGATTGTAAAAGCCTAGGGATTATCTTTCTTCTCTACTATAAAACTAGTCATGATACCGCTACACCCATGAGTAATTTCTATAGTTTCATAATCAACAAGACATTTATTTGACATCAACTTTCTCATAAGCTTATCATATCTCAAAATCTCTTGGATGGCCTTTAGCAATGGGATATTAATTGATAGATTGCTAATCTTAGCAAGAAATGTCTTGAATGTGGCATTGTCCTCCTTCTTTTTGAGCCTTTGATAGAATGGGGGAGGAACCTTCATGTTAAGCAATGGATCACTTTATGATTCATCATTTTCAACTACCTTCGGATCTCCCTCTTTATCAACTATTTTAGCCATTATTATTGGTTCTTTTTCATCCCCTTATTGTGACTTTAGAGCCTCCTCATAAGAATAAACCATATGGTTCTTATACATATTTGTTTGTTCAATATTGGCCTTTTTTTCAACTTCCACCATAAGATCACCAAGAGTTTTGCGACTTTTAGTGACTATGGCCAATACTTGAGCATTATTTTTTGGATTTACATCGATATCACTAAGAAGGCCTCATTTTCATCTAGCATTAAGTTGAGTGGAGATTTGGCCAATTTGAGTCTCTAAGTGCTTGATTTAGGCAGAGTGTGATACAACTATTTGGTTGATTTATGAAAAGTCATCTTTCAATTCTCAGACCATCTTGTTTGTTCCCTCTACTCTCATCAAGATCCTTGCTAACACATCCTCGGTCTTGAATTTTTTAAGATCGACAGAATTGGAATCTTTGCCCTTTATTTGATCATGAGGAGGTACATATCGATCATACTTGCTTTCCTTATCTCACTAATAACGATCTCTATCGTTGTTATACCAATCCTATTCTCTTTCACGATCGGTCCAACCTTGTTTACCATTTGCCTTTGATAGGTCGGACAGGAACCCACTAGATAGTTAGCCAAATACCAAATTTCTTCATCTAGCCTTTTGGCCTCTTCTTAATGATATCCTTTGGATGCTACAGGATTTACCATTTTTGTGGGTGCACCCATTACATGTTGCATTAGCAACTCCAATTGTGTCATTATTTTTGCCATGTTTTCCTTCCTCTCTTTATCTCTCTTTCTTTGCTCTTTGTCAATATAGGGGCTGGTAAAAGACCCTTTAGCTACCTCAATGTCTCGGGTATCACATCCTCAATTTTTCTTCATGACTTCCTCAAGCAAGTTTGTAGCCATATTATATTACAACTTCACAAGTGAACCCGTGGCCGCATTATCCACCACTATTTTGTTTAGTTGATCAAAAGCCCAATAAAAGATTTGAAGAGGCATATTCTCTGGGACCTCATGATTGGAACATTGCATGAGCTTTAAATTAAATATCTTCCATACCTTATATAGAATTTCTCCATTCAATTAACAAAAATTAATGATTTTGTATCGGTCAAAGAATGCAATGGTAAGTTCATCCCACTATGTGATTGACCCAATGGAAAGATATCTTAGCCACAATATCGCCTCACCCATTAGAGAAAAATGTAAAGAGACATAATTGTATGGACTCTTTGGATATGTGAGCAATGTCGAAGGGAGCATGAACTTCTATAAAATTCTTCAAGTGCAAGTTGGGGTCTTCATGAGCTTGCCCCCCAAAGAGACCTTTCATTTAAAGCATATGAAACATAACATTAGTGAATGGAATACCCCATTCCCTTAATTAGGTGGGATACTAATATCTCTCATACATCCACATCATGGAGTTGCTCCTCACCATCAAGGGGACCATTAAAAGTCTTGACATTACTTGCATGGACACTCATTGTGTCGTGGACACTATTGAAATCACCTAAAAAAACAAAAACAACAAACAAAGTAAATCAAAACCACCATGGGTACACCCAAAGATACAATCTAAACTGCACAAGTGAAAAATAAGTCCCACTCCCCGACAACGGTGCCATATTGATTACACTCAACTTACTCCATGATACATGGGTAAGGTGATCATTGTAAAGTATACTAACCTAATATAGCAAGAATTAGTAAAACCAATCATCAACAACCAAGAATGTACACTAATGAATCACAAACCAGATATATTTTCACCCTATTTCAATATAATCCCAATATAAATGCTTAGATACTTATGAAGTTATGGAAAATAAATATACCAAAAGAATCATTCAATTCTTTCATTGAAGATGCAAACAAGAGTATCCTTCAATTTAACTTCACTTACAACTAAAAATACTTGGAAAAATTAAACACAATATTCTTTCCCAAATTCGTAGGATTTACAAAGTCTCCGAATTCAATTTTCAAAGTGGAGATTGCCAAATAAGAAAGGGTTTTTGCCTTATGTGGGATTTGGGGTCAGCTAGACAAAATTACACAATTTCCCCTGGGCATAAACCCATGATGTCGCGATCGTTGTAGCTTGTCCATGATCGTAGCTACCACGACCATCGTAATACCATTACAATCGCCAGTAGTTGACCAAACTAATTTGTCGCGATCGCGACCCTCAAACTAGGATCGCGGTAACTGAGGGTCAGATCCACCTCCTTATTTTCCAACTTCTGCACTTCTCTTCCTCTTTTGATCCATTTTTAATGCATTTTACATTTTTTTTCTCTTCACATGTATACCTGCAAAATATGAGAATTAGTGCATTCCAATAACAAAGTTGTCTTACTCATACCGTTAAATCATAGTAGTGTGCACTTATTTGGACATAAATAAGTGGAAAATTTACCATCCATCAAAGGGTACAGTAGGAGTGAGTATGGTCCACTTGTAGTTAGTAGGTACCATAGGCCGACAGAGCAAAGTAGAAAATAAAGCATACAAAATACACACTAAGGGAACATCAACTGCAATCAGAAAATGTCCCACAATGGTAACCTACACCGCTTATATTGACAGTTCTACTGTATATATCACATATAATGAAACAACACAACCAGGTAGAACAAAAATATACATCATATCACATACACTTAGAAAACAAGGAAGAACATTTATATACAAGATAGTCAAATACAATTAGTAGAAAATAGAACACATGAAGGTATAACAAGTCAAATGTCAAACCAATTACAACATAGACACAATAAAAAAAGTTCAATGTATAATGAGATAATGATTATGATGATGTATGAGGTCGTTGCATAACCTCTGTATACACCCACAGGCAAAAGCCTCCCAATGTGAAACATATGGAGGGTTCATCAACCCATATAATCCATAATATATATCCATATCTCCTTCTCGGTATATCACTCAGTAAGGTTTTTATAAGGTGTTACAATATCTCCTCCCCAGCACATCCCTCGAGAAAGGTTTAATAAAAAGTGTTGCCAGTGATTCTCAAGTGTTGCAATGATAGTTAATTTGTTTCATGAATTAGTATGATATTAGGATGTAATGCTTATAACTAATCATAATAAGTATTTCCATAACCAATCACAATGATATATTTCCACAAACAATCACAATGATACATTTCCAGAACTACGTGAGCCAATATCCACTCATTATTTTCGTCCATCCATGAACTTCCACATGTTTTATATGAAAAGAAGTATGAATATACCACAATAATCTAATTTGACTATAAAAAGGTATTTTAAATAACACAATACAATTACTCCCATGTTTTTAGGCTATCAACATCACATAGGACCCCACACGATCATACATACACATAATATCTCAATTTCAACAATTACATCACATATTGGACCCACACGGGGACAACACATAGATAGACATTTATCATGATTTGTTTCCACACTTAACATTCACCTTGTACCTATATTTACTACCGAGCCTAGTCTAAAAGAGTTAAGCTAAAACCTACCTCGAAGGCCAAAATTTATCTGCAATATTCAACCATAAGGCCCTACTTATCATGAATGATCCTGAAAATCAACTAAAATTAAGAAATATAGAATTTATATGTCAAAACAAGGCTAATGATACTAATATTACTGACTTTTGGTTCGAGCTCAAAATGGACACCCAAAATGAGTTTTCAAAAAAAAAGGCAAAACCATAACTTTACTTCAAAAATGTGTTCCTCATACCTCTAGGAATCTACAACTAAAAATCTAATTCAAATCGAGTCAAAAACAAGGTTCAAATTAAAGAAAAATCATTTTTGATCTTTACCGGATAAAACATTTGACATCCATTTTAAAATCAAGAATCAAAGTTGTTTTGAAGATAAAATTGGGAAAAAATAGTAATATAGGACTAAGAACATTATTCAAATGAAAAGGTTTAGAACTTGGGGCTAAATCACGTACTAAGGATTTGGGAGTTTCAAACAATTAATCAATAAATTTGATAAAGAAAAGGGTGAATTCTCACCTTAAATCCGTAAGAGAATTATGTTGCGTCCAAGCTCATACGTAAGTGTACGTGGTCTGAACAAATAATACAATGGACTTAAACAAAGCTGAATATAGATCCCTCAGAGAATTGTGTTAAACAAATATCTAATTCAAATTCAACTATTGAGATTAAAGTGGTGAAATGTAACCAAAAGAGTTTTGAAAGTTTGTAAACTAAAATAATGTGGAAAAGTAAAGACTTTGGACAAGCAATGGATGAAAACCCAGGTTTAAGTCACTGTGAATAATCATGCTACTCTAATGAACTTCATTCATTAGGTTACTTACCTTGGTTGTTGATTCATAGGGTTTATCATATGATCATGGTCTCCCGACCTCTAACCTTCTACCTAACTGGACATTACAACTACATCGTTGAGTGGGTATGTAATAATCCAATTCGATGTATAAAGCTATCATCCTTCATGTGAAACAAACAAGGATTCTAGGTATATCCCTATCCTAGTCTCTAATTCAAATTCCTTATTTTATAAAAGAATAAGAACCTTGTTCTATCTGTCCCCATATTTTATCTTCTTATTCCCCCTCCCGGGCTCACAAAGTCGACAATATATGTATTATAAGGTTAGATACTCCTTAAAATAGTTAAAACAAAAAAGGGATAAGAAACAACCAAATAGAATATAAATCCAAAAAATACTCAATTCAAAGCGAAAATAATTATGTTCTTGGCCTTAACCCCAGAAAAGGGCTTTTAGCCACTCATGGACATAGTCGGAATCAAGATAATTAAATACAAGATAAAATCCATTAAAAAGTAAAATTAAAAGAATAAAAACACCTAATTGAAGTGTTTTCCATCCCCTCTCTAAGTTTTAAGTCCATCCAAGGTGTATAACATCAAGTACAAGTGTCTTATTTATAAGAGGACAAAACTGGTTGCGTCGTGGGATTAATTTTCCATGTCTAGCTCTGCGATGTTCCTTTATCATAGATAACCACTGTTTTGGGTCCTTTAGGAATCTCCTGGTGCATTTAACATGCCATTTTTTCATAGTTTGGGTCCGTGATATGCCCTTGACATCCAAGGTGTCCAATACATGTCAAATTATGTCTTGTACTTTTGTTGACCCATTCCAAGACTTTTTGTGTTGTTTACGCCTGATTTGAAGCTTCTCTATCCTTAATATATCATAATAATGAACTAACCAAGAGTAATATAGCATTAAACACAACTAATTAGAGCTCAAAACATCACAACGTCCAAGACGACGAGCTAGAAACTTAATCTAAGAATACTAGTTTTGCCTCTTTTGATCTTTCACTTAGTTTTGACTCTTGGATTGATTAAATTGAAATTTAAACACTATAAATAAGTTTTTATTCACATAATTACTCAATCATACTATTATGAACTCGTTATACACATTAGAATCTATCGTGATCAACTAGAACAACATCTAGCTCAAGCTAGTAAAACTAGTTTTCTCGTATGAACTTTAAATGACCAATTTGATTCCAAACTTGTTTGAAAAGCACCTTAAATATTTTTAACAATTACTTAAACATATAGATGCTTATTTATATCATTATTGACTCATTAAGCACACTAGAAGTCCTCAAAACAAAGATAAATTAGCCGGAATAATAACACTAAAGTTCATAATTCCACCTCAGATTAAATCAAGAAACAGATGTTAATCCAGCTTCCCAAGCATCCATAAGCTTCACTTTTAAGCTCTCACACTATTTTAGGGTTTATCTCTCAAGAAGCAAGATAAAAATAAGCAAATTTGAATAAAAAGGTGCTATTTATACTCATGTCAAGTTGCTAGTTGTGTAAGGCATAAAACGCATTCCAAAATTAGGTTTACCCTTTTGATCCTAGTTGCACCAGCAACCTGGTTCACCAGATTTTCTAAGTCCAAAACCGAATTCAACGAGGTACCTGGGATTCGTTTGAAATCCGATATACAAAAACAAACTATTTAACCACACTAAATTAGATGCTTTGGACTAAACAAAGATATCAAAATTATGAAAAAATGTCATTTTCATAGATTCAACCCCAAAAATCCAAAATCATAATTTTTCAAACGGAGGATCAAAATGAGATTTAAAAGCCATAAAACCATACCAACTATATTACCACCCTAAAATCAATATTTTTGATCTATTTTCATAGTCCTCTCAGCCATCCATCACACGGATCAAAAGATAACCGCAAAAGTCTAAATAAGGCTCTCAAAGCCACCAAAAAATATAATATCGCATAAATTGTTCCAAAATACATAAGGAACCATACCAATTACCCCAACACTGTAGAAGTACCATAATTCAACTACGGAGAGGGGTAAAATTATCAAATCATACAAATCACAAATTTCACATATTTTATCAAATTTTAGGTCATTATAGTTTGTGAAATCTATGTGGATAAGATTTATAGTTGTGATGTGACTAGCGATACTTTCAGAGTTTGAATAACTTGATATATCTTATGTTATGACTTTTATCTCTTTTATTATTTACATTAATATATCCATTGATGAGTATACGTCCTTTGTACATGAGTTTTCAATTGTAAGATGACATGCTTAATGTGGAACTTGTTATTCATATAGTCATTGTAGTTCTAGCTTGAGTGTCTTAGTTTTAGTAGTGATGTTAGAGTTTTCTTGGATGATGCTTAATGTAAAGAGTTGTTCGAGTACAAACAAGGCTTTAATTGTGGGGTGATGATCATAGGTGTATTTATACACCTAAGTGTCATTATCTATATGTGTGAGGACTCCTTGATGTTCTTAATAAGGTATTAAGGGTGTAACTATGTATTTATGTGTTAAGTTACATGCTTAGAGTATTTATTGTGCATTTGGAACAAGTTAAGAGTCAAAATGATCAAATAGAATTATGTTGTTAGTATTGATTAGTTTGGAAATTAGGGTGAATTGATTGATTTATGCATTATTGATTATGAGATACACTTGCTACTATTTTGATTTGGCTTATTATGCCTACCAATACATAGTATGTGTACCAATACTACTTTTGTAATCTTTTTATTTAGTGCAGATGGTATTCCAAAAATTTCAATATGACCTTATATCTAGCAATTCTAGTTGATCAATCTGATGGTGAGCTATTCTAAATTATGTTGTCAGTGATCTTTATAGTTACAGTTGTCTATCTTTTTAATAATATTTTATTTATTAGTGATTTAGATTACTCTTAGACTTTGTTTCTATAAACATCCTCTGTACGGTGAATTTTATATTTTGGGGTTGTAATAGTTAGACTCTTATATTTATCTATTAATTTGAGATTTTTATTATTTTAATTCTATATTGTGTTAATTTAATTAGTTAAGGCTTGGGTTAGAGGGTTCCCCCACCATAGGATTAGTGTATTTAGGTCATGACAAACTTTGTATTAGAGCTTTAGGTTTGTCGATCTCATCATACAAGGACATATAGTAGAGTCTTATGGAATGATATAGAGACGTTTGTACTTTTTTTAGAGGAACAAGATACTAGGAAAAGTCTATTCTTTCTTTCTTTTATGGTATTACTTAAGTACAGTTGGGAACTGGCTTTTTGTTGCTTCTATAGATGGTGAGGACATATGATAAGGACAATGATAATCAAAGAGGAACACGATTTGTTTTAGAGTTTTTCTAAGATAAAAGCTCTAGTATTTTATGGTATTGTCACAGATGATGCACATGAGTTCATTATTGACTATCATGAGAGGCTCCATAAGATAGGATCAGTTGAATGGTATTGAGGTGATGTTTATTACCTTTCATTTGCATAGGGATGTGAAGTTATGATGGAGAGATTTTGTAGTGTTTAAGATAGCTGGGTCGCCTTTGTTGACATGGACTTAGTTTTACTTCATCACTTTGGAGATGTATATTCCTCATACTTTGAGGTATAGGGCGGATAATTTAACGAGCATTGAGCAGGGCAGTTCTTATTTATAGTTGTTACGTGAGGATAAGAGGATTCACAAACTTTTTAAAGGGTTGGATGTAGGATTTAAGCTTTCTTTGCTAGCGATGGTGTCTTTTAGGAAGACTTTTCATAAAGTAGTAAAGTTTTTAAAGATTATTAAGGGGGTGAATCAAGATAGGTATGCAAAGACTACAAAGAAAAAGGCCCAAAATAGTGGTAGTTATAGTGGATTTTTTCTAAGGGTTTGGTTTTGTTGGGGTATTCTAGGCGTCCATTCATTTAGCTATGTAGGTATCAGCTAGGAGTTCATCAGGGGCTAGGAAACCTACTTTACATCATCATAACTATATCTCTACTTCATCTTTGGCTTAAAATCCAACCTTGCACCGAGCGAGTTATAAGTGTGAAGATCTTGAGTATATCCAAAGATGGTGTCCTAGGGTAAGATAGGTCATTCACTCAAGCTAGTAGTAGTCTCTCAAGTATCATCTCCAGCAGGTAGGGAAGCTTATGCTTATGGTAGAAATTATCCTTAGGAAGGTCATGGTGCTCACGCAATAGGTAGAAACAGCTACCAATCTAACAAAGGTGGTGTACATATTGGTAGCGGTAGTGATCAAAGTGGCAGAGGTGGTGCACAAATAAGTGGATAAGCTCATTTATATGCTTTTCCAAGTAGGCTCGAGGTAGAGGTATCTGAGGCAATGATCGTAGGTATTATTCTCATCTGTTATCGGATGGTTACATCCTTATCAATTCTGACACCACTTTTTATTATGTGTCTACTTTTTAATTGTGGAATTTGATAAGATGTAGGATTTTCTTAATAAGCTTGTGCATGTTTCCACTCTTGTTGGTGATGTTTTGATTGTTGATAGAGTATACCATTCTTGTCTTATTACATTTATGGGGTATGAAACCTAGGTAGACTTAGTTATTTTATAAATGGTTGATTTTGATATCATTTTAGGGATGAGTTGGTTGTCTCCTTATCATGCAATTTTAAACTGTCTTTCCTTCGTGATAAGAATTCCATAGAGAGAGAGTTTTTGATATTTCTAGTACATTATTGGGTCACTATGCAGAGGTTCCACCTATTGGGTCAGTTCCTATAGTTTGCAATTTCTTAGATGTATTTCTTATGAAATTACCTGGCATACCACTAGATTGTGATATAGACTTTTGTATTAATCTAAAGATGGATACTCATTCTATCTCTATTCCTCCTTATAGGATGGCACTATCTGAGTTGAGAGAATTTAAGGTTTGGTTACATGACTTACTAAGTAAAGGTTTGTATGTACATCAAACTTGGCCCGAACAGGGCCAGTTCACATCGTTTTTCCTATATGAACACAAAAACGGACCTTCCAAACCCAACGGCCCTCTCCCAAGCCTCCCTGGCATGCCTCGGTCAATTTTAGCACATCAATAAAACATGGTTACTATCTATAATAAACATCCTCTTTCTCATATTAATAAGTTATTTGATTAGCTTCAAGGCATGTTATATTTTTTTAAGATTGAATTGAGGTTTTGTATCATCAATTAAAGATCTAGGTTATTGATATTCCTAAGACTGCTTGCTATATCAGTGATCTGAGGTGGTTTTATGCACTTTAGTGATGTTATCCTAGCTTATTTAGCCTTGTTTTAAGGAATTCTTGTGTTCTTAATGTATTTATGATGATATAATTGTGCATCTAAGTGTTTAAGTATGTGATTACAATTTTTATGGTGTCTTTCAAACAAGTTTGTACTTGAATTGGTTACTTAGAGTTCAAACGAGAAAATTAGTGTTACTAGCTTAAGCTAGGTGTTGTTCTAGTTGATTGTGATAGAATCTAACTTGCATGATGAGTTCCTAATGTTGTACTGTGTAATTATATGTGCAAAAACTTGTTTATAATGTTCAAAGTTCAATTGGATCAAGTAAAGAGTCAAAACAATAAGTTGAAAATCAATTGGGCAAGACTAGTCTTTACTTAGGTTTCTAGTTCGCCGTTATGGATGTTGTGTTGTTTTAAGCTATAAGAAATGGTGTTTGATGTTATAGGAGGCTTTTTTAGTTGACTATGATAATATATAGAGGATATACAAGCTGAAAATCAAGTGGAAACAAAACTACAAGACTTGGGATGGAAGGACAAGGGCAAGACAAATTTTAAATGTCAAAATGCAATTTCCAGAAAGGCCTCACGATAGAGGGGTGCCCAGAACCCTACTTGAGTTGACTAAGGGTTTCTCTACAAACCCTACTCCACTTACCAGCCAACACGGCGCACTATCCATTCCACACATGGCCAAAAGTCTTGGCCTATAAATAGGACACTTTAGCTCATTGTTATGAACCTTGGATATCTTGGATCTTAGGAGAATGGTTGATACACACATTAAGTATAGTTTATTTCTCTTTACTTTAGATTTTTAATGGATTATATCATGTATTCATTGATTTGGGTTACGGTTATGTCTATTAGTGGTTAAATGCCCCCTTTTCGGGGTTAAGGCCAAGAACATGTTTACTTTTTCTTTGAATTGAGTTTATTTGGATTTCTTATCATATTTGATTGTTTATTTATCCCTGTTATCACTATTTTAAGGATTCACAATCCTTAGAATATATCAATTGTCGACTTTGTGATCTCGAAATGGGGAATAAGAAGATAGAACATGGGGATACATAAAGGTTCTTATTCTTTTATAAAATAAGGAATTTGAATTTGCGACTAGGATAGATATATACCTAGAAGACTTACTTGGTTCACTATGGGATGAAATATAAGTGCTTTTAGCTTATTTCTCATATCCCCGCTCAATGGTGTAGTTGTGAGTCTAAGTTAGATAGGTGATTAAAGGCTCGAGACACCATGATCATAATATCAAGCCCATGAATCAACAACCAAGAGAAGTAATCTCACAAATGAAGTTCAATAGCATAGTATAATTGTTCGTAGTGATTTAACCCTAAGCTTTCATCCATTGATTATCCAAAGTCTTTACTTTTCCGCATTACTCCAGTTTACTTTTAGCTTATAAACTTTCAAAACTCCTTTGGTTACGTTTCACTAATTAATCTCAATAGTTAAACTATAATTGGGTAGTTGTTTAACACAAGTCTCTGAGGGATCAATATTTGGCTTTATTTAAGGCCACTATATTACTTGGTGAGACCACGTACACTTGCGTGTGTGCTTGGGCAAAAACAAGTTTTTGGCACCGTTGTTGGGCACTTGTAATTTGGCAACTATATTATTTTTAGTTTTACTTTTCATATTTCTTTGGTGCTTTACACTTGGTCTTGGTATTGAATTTGTAGGAAAGAGGTTTACAGGTTAGTAAACTGGCAAGGGATAGGGAATTGGTTGAACCAAGCCCCAAACCCGATCAACGCTTTCATCAATTAAGGAGAGAAGAAATCCTTCTCCCCCGTATTCCGTAAATTCAAAAGGAAAAAGAAAATCTTACTCTAATGGCTAAATATAAACCATCCCTTAGGACAGTTCGCAAAGTGTCAATCCCACTTCCAACAAATTTGACCTCCCCTTTTCAGAAATCGTATGCTAGAGGTAACTTTGAGCTGAAACAGAACATGGTGCAGCTTTTGATCAGCGATGGACAGTTTGTGAGGCTTTCACATGAAGATCCACAAGTCCACCTATGGAACTTTCTAGAGATCAGTGTCACATTTATCCCTACGGGTGTGTCAACTGATTATGCTAGGTTGACACTATTCCCCTTTTCACTATTGGGAAGCACGAAAGTGGTTGAACATCGATCCATCAATTTCAATCATAACGTGGGATAACTTAGCCTAAAAATTCCTCATTTGATTTTTTCTATCTGGAAAGACTGTGAGACTGCATAATGAGATTGTGCACTCCAAAAAAATCTAGATGAGAACTTATATCATACATAGAAGAGGTTCAAAGCTCTTATTCAGGACTGTCTATATCATTAGCAGTCCAATGAGGTATTAGCTCACACTTTTGTTGAGGCACTTAATCACAACTCAAAAAAATTTCTAGATTCAGCTGCAGATAGTCAAGCATTAGAATTGACGCATAATGAGCTATATACCTTGTTGAACCGGATTGCTTATGGAAATCATGAGTTGCATTCTAACTTAAGAAGTGCTACAAAGAAGGTTGCAGGTGTGTTAGAGGTAGACCAATTTACTGCTATATCTGCTCAGATTGTTGTATTACAAAATCAGTTAACAAATCAATTTAGTAATATAAAATTGGGGGTAATGCAGCGTACAGTAATATTGAATGCAATTCCGCAGACGAGTACTTAGTGCGTGGTTTGTACCAATAGTGGCCATTTTGAAGATACATATGCTACCAATCCCAAGTCAATGATGTTCATGGGCAATGTTCAAAGGAAAAATTATGGGAATGCCTACAATCTAAAGAGGTAGACTCAGCCACCAAATCTATCATGGAACAACCAATAACAGCAGTTTCAGCAGTAGCAGGTTCAAGGGAATCAGGCCACTAGATATATAGAAGAGATGCTGAAATAAATTTTAACTGCTCAAGCACAATTGGCGGTAGATATAAAGAGCCAGCAAGCATATATGAAGATCCATCAAGTGGATACAATGAACTTGGATTTGCAAATAGGTTAGATAGCAGCAGCGCAGAATGCCAGGCCTTAAGGTAGTTTGCTAAGTTTTACTGAAAATCCTAAGCAAGTTATGCCAATCACTTTAAAGAGTAGTAAATAGCTTAATAAAGAACCTCCAAAAATAACAAAGGGGGTACATGTTGAGATAGCTCCTAAGCCGATAGATGACAAAGTTGGTAAAAATTTAAGAAAGTCTGAGTACTCAAAAACAAAAGTCGTTGAACAGGTGAAGGAGGGACTACCACTACCCTTCCCACAGAGGCATATAAAAGAGAAGGAGGATGCATGCTTCAAGAAGTTCTTTGACACTTTCAGAGAGCTTTATATTAACCTTCCTCTTTTAGATGTTTGTAGAGAATGCCCAAATGCGCTAAGTACTTGAAGGACGTGATGACTAACAAAGTCATCCTACAGGATATTGAGACAGTAGCACTCACTGAGGAGTGTAGTTCTATGGTGATGTAGAAAATTTCCAAAAAGCTTAAAGACCTTGGGAGTTTCACTCTCCCAATTCAAATTGGCAACATTGAGGTGGTCTACACACTTAGTGATTTAGGGGCAAGCATCAGCTTAATGCCTCTTTCCTTGTTTAATACTCTGGGCTTAAGAAAGATGAGACTGAGGATAGTTGTACTCCAATTGGCAAACCATACCCTAGCCCGTCCTGAAGGAATCATAGAATATGTTCTCATCAAGGTTGGTAAGTTTATTATTCCTATTTATTTTATTATTTTAGATTTTAAGGTAGATAAAAAAGTGTCAGTAATCTGAGATATCTATTTTTGGCGACGGGAGGCTCATTAGTAGATGTGGGAGAAGGAACACTCACAATGAGACTGGATAATGAAGAGGCGGTATTCAAAGTGTACAAATCGCTCAAAACACTATCCCACTACAAAGATTTGTGCATGATTACTGTGATTAAAGGGGAAAAGTGTAGGGTAGTTGAGTTAAGTTTACCAAAGACCTCTTCGAACTTCCTTATTGAGCAGCCCAAGACACTACCCCCCCAACCTAACATGATGCAAATTGATTGAAAAGGCAATTTGAGAGAGTTTTTAACCGTGAGATTTTATACTCAAGAGATACTAAACAAATAAGAAGATGGCATCCGAGTGTGAGGAAGAGGATAAAGGAAAAAGAATGATTCATATATTGGGTCGTACCAAGACACTAAATTAGAAGCCGCTTGGGAGGCAACCCAAGTTAATGTAGGTTTTATTTTTTTGTATTTCTAGTTTTTAGTTCACTAGTTTTTATTTTTGTCGAGTCACAGGTTGATGAGAAGTCTGAGTACCGAAAACCTAAGCTAAGGAGCATGGTGAAGAATAAGAGTGGGGTCGCCAAACCCCATTGATGTATAAAGATGATACTAGCTAGGCCTAAAGGCCTCATGGAGTATTTCTATATCTACTTTTAAGTACACTTTGAGGACAATGTAGATTTTTAAATGTGGAGTAGGGAAATTCCCATTTTTAGAGTAATTTTAAAAAAAAATTGTGCTAGGAATTCTTAAGATATTCTTGTTGATGTTATATTTGATTTCATGATGCAGGTGTTTTGATTGTAAAAAGCATGTTGATTGTGTGAATTACTACCGTTGAGACTTCTAGGCTCATGATTATAACTCTTGTACTTGTTAGTTTAATTTTGAATTCATGTGATTATATGTTTCAGAGTCTATGATGAACCTACTTGAGTTGAGCATGTGTCATATGCGTGTGAGTTGGTTGTATACTCCTTGTTGCACTTGATGCTAAACCTTACTTTGTGTGTGTGCAAAGAGAAAGAAAGAGTATGTATTTAGGAGACGAAATAGGCCTTTCTTTGATAGCCATGTTTATACCTTCTTTTGACCTACCCTTGTGCATAATCCTAGTTAACCCCATTGAGCATTTAGCTTTTTCTTTGACAGACTCATATGTGGCCTAATTCCCTTCTTTGATTGACCTTAATTTGATCCAAAGCTCCTATACACTTTAGTATAAAATTAATTAAGGAGTTGGAAATTCATTTTAAAGAAAGGTGAAATTGAAGCCTCAAAGTGATAGTTATTGGTACATACAACTTCTATATGTTATGGGTGGGAGTTGTGTAATGTAAAAGAAAAAAAGATTTGTTCAGATGGAAAAGTTGTAACTAGACAACACTCCCACAATAGTGTATGAGAATGAGATTAATGAGATGGGGCAAAATAAAAGATATGGGTAGATAGAAGAGGTGAAAAGTTGGTTGTTAGATATTGGTCTTAATTGTATAACTTGATGTATTAAAGCACTTAGGAAAGATAGTCACTATTCTTGGTCAAAATAGTTCATACCCGTCCCAGCCTACATTACAATCCTTAAATACCTATTTGATCCTAAACTTTAACATTATGATATTAGTGGAGTATTACACTAAGGGAAAGCCTATGGTTCATCTTGTGTAGCTTGTGAATTTCCTGTGAGAGTGAGTATAATTTGATTCTAGTACCCATTCTGTGAAAAATTGCTTTTGTGTGAGTAATTATGAGAACCTTTCTTGTTGTAACGACACATGTTTTATGATAGTTGGGTAAATTGTATGATGTCTTTGATTGAACAATATCTATGAGTTTGCAAACTAGGTGAGTCAATTCTTAAGGCTAGGATGTTTTGGAGTAGTATTCTTGAGATTTCAATTGTACATGACATGGTTAGAGTAGAAACTTGTATTCTGTGTAGTCATTATAGTACTATCTTGAGTGTATTTCCTGTATTAAAAGTGTGGAGTTACCTCAAATTATGATTTTTAGAGTAAAGAATTGTTCGGGGAAGAACTAGGCGTTAAGTGTAGGGTGGTGATCTTGGGTGGTTTTATGCAGTTTAGTGATGTTATCCTAGCTTATTTAACCTTGTTTTGAGGACTTATCATGTTCTTAATGTGTTAATGATGGGAATATTAGTGTTTAAGTATGTGATTACAATGTTTATGGTGTCTTTCAAACAAGTTTGTACTTGAATTGGTTACTTAGAGTTCAAACGATAAAACTAGTGTTACTAGCTTAAGCTAGGTGTTGTTCTAGTTGATCGTGATGGATTCTAATATGCATGATGAGTTCCTAATGGTTGGAGTGTGTAATTATGTATGTAACAGCATTTTTATAATTTTCAAAGTTTAATTATATCAATCCAAGAGTCAAAACAATAAGTTCAAGATCAATTGGGCAAAACTAGTCTTAGCTTAAGTTTCTAGTTCGCTGTTATGGATGATGTGTTGTTTTGAGCTATAATCCGTGGTGTTTTATGATATAGGAGGCTTGTTTAGTTGATTGTGAATATATATGGAGTATATACAATCTTAAAATCAAGTGTAAACAACACTACAATACTTGATATGGAAGGACAAGTGCAAGACAAAGTTTAAACATCAAAATGCAACTTCCAGAGAGGCCTCATGATAGAGGGGCACCGATACCCCTACTTTAATTGAATATAGGTTGCACCACGACCCTTACTTTACTTTATAATCCATTTTTCCATGACCCCCACTCCACTTGACCAGCCAACGGGGCTCACTACCCATTCCACACACGGCCAAAAGTCTTGGCCTATAAATAGGAAACTTTAGCTCATTGTTATGAACCTTGGACGTATACGAGCTTTGGAGAGGGGATACCACAAACTTTAATTAGGGTTTATTTCTCCTTACTTTATCTTTTTAATGGACTATATCATGTATTCATTGATTTGGATTACGGTTATGTCTATTAGTAGCTAAGCGCCCCCTTTCCGGGGCTAAGTCCAAGAACATGTTTACTTTTATTTTGAACTGAGTTTTTTGTATTTCTTATCATATTTCGTTGTTTATTTATCCTTTTTATCACTATTTTAAGGATTATCAACCCTTAGAATATATCAATTGTTGACTTTGTGATCTCGAGAGGGGGAATTTGAAGATAGAATATGGGGATAGATAAAGTAAGTTTCTTATTCTTTTATAAAATAAGGAATTTGAATTAGCGACTAGGATAGAGATATACATAGAATCCTTACTTGGTTCACTATGGGATGAAATATAAATGTGTTTAGCTTATTTATCACATCCCCGCTCAATGATATAGTTGTGGGTCTAAGTTACATAGATGATTAGAGACTTGAGAGACCATGATCATAATATCAACCCCGTGTATACAACAAAGAGAAGTATGATAGTTCGTACTGGTTTAACCCCGGCCTTTCATCTATTGATTGTCCAATGTCCTAACTTTTCTGTATTACTCTAGTTTACTTTTAGTTTATAAACTTTCAAAACCCCTTTGGTTACGTTGCACTAATTAATCTCAATAGTTAAACTAGAATTGGATAGTTGTTTAACACAAGTCTATGAGGGATCGATATTTGGCTTTATTTAAGGCCACCATATTACTATGTGAGACCACGTACACTTGCATGTGCGCTTGGGCATAATAACCAGGTATTGTCATTATGAATTTTCAGTGATGTCTTTTGGGCTTACTTATGTCCCACCTTTTTTTATGAGTTTGATGAGTGGAATTTTTAAGAACTATTTAGATTCAATTGTGATTGTATTTATTGATGACATATTTGTGTATTATAAGATTAAGGAAGAGCATGAGATTCCTTTGCAAATTATATTGGTTTTATTGAAAGAGAAGGAGTTATATGCTAAATTTTAACTATGAGTTTTATCTATCTTTTTTATCCATCTTGGGGAATATGATTGTAAAAGAGGGGATTATGGCTGACCCACAGAAAATAAAATTAGTCATGGGTTAAGTTAGGCCTACTCTAGTGATTAAGGATCACAACTTTGTGGGGTTATATAGATAATATTATAGGTTCTTTAAAGGGTTCCTTTCTATTGTTTCCCAGCTATCTCGTTTGACTTAGACAGAGGTACCATTTCAATGGTCTAAGGAGTGTAAGGAGAGCTTTCAAAAACATAAGACTTGTTAACAAAAAGTCCCATCATTGCATTTACTATGAAGGGTAAGGGTGTTGTTGTTTATTGTGATGCTTCACGTTCCAATTTGGGTGGTGTTTTGATGCAGGAAAAGAAAGTCATTGCCTATGCTTCTAGGCAGTTGAAGGTAAAATGAAAAGAATTGTCCTGCACGATTTGGAGTTGGTAGTTTTTGTGTTTGCTCTCAAGATTTGAAGGCACTATCTTTAGTCCATTATGAGGTATTTACTAATCACCGTAGCCTGCAACATATGTTTATCCAAAGTGATATTAACTTAAGGTAGTGTAGGTGGACAAATCTACTTAAGATTATGACATTACCATCTTGTATCATCCATCTAAGGCTAATATGGTGTTTGATACATTTAGAGTTAGTATGGGTAACCCAAATTTTTTAGAGGCTATGAGGTGTTTGATGTCTAGATAGATTCATACTCTAGCTAACAACTTTATGAGACTTCAGATGTCTAAGAAAGATGGAGTGTTGGCTTGTGTAGAAGCGAGGACTTTATTTCTAGAGCAAATCAAGGCCAGAGATTTGGAAGATTTTAAGTTAAGAAAAAATCATGATAAAGTCTTACCTTGAAGGTCAAGGAGGCCATGATTGATAGTGATGATGTTTTAAGGATCAAGGGGTATGTATGTGTTTCTTGCATTGATGATTTGATTCAAACTATTCTTGAAAAGGCTCATAGTTTGATACATCCTAGTGTGATAAAGATGTATCATGGTCAGAGATAACATTATTGATGGGGTTGCACAAAGTGATATATTATAGATTTTATTGCTCGATGTTGAAATTACGAACAAGTAAAGTATGAGCACAAGAGTCTTATCAAAACAATTCAGAAGAAGCTCATTCCTAAATAAAAATGAGAGAGGATTCCCATGGATTTTGTGGTTGGTATTCCAAAGACCTTGTGAAGTTATGATTTCATTTTAGGATCGTTGATAGGTTACCTAAGTCTGTACACTTTGTACAGAAAAATTAGCCAATATCTTCATTTGTGAGATTGTTCTATAGTAAGGAGTTATGATCTCCAATATCTGTGATATATGTACATATTTTACTTCTGACTATTGGAATAAATTACCTGCTAAGATTGGTATTAGGTTGGACATTAGTATAATATTTCATCCTCAGATTTATAGATAGTTTGAGAGGTTGATATATGTTACGCGTGTGCGATAGATTTTGGTGATCATTACGACCATTGTTTTTCCTTTAGCAAAATTTGAATATAACAACAACTATCACTCAAGTGGTGATATAGTTTCATTTGGTGTATTTTATAGGAGGAGCTTTAGATATGTCATTGGTTGGTTTGATTCATTTGAGGTAAAATATGGGGTGAATCACTAAAGAAAGTAATATTCATTCAAGAAGAAGCTCCTAGCAGCCTAGAGTAGGAAATCAGAGTATGTAGACAGTAGGGTTAGAGATATGAAGTTCATTATAGGAGAGAAAGTATTGCTCAAGCTTTCACCCATGAAAAGTGTGATTAGGTTTAGTAAGCAAGGCAAGATCAGGTCGAGGTACATTCGGCTTTTTGAGATTCTTGGTCACATGGGGAAGGTTACCTATGAATTGTCTCTATCTCTAAGTTTATTTAGAGTTCACTCGGTATTTTATGTGTCTATGTTTCAGAGATATAATGGTTATGGGAACTATATCATTCATTGGGATTTTGTCTTATTTGATGATAATCCATCACATTAAGAGAACCTATGACTACCCTAATAAAAGGTCTGCAAGTAACACTCAACAGATATTAAGTTTTTAAAGGTCTAGTGGAAGAGCTATTTTGTTGAGAAAGCAACTTTGATAACTGAATTATACATGCATAGCAAGATTCCTAATATTTTTGCTTAGTCGGGTAAATTTTCCCTTGTTCTTCTTTTCTATTCAAGGATGAATAATTTTATGGTTGATATTTGTTGTAACGACCCTTCTAGTTATTATATGGTGGTTAAATCCAAAGTACCCTATTAGAATTCCTATACTGACATGAAAGTTCCTTTAATAGTGGATATTGTAATGACCTTTTAGGTTATTTTCCATATTTTCGCTTATTTCCACCATTAGATCTTCTTTATAGATGCCCTAAGTTATTTATGACTTCTTAGAACTGACAGCTCAATTACTGGGCATTTCGTTTGTTTTTTAGAGCCAATTCCCTATTTTGAGGTCTTCTTTGGGTCCAAATAGCCATCGGGCAAAAACATTAGTCAAACAACCTCAAAAATAAATTTTGACTATTCCAACAACTTTAGAATATTGATTTTAGGCTAGGTGGACTCTCGATTAGGGTCCCGAGGCACCCAGACTCATTTCAACCTATTGGTTAGAAAGTTAAGGAATTGGAAATTGGGTTGAAACCCATATTTTATCAAAATGACCTCAGATGGAAATTTTGATTATGCTATTGAGTCCGTAATATCGAATTTAGTATGGTTACATAGTTCATTTGCATATATGAGATTCTAGATGAATCCCGAGGGGTGGGTTGGAGAAGTGCACCAGCAATTATGGGCCTTGGATCACGATAGCGATCTGGAAGCACCAGTAAGTGTCGCGATCGCTACACTTCAAGTCGCGAATGTTACTCTCTTACCACCCGGCTAGAACCGTAATTGTAGAGGTAAATGTCGTGATTGAGACTTCTGCGTTTGAGGCCCTATATAGCGATAGCTACTCTCAAGAACTTGGTTTGGGTACAAATGCCCTATTTTTGCTCGATTTTTCCCATTCTTCACTCGTCTTCTTAATATCTAAACCCTAAATAGTAATATAACTAGGGATTAAAGCCGGTAAATGATTTGGGAAGTTTGATTAACACTTATTTCTTGATTCTCCATTGAATTTAAGGTAAAATACCTCAAGATTCATGGCTGATTTTTTCATTTCTTGTTCAAAAATCCCAAAACCTAAGGGGCTTTCTTTTATCCAAAAATTATCTCAAAATTCACCCATTTTTTAGGGAAGTGATTCCTTGAGCATGTGAGAACGTTGGGCTGGTTTTGAAAATATGATTTCTTTGGTAAATGGGACCTGCATGGGATTTTGGTATGATTGTTGGACTCGAATCACAATGGTGTAATACGGGTATCATTATTCTTTTATAGATGAGTAGAATGTGATTTTGATAGCTTGCCATCTTAACAGAAGCTTCTGAAAAGGAAAAAGTGGTTATTTAGTGAATCTTGTGAGCTTTCTTCGACGTCCAGGTAAGCTAAGTTTTACCCCTTGTTATATTGAGCTACTTTATAGTATATTTATGATATTGTGTTAGATTTGGGATGGGTTTTAGATGTTGGTGTGATAAATTGAAATACTTGGGATTAGTTTGATAATTTAGGCTATTTTGGATACCATTTTGGGCAAAATTAGCCTAGTTACTCCTATCATAGGTGAAATTGACCTTGTAGGCTCTTGTTAGAGTGGAAATACCTTAGTTACTCCATTAATGAGGAGGTTTCCTTGGATACTTAAGGTTAGGATTAAACTTAACCAAATTGCCTTACCTTAGGTGGAATTATCTTAGTTGCTCTATATTAGGAGAAATTGTTATCCTAGGGCTAGTTGTGGATTGTTTAACATCTAATGGTGGAATTATCTTAGTTGCTCTATATTAGGAGGAATTGTTATCCTAGGGCTAGTTGTGGATTTTTTGACATCTAATGGTTGATTTAGATACCTTAGCCTAGTTCGGGGTAGATATTTCTTGGTAAATAATCTCAAGAATTTAGAAGTGGTCACTTCGACCCACCTTAGGCCAAGACTTGTGATAGTTATTGAAGACCCTTGATATTCTTGTGTATATCTAGAAAGATGGTTAACTCGGTAATGTTTATACACCTTGGTACTTGTTAGTTATAATGAATGGCGTTGGAAGTAATGCTTAACAATTAGGCTATAAATGAGTTACTGATTAAGCTTATGTTATTGATGAGCTATAGAATATGCTATTGATTGGGCTACCGAATATACTTTTAAAAGATATCTTGAGTATGAATTGACTAAGTCATAAATTAAGTTATTGATTATGCTATGGATAAGTTATAGATTATGCCATGGATTAACTATTAATAAGCTATCTATTATGCTAATGACAAGTCATAAATTAGGTATTGAGAAGTTATTGCCTATACCTTGATAATACATATTGATTGTGTTAGTGATCATGTTTATTTACTATATTAGTGATTTTAATATTGATTGTGCTAAAGATTGTGCTTATTTACTATATTGGCAATCATGATATTGATTATGCTAGAGGTCACAATTTTGATTATAATTATTGATCATGTTAATATACTATGTTAATGGTTATGCTATTAAATACTCAAATAATTTTGTTATTGGTCATATTGATGATGATATTGATTATTTATACCTGGTAGAAATTCAGAGAATGGTTATCATATTGATGATTATGATGATATATACCTATCAAGGCTGGAGGATGATTAAGATAATATATACTTGGCAAGGCTAGAGGATGTGTAAGATCCCGCAAAGTTCCCTCGTAGTCTGAGCCTTAAAATGTGTCAAGCAAAGTATAATTTAGGCCCTAAAAGATTGAGAAGTGACTTCCCAAGTGATTGATTTTTAAACCATACATAATTATCTTAAATTTGAATTTTTGTCATGTAGAGAATTGAATTATCTTTCCAACGATACCAATTTCGTCCAAATCTGGTATCGTGGTGAGAAGTTACGGCTGTTTTACCGAGATTTGTCAGAACCAACCAGGTATGACGGATGATCCAACGAACCATCGAGTCTGCAGCAGACCATATCTGATATGGAAAAAACAAGGGAACATGAAATCACACCCCAAAACAGTCCACAAATCATGGACCAAATGGGAACCTCTCTCGGATTCACTATCCAGAACAAGAAAGAAGAGGATACAAGGTTTTAATACACCAAAACAGCCAGCCAACAACAATTTTAGCAACACAAGATGAATCTCCAAAATATTAAAATATCAACAAGAACAAACGGGTTACATTAACAACACAACAAGCCGAAACTAAAACAAGATACAAGATAGATAGTTAGACAAGTGTTGATGTAGTCTTAATTACCCAAGAGCATATTCCACTCTTGGACCTTTAACACTTCAAACAACAAATACCTAACTCTTACAATTGACACAAGAGAGGCGTCCACCACCCAAGCACCAACGTATCAAGCAAAATCCAACACACAAGAGAATTCACCCTTATGCTATGCCCTAGTTTCGATTGTGGACTCTCTCTCTCTAAGAGGAGTGTTCTTTCTTCAACATTCATAAAAACTACCAACTAAAACCCTAAAGTGTTTAATTTATATTACATTACAAAATAAAAGACAAAAGACTAAAAGACCCTTTAATGAAAAGGGCTCCAAAAATAGCCCATGGAATGTGCTTGGGACGGATTTGGGCTTCCTTCACACTTAGACTTGTGCACTCTTTAGGTGGTCTTCAAAATACTCAAAAAGTTTCCATGATATTGATCATACTCATATCATCCTTTCCATCTTAAGAGGAATTTGACCACAAATTCACGGCTTCACCTCATGCAATTGGCCCTCCAAAATAAACCACCCAAAACAGTCCACAAAACATCAAGAAAGTGTACAAAATAGTCCATAAAAAAAACAAAGGGAACCCGAGGATACAATGAGAACAAGTCTTGGCTAACATCTTCATTTTGAAACTTGGCTTCCTCTCCATCTTGAGTTGTGTCTTCAATCTCATCTGAAACAAGTCTCCTACCATCATACAAGCATTGTCGTAGATGCCATATCCTTCATGTTCCTTTCTACCATTCTCCTCTATATGGATATGTTGGGTTTGGTGTAGTGAAGCTTTGATTGAGAGGCTTTCTTTGGTTAAGTTGGGTTTCGGTTGTGGAGTTTAGATGGGAGGAAATTGGCTTCCAAGTACTCCTTATTGGACTTCACAAACTTGTGGGGGAAGTGGTCTATCTTTTTGTCAGTTTTGAGGGCTATTTGGAGCTTGGATTGTGGCATTATGTAGTGGTCTTGGAGGATTGGTCATTGGAAGTAAAGTTTCAGGAGTAAAAGCACGAGAGTTTCTTTGACTCTCCATTTGATCCAACCTCTCACTCATAGTTACCACATCCGAGTTAGTTTTTTCAAGACCCACATTTGCACTAGCAATGTCTCAGGACAAAGCATCAAGGACGGCCAAAATGGTTTTCATTATGGCCAAAAGTTACCTACAAAACAACAAACAAGTTAGTTGTACAAGAATGGTCCTCACACTCCCTATATGTTGTTTTGTCTCTCGGATTTTTCACACTTTGATCTCACAAATGTCGTAACTTTGATTGTACTCCATTAGGCAGTGAGAGGTGGACCAAGTATTACAACGAGTCAAAAGAATAAGACACACAAAGGAACGTATACACGAAGAATGGTTTGAAAACTAACTTACATTCTAGTACTATCTTGTAATTTAGTAATGGAATCAACAAACGAAACTAAAGAAACAATAAAATGAAACTAAGAAATCTAAAATTTGAGATTAAAAATTATCGGTGAACAGTAAAAATGTGATGATGTGGCAACCCTCAATTGGTCACGGTTTTGTCAAGTTTTATTGTTCAAGGTTCAAGTCTTGACCAATTTTTGATCTAGATTGGTGGAATTGTTTAAGAAGGGAAAGAATAAGTATTGGAACTCTTTTTCAACTCAAGTTTCAAGACTTGGACTTTTGCAGTATTTTCTCTTAAAACAAGGCCCTCAAAACATGGAAGTTGGTTGGAAAAGGGTTGTAAAGTCTTTGAGTGGTTGTAAGTGGTGGTAAAAGTCTTTGATGACTAACAAATACTACACCTCCTTCCTTAACCCTCGTAGATATAACATCCACTTTTTTTCAATAAAATATGAAGATTGGTGAAGAACACCAAGAACACAAACTTTTGAATCTTGGAGTCTAAGGTTCAAGTTGGTCTCACACTTCAATCAGCACTTTGTCAAGTTCTACCATTCAACAACAACTTCAACAAGAAGTTCTTAAGCCACCAATTCACAACAATAACACAAGGCCAATCTCATGAACTCAATAACAACAACACCAACCTTCAACAATAAGGATCAACACATGGCCAGTTCAACTTCACAACAACAATGTCAATATTATAAGCTCAACCTTTAGATCTAAACACTTTTAGTGTTGGTTAGAAAGAACCAACACTAGAAACACACTAGACAAACAAAATAACTAGAAGATCTAGTCAAGAAAAATAAGAAAATCTCGGCCAAGACAACAACACAACATAATTTTTGTCCAAGAACACATAAATGGACAGATTGCTATTTTCTGAAATTTTTCAGTTTTTTTCAACTTTTTTTCTGCTAATCAAACCCAAGATTGCTTTGTGGGAACAAAAAATCAGTCTTGCTTTGATACCAAATGATACGGAACAAACAAGGAAACACGAAATGACACCCCAAAATAGTCCACAATTCACAACAAATATGGACCACATGAGGACCTCTCTCGGATTCACTATCTAGAACAAAAAAGAAGAGCATACAAGGTGTTAATACACCAAAACAGCCAGCCAACAAAAATTTTAGCAACACAAGATGAAGCTCCACAATATTACAATAGCAACAACAAAAATGGGTTATATTAACAACACAAGAAGCCGAAACTAAAACAAGATACAAGATAGATAGTTAGACAAGTGTTGATGTAGTCTTAATTACCCAAGAGCATATTCCACTCTTGGACCTTTAACACGTCACACAACAAACACCTAACTCTTGCAATTGACACAAGAGAGGCGTCCACCATCCAAGCACCAACATATCAAGCAAAATGCAACACACAAGAGAATCCACCCTTATGTTATGCCCTAGTTTGGGTTGTGGACTCTCTCTCTAAGAGGAGTGTTCTTTCATCAACATCCATAAAAACTACCAACTAAAACCCTACAACGTTCAATTTATATTACATTACAAAATAAAAGACAAAAGATTAAAAGACCCTTGAATGAAAAGGGCTCCAAAAATAGCCCACGGAGTGTGCTTGGGACGGTTTTGGCCTTCCTTCACACTTAGACTTGTGCACTATTTAGGTGGTCTTCAAAATACTCAAAAAGTGTCCATGATCATGATCGTACTCGTATCATCCTCTCCATCTTGAGAGGAATTTGACCACAAATTCATGGCTTAACCTCATGGAATTGGCCCTCCAAAATAAACCACCCAAAACAGTCCATAAAACATCAAAAAAGTGTACAAAACAGTCCACAAAAAAAATAAAGGGAACCCGAGGATACAATGAGAACAAGTCTCGGCAAACATCTTCATTTTGAACCTCGTCTTCCTCTCTATCTTGAGCCTTGTCTTCAATCTCATCCAAAATAAGTCTCCTACTATCATACAAGCATTGTTGTAGACCCCATATCCTTCATGTTCCTTTCTACCATTATCCTCTATATGGACATGTCAGGTTTGGTGTAGTGGAGCTTTGGTTGAGAAGCTTGCTTTGGTTAAGTGGGGTTTTGGTTGTGGATTTTGGATGGGAGAAAATTGGCTTCCAAGTCCTCCTTGTTGGACTTGATGAACTTGCGGGGGAAGTGGTCTATCTTGTTCTCAGTTTTAAGGGTTATTTGGAGCTTGGATTATGGCATTATGTGGTGGTCTTGGAGGATTGGTCAATGGAAGTAAAGTTTCGGGAGTAAAAGTACAAGAGTTCTTCGACTCTCTATTTGATCCAACCTCTCAACTATAGTTACCACATCCGAGTCAATTTTTTCGAGACCCATATTTGCACTAGCAAGGTCTCGGGACAAAGCATCAAGGACAGCCAAAATAGTTTCCATTATGGCCAAAAGTTACCTACAAAACAACAAATAAGTTAGTTGTACAAGAATGGTCCTCACACTCCCTCTCTATTGTTTTGTCTCTCCAATTTTTCACACCTTTATCTCACAAGTATCATAACCTTACTTGTACTCCATGAGGCATTGAGAGGTGGACCAAGTATTACAACGAGTCAAAAGAATAAGACACACAAAGGAACGTATACACGAAGAACGGTTTCAAAACTAACTTATATTCTAGTACTAGCTTGTACGTTAGTAATGGAATCCACAAACAAAACTAAAAAAACAATAAAATGAAACTAAGAAATCAAAAATTTGAGCTTAAAAATTATTGGTGAACAGTAAAAATTGATGATGTGGCAACCCTCAATTGGTCACAGTTTTGTCAAGTTTTATTGTCCAAGGTTCAAGTCTTGACCAATTTTTGATCTAGATTGGTGGAATTATTTAAGGAGGGAAATAATAAGTCTTGGAACTATTTTTCAACTCAAGTTTCGAGACTTGTACTTTTGTAGTATTTTCCCTTAAAACAAGGCCCTCAAAACATAGAAGTTGGTTGGAAAAGGGTTGTAAAGTCTTTGAGTGGTTGGAAGTGGCGGTAAAAGTCTTTGATGACTAAAAAATACTACACCTCCTTCCTTCACCCTCTTAGATCTAACATCCATTTTTAATCAATAAAAGATGAAGATTGGTGAAGAACACCAAGAACACAAACTTTTAAATCTTGGAGTCTCACGTTCAAGTTGGTCTCACACTTCAATCAATACTTTGTCAAGTTCCACCATTAACAACAACTTCAAAAAGAAGTTCTTAAACCACCAATTCACAATAATAACACAAGGCCAAGCTCAAGAATTCAACAACAACAACATCAACCTTCAACAATAAGGATCAACACATGGCCAGTTCAAGTTCACAACAACAATGTCAATATTATAAGCTCAACCTTTAGATCTAAACACTTTTAGTGTTGGTGAGAAAGAACCAACACTAGAAACACACTAGACAAACAAAATAACTACAAGATCTAGTCAAGAAAAACAAGAAAATCTCGGCCAATACAAGAAAATAACGCAATTTTTGGCCAAGAACATAAAAATGGACAGATTGCTATTTTCTGGAATTTTTCAATTTTTATCACCTTTTTTTTTACTAATCAAACCCAAGATTAGCTTTGTGGGAATAAAAACCCAGCGTTACTTTGATACCAAATGATACGAAACAAACAAGGAAACACAAAATCACACCCCAAAACAGTCCACAAATCATAACAAATTGTGGACCAAATGGGAACCTCTCTCGGATTCACTATCTAGAATAAGAAAGAAGAGGATACAAGGTGTTAATACACCAAAACAGCCAGCCAACAACAAGTTTAGCAACATAAGATGAATCTTCATAATATTACAATAGCAACAAGAACAAACGGGTTACATTAACAACACAAGAAGCCAAAACTAAAATAAGATACAAGATAGATAGTTAGACAAGTGTTGATGTAGTCTTAACAACCCAAGAGCATATTCCACTCTTGTACCTTTAACACTTCAGACAACAAATTCCTAACTCTTGCAATTG
This sequence comes from Capsicum baccatum var. pendulum, assembly GCA_030864225.1. NCBI lineage: Eukaryota > Viridiplantae > Streptophyta > Magnoliopsida > Solanales > Solanaceae > Capsicum > Capsicum baccatum. The sequence continues at coordinate 171,617,262 of CM061560.1, forward strand.
ACACAAGATAGGCATCCACCATCCAAGCACCAACGTATCAAGCAAAATGCAACACACAAGAGAATCCATCCTTATGTTATGCCCTAGTTTCGATTGTGGACTCTCTCTCTCTAAGAGGAGTGTTCTTTCATCAACATTCATAAAACTACCAACTAAAACCCTACAATGTTCAATTTATATTACATTACAAAATAAAAGACAAAAGATTAAAAGATCCTTGAATGAAAAGGGCTCCAAAAATAGCCCATGTAGTGTGCTTGGGATGATTTGGGTCTCCTTCACACTTAGACTTGTGCACTCTTTATGTGGTATTTAAAATACTATAACAGTATCCATGATCGTGATCGTACTCGTATCAGTCACTCAGACCATCACAGCCAAGGCAGTAATTCCTTTTTTTAAACCAAGTATGACGGCTAAGATGATGGACCATCGCTATGACCGTTATACTAAGGCAGTGTGGCATCACCCTAGCCATCGTGCGATAGACTTACGATGAACCATCGATCCAACCGTTGCATTAAGACAGTATGTCTTTTTTTGGTCATCGTATGATGGATGACCTGAGGACCATCGGACTTGCGACGAACTGTCGCTACTACCATCGCAGATCCTGTTCAGTATTTTTAGCTCATTTTTAAAAAGGGTTTTTTGGTCTTTTCCCTTTTTACCCTCAGATATATTCCAAATGAACTTGATAGACTCATTTTATTCCCAAACATCCAAAGGCTAGGGTATCTCCCTCAAGAGTAAATCTAAAACTCTTCTTCATGAAATCTAAGAACTTACCATGGATTCTACAAATTGAGTTGAGATTTAAGTTTTCTAAGTTTAAAGGTTGCAAGAACCCTCTCTCAAGAGTGAGAAGAAGAGTTTAAAGCAAGATTGTTCATCCAATTTCATAATCTAAGGTATGTGAGGTTTTGAACAAGTGTAATTCTTTCACCCTTGTGCCCAAAGATTTATTTAAACTATAATTTTCTGCAATCTATGAGAATATACCAGATTTGAATTAGGGTTTTTCACCCATTATTATTGATTGTAATATTTTGATGTTTCCTATGAATTGAGAGTCTAATGGCATGATTTTCATATATTTTCTTGAGAAATTGTAGTTGGGTTTGTACCCCATGATTTTAATCCTTGAGAACTTAATAGTTGAAATATTTGAGATATTGAAGCATATGAGTTTGTTGAGATTTTGAGATAAATTGTTGAAATTTCCAAATTTCTACGTGAATTATGAATCGATATGCTATCTATTATGCTTTTGAAGATTTTTAACTTAAGATTGAATTATGGGGTACTAAGCCCTACTTGAGACTTGTAATTTTATGAACTTTCATGCCATAAGCACCCATGATTTGAGTATTCTGGGATTATTGAGAAATATTTTGACCTAATGGTCATGGAGTTTTAAAATCCACTTCACTACATGAGATTACAGATTTGATTGTTATTAAGTGTATTTTTATGAGATGAGCGAGATAATCTATAGGCAGTAGTATTTAGCATCGAGTTGGGTAAGTTGCTACAGTTTCTTAACCTAGAACTACGTGCCATCATAGGTTGGGCCTGAGGCCATGATGATTTTTAGGCCTAAGGCTGAGATATTGGGCTTGAGGCCGAGATAAGTGATCATTGAATTAAGTTTATACTCCCTGGCAAGAGTATGATGCTCCTTCCCAATATGGGGTCTCTTACTTAGGAGGACAAAACGTTGGACTCCATGTAGCTCGCATAGTTTATGTCGGTTAAGAGAACCTCCCTTGAAACTAAAGCTTTGAGATAAATTATTTCCTTAAGACTAAAGTATTTTCCCTTGATATGAGTATTTTTCCTAAAGTGAATGAAATGCCTTCAAGTATGTTTCAAAGTTATATGATTCTAAATTTCAAGTACTTGAGTTCAAAAGAGTTATGAGTTCTTGAGCATTAAAGAAGTTTTACCCTCCATCAGACATATGAATACGTTAAAAGTCTTGTTTAAAGTTTCCTTTAGCCTATGGGTAATGAGACTAAGAGAAGATTACCAATTTCAAAGTTAAACTATGATGACTCACGAGCTTTGTGTTGCATGATCCATTCTACATGATTTATGAGCTTGACATTTTATACTTATTCAAGCCATTTGAGTCATTACTTATTGCATGCATGATTGATTAAAGGGTATTGATGTTGTTTTATATAAATGCATGCACCCCCATATACTCAGTACATTCTCAAGTGTTAATCCACATATATGTCTATGTGTTACATTGTCTTATAATGTAGGTTCAGGTGCTCATTTCCAGCCTTGACAGTGACTTTTGAGTACCTCTGTCCACATTCTATAGTGGTGAGTCCTCATGATTTGAAGACCTATCTCTAGACATTTCCGCATTTGAGAGACTATGTTACTACTTTTAGTTCATTTAGAGTCAGTTGGGGACCTATCCCAATGGCTCTCTAGTTCATGGATTAGTAGAGGCTTTGTCAGACTAGTTGTCAGATTATGGTTATGTTGAGGGTTCCAGTATTATGGTCGTTTGGACCGCACATTTTCTCCATATTTCCCTTCATATGATATGAATATGCTAGTGTTTGAATTATTTCATCTTGAGATGAGTATTATTAGTAGGGTTAGTTTGGGGCTACTTGTAGCCTTAACCACCGTGTGATATCTCGGAAGGCAATTTTGGATCATTACAAACATGGTAATAGAACCTAAGGTTTTAAGGAGTCATAGGGAGTCGGACAAGCCATGTTATGTAGAGTATTGGTCATCGGTGTGTAGAGCACCACATCTATGAGCAAGAGGATACAAGACATTTTAAGAAAAGTTGTTTCTTTCTTTTGGATTCTATCGTGCCTACAATTTTCCCTCTCATCTAATAATTCATGCTCTTCTATTTCAGCAAATGCCTCTCCGAAGAGCGAATGTCTGCAGTAACAATGATGAACAACCCTCGCTTGTTGATCCTTTGAATGAGACGGTATCTCATGTTGAGTTTCGAGCAGCCTTTCAGGCGTTAGCCCAAGCAGTCACATTCAATGTTCAGGCCAATAACCAGGCTACAGTTGCTAATCAGTAGGGAGGTAATGTACCTATAGCTAGGATTAGTAACTTTAAGCGGATGAATCCGCCAGAGTTTATGGTTCTAAGGCAGATGAGGACCCATAGTTGTACCTTGAGAAGGTAAGAAAGATCACATAAGTAATGTATGTTTCTTAGGAATAAAGTGTTAAGTTAGCGTCCTACAGGCTGAAGGAAATTTCTTATGACTGGGTTGTATTATAGAGGAAGAGTAGAGGTGATAATGTTGCTCCTATGACTTGGCAAGTATTCCAAGATGCATTCTTGGACAAGTTTTATCCTCTTGAGATAAGAGAGGCAAAGATTGAAGAGTTTATGAACTTAAGGCAGGCGTCCATGACTGTTAAAGAGTACTGCTTGAAGTTTAACCAGTTGGCCAAGTATGCTCATGATTTGATTGTTAACACCAGGGCTAGTATGAGCAAGTTCGTGGCGGGTGTTTCTAGGTTGGTATGAAAGAGTGTAGGACTAGGATGCTGCATAGGGATATAGATCTGGCTAGGTTGATGATACATGCCCAGTAGATAGAAGTCGATAAGATTAGAGAGAGAGAGTAAGGGGTAAAAAGAGGGATAGATCTGAGAAGCATGAGTTTAGCCAGCCTAGGTTCCATAGAGGGAATCGACCTCAGTTTCAGAGATGTCTGTCTATGCCAGCGCCTTCATCAGCTAGTGCTCCCATGCCTAGAGGTAGTCAGGAGCAAGGGGAAAGGTCTTTTATGTCTTGGTCGTAGAACAGTATTGGTAACAGGCCCCGTTATCCTCATTATACTAAGTGTGGTAGGTATCATCGTGGTGAGTGTTTCATAGATTTGAGGGTTTGTTTTGGTTGTGGCAATCAGGGCTACAGACTTAGAGATTGTCCTCATGCTAGACAGAGGAACAGAGATGCCCGACCTCAGGCATAGGCTACTAGTACACCAGTTCTTATACCCCATCCCACCCTTGGTCAGGGCATTTCATCTAGCACTACTGGCGATCATCGCTAGAAAATATTCTATGCCTTACCATCCCGTCAAGAGCAGGAGGACTCTCTCGATGTTGTTACCAGTATGCTCTGTGTCTTTTGATTTGATGTCTATATGTTGTTGTACCCCAGGTCAAGTCTCTCTTATGTGACCCTGCTTGTAGCTGTGAATTTCAAAATGAGTCTCGAAAAGATTTCTGAGCCTTTCCTAGTTTCTACACCAGTAGGGGAGTCAGTTATTCCTAAAAAAGTGTATAGAGATTGTCATGTTACTGTTCTTCATAGACTCATACTTGTTGATTTGATAGAGTTAGACATGGTGTATTTTGACCTTATTCTGGGTATGGATTGGCTACATTCTTATTATTCATCTATAACTGTCGTACCCATGTGGTCAAGTTTCAGTTTCCTGAGGAACCATCTTTTGAGTGGTCCAGGAGTTTGGTATCTCCCAAGAGTCATTTTATCTCCTATCTCAAAGCCAGAAAGCTAATATCTAAGGGTTTCATCTATCACCTAGTTAGAGTCAAAGACATTAAGTCTAAGGCTCCAACTATTCAGTCAGTCGAAATTGTCAATGAGTTTCTAGATGTTTTTCAGAAAATCTCCCAGGGGTACCTCTAAAGGTGTCAAACGGGTCGGGCTGACCCGGCCCGACCCGGCCCAAACCGGCCCAAAACACCAAACCGGACCGGTTTGACCCGGCCCGGAAAGCCCTAGGGCTTTAGGGTACCGGGTCCCGGTCCGGTTTTTTTTTAAAATTGGGCCCTGTTAACCTGGCCCGGACCAACCCGATCCAGGCCCGCCGGTTAACCGGCCCGGCCCGGCCCGGTACCAAAAAAAAAAAAATTAATTTTAATTTTTTGGGCCAAACTAGCCATTGGCCCAACGGTAATATTACCGTTTTTGGGTCCAAACGGCTAGTTTGGGCCCATTTAATTAAAAAAAATATATATAAAATATTTTTTAATCCTCAAAATAAATCTATAAATACCCTACAACTTCAAATCATTTCTCACACAATTTTTCACTCTCTCAAATCTCATTCTCTCTCAAATCTCAATTCTCAATTCTCAAATATTCAATATATTTAATTTCTTAAAGTGTTCACTTTAATTTTTTAATTTTTCGTTTACAAAGTAAGAGCAGAAGTTTCTAAAGTCGCAATCTTCGGATACTTCCAAAATTTGGTATTGTCATTCCATCTCTTACGTTTAATTTTTATTTATTGTATTAATTGTTTAATATTTAATTTTATTATATTTGTGTATTTTGAATATTTTTAGTTTAATTTAATTTATATTATGGATAAATTAAAAAACCTCGCTGCTAAAGGTGTTAAAAATTTTTGTCCCGGAAGCGGTAGTGGTAGTAAAAAGCGAATTATTAGCGGTAGAGGTAGTTCAAGTAATAGATATACCCGTGTGACTTCGCCTCCGGTACCGCATGGTACACCTTTTGAGGAAGAAATAGGTGTAGGTGCTCACGATATGGATTATGTAGAATTTCAAGAAAATTACGGTATAGAAGAAGAAAATGAAGTAGATGCAGTTAATGTAGACGAAGATGATGAAAATATTGCTGAAACACCTGCAGTAGGAGATGCTAACGTTAGATCTGAATCAGTTAATCTCCCTTCCCGTCCTCCCAGTGCCCCAAAACCCCGTAAAAGAACTAGTATTGCATGGCAATTTTTTGAACGTATATCAGATATTGAGGTGCAATGCAATATTTGTCAACAAATATATAAGCATAGAAGTGGCGGTAAGCAAGGGGGTACGGGTACGTTAATGAGACATATAGCTGAAGATCACAAAAGAGAGTTAAATATTGCAAAAGGTGGTGGGGATGTTGGTGGGTCAACGCAAACTAGAATGGACCCAACAACCGGTCAAGTAGCGAAAAAGTATAATAAATTGAGGGACCGGGAAGAAATAGCTAAAATGGTAGCTGTCGGTTGTTTGCCTTTTAGTTTTCCTTCTTCTGATGCTTTTATCCGTTATATACAAGCAATTTATAATCCTATGTTTAATGGTATTCCTAGAACTACTTGTCGGTCTGATATTTTTAAACTCCATTCACAATATTGTTTTTATTTATCAACATTCTTAAAAAATATTCAATGTAGATTGTCCCTAACTTCTGATCTTGGTCGTGCTGTTAATAAAAATGATTATTTAACCGTTACTTGTCATTGGATGGATAGTAATTTCATAATGCAAAAACGTATTCTTGCTTTTTTATATGATGAAGATCGCAAACATACTGGACAATTTATTGCTGATTCTATTATTAAAATTGCCGGATATTATGGTATAGAAAATAAAATTTTATGTATTGCTTTTGATAATGCTTCTAACAACAAGAATGCTATAACAAAAATAAAATCTACGTTATCTCCACCCTTTCCTGAAATTTTCCATATTAAGTGTGCATGTCATATCTATAATTTAATTGTAAAAGATGGTCTTGACTTTTTTGAGGTTTATATTGAAAAAATTCGTCTTGCCGTAGGTTTCATTCAAGGAAATAATCGTAGAGCGAGAATTAAAGAATTTAAAGTTAAATGTCAAGAAAATGGACTTACACCGATTTTAATGCCTGAGGAAATTGATATTAGATGGAATTCTACGTATGAATTTTTAAAAACTTGTTATAAATATAGAATTCCTATTACACTAACTTTTAACCAACACTGTGGTTCTTTTGCTGATTCTGCTGATTGCATGTTACATAATTCTGATTGGGTTATAATTAATGATCTTGTTAAGTTTTTAGAAAAATTTTATGTAGCTACGGTTGAATTTTCCGGTGCATACTATCCTACTGTTTGTAATATTTTGGCATATATAGCCGATATTTCTGGTTTGCTCCAACAATATAAAAATAAAGAAGGTTATAAAGAAGTTGTTGGCGCTATGTTTACGAAATTTAAAAAATATTTCTTCCCGATTCCCCCTATTTACTTGGTTGGTGTTATGTTAAATCCGTGCATGAAATTTAATCATATGTGTCACTTTAGTACTCTTATTTATGCTAACTTAGAAATAAATACTAACCGTGAGTCTGAACAAGAGCAGCCTGATTTGTGGACGGCTACGGCTGATGCAAAAGATTATATAGAAAAATTATATAATCACTATGCTGATTTATTTGATTCAGCCGTACCTACAAATATCAGTCCAACTGTCGCTCCTCATCCTCCCGAGGAGCCATCATCTTCTAAAAGGCCGGCACATAGTGGTTTTCCTGATTCGTTTTATGATTTAACTTGTTGGAACAGTATGGATGAGAGAGCTTACACATCAACTTATCGGGAAGAGCTGAAATATTATCTGCGGACGCCACCAGAGGATCGCAGACGACGTATCAACTCGCTGGATTGGTGGAGGAATAATGAATCACAATATCCTGTACTTTCAAGATTAGCCAGAGATATCTTGAATGTTCCAATGTCAACTGTTGCATCAGAGAGCGCCTTCAGTCAGGGACGACAGCAGCTTGGAGACAACCGACACTCATTGGGAAGCAACGCAATGAATGTTTTAGTTTGCCTTAGAGATTGGATTAGAGCAGAAAGAAGAAACCAAGGAATGGAACCAGAGCCAAGCGACGACCTCAAACTTGAAGAAATTATGACTTCACGGGAGAACTCAACAGAATCAAGTCCAATGCATGGGTTTGCCCCCGTTGACTTCGACTATCCTATGCAAATTCCAATTAATATTAACATGAATGAGTTGGAAAAAATGATGCATAATTTATAGATTTTTCATTCATGTAAATTATAAATTTTGGATCATTTTGCAATCAATAAAATTCCACAAATTCATTCACTCCTTAGTCGTTGTTTTTTATTTTATTTTATTTATCAATTTAAAGTTTTAATATCTTCTATACAACTGTATATTTAATGTATACATGTGTATATGTTTATATATCTTATATAGAAGTGTATATTTAATGTATACACGTGTATATATCTTCTATAGAAGTGTATATTTAATGTATACACGTGTATATATCTTCTATAGAAGTGTATATTTAATGTATACACGTGTATATATCTTCTATAGAAGTGTATATTTAATGTATACACGTGTATATATCTTCTATAGAAGTGTATATTTAATGTATACACGTATATATATCTTCTATAGAAGTGTATATTTAATGTATACATTGTATATATCTTCTATATAAGTGTATATTTAATGTATAGATTGTGTATATAGAGTATATATAGTGTATATTTGACCGGTTTTTATCCGGGTTTGACCGGGTTTGACCGGGTTTTAGCGGGTTTGACCGGATTGGGTTAAGTGGGCCGGTTTCGGGTGGGTTTTATTTTTTTTACTGTGGGGCCCAGCCCGGCCCGGCCCGGTTAAGGCCAAAACCGGCCCGTAATCGGCCCGTAACCCGGTAAGAGAGAGGGGGCCGGTTCCGGGTTGACCTGGCCCGACCCGTTAGACAGTCTTAATACCTCCCAATAGAGAGATAAAGTTTGGGATTGACCTTCTTCTCGACACTTATTCCCTTTCTATTCTGCCATACCATATGGCACCTTCAGAGCTTAAGGAGTTCAAAGAGCAACTCAAAGATCTTTTAGATAAATCTTTCATTAGTCCCAGTATTTCTTCTTGAGGCACACCTGTCTTATTCGTGTGAAAAAAAGACATTTCTTTGCGTATGTACATTGAATATCATCAGCTTAACAAGGTCACCATCAAGAACAAGTATCCTCTTCCGAGAATTGATGACCTATTTGATCAGTTGCAAGGTGCAAGTTATTTATCCAAGATAAACCATAGATCCTGTTATCACCAGCTTAAAGTCAGGGAATGTGATATTCCAAAGACAGCTTTCCAAACCTGCTATGGCCACTTTGAGTTTCTAGTCATGTCTTTCGGGCTAAAAATGCCCCAGCAGCCTTCATGGACCTCATGAACTAAGTATTCATGCAATATCTAGATATGTGTTGATAGATGACATCCTTGTGTACTCCTACAGTGAGCATGATCATATAGATCACCTTAGAATTATCTTGCAAACTCTTAGAGACCACTAGTTGTTTGCCAAATTTAGTAAGTGTGAATTTTTGCTAAGGTCTGTAGCCTTTCTAGGCCATGTTATTTCAGTCAAAGGTATTAGAGTTGATCCCCAAAAGATAAAAGCTATAAGAAATTAGCCTAGACCTATCTCTCCATCTGATATTAGAAGTTTCTTGGGTCTAGCGGGCTACTACCACCATTTTGTTGAAGGTTTCTCTTCTATTGCATCTCTCATGACCCAGTTGACCTAAAAGAAAGTTAAGTTCCAGTGGTCAGATTCCTGTGATAAGAGTTTTCAGGAAGAGAAGACTCGACTTACTTCAGCCCTTGTGTTGACTTTTCTGATGGTACAGATGGTTTTTTATTGTATTGTGATGCCTCTAGAGTTGGCTTGGATTGTGTGTTGATGCAAAAGGTAAGGTTATAGCTGATGCTTCTAGACAATTGAAGTTGCATGAAAAGAACTACCCAACCCATGATCTTGAGTTAGCTGCAGTGGTCTTTGCTTTGAAAATCTAGAGATACTATCTTTATGGTGTTCATGTTGATGTGTTTACTGATCATAAGAGCTTCTAGTATGTGTTTACTCAGAGGGAGTTGAATCTTAGGCAGAGAAGGTGGTTGGAGTTATTGAAAGACTATGATATGAGTGTGCAGTATCACCCGGGTAAGGCCAATGTAGTGGAAGATGCCCTTAGCAATTTGTCTATAGGTAGTGTTGCTCATATGGAGGAAGGTAATAAAGAGTTACCACATAATGTTAATTGTCTAGCTAGATTGGGTGTTAGGTTGCTTGATTCAACTGAGGGAAGTACTTTGGTGTAGATTAGTTTTGAATTCTCTTTAGTTTTGGAAGTGAAGGAGGAGCAAAATAAGGATCTTAGTTTGGTCGGACTGAAGAAGCCAGTTCATGACAAAAAGGTAGAGGTTTTCTCGCAAGGGGGATATGATGTGTTGAGAGTGCAAAGTAGATTGTGTGTTCAGTGTGTTAATGATCTGAGGCATAGGATTATGGCTTAAGCGTATGGCGCACGATATTCTATTCATCCCGGCACTGTCAAGATATACCATGACTTATGGGAAATTTATTGGTTGAATGGTATGAAGAAGGATATAGCCGATTCTTAGCAAAGTGTGCAACGTGCCAACAGGTTAAGGTAGAGCACCAAAGACCTGGTGGTGTGATGCAAGAGTTTGGTATACCTACTTGGAAGTGAGAGGTGGTGAATATGGACTTTATGACTGGGTTGCCTCTTTCGTGTCATCATTATGATTCGATTTGGGTAGTTGTGGATAGGCTAAATAAGTCCGCACATTTCTTACCCGTGCATGCATCTTATACAGCTGAGGATTATGCTAGATTGTATATTTAGGAGTTAGTCAGGCTGTATAGAGTTCCCTCGTCTATCATTTTAGATAGGGGTACTCAATTTACTTCTCAGTTTTGCAGGGCATTTCAGCAAGGTCTTGGTACCCAAGTTTTTTTGAGTTTCGCTTTTCACCCGCAGATAGATGGCCAGGCTAAGAGGACCATTCAGACCCTAGAAGATATATTGAGGGCATGTGCTCTTGATTTCAAAGGTAGTTGGGATGAGCATTTTCCATTGATAGAGTTTGCCTATAACAATAGTTACCATGCTAGCATTGGGATGGCACCATTTGAGGCCTCGTATGGTAGGAGATGTATGTCACCCATAGGTTGGTTTGAAGTGGGTGAAGCTGCCATGATTGGGCCTGATGCAGTGTTTAAAGCTAAGGAGAAAGATAAGTTGCTTAGAGAGAGGTTAAAGATAGCTTAGAGTCATCAAAAGTCATATGTCAATGTGAGGAGAAGAGATCTTGAGATTGAAGTGGGTGATTTGGTGTACTTGAGGATTTCACCCATGAAAGGGGTGAAGAAGTTTGGTAAAAAGGGAAAGCTTAGTCCCCGTTATGTTGGCCCGTATAGAGTTTTGAGCCGTGTTGGGATAGTAGCCTATGAGGTTGAGTTGCTTGCAGAGTTGTCAGTTGTTCATCCTATTTTTCATGTCTCCATTCTTAAAAAGCATATTGGTGATTCCGTTGTAGTATATCCCTCGTAGAGTGCCGATATTCAGAATGGTCTTTCCTTCAATGAGATTCCTATTGAGATCCTAGATTTTCATATCCGTAGACTAAGGAATAAAGAAGTTCCCTTGGTCAAAGTTTTGTGGCAGAACGAGTTTGTTGTGGGAGATACTTGGGAGGTAGAAGCAGACATACGAGCCAAGTACCTGCACCTCTTTTCCGCGAGTTCAGATCAAACTGAAGGTATTTTTCTTCCTTAATTCAGCCCTTCTAATCTAAAGTTTGGCTATATGTATCTGTGTTTGCATGAGTTCTTGCAATTTCTGAGGCATTCGATAGTTTAGAGAGATTTTGAACCCGTTTTAGCAACTTGCTCCAGCTATCTGTACTATATTTTCCTGTCTTCCTAATCTAACTAGCTACATTTGAGGACGAATGTTTCCAAGGGAGAGATATTGTAACACCCCGCAAAGTTCCCTCGTAGTCTGAGCCTTAGAGCGTGTCAGGGGAAGTGTAATTTCATCCCTAAAAGATTGAAAAGTGACTTACCAAGTGATTGGTGTTTAAACCATAGAGAATTTTCTTAAATTTGACTATTTGTCATGTATAGAATTGAATTAGCTTTCCAACGACACCAATTTTGTCCAAATCCGATATCAGAGTGAGAAGTTATGGCAGTTTTACCGAGAGTTGTCGGAACTGACCAGGTGCGACGGACGATCCGACGGACCATCGAGTATGCAATAGACCATTGTTCAGCTTGTCGTAACTAATGCAGTAACTCCTTTTTTGGCCTAAGTGTGACGGCCAAGACGACGGAACATCCGATTTGCGACGGACCATCGCTATGATCGTCGCGCTGAGGCAGTGTGGTATCACCCTAGCCATAGTGCGATGGACAATCTGATGAACCGTCGAACTTGCGACAAACCATCGATCTGACCATCGCATCAAGGCAGTATGTCTTTTTTGGTCATCGCGTGACGGACGACCTAACATATCATCGGACTTGCGACGGATCGTCGCTCCAACCATCGCAAACCCCATTCAGTATTTTTAGCTTATTATTAAAAAGGACTTTTGGGTCTTTTCCCTTTTTACCCTTAAATATATTTCAAACGAACTTGATAGACTCATTACCTCCCCAAATATCCAAAGGCTAGGGTTTCTCCTTCAAGAGAAAATCTAATGCCCTTCTCCAAGAAATCCAAGAACTCACCATGGATTCTACAAATTGAGTTGAGATTTGAGTTCCCCAAGTTCAAAGGTTGCAAGAACCCTCTCTCAAGAGTAAGAAGAAAAATTTAGAGCAAGCTTGTTCATCTAATTTCATAATCTAAGGTATGTGGGGTTTTGAACAAGGGTAATCCTTTCACCGTTGTGCCTAAAAATTTATTTAAACGACAATTTTATGTAATCTATGAGATTTTATATGAATTTGAATTTGGGTTTTTCACCCATTATTATTGTTTGTAATATTTTGATGTTTCCCATGAATTGAGAGTCTAATGGCATTATTTTCAGATGTTTTCTTGAGAAATTGCAGTTGGGTCTATACCCCATGATTTTAATCCTTGAGAACTTAATAGTAGAAATGTTTGAGATATTGAAGCATATGAGTATGTTGAGATTTTGAGATAAATTTCTGAAATTTCCAAATTTCTACAAGAGTTATGAATCGATATGCTATCTATTATGCTTTTAATGAGTTTTAACTTGAGATTGAATTATGGGTTATTAATCCCTACTTGAAACTTGCAATTTTATGAACTTTTGTGCAATAAGAACCCATGATTTGAGTATTTTGAGATTATTGAGAAATATTTTGACCTAATGGTCATGGAGTTTTGAAATCCACTTCACTACATAAGATTACAGATTGGATTGTTGGGTTCTTGATGAACCATGATATTATTTTAAAGTGGAATTTCATGAGATGAGCGAGATAATCTATGGGGAGTAGTATTTAGCACAGAGTTGGGTAAGTTGTTACAATTTCTTGCCCCAAAACTACATGCCACCGTAGGTTGGGCCTGAGGCCGAGATGATTTTTAGGCCTAAGGCTGAGATATTAGGCCTGAGGTCGAGATAAGTGATCACTGAATTGAGGTTATACTCTCTAGAAAGAGTATGACGCTCCTCCCCAACGTGGGGTCTCTTCCTTAGGAGGATAAAATATTGGACTCCATGTAGCTCGCATGGTTTATGTCGGTTAAGAGAACCTCCCTTAAAACTAAAGCTTTGATATATATTATTTTCTTAAGACTAAAGTATTTTCCCTTGATATTAGTATTTTCCCTAAAGTGAATGAAATGTCTTCAAGTATGTTTCAAAGTTATACGATTCTAAATTTCAAGTGCTTGAGTTCAAAAGAGTTATGAGTTCTTGAGAATTAAAGAAGTTTTACTCTCCATGAGACATATGAATGAGTTGAAAGTATTGTTTAAAGTTTCCTTTATCCTATGGGTAATGAGACTAAGAGAAGATTACCGATTTCAAAGTTAAACTATGATGACTCATGAGATTTGTGTTGCATGCTCCATTCTACATGATTCATGAGCTTTACATTTTATACTTATTCAAGACATATGAGTCATTACTTATTGCATGCATGATTTGATTAAAGAGTATTGATGCTGTTTTATATAAATGCATGCACCCCCACATACTCAGTACATTCCTAAGTGTTGATCCACATATATGTCTATGTGCTACATTGTCTTATAATGTAGGTTCAGGTGCTCAATTCCAGTCTTGTCAGTGACTTCCGAGTACCTCTGTCTACCATTGTAAGAATGTATACAGAAGTACTCGGAAGTCACTGACAAGGCTGGGACTGAACACCTGAGCCTACATTATAAGACAATGTAGCACATAGACGTATATGTGGATCAGCACTTAGGAATGTACTGAGTATGTGGGGGTGCATGCATTTATATAAAACAACATCAATACTCTTTAATCAAATCATGCATGCAATAATTAATGACTCACATAGCTTGAATAAGTATAAAATGTAAAGCTCATTAATCATGTAGAATGGAGAATGTAACACAAATCTCATGAGTCATTATAGTTTAACTTTGAAATCGGTAATCTTCTCTTATTCTCATTACCCATAGGCTAAATAAAACTTTAAACAATACTTTCAACTCATTCATATGTCTTATGGAGAGTAAAAATTCTTTAATGCTGAAGAACTCATAACTCTTTTGAACTCAAGTACTTGAAATTTGAAATCATATAACTTTGAAACATACTTGAAAGCATTTCATTCACTTTAGGGAAAATACTCATATCAAGGGAAAATACTTTATTCTTAAGGAAATAATTTATCTCAAAACTTTAATTGTAAGGGAGATTCTCTTAACCGACATAAACCATGCGAGCTACATGGAGTACAACGTTTTGTCCTCCTAAGGAAGAGACCCCATGTTGGGGAGGAGCGTCATACTCTTGAAAGGAAGTATAACCTCAATTTAGTGATAACTTATCTAATCCACGAGCCTAATATCTTGGCGTTAGGCCCAACAATCATCTCGGCCTTAGGCCCAATGTAACACCCCGTGTTTTGGACTAGAATAAAAACCGTCATTTCTATGTGTAGATGGTCCAAAAGTCATAAATCCTATACAAAATTTTCATGTTAATCAATTATGTAGTGTGTTAACCATTTAAGCATGAATTTAGATCATAAAGGTCCCCTAACTCAAGGTCAAGTTGTAAGCTTTCCTATCGTTCGAGTTTTAGTGAGTGTCAAAACTTGAGCCAAATTCAATTGACCATATCTCCTTGGATATATTTAACGGTCTGGCCTGCTATATATCAAATTAAAGATCTTCGAATTAGCTTTCCATCGATATAAAATTCGCCTAAAACGGACACTTAGTGAATAAGTTAGAGCATTTTTTAGCGTCAGCGTTCTCGATTGATTGGCCATCGTGTCGCGATGAGCCTTAAATTGACAATTGTCAATTCCAGTATCTCACCGTGATTTCTAGTGCATCGCGGTGAAGTTTTATATGGATTTCCAGTCCCGTATTTTAAATTCCAAGTCCAAATTAGACACTTTCCATGGCCCCAAACCCATCCAAACACGGGATTTAATCCCCAATACACCTAAATACATACACTTTCACCAAAATTCATCAAGAACTCACCCTAGGCTTTCAAATTTAAAATCTGAATATCTTAAGATTCAACCATGGGTTTTCAAAAGCGATTGAAGATTTGGAATCCCCAATCCGTAAGCTTCAAGAATTAACTGTTATCTTCTGGAATTAAGGTACGCGGGGTTTTTCTAAAAATCTCATGGGCATAGAAATCATGATTTTAAGAAAGGGGCTTTCAAATTTATGAATACATTCATATTTGAGAAATCTTGACGGTATTGTTTCGGTCTTTTGACCTTCCCCAAATTGATTTAAAATTATATATACGTATGCATATGTTTTATGATTTATGAATGAATTGAGAGCATGACGCACATGAATCCCTCTCTTGGTATGATTTTCCCAATTTTCTTATGGTATGAATTATTTTGAATGTATCTTGAAAAGCATGATACAAAATATCTTGATTAATGCTACAAATTGATTTGTAGTTTTGAATTCGAAAGAGAGGGTTGTGCATATTGATAAATGTTGAAAATATTCATATAATGAAAGAGTGCATGATTTTGCCAAAAGCACATGACCACCATATGTTTGAACAATCTCAGCATAGTTTTGACTTGTGTTCTCGAAACATGAAATCTTTTATATTGTTTACATGTTTGGGTGGTCTGAACTGTATTTGAATAAAAGAATTATGCATGATGTATTATGGCTCAAAAATAGGACTTGCAAGTCTTGGTGTGACGACACCAATTCAGATTATGCCATGATAATTCATAACAGATTTAAGGTATATTTAAAATCAGACTTTTCAGATGTTGAAACTAGAAACATGCATGATTTAGAATAGGATAAAATTGGGCATAAAGAGAATTTAGGTGGTTCCCCGAAGAAGGCGTGATTATTAAACAACTCATCGCCCAAAATCATGATTTGTCGATCCGGGTTTATTTATTACACTGGCCTAGAGCCCTGTAGCGTATAAGATTCAGGAACTCCAACCTTTGCGGCACACTTGGATTGGGGGCTTCCCCGCCGAGTCAATGGCGGATTCCATACCGCCCGTGGAATATCATAATTGTAGGGGAGTGCCACCTAACTCAGAAGTAATATACAGATCATAACTTGCATTGACAGGAAGGTTACATATTTTTCAGAAATGCGCCCATGGGGTTTGAAAACCACTTGATGTATAATGTTTTGCCAAGATGCTCTCAGCTATTTTATTTATATAAAAGCTTTATTTTGGAATACTTTATGTACCAGTACATCTGTATTGACCTCTCCCTCCTTCCTCTAGGTTCTGAGGCTCAATTTAGGGGCCTAGAAAGGTAGTAGATTCATCATATAGAGTTGCAGTGTTGAGTTGGTGAGCCTTCTCTATTTCAAAAAGCCCGTCTTTCAAATTATATCTCCTATTATCATTTTGGTCTACTGGTGGCCTTGTCCCAGTTTAGATAGTTGTCCGATTTTCCTGTAGTAGAGATTTTGCATACTGAGTCAGATATTATTAGATGTAGTTGATTTTAATTTTCATACTTATGCTGACTTCAGAATTGACCATGTTTTCATAGCAGATTATGTTTCTGCATCTTTTTTATTTATATGAATGTGTGCATGCTTACCAGATAAAAAGGGACGTTCTGGGCTATCAGGGTTTGGGATGTCCGTCACGGCCAGGCCCTAGTTTGGGTCATGACAAACTTGGTATCAGAGCACGATTCATGGTCCCAGGGTGTTTGCAAAATCGCGTTAGGTAGAGTCTTGTTTATGGGTGTGTAGCGCGCCACACTTATAAGTAGGAGGCTACTAGAAATTTAGGAATGTTTCCCTTTCTTCATGTTCTAGTTCGTTCTATTGAGCCAGAATATTCCTCTTGCATAGTCTAATCTGTGTTATAGTGTCGCCCATACGAAAGTAAAGCTATCCCAATTCTTTTCTTACTTTAATATGCCCAGATATGTCTCATTATTGGGGTGATTCAAGTGCAAAAGTTTATAGTCTAAATGGTATGGTCCTTTCTGGTTGAGCCACATAAGAGTTTAAAATTTGTGCAAAAACTTGAGAAGAGTCCGTTAGTGCCTCAGAGTGTATTGATTTTGGTGTGAACTTTGATTTTGATGAAATCGTGCTTTTCATCCTATGGTATTAAGAGTATTTCATCTCTTTTCAGAATTTATATTGCAAATGTCATACTTAAGAGGGAACGATGTGTAGTAGAATGATGGAACTGTATTTCCACCCTAGTAGTAGTATAAGTTAAGTGTCATGGTCATGACCTATTGGTAGTGATGTTTGACCAATAAGTTGGTGATGTGAAGTCACAAGTTAAAAGTTAGAGTGAGGGTGACTTATGTGTAAATAAATATTTTAGTTGAATAACCGATGTTTGAAGATGATTTACCACTTTATAGTAATAGGCTAAGGTGGTAGTTAGTAGCATGTATGGATTGTATGGCAGTCTGTGGGGCTCTTTCGATTCACTAGCATAGTTGCTTTGTTATTCATTTCATTTTCTTGTTCAAAACACAAAAAAATCAAAGTCTAGTGAAGCCGTGTGAGGCCTATTTTGATTCACTAGCAACTTGTTGTTCAAGTTGCTATTCTTGTGTGGTTTAATATCTGTATAGCTGAATCTTTTTGAATGAGATTGAGTTGGTAAAGAGGTGATTCATCCTTGTGTGTTAGTTTAGTTGAAGGTAGAGAAGGAGTTGTTAGTCAGGGTTAATTGTGGGTTGCTTGAAGTGTGAAAATAGCTATATTAGCCAGTAAGTTATAATTATAGACTCATGGTTGTTGTGGAAATTGAGGGTAGTCTAAATGTATGATTGAGTAAGTATGAGGTGAGAAATCTATATAAGTTGATAAGATTATATGGGGTTATAATATCAGATTAAGGTTGATCATGTCTATTATGTGACCTTACCCCTTGACCCTTTTTTGTTAGTAGTTGTAAACTAGTACTACTTATGAGAAGGTATGTTGCAGATTTTGGGGTATTGGGATAGAATATTCCAATTTGATTGATTAGTATATTATGTTGCATTCTTCATTGGTGGTAGATGATTGATGCTAAACTATAGACTTGAATTTAAGTGTAGAATGTGGTGGTAAAAATAGTGGCATGAGATTTATGATGTAGTTTTGTGGATATATTAGTATGCTTGGTGTGTTGAAATAGTATGTGCTAATGAGTTATGATAAGGAAGACCGTACGGTCAAGATCGATTATTGTAGTTACAAAGTTCTAGTGTACTAGTGTTTCTTGATGTTTATTTCATGGTTTCAAAGTGTGAATCACGTGTAAGGTTGGATTGCAAAATCATGTTTAGCACTAGACATTAAGTTTTGAACAATTGAAGTCCATGAAGGTGGATATGATGATTTCTTGGTTAATGATGCTAGTTATATGGAAGTAATCTAATAGGCTCGAACGGTGTATGAAATGGCTTAAGTTTAAGTTGATTCGTAATGAAGTATAATGTTGTAGGTATGGTGTGTAAGTATGCCCTAGGTGATATGGAGTAGTGGCATTTCTCTAAGACTATTAAATATTGCGTGTGGCTAGTAGTACCGTTGAGCAGTTAGATGGAGAAAGACTAGTAAATGTTATATGGGCTCTAAATAGCTAGGTTAGAGAGTTTTGATTGATAGTGTTGAGCCTTTTTATATGATCTTGATTCTCATAGTAATGAGACATAAGTTTGGAGTCACTATATTGGAACTCTATGACGGAAATAGTATGGTTCATCAGAGGCTTGGTGGTATCCATTCTAAGTGTTAGAATCTAAGTTTGAGTTGTTGAAGATTGAGCTAACAGAAATAAGAGCTGAAGCGCTAGAGGGTGTACACTCCAACTATAGGGATACTTATGAAGATCCAAAGTAAGTAAGTGTTTCGGTATTATGTGATGACTATAGAAAGATAGAGTGTATCTTGGAAGATAGTATTAATATTGGGTTTTCCACTTCTAGGTGTAGTCAATCAGATTAAGTTCTATGATATGCATGTATTGTCATATTCCAGACCCCAGAGTGCAGTAAGAATAATTTAGTTTAGAGTCTAGTAAGGGATCTCTCAAACTTCAGATTATGGATTGAATCTAAGGGGGAGATGATAGAATCAGTAACCAGGTCGAGCTCCCAAATTCTAGTAGTTATGCCAGTAGGATATAGAACATCCAAAAGTAAGGGCGAGACTCAACCCATTCTTATCTCAGTGTTTTATCAGTTACCCCAATACCTACTCATGCCTTACATTTCAGTCCCATATCATAGTTTATGTTTATGCCTACGATACAGAATCACGTGCTCTTCTAGTTCCTAAATGAGGAATTCCAGTTCATTCAGTAGTTGGGATCGCATTTCATAAGTTATGGACTCCAAATTGAGGCCATGCAGCTCATGATTCATGTACTCAAGCTGTATAGTGTGCTCAGCTCCCATAATTCATGCTATACTCTTTATGATTGACGAAATTCAGCTTATAGTTATGTATGCCCCAATTCATATCACTTTGATGAATCCCTGATGTTGATTTGCTATTCCTTCGACCTCAATTAAGTGTCAAGTTTCATATAATATCCTTCCATGCTTCAAGGTCTTATGTTCTAACCTTTTTGTGACTCCTCCTTATGTGATAATAGCGGTGATGAGTAAATGTTCTTGTCAATGAAAGATCATAGAATGTTTTTTTAGATAAGGCCATAAGTGTGAAATAAGGTCTGGGGCCAACTCTTTGATAGATGTGATGGTTAGTTGTGTGTGTATGTTCTTGGGGTAGCGCGTAGGAGTTATATTGATAGTGGATTAGAGAATATGTGAAGTATGCCCATATGAAGATTACAATTTGAATCAACGAGTATGGTATTTAAAGGGAATAATATAGTTAAGAAAGTATTCGAGAAGTGCGCTAAGCTTGAAAGTAAGAAGTTGCATTGCCCAAGGCCTGGTAATTCTATCCTAGTTTATGAGTTATATACATATATATATATATATATATATATATATATATATATATATATATATATATATATATTCCATGCTATAGAGTAGTGTCATTGTTGTGATTCCTTAGTTGGATGTCTTGTGTAACTAGTGCCCAAGATTCTTTGCTCCCTAACGCTACTATGACTTCTTTAGAAAGAGTGTTGAATGAGATACTCCAGTAAAGTATGAGGGTCCATCATAATTTAGTCTGTATAGCCAGTAACTTATTTGAATAGTCAGATAAACAAGTTACTGTAGTTTTCCATCTTTTCACCCAGTCTTACTATCCGAAGCCTCAAGCATATGACCATCCCAAGAGATAATCTATTTTATCCATGTAAGTTGCAAATTCAGTTCAGTCAAAGCATCATGTTTCAGATTTAGCTACTTAGTCATGACTCGGTTTATAAGAATGCAGAGCATAATTTCAAATGTTTCCAAGTATTTTAGCTCAGGCAATATAGTAACCTGGTGCGATCTTAGACATGTTGCCTCATGATTTGTACTTGCATAAGTTATCAATTCTTAATTCAATATGTATTATTTGATCATGAACACCTCAAGGGGATCTTAAACTCTCAGCATGAATCATCCCCTTGAAGTAAGTGAAGTCAAGTCAGCTCAGAATTCAGTTTCATGATAGAAGTTTAAATGTTTCAGATCAGTTATATCCTATCTTAAGAGACACATTAGGTCCGCATTATTCCATAGCTTTAAGCTTCAACGTTCCTACCTATCATTCGGGGATGAATGATCCCAAGGGGGAGATATTGTAACACCCCGTGTTTCAGACTAGAATGAAAACCGTCATTTCTATACGTAGATGATCTAAAAGCCATAAGTCCTACGCAAATTTTTCATGTTAATCAAGTATGTAGTGTGGTAACCATTTAAGCATGAATTAAGATCATAAAGGTCTCCTAACTCAAGGTCAAGTTGAAAGTTTTCCTATCGTTCTAGTTTTAGCGAGCGTCAAAACTTGAGTCAAATTCAATCGATCATAGCTCCTTAGATATATTGAACAGTGTGGCCTACTATATATCAAATGAAAGATCCTCGAATTAGCTTTCCATCGATACCAAATTCGCCTAAAATGGACACTCGGTGAAGAAGTTAGCGCATTTTTTAGTGTCAGCATTCCCGATTAACTGGCCACCGCGTCGCGATGAGCCTTAAATTGACAATTGTCAATTCCAGTAGCTCACCGCAATTTTTATCTCATCGCGGTAAAGTTTATACAGTGTTCCAGTCCTGGATTTTAAATTCCAAGGCCAAATTAGACATTTCCCATGGCCCCAAACCCATCCAAACATGGAATTTAATCCCCAATACAACTAAATACATACACTTTCACCAAAATTCATCAAGAACTCACCCTAGGGATTCAAATTCAAACCCGAATATCTCAAGATTCAACCGTGGGTTTTCAAAAGCGATTGAAGATTTGGAATCCTCAATCCGTAAGCTTCAAGAATTACCTATTATCTTCCGAAATTAAGGTGCGTGGGATTTTTCTTAAAATCTCATGGGCATAGAAATCATTATTTTAAGAAAGGGGTTTTCAGATTTATGAATACATTCATATTTTAGAAATCTTGACGGTATTGTTTTGGTCTTATGACCTTCCCCAAATTGATTTGAAATTATTTATACATATGCATATGTTTTATAATTTATGAATGAATTGAGAGCATGACGCACATGAATCTCTCTCTTGGTATGCTTTTCTCAATTTTCTTATGATATGGATTGTTTTGAATGTATCTTGAAAAGCATGATATGAAATATCTTGATTAATGCTACAAATGGATTTATAGTTTTGAATTCGAAAGAGAGGGTTGTGAATATTGATAAATTTTGAAAATATTCATATAATGAAAGAGTGCATGATTTTGCCAAAAGCACATGACCACCATATGTTTGAACAATCTCAGCATAGTTTTGACTTATGTTCTCGGAACATGAAATCTTTTATATTGTTTGCATGTTTGGGTGGTCTGAACTGTGTTTTAATGAAAGAATTATGCATAATGCAATATGGCTCAGAAATAGGACTTGCAAGTCTTGTGGTGACGACACCAATTCAGATTATGTCATGATAATTCAGAACAGATTTAATGCATATTTGAAATCAGATTCAGATCTTGAAACTAGAAACATGCATGATTTAGAACAGGATAAAATTAGGCATAAAGAGAATTTAGGTGGTTCTCCGAAAAGGCGTGAGTATTAAACAACTCATCGCCCAAAACTGTGATTTGCCAATCCGAGTTTATTTATTACGCTAGCCTAGATCCCTGAGGCATATAAGATTCAGGAACTCCAACCCTTGCGGCACACTTGGGTTGGGGGCTTCCCCGCCGAGTCAATAGAGGATTCCATACCGCCCGTGGAATATCAAAATTGTAGGGGAGTGCCACCTAACTCAGAAGTAATATACAGATCAGAACTTGCATTGACAGGCAGGTTACATGTTTTTCAGAAATGCGCCCATGGGTTTTGAAAATCACTTGATGTATAATGTTTTGCCAAGTTGCTCTCAACTATTTTATTTATATAAAAACTTTATTTTGGAATACTTTGCGTACCAGTACATCTGTATTGACCGCCCCTCCTCCCTCCAGGTTCTGAGGCTCAGTCTAAGGGTCCAGAAAGGTAGTAGATTCGTCAGACAGAGTTGCAATATTCAGTTGGTGAGCCTTCTCTATTTCAGAAGGCCTGTCTTTTAGATTATGTCTCTTATTATCATTTTGGTCTACTGGGGGCCTAGTCACAGTTTTCAAAAAGTTGTCAGATTTTCCTATAGTAGAGATTTCACAGACTGAGTCAGATGTTATTAGATGTAGTTGATTTTCAATTTTCATACTTATCCTGAATTCAGAATTGACCATGTTTCTATAGCAGATTATGTTTTCGAATCTTCTTTATTTATATGAATGTGTGCATTCTTACCAGATAGAGATGGACATTCTGGTCCCTCAGGGTTTGGGATGTCCATTACGGCTAGACCCTAGTTCGAGTTGTGACAAACTTGGTATCAGAGCACCGGTCATGGTCCCAGGGTGTCTACGAAATCGCGTCGGGTAGAGTCTTGTTTATAGGTGTGTATCGCGCCACACTTATAAGCAGAAGGCTACTTGGCATTTAGGAATGTTTCCTTTTCTTCATGTTCTAGTTCATTCTATTGAACCAGAATGTTCCTCTTCCATACTCTAATCCGTGCTATGGTATCGCCCATACGAAAGTAAAGCTATCCCAATTCTTTCTTTACTTTAATGTGCCTAGATATGTATCATTATTAGGGTGATTCAAGTGCAGAAGTTTACAGTCTAAATGGTATGTTCCTTTCTGGTTGAGCCACATAAGAGTTTAAAATTTGTGTAAGAACTTGAGAAGAGTCCGTTAGTGCCTCAGATTGTATTGATTTTGGTGTGAACTTTGATTCTGATAAAATCGTGCTTTTCGTCCTACGGTATTAAGAGGATTCCATCTCTTTTCAAAATTTATATTGCAAATGTCAAGCTTAAGAGGGAACGATGTGTAGTAGAATGATGGAACTGTATTTCCATCCGAGTAGTAGTATAAGTTAAGTGTCAGTGTCATGACCTATTGGTTGTGATGTTGGACCAAGAAGTTGGTGATGTGAAGTCACAAGTTAGAAGTTAGAGTAAGGGTGACTTGTGTGTAAATAAATATTTTAGTTGAATAACCACTGTTTGAAGATGATTTACCACTTTATAGTGATAGGCTAAGGTGGTAGCTAGTAGCATGTATGGATTGTATGGTAGTCTTTGGGGCTCTTTTGATTCACCAGCATAGTTTCTTTATTATTCATTTCATTTTCTTGTTCAAAACACAAAAAAATCAAAATCTAGTGAAGCCGTGTGAGGCCTATTTCGATTCACTAGCAACTTGTTGTTCAATTTGCTGCTGGGGCATTGGTTAGCCCAAAAGACATGACTAGAAACTCAAAGTGACCATAGCAGGTTCGGAAGGCTGTCTTTGAAATATCACATTCCCTCACTTTAAGTTGATGATAGCCAGATCTAAGGTCTATCTTAGAGAAATAACTTGCACCTTGCAACTAATCAAATAGGTCATCAATTCTCAGAAGAGGATACTTATTTTTTACTATGACCTTGTTAAGCTGACGATAGTCAATGCAGATACGCAAAGAACCATCTTTCTTCCGCACAAATAGAATAGATGCGCCCCAAGGAGAAATATTGGGCCTTATGAAACCTTTGTCTAAAATATCTTTGAGTTTCTCTTTCAACTCTTTAAGCTTAGTAGGTGCCATATGGTATAGCGGAATAAAAATAGGACAAGTGTCGTAAAGAAGGTCAACCCCGAATTCTATCTCTCTATCAGGAGGCACCCCTGGGAGATCTTTCGGAAAAACATCTAGAAACTCATTAACAATTTTGACTAACTGAATAGTTGGAGCCTTGGACGTAGTGTCTTTGACTCTAACTAGGTGATAGATGCAACCCAAAGATATTAGCTTTTTCGACTTTGAGATAGGAGATAAAATGACTCTTAGGAGATACCGAACTCCTAGTCCACTCAAAAACTGGCTCATCAGGGAATTGAAACTTGACCACATGGGTACGATAGTCTATAGATGCATAACAAGAATGAAGCATATCCTTACCCAGAATAAGGTCAAAATCCACCATGTCTAACTCTATCAAATCCGCAAGTATGACTCTATGAAGAACAGTAACAGGACAATCTCTATACACTTGTTTAGCAACAACTGACTCCCCTACTGGCTTAGAAACTAGGAAAGGATCACAAATCTTTTCGGGACTTATTTTGAAATTCACAGCTACAAATGGGGTCATATAAGAGAGACTTGACCCGGGGTCCAACAATACATATACATCAAAGCAAAAGACATGGAGCTACCGGTAACAACATCGGGAGAGTTCTCCTGCTCTTGATGGAATGGTAAGCATAGAATCTGTTCTGGCACTGACCGCCAGCAGTGCTAGATGAAACGCCCTGAGCAGGGGCGGGATGGGGTACAGGACCGGGTGCGCTAGCAGTCTGTGCCTAAGGTCGGGTATCTCTGTTCCTCTGTCTAGCGTGAGGACAATCTCTAGGTCTGTGTCCCTACTTTCCACAACTAAAACAGCCCCTCAAATCTACGAAACACTTACAGGATGATCCCTACCACACTTAGCACAAGGAGGATAACGGGGCATGTTACCAATATTATTTTGTGACCTAGACATAAAAGACCTTCCCCCTTACTCCTGCCTACCTCTAGGAGCGGGAGCACTAGATGATAAAGGCGTTGGCATAGACGAACGTCTCTAAAACTGAGAGTGGTTCCCTCTATGGAAC
Organism: Capsicum baccatum var. pendulum; assembly: GCA_030864225.1. NCBI lineage: Eukaryota > Viridiplantae > Streptophyta > Magnoliopsida > Solanales > Solanaceae > Capsicum > Capsicum baccatum. The sequence goes on from CM061560.1 coordinate 171,642,855, forward strand.
CTAGGCTAGCTAAACTCATGTTGCTCAAATCTAGCCTTCTTGTTACCCCTCACTCTATCTCTATCTCTCTAATCATATTTGCCTCTATCTGCTGGGCATGCATTATCAACCTAGCTAGATCCATATCCTTATGTAGCATCGTAGTCCTATACTCCTTCAGTACCAGCCCAGAAACACCGGTCACAAACTTGCTCATACTAGCCCGGGTGTCAGAAATCAAATTAGGAGAAGACTTGGCCAACTGGTTGAACTTCAAGCAATACTCCTTAACAGTCATGGAGCCCTGTCTCAAGTTCATAAATTCCTTAATCTTTGCCTCCCTCATCTCAAGCGGAAAGTAATTGTCCAAGAATGCATCTTGGAGCACTTGCCAAGGCATAGGAGCAGCATCCTTACCTCTACCCTTCCTCCACGGTACAAACCAGTCATAACCTATGTCCTTCAACCTGTAAGACACTAACTCAATACTTTCTTTCTTAGAAACATGCATCACTTGCATGATCTTTCTCACCTCCTCAAGGTACAACTGTGGGTCCTCGCCTGCCTTAGACCTAAAAAATCGGGCGGATTCATCATCATAAAATCACGAATCCTAGTCGCAGCTACCTCACCTCCCTGCTGATTAGAAACTACAGCCTGGTTATTGGCCCAAACATTGGCGGTGACTGCTTGGGCTAACGCCTGAAAAGCAGGTTGAAACTCGGTATGAGAAACAGTCTCATTCAAAGGATCAACAGGTGGGAGTTTCTAATCATCATTCCTAAGGGCATTCGCTCTCTGGAGAGGCATTTTCTGAAATAGAAGAGCATGAATTATTAGATGAGAGGGACAACTATAGGAATGATAGATTCTGAAAGAAGAAACAACTTTTTCCTAAAATATCTCACAGCCTCTTTCTCATAAATGTGGCACGCTACACACCGATGGTCAAGACTTTACTTAAGGTAGCTTGTTAGTCTCCCTAGGACTTCTTAAAACCTTAGGCTCTAATACTAAGTTTGTAATAACTCAAAATCGCCTACCCGGACGTCCACGGTGCTTCAGGCTACAAGTAGCCCCAAGCTAACCCTTTGAGCCTGTTTCTACTAATAACACTCATTCAAGATGAAATATTCAAACATTGGCACAGTCATATCATATAAAATGAAATACGAAGAAAAATGCTCAACCCAAATGACCAAGCAATACTAGAAAACCTCAACACAACCACAATCTGATAACTAGTCTAACAAAGCCTCTACTAATCCATGAACTAGAGAGAAATTGGGACAGGTCCCCAACTGACTCGAAATGAACTGAAAGTAATAACATAGTCACTCAAATACTAAAATATCTAACGATAGGTCCTCGAACCATAAGGACTCACCACTATAGGGATGTAGACAGAGGTACTCGGAAGTCACTGATAAGGCTGGGACTGAACACTTAAACCTACATTATAAGACAATGTAGCACATAGATGTATATGTGGATCAGCACTTGGGAATGTACTGAGTATGTGGGGGTGCATGCATTTATATAAAACAACATCAATACTCTTTAATCAAATCATGCATGCAATAAGTAATGACTCACATGGCTTGAATAAGTATAAAATGTAAAACTCATTAATCATGTAGAATGGAGCATGTAACATAAATCTCGTGAGTCATCATAGTTTAACTTTAAAATTGGCAATCTTCTCTTATTCTCATTACCCATAGGCTAAAGAAAACTTTAAACAATACTTTCAACTCATTCATATGTCTCATGGAGAGTAAAAATTCTTTAATGCTCAAGAACTCATAACTCTTTTGAACTCAAGTACTTGAAATTCGGAATTGTATAACTTTGAAACATACTTGAAGGCATTTCATTCACTTTAGGGAAAACACTTATATCAAGGTAAAATACTTTAGTCTTAAGGAAATAATTTATCTCAAAGCTTTAGTTTTAAGGAAGATTCTCTTAACCGACATAAACCATGCGATTTATATGGAGTCCAACGTTTTGTCCTTCTAAGGAAGAGACCCCACGTTGGAGAGGAGAGTCATACTCTTGACAGGGAGTATAACCTCAATTCAGTGATAACTTATCTCAGCTACGAGCACAATATCTCAGCCTTAGGCCCAACAAACATGTCGACCTTAGGCCCAACCTACGGTGGCACGTAGTTCTGGGGTAAGAAACCATGGTAACTTACCCAGCTCGGTGCTAAATACTACTCCCTTTAGTTTATCTTGCTCATCTCATGAAAATCCACTTAAAAAATAATATCATGGTTCATCAAGAACCCAATAATTAAATCTATAAGCTCATGTAGTGAAGTGGATTTCAAAACTCCATGACCATTAGGTAAAAACATTTCTCTATAATCTCAGAATACTCAAATCATAGGTGCTTATAGCATAATAGTTTATAAAATTGCAAGTCTCAAGTAGGGCTCAATAACCCATAATTCAATCTTAAGTTAAAACTCATCAAACGCATAATAGATAGCATATCGATTCATAACTCATGTAGAAATCTGAAAATTTCAGCAATTTATCTCAAAATCTCAACATACTCATATGCTTCAATATCTCAAACATTTCAACTATTAAGTTCTCAAGGATTAAAATCTTGGGATATAGACCCAACTGCAATTTCTCAAGAAAACATATGAAAATCATACCATTAGACTCTCAATTTATGAAAAACATTAAAATATTGCAATCAATAATAATGGGTGAAAACCCTAATTCAAATTCATGTAAAATCTTATAGATTGCAGAAAATTATAGTTTAAATAAGTCTTTGGGCACAAGGATGAAAGGATTACCCTTGTTCAAAACCCCACATACCTTAGATTATGAAATTAGATGAACAAGCTTTCTTTAAACTCTTCTTCTTACTCTTGAGAGAGGGTTCTTGCAACCTTTGAACTTGGGGAACTCAAATCTCAACTCAATTTGTAGAATCCATGGTGAGTTCTTGGATTTCTTAGAGAAGGGTTTTAGATTTGCTCTTGAGGGAGAAACCCTAGCCTTTGAATGTTTTGGGAGATAATGAGGCTATCAAGTTCATTTAGAATATATATCTGAGGGTTAAGAGGGGACCCAAAAGCCCCTTTTAAAAAGGACTTAAAAATACTGAACGGGGGTTGCGATGGTCCATCGCAGGTACGATGTTCCATCAGGTCATCCGTCGTATAGTAAAAAGAAAAGGGACATACTACCTAGATGTGATGGTTAGATCGATGGTCCATCACAGGTTTGATGGTCCGTCGGATCGTCTGTTGCTCGATGGCCAAGATGAGACCACACTGCCTTAGTGGCGACGGTCTCAGCGATGGTCCGTCGCAGCCTTGACGGTCCGTCGTCCTGGAAGTTGCACTTGGGCTAGGAAAGGGAGTTACTTCCTTGGCTTTGATGGTCCATCCCAGACTCGATGGTCCGTCGGATCGTCCGTCGCACCTGGGCGATTCCGACAACTCTCAGTAAAACCGCCATAACTTCTCACTCCGATTCTGGATTAGGACAAAATTGGTATTGTTGGAAATATAATTCAATTATCTACATGAAAAAAGTCAAATTTAAGAAAATTCTATATGGTTTAAATACCAATAATTTGGGAAGTCACTTCTCAATCTTTTAGGGCTAGAATTATACTTCGTTTGACACGCTCTAAGGCTCAGACTACGAGGGAACTTTGTGGAGTCTTACAAGGGTTGAGAAAAAAATTATACTTTCAAACTTAAAAGATCTCAAAGGTCTCTAGTGTTGCAGTGTTGTTGTCCCTCCGTCGACGGCGTTGTTGTCCATCCAATAGTTGTTGTTGTTTCTGCTTTTCTTCAGTGAGAGAGAGAGTTGTTTGAGAGTGATGAGTGTGAGAAATATGAGTCTATTTTAGGCTGCTAGGATAATTAGGAAAAGGGTAATTAGGATGGTTGGGTCAGCTCAAGGTTGGGTTAGGTTGGGCCGGATATTAAAAACATTAGAAAAATCGACCACTTATGGTCAGCTTTTATTAAAATAAAAAAATTAATAAATTGTATAATATTTACAATAACATACAAACAATTTAATGTAATTTGTATAAATCAAATAATTAGTTAATTTATCATCACATTAACACGAGTAGTATATTTCCTCAATTGTATAAAAATATCGATGTATTTCGTATACTAGGATGAATTTTAGGTTAATTAGATTTTGAATAAAGTATTATATACCTCGTAATATAGTGTACCAATCTAATGAATTAATGTTTAATTAGCTTACATTATTATAACTTTAACTGTATATTATTACCTCGATTGTATGATATCGACGTATTATTCAAAATACTTGGATATATAGATTCAGTTAGCTAGTTTTTGACTAATGTACATCACTACATGAAATATACATATATTCGATTGACTATCAGCTTTGAAATATGTTCTATATACACACATACACGATTATATTATCTTGTAATACAATGTATTTCACATATACTCAGATAAACTATCAATTAATTTAGCTTACATTATTATAACTTCAACAATATATTATTACTTTGATTGTGTGATTTCAATATATACTTGGATACATTTAAGTAGCTTTTGAATACATAATAAGTACATCAATGCATGAGATATACATATATATACAAACACACTTTATCAACTATCAGGTTCTAAATACGTACTATATATATCACACACACGAGTGGATTACCCATAATGGAAAGTACTTCATATATACTCAGATGAATTATCGGTTAATTTAGCTTACATTATTATAACTTGAGAAAATAGCCAAAAAACCCTCCAACCTTTACCCCAAATCCCAACTACACACTTATACTTTGCGAGGGTACTATGACCCTCCTGAACTATTTAAAACCGAAATTATAAAACCCCTAAAAAGCCACAACCACATTTTTTTAGGTGGTGAAACACACACGTTTTGACATGTGTAAAATGTATTTAATTTTATTTAATTCATTTCCCTTCCAGAATTTACTTCATTTTTTTGTTCTTTTTTTTCCTTTCTCTACATCTTATTTTCTTCAATCTCAATCCATTTCCCCTTTCTCTTTATTTTCTTTTCTTCAATCTCAAAAGCCAAAATGAACTCATTAAATTTTCTTTACTTTCTCTTTCTATCATGTTCTTCAATTTCAGAAATCAAAGAATACCCATTTATCAATCGTTTTCCTTTTTCTTTTCTTTCCTTTTTTAATTTATCAACTGTGAAAATTGATGTTGACTTTATGATTGTACAAGATCTTTGGTGTTGATTTTTCATAATTTCCTGTGAATACCCACCTGATTTATTTTTTGTGAATACCCACCTGATTTGAAGCTAATTTTTAAATTTTTTAAAATTCAAGAAATATGGATTTGAATGTTGTTTATATCAGATGTGAAGAAAATCATAGAGTACAAGTCTGTAAAGATAAGATTGTTGTTTACTTCACAAGTTTAAGAGGTGTGAGGAAAACCTATGAGGATTGTTGTCATGTTCGAGTGATTCTAAAAGGATTAGGTGTTAAAATCGATGAAAGAGATGTATTGATGTATTCAGGGTTCAAAGATGAGCTGAAAGAATTGCTGGAAAATGAATACAGTGGAAGGGGATTGCCTAGAATATTTTTAGGTAAAAAATACATTGGTGGAGCTGATGAAATACGGTGAATAAACGAGGATGGAAAGCTCAAGAAGTTTGTCAAAAACTGTGAAAAACTGGAGGATTGTGTTGTAAATGAAGGTTGTAATTGTGAGGCCTGTGGAGATATTAAATTTGTACCATGTGAGACATGTTCGAGGACCTGTAAAATTTATTATGAAGAAGAACAAGAAAAAATTAAAGACGATGAATATGGCTTCCAGAGACGCCCAGATTGTAATAAAAACGGGCTTATTCGTTGTCCAGTTTAATTTGTTACAATTAAGGTTGATCACAAAATTATCTTGGTTTTTTTTTTTTACCTTATTTTGTTTGGATTTTTTTTACTTTTTGGATGATGTTTGTTGTATAGTGAGGAGTTTTGATTAATATTAATATATATATATATATATATATATAAATAATTTAATATATAAAAGAAATATTAAAAATAAAGTTTTAATATTTTTTTGTTGCTCACTCTCTTTAAGAGAGTGAAACACACTCTCTTTGCCATGTCAGCCTTCAGGTGTATTATAATTTCAGTTTTAAATAGTTTAGGGGGTCATAGGACCCCCTTAAAGTATAAGTGTGTAGTTGGAATTTGAGGTAAAGGTTGGAGGGGTTTTTGGCCATTTTCTCTTATAACTTCAACAATATAATATTACTTAAATCATTTCAAATAAAAGTATTCAATTTATACTTGGATACATTTAGTTAGCTTTTGACTACTACGTACATCAATAAACAAGATATACATACATACATACATATATATATACACACACACTCTATTGACTATCAGGTTATATACGTACAATAGACATCATATATAGATGAGTACATTACCCTGTAATGCAACATATCTCATATATACTCCAATGAATTATCGGTATTATTATAACTTCAACGGTATATTATTACCTCAATCGTATGATATCAACGTACTATTCAATATCTTAGATAGATTAGTTTCTGACTACCACGTACATCACTACCTGAGATATAAGTATACATATGTGCACATATATATATATTGAATACGTACTATATACATCACATGCACGCGAATATTACCTCATAATACAGTGTATTCCTATACTGTGATGAATTATCGATTATTTACCATACATTATTATAACTCCAACTATATATTATTATCTTGATCGTATGATATCAACGTATTCCATATATGTATACATTCAATTAGCTTTTGACTACTACGTAAATAACTACATGAGATATACACGTATATATATATACACACACACACATATATATACATACATACTCGATGGACAACATATTTACTTTATTGAAACGTAAGCAAAAAATAAATATTCTATTTAATGTTATTTTTTATTTTATTTAATATATTTAATATTTCTTAATTTATTTTTAATATTTTTTTTACAAAACACGACCACAAGTGGTAGGTTTTTCTTAATTTCTTTTACAAAAACCGACCAAAATATCAATTGATTTCTATTTTTATTAAATAAAAACCCGACTACATATGGTCGGTATAATTAAAAATATTTAATATATTTAAAAATATGTTTGGTTTTATATATTAGTTTATTAAAAATCAAACTAACCACAAATGGTCAGTTTTATTTTATATTAATTATTTTTTATTTATATTATTTTCTTGAAAACAAGATTTTTTAAAATCAAAAACTGACCATGAGTAGTCGTTTTTGTAAAAGCTGTGGTCGGTTTTTATAAAAAAAAATATTTAATATATTTTGTATAAAAATTTAAAAAAATTAAAATAATTATTTTATTTATTTTTTGTTACTACCAACCACAAGTGATCGGTTCTAGTGACTTATTTTTTGTGGGTTAATTTAATTAGGTTACCATAATTTTAAAATATAAAATCGACCACTTGTGGTCGATTTTTGATAAGGAAGGTTTAAAAAGAAATATATGTAGATTTTTTCGCGACCACCAACCAATAACAACAACAACAAACCCAGTATATTCCCACATTGTGGGGTCTAGGGAGGGTAGAGTGTACGCAGTCCATACCACTACCTCTACAAAGGTAGAGAAGTTGTTTCGCGACCACCAACCGTGGTTGATTTTTTGTGGTCTATTTTTCTGTTTATTTTAGTAGTGATCTCATAAATCAAAACACAATGTGGTAGTGTCGACTATTGCCCATGGGACATGACTTGTTGTTTGAAAGTCCTTGTGCTAAGTCCTATTTCTAAGATAATATTTAAAAAATATCTCATAAATCAAGACACAATGTGTTAGTGTCAACTCTTTTCCATAGGACATACTTTTTTTTAATGGAATCCAAGAGAAAAAAAAAGTAAAAGAAAAACAATAGAAGTTGAGGAAAAATAAAAAATAAAGAAAAAACATTTAAATAAAATTAAAAAAAAGTAAAAAAAAAATAGGAGTTCAGAGGAGAAAAGGAAAAAAGTTAAAAGAAAAAAGGTTGAGAAAAAGGGAAAAAATGAAGAAAAAAGGACAAAACAAAAAATAAAGGCTGAGAAAAGAAATTTAAAAAGAGAAAAAAATAATGAAAAATAAATAAGAGAAAAAAATAGAAGTTGAGAGAAGAAAAGGAAAAAACGTAAGGTTGAGTAAAACTAAAAATATAAAAAAATAAAAATTAAAGTAAAATAAAAAAGAGAAAAAAATAAAAGTTGAAAGATATATAAGCATAGAGAGTTCTTAAAGTTATTTGAGATATAGAGGGGTAAATATGTAAAAGTTCTATACATAAAAAGGAAGGAAGACTAGTTTTGTATGATTTTTCTTATGGGAGACAAAAAAACAAGGATAACTTACTTAAAACTGCAACTTTACTTGTTATTGTTATACAATATCTCAATCCCAAAATTGATTACAAATATCTCATTTTTACAATTTCTCTCTCTATAATTCATATACATAACTCTACCTTCCTATTTATACACTTTTTTGCCTTAGAAAATTCCTACAATCAGGAGCCACATTCAATAGGTTACCAAGTTTGAATTTGCAAACCCTAGTTCTTCAAACATCTTTACTGCCACTCATTTGTCTTTACTCTCCAACACTGCTTCTCCGTACATATGGCCCACTTTAGCGCATTCTGTTTCCAAATATCTCTTGTTATCTTTCGTAATAGGAGTCAAAAGAAGGACTCCACTAGAAATTGCCAAACCATAACCCTTGAGCCCTTTGTATTTTACAGGATTATTTGTCATCAACTTTATTGTTCGAATGTCAGTTTGTGTCTCAGCCAAGTTGTGAGATGTGCCTTAGCCATGGAAGTCTAGAAAACATTAGGAACTATGTTTGCATCTCAATCGAAGGTGAGATTATGCTTTTGTATTCATATACATAGCTACAAAGTATCAGTGTTGTTACTTTAACCCTGTAGATATCATGGCTATATATATGTTTGGGGCAATCGTTCAAGATGTGTTGTTACTTCGTCCCATATGCATGACATTATTTTGTATACGAACTCATGTACTGTAAATTTTTTATGTATATGTGGTGAAACAAATATTGATGGTCCATTCATTTCAGCATATATACATTACAGAGTTATGTATTGTAATGCATTAACAGTGTTGTACATAGTACAGTTATGTATATCAACCCATATACATAATTATGTTATGTATATATATTAAAACATACACTGCTGGACTACTGTATTTTCAGAACATATACATTACATAGCTATGTATATGTTATGCATTAACAGTATTATACGTAACACGGTTATGTATATGGTTCTGTTAGACAAGCTGATCTGTGTTTATTTCAGCCTATATACGTAGCATTATTATGTATATGGAAGAATATTAGGCATGAATATTAAGTATTGTTTTACGTTTTCATGTTTTGAAAAATTTTGTTCAAGTTTTGTTCCTTAATCTCTAATTCTAATCATTAAAGTTGATTTGTTGTTTCAAAATTTTAAAATTAAAAATTTGTTACTAAATTTAAGGGATCCATAAATATATAGCTAATTACATTAAGGCGGATATTTTATTTCCTTAATTATAGTTAAATCGGTTAGTTCAAATAAATAAGTAGTAATGTATATCGGTGTCCAGTTATGTATATGAATAATTAAAATCTAGGAGAAAGAAAAATTAAATAAGAAAATCGGGAAAGAGAATAATTAAGGAGCAAACTAGTGGGATTTATGTTATTTATCAAAAAACTAAGTCACTCACTATGGAAGCCATTTATGTAGTTTACTCTGACCTTTGTGGGTGTATTGCATAAGTATTTAAGTGGTCGTTTGGTAGACTGTGTTGAAAAATTAATGCTTGCATTATCTTTGTGTATTATTAATACCTTGTTTGATACACTTTTCATCCTATGTATTATTAATATTTGCATTAGGTATACACTTTATTTGGTATTAAGGAATGTATTACTAATGCATAGATATCTATGGTATTAGTAATGCAATGGATTCAAATGCATGCACTAGTATAGTTAAAGTTACAACTGCCCCTCAAAATCTTTTACACGTCCTTTCCATCATATTTAAGGGGGATATTTTTGTAAAAAACTTTTTTTTGGAATTATGCAATTCATGTTATTTTTAATACACCAAACCAAGCACTGCATAAAAAAATGCATAACTTATGCAAGTATAACTAACGCAAGTATTACTAATACACAACATTTTGCACTACTCCTTTACACCCTAAGAAATGAACCCTAAGTGTTTTGACTTAATAAAATTCAATCTTTTGGTTAATAGAAATTAATTTTTCATAAATCAAAAATCGAATTGAATAATTGAAATTTTAATCAAAATCGACCAACTAAACAAAAAAAAACGAAACCGAAGTTAAAAATAATTTGATTGGAGCAAATTTTTTTATTTGAATCAAAATATGCCCAGCCTAACTACTGTCATATGTGATATCATACGAGAATTATGATAAATTGGATCAATTTATAAGCTAGATACATATTAGTAGAGAAAATAATGGCCAATATGAAACATTCTTAGTGCAAACTAACCTATTTTGAGAAATAAAATACTTTTTACAATATTTTTAAAAATTATTCAACCAATTTATTACAGCAGAGAGCTTCCCATTTAGTCATTACATAAGCAAAATGATTGTTGAATACATAATAATAGAGAATCTCAATACTTAAAAAATAAATTACATGTTCTCGTTAGAAATTTCTTTTATCATGCCGAGGAATAGAAAAGGAAAAATTGGACAAAATGGTTAATGAGTTAGATTTTTGACACAAAAAATAGACAACTTATCTATAAGCAAGAAATTACATGGTATGGCCTCCATAATAGGTGTGTGTGTTTTTTTGTCGAGAAAATGGCCAAAAGACCCCCTAACCTTTGCCCCAAATTCCAACTGCACACTTAATCTTCACAGGAGTCCTATCACCCCCCTGATCTATTTTTTTCATATATTTTATTAACCCCCTAAATGCTGACCTATCAAGGAAGGTGAGAACACCCCTTCTAGGCGCACTAGTTTAGTCCCAACAACTCCAAAATTATGAATTTTGCCTTCCATATGTATAATACACATCAATAATTGATTATTTCATGAAATAAATCATGAAAAATCTCCTTCTCTTCCAACGATCATATCCCTTCTTATTTAGATGACTCCATCTCCTTGCCCACTATCCCCAAGCCATCTCCTTTATTTTTTTTATTTCTTTCACCTACGTTTTAGCTATTAATCCCAATTTCTACTTGAATTCTTGAAGTTTTATTTTGTAATATGGTCCAAGTATTAATTTAGGATTTGTAATTTGATGATCAATTTTATCGGAATTCATCAAATGATAAATTTGAAATTGACTAAGCTTTGTATGGATGAATCAGACCCAATGCTCAATTCTGTTGTGAGATGCAAACATGGTATTTTGCTTGACTTGCAAACTTCATGGTCGAAGTCAAATACGGAAAGAAGATTTTGGTCTTGCTCCTACTATGGTATATGTATTTTGCATTATATTTTACTCTCACTTTATATTCAAATTATGTTAATGTACTGATTTCTAAAAAAAATTTCAGTCTCAAAAATGTAATTTTTTCCTATGGAGGGACAAATAAAAAGTGGATTCAAGATCAAATTTTATCATTCCAAGATTGGTGAACAAAATCAATGAGTTGGAAGAAGACTTATGGCTTAAACAGGTCCAAATTGATAACTTGACGCGGGAGAAGAGGCTCAATGGAAGATGGTGATGGTGTAGGTTCAATGGGAAGATATTTTTTTGTATTTTGATTTGTGTTGCTGCTATATTCAGCAGTAACAAATCAACTGAAAGTAGTTGCTAGATCTGATCTACTATGGTGTAAATTTTATGTACCTTTCTCTAAATATATCAGATTATGTTTTGTTATAGTGTCTTTTGCCTAGTCGTACTTCAGATGTTTGTTGTGTTGTTGCTATGTTATTATTTGAACTTATGAAATTGTTTCTTGTGTTGTTTCTATGTTGTTGTATACACTTACAAAATTGTGTCTTGTATTGCTGTTATGTTATTGTTTACACTTGATGTGTCTTGTGTTGCTGCTATGTTATTGTTTACATTTGTAAAATTGTGTCTTGTGTTGCTGCCATATTATTGTTTATACTTACAAAATCGTGTAATGATAATGTTGTTTAGGCAAAGCACTGTGCTACTGCTATGTTATTGTTTACACTTAGATCGTGTAATGACAATGTTGTGTTGACATTATAGCAATATCACCACCATTTAAACAACACAATAATAATACCTAATGGCACATTCATCAACAAAACATTCCAACTTCACACAACATTATCATTCATACCACAATAAATTCACATTCATAATGCCTAACCATTAGGCAACATTCATCAACAAAATACAGTGCTTAAATTATTTTCCAACACCAACATAAAATTGTTTTCATATCAATTGGACTAACTTAAAACAGTGCTTAAAATACATCAACATCACTATAATTTCCATGGCATCTTGGACTGTGAAGAAGTGTTATTTTGACTTAAATGGTTTGAACTACTTCCTATTGTCTTATTTCTTCTATTCTCTTTAAGTTTTTGTAGTTTTCTTGTTGAGATTGCTGATTAGCTATTCCATTTTAATTTTCTGATAGTACTTGGTGTATAACCAATGTCACCAGTTACATCAGTTGATCTTGCAACCTTTTCTTGACCAATAGAGTATATCTTACTGCTTGGCATGCCAGGTTACAAAGAAGGATAAAAAGTTTAACAATCAACAAATATTAATGACTCATAATTTACACATGATAAAAACAAAGTAAGAGACTTACATTCAGGACTTTGAAACCATTTTTAGCTTGAAACACACCCATTCTGCAACGCCCCAAAAATCTATCTCGAGATGTCACACGGTGCTTAGGACCACAAGTGATCCCAAGCTAACCCTTATACTAGTATAACTCATGAGCAACTGATTAAAACACAGAAATCTAAAGAAAAATGCAAAAAATGAATCTTTTCTGAACTTGATCAATACAAAACTAAATTCACATGATTACAACTCTGCTTTTACAAATAAAATTGAAATTAAATACATTAATTCTACTGAATGTCTATAAAGTCTCTACTAGCATTGATTTTAGGTAGCCGGTACATGACCCCCAGCTATCCCAAATTAATACGATTGAATGAAGAAAGTAAAATGCTACACAAAATCTGACTGACTTGAGCCCTTGAATTAAAAAGACTCATCACCTGCTGACTGGAAGCTGCAACTGTTGGAGTCTGAATGTACATACTAAAACTTGTACCTACATTATGAGACAATGTAGCACATAGAAATATATGTGGATCAGTACTTTGTGGATGTACTGAGTATATGGGGGTGCATGCAACAAGTAAAAATAATATCATAATCATCATTTATAAAATATGCATGCTAAATGTAAATGACTCACATAGTTTGAGGAATCTAAAATCTGAAAGTCAAAATTATGAATAATAAAGCATAAAAATCTAAATCTTGTGAGCCATTACACTTAGTTCTAAAAATTTGTATTCTTTTCTCATTCTCAAATCATGTAAGCTAGAAGAAATATGAAACTCATTCTGTATAGTAAATACTTTTATCTCAATAATCTATTTTAAGATTGAGGGATATCTATTTGGGAGGTTCTTCTAATCGACATACACCATGTGAGCACCCAAGGAGTCCTACGTCTAGCCCCCGTTAGGTAGGACAGTTCTACCCTTACCATCGGAATAGAACAATCTGATCTGTGTGATCACAATCTGAGTCATCCACGTAGAAGTGGGAATAAATATCTGTACCTACAGTGTCACGTAGTTCTATAAAAAATAGGGCACGCTAATCCCACACTTCCCGCTTGGTGCTAAATACTTCTCCCAATCTTATGCTCAAAATCTTATGAAAATCCACTTTAAAAAAATGATCTCATGGTTTATAATGAAACCAAATAAAAAATCTGAAATCTCAATCTGTAAAGTGAATTTCAATTCTATTGACCAAAAGGTCAAATCTTTCTCCAAATCTAAGGATAATCTCATCATGGGGTGCTTATAGCACAAAAATTCTCAAAATAACAATCTTTAGTTAGGGCTTAAAGACCCACACTTCAATCTTATAATAAAACATCTCAAAATTCATACTTAATAATGTAAACATTCATAAATCATCATAAAATCTGGAAGTTTCATCAATAAGCATAATAATATCAACATACTCATGTAATTCATCTTCTAAAACATTGAAAATATCTTAATCTCATGAATAGCAACATAGAGTATAAACCCAACTTCAAATTCATAGGAAAACTCATAAAAATCAAGTATCTTTGTAATTAAAAATAAGTTTTGGGAACAAGGACGAAAGATTTATCCTTGTTCAAACCCCACATACCTCCATGAAGATAAAATTGTGAAAAGAATGGATCCTTAAGCTTGATCGAAAGAATCCCTATAGAGAACTTTGAATTTGGAGCTTAACTTCTTGATTCTTGAGAGATGACACTTGGATTTTGTTCTTGGGAAGAAGGGAAGGGTTTTGATTTGGTTACTGACTTCTTAGTGTTAAGAGAGAGTATTTTATGTGATTAATATATCATAAAAATGTTTAGGAGTGATTAGGAACAGTTTAGGGGTGTCAAATGACTTAGTTGCCCTCGAAATAACTCAAAAATAAAATATCCAACTCGTTGTGCCATGGGGTTTGCGTCGCACAAGATTTGGCAAACTTTAAGGTTTGCGTCGCACACCCTATGACAAACTTTATAGTTTGCGTTGCACTCCCTATGGCAAACCCTTTCCAGTGAACGTTTGCGATTTGTTAGGCGACACACACCCCTTTGGAAAGCCATAACGTTTCTCTCGGGTATCAAATTTTAGAAAAATTGGTATCGTTGGAAAGACAGGTCAATTATCTACAATTTAGTGGTTCTTGAGATGAAAAATTCCATGTATATAAAAAGTTATACACATTTAAAGTCGACCCTTGTAGAATCAAATATCAACTATTGGACGAATCAAATGATCTTAGCTCAACTTGGCTCTAAGTGATTCCTATGAACATTTTTAACTTCAAGAGCACTTCAAATATGAGAGTAAAGATCATGAAACTTATATTCACATGGGAGTCACTAGGATTATAGCTTATACACGTAAGAACGACTGTTCATAAACTAGCCTAAAAATATGGGGTATTACACTATCTTCCCCTTGGGAACATTCGTCCTTGAATTTGGATAATTAAGCTGAAGACAATGAGGAATCTGAGGCTATAAGCTATCATGCCCAACTGAGATAAACTAAATAGTTGAATTTTAAACATAATGAGCTAACTGGAATGATCTGTGAGTGAATGAATTCTCATGAATCTTACCTATATGGATGAGATAAACACGAGAGTGTCAGCTTATGAGTAACCATTACTTTAGGCTAAATCTAATTTCGCAAGAAAAGTTGATAGGTTTATGACATGAAAAACTTAGGGTATTACAGCATCCCTCCTCGGGATCATTCTTTCCAAAATAATACTGATTTAGTTGAAATACTAGGAAAAGATTAAGATGTTACATAGGATATTTACGAACTGAATCATGACTTAATATCTGAAACTGAAACTGATGCATGAACTGAGCTGAATTCATAATTTACATGGATGCGAACATTTTAACTTATGAAGTGGCCTTACTCTCTAAACTTTGATTAGTAAGACTAAACAAAAAGTTGGAAATCTATAGGAGTTTATCTGCTTGATTACTAAACTGGATTGCAGGCTATACAGACTGAATTATACTAAAAGCCTATACTCAACTGGAGTACTTCTTCAACACTCCTTCTAATAAGATCTAATAACATTAGGGAGCAACGAATTCCTAGGCACACCTCTACCTCATACCTGCAACGTCATACTTAATCTCAAATCAATAAACTTATATTCTTGCATTCACTATTTCAAGCCTATGGTTCACCTCCATATAACTAGCATCACTAACTAAGCAATCGTTATTTCCACCTTGATGATCATCTACTATTCAAATCTTGTATCTAGTTCTAGGCATGATTAACAACACAACCTCATATACTATTCTCACGTGGAAACTATAAAATAAAACATCAAGAAACACTAGTCCACTAAAACCTCATAAAAATAATAATTGATCAAGATCATATGGCCCATATTATTATATTCCATTAACACGTCCTCCCTCTACACATCTCTACTATTTACCCATCTATACACCTAAACTTCTTTTATAGTTCTATAAGTTTCAACTAAACTCCTTTTTGGAACCTCAAGGGAAGCCTAAATTGACAATACTAAACCACCGAGTACTTCATTAATAATCTATACTTTTCTAACACAATAATTACCACCAATAACTCCTTTCATACATTAATCAAACAATAATTCACCTTAACTAATAATTCATTTTCTACCTTATACTAAATTAACACACAAAGACATATCAGCATAACATAAAATCTATGGCATGCATAAGTTTATCTCTATACTTTCTATCAATCGTCATTCTCACTCTTCTTGTCACTACTCATCTACACCCATACTTTCAACTATAATAAGGTTCTACTATTCATAAATAATAAAACTAAAGTTTATAATATCCCCCAAATGCACACTATATTTGACAATCTAGGTTCACACTATTTTCTCACATGAGCATTATCTGTACAAAAAGGGGTAACAGGAAATCTGAATACTTATCTAATTTTGTATCAACTGACCAACTCATAAGGATGGGGGCATAACTTTTAACTTGAGGGACTTATGACACACTAGAGAGTTCATCTCGAGCCCTTTGTGTGACTTCTAAAACTTCTGATAGCAAATCTGAGAGCATTATCTGGGAGGAAATTGGAACTTGCCGATTATGTTATCTCAAAAATAGTACATAGAAAGAGAAGAATAGATTAACATTATGGATTCTGAGGAGGAATCTGAAAGCATATCTGATTTAGGCTTAGTGCATGATTTTCATAAACATGATAAAGCACTTCAATCTTCGAAACTCAAAAGCACTCATGGGATTCTTTCTAGCTTTCTTATAATCCCGTAACTATCTTTGGAGAATTATGCTTAACTATTTCTAGTACCTCAAAAATGAGTAAGAAATGGCCTGAATAAAATAGGACGATAAGCAGTATAAGTTTCTTAGAGAACCTTTCTATAGCACGATCTAGGACTTGAAAGAATGGAGATACTTCCTAAATGCCTTATAGCCTCTCAAAAAAAGTACAGACGTCTTCGTACCGTTATGTAAGACTCTACTAGACACGGCTTCACAAATACCCTAGGATACTTGAACCTTATGCTCTGATACCAAGTTTGTAACACCCCAAAAATCTGTCCCGAGATGTCACACGGTGCTTAGGACCACAAGTGATCCCAAGCTAACCCTTATACTGTCATAACTCATAAGCAACTGATTAAAACACATAAATCTGAAGAAAAATACGAAAATTAAATCTTTTCTGAACTTGATCAATACAAAGCTACATTAAGATAAATACAACTTTGCTTATACAAAATAAAACTGAAACTGAGCACATCAACTATACTGACTGTCTATAAAGCCTCTACTAATACTAACTACAGATAGCTAGGCACGAACCCAACTATCACTAATCAATATATGTGATTAAGAAAATAAAGAACATAAATAAATCTAACTGAAGTCCCCGAAGTAGGAGGACTCATCATCTTGCTAGCTGGAATATACAACTGTCTGAATCTGAATGTGCATACTAAAACTTGTACCTATATTATGAGATAATGTAGCACATAGCCATATATGTGGATCAGTACTTTGAAGATGTACTGAGTATATGGGGGTGCAATGCATAAGTAAAACATTATCTCATCATCATAATTTATAAAGTCATGCATGTTAAAGGTAAATGACTCAAATAGCTTAAGTAAATCTGAAATCTGAATACATATATCAAGAATAGTAAAACATATAATTTAAATCTCGTGAGCCATTACACTTAGTTCTGAAATCTGTGTTCTGTACTCATTCTTAAATCATATAGGCTAAGTTAAAAGGGCTCACCTTTTTATGTCTGAAAACTAAAAGCTGTAAGTCTGTAACTAAAATCTCAAGTAAATCAATATCTGAATAAGTTAGTGAGCCTTTACACTTAGTTTCTAAAATCTGTATTCTTTTTCTTATTTTCAAATCTTGTAAGCTAAATAAAGTTTGAAACTCATTCTGCATATAGAACACTTTATCTCAAATCTTTAAAATAATTAAAAAAATTTAAAATGGATTTTTTTAAGATTTTGAGCATAAGATTGGGAGTAGTATTTAGCACCGAGCAGGAAGTGTGGGATTAGCATACCCTATCCTCCATAGAACTACGTGCCATCGTAGGTACAGTTATTTATTCCCACTTCTATGTGGATGACTCAGATTGTGATCACACAAATTAGATTGTTCTATTCGATGGCAAGGTAGAATGGACCTAACCTTACGGGGGCTAGTCGTGGGACATTGTGGATGCTCACATGGTGTACATGTCGATTAGAAGAACCTCCCAAAATGTGCCCCACTCTTAAAAAAAAAATTGTTTTAAAGATTTGAGATAAAGTGTTCCATATGCAAAATGAGTTTCAGACTTCATTTAGCTTACAAGATTTGAGAATAAGAAAAAGAATACAGATATTAGAAACTAAGTGTAAAGGCTCACCAACTTATTTAGATATTGATTTACTTGAGATTTCAGTTACAGACTTACAAATTTTAGTTTTCAAACATAAAAGTTTTCAGACATAAAAAGGTGAACCCTTTTCACTTAGCCTATATGATTTGAGAATGAGTACAGAACACAGATTTTAGAACTAAGTGTAATGGCTTACGAGATTTAGATCATATGTTTTACTATTCATGATTTATGTATTCAGATTTCAGATTTACTCAAGCTATGTGAGTCATTTACATTTAGCATGCATGACTTTATAAATTATGATGATGAGATAATGTTTTACTTTATTCATTACATCCTCATATACTCAGTACATCCTCAAAGTACTAATCCACATATATGTCTATGTGCTACATTGTCTAGTAATGTAGGTACAAGTTTTAGTATGTACATTCAGATTCAGACAGTTGGAGATTCCGGCCAGTAAGATGAAGAGTCCTCCTACTTCGAGAACTTTAGTTAGCTTTATTTATGTTCTTTATTTTTTTAATCACATGTATTGATTAGTGATAGTTAGGGTCGCATCCTAGCTATCTATAGTCAGTATTAGTAGAGGCTTCATAGACAGTCAGTATAGTTGATATATTCAGTTTTAGTTTTGTTTTGTATAAGCAAAGTTGTATTCATCTTAATGTAGCTTTATATTGATCAAGTTAAGAAAAGATTTATTTTTTGCATTTTTCTTCAGATTTATGTATTTTAATCATTTGCTCATTAGTTATGCCATTATAAGGGTTAGCTTGGGATCACTTGTGGTCCTAAGCACCGTGTGACATCTCGGGATAGATTTTTGGGGCATTACACATTCCTACTACTCTTTGCCTTTTGAATGGAGTTGTGTTTCCCCTACCACTACCAATCCTCTTTTTGTAGTTCCAGATATTGAATATGATGCACCAAAATTAGGAGGTGCAGAAGAGGATGCTGGAGAAATAGTAGGTACTAGGGGTGCTAAAGGTGTTGTAGGTAGAGGAGTTGCAGTAGCACCTACTGAAATTATTCTTTCGGGTCTCCCTCTTTATTTTTCTTCTTGTGGAGGTTCACTAATGGCTTCTGATGAAGTTTTCTATAAATATAAAAAAAATGTTATGAATTGAGCAAATTAGAACTAAATTCAAGTATAATATACCTTTAGCCTGCCTCTTCCCCTGCCTGAACCATTATTTTTTCCTTGAGGAGCAACATTAGGTGCTTCTGGTAGAGTTCTCTACATATAAAAAAAAGAATGTTAACAATTAGACTACTATTATAACATAATGAATTCAAGTGAAAAAATTCCTTTGGTCTGCCTCTTCCCCTGCCTGAACCATTTTTTTTTTCATGAGGAGCAGCATTAGGTGCTTCTGTTGGAGTTTTTTACATATTAAAAAGAATGTTAACAATTTGACTACTTTTATAACATAATGAATTCAATAGAAAAAATTACCTTTGGTCTGCCTCTTCTCCTGCCTGAAATAGTAGTTGTTGCTACTGATGGTGCAGTTGGTTCTGCTAGTGGTGCTCTATGAGGACACCCCTTTTGTTGTGGCCTCTAACATGGTACACACTACATGTCATTGTTAGTCCAGTTCTAGGCAATTTTCCTGACTTCTTTGTTTCTCCAACTTCCTTCCTTCTAATCTTAGGTGGTCAGCCAGGTAGGGTTGTGATTTCAGGTGGTGCAGCGGTAATGTTTGAAGAAACTGGCCATATTTCCATATTTGTAAGTGGTTCAAGAACGTTGGCATAATTCCTCAAATGTGTTTCCTTACTGTAGCAGCTGTCAATATATTCATACAAAGGGTACTTTTTGAACAATATTGCAGCCACACCATGTGCACATGGTATGCCCTTTAACTGCCACACCCTACAACTACAAGTCCTCTTGACAATATCAACTTGGTGTTGACAAAGTCCTTTCACTTCAAAACCAGCAACTCCATTGAACTCAATGGTATAATCCATAGACTTCTTGATGTT
The DNA here is from genome assembly GCA_030864225.1 of Capsicum baccatum var. pendulum. Taxonomy (NCBI): domain Eukaryota; kingdom Viridiplantae; phylum Streptophyta; class Magnoliopsida; order Solanales; family Solanaceae; genus Capsicum; species Capsicum baccatum. Next base: position 171,663,634 of record CM061560.1, read on the forward strand.
TTTCTCTAAAACCTTCAAACACATTGAAGAGTAATTGGACTTCCAAGTACTTGGAAACTCCCTTAAAGTGCCTATTCTTGTCATTATCTTTACTCTAATTTCTTCTAGCATAGTAATAATGGTCTTGTGCCTAGCAGCTAAGATCCATGCATTACAATACTCAGACATGTTGTTATCCACAGAATCACATTTCACTTCAGTGTTGAAGTAAAGCTTGCACCAGTAACTAATGTTGAAGTACATTAAGTCATCCATCATTTTTTCAGGACCAAACAACTTCATTTTCTATATGTTTTTCCTTAATTGAGACTCAAATGTACTTTTGGCAATCCTCCAAAATTGTTGTCTTCTTTAAAATCCTCTCCATTCCTTAGCCCAATTAGGTAAGATGTGTCTTGCACATTTTCTATGCTCAGATTGAGGTAGCACTTGCTCAATTATTGTAAACAATCCTCACAATACAATACATGAAATAAAACAAGGTAAAATTAGTACATAATTATATTTACTTGGCTAAACTAAAAAAAAATTACACATAATACAGTACACATACCTTCTGCATATCTGTAATCAAGGTGAGACCTTCTCCTTCTCCAAGTCTTTGGTCATCCCTTATGCACCTAACAAAACAAGTCCATGTGTTTGTATTTTCCTTTTCAATTACTGCCCGAGCAAGTGACAGCATTTGGTTATTTCTATCCTTGCCAACAGCAACTAATAATTACCCTTTACAAATACCTTTAAGAAAACAACCATCTAAACCTATACATTTCCTACAATGTAACCATGCCTTCTTCAAAGCATCAAAATAGATGTAGAAACTCAAAAATTTTGGTTTACCTCCTTCATTAGCCTCACCAAGTTTAACAACACAACTTGTCCCCAGATTTGTCCTTAGCAATTTATCCTTGTAGTCAAGAATTCTTCCAAATTCCACAACATGATCACTCATGATATCTTTCAATACTTTAGCTCTTGCTCTTCTCACAGTAGTATTACCAACATACAGTTTGAATTTTTTTCTAATCAATTCTTGTAGATTGAATACCCTTATATTTGGATGCTCAATTATTCTTTCTCTGAAGGTTTCAGCTAAAAACTTTCCATTGCACAAATAATTTCTGGTTGTCTTATTGCAGTATGTTTTGGAATATAAGTTTTTATTATAAAATCATTTGTTGTGTTGTCAATACCTGCATACAAAAGCCATGAACAACCATCCTTGCATCTAACTCTAACCTTTTTTGGTTTATTCACCCACTTCTCCACGGCAACACTCTTTCTTACTGCATATTTAGTCACAGCTCTTCTAAATTCATTCATATCTCCAAACACCATACCCAACTGCCAAACAACTTCCTTTGCATTTGGGTCATGAATGATTTTCTGGGTTGTTGTCCTTTTTTTTCTTGACAACTTAACAGATCTTGCCCTACCAGATGCAAGCACATCATGTTCTTCATCACCACAACAATAATTTTCATCTAACTCAAAACTCCCCTCATCAAAACTTGCAAAATAAGGCTCATCACCTCCCAGCCTTCCTTTATGACTTACTTTAGCTGTTTCAGTGCCATCAAACCCTAGATCTGGTCCTGCTTCACCTACTGGTACCTCTGCACTGTCAGCTGGTAGTATCTCATTTCTTTTTCTCCTTTGAAACTTTCTCTTTTTAGCTCTTAACTCCCTAACCTCCTCATGTACACCACTACCATACTCCTCATCATCATCATCTCTAACTAATTCTCCTTCTAAATCAACACTATCCTTAGTAGAGTAATCAGAACACTCTGCTTCTTTTTCTGAGAAATCACTTCCAGTAGGACCAACATCTATATCATCAACTGCAGCAGCACTAGGTGAAGCAACACTAGCTGCAGTAGTACTAGGTGGAGCAACAGAAGGTATAGCAACACTAGGTACAGCAGTAGGTGCTGAAGCACTATTTGCAGTAGTGAAATGAGGTGTGGTAGTGCAAGGAGGTGAAGTTGAAAAAGAAGTAAAAGGGTCCTCCACATTTATATGGTCCTCACCTACCATAAAGTTAGGCCTATTATGAAAAGATGCACCAGATTCCTCCATATTCCCATGAATAACATTTTCTAAGAATATAGGGTCCACAACAATTGGTTCATCCACTAAATGTTTGGCAAATACATCCACTTCATCCTCATCTTACAAGGAACACATCATTTCAAAAATATCCATATCATTATCCACATCTACCAAAATGCCACTATTAGGTGGTTTAATACTAAAATTGCATGTTGTGCTATATCCTATTTTCTTATATAGTCTCTCAATTCAAAATATGACATCTTGTCAACATCAACATCTAAGAATTCTATAATTTTTTCACCTTTATAAACTGATTCTCCACTACTTAAATCTAACACTCCATCATGGTACCATCTTAGAAGAATCAAAGTAAAACCATTCATGTTTGACCTGATGACAATAAACACTCAAATAAGACAAAGTAGCATAGCAGATATATTGTTGAAATCAAGTATTAATAGACTTTAATACAACTACATTATGCTTAAACAATGAAGAAAAAACTCAAATTTATATCACATTATGCGACTTAGATGAGAAAGGTAAAAATTATTGTACTATGGTACAAATTGAACATCTACACAACAAAATAGTTACATGCACATGCTACTACACATAATTTATTGCTTAATTTTTCAGATTAACAATAAATCCTAAAAAAGCCCTAATTTTTAATTACCTCACTTAAACAATCAACAAAAACCCTAATTAGAGATGACCTTAAGAACATAATATGTTGTTAATTGAAAACTTAGACAACATTTTAGCAAGAAGCACAACTTAATTTTCACATAATAAGCAGTTACCATATTCTTAGGGCAAACCCTAATTAACAATTAAATTAGTATAGGACAAAAATGAGTCACCTCTACTAAATTAAACCGGCAATCAGATGCTTAATCTTCGAAAATGCATAAAAGTTTATCACTAAAAGTAGATTCACACACCAAAATGGATAAAATTTGCATGAAAGGAGAAATTAGCAAAGCAAGAGAGGAGAGAGGAAGTTAAAAGGGTAATTGGATTAGAATAATGGGACCATTTTACGTTTAGGAGGGAAATGACATGGAAGGCGTGGGACCAATGCGTGTAAACACGAAGGTATTATGATTTGGGTTATGTTGACAGGTCAGCATTTGGGGGGTCAATAAATATATGAAAAAATAGATCAGGGGGTGATAGGACTCCCATGAAGATTAAGTGTGTAGTTGGAATTTGGGGCAAAGGTTGGGAGGTCTTTTGGACATTTTCTCTTTTTTTGTCCTAAAAAGGAAATGTCTTCAAAAATTAGTCTTCATTTTATGTATAGGACAAGTATCTTTTTGCCCATCCTCAAATATTTTTATACTTTCTATGTTAATTTATCTCTCAACTTCTATTTTTTTCTATTTTTAATTTTTTTCCTTTATTTTGATTTTTTCTTTTGTAATTTTACTTTTATTTTTTATTTTAATTTATTTTTCTCAACCTTTATTTTTTATTTTTTTCCTTCTCTTATTTTTCTCAAATGTAATTTTTTTTAATTCACTTATATCAACCTTTATTTTTTTCTTTTCTCATTGTTTTTTTATATTTTTCTTGAAATTTATTTTTTTCGTCTCATTTTTGTTTATTCAACCTATATTTTTTTCTTAACCTTTACTTTTTTCTTTTTTTCTACTTCTTTATTTTTTCCTCTTTCTTTTCTTCTATTTTTTTCTTTTTCTCGACACCTATTATTTTTTGCTAACGAACTGAAAGTTAGATAATTCACAAAGAGTATCTTCTTTCTTTGACATTGTTGTAAACCTAAGGGCATAAAAGTTATTGGGTTAAGTCTTGCCACTAAGACAAGCGTTATAGAACATCTCATAAATCTTGATACAATGTAGTAGTGCCAACTCTTGTCCATGAGGCATAACTTGTTGTTTGAAAATCCTTGAACTAAATTCTGCCTCTAAGGCAATAGTTATAGAGCATCTTGTAAATCAAGACATAATGTGGTAGTGTCAACTCTTGCCCATGAGGCGTAAAACTTATTGTTTAAAGTTTCCTGGGCCAAGTCTTACTTTTAAGACAAAAGTTATAGAATATCTCATAAATCAAGACATAATGTGGTAGCGTCATCGCTTGCCTATGAAATATAAATTGTTGTTTGAAGGTCCTTGAGTTAAGTCTTGCCTTTAAGGCAAAAATTATAGAGCATTTCAAAAATCAAAACACAATGTGGTATTGTCAGTTCTTGTCCAACATTATAACTGAAAATGGCCACTCGACCGTAGTTATTGCACCGAAGGTGCATGTTTGTAGCCTATTTTGTTTGTTTATATACTTAGGATAATCCATTATTAACAATAAAATATTTGAAACACATCTAATTTTCTCATTCTTTTTTTTATTCTTAAAATATTAAGTACTAATAACATATCTCTTTTTTTCCTTTCTAATATTTTTTTAAAGAATTATTTTCTTACTCTGCTATATAAAAAAAATCATTCTTTAAATTTTTTTGCTGCTCATTTCTTAAAACTTTTTCTCTTTTCTAATCATTTCTTTTCTTTTACAACAACAACAACAAACCCGGTATATTCCCACATAGTAGGGTCTAGGGAGGGTAAGATGTACACAATATTTCTATTATTTTATTATTTTTTATTTATACTTTTATTTATTAAAGTGAAGCGCACAGTAGTCAAATACATATCAATATTGATACGTTACATATTCATTACATAGATATTTATATAATATTGATATACGATTATACACAATTTATACAATGTCGATACATGGCATACCTATTTATACACTATCGATACATGTTGATACATGGCATACCTATTTATATAATATCGATACATGTTGAAACATGGCATACCTATTTATCTTATGCATACACGTTTATATGCTATTATATCATATTGGTGCACGCTTATACACCATTTATACATTTTTGTTATATTGCATAACTATTTATACAACTAGTCGTAGGTTGCTCATGCTGAGCCAGGGCCCAAACCATAATGAACTTTATATTTGTAATTTTACTTACTCTATCTTATTTTATGTAGCATGGTATTTAAGAGAAAAGGAAGAATTTTTAACTTGTGGCTTAAAATAATTCTTATATATTTGTATGGTTGTAAATCATTTCATTAAGGTTAAAACAGAATTTTTAAAGCTAATTATTTTTAATTATAGTAAGGTAACATTTCTTTTTTAATGACTAAAAAAAGTGTGCCATATAAAATGAGGAGCGAATATTTTTTATCTTGTTGCTATTCTTGTTTTTTATTTTATTTTTATGATATTATATTAAGGGGTAAAGGTAGTTTGACAATATTTCAAAATATTAATCAAATAATTTTTTTTATAAATTAAAAGAATGAAGTTTTCTTAGAGTATATTTTAGATTATATTTTTTTTTTCAAACACATGAATGCACCAATGCTCTTTTCCTTTTTATTTTGGGCAAATAACATAAATCTCAATAGTTTGCTACCTAACTACACTCTCTCCCAATTTTTTTCATAATTACACCAAATCTCATCCAGATACATAAGTTATGATACATAACTAGCAAATTAATTGTGTATGAAAAAGGAAAGTGATGGGAAGAGATTAAATGACAGAGAAACTAATGGGATTTTGATTGGAATATGTTTCTTGAATTCCTGAAAATTAGCAACAAATTCATAATTCAAATTTGAATCACCATTATCAATATCCTTCAATCACAATTCTCTCAAATCCTCTAAATCAAAATTCAAATTTGAATCACCATCATCAACATCCTCCAATCACAATTCTTTCAAATCCTCTAAATCAAATTACTGCACAAAATACAAAACTAAATCAGAAAAAATGTCAGAAAAACTTATACATACCTAATCCAAAATATATTATTGATAATGCTACATAAGATACTACGTGTTTTTTTAGATGAATTATAAATACAATACATGTGTATCAGTTGTACTCAATATTTTAAATATATAAGTTGCAAAATAATCCAAAATAATTTCAAAATTTAGTATGTATTAGATATAATTATATAAGAACATAAATCACATGTAAATTTATGTATGTATCAAAAATATGCAACGTCTCAGTGCATTATACTTATGTATCAGATTCACCGTTTATGTATGTATCACAAAATATGCAACGTTTCAGTGCATTATACTTATATATCAGATTCACCGTTTATGTATGTATCAGAAAATATGCAATGTTTCAGTGCATTATACTTATGTATTAGATTCACCATTTATGTATGTATCAGAAAATATGCAACGTCTCAGTGCATTATACTTATGTATCAGATTCACCGTTTATGTATGTATCAGAAAATATGCAATGTCTCAGTGCATTATACTTATGTGTCAGATTCACTGTTTACATTACCATTAGTTAAATTTTCTACTATGATACATAATTGTAATGTATATGAGAGAAATTAATCTATCAAATACACAAAAATCATACTTTTGGTAATGAGTGTATTTTCGCAACATCTTTTCTTCTTCTCTTTTAAAGAACAATAACGGTCTTTTTTGTTTTACTACTAGCAGCATCCTGTAACTTCTTCATCGTTGTAGGCTTGTTCCGATACTTAAATCTATTTTCACGAAAATTACTATCTTCATAATCAAGATTACTAAAACATGGCTCATCCAAAAAATGGATGGGGTAATTAGCAAAATCTTCATCTTTTTTTATCCTGTCTTCTGAGATAAATTATGTATGCAGTAACCTAGAAGGAATTGTGTAACTATACTTTTGTGATGTGCTTGTGAAATATATAAAGGGGTGTCTTTGAGTTGGACTAGAATTTGTCACTGATTATAGTTGGGTTTTTTTCTGGCGGCCAATGCCCATAACACGCGTACTACAACTTTTTTTTCTTTTGCTTATTTTTGGAATTTTGTCACTTCGAGTTAATTGCAGATGAATTTATTGCTAACTTTTATTACTTAGATAACGATTAATGATTTAACAGCCATATTTCTAAGGAAAATAGAATTTTCCTTAATCTGCGACAATGTCACCATGATTTAGGGAGAAAAATTAGGAGTTGTGTGTTATGTATCAGATAAATAACTTGTTTAGAGGTTTAGAAGGGATTTTTGTAATTAGTTTAGTGGGATGAGATTTTAAGTAATATAGAAAACTTAAGGTGTTGTTTTATGTAATTTATCTTTTTATTTTACTGGTAGTTTTTAAGATCAAAGCCTTTAATGATCCAAATTGAGTTTTACCTCATGTTGAAGTAATTTCATCATGTTTTTCTAAATTAAACTTATATTGACAAATCCATTTTTCATTATGTTTTTCTCAATTAAACTTATATTGATTAACTTATTTATTACAATAAATAAAAATATAATGACATTCAAAGTGATATACTAAATATTTAATACACTAATTGTTGTATGATAATATCAATAAAATTAACTTATAAATAAATATCAAATTAAATTTAAATAATTAAAAGACTTGATTCAACAGAATACCTTTGCAGGTGTCCTTCATATAAACTCATACAAAAGAAATTGAAAAGTTAATGATTTTTTTGAAACTTTAATAGTTTCTTTTCCATAAAAATACACGTTAAGAAAAGTTGTATTTTTTTTCATTTAATTTATTTATTTAAAAAATTTATATTAATATTTCTTAAACGTGTATGAAGCTTCAATATTTCATGCTTAAATTAACCATTTTGTCCTAAATATAAAATATTGATTATCCTATTTTTTGTATAAAATTTTATATTAAAAAGTGTGAAAAAAATCACGCTCATTTTCAATTATTTAATATCATTACCATTTGGATAGTTAAGTTGTGTTTTTTTTTAATTAAATTTTTCAAATATTTTAGCTATATATAAATAATAATTTTTAATTTAATAATTAAATACGTATTAAGTTAGAAGGGGAATGTCATGATAATTTGTTTACTTTTCCATGACCAAGTTGTAGGGAAAAAAAAAAGATAATTTGAAATAAAACTAAGAAATATTTTTACAAAATAGAAAAACAATGAATTTTTGGATCAATTTAAAATTGGAGGATTCATTCTGAATTTGATCGTATAAATAGTTTTTTATGATATCACAATCACTTTATATGACTCGTCATTTTTGTAGTATTTAATAAGCCCATATAATTGTTTAAAATTACCAAAATCCACAAAATATTGAAGAGTAATTATAACTTAAAATAGGATAAAATTGACAAAAAAGCTTCATGTGAGGATTACCAAAATCTCTCATTCCCTCTTATATGTGAAGTAATATCGATACATGTTTATACACCATTTATACAATATTAATACACATTGATACATTATTTATACAATATTGTTACATTAAATATACACTGCATAACTGTTCATACAATATCGATACATTACATATGCACTACATAAATATTTGTACATCTATATTGTTTATACAACTTTGATACATGAAAAAATTACACGAAATTTTTTTTAAGAAAAAACAAAAATGTTTTCTTTATAAAAAAAAAAAAACGGAAAAAAGCAACAAAAAAAGTTTTTTTTTTTTTTTTTTGAAATTACTGCAGGAAAAAACAAAGAAAAAGGAAGGACATTGCCTAATGACCATTTTAAGTAATAAACAAAAACTTGATTATATTTATTATAAACTTTTTACTTCTTGTATACATATGAATTTTCAATAAGAAAATATAAATAAAATAAGTTGAAAGGAGAGTGTAGACATTTTATGTCTTTCAAACTATATTTATTGTAAACTTTTGACTTTTTGTATATATATGAATTTTCAATAAGAAAATATAAATAAAATAAGTTGAAAGGAGAGTGTAGACATTTTATGTCTGTCAGACGTTGTATTGTTGCACTGAAGTAGGAATACAAATAAGGGTGTGTTTGGTATGATGGAAAATGTTTTCTGGAAAATATTTTTCTATTTTTTTTGTTTGGTTGTGGTAAAATATTGGGAAAATATTTTTCAAGATAACTCATTTTCCTCTATTTGAGGGAAAATGACTTCCCTCATGGACCAAGAGAAGTCATTTTCCAAAAAATGACAAATGTGACTTATGCCCTCACCCCTCATCCCCACCCCAACAACACTCATATTCACATGACTCAAAAAATTCATATTTCTAAAAAATTTACATTACTCGAAAATATTTTTCACTGTGTTTTGTTTTAATTCTTCTCTGGTTGAAATAAAAAATAGTGAAGTCCGAATTTTTTCCTTTTCCAATGTTCGTTGAATGTATTGTTATTTTCATATGCGTAGAGGAAGACTTACCTATGTTACTTTTGCTAATTGCATATTTTATTTTGTCATCGATGTAACTTATTTCACAAGGTTGAATAAGCTTGTCGTTACGTTATATTTCTATTGCTTGTAGTATCTTGAGATTGTCCTGACAAAATGTTGAAAAGTGTCTCCTATATTTGCTAATTAATAGTTTTTAAAATTTAGTGATTGTAATATTTTAGTATTCGATATTAATATTATTTGCTATGCTTAAATTAGTTCTTACAAATTGTTGAGTTGCTAGAGACACTGATATACTAGTTAATAGTTAGTAGTATTTTCTAAAACATATTTTTTCACTCACCAATCAAACACTAGAAAATATTTTTTACTCACCAACCTAACACCATAAAATATTTTTCAAAAAATATTTCCCACTCACCAACCAAACATGAGTAAATAAGTAGAAAATCAACTTGTTGACCATGAAAAATATTTTTCATCATACCAAACACACGCTAAATGTCTAAATAACACATTAACTATTTACATCGTGAAGAAATATCACGAATAAAATTATAAAGGTGTGTGAAATAATAGAAAATATCATAGATAAGTGGGATTAATTGTCAACTAGTGAATTTAACCGCACTTCATGCGGTCAATAAAAAAAATAATTAAAATAATTTATTTGAAAATATAGCTGGGACAGAAGATTTTAAATAATTTCTTATGTAACACATACAAAAAAAGATTATAAAGTTAATGAAATCACCAATAATATTTTCAGTGATATCCATATAAGTGTGTTTTCTATACATCAATTAGAAATTAAGATACATATGGTTGCAAACTGATTTTGAGGACATACAGTATCAAAAAGTTTAAATTAGCTAATACGTATATGTGAATAAAAGTTCAAAATAAAAAGAAAATTTCAAGAAAAATAATAATATTATTGTGGGAAATAATAAGTAGAATTTGAGGATGAACTTTGTTTTATATTATTTAATTAATAAAGATAAAAGAGATTATTTTCATATACAAAAATTTAAAGAGTTATTTCTACTTACGAATGTTTTTATTATAGTTACATCTTAGAAAGATAATATTTTTTTTGTAATTAAATTTTACGCTTTCAAAAAAAGATCTCTTAAATAAAAGTTCTCGTTTTTATTTAAATTTTAAAAAGAAATATTTTCTTTCGCTCATGTATGTATGAGTCTATGATGTTGCTTATTGCATGTACTTTATTCTTCTTTGACTAATACATACTCCTATATATTTTTTAGTATAACTAACATAAATATCAACTCTTTTTGAAGTAATTACACTCTCTCCCATTTTTTTAATTATTTTATTCTCTCCCTATTAATATACATAACATAGCCAACATATACACAACATTCTATGTATATGTTGAGATTTTTGTAATATGTTTAGGGAGTTGGAATTTTTTATAATATTGAAAACATAAGTTGTGTATTTGTGTAATTTTTAGCATTTTCGATAGGAGTTTTACTCCCTCCATTTGCACTTGCATATATGTTAAAAGTTATCATATTTAAATACTTGTCAAGTCAAAAAGTTAAGAAAGAGTTAATTTTTTTCTTTAACTTTATTTTTAACATTATTTATCATAAAATAAAGAGGGGTCTGATATATTAATTAAATTACACTCACAATTATTTTTTTTAATGACTCTAATGAAAAGAAAGAGAGTTATGAGATAGAAAATTTTTGCTCGTTAAAATAACTTATATTTAGATAAAAGAAAATATTACACAAAATATATAAAAATTGTGAAATGGAGAAAAGTGAGAAATACTATATTAAGACACATTATAAATTACGGTATTTATTTAGGGACAAAGCCACCAAATAAAAGAAAGAGATTTTTTTTTTATTGATCATCATTGAATCGTAGAATTTTCAGTTACATAGATCTATATCTTTCAGTTCTAAATTTTTATGTTTTTTTGATTATTTTTTTCTCATGGTATATTAAGACTCTTGAAAAAATTTTAGGCAATAAATTTTATTTGATAGTACTTGATATCGTAGAATTTTTTATGAATTCATTAATAATGAAATTATGCTCCTCCATTAAAGTGGGATAAGAAATATGGAACATGAGAAGGTTGTAACAACAGGTCACAACATAAAAATAAGTTTAAAGTAAAAAAGACAAAATATTCATAAAAAATGAGTAAAAAGCTGATATTAACAAAATAAATTAAAATAAAATATTATTATTGATCATAGAAAATTATCAATCACCTACACTAAGCCCAATTATTTTATAAGACAGATAAAAAAATAACTAATTCTTTTATTTAATTAGTTAGTAATGACTAATTTTTTTAATTGAAATAAATCACAAGCAAGTATTGTTATTTATTTTTTTTCTTAATTTTTTGACTTTTTCTTCATTTTTTAAAGTTATCTACTGAGCTTAAAAAAAAATCAAAAGGTCACCTTTTAAAAATTGAAACTATCGTTTTTCATGCTCTTTTATTTTCAGGTAATAGTCTCTTGAATGTTTTATGCACTTTGAGAATAATATATATCTCAAATACTGTCACGATAATTTAGTTGTAATGAAATTTTAATTAACCAAAAATATATTTATTTATTTATTCTAGATCAATTACTCTCAATAGAGTTGAGAATGAAAAATTTCTTTCCATAAGTCTATTTAAAAAGAATTTGAATTAAAGAAATTTTCAATGCGAATATGAAATTTAAAAAAATAGTGTTTTACTCATTTAACCATGTTTCATTATCTATAATAATTTTTTTCTTTATTATTTATATTGTACTCGATCTTAATCAAAATATTCATATATCAAAAATCAATGTGCAAGTCGACAAAATAATTATCATTTAATTAAAAAATAAAATAAGATAAAACGATAAAGGAAGAGAATAAATCAAATAAAGAAGTGGAATTAAATGAAAAAATAAAAAATAGATGGATCTAAGTGTCTAAAATAATCGGTTCTAAATTATCTTGAAATCTTTTTAAATTTTTCATCTGCAAAATACCTCAAATCAATAAAAATCAATTCTATATTAATTAATAAATTTAACAACAAAATGACAGTTCTTAAAAGATGTTTAAAACTACCATATATAGATTATTGAATAAAAAAAAAGAAAAAAAGATAGATAGATAAAAATTATCTCTCACCCAAGCCCACTTTGGACATATATTGCTTCTTCTTTTCAAATGATCTAACGGATTCAAATATCAAACTTGTGCAGGAGACCTCCTCCTCTAACTCTCACTCCGATTTTACTCTCCTTTCCTCTTGTTTCTCCAAAGCTTGCAGACTTTATAGACTCATTCTTTTCTTAGTAACCTGAAAAGAAAAAAAATAAAGAAGAGAAATATCAAATAAGTATATATTTGAAAAAAATTATATAATTTAAAAACAACTATAAAAGCATTATATTATGACCTAATACGTGAATTTAAGATTTCAACACATAAAAAGTATAGAAACAAATAGAGAAAAATGAATATATCAAACACAAACACCAATATCCATTATATAGATGTAGTATGTCAAGTATCTCTCTTCTTATTTTTCTATCATTAATTATTAATCACTAATTATTAATTATTAATGTTAATTAATACCAAAATACGTTTTTGGAGGAAAGATTTTTTCTAATGTGAGGAAAGTTATTAATGTTAATTAATATCAAAATACATTTATTGCATGCTTCTGAAGTTTGATAAGGAATATTTTTATTCTCTTTCAGTTTTTTAATCTTTAAAAATAAATTTAATTAAAATATATTATTAGAGTGAGGAAAGATTTTAAATTAATGGTCCTTTAATATTTTTAAATGCTTGGTGTTTGTAATTGAGCAGTGATATGAATAATCAAAGAGTAATTATTAAATGTATTTTAGTTTCTAGAAAAATATTTTGAGAAAAGTAAAAGAGAGAAAAATCTCAAAAATTTAAGAAATAGATAAATAAGATTTCTTGCATATAATTCCACATCATCATTCTTCTAATCTTCTTTTATATATATATAGAGAGAGATAGATTACACCACTATTAATAATAATACTAATTTACAACAATCAAAAATTGAAATTTATGGAGCTCATTTGATTACAAACAATTTATTTTGATATTAATTAGCCAGGGCTGTTATTATTTCTCCCATGATTTATTTCAACCAAATATACAAAATTCATGCTAGTCTCTTCATTTATTTTTTTTAGATTGAGACGTCTGAATCTAAATGCACATCTGAATGATTAAAATGTTGTCTCTAGATATGAAAACTGAATGATTAAGACTGTTTATTTTTCAACATCTGAATGTGTAAAAAAAAATTATTTGTATACATAATAAAATAAAAAATAAAATTCAAATAAAAAATTAATTATATATTAAAAAAGTATGTAATTTAATACAGTAAAATTACTAGTATTTGATTGAGAAAAAATATTTATGTTTGTTAGTGATAGTGGAGATGACTTATAATGGTGGTTGCGGTGACAGTGATTGATGTTAATAATTAATATTGTTGGTGGTGATAATTGTGATGGCTGGTATTGTAGTGACTGTTATGATGGTGGCGATTCATGGTGGTTGTGATGTGACGTTGCTTGATGTTAGTAGTTTAAGGTGTTGATTGTGTTGGCTGAAACATGAATGTATGATGATTGACGATGTGTTGGTGCTAGTTGGAGATATCATTTATTGTGATGGTGAAGATGGTTGTTAGTAGAGATAAATTGTAGGAATGGTACTAGTTGAAGTAGTGGTAGATGTGGCATTACTAATGACAATGGTGGTGACGACCAAAGAATGTGTAGAGGTTGTGATGTATTAGTGGTAGTTGGTGGTGGTACTGGTTGTGATAGATGAGTTGATTGGTAGTAAAGATTGGTCGCTAGTGGTTGCTGGTTGTGGTGTTGTTGCCGGCAGTTGTGGCGATGAATATAATTAGAATAAAATGGATAGTAGGTGTGGTAGCAGTTGACAATTGTGGTTGGTAGCGGTATTTTTTGTCAATGGTGGTTGTGATGGTGGATGTGGGTGGTGGTGGTGGGTGGTGATTGACAATGGTGACGGTGGTAGAGGTGGTTAGTGGTGGTAACTGCTGATTATGAATAAAATGATGAATATTGTCCAACACCAGAATATCCTGACCTATTAAGACTTGGTTCTAGATCTGAATGATTAAGACCTATTAAGAGTTAAAATCTTAATAAAAAAACAAAGGAAAAAGGACATGGGATGTCCATTTTTTAAAAAATGGCCCAATTGATACTCTTTTATATCACATTAATACACCTTTATACCATATTGATACACTTGCAGTGTCCATATACTCAATTGATACTCTTTTATACTAGATTGATACATTTTCAGAATGCATGTAAAAACTATATAGAGTCGTATAAAATATGTATATAAATAATAATTGTAGTTAAAAGTTGTATAGAATGTGTATAAAAATGCTATAATTATTATATAGAATATGTATATTTATAGAAACTATATCGTTATTATATATAAATATACATCTTTAACAATTGTATTATATTAAAAGTATATGATTATTATATATAATATATATATATATATATATATATATATATTATATATAAACTGTATCATTATTATGTATAAATATATATCTTTAACAATTGTATTATATAGTTACTCTTTTGGTTTATTGTATCAAACTATGGAGGTGAAACACATCGTCTATTGTCTAAAACATGTGTGTAGTTTAAGTTGGACAAAGATTTGTTACCCTTGGCCTATATTACATTGCTTTGTTCAATCTAATATTAATTTGTCACATTTGTAATTAATATAATTAAAAGTCATTTATAATTGTAACTGCTTTTAAAAGCTCAGCTAAAAGACAATTCTAAAATAAAAGTAACTGCGAGAAATAAAAAAGAGTAGAATTTTTTTTTTAAAAAAAAGAAAGGGAAAAGGACATGAGCTGACCTTTTTTTTACAAAATGGCCCATAATTAAAAAGGTGGACAACTTTAGCCAGTCGGCCCAATTTAATTTTCCTTTTTAGCCATTTGACCCAATTTGGCACATGCAGTCTCTATATTCAATTGATACACTTTTATACCACATTGATACATTTTTATATTATATTGATACACTTTTCAAAAAAGAGAAAGAAAACTATATGCAAGTACATGCAGTTCCTATGCCCAATTGATACTCTTTTAAACTACATTGATACACTTTTATACTACATTGATACACTTTGATACTGCATTGATATACTTTTATACTGGTTCGATACACTTTTATACCACATTGATACAATATATATACCACATAAACACACCTTTTACAGAGAAAATTTATGCAAGCATGTATAGTAATTCGTTATTCGTAAATTTGTTAACTTCACCTAAAATTTTGTGAAAATTTGTGCAAGCATAATAGTAAAAAAAAAATAATCTCACCATAACTAATCCTATCATAACGTATCCTAAGACAACATAATTAATCGAGTATAACCGGTTTTCAAACTAAGAATTCTTATGACAATAATATGCCAGATTCAAACAAGGGAAATAACTTTAACTAAGTGCCAGATGCACAAGCGATACATGGATTAAATCTACCAGCAAATTGAAGTTAATTTTTTTTCCCAATGAAAGTTAAATGGTCGTGTAAAGGAATGGGTTAAATTAAATAGGGTTTATGGATTTAGTTAATGGGTGGGTCATTTATTTAGGGGATCCGAGTAGTTGGATTAGTCTTTTATTAAATCTATCTAATAAAAAAAAACTAAATGACTATCTATTGGAATTGTCAAATCAATGACTATATTAATGAAAATATTTTAGGTGAGATGACATTTATGTCCTTTCCCAAAAAATAAATGTACGATCTGAAGTCTAAAAATATTCAGACCAGCATTAAATGCAAACAAAACATTTTCAACCACGGACTCGGAGCTCACCCGACCCGACCCTATTTAGAAACGCCGCATGTGAATAAATAAGAAGCGGAAACAGTTAGATTTGAGGGTTTATCACAGAAAACATGCTAGGGTTCTGGAGCCTTCTAGATTCACATAGCGCCAACACTCTCTTCCACTGTCGCCGGAGACTATTATTAGTAGCCGATCTGATCGGAAGAAGGTAGTTAGAAAGAATGGCGTTAGCTTTCGATGAATTCGGAAGGCCGTTTATAATACTAAGAGAGCAAGAACAGAAAACCAGATTAAGAGGCCTCGATGCTCAGAAGGCCAACATTTCCGCCGGTAAAGCTGTTGCACGTATTTTGCGTTCCTCACTTGGTCCTAAAGGCATGGATAAGATGCTTCAGAGCCCCGACGGCGATGTCACCATCAGTATGTTATGCTCTTCTTCCTCCTTTTTTTGCTTCTCTTTACTCTTGACTGAAGTTTGATTTACACTTTCTGTTTCATATTAGTTGTCCACTTTCTCCGTTTTTTTTTTGTTTCCCACCTGGTCTCCTACACCTGTATTGGAGCCCGACTATGTTTGGATCTCGCATTGCAGGGCCTGTTCCGGAAGGCAGCAGTCTCAACATGTTTGTATCTAAGGGCTCGAACTCAAAAACTCTAGTGTCCACTTTCTCCTTTACCTAGCCTTTAAGAAATCATAAATAAGATATAAGTTGGTTACAACAACAACAACATACCCAGTGTATTCCCACAAAGTAAGGTCTGGGGAGGGTAAGTATACGCAGTCCATACCACTACCTCGAATGAGGTAGAGAAACTATCTCTGATAGACCCTGGCTCAGGACTGAACAATAAAAAGACATAATAAAAACACAAACAAAATGTATTACACCAATAGGTAATAACAGAAACAAGACACCAACATTGTAGTACAAGACACTATGAACAGGAAACTACAAGACGCACGCATTGCACTTACGACCACTGGCCCGGCTCAAACAAACCACTCCTACCTACTAGCAAGGGCACACTCCCACCTACCAACCCTCTATCCTAATTCACATCCTCCACACTTTCCTAACTAGGCTCATGTCCTCCGTAAGCCGTAACTGCTTCATCTCATGTCTAAATACGATATAAGATGGTTAGTTTTACTAATTTATATAACTCCTTGGGAAAAAACTTTTTGGAACTTATAAGCTTGTTTAGGCTATCAAAAAGCATTAACTGCAGGGGTAAAATGGAAAATTTTAATTAATTTTATCTTGGTTTAGTAAATGGACAATTAATTTGGGACAATCCGAATTTTCCAATTAATTCTTGTTTTTGAAAGTGTTTGACAAGTTTGTAAAGTTTCAAAAGAGTTTTTTAACAAGTAAGTTAGTAAAACTACTCTTCTTATTTATGATTTTTTAAGCTGCGTGTAAAAGGGAGAGTGGAAACCTAATATGGGACGGAGGAAGTACTAATGAGGTGACATATGTTCTTAACAAAGTTTGTGGTTGTGATTTGCTTTCTTCAGAAAGTACGTTGATTGTTTGGTATGAAGGAAAATGTTTTGTGCAAATTGTTTCCAGGAATGTTTGGTTAGTGAGCTGATAATAATGCCGGTGAATTGGGTAGTGTTCTGATAAAATCTGAAAGTGTTAGCCGTTGATAACAATGTCCAAGTATTAGTTGGGGCAAGTGATACTCAATTAGAGTTGGGGTAGTTGTAAAGGCAAAATGACTTCTGCACGTAAGGAAATAATGTTTCCCATTTTGCTGGAAAATGTATATGTTTTCTTTGGAAAATATTTTTTTTGGGAATGGTGAGTTTGATGAGGATGTCTCTAAACGTATTGGAGCAGGTTGGATTAAGTGGAGGCTCGCCTCGGGAGTGTTGTGTGATAAGAAGGTGCCCCTTAAGCTTAAAATCGAGGGATGGCCTTGGCTCAGCGGTAAGCTTGCTTACCATGGTGTGCCAGGGTCGGGGGTTCGAAACGCCCCTCCAGCGAAGCTGGGGTGAGGGCGCGTAGGTCAGGCCCGGAGTGGTCCCCCCTCCCCGACACCTATGGAGTAGGTATGAACCGGGTCGTCCTTTTTCCCTTAAGCTTGAAATCAAATTCTATAGAGTGGCAGTCCGTCCGACTATGTTGTATGGAGCGGAGTGTTGGCCAGTCAAGCACTCCCACATCCAAAAATTGAAGGTGGCGGAAATGAGAATGTTGCGTTGGATGTGTGGGCTTACTAGGGGGGACAGAGTTAGGAATGAGATTATCCCGGGGAAGGTGGGAGTCGCTTCGGTGAAGGACAAGATGCGTGAAGGATGAGATGGTTTGGGCGTGTGATGAGGAGGGGTGAGGATGCCCAGTTAGTAGGTGTGAGGGGTTAGCTTTGGATGACTTCAGGAGGAGTAGAGGTAGGCCGAAGAAATACTGGAGGGAGGTGATTAGACATGACATGGAGCAGCTTCAGCTTGTTGAGGACATGACCCTAGATAGGAAGATGTGGAGGTCGCGGATAAGGGTTGAAGGCTAGTGTGAGTATGTGGGTTGTAGCAAGCAGTCAGGAGAGATCTTGTGTAGCCGGGTTAGTAATTCTAGGACTGTGTTCATAGGTGTCTTTGGTATGTGAGTTTATGTTACTACTAGGTGGGTGTCCTATGTCTTATTTCTTAGTTCCTATTTTCTTATTTCGTGTGGCCCTTATTTCTTGTATTCCGTATTTCTCTGATTTCTATTTTATTATTTCTTATTCCTTATTTCTCTTATGTCATCCATCCCTTGTTTACTATTCTTTATCTTGAGTTGGGGGTCTATCGGAAACAACCTCTCTACTTCTTCGGAGATAGCGGTATGGACTGCGTACATCTTACCCTCCCCAGACCCCACTTTGTGGGAATACACTGGGTTTGTTGTTGTTGTTGAAAAATATTTTTCGGTAACAAACATAAGAAGATGACTTCTTCGTGGGAAATATTTTGGCACATTGTATTTGTCACGATGTGAGACACTGTAAAGTGTAGGAGCTTTGGTTCTGTATGGTGTATTTCATTTAGTTGTTGATGCATTACGGATTCTAAGAAATTTTGTCTGAGGTTGCAGTGAATTAGGTTATAAGTTCCTTTATTTTTGTCCAGTAACTAGGCTTATTATAATGTCTGTGTGTACGACTCTACACGGCTCTAGAGTCAAGTTAGGCTCATATAGTTGGATATATCATGGGTTGTTTAAGTTTGTCCATTTCATTTACTCCATTGGATGCGATGTATGACCAGATGAGTGCCTGTAGTAATACTTGGTTTATGGAGGAATTTGGCGGGACTAGTGCATAGCCAGTGTAGATGATCAACTTTGATTGGTGTTGATCCATTTTATTTATGGAAATTGGATTGTTTCTTTTAGGATATGTTTTTAGTTTGTATATATTGTTTGTAATTCTAACTTTACTGAAAATTTTGAACAATTAAGGAAATCGTAACTCTATGTCGATTCTTGTACATTTCCATACAACGTTCAAGAGTGAAAGGTAGATTAATATATGATTGAAAGGTCTACTCTAAGAGTACACTATATTTTGAATATCTCTCTTGTTTTTTTTTTGGGGGGGGGGGTATTTAGCTTTGCTGTCTCATTGATGCTTGGCATATAATATTCCGTTGCTACAAATTGTAGCTCTGTTGACCCAGCTTCTGAAGATCTTTTAATCAATGTTCTGGAAAGGAGTTTTTGAGGTGAACCTTGGGGCAATATACAATAATTTTCCTGTGAGGCCTTGCCTTATTTCAAAAGTCTAGCCAATTGAAGCAAGCTTTTGGTTGCATGCAGCTTTCCCTTTTTTCTTCCAGATGTGCCTCTATAACATCATTCGATAGTCTACTTATGTTTGGGAAGAGCAGTAGTTACTTGAGCACTTGGTTACAATTACTATGAGCGTATTCCTTTTGGACTTAACCCCTGCAGACAATCTCATATCTTGTTTTCATGTTTCTAATCTTGGAAATTTCAATAGTCAGCAAATGACGGTGCCACCATTTTGGAGCAGATGGATGTTGACAATCAGATTGGAAAGTTGATGCTTGGCATATAATATTCCGTTGCTACAAATTGTAGCTCTGTTGACCCAGCTTCTGAAGATCTTTTAATCAATGTTCTGGAAAGGAGTTTTTGAGGTGAACCTTGGGGCAATATACAATAATTTTCCTGTGAGGCCTTGCCTTATTTCAAAAGTCTAGCCAATTGAAGCAAGCTTTTGGTTGCATGCAGCTTTCCCTTTTTTCTTCCAGATGTGCCTCTATAACATCATTCGATAGTCTACTTATGTTTGGGAAGAGCAGTAGTTACTTGAGCACTTGGTTACAATTACTATGAGCGTATTCCTTTTGGACTTAACCCCTGCAGACAATCTCATATCTTGTTTTCATGTTTCTAATCTTGGAAATTTCAATAGTCAGCAAATGACGGTGCCACCATTTTGGAGCAGATGGATGTTGACAATCAGATTGGAAAGTTGATGGTTGAGTTGTCACGAAGTCAAGATTATGAAATTGGCGATGGAACCACGGGAGTTGTTGTCATGGCTGGGGCACTTCTAGAACAAGCTGAGAAGTTGTTAGAACGTGGTATTCATCCTATTTGGATTGCAGAAGGGTATGAAATGGCTACAAGGATTGCAGTTGAGCATTTGGAGCGTGTAGCATATAAGTTTGAATTCGGTCTGAATGATGTTGAGCCTTTGGTTCAAACTTGCATGACTACTTTGTCATCTAAGATGTAAGTGACAAGTCAGTTTCAGATACTGCATAGAAATTTCTTTGTTATGGAATTGTACTTTATGGTGTCACGTTATGCTCTTTATTTGTATAGTTCATGCATTGTATTTGCTGCTTTTGATACTGATTACAATGCTGAAGACCATTCAGCAAACCTTATATTTGTTTTGACATGATTAATTTACTGCAGTGTGAATAGATGCAAGCGTAGCATGGCTGAAATTGCTGTTAAAGCAGTTTTAGCAGTTGCTGACTTAGGGCGGAAGGATATAAACCTGAACTTAATCAAAGTTGAAGGAAAAGTTGGTGGAAAGTTAAGAGGACACAGATCTAATTTATGGTATTATAGTTGACAAAGATACGAGTCATCTGCAGATGCCAAAGCAAATTGAGGATGCCAAAATTGCAATTTTGACATGTCCTGTTGAGCCTCCTAAGCCAAAGACTAAGCATAAGGTTGACATTGATACTGTGGAGAAGTTTCAAACTTTACGTAAACAGGAGCAGAAGTATTTTGATGACATGGTTCAGAAATGCAAGGTAAATTTGCTGAATATGTACATGAGATAGAGTTAAAAACCTTTGTTGAAGCTAAACTGTTTTTCAATAAGGGAATTAAAATGGGAGAGTTGGAGTACAATAGCTTGAGACATGTTTCTTGGCCCTTATAGATATATTGGAGTATGTAAAGTCTATGATCAGCTAAAACTAATTGTATCTTCCTTGAATTTCAGATGATAGTGTTGCAAAACTCATTCCCTTCCCTCTCTCACATCTATTATTTTCTTAGCAAAGGAATTTGTTGTTCCCAGCCTATTGTTCTGTATGCTAAAACATAGTTAAGAATGAAATCGAGAAGTATTTATTGTCCTTCTTGCCCCTTGTCGTGTGAGCTTATATAATGTGGTCTGCTTATAATGTAAAATAGTGGAGGCAGTTGGGATACCAACGCATATGTTCACAATTACCACCGAGTCATATATAAGGGAACTTCATTTACAGCTTGTTTGTATGATTGTTACCTGTTGTATTGTATCATGTTGTTACTTCAACTACAATGTTTTAATTGTTGCTTAAGTTTTATTGTATTGTGTAATTATGGTGTCAATACAACCTATGTACTGTTCTATCTATTTCTCTCTCTCTCTCTCTCTCTATATATATATATATATATATATACACACAAGAAAAAAAAAAAAAAAGCTACTGATTTCAATTTTTTGCTGTATCGTATTGTTGAATCCGTTGTTATGTAATGGTAGAAAGTGCCATTTTATGTAACATTCTATTTCATGTGGTAACGGAGTTATTTTATCCTCTACCTCATATCTTTTTTAATAATGACCTTACATTTCTTTATAATATTGTAATTTTATTTTTCAAATTGCTGGTGCATGACAGTATGTAATGATGGAAAACAATTCAATCTATCCTAACGTTGTATTCATCGAAACAATACAGTTCAATACATTATGCAACAATATGTAACCGTCCAAATGATCTGTTAATGTGATGAGACCTTTGGCGTGTGTTCTTGGGGCCTAGTATTGCATTATTGTGTTTCTACATGTAGTTCATTCTTATCTGGGCTTATTTTCCCTGTATTCTGGTGGTTTGGCTTCCTGGAGCTTCATTTGTCTAACAAGGGTGCCATATCTAACAGGATGTTGGTGCCACCTTAGTTATCTGCCAGTGGGGATTTGATGATGAAGCTAATCACTTATTAATGCATAGAAATTTGCCTGCTGTTAGATGGGCAGGTGGTGTGGAATTGGAGCTGATAGCAATTGCAACAGGTTTGTGTCTACTTGTTGACTATGGTGCCTTGCATCTTTCACTGTTTCTGTTGGATCTTCTAATTTGATGTCATTTCTTCTTGGTGTCTGTGCATTTGATTAGGTGGGAGAATAGTTCCAAGGTTTCAAGAGTTGACACCTGAAAAACTGGGCAGGGTACATCCCTTTCCTTTTGCTTTGCTTGTAGACGTACATTATACAACATTATACAACAACAACAACAACAACAAACCCAGTGTATTCCCACATAGTGGGGTCTGGGGGGGTAAGATGTACGCAGTCCATACCTCTACCTCTAAAGAAGTAGAAAGGTTGTTTCCGATAGACCCCCGGCTCGAGACACGAGATACTACACAAATACATAGTAAAGCATAGAACAAGATGTCATACCATAAATACGGCACCCATAAGTAATAAAAATAGAGAAAAGCAAACAGATTCGTAATAAAACATGGAACAAGGTATCATAACAAGAATAATACCCCCACCAAGTAATTCCCTACACTAGCGACCCAAACTGGCCCTAGCCTTCTGCCGTAATTCGCGTCCTCCAGATCTTCCTATCTAGGATCATGTCCTCGGTGAGCTGTAACTGCTCCATGTCCCGCCTAATCACCTCACCCCAGTACTTCTTCGCCTTACCCCTACCCCGCCTAAAACCATCCAAAGCTAGCCTCTCACACCTACGAACCGGGGCATCCATGCCCCTCCTCATCACGTGTCCGAACCATCTCAATCGGACTTTTCGCATCTTATACTCCACTGGAGTCACACCAACCTTCTCCCTGATAGTCTCATTCCGAACTCTATCCCCTCTAGTCAGCCCACACATCCAACGCAACATCCGCATTTCTGCCACCTTCATTTTTTGAATGTGGGAGTTCTTAACTGGCCAACACTCCGCTCCATACAATATGGCCGGACGGACTACCGCCCTGTAGAATTTGCCTTTAAGCTTGGACGGCACCTTCTTATCACACAACACCCCCGACGCGAGCTTCCACTTCATCCATCCCGCCCCAATACGGTGCGAGACATCGTCGTCAATCTCACCGTTACCCTGCATCACGGACCCGAGATACTTGAAACTATCCCTCTTACATACCTCCTGTGATTCCAACTTCACTACCACCTCATTCTCCAGCCTCACGTCATCAAACTTGCATTCCAAATACTCTGTCTTGCTTCTGCTCAACCTGAACCCTTTAGACTCAAGGGTTTGTCTCCACCCTTTAGACGTACATTATGTATCTATGAAATACCGTGGCCTTATATGTGAAAGTTGTTCAAAAAGGTTTGGTTAGTTTTATTAAAGCTAATAACTCGCTTATCTTAAACTTTATGAATATGTACTGCACTTTTTACTGGTATATTGTTAATGCCAAACATTGCATGAATATATTGTGCAAGTGTTTCTAATTCAGCAATATGTAGGATTACCAGACATCTTATCTTGCTGCGTACTCTATGAGAGCTTCACCATTCCATTAACCTTCTATTATGAAATACACTTGTGGTTTTATAGTTCTCTCTAGTCTCTATTTGCCAAAGATGATAACAACAACAACAACAACAACAACAAACCCAGTGTATTCCCACATAGTGGGGTCTGGGGGGGTAAGATGTACGCAGTCCATACCTCTACCTCTAAAGAGGTAGAAAGGCTGTTTCGATAGACCCCCGGCTCGAGGCACGATATACTACACAGATACATAGTAAAGCATAGAACAAAGGTGTCATAACATAGATCGTAACCCATAAGTGATAAAAACAAAGAAAAGCAAACAGATTCGTAATAAGACATGGGACGAGGTATCATGACAAGGATAATACCCCCACCAAGTAATTCCCTACACTAGCGACCCAAACTGGCCCTAGCCTTCTGCCCTAATTCGCATCCTCCAGATCTTCCTATCTAGGGTCATGTCTTCGGTGAGCTGTAACTGCTCCATGTCCCGCCTAATCACCTCACCCCAGTACTTCTTCGGCCTACCCTTACCCCGCCTAAAACCATCCAAAGCTAGCCTCTCACACCTACGAACCGGGGCATCCATGCCCCTCCTCATCACGTGCCCGAACCATCTCAATCGGACTTTCCGCATCTTAATCTCCACTGGGGTCACACAGTCTCATTCCGAACTCTATCCCCTTTAGTCAGCCCACACATCCAACGCAACATCCGCATTTTTGCCACCTTCATTTTTTGAATGTGGGAGTTCTTAACTGGCCAACACTCTGCTCCATACAACATAGCCGGACGGACTACCACCCTGTAGAATTTACCTTTAAGCTTGGACGGCACCTTCTTATCACACAACACCCCCGAAGATGATATTCTTTTAATTAAGTTCAGGCTGGTATGGTTCGGGAGAAATCTTTCGGTACGACAAAGGATAGAATGTTCTACATTGAGCATTGTGCAAATTCAAGAGCAGTAACTATATTTATCCGTGGTGGTAAGTCGATTGCATGCTGAGATGCCTTATTAGTTCATTCTGCTGTTGATTGTAATTGTGTTGTTCTTTTGTCTATATTTTAATTGTTGATCATATTGCCTGCTGAAAAGCCTTATTAGTTTATTCTGCTACTATTGAAAATAGCATGTGTTTTTCTTGATATATTGTTTCAACTGTTGATCATACTCACAAGAAATTCACTTAAATTTTGGAGTTTATTTACTTTGCCTGTGCTCTGTCTGTCCATGTTTTATTTGATTGTGACTATTATTTACAATTGAACTCTACAAGTATGTGCTCCCTGAATCCAAATCATGGTACGTCATGTCATGACCTTTCCAATAATTCTTTCTTAATTGCAATTTGCTTTTAATATGACCACCCATACAGTTAACTGTGTAGACTTCTATCTAATAATACCTCAAAATGAAATTGCACTGTAAGGAGACGCCAATCCTTACCTTTCTAATCTTACTGACCCAGTGAGGGCTTTCTTGTTTGAAACCTTTTTATTCCTTTAAGGAGAGGTGAGTGACAACTCCAATTTGTGTTGAGTTGAAAAAGTTCGGTCAGTGAGTTTGATTAGGTGTCGACATGGTTCAGATGGTCCAAAGTTTCCTGAAAACTGAGACCAAACCTATTTTTACTTGGAGTTAACCAAACCGAACAAGATGTCTAATACCAATGGCTTCTTATGGGCGTTATTGGTTTGATATGATTTGGTTTCTCATTAATTAAAATTTTTTCCCTCTTAACATTACATTGTGTGTGAATGTGAAAACCATTCCTCATAATAAAATGTTCTTTAGTAATTACTTATCAACCATGATATGCTGTTAAAAATGTACATAACAAACATATATTTGAACCATAAAACATTTTATTAAAAAAGTACAGAGCATTTTAAATGGTCACTGAATAGCATTTTCTCAGTATGTTACTATTTTCCATAAGCAATAGATGCACATAATCCTTTCATGTTCTTATTAAATGGAGACCATTATTGGGGTATTATTCTTCCACAAGTTTTGAAGTTCATCTAGAAAGAACAAATTTTTAAAATATAATCATTAAGCAAAATGATTCCCAACTTATCAAACTTTTTTTCCACTTGACCATATGTTCTGTCATACCAAACTTAGAACATTTCATTTCATGACATATATACGAACTATCAGTTCAATTTTGATGTTCTATGGGTTTTAATTGAAAGAAGATATACAAACAATCAGTTCAATTTGATTTTCTATGGGTTTTAATTGAAAGAAGCAAAATCAAAACATACCAGTTATAATCTCTATAGTGGGGTTTTGGTTGATTGGTTTATTGCCCACCCCCATGCCGTCTTTATCTGTTACTAACTCAGTAGATGGGAACTAAATGCAGAAGGTATATTTTTCTGTCATCTACGTTGGTGCCATTGCCCCACTAGGTGGGAATACACTGGGTTTGTTGTTGTTGTTGTTGTTGTACGTTGGTGCCATTCATTTTGCGTTGAACACATGGTGCAACATGTTTCCTTACCTGTGCAAATTGAGGTTTTATATTATGATGACTGAACTGATATTTGATCGCTGAACAGGCAACAAGATGATGATAGAGGAGACGAAACGTAGAATCCATGATGCTTTATGCGTTGCTAGAAATCTTATTCGCAACAATTCAATTGTATATGGTGGTGGTTCAGCAGAGATTTCTTGCTCAATTGCTGTGGAAGCCAGCTGCTGGTAAACACCCAGGAGTTGAACAGGTATAGTTTCTAATTTTTAAAATATTTTTCTGTATCCGTCTTTTGCATTTGTCTTTTGCCGAAGCCTCAATCCCTCTTTCTGCAGTACGCAATCAGGGCATTTGCAGATGCTTTGGATTCTGTCCCAATGGCACTTGCTGAGAACAGTGGTCTTCAGCCCATTGAAACTCTGTCTGCTGTTAAGGCTCAGCAAATTAAGGTAATTCCGACTTATTAGAGCGATATTAAATTAGTCATATTGAAGAGTCCTCCTGACGTCTCCAGCTGTTTGAATGTTAGAAAAGGAAAAGATACAGACCCACTTCTGGCTGTCATTTGTGTGTCCAATTTTTTTCCCTGAAAAACGACTCAACTTTAAATCTTATTATATGCAGGAGAATAATCCCTGCTGTGGAATAGATTGTAATGATGTTGGCACAAATGACATGCGTGAACAAAATGTCTTCGAGACTCTAATTGGGAAGCAACAACAGCTTTTGCTTGCAACTCAGGTTGTCAAGATGATCCTAAAGATTGATGATGTGATTACTCCGTCCGAGTATTGATGTTGAGTATGGAAATGCAAAATTTTCTCTGCGTTAGAGAAGATGGACGTTTTACTTCTGGTTCTGCAAATCTGAAGTCTTGGTGGGTGAAACTTCCACAATCTTATGCTTTGGGTTCTATATTTTTCTATTTAAAGTACAGTTTGGTTGGTTGATGAATGTCCTGTCGGTATGCTCCATGAAAACATTATTTGCTACTCAGATTTAACCAATGTATCTTGCTAGAACTAGAAAGCTCAAAACTGATGTTTCTGTGTGCGCTCTTATCTGAACTTAGCACCTTCGTGGTGTAACCCTTAGTTTATGCGCAGCGGTTTAGCAATTAAATTGAAAGGATTTTGCACTTGTGTGGCAACGAATGTTCTGGTAATGTTTGATTATTTGGTTATTACTACCATGGGGGAGTATTTAGATACTACCGGACTATTTCTCTGAATGACTTTAAAATGTAACGTAACCAAGAATATTTGAGAGACCATATCAAGTGCATTGTGCTGTTGATGGTTGACTTGCTCATAAAGTTGAAAACGTGAAATTATGTTAATCTCTTTAATATATAGGAGTTATCATGATAATCAACTGAACCTTTGGTGTGTGGATAGTCTTGTAGATTTTGTTTCTCATAATTCGATGTTGAACTTGATTCTAGCTCTTAGGTCTCTGGTTCGGTCACTAGACTCTAGTGGCAAGAGTGATGTGCGTGAGTTGAATATGTCGATGTTCGAAGTCTGCCACAAACAAAATTATGGTGCTCTCTTCATTATAGAGTAAAGGCAAAATGGTTTGATGGATTCTTATATTGTGTTCGTTTTATAATGTGGATATTTTTATTTACATGTTTGTCATTTGTCCTGTCATTTTTAAATATTACATTAAATTTCATGTTATTTTTTAATGCCACATAATAAATTAAATATTAAAATAAAAATAAAAAATTAAATAAAAACAT
This sequence comes from Capsicum baccatum var. pendulum, assembly GCA_030864225.1. NCBI lineage: Eukaryota > Viridiplantae > Streptophyta > Magnoliopsida > Solanales > Solanaceae > Capsicum > Capsicum baccatum. The sequence continues at coordinate 171,692,124 of CM061560.1, forward strand.
ATATATATATATATATATATATATATATATATATATATATATATATATATATATATATTGCCGCCTCTTTCTTCCACCTCAGGTTTAGCAAAGTGAGCATTTTTTTTTTAATTCTCATTTTCTATTGATCTTTTTGACAGTGAGTCACCCACAAGAACAATACTTTGAACATTTTTCAGAGTAGGATTGCCATTTTCCTTCCTCACTGCGAATTCATCACAATTTTTTTTTAAAAAATTCTTTTGTTGCTCAAGTCTTGAATTTTCCATGCTACATTCCTTCAAAACAGTGTCAAAATTCATGTTACTTTGATCTTTGCTCACTACATTGCATTGAAGACTGTTTTCCCCCAATTTGACGAGAAATTCGAAGCATTATGTCCATTGTTGGAAGATTTTTGAGGGCTTTCATTCCCAAGGTCGTCTGGAACATTTTCCAGTTGACAATTTCGGTTTTGGATGACCGGACCTCCGTTGACGAAAAGTTCCTCATGAGGAACCCTAATTTGCAAATTCGATGGACTATGATGCAAATCAGCTGGGTTTTTTTGTGCTAATAAATTGCTGGTAGGATTATGAACAAAATTTCCAACTCAATTAAATTTTCAACAACTCCGGCGGCGACGTCTTGGCAAAAACTTAAAGAAAGAGATGTTCACCATTGACAAAAACTTCATGTTTTTGTTTCTTTCCTTCGATTTACTCTAAAAAAAGGAATTAAATTGAGAAATCAGCCATGGTAAAGAGAGTTGTTGCATTGGTTGTTTTGGTAGATTTTGTGGGGGTTGGGGTGGTTAATTGAGGAGTTCTTGAAGTGGGTTTAAGGGGTTTTTGTTGTTTCTTTGGTGTTGGTGAATCTGGTTCTTCAATTATGATTGCCATTGTAGAGCTAATAGATAGCAACAAAAGATTATTTCTGAAAAAAACCTACTAATTCTTCTTCTTTTCTCTCTCACTCTGAAAACGCTAATTGTTAAATTGGTCGGAGTTTAACGTCTAAAACAACGTGATTTTGGAGAATAATGGGAGCAACGGTGGGAGAAGTGGTGGCAGTTGGGTTGGAGAAAGAGTCGAGGTTAGTTGGGGACTACAAGGGTGGGGCGGGGGGACTTTCTTTTTACTTTTTTTTAAAATTATTTTAATATAAAATTGATCAAAAAATATCCTCACCGCACCCCAGGCGCGTGCTTACACGCGTGTCGTCCTAGTCAGCCATTTTGATGCCACATAGGTCTGGTCAACGGTTAATGTGTTTAAAATGTTGTTTTTTAATGGGTTTAAGGGTCCAGATGACAAACATGTAAGTAGAAATGTCCATATTACAAAACAAACATAGTACAAGGATCCATCGAACCATTTTGCCTAAAGTAAATGGTGTTTCAAATTCAAATTAAGTTTTTATCTTTCAATTTCCCTTTATTTAAAATAGAAAAAGGATTAAAATACCCTTCGAGGGTGTTTGGTGTGAGGTATATGTTATAATAGTCACAGGATAAAATGGATAGAATGTAGGATTATTTTATCCATGTTTGGTTGGAGGTATTAGTCAGTTAAGGAATTATTTATCCCATCATTTATGTCTTAGTGATGAGATAAGTTATCCATATATGGTGGGATAACTAATTTTGAGATAACTAATTTCGGGATTATCTTGGGATAACTTGTTCCCAACTAAACGACCCCGCAAGTATTGAAATTGGCTCTAAAGTACCCTCGTTAATCTATTGACTCTAAAATACCTCTCAATCTACCTTTATAGTCCAACTTTACTCTTATCATTAACGAATTTGATTTAAATCTTAATTAATTTTTTTTATTTATTAAGTGGAAGCTTTTTATGCGTAGAAAATTAACTTAATTAATAAATGTTATTATCTTTTATCACTAAATTTGAATTCAACTTAAATCTATCTGATCCAACCTATTAAAAACTTGACCTGTAAGAGTATGCTTAAGGGTTGATCAAAGAGAAGGTGGTTCTAGATTTATACTTTGAGAAAATGGCAACCTTTACCTCAAATTTCAACTACACATTTATATTTGGCGGGGTCATATTTAAAAATGATATTATTACCTCCCTGAATGCTTACGTGACAAAGCGAGTATATCTCACTCTACTTGAGAAAGTGAGCAACGAAAATAAAAATAAAAATTTTATTTTCACATTTCTTTTATATCTATATACATTTTTTTTCTTTATTTGTTTTGTTCCTTTATCCTCTGCTTCTCTCCATTTTCATAGTCCTTCACCATCTTCATCTTCCTCTTTCAAATCTCCATCTTTATTTTTTTATCTCCATTTTTATTTATACCGCAAATTCAATACTTTTCTCACCATTAATTTTTTAATCATCATTTTTAGATCCACTAATTTTTTCTTTTTGTGAAGAAGGATAAATAACCCCAAGTGTTTCCATCGGAATGGCTTCACAGTCGCCGGTGAAGATTTTCTGACCACCAAATCAGTTTCAAAATGAACATGCCAGTGATACGCACCAACCCCATAAACAATTACACACATATTCATCTCACAATTCTCAGAAATTTGAAAAGATTAAAGTGGTCCTTAGAGTAATTTCTGATGAAAAGTAAAAATTAGTTCAAAAAATTATGTCTCATAAAAATTTCGGATCGAGTGAAACGATTTCAAACCATGAAATCAATATTACATCTCAAAATCAATATTCATATTTAAGCATTTTTTGCACTGTTTCAGCATCAAGATTGATTTTTGAGTTGTGAGTTTCTTGATTTTGTTTGTTTTAGCATCAAGATTGAATTTTGAGTTATGAGTTTGTTGAAATTGTAGAATTTTGAGTTGTGGGATTTGTTGAAATTGTTTGTTTTAGCATCAAGAATAAATTTTGAGTTGTGGCATCTTTTGGGTTTATTAGCAATGATGAGATAAATGTTGGAGAAGTATCGAAGAAAATGGGACAGGGTGATTTTGTGAGGGATAGTGAGTTGTTTGGTGGAATTTTATTGAGGGTTAATTGAAGGTAGATGAAGTCGTCATCTTCTTCTGAATCTTCATGTAAGAGTGAATTGAGGTACATGCTGCAAATGCCCTTTTGAATCTTTATGCTAAATGTGGGAATGTGATAGAGGCAGAGCAAGTTTTTGATGAATTGGATGATGATAGTGTAGTGTCTTGGACATCTTTAATTGTAGGTTTGACTGGCAATGGTTTTGATTCCATAGATTGAAGTAGGATAAAAATTAAAAATGATAAAAAAATAAGAAAAAAGTAGAAGAAAAATAATTTTTTATATATAAAAAATAACAATATTATTGGCATAAGTTGATAGGCGCGTGCATTTCACCCAATTGTACAGATATGAGTATGAGCTTTTAGAGGGGCATATATTCTATTTTTAAATAGTTCAGGGGGGGTCATAAGATCCCCGCAAAGTATAAGTGTGTAGTTGGAATTTGGCGTAAAGGTTAGGTTGGGGGGGGGGGGGGGGGCTTTTGGCCATTTTCTCTTTATACTTTTTCAGTAGAGAAGTATTTTCATGTTTGATTGGAACTCTGTAAGAGTATGTTTGAAGGTTGATCAAAAAAAGTTTTAGGGTTAAATTTTGAGATAGAAGACTACACTAGAAAGAGATAAAAAGGAGAAAAACAACCAATACAATATTCTCTAGCCAAGTTCGTTCATCCTCTTATGACTAAATCAATAAGATATTTCTTTATCAATTTTCATTCTTAACGATTTGATTTTTGATTTTATCGGTAATAAAATACTCATAAAATAGAAATAATAACAACTAACATGAAAAAAAATTGAATCTTAGTTGCAGTCAAAATTTTACATGATGTGTTTTAATTTACAAGATTTTTCAAACTTGAACTGAATGTTAGTTCAAGAAATTGAATTGGTTTGTTAGTTTGTAGAAATTAAAGAGAAATTAATAGAAATATATAATGTGTGTGTTTAAGCATATATATATATATATATATATATATATATATATTATTATTATTATTATTATTATTATTTTGTGAAATTTAACACTGCAAGACCAATATCATGTTAGCTGCTATTATTTTTTATTTTGTGAGCATTCTTATTGATGTCATGTTAGTTACTACTGTTATACAACATTGTAAATCATGGCGTCAAATTGATATTTATGTTATAAGCATTTTTTTATTGGTTAAATCGAAAATCGAATCGTTAAGGATCAATACAGATAAATCAATAAAAATATCTTATTGATTGATTATTGGTTTAGCATATTTAAAAATAAAAAATCAATAAATCGAATCGATATTACATAAAGTCAACCCGAACCAACAGACTAATTACTAGATTAAACTGCGATTTTAACCCAATGAGGTTTAAACAAAAAAGTTGTTCTAAATAAGCACTAAGCATTTAAATTCATCCTTGAGCATTAATCTGTTATGATTAATATTGTGCCCACTTCTACCACACATTGAAAAGGAGAAATAAAGAGGGACTTTAGGGGGTTCGTGGTCAGTTTTGAATCTAATCGAGAGGGTTGTCTGACTCAACCCTAAATGGATTCATAGAGTTTAATACATTTTGAATTAGTAGGTTGGGTCCGTTTCTTTTTAATAGGTTGGGTTTAACTTTGTTCCGGGTTTGGTAATAAGGGTAATAACATTTTATCTAAAATTATAAGTGTAATAACATTTTAATTAATTTAATTTTCAATCAATAGAAAACTTTCACGTAATAAATGAATTTTTAATCAAGGTTTAAAATTAGATTCGTTAGTGGTAATGGTGAAGTTGGGCATAAAGGTGGATGAAGGGGTATTTTAGAGCCAATAGATTAAGGAAAGGTATTTAGAATCAATTTCAATACTTGAAAGGTATTTTAGGTCTTTTTCCGTAATTTAAATAAAAGTGCTTTACAGAATCAAGAAACCTAGATCTTCTCAAAGGTATTTATTAAGGTAAGTTAATAAAAATACTTTCTCCGTTCATTTTACTTGTCTAGCATTGACTTAGCACATCAGGAAATCTTTTTTTTTTTTTTCGATGTGAATATGAACGACATAGGAGAAGCCGTCTTTTAGGAACATTTTACTATATCGCCTTTTTTAATTTAATAAATTTAATGTCTTGAGAAATACATTGGGAAATTATTATGGTCAATAAAAAAAGGTAATAGGATTTAAGTGATACCCCCTCCATTTTAAAATAATTAAGCATCTTTCTAAAAATATTTTTTAATTTATTTATCCATTTTATGAAATCAAGAGAATATTATTATATTCTTCCAATACGATACTTATAATTAAATGACTAAATAAAGTGTATATACTCAAATTTATATTTTTAAAATAAAATTAATAAGATTAATTTGATAACATAAATTTGTAATAATTTTTTTAAGAATATGTCAAGTCAACAAGGGTCAACTATTTTGAATGGGAGCACATTATCTCTTCATTTTCAAAATGTACAGGTAAAAGTGTACAATCTAGTTTGAGTGCAACAGACGGAGATATTTTACTTTTTAAGAATGAATAATTTTTTATGGTATGTGTCCAAATAAAAAACATACTACTTATTTTGAGGGAGGTAGCTCTTGAGTGGAGCACAGAATAAAGGGGCGAAGTATTATGGACCAATTTCATAAATTCAGTTTGTTTAGTATATTTTCTCTAGTTCAAAATAAATAAGTTTTTGCCTCAAAGTACACCTATTAAGGAAAAGAAATTAGGGCATAAATTAAATTTTATTTTTTATTTTTATCCTTTTAAATATTATGAAACTACTTTTGAGATTTCAGCCATAATAAAATAAAGTCAATTAAGTCTCTTGGAACTCATAACCTAGAAAATATAAATGAAGAATAAAATTGAAAGAAATTTCTAACATGTCTCTTGAGAAACGAATAATTACTTATTTAGAACATTGAACAATAGCTTAAAAATTCATTTATTTTGGACTTGAGGAAGGGGGGGTGCGGATAACTAGGTTAATTAATAGATTTATTATAACTAATGAATCTATTCTTTTTTGTGCGTGGATATTTTTTAAATTTTGTTTTAATAACTTATTCTTTTTGTGAGATGTATTCATTAATTTATTTACTTTATTATTTTATCCTGTAGTAACTGCTGAGTTACAAATTTCTGTGTAATAATTTATTCTTTCTGTACTGTAGTGTATATCTAATTCTAGATTTTCTATGTCATTTATTATCTTGTGTTGTTCTTCTCGTAGTGAGTTTTTTAAAGTATATAAACTATCACATGTACTTTTTTCTAAATTTTCTAAAGTTTTTTCTATCCATATTAACTTTTCTTTTAGATCTTCCATTATTTTTCTAATTCGGTTTCTATAATCAATTTCATTATTTAGATTATCTTGGTTTTCTCTAGTTTTTCTAATATATTCTAACATCCACAATCTTGATCTGAATAATATTCTTCTGGTTAAATGTTTTCGTATATTTGTTCTAAGGCATTTATCATTTCAATTTCGTAGTTTATTACTTCTTCTAATATCATTTTCTTAATATCTATTATTTCTATATCTTTAAGTATATATAAGATTAAAACTCTAAGGTAGTCTAAATGACCTATTTTCTAGAATTGATATTTTGTAGTTGTTTGTTTTAGCCTTAGTAGTTCTTGCATATTTTTATTAAGAGATTTTATATATATATATATATATATATATATATATATATTTTTTTTTTTTTTTTTTTCCATGTATTTGTCTATATTTATTTTTATCTGTTTTTCTAGTAACTGTATATTTCGCATATCTTTAAAATTTCTACGTGATCTTAACATAATAAATATTTATAAGAGTAGTTAGGTATGTGTGGTATATAATTTATTCTATCCATATAATATTCTCCAAATGCTTTTTCTAATATAATTTTTCTTATATCTGCAACATTTATATCTCTAAGTGCATACAAAATAAGTATCTTAAATTTATCTATCATGACATCAGATATATTATCATTCATTATCATAAAATTGCTTTTTTCAAAATATTCCCTTCAACCATGTACATAATAAAATATAGTCATCCCAAATTACTATATACTAGATTATTCTTAAATAACATGTTCTTCGGTCACTATTAGCATGGTAATTCGGATACTCTTTTCCCTTAAACAGCACCTCGACTTTGGTTACTTCCTACCACGGCTTCTTGCCTCATTGGTTTCACCTTTAGGATGACATAGTCCTTAGGGGTTTTTCTCCGTTTCCACTTTGCTAATAAACTTCTTAACATATTATTTTTTGAATAATTCTACTATAAAATAACTAATATGAATTTATTTTATCATATCATGATTGTTGGGAATTATGAATTTAGCTATTCATAATTATAAATAGATATACCTGTTCCGGTAGCTTTGATATTTCTGAGGTTTGTTGCTCCATAACTTTTTCCATTGCAGTATATTTAATTAACTGGGCTAAATATTTTTGAACGGAATGGAGAGAGTTTTTTGGCTAATGTGAGAAGGCTTGCCCCTAGCAATGCCTTCTGAGCTTTTATTTATAGAAAGAATGTATCTTTACACTGTTTTACATCTGTCCGCAAAAAAACAAACAAAACTATTAAAGAAAGACTTAAAAGTCTTCCCTTTTACCTACCCTAAGCCTATAAGACTAAGAATTCAAATTTTACATTAAATGATGCTACCAACTATTAACTTTACGTAAACAATTTACAATAAGTCTTCCGTCTATTTTGTCATATCTGTTGTATCTCCATTATTGCTCTGGTCTTATCTTTCCAGCTGACGTTCTTATCTTCTTTTATTCTAGCTGAACTGCTGGGACGTCATTATCTCCTCCATTACATTTTGAACATTTGTGGTCTGGATATTTGTGTCCAATAGTCTTGCAATATCTGGTCAATAATTCCTCTGAAATAAATTTTTCTCTGATAGCTCTGGCGATAGGTTCTATTTCTGGTTTAAGCAACGTGATAATCCATTGCCTAATAGTTTCCACATCTGTTACTTGTAACTCTTTTGAATTTGAATATATTAATACATGATTTCTTGAATAGTAGCTCCATATAGGATTTTGGTTGCAGTATGTGTTTGCTAGCTCTTGTAAAATTGTAGATAGTCCGATAATTCTTTTGTTCGCATAAAATTTTGGTATCTCGATTCTGGGTATCTCTGGCTGTAAACTTATATCTTGTGGTATAATCATATCTCGTGTCATTCCTATCTTTACAACTTGTATGGGTTTTTTAACTTCATCAAATAATATCTCTGCTGGTGCCATGTAAATTTTTATAAAAAATAAAGTACCTTTGGTTATTCTTTTAAAAGTGATAAATGCTTCATATATCTCTGGTATAGTGGATATCTCAGTTCCGTCCGTGGTATATACAGTACTAAGTAATCCATATTCGTAGCAAGTTTTAACTAAGCTGGGTTTGGTTTTGGGTAAAACAATTAGCTTATTATATTCGGTCAATCTCTGGGTTATATAGTTTGTATCTGGTTCTTGGATATTTGTAGCTTTGGGGTTTCTATTTAAAAAGGTTTGTACATTGTAGATATTTTCTATATATGTGCGGGCTGTGTATTTGTATGTCTTTTTGTCTTGGTTTAAACTATCTCGGTATGTGGTAACTTGTAGAGGTATAAGCATGGGGTCTTTTGATGTATTTGGTGTATATTGCTTGTCAAATAGCTTGTTTAGGTTCATATTTTTTCTAACTCCTTTGCTTGTACCTGCAGAAGTAGATTGATAAACGTTATGGGTTTTATGGAGTATCCCAACATCTCCTTCTAGCTCTGGAATTTTACTGTCTTCCGATCGACATAGCTCTGCGCATTGCTGAGTTAGCTGATTCATAGCTATAGACTTCAATTTATCTTCACTAGTCTTTAACTTTAGCATTTCTATCTCAGTACCCATCTTTACTATCTCAGTACCCATACTGTCCACTTTCAATGAAAGCGTAGTTAGGGCGTTGAGTATCTTTTCATGTATATTTTCTTCTATCATTTCAGTTTGTGTAATTTTGTCTTGATATGTAATCTTCAATAACATTTTTGTTAGTACTGATTACTTCTATTACAAATGTAAAATTTAGTATGTTTAAAACTAGTCTCCGAATCTCTTTTGTTGTAACTGAATTTTGTATTTTCTTTGTTAGCCACCAGCGTACCTGTGTATTATCTGTTCGCACAATAAATTTGTTATATACAATATATGGCTCAAATGCTAACAAACATTTATATAATGAACATAATTCTTTTCTATTTATTTCCCATTTTATTTCTGTCTCGTTGAACGTACCTGAGTAGTATCTACAATGGTGTTCTATTTTTTCTGCTTCATATCTATATTTAAGTACTTCTCCGTAACTATATTCACTGGCATCTGCTTCTATTATATATGTAAATTTTCTATTTTCATCCGGAAATTGTAATTTTGGTAATTCCTTGCAAAGTAATTTTATTTTTTGAACTTGTTTTTTGTCTTCTTCATTATAATTATATTCTATATCCTTTTTTAATTTTTTCTGTAGTGGTTTTAGATTTTCTGCTAATTTTGAAATATATTCTCTTACTTGGTTTACTAATCCTAAAAATGATTGTAATTTCTTTTTTGTATCTAATTCTTCTTCCGAGTTTATTATTTTTTGTACTATATGTTGTTGCATTTTTACTCCACTTTTATCTATTTGTATTCCTAAAAATTCTATCTGATTTTTCATAATTTCGGCTTTCTTTTCACTTAGACTTATTCCTGATTTTTCTATTATATCCGTAAATTGTTCCAATAATTTTATATGTTCTTCTTTAATTTTTGTATATAATAATATATTATCTATGTATACTATGCAATTAGGTAATTGTTTAAAATAATTATCCATAAAATGTTGATATCTACCTGGTGCATTTTTATATCCAAATGGTAATACATTCCACTCATAAAATCCTTGTGGTACCGTAAATGCAGTTAATTCTTTAGATTCTTCTTCAAACTTTAGATGGTAAAATCCTGATTACAATCAAATTTGCTAAAATAATTATATCCTTGGATTTGTCTTATTTGGTATTGGATAATTATATGTTATAGTTTTTGCATTTAAATTTCTATAATCAATAACCATCCTACTTTTTCCTCTTTTTTGTTCACTATGTTTATTTACTATAAATGCTGGACTATTATGTTTACTATTACTTTTTTGTATATATTGTTTTTCTAATAATTCATCTATATGCATTTTAAATTCTTTTAAATCGTCAAAATTATATGTTAATGGTTTTTGGGTTATTATGCTGTTCTTGTCTATTAATTCAATTTTTATGGTAGTTTTATATTTTTCCCATCCTTTTAACGGATCTTCACTATATAATTGTTCTAATTTTTTCTTAACTATTTCTATCTTATTTATTGAAAATATAGTTATTTCTGTTTTATTTATCGAAAATACTACTAATTCTATTGTATCTTCAGTGGTTTTTATATTTTCTAACTTTTGTGTAATTTTTTCACTTCCTTTTATCCAATCAGTTTTCTTTCTTATTTTATTGTTAACTCTTTTTGCTCTTACTTTTTGTTTACATGGTGTTGTGAACCACCAATCGTTTTTAGTTATTATATGTGAGTATAATTTATCTAAAAATGACATTCCTAAAAGTATATCTTTTGATGTTAGTTCATAATTATAAATTTCTTCTATTGTTAGTATCTTATCCCATATTTGTGCTTTTACATTCCTAGCTTTATAAGTAATTAAGCTTCCTTCATTATTAAATCCTTTAACTACTATTGGTATTTTTAATTTATCCCATTTACTTTCTGGTAAGCAATTATATCTACATAAATTAGCTTCTGCTCCTGTATCTATCATAGGTGTATAATATCTACTGTAATATCCTTCCACTACTATCTTCATTAATACATATATTTTCATTTTATGTTAAGGCTCTTTTTAAGAATAATCTTTCCCTATTATATGTTATGGCTAATTGTGTATGTTCTATATTATATGGTTTTACTTGTTCTAACCATTTTATTCCTAATATTATATCTGCTTTTTGCATTTCTTCTTTTACTTCGAATTCTATTTTTATTTTTCTAATTCTTCCTATTATTATTTCTTTTTCTGCTATATCTTTACTATTTATTAAACTTCTCGGTAGATCTGGGCATATATTATTATCAATTTTTATTTCTTCATTTTTTACTAGACATTTTGCTATATAATTTTCTTCTTGTCCTGTGTTTAATAGTATTAAATATTCTTTTTTATTTATTTTTTCTGTTATAATAAATCTATTAATTAACCTAGTTATCCGCACCCCTCTCCAAATGGTATCAAAGCTTAGTAATTTAAAAGGATACGGAAGTGAGATATATGTTAGAGTTAGTCATTTATTTAATTAGTTATGAGAAAACCATTTAAAAATAGAGAAGCTTTTAGAAAAATTAAAAAATCTTTAGTTAGTAATTATTCAGAATATATAAGTCTAAATAAAACAAACGAAAATCCACAAAGATTAGCCTATCTAATTACATTAATATCTAGTATTGAAGCAAAATTAATAATCCATTTAAAATCTAGAAGAATGAGACACATACCACCTAATTATGATAAAATAAGATTTAGATATCCACCAAAATATTATAAATATAATTTAAATGAATAAAGAGCAAAAATACAAAGAATTAAAACAATTTATCTCTGAAAAACGTAAAGAATTAAAAATCAAAAAAGAAAGGTTACATTATAATATATTTACCGGAGTTAGTAAAAATTGAATAAATATACAAAAAGATGAAATATCAAAATTAGAATCACAAATAGATAGTTTAGAATATATATACCAACATGAACTATTCACAATAAAATGAACAAAGAGGAATTTATAATAGATGAAAAAATATACGAAAATCACGAAGGATCAAAAATAAAAATAGTATTTTCTAATCTAGGAAGAAGATACAAGAAAATAGGTGAACATTTATACCTAATGTTAGAAAAAGAAGAATTAAAATTAGAAGATAAATTAACAGCAATGGTAAGAATAGAAAAAGAAAATGAAGAAATAGATAGAAAAAAGGAAATAGAAAAAATTAAACAACAAACTACGGAAGAAATACGAAAAATAGAAGAAACTAAAAATAGTAGAATTGCTGAATTAGAAAAAGAACTACAAATGTTAAAAGATCTGTACGAACAAAGACAAAAAGAAAAAGAAGAAAAAGATAAAGAACAAAAATTACTAAACGAAATAAATCAATTTAAGGAGAAATTAGAAATAAATAATATAGAGGTTGAAGAGTCAGATAATTATGACTCAGAAGATAGTGAAACATATACGGAAATATTAACAAATATAAAAAATTTAGAACTTAATGAAAAACAAGAAATAATTAATGAAGAAAATTTGGAAGATAATAACACAGAAATAAATACTCTTGACAAAAAAGAAGATGAAAATATAATACCTAAAACAACAGAAATAAGAAAACCTATATATTATAAAAATAAATTTAAAAGATATAATGAATATGACAAATGGACACCAAAACAAATAGTTAATAAGAATTATAACTTTTTAGATCTAGACTGTGTAATAGATACAGAAAAAACAATACAATTATGGATATGATATATGACAAAACAATTATTAGATAATAATATAAACATAACAGATGCACCAGAATATATAGAAAGAACATTAATAGGATCAGTAAAACTATGGTTCTCAAATTTAACTGAAAATAGTAAGAAAATATTAAGAACTAATAAACCTATGGAAGGAACATCATTAACAACAACTAAACTAACACCTATAGAATTATTGAAAAAATATGAAACAGCTATAAAAGATGAATTTGGTAGTATGACAACATTAGAAGAAGAACAAGATGAAGAAAAAGATACAAATAGAAATTTAATGATAAAATTAACAATATGTAATATGTGTTATATAGACAAATATACTTGCGCATTTAAAGAATATTATTATAAAGGAGCATATAATATAGAAGAAAGTAAAGAAATAAGAAAATTATATTTTAATAAATTACCTGAACCATTTAGTTCAAAAATAATAAAAAGTTGGGAAGAAGCAAAAATAGTAGATACGTTAGGAGCTAGGATAAAATTTCTACAACAATGGTATAGAAACTTATGTGAAAAATATAGAGAAGAATTAAAAATGGAAAAAACATTAATAAGAAATTTAGCATGTTGCAAAAATAAAATAGCACCCCAATTCGAATGCGAAGAAAGATATTATAAGAAAAGAAAAAGACATAAAAAATATAAGAAATATAAAAAATCAAAATATAAATATAAGAAACCAAGAAAAAGATATTATGTAAAAAATTATAAAAATAAAAGACCATATAGAAAGAAAAAATCTATAAAAGAATGTACATGTTATAATTGTGGAAAGTTAGGACATTTAGCTAGAGATTGTAAATTACCCAAAAATCTAAAAAATAAACAAATATCCAAAATAAAAATAGAAAATACAGAATATATGCAGATAGATTATATAGATTATGAATTAGAAAGTGAAGATAGTATATATGAAATTTCAGAAAATGAAACAGATACTGAAACAGATAGTGAAATAGATGAATTGAATGACTGAAGAAGATATAAAAATAATAACAAAGGAAGAATATTTAAATGACGAAGGAACAGAACAAAAGATAATATTTGACAGTAATATATTTGATGAAATAAAAGGAAAAGAGTTAGATTTAAGTGTAGAAAAAATATTTAAAATACCAACAATAAAAAATCTTTTTACTAGGAAAAAAGATGAATATTATGTAGTATGCCAAAAAGAACATGTAATAGACTGTAGATATGCAAAAGGAAAAGCTAGTATACCACTAGTAACAAAAAGAATAATTAATAAAGAAATAAATGATATAAAAAGTAAAGGAGATCCAATAAAATATGTACACCTTGGAGGTACAGAAATATTAATAAAAGCATGTTTTAGAGAAGGAATAGATACACCAATAGAATTATATTTAGCAGATGATAGAATTATAAAACCTATAGAAAAAAGTATAATAACTGCCGTAAAAGGAAATTTAATATACCAAAAATTTAAATTTATAATAAGTGCAAATTATTCAGTAGCGGTAACAGATAGAAATATAGATAAATCACTAGTATTATATTGGAAGATATCAGGAATAGAATTAACCCCAGGAAGTAAAATATTTACAGCAAGATGTAAAAATTTATATGTATTAACAACAAAACATAAAATAATAGGGAAAAATAAGATTAACAAGATACAAATAGATAGCCTATTTGAACAAATTGTAAAAACAATAGATTATAATGATTATAGCTATAGAGACATAGATATAGAAGAAATTTAGAAATAGTAAATGATAGAATAAGTACAACAAAAAGAATAGCTAATGAAAATCCAGAATCATCAACCTCATAAAAAAGAATGAGTTATGAAACAAATTAGCTTTTATTTATAGAAAGAATGTATCTTTACACTGTTTTACATCTGTCCGCTATGAAACAAACTAAAACTATTAAAGAAAGACTAAACTATTAAAGACTTAAAAGTCTTTCATTCTAAAACCTACCCTAAAAAATTCAAACTTTACATAAATGCTACATAAATGCTACCAACTACTTTTACTATTTTTTGTTTTACGTAAATCCTTCTAAAGACTATGACTTTTACAAATTTGTACAATATATTAAATATCTTGTCTTCCGTTTATTTTGTCATATCTGTTGTATCTCCATTATTGTTCTGGTCCTATCTTTCCAGCTGGCGTCCTTATCTTCTTTTATTCTAACTGGACTGCTGGGACGTCATTATCTCTTCCATTACATTTTGAACATTTGTGGTCTGGATATTTGTGTCCAATAGTCTTGCAATATCTGGTCAATAATTCTTCTGAAATAAATTTTTCTCTGATAGCTCTGGCGATAGGTTCTGTTTCTGGTTTAAGCAACGTGATAATCCATTGCCTAATAGTTTCCATATCTGTTTCTCGTAACTCTTTTGAATTTGAATATATTAATACATGATTTCTTGAATAGTAGCTCCATATAGGATTTTGGTTGCAGTATGTGTTTGCTAGCTCTTGTAAAATTGTAGATAGTCCGATAATTCTTTTGTTCGCATAAAATTTTGGTATCTCGATTCTGGGTATCTCTGGCTGTGAACTTATATCTTGTGGTATAATCATATCTCGTGTCATTCCTATCTTTACAACTTGTATAGGTTTCTTAACTTCATCAAATAATATCTCTGCTGGTGCCGTGTAAATTTTTATAAAAAATAAAGTACCTTTGGTTATTCTTTTAAAAGTGATAAATGCTTCATATATCTCTGGTATAGTGGATATCTCAGTTCCGTCCGTGGTATATACAGTACTAAGTAATCCATAGTCGTAGCAAGTTTTAACTAAGCTGAGTTTGGTTTTGGGTAAAGCAATTAGCTTATTATATCCGGTCAATCTCTGGGTTATATAGTTTGTATCTGGTTCTTGGATATTTGTAGCTTTGGGGTTTCTATTTAAAAAGGTTTGTACATTGTAGATATTTTCTATATATGTGCGGGCTGTGTATTTGTATGTCTTTTTGTCTTGGTTTAGACTATCTCGATATGTAGTAACTTGTGGGGGTATAAACATGGGGTCTTTTGATGTATTTGGTGTATATGGTTTGTCAAATAGCTTGTTTAGGTTCATATTTTTTCTAACTCCTCTGCTTGTACCTGCAGAAGTAGATTGATAAACGTTATGGGTTTTATGGAGTATCCCAACGTCTCCTTCTAGCTCTGGAATTTTATTGTCTTCCGATCGACATAGCTCTGCGCATTGCTGAGTTAGCTGATTCATAGCTATAGACTTCAGTTTATCTTCACTAGTCTTTAGCTTTAGCGTTTCTATCTCAGTACCCATCTTTACTATCTCAGTACCCATACTGTCCACTTTCAATGAAAGCGTAGTCAGGGCGTTGAGTATCTTTTCATGTATATTTTCTTCTATCATTTCAGTTTGTGTAGCTTTGTCTTGATATGTAATCTGCAATAATTCATTATCATAAAATTGTTTTTTTCAAAATATTCCCTTCAACCATGTACATAATAAAATATAGTCATCCTATCCGGTCAATCTCTGGGTTATATAGTTTGTATCTGGTTGTTGGATATTTGTAGCTTTGGGGTTGTATCTTTTTGTATATTTATTGAATTTTTACTAACTCCGGCAAATATATTATAATGTAACCTTTCTTTTCTGATTTTTAATTCTTTACGTTTTTCAGAGATAAATTGTTTTAATTCTTTGTATTTTTGCTCTTTATTCATTTAAATTATATTTATAATATTTTGGTGGATATCTAAATCTTATTTTATCATAATTAGGTGGTATGTGTCTCATTCTTCTAGATTTTAAATGGATTATTAATTTTGCTTCAATACTAGATATTAATGTAATTAGATAGGCTAATCTTTGTGGATTTTCTTTTGTTTTATTTAGACTTATATATTCTGAATAATTACTAACTAAAGATTTTTTAATTTTTCTAAAAGCTTCTCTATTTTTAAATGGTCTCCTCATAACTAATTAAATAAATGACTAACTCTAACATATATCTCACTTCCGTATCCTTTTAAATTACTGAGCTCTGATAACATTTGGAGGGGGGTGCGTAGCTATTTGACAAACCATATACACCAAATACATCAAAAGACCCCATGTTTATACCCCCAGAAGTTACTACATATCGAGATAGTCTAACCTCATAAAAAAGAACGAGTTATGAAACAAATTCAATAAGTAATCTAAATCAATATTACATAACAGGAAAAATAAATGAAAAAGAATATTTAATACTATTAAACACAGGACAAGAAGAAAATTATATAGCAAAATGTTTAGTAAAAAATGAAGAAATAAAAACTGATAATAATATATGCCCAGATCTACCGAGAAGTTTAATAAATAGTAAAGATATTGCAGAAAAAGAAATAATAATAGGAGGAATTAGAAAATAAAAATAGAATTTGAAGTAAAAGAAGAAATGCAAAAAACAGATATAATATTAGGAATAAAATGGTTAAAACAAGTAAAACCATATAATATACAACATACACAATTAGCCATAACATATAATAGGGAAAGATTATTCTTAAAAAGAGCCTTAACATAAAATGAAAATATATGTATTAATGAAGATAGTAGTGGAAGGATATTACAGTAGATATTATACGCCTATGATAGATACAAGAGCAGAAACTAATTTATGTAGATATAATTGCTTACCAGAAAGTAAATGGGATAAATTAAAAATACCATAATTACAATCCATCTCGACTGTTTTCACATTTACAAAAAATCTTGAATTTTGAATTCTAGAGATAAATAAGTTAGGTGTAATATATCACATTATGATACATAAGCATCGAACTAATTGACTGATACATAAGTACCGATACATATTCTTATGTGTTAATATCATAGAGATACATTCAAATACAAAATTCTAATATATCAGTTACACAAAAGCATTCCAATACATGATCTTTGTCAGATTTTCAACTACAAACATCTTTCTTATATATCTGTAACCTAATATTTAGTAAGATAGATAACTTTTATATATTTGATGGAGGATCGCGTGATGTATCTTTTTATCATTTTCGGTTAGATACATCATGCTTATTTATTTCGAACTCTCTTAATAGATATATCATTCTTATGTATCCCTATTAACATCATCATCTTCAACCTCCATTGACGAATCTCTAAACTCCCTATGTAGGATGTAGTGTTTGAATGGAGCACAAAATAAAGGACCGAAGTATTATGGACAAATTTTATAAATCCCGACTGTTTAGTACCAAATTACAATTCATCCTGACTGTTTTCATATTTACAAAAAAATTTAAATTTTGGATTCTCATGATACATAAGTCAGGCGTCGACACATCACAATATGATATATATGTATCGAACTAATCAATTTATACATAAGTATCGATACATCTCTTATGTGGTAATATCACAAAGATACATTCAAATACATAATTTTATGTATCAGTTGCACAACAAGTATTTGATACATGATTTTAGTCAGATTTTCAACTAAAGATATCTTTCTTATGTATGTGTAACCTAATATTCAGTAAGATATATTGCTTTTGTACATATGGTGAAGGATCAAGTGATGTATAGTTTTGACCTTTTCAATTAAATACATCATTCTTATATATCTCCGAACTCTTTTTACATATGGTGAAGGATCACGTGATGTATCGTTTTGTCCTTTTCAATTAAATACATCATTCTTATATATCTCCAAACTCTTTTTATAGATACATCATTCTTATATATCTCCATTAACATCATCATTTTCAACCTTTATTGACGAATCTCTCAACTCCCTATATAGAAGGTAGTGTTTAAGCAGAGCACAAAATAAAAGGATGAAGTATTATAGGCAAATTTTATAAATTTCGATTGTTTAGTACCTAATTACAACCCATCCCTTCTGTTTTCATATTTATAAAAAAATTTGAATTTTGAATTCTTGTGATACATAATTCATGCACCGACACATCACAATATGATACACAAGTATCGAATTAATTGATATATATATATATATATATATATATATATATATATATATATATATATATATATATATATATATATATATATATATGTATCAATACATAACTCTTATGTGTTAATATCACAAAGATACATTCAGGTACATAAGTCTTATGTATCAATTGCACAAAAAGTATTTTGATACATGATTTTTATTAAATTTTCAACTAAAGAGATCTTTCTTATGTATCTGTAATCTAATATTTAGTAAGATACATAACTTTTGTACATTTGGTAGAGGGCCGTATGATATATTTTTTGTCCTTTTTACTTATATACATCATTCTTATGTATCTCCGAACTCTCTTAATAGATACATAATTCTTATATATCTCCATTAACATCATCATATTCAATCTCCATTGACGAATCTCTGAACTCCCTACGTAGGAGGTAGTTTTTAAGTGGAACATAGAATAAAGGGATGAAGTATTATGGGCAAATTTCATAAATCCTGACTGTTTAGTACCTAAGTACAATCCATCCTAACGGTTTTCATATTTACAAAAAAAAATTCAAATTTTGAATTCTCGTGATACATAAGTCAGACGCCGATACATCACAATATGATATATAAGTATCGAACTAATCAACTAAGAAATATGTATCGACACATAGCTCTTATGTTTTAATATCACAAAGATACATTCAAATAAATCTTATGTATCAGTTGCATAGAAAGTATTTCGATACATGATTTTTGTCAAATATTCAACTAAAGATACTTTCTTATGTATCGGTAACCTAACATTCAGTAAGATATATTGCTTTTGTACATATGGTGGAGGATCACGTGATGTATATTTTTGTCCTTTTCAATTAGATATATCATTCTTACATATCTCCAAACTCTTTTTATAGATACATCATTCCTATGTTTCTCCATTAATATCATCATCTTCAACCTCAATTGACAAATCTCTAAACTCCCTACATAGGAGGTAGTGTTTAAGCGGAGCACAGAATAAAAGGGCGAGTATTATGGGCAAATTTTATAAGTTCCAATTGTCTAGTACCTAATTACAACTCATCCCGATTGTTTTCATATTTATAAAAAAATTGAATTTTGAATTCTCGTGATATTTAAGTCATGCATCTACATCACAATATGATACATAAGTATCGAATTAATCGACTGATATATATGTAGTAAAACATAACTCTTATGTGGTAATATCACAAAGATACATTCAAATACATAAATCTTATGTATCAATTGCACACAAAGTATTTCGATATATGATTTTTCTCAAATTTTCTACTAAAGACATCTTTCTTATATATCTATAATCTAATATTTAGTAAGATACATAACTTTTGTATATTTGATGGAGGGCCGTGTGATATATCTTTTTGTCCTTTTCAATTATATACATCATTTTTATGTATCTCTGAACTCTCTTAATAGATACATAATTCTTATGTATCTCCATTAACATCACCATCCTCAACCTCCATTGACGAATCTCTGAACTCCCTAAGTAGGAGATAGTGTTTAAGTGGAGCATATAATAAAAGGGCAAAGTATTATAGGCAAATTTTATAAATCCCGATTGTTTAGTACCTAATTACAACTCATTCTGACTATTTTCATATTTACAAGAAAGTTAAATTTTGAATTCTCGCGATACATAAGTCAGCATCAATACATCACAATATGATACATAATTATCAAACTAATCGACTGATACATATGTATCGATACATAACTCTTATGTTTTAATATCACAGAGATACATTCAGATACATAAGTTTTATATATCTGTAGACATCAAAATTTTGTGGACTCTACAAGAAGAATTCAATTTTTGTTAAAGTTCTTGGATGCTATTATACGCTAAACTTAGCTTGGTGGCTACTCAACTCTAAGCCTTAAATTGCCCTTATATAAATGGGCAAATATTTCATGAAAAATGCATCTTCAATAGCCCACAAAATTAATGAGATATTCATAAAGAGATCAAACATCTCGAATATCTCTTGATAGTTCCATAAACTCATGAAATATCACATTGTTAAAATCCTCTTTTCTTGATAATCAAATAATCAAGAAGATCTCATACCTTCTTTTCATGAAAATCAAATTCAAATATTCCTACGTTCGAGAGATATGCCACTAATAATCCTCAAATTACATAGAAAATTCATATCTAAATCTTCCTACATTCGAGAAATACACTACTAACGAACCCTCGAATTACAGAGAAAATCAAGTGAGAAGAATTTAGGGAGGAACAGAATTGTACCCATATCGTTCATGAATAAAATTCTTGTTTCCTCATATTATATTTGTGATTGCAATTTATTTCTATTACTGTAAAATTTATTGCAAATAAATTGACACATCCAGTGGGACCAAATCTTCCTTCACCTTTTCTCTCATAAATCATATATATAAATTTGTAGCTGCAAATCATATATGCAAATTTGTAGCTACAAGACTGTGAAGATAAAAGCTCTATGGGTACTTCAAGACTCGTCTTTGAGTTTTATCAAGTCTACACTCCGACAAACCTTAAAGTAGAGGGCATTTGGAGACATCAAAATTTTGTGGACTTTAGAAGAAAAAATTATTTTTTGTTAGAGTTCTTGGAGGCTACTGTACATTAAACTTAGCTTGGTGGCTAATCTACTCTAAACCTTAAATTGTCTTTATATAAATTGGCAAATATTTTGTGAAAAATGCATCTCCAATATCCCACAAAATTAATGGGATATACATAAAGAGATCAAATATCTCGAATATCTCTTGATAATTTCATAAATTCATAGAATATCACATAAGGATTAAAATCCTCTCTTCTTGATGGTCAAATAATCAAGAAGATCCGCAAGCCTCTTTTCATGAAAATCAAATCCAAATATTTCTATGTTCGAGAAAAACATCATTAACAACGCTCAAATTACAGAAAAAATTCATATTCAAATTATCCTACATTTGAGAAATACGCCACTAATGACCCTCAAATTCTGGAAAAAAAATTCATAGCTAAATCTTCCTATATTCGAGAAATATGCTACTAACGACCCTCGAATTACAAAAAAAATCAAGAGAGAAGAATCAAGGGAGAAGCAGAATTGTACCCATATCGTTTCTCAATAAAATTCTTGTTTTCTCATATTTTATTTGTGATTGCAATTTATTTGTCATTGTAAAATTTATTGCAAACAATATCAGTTGCATAAAAAGTGTAACGCCCCGAATCTGGTACCCGGAATGCCACACGGTGCTTATGACCCTGAAGGACCATAAGCTAATCCATGACCGATATATGTAACTAGACACTGCATAATATATTGTATAAATGCAAAAAAAGGCTGGAAGGCCAAAAGGTTCAAATATCTGATAAAACATAACACCTGAATAATACGGTATCACCGTACCAAAACTGAAATAACAGTTTGAACGTGCTAGTCTGAAAGCCTCTAAACTGCCTAAAAACTGTGGAGTTGATGGAACATGTCCCTAACTAACTCTGGACTACTAAAATAATAAAGTAATAAAATAATCATGCTATCCTTGAATGATAAGGAATCGCTGCTAGTCTGGCTGCTGAACGTCTGATCTACTAAGGATGCTCTAGAGGTCGTACTTCTGAACCTATGGTATAAAACACCATAGCGCAAATGCATCAGTACGATTGAATATTCTGGTATGCAAGTGAGGTAGGCTGAATGCAAGGGGTTTATATGCATGAACAATACTAACTGACTGAATAACATGAGCATGAGAATACATGCATGAATATGTGAATTGCAACTGAGATCATGACATCACTGAATCTGAATACTGATAACATAAGTTTCATATAACTGATATACTATTATCTGTATGACTGTGTCTGGCAGTCCTGTTTCTGATGAAACTAGCTGAGTTTCGTACTGAACTGGGTGACTGTATCTGACAGTCCTGAATTCTGTAGAACTATCTGTGTTCTATTACTGGGACTGTAACTGTGGGAAGTAGTCATCTAATCGACATGCCCCTAATAAGCTATTATAGCTGAGTTGGGGTCCAATCTGTAACCCTAATTGGAAGGGTGTCAATACCGCGCCACTGGTAAGGACAAGCTGTGGGTGACCCTCATCTGACAGTGTCCCTAAAAGAGAACAGTGGGACCCTCATCTGACAGTGTTAATCCACCTCATCAACCCTCATCTGTCAGTGTTGATGTCTCAACCTATGCTGGCTACATAGTTCTGGAACGCAAGAATTGTTTCTAAGAATCACACCCTTAACTGTTAGTGTGTGCCCTCATCTTTGGGTTCACTCGGTGCTAATTCATACTCCTATCTCAATAGACACTAAAACATGATTTACTAATCTGAACTGGACTGAGTTCAGTGAGTTTCGTTGACTGACGAAATACTACTGAGATTACTGAGATTTCTGAGTTTACTGGGATTTCTGAGTTTTCCTGAGTCATGGGTCTGACTGAATTCTATTGAGCATGGCTTGACTGAGAGTATCTTCAAAACTGACACTGGCTCTAGGCACACAGTAAATTATCGGGTACAAGTACCCAGGACTCGATAGCATGAAATTGACAAGACATGCACTTCTTGGACTCACGACCATAATCAACAATCCATACTACAATCATTGGGGAGTTTTATCAGGCACTTGATTATCATCGTTTGGTACATGAATAGGAATGCATATAAACATGTCATAATTTCATAGGGCTAATCTCATGAACAATCCATCAAACAATTTCAATGCATAACAATAACATGGAAGTCATTTTGAATATAAGGGTAAAGCATGGGTTCATCAATTTGGTCATAATTGAGTCCTGAAGCATGATTCTTGTTCTCTTGGGCATTTTATCAAACACATTGCATACATAACCTTAGACTTAGGCAATACACTAGTTCATACATCATGGTTACTTTAATCAACTCAATTTAAATATTTCCAACCCACATACTAGTATAATTTCATAAAAAGTACATAAAGACTCCAACTTAGGATTCATACAACCGCATCAACATAATTAAAATCAACCCACCACATAAAAATCACAATTCACGATTTTAAAATGGGATTCTTGAGCTTCATGGGTGAAAGAAACCCATGAATCAACACTATATATACCTGGGTGGATGATTTCTTGAAGATTGGTGGAGGAAAGCTTGAATTCTTGACTTGGGATTAAACACCTAGGGTTTTTTGTTCTTGGGGATTGATCTTTGAGAGAAATCATAATTTGGTGTTGTGGATGAATAAAGAAGTTATGAGCTCTGGTATGGTATAATTAGGGGTTAAAACGGATGGAAAAAGACCTAAATTGGGATTAAAAAGACCTTTTTAAAAATGGCTTAAAATCACTGATCGAAAGTGGCGACGGTTTGGGCGACGATCCATCGCTGGCTCGACGGTCCATCGGTCTATCCCGTCGTACTTGGCCAGAACCTGAACTTTCTGCCTTGTTTGCGACTTGCACTTGACCAGAAGTCGGGTTCACTGTCTTAGTAGCGACGTCTTGGGCGATGGTCCGTCGCTAGATCGACGGTCTGTCGGCCTGACCATCGCTTCTGGGCAGTTCCGATAGTTCTCTGTAAAACGTCCATAACTTTTTACTCCGATACTGGATTTGGATGAAATTAGTATCGTTGGAAATATAATTCAATCTCTCACATGATACAAAGTCGAAATTGGGGAAATTCTATCTGATTTAAATATTAATCATTTAGGAAGTCATCACTAACTCTTCTAAAGACTAGATTTAACTTAAAGAAAGTTCGGGGTATTACAAAAAGTATTATGCTACATGATTTTTGTCAAATTTTCAACTAAAGACATATTTCTTATATATCTGCAATCTAATATTTAGTAAGATACATAACTTTTGTACATTTGGTGGAGGATCGTGTGATATCTTTTTGTCCTTTTCAATTAGATATATCATTCTTATGTATATCTGAACTCTCTTAATAAATACATCATTCCAATGTATCTCCATTAACATTATCATCTTCAACCTCCATTAACGAATCTCTAAACTCTCTACGTAGGAGGTAGTGTTTAAGTGGAGCACGGAGTAAAGGGGTAAAGTATTATGGGCAAATTTCATAAATCCCGATTGTTTAGTACCTGATTACAGCCCATCATATTTAAAAGAAAAATTGAATTTTGAATTCTTATGACATAATACAGGGGCCGATGCATCATAGTATGATATATAAGTATCAAATCAATCGACTGATATATATGTATCGATACATAACTCTTATGTGTTAAGATCATAGAGATATATTTAGATACTTAAGTTTTATGCATCAGTTACACAAGAAGTATTCTGATACATGATTTTATTCAAATTTTCAACTAAAGATATCTTTCTTATGTGTCTGTAATCTAATATTTAGTAAGATGCATAACTTTTGTACATTTGGTGGTGGATCATGTGATGTATCTTTTTATCCTTTACAATTAGCTTCATCATTCTTATGTATCTCTAAAATCTCTTAAGAGATACATAATTCTTATGTATCTCCATTAACATTATCATTTTCAACCTCCATTGAAAAATCTCCAAACTCCTCCGTACTCCACCACCAACTCCCTTTATCTATGTCTCAGGCCACTGCCTTTAGTAAACCTGACCGGCGAGCCACCAAATAGACCTCAACTTAGTCTCTTACATCACTGATGAATCTCTGAACTCCATTGATGAATCTTCGAACTTTTATTGTTGACCCGTCTTCATCTGAATTCATAAGGAAGAAAAATCAGAATTATTGGAGGTAGAGCGGTGGTGGGGCGATGTTTCAGCCTACAACTGCACTGGTTAATGAATATTGACCCATTATTTGAATGAGATAAGTGGGAAAGAAGGATCTAGGATTGAAAATTGGAAAGTTTGAAGATCTGGAAAGAAGAGAAAAAGGGCGGATTTTAATAGGAAGAAAAGGGTAGAGAGGATGAATTGTAATGTAGGGGTAGTGTTATGGGTTATTTTGGAGAGAGAAGGTGAAAGTTGAAATTTTTGTAATTACTTTCTATGGATAGGATTTTGAGTAAATATGATAAATTAAGGTGTAGGTTTGTGTTATTTATCCAAGTATTATTCACGGTCTGGGGGGATTTCAGTTACTAAAAAAGAGGAGAATATTGAGAAAGGAAATGCAGCTTTTATTAGTTGGTGGCTTAAAATAAAACTACCAATCATGCTTTACGTGGTCTGACTTTGGATGTAAAATGGCATTTGATTTCGGGCACCACTGAGGGTGGAATTTCTGTGGGTACCTCTAATAGACATTTACGAATTGCAACTATGTTGGGCATGCTTGAATAGAGGAAGAGTAGAATACAATTTATAATCCAGAACGAATTAGCACAAGTTTCATGGGAGAAGCCTGACATGCTATTTATAGGCAGGGTGGTGCAAGAATGGTGATAAATTTATGTCTCTTCAGTTCATTTAAGGAAATCCACTGAGAGACAGAAGCTTTTAATATCTGCATGTTAGTTGTTACTGGTAGTTGAGCGGTTAGGTCTTCGTGTCATATGGCCTATGGGCACCGTTGCTCTCTTCCGAGAAAAAAAACGATCTAGGCATTTATGGAGTCTTTGCAAGTTTTGTCAAAAGATGCATTCTTTTTGATGACTGCAAGTTTCAATCTACCAAATCATGGTCCTGTTCATTGTGTACATAAATGGCCCCTCTTTCTTATTCAGTAAAGTTGCATTTATGTTGATCGACCAACCCATGTGAAGAAAACCCCCCAAGTGGGACATCTTCAACAGAAATAATAAATGACTATGGGTGACGGAAATTCTAGGCTAAGATGAGGTTCGGCCAATTTATTCTTTAGGTGTTGGGACAATATTTGATTGTAGTAGAAAGAGGAGCATATTTGATTGAAGACTTTATGAATATTTCATTGGATTTCAGATGCTCGTAGCATTACTGCATTAGTTCTATAAATTAAAGTTCCTCCATATGTAAGAAGTTGGGGGCATTGTTACCGGCCCTTGACCTACTCTCAATTGCTTAAAGTGAATTCTTTTTTAGTTCCTCTAATAAATAAACCATTTATCGATTAGGATTAAAAAACAGTTCACTGAAAGTAATCTAATAGTAAGAGTGTGTTGCGTGCTCACTTTATTTTATAGACATGCTCAAAATTGAAGTTAAAACTAAGTTATTTGGAAGCGCATTTTTATTTAAACCTAAATTTCGCTTGGATGAAAGATAAAGAGTTATGAAGAAAATGATTGTTTCACTTGAACTACTCTTCAAACAAGTATGTTCAATATATCACCAGTATTTCAAATACCGAAGTTTAGGATATGCAAATATTGATGATTAACCAGTATTTGCAAATAGTGTACATAGGTAATTACAAATACTATAGTATTATTTATGGCCACAATACTCATTCAATAATTTATACAGGAGTTGCTATCAATAAGTGGTAGGGATCTTAAAAAGACCAGATTATTAATGTAATCTTAATTGAAGAGCATACTAAGTGATAAAAAGTTAGTAGTAACAATTATAAAGCCTCAGTTAAAGTTCATAGGTTGGGGAACAATTATTTTTAGCTGAAATGTGGTACTAGTATTCACACTTATCCTTGATTATCACATAACATTACAATGAGGAGTCAAGTCATACTCATCAATCTATGCTTCATCACCCATTTATATACTATATGGGAATTGACTCAGAGAGAATATAGTATTTCACAAGTTCTCAAGAAGGCACTTAAAATAAAAAAACATATAGTGCTAATTAGGATTCATTAATAATAATAAATCAATCAGCATCTTTTGCCCTTTTTGCAACCAAGTGCACCAGCATTCATTGTAATAGAATTAACCAAACTAGATGGCCTTGCACTTAAACTTGAAGATTTGGCATAACTAGAAGAAGCTCCAGCACCAGATCTTGTGAAAAAAGCTCCATTAAGCATTAAATCTCCTTCAGATCTCCAATTCCAATTCTTCCATTCATTTTCTGGTGCATCCTCATGTTTTGTCACCTTTTTAACAAACATTTTGTTGCTTAAATAGGTTAAAGTAAAACCATACTTTTTATTTCAACAACTTTTTTCACTCCACTTTCATCTTTATGAAAGTTACTTTGTACCACTATTACACCTACACTATTTATGAGTTTTTTTTTTCTTAATCCTTGCAAGTTTCAATTCTAATTTGGCAAAAGTGTGGTATCATGAGATGTTTTTAAGGGCCAAAGAATAAGCAAAATTTAGTCCAACTCGTTATATTTCAATTTATTTTAACATGCTAAAATTTATTCAAATGTTACTACATCGGAATTACTATAGATAAATTATAGTAACTAGTGAGGCCGTGTGCATGAAAGAAAATTTTACCACAGTAACAAAAATGACAAAAATGCTACTTTATTTTATTAACAAATAAGTGCAATCTTGAAAAAGCATGAGAAGGTTTGCCTTTTTCTTTTAATATATGTTTTAAAATACCTTTGTAACCTTTTTTTTTGTTAAATAATGCCTTTGTAACCTTTAAACAACTAAAACTTCGCTTTTTATTTTTATTTTTAAATATTTTTCTTCATCAAAGATTGATAAGTAAGAGTGTTCAGGTAATCGTAAAATGTACCTCCTTGTTGAAGACATCATTAGGAGCAAGAAATCTATTGCCTTGGCTGTTGATTGTAGGAGAAGCACTTCCACCAATTGCATACATCTCCCAATGAGTGTAGTCATTATTCACAACATGGAAATATCCATGTCTACATCTGTATAAATCTCAAAAACATTTGTCTTATTACACCAATAAATGTACTAAATAAATCAAAGCATATTAGATCTAACATTTCTTTCTTTATATTATTTTTTACCTTGGCATCCTCTGCACAAGCCCTTCTCCAAAATGGTTAAAAGCAATGGTAACTTGCATGTTCTTGTCTCTAGTGAAGGTATCACTATGTCCCAGAAGCATTACCTGAGGATGCGGAGGCAAATTTAAAATTTAAAGTCAGTACGTTTTACTATTCATTTGTGAGGTTTTAACCATATATGTTCAGGTCGAAGACGAATTGGCTACTGATTAATTACCTTATTATGGTGTGTCAAGTAATTATTGGAAATAGTTATGGCTGTCGATCCACGGATTGCATCAATCAGTCCATCCCTACAATTTGACAAGGAACAATGATCCACCCAAACATGGCTTCCACCAAATATAGAAACCCCATCTCCATCTGATAATGTCCTCCAACCATAATGTTCTGGTGAGTCTCTAACATAAGCATTCCCACCTTGCTGACAATCATGAATATTCAATCCGTGTATAATAATATTTGTAACATATTGTATAGTAATACATGGGCCACCAGCAATATGTACACTAGCCCCTCTACCATCAATAGTTTTGAATGAATTCAACATTAACTCTTCTTTTAACTTAATGAACATGTCTCTATCAAATATGATCCAAAGGGGTTCATCTTGAATTGCACCATATCTTAAAGTTCCTGGCTTTGGGTTCACTGGATCATCACTAGTGTCGGTTACTATGTAGATTTTGCCATCTCTTCCACCAATGGCTTGTTTGCCAAAACCAATGGCACAATCAGCTAATCTTTGCCTTTTCTTTTCCCAATTGGGGTCACATCTCCAACAATCATCAATGGGATTGCCAGTTCCACATGATAAATAGCCTAAGTTTCTTCTTGACGCATTGATTTTCCTACAGAAGTATAAAAGTAGTTGAAATCTTTAGTTAAAGAATTTGAATCCACCAAGATATTACTAGGCATAGTCGGTCCAAAACCCATGAAAAAAAAGAAGAAAATGCACAATTTGTTAGTAATATTCCATTTCAGTTGAAAATGCAGTCAGATGTACGTGATCAAGGGGAGGTTAGCAACTCATATATTAATGAGTGGCTCCACGATTTCTTATGGATACAGGGTCAAGGAGTCGACTTCCCCACTGTCACCTGCCCGTACCTTTCATAACGTAAGTACATAGAAATCTTGATCCGTTTCCTTATTGCCCCCCCCCCCCCCCCCCCCCCCCCCGCGCCCAAAAAAAAATAAAAAAAAAATCAAGATTGCCATACGTTGACAACTGACGTAAAAATAATCATAACGAAACTTGGAATATCAAAACTAAGGATTCATTTTGCTAATAATGTCAAAAAATGAAATGGGGAATAAGAGTAAGCATCATACTGATTAACTTCGTGGACTATAACTTCAGGGTCAGGAACAGGGGAGGAAAATGTGCAGATAGGAGCTAATAAAGTTAGGAGAAGAAAAGAAAGTGACATTCCCATTGAAATCCCCTTTGTATTATTAGGGGAAGAGGAAATATTTTGGAAAATAGTGAAAGAGCTAATAGGAATTTGGAATGAAGGGGATGTGGGACTTTTGGAGGGGTTTTATATACAAGGGAAGAGAGGATGAAGGGAGTTATGAACCAACCAAATACCACTTGGACCTACCTGTATCTACTGTTCCACAAATTTGGTATTTCCCTACTTTCACATGATCTGACAAGGTTAGAACCCAAGTTGTTGATACAGAAATGCACACTCTTAACTATTGGACTATGCTTCTCTAGCTTGTCAAGGGTGTACAACAACATCTATATAACCGTAAATATCTATATTTAATCTATATACTCGAAAAAAATTTTCGACGAAAGGTGTTCATCTGACCACCCTTCGTCGGCTATTTCTATCACCAGAATTGAACACATATATGTTGTAGTTTATAATTACGAACAAGTGTTGTGATGAAGTGGTAAGTACTATTTCATTTTTATCAAAGTTGTTGGAATTTTTGGCGCGAATTTGGATTTACTCGATCCAAATGTGGGTATCGAATTCTGAATAAAAAACCAAAGAAAAATCTTATAATTATGTCTTAACTAATTATAGAAAATATCTACTGTGATTTTATGTTCTCTAGTTAAGATTACTAATGTTAATATGATGGTATGAAAATATGTACAATGTTAGTGTATAGCAGTAATTGATTTCTTTGACAGAAAAGGTAAAGAAAAATAATAAGCAAAGACATCGAAAGGGTATGAGTGGCTTTCTTCTTTCACGTATTTTCTCTTACTAGTTTAATCACACGTGTAACTTTTGATTATTTAAGATTTACACAATTTATCTATTACAAATATTTTTAATGAAGTACAAAAAGTTCAAATCACTTTTCAAATATCCTTCACAGTTTAACATATATTTTATTGTAATCTCATATATATTTTACCACCAGAAATTTCAAATGGTTAATGAATGTCACTTTTGTTATGTCATGCAGTACCTCTTGTACTTGCTATTAGAGGTTAAGAGAGATGCATCGATTTGAATTATATTTGTAGTACAATTTTTTTCTATATTAAAATCTTTTCTTATTTTGATATTAAATCTTAAGAAAATTTTTGATTACTTATTTAAAACTTTAAAAAATTTGATATTTCTTATATTTTTTCTTATTCTAACTTTTTTATATTTATTTCTAGATTTTTTAAACCTTCTTAAAATAAATTTTAGTTAAATTAATGAAAACAAGTATTAGTTGTCATTTATTTTGATCACTTCTAATATAGTTGGCTTCTAGTATGGCACATTTATCCCATACTATATAAAATTTCTATATGTTTTATATAGATTAATGTGTTATGTAGAGAGCTTACATTTACTTTTTTTTACAAAAAATTAAAAAGCGTGGTTTTAATTACAAACACGAACACATCTGCTAATATCATAACTTAATTAATTTCCTGTCATTTAATTGCAAAAATATAAAATAATGAAATATGTTAAACATAACTAAGACAATGTAGCATGTAGCATCTGATGTAATGGTATAAATTTCATCACTAAATTTAAAAATAAAAAACTAACAACATCACGAAAAAATTATTGTATATTAAAACAAATATGTAATAATAAGAACATGAAATCATTTAACTTTTTTCCATTGTTAACTTTCGAAATTAAATATTTATATTACTTAGGACATGCACATTTTTTGTATTTCATATTTTATTGTAATTTATTTATTTTATACAATTATATATATATATATATATATATATATATAATTTTGAACTCTCTTAATGAAATTCTTATGTATAAAGATAAAAATATCTTGTAATAAAAGGGACTATATGGCTCAAACTCTCCAAAATTGATGTTATACTCGTGTTGAATCCTCAAAAAATATTATGGTTATTGTAAAGTGAATAGAAACATTAGCATTTTTTTTTAAAAAAAAAAATCTTATGTATAAAGATAAAAATGTCTTATAAAAGGGACTATGTAGCTTAAACTCTCCAAAATTGATGTCATACTAGCGTACAATCCTCTAAAAATATATTAATATTGAAGAATTCAATACACGCCCGTCAATATTTTTGAAAAATTCGAACATCATAAAAAAGAACATACAAGAACAACTTTGTAATCTGCACACAAGCAAGGTAGAATAGTTCTGGGGATTGGAAAACATCTTCTCTTTTCTTTTTGACTATTAGTTAATTATGTTATATCAACTTACCTTGAATATTAATATTTTTGGCAAACCTATTTCAATTTAGCCGAAAAAAAAATGTATATTTATTTAGTTACTCCTTTGCTAGAAAAAAAGAGAAGAAATTGCATACCTATTGATATGAAGATGAAATCTGCAATACTCTATAATAAAATCTCCATAATCTTCAGTAGTACAATCTATCTTGACAAGCACGGGGATGCAAAAATATGTTTATCTAACGATTTAATATCAAAGATTAAATATGATTCTTTGCTAATTTTCTCCGAAAGATAGATAGAGTTGATGAAGTACGCCCATAACCACAACCTAAATAAAAATCACATCAGTAGAAAATAAACACTTTTCGATAAATCTAAACGACTTAGCAAATCCTAAACCCTCTGCCCAAAAATTGAAATCGAAACAAATACATGAATAAATTTACAAAATATTAGGTGTACGTATTGAAATAGGGAAGGCAAACAAATTAACTAATCTAACAAATCCTAAACCCTCTGTCTACACGTATATATATATATATATATAAAAAAAAAATAGGGAAAGAAAACAATTTGCTTTAGCCTATTAAAAACATCACAGAATTATACATCTAAACAAATTCTATATTTAATCACTTTTACATGTAAAATTAGGATTCTGCAATTTAAAATCATTTTATTTGAGCAATAGATACATTCTGCAATTAATTTTTATTCTCCAATTCACTATTAATTAATTAATTACGTTTGTCTGCAATTATATTATATTATTAAATATGAATAAATCATATTTTAACTTGTCATATATTTAGAAATTTTACTTCTCATATATTTAGGAAGAAAGTTAAGAAATATGTGAACCGGTCTAAGAGAAAATTGGGCATTAAAAAAATTTATAATTATGTGATATGGTTTAAAGAGAGAAAATAATTTATATAAGGTAAGTTTTAATGAAAAGTTCATAAATATTAGGATTTCCTACCTAATTCAATAAGGAAATTAATAAAATTTAAATATATCTTAAAATTCTAAATATTAAATTTCCTTGTTGAAAATCTTAATTCCCATAGTGGAATTGCAACAATTACGTTGCTCCAAGTCTTCCATATATAGTATATGGAATGGTTTATGCAATTCCAATTTTAACGTGAGTTTCTATATGAAATTATCAAAAAATCATTAATAATTTATTTATATAATTAATACAAAATATAATTAAATGACTTTTTCTTTTATATTTTACCATATATTCTTCTCTTACTATTTATTTTAGGACTCTATAATTTTGAAATATATTTTCTCTTATCATATAATTTAGGATTTCTTAATTAAATATTGTAAAAATAATAATATAATACTTTAAGAAAAATAGGTGAAAAGGTAATTTTGTCTATTGTAAAGCTTTTTAATAAAGGGCAAAAAGTTCAAATCACTTTTTTAAGGGTCTTTACACTTTTAATATATTATAGATATATAAAAAGTGGGAGCGAAGCAGACTCGATCCGTAGACATCCTTGCTTGTCATCTGCTTACTCCGTAATTTTATTATATCATCCCTAATAAATTATTATATGATATTAACGTATTAAAAAAATAATAATATTTAACAAAAAAAGTAAAATAGATATTTATGACATATCTGCTTGAGCTGCTTCAACCATAATTTTACTATATCGCCTCTAATTGATTATTATAAGTCATCTAAATATTAAAAAAATTAATAATATTTAATAAAAAAAGATAAAATAGACATAAAATGATAAATTAACTCTTAATGTTTTGAATTAATTTGACATCTTATGTGAGGTCCTGTATACAATGAAATTTTATTAAATTTAAATCCGTACAAAATTTGGATTATATTAAATTCAAAATATATTAGTCCCAAATAAATATTGCAGATTAATATAATTGAATTAATTATTTAAGTCCAAATAGGTATGGATTTAAATAAGGCCCAAAATTTATTGGGTTAGTCCATTAATTTGGGCTACAAATGTGAAGCCCACTTTGCTAAACCCAAGATATTGTCATATTCTAGAGGCCCAAATAAGCGTCACATGTCTAATGACGTGGCACGCCAAGTCAAGTGAAGGAGCCAATAGGACCATGCCACATGACAAAATGATGCAGCAGCCCCATGAAATCAAAGCCCATAAAAGGTGACACATCACTCAAATCTAATTGGTCAAAGGAAGTCCATCTTCATCATGACTCTCCCTTTTTCACAACTATATATAAGGGTGTCATAATTCAGAAAAAGGACCCTTAAAACTCTAACAAGTAGTAAGAGAAAGCTTGTGGATTAAATGCTGTAATTTCTCTAAAAAGCTCAAGCATTCAAATTAAGTTATTAAAGTTCAAGATCAAGACCGCAATATTCAAGAACAAGCTTAAAAGCTCTTGAATTCAAGCACAAGTCAAGATCAAGTCCCTCAAGTCCATCAATTCAAGTTCGAATTCAAAATCAAGATTTAAGCCCTTGAATTTATAGTTGAAAAGGTGAATTAGATGAATCATAGAGATTGTAACATACTTATTGAAATCAATAAATCAATTGTTGCAATATTTTCTTATCTCGATTATTATTTTCGGTCTCGAGAATTTTACTGTCCAACAAATTCTGACACGCCCAGTGGGACAATCTCTACCTCTCATCTCAACTTTTCATACTTCAAAGTTTAATAACAACGAAATGACTTCCAAGAAGGTTAATTCTCAGTCAACTACTTCTAAGGCTGCAGATTCAAAGTTCTCTGCTGAAGTAGAAAGCATCATTGGTGTTACTTTCGGAAGCCTGGGAGTTGTCACAAGAAGCAAGATAGGCTTTCTAGGACAACAAAAACATCCAGTGTCGTCCGCTCCAACTCCAGGTTTTGGATCTTTAACCCCGAAATGAACGAAGTCCAATGAAGGTTGAACTCTAGTAACCAGACGCAGAAGCAAGAAGACGAGTCCACGAAAGGAGTCAGTCGAGCAACCAACTAGGAGGAAAATGGTAAAGAAACCAAGGAAACAAAAGTTGGTTAAATTCCTAAAGAGGACAAGGGTGACGGAGCTTCACCATTAGGAACTTCGACGTCCGGTGACTTTAGAGGAATTCTTACCGAGTTGGTTTCGTGGAAAGACTGACCAAGTCAACCTTGAGGCGTCTTGTTTTAATACCGCCAAAGAGGGGGCAAAGGGTGAGAATCTACCCATAGAAGTTTTT
The DNA here is from genome assembly GCA_030864225.1 of Capsicum baccatum var. pendulum. Classification (NCBI taxonomy): domain Eukaryota; kingdom Viridiplantae; phylum Streptophyta; class Magnoliopsida; order Solanales; family Solanaceae; genus Capsicum; species Capsicum baccatum. The sequence continues at coordinate 171,727,449 of CM061560.1, forward strand.
TCATCTTTCGAAAGGCTGACTGAAACTCTTAGCGAAGAGGCACATGTGTGTGATATAAAAATCACATTCATAAATAATGATCTTTTGCATAGTGAGACCCCATATAACCGTCCCTTATACATGGTGGGTCAAATTCTACGAAAGAAGATCAATAGAATCTTGATACATGAGGGATCTGGGTTCAATATCCTGACTATCCGTACGATGAAGGAGCTTGGCATCGCTACTGGCGAACTGGATGAAAGCCATATAATGATCCAAGTCTTCAACCAAGGAGGCCAGAGGGCCATGGGATGTATCAAGTTGGAGATTCGCATGGATGATTTTCAATCAAATCCATTGATGCATGTGATCGATGCCAAATCTTCATACAATATATTGCTTGGTAGGCCTTGGGTGCACGGAAACAAAATTATCTCGTCCTCTTACTATCAATGCTTGAAGTACCTCGAAGGTGGAGTGGAAAGAAAGATAGTTGCCGATGACAAGCCATTCACTGAAGTTGAGTCACATTTTGCCGATGAAAAATTCTACTTAAAAAACATGCTGTGGATGAGAAAAGAGTTGAAGATGTCACTAAGACCAAGTGTGATGATCTTGTATCTAAGAAGGTCGCGGTGACTGTCGAAAAAGTTGCCACCAATAAGCCTCTCTCCACTTCAAATAAAGAAGGTATCGCTTCTACAAAAAAGAAGGCAACTCCCGTTCTTCGTTACGTACCAAAGGTAAGAAAAGAGAAAGATCACCCATCGGATTCCCAAGATAATGTGCTAAAGGGGCTAAATTTACCTATCAGAAAGATTGATGTAATAAATCCATCCTCAAGACTTCTTGAAGAGTCCGTGGCTCAAAATCTGCCATAAGATATGACACTCCCTACGAAATATACGAAGGATGGCTTCGATCCAAATACATACAAACTATTTATAAAGGCTGGATACAATCCAAATGAGCCATCAAGGTTGGGAAAACTTCTGTTGGAAGGTACGACCAAGCAGTCATGTGAAGGCCTAGGATATACGTAGCCAACTCCAATTCGCATCTCCATAAGAAGGGCGGTTAGCAACTACATCACTGTAGAATAAGAGTCCACTGCATCTAACAAGAGGGCTTCTGTCTTTGACCGACTTGGAGAATCAACTGCAAGAACTTTTATGTTCGAAAGGTTAGGACCTCTAAATAAGAGGAAAAGCAACAAGTGTAAGAGGAGTCGTCAAAGCGCAATGATGCACTCTTCACTTAAAATACAAAAGGATTTCCAAAGTTTGATTCCTTCTAGAATGAAATGACAGACGAAACTGGTAGTTTCATGCGATGAGGTACTAAAAGCAAAGGCGCATACTGTGGTTTATACCAAGCAATACAAAGAAGATGAAGAGAGTGTTGGCTCCTCATATCATGTTATGATCCAGAATGAGAAATATTTCTCATCTCAAATGAAGGTTGATGAAGAAATAGAAGATGCCTTCTGGTGTTATCATATATCCATCAACGATGATGATCCTCAAGAGGAGGAAGATACTACAAATTCTCCATTGCAACTTGAAGAAGGAGTAAAGGCCATAATAGATCCCTTGAAGGAAGTTAATCTTGGGACCACTGAGGACCTAAGACCAACTTACCTAAGTACATTTCTAAAAGTAGAGGAAGAAATTGCTTATACAGACATACTCAAAGAATATATGGATGTTTTCGCTTGGAGTTACAAAGAAATGCCTGGCTTAGATCCAAAAGTAGCAATCCATCAATTGGTGGTTAGGAACGGGGCTCGTCCTGTTAAGCAAACCTAAAGGCGCTTTAGGCCAGAGTTAGTTCCATTGATTGAGAATGAAGTTAACAAGCTCATTAAAGCTAGCTTTATTGGCAAAGTAAAATATCCCACGTGGATTTCAATTATTGTTCCAGTATGAAAGAAGAATGACTAAATTCGAGTTTGTGTCGACTTTTGAGATCTCAACAACGCATGCCTTAAGGATGATTTTCCAATCCCCATACTAGAGTTGATGATTGATGCTACCACTGGTTATGAGGCAATGTCCTTCATGGATGGTTCATCAGGCTACAACCAAATCCACATGGCGCCAAAAGATGAAGAGCTCACTACATTTCGTACGCCCAAAGGTATTTATTGCTATAAGGCAATGCCTTTTGGTTTGAAGAATGCTGGTGCCACTTATCAAAGGGCTATGCAAAACATCTTTGATAACCTACTCCACAAAAATATTAAATGCTACATGGATGATCTAGTAGTGAAGTCAATAAAGAGAGATGACCACTTAAAAGATCTAAGAATGGTGTTTGAGTTACTTCGAAGATATCAACTTAGAATGAATCCATTGAAGTGTGCATTCGGAGTTACTTCTGGAAAGTTTCTTGGTTTAATTGTCCGACACCGAGGAATTAAAATTGATCAAGCCAAGGTTGATGCAATTTTGAAGATGCCCGAGCCTCGAAACATTCATGAGTTAAAAAGCATTCAAGGAAGGCTAGAATATTTAAGGAGGTTCATCTCAAACTTGGCTGGAAAATGTCAACCATTTAGTCGTTTCATGAAGAAGGACACTCATTTCTAATGGGACCAAGCGTGTAGTAATGCCTTTGAGAGTATCAAATCATACTTAATAAAACTTTCAGTTCTTGTGGCACCCATAACTGGAAAGCCGTTGATACTCTACATCGCGGCACAAGAGAGGTCGATTGGAGCACTACTGGCTCAAGAAAATAGTGAAGGGAAAGAAAACCCTGTTTACTATCTGAGCAGAATGATGACACCAAATGAGATAAAGTATTCTCCAATTGAAAAGTTATGTTTGGCATTGGCCTTCAAGGAAGGCTGGCATATTTAAGGAGGTTCATCTCAAACTTGGACGGAAAATGTCAACCATTTAGTCGTCTCATGAAAAAGGACACTCCTTTAGAATGGGACCAAGCGTGTAGTAATGCCTTTAAGAGTATCAAATCGTACTTAATGAAACCTTCAGTTCTTGCAGAACCCATACCTGGGAAGCCATTGATACTCTATGTCGCGGTACAAGAGAGGTCGGTTGGAGCACTATTGGCTCAAGAAAATAGCGAAGGAAAAGAAAACTCTCTTTACTATATGAGCAGAATGATGACACCAAATGAGCTAAAGTATTCTCCAATTGAAAAGTTATATTTGGCATTGGCCTTCTCAATTCAAAAGATGAAACACTACTTTCAAGCTCACGTGGTTCATCTCGTGTCTAGGGCAAATCCCATCAAGTTTGTAATGTCGAAACCCGTCCTTAGTGACCGACTTGCAAGATGGTACCTTCAATTTCAATAGTTTGAGATTGTGTATGTTCCCTAAAAGGCCATAAAGGGACAAGCATTGGCTGACTTCTTGGTAGACCACCCGATACCTGATGATTGGAAACTGAGCGATGAATTTTCTGATGAAGATACAATAGTCATTGAAGCTAGACCCCCATGGAAGATATACTTTGATGGTGCCATACATCAAGATGGAGCTGGTGCTGGGGTGGTGTTCATCACTCCCTAAGAAGAGGTCATCCTATACTCTTTTACCATAATGAATCGTTGCTCTAATAATGTTGCCGAATACCAAACTTTAATACTTGGACTCGAGATGGCAGTGGACATGAAACAACTACAATTACAAGTCTTTGGTGACTCCCAATTGGTGATCAAATAGCTTTTGGGAAACTATGAAGTTCGAAAGCCCGAGTTAAAACCATATCATGAATATACACAAAAGTTGATGGGATGGATTGGAGAAGTAACCCTCCAGCATATGCCAAGGAGAAAAAATAAGCAAGATGATGCCCTAGATGCTCTGGCCTCAACCTTGACTCTTCCAAATCAGACCCAAGTTACTATCCGCCAAGAATGGGTAGTACCGCCATCAGATGAGAATGTGGAAAACAAGGTTGAATACCTCGTTATTGTGTCTGAAGCTGTAAAAGAAGATTGGTGACAACCTATCATTGATTACTTATGTTATGGGATACTTCTAGAAAATCCAAGGAGGAAGACTGACATTCGTCGTCGTGCACCTCGCTTTCTTTACTACAAAGACACACTGTACAGAAGATCATTTGAAGGAGTACTCTTACGGTGTTTGGGAGAGAAATAAGCAATTCAAGCTTTGCAAGAAGCGCACTCGAGAGTTTTTGGATCACATTAGTCTGGACCGAAGCTCCATTTTCACATTAAAAGGATGTGATATTATTGGCCAACGATGGTGAAAGATTGCTTGGACTATGCTAGAAGATGCAAAGCTTGCCAATTCCATGCAAATTTCATACATTAACCTTCAAAGTTACTACACCCAACTTTCGCATTTGACCATTCAATGCTTGGGGAATGGATGTTGTTGTTCCACTATCAAAATCTTCTGGTGGACACTTATACATCTTGGCCGCGACAGATTATTTCTCAAAATGGGCTGAAGCTGTTGCTCTCAAGGAAGTAAAGAAAGAAAATGTCGCAAACTTTATTTGAGTAAATGTTATCTACTGTTTTGGAATTCCTCAGTACATAATAACTGACAATGGAAAGCCATTTGATAACAAGCCGATGAACAAAATCTGTGACCTCTTTGGTTTTAAGCAACGCAAATCTTCTATGTACCACGCTGCCGCCAATGGTCTAGCTGAAGCATTCAATAAGACTTTATGCAACTTTTTGAAGAAAGTTGTCTCCAAATCCAAACTAGACTGGCATGAGCAAACGAAAGAAGCTTTATGGGCATATAGGACAACTTATCGTACACCAATGCAAGTAACCCCATACTCACTTGCTTTTGGAGTTGAAGAAGTCCTACCACTTGAGCGTCAAATACCTTCTTTGAGACTGACTATTCAAGAATGGCTCACCGATAAAGAAAATACTAAGTTATGTCTTGCAGAATTAGAAGCTCTTGATGAGAAGAGGATTGAGGCTCACTAAAATCTTGAATGTTATCAAGCCTGGCTATCTCATTCCTTCAACAAAAGAGTTCTCTTGAGGTTCTTCCAAGTTGGAGATCAAGTTCTTGCAGTAAGAAGGACCATTATCACTTCTCATAAGTATGGGGGCAAATTTACCCCAAAGTAGGATAGACCATTTGTCATAAAAGAGGCATATTCAAATAGTGCTTACAAGCTTTTTGATGTAGATGGCGTGAGGGTCGGCCCCATTAACGCCAAGTTCTTGAAGAAGTACTATCCTTGAATGAAATGACGCTCTTCGACGTACAATCCTAAACTGCAAGTCAAAAGACTCCTCAAGGCACGAGTATAAACTGCATGTCTACTCCTAGACCGCAAGAGGATAAACTATGAATGACTCAAAAAAAATCAAATAAATGTCCGCTAGGTTGAAAACCTCGAAAGAGACGGCCTAGGTAAAGCTTAGGACACACACAAAAAACACACACCCAGAACTACGTTGTCACTTGATCCTCTTTACTGGGGTACGTAGGCGCTTGGAATTTTATTCTGAGTTTAGTTACATGAGTGTAAAAAAAAATACATGTCCCAGTTTGATCTGTCGTATGAAAGTCAAGTCTGTATACATCTCAATTAAGTGTTGGAATTATACTTGTGGCTCAATGGTGGCAACCATTAAAAGAAAAGAAAATCTTCTTTGACAATGAGACAAAGACGTGAAGCCAATGATCAATAATTTTGAAAGAAAGCCAGAGTTTAATATGACGACATCAATGCATCAAAATAAGCAAGAAATTCTTGGAGTTGAAATTCAAAAGCAATATTAAAATAAATATCCAATATAAATAAAAAAGGGTTTTCATTATGACTGATAGATCTGACTACTAAAAAAAAAAAGGTAAAAGAAAGCAACAAGAAGTTTTGAAGAAAGGCATATCTTAAGGCTAATCTAAGTATAGCTTATAATTGACTAAATCTTGTAAAGAAGCCTCTAAGACTCGCTTCTTCTTCTCCACGACCTTTGAGGCATTTTCCATTGTGAGGGAGACATCATAACACTTGAAAAACTCTTCTTTAACAGTTGAAACTTTGGATTCCATCTCTGCAGCTTCTTACGTGGCAGCATCTCGACGATCTTTCAACTTCTTCACCTTCTTTCTCGCCTTCTCAATAGATTTGCAGACGACAGAAACTTTTTTAGATTTCTCATCTCTCCCCCTTAATACAAGTTCAAGATGTTCTTTGGCTTTCAAATATGACTCTTTAATTGCTGTGGTTTGATCAACAAGGATGGATTGTGCTTGGTCATAAGAAGTCGCCAGCCAAAAGAAAGACCCCAATAAATTCTGCAAAGGGGAAATATCTGCCCCCATTCCACTCATGTCATTGATTATGACTTCGATGTCATCTTGGATAGAAGAAGCACGATTCGAAGTAAGGCCTGCAAGTTTAGTATAGATACTAGCCCAAGCCTTCATGATAAATTCTTTTTTACGATCTGAAACGACCTTCTTGCCATAAAAAATAGACATAGTTACTGCTAGTTGCCGAATTTTTTTTGACTCCGCATTTGCTTTGACTTTACCACAAGAATTAGAAGTAACCTCTTAGGATGACAAAAGTAACTTCCTTGAGTCTGGACCTGCTACAGACTCACTACTATCTTGTGGCTTACTTTGATGAGGATCATCCAAAATTTGGACATTTTCTGACTGCGTCTATAAAGAAAAACATAATATGAGGGGTATATAAAAGCAATGCATATACTGTGAAATGGTAGAAGAGTTGAGTCATTACCTTCTCGATAGCGGGCGAAGTCTTTGATGAACTAGCAAGAATCTCCACATGGGTGTTAGAATCACTATGCTTCATCAAAGATGGTTTTACCTTCTTTCAACAATGATCTCCATGACTACTATCGCTTTCATCTTGAAAGGTTCATTTATTGAAAGTTGATTGAGCCAGGGCAGACAAATCCTCTTTCTGAGTTTTTGCATGTGGAGGTTCCTTGACTTTGCATGGAATTACTACTTTATCTTTCAAGACTGGAGGCTTAGCCACATTTGGGACCCCCTCATCATGTCCTTGAGGAGTATCGATGATAGGACCTACGTCATTCACCAAATATTGCAAGTTAACTTCAAGAAACTTTCCATGAACTTTATCTCACCAAGATTTGTACTGCGTGGATGAGTGTCTTCATGCATTGGGGATGTCTTTAGGAAAGGTTGCTTTTGACATAGAACCATGCAACACACAAATTCGATGAAATTTAAGGCCTTCATCTAGTGAAGCACTGCGAATGTCATTTTCCAAGATGCCTGGAAGGCCTTGATAAAACCCAAACTGGTGACTAAATTGGTGTGGATTGTATGAGTCAAGTATGAATGAACCTCCATATCTAAAAGGGAGTAAGTTAAAACGGAGGCTCATGAAGTAGCTTATTTCTGTCTCTTCATCCTTATCATCATCCACAAAATGACAAGGATCGGACTTGCTTAGCATGGTGGAAGTCCAGATAGCACTATCTCCTTGATGGATACACTTTCTGGCAAGCTCGTCATCAAAGTACTTTGCTCCGCCTTCGCTGGAATATGCCGTCATCAATGGAATAGGTGGCCCATTAGAAAGGGGAATATGTCTTAAAATAGTAAGCAAGCCAACTATACACATAATAGATAGGAAAAGATATTCTGAGTTGCTCAAGCTGCAAAGATTTACAGACTCTATTGAGACCATTATAAATGCTTGATAGGACTGGAACTGCAAGACTGAAAGTTTGCTTATCTGCCATCATAATTGCAACTCTAAAAGTTCTCGGGCGAATAAAATATCCATTCTTAGAGGGAAATACAAAGGTGCACAACCAACATGATAGAAATGCTACCAAATATGTGTCAGTCCTATGTTTATACTTCACTCCAAGTTTGGAAAATGTAGCATCATCTGAACTTAGCCATTTCGCTACTTTTGGAATAGTCCTTGTTGGGTCATGGGTTGACTTCAAATGAGTAGATTTTTTCTCTTAGAAGCTTTTCCTTCTTGAAGATGTTGGAAAGCTAAAAATAATAATTCACAAGAACAAGGGATAAATCTCTCATGCTTTTTATCAACACCTGTAAGTTCCATTGCTTTAGGCACCACTTCTTCATAAAGAAGACCTCCGATGGAAAGGCCTCCAATCTTGTATAAGTTCCAAAGGGATATGGATAGCTCTCCAGCTGAAGTAAGCAATGTATTGGTAGTTGGACACCAAGTCTCAAAGAATGCCTGTAATATGTTTTGAGTTTCGATCATATGTAAACAGTGAAGCATAAACGGCATCATATATTTTTGCTGCCTTCAAGGTTTGTGCACTTCCTGCCAAGATGTCCTCAGCCCATTCCCAATATCCTTGAGTATGACGATATTCACCAGTTATCTCCATAGTGTTTCCCCAACGGATATCTCCTTTGAATATTTGTCGTCCTAAGTAAGGAAGGGTGCTCGTAATATTCAATTGACGTTGGTTAGGAATCCAAAGAAGCCATACTTTAATCGATTAATTAACACCAATGTCATGTTCCGAAGTCCAATTTGACATATGGAGAGAGTTTTGCAAGGGTGGCCACGGGTCTGCATACTTGACTGTTGTTGGAGTTTCAGTCAATAACCTAGTTAAAATCGTGCCATCATCAGCCTCGATTAGAAGATACTTGTTTTTAGAGGATGGAGATGTGTAGTCTCTAAAGTGAACCATCCTTGCAAGCTGCATAAACAAAAGAATCCTGGTCAAACACAGAGTCAAGATTCAGAGAAAAGATACCTCCAAAATAAATAAATAAATAAAAGGGTCCTCCGTGTTTTGGCTTTGGTGAAATATAGACATGTATACTTGAAGCCGAACTCGTCAGGTCTTAAGGTGACGGAGGCGAAGTTAAACTCCTGCACCTAAAGCGGGCCTCTTACGAATTTATCCCTAAAGGGATATCGAAATTTCCATGCCTTAAGGTGGACATGATTTGTCCCTTTGTACCTTAAAGCTGGCCTTTTATGGATTTATCTTTAAAAGGATATCGAAATTTCTATGCCTTAAGGTGGACAAGATTTGCGCCTTTGCACCTTAAGCTGGCATTCTGATGAATTTGTTATGTAAAAGGACCGTCTTCAAGCAAAATTGGTCGGGTCTTGAGGTGACGAAACCTCGCACACCTTAAGCTGACGTCCACCATTTTTGATCAAAATTGGTCGGGTCTTGAGGTGACGAAGCCTCACACACCTTAAGCCGACGTCCACCGTCTTTAATCAAAATTGGTCAGGTCTTGAGGTGATGAAGCCTCGCACACTTTAAGCCGACGTCCACCGTCTTTCATCAAAATTGGTCGGGTCTTGAGGTGACGAAGCCTCGCACACCTTAAGCCGACGTCCGCCGTCTTTGATCAAAATTGGTCGGGTCTTGAGGTGACGAAGCCTCGCACACCTTAAGCCGACGTCCGCCGTCTTTCATCAAAATTGGTCGGGTCTTGAGGTGACGAAGCCTCGCACACCTTAAGCCGACGTCCGCCGTCTTTCATCAAAATTGGTCGGGTCTTGAGGTGACGAAGCCTCGCACACCTTAAGCCGACGTCCGCCGTCTTTGATCAAAATTGGTCGGATTTTGAGGTGACGAAGCCTGCCACCGTTTTTAAGCAATTATTGTATATTGCTATTTGCTTCAACCCTATATAAAGAGAGGAAGAAAAGAAAAGAAAAGAGATTGATGAAAATCACAAAGAAAGAAAAAGGGAATTACCTTGCGGTGATTGTGAACCGGACTGGGAGCTACTACCAGAAAGAAGAAAAAAGTAGAGAAACTTCACAAGTCTGCGTTGAAATAAAAACAAATTCTGTGGGCTTATATAGACATCAAAGGGCGTCTAAGTAAGACTCATATTTGATATAGGATAGTATTAGAATCAGTCTTCTAATTAAAGTTGGCTTATTTGAGGCGGTGGTATTGTTTATTTCTAACAGTAAATTGATATTTTTGGTAAACATATCAAAGTTTCCTAAATTGTCACCTCCTTAACTGATGTAATATGATGCCAGCTGAAAGGAAAAAGCGGGCCGAAAGGAAAAAGGGGATCTGTCTATGTATAGTTTATATAAACTATAAATCAAAGTGCAAATTGAAGGTTCGTCTTCACTGACTAGCAAATTTCATATATGGTATGGTCTGAGCAGCATGTGGATTTATTACCATTGGTTGAAACAATAATAGTAATGAAAACTACACTGGTTAATTGCAAAAGGACGACAATATGCTAGGAATTTAAGGCAAGTTTTGTCCTTTAGTCTCACAAAACTTGGAATATTTTAACTATATTGCAAGTTTGATATAAATGAAAAGAAAATATAGTAATTCCACTATATGGTCGGTTGAAATATTCTACGGTGGATCATTACTATTATTTTTTTTCTTTACACAAATATCGTTGCAGTTAAAATATGAAATTTATACTTCAAGGCTAGTCGTAAAAATATTAAATGTCTCAACAAGTCTTGAAGTAAGAGCTATTTTATATGCAACGAAATTTTATTAAATTTAAATTCGTACAAAATTCAAATTATATTAAATTCAAAATATATTAGTCCCAAATAAATATTACGGATTAATATAATTGAATTAATTATTTAAGTCCAAATAGGTATGGATTTAATAAGACCCAAAATCTATTGGGTTAGTCCATTAATTTGGGCTACAAATGTGGAGCTCACTTTGCTAAGCACAAGATATTGTTATATTCTAGAGGCCCAAATAAGCGCCACATGTCAAATGACGTGGAATGCCAAGTCAAGTGAAGGAGCCAATAGGACCATGCCACATGGCAAAATGATACAGCAGACCCATGAAATCAAAGCCCATAAAAAGTGACACATCACTCAAATCTGATTGGTCAAAGAAAGTCCATCTTCATCATGACTCTCCCTTTTCCGCAACTATAAATAAGGGTGTCATAATTCAGAAAAAGGACCCCCAGAACTCTAGCTCGTGGATCAAATGCCGTAATTTCTCTAAAAAACTCAAGCATTCAAATCAAGTTCATTAAAGTTCAAGATCAAGACCGCAATATTCAAGAACAAGCTTAAAAGCTCTTGAATTCAAACACAAGTCAATATCAAGTCCCTCAAGTCCATCAATTCAAGTTCGATTTCAAGATCAAGCTTTAAGCCCTTGAATTTATAGTTGAAAAGACAAATCAGAGGAATCATAAAGATGGTAACACTCACTTATTGAAATCAATAAATCGATTGTTGCAGTATTTTCTTGTCTCGATTATTATTTTCGGTCTCGAGAATTTTATTGTCTAACAGGTCCACTTAATTTTTTTTCATAAGTATTTTTTATAGCAATTTTGCTATATCACTTCTAATTAATTTTTATGAGTCATTTAAGATATGTCTACTTTGCTACTTCAATCATGATATCTTTTTGGCTCTCAAAATTATATCAGTGTCGTTTAAATTAGAATAGAAGAGAAGTTATTATAAATCACAATAATTTAAAACATAAATTATTTTTAAAATATAATTGACTACCAATGCTACAAAAGTTTGAACAAGAAGAGTATTATAAATTAGCTAACAACTTAAAATAGTAAATTACAATGTTAAAAAGTATTATAAATTACAATAGTTAACAACTTAAAATATTTTTAAAAAAATTAATCTGTTATATATTTTAAAAATATATTATTTAAAAATTACATAAAAAGTATAATAAATTACAATAGTTAAAAATTTAAAATATGTAAAAAAGATAATTAATCTGTTATTTTTTCCCAAAAAGTATGTAAAAAATATATTAATCACAATAATTAATAATTTTAAAATTTAAAAAATAGAAATATTTGATTGACTCTCAAACTTTTATGGGTGTCATATTAACAACTTAAAATATTCTTATAAAAATTTCACTAATCTAAGTATAATAATATATGACTAATTAAGAATTTATCAACTAAACAAATGAAAATTTTGATTAAATGATAAAATTACACATAACATAAAATTTTTAAATGTCAGCATTGGTCCTGTGCACGGCATAGCCAACTAATAATGTTAGTAATGTAAGACTATAACTTCGCCTTCTCTCTCCTTCGCCAAAACTTCTACTTTTAAATAAGACGTCTTATTTTTGAGTGAGTTTTGGTACGATGAAAGAAATCATTTTTCATGAAAATTGTTTTTGGGGTTTGGTCAAAGAATAAAAACGAATGTTATAACAAAAAATATATATTAAAAGTTAATAAAATATCAACAAATAAGAGAGTAATGTTTAAGTATTAATAGTTGAAACAAGTAATATGAATTTCAAAGTTAAGATAGCTATATGGGAAATGATACCCCTCTACATACTAAAAGAAAATGATTATCTCCTTATGCAACATTTTTTGGTGAGATTTTTCTGAATAATTTGGTTATAACCCAAAATAATGATATTTCATATTATTATAAAATTAGTTAACAACTTGAATAATTGGCTAAAACTTTTGTTTCTTCTTCATTTAATATATATTTCATAAGAATTTTTAAGATTTTTACATAAATAGATTAGTGAATTTTCTCGATGAGATTTTCTTTTTTCTTGAACAAGAATTTACCTGATAATCTTATTATTTGTATTTTTGAAAAATAATAAAATTAGTTAATCAACTTGGATAATTGGTTAAAAAAAATTTCAAAAAAATTAAAATAATTTATACACAAATACGGATTTAGAATTTTAAATTTGTGGGCTTCCAATAAAATAAATTAATATCTAATAGTAATAGAATAAAAAATAAAATAATATTTTATTGACTAAATTCCTTTCTAGTTGATTTTATTACTTTTTTAAAAAAGAAAAAAGAAAAAGTGAGTAAAAAATTAAAAAAATAACTGTGTCTGCCCGGAATGTTATTTTCAGGTACAAAATCTGTATTTAATAATATGAACTTCAACACTAAGTTTAAGAACAACCTTAAGACCTACAATGAAGTTCAACAACTTCAAACACAAGTTTAAATGAATGATCAAATGAACTATCAAAAAGAAGTTTCTACCATTTTCATAAAAACAGTAAAACCAAATTATGAAATGAATATGAAACAAAAAGATTATAGAATTAAGTCAACCAAATTCACGGTATGTCCTTATGAAATTTATTTTCCTCAAGTACCTGAGGTTAATGAAATCTTTCCTCTCAGGATAAAATGATTCAGTTCACAAAATAACGGTACCTCAAATTTTTTGAACTTCGAATACACTCAACTGTAGCAAATCACACTAGAGTTTTTGAAGAAAGAAAGTGTTTTTACTTTAAAATTTCATGTCTATACCTGAGAAAAAATTTAGGTATTTATAACCATCAAGGTGTTGCTTCATGAAGAGAAGCGATGGTTCAGAAAGGTGCACCCTTTCATAAAGGTGCAACTCTTCAAAAAAGTCACAATCTATTGAAAATGTCATAACCATCCAAATCGAAAAGGTGCCTATTCAAATTACATCCTTTCTCTTGGTGTCTTTTCGAAAAAATACCTATTCATTTTTCATTCACACATCTTAAAAACCTAACAATCTCCTACATGAATGGGGAATGACTATATCATAAAAAAATATACGAACAAGTATGTGATCTACAAGCAAATACTAATTGCATGGATAAGTAGTTTTTTCTTTAAACTTTACATAGTGAACATGCACCGGATGCACTCGATTAATCGATAGATTTGATGTCTTTGAACCGTCGAACTTTAATGCACCTAAACAACACAAGTCACACAATCAATTTTTTACCGTTTATGGTTCTCATAGTTTTATTTATTTCAGCCATGAACACGACCCGATTTTACGAGAGCTTAGAGAATAGTCCTTTACTATCATTCTCCTTCAATCAACTTCCACTTCACTTTTACATAGGTGATTCCTAAACGTTTAATCCTTTAGATCAAACTATTTGGTCAAATCTACCAAACTTAGAAACCATTGAAAAACTTTAAACCATAAGCCTTATCCTTGTTTCCTGAACATTGTCTTCATCATAAGAATGAGTTGAGGATATTGACAATGTTGAATTATTAGTCACAACTTTATTTGATCTCCTTGAACCTAACTCTTGAGTTCTCCAGTCTACTTGGTAGAGTTACCGCTATGATGGCTTGTCCTAGGTCGTAAATTCATTTCCTTTAATGATCTCTTAACTCTCTATATAGTTAGACCTTTTGTAAGTAGATCCTACACATTATCCTTTGACTTTACATAGTCAACCATGATAATTTTACTAGAGAGTAGTTCTCCAACAATATTATGTCTTCATCTTATATGACGAGATTTATCATTATACATTATGATTTCCCCCTTCCTATTGACGCTTAACTATCACAATGTGTGCATACTGGTGTCAATGGTTTGGGCCAATAAGGAATATCTTTCAAAAAATTTTGAAGCCATTTAGCTTCTTCACCGACTTTATCTAACGCGATAAATTCAGATTTCATTGTAGAGCAGACAATACATGTCTATTTGAATGATTTTCAAGAGATTGGTCTTTCACCTAAAGTAAATACATATACACTTATGAATTTTACTTCATTCGATTCGGTTATTCAGTTTGCATCTCTATATCCTTCAATTATCACTGGATATTTGTTATAATGCAAAGCATATTTTTGAGCATGTTTTATATACCCCAAAACTCTTTTCGTTGCTATTTAATGAGTTTGATTGAAATTACTCCTGTACCGACTCAGTTTACTAATGACACATGTTGTGTCTGATCGCATATAATTCATGATATATACCAAATTTTCTAACTCTCTTGCGTAGTCCAACTGTGAAACACTTTTACCTTTATTCTTTCGAAGTACAAAGATCATGTCTAATGGAGTCTTGACAATACTGAAATCTAAATACTTGAACTTGTCAAGTATTTTTTTTAATGTAATAAGACTTTGACAACTCCAACCCTTGTGGAGTTCTATGAATTCTTATTCGTAAGATCACATCTGCAACTCCAAGGTCTTTTATATCAAACTTGTCTCAAATATTTATTTCGTAGCATTTATGTCAGAAATACCTCTACTTATGATCAACATATCATCCATATACAAACATACAATGGCCTTCTGATTTGGAGTGCCTTTAATGTAAACACATTTATCACATTTATTTATCTTGAAGTCATTTTTCAAAATGATTTGATTAAACTTTGCATGCCACTATTTGGATGCTTGTTTTATTCCATAAAGTTACTTAACAAGTTTGCACACTTTGCTTTCTTTATCAGGAACCACAAAACCCTTAGGTTGTTCCATGCAAATTTTTTCCTCTAATTCTCCATAAAAGAATGTTGTTTTCATATCCATTTGATGGATTTTAAGATCATATATCGCCACTAATGCAACCAACATCCAGATGTACGTTTTCCTTGTTACGGGTGAGTAATTGTCGAAATACTCAAGGCCTTATTTTTGTTTAAAGCCTTTCACAACAAGTCTTGCCTTATATTTGTCAATAGTACCATCAACTTTTATTTTACTTTTGAAGATTCACTTAGAACCTAATATTTTATTTACTAGAGGAAGTTCAACCAACTTTTAAGCGTGGTTTCTTAAAATTCAATCAATCTCACTATTGACTGCCTCTTTCTAAAAAGACGAGTTCGAAGATGACATTGCTTCTTTAAATGTTTGAGGCTCATTTTCATGAAGAAATATTTCAAAATTAATCCAAATAAAGTTGTCATTCTTTGACGTATACTACGTTTTGGATTATCATCATTAAGTATATTCTTATTTAGTTTATCTCGAGATCGTTTAGATCCTCCATTAGACATCTCATGTCTAGTTTATTACAGATAAATGTGTTCACAGAACTCAACATTATCTGATTCAATCATCATATTTACATTGATATCCTAATGTTCGCATTTATGAACTAAAAATTGATATGCTTTACTGCTTTTAGCATATTTGATGAATACACAGTCCACCGTCTTAGGTCCTACTTTTACCCTTTTAGGCATGAAAACTTAAACTTTGAATAGAAACCCCCACACTTTGAAATATTTCAAGTTGAATTTCCTTTCTTTTTATTTTTTTTATATGGAATAGAATGTGTCTTGCTACAGAGCACTCTATTGAGCATTCGACTTGCTGTAATGATAGCTTCCCCCTATAAGTTTTCCAATAAATCTGAACTTATGAGTAAGACATTCATTATTTTCTTTAACGGTTTTTTCATAATTTCATTTGATTGCGGTGAATACGAGACAGTAGTTTGATGAAAAATTTTATTTTCTAAATATATCTCTACAAAAAGAGATTCACACTCTCTACCCCTATCACTTTGTAAGACCCCACAAAGTTCTCTCGTAGTCTGAGCTTTAGAGCATGTCAAGTGAAGTATAATTTCGGCCTTAAAAGATCGAGATGTAACTTCCAAAGTGGGAAATATTTTAAAACATGTAGAATTTCCCTAATATCAACTTTTTGTCATATAGAGAATTGAATAAGATTTCTGTCGATACCAAATTCTCCCAAATCTAACACTCGAGCGAAGAGTTAGAGCCATTTTAGTGAGCTAGTGTGCCACCTGACACTTTAGCGCGTTGTGGAGCCAGCCAAAATGGCAATTGTCAAATTCCAGTGAGCCTTTAAGATTTCACCGCGTTGCGGTGTCTTTTCAGTTTACAACTAAGGTGGCAATGCGATTTCCACCGCATCACGCCAAGGCTCAGTTTTCGAATTTTCCAATTTCCAGTGGTGCGATTATGGCGCGTCGCACCTGCACAAAAAATTAGGATTTTTTCCAGTTCTGGATTTTAATTACAAGGGCAAAAAGGATTTTTTCTCAACCCCTATATATACTCTTTAACACTAGATTCAATACATTTTCACATAAATATTATTGGTTTCTCTCAATTTTCTTCAAGAACAAGACCTAGGGTTTCTAATCCAAGACCCAAGTCATCAAGATTCCTTCGTAAATCTTTTGAGAATCATATAACAAGGTATGTTAGATGTTGATTCTTGAGTCTCTTCCACCCAAAAAGTTCAATAATCCTTTTCTAAATTCAAATATCTTATATTTATGAGTTTTCATGATTCATATGAATTGAAATTAAAGTTTATGTTATTATTGAGTTTTAATTCATGATTTAGACAACCAATTTAAAGAGTTGATTCTAGTATGTGATAAATTGTATGATGTTCATGATAAACCCTCTTCAAGTGGCATGATATTGATGTATTCATGACGATTAAGTATAGAATCTGTGGTATAACCAAAGCATGCTCTCCATATGTTTGATAAAATGCTTATGTGAAGGAATTAGAGCCATTATAGCATGTTGACTAGAAATTTCCAATTCTGTGTAAGTTCATGCATGCCAAGTGTTTATTGAAAAGCCTTAGTGAATAAATTGTGACATGTTAGCATGGAATTCCCTATTTATGTGCTCTTCAATGCATGTAAAATGTCTGTTGTAAAACCTTGTTGTATGGAGTATGAGCCAGTAGTATGTCTCCCTATACTATTACATGTTTATGATTTCCAAGTTCTTGAATAAATGCTTTAATGATTGTATGGTGAATGAAAGTTCATGGTCATGATTATTTAAGATGGTTATATTTTACTTGTATGTTATCGAGTCCTGGGGGTAATTATACCCAACAATTTAGCTGCAAGTCTAGAGCCCGTGTCAGTTTTCACGATAATTTCAGTGAAGTCACGATTCTTAGAACTTAGTAAGTTACAAAATTCAGTACTCTTAGACAGTTGCAGAACTTAAGAAATCTCAGTAATCCAAGTATCATTAGTATTCCAGCTTCAGTTCAGTACTCAGCTCAGATCTTAGTAGTATTTAATATTCAGTTCAGACCTTAGTAGTATTTCGCCAGTCAATGGAACCAAGTGAATTTAGTCAGATCAGTTAAGAAATATGAACAGTAACAGATTTAGTTCAGTCTAAGAATTAGTTCAGTATCTATTCAGTTGGGAGTAAAATTCAGCACTAAGCGAGGGCACGGATGACGGCTTTCCCATTATTTAGGCAGAGTCGTTAGTAGCATTCCCTATACCTCTAGAACTATGTATCCAGCATAGGATAAGGAGTCACCTATTATATTAGGCTTGACTACCTCCTAGGAGTCACCCGTTATATTAGGCTTGGCTCCAACCAGGTGTCATCGGTTATATTAGGCATGGTATCCTGGGTTTAGAGAAAAGTGTCTTTACCCGTGGCATGGTACTGACACCCTTCCAACTGGGTTACAGGTTGGACCCCAACTAGCTAGAAGGGGTATGTCGATTAGATGACTACCTCCCACAGTCTTAGTTTCAAATTTAGTCTCAGTAATAGAATTCAGCTGAGGAGTCACTCGTTATACTAGGCTTGACTACCTCTCAGAGATCACCCATTATATAGGCTTTATCTCAAATTCAGACAATCATATTCAATGTCAGTAGACTCAGAGATCATCCGTTATATAGGCTTGATCTCAAATTCAGACAATCATATTCAATATCAGTAGACTCAGAGATCACCCGTTATATAGGATTGATCTCAGATTCAGATAATCATATTCAATATCAGTAGACTTAGAGATCACCCGTTATATATAGGCTTGATCTCAGATCCAGACAATTATATTCATTATCAGTAGATTCAGAGATCACCCATTATACAAGCTTGATCTCAGATTCAAATAATCATATTTAATATCAGTAGACTAAGAGATATTCATTATTCGTAGAGTCAGAGATCACCCGTTATATAGGCTTGATCCTAGATTTAGTTTATCCAGTATCAAACATCATTACCAGTAAACTCCGAGGTCACCCATTATATAGGCTTGATCTCAGATATAATAAATCGGTATCAGTATCAGCAAGATTAGACCTCAATCTCAATAGACTCACTTATTCAGTCTCTCAGTATTAGTAAACTCAGACATCAGTACTAGTAGACTCATTCATTAGTAAGTCAGTACTCTCATGTTATTCAAATAAGTAACTGTTCATGCAAAAGCCCTTGCATTTAGCCTTACCTCATCTAGTATACCAGTATATTCAAAATACTGATGCATACTTTTCTCTTGCGCTATGGTGTCTTATACCATAGGTTCAGAAGCGCGAGATCCAGAGCACCCTTAGTAGTCTAAACTCAGTCTGCAGCAGTAGACGTAGCGGTGAGTCCACTTCATTTGAGGATGATCCTTATTTTACTATACTATTTGATTCAGTTTAGTTTTAGTAGATGGAGTTAGTTGGGGACATGTCCCATCAACTCCATAATTCATACAGTTAGAGGCTTTTCGGACAGATGTATTAGTATTCAGTTTTCAGTATTGATTATTTTAGATGTTTTGAACCCTATGGCAAGTTATTCTCCAGTTTTTTGCATTATTCAGTATTTTTATATAGTTATTAAGTAGGCACCAGATAAGGGTTAGCTTGTGGTCCTTCGAGATTATGAGCACCATGTGGCATTCCGGTTCTAGAAAATCGGGGCGTTACACACTTCTTATCATTTTGACATTTTTATCCAACTCATTTTCAACTTTAGATTTATATTGCGTAAATGCATTTATTGCTTGATCCTTACCATTTAGCAAATAAACATAACAATATCTACTGCAATCATCAATAAAAGTTACAAAATATTTTTTTCCACCACGAGATGGTGTTGACTTCATATCACAAATATCTGTATGGATTAATTCTAAGAGATTAAAATTCCTTTCAACTGACTTATACGGATGCTTAGCATACTTAGATTCCACAAATATTTGACATCTTAATTTATTACTCTCAGAGTTAGACAAAAATTGAAATTAACCAGTTTTTATAAGATTTTATAATTGACATGTCCTAAACGTTCATGACACAAATCACTTGATTCAAGTTATTAAAAAGATATAGAACTTCTATTGATTTTAATAGTTATTACACCGATCTTAAAAAGGCCACCGGTGAGGTAGCCTTTTCCTACATATACTTCTCCTTTACTAAGTACAACTTTATAAAAAATAAATACACATTTGAATACACATTTGAATCCATTCTTCTTATAAAGTGAAGTACAAATCACGTTTTTTCACACACTCCAAAACATGAAGGACGTTGTTGAGTGTCACCACCTTACCTGATGTCATCTTCAAAGAATTTTAGTAACTAGTAAAGTTGTTGCCATGTGACTAGGAGGTCACGAGTTCAAGCCTTGGAAATAGCCTCTGGCAGAAATACAAGGTAAGGCTGCGTACGATACACCCTTGTGGTGGGGGCCTTCCCCGGACACCGTGCATAGCGGTAGCTTTAGTGCACCGGGCTGAAAAAAATTTTGCTATGTCGGAGTTAGCCATAAAATATTGTCCTTATCTTGAGCCAGAGCGTATAATGTAAATAACTCCTTGTTGGAACATATATTATCGGTGGCACCAAAATCAATTCACCACTCTCTAGGATTACCAACCAATATGTATTTTGAAAATATAACGCATAGATCATCCACTTCATCTTTGAATTTAGCCATATTGTCTTGATTCTTTTTCTTACCTTTCTTAGGGGTCTGATAATCAATCGAGTTGTGGCCAACCTTACTAAAATTGAAGCAATTTTTCCTGAATTTCTTCTTTGGAGGATTGCTTTGTTGTCTAGGTGATTTCTTTCTTTTCTTTATTTTATTAGGGTCACCCTTCACAATATTCACTCCACTAATTGCAGAATTTCCTCAAACCACTTCTCGTCTGCTTTGTTGTCTTCTTTAATTCGTAACCTCACAGTGAGGTCTTCAACTAACATCTCCTTTTCCTTGTGCTTCAAGTATTTTTTAAAGTCTTTCCACAATGGTGGTATCTTCTTAATTATACCTACTACTGGAAAAGCCACATTCAAAATCAAACCTACATTAAAGGTTATGTGATTATCAAGAACACATTTAATATGTTCAATAAAGGTATTTACTAATACTATATCTTTTGCTAGGAGATCATGGATGATTAATTGTAGTTCTTGAACTTGGTAGACGACAGTCTTACTATCTATTATTCTAAAGTTAAGAAATCTTGCAATAATGAACTTTTTCATTTCCGCATCCTAAGTTTTTTATTTCTTCTCCAAAGCATCCCACAATTATCTAGAGGTTTTCATGTTGCTATAAACATCGTACAGATCATCTTGAAGTCCACTCAATATGTAGTTCTTACATAAGAAATTTGAGTGCTATCAAGCTTCAGTTACTATAAAGCGTTCCTTCTCAGGTGTTTCCTTTGGTAGGTCTGGAGGCTTTCAGAGATGAATCTTTGAAGACTTAATGTAGTCAAGCAAAAAAATATCTTTTGTTGTCGCTTTATAAAATTCACAATAGAAAATTTCCTGGATTTCTTCATCGGTGTCATGGCGGTTGCAGCACTTGAACGACTTGAAGTAGCAATAGTTGTTGCTGCGACATTTGCTATTCCATCATTAGCATGATTTTCAATAGACATTTTTCGCTGTCGCAAAGAGACAATCAATTTAGTACGTCGGAATACTAACTATAAAGTTTAAAACTTTAAGCAACTTGTTTCTAGTTTAATGTTAAAGTTTTTATGTTCTTCTAATCGCCAACCAAATGAACTTTAACTCTTGATGAAGTTTTTATATCTTCGATCATATCACTATTAAGTTCAAATAGAGTAGAAAGCCATAAACTTTAACCTCTGAAAATTTAAAAATACAGATTATAGTAAATTCCTTAAGATTGTTATTTTTGGGTACAAAAAATATATAATAATATGAACTTCAACACTAAGTTCAAGAACAACTTCAAGAACTACAATGAAGTTCAACAACTTCAAACACAAGTTCAAATGAATGATCAAATGACCTACCAACATGAAGTTTCTACTATTTTCAGAAAAATAGTAAAGCCTACTTAAGAAATGAATATGAAATAGAAAGATTGTAGAATTAAGTCTACCAAATTTTACGGTGTGTCCTTAAGAAATTTGTTCCACTCAAGTACCTGAGGTTAATGGAATCTTTCCTCATAGTATAAAATGATTCACTTAAGAAAATAGCGGTACCTCAAATTTTCTGAACTTTAAACGCACTCAACGGTAGCAAATCACACTAGAGTTTTTCAAGAAAGAGGAGTGTTTTTACTTCAAAATTTTAATGTCTATACCTAATAAGAAATTCAGGTATTTATAGCCATCAAGGTATTGTTTCATGAAGAAAATTAATGTCTCAGAAAGGTGCACCTCTTCATAAAGGTGTAACTCTTCGAATAAGGTACAACTCTTTGTAAAAGTCACAACCCATTGAAAAGATCATAACCATCCAAACTGAAAAAGATGCTTATTCAAATTGTATCCTTTCTCTTGGTGTCTTTTAAAAAAAATCTATTTAGTTTTCATTCACACCTCTTACAAAACTAACAAGGAATTTGATTCCACATGCAACTGGACAAAAAGAGCTTAAGTAGTCCTTTTCTCGCCAACAAACTAGCCATCCATTTACTTATGGATTCCCACAAAGGTTTTCTATTGCTATTAAAATAATTTTCAATAGAATTACTGAATCTACTATAGCGGGTGTGGTTTTTGAGAACCCACACCAATGATTGTAGGTTTGCCCTTGTAATTGTGCATATATTAATATATATATACAAAACTGGAATGGGATACACAGAGTTATTGTAAAAAATAGTGATCGTGATTGCTTCAATGACAAAGGTTGCTTCTTACTTCAACGGTATTAAAAAAAGAAAGTAGAACTGAAAGTAATAAAAAGAAAAAGGAGAGAATGAAGTGCTTAAAAATATTTGATAACTAATTTTATAATAATATAAGATATCATTATTTTAGTTCTTTTTTTAAATCTTTGTTAAAAAAAAAACCTTAGTAAAATATTGCACAAAGAAATCATCATTTTCTTTCAATATATGGAGAGACTGTTATTTTTTAGTTAATAAATATTAGAATGTTAGGAAGGAAAAATGAATTTTACTCTAGTTATAAGGAAACTGAATTCCACCTATAATTAATGAAGTCATTTTTCATTGATTTTCATCATCATATAGGACACTATAAAATGAGTTTCTCATAAAACTTATTTTTTTTAATAGTCAGTTTTCCTCATGCCAAACATACTCCATATTTTGGAACACTCTACAAATTATTACTATAGATATGCATGTTAGGGTTTTTGCCCTGATTTTCTTACCAAATTTAAGTTTTAATTTTCTTGTAAGGAAAATAAAATTAATACCATAATTACTTTTACTTTTCCTGAAAATAATATAAAACTTTTCCATATTTGGCTAACCTCTTTCTTGGAGGAAAGGTTTTGATCATCTATAAATTGAAGACCCCTCTTCTCATACCTTAACACAATAGCATCCACAATGTAGTCTTCAAAGAGTTTTGGTTAAGGGGAGATTTTCTTTCTAAGTAGTTTGTGTTTTTTTTAATATTAGGTTTTATAATATGTAGGCCAATTGGCCAAAACATATAATAATTTTATGTTTTTTAGTATTGTTTTCTTTGTCATCTATCGTCTTCATAGTTTGCAAACTTTAATCTTTCGCATGACGCCCTCTCGATTTCAAACCCAACAAGTGGTATCAGAGCTTAGGATTCAATGGTCCAATGGTGTGATGAGACGATATTAAATAGGTTCAAAGAGGTTTCAAAATCATGCTACAACAGTTAGACGATAATGAAGATTTTTCTCTAGCTATATGTGGAGAAGGAGCTTAAAGCATATTTTCAACATTCCGGCTGCTCATCTTTAAAAATAAATAAGATATTTTTAAACTCTTTTTAACCCATAATATTTTAAAATTTATTTTTAACTATGATAAGCAACAGTTATGAAGATTCCACGAAGAAAAAGATGATGATCAATTTTTTCAGAAAATTCAAGCCAAAAGGGGAGATTTGTTAGGTTTTTTGCCCTGATTTTTCTTACCATATTTAAGTTTTAATTTTCTTGTAAGGAAAATAAAAATAATACCATAATTACTTTTATATTTCCTGAAAAAAAAAATGTAAAACTTTTTCATATTTGACAAACCTCTTGCTTGGAGGAAAAGTTTTGATAATCTATAAATAGAAGGCCTCTCTTCTCATACCTTAACACAATAACATCTATAATGTAGTCTTCAAAGAGTTTTGGTTAGAGAGAGATTTTCTCTCTCATTAGTTTTTGTATTTTTTTTTAAATATTAGGTTTTATAATATGTAGTCCAATTGGCCAAAATATATAATAATTTTATGTTTTTTAGTATTATTTTCTTTGTCATCTATCATCTTCATGATTTGAAAACTTTAAGCTTTCGCATGACGCCCTCTCGATTTTGAACCCAACAATGCACCCACATATATAGGAGTAAAACATCGAGTATTCGTCAAAGTATAGTCAAATTTTCTACCACACACTCCAGTTTTTCGGGGGTTCTATTACCTCCCTAAACTCAATTTTAGGATATTTTTATCATCCTTTTTAGCTGATGTGACACATTTTGTCAATGTTTTAGCTGACATGACACTTTATATGTGAGCTCCATTTTATGTAATAAAGGTGCCACATTAGCACAAAAAGGTGATAAAAATATGCTAAAATTGAGTTCAGGAAGTAATAGGACCCTTGTGAAGTTGGAGTGTATCGTTACAAATTTACCATAGTTCGAGAGGGGAGGGGGCACTATATGCTTATCTCTATATATAATTAACCTTTTAAGTGTTGATATGAATTGTGATAAGAGAAATGGGAAAAGGAAAGGACCAACATAATTATTCCCTATTTATAAGAACGATTACATCTATTCCCACATAATAAATATAGATACATACCCATATATATATTTAGTTAATCTTTTTGAGTGTTGGTGTGAATTGTGATAAGATAAATGGGAAAAAGAAAGGACCGAAATACTTATTCCTATTTATAAGAACGATTACATCTATTCCAACATCTTTTGGCCGATGAGATGATGTTGGATGTGAAAATAGTGAATGAAAAATGGAAGAAAAGTGAAAATATTCTTTTATTTTATGAAAATAGTAGTTTTTTCAAAATTGGTGAGAGAGAATTTTTTTTGTGCTTAAAAGTAGAATCACTTCTCCATGTAGTTATTAGGCAAGAAAAAGACATGCCTCGCGCTGTTGTCCTCGCTCGACTTGACTTCTGATAGAGAGATTATTCTTTTTGATAAAATTCATTTTAACTTAATTGATAAATAAATTATTTAATCCAAAAATCTGTGAAATTTTACCTCCAATGTGGGATCGTACAAGGCATTGTGCAGTATACGTAACACACAAGCATCATAGAATAAAGGGATTCGATTATTTAGTTTACTGTTTAAATTGTGTTGAGAGGTTGTAAGGAAACACAATGTATTGCGTTGATCTCATATTCAAGGCATAATACTTTTCAACTCACTGGTTTGGTGTGCTGAAGGGTTGTGCCACCGCACAATGCATTGTATTGATAGCAAATTTAACGTACAACGGGTCCAAAAAAGTGCAACTTTTTGGAACCATTATTTATTTTCTGAAGAAACACTTGTTGGTTATAAATATCTGATTCTTCCTTAGATATTTAGATGAATTTTCAAAGTTAATAATCTTTTTTTCCTACAAAAGCTCAAATGTGATTTGTTCTTGTTGAGTGGTTCGTTATTCATCGGAGTTTGAGGTACCACTATTCCGATGAGTGAATCGTGTTATTCTGAGAGGACATACTCCATTAACATCGAATACAGTGAGGAAAATAATTTTTTAAGGAGACACTGTAAATTTAGTGGACTGCATTCTCATTCTTTATCTCTTTTCTTTTTTATTTACTATTTTCTAAAATAATTTAAACTTATGCATTTGTTCATATTTTGAATGCAAATTTATTGAAATGAAGATGAAATATTTGCCATAATAAAGTGAAAAAAGCTAGAACTCTGTTATGTAAACTAGACTTCTTACAACTTAGATCGACCTTAATTTGTCCTTTGTTTAGACAATTTAAGATAATAAAAAGGGATTTGACACTTAGTATGGTATGTTAGAATAGAAAGCGATATATTTGCGCCGTGAAATTTAGAAAGAAACTTTGGTTAAATTGAGTACAGGGAATATGATCATTATCATAAATTTTACTCTAAAAACTAGCTTAAGAGGTGAAAATAATCTAAGATCATAAAATTAAGAATATAACAATTTGTGTTTTCAACAAATGTAGGACATTTTACACCCTTTTCTTAATAAATTGAAGTTTTTATGAAAAATTAAACTTTAGATCTAGGTTGTCGTTGGTCAGTTCATAAGGTGAGAAGTGTCATCTATGAACATAGATTCTAATTAACTTATTTTTTCTGACACGCGACACACTAATGAGGATGAATAGAGAGAATTGCTCATTTTGTGGTGGATTATTAGAATGAAAATTTGTTTCACAAGATTTAATTAAACATTGACCTAGATCCATTTTCATTTGCCCTCAAATCGAGTTTGAAAAACAAACAAATATAGTATTACTGTGTAAAACAAAATTTTGTAACTCGTGATTGTACGTACAATTTTAGAATTTTGCCAAAGAGAAGGGGTTAAGAGTGAAAATGCAAATAAACTGATGAAGAATAGAAATACATGATCAAGTTTGGTTTTATTGGGAAATAATATGTCCTATGCAACCTCCCATGTTATTGTTATTTCTCAATCAAAGTTTTCCTTGGTCGTATTAACTGAATATTAATTTCTTTTTTGCAGTTTGATTACTGGATTTAAGTCAGATTTATGGGTGTGTTCAGTAGGAAGAAAAAATATTTCTATGAACTTTTTTTCCAGGTAAATAAGTGAGTTTCTTACCTAAATTTTGTATTCGGTTCGTGTATAAAAA
This sequence comes from Capsicum baccatum var. pendulum, assembly GCA_030864225.1. Classification (NCBI taxonomy): domain Eukaryota; kingdom Viridiplantae; phylum Streptophyta; class Magnoliopsida; order Solanales; family Solanaceae; genus Capsicum; species Capsicum baccatum. Next base: position 171,754,241 of record CM061560.1, read on the forward strand.
ATTATAAACCATATAAATACCGCATAAAGTGAAAGTATTTACATAATCTTCCTTGAGATTTTCTCTCTTCCTATTTGGCATAATATTGTCATACATTCGGATGTTTGTTATACATTGGCCAAATGTATGACAAATCTGATTTGCCTACAATTATGGGAATTGAAAACGGAAATTATCTTCCTACTCCTTAATTTACGCCATTTAATAACCTGATATTAATTATTGTATGAGTTAAAATAGTAACTGAAATTTGAATTTAAAAAAAAAACTCTTAAACATTACTTTTAATTGTCGTCTTTCTTATTTACGTTCTTGAAAAAAAAACTCTTTGTTCGTGATTTCTGGTGAAAAAAAGATGAATATCCCGATATTGTTGTGTCATTCCAGTGTTTGGGAGACGAAAATCAGTTTTAAAGCATACAAAAGTTATGCCATTATTGTTTCAGAAAGTATTAACTTTTTAAAATTGATTGCGACAATCACAATGAAATTGGGTATTGACGATGTTAAAAAAAAAATTAAAGTTAAATACATCATTGATGGTAATTCTTCTTCAATTATCATAAGAAATGATAATGGAGTGAAGGTTTACATTGAGTTAAAGAAATAATATTCTGGGCTTGTAAATTTTCCGCTCTGTTAACAACTTCCAACAAAATGAAGAATTTTCCGCTCTGTGTAACTTCAACTTCCAGTAATGTGTATTGAAGATAGTGAATCTGATTGGGTTTCTTTAACTGTTGTTGAATCGCAGAATCAATATTCATTATACATTCCAGAATTTAAAGTTAATAATTTTATTGCTGATTGCAAGAACACTGAAATAAAGGTTAACCATCTTTATAAAGATAAGCAAACTTTGGAATCAGTTATGGCGAAATATTCAATATCGAGTGATTTCAACACTTTTACTAAATGATCTGATAAACAAAGGTATGTAATAAAGTATTATTTTTTATTTGTAGATCTGTAAAAGATGTTTTTGTTTTGTAATAGCCTTTGTTAATGGAGTTTCATTGTTGACATTAATTTCTGATTTTTGCTGTATGCACATAATGGAGTTTCAATTACAATGTATAATATGCCATCATACATTCATTCGAATATATAAGTAAACTATAACAGTTTAATTATGGTATTGTTATTCAATTTGTTGATTTTATATATATATGTTAATACATTGACAACATGTTTAAAAATGTAACTGTAGCTATGTGTTACACTGTTGTGTCAAAGATTGTAAATGGGTCCTGAAGGCGTATTAGATGAATCATTCGGAAATCTTTGTGATAAAGACATTTGATTCGAAATATACTTGCAGCCTGAGTGATAGAGTACTGAAAATTTGGTTGCAATAACAGCTTTTGTCAGTGAATTTACTGCATCAAAGTTAATTAATTACAAGAGAATACACACACTGATGGATATAATTAAAGAAATAAAATCCGTATACGGCGTTGATATTAACTACATGATGGCTTGGCGGGCAAAAGAAAAGGCAATTGCGATGCTTAGAGGTGGATCAACTGATGGATATCGAAAAATACCCCATTATATATATATATATGTTGAACAAGGTATATCATGGATCATATATTTGGATGCATAAGACATTAGATAACAAGTTTAATACTTATTTATTTCCTTACATCCCATGATAAGAGGGTTCAAATTTTGCCATCTAGTAGTAGTTGTAGATGATGCACATTCAAGCGGGCCATACCAAGGAACGTTTGTATCGGCGAGCACTCTTGATGGTGTAGGTATTATACTTTTAGATATTTATCTTTGGTCATTCATCATTTTGCATGTATTCTAACTGATTATACATTGCTTTTGTTTGTATAATAAATTTTGGACTTACATAATTAGTACCTATAGTACTGACGTACTGCTTTTATTTCGTATTATTGATTTTTTCTATATTGTAGGTGCTAGTTTTTGTTTAAACAATCTTATAAATTGAATATTCATTTTAAAATAAAATTAGTAAAATTTAAGTAGCTTTTGCTTTGTGTGTTAGGTGTATGATTAGCGATTATATGTTATGGTGTATGTATGATGTTATAAAATATCCATATTTTCTTATCAATTTTACGTTTAATTTCTGATGTATTTACTAATAAAATGTATTGTTCCCTAACAACATGTTTACAATGTATGAAGTATTGTTATACATTATTAAAATATCTGATGTCATATATTTTAGTTGTTTTCAATTAAGTGATAAAGGTGGGACAACACGTATGATGTCATGTAATACATAAATCTAAAATATTTAGAGACCTGTTCAATGGTGTACATATATTATAAACTTGCACATATTATTATTATTTTTTGCTTAGGATGTATTCTTCCATTAGCTTACGATGTTGTGGATTCGAAAAACGATAATTCATGAACTTGATTTTTTCATCAATTTAGAGAATCATTTGGAGAACGGGACAATATATGTGTTGTATCGGATCGAAATGAGAGTATCGTAAAAGGTGTGAGCATTGTTTATTCTAATGTCCTCCATCTAGCATGTATTTGACATTTATAAAAAAATGTTTGCAAATATTTTAGAAAAATCAAAGATAGACTTAGTGACCTTTATTATTCCTTGGCTAAAACTTATAGAAAAGAAGATTTTGATTACATTATGTCAAAGGTTGGTAAGATTGATCCAAGGGTTAAACAATATCTGGAAGAAGCTGGATATGAAAATTGGTCTCGATGTCACTTCCTTGTTTGTAGAGATAGAATGATGACCTCTAATATAGACGAATGTATTAACGGTTGTTTGGTAGAGGTTAGAGTACTTCCTATTTTAGGTTTTCTTGAAGAAGTTAGGATTCTATTTGCTGCATGGAATTGTAAGAATAGTGACATTGCTTCTTATACAAACACAACGCTCGGGAGAAGATTTTAAAAAATACTAACTGATAATGGGATTAAATCATTGCGGATGATAGTATGTATTAGAATAGTTGAACGTCCTTTATATTTGTTATTAATTTATATGTTTTTAACTGTATAAAGTTAATCATTGCTAACAGATAAAGGCAGTTGGTAGTTATCTGTACTGTGTGTATGAATCAGAAAGGAGGTACATTGTTGATATTGATCATGACACGTGTAGTAGTTTCCGGTATCAAATTGATGAAATACCATGTGCATACATAATTGCCATTTTGAAGAGTATAAATGTTGATGTAAAAGAGTATGGACATTACTTCTCAGAATTGTACAGGCCAAACACCATTATTAAGATGTATGAACTCCCCATAGTTCCTATGCCAGACATGAAAGATTGAATTATTCCAGAATCTGTTGATGCCAAAGAAGTTTTGCCACCCAAATACAAAAGACCTCCAGGGAGGCCAAAGAAAGGAAGACATTTGAAATCTAGTGAATCACTTACTGCAAGTTCAAACCATTGCGGTAAATGCGGGTGTGCAGGCCACAACCGTAGGACGTGTGGTTTCTTTCCAAAAGAAAGTTGAAGATGTTAGTTTGTTGTTCTAAGTACTTATTGTTAGTTTGGTTATAATTGAATAAGCATTTTTTTTTTGGTTGATTTGCTTGTTGAAGTTTATTTTATGTTTTTAATTGTTATGTGATGTTTACTTATTAATGAATGCTTGACATTTTTGCAACCAATTAATACAGTTTTCAAATATCATATTTTGTTACTTTACTGATCATTATTGTAACGTAGTAATATAAAGTTATAGGTAATTATATACTATGTATAATACAATTAACAATAATATGTCTTATATTTATTATGTATGATATACTATTATATATTAATAAAATGTATGATATTAAAGTAAAAGCATTAAAAAAATATAAGAACTGGCAAATTTTAAAGTAAATAATTTTGTGTATGAGTATGGATTATACATTAAGATGTATGTATGCTATTACAAAATATTCTTTTTTTCTTATCAGTAGAATGCCTAATGCCTGATACATTAAGTATGTTTACAATTGACAATCTAGTATTATTATTCTTAAATATTTTTAAATACTGTAGTTGTTTTCAATTAATCAATAAAAGAGTGTCAACATGTATGATGTTATCTAATAAATTTATCAAAAATAATTTGATATCTGAGCAATGTATAATTAATTGATAATAAAATTTTCATACTGAAAAAGAACACAATGTTTTACATATATATAAATCATTAATATGTAATTCCTTGTTATACACTGTTAGTAATATTAGGTTAGGAAAAATGAATAATTAGCAAACAATATAGAATCAGCACAATATAATGTATGTAAATGTAAAATATTCTTCAAAGCATGAATATGTATTAGAACAAAAAATAGCATCTATATAATGTAAACTAAAAGTCTATATTTGAAAAACATTTCTGTATATAACTGTTTACCAGCAACAACTTAAAAATGAATTAGAATGTTCTAAGAAGGTGCTACTCTAAAGTAATAATTGCACTTTCATCAGGTGGTTGGAGAAAAGTATTCTTTGGATGAGGAGGATCGTCATTATCACTCATATAACCTTTATTTGCCTTTGTAACTTCAGAATGCCATAGTAACGAAGGATATAGTGCACGTTGACTTGCAGCTTCAAACTCACATGAATGCACTTGCTATCCTTCACTCAATATTTCTGCATATGCAGCCACAAAGATCCTACAGTCCCCGATTTGATAATAAAATGAAAGACGAATGTGTTTACTAATTTACCATGATTATACATGTTAAAATTAAAAATTAAGAGTCACTTACAAACTATCAGACGCTTGCTGTGGAATGTTTTGAACGTATTCAACATCAAATGGGTTGTGACTGATCTTACCAGTTTACAGACCAAGCTTCCCTTCGTATGCTTTAAGTGTTGATCAGTCAATTCTTTCATTCTTTTCAAAGAAACCACTTTCCTACAAGTAAGTAGACAGCATGTCTGCTAACTTTCGTAATTCGGTTGGTGGTTCACTTTTTCTTTTAGTTGACAATGGGTCATACACATGTATCACTCTCTCCTTCAATACAATTATAGTCAATACCCAGCGATATTTTTTTCACAGTTAATAGGAACATATACCTCATCAATCATATGTCATGGTAATCCCGCAGGAATACATAATCCATTAATTATATTAGCTATAGCGATTTCATTTGTATCCACAGTAGTAGATTCTGTGTAGTCTTCTTGCATGGATATCTGATCTGTTTCAACTGCTAGAAAATATCATTCGTATGTCTTATTGATATATGTTTTGAAGAAGCAGCTAGTTGTCGTATATCCATAAGTATCACACTGCTACAACTTTAATTTTTTTCTCAAGTGGTAAAATATCACATCTAAGTGCTACATGTTAAAAATGGTAAGAATATGTTAAATACTGAAAGAAAAAGACATATATTTTAGTTATTATTATGTATTGGTCAAGAACATGAAGGTATGATTTGTTACCATTACATGTATAAAATGTGATTATAAATCACACCACATGTATGATATTTAATCATACAACAGATTCTATGTATAATGTAACAATGAGTATATTTTTAGTAAAAGTATGCTACATGTTAAAAATGGTAAGAATATGTTAAATACTGAAAGTAAAAGACATATTTTTTAGTTGTTCTTATGTATTGGTCAAGAACATGAAGGTATGATCTGTTACCATTACATGTATAAAATGTGATTAGACATCACACCACATGTATGATGTTTAATCATACAATATATTTTATGTATTCTGTAACAATGAGTACATTTTTAGTAAAAATTTAAACAAGCATGATATCGTTTAGTTTAATTTACCTCATCATTCCAACATGTGTTGTGTTGCGACATCAAGTAGAATCAATTATTTGAGAGTACCTGTGCAACGACAAAGTCCAACAGAGGATAGCCTAATCCTGGAGCATTTTTTAGATAGTGAGTGTCTGTTTGTTTCCTGCAACATAAACAAGGAAATATACTTCACCAAGATTTATTCTTCTGTAGTATTTTCAATAATTTAGAAATGTTGCTAAATAACTTACTTGGAAGCATTATATTTGAGTAACCCAATTTGAAGCCACTGTGAGTAATCGTTGATCAATTAATTATGCAATTCTTCGTAAATAGTACAACCATCAAAAGCATACAACTATTTCTTTTCATATCAGAATTGCCCTCATCTTTAGAGATCAATCCAATTTTTGTGACGTATGATGAGCTAAAAACTTTTGACTTTTTTGGTCTTTTTTGACTTCACGTGCTTTTGCTGCTTCACGCTCTCTTACTTGAGCATTCAAAAAATTAGGTGGAAATTGACTATCTGAAAGTGACCACTGGTTTTCCATTACTATATTTGGTGTAACAACATCGATTTTCTTTGTATCCGAAGGTGTTGACAATACAAATAATAGTGCATCTACAACGTCTTGAACATACTCGGTTATTGTGGCGTCGATATCATTCTACAAAAAAATAGATTAATGTGTTATGTGTAAAAGCAAACATGTTAACGTATAACGTTAAGTATACCTAAACAGCAGCTACATTTATGTAGATAGGTTTTGAGTTAAAAAACAACATAAATAATAAAAAAAATACCTGCAAATCTTTCACATAAGAAGTATGCTGTACGTTCAATTCCTCAGCACAATGTACTTCTTTTTCGGTAATATGCTCATCCTATATTAAATAACAATCATTATGTATGAAACAAAAGTATGTACTGGTGATTTCAAATTTCAATATATAAAAAATGAATTTGAATGTATAATATTCTGAATGAATGTATAACATTTTGTTATACATTCAAATGAAAGTATAACATAGCTGTAACAACCCCAAATTAGGATAGTTTTGCAATGTACATTATCTATAATCTACTATACATGGGTAGAATGGGTTCATATAATGTCAAATAGTCATCATGAGCTAAATTTAATGAAGACCAATATTACAAGTGCATAATACGAAGTAACAACACAAAAATAAATCATAGTAGAATGAAAATTTAAAAATTTAAATATGCAGAGAGAAATATTATGATCCCTTTTTAACAGTAATAGCTGGTAAGTTTATGTAGTTAGATTTGAAGTGTTAAACCAGTAGGAGTAAAATAGAAAATAACAACAAATGTACCATCACAGGACTGTGCTCTTTTCCCAAATCTTCAATACTATCTTCCTCTTTATCGGGCATAAGCTCATCCTAAATTAAGAGATAATTAGAATGCTGAAATATTTAGTCAAAGTAAGACATAGTTCAACAAAAAAAAATACCCATATTTTAAAAGTCAAACAATGGTGAATGATTTTTTTTTTAATTTGAAAACTATTAGGCATGGGTGTGAATGTATAAGCATATAATTTTTGGGTTTAAAAACAACATGAACAACCAAAAAAATACCTGCAAATCTTTCATATCAGGACTATGTTGGATGTTTAATTCTTCAGTACAACCTGCTTCTTTTGCGGCATTCTGCTCATCCTATATTAAATAACAATCATCATGTATGAAAGCTTGTTCAAAGTGATATGTAGTTGAATGAAAAAAAATATGTACCGGCATATTTATTAGGCATAAACTTCTTCTTTATCAGGCATAAACTCAACCTAAATTAAGTGATAAGTAGAAGGTATGAACATTTAATCAAAGTAAGACATTGTTGAACAAAAAAAAGTATAACAGTGATTTGCAATTTTTTTCTGTAAGGGGTGCGTATGAATGTATTCATATTTTTTTGATTTGTTAGGTGATTGAGAAATATTACTACATAAATAATTGTAAATAACATATCTATGTATGAGGATATTCATAAAGAACATTCATTTTCTCGAATAGACTATTAGTGTTAATAATGTATAACATATCATTATACATTCAAATGTATGTATAATAATACTGTAACAGCCCCAAGTAAAGTGTTTTAACATATTGATATTCATCTGAGAATATTATTACATTTATTATACAAATAACATGTGGTATATTTGTAAATACAAAATTGAAGTAACAAACCAACATGAGAGACAAAAATGTACCGATATATCTTCCATATCATTACTGTGCGTGTTTTTCGATTCTTCTTCATGTCCCTCTTCTTTATCACTCATGTTCTCATCCTATAAAAATGACAAGTGGGAGTGTGTACATTTAATCAAATTCATATAATGGTGAATGAAAATCTTTTTTATAATTTGATATCTATTATGCATGATTTTGAATGTATAAGCATATTTATACATATTATATGTATACCTTATGTTTTCTTTGAACTGCAGCTGTTGTTGGACATTCAGTATGGATGTGGATACAATCTTGTATTCTTATTTCCAAAGGTTGAAGTATTGATGGTTCATCATTTGTGATTTCAATGACTGGTCCCTTTTCCTCATCTTCATGCTGTATAACAACCAAACAAAAATAGGTTAAGATGTTGGAGTTATACAGATTTATGGTAAAACACCAATACAATTTAGATAAAAGTTATCGGCAAATCGTTCTTATAAACACTGTCATTTTTTTAATCCCTCTTATGCACCTTCTTGTTGGTCAACAATTTTCTCCTCCTATATATCATGAATAATACTAATGTATGAGTATTTATTCAAAGTATAAAAAATTTAAATGAAATAATATTTTATACCGGTGATTCTTTATTCTTTTCTTTCTTCAAGGCTTTAACGACCTCAGCAGGTATATTGGAGATTAGGGTTTTCAGCTCAACAATCTGCTTATCAACCTTATAACGTACATATAAACAATAAGATATTAGAAATAAGTAATGCTTTTCAAAAATAAAAATTTGTCAATAAGAAAATTAACGTACATATGTTTTCACATAACTCTTTGTCTGATTCATATCTAAATTAGACTTAGAAGTTCCTTCAGGCATTGTGGAAGATGAAGGAACAAACTCGAGTTGTTCATGCTCAGGAGACACACCAATTTCTCCTTGACACATCAATTTGTAGTTTATCTATTGATTCTTATTATTTTTTAGAAAATATACCAGACACATGATTTACTGAAGGAGCACTTGTTGATTTTTCTTCATCTGTTGCAGCTGGACTAACTTCCTAAAATATAACTATTTTTCTTCTTTTGGATGCTTGTTCAGTTGATAAATGTAAAGCTAAATGAGCCTTTATTATAAATTCCTGAGTAGGTCTAGTGGTGAAATCATCATAGTCGTCATCTGCAGTGACAATGCGTGATTTATCTTTATCGCTTGACCTTTTCAACGTTACAGCAACAGAAGTGGAAGCAGCAGATGTTGGATCAAAAATCTCAAAATCTTCAAAGAAAGACAAATCTAAAGTATGAACTTCTTCGCTTATTGGTTGTAAATTTTTCAAAGAACACTGAAAAATTATTTTTAAAATAAAATATTAGCACATCGATAAATTGAGTATAAAATAAAAATACTTAACATGTTATACAATTATCTTATTGAACATGCCATACATAAAATATTCATACTTAGGCCTTGTACACTTCACAGACCAGTTAAGTATTCTTGGGATGTTATTTCTTTACCACAAAGCAGTTTTTTTATCTACCTCAGAGCAACACTTAAATATCCAGACACTTAGAGCGTGGGGTATTTCACCCAAAGAATATAACTGCTTTGTGACTCTGGAATCCTGTCTCCATGAGTTGATCAACTTTTCAAATGTAATCTTCCCCCATGGAAAGTATATGTACCGACCATCCTTGACCATCTAGAAGTAAGCTACACTGATGGGTGCTTTCTTATGCTGAGATAACATGAATGTATGAACAAAATATAATATCTCAAGGTTCAAAGAATCTTCAGAGTTCTCAAAATTTTCCATCTTCACACGTGTTATCAGTTTTGACCTAATTATTCCACCTCCAGATTCAGGAAAATACTTCAACATCAAAGGGGATTTTGATGATGGAGTATACATAAACTCATCAATATCACCGGTGCATTTAAGATCGGTGATAATGGCAAACTCAAGCATGGTAAATTTCAAAATCTCCCTCTGCACACGCACATGAATTTCGTTCTTAATATCTTGTTGGATTTCATAGTACCCTGATTGTTCCTTGAGTCTAAATCCATTTTTTGAGTATATGGAAATGACTTCCAAAGTGAATGATAATATAACCATGTAGAATTTCTCAAATTTTTACTTTTTGTCATGTAAATAATTGAATAAGCTTTCTATTAATACCAATTTCATTGAAATTCGACATCAGACGGGAGAGTTATGACCATTTTACTAAACAATATCGGAATCGCCCTGGACTGATGGTGGACCTGATGGACCGACAAGGCCTTGGTGGACCGTCAAGTGACCCGTCAAGCCAAGGCAGTGATCCCTCTTTTTGGTCATCATGTGACGGTCAAAGTGGCGGACCGTAAAAAAGTTGATGGACCGTGAAGGGGTCCGTCAAGTTGAGGCAGAATGTTCCATTTTTGGCCCCCGAGTAACGGATGACTTGGTGGACCGTCAGTCCCTCTAACAAACCGTTAAGTCGATCGTCACAGGCTTCGATAAGCGAATTTTAGTTTTTTCAAAAAGGCATTTTGGTATTTTCCGCCCATTTTGGTATTATAAATATATCCAAGTAGTAAAGGGAAGATCATTTTCTCTTATTTCTCTCTAATCTCTCCAAGAATTCTCTAGAAGCTAGGGTTTTCTTCCAAGTCCCCCAAAAAAAATTCAATCTTCTTCCAAGAAATTCAAGAATCTCCCATAGATTTCTCTAAGTGGTTCAAGAATCAAGCTTTTCTAGTCAAAGACATCAAGAATCTTAGCCTAAAAGTGCGAGAAAGAAGTTCCAATCAAGTCTCTTATTCTCAAATTTATAATTCAAGGTATGTGGGGTTTGAACAAGAACACTTCTTTCGTTCTTGTGTTCAAAGGTTTAATTTCTACTATTGAAATCCATGATTTTGCAAAGTGGGTTTACACCCAAATTACTTTATTAATGATTTATGATATTTGAGCAAATCAAGATTGAAACACATGACTATTTCATCATTTTATTCCTTTAATTTAGAACTTATACCATGAGTTGAATATTGTTATTATGAGTTAATTATTTTCGAATGATTTGAGATAAGAGTCATGATTTAAGATTTTCTACGAGAAGTTTAATTATTGAATATATCTATCTATCTATATATATTAATATTGAGCGTGAGAGTCAAGAATGAGTCCTATGATGTTTCCTTGAAGCTTTTGATATTTGAAAATGATTTGAAAAGCAAATGTACTTGATGTTGAGAAAGATTGTGTTGAGTTGAATCGGGTTAGGAATCCACAAGATGTGTTTGATTTACAAATGAGATATATATTTATATTTTGGTCTTTAAATAGGCCCATGAGTTGATATTGATTAAGTTGGATTTCCTAACGCGTTTTGAGCTGAGTTTGGGAGGAGTATTTAGCACCGAGCAGGAAATATGATATTTTCCTAAAATTATGTGCCACCGTAGGATTGATGTTGATAATTGTGGGCCAAAGGCTGAGTATGAGATTATGATAACGAGATTGATGTTGTACTCCCTGGCAAGAGTACAACACCTCCATCAATGTGGGGTTCTCTCCTTAGGAGAAAAAAATATTGGGCTCCATGCGGCTCACATGATGTAGTCATGTCGGTTATAAAAAACTCCCAAGTCCATAAGAGTTCAAGTTTCATGACTTACCGAGTCACTTTAAGTCATGATTTAAAGAGTTTGAGTTGAGTATAATAATTTATGAGATATATAATGCTTGCATTACTAATGATGAGTTTCAAGGAATATATTTCAATTAATTTAAGCAAAGAAAGTCATTATCATCAGCATGCATGATTTTTGTAATCATTTATGATATTATTTATAATGTTGCATTGCACCCCCACATACTCAGTACATTCTTTAAAGTACTGACCCCCATATATTTCTATATGCTACATTACCTTATAATGTAGATACAAGTTATAGCACAGATGCCACATTCAGTCACTTTGCAGCTTCCAATCAGTAGGTGACGAGTCCTTTTGATTTGAGGGCTTGAGTCAGTTATACAGTTTGAGGAGTATCATATTTTCTTACTTTAGTCGTATTGAGATTGGGTAGTTGGGAGTCATGACCTATCTATCTGAAGTCAGTACCAGTAGAGGCTTCATTGACAATCAGTAGAAGTTGATGTATTCAGTTTCAGTTTCATGTGTAAAAGTAGAGTTGTAACCTTGTAATGTTCATAATTGTATCGATCACGTTCAGATAAGTTCTATGTTTTTGCTGATCTCATGTAGACTTAAGCATTTTATTCAATTGCTTTTGAGTTTTGCTAGTAGAAGGTTTATCTTAGGGTCACTTATGCCTCTAAGCACCATGTGATATCTCGAGACCAAATTTTGGGGTGTTACAAACTTGGTATCAGAGCACCGAGTTCAAGTGTCCTAGGGTTTCTATGAAGCCGTGTCTAGTAGAGTCTCGCAGAACATTACGGAGACGTCTGTACTTTTGTTTGAGAGGCTACAAGGCATTTAGGAAAGGTCTCCATTCTTTCAAGTCTTTGATCGTGCTATAGAAATGTTCATTGAGAAACTTATACAGATTCTCATCTTACCTTATTCGGGGCATCCCCGCCTTATTTTCAAGGTATTAGAGACAGTCAAACTCAATTCTTTGTAGATAGTTACTTTCTTAAACAGTCCCCACAGATAGTTATGAAGTTGTAAATGAGCAAAAAACTATCCTATTAGTACCTTATCATGCTTTGCTTATAAATCGTTCAATAAGCCCAAGTCAATTGCGCTTCAATATTTACTCCTCAGAATCCATATTAATAGTCTATACTTCTTTATCTATGTACTATTCCTGAGGTAACATGATCAGCAAATTCTAATTTTCTTCCCCTGATAATGCTTTCATACTTACTAGTGTGGAGTTTCAAAAGTTTTACAAAGCGGCTTGAGCGAACCCTCCTAGCATGTTATAAGTTCCCCAGGCTTAATGTTATGCCCTCACCCTTACAAGTCATTCAATTAAGACAGAGTGAGATATGTATTCCTAACTCATCAAATATTGTATGCCAAGTTTCTACCTTTCGTATTTTTCTCATCATTATGTTGTTGAAACTAAAAGTCTAGTGAGGCCGTTTGGGGATTTTTCGATTCACTAAGATAATTGCTATGTTATTCACCTCAAATTCTTTTTCACAATGCAAAAATCAAAGACTAGTGAAGCCGGGTAAGGCCTATTTTGATTCACTGGCAACTCTTTATGTATCTTGTTTCCTCGTGCTGATTAGAACTGGGTTTAGAGGTGTGGTGGCAAGAAGGGTGGTAAGTGTGATTTATTGAAAGTATGTATAGCCGATCCTTTTTGCGTGTGATTGAGTTAGTGATAAAGTGATATGTCCTTGTACATTAGCTCGTAGAAGGAGGAGAAGGAATTATTGGTTAAGGTAAATAGTAGTTTGCTGAAGTACGAAAAGAGTTGTTGACGGTGTGTTGCATAAGACGAGAATAGGTTATATATGAAGATACTTAGTGAATGAGTGTTGTTAACTAGGGTGCTCCCGGGATTGCAAGAGAAAGTTAAGTTGAGGCTTAGAGAGCTATAAACTAAGTTAAGCTAGGTACAAAAGATAGATAGTAATGATGGGTAGAAGAAGGATGTGTTGATGGGTTGTAAATAAGATAGGCCATATGATTATGACCAATTATTGTTATGAGGTTTAAGTAGGCTAGCGTTTATGGATATTTTGTTTTATAGTTTCCAAGTGAAAATTTTGTGTGTGAGGTGGAGTTGTAAGTTATGTTGAGCGCTAGGCATTAAGCTTGGATGATTGGTGTCCATGAAGGTGGATGTGACAATTTCTTGGTTAATGGCACTAGTATAGAGAAGTGATCTAATAGGTTTGAACAGTGTATACAAGAGCTTGAGTCTAATCATCTTGTAATTAAGTTTGATATTATATCCATGATAAGGAAGTTTACCCAAAATGCTATGGGACTGTACTATTTTCGAGGATCATTGCACATGGTGTATATAGTGGTGTTGTGGAGCTACTAGGTGGAGAAAAGACTAGTCAGGTAATGAACGATATTCTTGATGGTGGAGTTAAGGGGTTTAGATTGAAAATGTTGAGCCTTTTTTGTGTGAGTTTGATTCTCATTATTTAGAAATATAAGTCTACAAGCGTGATATTAGTAGGTTATAACAATAGTAGTATGATCTATCAAAGGTGATGGTTGGGAAGTATTCAAGTTGAGCGTTGGAATCTAAGATTTGAAATTTCAAAAATTGAGTTAATAGGAATAAGGGTTGAGTGTTAGGTGGTGTATACTCCGACTAGGGGATGATCGTGTAGATCTGAAGTTAGTGAGTATGCGGGTATCATATGACGACTACTGGAGGTATAGGGGGACAGGATGTAATTCGGATGGTGGTGTAAGGAAGTGGTTGTATAATTTCAGATGTAGTCACTCAGATTAAATTCTATTGTTCTTGTGTATTGATTATATCCCGAACTCTAGAGTAAAATGACTTCAGTTTAGATTAGTAAATATATGGTGGTTTACTTATTCAAAGTGATGGCTTAAGTCTAAGGGGGAGATGATAAGACGAGTAACCAAGTTAAGCTCCCAATTTTAGGAGATGTGCCAGTAGGTTGTAAGGTACCGGTGGGAAAGAATAATGCTTGACCCATTCTTATTTCAGAACTTTTCAATTTTTCCAATAATTACTCATGATTTACGCTTCAGTTCCATAATCATAACTCATGCATACCATAAAGAATTGTGCCCTCTCTTAGTTCCCAAAATACGGAGTTTCAGATCTTTATAGTTGGAATTACATTCCATAAATTGCGAGTTCCAGATTTAGGTAATGCGAATCATGACTCAAGTACTCTAGTCTTGTGGTATGGTCAGTTCAAGTACTCAAGTAATGCTTCTAATGATCAACAAAAATTCAAATTTATATCGTGCATGTCCTCGGGCTATATTTCTTTGATAAGTTTATGATGTTAAATCCTCTATTCTTCAAGCCTCAGTTGAGTGTCAAGTTATTCATAGTATCTATTCATGTGTCAAATCCTCTTGCTCTAATCTTTTAGTTGCCTTTCCTTAATCAAGATAGTAGTAATGAATGGTTATTTAGACGGGAGAGAGAAGATATTTCTTTATCAACATCAGAGGGCGGCATGCTTACTTTGGCTAGGCGGTAGGGTGAAGTAAGATTGAGTCTAAGTCTTTGATACATGCCATGGTTAGTTGAAGTTTAATGTGTTATGATTGGAAAGATTATTGTATGTTTGTTTTGTGTAATTCCATGAGTCTGAGGGGAAAATTAAAGTGAAGCGTTTTTGTGGGACTTGATTAGTTAGGAGTATGTTGGGTGTACTTGTCTAAGATGAGTGCATGAAAGTTGTTCTTGATAAGGGGTGTGTAGGATATGAAGAGGAGGCTTTATACTTTATAAGTGTTTGATTAGGAATGCATATGTGGTTATGAAGATGGGCTTGGAGGTCGAGTTTGTGTACGTGTGGATGGATACATTGCACCTTAGTAAATGACTAGTACTAGATGGATTGGAGTTGTTGAAAAGGTAATAAGAATTACTCTTAAAGTGAGAAGTTGTAAAAAAAAATATAGATATGTGGAAGTCAATGATTCAGAATGGTGTCATGTGGCGAATTCAGTGGTTCTAGGTTAGGCATGAAAATGATGAGAGGGTTTGGTTTGAGGAGATATGAGTAGATGGAAGCATCAATGCCATGTGAGGATTATAAGTCGTATCGATTAAGTACAATATCGAAAGGGTATAGTATAGATGAGAGAGCGTTCGAGAAGTATGGTTAAGTTTGAGAGTAAGAAGTCGCATCACTTGAGGCCTAGTACTTCTATCCTGACTTATGATTTACAGGTTTATGTTCCAAGCTAGGGGATTATGGCAATTCTATGATCTCTGATTCAGATGTCTTGTTTAGATCTTGCCCGAAGTTCCTTGCTCCTTCATACTGTTAGAATTCCTTGGAAGGGGGTTGAAGGAATCCTCCACTTAAGTATGAGTATCTAGTACGATTTCGTTTGCATAGTCGGCAACACAGTTTTTATAAAATTTAGCAGATAGGTTCTATGGTCTTCCCTTTTTCAAAACTAGTCTGGTCTTACCACTCGAAGTTTCATAAGTACGGTCAATCCGACAAGTGGTTGCTCACACCCAAAAGCGACGAATTCAATTCAGTATATGTATTAGGCATCAGTTTCAGATCCGGATATCTAATTATGATTCAGTCTGTAGGTATTCATTGAACGGTCTTTATTTTTTCCAAGTATTCTAACCCAAACAATATAATACCCATTGTATAATTTTAGCCTTGTTCCTTATGACCTACGCTTGCATAAATTATCACTTCGCAGTCTATGAGTACGACTGCACCCTGATCACATCAAGTGAATCCTAAACTCTCAGCATGAGCCCGCTCTTTATTATAAGAAGAAGACAATCTAGCTCAGACTTAGTTGAGAATTACAGTTGTCCTCTATTCTATTATTTTCCAGTCTCGGATCCAACCGTATAGCTATTCTCACCACGAGTTATACATTTAGCGAAGTACTCCAAAACTTAGAAAGATATAGATTCAGATTAGCAAGTTGTGTCAGCTATGTATCTTTAGTTTTCTCCGTGTTCTTGGCGAAACTAGCACTATTCAAGGATGAATATTTCCAAGGGGGAGATATTGTAATACCTCGATTGTTGTTTGAGTCTAAATTCGTCTTCTGAGTATATGGAAATGACTTCTAAAGTGAATAATGATAGAACCGTGTAGAATTTCTCTAATTTCTACCTTTTTTTAACATGTAGAGCATTGAATAAGCTTTCCATCGATACCAATTTCATCGAAATTCGACATTGGACGGGGAAGTTATGGTCGTTTTACTAAACAATATCAGAATCGCCCAGGCCTGACGGTGGACCTGACGGACCGCCAAGTTCTTGGTGGACCATCAAGTGTCCCTTCAAGCCAAGGCAGTGACCCCTCCTATTGGTCATCGTGTGATGGTCAAAGTGGTGGACCGTAAAAAAGTTGACGGTCCGTCAAGGGGTCCGTCAGGTTGAGGCAGAATGTTCCATTTTTGGCCCCCGAGTAATGGATGACTTGGTGGACCGTCAGTCCCTCTGACGGACCATCGCAGGCCCCGATCAATGAATTTCAGCATTTTCAAAAGGGTATTTTGGTATTTTCGCCCATTTTGGTATTATAAATATATCCAAGTAGTAAAGGAAAGATCATTTTCTCTTATTTCTCTCTAATCTCTCCAAGAATTCTCTAGAAGCTAGGGTTTTCTTCCAAGACCCCCCCCCCAAAAAAAATCCAATCTTCTTCCAAGAAATTCAAGAATCTCCCATAGATTTCTCCAAGTGGTTCAAGAATCAAGCTTTCCTAGTCAAAGACATCAAGAACCTTAGCCTAAAAGTGCGAGAAAGAAGTTCCAATCAAGTCTCTTATTCTCAAATTTATAATTCAAGGTATGTGGGGTTTGAACAAGATCACTTCTTTCGTTCTTGTGCCCAAAGGTTTAATTTCTACTATTGAAATCCATGATTTTGCAAAGTGGGTTTACACCCAAATTACTTTATTAATGATTTATGATATTTGAGCAAATCAAGATTGAAACACATGACTATTTCATCATTTTATTCCTTTAATTTAGAACTTATACCATGAGTTGAATATTGTTATTATGAGTTAATTATTTCCGAATGATTTGAGATAAGAGTCATGATTTAAGATTTTCTACGAGAAGTTTAATTATTGAATATATCTATCTATCTATATATATTAATATTGAGCGTGAGAGTCAAGAATGAGTCCTATGATGTTTCCTTGAAGCTTTTGATATTTGAAAATAATTTGAAAAGCAAATGTACTTGATGTTGAGAAAGATTGTGTTGAGTTGAATCGGGTTAGGAATCCACAAGATGTGTTTGATTTACAGATGAGATATATATTTATATTTTGGTCTTTAAATAGGCCCATGAGTTGATATTGATTAAGTTGGATTTCCTAACGCGTTTTGAGCTGAGTCTGGAAGGAGTATTTAGTACCGAGCGAAAAATGTGATATTTTCTCAAAACTACGTGCCACCGTAGGATTGATGTTGATAATTGTGGGACAAAGGCCGAGTATGAGATTGTGATAACGAGAT
Organism: Capsicum baccatum var. pendulum; assembly: GCA_030864225.1. Taxonomy (NCBI): domain Eukaryota; kingdom Viridiplantae; phylum Streptophyta; class Magnoliopsida; order Solanales; family Solanaceae; genus Capsicum; species Capsicum baccatum. The sequence goes on from CM061560.1 coordinate 171,772,401, forward strand.
TGAGGTTGTACTCCCTGGCAAGAGTACAATACCCCCGCCAATGTGGGGTTCTCTTCTTTGAAGGACCAAATGTTGGACTCCATGCGGCTCACATGGTGTAGTTATGTCGGTTATAAGAAACTTCCAAGTCTATAAGAGTTCAAGTTTCATGAGTTACCGAGTTACTCTAAGTCATGATTTAAAGAGTTTGAGTTGAGTATAATGATTTATGAGATATATACTGTTTGCATTACTAATGATGAGTTTCAAGGAATATATTTCAATTAATTCAAGCAAAGAAAGTCGTTATCGTCAGCATGCATGATTTTCGTAATCATTTATGATATTTTTTATAATGTTGCATTGCACCCCTAAATACTCAGTACATTCTTTAAAGTACTGACCCCCCATATATTTCTATATGCTATAGTGCCTTATAATGTAGGTACAAGTTATAGAGCAGATACCACAGTCAGTCAGTTTGCAGCTTCCAGTCAGCAGGTGATGAGTCCTTTTGATTTGAGGGCTTGAGTCAGTTATACAATTTGAGGTGTATCATATTTTCTTACTTTAGTCGTATTGAGATTGGGTAGTTGGGAGTCATGACCCATCTATCTGACGTCAGTACCAGTAGAGGCTTCATACACAGTCAGTAGAAGTTGATATATTCAGTTTTAGTTTCATTTGTATAAGTAGAGTTGTAACCTTGTAACATTCATAATTGTATCAATCAAGTTCAGATAAGTTCTATGTTTTTCCTGATCTCATGTAGACTTGAGCATTTTATTCAGTTGCTTATGAGTTATGCCAGTAGAAGGGTTAACTTAGGGTCACTTATGCCCCTAAGCACCGTGTGACGTCTTGGGACCCAATTTTGGGGCGTTTCAGATTTCTAGCATAAGGATACATTTTGAAATCTGCCCGATCCAGTTGCACTGCGGAAGGTCAAGAAAAATCTCAAATAACGTATTTCTAAATGCCCCTAAAATATCTCCTCCAAAATAAGACTTTATGTCTTCTGCAAAACCACGATTGCATGAGCTCAAAATATGCAAAGGGTGATTCGGGACTTTGTCTATACGGTATTTCATGTCCTGAAATAATAAAATAATACAATAATTACACAGAAAGTTACACATGTGTGAGGGAAACTTATACAATAAAATAGTGAGATGCAGTAATGTATAATGTTGCTTACTAAACTAGTTCACCTTAAAACATGTATAACATATCAGCTATTCAGATGTATAATGCCACTTTATAAACTATGAAAACTCTCTACATGTATAATATCAAATAAACCATACAATGCCTGTTATGTATATTAAGAGTATGAAATGCAATGTATCATAAGATTTATTTAATAAAATTATACATTAGTAATCGAATATATGCAATGTTTAACGTCAGACTAAACATTTCATCTTAAACACATATGACATATAATATTGTCAGAATGTATAATAAAATATTATACAAAACGAAGACTTCATAAATGTATAATAACACACAAAAGATAAAATGCCTCTTATATGTAATAAGAACATCCAACGTATAAAATATGAAATGTATAACAAATTATTAATATTATACATTAGCGCTGCACCAAATTCTATGTTCCAATATATTATACATTAATGTTGCAACGTAAGTAAAGTATAATGTTTAATCAATACTTTCAGAAGACGTGGTCTACCAGAATCATCAAACTTCTTCTTACTGGCCACTTTTGAACTTGATTTCTTTGATTTGAAATTGACCGCTTTCTTCAATCTCTTCATTGTTGTCGGATCATTTTAATACTTTGAACGATTCTCTGCAAAATTGAGTTTTTCAAAATCAAATGTACCAGGAACAAACCCATCGGGGATATCTTATTTTTTAGAATCTAACTGACTAAGTCCTAAACTAAAGTTAGGACAAGAATCCATTACCAATTTTTTTCAGTAAATTGATTAACCTGAATCAACTACAAACCAAGAAAATAAAAAATCGAACTTGTATTATATGAAGAAAATAAAAAAAATTGAATTTCGAAACTTGAAAATACTTTCAAAATAATGTAAATTCATATAAACAAACATGCATTCATAAAATATACCGACAAATTCAAAAATAGATAAATTTGAAAAAAAAGAAAAACTACAAACCAAGAATAGAACTTGTAATATATGAAGAAATAAAAAAAATCGAACTACGAAACTTGACAATACTTGTAAAATAAGGCAAAACGAACATGCATCCACAAAATATACGATCAAATTCAAAAATTGGTAAAGTTATAAAAAAATAAAAAAAATCAAGTAAATATTCAAAACTTACAAATTTGTAATCCCTAGATACAGGTATCTTGAATTTTGCCGTGAATAAGGGGATTTAACTATGGAGTAAATATCGGATGTGTTGTGGGAGGATATGGGGAGTAAAATATGGAAGAGAAAAGTGGTTGTGAGATGTATAATGTTTAACAGAGAGAAAGTTGAAAATAAAGGGATTTATGTAAATATTTGGGGATATGTGTAAATACTTTATCAAATTCGTATATTCTGTAATAAGGTAATTTTATTTAGTATATATATGTAATTTTAGTTAAATATATATATATATATATATATATATATATATATATATATATATAATCTTAACAAGTATTACCGAAAGTGGGGGTGGGCAGTGGGAATGTGGGCTATTAGTAGGGCTGGCGTGAAAATGAATTGTCTTGGAGAGTGAAAATCACATAATTGATATAAAATGTTACTGGCGGAACTTGTTTACCTATTTTCAGAAGGGAAATTATTTTCTTTATTTTTAAGAAATTTGTTTTCATGTCAAAAATATTTTTAAATAATTTTAATCAATTAAATATGAAAAAATTAGAAAATATTATCCGAAAAATATTTGGTGATGAAGCCATAAAGTATCCTTTCAAAACATGGTCTTGACCAAGTTTAATTATTCCACTTTTATGATCGATTAGAATCGTTCATTAAATTACATAAATTTATCGCCTCTATAAGATATAATACAAAATTAAATTCAACAAAAGATTTTCATCTCTCATCTTTTTCTCCCTCTAAGTTTGACAAAATATTTCAAAAATACGACAAACTTTATTGTACAGCGGTAAAATATAATAAGCAATGTACAAATTTACCTTTCCTCTCATTTTCTGTGAACAAATTGATGTTGTTATTATGTTTGCGTTTGGAAAATATCTTTTTTTAATAACCTAAAGAAATAAAAAGAGTATGAATGTATCGCATGACACATTTTTCTTTTTAATTCGTATCATAAAAGAAATATTATTTTTTTATAATTAGAACTAACTTAACATTAAAATTTCATTTTACATTAACAAAACGATTTATAATAATCACATAAATGCCTAAGATTTATTGTACACTGATAAATTTTATTTGGTTAAACGGTAACACATAAATTAGAAAAAAAGAATATTACAATCAAGCTTTCCCTATAGTAGCAGCGTTATTTCGAAAATTTCATGACTGCTAGAGAGGGGTGCTGTTATTCATGTATATTGATATTTGATGTTCAAATCTCATTCATCTATTAAATAAAAGTATACAAAATTAGAAAGAGTATGAATATAAAAAGAAGAAAATGTTAGTAGCCTTTTTTCTCGTAAAGTTATGAAATAACTGATGTCCACCATTTATTTACATTTTTCTTTAAATTAGGCATTCATACTTAAAATTTATTGTGTCCATGACATTAATGATGATTATCATAAATATTTTGATATTATTTTGTACATAATATGTTTATTACAAAATATTATTATATAACATTTGAGTATGATATTATAAAGAGGTAATTTATAAAAAATGTACTGCTATAATAAACGTTATTACTATCATAAGTAAAATGCCATTATAAAAAAATAAAATATAATATAAAAAATTAATTTTTAAAAAAATTAGATCGCTATAATAAAATATCATTATAATGAAAGGAGAGAAATCTTACTCTACTCAAACTAACAAGTTTATCTATTCTTTTGAAATAAGATTTGTTTTCTTCTTCTAAGAAATTAGTGGAAAAAGGAAAAGATGCTGAAAATGACAAAAAGAAATTATTGGACAAAAGGGGAAAATAGGACAGATTACAAATAAGGGCCTTGATAGGTTGGTGATTATAATTAGACTTTAGGCATGAATAGAAGCACCGACAAATTCACGCGTTCAATAATGTTATGAGTGTCGGTTAGTTTATTTGGTTAAAATTTTCTTCTAAGATTTTTATATTATGAGAAACATAGTGAGTTCTTACTTATTTTTTTATAGTTAACATGTAAGTAAAATATTATTTAAAATTTATTTGTATATAATTTATAAGTACTATGAGAGCTGGGGGGTTATGAGATGACGGGGATGGAAGCTATTGATGTGAGTAAAGATAAAGTGTGTTGAAGAACGAACCACTCAATAAATATAAAATGCGGAATATAGTTTTCGTACTTCCACGAAATCATTTTCATAAGTTTAAAAACTTATTTTCCTAGAGGATTTTTTTCTTTCAAAAATCTATCCAATCAAATAATTTTTTTTAAAATAGAAAACACTAAACACACCATTTATTTATTTTAAATCGAAGTCTATGTCTCTTCGTATTTGCTAATTCTCCTTCATACTTCCTTCCTTATAAATAAAGTTTTTTAAAATTTATCCAATTATATGATGAAAAAGTTTAATAGTCATAATGACTTATCAAATAAAACATAATCAACGTATCATGAAATTAAATTAATTATGAAATAGAAAAATATGACTTAAGTTAAACTTTCTCTAATATTACATTTAATATTTTTGTATGAGCTTGGGCTCAGGCTTAGCACGGGCCTTATGCAACTAGTGAATGAAATAAATAAGGACACATGCTTATAACAAAAACATTTCATGTATGAATCATTCAATGATGGTATTAAATGAACTCAAATCTTCTCAATTCTCAACAAATCATGATATAAGCCATCACATGGAACCACAATAATGAATAGTCATGTAAGACATCAAAGATATCATTTCAAACCTCCATTTGAGCATGACAATATAATAAAAGTAAATATTTCTCAAATAAGACCAATACCAACCCCCACTCGAGTATCATAACAATAATCATCTCTCAATTCAAATATAATGGTCACATATATCCCCACATAGGCATCACAACAACAATAATAATAATCTCTCAATTCCATAAACATAATAATCACATAAGCCCCTAAACGAGACACACGATAAAATAACTAACTCCAACTATGAATCTCGTGTAAAATTTCAAACCCATAGCATGCTTTACATGAATGGTTAACTACCATCTCAGTCTGAAGAAAGTTAAGTCATAACCCTCCTCAAAAAGTCCAAACATGAGCTTAGACCCTTCAACAAGGATCTTGAATATGAAAACCTAGCGAGAATCAAGTTGAAATCATCAAAAAAATTATTTTCTCACTTTATCAGGTAAAACTCCAAAAATCTAAGTTTACAATCAAGGTTTTGAAGATATTTTTGAGATAGAATCAATGAATAATGATTGAAATGAAGTTTAGAAGCTTACGCAATCACTATTGAAGAAAAAACTTCTTTAGAATCGCTAATTCTGAGGTCCCAAAGTCCAAAAATAATAAAATATCAAGAAAAAGGAGGTTTTAACACTGTTCAAATGAACAATACCTTAGGATCACAGCCCCCACCATGAGATCGCGAGGGTCAACATTGACCAACCATTAAATTGATAATCGCGATCAAGAGAGTGGTCCTCATGATCGTGAGGAGCAACCTGACCTTGTCCATAAAACAAATCTTTATGATCGCGGTCAATCCCCTATGCGATTGCAATTGGTAACTTGTTCAAACCTCATGATCATGACACGAGGCCATACAATCACGATGAAGGATTAGGGGCTGCATCAGTTGACAACAAACCAACTAAGAAAATTGTGAAAAAAATTCTCCAAATAGACCCTCACAATTCGTTCGGGATCCTACAAAAATAAACTAATAATGCTACTAGGCTATTTGATGTTTTAGACACAATGAAACCATACGATTTATCAAAAGAGGTTGTTTCAAAAAGTTAACTCAGAGAACTCCTTTAGGCTAAATTTAACTAGTTTCTCATCTGAGAGATCAAAACTAATTATGAAGTCTTAGAGCCCCAACTAAATGTGCTAATAATCTAAAATTGACATTTCAAATCATTGTAATTAACAAAATCACCATCCGACGCTCGAATCATAAAATAATGATCAAAGCTAAATACACCACATTCAAGGCAACTCAATACCTTAAACTCACTCAAATCACTCCCAAATGCTTCGGGAACCCTGCAAACCATCTCCACAACTCATAAATGATATATAAATGCTCTAGAAAATGACATAATGGTTAGAATACATAAAATCTAAAAATCACAACAAGGGTTGTTACATTATCCATCACCAAAATACGCATTCGTCCTAAAAAAATAAAATACCTGAATCAATAAAAAGCTGAGGGTATCTACTCTACGTATCAGACTCAACTTCCCATATAGCCTTTTTAATTGGGCGATGTCTCCGCTGAACTTTCACAGAATCAATATGCTTGGACCTCAACTTTCTAGCCTACCTATCTAGAACAATAATAGACTCCTTCTCAAAGGACAGATCATGATCTAATGTAACTAAATCCCTTCAAATAACATGAAAATCATCTGGATGGTACTGGTTCAACAAAGAGACATGAAATATTGGATGATAATTGACAAATATGGAGGAGAAGCTAGCCTACATGACACATCTCCAAACTTCTCAAAAATCTTAATAGGCCCAGTAAATTTTGGACTAAGTTTCCTTCTCTTCATAAATCTCATCACACCCTTCATGGTTGATACCTTTAAAAAACTGCTCACCAAGCATGAGCACTAAATCACGAACTCATCAATCGATATATCTCTTCTACCTACTCTGGACAGCCACAAGTGTAACACCCCATAAAAGTCGTGCATGGATTAGCCTTTAATAGAGTTCCCTTAGACTTAAAAACTTGAAATTTTTTTGTGAGTGTAATGAGGACTTAGTGTCATTTTAGCTGGCAATCTTCGTGATACAACTTTTCAACCTTTCCGATATTCGTTTTTAGATTTTCAAGTTGCGTTACGATTGGGCAAGCTCATAGTACATCTCGGATAAGTTTTGAAATTTTTCAGAATGCATAAGGCTGCGTTTGGATTTCAAAACAGTAGCAAAGCACATAGCCTATTGCCCAGTTTTCAGTATTTCTGGGTCAATTTCAAACGATCATAACTCCCTGTATATAATGAACTGTGTGAGCTATAATAGATAAAACGAAATCTATTTGAGTCCTCTTTAAAATGAAGTTGGTTTCATCCAATTTGAATATATGAGTAAAAAGTTCTAATCGATTTACTCCAACCTATCAAACTGTCAACTGAGGGACAGATTTGACCTTAATTGTTCCTTAGGGGTATTTTGGTCATCCTCCACCCCTATATATACCACCAACACGGGATTTAATCCCTCAAACACCATAATACACATACTTTTCCAAAATTGCTCAAGAATTCTCCTTAGGGTTTCAAAATAAAAACCCAAAAAGTTCAAGATTCGACCGTAGGTTTTCGAAGATAATTACATATTCGGAATCACCAATCCGCAAGCTTCAAGAAATATCTATTATCCTTGGAAATAGAGGTACGCAGGGTTTTTCCTAAATTCTCATGGGCATAAAAAAAATAAATTATGTTTTAGAATGGGGTTTTAAATTATGTATATATATATTTATGTATAGGATGTTTTAACATCATTGTTTTGGTCTTTTGACCATCTCCAAAGCGATTTGACAGTTTATATACCTATATGATTGAATATGTTTCAATTTTGAATACATGAACTTGCTAAAGACATTTGACCACCAGGTGTTTGATGAAATTTCTGCATGAATTGAACTTTAAGTTTCGGAATATGAAATCCTTTACATCAGTTACATGTTTTGGTGGTCTAAACTATGTTTTGAATGAAAGCTCTTGCTTAATACATTATGGCTCAGAAAAATCATGACTTGCAATGTCTTGGTATGACGATACCAATTCAGACTAACGCCATATCAGACTCAGACTAACAGACATTTCAGACTTTCATAATTTTAGACATTCATAATGTTGCATGTACAGAAAAGGTTAAAAATGGGCATACAGAGATGTTAGGTGGTTCCCCGAAGAGGGCTTGAGTTCAAGCGACTCATTGCCTAAAACCGTGGTTTGCCGACCCGGGTATACTATTATGCGCTGACTTAAATGTCCTGTGGCGTATCAGACTCAGACACTCCAACCCTTGCGGCACACTTGGGTTGGGGGCTTCCCCACCGAGTCAATGGCGGATTCCATACAGCCTGTGGAATATCAGACTTGTAGGGGAATACCACCTAACTCAGAAGTAAAACACAGATCTTGATTTGAAATGAACAGGCATGTTACATGTTTTCAGAAAGTGCCCATGTATTTTTCAGAAACAGTTTTATACATGATGTCTTGATGAAAAATTGCTTTCACTATATATATATATATATATATATATGTATGTTCCATTATACTATTTTTGGATTGCTTCGCGTGCCAGTACTTTTATGCTGACCCCCCCTCCTTCCAGGTCCTGAAGCATAGTCTAGGGGTCCAGCTACTCAGTAGACATTCTCGGATTTGTAGACTTGATCTCGCAGTGGCGAGCCTTCTATTATTCAGAAGGACTAATTATGTCAGACATTATCTTATTTATTATGTTTTTGGTTTACTGGGGGCCTTGTCCCAGTTTCTTTTCAGACAGATGTTTGTGTTTTTAGTAGAGATTTCGCAGACTGATGTCAGATAGTATTATTCAGAAATGTTGCAAAACTTGACCATGTATTCCGTACTCATTTTAAATTCCACATTTTATTATGATTACGAATGTTGTGCATGATAACCAGATAGAGAATGAGTGTTTCGGGCCTTCATGGTTTGGGATGCTCGTCACGGCTAGGGCCTAGGATCGGGTCGTGACAAACTTGGTATCAGAGCACGGTTCATGGTTCCAGGGTGTCTGCGAAATCGTATCGGGTAGAGTCTTATTTATGGGTGTGTAGCGCACCACACTTATAAGCAGGAGTCTACAAGACGTTTAGGAATGTCTCTCTTTCTTCATGTTCTAGTTCATGAAACAGAGTTAGAATGTTCCTCCTTCATACTCTAATTCGTGCTATGGTGATGTCCATACGAAATTAAAATCATCCCAAATTCTTTCCTTACTCTGATGTTCTCAGACCCATCACATATCTAGGGTGAATCAAGTGCAGAAGTTTAGAGTCTAAATGGTATTGTCCCTTTGGATCACGTCATATAAGATCTTAAAATTGTGCAAGGACTTTAGAAGAGTCCGTTATTGCTTCAGAGTGTATGGGTTCCAGTGTGAACCTTGATCTTGATGAAATCATGCTTTTCAGCCTTCTGTATTGATTATATTCGGCCCTTTTCAGAAATTTATGTTGCAGATGTAGTGCTTAAGGGAAAAGATGTGTAGTAGAAGTGTTGGAATTGTATTTCCACCCAAATAGTAGTATAAGTTAAAGTGTCGGTGTCATGACCTATTGGTAGCAAGTAGCGTCTGTGGATTGTATGATAATCTGTGGGGGAAATATTTGACTCAGATTTTTTTTTATCTATACAAAGTAAGATGTGTATTCTCAGATTATGGAATGTTGTGTTGGTGAAACTAAAAAGTCTAGTGAAGCCGTGTGGGTCTCTTTCGATTCACTAGCATAGTTGCCTTGTCATTCTTCTTATTTTCTTGTTCAAACTACAAAAAATCAAAGTCTAGTGAATCCGTGTAAGGCCTATTTCGATTCACTAGCAATTTGTCATTCAACGTGTGGTTCTTGTGTTGGTTGAATATATGTATAGCTGAATCTTTTTGCATGAGATAGAGTTGGTAATGAAGCGATTCGTCCTTGTGTCTTAGTTTATTAGTAGAAGACAGAGAAGAAGTTATTAGGCGAGGTGAATTGTCCTTGCTTGAAGTATGAAAATGGCCAGATTAGCCAGTAGGTTATAAGTATTGACTCATGGTTGTTGTGGATTTTGAAGGTAGTGTAAATGTACGCTTGGGTAAGTAATTGTGATATGAGAAAGAAGTATAAGTAGATACGATTGTACGGGGTTATAATATAAGGATAAAGTTGACTATGTCAATTATGAGGCTTTAACCCCCTTGACCCTCTTTTCATTGGTAGTTGTAAACTAGTGCTACTTGTGAGAAGGTATGTAGTAGATTTTTGAGATATTTGGGTAGAATATCCCAATTTGATGGATTAGTATATTTATATTATGTTGCATTCTTCATTGGTGGTAAATGATTGATACTAAACTATAGGCTTGAATTTAAATGGTGTGGTGGTAAATAGTGGCACGAGTTTGATGATGCATGTTTTGTGGGATTAAATTAGTAGGCTTGATGTGCTGAAATAGTACATGCTAATGGATTATGATAAGGAAAACCGTTAGGTCATGATCGATTATTGTGGTTATGAAGTTCTAGTGCACTAGTGTTTCGTGATGTTTATTTCATAGTTTCCAAGTGAAAATTTCGTGTAAGGTTGGGTTGTAAATCATGCATAGCACTAGATATTAAGTTTGAACAGTTGATGTCCATAAAGGTGGATGTGAAGATTTCTTGGTTAATGAATACTAGTTGTATAGAAGTGATCTAATAGACTTAAACGGTGCATGCAATAGAGTAAGTTTATTTGATTCGTAGTGGTGTATGATATTGCATGTATGATGTAGAAGTATGCCTAAGGTGACATGAGGTTGTGGCATTTTTCTAAGGCTATTACTTGTTGTGCGTGGCTAGTGGTACCATTGAATTGTTAAGTGGAGAAAGACTAGTTAGATGGTACATGGTGATCTAAATAAGCCATGTTAAGGTGTTTTGATTGATAGTGTTGGGACTTTTGCGGTGATCTTGATTCTCATAGTAGAGGGATATAAATTTGGAGTCGCAATAGTGGTATGCTCTATCGAAAGAGATATGGTTCATCAAAGGCTTGGTGATATCCATGTTAAGTGTTAGCATCTAAGCTTGACTTTTGAAGGTTAAACCGATAGAGTAAGTGTGCAAGCATTATACAATGACTATTGGTGGCTAGAGAAAGATAGAGTGTATCCCGGAAGGTAGTCATTCGGGCTAAGTTCTATGATATGCATGTATTGTTATTTTTTTTCCAGACCCTAGAGTGTAGTAAGTGTAGTTCAGTTAGAATATGGTAAAGGATCTCCCAAACTCTAGATGATGACTTGAAGCTAAGGGGGAGATGATAGAACGAATGACCAAGTAAGGCTCTCAAATTCTAGTAGTGATGCAGTATGATTTAGAACGTTAGAAAGTGAGGGTGAGACTCAACCCATTCTTATCTTAGTATTTTTCAGTGATCCAAATGCCTACTCAAGCTTTACATTTCAGTTCCGTGATCATAGTTCGTGATTCCTGTATATGATAGAGAGTCACGTACTCTTCCAATTCCAAGATAATGAGTTCTAGTTCATTCAAGTAGTCGGAATTACATTCCTTATGTTAGGAACTCTCGTCGAGGTCATGCAACTCATGACGCATGTACTCACTCTTTATAATGTGTTCAGTCCCATATAAAAATCTTCTCATGCTTCAGGGTCTTATGTTTTAACCTTTTAGTGTCCTCCCTATGCAATGATAGTGGTGATAAAGTAAACGTTCTTGTTGATGGAAGATCATAGTACGTTTGTTTAGATTAGGCCATAAGTATGAAGTGAGATTTGGAGCCAATCTTTGATACATGTGATGTTTAGTGGAAAAGTTTGTGTGTGTATGTTTTTAGGATAGTGCGTGGGAGTTATATTGATAATAGTTTAGAAACTATGTGAAGTATGTATTTATGGGTGTTTGCCTTGAAGTTAACATGTTGTTATAAATTAGGCTTGAATGACGTTTTGGGATTGTAGTGGAAGGTTGCAATATGCATTAGCGACTTCATATTAAGAGTTCAGAGTAGTCATTAAAGTGGTAAGGCATGTTATGCTTAGAATGTGATCTTTAAAAGAGGTATAGAAGGTGGCATCATATGGTTTAGAATAATAGCGTGGTGTAGCATGTTGTATTTTTGTGACTTAGATTTAGGCTTGATCGTGGGGTAAGGATTAAGCTATTTTAGACATTAGTAGAAAAATTTGTCAAGGCTCATATGAGAAATTTAAGCTGAATTGAATGAATATCATATTTATAGGGAATAGTATAGTTAAGGGATATTTGGGAAGTGCGCTAAGTCTGAAAGTAAGAAGTCGTATTGCCAAAGGTCTGAAAATTCTATCCTAATTTAGGAGTTATATGTCTATATTTCAGACTGCAGAGTAGAGTTAATGTTGTGATTTCCCCAGTTGGATGTCTTGTCTAATCCATACCCAAGATTCGTGGCTCCCTATTACTGTTAGAACTTCTTTAGAGAGAGTGTTGAAGAGATACTCCAGTTAAGTATGAAAGTCCAGCATAATTCAATCTGTATAGTCAGTAAGTCAGTTTAACAGACAGATTCGCATGACTTGTTTTCTCGTCTTTTCATTTATTCATGCTACCCGAAATCTCAAACATGCTACTATTCCAAGATAGAGTATACCAGTAGTTGCGAGTATAGCTCAGTTCATGTGTCATGCATTAGATTCAGGTTCCAGATGTTCAGTTATGATTCAATTTGTAGGTCCCTAGTGCATCGCCTCAATTTTTTTTTCCGAGTATCTTAATTAATTGAGCATTCATAGAGGGACATAGTGTCCCAAGGGGGAGATACCTCATTCAGTTGCATGTATAGATTCTTATTACAAGCCATGCATCAGATATGCATGTTCATTATGAGAATTCAGCTTATGAATAGCTTCAGTCGTGTATTCCATGCATCAGATATGCGTGTCCGATATAAGAATTCAAAATATCAGTAGTTCCAGCCATATGGTCATGTTTCAAATCAATGTATTCTTTATTAAAGGACATGTCGTGTCCGCGTTATTCTATATCTTTAAGGCTTCAACAAGTTCCTATCCATCATTCGAGGACGAATGATCCCAAGGGGGAGATAATGTAACACCCCATAAAAGTCGTGCATGGATTAGCCTTTAATAGAGTGCCCTTAGACTTAAAAACTTGAAATTTTTTTGTGAGTGTAATGAGGACTTAGTGTCATTTTAGAATTTCAAGTTGCGTTACGATCGGGCAAGCTCATAGTACATCTCGGATAAGTTTTGAAATTTTTCGGAATGCATAAGGCTGCGTTTGGATTTCAAAACAGTAGCAAAACGCATAGCCTATTGCCCAGTTTTCAGTATTTCTGGGTCAATTTCAAACGATCATAACTCCCTGTATATAATGAACTGTGTGAGCTATAATATATAAAACGAAATCTATTTGAGTCCTCTTTAAAATGAAGTTGGTTTCATCCAATTTGAATATATGAGTAAAAAGTTATAATCGATTTACTCCAGCCTATCAAACTGTCAACTGAGGACAGATTTGACCTTAATTGTTCCTTAGGGGTATTTTCGTCATCCTCCACCCCTATATATACCACCAACACGGGATTTAATCCCTCAAACACCATAATACACATACTTTTCCAAAATTGCTCAAGAATTCTCCTTAGGGTTTCAAAATAAAAACCCAAATAGTTCAAGATTCGACCGTAGGTTTTCGAAGATAATTACATATTCGGAATCACCAATCCGCAAGCTTCAAGAAACATCTATTATCCTTGGAAATAGAGGTACGCGGGGTTTTTCCTAAATTCTCATGGGCATAAAAAAATAAATCATGTTTTAGAATGGGGTTCTAAATTATGTATATATATTTATGTATAGGATGTTTTAACATCATTGTTTTGATCTTTTGACCATCTCCAAAGCGATTTGACAGTTTATATACATATATGAATGAATGTGTTTCAATTTTGAATACATGAACTTGCTAAAGACATTTGACCACCAGGTGTTTGATGAAATTTCTGCATGAATTGAACTTTAAGTTTCGGAATATGAAATCCTTTACATCAGTTACATGTTTTGGTGGTCTAAACTATGTTTTGAATGAAAGCTCTTGCTTAATACATTATGGCTCAGACAAATCATGACTTGCAATGTCTTGGTATGACGATACCAATTCAGACTAACGCCATATCAGACTCAGACTAACAGACATTTCAGACTTTCATGATTTTAGACTTTCAGAATGTTGCATTTATAGAAAAGGTTAAAAATGGGCATACAAAGATGTTAGGTGGTTTCCCGAAGAGGGCTTGAGTTCAAGCGACTCATTGACTAAAACCGTGGTTCGCCGACCTGTGTATACTATTATGCGCTGACTTATATGTCCCGTGGCGTATCAGACTCAGACACTCCAATCCTTGCGGCATACTTGGGTTGGGGGCTTCCCCGCTGAGTCAATGACGGATTCCATACAACCCATGGAATATCAGACTTGTAGGGAAATACCACCTAACTCAGAAGTAAAACACAGATCTTGATTTGAAATGAACAGGCAGTTTACATGTTTTCAGAAAGTGCCCATGTATTTTTCGGAAACAGTTTTATACATGATGTCTTGATGAAAAATTGCTTTCACTTGATATATATATATATATATATATATATATATATATATATATATATATATATATATATATATATATATATATATATATATATATATATATATATATATATATATATATATATATATATATATATATGTATGTTCCATTATACTATTTTTGGATTGCTTCGCGTGCCAGTACTTTTGTGTTGACCCCCCTTCCTTCCAGGTCCTGAGGCACAGTCTAGGGGTCCAGCTACTCAGTAGACATTCTCGGATTTGTAGACTTGATCTCGCAGTGGTGAGACTTCTATTATTCGGAAGGCCTAATTATGTCAGATATTATCTTATTTATTATGTTTTTAGTTTACTGGGGGCCTTGTCCCAGTTTCTTTTTAGACAGATGTTTGTGTTCTTAGTAGAGATTTCGCAGACTGATGTCAGATAGTATTATTCAGAAATGTTGCAGAACTTGACCATGTATTCCGTACTCAGTTTAAATTCCGCATTTTATTATGATTACGAATGTTGTGCATGATAACCAGATAGAGAATGGGTGGTCCGGGCCTTCATGGTTCGGGATGCTCATCACGGCTAGGGCTTAGGCTCGGGTCGTGACAACAAACCTCTGTTGAATCAACCTCACTCAATCTATCGAGTCTCTTAATGAATTAATAACCCAAGGCCAAACATCAAATAAATCAAACCATCCCATAAGAGATCTACACCTCTGTCCATACAAAGTCTTCAAAGACATCATCTGAGTGCTGAAATGGTAACTGTTGTTGTAGGAAAACTCTCTAAGGGAAAGAGCTGATCTCAATGACCGCCAAAATACAAAACATATGCGTGAAATATGTCCTTTAGTACTTGAATGGTCCACCCTAACTTGTCATTCGTATGAGGGCAAAAAGTTGTGCTATTATCAAGATAAATATCCAACTCCCTCTACATAGAACCCAAAAAATTCAAGGTAAACTGAGTACCTCTATATAAACTAATAGAGATAGGCACTCTATGTAATCAAAAAATCTATCAAATGTAGAACTTGGACAACTTCTATGGATTGTAATTCATCTTCAGAGGTACAAAATACATTGATTTAGTCAACCTATCCACAATCACCCAAATAAAATCAAACTTTCCCAAGTTGGGGGTAGGACAACTAAAAAATTCATGGTGATCCACTCCCATTTTCACTCGATAATAGGAATTCTCTATATAATACCAACCGATGCCGATGCTCATACTTCACTTGCTGGCAATTCAAATACTTAGCCATAAACTCAATAATGTCCTTCATTATACCATCCCATTAATAATGTTGTTTCAAATCATGATACATCTTAGTCTCTTCTGTATGAATAGAATACTTTGAATAATGAGCCTTTTCCAAGATTAATCTAATCCAACCTCTAACACTTACAACACAAACATGACCACTAATCCTCAAAATATCATCAGGATCAAGAAATATAGTCTTTTCCTTTCTGCTTAATATTTTATAATGAATCATCCTCAACTTCTCAACAAAAAACTGACGAGCCCAAATCTAATCCATCAAAGAAGACCTAGCCTCCACATTGTCCAAAATATGGTCAGGTGCAAAAATATCAAGTCAAATCAATTGGTTATCCAAAAACTAAACATCTAAGGCTAAAGGTCACTTGATGTGCTATAGAAATATAGCACTTTCGATATTTAAAGTTATAAAAATATGTAATTTACTGAGGTTGTTTTGTTAGATATGATGTGTTTTGGGTATGTTTTTATAGAAAATCATGTTTTGGATGCTAAGTTCATTAACAAGATAAAAATGTATTTTTGGTTACTTATTGGAACAATTATGGATGTTCGAGACATTTTTTGGCTTGTTTATGATCAAAACATGTGCGGAAATTAAAGAAGAGCTAAATAGATGACTCCCGACACTTGCAAAGTCAACATGTGAACCACATATAGTATATGTGGACTGTAGTGGGCAAAACAAGTATTAGAAGTACAAAATTCCAATAGCTAACCTACAGGATTTTTTTGTCCTGGAACTTGTGGTCACCACTTGTGCCCACCCTGCAGGCTGCAAGTACTACCTACGCCCAGGGTTAGGGCTCAAGTAGGGACCATAAGTAGCCACTGACTTTTTTTCTCCTATTTCGTCCATGCTTTGGTTTTAATATTTCCTCATGTACTATAAATACCACTTATGTGTTTTTACTAGAAGTTATGTACTTTTGATACTCCCAAGTATATTTTGATTCCGAGATTTGATTTTGATCTTAGAACTCTCTTGTATTAACTTCAGTTGATTAATTCAGTTATGGTTTTGAGTTTTCTATTTCTTGTTATTATGATCTCATCTATGCTTTCAATCATGAATATTGTTGATTACTTCACGAGAATGAGAGGCTAAAAACCTATAGCTAGGGTAGTGAAAACCCTAGCGATTGACGAAGTAGAGAAGTACTGTCATTGTTCTGAACCGATACCCATGCATGCATTTCTTTATATTCAATATAATAGTTTTCTTAACGGGCGCACACGTTAAGATCCCGCGTATATTATTTCTACTTACTATAATAGAGGAGTAATGACTGGGAAAAAATAAAGACAACAGTAATTTGGAGTTTAACTATCGATCCACGCTTCTAGGTTTTATCTTAGTAAGATGGTTAGATTTCATCTAATAACTAAAGTATCCAAAAGGTAATAGTTAACTGGGATCAAGATAAGGGTTAGTAAGGCGACATCTTGAGACTCAAAAGGTAAAGGGTGAAATCCTTCTACTCATCCCAAGGACTGTAAAAGGTACATAAATTATCGATTTTGAATGCACGGTATTGGGTTGGTTAAACATAGCATGATAAGCCTACAAGGTTGAGAAGCTAGGGGAAACATAATTCTAGTGTTCACTCATGAATTATTACAATCAAAGTTGATACTCGCTATTTGTTCGATATTGTTACTCAAAACCCCCTATTTACTTTTTCAGTTTCGCCTATTTATTATAATAGCTGAGAGACACAATTCTATGATTCCCTTGGGATTCGAGCCCAATATTTATTGGGTTACTACATTTTAGAACGATCGTATTATATTTTAAGAGGACTTATAGCTTGGAAGTCACCAAATTTTTGTGCTGTTGCTGGGGATACAGTGTTGATTCCTGAATTAAAGTTGTTGCAGTTTTAGGGTTTTTCTTTTTTTCTCTTGTTCTTAGTTGGGTATACACCAGTGTATTCCTAGAACACAAAGTAGAGCCAATCCCTTACTGCCAGTGAATTCAAATCAAAAGAGAATCCTATAAACACCTAGTAAGATGGTAAAACAAAAAAAGATAATAATCCTGAAGGGGTTCGTGATGTTGTACCTCTCCCTCCTTACGAATGGGTGTAGCATTTTTTGATCGATAGACTGGTGAGGTTTTATCTCAAGCTAAAAATGAGAGGAGGGAAATAGAAGAATCTTAGAGGGTAGCTTGGGAGGCAGAGCTAGATGAGCAAAGATATGAAGTAGATTATTGAGTAACGCTCAGTGGAAATTAGAATTGAGCTAGAGGTGCCTATGTTTATGTGATCCCAACATATAATTATGTGAGCCATATATAGATGATGAAGAAGATCTGGGATACGTTGATCCAATAGAGACTAGATCTATTATTTCTCCTATTTTACCCCCAGGTATCAAGTTCGACATAACGAGCGCAATGATCCAACTCTTAAATCTGAAGGGTGTATTTGGGGGTCTGCCTACAGATGATGCAAATTTGTACCTTGACAATTTCATCAGTATATGCAGTTCGTACATAAATCCAGGGGTGAATCAGGAAGCACTTAGATTGAGGTTATTCCCCATCTCACTCATAGGAGAAAAATCTCTATAGTTAGGGGAACTTCCAAGAGCGTCTATCACTATATCGAATAAGTTGCACTGTAATCCTTGAAATAGTTCTTTCTTCCATCCAGGATGTTGCAGATCAAGGAAGAGATTTATAATTTTAGTCAGATGCAGTCAGAATCTATGTACGAGTCATAGTTTAGGTTCAAGAAGAAGTTGAGTATGGTGCCCAACCATCGGTTGTCAGGTACAAGCTTATTGGAGATATTCTATAGAGCCTTGACCTTTAATTCCAGAGACATGGAATACACCATATCTAGAGGATCTTTTATGAGACTATACTGGGAGGCAGTTTTGGAAATGATAGATCAGATCTCACTCACTAATCGAGGGTGGAAAACTCGGGAGGATGAGAAGGGATCTGGCACTTATGATATTAGTGCCTTCTACAACCAAAAAGTAGCTGATGATTCAGTAGCATAAGAGATTACATTGTTAAGAACTAATCTAGGGGTACTAGTAAAACAGCTTACAACAAAAACTTCTGAGAAAGCAAATGCATTAGCAGCATAGGGTTTAGCTTCCAAAGCTTATGAGTCAGAACTAGAGGAGAAAACAAACTATCTGGATCATCAATTGGCAGGTTTTCGGGCCCAAGGGGAAGGGAACTAAGGTTGAAACTACTATGAAAGATATAGAGACTGTTGTAGAGAGAAAGATAGGGACTGAATGGAGAAGTATGACTATAAAAAGAAGGGAGATAGGTACATTCCACCTGGCAGAAGACATGCAAAATCAAGAATAAAAGAGATACTAACTAAGATGGTGAAGGGTCAATAAAATCAAGAGATTTACTTTACGGAGATTAAGGCTGACATTTCAGGGTTGACCCAAAAGGTTGAATCTCATACCACTTTTATCGAGCAGTTGAAGCACCAGTTCGGGAAGATGTCAACAACTCTGAACCAGAGGAAACTAGGTACCTTTCTGAGTAACACTTTGCAGAATTCAAAAAATGATGGTTATGTTCTTGCTATTACCACGAGGAATGGTAGTACTACTGTAGATCCCCCACTGCCTGCTGTGGAAGCTACTATTAATGAGATACCTATTGTAGAGTCAAAAAAAGGGAACAAGTAGTGACGATACAGTTGCTAAGGAAAGAGGTATGGGTCCAGTTGTTGAGCAGGAAATAAGACAAATTTTAAGCTCACCCCCACCTTTTCCTCACCGACTAAAGCAGAAAAGAAAGAAAGGTAAATTCAAGCATTTCATTAAGATACTGAAAGAGTTAAGCTTGAATATTCCTCTTCTTGAGGTATTAGAGCAGATACCTGGATATGCCAGGTTTATGAAGAAATTGGTCACAAAGAAGAAAGGAGCTACAATTGTGGATATTAGTGGCTTGCACCACTATAGTGCGATCACTATATGGTCTTTGACTCAGAAAAAAGATAACCCCTGAGAATTTGTTACCACTGGCCATATTCAAGCAATTAGGTTTGAACCCTCCAGAGCTAACTTTAATGGGAGTATTAATGGATGACCTAACAGTGAAGAAACCTATTGGTATTTTGTTTAATGTAATTGTGAGAGTGGATAATTTTATCTTTCCGCTGGACTTTGCCATTTTGGAATGTGAGGTTGACACTGAGATGCCCATCATGTTGGGGAGACCATTTATGGCCATAGGTAGAGCGATGGTTGACATGTAGATAGGGGAGCTAAATTTAGAGTTAACGATGAAGAGGCCACCTTTAACATCCAAAAGTTATTGAAAAACAACCGACCGACATGAGAGTGGTGTAGGTAATCGATTGTATTGGTGACCCTAGAGGGCACTCTTATGGGTATCTTGATGAATTTTGAGTAATCAAGATACCTGCTTCATGCCACAATGTTAAATCAGGCGCTGTATGAGAGACAACTCATGGGCTTGTTGGTGAAGTCTGAGTAACCAACACGACCACGTCATGCCAGGATGTTAAATCAAGCACTGAGTGGGAAACAATCCACTATTTTAGTGATCACTTTTGTTTTGTTTTTCTTTTGTAGTTTTTCAACTTATGGACTTGCTCAAAACATGGTAATATTGCTACATTCATCAATTTCCAGGTAAGGGGACAATGCGAGCAACCTATCATGGTCACAAGTCTCTCACAAGCCAGATAAGTTGAGAAATAAATTAAAAAGTTGAGGATGAAAAATGGAAATTTGTGGACTTTCGCACTTAATAATACTTATTGGACCATAAACTTAGTCTATGGGACCATAAGTATTTGAAAAAATATTTAAAAAGCCAAGTTCGGATTGCAAGAAAGTGAGAAAAATTTTTTGGCCTACACTTGCGCCCTGCACATGCTGGCCGCATATGGCACTTGTGCCCCATGCCTGGCCCATATAGCTGGCGCAAGTAGCTCTTTCAGCTAGGTCAGTTATGGGCCCAAATTTTAATTAAATGTTGGGCCCACCAACACATATTTATAACCTAAAACACCCCCCATCTATATTTAAACATTCTTAACCTTATTCTAACTCATTCAAATCCTCAACACTTCACTTTTCACATTGAATTCAAACTTCTCTCTTACAACATAAACTAACTCCAAACTTAAGTAAAGGCTAAATTGACACTTGTTTGAGATAACAACTTGTCCCAACACACTAAAAACACGTTTCAACTTTGATTTTACTCGAGTTCTTCTTTGTTCACTTTTGGATTTTCATAAAAGAGGCAAATTTCTTGGATTTTAATGGTTATGTATTTATTATTTAAACAAGTTGATATATGTATTGCCATGAAAAATATATATATTCTATAATGCTTGTATGTAGGACCCTTGAAGTAGCCTATAATCTCAATGTAGGGCCTTGTTTTAAATTAAATTCTAAGGTTAGGCCCTAACCGAAAGTTTAACTTGAATGAATAGAGTAATACCACACATTGAGCATGTTAGTTTGAATTGAAAAACATGATTTTAATAAATATGTGCACATTGGAATTGTTGGTATTTCAAATAGGTTATAGGGGTGTAAAAATTGAGGAAAATTTAAACTTTTCAAATTTTGAGTTTTTCTTCATTGCAATCCCTCAGTTTGTTGGAAATTAATGTCTAGTTTTGTAGGTGCACATGTTTACAAAAGATGTTAAGAATAAGAAGGCCGATACCTTGAGGAGACGGGCATAGTTTTCCAAGCCTAGTGGATCAGTAGAGGAGTACCCAATGTAACAACATAGCGATACTATAGTTGGGTGACACATAAAGTTACCAGAGAACAAATTCCAGGCTGCTCAGGCATTTACAACTCAACAAAGGATGAAGTCAAAATGGATATCACCCCTACATATTTTTCTATGAGTTGTTGATGATAATGGAGACAATACAGATTCTGAGTCTACTTTATAGGTTGCAGGTCAGGACCCCAGTCTGAGGAGATGTCTCTGGATTTATCTAAGGATGCTGAACAAGAGGATTCATCAATGGTACACCAGTATAATGAGGGTACCACCAAAAATTTACAACAATCAGATGTACCCTAGTCTAGGGAGGGTACATAGTAGGCTTCCCTTAAGGCACCAGTATAACAAGAGCAGAGTCCTGCATCTACACATGCCTTAAAGGCACCTCTGAGGTGGTGTGTAGAGCATATGAAGGTGGTTTATGATTTAAAAAGTTCTATCTCAGATACTGGCAGGCCTAAGAGGCTTATTTATGAGGAGCACTGAATCAATCTCTTTGGACTAAGGGGAGTACCATATTTATAGGCTGTATTTGATCATTACCAGTTAGAGTAGATGACCAAACCACTCGGTTCTTACATCTCGACCATGGTACATAAGTTTTATGCATTATATTGAGCTACAGTAGATCATTCTATGCGTAGATTTCCAGGATTGATGAGGCACATGGAGCAGCCACAACTTGATCATACACTTGTGAGAGAGGTAGAGTTAATCTATTAGTAGAGATTATTTACCAGGTTATTTTTAGTCCCGATTATATCACTCTTGCATCTACAACTGAGTGTGACTACAGATTAAGAGTCACACGTGATCGACAAATTATACTAGAGGCTGAGCATAGACGAGAGAAGGTTGAGATATCTATCTTACCTTTGGGTGATGATAGCCCATGGATTGAGGGTCATGGTGTAATCAAGAAGGGTACGTTGATATTTGAGGAAAATTTTTGGTGGTTGCTCGTTCGGTATCGACTGTTCCCCACAACTTAAGATAATTTATTGACTTAGGAGGGAGAAGCCGTGGTTGCCAGTATAATGGCTGGATATTCTATTGATTTTGAAGCCATCCTTCAGTATGAGATACATGATAGAGAATTTGGAGAGACTACTAATTTTCCTTGGCATAATTTAGCGACTAGGTGACGAGGTCAGTGTACCTGAGATAACAAGAGTAGGTAAGAGGGTACATCTGACTGCTACTATATAGATAAAGAGTATGAAGGATCTGGCATACCCAGACCTTCCAAGGAGATCTAGAGAGTCTGCCACAGTACCTTAGGTCCAGAATGAGGGCCTATCAGTTTCCACAGAGCCTGGTGATACACATATAGGCGATATAGGTGTTAGTGTTGATATGGAGATAGGTGATCAGAGAGAGGCTCCAAGTTTGAGTGCTCAGGAAGAGGGGACACCGACTACTTCTTTATTAGACCTGGCTTCGATCTTAGAGATGATTGGCGTATCTTCAGTGCCTACTCGCCTATCCACTACAACTCTTAATATAGGTACGATTACTATATCTAGAGTTTTTTGTAGAGCTTATTAGATTGTCAGAGAGCCACTGATGCTTGATTGAGTGTTATTTATATCGAGATAACTACCCTATACGGGCAAATAAGATCTGGGGTTCGAACTAGATTCAAGTAGATAGAGGTTAGATGGGAGGTCGCACAGAGAGATGCACTATCTGAGCTATATGCTGACTTCTATACATATTTTGATGAGTTTAAGAGATGGGTAACAACCCAATTTACAGAGACAGAGGTACCAGATCTAGCCTAGATAAGGAAGGATATTGATACATTATGTGAAGAGGTACGCTCTCTCATAGAGATTCATGTAGTAGACACTTTCTCAATTATACCCCAGTGTCTAGGTATCACCTCTACGCATATTGAGATATTTGGATTTCTTTGAAAAGGATAATGAGGAGGTCCCAGTAGTTGGGGCCAAAAGTAGTCATACAAGAGGCTTACAGAATTCTGATATGCCATATTACCTGGACGTTAAAAGGGCCAAACATGATTTTATGGAAACTATAGTCATTGGCAGGCATATGAGTATAGAGATATCCATGGGTGCATCCTATAGTAGTGCACCACCACCACCACCGTTAGCTGATATGCCCAGTTTGGGGATACTCATGACATGGGTACCTAGTGCATCCTAGGTATATTCCTACTTCCTTTTGTTTTGTATTCTTTTTGTGCGTTAAGGACAGTGCAAAGGTTTTTAGTTGGTGGTGGTGATGTACCATCGATGCCATAGGTTTTTATTACCGTGCTTTTTTCCCTATCGTTCATGGTACGATTGTAGAGCTGTCATGTCTAGGATAATTTGTATCATAGTGTATTTTATTTTGTATTGTGTTGTGTTTTAGTATAATTAGGAGATTATTAAGTATTTAGTACAATTATCATGTTTTTATAGATTTTTAAGAAAAATGATACCCCTCCAAAATATATGTTTTAGGACTGTGCAAATGAATATATGTGTGAACATTGTGGTACTTGTTATGGCATTAGGATTAAGGACATGATAATCACTTGCTAACAATTGTATGAACCGTATAGGTAGTATCTAGTAATATTAACTCTATGCCATGTGTGTATGAGATGCTACTTAGTTCTCTTTGTGTGTTAAATCCAGAACTTTCCCAATTCGTCTTGCCTAGGTTGTAGCATAGCCGGTTAGGAAATGATTAGAGGATGTATTTTATTTTAGTCCATTTTTAGATTAAATAACCTTCCTTATGTGAAGTACTATCCCTTGATCCATGTTTTGAGCCTTATAGCCTATATTTCTTTGTTATCACCTATTCACCTTCCCATTATATTACAATGAATTTGTTTTGTACCTGGTTCTCCTTGGACATTGTGCACCTCAGCACAAGTAAAATGCCTAAGTTGATTAGATACTGAAAATGATTAACTAAACTAAACTGGACTACATTCATTGAGTTTCGTTGACCGATGGAACACTATTAAGATTACTGAATTTTTGAGATTTTCGAGACTACTGAGTTTATTGAGTTTGCTTGAGTCACATGACTGACTGAGTTCTATGAATCATGGTTTGACTGAGAGTATCTAGTAAACATGATACTGGCTCTAGGCACACAACTAAATTATCGGGTACAAGTACCCCCAGACTCGATAGCATAAAACTAACAAGACATGACACTTCTTGACACATGGCCATAGTCAACAATTCATAGTACAATCATTGGGGATTTTCATGAAGTATTCGCATGAAATAAGCCTACACATGAATAGGAATGCATGTAAATATATCATAATTTCATAAGCCTAATCTCATGAGTATTACGTCAATCCATTACAAAGCATAACAATAACGTGGGAGTCATACCAAACATAAGGGAGAAACATTGATTCATTAATTTTGGTATCAAATGAGTCATAAGGCATAATTCCTATTATCTTAGGCATTTTATCAAACTCCTTGCATGCATATCTTTAGACTTAGGCATGAATATTGAAATAATACACGATGGCAATATTTTACACTTCTAATGTAAAAATTTCAACCACATACTACATATTTTCATGATAGTCATTAAAGATTTCAACTTGGAAATCAAACAAAAACATAAACATGGATATAATTCAATTCATACCATGGAATCCAAAGTTTATATTTCAAATTGGGTTTCTTGAGATTCATGGGTGAAAGGAACCCCTGAATCAACACTTGACATACCTGGGTAGATGATTTCTTAAAGATTGGTGGAGAAATTCTTGAATTCTTGACTTGGGATTAGACACCTAGGGTTTCTTATTCTTTGGGATTGATTTTTGAGAGAAACCCTAATTTGGTGTTATGGATGAATAATAAAGTTATGAGTTCTGGTCTGGTATAATTAGGGATCAAAGCGGGTGGAAAAAATCTAAATACCCTTTTAAAAATGGTTTAAAATCGCTAATCGGAAGTGGCGATGGTTTGGACGATGGTCCATCACTGGCTCAACAGTCCGTCGTTCCATCCCGTCATACTTAGCCAGAAATTAAACTTTATGCCTCATTTGCGATGGTTTGGGTGATGGTCCATCGCTAGCTCGACGGTCCATTGGTCTTGACCGTCGCACTTGGCCAGAAGATGGGTTCACTTCCTTAGTAACGTGGCTTAGGTGACGGTCCATAGCTAGCTTGACGGTCTGTTGGACTGACCATTGATTTTTGGTGGTTCCAACAGTTCTCTCTAAAATGTCCATAACTTTTTACTCTGATATATAATTTATATGAGATATCTATTTCACCTTTGGGTGATGCTACCCCATGGATTGAGGGTCATGGTGTAATCAAGAAAGGTACATTGGTATTTGAGGCTATGCTTTGGTGGTTGCTCATTCGGTATCGATTATTCTCCATAACTTAAGATAATATAATAACTTAGGAGGGAGAAGCCCTAGTTGCTAGTATGATGGCTAGATATGCTATTTATTTTGAAGCCATCCTCTGGTATGAGATCCATGATAGAGAATTTGGGGAGACTACTAATTCACCATTTCTTGGCATAATTTAGCGACTATGTGACGAGGCTAGTGTACCTGAGATAACGGGAGTAGATAAAAGGGTACGTCCAACTTCTACTATGAAGAATCTGGCATGGCCAGACCTTCTAAGGAGATCTAGAGTGTCTGCCATAGTACCTGGTGATACACATATAGGCGATGTAGGTATTAGTTTTGATATAGAGATAGGTGATCAGAGAGAGGCTCCAGGTTTGAGTGCTCAAGGAGAGGGGACGCCAACCACTTCTTTATTAGCCCTAGCTTCGATCGTAGAGTTGATTGGCTTATCTTCAGAGACTATTTGCCTATCCACTATAACTCTTTCTTTAGGTATGATAACTATATCTATAGATTCTTACAGATCTTATTGGATAGTTAGAGAGCTACTGATACTCAATTGAGAGTTGTTGAGATCGAGATGACTACCTTATACGGGCAAATAAGAGCTGGGATTCAGACTAGATTCAATTAGATAGAGGCTACATGGGAGGCTGCATAGAACGCTATATTATCTGAGCTATATGCCGACTTCCATACACATCTTGATGAATTTGAGAGATGGGTTTCAGCCCAATTTACAGAGACAGAGGCACCAAATCTAGCCTATATAAGGAAGGATTTTGATATATTATAAGAAGAGGTATGCTCTCTCATAGAGATTCGTGTAGTTGGAACTCCCTCAGTTATACCCCAGTGGTCCAGGTATCACTTCCATGCATATTGATATATTTTGATTTCTTTGTTGAGGATAATGAGGAGGTCCCGATAGTTGGGGCCAAAAGAGGTCACACAAAAGACTTGTAGGATTTTGATATGCCATATTACCTGGACGTTAAAAGGGCTAGACATGATTTTATGAAGACTACAATCATTGACAGGCATATGCATATAGAGATAGCTGCGGGTTCATCCTCTAGTAGTGCACCACCACCACCACCGCCAGCTGATATTTCCCAATTTGGGGATACTTATGACATGGGTACCTAGTGCATCCTAGTTATATTCTCACTTCTTTTTGTTTTGTATTATTTTTCATGTTGAGGACTGTGCACACTTTTTTAGTTGGGGTTGGTGATGTACCATAGCCGCCACAGGTTTTTATTATCATGCTTCTTTTCCTATCGGCCGTGGTACGATTGTAGAGCTGTCATTTCTAGGATAATTTATATCATAGTGTATTTTATTTTGTATTGTGTTGTGTTTTAGTATAATTAGGAAATTATTAAGTATTTATTACAATTATTATGTTTTTATGGATTTTTAAGATAAATGATACCCCTCCAAAATATGTGTTTTAGATCTGTGTGAATGTATATATGTGTGAACATTGTGGATCTTGTTATGACATTAGTATTAAGGACATGATAATCACTTGCTAACAATTGTATGGACCGGATAGGTAGTAGTTGGTAATATTAACTCTATGCCATGTGTGTGTGAGAGATGCTACTTAGTTCCCTTGTGTGTTAAATCCAGAACTTTCCCAATTATTCTTGCCTAGGTTGTAGGTTAGCCGATTAGGAAATGATCATAGGCCATTTTTTTATTTTAGTCCACTTTTAGACTAAATAACCTTCCCTATGTGAAATACTATCCCTTGATCCCTGTTTTGAGCCTTATAGCCTATATTTTTTTATTTTCACCTATTCACCTTCCCATTATATTACAAAGAATCTATTTTGTACCTGGTCTTCCTTGGATATTGTGCACCTCAGCGCAAGCAAAATGCCTAAGTTGAGGGTGGATATCATAGGGGTTCATAGTTTAATGTATATATATAGAAAGGTAAAATAGGAAAAAAAGTTAGCAGGGCTGGGTGTGGTAGAAAAAGATAAGAAAAAGAACGAGAATAAGAAAAGAATTTTTTATTGTGAAAAAGTGAAAAAGAAAGAGTAATAAACCATACATAACCTGAATGTGCCATAAAGAATAGAAAGGAATAAATAAGGGTGGAATAAAAATGAATTGGCTAATAAGTGAGACCCCAAGGTTACTATAGTACCAAGGAGGCTTAGTCACTTGATATGTCCATATGTACTATACCAGCCCCTAAGCCTACATTACAAGTCGAGAAAAGTCCTATAGTGATCCTAACTTCACTTTCTGAAAACTAAGGTAAGGCAAATAAGGGCAAGCTTATGGTATTTGATGCACATTGATTGGAACTTCTCTTATGAATGTGAGTGTCTCTTCACTGTCCCTAAATTGACATGTATGATTTTATATGAGTGAGAGAAACTTCTTTAGTGTGAGGGCACTTGAGTCATATTGCTAGATATTTGCTCGTTTTGGGTAGTTTAACTTGTATACATGAGTGGTTGTCTGTTTGTAATGTAATGCCATACCTTTATTCCATTGTGTCACATTGTTGTGCTTTATGTTCATACACATTTGATTTTAAAAAGTGAGATTGGAGGGGGAGTTGTGTTTCGAGCTTAATGTGTTGATTGACTGCCTTGAATAACTTAGATTATCCTAGTTAAGTGTCATTTTTGTTTTGTTATGTTTTGTTGCTCGAGGACATGCAAACGTTCTAAGTTGAGGGTGTAGATATGCTATAGAAATTTAGCACTTTTGATGCTTAAAACTAGAAAATATGCAAGTTTCTGAGGTTGTTTTGTTAGATATGATGCATTTTGGGTATGTTTTGTAGGAAATCATGTTTTGGATGCTAAATTCATGAAAAATATTAAAAAGGTATTTTTGGATATTCATTGGAGAAATTATGGATGTTCGGGATAGTTTTCGGCTTATTCGTGATCAAAGCATGAGAGGGAATTAAAGAAGAGCTAAAAATATGACTCGTGATACTTAACTCGACATGCGGACTGCATGTAATACATGTGGACCGCATGTGGGCAAAGTATTAGAAGTCCAAATTCCCGAGAACTAACCTACTTGATTTTTTTGTCCTGGAACTTGCAGTCACCACTTGCGCCCACCCTACAAGCCACAAGTACTACCTGCACCCAGGGTCAGGGCGTAAGTAGGGACCACAAGTAGCCGCCAACTCTTTTTGTAACACCCCATATCTGGTACTCGAAATGCCACACGGTGCTCATGACCCCGAAGAACCACAAGATAACCCATGACTGATATCTGTAGCTGAGCATTGTGTAACATACTATTTAAATGCGGAATGAAAGGCTGAAAGGACATAAGGTTCAAATATCTGATAAAGCATAATATCTGGAATTACGGTATATCAATACCAAAACAAAACTGAAATAACTGTCTAAAAATGCTATAGTCTGAAAGCCTCTGAACTATCTAAATAAAGAGTTGATGGGACATGTCCCGAACTAACTCCAACTGCTAAAATAAACTAAGTACTAAAAGAATGAAATAATCAAATAATAACATCCTCGAATGATGAGGACTCACTGCTAGTCTGTCTGCTGAACGTATGATCTACTAAGGGTGCTCTAGATCTCGTGTTTCTAAACCTATGGCATAAAACACCATAGCGTAAATGCGGAAGTACGACTGAATGTACTTGTATGCAAGTGAGGTAGGCTGAATGCAAGGGGTTCGTATGCATAAACAATTCTAACTGACAGAATAACATGATAGTGAGAATACATGCATAAATACGTGAACAATGACGGTGATCATGGCATCACTGAATCTGAATACTAATAAGTTTTATGTAACTGATATACTATTATCTGAATGACTATGTCTGATAGTCCTATTTCTGATAGAACTAGCCGAGTTTTGTACTATACTGGGTGACTGTATCTGACAATCCTGGATTCTGTGGAACTATCTGAGTTCTATTAATGAGACTGAGACTGACTTTAATTGTGGGAAGCAGTTATCTAAATGACATGCACCAAATAAGATAATATAATTGAGTTGGGGTCCAATCTGTAACTCCAATTAGAAGGGTGTAAATACCGCGCCACTGGTAAGAACAAGCTGTGAGTAATCTCTCATCTAACAGGTACTCTAAGAAGAATGGTGGGACCCTCATATAACAGGTTAATCTACCTCATCTACCCTCAACTAGCAGCTTTGATATCTCAACCTACACTGGCTATGTAGTTCTGGAGTACAAGGATTGCTTCTAAGAATCACACCCTCTAATAACAGGTGAGTTCCCATTATTGGGCTTACTTAGTGCTGAATCCTACTCCCATCTGAATAGATATTGAACATGATTAACTGAACTGAACTGGACTGCATTCATTGAGTTCCATTGACTGACGAAACACTACTGAGATTAGTAAATTTCTGAGATTACTAAGTTTACTGAGTTTTCCTGAGTCACATGACTAATTGATTTCTATGAATCATGGGTTGACTGAGAGTATCTGGAAAATATGACACTGTATCTAGGCACACAGCTAAATTGTCGGGTATAAGTACCTCTAGAACTCGATAGCATAAAACTGACAAGGCATGACACTTCTTGACACATGATCATAGTCAACAATTCATAGTACAATCGTTGGGGA
Source organism: Capsicum baccatum var. pendulum (assembly GCA_030864225.1). NCBI lineage: Eukaryota > Viridiplantae > Streptophyta > Magnoliopsida > Solanales > Solanaceae > Capsicum > Capsicum baccatum. The sequence continues at coordinate 171,803,104 of CM061560.1, forward strand.
TTTTCATAAAGTATTCACATGCTATAAGCTTACACATGAATAGGAATGCATGTAAACATATCATAATTTCATAAGCCTAATCTCATGAGAATTATGTTAATCCATTACAAAGCATAACAACAATGTGGGAGTCATATCAAATATAAGGGAGAAACATGGATTCATCAATTTTGGTCACAAATGAATCATAAGGCATAAATCCTATTATCTTAGGCAATTTATCAAACACCTTGCATGCATATCTTTAGGCTTAGACATTAATATTGAAATAATACACCATGACAATATTTTACACTTCAGCTGCAAGAATTTCAACCACATTCTACATATTTTCATGATAGTCATTAAAGACTTCAACTTGGAAATCAAACAACAACATAAACATGGATATAATTGAATTCATACCATGGAATCCAAAGTTTATATTTAAAATAGGGTTTCTTGAGCTTCATGGGTGAAAGGAACCCATGAATCAACAGTTGACATACCTGGGTGAATGATTTCTTGAAGATTGGTGGAGGAATGCTTGAATTCTTGAGTTGGCATTAGACACCTAGGGTTTCTTGTTCTTGGGAATTGATCTTTAAGAGAAACCCTAATTTGGTGTTGTGGATGAATAATGAAGTTATGAGCTCTGGTCTGGTATAATTAGGGGTAAAAATTGGTGGGAAAAGACCAAAATACCTTTTTAAAAATGGCTTAAAATTGCTAATCAGAAGTGGCAATGGTTTGGGCAATGGTCCATCGCTAGCTCAATGGTCCGTCGGTCCATCCCGTCATACTTAGCCAGAACCTAAATTTTCTGCCTCATCTGCGAAGGTTTGGGCGATGATCCGTTACTGGCTCGACAGTCCATCGGTCCTGACCGTCGCTCTTAGCTAGAAGATGGGTTCACTGCCTTAGTCACGACGTCTTGGGCGATGGTCCGTCGTTAGCTCGACGGTCCATCGAACTGACCGTCACTTTTAGGTGGTTCCGACAGTTCTATATAAAACGTCCTCAACTTTTTACTCTGATATTGTGTTTGGAAGAAATTGGTATCGCTGGAAAGCTAATTCAATTTTCCACATGATAAAAAGTCGAAATTGGGGAAATTCTATCTGATTTAAACATTTATCATTTAGGTAGTCATCACTAACTCATCTGGAGACTAGATTTGACTTAAAGAAAGTTTGGCTTATTAAACTTTTTTCTACTATTTTGTTTGGTCTTTGATTTTAGGGTTTCCTCATGTACTATAAATACCCCTTTTATGTTTTTAGTAGAAGTTACACACTTTTGATACTCACAACCATATTTTGATTCCGAGATTTGATTTTGATGGAACTCTCTTGTATTAACTTCAGTTGATTAATTTAGTTATGTTTTTAGTTTTTTTTTAACTTATTATTGTGATTTCATCTATGCTTTCAATCTTGAATGTTGTTGATTACTTCACATGAATGATTAACTAAAAACCCATAGCTAGGGTTGTGAAAACCCTAGTGTATTGACAAAGTAGGGGAAGTGTTATCGTTGCTCTGAACCGATATCCACACATTCAATGCTTTATCTTCAATATAATAGTTTCTTAACAGGTGCACATATTATGACCCCACCAAGATTATTGCTACTTACTCTAAAAGAGGAGTTGTGACTAGGAAAAGATAAAGACTAGTAATTTAGAGTTTAACTGTTGATCCACAATTCTAGGTTTTATATTAGTAAGATGGTTAGATTTCATCTAATAACTAATAACTCTAAAGGTAATAGTTAATAGGGATCAAGATAAGGCAACATCCTGAGACTCATAAGGTAAAGGGTGAAATCATTTTTCTCGTACAAAAAATTGTAGAAGGTATATAACTTATCGCTTTTGTATGCAAGGTATTGGGTTGGTTCAACATAGCATGATAAGCCTATGAAGTTGAGAAGATAGGGGTAACCCAATCCTCGTGTTCACTCATGACTGATTACAACCAAAGTTGATACTCACTATTTGTTTGATATTGTTACTCAAAACTCCCATTTACCTTTCCAGTTCCGTATGTTGATTAAATAGCCAAGATCCACAATTCCATGTATTCCCTTGAGATTCGAGACCAACCATTATTGGGTTACTATATTTGACAGCGATTGTATCATTTTTTAGAGGTGGTATAACTTAGACATCACCATCACTCTTTTACCAATTAATGAGCAAAACTCCCTTTTCTCATTGCTTTCTGACTCAAGGAATTCACTACCACCTAAGCCTTACCTGGATGATAAAAAATTGTGAGATAGCGGTCTTTAAGAAACTCTAACCATCTGTATTGTCTCCTATTAAGATATTTCTCATTAAAGAAGGACTAAAGGCTAAGATGATCGGAGGAAATCTCACAATAAACTCCATACAGGTAGTGTCAACATAATTTCAGCACAAGCACAACTACGACTAACTCAAAATCATGAGTAGGCTAGTTCATCTCATAAGGCTTAAATTGTTTGGAACCATAAGTAATCACTTTACCTTTTCGTACCAACACACCACACAAGACAACTCCAGGAGTATCACAAAATATAGCGAGACCCACACCCTCCTCAGGGAAAGTCAAAATAGGACCAGAAGTCAGTAAATCTTTTAGATTTTAAAATCTCTCCTCACAAGCATCTGACCACTAAAAATAATCTTCTTCTAAGTCTACTTTTTCAAAGAAGCCACAATAGAAGAGAAACCCTGTATGAAGCACCGATAATAGATTGCTAACTTAATAAAACTCAAAATTTTGGTAGGATAAGTAGGTTTATCCTTATAATGAATTGCTGCTATCTTGGCCAGATGGATAATAATACCATGCTTGATCACTACAAGACTAAAGAACTAAATGGAATCCAACTGAAACTGACACTTAGAGAATGTAAGATACAACTTTTTATATGTTAGTCTTTGACGTATGATCCTTAAATATCTAACATGGTTTACCTCATTCTTAAAATAAATTAAGATATCATCGATGAACATATTAAAAAAAGAGTCAAGATTAGGCTTGAATACTTTGTTCATCAACTTTACAAATGTTGTTGAGGGCATTAGTCAACCTAAGAGACATAACAAAAAACTCATAATGATCATACCACATCCAAAAAGTTATGTTTGGAACATCCAAAGCTCTGATCCTCAACTGATGGTAATCAAATCTCAAGTCGATCTTAGAAAAAACCATAACACCTTAAAGCTACTCAAGTAAATCATCAATAGGAGTAAGAGATACTTGTTCTTGATAGTCACATTGTTCAATTGTCGATAATTAATACACACGTGCATAGATCCATAATTCTTCTACTTCATAAATAAGACAACATAACCCCAATGAGACACTCGATCTAGTGAAACCCTTACTCAACAAATCCTACAATTTCCCCTTTAATTCTTTCAGTTCTGTAGGGTCTATTCTATAAGGAAAAATAGCTATAGGCTTAGTGCCTGACTCAACATCAATGGAAAAATCAATATCATAGTTTGGAGTTATTCTAGGCTAGTTTGTAGGAAACATATCCGTAAACTCTCTAACCATTTGTACTGAATTCAAGAAAGGCAGTGAATCAACACTATTATCATGGACATAGTCCAAATAGGAATGATACCCCTTACCTACCATGCAAAGAGTATGTAAAAAGATATAACTCCTTTTGAACATAAACTAGGCGTGCCCTTTTGCTCTAACCTTTGTACACCTAGAGAAGCTAGAGTCACAGTCTTTAAAAAATAATCCAAAAACTCAAATAAGGAGCCAACTAATCCATACCTAAGATGATATCATAATCAACCATATCGAGGATAATCAATTCCACCCCAGTTTCATGCCAAAAAAGTCACAATACATGATTGGTACACATGATCCACCATTAAAGAATCACATATAAGGTTAAAAACATGAATATGCATAGCAATAGACTCACACATAACATTAATACTAATAGCAAACTATGTAGAAACACAGAAGAATGTAGTCCCAGGATCACAGTATTAAAGTAGCACGATGAAAAACTGGAATAGTAACTATAATTACTACATTACAGGCCTTTACCTTAGGTATCCTAGGAACAACATAACATTACCCACACCCTCTACTTGACTGAGTGATTCCTCATCCACTTCCATGAGCTCCTTAAGCCCTACCACTGGAACCTCTAAAACTACCTCTACTTCCCTGTGTACTGATGTCTCCCAAAGCTAACTTCCAAATAAGTATGCTGCGGCTGATATCAAATATTGTTACCCAACCAGTTTGGGGTCGAACCCATAGGGAATGCATGGAAATTATATCTCAAACTTGATAAAATCATGGGCAGTGCAGAAAAGTAAATAGGGGATATTAAAGTCACAGTAAGACATAACCAAACTTAAGTGCTTGAGGTTGTAAATGATAGAAGACGAACATTAGGACTATGTTCCCCCTAGCTTCTAACTTTGTAATTTTCTCATGTTTATTTCAACTATCCCACTGCTCTACATGTAATGTCTGACAAGTATTTATTATCAATCATCTTGTGAACATGTTGATAAATGTCACAACACCTTTTGAGTCTTAGGGCGTTGCCTTACTTTCCATTGTCCTTAACCCTGTATAACTATCCTCTTTTGAGTCTCAAGTTGATTAGACAAGGGATGATAGCCCCGAATCACTATCGTAATCCCCTTTTCCCAATCTCAAACTCCCTTGTGAGGATGATCTCAAATACAAGCAATTTCCAAGATCCTGCAGTAGCTTAGTAGACTATTAATATGCAGAAGATTACAATACATGCAATCACAACAATCTAGATGAATATTCCACTTGCCCTACGTTGTTAATCTACCAGAATTTCCACAACTCTAGTTAAGGAATTTAGCTGTTCATGGTTATGTAATAATCTAAGGAATTCAAAGAATAAAACGTTGAATCAATTGCACAATAATTAAAAGAATAAAATCCAAAATCTCCAATTAATTATAACCCAAAACCCAAGAACAAAGTATCAAGTAGAAAAGTAGGTGAATGTATATAGAAAAATATCAAAAGTGCGTAACATAATAAATGCATAATCCAGGGGTATTTATAGTATCCCATAATAATAAAGGAAACCTAACTAAAAAAAAATAGGAAAACTATGTTAGTAGTGGTCACGCCTCTGGCAACGAGTCATTAGGATTGGTCACGACTCGTTGCCTGTTACTGGTGTTCTTTTCTTTCTTCAAAGGTCATGACTTGTCATGTGTCCTTACATGTTGTGTGCTCTTAGTCATAGTCACATCAGTGAATTTTTTTCTTTTAGGACTTCTGAGTCTGTTGTCAAGACGACTCCTTACCATGAGTCATAGTCAGTCCTTACGACTCGTGGTCTTCACTCGTTATCATTGGGACCTCTATGTCAATCTTCAGGAGTTTCGGTCACTGTTTTCAGTAGGTTGTACACCATGGCTCTTAGTCACTCCTTATGAGTCATGGTTAGTCTATAACTCCTTCAGCCCAGCTTTTGCTATTGTTATCATCAAAGGTCTGCCTACGAGTTGTAAGGTGACTTAACGACTTGTAGCCTGATCAGTACTTCAACTTTTTAGAGCCTTGTTTTCCATTTTTCATTCCATGCCACTTCAAATCGAATTTAATGTCAACACATATAAAACACACATCATATTCGATGAAACAACTTAAGTCAATGCATAATCTCATTGTTTTAAGCATCGAATATGCCCTATAAACATTACACATCATATACCACCCCTAACTACTGATTTTGGTATTAGAAAATCTAAAATTAATAACCCTATTAGGGTGGACCAATCATATACTAGGGACAATCCTCACTAAGTGACCATGATTGTCACACACAAAACATCCTCTACTAGAAGAATCACATTAAGAAGGCCCAAAAGAATCAAAATGTCTTTCATGACCTGATACACTAGATGAGACTTTGAGCCTCATATCCCGATCTTTAACCACTCAAAGTCTCAAAACCTACAACCCTATCATCTAAACTCTATAAAGCTCCCGAACCTATTTTGCTGTGGTAACCGTGAGAATCTCTACCTAAGAAAACCCTACCACAAGATTAGTGACCACTAAAATCTCCTAGTCGACATATCCTCTTGGTACCAATACCATGCATACCCTAGCAAATAGACTCAACAGTCTTGAATTATCTATTATACTCTAAAAGAATCACTAGAAACGATTAACTAGTTATTGCCAACTGGTATTAATCAATCAAACCCTTAAAAAACTTTTTAATCTATTTAGGTTCTGTAGAAATTCTAACAAAGGCATATATGGATATTACGTGAAAATGAGCATCATACTAAAAAAATAGTCATGGAGCCCTGCTCTAGATGATTAAGCTCATCTCTCTTTTGGTCCATCAAGCTAAAGGGCACAAACTGCTCTAGAAAAGTTTCAAAAACTAGGTCTATGTCGAAAGAGGGGAACCCATTGGTCTATAACTTGTAGGATATCTTCACCACAACCTAGAACCACATCAAATTGTAGGTAGTACAAGCAGCACCTGTCATTACCCAAAAACCAATGGTCATTTTAATATTTGTCATGGAAAGCCTTGACAGGTAATCCTATAACCCAAACTAATAAAAAATGTGAAATTAATACCAAAACCAAGGCAAGACCCCTAGGAAAGAGTCGAACCATAGATACACACATATATAGTAAAAGAAAAAATATAACCAAGATACCAACCAAATCCCAAAACCTGGTGTCACAGTGTAAGTACTAACTAGTACAACTCAAGCTAAAATATACATAAGATATCCAAGCAGGAGCAACAATCTGACATTGAATACAAGTAAGACATAGTCTAGATAAGAAATGGTAGAAGTCAACTTTGGATTCATAGATCAACCGCTACCTTGAATGGGATCTAAGTACTGCCTAAATTAACTATCCGTGTAGCGCACTTGTACCTGGATTTATACCGAAAGGGCAGAATAGGTATGAGTACGCTCAACTTGTACTCAGTAAGAACCATAGGCCAACCAAGTAAAGTAGAAAATAAAGCATATAAACATAAACTATGGGCATGTCACCTGCAAAAAAAAAATTCCCAAACTGTAACCCACACCGTCTACACTAACAGTTCTAATATATACACATATAACAATTACTTATAGAGGAAAGAAGAACAAACATACATGTATATCAATTAAAATTATAGGAATATAGAATAGACGGATAGACATAAAGTCAAAGACAGAAATACAATCACTGCATAAGCACAATATATCAGGTGCAATGAAGATGATGATAATGTGACACACGAGGTTGTCACACAACCTCCGTATACACCTACAAAACTAAAGCTTCCTAATGTAGGACCCATGGGGGGTTTGTCAACCCGTATGCAACAAAAATCCATATCTCCGCTCTGGTACATACATTAGTAGAGGGTTTTCAGATGTCATATTTTTTAATAGAAAAAAGCCAGTGTTTCAATCAAGTATTTTCATAGTGGTACCAATGTTTCTTGAATGAATATGATATGATAATGCAATACTCACAACCAAAAAAAATGAGAATATCCAATGTCCAACCAATATAACAACCACGTGAGCCAAAAATCCACTCAAATCAACCAACCATCCATGATCCAAATTAATCCAAAAAATAATCAAGTGAAATATGAAAGTAAAGGGCATTGATACCACATAAATCCTAAAATCTAGGATTTTCCCACCAAAAAAATGTAACCAAACAATGACATATCCGAACTAGGACAACAACATCAAATAACACTCTATACAGTCACATATAAACAATAATGTCACAAAACCATCAAGTAAAATCACCTAAACACATTTTTCATGATACAACCCCGTACCCATAGCCTGCTTTTACATTATTATTAACTAACCAACCTAGTTTGAAGAAAGTTAAGCCATAATCTACCCCGAATACCAAAACCAAAATGATTAATCCTTTATCATAGAGCTTTTACCTCACGTACGGACCCTAAATCAGCTAAAAAATATAAAAATATAGAATCTACATACCAAAAGGAATCCATTGATACCTATATTGACCTCTTTCAAATTGAGGTCAAAATGGACCCCAGAATGGGTTTTTGAAAAAGAAGAGTAAAATCAAATGTTTAGTGTAAAAGTATATTTCCCATGATTAAATAAATTCATAGAATAAAATCTAAGTAAAAATGGATTGAAATTGGGGTTTAAATTGAAGAAATATAATTTTTAGGCCTTTTGGGCCAAAATCCCCAAATTTCATTTTTAAATGCGGGTTTAAAGAAGATTTAAATGATAGAGTCTAAGAAAAATAATTGAAATAGGGATTTGAAGCTTAGCTAAGCTTAAAAATTGTAGAAATAGCTCAAAACTCAAACCCTAAGCTCCAAGTCTAAAAAATGGGAAAGATTCATGAAAAAAGGTATTTAAATATACCAAGTGCCACTAAAGTGGATAATGGGCCGCTTTAATAGTCGTGCTAAAGTGCCTAGATGCCACTAAAATGCTACCCGCACTAGGATGAAAGTCTGCTAAAGCAGACCTTGGGCTGCTTTATCAGTGAGGCCTAAAGCATCTAAGTTACCGCTTTAGCGGACCGGCTAGGCGTCCAGGGCCGCTTTAGCATGCACCTAAAAGGCCTTTTTAGCAGTCATACCAGAGTTGTGCACCAACTTGAGACTTGGAGAATTCCAAGTCTCCGCGGACCCCTTGAGATTCATCTGAAATCTTGAGAATGAAAATGAATTGTGCTACCCTATCAAACTTAACTCTACAGACTAAAGGCAATATCAGATTTTTCAAAAGATGTTATTTCACAAAGTTGACTCTCGAAATCCAATTTCATAACTTTTCAAACTGAGAGTCAAAATAAGACATAAAAGCCATAAAACTAAACCAACCATATTACGAACCTAAAATTGATGTTTACCAACCTACCAATGCAGTCCTTTTTTCCATCCAATACGTAGATCAATAAATATTAACCAAAGTCAACTATAAGGCTTTTCAAGCCATCAAAATCATAATTTTACATATTTCACACTAAAATGCAATAGAAGCCATGCAAAACATCCTCACACCTCAAAAATACCATAAATTAACCATGGGGAGGGGAAAAATGATTGAATCACACAAAATCATATACTTAACACAAGACGCCAAACATCAAACAATTACATCATCCACCATTAAGGATGTAGTTTGTTCTCAAACTAAGGGCAATAGAAATACCTGAATTTGTGAAAATCTAGGGAATAATTACTATGCATATCAGACTCAATCTCTCAAGTAGACTCATCCACTGACTGATGCTTTCATTAGGCATTAACCATAGGAATAACTCTCAATCGCAATTGTCTAACATCCTAGATAGAATGTAGATAGGCTTCACAACAAAAGACAACCACTCATCTAGTTGAACTGAATCCCAACAAATGATAAGACTCATTTGGAATATAACAACGAAGCATGAAGACATGAAAATCTAAATGAACAATTGATAAATCTAGGGCAAAGCTGAATCATAAGACAAATCCCCAATAGTCTGAAGGATCTTAAAAGGTACAATATACCCAGAGATAAGATTTACCCTTTTTCCAAACCTCAACACACCCTTTATGGGTGACATACCGAGGAAGACATGATCACCAATACTAAACTTGAAGAGATGAAGCCTACAATTGGCATAACACTTTTGCCTACTCTAAGCCACTCAAAGTCAATCATGAATAAATTAAACTCTCCAAAGACTCATGAAGTAAGTCTGTACAGATGTGCTACAAAAATTTAGCATTTTCAATGCTTACAACGAGGAAAATATGCAAGCTTTTGAGGTTGTTATGTTAGATATGATGCATTTCATATATGTTTTGTAGGAAATCATGTTTTGGATGGTAAGTTTGTGAAAAAGATGAAAACGGTGACTATGTCTACTTATTGGAGAAATTATAGACGTTCGAGACACTTTCTTGATTATTCATGACTAAAGCATGTGAAAAAATTATAGAAGAGCTGAAAAATAAGTTCCTACATATTCCAATTCAACATGTGGACCACATGTTGCACATATGGATTGAATGTGGGCAAAGCATGTGTCAGAAGTTCAAAATCTTGATAGCTGAACATGCTAGAAAGTTTAGTATGGGCACATGCGGTTGCTACATGCTCCCATCCTGCAGGCCGCATGTACCATATGCTCCCACCTTGCAGAGGGTGCATGTAGCGGCCACAAGTAGCCACTGACCATTTTTTATCCTATTTTGCTTAGGTTTTGGTTTTAGGGTTTCCTCATGGACTATACATACCCCTTATGTGCTTTTAGTAGAAGTTACACACTTTTGATACTCACAAATATATTTTGATTCCTAGATTTAATTTTAATCTTGGAATCCTCTTGTATTGACTTTAGTTGATTAATTCAGTTATGGTTTTTGGGATTTACTTCTTATTATTGTGATTTCATCTTGTGCTTTCAATCATGAGTGTAGTTTATTACTTCACAAGCATGAGCGGCTAAAAACCCATAGCTAGGGCTGTGAACCCTGGCAGATTGACAAAGTAGGGGAAGTTTGTTGTTGTTCTAAACCAACACCCATGTATGCATTGTATTATCTTCACTTTAATAGTTATCTTAACAGTTTTAAATGTTAAGATCCTGCCTATATTATTGCTACTTACTCCAAAAGAGGAGCAGTACTAGGAAAAGATAACTATAATAGTAATTTAGAGTTTAATTATCGATCCACTCTACTAGGTATTATATAAGTAAGATGGTTAGATTTTATCTAATAACTAGGGACTCAAAAGATAATAGTTAACTGGAATCAAGATAAGGGTTAGTAAGGCAAAATCCTGATACCTAAAAGGTAAAGGCTGAAATCCTTTTATTCATCCAAAAGATTATAGAAGGTACACAACTTATCAGATTTTGCATGCAAGATATTGGGTTGGTTCAACCAAGCATGATAAGCCTATAGAGTTGAGAATCCAGGGGGAACACAATCCTAGTGTTCACCTATGAATGATTATAATCAAAGTTGATATTTCCACTAGTTCAAAATTGATACTCAAATTCCCTATTTACTTTTCCTATTCTGCCTATTGATTACAATAATTGAGAGCGAAGATTCCATATATTCCCTTGGGAATTGACTCCAAACTTTATTGGGTCACTATATTTGGCAACGACTATATCATCTTTAGACTAAAGATGTAGCTTGGGCATCACCAAATTTTCACATCATACGGTGTTGATTTGTGAATTGAAGTTGTTCAAATTTTCAAGGTTTTTTTCATTCTTAGTTAGGTATACGCCGGTGTATGCCTAACATATGGAGTAGAGGCAATCCCTTACTCCCAGTGAATCTAAATCCCAAGATGATCCTATAAATACTTAGTAGGATGATAGAGTCAAAAAGAGATGATTTGACTTCCCCGCCTCCTGAAGGAGTTCAGGACATTATTGATTGACAAACTGGTGACCTTTTAGCTTAAGCTAAAAATAAGAGAAGGGCAATAGAAGAAGCTCAGTGAATAGCTCAAAAAGTAGAGTTAGTTGAGCAAAGATAGGCAATAGATCGTCGCGCAGCACTTGGTGAAAATCAGAGTAGAGTTAGAGGAGGCCGACCTCAAGTGATCCCAACATATTGATATGTGCAGCCAAATAAGGATGATTAAGATAATTTGGGATGCGTCGAACCGGAAAAGACTGTAACCATTATTTCTTCGATTTTACCCCATGAGGTGAAGTTCAATATCTCAAGTTCTATAATCCAGCTCCTATACTTGAAGGGCGTGTTTACGGGGTTGCCTATAGACAATGTAAACATGCATCTTGCAACTTTTACAGGCATCCACAGTTTACATACCATACTTGGGCTAGATCAAAATGTACTGAGACTGAGGTTATTTCCCTTCTTGCTTCCTGGAGAAATATCTTCATGACTGGGGGAACTTCTAAGAGGACCTATCACTATGTGGAATGAGTTACACAAACCATTCTTGAATAGATTCTTTCCTCCATCCAGTGTATTGTAGCTCAAGGATGAGATTTTTAATTTCAGGCAGCTACTGTCAGAATCTATATATGAGGCATAGTTCTAGTTTAAGAAGAAGATTAACATGGTACCCGACCACCAAATTTCAGGGACAATCTTATTAGAGATATTCTATAGAGCCCCGACTATCAGTTTTTGAGAAATAAAAGACACTATCTCTAGAGAATCCTTCATGAGATTACAATAGGAGATTGATTTGAGTATTATAGATTAGATTTTATTAACTAATTGAGGATAGTAAACTCAGGAGGTTGAGAGAGGTTCCAAAATTTATGTCATTGGAGCTTCTGGTGAGCAGAGAGTACCTGAAGATGCTGTAGCTTAGGAGATATCGATATGTTAGCCAAATAATATGTAACAATAAATTCGTCAAAGTTTGATGCAATAAGGGCACAAAGTGCAACTTCTAGGGTACATGAGTCTGAGTTAGAGGAGGTGACAATGTATGTGGATCTTCAGTTGGCAGCTTTCTAAGCCCAAGGGCAAGGGAATCAAGTTTGAAACTATTATAATGAGATAGACAAATACATTTCACCTAGCAGACGAGATGCAGAATTAAGAATAGAAAAAATATTGGCTAAGCTAATGAAGGATCAAAAGAGCCAAGAAACTTGCCTTTAAGAACTCAAGGTCGATATTTTAGGATGACCTAGAAGGTTGAGTCACATTCAACTACTATCAAGTAGTTGGAGAAGCAGTATGGGTAAATCTTTGCTACTTTGGCCCAACAACAGACAGGTGCCTTCCAAGTAACACTGTGTAAAATCCACTGACACTTGTTAATTGTCTGGCTATTAATACTAGGAGTTATTCCCCACCAGATGAGAATTTTTGGCCTACTACTAATGATCCAAAAATATATAAGTTATTTATGGATGAGCCACCTCAAGTTGAGTTTTAGAAGCTGACTTATAGTGATGATGATTTTGAGAGTGAAGACGATGACGACTGGGTTGCAGAAGAGCTCCAAGATATAGTACAATATTTGAGCATTAAATTTCATGCACCATTAGCAGAAAATAAGAGGGACCCAAGATTAGTCACCACCCTATGTTCTATTGGGCTTTGTGATATTAACCAGGCTCTATGTGATTCAGGAGAAGGAATAAATATAGTGCCATTAGTAATATACAAGGTGTTGGGGTTATGAGAACTCAAGCCTATATTTGCAAGACTGTTGATGGCTAATTTATTTGTTAAGGAGCCAATGGGTATTGTGTTCAACGTAGAAGTGAGGGTGACATCATTCACCTATCTGACAAATTTCATAATTTTAGACTATGAAGTGGATGCCCAGTATCCGATTATTTTAGGTAGACCTTTCTTATCCATTGGCTAGGTGTTGATTGATATGGACCTAGAGGATATCACCATCAAATGGAATAATGAGAAAATAGAATTAAATATATGCATGATAGTTCAACAACTAGATAATATGAGAGTGGTGGCAGTGATAGATGTAGGGATGATGATGTGGTTGCAGTGGATGTTCCTATTGAGGAAAGATTAGGGGTATAAGTAATAAAAGTAGTGATTATAAAATTTGAGAGTGAAAAAATAAATGAGTAGGATGACCTGGTTCATGCACTACATGTCATAGGTTGTTACAAATATGCCCCTATGAATCTGGATCTTGACTTGAAGAATAGAGCCATACCATCATAAAAATCCATCTATTTAGGATCCATTGGTATTGGAATTGAAGGACCTTCCTTCTTATCTGCAATATGCATTCTTGGGGACTAGAAAAACAAGACTGGTGATCATTGCGATAAATTTGGTAGGAGCACAGGTAGAAGCTCTGATATCAGTATTTCAAGAAATCAAATGAGCTATTGGGTGATCCATTGTAAACATTATGGGTATTCTACCGGTTTATGCATACACAAAATACAGTTTGAGCCAAACATCATTCTCAGTATTGAACACCAGAGACTATAAAACCCTCCTATGCAAGAGGTGGTGAAAAAAGAGATAATCAAGTGGGTAGATATTGGGGTAGTTTTTTCTATAGCAGATAGCAAGTGGGTAAGCTCGATTTGATGCATGCCAAAGAAAAAGGGAATCATAGTGGTTCCAAATAAAAGAATAAATTAGTACTAACGAGGCTAGTGATTAGTTGGAGAGTATGCATAGATTACAAAAAACTAAACAAATGGACAGAAAAACACCACTTGCCTATGCCATTCTTAGATCAGATGTTGGACAGACTAGTAGGCAAGGGGTGGTACTATTTTATTGATGGGTATTTGGGTTACAATAAATCACGATTATGCCTGGAGACCAAGAGAAAACTATTTTTACTTGCCCCTATGGGTCTTTTGAATTCAAGAGAATGCCGTTCGGGTTATGTAATATGCCTGCCGCTTTTTAGAGATATATGATGTCCATAATCTTTGATATAGTGGAAGACACTATTGGAGTATTCACGGATGAATTTTAAATGGTTGGAGACTTATTCAATGACTATTTGGACTATCTGGCCAGTGCATTATAGAGATGTGAAGTGTTCAATTTGGTGCTAAACTAAAAAAATGCCACTTCATGATAAAAAAAGGTATCGTGCTAGGGTATAAGATCTACCAACATGGTATTGAGGTGGACAAAGCAAAGATTGAGGCGATTGAGAAATTTCCACTACTAGTGTTAGTTAGAGGTATATGGAGCTTCTTGGGTCATGCATGCTTTTATAAGAGGTTTATTAAGGTCTTCGCTAAAATTGTAAATTCTCTGTGTAAGCTTTTAGAGAAAAAGGTGAACTTTGTGTTTGATGATACTTGTATCAAGGCTTTTAAATACCTAAAGGACCGGTTGATTTTGGCACCCATCATTGTGTCTCCTGACTGGTCTGCACCTTTTGAGGTAATGTTTGATGCAAGTGGAGTGGATTTGGGTGCTTTCCGAGGCCAAAGGAGTGGGTCTCACTTCTAAAAACACTTGTTCAAAGCTCTCCTTGATAGATATAGTGTAAGGCATAAGGTAGTGACACCTTACCATCCTCAAATTAGTGGGTAAGTAGAGGTCTCTAATAGGGAGATAAAGTCCATATTGGCAAAGACTGTGAATGCCAATAGAACTGACTGGTCAAGAAAGTTAGATGATGCATTTCAGGCCTACTAGATAGCCTATAAAACCCCCATAGGTGCCTTTCTATATCAACTTATATACGACAACATATTCCATTTACCGTTTGAGTTTCAGCATAGGGTAATATGGGTATTGAAAAGGCAAAATTTTGAGTAGAGTGATGCAACAAACATGAGGTTGAGCAAGGTGAATGAGATGGATAAATTTTAACTCTATTCTTATGAGAGCTTGGCTATTTACAAAGATATAATTAAGCCGTATCATGACAAGAAAATTGAGAAAATAATATTTAAACCCACTGATTTAGTCTTGTTTTATAATTCAAGACTACGCTTGTTTCCTAGCAAGCTGAAAACTTGGTGGACTGGAACATTCATTGTGATTAAGGTATCCCCACATGGTTCTGTAGAAATAATGCATGATTGTCATATCCCATTGAAGATAAATAGCCAATGAGTGAAGATCGATATGGGAAAAATGAAGGATGTTAGAGTTTGTGTTAACATGGACCTTGGCGAAGTCTGAGTATCTAAGGGAACTGAGTCATCCCGCAATGGTAAATTTAGCGCTTCTTGGGAGGCAACCCAAGGTACACAAACACTTAGTGCATCCCAGGTATGTTCCCACTTTTTTTTGTATTATTTTTACGCATTAAGGATGATGCATAGTTTTTAGTTGGGGGTGGGGTATATTATAGCCACCGTGGGTTTTTGTTGCCATTGTTTTTTTTCTTTCGGCCATGGTATGGTTGTAGAACCAATATTTCTAGGATAATTTGAGTTATATTGTGTTTTGTTTCGTATTGTGTTGTGTTTTCGTGCAATTAGGCGATTTTTAAGTATTTAGCGTAGTTGCCATATTTTTCGTTGATTTTTGAGAAAAATGATACCCCTTCAAAAATTTGTATTTTAGAGATGTGGTAATGTATATATGTGTGAACATTATGGATCTTTTTATGGCCGTAGGATTAGGGACATGATAATCACTTGCTCACAATTGCATGAACCAGATTGGTAATAACTTGTGATATTAACTCTGTGCCATGTGTGTGTGAGATGCTACCTGGTTCCCTTTATATGTTGAATTCAGAATTTTCCCGATTAGCCTTGCCTAGGTTATAGTATAGTTGGTTAGGAAAGGATCATAGTCCCTTTTTGATTTTCTTCCACTTTTAGCCTAAATGAACTCCCCTTGTGAAATAGTATCCCTTGATCCCCATTTTGAGCTTTATTGAAACACCCTGGGTTTTGACCCATAGAAATTTCCTGGAATTCTAGTCTCTGGACCTAATACGACTCATGGGTATGAGCCGTATGTTAGGGTACAAATGGTATGGTCCAATAATATGCCGACCAGTGTTGGTTGGTGGGATGGATCTTGGTCACTAGAGTGTGTACACCTTGAATGGTATGAGTCGTATGGTTGGATATGGATCATTTAGGTTGGGTTTTCCTTAGCTTAATCTTAGACTTGGTCACTTAAGTTGGATATTAGTATGAGTAGCTCACCGTGAGCCATAAGTCAGGGTATGAATCATACCAGGGACTTGTATAGTAGACAAGGTTCAAACCTTTTGTTATTTTATCTTACTAGGGATACGGGAGAAAGGAATGTATCATATACTGTTAATGTGACTTGAGTAGGATGAATTGTACACTGGACAGTGTTGAGTCAAAGGGCTGAGGTTTAGGATATGAGTGATGGGAACCACTCAAATCGAAAGGTATGATTCGTGAGGGTTTGTTGTACCCTTGTGACAGGATTTTTGTGCAACTTAAGTGGGGGCATTCTGGATATTTCCCACTTACCCTAATACGGCCCCGTGACTTCTAATTCACTTGGGAGTTTATTTACATTATTATTCTTTTCATTAACCCTTAGAAACTCTTCGTAAACACTTTATAATTCTCTCAAGAGCTTTTGGGCAAGGAAGCTAGGGTTTCAACTAGAGGACTAATTTTGGGGATCTTGCTTGTGCTTTCTCTCTGTCTACTTTGTTAAAGGCATGTTCTCCTCCCTCACTATTAGTTCCAACTAAGGCATGCTTTTTATGAATGATTTTTATGATTTTATTATTGTATGATTGTTGGTTTTCAACTATGATTTGAGGTTTTGATTATAAATGATGGGATATGGTTTCCCATGGTTTTAATTATGTATTTACATGCTTAATTGGTGGTTTTTGATAATTAGATTACAGGGGAATGTTTAAATGATAATTGGAATTGGGTTTGTTTATATTATGCCGCCAATGTGTTTGAGAAAATGCCTATAAGGATGTTTTTATTGCATTGATCAATTTAATGGAGCTCTTGATTGTTTTTAACTTAGTAAAGGAATTATGCATGGCTTAAATAGTTTGAAAAGGTAAAAGACTAGATGGTTATGCTTGTGGGGTATATAGGAATCCCCTAAGTGGTTTAATATGGTTAATGGAAGGGTACATGGAATCCCTTAAACCTATATATGGTTGGTTATGGACTAAACTTGCAAGTATAGCCCGTATGACGATACCACTACTAATGGTTTTGGTTAATAAATGATTAATGGATTGGTTGGTTGCTTGGTAATGGTTTTAATTAGGCAATAATGGTGAGGTGTGTATAAAATACATTTAAGGTGGAGGTCCAGGGGGGACCAAAACTGGAAACTCGTAGTAGCCAACATGAGTTTTGGTCTAAGTGACCATGTGCATAATGTCACACTTTATATTTGGGGGATGTACTAGTCATCCTAGGTTTTCTTCCCTGGTTGTGCAGCTTCACACACTGGGGCCCTTTTAGTAGGAAAGCTAAATCCATATAGCCCGTTGGTGGTTTAGGACGATAAAGCTCCACAACCCAGGTAATGATTTTAATGCATGCTAAACTCAATTCCCTTTCTCCGCATGGATATATATATATATATGGTTTGTGTGCATATAAATGGTTTTACTTGGTTTTATAAATAGTATGACTGTATCCTTATCCTAAGTTCATGCTAGCATTTACCCGCTAACCCATCTTGGGCGGCTGTATACCCTTGCTATGTAGGAACCAGCCGTTCTACTCCTCCTACAAAGTGATTAACTTGGGGAAAGCTGTTGGATTGAAGTGTTGAGATTCTATCTCTCTGGAAGGCTTATTTTTATGTTATGGATACTTTTAGATATTCTGATTTATTTTTGGATATTGGTTTTGGCTACCGTTGTGGTCATGTACCAACCGGATATTCTTACTCTTTTGGTTAGAGGCTTTGTGGTACTGCTATGGGTTGGAATGGGAAGGATTGGTATTGGTGTCAGCCTTAGCATTGGTATTGGTATTGGGGATGATACTGGTTTAAAAAATTGGATATTTTTCCATCCTCTTTCATTTTAGGGTTAATCATATTATGTTTTGGAACTCATTTGGTTATGGCCTTTGAATCGGTATTGGTTTGGCTTGGTGGTTTAGTTGGTACAGTTTGGTGGATAGGATGACATGGTACGGCTTTTCTAGGAATAAACCTATCCTAAAGTCAGTCTCTTTTTATATGTTCGGAATTCAGCCTACTCAAGGTATGCTAATGGTGGTTGAATTAGGTAACATGGGGTGGTATCCGATCCTGGTTGGACTTGGGATGCCCATTACGGCAATGCCCCCAGTTGGGTTATGTAAATCTGATATTAGAGCTCTAGGTTCATGGTTAATTGGAGTCCACAAAGCCATTTCTACTAGAGTCTCTTTTAGGAGAGAGGCTACAAGGCATTTTGGAATGTTTACCTTTCTTGGTTTTCTATTTTCAAGCTTGGAGTCTAAGTCCTGGGATTCTTCCCTAATCTTTAGTTGTTAACTTTAAGATCATGCCTCGATTATCTGGAACACAAGGAAACTCTTCAGTCCCATCTGGGGATAATGTTGAAGGGATTCGTCCTACGTCTGGAGTCCGTCTTTGATCCCAGGGTTCTATCCTTGATAATTCTAGAGTTCCTCCGATTGCTACTAGTCCTCCTCAGGGTGAGGTGACTAATGTGGAATTTTTCTAGTCTATTCATGCTATTTCTCAGATGGTTGTTGCTCAGATTGAGCGGGGTACGTTTTTTGCTTTGTCTGCTAAGGCCATAAGGGTCGAACAATTTATGACGATGGGTCCTCCTACTTTTACTGGAGTGAAGGTGGAGGAGGATCCATAGGCTTTCCTGGATAAAATGGAAAGGATATTTTGGCTGATGCAAGCTACCAATATGGAGGGGGTAAACTTTACATCTTATCAGCATAAAGACATTGCATACCAATGGTATGAAGAGTGGGACAAGAATAGGGGTGATGTGTAAGAGTCAATCTTGTGGGATACTTTCTATAAAGCCTTGTTAGATCATTTCTTTCCTCAAGAGCTGAGGGACGAAAAGATGGAGTAGTTTGTGAATCTCAGACAGGGGAGGATGTCTGTCAATAAATATTCCTTGAAGTTTCATCAGGTCTCAAGGTATGCTCCTGATTTGGTGGCTGACGTTTGCTTCTACATTGAATCAGGATTCTATCTTGAAAAACAAGTCTGCTTTGCTGATTAAAGATATGGATATTTATTGGTTCACTATTCAAATGCTATAGGTGAAGGATGAGAAGAAGAACAAGCGGAGTTTGGAGATTGGCATGGCAAGAGGAATACGTTTCTTGATCTAGGAGGTGCATAGTCTCAGGGTAGTCGGGATGACGACAAATGGCAAAAAAAGAAGTGGGGGAGTTCTGGATCCTTCTCTACTGCTAGTGCTCCTTACCTGAAGAAATTGGGTGACAGGAGTAATCAGGGTGGTGACTATTTTCGAGCATAGGGTGCCCATCTCAGGAAAGCGGGGATCAGTCAGTTTCTTAATGCCCTTTTTATCGATTCTACGACCATCCCCAATGGGGTTATTGAGATAAAGAGAGGGACAAATGATTCAAGTATGTCTATGAAGGCCATCGGCTCGGGGATTGTATTTTTAAAAAGGTTACTACGAGAGTAAATAAAGTACCGTTGGCTTCATCTTCTGCTTCTGCACCCGGTGGTGCTGCATCTGCTTCTGTTACTGCTCCTGGTTATAGTGTTGGTCGAAGCAGGTGTCTCTTGAATCAACTATCCGTGTGGTGCACTCGTACCTAGATCTGAACCAAAAGGGTACAATAGGTACGAGTACAGTTCACTTGTACTTAGTAGGTGACATGCCCCAAAATCGGGCCAAGTGACATGGGCACCTCAAGCCCAAATGAATTGAAGTTTGCCCCGATAAACCAGCCTAATCAATAATATATATCACAAGGGTCCGATGAATCCTGACTATATAACAAGGTAGCGGAAAACATACTACAAGTGATAACTTAAACATGTGTAAACACTTCATTAGATTCATCAATCTAACTATTTCACCCAAGTCCACAGTCATCCACAACACCTTTATTCAAACTGATGTTTAGAAATGTATATGTCGGGACAAGCCCCCCAAAATAGCAAAACCAAGTTAAAATAAGACTAAGTCTAATGATAGGAGACCAAGAATGAATGTCTTTCGAAATAAGGAAGCTCACCCCTCCGAAGTCAATGCACGAACCACTTTGATCACCTAATCATTGCGCAGGAAGAGAAGATAATGCTCCGGCCCCAATGTCGCCTGTGGACAAAGCATCCGAAGATGGTTAGAGGTTGAAAAGATAGCATGTAACTCAAGCATAAGGATATAATAGCATCATCATTCAACAACAAGTCAATATATCATATTCAATCATATTCACACTTACCCTTACATATAGTTATATCACATGCAAATCAAGAAATCAAGGCTTAACGACATTTTTGAA
This sequence comes from Capsicum baccatum var. pendulum, assembly GCA_030864225.1. Taxonomy (NCBI): domain Eukaryota; kingdom Viridiplantae; phylum Streptophyta; class Magnoliopsida; order Solanales; family Solanaceae; genus Capsicum; species Capsicum baccatum. The sequence continues at coordinate 171,824,016 of CM061560.1, forward strand.
CATTCTTAGCTTAATGACATTTTTGAACATTCATTCATTAGATAAGAAGTGGGGGACTCCAACCCTCCATACTTATAGATTCAAGAATTTCTCATTAGGCATAGGACTTTAAGCATATTCACATACCATTAGATATAGTACTTTGACAATGCTCACACTTTCATTAGCCAAGGACTTTATCCGCATACACAATCATTCAAACAAGGGACTTTAACCATACACCCATTCATATAGGAAAAGGACTCCAACCTCATGCCCATTTGTTGGACAAGGGACTCTAACCGCAAGACGTTTCATTCGGTGAGGTACATTGACCTCAAGGAATCTCTTTAAGAAAGGGACTTTAACCTCGAGCAATTTCATTGGGCAAGGGACTCCAACCTCAAGCTATTCCATAAGGCAAGGGACTTCAACCTCAAGCAATTAGTGCTATCATTAGTTGACGTTGTGACTTTAACCCTTTTCCTCTACATCAACATTCATTCCATACAACACTTAAGGACTTTAACCATTTAATTAATTCAACTCTATACATAACCCTATGATCCTTATGGGAGCCATTATTGATTAACCATTTCAATAGGTCATTTCATTCATTCAACTCATCATGCAATTCATGTTATGGTCATCAAGACCCTCACAAACTTTCACATTTCATTAACAATCATATACCACATTCACCACACTTTAGCTCAACACACAATTCAAGTTAATCTTCATATTGAGGGACTTCAACCCCTTATTAGTAATTAACTCAACAAGGACATTATTTCACAATACATGGCTCAAAATACTTTTACAACATCATTTAGCAATCATTCATACTTATTGGGCAATTTACCTAGTTCAACACATCACCACATGTTACTAGACAATTCACCTAGTCATTTGCACAAACACCTTATGTGCATACCTTTAACAAGGCTATTTTCATTGTAGAAATCATTAAGATTAGGGTTACTCAAGACCCTCATGTAAAACCATATACAACAAGAACCCACATATGCAAATCATCATCAATAACATGTACAAACATAAGTCTAAGAAAGAATCAACATTATTCATCATTAGGCAATAAAACCCTTTTCATTTGATTTCAAAGTCACCATGTACACTTACTAATCCAGATGTAAAATATATGGGTTTAGAGTTATTTAGCAAGGGGAACAGATGCCTTAGACAAATTGATTCACCAAGAGTCTTGACTTCACTTAGCCTCTTGAAGATCACCCTTGAAATCCTATTCTCCAATTCTTTTAAGATGAGTTTTAGAGAGTGTTTTGGATATTTGATCCGCTCAAAATATGTTTAAAGAGGACATATACACATGTATAGTGAAGGGACTTAGGGTGTAAGGTGTAGGAAATGACCACAAGGTCCTCAACTAAACGCTGGAAAGTGGACCCGTCCAGGGGTACGACTCACTAGGGGAACCGTACCCTAGGATATGAGTGGTACCCCGACTCGTATCCTGGTCTTCTCCTAGGTCACCTACACTATTAAGATCACGACCACACATCTTTGAGTCTTGTACGAAGGGTAAGACTCAACCCCTAACTTTTATGCTTCACCTGTATCAAAAATAGTCCAATCAAAGTTTAAGTCTAAACTCTATACGACTCACTTAGTATGACTCATACCCTTTGGTACGATTAAGGAGGGGGCCACTCATCCCTAGCACAGTGAGTAACCCTCACCACACTGCCTAGGATACCAAATGGGAGGGAAAGAAGGATACGACTCATATCCAAGGGGTACAAATCATTCCACTAGTCGCACACACCCAGTGACATCAATGAAGAAATTTTTCAATAGTTCAAAGTGTAAGTGTTTCAATTCTCCCCACTTGGTTTATTCATTTGCGAATGATAGGTAAGGCATACAATAAACACAAGTTAACACATTATCACATATCAAATGAACCTTTGAACAAGTTAGGAAAAAGTACACAACAAGGATACAACACAACACATATCATGATCATCATCAAACAACCATTTCATTAATCTTGCGACTCAAACCCATTATTTATCAAAGACACTTGTTAACTCAAGGTATTTGGGACTAAACCACCTCACAACCAAGACACACATGATTTCAAAGCATTCGGGACTCAAACCCATGGTCTAACAAGACACAAATCAATTCAACCCATTGGGGACTTTAACCCATTGTCTATCAAGACATAAATCTAGATAAGAAGATTAACACATACCTCTATCATAAGTTTCGGAATGGGAAACAAATGCAGATACTTGGACTTCATGTCCTCTTCCCCTTCCCATGTAGATTCCTCGGACTTTTGATTCCTCTATAGAAACTTCACCAAAGCCATCTCTTTCTTTCGTAACCGGCAAACTTGTTGATCCAAGATCCTCACCGAGATCTTCTCATAGGAAAAAGAGTCCAAAATACCAATATCCCTCATGGGAACAAACAACGAAGGATCACCCATACATTTCTGTAACATAGTGACATGGAAAAATGGGTGAATAGAGTTCATACTAGAGTGAAACTCCAATTCATAGAAACCATTGCCGACCCTCTTCACGACCATGTAGGGACCAACATACCGGGGACGAAGCTTTCCTTTTTTACCAAACCGCATCACTCCCTTCATGAGAGAAACTTTCAAGAATACCTAATCACCAACACTAAACTCTAAGTTCTATGCCTCACATCAGCATAAGAATTTTGGCGACTTTGAGTAGTTTTCAATCTATCACAAATTACCTTTACCTTCTCTAAGGCTTGGTGAACTAAATTGAGGACAAGAAACTTACCCTCACCAACTTTATACCACCCAATAGGAGATCAATATCTCCTACCATATAATGCCTTAAAAGGGGCCATGCCAATGCTAGAGTTGTAACTATTATTATAGGCGAACTCAATCAAAGACAAGTGGTCATACCAACTACCACCATAATCAATCACATAAGTGAGCAACATATTCTCTAATTTTTGGATGGTCCTCTCCGCTTGCCCGTCTGTTTGGGGGTGGAAAGTGGTACTAAGGCACACTCTAGTACCCAAGCCTTTTTGGAATTACTTCCAAAAGTGGGATAAAAATAGAGGAACATGATCCGAGATGATCAAAATCAGAGCACCGTGCAACTTTACAATGTCAACAAGATATAACTTTGCATAATCATCCATCAAGTAGTTAGTCCTCATGGGCAAAAAGTGAGAAAACTTGGTCATTCTATCAATAATGACCCTAATAGAATCATATTAATTCTGAGATCGAGGAAGATCGGTAATGAAATCCATATTAATAGCCTCCCATTTTAATTCGGGCAATGAAATCTCTTGATACAAGCCCCCGTGCCTCATGTACTCAACTTTCACTTGTTGGCACGCCATACACTTGGCCACATAACTAGCCACATCTTGCTTCATATTATCCAACCAATAGAACTCTCTAAGATTATGATACATCTTGGTGGAACCAGGGTGAATAACATAAAGGGATTCATGAGCCTCAGACATGACTCTTTCCCTCAATCCATCGACGTCGAGAACACATAGTCTACCTTGGTATCTCAAGATACCATCACCACCAATCACAAAGTCCACAACTTTGTGTTGCCCTACATTACTCTTGATCTTCATCAAGTCCGGGTCCAATACTTGCTTTTCCTTTATCTCAACAAGAAGAGACGATTGAGATACCAAAAGTACAAATACACCACCAGCCTCAGAGTCCGCAAGTCAAACTCTAAGATTAGACAAACGGTGAACGTACCTCACCAACTCTCACTTGTCCTCATCCACATGGGCCAAACTTTCCTTGGACAATCTACTAAGAGCATCGATGACTATATTAAGTTTATTGGGGTGGTAAAAAAGACTCATATCATAGTCTTTCAACAACTCAAGCCATTTCTTTTTCTTGAGGTTCAACTCCTTTTGAGAAAACACATATTGAAGACTCTTATGATTGAAAATATATCAACTGAACCTCATAAAGATAATGTCACCAAATTTGTAATACAAAAAACCATGGCTAACAACTCTAAGTCATAGTAGGGTAGTTTTTTTTGTGAACCTTCAATTGTTTAGAAGCATAGTACATGAACCTACCATGTTGCATCAAAACACAATAGAGACCAATATAAGAAGCAACACAATATACTAAAAAACCATCATTATCTTCGGGCAAGGTCAAAATTGGGGCCGAAGTCAATTTATCTTTCAACTTCTCAAAACTACCTCACACACATCCGACTACAAGAACTTGACTTCTTTTGGGTCAACTATGTCAATGGGGTACCTATAGTTGAGAAAATATCCACAAACCTTCTATAGTAACCGAGTAAACCCAATAAGCTCCAAATATCGATTGGAGTCGTAGGTCTATGCCACTTCATAACCGTCGCAACCTTTTGGGGATCTACCATGATCCTTTCACTATAGATAACATGACCAAGAAAAACTAAGTCTTTCAACCAAAATTCACACTTGGAGAAATTAGCATACAAACGATGATCCTTTAAAGTTTGTAACACAACATGAAGGTGATCTGCATGATCTGCCTCACTCTTAGAATAAACTAAGATGTCATCAATGAAGAAAATGACAAACATGTCCAAGAATGGATGAAAGATCCTATCCATCAAGTCCATAAATGCGACCGGGGCATTGGTCAACCCAAAAGACATGACAAGAAACTCATAGTGACTATGCCAGGTTCTAAAGGCAGTCTTGGGGAAATCCGTATCCCCAATCATAAGCTAATGATAACCCGACCTAAGATCAATCTTAAAGAAATACTTAACACCCTGAAGTTGATATAATAAATCATCTATCCTAGGAAGAGGATATTTATTCTTTATAATGACTTTATTCAACTGAAGATAATCAATGTACATATGAAGGGAGCCATCCTTTTAGCGCATGAACAACATTGGAGCACCGCCACGAAGACACACTAGGGTGGATAAAACCTATATCTAAGAGTTTTTTCAATTTCTCCTTGATCTATTTCAGCTCTGCTGGAGCCATTCTATAAGGAGGGATAAAAATTGGATAAGTGTCCGAAACAAGATCAATCCCAAATTAAGTTTCCATATCGGGAGGAACGCCGGGAAGATCATTAGAAAACACCTCGAGAAACTTATTAACCATGAGAAAAAATTCTACAGAAGGGTCTTTCGAGTTAGAATCCTTAACTTGGACCATATGATACAAACACCCCTTTGAAATAAGCTTTTGGGCCTTTAGATAAGAAATGAACCTTCCATTAGGCACTAGGGAACTACCTTCCCATACAATGACCGGCTCATTAAGTAATTTAAACATGACCCTATGGGTCCGTTAATCTAAGGTAGCATAGAAAAAGTGCAACCAATTCATCCCCAGAACGACATGAAAATCGACCATCTTGAACTCTTCAAGTCTACAAAATATCTCTACCACCAATAGATACCACCCATCTCATATAGACCCTCCTAACAAGCACAGGGTCTTTGGCTGGTGTAGAAATTGAAAAAGCAACTGGTAGACTCTCAGAATCAAAAACAAGATGCATAGCCACTTACAGGGTTATATAAGAAAAAATAGATCATAGATCAAGCAAATAATACACATCACGAGAGAAAAGTCTTAACATACCCGTGACAACATCAGGAGACACCTCAAAATCCTAGCAAGTAGCAAGTGCATACAAGCGGTTTTGGCTAGCATCGATGCCAGAAACGTTAGTAAAGGTAGACATAGCACCCTTTAGCATAAGAGTGGGTGAAGTAGAAATAGGAGCCATGTTGGCCCAAGAAGCTGCTAGAGAGGGGCATTCACATTGTATGTGCGCTATCCAACCACAATGAAAACATCTGTTCCTCCCCTTCTCACACTGACCACAGAATCTGCAAGGAGGGCGCGGTGGAGCCAACTGGGCACCGCTAGTCTGGAATTGGGCACCCTCTGCCCAGAAACCACCACTAAACTAAAACCGGCATTCACCCGATGACTTTAGGTAAAGAGAATAAGAACTAGCCGAGGAGAAATAATGCAAAATCCCCCACTTCTTCCATAGCCACTTATCCTATATCTACCACTAGGATCGGATGACCTAAACTTATTCCCTTGCCTTCCACTAAACTCAACTCGGTTCTTTTTCTCTTTTTCTACGTGTTGCTTATACACAATCAATCTAGAAATATCCATGTTCTCAATCAACAAGGCTGCCTTTCTCTCAAGGACTAACTCATGGGACAATCCCAAGACAAACTTATGCATTCTAGGCCTCATTCTAGAAACCATCTCAGGAGAATACCTTGACAATTAGTGGAATTTCAAGGCATACTCTTGAACGAACATCCTTTCTTGCTTTAAGTTCACAAACTCTTTTGCCTTTGCCTCCCTCAACTCTTGAGGAAAGAAACGGTCTAAGAAAACCTTGGACAAATCCTCCCACATGGCGGGACTAGAATCAACACCTCTAGACAACTCCTACCCTTCGTACCATTGGTATGCAGCATCTTTTAATTGGACGGAAGCAAACTCAATGACCTCAATTTTTGAAGCATGCATGACTGGGACGATCTTTTCTATTTCATCAACAAAGCCTTGAGAATATTCCTCAACCTTTGTACGAGAGAACTAGGAGGGATCAACCTCATAAGTTGGCCAATTCTTGTGGCCTCTGAAGAAATAGTAGACAGAGCACCACACTCTGATTAAGAGGCTACCAATTGAGTTAAGAGGTTGATAGGACAATGAAACTCAAAATTATAGAATCACTTTAAGGTAATGGAATAGGAGGGCCACTCTCATTGTTGGGTTTGGTGGGGAAAGATGGAACCCCATAAGATGGTCAGATGCCGCAGCCCTAGCCTGGGTCCAAACTCCAGAAGTTGGACGAGCTTCGTCCATAGGCCCCTCTAAAGTGTTTGTCGGAGTCTCAGATCTCCTTAGAGGCATGATCTAAAAGATAACAAATAGAAATTAGAGAAATCCAAGATCTTAGACTCTATATCTAGATATTGAAATACATGAAAGGGAAATATTTCCTAAAATGCCTTATAGCCCCACTTTTAAAAGTGTGGCGCACTTTACATCCAAGAAAGAGACTCTACTTGACTTGGTATTATGGACACCCAACTAACCATGAACCTAGGATCTGATACCAACTTGGCATGCCCCAAAATCGGGCCATGTCTCATGGTCACTTCAAGCCCACATGAACCAGAGGTCTCCTCGATAAACCACCCTAATCATCAATATATGTAACGAGGGTCAGTTGAATCTCGACCATAAAATAAGGTAGCGGGAAACATACTACAAGTAATAACTTAAACATGTCTAAACGCTTCATTAGATTCATTAATCTAATCATTACACCCAAGTCCACAGTCATCCACAACACCTCTATTTAAACTGATGTCTAGAAATGTATATGTCGGGATAAGCCTCCTATAATATCCAAACCAAGTCAAAAAAAGACTAAGTCTAAATATAGGAGACTAAGACTGAATTAATTCCAAAATAAGAAAGCTCACCACTCTGAAGTCAATGGACGAACTGCTTCGATCACCTAATCATTATGCTAGAAGAGAAGATGATGCTCCGACCGCTATGTCACATGGGGACATAGCATCCAAAGATGGTTAGTAGTTGGAATGCTAGAATGTAACTCAAGCATAAGGATATAATAGAATCATCATGCAACAACAAGTCAATATATCATATTAAATCATAGTCATACACTTACCCTTAAATATAATTATCACATACAAATCAAGAAATCATGGCTTAACAAAATTCTTGAACATTCATTCATTTGACGTGATGTGGGGGACTCCTACCCTCCATACTTATAGATTTAAGCATTTCTCATTAGGAATTGGACTATAACCATATTCACATACCATTAGACAAAGAACTTTGACCATGCTCAAACTTTCATTAGCCTATGTATTTAACCACATACACAATCATTCAAATAAGGAACTCTAACCACACACATATTCATCTAGGTATAAGACTCCAAGCTCATGCCCATTTATTAGATAATGGACTCTAACCTAATACCAGGGGACTCTAACCGCAAGCCATTTTATTTGGCGAGGTGTATTAACCTCAAGAGATCTCTTTAAGCAATGAACTTCAACTTCGAGCAATTTCATTGGGCAAGGGACTCTAACCTCAGGCCATTACATAAGGCAAAGGACTTCAACCTCGAGCCATTTCATAAGGCAAAGGACTTCAACCTCAAGCCATCAGAACTATCATTAGTTGATATAGGGACTTTAACCCTTTGCCCCTACATCGACATTCATTCCATACAACACTTAAGGACTTTTACCATTTAACTAATTCAACTCTAGTCATGACCCCATGGTCCTTATAGAAGCCTTATTGCTTAACCATTTCAATATGACATTGCCTTCATATAATCCATCATGTAATTCAAGTTATGGTCATCAAGACCCTCACAAACTATTCACATTTCATTAGCAATCTTATATCACATTCTCACCATACTTTAGCTCAACACACAATTCAAGTTCATCTTCATATTGAGGGACTTCAACCCCTTATTAGTTATTTACTCAACAAGGCCATTATTTAACAATACATGTATCACAATACTATTACAATATCATTTAGCAATCATTCCTAATTATTGGGCCATTGCCCTAGTTCAACACATCATCTCATATGACTAGATAATTCACTTAGTCATTTGCACAAATACCTTATGTGCATACCTTTAACAAGGCTATTTTTATGGTAGAAATCATCAAGTTTAGGGTTACCCAAGACCCTCATATTAAACCATATACAACAAGCACCCACATATGCAAATCATCATCAATAACATGTACAGACATAAGTCTAAGAAAGAATCAACATTATTCATCATTAGGGAACAAAACCATTTTTATTTGATTTCAAGATCACCACGTATACTTACTAATCTAAATGTCAAATAAATGGGTTTTGAGTTATTTTGCAAGGGGAAGATTTTCATACCTTAGAAAAATTGATTCACCAAGAGTTCTAACTTCACTTAGCCTCTTGAAGATTACCCTTGAAACCCAAGCATCCAATTCTTCACAGATGAGTTTGAGGGAGTGTTTTGGATGTTTGATCAACTAAAAATATGTTTAAAGAGGCCATATGAACTTATGTAGTGAAGCAAAGTGGACCCATCCTGGGGTATGACTCTCCAGGGGAATTATACCCTAAGGTACGAGTGGTTCCCTGAATCATACCCTAGGCTTCTCCTAGGTCACCTACACTGTTAAGGGTACAAAAACACACACTTGAGTCATATCCAAAGAGTATGACTCAACCCCTAACTCGTACGCTTCAACCATGTCAAAAATAGTCCACTCAAAGTTTAAGTCCAAACTCTATATGACTCACTTGGTACAACTCGTACCCTTTGGTATGATTGAGGAGGGGGTCACTCGTACCTCGGATAATGAGTAACCATCACCACACTAACCTAGGATATGAGAGAGGAGGGAAGGAGGATACGACTCATATCCAAGGGGTACGACTCATGCCCATTTTTGTAGCTACCCCAGTGATATCAATTGAAGAAATTTTCCAATGGTTCAAAGTCTAGGTGTTTCAATAGGTATCATAGGCCTACTGAGCATCGTAGAAAATAAAGAAAATAAAAAAAACTACGTATATCACCCATAATATGAAAATATCCCAAACAATAGCCCACACTATCTCCACTAGAAGTTCTTATATAGACATATATAATAATTATAGGTAGAGAAAAGATGAACAAACATACACGTACATCAATTAAAAGTATATAAAGATAGAACAAACATATAGGTATATAATCAAAGACAAATGCAATCACAGCATAAGCACAATATATAAGGTGCAATTAAGATGATAATGAGGATGATGATGATAATAATGATGATGATGTGATGCACGAAGTTGTCGCACAACCTCCATTTATACGTACAAAGTTAAAGCTTCTCAATGTAGGACCCATGGGAGGTTTATTAACCTATATTTTTTGTCAGAAAAATCTAGTGTTTTCAGTTTTTCTAGTATTTCCATGGTGGTACCAATGTTTCATGAGGAATATTGATATTGCCCAAAGCTACACATCCAATTGAAGATAAAATGGTCGATGCAAAATATAGTATCCCAACTAGGTTGGGGTAGAGCCCATAGGAAAAATATGGAACTATCTCTCAAGTTTGCTAAAATCACCGGGCGATACCAAAAAGTAAATGGGGTTGTTGTTGTTCTTGTTGTTATAATCTGTGAAAAGTAATAAGTTGTGGAATGCTTTGGTTGTAATAAACGAAAAATTACTACTAGGATTGTGTTCCCCCAGGTTTCTAACTCTATAGGTTTATCGTGCTCAATCCAACTATCAAATTGCTATACATGTAGATCTAACAAGTTATGTATCGCCAACAACATCTCAACACGCTTTGGTGAATTTCACTCATCTCCTCTTGGTCTTAGAGTGTCACATTACTAACACTTGCCTTAGACCCTAGTTTCAACTATCTCCTCTCGATCTTAAGTTGATTAGATGCAGATAATTATCTTATGTAGATAAAGATGATAAACTTATATCGACAATTCACTTCATATAACTTTTCTGATCTCCTTTTTCTAATCTTTAAATCTCTCTTAGGTTTGTAGTGAAGCTAGGTAGGATTTTAACATTTGCAATAATTAAGAAATAAAGAAGTGTGAAAAAACAACAATACATAAAACAACATTAATCTTGAAGGATTGAACACTTTCCTTACCTTTTTAATTTGCGAGGGTTCCCATAACCCTATCTAAGGAGATTAGCCTCTCTACATCATGAAATAATTAATGAAATTCTTAATTGAAAACATTAAATCAACCTCACAACAATTATTGTATAAAATTCAAAGTCTCGAATTGAATGATCAGCCAAAATCAAGAACAAAATAATCCCAAGATCAAAATCAAATCTCAAAATCAAATATATATTTGTAAGTATTAAGAGTACATAAACTAACTAAAAAAATATTAAAAGGGTATTTATAGAATACAAGGAAACCCTAGGAAACCAATCCTAAACAATAGGAGAAAATTAAAGTCGGTGGCCACCTACAGGCCTTAGATGGCACCCACGGCCGTAGGTGGTCCTACATACATGCCAGTGCCCAAATTTTGCTACAACTTCTTAGGATCTTCATGAAATATGATACCTACAGGGCGTACATACTACCTACGACCCATAGGAAGTCCAACATAGGTGATGAGCAAAAATCTTCATCTTCTAAATCTCTGGACTTGAAATTTCTGACATATATTCTGACACCTACCCCATGTAGGTAGTACGTACGGGACGTAGGTACCTACGTAGGTATCCAAAATCTTCAAGTTTTACATCTTTTCTCCTGTTAATCTCTAAAATGTAGTTTCTGTCAAAACATAACACAAAATATATATATATATATATAACAAAAAAACCTAAGTAACTTGCATATTTTCATCGTTTTAAGCATCGAAAGTGCTATGAAACAATAGCACATCAACACCCTTAACTTAGAATGTTTGCATGTCCTCAGGCAACCCAACATAACAAAAAAAACAATGATGCTTTACTAGGAGAAACATAAGCTATCTATGAAAGTCAATCAACTTTAAGCTCAAGAACATTAACCCCTCATATTTTAACACTTCAAAACCAACTGTGTGAATCAATAAAGCACAATAATGTGGCACAAGGTAATAAAGATATGGTATTAAATTTGCAACAAAAAATCATGCATTTCTAGACAATTTACACTACCCAAACAAGTAAACAACTAGCGATACAACCCATGTGCTCTCACATCAAAGAAATCCTCATCACTTGTATGAAATCATGCATGTTAATACAGGGACGATCAAGAGACACCCACACTCACAAAGAAGTTCCAATCAATGTTCATCAAATACCATATCTTTGCCCTTATTTTCTTTTCCTTAGTTTTCAGACAATCGGGTTAGAATCACTATAGGACTTTACCCAGCTTATAATGTAGGCTTGGGAGATGGTATGGTACATATGGACTTTCTTAGTAACTAAGCCTCCTTGGCATTACACTTACATTGGGGGTCCACTTATCAACCAATTTTTTTATTCCATACTTATTTCTCCCATTTGTATTCTTTTGTTGCACATTCAAGTTGGGTGTGGTTTCTTTCATTCTTTTTTTTGTTTTTAAAGATTTTTGCTTTTTGTTTTCTCTTTTAGTCTTTTCTACTAGACCCAACCTACTTTTTTTAATATTATTTACCCTTCTTCATACCCACTTTGCATTATGCACCCCTATGATATCCACCCTCATCTTAGGCGATTTGCTCAAATGGAGGTGCAAAATATCCAAGGAGAACATGACCAAAATAGATTCACTATAACAAAAATGGGAAGGTGAGAGATGAAATAAGAAAAAATGTCTATACAGTCTCACCATAGGGATCAAGATATACTCATTCATATTTGGGAGGTCGTTTAGGCTAAAAGTAGACTAATTTCTAGAACAACCTATGATCCTTTCCTAACCGACTATCATACAACCTAGGCAAGATTAACCCGACAAGTTCCACATTCAACACACAATGAGAACAAAGTAGTATCTCACACACTTATTGCACAAGGTCGCATCACAAACTATTACCTATCTGGTTCATGTAATTATTAGCTATGACTATTATGTCCCTAGTTCCAATGCCATAGTGAGATTAACAAAGGTCACACTTATATACACATCACATAGTTCAAAATAAATTTTTGAAGGAGTATTATTTTTTTCAAAAATAAAAAACAAAGTATATCAACTGCTCTAGATACTAAAAAATATTCTAATTACACAAAACACAACATAATACGAAACAAAACAGAATATGACATAATAACAACCTATACATGCTGATTCTTCAACATACTACGGTCGATAGAAAAAGAAGCACGAGAATAAAAACCCTTAGCGGCTATGGTATACCCCACTCCAGCTAAAAGACAATGCATGAAAATAATAAAAAGTAAGGAAATGAGGACATACCTAGGATGCACTAAGCGTCTGTGTCATGATCGTCTCCCTCAGGGGGTATCTCAACTAGCGGAAGTAGTAATGGTGGAAGTGCACTGCTAGAGAATGCACACACAACTATCTCAGTATGTTTTTGCCGATCCACAACTGCAGACTTTTTTGAATCATCAGTGGCCCTTTTTAGGGCCTGATCATATGACATGTTGGGATTTTGCAGATCCTTCTCTCTAACTCTCATGGTCCCAACTCTAGGGAATGGCTCATAATCAGTAAAAAAATCCAAACACCTAGGTCGGTGAGGTAGAATTGACCAAATAAATGTAGGGATATCGGGAGGAATAGATAGAATCTGACTCTCAAGAAGAAAGCATACCTAAAGGTGCAATTTTGCCACCTTCTCCCTAATCCCAGCTAGATTCGGTGCCTCAATGTCAATAACTATACTTATACTCTCCTCTCAAAAGCATCAATATAACCATGTAACTCGTCCTTTAACTCTAATATCTCATCCCTTACAACATCCCAAATCTGAGTCTGTGCACTCTTCAAAGTTATCTGGACCTTGATATGCTCATATAATGTGGAAATCTTGAACTCTGCTTTAGTTAATTGGGTTATGGTCTCATCTTATCTCTCTACCCGACATTGTAAGAAGTCTTGAGGTACCTCAACAAAGGCTGGAGCTCTAAATGTGATAGTGGGGTAAGAGGGCCTAAAAGATACCCCAATCGTTTTATAAATAGAGGTCGGGGCTAAAGTAGATGTGGCTAGGGTCCCCTCCACCTGAGTTATCATCTTGGGTAACTCTCTCTACTTACCCATCTCAAAATCCATACTTATATCCACATCACCACCCTATATATCACTATGCTCTATAGGAACTGATGGGACCTTAGACTATGTTGGAATCTTGTTGGAGGTCTATGGATCCTCTAAGAAAGAACCAAGTTTTTTGTATCGTTGATCAAACTCATCTGGGTCACATCCATTTCCTTAACTCTTTTTTCAACACCTAGAACCCCAGGTACACCAGCCTTATTAGATAACTACCATATGAGGCAAGGAAAAGAGAGTGTAGTCATATTACAAAGCCTCACTCATCTAACTTATACCTGATAATAGCTGCAAAGTATATAGTATATCCCGCCATTAGACTCGCGATCAATGAAACATCATCCCATATAAGCAATTTGTCCATAACAGTTGGACATAATTAACATGAACCACTGTTTACCAAAACCTTACGGTAAAATTCAACGTCTACCCTTTTTACCCGATCCAGGGGGCATCATCACCAAGGTCTAAAATGTAATTAGATATCCATCTAAACAACTCTTCCATCTATGTCCTATGCTTAGAATCCTACATAGAGAATCTATCTTGCATAAATCTCTATAAAAAATCTCACTCTATAGTAGATACCGGTGCTGTATAATTAGGGACAAAGAGATCTTGATAGATGGACACCGTTGAAAGGTCAACCATGAATCCTCTCACCATCATCTGCTCTAACTGGGTCTGTTCTATATTCCTACTACCTCTAGGTATGGTTAAAGATACTATAGCAGCATAGGAAACATAGAACTCTTGTACTAATGCCTGACTATATGAATCCTGAGGTCTAGTCATCCACCCCAGATGATAATGATCAAACCCAACCTGCAAAAGTTGTGCTTTAGATAAATTAGATAACTTAATCTATATCTCCTCCTAAATATCCCTTTTAGGATGGACTAACGTAGTCATATAGCTTTCAAGCTCATAAATAATTTGTAACCCCTTGATACACTACCTCGGGTTTACCTCAGTGATAGGATTAATAGAGATGTGATTAGGGTTAAAAGTCTAGTCTATCTGGGTTGGTGGATCTATGTCTGCACCTATTGAGATGTCTGGGCTATATCCACCTCAGACATGGATACCATAAATGATGTATCAGGAAATACTACTGTAGACTCATCTTGTTGTCCTCCTTATATTAGGGGTCTTGTATGGCTACCTCCGCTAGTGGATAAAATTCCACATCCTCCACTTTATCACTTCTTTCCTCCTCAAAATAGGGAGTGTATGATGGTGACACCCTATCTAACTTCATCTTTGGCTTAGAAGTTGGTCGATTGGACTTTGGATAGGACCTAGCTTGAGTAGATGTGGACCATTTACCATATTATTTCTGTGTTGTGAGTTGGATGCAAAATATGGCTCTAATTATGATTAGTCACAACCTTTCTCTAGGCCCTAGTCCATAGGTCAGCTACTCTGGTTGGGGTAATCGGGTACTCCTACACTAAGACACTGCACTCAGGGGATTCTTTGGTGCCATAGTACCTGAAAAAGCAAGTGTTAGTGCCTGAAAGAGAATAAGGGAGTGCAAAATTCCAAGAATAATCAAAATTATAAAACTTTGAATTTTTCCCAAATTTCACATCCCTATATATTAAACTTTAGCTTTTTATGGTTGTGGTACCATTGTTATTTTATCATGTTGTATGCTTGCGATGTTTGACTAAGGTCCTGGTCCTTTGTCTTGAGCTGGGGGTCTATCGAAAACAACCTCTCTACTTTTTTAGGTGTAGTGATATGGACTACGTATATTCTACCCTCCCCAGACCCCACTATGTGGGAATATACTGGGTTTGTTGTTGTTATTATTGTATATATTAAAATTTATCCCATTCGAGTCCAATAATGCACATATCACTTGTATGAATTTCCAAAACATAGGTAAGGCACACAAACTTTTGGATTTCACCACCTTTTCAACTTCTACTTCTAAATGGGACATGATCATATAGGGCTTTAATTCAAGAACGATACCCTAATTTCAATTTTATTGATAATTCTAGGCTTCTATAAACTATAACTTTTGAGTTTCATATAAATTTAAAGCATATCCTAGTACCAACTCATTTATACTATGTCAAATCATATTATAATATTCATAGGAACCAAAAAGTATAACTTGCTTTTTGATTTTGAAAGATGAAAGTAGAAGCTTGAAGTAGTTTCAAAACCCTAGCCTTAAAAGATTTTGATGCATGCAAGTGATGGAATAAGGGATAAGTCTTACCTTGTATAGAATTTTAGAGGAAGTTTAAGAGTTTAAAATTTAGAGAGAGATGGAAATTTGAGGATTATGGGGCCTAATAATAGTATTTTAGGATTTTAAAATATAGGGTAGGGCAATTTTCGGTAGGGGCAGGCATGTGTAGGCCTAAATTCTTTAAAAAGTCAGCCCCAAAAATTAAGGTCACTTACGGCACCACTTATGTGGCATAGGTGGCACCTACGACCCATAGGTGCCCTGCTGTAGGTGACCAAATTTTTATTCTCTTTCCCAGTTCTCTGAACTTTTTGCTTTGACACATATTACACCATTTATGAGGTTGTAAGTGGTACTTACGACCCATTAAGTAGGTTGGTAGGTGAAAGTTTAGAAATTCCCAAAAAATCCTACAAATTTTCTTTCGATTTTAATTGTACAACTTACCTAGCTCGAGTGGGACTTATGACATCCATGAGTGGGTCAATAAGTTCCATTGCCTTGAATATGCTGAATTAGCGATAATTTACCATGTTCCAGGTTGTTTCTCATGCTATAGACCTACTAAAAAAGAATAACAATGTGAACAATAAAATAGTAGGTTACCTTCTACCCAAAGCTTGATTTAGTGTCGCAGCACAACATAACTATGTTGGTCACTTAGAATTCACTAATAAGACCATGGGTTTCCTCCTATGTAGCGCTTGATTTAATGCCACAGTATTATGTGGATACCTTGATTACATAGAATTCATCAAGTAACCAAAGGAATGGCCTCCTAGGTCATCAAGAGAATGTATTACCAACACCAACCTCTTGTCAGTTGGCTACTTCGTGGTTTTACAGATGTTGAATTGACCTCCTCAATAATCACTTTGAACTTAAGCTCTTCTTTCTCCATATCTACCACCTCTCTACCCATGGCCATGTATGGTCTTCACAATATTATGGGAATCTTAAAGTCAACTTCAATATGCAAGATAAAAAAATCAACCAAAAAAATAAAGTTGTCTACTTTCACCAAAATATCGAATGATATGCCAAGAAACTTCTTTATTGTACGGTCTGCCATCAACAACAGCATAGCTATAGGTTTCGAAGGGCTCAAGCCCGATTATTTGAACACTACCAATAACATCAAATTAATGTTGTCTCCCTAGTCACACAATGCTTTGGGAAACCTAGATGTCCTAATGGTGCATGGAATTATCACCTTTCTTTTGAGCTAGTAACCTAGATGTGATTCGACAACAATGGTGCACCCCACCAACATCCTCATAACTATCAACTCTCATATTCATCACCAATTCCTTTATAAACTTACCATACCCAGGCATCTGCTCAAGATCCTCAAGAAGAGAGATGTTCAAGCTCAACTCTTTCAACATGGAACTGAACTTCTTAAACTTCCCTTGTTCCTTCTTTTATTTAAACCTTTAAGAAAAAATGAGGGAGGTCATGGATTATCTTCACTATAGGATCATTGAACATTCCTATACCTTTGTCCATCTCAGCATCATAATCAACACCAACAACTTTCTCCTACTCCCTATAGGTGTCCCATCAATTTTAACTCTATCATTCTTCGACTCATCTACAATAGGCATAAGGGGATCAACAATTTCCTTACGACTCCGAGCAGTGTTGGCTAGAGAATGACCATAGTTCTTAGGATTCTACACAGTGTTTCCTGGGAGGGTGTTCGGCTGCCTTTAAATCAAAGTGCAGACATTTGTCCTAACTGCTTCTTTGATTGCTTTATTACATTAGCATGTGACTCTACCTTCTGGGTCTGCGCTGAAATGTCTGCCTTAATCTTTATAAGGTAATTTTTCTGACCCTTTACTAGCTTGGAAAACATATCCTCCATTCTCAATTGAGTGTCACGGCTTACTAGTGGAACACACATATCACCCTTCTTCGTGTAATTATCCTTGCATCTCTAATCACCATCCTGCTCTCTACTCTAATCTCTGTACCTATCCCTATAATAGTTCCAATATTTTTTCCTTGCACCTTAGCTCAAAAACTCTCCAAATCTCTATCTAAGTACTTTGCCTTTTCTTCTAAATCAGAATCATAGGATCTAAAGGCCTTACCATATGAACCTACTACATTTACCTTCTCAGAATTCATCATTACGAACTGATTTGTCAATAGAACAACCTCTGTTGTTTTCTTAGCAACCTCTTATACCACTGTGTCATCAACAACTCTTTGCTCACTGGAAACACCACTATCACATATGCTAGTACATCTCTCTGCCTCTTCAGTATGCTATCCTTGGTTGGTGAGAGAGATCTGATCTAATATATCTAATGTTGTCTTCCAGTACAGACACATGAATGTGCCACCAGTAACAATGTCTATCATAGATATCAAACTATCTCAATATAAGATTTCAAGCAAGTTCTACCCTGTAATCCTATGGTTAAGCACCATCATCAACCTCTTTTTAAATCAAAACCATGCCTCATACATTGACTCAAAGTGTAACTGCCTGGAATTTTATAACTTGTCCTTCAACTAAACATTCTGCATGGTGGATAAAAATGATCTAAAAATGGTGTCTACAAATTAGTCCAAGTAGTGATTGATCCTCGAGGAAGTTCTCCTAACCAAAATGTATCTTTACCAGTCAAAGAAAATGGGAAAAACTTGAGTCTCAATGCTTCCTAATTTACCCTAGGTATAGTGTATTAAATGCATATCCCAATAAAGTTTAGGTGCATGTTTGCATTTTCTATTGGTAAGCCTGCAGACACACCTTTTAGATTCAAGAGCTGAATCACAACACTAGTAATGTCGAACTTCACACCTGGTGGCAATATAGGAGGAATGATAGCTCCTATCTCATGTCTTCTCAACGTATCCCATGTCTTCTTCTGGATCATCATATGGAGGTAAGTATTTAAAGGCTTGGATTACTTTACTTATACCCTTCTATCTCTATCTCTATTTCTATCGAGGTCTGCTTGATGATCAACTCCTGGTTGCTATCTGGCAAGCTCTGCCACTTGAGCTTCCATACGAGCTTCTGACTCCTCTATTATCAGCTACTTTTACTAATAATTGATTTATTCTTTGATCAACAATGTCTTGAACATCTCTGGGAGAAGGGGTAAGCAAATCATTTAGGTTATTTCGAACCCCTTTAAGCTCACCTTTTTGCACCTTCTCAGTCTTTCTATAATTTAGCTGTAGGATTCTTTTTGGTTTAGGATCAAGTAGGTGTAAGGGATTGCCTCTACTCTTTGTGATAGGCATACACCAACGTACAACCAACTAAAAACATAAAATAAAAACCTAAAAACTTTAACAACTTCAATCAATAATCACATCGTATTCCCCGGCAACGACACCAAAATTTTGATATCGCCCAAAGCTACTCCTCCAATTGAAGATAAAGTGGTCAATGCAAAATATAGTAACCCAACTAGGTTTAGGTCGAACCCACTGGGAATATATGGAACTATCCCTCAAGTTTTCTCAAATCACCGGACATTACTAAAAAGTAAATGGGGAGTTTGCTGTTGTAATTTGTGAAAAGTAACAAGATGTGGAATGCTTTGGTTGTAATCAATTAAAAATGAACACTAGGCTCATGTTGCCCCTGGAATCTAACTCTACATATTTATGTGCTCAATCCAACAATCAAACTATTGTGCATGTAAAATCTGACAAGTTATGTATCACCAACAGCCTCTCGACACACTTTGGTAAATTCGCTCATCTCCTCTAGGTCTTAGAGTGTTGCATTGCTAACCCTTGCCTTGGACCCCAGTTTCAACTATCTCTTCTCTGTTTCAAGTTGATTAGATAAAGATAACAGTCTTAAGTAGATAGAGATGATAAGATTATATCGACAATTAACTTCAAATCACTATTATGATATTCTTTTCCCAATCTCTACCTCCCTTTCAGGTTAGTAGCGAATACAGTTGGGATCCTAACATTTTAATCATTAGGAAATCAATAAGCTAGAAGAAAATCACAATACGTGCAGCAACAACAATCTAGAAGGATTGAACACTTCCCCTACTTCATTAATCCTCTAGGGTTCCATGACCGTAGCTAAAGGAATTATTCGCTCATTATTGTAAAACAATTAATGGAATTCATAATTGAAAGCATTAAACCAATCTTACAACAATTAACGAGTAAAATCTAAAGTCTCAAATTGAATAATCAACCAAAATCAAGAACAAAGCAATCCTAAGATCAAAATCAAATATCGAAATCAAATATATGTTTGTAAGTATTAAGAGTCCGTAAACTAACTAAAAAAATGTCAAAAGGGTATTTATAGAGTACAAGGAAACCCTTGGAAAATCCTAATATAAAACGAGAAAAGTCAAAGTCGAAGGCCACCTACGGGCCACTTATGAACCGTAGGTGGCATCTATGCGCCGTAGATGGTCCCACGTAGGTGCTAGTACCCACATTCTGCAACAACTTCTAACGATCTTCATGAGATATGAAACCTACAGGGTATATGTACTACCTACGACCTGTAGGTTGTCAAACATAGGTGATAGGTAAAAATCTTCAGCTTTTGAATCTCTGGACTTCAAATTTCTGGAACATATTCTTACACCTACCCAATGTATGTAGTACCTACGGGGTGTAGGTACCTACGCAGTTGTCCAAAATATTCAATTTGTAAATCCTTTTTTCTGTTCAGCTCTAATTTCCGACAAAGGACAATACAAAACACATCATATCTAACAAAAAGACCTAAGTAACTTGTATATTTTCATTGTTTTAAGCGTTAAAAGTTCTATGATATCATAACACATCAATTATGATATGAGGATGTAATTCTCACAACTAACCAAAATGAGAATATCCAATATCCAACCAATATACCAGCTATGTGAGCCAAAAGTCCACTCAAATCAACCAATCATCCATGATCCATATTAATCCAGAAAAACAATCAAGTGAAACATGCAAGCATCGATACCACCTAAATCCCCAAATCTAGGCTTTTCTACCAAAAGTATGTAACCAAACAATCATATATCAATACTAGGCTAAAAACATCAAATAAGACCTCACATAGTCACACATAAACAATAATGTCACAAAACCACAAAATATTATCCACCTAGTCCCCCACATGGGCTCATAAATGATCTAAACACATTTTTCATGATACAACCCCATACCCATAGCATGCTTTTACATTATTATTACCTAACCCAGTCTGAAGAATGTTAAACCATAACCTACCTCAAATGACAAAACCAGAATGATTAAGCCTTTATCATTGAGATTTCACCTTACATACAAACCCAGAATTAGCTAAAACATACAAATATAAAATATACGCGTCAAAAGGAAGCCATTGATACCCATATTGACCATTTTTGAACCGAGGTCAAAATGGACCCCCGATACAGGGTTTTAAAAAAGAAGGGTAAAACTGGATGTTTAGTCCAAAAATATATTTCCCATGGTTAAAGGAATACATAGAAGAAAACTCAGCTGAAAAAGGATTGAAATTAGGGTTTAAAATAAAGAAATATAATTTTTAGGACTTCTAGATAAAACTACCAAATTCCACTTTTAAATCCGTAATTAAACAAGATTTAAATGATAAAGTAGAAGAAGAGTAATTAAAATAGGGATTTAGAGCTTACTCAAGCTTAAATATGAAGGAAATAACATATAAACTCGAAGTCCATGCTCCAAGTTAAAAAAGGGTTAAAGAATTATGAAAATAGGTATTTAAATATACCTGGTGCCAC
The DNA here is from genome assembly GCA_030864225.1 of Capsicum baccatum var. pendulum. Taxonomy (NCBI): domain Eukaryota; kingdom Viridiplantae; phylum Streptophyta; class Magnoliopsida; order Solanales; family Solanaceae; genus Capsicum; species Capsicum baccatum. The sequence goes on from CM061560.1 coordinate 171,845,825, forward strand.
TATAGCTGATAATGGGCCAATTTAGAGGTTAGTGCTGAAGGGCCCAGGTGCCATTAAAGCGTACCCACTCTAGGGAGACAGTATTATGAAGGGAGGTATTAAAATATACTTGGTGCTGCTAAAGTGGACAATGGGCCACTTTAGAGGTTGGAGATAAAGCGCCCAGATGCCACTAAAGCATACCTATGCTAGGGTAACAGTCCGCTTTAGCAGACCTTGGGCCGATTTAGCCATGAGTGCTAAAGAGACCAAGTTACCACTATATCGGTACCTTCTAGGTAGCTAGGGACACTTTAGCACTAAAGGGATGCTAAATCTCCCTTTGATAAAGCACCCAAATGGATGATTTAGCGGTTACACTAGCAGTTGTGCACTATCTGGAGAGTTGGAGAACTCTAAGTCTCCGCGGACATCTTGGGATTCATCTAGAATCCCTAGAATGCAAAAGAACTATGCTAACCTATCAATATCAATTCTCTAGACTCAATGGTAATATCAGATTTTATAAAAGATTTCATTTTTACAAAGTTGACCCTCGAAACCCAATTTCACAACTTTTCGGATTGAGGGTCAAAATGAGATATATAAGCTATAAAACCAAACTTACTATGTTTCCAACCTAAAATTGATGCTCAGGACCTACTGGCATGGTCTATTTTGTCATCCGATGCACAGATCAATAAATATTAACTGAAGTCAACATAAAACTTTCCAAGCCATCTAAACCATAATTTCACATATTTTGCTCCAAAATGCATTGGGAACCCTGTCAAACATTCCAACACTCCAAAAAAACCATAAAGCAATCATGGGAAGGGGAAAAAAGGTCAAATCACATAAAAAACATATTTCACACAAAATACCAAAAATTAGGTCATTACAATACATGGGACTCAAAACTAACCAAGGTTATGCAACCTCTCCTGACAATGAGTCAAAAACTTATAAACATCCTTACCAATAGAACCACTAAAATTGGGAGGGGATAACCTGATTAATCTTTCAAATCTCTTTTACTCATTAGTAAGCATAACATGACTTGGAGTTATAAGTGGAACGCCCAATCTAGTAGGCAAAGTCTTAACACGTAAGGCCACAGCAATAGTTGGCTGTGCCCCGAGAGTTTGAAAACCATGAATATTATCATACTTTAGTGACTATACATCCTCGTTAGTTTGAGAATCATACATTCTAGCTGGTAGAATACCTATCTTAGTAATACCATCCTAATGACCCAAAAAATGAATCAACACCTATAATATTAAGGTAACTATGACACCTTGAAGGGATTGAGCTGGTTCCATATCATCTGGCTTATAAGCCTCCTCATTATGCTTAATATCAGGTTCATGAGAGACCACTCTATATCCTTCTCTAGCTGGGGCCGCTCTATGTTCCTGATCTCTACCTCTATCTTAATTATGAAATTTGTTTTTTCTTTGATTGGGGCTCCAATAGTAGCTGCTGGCTCAGTCTTCTTAAAAACTCTGGATCTAGTCCTCACCAACTGTGTATGAAGCATAGAACATAAGTTGAAAATACTGAACATGAACAATACATACAAGAAGGTATCAAATTACAGAAGCTTTCCAAAGAATATCATATAGATTCTCGAAGATGGATGCAAATGTTAATTTACCAATTCCCGAGACTCTATTAGATATCTTTCTCTTTTACTCATAAGATCAGTAAATTTAGAACTCTGATACCAATTTTTCATGACCTAAAAGTTAAGTTCATGATGACACCTACCCCATCCCAACCCTGGGTATGTAAGCCTAATAGTAAAAGAAATAGAGACATGGAAGAGAAAAAAATAAAACCTAATATGAGACTTCATTATAAAGCCAGACCATATATAAGTAAACAATAATAGCTAAAACTAAATAAAATACACCTCTAATCCCAAAATTTGATGTCATGAGTAAAGACCACTAATATAGTATAAAAGTACAAAAATAGACAAGTTTGTTCTGAGAAATAAATAAAGAGAATAGAGATAAGATAAAGTCCAGAATCAACCCCTGAATGAGGAGCTCACCCTTACTCTGAATCAACCTCAAACATAACATGATATCACACTTTATGGGTCACATTTAAAATGGGATCTATACTAAAAGGGTACAGAAAGAAGGAGTGAGTATGATCCACATGTACTCACTAGGTATCATAGGTTGACTAAGCAAAGAACAAAACTAAACAAGTAAAGAATAATATAAGCATGTTTCCACCTTATACTGAAAAGTTCCTAATGATGGTTCAAATAATATCTCCTATTAATTATACAAGTATAATATCTATTTAAAGAAAACTATAAGGGAAAACTAAATACACAATAAAAAACATAGAATAGAGATTTAATGATGCAATGTAATACAATGGTAGGATAATGATAGAATGTTTCAATATTACCTAATATAAGCCTTTCGAGCATAAGATTTAGATACAACCCATGAGGGGGTTCATAATCCATATATTTTCATAATCTCAATCTCATATTTGATCAGCCTTGCCGGTATATCTCCCCATTAATGGTTTTATACAGTAATTCATTTCCATTCAAAACTAATATTTCTCTATGGTACCAATTTCATGTGTATGGATGAAAGAAATAAGGATGCATGCTCATAACCAAAACAATTTTATGTAATAAATCAATTCAATGATGGTTTTAAATGAGCTCAAATCTCTTAATTCTCAGTAAATCGTGATGTAAGCCATCTCTTGGCACCATGGTAATGAATATATATCATTTAAAGCTCCACTTTAGCATCACAATATTAATAAAGGTATATAATACTCAAACAAGACCAATACAGACCATCACTTAGATATTATAAGAATAATCATCTCTCAAGTCAAATATAATGCTCACACAAGCCCTCACACGAGTATCATAATAACAATAATCTCTCAAGTCCATAATAATAATAACATAAGCCCCTACATGGGAAACATGATAAAATAACTATCTCTAAATTAGAATCTCACGATAAAGTTCTCAACTCTAACACCCTAAAAAGTCCCTAAGATCATGCCTCAGACTTGGCACAGAAAGCTAGAAAATCCTTCAAGGAATAACTCAATCACAAGTTGTTGTTAATGCCAATGAATCATCAGGTGAGCTATTTTGATTGTTCGCCAAATTGTCTTGAAGATCAAAATTTGTCCTTGTGAAAATGAGTGGAGCCACGAGTCATGGTATCCACCTACGAGTTGTCATATGACTCATAGAGTGCCAATCTTATCCACCAGTCATGTGATTTAGGGTCATAAAAAGTCCCTAACCCAAAGTTGAGTTAAAAACTCCTTTTCCAACTAAGTCTTATTATAAGTTTTTTCTTAGTTCAACTTTAAATTAGCACTACTCGAAGTATATAACAAGTTGAGTGTTCCTTTATTTACCAAATTAAAGGTATTTGAATCTTCTTTTTAGTGCCGCTGACTATTTATAAATCCAATATCATAGTAAATGGTTATGGTTATTTAGTAAGGCACTATCAAAGTTAGCATTGACAATGATTCATGCAAAGGGTCATCCCAAGACACTATGAATCATCCTTAGACTCATCGTCACTATCTATATGAGTTCCTAAAAGGGTATAAGATAGTGAATCAAGCCAAGCCTCATCTCCATATATGAAAGGTCATCACGAGTCATTGGGACCGACATCAGTAATTTTCTATTTGATTTTTAAAGGGCCTTTTTGGTCTTTTTCCATACTACATTGTTTAAGGCTATTATAAGTAGCATTAAAAAAGATTAATTAATTAATTATCACTCTTAACACTTAGAAAAAAATATCCAAAAGTGATTCCTAATGTTTCAAGAGCAAACTAGGGTTCCTCCTCAAACTTTAGAATTTCTCTCAACTTCATAGAAAGAACTCTTCTTCCACGTATGCGGGTATTCACGAGGGCCTCTACTCTACCTCATGCCCAAAAATGTTTTCAATTTCATTTTTAAGAAATCCATAAATCAGAGAAATATACCAAGTATCTCAGTCCCTATGATTTATTTAGTAATTGTGCTTATAATTATCTCATGATCATTAATATCAGTTTATGCATGATTTTAATTACGTTTTTTTTTTGTATATGTTGACATGTTATGAACACAATCCTAGATTTTGAATATTTAGAATCATACATATAATTGAAGAATAATTTTAGAGAAACTTTTAGTATACCATTCTTCTTATGATTCTCATAGATAGTAATTTGCATATAAATAGTTCCCTGCTTTCGTTCAATTTCAATTATAGTACATTAAAATAATTTATGTATTTATACATCTTTCAATATGGATATTAGCATATGTATGTGATTATAGAAGTATTGCTTAGTATCTAGAGGACCCTAGTTCAAATAATCCAAGCCTAAAAATGCGTGCCACCATTTATTAAAAGGGTCTTCACCAGTTGAGAGTGTTTCCCTTGCTCAAATAGGATCATGAGAGAATTCACGCTAGTCATGATTTTTAACCATTGCAAGATATAGAATACTTTCCCGACTTGGATTATAGGTTAGATTTTGTGATGCTCACATGGTTTATATTGGTTACTAAAGACTCCATAATTTCAGGTGTATCATAGTACATGACCCTTAAGTCAATTATATTTGCTTAAACTCATGACTTTAAAGATTCATGACTTTATATCAATGCTTATACACATGTTTATGCATCTCAGACAGGGTCATTATACCTTTCTTAAATTTTACTTCTCAGTATACAAGTTTAGTATTTATTAGTTTATTTTATATTTACATCTCACATGCTCAGTACATTTAAAGTACTGACCACATACCTTTTTTTATTGTATTGTCTTATGATATAGCTTTGAATGCCCAATATTAGTCCATGGTCGGTACAATCCAGTGGAACCTTAGTGACTCTCACTGGTGAGTCCTTCACATCTTAAGAAAAATATTTATTATGTTTTTCTTAGTTTTTCAATTTTAGATAGTTTTGTCCCAATAACTCATCGTTTAGTAGAGCCTTTCAATCAAACAGTTAGATAATTGTTATGTCAGACAATAATGGTTTTGAAATTTAGTATAGGTTTTGTCAATTATTATCTAGCTTTCGTTTTAGTTTCTACTCAATATGTTTTCGTTATATTTAGTATTATTAGTGTCATGATATACCATGGGTAAAATTGGGGTCACTTGTTATCGTAAGCACTGTGTTACAACTAGGGGCTAGTATTAGGTCATGACACAAACACATAACATACTTTACATGAATAGTTAACTATCCAACCCAATATGAACCTATGTTGGGACATGCCCCCAATATGACAAAGAAAATTCACAATTCCCAAAATCGAAAAGAAACCTAATAAATGGAAGGGATTTTTAAAAGATGGAGGTTTACCACTTCACAATAACTCAACCAACGAACCACACCACTTAATGCTGCACAAGAGTAATAAAAAAACCCTAGGACCCTACAGCATGTAATGATGATGCATCCAGGGATGGTTAGTGGGATACTCACTAGCATGTAGCTCAGGTAAAGTAATAAAATAATGCCATATCCAAAATGAGTCAAACCATATGCACACATTCATATATAGGATGTCGGGACAGGGTAAAGGGTCATGAACATGAGACTTTAAAACCATTAACCTGAACTGTGTAGCTCGCTCCATCCTAAGGGCACCAATAGGCTATATAGTTTCAGCTCCCCATGCTGAAAGGGCCCCAGTGCGTGTTAGATGCATGAATTAAGGAAATTCAAAGGAAAGGGTAAAGAAACCAAGACAATATCCATTCCAAAATATATGTATAATATGTACCATGCACATGGTCATATAGACCCCCACACTGACAAACATGGTTTCCAATGTTGATCCCCCTAAGACCTCCACCTTTACGGTGAGCTACACAATTCCCTTTAAGACCAAATTAAAACTGCTACACATAATACCAACTACTAACCTAGAAGTCATTCATTAAAGCATTTATTGACATGGTATCGTCATACCAATTTTGTTTGCAAGATTATATAATTATACCAACCAATTCGATTAATCATTAGAATCGCAAGTTCTAGTTATGTTCCAAAATTATGGCTGCCAAGGGCAATCCAAAACCATTTTGAGTATTCATAATCCTTTAATGCAATGATCTAAAAATAAGTTCAACAATGTAATTTCCATATTCAACACCAATGTTACAAAGATGGTTTAAGGTTATTACCATTATCAAACCAAATTCCATCGATTTGGGGAAACCCTTGTCCCCCATTCCATTTGCTATAACCATGCACCCATTAATCCCCCCAAAACTATCAATTAAAGTGTTAAATTACATATTTAAACGATTGAAAATACAATCAAGCAATAACCATTAAAATCCCTCAACCCAATTTCAAACCCAATAATTAAAATAACATGAACAATTATTAAATATATTCCATAATAAAAAATTCATGTTAAGAATGAGAGACATGCCTAAAACACCAAAGAATTTGGAGAGAAATCAAGGATTGGAGCCTAGGTGTTGAATCCCTTATAAAATCCCTAGTGTTCTAGCTTTGGGAGTTAAATAGGAGAGGAGTAAGGTTTTTGATTTGATTAACTATAGATAATGAGAACCCTTATATGTTTTTAAGTCATTGGAATAGTGTCAAGGGAGGAAAAGACTAAAATAACGTTAATTAAAATGGCAGGAAATTCTAGGCCAAAAACTTGGTACCTCACTATTATGATAATGGGTCACTCATCACAACTCATTATCCATCATCAAGAGTCGTGGTGAAGACTCGTAACTAACGCAAAACTCCTAGGAAACCCCACTATTCATTTAACGAGTCCCACCTCATGACTCATTATGTGAGGTAACGACTCATTACCTGAGTCGTTGTCCTTATAGTATTCGACTCTACTAGAAAAATTTGCCAACTCAAGAGTTTATCACTTGGGGGGACTAGGGTTCAAGTACCTGGGGTGTCACATTTACCCCTCTCCCCCCTTAGGACCATTTTCCCCAAATGAGAAGTTAGGGAACCCGTGGCATGATAACAAAGAGGACACATCCAAATTTCTATGAGAATTTAAGAATGCGATAAGAGTGAAGAAGAAACTCATACCTCAAGAATTTTCATCCAAGGTTAGGAATAAGAACGGATACTTGGCCTTCATATCTTCCTCAGCTTCCTATGTAGCTTCTTCCACCTTTTAATTCCTCCAAAGCACCTTTACCGAATCTATATCCTTAGTCCTAAATCTACGAACTTGCCTATCCAATATTTCAATCGAGAATTCCTTATAAGATAAGGAATCCAAAACACCAACAGCCTTAACAGGCATAATCGGGTCACCCACACACTTTTTCAGCATAAACATATGAAAAATAGGATAAATAGAAGCCAAACATGCAGGAAAATCCAACTCATAAGCAAAATTCCTAATTCTCCTTAAAATTGAATATGGTCTAATGTCATAAAGACTAAGCTTACCCTTCTTCCCGAACCTCATAACTCCTTTCATAGGAGAAATTTTCAAGAGCCCCCAATCACCAACCTCAAATTCTAACTCCCTCCGCCTCACATACACATAGGACTTTTGGCAACTCTGAGTTGTCTTAAGTCTTTCTCTAATCACTTTCACCTTCTCCATGGCTTGGTGGACCAAGTTAGGGAAACAAAACCTAGTCTCTCCTACCTCAAACTACCTAATTGGAGACCTGCACCTCCCACCATAAAGAGCCTCAAAAGAATCCATCTGAATGCTGAAATAGTAGCTATTGTTATACGCTAACTCAGTAAAAGGAAAATGATCCACTCAACTTACCTTAAAATCAATCACATAGTCCCTTAGCATATCCTCAAAAGTATGAATAGTCCACTCTGCTTGTCCATCTGTTTGAGGTTGAAAAACGGTGCTAAGGTTCACATAAGTACCTAAACCTTTCTGAAACGAATGCCAAAAGTGAGAAGAAAACTGTGTACCTTGATCTAAAATGATGGACACATGTGTTCCATGCAATTTGACTATCTCTTGAATGAAAAACTTAGCATAAATCTCTCTTGATTAGTTAATCCTCACAAGAAAAAGTGAACATAGTTAGTCACCCTATCAAGAATGGCCCAAATTGAATCATACTGATTGCAATATTGCGGAAGCCTTATAATAAAATCCATATTAATCATCTCCCACTTTCATATGGGAAAATCGATCTCTTGAGATATATCACCTGGCCTCAAGTGCTCAACCTTAACTTGTTGACAAACCATACACTTAGCAACAAAATTTGCCATATCTCTCTTCATATTATTCCACCAATAAATTTCCTTCAAGTCATAGTACATCTTAGTCGAACCCAGATGAATTGTATATCGAGACTCATGAGCTTCAGTAAGAATCCTTTCTCATAATCCATTAACATCAAAAACACATAATCTTTCTTGATACCTCAGAATGCCATCTCCCCTAATCTTTAAAGCCATAAGATTTTACTAACCCACATCATTATTAATCTGCATAAGTATAGGATCAAAAGTCTGCTTCTCCTTTACCTCAGAGCTAAGAGATGACTTAACCATCTCTTGAATAATTACTTCCCCATACTTAAAGTCTAAGAGATAAACTCCCAAGTTAGACAACCTGTGAATATCCTTCACCAATCCTCTTTAATCCTCATCAACATGAGACAGACTCCTCATAGACAACCTTCTAAGAGTATCAACAACAACATTATATTTACTTGGATAGTAGTGAAGGCTCATGCCATAATCCTTAAGTAGCTCAAGCCACCGCCTCTGCATGAGATTCAATTCCTTATGAGTAAACACATAATTCAAGATCTTATGATCTAAATAGATATACATATGCACACCATATAAATAATGGCTCCAGATCTTTAAATCAGAAACCACAACCACTAACTCTAGATCATGAGTTTGCTAACCCTCCCATGAACCTTAAGCTTCCTGAAAGCATAGACTACAACATTAACATGATGCATTAAAACATAAAACAGTCCCATACAGGATGCATCATAACACACCAAAAATCCATCATCACCCTTCATGATGTTGGGTGTATTTATGCACTTTAGTGCTGTTATCCTAGCTTATTTATCCTTATTTTTAGGACAATTTGTATCCTTTATGTGGTAATAATGATATGAATAAGCATATAAATATTTACGTATGTGATTACAAGGTTTAAAGGTGTTTTAAAAACTTTTGGGTTCAAATCGATCACTTAGAGTCTAGACGAGAAAACTAGTTTTACTAGCTTGAGCTAAGTGTCGTTTAGTTGATCTTGGAGGATTCTAACGTGTCTAATGAGTTCCTAAAGGTTTGAATGTGTGGTATTGTTTGGATAAACTTATTTATAGTGGTCAAAGTTTAACTGGAATGAGCCAAGAGTCAAATAATAAGTTAAAGATTAAAATGAGCGAAACTAGTTCTTAACTTGAGTTTCTAGCTTGTTGTTCTTGATGTTATGTTGTGTTGATATATAATTCGTGGTTTTAAGTTATTTAGGATGCTTGATGAGTTAATAATGGATGATATATTAAGATACAAAAGCTTAATTACAATTAGAAACAACACTGCGAGGCTTGGATAAAAGGAGAAAGGCCTGAGACAAAGTTGAATGTTTAAATGACAATTCCAGAGAGGAATGGCGATGTAGGGGAGGTTATCCCTTTAATACGAGGGTATGAGGAAGGAGGAGCCCCCTTTATAGTGGTGGACAATGGAGATGGTGCCTTAATCAGTCTGGGGGTCCAAGGCCCACGATGCCCCCTCTATCCCCACACGACTAAATGCCTTCAACTATAAATAGAACACTTTAAATACTTTGTAAGGACCTTTGGACATTTTTGGACTTTGAGAGGGCTTGGTCAACAATTATTTTAGGATTTATTTCCCTTTAATTTATATTTTAATAGATTATAACATGTATTCAAATTTTTGGAACATAATTATGTTGATTAGTCGCTAAATGCCCCCTTTCTGGGGTTAAAGACAAGAGCAAGATTACCTTTATTTTGAATTAAGTCTGTTTGAATTTCTTATCATCTTTTATATTATTTGTTCATCCTTATTTTACCTATTTTAAGGAATAACTATCCTTAGAATACATATATTGTCAACTATGTGATCTCTGGAGGGGGAATAGGAAGATAGAACATGGGGATAAGCAAAGTAAGGTTCTTATTCTTTTATGAAATACGAAATTTGAATTAGAATCTAGGATAGGGATATACCTAGAATCCTTTCATGGTTCACACGTAAGATGATATCTTAAAGAATCTAATTGGATTATTGCATCCCCTCTCAGTGATATAGTTGTAATGTCAAAGTAGGTAAAAGATTAGAGGTTTGGAGACCATGATCATACAATAAACCCAACGAATCAACAACCAAGATAAGAGATTTGATGAATAAAATTCAATAGCATAGTATGATTGTTTGTAGTGTTTTAACCTTGGGTTTTCATTCATTGATTGTCCTAAATATTTACTTTATGCTACATCTACTTTAATTGTTAGTTTACAATTTTCAAAAACTCTTTTGGTTACATTACATAAATTTAATCGTAATAGTTGAACTCGAATTGAATAGTTGTTAAAACAAGTTTTTGAGGGATCAATATTCAATTTTTTGTAAGGCCACTATATTAATTGGTAGTACCAAGTAAACTTGCGTATGTGCTTGGGTGTTGTCATTTGGGCATGGTCAAAATTGGCGCAGAAGTCAACTTACCCTTCAACTTCTCAAAACTACCTTCACAAGCATCGGACTACAAGAACTTAATCTTTTCTGAGTTAACCTTATCAACAGAATACTAATAGACGAGAAACTTTCTCCAAACCTCCTATAACACCGAGGTGTAATACGCCGTAATTTTCCTAACTTGAAAAGTTTCCTAAGAATGTTAGAAGCTTTTTTTTAAAGAGGAATCCACTTTTGTACACATGGTATTTTCAATATATTCACTTTTTCTCACGTGGAAAATTCAATAAGCTTTCCATCGATACGAAATTCACTCAAATCCGACACTCGAGTGAAGAGTTAAAGCCTTTTTAGTGAGACAGTGTATCACCTGAGCCTTCAGTGCATTACGGAGATAGCTCAAATGGAAATTGTCAATTTCCAGTGTTGCTCCATGACAGTGGCGTATCACGCCAAACTTCTAGGTCAGAAAAAAGGTGGCAACGCGATAACACCACATCGCGCCACCGTGAAGTTTTCCATTTGTCACTTTCCAGTGACTTGGCGCGATAGTGGCATGTCGCGCCAAGGATGAAAATTGGAAAATTTTCTTTGAAATTAATGCAGGTCCTAGGGTTAAAAGGGTCAATTTCCCACCCTATATAAGCCTTATAACACAATATTTGGCCATAATTCAGAAACTTATACTCAATTACTCTAAAAAACTCTCAAGAACAAGCCCTAGGATTTTTATAGAAGGTTCAATTCCAAGGGAACCCACCGTCAAGTTTCAAAAATCTCTCCATCAATCTTCATAGAATCACAAGCTAAGGTATGCGCAGTGGTCGTTTATGGATTCCTTTCGTCCATGAAGCCCAAGAATCTCTTTTCTAAGTTTAAGTTTATGGATTTCTTTATGAATTTCATGTTGGGTTTGTTTTGTTTTTGTTGAGAATGATCAATTGAGTTCAAATCCATGTTGGGTGATCAATTTTATATGGAATTGATTTGTATAGATGTATATTCATGTGAACCTATAAATAAACCCTAGGATGATGAAATTAGATACGAATCATGATGTTTGTTTGTTGTATAATGTTGTCTACTTTTGCTATGCCTATCATGTGTATGATTTAATTCCTAGATGTAGGAACAATGCCCAACTAGTATGATATTATGAAATTTCCATGTATGTAAAAGCTTATGCATATCACATATTTGATGAAGTACTTAAATATATGAATTATGAATTGTACTGTTGTTCATGTGTTCAAGTAAGCCATGTCATGTCAGTTTCTTCTCATTGAGTCCTGGGGGTACTCATACCCAAACATTTAGCTGTGTGGCTAGATCCATGTCATGTTTTCACAATCTCCTCATCAAGTATGATCCGCAGAACTCAGTCAGTCATGTGACTCAGGAAATATCAAAAATCTAAGTAATCTTAGTAGTTCAGTAATATTAGTGATCTTAATACTCAGTAATCTTAGTAACCTTAGTATTCCCAGTCAATCTCAGTAACTTCAGTATTCTCAGTCAGTCCTTAGAACTTAGTACATTCCATCAGTCAACGAAACTCAGTAAATTTAGTTTAGCTCCGCTAAATAATACCACTAGTGTCACTTCAGTTCAGCAAATTAGTTTAGTTCAGTTAATCAGTTCAGCTCAATTAGTCAGTTCAGTGTCTTTCAAATGGGAGTAGGATTCAGCATCGAGCGAGCCTAGGGATGGGGACTCACCCGCTTGATAGGATTGAGATCCCTAGAAGCAACCCCTAAGGTCCAAAACTATGTAGCCAGCGTAGGTAAGAGATGTCACCTGTTAGATAAGACTGACATACTCAGGGATCACCCGTTAGCATATTTAAATATATAAGGTTGATCCCAGGGGTCACCCGTTAGATTAAGACTAACTCTACAATAGTTATCTTTACCAGTGGCGTGGTACTAACACCCTTCCAGCTGAGGTTATAGGTTGGACCCCAGTTAGCTTAGTATAGGGCATGTCGGTTAGATGAATACATCCCACAGTTTTAGTTACAGAATAAAGACTGTCAGATAAAGTCAATTCATCTTAGTAGTATAGATTTAGAACTATCAGATACAGTCACTCCTAATAATTATAAATAGACTCTGGGATCACCCATCAGACAGGATAGATCTCTATTTTGTTCAATTAGTAATAGTATCATCAGATTTAGAGATCATCCACCAGATAGGACTGATCTCAGGTTTAGTTACGTAGATACAATACATAACTTATGTAGTTCCATCAGATTTAGGACTGTCAGATATAGTCACTCATGTTATCAGTTACTTCAGTTATCAGAACTAATGTTGTCAGTATTCAGCATCAGGACTATTAGACACAGTCAACCAAATAAGTTCTTCATAATCAGAACTGTCAGAAATAGTTATTCATGTATTAGTAACATAGTATTAGTCCTCAAATATCAGTATTCCATGTTATAAGTAAACTGAGTAGTCAAAACTTAGCATTCAGTCCTATCACGATGTCAGTTACAGTTACGTATTCTTGCATGTATTCTCACGTTCATTTTAGTCAGTCAATTAGTATTGTTTATACATATGAACCCATTGCTTTCAGCCTACCTCACTTGCATAGCAGTATTTTTAAAGTACTGACGCATTTGCTCTATGGTGTCTTATACCATAGGTTTAGAAGCACGAGCTCCAAAGAACCAGTAGTATCCCAGTTTAATGATCAAAGTTAGCAGTAAGTCCTCATCCTTCGAGGACATGATGATCATATTATTATTTCAATTGTTAGTTTATTTCAGTAGTTGGAGTTAGTTGGGGACATGTCCCATCAACTCCTTATTCAAAAGTTTAGAGGATTTCAGACTACAATATGTTCAGATAATTATTTCAGTTGTTTTGGTATTGTTATACCATATTTTTTAGCTCTGTACTAGTATTGACCCTTATGGCATTTCAGTTCATGTTTCCATATTTATGGTATTATTACTATTATTCAGTGCTCAATTTACAGATATCAGTCATAGGTAAGCTTGTGGTCCTTCAAGGTCATAGGCATCGTGTAGCATTCCGGGTACTAGATTTGGGGCATTATAAACTTGGTATCAAAGCTAGGTTTAGTAGTGTCCTATGAAATTTAAAAATCCACATCTAGTAGAGTCTTGTACATGCGTATGTTGTGCACCACACTTATGTGCAGGAGGCTATGAGATGTTTTATGAACAGTTTCCCTTATTTCATTATTCATGTCATGCTAGTGAGCATAATCTCAAGTGAATCTCTTAGTCTAATCAATTTCTCCCTTCCTTCTATAGAACATGCCTCCTAAAAGAAGAAATGGGAAACAGTCAGCCCCTCAGCCCGAAGAACCTTTGGGCGAACATGTTTCTCATGTGGAGTTGAGGGTTGCATTCACTACTCTTGATCAGTCAGTTGCTACTCATAATGAAAAACCAGCTATTGTTCCGGCCAACCCAGTGGCCAATTCAACTACCGCTATGATTCGGGATATCACCCAATTGAACCCTCTATACTTTCTTGGGTTTAAGTCAGATGAGGACCCTCAGGAATTCCTAGATTAGGTTTAGAAGGTGACTAACATCATGGGGGTGACTGCTGTTGAGAGTGCTGAGCTAGCTGCATAATAGTTGCAGGATGTGGATCATACTTGGTTCAAGCAGTAAAAGTCTGAAAAGGAAGATGATCCTAGACCTATAGAATGGGTTGATTGTTTCACTGCATTCTTAAAGAGGATCTTTTCCCTAGAGCTGAGAGAAGCTAAGGTGTTACAATTCACCAACCTCAGGCAGGGCACCATGATAGTGAAAGAGTAGTCTTTTAAGTTTGCTCAATTAGCCAAATATGCTCCTAATATGGTTGCAGACAATAGGGCCAAGATGAGTAAGTTTGTGTCAGGGGTGAATGATAGCGTGGTTAATGAGTGTAGATCCACCATGCGGAATAGTGACATGACTTTAGCCAGACTTATGACCCATGCTCAGCAGATAGAGGAGCAAAAGATTAAGATGAAGGAAAAGTAGAATAAGAGGGCAAGGACAGGTAGTTTCAACTTTTCTCAGCCTAAGTTAGGAGGTGGTAGCCGTACTCAGCATAGTCATAAGCTTTCATTCAAAGCTCCATCTTCAGCTAGTGCACTAGTTCCCAAGTTTGGGAATGACAGTCGTGATGGGTCGCTAGGTTGCAAGGCCTAGGGTAGTGAGAATAGAAGTCTTACCTATCTACTTTATAAAGAGTGTGGTAAGAATCACCAAGGTGTATGTAGATATGGCAGTGAGGTATGTTATGGATGTGGTAAGCCAGGCCATAGGCTACAGGAATGTAGAGTAAGGGCTCAGAAGGGAAAATATTTGCGCCAACAGGGCTTCACTTCCATTAACATTAGTGGTCAGCATCAGAATAGGTTTTACGCTCATCAGACTCGCCCTGACCAAGAAAATTCCCTCGACATAGATTCAGGTACGTTATAGGTCCTTCATACTCATGATATGCATTGTTAGACCTCTTTCTCTGATTTTAGCTTAAGATTTTCAGCATGAGTTATTTAGTCATGAATCCGTGGATGCCCTATGCATCACCCTAGTATCTTAGTAAGGTGAGCGTTCTTAGAGGGACATAATGTCCCAAGCGGGAGATACCCTATTATTACCCAATGCCCTCATGTCTTAAATTAAGTTTCTCTTTGGTTAAGAAGTCCAATTTAGAATAGAGGTTAATCATAAGTTGAACCTCAAAGTCCTAACCTCAACTATTGGCCAAGTATTCAGAGGCTCAGTTCAGTTCGCGAAATTCAGTTTATATGTCATGGTGCAGCCGTAGTCATGTTCGCAGGTTCCATTTCATGCATACTTCTATCATAATCATAGGATCATTAGTACTTTTCAGTTGCGTAATAGTTTTCTTAAACTTACTCAGTTCCCTGCTTAGATCTCCAATACAAACTTGGTACTAAGTACCCTTGCATATTCAGTGATTCATTCATATATCAGTTCAGTCATGTAATATAGCATCAGACATGCATTCTCACTTTGAGAAATTTAGTTCATCAGAATATTTAGTCATTTACTCATAAGTCAATTATCAACCATGCATCAGATATGTATGATTCAGCTTATTAGACAGGCATCAGATATGCATATTTAGTATTATATATTCAGCCATCAGTTATGTCAGTCATGAGATCATGTTCAAGTTACTCATGTTCAGTATGTATGTTAGTTTGCATCCTTTCCCTCTCACTCAGTCTCATTCGAGGATAAATGTTCTCAAGGGGGAGATATTGTAACACCCCATACTTTTCCTAGCTTGAAAAGTTTTCCAAAAATGTTAGAAGCTTTCTTTGAAAGATGAATCCATTTTTGTACACGGGGTATTTTCAAGATTTTCACTTTTTTTTCATATGGGAAATTCAATGATATTTCCATCGAAACCAAATTCTCCCAAATCCGACACCCGGGTGATGAGTTAGAGCCTTTTTAGTGAGATAGTGTATCACCTGAGCCTTCAGCATATCGCGGAGATAGCTCAAATGGAAATTGTCAATTTCAAGTGTTGCTCCATGATAGTGGCACGTCGTGCCAAACTTCCAGGTCACAGACTAGGTGGCAACGTGATAGCTCCACATTGCACCACCGTGCAATTTCCCATTTGTCACTTTCCAGGTACTTGACACGATAGTGGCGCGTCACACCAAGGATGAAAATCTGAAAATTTTCACAGAAATTAAATACATGTCCTAGGGTTAAAAAGGTCAATTTCCCACCCTATATAAACCTTATAACATGAGATTTGGCCATAATTCAGCAACTTATACTCAATTACTTTCAAAAACTCTCAGGAACAAGCCCTAGGGTTTTCATAAAGTTTCAATCCCAAGGGAATTCACCATCAAATTTCAAGACTCTCTTCAACAATCTTTATAGAATCACAAGCTAAGGTATGCGTAGTGATAATTCATGGACTCCTTTCATCAATGAAGCCCAAGAATCTCTTTTCTAAGTTTAAGTTTATGGATTTCTTTATAAATTTTATGTTGTTTTTTTTAATTTTTGTTGAGAATGATCAATTGAATTCAAATCCATGTTGGGTGATCAATTTTTTATGGAATTGATTTGTATTGATGTATATTCACGTGAACCTATAAAAAACCCTAGGATGATGAAATTAGATATGAATCATGATGTTTGATTGTTGTATAATGTTGTCTAAATGTGCTATGCCTATCACGTGTATGATTAAATTCCTATATGAAGGAAAAATATCCAACTAGTATGATATTATGAAATCCCCATGTATTTACAAGTTTATGCATATCACATAATTGATGAAGTTCTTCAATAAATGAATTGTGAATTGTGTTGTTGGTCATATGTTCAAGCAAGCCATGCCATGTCAGTTTCTTCTCATCGAGTCCTGGGGATACTTGTACCGAAACATTTAGCTGTGTGACTAGAGCCATGTCATGTTTTCACAATCTCCTCAGTCAAGCTATGATCCATAGAACTCAGTCAGATATTTGATTTAGGAAATTTCCAAAATCTCAGTAATCTTAGTAGTTCAGTAATATCAGTAATCTTAGTAACCTTAGTATTCCAAGTCAATATCTGTAACTTCCGTATTCTCAGTCAGTCCTCAGAACTTAGTACATTCCGTCAGTCAACTGAACTTAGTAAATTAGGTTTATCTCCACCAAACAATACCATTAGTATCAGTTCAGTTAGGCTAACCAGTTTAGTTTAGTTAATCAGTTCAACTTAATTAATTAGTTCAGTGTCTTTCAGATGGGAGTAGGATTCAGTACCGAGCGATCCTAGGGATGGGGACTCACCCGCTAGATAGGACAGAGATCCCTTGAAGCAATTTGTAAGTTCCAGAACTATGTAACCTACATAGGTATGAGATGTTACCCATTAGATAGGACTAACATACTCAGGGATCACCCGTTAGCATATTTAAATTTATAGGACTGATCCTAGGGGTTACTCGCTAGATTAAACTGACTCTACATCAGTTGTCTTTACCAGTGGTGCGGTACTGACACCCTTCCAGCTGGGGTTAAAGGTTGGAACCCAGTTAGCTTAGTATAGGGCATGTTGGTTAGATGAATACATCCCACAGTTTTAATTACAGAATAAGGTCTGTCAGATATAGTTAATTAAGTTCAGTCACTCTTTATCATTATAAATAGACTTTGGGATCACCCATTAGACAAGACTGATCTCAACTATGGTCAATCAGTAATGGTATCATCATATTTAGAGATCACCCGCCAGATAGGACTGATCTCAGGTTTAGTTACTCAGATATAGTATGAAACTTAGCTAGTTCCATTAAATTTAGGACTATCAGATACAATTACTCATGTTATCAGTTATACCAGTTATATCAGTTATTAGAACAGATGTTATTAGTATTCAGCTTTAGGACTGTTAGACACAGTCAACAAGACCAGTTCTTCATAATCAGAACTATCAGAAATAGTTATTCATGTATTAGTAACATAGTATTAGTCCCTCAGATATCAGTAATTCCATGTCATTAGTAAACTTAGTAGTCAGAACATAGCATTCAGTCCTATCACGATGTCAGTTATAGTTACGTATGCATGCATGTATTCTCACGTTTATGTTTGTCAGTCAGTTAGTATTGTTCATTCATATGAACCTATTTCATTCGGCCTACCTCACTTGCATACCAGTACATTCAAAGTACTAATGCATTTGCACTATGGTGTCTTATATTTAGAAGCACAAGTTCCAGAGAACCAGTAGTATCCCAGTTCAGCAATCAGAGTTAGCAGTGAGTCTTCATCCTTCGAGGAAATTAGATAACATTACTATTTTAGTTTTTAGTTTATTTTAGTAGTTGGAGATAGTTGGGGATATGTCCCATCACTCATTATTTAGAAAGTTTAGAGGCTTTCAGACTATAGTATGTTCAGATAATTATCTCAATTATTTTGACATTGTTATACCATATTTTTAAGTTATGTACTAGTATTGAACCTTATGGACTTTCAGTTGATGTTTTCATATTTATGATATTATTACTATTATTAACTGCTCAATTTACAGATATCTGTCATGGGTTAGCTTGTGGTCATTCAGGGTCCTGGGCACCGTGTAGCATTCTGGGTACCAAATTTAGGGCATTACAAACGTGGTATCAGAGCCAGGTTCAATAGTGTCATAGATAGTCTAAAACGTCGTATCTAGTAGAGTCTTGTATATGTTTGTGTTGTGAACCACACTTATATGAAGGAGGCTATGAGATGTTTTAGGAACAATTTCCTTTTTTTCAGTATTTATGTCATGCCAGTGAGCATAATCTCAGGTGAATCTCTCAGTCTAATCTATTTCTTCTTTCCTTCTACAGAACATGCCTTCTAAACGAAGAAATGGGAATCAGTTAGCCCCTCAGCCCAAAGAGCCTTTGGGCAAACATGTTTTTCATATGGAGTTAAGGGCCATATTTACTACTCTAGATTAGTTAGTTGCTACTCATAATGAACGACCAACTGTCACTTCGGCTAACCCAATGGCCAATTTAGCTGCAGCTAGGATTCGGGACTTCACCCGAATGAACCCGCCATCCTTTCTTGGGTCTAAGTTAGATGAGGACCCTTAGGAATTCCTAGATCAGGTTCAGAAGGTGACTGACATCATGGGGGTGACTACTATTGAGAGTGCTGAGATCGCTACATATCAGTTGTAAGATGTGGCTCATACTTGGTTCAAGTAGTGAAAGTCAGAAAGAGCAGATGATGCAGGACCTCTAGAATGTGATGATTTTGTCACTGTATTCTTAGAGAGGTTTTTTCCCCTAGAGTTTAGAGAAGCTAAGGTGTTAGAATTCATCAACCTCAGGTAGGGCACCATGACGGTAAAAGAGTAATCTCTTAAGTTTACTCAATTAGCCAGATATGCTCCTCATCTGGTTGCAGACAATAGGGCCAAGATGAGTAAGTTTGTGTCAGAGGTGAGTGATTCCATGGTTAGTGAGTGTAGATCCACCATGCTGAATATTGACATGACTTTAGCCAGACTTATGACCCATGCTCAGCAGATAGATGAGAAAAATATTAAGATGAAAGAAAAGCAAAATAAGAGGGCAAGGACTAGTAGTTTTAGCTTTACGCAGTCTAAGTCAGGAGGTGGTAGCCGTACTCTGCATAGTTATAAGTTTTTAGTCCCAGCTCCATCTTCAGCTAGTGCACCAGTACCGAAGTTCAAAAATGACAGTCGTGATGTGTCGCCAGGATCTGAGGCCCAAGTTAGTGAGAACAGAAGTCTTACCTATCTGCTTTATGAAGAGTATGGTAAGAATCACCTAGGTGTATGTAGAATAGGCAGTGATGTATGTTATGGATGTGGTATGCCAGGCCACAGGCTGCGAGAATGTAGAGTAAGGGCTCATAAGGGAAAAGAATTTTCCTATTAGGGCTTCATTTCCAGTAACACTAGTGGTTTGCACCATAATAGGTTTTATGATCTTCAGACTCGCCCTGATCAAGGAAATTTCCTTGGCATAGATTCGGGTACATTATAGGTCCTCATGATATGCATTGTTATACCTCTTTCTCTTATTTTAGCTTAAGATTTTCAGCATGAGTTATTTAGTCATGAATCAGTTCGTGGATGCCCTATGCATCACCCCAGTATCTTAGTAAGGTGAACGTTCTTAGAGGGACATAGTGTCCCAAGGGGGAGATACCCCATTATTCCCCAATGCTCTCATGTCTTAAATTAAGTTTGTCCTTTTATAAGGAATACTGTTTATAATAGAGGGTAATCATTAGTTGACCCTTAATGTCCCAACCTTAGCTATGGGCCAAGTATTCAGAGGCTCAGTTCAGTTCACAAAATTCAGTTTATATGTCAAGGTTTAGCCTTAGTCATGTTCTTAGGTTCTATTTCATATATACTTCTAGCATAATCATGGGGTCATCAGTTTTTTTAGCCGCGTAACAATTTTCTTAAACTTACTCAGTTCCCTGCTTAGATCCCTAATTCAAACTTGGTACTAAGTACCCTTGCATATATAGTCATGCATTCATATATCCATTCAGTCATGTAATATTGCATCGGACATGAGAACATATGACATTAGACATGCATTCTCACTGTGAGAAATTTGGTTCATCAGAATCTTTAGTCATGTACTCATAATTCAATTATCAGCCATGCATCAGATATGCATGAATTCAGCTTATTAGTCATATATTAGATATGTATGCTCAGTATGTTATATTAAACCATTAGTCATGTCAGTCATTAGATCATGTTCTAGTTATTTATGTTTAGTATATACGTCAGTTTGTATTCATTCCCTCTCACTCAGTCTCATTTAAGGATAAATGTTCTCATGGGGAAGATATTGTTATACCCCATACTTTTCCTAGCTTGAAAAGTTTCCTAAGAATTTTAGAATCTTTCTTTGAAAGATGAATCCACTTTTGTATATGAGGTATTTTCAAAATTTTCACTTTTTTCATGTGGGAAATTCAATAACCTTTCCATTGATACCAAATTCGCCCGAATTCGACACTCGGATGAAGAGTTAGAGCCTTTTTAGTGAGACAGTGTATCACCTGAGCCTTCAGCGCGTCACGTAGATAGCTCAAATGGAAATTATCAATTTCTAGTGTTGCTCTGTGATAGTGGCGCATCGTGCCAAACTTCCAGGTCTAAAAAAAGTGGAAATGTGATAGCTCCATGCCGCGCCATCATGCAATTTTTCATTTATCACTTTCCAGTGACTTGGGGCGATAGTGGCGCGTCGCGCCAAGGATGAAAATCAAAAAATTTTCTCAGAAATTAAATACGTTTCCTAGGGTTAAAAGGGTTAATTTCCCATCCTATATAATTTTTATAACACAAGATTTGGCAATAATTCAGCAACTTATACTCAATTACACTCAAAAACTCTCAAGAACAAGCCCTAGGGTTTTCAGTCAAGCTATGATCCATAGAACTCAGTCAGTTATGTGACTCAGTTCTGCAAATCGGTTTAGTTTAGTTAATCAGTTCAACTCAATTAATTAGTTTAGTGTCTTTCAAATAGGAATAGGATTCAGCACAAAGCGATCCTAGGGATGGGGACTCACCTGCTAGATAGGACAGAGATCCCTAGAAGCAATCCCTAAGTTCCATAACTACGTAGCCTACGTAGGTACGAGATGTCACCTCTTAGATAGGATTGACATACTCAGGGATCACCCGTTAGAACATTTAAATGTATAGGACTGGTCCCAGGGGTCGCCCGCTAGATTAAGACAGACTCCACAACTGTTGTCTTTACCAGTGGCATGTTACTAACACCCTTCCAGCTGGGGTTATAGGTTGGACCCCAGTTAGCTTAGTATGGGGCATGTCAGTTAGACGAATACATCCTATAGTTTCAGTTATAGAATAAGGACTGTCAGATATAGTCAATTCAGATCAGTAGTATAGATTTAGGACTGTCAGATATAGTCACTCCTTATTATTATAAAGAGATTTCGAGATTACCCATTAGACAGGACTGATCCCAACTATGGTCAATTAGAAACACTATCATCAAATTTAGAGATCACCCGCTAGATAGGACTGATCTCAGGTTTAGTTACTCAGATACAGTAAGGAACTCATCTAATTCCATCAGATTTAGGACTGCCAGATAAAGTCTCTCATGTTATCAGTTATATCAGTTATCAGAACTGATGTTATCAGTATTCAGCTTTAGGACTGTTAGACACAATCAACTAGAGCAGTTCGTTATAATCAGAACTGTCAGAAATAGTTAATGTATAAGTAACATAGTATCAGTCCCTTAGATATCATTAATTCCATATTATTAGTAAACTCAATTGTCAGAACTTAGCATTCAGTCCTATCATGATGTCAGTTACAGTTACGTATGCATGCATGTATTCTCACGTTCATGTTAGTCAGTTAGTTAGTATTTTTTATGCATATGAACCTATTTCATTCACCCTACCTCACTTGCATACCAGTACATTTAAAGTACTGACATATTTGGGCTATGGTGTCTTATACCATAGGTTTAGAAGCACGAGCTCCAGAGAACCAGTAGCATCCCAGTTCAATGATCAAAGTTAGCAGTGAGTCCTCATCCTTCGAGGACATGATGATCACATTACTATTTCAGTTTTCAGTTTATTTTAGTAGTTGGAGTTAGTTGGGGACATGTCCCATCAACTCCTTATTCAGACATTTTAGAGGCTTTCAGACTATAATATATTCATATAATTATCTCAGTCGTTTTGGTATTGTTATACCATATTTTTAGTTATGTACTGTACTGAACCTTATGGCCTTTTAGTTCATGTTTCCACATTTATGATATTATTACTATCATTCAGTGCTCAGTTTAAAGATAACAGTCATGGGTTAGCTTGTGCGCCTTCGGGGTCATGGGCACCATGTAGCATTCCGGGTACCAGATTCGGGGGGTTACACTAGGCTAGCCAAAGAAGCTCCTAATGTCGATTGGAGTCATAGGACTCGACAATTTCTTAATAGCCTCAACTTTCTGTGGATCCATCTTGATCCCTATGCTAGAAAGAACATGCCCGAGCAAAACTCACACTTATAAAACTTTGTAAAGAATTTCTATTCCTTAAGAGTCTGCAGTAAAATTCAGAGGTGGTTAGAATGATTCCCATTACTCTTAGAGTACACTAAGATGTCATTAATGAATAGTATAATAAACAATCCAAAAACTGCCTAAACACCCAATTGATAAGATCCATGAAAGCAATCGGAGCTTTAGTCAGGCCAAATGACATAACAAAAAACTCATAGCTACCACACCGGGTTTGTAACGTAGTCTTAGGAATATAGACCCCCCTAATTTTCCACTAACGATAGCCTGAATAAAGACTAATACTAGAGAAACACCTAGCACCCTGAAGGTGGTCAAAAAGATCATCAATCCAAGGAAGAGGATACTGATTCTTTACTGTAGCCTTTTTCAGCTATCAATAATCTATACATATTCGAAGGGACCCATCTTTTTTTTGCACGAAAAATACAAGAGCACCTTATGGAGAAACACTAGGATGGATAAAGCTATTATCAAGAAGATCCTTTAATTACTCCTTTAGTCCAGTTGTAGCCATCCTATAAGGAGAAATGAAAATAGGACGAGTATTCAGTAGAAGATGAATCCCCAAATCTATTTCCCAATCAGGAGAAATTCTAGGAAGGTCATCGGGAAACACTTCAGGAAATTCACCAACCATAGGGACAGAAGACAAAGAGGGATCTCTAGAGTTAGAATCTTTAACCCAAACAAGATAATATCGACACTCCTTGGAAATCAACTTCGGAGCTCTAAGATAGGAAATAAACCTTCATTTAGGTACTAAGGAACTCCCTTTCCATTCAATCATAGGTTCATTAGGAAAATAGAAACAGACCTTTCAGGTCCGACAATCTAGAGAAGCATAGTACAAATGGAGCCAATCCATCCCCTAAATTACATCAAAATCTACCATCTCAAGTTATATAAAATCAACCAATGTCTCCTTATGATAGATGGATGCCACACAATTCTTATAGATTTTTGTACCCAGAGAGAATCCCCCACCGGAGTAGACATAGAAAAGGGGTTGAAAAATTTTTTTGGACCAAAACCAAAGTGTATAGCCACATAAAGGGTTACATAAGATCAGGTAGAACCTAGACCAAGAAAAGAATAAACATCACGAGAAAAGAGCTATAATATACCAGTGATAACATTTGGAGATACTTCAAACTCTTGATGAGTAGCAAATGCATAGAGACGATTCCGGCAAGTGCCGGTACCTAAAGTGATGCCCTTAGGTGTTGCAGCTAAAGATGTAGCAACCGAAATCTTTTTATCTCATGTGAAAACTTTAGCTAGGGAATAATTTCTCTGTATATGTCCATGCTGACCATAATTGAATCACATGTTCCTCCCCTCCTTACAATAACCACGATAAAGCTATCTATAAAATCGATAAGGAGGATAAGTTGGGGCTGACTGAGTTTCACTAACCTAAGACTAGGCACCGCGTGCCATTGGACCACTATTATTCTGAAGGTAACAATCACCAGAAGGCTTGGGATAATGAGCACTAGCTGTGAAACAAGAATTCCCCTAATTCTTCTTCTTAGTCCACTATCTACCATCTCACTCTCCTATTATTCTGCTGACCTACACCCTGCTCTAAATACCTGGACTTCTTTATCTTCCTCTCTCCCATCTAATGTTGCTTATTCTTTTCATTCTCTACCTGCTGCATATAAAACACTGACCTGGAGATGTCCATATCATTGTTCCAGCTCAAAACCTCACACTCCAATACCAAGTCACAAGACAAATCAGAAGCAAACTTTTTTATTTGGGACCTCATATTATACACCACTTCAGGAGCATATCGAGACAAATAATGGAACTTTAGAGAATACTTCTTAACCTCATCTTACCTTTACTTCAAATTTACAAACTTTTTTGTCTTTACTTTCCTCAAATCCCAAGGAAAGAAGTGATTAAGAAAGGTACACAAAAACTTATCCCATACTGATGGCTCAACATCTTTACCTCTCGAATGGTCCCACTCTCCATACCACTGATACACTGCATCTTTTAATTAGTATTAAATAAACTCAGCACCCTCAGAATTTGTAGCATGCACCACCCTAAAAATCTTCTCCATCTCATCAATGAACCCCTGAGAATCATCCTCAGCCTTAGAGCCTGCAATGGTTGGGGGATTTAACCTCATTAACTGTCCAACCCACATGACCTCAGATAAATGAGCAACAGGACCAACACTATTAGACTGGCGATACTATGAGGTCACTAGATGAGCAATCATATGAATGGAAAATCGAAACTCTACACTAGAGATGTCTCCTTGAGGTGGATGATCATAAGTATCACCCTTCCTAGAAGCCCAAGGAGGACTGGTGGGACTCTACGTGGGTCCAGACCGGGACTGTACTCCATAAATTAGGAGAGTTCTCTCTATGTTTTCCTCTGGTATGATAGAGGGTCAAACAAAGTTTCTACAAACTTTAGATGTTTGGGGAGATTTGATATGAAATTTGAGTATGCCAGGAGTTAAAAAAGTTTCATAGCACTAGACTTTATAAGTTGAAATAGAACACAAGAAAGAAAAACATTCCTAAATGTCTTGTAGCTTTCCCTTATGAGTGTGGCGCACTATACACCCATAACAGAAACTCTACTCAATAAGACTTTGTGGACACCCAATGACCCTAAATCATTCTCTAATACCAAGCTTGTCACAACCTGAATAAAAGACTAATCGTGATGGGTATCTTAATCCCATAATATGCTAGAGACCACCCCCTTAGCCTAACCTCAAGATTACATAAATGTAAATAGTAAAAGCTAGCTAAAATAATATTAAGAATGATAGATAGACTAAGTAAACATTTTAAGAATTAGAATGAACAACCAATCCCACACTTGTGCATAAAATCCTCTAAAACTAGAAAACCAACCCAGGTCGGGATATTCCCCTGTCCATGATAAAGAAAAGTCACAATTCCCAAAATCAAAGAATAAACCTAATAAAATGGCAGGGTTTCTTGAAAGATGGAGGCTCACCACTTCACAATAACTCAATCAGCGAACCACACCACCTAATGCTGCACAAGAGTAATAGAAAAACCCTAGGATCCTATATCATGAAATGTTGTAGCATTTAGGGACATTCAATGGGATAAACACTAGCATGTAACTCAGGAAAAGTGATCAAATAATTCTATATCCAAAATCAGCCAAAACCACATACACACATTTATATATTCATATATAGGATGCGGGGATAGGGTAAAGGGTTATAAGCATGAAAGTTTAAAACCATTAACCTAAATACTATAGATTGTTATGTCGTAAGGGCACCCACGGGCTATATGGGTTCAACTCTCCTTGCTAAAAGGGCCCCAATATGTGTTAGTCACACAAATTGAGAAAATCTAAAGGAAAGGCTAAAGACACCGAGACACTATCCATTCCAAATATATGTATAATATATACCATGCACACAATTATACCCCTATGCTGGCAAATAGGTTTCCAGTCTTGGTTCCCTTGGATCTCCACTTTCGCGGTGAACTATACCCGTTAAGCCAAAATTAAAACCATTTACAGATAAACCCAATCTTTAACCCAAGAGTTATTCATTAACAAATTAACCGACATGTTATCATCATACCAATTACACTTGCAACCTTATATAATTATGCCAACCAATCCAAGTACCCATTAGATTCCCAAGTTTTATTGAAGTTCCAAAACCATGGCCACCAAGGTCAATCCAAAACCATTTTGACTATCCATTATCCTTTAATTCAAAGCAATGTTCCCAAAATAAGTTCAAATACACAATTTTCATATTCAAAATAAATGATATAAATGTGGATTGAGGTTTTTACCATTGTCAATCCAAATCCATCAATTTGGGGAAAACCTTGTCCACAATTCCATTCACTATAATCATTCACCCATTCATCCCAAAAAACTATCAATTAAAGAGTAAACAATACATTTAAACCATGGGAAACACAATTCAAGTAATAACTATTAAAAGCCCTCAACCCAATTTCAAATCTAACAATTAAAATTATATGAACAATGATTAAATATATGAAATGATTAAAATTCATGTTAGGGATGAGAAGCATGACTGTAACACTAAAGAATTTAGAGAGAAATCAAGGATTGGAGCCTAGATGTTGAATCCCTTGTAAAAACCCTAGTGTTTTTGCTTTGAGAGTTAAAAAGGAGAGGATTAAGGTTTTTGATTTGATTAACTGAAGATAGTGAGGGCCCTTATGTGTTTTTAAGTTATGGGAATATTGTGAAGGGAGGAAAATACCAAAATAACCTTAATTAAAATGTGCAAGAAATTCTGGGCCTTTCTATCATGACTTAGGCAACAACTCGTGATGACTGACCATGAGTCGTTACCTAGACTTGTTACAACTCATTATCAGTTATCATGAGTCATGGTGAAGATTAATAATAAAGGCAGAACTCCTGGGTAACCCCACTGTTCGAACAACAAGACCTACCTCATGACTCGTTACGTGTGGTAAGACTCTTTACCTGAGTCATTATCCAAGCACTGTTTGACTCTACTTCAGAAATTTTCCAACTCAAGAGTTTATCACCTACGGGGTCTAGGGTGAAAGTACCTGGGGTTTTATGCCGGCTTAGTCTACAGGAATAATTCTTTGCAATCACGATCAACCCTCTATGCAATTACTATGAGTAACTTGGTCAAGTCTCAAAACTACAACACTAGGCCATACGATCATGATGAAGGATTAAGGGATGAACCATTTAAAAATAAAAAATCTAAGGAAATGGTATAAAAATTCTCTAAATAAACCGTTGAGATTTGTTTGGGACCTCAAAAAAATAAACTAATATTCTACTATGTTAATTTTGATATTTTGGACTCAGTGGATCTATTAGATTTATCAAAAGATGTTGTTTTGAATAAGTTAAACCCCAAAACCCCCTTAGGCTAAATTTAACTAGTTTATCATCTAGGAGGTCAAAACTAATTATTAAGGCTCCAAAGCCCAAGCAACTATGATACTAAACTAAAATATATATTTCAAATCTAATAGAACTAACAGAATCACCATCCAGTGCTTGGATGATAGAATATTGATCAAAGTTAAACTAATTACTTTCATGAAAACTTAATACCTGAAACACACTCAAATCATACCCAAATCCTTTAAGTACCATGCCAATTATCCTCATAACTCATAAATAATATATAACAATTACAAAAAGGAAAAAATGATCAAAATATATAAAAATCTAAAATTGCAACAAGGACTACAATTTTATAATTCTAGCACTGATGTGTCATGTAAACACGAAACTTTCAATGCTTAAAACCATGAAATTATGCTTAAACTTAGGTCATTTTAGTAGATATGATGTGTTTTTACGGTTATTATAGGTAAAACAGGTCTAGCATAGTATTGGAAAGAAATTGGAAGAGGAAGACCTAAAAAGACCAAAGTTGCAAAAGGTACGAGTCCCCTCACAAGTTTTCAAAACCTCATACGAATCATTGGCTAACTCGTAAGCACAACAAAACCCAAATCCAAACTAAAAAGCTAAGTATAGAGAGGATATGACTGAGTAACCAAGTCATAAGAAGGGATATATATCATACCATGAAGTCATCAAGACAATAGAACCCAAGGAAGAAATTTAGATTTGAAGTGTTAGAAGAATACGAGTTGGAAGTCTGAGTACGACTCTTATAATCCAACCGTAAGCAGAACAATGTTCAAAAGAAGAAAAGAAGAAGTCCCAAGTGGATACGAGTGAAGGTAATGAGTCATATGATCAAGGTAGGACTCGTAAGAAGAAGTCATTAGATGAACAGAAAATTAAAGCCTAGAAAATCATAAATTGGAATGATGATGAGAGGCATAATAAGACTCGTATAATAATGGTAACAGTTAAAGAGAGAGTCGTACCTTGTGCCGACATTACCATACCTTTTTATTTTTTATTAGGATTTCTAAGTATTTCTAAGATACTATAAATACTCTAGAGTTTATCTTTTATCAGGTTACATTCTCATATATTATTTTGAGACTCGATTGCATACTTTTACATCATTGATACTTTATGATTATTCTTGAGATTTTGGATTTTTATTCAATTGAAGACTTGGGATTTTATTTATCTTATTCGTGTGTAATTAATTATATGTACTTTTCATTAATAATTATGGTTTCTTACAAACATGATTGGCTAATCTCCCTAACTAGGGTTGTGGGAACCCTAGTGGATTAGTTACGTAAAAGAAGTGGGATATTCATCTATTCTAGGGTTTATGCATGTATCTTAATCTTCTTCACAATAATTGACCTTAGAGCTATTGCAAAAGCTTAGGGATAGCCTGTATTTGCATAAATCATCACAAGAGAGTTTGTGATTGGAAAAAGCGGATTAAGTCAGTAATTTTAGATTCACTTCCATCATACTATTCCATTATCTTATCTAATCACTATAGAGTCAAAAGGTGAAAGTGAACTGAAGTCGTAAACATGGAGCAATAAGGTGAAACACTCACAAGGTAAAGGGTGAGATTTATCAACACGTTCACAAGACAGTTGATAATACATATCTTGTTGACTTTACAAGCAGAGCAGTAAAATAGATTGATTGAACACAAGAAATTTACGGTGTTGAGAAGCCAGGGGGAATATAAGCCTAGTGTTCGTCCTCCATTGTTTACATCTCAAAGCATTTAAGTTCAATTATTACTAACTGGTTACTTCCAAAACCCCCCATTTACTTTTCTACACTGCTCGTGAATTACATCAAGTTAAGCAACTATTTAGCATCTTCTCTATGGGATCGACCCTAACTTAGTTGGGTTGCTATATTTTTCATCAACCACAACATACTTCTTTGAAGGTTAGTTTTGGGAGACATCAACCACCTCAGATCATTTTCTTTAACTTAGTTTATAAGGATCTTTGTAAGGGATTGCACGCTTTTACATGTGTTTTTGGTGGAACTTTCTCTAATTTTATTCCAATTTCACCAAAATAAGAAGTACCGGTAGGTTAAGGCCATTCATAAAAAGGCCTATCTCAAGGATCGAGCATTGTTGTTGATATTGATTTTAAGGTGGATAACCTATTTTAAGAGATATTAATCATAGAGAGAGAGAGAGAGGAGAAGGGCATGTGTCCTTAGGACATCTTCTACTAACAAATCCCTGTGTCTTAGAAAAAAAGTAAATTATCACCTCTCCGTCTTCCCTAGTAGTCCTTGTGTCTTACTAAATTATGGTACCTCATTATTTGCTGGCGTTATAAGTTCTTCTATCAACGGATTTGGCCACTCCCCATGCTATCTCCCCTTATAAGTCTCAAGGTTCAACATAGATTTGGAATGATTTTTTTTATAGATTTCTGATAAGGATAGCTTAACATCAAAAGCGGTGGGAGTGATAAATTATTTGAATTCTGTGGTTTTAGAGAGAGATCATCAGAAAATAAATCCTACCTCGGCAGAGTGCCTGATCAATAATTGTGCTCTTAATGTCTTTAAGGTAAGTAATTTAACCTCCCCGATGTATTTGGGGGCATTCTTTCCCCTTTTGATGGAGACTTTGGAATTATTCTATTTCGATTAGTATCTTAGTGGCAGAGGTCTTTAGCAAGACTTAAAAGAGAGGGAATATCTCTTGTCAAGGTGATTCCACCTCAAGAAGAGCTTGAAGACCCATGATGAGCGAAGTCTTCATCAACCCTGGATTCTGTGAGTAAGAACTCATCTAGGCCTTTAACATTATGCTTATGAGAGGTCTTATTTGAGTCCTTCTTTTGAAGCATTAGCTCATGAACCTGTAAGATAGATGTATTGGTACTTGGGAAAATGCTAGTCCCATGGTTTGCATGTAACAAAGGCTTAGGTTTGAAAAGTTCCACAACTAGGTGTTCCTTGTCTCCCTAATTCAATCCAACCCTTGGATCAACATTCTTCCATAAGTCTCCATCTCAAGCCAAGCTCTTCTCCCTATTCTTAGATTTCTATTCTCCCTCATCCTTAACTTGATTCAGTTAACCTTGACACATATTTTAAGCATGTCCACTAAAGGAAGTTTAAAAGTTTGGGGGATCGGGAAGGGTCGAGTTAGGAAAATTTAGAAAATTTATCATGTTATCCAACCTCCTTGAGAAATAACAATCCATGTTATCCATACGACCATCCATTTTAGTCACACTTAGTTCGAAAGATCCTAATCGGCTATCCATAACATTAAGCTTCTCCATGATGGAACTAACCCAACAAGTCATCTCACCTTCCTCGGCCATCGTACCTAAAAAAATAAATGCCGAAAAAAAAAACAAAGACAATAAACAATTGAAGGTTAGGAAATCAACCTCACAAGCTCTCAAATTTCACATTTTTGGTTGTTCACTTAATTGCATCGCAAGCGTTGATAAATCATTTATGCTCTTAAGAGAATGCTTGGTACCAATTGTGGCTTAATGTCGGAATAGATTCTTGTTTAAAAAGACTAAAATAAAATATGTATGGACTTGAGTCAAGAATTTATGATGAATTAACAACTATAAAATCTTTAAAGAAAAAATAATATTGAAAGAAATAGGACTCGAGAACTAATCAACCAACTTAGTGGATGAATTACTAGTTGGTGAGTACTTTAAGAATCAAAGAAGAGATTAGGAATCAATAAATTTAAACTAAGAATAAAACCTTGATAAATAGAGTTTTTAAAGTGTTGAGATGTGTTTTAGAACCTGAATTGATGTTGGAGAAGTGTTGAAATGCGTTTGGGGGCTATTTACGTTCACTGAGGGTGTTTTGGAGGGATGCATTGGGCTGCTGCAGCATGTTGGGAACAGGTTGGATGCAGATTAGGCCCTTTTCTACTTCCTTGAGGTGTGGCTATAGGTATATGGTAGACCAATTGCACCTTGGGCACAGATGCAAAGCAATTGGTCCGCCCCATGGCCCTTGAAATGGCTCTTTTGCCCTCTAAATAGTCCCTCCTTGTACTGTCTTGTAGAATATCCTTTGGAATATTCTTTGATGATTTGTGACAAACACTTTTGACACACTTTTGTTCCTTATTTTTGGATCAAACACCCTCTTTAGATGAAACTTTCAACTTGAAGATTTGAATTCCTCCAAGAACACAAAGAACGCCAAGAACACAATATATAAGACACAAATTTTTACCTATGACCAAAAATGTGAATAGTGAATTTTTTGGGATTTTCGATTTTGACACTTTTTTTTGTTGATTTTCAAGATAGAAAACCCAAGATTGACATTGTAGGAACAAAATAAAGATCGAATATGATTATAATGATATATGAATAATGTAAAAAATTAGAAACTAAACTAAGATACGAATACAAAAGATAAAAGGATAGATGGAAAGCAAGTAATAGATAGACACAATGAATGAATGAATACCAAACTAAGGGTTTATAAAACCCCTACCCCTTTATTCAATTTCAAACAAAACATCAATCTCCTAGATAGACCTAAAGGTAATTGGATTGTCAAGCAACCCACATTTCTAGATGATAAATTAACTCAAGCGATTCCACGCTTGACACAAGCTAACCTAAGATTGCTTAACACTTTCACAAGTGTTTACACTCATAATTCATCAATAACTAATTACTAAATGAATGATAAGTCCTATTTATAGTCTAGGCTAAGTTATTACATCATATGGGCCCAAAATTGACCCATTTAGGATATACAAAACATAAAGGCCCATTAAACACATGCTTGAGCATTTTTAGAGCACATGGTTCATACCCCAAAGGTATATTAGTCTATTTTGACCCCCTCTAATAGATCTATAGCAGGTTGGGTGATCCCCATAAGAGGATGGGATGCATGTCCTCTTCTGGGGTCTTTCTAGCCCCGTTTTGCCTCCCGTTGGCCTCTCTAACATCTCTTGAATCCCCTGATCATCATAATCATACAATGGGAACCTTTTTATATCCATCAAGTGTCTATTTACCCGCAAGCATCCTCTCTAACAATATAAAGGCTATTTGTATTGTATCATTTTGTGAGCCATTAAGCTAGAAGCTCTAAGGTTGAGATTAACATTATTTTTGTAGAAAAAAGGACATAGTCAAGATACTCTCTTGTGTCTATAGGAGATAGAAGACTTACAACGTGATAATGTAGAGAAGGTTGGTGCTATCAAAAGGTTACTAAAGAGGTAATTTAAGCTAAAAGAGTACATCCAATTAGCTGACTTTGAGTTGTTACCTCTATCTGTAATTTTTAGGAGCCATTTTAAGGTTAAGTATAATGTACAAGTTCTATTCGATAAAGCCAATTTCAGTGATGAATATTGTTACATGATGAAGTCCTAAGATGCTCAAATTATCTTCTTGGGCATCTTAAAATAAATTCGAGCTAAGTATTTTTACTTAGACAAAGAGACATTGAGTTCCAAGATATGGTCAACATTGCAATAGACTAAACTTTGATGATGAGGGAACGTTCTCTCTTTTTTTAAAGGTGAGGTATAAGAGGATAGTCTATCTCAAGGCCTCAAGTATTGGGTATGAGAAATGTAAAGGGTTGCTCTTTTGTGTGTATCTTTGTATGATTTATTTGCTTATGTTAAATTACTCACTTTAGGTTTCAGGGTGAGACTTTGTACTTTCTGTTCAATTCATTAATAATCACTCGACTATTTATTTTTTCATTTTTCCCTACTTTAATATAAATGAAAAAAGTTGAGAAGACTTCTCAATTTAGCGTTTGAATTGTTTGATTTGTGTGCAGTTGGCCCAACTTTGACGCCTCAATTTTTGCATATCTCTTTTTTTACTTCTATTAATGTTAATCGAAACCAACCATGAGGTGTCCGTGTGTGACCCTTCACTTCTCGTACATTGAATAGGTTTCGTACTATAAGTAACATCCTTTTAGGCTTGGTATTTTACACCACTTAGATCCTTTCTTTAATTGTTTCAGAGATAAATGAGAGAGAAAGAAAGAAAATACTTTTCCTATATGGCATTCTCCCAAAGTATAGACATTGAAATGGTCATCCCCTACCATTTTTTCCTTATCCTTGTTTTTAATTGTGATATCAAGCTTTAGCCTATTTTGATGAAGTAGTAGATGAGGGTAAGTTTAAAGTTGTATGTGAGGCAAAGGGAAAGAGAGGTGAGAAACAACTCTCTTCCATTCAGTTGTGTTGGGTATTCGGACTAGTTGGTCTATCAAAGTGACCTTTTAAGTTGAGAGTTGAATAAAAGGTACCTAGAGCTCCAAAAGGATCAGCCCTCATCCTTAAGAGACCCTCAATCATATTTGAGACAGATGCCTAATTCAAGGTAGGCTCTCATAGAGGTATGCATTTTGAGGGTTTCTCCAGAATAGAAATCCCATGAAAGTTACTATATCCTTTCTTAAAAGTCTTGCCCTTGAATATTGTCATGAACTTTTGTTTATGTTGTGTCGCCTTTTATGGTTCCCTTTTTCAAGACGCCAGGTCATGGGCCATCAAGTGTAATGATAGAACCTGCTTGCTAAATAGTAACTCTTGAGGCTCCTCACCTTCTAGTCTGATCTTGTGTACCTTTCTAGTGCCAACTTAATTTTAATATTTATAGATCGTAACCATTGTAATCCATTCTTAGGCTCAAGGGAATTAGTGTAATGCTTCGGTGTATGACCTTATGCCTATTATGTATTTCATCTTATTTAAGTGAATAAATTTATCATATTTTTTATAGAAGCGTTGTACTATATTCCTTTTGTGATTAATAAACTCAAACTTGTTAACTCAGAAACTTATTTTAGTACGTTTTATCCATGCAACTATTACCATATGATGTGGCAGCAATAGCATTTTTCATAAGTATTCTCAAAGGGTCACACATTAAGCATGGCCTATTTTTAGGTCTACTCGAGTAGAGTTAGGCTGAGTTAGTAAGTGTCGAGTTGTTATGATTGATGATTGAAGGCATATATTCACTAATTTTTTTGTAGTCAACGTCTCTTGCAAAATTATCTATGAGGTTGGGGTGTAGTTAGATCTTAGTCCAACAAGAGACTATTTTAAGTCAATTAATTTAAGATCTTGGGTCGAGGAGGATCCTTTTTATTTTATGGTTGTGCAGATAAGTCTAGACATCTTTGAGGGCCTTAGAGCATAGCATTGGAAGAAAGTTTCTCTTATTTTAGTCATCTTTCAACTTAGGAATATTTAATGGGGATGATTTGTGTTTTCGCAAATGATTTGAGGGTTCCTCGTATTTAAGGCTACCTCGGATGCGTAGTATGCATCCTTGAATTCCTATTTTTAGATTATCAGTTTACGTGCTAAGAATGAATTGATTCTTTTCAGAAAGCCAACAAAATAACTTCATCTCCGACAATATGTCGTGTCCCAATTCATATATTTTAAGAGCCATTTTGTGTACTTTGTAGTAATCCCTAGTATTATTTTTTTTTAATTCCGGATTTTTTTATGTTTTGGTGTACATTTTAGCATTTGAGGTTTTAGGGGGATGTGCTATCAGGATCGAGAGTCCTTATCATATAGAGCCATTTTCCTTGTTAATAATCAAGAGTGCGTGAGCGTTTGAGAGTGAACTTTCTGAACTAGTTGAGAAATTCATGATTGAGCTCTCATGTCATTGTGCACTTATGTTGGGGGGTTTTCCCCTTTTACTGATATTTAAGTTTCTTGTACATTAGTAAATATTTTGAAAAATCTTTCTAATTAATGATTTTAGAATTTGAGACCCATCAAGACTAATACGTGATTTCAAAATTGTTTCATCTTAAACTCATCTTGGAAGTTCCTACTACTACCTTATTAGAACCTTTCCAGCAAAACTCTCTTTGGGGATAGATTGATTGGTCAAAGAAAAAAAGTGTATCTCATCCTTCTAGGTCTTGATGCTTGATTTCCATGTTGACGGGTGTAATACCCCGTAATATTTTTTGATTGATTCATCTCTTAGTTGCATGCATAAGGGGTCCAAGTCTTGAAAATTTCACTAAGTGGTTGGGATTTAGTCTTTTTCAAGACCCCTAAATTTTATGGATTTTTAGTTTGGTCTTCCCATCCACGAAATGTTGGGTTTTAAGTTGATTCATATTTCAGAGGTTAAAAGTATGTCTTGGGGGAGTTTTGGATTTTTTGAACAAGGTTTGGGGCATGTTTGGATCATGGAAATAGACAGTCTCCGTGATAAGCCCGCATCACAGTACTAGTCCCAGCCTGATGTTGTCGACAATGCGGTAAGGGATTTTTTCAACTGCGATAAGGTCATATTGCGATGACATTGTTGCGTCCACTTTTTGATTTAAATAATCAAGGGGCAATTAAGTCTTTTCTCCATCAACCTAAATCGTCCATAACACGACTTGGGGCATTATTACCCTTTCTTCTCAATATCACTCTCAAGAAACCCTCCTCTTTCCCCAAGAACCAATTCAAATCCTTTTTCCTCAAGAAATAAAGAATCCAGGTCTTCCAAGTTCAAGAATCTTCATGAAAGCATCAATATATGGTTTCTTTCATAAATCAAGAAGCTTAAGGTATGTGGGATGTTCATCCATGCGTCCCTTTTCACCCATGGAGCCTAAAACCCCATTTTTTTTAACTAAAGAATGGATTTTTCTCTTATTTTGGAGTTTTGTATGTTCTAGATGGATTAAATGCATGTGTTTCCTTAGTAGTTTGACTCTATTAATGTCCAAGAATGATTTCATGAAAAGTTATGTTATCTCACGACTTAAGCTTCAATCTCTCATGTTATATTCAAGTGAATTTCATGTTGTATCAAGTTATGACCTTAGTCATGTAAGTATGCCATTTTTTCATGTTTAAGGCATTCCCATGTTCATTAACCTCATGTGTTTGATGAAACTTTTATGTTTTGGGATATTTGAACCATGATGACATACTACAGTATTTCAAGTTTGATATCATATTTTCTTTATAATCATTCAGTACTGACGGGTTATGAACACCCAATACGTATGTGTTTTAGATGATTTCCATTTTTTAAAGTAACAAGTCAGTTAGATCATGTTTTAAATATCATATTCAGAACAGCATGATCATATGGAGCATTATCAGTTTATATGTTTATAATTACCTCAGAATCCATATGCACTATTATTTTTAGAATGCCATGACCAGAGCTTATTAGTTATCAGTGCCATCACCAATTAGTTTTTCAGTGTCTTTTATTTGGAAGTAGTATTTAGCACCGAGTAGGAAGTATGGGTTCAGAACATGCTACTTCCCCAGAAACTATGTTCTACCATAGGTTTAGGAGCCTCGCCAGAGAGCATTTTCCCTTATCCAATATGGGCTCAGTTTAGTGATCATTCTAGTTCAGGTTCAATTTCGATGGCAATGATAGAACAACTCTCCTGAATGTGGGTCAGACTTTGGACTCCATCATAGCTCACATGGTTTATGTTAGTTACATGATAGCTCCCATAATTTTAGTTAGTATTTTAGTGTACTTCAATTCAGTTTTGGTTGACCAAGTATACAAATTGCTAGTTAATCAGTCATGATTTTAGTCTTTTAGATTACAGATTATTTAAGAAATATGTTTATACTTGGTCCTACATTCTCAGTTTTATATAATCATGCATTTATGCTCAATTATCAAATGCATTTTAGCCAGTCCTCATCTCATATACCAGTACATTCAAAGTACTGACCACATACTTTTCTTTAGGCTATGTTGTCTTATAACATAGGTTTGGATGCAGTTTCTTGGCCGTTCTTAGATAACTTAGCATTACTCAACAGTAGTAGTGGTGAGTCCTCAACCACCGAGGATATGATTTAATTATCTTAATTATTTTAGTATTTTCTTATGTTCAGTCAGTCAGAGTTAGTTAGGGGTCTGTCCCATCAACTCCACATGGTGTTTAGAGGCTTTTAGACTTATCAGTTAGACAATTAGTCCTTTATTTTAGTAGTATCAGTTGCTTTAGACAAATAATCTGGTTTTCAATATTTTATCAGATATTTTATACATGTTGATGACATGTATTTCAGTATTCAGACTTACAGTACCTTATCAGTTCACCTTTACGTACATAAATTATATTATTATTTTGCTCAGTGCTTACAGTAGGAACCAGTTCATGGGTTAAGTTATGGTCACTTGTGACTGTAAGCACTGTTGTCGTGACTAAGGGTAGCCTCGGATCGTGACAAAACTTAGTATCAGAGCCTAAGGTTTTAAAGTCTCCTAGGGAGTCTAAAGGCGCGTTCAATAGAGTCTTTTTCATGGGTGTGAAGCATGCTACACTTATGGACTACAAGATACGAGATATTTTAGGAAAGTTTCCTTTCTTTCAGTAAATATGTCGTGTGAAAGAGCATATACTCTATTTAATTCCTCTTTCTTATTCATCCTTCATCCCGTTTGGAGGCACTACCTCCAAACAAAACAACGGAAGAAGGAATGGGGATCAACCTGCACCTCCACTTATTTAGGTAGATCCTTTGAATGATCATGTCTCTCATGCTAAATTCAGGACCGCTTTCATGACCCTGGCCTATTTTATAGCTAATCAGAACAATCAACAGGTTGTTTCCCTAGGCTGTTGCTGAATTCAGGGCGACTTTTACTTAGATGAATCCCTTTTTATTTTTTGGATCAAAGTCTGATGAGGATACATAAGAGTTTCTAGACATGGTGCAGAAAGTGACAGATATCATGGGTGTCACTTTAAGTGAGAGTGCAGAGTTGGCTATATACCTGTTGAAATATGTAACTCACAGCTATTTTTTTCAATCTTCATGAAGAAAGATTGAGGTGTTGATGCAGGGATTATAGAGTGGGAGGTTTATGCTTTATTAGACCCCAAAGATTCACTTTATTTTGTGACTTCTTATATAGATGTCAATTTTGGTATCAGTCCCAAAATATTAGCAAAACCTGTCTCAGTGTTTACCCTAGTCTATTATAGCCAGACGGGTATACAGAAATTACTCGATCACAGTATCTCAGAAAATCACCTCAATTGATCTCGTAGAGTTAGAGATGACCAATTTCAATGTTATTCTCAACATAGATTGGTTCCACTCATGCTATGCCTCAGTTGATTGTAGAAATAGAGTTTCAGAATAAACTAATCATCGAATGGAGGGGTAGTACTTCAGTGCTTAGGGGTCATGTTATTTCATATCTTAAAGCCAGAAAGATGATATCTAAGGGGTGTGTTTACCATTGTATCTGAGTTAAAGACTTAAATTCTGAGACTCCGAGTCTTGATTCAGTTTTAGTAGTAAGGGAATTTCTAGAATTATTCTATGAAGATCATCTTGGAGTCCCTTACGAGAGAGAAATAGACTTTTGAATAGATCTCCTTCTAGATACCTAAACTATCTCTATTCTACCCTACAGAATGGATTCAGCTGAGCTTAAAGAATTGAAGAAAAAGATGAAAGATCTTTTAAATAAGGGTTTTAAAATGCTCCATGGGTTTTATTAGCTCCATCGTCAGTTGAACAAAGTGACAATCAAGAATAAGTATCCACTCCCCATAATTGATGACTTGTTTGGCCAACTTTAGGGTACTAGTTATTTCTTGAAGATAAACCTCATATCTGGCTATCATCATCTTAGAGTCAAAGAATGTAATATTTTGAAAATAGCTTTTAGGACTCGGTATGGTCATTCTAAATTCCTAGTTATGTTCTTCGAGCTAACAAATTCCCCTGCAGATTTCAAGGACTTGATGAATAGGGTGTTCAACCAGTACTTGGATATGTTTGTCTTAGTCTTTGTTGAAGATATCCTTGTCTATTCCCGCAGTGAGAATGATCATGCAAATCATCTGAGGGTTGTGTTGTATACCCTTAGAGATCATTAGTTGTTCTCTAAATTAAGTAACTTCAAATTTTTTCTAAGATTGGTAGCTTTCCTTGGCCATATAATTTCCAGTGATGGCACTCGAGTTGACCCTCAAAAGATCAAAGTAGTGAGAAAATGGCCTAGACCCATCTTTCTATCAAATATCCAGAGTTTCTTGTGTTTAGATGGCTATTACAAACGGTTTGTTAAAGCGTTTTATCCTATTACATCCCCATGTCATGATTGATTCAGAAAAAGGTCAAATTTCATTGGTCAGATTCTTGTGAGAAGTGTATTTAGGAGTTGAAGACTCAACTCACTTTTGCCCTAGTCTTGACTTTGCCAGATGGTTCAGATGGATTTGTAGTTTAATGTTATGCTTCCAGAGTTGGTCTTGGTTGTGTTTTGATGCAGAGAGGCAAGGTCATGGCCTATGCCTCTAGACAACTTAAATTTCATAAAATAAATTATCCAACCCATGATCTTAAGTTGCCAACTTTTGTTTTTGCCATGAAAATTTAGAGACACTATCTTTATGGGGTTAA